>CM060912.1:151871492-161871492 GCA_030737875.1 Allium sativum
TCCGATGTTCTCGGGATTCGTGCCACGTGTTACCACGACCCGCCTGACTAAATCAGCTATAAATAGCCCAGAGCTTGGCATTTTTTGGGGATCTTTTGGCAATATTGAGTACTGAATCCTCCATTATAGTCAAACTACGAGAGTATTAAGAGAAATCATTGATTGTATTAGCTTTCAAAGTATAATCAATAATATATAAAGTGGACGTAGGCTCGTTAACGCCGAACCACTATAAATTCTGTGTGTTATTTTCTTTTTCCTCATTCTTCAGTTGAAAATCTATAAGATTCAGAATAATTTGGGTGTTAGGTCCAAATTTTGATCTAACATTTTGGTGCTTTCACTGAGAAATCAATCCTAAAGTTTCATTATTCGGTTCTTTGAAGATTCCAGCGATTCAGATATCATGGCTGGAAAAAGATCTAAGGAAGCACGAGCTTCGCAAACCAATGAAACAATCGAAGAGAGTGTGCACGAGCTGGGCAATGAAGAAACTCTGGATCGCGGAGCGCAGGAGGCGAACCGATCCGATGAAGACACCACGCTCCGAGTCGACGAGAATGAGACGATCCGTACTGCTGAAGGGGTTGTTACTCGATCCCGAGGCAACGTCTCAAATCCCCCACGCACCGCGACCGCGAACCGATCTCGGGGGGGCGTTGCGAGTCGCCATCCTCGAACCACAGCGATTCGAATTGATGATCAGACTACAACTCGACCTGGAAAGGAGCCTATGGCTCGCTCCTACCGTCCTGGCCCCTCTGCTCGACCCGGCTCAAGCTCTTTGTGCATAAGAGAAAGTGATGATGACCAATATGATCCTGCTGCTCCTGTCACTAAGGGGGATCTCTCTCGCTTCTCCGAAATGTGGGATAGATTGTTTGATGAATTGGCTTCCCAAAGGCAGGAAAGTTCCGTCCTGCGACAAAATTTGACTGCTATGGATAGAAGGCTTGATGAGCTCACAAGGCAAAGATTGCCGCTGGTTCGTTCACTCACTCCGGGATATTCTTCTTCGTCTGAGGAATCGCTAAGACCTCCGCGACGACCATATGAGAGAGCCGAAAACATAGAGCAGCTTCGGTTCAGAACCCTGCCATCGCGAGAAGAAGAAGCGCTGGGGGCGGGGCCCTCAAACCGTAATATCTACGATCAAGCCATAACTCCCAGGACTCGAGATGTGGACAGTCCTGTGCATAACAGACTTCCTCAGCCCCGTCGCCGCGCACATGTTCATGGTAACTGGGGGCAACGGAGCCCTATCCGAGTCCCGGATTTTGTGACTGCTCTCGGAAGAGAGATTAGAGAACCCCGCCGAACCAGAGGCACTGACCCTGAACCTCCGCTAACCAGTGCAAATGTTGCAGCCATGATCCATCAAATTCTGGCAGATAGCAGTGGACAACGGAACAAAGATTGGGGAATTGACCGCTGTCACACCCCTTTCACTGATGATATTTTGAATGCGACTTTCCCGAGGCGTTTCAACATGCCACAGATGACCCGATACGCGGGCAGGTCTGATCCCGTCCAGCATCTGATGAGATATTCTTGGTCGATGACCGCTGCTGCAGCTTCTGACGCTGTCAAGTGTAAAGCGTTTCCCATATTCTTGGAGGATGTAGCACTGCTATGGTTCACTCGCTTGCCAGCAAGATCGATTTCTAGCTTCAGGGAGTTGAGCAAGAAGTTCGTAGAACAATTCCGTATCTATGCACAAAAAACAAAAAGTGTGATTGACTTGTTCCTCGTCAAGCAGCAACTAGGCGAGAGTTTGAAGGTGTACCTAGACCGTCTCAATTTGGCTGCTACTGAAGTTAAAGATCCCCATGAACCAATCGTTGTTGCAGCATTGATTGATGGAGTGGATAAAGACACTGAATTCGGGAGATACCTGGCAGGCAAGCCACCCCATACTAGAGAATTATTATACGAGAAGGCTAGCGTATACTTACGACGGGAAGAAGTATACGCTAACCGAAAGGCAAAAGCGGCCGATAAGGAGGAAATCCAGAGCAATGTCGCCATTAAGAAAACAGGAGACAGCTCGGGGAAGGTCGAAGTAAATGTTGGAAACCGGAATCAGGGTGGTCGTCAGTCAGGTAACAACAATAATAATGGTAACGGCAACAACCGGAAGAGGAACCGAGGGAACGACTCCCAGAGAAGGACTCGTCCCAGGGCCTTTGAAAGTTACACACCAATAAATGATACTCTGGAAAATATCTTCATGGATGCGTATGAAGTCCTCCAGAATAAGAAGCCACCTCCCAGAGAGTCGACGGAGAAAGAGCGTGAAACGGGGAAGTTTTGCCTCTTTCATCAGATTCATGGCCATTCGACAAATGAATGCCGTCACCTGAGAGATGTAGTTGAGAGGCTTCTTCGAGAAGGAAAATTAGATGAATACAGAGTAACACCCAGAGATAGGGGGCAAGCAATACAGGCCCCAAATCAGAACCAGAATCAACTTGCTGCTCGGCCGACTGCCCAGCAAAAGGGAAAGAACATTGTTATCAATACCGTAATCGGAGGACTTTATCTCGCCGGGCATAGTACCAAGGCATTGGATCAATATGTCAATGCGTCCAAGCAACACCTCGAGGTAGGGGAGTGTAGCAACCCCGAGGACAGTATCCCGGTGAAGCAGCAAAAGATGATGACCGACGATGTCATTTTCCGAGAACGAGAAAGCATTGGAGTCCACGCTCCGACAGAAGATCCATTTGTAATTACAGTTCCTATTGGACCAGCCACTGTTCATAAGGTTTTAGTGGACAACGGGAGTTCCGTCAATATTCTTTTCAAAAAGACATTTGACCAGATGAACCTCGAAATAAAAGACTTGAAGCCCTGTCAAGGATGGATCCGTGGATTTAACGGAGCATCCACTGCTCCAATGGGTTATGTAGAGTTACCAGTTACACTTGGGGAAGGAGAACGCCAGAGAGTGAGAATCCTTCCCTTCGTGGTTTTGGATGTTGAATCCCCCTACAATGCTTTCTTGGGCCGACCGGCCCTCGCAAAGTTTAGAGCCTGTATAGCCCCCTGGTGCTTGTTATTGAAATTCCCCACAGAAGCTGGCATTGGAATCATCAGAGGGGATCAGGTCGCTGCGCGAGCATGTTATGTTGCCGAACTAAAGTTACTTCGCAATGGAGGGGATATTGAAACTAAAGGCGCTTCTCCCCCAACGGGGGCGGAGACCTTATAGCAACCAAAGAGGATAGTCATTGGAGAGTCGCCCAGAGAGATGCCCGAGGATATAGATCCCAGAGAGGATCAAGAACCCGGGGGCAGAATGGCAACTCCCAATGAGACAACTGTGGATGTACTGATCGATGATAGCGACCCGGAGAAGGTCCTTAAGATTGGATCCCAGTTAAACCCGAATCTCGCTAAAGAATTGACGGATTTCTTAAAAAACAACTTGGATGTGTTTGCTTGGACCCACGCGGACATGTGTGGGATATCCCCATCAATCATGAGCCATTCCTTAAGCATTGACCCTAAACATCCTTCGGTAAAGCAAAAAAGGTGAATGTTGGGCCCAGAGAGGTCCGCTGCCTTGAAAGAAGAAGTTGGAAAGCTAAAGAGTAACGGATTTATTAGAGGCTCGACCTACCCAGACTGGATTTCGAATCCAGTCCTGGTAAAGAAGGCCAACGGGAAGTGGCGAACGTGTATCGACTTCTCGGATTTGAACAAAGCCTATCCAAAAGATAGTTTCCCGTTGCCCCGGATTGATCAGTTGGTAGACTCGACGGCGGGTCATGAACTTCTCTCATTCATGGACGCTTATTCAGGATATAACCAGATTCCAATGCATGTTCCAGACCAAGAACACACTAGTTTTATCACGGATCTGGGGCTATATTGTTATGTAGTGATGCCCTTTGGCTTGAAGAATGCGGGCGCTACATATCAACGTTTAGTTAACAGAATGTTTTATAACCAGATCGGGAAAACGATGGAAGTATACGTCGACGATATGTTGGTTAAGTCCAAGCAATCCTCCCATCACACTACGGACTTGGCGGAGATGTTCAGCATCCTTCGAAAGTACGGAATGAAACTCAACCCAACCAAATGTTCATTCGGTGTTGCCTCCGGAAAATTCTTGGGATTCATTGTCAGTTCCCGTGGGATTGAGATTAATCCAGACCAGATCGCGGCAATCAGAGACATTCAGGAACCTAGGCAAATTAGGGATGTGCAAAGCCTTGCCGGAAAAGTGGCCGCACTAAGCATATTTATCTCCAGGGCTACAGATAAGTGCATCCCATTCTTCGAATTAATAAAGCGAGGGAAACGCCACTTCAAATGGACACCCGACTGTGTAGAAGCGTTTCAGAATTTACTCATGCACCTGGAGAAACCTCCGATATTATCTAAGCCAATGGATCACGAGGACTTATTCGTGTATTTGGCAGTGTCATCCCATGCGATCAGCTCAGCGTTGGTAAGAGAAGAGGATAGGGTCCAAAAACCTGTGTATTACATGAGCAAAAAATTGACGGCAGCAGAGCGTAATTATCCAAGGATAGAAAAGTTGGCGTATAGTTTGCTGATCGCTTCTAGAAAGCTTCGACATTATTTTCAGGCGCATCCTATTACCGTATACACCGATCATCCGCTTAAGCAAGTCCTACAGAGACCAGAGGCATCTGGAAGATTGCTCAAATGGAATATCGAGTTAAGTCAATTTGATTTGAACTTTCAGCCCAGACGGTCAATTAGGGGGCAAGTGATAGCCAATTTCATAGCAGAGTTCACCGTCCCTGAGGAAGATATAGCAAATGAAGAAGCTGATCCTTCAAAGTTACTTCTCGATCCCAATGACTGGGGATTGTATACTGATGGCGCTAGAAATGACGAAAGGTCCGGCGTTGGAATAGTGCTTGAAACTCCAGAGAAACGCTTGATATCCTATGCTATCCGGATGGAGTTTCACGCCACTAACAACGATTCCGAATATGAAGCCTTGATAGCTGGATTAAGGATCGCAAAGGAATTAGAGATCACAAAGCTGAACATCTTCTGCAATTCCAAGTTAGTTGTGAACCAAGTTACTGGAAAATTCCAAGCTAAAAGTGCAAGATTGATTTTATACTTAAAGAAAGTAAAAGAGCTGCTGAACGATTTTGATCACTACAGCATATCTCATATTCCGCGGTCAGAGAATCAGCAGGCGGATAAATTGGCGAAGATGGCTAGTTCCAACGACCCTGAAACGACTGGGCTATCCCCCGTCGAAATACTTCGGTCCCCTAGCATAGAACAAATGGAAATCGACCTAATATTAGAGACGGAACCAGAAAGGGAGTCTTGGATGACCCCTCTAAAGAATTTCCTGATGAATGGAACGCTTCCGACCAAGAAGAGCGAGAGGCGTAAGGTAATTCGTAAAGCCGCCCGATACGTTCTGCAAGGCGGAGTTCTTTACAGACAAGGGTTTTCAATGCCCCTCCTTCGGTGTATAGCCCACGATGACATCAAACGTGTGCTACAAGAGGTCCACGAAGGCGAATGTGGCGACCACACTGGAGGGCAAACTTTGGCAAAAAAGGTGTTACGGCATGGTTATTTCTGGCCTACCATAAACAAGGATGCAGCGAGATACGCACGACGGTGCGATGCGTGCCAGAGATTTTCGAAGATACCTAGAGCACCTCCTAATCAGTTAAAAACAATGATGAGCCCAAGGCCTTTCGCTATGTGGGGAATTGATATCATTGGAAGCCTCCCCATAGCAAGGGGGGAGCAAAGTTCGCCATTGTGGCCGTGGATTATTTCACTAAGTGGGTCGAGGCTGAGCCACTAACTACGATCACAACCAAACGAGTGATCAACTTTATCGTGAGAAACATCATCTGTCGATTTGGGATTCCAAATGTTGTAATAACGGATAACGGAACTCAGTTCGATAGTACTGAATTCAGGAATTTCTGCCAAAAATACCACATTGAGAATCGATACACATCTGTGGCGCACCCGCAATCGAACGGACAAGTCGAAGCGGCGAATAAAGCGATTAAGTCTATTCTGAAAAGAAGACTGAAGCGGGCTAGAGCCATGTGGGCTGATGAATTACCCTTGGCACTATGGGCCTACAGGACAACATATAAATCGGCAACAGGACATACACAGTTCTCTCTTGCCTTTGGAACGGAAGCAGTCATCCCGGTTGAGATAAAGGTACCTTCTCACCGGGTGACTTATTATGATCCGATAACTAATAATGAATTGCTCCTTGAGTCCCTAGATATGATCGAAGAAAAGAGGGATGAGGCGGACCTACACGCCTTGAGATGCAAGCAACAGATCGCTCGATATTACAACAAAAAGGTTCGAGCCCGAACCTGGGAACCCGGAGACTTGGTTCTGAAACGTGTCTTTCCACCCCCAACTAATATGGGAGCGAAGTGGGAAGGACCGTACTCCATTCTGAGTAAGCTTGATAATGGAACCTTCAAGCTGGCAACCGTAGACGGAAGGGAAATCCCCAGAGTGTGGAATGCCCTACATTTACGGCCATACTTAACATGAAAATTTCAAATTTATTCTTTTGCTTTATTGAAAATCATGTATAAGGCACGACTAGCCTAGAATAGTTTGATTCTTTGAAGAAAAAATTATAAAGTGGACGTAGGTCATGATTCGAACGAACCACTATAAAAATACTGTGTGTCATTTGCCTTTATTACATCTTTATTTATCTGCCTGTTTATTTTTATGGAAATCGGTATGAATAATGCAGGTACCCGAAGTCTGGTGCCAACCATTCCTCCCGTAGGCTGTTCGGAGAAACTCAAAGCCTTGGCAAATGCTCTAACTGCTTGTCCGGCTAGTTCTAATCCTCGGAGTATGGGTTAAAATATAAACCTAGGACGAGTTTGATGAGCATGCACGACTGCAGATTGCTTGATCCGTAACTCTAACTCTCCAGAGAGAGAGAGAGTATAAAAGCGTCTCCGATTGAGCGCTGAGAAATAGCTCCTTCCCCGCTGAAGGATCGGGGAGCGAATGAGTCGCTGAGCTCGAACTCTAACTCTCCAGAGAGAGAGAGTATAAAAGCGTCTCCGATTGAGCGCTGAGAAATAGCTCCTTCCCCGCTGAAGGATCGGGGAGCGAATGAATCGCTGAGCTCAAACTCTAACTCTCCAGAGAGAGAGAGAGTATAAAAGCGTCTCCGATTGAGCGCTGAGAAAGAAATTATTCCCTGCTAAAGGAATAAGGGCCAACTGAACTACTGTTATCCCATGAAATCTCCTAAGTCCCCCATATTCAGAAATAGGGGGCAACCTGCCGACAGTACTAATCAATCCTTAGTAAACCCCAGTCAGACGCTATGATAACAACTGATTGGGGGCACATACACTCGTATATATATACTGAACTTTGATACAGCAATGCAACGCAGCATGAAAATTCTTCTTTCTGTTGTTTGACTGATTTGTAATTATTATTAGTTGGCCAATGACTAAACATGGAAAGTTTATCTGAATACAGGTACACAATGATGCAAGAAGAGATATAACTTATATTTATATACTGCGAACCAACAAAGTGAAAAACAACCTAGAAACAAAAGTGAGGGCCAGTCTCACAATTACACTTCCTGGCCAGTGGAAAACCTAAAGACAAAATATCAACCAACAAAAATATCCTATTTACGCTTTGGCCTCTTCTCTTGCTTCTGTCTCTCCAGCTTCGCCTTGTCGGCATCAGACGGATCCCCTTTCTTCCTCTTCCTTTTGTCTATGAGAGGAACATCCGACTCTTCTGAAGATTCCTCTTCCACCTCCTTTCTCTTCCTTCTATTAGAAAGGGAAGCCGGGAAGTCATCGGGATTTGCAAAATGAAGCTGTCGGCTGATGGCTTTGGGCTGGATTTTCACAATCATCCCAGTCTTGGGATCGAATTCTGTAAGGGGGACTACGTCCAAAGCCTCATCTCCCACCTTCTTCGAAGCCATCTCTTTCTCCTGCCTGGCCTTTCGGCTAGCCAAGGTTTCGTCGTCATCATCGTCGGCTTTTTTGGCACCGATAATGTCTTCTTCACCATCTACATGGTGCCCATCCATGTCTTTCATGGCTTCGATGGTCTCAGCATCTTTGGGAACGTCGGTACTAGGTACCGGGATGCTTCTTTCTGCCATTGTGACCTCAGCCTGCTTTGATGTATCAATATCAGCACCTGGCGAGACAGTCTCCCTCTCCACTTCTTTTTCTTTTTCAGCACCCTTGTCGACGGGCTCGCCACCTGTATCATGAGGAACACAAGTTACTAATTCAATTGGTTGTTCTACCACACGACGACAATTCATAATTGCTTTGACGAATTGCGGGGAGAAAAGGGAGATACCTTCCGCAGATCCTCCTTCTTGAATAGTCGCAGGAGCTCCAACAACTACGGGAGTTAGGCCCAAAGGGATTAGTGGATCATCGGGATGGTACTCCTCAACTCCGGAGGTTTTGGGCCCCACGGCAGAACTTGAACCTTCGTCGGCTTTGCTTTTACCCTTAGCCAAGGCCCTCTCCTTCTCCATTTCCGCTAAAATCAGACGACGACCCTCTGCTAGGTCCTCAGGCTCATTATCCCTCAAGATGCTCTTCATCAACTCATCCTCATCAATTTCTTCGACTCCCAACCTCTGCTTTTCACCCTCAACAATCGCATCCCATAAATTGGCTAAAGTAACGTGGTAATCCGGGATCCACGAGATGTTGCAAGTTTTGAGAACTTGGCCAAGGAAGTCGAAAATCATCTCTTCAAACCCCTCAATATCCTTCTCTCTTTCGAGGAGCTTGTTGTTAGAAGCAGTGGCCAATTCGATGGCACTTTCAACATTCTTTTCGGCAAGAGATGCCCGTTTCTCCGCGTCCGCGACCTGATCATTTAAAATCACTTTTTCTGCTTTAGCCAAAGCCAAGCTTTCTTTTAAGCTTGCTTTTTCTGCCTCCCAAGCAGCTCTCTCAGCTTCAAAATGGCCTTGTGCTGTTTTCAACTCGATATTGGCCATTTTGAGATCTTCAACCTCCTTCTTTAAAGCCATTTTCTCTTGGCTATTGGAGTCAAGTTCTGTATGAAAGCGTTTTTTAGCGTTCTCCAATTCGGTTTTATAATTCTCGACGTCCCTTCGCGCTAGAGCAAGCTGGGATTGAGCATCTTCCAGGTCCTTCTCCATCTTTGTCCTGACCCTTTCAATTTTTTCAAGTTTCGCCTTTGATCTGTGTGCTTCTATTTCAAGCGACCGGATGACTTCTGAAAGGTTAACTGCATCCTTTTTCATCAGCTCATATTGCCTGGCAACGTGACGGATGTGCCCGACGACTTCATAATCCCAATTCTTAGGGACCGGTTCCAAGGCTAGAACAAAGGTCATCCTGTCAAAGAATATGTCTTGGAATTGTTCCCTCGGCTTTTCCAGCCTACCTTGGATCTCGGGACCATGAATGTAGTCCCGTGACCCGGGGGCAGCCAACTCTGGCTGACTGGAAGGGACGACGTCGCTCTTCTCCTTTTCAGTCTCTTTGATCGGATCTTTGCTTCTATCTTTAGATTCATGATGCTTTTTTGACGACCTGCTATGGGAAGGTGCACTCTTTGGAGGAGTTAACTCTTTAGGAAGTTTCTTCCCCCCAGGAACTGCTGGATAGCTGGAAGGCTTGGTAGAGGTCGATTTTGGTGGAGACCGGGGTTGCGAGGAAGTCGGCCTATGAGAAGGGCCGCGGGAACGCTCAGTACCCGGATGAAGACTGGGTGTGCCCTCACGCAGGGAACGATAAGAATAGGATCGCCTGTGGGACATTTTTCCTGCAAGAAAGAAAAGAGCATATTAAAACCTTGAATACGGACGCTATAAGAGTGCAGGGTCAGATAGTGTGTGTGATTTGTGCATCCCATATAATTCCCCCTAACGGACCCAGGCCTGAAGACAGGCTCATCTGACTAGTTTCTTGTTCTCTTGTTGGAGCGATGGCCTCCTCAGAACCAGGGAAGAATGGCTCCCTTTCGAAGTCCCTCTCTGTATATACATCATCGGGGAGAGGAATCTTGCTCAGTTCTTTGAATAGCTGCTCATCTGTCAAATCATCGGGAGCAGCGGCTTCAATTGGAGTAGAAATCGGGATTTCCTTGGACACGTCACCGCGGACCTCATCCCCTCTGTATATGTTCAAGTCCTCGTCATCTTGGATGACTATCGGAGAAGGACTTTTACGAAACTTAGTTGTTTCTACCGCTTGCGAAGTTCCCTCTCCCTCCGTTGGGGGCACATACTTATAAGGTCTGCCGCCAGTGCCAAGTCCAAATCTTATATCCAGAAGGTGATGCTTATGAAGATTCTCATCAGTAATACATTTTTTGATCCTTAGAAAGTCGGATCTGCTTTGTAGAAGAGTGGACAATCGACTGCTGTATAGCGGACCCTCCGTTTTCGGGAAGATGTGATCTGTTTAAGACAAAGGAAAAGGGGAAAGAATGTTAATACTTCGACTTCTTGAACAAGATATTCAGTTAAAAGCTTGAAGTTTACTTGATTTAAGCCATCTTCTTGAGCATCCGGCCTGTTTCCTTATATAAAACCAATCAGACTTAGGATCCCCTATATTGCTATATCCATTGTACAGAACCTTCCTATTCGCCACCGATTCAAAGAAAGAGAAATTTGGAGTCGCTGAAGAACGGTGCTTGAAAAGAAAGAAGAATGTCAAATCTCTGAACTTAAGTTCGGCATGTAGGATCTCCGCGTATGCAACATATAGGGTGTATAGAGATGCGTAGGCGTTCGGATGAAGTTGCATCGGAGCAATACCCAGCTGCTTTAGAGTCTCGATGACAATTGAAGGAAACGGAGGGATAGCTCCTACCAAGTACATAGTCCGACTGATTGCCATATATCCTTCCGGAGCTAGGTGGGGTCTATCTTCGCTTCCGGGCGTCAAGACATCATCCCAAGGAATCCCGTGTCTCAAGCAGATTCTTTAAAGCTTTATATCGTCGAGCTTAGATGCTAAAGAATCAGAAAATTTATCTATTCCATGCGCGCCAGGAATCTCGTCGGGAGCTCGCCTGTCTATCTCAGATTCTTCACCAGATGAAGTACTTCCAGACGGATCTAACTCCGTTGCCTCGTATTCAGAGCCAGAATCTTCACCTCCTGGGCTAATTGGAGGAACCTTAGGATTGTATTGCTCAGGAACCTCAGGCTCTGTTTCTGTAGCGGATCTCGAAGAAGATTGATTATCCGACATTGCTGTTAGGCGAGAAAACATGACAAATGAGATTAAAACTACCCATCCTCCGTGTGTGCAAGTGCCGGTGTGTGTGCTTGTGCATACATTAAAGATAAAGCATAAAAGTTGTCAAGATCGTCAAAATATTCGTCGTCATATGCAGTTAGGTTATGCGGTCATTAAGTCCGGAAAGTCCAAATCAAGGCTCTAGCCTAACTGTTCAGAATTTTATGGCGACAAGGCATCGTTTAAAGTTCGAAATTCATTTGGATCGTGAACTACAAGTCGGATCGCAGGGTAGAGGGATCGCCCTCCTTCGGATCGCACGGTAGAGGGATCGCCCTCCTTCGGATCGCAGACCAAAGGGATCGCCCCTTCATGGATCGTGAAATTAAGTGATCGGAGTCTTTGCTGAATCGTTGCAGCCCCCACGATACGCGCCTCGACCGTCATCACGACCCTCTGTCTCGCCACTCGCCTTCATCCTCTTCCTTTCCTCTCCTTGCCCACGATCTGAACCGGCTTCCCTCTTCTCCTCCCTCCTTCGTCTTCCTCCTCTCCTTCTCATCCTCGAACTCCGACCTCTACGCCCATCAGCCATGGCGTCTCGACTGGTTCCCCCAGAAAATCGCAAAACTCCATCGTTTCTCCATCAAACTAGTCGAAAAAGTTCATGAAACAACAGCGTTAACGAATAAGGGTGCTTTCGGTGGAATTACCTTTCTAAAATTTGAGAAAGTGATTGGATTTTTGAAGGTTTGAAAAACTGGGGTTCGTTCTTCGACAACGCAGGCGAAACGATACGACAGAAAGAAGAAGGAAGAAAGTGAAGAGGGGGGGGGGGTCGGCTTATATAGGCAAAAGGGCGACCGTTTGTCTCCCCTTCTTTGTCCTATTCGATCCACGAAAATCGGCGGGCCGCGAACCAAAAGCCCACCACGACTCGAGGAGGAGCCCGTTTCGTTCCGAGGCCCAAATGCACACCAAAGAACGAAACGAATGTCTTGCTAACGGACCGCGACACGAGCCCGCGATCCGAATCGGTAAATTCAGTAATAAAGACTCTGAAAAATCCCAGAAGGAGAATTGTTCACTGATTCGCGACTCGCTGTGAAAAGACGATTCTATAACTTCGAAGCATGTTCCATCATCGATAAAACATACTTCGAGGGGGCAAAATGTTGGCTAGCTTTTTGACCAAGCCACCCAGGATCATTCATAAGAAGAAAGCACGAAACCACGTTCTCTAAGAACATGAAGGAATGGATCGCATCATCAGCTCGCCCGATGACGGATCGCACACTATCGACTCACCCACCATCGGATCGCGTCTCGACGGATCGCCCCCACTTCATCAGCGAAACGACACCTCTATGCGATCCGATCCATGCATACGTAGTTGCCCAGTATTGACCGATTCGATCCCCTGAAGCGTGGCGGAGCCTCTGACCCGTTCAAGCGTGAGCTAGTCTTCAGCGATCCGAGACGCACGGATCTAGCGACACGTGTCCTCAACTGTCATTTTGACCAATTCTCCCCATCTGCACGATCCGATTTTCAAGGGGATCGCGACACCTGTCTGCAACGGCTAATTTGACTATTTCTTCAACGGAGGCGATGCGATCCGATGTTCTAATGATTCGTGCCACGTGTTACCACGACCCGCCTGACAAAATCAGCTATAAATAGCCCAGAGCTTGGCCTTTTTTGGGGATCTTTTGGCAATATTGTGTACTGAATCCGCCATTATAGTCAAACTACGAGAGTATTAAGAGAAATCATTGATTGTATTAGCTTTCAAAGTATAATCAATAATATATAAAGTGGACGTAGGCTCGTTAACGCCGAACCACTATAAATTCTGTGTGTTATTTTCTTTTTCCTCATTCTTCAGTTGAAAATCTATAAGATTCAGAACAATTTGGGTGTTAGGTCCAAATTTTGATCTAACAATAATATATCTAAAATTTGAGCTCGTTTCGACATTCATAACATTTTTAACATCTTAACTCAATTATTCATCGTTCAAACATTAATTTGAACCATTAAATTTAAATATCAAATATATAATTCTACGAATGTCGGAACGAGTTTAGGTTACAGTACGTCGCTTAAGCTTTAATGATAGTATATAATATACAACACTACTATATAATATACAACCCGATTGACATCGGATTTTATTATTACACCGGACGCTTGAAACGAAACTTGCACACTTCACGGATCTAAAACTTCTAAATCTCCAACACAGATGGTTATTCTCAAGATTTGCACGTGTTGTTCTCCTTCATCCAATACAAAAAAGCACTCTATCTTTGAAAAATGCAGTGCAAACTTAGAAACAAAATAAAAGAAAGGGCACGATCCAAAAGAGACGAATGATATATACTAGCTCTTGAACAAGTACAACTCACAACAGTACGTGACTTGTGTACATAAAAAGAAGTAATGCATAAACCTAACATAACCCCTGATCATAAAAATCATCATCCACAAAACTATTAACACCATTTCATTTTCCTACACCTGCTGCCTCTTCTCTATCTCATATGCTACGAATCCACAAAATATACAATCAGTTAACCTAATTAATGCATAATCTTTTGTTTCAATTTAAACAAACCCACAAATGCACACTAATGTATACACAACTATATGCCTCTGCTTTGCTCGGTCTTTGTTCACTTTCAATCTTCCTGCAAGCAAATCAAAATATCAAAACCTATATGTCTATTTGAACGCAAAATAAAACACATTTGAAAGTTTTAAAATAACCCAAAACTTTGTATATGTAATCATATTAGCACAAAAATTACCCTTGCAAAATTTGAAAACAAACCAACTTTTTTATCCATGTCAAAAAAGGAAGGAAAAGGAAATTTTTAAGCACATGCATGCACACATTTGCTTTAGTGTTTACACACACATGCACGAATACATATATGCATGCTCATCATTATACATGTACGCATGTATAGTATTAGACATGTATATATAGCATTATACGTAAATAGTTGCATATATGTATTTATCTGTATGTATGAATGTACACACACGCCCAAGAGATATACTTTTCATGAAACATACCAGAAAGCAGATGCGTCAATAATGAGGTGGAGAACTACGCTCAGAGCCACTGACTGATGCAAATGAAGACAAAGTATCATCTCTATTCATTGAGACGAAGTTCAATGGTGCAGTAGACAATCTTCTTGTTTCCTTAAAGTAATTATTTTGTCTACCGGAATATGAACGTGGCGTTTGAATTTCTGGTGTTGCACAACCCATAGAAATCCTTCTTGGAGAAGGAGTCATGAATCCATTTGCTTTAGTGTTTAGGTACCCGTTTCCATTTCTATTAAAGCTTTTGCTCCTATTTGAAACGGGTTTAGATCCATATCTTAGTTCTTTTTCTGTGAGCAGCAGATTTTGTAGCTTCTTCATATCCTAAAATTTGAATTCAATCAAATTTAATTTCAGCTTAATTTTCATAAAGTTAGATGGAAGGGAAAGGACGAGTTACCCGCTGATGTCTTTTCTCTTCTTCCTTTTGCTGTCGAGTAAGCAAGTACTCTTCCAAGATTGAAATTAAACGAACCTGATAAGAAATGAAAATTTCAGCATATAGATAATTTTATTACATCTTTTGTAATTTGCAGTATATCCATCAAATGAGTAATTGAAAGAACTCACCCCATCATATAGGAAAGGGGAGTTTCTCTCTTCTTCCCAAGCAAACGTTCTGGAGATAAGGCTTTCAACCATAGCTGAAATAAAGTTTGAATAAGTAAACATCTAATTGCAAGAACCAAATTCAGTTCACATATTTAGCAATTGGAACAATCAATTAAAAAAAAAAAAAAAAAAAAAAAAAAAAAAAAAGACCTGGAATTTTGGTTACAGTAACACGTGCCTTCTCGGCTCGCTTCAAATTTATGTGAGCACCTCTTCCTGCAGAGTATCTGTTTTGATCCTGCAACCAAAAATATGAAAATGATTCAAATTCCTCAAATAAACAGAAATAAACAAATAAAATCCAATATAGTGAGCAAAACAAGCTTACTTGATTGTACTCTTCTAGCCACAGTTCTTCTTCACAAGCCGCCTGCCATTTGTGTATCTTGTCCATAATATCTTTTCTTACCATTAATTCTTCTTTTGCTTTCCTTATTTGCACCTCGATGCTCTCTACAAGACCTGAAGGATCAACAAGTCCTATATATGCAAAAAAAAAAAAAAAAAACATTTACCTTTTTTTTTTTTTTTTGTACCAACTATTTTACAAATTTAGTTATCAAGGAAAAACAAATACTCACCACTATCTATCATAGCACATGTCTTTTCTGGTGATGTACTTGGATCAGGCTCGATATGTGCTTCCCTGCAGATTTCTACCAACTCTGCCCTTCTTTTCATGACAAGCTCTTTCATTCGAGTAGCTTTAACTTTCATTAATCTGTCTACCTCATCTTCTATCTACAAATAATCAAAGGTGTCTGCTAAAAGGGGGGGAAAGATCAGGAGATAATTATTTACCCTGTGGTTATCTTTTGTGTGTGTGTGGTTTTGTTGTGGGGGTGGGGGGGAGGGCGGATGGGGGGGAGATGTTGGGTGTTTACTTATTTTCCCTTTAATGATGCCCTAAATTCAGACCATTAATAACCTATCTAGCATATGGAATAATAACTACTAAAAGAAACACTAAGAAACCTTTTCAATCGTCTGTAGGGAAAGTATGCCAGCCTCTGCGGTATCTTGACACTGAAGAGCACTGGTAACTCTCTTAAAACGATTTCTCTCTTCTTCAGCTGAATCCATCAGATTCCACAATTCTATGAGTTTTCTTACGGTTTCTTGCAGCTATGGAACATAAACATATCAGAAAGAGAAGAAAACAAATGTTTCCTAGAGAAAAGATATAAACTAATATTTACTCACCTTCTTCAATCGTATGTGTTTCTCAGTTTTCAACTTCTGGATGCTCTGAACTAGTTTTTCTAAAGTGCTATCACTTATATTTGTGGACTTCCCTAAACTGGTCTCGTCAAGACTAGGGTGTACTTCAACCAAAGTAGTGTGAAAATCAACTCCAAGCACACCACATAACAAATGGATTTCATCTACATGCTCAAGAACCTTATCAAGACGCTCAGACTGGAGGAACAAAAGGCCTTGTTATTAAAAGTAAGTTCACCATGACTACCTGAGAAGTATAAAAAATAGTGCATACCTTTTCTTTTTGAAGATTACGAAGCTGGATCTTGTAGTCATTGAGCTTCCTTATTGAGAGATCATGTTCATCTACCTTCACTAAAGTGGATAAATCAATTTGACGAAGTTGTCCAGATATCTCAGCTTTGATCTTTTTGATTTGTGAAACTATAC
This sequence comes from Allium sativum, assembly GCA_030737875.1. Classification (NCBI taxonomy): domain Eukaryota; kingdom Viridiplantae; phylum Streptophyta; class Magnoliopsida; order Asparagales; family Amaryllidaceae; genus Allium; species Allium sativum. The sequence continues at coordinate 151,888,121 of CM060912.1, forward strand.
TTTCAAATTGTGTGATACGCTCTTCTTTCTCTGCTCTTAAGTCTTCAAGTATAGGATCTATCAAGGCAAGTTGATCTTTCAAAGATGTGGTTTTCTTGTCTTTCTGGTTTCAAGAAGCATGTCATATATTAGTGAATGAGCTGATAAATTTTAACCAGAAATGCTAAGTCGTGCAGTTAGTTCAACTCTGCGTATACGTTTTAACATTTCAAAATGATTAGCACACTCTTGACGCTACACTCACAATACAGTTCTAACTTCATTTGCTCGGTACATTTGAAGTGATATCCTATCCAATGCATTTTTTTTTCTGCCTTATCAATTGAATTATGACCTAATGATTATTTGGATACACATCGAATAAATAGTTTTAGCATAGCATATAACATACCTCATAGCTATTACCGCAGAAGCATTACATGGAGACAAAAATGGAACATGTTTTCTGCTTAATCAAACAAAATACATAGTAGCCAAATAATTTATAGAGTAGCAACGCTGTCATAAAAACTACTGACAAAAAAGGTCCAAATCAATTAATTATTTGTCCTGATTAAATGGTTAAGACTTTAATAAGAGTCGTCAATATGAGATTCGAAGTGTGGTGCATAATGTTCAAATTTTGAATCATGAATCGTAGATCAAAAACGATCTAATTTAATATATATGCAAGTCAAAATTTTATAGTCAGTAGTTGGTATTTTTTTTTTCAATAAAAATGTAGAAAATAGTGTAAAAAATCACTTAGCAGAAAAAAAATAGGGTTTACAATAATAAAATCAAAGTAGTAAAGGTAGAGGAGTGTCTAAAGTTAAATGTTGCTTTTTTATGTAATAAAAAAGTTCAAAAGTAGAACTGGTTTCAAATCAATAAACAGTAATTTTACCCAAGATTTCCTTTTTTTTTTTTGTGGGCTAGTTGAATTTCGACCGAGTTTATGACAGGAGATGGCAGGCTTTGTAAAAAGTCAGGATTAGAGTTGTACGATATACAGCTTATTTAACAACTATAGGTTTGATATTGAAATAGGGCATTCGTTGTACGAACTATAGTTTAATCCGTGCAAAGGTTTAGGTAGGTCTGTAAACAGATATTTTGGAATACAGATGGTGTCATATTCGCAACCGCATCCGCATCCAAAATCACTTTTGCATATTGGATATACGCATTCGCACATACAAACAGATATCAAATAATTATCATAACAGCAAACGATCGATAAATCGAGAAACATAAACAGAAAATTTTAGTTTAGCTTTTTTTCATCAATTCCAGTAATTATAATAATGTGAAAAATAAACAAACATGATGATAATATATAATTCTAAGCAATTAATATGCATTAAATGTATATAATGCATGTTACTAAAATAATAATAAAAATACTTGTCTTTCATCCTTTTTCGGATATGGATGCGGACGGATTTTGGATTTGTCGAGTACTCATTAACAGACCTTAGATTTTAAATTACGTCCGGCAATCTGCAGCACGTTTCAAATAAAACTTTATTGTTCCAAAACCATGGACACTGCACCAAATTATGGAATAAACTCTTTGGTTATGCCTGTCAAAAGAGGATAATAATTACTTTTCAAGCAACAAATAAATCTACATCTTCTTTCTTGGGTTTTAAGCAAATACAGCATTTTTTTCATTGCTTTAAAGAATGCTTTCCTTACTATTGAAGAAACACAAGAACTCGAGTTTTTCCACCAAACCACATCACAATTCTTCCTTACAAATTCAGTTAGCAGTATCGTATTCTTGCAACATGGGGGGTGTGTGTAGACAATGATTATTTGGCAAGAAGAATCCAATTAGCCCAACTAATTATATGCAACCTGGCAATGGTTAATTATATGAAGACAAAAATAGCTGCTTCACATTTAAGAATTAGTTAATGAAATGAGCGTAATATTAGGACCACTAAATCATTAATTTCTAACAGTTAGAATATTCCAATATTTGTCTGAACTGCTACCAATTTGGTACCTGGACCTTATCTGTTACATTGCTTTGGCCAGTAAAATTAAACAATTAAAACTAAAAAATGCAAGTAAATTAGCTAGCAACGGCAGTTTGAAACTCCATCTGTTTGTGTTTAAAAAACCGAAGACCAGAATTTTAACTTCAGTTTTTCGTTGTTAAATACGGTAGGATGTCATTGTGCGCGAAACAAATTAAAGTACATTGTCAGGAAAGTGAAGACTGTTGTGGGATCAGACACCAATGCAGGAATTGATTCTAATGAATGCCCAGTCGAACCCAAAGTCTCTAGCAACAACTCAAGCCAAAAGTCTTGCAACTTGTTGAGACAATGAATTCAGTTTTGTTTTTACAGTTATGTTTATATTAGTATGAAATTACTCAAATGTCTAAAACAGGTTACACTTTCAGATACTAAGCTGCCGTCCAGCACATTTTTTGCCCCACTCCCCATTCATGAAGTGCCTGACACTGCAACAGGCGATTTTGCACAAAAGGCCCATTGTGGGTGATTAAAGAAAATGCATCCTTTTATAATTATATCCTGCTTAACCAATTTTTCCTTTCAAGCAAATGCATTCCTCTTTCAACCAACTTCCCCATTCAAATACATCGTTCAAATGTGACGTTCAAATGTGACGTTCAAATGCTTTGCATGCTTCATAAAGAACATATCATTATATTAAATTACATAGATATTTGAAGAAATTTGTTAGTGGCATCCACTTGACAAAACATACAAAATATTTGCTTTCTTCCTTAAAATTATTGTTGTGATGTTTTGACCATGTAATAGACATACTCACATCAGAAAATAGACGTGTCAGGACTATTTAGAACAAAATCTCTACTGCTTCAGCTAATCAACAGGAATAGTGAAGGCGAGAATTTGAATATGAAAAATGAACTGGCTGATATTGTATACTATGTACTTGTACATGTCTTTATACCAAGACTATATGGTTATATAAACAATAACATACAAGAGAGTTCAATTTAGAGAGTTTTCCACACTGAGGACGTGATAAGCTCACAAAATGAGCAGTTATTGACATATTGTTGAGAAAGCGGTTCAAGTTCATTTATTAAACAAACGATACATGAGCAAACCATTATTGACATATTTAGAAACATGGACTCTAGTTAGTGAAGTACAAACAAAAAAAACAAAAAAAAGCAGAATTATTTAATCTAACCAATTATGTACCTACCTTCATATATGCAGTGTTCTCTCCAAGAGAGGCAATAAGAGATGCAAGCTCTGCTTCTTTTTCCATTAATGATTGTTGAAGTTTTGCTCGAATATTGCTCGATTCATCCACTTTTTTGCGGCAAACTTTCAAACATTCCATTTCAAGTTCGAGCAACATGCGGTCTTTCTCAGCTTCTGTTTCACCAATATCATTCCATATGTGCTGCTCTCACATTAAGCATATATTAAAACTTGCTCGCTGTATTATGTATGTATATTGTATTATAGGTTCTCCAGCACTTGTATAAGCATGTCCTCTACTAAATACGTTCAATTATTTGACCAAACGGTTAAAATAATTAAAACGTAACATAATTCTTGGTCACTTTACATAATTATAGGCTAAAAATCATGCTTTAAGTCTTTGCTTTACCTTGAAATATGTTTATACGGAGGATCATGCTTTCTTCAATACAAGCAAATTAAAGTGTTCAAAATAATTATTATACTGGTACGAAAATATAGAAACAAGAAAGTGCGTTTATCCCCATTTCAAGAAACAAATTAAAGAAAAATTAAAAATTGCCAAATATTACCTCAAGCTCTGTAAGCAAAGCCCCACAAGTAGTCTCCATACTAATACTTGCTCTCATTCCTACCTCCATTATAAGATTATTTTCACCGAAAAAAAAGGTGGGAATTTGCAAATTTAGACCTTTGCTCTCATAAAACAAGCAGCGTCAAAAAGAAAAACTAGAGGAAAACGCGACAGCACTCATGGCTTCAATCGGTAAAACAGTGGCACGAGAAAGAAGAAAATCCGAAAGAACTAGAAGTTGAAGAAAGGTTCAGTTAAGAGAACGAAAGATGAAAATTTTGCGAGGGGTTTAAGACGAAAAAGGGATCTGAAATGCAGATTGTCCAGGAGATACAGTGAAGAAGGGAGAATTAAATGAAGCTTGAGAAAAATACTGATAATGAGGAAGAAAGAGGAAATGGAAGGGGAAATGAAATAAATAATCGTTCGCGGATAATGCTTTTTCACCCACCGTGAGTGGGGTCCAATTTGTGAATTTTAAAGAAACATGCAAGGCGGGTTTCAATGACATAGGTGGTTTTGAAACTTTAAAAATGTCGAATTGTTTATCAGTTGGAGCTATTTGAATTTTAGGATGCTGCAGGAATCTGGAAGTTCGTTTGGATATGACCAATTACGCTATTTCGATGGGATTTGAAGGGAATAAAATATATATTAAAAAAAATAACATTTTATGTGGGATTAAAACCCTAAAAGAACATGAGTTTAATTGTAAAATGGACAAATCTAAGTTTTTTGGTTGGCTTGATCCAGGGAAACACCCTCTCTTGACCGTCAAGACGATCAGTTCCTCATTTCTGAATGATAAATTAATTAATTTAAAACACACGTTGTAGAGTAAATAGTTGAGTGTTGTTAATATAAATTTTACTTGAAATATAATTTGGTTTTTTTTTAGACTGAGAACTTAGATGGTAGTACTTGCAGTACTATAAGTCATATATTACAGAGAACATACTAATTACATATTCAATCGTTCAAATCACGCTATGCAATTTTTAAATATGCAACCTCTCACATTAAAGTTGAAGTATAAAACTGTTAACACAGTGGTGTTGGTTCAAGTACAAGTCCAAACTTGTTTTCAGAGTTTTCTATGTAAATATTCCTCATTCACTAATTAATACTTTAAGTATCTATCTCTGCATCGTTATCTTCTTCTTGATAATCTTCATCGTTATCTTCTTTATCTTTTATTTATATAACAAATCATATAATCTAGAGAAATCATCAAATTAGAATATATGATTATTGACATCGATCAACGTATACGACGAATTTTAGTTGTTGTGTAAGGTTCTAGAAGCGTGTGACAAAAGGAGGAGGAAGAGAGGCATATGCACTCATTAATAATCTATGCCTATCATATTCCTTTCACTTGACATGCTTGAGTAATTGTTTACTTGAATATAATGATTCACTCATCGAGTTCGAGAAACGAACAACGAGGAGGAGGAGCAAATTGCCCAACTTAGTGAAATTCTCGCACCAATAAGTGATCAACCAAATGCCAACTACGTGAATTCGACCCGTAGTAGCGACCAGTCAATCCTGCTTTGTTATGTGTTTTTAAATTATAATTATTTATTTAATCCATTTAAATTACTAAAATATAATAATAAAAATGTTTATAAAGAAAAAAATGATTTGTATACATATGGAAATTTAATTATGGAAATATTTATTAAATATTAATTATTTTTTATTTAATTTAGAAATTATTATTTAATGAAAATTAGTTTTGATTTGTATAAATAATAGAAACCTCATAATATTTTTATAATACGTAGTATGACTCTTAACTGATATATCTTTAATAGATAAAGAGGATTTTTTTTCCATATTTTGAAATTTGAATATGTTTGAAATTTATAAGAACAAATCCAGATTAAGAATATATTAAATAATTTACATGGTATAAAATCATTTAAAAAATGGTATCTCATTATAGAAAATTTTGAAATAATTGTTATTTGTAATATTTAGTTTTACATACTATTCTTAAGGTGCCAAAAAATTTGAGTTTTCCAAAGTTATTGTTAAACATTTGGATTTATAAAACAATGAAAAAATAATAACTTATTGAAAGGAGATTGTTATAATTGGTCTTAATTAATTATCTAGTTTAGTTGTACTGCACAAATCTATACAAGATTATCATCCATTTCTAGGTACTTATTTTGTTACATCTAGATTATACCTTTTGAACGATGTATATCAAATATTTATTTGTTATACACACACATAGATTTTTGGAATAGTATATTTTGTGTTACTTCTCCAATATTTCCTTTCTTGTATACTGAATATGAAAATATGAATGAATCATCAATGATGTTAATTTGTTGATTTATTTAATATGATATAATGACGATATAACTTTTCCGTGATTTTTTTATGATTTCATTTTATACGACGAGAAATTTGAATAAATGGAGTTATAATATCGTTTGACATGGAGCTTTCAATAATATTTTTTTCGCTTATCGTATAGACTCGTAATATAAAATACTTAAGGAACAAATGTGATATTTGAATTATGAATAAAGGAATAGTAACGCACGGTGGTATAAAAACGCCTTTGTGTTATTTATTTGTTACTTTTTGATATGTCACTAATACGGGGATTTGTTATGCTTGATGGGCTCAATGCGGTGAGTCGCTTTTTTAGCCATGTGTCGGCATATGTATAGTGGCATATGGCGATGCCTCAGCTATCATATATCCCTAATTTTTCTATTGCTATCTAGCTTTGATGCAGAAGTGAAACAGGTTGGCTAGTATTCATTCTATCGGCCCGATCGTGATGGTCGTCGGCCATGGATCATTGGCACCATAGCTGTTTATGGACAATCTATATAGTAGTACGTCGACAATTCATCTTTTCGTCTGCTAGCAACATATATAGCCATGTGTCAACCATGTATCGCCCATTTGTATCACCTAGTACGATAATCTATTACCATTTAGGGGAATGTGTATGGTCATAACGTGTTATTGTGTACTCAAGTACACCAATGGATGCAAGTCACAACGTTCATTGAGGTAACCATGATTGTAGTATCCATGGTGGTGGACTACACGTGTCGTATTCACCAGTCGTGCATGCAGTCTCCTGATGCAAGTGTGTTCGTCAGTCTATCATCTGGTTTTCACACATGTGTGATCTTGACATATGCTTATACTTTTTTTTGAAATGAGGAGCTACGGTTATACTTAAGACAGTGACCACCATATGAACAATCCATGTATCCTTCATAAGCATGTGTCATCAAATACCTTTACCATTGACATGTGTCGCTAACTACTACTCATTGCCATGCGTTGCCAACTATCTTTCTCGGATGTGCATCGCCAAGTTATTATATAAGCATACATCGCCAATTATAATGTCATAGGCGTGTTTCATCGTCATAGACGTGTGTCACCATGTACATCTTACATGGGCCTTTGTCATTATTTATATGATTTTGTTTATGAATGTATATTGGAATTTTATGAGGAAGTTAGATATGGACGATTCACATAATTAATGTTGGATTTGGGATTCCTAAGTTGTGTAGTTAATGCTCCCCGCTATATCTCTGTTGTATCCTATAGCGGATATCAACTACAACGTTATTTCCAAATAGTCTTTCCGCTTTAAACCCCGCTATATTCCGATACTTCCAATATATCCCATTATTATAGCTATATTCCACTATTCCCGCTATATCTTCCACAAAAGAAATGAATTAAAAATGACATGTATACATTATAAGTATTATAAAATTAGTTTCTTGTTTAAATTTTTTGACATATACTTTTAAAGATAAAAAATACTGTAGCATTCTATTAAATTTAATTAAGCTAAATAAACGTGTACACTTATTTACATATATTGGCACATGTTTTTGTTTTAAATTAAGTATGTACTAATTATAATTAAATTGAATGTTAGTTTTTCATTTATTTACCATACATACATACATATACATATACATACATACATATACATATATATATATATATATATATATATATGAAAAAGCATTAAGTACAAGTTTTATGTGCTATTTTAGAGTCATCCGCTATATCCCGATATATCCTCGCTATTAGGGAATGCGGATTTTAAGGCAAAACAAATACTAGAGGTGGGGTGAATAGCATTTATAAGGAATTTATGAAAATCTTAAACTTAAATGATCTACTATATGAATCACACACACTAGAGATGATCACAGACACATAATCAAATACAAACATAGAAACGGATAAAAATAAAATGTAGAAAAAGGAAAGAACACATCGGTTTTAAACTGGTTCGGATTACTCCTATGTCCAGTCCCCTGCAACACTGGATTGCGTAGAGTTTTATTATTATCAATATCCAAGTACTACCCCTTGATTTCACGGCTATAAGGTTAACACCGCTCCAAACACCCTTGATTCTACGGCTACAAGGTTAACACCGCTCCCTTTCCTTGATTTCAGGGCTACAAGGAACACGCCTTTTCCCAAACACTTCCCAAAATGATGGCACTTCAATTCAGATAGTAGTAGATAGAGATTGAGAAGAGATGAAATTTGATATAATTTGAGTAGAAATCGGCAAAGTATAAGTAGTAATGGTGGTATGAAGAGGGGTAAAGATGGAGAAGAAGAAGAACTATGAAAAAATTCGAAATCAGTCCCTTTTTATAGCGTGTGAAAGGTTGCAACGTCTCATAAACATTACAAATGGCAAAAAGACACTTCCTTTGAAAATTGAAAAAGTGGCAGTTGTATGTCGACATAGGCTTCTATGCATGTTGACATATGTACTTTATTTTTATTTTTAAAACTATTTTTCAAGTGTTTAAACATATATGTTATTTTGGAAATTCTTGAATCAAAACTAATAATATAAATGAATATTCTAAGCGTAAAATCATGTGAAATCAAAATAATATATCATATAAACATATTATAAAGTTATAAGGTTTAAAACTATAAAACTACAAAATTATATAACTATATATAAACTTACATATATTAAAATTTTAAACTTATATGTTTGAAATCATAAGTAAGATAATAATTTGAAAATAATCAGAATTTGAAATTTAAAAATTAGAATTTGAAATTTGAAATTTGAGAAACAGAATTGTAACCTGGAGTGCTATTCAGAGTCTTACTTATAAACTAGACTCTATTACTATATTTTTTCTTGAATTCTTGATATCTTGATTATTCATGAGTCTTGAATCTCTTCTGAATCCTGAAACTCTAAAACTGTACAGTATTAAGTCATGTATACAAACCCTGCATATATATATATATATATATTCTAGATAAAGATGTTAGTACATATTTTATAATCAATTAATAATGATAATTGAAATAAGGTTGTTGTCATCAAAACTCCATTCTCCAACAATCTCCCCCTTTTTGATGATGACAACCTTGATTTATAAAATATTCAAACATGTTCATACATGTTGATTCTTTTAGATCTAGTCCTTTGATCACTCCCCTGTCACCATGAATTCTACATACTCCTCCTTAAACTATACCTAACTAATTGTAACACCTTGAATTTTAGTTAATACTAAAATTCACTAATTATAGGATAAATAATCTCAGATGTGGGAATTGGGGGTAACGGGCTGCGTCATTGCGTTCGTCTCGGAAAAATACGCGAAATAGAGTCCGAGTTTTCGAGAATCGGAGTCCGTATGGCCCGGTTATGGCCCAAAGAAGTTTGCAGAAAATTTAAAGTTAAAAACAGATTTAGGAATTTAAATTTAGATTTTAAATTAGAACCAGCGGGGCCAGGCGGGAAGGTTCCCGCCCTAAGCATGTCGACAGGGCTGTCGACAGGCCTGTCGACAGGGGTGTCGACTTGCCTGTCGACACGGCGTCTCGAGCCAGAAGTTTGGGTGCACCAGATCTGGTTTTCTGGCTAGGGCTGGGCTGGGTTCTAGAGATTTCCTAAATCTAACGGATCTAAATTAATCTAGGGTTAATCTAAGGGCCTAAAACACTCTCTTAATCTATAAATACACCCTAAACCTACCTTAATCCATACTAAAAATAGAAATGAAGGCCTCATGCCGCCAAATTAAATCCTAGAAGGAGTCTCCATTAATCTAAGAAGGAAGTTTCAAGCTAATCCCTCTCAAATCATTCTCTAATCATCACCATCTTCATAATTAGCAACTAATTCCTCTTCATAAGTTGGTTAATTTTGGGTTTGGTGAGTTTCTATCACTTTAACATTAATTGTTAAAGTAAGTAGATTGGGTGTAATGAGACTTATGGTCTTAAATGCGGATTAGTGAGTTTGAATCATTTATAATGATATGTTACTCTATGTTGTTCTATGTTTATGCATGTTTGATAAGTTGGGTTATGCATGCTTAATAAGTTGATTTATGCATGTTTAACAAGTTGGTTTATGCATGTTTAACAAGTGGGTTTATGCATATTTAATGAGTGGAATTATGCATGTTTAACAAAGTGAGTTATGCAAGTTAAGTATATGTTTAAATGCAAGTTTAATGTGATATGCAAGTTATGCATGCTTATGCAAGTATATGGATGCTTATGCAAGTCATGTATATGTTTAAATGCAAGTTTAATGTGATATGCAAGTTATGCATGCTTATGCGAGTATATGAATGCTTATGCAAGATATGTATATGCTTAAATGACATGATATGCAAGTTATGCATGTTTATGCAAGTATGTGAATGCTTATGCAAGTTATGTATATGCTTAAATGCAAGTTTAATGTGATATGCAAGTATGCAAGTATGTGAATGCTTATGCAAGTATGTGAATGCTTATGCAAGTTAGGTGTATGCTTAAATGCATGTTCAACATGTTATGCAAGATATGTGTATGACAATATGCAAGCTCATATGTCATATGTTATGCAAATCATGTGTATGATAATATGCAAGTTTGGGTTATATGTAGTTGGGTTAATATATGTTCATATATGCAAGTTGACATCCTCTTAACCCATGACAAAGTTGTATGCTAAACCCATGATAGTTGTGATGATCTTCCCCTTATTTATGTCATGAAATGAGAACGATTTACGTGGGGAACGATGGGGTTGGTAAATATGTTAATGAATGTATGATTGGGTATGATTAAGCATACCATAAAAATAAATTACCATAAGTGGGAATTTACCTATTGAGTTAGGTCTACCCCATGGGAATTTACCTATTGAGTTAGGTCTACCCATGTTATGGAAAACTTGATATTAATTAGGGATAATTAATATGGGGGTGACTAATTAGGTGTAATTAATCAACTAAGACACGAGGTTGGACCCTTTTGTAGCGGAAGTCTGCCCGGAACCGACCGGCCATCCAGCGGCTACAAATGATTGGCCCAATGTGAGAGGTCTTAGTCATAAATTAAATACATGATTAAAGTAAAGACACGAGGTTAGACCCTTTTGATGACAGAAGTCTGCCCGGAACCAACCGGCATATCCAGCAGTCATAAAAGACGGTCTAATGTGAGAGGTCTTTATGAGTTCATGATCTTAATTAATGAATTAAGAAACACTTAACCATATTAGCATGTAGTGGGACATGAGGGGTTAAGTGGGTGCCTTGGGGTGGCATGATGAGACTAGTGGGTTTCCTTGGGTGGCAATAGAAAAATACGATTAGAATACTTAACCAAAGTAGAACATGTAATTAAACATGATAAAAAGGGTTAAGTAAGTGCCATGGGTGGCATGAGAAAATACGATTAGAATACTTAACCAAAGTGGAACATGTAATTAAAACATGGGTGAAGGGTTAAGTAAGTGCTTTGGGTGGCATGTGGAAATCTAGTGGGTGCCCTATGTGGCAATTGAAATATGATTGATGACTTAACCAAATCTTAACATGTAAGTAGGCATGACTACATAAGGGGTTAAGTGGGATGCACTAGATAAAAGTGACAAGCTTAGGTAGGTAGCTTGTGGGACCCATTATAGGGGTACATTTGATAAATGACAAGCTTAGGTGGGTAGCTTATGGGGACCCATTATTGGGTTATACTAAATGAATGACAAGCTTAGGTGGGTAGCTTGTGGGGGCCCATTTCAACCAATATCCCAAACGTATCTTAGTGGGCTCGACTCTAGTCGGGTGACGGGACACGCATATTGGGCTTGATTATAAGAGGCCAAAACGGGTTAGCGGTGGCAACGCGGGACCAACGGGTTTCATATGCGTGTGTGGACCCGGGCTGGTTGGTAAGTCGTTGTTGCATCGTGTAGATATAAAGCCGTGCACTGTTGATATTACCTGGTAGCCACTTTAGGGGAATGATACACCCCAATCGTGGGACCAGCACGGGTATCTACGGTAGGGAGCCGATCGTTGGGGAGTAGTGGGTACACCTAATAAAGATAGGGGCAGACGGCACCTATGTAGGGGTACACGGAACTACTGGGTAAAATTGCTAGGTACACCTAGTGGAGATAGGGGCAGACGGCACCTATGTAGTGGGCTAGGAGTACACGAAACTACTGGGGAAATTTTCTAAGTCCTTGGAAGGGATCAACCTTTAAGTAGGAATGACTGGTGTTGTGCAGTTAGTAATTATCCTTGGGTGGGTAGATGCGTCCTGACGGTTATCTTAGTTTATCCTAAGTCTACCAAGCTGCTTAGTGTAGCCATTCATCCCCAGATATTACCGTAGGTCAAGTTTATGTCTTCTCTGGTTACTTTAATGATTATATTGTTAAAGTTATAGGACTCACTCAGACTTATGTCTGACCCCGTTGTTTTTATCTTTTTCCCAACCCTCAGGTCCTTCGGTGGATCCTAGCGGTAGTAGAGCTTGATCGGATTGCTGTTCCAGTCTTTAGGAGCTTGGGTAGATGTAAAGCTCCAGTTATCCAGTTATCTTTTCTTTTGTTATGGCTATTGTATGAGAGAGTGGGATTATGTACTTCTTTATTTTGGTGGATATTGTACTTGACTTTTATCGTGGTTTTATGATGTAACCAGACATGTTATTTCCGCTGTAGTGAGATGATATTTTTAAATTTCAAGTACTAATTATATCTGTCTTGTTGTAATTTTTCTGTTCTATATTCACTAAAATACTCCACCGATGCTATGGCATTCCCTTAGTGAGTGACCATAGCGGGCGTGGGGTGTTACACGTGGTATCAGAGCAAAGGTTACCAGAACAGATAAAAATTTTAGAAAACTATTTTTCTAAAAACATTTTTGGAAGAAATATTTTCAAAAACATGTCTTTTAAGAGAAAAGTTTTTGGAAAGAAAAGCATAATCCCCAATAGCCATATCTATATCCTTCGAATTCTCCGTTTTGAATCTTTCCTTTTTCGTCTCAGCATGGCTGAAGATCTTTATCTTCCGGACGGTGTAGCGGTACCAGTATGGTATAGGAGGTTGTTAGAAGCTAGGGCCGCCGCTGTAGGTCCAGCAAACGTTCCTCCTCCACCCGTTGCACTCGTTCCTCCTCGCACGGATACTTTTGCTATGACTTGTAGGAAGTTTAAGGCTATGGGAGGAAAACCTTTTGTGGGAGCTAGGGATTGGCTTAATGAGACGGAAGAATTGATGGAAATCTTGGAAGTAGAAGAGGGAAAGAAAGTCAGGTTAGCCGCTTGGTTAATGGAAGGAGAGGCCTCATTCTGGTAGGAGGTCACTAATGGAGAACGCCCTATTGACTCTTGGGTGGATTTCTGGCAAAGGTTTGAGGCAAAGTTTCTCTCAAAAGCGGAAGAAAATATGCACGTGGAAAGGTTCTTGAACTTAAAGCAAGGGAACTTGTCAATGAAAGAATATGTTAACAAGTTTAACCAGTTAGCGAAGTTCAATATAGACTTGGTAAACACACCGGAGGAGAAGGCTTTGAGGTTCGTTAAAGGCTTGAACGAACCGATGCACGGATTGGCTATGTCTCATATCCCTATGGGGGCCACTTTCGAGAAGCTAGTGGACATGGCACTTATGCATGAGGAGGAGAAGGGTCCCAATGCTAATAAAGCACCCGAGAAGAAAGGAGATCGGAAGAGACCTCAACAGCAAAACAAGGGTGGGAAAGGCAATGGTGGCAAGGGAAAGAAGAGGTGCTTCAATTGTGGGACACTAGGCCACTTAAACAAAGACTGTCGCAAGAAGACTAAGACTGGCTGCTTCCACTGTGGCGAAGCAGGGCATCTGATGAAAGACTGTCCAAAGAAGGAGCAAAGGACGGGGTCTACCTCAGGAGGACAGGTGCAAGCTCTTGTGGCACCAGGTCAGGCTAGGGGGCAAGTACAGGCTCTCGCGATTCGGGAAAGAGGTAGAACTATTTCTATTGAAAGTCTAGTTTTTCTGATCGATCATCCTGTCCGTACTTTATTTGATTTTGACGCATTGAGTTCGTTTATCTCATCATAATTAGTAGAGTCACTGCACTGAGACACCAGTTGGTAGATGATCCCTTAGTTGTTTCAAACCCAATTGGGGCTCCATGGTGTGTTTGGGTTTGAAAGTTTCTATACTTAGCGTTGAGTTTAGATGTGATGCTTGTTGGGCTTCACGGGCTATGGGTTAGTTTTGGGCATGGACTGGTTATCCAGTAGGGGTGCCGTTCTTGATTTTGAAGGGAGAGTTGTTAGGCTTATGGGCCGCCTGGGTGACACTCTCGAGATCTCTTGTAATCCCATAGAATCTGTTATGCTAAGTTATTTAGAATCGCTTGACATGTCGGTCTAGAGTTTGCAGCGGTCCGGGAATACCCGGATGTGTGTGAGGAGGTGAAGGGCTTACCTCCGAAGCGGGAGATTGACTTCCGAATATATCTGGTGAATAATGCTAAACCAGTATCTTGGCCAGTGTGCCACGGGGCTCCTCGTGAGAGGAGGGAACTCCATAAGTAAGTAGGCGATTTGCTTGAGAAGGGGTTCATAAGACGAAGTATATCGGAGTGGGGCGCTCCAGTAGTTTTTGTTATGAAGGCGGATGGGTCCCTCAGACTTTGTGTAGGCTAAAGAGAACTAAAGAAACTCACAAAGAAGAATAGACACCCATTGCTAAGGATTGATGATCTCTTTGATCAGTTGGTTGGCGCCTCAGTGTTTTAGTAGTGGACTCAGCCACGGAAGTTCATCAGTTGAGAGTGGCTGAGGATAGCATAGAAAAGACTACCTTTAGGACTCCGGATGTTTTTTTTATGAGTGGCTGGTGATGCCATTTGGTTTGACATACGCCCCGCATATTTTGTTAATTTGATGAGAAGGGTGTTCAAGGAGTACCTAAATAAGTTGTGATGGTCTTTATGGATGACATTTTGGTCTTTTCTAGGAGGAAATAAGTTTTCGTATGTGCTCAATAGGCTGAGCAGAGCCAGTATGGGATAAACGACGGTTTTGGAGAGAGACTGGCGAGAACATCCAGAATTGGACAAGGGCTTAATTATTTAGCCATTTTTACTAGTATCATCTCACGTAGGTCGTCTGAACTCGAAGGAGGTATCTCTTGGGTGTTTGTCTGATATTGGTTTAGGCCTTTGGGGCTTGCATTTGGGGGATGACGAATTCGACTAGGGTGGTCTGCGTGGGAGACAGTTGTGATGATTTTGGATGATATCCTGGTGGAGAAGAGCATGCCCTACATCTTAGGGAAGTGTTGGAGACTCTTCGAGCGCATAGTCTTAGGACAGCAAAAGTGGATGGGATCCTTAGCATCCTATGAGTAAGGGTAACATGGTAGCGGACGCCTTAAGTAGAAAAAGGGTCGTCCTCGAGTTTGTGGTTCGTTGAACGACGGGGCTTAGAGTTTATTTCTATGTTTGACTTTAGACCTTCCGTTGACTTTGTACCCGGTTTGCTAGCCTCCTTGGAGGTTAGGCCTACTCTTTTGGGGCGGATTGAAGAAGCACAGAGGGACGACCCACAGTTGGTTGAGTTGGTAGAAAAGCTCATAAGGGGGGGGAGTCGTCCAGCCATTTGAGTAGGTACACCCTAGACGATAGGGGGTGCTTGCGTAGAGACGGTAGACTTTGTGTACCGCAAGACGAGGGTTTGAGGAAGGTTATTCTGGATGAGGCACACCGTTCTAGGATGACCATTCATCCCGGTGGGGATAAGATGTATCAAGACATGAAAAGGACTTTCTTCTGGGCCGGTATGAAGAAAGATGTGGCCGAGCATGTCGCTCGATGCTTGGTGTGCCAACAGGTGAAGGCGGAGCAAAAGAAACCAGGTGGGTTGCTGCACCCATTGGAAGTTCCGCAATGGAAGTGGGATAGCATCTCGAAGGATTTGGGTGGTAGTAGACAGGCTTACTAAGAACGCCCATTGTATACTTGTGAAGAGTAAGAGAACTGCTCCATGGCTAGCTTCAGTTTATATTCGAGAGATTATTAGATTGCATGGTGTACCCTCCAGTATAGTGAGTGATCGAGATCCTATCTTCACTAGAGAGTTTTGGAAGAGTTTGCAAAAGGCGGTAGGGACTCAGTTGCGTTTGAGTACCGCATATCATCCTCAGACGGACGGCCAGACCGAGAGGGTGAATCATATTTTAGAAGACCTTTTGAGGCTATGTATCTTGGATTTTGGAGGTACATGGGAGGAGCATCTTCCATTGGTGGAGTTGCCTGACAGACTTAGTGGTGTACATGATCTATTCCATGGGAGGAAGTGCCTACATGAGACCGCAGAGGTGGTGGAGCCGAGTTTGCTTAGAGAAGTGGAAGCAGAGCGTGATGCGACGATTCGACGAGCTCCTACTTGCATCCTTGGGTCAAAGATTTGGAAGTTGAGAAACAGAGAGGTTCAACTAGTCAAAGTACAAAGGGGAGATGAAGAGAGTGACGCTACCTGGGAGATGGAAGCGAAGATGCGTTCGAGGTACCCTTTTCTTTCGGAGGGTATGTCCTTTTGCTTCTCCTTCATCGCATATCTTGTGCTTATCTTATCCTTAGTATGTCCTCTCGTTAGTACCTTTGACCTTCAGGTAGGATAGTCCTATGGTTGAAACATGTGTTTGAGACATGTTATGTATGATGGATGCAAGTGGATGCAAGTGTTTGCTAGTGGTTGCTCGTGGATGCATATACACACACTCTAGGCACTAGATCGGCTCAGTCACTTCATATTGCATATTGCATAAAATTGTGTGTAGGAAGCTATATCTATGGATGTATAATGGTTGTGTTATCATATGGATGATGCATTTTGGTGAATGATTGTGCACTCATGTAGATATTGTATGTGTCGATAGGGTTCTCTTGCATACATAATGGATGCATGGCACTATCATGGTTTGCATATGTTCATACATTAGATAGGGAACATATACACACACTTTTTGCATATGCTCATACATCATTAGAAATTGTTTTAAGGACAATGGATGCCTGTGTTTTGATGATTTGAGTAGATGGTTGTTTGGATGGTAGGATATGCATTCTCCTTAGCTTAGAGATTTCGGGGACGAAATCCTTTAAGGAGGGGAGAATGTAACACCCCGAATTTTAGTTAATACTAAAATTCACTAATTATAGGATAAATAATCTCAGATGTGGGAATTGGGGGTAACGGGCTGCGTCATTGCGTTTGTCTCGGAAAAATACGCGAAATAGAGTCCGAGTTTTCGAGAATCGGAGTCCGTATGGCTCGGTTATGGCCCAAAGAAGTTTGCAGAAAATTTAAAGTTAAAAACAGATTTAGGAATTTAAATTTAGATTTTAAATTAGAACCAGCGGGGCCAGGCGGGAAGGTTCCCGCCCTAAGCATGTCGACAGGGCTGTCGACAGGGGTGTCGACTTGCCTGTCGACTTGCCTGTCGACACGGCGTCTCGAGCCAGAAGTTTGGGTGCACTAGATCTGGTTTTCTGGCTAGGGCTGGGCTGGGTTCTAGAGATTTCCTAAATCTAACGGATCTAAATTAATCTAGGGTTAATCTAAGGGCCTAAAACACTCTCTTAATCTATAAATACACCCTAAACCTACCTTAATCCATACTAAAAATAGAAATGAAGGCCTCATGCCGCCAAATTAAATCCTAGAAGGAGTCTCCATTAATCTAAGAAGGAAGTTTCAAGCTAATCCCTCTCAAATCATTCTCTAATCATCACCATCTTCATAATTAGCAACTAATTCCTCTTCATAAGTTGGTTAATTTTGGGTTTGGTGAGTTTCTATCACTTTAACATCAATTGTTAAAGTAAGTAGATTGGGTGTAATGAGACTTATGGTCTTAAATGCGGATTAGTGAGTTTGAATCATTTATAATGATATGTTACTCTATGTTGTTCTATGTTTATGCATGTTTGATAAGTTGGGTTATGCATGCTTAATAAGTTGATTTATGCATGTTTAACAAGTTGGTTTATGCATGTTTAACAAGTGGGTTTATGCATATTTAATGAGTGGAATTATGCATGTTTAACAAAGTGAGTTATGCAAGTTAAGTATATGTTTAAATGCAAGTTTAATGTGATATGCAAGTTATGCATGCTTATGCAAGTATATGGATGCTTATGCAAGTCATGTATATGTTTAAATGCAAGTTTAATGTGATATGCAAGTTATGCATGCTTATGCGAGTATATGAATGCTTGTGCAAGATATGTATATGCTTAAATGACATGATATGCAAGTTATGCATGTTTATGCAAGTATGTGAATGCTTATGCAAGTTATGTATATGCTTAAATGCAAGTTTAATGTGATATGCAAGTATGCAAGTATGTGAATGCTTATGCAAGTTAGGTGTATGCTTAAATGCATGTTCAACATGTTATGCAAGATATGTGTATGACAATATGCAAGCTCATATGTCATATGTTATGCAAATCATGTGTATGATAATATGCAAGTTTGGGTTATATGTAGTTGGGTTAATATATGTTCATATATGCAAGTTGACATCCTCTTAACCCATGACAAAGTTGTATGCTAAACCCATGATAGTTGTGATGATCTTCCCCTTATTTATGTCATGAAATGAGAACGATTTACGTGGGGAACGATGGGGTTGGTAAATATGTTAATGAATGTATGATTGGGTATGATTAAGCATACCATAAAAATAAATTACCATAAGTGGGAATTTACCTATTGAGTTAGGTCTACCCCATGGGAATTTACCTATTGAGTTAGGTCTACCCATGTTATGGAAAACTTGATATTAATTAGGGATAATTAATATGGGGGTGACTAATTAGGTGTAATTAATCAACTAAGACACGAGGTTGGACCCTTTTGTAGCGGAAGTCTGCCCGGAACTGACCGGCCATCCAGCGGCTACAAATGATTGGCCCAATGTGAGAGGTCTTAGTCATAAATTAAATACATGATTAAAGTAAAGACACGAGGTTAGACCCTTTTGATGACAGAAGTCTGCCCGGAACCAACCGGCATATCCAGCAGTCATAAAAGACGGTCTAATGTGAGAGGTCTTTATGAGTTCATGATCTTAATTAATGAATTAAGAAACACTTAACCATATTAGCATGTAGTGGGACATGAGGGGTTAAGTGGGTGCCTTGGGTGGCATGATGAGACTAGTGGGTTGCCTTGGGTGGCAATAGAAAAATACGATTAGAATACTTAACCAAAGTAGAACATGTAATTAAACATGATAAAAAGGGTTAAGTAAGTGCCATGGGTGGCATGAGAAAATACGATTAGAATACTTAACCAAAGTGGAACATGTAATTAAAACATGGGTGAAGGGTTAAGTAAGTGCTTTGGGTGGCATGTGGAAATCTAGTGGGTGCCCTATGTGGCAATTGAAATATGATTGATGACTTAACCAAATCTTAACATGTAAGTAGGCATGACTACATAAGGGGTTAAGTGGGATGCACTAGATAAAAGTGACAAGCTTAGGTAGGTAGCTTGTGGGACCCATTATAGGGGTACATTTGATAAATGACAAGCTTAGGTGGGTAGCTTGTGGGGACCCATTATTGGGTTATACTAAATGAATGACAAGCTTAGGTGGGTAGCTTGTGGGGGCCCATTTCAACCAATATCCCAAACGTATCTTAGTGGGCTCGACTCTAGTCGGGTGACGGGACACGCATATTGGGCTTGATTATAAGAGGCCAAAATGGGTTAGCGGTGGCAACGCGGGACCAACGGGTTTCATATGCGTGTGTGGACCCGGGCTGGTTGGTAAGTCGTTGTTGCATCGTGTAGATATAAAGCCGTGCACTGTTGATATTACCTGGTAGCCACTTTAGGGGAATGATACACCCCAATCGTGGGACCAGCACGGGTATCTACGGTAGGGAGCCGATCGTTGGGGAGTAGTGGGTACACCTAATAAAGATAGGGGCAGACGGCACCTATGTAGGGGTACACGGAACTACTGGGTAAAATTGCTAGGTACACCTAGTGGAGATAGGGGCAGACGGCACCTATGTAGTGGGCTAGGAGTACACGAAACTACTGGGGAAATTTTCTAAGTCCTTGGAAGGGATCAACCTTTAAGTAGGAATGACTGGTGTTGTGCAGTTAGTAATTATCCTTGGGTGGGTAGATGCGTCCTGACGGTTATCTTAGTTTATCCTAAGTCTACCAAGCTGCTTAGTGTAGCCATTCATCCCCAGATATTACCGTAGGTCAAGTTTATGTCTTCTCTGGTTACTTTAATGATTATATTGTTAAAGTTATTGGACTCACTCAGACTTATGTCTGACCCCGTTGTTTTTATCTTTTTCCCAACCCTCAGGTCCTTCGGTGGATCCTAGCGGTAGTAGAGCTTGATCGGATTGCTGTTCCAGTCTTTAGGAGCTTGGGTAGATGTAAAGCTCCAGTTATCCAGTTATCTTTTCTTTTGTTATGGCTATTGTATGAGAGAGTAGGATTATGTACTTCTTTATTTTGATGGATATTGTACTTGACTTTTATCGTGGTTTTATGATGTAACCAGACATGTTATTTCCGCTGTAGTGAGATGATATTTTTAAATTTCAAGTACTAATTATATCTGTCTTGTTGTAATTTTTCTGTTCTATATTCACTAAAATACTCCACCGATGCTATGGCATTCCCTTAGTGAGTGACCATAGCGGGCGTGGGGTGTTACACTAATCCTTATTTTATAATTTCTCCCCTTTGACATCAGCAAGAAGAAATCCTAAATATACTCCCCCTAAATCTATAACCTATATTTATATATTCTATGACTAAAGTATTTAATATACACGACTCCCTCTAAATTTATGCCTGTATTATTCTAAAGGTATAAACAAATCAATTTATCTAAGTATTATAGTTAATATTTATAATTGTTTCAATCAATATATATATACAAGTTTCAAATTCAACCAATCCGAACCAAGCAAATATTTACACACAAGTTTAAACAAATTCAAACAAACCAATCAAACAAATCATATCAAACCATTCAAATTAAACATCTCTTGGAACTTCTACCCATCTGTCTCCTCCAAAGATTGGATCCTTCTTGATGACTTCCCAATCTTCATCTTCTTTTGTGGGTGGTGATTTAGCGAGATTGTTTCTTCATCTCTGAAAAGAGAAGATATTAGCCAACGGCTGGCATCAAATTGCTTCTCTTGTTGTTCTACCATCTTTATTTGACTCAATTCGAGATGACGTTGATTACGTAGTATTATGGATAAGAAATTCATGAATGATTTCAAAGTTTCCTCAAGATTTTCACCCAAATTATGAATGAGATTTGCCATAATTTGATATTTTAGATAAGAATTGACAAGAGAGAAAGAAGAAATGATAGAATAAATTTTTCTGGAAGAAATAGGTATTTATAAGGTCTGGAATTCGTTGAAATTGAATAGTCATGAGATAGTTATTTAAATTTTAAATTTTGAACAAATTTGAAAACTTGGCAGTTATATGTCGACATAAGGAAAAATGTATGTCGACATACATTAGTGATTTTTTGGAAATTTTCATTTTTTTAGTTAATTCTAATATATTATTTTAATTTATTTAATTCTAATGTGTTTTCACAATAAATTAAAGATTGTTCTGACAGAAATAATCATCATTCATTACTTCTTGAAAGCAGATACATTCAACTAATATACGATACTAAATACGAGATTCGAAAGCAAATACAAGCAAATATGAAAGATTACTTAAACTAGATAAGCTTAGTTTTCAGTGGATGATGAGGAGGAAGATGATATTCCAAGTTTTCTTCCCATTTTGCTAATGAAGTTAGACCAATGAGTAAGAGTCTTTTTGATTTTCTTTTGGTTCTTGGCTAATTTTTCTTCATTTTGGACAAGCATTTCTTTGGAAATGGTTCTAGTATTGGATGGACACTCTACACTTTCCAAAGAAGTTTCTTCTCCTTCGATACCCATAAGATCTTCTTATTATTGCATATGAGCTTGTTTATCTTCATAAGTTTCATAAGGCTTAAAGGTGAGTGGAATTTGCATAATATGTATACTTGTGGAGTCAAACACCTTTCTTGACATAAATTCTTCTCCTTTGAGATCAACTCCGAAATATTTGAAAATTCGAGTAAGGTAAACTCCATAATAAAGAGTGTTTTCTCTTGCGGACATTTCTTTGGGCTTAAATTCTTTTAAAATTATATTAGCCCAATTGATGTAATAAACACCAATAATAGCAAAGAGTGCTTTTTGGAATTTGACTGTAGGGTTGTTGAAATTTTCGGAACGAGAAGTGATGGTATGTTGAAGGAGGAGGTTGACGATTCTTCTTTTGGGCAGAATAAGCGATTTTTAAATTCCAAATGAGCATCGCTTTCAAATATGTGATGAAAGGTTTCCAAATCTGTTTCATCAATTTCAAATTTCAAAAAATTCGTGCCCATACTCTTACAATTCAAGATATTACCCAAAATTTCACAATCTAAAACGATTCGAGTGCCTTTTACGCTACTCCATATTTGATCTTCATTTCCTTCGTAAAAGCCACGATTTAGATTTGCATAGAACATTTTGAATAGATTATGATAACATACTTCATTATTATCTCGTGAATCTATTAGACTAAAAACTCCTTTTTCTTCGAAAAGAGATTGAAGATTGTAAGATGGAAAATCTTCAAAGATGGCGAAGGCTCCCGTATTGACTTTTCCATTTGCTAGGTAGTCAAAATAGGCATTTTTTGCTTCTTTATTATTGTAGAGATATCCTTTGATGGTTTCGGATGATTTCATTGTTTGGGGTGTGCTTGAGGAAGCCGTTAAAGAGTTTTTGAAGAGTATATATATGACAAAAGTTGTTTGAAGTTTGAATGAGAGGTAGAGAGAATATGATTGAATAGATAAATAAATAAAGATAAAATAGGGCACAACTTTTTTGAAATCAATGACACCTTTTTAGACCTTGGGAGTTGGTGAAAAATTGGAGGGAAGTTTAAAGTTTAAGCTTCTCATATTCAAATTTTGAATTTCATTTTCTGGCCTATATGTTGACATGCCTATTTATGTATGTCGACATACATGTTGAATTTAAAGGACATGTTTTTTTGACTTTTGGTTTTACTTTGTTAATGTTTTATATTTCAGATTTATTATTTCTTGAATTAATATTAATCCTAAAAAACATCTAAATTTTAATTTATTATTATATTTATTATATTATTATTATTTTGAATTACAAAACTCAAATTTCAAATTTGAATTTTAAAGTTTAAATTTGAATTGTTAAATTTAAATTTTAAATTCAAACAAGGCAAAAAAATCCATTCAACCAAAAAAATAAAAATTAATTAAGGTGTACCCGGTTTCTAGATTTATTTCTTCGATATTTTCTGAATTCTGAATTGTTGTGAAACACATGTTTGAATTTCCAGTTTCTGGTTCTTCATCACTTGATGATGAATCTGAATCATTTAAAGTTGTTGTGTATGCCCTCTTTCTTTTCTTTGACGAATTACTATTATCCGTTTGTTGATTTGATTTATCAAGATATGGGCACATTCTCTTTATATGGCCGGTTTTTTTGCAGTTATAACATCGATCATCATTTCTGTTATCCATTATAAGCTATGTATACTCTTATAAATCAAAAAGGTAAAATAAACGGGTCAGTCTCATTTGGGTCAGTCAAGTTCATCATAGAATGGTTCAGTCCAGTCAGAGAAACACACGGGTCGGCCAGAGTCAGCATGAAACGGGTCGGTCTGGTTCCTTCACAATGGGTCGATCCTATTTCAGAAGCAATGGGTTGGTCCCATTTAAGAAGCATTGGGTCAGTCCTATTTAAGAAGCATCGGGTCGGTCCTATTTAAGAAGCATCGAGTCGGTCCTATTTTAGGAGCATCGGGTCAGCTAAGTTCCAAGGCAAATGGGTCGGTACCAAATAATATAGCACGGCTTGGTCCAATCAGCAAAGGATATGGGTCGGCCTCATTCCTCATGAAGCGGGTCGACATCAAACTAAGCATACGGGTCAACCGGATTGAAGAGCGAGGCACTAGTTGTCCAGGCAGGCGGAGTTTGAGTCGATCGGTCCAATCTGGGTCGGTCGAGACTAATCTAGGACGGTCAGGGACTTGAAAACTAGCGACAACTGGCAATGGCATTTTCGTAAATAACTTTGAGGCTGGCCCAAAACCTGCACACTATATTTCAGTCATTCCTTGCACTTATAAATAGGGGATGAACTCCACATTAATTGGGTTCGAATCCGAAGACCCCTAAGGGCAGCCAAACTATTTTCTACTCCATTCCAAGTCATTCTAACATCTCCAATCATCTCCAACCAAAGATCTAGCGTCAAATTCATCATGGAATCATTGAAATCCACTTAAGTGCTCGAAGAATCATAGATCCACATCGTCACTTGCTACCATTAGAGATTCTATCTAGCTCCTTAGTTAATTTGCATAGATCAAAGTGAAGAGTTTGAGAGAGAGAAAATGAATGTACTTAAAAATGATTCAAGCCTTGTAAATCTCGAAGTGATAATGAAAAATCTTGCTAAAGTGGATGTAGATCTATTTTAGATAGAACCACTATAAAATTCTTGTGTTTTTACTTACTTTTTGCGGTTGTGGTCTCATTTTCTTATTTCTAACCATTTTGTGAAGTACTCCCAAAGTACCTTCGGTGTTTAGACCAATTTTGGTTTAAACATTTAGCACCCACCGTGGGGCCACGTTCGCACTTCCATCCTTTAAGCGCTTTGTGGAGATAAAGTTTGTAGCTCGTTCCTCCTATAGATCTTCAAAATCTAAAGTTCGAGCTAATCAACCAACTCTCTTCAATGTTTAAAGCCTTATTTGAAATTGTGGGTAGACCAAAGAGAACCACTAGTAAGACCGTTGAAGAGACCGACAATCTCGCCAATGACACTACGCCTCTTACCAACTTTGAAGCTGGTGAGACCTCTAGAGCTAGAGCTGCCGTAACTAGGAAAGAATTGGATGAGGTTGTCGTAGGATTGACGAGTCAAATAAATATCTCGTCAAATGCTATGTTGAAAAAGTTAGAATCCATGTTCACTCTTCAAGCTGCTACCGCAAAATTTACCGTTAATGCCACCTGTGTTAAACCTGCTCATACGGAACATGCAGGTTCTTCTTCTTCAAGTCCGAATTGGGACAATTCCGCTCAAGAGGTTGCTGATCCTAGTAATCCACATCATGAAGAAGCAAAACTGCCTGCACACAACCATTTTGAAATAGCAACCTCTCAACAAGCGCATGGCTCCACCAAAGGGGTATCTCCCCAAGAGGGAGGCCCAGGGCCTCGGAACCCAAACCGTGACCGTTTGCCTAGGCAAACACTCGGCGAGGGGGAAGGCGTCCGCCCCATGGACCAGTACAACGACGAGGAATGCTTATCGGAAATGGTTCACAAGATTATTAAGGAAAGCTTGAAAAAAGATGATGATGAGAAAGAGTGGGGATTCGCTCCTACCAAGACCCCACTCACTGAGAATCAAAATAGCTCCATACCTGAAGAGGTTCAAACCTCCGATGGTACAGGCATACAATGGGACTGGCGATCCCAACGTGTTCCGATTCAAGTATGACCAACATATGAATGGGGCATGTGCCACAGATGAGCTTAAGTGTCTGTACTTCCCAACTTATCTAGAGGGGGTGGCTTCCCTTTGGTTCACTAAGTTACAACCAAAGTCTATGGATATTTTCTCGACTCTAGCCAAGATGTTTAGAGAACAGTTTAGGCTCCAAGCTACAAAGGCCGAGATGTTATGGAGCTAAACGAGGTAGAGCAAAGGCCAGGAGAACCAATCAGGGCCTTTCTCACTCGATTTAACGCTGCTGCTGCCGAGGTCGGAAATCCTGAATCCCGTTTGGTACTGATGGCTTTAAAGGGAGCCATAAACAAAAAGACTAAACTAGGGCGATGGATCAAGAAGAAAAAGCCGAGCACGCTCGAGAAGCTGTATGATAAAGCCGAAGAGTATATAAGTGTGGAAGAAGATCCAGCTTATGCCCTAGACATCCCAGAAAGCAGTGCGCAACTTGAAAAGAAAGACAATAATGTGCAGGGAGGCCAAAGAACTCTGGGGGCTAGAAAAGGGGTAATCACAACAAAGATAATAAGAGCAATAAGAGGTTCTGCTTCTTTAAGGACTCAGAGTTAACCCCACTCAACGACATCCTGGATAATGTCTACATGGCCATAAAGGATACGGAAAACTTCCAAACTCCGAAACTTGTGAAAATCAGTGATGCTAGCATAAACATTGGAAGGTTTTGTAGGTTCCACAACCAGCTAGGCCACAATACTAACGAGTGTAGGCATTTAAAGAACCTGATTGAGGATCTAATAAAGAAGAACAGGTTGCAGTAGTATGTAAATAACCCTCAGAATTCTTAGAATACACAGGGGCAGAGTAATCCCCCAGTAGAAAAAGCTCCAACTCATGTCAACCCAAAACCAATTATCTACACAATCTCAGGTGGTCCTCACCCAGCCGGAAGAAGCTGGGGAGATTACGTGAAATACGCTGATGAGATGAATAATCCTCCACAAGAAGAAGGCTATGTGGTCCTCAATAATTTATTCCCCATCAAATTGCCAAAGATGTCAGGAGAAGACATAGTGTTCAGAGACAGGGATTTAAATGGACTATTAACACCGACGATTGATCCAATGGTGGTCACCATTGGCACAGAACCGTCTATGGTCAGGAGGGTTCCAGTGGACAGCAGGGCGTCTGTCAACATGCTTTTTATTAATGCTTTTAACAAAATGAACATCCCCATGTCAGATTTCCAAGCATGTCAGAACCAGATTCACGGGTTCATTAGGCAACTAACATAGCCAATCGGTGTGTTATATCTGCTAGTTGAACTTGGTAAGGGGAACTGAAAGGTGGCTATGATGAAAACCTTTGTAATAGTTGACGAGCTTTCTGCCTACAACGCTTTTCTTAGAGGGCTTACTTTGGCCGGATTCAAAATCATGTTAGCTCCATGGTGTATGACCATGAAATTCCCAATAGAAAATGGAGTTGGCGTGATTAAGGGAGATAAAAAAGCGGCCAGAGAGTGCTACATGACAGAGCCAGTCGAAGTCAAGAAAAAGGAGACAGGGAAGAATGTGGAGGCTCCGCTTCGCATTCGTGACACGCCTTATAGCAACTAGGGCGGGGCCCTTGCACTGGCGAGCACAGCGGAGCTAAAAAAGAAATGGACCCAAGAAAAGCCAGTATGGGGGAGAGTAGAGCGGCGCCAGCTGAAGCCACAATCCTGATTCCAATTCATGACAAAGATCATAACAAAGTGTTGAAAATAGGCTACCAACAGGGCCTGAAGTTGCAAAAAGAATTGACTGTGTTTTCAAAAGTTAATCTGGATGTTTTTGCTTGGACTCATTCTGATATATGTGGAATTTCATTTGATATAATAGTACACAAATTGAATATTGATCCAATTTTGACTCAAATAAAGCAAAAAAGATAAACTTAAGGACCCGAAAGATCTAAAGCATTAAAAGAAGAAGTGGATAGGTTACTCGAAAATGACTTTATACGAGAATCCACATATCCTAATTGAGTCTCTAATCCGGTCCTTGTAAAAAAGTCCAACGGCAAGTGAAGGGTATGCATCGATTATTCAGATCTCAATAAGGCGTGTCCCAAGGATAGTTTTCCATTGCCCAGAATTGATCAACTTGTTGATGCGACAACAGGGCAAGAACTATTATCCTTCATGGACGCCTACTCCGAATATAATCCAATAATGATGTATAAGACGGATGAAGAAAACACGAGTTTCTTAACAGATAGGGGCTTATATTGCTACAAGGTCATGCCGTTCGGACTAAAAAATGCAGGAGCAACTTATCAGCGCCTTGTGAATTCCATGTTCGAATCTCAAATCGGAAAAACAATGGAAGTGTACATAGATGATATGCTGGTAAGATCAAAGAAATCTGGTGATCACTTGGAAAATTTGGCGGAAATGTTCCATATCCTCAGGAAGTATGGGATGAAGCTGAATCCACTCAAATGTTCTTTCAAAGCCGCATCGGGAAAGTTCCTTGGATTCATTGTCAATCCAGGGGCATAGAGGCCAATCCTGCTCAAGTTATTGCTTTCCGAGAAACGAGAGCTCTAAGAACAGAGGGAGAACTTCAAAGCCTGAATGGAAAAGTAGCTGCGCTTAATCGATTTATCTCTAAGGCCATGGATCGGTGCATTCCACTCTTCGATGCCTTGAAGAAAGGAAAGAAAGATTTCCAGTGGACTCCTAAATGCCAAACAGCCTTCGAAGAGATGATCGAACACATGGAGCCACCACCAATGCTGTCAACGCCTAAAGATGGAGAAGAATTGTTCCTATACTTAGCAGTCTCATCTCACGCATTAAGTGTTGCACTTGTCCGGGAAGATGAGAACGTTCAATGGCCGATATACTACACTAGCAAAAGGCTTGCTGGGGCGGAGTTGAATTATCCTAAGTTGGAGAAGCTTTCATATTGTCTTCTCATTGCCTCAAAGAAGCTAAGGCCATACTTCCCATCCCACTCTATTAAAGTTCTTACTGATCAACTACTAAAGCAAGTTATCATTCGCCTAAAATCTTTGAGGATACTGTTGAAGTGGAATAGGTAGCTTCGCCAACATGACATCACTTACCACCCTCGAAGAGCTATAAATAAGTAGGCTTTAGCTGATTTCATTGTAGAATTCACTGATAAAGGGGAAGATAAAGAGGAACCAGTTGAAGCAATCGTGAGATGGAAATTGTTCATTTATGGGTCCAAAATGATTACTGCTCGGGGGCAGGGGTAGTTTTGGAAACTCCTAAAGGCTATCCTCTATGCTATGCTTTAAGATTGGAATTCCCACCAACCAACAACGAAGCCGAGTATGAAGCTCTAATTACATGATTGAAGTTGGCAAAAGAGTTGAACCTAAAATCCCTGCAAATTCTCAGCGACTCACAGATAGTAGTAAGTCAAGTCCGACGGGAGTTCCAAGCTAAGGTTGGAAATCATCCTGCTTTTCTTTTTAAAGCTTGGGAACTACACGATGACCTCGATAACTACACCATATCCCATATTCCGAGATAGGAAAATATGAAAGTTAATTCACTCGATAAGTGTGCCAGTTCCGGAGATGCTCAAGTACTGGGATTAGTGCCTGTTGAAGTTCTTTCAAATCCCAGAATCGAAGATGCTTACGTCGACTGGGTCATGCAGACTGATGAAGAGCCAATCTCATGGATGACCCCGATCAAAGAGTATCTTCTCAACAAGACGCTTCCAGAAGATTCTAAGAATCGACAATTTTTTTTGCGTAAAGCTCCATCATATCTCTTCCAGAATGGAAAGTTGTACAAACGAGGTTTTTCAACGCCCTTGCTTCGGTATGTGACTAAAGAAGAGTCCAAAGCAATCCTAGCAGAATTACATGAGGGTGAATGTAGGGGACACACAGGCGGACAAACACTGGCCAAGGAAGTTCTGAGATATGGCGACTTCTGGCCTGACGTGAACCTAGATGCTATGACCTATGCTAAAAAGTGTGACAAATGCTAGAGATTCGCAAAATTCAAAGAGCATCATCTACAAAATTAACCCAAATGGTCAGTATATGGCCATTTGCTATTTGGGGCATCGATCTGATTGGAGTTTTACCTACAACTAAGTCCAGCATGAAGTATGCCACTGTAGCCGTCGATTATTTCACATAGTGGGATGAAGCAGAGCCACTGACCACCATCACTTTGAAGAAAGTCATCAACTTTGTCTCAAAAAACATCATCTACAGCTTTGGTGTGCCACAGAAAATAATCATGGACAATGGGACTCAATTCAAAAGTGACGAGTTCAAGAATTTTTGTGCCAAGTACAAGATTAAAAAGAGTTTTGCAGCTGTTGCTCATCCACAGGTCAACAGGCAAGTTGAATCAGTAAATAAAATCATAAAGTCAACCATCAAGAAACGCCTCAAGAAAGCTAAAGGTGGTTGGGTAAAAGAGCTTCCATTTGCACTATGGGCGTATCGTACAACTCATAAAACAGTGACTTGGCACACTCCATTCTTCCTTATATTTGGATCTGAAGTCATGATTCCATTAGAGCTGGAAGTTACCACTCACCTTAGAATTCACTTCAATCAACAGGAGAACGAGAAAATTCTACTTGAAGCACTGGATTTGCTCGAAGAAAGAGGCGAGAAGCAAAACTTAGGATCACTGCTCATCAAAGAAGGGTCGCCAGGCATTTTAATACTAAAGTCAAACAAAGGACCTTCAAAATTAGGGACCTTATTTTGAAAAGGGTCTTGACAAGGACTAGAGTTTTTAGACCCAATTGGGAAGGACCCTACATAATAAGCCAAAAGTTCTTGGATGGCACCTTCAAACTAAAGACAACGGATGGTGCTGAAATTTCTAGAGCATGGAACAACATTCACCTCTGCCGATACTTTCCTTGAAATTTCCTTCATATGTCTTGTAAAAGGTTGTAAATATTCTGTAAGTATAGAAGACAAACTTTGTACATATTAATGAAAGAAATTATCTTGCTTGATTAATCGTTCATTTGCAAATCTTTGTTAATTATTTCCAAGTTGCTAAAATTTGATTTTGATTGCAGGTACCCTAAAAGAACGTTGATGCATCCATAACCTAGTAAAGCCTGATGACCATTACAGCACACCCCAACAGGGACAACTCAAGCCCTAGTGTAACACCTCGTAAATCAGTTAATACTAATATTCACAAATTAAAAGAATTAATATTGAGAATTTGCACGAAATAGCCTTAAAAAGGCATATAACAAATTTGAGATATGTGAATTGCCTTAAAAGGCGAAAAATGGAATTAAGACATTAATTGGAAAATTAATGTGTAGAAATGGTCATAAGTTAATTATGGATTAATTTGAATTCATGAATAGGTGCATGTGTATATATATATATATATTTATATATATATGGGCAGTTAATGTAAACATGAATAGAAGTTTATTAATTTGCTGAGTGTTTGCTGAGTCACTTCTGACTCATTGCTGAGTCAATAAGATAAACCCCATCTGGTCTGAATGGCTGCGGTTATTTCTAGGTTAAATCTAATGGCCTAAATGAATCCTAACATCTATAAATAAGTGGGTAGACTCTAACCCTAAATCACTTGAAAAATTGGAGAGCTACCGACATGCCGTTGCCATGGAGTTCAGCATAGCCATCACAAACTAAAGAAGAAAAAGGCCTAATCTACAAACTAAATCTACTCAAATCAAATCAAAAGCTCTCTCTCTCTATTTCTCTTCTTTAAAATTGTGAGTATACTGATTCTCACAATGTTATTATAAAATAATTCGATTAAGTTATGAATTGGATCACAAGAAAGTGATATGAATTGTTATGTATTTGTAAATTTTGTTGTGGATCTCTTATGCTATTATGTTATCATATATATATTGTTATGTTGTAGTGATTATGTTGTAAATAATCCTATGCTATGTCATATGTGATTAATCATGCTATGCTATGTTATAAACCATGTTATGCCATGTTGTAAATCATGCTATGCTATGTTGTAAATCATATCAAGCAATGTTGCAAATTATGATATGCTATGTTGTAAATCTTACATATGTTGTAGACCTCATATTATCATATATGTTGAAATACTTATGTTATATGATAATGATGTCATGTTAAGTTGTGTGGAATCATGCAAGTTGTAAAATCATGATGTTATTATTTATGCGAATTGGATCATGTTTAAAGTTTATGTTTTTTTTTTAAATAGATCTTGAATATGGGAATTTGCCTATTAAGTTAGGTGTACCCATATACATGAATCTATGATTAAATGAATTTTGATTTTTGGGAATTTGCCTATTGAGTTAGGTGTACCCATATAAAACCATATTGTTAATGATGTTGATTCACACATGTCCAATACAAGTTTATGGAACTTGATCAAAATCATATTATGTGAATTATGAATAAGTTGACACCCTTAGACCCATGACATGTATAACCTTATGCAAGTTGTAATTTTGATATATGCAAGCTTCACCCCTTGTTAGTATTCATTTAGTCACATATATATGTTGTTGTTGTGAATATTTTCTTTTATGCTATGAGTTAGACTAATCGGGTCTAGCATACATTTTGCGAATAAACGTTTAAACGTGGGGTAGGGGTAATATTAGGAAATTAATAAATTGGGCTGCAATTGATATGATTTTGCATGCCTTAAATGGATGTCCATAATTGAGTCAATTATGGACATTGCTAAATTTGGAATTAATTAATAATTCAAATAGGGAATTATTAAAATTGGGGAAAGTGGATTATTAATAATAATCAATGCTTAGGACACGAGGTTGGACCCGTTTGTGACGTAAACCTGCCTGGACCCGCCCGGCAAATCCAGTAGTCACAAATGTCGGCCCAATGTGAGAGGTCCTAGGCCCAAACTAAAGCATAACAGTTGTAAAGACACGAGGTTAGACTCTTTTATGGTGTAAGACTACTCGGACCCGCCCGGCAAATCCAGCTGCCATAAATGCCAGTCTAATGTGAGAGGTCTTTATGAGGTTATGGCCTTAATAAATTAAGAAATACTTAACCAGATAATCATGTAAGGTGGGACATGGGGGTTAAGTAGGTGCCTTGGGTGGCATGAGGAATCTAGTGGTTTCCTTTAGAGGCATTTGAAATACGATTAGACTTAACCAAACACACATGTAACGAACATGAATAGTGGGTTAAGTGGGATTGACTAAGGGGACAAGCTTAGGTGGAATGCTTATGGGAGATAACGGGGGCCCATTTCAACCAGTATCCCAAAACATATCTTTGTGGGCTCGACCCAAGTCGAGGACGGGACATGCATACTGGGTTTGACTATAAGAGGCCAAAACAGGGAGCGGTGGCAACGCAAGTCCAACGGGTTTCATATGCGTGTGTGGACCCGGGCTGGTAGGTAAGACGTTGTTGCATCGTGTAGGTATAAGCCGTGCATCTCCGTTATATCGGGTTGCCACTTTAGGGGAATGATACACCCCACTGTGGGGCCAGCACGGGTATCTACGAGTAGGGAGCCGATCGAAAAATAGAAAGTGGGGTACACCTAGTGGAGATAGGGGCAGGAGACACCTATGTAGTCAGCTAGGAGTACGTAAAGCCATTAAGAATGTTTCTAAGTGAAGCTAAGTGGGATCAATCTTTAGGGTGACTGGTGTGATGTAGTATAGTGTTTATCCTTAGTATTTAGGAGCGCCTATAACGTTTCCTTTAGCGATTGTCTATGTCCTTAATCTGCTCTTTCATAGACATTTCCTTGTTTTCCAGCTTATGCCTTAGTCCAGTTATTTTGATAATAGTATTGTAGAATTATCATACTCGCCAGACTTTATGTCTGACCCCCCCTCTTTTTCGTCCTTTTCTCCCTTCAGGTCCTCAGGTTGGGTCAAGTTCTAGTGGAGTCTGATTGGATTGCTTATCTCTTGGAAAGCTTGGACTGCTGAAGTAAAGTCCAGCTTGTTATCTTTCTTTTTAATGGCTATTTATGTAATGGGATTATGTACTTGTTTTATCAAGATAGATATTGTACTTGACTTTGATTATGGTGTTATGATGTAATCAAACATGTTTTGACTTCTGCTGCGATTGAAATAAAGTTTTTAAATTTCCAAGTACTATTTTATATCTGTCTTGTTGAAATTTTACTATTCTATATTCACCTAAAACCTCCATAGAAGTTAATGCATTCCCTTTGTGAGTGACATTAATGGACGTGGGGTGTTACACGTGGTATCGGAGCATAAGGTTACCAGAACAGATAAAATTTTTAGAAAAATATTTTTCTAAAGTATTTTTGGAAGAAGTGCTTTCAAAAACATGTTATTTAGAGAAAGTTTTTATGAAAAACATAATCCCAAATAGCCATATCCTTATCTTTATCTTTCGATTCTCCATTTTGAATCATTCCTTTTTCGTTTCAGCATGGCTGAAGATCTTAGTTTCCTAGAAAGTGTGGCGATTCCAGGGTGGTTTAGGAGATATTTGGAGGCTAGGGCCACCACTACAGGCCCAGCAGATGTTCCTCCACCCCCAGTTGCACTCATTCCTCCTCCTCCTCCTCGTGTTGACACTTTTGCAAAGACGTGCAAGGAATTTAAGGCTATGGGAGGAAAAACTTTTCAAGGGACTGAGACGTTTGTGGAGGCTAGAGACTGGCTTAAGGAGACTGAGGAATTGTTGGATATCTTTGAAGTGGAAGATGGGAGGAAAGTCCGTTTAGCTGCTTGGTTAATGAAGGGAGAGGCCTCGTTTTGGTGGGAGGTCACTAACGGGGAACGTCCAGTTGATTCATGGGCGGATTTCAGACGAAGGTTTGAGGCAAAGTTTCTTTCAAGGGCAGAGGAGAATTTAAATATGGAAAAATTCCTGACATTAAAGCAAGCGAGCTTATCAGTGAAGGAGTATGTCAATAGATTTAATCAGTTAGCAAGGTTTGGCTTGGAGTTGGTGAACACGACAGAGAAGAAAGCTTTGAGGTTCGTTAGAGGCTTGAATGAACCGTTGCAAGGGTTGGCTATGACCCACATCCCTATGGGAGCCACCTTTGAAAGGCTAGTAGAAATGGCACTTATGCATGAGGATAAGGCAGTTGAAAAGAAAGGGGATCAGAAGAAACCCCAACAGCAAAATAAGAAGGGTGGTAAAAACAATAATGGCAAAGGGAAGAAGAGATGCTTCAATTGTGGGACGCCTGGCCATCTCAGCAAAGATTGTAGAAAGAAAAAGAAGACTGGTTGTTTTCATTGTGGAGATGCGGGACATTTGGTGAAGGACTGCCCAAAGAAGGGGCAGAGGGCAGGGTCTACCTCGGGAGGACAGGTGCAGGCTCTTATGGCACCAGGGCAGGCAAGGGGGCAAGTTCAGGCTATTGCGGCCCCATCGCTGCAAGAAAGAGGTAGAACAATTTCTGTTGAAAGCTTAGTTTTTCTGTTTGATCATCCTGTCTGTACCTTATTCGATTCTGGCGCATCTCATTCGTTTATCTCTGCATCATTAGTTGAATTACTGCACTTGAACACCAGTTTAGTAGAGGATCCCTTGGTTGTTTCAAATCCAATTGGGGGTTCGGCTCATTTGACCATGATATGTTTGGATTTGAAAATCTCTATACTTAGCGTTGAATTTAGATGTGATGCTCATGTATTGGGCTTCACGGGCTATGGGCTAATTTTAGGAATGGATTGGTTATCTAGAAATGGGGCCATTCTTGATTGTGAAAGGAGAGTAGTTAGGCTTGTGACTCGCCTTGGTAATGCTCTCGACATCTTTTGTAATCCCATAAATTCCGTTATGCTAAGTTATCTTGAATCGCTTGACGCGTCTGTAGAGAATCTGCGATCGGTAGAGGTGGTCCGGGAATATCCAGATGTGTTTGAGGAGGTGAAGGGCTTACCTCCAAAGCGGGAGATAGATTTTCGAATTTATCTTGTGGATAATTCTAAACCCGTATCTTTGCCAGTGCGCCACATGGCTCCTCGTGAAAGGAGGGAAATCAATAAGCAAGTGAAGGAGTTGCTTGAGAAAGGGTTCATAAGACGTAGTATATCGGAGTGGGGTGCTCCAGTAGTATTTGCTACAAAGGCGGATGGGTCCCTTAGACTTTGTGTGGACTATAGAGAACTAAACAAGCTTACTAAAAAGAACCGACACCCACTGCCGAGGATTGACGATCTCTTTGATCAGTTAGTTGGCGCCTCAGTGTTTTCGCTGTTGGACTTAGCCACTGGCTTTCATCAACTGAGAGTGGCTGAGGATAGTATAGATAAGACTGCTTTTAGGACTCCTGACGGATTCTATGAATGGCTAGTTATGCCCTTTGGTTTGACAAACGCCCCCGCATATTTTGTTGATTTGGTGAGCATGGTGTTTAGGGAGTACCTTAACAAATTCGTGGTAGTCTTTGTGGATGACATCTTAGTCTTTTCTAAGAATGAAGAAGAGCATGCCCTACATCTTAGGGAAGTGTTGGAAACCCTTCGAGCGCATAACCTTAAGGCAAAATTTTCTAAGTGTCACTTCTGGAGGAAAGAAGTACGGTTCTTAAGGCACGTGGTTTCCAAGGAAGGGATAGCAGTGGATCCCGCAAAGGTGGTGGCCATCCAAGATTGGAAGGTCCCTAAAAATGTAACCGAAGTAAGAAGTTTCTTGGGGTTGGCTGGCTATTATAGGAAGTTTATCAAAGACTTCGCAAAAATATCAGCTCCATTAACACGGTTAACGAAGAAGAACCTGGTTTTTACGTGGGACGAAGATTGTGATGATGCGTTCCAACGTTTAAAGAGAGCCTTAACTTCAGCCCCAGTCTTAGTGCTGCCAGACGGGAATAAACCGTTTACCGTCTATACCGATGCTTGTGGGACGGGACTTGGCGCGGTCCTCATGCAAGAGGGAAGAGTAATAGCCTATGGTGGAAGGCAGTTGAGGGTTCATGAAAAGAATTACCCTACGCATGACCTTGAGTTAGCCGCAATTGTTTTCGCGCTTAAGTCTTGCCGTCACTATCTTCTTGGTGAGAAATTCGAACTGTTCACTGACCACAAATCATTAAAATACTTATTCTCTCAGAAGGATTTGAATTTAAGGCAGCAACGGTGGATGGAATTCTTA
Source organism: Allium sativum (assembly GCA_030737875.1). NCBI lineage: Eukaryota > Viridiplantae > Streptophyta > Magnoliopsida > Asparagales > Amaryllidaceae > Allium > Allium sativum. The sequence goes on from CM060912.1 coordinate 151,924,963, forward strand.
GCCTCCTACGATTTTGAAATAGCATATACCCCGGGCAAGGGTAACGTGGTAGCAGACGCCTTAAGTAGGAAAAGGTTGTCCTTGAGTCCGTTGTTTGTTGAATGACGAAGCTTAGAATTCATCTCCATGTTTGACTTTAGACCCTCCGTTGACCTAGTACCTGGTTTGTTAGCATCCTTGGAGGTTAGACCTACACTTCTAGGACGAGTTGGTGAGGCACAGCAAGACGACCCCCAGTTGGTTGAGATAGTAGAAAAGCTCAAAGGAGGGGAGTCGTCTAGCCATCTTCGTAGGTATACCCTAGAGGATAAGGGTTGGTTACGAAGGGATAATAGACTTTGTGTACCACAAGACGAAGACTTAAGGAAGGCCATTCTTGATGATGCTCATCGCTCAAAGATGACCATTCATCCCGACGGAGACAAGATGTACAAAGATATGAAGCGGGGTTTCTTTTGGGCCGGTATGAAAAAGGATGTGGCCGAGTACGTCGCTAGATGCTTGGTGTGCCAACGAGTAAAAGTGGAACAAAAGAAACCCGGTGGGTTGCTTCACCCATTGGAAGTTCCACTATGGAAATGGGAAAGCGTCTCAATGGATTTTGTGGATGGATTACCAAGATCAAGGAAGGGTAATACGGGGATTTGGGTTATAGTAGATAGACTTACTAAGAGCGCCCATTTTATTCCCGTGAAAAGTAAGAGGACTGCTCCGTGGTTGGCTTCTGTATACATTAAAGAGATAGTTCGTTTGCACGGTATTCCTTCTAGTATAGTAAGCGACCGTGATCCCATCTTCACTAGCGAATTTTGGAAGAGTTTACAAGAGGCGGTAGGGACTCAGCTATGTTTGAGCACCGCAAATCATCCTCAGACGGACGGCCAGACCGAGAGGGTGAATCGTATTCTAGAGGATCTTTTAAGTCTTTGTATCCTAGACTTTGGGGGTACATGGGAAGAGCACCTTCCGTTGGTAGAATTCGCATATAATAATAGCTTTCAGTCTAGTATTGGCATGGCACCTTTCGAAGCTCTTTATGGAAGGCCTTGCCGTTCGCCTACATGTTGGTGGGAATCTACCGATAAAATCCTACTTGGGCCCAATATGGTTAGGGAAACCTTGGAGAAGATTGATTTGATTCGAAGGAGGATGAAAGCAGCACAAGATAGGAAGAAATCGTATGCTGATAAGAGGAGGACAGATCTTGAGTTTGACATTGGGGACATGGTTTTTATCAAAGTGTCTCCGTTACGGAATGTTGTTCGCTTTGGGTCCGTTGGGAAATTAGCACCAAGGTTTGTAAGGCCGTTTCCTATAAAAGACAGGATTGGGAAGATGGTGTATAGGGTGGAGTTGCCTGAGAAACTTAGTGGAGTACACGACATATTCCATGTATCACATTTGAGGAAGTGTTTGCACAAGACCGCGGAGATGGTAGAGCCGAGCTTGCTTAAAGAAGTGGAAATAGAGCGTGGTGCAACAATTAGACGAGCTCCTACATGCATTCTTGGGTCGGAGATCAAAAAGTTGAGAAATCGAGAGGTCAGACTAGTTAAAGTGCAATGGGGAGATGATGACAGCAACGCTACTTGGGAGACAGAAGGGAAGATGCGTTCGCTATACCCTTTTCTTTTTGAGGGTATGTCTTTTAATTTCTCCTTTATCGCTTAGCTTATCTTATCTTATCTTTAGTATGTCCTCTCATTAGTATCTTTGACCTTTAGTTAGGATAATCCTATGGTTGAAACATGTGTTTGAGACATGTTATGTATGATGGATGCAAAATGGATGCAAGTGGTTGCTAGTGGTTGCTCGTGGATGCATATATACACACACTTTAGGCACTAGATCGGCTCAGTCACTACATATTGCATATTGCATAAATGAATGTATTTAGTATAATGGTTGTACCATCATATAGATGCTGCATTCGGTTGAATGGATGTGCACGCATATAGAAGTAGTATGTAAGCAATTAGGATCTTTTGCATACATAATGGATGCATGGCACTATCATGAATTGCATCAAGGAGGTCAACTGAATCAGTGGACCGCCTAATTTTGCATTAGATATGGACATATACACACACTATGCATTTAAAAATAAAAGCATTAGAAGTCTATAAGGACAGTGGATGCCAGTGTTTGATGATTGAGTAGATGGTTGATTGGATGTTAGGTTAAACATTCTCCTTGATTTGAAGATTTCGGGGTCGAAATCCTTTAAGGAGGGGAGAATGTAACACCCCGTAAATCAGTTAATACTAATATTCACAAATTAAAAGAATTAATATTGAGAATTTGCACGAAATAGCCTTAAAAAGGCATATAACAAATTTGAGATATGTGAATTGCCTTAAAAGGCGAAAAATGGAATTAAGACATTAATTGGAAAATTAATGTGTAGAAATGGTCATAAGTTAATTATGGATTAATTTGAATTCATGAATAGGTGCGTGTGTATATATATATATTTATATATATATAGGCAGTTAATGTAAACATGAATAGAAGTTTATTAGTTTGCTGAGTGTTTGCTGAGTCACTTCTGACTCATTGCTGAGTCAATAAGATAAACCCCATCTGGTCTGAATGGCTGCGGTTATTTCTAGGTTAAATCTAATGGCCTAAATGAATCCTAACATCTATAAATAAGTGGGTAGACTCTAACCCTAAATCACTTGAAAAATTGGAGAGCTACCGACATGCCGTTGCCATGGAGTTCAGCATAGCCATCACAAACTAAAGAAGAAGAAGGCCTAATCTACAAACTAAATCTACTCAAATCAAATCAAAAGCTCTCTCTCTCTCTCTCTCTATTTCTCTTCTTTAAAATTGTGAGTATGCTGATTCTCACAATGTTATTATAAAATAATTCGATTAAGTTATGAATTGGATCACAAGAAAGTGATATGAATTGTTATGTATTTGTAAATTTTGTTGTGGATCTCTCATGCTATTATGTTATCATATATATATATTGTTATGTTGTAGTGATTATGTTATAAATAATCCTATGCTATGTCATATGTGATTAATCATGCTATGCTATGTTATAAACCATGTTATGCCATGTTGTAAATCATGCTATGCTATGTTGTAAATCATATCAAGCTATGTTGCAAATTATGATATGCTATGTTGTAAATCTTACATATGTTGTAGACCTCATATTATCATATATGTTGAAATACTTATGTTATATGATAATGATGTCATGTTAAGTTGTGTTGAATCATGCAAGTTGTAAAATCATGATGTTATTATTTATGCGAATTGGATCATGTTTAAAGTTTATGTTTTTTTTAAAATAGATCTTGAATATGGGAATTTGCCTATTAAGTTAGGTGTACCCATATACATGAATCTATGATTAAATGAATTTTGATTTTTGGGAATTTGCCTATTGAGTTAGGTGTACCCATATAAAACCATATTGTTAATGATGTTGATTCACACATGTCCAATACAAGTTTATGGAACTTGATCAAAATCATATTATGTGAATTATGAATAAGTTGACACCCTTAGACCCATGACATGTATAACCTTATGCAAGTTGTAATTTTGATATATGCAAGCTTCACCCCTTGTTAGTATTCATTTAGTCACATATATATGTTGTTGTTGTGAATATTTTCTTTTATGCTATGAGTTAGAATAATCGGGTCTAGCATACATTTTGCGAATAAACGTTCAAACGTGGGGTAGGGGTAATATTAGGAAATTAATAAATTAATAAATTGGGGTGCAATTGATATGATTTTGCATGCCTTAAATGGATGTCCATAATTGAGTCAATTATGGACATTGCTAAATTTGGAATTAATTAATAATTCAAATAGGGAATTATTAAAATTGGGGAAAGTGGATTATTAATAATAATCAATGCTTATGACACGAGGTTGGACCCGTTTGTGACGTAAACCTGCCCGGACCCGCCCGGCAAATCCAGTAGTCACAAATGTCGGCCCAATGTGAGAGGTCCTAGGCCCAAACTAAAGCATAACAGTTGTAAAGGCACGAGGTTAGACTCTTTTATGGTGTAAGACTGCCCGGACCCGCCCGGCAAATCCAGCTGCCATAAATGCCAGTCTAATGTGAGAGGTCTTTATGAGGTTATGGCCTTAATAAATTAAGAAATACTTAACCAGATAATCATGTAAGGTGGGACATGGGGGTTAAGTAGGTGCCTTAGGTGGCATGAGGAATCTAGTGGTTGCCTTTAGAGGCATTTGAAATACGATTAGACTTAACCAAACACACATGTAACGAACATGAATAGTGGGTTAAGTGGTATTGACTAAGGGGACAAGCTTAGGTGGAATGCTTGTGGGAGATAACGGGGGCCCATTTCAACCAGTATCCCAAAACGTATCTTTGTGGGCTCGACCCAAGTCGAGGACGGGACACGCATACTGGGTTTGACTATAAGAGGCCAAAACAGGGAGCGGTGGCAACGCAAGTCCAACGGGTTTCATATGCGTGTGTGGACCCGGGCTGGTAGGTAAGACGTTGTTGCATCGTGTAGGTATAAGCTGTGCATCTCCGTTATATCGGGTTGCCACTTTAGGGGAATGATACACCCCACTGTGGGGCCAGCACGGGTATCTACGAGTAGGGAGCCGATCGAAAAATAGAAAGTGGTGTACACCTAGTGGAGATAGGGGCAGGCGACACCTATGTAGTCAGCTAGGAGTACGTAAAGCCATTAAGAATGTTTCTAAGTGAAGCTAAGTGGGATCAATCTTTAGGGTGACTGGTGTGGTGCAGTATAGTGTTTATCCTTAGTATTTAGGAGCCCTATAACGTTTCCTTTAGCGATTGTCTATGTCCTTAATCTGCTCTTTCATAGACATTTCCTTGTTTTCCAGCTTATGCCTTAGTCCAGTTATTTTGATAATAGTATTGTAGAATTATCATACTCGCCAGACTTTATGTCTGACCCCCCTCTTTTTCATCCTTTTCTCCCTTCAGGTCCTCAGGTTGGGCCAAGTTCTAGTGGAGTCTGATTGGATTGCTTATCTCTTGGAAAGCTTGGACTGCTGAAGTAAAGTCCAGCTTGTTATCTTTCTTTTTAATGGCTATTTATGTAATGGGATTATGTACTTGTTTTATCAAGATAGATATTGTACTTGACTTTGATTATGGTGTTATGATGTAATCAAACATGTTTTGACTTCTGCTACAATGAAATAAAGTTTTTGAATTTCCAAGTACTATTTTATATCTGTCTTGTTGTAATTTTACTGTTCTATATTCACTTAAAACCTCCATGGAAGTTAATGCATTCCCTTTGTGAGTGACATTAATGGACGTGGGGTGTTACACCTAGTGCTCAAAACATCATTCACAACAAATACGAAGGTGTTGAGCACAACCTTGAAAATAAGGACACCAGGAGTCGAACAGTCAAATGATGCAACATTCAGACTACAAACAAAGTTGTTAGTTTCCGCATAAGGTTACCTTCTTAATTGCAAGGTCCAGGACCCTGGTTCTGCAAATCGTGATAAAAACCGCTAAATGAACTAGCATACGCCCCGTGAAACAATGCAATCACGAATCAAAGCCAATTCACGGGGCACCTAGTTGATCGCCAGCGTCAGTAATGCCTGACCCGGTTGCGAGAAACACTGGGACTCAAAAGATCTCTTTAGGGGCATCCGACCATAAGCCGGGTCTTCCAAATTCGGTTAGTGGTGGACTGAAAAGACCTCTTCAGGGGCATCCGACCATAAGTTGGGTCTTCCAAATTCGGTTAGTGGCGGACTTAAAAGACCTCTTCGCGGGCATCCAACCATAAGCCGGGTCTTCCAAATTCATTTAGTGGCGGACTCAAAAGACCTCTTCGGGGGCATCCGACCATAAGCCGGGTCTCCCAAATTCGGTTAGTGGCGGACTCTAAAGACCTTTTTGAAGGCGTCTGACAAATTCAACAAGTGGCCGAGTTGTTCAGTCACAACGAATTTACAAAGACCTCTTCGGAGGCACAAAAACCAAGACCTCCTTGGGGGCATGTATTCAAATCTAATCTCCGAAGGGCCTGGACTGGTTAGCGAGAAATCAGATTAAGTATACCGAAATTATAAGACCTCACAAAATGGGGCATAAAAGTAAAAATTCCTCTTCACTAAAAGGCATGAGCCTGATTGACTAAAATGGAAATCCTCAGGTCATGAACAAACGAGGAAATCCCAAATGTGATGGCAAAAGCAATAGACTTAGCCATTACAGCTGGAATTTTTTAATGATACAGTCCTGACTAGGAGATTCTAAATATAGTTGATCATGCCTAACCTATGAAATCTGTGATGAACTTTGGTATGGGGGCATCACACCGCATTAAGATAAATCAATAATGCTCACTGAAGCATACCATATGCTCATCATAACTTTACACTAAAAAGGCTTAGGCCTTGCAAGGACTACTCCGATTAACAAAATTGAATCCTTGAAATTGCTAAGGCAAGCTCAAGAACTTCAACACAGTGGTAAACACAAAACGTGGTTATTCACGAAAAAGAAGTCTCGAGTACCGCCAGTCAAAATCAAAAGAATTCAATAAAGTTGATCAGGTGGACCTAGCTAGTAATGATTTGTGGCTACAACTGAAAAATAATCATTTACAATAAATTACCACAAGGTCATTATTACACTAGGCATTGCAACAACAAATGATTTATAATATAAAAGGCTTGTATTGTAAGCATGTGAAAGAAACAGGTGTGGAATGCAAAGTGAGAGAGTACAATAAAGCTAAAGTAAAGAACTGAAGTACAACAAGCAGAACACATAGCACAGTTTCATTATAGCAACACAAGTCAACAAGTCAATCACAAAAGTTTCAGACATAAATGTGCGCAAAGTAATAAGCATAAAGTACTGAGCGAGGGCCGGCACTCGCATATACAACTGGTCTGAATACAGTATATAAAAGGAAATAGCAGAAAGTAAAGAAAGTCAACCGCAAATGCAGCTTCTTTTTTCCACCCTTGGAGCCACTTGACCTTAGTGATAGCTTGGTTGAGGAAGGAGGAGGAGTAATGACTAGAGGGCTTCCATCTTTGGTTATGGGGCCATTCGGGATTTCTTGGGAAGGTAGAGTAATAATCCCCTTTTTCTCACCAGGGCGCTTTCCTTTTCTGTGCTTCAAAGATGATGCAGACTTTGTTTCCTGCTTCTTTGGTTCTTTGGCATCCTTTCTTGGGGTCTCGCCGGTGTAATATGAGTCTTCCTCACACGGAATGTTGTCAAAGTCATCATCAAAGTCAGCGATTGCATCAATTTTGGTATCCTGTGACCCTGGAGTCTTAGCACTAAGTAGAGATGCATCACTCGGAGGGGGAGTAGTGATTAGGGCAGGAAGAATCAACGTCAAAGTTGAGACAGTAATAATAGCCTCGGTTGTTGTTGTTTTTCCTATAGCATGAGAAGATGGTGGTGAGATGAGACCTAAAACAGAAGAACAATAAGTGTAGAATGCATTTTTTCCAGGTGATGGGCATAGGCAGTCTAAGTATAGCAAAGTTTGGACAATTTCAATTTTACCAGCGGCTATAAGACTTGCTTGAATATTTCTGTGCTCATCGACCTCAAATTTATCTACATCATTGTCATGTCATCCTCATCATCTTCGTTATGCTCCTCTGTAAAACCTTCCTCAATGTTGTGCTCCTCGGCAGTTGTGTCTTTTTCTTTGAGAGCAACTGGAGGATTAATCGGAGTCTGCGAGCTGGAAGCTTCAGCATTAGCAGGAAGAGTAGGGGAATTAACATCTTTCTTGTCCTGAGCTTGCTCCCCTGAAGGCTCGGCCCTATCACTTAGTATGTTTCACGCTTTCGCCAACTGAGTCTTCCCTACAGCCAAAGCTTTGCGGGACTCCTCATCTAAGAGATCTTCGATAAGATCATCTTCAGGGCGATCGCCTTCATTATTCTCAAGTATCTGTTCCCAAACGAGAGCCAGAGTAACTTCAAATTTATCTTCTATATAATGTAAGTTTCCTTTGCTCTTGTCACTAAAGACATAAAAACTGAACAAAGAAGTATCTGCATTCAATTAAGCCTTTTCAAGATTAGCTACAACTTTATGTCTTTCTTCCTCAAGAGTCTTATTATCAGCTTATGCTGTAGAAAGAGCTATACTCAGAGAAGAGATCGTTTACCGAAAAATAGAGTTTTTTTGCTGATGAGCCATAGAAGCATTCCTTTCTATAATCAACTGAGATTCAGCGAGCTCTCGGGCAGTTTAAACCTCTTGGACTTGCGTCGTTAGTGTGTTCTCCTTTTGTTTCGCAGCAGCAAGCTCTTCTTTAATTTTCTTATTTTCAGTTTCTAAACTCGATAGCTCTGCATCCTTTTGAGTGTAAGATGCAATAGTTCTCTCCTTAGACTTAAGAACTTTGATCAGCTCAGTTTTATCATTCTCTAATGTAGTAATACGGTCAATAGTAATTATGTTAACTCTTTGGAGTTCATGTGCAAAAGCATACCATTATGTTATCTAACCTAACTTTGAGCTGACTCTTGGCTGTATCAAACTGTGTAAGCATACAAACCTTCATGGTATCGAGCATACAACCCTTCACGGTATCGAATTCTTTGAGAATGTCCCGCTTATCTAAAGGATATATGTCAAATTGAGACACGTCCCTCTTAGGCACCAGCCCGGGAATTGGTCAGCAAGGCCAAAGTCAGTCGAACCAAGAATATAGGGAGGTCTATTTATAATCATTTGAAGATCGGCGGAAGTTGGGGTGATGGATGGAGAAGCCAAGGACACTTGTTCGCAAGTAGTTTGAATATATGGCATTGAAAGATTGTTCGGCTTATGACGCTTTCGAGAATCATCTTTGCTCTGATAATCCTTATCTCTTTTATGCCCGGTTTTCTTTTTCTTTTTCTCCGCTTCCTTCCTCTTTTGTTCTTCTAACCAAGCTTCATGATCCTCCCTCCACTGCCATTGATCGTCAGTCTCGGAAAACTCTGGAATTGGACGAGATTGGTGAGGAAGCTATAGGTGTTGTGGACGATCAGATCATTGGGAATGTCGCAAAGGACAAGAGTTTTTTTAAAAGATGCTTCGAATTTTGCTGACTTGACCTTTCATTAAAGTCTTTCATAAACGAGGGCTTCGGCATCATTTCTAGGCCTAGAAAAGAGACAAAGCAGAGATTTAGTGTTCTCATTGGCAAATGCTAATGCAAGTTTAAGAGACTAATGCAAAGAATTGTAAATTCATGGTATAAGTAAACGCTTATTAAATGTGTATCCAATAACAAACCAAGTTTTCTAGTCGGTTCTAAGGCAATTCCTAGACTTGCGAGCATTTTACCTGGTCGAGTGATAGAGGCTCCAGTTATATTAATCCTTGATTCAGTGGTTTGAGGTTTAGAAGGTTGAATGATAATTTCACCCTGGATAATGTCTTTGGCTGAACTAAGATCACTCAGGCCCTTGTAAGTATCCTATAACTCTCATCTTGAGTAACTTGGGTAATAGGGTTCTGATCAACCTTGTCCTTAGAAGTTGTTTCGACATCTTCAGATTGTTTGACCCTCTTTATCGGATCTGAGGGGGTTTCTGATGTAGTTCCATATTTCTCAACTCGATCAGTCTCCTTCTCAACCTGTTCACTCTCATCCTTCTAGTTTTGAGACTCCTCTTCTCCAATAGAAACTAGTTTAGATTTGGGAGGTGTTTTGCTACTGCCCGCAATGTCTGAGCGTTTCTTTAGAGGAACCTTCTTGGTGGGGGATTTATTGGCAATCTCTCTATTAAAGGTTAGATCTAATTTAAGATTACGAGAAGGGTCAAGTAGATGGTTTTGACGGAGAAACTGTTCTGTGGTCAAGAATCTCCTACTTCTCTCCCCCTCATCGATGGTGTTCAAATCGTCAAATAACTCTTGACCAGTGCTATTGTCTGGATCAGAAGAGGGGAGTTTTGTAAAATGAAAAAAGGATTTTGTACTTGGAACCTAAGTAAAGGAGTAGCTAAAGGGATATGAGATAGTATATTCTCACCACCTTCAATAAAAGCTCTCAGGACACCGTATGAAACAATAATGATATGCAAATCCCTTAGCGCTATCCAATAAATTCGTAATATTTTTGGGTATTTTCCTTTGACAAAAATAATTAATGGCTTATCTTGCCTCTTTTTGAATACATACAAGGAACAAATCTTTTGAAATGCGGGAGTGCGTTGCTTGACCCTATTGCAAAGCATGTAAAGATCGTTCAGGATGGCATAGCCATAGGGGTGTAGTTGCATGGAGCGATCGCTAAGCGCTTAAGGATTGTTTCCAAGAATGAATTAAAAGGAGGTACAACTCCCAATGATAGCATGTGTCGATTGACTGTGACATACCCGCGAGGCGAAGAATCTGCAAATTCATTTTTCTTTGGGAATTTGGCATTAGTTTCTAAAATCCTGGACTGGGTACATAAGTTCTTATATGAGCGCTCAGAGAGTAGGGTCGATTTTCTCGTCAGGTACTCTGGTAAGAGGTCTAGGCATGGGTAATTCTGGATTAATGTCTGTTCCAGGAGTATTAGCTGCAGCTACATCGGTAATTTGAGCAAAAGTACCAGCCTGTGTGGACTTTGACGCTTCCTCAAGTTATTGGCGTGATTTTTGTCTAGTATCCATTTCTACACAAATAACTATGCTTGAAAAACAAGTTACAGGTGCACGTTTCCAAAGATAGAGAAATATCATATACAACTATACGGGTGAAGGCCTTATGGTCTAAAATAAGTGTAAATTGATCAATCGATCCTAGCCCTTATTACTAGATTATATTTGAATGTTTAAGTAATGTAAGGAGATGTACATTTAAATTAAAATGGTTAACGAAGCACTCCAACACAAACTCATCGTTCAAGTATAAGCCATATAGTTTGGTATGTAAGTTCTCTGCATAATTATCTGACTTGTTGTCGATACGGACAATTGACGATAGAGTATACTGGCCTAAAACAATTTTTTTTTGTATGTGTTACAGGATAGGAACCAATAAGGAAAAGCATGAAGCATAGAGGACCAGTTTTAACTGATCCAATATGGGTCGGTCTCAAACTGACCCAGAATGGGTCGGTCTGAACCAACCCAAAATGGTCAGTCTCAAACTAACCCAGAATGGGTTGGTTTAACCAACCCAAAGTGGTTTGGCCTCAAACTGACCGAGAATGGGTCAGTCTCAGCTGAACCAAACTGGGTCGGCTCCAACCACACGAAGCGAGTCGGCTTCAATCTGCAACTCTCAAACTAGGCATGCATGGTCGTTGCAAGTGTGTGGCATTTCAAGACAGGAGAAAGCATATATTCCTGCAACAACAATGTCAAAAACAATTGTAGCTCGTAAGCAATTCGCACCAAAAATTACACACAATGTCATCGCCAAAATACAAAAGAGTGTCAATGTTATAAAGCTTTAGACACACTCAACGACAAGAACAAGTTCACGAGGCATGGCAATAACAACGAATACAAAATTGGTCATCAACAAACATAGTGCAGGCATAAACACGACAATGGAGTGAAGCATAAGAACATGAAGATTTCATATAATTTCAAATCTCGTGCATTTCAACAAGCATCCCACGGGCATGAGATTAAAATTACATTTCTAAGGAGTATGATGCCATCAACGTTAATTCAGATTACATTTTTTAAAGCTTGATTACAAGCTGCGAACAACTGAAGCCGGATTCCTAAAATTTCAATGATTCAAGCATTTTGGCAAACACATCATGTGCATTGTTGTGAAATCAAAGTTCAATGGATTTTTTACAATTCAAATCCATCATACACAACTACAAAACCATTTCAATCCGATTTCATAATGTTTAAATATTAGAAATCCGCAATTCCAAAACCCATTTCAATCCCATTTGAGAATCGTTCCAGCGCCGTATTGCGTCGATCGAGGATAGAAGGCGATTGGCTTTAATTGAGGGACCGATTTGATTAGAAGAAGAGATTGAAGATTTTTGGGTTGGATTACCCTCGAAAATCTCTAGCCGCTGTTAGAGAAATTTTCAATTTGAGGGAATGAAAGTATGGAAGAGTAACAGGCCGGAGAGGATTACATAACGGCTATGTGTATTGGGCCGTCTCAGATCATCGCAAGCGAACCGATCCGGTCCATGGAAATGTTGCAACCGACCCAGAATTGAAACCTACAGTGTAACGCGGACGGTCCATCAGAATACAATGGATTTGAAGTATTTCGGAGCTCACAATTTTATACAAGTAAAAATTATAAACTCCGAGGGGCAAAATGTTATCCATTAGAAGCTATGTATACTCTAATAAATCAAAACGGTGAAATAAATAGGTCGGTCTCATTTGGCTCAGTCAACTTCGTCATGTAATGGTCCAGTCTAGTCAAAGAAATACATGGGTCAGCCAGAGTCAGCATGAAACGTGTCGGTTTGGTTCCTTCACAATGGGTCAGTCCTATTTCAGAAGAACCGGGTCGGTCCCATTAAGAAGCATTGGGTCCGTCCAATTTAAGAAGCATCGGGTCGGTCCTATTTAAGAAGCATCGGGTCGTACCTATTTAAGAAGCGGTTGGTCCTTTTTCAGTAGCATCGATTCGGCCAAGTTCCAAGGCAAATGGGTTAGTACCAAATAATACAGCATGGCTTGGTCCAATTAGCAAAGGATACGGGTCGACCTCATTCCTCAAGAAGCGGGTCGGCATCAAACTAAGCATACGGGTAAGTCGGATTGAAGATCGAGGCACGAGTGATCCAGGCAGGCAGAGTTTGAGTCGGTCGGTTCAATCTGGGTCGGTCGGGACTAATCTGGGTCGGTCAGGGACTTGAAAACTAGCAATAGCTGGTGACAACTGGCAGTGGCATTTTCATAAATAACTTTGAGGCCGACCTAAAACTACACACTATATTTCAGCCATTCCTCACACCTATAAATACTGGATGAACTCCACATTATTGGGGATCGAATCCCAAGACCTTGAAGGGCTACCGAACTATTTTCTACTCCATTCCAAGTTATTCAAACATCTCCAGTCATCTCCAACCAAAGATCCAGCATCAAATTCATCATGGAATCATTGAAATCCACTTAAGTGTTCGAAGAATCATAGATCCACATCATCACTTGCTATCCTTAGAGATTCTATCTAGCTCCTTGGTTAATTTGCATAAATCAAAGTGCAGAGTTTGAGAGAGAGAAAATGAATGTACTTAGAAATGATTCAAGCCTTGTAAATCTTGAAGTGATAATGAAAAATCTTGCTAAAGTGGACGTAGATCTATTTTAGATCGAACCACTATAAAATTCTTGTGTTTTTATTTACTTTTTGCGGTTGTGGTCTCATTTTCTTATTTCTAACCATTTGGTGAAGTATTGCCGAAGTACCTTTGGTGTGTAGAACAATTTTGGTTTAAACAATATTTTCCTGAACTCCCTTGCTTATTTTCTCTGGAAATTATTTCTCCTTTTATATCTCAGAAATTTTTTGAAATTCGTTGACATTAAAGCAATTTCTTCATCCTCTTCGCTTGAATCAGAACCATTTGTTGTTGCTTTGAATGCTATAGATTTATTTTTTGTGGGCTGATTTTCCTTTCTTTTCTATAATTGAACTTCAAAGGACATCAAATTCCCAGTTAACTCCTCAATCTTCATTTCACTGACATTATTGGCTTCTTCAATCACCAATGTTTTATGATCCCATTCTAGAGTCAATGAACTAAGTATTTTTCTAACTTGATCTTCTTTTGAATAAGTTGTTCCCAATGCTAATAATGAATGCACGATCTCTTGAAATCTGCAATACATATCGGAGATAGATTCATTCTCGTTCGTTTTAAATAACTCAAACTGGTCAATTAGCATTGATATCTTTGTCTGTTTGACTTTATTAGTTCCTTATGAGTAACTTGTAATGCTCTCCATATTTCATAAGCAGATTTACAAACTGACACTCCATTAAATTCATTTCTATCTAATGAACAAAACAACATATTCATGGCTTTAGAATTGCGTCGTCCAGCAGCCTTTTGTTTATTAGTCCATTGTGCAAAATTAGTAGTGGGTACGACATATTCAGTCTGTGTACTGTTCCATGTTTCTAATCCTATTGATTGTAAATATATTTTCATTCTACATGCACAATATGAATAATTACTGTAATTATACAGTAGTGGTCTAACAGTGGACTAACCCTCTAGGCCTCTACAATAGAACTATTATTACCAGTGTTTGTTTCCATTTAATATTTTCAAATATCAGATTATGAACTTTTTGAAAACCTATGCCCTGATACCAATTGTCAGCCATTGCGGAATGCAGATCTTAAGGCAAAACAAACACTAGAGGGGTTGAATAATGTTTATAAGGAATTTACGAAAATCTTAAACTTAAATGATCTACTATATGAATCACACACATCAGAAATGATCATTGACACAGAATCAAACACAAACACAGAAACAGATAAAAATAAAATGTAGAAAAAGGAAAGAACGCACCGGATTTGATACTGGTTCGGATTACTCTTATGTCTACTCTTATTTCCAGTCCCACGCAATGTAGGATTGCGCAGAATTCTATTACTACCAATATCCAAGTACAACCCCTTGATTTCATGGCTACAAGGTTAACACCACTCCAAACACCCTTGATTCTATGGCTACAAGGTTATTACCGCTCCCTTTCCTTGATTTTAGGGATATAAGGAACATACCCTTTCCCAAACACTTCCCAAATGATTACAACAACCTTATAACTCTTCAATAGCACTTCAATTCAGAGAGTAGTAGATAGAGAATGAGAAGAAATGAAATTTGAAATAATTTGAGTAAAAATCGGCAAAGTATAAGTGTAGAAATAAAGAAAATATGAAATAGTAACGGTGATATGAAGAGGGGTGAAGATGGAGAACAAGAACTATGATTTTTTTATCTTTCAAAATATGACTCTTTTTACAGTGTGTGAAAGGTTGCAACGCCCTGGAAACATTACGAATGGTGAAAAGACACTTCCTTCGAAAATTGAAGAAGTGACAGTTGTACGTCGACATATGTAATTTATTTTTAAAATTATTTTTCAAGTGTTTAAACATATATATTATTCTTGAAATTCTTGAATCAAAACTTAGTAATATAAATGAATATTCTAAAGTGTAAAATCATGTGAAATCATAATAATATATCGTATAAACATATTTATAAAGTTATAAGGTTTAAAACTATAAAATTATATAACTGTATATGAACTTATATATTTGAAACCATAAGTAAGATAATTATTTTAAAATAATCGGAATTTGAAATTTGAAAATCAGAATTTGAAATTTGAAATTTGAAAAATAGAATTTGAACCTAGAGTGCTATTCAGACTCTTATATATAAACTAGACCCTATTACTATAATTTTTTTGAACTCTTGATATCTTGATTACTCATGAGTCCTGAATCTCTTCTGCATCCTGAATCTCTTGAAACTCTAAAACTGTACAGTCTTCAGTATTTAAGTCCCGTATACAAACCCTATATATATATTCTATATAAAGATGTTAGTTTATATTTTATAATTAATTAATAATGATAATTGAAATAAGGTTGTTGTCATCAAAACTCAATTTTCCAAGACTTGCTTTAAACCCGGTACAATTTTTTGCATCTCTGCCGCATTGAATCCGCTGAGCGCTTTAACTGCACAATTTCTAAGTAAATGTGTTTTTATGAGTGATGAGTCTGATGACATCTTTGGACATTACTTTGTGTTATTTATGTTATGTGATATTATGATGATTTCATAGGTATTACAAATATATACCATACATACATACAATATATATGTGCATCATTTTCAGGTATACACACACACACACACACACACACACATATATACACACACACACACACACACACAACCCATGATCTTTGACTTGTTTTTTCTATGCTAGTGTTATTATGTTACTATACCCTACATGTATCGAGTTACTTGTGTAGATTGAGATTATGATTTAGGCATAGTTTGACTAATGTGTCATTTACATAATGCTTGTATCAGACCAAGGTTTTATAGGTATAACGAAAGTATAATTATTTGATTTATTTTAGGAATAAAGGAGTCGTTAGCTATTCTGCAATGTTGTATATTATTTTGCTTCGTATAAAATCATTGTACATATGACACTGATATTTTTTTATTATATATTACCACTTTGATGATAACTTTTGGTTCTATGAATATATACTGTATATCATGAAATGTTCTATTTTAGAGGCTTACATTACTCTTTACTTTGTGCCGATACAGTGTATATATAGATGAGTTATTTATTTATTGTTTTAATGTGTACTAGTGTTAACATAAGGGAATTCTCTTAACGCCTCATTCTCCTTATTATCCGATAGTGTTACTCTATAATATTATTAGATAGTATGAGTGTATAGGTAGGGATGTCAATTTTTGGTATTAGAGCAGATTTAGAGCAATGCACAATATATATAAGATACCAGTCGATGGCTTAGATGAGACACAAAGTCTTTGTCCCTTTGGGTGTGTTGGTGACTACTTAGTAATTGGAATAGTATGAATGTGTGATAATTACTGACGTAATAATCTAGTAACATATTTATTATTTTCAATATAAGCAAGATATCTGGATTTTGATATTTCATATGAAAATATTAAATAAATGAACCTAGGTAATTAATATTGAATTGGTATGTTTTGATTTGATTTTGATTACAGTAGCAAACCAACAAATTAGTTTAATATTGAGTGCATTATTTATTATTTGCATGGTAATTGATAACTATTTGAGTAGACTAATTTTTTTGATTGAAATATTCTCAATATATTTATGTTAAAGTTGTAAACTAGATTTTGATTTTTTCCTGCTATTAATAATTGTGTAAGGTATTTGTTTGATGTTATATAATGTCTCTTGAAATGGTTACAATTTGAAATATATGTTAAGGATGTTTGAAATTGCTTATTCTTAGACTTATGCAAAATAGAATCAGCTAGGGATCAAATAAAATTAGGTCAATGCATAACCAATCAGTAGAAAACCAATGTTCTATATCAAACAAAGGAGGATGACTCATCAGAAGTCGACGATAATATTTGAACTGCACACTTGGCTGCCACAACGGAACAGTTGGAGTACATGACGACTAGTACGTAGATGATTTGTCCACTGCACAGAGTGCACGACCTGGTGTACCAAAAAACCTGAGAAAGCATTCTAGTAGCAGAGGAGCAAGTTGCTAGGTAAGTCCTTTAACTATTAGGCTAGTGGGAGACCAACGCTTAGCAATATGAACCATGGCCACTTTACTCCAAATAGTAGACATGCATTGACTGCTAAATTTACTGATATTGGTCATGAAGTGGTATGGTAGAAAAACTAGCCCATGAACTCATTTGGGGGTGCTACATTCAAAATACGGAAGCGGTTGGAGCTTCGAAATAAGAAAAGAGAGAACTCACTGAACAATTTTGCAAGGTTCAGCGCTATAGCAGCCTCTATGCAACAACTTAATAAATTGATAGGCCTTTTGGTTGTTACTTCAAGACTTAATACAACAACAGAGTTTTATAGGGAGGACTTACACTAGTAAGCAAACATATTTATGATTTTACAAGATTTTGGCATCAAGGCAGGATTGAAAAATGACAGCAAAGTTAGAGATGAAGAGCTTTAGGATAGGAATCATTTCAAGAGAAAGGGTGAGTTCCATGGTTGCAACTTGTAAGGATTCTAGAAAGAACTATCCCACTACTGGAGAAGTAATGGATTGTAATAAATCAAGGATCAAGAAATCAACAAGCACAACATCAAAATCAAAAACATCGCACATTCTATGGGGTTTGTGGTCATAAGGCCAATAACTGTAGATAATATCGAAGGTATACTCAAAGCTAAAATGGAATTTAACTCGATGGAGAAAGCAATAAACTCTAGACCGTGGTCTCATGAAAAAAAATAGTCTCTAAGAATGTAACAGCCTGCGTTTTATGTATCGGAGGATCGTAAAATATATTTTTTATTTTATTCCCTAAGGGTTGAATCATTCTCATATTTAACATGTTGCTTATGGGGATGTAAGACATGTCCATAATTTTTACCAATTTTGTTTATGACCATTTTGCCCCTACCAGTCTTGTACAGGGAATAACTTTTGACTCAGGTCGAATTAGGTGGTGAGACTTATGCTATTGGAAAGGAAATGATGATTGCCTTTCCGCAGAGTGGTTACATTAAATATTTGGCTCAACAGTTTGGGAGGAATCGCTATTTTAAGGTTTAACAGTTGGCTGTTTAGGTTTGTGAAGCCTTAATGGGCTGATTTGTAGAGGCTCATTAGTGGGCTGGTGGAAAACTATAAATAGGTGGTGGGAGGTATGGGAAATAGTTTACTTTCTCCATTTTCTCATCTTAAAGAGCCAAGAGATCCTCCGTTCCTCCATCTCTCTATCTTTCCACCATTAAAGCTTAGGAAATCAAAGATTTACACCATTTGAGGCTAGAACTACATCGTTGCAAGGGGAAGTTAATCAAATCAAGGAGTTTGGATCCAACTCCTTGCTATCTGGAATTTTAATTCATTGTTTTTGCTTTGATTTGGACAATTGGCGAGTGATATGCATCTCTTACATGGATTCAATCAAGTATATAAGTGTTTTACCATATTTCATTTTCTAATAAATCTACACCTTGGTAAGTTCGTTTTCATATGAATCATCCTATGATCTGATTTAGCAAGTTTTAAACCAGTAATTCCTATGCTATTTCATATGATTATGCAAGTTAGATATGTACATTTGTTCATGTGTTCATTTATCATGATTTTAGTTGAATTTATATAATTTGTGATGAAAATCACCGTTTTTATGTTGATAGTGATTTCATATCATGTTTGTGGTCAGATTTGAGGTGTTGGACGGGTTGGTTTCGTCAAATTTATCATTTGTCGACGTTTTGGTCGAAATCGGAGTTTGATTGGAAAGTGCAGGAAACGAGTCTGCCTCGTCCTGGTCGGTCATACTTCCGGTCGGTCATGAAGTACAAGGGTAGTACAAGCCGTAGTACAGGAGGTTGGGTCGGGTCGGTCCTCTTCTGGTCGGTCGGTCGCAAGCTGTAGGGTTGGTCGGTCTAAAACATGGTGGTCGGTCGGGATTCAGATGGAAGGACTGGTCGGTCAAGATGGAGACATACGGTTCGTTAGCTAATGGGTCGGTTGGCCTAGAGTTATCGGACCGGTCACTTGCAATATGAAGACGTCAGGTCGGTAGTGCACCCTAGGTTTTTGGGTCGGTCGAGATGTAGAGGGCTGGTCGGTCAGACTTGGTTCCAAAATTAGGTCGGGTCAGTTCATATGGGTAGTCGGTCAAAAACCCTAGTCAGTCGTGAGTAGTTTTCAGCAGCGATTTTAAACGCTATGGTGAATGGCATGAGTGCTATGGTTTATTTCTTTAACAAATTGATGTGAATGCTATAGTTTGTTCTAAACCTTATATTGATGTTGTTTGGTTTAGTAATGTTGTGACTTCGAGATATGTATTCGAAGTGATGTGATTAGTTTGTTGACCTTTGTAAAACAACGAATGAGAAGACGACTCAAGGGTGTTTTGAGTTCGAGGATAACAAGCACTCAAGGGGGACTTGAGTCAGTGAAGGTCATCGGAGATGATGGCTAGCAATGCGAAGGCCGAGAGATTATCGTTATCTTAAGTTCTACGGACTCAAAGCAGAGGTACTTTGGGCAGTCGTAAAGAGCCTCGTACCTTGGGAAGTCGTGAAGGGCCTAATTATCGAGATTTGAGAAGACAAACATACGAGTCATGAAGGCATATGGAGTTGTGCTAAAACTGGGGTTACCATTAGCCCTTGACATATGGCAAGGTTGGTCGTCATACGACCACCGATGGTTTCAAAGCAGGATTGGCGGTGATAGCCAGAGCCAGTCATGGATGTTTGATTGTTTGGTTGCTTTGTTTGTATTGTCTCACATAGATTGTCCAACGTCGAAGGAGATGTTTCTTGGCCGCTTGTCTGATATTGGTTTAGGCCTTTGGGGCTTGTGCTTGAGGGATGTTGAATCCGATTAGGATGGTTTACATAAGATATATAATTTGGATGTCATGAGTGCTTTACCATGATTGAATAGGTGTTTTGTTTCCCATGGATGAATGGTTGAATTGTTTGATGTAAAGGCTATCATTGTCCGATGTGGGGAGGACGGGAGTTGAGTTCTTCTCTGGTGTTTAGTAGATTAGTACGTTTATCCATCCATTCTCATATACTTTATTGTAGATGTTTGTTAGCTGTTTTATCGCTTACTAAGACTATTGTCTGACTTAAGGTTTTATGTTTCCCTCTTATTACCTTGGTCTGTTCATCTGGTGGTGGATGGGCATACTAGGTGGCAAGTGATAGGTGATTGCTTAGTGAGGACAGAGTAGATGTTTGGAGGCGAGCAGGAGGCTAGCGTACTATCTTTCTACTGTATAGTATTTGGGTTTCCGCTGTTTGTTATTCTCTAAGTGTTGTAGTGGGGCACTTGGTACAAACACTATTATGGTAATTCAAGTCTATGGATATTACTTTCTAGTTGTTATGAAAGTCTAGTGTTTCCTGCTTCACTATTAATACATTCTGTATATATTCTATTCTATTTTGTCCTTGCGCTGTGAGATTTACGATAGGTTCCGATTGTGTTAGCATAACATGTTGATCGTCTATAGCCGCCTGGCACACCTTTTAGCTCATTATTCCTCTTGTTTAGTGCGGGGGCTTAGGGCGGTAATCACATTTGGTATCAAAGCTCTGGTTAATGATTTTAGCTAAAGTACGAGGACGTAATCACGTATGAGAGGCGTACTTGTAGATTTCAGATGGATGCTTACTATATGTATTAGTGTATATAGTAGTAGCAATTATGTTCCTTTAGCTGTTTTTCTTGAAAGTAGCTAATCATCCTAAAATTGCAGATTTAGAATGAGTAGGCGAGCATCAAAACACATTGCTAGGGAATTCAATGCTGGAATGGGCAATGGTGGTGCACTAGATTGCGTAACCATGTTTGAAGCCGTGATGGAGGCATTCATGCGTAGGGTTCCCCTCCACTGGCAGTTACGGTAGATATAGGAGTCCAATTGCCTAGGGTTGTGGATTTTGCGAAGCTATGCAAATACTTTACATCTATAAGAGGAAAACCATTCAAAGGAACTGAGCCAGCTGAAGAGGTTCAGAGGTGGATGGATTGTTGTGTTCGTATCTTTGGAGGCTTGAGTTTGGATGATGCGACCAAGAGAAAGCTTGCATCAAGGCAGTTGCTAGGCAGGACCATGGAATGGTGGAATTCAGTTACACTCGAGACCCAGAGGAAGAGATTTCATGGGAACAATTCCAGACTACGTGTAACACCCCGTAATTTTATAACATTAAAATTCACAAATTAAAGTATACTTAATTTCTAGAAGAATAATTAAGTAAAATGGGTTGCGCTATTATGTTCACCTCAAAATTTTGGGTCAAGATAGACATTTGGTTTGCATAAAACCGATAACTTATGAAGAAGTTATTAAGCCTGGAAGTTTGTATGCATATGAGAGAAATATATATATAGATATATATATAAAAATATATATTCAAAAAAAGTTCAAAACAGCGAAACGGGAGGGGGAATAGCCGAACCGCACCATTTTTGGAGTCGACCCAAGCCCTGCTTCGTCGACTAGGGGTCGATCTAGGGTGTTTGGCTGGCAACCCGTGGCCCGATTCGCCCTAAGGGCTGATGTGGCATCTGGTGGTCTTGATGGTTCTGGTTATCCCTAGGTTAATCCGACGGCTCTTATTAAATTAAACTTCTATAAAAACACTCCTAAACCCCTAACCATAATCACATTAATTCATAACAAGAGCCGCCATGCCGCCAATGGAGAACCAAGAGTAGCCGCCATACACTTTCAACCCTAAAGCAAGATAGAAGCTTGAATCAAAATCAAATCTAAATAACGATTAGTCTACATCAAAGGCGAGCAATTCAGTTTCAGAATACATATCCCAGAAAGACAAGACTATTCTTTTTAATTGCGAGTATGATAGCTTTCACAAAATAATTAATTAATTTAATTATGATAAGATATAATTGGGATTATGAGAATATGATTTTGAATCATGTGATGTAAATTATATGTATATTTGTGGTGTTGAATCATATGTTAGTCTTATGCAAGTTGGATCATATGTTAGTTCTTATGTGAATCTTATGCAAGTTGAATCATATATCTTATGCAAGTTTGTGATGATTGGATCATATATTCATGTATGAATCTTATGCAAGTTTGGGTTGTTAAAATATATGTGAGACATGTATATGCATATGCTAGTTTATGTGACATTAACCTTTATGTCTAGATCCATATGCAAGTTTACATCTTTATGTTTATACTCATATGCAAGTTTACATCTTTATGTTTTGATCTATATGCAAGTTTACTTCTTTATGTTTAGATATATATGCAAGTTTACACCTTTATGTTTAGATCCATATGCAAGTTCACTCCTTTATGTTTGGATCTATAGCAGTACATAAGTTATGCAAGTTTATGCCCATTACCTATGCTAGTTTTGTATCATATGCTAGTTTGAATGAAATTCATATGCAAGTTATTGGCTATGTAATCTTATGTCGTGATCCTTAGATCTATTTTATGTGTTATGTGATGTTGTTTTTCTTTTTATAAGTTAGACTATTTGTGAGTCTAACATATGTCAATGAAAATGTACGAATAGCGTGGGGATGATGGGATAATATTGAATATACATAAATTGTGAATTAGCATAAAATGGCCTTAAAAGGCATATCATTAATTTGAGACATTAACTGGCATAATTGGTATTTATGGACATAATTTTAAGAGACAATTATGGAAATAAATAAATTTGGAATTTATCGACAAATTTGAATAGGGATATTAATCCAGTTTGGGGTTAAATAAAGATGTGTAATAATTAACCGCCTAAGACATGAGGTTAGACTCTTTTGTGGCGTAAGACTGCCCGGACCCGCCCGACAAATCCAGCAGCCACAAATGCCAGTCTAATGTGAGAGGTCAAAGGCACGAATTAAATGCGTAACAATTGTAAAGAGACGAGGTTAGTCTTGTTTGCGGTATAAGACTGCCCGGAGCCGCCGGCAAACCCAGCAACCGCAAATGTCAGCCTAATGTGGGAGGTCTTTATAAGGTTACTGTTCTAATGAATTAAGTAACACTTAACCAGATAAACATGTGGTGGGACATAGGGGGTTAAGTGTGTGCCTTGGGTGGCATGTGAAATTAAGTGGGTGCCTTGGGTGGCATGTGAAATACGATTAGATGCACTTAACCAAGATTGAAACATGTAAGAAGAACTGAATAAGAATGGGGTTAAGTGGGGAAACCTTAGTGGGGACCAAGCATAGGTGGAAGGCTTGTGTCAAGCATGAGTGCCCTTTTCAAACCAGTAACACATTAAGTATCTTTGTGAGCTTGACCCAAGTCGAGGAAGGGACACGCTTACTGGATTTGATTGTAAGAGGTCAAAACTGTTAGTGGTGGCAACGCAAGTCCAACGGGGTCATGTGCGTGCATGGGCCCGAGATGGTAGGTAAGAGGTTGTTGCATCGTGTAGATATAAGCCGTGCATCTTTGGTGGTATCGGGTTGCCACTTTGGGGAGTGATACACCCCACTGTGGGAGCAGCACGGGTATCTACGAGTTTAGGAGCCGATCGAATGGGGGTTAGTGGGTACAACTAGTGGAGATAGGGGCAGACGTCACCTATGAAGGTAGCTAGGGGTACCTGAAACTACCATTATCATTATTAAGTTCTGTAGGCGGGATCAACCTTTAGGGTGACTAGTGGAGGTGCAGTATAGTAATTATCCTATAGTGATTAGGAACGAGATTAACGCCAGAATATTCATCTTATTTTCTTTGTCATGCCCACTTGTTTCATGGTCATATCTTATCTTACCAGTTTATGCCTTATCCTAGTTATTATATTGTTAAAGTTATTATACTCGCCAGATTTATGTCTGACCCCCTTGTTTTCGTCTCTTTTCTTCCTTCCCCCCAAGGTTCTCAGGGTGGGACTAGTACTAGTGGAGCTTGATCTTAGATCTCTTTCTCTCTCTTTTGGAAGTGCTTGGATTGCTGAAAGTGAAGTTCATCTCATCTCTTTTATGGCTACTTGTGTTGGGGTTTACGCTTTTTATTTTATGTACTCTGAAACAATTTATCAAGATGGATATTAAGTGTACTTGATTTATGAAGTTGTTGTAATCAAACTATTTCTCCACTACAGTAAAAGTTGTTTTAATTTTTTTTAAGTACCATTATTTATATCTGTCTTGTTATATTCTATTCCTTACACTAAATACGCTCCATGGAAGTTAATGCATTCCCTTTGTGAGTGACATTAATGGACGTGGGGTGTTACACGTGGTATCAGAGCTGAAGGTTACCAGATATGAATTTTGAAAAACTATTTTTCAAAAAGCATTTTATAAAGAAATACATTCAAAAGTATGTTTTAAGGAAAGTATTTTCAAGAGAAAGGTTTGTTTTAAAAACATAACCCCCAAGAGCCATATATCTTTCTTTCGAGTTCTCCGTTTTGAATCTCTTCATTTTCTTTTCGGCATGTCTGGAATTCCCGAGATACCCGAGGGGATACCGATACCAGGATGGTTTAGAAGGTATCTGGAAGCTAGGGCCAATGTCGCAGGCCCAGCAAATGCTCCTCCTCCTCCCCCCTCCTCCCTGTGTTGATACTTTTGCAAAGATATGAAAAGCTTTTAGGGCAATGGGCGGGTAACCTTTTCATGGATCAGAGACATTTGTTGAAGCTCGAAATTGGCTAAAGGAGGTGGAAGATCTATTTGGTATTTTCGAAGTAGAAGATGGAAGGAAGTTCCAATTGGTTGCTTGGTTGATGAAAGACAAAGCCTCGTTTTGGTGGGAGGTCACGAACGGAGAGCGTCTGGTGGAGACATGGATGGATTTCAAGCTTAGGTTCGAAATGAAGTTTCTCTCACGAGCAGAAGAGAATTTATATATGGAAAGATTCTTGGCGTTGAAGCAAGGGGATTTATCAGTAAATAAGTACGTCAACAAGTTCAATCAGTTGGCGAGATTTGGCTTGGAATTGATAAACACACCTGAGAAGAAGGACCTGAGGTTCATTAAATGTTTGAAGGAGCCGCTACATGGGTTGGCGATGACCCACACTCCGATGGAGGCTACCTTTGAGAAGTGGTTGACATGGCGCTTATGCATGAGGAAGAGAAAGGTGTGAATGCTAATAAGGCACCAGAGAAGAAAGGAGACCAAAAGAAGCCATAAAGAAAGGCGGGAAGAACAATAATAGCAAAGGAAAGAATAAGTGCTTTAATTGTGGGACACCATGCCATCTGAGCAAAGACTGTAGGAAAAAGAAGAAGACTGGCTATTTCCACTGTGGAGAGGTAGGTCACCTAGTTAAGGACTGCCCAAGGAAACAGGGGCAAGGGAAAAGAACTTCTGGAGGGCAACTTTAGGCTCTCATGGCACCAGGGCAGGCGAGAGGGCAGATTCAGGCTCTCATGGCACCTGGACAGGAGAGAGGTAGAAACATTTCCGTTGAAAGTTTAGTTTTTCTGTTTGATCATCCTGTTCGTACTTTGTTTGACTCTGGCACTTCACACTCGTTTGTATCTGCTTCGTTAGTTGGAACACTGCACCTAAATACTAGTCCAGTTACGGATCCCATAGTAGCCTCAAATCCTATTGGTGGTTCGGCTCATCTTTCTATGATTTGTTGGGATTTGAAAGTGTCTATCATGGGCGTTGGGTTTGAATGCAATGCCTTTGTTCTTGGTTTCATGGGCTACGGCTTGATTCTAGGTATGGATTGGCTAACAAGATACGGTGCCATCCTAGATTGTGAAAGAAGGGTAGTTAGATTGTTGACTCATTGTGGAAAGACCCTTGAGATTTCTTGTGACCCTTGAGGTCCGGTAATGCTTAGCTACCTAGAATCCCTAGACGCATCCAATGATGATTTGAAATCTGTTCGTGTGGTCCATGAATATAGCGACGTCTTCGATGAAATTTGAGGTTTATCCACGAGGCACGAGATAGACTTTCAAATATATCTAGTAGATAATGCAAAGCTAGTTGCATTACCAGTGCGTCACATGGCTTCGAGAGAGAGAAGAGAACTCAGTAAGCAAGTGAAAGAATTGCTTGAGAAGGGGTTCATAAGAAGAAGTATTTCAAAGTGGGGTGCTCCAGTCATTTTTGCAACAAAAGCTAATGGTTCACTTAGATTGTGCGTGAACTATAGAGAGCTGAATAAGCTAAAAAAGAAGAACAGGCACCAATTGCCGAGGATAGACGATTTATTCGATCAGTTGGTGGGTGCTTCAGTTTTCTCGCAACTGGATTTAGCTACAAGGTTTCATCAGCTAAGGGTGGCTGAAGATAACATCGATAAGACTGCCTTTAGAACTCCTGACGGTTTCTTTGAGTGGCTCGTCATGCCTTTTGGTTTGACGAATGCACCCGCATACTTTGTTGACTTAATGAGTAGGGTGTTTAAGGAGTTCCTAAACAAGTTTGTGGTAGTCTTTGTAGACGATATTCTGGTTTTCTCTAAAAATGAAGAAGAGCATGCCCTACATCTTAGGGAAGTCTTAGAGACCCTACGAGCGCATCAACTAAAAGATAAGTTCTCCAAGTGCCATTTTTGGAGAAAAGAAGTGAGGTTCTTAGGACACGTGGTCTCTAAGGAATGGATATCTATGGATCCCGCCAAGGTGGTGGCAATCCAAGATTGGAAAACTCCTAAGAACACAACAGAAGTAAGAAGCTTTTTAGGGCTGGCTGGCTATTATAGGAAGTTCATTAAGGACTTCGCGAAGATATCAACCCCTCTCACTCGATTAATGAAGAAGAATTTGACTTTTACTTGGGACATTGACCATGACGATGCTTTCCAACGTCTGAAGAGGGCTTTGATGACAGCTCTAGTTTTAGTTTTGCCAGATGGGAGTAAGACATTCACTGTATATACCGATGCTTGCGGTACAGGGCTTGGCGCAGTTTTAATGCAAGAGGGAAGGGTGATATGCTATGGTGGAAGACAGTTGAAAGCCCATAAGAAAAATTACCCTACCCACGACTTAGAGTTGGCGGCCATAGTTTTTGCGCTTAATTCATTGCATCATTATTTGCTTGGCGAGAGGTTTGAGTTGTATACAGACCATAAGTCGCTAAAGTACTTATTCTCTTAGAAGGACCTAAACTTAAGGCAACAGAGATGGATGGAGTTTTTGGCATCCTACGATTTTGAGATCGCATATACCCCTGGCAAGGTTAACGTTGTAGCTGACGCCTTAAGTAGAAAGAAGTTAACTTTAAGTCCTTTGTTCGTAGAGCAGCAGAGTTTGGAGTATATATCTTCCTTTGACTTCAAACCCTCTGTCGATTATGTACCCGGATTATTGGCATCGTTAGAGGTGCAACCTACACTTTTGGGTCGAGTTGGAGAGGCACAGCGAAATGACCCATAGTTGGTTGAGATAGTAGGCAAGCTTATAGGAGGGGAGTCCTCGAGTCATCTTAATATATATGCTAAGAGAGATTGTCTACGTAGAGATGAAAGACTTTGCGTTCCACAAGACGAGAGTTTGAAGAAGGCAATTCTTGAAGACTCGCATTGCTCTAAGATGACCATACATCCCGGTGGTGATAAGATGTATAGGGATATGAAGCGAGTTTTCTTTTGGGCCGGAATGAAGAAGGACGTGGCCGAGTTCGTTGCTATATGCTTAGTGAGACAACAAGTAAATGCGGAGCAAAAGAAGCCTGGAGGTTTGCTCCATCCCTCAGAGATTCTGGTTTGGAAATGGGAAAGCATTTCCATTGATTTTGTAGACGGGTTACCAAGATCAAGGAAGGGTAATACGGGGATTTGGGTAATTGTAAACAGACTTACCAAAAGTGCCCATTTTATTCCCGTTAAAAGTAGAAGGACCGCCGCGTGGTTAGCATCTGTTTACCATCGAGAGATAGTTCGTTTGCACGACATACCCTCTAGCATTATGAGCGATAGAGATCCCATTTTCACAAGCGAATTTTGGAAAAGCTTACAAGGGGCGGTTGGAACACAATTATGCTTAAGTACCGCTTATCACCCTCAGATGGACGGCCAGACCGAGAGAGTAAATCGGGTTCTAGAAGACCTTCTGAGACTATGCATCCTAGACTTTGGAGGAACATGGGAAGAACACCTTCCACTAGTGGAGTTCGCCTATAATAATAGTTTTCAGGCTAGCATTGGCATGGCACCTTTTGAGGCTCTTTATGGACGACCGTATCGATCACCTACATGTTGGTGGGAATCCACTGATAAGGTTTTGCTTGGACCCGACATGATTAGGGAGACTTCAGAGACGATAGACCTGATTCAACGGCGAATGAAGACGGCGCAGGACTGACAGAAGTCATATGCTAATAGGAGACGAATCGATCTTGAATTCAATATTGGGGACATGGTTTTTATTAAGGTGTCACCGTTAAGAAACGTAGTCCGTTTTGGATCAGTAGGGAAGTTGGCACCGAGGTTCATAGGACCCTTTCCAATTAGGAGAGGATTGGACAGATGGCGTATAGAGTAAAGTTACCAGAGAAGCTCAGCGGAGTTCATGACGTGTTTCACGTTTCGCATTGGCGTTAGTGTTTACATGATACGGCGGAAGTGGTAGAGCCGAGCACGCTCGAAGAAGTGGAAGTAGAGCGCAATGCCACGATCAAACGAGCTCCTGCATGCATTCTCGGATCGGAGGTCAAAAAGCTTCGCAACAAAGAGGTTAAGTTGGTCAAAGTGCAATGGGGAGATGATCAAAGAGACGCAACTTGGGAGACAGAAGACAAAATGCGTACGCTGTACCCTTTCCTTTTTGAGGGTATGTTTTAATTTCTCCTTTTTCTACCGCTTTGTTGACACTTGTCCTATCTTTTAGTATTATCTTTGCGATGACATCTTCAATCTTTAGTTAGGAAGAACCCTATGGTTGCAAACATGTGTTTGAGATATGTTATGTTTGGTGGATGCAAGTGGTTGCTAGTGGTTGCTCGTGGATGCATGTACACACATATTAGGCACTAGATCGGCTCAATCACCTTCATGTTGCATATAAATGCGTGTGTATATCTAAATTAATGGATGTATAATGGGTGTGTTATCATATGGATGCTGCATTTTGATGAAAGGTTGTGCACACATGTAGAAATAATATGTATCGATAGGATTCTTTCGCATACATAATGGACGCATGGCACTATCATGATTTGCATTAAGGAGGTCAACTGAATCAGTGGACCGTCTGGTCTTTGCATTAGATAAGGAACATATACACACATTTTGCATAAGTTCATATAGCATTAGAAATTTCTTTAAGGACAATGGATGCTTGTGGATGATGGTTGAGTAGATGGATGATTGGTTAGTAGGATACATTCTTCTTAACTTAGAGATTTTGGGGACGAAATCCTTTAAGGAGGGGAGAATGTAACACCCCGTAATTTTATAACATTAAAATTCACAAATTAAAGTATACTTAATTTTTAGAAGAAGAATTAAGTGAAATGGGTAGCGCTATTACGTTCGTCTCAAAATTTTGGGTCAAGATAGACATTTGGTTTGCATAAAACGGATAGCTTATGAAGAAGTTATTAAGCCTTGAAGTTTGTATGCATATAAGAGAAATAAATATATATATATATAAATATATATATATATATATATATACAAATTATTCAAAAAAAGTTCAAAATAGCGAATCGGGAGAGGGAATAGCCGAACCACACCATTTTTAGAGTCGACCCGAGCCTCACTGGGTCAACTAGGGGTCGATCCAAGGTGTTTGGCTGTCAACCCATGGTCCGATTCGCCGTAAGGGATGATGTGGCATCTAAGTGGTCCTGATGGTTCTGGTTATCCCTAGGTTAATCCGACGGCTCTTATTAAATTAAACTTCCATAAAAACGCTCCTAAACCCCAAACCCTAATCACATTAATTCATAACAAGAGCCGCCATGCCGTCAACGAGAACCTAGAGTAGCCGTCATACACTTTCAACCCTAAAGCAAGATAGAAGCTTAAATCAAAATCAAATCAAATCTAAATAACGATTAGTCTACATCAAAGGCTAGCAATTCAGTTTTAGAATACAGATCCCAGAAAGACAAGACTATTCTTTTTAATTGTGAGTATGATAGCTTTCACAAATTAATTAATTAATTTAATTATGATAAGATATAATTGGGATTATGAGAATATGATTTTGAATCATGTGATGTAAATTATATGTATGTTTGTGGTGTTGAATCATATGTTAGTCTTATGCAAGTTGGATCATATGTTAGTTCTTATGTGAATCTTATGCAAGTTGAATCATATATCTTATGCAAGTTTGTGATGATTGGATCATATATTCATGTATGAATCTTATGCAAGTTTGGGTTGTTAAAATATATGTGAGACATGTATATGCATATGCTAGTTTATGTGACATTAACCTTTATGTCTAGATCCATATGCAAGTTTACATCTTTATGTTTAGACCCATATGCAAGTTTACATCTTTATGTTTAGATCTATATGCAAGTTTACATCTTTATGTTTAGATCTATATGCAAGTTTACACCTTTATGTTTGGATCTATAGCAGTACATAAGTTATGCAAGTTTATGCCCATTACCTATGCCAGATCCCAGAAAGACAAGACTATTCTTTTTAATTGTGAGTATGATAGCTTTCACAAAATTATTAATTAATTTAATTATGATAAGATATAACTGGGATTATGAGAATATGATTTTGAATAATGTGATGTAAATTATATGTATGTTTGTGGTGTTGAATCATATGTTAGTCTTATGCAAGTTGGATCATATGTTAGTTCTTATGTGAATCTTATGCAAGTTGAATCATATATCTTATGCAAGTTTGTGATGATTGGATCATATATTCATGTATGAATCTTATGCAAGTTTGGGTTGTTAAAATATATGTGAGACATGTATATGCGTATGCTAGTTTATGTGACATTAACCTTTATGTCTAGATCCATATGTAAGTTTACATCTTTATGTTTAGATCTATATGCAAGTTTACATCTTTATGTTTAGATCTATATGCAAGTTTACATCTTTATGTTTAGATCCATATGCATGTTCACACCTTTACGTTTGGATCTATAGCAGTACATAAGTTATGCAAGTTTATTCCCATTACCTATGCTAGTTTTGTATCATATGCTAGTTTGAATGAAATTCATATGCAAGTTATTGGCTATGTAATCTTATGTCGTGATCTTTAGATCTATTTTATGTGTTATGTGATGTTGTTTTTCTTTTTATAAGTTAGACTATTGTGAGTCTAACATATGTCATATGAAAATGTACGAATAGCGTGGGGATGATGGGATAATATTGAATATACATAAATTGTGAATTGGCATAAATGGCCTTAAAAGGCATATAATTAATTTGAGACATTAATTGGCATAATTGGTATTTATGGACATAATTTTAAGAGACAATTATGGACATAAATAAATTTGGAATTTATTGACAAATTTGAATAGGGATATTAATCCAATTTGCGGTTAAATAAAGATGTGTAATAATTAACCGCCGAAGACACGAGGTTAGACTCTTTTGTGGTGTAAAACTGCCCGGACCCACCCGGCAAATCCAGCAACCACAAATGTCAGTCTAATATGAGAGGTCAAAGGCACGAATTAAATGCGTAACAATTGTAAAGACACGAGGTTAGACTCGTTTGAGGTATAAGACTGCCCGGACCCGCCCGATAAATCCAGCAATCGCAAATGTCAGCCTAATGTGGGAGGTCTTTACAAGGTTACAACTCTAATGAATTAAGTAACACTTAACCAGATAAACATGTGGTGGGACATGGGGGGTTAAGTGGGTGCCTTGGGTGGCATGTGAAATTAAGTGGGTGCCTTGGGTGGCATGTGAAATACGATTAGATGCACTTAACCAAGATTGAAACATGTAAGAAGACATGAATAAGAATGGGGTTAAGTAGGAAAACCTTATTGGGGACCAAGCATAGGTGGAAGGCTTGTGTCAAGCATGAGGGCCCTTTTCAAACCAGTAACACATTAAGTAACTTTGTGAGCTCGACCCAAGTCGAGGACGGGACACGCTTACTGGCTTTGATTGTAAGAGGTCAAAATGGTTAGTGGTGGCAATGCAAGTCCAACAGGGTCATGTGGGTGCGTGGGCCCAGGCTGGTAGGTAAGACATTGTTGCATCGTGTAGATATAAGCCATGCAACTTTGGTGGTATTGGGTTTCCACTTTAGGGAGTGATACCCCCAACTGTGGGACTAACACGGGTACTACGAGTTAGGGAGCCGATCGAATGGGGGTAGTGGTTACAACTAGTGGAGATAGGGGCAGACGACACCTATGAAGCCAGCTAGAGGTATACGAAACTACCATTATCATTATTAAGTTCTGTAGGAGGGATCAACTTTTAGGGTGACTAGTGGTGGTGCATTATAGTAATTATCCTATAGTGATTAGGAACGAGATTAACGCCAGAATATTCCTATTTTTTGCTTTGTCATGCCCACTTGTTTCATGGTCATATCTTATCTTACCAGTTTATGCCTTATCCTAGTTACTTTAATAATTATATTGTTAAAGTTATTATACTCGCCAGACTTTATGTCTGACCCCCTTGTTTTTGCCTCTTTTCTTCCTTTCCCCCCCAGGTTCTCAGGGTGGGACTAGTACTAGTGGAGCTTGATCTCGGATCTCTTTCTCTCTCTTTTAGAAGTGCTTGGATTGCTGAAAGTAAAGATCAACTCATCTCTTTTATGGCTACTTGTGTTGGGGTTTATGCTTTTTATTTTATGTACTCTGAAACAATTTATCAAGATGGATATTAAGTGTACTTGGTTTATGTAGTTGTCGTAATCAAACTATTTCTTCGCTGTAATAAAAGTTGTTTTTAAATTTTCAAGTACCATTATTTATATCTATCTTGTTATATTTTGTTCTATACACTAAATATGCTCCATGGAAGTTAGTGCATGCCCTTTTGTGAGTGACATTAATGGACGTGGGGTGTTACACTAAGTTTGAAGCAAAGTTTATCTCCACAGCTTAAAAATCTGCTCTATTCAAGAAATTTGTGGAATTGAAGCAGAATGGTCGTTCTGTGCTTGACTACATTTCTGACTTTGAAGCCTTGTCCAGATATGCTCATTCATATATCGATACACCCTATCAGAAGAACGAGAATTTCATTATTGGTCTGGATGCCTACATAGGAAGATCATTGGTGGATCACCTTGATGATTCATTTGAGAAGCTGGTGGATAAAGCTGTTCGTTATGAGAGCTTGTTTCCTAAGGAAGAAAATGTTGTCCCTGCAATCAAGGAAGCCCAGAAACAATAGCAGGGTGGTAATAATAAGAAGAGGAAGCAGCAACAATAGAATGGATGGCCAGAAAAACCTAAGAATGAGGTGGTTTGCTTTAACTTCCAATAGAAAGGCCATTTTGCAAATGAGCGCAAAAATCCAAAGATTGAGAGGAAGTGTCACAATTGTTGCAAGACTGGGCATCTCAAGAAGGACCGTCCGGAACCAACTAAAGGGAAGCAGATTGTGAAGGCATATGCTTTGGAAGCCATGCCATCTTCTTCAAGAGCTCCTACCGTAGAGGAGAAGGGAAAGGGTGCAATCATTCAATGTACTTTTTCTGTCTGAGGTGTTTTAGTTTGAGTTTTGTTCGATACCGGAGCATTGCATCCATTCATTTGCAATGAGCTTGTGTGCTGCTTAGGCTTGGAACTCGAGACTTGCGATAGACCATTGATCGTGACTAATCCAACTGGGGGTTCGTCCAGTTTGTGCAGTTGTGTCATGGTCTAGTGTTGTCGAGTCATGGTTGCTCTTTTGTGTGTGGTTGCTTTGTTCTTAACTTCGCTGGGTTTGGGATTATCTTGGGCATTGATTGGCTCAAAAGGTATGCGGCAAGGGTGAATTGTGAGAAGCTAGAGGTGAGAGTCGGAGATGTGGAAGGGCGAAAGGTGTTGATTAGATGTAAGCCCGAAGATGGTGTCTTCGTAAGCTATCTATATTCGGTTGTGATTCCATAAGAAGACTTGTCATCTGTGTTGATCGCTAATGAGTATGAAGATGTCTTTGACGAGGTCAAAGGGTTGCTGTTGCATCGTAAGATCGAGTTTAGGATCAATTTGGTTGAGGGTGCTAGACCAATCATTATGCCCCTTAGGCGAATGGCGCCTAAGGAACAACGAGAGTTAGAGGTATAAGTTCGTGATCTTTTGGGAAAAGGGTTCACTCAGAGGAGTGTATCCGAATGGGTGCACCTATCGTGTTTGCAACCAAGGCAGATGGCTCGTTAAGATTGTGTGTGGACTATCGTGAGCTGAACAAGGTGACCAAAAAGAATAAATATTCGTTGCCAAGGATAGATGACTTGTTCGATCAGCTTCACGAAGCCAAAGTGTTTTCTCAGATGGATTTGGAAATGGGATTTCACCAGTTGAGGGTGACTAAGGATAGTGTGCTAAAGACTGCTTTTAGGGCACTATCTTATTTCTTCGAGTGGTTAGTGATGCTGTTCGGGTTGACCAATCTGCCGACATATTTTGTGGAACTTATGACTAGAGTTTTTAGAGATCAGTTGAACAAGTTCGTGCTTGTGTTCGTGGATGACATTCTAATTTATTCTCGAAATGAGGAAGAGCACAAGATGCACTTGAGAGTTGTGTTGGAAATCTTGCGAATGCATCAGTTGAGAGCTAAGTTTTCAAAGTGTCATTTCTGGGAGAGCAAAGTGAGGTTCTTAGGCCATGTTGTTTCTGGATATGGTATAGCGATTGACCCCACTTAGGTGACAGCAATCCAGGACTGGGATCGACCTAAGAACGCGATGGATGTTCGGAGTTTCCTTGGGTTACCAGGTTATTACTGACGGTTTATCAAGGACTTCTCCAAGATAGCTACACCATTGACAGGATTGATGAAGAAGAAACAAGTGTTTACATGGGATGCAAAGTGTGAACAAGCATTAGGGATCCTGAAGGAGAAACTGATGAGTGCTCCTATGTTGACCATTCCTAGTAGGAATGAAGAGATGGTGGTATACACTAATGCATGTGGTATTGGGCTTGGAGTAGTGCTAATGCAGAAGGATAAGGTTGTGGCCTACGCGAGTCGACAGCTAAAGCCGCATGAGAGGAATTTTCCGACTCATGATTTGGAGTTGGAGGCAATTGTTTTTGGTCTTAAGATGTGGAGACATTACCTATTGGGAATCCAATTCGAGTTGTTCACATATCACAAGTCATTGAAGTATCTTTTCTCCCAAAAGGATTTGAATCTTCGGCATCAACAATGGTTAGAGTTTCTGGCATCATATGATTTGATATATCCTATAATCCTGGTAGAGGTTACGCAGTTACAGATGCGCTGATTCGAAGACACGCAAGTTTGGGAGCGATGTTTTCAGAATGGAAAAACCTCGAGAATTTGGCAAGATTTGAGTTCAGGCCAAGGTGCCAGTTGGAACCTGAAATGTTGGCAAGCTTACCGGCAAGACCTACTCTTATCGAGAGGATTGGTGAGAGCCAAAAGCATGATGCAAAGCTTGTCGAGTTTATACAGAAGCTAGAACCAGAGAATAAAGAGTTCGAAGTCGATTGAGAAGGTTGGCTTCGAAAGCAAGGGCGACTAGTTATTCCTAATATCAATGGATTAAGAGATGAGGTTCTGAAGGAATGTCATCACTCAAAGTTGACGATTCATCCCGATGGTAATAAGATGTATCAGAACATGAAGAGAGTCTACTACTAGGAGGGGATGAAGCGAGATATTGGAAAGTTCATTTCCAAGTGCATGAACTGTCAGTTGGTGAAAGCTGAACAAAAGAAGCCAAGTTGATTACTTCAGCCATTGGAAGTTCCTACATGGAAGTGGGAGCAGATATCGATGGATTTTATCAATGGACTACCTAGAACCTGGGTAGGGAATGAAGGGATTTGGGTCATCGTGGATAGCTTGACTAAAAGTGCAATGTTTATTCCTGTCAAGTCGACTAGGACAACATCAAAATTGGCTTTATGTGAAATGGATAGTTCGATTCCATGGTATTCTGAGGAGTGTAATGAGTGACGGAGATCCATTGTTCACGAGTGGATTTTGGAAGAGTTTGCAAGAAACTTTGGGAACTGAGTTGTGCTTGAGTGCGGCATACCATCCCCAATCTAATGGTCAAACCGAGAGGGTTAACCGAGTTTTAGAAGGTCTCCTGAGGGTTTGTGTGTTAGACTTCGGAGGATCATGGGAAGACCATCTACATCTAGTTGAGTTTGCTTATAACAAGAGCTACCAGTCGAGCATTAGGATGGCACCATATGAGGCGTTGTATGGTAGACCATGTAATTATCCAGCATGTTGGTTGGAAACTGGAGATAAGTTGATACTTGGGCCAGAGATGATAAGAGACACCTCAGATTGTATCGAGATTGTTCGGCAACGAATGAAGGCAACCCAAGATTGTCAGAAGAGTTATGCTGATAAACGTCGAAAAGATTTGGAATTCGACGTCTGCAATATGGTTTTCGTGAATATTTCACCAATAAAGCATGTGGTTAGATTCAGAATCAAAGGGAAGTTAGCTCCTATATTCATTGGACCATATCCGATAGTCGAGCGAACTGCGAAGCTTGCATATAGATTGGAGTTACCCGAGAAGATGTTGAGTGTGCATAATGTGTTCCATGTGTCGTTTCTACGAAAGTTTATGCATGATTTGAATTTGGTAGTACCTTTAGAGCAGTATGAAGATCTAGAAGTGGAGACCGTAGTTGCAAGACCTCGTAAACCTCTTCACGTTATGGGAAATGACATGAAACAACTTAGCAGCAAGACTGTTAAGCTAGTCAAGGTACAATGGAGTGAAGATGGTGATGGTTGTACATGGGAGACTGAACAGAGTATGAGGGCGACTCATCCAGAACTCTTCCTCCGTAGGACTCTTTGATATCATATCATCGTCATATCTTATTGTTATTTGATAGAATTTCGCGTGCAAGGATAAGGCTATGGACGCACGGCTTGATGGTTGCTAGTTGGATGATAGAATTGGCTTCTCATGGATGATAGGCATACGAAATTGTTGTGGTTGTTTGTGTTTGCTTGGAATTTCAGGGGCGAAATTCCTAGGGGGAATGTAACAGCCCGCATTTTACATATCGGAGGATCGTAATTTTTTTTATTCCTTGAGGGTTGGATCATTCTCATATTTTAATATGTTGCTTATGGGGATGTGAGACATGTCCATAATTTGTACCAATTTTGTTTGTGGCCATTTTGCCCCTGTTAGTCTTGTACAGGGCATAACTTTTGACTCAGGTCGAATTAGGTGGTGAGACCTGTTCCATTGGAAAGGAAATGATGATGTCCTTTCCATAGAGTGGTCATATTAAAGATTTGGCTCAGCGGTTTGGGAGGAATCATTGTTTTAAGGTTTAACAATTGGTTGTTCAGGTTTGTGAAGCCTTAATGGGATGATTTGTATAGGCCCATTAGTGGGTTGGTGGAAAGCTATAAATAGGGGGTGGGAGGTAAGGGAAATAGTTTACTTTTCCCATTTTCTCATTTTGAAGAGCTAAGGGATCCTCCATTTCTCAATCTTTCCACCATTAAAGCTTAAGAAATCAAAGATCTACACTATTTGAGGCTAGGTCTACATCGTTGCAAGGGAAAGTTCATCGAATCAAGGAGTTTGGATCCAATTCCTTGTTGTACGGAATCTTAATTCATTGTTTTTACTTTAATTTGGAGAATTGGTGAGTGATATGCATCTCCCACATGGATTCAATCAAGTATATGAGTGTTTGGTCATGTTTTTCATGAAATTTAAGCATTCTCTAATAGATCTACACCTTGGTAAGTTCATTTTCATATGAATCACCCTATGATCTGATTTAAAAAGTTTTAAACTGGTAATTCCTATGCTATTTCATATGATTATGCAAGTTAGATCCATACATTTGTTCATATGTTCATTTATAATGATTTTGGTGGAATTTATAAAAAAAATTGATGAAAATCGTCGTTTTTATGTTGATAGTGATTTCATATCATGTTTGTGTACATATTTGAGGAGTTGGATGAGTTGGTTTCGTCAATTTATCGTTTAACGAAGTTTTGGTCGAAGTCGGAGTTGGATTGGAAAATGCAGGAAATGGGTCGGCCTCATCCTGGCTGGTCGTACTTCTGATTGGTCACGAAGTACAAGGGTAGTACAAGCCATAGTACAAGAGTTTGGGTCGGATCGTTCCTTTCCTATTTGGTCGGTCGCAAGCTATAGGGTCGGCCGGTCAGAAGCATGGTGGTCGGTCGGGCTTTAGATGGAAGGACTGGTCTGTCAAGATGGAGACATACGGGTTAGTTGCTAGTGGGTCAGTCGGCCTGGAGTTATCGGACTGGTCACTTGCACTTTGAAGACATCAGGTCAATAGTACACCCTAGGTTTTTAGGTCGGTCGAGATGTGGAGGGTTGTGTCGGTCGGACTTGGTTCCAGAATTGGGTTGGGTCGTTCCATATGGTTGGCCGGTCGTGAGTAGTTTTCAGCAGCGTTTTTAACGCTGTGGTGAATGGCATGAGTGTTGTGGTTCATTTCTTTAGCAAATTGATGTGAATGCTATGGGTTGTTTCGGACCTTATATTGATGTTGTTTGGTTTAGTAATGTTGTGACTTCG
Source organism: Allium sativum (assembly GCA_030737875.1). NCBI lineage: Eukaryota > Viridiplantae > Streptophyta > Magnoliopsida > Asparagales > Amaryllidaceae > Allium > Allium sativum. Next base: position 151,963,833 of record CM060912.1, read on the forward strand.
AGATATGTATTCGAAGTGATGTAATGAGTTCATCGATCGGTGTAAAGCAACGAATGAGAAGATGACTCAAGGATGTTTTGAGTTCGAGGATAATGGGCACTCAAGGGGGACTTGAGTCACTGAAGGTCATCGGAGATGATGGCTAGGAATGCGAAGGCCGAGAGATTATCTTTATCGTAAATTCTAGCGGACTCAAAGTAGGGGTACTTTGGGCAGTCGTGAAGGGCCTAGTTATCGAGATTTGAGAAGACAAACATACGAGTCGTGAAGGCGTAAGGAGTTGTGCTAGAACTGGGGTTACCATTAGCCCTTGACATATGGCAAGGTTGGCCGTCATACGATTAACGATGGTTTCAAAGCAGGATTGGCGGTGATAGCCAGAGTCAGTCATGGATGTTTGATTGTTAGGTTTCTTTGTTTGTACCGCCTTATGCAGATTGTCCAATGTCAAAGGAGATGTTTCTTGGGCGTTTGTCTGATATTGGTTTAGGCCTCTGGGGATTGTGCTTGAGGGAAGTTGAATCCGATTAGGATGGTTTACATAAGATATATAATTTGGATGTCATGAGTTCTTTATCATGATTGAATAGGAATTCTATTTCCCATTGATGAATGGTTGAATTGTTTGATGTAAAGGCTATCACTATCCAATGTGGGGAGGAGAGCTCTTCTCTTGTGTTTGGTAGATTAGTATGTTTATCTATCCATTCTCATATACTTTATTGTTGATGTTTTTTAGCCTTTTCATCACTCACTAAGACTGTTGTCTAATTCAAGGTTTTATGTTTCCCTCTTATTACCTTGGGTTGTTTATCCGGTTGTGGATGTGCAGACTAGGTGACTGCTTAGTAAGGACGAAGTAGCTGTTCGGAGGCGAGCAGAAGGTTAGCGTACTATCTTTCTACTATATAGTATTTGAGTTTCCGCTGTTGTTATTCTCTAAGTGTTGTAGTGAGGCAATTTCTACAAACACTATTGTGGTAATTCAAGTCTATGGATATTAATTTCTAGTCGTTATGAAAGTCTAGTGTTTTCTGCTTCACTATTAATACCTACTGTATATATTCTATTATATTTTGTCCTTGCGCTGTGAGATTTGCGACAGGTACCGATTATGTTATCATACCATGATAATCATCTATATCCGCGTAAAATACTTGCACAAATAGCTATATCAAATCAGAATTGTCTTTACATGATTTCCAATAAGATTAACAAATAAAAGAGATTCAAAAGTAATATATATGATATATTCATAGCGAAAACAGAATAGAATTCCCTATTAATTTACTACCTTGGACTCATCATACCATGATAATCATCTATATCCGCCTAGCACACCTTTCAGCGCATTATTCCTTTTATTTAGTGTGGGGGCTGTGGGCGGTCGTTAAAAAGAAGATCGAGTGTAAAGCACGTTGGAGGCACGATGTTAGATCTCCTCATGGATACTAGGGCATATCTTTTTGCTAAATATCCAAAGATAGGGATGCATGAAAATCATGAAGAACGGAGTTGTCTGACAACGAAGCATAAATTTCCTAGCGCTAGAGGCAAGGTTCAACTCCACCAGAGATAATGATATTGTAGTTTCAACTCCTTCACAAATAGCAAAGTTTAATTCTAAGTTATTCTGTAGGTAGGACCAGATACCTTTGAAGATGGTGCAATGCAATATTTTTAAAGTGCCACAGAAATTGAGTCAACTTCATATGAATATGCAGAATTGTAACGACTTTCGAACCTAAAAACATGACACTACATCAAAGGTAATCATGTGTTGATCATTCGAGTGCCAAAAAGTCAGATTGTTATGGTAAGAGTAAGAATGATAAAACAAAATCTCATATAGTGACGAGCAATCCATAACATATCTTTATAGAAGAAAACTACATACATTAATCATAGTAACTATCTAGCATATGCCTAAACAGTTATAACAACCTTTCCTCGTAAATGTTGATAGTTGTATGGCAATGCAACCAAAGAAAAAAAAATCTATGTGAATACATCTCGGAGGCACCCATCTCTTATCTTGAAGATCCAAAGAACCTAAAACATATCTTGAAAATGAGATCAGGCCGACCCTTACTCTATAAGAAAATAACATCAGCATCGGTTTAATTAAACAACATGAGAAGTGCACGTCACATGGAATTTATTATTATAAAATCTCTCAAAAATAAAAGTATCATGTAAGACTTTGTGGTACATATAAATGCAAATGTGTTTTGACATTATAATAACCAAGGATTTATAGGAAAAGTTACGATATTATAATAATTCCTAAGGCTTAAAATAGATGTGGAATCATTGCTGAAATAGTTATATTAAATAGATCCTGGTATAATAGGTATACAACTAAGTATGTAAAGATATTAGAGAATGGATTCCATGTAATGACAAGCCTAATAGGGTACTACCTATCATAGTACACCTCTAAACGAAATTTTCCAGGACAACCAAAAACATAACATCTTCTAAACCTGCTATACCGGGCTCACATACCCCTATTGGATAGTACTAAATATGTCATCGCCCAAATTGTCAACCAATGACTATACTAAATCTCAAGCATACACGAATGTGTCAATACTGAATATAGATTGGACGATGACCATACCCTAATGGGAGCAACCCACTTAGCCCTATTGAATATCCCATATTTTAGTCATTCCCACTTGTTGAGGTTTGAGGGTACGTTTTACCCTTTTCTTTAGCAAACCCAACTTGTAATGCTAACATCGCCCCCAAGCAACAATGCAATGATAACATTCATCCATACACGTTATCCTAATTATAAACAAATCAAAGGTATTACTTCTACGCATTCCTTATAGGAATCACACCCAGGTTTAGTAACCATTTCACCCTTTAATAACTCCATCTTTGGTTCCATTATCTTCAAAATGTCTTCTATTTAAATGTTTGCATCGATTCCATTATCTTTAAGATGTCTTTAAGTTGTTAAAGAATATGCATATTGTAGTTTGTTATATTGTGCAATTTCCAACATTACGCAACATAGAATTCCATTTATGTAAGAACCATGAACGACCAAACAATAATACAATTGTGCACAAAATGACATACTATCTCATAATAATAATATACATAAGTTATCTTATTCTATAAACTTTCATAAGTACCATTATTTACCGAAGAATCGTCAAATGATAATTTAAATATTTTACAAATTCTAAATTTTGGAAAAATCATGTCAATTAAAATGAAAATACATCAAAAAATCAAGTTGTTATGTTAAAACTTGATTTTTTTATAATTTATTACATTATTATCAGATTTGAATACTTAGGTAAGTTAAATATTTATATTTGAAAGATTGAAAATTCTAGGTCGTTACATTCTTCCTTCCTAAAAAGAATTTCATCCTTGAAATTTCCATAAGAAGAAAAGTATCTATTATCCTTTAAACTTTCAAAATCAGTTAGTTGAAATGAGTTATCAAATATTTAAAGTCTCAAATGTTATGGAAAGTATCGACAACACCTTCTTTGCATGACTTAATCGGAAAACCGCAACTCGTCACAACCAATCCAAATCAACAAAGAAAATAAAGCCCAAAAGAGGGCTTTTGTGTTTGGGGCATAAAATCATCAATAAAAATATAAATGTATACCCACTGGTAGAGCAATCAAACTCTATTATAACGTAAAAAGCAACTAGCAGCTTTTGTTGTTATGTATCTACATTTCTGATGTCAAAAGCATTAAATTCGGTTCAAGTTCGTACCATGTACGTATGTTATCCACATGCATTGTCTCTAGAGATGGTACAACGTTGGACCCCGCTAAGGTTGTCGTAGTTCAGGATTGGAAAGACACTAAGAATGCGATAGAGGTTAGAAGTTTCATAGGATTGGCGAGATATTATAGAAAATTCATTAAGGATTTTGCGCGGATCTCAGCACCACTTACCCTTCTAACGAAGAATAACCATGTTTTTGCTTGGGATGTAGATTGCGAGGATGCGTTCATTAAGATTGAAGAAGGCTCTTACATTAGCTCTAGTTTTGACTCTTCCTGATGGTACGAAGATGTTTACCGTTTATACAGATGCTTGTGACATGGGTTTTGGTGCAATGTTGATGCAGATGGGTAGGTTTGTCTGTTACGGGAGTAGGCAATTGAGGGTACATGAGAAGAACTACCTTATTCATGATTTGGAGCTGACAGCGATAGTGTTTGCGCTCAAATCTTGGAGACACTATCTATTAGGTGAGAGGTTCGAGCTTTATACAAATCATAAGTCACTCAAGTAATTGTTCTAGTAAAAAGATCTTAATTTGTGACAATAGTGTTGAATGGAGTTCATTGTGCCTTATCATTTTGAGAAAGTACATATTCTGGGGAAGGGGAATATGGTAGAAGATGTACTGAGTAGGTAGAGAATGACTTTGAATCCATTATTCGTAGAGTGGTAGAGCTTAGAGTTTATCTCATGATTTGATTTTTGACCATCCAAAGATTTTGCTCCCTAATTATTGGCATCATTAGAGGTATGACCTACTCTTTTAGAGCGCATTGGATCTAGTTGGCACATGTATCAGCAGTTAGTGGATATCATGGACCAACTTAGTGGAGGAGAGACCTCTAGTCAGCTTGCTAGGTATTATGTGGATGAGAGAGGGTGGCTATGTTGTGATGGGAGACTGTATGTTCCTAGAGTTGGTGATTTGTTGAGATCGGTTTTATAGAAGGCACATCACTCTCGGATGATTATCCACTGGGGCGGTGATAAGATTTATAGACATGCAAAGGGTTTTCATTGAATCGGGATGAAGAAGGATGTAGTAGAGTTTGTAGCTTGATGTCTGACTTGCTAGTGAGTGAAGGTCGAGCAGAGGAAACCTGGTGGATTGCTTCAGCCTCTAGATATACCATAGTGGAAGTTGGGAGCGTCTCTGTAGACTTTATAGATGGGTTGCTCCTATTGACGAGGGGCAACACCAGTATTTGGGTGATAGTTGACAGATTGACTAAGAACGCTCACTTTATCCTAGTCAAGAGTAAGAAGACGATAGCTTGGTTGGCATCGATATGTCTTAGATAAGTCATCTGCCTTCATGGATTGCCCTCTAATATTATTAGTGACGGAGACCCATTTTTACGAGTGAGTTTTGGAGGAGCCTGCTCGAGGCATTGGGAACACATCAATGACTGAGTACCTCCTATCACCCTCAGACGGATGGATATACATATAGGGTTAATAGGATTATCAAGGATTTTTGAGGCTACGCATCCTAGACTTCAGAAGGACTTTGGAGGAGCATCTCCCGTTGGTAGAGTTCGAATACAATAACAGCTATCGGATGAGTATTGGTCTGGCTCCCTTCGAGGCACTTTATGGGAGACCCTGGATATCACTTGCATATCAGTGGGAGTCTACGGAAAGACTTCTACTTGGCCCTGAGATGGTTAGAAAGTCCTAAGAGAAGATATAGTTGATCCAGAAGCGGATGAAGGAAGCTCAGGACAGGCTGAAGTCATATGCAGATCGGAGGAGGATGGACCTAAAGTTCGAGGTAGGAGATATGGTTTTTGTTAAGGTGTCACCTTTGGGGAGTGTTGTTCTATTCGACTTAGTAGGAAAGACGGCACCGAGGTTTGTAGGGCTATTACCTATAGTAGAGAAGATAGGTCAGGTGGCCTACAGGGTTAGACTACCAAAGAGATTGGCAGGAGTTCATGATGTGTTCCATGTTTCACACTTAAAGAAGTGTCTACATTATTTCGCGGCAGTAGTGTGCCGAATACCCTAGTGGATATAGAGATAGAGAGGGAGGCATCAGTCAGGAGGGTACCTAGTCTAATGCTAGGATCTGAAGTAAAAAAGCTTCGGAATAAGGGGATCAAACTAGTTAAGATATAATATGGAGAAGATAGCGACGATGTGACTTGGGAACCTGAAGATAGAATTCACACTTCTTTTCTGTATCTGTTTGAGAGTACGCTCTTAGCTCTCTTCTGAATTTTGATTTTGAATCAAATTTTCCTGTTATTTGAGTCTTAGGCAACGGATGGTAGGATTGGTTTAAAACATGCTAATAAAACATGTTATGGTTGTTTGGATTTGTAACACCCCACCTTCGCTAGGGTCACTCTTTCGGGGGCACTAGCTTCTGGGGGGCGTTAGAACTGGGTAAGCATGCATAATGATATATCAAGGCAGAACAAGAACATAAATGTAAATATATATAAAACAGAGTAAGTGAGAATAAAACAGCGGAATATCTCAAACCATCTCAAAACAAGTCTAGTACATCATAAAGTCATCTGCCAAAATAAACATGTCTAGTACAACATAAACAGAAATACTGAAATACATAGTGCTATCCCCAAAATAAAGATGATAAACCATAGCGAGCTCAATGTCCAGACATACATGAGCTATCCAGCGAACAAGCAAGCGATCCAAGCTAAGCACCACTGTTCCCTCCCTGAGAACCTGGGGGGGGGGGGAAACGGAAGAAAAGAAGCGAAAGAAAACGGGTCAGTCAAAAAGACTGGTAAGCCCTACTACGATCAGTCTATAAACTAATAAAGTTAACATCATGATGGAAACTGAGATGAACATACTGGCAGTAGATAAAGGTGACATCACATAAAGAAGATTAAGCTTTGCACCACAGTGTACTAGCAAACTAACATAACAGGTATTGATCCCTCAGCCCAAACTTTGGCCCAATAACATGAGGTGACCTTAATACAAGGTCCAGCCCAACGGTCTAGTCGATCGGCTCCCTATAAACCTAACACGTCAAGTGTTGGTGTCCATACGGCCCACATATGGTTGTAGTCAGACTGTGCTGGGTCCACCTTCGGGTGTATCAAGCCCTCGGGTGTCAACCCCATACACCTAAGCAATAATGCACAGTCTAAACCTACTGGTACCCGTGCCTCGAGTTTGTCCAACACCGGACTACGTGCACGTCCGTAGCCCGCCTGGACCCGCACCGCTGTACCACTCAGCCGTCGCTTTGGTCGCTTACATCAGTCCAGTAATCGTGCCCCGCCCCAGCCTAGCCTCTAGGGTTGTGAATGATACCGAACTGGGATTACTGCTGGAACAGACCACGTTGCTAGGGTTTTCTAAGAGGGTTAAGTGTGGTTTAACCCCTCACTAATCATGGATTAAATTAGTTAAGTGTAACCAACAGTTCACCACTTAACCCCATTTAATCCCTCGTATCCCCAAAATTGGTTAAGTATTAATGGGCCATGACTTAACCCTAATCATGAGGCATTATTTAATTTAATTGTGCCTTAACCTCTCACATTAGACTTTGTTGCGGTTACTAGTTAAGCCGGGCGGGTCCGGGTAGCTTTACACCACAACTTGGTCTAACCTCGGGTCCAAGGTACACATGACCAACTTCTCACATTGGGTCCTATTGTTTGTAGCAACTAGTTAAGCCGGTCGGTTCCGGTAGGTTTACGCTACAAACTCAACCCAACCTCGAGTTGGCCACACTTATGTTTTCTAAGTGTCATGTCCACCTTATTTTCAAACCATAATTACAAGTTTAACAAATACTTGGGTAGACCTAACTTAATAGGTAAATTCCCAAGGGGTAGACCTAACTTAATAGGTAAATTCCCAATCTTATATTTTCATGTATTTTAAGTTTTACCCAAACCCCCCAACGTCATTCTATCGCTTACATATTCGTTATAACGCATAAAGGATAGAAAGAGGGAACTTGACACAACATACACGATGAATCTTACATATCATAATAAACATGCATAACATGTTGGACTTGCATAACTTAGCATAGTGAACTTGCATAAACATGCATAACTTGTTAAACTTGCAAATCATGGCATAGTGAACTTGCATAAACATGCATAACTTGTTAAACTTGCAAATCATGGCATAGTGAACTTGCATAAACATGCATAACTTATCAAACATGTGTAAAATAGCATAGTGAACTCACATAAGCATGCATAACTTATTAAACATTCATAACATAGCATAGTGAACTCGCATAAGCATGCATAACTTATTAAACATGCATAACATAGCATAGTGAACTCGCATAAGCATGCATAACTCATTAAACATGCATAAATCCCAACTTTCATCACATATTAACTTTAGAGTTTCTAAAATGTAGGTAAGAGGGCTTACAAATATTATGAAGACACAAATCTACTAATAAAGATTGAGAAGCCCTTTATGCAAGCATATAAAAACCCAAAACAAAGCTCCAATTAACAAAAATCCCAAAAACTCTAGCTTAGCAAATAAAGCTTGCAACTTGATGATGTATGCAAGCTAATGATCATTCATACAACTTAGAAATGCTTGTATGAACATCAAAATCTTCATAGGAATGATTTTTGAAGAGGGTGGAGGCTAGGGTTTTTAGGTGGAGGCCATTTGAGAATTCAATTTGACATAGTTTGGTTGCTAGAATGAATAATGAGTGATTTAGGGTAGGTTAGGGTCTTATTTATAGATTAGGCTAGTGATTTAGACCATAGGATTAACCTTAGGTTGAATTAGGTCCATCAGATTTCGGAATTCTCCAGAACCAAGCCACACAACCAAGCCCAAATCAAAATGGTGCGCCAGGCAAAACTGCCCGGCCACCCCGTGTCGACAGGGCTGTCGACAGGGCTGTCGACACCCTTGGGACCCTGTCGACATGCCTGTCGACATTGGGGGTCCTGGCGGGAATTTTCCCGCCTGACGCCAGTTAGCCCTAATCCTTGTTTTTAATTTAAAATTTAAATCTGTTTTTAATATGGAAATTTCTAAAAACTTCAATGGGCCTTAACTGGGTCATACGGACTCCGATTTTCGAAAACTCGGACTCTATTTCGCGTATTTTTCCGAGATGAACGCAATGGCATAGCCCGTTTCCCTTGATTCAGATTTTAGAATTAAGTTCTGCCTCGATTTATGTTATAACAGGTTATTGAAAATACGGGTTGTTACATTCTCCCCTCCTTAAAGGATTTCGTCCCCGAAATCTTCAAGTTAGGAAGAACGTATCCTATCATCCATCTACTCAAAGCATCATCCACGAGCAATCATTGTCCTTAAAAGATTCTAAATGCTATATGAACATATGCAAAAGTGTGTGTATATGTACTTATCTAATGCAAAGATCAATGCAAAATATGTTAGTGAAATGTATCCATATGTATGCAAATCCCTAACATAATGTATAATATCTACATGCGTGCTCAATCATACATCCATATGCAACATCCATGTGATTGCATACAAATTTCATCCAAGAATAAGCATAAACACTCATGCACATGCAATATGAGGAGTGTGTGAGCCGATCTAGTGCCTAATGTGTATCATGCATCCACGAGTAACCACTTGCAAACACTTGCAACCACTTGCAACCATCAGACATAACATGTCTCAAACACATGTTTCATCCAAAGGGTTTCTACCTAAGGTTCTCATGACAAGATTAGCACGATAACTAGATAAACATAGATAGCAAAGAGAAAGATATGCTAACAAAGGAAAGAGAATGAGAGTGTACCCTTGAAAAGGAATGGATAAAGCCTACGCATCTTCTCTTCAGTTTCCCAAGTTGCGTCTTCCTCGGCTTCACCCCATTGAACCTTCACCAACTTGACCTCACGATTCCTTAGCTTCTTGATCTCCATCCCCAAGATACGAATCGGAGCTCTCCTCAAGGTTGCCTCTTTCTCTACTTCCACGTCTTCAAGAATGCTAGGTTCAACCACCTCAACGGACTCATGTAGGCACTTTCGGAGATGCGAGACATGAAAGACATTATGCACTCCGGACAGCTTCTCGCCCAATTGCACTTTATAAGCCATCTTCCCAATTCTCTCTATGATAGGGAAGGGTCCAACAAATCTCGGTGCTAACTTCCCAACGGCTCCAAATCGGACCACATTCCGCAAAGGAGAAACCTTTACGAAAACCATATCCCCAACATCGAACTCCAAATCGGATCTTCGCTTATCAGCATAGGATTTCTGTCGGTCTTGGGCCGCTTTCATTCGTCTCCGAATCAACTCGATCTTCTCGGGCGTATCTCTGATCATATCAGGCCCAAGTATGAGCTTCTCTGTAGTCTCCCACCAACATGTAGGCGACTTGCACGGCCTCCCATATAAAGCTTCAAATGGTGCCATCCCTATGCTCGCCTGATAACGTTATTATATGCAAACTCAACAAGAGGAAGATGGTCTTCCCAAGCACCACCAAAATCCAGAATGCAAAGCCTCAACAAGTCCTCAAGTACCCTATTCACCCTTTCCGTTTGACCGTCCGTTTGTGGGTGATAAGCAGTACTCAGATTCAACCTCGTGCCCATAGCCTCTTGCAAGCTATTCCAGAATTGACTTGTAAAGATTGGGTCACGGTCACTGACAATACTAGAAGGGACTCCATGAAGTCGTACTATCTCACGAAGATATACTGATGCTAGTCCAGATGCGGTCCTTTTGCTCTTCACCGGAATGAAATGAGCACTCTTCGTAAGCCTATCTACAATGACCCAAATGCTCGTATTCCCTTTCCTTGACCTTGGAAGCCCATCAATAAAGTCCATAGAAATACTCTCCCACTTCCATAGCGGGACCTCTAGAGGATGCAATAGCCCACCGGGCTTCCTTGACTCGGCCTTAACTTGCTGGCAAATGATACATCTAGAGACAAACTCTGCCACATCCTTCTTCATCCCAGGCCAAAAGAAAATACGCTTCCTATCTTTATACATCTTATCACCGCCTGGATGTATAGTCAACTTGGAACGATGTGCTTCCTCAAGAACTTTCCTCACCAAGTCTTCCACCATCGGAACACAAAGCCTTCCGTCTCTCCTCAGCCAACCCTTATCATCTATAGAATATCGAGCAAGGTGACTAGATGTCTCCCCTCGAATCAGCTTATCCATAATCTCAATTATCTGAGGGTCTTCCTTCTGCGAAGCCCCAACTTGATCAAGAAGGGTAGGCCTGAGTTCCAGAGATGCTAAAGAACCGGTCATCGACTCAATTGCCAAAGAGAAATCAAAGGTTGCCAAGAACTCTAAATTCTTCATCTCAACAAATAGAGGACTTAGTGTCAACCTTTTTCTACTCAACGCATCCGCTACAACATTCCCCTTGCCAGGGGTATAGGCTATATCAAAATCATAGGACGCCAAGAATTCCATCCATCTTTGCTGCCTCAAGTTCAGATCCTTCTGCGAAAAGAGGTACTTCAAAGACTTATGATCAGTATACAGCTCAAATCTCTCTCCCAGAAGATAATGACGCCAAGCCTTGAGTGCATATACTATCGCTGCCAGCTCTAGATCATGAGTGGGATAATTCTTCTCATGCACCTTAAGTTGCCTACCACCAAAACATATAACTCTGCCCTCTTGCACCAGAACGGCGCCCAATCCCGTGCCACAAGCATCAGTGTACACGGAAAACATCTTACCACCATTGGGTAAAGCTAGAACTGGTGCTGAGGTAAGGGCTCTCTTGAGTCTCTGAAAAGCAAGCTCACAGTCCATATCTCTAGCAAAAACTAAGTTCTTCTTTGTCAACTTAGTAAGAGGAGCGGATATCTTCGCGAAGTCCTTGATGAACTTCCGGTAAAAACCCGCAAGACCTAGAAAACTTCTCACCTCGGTTGCATTCCTTGGAGTCTTCCAATCCTGAACTGCAACCACCTTAGCGGGATCCACCGCTAAGCCTTGCTTGGATACGATATGCCCAAGGAATCTAACTTCCCTTCTCCAAAAGTGACACTTGGAGAACTTGGCCTTTAACTGATGCGCTCTAAGCGTATCCATCAGCTCTACAAGATGCCTCGCGTGCTCTTCTTCATCCTTGGAGAAGATCAGAATATCATCCACAAAGACCACGACAAACTTGTTCAAGAACTCTCGAAACACCCTACTCATCAAGTCCACGAAATACGCGGGTGCATTCGTCAAACCGAACGGCATAACAAGCCATTCAAAGAATCCATCTGGAGTTCTGAATGCAGTCTTGTCTATACTATCTTCAGCCACTCTGAGCTGATGAAATCCAGTAGCAAGATCAAGCTGAGAGAAAACAGAAGCACCAACAAGCTGGTCAAAGAGATCATCAATCCTCGGTAACGGGTGTCTGTTCTTCTTAGTCAGCTTATTCAATTCTCTATAGTCCACACAGAGTCGAAGAGAACCATCTGCCTTAGTAGCAAACACCACAGGCGCTCCCCATTCGGATATACTTCGTCTGATGAAGTTCTTCTCAAGTAACTCCTTTACTTGCTTGCTGAGCTCCCGTCTCTCACGCGGAGCCATGTGCCGAACGGGCAAAGAAACAGGCTTAGCATTATCCACCAGATAAATGCGAAAATCAATCTCTCGTTTAGGGGGCAACCCCTTAACTTCTTCAAAAACATCTGGATAATCTCGGACCACCCTTACAGACTGAAGGGCTTCCTCTGACGAGTCGAGAGATTCAAGATAGTACAACATGACAGGATCCTTCGGATTGCATGAAATCTCTAAGGTGTTGCCAAGGCGAGTCACAAGCCTCACAACCCTATGCTCACAATCAAGAATGGCTCCATGTCTGGACAGCCAATCCATGCCCAATATCAATCCGTATCCCCTGAAACCAAGAACATATGCACTACACAAGAACTCTACACTGAGTATAGAGATCCTCAGATCCTCACATATCATAGATAGATGAGCAGAACCCCCAATGGGATTCGAAACACAAACGGGATCATCCACTAAGCTAGTACTAAGGTGCAAGCTATCAACAAGATCAGATGAAATAAAGCTATGTGATGCACCAGAATCAAACAAGGTACGAACTGGAAGATCAGAAACATAAACAAGGTTCTCAACAGAAACACTACCTCGATCGGGAACTGGAGCGGTATTGAGAGCATGAACTTGCCCTCCTGAAGATCCAGCATGCTGAGTCTGACCCTGCCCTTTCTTCTTCGGACATTCCTTGCTGAAGTGTCCAGCCTCACCACAGGAAAAACATCCACCACTAAGCTTCCTTTTCTTCTTCCTACAATCCTTAGCAAAGTGTCCAGGCACAACACAGTAATTGCACTTTCCCTTGCCTTTGTTGTTGTTCCCCTTCTTGTTCTTGCTCTGATTCCCCTGACTGCTTTGACCACCTTGATTGCCTTTACCCTGAGAATCAGTCTTCTTTGCTTGAGTATCACTCGACTTGATCTCTTTCTTTCCATCTCCCTGAAGTAGGGCCATATTGACCAAACTCTCAAAAGTAGCCCCATGCGGAATATGTGACATCGCCAAACCCTGCAGCGGCTCATTCAATCCTCTAGCAAATCGAAGAGCCTTCTTCTCAGGAGTGTTCACCATATCCAAACCAAAACGGGCCAGCTGATTAAACTTGTTCAAATACTCCTTGACAGACATATCACCTTGCTTTAATGCAATGAACTTCTCCATCTGTAAATTTGCCTCAGCAGAAGATAGAAACTTGGCCACAAATCTAGCCCTCAAATCGGCCCAAGTCTCGACGGGCCTCGTCCCATTGGTGACTTCCCACCAATAGGCTGCTTCATCCTTCAAAAGTCACACTGTCAATAAGATTTTCCTCTCGTCATCAATCCCAAAGATAGCAAACAAGTCCTCAGTGTCTTTCAGCCAATTCCTAGCTTCAACAAAAGATTCCGTGCCTAGGAAATTCTTGCCTCCCATCGCCTTGAAGTCTTTACAAACCTTCGTGAACTCAACCTGAGGATGCTGAGGGGGAGGAGGAGGAAGAGGAGCCTCAACAACAGGAGGAGGAGGAACATTAGCCACGGGAGGAGGAATATTAACTACTGGAGGAGGGGGAACATGAACCACCGGAGGAGGGACATTAGGGGGAGGATTCTCAACTACAGGAGGAGGAGTGGGAGTAGGGTTTGCGGGGCCAGCTGTCGCCCTAGCTTCTAGAAGTCTCCTATACCAGAGTGGTACGTTTACTCCATCCGGGATGGCAAGATCCTCAGCCATACTGAAACGAAGGATAAGATAAGATTAGGTCAAGGGAACGAAGGATAACGCTAATGGCTTTTTGGGGAATAGCCTTTTAAAATACTAGACTTTTCTTTGGAAAATACTTTATACTTGTTTTGAATATAGTTTTTCAAAAGTCTTTTAAAACCTTTTTGTTCTTTCTTGTAAACCATATGCTCTGATACCAAATTTGTAACACCCCACCTCCGCTAGGGTCACTCTTTCGGGGGCACTAGCTTCTGGGGGGCGTTAGAACTGGGTAAGCATGCATAATGATATATCAAGGCAGAACAAGAACATAAATGTAAATATATATAAAACAGAGTAAGTGAGAATAAAACAGCGGAATATCTCAAACCATCTCAAAACAAGTCTAGTACATCATAAAGTCATCTGCCAAAATAAACATGTCTAGTACAACATAAACAGAAATACTGAAATACATAGTGCTATCCCCAAAATAAAGATGATAAACCATAGCGAGCTCAATGTCCAGACATACATGAGCTATCCAGCGAACAAGCAAGCGATCCAAGCTAAGCACCACTGTTCCCTCCCTGAGAACCTGGGGGAGGGGGGAGGGGGGAAACGGAAGAAAAGAAGCGAAAGAAAACGGGTTAGTCAAAAAGACTGGTAAGCCCTACTACGATCAGTCTATAAACTAATAAAGTTAACATCATGATGGAAACTGAGATGAACATACTGGCAGTAGATAAAGGTGACATCACATAAAGAAGATTAAGCTTTGCACCACAGTGTACTAGTAAACTAACATAACAGGTATTGATCCCTCAGCCCAAACTTTAGCCCAATAACATGAGGTGACCTTAATACAAGGTCCAGCCCAATGGTCTAGTCGATCGGCTCCCTATAAACCTAACACGTCAAGTGTTGGTGTCCATACGGCCCACATATGGTTGTAGTCAGACTGTGCTGGGTCCACCTTCGGGTGTATCAAGCCCTCGGGTGTCAACCCCAGACACCTAAGCAATAATGCACAGTCTAAACCTACTGGTACCCGTGCCTCGAGTTTGTCCAACATCGGACTACGTGCACGTCCGTAGCCCGCCTGGACCCGCACCGCTGTACCACTCAGCCGTCGCTTTGGTCGCTTACATCAGTCCAGTAATCGTGCCCCGCCCCAGCCTAGCCTCTAGGGTTGTGAATGATACCGAACTGGGATTACTGCTGGAACAGACCACGTTGCTAGGGTTTTCTAAGAGGGTTAAGTGTGGTTTAACCCCTCACTAATCATGGATTAAATTAGTTAAGTGTAACCAACAGTTCACCACTTAACCCCATTTAATCCCTCGTATCCCCAAAATTGGTTAAGTATTAATGGGCCATGACTTAACCCTAATCATGAGGCATTATTTAATTTAATTGTGCCTTAACCTCTCACATTAGACTTTGTTGCGGTTACTAGTTAAGCCGGGCGGGTCCGGGTAGCTTTACACCACAACTTGGTCTAACCTCGGGTCCAAGGTACACATGACCAACTTCTCACATTGGGTCCTATTGTTTGTAGCAACTAGTTAAGCCGGTCGGTTCCGGGTAGGTTTACGCTACAAACTCAACCCAACCTCGAGTTGGCCACACTTATGTTTTCTAAGTGTCATGTCCACCTTATTTTCAAACCATAATTACAAGTTTAACAAATACTTGGGTAGACCTAACTTAATAGGTAAATTCCCAAGGGGTAGACCTAACTTAATAGGTAAATTCCCAATCTTATATTTTCATGCATTTTAAGTTTTACCCAAACCCCCCAACGTCATTCTATCGCTTACATATTCGTTATAACGCATAAAGGATAGAAAGAGGGAACTTGACACAACATACACGATGAATCTTACATATCATAATAAACATGCATAACATGTTGGACTTGCATAACTTAGCATAGTGAACTTGCATAAACATGCATAACTTGTTAAACTTGCAAATCATGGCATAGTGAACTTGCATAAACATGCATAACTTGTTAAACTTGCAAATCATGGCATAGTGAACTTGCATAAACATGCATAACTTATCAAACATGTGTAAAATAGCATAGTGAACTCACATAAGCATGCATAACTTATTAAACATGCATAACATAGCATAGTGAACTCGCATAAGCATGCATAACTTATTAAACATGCATAACATAGCATAGTGAACTCGCATAAGCATGCATAACTCATTAAACATGCATAAATCCCAACTTTCATCACATATTAACTTTAGAGTTTCTAAAATGAAGGTAAGAGGGCTTACAAATATTATGAAGACACAAATCTACTAATAAAGATTGAGAAGCCCTTTATGCAAGCATATAAAACCCCAAAACAATGCTCCAATTAACAAAAATCCCAAAAACTCTAGCTTAGCAAATAAAGCTTGCAACTTGATGATGTATGCAAGCTAATGATCATTCATACAACTTAGAAATACTTGTATGAACATCAAAATCTTCATAGGAATGATTTTTGAAGAGGGTGGAGGCTAGGGTTTTTAGGTGGAGGCCATTTGAGAATTCAATTTGACATAGTTTGGTTGCTAGAATGAATAATGAGTGATTTAGGGTAGGTTAGGGTCTTATTTATAGATTAGGCTAGTGATTTAGACCATAGGATTAACCCTAGGTTGAATTAGGTCCATCAGATTTCGGAATTCTCCAGAACCAAGCCACACAACCAAGCCCAAATCAAAATGGTGCGCCAGGCAAAACTGCCCGGCAACCCCGTGTCGACAGGGCTGTCGACAGGGCTGTCGACACCCTGGGGACCCTGTCGACATGCCTGTCGACATTGGGGGTCCTGGCGGGAATTTTCCCGCCTGACGCCAGTTAGCCCTAATCCTTGTTTTTAATTTAAAATTTAAATCTGTTTTTAATATGGAAATTTCTAAAAACTTCAATAGGCCTTAACTGGGTCATACGGACTCCGAATTTCGAAAACTCGGACTCTATTTCGCGTATTTTTCCGAGACGAACGCAATGGCATAGCCCGTTTACCTTGATTCAGATTTTAGAATTAAGTTCTGCCTCGATTTATGTTATAACAGGTTATTGAAAATACGGGTTGTTACAGGATTCACGTGGATACAAGTGTGTGCTAGTGGATGCAGTGGATGCATATACACATACTAGGCAAGATATTAGGGATGAGATTAAAAACCTAAAATCCTAAGGCATGAATTATCCTTCCACATCTACAAAAGTACCGCTACTCCTCATTTTCCCTCACACCTCTTCTTCTTCATTTTCTTAGCCTCCGCTTCATTATGCTCTAAAATGAAATAAAATTGGGGAAAATTCAGTGTGTTGTCTAATAGTAGATCTGAAAGGATTATTCTTCTTAATCTTCTTCCAAGGCCTTTTTCTGGATCTACAATCTTTCTTTGTAAGTTTTATGTGATTTTCAGATCAGCAATTTAAGAATAATTAAGACAATAAAACAGTTTGGATCTGCAAGTTTTACATTTACAATGCTAAGACGTTTGTCCTCTGTAAGTTATTATTCAATCCATTTACTGCTTATTGTTTACTCTCTTCATTTGTCTATTTATTTAAAAGAGTTAACGATATTTTTCATCAACACCGGAGATAGGTCTACGGAAGTGGACCTAAGGGAAAAATAGGTTTATTTAACTTTCATGAGTTTGGGATAGTTCGTCGTTTCCTAGATATCAAGATTTTGAGCCCAAAAGATTAGTTACTGTTCCCTCAATGGCGGTGAGCATCACGCTTAAGTGATTCAAGAACCATTAATTATCTTGGGATAAGGGTTTCCAAAGCACAACCCTCGGTAAGGGCTAAACGGATCGTTGCAAGGGGTTCCGCACTGACTTTGTGGAAGGGTTCAGGCTCGGATAATAACTTATAAGCATGTAGAAAG
This sequence comes from Allium sativum, assembly GCA_030737875.1. NCBI lineage: Eukaryota > Viridiplantae > Streptophyta > Magnoliopsida > Asparagales > Amaryllidaceae > Allium > Allium sativum. Next base: position 151,981,728 of record CM060912.1, read on the forward strand.
CACACAACATACAACACTGGCAATAACTAATAAATTATATGAGAGACTCATAAGAAAATGTTCTAAGTATTGATCCACTCTTTAGTGATCTTTGATTTAGAATATACAACTGATTACAACCAAAATCCTCAGTTTGATTTAGGAATTAGGGTTTACTCCAGAGAAAATAGTAAAAGAATAAGAATGAGAAAAGATCCTCCTAAAAATGAGACCCCTAGGGTCTTATTTATAGATAAATAAGGGCCCATTTTGCTGTTGAGCCAGCAGTAACCCTGTCGGTCGCTTTTCCTCGTGGTTCCAGAAATATTGGCTCTTAGCCACTTTCTCTTTTGGTTCTGAAGGGTTTGCCTACGGCTTTTTAAGGTGTCGGTCCATGCCCTAAGGGGGAGGGTTCCTGTCTTCGGAACTCCTTTTTGGTTATTTGTCTGCCCATTTTGTATTGATCTTGAGTTTGTTAGTGCAAATAGCTTTCAAAGGGCTTTGGCTCTCGGATGTAGGCCTCTGGATGTAGGCTTCCGAGTGTGGACTCTTGGTCCTGTTACTAACACTTTTTGGAGCCTTTTTTTGTGATTCAAGTGAAGTTTTCGGGTATGCCACCCCTACCGGTATCGACATAAGCAGATTAGTGTGGATAACTTGTCTCTCTTTAGGGTTCTGGCTGGCCTGTCGGTAGACTCCCGGAGTATATCCTTACTTTTCGAGAGGTTGCTTCTGGTGCTTTGTTGATTACTTGTTAAAGTAACTTCTCGTGAATCAGTTAGTGGTGGTCTTGAAAATTGGTTTTAGATAATCCCCATATGCTTCAAACTTTGTATCTTCGATGCCTTCGCCTTCTTATGTATCAGTATTAAGCAATTTAATACCGATAGCCCCTCTAGCTCTTTTTGATCGCGGTTGATGGGATCATTGGTTTCTCTCTTCAATGGATTCCAGTTTTGGGTGACCTTCCGCTACTTACTCATCATAACGGAACCACCCTACCGGTGTCCTTTCTTTGTGTAGATTTTGAGCTCTACTAGTGGTATCGGTTGTGCAGCTCCCAGATCGCACCCTTCTGTTGTTGGCTTCCTCTTGTGTTGAGCTTTTACTGATGGAAGACCCTTTTATGTTTGTGTCGGTCTTCTACCCCTTCCCCGCCAGCTTGTTCCGGGTGCTTTATTCTGGTAGTAACATTTGCCCCCTTATGAAGAGGTAATTTCGACTTTTCAAGTCAGACCTTTCTTGATTTTGATGTTGTACGATTTTGATTATGTAGTATCCCGCCTTATCACCTTTTTCAGGGTAGATCGGTCCATTAACCCATTCTTACTTGTGGCGTTGAGACTAAAAGCTAGTTTTTTGTCAGAGATTCTTCCTTCTTCCTCTTCTTTCCTACACAGTACGTTTCTTAAGCAAGATTACTATTCATCGCAATTCCTTAAATTCTTTCAAGATTCTCAAACTCGATCCTTCATAAGTATTTCAAACTCAACATAGATGCAAGCCTGCATCATTTTTCAAATTTTCCTGGGGAATTCAAACACAGCTTTGTGTATCAACATAGTTCAATCCTTTGATGATTATTGGGACGATGCCTAATGGCAGATCAAACAAATTGTATATATACATATTTTTTTTATACTATCAGGGTTAAAAATTCAAAACTACATGTAGATGACTATTTTTCCAATAAACAACATACTGGGATGTCGGTATGAGTGAACCCCATATTCCTATAGTTTATTTAATCAGCTTCTTGATTTTGCCGATATCAGGGGGGAGGGGAGGGGGAGTGGTTTAGCTTTCGACCCAATGGGTGCAGGTTAGTGGCAGAAGTGCCATTGCGAACTCCTTTTCCTTTTGATCCCGGTGCCGGCAAAATTTGAAGTTAATTCCTTTTTCTCTTCCTTCTCTTTTTTCAGAGTATGGCATTTTTACTTGGGGGTCCACTTGTTTTGGGCTTCGGGACGAGCTAGATTTTTGGTAATGATTCAACTAACTGTTTCGTCCCAAAGGCCTAGCTGTCCTTCAATCGTGAATGGTTTACGCATAAGCCCAGCTAATATTAACTCTCATGGGTACTTATTAGCAAATTTCTATGTTATCTACCCATCTATACGTGGCTTACATGCACTTTTTCAAAAGGAAACAGAGTTAAGTTGTATATTATGGTATGATATCACCTGGTAGGACCATGTCTGATGCTTAACAATTTGGTAGCTCTAAGCTAGGTAAGTCCATTAAATCTCACTCGAACAAGGCTGCCTTTTTTCAATGCTCTGATGACCCAGTTGCCTTAGGCGCTGGTGCATGTCGTGATTCGGCCTTATCTGAGGAAAGGCCAAATTCTTTTGTTGATGATGGTCCTTCTAAGAGGAATATGATGCGAATTTTGGATCTTCTTCCTTTTGCAAAGGATCTATTGTTGTGTCTGGTAGTCAACCGTCATTTACACATATCGTCTCTTCTTTTAACAATATCTCCAATGTGGATTTATCCCCAATTGAGATGATAGGAGTGACGTCATTGCAGGCTTTTTGGTGTCTGGTTCTTAAGATGTTTCGAATTTGAGAGAATGCGAGTCAATCTTGCTTCCTTCTTATCATTATGGAAATCCTTTAGATCCTCCTTTGTTAACTTACGACTTCGATGGTAATGTTAAATCTACTCTTCCTTCTGTTGATGTTTCTTAAATGCCAGAGTCGACTCTTTCGGATAGCTCAGATTTCTTCCTTCATCTTATTTAAGCAAGTGCTTTTGGTTTACCCTTTGCTCCTTCTAATTTCTTGTAAGCCATCCTCGCATGAGAGCTGACATTTTTTTGTTTCTTTTTCAGATATTTAAATATTGGCATATTTCTCGTGTGATGATTGCCTCATCCTCTCTTGAAGCGAGTAAGCTCAAAGAAGAAAATGCTGTGTTGGTGTCCTAGCTCCGTGATTTAACTGTGGAAAAGAGCAAAAGCGTTGAGGCATGTGAGCAGCTGAGGAGATCTTTAGAAAGAGAAAGGGAGATAAATGTGATTTGGCTGTCGAGGTTTCGGCTTTTAAAAGTGAGCGGGCAGAGGTATTGGCTGAGTGTGCAAAGGAGTTAGGGGTAAAGATAAAATCACTTGCTATTGCTAAACGAATAATTTATGAAGCTTCGGATATGATTTCCTCATTTTTGAAAATGCATCTCCTGAATGTGGTGGTAGAATATTATGAGAAGGCTCTTTTCCGGACTTATCGTGATAATTTTGAAAAGTTTACGGACATGGATTTTCCTTCTGTTCACACTTATATCCGAAGCAGAGTTATGGAAAGAATAGATTTAGCCAAATAGGGTATTGAGGTCCCTAGAAAAGATATAGGGAGGCTCAAGGATTTCATATTTATTAAGGAACCGCCAAAAAACCCAGAAACTGGTGGTGAGGAAGAATTGGTGTTGGATGTTGGTAGCGATGGTAGAGACCACTGTAGTAGCAGACTTATTCCTAAGAGTAGAAGCAGCCCGAGAAGCAAAGTAGGTGGCACATTTTACCTGCCTATGGGCGATACCTTTGGATTTGGAGATGCAAATGTTGAGTCTTTGTGTAACACCCCGCCTCCGCTAGGGTCACTCGCAAAGGAATGCACTAGCTTTAGAGGGGCATTATTGGTAAACATGCACAGAAATATCACAAGACAGAACATATAAAATAGCGGAAGTAAAATCAAATTTTCATAGCATGAATAAATAAGGTCTAAAGCCTTTTACATCAGAGTACATCAAAACCTGTATTGCAATAATAAAGAAGCATAAAGACTTTTTCCTAAATTATTCCCCAAGTAAAAACAGTAAAGTAGCAATAGCCAAGAAAAGTCCAAGCCATCCATGATGACCTTCGAGCAGAAGAAGTCCGAACTAAACAACAGTGTTTCCTCCCTGTAACCTGGGGGGGAAACGGAAGAAAAGAGGCGAAACAAAACGGGTCAGTCAAAAAGACTGAGTAAGCCCTATCTACTATTAGTATAAAATCTAGTAAAGTTAACTGACATGAGAAACTGAGATGAACATAAGCATGATAACAAGATAGATAAGCTAAATCAAAATAACAGGATGAACTACTGAACTCAGATAAACTAAGATGTCATGATAAATTACGATGTTAAGACAAAACAAGGTATCACCTCGTCAGGTTCCTATCAAGTATAATATCCCAAGATATCTATCACGTATAACGTCCCATGGTATCTATCCTGTATATCTGCTCTGCACCTATCGTACTAGTATCCCAACCCGCGTCATGTGTTAACCATGAATGTCCCTTGCCCAACGTCATGTAATGGTCCATGTCAACCTAATATATAGCATATGTAGGTTTTCCCAACTCGTATGTTTCTTTCCATGAATAAGTTCAGTCCTTTGCCGTAGGCCGTACGGACTTCCCCTGTAAACGTTTTATCCTTGAAGTTGTTTTGGACTTCAACCCTTGATCTAGTTGTGTTTCCTTACCATGAACTATCGTGCGTCCACTTAGGATTTATGCCACCTAGGGCCGCTAGGGATTATGCTACCTAATGAACGTTTCCGTGTCTCGGTTTGGGTTTTGGCCACCTAGGACCACTAGGGATTACGCCACCCGTCAACCGCGCCCTTGATCCCACATATGTATCGTGAATCGTTTTCCATGTCTAGATGCACATGTTCCCCAATGTGCCATCCGAGTTCCGTGCCAGGGCAAATCAAGAAATACGGAACTCGGTCGCGAGCTTTAAATCGTCTGCCGATGCAGATATCAAGGTCTGTTTTTGTACCCGTGGCTATGGTCCCACGTGACCCCTCCCTCAACTACTGAAAGGCAATCCAAGAAAAATCATGTATAAGAACCACTCCACGGCCCCACTATAGCCCACTTTCCTACGGGCCAACCTCACCCATGACTCGATAGCAAGCACATGGTCTGTTGGGGGTTCCCTGCCTTTCCGCACGTACACGATTGACTAAAGATGGTAGGTAGTCGGCGATGTGCTATCCAGGGCAAAAACAAGAATCGTCGACTCCACGCTAATCCATCCCAGTCTTTAGGTTGCTCGCATAACAACCAAGGCATACTCTTGGTCCTTCTACCGCAGACCTTAACCTCTCATGGGCCTAGTATAATTACCTGGCAGCCCACAGAGGGATCCCAAGAATATCCTCACGTCCCCCGAAGCTTCCACTTCGGCACCCAGTGCGCTGGAGCTTTTATCCAAGTCAGATAACTTGCTCCCCCTCGTATACTAAGCGATGACCTACCGTATCAGGTTACTCATCGTTTTGAGAATTAGTCCTATGTCCTTAGCTAAGAATTATTACTTAGTTACCCTTAACTAAGGTTTACCACTTAGCTTCCTTTCCCGTTATCCTTGATTAACCACGGTTTTCTACCTAGTTCTTCTAGCTAGGGTTTGTCTATTGGGTTAAGTGTTATCATTCAAGTCCATGACTTAACCCGCCCACGAATCACGTCAAAGATTGGCTAAGTATTTAAGTTCAGGACTTAGTCCCACAAGTTGGTTAAGTGTACCCAGAGGCTCATGACTTAACCCTATCAAGTCAAATTGGTCAAGTACTAGCTTACCTTAATCCTATCGGATTATCTTGCTAGATCGATTAAGCATAGATTATCTTAATCCCAACAAATTATCGAGTCGGATTGGTTAAGTATAGGTTGGCTTAACCCCATCCTCTAATCGTACTACAATGGTTAAGTATATTCTAAAAATGTCTTGTGACTTAACCTTATCAGGTCCGCGTATTAGATTGGTTAAGTGTAAGTTACTTAACCCCATCAAATCATCATGTATAATTGGTTAAGTATAAGTTGCTTAACCCCATTAAATTATCACGCTAAGTTGGTTAAGTATTGGTTACTTAACCTCATTGAATTACCGAGTTTAAATTGGTTAAGTGTTTAACTTAACCCCATCGAATTACCGTGTTTAGATTAGTTAAGTGTGGATTACTTAACCCCATCTAATTACCGTGTCGGATTAGTTAGGTGCAAATTACTTAACCCCATCCCCTAATCATCTTGTATGGTTAAGTGTCATTAAGAAAACTTACTTAACCTTGCCAAATTATCATGTTGGATTGATTAAGTGTTGGTTAACCTAATCCCCGTCCACTAGTCGTATAAAAATGGTTAAGCGTCATTAGGCAAATCAAATCACTTAACCTACCCAACCTTGTCATGTTTTGTTAAGTATCATTAGCCTAACCAATTTACTTAACCCATTTACCCATGTCATATTTGGTTAAGAGTCATTAATCAAATTAACTTAACCCTATCATGTGGCATTAATTACTTAGTGCACCCCAACCTCTCACATTAGACTTTGTTGTGGTTACTAGTTAAGCCGGTCGGTTCCGGGTAGCTTTACACCACAACTTGGTCTAACCTCGGGTTCAAGCACAACATGACCAACTTCTCACATTGGGTCCTATTATTTGCAACTACTAGTTAGGCCGGTCGGTTCCGGGTAGTTTTACGTTGCAAACTCAACCCAACCTCGAGTTGGCCACTTTCATGTTTAGTCTAGTGTCATGTTCGTAGTCAAGTTTTCAAGCAATTGGGTAGACCTAACTTAATAGGTAAATTCCCAATGGGTAGACCTAACTTAATAGGTAAATTCCCAAGCTTATGTTTTTATGCATACTTACATGTCAACTTCCATGTTATATTTCAAGTCATGTTTTCAAGTATAAGCACATGTCATATTTAACGTTACATGTTGTCATGTTTATACCCATTTACCCAAATCATGTTCATGTCATTATGTTTCCCCATAATGTGACCCCAACGCTTTTTAAACTAGCATATACGTTCGCAACAACGTGATGGATTAAAAGAAGAGACTTGGCAAAGGAATGACAAAAATGGGTATTAAGCCACAAGTTAATCATGGTGGCAAATGAGGCACAAATGTGTTCATTAGCTTGCATGTTACATTCTTAAGCCTCAAAAACATGCATCAACCCAAACTTAGTACATAAGCGAATCATGGTGACAAAAGACATGGAATGATGGCTAGAAACTCGCATATATCATCATATAAGGATTATGACTTCATATGCAAGTTGACATAATGATTATGAAGATTCTCATGTTGCATAATGCAACATTTCAACATAAAGGTTGTGGCTTTTAGCTCATAAGATCAAGATAATGACTTCATAAACTTGCATAACATGATAGCATGCATCATTCTAATTAATCAAACCCAAACTTTCAACAATGAACATTTAACTTCATAGTTAATATCTAAGATTAGGGAAGGGCTTACATTGCTATGAAGGCCTAAATCGATTAAACTAAAGCTTGTGATGAAGCCTATGCATGCCATCACCCAAAAAACCCAAAGATGGATGCTCCAAATCAACAAAAACACCATCTTTATGAACAAAGATCAAAGCTTTTGCCTTGGAATCAACTTGAGAAGCTCTCATACTAACATAGGGACTCTCTAACACTCTCAAGATCATGAAACCTTTCATAGAAATGGAGTGGAGGCTAGGATAGTTGAGTGGAGGCCATGAGAGTAGAAATTTGGCCATAGTTTAGTTACATGAGTGAATAATGAGGGTTTAGGGGGGGTTAGGGGCTTATTTATAGAAGATTAGGCTAGTTAGGACCCTTAGATTAACCCTAGGATAGATCCCAGCCCTCAAAAATCGTCACAAGCCTCCAAAACAAGACTAAGGGCCAAAACAGGTGCACCAGGCCAGCCAGGGTCAAGCCAGAAGGCTGTGCAGGTTTCTGGCTCGACACGGGCGCACTTCCCAAGTGCGCCAGTGTATTTTTATGCTAGCGCACTTCACAAGTGCGCCAGTGTATTCTGGCTTGTTTTCGGTTTTTCTGCCTAACTTCGTTCGTCCATATCTTCTTCATACGGACTCCGATTTACGAAATTTCGGACTCTATTTCGCGTATTTTTCCGAGACGAACGCAATGGCGCAAGCCGTTTATCCTGATTCAGATTTTATAATTTAATTCTGCCTTGATTCTTGTCTTAACACGTTGCTAAAAATTCGGGTTGTTACATCCTCCCCAACTTAAAGGATTTCGTCCCTGAAATCTCCAAGTTAGGAGGAACATATCCTACCATCCATCATCCATCTACTCAAAACATCATCCACAAGCAACCATTGTCCTTAGATGATTTCTAATGCTATATGAATATATGCAAAACGTGTGTGTATATGCACTTATCTAATGTAAATGATCAGGCCTGAGTGATCTAATGCAAAATATGTATAGTGCCATGAATCCAACATGTATGCAAATAGTCCTAGTCATATAGATACTATATGCGTGCACAATCATTCATTCATATGCAACAACCGCATGATAATACATTCGATTTCATCCATAAACAAGTATAAATACTCGTGCATATGCAATATGAAATGTGACCGAGTCGAGCTAGAATCTAATGTGTATTCGCGCATCCACGAGCAACCACTTGCAACCACTTGCAACCATATCAATCATAACATGTTTCAAATACATGTTTACATCCATAGGGTTCTACCTAGGATTCCCTAAAACAGGGTCGAGAAGATAAACAAGACAAACTCCTTACAGGGTTTGTAACAGAAGATAGGACCGAGAGGATGTCCACAAAAGATAGCCTACAAGTAAGCTCTACCGAAAACAGGGATCAAGAATATACTCCCAAAAAGAGATATCATGCGTGTATCTAGTCTTTGACCATCAAAGTCGTATTTCCTTGGGCTTAATCCCATTGTGCCTTGACCGTCTTTTAACTTCGTGATTTCGTAGCTTCTTATTTCTTGTTTGCATAACATGAGCTAGAACTCATTTCTTCGTCGCCTCTCGTTCCACTTGCACTTATCCTTTTTCGAGAATACTTGGCGCAAACATGACTGCGTACGCATGATCTTATGCAAGCTTTCCAAAATTCACTAATGAATCTTGGATCTTATTTATATACTATAAGGTATTCCATGTAAAAGAACTTCTTCTTGAAAGTAAACAGATGTCAACCAGGTTACCAAGCGCTCTTACTAGGGTGATTTCCATAACCCATGCATAAGTGAAATAAACCATCCATCTTATCGGCGAACACCACTCGATCGAGCTTCAAATTTCCAATAAAGGCATCACGGGATTCTAAGTAACTAATCATGACCGAACCCAAAAGGTTACACGAGACTCCGAGGGTATTACCAAGGCTAGTCAAGAGTCTAACTACCCTCCTATCAAAACCGAGAGTGGCACCCCTTACTGGATAACCACTTCATCCTTAGAATCCATCCATAGCTTATAAACATAAGCATTATTTCCAAGCTCAACACTTGACATAGACATTCTCAAATCCAAACAAGCCATGAATAATTGGACTGATTCTCCAATAGGACTTTGAGACAAAAATGGGATTCTCTATTACGTTAGTACTTAAGGTGCAGAGACTCAACTATCGAAGCAGACTTAAATGATACGATGATCAAAACAAAGTCCTAACGGGGTGATAGAGAAGAAAAGCTAAACCTTTAACAAGATCGTTACCCTCCTTCCGAGGTACCCTAGAAATAAGAGCATACTATTACCCTCCCGATGATCTTGTCCTTGTCCCATAATACTTAACTATCCACCCCGTTTTACCATGCCAAAGGTACTCTCTCGTCATGGGTTTCATTGTTCATCTTTCTCCCTCCTTTGAGGACTAAGCCATACCAACCAGTTGCTCATCCTTAAGCTCGTATCCTTTATCCTCTTTCTCACTATCCTTTCTTATAACGCGGCCACTGGTCTCTCGAGAACCACCTCCATCGCATGGAAAGCACTTTCGTAGATAGAAAAGACTAGTCGCAGTTAAAACCACTGTGACTACAGACGGAGGAAAGAAAGGAAAAGAGATTCAATTAAGGAAACAAGGATAGTGCTAATGGCCTTTGGGGAATATCCTTTTTCTTTTAAAAGAAAATTTTCTTTGAAAAATGCTTCTTTATAAACGATTTTCAAATAGTTTTCAGAAGGTCTTTAAAAACTTTTGCCCAGTCTGGTAACCTTCTGCTCTGATACCAAATGTAACACCCCGCCTCCGCTAGGGTCACTCGCAAAGGAATGCACTAGCTTTAGAGGGGCATTATTGGTAAAAATGCACAGAAATATCACAAGACAGAACATATAAAATAGCGGAAGTAAAATCAAATTTTCATAGCATGAATAAATAAGGTCTAAAGCCTTTTACATCAGAGTACATCAAAACCTGTCTTGCAATAATAAAGAAGCATAAAGACTTTTTCCTAAATTATTCCCCAAGTAAAAACAGTAAAGTAGCCATAGCCAAGAAAAGTCCAAGCCATCCATGATGACCTTCGAGCAGAAGAAGTCCGAACTAAACAGCAGTGTTTCCTCCCTGTAACCTGGGGGGAAACGAAAGAAAAGAGGCGAAACAAAACGGGTCAGTCAAAAAGACTGAGTAAGCCCTATCTACTATTAGTATAAAAACTAGTAAAGTTAACTGACATGAGAAACTGAGATGAACATAAGCACGATAACAAGATAGATAAGCTAAATCAAAATAACAGGATGAACTACTGAACTCAGATAAACTAAGATGTCATGATAAATTACGATGTTAAGACAAAACAAGGTATCACCTCGTCAGGTTCCTATCAAGTATAATATCCCAAGATATCTATCGCGTATAACGTCCCATGGTATCTATCCTGTATATCTGCTCTGCACCTATCGTACTAGTATCCCAACCCGCGTCATGTGTTAACCATGAATGTCCCTTGCCCAACGTCATGTAATGGTCCATGTCAACCTAATATATAGCATATGTAGGTTTTCCCAACTCGTATGTTTCTTTCCATGAATAAGTTCAGTCCTTTGCCGTAGGCCGTACGGACTTCCCCTGTAAACGTTTTATCCTTGAAGTTGTGTTGGACTGCAACCCTTGATCTAGTTGTGTTTCCTTACCATGAACTATCGTGCGTCCACTTAGGATTTATGCCACCTAGGGCCGCTAGGGATTATGCTACCTAATGAACGTTTCCGTGTCTCGGTTTGGGTTTTGGCCACCTAGGACCACTAGGGATTACGCCACCCGTCAACCGCGCCCTTGATCCCACGTATGTATCGTGAATCGTTTTCCATGTCTAGATGCACATGTTCCCCAATGTGCCATCCGAGTTCCGTGCCAGGGCAAATCAAGAAATACGGAACTCGGTCGGGAGCTTTAAATCGTCTACCGATGTAGATATCAAGGTCTGTTTTTGTACCCGTGGCTATGGTCCCACGTGACCCCTCCCTCAACTACTGAAAGGCAATCCAAGAAAAATCATGTATAAGAACCACTCCACGGCCCCACTATAGCCCACTTTCCTACGGGCCAACCTCACCCATGACTCGATAGCAAGCACATGTTCTGTTGGGGGTTCCCTGCCTTTCCGCACGTACACGATTGACTAAAGATGGTAGGTAGTCGGCGATGTGCTATCCAGGGCAAAAACAAGAATCGTCGACTCCACGCTAATCCATCCCAGTCTTTAGGTTGCTCGCATAACAACCAAGGCATACTCTTGGTCCTTCTACTGCAGACCTTAACCTCTCATGGGCCTAGTATAATTACCTGGCAGCCCACAGAGGGTTCCCAAGAATATCCTCACGTCCCCCGAAGCTTCCACTTCGGCACCCAGTGCGCTGGAGCTTTTATCCAAGTCAGATAACTTGCTCCCCCTCGTATACTAAGCGATGACCTACCGTATCAGGTTACTCATCGTTTTGAGAATTAGTCCTATGTCCTTAGCTAAGAATTATTACTTAGTTACTCTTAACTTAGGTTTACCACTTAGCTTCCTTTCCCGTTATCCTTGATTAACCACGGTTTTCTACCTAGTTCTTCTAGCTAGGGTTTGTCTATTGGGTTAAGTGTTATCATTCAAGTCCATGACTTAACCCGCCCACGAATCACGTCAAAGATTGGCCAAGTATTTAAGTTCAGGACTTAGTCCCACAAGTCGGTTAAGTGTACCCAGAGGCTCATGACTGAACCCTATCAAGTCAAATTGGTCAAGTACTAGCTTACCTTAATCCTATCGGATTATCTTGCTAGATCGATTAAGCATAGATTATCTTAATCCCATCAAATTATCGAGTCGGATTGGTTAAGTATAGGTTGGCTTAACCCCATCCTCTAATCGTACTACAATGGTTAAGTATATTCTAAAAAGGTCTTGTGACTTAACCTTATCAGGTCTGCGTGTTAGATTGGTTAAGTGTAAGTTACTTAACCCCATCAAATCATCATGTATAATTGGTTAAGTATAAGTTGCTTAACCCCATTAAATTATCACGCTAAGTTGGTTAAGTATTGGTTACTTAACCTCATTGAATTACCGAGTTTAAATTGGTTAAGTGTTTAACTTAACCCCATCGAATTACCGTGTTTAGATTAGTTAAGTGTGGATTACTTAACCCCATCTAATTACCGTGTCGGATTAGTTAGGTGCAAATTACTTAACCCCATCCCCTAATCATCTTGTATGGTTAAGTGTCATTAAGAAAACTTACTTAACCTTGCCAAATTATCATGTTGGATTGATTAAGTGTTGGTTAACCTAATCCCCGTCCACTAGTCGTATAAAAATGATTAAGCGTCATTAGGAAAATCAAATCACTTAACATACCCAACCTTGTCATGTTTTGTTAAGTATCATTAGCCTAACCAATTTACTTAACCCATTTACCCATGTCATATTTGGTTAAGAGTCATTAATCAAATTAACTTAACCCTATCATGTGGCATTAATTACTTAGTGCACCCCAACCTCTCACATTAGACTTTGTTGTGGTTACTAGTTAAGCCGGTCGGTTCCGGGTAGCTTTACACCACAACTTGGTCTAACCTCGGGTTCAAGCACAACATGACCAACTTCTCACATTGGGTCCTATTGTTTGCAACTACTAGTTAGGCCGGTCGGTTCCGGGTAGTTTTACGTTGCAAACTCAACCCAACCTCAAGTTGGCCACTTTCAAGTTTAGTCTAGTGTCATGTTCATAGTCAAGTTTTCAAGCAATTGGGTAGACCTAACTTAATAGGTAAACTCCCAATGGGTGGACCTAACTTAATAGGTAAATTCCCAAGCTTATGTTTTTATGCATACTTACATGTCAACTTCCATGTTATATTTCAAGTCATGTTTTCAAGTATAAACACATGTCATATTTAACGTTACATGTTGTCATGTTTATACCCATTTACCCAAATCATGTTCATGTCATTATGTTTCCCCATAATGTGACCCCAACGCTTTTTAAACTAGCATATACGTTCGCAACAACGTGATGGATTAAAAGAAGAGACTTGGCAAAGGAATGACAAAAATGGGTATTAAGCCACAAGTTAATCATGGTGGCAAATGAGGCACAAATGTGTTCATTAGCTTGCATGTTACATTCTTAAGCCTCAAAAACATGCATCAACCCAAACTTGGTACATAAGCGAATCATGGTGGCAAAAGACATGGAATGATGGCTAGAAACTCGCATATATCATCATATAAGGATTATGACTTCATATGCAAGTTGACATAATGATTATAAAGATTCTCATGTTGCATAATGCAACATTTCAACATAAAGGTTGTGGCTTTTAGCTCATAAGATCAAGATAATGACTTCATAAACTTGCATAACATGATAGCATGCATCATTCTAATTAATCAAACCCAAACTTTCAACATGAACATTTAACTTCATAGTTAATATCTAAGAGTAGGGAAGGGCTTACATTGCTATGAAGGCCTAAATCGATTAAACTAAAGCTTGTGATGAAGCCTATGCATGCCATCACCCAAAAAACCCAAAGATGGATGCTCCAAATCAACAAAAACACCATCTTTATGAACAAAGATCAAAGCTTTTGCCTTGGAATCAACTTGAGAAGCTCTCATACTAACATAGGGACTCTCTAACACTCTCAAGATCATGAAACCTTTCATAGAAATGGAGTGGAGGCTAGGATAGTTGAGTGGAGGCCATGAGAGTAGAAATTTGGCCATAGTTTAGTTACATGAGTGAATAATGAGGGTTTAGGGGGGGTTAGGGGCTTATTTATAGAAGATTAGGCTAGTTAGGACCCTTAGATTAACCCTAGGATAGATCCCAGCCCTCAAAAATCGTCACAAGCCTCCAAAACAAGACCAAGGGCCAAAACAGGTGCACCAGGCCAGCCAGGGTCAAGCCAGAAGGCGGTGCAGGTTTCTGGCTCGACACGGGCGCACTTCCCAAGTGCGCCAGTGTATTTTTGTGCTGGCGCACTTCACAAGTGCCCCAGTGCATTCTGGCTTGTTTTCGGTTTTTCTGCCTAACTTCGTTCGTCCATATCTTCTTCATACGGACTCCGATTTACGAAATTTCGGACTCTATTTCGCGTATTTTTCCGAGACGAACGCAATGGCGCAAGCCGTTTATCCTGATTCAGATTTTATAATTTAATTCGGCCTTGATTCTTGTCTTAACACGTTGCTAAAAATTCGGGTTGTTACACTTTGTGTGCCCCCATTACCCTTTGTAGGGATGATGTGTCTTCTAAAGGGATGGTTTTCCCAGAATTTGTTGAAATGGAGCAAACATTGCAGCCCATCTCCCCTATTTCTCAGGTATGAATTTTATCCCTTGACCAACTACTTTTTCCTGCATTGGGTTAGTTTGCTTTGTCTTGAAAATCATTGATATTTTCTAGACATCACGGTATGTACTTTTAGGAATGATTTCTTGTTATCTGTCATTACTATGGTAAAAACCTTGTTCTCGCTAATAACACTGCTTTCATGGACGACTTGCTTTCTTTCTCTAGGTTGAGGATGAAATTTCTCACAACATCTCCCTTTAAGTCCAGCAGGGAACGCTTTTTAAAAGAACTTAATCTTGTCTATATGAAGTATCCTCATCTCTCCTTTAATTTCTTGGGAGATAAAAGGGTGATGATACTAAAGAGACTTAGAGCTCACAATACACAATTGATATGCAATATGATTAAAAAATGTAATGAAGGGACTGATTAAACCACTATGATTTCAGTAATTAATGTTAGTCTGTACGAATGTTGGGTGACGTCTATACTAACGCCTTTGGACGAATGGTGTTATGATGGACTATTATTATCTATTTTCTGGAAATTATCCATATGAGTAGTTTCTCATACATTTGTAAAAACAGGAGGAATCGACCAAGGACCTCCCCTCTTTTGCCCAGAAGGATACACTACTGAACATGAGCCAGGAAGAATTTTCAAAGAACCACAGTGTTGGTGCTGATGACGGGCCTGCTTTGCTTGGAAAACTGTCTACGGAGCACTTGAATGAATAAATATGTGTCTTAGAAGATCTACCAAAGCAGAAAGATAAAATTGTTCGCACGTTAAAGAGAGAGGTGAAAACAAATCCCTCCATTGATTTTGATTAAGAAAAGGACGAGTTACACTGTCAAATTGTTGATTTAGAAATCGAATGCGACCATGCATTAACAAAATGCAAAGCATGGGAATCCACTTTTGGGTGGATTACTGAAATTTCTGTATCTGATTCTCTGCAAGCCTCAACAGAGTTCGAAGCTCCAGAATGTAAAACAAGTCGTTATATGAGGAACCACCCCCTTGGCTTAGACAGTTCTTTTGCTGGTAGATGGTATCGGCGAGTTAAGGCTGTCATGAAAGGTCTCTATGATAAAAAGTGTAGCGAGGACACGCTCCAATGCATTGACTTTTATACCTCCTAAGTTAAACAACTACAAAGGGAGAAACATACCTTAGGAAAGGACGCTCGTAGTTTGGAAAGGGAAAATAAATCATTGTACACCATGGGTAAGTCCTACAATCGGGCCTTGAAACTACAACTTAAGCCCTTAGATGATCTATGTAAAATATGGAGAAGTGGCAGAAGATTAATGAACTTCTATGTACTGTGATTCGTCATGCTAAAACTTCTCCCTTGCCTGAGGGCAGGGAGCTTTAGGAAAATGTATTAAGTTTCCTTTAATTGTTCGATTTCCTTTCGAGTAGCTAATAACATTACTTCCTAACTTAACTTATAAATGGGATGCATATCTACTTAATATACGACTCTCTTCTATGTTTTGCCTAAATAACAGTAAGCTAAATGTTTGAGGAACTTCCCTGAGTAATTCTGTTCTTGCTTGGAGACCTACTTAGGTAATCGGGCTTCAGCCGTTAAGTCAATTGTATATCCCCTTCCGAAGGATTAGAGCTTCACGACCAGATTAAGATATTAAGATTAGGATTTTAGAATTCACCTCTCAACAGTGATAGGATTTTGATTCACTTCCCGGATTAGGGTGAAAGATTAAGAATCTACTTCTGATAGTAATGGAAATCTGGTTCCCGACTTGATTCGGATTATTAGAAAAGTCAAATATCTTCTTTTGATCACGCCTAAGCTTCCGAACCGGCCCGAAATCAGTTATTTAAGACAGGGCTAGAAATCCCTTTCCAGCATTGATTGAATCCTGAATCACCCCAGATTTGGGTATTTAAGATTGAAGATCAGAATCCCACTTCTGGTATTAATAAAAGCCCCTAACTAGCCCTTATTCGGTCATTTCGAGATTAAAGACCAGAATTCCACTTCTGGTATTAATAGAATCCCCAAACCAACCCTTATTTTGGCATTTAGAGATTGAAGACCAACACTTCTAGTATTAATGGAAGCCCCTAACCAACCCTTATTTGGGTATTTTAAGATTGAAGACCAAAATTCCACTTCTGGTATTAATGGAAGCCCCGAACCAAACCTTATTCGCGCATTTTAAGATTGAAGACCCAAATTCTACTTTTGGCACAAATGTTTCGTTACCCCCTTTGAGTTTCAAAGCAGAGGTTGTACGTGCTTCTTGATCCACTCTCTGGGCTTTTAGTTACCAAAGCAGAGGATGTACGTGCTTTGTTGGCCACTCTTTGGGCCTGTGAGTCCAGTGTGCTTGGCTAGCTTATCCACAAGCAGGGCCTAAGGACTTACCCGACCTTCCTCCAGAAGGTGCCTTATCCTGACCATCGTAGGCAATTATAAGGTCTAAGATGCTTAAACTAGGTCATTGTAGATGGGGAATTAAGGCTTACTCTTTTGATGCTCTACCCTAGCCATCGTAGGCGGTGATAAAGGCTTACACTCCACCCCCTCAAAGGGGTGCCCTATCCCGCCATCATAGGCGATGATAGGAGTTTGCGTTCCCTTCTACAGGTAACGCAGAACATAATCAAAGGTAGGATGTGCTCTTCTACAAGCAGTGGTAGGATGTGCTTAGTTCATAGAAGAGGCAGGGTGTACTCTTTTACGAGCAGAGGCAGAGCATGCTAATTAGATGCTCCATCACGACTGTTTCTGGTGTGGGTCGAAGGCTTACACTTTTGATGCTTTAACTTGTCCCTTTCCGATTTGGACGCGGAGAAAGGCTTACACACCAACCCCCTTCAAGGAGTGCCTTGCCCTTGCCAACTGGCGATGACAAGGAATTTTATCTATTTGTGGATTAACCCATCTTTGGTTACCTCGATTCTTGAGAGGATTTCTATACCCTGAGTTATGTTGGCAATCCTTTTCCTAAGGATCTTTATTGGACTTAGTTTGATCCTTTTACAAATTCCCGTAGTTGGTTATGATTGACGAACTTAATAATCATCCCTTTGAGAATCCTACAGCAGTTAGTCTCATGTCCATCCATCATGTGATAGTGACAATAAGTCCCACCCAATTTTCTTTTTGTATTTTAGCTTCTTTTTTGTAGATGGCCAATAATTGAGCTCGTGTCGGGTTAGGAAATAGATATTTTCCATTGAAGTAGTAAAGTAGTATCCTTTAAGTAGCCTTAGTGTAAACTTCCTTTCTTGTTGCAGAGACCTAGCTCTTTTGTAACCGAACCTTATTGCTCC
This sequence comes from Allium sativum, assembly GCA_030737875.1. Taxonomy (NCBI): domain Eukaryota; kingdom Viridiplantae; phylum Streptophyta; class Magnoliopsida; order Asparagales; family Amaryllidaceae; genus Allium; species Allium sativum. Next base: position 151,999,631 of record CM060912.1, read on the forward strand.
ATTCATACTCTTGTTTTCTCTTTCCAATATAGGCTGGGATTGGAGATCTACCCTTTTAGACAATTTGGAAGCGAAGTGGTTAAATTTGTCTGTTATTCTTCCTCAAACCCCATTCCTTTGATTTGTTTATGGAGCGCCTTCCTTACAGGGGAAAAGATGTTATAATCCTTTGATGTAGAATCGTTTAGAGGAAAGGTTAGGGTTTTTTTTAGGTAGGAAGGGATACTGCTCCAATAACTAGAATTATATTGCTCCACTTCCTTTTTGCGCTTAATTACTCGCTGAGCATCCATTATTAACCTTTATTATTCTATCATTCTTGGGTCAGCAGTGTCTGACATATCCATTTCAGATTCGGAAGACTCTCGTTGGGACCTCTTGCCCATGGTCTTGCTCTTTCAAAGCATAGTCCAACCTCAGACGGAACAACATAGTTAGATATGAGGGAAGGTTAACCACAAGGTCAGAGGTTCAGGCCCACCTTCTAGCGCCCAAATGTTAATGATATTTTTCATCAACACTGAAGATAGGTCTACGCTAGTGGACCTAAGGGAAAATAGGTTTATTTAGCTTTCATGAGTTTGGGTTATTTGTCGTTTCCTAGATATCAAGATTTTGAGCCCAAAAGATTAGTTACTCTTCCCTCAAAGGGGTGAGCATCACGCGTAAGCAACTCAAGAACTGACAGTTATCTTGGGATAAGGGTTTCCAAAGCACAACCCTCGGTATGGGCTAAACAACTCGATGGAAGGGGTTCCGCACTGACTTTGCGGAAGGTTTCGGGCTTGGATAAGAACTTGTAAGCATGTAGAAAGAACACAACATACAACACTGGCAATAACTAACAAATTATATGAGAGACTCACAAGAAAATGCTCTAAGTATTGATCCACTCTTTATTGATCTTTGATTTATAATATACAAGTGATTTCAACAAAAGTCCCCAATTTGATTTAGGAATTAGGATTTACTCCAAGAATGAGAATGAGAAAAAATCCTCCTGAAAATGAGACTCCTAGGATCTCATGTATAGACAAATCAGGACCTCTTTTGTTGTTGGGCCAATAGTACCTCTGTCGACAGCTTTTCCTCATGGTTCCGGAAATATTAGCTCTCGGCCGCTTTCTCTTTAGGTTGTGAAGGCTTTGCCTGCGGCTTATTGAGGTGCCAACCCATGCTCTTAGGAGGAGGGTTCCCATCTTTGGAACTGCTTTTTGGTTATTTGTCTTCCCATTTCGTATTGATCCCAAGTTTGTTGGTGCAAATGGCTTTCGAAGGGATTTGGCTCTCGGATGTAGGCCTACAAATGTAGGCTTCCAGATGTAGACTCTTGGTCGTGTTACTAACTTTTTGTGGAGCTTGTTTTTATGAGTCAAATGAGTTGTTGTCGGGTCTGCCATCCTGCTGGTATCGGCACTAAGCAGATTAGTGCGGATAGCTTGTCTCTCTTTGGGGTTCCAGCTGGCCTTTCGCTAGACTCCCGGAGTGTATCCTTGCTTTTCCGGGAGGTTGCTTCCGGTGCTTTGCTGATTACTTGCTAGAGTAACTTCTTGGGAATCAGTTAATGGAGGTTTTGAAAATTGGTTCTTGATAATCCTCATATGCTTCAAACTTTGTATCTTCGATGCCTTCGCCTCCTTACATATCGGTATTAAGTAATTTAGTACCGATAGCCCTTCTCGTTCTTCTTGGTCCCAGTTGATGGGATCACTGGTTTCTCTCTTCAATGGCTTCCGGTCTTAGGTAACCTTCCGCTACTTACTTATCATGCCGAAACCACCCTACGGGTATCCTTTCTTTGTGTAGATTTTAAGCTCTACCAGTGGTGTCGGTTGTGCACCTCTCGGATCGCTCCCTTGTGTCGTCGGCTTCCTCCTATGTTGAGCTTTTGCTGACGGAAGACTCTTTTATGTTTATGTCAGTCTTCTACCCCTTCACCGTCAGCTTGTTCCAGGTGCTTTATTTCGGTAGTAACAATAAGCAATTCTTCTTCTTTATCCCCTTCTCTGTTATTATTTTATTTACAGTCTTGTAATGCCCTATTTTGTTTATTTTGTTCATTTCTGAGTCTAGGCCTTACGAGTAGCCTAGACCAGTTTCTCCTTTTTATTTATTTTTGCACTGGGCCTAGGCCAATGAGAGCCTATGTCTTTATCGTTTAAATTGCATAAAAATGGAAATAATATTGAAAGAATGTCAAAAGGGGAATTTTGGTCTTGTTGAGAATTGCTGAATTTTATATTCCAATAACGGACTATAATTTAGGATAAATCTTAAACGAAAAATATTCAGATTTATGAATTGGAATAAATTTCACTTAATTGGACATTAAGTAACATGTAATTGAGTAACATGTAAATTGAAATAGATTGAACTTAATTGGACAATAAGCAACATGGGGAAGGGTTGTATAAAAGGACTACATTTAGTTAGAAATGTTAATTACAACCTAAGAATATAACAAGTGGTTATATTGAGCTTATTAATGAACTTAAATGTGTTAAGTTAAACTTGTGAGATTAACAAGCTAAGACAAAGGGGGTCCGTGCCAGTGGGATATAAGGGGCTGGTAGAAATCCTAGTTATAAATTGAGGACCAAGTCTAGGGGTGACTTGTGTTAAGTGCATTTTTGTGTGGAAACCCGAATTAGTCAGCATCCCTTTGTTATCACGGAGTCTCACATTAGGTAGAGGCTAAGACATGCTTTACCGAACTTGATAATAAGTGGTTTAAACGAGGTGGGTACGGGAGCGTTCCGGCGGAGCAATAAACGTGCATTGTTCTGATTGGGGAAGATAAGACACTGTAACGCCTATGATTAATTCTATGTGGTTTTAGTTGATGGGTTCAGGATTGGCACAGGTTATTCACATTTGGGTAAATAAGCCAATCGATGGGTAGAAATTAGGTAAAGCCTAATTATGACATTTGGGTGGTTGGTGTAGCAAATTTCAGATATGAATGAGAAGCCTATCCTATTTCATGTTTTCTACTTTAGTATACTTTCATGTCCTTTACTATTCATCCGTCTAAATACTTTCTTATCTTATGGTCAAGCTAGAAATTACTAGAACTCACCAGACTTACGTCTGACCTAGTTTTTTTTCTCCTTCTCTCTTCCTCTCCCCGGTTCTCAGGATGGAGGAACGCAGCAATAACTTTTGATCTTTTGGCCTAGCGCGGATTCATACTATTTCTATTTCATGTATTTGTTAAGTACTTGTGTTCTGACTATTGTAATGACTCATGAGAGGCACAACTTTTGTGGTTTTACTATTATACTCTGATAATTTTCCACGACACAGTTTATTTGTTTCATGATGATGATTCTATGGTATTTTAAATTAATCAATGTTGTTACTGGATTTGCTCAATTTAATAATAATTTTTTTAAGTTTTTGTTGTGTAACAACATCGAATTTTGATAATAGATTAGTTATTTAATTAGATTCTCAAAAATAGGAATTTTTACAAATGGTGGAATTTGACCATGAAACTTTAACCGATACATTCGTCTCAGAATTCTGGTCAACTTTCATGTTTGGAGTTTCGCGAACGGAGTCCGTATGAAAAAGTTATGGACGAAATATGATAACGGACGGAAAATAAATAAATCAGAATATATAAATATATTATACTACATTTAACTACCCTTACTGGGAGGTTGGCGATCCAAGTAGTCGAAACTAGCGGTCGACCCACTGCGTGCCAGAACGCCCAGCGACGGTTAGGGTTAAAGAGGTTATGTTATATTATATTATTAAATGAATGAACGGATATAAATTAAAATAAATCCAATGGTCCATGGCCAATTCCTCTCTTATAAATAAAAGGGTAAGGCCTCACTCTTTTCTACACAAACCTGTAAGCAGCAGCAAAGCTCAGCCATTTTCCTTTCTCTTCCAATCAAATTTCTTAATTAAAAATATATACATACACAATCAATCAAACACAAATCACATTGAATTGAAAGCGATTATCATATCCAATGAAAAAAGTATGAATTGACGTCTAAAGCGGCTCTACATCAGATTCTCCCCTCTCTTCCTATTTTCTTGCATGTCTACAGATCTGAAAGTGTCCACTTTTAAGATTAATTGTAGATTTGTAAGAATTTGCGAATTGTATGCCTAAAAGTTTATTCATATTTAAGATTTGGATGCTTTTAGGTGAGTGGGAAATTTACATACAAAGTTATAATAGCCTATCTTTCTCGTTTGAATTAGATCTCAAAATATATGCCTATTATCATCTGATCAATCATAACATTATTAAATTTGAATTGGCACCTTTCAGGTCTGCTTATAAATATTTTCAAAACTTGGAAATTGTGAATTATGGTTAGGAATAATATTAATCGCAGGATTCTTAATTTTTTTTAAACATATTTCCTACAATTATGTTGTAAAATTTATTGTAGTTTGTTGTAAAACACTGAGGATTTGGATGTCAGTCCCAGTAACACTGTTTAGATGTAGTTTTCTTTCAAATCCCTAATTTCAGTGTAAATAGATGAATTATGTGAGTTTAAGAATTATACCTATTTGCATTCAGTGTTTTTGGAGTTTTGGCTTAATTGTTGTAAATATATCATTTTCCTCTTTTTGAACAAAAAGACATTATTTTGAATTCACAAGAGATATAAAAAAACATTAAAAAAGGAAAAGTTGCGCTAAGGTACGCATAAAAATAGATATACATATTTGTGCATAATTTGCATTAGCTATTCCAAAATCATACATACATACATACATATATATATTTCTTGTGGTTTTGAAATATGTCTATTCCATTAATCAAACTTAATTTATAATAACTATAGTTAACGGTCTTTTGGTAAGATTTGGAATCTTATAGCAAGATTGACTGCAAAAAGGAATGTTTGGATATTGATTAAACCAAATCATTAAACTTAAAAGTAAATAATAATGAAGAAAAATAACTACGTTGACGGCGCGAAAATATAAATATATACATATTATTCATCCAAATCTGCGTAAAGTGATAAAATATACATTATATTGAACGTTTGAACGTTTTTAACAGTATTCATTTATAGAATCATACATGTAAATGTAATCCATATTAAATTAATTTATTTGTTGGGACCATTGTAGCAATTAATGTGATTGGTTGCTATAAATAAGACCATAAATAAATAAATAACCATTGTACGCAATGATGATTTGGGGAAGTAAACTTAATAGGGAAATTAAGTATAATGGTTACAATTCATAAGATATATTAGGATTAATGTTGTAAACCCCAATTAGGGAATTCAATTTAAAATGCATCTAGACACGAGGTTAAGCTCAACTTGTGGTAGAAGTCTGCCCGGAACTGACTGGCAAATCCAGCATCCACAGGTGGTCAGCTTAATGTGAGAGGTCTAAAGCGTAAATATAAATGTACTAAGGCATGAGGTTAAGTTCAACTTGTGGTAGAAGTCTGCCCTGAACCAACCAGAAAATCAAGCATCCTCAAGTGGTCAACTTAATGTGAGAGGTCTGGTGCACATATACATATACATACAAAGATATATATATATATATATATATATATATATATATATATATATATGAAAAGCAACAAATAAATAAATAAATAAGAATAGTAATTATCGGTTGGGGGGCAACAAATAAATACTCCGGGACTGATAAAATAAGGACATCTTGTGTAAATGGTTGCCTTAGGAAAATATGACTGTTATGGTCATAAATGGCAATAAACTTAGGGATAGAAGCAAATAGGTGGAAAATGGGGATTAATGAATATTGATTGTTGTTTAAATAATAAGCCCAATTAGGGAAATAATGAAATAAATATCCTAGGGTAAAGAGGGTATAACTTCCCTCATTTATACTTGTTAATATGGATTTATAACTAAAAGTTAGAGTTGGACTTAGTGGGTTGATGATGTAAAATATTATTAACCACGGGAACCGTGACGATAACAAATCGTGTGCGTATAGTATTTCCTTGAAGAGAAACTAAATGGAAAGGACTCAATGACATAACCCACTTTATCCCAATAGGGAAAGGTATTAAAGGCTAACGGGATACGAACTTAATATACTTCGCGTATAGTCCGCTTCCTAGGTCTTAAGTGGCTGGGGTTGAAGAGTCCACCTAGGACTAGGTCTTCAGTTTAGGGGTCTTAAATGGCGTCAGTGTGTGGGCCCTACCTAAACCTGGAAACTTAAAACGTCAGATACAGCTACCTACCTGCGGGAAGTAGTAAGCGACTAAGGAGGTTATCCAGTAAGGATATAGATGGTATAGCGAGCGATAAAATACCATCTCTCACCTTACATGGGGAAAGGATATATGCGTGAATGATAGAAGCTTTAACTAGTAGGGGCCGTAGCTAGTGCCCTCTAGTTTATGTGAACATTGAAAATATTATCGAGGAATAATAAGTGACCAATGAGTCCGCTTAAGGTCTTAGCGATCAGGGAAATCCAACATATCTATCATTAATAGTGAGGGATTAAAATACAAAGGTTAAGCGAATGAAGATATATATATATATATATATATATGTATGTATGTATGTATGTATATAAACTTAAGGCTGGACATTTTTACCATATTACCACTTACGAGCCATTACCAACCACTACCAACGAAATTGGTACCGAACAATCGGTAACAAATTTGATCGGTTCGGTATGCCGAACCACATGAAAATATGCGGTACTGTAATGGTAACTAAGCATTAACAATGGTAATTACCATACCTACCTCATATCTTAAAAATATATATGTATATTCTTATATTTCATCATATACGTTTATTACATAACAAAGAACTTCTAATATGTAATGATTTAATAAAATACCTAGGAAAATACTATTACAATACAAGATTGAATGCAATTTTTATCATATATCTTAGAAACAGTATAATTTGTACGATATTTTTGTTCACCACAAAGTTTTCATGCATGTTTTACTATGTAAAATAAGATAGATAAATAATAATATAATAACAAAAAAAATCAATTTTAATATTTAATATTTTGTCGTGAAATGTTGTAAATAAAAAGATCTCATACTAGTGAGTGGTAAAACTTATTACCGATCTCTACCAACCATTTCCAACCACAAACCGAACTGTCGGTAATCAATTTCTTTGGTGGGTAATGGTATGATTTTTTATTTACCATATAAAGTCGGTACGGTAATGGTTTTGAATACAAAGTTCTGTTACCGAGCCGATTCCACCCCTATATAAACTATGTAATTAGGGGTTCACTCTCGATTAAATAATCAGCCATAATATGGTATATATGCTTCATAAATATATGCGTAAACATTATTTCTTGGTATTATATTTTGTGAATACTACCTTGGGAAGAGTAGTAGACTTGTGCGTAAACATTTACGATGTTGGGCTAGAATCACTAACCTTGGTAGGCATTCATCTTGGATTTTAACCAAACAGGATACATCTATGTATTATAATATGTATTGGACATTTCATGTTCACCAGAATCTTGTTGTTCAGACCCCCCTCCTCATTACAACCACCCAGGTTTTCTAGAGAAGGTCGGGTTCTTACAGATGTTAAGTTTGGCTTTTGGTTCTCGTTCTCTCTCATGCTTGGTTTTGGCAAAGTGACTTACTTTAAAAAGGTAGTTACTTGAGTTAATACTAGTCTATCCTATTTTGTTTCCACTGTGAGGTTCTTTATCGTACTCTGATTATGCTCGTGCTAATTTATTTGCAGGTACTAGGTTTACATGCTCCATCATTGGATGTGTTCAAGTTTTGATTTTTATCGAAATATAAGCTCAAAAAGTGTGGGGTGTTACATGTTGTGTTTTACAATTTTGTCTTGTGAATTTTAGTCTCTGTGTTGCTACTTTATACCTAAGCTGTTAGATCAAAATTTGGCTCTAACACCCAAATTGTTCTGATTTGTAGGGAATTATAATTGAAAAATGAGGAAAATCAGAAAACACACACGGTTTATAGTGGTTCGGCGTTAACGAGCCTACGTCCACTTTATATGCTATTGATTATACTTTGGATGCTAGTACAACCAATGATTTCTCTCAAACTCACTCTTACAATTACGATTTCTCTCAGTTATGTCGAAGTAAATCTGGTATGAAATAGTAGTATGGCAGTAATGGTGGAATCAATCTTTAAAACTGCAAAAAGATCCTGAAAATTGCCCAGCTCAGGGCTATTTATAGCTGATTTTGTCAGGTTGATCGCGGTCATACGTGGCGCAAATCCCGAGAATATCGGATCAGATCATAGCTTGATCAAGAATTGGTCAATATGACAGTTGGTGACAGGTGTCGCGAGATCCATACATCTTGGATCGTGATAGAACGGGTCATGGTCTTCGCTGCATCTTCTGGGCTTGGATCGGGTCGAGGTGGTATAGGCGGATCGATCCGCATAGGGGTTTAGCGACCCAGTAGGGCGATCCAAAAAGGGGCGATCCGACCTGAGGATGGTTGAGCGACTGTGATTTGACTTCTCGTGAACTAGAGGAATGAGACTTCATATTTTCTTCTTGTGTGTGAATCTTGATGGCTTGGTCAAAAAGCTAGCCAACATTTTGCCCCCTCGAAGTATGTTTTATCAAGGATAGAACATGCTTCGAAACTGCAGAGAAATCTTTTCATAGGGAGATGCAAATCAATGGTTGCGTCTGTCTAAAATGTCGTGTCACTTCGGAAAGTCGCATTCCTTGATTGGTATAAATATCGGATAAATCCTCAATCATTACTCTGTTTATCGGATAATTTCCATCTCTGGAATTCTTGGAAACGTCATTATCAAATTACCAGGTATACTTTTGAACTTTCCTTCTCCTCTTTTTTTTTTAACAAGTGTTTCTGGAGATTTACTTCTACCCATCCTTAGTCAGCTCGGATCGCTCCAGTGTTCCACGATTCGTGGGAGCGTCCTTTGTCACGGTCCAGCGATACAAGATGCTCGTTTCGTTGCAACCTTTGTGTGGGCTTTATGTATGGTGGGCCATCCTTCATAGCGAGTCGACCCAGGGATCGGCCTCTTTCTTCTTTGCTGGGCCCGATGGGCTTGCCTCCACGATCCACCGAAGCCCACGGATCGAATAAGACGAAAAAGGGGAGACCAACGGACATCATTCGATCTATATAAGCCGAACCCTCCTTTCCTTTTCCCTTTCTTCTTTCATTCGCTGCCATCGAATCTCCTGAGTAAAACCCTAGTTTTCAAATTACCCCTCATCCATTCATCTCTTTGATATAGAAAGGTAATTACGTATAAATAATGTCTTCGCAATCTCTCTCTCATTTTCCTTGTGTTTTTACTGGCTTGAGAGGGACGGTGAAGGAATTTTGTGGTGTTCGAAGTTCTGGTGTCGAGGCGCCATGGATGTCAGTTGCTCGAGCTCAGCGATAGAGAAGAAGAAGAGGAGAGTAAGAAGGAAAGGAGGAGAAAAAGGGCTGAGCAGATCGCATTGTGAGAATGGTTTGGATACGGATCGGGTCGTGGACATGGAGGAGTAGAAATTGAAGTATGGATCGGATCATGGTGATGAGGTACCGGTTCGAGTCGTGGAAATGCTGGTATCAAAGTCAAGTGACGGATCGGGTCGTGGCTAGTCTGTAATTCATAGGAGGAGGGAACGGATCGTGGGTAGTCTTTGCGATCCACTCCAGTTTCGCGATCCGACACTCTTCCACGACCTGGCGACTTCGCTGCGAGTCCCTGCTTGTCTCGTGATCCGATCATGCACTGCGACCCGAACCCTTCTATGTGATCCGAGTGATACGATGAACTTGTTAAATACTCAATGCAACTTAATTCTAACATACCAATGGACAGTTAGGTTAGAGCCTACAAGATGATCCCTCTGGACTAAATGACAGCGTAACTTGATAGCGCATTACGACCAATACCTTGCTTATGTAGCTAATCTTTATGCTTTTCTCCTGTGTATGCACAGGCACACACTTGCACTTACACACACGGGGGAAGGGTAATTATATTCTTATTTCTCATGTTTACTCGCCTAAACAGTAATGTCGGATAATCGTTCTTCTTCAAGATCTGAAACAGAGATGGACCCCGAGATGCCTGAGCACCATAGCCCCGAGGTCCTTCCAGTTAATCCAGAGGGTGAGGATTCTGAATCCGAATATGAGGCAGAAACGGAATCGGATTCGTCTGAGAGTACCTTGCTTGATGAGGAGTCTGAAGTAGACGACCGAGCTCCCGACGAGATTCCTGGTGCACTAGAAATAGAGAAATTTACTGAATCTTTAGCTTCCAAACTAGACGACATAAAACTTAAGAAAATCTGCTTGAAACACGGGATCCCCTGGGATGATGTGAGAACAACCAGTAGCGAAGATAGACCTCATCTGGCTCTGGAGGGGTATATGACAGTTAGCCAACTCATGTGCTGGGCAGGCGCTATTCCCCCGTTTCCCCCAATCGTCATTGTAACCTTAAAACGATTGGGTATTGCTCCGATGCAACTCCATCCCAATGCCTACGCAGCCCTATACACTTTATACATCGCATACGCAGAAATCCTGCAAACTGAGCTCATGTTTAAAGACTTGAAATTCTACTACCTTTTCAAGCATCGTTCTACGGCAACCCCAAATTTTTCTTTCTTCGAATCGGTAGCAAATAGAAATGTCTTATCTGACAGTTACAACAACATAGGGGATCCTAAAGCCGATTGGTTCTATATAAAGAGATAGGCTGGGTCTTCAAGTAGATGACTTAAATCAAGTAAATTTTGAACCTTTGAATGAATAACCTGTTTTAGAAATCGAAGCGCTAACATGCTTCTTTTCTCTATGCAGATCACACCTTTCCAAAGACGGAAGGCTCGGTGTATAGTAATCGACTATCCCTTCTTCTGAAAAGCAAATCCGACTTCCTAAAGATTTAGAAATGTATTACTGACGAGAATCTTCATAAGCACCGCCTTCTAGATATAAGGTTTGGACTTGGCGCGGGTGACAAACCTTACAAATATGTGCCCCGGCCGAGGGAGAAGGAACGTCACAGGCAGCAGAGACAACTAAACTTCATAAGAGTCCTTCGCCGATAATTAACCAGGACGACGAAGATTTAAATGTATATAGAGGAGTTGAGGCCTGTGCTGATGAGTCTAAGGAAATCCCAGCCTCTCCGAGGGGTTCCCCCTCAAGGGCCTCTCTACCGGTTGAACCTGCCGCTCCCGATGATTTAACAGAGGAGTGGTTATTTAAAGAATTGAGCAAGATTCCTATACCCGACGATGTATATACACAGGAATACTTCGAAGGGGAGCCATTTTTTCCTATCTCTGAGGAAACAACTGTTCCAGTTGAAGAATGAGAGACTACCCAGACGAGTCTAACTTCGGGCCCTGGTCTGTTAGGGGGAATTATATGGGATGCATAAATCACATGCACTGTCTGACCCCACACTTTTATACCAACAGTATTCAAGGTTTTAATATGTACTTGTTTCTTTTGCAGGAAAGATGTCTCGCAAACGATCTTATTCTTATCGCTCTCTACGTGAAGGCACACCTAGTCTTCATCCAAATCCTGCTCGCAGCGATAGTCGGGGGAGGGACAGTTATCGCCTCACGACCCTCCTCAAACTTACCCTACACGATCTCGATCTCCTTCCAGGTATGGTCCCGAGAAACCTCACAGTCGTCCACTGCCACCGGCTGGGGGTAAGCAACTTCCTAGGGACTTAACCCCTCCAAAATGTACGCCTTCTCATGTCCAATCTTCCAAGAAACAACGCGAGTCAGAGGACAAAAATAAAGACAAGGTAAGATTGCGAAGAAAGGAAAAGAAGCTCTGGTATCTTCTGACGATCACGACTCTGACAGTCTCATGGCACGAGATGCTACCCATAGTCCCGAAAATCAGGCTAGATTGGCACGCTTGCGCAAGGACTTCCCAGATATTTTCTTTGAGAGGATGATGTTTGTACTGGATCTTGAGCCGGTTCCTAAGGACTGGGATACTGAGGTGATATGATATGTGTGTCATGTAGCTAAACAATATGAGGTAATGAAAAAGCACGCCGTTAACCTTTCGAATGCCATCCGTCATCTAGAAACGAACGCGGCCAGATCCAAAGTGAGAACTGAGAATAATGAAAGAGCCAGGAGCAAAATGGAAAAGGAACTGGAGGATGCACAGGCTCAACTGGCTTTAGCTCAGCGAGACGCAGAGAACTACAAGATAGAATTGGAGGTAGCCAGGAAGCGTTTTCGTAGTGAGATGGATTCTAACAGCCAAGAACGATTATCTTTGAAAAAGGAAATAGAGGATCTTAGAATGGCCAATGCTGATTTGAGGGCAGCGCAAAGTCATTTCGATGCTGAAAAGGCTGCTTGGGGGAAGGAGAGAGCGGACTTGAAAAACAGTCTTGCGGCTGCCCAGAAAGAAAAGGAGGTCTTGAGTAACCAACTTGTTCAGGCGGAGGGGCGAGCGGTTCTTGCCGAGACTAATGCTAACAGCATTCTTGAATCAGCTTCCACCACTGCTGACAAGCTTACCGAAGCCGAAAAAGAAATAGAAGGTTTCAGGGAACTGATATTCGACTTCTTAGGCCAAGTCATCAAAACTCGAGACATTTCTTGGATCCCAGACTATCACGTTACTCTCGCCAACATATGGGATGCAATTGTTGAGGATGAGAAGCAGCGGTTGAAGGTCAGTGAGATTGATGAAGGCCAGCTAATGCAGAGGCTCCTAAAAGGAAAAGAACCCGAGGATTTGGAGGAGGGGAGACGCCTAATCCGAGAAGAGGTGGAAAGGGAGAAGACTGAGGCTAAAGGTAAGAGCAAACTTGATGAGGGTTCAAGCTCAGCGGCGGAACTCAAGGCCCCCGAAGTCGAGGAATATAATCCTGACGATCCGTTAATTCCCTTACGCCCAACTCCTCCGGCTGTCGGAGTTTCTGCTGCAAGCTTAGATGAAATATCAGCTGAAGGTATATCCATATTTTCCCCGCAATTTGCCAAAGCAGTTATGACTTTTCGCCGTTCTGCGAAGCAACCTATTGAGTTACTAATGTGTGCCTTTCGCAATACAGGTGATACAGTGACCGAGAAAAGGGAAGAAAAGAAAGCAGAGGCAGAGAAGGTCGATATCCTCTTAGGCACTGATGCTGAAATTTCTGAGACTTCAGAGAGAACTGAGGGTAATGAAAAAGTAGCTATGGTATCTGTGGTACCCAGCACTGATGTTCCTGCAGATGCCGAGGTCATTGCTGCTTTGAAGGACACAGAAGGTGGTCACGGGGATGAAGAGGATGATGTTGTCATTACAGACGAAATCAAGGGTGGTGGTGAAAACTTGGCTGATCAACAGGATAAAGAGGAGAGGCAGTTGCTCCTTATGAAAGGGGAACAGGATCCAGTATATGTGCCCCCTATTTCCGAGATCGATCCCAAAACCGGGTTGGTCATAAGATTTTCCTCTCGATCAATAACTTCACAACTAGCCTCTCAATCCTCTAGTTCTTCGCCAGAGCCTCTTGTTGATAAGAGGAAGAGGAAAAAATGTGATCGTTCGGATGTTGACAACGAGGAGTCGGGGAAGCAAAAGAAGAGCAAGAAGCCAACATAGCCCCCCCCAGCATGAGTAGGATGCAGATATTAGATCATATTTTGTCCTTAGGATTTTTAGGCTTTCCACTGGCCAAAAAATGTAATTGTAGGAATGGCCCTTACTTTTGTTTAGCTATCTCATCTCGTATCCCTGCATCTTAGTAAATAAATTTTTTATTTTTGTTGCCTTTAAATTAATATGCAGTGCAGTGATTCCAAGTTCCTTGCATCTTTGTGCAACTTCCTGAGTAGCCAACATAACTACATGGGGGATGATTCGTCTTGGTCGACCTTGACTTTCATCCTTGTCGCGATACAAACAAGAGTTTCCCTTCAAGACAAATTAGCCACATAAAAAAAAGAAAGAACTAAACCTGCAGACCTGCAATTTTAATTTATCGCATTAGCCACATATATTTAAATCATAATTAATCGAAAATTAATTCATGATTCGTATCAGGAAAATTTTAAAATTTCTGTGCAGAGATGTATTGTGCGTGTATGTGCCCCCAATCAATCATTTAATAGGGTGCCTGGCCAGGGCTTATTAATGATTAATTAGTGTCATGTGTGTTGCCCCCTATGAAAGGTGGGGGGTAAAGATTCTTTTAGCGCTAAATTTCTGATGATTTTATACTCTCCCGATCCTTCAGCGGGTTAGAGTTCGAGCTCGTTCTAAGTTTGCTCTCCGATCCTTCAGCGGGGCAGAAATTCTAGGGGCGCTAAATCTCTGGCGCCTTTAGACTCTCCCGATCCTTCAGCGGGTTAGAGTGGTGGCAAGGCGGTTTTATCATGGTGCACCTTCACGCCTTGCGGACGTCATCTTCGCGCCCTTTATACTCTCTCCTGATTCTTAGGAGTTAGAGTTTGATCATGGGATAATTTACTTTACCACACCTTGTGGTCCTCGATTATGGTTCCTCTTTCACCATGTGGCAAAATGCATTGGGTGTTCCAATGTTGCTGCATAATCTGTGACAGACTGAGAAAACAACACTAATTTTGATTAATCGAGATAAAGCAGATAGGTAATGGTGCAGTAAAGGTAAATGACACACGATATTTTATAGTGGTTCGGTCGAATCATGACCTACGTCCACTTTATAATCTTTTGTTCAAGTAACCAGACTATTCTAAGCAAGTCGTGCCTTTCTACATGGTCCTAAAAACAAAAGAATGAAACTGACGATTTTACATCAGGTATGGCCGCAAATGCTGGGCATTCCACACTCTGGGGATTTCGTCTCCATCTATGGTTGCTAGCTTGAAGGTTCCATTATCAAGTCTTCGCAGGATGGAATATGGTCCTTCCCATTTCGGACCCATATGCTCTGAGCATGGGAAGATATGTTTTAGAACCAAGTCTCCGAGTTCAAAGGTTCGTGTTCGGACTTTCTTGTTGTAATATTGAGCTATCTGTTGCTTATGTCTTAAGGCACGTAAATCGGCTTCGTCCCTCATCTCTTCGATCATATCTAAGGATTCAAGGAGCAACTCATCGTTGGTCATCGGGTCATAATAAGTGACTCGGTGAGAAGTACTTCTAACTCGACCGGGATGACCGCCTCAGTTCCGAAGGCGAGGGAAAACGGCGTATGGCCTGTTGCCGATTTATAGGTCGTTCTATAAGCCCATAGTGCCAGAGGCAATTCATCGACCCACATGGCCTTGGCCCGCTTCAATCTCTTCTTCAGGATAGATTTAATCGTTTTATTTGTGGCCTCCACTTGGCCGTTTGCCTGCGGATATGCCACGGAGGTGTATCTTTTCTCAATGTGGTATTTCTGGCAAAAATCTCTAAACTCGGTGCTGTCGAACTGAGTTCCATTATCCGTTATGATGATTCTTGGGATTCCAAATCAACATATAATGTTTCTAACAACGGAGCTGATTAATCGCTTGGTTGTTATTGTGGTTAATGGTTATGCTTCTACCCATTTGGTAAAATAATCCACGGCTACGATAGCGAATTTTGCTCCGCCCTTCGCTATGGGGAGGCTTCCAATGATATCGATTCCCCACATAGAGAAAGGACAAGGACTCGTCACCATCTTCAGCTGGCTTGATGGGGCCCTATGAATCTTAGAAATTCTCTGGCAGGCGTCACAACGCCGTGCGTATTTGGCCGCATCCTTATTTACGGTTGGCCAGAAATAACCATATCGTATTATTTTCTTTGCCAATGTTTGACCTCCCGTGTGATCTCCACAATCGCCCTCATGTACTTCTTGCAATACGCGTTGAATATCGCCGTGGGCAATACACCGGAGGAGGGGCATCGAAAACCCTTGTCTATACAAGGCTCCCTCTTGCAACACATACCGAGAGGCCTTCCGAATTATTGTGCGCCTCTCACTTTTCTTCGCAGGGAGCGTTCCATACATTAGGAAATTCTTCAAAGGGGTCATCCATGACTCCCTTTCAGGCTCAACATCTAGTACCAGATCAACTTCCATCTGATCTATACTAGGTGACTGCAAGACTTCCATCGGGACCAATTCTGTGTTTTCAGGACTATCAGAACTGGCCATTTTAGCCAATTTATCAGCTTTTTGGTTCTCTGTTCGAGGAATTTGAGATATGGTGTGATGGTCAAAATCACCCATCAACTTTTTCACTTTTTCTAAATATGATATCAACCTAGGACTTTTGGCCTGGAATTTTCCTATGACCTGGTTCACAACTATTTTGGAGTCACAAAAGATGTCTAACTTCGTAATCTTCAACTCCTTTGCTAGTTTCAAACCAGCAATCAGGGCTTCGTATTCTGAGTCATTGTTAGTGGCGTGGAACTCCAATCTGAGAGCATAGTATATCAGCCGTTGTTCTAGAGTTTTGAGCACTACTGTGGCACCAGATCGTCTATCGTTCTTTGCTCCATCAGTGAACAACTTCCAGGCACTGGGGTCGAGGAGTAGCCTCGGGGGATCGACTTCTTCGCTTATTGTGTCATCTTCTGGGATGGTAAACTCTGCTATGATGTCTGCTAGCACTTGCCCCCTTATTAATCGCGGGGGTTGAAAATTCAAATCGAACTGACTTAGTTCAATGTTCCACTTAAGTAATTGTCCCGAAGTCTCTGGCCTTTGAAGAACTTGTCTTAATGGGTGATCAGTGTATATTGTAATCGGGTGAGCTTGAAAATAGTGGCGAAGCTTCCTCGATGTAATCAACAAACTGTACGCAAGCTTTTCTATCCTTGGATAATTTCGTTCAGCTACCACCAACTTCTTACTAACATAATATACTGGTCTTTGCACCTTATCATCTTCTCTAACCAAAGTCGAACTGACCGCAATGGATGACACCGCCAAATATACGAATAATTCTTCATGGTCTATGGGTTTAGACAGAATCGGGGGTTTTTCTAAATGACTCAAGAGATTCTGGAATGCTTCAACACAATCAGGGGTCCATTCGAAGTTGCGCTTTCCTCGCTTTATTAATTCAAAAAATGGGATACATTTATCTGTGGCTTTGAAGATAAATCTGCTCAATGCCGCTACTTTCCCTGCGAGGCTTTGCACATCTTTAATCTGTCTAGGTTTCTGAATATTCCGGATTGCTGCGATCTGATCTGGGTTAATCTCGATCCCACGCGAATTGACGATAAACCCTAAAATTTTTCCCGATGCTACCCCAAATGAACATTTCAAAGGGTTCAATTTCATTCCATACTTACGGAGAATTTCAAACATTTCTGCTAAATCGGTAGTATGGTCAGATGATTGTTTGGATTTCACTAACATGTCATCGACATTCACCTCCATCGTCTTCCCAATCTGGTTATAAAACATTCTATTAACCAATCGCTGATATGTAGCACCGGCGTTCTTCAAGCCAAAAGGCATCACTACATAGCAATACAATCCTAAATATGTAATGAAGCTTGTATGTTCTTGATCAGGGACGTGCATAGGGATCTGATTGTATCCCGAATAAGCATCCATGAAGGAGAGGAGTTCATGGCCAGCTGTCGAATCCACCAGCTGGTCAATTCTTGGCAACAGAAAACTGTCCTTTGGGCAAGCTTTATTCAGGTCCGAGAAATCGATACAGGTGCGCCACTTTCCATTAGCCTTTTTTTACCAAGACTGGGTTGGAAATCCAATCTGAATACGTTGAGTCTCTGATGAACCCATTACACCTCAATTTCTCAACTTCCTCTTTCAAAGAAGCCGACCTCTCCGGGCCGAGCATTCGCCTTTTCTGTTTGACAGGAGGATGCTTCGGGTTGATGCTTAGCGAATGACTCATGATCGAAGGAGATATCCCACACATGTCTGAGTGGGTCCAAGCGAATACATCTAAATTGGATTTCAAAAAATCCGTTAGCTCTTTGGCTCGAATAGGGTCTAACTGGGATCCAATCCTCAGGACCTTCTCTGGGTCTCCATCGTCGATTGGAATATCCACAGTTGTATCATTGGGAGTCGCCATTCTGCCCCCAGGCTCTTCATCCTCTCTGGGATCTATGTCCTCGGGCAGTTCTCTAGGCGACTCTCCCATGGTTATTTTCTTTAGTTGCTATAACGTTTCCTCCCTTGCTGGGGAGGAAGCGCCTTTAGTTTCTACATCTTTTCCTTTATGGAGCATCATCAACTCTGCAATGTAGCATGCTCGAGCCACAACTTGATCTCCTCTTATTGTACTAATACCAGCTTCAGTTGGGAACTTCATTAATAAATACCAAGGGGCTATACAAGCTCTGAACTTTGCTAAGGTCGGTCGGCCTAGAAGTGCGTTATATGGTGATTCGACGTGCAGAACCACAAAAGGGAGAATTCTTACTCTCTGGCGTTCCCCTTCCCCAAGGGTTACCGACAACTCTACATATCCCATTGGAGCAGTGGATGCTCCATTGAATCCACGTATCCACCCTTCGCATGGTTTTAAGTCCTTCAGCTCAAGTTTCATCTGGTCAAACATTTTCTTGAACAAAATGTTGACCAAGCTTCTGTTATCTACCAGAACTTTATGGACTATGGCTGGACCAATTGCGGCTGTGATTACTAATGGGTCTTCAGTTGGGGAGTGAACGCCGATGCCATCCCTATCATGAAATGTGATGACATCGGTCATTGTCTTCTGTTGTTTGGCTGGAGCAATGTCCTCAGGGCTACTGCCTTCTCCTGCCATGAGGGGTTGTTTAGCTGCATTGACATACTGGTCCATTGCCCTAAAGCTATGCCTGGCCAAATGAAGCCCTCCTACTATGGTGTTAATGACAATGTTCTTCCCCTTTTGCTGTGCAGTCATCCGGGGAGTAGGCTGGCTCTGATTCTGGTTCTGGCTTTGATTTTGGTTTGGGGCAGATGCGGCTTGTCCCCTGTCTCTGGGTGTGACCCTGTACTCATCGAGTTTTCCTTCTCGGAGAAGCCTCTCGACCAGGTCTCTCAGATGACGGCATTCATTTGTGGAATGACCATGGATTTGGTGAAACAGACAGAACTTTCCGGTTTCACGCTCTTTGTCTGTCGACTCTCTCGGAGGAGGCCGTTTATATGGAAGGACGTTATAGGTGTCCAGGAAGATATTTTCCAATGTATCATTTAATGGTGTGAAACTTTCAAATGGCCTGGGTCGAGATCTTCTTTGGGAATCATTTCCTCGGTTTCTCTTCCGATTGTTGCTATTATTGTTTCCCGGCTGGCGACCATTTCCGTGATTTTTATTCCCAACATTGACTTCAACCTTTCCTGAGCTATCTCCTGTCTGCTTGATGGCCACATTGATCTGGATATCTTCCTTATCAGTGGCCTTCCTCTTTCGATTAGCATATATCTCTTCCTGTCATAAACGGACATTAGCTTTTTCATAAAATATTTCTCTGGTCGGAGATGGTTTGCCGGCTAAATATCTTCCAAACTCGGTATCCTTATCGACACCATCAATTAAGGCCATTAACACAGTTTGCTCATGTGGATCTTTAACTTCTGCGACTGCCAAATTAAAATGATCCAAGTATGACCTTAAGCTTTCGTTCGGTCGCTGCTTAATAAGAGACATCTCAATCACATTCTTAGATCTCTGAGCGTAAAGGCGGAATTGGTTCATGAACTTCTCACTCAATTCCCTGAAACTGGATATCAACCGGGCTGGCAAGCGGGTAAACCACACTAATGCCATATCTTACAGAAATATAGGGAATGCCTTACACTTTATCTCGTCTATAGCTGCGGCGACGTTCATGGACCAGGAGTATCGCATCAGATGCTGGATTGGGTCAGATTTGCCTGCATAGCGATTCATTGTCGGCATATTAAAACATCTCGGGAATGTGACCTCCAATATATCATCGGTAAAAGGCGTATGACTACAATCTATGCCCCAATCTTCATCCCTGTACCCTCGGCTAGCTATTATGTTTTCCTTGATCATTGCTTCAGCATCTGCCCGGGTCAAGGTGGACTCAGGATCGACACTTCTTGCCCGATGGGCTTCTTCAGCATTCCTTTGACATGCAACTACAAAGTCTGGGATTCGGGTGGAGCTTCCTTGCCCCCTGTTGCCGAGGTCAACTGCGCGACGAGCGGGGGGATTGGGTCGATTCTGAGCAGGGTCAACCACGTTTCCATTCTTCAGTGGTAAAACAGGTTCATTAAAGTTACGATTGCCAGTTCCCTGATTAAACATTTCTTCTTCCCGAGATCGAAGTTGGTCTATGTTCTCAGCTCTTTCTAGCGGAGGCCAACGTCGGTTTCTCTGGGGCTCCTCATATGAGGATGTGTGTTCTGGGGAAGGAAGACAGGTTGGTGAGGAAACCCTTTGCCTTATGAGGTCGTTAATTCGCCTGTCCATAGCAATCAGATTCTGTCGCAATACTGAACTCTCTTGCCGCTGATCAGCTAACTCGTCAAATAGTCTCTCCCACATGTCAATAATGCGAGAGAGATCCCCTTCAGTAGCCGGGGCAGAAGGGTCAAATTGGTCATCAACATTCTCTCTTATACGTAAAGAGCTTGTGCCAGGTCGAGTAGAGCGGGACATAGGTTCCTTCCCGGGTCGAGTGGTGGTTCGCTTATCGGATCGGTTCGCCCCCTGCTGTCGATGGCTCGTTGCGCCTCCCTGGGATCGGGTCATGGTGATAGGTGCAGGTGGGTTCGTGGCGAGATCACGCGATCTAGTGGTCACCCCTTCAGTGGATTGGTTCCTGGCTCCTCCATCGATCGCGATCGCTCTCTGCGCAACGCGATCCGTAGGCTTTTCCTCGAACTGCTCGTGCATACTCTCTTCAATCGCCTCGTTGGTAGCCTCTTCGGCCTGCGATGCTCGTGCATCTTTAGACTTCTTTCCATCCATGAGGTAATGACCCGGATTTTCGCCCGACCCCAATCGATCGCAAGATCGAATAAGACCGTTCAAAACCCGCGTACGTTAACTTTGGGCATACAACCCATCAGAACTACAACACAGACTTTTATAACATCAATAATAAATGTTACATCAGAGTACAGAATATATCAGAGTACATCAATAATAATACAGCGGAAGATACATTTACAATAAATTAAATACATTGCAGCAGAACTAATCTTAGTGGAAGGCCATCAATATTCTGGACCCAGCTTCAGACTTCAATCCTGGATCCTGCTTAACTATATCTGCAAAAAGCTACTCGACTGCCCGTGTGGAAAGAGGGCACCCGAGTTTGCAAAGTGAAACAAACTACAGGTCAGTCGTGGGACTAGTGTGAGAATTCTTAACTTAACCTGTCTAATAAGTAGGCTAATCACAGGACCACGCCGCTATCGCGGAACGGGTATACTCCATTGGATTGCCAGTGCATAAATAAAGTAAATCGTCAAATAACGAAATGCTTTCCAGAAAAAGTGAAACCATTATAAGACCCAGGCCCCATCACACAATGCAACGCACACCAGAGGATAGGGTTTTACCTTATAATGGTCAAAAGATTCTTGATATGTAACATACGATATTATTATTAGTGTGTATATATATATTTAAAATATTTCAATATAAATGTATTAATCTTAGATGGCATAGTACCCCATCCTACTATGTCGCCGTATATATAAGTTTACTATCAAAACCATGATGTCGTATTGGGAAATGGTTTTCTTTCATGAAATCGAGGCTAGGGATCGTCCTCTTCCGATTCGAGACACTCTAGCGAATGCCTCAGGAACACACCTATGGGCAACTCTTGGAACGGTAGGGTCGGTCCCCACCTAACGGTATGTAACACCGCGTAATTCAGATAATATTAATATTCACAAATTAAAGAATAACTAATCTCAGACGTGAGAATTGTGAGAAATGGGTTGCGCCATTGTGTTTGTCTCGGAATTCTAGTTGAAATAGAGTCCGAGTTTGCGTGATTTGGACTTCGTATGTAGAAGTTATGGCCATCGGAAGTTTCTGAAAATTTAAAACAGCTAGCAGGAAATTTAAAATTCAAAATTCGAAGTCAAACAGGCTAGGCGGGAAATTTCCCGCCCAGCACCCCAGATCGACTAGGGAGTCGACTGGGAAGTCGACATGCCAAGGGGAGTCGACTGGGCAGTCGACACCCCAGGGACCAGGTTGACTGCTCAGTCGACCTGGGTGTCGACCTGGTCTGGCGGCTAGGGTTTCTGGCTGGCCTGTTTTTAATGGACTAATGACCCATTAGGGTTTCTGACCTAATCTTGTTGGCTAGGATTAGTGCTGAGTTGATCTGACGGTCTAAAATAAATCCTAACTCTATAAATACCTAGGTAGTCTCTCACCCTAATTCATAAGAAAAATAGAATAGTTACCGTCATACCGTCGCCATGGAAATCAATGGAGCCGCCGCCAACTAAGGAGGAAGAAAAGCTAATTCAATTCTAATTCTCTCAACCCGAAAGCAAAGCAAAACTCTCTTTTCTTCTCTAAATTGTGAGTATGATGATCTTAACAAGATTATTATAATTTTAATTAGGTTGAGTTATAAATGGATTATGAGTAGATGATGTGAATTATCATATATGTTGTTGTAAACCCCTTTTTGCTATCATGTATATTGTAAATCCAATGTTATGTGGTGATGATATCCTATATGTTGTAAATCATGCTATGGTGATGTTATGTATGTTGAAAGTTTATGTGCTAAGTTGTGATAAATCATACATGTTAAAAAGCCATGATGTTACTATCTATGCTAGTTAGTTCATATTAATTAAATCAACATGTTTGGGCTATGTTGATCTATATGACAAGTCACATATGCAAGTTAGATTGATTAGAAAAGTTATGAATATATGCCATGACATCTATTATGACATCTAGAATTATGCTATGACATATAAAAACCCCATATGCAAGTTTATGTATAGATTTGGGCTATGATCATATCATGTAAATTGAGACATTTAACAAGTTGACACCTTTTGATCCTTAACATGTGTAGTTTATGCAAGTTTCACCCCTATTATGATTAGATTTATTTTAATTGTCTATATGTTGTGATAATTTATCTTTGTGCTATGTGTTAGACTATTCAAGTCTAGCCTATATTATGCGTTGAATAAGCGAACGTATAAACGTGGGGTAGGGGTAATATTAAGGATTTAATATTAAAAAGTTGGGGTGCAATTGATATGATTTTGCATGCCATGAATGGATGGCCATAATTGAGTCAATTATGGACATCAATAAAATTGGACTTAATTAATAATTTGAGTAGGGAATTATTAAAACTGGGGTAAAAGATTATAAGTGTTAATCAATGCTTAGGACACGAGGTTGGACTCGTTTGTGACGTAAACCTACCCGGACCCGCCCGACAAATCCAGTGGTCACAAATGTCAGCCCAATGTGAGAGGTCCTAGGCCTAAACTAAAGCATAACAGTTGTAAAGACACGAGGTTAGACTCTTTTATGGTGTAAGACTGCCCGGAACCGCCCGGCAAATCCAGCTGCCATAAATGCCAGTCTAATGTGAGAGGTCTTTATGAGGTTATGGCCTGAATAAATTAAGAAATACTTAACCAGATAAACATGTAAAGTGGGACATGGGGGGTTAAGTAGGTGCCTTGGGTGGCACGAGGAATCTAGTGGGTGCCCTTAGTGGCATGTGAAATACGAGTAGTAAGACTTAACCAAACACACATGTAAATGAACATGACTAAGAGGGTTAAGTGGGATATACTAGTAGCAACAAGCTTAAGTGGGTATCTTGTGGGGGCCCATTTCAAACAGTATCCCAAACGTATCTTTGTGGGCTCGACCCAGGTCGAGGACGGGACACGCATGCTGGATTTGACTATAAGAGGCCAAAACGGGGAGCGGTGGCAACGCAAGTCCAACGGGTTTCATATGCATGTGTGGACCCGGGCTGGTAGGTAAGACGTTGTTGCATCGTGTAGGTATAAGCCGTGCATTCTCAAGTTGTATCGGGTTGACACTTTAGGGGAGTGATACACCCCACTGTAGGGCCAGCACGGGTATCTACGAGTAGGGAGCCAATCGAAAGTGGGTAGTGGGGTACACCTAGTGGAGATAGGGGCAGACGACACCTATGTAGTCAGCTAGGGGTACGCAAGGCTATTTATAAAGTTTCTGTGTGAGGCAAGTGGGATCATAACTTTAGGGTGACTGGTGCGGTGCAGTGTAGTAATGTGCGATGCATTGTAGTAATTATTCGTTAGTAATTAGATGTGCCTTTACCGTTATCTTTAACGTTATCTTAAACGCTATCTTTATCTTCCTAAGAGTTCATAGACATTTACTTGTCTTCCAGCTTATGCCTTAGTCTAGTTATTTTGATAATAGTATTGTTAGAATTATCATACTCGCCAGACTTTATGTCTGACCCCCTCCATTTCTATCCTTTTCCCCCTCCAGGTCCTCAGGTTGGGCCCAGCTCTAGTGGAGTTTGATTGGATTGCTTCATCTCCCTTGGAAAGCTTGGACCGTTGAAGTAAAGTCCAGCTTGTTATCTTTTTAATGGCTATTTATGTAATGGGATTATGTATTTTGTTTTTATGAAGATGGATATTGTACTTGGTTTTATGATGTAACAAACATGTTTAATTTCTGCTGCAATAAAATGAAGTTTTAGATTTCCAAGTACTATTTATTATCTGTTTTGTTGTAATTTTTCTGTTCTATATTCACTTATAACCTCCATGGAAGTTAATGCATTCCCTTTGTGAGTGACATTAATGGACGTGGGGTGTTACACGATAGTGGATTGGCAATTCCTGAACATACGCTTCCCGGCCCTTTTGGACCTATAATATGACCACTTCCGGCCTATAAAAAAAACGAGGTACCTCAATCCATAATCCACATAGTAAAATGCCGGGCCATGTTAAAGCCTAAACACCACTTCTAGCTAGAAAGAAACGTATGCTCTCCCTACGGTCCCTATCCCGTTTTTGACTCATACCGGGGTGTGAGGCTCGCGAAGTCACGATATACACAAAGCTATGCCTAAAGAGACTATGCTTTGATCATCAACCACAAGGCCTGCTTTTCAACAAAGCCTTGATCATTTGCTTCTTAGCATGTCACATTGTCAAACCCTACCATATTATTGATCATCTACCAATATATATATATATATATATATATATATATATATATATATATATATATATAACCTCTAAGCTCATACGTCTTAGAGGAGGGTGATAAGTAAAGAATAAATTCTTCACCACCAAACAGAAATATATAATCAGTAGCGTTCAACAAATATAGTAGAAAGGAATACAATGTCAGACACACAATCCATTTACAAGTCCGCTCTGGGTCTGAGCGAAACAACGTGTCCATCGATCTCCAAATACGTTTGGACGATCATTACCAAATACCTTGCCTTGGGATGTACAGTCCCAATTCAAGATACCAGTCATCACCATCCCAACGATGTGAAAACCTTCGGTCTTCAATCACCGTCTTCATTTTCGACTCTTGATCGTCGTGAGGATTATTCAGAATGGGTTAAACCCGGTCTTTCTGAATAACTCGCTTATTTTGTGATTAAAAATCAAATATTGGAAAATCACACATTTCAACTTCGAATATTCTTTTAATAAGAATATTCATATTAAAGGGTTCTCATTAATTTTATCAAAGATAATCTTTGAAAATAAAATCTTAAATCTTCCTTAAAAGATTTATTAAAACTCTAATTTTGATTTAATATCAAAAATCATTATTACAAGATCATTTATTTTATGGAATAAATCTGGTCTTAAAACGGGTTTTAAGAACTAGTGTTCTTTAAAACACAGTTCACGATAAACCCAAAAATCAATTTCTAAAATAAGGAATTTCACAGAAATCAAAACAATACATAATCGATATGAATTTCTGTATTGGACTAACAATATACATGGAATAACGGCAAAGCCTCTTTAATTCCATATATAATATAGGTCTTCTATTACAGAAGCCCATCTCGATTATTACCAATCGAATTTCTACTTAATTCCAATTTAATATATTAAATTGGAAAACTTGATTTTTAGAAAATGCCTTTTTAAATCTATAAATTAGATTTATAAGTTCCAAATAATAATTTCAATGTAAATTGGATTAAAGGACAAATGTCGTTTAAAAAACATCGTCCATGATAAATCCACTTCACATCTTAATTTACTTCATATCATAAAGTATAATGGCAAATTCTAATAATCTTAATTAAAGGATTTCTCTTTAAATATTAATTATTATAAAGAAAACATTATTTTAAAATAATCATTAAAAATATTCTTTATATAAAAGATCTTTAAATGGGAAGTATTCTTTATATTACAGATCTTTATCTTTTACAAATATTCTTTATCTTAACATATACTTAATTAAAGATATTTTTATATAAAAAGAATTTCTAAGGTAAAAATATTCTTATTTAAGAGAACACTTGAATCGAAATGTGACCCAATCATTTACCATATAATTTGGATTATATGGATTTCACACATATCATGTATATAACAATAACAGTATAATCATCAAGTCATCCATTTACATCCAGAGTGTAAATTCCACTGTGTAAGCGTTAAAATTAAATAATAACGCCCATCGTAGCCTGTCGATCCAACGATCAACATACAACCAAATATTGAGATTAGTGTATGTTAACTTTCATCCCAACACCCGTGTGGGGTTTCATCCAACAAACAAATAACAAATTTATTCGTGTACTTGGGCGATGTATAAAAATTATCGACCCAATCACATAAACAAGTCGGGTAACTTGTCTATGGCAGTGTAATACACAATATATCACACGACGATAAAAATGCCTCTTTTATTTCTATTCTTTTTATCGCATGTAAAATGTAAATAAAAATGTAATCTTTATTTCTATTCTTTTATCGCATCTAAAATGGCGATAAAAAATATAATCTTTAATTCAATTCCTTTCATTGTAAATAAGTGGGAAGAAGAATATAATCTTTAATTTCATTTGTAATAGGGAATACAAATAATAACAAAAATATAACTTTTCATTTCATTCTTTATTTGCAATAAAGAATGTAAATAAAGATTCAACTTTTTAATTTGATGTTTATTTACATAGAGGAATGTAAATAAAAATTATAACTTTTCATTTCATAATTTATTTGCATTAAGGATTGCAAATGAAAATGTATCTTTTATTCTCATGTTTTATTTGCATTGAGTAATGCAAATAAAAATGTAATATTTAATTTCCAGTTTTATTTACATTAAGAAATGTAAATAAAAGAACAACTCCTTATTTTATGTTTATTTACATCAAGTGAAGTAAATAAATAAATAAAAATGTAACCTTTATTTTAATGTTTTGTTCGCATTTTAAAATCATGCGATAAAAAATGTAACTATTGTTTTAAATAAATTTGTTTGCATCTAAATTTGCAAACAAAAATGTATTTTTTTTTATTTTCTTGTTTGTAGCTAAAGTTGCAAACAAAAAAAATTGTAATTTTTATCTACTTGTTTTATTTGCATGATAGAATACAAATAAAAACGTATTTTCTATTTTCTATGTTTCGTTTGCATTGTAGAATGCAAACAAAAATATAATTTTTTTTCTTCCTATTTTCATGTATTGTTTTCATTTGTGGATGCAAATAAAAGAACAACTGTAACGACCCGGAATTTTGGGACCAATTTAAAATTTTTATTTTAGAAATTTGAAGGGAATTTTAATATTTAAAATAATTTATTTTAAATAAAAACAACTAAAAATTTATTTTAAAAACGAATAAATTTAATTTAATTATAAAAGGAGATTAAAACAGCGTTGTAGTTTGAAAATTTGAATTTGAACTTTAACTGACTGTATGAGATTCATTTTAAATCAGAATTGAGCGAAACCAGAAATATTTAAATCTGTTTAATCATATCTTCCCAACGAATCTGAAAAACTGAAATTTCACTTTGAAAATCAAAAGTTATGTCCAGTTCAAAATTTAGAAAAGTCGCTGTAGAATTTATATATATTTTAATATAATATATGGCCCTTGAAAATAGTCATTTTGCAAACGACCTCTGTTTTTGACGAAACCGGTTTTGTTGGAACCGGAATGTCATTTTATTGCTAGGTTTCAATTTTCATAATTTTTCAAATTAATATGTGAGCGTGGCATAGGAAAACGTGTTTTGACTGTTTCAGTCAATTTTAATCGACTTGAAAATGGCTATTTTTCAAACGGTCTCAGAATTCGACGAAATTATTCTCGTTAGAACCGTATCGTCAAAACATAACTAGAAAAAAAATTCTGTAATTTTTAGAGTCCGTATGTGGCCCCGGTAATTTAAAATGTACGTTTGAATTTAATAATTAAATGATTTTTAATTAAATTTAAAGAAAAGCATATCGTAACAGCTGAACTGGGTTACGAAACATATTCCATTGCGTTTGGGATGGGGGTTATTAGCTAGGGGCGACACTCGTTGGGTTTGATTTGGTGTTCAAATTGATAAATAAGAAATTTTGAATTAAATAAACTAAATTAAATAAATATACACCTACAAATACGGTATAAATACGCTCCCCATACGAAACCCTAATCTAATTGTTGTAGCCGCCGTATGCCATCGTTCAATGGCTGAGGCGCTCCGAACTTCAATCCTTTCGATCTCCCAAACTACACAAAAATATTCAAAACTCCCAAAGCAAAATCAAAGTTCTTGGAATGCTCTACGGTATCAACGGTCAAGATGGAGTCTTGTTGAGTGGATAGCTCGGATTTTTCACTCAAACACCCGTCGTTTGCCACCGATTTCGTAGCAAATGGGGCCACCGAAGTCAACGCCCCACCTGGCGCAGGGAGGATGAAACACCCCACCTCCGTTAGGGTCACTCTCAAAGGGAATGCCCAAATTTTGGTGGAGGTTTATAAGTATAAGTCACAGATATACAAGACAGATATAAGAACACATATTTGTAAATAGCAGAAAAGCAGCAACTTTTATTTCATAAAAGTAAATACGTGTTACAGCAACATCACCATGGTTGTCTTACATCCTTTCAAAAAAAAAAACATAACACCTTCATAACTGTCTTGATTACATTATTTAAAGAAGCATAAAGAAAACATAAATAAACTGCAAAAGCCCCATAGTTGTTGTCCAAAGCCATAGTTCAAAACGGAAAGGTCCAAGCAATACATTCTTTCTCTTCAAGCTGGATATGAAGGCTGGTCAAGCTGCAGTATTCCCTCCCTGTGGACCTGGGGGGGGGGGGGGACGGAAGAAAAGAAGACGAAAGAAAAGTAGAGTCAGACATAAAGCCTGAGTAAGTCGAGGACTACTCTGTCTATGAATAAAGAACTGGGTATGATAAGTATAAACTAGAAATGGGGAAAGCACTAGGCTATTTTAAGCCAATCCCCTAAAACAAAAATAGGGCGCTGGCGGGGATCGAACTCTGTACCTCTTGTATGCAAGTCATGTGTTCCAACCAAATGAGCTACTAAGTCTTTTGCTTACAAACCCTAGAACAATGCTAAACATTATTCGTTTCCCATTCTTCTTTTTTTTTTTCATGTTTTGCTGCGATATTTAAATTAAGGATATCTTCTTCACACGTTATCCGTTTTGCGTAAACTCGGACTCTATCTCAAGCAGAATTTCGAGGCGAATGCAATGGCGTAACCCGTTTCCCTTAATTCTTTGATTTGAAATTAATTATACTTTAATTTGTGAATCTCACTGTTATAGAATACACGGGGTGTTACATTCTCCCCCACTTAAAATGATTTCGTCCCAGAAATCTTCAAGTTAGGAGGAATGTATATCCTAACATCCAAACATCCATCTACTCATCCATCAAACACGAGTATCCATTATCCTTAAAAGACTTCTAATGCTTCATGATCATATGCGAAGTGTGTGTGTACATGTACTTATCTAATGCAAAATCAGGCGGTCTACTGATTCAGTTGACCTCCTTAATGCGAATTATGTAAGTGCCATGAATCCATTATGTATGCAAATTTTCCTATTCATGATTCTACATGAGTGCACAATCATTCATACAAATGCAACATCCATATGATAACACATTAAAGTTCAACCATATATGAATGCAAACATATATGCATATGCAATATGAAGTGACTGAGCCGATCTAAAACCTAGATTGTGTGTGTATATGCAACCACGAGCAACCACTAGCAATCACTTGCAACCACTTGCAACCATCATCCATAACATGTTTCAACTACATGTTTACATCCAAAAGGATTCTACCTATGGTTCTCAAGATAGGATCGAGGAGAGAAATAGGATAAAACAAAGCATCTAGAATAAGTTAACGATGTACCGCCAGAAGGTCCGGTCTGCTTCTCAGGGCAGTCTTTGCTGATGTGTCCAGTCTCCCCACAATGAAAACATTCTCCTTGCTTTCTTTACCTCTTTCTACAATCCTTGGCTATGTGCCCTTCCGTACCACAAAAATTGCATTTCCTTTTTTCCTGTTTCTTATTATTACTGTTACGATCCTTTCTTGTTTGACTATTATTCGTCTTCCTACTCTGGGACTCTTCCGCTTGCTGGTTCACGGGGAGGAGGAGGAGTGAAAGCGTCAGCAGCTGGGGAGTAAGGTCTCCAGACATGCTGAAACAGAAAGGGTAGATTCAAAACGAAGGATAAGAGATAGTACCTATGGCTTTAGGGAGGGGACTTTGCCTTTTAAAATAAAATAATATTTTATCTTTTAAAAATGCTTCTTTAAATTTCCTTTTTGAAAATAAAATTTCAAAACTTTTTATCTTATCTGGTAAACCTATGCTCTGATACCAAGTGAAACACCCCACCTCCGTTAGGGTCACTCTCAAAGGGAATGCCCAAATTTTGGTGGAGGTTTATAAGTATAAGTCACAGATATACAAGACAGATATAAGAACACATATTTGTAAATAGCAGAAAAGCAGCAACTTTTATTTCATAAAAGTAAATACGTGTTACAGCAACATCACCATGGTTGTCTTACATCCTTTCAAAAAAAAAACATAACACCTTCATAACTGTCTAGATTACATTATTTAAAGAAGCATAAAGAAAACATAAATAAACTGCAAAAGCCCCATAGTTGTTGTCCAAAGCCATAGTTCAAAACGAAAAGGTCCAAGCAATACATTCTTTCTCTTCAAGCTGGATATGAAGGCTGGTCAAGCTGCAGTATTCCCTCCCTGTGGACCTGGGGGGGGGGGGGGAACGGAAGAAAAGAAGACGAAAGAAAAGTAGAGTCAGACATAAAGCCTGAGTAAGTCGAGGACTACTCTGTCTATGAATAAAGAACTGGGTATGATAAGTATAAACTAGAAATGGGGAAAGCACTATAAACTTGGTTAAGTTGTCTAGGGTCGAATATACTATCGTACCCCATATTAATCTCTGTACCCATATAAACTAGTTCCCAATAGGCACCCCATAACCAGGGTGAAGTGATCCATTTTACGATGATCGGCTCCTACTCGCATAGTTACATGTGTCTTACGGCCCCCGATGTTGTAGTTACCTATGCTGGTCCCACCATGGGGTGTATCAAGTCCCATGGTGGCGACCCGACACAATCCTAGAATGCACAGGTATGCTACTGGTGCCCAGTGCCTTATTTTTCTGCGCCGGAGTGTGTGCACGCCCGCACCCCGTTAGAACCTACACTGCTGCACCACCGCCGTCGATTTGACCTCGTACAATCAGCCCAGTAATCGTGTCCCACCCTGCCTAGTTTCAGGGTACCTTTGATACATTCATGTGGGTTACTGCTGAAATGGGTCCCCCGCTACTAGGTTTTCTATCTCTAGCCAACATGCTAAGTTGGTTAAGTGTTTTATGAACCTAACCCCCAATCAGTCTGTTTAGTTTAGCATGTTCCATTTTGATTAAGTATTACTTAATCCTATCAATCCTGACTCAGCCTTAATTGTCTTATTAAAGCCTTGACCTCTCACATTAGACAGGTATTGTTGTGGCTGCCTGTTGCCGGTTGGGTCCGGGCAGTCTTACGCCACAACTCAGTCTAACCTCGGGTCCTTATTGGGCTCCATGTTTAACCACCCACATTGGATAGGTATTGTTGTGACTACTGGACAGCCGGGCGGTTCCGGGCAGGTTTACATCACAACTCAATCCAACCTCGGGTTAAACACATCGTATTTTCTACATTTACATATTTTGTCTTTCTTCTTTTTATATGTAAATATTTGCGGCCCATTATTCAAAAATCAATTTAAGCTAATGGTGTAAAAGTTTACACCAATCATGGGCCCAACCCATTCTTGAATTTGGGCCCCTCTACTTTTATATTTTCATTTATTAATTAATTTGGCCCAACGCTATTTCCCCCGTTTAATACGTTCGTTTATTATAATATATGTTGGGCTTAGCCTTTTTAAGCCCAACTTAGCCACGTGAAAAAGGGGAGGCTTAAAGCGTGATTATATACACAAAAAGGGGAAGGTGAACGCATGAACTTGCAACATAACGTTGGAACTACAAAATGGAAACTGGTATACTTGCATAGTAGTAACGTATACTTTGGTCATAAAGCATAAGTGACATGAATCAAAGCATGTAAACTTGTAGTTAAGTTAGAATCTAAATTGGATATCATTATTGACACATAGTCTTAACTACAACATAAACGTATATTTTTCTTTAGGCATAATGTCAAACATAAGCAAATCATGTTCATAAGGTTACTACATGTTTACAAAGGTGCTTACTTTTGTTACTAATACAAAAGTATAGTTCAACTAGAATTATTCCAACTTAATCATGATTTTAAATCTATTCACATAACCATGGCACACATATACCTATGGCATAAATATTTCTAAACATGAAATCATGATTTTTACTTTAGTCATGCAAACTTGCAAATGGGATTTTAAATCTAACCTAGCTATGTACAACATATGTCATCATATAATTCTTGTTAACAATATAGACCTAACATGTTTTACAATTATGCAAAATATCAAACATAGCCTAGTCATATTCGTAAGTTCGCAAAGAGGCTTACTTTTGTTTCTAATACAAAAGTATGGTCTTATACATAGATCATGATGCCAAATTTTTCAACATAATTTCATATGAATTATAATAACCCAAATTTTTTCCAATTACACACAAAATGATTTTTGTACAAAAATATACATTATGATGGCATAGTAGCAAAACCACAAACTTGCATGAATTTCAATTAAAGAACTACATACATGTAGCTTCAACATGAATTACAAACTTTGCGAATATCCAAACGTATATTTGCATAAAACCACCGCAAACATGTAGTTTTTATAATGAATAACATACTTTGCGAATATCCAAACGTATACTTGCATAAAACTACCGCAAACATGTAGTTTTTATAATGAATAACATACTTTGCGAATATCTAATCGTTATACAATATTCCAAATCGATAAGAATCATAGTAACGCACAAATATGAATTACTTATCACCACAAATTAAGTATACAAACCAACACAGTTATTTATTCATACCAAAATAATACTCTACTTACAATCGTGTGGCGAATTCTCCAATTCAGGAATTTGGAGATGCGACTCCTTTTGACGTAGGCGTTGATTTGATTTGTTTAAGTTGCTTTATGCTTTAGAATTTGCCTCCTAATCTTCTCTCAAATTGGTGGCTACTCCTAGTCGTTCCTCAGCAGCATGATGGCCTCATTCTTATTTTTTTGTGTGAGTTTAGGTTAGGTTTGAGTTGTATATATAGAATTTTAGGATTAATTTAGGCCGTTTGATTAATCCTAGAAATGACCATAACCGTTCAGTCAGGATAGAGTTATCCTATTGACTCAGCCATGAGTCAGAAATGACTCAGCATTGACTCAGCGATGAGTCAGAAATGACTCAGCGTATTAAATGTTCACCAATTCAAACGTAAATACGTATTTAATAGATACATTTTCCCCTTTACCGTATTAATTACCCATATATAAATATTTATTTATATATGAATAAATATTTTCTTACCTTTAATTTGTCATAATTAAAAATTGGAGAAGGCCAAAAAAAAAACCATCCTTGACAACCAAAAATGCGCAACGTACGCTACACGATGCGTACACGTCATATATATATATATATATATATATATATATGCGTATATGTATATATATATATTATATATATTCATTTTTTTCTATATCTTCCCAATTACCCATTTTCACACTAAACCACTTTTTGAACTGCGTTCACACTAGGCTATTTTAAGCCATTCCCCTAAAACAAAAATAGGGCGCTGGCGGGGATCGAACTCTGTACCTCTTGTATGCAAGTCATGTGTTCCAACCAAATGAGCTACTAAGTCTTTTGCTTACAAACCCTAGAAAAATGCTAAACATTATTCGTTTCCCATTCTTCTTCTTTTTTTTCATGTTTTGCTGCGATATTTAAATTAAGGATATCTTCTTCACACGTTATCCGTTTTGCGTAAACTCGGACTCTATCTCAAGCAGAATTTCGAGGCGAATGCAATGGCGTAACCCGTTTCCCTTAATTCTTTGATTTGAAATTAATTATACTTTAATTTGTGAATCTCACTGTTATAGAATACACGGGGTGTTACATTCTCCCCCACTTAAAATGATTTCGTCCCCGAAATCTTCAAGTTAGGAGGAATGTATATCCTAACATCCAAACATCCATCTACTCATCCATCAAACACGAGTATCCATTGTCCTTAAAAGACTTCTAATGCTTCATGATCATATGCGAAGTGTGTGTGTACATGTACTTATCAAATGCAAAATCAGGTGGTCTACTGATTCAGTTGACCTCCTTAATGCGAATTATGCAAGTGCCATGAATCCATTATGTATGCAAATTTTCCTATTCATGATTCTACATGAGTGCACAATCATTCATACAAATGCAACATCCATATGATAACACATTAAAGTTCAACCATATACGAATGCAAACATATATGCATATGCAATATGAAGTGACTGAGCCGATCTAAAACCTAGATTGTGTGTGTATATGCAACCACGAGCAACCACTAGCAATCACTTGCAACCACTTGCAACCATCATCCATAACATGTTTCAACTACATGTTTACATCCAAAAGGATTCTACCTATGGTTCTCAAGATAGGATCGAGGAGAGAAATAGGATAAAACAAAGCATCTAGAATAAGTTAACGATGTACCGCCAGAAGGTCCGGTCTGCTTCTCAGGGCAGTCTTTGCTGATGTGTCCAGTCTCCCCACAATGAAAACATTCTCCTTGCTTTCTTTACCTCTTTCTACAATCCTTGGCTTTGTGCCCTTCCGTACCACAAAAATTGCATTTCCTTTTTTCCTGTTTCTTATTATTACTGTTACGATCCTTTCTTGTTTGACTATTATTCGTCTTCCTACTCTGGGACTCTTCCGCTTGCTGGTTCACGGGGAGGAGGAGGAGTGAAAGCGTCAGCAGCTGGGGAGTAAGGTCTCCAGACATGCTGAAACAGAAAGGGTAGATTCAAAACGAAGGATAAGAGATAGTACCTATGGCTTTGGGGAGGGGACTTTGCCTTTTAAAATAAAATAATATTTTATCTTTTAAAAATGCTTCTTTAAATTTCCTTTTTGAAAATAAAATTTCAAAACTTTTTATCTTATCTGGTAAACCTA
This sequence comes from Allium sativum, assembly GCA_030737875.1. NCBI lineage: Eukaryota > Viridiplantae > Streptophyta > Magnoliopsida > Asparagales > Amaryllidaceae > Allium > Allium sativum. The sequence continues at coordinate 152,035,306 of CM060912.1, forward strand.
TGCTCTGATACCAAGTGAAACACCCCACCACCGTTAGGGTCACTCTCAAAGGGAATGCCCAAATTTTGGTGGAGGTTTATAAGTATAAGTCACAGATATACAAGACAGATATAAGAACACATATTTGTAAATAGCAGAAAAGCAGCAACTTTTATTTCATAAAAGTAAATACGTGTTACAGCAACATCACCATGGTTGTCTTACATCCTTTCAAAAAAAAAAACATAACACCTTCATAACTGTCTTGATTACATTATTTAAAGAAGCATAAAGAAAACATAAATAAACTGCAAAAGCCCCATAGTTGTTGTCCAAAGCCATAGTTCAAAACGGAAAGGTCCAAGCAATACATTCTTTCTCTTCAAGCTGGATATGAAGGCTGGTCAAGCTGCAGTATTCCCTCCCTGTGGACCTGGGGGGGGGGAACGGAAGAAAAGAAGACGAAAGAAAAGTAGAGTCAGACATAAAGCCTGAGTAAGTCGAGGACTACTCTGTCTATGAATAAAGAACTGGGTATGATAAGTATAAACTAGAAATGGGGAAAGCACTATAAACTTGGTTAAGTTGTCTAGGGTCGAATATACTATCGTACCCCATATTAATCTCTGTACCCATATAAACTAGTTCCCAATAGGCACCCCATAACCAGGGTGAAGTGATCCATTTTACGATGATCGGCTCCTACTCGCATAGTTACATGTGTCTTACGGCCCCCGATGTTGTAGTTACCTATGCTGGTCCCACCATGGGGTGTATCAAGTCCCATGGTGGCGACCCGACACAATCCTAGAATGCACAGGTATGCTACTGGTGCCCAGTGCCTTATTTTTCTGCGCCGGAGTGTGTGCACGCCCGCACCCCGTTAGAACCTACACTGCTGCACCACCGCCGTCGATTTGACCTCTTACAATCAGCCCAGTAATCGTGCCCCACCCTGCCTAGTTTCAGGGTACCTTTGATACATTCATGTGGGTTACTGCTGAAATGGGTCCCCCGCTACTAGGTTTTCTATCTCTAGCCAACATGCTAAGTTGGTTAAGTGTTTTATGAACCTAACCCCCAATCAGTCTATTTAGTTTAGCATGTTCCATTTTGATTAAGTATTACTTAATCCTATCAATCCTGACTCAGCCTTAATTGTCTTATTAAATCCTTGACCTCTCACATTAGACAGGTATTGTTGTGGCTGCCTGTTGCCGGTTGGGTCCGGGCAGTCTTACGCCACAACTCAGTCTAACCTCGGGTCCTTATTGGGCTCCATGTTTAACCACCCACATTGGATAGGTATTGTTGTGACTACTGGACAGCCGGGCGGTTCCGGGCAGGTTTACATCACAACTCAATCCAACCTCGGGTTAAACACATCGTATTTTCTACATTTACATATTTTGTCTTTCTTCTTTTTATATGTAAATATTTGCGGCCCATTATTCAAAAATCAATTTAAGCTAATGGTGTAAAAGTTTACACCAATCATGGGCCCAACCCATTCTTGAATTTGGGCCCCTCTACTTTTATATTTTCATTTATTAATTAATTTGGCCCAACGCTATTTCCCCCGTTTAATACGTTCGTTTATTATAATATATGTTGGGCTTAGCCTTTTTAAGCCCAACTTAGCCACGTGAAAAAGGGGAGGCTTAAAGCGTGATTATATACACAAAAAGGGGAAGGTGAACGCATGAACTTGCAACATAACGTTGGAACTACAAAATGGAAACTGGTATACTTGCATAGTAGTAACGTATACTTTGGTCATAAAGCATAAGTGACATGAATCAAAGCATGTAAACTTGTAGTTAAGTTAGAATCTAAATTGGATATCATTATTGACACATAGTCTTAACTACAACATAAACCTATATTTTTCTTTAGGCATAATGTCAAACATAAGCAAATCATGTTCATAAGGTTACTACATGTTTACAAAGGTGCTTACTTTTGTTACTAATACAAAAGTATAGTTCAACTAGAATTATTCCAACTTAATCATGATTTTAAATCTATTCACATAACCATGGCACACATATACCTATGGCATAAATATTTCTAAACATGAAATCATGATTTTTACTTTAGTCATGCAAACTTGCAAATGGGATTTTAAATCTAACCTAGCTATGTACAACATATGTCATCATATAATTCTTGTTAACAATATAGACCTAACATGTTTTTCAATTATGCAAAATATCAAACATAGCCTAGTCATATTCGTAAGTTCGCAAAGAGGCTTACTTTTGTTTCTAATACAAAAGTATGGTCTTATACATAGATCATGATGCCAAATTTTTCAACATAATTTCATATTAATTATAATAACCCAAATTTTTTCCAATTACACACAAAATGATTTTTGTACAAAAATATACATTATGATGGCATAGTAGCAAAACCACAAACTTGCATGAATTTCAATTAAAGAACTACATACATGTAGCTTCAACATGAATTACAAACTTTGCGAATATCCAAACGTATATTTGCATAAAACTACCGCAAACATGTAGTTTTTATAATGAATAACATACTTTGCGAATATCCAAACGTATACTTGCATAAAACTACCGCAAACATGTAGTTTTTATAATGAATAACATACTTTGCGAATATCCAATCGTTATACAATATTCCAAATCGATAAGAATCATAGTAACGCACAAATATGAATTACTTATCACCACAAATCAAGTGTACAAACCAACACAGTTATTTATTCATACCAAAATAATACTCTACTTACAATCGTGTGGCGAATTCTCCAATTCAGGAATTTGGAGATGCGACTCCTTTTGACGTAGGCGTTGATTTGATTTGTTTAAGTTGCTTTATGCTTTAGAATTTGCCTCCTAATCTTCTCTCAAATTGGTGGCTACTCCTAGTCGTTCCTCAGCAGCATGATGGCCTCATTCTTATTTTTTTGTGTGAGTTTAGGTTAGGTTTGAGTTGTATATATAGAATTTTAGGATTAATTTAGGCCGTTTGATTAATCCTAGAAATGACCATAACCGTTCAGTCAGGATAGAGTTATCCTATTGACTCAGCCATGAGTCAGAAATGACTCAGCATTGACTCAGCGATGAGTCAGAAATGACTCAGCGTATTAAATGTTCACCAATTCAAACGTAAATATGTATTTAATAGATACATTTTCCCCTTTACCGTATTAATTACCCATATATAAATATTTATTTATATATGAATAAATATTTTCTTACCTTTAATTTGTCATAATTAAAAATTGGAAAAGGCCAAAAAAAAAAACCATCCTTGACAACCAAAAATGCGCAACGTATGCTACATGATGCGTACACGTCATATATATATATATATATATATATATATATATATATATATATATGCGTATATGTATATATATATATTATATATATTCATTTTTTTCTCTATCTTCCCAATTACCCATTTTCACACTGAACCACTTTTTGAACTGCGTTCACACTAGGCTATTTTAAGCCATTCCCCAAAAACAAAAATAGGGCGCTGGCGGGGATCGAACTCTGTACCTCTTGTATGCAAGTCATGTGTTCCAACCAAATGAGCTACTAAGTCTTTTGCTTACAAACCCTAGAACAATGCTAAACATTATTCGTTTCCCATTCTTCTTCTTTTTTTCATGTTTTGCTGCGATATTTAAATTACGGATATCTTCTTCACACGTTATCCGTTTTGCGTAAACTCGGACTCTATCTCAAGCAGAATTTCGAGGCGAATGCAATGGCGTAACCCGTTTCCCTTAATTCTTTGATTTGAAATTAATTATACTTTAATTTGTGAATCTCACTGTTATAGAATACACGGGGTGTTACAGAGGAGGAGGAACGGCCGACGAGAGGGTGCGATCTGATGGCGGTCTCGGTCACCGTGGAGGCGTGCGTAGGTGGAGTGATGAAGTCGGTGAGTTGGGTTTACTTCGGCCTGAACAAACGATGTAGAAGATAGATTAAAACAAGGTTAATTATATTATTAATATATTAGCTAAGTAATTAATTATTAAATCAAAGTAATTAACGTTCAAACTGCAATATCTTTGTCATACCTTATCAGAATTCAACGAAACAAGTTGCGTTGCGATCGTATTGAAGAGCACTACAACATGGAACAAACTAGAACCAATTCTGAGCAAATGAAGATTTGAGGAAAATTTCAGAACTGAATTGATTGGTGAGATTTCTATATTTTAATAATTGATTAAAATTAAATTATTTTCTTACTTGAAATCGATGTATGAAAGTGATAAGTTCAGATCTGTATTCTTTGTTTGTTGTGTGATGAATTGTAATGTTCATGGTTGGTTAAAGTAGATTTAAAATTACCACCTTGATTAGAAATGATGATTTAATCAAATTGACAAATTTGATTTAGAAATTGGTTAGACAAATAAAACAACCTTTTTTGTTGAAAACCATTATGCAAGTTAAAAATACACATTTTTTATTAGTGAAATAAAAATACACATTTTTGATTAGAAAATTAAAATAACATTTTTCTGTTATACATGTTAGTGTAATAGAAAATGAACTTTTACACATTGAAGGGATTAATTGAAAATGAACATTTTTATACTTTAATAAGAATGTAATAGAAATGGACATGTAAATAAAAGAAACATTTTTGTAATAGAAATGGACATTAAAACAAAAGAAACATTTTTGTTATAGAAATGAGCATTAGAAGTTAAATGACATTTCCTTATAAAAATGAACATTTTGATTTATTAAAAAAGGATATAACAAAAATCACTATTTTTGTTTGCATCAAAAGTTAACAAACAAATTTTCATTTTTTTTTTGTGTATTGAAAGTTAACATACAAGATTATCATTTTATATATATTAAAAGAATATATTTTGTCACTTGAAAAGAAGGAATATTTGTTTGAAAGAATGTTAACATATAATTTACATTTTCAATGATAATTAGCATTCATTAAAAAGAATGAATCTTTGCTTGAAACTTGTGGACATGTAACTTACATTTTATGAAAATGAGTTATTAAAAAGAAATAACCTTTTTGTCAAAAAAAAAAAAAAAATTGCAAGGAAAATCAATATTTTTGATAAAAAGAAAACTTGCAATAAAAATCAACATTTTTGATTAAAAGAAAATTAACATTTTCTTATGTGAAAAAGGATTAAAAGAAAATTTACATTTTCTTATGTTAAAAAGGATTAGAAGAAAATTACATTATTTTGTTTACAAAGAAGAACTGAGCAAAATTACACCATTTTGTTTTCATGGAAGAATTGAACAAAATTATACATTTTGTTTACATAGAAAGAAAAAAAAAGGGACAAAATTAACACCTTTGTTAATTTGATTGAAAAGAACAAAAGCTCATATTTTGTTTACATTAAAGAGGATAGAACAAAACTCATATTTTGTTTACATTAAAGAGGATAGAACAAAACTCATATTTTGTTTACATTAAAGAGGATTAACAGAACTATCATATTTTGTTAAAAGAAAAGGATTAACAAAACTATTATATTTTGTTAAAAGAAAAGGATTAACAAAACTATTATATTTTGTTAAAAGAAAAGGATTAACAAAACTATCATATTTTGTAAAAAGAAAAGGATTAACAAAACTATCATATTTTGTTAAAAGAAAAGGATTAACAAAACTATCATATTTTGTTAAAAGAAAAGGATCAACAAAACTATCATATTTTGTTAAATGAAAAAGGTTAACATTTTTATCATATTTTGTAAAGAATAACATTTTTTCCAAAAAAAAAATGTTAAATGAGAAGGAATTGAAAATGTATATTTTTATACATTAAAAAGGATGATTTAGTAAAGAACATTTTTGTCACATAAAAAAAAACTATGAAGTAAAATATTCATTTTGTCATTAAAAATGAATGAGACCAAAAATAAACTTTTTGGTCAATAATTAAGAGTTAAGAATTTGTTGTTATTTGTTAACAAAAAAAAGTTGAAATAAAAATTAAGATTTTTATTGTCACTTGTACACAATAAAAAGAATTGAAATATGTGTATGTGATGTGGAGTGTTTGATGTGTTAAATATATTGTTAGTGTATTCAAAACTGAATACTACACTTCCATTTACAAGTCATTCAACTTGTTTATGTGATTGGGTCGATAATTTTCACACATCGCCCAAGTGCACAAATATATTATTATTTGATTGCTGGATGAAACCCCACACGGGTGTTGGGATGATCCTACACTAGTCCCAATATTTAGTGTAGAATCCACTCTGGTTGATCATTTGGTTGTGTGATAGATTTATCATGATTGTTGATTATATGCAAATTATGGTTGTTGACTGAGTCACATTCCAATAAAGAATATTTTAGAAAAAGAATACATTTTAGAAAAATATATTTATTTGATATAAACTAGTTATCAACTAGAGCAAACCATTAAATTAAGATTTAATGAAGCTTTCCAACTATTTAATATTTAATTCAAATTAAATGGAATAGATTGGATTTGGGTTTGTCGTGAATAGTGTCTTAAATAACACTGTTCTTAAACCTCGTATGAAAAGAATATTCTTTTAATTTAGACTATTAAAGTTTTCAATTATATTTAGTAATTGAAATAAGATGAAATGTGAGTTGGGTTTATTGTGAACTGTGTTTTTAAGCGACATATGTTCTTTAACTCAACTGACAGTGAAAATATATGATTTGGAATTTATAAATCTTTATTTAAAGATTTAAATGGAAATTTTCCCAAAAGCCAAGTTTTCCAATTTAATATATTAAATTGGAGTTGAATGGACTTCGAATTAATAATAAACGAGATAAGTTTCTGTAAAAGAAAACCGATACTACATATGGAATTTAAGAGGCTTTGCCGTTATTTCATTTATATTATTGGTCGGATACAGAAATTTATAACGAGTATATATTGATTTGATTTCTACGAGGATTCTATATTTTATGGAATATGATTTTGGGTTTACCGTGAACTATGTTTTAAATGACATTAGTTCTTTAACCCAATTAAAGATATGATTAATTTCTTAAATTTAATTAATCATTGAATAATGATTTGTGATATTTAAAGCCAAATTGTGTTTTAATAAATCTTTAAAGAAAAGATTTAAGAATAAATTTGGAGAATTTATCTTTGATAAGATAATGCGAATATTTCATTAGAAGAATAATTCTGAATTGGAATGTGGTTTTGGATGTGTTTTTATCGTATTTGATTTTTATTATAAAAATACGCGAGTTATTCGGAAAGACCGGGTTCAACCCATTCCGAATAATAACTACGGCAATGAAGAGCCGAAGATGAAGACGGTGATTGAGGACCGACGATCTTCACATCGAATGGATGTGTTGCTACTGATGCCCATGATTGGAGTAGCTACCTTGAAGGGGCTTCCGTGGTAGCCGTTTGGACTATTGTTGATTGTTCGGATTTGGTTTTCGCTCAGACCCAGAGCATAAGCTAGTAAATGGATGCATGTCTGACGTTGGATTTCGTTTCATGTGAATTAAATTGATTTTTATTAATGTATATCTGATTGGTGGTGGAGAATTTATTCTCTACTTAACACCCTGGTATATATATTAATAGGGATTGATCGCATGGCGTGAATTGTCAATGTGGTATGCCAAGATACAATTGATCAAGGCTTTTGTTGAAAAGCAGGGCCTTGTGGGATGATCAAAGTATAACCTATTACGGCATAGCTTTGTGTATATCGTGACTTCGCGAGCCTCACACCCCGGTATGAGTCAAAAACGGGATATGGACCGTAGGGAGTGCACACGTTTCTTTCTAGCTAGAGTGATGTCAGGGACCTAACAGCGCTGACATTTTACTTATGTAGATGATGGATTTTGAGGCGCCTCGGATTTTTTTATAGGCCGTAAGTGGTCATGCTATAGGTCCAAAGGGAACGGGAAGCGTGTGTTCAGGCATAACCAATCCACTGCCCATAGGCGGGGACCGGCCCTACCGCATCCAAGGGTTCACTACGGGGGATCCTGAGGCATTTGCTAGAGTGTCTCGAATCGGAGAGGAGCTTGCCTCTAGCCTCAACTCATGATGGAAATCCAACTTCCAATACGACCTTGCGGTTTTGATTGTAGAACTAGTATGGCGACATAGTAGGATGGGGTGCTATGCCGCCTATGATTGATACATTATGATTGAAATGTTTTTGAAATATATATACCCATATATATACACACTAATATTAAATCCGTCTTATCGTATCAAGCATTTTGACCATTATAAGGTAAAACCCTATCCTCCGGTTTGCGTTGCATTGTGTGATAGGACTTGGGTCTTATAATGGTTTCATTTTTCTAAAAAGCATTGCGTTGTTTAACGATCTACTTTATTTCATGCACTGGCAATCCAATGGAGTAAACCCGTTCCGCGTTAGCGGCGTGGTCCTGTGATTAGCCATATTATTAGGTAAGTTTAGTTAAGATTTCTCATACCAGTCCCATGACTGACCTGTAGTTTGTTTCACTGGCAAACTCGGGTGCCCATATTTTCCACACGGGCAGTCGAGTAGCTTTTTGCAGATATATTTACAGGATCCTGGTTTACAGCTGAAGCGGTATTCGGAAAGCTCTGTATCCATGTATTCCTTTCAGTTGTATATTTGTATTATTTTTCCACTGCTATGTAAATGTAATTTAAATCTCTGATATCATTGTATTTCTTTTATGTAATAAGTATTCATACTCTGATATATTCTGTACTCTGATGTAATTGTTGTAATCAGCAATAAAATGCTCTTCAGTTTGTGTTCTGATGTGTATTGTTCTCAAGGCAATCTAGGCTTTCCTTTACGGGGAAGTTTGGGTCGTTTCAGTTGGTATCAGAGCTTTGGTTTACAGAGCTCGAGAACAAGACACATTAGAACCGAATGAAAGAATTCATCAGAGATTGGATTAGTAATATCCAATAAGAACAATTCATTAGAGATAGAATCAGTAGTATCCTAGAACGAGCGTGATGGGTATTATTTTCTTTAAAATAAAAAAAATAAAAAAACAAATTAGTTGAAATTTTATCTTAATATACGTATTTGAGTATATTATTATATTTTAATGTGGACAATCGAGTATATAAAGATTTCGAATATACGAGTAATTAACGGATATTCAAAGTTTTAATATACTGGATAGATATAGTATCACACTCTAGTCCCCCGGGGGTAATTCTGGTGATGCGGCCGCATCATCAGTATTTATGTTCGAGTTTCGAAAGTGGGATTTCTATATATTTCCATTGACTGGTATGAGAACCAACACTTAGTTAGAATATATTGCTTTGATTTGCACTAAAAATACAATTTTTGACTATATATAAAAGTTATATATTTTTGATAAGTTAATCACCTAATTGATTGCTGGTTGTGATGTTTGATAATTAGTTTCACTGATTAAAATATTAGAATGATAATTAATTAAACCAATAAATAATTTAAAGTCGAATTGGTTAATTAAACAACTATAGCTTCGTTCCTTTTCGAGGACGAAAAGATTTTAAGTGGGGGCGATTGTAACGACCCGGAATTTTGGGACCAATTAAAAATTTTTATTTTAGAAATTTTAAGGGAATTTTAATATTTAAAATAATTCATTTTAAATAATAACAACTAAAAATTTATTTTAAAAACGAATAAATTTAATTTAATTATAAAAGGAGATTAAAACAGCGCTGCAGTTTGAAAATTTGAATTTGAACTTTAACTGACTGTATGGGATTCATTTTAAATCAGAATTGAGCGAAACCAGAAATATTTAAGTCTGTTTAATCATATCTTCCCAACGAATCTGAAAAACTGAAATTTCACTTTGAAAATCAAAAGTTATGTCCAGTTCAAAATTTAGAAAAGTCGCTGTAGAATTTATATATATTTTAATATAATATATGGCCCTTGAAAATAGTCATTTTGCAAACGACCTCTGTTTTTGACGAAACCAGTTTTGTTGGAACCAGAATGTCATTTTATTGCTAGGTTTCAATTTTCATAATTTTTCGAATTAATATGTGAGCGTGGCAGAGGAAAATGTGTTTTGACCGTTTCAGTCAATTTTAATCGACTTGAAAATGGCCATTTTTCAAACGGTCTCAGAATTCGACGCAATTATTCTCGTTAGAACCATATCGTCAAAACATAACTAGAAAAAAAATTCTGTAATTTTTAGAGTCCGTATGTGGCCCCGGTAATTTAAAATGTACGCTTGAATTTAATAATTAAATGATTTTTAATTAAATTTTAAAAAAAGCATATCGTAACAGCCGAACTGGGTTACGAAACATATTCTATTGCGTCCGGGATGGGGGTTATTAACTAGGGGCGACACTCGTTGGGTTTGATTTGGTGTTCATATTGATAAATAAGAATTTTTGAATTAAATAAACTATATTAAATAAATATACACCTACAAATACGGTATAAATACGCTCCCTATACGAAACCCAAATCTAATTGCTGTAGCCCTCGTATGCCATCGTTCAATGGCTGAGGCGCTCCGAACTTCAATCCTTTCGATCTCCCAAACTACACAAAAATATTCAAAACTCCCAAAGCAAAATCAAAGTTCTTGGAATGCTCTACGGTATCAACGGTCAAGATGGAGTCTCGTTGAGTGGATAGCTCGGATTTTTCACTCAAACACCCGCCGTTTGCCACCGATTTCGTAGCAAATGGGGCCACCGAAGTCAACGCCTCACCTGGCGCAGGGAGGAGGAGGAACGGCCGACGAGAGGGTGCGATCTGATGGCGGTCTCAGTCACCGTGGAGGCGTGCGTAGGTGGAGTGATGAAGTCGGTGAGTTGGGTTTACTTCGGCCTGAACAAACGATGTAGAAGATAGATTAAAACAAGGTTAATTATATTATTAATATATTAGCTAAGTAATTAATTATTAAATCAAAGTAATTAACGTTCAAACTGCAATATCTTTGTCATACCTTATCAGAATTCAACGAAACAAGTTGCGTTGCGATCGTATTGAAGAGCACTACAACATGGAACAAACTAGAACCAATTCTGAGCAAATGAAGATTTGAGGAAAATTTCAGAACTGAATTGATTGGTGAGATTTCTATATTTTAATAATTGATTAAAATTAAATTATTTTCTTACTTGAAATCGATGTATGAAAGTGATAAGTTCAGATCTGTATTCTCTGTTTGTTGTGTGATGAATTGTAATGTTCATGGTTGGTTAAAGTAGATTTAAAATTACCACCTTAATTAGAAATGATGATTTAATCAAAATGACAAATTTGATTTAGAAATTGGTTAGACAAATAAAACAACCTTTTTTGTTGAAAACCATTATGCAAGTTAAAAATACACATTTTTTATTAGTGAAATAAAAATACACATTTTTGATTAGAAAATTAAAATAACATTTTTCTGTTATACATGTTAGTGTAATAGAAAATGAACTTTTACACATTGAAGGGATTAATTGAAAATGAACATTTTTATACTTTAATAAGAATGTAATAGAAATGGACATGTAAATAAAAGTAACATTTTTGTAATAGAAATGGACATTAAAACAAAAGAAACATTTTTGTTATAGAAATGAGCATTAGAAGTTAAATGACATTTCCTTATAAAAATGAACATTTTGATTTATTAAAAAAGGATATAACAAAAATCACTATTTTTGTTTGCATCAAAAGTTAACAAACAAATTTTCATTTTTGTTTGTGTATTGAAAGTTAACATACAAGATTATCATTTTAAATATATTAAAAGAATATATTTTGTCACTTGAAAAGAAGGAATATTTGTTTGAAAGAATGTTAACATATAATTTACATTTTCAATGATAATTAGCATTCATTAAAAAGAATGAATCTTTGCTTGAAACTTGTGAACATGTAACTTACATTTTATGAAAATGAGTTATTAAAAAGAAATAACCTTTTTATCAAAAAAAAAAAAAAATTTGCAAGGAAAATCAACATTTTTGATAAAAAGAAAACTTGCAATAAAAATCAACATTTTTTATTAAAAGAAAATTAACATTTTCTTATGTGAAAAAGGATTAAAAGAAAATTTACATTTTCTTATGTTAAAAAGGATTAGAAGAAAATTACATTATTTTGTTTACAAAGAAGAACTGAGCAAAATTACACCATTTTGTTTTCATGGAAGAATTGAACAAAATTATAAATTTTGTTTGCATAGAAAGAAAAAAAAAGGGACAAAATTAACACCTTTGTTAATTTAATTGAAAAGAACAAAAGCTCATATTTTGTTTACATTAAAGAGGATAGAACAAAACTCATATTTTGTTTACATTAAAGAGGATAGAACAAAACTCATATTTTGTTTACATTAAAGAGGATAGAACAAAACTCATATTTTGTTTACATTAAAGAGGATTAACAGAACTATCATATTTTGTTAAAAGAAAAGGATTAACAAAACTATTATATTTTGTAAAAAGAAAAGGATTAACAAAACTATTATATTTTGTTAAAAGAAAAGGATTAACAAAACTATTATATTTTGTAAAAAGAAAAGGATTAACAAAACTATTATATTTTGTTAAAAGAAAAGGATAAACAAAACTATTATATTTTGTTAAAAGAAAAGGATTAACAAAACTATCATATTTTGTAAAAAGAAAAGGATTAACAAAACTATCATATTTTGTTAAAAGAAAAGGATTAACAAAACTATCATATTTTGTTAAAAGAAAAGGATCAACAAAACTATCATATTTTGTTAAATGAAAAAGGTTAACATTTTTATCATATTTTGTAAAGAATAACATTTTTGCCAAAAAAAAAAGAGTGTTAAATGAGAAAGAATTGAAAATGTATATTTTTATACATTAAAAAGGATGATTTAGTAAAGAACATTTTTGTTACATAAAAAAAAACTATGAAGTAAAATATTCATTTTATCATTAAAAATGAATGAGACCAAAAATAAACTTTTTGGTCAATAATTAAGAGTTAAGAATTTGTTGTTATTTGTTAACAAAAAAAAAAGTTGAAATAAAAATTAAGATTTTTATTGTCACTTGTACACAATAAAAAGAATTGAAATATATGTATGTGATGTGTAGTGTTTGATGTGTTAAATATATTGTTAGTGTATTCAAAATTGAATACTACACTTCCATTTACAAGTCATCCGACTTGTTTATGTGATTGGGTCGATAATTTTCACACATCGCCCAAGTGCACAAATATATTATTATTTGATTGCTGGATGAAACCCCACACGGGTGTTGGGATGATCCTACACTAGTCCCAATATTTAGTGTAGAATCCACTTTGGTTGATCATTTGGTTGTGTGATAGATTTATCATGATTGTTGATTATATGCAAATTATGGTTGTTGACTGAGTCACATTCCAATAAAGAATATTTTAGAAAAAGAATACATTTTAGAAAAATATATTTATTTGATATAAACTAGTTATCAACTAGAGCAAACCATTAAATTAAGATTTAATGAAGCTTTCCAACTATTTAATATTTAATTCAAATTAAATGGAATAGATTGGATTTGGGTTTGTCGTGAATAGTGTCTTAAATAACACTGTTCTTAAACCTCGTATGAAAAGAATATTCTTTTAATTTAGACTATTAAAGTTTTCAATTATATTTAGTAATTGAAATAAGATGAAATGTGAGTTGGGTTTATTGTGAACTATGCTTTTAAGCGACATATGTTCTTTAACTCAACTGACAGTGAAAATATATGATTTGGAATTTATAAATCTTTATTTAAAGATTTAAATGGAAATTTTCCCAAAAGCCAAGTTTTCCAATTTAATATATTAAATTGGAGTTGAATGGAATTCGAATTAATAATAAACGAGATAAGTTTCTGTAAAAGAAAACCGATACTACATATGAAATTTAAGAGGCTTTGCCGTTATTCCATTTATATTATTGGTCGGATACAGAAATTTATAACGAGTATATATTGATTTGATTTCTACGAGGATTCTATATTTGTGACGGCCCGCCCCGCACCAACCGACATTTACTCCAAAAGTGCGCTGTACACATGTCCAGTTAGCACGGAACGGGTCGTCAGAAGGAAAAGGAAGAAGGAAATGAACATACAAAGAACCTATAGAATGTCTCACAGCGCATAGAACAAAATATAATAATAACATACTTGACATAAAACAGGAGAGACAGTGCATAAGCTGAAAATCAGAACTAAACATCATAGCAGTGGAAATTCAGAACTAAACATCATAGTAGTGGAAATTCAGAATATAGCTTATTACAACTTTCAAACTGTCTCAAAGCAAGAACAAGATAAATGAGGTACACTACTAATGCCCAAGTAGCAACCACCAACGACACAGGGAGAATGTGTATATATATATCATACGTGGAAGCCTCCTGCCCGCCTCCGGATCAACTACTCGCGCACCACCAGCTAACCTGTCTCTAGTCTGCTCGTGTGAGCACCCAGAGTAATAAGAGGAGACATAAAACTCTGGGTCAGACATAAAGCCTGGTATGAGCGATAAGCATCTAAAGTGAACAATAACAGGTACACTAAAACATACCTGAACCTGGACCTACAACCAAAGAGTTAGCACTACATACTGTACAACACTCTAAGGTATCATATCAAACAGTGTAAAGATACAGAGGTGGGGGAGGTGTGCATGTCATAATGATGTCAAACAATCAAGCATAGCATCCATCCTCACATCTCTCACTCAGTGCATAAAGCATACGATATTCACCACTTCGATCACCCAACATTCCTTGCTACGATCACTTTGCCCCATGAAGTCATAAATGGCTTCACTGCACTGATAACGTAGCCACTAATTCCTTGCTATGTCCACTTGCCCCATGGAGTTATTCACCCCATCTGCGCTGGCTCATAGCCTTACCAATCCTCACTATGTCCACTTTGCCCCATGGAGTCACAAGAACCCCACTGCACTGGCTCATAGTCTTACTACGCATCACCTTGCCCCTCAGGTCATATGACCCTACTGCACTGATAACGTAGTCTTGCTACCATCACTTTGCCCCTCAGGTCATAATGACCCTACTGCACTGATAAGTAGCCATTACTCAATCTTGGTGGTGAATCGAAGTTATGAACGTCGGCAACTCCTTAGCACACGTCCCGCAGCAAAGTCCAACCATGAAGTGAACTCCTTGGTTCCCAACTGGATCCTGAGCTCTAACTTCCCATATTGGACTACCTTTGCATCTCGGGTTATTGGTCAATACTGGGTCGGGTCGGGTTCCTCCTCAAATTATCGGTTCGGGTCGGTGTCCTTCATCCGTTCGGGTCGGGTCTCCTTCTGGTATGGTTCGGGTCAGTTGTCCCCTCTTGGTTCGAGTCAGATGCTTCTCTTCGGGTCGGGTCGGGTGCTTCCCTTCGGGTCGGGTCGGGTGTCCCTTCTTGGTTCGTGCTTCCGATCCGTCTTCATGCTCCCTTCATATGCTCCTATCCGATCCGCTTTCGTGCTCCCGCTCTGATTCGTCTTCGTGCTTCCGCTCCGATCCGTCCTCCTCGATCCGATCCGTCCTTCTCGATCCGATCCGTCTTCCTTTATCCGATCTGATCCCAATTCAACTAGCGTGGCCTTCCTTTTTGCCACTTTTTTCCAAGTGTTGGGTTCCGATCCGATCGGGTTCCTTGCTCAGTTCAACATATCCGATCCGAGCCCTATGTCCGATCCGATCCGAACCCTGCACTGTTTTCTGAAACTGTTCCAGCAAGTGTTTACGCCATTCGACGACGTTTTCGACCATTCTAACTATAGAAATCAATCACAAAGCATTTCATACAGTCATAGCAACATGCATAATCAACCACAAACATCATTCACATCAATATCATAGGTTAAAATGGATCAAACATACCCAAAATCCCATATTTCCCCTTAAGCATGCTTAGGTGAAACTAATGATAGGATTAGCAAAACTTAACCAAATTAACCCAAATTCATATCAGAGGTCTAAAACATCATTTAGGAATTTATGATGTGTAGAATGCGGGTCATTACACTCTCCCCCCCTTAAGAAATTTCGCCCCCGAAATTCCCTAACCCAAACACACATAAAAGTCCCGCATGCCTATCAATCATAAAACAACAATCAAACATGCAAACAAGCAAAGCAAGTCTATCCTAGCATGCGGAAAACTAAATTACAAAGTAAATCTTACCAGGCAAAGAGTTCTGGATATGCCTTCCTAATGTTCTCCTCTGTCTCCCAAGTACAATCATTCTCGTTTTCGCCCCACTGAACCTTGACTAGCTTCACCGCCTTCCTTCGAAGTTGCTTCGTATCATGCCCCACAATACGAATCGGCTTGCGGTTTCCAACCGCCTTGGGTTCTACTTCGAAGTCCTCTAACTGATCAGGTGAAATAGTCACATCTGAGTCGTGAACGAACTTCCTTAGTTGGGAAACATTAAATACATTGTGAACTCCCGCCATTTTCTCTGGTAAGCCAACTCTATATGCCAAATTCCCGACTAGTTCAAGAACAGGGAATGGGCCAACAAATCTTGGTGCCAACTTGCCTCTCCTACCAAATCGAATCACGCTCTTCAACGGAGAGATCTTGACGAACACCAAGTCACAAACGGAGAATTTCAAGTCTCTTTTCCTCTTATCGGCATAACTCTTCTGCCTATCCTGAGCAGCTTTCATTCGTTGCTGAATGACCTTAATCTTATCTGAAGTTTCCCTCACCACATCTGGTCCAAGCACAAACTTCTCGCCAGTCTCTATCCAACATGATGGTGAGTTGCACGGTCTTCCGTACAAAGCTTCATATGGAGCCATACCGATACTGGATTGGTAGCTATTATTATATGCAAACTCTACTAGATGCAAATGGTCATCCCATGATCCACCAAAATCCAATATACAAGTTCTTAAGAGATCTTCCAATATACGATTCACCCTCTACGTCTGACCATCGGTCTGAGGATGATATGCGGTATTGAGATGTAATCTTGACCCTAGAGCCTCTTGTAAGCTCTTCCAAAACCCACTAGTGAACAACGGGTCTCGGTCACTCACAATGCTTTTGGGTACTCCATGAAATCTCACTACCCATTTCATATACAATTCTGCCAACTTGGCTGCAGTTCTGGTCGATTTGACTGGTATAAATCTTGCGCTTTTAGTCAATCGATCCACAATTACCCAAATGCTATCATATCCCAATTTAGTCCTTGGTAAACCATCGATGAAATCCATCGAGACTTTCTCCCATTTCCATTCGGGAATTTCTAATGGTTGCAACAACCGACTAGGCTTCTTTTGCTCGGCTTTAACTAGCTGGCAATTCATGCATTTGGATATAAACTTCCCAACGTCTCTTTTCATTCCTTCCCAGTAGTAGGTTCGCTTCATGTCTCGATACATCTTATTACCACCGGGATGTATAGTCAGTTTTGAGTGATGACATTCTCTAAGCACTTCATCTCTCAAACCATGCACGTTGGGCACAACTAGTCTTCCATTCTTCCGAAGCCATCCATCTCGATCAAGCCCATACACATTCATCTCCTCATCGATACCCATTTCTAACTTGGATATGATTTCTAATAGATTAGGATCGTCCCTCTGGCTAGAACCAATCCGCTCTATCAAAGTGGGTCTGATCGTCAAATTAGCTAGCATAACTGGATCCAATTCGCACTTTGGTCTGAAATCAAACCCCGCTATATACTCCAGTTGCTTCCATTCAAGAAACATTGCCCCTAAGCTGGCATGTCTCCTACTCAAGGCATCGGCTACCGCATTACCCTTCTCAGGTGTATATGCGATATCAAAATCATACGAAGCCAAGAACTCTAACCATCTCTGCTGACGGAGATTCAGATCTTTCTGAGAGAAGATATACTTTAACGACTTATGATCGGTAAACGACTCAAATCTTTCTCCCAAGAGATAATGTCTCCACATCTTCAGCGCAAATACAATCGCTGCCAATTCCAAATCATGGGTAGGATACTTCTTCTCATGCGGCTTTAGCTGTCGACTAGCATAAGCTACAACCCTACCTCCCTGCATCAATACTGCACCCAGTCCGGTACCTCAAGCATCCGTGTATACCGTCATCTCTTCATTCCCATTAGGAATGACTAACACTGGCGCACGCGTCAACCTCTCCTTTAGACTCTTGAAGGCATCCTCACACACTCCGTCCCGGACGAAGGACTGATTCTTCTTAGTCAACTGAGTCAACGGTGCTGCTATCTTGGAGAAGTCCTGGATAAACTTACGATAATATCCAGCTAATCCCAAGAAACTTCTTACATTTGTAGCATTCTTGGGTGTAGGCCAATCCTGTACCGTAGCCACCTTCGCAGGGTCCACGGCAATACCACTCTCAGAAACAACATGACCCAAGAATCTCACTTCCCTTCTCCAAAAATGACACTTAGAGAATTTCACTTTCAATTGGTGTTTCCTCAACACCTCCATCACTATCCTCAAGTGTCCCTTGTGTTCCTCCTCTGTCCTTGAATAAACAAGGATATCATCCACGAACACAAGAACAAACTTATTCAACTGATCTCTGAATACTCGATTCATAAGATCCACAAAATAGGTAGGTGCATTGGTCAACCCAAATGGCATGACCAACCACTCATAAAATCTAGACGGCGTCCTAAATGCCGTTTTCGGAACACTCTCATCCGCTACTCGAAGCTGATGAAATCCTGTCGCGAGGTCCAACTGGGAGAACACTCTAGCTCCTTCTAGTTGATCAAACAAATCATCTATCCGCGGTAGAGGATACTTATTCTTCCTCGTCACCTTATTCAACTCGCGATAGTCCACACACAAACGAAGGGAACCATCTTCCTTAGTGGCAAACACAACTGGTGCTCCCCACTCGGAGACACTCCTTCTAATAAATCCCTTCTTCAAAAGATGGCTGACTTGCACCCCGAGCTCTCTCTCCTCCCTTGGTTCCATACGACGAAGTGGCATCATTATAGGTCTGGCATCTTTCACTAAATCAATACAGAACTCAATCTCTCGGTGTTGTGGAAGCCCGGTCACCTCCTCGAAGACGTCCGGATACTGGCCAACCACGGGCACATCTGACAACTCATCATGCGGGATGTCGAGGGAATTTATAAAACTAGCCATAACCCCATCACTAGGTAGGCTACCAAACACTACCCTCCGCCCATCATCCGCCCTCACTGTCACCAAAAAGCCCTCACATTCTACCACCACCCCGTATCTTTGGAGCCAATCGACTCCCAATATAATGCCATACCCAGTAAAGCCCAAAACAAAGCAATCACATATAAACATACATCCATGACTCGATAAGACCAAATTCCTGCAAATCATACTAAGGCTAGTCGAACCACCAATCGGGTTCGTCACAACTAATGGTCTATCGACTATCTCGGGTTCCAGTCCCAACCTCTCTACCAGGTCACTAGATATGAAGGAACGGGAAGCCCCAGTATCAAACAAAACTCGAACTGGTATATCATAAATAGAAAGCATACCTTGAATAACAACATTCTTTCCTTTCTCCGCCGCAGTTGGGGCATTCGACGAAGAAGGAACAACATCAATAGCATATGCTTTCACAATCTGCTTCTCCTTAAGAGGTTGCGGACACTTATCCTTCTGATGTCCCACTTGACCACAGTTGTAGCACTTCCTTTCCGCTGGCTTGGCCCTACATTCCTTAGCATAATGGCCCTTCTTCCCACAGCTGAAGCACTCAACATCCTTCTTGCTCTTTTTCTGGCCACCTTTTGATTGGTCCTGCTTCCTCTTATTCTGAGAGTTATTCTTGCCTCCACCGCCTGCTTACGGCTTTGGCCCTTCTGCAGATGCAGCCTCAGTCTTTGACTTAGGGTAAAGACTCTCTGACCTCAAAGCTTTCCCCACGATCGATTCAAAAGTCTCATCGATGTGGTTGATAAGCCTTTCCCCCAAGTATCCATCTAAACCAGTAATGAACTTCTCATTCTTCTTTTCAGGAGTATCAATAAGAGACAGTCCATACTTCGACAAAGTGTCGAACTCAGCAATGTAATCAGAAACTGCCCTTCCATTCTGCTTGAGTTCCAAGAACCTCTTAAACAACACTGACTTCTGGGCAGCGGGAATGAACTTCTCGCTAAAGCGAGCCTTGAACTGATCCCAAGTAACTTGATCCTCTGGAGTAGTTGTTCTAATGGCATTCCACCAATTCATCGCTCGCCCTTGCAGCTGACGAGACGCTAGCCTTCTCTTCATCGCATCCTCAAGACCCAAGTCATCGAAGATACGGTCACAGCTATCCATCTAATCTTGAACATCCGTGGCCGACTCCGTTCCGTGGAACGGCTTCCCACCAAGATTAGTGTAATCTTTGCACAACTTGGCGAAATCGACCCTAGGCGCCTGCACTACTGGGCCAACACCAACTCCGGGATTGGGAATTGCCCCTTGCACTTCTCTGAGCATGTCTTTCATGAGGTTAGTAAACATTGCCCTCATGTCAGCGGCATTCCCTTGGTTGGTCCCTCTACCAGCACCCCTCGTGTCTCGGCTCATCGTCAATCTGAAAAAGGGAAACAATTAACGACCCCATAGTGGTGCTAGTGCAGTGCGACTTCATCTTTATACTACTAATAGTATATATATAGCTTTTGAAAACCAAAGTAATCACAAATATGCGCTCTCCTATACGTACTATCTCTCCCTAGTGTCTTTCCCTAGGTTAACTACGCAACCTAGAGCTCTGATACCAAGTGTGACGGCCCGCCCTGCACCAACCGACATTTACTCCAAAAGTGCGCTGTACACATGTCCAGTTAGCACGGAACGGGTCGTCAGAAGGAAAAGGAGGAAGGAAATGAACATACAAAGAACCTGTAGAATGTCTCACAGCGCATAGAACAAAATATAATAATAACATACTTGACATAAAACAGGAGAGACAGTGCATAAGCTGAAAATCAGAACTAAACATCATAGCCGCGGAAATTCAGAATACAGCTTATTACAACTTTCAAACTGTCTCAAAGCAAGAACAAGATAAATGAGGTACACTACTAATGCCCAAGTAGCGACCACCAACGACACATTGAGAATGTGTATATATATATCATACGTGGAAGCCTCCTGCCCGCCTCCGGATCAGCTACTCGCGCACCACCAGCTAACCTGTCTCTAGTCTGCTCGTGTGAGCACCCAGAGTAATAAGAGGAGACATAAAACTCTGGGTCAGACATAAAGCCTGGTATGAGCGATAAGCATCTAAAGTGAACAATAACAGGTAGACTAAAACAAACCTGAACCTGGACCTGCAACCAAAGAGTTAGCACTACATACTGTACAACACTCTAAGGTATCATATCAAACAGTGTAAAGATACGGAGGTGGGGGAGGTGTGCATGTCATAATGATGTCAAACAATCAAGCATAGCATCCATCCTCACATCTCTCACTCAGTGCATAAAGCATACGATATTCACCACTTCGATCACCCAACATTCCTTGCTACGATCACTTTGCCCCATGAAGTCATAAATGGCTTCACTGCACTGATAACGTAGCCACTAATTCCTCGCTATGTCCACTTGCCCCATGGAGTTATTCACCCCATCTGCGCTGGCTCATAGCCTTACCAATCCTCACCATGTCCACTTTGCCCCATGGAGTCACAAGAACCCCACTGCACTGGCTCATAGTCTTACTACGCATCACCTTGCCCCTCAGGTCATATGACCCTACTGCACTGATAACGTAGTCTTGCTACCATCACTTTGCCCCTCAGGTCATAATGACCCTACTGCACTGATAAGTAGCCATTACTCAATCTTGGTGGTGAATCGAAGTTATGAACGTCGGCAACTCCTTAGCACACGTCCCGCAGCAAAGTCCAACCATGAAGTGAACTCCTTGGTTCCCAACTGGATCCTGAGCTCTAACTTCCCATATTGGACTACCTTTGCATCTCGGGTTATTGGTCAATACTCGTTTGGGTCGGGTTCCTCCTCAAATTATCGGTTCGGGTCGGTGTCCTTCATCCGTTCGGGTCGGGTCTCCTTCTGGTATGGTTCGGGTCGGTTGTCCCCTCTTGGTTCGAGTCAGATGCTTCAATTCGGGTCGGGTCGGGTGCTTCCCTTCGGGTCGGGTCGGGTGTCCCTTCTTGGTTCGTGCTTCCGATCCGTCTTCATGCTCCCTTCATATGCTCCTATCCGATCCGCTTTCATGCTCCCGCTCTGATTCGTCTTCGTGCTTCCGCTCCGATCCGTCCTCCTCGATTCGATCCGTCCTCCTTGATCCGATCCGTCTTCCTTTATCCGATCCGATCCCAGTTCAACTAGCGTGACCTTCCTTTTTGCCACTTTTTTCCAAGTGTTGGGTTCCGATCCGATCGGGTTCCTTGCTCAGTTCAACATATCTGATCCGAGCCCTATGTCCGATCCGATCCGAACCCTGCACTGTTTTCTGAAACTGTTCCAGCAAGTGTTTACGCCATTCGACGACGTTTTCGACCATTCTAACTATTGAAATCAATCACAAAGCATTTCATACAGTCATAGCAACATGCATAATCAACCACAAACATCATTCACATCAATATCATAGGTTAAAATGGATCAAACATACCCAAAATCCCATATTTCCCCTTAAGCATGTTTAGGTGAAACTAATGATAGGATTAGCAAAACTTAACCAAATTAACCCAAATTCATATCAGAGGTCTAAAACATCATTTAGGAATTTATGAACATTTTTCCCGAATTTTATCATGCTTAAATTCGCTAATTAACACTAATCACCCTTAACTAGCCATAATTAGTGTAAAACTATGCAAATCACTCACCTTAGCCACAAAATAAACTAAGATCTGAAATGATTCTCTGATTTGATGTGAATCTCAATGCCAACAGCAGCTCCTATGTTGATTTGGTGAAGATTTTCCTTGATTAGGAGTTGCTAAGCCAAATCCTTGACCAAAAGATGATTTGGAGGTGATTTAGAGGTTGGAGACCATTTTTAGGGATCCTTGGTGATAAGTGGAGGCTAGAAAACTGAAATGGAATGATTCTCCATCTCATTTCAGCCCTCCCATAACCCTAATCCCGAAATGGGTTATGGGCCTACTCACTAATCACCCGATTTGGCCCGGTTAAGCAGTTTTTCACCCTCCAAACCTTGTTTCAGCCATATCTCCCAAACGGTAAGTCCGTTTGGCTAATGTAACCACTCTACGGAAAGGTAAACCATCAAACGAATCAAATGGAAGTGGTTTCAGGTCAAAATTCCTTTCCAATCAAAAGTTATGGCCAAAACAGTATCAACTAGGGGCAAAATGGTCATTCAAAAATCGACAAAAATCATGAACATGGGAAATGACTCTAATGGATGTTTCCCAAAGTTACATGACCATACGACTTCACATGGGAAAGAAATAAATATTCTACGATCCTATGATGTGTAGAATGCGGGTCATTACAATATTTTATGGAATATGATTTTGGGTATACCGTGAACTATGTTTTAAATGACATTAGTTCTTTAACCCAATTAAAGATATGATTAATTTCTTAAATTTAATTAATCATTGAATAATGATTTGTGATATTTAAAGCCAAATTGTGTTTTAATAAATCTTTAAAGAAACGATTTAAGAATAAATTTGGAGAATTAATCTTTGATAAGATAATGCGAATATTTCATTAGAAGAATAATTCTGAATTGGAATGTGGCGTTGGATGTGTTTTTATCGTATTTGATTTTTATTATAAAAATACGCGAGTTATTCGGAAAGACCGGGTTCAACCCATTCCGAATAATAACTACGGCAATGAAGAGCCGAAGATGAAGACGGTGATTGAAGACCGAAGATCTTCACATCGAATGGATGTGTTGCTACTGATGCCCATGATTGGAGTAGCTACCTTGAAGGGGCTTCCGTGGTAGCCGTCTGGACTATTGTTGATTGTTCGGATTTGGTTTTCGCTCAGACCCAGAGCATAAGCTAGTAAATGGATGCATGTCTGACGTTGGATTTCGTTCCATGTGAATTAAATTGATTTTTATTAATGTATATCTGATTGGTGGTGGAGAATTTATTCTCTACTTAACACCCTGGTATATATATTAATGGGGATTGATCGCATGGCGTGAATTGTCAATGTGGTACGCCAAGATACAATTGATCAAGGCTTTTGTTGAAAAGCAGGGCCTTGTGGGATGATCAAAGTATAGCCTATTACGGCATAGCTTTGTGTATATCGTGACTTCGCGAGCCTCACACCCCGGTATGAGTCAAAAACGGGATATGGACTGTAGGGAGTGCACACGTTTCTTTCTAGCTAGAGTGATGTCAGGGACCTACCAACGCTGACATTTTACTTATGTGGATGATGGATTTTGAGGCGCTTCGGATTTTTTTTATAGGCCGTAAGTGGTCATACTATAGGTCCAAAGGGACCGGGAAGCGTGTGTTCAGGCATAACCAATCCACTGCCCATAGGCGGGGACCGGCCCTACCGCATCCAAGGGTTCACTACGGGGGATCCTGAGGCATTTGCTAGAGTGTCTCGAATCGGAGAGGAGCTTGCCCCTAGCCTCGACTCATGATGGAAATCCAACTTCCAATACGACCTTGCGGTTTTGCTTGTAGAACTAGTATGGCGACATAGTAGGATGGGGTGCTATGCCGCCTATGATTGATACATTATGATTGAAATGTTTTTGAAATATATATACCCATATATATACACACTAATATTAAATCCGTCTTATCGTATCAAGCATTTTGACAATTATAAGGTAAAACCCTATCCTCCGGTTTGCGTTGCATTGTGTGATAGGACTTGGGTCTTATAATGGTTTCATTTTTCTAAAAATCATTGCGTTGTTCAACGATCTACTTTATTTCATGCACTGGCAATCCAATGGAGTAAACCCGTTCCGCGTTAGCGGCGTGGTCCTGTGATTAGCCATATTATTAGGTAAGTTTAGTTAAGATTTCTCATACCAGTCCCATGACTGACCTGTAGTTTGTTTCACTGGCAAACTCGGGTGCCCATATTTTCCACATGGGCAGTCGAGTAGCTTTTTGCAGATATATTTACAGGATCCTGGTTTACAGCTGAAGCGGTATTCGGAAAGCTCTGTATCCATGTATTCCTTTCAGTTGTATATTTGTATTATTTTTCCGCTGCTATGTAAATGTAATTTAAATCTCTGATATCATTGTATTTCTTTTATGTAATAAGTATTCATACTCTGATATATTCTGTACTCTGATGTAATTGTTGTAATCAGCAATAAAATGCTCTTCAGTTTGTGTTCTGATGTGTATTGTTATCAAGGCAATCTAGGCTTTCCTTTACGGGGAAGTTTGGGTCGTTTCAACAACTTTTCTTTTCAAGATATATTTACATTAATGAGTGCAAATAAAAGAACAAATTTTAATTTCAAATCATTTATACATTGGTGAATGTAAATAAAAGGATAAACTCGGATTTCAACATATATTTACATTTGTGAATATAAATGAAAGGATAAATTTTATTTCAATGTATATTTTACATTTGTGAATGTAAATAAAGGAGTAAATTTTATTTTCAAAATATATTTGCATTGGTGAATGCAAATAAAAGAACAAATTTTATATATCTTTGTATCTGTAAATATATATTTTATATATCTTTGTATCAGTAAATACAAATAAAAGAACAAGTATATTTTTAATGTATATTTGCATTGGTAAATGCAAATAGCAGAACAAGTTTATTTTTAATGTATATTTACATTTGTGAGATTTTTAAATGTTACAATTTTTATTGAAATCAAAGTGACAAATAAAATATGACCTTTATTTCAATCCCTGTTATTGAAAACAGTAGACAATAAAAATATAATCTTTAATTTCAATTCTAAGATTACATAAAAATGTAATCTTTTAATTTTATTCTTTTTAATGAAACTATTCCATATTAAAAATGTATGCTTTTTAATCCACTCTTCTTAATGTAACAAACTCACATTAAGAATATGTCTTTTAATCCTTCTTTTTAATGTAAACAAATTTTCATTAAAAATACATTCTTTTTTTATTCATTCTTTTTAATGTAAACAAATTCACATTAAAAACGTATTCTTTTTATTCATTCTTTTTAATGTAAACAAATTCACATTAAAAATGTATTCTTTTTATTCATTCTTTTTAATGTAAACAAATTCACATTAAAAACATATTCTTTTTATTCATTCTTTTTAATGTAAACAAATTCACATTAAAAACATATTCTTTTTATTAATTCTTTTTAATGTAAACAAATACACATTAAAAATGTATTCTTTTTATTCATTCTTTTTAATGTAAACAAATTCACATTAAAAATGTATTCTTTTTATTCATTCTTTTTAATGTAAACAAATTCACATTAAAAATGTATTCTTTTTATTCATTCTTTTATTCTTTTTAATGTAAACAAATTCACATTAAAAATGTATTCTTTTTATTCATTCTTTTTAATGTAAACAAATTCACATTAAAAATGTATTCTTTTTATTCATTCTTTTTAATGTAAACAAATTCACATTAAAAATGTAATCTTTTTATTCATTCTTTTTAATGTAAACAAATTCACATTAAAAATGTACTCTTTTTATTCATTCTTTTTAATGTAAACAAATTCACATTAAAAATGTAATCTTTTTATTCATTCTTTTTAATGTAAACAAATTCACATTAAAAACGTATTCTTTTTATTCATTCTTTTTAATGTAAACAAATTCACATTAAAAATGTATTCTTTTTATTCATTCTTTTTAATATAAACAAATTCCCATTAAAAACATATTCTTTTTATTCATTCTTTTTAATATAAACAAATTCACATTAAAAATGTATTCTTTTTATTCGTTCTTTTTAATGTAAACTGTAACAACCCGTATTTTCAATAACCTGTTATAACATAAATCGAGGCAGAATTTAATTCTAAAATCTGAATCAAGGGAAACGGGCTATGCCATTGCGTTCATCTCGGAAAAATACGCGAAATAGAGTCCGAGTTTTCGAAAATCGGAGTCCGTATGACCCAGTTAAGGCCCATTGAAGTTTTCAGAAAATTCCTAAGTAAAAACAGATTTGAATTTCAAGTTCAAAAATGGAAATTAGGGCAAACTGGCGCAGGCGGGAAAATTCCCGCCAGGACCCCCATGTCGACAGGGTCCCCAGGGTGTCGACAGCCCTGTCGACACAGGGTGGCCGGGCAGTTTTGCCTGGCGCACCATTTTGGGTCTTGGTCTGGTTTGTGGCTTGGTTCTGGAGAGTTCCGAAATCTGATGGCCCTAATTTAACCTAGGGTTAATCCTATGGTCTAAATCACTAACCTAATCTATAAATAAGACCCTAACCTACCCTAAATCACTCATTATTCAATCTAGCAACTAAACTATGCCAAAATCCATCCTCTCATGGCCTCCACTCTCTTCATACAACTCCTAAGCAAATTTCTAAGAGATTTCCATGCATACAAGTGTATTTAGACTTGTATGATCCTCTTTAGCTTGCATTAAAGTCTTGTTTCTCTATTGTCATCATAAAGGAGGAGTCTTGATCAAGTTTGCTTGCATTTTTGGGGTTTTAATTTGTTGCATAAGGGGTTTCTTACATTTGCTACACTCATTTGAGTCCGCAAGAGCATAGTAAGCCCTATTCCTCTCATACTTGAACTTTGAAGTTAAATGCATGATATGCAAGTATGCAAGTTTGTTTATGCAAGTTTGTTTATGCATGTATGATATGAAGATTGATATATGTTATGCAAGTTTTATTACGCAAGTTTGATATGCAAAGTTGTCATATGATATGCAAGTATGCTTATGCAAGTTTGGGATGGTCATGTGGTTCATGTTA
Organism: Allium sativum; assembly: GCA_030737875.1. Taxonomy (NCBI): domain Eukaryota; kingdom Viridiplantae; phylum Streptophyta; class Magnoliopsida; order Asparagales; family Amaryllidaceae; genus Allium; species Allium sativum. Next base: position 152,063,182 of record CM060912.1, read on the forward strand.
ACATGTTATGCATGCTTTTGGGCCTAAAAATGTAATATGCAAGTGTATGAACACATGAATCTTTCATATGCCACCATGTTGAACTTGTGGCTCTAACACTTTTATGTCATGAAGTTCCCTCTTTCTATCCTTTATGCGCTATTGCGATATGTAAGCGATGGGATTGCGTTTGGGGTTGGGTAAACTTAAAAGACATGAAAACATGAACTTGGGAATTTACCTATTAAGTTAGGTCTACCCCTTGGGAATTTACCTATTAAGTTAGGTCTACCCAAGTATTTGTTAAACTTGTAATTATGTTTTGAAATTAGAGTGGACATGACACTTAGAAAATATAAGTGTGGCCAACTCGAGGTTGGGTTGAGTTTGTAGCGTAAACCTACCCGGAACCGACTGGCTTAACTAGTTGCTACAAACAATAGGACCCAATGTGAGAAGTTGGTCATGTGTACCTGGGACCCGAGGTTAGACCAAGTTGTGGTGTAAAGCTACCCGGACCCGACCGGCTTAACTAGTAACCGCAACAAAGTCTAATGTGAGAGGTTAAGGTACAATTAAGTTAATGCCTCATGATTAGGGTTAAGTCATGGCCCACTAATACTTAACCAATTTGGGGATTCGAGGGATTGAAATGGGGTTAAGTTGTGAACTGTTGGTTACACTTAACCAATTTATTCCATTTGGGGGTTCGAGGGATTGAAATGGGGTTAAGTGGTGAACTGTCGGTTACACTTAACCAATTTAATCCATGATTAGTGAAGGGTTAAATCGCACTTAACCCTCTTAGGAAACCCTAGCAACGTGGTCTGTTCCAGCAGTAATCCCATTTTGGTATCATCACAACCCTAGAGGCTAGGCTAGGGCGGGGCACGATTACTGGACTGATGTAAGCGACCAAAGCGATGGCCGAGTGGTACAGCGATGCGGGTCCAGGCGGGTTACGGACGTGCACGTAGTCCGGTATTGGACAAACTCGAGGCACGGGTACCAGTAGGTTTAGAATGTGCATTATTGCTTCAGTGTCTGGGGTTGACACCCGAGGGCTTGATACACCCGAAGGTGGACCCAGCACAGTCTGACTACAACCATATGTGGGCCGTATGGACACCAACACTTGACGTGTTAGGTTTATAGGGAGCCGATCGACTAGACCGTTGGGCTGGACCTTGTATTAAGGTCACCTCATGTTATTGGGCCAAAGTTTGGGCTGAGGGATCAATACCTGTTATGTTAGTTTGCTAGTACACCCGTGGTGCAAAACCTTAATTCTGATTATGCGATGACACCTTTATCTACCTTGATAGTTAATCATCATGTTGTTATCCTTATGTTCATACCCGCTGCTCATGTCAGTTAACTTTATCAGTTTACATTGATTGTAGTAGGGCTTACTCAGTCTTTTTGACTGACCTGTTTTCTTTCGCCTCTTTTCTTCCTTCCCCCCCCCCCCGGTTCTCAGGGAGGGAATACAGGAGCTTAGCTTGGATCCTACCCGCTTTCTTGGATAGCTCATGTATGCTTTGGACTTGAGCTCGCTATGGTTTTTCCGCTTTGGGGATAGCTACTTATGTTTTTAGTTTTCAGATAATGTTGTTTATGTACTAGACTTATTTTATTTGGAAAATTGACATGATGTTGTACTAAGACTTGATTTGAAATAGTTTGAAAATCTTCCGCTGTTTTATCCATGTTATTTACTCTGGTTACATATATATATACACATGTTCTTGTCTGCCTTGATATATCATTATGCATGTTTACCTTGTTTTAGAACGCCCCACCAAAATCAGAGTCGCTTGCAAGAGCCACCCTGGCAGAGGTGGGGTGTTACATAAACAGATTCACATTAAAAATGTAATATTTTTTATTTCAATTACTAATTACATTGAAAAATGTAATCTTCTTAATTTGTTTCTAATTACATTAGAAATGTAATCATCTTTTTGATTTTTTTTCTCTAATATTTCAACACAAACAAATAAAAAGGATAACTTTATTTTCCGACAATTCTAACATACACAATTTTCATATGAATGATTCTTTACATTAAAAATAAGATTTTTAATGTTTCATGTTTCCATTTCAAATAGATGAACATTTTTAATCTATTATATATATACGATAAAAATGTAAATTTTATCGTTAACATGGTTTCAATTCAAACAAATGAACGCTTTATGTTTTTATTTTAATTCATAAACCGTGTTCTAAATGTAAACAAACAAAAATAGGATTTTCATTAGTTAGCCAAATTCTGTCGTAATAAAAATATATTCTATTTGTTGTTCATATTCTATTGTAAATAAACAAATAAAAAGAATATTTTATTTGTCGTTCAAATCTTTTCGCAAAGTAAACAAATAAAAGTAAGGTTTTATTTGTTGTTCATTTTCTGTTGCAAAGTAAACAAATAAACTAAAATAAAGTTTTTATTTGTCGATCAAATTCTATTGTAATACCAACAAATAAAAATTAGTTTTTATTTGTCGATCAAATTCTATGGTTCATCTCAGAATAATAAAAATATTTTTTTTTAAATAAATTTGAATAACTAGATCTGAATAAAATATGATTTAAACCTAAATTTAAATTTATATTCTAATCGCAAATAAAATTCGACAATATATTAAATTCAACGCGGATCTTGCATATCCTGAACAACAAAACAAACCACCAACATCAATCAAACATTCATCAATCACAGAACATTTCAGATCTGAACTACATCACAATACAAATATTTTTAACGCAAGAAAAATAATTTAAAATTAATTAAATAACAAAATTCAGAATTCTCTCATTGATTTAGCTGAAAATTTGACTGTCTCGGAATTAGCTCTGGTCTGCGCCATCGCGAAGCTCTCGGAAAGACGAGTCCAACGCAACTTACGGTTCGTCAATCAGACCTCGTATGAAAGAGATATTGATTTTTAAAGATTGCACAAATTAAATATTAAATAAATAAAACAATAATATAATATACTCTTCTTCCTCGTGTTCACGACGCTTCAGCCGAACCCAACTTCGTCTTCCAACCCTTCTGCGCGCGCCACCTACCGAGCCACCGACCGCCGATCAGACCCTGCCACGTCGAAGCCCTGCCCGCGAGCCACCACCGTCCAGAAGGCCACCCAACTCGACCTCCTCCTTGGCTCGAAAATCAAACCCGAACCCGCCATGTTTCAGCTCAGAATTCGTGAAATCCGTGAACCAAAACCCGATCTTGACCGTATGGATTGAAAGATCTCTCCGACAGCTTCGATTTGGTACCAAGTTTGTCGATTTTCGTTGAGCGGATCAAAATTTATGAGCGTTCGAAATTAGAGAAATTCTGGCCTTCGGTTTAGGTGGCGGCTGCCATGAAAATTAGGGTTTCGACCTGAATATTTTTAATAATATTTTAATATTAAATCTCGAAAATCGTGCTTAAAAGGTGGATTTTCAGACTTTCTCTGATTTGGGCCTGCTTACTGTCGTTCTTAAGGTTTTGAGTCCTTCTGAACGCAATGGGATGGGTCTCGGGGTCCAATTCCGAAATCTGTACGATTTTTATTTAAAATTGCATTAAAAATTAATTAATTAAATATTGACCGTACATTTAAATATGTCGGGGCCACATACGACCTTAGAAAATTCTAAAAAAAATATTTTTAGCTTTCTTATGACGATACGGTTCTAACGAGACTAATTTTGTCGAATTCTGAGACTGTTTGAAAAATGGCTATTTTTAAGGTGTTTAAATTTAGTGAAAATTAGGCACACATCCCTAAAAGCAAACTTAATTAGGCTCACATCCTCCCCTTTAGAAACATATAAATTTCATCCCTATTTTCAAATAGCCGCACGTTTTTTTACAAAACTACCCTTTTTCACATAATACACGCCATCATTTATGTATTTCGAAAAAGTATTAGGGTTTTATTTTTTTCCAGTATCATATTGTTCTGTTTCATGGCGGCGCCACCATCGTTCCCAATTTTCTCTTTCCGTCGATCTAAAATTTACAGTGCTCAGAATTTGTTCAGCAATTAAATGACGTCCATCCTTGATTAATATATTGATTGTTTATTCTTCAAGGTAATTTATACTTTTTGATTTTTTTTTTGTACGGTTATCATTTTTTGTTCGATCTCTGTTATTTGATTAATCTAATGTGAGCCTAATTGTACAGACTTGACGATTGACAATATTGTATATAGTTTTAGTGTTATTACAGATCCCTCCGATTTATTTGTTTAGGTTGGCAATATATTTGTTCACATATTCTGAATATGTGTGTATAAATGTGCATAATTTGTTAGTATTTGCATAAAAATATGCAACTATTGTTATAACTGGTGTATACGGATGAGCATATATTCAGGATTACTCGATCTTTGTTGATTGATTAATATGATCTTCTTTATTTGTACAGTTTTGTTGATGAATTGTTTATTAATTATTGTACAAAGTTTTAACGTTATTATAGATCGTTCAGTTTTATTTATTAAATTTTCACTATATTTGTTCTATATTTGGAATGTGTATAAAAATATGCATAAGTTGTGAATATGTGCATACTAATATGCAAATATTGTTAAAACACGTGTATTACGCTTTGCATATATTCTTAATATGAGCATATTAATATGCAAATATTCTAAAAACACGTGCTTGTGCTTTTTTTAACTATAATTTTACACTTTTGTGCATATGTTCGGAATTTTTGCACACGTGTGTGTATGTGTCAACATTATTTCCGAGCTTTCCTAAGTTTATCCAAAATGCTTGCACACATTTGTGCATATATTCAGAATGCTTGCACACTTGTGCGCACATATTTATAACTTTTGTATATTTATTAACTTTTCACTTCTTATTACAGAGACCTATCCTAGAAGATGTTCATGTGCTAGATGTTGAAAAAGAGGGAGCATTATTAATTATGAAGTAGCTGTAATTACGAAAACAAACCTAGTGATTAAAACGGTGAAAAGCGGTGTTTATATACATTAATACAATGTCGACTGATATTTTATTTTTGAACTGGTGGATATGATTATGTAGTTTCTAAATTGAATTAATTTGGTATTTTATGTATTAAATTGAGTTGTTCTAATTGCTTATGACAGTATGAAATGTTGTGTTCTTCTGTGCATTTATTCATAATATTTTGCATACTTATATGCATTTTTTCAATATACTTGCTTATGTAACAGCAAATATCTGCATAATTACTCCAACAGACGATGATGTTTTTTTTTCAAACTTACCTGTATGTAAGTATTACTTCTAGTTGCATACATATATGCAAATGCTCTAAATTTTTGATCTATGAATTTTTTTGAATACTTGCATACACCTATGCATTTTTTCAAAAATAATTGCTTACATAACAACAAATATTTGCAGTATTAATCAACTATCTGATGTTGTCTTTGATGTTTAAAATACTATCTGTATGAACAGAACTGCAAAAGTGTTACATAATATGTAATAGGAAAACTGCAAACAAATAAATGTGAATATGTAGGCTTATAAATGCAAACATTTATTCACATATGCACTAAATAGGCAAAGTTGATATAGATATGCAGTATAAGTGCATATATCTATGCAACTATACATAATAATTGCATACTTCTACCCAACTATATAGGAAAAATGCGTAACTAAAGATTATGAACAATAATAACTGTTAAAAACACAGAATTATCATTTAAATACTGAACTAAATTTAAATCAACACGAAAAAATTCACAACAGTTTACGCTACAAGATATGCAGTACAATTGGATACAAATATGCAGTACAATGTCATACGTCTATGCAACTATACATAATAATTGCATACTTTTATTCAACTATATAGAATAATTTGTCACATGTTTCAAGAACAAACTTTATTACATAAACCATTAATAAGTATCAACTTCAATATTATATTCAGTTAATTTAATAACACACCACGAAGCTCTTTCTAAATGTAGATTCTGTAACCGAGTTTCATTAACAAGGCATAAAACGCTATTTGAAGAAGAAGCAACTTCACGACGATCCACCAATACACCAATATTTGCATGACCACTATTTAAAAAAAAAATTAGCCTAATCTTCTGTAATCAAATAAAATAACAAAAACATATTCACATAATAATAACTAACTGTATAGTTATACGAAAATAACAATAAAAACAACAAAACAGAGAAAATAGTGAAAAAGTGCAGTTAAATGCATAATATTATGCACATATACGAAATTTCTTGCATACATATATGTATGTATTCCAGTTTTTTCATTTGCGTTGATTTACTTGCATATATTAGTGTAATTATTGCATAATTCTTGCATACAGATATGCAATAATGCATAACAGTCTGCCACTTTCATATATTAATGCAGCAATTCTGGTGTAAAACAGTTAATTGCACATTTACATGCAATAATTGTGATTATATGCATACATTTATGCATGAACCTGCTTAGAGTTTTTTAACAAATGTTTCCAATTCGACATAAAACGATAGAACGGATTTTTTTCGCAACTGAAACCATTTTTCCAAACAAATTTGCATTAATATTCGTTTTCGATCATACAATTATGCAACAATTCCAAGTTAATCCACATTTTAATATAAAATATGACTCAATTATCAGATGTATGATACAAAAATAAGAAAAATAAAATTTTACCTTCAATCTCTCCAAATCGATGAACTTTGTGATCAAATTGGGAATTCCTTCACTCGATCGACATACAGAAAGTGAAAATCGGCTGAAAGATTTAATTTTTTTTTCTATAATCGTCTGTCCTACTTCTGCGCCGCCATACGTGAATAGATATTTTACTGAATGACGGATTTTAGGGTTGAACGATTGAATGATACGAATCTTTTTACGAGAGTTTTGGTACTGCGGAGGGGTAGAAAAGGAATTATTTCAGCGGCATTTCAAAAATAGGGATGTATTTTACATTCTTTTTATCAGCGGATTTTTTTATATTTTAAAAGTTAATAGGGACCTGTAAAAAACGCACCCTTAAATTTAACTAAAATAGTCAAAACACATTTTCTTTCGCCACGCTCACATATTAATTCGAAAAATTCTGAAAATTGAAACCTAGCAATAATTTGACATTCCGGTTCCAACAATAGTGGTTTCGTCGAAAACGAAGGTCATTTGAAAAATGACTATTTTTAAGGCCAATATATTTAATATTAAAAATACATTTTTAAACAAATAATTTTCGAAACTCAAAATATATAAGTGTTTACTGTTTTTCAATGCAGAAACGTCATTCCGAACTCAATAGAAGTGGTTTCGAGTCGAAATTTCTACATACGTGAAAAGTAGCCTTTTGGCCATATATATATATATTATATATATATATTCTACAGCGACCTTTCTAAAATTGAATTGGCCATAACTTTTGATTTCCGCTATAAAATTTCAATTTTTCAGATTCGTTAGAAAGATATGGTTAAACAGATTTAAATATTTCTGGTTTCACTCAATTCTGATTTATTTTGAATCTTGTACATTCAGTTAAAGTTCAAAATCAAATTTTCAAACTACCGCGCCATTTCTAACTCCTTTTATATATAAATTAAATTTATTCGTTCTAACTTCGATAAAAATAAATTCTAGCCATTATTATTTATAATAAATTATATTATAACCTCAAAATTCATTAAAATTTTCTAAAATAAAATTTTTAAATTGGTTCAGAATTTGCGGGTTGTTACAATCTCCCCCACTTAAAATCTTTTCGTCCTCGAAAAGGAAATGAAGCTAAAGTTGTTTATTTAACTAATTTAATTTTCATTCTTTAATTGTTTAATAGTTTTATTAGTTGAATTCATATTCGCACAACACAATCATCAATCAATTAGTTGATTAAATTTTCAAAATATATAACTTTTATATATTCAAAATCATATTTTCTAAAATTGAACTATATATAATAACAAGTACGTTAATTATGAATTCTTCTTCACTCTGACTCATTCTAGGGCATTGCTAACCCCATCTCTAATGAGTATTCTCATTCTAGGATACTGCTGATCCTATCTCTAATAAGTATTCTTATTGGATATTACTAATCCAACCTCTGACGAGTCTTCTGTTTAGTTCTAACGAGTTGTACCCCAAAGATTTGAGCTAACCTGGGCTCTGATACCAGTTGTAACGACCCGGGTTTCGCCCGACCCCAATCGATCACAAGCTCGAATAAGACCGTTCAAAACCCGCGTACGTTAACTTTGGGCATACAACCCATCAGAACAACAACACAGACTTTTCTAACATCAATAATAAATGTTACATCATAGTACAGAATATATCAGAGTACATCAATAATAATACAGCGGAAGATTCATTTACAATAAATTAAATACATTGCATCGAAACTAATCTTAGCGGAAGGCCATCAATATTCTGGACCCAGCTTCAGACTTCAATCCTGGATCCTGCTTAACTATATCTGCAAAAAGCTACTCGACTGCCCATGTGGAAAGAGGGCACCCGAGTTTGCAAAGTGAAACAAACTACAGGTCAGTCGTGGGACTGGTGTGTGAATTCTTAACTTAACCTATCTAATAAGTAGGCTAATCACAGGACCACGCCGGAACAGGCTTACTCCATTGGATTGCCAGTGCATAAATAAAGTAAATCGTCAAATAACGAAATGATTTCTAGAAAAAGTGAAACCATTATAAGACCCAGGTCCCATCACACAATGCAACGCACACCAGAGGATAGGGTTTTACCTTATAATGGTCAAAAGATGCTTGATACGTAACATACGATATTATTATTAGTGTGTATATATATATTTAAAATATTTCAATATAAATGTATTAATCTTAGACGGCATAGTACCCCATCCTACTATGTCGCCATATATATAAGTTTACAATCAAAACCGTGATGTCGTATTGGGAAATGGTTTTCTGTCATGAAATCGAGGCTAGGGATCGCCCTCTTCCGATTCGAGACACTCTAGCAAATGCCTCAGGATCACACCTATGGGCAACCCTTGGAACGGTAGGGCCGGTCCCCACCTAACGGTAGTGGATTGGCAATTCCTAAACATATGCTTCCCGGCCCTTTTGGACCTATAATATGACCACTTCCGGCCTATAAAAAAAACGAGGTACCTCAATCAATAATCCATATAGTAAAATGCCAGGCCGTGTTAAAGCCCAAACACCACTTCTAGCTAGAAAGAAACGTATGCACTCCCTACGGTCCATATCCCGTTTTTGACTCATACCGGGGTGTGAGGCTCACGAAGTCACGATATACACAAAGCTATGCCTAAAGAGACTGTGCTTTGGTCATTAACCCCAAGGCCTGCTTTTCAACAAAGCCTTGATCATTTGCTTCTTAGCATGTCACATTGTCAGACCCAACCATATTATTGATCATCTACCAATATATATATATATATAACATCTAAGCTCATACGTCTTAGAGGAGGGTGATAAGTAATGAATAAATTCTTCACCACCAAACAAAAATATATAATCAGTAGCGTTCAACAAATACTGTAGAAAGGAATACAATGTCAGACACACAATCCATTTACAAGTCCGCTCTGGGTTTGAGCGAAACAACTTGTCCGTCGATCTCCAAATACGTTTGGACGATCATTACCAAATGCCTTGCCTTGGGATGTACAGTCCCAATTCAAGATACCAGTCATAACCATCCCAACGATGTGAAAACCTTCGGTTTTCAACCACCGTCTTCATCTTCGACTCTTGATCGTCGTGAGGATTATTCAGAACGGGTTAAACCTGGTCTTTCTGAATAACTCGCGTATTTTGTGATTAAAAATCAAATATTGGAAAATCACACATTACGCCACATTTCAACTCCGAATACTCTTTAAATAAGAATATTCATATTAAAGGGTTCTCATTAATTTTATCAAAGATAATCTTTGAAAATAAAATCTTAAATCTTCCTTAAAAGATTTATTAAAACTCTAATTTTGATTTAATATCAAAAATCATTATTACAAGATCATTTATTTTATGGAATAAATCTGGTCTTAAAACGGGTTTTAAGAACTAGTGTTCTTTAAAACACAGTTCACGATAAACCCACAAATCAATTTCTAAAATAAGGACTTTCACAGAAATCAAATCAATACATAATCGATATGAATTTCTGTATCGGACTAACAATAAACATGGAATAATGGCAAAGCCTCTTAAATTCCATATATAATATCGGTCTTCTATTACAGAAGCCCATCTCGATTATTACCAATCGAATTTCTACTTAATTCCAATTTTAATATATTAAATTGGAAAACTTGATTTTTAGAAAATGCCATTTTAAATCTATAAATTAGATTTATATGTTCCAAATAATAATTTCAATGTAAATTGGATTAAAGGACAAATGTCGTTTAAAAAACACCGTCCACAATAAATCCACTTCACATCTCAATTTACTTCATATCATAAAGTATAATGGCAAATTCTAATAATCTTAACTAAAGGATTTCTCTTTAAATATTAATTATTATAAAGAAAACATTATTTTAAAATAATCATTAAAAATATTCTTTATAAAAAAGATCTTTAAATGGGTAGTATTCTTTATATTACAGATCTTTATCTTTTACAAATATTCTTTATCTTAACATATACTTAATTAAAGATATTTTTATATAAAAAGAATTTCTAAGGTAAAAATATTCTTATTTAAGAGAACACCTGAATCGAAATGCGACTCAATCATTTACCATATAATTTGGATTATGTAACACCCCGTATTTTGATAACGTGTTACAACCATAAATCTAGGCAGAATTAAATTTTAAAATAAGAACCAAGGGAAACGGGTTGCGCCATTGCGTTCGCCTCGGAATTCTACTTGGAAACGAGTCCGAGTTTGCAAGAATCGGAGTCCGTATGAGGGAGGTATGACCCTCCGAAGTTTCAGGAATTTTCATAATCGAAAACAGCTCGAATTCGAATTCAAAATTCGAATTTCAAACGCAGAACAGACTGGGTGGGGAATTTCCCGCCCAGACCCAGGTCGACTGGGGAGTCGACTGGGCAGTCGACACCCCCAGGACCAGGTCGACTGCGCAGTCGACTTGGGTGTCGACCTGGTCCCCGAATCTGCTTTTGGGCCTGGGTGCATTCTGATGTACCTGGTCTCGTTTTCTGCCTTGGTTCGCCCGCCTAATCCTATATAAACAGCCTCTCGCCTCATTCTCTCTACACCATTTCATTCTGTCCTTATGCTGCCTCTGAGAAAATGAATAAAATAATACATAAGTCTGAGACGAGGATATGCTGTTCAAGTCTTTCAAGAGGAGATTCAAATCTAGTTAGGATTCAAGATTCAACGGCTTCAAGCAACGACGCCTAGACCATATTGAATCAAATAAGAAGATTAATCAAGTTAGACGTTTCAACGCGACAACGAATCGATTTGTCCTCTCTTAGCCAATCAATGTAAGTTCTAGTTACTTTTTAGATTGAAATGCTTAATTATAATATGGCCATGGAATAAAGTGTAACTGGATGTAAGCATGTTCATCGGTTCAAGTCTATTTCTGTTTCCTCTTGAATCTTGAGTTTTGGGCTTTTCTATCTTTATTCTTTTGTCAAGTTCTTGATCTATTCAGCCTGTTGTAAATCAGTTCATGTTAATGTTATTCTCAAGATCTATCTTTTATTCCTGAGATGACGTTTTTATGCCAGTTTCCTCTCAATACCTATTGTTATAAAAATTCTACCTTCCCCTATTTATTTTCTTTGATGAACCTAGATCAATTTCGGATCTAGGCATAAACCGCTATTTGCGTACGATTGAATACGGGGGAATCTTGGGATAATACCTACTTGGATATATGTGTTTGGTGGAATTGATGGCATAACATAAAAATTGAATATTTGGGTATTATCATTATAAGAGTAATTGCAAGAATGGGGATTGGCATATATAATTTGACATGGATTTTGATATATGTAATATGACATGGATCTTGATATATGTAATTTGGCTAGAACTCGTTATGGGTAAATTGGTGTAAACATGTTATACATGTAATTTTGGGTATAAAACTGGATCTATGTAAATTGATCATAGCTTTGTAAACATGAAAATCTTGAATCTTGATATATGTAAAACGACATGAATTGAACATATGTAAATCTGGTATGAATTGGGCATATGTAAAAACTGACATGTAACCTAGGACTTGGGCATATGTTAATTATGTAAAATTTGGAGTAGAAACATATATGATAATTTATGACTTGGAGAAAGTTTAATATGAACACGCCTAAGTTGGGTTCTGGGTAGTTGGTATGTATTGGACATCTAGAAGGCACGTAAACATGCTTATGAACTTGAAACATGAATTGGTTATGAATATGAATCATTAACTTGATAATAGGCATAAGTGAAAACATGAAACTTGACATGAAACTCGCCCTGAAACTAGACACGAACTTGACGTGAAACTTGAACATGGACATGACATTTAGAATGAACTAGAAAATGGTCAACTCGAGGTTGGGTTGAGTTTGCAGTGTAATTCTGCCCGGAACCGCTGGATAAATCCAGTTACTGCAAACAACAGGATCCAATGTGGGTAGTTGGTCATATCGCACTTGAAAACCCGAGGTCAGACTGAGTTGTGGTGTAATTCTGCCCGGAACCGCCCGGCGTATCCAGTGACCACAACAACAGGTCTGATGTGAGAGGTTAGGGTGCATAAATGAATTAATGACTTGATAGGGTTAAGTCATGAACTGCTTGAATATACTTAACCAATTTGACACGATGACTTGATAGGGTTAAGTCATGAACCGCTTGAATATACTTAACCAATTTGACACGATGACTTGATAGGGTTAAGTCATGAACCGCTTGAATATACTTAACCAATTTGACATGATGACTTGATAGGGTTAAGTCATGAACCGCTTGAATATACTTAACCAATTTGACACGATGGTTTGGTAGGGTTAAGTCACGAACCGCTTGAACATACTTAACCAACTTGACACATGATTCGTAGGGCTAAGTCATGAACTTGAACGACAACACTTAGCCAATTTGACATGACACGTAGACGGGTTAAGTCACGAGCTTGAATGACCACACTTAACCAACTTGACATGCTAGATTGATGGGGTTAAGTCTCGAATTTAAATGACAACACTTAACCTACTGGACGGAAACCCTAGTTACGCGGTCCTTTTCAGCAGTAACTCACTAGATGTATCATGGTACCCTGGAACTAGGCAGGGTGGGGCTCGATTACTGGGCTGATTGTAAGCGACCAGAACGATGGCTGAGTTGGTGCGCCATTGTAGGTTTAGGCGGACTACGGTCGTGCACGTAGTCCGGAGTTGAAAAAGCAGGCATTGGGCACCAATAGGTTTACACTGTGCGTGCTTGATTCGTGTCGGTGGTTGGCACCCTAGGGCTTGATACACCCTATGGTGGACCTAACACAGGTGACTACATTCGTGATAGGGCCGTATGACATAGACACATAAACGAGATAGGACTTGTAGGGAGCCGATCGATTAATAGATCGTTTCGTGAGACCAAGTAATGGATCATTTCATGACATTGGGCAAGGGATCATTTTATAGTCAACACATGACACGGGTTGGGATACTAGTATGGTTGGTGCAGGGCAAATAGATATCATAGAAATATTTTAATGGTAAAGCAGAGAAATCTTGCGATGCTTGATAGAAATCTTGCGAAATTATACTTAGTTTATCTTGAATGGAAACCTGGCGATATTATACTTGACAAAAACCATATGTGGTTATTCTTAGTTATCTTTCCTGTAGCTTATCTTGTCATCATGCTTATGTTTACTTTCAGTTTATTCATGCCATGTTATCTTTATCTATTTTTATGCTGAAAGTCACTAGGACTTACTTAGTCTTTATGACTAACCCGTTTTGTTTCGCCTCTTTTTCTTCCGTTCCCTCCCCCCAGGTTCGCAGGGTGGGAATACAGTTTAGTTCGGATCTTATCAAGCTCCAAAGCTCTTTCATGTACGGCTTGGATTTCTCTTGGCTATGGCTTGCTTTGCTTTATTGGGGAATGATTTAAAACTATGGTTTTATGCTTCTTTACTATTGCAAGACATATTTCGATGTAATTGACTTAATAGCATTTTGATGTAAAAGGCTTTAGACCTTACTAGATTTTAAAGCAATGAAATTTGGGTTTTTCTTCCGCTGTTTTATTTATGTTCTGTCTTGTAATATTTCTGTGTATGTTTACCTAGATAATACTCCACCAAAGCTAGTGCATTCCCTTTGTGAGTGACCCTAGCGGAGGTGGGGTGTTACATTTGGTATCAGAGCAGAAGGTTACCAGACTGGGCAAAAGCTTTTTTAAAAAACCTTTTGAAACTATTTTCAAAACGTTTACAAAGAAGCATTTTTTAAAGAAAAGTTTTGTTTTACGAAAGGCATGTTCCCCAAAGCCATATGCACTATCTTTTGATTCTCTCGTTGAGTCTCTTCTCTCTTTCTTTTTCACCATAGTTTGTAGGCATACAACACATGTCGGAGGGAAAAGTAGTGCCCAACCTCCATCTATAGCCGTAGTAGTTCCATCTGCGACTAATCTTATTTCAAGCTTTATAGGGTTGCCGTGCGATGGAGGTAGCTTTCGAGAAACTTGTCAACAAGCTATACAAGGATAGTAAGAACGAGGATAAAGAACACAAGTCTAAGGATGAGAAACTTGTTGATAAGGCGTAATCCACGAAGGAGGAAAAGGTGAAAGGGAAGAGGTCAAAGTAAAAGAATAATAAAACCCATGACAAGAAAGAACATCGTTGGTATGGTAAAAAGGGACATGTAGTTAAGTATCATATGACAAGGACAAGGGCAAAGAACAAGATCGTCGAGAGGGCAGTTGTATGCTCTCACTACTAGCATACCTAAGAGAGGTGGTAACGTTTCTGTTAAAAGTTTAGCTTCTCTTTTCTATCATACCATGGGAACTTTGTTTTTATACATCGCATCCTTTTAATTCTTCCTCGATAGTTGAGTCTCTGCACCTTAGTACTAACGTAGTAGAGGATCCCATTTTTGTCTCAAATCCCGTTGGGGAATCGGCTCATGTATTCATGATTTGTTTGGATTTGAGAATGTCTATGCTAAGTGTTGAGTTTAGAAGTAATGCTTATGTTTATGTTTTGGGCTATGGGTTGATTCTAGCGATGGAGTAGTTATCTAGTAATGGTGACATTCTCGGTTTTGAAAAGAGGGTAGTTAGACTCTTGACTTGCCTCGGTAATACCCTCGAAGTCGCGTGTAACCTTTAGGGTTCTCTCATGATTAGTTACCTAGAATCTCTTGATACATTTATTGATTCGCTCGAGTAGTGTTCACCACTAAGGCGGATGGTTCATTTCACTTATGCATGAGTTGTAGAAAGTCACCTTAGTAAGTACATTTGGCAACATGGTTGATATTTGTTATTTTCAAGAGATAGTTCTTCTGCGTGGAATACTTCCTAGTAAGTGAACGAGATCCAAGATTCACTAGTGAATTTTGGAGATCTTGCATGAAACCATGAGTACGTAGTTAAGTTTGAGCCGAGTATACTAGAAGGAGGATAAGTGAAAGTGGAACGAGAGGCAACAGTGAAATGAGTTCCAACTCATATTTTGGAAACAAGAATTAAGAATCTTTTAAGTTAAAGACGGTCAAAGCACAATGGAGTTAAGCTCAAGGAAACGCGACTTAGAAGATTGAAGACTAGATACGTGCATCATATCTCTTTTTAAGAGTATATCCTTGGTCCCTTTTTTCCTGTAGGGCTTACTTGCATGTTATCTTTTTCCTCTCGGTCCTATTCTCAATCAAATTTCTGTTGCAAACCCCATAGGGAGTTTGACTCATATGTTAGTAATACATTTTGGGGCTTGAGGGTGTCCGTTGGGTTGACTAAACTCTTTGGGTTTTATAGGATAAGGGTTAGTTTTAGGAAGGGATTCCCTTGTGACCTAAAAGGAGTCCATCATGCTTAGTTTCCTTGAAACGTATATTGGTTTGATTGAGTAATTCTTTGGGTGTCAGCCTGATGTTGATTTCGGTCTCCGGGGATGGTGCTTAGGGAGTTCTTCTCCTGATCAGTATATATGTGACATATATTTCCAGTTTTGACATGGCCTAATGGGCACAAGGTTTTTACTTGCTTCTGTCATTCGGCTATACCTTTAGGTAGGAACAACTGGGTGTAAACATTTTTTTGAGACATGTTATGATTGATGGTTGCAAGTGGCTGCAAGTGGTTGCTAGTGGTTGCTCGTGGATGCATTTACACATTAGGCACTAGACCGGCCCAGTCACCTTTCATATTGCATATGCATGAGTGTATATACTTGTTTATGGATGAATTTGAATGTGTTATCATGTGGATGTTGTATATGGATGGATGTTTGTGCACACATGTAGTGTTATTGCGACTAGGACTATTTCCATACATGTTGGACTCATGGCACTAGACGTATTTTGCATTAAGAAGATCAATCAGGCCTGATCATTTGCATTAGACAAGGAACATATACACACAATTTATGCATATGTTCATACATCATTAGAAATCTCTTAAGGACAATGTTTGCTTGTGTATGATGTTTTGAGTAGATGGATGATGGATGGTAGGATACGTTCTTCCTAACTTAGAGATTTCGGGGACGAAATCCTTTAAGGAGGGGAGAATGTAACAACCTGTATTTTGATAACGTGTTATAACCATAAATCTAGGCAGAATTAAATTTTAAAATAAGAACCAAGGGAAACGGGTTACGCCATTGCGTTCGTCTCGGAATTTGTTTGGAAACGAGTCCGAGTTTGCAAGAATCGGAGTCCGTATGAGGGAGATATGACCCTCCGAAGTTTCAGGAATTTTCAGAATCGAAAACAGCTCGAATTCGAATTCAAAATTCGAATTTCAAACGCAGAACAGACTGGGCGGGGAATTTCCCGCCCAGACCCAGGTCGACTGAGGAGTCGACTGGGCAATCGACACCCCCAGGACCAGGTCGACTGCGCAGTCGACTTGGGTGTCGACCTGGTCCCCGAATATGCTTTTGGGCCTGGGTGCATTCTGATGTACTTGGCCTCGTTTCCTGCCTAGGTTCGTCCGCCTAATCCTATATAAACAGCCTCTCGCCTCATTCTCTCTACACCATTTCATTGTGTCCTTATGCTGCCTCTGAGAAAATGAAAAAAATAATACATAAGTCTGAGACGAGGATATGCTGTTCAAGTCTTTCAAGAGGAGATTCAAATCTAGTTAGGATTCAAGATTCAACGGCTTCAAGCAACGACGCCTAGACCATATTGAATCAAATCAGAAGATTAATCAAGTTAGATGTTTCAATGCGACAACGAATCGATTTGTCCTCTCTTAGCCAATCTATGTAAGTTCTAGTTACTTTTTAGATTGAAATGCTTAATTATAATATGGCCATGGAATAAAGTGTAATTGGATGTAAGCATGTTCATCGGTTCAAGTCTATTTCTGTTTCCTCTTGAATCTTGAGTTTTGGGCTTTTCTATCTTTATTCTTTTGTCAAGTTCATGATCTATTCAACCTGTTGTAAATCAGTTCATATTAATGTTATTCTCAAGATCTATCTTTTATGCCTGAGATGACGTTTTTATGCCAGTTTCCTCTCAATACCTATTGTTATAAAAATTCTACCTTCCCCTATTTATTTTCTTTGATGAACCTAGATCAATTTCGGATTTAGGCCTAAACCGCGATTTGCGTACGATTGAATACAGGGGAATCTTGGGATAATACCTATTTGGATATATCTGTTTGGTGGAATTGATGGCATAACATAAAAATTGAATATTTGGGTATTATCATTATAAGAGTAATTGCAAGAATGGGGATTGGCATATATAATTTGACATGGATTTTGATATATGTAATATGACATGGATCTTGATATATGTAATTTGGCTAGAACTCGTTATGGGTAAATTGGTGTAAACATGTTATACATGTAATTTTGGGTATAAAACTGGATCTATGTAAATTGAGCATAGCTTTGTAAACATGAAAACCATGAATCTTGACATATGTAAAACGACATGAATTGAACATATGTAAATCTGGTATGAATTGGGCATATGTAAAAACTGACATGTAACCTAGGACTTGGGCATATGTTAATTGTGTAAAATTTGGAGTAGAAACATATATGATAATTTATGACTTGGAGAAAGTTTAATATGAACGCGCCTAAGTTGGGTTCTGGGCAGTTGGTATGTATTGGACATCTAGAAGGCACATAAACATGCTTATGAACTTGAAACATGAATGAATATGAATCATTAACTTGATAATAGGCATAAGTGAAAACATGAAACTTGACATGAAACTCGCCATGAAACTAGACACGAACTTGACATGAAACTTGAACATGGACATGACATTTAGAATGAACTAGAAAATGGCCAACTCGAGGTTGGGTTGAGTTTGCAGTGTAATTCTGCCCGGAACCGCCCGGCAAATCCGGTTACTGCAAACAATAGGATCCAATGTGGGTAGTTGGTCATATCGCACTTGAAAACCCGAGGTCAGACTGAGTTGTGGTGTAATTCTGCCCGGAACCGCCCGGCATATCCAGTGACCACAACAACAGGTCTGATGTGAGAGGTTGGGGTGCATAAATGAATTAATGACTTGATAGGCTTAAGTCATGAACCGCTTGAATATACTTAACCAATTTGACACGATGACTTGATAGGGTTAAGTCATGAACCGCTTGAATATACTTAACCAATTTGACACGATGACTTGATAGGGTTAAGTCTTGAACCGCTTGAATATACTTAACCAATTTGACATGATGACTTGATAGGGTTAAGTCATGAACCGCTTGAATATACTTAACCAATTTGACACAATGGTTTGGTAGGGTTAAGTCACGAACCGCTTGAACATACTTAACCAACTTGACACATGATTCGTAGGGCTAAGTCATGAACTTGAACGACAACACTTAGCCAATTTGACATGACACGTAGACGGGTTAAGTCACGAACTTGAATGACCACACTTAACCAACTTGACATGCTAGACTGATGGGGTTAAGTCTCGAATTTAAATGACAACACTTAACCTGCTGGACGGAAACCCTAGTTACGCGGTCCTTTTCAGCAGTAACCCACTAGATGTATCATGGTACCCTGGAACTAGACAGGGTGGGGCTCGATTACTGGGCTGATTGTAAGCGACCAGAACGACGGCTGAGTTGGTGCGCCATTTTTGGTTCAGGCGGACTACGGTCGTGCACGTAGTCTGAAGTTGAAAAAGCAGGTATTGGGCACCAGTAGGTTTACACTGTGCGTGCTTGATTCGTGTCGGTGGTTAGCACCCTAGGGCTTGATACACCCTATGGTGGACCTAGCGCAGGTGACTACATTCGTGATAGGGCCATATGACACAGACACATGAACGAGATAGGACTTGTAGGGAGCCGATCGATTAATAGATCGTTTCGTGAGACCAAGTAATGGATCATTTCATGACATTGGGCAAGGTATCATTTTATAGTCAACACATGAAACGGGTTGGGATACTAGTACGGTTGGTGCAGAGCAAATAGATATCATAGAAATATTTTAATGGTAAAGCATAGAAATCTTGCGATGCTTGATAGAAATCTTGCGAAATTATACTTAGTTTATCTTGAATGGAAACCTAGCGATGTTATACTTGACAAAAACCATATGAGGTTATTCTTAGTTATCTTTCCTGTAGCTTATCTTGTCATCATGCTTATGTTTACTTTCAGTTTATTCATGCCATGTTATCTTTACCTGTTTTTATGCTGAAAGTCACTAGGACTTACTCAGTCTTTATGACTGACCCATTTTGTTTCGCCTCTTTTTCTTCCGTTCCCTCCCCCCCCCCTCCAGGTTCGCAGGGTGGGAATACAGCTTAGTTCGGATCTTACCAAGCTCCAAAGCTCTTTCATGTACGGCTTGGATTTCTCTTGGCTATGGCTTGCTTTGCTTTATTGGGGAATGATTTATAACTATGATTTTATGCTTCTTTACTATTGCAAGACAGATTTCGATGTAATTGACTTTATAGCATTTTGATGTATAAGGCTTTAGACCTTACTAGATTTTAAAGCAATGAAATTTGGGTTTTCCTTCCGCTGTTTTATTTATGTTCTGTCTTGTAATATTTCTGTGTATGTTTACCTAGATAATACTCCACCAAAGCTAGTGCATTCCCTTTGTGAGTGACCTTAGCGGAGGTGGGGTGTTACAGATTATATGGATTTCACACATATCATATATATAACAATAACAGTATAATCATCAAGTCATCCATTTACATCCAGAGTGTAAATTCCACTGTGTAAGCGTTAAAATTAAATAATAACGCTCATCGCAGCCTGTCGATCTAACGATCAACATACAACTAAATATTGGGATTAATGTACGTTAACTTTCATCCCAACACTCGTGTGGGGTTTCATCCAACAAACAAATAACAAATTTATTTGTGTACTTGGGCGATGTATAAAAATTATCGACCCAATCACATAAACAAGTTGGGTAACTTGTCTATGGCAGTGTAATACACAATATATCACACGACGATAAAAATGCCTCTTTTATTTCTATTCTTTTTATCGCATGTAAAATGTCAATAAAAATGTAATCTTTATTTCTATTCTTTTATCGCATCTAAAATGGCGATAAAAAATATAATCTTTATTTCAATTCCTTTCATTGTAAATAAGTGGGAAGAAGAATATAATCTTTAATTCCATTTGTAATAGGGAATACAAATAATAACAAAAATATAACTTTTCATTTCATTCTTTATTTGCAATAAAAAATGCAAATAAAGATTCAACTTTTTAATTTGATGTTTATTTACATAGAGGAATGTAAATAAAAATTATAACTTTTCATTTCATAATTTATTTGCATTAAGGATTGCAAATGAAAATGTATCTTTTATTCTCATGTTTTATTTGCATTGAGTAATGCAAATAAAAATGTAATATTTAATTTCCAGTTTTATTTACATCAAGAAATGTAAATAAAAGAACAACTCCTTGTTTTATGTTTATTTACATCAAGTGAAGTAAATAAATAAATAAAAATGTAACCTTTATTTTAATGTTTTGTTCGCGTTTTAAAATCATGCGACAAAAAATGTAACTATTGTTTTAAATAAATTTGTTTGCATCTAAATTTGCAAACAAAAATGTAATTTTTTTTATTTTCTTGTTTGTAGCTAAAGTTGCAAACAAAAAAAAAACGTAATTTTTATCTACTTGTTTTATTTGCATGATAGAATACAAATAAAAATGTATTTTCTATTTTCTATGTTTTGTTTGCATTGTAGAATGCAAACAAAAATATAATTTTTTTTTCCTATTTTCATGTATTGTTTGCATTCGTGGATGCAAATAAAAGAACAACTTTTCTTTTCAAGATATATTTGCATTAATGAGTGCAAATAAAAGAACAAATTTTAATTTCAATGCATTTATACATTGGTGAATGTAAATAAAAGGATAAACTTGGATTTCAACATATATTTACATTTGTGAATATAAATGAAAGGATAAATTTTATTTCAATGTATATTTTACATTTGTGAATGTAAATAAAGGAATAAATTTTATTTTCGAAATATATTTGCATTGGTGAATGCAAATAAAAGAACAAATTTTATATATCTTTGTATCTGTAAATATATATTTTATATATCTTTTTATCAGTAAATACAAATAAAATAATAAGATTATTTTTAATGTATATTTGCATTGGTAAATGCAAATAAAAGAACAAGTTTATTTTTAATGTATATTTACATTTGTGATATTTTTAAATGTTACAACTTTTATTGAAATCAAAGTGACAAATAAAATATGACCTTTATTTCAATCCCTGTTATTGAAAACAGTAGACAATAAAAATCTAATCTTTAATTTCAATTCTAAGATTACATAAAAATGTAATCTTTTAATTTTATTCTTTTTAATGAAACTATTCCATATTAAAAATATATGCTTTTTAATCCACTCTTCTTAATGTAACAAACTCACATTAAGAATATGTCTTTTAATCCTTCTTTTTAATGTAAACAAATTCTCATTAAATCACATTAAAAACGTATTCTTTTTGTTCATTCTTTTTAATGTAAACAAATTCACATTAAAAATGTATTCTTTTTATTCATTCTTTTTAATGTAAACAAATTCACATTAAAATGTATTCTTTTTATTCATTCTTTTTAATGTTAACAAATTCACATTAAAAATGTATTCTTTTTATTCATTCTTTTTAATGTAAACAAATTCACATTAAAAATGTAATCTTTTTATTCATTCTTTTTAATGTAAACAAATTCACATTAAAAATGTGTTCTTTTTATTCATTCTTTTTAATGTAAACAAATTCACATTAAAAATGTGTTCTTTTTATTCATTCTTTTTAATGTAAATAAATTCACATTAAAAATATAATCTTTTTATTCATTCCTTTTAATGTAAACAAATTCACATTAAAAATGTATTCTTTTTATTCATTCCTTTTAATGTAAACAAATTCACATTAAAAATGTATTCTTTTTATTCATTCCTTTTAATGTAAACAAATTCACTTTAAAAACGTATTCTTTTTATTCATTCTTTTTAATGTAAACAAATTCACTTTAAAAACGTATTCTTTTTATTCATTCTTTTTAATGTAAACAAATTCACATTAAAAATGTAATCTTTTTATTCATTCTTTTTAATGTAAACAAATTCACATTAAAAACGTATTATTTTTATTCATTCTTTTTAATGTAAACAAATTCACATTAAAAATGTAATCTTTTTTATTTCAATTACTAATTACATTGAAAAATGTAATCTTCTTAATTTGTTTCTAATTACATTAGAAATGTAATCTTTTTTATTTTTCTCTCTAACATTTCAACAAAAACAAATAAAAAGGATAACTTTATTTTCCGACAATTCTAACATACACAATTTTCATATGAATGATTCTTTACATTAAAAATAAGATTTTTAATGTTTCATGTTTCCATTTCAAATAGATGAACATTTTTAATCTATTTTATGTATACGATAAAAGTGTAAATTTTATCGTTAACATGGTTTCAATTCAAACAAATGAACGTTTTATGTTTTTATTGTAATTCATAAACCGTGTTCTAAATGTAAACAAACAAAAATAGGATTTTCATTAGTTAGCCAAATTCTGTCGTAATAAAAATATATTCTATTTGTTGTTCATATTCTATTGTAAATAAACAAATAAAAAGAATATTTTATTTGTCGTTCAAATCTTATCGCAAAGTAAACAAATAAAATTAAGGTTTTATTTGTTATTCATTTTCTGTTGCAAAGTAAACAAATAAACAAAAATAAAGTTTTTATTTGTCGATCAAATTCTATTGTAATACCAACAAATAAAAATTAGTTTTTATTTGTCGATCAAATTCTATGGTTCATCTCAGAATAATAAAAATAATATATTTTTTAAATAAATTAGAATAACTAGATCTGAATAAAATATGGTTTAAACCTAAATTTAAATTTATTTTCTAATCGCAAATAAAATTCGACAATATATTAAATTCAACACGGATCTTGCATATCATGAACAACAAAACAAACCACCAACAACAATCAACCATTCATCAATCACAGAACATTTCAGATCTGAATTACATCACAATACAAATATTTTTAATGCAAGAAAAATAATTTAAAATTAATTAAATAATAAAATTCAGAATTTTCACATTGATTTAGCTGAAAATTCGACTGTCTCGGAATCAGCTCTGGTCCGCGCCATCGCGAAGTTCTCGGAAAGACGAGTCCAACGCAACTTACGGTTCGTCAATCAGACCTTGTATGAAAGAGATATTGATTTTTAAAGATTGCACAAATTAAATATTAAATAAATAAAATAATAATATAATATACTCTTCTTCCTCGTGTTCAAGACGCTTCAGCCGAACCCAACTTCGTCTTCCAACCCTTCTGCGCGCGCCACACTCCGAGCCACCGACGGCCGATCAGACCCTGCCACGTCGAAGCCCTACCCGCGAGCCACCACCGCCCAGAAGGCCACCCAACTCGACCTCCTCCTTGCCTCGAAAATCGAACCCGAACCCGCCACGTTTCAGCCCAGAATTCGTAAAATCCGTGAACCAAAACCCGATCTTGACCGTATGGATTGAAAGATCTCTCCGAGAGCTTCGATTTGGTACCAAGTTTGTCGATTTTCGTTGAGCGGATCAAAAGTTATGAGCGTTTGAAATTGGAGAAATTCTGGCCTTCGGTTTAGGTGGCGGCTGCCATGAAAATTAGGGTTTCGGCCTGAATATTTTTAATAATATTTTAATATTAAATCTCGAAAATCGTGCTTAAAAGGTGGATTTTCGGACTTTCTCTGATTTGGGCCTTCTTACTGTCGTTCTTAAGGTTTTGAGGCCTTCTGAACGCAATGGGATGGGTCTCGGGGTCCAATTCCGAAATCTGTACGATTTTTATTTAAAATTGCATTAAAAATTAATTAATTAAATATTGACTGTACATTTAAATATGCCGGGGCCACATTCGACCTCAGAAAATTCTAAAAAATATATATATTTAGCTTTCTTATTACGATACGGTTCTAACGAGACTAATTTTGTCGAATTCTGAGACTGTTTGAAAAATGGCTATTTTTAAGGCGTTTAAATTTAACTAAAATAGTCAAAACACATTTTCTTTCGCCACGCTCACATATTAATTCGAAAAATTCTGAAAATTGAAACCTAGCAATAATTTGACATTCTGGTTCCAATAAAAGTGGTTTCGTCGAAAACGGAGGTCGTTTGAAAAATGACTATTTTTAAGGCCAATATATTTAATATTAAAAATACATTTTTAAACAAATAATTTCCGAAACTCAAAATATATAAGTGTTTACTGTTTTTTAATGCAGAAACGCCATTCCGAACTCAATGGAAGTGGTTTCGAGTCGAAATTCCTACATATGTGAAAAGTAGCCTTTTGGGCCATATATATTATATATATAAATTCTACAACGACCTTTCTAAAAATTGAATTGGCCATAACTTTTGATTTCCGCTATGAAATTTCAATTTTTCAGATTCGTTAGAAAGATATGGTTAAACAGATTTAAATATTTCTAGTTTCACTCAATTCTGATTTATTTTGAATCCTGTACATTCAGTTAAAGTTCAAAATCAAATTTTTAAACTACCGCGCCATTTCTAACTCCTTTTATATATAAATTAAATTTATTCGTTGTAACTTCGATAAAAGTAAATTCTAGCCATTATTATTTATAATAAATTATATTATAACCTCAAAATTCATTAAAATTTTCTAAAATAAATTTTTTAAATTGGTTCAGAATTTGCGGGTTGTTACACATGATATCTGAATTTCACTGAAATCTTCAAAAACTGAAATAGTGGGGTTTTGGATTGTCTTCTTCGGACTTGAATATCCAAACAACGGAACAACAATCCAATGTGCTAAAAATTCGTTCTCAGTGAAAGCACCAAAATGTTAGATCAAAATTTGGCTCTAACACCCAAATTGTTCCGATTCGTAGAGAATTATAACTGAAAAATGAGGAAAAAGAAGAAAACACACACGGTTTATAGTGGTTCGGAGTTAACGAGCCTACGTCCACTTTATATGCTATTGATTATACTTTGGATGCTAGTACAACCAATGATTTCTCTCAAACTCACTCTTACAATTACGATTTCTCTTAGTTATGTCGAAGTAAATCTGGTATGAAATAGTAGTATGGCAGTAATGGTGGAATCAATCTTTAAAACTGCCAAAAGATCCTGAAAATTGCCCAGCTCTGGGCTATTTATAGCTGATTTTGTCAGGCGGATCGCGGTCATACGTGGCGCAAATCCCGAGAATATCGGATTGGATCGTAGCTTGATCAAGAATTGGTCAATATGACAGTTGGTGACAGGTGTCGCGAGATCCATACGTCTTGGATCGTGATAGAATGGGTCATGGTCTTCGCTGCATCTTCTGGGCTTGGATCGGGTCGAGGTGGTATAGGCGGATCGATCCGCATAGGGGTTTAACGACCCAGTAGGGCGATCCAAAAAGGGGCGATCCGACCTGAGGATGGTTGAGCGACTGCGATCTGACTTCTCGTGAACTAGAGGAATGAGACTTCATATTTTCTTCTTATGTGTGAACCTTGATGGCTTGGTCAAAAAGCTAGCCAACATAATCATTTCACAAAACTTAATGCATCCTCATATGGATGATGTTAAGGGATGTAGTGTATCATAGAAATGAACCGGCTAATCCAGATTGCAAAGCCCTTTGTTAACAATGCAACTTAGGTGGATAATGGATTTCTTTGAGCGGGACTTAAGCCTATGATTGAGTAGTAGATGAACTTGTTATTGGGAGTGTCAAAGTGTCATTTACAGCTTGGAGTGTTCTTGTTATTGACTCAAAGTAGAGATGTTGCGGGGACATCCATCGGGGCTTGTATAATTATTATGTATCCTGGATCGTCTAGACAAGACGATCTAGTTGTTGGATACTTGGGTACTGAAGGCAAACGTATCAAACACGTGAGTTATGAAAACATGATAGTCCAGATAGAAACTGGGATTTCCATTAGCTCCCGGCATAAGAAAGGTTTATTATGTGGATTACCAATTTATTCAGGGCTCTCTGGGTAAGCTATCACCTAACAGATGCTGGACCGAGGACTTGGAATAGGAAAGGTGAAGGAGGCTACTTAAATTCTTCTATCCTATTTTATTAGAATACTATATTTGTTGTCATTTGAGTAACATATTATTTAGTTATTAAGGGATAACTCATTTGTTGTAGGGACAAATCAGTTATGAGACCTTTTTTTTTGAATTTTTTAAGGAAGGAAACACACCAAAGTCGTAAAACCATCCCTAATGCACCTAGCCTGGTCCAGGAATACCACATAAGTGGCTGATCTTAGTGTATGCACATGGTAATCTCTTAACATGTCATTCCAGGTTTCGAACCTGCACCACTATTACCATGGCGCAAAGTCCTTTACTGCTGGGCTACTGCTGCGGACAAGATATAAGACTTAGACTTGTATAGTAATATATTTTCTAGTATATCTTTTGATAATCATTTATCGCTCGCATCAGACTGTTGTCTAACACAAGGTTTTGTATTTTCTCTTGTTATCTTGGGTGCTCATCGATGTTGCCGATGAGTATACAATATAGCATGTTTTAGTGGCGTTGTATCTATTCTACAGACGAGCTAGGTGTGCCTGGCGTATTAATCCATATTATAGGTATTTTGCTTCTGTCGTTTTTCTTATATACTCTGAGGGATATGCACTAAGGAATTGATGTACCAGAAATTACTACTTGTTCTGCATAACTTAGTGATTTTATAGAGATGATATTTACTCTTTGTTACGTATCACTACTACTATATTTTGTTTGATTTTATTAAATTTTATCAATGCATTGTGAGACATTCCATTGACTGGTTTTTTTTCTTCTCCGATTATTGTCTTAATCAGTATGACATATGTGTAATACTTCTTTATGATATTCAATGCAGGTGGTATGGGATGGTCATCACGATTGGTACCAAAGGTTTGGTTATTTATTTGACTAAAGTTCATAGAAGCTAGGCGTTTAAGAGAGAATTTACCTGTAAATGACTTGAACTTAACCTATGTAATACTATATCGTATATTAACATTGACATGAGTACCATTTTGGCTTTTCTTTCAAGTGGCTCATCATTCTTATTATAGGTAAATAATGAACTGAAACATTACAAACACTGTTAGGAATAATAATGCTTTAGGACTGGTTGGAGAGGAAGGTAGATCAACAGTTTATGATGGCATCGATGATGATAAGGGCTCAAACCTCTACGAGAACAGTGACAGGTGATGGTGGTATCCTTGTGCAAGCAATTAGGATAGATTTTGCTAAGTTGTCTAAGGAGTACTCTTCTTTGGTAGGCAATATTTTCTTTGAGACTGAGTTAGGGACTAGAGTTTCTTTTGAAAAGCCGATTGAGAAGTCCTTAAGGCATGAGAGCATGTTTCCTGGGGAGGCTATTGTTGCAAATGATGCTACTAAATAATGGGAACCAATGCCGCAACAAGATGGCGAGGTAAAATGAAATCGAGTAGGAAGAGGAAGAAACAACAACAAACAAAAAAAGAAGAAGAACAAGAGTGAGATATTATGTTATAGTTATAATTAAAAGGGTCATTTTGAGTGTAAAGATGATAGAGTCGAAAAGAAGAGCTGTAACATCTCGAATTTTCTACTATTTAATAATTAATTAATTTAATTATTTAAATAATGGTATGGTAATTTAATTTGGCTTAAATTAAAGAATTCTGATTTATATTTATTAATATAAATAATGGAATAATATATTTATTTCCAAAACTGTCAGAAACAATTGAATTCGAAATAGTGTGTGAACTTGATAATATAAAAGATTCAATTCCGAATTGAGTATTAATAACGAATATATTATTTAAACGATAGTTGAATGCATTAATTATAATATAAATTATAATGAGCTCGTAACATCGCGGCAGTTCGTAATATTGAGTTTTGAACTTCATCTTAGTATACAGGATCCGTTATAAGTCGGATTTCTTCGAAACAAGAAACATTTGAATCTATTGAACTTTATTTTTTTAATGGAAGAGAAAATTTGAGATTTCATCTTGTAGATTGTAAGTTATGGCTAAATCAAATTTTCAAATAGTCGCTATGGAATCGTTTATAAACCATAACTGTTTATTTAATATAATTAAATATTGGTTTCATATTTGGATAAGATTTTTTAGATGTATATTTAACTTAATTTATAGAATTTTCTATAATTTTTATTTTGGAAAATATACAACTTTTTATCTGAAGTGTTTTACACCCTATAACAGTATTTTTGGAATTTCACAGAATAAGCTAACTTGTCTATTTTTTTATATTTTTGGGATCATGGCGCATTGCTTGTCACGATTGTATTTTTATTTTTGTTCGTAGCATACAATATATAATCAAAATTTTATATAGTCGGTAGTTTTCTTGAGTTCAACTTCACACAAGCATAATGTATGGAATACAAGTCTTTCACTAATAACATACAATATTGATTGAAAAGCCTTGCAAAACCCAAGCATTAGCAACAATCTTGAAGATAAATTTCACTTTTCAAGATCCTAAAGCAATCTAGACATCGGTACGGCAAATTCAAAAGAAGCAATAAAGCATGATATACATGTTTGCCACAGTGAAAAACACTACTTCAAAATTTAAGCTGTTGTAGTTTATAGATACATATATAAAAATATATCTTTCCTTCCTTGCAAAATAATAGAACTGCGGTTCCTTTTACTATACCCTAAGCTAATTCATTTCTTCACTATATGATCAAATCATACAGCTACATCAACTGCAAACCTAAGGATTTAGGAAGATATGTTCTACGTATTATTTAGCAACCAAGGAACTTCAATCTATAAGTACATAGTATGTTGCCTCCTCATTTGGTTTCTTCTTCCAAAAACTTGATCAAAGTTTTTCTCCAGCACTAAAAATCGAATCAAATACAAATCAAAAGATTCTTTGAAAAGTCCAAAATATATATTAGCAATACCTGCGATGGTGGGCTTCAACATTGTAATATGCGCATGCTATGTAAGGATTATGGGTGCATTATTGGAGTTCACGCCTAACAGTGGTGGAAGCGGGGATGTGCAGCAAGAGAGCAGGGACGTAAATAATGGAGGAGGTCCAACAACTCGTTTAGGTCGAAGAAATAGGAGTTTGAGTGTTGAAGAAAGAAACCACGTCATGGATTTTAACTGGAAGTCGGGTTTGGTATCATGCAAGGTCGAACCAAGAAGGAGGATTTAATGTTGCGTTAAGGTAAGGAAACATGAAGGAGAGGACAAGTGAAAATGGGGTTCGCATCCTTCTGTACATGCGTGAACTTGTGCCAGGTTATAGCGTGAGTCCCAAAAAAAAAGGTTGTTTTGTTTTGAAAAAGGTTAGATGGAAAGTGCAAGCTGATGGAAACATTATCAGTGTGGGGATGAGTTGCGTAGAGGAAATGATGACATGCGCATACAGTTTAAACTAAAGGAAAGAAGAAGCAGTTATCTTATTGCAAGGAATAAGATGAGTTGCGTGAATAAGCTGGTCAAGGAAGGTGGGAGAAGGTTTTCGATGTGGCCATTTTATGTAAGCTAGTGCAGGAGTTTTAAATTTCAGGAAGAAGGACTACCGGTGAAGAGGGTGTGGGTGCATGGAGTCAAGGTCGTATGTTAGAAGTAAAGCTTAAACTTTAAAAAGAACAAAAAAGTGACGTGGTTTTATTCCTAGCAGCCTGGGCACTGCTCGGCGTAGGAACGTGGAGGACCGATGTCAACAAAGTGATGGGGAGGATTTCGCTGGTCTTTGTACAGCGAGGGCGAGAGGAGAGTGAAGCAATGAAGTGAGATTGTGGAATGATGGTTTTCGTGCGTGCATCAGTAGAGGTTTGTGAAGGAGTTTTCATCATGGATGTATGTTTCATGGTGAAGGGGATAAAGCACAGTGTCGGTTTGTGTTTGTAACTGGGAAGTAAGAGTTTTGGGTGGCGTTTGTATTCAAAGTGAATGACGGTTTTTGGCTGGAGTGTTAATGTAGTATTTGAGGGAGTACGTGAAGTTAAAATATTGGCAATGACCTTTTGCGGTTGTATTCTGGAAGGAAAGGAGGAAGACTAAATGGAGACCAATTCTTCTGTCCACATTTCCCATGTTCCCCCATGTCCCTCCAATCAAATCTCCCCATTTCCTCTTTTTGAATTTAAGTCCCTCGACAATTGAGGGATTTAACAGCAGAAGGTGGAAATCAGTTGGCTGTGATTGGTTGGGACACGAGGGGACAGGGGAAATGGGGACAGAACAATTAGTGCGGACTAAATATAGATGGTGGTTTGAATTTATATTGGGCTGACGTGGGAGGAAAAAGTATGGCTCATTTTATATGAAAAATAAAAAAAATGAAAGCCCAAAAGAAAAAAGAAAAGAAGAAGAAGGGGATGCGTGAGTGTCAGCAGGAAAAAAGGGCAGAGTTTATTGTTTATAGAAGGAAGCTAGCGGGTGAATCATTTTGATAGTGCACCGACGTGATAATCAGGGTAAAGGCCATTAGATTTTTATTTAGTTTAATTTAAATTTAAAATAGTATATTAATTTATAAACATAGTATCTCGTTCATACAGTGTCATTTTTACGAACGGTCTACTATGTGAGGATCGTAGATCGCAGGTTACACAGTGGAACTGGTCTGGTGAGATTTGGAGATCGTTCCAATTTATGGCGGAATTAAACGCCGTATATGGTCAACCGAGCATTAACCATTATTTAACGACTAACGACCAATGTGAATAAACTTACTAACTCTGTCCAGTTTTATAATTTTATAAACGTTATATAATATTGATCAAAATGATTGAATGTTGTCTGTGATGGTTGTTTGGATGATTTTCTAATTAATTATTTGAAATATTTATATACCATTATATATATATATATATATATATATATAAAAACGTTGATTTAATACTGATTCTAGTCAATTTATTATTTCATATTTTTATGAAATTGCGGTTATTAATGTGATTAACGTATGTGGATGCAGGAAAACTGGTTGGAGGGATCCAATTGGATTCCTCAACAATTATATTGTTCTTTTTCATATATTGTATTATATGATGTGACGAATAATCTATGATTGATTATTGTGTGTTTGGGATGTTTTAAACAACATTGACTTGATATAATTGATATTTAAATACCATAAAATATAATCGAATATATTGGAAAGGAAATTGGGGTTTTAAAAAGGATAATCTATTTTTAAATAGAAATTGAATTTCGAATGGAGTAGAATATAATAATTTGTTTTAATTATATTAAAACAAGCAATTTGATTTATAAACAAATGTTATAAATAAAAAATGGATTAATTATTATTAAATAATTTGAAATTATTAAACGAATTTATAAAGGGC
Organism: Allium sativum; assembly: GCA_030737875.1. Taxonomy (NCBI): domain Eukaryota; kingdom Viridiplantae; phylum Streptophyta; class Magnoliopsida; order Asparagales; family Amaryllidaceae; genus Allium; species Allium sativum. Next base: position 152,095,293 of record CM060912.1, read on the forward strand.
AGATTAGTTAATTGTTTCAAATGGAAACGATGAAATTTAATTAGATGTTCGAAGTGCAAATTTGATATATAATTGATTTCGACAATGTCGAATATTAGAAAGATAATTTATTTTATAAATTATAAATTACAAAAACTTAGAAATTAATGAGATAGTTAATATTTGGTTTAAAACCCAATAGTTTATAATCGAATGTGTAATCGAGATATAGTTATAAATTTGATATATAATTAACAAAAAACTGATCTATAAATGGAGTTTGTAAAGTGAAATAAGAATAGGATTTATAAAAGAACTAGAGAGATGGGATTTTGAATGATAATGATAAATTTATTTAAGTCAAGATTTGATTTAATAAACTAAGACCAGATTTCTATAGAAAAATAATATTCACGTTATAAAGTGAATAATGATTTTAGAGCAAATGTTTTGCAAGATTTAAATGGTTTTAAAATGAAACGATTTGAGTAAATAAGAAGTTAAGAATGGAGTTAGGGAAATTAGAAATTGACTGGAGATTAATTATGTTAAATGGCTTTCTGAGTATCGATCTGATGTTGGTTTCACCCTTCGAGGTTAATACTTAGGGAGTTGTTCTCTTACTGGTTTACGGTTAGGGACTGATGGATAGTGATGCATGAATAAGGCGTGGGAATGTTTTCCAGTGTTAATGGAGTGTATTTTCGAAATAGGGTAATAAAAAGAGTTGTGAATATATGGAAACGTTTTCCAAGAAAATCGTGAGAAGTAAAACGGGTTTTAAGAAATAAATGGGAAGTTGGGGAATGAAATAGTGATTGATCAGTAAGATTTCCATTTGGGAATACGACCGTTGTTTGTACACATGTTCTCCTTTGACAGTTAAATAACCGACTATCAAAGTTTTTGACCATTTCCGTTGTCAATACGGAGAGATCGGGGTCGTATTTATTATTTAAAAACCACTAGCATTATCGTTTCGAATCAAATATATCGAAGACAATTGAAGATGGAGTTTATGAAAGGGTTATTCTAGAGATCCTTGGTAGAAATTGCGTAAGACGGATTTACATAATAACGCCATTGGTTTGTCCAGTCCCAAGACAACTTGTATGGACGTATGTCTGATAGAGTATATCTAATACTATTCACATTTGGGGCGGAGAAATTCGTTTTTCTTAGCTTTATACCTATGGTATTTTTAGGGAAATTAATGTGACAACAAGCAATTTCGCTCGATCCGAATCAGTCGCTAAACCGACCCAGACCGTTCAAAACGCCTGATTGTTTTGAGAACACGACAAAACAGAACGCGGACGGAAGAACATTTCATTGTATATTACAACAATTCCATCAGATTACAAGAATATACAGAGTATAAATAAATATTACATTCGATAATTATCAGAGATTACAATATATTACATAGCAGCGGAAAATAATACAATACGCAACTTAAGGAGATATACGGATACAAAGCTTTCCGGATATCATTCCAGCTGTAAACCAGGATCCTGTGAATATAAATCTGCAAAACCAAAACTACTAGCTGCCCGTGTCAAAATAAGGGCACCCAGAGTTTAGGTTAAAACAATAAACTCTAGGTTAGTCATGGGACTGGTGTGAGAACTAAAACAATTATAAATCTTTATTTTAAAGTTAGGTAAATCAAGAGGCCGTATAACACGGAACGGGTTTCCTCCCAAGAACACCAGTGCATAAAACAACAACGCAATGCTAAATAAAGAAAAATGAAGCTATTATAAGACCCAGGTCCTATCACACAATGCAACACAAGCCGGGGGATAGGGTTTTCCCTTATAATAGCCAAACATGCTTAGTACGTTTAAAACAAATCATTTGATACTATTATAAGTGCATAGTGTATAAAACAACTTCAAATCATAAGTATCAATCATAGACGGCATAAGCGCCCCATCCCACTATGTCGCCATACTAGGCTCTACAAATCAAAACCGCAAAGTCACGTATTTGGAAATTGGATTTCCGTCTGTGAACCGAGGCAAAAGATAGTCCTCAACCGAATTCGAGACTGTCTAGCCCGAGCCTCAGGCAAGTACTCAGTCAAGCCTTGGATCCTTAGGGCCAGTCCACCGATGTGGATTAAACTTAAACCCCGAACATGCGTTCCCCCACCCTATGGGGCGTAAATGAGCCAACGAATGACTTCATCGGACCCGGATCGTCCGATCAAACCGAGGCACCTCGCAACAGAAACAACCACATAAGTCAAACTCGTCAGGGCGTGTAAAACCACTAATGCCACTTCTAGCTAGAAAGAAACGCATGCCCTCCCTGACGTCCTCTCCCGTTTTGGTTCACACCGGGGTGTGAGGCTTGCGAATCAACGTTACACAAAGCTTTGCCACACAGGCCGTGCTTTGATCATCTGCCACAAGACTTTGCTTTTCAACAGAAGCCTTGATCATTTGCCACTTAGGCATGCCACACAGGCAATTCACTCCATGCGTTTGATATCCATCAATATATAACTCCCGAGCTCGTACGTCTCAGAGAAGGGCGTTAAGCAAGAGAATAAATTCTCCGCCCCAAATAGATATATATTTAATAGAAACCAATCACCCAGACTAAAATCCAATATCAGACACACAGTCCATTTACAAGTTCGTTCTGGGTCTGAACAAAACCGGAGGCACCTAGTACCCCGCATATCCATCGATCTCAAAGTACATCTGGACGATCGCCAACTGTTTCCATCTTCTTGGGTGTACATCCCAATCAAGATCATCAATAATCACCCAAACGACGTGAAGACCTCTGGTCTTCGACCACTGTCTTCATCTTCGACTTATCGTCGTATCAGTTATTCAGAATGGGATAAACCCGGTCTTTCCGAATAACTCGCGTATATTATAAACAAGTGTTACACAAACACAACATACACCTCATTTCAATTCATCAGTCACTAACCGTAAATTAACAAGAGCATAATTACCCAAATATTAACCCCGAAGGCCGAAACCAACATCAGATCAATATCCAGAAAACCATTCTGCTTAGCTAACCGACAGTTAGTTTCTAAATTTCACATTCATAGGGAAAGGTTCACATTAATTTTATCAAAGATGAATTCCTTGAATTTATTCTTTAATCTTCTTTTGAATTTCGATTCAACTAGTCGGGAATAACGAACCTTACCAAAGTAATCATTTGTTTTAATTTCCCAATCCCAACCTATTCATCCCATGAAGTAAAACTAGTTATACTTCATATCTAACACCACGGTGTTATCGGTAAATTCAATTACCATTTCACGTTTAAATATAATTAAAGATTTAACTATCGCCTGGAGCAAAACTGGTGATACTCCATTCTCGATCATTTCAATCTAATTAAAGATTCATTAAAACTCCACTTAGTTTTAATCTTTGACTGGGTTAAAGAATCAGTGTCATTTAAAACACGGTTCACGATAAACCCAAAATCACATTCCATTTCAATCAGACCCTAACGATAAATTAGCAAGTGAGCAATTCCCTAAGTATTAACCCCGAAGGCCGAAACCAACATCAGATCAATACCTCAGAAACCATTCAACTTAACTAATCTCCAGTTAGTTTTTTATTTTATTAACTCCTTTGGGTCTAAGAACAGTATTATTGAAGATACCGTTCACGACAACCCAAAATCACATTCTATTAATTATCGGGTTAAAGAATGAGTGTTATTTAAAACACCATTCACGATAAACCTAAGAATCAATTCGAATTCAATTCCAATTAAATATTATTTAATTGGTACACTTCATTAAATCTAAATAAAAAGATTCAATCTTTTTCTCCACTGGGCTTAAGAACAGTGTTAATGAAGACACCATTCACGACAAACCCAAATCACATTTGATATTAAATACAAGGCTCTGAATAGAAAATATATCGGCTTATATTCAATATCAAACTCTACGACTAACAAATATTGTATCGGAAATAACGATATAAATATATCTTTCAAATTTCCACAACAATATCTGTGTAATCACGAAATCCAACATCGAAATATTCCATAGACAATTTCGATTCAAATCCATTCCAATTCACTTATTGGAAATTCTGGTTACTTTTAAAACCCTTTTCAAATCCAATTTATTTATTTAAAAATAAATAGAATTTTAATTCTAGTTCAAAACTAGTTCATTTCGATAAAAATCTATTTTTATCTTTTCAAATATGGAGATTTTCATCCCGATTCTTCCCAAATCATTTCTTATGATTTTACACAAATTATTACTATTTTTAATAATTTTATCAAGGTCCGTACAGTCGATTTCCATCAACGACCATCGAACTGCACTTACAACGACCTTTTTCAAATTTGATTTATACATAATTCAAAATCCAACCGTTAGATTTCAAATTTCTAATATTCGTTAGAAAGCTCTTTTCGATACGAACCCAACGGTTCCGGTTTTAGGAGAATCCGACGGTCGGATTTCCCGTAATATCCGTTCGAAGTCAATGGTCGAAATTCACGAACTACCGCAGCGCAGCGCGTTCTATTCAGGCCATTATATTATATATATATATATAATATATAATATATACTTCGTCGGTTTCCTTTTAAAATGTGTTATATAAATTGTTTTAAATTCGTTTTCAAAACGATTTCAACTTCTTTTTCAAATTCAAATCAAAATTGAATTTTCCCTTACAAAGTCGTTTTAAATTCATTTCAAATTGATTTCAATTCAAATCGATTTTGAATTCAATTTCAGTTCATTTTCAATTCAATTCAATTTCAATTCGAATTCATTTCTATTCGATTTCAATTCTATTCAATTTCAATTCGAATTCATTTCTATTCAATTTCAATTCTAATTCATTTCTATTCAATTTCAATTCTATTCAATTTCAATTCGAATTCATTTCTATTCAAAATATCAGATTTTGAAATCACTTTCGATGTTCATTATAAAATGAATAAAATCGATATAAATATCGTTCACGTCAAAATGGCGTAAATCTAATCAACACGGCTTCATATATTTCTATTTTCAAATATTCTATTTCAAATATTTCTTTTTCAAATGTTTCTATTTCAAAACTGGAATGAGGCCCAATCAATTACCATATAATGTTAATTATATGGATTTTCTACAACACATGTATACAATAACAACGATGAATAATCAACCATATTCCAAAGTGCATTCTACACTGTATAAGCATCAAATATAAATATTTAACGCTCATAACAGTCTGTCCATCAATCGATCGACATAGAGCTAATTATTGGGACTAGTGTATGTCATATATCATCCCGATACCCGTGTGGGGTTTTCAAACAATCAAACACAGATTTTATTTGTGTAGTTGGGCGATGTGTAAAATTTATCGTCCCAATCAATATTAGTCAAATCAGTGTATATAAACAAATCTCCGATTTGTTTATAAATATTTATTTTATAAATACGTTAAAAATTCTATTTTCAACTATAAAATATTTTTAACTATATAAATATTTTATTTCATTTCACATCACATCACACAATCAACTACACATCAAAATCAAACAACCAAGCATACAAGCCGTCCATGGTCTGTGGACGACGGGTGTCGGGTGCTACTAAACACCGTCTGCATCCTAGTATATATTATTAACTAGAAAACAAAATAAAAAGGTGAGAAGTTCTCACAGATATGCTAAACCAGACGCCTCGGCTCTTCTTATGTAGAAAATCTTCGTCGGGTTCGCCTTTTGTTACTTTCGTCATCCGTATTCACTACATATATAAAAATCGAATTTTTTACTTCGTTATTCAATATATAAAAATCGAATTTTTACTTCGTTATTCAACATAACAAAATCGAATTTTTACTTCGTTATTCAATATATAAAAATCGATTTTTTACTTCGTTATTCAATATATAAAAATCGAATTTTTTACTTCGTTATTCAATATATAAAAATCGAATTTTTACTTCGTTATTCAATATATAAAAATCGAATTTTTACTTCGTTATTCAATATATAAAAATCGACTTTTTACTTCGTTATTCAATATATAAAAATCGAATTTTTACTTCGTTATTCAGTATATAAAAATCGAATTTTTACTTCGTTATTCAGTATATAAAAATCGAATTTTTACTTCGTTATTCAGTATACAAAAATCGAATTTTACTTCGTTATTCAATATATAAAAATCGAATTTTTACTTCGTTATTCAATATATAAAAATCGAATTTTTACTTCGTTATTCAATATATAAAAATCGAATTTTTACTTCATTCAAATATAGAAAAATCCGATCTTTTTACTTCATTCAAATATAGAAAAATCCGATCTTTTCTTCAAACAAAAATGTATTCTTTTTCTTCAAACAAAAATGTATTCTTTTTCTTCAAACAAATATGTAATCCTTTTTTTGTTTTTTTTTAATTCAAACTTTCATTAGTAAAAATCTATTCTTCTCTACATACAAAAATCATATTTTTCATAAGTAAAAAACCTATCCTTTTCTTTATTAAAGAAATCTAATTCTTTTCATTCACATGAATAAAAAAAAAATCGAATTAAAACTTACAGCGTACAAGGTGGGAGGGGATGGAGTTGGTGGTCGTCGCTGGAGAGGGGCTTCAGGTGGCCGCGGCCTGGCGGAGCAGTGGGATCCAGGGGCGGTGGTTGTGTTCGGTTTGGGGAAGGAGGGAGGGTTGAGTTCGATAGAGCGGATCGAGGGTGGAGGTGCCGTGTAAGGGAAGAGCGGTGGATCCACGAGGGCGGCTGCGAGTGGTGGCGGGCCTGGAGGGGCTAAGCGGCGATGCGATGTTTTTTTTATGTCTGAATCGTGAGTGTAAAGGAAGGGGGGGTGGGTGAAATAGAGGGGTTATATATATATATATAATATTAATATATTATTTTTATTTTCACTTTATGTTGACTTTTCATACGTTCACCAAACAACACCCAACGACCGTCGCCCCTAGCTAATTACCCCCATTCCGAACACAATGGGATATGTACCGTAAGCTGATTCGACTGTTTCGATCAGTTTTTGTCAAAATCAAAATATAATTCTATATATTTAATTCGAACGTGCTTTTCAATTTACTGGGGTCACATACAAACCCGAAAAATTCCAGAAAAATCATTTCTAGCTTCGTATTGACGATACGGTCCTAACAAAACTAATTTCATCGAATTCTGATACCGTTTGAAAAATGACCATTTTCCAGTCGATTAAAATCGACTAAAACTGGTCAAACGCATTTTCCTTTGCCACGCTCACATATTGATTCGAAAAATTATGAAATTTAAAATTTAGCAATAATTTGACATCACGGATCCAACAAAAGTGGTTTCGTCGAAATCCGAGGTCGTTTGCAAAATGGCTATTTTCAGAGGCCGAAATTCCATAGCGACTATTCTGAAATTTCAACTGGACATATCTTTTTACCCCTGCTATAAAATTTCAATTTTTCTGATTCGTTGGAAAGATATTCTCAATTGGATTCATATATTTTTGGTTTCACTAAAATCCGGTTTATTTTGCACCCAGTATATTCATTTGAAGTTTGAAATCGAATTATCGAACTACCGCGCCATTTTCAATTCCTTTTATATATATATATAAATAATTATTTATATTCTAACGACGATCTATATAATATATACGTTCGAATTCTATTCAAAATAAATTTCTCGTCATTATTATTTAAAATAATTCATTTTAAATAATCAAAATTCATCAAAATTGTCAAAATAAAAATTTTAAACTGGCTCAGAATTTCGGGTTGTTACAATCTCCCCCACTTAACACTTTTCGTCCCCGAAAAGGAACGAAGCCGAAAGTTGTTTAACTAATCAACTCAACTTCCATTCTTTTGATTACGGCTTAAGTTCTTCAACTTTTCAGTTTCTAAAAACTTTTCAAATTTTTCAAAAATTTGGCTAACACCCTAAATTTTCGAAAAATTTCGCCATAACCTCCCCTGCACCGAGAGCACCGGGAAAATCCCGAAATTGCCATATAGGCCCTCTGATCTCAAAAAGAAAAAGAAAAAGCCAATCGGCTCAAAAAATCATCATCATCCAAACAAAACAGTAAATTATGATAAACATGTACCTGTTTGTCGGGCAAACAATTTTATTTCTCTGCTCTAGCCTCCTTGCTATGACCTGTTCAATGAAAGTACATGTACATGCATGCAAATGCGACCAAATTTCAATACAATTCACTATTTGGTTCAATTGGGCTATATGGTACAAATTTTATTAAATCAACCAATAATCAACAACACAACCATCAATCAATTAGTTGATTAGCTTTTGAAATTCATAACTTTGATACATAGTCAAAAATCAGGATTTTGATGCCAAATCATAACAATAAGCCCTATCTAGTTTCGGTTCTCACACCAGTCAATTGGAAATGTATAGAAATCTCACTTTCGAAACTCGAAAATAAATACTGGCGATGGTGCCCCATCACCAGAATTATCCTCGGGCAGTAGAGTGCGATTCTATAACTATCCAATACATTAAAACTTCAAATACACGTTTGCAAGACATATATGCAAAATCTTTATATATTGGATTGTCCAAATTCAATATAAAATAAATAATCAAATACGAATTAGTGATTTAAATTTCAAAACAAAACTTGTTTTCATTTTCAAAAATATACTCTTCACACTCGTTCTAGGATACTACTGATCCCATCTCTAACGAGTCATTCCATTGGATATTACTAATCCAATATCTGATGAATTCTTTCGTATGGTTCTAATGTGCCTTGTTCTCGAGCTCTGTAAACCAAAGCTCTGATACCAAATGTGACAACAAGGAATTTCGCTCGATCCGAATCATTCGCTAAACCGACCCAGACCGTTCAAAACGCCTGATTGTTTTGAGAACACGACAAAATAGAACGCGGACGGAAGAACATTTCATTGTATATTACAACAATTCCATCAGATTACAAGAATATACAGTATAAATAAATATTACATTCGATAATTATCAGAGATTACAATATATTACATAGTAGCAGAAAATAATACAATACACAACTGAAGGAGATATACGGATACAAAGCTTTCCGGATATCATTCCAGTTTAAACCAGGATCCTGTGAATATAAATCTGCAAAACCAAAACTACTAGCTGCCCGTGTCAAAATAAGGGCACCCAGAGTTTAGGTTAAAACAATAAACTCCAGGTCAGTCATGGGACTGGTGTGAGAACTAAAACAGTTATAAATCAAAGTTAGGTAAATCAAGGGACCACGCCGTATAACACGGAACGGGTTTCCTCCCAAGAACACCAGTGCATAAAACAATAGCACAATGCTAAATAAAGAAAAATGAAGCTATTATAAGACCCAGGTCCTATCACACAATGCAATGCAAGCCGGGGGATAGGGTTTTCCCCTATAATAGCCAAACATGCTTAGTACGTTTAAAACAAATCATTTGATACTATTATAAGTGCATAGTGTATAAAACAACTTCAAATCATAAGTATCAATCATAGACGGCATAAGCGCCCCATCCCACTATGTCGCCATACTAGGCTCTACAAATCAAAACCGCAAAGTCACATATTTGGAAATTGGATTTCCGTCTGTGAACCGAGGCAAAAGATAGTCCTCAACCGAATTCGAGACTGTCTAGCCCGAGCCTCAGGCAAGTACTCAGTCAAGCCTTGGATCCTCAGGGCCAGTCCACCGATGTGGATTAAACTTAAACACTGAACATGCGTTCCCCCACCCTATGGGGCATAAATGAGCCAACAAATGACTCCATCGAACCCGGATCGTCCGATCAAACCGAGGCGCCTCGCAATAGCAATAACCACATAAGTCAAACTCGTCTGGGCGTGTAAAACCACTGACGCCATTTCTAACTAGAAAGAAACACATGCCCTCCCTGACGTCCTCTCCCGTTTTGGTTCACACCGGGATGTGAGGCTCGCGAATCAACGTTACACAAGGCTTTTCCACACAGTTCGTGCTTTGATCATCTACCACAAGACTTTGCTTTTCAACAGAAGCCTTGATCATTTGCCACTTAGGCATGCCACACAGGCAATTCACTCCATGCATTTGATATCCATCAATATATAACTCCTGAGCTCGTATGTCTCAGAGAAGGGCATTAAGCAAGAGAATAAATTCTCCGCTGCCAAATAGATATATATTTAATAGAAATCAATCACCCAGACTAAAATCCAATGTCAGACACATAGTCCATTTACAAGTTCGTTCTGGGTCTGAACGAAACTGGACGCACCTAGTACCCCGCATATCCATCGATCTCCAAGTACGTCTGGACGATCACCAACTGTTTCCATCTTCTTGGATGTACATCCCAATCAAGATCATCAATAATCACCCAAACGACGTGAAGACCTCCGGTCTTCGACCACCGTCTTCATCTTCGACTTATCGTCGTATCAATTATTCAGAATGGGATAAACCCGGTCTTTCCGAATAACTCGCGTATATTATAAACAAGTGTTACACAAACACAACATACGCCTCATTTCAATTCATCAGTCACTAACCGTAAATTAACAAGAGAATAATTCCCCAAATATTAACCCCGAAGGCCGAAACCAACATCAGATCAATATCCAGAAAACCATTCTGCTTAGCTAACCGACAGTTAGTTTCTAAATTTCACATTCATAGGGAAAGGTTCCCATTAATTTTATCAAAGATAAATTCCTTGAATTTATTCTTTAATCTTCTTTTGAATTTCGATTCAACTAGTCTTGATTAACGAACCTTACCGAAGTAATCATTTGTTTTAATTTCCCAATCCCAACCTATTCATCCCATGAAGTAAAACTGGTTGTACTTCATATCTAACACCACGGTGTTATCGGTAAATTCAATTACCATTTCACGTTTAAATCTAATTAATGATTTAACTATCACCTGGAGCAAAACTGGTGATACTCCATTCTCGATCATTTCAATCTAATTAAAGATTCATTAAAACTCCACTTAGTTTTAATCTTTGACTGGGTTAAAGAATCCGTGCCATTTAAAACACGATTCACGATAAACCCAAAATCACATTCCATTTCAATCAGACCCTAACCATAAATTAGCAAGTAAGCAATTCCCTAAGTATTAACCCCGAAGGCCGAAACCAACATCAGATCAATACCTCAGAAACCATTCAACTTAACTAGTCTCCAGTTAGTTTCTGATTTTCTTAACTCCTTTGGGTCTAAGAACAGTATTATTGAAGATACCGTTCACGACAACCCAAAATCACATTCTATTAATTATCGGGTTAAAGAACGAGTGTTATTTAAAACACCATTCACGATAAACCCAAGAATCAATTCGAATGCAATTCCAATTAAATATTATTTAATTGGTACACTTCATTAAATCTAAATAAAAAGATTCAATCTTTTTCTCCACTGGGCTTAAGAACAGTGTTGATGAAGACAACATTCACGACAAACCCAAATCACATTTGATATTAAATACAAGGCTCTGAATAGAAAATATATCGGCTTATATTCAATATCAAACTCTACGACTAACAAATATCGTATCGGAAATAACGATATAAATATATCTTTCATATTTCCATAACAATATCTGTGTAATCACGAAATCCAACATCGAAATATTACACAGACAATTTTGGTTCAAATCCATTCCAATTCACTTATTGGAAATTCTGGTTACTTTTAAAACCCTTTTCAAATCCAATTTATTTATTTAAAAATAAATAGAATTTTAATTCTAGTTCAAAACTAGTTCATTTCGATAAAAATATATTTTTATCTTTTCAAATATGGAGTTTTTCATCCCGATTCTTCCCAAATCATTTCTTATGATTTTACACAAATTATTACTATTTTTAATAATTTTATCAAGGCCCGTACAGTCGATTTCCATCAACGACCATCGAACTGCACTTACAGCGACCTTTTTCAAATTCGATTTGGACATAATTACAAATCCAACCGTTAGATTTCAAATTTCTAATATTCGTTAGAAAGATCTTTTCGATACAAACCCAACGGTTCCGGTTTTAGGAGAATCCGACGGTCGGATCTCCCGTAATATCCGTTCGAAGTCAATGGTCGAAATTCACGAATTACCGCAGCGCGGCGCATTCTGTTCAGGCTATTGTATATATATATATATATAATATAATATATACTTCGTCGATTTCCTTTTAAAACGTTTTATATAAATTGTTTTATATTCGTTTTCAAAACGATTTCAACTTCTTTTTCAAATTCAAATCAAAATTGAATTTTCCCTTACAAAGTCGTTTTAAATTCATTTCAAATTGATTTCAATTCAAATCGATTTTGAATTCAATTTCAGTTCATTTTCAATTCAATTCAATTTCAATTCGAATTCATTTCAATTCTATTCAATTTCAATTCGAATTCATTTCTATTCAATTTCAATTCTAATTCATTTCTATTCAATTTCAATTCTATTCAATTTCAATTCGAATTCATTTCTATTCAAAATATCAGATTTTGAAATCACTTTCGATGTTCATTATAAAATGAATAAAATCGATATAAATATCGTTCACGTCAAAATGGCGTAAATCTAATAAACACGGCTTCATATATTTCTATTTTCAAATATTCTATTTCAAATATTTCTTTTTCAAATATTTCTATTTCAAAACTGGAATGAGGCCCAATCAATTACCATATAATGTTAATTATATGGATTTTCTACAACACATGTATACAATAACAACGATGAATAATCAACCATCATCCAAAGTGCATTCTTCACTGTATAAGCATCAAATATAAATATTTAACGCTCATAACAGTCTGTCCATCAATCGATCGACATACAGCTAATTATTAGGACTAGTGTATGTCATATATCATCCCGATACCCGTGTGGGGTTTTCAAACAATCAAACACAGATTTTATTTGTGCAGTTGGGCGATGTGTAAAATTTATCGTCCCAATAAATATCAGTCAAATCAGTGTATATAAACAAATCTCCGATTTGTTTATAAATGTTTATTTTATATATACGTTAAAAATTCTATTTTCAACTATAAAATATTTTTAACTATATAAATATTTTATTTTATTTCACATCACATCACACAATCAACTACACATCAAAATCAAACAACCAAGCATACAAGCCGTCCATGGTCTGTGGACGACGGGTGTCGGGTGCTACTAAACACCATCTGCATCCTAGTATATATTATTAGCTAGAAAACAAAATTAAAAGATGAGAAGTTCTCACCGATATGCTAAACCAGACGCCTCGGCTCTTCTTATGTAGAAAATCTTCGTCTGGTTCACCTTTTGTTACTTTCGTCATCCGTATTCACTACATATATAAAAATCGAATTTTTACTTCGTTATTCAGTATATAAAAATTGAATTTTTACTTCGTTATTCAATATATAAAAATCGAATTTTTTCTTTGTTATTCAATATATAAAAATCGAATTTTTACTTCGTTATTCAGTATATAAAAATTGAATTTTTACTTCGTTATTCAATATATAAAAATCGAATTTTTTCTTTGTTATTCAATATATAAAAATCGAATTTTTACTTCGTTATTCAATATATAAAAATCGAATTTTCACTTCGTTATTCAATATATAAAAATCGAATTTTTACTTCGTTATTCAATATATAAAAATCAAAATTTTACTTCGTTATTCAATATATAAAAATCGAATTTTTACTTCGTTATTCAATATATAAAAATCAAATTTTTTCATCATTCAAATATAGAAAAATCCGATCTTTTTACTTCATTCAAATATAGAAAAATCCGATCTTTTTCTTCAAACAAAAATGTATTCTTTTCTTCAAACAAAAATGTATTCTTTTTCTTCAAACAAAAATGTAATCCCTTTCTTGTTTTTTTTTTTAAATTCAAACTTTCATTAGTAAAAATCTATTCTTCTCTACATACAAAAATCATATTTTTCATGAGTAAAAAACCTATCCTTTTCTTCATTAAAGAAATCTAATTCTTTTCATTCACATGAATAAATAAAAAAAAGGAATCGAATTAAAACTTACAGCGTACAAGGTGGGAGGGGATGGAGTTGGTGGTCATCGCTGGAGAGGGGCTTCAGGTGGCCGCGGCCTGGCGGAGCAGGGGGTTCCAGGGGCGGTGGTTGTGTTCGGTTTGGGGAAGGAGGGAGGGTTGAGTTCGATAGAGCGGATCGAGGGTGGAGGCGCCGTGTAAGGGGAGAGCGGTGGACCCACGAGGGCGGCGGCGAGTGGTGGCGGGCCTGGAGGGGCTAAGCGGCGATGTGATGGTTTTTTTTCTTTTTTTTTATGTCTGAATCGTGAGCGTAAAGGAAGAGAGGGGGGTGGAATAGAGGGGTTTTATATATATAAAATATTAATATATTATTTTTATTTTCACTTTATGTTGACTTTTCATACGTTCACCAAACAACACCCAACGACCATCGCCCCTAGCGAATTACCCCCATTCCGAACACAATAGGATATGTACCGTAAGTTGATTCGACTGTTTCGATCAGTTTTTGTCAAAATCAAAATATAAATCTATATATTGAATTTGAACGTGCTTTTCAATTTACTGGGGTCACATACAGACCCGAAAAATTCCAGAAAAATTATTTCTAGCTTCATATTGATGATATGGTCCTGACAAAACTAATTTTATCGAATTCTGAGACCGTTTGAAAAATGACCATTTTCCAGTCGATTAAAATCGACTGAAACTGGTCAAACGCGTTTTCCTTTGCTACGCTCACATATTGATTCGAAAAATTATGAAATTTGAAACCTAGCAATAATTTGACATCACGGATCCAACAAAAGTGGTTTCGTCGAAATCCGAGGTCGTTTGGCAAAAGGCTATTTTCAGGGGCCGAAATTCCATAGCGACTATTCTGAAATTTCAACTGGACATATCTTTTTACCCCTGCTATAAAATTTCAATTTTTCTGATTCGTTGAAAAGATATTCTCATTTGGATTCATATATTCTTGGTTTCACTAAAATCCGGTTTATTTTGCACCCGGTATATTCATTTGAAGTTTGAAATCGAATTATCGAACTACCGCGCCATTTTTGATTCCTTTTATATATATAAATAATTATTTATATTCTAACGACGATCTATATAATATATACGTTCAAATTCTATTCAAAATAAATTTCTCGTCGCTATTATTTAAAATAATTCATTTTAAATAATCAAAATTCATCAAAATTGTCAAAATAAAAATTTTAAACTGCCTCAAAATTTCGGGTTGTTACAATTAATTTATGATTTTGCGGGTATGATGATGTGACATTCAATGTAGATGATTGTGTGATTAGTCAAAGTATAGGTAATGACCTCAAACCTCATCAACTGAGTAATGACAGAAATCGGGCAAGCAGCATGGCTAAGTGGGTCGCGCCCAATTAGGGTATATTGTCACCATCTAGACAATATTCATATTTGTTACTTCTTAAATTCTGTATCTCTTAGGAATAGTTATGTTGGTATACCAACCATAAGGTGACAAGATATTCAGAACAATCAAGCAAAATGATTGGCTGGTCATACGTGGCTAAGTTACAAAATGTTCTTATTGAACTCCAGTGTATTGCTTCTAGAGTACACTGATCGAAAGGTGATCCCATTTCTTGTCATATTTGGAAATCCATTACCCAATAAGGGCCTGTGGTTTTTGATTTTAATTATATATGTAGAGCGTGAGATGAAAGCAATTTGCTATATTGTTATTTATTTGATCTAGATATTATTATTATATTTGATAAGTATTGATTTTAAGAAATGTTTTGAGTTATCGTAAGGTAAAAACCATCCATGTTTATGTGTGGATCAGTCTTACGATTATCATTCCTTTGAAAAGGATTTTGAAAAGTTAAACTGAAATAATTGGAGTTTACTCACACCAGTCACATGACTGACCCAGAGTTTGTTTTGTTTTGTTTTTCCCTAAACTCTTGGGTCCCCAAATTTACATGGGCAGTCAAGTAGTGGGATTTTTCAGATATACTTGGAGAAGCTCAGAGTAGAAGGCTTCAGAGTTAAATATATAGAGAGAGTCTATTTCCGCTGTGATATACATCAGATGTACCCTGATAATGTGTGTAATTATAAATACAGTTTTGTATTTCAAATTTATCCTATATAATATATTTTATTTGTTCCGCTATGAGATTCATGTTTACTCTGATTTCGTTCTGTTGTGTTTTTCTTATATTCTAATTTTTCTTTCTTTCTATTTCTCACCCTCTAACTTCTTTCTATTAATGATTTGGTATTTCCGATTCTTGATTAGTCGACATTTTGGTTTTGTGCCGATATTCGGGATCGGAAACCTTGGGTCATTACAAGAGCTTTAATTCTCATAATCCTAGACATTTGAAGATGAATTGTCCAGAATCTACTAAGGAAAAGGATATTGTTAGGGCATGCACTTTGGACACTGAGCCAACTTCTTCTAGTACTTCTACTGCTAAGGATAACGATAAGAAAGTCATAGTGCAAGATATTATTTCTATTTGAAATGTTTATATTAAAGTTCTATTTGATGTTGGAGCTTTGATTCTTTTATATATAGTAATCTAGTATACAGATTAGGGTTGGAACTTGAGATAGTAGATAGACCTTTGATTGTGATTAGCCTCATAGGAGAGTTTATGAGTCTTTATATTACTTGCCACGGTTTAGTTTTATGGATTCATGGTATTTCTCTTGTGTATGATTACTTTTTTCTAGACTTTATTAGGATTAGAATTATTTTAGGTGTTGGTTAGCTTAAGAGTTAAGCAGTTATAGTTGGTTGGAAGAAGCTCATGGTAAAAATTGGGAATGTGGAAGGGAGAACAGTTTTGACATGCTAACGGATAATGCAGTTTTGGTCAACATTATAAATTCACTTGAGATTTAATAGGACGGGTTGTCATCTGTTCCTATCTCTAGTGAATATCCCGATGTCTTTGAGGAAGTGAGGAGATTTTCATCGCATATAGAGATTGAGTTTCAGGTTGACTTAGTGGATGGAGCTAGACATATAGTTATGCCTTTAAGGTGGATGGTAACTAGAGAACGAAGATGATTAAAGATGGAATTAAATGACTATTGAGGAAGGCATTCATTCGGAGAATCATGTTCGATTGGGTGCATCATTTATGCTTGCAACAAAAGAAGGTTGTCCTTTTCGATTAGGAGTTGACTATTATGAGTTAAATAAAGTACTCAGGAAGAAAAAGTACCCTATACCATAGATATACGTTTTTTTGATAAGCAACACAAGGCAAAGGTGTTTTCTTAGATGAATTTAGCCATTAGGTTCCATTAGCTTTGTGTAGCTAAAGATAGTGTGCCTGTAACTTCATTTCGGATTCCATCGGGATGATAAGTGGTAGATAATGCCTTTTGGGTTAAAGAATTCTCCAATTTATTTTGCAAAGCTTATGAATAGAGTTTTTAAAGATCATACGATTAAGTTCATGCTTTTTTTGAAAGATATTTTAATTTAGGGAAGAACAAAAAGGGCACTTGAGGATGGTATTAGAGGTTCGAGGAAGCATAATTTGAAAGTGAAGTTGTCTAAATGTCCCCTCTGGGAGGAATAAGAGAGATTCTTAGGTCATGTACTATTAATTCAAGGAATAGCAATTAATCCTACTAAGATAGCAGCAATTCGAGCTTGGAATCAACCCTAGAATTCTTCGAAAGCGATAAGTTTCCTTGGTTTGCTAGGATACTATTGACGCTTCATCAAGGATTTCTCTAAGATAGCAGCATCATTGAACAACGTAACAAAGAAGAAGCAAGCCCTCATATGGAATGTATAAATGAGCATGCTTTTGTGACTTTGAAGGAGAATTGATAGGGGCATCAGTGTTAGTTAGTATAAGTGGAAATGAAGAAATGACCATATGTACCGATGCTTGTGGTATTGGTTTAAGAGCTATGTTAATGCAAAAAGAAAAAGTTATAGTTATTCTTGCCAACAGCTAAAGCCACATAAAAGAAATTACTCTAATCCTAATCATGAATTAACGACGATAGATTTTTCTCTGAAGATGTGGAGAGAATATCTACTCTGAGTGAGGTATAAGTAATTTACAGACCATAAGTCTTTGAAATACTCTTCTCTTAAAAAGTTCTTAAACTTCAGCAGCAGCGATGGTTAAAGTTTTCGGATTATATGATTTTAGTATCTCCTATGCTCTAAAGAAGAGCAATATGGTTGCGGATGCATTGAGTAGAAGACATGTTGGTTTAGGTGCCATGTTGCTAGAATGGAAGCAGCTACAGTATTTAGCTGGATTTTATTTTTGGCCATATTGTGGGTTAGGGAATGGGATGTTCGAATGTTTTTATTATTATTTCTAATCTTGTTAAGATGTCAGAACTAGGAAGAAGCGAAATGCTAAGTTAGCAGAGATTATGGAAAAGCTAGAAATGAGAGTAGAATCCGGGAATGTAAAGCAATACGAGGTCGATCGATATGGTCGGCTTCATAAAAACCAAAGGTTATACGTTCCGAAGGCGGATAAGCTTCAAGATAAAGTTTTGCGGGAGTTCCATCATTAAAGACTAACCTTTCATCCTAATGGTAACAAGATGTACCATGACATGAGAAGGACTTTCCATTAGTAAGGTATGAAATGGGATATTAGGAAGCTTATCTCGAAGTGTAGGAATTTACATTTACTGAAGGCTCAACAAAATAAACCTAGTAACTTGCTACAACTAAGTTCCCACATGGAAATGCAAACAATTGTCCATTGATTCTATTGATGGACTGCATAAGAATAGAGGGTGATATGATACTGTATGGGTAGTTATATGGTTGCCGGACCAAGAGCGCAAGATTAATTATTGTCAAGTCAATTAAATAACCATCCAAGTTTGTTGAGTTGTATGTCAAGTGGAGTGTTCAACTATGTGGAGTGCCCAAGAGAATCATAAGTGATAAAGATTTCCTATTTACTAGTGGATTTTGGAAGAGTCCCCAAGAGATATTAGGAATAGAGCTGCACCCAAGTATAGCTTGTCAGTCATCCTCAGTCAACAAACTGAGACACTGAATAAGATATTGGAAGATCTTCTTAAAGCATGTACAATAGATTTTGTGGGATCTTGTAATGATCACCTTCATCCTGTTAATTTGGCGTATAATAATAGCTACCAATCGTGTATTGGTACGGTACTATATGAGGCATTGTACGGAAGATCCTGTAATGCACCTTCTTATTGGTAGGATGCGAGTTATAAGTTAATGATTGGCATAAATATGATTCGAGGGGAGTTAGAAAGATTGAAATCATTCAACGAAGGATGATGGCAATCCAAACTCAGACCGACGTACAACACTTTAAACTCAAACGCTCGAATTCTAAAATAAAAACTATTAGGTGAATAAAATGATCTATATATAATTTACATACTTTATTCTATTTGTTCTTAGCTACGTCATTTTCTGACTTATTTATATAAATTTATTTCTTATATAATGCTAAAATCATTTATGGACTATTTCATAAGATATTACGTAGGTTGATAAAATTTTATAAAGACTTACCTTTATTTATGAATAATTCAAAAAACTATAATCTTTATTTATATAAATTTATTTCTTATACAATAATAAAATTATTTATGGACTATTTCATAATACATGACTTAGGTTTATGAACATTTTATAAAGACTTATCTTTATTTACAAATAATTTAAAAAACTACAATCTTTATTTATATAATATTTCATTATCTTAAATTCAAATTTACTTAGCTAGATAGTACACTTTTTTCTTATCATTTTTTTCATAAAAGGTTAAGTATGTTTATAAATATTTTAATAAAAGCTATTCTAAAATTAAAAAATCATTTTAAGACATAAATGCATACTTGTTGTAATACTTTATTACATCTTAGAAGCATTCAATCGCTTCCTTCTCTAATAGGGGATAGGTTTTTAGCTGCCTTAACTTTTTTTCCTTGCATTTCTTCTCCTTCGACCTCTTTCCTTCCTCTCCTTTGCATTTTCTTTTCCCAACTCTAGGTTTCCTCATCATGGACTGAAGCACCTCCCCTTTTCTAGTTTTCCTCCATTTCTACTCCTTCTACATCTACTTTTCCAATCGCAATTTGAGGTAAATATTCAGCTTTACTAGCGTCATTATCCCCTTCTACCTTCATCTACTATGTTCCTCTTTCCTTTTTAGTCATCGTACTCTTCCTACATAGCTGGCTGTGGATTTAAATTAGTCAGGTGCTAGGCCATGTAGGGTGGTTTTGTTCGGGCTTACATTTGTTATTATTGCCTCAGCCCAGACCCGACCCAAAGCATAGGTGATGAAGACAACCACCTAGGGAAACATCGGTGATGGGAACAATGAAAAAACGAAAAATGAAAACCTATTTTCTTCCTCTTCCAGATTCCACATCTCACCTTCGTAAATTTCACTAACAACTCACTTTGTCATGTTGTACTGTTTCAAATTGAGAAGCCCATAACTTCCGCTTGAAATGCAAATCAGATTAAAAAAGGCAATCCCTCTATAACCTTAGGCTTCTACTCCCTTTTGCTGCAATTTTTTCACCATTTCGTCAAAAATCACCTATTGGTACAGTGCCGCTTTCTCCTTGCCCTAATTTTGTCTTCACATACAACTTTTTACCTCCATCTACTAGGAGTTATCCTACAAGTTTGTTGATTGCAAACTCAAATGTATGTTTTTCAATTAAGAATTTGGATCAATGATTTCGTAATTTTTAATCTATAACATGTTGAGAACCTGGAGCCATAGCCCTTGACGATTTGATTTATGGTTCCAGTTTATGTTTTTTGTGTTAGCAAATTCATGTACTATTGTTGTTTAGAATAATTAATTTTACTACAAAATAGAAACAAAGGAGTCATTGATGAATCTTCATATCTTATGCAGCCTATTTATGTAATGGCATGAATTAGAAAATGAAATGGTTGAAGTAAATTAGTGTTGAACATAGATGTCGTTGTAGCTTGAAATATAAGTGGAAACGAAAGGTGTTATTCTCAGTAATATTTGATTTGGGAATTAGATTGCTAAAAGGAATCACTAAGTTGTTCCAGTTGACAATAGGGTTGTCAGTGGATACCCGAAAAATCCAAAATTCGTCTGCATCCATATCTAGAAAGCAAATAAATATCCGATATTCCAAAAAGTGGATGCGGATAAAAGGATATCCGCATCAGAAAATTATCCGTTTGGTATTTGTCAAAATTATAGGTTATTTTATATGAATGTTAGCACAACAAATGATGTAAATTTAGTTTTTTGTTAAGTTAATAATTTATGTTTTAAGCATTTAATGCATATTAACTACTCAAAACTATTTTATTTTGCAAAGCTGACCGGTTTTTAAGGTGACCGCATACACCTTTTCAATAATATAATACATGAAGTTCAGGTGATTGGAGTTAACAATCAGCTAATGGTTTTTAAGGTGGACCATCCACTGCTTACATAAAACAAAAATACAAGTGCTAAGAAGATTTGCCTAGACAACTATGCACTGTTAGAGAAACTAGTCTGCAACAACATCCCCTGGTGGAACTTCCTATATGGCCTCAGCAAAGTGGGTAGCCAGATCAGATACATAAAACGGAGAGCTTTTAGAATATAGATGTCGTCTGTCCCAAACTGAGTCATGAAGTAATTGCTCGTTGTTTTTACCATCTTCACCATCCTTCGCTAATATAAGCCTTCACGTTCCACTTGGTACATTAACTTTCTCACTACATCTACCTCATCTACTTGAATGTAATATGTTCCCTCACTCAACTTGTGTTTCATACCTGTATTACTAAGCGTTAGAATCCTTTTTGATTTGCTCTGATCAAAACTTTGACTTTCAGTCGGTACCTTATCAGTGAGATTATCACCACCAACCAAATTACTAGCAGGTGGAGCTATAATAGGCATGATTTCTTGATTTATTATTGTTATACTTATTAATTTTATATATTTCTATAAACCGTGGCATTGAAAAAAGTCACGTTCAACCCAAAATTTTAGTATATATTTCTTAATTTATCGATCGCTGGTGGATAGAATAGTTATCTGATATCTTTCTGTATCCATGGATGTAGATATCCAATATCCGATAATGTTTTCAGATGCGGATACGGATATGGTACTATCTATATCTAAAACTATCCGTTGATCTCCCTAATTGTTAACTAATGATGCAGTACAATTTTAATGAGTTGTTGAAAATGTTTTGTGTTTTGTATCATATGTCACGATGGCATTTTTCTCTAATGGGTTTGTTAAAGAAACAAGGCATCAAAAATTATAAAATTTTAGTTCGGCTAGGGAAATCAAATTCATAGGGCCGGTTGGGGCCTTAGGGTACCCAAACATGTGCTTTGTTGTGATGAGGGAGGTCATGCTTCACCACCACACACACGTGCGCCGCCACCGCCGTCCGATTAAACCGGGTCGGGCTAAGGTACAGGTCTAATATGACCTTATTCTGAAATTGTTTTAGTAATAGAATTAACTTTCGAGTTAATAGGAGACCCGTGCGAATGGCGTCTTTTCCTCATCATTTTCCTTATCCTCTTTTGCTTTCAATTCTGCCTCTTTTCCTCCACTTTTTTCTTTCATCTCTTTATTCATCTTGACCCTCTCCCCCGAATCCACCTGGTCCACCTCCGAATGTCAATCCTAATGTTAATCCTTCTAATGGCATCCATTCAATATCAATCTTTCTAATGCTTCAAATGTCAATGCAAATCCCTCTAATCCTAATATCAATCTTCCTAATGCTTCTAATGTCTTTGCGAATCCTTCTAATTCGTATTCTGCTAATGTCAATTCGTCGAATGGTTCTGATGCCTTTCTGAATCCTTCTGATATCAATTCTTCTACCATTAAATCTGATTTCTTACCACTTTTTTAAATCTCTACCTGGAAATGCTGATGTTTTTAAGCTGATACATTTTGATATTGCTAAGGATGGTGTGCCTAAAGAACTTCCAGATCTGATTAGAAATGAGGGTATGAAATATTGGAATATTCACTTGGTTGGTTTCTTCTTGGATGGTACTTTGGCATATGTTACAATAGCAAATTTCTTTGAATAGATAATGAAGGTTAAGTGGTGAAGTGAGGATTAAATCTGATGGTGTTAATTTTTACTTCAAATTTTCTAATGATCAAGATAGAGGTAGAATCTTGCAATCTGACCCGACTTTTACTAAATGAAGAATGTTCATAATAACTCATTGGGATCCTTCAATTGGTAGTTCTCAGGCACAAGTGTAACACCCCACCTCCGCTAGGGTCACTCACAAAGGGAATGTACTAGTTTTGGAGGAGCGTTATCGAGGTAAACAAACACAGAAATATTACAGGACAGAACATAGATAAAACAACGGAAGAATAAAAAGAAAATTTTCATTATTTTCAAGAAGAGTCAAAACCTTTTACATCAAATACCCAAGGTCATTATTTTCCATTACAACAAATTCTGTCTTGCATAAATAAAGAAGCATAAACTTAAAACATCAAAAGTAGCTTAATTCCCCAAAGGTAGCAGAAAACGCAGCCATAGCATAGCCCAAGATCAAACCGTACATGAGCTGAATCAAAAGCAAGCGAAATCCAAGCTAAGTGCTAGAGTTTCCTCCCTGAGAACTGGGGGGAGGGGGAAATAAAAGAAAAGGAGGCGAAAGAAAACGGGTCAGTCATAAAGACTGGTAAGTCCAAGTGACTTTCAGCATAAAAACTGATAAAGGTAACATGACATGTATAAACTGAAAGTAAACATACAGATGACGACAAGATGGGCAAGATAGACTAAGATAACATGATAAATCAAGTATAAATTAAGTATAGCATCACGTATTCAAGGTTCCCTGCATCAACTGTACTAGAATCCCAAACCCATGTCCTATATTAACCATGAAATGATCCCTTGGCCCAATATCATGAAATGACCCATTTCTAGGTCCAACGAAACGATCCACTAGTCGATCGGCTCCCTACAAGTTCTATTTCGTCATGTGTCTGTGTCATACGGCCCTATCACGAATGTAGTCACCTGTGCTAGGTCCAGCATAGGGTGTATCAAGCCCTATGGTGCCAACCACTGACACGAATCAAGAATGCACAGATAAACCTACTGATGCCCAATGCCTGCTTTTTCAACTCTGGACCACGTGCACGACCATAGCCCGCCTGAACCTACACTGGCGCACCAACACAGCCGTCGTTCTGGTCGCTTACAATCAGCCCAGTAATCGTGCCCCACCCTGCCTAGTCCTAGGGTACCATGATACATCTAGTGGGTTACTGCTAAAACGGACATCGTAACTAGGGTTTCCGTCCAATAGGCTAAGTGTTGTCATTTAAATTCGAGACTTAACCCTTATCAGTCTAGCATGTCAAATTGGCTAAGTATTGTCATTTAAGTTCGTGACTTAGCCCTACAATTCACGTGTCAAGTTGGTTAGGTGTTGTCGTTCAAGTTCATGACCTAACCCTACCAATCATGTCTCAAGTTGGTTAAGTGTTGTCTTTCATGTTCATGACTTAACCCTATCATGTGGCATTAATTCATCAATGCACCCCAACCTCTCACATTATACCTGTTGTTGTGGTCATTGGATATGCCGGGCAGTTCCGGGCATATTTACACCACAACTCAGTCTAACCTCGGGTTTCAAGCGCGATATGACCAACTACTCAAATTGGATTCTATTATTTGCAGTAACTGGATTTGTCGGGCGGTTCCGGGCAGAATTACACTGCAAACTCAGCCCAACCTCGAGTTGGCCATTTTCAAGTTCATTCTAGTGTCATGTCCATGTTCAAGATTCATGTCAAGTTCGTGTCAAGTTTTCAAGGCCAGGTTCATGTCAAGTTCTTGTCAAGTTTCAAGGCAAGTTTCATGCCAAGCTTCCTATGATTACCAATTTTTCCCAGCGTTACCCCGTCTAAATATTAGGCTAACAACCTTAGCCTAATTTCTCGTCCGCATGATTTTTGACATATAATATTAGGCTAAAAACTTAGCCTAATTCAACGTACACAAAATTGGCGTAAAGCAATTCATTAACATAAACATGACATAGGTGTAAACTTGGCATTTTCGGCATAGTCAATATGAACATCATAGGTATGAACTTGCAAAATAGTCAACATGAATATCATAGGTGTGAATCTTTCAACGTAGACTAAATCAACGTACATATATGTGAACTTGCAACATAGACTAAATCAACTTACATATATGTGAACTTGCAAATCAATCACGAGCATATGAATAAGTGTGAACTTGAAATATGTAATAGGTTTAACATATACACATAAACATGTAGATCTAACATTTGGTCACATATGTGATATGACTTTACAACCTAAAACTTGCATAACATGATAAACTACACAACTTATCATAACAGGTTATACTTCAAGTTCCTATACATATGAATAGACTTATTCATTAATTCCCAATTCAACATGATAATAAAATAGAACCACAGACATAGATCAATATCATTTAATAACATAACCAATCTATTTTTAAGGCATGACATAACTGAATAAATTAACTAAAACCTCACAGGCATAACATTACGAACATGGAAAGGTTAGAATACTAATCTAGATTCAAGAACATGGATAGATCTAAATAAAAAATCCCTAAAATCAAGATCCAAGGACAAATAAAGAAAATAGTTCTGAATAGAAAATCAAGCTTAGATCCAATTTCGTAGTCATAATCCTAAGCAATGAATCATAGGTGATTAACCACAGTTGTCCTTGTCATAGTCATAGGCAATAGTCTTATTGTTCATAGTCGTAGGCAGTCTTATGTTCACCGTCATAGTCATAGGCATAGGCAAAATCTTATGTCCACAGTCATAGGCATAGTCATAGTCTTATGTCATTAACAATAGTTTCAACGTCATAGGCAATATTCCCAATAGTCAAGATCCAAGAAGAAACCAAGAATAGATATGAATCATACATAAATCTCTTCCAAATTATACCATGCACATATTAGATTTATAGTTTTTATCTAAAAATAACTGGAACTTACAAATCGTGGTCTAAGAAAGATGTAGAAGTCGTAAACTAGTCGTTGAATTGTTGAATCGTTGAATCCTGATTTGATTGCACAAGCAAATCCCCAATTCCTAGCCGTAGTCTTCAAGAAATAAATATTCACGTTTTAATTTAATTTATCTTAATTTAATTTAGAGGAAGAAGAAGAAGCCATGATCATCAAGAGTTTGAGCAGCATAAGTTTAGAGAAGAATGGTGTAAAGAGAATGAGGCTAGAAGGCTGTTTAAATAGGATTAGGCAGACGAATCTAGACAGAAAATGAGTCTAAATACATCAGGATGCATCTGGTTCAAGAAGTGGGTTCGGGAGGCAGGTCGACCCCCAGGTCGACCCTATGGTCGACCTGGTCTGGCCAGGTCGACCCTATGGTCGACCTGGGCTCTGGGCGGGAATTTTCCCGCCCAACCCGCTTCTGGGTCTTGAATTCGAATTTCGAGTTATTTTTTATTCTGAAAACTTCTGAAACTTCTAGAGGTCATAACTCAGGCATATGGACTTCGATTTTCGAAAACTCAGACTCGTTTCCAAGCAGAATTTCGAGACGAACGCAGTGGCGCAACCCGTTTCTCTTGATTCTTATTTTAAAATTTAATTCTGCCTTGATTTATGGTTCTAACACGTTATTAAAATTCGGGTAGTTACAACAAGTTAAAGGGTTCTAGTTTGGATTCATTTTCATGGAATTCCTTTAATTCTTTGGACACTTGTTGGAATAAATTGGTTGGCATGTTATGTAGGCAAGTTAATTTATTTTGATGAAAGTACAGAAAAGATGCATAGATTTAAATATGCCAAAGCACTTGTTGAGATTTCCCCTGAGTTTGAACTACCAGAGTCAATTGAAGTAGTAGGTTTGGGTGATAGTTGTCCTTAAGTTCATCTTTCTTATGACCGAAGGCCAAGAATTTGTACTCATTGCAAGATTTTTGGGCTTGAAACTACTAAGTGTGATTTAAAAGCTAAGGATGATATGAATGATGAAGTTCATAATGATGGTTATTATGAGGAGGAAATTTTAGTAATAAGGTGAATGTTAGGCAGTATAACCAAAAAGATCATGTTGACGTAAATCAAAGGTGCTGGACTAATGTTCTTCACGGGATGAAGAAGGTTTGGAGAAAGAAATGTGATGGGAATTTGAAGGTTAAGGAAAATGTTGTTTGTGATAATGTAGATTGTAATGGTAAGGCTAGTAATGATGTTAAGGGCATTCAAGCTGGTGCTAAGGCATCGATAAGATGATTGATGGTCATATTTTTGAACAAGCCATAGTGGTGAATAATGATAAACGATAGTAGTTAATGAAACAGTAAATTTGCAAAATGATAATGGTGAGCAAGCTACAAAGCTATTTGATGTTATTGAGGAAGAGTTTCATGTTCATAATTCTTTTTCTGTTTTATTAAATTTTTTAATGATGGATGATTCACATTGTTATCATTTTCCACTTCGACCTTTGCGTCTTCCACTCTCTTCTATCAACATTATGTCTTGTGCATCATCATTTAGTTTCCAAGTGCCCCCTTTCTCTTCAATTAATAATCTGGCAAATTCTTCTGCTTCATCTTCCTCTTCACTTTACTTACATTTATCTCCTCCACCTCATGTCATTCTTCCTCCTTCATAGCTAGATTCATTCGCCCCATCAATTTCCAAACCATCCAAGAGTGGTAAGAAGAAATCCAAAAAGCATAAATCTGATGACTCTGATGATTTGAATGTTGGTAAAGAGTTTAGGCCTAATGAGGTGTTACTAGCCAATAATAACAGGAAATCTTCATCTAGACATACTAGGAAAAATTCTTCCACTTTTTTAGACCATCTCCAATTTAAATGATGAACAAAATTGCTTTCTAGAATATTAGAGTGCTAATTTTTCCCTTAGAGCAATGTGAAATTAAAGCATTGACTAAAGATAATAACATTCATTTAATGTGTGTATATCTGAGACTAAACTTGGTATTTGTTCAACTGGGAGAATTGCTTCTTTTATCTCAACAGATTGGAAATATGATTATAATCTCGCTGAAGCAAGTTTTGGTAGACTGTTATCATTATGGAATCCTTGTTTTTTCAAGCTTACAAAAATTTCAGTTATTGATCAATTCATTGGTAGAGATTTCAATTGTATGCTTTCTTGTCAAAAGAAACTTGGTGGTTACCCATTATCTATTACTGACACTGTTCCATTGAATGAAGCTATTATTAAGGCTAATCTCAAGTAGCTTTAGTCTCTCTTTCACCTGGTCTAATTGCAGTAAATCTGGCTTTCCAACTCTTTGCAAACTTGATCATATTTTTATTAACTCTAATTTCTTTAATCTCTTTGCAAACTTTATCTGATCGTTGTCCTTTGCTCTTTCATTGGGGAAGTGATGATGTTATTGTCTAGGGTAAGTCTTCTTTTAAAATTTTAAAATTTTAAAATTTAGGATTAAACATGTAGGTTTTTCTAACATTTTGTTGTAGGTATGGTCAAATTTGTCCAGAAGTAATCCCATGCTTATCCTTTTACACAAGTTGAGGTTACTTAAGTTTCATCTTAGGGTTTGGTCAGCATTTAATTTTGGAAAGGGCTCAAAGCAATCTTGACTTGTAAGGGTTGAGCTTATTGAGGTGTAGGAGGTTATTCATAGGAATACACATGATAATAATCTTCAGTAGGCTGAATTTGAGTTGAAGTATAAATTGAAGAATGTGATGGACATGGAATTACAAGCGTTAAGGCAGAATTCTTATTCCAGGAGAGAGGTTGAAGCTGATAGGAATACTAAATATTTCCACAACTCTCTAAAGGTTAGGAAGGAAAGGGATTCAATCTTTATGATCAAGGACATAAATGGAGATATTCAATCTACTACAACTGGAATTAATGATGCATTTGTCAAATATTTTTCTTCTATTTTAGCCTCTCCAACTTCTTCTCAAGCCAATGGGCAATAACTTTTCATTTTAATCTTCCAACACTCTCAGTACAACAATCAAATAATCTAATTAGCGTTATTTCCAGGGATGAGATTAAGGCAGCTATTCTTATTCTGGGTGTTTCTAGTTAAGGGAGACTAGATGGATATAATGCATATATTTTGCAGCAATATTGGTCTATAATAGGTGAAGATGCTATTCAGTACTATTTATGCATAATTTTTTGCCATTTAGTTTATCTACAACTGTAATTGCACTAATTCCAAAGTTTGATAATCCTACACTGGCTTTGAATTCAGACCAATTTCATGTTGCAACATAGTTTACAAGGTGATTTCTAAGATTCTTGCTAATAGGTTGCAAATAGATCTACCTACAATCATCTCTACTGATCAATCAATATTTATTAGTGGTAGATCTATTAGTGATAATATTTTGATCACTCAAGAATTATTACATGGATATAATAGGGAAATCATTTCTCCTATATGCATGTTAAAGATGGATATAAGAAAAGCCTTCGATTCTGTTTCTTAGAATGTAATATTGGCTATTATGTCAAGAACGAATTTTCCAAAGCCCTTTCTAGCATGGATCTATACATGTATTTCTTCACCATATTACTCAATCTCTAGAAACGGTGGTCTTCATGGTTACTTCAAGGGAACACAAGGTGTTAGGCAAGGTGATCGTACCTTGGCTTATCCTTTTTTTATTGTCATGGAGCTTTTAAATTCATTATTAGTTGAGAGGAAGAACTTGGAGTTGCTTCCTAGATGTAAGTCACCTTTTATTACCCATTTATTATTTGCTGATGATTTGATTATCTTCACAAAGCCATCTCCTCATAACATTCGATGTATTTCGATAATTCTTCATAACTTTCATGCCATCACTGGTCTGCAGATTAATGTTTATAAATCTAATATTATGATAGTTGGTCTTCCAAGTGATAAGGAAAATGAAATTGTTAGAAGTTTTATTTTGCTCAAGTTGCCTTCAAATGCTTTCTAGTTAGGTCTGCCTCTAATTTGTTCTAGAATAATTAAAGAAAAATGTATTCCTCTGTTTGAAAAGTTAATAGTTGAATTGCAATAGTGGCCATGTTGTAAGCTTTCGCAAGCAGGAAGGTTAACAGTGGTTCAGTCAATTGCTACTGCCATGACAACTTACTGGACAAGACACTACATCTTACTAGTTAAATTGATTAATATGGTAACCGGTGCTCTTAACAAATTTCTATGGGATGGTGATCCATTTTCTAGGAAAACGATACCTATATCTTCGTCTTTGGAATAATGCAGCTATCTCATCTTATTTCAATAAGCTTTTCTCATTTGATAATTTCTTATGGTCTCAATGGGTAAAGCCAAATTTAAATGGTAAGAAAAGTGCTAGAGTCTGATCCTGCTATTATTAGAGGGAAACCGCTTATTATTACTTCATGGAGTACAACAGTGGAGAGTGCCAGAGAGTGTGTCCCTTCCATTCTAGTATGGACTATTTTTACTAGAATTCCTTTGGTTTTACAGACTCTTTCAGGTTTGAATTGGTTAGCTAGTAGGATTGGAAAATTTAAATGTTTCGATGTGAATAATCTCATTTTTGCTGAATCTCTGACTGAGATAACACCGAGCAAGCCATTACCTAATAAACTCAAAGTTACTATTGACGACATTGATTTTTATGTCGATGTCTAGTACTCTTGGCTATCGGAAATATGCACTAAATGTTAATCTATTGGATATCTTCTTGAAGTTTGTAAGCTTGTTGGTCTTGTTAAGTTACGTTCTCCTCTTATGAAGCCGCCTCCTAGTATTTGGGTTTGAAATAACAAGGTAGATGACAAGCTAGCTGAAGAAGAGCCGAGCATTGGTAAAGATCTGGAAAGTAAAGAAATTACATGTGATGATGTATTAAAGGAAAATGAGGTGGTTTCTTCAGATGAGGGAACTGAAAATGGAATGATAAGAATGTTTGACGATGGAGCGTGGGTACATGAAGCGTTTGGTATAAGATATGATCCTTGTGAAAATGAATACTACAAATATGTAACAAAAAGAGAGGACGATATAAGAAGATTGGAACATCAGGTTGTGGGTGATAGCTTTGAGCTCATACAGGAAGGTGCTCTAGGAGAGAAAAACAAGACACCTTTTCATGATCCAACTTGGTATTGGGAGTGTGAGTTTCACAGTCCTAACCCGTGTTTTGTACCTAACCTTGCTGTATTTTTTTCTGAGTATGTTAATATTATAGGTACTGATTTGATTCCTCTAGTTATTTCACCCAAGTGGGGGATTAATTGGTGGTCCTTGGTAGTAGTTGAAACACTATGCTTCTTTCTTGCTCTTTATAGATATAGTGTTTTGGCACTTTAAACCAGATGGAGTTTCTGTGCCTGTGCAGAACTTCACTTCTTCTTTGCTTTTCTAATAAAAATGATACGACCACTATAAACCGGCTTACCATGCCAAAAAAAAAAAAATGGTAAAAAGGATTTCTGGCCTATGAAAATACCACAATATTAATGATGGAGTTGGAGAAATATATTAAAATTTAGAATTTTTTTCTTTCATTTATTCAGTGTAACTACAAAATTATTAAGAAGCTGTCATTCTGGAATTCACCATGGCTAAACCTGTTTTGATTAAGTGATGTAGTTGACTGTAATTTATGGATGAATTCTAGAATTCCAGACACAATAGTAGTTGATGATTATTTACATGATGATAAACTTGAGTTGGCATATACTAGCTTCGCTATTTTGAGGCAGTTATGGAGTGAAATATATGTAAATCTTAAAGTCAGTGGTCATAATCATTTAATTTGGAAGGATAAGGTGCATTCAATCCAGCATGTATATAATTTGTTGCAAAGTGATAAGCCAGTTTTTACATGGTCTTTTAGGATTTGGAACATAAGTAGTTCAGCAAAAGAGAATTTTCTATTATGGAAGGTGATGGCTAATGCATTAAACACTAAATAAAAGCTACATTCGACTGGTACAATACCTAAGAATCTATGTGCTCTATGAAATGTTGAAGCTGAATCAAATGTTAACTTATTCTATGAGTGTTCAATTGTGTATCAAACCTAGTATAGAATACTAGCTAATGGAGATTTTCATAAGCCTGCTAATATGATCAGATTTAATGGTTTAATCTTTTTAGGGCAACTTGATGGAAGAATGATAAAATAAAGTTGTTATTGAAGATTCTGAAAAGATTTACTTATGTTGTATGGACCGAGAGGAACAATAGAATTTTTGGCAT
The DNA here is from genome assembly GCA_030737875.1 of Allium sativum. NCBI lineage: Eukaryota > Viridiplantae > Streptophyta > Magnoliopsida > Asparagales > Amaryllidaceae > Allium > Allium sativum. The sequence goes on from CM060912.1 coordinate 152,127,577, forward strand.
TGGTGTAATGAACGCTAATGAGCTATATTCAATAATTCACAAGTGAATTATAAAGATATCCATTCTTGTAGAAGTTGATATGTTTTATGTTTGTTATTGCTGCAAGTTATTGGATAGCAGAGGAGTTTTTATTGTTAATATGTTTCAGTTTTATGGCATCTTATTTGAGTATGCTATAGGTTATTTTATTGTAAGGGTCTATACTTTTCTATTGAGTCGTGTTTGTTAATTTATTTGTCTTTTATGTGTTGTTATGTTGTAAATAGTGTAATTACTTTCAGTTAGATAATAATGTTTTTTTTGCATTGCCTTTCAAAATTCATAGGGCCGGCCCTGCTCAGCCCCGACGTGGTTATTAGCACTTCTGGTTGGAGTCCCTTTCTACCTTGTCTTGTAAGGTCAGTCTCCACTTCTTCTTGCTCAATCGACTGATCAAGTTATTGCAACTCTAGTCAGATACTGACTGCAAATAACCATCGATCTTGTTTGTCAAGGTACAGCTGGTTATTTGACTTTGTTGGATTGTGCTTGTCTTAAAGAATTTTGCAGTAAGTTGGTTTTTGTTTATGAATGCTTATGCAACTACAAATGTGACCAATATGTTTTCACTACCTTTTCTTTTCTAGGCGATAAGGTTTCTTCTTGCTTGTGGGATAGTTGTCATCAGTTTTGCCTTAGTAACTGCTTTGTGTAATTTGTTATTTCCCTGCATGGTAAAAGAAAGTTGTAAGTGAGGTCAACTTTTTAGGTTATAGTCATATCCTATAAGCTTGTTTCGGTTGTCCTTTAGTAGTTAGTCCCTCAGCCCAACTTCTGGTTCTAATATGTATTTATTAAATTGTTGTAATGAAAAGTGGACGGTCCACTTTAAAAATCGGTTGACCTAGCAAAAAATAAAAGCATACAAAACACATTCTTATTTATTTCACTCCATAAAGTTTGATGAAGGCTCAAAATTAATTTAGATCTTACAATTTAGTCTACCTTATTGGCTAATTTATCCATTCGGTAAGGTAAGTAAATAGGTAGTATACTACTGTGGTATCCAAACCTATCATAAGGTATGCTTTCCTTAGATAATGTAAAAGTAAAGACGTCTAATGCTTGGAATGACAACAACAGATTTTTTGTTCATTAAGGATATTTAGCAAATTAAAATCCTTATTTTAATTTAACGTCTTCCCAAATTAACAGCTACAGAAATACAAAAATACTTAGTTTTAATTTCTATATATATTAAGAAGTTATCTACTGCCCAAAATTGTTAATAACTCCATTTTATTTCCAAGATTGAAAAATAATAAACAACATTCCTAATAAGATGCACAACTGAACTACCCAATGCATAACATACATGCATCCATAATTATAAATTAACATAAAACTTAAGAATTAAACACCGATTTTTATTTCAAATCATTTAAAATTATATATATATATATATATATATATATATGTGTGTGTGTGTGTGTGTTTGGACCCTAAGATTAAATCAAAATCATTTCCAAAACCTATTTCCAAAACATTTCCTTTAAAATCCATGAAAAAATATTCAAATAGATCGAGTAATAATGAAATGATATAAGAAACCAAGTTCTACCATATATTACCATATGCCCCCTTATCAAAGGAGGGTAATACTTTAGAGAAATGTTTACCAACCAAACTCATCCCCTACCATATTTTAATGATTTCGAGCCACTCTACCTAGCTAACATAAAAAACTTTATTTCTGAATGGATTTGTAGACACAAAGAGTAATCTCAACCTTGAACAAATCCAAAAATTCTTTAAAATGTTTTTCCTCTAAAATAGCTAAAATACTACATTGAAAACAATTTTAAGAAAATACCGAGATTTAAGTTCTCATATTTTCAATTTAAATCATTTCTGTTTATAAGTAATATGTATATGTTCACTTTCTTATCTAAACTATTTCACAAACGTACATTTTTTAGACATCTTACATTTGTTATTAAAATATAATAAACAAATTATATTTAATTTAACCTTTTAAGATAACATCAACAACGAATGCCTCGTGGTCAAACTATGAAAACTATTTCCCAAGGTGTTTTAACTTTTCCAAAATTACCATTTACACAACTCGTGTGAAAAGGAAAAATACTTATAACAAATTATAGTAAATGCTCGCAAACAGGAGAGCACATCTAATCAAACATAAACGATAATAATATCAATTATCATGCATAACAAACAAATATACTATACGTAACTATATGATTTTTTTCTTTTATACATAAAAATATAATCTTAGATAAAATCATTTCATTTACCAACTTCAAAAATAATATTGTGTCGGTTTTCCTTGGTCAAGTGTTTAGTGATCTGTGACGACCCATTCTCCCGATTCCTGGAAGAACAAATGGTCATTGGAATATAACACATTAACATAACAACAGAGGATAAAACTTGCATTACAATACATAATGTACATCAATTTACATCAAAGGTAATATCAGAGTTAACAATATCACAGGATCATAATTTTATAGATCAGTTTTCAAATAAAAAATAAGTACACAATGGAATGAAAGATAGTCAATATAATAGAGGCTTGGAGAGCCCAAAACAAACATCCAAATCCAGCTCCAACACTAAGTCCAAAACCAGCTTCCATACACATTCAAGAGAACTAAGCTAATAACCTGTATATTAGGTTGCCCATGTGAAAATATGGGCACCCGAGTTTACAAGGGAAAAACAAACTACGAGTCAGCCATGAAACTGGTATGAGAAACCATACTATTATTCTTAACTTATTTTAAAGTAAGGCATATCAAGGAAGTATGCAGCGGAACATGGAACGAGTTTACTCCATACAAATACAAGTGGATAAAACCACGTAACAAATTTTGAAAAGTGAAGCCATTATAGGACCTTGGTACCATCATAGAATGCAACGCAATCATTTAATATTATTATTAGCGTATAAGTGTGGAAAACATTTTCAAAAATAAATGTATCAATCTTAGATGGCATAATACCCCATCTTTTTATGTTGCCATATAGGTTTACAACTGAAAACGCAAAGCTCATACTGGAAATTGGATTGCAACAATGAACCAAGGCAAAGGACCTACCTTATCCGATTGAGAACATTCTCTAGAATGATGTCCAGGAATCACATGCATACGTCCCTTGATTGGCAAAGATAGCCCACCAATTCCCAGCGACTTTGGGTGACTCCTCAACATTACGTTCCCCAATCATATTTGACCGTCGTCCTGGTCGTATTTGGCCATCAACCGAGGCGCCTCAATTTCAACATCTACATAAGTAAATTGCCTGGGCTCCAAACCATAGCATCACTGTTAGCTAGAAGGAAACATATTTCCTTACTCTGCGGCCTTTCATCCTGTTTTCGGCTCATTCCGGGGTGTGAGACCCTAGAGTCAACATCCCACAAAGCGCTGCTTTTCAACAAAAGCTTTAATCTATCTACCTGCAATACTCTGCATGCCACATTGACAATTCACACATATGATTAGTTTGTGTTAACAATATAACCTTAGAGTTCATACGTCTCAAAGATAGGTGTTAAGCTAAGAGAATAAATTCTCCGCCACCACAGATATATCATTAATAGTAACTAATCGTTTATGTTATGAAATACAGCGTCATACACACATCCATTTACCAGTTCATTTTGGGTCAAAACGAAACCGAAGACACCTTATTCCTCGTCTAATTAAGGAGAGAGGTCCGTTCCCAACCAGACAATCAATAAGTATGTCCATACCACTGCCACTTTAATACCTTTAAGGAGGCTACCCATATCCAGGGCATAAGCAAGCAATCCATTTGATGTGAAAATTACCGGTCTTCCACCATTTATAATGTCTTCGACTTTTAATCATCGTATAATTTCGAAATAGGTTGAACCCGGTCAATAATTCTATTCAACCCCAAAATCCTTACTAGATTATTAATCCACTAATTAAGTTTCCTTTAATTGGTAATATTTCATAAGATTTAAAATCTTATTCTTAAACTTGGTTAAGTTATTTGGCTTCTAAAAATCATCTTTTAACCTTATAAAAAGGTTTACTTAAGAATTCGATTCAATTTATGAATTAAAGTCCTTATTTCAAAACATTTCTCAAAACTTTTTATAAAAATCTTTACAGAAAATAGCCAAATTCCACTTAACCAGTTTTATCAACCAAAACCATATATAATCGATTTAAACCTTTTAAATCATTTATAAAAATTTATAATGAGTTTTCCTTTTTTTATATAAAAATAGTCCATATTTACAATTTTCAATTACAAGCCATTATTGGTTAAGATGCTATTTATATCCAAATTTGATTTGAGAATTTCTCAAGATCTAACCATTAAATTTCAAAACTCATCACATTGTTTAAAAGCTCTTTTTATTGCAAACCCAACAGTTCCAGTTTTGGGAAAATCCAATGGTCGGAACTCCCGATACAACAGTTTAAAGTTACAGTCGAAGTTCGCGACTTAACGTAGCGCGACGAGTTTATTCAGACATAACTCGACATATTATTTAAATTACGTCGAATAGATTCAAAAATATTTTGTTTCTTATATAAAAAATATAAAATAATTTTCAAAAGCTATATTTTAATTTTCCGACTTCAAAGTCAATTATTTCAATATTTAAGTATATAATAATATTTAAATAATTAAAATAATATTATTTTTCCAACTTCATTATTTTTAATCCAAAACTTCTTGACATTCGTTATAAAAATAAATTTTAGAAAGTTTTGTAATGGAATTTCTTTTAATACTAACCTTAAATATCCCAACAGAATTTTACTTTTATTAGTTACTATTCATTTTGAAAATAAAACTAGAACAAGTCATAATTACATAAAAATTAATTCAAATCAGTTTGTTCCAGTTATGAATATTCGTCGTAATTTTATAAACTTGGTGTCCATCCAAAATCAAACTTCAAATTCAAACTTTTATTTTTAGCCTATTATTATGTTAATAAAATATTCATTAATCATTTCTATTTGATGGAGACTTAACCAATGGACCAATAATCACATCTATGGGTCATATTCAATTAGTGTATTATATAACACTATGTCAACCATCAAACAACATCCAATCCACATGTATAGTGGAATACATCGTATAAGCCTTAAATCAATAACGCTTATATGGGTTTGTTAATCAACAGATTAACTGGAATATCGTCCAATGGGTATTTATCAATTAATTATCATTCCAATACCTAAATATGGTTCTAATTAACATCTCTTAACCAGTAATTGGTGGATTACTTTCTCAAGACTAGTTAAGATCTAAACAGATTTCAAGTCAAAACTATTTGTGTTTAAGTGTCACATACCCAAGCAAACACACATATATCAATTTAAAATGATATTTTTAACATACTAAACACCATAATAAACTTGTGTAATCAACCAATAACCATCACGTAACTTTAACTAATTAACTAACATTAGTTAATTATAAACCTGCCCTTTTTCCTAGTTTCAGTTTCTCAACGTGGTTTCCACTCCGTCAAACTTTCACGAGGATGGAATGCGGACACTCACGTATGACTCCGACACTGTTACGACATATACAAAGATTTTGAGAAGATAACGGTATTGAGTTTTGAGGCTATGGGTGTTTTGAACTTTATAGACACACAAACGGTCGTGAATCTAGCTATAAGGGGTAAACAGAAGGGGGAATGGGGTCCAGGGGGTTCGTCCTAAGGGTGGGGTCCATAATGGGGCCTGGGTAGGGTCGGGCGCATGTGGTGGGGCCCAAGCGTAGGGTGTATGGGGGTAGGGGAGGGTGAATTTGGGTTCTGTTTGGGTGTAATTTGCAAATTTGGGCTTTTAAGATGATTTTTGGAAGTTTAAGGGAAGGAGGAGCCACGACAAGGCGTAGGAGGCTGAAGAGGGGAGGTAGGTGGGGAGGAGGGTAGGGAGAGGTGGTGCAGGTCAGGTGAGGGAGGTGCAGGGTGCAGCCATGGCAAAAAGCTCGGAAGTGGAGGAGAGTTTAAGAGAAAAATTGTGAAAAGGAAGTGGAAAAAGGAAGAAAAGAAGATGTTTTGTAAAGGAGGATGCTACTTAGAATGATGAGGTGTTAAGGCAAGATTAAGTAGGAGAAAACAAAACTTAGAGCTGTGGATGCAAGACACCTTAATTGGTGCTTCTGTGCTTATGGCTTATGTAAAATGATTAACGTGTTTTGATTCCATCCCACGTCTATCTCTCCTGTGATCAAACGATAATTCTGTTTGATACGAAATTTTGAATCCTAGCATAATTCGTAATATTGGATCCAATGAAACAAGTATGTTGAATTTGGAGTTCGTTTGACCATTTTTTTTATTGTGTTTTCTCTTAATTTTGACCAATTGACCCGATATGCATTTATTTTTCGCACGCTCACATATTAACTCCAAAAATTATGAAATTTGGAACCTTACCATTTTTCGATGTTCTGAATCCGATAATATTGGTTTCGTCAAATTCCGAGATCGGTTGAAAAATGTTTCTTTTTAAGCTATTGAAATCATCGAATTTTTAAAATCGACCTTAAATCCTTGTAAATTAATTTAAATAATATTTTAAATTGATTCCAAAATTTCAGGTCGTTACAATCACCCCCATTTAAAATAATTTCATCCCTAAAATTGGATGAAAGCAAAGCTAAAATAGAAATGATATATATAACATAAGTATACCTTTCAGAAGAGCTAATCAGAGATTTCCACTCTCCACCTGGGATAAGCCTTTCTAATGTTGTCTTTTATTTCCCGTGTACTTACTCTTGGATCACTGCTCCACTGCACTATGACTAACTTCACTCTTTTGTTTCTCAGTTTTTTTAATTCTTTGCCAATTATCCTTATAGGCTCTCTTCGAACTGTTAAACTTGGTGTGATTTTCAGGTCCTCTTGTGCTGCTTCCTCAACAATTAAATCAGGATCATGTACGTATTTCCAACGATGAGAAATGTAAAAAAGATTATGCACTCCGGATAACCAATCTGGTAAGTGGATCCTATAACATATATTTACAGTTTTCTCCGATATCGGGAATGGACTAATATACTTAGGTGATAACTTTCTCATTTTCCCGAATCAGGTAACTCCTCTCAATGGAGAAACTTTCAAGAATACTTGATTGCCAACTACAAATTCCAAATCTCTTCTTCTAGAATTTGCATAACTTTTATGTCTGCTTGGAGTTGCCTTCAACCTCTTTTTAATGAAGTCCACTTTATCTGTCACTTCATAGACCATATCGGGTCCTAACACCAGTCGATTACCAGACTCTATCCAACATGCTTGAGATCTGCAAGGTCGACCATACAAAGTTATGAATGGTGATATTTTCAGATTTTCTTGTAAGTTGTTATACGAGAACTCCACATGATGCAAGTGATCTTCCCATGATTCTCCGAAATCAAGGATATGTGCTCGCTGTAAATCTTCCAAAACTCGATTCACACTTTGAGTCTGTCCATCTGTTTTAGGGTGATAAGCAGTGATAAGTTTCAACTTTTCCCCAATTCCACTGAAATGCTTCCCAAACCTTACTGGTGAAGATCGGATCTCGATCACTAACAATGCTGCTGGATATTCCACGCAGTCAAACAACTTCCTTTATATACAATTGAGAAAGACTCTCACTGTTCTGTTTGCTTTTACCGAAAGAAAATGGGTACTCTTTATCAGACGATCAACTATAACCTAGATACTCTCGTTACCTTCTTGATCTGAGGTAAACCATCAATGAAATCCATTGATATCTGGTCCCACTTCCATTCCGTAATATCTAGTGGTTGAAGTAACCCAATAACTTTCTGTTGATCACTCTTGACTTGTTGGCAAGTTAGCACCTGCTAACATATTTCAAGATGTTTATCTTCATAGATTTCCACCAAAACGTGCGCTTCAAATCTCGATACATCTTATGTACTCCTGGATGGATACTGAGCTCGAATTTATGACACTCATCCAACACTTCCCTTTTAAGCTCCAGAATATCTAGAACACAAATCCGACCTTTTAATATTATAACTCCTTTATTATCAATCTTGAAGTTCGAAACTTCACCCTCTAGAATTATCTTGCAAATCTTTCGAATGAACATATCATCTTTTTGTTGAGGAGAAATATTCACACTTAATGAGGGTGTAATAATAAGATTAGCAGTAATAGCATTCTTCTCGCTGAGTGCATCTGCTACAACATTTGATTTACCTGGAGTGTAAGGAATATCCAGATCGTATATCGCAAAAAACTCCAACCAACGTTGATGTCTCATGTTTAAATCCTTTTTGGTGAAAATATACTTCAACGATTTATAATCAGTGTATAGCTCAAACTCCTCACCCAGCAAGTAGTGGCTCCAAATCTTCAAGGCATACACCACTGCAAGTAACTCCAAATCATGAGTGGCGTACCATTTTTCATGCGGTCTCAATTGCAGATTTGCATAAGCAATCACTTTACCTCTTTGCATCAATACTGCACCAACTCCCTCATCAGAAGAGTATGTATAGATGGTTAAATCTCGATTACCATTTATAACTGTTAATATTGAGGCAGTGGTTAGTCTTTCCTTCAATTCCTGGAATACCTCCTCACTCTTAGGAGTCCAATTAAACTTAGTATTCTTCTTCGTCAGCTTCGTCAAAGGACAAGACAACTTTGAAAAATCCTTTACAAACTTCCTATAGTAGCTAGCCAATACAAGAAAACTTTTGACTTTAGTATGGGTCATTGGTTGCTTCTAATCTTGGGTGGTCATATTCTTGCTCAGATTTACCGAGATTCCTTCCTTCGACACCACATTCCCAAGAAATTTTACTTCTTCTTTCCAAATTGGCATTTGCAGAACTTGGTCTTCAATGTATTTCTTCTTAGAATATCCAATACTTGTTCCAAATGCTTTGCATGCTCTTCCTTTGTCTTAGAGAAGATAATAATATCATCAATAAAGACTAACACGAATTTGTTTAATACCTCTAGGGACACCCAGTTCATCAAGGTCGCGAAGTAAGCAGGAGCATTGCATAATCCGAAGGGCATTACTAATCATTCATAAAATAAGTCTGGTCCACTGAAAGCTGTTAGAGGAACACCTTCTTCTACAATCCTTAAATGATGAAAACCTGTGGCTAGGTCCATCTTGGAGAACACTCGAGCTCCATCCAAGTGATCCAAAAAATCATTAATGCAGGGAAGAGGGTACTTGTTTTTATGAGTTTGCTTGTTGAGGTCTCGATAGTACGTACACACGTAGTCTGAGGGTACCATCGGACTTTAGAACGAATAGCATTATGCTCCCCAACTTAAAAAACTAGTCCTGATCAGGCCCTTCCACAAAAGTTGCCGAGTTTAATTACTCAATTCTTCCTTCTCCTTTATCGACATTCTACGAATTGTGCCTTGCATCCGGAACCAAATCAATTCTGAAGTCAATCTCCCTTCATGGAGGAAGAATCTTTATTTCTTCGAACACATCTGGATAATCCTTTACAACTAGGATGGATTCTAAGGGAGTGGGGAAAACATTGAGGGTAGACCAAAATTCATTTAAACTTGGACCTTCGCATGGTATCTCCATAAAATTTCCAACTTGGGTTTTACACTAATGATTCTTTCCGCACATCTAACATCAACTTGGTACTTGGTCAGCCAATCCAACCCAAGTATAATATCAAACTCGGTGAAATCCATGACAATTAATTTGGTGGGAAATTGGAAATGAAAAAAATGATAGTCACTCTACTATATAAACAAAGGTCGATAGAGCCTCCTATTGGATTTCTAACACAAAGGGGTTCTTTAAGATATTTGAGTTTTAGATTTAGTTTCTTAGGCAAATTACTTGAAATAAAACTATGTGATGCATCTATATCAAATAATACTTTAACCGGAATAAATTTAATAGTAAGTGTACCTTCTAAAACATCTGTTCTTCCCCTATCAACAGAAGTTGTTGGAGCATCTTCTACGTTATAAACATGAGCCACCACGGTCTTCTTCAATAGTGGGCAATTTGGTTTTATGTGGCCCCTTTTATGGCAGTTATAACATTCCATGTTATCATGAGATCGCTTTTTCTTCTTTGGAGATTTACAATTCTTTGACAAATGCCCTTGTTTATTACAGCTAAAGCATGTTACATTCTTTAACCATTCATCATTAGGCTTTTCTCCTTCCTTAGATTTCCCCCTCTTTACTTGCTTCTAGCTTCTTATTAGCAAACTTCCTCTTTTTTGCTAGAATTTCCTTTCTCTTTGTCTTCCAAAGAATTCTGGTTGTCCATAGATTCATAACGACACACCATTTCCACTATCTCAGCAAATGGAAGCCTCACATGAGAATTACTCTACTTCTGTACCTTCTTTGAAGATCATCAATGAATCTCACATTCTTCTTTATCGAAACATGAATTAGCTTCCTGCCAAAGCGAGAAAGCTCGTTGAATTATTCAAATACCCCAGAATAGTCATATCTCCTTCCTTTAGATTTGAGAATTCATAATATAAGCGAGAAATTGCTTCAGAGGGCATAAACCTTTCCTCGAAAACCTCTTTAAAATGATCCCAAGTTAAATCTCCTTCTGGATTCATCATAGTGATCGTTTACCACCAGATCAGTGCTTCGTCTTTGAGCAACCGAGAGGCTAAGTACCTTTTCTAATCTCCATTCAGTCGTAAGCCAATAAAGATTCTATCGTAAGAGCATAACTAGGCTTGTGCTTCAATCATAGATTCCTTTCGCAAGAACGGTCCCTCACCCATATTCTTATGCTTCTTAGCTGGAACTTCTAGATCTAGTTCTGGCTGTGGGGACACAACTGGCTCATTCAGTGCTCCTATGGGATTGGGTTGCTGAACTTCAGTTGCAGGGTTACCCCTTCCTCTTGCTCTACCTCTTGTGCCTCTTCCACTCATTTTCTATTGTATTTGAAAATAGAAAGAAAAGAGTCAGGCCAATAGAAAAGATATCCTAAAGAAATTGTAAGAGCATAAAGACATATATGAAAAGAAATGTGCCTACTAGGTGTGTGTTATTATGCTACACTCATTCTAAGGTATTGCTAACCCTATCTCTAATGAGTTACTCATCCTTGAATACTACTGATTCTATTTCTAATGAGTCATTTAATGTGTTATACTCCAGAAATAAGGTTAAACCTTAGCTCTGATACCACGCTGTGACGAACCATTCTCCCTATTCCCGAAAGACGAATATTCATTGGAATATAACACATTAACATAATAGCAGAAGATAAAACTTGCATTACAATACATAATGTACATCAATCTACATCAGAGGTAATATCAGAGTTAGCAACATCACAGGATCATAAATATACAAAGCATTTTTCAAATTTCAAATAAGTACACAGTGGAATAAAAGATAGTCAATATAATAGAGTCTTGGAGAGTCCAAAAGAAACATCCAAATCCTGCCCCAGCACTAAGTCCAAAACCGGCTTCCATAGCTTCCATATATATTCCAAGAGAACTAAGCTAATGAACTGTATATTAGGTTGCCCAAGTGAAAATATAGACACTTGAGTTTGCATGGGAAAAATAAACTACGAGTCAGTCATGGTTATAAACCCTACTATTATTCTTAACTTATTTTAAAGTAAGGCATACCACGTGACCACGACGTAAAACATGAAACGAGTTTACTCTACACGAATGCCAGTGCATAAAACCATGTAATGCTTTTTGAAAAATGAAATCATTATAAGACTAAATTCCCATCACACGATTCAACGCAAACCAGAGGATAGGATTTTACCTTATAATGGCCAAATATGCTTGATATAAGAAAATCATTTGATATTATTTTTAGTGTATAAGTGTGGAAAACATTTTTGAAAACAAATGTATCAATCTTATATGGCATAATACCCGATCCTATAATGTCACTATATAGGTTTACAACTGAAAACACAAAGCTTATTTTGGAAATTGGATTCCATCAATGAACCAAGGCAAAGGATCTTCCTTGTTCGATTTGGAACCACCTCTAGCAAGATGTCCAGGAATCACACGCATGCATCCCTTGATTAGAAGAACCGACCCATCAATTCCCGATGAGTTCGGGTCACTTTTGAATAATACGTTCCCTCGGTCGTATTTGACCGTAATCGTGGTTGTATTTAACCATCATCCGAGGTGCCGCAGTTCCAACATCCACATAAGTAAATTGCCTGGGCTCCATACCATGACATCACTTATAGCTAGGAGGAAACGTATTTCCTTACTTTATTGTCTTTCATCTCGTTTTTAGCTCATTCTGGGGTGTGAGGCCCTAGAGTTAACGTCCCAAAAAGCCTTGCTTTTCAACAAAAGCTTTGATCTATCTGCTAGCAACACTTAGCATGCAACATTGTCAATTCACACATATGATCAGTGTAACAACCTGAAATTATGGAAATAGAAATTAATTATTAGAATTTCAAAAACAAGAATTTCTACAAATGACGGAATTTGACTATAAAACATTAATCGATGCATTCGTCTCGGAATTCTGGTCAGTTTTCATGTTCGGAGTTTCGCGAACATAGTCCATATGAAAATGTTACGGACGAAATATGATAACAGTTGGAAATAAATAAAACAGAATATTATATATATAAATTAATAATCCCTCAGCTACCTCACTGCCAGTCGACCGGTTGATCGCTGGCTGCGACCGCTCGGTCGAGCCAAGCAGTGACAGTTAGGGTTTTAGCTATATAATTTAATATATATATATATATATATATATATATATATATATATACGGATGGATGTTTAATAAATCAAATCTAACGGTTCATGGCTAATTCCATTCCCATAAATAAAGGGGTAAGGCCTCATTCTTTTCCACACAAATCTGTAGGCAGCAACGAAGCTTTGCCATTTTCCTCCCTCTTCAAACCTAATTTCTTAATTAAAAACATATTCATATACAACAAATCAAATACAAATCATATAGAATTGAGAGGATTATCATATTTAATGGAAAAGAATGTGAATTTACGCTCCAAATCAGATTCTCCCCTCTCTTCCTATTTTCTTACATATCCATAGATCTGAAAGTCTCCCCTTTTCAAATAAATTGTAGATTTATATGAATTTGGGAATTGTAGGCCTAAAAGATCATTCAAACTTCAGATTTGGATGCTTTCAGGTGAGTGGGAAATATGCATATATAGTTATAATAGCCTATTTGTCTCGTTTGAATTAGATCTCAAAATATATCCCTATTTTCATCAGATCTATTCATAATATTGTTGTAATTGAATTAACACCTATCAGATCTACATGTAAATATTGTTAAAACTTGTAAATTGTGAATTATGGTAAGGAATAATATTAATTATAGGATTCTTAAATTTGTTTATACATATTTCCTACAATTATGTTGTAAAATGTATCGTAGTTTGTTGTAAAATACCGAGGATCTGGAAATCAGTCCCAATAACACTTTTTAGATGTGGTTTCTTCCAAACCCCTAAGTTTAGTGTAAGTTGATAGATTATGTGGTTAGAATTTAAAAGAATTATACCTATTTGCATTCGATGTTGTTGGGGATCTTGGCTTAATTGTTGTAAATATGTCGTTTTCGTCTTTTAGAACAAAAAAAACATTATTTTGAATTCTCAAGTGATATGACAAAAAGATTGAAAAAGGGAGAAGTGGTGCAAACATACATATAAATATACATATTTGTGCGTTGTTTGCATTAGCTATTTCAAATACGCACACACACACACACACACACACACACACACACACATATATATATATATATATACATTCATTGTGAATTTGAAATATGTCTGTTCCACTAATAAGGCATAATTTATAATAATGACAGTTAATAGTCTTTCGGTAACATTGGAACCTTATGGCAAGATTGAATGCAAAAAGGAATGTGGATATTGATTAAACCATATCATTAAATTTAAAAATAATAATAAAGAAAATAATTACATTAACCGCGTGAATATACTTGCATATATGTATGTATATATATGTATATATGTATGCATGTATGTATGTATGTATGTATATGTATATGTATATATATATATAATCCATCCAAATCTACGTAAAACGGTAAAACATACGATATTCAATTATGGAATTTGAAATCCATATTGAATTAATATATTTGTGGTGACCATTGTAGAAATTAATATAATTAATTGCTATAAACAGGGCCGCAAATGTAACATCTCGCAGTTTACGTATCAGAAATATTTTTATTTTATTCCCTAAGGGTTGGATCATTCTCATATTTTAATATGCTGCTTATAGGGATGTGAGACATATCCATAATTTTTGCCAATTTTGTTTATGACCATTTTGCCCCTGTTAGTCTTGTACAGGGAATAACTTTTGACTCGGATCGAATCAGGTGTTGAGATCTATTCCATTGGAAAGAAAAAGATGATTCCCTTTTCGTAGAGTGGTCACATTAAAGATTTGGCTCAATGGTTTGGGAGGAATCGTCGTTTTAATGTTTTACAGATGGCTATCCAGGTTTTAAATCCATAATTGGCTGCTTTGGAGAGGCCCATTAGTGGGTTGGTGGGAGGTTATAAATAGGGGTTTAGAGGCATGGAGAATAATTTACTTTCTTCATTCTCTCATTTGGTTGAGCTCGTGATCCTCCTTGCTCAATCAAATTCACCTTTCCACCCTTAAAATTCTAGATCTACATGTGAAGATCAAAAATCTACATCATTGGAGGCTAGATCTACACAAATCCAAGAGAGAGATCATCGAATTGAAGAGTTTGGATTAAATTCTCTGCTGCTCGACATCATATTTCATTGCTTTTGAGTTACTTTGAAGAATTGGTGAGTGATATGCATCTCTCATGCAGATTCAATCAAGTATATGAGTTGTATGGTCTTGATTTTATCATTATCAAGTGTTTTCTCCTAGATCTACATCATGGTAAGTACATTTTCATATGAATCACCATGGGATCTAATTTTAGCAACTTAAAATCGGCAATTTCTATGATATTTGAAATGTTTATGCTATTTAGATCCATAATTTTAGTTCATACATTCATTTATCATTATTTAGAACATTTTCTACGATTTAATGATGATAATTATCATTTTGATGTTGTTATGGATTTTTTGAGGTGTTTATGATTGATTTGGATGACTTAGACCAGTCGTTTGAATCATTATTGTCGTTTGGCGAAGATTTGGTCAAGTTTGGAGCGAATTTGGTTAGATTTGGAGTTAGGTCGTTTTTCTAAAGTCAGATCGTTTGTCTGAAGCTCGGGTCGTTTCTCTAAAGCTTGGGTCGTTTATGAAGGTCACATCGTTCTCCTGAAGCTCAGGTCATTTTTCTAAAGCTCATGTTGTTTTTTGAAGCTCAGGTCGTTTTTCTTATGGTCAGGACGTTTTCCTAAAGGTCAGGATGTTTTCCTGAAGGTTAGGTTGTTTTTCTGAAGCTTAGGTCGTTTTTCCGAAGCTCGAGTCGTTTTTATGAAGCACATGTTGTTTTTTGAAGCTTAGGTCGTTTTTCTCAAGGTCAGGTTGTTTTCCTGAAGGTTAGGTTTTTTTTCTGAAGGTCGGGTCGTTTTTCTGAAGGTCAGGTCGTTTTACTTAGGTCGTTTTAAGGCCTAAGGAGCAAGACCTAACGAGGAAGATCTAAGGAGCAAGACCTAAGGATTAAGACCTAAAGAGTTGAAGACCTAAAGAATGCTGTATAAACGAAGCTTGTTTTTGAGTCGACAATAGTTCTAGCTTCGACACAAGTTCAAGGGGGAATTTTCGAAGTGCTGTAAGATGTTCGTTGATCGTTAAAAAGCAACAAATGTGAAGATAACTCAAAGGTGTATTGAGTTGATTGATAATGGTTGCTTAAGCAAAGAATAGTCGTTAGGAAGAATGACTAGAGATATTGAAGGCCGAGAGATTATCATTGTCGTAGGCTCTAGCGGGATCAAAGCAAGGGTATAACAGAGACATCTAAAAGGACGGAAGGTTGTTAGTTGAGTACCCTGGGTATCATTGAAATGCCTAGAGATACGTATCGTTGAAAGGCGTATGGAGTTTTTCTATAACCGGGGTTATCATTAGCCCTTGACGGATGGCAGGATGATATGGCCAGTAATACGATAAGAAATGGTTTCTAAGAAGGACTGGCAGTGATAGCCAGAGTCAGTCATGAATGTTGTTTGTTCGCTTGTATCGCTCGAAGGAGATGTTTCTTGGGTGCTTGTCCGAAATTGGTTTAGGCCTCTGGGGCTTGCACTTGAGTGATATCAAGCTCGATTAGGATGGTATACATGAGATATATAATTGGTAGTCATAATTGATATTGTTGGTTACTTCTGATTGCCATGAATGAATGGTTGTCTGGTTACCATAAATGTATGGTTGAAATGCTTGTTTTGTAAAGGCTTTCACTGTCCGATGTGGGGAAGATGAGGTTGAGTTTCTTCTCTTGTGAAGTAGGTAGATTAGTTTGTTTATCTTCCTATTCTCATATACTTTATTGATGATGTTAGTTAGCTGTTTTATCGCTCACTAAGACTGTTGTCTGACTTAAGGTTTTTTGTTTCCTCTTATTACCTTGGGTTGTTCAGCTATTGTTGGATGGGCAGACTGAGTAGCAGGTGGCAGGTGATATCTTGGTGAGACGATGTTGCTAAACAAAGGCGAGCAGAAGGCTGGCGTATTATTTTACTACTACCTAGTATCTTTGTTTCCGCTGTTTTATGAGTGTTGTAGTGAGGCTTCATGTACAAACTTTGATGATATATACAGTTAATGTATGGATGACCTTTTAGGAAGTAGTGAAAATTTGAAAGTTTGATATATGACGCTTTACTATTTCTACCTATTGTACATGTTCTATTATACTTTATCCTTGCGCTGTGAGTTATATGACAGATTCCGTTTTGTGTTTACCTACTCTAATGATCGTCCATAGCTGTTTGGCACACCTTCCAGCACATTATTCCTCTTGTTTAGTGCAGGGGTTATGGTCGGTCGTCACAGCAAATCAATAAATAACAATTGTAATCAATGCTGATAGGGGAAAGTGAATATAATAGAATAATGCTGGCAATTCCTAAATTAATCATGATTAATGGTGTAAACTCCAATTAGGGAATTTGAATTATAACCGCATTTAGACACGAGGTTAAGCTTAACTTGTGGTAAAAGTATGCCCGAAACCGCCCGGTAAATTCAGCATCCATAGATGGCCAGCTTAATGTGAGGGGTCTAATGCATAAATATAAATGTACCAAGGCATGAGGTTAAGTTCGACTAGTGATAGAAGTTTGCCCAGAACCAACCAGAAAATCCAACATTCACAAGTGGTCGACTTAATGTGAGAAGTCTGGTGCGCACACACACACGTACATATATATATACACACACAAGCAATAAATAAATAAATAAATAAATAAGAATAGTAATTGTCTATTGGGGTACAACATATATATACATCGGGACTGATAAATGATTGCCTTAGAAACTATGGTCGTTAGGGTCATAAATGGCAATAAACTAAAGGGTAGAACCAAATGGGTGTAAAAAGGGGATTAATGGACATTGATTGTTGTTTAAATACTAAGTCCAATTAGGGAAATAATCAAATAATTATCCTAGGGTAAGGAGGATATAAATTTTCTTATTTATATTAACGGATATAGAACTTATGATTTAAAGTTAGGGATGAACTTAGTAGGTTAATAATGTAAAATAATTATTACTTTAAGAACCCATGATAATAATGAATCGTGTGCGTATAGTACTTCTGTGAAGGAAAACTAAACGGAAATGACTTAATGACGTAGCCCACTTTATCCCAATAGGGAAAGGTATTAAAGGCTAATGGGGTACAAACTTAATAACCTTTGCGTATAGCCCCATTCCTTGGTCTTAAGTGGTCGGGTTTGAAGAGTCCACCTGGGAGTAGGTCTTTCAGTTTAGGGGTCCTAAATGGCGTGAGTGTGTGGGGCTTACCCAAACCTGGAAATGAAAAACATTTGATATGGCTACCTATCCAATGGGAAGTACTAAGCGAATAAAGAGGTTATCAATACGGTTACCATATCTCACCATACATGGGGAAAGGGTATATGCGTAAATGATAGAAACCTTAACTAATAGGGCCCGTAGCTAGTGCCCTCTCGTTTTTGTTAACGTTGAAAATATTAGGAATAATAAGTGACCAATAGGTCCACCTAGGCTCTTAAGCAATCAGGGAGAATCCACCCTATATATCACTAATAGTGAGGCATTAAAATATGAAGGATGAGCGGATGAAGATATATATATATATATATATATATATATATATATACGTAAACTGTATAATTAGTGGTTCACTCTCGATTAAATTGCCAGCCATAATCTGGTATAAAGTCTTCATAAATGTATGCGTAAACATTCTATCTTGGTATCATATTTTGTCAAGAGTAGTAGAGTCATGCATAAACATTTACAAATTTAGGCTAGAATCACTACTCTTGGTAGGCTCTTGAGTTGAACCAAATGGGATACATCTACATATTATAATCTGTATTGTACATTTCATGGTCACCAGAATCTTGTTGTTCTGACCCCCCTCCTCCTCATTACAACCATCCAGGTTTTCTATATACAGTTGGGTTCTCACAGGTGTTAAGTTTGGCTTTCGGTTCTCGTTCTCTCTCATGCTCGGTAGTGGAAAAATGACTTACTTTAAAAAGGTAGTTACTTGAGTTAATACTAGTCTGTCCTATTTTTTCCGCTATGAGTTATCTTATCGTACCTTGATTATGCTCATGCTCATTTATTTGCAGATACCAGATTTACACGCTTCATGCTAGATGTGTTTGAGCTCCGATTTTTGTCAAAATTTGGGCATAGAAAAGTATGGGGTGTTACATTTGGTATCAGAGCCCAAGTTAAACATTAAGAGGAATTAGTTAAATTATGACTCGTGAGAGAACGTAATTCGACTTTCTTTCCTGTTTTTCTTTGTTTTTCTTACTTGACTATAATTTATTTTGACGATGAATTAGTTGTGGGCCTAATTATAGTAAAAATGGGCTTTAAGCGACTAAGAGTTGAAATACGTTGAGTTCTGGTTTCTAGCCAATTCTATCTTACCCCATGGTACGTTGGCGATTTCGTCGTGAAGAGCATAAGGACGAAATATGGTGGATCTCGAGGATTCGAGTTTGGAGACTAGAATAATAATATATATAATATAAAAATCTAGCTACTACAGAAATAGTTACGATTTCTGATTTTGGGTTTCTTTGGTAGTTCCGGTTAAGACCATTACTCTATCCAAAAAGGGAAAAGTTCACGTTAGTGTGTCGTATCCATTTCGTAAATATAACTACGAGGTATATCCATTTGTTACATTGCTAAAATTCCGAATCTACCTTTATTGAAACATTTAATTGAGTTTTCGGCCTTGTATTCGAGGATATTTTATTTTTAAAACTATTTGGAGAAAATAAAAATGGGTTTTGAAAGTTTTGAAATACAGTTTTGGAAAATGGTTTTGTAATGGCCTAGTTTTATAAAGATTTGATTTTTTTAATATGAATCTATTCGTGCTTCAAATGTTTTGGGGCTTAGTGTAATTTTATTAAATATAATATGATTGGTAGGAAAGATGGAATTAGAAATGACAAGGAATATGTCACTAAATTTAAATATAATAAATATCTGTTCCTTGTGATTTTTAGTATTCCTCTTCATATATATATTGGATAATTTATTGAAATTATCATAATTAATCCTTAAGATTTTAAAACTCCAACATTTTTTAGCATGAAAAGTTTTTTTAGTTTGTAATATAAACTGGAACATAAATAATAATAAAATGGATCTATAAATCCAAAAACGTTAGATTATAATAAATTCTATTTTTTGGAAAGTTTTAAATTTTTCTTCGAAAAGGCTAGGAAAAACCTTCATCCTTATTTTTATGGTATTTGATTTCTAATCATTTAGTTTATGCCGGCTAGTAAGGGGAAAATCCATTTTAATTCTATTTCGAATTTCTAGCTGATTTCCTGTTTTACGTTCATTCGATTCGGTGGTCACAATCTTTTTGGAGGTAGGGGAAAAGGCATTGGAAAATTAAATTTCTTGACTTGGCGAGTGGTGGAAGTCGACATGAGAATTTATTTGTGGGTCGGAAGTTGTTTTGACGTAATAGAAATTTTATTTTAACTTATATATATTTTGTATGGGCCATTTGGCTGAGGTTCGCACCGCGCCCTTTAATGGTCGACTGGTGGTCGATCGCCCTTCTAGGGCTAGGTCGATCGCTCTCCTTAAGGGGATGAGGCCTGAAACCCGACCCATTTCGGCTGAAACGATATATATATCATTCCAGCTAACTTCTCCTTCCCCAAACCCCAATTTCCACCAAACCAAACCCCTCGTCCATTCCCAAGCTCCAATCCTAGCAACCTACACTCCGTTTCATTCCTAATTACCACCAAAATCCTTCTCGTGCAGGTCTCTACCCAATTATACTCCAGGTCTGAAATTTCCTTTGCCCAGTTCGTCGATTCCTCCATGGAACCTCCTCACAATATCACCACTCAACACCCTGGTTTCACACCTTAGGAAGCCACTTGGTTAAACTGTGATGAGGGTAAAATCAAGCACTACTTAGCCTCAGCCAGCTATGAGTTTCATTTTGGTCGATCAGTGAAATTTGTTGATTTCGCCGCTTTTGGTCTGGAGGAACTTTTTGTCGTCACAGGCCTAACACTAATCATGCGCTTCGACATCATTGAGCGCGACATGCATCTATGTTGTGTCTGTCTGTTTGATGCCCAGATGGATGCTGACATCGATGATCAGTCCTTCATCATCCGATCTGAGGTTATGGGCACTCACATCGAGTTCACCGACGACGACTTAGATTAGATTTTTGGCATCTCGGTAGCCGAAGCCGAGCTTGATGCTATCGAGATGGAGGACCCTCCGATCCTTTAGTGTATCTTTCTTGAAGCCCCCAGAGCCTGGACCACCTTCAATCTACGACCCATCGCCCGAGTGATTGTGTGCATCCTACAGCACAGCATAATCCCAAAGACGGGAAGCATGGAGCATATTTATCCTTCTGTTCGCCGTGCCACCTATGTTATTCTTGGCGTCATAGCCATCAATTGGGCACGCGTGCTTATGATTCATCGCCCTTCGTCGGCACCCCACGGAGACATTTTCCTTACAGTCGCCTTCTCACCCATGTCTTCCGACATTTCCAGGCAGGACTTTCTGGGGAGACGCGGTAAAGAAGGCACCAACCGCTATTAGCCACACCACTATCTAGAAGATGGGCATTCAGCCACCCGATGCTCCTATCGCGGCCCCACCTGCTCCATCTCAACATCCTCAACATCCCTAACAACCTGGCCAGGAGAGTCCATAGCTCGCCAACCTTCGCAACATCCAGGCCGAGCTCCGAGAGGTTCGCGAGGAGCAGCGCTGACATGCACATGAGATTGGCTACATCCCCACTATACTAAGCTCCTGGCACGAGCGTGTTAATGGATCAGGCTCCAGCAGTGGAGCTCGACCAACCTATAACGGGTAGGTGTTGTTAGTGTGTGCCTTGTGCATATTGTATCTTGTATCTTGTGTTTCCCTTTCCAGCATTTTTTTTTATCTTTGTAGTTGTTGTCGTACTGTAATAACTTGTAACATCCCGCATTTTACGTATCAAAGGATCGTAAAATATTTTTATTTGATTTCCCGAGGGTTGGATCATTCTCATATTTTAATATGTTTCTTATGGGGATGTGAGATATGCCCATAATTTTTAACGATTTTGTTTGTGACGACCATTTTACCCCTATCAGTTTGTACAGGGCATAACTTTTGACTCATGTTGAATCAATGGGTGAAACCTGTGCCATTGGAAAGGAAATAATGATTGCCTTTTCGTAGAGTGGTTACTCTAAAGATTTGGCTTAGTGGTTTGGGAGTAATTGTCGTTTTAAGGTTTTTCAGTTGGCTGTTTAGGATTGGAAAGCCATAATGGGCTGATTTGGAGAGGCTCACTAGTGAGTTATTGGAAGGGTATAAATAGGGGGTGGGAGGTACGAGAAATGGTTTAGTTTCTCTGTTCTCTCATTTGGTGGCCTATGTTCCTCCATCCTCTAACACCTTTCCACCATTAAAATCAACCTCTAAGGAGAGAAATCGAAGATCTACACAATTTAAGGGTAGATCTACATCGTTTAAAGCGGGAACTCATCGGATCAAGGGATTTGGTGTGAAATGCTTGCTGATCGGAATCTTATTGCATTGATTTTAGCTTGTTTGGGAGAATCGGAGAGTGGTTTGTATCTCTCACATGGATTCAATGATGTATATGAATGTTTGATCATGTTTTTCATCAAATTCAAGTGTTTAACCATTGATCTATACCATGATAAGTCCATTTTCATATGGAACATCTTATGACCCAATTTTGCAAGTTTAACCAATAAATTCCATTCTATTTCATAAGTTAGATCTATAAGTTCTGTTCATATGATCATTCATCATGATTTTGGGGTGTTTTGCATAATTTAGTGGAAAATTGTTGTTTCCATGTTTTTAGTGAATCCATGTCATGTTTTTGGTCATATTTCGTGAATTGGTTGAGTCGGTTTTGTCGGATCCATGATTTGGCGATGTTTTGGTCGAAATCGGAGTGGAATTGGAGATTGTAGATTTTGGGTCGCATGTATGGGGTCGGTCGCGAAACTCTGTCTTGGGGAACAAGTCAGAAAGTGGCTTGGTCGGTCTTATTTTGCCTTGGTCGGTCGGCCTCCTTTCTGGCCAACTGTAGTACGATGTAGTACAATGGAGTATAGGGTGAAGTACATGTTTTGGGTCGGTCGTGCATATGGACTCTAGTCGGTCGGTCCTGGCCTAGTCGTTCAGTCATAAAGTTGGGGCGATGAGGCAATGGGTCGAGCAAGTCTGGGGTTGGTCTCATTTCAGGTCGGTCGTCCTTAGTTGAATGGGTCGGTCGTACAGATGAGAAGTTGGGGACTTGAGGTGGATGCTGGTAGGTCGTACATCTAAATGAAGGGTCGGTCGTACACCCAGGTAAGGGGTCGGTCGAACATGGCCAATGGTTGGTCACAGTGTCGTTTTTTGAAAATTTATATTTTTTGGGGGCAAACCCCTGAAATCTAAACACAACGTAGTGATGTGATTAGCTTGGTGATGGTGTGACTTCGAAATAAATTCGTGTAGGAAGGTTGGAAAGTGTTCATTGACCTATGTAGAATAACGAACGATGTGACAACTCAAAGGTCGTGAGTTGGTGGATAATGGTTGCTCGGGAAGGTTGCTTGGGCTATGAAAAGTCGTCGAGGTTGATGACTAGAGATGAGAAGGTCGAGAGATCGTCGTTGTCGTAAGTTCTAGCAGGATCAAAGCAGGGGTATGCTAGCGGAACCTAAAAGGTCGGTTGTAGGTCGAGTACTCTAGGTATCAGTGAAAGGCCTAGTTGTCAAGGTTGGACATACATATGTATCATTGAAAGACATATGGAGTTTATGCTATAACTGGGGTAATCATTAGCCGTTGACATATGGCAAGGTCGGTCGTCATACGATCAGTGATGGTTTCAATGCAGAATTGGCGGTGATAGCCAGAGTCTGTGATGGATGATTGGTCGCTTTCTTTGAACCATCTCATGTAGATTGTCCAATGTTGAAGGAGATGTTCCTTGGGTGCATGTATGATATTGGTTTAGGCCTCTGGGGCTTGTACCTGAAGGTTGTTGAGTTCGATTAGGATGGTTTATGTAAGATATATAATTTGGATGCCATGAGTGCTTTACCATGATTGGTGTTCTGGTTTTTATGGATGTATGTTAGAAATGTTACATAAAGGATATCACCGTCCAATGTGGGGAAGACGGAAGTCGAGTTCTTCTCTTATATTTTGGGTAGATTAGTATGGTTATCTATCAATTCTCATATACTTTATTGATGAAGTTTGTTAGCTATTTTATCGCACACTTAGACTGTTGTCTGACTCATGGTTTTATGTTTCCTCTTATTACCTTGGGCTGTTCATCTGGTTGTAGACTAGTGAGGACGATGTTGTTGTGCGAAGGCGAGTAGGAAGCTGGCGTATTACTTTTACTACTATCTAGTGTTTCTACTTCTGCTATTTGAGTTGCTCTATGAGTGTTGTAGTGAAGCCTTATGTACATACTTGATATTTCCTATGATGTTGGGATAATCATTCATGATGTTTTGAAAGTTTGAAAAGTTTGCTATATGATGCTTCACAACTATTACCTGTTGTATATGTTCTAGTATATTTTATCCTTGCGCCGTGAGTTCTATGACAGGTTTTGATGTTGTTTACCTACTCTGAAGATCGTCCTTAGCTGCCTGGCACGCCTTTCAGCGCATTATTCCTCTTATTTAGTGCAAGGGTTATGGGCAGTCGTCCCATTTGGTATTAGAGCTCTGATTAGCAATTTTAGCCAAAGTTCAAAGATGTAATTACGTATGGGAGACGTACTTGTAGATTTTAGTTGGATGCTAACTATATATATATATATATATATTAGCATATATAGTAGTAGTGGTTGTATTCTTTAGCAGTTTTTCTTGAAAGTGGCTAATTATTCTATAATGACCCGGATCCTTAGGGGGTTAATTTTTGAATATTTAATATTTAATTTAAATATTGGGTTGGTAAAATAAGTGAATTTTTATATTTGAGTTATCGATTTAAAAATCAATTTCAATTTAATATTGAAAATATTAAATTATCAGAATACGAAAATGGATTTAGTTAAATTCTAATTTTTATTTGAATTAAATACAGTTCAAATAATTTATAGGAAATTTTATTTGAATTTATAACGATAATAATATTTATTTATTATCGAGGAAATAAATTGTTTCGAATTTAATTTATATTGGTTCAAGATTAATATCTTCCACAGACGATCGAATCAGACTTCGTGAACTATCCCAGTGTGTCCGGAACAGGGGTAATACACTAGACTTGACAGTTATTGGGTACAGAAATGAGTTCGAAATCAACGAGAAAATTTAATTAGTTAAATCGCATTGGTAAATTCAAATTTAAATTTAAATCCTTTTGTGGTGGACCAAAACAAAACACCAAGGCAAGGAAGGAATGGTCACTAATAAAACACCAAAGCTAAAACAAAAGGGTTAAAATAAGCCAAGCAATTCACGTTAGAACCACATCCTTCCCTTATATAATCGCGGCTACCCCCTCCCTTTTTCTTTTTCATTTCGATCTGTAAATCCTCCATTTGCAAATACCGAATTCCTTAACAAAAAAACAAATCGCGAAATCAAATTCAAAGAGGAAGAGAGAGAAGACCCAATTCGAATTCAAGTTCAAATCTCAGCTGATGTCCATCGCGATGGATTTTCCTGGAGCTCGATAGTCTCTCGTTTGGGAGTTCGACTTGCTCGCGAGATCTAGGGGAGCTCGACATCACCAAAGACCTACGGGTGATCGAAGAGCTGTGTGGCGCTCTGGGAAGGGTAGGCGAGCAGATAAGGGGAGGCGGAATCGCTAAGGCGTCGAAGTCATTACTGTAGCTCGCGATAGTTATATGTCGAGACAGAAAGGGGCGACTGTAGTGATGTACTGGATGAATGAGGGGAGTGCGGTGTTGGTTCTAGGTTGCAAGGATGTGGTTCGGCAGTTGGATTTCATGGAGAAGGAAGGGTTCATGAAGGAGCAGCAGGTGCTCGATAAATTGCTGCAGTGGAAGTTGTGGCATTGAAAAGGAGTTCGGCAAAATGGGAAGCATGGACCTGAAGCTGGCTACATTTTTCGGAAGGAAGAAAATTCGAACTATTCACATTGGAGATGGAATAAGGCTAAACAAAGAAAAGGGGTATACGAGATGTATTCAATTAAAGACAGTCGGGTAGTTTGCAAGCCAATAAGGTATACGATTTTTAAGAAGTTAAATTTACATAGAATAATTTATTTTATTCAATTGTTGAGATTTAGGTAAAATGAAAATAGCCTAATCATTTAAAATAAAATAAATAATCGTAGATACTTGATAAATTGACTCAAGTAGATGTGTAGCGGAGACGATTTGGAATATGAAGGGATATTCAGCAATTAAAAATCCCTGGTGAGTAAATCTCACCTTTTATTTAGAATTTATTTTTATATAGTTAAAAATAATTGTCTGTGTTTGTTTGAATGCTGTCTGATTGTTTTAAAATATATATATAGTTATTTAGGATTGGTTGACTATTATATATATATTTTTTGGGTTGATGATTGGTTGGATTCCCGCAGTTTCATTAGCGGATGCACGCGGTACCATAGCGGATGATTACCCTATACGCCCCACGCTATGATTAGTGGATGACCTTCTATACCGCGATATCCTGCCTCGAAGCAGGATGGGTATTATTTATGTGCTAACATCTGTGGATACAGGAAAACAGGTTGGAGGAATCCAACTGGATTCCTCAAAAATATATTATCTGTTGTTGTTTGTTTGATTTCATATATATTTATATATGATGTGTTAAAAATCAAGTGATTGAAAATTGGTTGATTTGATTGTTTAAATATCACTGGGGCTTGGGATATTGATTTATAAAAATATCAAAAAGGGTATTTGAAATTTAAAAGGGGAATTCTATTTTTATAAATAGAATTTGAATTTTAAATGAAGTATAAAAACATTAACTTGTTTTGAATATATATAAACAAGTAATTGAATTTATAAACGTTGTTTATAAATGGAAAGGTGGGTTTTGAATCGAATTTATAAACGTTGTTTATAAATGAAAATATGGGATTTGAATTGAATTTATAAACGTTGTTTATAAATGGAAAGGTGGGTTTTGAATCGAATTTATAAACGTTGTTTATAAATGAAAATATGGGATTTGAATCGAATTTATAAACTTTGTTTATAAATGAAAATATGGGATTTGAATCGAATTTATAAACTTTGTTTATAAATGAAAATATGGGATTTGAATTGAATTTATAAACGTTGTTTATAAATGGAAAGGTGGGATTTGAATTGAAGTTATAAACATTGTTTATAAATAATGCAGAGAATTCAAATAGACTTTGAATATAGAATTTGAAAATAGAATTTCAAATGGACTTTAAACTATAAAATTTGATAATAGAATTCAAATGAAGTTTAAATAAAGAGAATTCAAATAGAATTGAATTGGAATTTGAATAAGAAGTCGATAAGGAAACGAGAGTATGGGTATAATTAGAATTTGTTAATATGCAGTTAAAATATATTTGAACATGTCATGTTCAAATATAAAGGTGAAATAGGCTGAAGAGTTAAGTAACAGATTTAATCAACAAATTGAGTTAAAACGATTTGGTATAGTTAAAATAGATTGGACAGGTATAGACATACAGGAGACAGGTTTGGAATAAAGTATAGAGGTGAAATAAATAGAATGCCCAACAAAAAGGTACGTATTTAAATTCATATATGAGATTTTATGCGCCGTATCGGCAAGCCGCTTGGCTTTTTCTTTTTCTTTTTGAGATGAGAAGGACCGGGAAAGCTATTTGAAATTTCCCGATGCTCCTGGTACAAAGGAGGTTATGGCGAATTTTTCCGGGAATTTAAGGAGATAGAATATTTTTAAGATAATTTGATAGTTAGAAATCAACGTATCAACATATATAGAAGTTGATAAGGAAGCGAATTTAGAAATAGAATAGTATAATCAAAAAGGAAGTATAAGAATAAAATCTAGAAAGGATAAAAGAGAAAGTATATATGTGTTTAAAAGTGAAGAAGTAGTGGTATGGTATTGATTATTCGAGTAAGCAGTCTTGTCTGTTTTGACGTTAAATGTTATTCAGTCAAGGTCTGAGAGGTAATTATACCCCAACTTGGTTGATTTCATGATATACCGATAAGTAGCAAGATTCAGGCTCGAAGATCAATGTGGAATAAGAATTAGTTAAATACTGTATTTGGGTTGTCGTAACGATGTTTTACACAACATCTGTTTTAACCTAAATTTGTGCAAAGCTTGGAAATAGAATAACGAATATTTCCTAGTATAGAAAATAAAGGAAGACGATATATGGAAATGTTTTCCAAATAACGTATAAGGCCAATATGGTTATTGAAAATATTTGGTTAACAAATATTGATAAAGAAATAGAGAAGTGATTTAATTAATGGAATATTAATTAAAGGCTCAGTGTTTGGATGTTTGGATGAACATTTGTTTTATTCGATAGTTAAATTATCGACTATCGAAACACTTGTTTTTATTCGATAGTTAAATCACAGACTATCGAAGTTTTGACCATCGTTGTCAATATGGAGAGACCGGTTGGATTATTATCCGAAGAACCACTCCATATCGGCAGTAGCGTGCGAATTAGATTATATAAAGATAATCGAAGACGGAGTAGAGTGCAAGGACTTTTTCTATTAATAGAAATAGTGCCTTCAGTTCATCCTGTTCCTGGGTGACTTGTATGGATGAATGTCTGACAGAGTATTTCCAGACGTTCACGTATATTGATTTCTCCAACCGTACCAAGAGTGGAGGCGGAGAAGGAAACTTCTTTTAGCTAACACATAATGTATTGTTGTAGACGTCAATCGGTGATTTGATGGATTTGACGATGTGGCATTCAAAGTGAATCTGGTATGATGATAAAGCGTAGCTTCTAGCCTCATCATCCGGTAAATGACAGAAATCGGGCAGGCAGCATGGCTAAGTCGGTCGCACCGAAGTAGGATGTATAATCACCTAATCTAGAGTTTCATTTACTTCTAAAAATCTATTGTTGATGTTGTCCCATTCGGGAAACGGTTGTTGATCCCAACTGTTGGTGATATACATTCGATACACTCAAGCGAAATGAGTGGTCGGTCATATGTGGCTGGGTTGCAAGATGTTCTTGTTGAACCCAGTGTATTCCTCTCTAGAGGTACATTAGCGAAAGGTGGTTCCATACCTTGTCATAGTTGGAAATCCATTACCCAATACGTGCTTGCGGTTTTGATTGTATACTATATATGTAGAACGTGAGAAGAAAGCGTTTCTACTATATGATTATATATATACTGGGGTTGATAGACATTATTATAATATCAAAAGGTTTTTGATATAAAGATATTTTGGATTCTCATAAGGGAAAAACCCGTTTCGTTATGCGGCGTGGTCTTATGAGATATCGTTTACTTGTTCGAACTGTTTTAAACTGTTTTACTCATACAAGTCCCATGACTGACCCGGAGTTTACTTTGTTGTTTTCCCTAAACTCTTGGGTGCCTAAATTTGTATGGGCAGTCAAGTTGTCAGGATTTTATAGATATACTGGAAGAGCTGGAGCATGAGGCTTCAGGATCATATAGCTATAGTTTATTTCCGCTGTGTTGTAAGTATTGTACTCTGATAATGTATTGTATACATAAAATGATTTATTTCAAGGATATGTTATCTATTATATGTTATTCATTCCGCTGTGAGATTCGTGTTACTCTGATGTTGTGTTCTTCTTCTTCTATTCTAAGTTTCTATCTTATCCTTCCTCACCCTCTAATTTCTTTCACTAATTACCAGGATTTTTTGATGTTTTGGTTATCGACATCGAGCTTATGCCGATAACCAAAGTTGTTGAAAATCCGGGTCATTACATATTCTAAATTGTAGATTTAGAATGAGTAGACGACTATCAAGACACGCTGTTAGGGGAGCAAATACTAGAGGGGTAAATGGAGGTGAACCAGACTACCCTACCTTGCTTGAAGCCATGATGGAGGCATTCATGCGAAGGGTCCCCGCTCTAGTAGCAGCTACGGTAGACGTAGGAGTTCAGTTGCCTAAGGTTGTGGATTTTTTGAAGCTATGCAAAGATTATACATCTCTCCGAGGAAAACCATTCAAAGGATCTGAGCCAGCTAACGAGGTTCAAAGGTGCATGGATTCTTGTGTTCGTATCTTTGTAGACTTGAGCTTGGATGATGCAACCAAGAGAAAGCTTGTATCAAGGTGACTGCAAGGCAGGCCAAGGAATGGTGGAATTCAATTACACTTGATACTCCAGAAGAGGAGATTTCATGAGAGCAATTCCAGGCTAAGTTTGAAGAAAAATTTATCTCCACAACTCAGAAATCTTCTCTATTCAAGAAGTTCGTAGAGCTGAAACAGAATGGTCGTTATGTAATGTCTCCACATCTTCAGAGCAAATACAATCGCTGCCAACTCTAAATCATGAGTTGGATAATTCTTTTCATGCGGCTTCAGCTATCGACTCGCGTAGTCCATAACCTTATCCTTTTTCATCAGGACTGCTCCAAGTCTAGTACCACATGCATCGGTATACACAATCATCTCTTCATTCCCACTTGGAATCGTCAACACATGAGCACTCGTTAACCTCTCCTTCAAGATCCTAAACGCTTGTTCGCACTTTGCATCCCATGTGTACACTTGGTTCTTCTTCATCAATCCTGTCAATGGTGCAACTATCTTGGAGAAATCCT
Organism: Allium sativum; assembly: GCA_030737875.1. Taxonomy (NCBI): domain Eukaryota; kingdom Viridiplantae; phylum Streptophyta; class Magnoliopsida; order Asparagales; family Amaryllidaceae; genus Allium; species Allium sativum. The sequence goes on from CM060912.1 coordinate 152,158,105, forward strand.
TGATAAACGTCGGTAATAACCAGTCAACCCAAGGAAACTTCTCACATCCGTCGCATTCTTAGATCTATCCCGGTCCTGGATTCCTGCTACATTAGCGGGATCAACCTCTACCCTATTTCCAGAAACTATATGGCCTAAGAACCTCACTTCACTCTTCCAGAAGTGACACTTAGAAAATATAGCTCTCAGCTAATGCTTTTGGAAGATTTCCAACACAACTCTCAAGTGCGTCTTATGTTCTTCCTCATTTTGGGAGTAAACCGGAATATCATCCACGAACACAAGCATGAATTTGTTCAACTGATCTCTGAAAACCCTATACATAAGATCCACAAAGTACGCTAGCGTGTTAGTCAATCTGAATGGCATCACCCACTATTCGAAGAAACCGGATGGTGTCCTAAAAGCAGTCTTCGGCACACTATCCCTTGCCACCCCTAACTGGTGAAATCCCGTTGCGAAATCCATCTAAGAAAATACTTTGGCTTCGTGAAGCTGATCGAACAAGTCATCGATCCTTTGAAATGGATACTTGTTCTTCTTAGTCACCTTGTTCAGCTCACGATAGTACACACGCAATCTTAACGAGCCGTCTGCTTTGGTTGCAAACACGCTAGGTGCACCCCATTCAGATGCGCTCCTCTGGATGAACCCTCTTCCCAAAAGGTCACAAACATGTACCTCCAACTCTTGATGTTCGTTAGGCGCCATTCGCCTAAGAGGCATAATGATTGGTCTAGCACCCTTGACTAGATTGATTCTAAATTTGATCTCATGATGTGGCGGCAACCCTTTGACCTCGTCAAAGACATCCTCCTACTCATTAGCGATCAGCACAGATGACTGGACTTCCTGTGGAATCACAAGCGAATATAGATAGCTCAGGAAGACACCATCTTTGGGTTTACATCTAATCAAAACCTTTCGCCCTTCCACATCCCGACTCTCACCTCTAGCTTCTCGCAATTCACTCTTGTTGCATACCTCTTGAGCCAATCCATGCCCAAGATGATCTTAAACCCAACTAAGTTAAGAACAAAGCAATCACACACAAAAGAGCAACCATGACTCGACAACACTATACCATGACACAACATGCACAAACTAGATGAACCACTAACTGGATTAGTCATGATCAATGGTTTATCACAAATCTCGGGTTCCAAACCAAAGCGGCACACAATCTCATTGCAAATGAAGGAACGTGATGCTCTAGTATCGAACAACACATGAACTGAAACACCCTTAACTGAAAGAGTACCTTGAATGACGACACCCTTTCCCTTTTCCTCTATAGTAGAAGCTCTTGAAGAAGATGGCACGACTTCCAAAGCATATGCCTTCACTACATGCTTTCCCTTAGCTGATTCTGGACAATCTTTCTTCTCTCGCCCAGGCTTTCCACACTTGAAGCACTTCTTCTCAACTTTGGGATTCTTGTACTCATTAGAGTAATGACCCTTCTGTTGGCAGTTAAAGCAAACCACCTCACTCTTAGGCTTCTTTTGGCCATCCTTCCCTTTTTGTTGTTGATGCTTCCTTTTCTTATTATTACCACCTTGCTGTGGTTTCTGAGCTTCCTTGGTTGCAGCGACAACATTAGCTTCCTCAAGAAACAATCTTTCATGGAAAACTACTTTTTCCATAATCTTCTCGAATGAATCATCAAGATCATCCACTAATGACCTTCCAATATAAGTATCCAGACCCATTACAAACTTCTCTTTCTTCTGATAAGTTGTATCAGTGTAGGAATGAGCATATCTGGACAAGGCCTCGAAATCAGAAACACAGTTAAGCATCTGTTGGGAGTGCGATTCGAGTTGTTCACGGATCACAAGTCGTTGAAGTATCTTTTCTCCCAAAAGGATTTGAATCTTTGGTATCAAAGATGGTTGGAGTTTCTGGCATGTTGGTTAGAAACTTGAGATAAGTTGATATGGGGCCTGAGATGATTAGAGAAACCTTGGATTGTATAGAGATCGTTCGACAACGAATGAAGGCAACCCAAGATCGTCAAAAGAGTTATGCTGATAAGTGTCGAAAAGACTTGGAATTCGGTGTAGGCGACATGGTTTTCATGAAGATTTCACCACTGAAGCATGTTGTTCAATTCGGAAGTAAAGGCAAGTTGGCTCCAGGTTCGTTGGACCATTTCCAATAGTCGAGTGAATTGGAAAGCTCGCATATAGATTGGAGTTACCTGAGGAGATGTCGTGTAACACCCCGTGATTCTGTAACATTAAGTTTTGCAAATTAAAGTATAATTAAATTTTAAAATAAGAATCAAGGGAAACGGGTTGCGCCATTGCGTTCGTCTCGAAATTCTGCTTGGAAAAGTTGGAGTTTTCAGGAAAAGGAGTCCGTATGAGGCAGATATGACCTTCCGAAGTTTCAAGGATTTTCAGAACAGAAAAACAGCTCGAATTTGAAATTCGAATTCAAACCCCAGCGCGGACTGGGCGGGAATTTTCCTTCCCAGGACCAGGTCAACCTAGGGGTCGACACTATGGTCGACCTCCCAGGGACTAGGTCGACCCTATGGCTGACCTAGGGGTCGAACTGGTGCTGAAGCCCAGTTTTGAGCCTGGGTTCATTCTGATGTATCTGGTCTCGTTTTCTGTCTAGGTTCGTCCGCCTAATCCTATATAAACAACCCCCTAGCCCCATTCTCTTTACACCATTTTATTCTCTCCTTATGCTTCCTTCGGAATAATTGAAATAAATAAATTAAAATAAAACATGAAGATTATTCTTGAAGACTACGGCTAGGAATTGCATATTGGAGGTTCGAATAAAGTTAAAGCTTCAAGAAGGGAAGCAAAGGCCAATTCAATGGCTTCAAGCAACGTCGCGCGAATCATAGCAAATCACTTCAGTGTTATTATCCTTTTCTAAAACCGATCAATGTAAGTCAGTTACTTTCTAGATTTGAACGTCTAGATTTTGTGGCATGAAATTAAATGAATATAAGAATATGCCTGATCCTCTCATTTGAATCTGTGCTTGTATATGCCTTTGGATCTAATTAAGAACTATTGTGATCAATTATCGATGAGACTGTGCCTATGCCGATGATGTTGAAACTATTGTTAATGGCCTAAGACTATGAATGTGGACATAAGACTATTTCCTATGACTATGAACATAAGACCATTGCCTACGACCATGATTCATGACAATGAGATTATTGCCTATGATTATGAACATAAGACTATTGTCTATAACCATGACTTTGAAATTATTACAGTTAATTGCCTATGACTATTTAGGATAATTGCCTAAGGACTATTTTGGTTAATTATCCATGACTATTGTGGTTAATCGCCTATGATTCATAACTATGAGGTTTCTGCATATGACCATGACTATGACTATTGTGGTTAATTGCCTAAGACTATTATGGTTAATTGTTTATGCCCATAACACTATAGTTACAAACCATGTTGTAAACCAAAATGGCATTTTGTTGGATCTCATACCTAGGGTGTGAATTGCTTAGTTTATTCCTATTCGCTATTATGTACACCAAAACCATTGGATCCATTATCCTTGTATTTGGCTCGCTTTTGCATGCCTATCCTTTTATGCCAATTCTCATGTTTATCCCCTATTCCCTTTTTAGTTTCATTTCATGAGTATTTAGAAAACTTGTGAAATCATGGTATATGTACGTTATGAATGTGGGGTTATTTGGGTATAACATGAAATCTATATTATTTGGCATAATTTAGAGCATGTATTATAACATAACTATTAGATGCTAAATGGGGTAATTTGACGTGAATTATAGAAGATGAAATTTGATATATTGAATCTAATATTGGCTAGTAACCTAAGCTTTAGGCATAAATGGTAAACTAGAGTATCAAAGTTAGTTTTGACATGAACTGTAAATGGAAATACTAGATCTAATTTGGCATAAACTGCAGGTTGGGTTAATTGATAGGTAAATCAAGATTTGGGCCTAGAATATGGGTATGTTAGTGGGCATGACAAATAAATATGATATAGGCCAAATTTGTTTAAAAGAGTTGTTAGCAATTTACATATGAACAAAAAGGATAAATATGTAAATCTAGGAAAGACGAATATGCCTAACCCGAGGTAAGATTGAGTTACGGTATAAGACTGCCCGGAACCGCCCGATAAATCCAGCAACCATAACAACACCTATCTAATGTGGGTGGTTAGAGCATTGAGCCCAAAAGGACCCGAGGTTAGACTGAGTTGCGGTGTAAATCTGCCCGAAACTGACCGGCACATCTAGTAACCGCAACAATATCTGTCTAATGTGAGTGGTTGGTGCTTTAAAATGAATAATTTAAAGTTAAGAAACAGTTAAGCTAGAATGGGAGGGTTAAGTCCATAGGAACACTTAACCAACTTAACATGTTAACAAGACAAGACTTGTAGGGGTTAAATAACCGTTATAACATGTTGACTAGACAAGTGGGTAAGGTTAAGAAAAGGTTTAACCGTTATAACATGTTAACTAGACTAGAAGGTAGGGTTAAGTAAACTTAGAACACTTAGCCATCGTAGCATGCCAAATGAACAAGGTTAAGTTAAAACATGAAGGGACAACACTTAACCATTAGAACATGTGAATTAAACAGAAGTTAGGGTTAAGTTAACTAAGAGAACACTTAACCGTTATAACGTGTTAGCTAAACAGATGGGCAGGGTTAAGTTAAAGGGAACACTTAACTAATACAAGATAAAGGGGTGGGGTTAAGTAATAAGAAATACTTAACCAATATAACTTGACTTGTGGTAAGGTTAAGTCAACATGAACTACTGATAATACTTAACCAGTTTAACATGACAAATGAATGGGTTAAGTTAACTTGAATTGACTAATGACACTTAACAAATCCAACTCGACGAGAAAAAGAACTAAGTAGTAAACCTTAGTTAAGAAGACTAAGTTGTAAACCTTAGTTAAGAAAATGACGGTTCAGGAAACTAAGTAGTAAACCTAAGTTAAGGGAACTAAATAGTAAACTTTAGTAGAATACGAGAAGGAGCGAACGTCCATCTGATCTTAAAGAAGGCTCCAGCGAACTGGGATACGAAGCACGCGGCTTCAAGGGGACGTGAGGGTACTCTTGGTATCCCTCTGTGAGGCTGCAGATGATCCGCCTGGGTTCACGGAGGTTAAGGTCTGCATTAGAAGAACCAAGGGTATGCCTTGGTTGCAATATAGGGCAACCTAAAGACTAGGATGGACCAGCGTGACTCAGCGAGACCAGTAGCCCTGTGATAGCAACTCGTCGTCTACCTACCTGCTTGATTCAGTCGAGATACGTATAGCGGAAAGGCGGAGAACTTCAAAAGACCATATACTTGTTATCTAGTTATGGGTGCGGATGGCCATAGGTTAGTGGGGGCATAGAGGTCCTGCGTATAGTTCTCACTTTTCAAGATGTGCCTTTCATTAGTTGAGGGAGGGGTCAAGTGGGACCATGGCCACTAGAAAAATAGACCTTAGCATCTGCATCAGCAGAAATCTGAAAGCTCCTGACCGAGTTCCGTGTTTCTTGATTTGCCCTGCCACGAGGCTCGGGTCGCACATATAAAGGACATGTACATCTAGACAGCGATAACGATCCATGACACATACATGGCGAAAATCTAGGAACATATACCACTCTGGGTAATGTGTCCTAGATTAGGGGCGTCGTTCAATAGGTAGCGTAATCTCTAGTTGGACTTAGGTCGTATAAACCCTAAAATCTGAGAATTGTCCAATAGGTAGCATAAACCCCAGTAGCCCTGGGTAGCATAAACCCTGGTTGGATCTAGGAAGCATTCGATAGAAAACCCTAGATTAGATCTTGGTAATAAATAATAGATGTACACCTGAAAACAACTACAATTTCGGGGATTGGGATCGCATTATTATTTTATCAGATTACTAGTTGGAAACTAGTTAGTTGGTGCAGAGATATAGAAACCAGCATAACAGGGTAATCGCGAAGTAGAGAAAGTATGGAAGTATATTCAGTTTATCAGTATATTCAGCTTGTCGTTAGATCCAATTTATCAGTACATTCAGTTTTCGCCTCAGCATAGCTTGCGTTATCTTGTTAACCCTATCATCATGGTATTGCCTTAGTATTCAGTTAATCCATGTCATATTGTTTTTACTTGTTCACATGCTGAAAGTTACTGAACTTACCAGACTTTATGTCTGACTCTGTTTTCTTTCTCTTTCTTGTCTTCTGTTCCCCCTCCCCCTCAGGTTCGCAGGGAGGGAACGTTACCACTTAGCTCAGTTTTTCTTTCCAAGCTTGAAGATTAGTCGAAGTTTTTCTTGGATTCTCTTTTCCACTGCTATGGCTAGCTCATGCTACACTGGGGAATATAAATGTTATTTTATGCTTCTTTATTTTGTAAGACAGATACTCTAGTATTGGAAAACAATTATTGTACAAACTATTTTATCAATAAAGTGAAGTTTTATTTCCCACTGTTTTGATTATATGTCTTGTAATTTATCTGCATCTTTTACCTTAAATGCTCCACAGAACTTAGTGCATTCCCTTTTGTGAGTGAAACTAATGGATGTGGGATGTTACACGTGGTATCAGAGCTGAAGGTTACCAGATCAGATAAAAGATTTGAAAAATTATTTTCAACGGTTTTAAAAGAAGCATTTTCAAAAGAAAAGTTTTGTTTTAAAGGCATATTCCCCAAAAGCCATACGCACTATCTTCTGATCCTCTGTTTGAATTCTTGTCCCCTTCTTTCTTGAGTCTTCGGGGCTCCTGGATTTCTGGGAGGTAACCTCATCACAACACGATTCCGTAGGCTTGATAAGTCTACGATACCTATCGAAGGGTAAAGTAGTGCCCGATTTCCTTCTATAGCCATAGAAATTTCACCTGCAGCTAGTTTTCTTTCAAGCTTTGAAGGGTTTTCCATGCGATGGAGGCAGTTTTTGTGAAACTTGTCAATATGATTACACAGGGATGGTAAAGATGAGGATGATGGAGTTTGGCTAGGGAGCTCAACGCAAGGATGAGAAATTCATGGATATAAACTCGACTCACGAAGAAATAAGGAATTATAAAACCTAAGACGAGAGGAAGTATCTTTTCCATGGTATAATGGGGCATATAATTAAGGACAAAGGTAAGGACGAGGGACAGGATTTTCAGAAGGGAAGGTGCATGCTTCCACCACCAGAATATCTGAGAGAGAGATAGTAAAAGTCTCTGTTGGAAAAGTTTAGCTTTTCATTTTGATCAACCAGTTAGTACTCTTTTGATCTTAGCGCTTCGCATTTGTTCATATCTACTTCCATAGTTGAGTCTCTGCACCTTAGTACTTGTGTAGTAGAAGATCCCATTAGTGTCTCAAATCCAATTAGTGGTTCGGCCCGTTTACCTTTGGTTTGTAAGGATTTGAGAATAACTACATTAAGTGTTGAGTTTAAGTGTAATGCTTATGTTTTTGGTTCCATGGGCTACGAGTCGATTCTAGTCATGGGTTGGTTGGCTAGTAATTCTGAAAGGAGGGTAGTTAGACTTTTGACTTGCCTTGGAAATATCCTCGAGATTCCGTGTAAAGAATCAGTTAGGCTTAGCTAGCTAGAATCGCTTAATGCATTTATCGACGATTTGCAATCCGTTAGGGTAGTCCATGAGTACGCAGATGTTTTTGATTAGGTTTGGAGTTTACCCCTAAAATGCAGGTTAAACATCCACGTGTATCCAGTTGACAATGAAAAGCCAGTTATCCAATCAACGACAGTTTTGGAAATGGAGGTCAAGAAGCTTCGCAATCGTGAAGATTAATTAGATAAGGTACAGAATAGTGAAGCTCAAGAAGATGCGACTTAGAAGACAAAAGACTAGATACACGCATCATATCCTTTTTCTTAAGGGTACATCCTTGATCTCTTTTTCTAGGAATTTTATGCATACTTTCTTGCTTTTAAGGTATATCCTCTAGGGCGTATCATCGATCCTTAGGTAGAAGCCAATGGATGTAAACATGTATTTGAAACATGTATTTGAAACATGTATTTGAAACATGTTATGATTGATGGTTGCAAATGGTTGCTCGCGGATGCATATACACACCATAGGCGCTAGAACAACTCAGTCGCTTTCATATTGCGTTCGCATATATGTATTTGCTTAACGGATATAACTTGATATGTTATCATATGGATGTTGCATATGGATGAATGGCTATGCACACATGTAGTATTTACATAACTAGGGATGCTTGCATACATGATTGGACACGTGGCACTGAGATAATTCGCATTAAGGAGGTCAACTGAATCAGTAGACCGCCTGATTTTTCATTAGATAAAGACATATACACACACTATGCATATGAGCATGTAAGCATTAAAAATCTTTTAAAGGACAATGAATGCCTATGATTGAATGGTTGAGTAGATGGGCGATTGGATGGTAGGATACATTCTTCCTAACTTGAAGATTTCGGGGACGGAAACCTTTTAAGAGGGAGAGAATGTAACACCCTGTAATTCTGTAACATTAAGTTTTGCAAATTAAAGTATAATTAAATTTTAAAATAAGAATAAAGGGAAAAGGGTTGCGCCATTGTGTTTGTCTCAAAATTATGCTTGGAAACGAGTCCGAGTTTTCGAGAAACATATTCCGTATGAGGGAGATATGACCCTCCGAAGTTTCAAGGATTTTCAGAAAAGAAAAACAGCTCGAATTCGAATTCGAAATTCGAATTCAAACCCCAGCGCAGACTGGGTGGGAATTTTGCCGCCCAGGACCAGGTCGACCTAGGGGTCGACACTATTGTCGACCTCCTAGGGACTAGGTCGACCCTATGGTCGACCTAGGGGTCGACTTGGTGCTGAAGCCCAGTTTTGAGACTGGGTTCATTCTGATGTATCTGGTCTAGTTTTCTGTCTAGGTTCGTCCGCCTAATCCTATATAAACAGCCCCCTAGCCCCATTCTTTTTACACCATTTTATTCTCTCCTTATGCTGCCTCTGGATAATTGAAATAAGTAAATTAAAATAAAGCACGAAGATTATTCTTGAAGACTACGGCTAGGAATTGCATATTGGAGGTTCGAATAAAGTTAAAGCTTCAAGAAGGGAAGCAAAGGCTAATTCAACGGCTTCGAGCAACGTCGCGCGAATCATAGCAAATCACTTCAGTGTTATTGTCCTTTTCTAAAACCGATCAATGTAAGTCAGTTACTTTCTAGATTTGAACGTCCAGATCTATTTGTGGCATGAAATTAAATGAATATAAGAATATGCCTGATCCTCTCATTTGAATCTGTGCTTGTATATGCCTTTGGATCTAATTAAGAACTATTGTGATCAATTACCAATGAGACTGTGCCTATGACTATGACATTGAAACTATTGTTAAAGGCCTAAGACTATGACTGTGGACATAGGACTATTGCCTATGACTATGAACATAAGACCATTGCCTACGACCATGATTCATGACTATGAGATTATTGCCTATGATTATGAACATAAGACTATTGTCTATAACCATGACTTTGAAATTATTACAGTTAATTGCCTATGACTATTTAGGATAATTGCCTAAGGACTATTTTGGTTAATTATCCATGACTATTGTGGTTAATCGCCTATGATTCATAACTATGAGGTTTCTACCTATGACCATGACTATGACTATTGTGGTTAATTGCCTAAGACTATTATGGTTCATTGTTTATGCCCATAACACTATAGTTACAAAACATGTTGTACACCGAACTGGCATTTTGTTGGATCTCATACCTAGGGTGTGACTTGCTTAGTTTGTTCCTATTCGCTATTATGTACACCAAAACCATTGGATCCATTATCCTTGTATTTGGCTCGCTTTTGTATGCCTATCCTTTTATGCCAATTCTCATGTTTATCCCCTATTCCTTTTTTAGTTTCATTTCATGAGTATTTACAAAACTTGAGAAATCATGGTATACCTACATTATGAATGCGGGGTTATTTGGGTATAACATGAAATCTATATTATTTGGCATAATTTAGAGCATGTATTATAACATAACTATTAGATGCAAATTGGGGTAATTTGACGTGAATTATAGAAGATGAAATTTGATATATTGAATCTAGTATTGGCTAGTAACCTAAGCTTTAGGCACAAATTGTAAACTAGAGTATCAAATCTAGTTTTGACATGAATTGTAAATGGAAATACTTGATCAAATTTGGCATAAACTGCAAGTTGGGTTAATTGATAGGTAAATCTAGATTTGGGCCTAGAATATAGGTATGTTAGTGGGCATGACAAATAAATATGATATAGGACAAATTTTTTTAAAAGAGTTGTTAGCAATTTACATATGGACAAAAAGGATAAATATGTAAATCTAGGAAAGATGAATATGCCTAACCCGAGGTTAGATTGAGTTACCGTATAAGACTGACCGGAATCGTCCGGCAAATCCAGCAACCGTAACAATACCTATCTATTGTGGGTGGTTAGAGCATTGAGCCCAAAAGGACCTGAGGTTAGACTGAGTTGCGGTGTAAATCTGCCCGGAACCGACCGACACATCCAGTAACCACAACAATATTTGTCTAATGTGTGTAGTTGGTACTTTAAAATGAATAATTTAAAGCTAAGAAATAGTTAAGCTACAATGGGAGGGTTAAGTCCATAGGAACACTTAACTAACTTAACATGTTAACAAGACAAGACTTGTAGGGGTTAAATAACCGTTATAACATGTTGACTAGACAAGTGGGTAAGGTTAAGAAAAGGTTTAATCGTTATGACATGTTAACTAGACTAGAAGGAGGGGTTAAGTAAACTTAGAACACTTAGCCATCATAGTGTGCCAAATGAACAAGGTTAAGTTAAAACACGAAGGGACAATACTTAACCATTAGAACATGTGAATTAAACAGATGTTAGGGTTAAGTTAACTAAGAGAACACTTAATCGTTATAACGTGTTAGCTAAACAGATGGGCAGGGTTAAGTTAAAGTGAACACTTAACCAATACAAGATGAAGGGGTAGGGTTAAGTAATGAGAAATACTTAACCAATATAATTTGATTTGTGGTAGGGTTAAGTCAACATGAACTACTTACAATACTTGACCAGTTTAACATGACAAATGAATGGGTTAAGTTAACTTGAATTGACTAATGACACTTAACCAAACCAACTTGACGAGAAAAAGAACTAAGTAGTAAACCTTAATTAGGAAGACTAAGTTGTAAACCTTAGTTAAGAAAACGACGGTTCAGGAAACTAAGTAGTAAACTTTAGTTAAGGGAACTAAGTAGTAAACCTTAGTAGAATACGAGAAGGAGCGAACGTCCATATGATCTTAATGAAGGCTCCAACGAACTGGGATACGAAGTACGCGGCTTCAAGGGGACGTGAGGGTACTCTTGGTATCCCTCTGTGAGGCTGCAGATGATCCGCCTGGGCTCATAGAGGCTAAGGTTTGCGTTAGAAGAACGAAGGGTATGCCTTAGTTGCATTATAGGGCAACCTAAAGACTTGGATGGACCAGCGTGATTCGGCGAGACCAGTAGCCCTGTGATAGTAACTCGTCGTCTACCTACCATCTTCAGTCAGTCGAGATACGTACAGCGGAAAGGCGAAGAACTCCAAAAGACCATATACTTGTTATATAGTTATGGGTGTGGATGGCCATAGGTTAGTGGGGGCATAGAGGGCCTGCATATAGTTCTCATTTTTCAAGATGTGCCTTTCATTAGTTGAGGGAGGGGTCAAGTGGGACCATAGCCACTGGAAAAACAGACATTAGCATCTACATCGACAGATATCTGAAAGCTCCCGACCAGGTTTTGTGTTTCTTGATTTGCCCTGCCACGAGACTCGGGTCGCACATATAGAGGACATGTGCATCTAGACAGCGATAACGATCCACGACACATACGTGGGGAAAGTCTAGGAACATATACCACTCTGGGTAGTGTGTCCTAGATTAGGGGCGCCATTCAATAGGTAGCGTAATCCCTAGTTAGCCTAGGTCGCGTAAACCCTGAAATCCGAGAATTGTCCAATAGGTAGCATAAACCCCAGAAGCCCTAGGTAGCATAAACCCTGGTTGGATCTAGGAAGCATTCGATAGAAAACCCTAGATTAGATCTAGGTAATAAATAATAGATGTACACCTGAAAACAACCACAATTTCGAGGATTGGGATCACGTTATTATTTTATCAGATTACTAGTTGGACACTAGTTAGTTGGTGCAGAGATATAGAAACCAGAATAACAGGGTAATCGCGAAGTAGAGAAAGTGTGGAAGCATATTCAGTTTATCATTATATTCAGCTTGTCGTTAGATCCAATTTATCAGTACATTCAGTTTTTGCCTCAGCATAACTTGCGTTATCTTGTTAACCCTATCATCATGGTATTGCCTTGTATTCAGTTAATCCATGTCATGTTGTTTTTACTTGTTCACATGCTGAAAGTTACTAAACTTACCAGACTTTATGTCTGACTCTGTTTTTTTTCGCTTTCTTGTCTTCCGTTCCCCCCTCGGTCCGCAGGGAGGGAACGTTACCACTTAGCTCAGTTTTTCTTTCCAAGCTTGAAGATTAGTCGAAGTTTTGATTGGATTCTCTTTTCCACTACTATGGCTGGCTCATGCTACACTGGGGAATATAAATGTTATTTTATGCTTCTTTATTTTGTAAGACAGATACTCTGATATTGGAAAACAATTGTTGTACAAACTATTTTATCAATAAAGTAAAGTTTTATTTCCCACTGTTTTGATTATCTGTCTTGTAATTTATCTGCATCTTTTACCTTAAATGCTCCACAGAACTTAGTGCATTCCCTTTTGTGAGTGACACTAACGGATGTGGTGTGTTACATGTCGAGTGTGCATATCCATGTGTCATTTCTACGAAAGTTCGTGCACGATTCGAATGTGGTTGTATCTCCAGAGCAGCACGAAGACCTAGAAGTAGAAACCGCAGTTATGAAACCTCGTAAGCCACTTCGTGTTGTGGGAAATGACACAAAACAACTTAGGAAGAAGACGGTTAAACTAGTCAAGGTACAATGGAGTGAAGATGGCAACGATAATGCATGGGGGACAGAAGAAAGCATGAAGGCGATTCATCCAGAAGTCTTCGTCGGTAGGACCCTTTGATATCGTACCATCGTTACATCATTGTATCTTGTTGATTGTTTGATAGAAATCCGCGTGCAAGGATAACACTATGGATGCATGGTTTGATGGTTGCTAGTTTGGATGATAGAATTGGCTTCTCATGGATGATAGTCATGCGGAATTATTGTGGTTGCTTGTGTTTTCTAGGAACTTCAGGGGTGAAATTCCTAAGGGGAGGATAATGTAACAGCCCGCATTTTACGTTTTGGAGGATCGTAAAATATTTTTATTTTATTCCTAGAGGGTTGGATCATTCTCATATGTTAATATGTCTCTTATAGGGATGTGAGACATTCCCATAATTTTTATCGATTTTGTTTGTGACCATTTTACCCCTGTCTGTCTTGTATAGGGAATAACTTTTGACTCAGGTCGAATCAGAGGGTGAGACCTATGTCATTGGAAAGGAAATGATGGTTGCCTTTTCGTGGAGTGGTTACACTAAAGATTTGGCTCATTGGTTTAGGAGGAATCACTATTTTAAGGTTTTTCAGTTGGTTGTTCAGGTTTGGAGAGCCATAATGGACTGATTTGGAGAGGCCCATTAGTGGGCTAGTGGAAGGGTATAAATGGAGGTGGGAGGTATGAGAAATGGTTTAGTTTCTCTATTCTCTCATTTGGTGGCCTATGTTCCTCCTTCCTCTAACACCTTTCGACCATTAAAATCAACCTCTAAGGATAGAAATCGAAGATCTACACCATTTGAAGCTAGATCTACATCGTTTGAAGCGGGAACTCATCGGATCAGGAGGTTTGGTGTGAAATTCTTACTGACTGGAATCTTATTGCATTGATTTTAGCTTGTTTTGGAGGATCAGTGAGTAGTTTGCATCTCTCACATGGATTCAATGAAGTATATGAATGTTTGATCATGTTTTTCATCAAATTCATATGTTAACCATAGATCTATACCATGATAAGTCCATTTTCATATGGAACACTTTATGATCCAATTTTACAAGTTTAACCGATAAATTCCATGTTATTTCGTATGTTTAAATAAATTAGATTTATAAGTTTTGTTCATATGATCATTCATCATGATTTTCGGGTGATTTACAAAATATAGTAGAAAATTGTTTTTTCCTCATTATTAGTGAATTCATGTCATATTTTTGGTCATATTTGGTGAATTGGTTGAGTCGGTTTCATCGGATTCGTGATTTGGCGAAGTTTTGGCCGAAATCGGAGTGCAATTGGAGATTGCAGGTTTTGGGTCGCACGTATGGGGTCGTTCGCGCACTCCTGGTCAGTCGCGAAACTCTGTCTTGGGGAACAAGTCAGAAAGCGGCTCAGTCAGTCTTATTGTACCTTGGTCGGTAGGTCTCCTTTCTGGCCAACTGTAGTACGATGTACTACAACGAAGTATAGGGTGAAGTACAGGTTTTAGGTCGGTCGTGCATACGGATGTTGGTCGGTCGGTCCTGGCCTGGTCGTTTAGTCATAAACTTGGGGCGATGAAGTGGTGGGTCAAGCGAGTTTGGGGTTGGTCTCATTTCTGGTCTGTCCATATCTAGCCGGTCGTCCTTAATTGAATGGGTTTGTCGGTCGTACAGATGAGAAGTTGGGGAATTGAGGTGGATGCTGGTCGGTCGTACACCTAGATGAATAGTCGGCCGTACACCCAGGTGAGAAGTCGGTCGCTAGGTCGTTTTCTAAAAAATTATATTTTTTGGAGGAAACCACCCAAACCCTAGCCGCAGCGCAATGTTGTGATTGGCTCGGTGATGGTGTGACTTCAAAGTAAATTCAAATAGGAAGGTTCGAAGTGTTGGAAAGTGTTTGTTGATCGGTGTAGAATAGCGAATGATGTGACAACTCAAAGGTCGTGAGTTGGTAGATAATGGTTACCCGGGAAGGTTGCTTGGGCTTTGAAAAGTCCTCGAGTTGGATGAAAAGAGATGAGAAGGACGAAAGATTATCATTGTCGTAAGTTCTACCAGGCTCAAAGCAGGGGTATGATAGGGGCACCTAAAAGACCGGTCGTAGGTCGAGAACCCCGGGTATCATTGATAGGCCTAGTTGTCCAGGTTGGGCATTCATACGTATCGTTGAAAGGCGTATGGAGTTTATGCTAGAACTGGGATTACCATTAGCCCTTGACATATAGAAAGGTCGGCCATCATACGATCAACGATGGTTTCAAAGCAGGATTGGCTGTGATAGCTAGAGTTTATCATGGATGATTGGTCGCTTTGTTTAAACCATCTCATGTTGATTGTCCAACATTGAAGAAGATGTTCCTTGGGTGCTTGTCTGATATTGGTTTAGGCCTCTGGGCTTGTTCTTGAGGGATGTTGAGTTCGATTAGGATGGTTTATATAAGATATATAATTTGGATGTTATGAGTGATTTACCATGATTGAATGGGTGTTGTGGTTTGCATCGATGTATGGTAGAAACGTTATCGTAAAGGCTATCACTGTCTGATGTGGGGAAGACGGAAGTTGAGTTCTTCTCTGATATTTTGGGCAGATTAGTACGGTTATCTATCCATTCTCATATAATTTATTGATGAAGTTTGTTAGCTGTTTTATCACTCACTAATACTGTTGTCTGACCCAAGGTTTTATGTTTCCTCTTATTACCTCGGGATGTTCATCTAGTTGTGGATGGGCAGACTAGGTAGCAGATGACAGGTGATTAGTGAAGACGATGCTACTGTGCGAAGGCGAGCACGAGGCCGGTGTATTACTTCTACTACTATCTAGTATTTCTATTTCCCCTGTTAGAGTTGCTCTATGAGTGTTGTAGTGAGGCCTTATGTACATACTTGATATTTCCTATGATGTTGGGATAATCTTTCAAGATGTTGTGAAAGTTTGAAAAGTTTGCTATATGATGCTTCACTACTATTACCTGTTGTATATGTTCTAGTATATTTTATCCTTGCGCTATGAGTTCTACGACAGGTTCCGATGTTGTTTACTTACTCTGATGATCGTCCATAGCTTTCTGGAAAACCTTTCAATGCATTATTCCTCTTGTTTAGTGTAGGGGTTATGGGCGGTCGTCACATAACTGCTAGTATTCAAAAATCACACGACTTTTGTTAATAAAATTTTTATGTTTGAGATTGTTTTGTCATTCATGCATATTTATTTAAATGAAATCTCATTCTTAAACTAGCACTTGTCCTAGAACTGGAAAAATAAAATTCTATGATGGATAAATTTTAGTAACTAATTCCACGCCACGGGTATAAAATAAATAAATAACCGCTCCTCATTAAAGCTAAAATTTGTTTGGTATTTTGTGTGATTTTAATTTTCACATTTTGCGCGAATGACTTCCTTTTTCGCCAATATGTGACTTAAATCGTTTAAGCTTCCACCAAATACAATTTTGAAGTTTTTGGAGAACATTGTATGGAAAAAGCTTTTTATCATTTTCTTATTTTTATAGAGAAGTGAAACAGTTTCGAAAAGAAATTTTCAAAATAAACGTAAGAAGCTTTCAAGCGGAAACTTATTTTTATGAAAAATTATGATTTTTGGTCACATGAACAGCGTAAGGAAGATTTATGGATGCATTGTGTGTGCGTTTTAGCAGTGCAATAGGACCGTTGATATGATAAATATGTTAACGATAACAAGGAAATGGTTGTTTTAGCCTTGGGAACGTTGTTTCCATAACTTATCAACGATGTGCGCGAGTTATTAATTAACTCGTTTTAAGTCTTAGAGCTTGTCTTAAGCCTCCTTTACAGTCCACAGATGGAAATTTTTGGAGTATTTTGGGTAAGTGAAGTAAAAAATTCCACTATAGGGCAGGAAAAAAAATATTTGTAAGCGGAGAAAATGTTAAAATTCTTCGCTTCAATTTACTTTTTTCGGTTTAGGAGAAATTAAATAGGAAATGATTAGACTGCGTGATGCTTGGGATGGTAGGGTTTGAATGCAAAATTGGTTGCTTCACACTTTTATTCGTAATTGTGTTAAGGTAATGGATGAAAAAGGGTTTTCAAAAAATTAGCATTCATATAGAACTGCTAGTATATTTTGGATGTTTTGCATCAAGCTTTCAAAAGAAAAATTAATGCATACACATAGAAGGATCTAATGTAGAATCATCTTGCATACATGTTTTATGGTTAAAATTACATTATGTACACCTCTGACACCCAACGTCCATTAATGTCACTTTTTAAGAGAATGCATTAAGTTTCGTGAAGCGTTATAGGTAAATAGAAATAGAAACATAACAAGACAGATATAAAATAGCAGCGGAATTTAAAACTTTTATTAAGCAGAAACATCGTGGTTCAAAACATGGTTACATCACAAGTCCGAAATGCGTAAAACCCAGTACATCAATTTAAAACTTCTGTCTTGTACTTAAATCATCAGAGTACAAAAAAAGGAAGCATAAGCCCCAAAACATAGCCATAGTAGAGAGATATGAAATCGAGCAGTACATCTAAGCAGCGCCAAGCAGGATGAAAGAAGAATCCTGGTTAAGCTTGAGTACTCCTACCTTGAGAACCTGGGTGGGGGGATGGAAGAGAAAGAAGAGGAAACAAAATAGGTCAGACATAAAGTCTGGCGAGTCCAGTTACTTTTAGCATATAAATAAGTAAAAGTATCATAACAAGCATATAAACGGGAGAGATAGACAATAACACGATAAGGCAGGTATGACAAGGTAACATGATAAACATGATAGAATAGGTAGCGTTTCCCTAACACTTTTCTTTCTTTGCACCAATACTAGTATCATATGTACAAGATGATCCCCAATAAGTATAAGATGGTAGACTTAGACGTACTTTTAGTGAGAGGTTTTACCCTATACAATAACAGGCTGCCCAACTGAACATATCGGAGTTACCCCTAAGGATAATAACGGGCTCCTAAACATACTAGAGTCTAGATGTACCCTAATTACAACCCCAATTGATTGGCTTCCTACTACGTAGATACCCTGTGCTGGCCCCACAGTAGGATGTGTCACTTTCTAAAGTGCCAACCCTTTATTTTCAGGATGTGCACAACGATATCAACCGGTGTCACAGTGTCTTAATCCTCCCCTGTCCGAACCCATGCACGCACATGACCCCGTCGGAATGCGCCGCCCACACCATCCCTTCGTTTGGATCTCTTACAATTAGCCCAGTAAGCGTTCCTCGACTCCGACCTAGTCCGAAGTACTCGTTTGATACCTATATATGGCTTACTGACTAAAACAGATCCCACACACAAGATGATACAAACTTCCCCCTAGGCTTGCATCCCCACTACTAGGATTTCCGCAGGATATGCCCAACTAGTGTAAAAAGATTGCATAACCCCACAGGTTAGGTTTGTGGGCTTATATATATATATATATATATATATATATATTACCCACCACCCCAAGTTACACTTAACCCTCCTACTGTTTCAAACAAGTTTAATTAACCCTTATTCAAGTTAACATGTTTATGTAATCTTTATGGATTTCAACCGGTTAAGTATTACAGGTTAACAGGTTATCCCCATTCATACTAACTTCTTTTCAAATTACCAAGTTCCACTTGCTTATTAATTTCATATATATATACACACACATATATATAGCTTAATCCATTTAAGCTTATTAATAAGCCCATCACATGTTATTTTCTAGATTGTAATCCAAAATCTGTAATCTACAATCTATTATCCTCGGATTTTAATTAAAGAAAGTAATCCACAATTATTCATTGTCTCTTTCCACAGTTACAATAACATGTTTTACTTAATATGTAATTAAAGTATATTTCATCTCAATCCACCCATTTTCTGTCTAACATGTCACTACAACTTGTCGTTGTTTACTTATTAACTTAGTTCTCTTAACTAAGGTTTACTGATAAGTTTTCCTTCCTTTTATTATAACTTAAATTACAATTTCCACTTGTCCCTAGGACAAGCCAACCTATTATATAACTTTCTCATTAATGTAATTAACCACAATAGGTTATTCTCATTCCCCGTTTATTCCAATTCATTTCCATTAATTACAATTAGTGCCATTTATTTCTATCCTTTTATATACATATATTCATATATATGTTTATGCATTAGACCTCTCACATTAAGTTTACAACTTATGGATGTTGGATATGTCGGGCGGGTCCGGCAGACTTCTTCCACAAGTCGGACTTAACCTCGTGTCATAGCACATTATGTGTTTATGCAGTTAGACCCTCACATTAGATTCACCACTTGTGGTTGCTGGATATGTAGGGGGTATGGGCAGACTTCTAACACAAGTGTAATCTAACCTCGTGTCTAAGCAAGACTACAGTTTCTAATTGCTATATATCTAAGCATTTTCACTATTTAAAAATTATCACTATTTCATTATTGGTTTTCATGCCCCTTTTCCAAGTCCTATTCATTACTAACAAATTTTCATGTTTATCATTCCCAAATTAAGGTCTTTAATCACAACTTTAATTTATGCCCCCAAATCCACATTCATGTTTTCAATTCAAGTTATGCCCAAATTTCCCAATACAAGTTATGCCCAATTAAGATTTAGATCAACATATAAATTATGCCCCAAATCCCAAGTCTTGGCTCAAGGTATGAATTATGCCCAATATTCCAATTCATATTTTACAATATGAATTATGCCCCAAATTAATTATTCCCATCGTTCCCAATTTCGTACGTTCGCATATTTCAGTGGTATGCCTAGGCTCGAAGGTAGCCTGGATATAAAATAAAAACGGAAAAGAAGAAGGGAAGAGAACAGAAATAAACCTAATAACAAGATTGACATATGATGGTAGAAATAGGCATAGCACTAATAAGCATATAGTGACAAAATTGGGCATAATGACAAGATAGGCATATATGAACATATCTGATGAACATGTTATAATAGAACTAATTATAATATAATAGGGACATTACAAACAGGCATGATGAGATCTAAATAGTGAATTATATCTACAAATAATGGTAGACCTAACATGATAAATAGGCAAAGGCTTAGATCCAATTCATTGTCATGTCAAAATAACTTAGATACACTGGTTATGGAAGATCTGATATGATTCAATTAGTCACAGGCTTAGTTCCAATTCATAAACATGTTAAGATTAAGTTCTAAGTATTCATATCTAAAAATAACATAGACTCACTATGATTGGATCTAAAGAACAGGGAATTTGATTATAGCTATTGTAGAACAGATCTCTGAACTTGAATGTTTGTTGAAGAAGAATAAACTATTATAATCTAGGCAGAGGCAACATCTAGTTCTCCGTTGTTTTTGTATGAATAAAACTACGAGAATAGGGTCTTATTTATAGTCATCAGCCAAAGAACCTATACCAGAAATCAGTCCATGTTCACGCACAAGAATCTACCCGGATCTGCGGTGGGGTTGACCCCCCTTTGGGTGGGTTGACTCCCAACGGTCTATTTTCCTGCTCCTACTTTCCGCTTCTGGTTTTCGAATTGTTTTGAATTTTGGACTAATTTCATACATAAATATATTCTTCTTATCCGTATACAAACTTCAAACCTTAATATCTTCTTCATACGGTGTCCTTTTTACGCAAATCAAGTGTCTATTTTGACCAGAATTCCGAGACAAATGCAACGGCGTAGTCCGTTTCACTTAATTCTGAATATTAGATTAAGTATTATTTAATTTATCATATTTAGTGTTTTTAAATTTATAGGGTGTTACATTCTCCCAACTTAAAGGATTTCGTCCCCGAAATCTCCAAGTTAAGAAGAATGTATATCCTAACATTCACATTCACCTACTCATCCACCAATCACAGGCATCCATTGTCCTTAAAATATTTCTAATGCTTATACGAACATATGCGAAGGTGTGTGTATATGTCCCTATACTACTGCAAAAGATCAGGTGGTCTACTGATTCAGTCGACCTCCTTAATGCAAGGTAGGTTAGTGCCATGAATCTAACATGTATGCAAATAATCCTATTACAACATGTAAGTTTTATATGTGTGCGTAATCATTCATTAAAATGCAACATCCATATGATGATACAACCATTTACATCCATAAAAGAAAAAAGAAAAATGCACACAGATCCATATGCAGTATGAGAGTGATTGAGCTGATCTAGTGCCTAATGTGTGTGTATATGCATCCACGAGCAACCACTAGCAAACACTTGCATCCACTTGCATCCATCAAACATAACATGTCTCAAACACATGTTTACATCCATGGGATTCCTACCTAAAGGTCAAAGATTCGATCGACATGATATACTTAAGTGATAGAAACAAGCATGAATAAAATATTTGGAAAAAAGAAGTTAAGGACATACCCTTGAAAAGAAAAGGGTATGAAGCGCAAATCTTGTCTTCGGTCTCCCAAATTGCATCCTCTTGGTTATCTCGCCACTGAACTTTCACCAACTTGACCTCTTGATTGCATAGCTTCTTAACCTCTGATCCAAGAATACGGGTAGGAACATATCTAATTGTTGCCTCCTGTTCCACTTATACTTCCTCAAGCATACTCGGCTCAACTACTTCTGTTGTATCGTGCAAACATTTCTGCAAATTAATATCCGCTAATTTCTCTGGTAGCTTTACCCTATAAGCCATTTGACCTATTCTTTCCATTATGGGAAATGGTCCTACAAACCTTGGCGCAAATTTCCCTATAGATCCAAAACGAACCACATTCCTCAAAGGAGATACTTTGATAGAAACCATGTCTCCCACCTCAATTCAGTATCAGTCCTTCCTTTATCTGCGTATGACTTCTGTCTGTCCTGAGTTGTCTTCATGAGCCTGTGGATAAGATCAGTCTTTTCTGAAGTTTCTCTAACTGTCTCAGGTCCGAGTAGAAGCCTATCTCTGCTACCTCAGTTTGAGATCCTTCTGCATGAACATATACTTGTGCGACTTATGGTCCATGTATAACTCGAACCTCTCTCCAAGCAGATACTGCCGTCAAGTCTTAATCTCGAATATTTTAGCGGCTAATTCCAAAACATGGGTAGGGTAGTTCTTCTCATGAAACGTTAGTTGTCTACCTCCATAACATTCTACCCTTCCCTCTTGCATCAGAACTACACTAAGCCCTGTACCACATGCATCAGTGTATACTGTGAAAACTTTGTTCCCATTGGGCAAGGTCAGGACTGGGGCTATTATCAAAGCCCTCTTCAATTGCCGGAAAGCATCATCACAATCTACATCCTAAGAAAATGTCAGATTCTTCTTCTCCAGTTTTGTGGGTAGGTTGATATCTCTGCGAAGTGCTTAATGAACTTCCTATTATATCCCGCTAAACCAAGAAAACTTCTTACCTCCATTGCGTTCTTTGGGATCTTCCTATCTTGAACTGTAACTATGTAACACCCCGAGAATTCTATAACTGTGAAATTCATGAATTAAAGTATAATCAAATTCAAATCAAAGAACTAAGGGAAACGGGATACGCCATTGCGTTCGTCTCGGAAAAATACGCGAAATAGAGTCCGAGTTTTCGAAAAATGGAGTCCGTATGAAGAAGATATGGCCTTCGGAAGTTTTGAATTAAATTTAAAATTCAAACAGAATAAAATAATTAAAAATCGGGCCCAGTGGGCCAGGGCGGATAAACACCCGCCTAGGCCACCCAGGTCGACTGGGCTGTCGACCTGGGCTACCCATGTCGACAGGGCTGTCGACAGCCCTGTCGACAGGGGTGTCGACCTGGTCGAGCCCAGTCAACCTGGCTGGCCAGGTCTGTGTTGGTCGATTTTCTGTGGTCTGCTTTGTCATTAGGGCTAGGTGGCAGGCTCTAATTGGTCTCTCCTTAGGATGAATGGCTACGATCTAACCTAGCAACATCAATGGTCCTAATCAATTCCTAACCTCTATATAAACAACCCTAGACTAAACCCTAATCTATTCATTCAAATTAAGAACATAGCCGCCATGTTGCTGAGGAACGACTAAGAGTAGCCGCCGATTAGAGAGAGAATTAGAAAGAAAGTTCTAAAGCCTAAATCAATTCAAGCAACCTAAAGCCAATCAATTCAACAAAGGAATCATATCTCTTAATTAGGGAATTCGCCGCAACCATCGTAAGTAGAGTATTACTTTGGTATGAATAAACAACTGTATTGATTTGTATGCTTGAATTGGGATAATAAAGTAATTCATATTTGTGCAAAATTATGTTATTCATTATAAAGAACTACATGCGGTAGTTCTATGGAAGTATACGTTTGGAATATTGCGCAAATTATGTAATCTATGTTGAAGCTACATGTATGTAGTTGATTGAAATTCATGCGAGTTTGGGGCTTTGTTATTATGCCATCATGATGTATATTTTTGTGCATAAATCATTTTGCAAGTAATTGAAACAAGTTTGGTTGTTATAGTTCATATGAAACTATGTTGGAATTTTGACACCATAATCCATGTATTAAGTCATGCTTTTGCAAAACTTATGAATATGGCTAGGATATGAATGATATTTGGCATAATTGAAATCTATGATTAAGTCTATCTTGTTTAAAAGAATTATATGATGACATATGTGAGACATGGCTAGGTTAGACTCAAAAATCCCTTTTTGCAAGTTTAAAGCAAACACCATGATTAGGAATATTTATGCCATGCTTATGTTTGACATTATGCCATGTTTATGCTAGAAGTATTTATGCCATGCTTATGTTTGACATTATGCCATGTTTATGCTAGAAGTATTTATGCCATGCTTATGTTTGACATTATGCCATGTTTATGCTAGAAGTATTTATGCCATGCTTATGTTTGACATTATGCCATGTTTATGCTAGAAGTATTTATGCCATGCTTATGTTTGACATTATGCCTAAATAAAAATATAGGTTCATGTGTCAATAATGATATCTCAATTACAAGTTCACATGCTTTGATTCATGTCACCTATGTTTTATGACTAAAGTATATGTCACTACTATGCAAGTACACCAGTTTCTATTTTGTATTCCCATCGTCATATTGCAAGTTCATACGCTCACCTTCCCCTCTTTGTGTATGTAATCACGCTTTAAGCCTCCCCTTTCGCATGGCTAAATTGGGCTTTAAAAGGCTAAGCCCAATATATATGAACGGACGTGTAAAACGGGGGAAAATAACGTTGGGTTAAAATTAATTAATGAATGAAAATATAAAATAGAAGGGCCCAAATTCAAGTATGGGTTGGGCCCATGATTGGTGTAACCTTTGCACCATTAACTTAATAATTGGCCGCAAATATTTACATATAAGAAAATAAAGAAGAAAGACAAAATATGTAAATGTAGAAAATACGATGTGTTTAACCCGAAGTTGGATTGAGTTGTGATGTAAACCTGCCCGGAACCGCCCGGCTGTCCAGTAGTCACAACAATACCTATCCAATGTGAGAGGTTAAACATGGAGCCCAATAAGGACCCGAGGTTAGACTGAGTTGTGGCGTAAGACTGCCCGGAACCAACCGACAACAGGCAGCCACAACAATACCTGTCTAATGTGAGAGGTCAGGGCCTTAATAAGACAATTAAGGCTGAGTCAGGATTGTTAGGATTAAGTGAACTAAAGACTTAATCAAAATGGAACATGCTAAACTAAACGGACTGGTGGGGGTTAGGTTAGAAAACACTTAACCAACTTAGCATGTTGGCTAGAGATAGAAAACCTAGTAACGGGGGACCCTTTTCAGCAGTAACCCTAGAAGGTGTATCAGGATACCCTGAAACTAGGCAGGGTGGGGCACGATTACTGGGCTGATTGTAAGAGGTCAAATCGACGGCGGTGGTGTAGCAGTGTAGGTTCTAACGGAGTGCGGGCGTGCACACACTCCGGCGCAGAAAAATAAGGCACTGGACACCAGTAGCATACCTGTGCACTCTAGGATTGTGTCGGGTTGCCACTATGGGACTTGATACACCCCATGGTGGGACCAGCATAGGTAACTACAACATCGGGGGCCGTAAGACACATGTAACTATGCGAGTAGGAGCCGATCATCATTGAATGGATCACATCACCCTGATTATGGGTTGCCAAATGGGAAAACTAGTTTGTATGGGTTCAGAGATTACATGGGGTACGATAGTATATTCGACCCTAGACAACTTAACCAAGTTTATAGTGCTTGCCCACTTCTTGTTTATACTTATCATACCCAGTTCTTTATTCATAGACAAAATAGTACTAGACTTACTCAGGCTTTATGTCTGACTCTACTTTTCTTTCGTCTTCTTTCTTCCGTTTCCCCCCCCCCGGGTCCACAGGGAGGGAACACAGCAGCTTGACCAACCTTAACATCCAGCTTGAAGAAGAGAAATGTATTGCTTGGACTTTCCTGTTTTGAACTATGGCTTTGGACAATCCACTATGGGGCTTTTGCAGTTTATCTATGTTTTATTTATGCTTCTTTAAATAATGTACTCAAGACAGATTATGAAAGTGTTATGTTATGTTTTTGGAAAGGATGTTGTTGTAACACGTATTTGACTTTATGAAATAAAAGTTTGTTGTTCTTCCGCTGTTTACAAATATGTGTTCTTATATCTGTCTTGTATATCTGTGACTTGTACTTATAAACCTCCACCAAAATTAGGGCATTCCCTTTGAGAGTGACCCTAACGGAGGTGGGGTGTTTCACTTGGTATCAGAGCATAGGTTTACCTGATAAGATAAAAAGTTTTGAAAAATTATTTTCAAAAAGGAAATTTAAAGAAGCATTTTAAAAAAAAAATATTATTTTATTTTTAAAAGGCAAAGTCCACTCCCCAAAGCCGTAGGTACTATCTCTTATCATTCGTTTTGAATCTATCCTTTTTGTTTCAGCATGTCCCAAGAACTTAACTTGCCTGAAGGGGTGCCAATACCTGGTTGGTTTAGACGGTTCTTAGAAGCAAGGGCCACTCAGCCAGGTCCTACCGTTCCTCCTCCCCCAGCTGAAGGAAATCATCCAGCTGCAGCAGCACCTTTTCCTCCACCTCCTCCTCGGGGAAACACTTTTGCTAAGATATGTAAAGATTTTAAAGCTATGGGAGGAAGGGATTTCCATGGAACTGAGTCCTTCGTAGCAGCTAGGAATTGGCTGAAAGAAACGGAGGACCTATTCATCATCTTTGAGGTAGAAGATAGACAAAAAGTACAGTTGGCAGTGTGGCTATTGAAGGGCGAGGCTTCCTACTGGTGGGAAGTCACTAATGCTGAAAGACCAGTGGAGACATGGGAGGTCTTTAGGGCAAGGTTTGAGACCAAATTTCTCTCAGATGCGGAAAGAAGTTTGCAGTTGGAAAAATTCTTATTTCTTAAGCAAGGGGACAAGACGGTCAGGGAGTATGTGAATCAGTTCGATGAGCTGGCTAGGTTTGGGCTTGACCTAGTCAACACCCCGCACAAGAAGGCTCTCCGTTTCGTCAAAGGGTTAAATGAGCCATTACACAGCTTGGCCATGACCCATATACCCATGGGAGCCACGTATGAAAGATTGGTGCAAATGGCATTGCTGAATGAAGAGGATAAGGGCAAGAAGGAGACAAAGGCAGAAAGCTCTCAAGGGAAGAAAGAGGGTTTGCAGCCTAAGAAGGCGGACTTTAAGAAAGGCGGGAAAGGCAACAAAGAGAAGAGGAAGTGCAATTTCTGTGGCAAAGTGGGGCACTTGGTAAAGGACTACCGGAAAAGGAAGGCCAAGGAGAATGGTGGGTGCTTTTCTTGCGGTGAGACAGGCCACAGGGCTAAGGACTGCCCAAAGAAACGAGGACAGGGGCAGAGGGCTGGATCCACCCCAGGGGCACAGGTCCATGTGCTAGAAGCGCCACCTCTGCAACAGCGAGGTATAAATACTTCTGTAGAAAGTGTAGTTTATCTTTATGATCACCCCGTTCGCACTTTATTTGATTCTGGCGCATCACACTCCTTTATCTCGTCTGCTTTAGTAGAATCTCTGCACCTAAAAACTAGTATGGTAGAGGACCCCTTAATTGTTTCAAACCCAATTGGGGGCCCAGCTCATTTGTCTATGATCTGTTTGGAATTGAAAATTTCTATCCTAAGCGTAGAATTTCAATGTAGTGCCTTTGTTTTGGGCTTTTCGGGGTATGGTTTGATTTTGGGTATGGATTGGCTATCCAGTAATGGGGCCATCCTCGATTGTGAGAAAAGGGTTGTTAGGCTCCTAACCCAGATCGGTAATACTTTGGAAATTTCTTGTAATCCCTCGTATGCGGTTATGCTTAGTTATCTTGAATCGCTAGATGCCTCTATTGAAAACTTGCAATCAGTTAGAGTGGTCCGGGAATATCCGGATGTCTTCGAAGAGGTGAAGGGCTTGCCTCCGAAGCGGGAAATAGACTTCCGCATATATCTTGTAGATAATGCAAAGCCCGTTGCGTTGCCCGTTAGACATATGGCTCCACGAGAAAGGAAAGAGCTCAGTAAACAGATTAAAGAGCTTCTAGAAAAGGGGTTCATTAGGAGGAGCATTTCAGAATGGGGCGCTCCGGTGGTGTTCGCTACAAAGGCGGATGGTTCACTCCGTCTATGTGTTGACTATAGGGAGCTCAACAAGCTAACGAAAAAGAATAGGCACCCTCTCCCTAGAATTGACGATTTGTTTGACCAGCTTGTAGGAGCGTCTGTTTTCTCCCAACTCGATTTAGCAACCGGTTTTCATCAGCTAAGGGTGGCTGAAGATAGCGTCGATAAAACGGCTTTCAGAACCCCAGACGGTTTCTTTGAATGGCTTGTCATGCCTTTCGGCTTGACAAATGCACCTGCTTACTTCGTGGACCTGATGAGTAGGGTATTTAGAGATTTCCTCAACAAATTCGTAGTGGTCTTCGTAGATGATATCCTTATCTTCTCAAAGAGTGAAGAGGAACATGCTCAGCACCTAAGGGCAATCATGGAAACTTTGCGAGTCCATCAACTAAAAGCCAAATTCTCCAAATGTCACTTTTGGAGAGAAGAGGTGAGGTTCCTTGGGCATATAGTATCCAAACAAGGGTTAGCGGTGGACCCCGCTAAGGTAGTGGCGGTACAAGATTGGAAGACACCAAGGAATGCGACTGAGGTCCGAAGCTTCCTAGGACTAGCAGGTTTCTATCGAAAGTTCATAAGGGATTTTGCGAAAATCTCAGATCCGCTCACGAAGTTGACCAAGAAGAATCTAGTGTTTAATTGGGATTTGGATTGTGAATTTGCTTTCCAACGTCTGAAAAGGGCTCTCACAACAGCCCCAGTTTTGACGCTGCCAGATGGGAGTAAGATGTTCACTGTTTATACGGACGCATGTGGGACAGGGCTAGGCGCCGTCTTAATGCAAGAAGGAAGGGTAGTAGCTTATGGCGGGAGGCAATTGAAGGTGCACGAAAAGAACTACCCAACCCACGATCTTGAGTTAGCCGCCATCGTCTTTGCACTCAAGTCTGGCGACACTATCTCCTAGGTGAGAAGTTCGAACTTTACACTGACCATAAATCGTTGAAATATCTTTTCTCGCAGAAAAATCTTAACTTGAGGCAACAAAGGTGGATGGAGTTTCTTGCCTCGTACGATTTCGAAATCTCCTACACTCCGGGCAAAGGCAACGTAGTGGCAGACGCGTTGAGCCGAAAGAAATTGACCCTAAGCCCGTTGTTTGTTGAAAGACAAAGCCTAGAGTTTATAGCCAGCTTCGACTTTAGGCCCTCCTCCGATTTCGTACCGGGCTTGCTAGCATCTCTCGAAGTACGCCCAACTTTAGTGGATTCAGTAGGGGCAGCACAACGCAAAGACCCTCAGCTTATGGAAATGATTGATAGGCTAATTAGGGGTGAGACTTCAAGTCACCTCAACAGATACTCCATTGACGATAAGGGTGTACTAAGGCGAGACGGAAGACTATGCGTCCCACAGACGAAAGATTTAGTAAAGAAGGTTCTCGAGGAAGCACATCACTCCAAGATGACGATACACCCAGGCGGAGATAAAATGTACAAAGACATAAAAAAGGACTTTCTTTTGGAACGGCATGAAAAAGGACGTGGCAGAGTTCGTTTCTAAGTGTATGGTGTGCCAACAGGTTAAAGCGGAACAGAAAAAGCCTGGCGGACTACTACATCCTCTGGAGGTCCCGCAGTGGAAGTGGGATAGCATCTCAATGGACTTCATCGATGGGCTGCCTAGGTCTAGGAGAGGCAACACTAGCATTTGGGTAATAGTGGATAGGCTTACTAAAAGCGCCCACTTTTTACCTGTCAAAAGTAGAAGAACTGCCTCATCCCTAGCATCACTTTACCTTAAGGAAATCGTTCGACTCCATGGAATACCATCTAGCATCGTTAGTGACCGAGACCCCATCTTCACCAGTGAGTTTTGGCGGAGTCTGCAAGAAGCAGTAGGAACGCAGTTACGCTTGAGCACAGCCTATCATCCCCAAACCGACGGCCAAACAGAGAGAGTGAACAGAGTTTTGGAAGACCTCTTAAGGCTATGCGTCCTTGACTTCGGAGGGACATGGGAAGACCACCTTCCTTTGGTAGAATTCGCCTACAACAACAGCTATCAAGCAACCATCGGAATGGCGCACTTCGAAGCTTTATATGGAAGACCGTGCCGATCGCCCACTTGTTGGTGGGAGTCCACGGATAAGCTCATACTTGGACCAGACATGATCCGAGAGACCTCAGAGAAAGTAGATTTAATACGAAGAAGGATGAAGACGGCCCAAGACAGACAAAAGTCCTATGCCGACAAGAGGAGGACCGACCTTGAATTCAAAGTAGGAGACAGAGTTTTTCTCAAGGTATCACCGCTAAGGAACGTTGTTCGTTTTGGAACCACAGGAAAACTTGCACCAAGGTTCGTAGGGCCATTCCCTATTATCGAGAAAATTGGGAAAATGGCTTATAGATTAGAGCTACCCGAGAAGTTGGCTGGAGTCCACAACGTTTTTCACGTTTCACATCTCCGAAAATGTCTGCATGAGTCTGCTGAAGTGGTAGAGCCAAATATACTTGAAGAGGCCGAAGTGGAACGCGAAGCAACCATAAGAAAAGCTCCAACCCGCATCTTAGGAACGGAAGTGAAGAAGCTACGCAACCGTGAAGTCAAGCTCGTCAAAGTCCAGTGGAGCGACGCCGAGGGAGACGCGACTTGGGAAACTGAAGCTAGAATCCGCACTGCCTACCCTTTTCTGTTCGAGGGTACATCCTTGATCTTTCTTTTTCCTTAAGTTGCGCTTTTATCTATCTTTTTAGGCATATTTCCTCGACCGTATCTTTTAGGTAGAAACTCTTTGGATGGAAACATGTAATTGAAACATGTTATGTATGAATGGTTGCAAGTGGTTGCAAGTGATTGCTAGTGGTTGCTCGTGGTTGCATATACACACACAATCTAGGTTTTAGATCGGCTCAGTCACTTCATATTGCATATGCATATATGTTTGCATTCATATGTGATTGAACTTTAATGTGTTATCATGTGGATGCTGCATTTGTATTGAATGATTGTGCACTCATGTAGAATCAAGAATAGGAAAATTTGCATACATAATGGATTCATGGCACTTACATAATTCGCATTAAGGAGGTCAACTGAATCAGTAGACCGCCTGATTTTGCATTAGATAAGTACATGTACACACACACTTTGCATATGATCATGAAGCATTAGAAGTCTTTTAAGGACAATGGATGCTCGTGTTTAATGGATGAGTAGATGGATGATTGGATGTTAGGATATACATTCCTCCTAACTTGAAGATTTCGGGGACGAAATCCTTTTAAGTGGGGGAGAATGTAACACCCCGAGAATTCTATAACTGTGAAATTCATGAATTAAAGTATAATCAAATTCAAATCAAAGAACTAAGGGAAACGGGATACGCCATTGCGTTCGTCTCGAAAAAATACGCGAAATAGAGTCCGAGTTTTCGAAAAACGGAGTCCGTATGAAGAAGATATGGCCTTTGGAAGTTTTGAATTAAATTTAAAATTCAAACAGAATAAAATAATTAAAAATCGGGCCCAGTGGGCCAGGGCGGATAAACACCCGCCTAGGCCACCCAGGTCGACTGGGCTGTCGACCTGGGCTACCCATGTCGACAGGGCTGTCGACAGCCCTGTCGACAGGGGTGTCGACCTAGTCGAGCCCAGTCAACCTGGCTGGCCAGGTCTGTGTTGGTCGATTTTCTGTGGTCTGCTTTGTCATTAGGGCTAGGTGGCAGGCTCTAATTGGTCTCTCCTTAGGATGAATGGCTACGATCTAACCTAGCAACATCAATGGTCCTAATCAATTCCTAACCACTATATAAACAACCCTAGACTAAACCCTAATCTATTCATTCAAATTAAGAACATAGCCGCCATGTTGCTGAGGAACGACTAAGAGTAGCCGCCGACTAGAGAGAGAATTAGAAAGAAAGTTCTAAATCCTAAAGCAATTCAAGCAAGCTAAAGCCAATCAATTCAACAAAGGAATCATATCTCTTAATTAGGGAATTCGCCGCAACCATTGTAAGTAGAGTATTACTTTGGTATGAATAAACAACTGTATTGATTTGTATGCTTGAATTGGGATAATAAAGTAATTCATATTTGTGCAAAATTATATTATTCATTATAAAGAACTACATGCGGTAGTTCTATGCAAGTATACGTTTGGAATATTACGCAAATTATGTAATCTATGTTGAAGCTACATGTATGTAGTTGATTGAAATTCATGCGAGTTTGGGGCTTTGTTATTATGCCATCATGATGTATATTTTTGTGCATAAATCATTTTGCAAGTAATTGAAACAAGTTTGGTTGTTATAGTTCATATGAAACTATGTTGGAATTTTGACACCATAATCCATGTATTAAGTCATGCTTTTGCAAAACTTATGAATATGGCTAGGCTATGAATGATATTTGGCATAATTGAAATCTATGATTAAGTCTATCTTGTTTAAAAGAATTATATGATGACATATGTGAGACATGGCTAGGTTAGACTCAAAAATCCCTTTTTGCAAGTTTAAAGCAAACACCATGATTAGGAATATTTATGCCATGCTTATGTTTGACATTATGCCATGTTTATGCTAGAAGTATTTATGCCATGCTTATGTTTGACATTATGCCATGTTTATGCTAGAAGTATTTATGCCATGCTTATGTTTGACATTATGCCATGTTTATGCTAGAAGTGTTTATGCCATGCTTATGTTTGACATTATGCCATGTTTATGCTAGAAGTATTTATGCCATGCTTATGTTTGACATTATGCCTAAATAAAAATATAGGTTCATGTGTCAATAATGATATCTCAATTACAAGTTCACATGCTTTGATTCATGTCACCTATGTTTTATGACTAAAGTATATGTCACTACTATGCAAGTACACCAGTTTCTATTTTGTATTCCCATCGTCATATTGCAAGTTCATACGCTCACCTTCCCCTCTTTGTGTATGTAATCACGCTTTAAGCCTCCCCTTTCACATGGCTAAATTGGGCTTTAAAAGGCTAAGCCCAATATATATGAACGGACGTGTAAAACGGGGGAAAATAACGTTGGGTTAAAATTAATTAATGAATGAAAATATAAAATAGAAGGGCCCAAATTCAAGTATGGGTTGGGCCCATGATTGGTGTAACCTTTGCACCATTAACTTAATAATTGGCCGCAAATATTTACATATAAGAAAATAAAGAAGAAAGACAAAATATGTAAATGTAGAAAATACGATGTGTTTAACCCGAGGTTGGATTGAGTTGTGATGTAAACCTGCCCGGAACCGCCCGGCTGTCCAGTAGTCACAACAATACCTATCCAATGTGAGAGGTTAAACATGGAGCCCAATAAGGACCCGAGGTTAGACTGAGTTGTGGCGTAAGACTGCCCGGAACCAACCGGCAACAGGCAGCCACAACAATACCTGTCTAATGTGAGAGGTCAGGGCCTTAATAAGACAATTAAGGCCGAGTCAGGATTGTTAGGATTAAGTGAACTAAAGACTTAATCAAAATGGAACATGCTAAACTAAACGGACTGGTGGGGGTTAGGTTAGAAAACACTTAACCAACTTAGCATGTTGGCTAGAGATAGAAAACCTAGTAACGGGGGACCCTTTTCAGCAGTAACCCTAGAAGGTGTATCAGGATA
Organism: Allium sativum; assembly: GCA_030737875.1. Taxonomy (NCBI): domain Eukaryota; kingdom Viridiplantae; phylum Streptophyta; class Magnoliopsida; order Asparagales; family Amaryllidaceae; genus Allium; species Allium sativum. The sequence continues at coordinate 152,191,359 of CM060912.1, forward strand.
CCCTGAAACTAGGCAGGGTGGGGCACGATTACTGGGCTGATTGTAAGAGGTCAAATCGACGGCGGTGGTGTAGCAGTGTAGGTTCTAACGGAGTGCGGGCGTGCACACACTCCGGCGCAGAAAAATAAGGCACTGGACACCAGTAGCATACCTGTGCACTCTAGGATTGTGTCGGGTTGCCACTATGGGACTTGATACACCCCATGGTGGGACCAGCATAGGTAACTACAACATCGGGGGCCGTAAGACACATGTAACTATGCGAGTAGGAGCCGATCATCATTGAATGGATCACATCACCCTGATTATGGGGTGCCAAACGGGAAAACTAGTTTGTATGGGTTCAGAGATTACATGGGGTACGATAGTATATTCGACCCTAGACAACTTAACCAAGTTTATAGTGCTTGCCCACTTCTTGTTTATACTTATCATACCCAGTTCTTTATTCATAGACAAAATAGTACTAGACTTACTCAGGCTTTATGTCTGACTCTACTTTTCTTTCGTCCTCTTTATTCCGTTTCCCCCCCCCCCCCAGGTCCACAGGGAGGGAACACAACAGCTTGACCAACCTTAACATCCAGCTTGAAGAAGAGAAATGTATTGCTTGGACTTTCCTGTTTTGAACTATGGCTTTGGACAATCCACTATGGGCTTTTGCAGTTTATCTATGTTTTATTTATGCTTCTTTAAATAATGTACCCAAGACAGATTATGAAAGTGTTATGTTATGTTTTTGGAAAGGATGTTGTTGTAACACGTATTTGACTTTATGAAATAAAAGTTTGTTGTTCTTCCGCTGTTTACAAATATGTGTTCTTATATCTGTCTTGTATATCTGTGACTTGTACTTATAAACCTCCACCAAAATTAGGGCATTCCCTTTGAGAGTGACCCTAACGGAGGTGGGGTGTTTCAAACTACCTTTGTGGGATCTACTGCTATCCCATCTTTAGAGACCATATGCCCTAGAAATTTCACTTCTTTTCTCCCAGAATGACATTTAGAGAATTTCTCCTTAAGATGGTGCACATGGAGAGTTTTCAAAACCTCCTTTAAATGTAGGGTATGCTCTTCCTCGCTCTTCGAGAAAATTAGGATGTCATCAACAAAGACCACAACAAACTTATTTAGAAACTAACGAAAACCCCCTCATCAGATCAATAAATAGGAGGCTGCATTCATCAACACAAAAGGCATAACGAGCCACTCGAAGAAGCCATCTGGAGTTCTAAAAGTGGTCTTATCTATGCTTTCCTCGGCCACCCTTAACTGATGAAACCCTGCAACCAAGTCTAACTGAGAGAAAACAGATGCACCAACGAGCTAGTCAAACAGATCATCTGTCCTCGGAAGTGGGTGCCTGTTTTTGTTAGTGAGCTTGTTCAACTCTCTATAATCCACACGTAGATCGAAGCGAACCATCCGGCTTAGTTGCGAATACCACTAAATCACCCCATTTAGATATGTTTCGCCTAATACACCCTTTCTCAAGTAGCTCTCCTACTTTCTTGCTAAGCTCCCTTCTTTCTCTTGGAGTCGTGTGGCGTACAGACAATGCAACTGGCTTTGCATTGTCCACTAAGTATATACGGAAATCTATCTCGCGCCTTGAAGGTAAGCCTCGAACGTCCTCAAAAACATCAGGATACTCACGGACTACTAGTACAGATCGCAAACCATCGATAGATGCATCAAGTGACTCTAGGAAACTAAGCATGACATAACCTTTTGGGCCACAAGTAATCTCGAGGGTCCTCCCACGTAAGTCAAAAGTCTAGCGACCCTCCTCTCACAATCCAGAATGGCACCATGCATGGCTGGCCAATCCATCCCTAGAATCAAACCATGGCTCATGAAATAAGATACGCATCGCACTCAAACTCGATGCCTAACACGGATATTCTCAAACCCCGACAAATCATAAACAGTTGAGCTGTACCCCCAATGGGGTTTGATACAACTATGGGATCTACAACCATACTTGTACTAAGGTGTAGAGACTCATCCACCGAAATCAGATATAAAAGAATGCGAAGTGCTAGAATCAAAAAGGGTTTTAACTAGATGATTGGAAAGAGAAATCAAACTTACAACAAAAAAATTCTACCTCTATCCGGTACACTGACCACGAGAATATACACCTTCCCTTCAGACGATCCTCCCATTTTGTCTTGTCCTTGTTTCTTCCTGCATTCCCTCTTATAGTGTCCGACATCACCACAGTTGAAGCAAGCGTTTTTTCCTTCTTCGGCAATCTTTGACCAGATGACCCAAGTGCTTACAACAACAACATTTCTTAGAGATTTACCTACCTGTGATGGTGGAGGAACAACAACTGCAGCTGGGGGAGGGACGTCTCCTTAGCTCCCAGTAGGTGACGTAGCCTTGAGATACCTACGGAACCAATCCGGCATTTGAACGCCCTCGGGAATATTAGGTTCCGCAGACTTGCTGAAAAGGGAAAAAGGGATTCAAATAGAGAATTGAAAGATATTTCCTATGGCTTTGGGCAACATGTTTTTCAAAATAAACTTTTCTTTTGAAACTGCTTCCTTTTAAAACCTTTTTGAAAACAATTTTCAAAATCTTTTATCTGATCTGGTAACCTTCAGCTCTAATACCAAATGTGAAACCCACGTCCGTTAATTTCACCCACTAAGAGAATGCATTAAGTTTTGTGAAGTGTTATAGGTAAAAAGAAACATAAACATTACAAGACATATACAAAATAGCAGTGGAATTTAAAACTTTTATTAAGCAGAAAACATCATGGTTCAAAACATAGTTACATCATAAGTCTGAAATGCATAAGACCCAGTACATCAATTTAAAACTTCTTTCTTGTACTTAAATCGTCAGAGTACAAAAACAAAAGAGGCATAAGCCCCAAAACATAGCCATAGTAGAGAGATATGAAATCGAGCAGTACATCTAAGCAGCTCCAAACAGGGTGAAAGCAGAATCCTGATCAAGCTTGAGTATTCCCACCCTGAAAACCCTGGGGGGGAGGGGGAGGAATGAAAGAGAAAGAAGAGGAAACAAAGTAGTTCAGACATAAAGTCTTGTGAGTCCTATTACTTTTAGCATATAAAAAAGTAAAAGTATCATGACGGGCACACAAACAGGAGAGATAGACAATAACATAATAAGGCAGGTATGACATGGTAACAGGATAAAATAGGTATCGCTTCCCTAAAACTTTTCTTTATCTGTACCAATACTAGTATCATATGAACAAGATGATTCCCAACAAATATAAGATGGTAGACTTAGGCGTACTTCTAGTGAGAGGTTATACCCAGCCCAACTGAACATACTGAAGTTACACCTAAGAATAATAACGGGCTCCTAAACATACCGTAGTCTAGATGTACCCTAATTACTACCCCAATTGATTGGCTCCCTACTCCGTAGATACCCTGTGTTGGCCCCACAGTAGGATGTATCACTTCCTAAAGTGTAACCCTTTATTTTTAGGATGTGCACAACCATATCTATAGGCTTCATGATGTTTTAATCCTCTACTGTCCAGACCCCTGCATGCACATGACCCCATCGGAATGCACCGTCTGCGCCATCCCTTCGTTGGATGTCTTACAATCAGCCCAGTAAGCATTCCATGACTCCGACTAGTTCGTAGTACTCGTTTGATACCTATATATGGGTTACTGACTGAAACGCATCCCACACACAAGACGATACAAGCTTACCCTAGGCTTGCATCCCCACTACTACTATTTCCATAGGTTATGCCCTACAAGTGTAAAAAGATTGTATAACCCCACAGGTTAAGTTTTTGGGCCTATGTATATATTACCCACCATCCCAAGATAAACTTAACCCTCCCACTGTTTCAAACAAGTTTACTTAACCCCTACTCAAGTTAATATGTTCATGTAATCCATATGGATTTAAACAGGTTAAGTATTACAAGTTAATAGGTTATCCACATTCATATTGACTTCTTTTCAAATTACCATGTTCCACTTGCTTATTAATTTCATATATACGTAAATATATACATATATACAAAGCTTAATCCATTTAAGCTTATTAATAAGCCCATCACATATTATTCTCTAGATTATAGTCCAAAATTTGTTATCAACAATCTATTATCCTCAGATTTTAATTAACGAAAGTAATCCACAATTATTCATTGTCTGTTTCCATAGTTACAATAACATGTTTTACTTAATATGTAATTAAGTATGCTTCATCTCAATCCACCCGTTTTCTGTCTAATATGTCACTGCAACTTATCGTTGTTGACTTATTAACTTAGTTCTCTTAACTAAGGTTTACTGATAAGTTTTCCTTCCTTTTATTATAACTTATGTTAAATTTCCACTTGTCCCTACGAAATGCCTACCTATTATATAACATTCTCATTAATGTAATTAACTACAATAGGTTATTCTCATTCCCCATTTATTCCAATTCATTTCCATTAATTACAATTAGTGCCATTTATTTCTATCCTTTTATATACATATATTCATATATATTTATACATCAGACCTCTCACATTAAGTCTACAACTTGTGGATGCTGGATATGCCGGGCGGGTCCGTGCAAACGTTTTCCACAAGTCGGACTTAACCTCGTGTCTCAGCACATTACGTGTTTGTGCACTTAGACCCCTCACATTAGATTCACAACTTGTGGTTGCTGGATATGAAGGGAGGGTCCGGGGAGACTTCTATCACAAGTGTAATCTAACCTCGTGTCTAAGCGCGGTTACAGTTTCTAATTACTGTAAATCTAGGCATTTTCACTATTTAACAATTATCCATGTTTCATTATATGTATTCATGCCCCATTTCCAAGTCCTATTCATTATTAACAAATTTTCATGTTTATCATTCCTCAAATTAAGATCTTTAATCACAACTTGGATTTATGCCCCCAAATCCATATTCATGTTTTCAATTCAAGTTTTGCCCAAATTTCCCAATACAATTTTTGCCCAATTAAGATTTAGATCAACGTATAAATTATGCCCCAAATCCCATGTCTAGGCTCAAGGTACGAATTATGCCCAATATTCCAAATCATATTTTACAATATGAATTATGCCCTAAATTAATTATTCCCATCGTTCCTAATTTCGTATGTTTGCGTATTTCAGCGATATGCCAAGGCTCGAAGGTAGCTTGGCTATAAAATGAAAAGGGAAAAGAAAAAGGGAAGGGAATAGAAATAAACATAATAAAAAGATTGACATATGATGGAAGAAATAGGCATAACACTAGTAAGCATATAGTGATAAAATTGGACATAATGACAAGATAGGCATATAGGAACAAATCTGATAAACATGTGACAATAGAACTGATTTTAATATAATAACGACATCATAAACAGGCATGATGAGATCTAAACAGTGAATTAGATCTACAAATATTGGTAGATCTGACATGATAAATTGGCATAGGCTTAGATCCAATTCATAGTCATGTCAAAATAACTTAGATACACAGGTTATGGTAGATCTGATATGATTCAATCAGTCACAGGCTTAAATCCAATTCATAAACATGTTAAGATTAGCTTTTAAGTATTCATATCTAAAAATAACATAGACTCACTATGATTGGATCTAAAGAACACGGAATTTGATTGCAACTATTGCAGAACGGATCTCTGAACTTGAATGTTTGTTGAAGAAGAATAATCTATTTTAATCTAGGTAGAGGCAACATCTAGTTCTCCATTGTTTTTGTATGAACAAAACTATGAGAATGGGGTTTTATTTATAGTCATCAGCCAAAGAACCTAAACCAGAAATTAGTCCACGTTCATGCACAAGAATCTTCCTAGATCTGCGGTGGGGTCGACCCCGGAAATTAGTCCACGTTCACGCACAAGAATCTACCCAAATTCGCGATGGGGTGGAACCCCTATTAGTGGGTCGACCCCCAATGGTCTATTTTCCCGCTACTACTTCCAGCTTCTGGTTTCCAAATAGTTTTGAATTTTGGACTAATTTTATATATAAATATATTCTTCTTATGCGTATGCAAACTTCAAACCTTAATATCTTCTTCATACTGTGTCTGTTTTACGCAAACCAAGTGTCTATTTTGACCAAAATTCTGAGATAAATGCAACGACGTGGTCCATTCACTTAATTCTTAATATTAAATTAAGTAATCTTTAATTTGTCATCTTTAGTGTTGTTAAATTTACGGAGTGTTATAACACCATGCATATATACAAATGGTTGCGAAGTGAATCTTCACAAATTGGTTGCATAGAATAGGACAATAAGTGTCAGAATTTCGGGACGAAATTCCTTTTAAGGAGGGAAGAATGTAACAACCCAAAATTATGGCAATAGTTATTAGAATTTCGAAAATAGGAATTTCAGCAAACGATGGAATTTGACTATGAACTTTAACCGTGCGTTCATCCCGGAATTCTGGTCAATTTTCATGATTGGAGTTTCATGAAGGGAGTCCATATGAAAAAGTTACAGACGAAATACGATAACGAACGGAAAATAAATAAAAAAGAATATTATATATTTAGAAATTAATAATCCCCCAGCCACCTCACTGCCAGGTCGACCAAGCGGTTGACCGCTGGCTGCGACCGCTCGGTCGAGCCAGGCAGTGATGGCTAGGGTTTTGGCTATATAATACAATATATACATATACAGAGAATGTTTAATAAAACAAATCTAATGGTTCATGGTCAATTCCACTCCTATAAATAAAGGGGTAAGGCCTCATTCTTTTCCATACAAATCTGTAGGCAGCAGCGAAGCTCCGCCATTTTCCTCCCTATTCAAACCTAATTTATTAATTAGAAACATATTCATATACAACAAATAAAATACAAATCATATAGAATTTAGAGGATCATCAGATTCAATGGAAAAGAATGTGAATTGACACTCCAAATCAGATTCTCCCATCTCTTCCTATTTTCTTACATATCTACATATCTAAAAGTGTCCCCTTTTCAGATAAATTATAGATTTATAAGAATTTGGAAGCCTAAAAGATCATTCAAACATCAGATTTGGATGCTTTCAGGCGAGTGAGAAATTTACATATATATTTATAATAGCCTATTTATCTCATTTGAATTAGATCTCAAAATATGTGCCTATTTTCATTATCTATTCTTAATTTATTGTAATTGAATTGACACCTGTCAGATCTGCTTGTAAACATTGTTATAACTTGTAAATTATGATTTGTGGTTAGGAATAATATTAATTGTAGGATTCTTCAAATTTTTTATACATATTTCCTGTAATTATGTTGTAAATGTATTGTAGTTTGTTGTAAAACACCGAGGATTTGGAAATCAGTCCCAATAACACTGTTAAGATGCAGTTTCTTCCAAATCCCTAGCTTTAGTGTAAGTTGATAGATTTTGTGATTTTAATTCAAAAGAATTATACCTATTTTCATTCGATGTTGTTAGGGTTCTTGGCTTGATTTTGTAAATATGCCATTTTCCTCTTTTTGAACAAAAAGGCATTATTTTGAATTCACAAGTGATACAACAAAAAGATTGAAAAAAGGAAAAGTTGTGCAAACGTACGTATAAATATAAATATACATATTTGCGCATTGTTTGCATCAATAATTCCATATATATATATACATATATATATATATATATATATACATACATACATACATACATATTTCTTGTGAATTTGAAATATGACTATTCCACTAATAAGGCATAATTTACAATAAAGCTAACGGTCTTTCTGTAAGATTTGGAACCTTGTGGCAAGACTGAATGCAAAAAGGAATGTTTGGATATTGGTAAAACCAAATCATTAAATTTAAAAATAATAATGAAGAAAATAATTACGTTAATTGCATGAAGAATATATATATATAATACGTCCAAATCTGCGTAAAACAGTAAAATATACATTGTATTGAATGTTTGAACGATATTTAGTTATGGAGTTATATATAAAAATGAAATCCATATTGAATTAATGTATTTGTAGTGACCATTGTAGCAATTAATATAATTAATTGCTATAAATATGGTCGTAAATCAATAAATAACAATTGTAACCAATGCAGATTGGGGGAAGTGAATATAATAGGATAATGGTTGCAATTCCTAAGTTAATTAGGATTAATGTTGTAATCCCCAATTAGGGAATTTGAATTATAACTGCATTTAGACACGATGTTAAGCTTAACTTATGGTACAAGTCTTCCCAGAACCGCCCGATAATACCATCATCTATAGGTGGCGAGCTTAATGTGAGGGGTCTAATGCGTAAATATAAATGTACCAAGGCATGAGTTTAAGTTCAACTTGTGGTAGAAGTCTGTCAGGAACCAAACCGGAAAATATAGCATTCACGAGTGGTTAACTTAATGTGAGAAGTCTGGTGCACAAATATATACATATATATGTATATATAACAAGCAACAAATAAATAAATTAGAATAATAATTGTTTGTTGGGGTACAACAAATATATACTTCGGGACTAATAAATTGTTGCCTTAGGAAAATATGATCGTTAGGGTCATAAATAGCAATAAACTAAAGGATCAAAGAAAACGGGTGTAAAAGGGGGATTAATGGATATTGGTTGCCAATTAGGGAAATAATCAAATAAATATCCTAAGGTAAGGAGGATGTAACTTTCCCTATTTTTATTAATGAATATATAACTTATAATTAAGAGTTAGGGCTGGACTTATTAGGTTAATGATGTAAAATAATTGTTAACCATAAGAACCCGTGATGATAATGAATCGTGTGCGTATAGTATTTCCGTGAAGAGAAACTAAACGGAAAGGACTTAGTGGCGTAGCCCGCTTTATTCCAATAGGAAAAGGTATTAAAGGCTAATAGGGTACGAACTTAATAACCTTCGCGTATAGTCCGCTTCTTGGGTCTTAAGCGGCTAGGTCTGAAGAGTCCACCTGGGAGTAGGTCTTTCAGTTTAGGGGTCTTAAATGGTGTGAGTGTGTGGGGCGTACCCAAACCTGGAAACTAAAAACGTCAGATATGGCTACCTACCCCACGGGAAGTAGTAAGCGACTAAGGAGCTTATCCAATAAGGTCACCTAGATGGTATAGCGAACGATAAAATACTTGAAGTTATAACTAGTAAAGACCATAGCTTGTGCCCTCTACTTTATGTTAACGTTGAATATATTATCGTGGAATAATAAGTGACCAATAGATCCACTTAGGGTCTTAAGCAATCAGGGAGAACCCACGCTATCTATCATTAATGGTGAGGCATTAAATAATAAAGGATAGTGAATGAGGATATATATATATATAAATAAACTCCATACTTAGGGGCCCACTCTCGATTAAATACCAGAAAACTTCACATGGATATCGGCTAAAAAATGATGTCTTCATTTTTCTGGAGCGATGTTGATGTCGGAGATGTCTAAAGTGCCAATTCTTTTACATCAATTAACAAACGATGTCGAAGCAGCAGTAAGACATCATAAAATAATTAATTAACCGTTGTAATAATTATTTTACCATATCAGCTTTTGACTGATGTCTATGATGGCTTTTATACTGATGTCCATGATGGCTTGTTTATGTTGTTTTCTCATCTCATATACAGAAATAAATATTTATTAAATGAAATACTATTGCACTGAACTTAATACTAAAACAATATTTTATTTCAACATATGAAATAGAACAGTTTTCTGACTCCAACTATTTTACATTCACATTTCTCATACACAATTCAAAACATTACACAATTAGTTTTACATTGCCACCTCGCTACAACACTCATCACTCTAGCTGACTTGATCTTGATTTTCATTGTCTAGCTTGTGCTCCATCTGTCCATTCTTCTGTACCGGTCACACACATTTCTAGAGCAGTAAACTACAAAATATAATATAATCAAAACATCATAGATAGGGAAATGGACTCATAAGCTCGACAACAATACCAAGTACAGTTTCTTAAGTAGCATAACATGAAGAGTACACAACATTTATGAGAATGTCGGGTACCCGTCATCGGCTTGGACTATGAGAGCCTGTCGCTCTGCCTCCAATGGGATGCGAAATGACTAGAGCTAAACCTAATAGACCATTCACCTTTCACTACGGTGGTTGAGGGGAGACGCCAAATGGATGTTTAGATTGTTTTTAGGGGCAAGTTGCTTAGCTCTTATAGTCTTTACTAGTTGAGGGAGGGGACGAGGTAAGGCCATAACCACCATGAAAAAAAATAGACTCGAGGGATATCTATATTTTGAGACCCTTAAAGGCAGGCCTGCACAGATATGGAAAAGCTCCCAACTGAGTTCTGTGTTTCTTGTATAGCCCTGCCACGGAACTCGGTGCACATTATGTGCGGTTAAGGCATCGAATATGATTAACGATACGTACATAGGAAAGTCTAGATACATTCATGTTTGCTTTGGGTAATGTATCGTAGGCTTGAGGCATTACTCTGGTATGGAATCTGATTCGGTCGAAGATGGTAGTTCGTACCCTTACGTAGCGTAGTAATGGCAGATATATGTGGAATGTAACATTGTTATTTAGAGATCTGTACGTCACTCCGAAGTAGGATGGGGGACTGCGTTCATTTCTATGGCATTATGGTGGAGACCGTGCGAGTGGGGGTACCATGGGGTGTACCTCAATATTAGGGGGTAGCAACATATATATTGTATTAAGTTAATCCACTGGGGAGTAAATGGGTACGACGTGTGTGTAAGCCTCGAGTGTTGTTAACCTAAGTAACCTAATAAATAAGAAAATGTGACTGAACGGTATATGTAGGGTTGTCCGAAATGTATGGTTTAAATCCAGCCACCAGAACTTGTGTTCTGACCCCTCCTCATAACATACTCGCAGGTTAGATTTGTGGCAGAGATGTGATATCTTTATATACTGGCTAGGCAGTATAATTAATAAGATAAGGCTATACTTTGATTATATTATACTTTATCCATTCCACTATGAGATATTTTATGAGCTCTGATATATTTTATATTTCTGTATTTTCTGTAGGATACTAAAGCAATCAACACGAGTTTTGATGGATTAGAATTTTGAAAAAAAACCTGTCTGTCGGAATTTGGATTGTTACACTTTCACAAGATTTCCAATACAACTCTCAAGTGTGTCTTGTTTCTTCCTCATTTCGGGAGTAAACCCTAATATCATCCATGAACACAAGCATGAATTTGTTCAACTGATCTCTAAAAACTCTATTCATACGATCCACAAAGTACGCTGGCACATTAGTCAACCCGAATGGCATCGCTGACCATTCGAAGAAACCGGATATGTCCTAAAAGCAGTCTTTGGCACATTATCCCTAGCTACCCTCAACTAGTGAAATTCTATTGCCAAGTCTATTTGAGAAAATAGTTTGGCCTCGTGAAGCTGATCGAACAAGTCGTCTATCCTGGGCAACGGATACTTGTTCTTCTTGGCCACCTTGTTCAGCTCATGATAGTCCACATACAATCTTAACGAGCCATCTTACTTGGTTGCAAATACGACCGGTGCACCCCATTCGGAAACACTTCTCCGAATGAATCCCTTTCGTAGAAGGTCACAAATTTGCACCTCCAGCTCTCATTATTTCTTAGGCGCCACCCGAGGCATAACAATTGGTCTAGCACTCTCAACCAAATTGATTCTAAACTTGATCTCATGATGCGGCGGCAAACCTTTGACTTCGTCAAAGACATCCTCATACTCATTAGCAATTAGCATAGATGACAAGTCTTCCTATGGAATCATAAGCGAATATAGATAACTTACAAAGACACCATCTTCGTGCTTACACCAAGGCAACACTTTTCACCCTTCCACATCCCCGACTCTCACCTCTAGCTTCTCGCAATTAACTTTTGCTTCATACGTCTTGAGCCAATCCATGCCTAATAAGATCCCAAACCCAACGAAGTTTAAAACAAAGCAATCACACACAAAAGAGAAACCATGACTCGACAACACTAAACCACAACACAACATGCACAAACTGGACGAATCCCCAACCGGATTAGTCACGATCGATGGTCTATCACAAAACTCGGGTTCCAAACCCAAGAGGCACAAAAGCTCATTGCAAATGAAAGAGTGTGATGCTCTGATATTGAACAACACACAAACTGAAACACCATTAAATGAAAGAGTACCTTGAGCGATGATACCCTTTTCCTTTTCCTCTACAGTAGGAGCTCTTGGAGAAGATGGCACGACTTCCAAAGCATATGCCTTCAAACCTGATTTCCCTTTGCTGATTCTGAACAATCCTTCTGCTCATGCCCAGGCTTTCCACACTTGAAGCACTACTTCTCAGCTTTAGTATTCTTGCTCTCATTCGAGTAATGACCCTTCTGTTGGCAGTTAAAGCAAACCACCTCACTCTTAGGCTTATTCTGGCCATCATTTCCTTTCTGCAGTTGCTGCTTCCTCTTCTTATTATTACCACCCTGCTGTGGTTTCTGAGCTTCCATGGTTGCAGCGACAACATTTGCTTCCTTAGGAAATAAGCTCTTGTGACAAACAGATTTTTCCACTAGCTTCTCAAATGAATCATCAAGGTGATCCCCCAATGGCCTTCCTATGTAGGTATCCAACCCCATAACAAACTTCTCGTTCTTTTAATAAGGTGTGTCAATGTATGAACGGGCATATTTGGACAAGGCCTCGAAATCAGAAATGAAATCAAGCACAAAACGACCATTCTGTTTCAGCTCTACAAACTTCTTTAATAGAGCGGACTTTTGAGCAGTGGAGACAAACTTTGCTTCAAACTAGGCTTGGAATTGCTCCCATGAAATCTCCTCTTTGGGAGTCTCAAGTGTAACTAAATTCCTCCATTTCATGGCCCTGCCTTTCAACTGCCTTGATGCAAGCTTTCTCTTAGTTGCATCTTCCAAACCCAAGTCTCTAAAAATATGAACATAAGAATCCATCCACCTCTGAACCTCTTCAGTTGTCTCAGTTCCTTTGAACGGTTTCCCTATTAGAGATGTATAATCCTTGCATAACTTTGCAAAATCCACAACCCTAGGAACTCGAACACCTTGCCACTGGAGCGGGTACCCTTCGCATGACAGCCTCCATCACAGCATCAAACGTGGCTGGGTAGTCTGGTATACCGCCATTACCCCCTCCAGCGATAGCCACTTTCCAAACAACATGTCTTGTGGTTCATCGACTCATTCTAAATCTATAAATTAGAATTATTAGCCATTTACAAGAAAAGTTGCTAAAGAAGTACAACCGCTACTGTATTATATAATATCATATAGCATAAATCCAACTGAAATCAACAAATACGTCTCTCCTAGGTAATTACGTATTCGAACTTTGGCAAAAATTGTTAAGCAGAGCTCTGATACCAAATGTGACGACCGTCCAGAACACCTATACTATACAAGAGGAATTATGTGCTGAAAGGTGTGCCAGGCATTTGTGGACGATCATCATAGGTGAACAACAACATTGGAACCTATCCAACTCACCGCGCAAAGATAAAATATAATAGAACATATACAACAAGTACTAATAGTGAAGCAGAAAAAACTAGACTTTCGTAACAACTAGAAAGTAATTTCCATACACTTGGAAATAGTGTTTATACAAATTGCCTTACTACAGCACTTAGAGAATAACAAACAATAGAAATCCGAATACTATATAGTAGAAAGATAGTACGCCAGCCTCCTGCTCACCTCCGAACAGCTACATCGCCCACACTAAATAATCACCTGCCACATAGTCTGCCCATCCAAAAATGGATGAAACGCCCAAGGTAGTAAGAGGGAAACATGAAACCTTGATTCAAACAACAGTCTTAGTGAGCGATAAAATAGCAAACAAATTTCATCGATAAAGTTTGTTAGAATAGGTAGATTAACAAACCAATCTACCAAACACCAGAGAAGAACTCAACTCCCGTCTTCCCCACATCGGACAGTGATAGCCTTTACATTAAACAATTCAACCATTCATCCATGCAAACCAGAACACCCATTCAATCATGGTAAAGCACTAATGACATCCAGATTATATATATCTCATGTAAACCATCCTAATCGAATTCAACATCCCTCAAGCACAAGCCCAGAGGCCTAAGCCAATATCATACAAGCACCCAAGGAAAATCTCCTTTGACGTTGGACAATCTACATGAGACGGTACAAACAGAGCATCTAAACAATCAAACATCCATGATTGACTCTGGCTATCACCGCCAATCCTGCTTTGAAACCATCGTCAATCGTATGACGACCAACCTTGCCATATGTCAAGGGTTAATGGTGACCCCAGTTTTAGTATAAACTCCACACGCCTTTCAACGATACGTATGCATGTCCAACCTTGACAACTAGGCCTTTCAACGATACCTAAGGTACTCGACCTACAAGCGGTTGTTTTGGTGCCCCTATCGTACCCCTGCTTTGAGCATGCTAGAACCTACGACAATGATAATCTCTCGGCCTTTGCATCTCTAGTCGTCCAACCCGATGACTTTTCATGGCTCAAGAAACCTTCTTAAGCAACCATTATCCACCAACTCACGACCTTTGAGTTGTCACCTCATTCGTTGTTCTATACCAATCAACGAACACCTTTCAATACTTCGAAGCTTCCTACTTGAATTTAATTCGAAGTCACAACCTCACTAAGCCAAAATACATCACTGCGTTGCAGCTAGGGTTCGGGGGGTTGCCCCCGAATTTCCCCCCCAGACCTTTTGGCTCAAATCTGGATCGTACCCGAAAAATAAAATTTCCAGAAATGACCCTGTTATGCACGACTACACCATAATGATCGACCCAGTCAAGACCAACCCGACCCCCTTAGATAGGACCGACCCGGTTCCTTCTTGACTTCAAGACACGACCGACCTGACCCCCTTAGATAGGACCGACCCAGTTCCTTCCTGGCTTTATGACTCGACTGACCCAATCAAGACCGATCCGACCACTCACATAGGACCGAACCGACCAGAAGCCAACACATCAATCCCTCAGCTCCACACCTGAACGACTGACCCAATCTTCTGAACATTTCCCGGCCGACCCAGTCTTCAAGACCGACTCGACCCAGTTGTGCAACTGACCAGGGTATGAAACCGACCCATTTCCTGACTTGTTCCCCAAGACAATATAACGGCTGGCCGACCCAAAACCTGCACCACCCCAATGCAATTCCAATTTCGACCAAAACTTTGCCAAACGATAAATTCGTCAAAACCAACTTGTCCAACTCATCAAATATGGCCACAAACATGATATGAATTCACTAGCGACATGAAAAGGTATGCAAATCACTCCAAAATCATGATAAATGAGCATGAGGACTAAATTGCGGATCTAACCTGCATAAATATATAAAATGACATAAGAATTACCGATTTAAACTTGCTAAAATAGATCCTAGGGTGATTCATATGAAAATGAACTTACCAAGGTATAGATCTATGGGAAAATGCTTGAATTTAGTGAAAAACATGATTAAACATTCATATACTTCATTGAATCCACTGAGAGATGCAAATCACTCATCGATTCATAAAAAACAAGCAAAAATCAAAGTGTTAAGATTCCGGACAGTAAGCAATTCGAACCAAACTCATTGATCCGATGAACTCTCCTTTCAAATGATGTAGATCTTCGGTTTCCTTCCTTTAGGTTTTGATTTTAATGGTGAAAAGGTGTCAGAGGAAGGAAGAACATAGGCCAGCAAATAAAAGAATAGAGAAATTAAACCATTTCCCATACCTCCACCTCCATATTTATACCCTTCCACTAGCCTACTAATGAGCCTCTCCAAATCATCCAATTAAGGCTTCACAAAGCTGAGCAACCAATTAAGGCTTCACAAACCTGAACAACCAATTGTTAAACCTTAAAACAACGATTAGCCTACTAATGAGCCTCTCCAAATCATCCAATTAAGGCTTCACAAACCTGAACAACCAATTAAGGCTTCACAAACCTGAACAACCAATTGTTAAACCTTAAAACAACGGTTCATCCCAAACCGATGAGCCGAATCTTTATTGTAACCACTCTTCGGAAAGGCAATCACCATTTCCTTTCCAATGGCACAGGTCCCACCACCTAATTCGACCCGAGTCAAAATTTATTCTTTGTACAATTCTAACGGGGGCAAAATGGTCACCATCAAAATTGGTAAAAATTATGGATATGTCTCACATCCCCATAAGCAACCTATTAAAATATGAGAACGATCCAACCCTCAGGGAATAAAATAAAAAATATTTTACGATCTTCCGATATGTAAAATGCAAGTTGTTACATTCTCCTCCCTTAAGAATTTCGTCCTCGAAATTCAAAGAAAAAGCAAGCAACCACAATAATTCTGGATGTCTATCATCCATGAGAAGCCGATTCTATTATCCAAACTAGCAACCTTTAAGCCATGCATCCATAGCCTTATCCTAGCACGTGGAATTCTATCAAACAATAACAAGATACAACGATATAACGATGATACGATATCAAAGGGTCCAACCGATGAAGAGTTCTGGATGAGTCACCCTCATGCTCTCTTTTGTCTCCCACGTACAATTGTTGCCATCTTCACTCCATTGTATCTTGACTAGCTTAACCATCTTCCTCCTAAGCTGTTTCGTATCATTTCCCACAACACGAAGTGACTTACGAGGTTTCGCAACTGTGGTTTCTACTTCTAAGCTTTATTGCTTTGGAGATACCACCACATTCGAATCATGCATGAACTTCCGTAGAAATGACACATGGAAGACATTATGCACACTCGACATCTTCTCTGGTAACTCCCATCTATACGTGAGCTTTCTTATTCTCTCAACTATCAGAAATGTTCCAACGAACCAAGGAGCTAACTTTCCTTTATTTCCGAATCTAACCATATGCTTTAACAGTGAAACATTCATGAAAACTATATCGCCAACATTGAATTTCAAGTCTATTCAACATTTATCGGCATAGCTCTTCTGATTATCGTGGGTCGCCTTCATTCGTTGTCGAACGATCTCGATACAACCTGAGGTTTCTCTAATCATCTCAGGCCAAAGTATCAACTTATCTCTAGTTTCCAGACAACACGTTGGAGAATTGCACGGTCTACCATGCAATGCCTCGTATGGTGCCATTCCAATGCTCGACTAGTAGCTATTATTATATGCAAATTCAACTTGATGTACATGGTCTTCCCATGATCCCCCAAAATCCAACACACAAACTCTTAGGAGATCTTCCAAAACTCGGCTAACCCTCTCGGTTTGACCATCTATTTGGGGATGGTAAGCCGTACTTAAGCACAACTCGGTTCCCAAAGCTTCTTGCAAAGTTTTCCAGAATCCACTCGTGAACAATGGATATCGATCACTTACTATACTCTTTAGGGTACCATGGGATCGAACTATCAATTTCACATAGGATTCGGCCAATTTTGATGCCGACCTAGTCGACTTGACATGAATGAACCTTACACTTTTGGTCAAGCGATCCATGATGACCCAAATCCCTTCGTTTCCTGCCCTGGTTCTAGGTAGTCCATTGATAAAATCCATCGATATCTACTCCAACTTCCACGTAAGAACTTCCAATGGCTGAAGTAATACACCGGCTTCTTTTTTTCAACTTTCACTAACTGGCAGTTCATGCACTTGGAAACGAACTTTCCAACATCTCGCTTCATCTGTTCATCTTTCACCAACTAATAGTTCATGCATTTGGAAATGAACTTTCCAATATCTCGCTTCATCCCCTCCCAGTAGTAACTCGCTTCATGTCCTCATACATCTTATTACCATCAGGATGAATCATCAATTTTGAGTAATGACATTCCTTCAGAACCTCATCTCTCGGTCCGTCGATATTAGGAAAAACTAATCGTCCTTGCTTTCGAAGCCAACCTACTCGGCCGACTTCGAACTCTTTATTCTATGGCTCCAGTTTCTAAATAAATTCGACAAGATTTGCATCTTTCTTTTGGCTCTCGCCAATCCTTTTGATAAGAGTAGGTCATATCGATAAGCTTGCCAACATTTCAGGTTCCAACTCACACCATGGCCTGAAATCGAATCTTTCCAAATACTCGAGGCTCTTCCATTCCAAAAACATCGCCCCCAAACCTGCGTGTCTTCGACTCAACGCATCTGCAACTGCATTATCTTTACCAGGAGTATAGGCTATAACCAAATCGTACGATGTCAGAAACTCTAGCCATCTTTGCTGCAGAAGATTCAAATCCTTTTGGGAGAAAAGATACTTCAACGACTTGTGATCCGTGAACAACTCGAATTGAAGTCCCAAAACTTTATGTCTCCACATCTTCAGAGCAAACACAATTGCCACCAACTCTAAATCATGAGCTCCATTATTTCTCTCATGCGGCTTCAGTTGTCGACTCGCGTAGGCCACAACCTTATCCTTTTGCATTAGTAGTGCTCCAATACACAATCATCTCTTCATCCCCACTTGGAATGATCAACACAAGAGCACCCGTCAGTCCTTCTTTCAGGATTCCAAACGCTTGTTCAAACTTCGCATCCCATGTGAACATTTGGTTCTTCTTTGTCAATCCTGTCAGCAGTGCAGCTATCTTTGAGAAATCCTTGATAAACTTTTGATAATAACCAGCCAACCCAAGGAAACTTCTTACATCCGTCGCATTCTTTGGTCTATCCCAGTCCTGTATTGTTGCTACTTTAACGGGGCCAACCGCTATCCCATTTCCAGAAACTACATAGCCTAAGAACCTCACTTCACTCTTTCAGAAGTGACACTTCGAAAACTTAGCTCTCAGCTAATGCTTTTTGCAACACCCCGCATTTTATGACAATTTAATAATTAAATAATGCATATATATGCATGACATAAATGTATATATGATGAATAAAATAAAGATAATGCAAATAAAAATGTAATGCATGCATTAAAAGAAAGGATTGGTTGCATGCGGTGTAAATACGTTGCATGCACTGATTATGCATTAATAGTAAAGGAGAAATAAAAGAAAAAGATTCATGCAATGGGTTAAATAAAATTTTGTAACAAACATGAAAAAGAGAAGTAAGAAGAGAATAATAACTACCATTGTTCTAAGCATTGTTAACAATAGGCTTAGTATCCTAGTTGGTTAGAGCATATGACTAGCATAAAAGAGGTGCAGAGTTCATTCCCTACCGCCATCATGTTTTTGTCTTAAGGGAATGGCTGAATAACACACGTTCATGAGAGAAAATATGTATGAACGCACATATAAGGAAGTAAAGAAAATATATATGTGTGTGTGTATATATATATATATTTATATGAGAATGTACATGCATATATGCGCAAAAAAAAATGTACCAGAGATAAAGTTCAAGATAAGTCTATAATCAATTAAATATGGAAAGAATCAAATAACGGTGCAACACCGTTTGAATTTTGAAAATGAAACAAAAGTTGTGCGTATATATATAAGCGTAAAATGGTCGTTAGAAGATTTGTATACATATGTGAATATAACAATTAGATAAATTCCAGAAATAACAAACATTCAAAATTCAAACATTCGAAATTCAAACTTCTGCGCCAAAATACCTCGTAGGACCAGGGGGTCGACACCCTCCCAGATCCAACCAGATTCATCGATGAATCTGGATTGTTTTCTTAACAATGTTCAATGCTGAATTAGAGCTGCATGTACGATAAGATCCTGAACACCTATAAATAGGCTAGCAGAGCCTAAGCTAAATCTCACATTCTCTGAGACAACGTCTAAGCTCTTCCATTCTTTCTCTTCCTCAAATCTCTTCAGAAAATTAAGATAATTAGTTTAGGAAAATTCTGAATCAAGATCTGGAGGAAAATAATAAATCTTAATAAGAAGGTGTTCATAATCATATTCGAAGTGAGGTAATTTTCTAGATCTGGTCTATTCAATTTTCTTCCTCTTTCTTCCCTTTTTCTTTTAGTAAAAATTATGAATCCATGGTTGTTAGGTTCTGAATCCAATAAGGGAAAACCATGGAATGCTAGATCTGGACCAGATCCAAGATTTGAAAAGCAAATTAGGTGAGTGGGTTGGATTTAGGTTATATCATTTTTGATAATGATATATTATCGTTTGACATTCCCCGTTATATATGACATGTTGAAATGTTTAAAACATATGTTAAAAAGATTAAAGTGACGAATATGACATGTTGGAATATTAATATGCTAAGATATTAATATGTTGGAAAATTCATATGTTGAAATATAAACTTGTCAAAATATGTGTAGCGATTACTGTTGTTTCAATTCCATGTTAACATGTGACATTTATGTACCTGGACCATTAACAGTAGAAATTGAGAAAATTACATGTTAGTTTGTTAAATTTGAATAATTATATGATTAAAACGATTACATGTTAGAATAGAATTTATTGTATATTATAAAGAGCATGCGACATAAAATGGGTTTAGTATGATGACATGTAAAATATAGACTTGAAAGAATGGACATGCCTAAATTATATAGAAAATTTACAGTAAATAGGAAACTGTAACCGCGCTTAGACACAAGGTTAGATTACGCTTGTGGTAGAAGTCTACCTGGAAACGCCCGACATATCCAGCATCCACAAGCGGTAAATCTAATGTGAGGGATCTAAGTGTATAAATAAAAACATGTAATGGTGCTAAGACACGAGTTTAAGCCAACTTGTGGTAGAAGTCTTCTCGGAACTGCCCGGCAAATCCAGCATCCACAAGTATAGGCTTAATGTGAGAGGTCTAGTAAATGAATATATACATATAGATATATATATATATATATATATATATATATGTAAATAGCAGGACTAATAAAATAGCATTAATGGAAATGAATAGAAGAAACAACAGTAAAAGAAATGGAATGCACAGGGAATGTTAATAACCTATTATAATTAACTACATTAATGAGAATGTTATATAATAGGTAGACTTGTCCTAAGGACAAGTGGAGATTATAACTTAGGTTATAATAAACGCTTAAGAAAATGAGATAACTTATGTAATAAGATGAGTGATACTTAATTGTAAATTAAGTAATCAATAAATAGGGAAAATTGAAACAATTGTTTGTAATAAGTAGAGAAAAGGGGGAAATTTATGAAATGTAAGAAGTTGTATTTAATTATAAATTAAGTAATCTATAAACTTGAAAATCTAAAATCTGCTGATAAGAATAACATGTTAAGGTTTGTCCTAGGGACAATAGGAAATTATAACATAGGTTATAATAAATGGAAAGGAGACTTATTATTGAACCTTAGTTAAGCGAATTAAGTTAATAAGTAAACAACGATAAATTGTAGTGACAATGTAAGATGGAATTATGATTAAATAGGAAAGAGTAAGGCAAACTTATGAAATGAAATAGGTATTCATTTTTGTGGCATTACGGTGGAGGCTGTGCGTGTGGGGTACCATGGGGTGTACCTCAATACTGAGGGGTAGTTACATATATACTGTATTAGGTTAATCCACCGGGGAGTAAATGGGTACGACGTGTGTGTAAGCCTTGAGTGTTGTTAACCCAAGTAACCAAATAAATAAGAAAATGTGATTGAACGATATATATAGGGTTATCCAGAATGTATAGTTTAAATCCAATCACTAGAACTTGTGTTCTGACCCCCTCCTCATGAAATACTCGCAGGTTTGATTTGTGGTAGAGATATGATAGCTTTGGATATTGGCTAGGCAGTATTATTAATACGGTAAGGCTATAGTTTGATTATATTATATTTTATCCATTCCGCTGTGAGATATTTTCTAAGCTCTGATATATTTTATATCTCTATCTTTTCTACAGGATACCAGAGTAACCAATACGGGTATCGATGGACTAGAATTTGAAGAAAAAAATCGGTCTGTCGGAATTCGAGTTGTTACACTTTCGCAAAATTTCCAACAGAACTCTCTGGTGTGTCTTTTGTTCTTCTTCATTTCAGGAGTAAACCAGAATATCATCCACGAACACTAGCACGAATTTGTTCAACTGGTCTCTGAAAACTCTACTTATAAGATCCACAAAGTACGCTGGTGCATTAGTCAATCCGAATGGCATCACTAACCATTCGAAGAAACCGGATGTATCCTAAAAGCAGTCTTTGGCACACTACACTTAGCAACCCTCAACTAGTGAAATCCCGTTGCTAAGTCCATTTGAGAAAACAATTTGGCCTCGTGAAGTTGATCGAACAAATCGTCTATCCTCGGCAATGGATGCTTGTTGTTCTTGGCCACCTTGTTCAGCTCACGATTGTCCACACACAATCTCAAAAAGCCATCCGCCTTGGTTTCAAACACGACCTGTGCACCCCATTTGGAAACACTTCTCTGAACGAATCCTTTTCGTAGAAGGTCAGGAACTTGCACCTCCAACTCTCGTTATTCCTTAGACGCCATCCGCCTAAGAGGCATAATAATTAGTCTAGCACCCTAAACCAAATCGATCCTGAACTCGATCTCACGATGCACCAGCAACCCTTTGACTTCGTCAAAGACATTCTCATACTCATTAGTGATCAACACATATGACAAGTCTTCCTGTGGAATCACAAGCGAATATAGATAGCTCACAAAGACACCATCGTTGGGCTTACACCTAATCAACACTTTTCTCCCTTCCATATCCCCGATTCTCACCTCTAGCTTCTCGCAATTCACTCTTGTCGCATATCTCTGTTGGATCTAGATTAACCCTAGGGGGTGAATAGGGTTTATTGAAAATTAAGCGAGATATAAAAAAACAGATCACAGAATACAACAAAAATAAAAAGCAAAAAGGAAATAACACCCAGATATACCCAGCTTCGGCAAGACTTTGCCTACTGCTGCAAAAGTTTCTACTAGGTGATAGAACAGATCTCGCTTACAAGGCCATGTAAACTTGCGAACCCCTCGCTCATATTCTAATCCTACGCTCAAAACTCTAGACTGGTCTATATCCCCTAGACCAGATTTCCCCTATTTTTACAAATGCTAGTAAACTTCCAGTTAACACCCTAACTAGATTCCCCTAGAATTTTACAGACTCTAGAAATTGCTTAGAAGATTCAAAAGAAAAAAATACAACAATAAAACAAAAACTCTAAAAACCTAGGTTAATTAAAAATAAAGTCTCCCCATTATCACTTAAACACAAATGACCGACCCACTTAAGAAAAAGGTTCCACCCTCCTCTCTTCAATACTCCCAATCACTTTCCTCTTTTGTTTGGAGAAAACAAATGGCGGCGTCTAGAGTTTTCTTCATCCTCAAATCGATCGATTGATGATTGTTCTGGAAAGAAAAAGATGCTTAGATGATTGTTGCTCTTGGATATTCGATTTGGAATTTCTCTTGATCGAAACTGTAGTAAGTTAAAATTGATTTGAAACTTTTTTTTTGCTCTCAAGTTGATTTTTGGTTTCGATCCATCTACCTGTGATGAAATGGTTATGCTAATATTAGATTGTATAATCCTTTAATTGCGCTCTGATTTCAATATATGGCTTGGCCTGATTGCGTTTGTTTTATGTTGCCATGATTTCCGCTTTTGATTGCTCTGTAAATTGATTGCCTTGATTAGCTCGACTTTGAATGACAATGATTCTAGTTGATATCATGAACCCTTGTGAACTTGAAATATATGTTGCCTTGATTGAGTTGCGTGGTTGATTTCTTGTGAGACCTTGATTGCTGTAAAATTGGAAATGCAAACATGCCAAATATAAATCTGTGATTCCATAATTGTCACTGGAATGATCATATTTGATTTTACCCCATTTTAAGCACTTGTCAAAAAGGATTTTGTTTTCATGCCAAAAATGAAATTCCTTTAATGCTTTGCCAAAACCAAAAATATTTTATTTTTTTCAAATTGTCTTGACTACATTCTTTGCTGATTGATTGCTTTTCAAAAACTTCCTTGCATTCACTTCTGTTTTGTATGCATGTATGAATATTTTTGGAAACAAATTTCTAGCACTTAATCTATTGCCAACAATGTCTTGAGCAATTTCTGGAAAAGTTTTAAACTGTGCACTTTGTTAAAACACTTTGAAACCATGCTCAGCAAAAATGGAAGTAATTCTTTTTTAATATCATTCAAATGTAAGCTTGCTTTTGTTTGATTGTATAAAGACAACTGGCTCTCTTTTGAAATGCACTATTTCGTTTTGATGCACTATACATTTTGCTAAGTTTTTGGAAACAATTAAATACTATTAATTTCCATGAGTCATTCCTTCGATTTGGTATGAATTTTTGCCAAAGAATATATGCCATTTATTCTTTTCCATGCTGATTGAACCAGTTAAGACAAAAACTTTCCATTCCTCTTTGCAAGTTGATTTCTTGGAATGCCATTAAACCATTTTTTTTATCCAAATATGATTTTGTGATGCCAAGCCTTGAATTAACTGCTTACATTTGTGGCTGCAAGAAATTTAAACTGTCTCGATTGTTCCATTTGCCGTTTCCATGTATAACCGAAACTCCCATTAGTTTCTCCACTACATGTAAACTTGTTGCATGATTGTTTTCCACCATTTGTTGCATGATATATTATGGAAAGTTAGAGAATTGTTTGTCCATTTTAACCTTTGCCAAATATGCTTGCTTGATTCCATGTTGAGCTCCACTGTTTGAGCTGAAATTCCTATGCTGCTGTACACGACAGTTTGACTTGAACCATGCTCAATTTTTTATTTTATTTTGAGCTGCTTGCATGTATACTTCCTTGTAATGCCGTGCACTTGCCACTTGAGTATTGACTTGGCTTTCATTACTATGCTTTGTGACCTTGCTATTGTGTATGCACCATTTGAATGCTACTTCACCTTTGTGCTTGATCATGATCGTAACTTGCCTTCACCATGTTCACCTATACATATGTGTATATATATATACAACAGTGTGTGTATACGTATATCGTGCATGTGTAATTTATATTATATATATCAGCAGACTACTGCATTGTGTTGTGGCTGTTCAGAATCAACTGGTTCTATTCAACAAACTAGTGTAGTATGTTGAGGCTGATCAGTGCATATATACATATCAGATCAAGTCATGAAAAATGATGAGAAACACACCAAAATTCTGAGGCAAATAAATTTTCAAAATAAAATTTATATTTGCTAGAATATGAAATTATTTTTATTCAAGATTACTGTGTGTGTTTATGACAGGTATGAAGACTAGACTGACTGAAGGATGCTGTGAAGACAGAAGGCAAAGAACTGAAGACAGTTAACTGTATAAATCAAAATGTCTGTATTGAGTGATGTGTCTGTGTCAATAAAAAAAATGTCTATATAACTGAGTAATTGTATGAGTGCTATAGTGAGGAACTGTGTATGTAATGAGAGAAAAGTATTGATGTTTGTATTAAACAAATATGACTGAAATAAAATATTATTTTTATTCTGTTCAAACAAATTTGTCTAACGTATTCAGTTTATATACAAGTACAATATCATGTGTAATATCTGTGAATGTGTATAAATAGTGGAGTCATATAATTTGTACTATTTAAATGTTGAAATATAATATTTTATTTAAATAAAATATTGTGTGAATATATGAAATTCTATACAGTCGTATTCTATTTAAATATAAATATTATATTCCTGTCTGTGATGTTATATAACAGTACAATAACAAACACATTTAAAATAATATATACTTGTTTGTTATCGTCAATCATATAATTGTGTATACAACACTGTTATATTCAACAATCTCCCCGTTTTGATGATGACAAACAAATAAAAAGATTTTGAATATAATACATGTGTTTGTTCGAGAATAGTGAAACTCTCCCAATTTGAATTCTCCCCCTATAACTGTGCATGAGTGAAAAGAAAGAAAATTGAATGAATTTTCAAAATTAAAATATTTATAAAATATTCACTCATAAATCAAAATCTCAACCCATTCTCCCCCTTTTGTTATCATCAAAAGGATATATAATTTAAAATATAGATGACAAATGACTAACAAATACAATATCAACTTAAGAGGAAGAATGGTCATCATAAATCTCAATCAGTCAAACAAAAATCATAATAAACTAAGAACAGGTTGCATATTTCACATTGTAAATAATGACGGATTTACAATGAATTTTATATAAAATAGGGAGAATTACAAAAATATGATTTCCAATTATTTTCAAAATAATTTTGCAAAATTTAGCACAAAAACAGTGATGGATTTGGACTATAGTTAATAATTCAATTTGAGTGACAAAATCGAATAATCTCAAATCCCAGTATCTATCATCAATAAATCATAATACGTCATAAAATATTAACACATTTCACAGGTTAGAAGATGGATTGATAGACTATTTTTTTTAAATACCAAGGAGAATTTCATATTAATTTCAATTTAGCATATCATTTCCTTTTCTTTTATTTTTTATTTAAGAGCACACTAACTATGCATAACCAAAGCTTGGATTTCTAAATGAGGTCAGTCGCAGCTTAAATTATAAGTTATCTCTTAACCATGCATGATGACACACTTATGTATTAATTATATATTTATCGTTTTCAGCTTCAAAATAGAAAAAACTCCTCGGTATATAAAACCAATATATGGATGATAGAGGATGGGTAGGTACAGAAATGGACTGTGAAATAAATTTCTAAATTAATTATATTATGAAATATGATCAACTATACCGAGATCATTGAAAATTTTCAATTATCACTACTTCTGAAAAATAACATAGTCCCATTTCTATCACAAATATTTCCACCATTTATTCAAAAAGATTTTAAAACATATTAACACTCCATATTATTACAAAATCATATTGAATGGCAGAAGGATGATAGATAATGAAGATGGTCGTGAAATAATTGCTAATTCAAAGATATTATAATAATTGTTCAACCATTATGAAAATCTAAATAAAATTATAACACCCCGTAATTTTATAACATTAAAATTCACAAATTAAAGTATACTTAAATTTTAGAAGAACAACTAAGTGAAATGGGTTGCGCTATTATGTTCGTCTCAAAATTTTGGGTCAAGATAGACATTTGGTTTGTATAAAACAGATAACATATGAAGAAGTTATTAAGCCTTGAAGTTTCTATGCATATGATATATATATATATATATACACATATATAATATTCAAAAAAAAGTTCAAAACAGCAAATCGGGAGGGGGAATAGCCAAACTGCACCATGTTTGGAGTCGATCTGAGCCTTGCTGTGTCGACTAGGGGTCGATCCAGGGTGTTTGGCTATCAACCTGTGGCCCGATTCTCCCTAAGGGCTGATGTAGCATCTGAGTGGTCCTGATGGTTCTGGTTATCCCTAGGTTAATCCGACGGCTCTTATTAAATTAAACTTCTATAAAAACACTCCTAAACCCCTAACCCTAATCACATTAATTCATAACAAGAGCCGTCATGCCGTCAATGGAGAACCTAGAGTAACTGCCACACACTTTCAACCCTAAAGCAAGATAGAAGCTTGAATCAAAATCAAATCAAATCTAAATAACGATTAGTCTACATCAAAGGTGAGCAATTCAGTTTCAGAATATAGATCCCAGAAAGACAAGACTATTCTTTTTAATTGTGAGTATGATAGCTTTCACAAATTAATTAATTAATTTAATTATGATAAGATATAATTGGGATTATGAGAATATGATTTTGAATCATGTGATGTAAATTATATGTATGTTTGCGGTGTTGAATTATATGTTAGTCTTATGCAAGTTGGATCATATGTTAGTTCTTATGTGAGTCTTATGCAAGTTGAATCATATATCTTATGCAAGTTTGTGATGATTGGATCATATATTCATGTATGAATCTTATGCAAGTTTGGGTTGTTAAAATATATGTGAGACATGTATATGCATATGCTAGTTTATGTGACATTAACCTTTATGTCTAGATCCATATGCAAGTTTACATCTTTATGTTTAGATCCATATGCAAGTTTTCGTCTTTTTGTTTAGAACTATATGCAAGTTTACATCTTTATGTTTGGATCTATATGCAAGTTTAAATCTTTATGTTTAGATCCATATGCAAGTACACACCTTTATGTTTGTATCTATAGCAGTACATAAGTATGCAAGTTTATGCCCATTACCTATGCTAGTTTTGTATCTTATGCTAGTTTGAATGAAATTCATATGCAAGTTATTGGCTATGTGATCTTATGTCATGATCCTTAGATCTATTTTATGTGATGTTGTTTTACTTTTTATAAGTTAGACTATTTGCGAGTCTAACATATGTCATATGAAAACGTACGAATATCGTGGGGATGATTGGATAATATTGAATATACATAAATTGTGAATTGGCATAAAATGGCCTTAAAAGGCATATAATTAATTTGAGACATTAATTGGCATAATTGGTATTTATGGACATAATTTTAAGAGACAATTATGGACATAAATAAATTTGGAATTTACTGACAAATTTAAATATGGTTATTAATCGAATTTGGAGTTAAATAAAGATATGTAATGATTAACCGCCTAAGACACGAGGTTAGACTCTTTTGTGGTGTAAGACTGCCCAGACCCGCCTGGCAAATCCAGCAGCCACAAATGCCAGTCTAATGTGAGAGGTCAAAGGCACGAATTAAATGCGTAATAATTGTAAAGACACGAGGTTAGGCTTGTTTGCGGTATAAGACTGCCCAGACCTGTAACACCCCACGTCCATTAATGTCACTCACAAAGGGAATGCATTAACTTCTATGGAGCGTTTTAAGTGAGTATAGAACAGAAACTTAAAAACAAGACAGATATAAACAGTACTTGAAAAATTAAAAACTTTATTTCATTGCAGCGGAAAATACATATGTTTAATTACATCATTAAAACCAGAGCCAAGTACATAATATCCATCTTGACTAAATCAAAGTACATAAATTGAAAGACATAATCCCCAATACAAAATAGCCATAAATAAAAAGAGGCTGAACTTTACTTCAGCAATCCAAGCAATCTTCTAAAAGCAAGAAGCACAGTTGTCCAAAATTAAGCTCCACTGGTGCTTATTCCAACCTGAGCACCTTGGGGGGGGGGGGGAAGAAAAGAGGAGGAAACAAAGGGGGGGTCAGACATAAAGTCTGGCGAGTGCGATAACTTTAACAATATAATTACCAAAGTAACTAGGCTAAGGCATAAGTTGGAAAATAAGGAAATGACCATGAACCATTGAGTATAGCAGAGTAAACAAGGAAACAAGATGAACAACGATATCGTTAAAGCGCACCTAACCGACTATAAGATAATTACTATACTGCACCACCACTATAAGGTAATTGCTATACTGCACCACCATTAGTCATCCTAAGGTTGATCCCGCCTATAGACTTAATAATGATATTGTTAATTTCGTGCACCCCTAGCTGCCTTCATAGGTTCCGCGTTCCCCTATCTCCACTAGGTGTACCCACTACCCCCAAGCGATCGGCTCCCTAACTCGTAGATACCCTTGTGAGCCCCACAGTGAGATGTATCACTTCCCAAAGTGGCAACCCGATACCACAAATAATGCACGGCTTATACCTACACGATGCAACAACGTCTTACCTACCAGCACGGGTCCACGCACGCATATGAACCCGTTGGACTTGCGTTGCCATCGCTGACCCGTTTGGCCTCTAACAGTCAAGCCCAGTATGCGTGTCCCGTCCTCGACTTGGGTCGAGCCCACAAAGATACGTATGGGTTACTGGTTGAAATGGGCCCCAATGACTTGACATAAGCTATCCACCTAAGCTTGGTCCCCTCTAGTATTCCCACTTAACCCACTTCTTATTCATGTTTCAATTACATGTTTCAATTTTGGTTAAGTATTTCTAATCGTATTTCAAATGCCAACCAAGGCACCCACTAGATTCCACATGCCACCCAAGGCACCCACTTAACCCCCTCATGTCGCACTACATGTTTATCTGGTTAAGTGTTTCTTAATTCATTAAGACCGTAACCTCATAAAGACCTCTCACATTAGACTGGCATTTGTGGCAGTTGGATTTGCCGGGCGGGTTCGGGCAGTCTTACAACACAAACAAGCCTAACCTCGTGTCTTTACAATTGTTATGTATTTAATTTATGCCTTAGACCTCTCACATTAGACTGGCATTTGTGGCAGCTGGATTTGCCG
The DNA here is from genome assembly GCA_030737875.1 of Allium sativum. Taxonomy (NCBI): domain Eukaryota; kingdom Viridiplantae; phylum Streptophyta; class Magnoliopsida; order Asparagales; family Amaryllidaceae; genus Allium; species Allium sativum. Next base: position 152,221,521 of record CM060912.1, read on the forward strand.
GGCGGGTCCGGGCAGTCTTACACCATAAAAGAGCCTAACCTCGTGTCTTTGATGATTAATTACTCCAAATTAATCATTCCCCAATTTGAATTACTTTCCCTATTCAAATTATCAATCAATTCCAAATTTAATGATGTCCATAATTGACTCAATTATGTCCATCCATTTATGGTATGTAAAATCATACCAATTTTCATCACAAATTTATTTTATGTCTTTTAAGGCGTTTATGCCAATTTAATCTTTTAATATTATCCCCTTTACCCCACGTTATACATTCGTTCGTTTAACGTAAAATATACGTTAGACTCGAATAGTCTAACTCATGGAATAAAGAGAAAACATCACAACATACATATAATTAAAACTAGATCTAAAAATAGGGGTTGTGTGAATGATGTTCTACATCTAAAACTTGCATAGGCCAAAGTTACAACTTGCATAAAACTACATATGTCATAGACCCAAATCTAAAGGCGTGAACTTGTTGGGATAATTGTCACAAACTTGCATAAATCATGTATGTCATAGATCTACATCTAATGGTGTAATCTTGCATAGGCAGTAACCACAAACTTGCATAACATGATTCATATTCAAACACATGTATTCATATAAACTCGCATATGTGATTTATGCAACATAACAATAGTATAAACTTACATCTAAACATGTAAACCAGCATGTATAATTTGGCATATAACTCACACATGTCATATCCTAACTTTAGATCTAAAATAGGTGACATGAAGCATATAAGGTTATACATGTAATTTTCCCCAACTTGCATATGATTCATGTCTTAATAAAAATCTAAACTTACATACATACTTATGATTTATCATATGAATCAACATACCCAAACTAGCATATGAACAACATGGTGATTCGATTATACATAAGCTAATCATAAAATTACAACATATATGATCACAACTTTGCAAGATAGCATCATAGAATTTACAACATAAACATCACAATTTTACTACATGAATAATAACATGCGGTCAATAATTCACATCATATCCAAATAGTCCACATCATAACTCAGTCCAATTAATTTGCTAATTATTTTATTAAAATTATCGAACTCACAATTCAGAGAAGGTCTTGAATTCTGAATTCTAAGTTCTGAAGTTGTAATAGCTTTCCCTTGAAGAAGATTCGTTGTTAAAGTTGAAAAGGATTGATTTAGACTAGCTTTCTTCCTCTCTAATTGGTGGCGGCTATGCTGTGTTGCTAGGTGATGGCATGGAGGCCATGAATCTATTTTTTTTTTTTTTTTTGATTTTTTGATTTTATGGTTTGAGTCCAGAGGTGTTTTTATAGAGTTTAGGATTAATTTAGGCCATCCGATCAACCTAGAAGCAACCTAAACCATCCAAACAAGATAGGGTGACACCTCAGCCCTAATGACTCAGCATAGTGTATAAAATGTTCATTTTTTTCTATAATTTACATATTTCTTATTTATGACAAATTCCATATGTAAATTATTCCCATTTTAATTATGCCATAACTATATTTTTAATTATGCTCATAATTAATGGTATACTAAATATACAATTTCATGAACCAATCTATGCCATGTAATTTTCATGTTTATCCTTCATATTTATATGTAAATTATAAATCTATTATTGTTAATTACATATTCTCCCTTTTACCCTATACCATAATTACCCATATACAAATATCTATGTATACGTGCATAAATCTTTCTTACCTTTAATTTGTCATAAAAGCCAATCAAAGAAGGCCACATAAAACAAATAAACATTGACAACCAAAAATGTGCCACGTATGCCACATGATGCGTACACGTCATATATATATATATATATATGTGTGTGTGTGTGTGTGTGTGTGTGTGTGTGTGTATTATATATATATATTTTCTTTTATTTATCTTCCAATTACCAATTTTCACACTAAACCACTTTTTGAAATGTGTTCACACTAAGCCATTTTAAGCCATTCCCCTAAAACAAAAATATGGCGCTGGCGGGGATCGAACTTTGTACCTTTTGTATGCAAGTCACGTGTTCCAACCAAATCAGCTACTAAGTCTTTTTCTTACAAACCTTAGAACAATGCTAAACATTTATTCTTTTCTCATTCTTTTTTTTTCATGTTTTGCTGCAATATTTAATTTAAAGATATCTTTTTCATAAGGAATCCAATCTATACAAACTTGGACTCTATCTCAACCAGAATTCAGAGACGAACACAATGGAGCAACCCGTTTCCCTTAATTCTCACGTCTGAGATTAATTATTCTTCAGTTAATTCGATTATTCAAAAATCCGGGGTGTTACATTCTCCCCTCCTTAAAGGATTTCGCCCCCGAAATCTCCAAGTTAAGGAGAATGCATATCCTAACATCCAAACAACCATCTACTCAACCATCAAACACAGGCATCCATTGTCCTTATAGAATTTCTAACGCTGTATGAACATATGCAAAAAGTGCGTGTATATGTTCCTTATCTAATGCAAAATCAGACGGTCTACTGATTCAGTTGACATCCTTATTGCAAACCATGATAGTGCCATGCGTCCATTATGTATGCGAAAGAACCCTATCGATACATATTATTTGTACATGTGTGCACAACCATTCACTAAAATGCAACATCCATATGATGGTATAACCATTATAAATCTATTACTTAAATATGTACACACATTTATATGCAATATGCAATATGAAGTGACTGAGCCGATCTAGTGCCTAAAGTGTGTGTATATGCATCCACGAGCAACCACTAGCAAACACTTGCATCCACATGCATCCATCATACATAACATGTCTCAAACACATGTTTCAACCATAGGACTATCCTACCTAAAGGTCAAAGATACTAGCGAGAGGACATACTAAAGATAAGATAAGTATAAGGTAAGTGATAAAGGAGAAACTAAAAGACATACCCTCGAAAAGAAAAGGGTATAATGAACGCATCTTCTCTTTCGCCTCCCAAGTAGCATTGCTCTCATCATCTCCCCATTGCACTTTGACTAGCTTGACCTCTCGATTCCTCAACTTCTTAACCTCTGACCCAAGAATGCACGTAGGAGCTCGCCGAATCGTCGCATCACGGTCTATCTCGTGCCTCGGGATAAACCCCGAACTTCATCGAAGATGTCACCATACTCACGGACCCCACGAACAAATTCCAAACCATCGTTGGACGCGTTAAGAGATTCTAGGTAGCTAAGCATCACTGGACCTTTAGGGTCACAAGAAATATCAAGGGTTTTTCCGCAACGAGTCAACACTCAAACTACCCTTCTTTCACAAACTAGGATGGCACCGTACCAGGCTAGCCAATCCATGCCTAGAATCAAGCCATAGCCCATGAAACCAAGAACGAAGGCGTTGCATTCGAACCCAACGCCCAAGATAGACACCCTCAAATCCCGACAAATCATTGAAAGATGAGCCGAACCACCAATAGGATTTGAGACTACAATGGGATCCATAACTAGACTAGTATTTAGGTGCAGTGTTTCAACTAACGAAGAAGATCAAACAAGTGTGAAGCGCCAAAATCAAACAAAGTTCGAACATGATGATTAAAAAGGAAAACCAAATTTCGACCGAGATGTTTCTATCTCTAGCAGGTATATCTGCCGTGAGGGAACAAATCTTCCCTCCAGAAGATCCTGTACTATGTCCTTACCCTTGCCCTTGCCTCTTTGGACAATCTTAATAAGATGTCCCGTCTCTTCGTAATGATAACAAATAGTCTTCTTCTTCTTTCTAACGCCTTTCTTTAGGTGGCCAGGTATTTCACAAGTGTGACACTTCCCCTTTTTCTTTTTCCTGACCCTTGTTATCATTACCGTCTTTCTTTAGATCCACTTTCTTATCGTGTGTCCTATCCATGTCTCCCCCGCACGTTTTCCATTCGTGACTTACCGCCAAAATGAAGCTTCACCCTTCATTAACCAAGCAGCTAGTTGAACCTTCCTTTCATCGTCCATCTCAAAGGTACCAACAAGTCCTCCACTTCCTTGAGCAAACTTCTAATTTTGACAAACGTCCCAGTCCCAACGAACAGAAGCTCTTACATATCTTAGAAAAAGCGTCTATACGTGGAGGAAGAGATTCAAAAAGGAAAGAGGAAGGGATTCAAAACGGAGAATCGGAAGGAAGATATATGGCTCTTGTGGGTTATGTTTTTAAAATAAACCTTTCTCTTGAAAATACTCTCCTTAAAACATATTTCTGAAAGTATTTCTTTATAAAAATGATTTTGAAAAACAGTTTTTCAAATTCTCTATCTGTTCTGGTAACCTTCAGCTCTGATACCACGTGTAACACCCCACGTCCATTAATGTCACTCACAAAGGGAATGCATTAACTTCTATGGAGCGTTTTAAGTGAGTATAGAACAAAAACTTAACAACAAGACAAATATAAACAGTACTTGAAAAATTAAAAACTTTATTTCATTGCAGCGGAAAATACATATGTTTGATTACATCATCAAAACCAGAGCCAAGTACATAATATCCATCTTGACTAAATCAAAGTACATAAATTAAAAGACATAATCCGCATTACAAAATAGCCATAAATAAAAGAGAGGTTGAACTTTACTTCAGCGATCCAAGCAATCTTCTAAAAGCAAGAAGCACAGTTGTCCAAAATCAAGCTCCACTGGTGCTAGTTCCAACCTGAGCACCTGGAGGGGGGGGGGGAAGGAAGAAAAGAGGAGGAAACAAAAGGGGGTCAGACATAAAGTCTGGTGAGTGCGATAACTTTAACAATATAATTACCAAAGTAACTAGGTTAAGGCATAAGTTGGAAAATAAGGAAATGACCATGAATCATTGAGTATGGCAGAGTAAACAAGGAAACAAGATGAACAACGATATCGTTAAAGCGCACCTAACCCATTATAAGATAATTACTATACTGCACCACCACTATAAGGTAATTGCTATACTGCACCACCACTAGTCATCCTAAGGTTGATCCCGCATACAGACTTAATAATCATATTGGTAGTTTCGTGCACCCCTAGCTGCCTTCATAGATTCCGCCTACCCCTATCTCCCCTAGGTGTACTCCCTACCCCCAAGCGATCGGCTCCCTAACTCGTAGATACCCGTGCTGGCCCCACAGTGGGTGTATCACTTCCCAAAGTGGCAACCCGATACCACAAATAATGCACGGCTTATACCTACACGATGCAACAACGTCTTACCAACCAGCCCGGGTCCACACACGCATATGAACCCATTGGACTTGCGTTGCTACCGCTAACCCGGTTTAGCCTCTTACAGTCCAGCCCGGTATGCGTGTCCCATCCTCAACTTGGGTCGAGCCCACAAAGATACAATGGTTTACTGGTTGAAATGGGCCCCCATGACTTGACACAAGCTATCCACCTAAGCTTGGTCCCCTCTAGTATTTCCCACTTAACCCACTTCTTATTCATGTTTCAATTTTGGTTAAGTATTTCCAAGCATATTTCAAATGCCACCCAAGGCACCCATTAGATTCCACATGCCACCCAAGGCACCCACTTAACCCCCTCATGTCCCACTACATGTTTATCTGGTTAAGTGTTTCTTAATTAATTAAGACCGTAACCTCATAAAGACCTCTAACATTAGACTGACATTTGTGGCAGCTGGATTTGCCGGGCGGGCCCAGGCAGTCTTACACCACAAATGAGCCTAACCTCGTGTCTTTACAATTGTTACGTATTTAATTTATGCCTAAGACCTATCACATTAGACTGACATTTGTGGCAGCTGGATTTGCCGGGCTGGTTCGGGCAGTCTTACACAACAAAAGAGCCTAACCTCGCGTCTTAGACGATTAATTACTCCTAATTAATCATTCCCCAATTTGAATTACTTTCCCTATTCAAATTATCAATCAATTCCAAATTTAACGATGTCCATAATTAACTCAATTATGTCCATCCATTTATGGTATGTAAAATCATACCAATTTTCATCACAAATTTATTTTATGTCTTTTAAGGCGTTTATGCCAATTAAATCTTTTAATATTATCCCCTTTACCCCCACGTTGTACGTTCGTTCGTTTAACGTAAAATATACGTTAGACTCGAATAGTCTAACTCATGGAATAAAGCAAAACATCACAACATACATATAATTAAAACTAGATCTAAACATAGGGGTTGTGTGAATGATGTTCTACATCTAAAACTTGTATAGGCCAAAGTTACAACTTGCATAAAACTACATATGTCATAGACCCAAATCTAAAGGTGTGAACTTGTTGGGATAATGGTCACAAACTTGCATAAATCATGTATGTCATAGATCTACATCTAAAGGTGTAATCTTGCATAGGCAGTAACCACAAACTTGCATAACGTGATTCATATTCAAACACATGTATTCATATAAACTCGCATATGTGATTTATGCAACATAACAATAGTATAAACTTACATTTAAACATGTAAACCGACATGTATAATTTGGCATATAACTCACACATGTCATATCCTAACTTTAGATCTAAAACAGGTGTCATGAAGCATATAAGGTTATACATATAATTTTCCCCAACTTGCATATGATTCATGTCTTAATAAAAATCTAAACTTGCATACATAATTATGATTTATCATATGAATCAACATACCCAAACTAGCATATGAACAACATGGTGATTCGATTATACATAAGCCAATCATAAAGTTACAACATAGATGATCACAACTCTGCAAGATAGCATCATAGAATTTACAACATAAACATCACAATTTTACTACATGAATAATAACATGCGGTCAATAATTCACATCTTATCCAAATAGTCCACATCATAACTCAATCCAATTAATTTGCTAATTATTTTATTGAAATTATCGAACTCACAATTCAGAGACGGTCTTGAATTCTGAATTCTGAGTTCTGAAGTTGTAATAACTTTCCCTTGAAGAAGATTCGTTATTAAAGTTGAAAAGGATTGATTTAGACCAGCTTTCTTCCTCTCTAATTGGTGGCGGCTATGCTGTGTTGCTAGGTGACGGCATGGAGGCCATAAATCTATTTTTTTTTTATTTTAGGGTTTGAGTCCAGAGGTGTTTTTATAGAGTTTAGGATTAATTTAGGCCATCCGATCAACCTAGAAGCAACCTAAACCATCCAAAACAAGATAGGGTGACACCTCAGCCCTAATGACTCAGCATAGTGTATTAAATGTTCATTTTTTTTCTATAATTTACATATTTCTTATTTATGACAAATTCCATATGTAAATTATTCCCATTTTAATTATGCCATAACTATATTTTTAATTATGCTCACAATTAATGGTATACTAAATATACCATTTCATGAACCAATCTATGCCATGTAATTTTCATGTTTATCCTTCATATTTATATGTAAATTATAAATCTATTATTGTTAATTACATATTCTCCCTTTTACCATATACAATAATTACCCATATACAAATATCTATTTATACGTGCATAAATCTTTCTTACCTTTAATTTGTCATAAAAGCCAATCAAAGAAGGCCACATAAAAAAACAAACATTGACAACCAAAAATGTGCCACGTACGCCACATGATCGTACACGTCATATATATATATATATATATGTATGTATGTATGTATATATGTGTGTGTGTGTGTGTATATTCTATATATTTTTTTTCTTTTATCTCTCTTCCCAATTACCCATTTTCACATTAAACCACTTTTTGAACTGTGTTCACACTAAGCCATTCCCCTAAAACAAACATATGGCGCTGGCGGGGATCGAACTCTGTACCCCTTGTATGCAAGTCACGTGTTCCAACCAAATGAGCTACTAAGTATTTTGCTTACAAACCTTAGAACAATGCTAAACATTTATTCTTTTCTCATTCTTTTTTTTTCATGTTTTGCTGCAATATTTAATTTAAAGATATATTTTTCATACAGAATCCAATTTACGCAAACTCGGACTCTATCTCAACCAGAATTCCGAGACGAACGCAATGGCGCAACCCGTTTCCCTTATTTCTCACGTCTAAGATTAATTTTTCTTTATTTAATTCGATTATTCAAAAATCTGGGGTGTTACAGGACCCGCTCGGCAAATCCAGCAACCGCAGATGTCAGTCTAATGTGGGAGGTCTTTACAAGGTTACGGTTCTAATGAATTAAGTAACACTTAACCAGATAAACATGTGGTGGGACATGGGGGGTTAAATGGGTGCCTTGGGTGGCATGTGAAGTTAAGTGGATGCCTTGGGTGGAATGTGAAATATGATTAGATGCACTTAACCAAGATTGAAACATGTAAGAAGACATGAATAAGAACGGGGTTAAGTGGGGAAACCTTAGTGGGGACCAAGCATAGGTGGAAGGCTTGTGTCAAGCATGGGGGCCCTTTTCAAACCAGTAACCCATTAAGTATCTTTGTGAGCTCGACCCAAGTCGAGGACGGGACACGCTTACTGGATTTGATTGTAAGAGGTCAAAACGGGTTAGCGGTGGCAACGCAAGTCCAATGGGGTCATGTGCATGCGTGGGCCCGGGCTGGTAGGTAAGACGTTGTTGCATCGTGTAGATATAAGCCGTGCATCTTTGGTGGTATCGGGTTGCCACTTTGGGGAGTGATACACCCCACTGTGGGACCAACACGGGTATCTACGAGTTAGGGAGCCGATCGAATGGGGGTAGTGGGTACAACTAGTGGAGATAGGGGCAGACGACACCTATGAAGGCTGCGGGTACACGAAACTACCATTATCATTATTAAGTTCTGTAGGCGGGTTCAACTTTTAGGGTGACTAGTGGTGGTGCAATATAGTAATTATCCTATAGTGATTAGGAACGAGATTACGCTAGAATATTCCTCTTATTTGCTTTGTCATGCCCACTTGTTTCATGGTCATATCTTATCTTACCAGTTTATGCCTTATCCTAGTTACTTTAATAATTATTATTGTTAAAGTTATTATACTCGCCAGACTTTATGTCTGACCCCCTTGTTTTCGCCTCTTTTCTTCCTTTTCCCCCAGGTTCTCAGGGTGGGACTAGTACTAGTGGAGCTTGATCTCGGATCTCTTTCTCTCTCTTTTGGAAGTGCTTGGATTGCTGAAAGTAAAGTTCAGCTCATCTCTTTTATGGCAACTTGTGTTGGGGTTTATGCTTTTTATTTTATGTACTCTGAAACAATTTATCAAGATGGATATTAATTGTACTTGGTTTATGAAGTTGTTGTAATCAAACTATTTCTCAGCTGCAATAAAAGCTGTTTTAAAATTTTCAAGTACCATTATTTATATCTATCTTGTTATATTCTGTTCTGTACAATAAACACTAAATACGCTCCATGGAAGTTAATGCATTCCCTTTGTGAGTGACATTAATGGACATGGGGTGTTACAAATATCTCCTCTTGTTGTGAAATATATTGCAGTCACAATTCATCACAATTTCAAAATCAAATAATAATTTTGATGAATTATAAATACAGTTCAATTTAGATACTGATTTCAATTTCTGAATGAATAATCAATAAATAATTTTAAAATTGAAAATCAATTACAAGAGGGATATGAAGATCTATACAAGACATGAGGGATTAAGAAATATATACATGAGGAGAATAAACAAATCAGCACTTCTAAACTAATATCACTTGATGTCTCTATTAATGAGGATTGTAACAAGACACTGGAGACAAATAAGGATATTTCAGACAGCAAAAACCATACATTAAGCCTAAGCAGACAATTAGCAAATCGGGCACAATAATTTTATCTATCAGAGCATGGTATATATTTGATACCAAAACAAGCAGTCACCAAAAAAGTTTTCAAGAACAATATTTGAGCAGCACAAAAATTAGATTCGAATCAGACTTGTCAAGATGACGGTCACATAAGATGATTCATGATCAAATGAATAAAAATATCATTTATTTGAAATCATTTGAGAAATATGAAACTCTCAAGATTCAGTGAATCAGTCACACCAGAATGTAAATTTCAGATTCAAGATATGTGTGTGATTCAATAAATCAATAATTTCAAATGATTTTAAATAAACATATATTCAAATCAAATAATCATGAAATAATAGTGAGATTTAAGACCAAATATTCAAAGAATTTTCAGAAATATCTCTGATAAGAATAAGAGAAAATTCAGGTCCTTTACATCAAATTTGAGAGGGATTCATGATCTAGAAAATTAAAAATAATTTATTTGAAATCACTTGAATCAATGTCAAGTTCGAGATATAATGAATCATTTACACAAGATGATAATTTCAGGATTAAGAGGTGTGTGATATTCAAAATATCAATAATTTCAGATGATTTCAAACAAATTTCAACCATAATAATCATGAATAAAGGTGAAATTCAAGATGTATCACTGTGATTCAAGCCAATCAGAAAATCAATGAAATTATCACGAATGATAAGAAGCAATGTACTGTAATGAGTATAATATTTTAAGCATTTTCAAAATGAATTGGAAGAAACTCAAAACAGCATAAGTGTGTGAAATTTCATTAGTTATTTAGATCTTCAAAAGTTTAGAATTCAAAATGACAGTGTTCAATATATGATATTAATGCATCAACACTGTTATGAATTCAGAAAACAAAAAAATAAACTTCAAAAAACAATTGTAGATATTTACAAGATTACATTAAAGATTTGGAAATAATTAAAACATCATAGTTTTATTCAACTAAAGTGAATTTCTTGAAAATATGAATTCTACAATTGAAAGTTTAAGAGGCACAGAATAAGAAATAAAGATACAGCAGTGACAAATCAAAACAAAAAAAAACAAAAAAAGAAGGGGTAGAAGAAGAAATTAACAAAATAAATATTTACAATGATGAGTTTAGAGGTTATACCTGAAATTGACGTGAGTAAATAAATCTCTAACTCAACAATCCAGGCTAGAGGAACTGTGAGTGATACAGAAGTATAAACCAGCTTGATTTCAAATTTCTTTTTGCACAGCAGTTCCTCAGCCTCCACTGGTACCTAATAGTTTGTAGAATCGAGTGGTCTAATAAAATTAGTAAAACCACTCACAGTTGCATTCATATATTTTGGTACCCAGACTTGTTTGTACAACAAACCACTAGAAATAACTTTTGTACCCATAGGAACCCAAATTCGTTTGAATTTAACGAAACATGTTTTATTTCCTTTTGGGATCCAAGAATGTACAAATGGATTGTTATAAAATAAATTCTCATCTCGATTGTGATTTGAAAATCCTTTGAAATTTTCAGAGTTTAAATTTTCAAAGCAAACATTTCCAAAGTGATTTGAGGAATTTTTAAAATTATTTGTTCTTCTCTTTTCAAACTCATCAATTTTTCCAAAGCCGAGTCCACTTTTATTTAGTGATGAAAACTAATTTTTCAATAACATATTTAAAGAATTTTCACCATTAGAAAATTTATTCAATTGTGTTTCAAGTCGTTGAATTTCAGTTCTAAGATCACTGTTTTCTTTCATTAAATCTGAATAACAATTTTTAGTGATCTTACATCTTTCAAAATCAGATTTCAAAGCCAAATTTTCATCTTTAAGAAATTTAATTTTGGCTTGGGACTCCGAGATTTCAAATTCAAATCGTTTTTGTTTTTAGACTGAAAATTCTTGGATTTTTCAATCTTATTTTCAAGGTATTTCAAAATTAAATCACTTTTCACCAAAATTTCATTTTCAACAATTTCAAGTTTGGAATTTATAGCAGTCTTAAAAATTTCAAATTCCTTTTGCAGAATATTATTTGAACTTGATAACTCAATCTTGTTTTCTTTTAAGATCAGAATTTCCTTTTCAAACTTTTGAACATTTTTATTGAGATGAATAAGATTGGTTTCCAATTTCAAACAATTTTTGCAATCTGAATTTGAAGAATTTTTGAAATATTCAAGTTGTAATTCTAAATTATCAATTTTGCTGGTCAACTTAGAATTCTTAGATCTCAGAGATTTAATTTTTCATTTGGAGTTTATCAACAAATTTTGTTAAATCAACACACATATAAACTAAATCTTCGTAGTTGAAATTCTCCGTTTCAGCATCTGTTGATTCTCCATCATCTGATCTATCTGAAATTTCATCTGCACGACCTGTTAAGCATAGATCTGAATTTGAGTTGACATTTTGGAGTTTTGAGCTGCAATTGTCAGATCTTCCATACTTCGTATTGAGAGTATCCCAGATTTTCTGTGCAGATAAACAATGACGGATAAGATTAAATTGTTCAGTACTAAGATAATCAAATATAATTTTCATAGCACGAGCATTGAAAGTAATATCTACAATATCAAACCCATTGATAACAACATCCCAACATTTAATATTAACAGATTTTAAATAAAATTCCATTTCGGATTTCCAATTTAAAAAATCTGTTCCATCGAAAATAGTTGGAGATAAACTAGACTGACTCTCTATCGGCTGACAACTAGGATCCATGATTCTAGGGTTAATGAAATTACTAGGCTCTGATACCATTTGAAGATCTAGAATATAATTATTGCTCTTCAGTGGACCTCAAATACTGGCTTTACATCCGGCCTCTCGACACAGAATAACCAGTAGAAGGACATGTGGGGGTAAGAGTCAATGATTCGCCAACCATATCATAGATCAAAAGGCAAGAACCCCCCATCATGCATTAACCAGCTCTGATACCACCTTTTGGATCTAGATTAAATCTAGAGGGGGTGAATAGGGTTTATTGAAAATTAAGCGAGACATAAAAAAAAATCAGATCACATAATGCAGCAAAAAGGAAATAACACAAAGAGATACCCAACTTCGGCAAGACTCTACTACTACTGCATTCTTAAAGTTTCTACTAGGTGATAGAACAGATCCCGCTTACAAGACCATGTAAACTTGCGAACCCCTCGCTCCTATTCTAACCCTACGCTCAAAACTCTAGACTGGTCTATATCCCCTAGACCAGATTTCCCCTAGTTTTACAGACGCTAGTAAACTGCAAGTTAACACCCTAACTGGATTCCCCTAGAATTTTATAGACTCTAGATACTGCTTAGACGATTCAAAAGAAAAAAATACAATAATAAAACAAAACTCTAAAAAAACTAGATTAATTAAAAATAAAGTCTCCCCTTTATCACTTAAACACAAATGACCGGCCCACTTAAGAAAAAGGTTCTACCCTCCTTTCTTCAATACCCCCGATCACTTTCTTCTTTTGTCTGTAGAAAATAAATGGCGACGTCTAGAGTTTTCTTCATTCTCAAATCGATCGATTGATGATTGTTCTGTAAAGAAAAAAATGCTCAGCTTATTGTTGCTCTTGGATATTCACTTGTGATCGATTTGGGATTTCTCTTGATCAAAACTCTAGTAAGTTAAAATTGATTTGAAACTTTTTTTTTGCTCTCAAGTTTATTTTTGGTTTCGATCCATCTGCCTGTGAAGAAATGGGGATGGTAATATAGTATTGTCTAATCCTTTAATTGCGCTCTGATTTTAATATATGGCTTGGCCTGATTGCGTTTGTTTTGTGTTGCCATGATTTCCTCTTTTGATTGCTTTGTAAATTGATTACCTTGATTAGCTCGACTTTGAATGATAATGAATCTAGTCGATATCATGAACCCCTATGAACTTGAAATATATGTTTTCTTGACTGAGTTGCGTGATTGATTTCTTGTGAGACCTTGATTGCTGTAAATTTGGAAATGCAAACATGTCAAACATAAATTTGTGATTCCATAATTGTCACTGGAATGATTATATTTGATATTTACCCCATTTTAAGCACTTGTCAAAAAGGATTTTGTTTTCATGCAAAAAATGAAATTCCTTTAATGCTTTGCCAAAACCAGAAACGTTTTTTCAAAAAATGTCTTGACTACATTCTTTGCTGATTGATTACTTTTCAAAAACTTCCTTGCATTCACTTATGTTTTGTATGCTCGGCAAAAATGGAAGTAATTCTTTTTCAGTATCATTCAAATGTAGGCTTGCTTTTGTTTGATTGTATAAAGACAACTGGCTCTCTTTTGAATGCACTGTTTTGTTTTAATGCACTATACATTTTGCTGAGTTTTCGGAAACAATTAAATACTATTAATTGCCATGAGTCATTCCTTTTATTTGGTATGAATTTTGCCAAAGAATATATGCCATTAATTCTTTTCCGTGCTGATTGAACCAGTTAAGAAAAAAAACTTTCCATTCCTCTTTGCATGTTGATTTCTTGGAATGCCATTAAACCATTTTTTTTTCATCTAAAGATGATTTTGTGATGCCTTTCCTTGAATGTAACTGCTTAGATTTGTGGCCGTAAGAAATTTAAACTGTCTCAACTGTTCTATTTGCCGTTTCCATGTATAACTGAAACTCCCATTAGTCTCTCCACTTCATGTAAACTTGTTGCATGATTGTTTGCCACCATTTGTTGCATGCTATATTATGGAAAGTTAGAGAATTGTTTGTCCATTTTAACCTTTGCCAAATATAGTTGCTTGATTCCATGTTGAGCTCCACTATTTGATCTGAAATTCCTATGCTGCAGTAAACGACAGTTTGACTTGAACCATGCTCCATTTTTTTTCTTTTTTTCGTTTTCTTTCCTTTTTTTTTGAGCTGCTTGCATGTATACTCCCTTGTAATGTTGTGCACTTGCCATTTGAGTATTGACTTGGCTTTCTTCAATATGCTTTGTGACCTTGTTGTTGTGTATGCACCATTTGAATGCTACTTCACCTTTGTGCTTGATCATGATCGTAACTTGCCTTCACCATGTTCACTTGTACATATGTAAATATATATACACCACAATGTGTGTATACGTATATCGTGCACGTGTAATTTATATTATATATATCAGCAGACTGTTGCATTGTGTTGTGGCTGTTCAGAATCAACTGGTTTTGATCAGCAAATCAGTGTAGTATGTTGAGGTTGATCAGTGCGTATATACATATCAGATCAAGTCATGAAAAATGATGAGAAAAACACTGAAATTCTATGGCAAATAAATTTTTAAAATAAAAATTATATTTGCTAGAATATGAAATTATTTCTATTCAAGATTACTATGTGTCTTTCTGTATATGACAGGTATGAAGACTGGACTGACTGAAGGATGTTGTGAAGATAGAAGGCAAAGAACTGAAGACAGTTAATTGTATAAATCAAAATGTCTGTATTGAGTGATGTGTCTGTGTCAATAAAAAAATGTCTGTATAACTGAGTGACTGTATGAGTGTTGTAGTGAGGAACTGTGTATGTAATGAGAGAAAAGTACTGATGTTTGTATTAAACAAATTTGACAGAAATAAAATATTATTTTTATCGTGTTCAAACAAATTTGTCCAAAATATTTAGTTTATATACAAGCACAATATCATGTGTAATATCTGTGAATGTGTACAAATAGTGGAGTCATATAATTTGTACTGTTTAAATGTTGAAATATAACATTTTATTTAAATAAAATACTGTGTGAATGCATGAAATTCTATACAGTCGTATTCTATTTAAATATAAATATTATACTCTTGTCTGTGATGTTATATAACAGTACAATAACAAACACATTTAAAATAATATATACTTGTTTGTTATCATCAAACAAAAATCATATAATTGTGTATACAACACCGTTATATACAACAACCTTTGTTGCCAATCCATGCCCAAGATGATCCCAAACCCAACGATTTTAAGAACAAAGCAATCACACACAAAAGAGAAACCACAACTCGACAATACTAGACCACGACACTACATGCACAAATTGGACGAACCCCTAACCGGATTAGTCACGATCAATGGTCTATTGCAAACCTTGGGTTCCAAACCCAAGCGGCACACAAGCTCATTGCAAATGAAAGAGTGTGATGCTCCGGTATGGAATAACACACGAACTGAAACACCATTAACTGAAAGAGTACCGTAAACAACGACACCCTTTCCCTTTTCCTTTGCAATAGGAACACTTAAAGAAGATGGCACGGTTTCCAAAGCATATGCCTTCACAACCTGCTTGCCCTTTGCTAATTCTAGAAAATTCTTCTTCTCATGCCCAGGCTTTCCACACTTGGAGCACTTTTTCTCAGCTTTAGGATTCTTGCACTCATTCGAGTAATGACCCTTTTGTTGGCAGTTAAAGCAAACCACCTCACTCTTAGGCTTATTTTGGCCTTCCTTTCCTTTATGATGTTGCTTCTTCCTCTTCTTATTATTACCACCCTATTGTGGTTTCATAGCTTCCTTGGTTGCAGCGACAACATTTAATTCCATAGGAAACAAGCTCTTGTGACGAACAACTTTTTCCAAATACTTCTCAAATGAATCATCAAGGTGATCCACCAATAGCCTTCCTATGTAGGTATGCATCCCCATAACAAACTACTCATTCTTCTAATAAGGTGTATCAATGTATGGAAGAGCATATTAGGACAAGGCCTCGAAATCAAAAACGTAACCATGCACAGAATGACCATTCTGTTTCAGCTCTACGAACTTCTTTAATCGAGCGGACTTATGAGTAGTGGAGATAAACTTTGCTTCAAACTTGGCTTGGAATTGCTCTCATGAAATCTCCTCTTCGGGAGTCTCAAGTGTAACTAAATTCCACCATTCCATGGCCCTGCCTTGCAACTGCCTTGAGGCAATGTAACAACCCGGATTTTCAGGACTAATTTAAAAATTTTATTTTAGCAATTTTAACGAATTTTGAATATTTAAAATGATTTATTTTAAACAATAATGACTAAAAATTTATTTTTATTGAATTTAGAAGGAATAAATTTATTTTAATTATAAAACGAGACTGAAATAGCGCTGTAGTTTGAAAATTCAGTTTCAAATTTCAAATGAATGTACAGAATTCAAAATAAATCGGATTTCAGTAAAACCAAAAATATTTGAATCTGTTTAATTATATCTTTCTAAAGAATGTGAAAAATCCAGATTTCTTAATATAAATTGAAATTTATGCGCAGTTTAAAATTCAGAATAGTCGCTATGGAATTTATATATTTTTTATATAATATAAAGCCCTTAAAAATAGCCATTTTGCAAATGACCTCCCTTTTCGACGAAACCACTTTTGTTGGATCCAGAATGTCAAATTATTTATATTTTCTAATTTTCGTAATTTTTGGAATTAGTATGTGAGCATGGCAAAAGAATAAGTGATTTATCAATTTCAGTTGAATTGGATCGACCAGAAGATGACCATTTTTCAAACAATCTCCAAATTTGACGAAATTAGTTTTGTTAGGATCGTATCATCAGAACATAGCTAGATTTATTTTTTTGGAATTTTTGGAGTCCGCATGTGGCTCCGTTAAATTAAAATGTGCATTCAAATTCAATATATAGTGATATATATTTTAATTTTGACGAAAACTAATCGAAACAATAGATTGGCTTATGAAACATATTCCATTGTGTTTGGAAAGGAGGTATTTAGCTGGGTGTGACAGTTATTGGGTTTAAGTTGGAGTTCGTACCGATAAACATATATTTTTGAAACTAAAGAAGTTAAAATGTTATTTAATATTAATATAAATACCCTCCTCTTCACATCCCAACCCTAATTCCCCTTCAATTAAGCACCCACCACCACCCATTTCGAAGGCCGGAAATTACTGGAGTTGTAACACCTCGTATTTCTATTAACACTATAGTAACAAATTAAAGAATAACTAATCTCATATGTGAGAATTAAGGGAAATGGGTTGTGCCATTGTGTTTGTCTCGGAATTCTGGTTGAGATAGAGTCCGAGTTTATGTGAATTGGACTCCGTATGAAGAAGTTATGGCCATCGGAAGTTTCAGAAAATTTAAAACAGATTTCGAAAATTCAAATTTCAGAGTCAGATGGGCTAGGCGGGAAAATTCCCGCCAGGGCCAGGTCGACCATAGGTTCGACCTACCCTGACTAGGTCGACCATAGGGTCGACCTACCCCCCCCCCCCCCGAGCAGATTTGATTAGTGACCTGTTAATGACTGTGTGCTGACTCATTAGGGTTTCTAATCTGCTCTGATTGACTGGGATTAATTCTGGGGTTATCGGATGGCCTAAACTAATCCTAAACTCTATAGAAATACATGTAGACCCAAATCCTAAAATAAAATTAAAATTAGAGCCATGGCCTCCATGCCGTCACCTTGCAACCTAGAATAGCCGCCACCAATCAGAGAGGAAGAAAGCTAATCAAATTCAACTCCATTTAACTCTAAAAACCAATCTACTACAAAGGAAAGTTAATTCAATTTCAAAACTCAGATTTCAGAACGCAAGACCTTCTTTTTGTGAGTTTTATTTATTTAACAAAATAATTAACAATTTAATTGGATTGAGTTATGATGCGGATTATATGGTTATGTTGTGAATTATTGACCGCATGTTATCATTCTATGTTGTAAAATTGTGATGTTATCATTTATGTTGTAAAATCTATGTTGTTATCATCTATGTTGTAAATTCTATGATACTATCATCTATGTTGTAAAGTTGTGATGTTATCATCTGTGTTGTAATTCTATGATTGGATTATGTATAATCATGTTTCATATGCTAGTTTGGTTATGTTGATTCATATGATAAATCATATGTATGTACGCAAGTTAGGATGTTAATTAAGGCATGGATCATATGAAAGTTAGTGAGATTTTATATATAACCTTACATGTTTCATGACATCTATTTTAGACCTAAAGTTAGACTATGACATGTGTGAGTTATATGCTAAATTCTACATGCTAGTTTACATGTAGATTTACACCATCATTTATGTTGCATAAATCACGTATGCAAGTATATATATATATATATATATATATATATATATATATATATATATATATATATATATATGTTGGAATTATGAATCATGCCTATGCAAGTTTGAATCTTATGATTAGATCTATGCCATACATGGTTTATGCAAGTTTGTGATTATCACCTAAACAAGTCTGCACCTTTAGATTTTGATCTATGACATATGTAGATTTATGAAAATTGTGACTTTGGCCTATGCAAGTTTTAGATGTAGAACATCATTCACACAACCCGTATTTTTAGATCTAGTTTTAATTATATGTATGTTGTGATGTTTTCTCTTTATTCCATGAGTTAGACTATTCGAGTCTAACGTATATTTTACGTTAAACGAATGAACGTACAACGTGGGGTAAAGAGATAATATTAAAAGATTTAATATTGAGAATTGGCATAAATGCCTTAAAAGGCATAAAATTAATTTATGATGAAAGTTGGTATGATTTTACATACCATAAATAGATGGACATAATTGAGTCAATTATGGCCATAATTAAATTTGGAATTGATTGATAATTTGCATAGGGAAATTAATTCAAATTGGGGAATGATTAATTAGGAGTAATTAATCGTCTAAGACACGAGGTTAGACTCTTTTGTGGTGTAAGACTGCCCGGACCTGCCCGACAAATCCAGCTGCCACAAATGCCAGTCTAATGTGCGAGGTCTTAGGCATAAATTAAATACGTAACAATTGTAAAGACACGAGGGTAGGCTCGCTTGTTGTGTAAGACTGCCCGGACCCGCCCGGCAAATCCAGTTGCCACAAATGCCAGTCTAATGTGGGAGGTCTTTATAAGGTTACGGTCTTAATCAATTAAGAAACACTTAACCAGATAAACATGTAGTGGGACATGAGGGGTTAAGTGGTTGCCTTGGGTGGCATGTGGAATCTAGTGGGTGACTTGGGTGGCATTTGAAATACGATTAGAAACACTTAACCAAAATTGAAACATGTAAGTGAACATGAATAAGAAGAGGGTTAAGTGGGAAGTAGTAGAGGGGACCAAGCTTAGGTGGATAGCTTGTGTCAAGTAATGGGGGCCCGTTTTAACCAGTAACCCATAAGTATCTTTGTGGGCTCGACCCAAGTCGAGGACGGGACATGCGTACTGGGCTTGACTGTAAGAGGCCAAAACGGGTTAGCGGTGGCAACGCAAGTCCAATGGGTTGATGTGCGTGTGTGGGCCCAGGCTGTTAGGTAAGACATTGTTGCATCGTGTAGGTATAAGCCGTGCATTATTGGTGGTATCGGGTTGCCACTTTGGGGAGTGATACACCCCACTGTGGGGCCAGCACGGGTATCTACGAGTTAGGGAGCCGATCGCTTGGGGGTAGTGGTACACCTAGTGGAGATAGGGGCAGGCGACACCTATGAAAGCAACTAGGGGTGCACGAAACTATTTAAGTTTCGTACGCGGGATCAACCTTAGGGTGACAAGTGGTGGTGCAGTATAGTAGTGGTGATGCAGTATAGTAATTATCTTATAGTGGTTTAGGTGCGCTTTAACATTATCTTTGTTCATCTTGTTTCCTTGTTTACTCTGCCTTACTCAATTGTTCACAGTCATATCCTTATTTTCCAACTTATGCCTTAGCCTAGTTATTTTGGTAATTATATTGTTAAAGTTATCGCACTTGCCAGACTTTATGTCTGACCCCCTTTGTTTCCTCCTCTTTTCTTCCTCCCCCCCCCCCAGGTGCTCAGGTTGGAACTAGCACCAGTGGAGCTTGATTTTGGACAACTGTGCTTCTTGCTTTTAGAAGATTACTTGGATCGCTGAAGTAAAGTTCAGCCTCTCTTTTATTTATGGCTATTTTGTAATGCGGATTATGTCTTTTAATTTATGTACTTTGATTTAGTCAAGATGGATATTATGTACTTGGCTCTGGTTTTAATGATGTAATTAAACACATGTATTTTCCGCTGTAATGAAATAAAGTTTTTAATTTTTCAAGTACTGTTTATATCTGTCTTGTTGTTAAGTTTCTGTTCTATACACACTTAAAATACTCCACGGAAGTTAATGCATTCCCTTTGTGAGTGACATTAATGGACGTGGGGTGTTACACGTGGTATCAGAGTTGAAGGTTACCAGAACAGATATGAATTTTGAAAAGTGTTTTTGAAAAACAACTTTTATAAAGAAGTACCTTCAAAAGTATGTTTTAAGGAAAGTATTTTCCAGAGAAAAGCTTATTTTAGAAAGCATATCCCCAAGAGCCATATATCTTTCCTTCGGTTCTTTTGTATTGAATCTTTCATTTTTCGTTTCAGCATGTCTTGAGCATCTGAGATACCAGAGGTGTTCAAGTACCCGATTGGTTTCGTCAATATCTCGAGGCTAGGGCCGCTACCGCGGGTCCGACCAACGTTCCTCCTCCTCCTCCCCCAGCTCCAGTCATTCTTCCGCGTGGACATACTTTCTCCAAGATATGTAAGGACTTTCGTTCGATGGGTGGAAAATCTTTTAGTGGGACTGAAATTTTCATTGAAGCTAGAAATTAGTTGAAAGAAGTGGAAGATTTGTTTGGCATTTTCGACTTGGACGACTGTAAGAAGGTCCAATTGGCTGCTTGGTTGATGAAAGACGAAGCTTCGTTTTGGTGGGAAGTCACTAATGGAGAGCGTCCAGTTGATACATGGCCAGATTTCAGGCGTAGGTTTGAGACGAAGTTTCTCTCATGGGATGAAGAGAATCTCTACATGGAAAGGTTTCTAACGTTGAAGCAAGGGAATCTATCAGTGAAAGAATACGTTAACAAGTTCAATCAGTTGGCGAGATTTGGCTTGGACTTGATGAATACACCCGAAAAGAAGGCCCTGAGATTTGTTAAGGGTTTGAGCGAGCTGCTTCATAGGTTATCTATGACCCACATTCCCATGGGGCTACCTTTGAGAGACTAGTTGACATGGCACTTATGCATGAAGAGGAGAAGGGCACCAATGCTAATAAGGCACCCGAGAAGAAAAGGTATCAAAAGAAACCGCAACAGCAACAACAGAACATGAAAGGTGGTAAAGGCAACAATGGTAAGGGAAAGAAAAGATGTTTTAACTATGGGACACCAGGCCATCTAAGCAAAGATTGTAGGAAGAAAAAGAAGACTGGCTGTTTCCACTGTGGCTAAGAGGGACATCTAATTAAGGACTGCCCAAAGAAAGGGCAGAGTGCAGGGTCTACCTCGGGAGGGCAGGTGTAGGCTTTTATGGCACCAGGGCAGGCAAGGGGGCAAGTTCAGACTCTCGTGGTCCCACCGCTGCAAGAACGAGGTGGAGCAATTTCCGTTGAAAGTTTAGTTTTTCTATTTGATCATCCTGTCCGTACTTTATTCGATTCTGGCGCATCACATTTGTTTATCTCTACATCATTAGTTGAAACACTGCACCTAGATACTAGTATAGTTACGGATCCCTTAGTAGTCTCAAATCCTATTGGTGGTTCGGCTCATCTTTCTATGATTTGTCAGGATTTGAGAGTGTTTATCTTGGGCGTTGGGTTTGAATGCAACGCCTTTGTTCTTGGCTTTATGGGCTACGGCTTGATTCTAGGTATGGATTGGCTAACTAGATACGGGGCCATCCTAGATTGTGAAAGAAGGGTAGTTATATTGTTGACTCGTTGTGGAAGGACCCTTGATATTTCTTGTGACCCTAGAGGTCCAGTAATGCTTAGCTACCTAGAATCCATTGACGCATTCGATGATGATTTACATTCTGCTCGTATAGTCCATGAATATGTTGATGTCTTTGATAAGGTGAGGGTTTTACCCCCAAAACATGAGATAGACTTTCGAATATATCTAGTAGATAATGCAAAGCCAGTTGCATTGCCAGTGCGCCACATGGCTCCAAGAGAGAGAAGACAACTCAGTAAGCAAGTGAAAGAATTGCTTGAGAAGGGGTTCATCAGACGTAGTATATCGGAGTATGGTGCTCCAGTAGTATTTGCCACGAAGGCGAATGGGTCCCTTAGACTTTGTGTGGACTATAGAGAACTTAATAAGCTTACTAAGAAGAATAGGCACCCAATTCTGAGAATTGACGATCTCTTCGATTAGTTAGTTGGCGCCTCAGTGTTTTCGCAGTTGGAATTAGCCACTGGTTTCCAGCAGTTGAGAGTGGCTGAGGATAGCATAGACAAGACTGCCTTTAGGAATCCGGATGGTTTCTTCGAGTGGCTTGTGATGCCCTTCGGTTTGACAAACGCCCCAGCATACTTTGTTGACTTGATGAGTAGGGTGTTTAGGGAGTACCTTAATAAATTCGTGGTAGTCTTTGTGGACGACATCCTGATCTTTTCTAAGAGCGAGGAAGAGCATGCCCTACATCTTAGGGAAGTGTTGGAGACTCTTCGAGCGCATAGCCTTAAAGCTAAATTTTCTAAATGTCACTTTTGGAGGAAGGAAGTGCGATTCTTAGGGCACGTGGTTTCCAAAGAAGGGATAGTTGTGGATCCCGCGAAGGTAATGGCCATCCAAGATTGGAAGGTCCCTAAAAATGCTACCGAGGTGAGGAGTTTCTTAGGGTTGGCTGGCTACTATAGGAAGTTTATCAAAAACTTCGCAAAAATATCAGCCCCATTAACATGCTTGACGAAGAAGATCCTAGTTTTCACATGGGACGTAGATTATGATGATGCGTTCCAACGTTTAAAGAGAGCTTTAACCACAGCCCCAGTCTTAGTGTTTCCATATGGGAGTAAGCCATTTACCGTTTATATTGATGCTTGTGGGACAGGACTAGGCGCAGTCTTAATGCAAGAGGGAAGGGTAATAGCGTATGGTAGAACGAAGTTGAAAGTGCATGAGAAAAATTACCCTATACATGACCTAGAGTTGGCCGCTATTGTCTTCGCGCTTAAGTCATGGCGTCATTATCTTCTTAGCGAGAAATTTGAATTGTTCACTGACCACAAGTCGCTAAAATACTTGTTCTCTCAGAAGGACTTGAACTTAAGGCAACAAAGGTGGATGGAATTCTTAGCATCCTACAATTTCGAGATAGCCTATACCCCTGGCAAAGGTAACGTGGTAGCAGACGCCTTAAGTGGGAAAAGGTTATCCTTGAGTCTGTTGTTTGTTGAGCGGCGAAGCTTAGAGTTCATCTCTACGTTTTACTTTATACCTTCCATTGACTTTGTACCCGGTTTACTAGCATCCTTAGAGATCAGACCTACGCTTTTGGGATGGATTGGTGAGGCACAGCGAGATGACCCCCAGTTGGTCGAGTTAGTAGAAAAGCTCAAAAGGGGGGACTCATCGAGCCATCTCAGTAGGTATACCCTAGATTATAAGGGTTGATTACGTAGGGACGGTAGACTTTGTGTACCACGGGACGAGGATTTGAGGAAAACCATTCTTGACGATGCACATCGATCGAAGATGACCATCCATCCCGGCGGGGACAAGATGTACATGGACATGAGACGAGATTACTTTTGGACCGGCATAAAGAGGGATGTGGCTAAGTTTGTCGCTAAATGCTTGGTGTGCCAACAAGTAAAAGTAGAGCAAAAGAAGCCCGTTGGATTGCTTCACCCATTGAAGGTCCCACAAAGGAAGTGGGAAAGCGTCTCGATGAACTTTGTTGATGGATTACCGAGATCGAGGAAGGGTAATACGGGGATTTGGGTCATGGTAGACAAACTTACTAATAGCGCCCATTTCATTCCCGTGAAAAGTAAGAGGACTGCTCCATGGTTAGCCTCCGTATACATTCGAGAGATAGTTCGTTTGCACGGTGTTCCTTCTAGCATAGTGAGCGACCGCGATCCTATCTTTACTAGTGAATTTGGGAAGATCTTACAAGAGGCGGTAGGGAATCAGTTATGTTTGAGCACCGCATATCATCCTCAGACGGACGGCCAGACCGAGAGGGTGAATCGTATTCTAGAGGACCTATTGAGGTTGTGTGTCTTAGACTTCGGAGGTACATGGGAGGAACATCTTCCGTTGGTGGAGTTTGCGTATAATAATAGCTTTTAGTCTAGCATTGGCATGGCACCGTTCGAGGCTATTTATGGACGGCCGTGTCGTTCGCCTACGTGTTGGTGGGATTGTACAGATAAGATCTTGCTTGGGCCCGATGTGATTAGAGAGACTTCGGAAAAGATCGATTTGATTCGAAGGAGGATGAAGACGGCGCAAGATAGGCAGAAATCTTATGCTGACAAGAGGAGGACAGATCTTGAGTTTGATATTGGGGACATGGTCTTTGTTAAGGTGTCTCCATTACGGAATGTGGTTCGCTTTGGGTCCATTGGGAAGTCAGCACCAAGGTTCGTAGGGTCGTTTCCTATTAAGGAGAGGATTGGACATATGGCGTATAGAGTGGAGTTTCCCGAGAGACTTAGTGGTGTACACGATGTATTCCATGTACCACATTTGAGGAAGTGCTTGCATGAGACCGTGGAAGTAGTGGAGCCGAGCTTGCATAGAGAGGTGGAGATCGAGCGTGATGCGACGATTCGACGAGCTCCTACGTGCATTCTTAGGTCAGAGATTAAGAAGTTGAGGAATCGAGAGGTCAATCTAGTCAAAGTGCAATGGGGAGATGACAAGAGCAACACTACTTGGGAGATGGGAGAGAAGATGCGTTCATTGTACCCTTTTCTTTTCGAGGGTATGTCTTTTAATTTCTCCTTTATCGCTTAGCTTGTACTTATCTTATCTTTAGTATGTCCTCTCGCTAGTATCTTTGACCTTTAGATAGGGTAGTCATATGGTTGAAACATGTGTTTGAGACATGTTATGCATGATGGATGCATGTGGATGCAAGTGTTTGCTAGTGGTTGCTCGTGGATGCATATACACACACTTTAGACACTAGATCGGCTCAGTCACTTCATATAGCTTATAAATGTGTGTGCATATTTAAGTTAATGGATGTATAATGGTTGTGTTATCATATGGATGCTGCATTTTTGGTGAATGGTTGTGCACACATGTAGAAATAATATGTATCGATAGGATTCTTTCGCATACATAATGGACGCATGGCACTATCATGATTTTCGTTAAGGAGGTCAACTGAATTAGTGGACCGCCTGATTTTGCATTAGACAGAGAGCATATACACACACTTCTTGCATATGTTCATACAGCATTAGGAATTTTATAAGGACAATGGATGCCGGTGTTTGATGGTTGAGTAGATGGTTGTTTGGATGTTAGGATATGCATTCTCCTTAACTTGGAGATTTCGGGGGCGAAATCCTTTAAGGAGGGGAGAATGTAACACCCCGTATTTCTGTTAACACTATAGTAACAAATTAAATAATAATTAATCTCAGATGTGAGAATTAAGGTAAACAGGTTGTGCCATTGTGTTCGTCTCGGAATTCTGGTTGAGATAAAGTCCGAGTTTGCGTGAATTGGACTTCGTATGAAGAAGTTATGGCCGTCGGAAGTTTCAGAAAATTCAAAACAGATTTCGAAAATTCAAATTTCAGAGTCAGATAGGCTAGGCGGGAAAATTCCCGCCTGGGCCAGGTCGACCATAGGGTCGACCTACCCTGACCAGGTCGACCTGCCCCCCCCCCCCTCCCTGGCAAATTTGATTAGTGACCTGTTAATGACTGTGTGCTGACTCATTAGGGTTTCTGATCTGCTCTGATTGGCTGGGATTAATTTTGGGTTGATCGGACGGCCTAAACTAATCCTAAACTCTATAAAAAGACATGTAGACTCAAACCCAAAAATCAAATTAAAATTATAGCCATGGCCTCCATGCCATCACCTTGCAACCTAGAATAGACGCCACCAATTAGAGAGGAAGAAAGCTAATCAAATTCAATTCTATTCAACACTAACAATGAATCTACTACAAAGGAAAACTAATTCAATTTCAGAACTCAGATTTCAGAATGGAAGACCTTCTTTTTGTGAGTTCGATTTCTTTAACAAAATAATTAACAATTTAATTGGATTGAGTTATGATGCGGATTATATGGTTATGTTGTGAATTATTAACCGCATGTTATCATTCTATGTTGTAAAATTATGATGTTATCATTTATGTCGTAAAATCTATGATGTTATCATTTATGTTGTAAATTCTATGATGCTATCATCTATGTTGTAAAGTTGTGATGTTATCATCTGTGTTGTAATTCTATGATTGGCTTATGTATAATCATGTTTCATATGCTAGTTTGGTTATGTTGATTCATATGATAAATCATATGTATGTATGCAAGTTAGGATGTTAATTAAGGCATGGATCATATGCAAGTTAGTGAGATTTTATATATAACCTTACATGTTTCATGACATCTATTTTAGGTCTAAAGTTAGACTATGACATGTGTGAGTTATATGCTAAATTCAACATGCTAGTTTACATGTTTACATGTAGATTTACACCATCATTTATGTTGCATAAATCACATATGCAAGTATATATATATATATATATATATATATATATATATATATATATATATATATGTTGGAAGTATGAATCACGCCTATGCAAGTTTGAATCTTATGATTAGATCTATGACATACATGGTTTATGCAAGTTTGTGATTATAACCTAAACAAGTCTACACCTTTAGATTTAGATCTATGTAGTTTTATGAAAGTTGTGACTTTGGCCTATGCAACTTTTTATGTAGAACCTCATTCACACATGCAAGTTCACCCCTTATGTTTAGATCTAGTTTTACCTATATGTATGTTGTGATGTTTTCTCTTTATTCCATAAGTTAGACTATTCGAGTCTAACATATATTTTACGTTAAACGAACGAACATACAACGTGGGGTAATGGGATAATATTAAAAGATTTAATATTGAGAATTGGCATAAATGCCTTAAAAGGCATAAAATTAATTTGTGATGAAAGTTGGTATGATTTTACGTACCATAAATAGATGGACATAATTGAGTCAATTATGGCCATAATTAAATTTGGAATTGATTGATAATTTGAATAGGGAAATTAGTTCAAATTGGGGAATGATTAATTAGGAGTAATTAATATTCTAAGACACGAGATTAGACTCTTTTGTGGTGTAAGACTGCCCGGACCCGCCCGGCAAATCCAGCTGCCACAAATGCCAGTCTAATATGGGAGGTCTTAGGCATAAATTAAATATGTAACAATTGTAAAGACACGAGGATAGGCTCGCTTGTGGTGTAAGACTGCCCGAATCCGCCCGACAAATCCAGTTACCACAAATGCCAGTCTAATGTGGGAGGTCTTTATAAGGTTACGGTCTTAATGAATTAAGAAACACTTAACCAGATAAACATGTAGTGGGACATGAGGGTTTACGTAAGTGCCTTGGGTGGCATGTGGAATCTAGTGGGTGCCTTGGGTGTCATTTGAAATACGATTAGAAACACTTAACCAAAATTGAAACATGTAAGTGAACATGAATAAGAAGAGGGTTAAGTGGGATGTACTAGAGGGAACCAAGCTTAGGTGGATAGCTTGTGTCAAGTAATGGGGGCCCGTTTCAGCCAGTAACCCATAAGTATCTTTATGGGCTCTACCCAAGTCGAGGACGGGACACGCGTACTGGGCTTGACTGCAAGAGGCCAAAACGGGTTAGCGGTGGCAACGCAAGTCCAATGGGTTCATGTGCGTGTGTAGGTCCGGGCTGGTAGGTAAGACGTTGTTGCATCGTGTAGGTATAAGCCATGCATTATTGGTGGTATCGGATTGCCACTTTGGGGAGTGATACACTGCACTATGGGGCCAGCATGGGTATCTACGCGTTAGGGAGCCGATCGCTTGGGGGTAGTGGGTACACCTAGTGGAGATAGGGGCAGGCGGCACCTATGAAAGCAACTAGGGGTGCACGAAACTACCATTATCATATTTGAGTTCTATAGGCGGGATCAACCTTAGGGTAACTAGTGGTGGTGCAGTATAGTATTGGTGGTGCAGTATATTAATTATCTTATAGTGGTTTATGTGCGCTTTAACGTTATCTTTGTTCATCTTGTTTCCTTGTTTACTCTGTCTTACTCAATTGTTCACAGTCATATCCTTATTTTCCAACTTATGCCTTAGCATAGTTATTTTGGTAATTATATAGTTAAAGTTATCGCACTCGCCAGACTTTATATCTGACCCCCTTTGTTTCCTCCTCTTTTCTTCCTCCCTCCCCCC
This sequence comes from Allium sativum, assembly GCA_030737875.1. NCBI lineage: Eukaryota > Viridiplantae > Streptophyta > Magnoliopsida > Asparagales > Amaryllidaceae > Allium > Allium sativum. Next base: position 152,250,479 of record CM060912.1, read on the forward strand.
CCCCCCCAGGTGCTCAGGTTGGAACTAGCACCAGTGGAGCTTGATTTTGGACAGCTGTATCTCTGCTTTTAGAAGTTGCTTGGATCGCTGAAGTAAAGTTCAGCCTCTCTTATTTATGGCTATTTTGAACTGGGGTTATGTCTTTCAATTTATGTACTTTGATTTAGTCAAGATGGATATTATGTACTTTGACTCTGGTTTTTGATGATGTAATCGAACTTATGTGTTTACCGCTGCAATGAATAAAGTTTTAAAGTTTTAAGTACTGTTTATATATGTCTTGTTGTTAAGTTTCTGTTCTGTACACACTTAAAATGCTCCATGGAAGATATTGCATTCCCTTTGTGAGTGACATTAATGGACATGGGGTGTTGCAAGAGTAAATCCATTAAAATATCCCCATTCGTTCGTTTTTAACCCAATCGTTCAAGTGGAAAAGGAATCTCCTCAATGAGACCTTGAATCCTATCGGCGATGATCATCTCTAGTACATCGAAGTAGGTTATTTTGTGCATCGAATAGTCCGCCGTTGCTCCCGTTTTCAGCAGCGATGGGAAGTTCGAATCAGTATAGGTTGGCGGTGGAGGAAGGGGGTGGCTCAGGCTTTCAGGTGGTGGCGTCGGATGGTGGCACCGTCGACCGTAGGTGGAGCGATTCGAAACCCTAGCATCACATAAATGGGTTTCTTTGGCGGTCCAGTGTATTACAAAGGAGATGAAGCAAACATGGGATTGGAAATGTAGTTAAAAAGTGTTATTATTAATTATTTAATCAATGTATAAAATGTATTAACTATCATATCTTTTCCATACAAGGACGAAATTGGATGATTTCAGATACGATTGGGATCATGGTGAAAATATCTACAATATGAAACTGACTAGAACTGAAACAGAGCATGTTGGAAATTTAGACAAATTTCAAACCAAACTGTTTAGAAATTCAGAAATAAAAACTGACAGAGTGGAAACTGATGTGAGAACTCCTTCTCACTCTAATTACTTTAAAGTTGAGTATATGCTAAGATGTAGAAGGTGCTTAGTAGCACCCGACACCATTTATTGTACAAACCATGATTGTTTGTTTGGACTGTATTGTGTTGTGATTATAATGTGAAATGGAATATAAAATATTCATGTGTTGAATAAAATGTGTAATCAATAAAAATATTATTTTTATGGAATGAATGAATTAAATAAAATATCCATGCGTTGAATGAAATATTTGAATAATAAAAATATTATTTTTATTGAATGAATGAATTAAATAAAATATTCATGCGTTGACCAAAATATTTGAATAATAAAAATATTATTTTTATTGAATGAATGAATTAAATAAAATATTCATGCGTTGAATAAAATATTTGAATAATAAAAATATCATTTTTATTATATGAATGAACTAAATAAAATATTCATGTGATGAATAAAATATTTTATCGTTAAAAACATAATTTTTAACGTATATACGAATGACATAAAATTCACCTGAAATGAAAATAAATATTCGTTTACAAATTGGACAATTTGTTTATGTACACCCATTTGACTGATATTGATTGGGATGATAAATTTTACATATCGCCCAACTGTACAAATAATAATCCGTATTTGTTGTTTGAAGATCCCACACAGGTATTGGGATTATATTGGACATACATTAATCCCAATATTTAGTTGTATGTCAATCGATGGGTTGATAGACTGTGATGAGCATTAATTATTTATTTTAAACGCTTATACAGTTGTAAATTGCACTCTGGATGATGGTTGATTGTGTATCATTATTGTTATGTACATGTGTTGTATGAAATCCATATAAATAACATTATATGGTAATTGAATATGTCTGTTTCCAATTCAGAAAGAACGAATATTTTAAAATAACAAATATTTTAAAATAATGTCTATTTTAAAATAACGTATAATTTAAAATAATATTCAGTAAATGATTAAAATTTGATTTTGATGTCCGAATTTGGATGGACACGAAAATATTGAAATATGTGAAGCCGTATTGCTTAGATATGCGCCATTTTGACGAGAACGATATTTATATTGATTTTATTCATTTTATAATGAATATCAAAAAAGAAATGATTTCAAAACCTGATATTTTGAAAATATTATCATTTATATATTATAATGAAATGGAATATTCATTTTTGATTTAAAATTGAAAATTTAGTTGAAATCGTTTTTAAAATGAATTTAAAATGATTCATAAAATATATTTTAAATAGAAAACAACGAAATATATAATATATATATACACATATTATATATTTAATGGTCTGAATAGAACGCGCGGCGCCGCGACTGTTCTCGAATTTCGACCATTGACTTCGAATTGACAATACGGGAGATCCGACCGTCGGATTCTCCTAGAACAGGAACTGTTGGTTTATATCGAAAAGCGATTTCCAAAGAATATAAGGGATTTGAAATCTAATGGTGGGATTTGGAATTATGTCCAAATAAAATTTGGAAAAGCTTGTTGTAAGTGCAGTTCGATGACCGTTTATGGAAATTGGCTGAAAGGGCCTTAATAAAATTATTAAAAATATTAATAATTTGTGTAAAATCATAATAAATGATTTGAAAAGAGTTGGGATGAAAAATTCCACGTTTGTAAATATAAAAATATATTTTTATCAAAATGAACGATTTATTAACTAGATTTGAAATCCAATAACTTTTAAATAAAATAAATTGGATTCGTGAATGGTTTTAATATAACCAGAAATTTCCAAAGAACAAATTGGAATGGATTCGGAATGGAAATAATCTTCGGAATATTTCGATATAGGATTGCGTGATTATACGGATATTGTTAAGGAAATTTGGAAGATATATTTATATCGTTGTTTCCAATACAATATTTGTTGGTTTCAGAATTTTGATATTGAATATAAGCCGATATAATTTCTATTCAGAGCCTCGTATTTAGTATCAAATGGGATTTTGGGTTTATCGTGATCGGTGTCTTTACTAACACTATTCTTAAACCCAGTTGAGAAAAGAACAAATCTTTTAAATAAGATTTAGAGAAGTTTACCAGTTAATTAATATCTAATTGGAATTGAATTGAAATTGAATTGAAATTGCATTTTTGGGTTTATCGTGAACTGCGTTTTAAATAACACTAGTTCTTTAACCCAGTTAACAGTGAAATGTGATTTGGAATTCATAAATCTTTTTATTGAGATTTAATGGAAAATTTCCAAAGTAAAGTTTTCCAATTTAATAAAATAAATTGGAATAGAATGGAATTCGATTTGTAATAATCGAAGTGAGCTTCTATGGGGGAAGACTGTTAATATATATGAAATTTAAAAGGCTTTGTCGTTATTCCATTTATATTATTAGTCGGACATACAAATTGATATCGATTATATATTTATCTGTTTTCCGTGAAAATTCCATTATTAATGGAATGTGATTTTGGTTTTATCGTGAACTGTGTTTTAAATGACATTTGTTCTTTAACCCAGTTAAAGATAGGATTACATGTCTAACATTGTATTTCGAACTGTATGGAGCTAAGTATATGTAACACCCCACGTCCATTAATGCACTCTCAAGGGGAGTGCATTAACTTTCATGGAGTATTATTGGTGTATAGAACAGAATATAACAAGGCAGGTACATATATTGGTACTTGAAAAATTAAAACAACTTTTATTGCTGTGGAGAAATAATTTGGTTACATCAAAAACCAACAATAAAACCAAGTACACTTAATATCCATCTTGACAAATTATTTTCTGAGTACATAAAGTAAAAAAGCATAACCCCAACATAAGTAACCATAAAAGAGATAAGCTGAACTATACTTTCAGCAATCCAAGCACATCCAAAAGAGAGAGAAAGAGATCCAAATCAAGCTCCACTAGCACTAGTCCCACCCTGAGAAACTGGGGGGGAAGGGGGGGGGGAGGAAGAAACGAAGAGAAAAACAAAGGGGATCAGACATAAAGTATGGCGAGTCCAACAAGAGAAAACAAGGGATGATTGTGAAACATATGGGCATGACCAAACCAACAAGAGAAATAAGATAACATTAATTGCGTTCCTAATCACTATAGGATAATTACTATATTGCACCAATATTAGTCACCCAAAAAGTTGATCCTACCTACAGAACAAAATAATGATAATGGTAGTTTCGTGTACCCCTAGCTGTCTTCATAGGTGTCGCCTGCTCCTGTCTCCACTAGTTGTACCCACCACCCACCCCATTCTAATTACAACATTTATTCATAATATGGTAGTTGGACTCCTAGCTGTCTTCATAGGTGCAGCCTGCTCCTATCTCCGCTAGTCGTACCTTCTACCTTCCCCATTCGATTGGTTCCCTAACTCGTAGATACCCATGCTGGTCCCACAGTGAGGTGTATCACTCCCCAAAGTGGCAACCCGATACCACTAAAGATGCACAACTTTACCTACACGATGCAACAACGTCTTACCTACCAGCCCGGGTCTACAAACGCACATGACCCCGTTGGACTTGCATTGACACCGCTAACCCGTTTTGACCTCTTACAATCAAACCAAGTAAGCGTGTCCCGTCCTCGATCTAACTTGAGCTACAAAGATACTTAATGGGTTATTGGTTTGAAAAGAGTCCCCCATGCTTGACACAAGCTTTCCACCTATGCTTGGTCCCCACTAGGATTTCCCACTTAACCCTCTCTTGTTCATGTCTTCTTACATGTTTCAACTTGGTTAAGAGTTTATAATTATATCCCACATGTCACCTATATTACCCACTTATCAAATCAACATGTGTAATTAGTTAAGCTTATCTTAACCCTATCCGCTTATCAGATCAATATATATGCATTTGGTTAAGCTGGTCTTAACCTTATCCACTTATATATTATTGGTTAAGTTGGTCTTGAGCCTATCCACTTATCAGATCAACATGTATTATTGGTTAAGTTTGTCTTGACCCTATCCACTTATCAGATTAACATATATATTATTGTTTAAGCTGGTCTTAACCCTACCCGCTTATCAAATATTGGTTAAGCTGGTCTTAACCATATCCACTTATCACTTCAATATGTATTATTGTTTAAGTTTGTCTTAACCCTATCCACTTATCAGATTAACATATATGTTATTGGTTAAGCTGATCTTAACCCTACCCACTTATCAATTTATTGGTTAAGTTGGTCTTAACCCTTTCCACTTATTAGATCAATATGTATTATTGGTTAAGTTTGTCTTACCCCAATCCACTTATCAGATTAACATATATATTATTGGTTAAGCTGGTCTTAACCCTACCCACTTATCAAATTACTGGTTAAGCAGGTCTTAACACTATCCACTTATCAGATTAATATGTATCATATATATATATATATATCATATATATATATATATATCGTATGACATGTTTTATTAATTTATGATCAAGTGCATCTTAGTCCACAAATACATTGGTTAAGAGAATAACTCCCTAAGTATCAACCCCGAAGACCGAAATCAACATCAGATTGGTACTCAGAGAATTACCCAGCTCAACCGAACTTTTGTTTGTCATTCATATTCATCTTTGATCTGCATTAATTAATTATTAATGCATAGACCTCCCACATTAAGTCGATTTGCTTGTGGCCGCTGGATATGCCGGGCGGTTCCGAGAGACTTCCACCACAAGCCATACTTAACCTCGTGTCTAAGCATCTTTTAATTATGCCTACAACCTCTCACATTAGACTGCCGTTTGCGGTTGCTGGATGTGCCGGGCGGGTCCGGGCAGTCTTATACCATAAACGAGTCTAACCTCGTGTCTTAGTCATTTATCACTCATTTAATTTATGCCTTTAACCTCTCACATTGGACTACCGTGTGTGGTTGCTGGATGTGCCGGGCAGTTCCAAGCAGTCTTATACCACAACCGACTCTAACCTCGTGTCTCAGGCATTTATTATGCATTTAATTTATTCAACGCCAATTTGAATTAATATCCTTATTTCAAATTGTCAATGACTTCCAAATTAATCTATGTCCATAACTGTCACCTAAATTATGTCCATAATTTCTATGCATATAAATTAAGCCAATTAATGTCTTAAATTTATTATATGTTTTGAAGCCATTTTATGCTAATTTTCACAATATTAATATTTAATATTTTCCCATTGCCCCCACGTTGTTCGTACGTGTAATACATATAATACGTAGGCTAGCAAATAGCCTAACTCACAAAAACATCACAACTTGCATAACACATAAGAATAGATCTAACTTGCAAAGAGAAATAGGCAAGCATGGATCAAAACTTGTATGATTATAATTTATACAATCATAAATTTGCATAATCAATAAGTTTCATAGGCAATAGGCATAATTTTCATAAACTACAAACTGGCATGGATCAAATTATATAAGATATGATTTGCATAGATCTATACACATAAAGGTGAACTTGCATATATGAACATGGTTTTCGCATAAACTTGCATATGATCTACATACAAACTTGCATTAAACTTGCATATGCAATTTAGACATGTAAATTAAAACTTACATATGATTCGCATACAGGCTTACATATAAACTAACATATGATTCACATCAAACTTATATATATATAAACTTGCATATATAATTTTTGACATTTAAATTAAGATTTACATTTACACTTGCATATGATTTAGACATGTTAATGTCACAAAATGAATCAAATTTAGCATATGTGTAGCGACCCAGCGGATTTTCGACCTCGAAAATCGACATAAAATCACCATGTCGGCTATTCAAGCATCGAAAACACTGGATTGTTTGAGAAAGAATTTATAGGGTGAGAAAAGAAAGAAAGAAATATTAGAATAGAAGAAAGAAGAAGAACACATCAAAATCTCACAGCGGAACGAATAAAATATAATATCAAATCTCTTTATACAAAAGAACAGTATATACATACCAATCATCAGAGTATCATATATCAGTCACAGCGACCCACATAGCCATGCTGCCTGCCCGATTTTTGTCATTTTTCAGTTGATGAGGCATGAGGCCAGAACTTAACTTTAAAACATCTAGTCTTCATTCACTTTGAATGCCACATCGTCAGATCCACCAGATCACATTTGATTGACGCCCACAAATATACTCTAGTTTATTTGGCTAGAGAATAACCATTTCTCCGCCATCAACTATGGTACTTTTGGAGAAATCAACGCATGTAATTCCTTTGGAAATACTCTGTCAGACATCCGTCCATACAAGTCATCCAGGAACAGGATGAACCGAAGGTACTCTCCTACTGCATCTCATATAGGAATCAACCCATGGATCAGTAGCGAGAAGTCCTTGCAACCCGTAGATTCCAACTACGACAGAACCACAGTTTATCTCTGGTTGCAACATCAGAGATCATTAGTGATTCCTCCATTTATGAAAATCCACAGTCTTCAATGCTCCATCACGATCATCTTCCGATATCTTCATGTATTTGTTGGTCGGAATGGTTTTCAAATATAAATTCGATCCCGGTCTTTCCGCACCAACAAGCGTAGTAGACGGGTTTGATAGTCAGTGATTTAACTATCAAATAACAATAGTGTCAATGAAATGATTTCTCTGGTCCTATATTTGGCACTACCTGGCCTATTTAATATATATATATATATATATATATATATATTTAACCAAATGGTAAATCAACTTTTAAATCTTCCAATATATTTAAACATTTATATTTATTCTTCCTTGTTTATAACAAAAATATTTCAGATACTTAGGAGCATATATATATATATATATATATATATATACTCCCAGCTTTCCATTAATTTTGGAAATGTTGGTATAATTCCTCAAGACCCTTTTCCCCTTTTCTTTATATTCGTGCATCTCACATATATGTATATACTAAATGATATAAACCAAATTTCCTCTGATTAACTCTGACTGATTTACTTTGACCGATTAACTCTAACTTGACTAACTCGACTTATTTAACTCAACTGAACTAACTTGACCTGATTACTCCTATTGATTAACTAATATTCGATTTACTCCATTCGCTTGACTCTAGATCGCAACGATCACAATGATTATGCTCCCTCAGGAAACATCCGACCACCGTAGGCTATCCGCAGCCCTACGAATTACGCTAGCAGTCGTACGCAATGGCAACTCTTCCTGAATAGCTATGTTTGACTAACTCTATTTCAAATACTATATTTGATCGACTTTAATTGAATAACAAATGTTCAATATAAATTGAAATCAATATTCTTATTTCTTTTGGAACTAATATTTCAATATTATTTATTTCCCAAAACCTTGCATTAGAGTTTGATATTTCTTGTATAGGGTAAAACCAATTCTCAACACCTTTACTCGCTCCAAACTAATACCATTCCTCGATAATAGTGAAATCAACCAAGTTGGGGTATTTTATTTACCTCTCAGACCTTGATCGACAACGTTCTTATCTCAGAACGAATACCAGTTCGTCACCTAATCATTTCACCAAAATCTTATTTACCATTTCGATTTCAAATATGGTTTTTATAAACCATTCCTTACATTTGAAATCCATGTTCAATATAATCTCTTTACTTAATTCCTTGAATTAAGGACGTCTTCATTAAAACACAACTTTTAACTTAAAGCCCAATTTCACTTACAAATCTCATTTACAAACCTTGTTTGAAAACTTTGATTTTTATATCTCTTTATAAACCCTTATCGCTCCTTTTGATCGAACCATATTACCATTTCATTATTCTTTAATTGAATTCAAATTAAAGTCATCACTTTAATTATTAAAATAACCATTAACATTAAGATTAACTATATTAACACTGAATAATTCAATGATTACTTCAATTTATAGTAAATCGAAGATTAACTAATATTTAACACTATTCGCTATGTTTAACAAATATCCAGAAAATTTTAACCAAAGTAATCCAATTATCACTTTCGATTAAAACACTTGATTTTTGTCGACCGTACATCTCGGTTAACCATTAACTGATTTTCCATTTGTCATTTCCCATTTAAATTAATTAAACAATTTAATTAATTTAAAATCACTATTTAATTGTTATAAAAACGATTATTCTATTTTACCAACCCATAGGTAATTTCTTTGCCCTTCTAGCTTTTAAATCCTATATAAACCACTTATATAATTCCTTATATAAACTTGATTTAAAACATATATTTGTAAATTTCAAAATCTAAATATTTACACAAAATATTTGAAGAACTTTAATTCAGTTATAAAAGAATTTATAATTTCAACTGCGTCAATTCACCGAATGGTCAACTGACGTCAGAAACAGCACATTTTAGGCCATTCACTGCCAATTACCCAATCAACACTGTCGGTTGATTTTAAACACAACACAGGTGAATATTTATTCAACCATCAACATACTAACGGGTTTTCAACCATATGGGGCTCAATCAGTTCAAATATCAACAACATAAAACAAACAAACAACATATATGACATTTGAGGAATCCGGTCTGATCCCTCCAACCTGTTCTTCAGTGCACCACAGCTCATTATACACTTCATAATAATATATGAAATAAATTTTAATCATCTATAAATTTAAAATGATGAATTATAAATAACAGCAACCATTCAACCAATAATCAGCCAATAGCAACCAGTCAACCAATTTATACTTTTTAATGGTAAATTATACTTTAATATGAATTTACCACATCACAGGATTCCAGAAGGTGTGAGAATTAAATCACCAGATTTAGTTTTGGTTGACGGTTGATGCGTTTGTTCCTTTAAAACTTGAATGGACGTTCGAAATTAGCTGAATTTTCAGCTGGGTCAGACCGACTCTTAGTCAGTGCCATCAGATAGTTCTCGTCCCTGCGATCCCAACGGATCCAGTTTCACTGAATTTCGTTAACGAATGAAAAAGTTATGCTTATTTAAAGTTTTAATATATATACGATCATTAACTAATTAATTAATTTAAAAACTTTTAATTACCCTTTTACTTTGTCAATTTTGCCACATCAGACTTCTAATACGCGTTTTCTTCCTCATGGGTGATTCAAGCCCGACGTCTTCTTCTTCAAAAAAAACGAACGCCACTCCTCATCAAAGAACCACTTCTGGCACCGCCTCCATTGGTCTGAGACCGACCTGAACTCGCCGCCGACACCGCAGCTCCGCTAGGAGCCAACGCCCCAAACGCCATGACCCAACTCTGCTCCGACTGCCTGAAATCACCAAAACCCCAATTTCTGTTCATCTCCTGAATTGCGCCGCCACAGGCCATCTTACACCATCGGACCACCACCGTTGTGACCGCTACACTCCCCTGCATCATCGCCTTCAGACTCCCTGGCCCCTCGACCGTCGTCGGCGCCGTAATCCACCAAGAACCAGCCACAACAAAAAAACAACCCCAAAACAAAACACTCCATTCAACTCACCACCGCCACCACTACAGTCCACTGTTGAACCTCAGACCACAGCCAAATCAAAGCCCTTTCTCTCCTCTACAAAACCCCTAAGTTCCCAACATCTAAAATCAGCCCAATCTCCTTAATTTTGGCTAAACGAAAATGATTTTCCATGGTTTAACACTGATTCCGGCTACCTCCGGCCACTATAGGTCCCCAACTTTTCTCAGTAGTTAGACAACACTCTGATCTACTATTTTCACTTTGGAACCCCCCTCGAATTCATCCCGGATTGGAAGATATAAATTGATTTGTGTTTGAGGACTTTTTTACAAAATTTAAAGGTGAAGAATGGGATGTGGCTGGGAATTCTGAAGTATGGGGTATATATAGAATGGAGAAAGTATATTGTAAGTCGATGTGACGATCGACGTTGACTAACGATTTTTATTTCGTACCTATCGCGTTTTCGAACGTTGTTTATTCGCTGCTGCGCTCAAATACAAACCTCGTTCGATATGCGAATGGACGACGTAGTATATTTTGATGATACAGTCCTAATGAAACTTTTTTCGTCGAATTCCGAGTCCGTTTGCTCAAATGGTTGATTTTATTTGTATTTTATTTTGCCATGCTCACTAATTAACTCCAATTGACGCGCTACTTGAAATCTAGCAATAATTTACTGTTGCGGTCCTAATAAAATTTGTTTCGTCGAAAATAGAGATCGTTCGAAAAATATCTCTTTTATGACTGGCCAATTCAAACAAAATAAACCAATTTTAAAATACCTCAATATAATAATATTAAAATATTGCCATTGGCCATACACGACCAAAATATCGTATACTACCACAATAAAATATCCCGAGTTGAATTCCAAGCCAAATCAATATTTAAAATATTTTAAAACCCTCTATTCTATATAAACACAGCGCTATATATATAAAGGAAATTCCATAGCGTTTTTTCCAAAATTTGATTTGGACATAAAATAAAATCTATATGACGAAAATTGGATTTTTCTCCGCCATTGGAAAGATATCGTCAAACCGGTCCCGACGTTTCTTGCTTCGAGGAAATCCGACTTATTTTGAACCCAGTACGACCAGTTGAAGTTCAAAACGCCAAATCACGAACTACCGCGCCGCTGTAGCTCGTTATTTAATTAAATTATATACCATATCGCTCGACCGTCGTTTTCGAATCGAAATCATCACTATATCTTCAATATAACCAATATTTGACCAATTTAAACTGCCCGATCACACTATATATCAAATTATATATTTTCCCCAAATATTCTGGAAATTAAAATATTATTTTATTATTTATTTATTTAAATAATAAATTCCAAATAAATCGTTAAATTCAATTATTTAAATTCAAACCAATATTTTAAATAATAAAAATAATTAAAATATTTCAAATAAATAGGCAGAAAATACGGGTCATTACATTCCTTCCTCCTTAAAATAATTTCGTCCTCGAAATTGCTAAGGTAGAAAGAACGTTAAATCCCATTATCTTTCAAAAAAATAATTAATTTTAAAACTCGAATTTATTTCCCAACTGACCCAATTGGTTTTAAAACTAATTTATTTCAAATAAAAAAATTTCCCAAAATTTCTCAAAAATTTCTAACTCCTTAAATCTTGGAAAAATTTCGGCAGAGTCTCCCCTGCACGGATGACCATCTGCAAAATCGCAGGTTCAAGAAATAAATATATCTCGACTCTCATGGTCGGAAAAATTCAAAATCCAAACTCAAATCCCAAAATCCAAGCAAAACCAAAATTTCGTATTTTCATAGGCGTACGTTTTTGTGAGCGTTATTATGTGATAAGCGATAAATTTTATTCGAGCTTGCTTAATTATTGTGCAGCTTTGGATTCGATTAACTCCAGAATTTCCTTTTTGGATGGATTTTAAATCTGAATTGGTACTTCAACACCTGTTCTCAACTCAAAGGAATTCACTAGTCTTCAAAACAATTTCAATAAGGTTCAAACCATCCATATCATCCATATCACTGAAGCGACCCGAACTTCCCCGGTCTACGAAGAGAAAGGAGAGAACGAATTACTTTGAGGACAAGATAAATCAAAACACAAATAGAAGAACATTTCATTGTATAATACAATAATTACATCAGAATACAAGAATATATAGAGTATGAATAAGTATTACACAGAAAATATCAGAGATTTAAATTACATTTAAATACATCGCAGCGGAAAATAATACAATACACGACTGAAAGAGATATACGGATACAGAACTTTCCGGATATCGTTCCAGCTGTAAACCAGGTTCCTGTGAATATAAATCTGCAAAACCAAAACTACTAGCTGCCCGTGCGGAAAATAGGGGCACCCAGAGTTTAGGTTAAAACAATATACTCCAGGTCAGTCATGTGACTTGTGTGAGAACTAAAACAGTTATTAATATTGGTTTTTAAAGTTCGGCAAATCAAGGGACCACGCCGTATAACACGGAACGGGTTTCCTCCCAAGAATACTAGTGCATAAAACAACAACGCAATGCTAAATAAAGAACAACGAAGCTATTATAAGACCCAGGTCCCACCACACAATGCAACGCAAGCCGGAGGATAGGGTTTTACCTTATAATAGCCAAAGAATGCTTGATACGTTTAAAAAAAGAATAGTTTGATATTACTATAAGTGTATAGTGTATAAAACAATTTCAATCATAAGTATCAAGCATAGACGGCATGGGTACCATAAATCATGTCGCCGTACTAGGCTCTACAATCAAAACCGCAAAGTCACGTATATGGAAATTGGATTTCCTTCTATGAACCGAGGCAAGAGATCGTCCTCTACCGAATTCGAGACAATCTAGACCATGTCTCAGGCAAGTACTCAGTCAAGCCTTTGGATCGTCAGGGCCGGTCCACCGATGTGGATTAAAATGCCTGAACACTGCGTTTCTGCGCCCTTTGGGGCGTAAATGAGCCAACGAATGACTCCATCGGCTTCACATAGTCACCAATATATCCGAGGCGCCTCGCAACAGCAACAACCACATTAGTCAAACTCGTCAGGGCGTGTAAAACCACTGATTCCACTTCTATCTAGAAGGAAACGCATGCCCTCCCTGATGTCTCTCCCGTTTCTGGTTCACAACCGGGGTGTGAGGCTCGCGAATTAACGCAACACAAAGTTGTGCCACACAGGCTGTGCTTTGATCATCAACCACAAGACTCTGCTTTTCAACAAAAGCCTTGATCATTTGCATCTTAGCATGCCACACAGGCAAACCACTCCATGCAACCGATATCCATCAATCACACAGAATGATATCCAATGTCAGACACACAGTCCATTTACAAGTCCGTTCTGGGTCTGAACGAAACCGGAGGCACCTTGTAACTCGCATATCCATCGATCTCCAAGTACGTCTGGACGACCATTAACCGATTCCCACCTCTTGGGTGTACGGACCAATCAAGATCATCAGTAATCACCTAAACGACGTGAAGACCTCCGGTCTTCGACCACCGTCTTCATCTTCGACTTATCGTCGTATCAGTTATTCAGAATGGGATAAACCCGGTCTTTCCGAATAACTCGCGTATATAATAAACAAGTGTTACACAAACACAACATACGCCTCAGTCCAATTCATCAGTCACTAACTGTAAATTAGTAAGAGAACAATTCCCCAAATATTAACCCCGAAGGCCGAAACCAACATCAGATCAATGCCTAGGAAACCATTCATCTTAACTAATCTTCAGTTAGTTGCTAAATTTCACATTCTTATGGAGAGGTTCCCATTAATTTTATCAAAGATAAATTCTTAAATTTATTCTTCAATCTTCTTTTGAATCTCAATTCAAACCAAATAATGGTTTATCCAAACTAGCCAGGATTAACGAACCTTACCGAAGTAATCATTTGTTTTAATTTCCCAATCCCAACCTATTCATCCTATAAAGTAAAACTGGTAATACTTCATATCTAACTCCACGGTGTTATCGGTAAATTCAATTACCATTTCACGTTCAAATCTAATTAAAGATTTAACTATCGCCTGGAGCAAAACTGGTGATACTCCATTCTCGATCTTTTCAATCTAATTAAAAATTCATTAAAACTCCACTTAGTTTTAATCTTTAACTTGGTTAAAGAACCAATGTCATTTAAAACACGGTCCACGATAAACCCTAAAATCACATCCATTTCAATCAGTCCCTAACCGTAAATTAGCAAGTGAGCAATTCCCTAAGTATTAACCCCGAAGGCCGAAACCAACATCAGATCAATACCTAAGAAACCATTCAACTTAACTAATCTCCAGTTAGTTTCTGATTTTCTTAACTCCGTTGGGCCTAAGAACAGTATTATTGAAGATACCATTCACGACAACCCAAAATCACATTCCATTAATTATCGGGTTAAAGAATAAGTGTTATTTAAAACACCTCCACGATAAACCCAAAAATCAATTCAAATTCAATTAAAATTAAATACCATTTAATTGGTACACTTCATTAAATCTAAATAAAAAGATTTAATCTTTTTCTCAACTGGGTTTAAGAACAGTGTTAATGAAGACACCATTCACGATAAACCCAAATCCCATTTGATATTTAATACAAGGCTCTGAATAGAAAATATACCGACTTATATTCAATATCAAATTCTACGACCAACAAATATCGTATTGGAAATAACGATATTAATATATCTTTCAAATTCCCATAACAATATCTGTATCATCACGGAATCCAACATCGAAATATTCCGAAGACAATTTCGATTCAAATCCCTTCCAACTCAATTATTGGAAATTCTGGTTATTTTCATAAACATTTCAAATCCAATTTATTTATTTTAAAAATAAATAGAATTATAATTCTAGTTCGAAACTAGTTCATTTCGATAAAAATCTATGTTTATCTTTTCAAATATGGAGTTTTTCATCCCAATTCTTCCCACATCATTTCTTATGATTTTACACAAATTATTACAATTATTAATAATTTTATCAAGGCCCGTACAGTCGATTTCCATCAACGGCCATCGAATTGCACTTACAACGACCTTTTCCAAATTTGATTTGGACATAATTCCAAATCCAACCGTTAGATTTCTAATTTCTAATATCCTTTAGAAAGCTCTTTTTGATACAAACCCGAGGTTCCGGTTTCAGGAGAATACGACGGTCGGATCTCCCGTAATATCCGTTCGAAGTCAATGGTCAAAATTCGCGAACTTCCACAGCGCGGTGCGTTCTGTTCAGGCCATTATATATAATATATATATATATATACATATTATATATTTCATCGATTTCCTTTTTAAAACGTATTTTATAAATCGTTCTAAATTCGTTTTCAGAACGATTTCAACTTCCATCTAAAATTCAAATCAAAATTGAATTTTCCAATATAAATTCGTTTTAAATTCATTTCAAATCGATTTCAATTCAAATCGATTTCAATTCAAATCGATTTCAATTCAATTCGAGTTTCAAATCGTTTCAATCTAATTCGAATTTCAAATTGTTTTAATTAAGTTCGAATTTCAAATCATTTCAATTTAATTCGAATTTCAATTATTTTCAATTTAATTCGAATTTCAAATCACTTTCAATATTCATTGGAAAATGAATAAAATGAATAAAATCGATACAAATATCGTTCACGTCAAAATGGGTCAATCTAATTAACATGGCTTTTATTCAACACATGAATTTTTATTCTATTCAACACATGAATATATTTTCTATTCAACACATGAATATATGTTTTCAATTCAACATATGAATTTATTTTCTATTCAACACATGAATATATATTTTCAATTCAACACATGAATTTATTTTCTATTCAATACATGAATATATATTTTCAATTCAACACATGAATTTATTTTCTATTCAACACATGAATATATATTTTCAATTCAACACATGAATTTATTTTCTGTTCAACACATGAATATATATTCTCAATTCAACACATGAATTTATATTCTAAATTGGAATGAGGCACAATCAATTATCATATAATGTTAATTACATGGATTTTCTACAACACGTGTATGTAATAGCAACGATAAATAATCAACCAACATCCAGAGTGCACCATACAACTGCATAAGCATTAAATATAAATAATTAACGCTTACACAGTCTGTCAACCCATCGATTGACATACAACTAAACAATCGGGATTAGCGTACGTCGAATATCATCCCAATACCCGTGTGAGGTTTCAAATCAACAAACACAAATTTTATTTGTACAGTTGGGCTATGTGTAAAATTTATCGTCCCAATCAATATGCGTCAAATCAGTGTACATAAACAAATCGTTCGATTTGTAAATGAATATATATTTTACTTCAACACATGAATATATATTTTATTTCAACACATATCACACAATCAATTTTCACAATACATTAATCAAACAAACAAGCCGTCCATGGTCTGTGGGCGGCGGGTGTCAGGTGCTGCTAAGCACCGTCTGCATCCTAGTATATATTTCAAATAGAAAAAAATTAAAAGTGAGGAGTTCTCACCTTAGGGTTCCACTCTGCCATTCTTTATTTCTGAACGGTTTGAATTCCCTTTTGCTTTCGGTTCGTTCCATCTCCATCTATTTCGCGCAGTCAATAGTAAAAAAAATCACATTTTTATACTGTTACTTCATACATAAAAATCATATTTTTATGTTGATGTTTATATTATAAAAATTATATTTTTATAATTCAGTTTTCCATATTTTTATAATTTTCAAACCAATGTATATTGTATTTTCAAAGCAAAGTATATTTTATTTTCAAAGCAAAGTATATTTTAAAAGACAAAGCAAATTATATTTAGAAAAACAGATTTTTATTATTGTTCTTTATTCAATGATCCTCCACATAAAAATCGCATTTTTATTCAGTGATATTACATAAAAACAATCACCTACTGCTATTTTACCAAATTTATAGATTAATTATAAAAAGCATACTTTTATTAAAGCTATTTATCTTTTTAAAAACTAGGTATATTTTTCAAACAATGCTTAAAACAAATCTATGCTATATATATATTATTATTTTAAAAATCCATGTTATATATAAATCAATGTTTTTATTTCAAACTTTATATTTTTTTAAAAATTGATTTTAAATAATGTATATTTTTTATACTATGTTATTTAAATCAAATTAGCTAAACTAAAATAAACAATAAATAAAAATATAAAGGTATCAGCTTACTGTATCTTCTCGTTGAACCAGGCCGCCATCGAACTCATTAGCTTGAATTAGGGTTCCGCCACAACCATCGATCTCGACCCCCAGAAGTTCATCAGAGTGCTCCCCCTGGAGAGCCTTCCATCACCTTACACCTCCAAGTTGATCGACGAGCTCGGTGATCTCTGGCGCCTTCGATATGGGTTCGAATGGAGCATGTTGGAGCTCGACGTTCGTGCTCCACGCTCCACGATAACACATGAATCACGTGTGGATTGATAGAGGGAAGAGAGTAGATCGATCTTTGTAATTGGAGTACGAGATTTTATCGCGCGGATCGAAAGTTGTTCGGATTTCTTTTCCGGAGCGTTTGGTCCATCGATGGAAAGGAAGATGGCGGCTGACCTTCTTAGGGTTTTATGAAGATAATTTATAAATATATATTTATTTAAATATTATTTAATTCGAAAAATGCTTGCTTGTTGTTACTAACTTCAAATCGAACACAATGACTATCGTCCCTAGCTAATTACCCCCATTCTGAACACAATGGGATATGTTTCGTAAGCCAGTTCGGCCGTTACGATCAGTTTCCTTCAAAATCAAAATACAAATATATATATTGATTTTGAACGCACATTTCAATTTACTGGGGTCACATACGGACTCTAAAAATTCCCAAAAAATATTTTCTAACCTTGTATTGACAATTCGGTCATAACAAAACTAATTTCGTCAGATTTTGAGACCGTTTGAAAAATGGCCATTTTCTGGTCGATCAAAATTGACAAAACACGTTTTACATTGCCACGCTCACATATTGATTCGGAAAATTATGAATTTTGGAATCTAGAAATAACTTCACATCGCGGACCCAATAAATGTGGTTTTGTCGATAACCGAGGTCGTTTGCAAAATAGCTATTTTCAAAGCCTTTATATATATTAAAATATATATAAATTCCACAGCGACTTTTCAGAATTTTTAACTGGACGTATCTCTCAACTTATAAATCGAAATCATAGTTTCTTACATCCTTAGAAAGATATAGTTCAACAGATTCAAATATTTCTTATTTCGTCCAATTCCGACTTAAAACGAATTCTATATATTCATTTGTATTTTGAAATCGAATTTTCAAACTACCGCGCCATTTCAGGCTCATTATATAATTAAAATAAAATTATTCATTTTAACTTCGTCGAAAATAATTTTTTCGTCATTATTATTTAAATAATCCATTTTAAATAACCAAAATCCGTTAAAATTGCCAAAATAAAAATTTTAAATTGGCCCAGATTTCCGGGTTGTTACAATCTCCCCCACTTAAAATCTTTTCGTCCTCGAAAAGGAACGAAGCTGAAAGTTGTTTAACTAATCGACTCAACTTTCAGTTTCTAAGAACTTTTCAAATCTTTCAAAAATTTGGCTAACACCCTAAATTTTCGAAAAATTTCGCCATAACCTTCCCCTGCACCGGGGACTTCGGGATATTTCAAATAGCCTCCCATGGCCCTCACCAATCTAAAAAGAAACAACCAAGCGGCTAGCCAATCGGCCCATAAAATCATCAAAACTGAAGAAATACAATAAAAATGTACCTATTTGTCAGGCAAACAATTTTATTCTTCTGCTCTAGCCTCCTTGCTATGACTTGTTCAATGTAAGTACATGTATATGCATGCAATTGCGACAAATTTCCAATACAATTCACTATTTGGTACAATTTGGCTAAAGGTTCAACATTTAATTAATTAAACAATAATCAAACAACACAACCCAATCAATCAGTTGATTATCATTCCAATCACATAACTTTGATATGTAGTCCAAAAATCAGATTTTTGATGCCAAATCACAACAATAAGCCCTATCTAGTTTTGTTCTCACACCAGTCTAATGGAATCATATAGAAATCCCACTTTCGAAACACGAACACAACACTGATGATGCCATGTTCATTATCATCATCATCTCCGGGCAACTAGAGTGTGATTCTATATCTATCCAGTATATTAAAACTTTGAATACCCGTGGATCAACGTATATGCAATACCTATATATACTGGATTGTCCAAATTCAATACAAATAAATATTCAAATACGTATAATTGAATTAAATTTTCAAAACAAAAATTGTTTTCATTTTAAAAATATATACTCTTCACACAAGTTCTAGGATCCTACTGATCCTATCTCTAACGAGTCATTCTTATTGGATATTACTAATCCAATCTCTAATGAATTCTTTCGTTTGGTTCTAAGGTGTCTTGTTCTTCGAGCTTTGTAAACCAAAGCTCTGATACCAAATGAAGCGACCTGAACTTCCCCGGTCTCCGAAGAGAAGGGAGAGAACGAATTACTTTGAGGACAAGACAAATCAGAACATAAACAGAAGAACATTTCATTGTATATTACAACAATTACATCAGAATACAAGAATATACAGAGTATGAATAAGTATTACACAAAAAATATCAGAGATTTAAATTAAATTTAAATACATCGCAGCGGAAAATAATACAATACACGACTGAAAGAGATATACGGATACAGAACTTTCCGGATATCGTTCCAGTTGTAAACCAGGTTCCTGTGAATATAAATCTGAAAAACCAAAACTACTAGCTGCCCGTGCGGAAAATAGGGGCACCCAGAGTTTAGGTTAAAACAATAAACTCCAGGTCAGTCATGTGACTGGTGTGAGAACTAAAACAGTTATTAATATTGGTTTTTAAAGTTCGGTAAATCAAGGGACCACGCTGTATAACACAGAACGGGTTTCCTCCCAAGAATACCAGTGCATAAAACAACAGCGCAATGCTAAATAAAGAACAATGAAGCTATTATAAGACCCAGGTCCTATCACATAATACAACGCAAGCCGGAGGATAGGGTTTTACCTTATAATAGCCAAAGAATGCTTGATACGTTTAAAAAACAGATTATTTTGATATTACTATAAGTGTATAGTGTATAAAACAATTTCAATCATAAGTATCAATCATAGACGGCATGGGTACCATATATCATGTCGCCATACCAGGCTGTACAATCAAAACCGCAAAGTCACATATTTGGTTATTGGATTTCCTTCTATGAACCGAGGCAAGGGATTGTCCTCTACCGAATTCGAGACAATCTAGCCCATGTCTCAGGCAAGTACTCAGTCAAGCCTTTGGATCGTCAGGGCCGGTCCACCGATGTGGATTAAAATGCCTGAACACTGCGTTTCCCCACCCTTTGGGGCGTAAATGAGCTAACGAATGACTCCATCGGCTTCACATAGTCACCGATATATCCGAGGCGCCTCGCAACAGCAACAACCATATAAGCCAAACTCGTCAGGGCATGTAAAACCACTGACGCCACTTCTATCTAGAAGGAAACGAAAGCCCTCCCTTATGTCCTCTCCCGTTTCTGGTTCATAACTTAGGTGTGAGACTCACGAATTAACGCTACACAAAGCTGTGCCATAGAGGCTGTGCTTTGATCACCAACCACAAGACTCTGCTTTTCAACAAAAGCCTTGATCATTTGCATCTTAGCATGCCACACAGGCAAACCACTCCATGCAACCGATATCCATCAATCACACAGAATGATATCCAATGTCAGACACACAGTCCATTTACAAGTCCGTTCTGGGTCTGAACGAAACCGGAGGCACCTTGTACCTCGCATATCCATCGATCTCCAAGTACGTCTGGACGACCACTAACTGATTCCCTCCTCTTGGGTGTACGGCCCAATCAAGATCACCAGTGATCACCCAAATGACGTGAAGACCTCCGGTCTTCGACCACCTTCTACATCTTCGACTTATCGTCGTATCAGTTATTCAGAATGGGATAAATCTAGTCTTTCTGAATAACTCGCGTATATAATAAACAAGTGTTACACAAACACAACATACGCCTCATTCCGATTCATTAGTCACTAACCGTAAATTAGTAAGAGAACAATTCCCCAAATATTAACCCTGAAGGCCGAAACCAACATCAGATCAATACCAAGGAAGCCATTCATCTTAACTAATCTTTAATTAGTTGCTAAATTTCACATTCTTAGGGAGAGGTTCCCATTAATTTTATCATAGATAAATTCCTTAAATTTATTCTTCAATCTTCTTTTGAATCTCAATTCAAACCAAATAATGGTTTATCCAAACTAGCCGGGATTAACGAACCTTATCGAAGTAATCATTTGTTTTAATTTCCCAATCCCAACCTATTCATCCCATGAAGTAAAACTGGTAATACTTCATATCTAACACCACGGTGTTATCAGTAAATTCAATTACCATTTCACGTTCAAATCTAATTAAAGATTCAACTATCGCCTGGAGCAAAACTGGTGATACTCCATTCACGATCTTTTCAATCTAATTAAAGATCCGTTAAAACTCCACTTAGTTTTAATCTTTAACTGAGTTAAAGAACCGATGTCATTTAAAACACGGTCCACGATAAACCCTAAAATCACATCACATTTCAATCAGTCCCTAACCATAAATTAGCAAGTGAGCAATTCCCTAAGTATTAACCCCGAAGGCCGAAACCAACATCAGATCAATACCCAAGAAACCATCCAACTTAACTAATCTCCAGTTAATTTCTGATTTTCTTAACTCCGCTGGGCCTATGAACAGTATTATTGAAGATACCGTTCACGACAACCCAAAATTATATTTCATTAATTATCGGGTTAAAGAACAAGTGTTATTTAAAACACCGTCCATGATAAACCCAAAAATCAATTCAAACTCAATTCCAATTAAATACCATTTAATTGGTACACTTCACTAAATATAAATAAAAAGATTTAATCTTTTTATCAACTGGGTTTAAGAACAGTGTTAATGAAGACACCATTCACGACAAACCCAAATCCCATTCGATATTAAATACAAAGCTCTGAATAGAAAATATACCGGCTTATATCAATATCAAATTCTACGACCAACAAATATCGCATTGGAAAGAACGATAATAATATATCTTTCAAATTCCCATAACAATATCTGTATCATCATGGAATCCAACATTGAAATATTCCGAAGACAATTTCGATTCAAATCCCTTCCAATTCAATTATTGGAAATTCTGGTTATTTTTAAAACCATTTCAAATCCAGTTTATTTATTTTAAAAATAAATAGAATTATAATTCTAGTTCGAAACTAGTTCATTTCGAAAAAAAATCTATTATTATCTATTCAAATATGGAGCTTTTCATCCCAAATCATTTCTTATGATTTTACACAAATTATTACTATTTTTAATAATTTTATCATGGCCCGTAAAGTCGATTTCCGTCAACGGCCATCGAACTGCACTTACAGCGACATTTTCGGAATTTGATTTGGACATAATTCCAAAAACAACCGTTAGATGTATAATTTCTAATATCCGTTAGAAAGCTCTTTTCGATACGAACCCAACGGTTCCGGTTTCAGAAGAATCCGACAGTCGAATCTCCCGTAATATTCGTTCGAAGTCAATGGTCGAAATTCGCGAACTGCCGTAGCGCGGCGCGTTCTATTCAGGCCATTATATATATATAATATATATATATAATATATATATATATATATATATATTATATTTCATCGATTTCCTTTTTAAAACGTATTTTATAAATCGTTTTAAATTCATTTTCAAAACGATTTCAACTTCCATCTCAAATTGAAATCAAAATTGAAATTTCCAATATAAATTCGTTTTAAATTCATTTCAAATCAATTTCAATTCAAATCGAATTTCAAATCGTTTCAATTAAATTCGAATTTCAAATCATTTCAATTTAGTTCGAATTTCAAATCATTTCAATTTTATTCGAATTTCAATTCTTTCCAATTTAATTCGAATTTCAAATCACTTTCAATATTCATTGAAAAATGAACAAAATCGATATAAATATCGTTCACGTTAAAATGGCGTCAATCTAATCAACACGGCTTTTATTCAACACATGAATTTTTATTCTATTCAACACATGAATATATTTTCTATTCAACACATGAATATATATTTTCAATTCAACATATGAATTTATTTTTTATTCAACACATGAATATATATTTTCAATTCAACACATGAATTTATTTTCTATTCAACACATGAATATATATTTTCAATTCAACACATGAATTTATTTTCTATTCAACACATGAATATATATTTTCAATTCAACACATGAATTTATTTTCTATTCAACACATGACATGAATTTATTTTCTATTCAACACATGAATATATATTTTCAATTCAACACATGAATTTATTTTCTAAATTGGAATGAGGCCCAATCAATTACCATATAATGTTAATTACATGGATTTTCTACAACACATGTATGTAATAGCAACGATAAATAATCAACCATCATCCAGAGTGCACCACACAACTACATAAGCATTAAATATAAATAATTAACGCTTACACGGTTTGTCAACCCATCGATTGACATACAACTAAACAATCGGGATTAGCGTACTTCGAATATCATCCCAATACCCATGTGGGGTTTCAAATCAACAAACACAAATTTTATTTGTGCAGTTGGGCTATGTGTAAAATTTATCGTCCAAATCAATATTCGTCAAATCAGTGTACATAAACAAATCGTTTGATTTGTAAATGAATATATATTTTACTTCAACACATGAATATATATTTTATTTCAACACATATCACACAATCAATTTTCACAACACATCAATCAAACAAACAAGCCGTCCATGGTCTTTGGACGACAGGTGTCAGTTGCTGCTAAGCACCGTCTGTAACACCCTTAGTCCCACATCGTGGAAGCCTGTGTGAAGTGGGTACTTATATAGTAGAGCCCATCTCTTACTAACGCCGAGGCCTAGTGATGGAAAACCCTACACCTGAGAGGTGGCAAAGTAGGGACAATATCGGTGTTAGTAATGAGGTTGGCTCAGCCTGTGTGGCAACGCCTTGTGGTGGCAGATCTCGAAACTTAGCCGAGGCCTTTTGAGGAACAAAACCCCACACCTATATGGTGGCTAAGTTGGGGACAATATCTTGCGTGAACGGAGGTGCGGGTTGTTACGGTGGTATCAGAGCCAATACTCAGCCGGAATTGTGGCTCATGCGTGGACCACAGCGTCAAGGTGAGGTGTTTGTGAGCCAACGGGGACGTTGGGCTCTGTAGGAGGGAAGAATGTAACACCCTTAGTCCCATATCGTGGAAGCCTGTGTGAAGTGGGTACTTATATAGTAGAGCCCATCTCTTACTAATGCCGAGGCCTAGTGATGGAAAACCCTACACCTGAGAGGTGGCAAAGTAGGGACAATATCGGTGTTAGTAATGAGGTTGGCTCAGCCTATGTGGCAACGCCATGTGGTGGCGGATCTCGAAACTTAGCCGAGGCCTTTTGACGAACAAAACCCCACACCTATATGGTGGCGAAGTTGGGGACAATATCTTGCGTGAACGGAGGTGCGGGTTGTTACACCGTCTGCATCCTAGTATATATTTCAACTAGAAAACAAATTAAAAGTGAGAAGTTCTCACCTTAGGGTTCCACTCCACCATTCTTTATTTCTGAACGGTTTGAATTCCGTTTTGCTTTCGGTTCGTTCCATCGCCATATGTTTCACGCAGTCGATTGTAAAAAAAAAAATCACATTTTTATACTGTTACTTCATACATAAAAATCATATTTTTATGTTGATGTTTACATTATAAAAATTATATTTTTATAAATTAGTTTTAAATATTTTTGTAATCTTCAAACCAATGTATATTGTATTTTCAAAGCAAAGTATATTTAATTTTCAAAGCAAAGTATATTTTAAAAGACAAAGCAAATTATATTTAGAAAATCATATTTTTATTATTGTTCTTTATTCAATGATCCTCCACATAAAAATCGCATTTTTGTTCGGTGATATTACATAAAAAAATCACCTACTGCTATTTTACCAAATTTATAGATTAATTATAAAAACCATACTTTTATTAAAGCTATTTATCTTTTTAAAAACCAGGTATATTTTTCAAACAATGCTTAAAACAAATATGTGTTATATATATATATATATTATTATTTTTAAAATCCATGTTATATATAAATCCATATTTTTATTTCAAACTTTATAATTTTTTTTAAAAACTGATTTTAAATAATGTATATTTTTTTACACTATGTTATTTAAATCAAAATACCTACACTAAAATAAACAATAAATAAATAAAAATAAAAAGGTATCAGCTCACTATATCTTCTCGTTGAACCAGGCCGCCATCGAACTCATTAGCTCGAATTAGTGTTCCGCCACCACCATCGATCTCGACCCCCGGAAGTTCATCGGAGTGCGCCCCCCTGGAGAGCCTGCCGTCGCCTTTCACCTCCAAGGAGCTTGACGAGCTCGGTGATCTCTGGAGCCTCCGATATGGGTTCGAACAGAGCATGTTGGAGCTCGACGTTCGTGCTCCACGCTCCACGATAACACATGAATCAGGTGTGGATTGATAGAGGGAAGAGTGTAGATCGATCTTTGTAATTGGAGTACAAGATTTTATTGCGTGGATCGAAAATTGTTTGGATTTCTTTTCCGGAGCGTTTGGTCCATCGATGGAAAGGAAGATGGCGGTTGACCTTCCTTGGGTTTTATGAAGATAATTTATAAATATATATTTATTTAAATATTATTTAATTCGAAAAATTCTTGCTTGTTGTTACTAACTTCAAATCGAACCCAACGATTATCGTCCTTAGCTAATTACCCCCATTCCGAACACAATGGGATATGTTTCGTAAGCCAGTTCGGCCGTTACGATCAGTTTCTTTCAAAATCAAAATATAATTCTATATATTGATTTTGAACGCACATTTCAATTTACTGGGGTCACATGGGGACTCTAAAAATTCCCGAAAAATATTTTCTAACCTCGTATTGACCATACGGTCCTAACAAAACTAATTTCGTCAGATTTTGAGACTGTTTGAAAAATGGCCATTTTCTGGTCGATCGAAATTGACAAAATACGTTTTACTTTGCCACGCTCACATATTGATTCGGAAAATTATGAATTTTGGAATCTAGCAATAACATGACATCACGGACCCAACAAAAGTAGTTTTGTCGAAAACCAAGGTTGTTTGCAAAATAGCTATTTTCAAGGCCTTTATATATATTAAAATATATATAAATTCCACAGCGACTTTTCAGAATTTTAAACTGGACGTATCTCTCTACCTATAAATCAAAATCTTGGTTTCGTACGTCCGTTAGAAAGATATAGTTCAACAGATTCAAATATTTCTTGTTTCGTCCAATTCCGACTTAAAACGAACTGTATATTCATTTGAATTTTGAAATCGAATAGTCAAACTACCGTGCCATTTCAGGCTCGTTATATAGTTAAAATAAAATTATTCGTTTTAACTTCATCGAAAATAAATTTTCCATCGTTATTATTTAAATAATCCATTTTAAATAACCAAAATCTGTTAAAATTGCCAAAATAAAATTTTTTAATTGGCCCAGATTTCCGGGTTGTTACAATCTCCCCCACTTAAAATCTTTTCATCCTCGAAAAGGAACGAAGCCGAAAGTTGTTTAACTAATCGACTCCACTTTCAGTATTTTCATTACGGGTTAAGTTCTTCAACTTTTTAGTTTCTAAGAACTTTTCAAATCTTTCAAAAATTTGGCTAACACCCTAAATTTTCGAAAAATTTCGTCATAACCTCCTCTGCACCGGGGACTTCGGGATATTTCAAAAGCCTCCCATGGCCCTCACCAATCCAAAAAGAAAAAGAAACAGCCAATCGTCTCATAAAATCATCAAAACCCAAGAAATACAATAAACATGTACTTATTTGTCGGGCAAACAATTTTATTCTTCTTCTCAAGCCTCCTTGCTATGACCTGTTCAATGTAAGTACATGTATATGCATGCAATTGCGATAAATTTCCAATACAATTCACAATTTGGCTAAAGTTCAACATTTAATTAATCAAACAATAATCAAACAACACAGCCAGCAATCAATTAGTTGATTATCATTCCAACCACATAACTTTGATATATAGTCCAAAAATCATATTTTTGATGCCAAATCACAACAATAAGCCCTATCTAATTTTGGTTCTCACACCAGTCTAATGGAATCATATAGAAATCCCACTTTCGAAACTCGACCACAACACTGATGATGCCATGGTCATTATCAGCATCATCTCCGGGCAACTAGAGTGTGATTCTATATCTATCCAGTATATTAAAACTTTGAATACCCATGGATCAAACGTATATGCAAAACCTATATATACTGGATTGTCCAAATTTAATACAAATAAATATTCAAATACGTATAATTGAATTAAATTTTCAAAACAAAAATTGTTTTCATTTTAAAAATATATACTCTTCACACTCGTTCTAGGATCCTACTGATCCTATCTCTAACGAGTCATTCTTATTGGATATTACTAATCCAATCCCTGATGAATTCTTTCGTTCGGTTCCAACATGTCTTATTCTTCGAGCTTTGTAAACCAAAGCTCTGATACCAAATGAAGCGACCTGAACTTCCCTGGTCTCCAAAGAAAAGGGAGAGAACGAATTACTTTGCGGACAAGACCAATCAGAACACAAACAGAAGAACATTACATTGTATATTACAACAATTACATCAGAATATACAGAGTATGAAAAAGTATTACACAGAAAATATCAGAGATTTAAATTACATTTAAATACATCGCAGCGGAAAATAATACAATACATGACTGAAAGAGATATACGGATACAGAACTTTCTGGATATCGTTCCAGCTGTAAACTAGGTTCCTGTTAATATAAATCTGCAAAACCAAAACTACTAGCTACCCGTGCAGAAAATAGGGGCACCCAGAGTTTAGGTAAAAACAATAAACTCCAGGTCAGTCATGTGACTGGTGTGAGAACTAAAACAGTTATTAATATTGGTTTTTAAAGTTCAGTAAATCAAGGGACCACGCCGTATAACACAGAACGGGTTTCCTCCTAAGAATACCAGTGCATAAAACGACAGCGCAATGCTAAATAAAGAACAATGAAGCTATTATAAGACCCAGGTCTCATCACACAATGCAACGCAAGCCAGAGGATAGGGTTTTACCTTATAATAGCCAAAGAATGCTTGATACGTTTAAAAACAGATTATTTTGATATTACTATAAGTGTATAGTGTATAAAACAATTTCAATCATAAGTATCAAAAATAGACAGCATGGGTACCATATATCATGTCGCTATACTAGGCTCTACAATCAAAACCGCAAAGTCACGTATTTGAAAATTGGATTTCCTTCTATGAACCGAGGCAAGGGATCGTCCTCTACCGAATTCGAGACAATCTAATCCATGTCTCAGGCAAGTACTCAGTCAAGCCTTTGGATCATCAGGGCCGGTCCACCGATGTGGATTAAGATGCCTGAACACTGCGTTTCTCCGCCCTTTGGGGCGTAAATGAGCCAACGAATGACTCCATCGATTTCACATAGTCACCGATATATCCGAGGCGCCTCGCAATAGCAACAACCACATAAGTCAAACTCGTCAGGGCATGTAAAACCACTGACGCCACTTCTACCTAGAAGGAAATGCATGCCCTTCCTGATGTCCTCTCCCATTTCTGGTTCACAACCGGGGTGTGAGGCTCGTGAACTAACGCTACACAAAGTTGTGCCACACAGGCTGCACTTTGATCATCAACCACAAGACTCTGATTTTCAACAGAAGCCTTGATCATTTGCATCTTAGCATGCCACACAGGCAAACACTCCATGCAACCGATATCCATCAATCACATAGAATGATATCCAATATAAGACACACAGTCCATTTATAAGTCTGTTCTGGGTGTGAACGAAACCGGAGGCACCTTGTACCTCGCATATCCATCGATCTTCAAGTACGTCTGGACGACCACTAACTGATTCCCTCCTCTTGGGTGTACGACCCAGTCAAGATCATCAGTAATCACCCAAACGACGTGAAGACCTCCGGTCTTCGACCACCGTCTTCATCTTCGACTTATCGTCGTATCAGTTATTCAGAATGGGATAAACCTGATATTTCCAAATAACTCGCGTATATAATAAACAAGTGTTACACAAACACAACATATGCCTCATTCCAATTCATCAGTCACTAACCGTAAATTAGTAAGAGAACAATTCCCCAAATATTAAACCCGAAGGCCAAAACCAACATCGGATCAATACCCAGGAAACCATTCATCTTAACTAATCTTCAGTTAGTAGCTAAATTTCACATTCTTAGGGAGAGGTTCCCATTAATTTTATCAAAGATAAATTCGTTAAATTTATTCTTTAATCTTCTTTTGAATCTCAATTCAAACCAAATAATGGTTTATCCAAACTAGCCGGGATTAACGAACCTTACCGAAGTAATCATTCGTTTTAATTTCCCAACCTATTCAACCCATGAAGTAAAACTGGTAATACTTCATATCTAACACCACGGTGTTATCGGTAAATTCAATTACCATCTCACGTTCAAATCTAATTAAAGATTTAACTATCGCCTGGAGCAAAAATGGTGATACTCCATTCTCGATCTTTTCAATCTAATTAAAGATTCGTTAAAACTCCACTTAGTTTTAATGTTTAAATGGGTTAAAGAACCGATGTCATTTAAAACACGGTCCACGATAAACCCTAAAATCACATCACATTTCAATCAGTCCCTAACCGTAAATTAGCAAGTGAGCAATTCCCTAAGTATTAACCCGGAAGGCCGAAACCAACATCAGATCAATACCCAAGAAACCATTCAACTTAACTAATCTCCAGTTAGTTTCTGATTTTCTTCTGTTGGGCCTAAGAACAGTATTATTGAAGATACCGTTCACGACAACCCAAAATCACATTCCATTAATTATCGGGTTAAAGAACATGTGTTATTTAAAACACCATCCATGAAAACCCAAAAATCAATTCAAATTCAATTCCAATTAAATAGCATTTAATTGGTACACTTCATTAAATCTAAATAAAAAGATTTAATCTTTTTCTCAACTGGGTTTAAGAACAGTGTTAATGAAGACACCATTCATGACAAACCCAAATCCCATTTGATACTAAATACAAGGCTCTGAATAGAAAATGTACCGGTTTATATTCAATATCTAATTCTACGACCAACAAATATCGTATTGGAAATAACGATATTAAATGTTAATATATCTTTCAAATTCTCATAACAATATCTATATCATCATGGAATCCAATATCGAAATATTCCGAAGACAATTTCGATTCAAATCTCTTCCAATTCAATTATTGGAAATTCTGGTTATTTTCAAAACCATTTCAAATCCAGTTTATTTATTTTAAAAATAAATAGAATTATAATTCTAGTTCGAAACTAGTTCATTTCGATAAAAATTTATTTTTATCTTTTCAAAAATGGATTTTTTCATCCCAATTCTTCCCAAATCATTTCTTATGATTTTACACAAATTATTACTATTTTTAATAATTTTATCAAGGCCCGTACAGTCGATTTCCATCAACGGCCATCGAACTGCACTTACAACGACCTTTTCCAAATTTGATTTGGACATAACTCCAAATCCAGCCGCTAGATTTCTAATTTCTAATATCCGTTAGAAAGATCTTTTCGATTCGAACCCAACGGTTCTAGTTTTAGGAGAATTCGACGGTCGGATCTCCCGTAATATCCGTTCGAATTCAATGGTCGAAATTCGCGAACTGTCGCAGCGCGGCGCATTCTATTCAGGCCATTATATATATAATATATATACATATTATATATTTCATCGATTTCCTTTTAAAAACGTATTTTATAAATCGTTTTAAATTCGTTTTCAAAACGATTTCAACTTCCATCTCAAATTCAAATCAAAATTGAATTTTCCAATATAAATTCATTTTAAATTCATTTCAAATCGATTTCAATTCAAACCGATTTCAATTCAGTTCGAATTTCAAATCATTTCAATCTAATTCGAATTTCAAATCATTTCAATTTAGTTCGAATTTCAAATCGTTTCAATTTAATTCGAATTTCAATTCTTTTCAATTTAATTTGAATTTCAAATCAATTTCAATATTCATTGAAAAATGAATAAAATCGATATAAATGTCGTTCACGTCAAAGTGGCGTCAATCTAATTAACATGGCTTTTATTCAACACATGAATTTTTATTCTATTCAACACATGAATATATTTTCTATTCAACACATGAATATATATTTTCAATTCAACATCTATTCAACACATGAATACATATTTTCAATTCAACACATGAATTTATTTTCTATTCAACGCATGAATATATATTTTCAATTCAACACATGAATGTATTTTCTATTCAACACATGAATATATATTTTCAATTCAACACATGAATTTATTTTCTAAATTGGAATGAGACCCAATGAATAACCATATAATGTTAATTATATGGATTTTCTACAACACATGTATGTAATAGCAACGATAAGTAATCAACCATCATCCAGAGTGCACCACACAAATGCATAAGTATTAAATATAAATAATTAACGCTTGCACAGTCTGTCAACCCATCGATTGACATACAACTAAACAATCGGGATTAATGTACGTCGAATATCATCCCCATACCCGTATGGGGTATCAAATCAACAAACACAGATTTTATTTGTGCAGTTGGACGATGTGTAAAATTTATCATCCCAATCAATATTCGTCCAATCCGTGTACATAAACAAATCGTTCGATTTGTAAATGAATATATATTTTACTTCAACACATGAATATATATTTTATTTCAACACATATCACACAATCAATTTTCACAACACATCAATCAAACAAACAAGCCGTTCATGGTCTGTGGACGACGAGTGTCAGGTGCTGCAAAGCACCTTCTGCATCCTAGTATATATTTCAACTAGAAAACAAATTAAAAGTAAGGAGTTCTCACCTTAGGGTTCCACTCTGCCATTCTTTATTTCTGAACGGTTTGAATTCCGTTGTGCTTTCGGTTCGTTCCATCGCCATCTGTTTCACGCAGTCGATAGTAAAAAAATCACATTTTTATACTGTTACTTCATACATAAAAATCATATTTTTATGTTGATGTTTATATTATAAAAAATATATTTTTGTAATTCAGTTTTCCATATTTTTATAATTTTCAAACCAATGTATATTGTATTTTCAAAGCAAAGTATATTTTATTTTCAAAGCAAAGTTATTTTAAAAGACAAAGCAAATTATATTTAGAAAATCATATTTTTATTATTGTTCTTTATTCAATGATCTTCCACATGAAAATCGCATTTTTATTCAGTGATATTGCATAAAAAAATCACCTACTGCTATTTTACCAAATTTACAGATTAATTATAAAAACCATACTTTTATTAAAGCAATTTATCTTTTTAAAAACCAGGTATATTTTTCAAACAATGCTCAAAACAAATATGTGCTATATATATATATATTATTTTTAAAATCCATGTTATATATAAATCCATATTTTTATTTCAAACTTTATATATTTTTTAAAAACTAATTTTAAATAATTTATATTTTTTTATACTATGTTATTTAAATCAAATTAGCTAAATTAAAATAAACAATAAATAAATAAAAATAAAAAGGTATCATCTCACTATATCTTCTCGTTGAACCAGGTCGCCATCGAACTCATTAGCTCGAATTAGGGTTCCGCCACCACCATCGATCTCGACCCTCGGAAGTTCATCGGTGTGTGCCCCCCTGGAGAGCCTGCCGTCGCCTTTCACCTCCAAGGAGCTCGACGAGCTCAGTGATCTCTGGCGCCTCTGATATGGGTTCGAACGGAGCATGTTGGAGCTCAACGTTCGTGCTCCACACTCCACGATAACACATGAATCAGGTGTGGATTGATAGAGGGAAGAGAGTAGATCGATCTTTGTAATTGAAGTACGAGATTTTATTACGCGGATCGAAAGTTGTTTGGATTTCTTTTCCGGAGCATTTGGTCCAGCGATGGAAAGGAAGATGGCGGTTGACCTTCTTAGGGTTTTATGAAGATAATTTATAAATATATATTTATTTAAATATTATTTAATTTGAAAATTGCTTGCTTGTTGTTAATAACTTCAAATCGAACCCAATGACTGTTGTCCCTAGCTAATCACCCCCATTCCGAACACAATGGGATGTGTTTCGTAAGCCAGTTCTTCTGTTATGATCAGTTTCCTTCAAAATCAAAATATAAATCTATATATTGATTTTGAACGCACATTTCAATTTACTGGGGTCACATACGGACTCTAAAAATTCCCAAAAAATATTTTCTAACCTTGTATTGACCACACAGTCCTAACAAAACTAATTTCATCAGATTCTGAGACCGTTTGAAAAATGGCCATTTTCTAGTCGATCGAAATTGACAAAACACGTTTTACTTTGCCACACTCACATTTTGATTCGGAAAATTACGAATTTTGGAATCTAGCAATAATTTGACATCACGGACCCAACAAAAGTGGTTTTGTCGAAAACCGAGGTCGTTTGCAAAATGGCTATTTTCAAGACCTTTATATATATTAAAATATATATATATATTCCATAGCGACTTTTCAGAATTTTAAACTGGACGTATCTCTCAACTTATAAACTGAAATCTCAGTTTCTAACATCCGTTAGAATGATATAGTTCAACAGAATCAAATATTTCTTGTTTCGTCCAATTCCGACTTAAAACGAATTATGTATATTCATTTGAATTTTGAAATTGAATTTTCAAACTATTGCGCCATTTTAGGCTCGTTATATAATTAAAATAAAATTATTCGTTTTAACTTCGTCGAAAATAAATTTCCCGTCGTTATTTTTTAAATAATCCATTTTAAATAACCAAAATCCGTTAAAATTGCCAAAATAAAATTTTTAAATTGGCCCAGATTTCCGGGTTGTTACAATCACACACAATTCAATCCATATGAGATTATAACTATTTATAATCACTTCTTATTCATCCATTTATTTCTTTAATTATCCATTTATATTTAATTATCTGGATTGATTTATTCGAATGTTGGTTTTAAACAAATTGATTCATGTTCAGATTTATATCCATGAGATCGAGCACGCCATCAAACATATCACACAATTAACATCAACAAATCAAAATAATTTGCCCTTATTATAATAATTTGAAAAATCATTACTTTTATTCTATTATAAAATAAATTGGGCAAAAATAATTTCAAAAATAATTTTATAATCAAATTTACAAATATGCGCTCTCGTATATATACACAAACTCAATCTAGGGTATTACTAACCCCAACTCTATTGAGTCACACCACAGAGCCAAAGTTATCTCTAAACCAATTGCTCTGATACCACTGTAGCGACCCAGCGGATTTTCGACCCCGAAAATCGACATAAAATCACCATGTCGACTATTCAAGCATCGAAAACACTGGATTGTTTGAGAAAGAATTTAGAGGGTGAGAAAAGATAGAAAGAAATATTAGAATAGAAGAAAGAAGAAGAACACATCAGAATCTCACAGCGGAACGAATAAAATATAATATCAAATCTCTTTATACAAAAGAACAGTATATACATACCAATCATCAGAGTATCATATATCAGTCACAGCGGAAAAACATCTGTATATAACTAGCAGTGAAGCCTCCTGCTTCTAGCTCCAGAAAACTCCAAGCGAATATAACCTGTAAATACACTCGGTCTGACCCGAGCACATTTGAAGCAGAGCAAAATACACCGGGTTAGTCTGGAATACTATCAGTGATAAATTCACAGAACACACACTTTGTTTAACTTTGGATTTTTTTTTCTGAAATCAAAGGATAATAGTAAGACCGGCCCACACATAAACATGGACGGTTTTTACCTTACTATAACACAAACCATTTTGAAATCATAACTTATTCTGATATTATCATAGTGTCTAAATACAATGAACTTAGAATCTAGCAGAACGCTTGGATCTCACGCTCCACATATATAGTACACAAACCAAAACTGCAGGCGCTTACTGGATATTGGACTCCAACCTTGACAAGGTATGGGACCACCTTCCGAACGTGTATCTCTAGAGGCGAATACACTGCGTTCAACAAGAATGTCTTGCAACCCGGCCCTCACATGACCGACCACTCATTTCTGTTGAGTGTATCAAATGTATATCACCGACGGTTGGGATCAGCAACCACCTCCCGAAAAGGGACAGCATTGAATACAGATTAAAGAAGCAAATGGAATTTCTCTAGATAGGTGATAATACATTCTAATGGGAGCGACCCACATAGCCATGCTGCCTGCCCGATTTTTGTCATTTTTCAGTTGATGAGGCATGAGGCCAGAACTTAACTTTAAAACATCTAGTCTTCATTCACTTTGAATGCCACATCGTCAGATCCACCAGATCACATTTGATTGACGCCCACAAATATACTCTAGTTTATTTGGCTAGAGAATAACCATTTCTCCGCCATCAACTATGGTACGTTTGGAGAAATCAACGCATGTAATTCCTTTGGAAATACTCTGTCAGACATCCGTCCATACAAGTCATCCAGGAACAGGATGAACCAAAGGTACTCTCCTACTGCATCTCATTTAGGAATCAACCCATGGATCAGTAGCGAGAAGTCCTTGCAACCCGTAGATTCCAACTACGACAGAATCACAGTTTATCTCTGGTTGCAACATCAGAGATCATTAGTGATTCCTCCGTTTATGAAAATCCACAGTCTTCAATGCTCCATCACGATCATCTTCCGATATCTTCATGTATTTGTTGGTCGGAATGGTTTTCAAATACAAACTTGATCCCGGTCTTTCCGCACCAACAAGCGTAGTAGTCGGGTTTGATAGTCAGTGATTTAACTATCAAATAACAATAGTGTCAATGAAACGATTTCTCTTGTCCTATATTTGGCACTACCTGGCCTATTTAATATATATATATATATATAACCAAATGGTAAATCAACTTTTAAATCTTCTAATATATTTAAACATTTATATTTATTCTTCCTTGTTTATAACAAAAATATTTCAGATACTTTGGAGCATATATATATATATATATATATATATATATGTATGTATATATACTCCCAACTTTCCATTAGTTTTGGAAATGTCGGTATAATTCCTTAAGACCCTTTTTCCCCTTTTCTTTATATTCGTGCATCTCACATATATGTATATACTAAATAATATAAACCAAATTTCCTCTGATTAACTTTGACCGATTAACTCTAACTTGACTAACTCGACTTATTTAACTCAACTGAACTAACTTGACCTGATTACTCCTATCGATTAACTAATATTCGATTTACTCCACTCGCTTGACTCTAGATCGCAGCGATCACAATGGTTACGCCTGATTCCCTCAGGAAACATCCGACCGCCATAGGCTATCCGCAGCCCTGCGAATTACGCTAGCAGTCGTACGCAATGGCAACTCTTCCTGAATAACTATGTTTAACTAACTCTATTTCAAATACTATATTTGATCGACTTTAATTGAATAACAAATGTTCAATATAAATTGAAATCAATATTCTTATTTCTTTTGGAACTAATATTTCAATATTATTTATTTCCCAAAACCTTGCATTAGAGTTTGATATTTCTCATATAGGGTAAAACCAATTCTCAACACCTTTACTTGCTCCAAACTAATACCATTCCTCGATAATAGTGAAATCAACCAAGTTGGGGTATTTTATTTATCTCTCAGACCTTGATCGACAACGTTCTTATCTCAGAATGAATACCAGTTCGTCACCTAATCATTTCACCAAAATCTTATTTACCATTTCTATTTCAAATATGGTTTTTATAAACCATTCCTTACATTTGAAATCCATGTTCAATATAATCTCTTAACTTAATTCCTTGAATTAAGGAAGTCTTCATTAAAACACGACTTTTAACTTAAAGCACAATTTCACTTAAAAATCTCATTTACAAACCTTGTTTGAAAACTTGGATTTTTAAATCTCTTTATAAACCCTTATCGCTCCTTTTGGTCAAACCATATTACCATTTCATTATTCTTTAATCGAATTCAAATTAAAGTCATCACTTTAATTATTAAAATAACCATTAACGTTAAGATCAACTATATTAACACTGAATAATTCAATTATTACTTCAATTTGTAGTAAATCGAAAATTAACTAATATTTAACAATATTCGCTATGTTTAACAAATATCCAGACAATTTTAACCAAAGTAATTCAATTATCACATTCGATTAAAACAATTGATTTTTGTCAACTGTACATCTCAGTTAACCATTAACTGATTTTCCATTTGTCATTTCCCATTTAAATTAATTAAACAATTTAATTAATTTAAAATCACTATTTAATTGTTATAAAAAGATTATTCTATTTTACCAACCCGTAGGTAATTTCTTTGCCCTTCTAGCTTTTAAATCCTGTATAAACAACTTGTATAATTCCTTATATAAACTTGATTTAAAACATATATTTGTGAATTTCAAAATCTAAATATTTACACAAAATATTTGAAGAACTTTAATTCAGTTATAAAAGAATTTATAATTTCAACTGCGTCAATTCACCGAATGGTCAACTGACGTAAGAAACAACACATTTTAGGCCATTCACTGCCAATTACCCAATCAACAATATCGGTTGATTTTAAACACAAAACAAGTGAATATTTATTCAACCATCAACATACAAACGGGGTTTTCAACCATATGGGGTTCAATCAGTTCAAATATCAACAACATAAAACAAACAAACAACATATATGACATTTGAGGAATCCGGTCGGATCCCTCCAACCTGTTCTTCCCTGCACCACAGCTCGTTATACATTTCATAATAATATATGAAATAAATTTCAATCATCTACAAATTTAAAATGATGAATTATAAATAACAGCATCCATTCAACCAATAATCAGCCAATAGCAACCAATCAACCAATTTATACTTTTTAATGGTAAATTATACTTTACTATGAATTTACCACATCATAGGATTCCAGAAGGTGTGAGAATTAACTCACCAGATTTAGTTCTGGTTGACGGTTGACGCGTTTGTTCCTTTAAAACTTGAACGGACATTCAAAATTAGCTGAATTTTCAACTGCGTCAGATCGACTCCTAGTCAATGCCATCAGATAGGTCTCGTCCCTGCGATCCCAACGGATCCAGTTTCACTGAGTTTCGTTAACGCATGAAAAAGTTACGCCTGTTTAAAATTTTAATATATATACGATCATTAACTAATTAATTAATTAATTTAAAAACTTTTAATTACCCTTTTACTTGGTCAACTTTGCCATGTCAAACTTCCAATACGCATTTTCTTCCTCGTGGGTGATTCAAGCCCGACGTCTTCTTCTTCAAAAAAAAACGAACGCCACTCCTCATCAAAGAACCACTTCTAGCGCCGCCTCTGTTGGTCTGAGACCGACCTGAACTCGCCGCCGACACCGCAGCTCCTCCAGGAGCCAACGCCCCAAACGCCATGACCCAATTCTGCTCCGACTGCTTGAAATTACCAAAACCCCAATTTCCGTTCATCTCCCGAATTGCGCCGCCACTGGCCATCTTACACCACCGGACCACCACCGTTGTGACCGCCACACTCCTCTGCATCATCGCCTTCAGACTCCCTGGCCCCTCGACCCTCATCGGCGCCGTAATCCACTAAGAACCGGCCACAACAAAAAAAACAACCCCAAAACTGAACACTCCGTTCAACTCACCACCGCCGCCACCACAGTCCATTGTTGAACCTCAGACCACAGCCAAATCAAAGCCCTTTCTCTCCTCTACAAAACCCCCAAGGTCCCAACATCTAAAATCAGTCCAATCTCCTTAATTTTGTCCAGAAACGAAAATGATTTTCCATGGTTTAACACCGATTCCGGCCACCTCCGACCACCATAGGTCCCTAACTTTTCTCAATAGCTAGACAACACTCCGATCTACCATTTTCACTTTGGAACCCCCCTCGAATTCATCCCGGATTGGAAGATATAAATTGATTTGTGTTTGAGGACTTTTTTGCAAAATGTGAAGGTAAAGAATGGGTTGTGGCTGGAAATTTTGAAGTATGGGGTATATATAGAGTGGAGAAAATATATTTCAAGTCGATGTGACGATCGATGTTGATTAACGATTTTTATTTCGTACCTATCGCATCTTCAAACATTGTTTATTCGCTGCTGCGCTCACATACAAACCCCGTTCGATATGCGAATGGACGGCGTAGTATATTTTGATGATACGGTCCTAATGAAACTTGTTTCGTCGAATTCCGAGTCCGTTTGCTCAAATGGCCCTCGTTCACGTTCAAATGGTCGATTTTATTTGTATTTTATTTTGCCACGCTCACAAATTAACCCCAATTGACGCGCCACTTGAAATCTAGCAATAATTTACTATTGCAGTCCTAATAAAATTTGTTTCGTTGAAAACAGAGATCGTTTGAAAAATGTCCCTTTTATAACTGGCCAATTCAAATAAAATAAACCAATTTTAAAATACCTCAATATAATAATATTAAAATATTGCCATAGGCCATACACGACCAGAATATCGTATACTACCACAATAAAATATCCCGGGTCGAATTCCAAGCCAAATCGATATTTAAAATTTTTAAAAACCCTCTATTCTATATAAACATAGTGCTATATATAAACGAAATTCCATAGCGTTTTTTCCAAAATTTGATTTGGACATAAAATAAAATCTACACGACGAAAATTGGATTTTTCTCTGCCATTGGAAAGATATCGTCAACCCGGTCCCGACGTTTCTTGTTTCGAGGAAATCCGACTTATTTTGAACCCGGTACGACCAATTGAAGTTCAAAACACGAAATCGCGAACTGCCTCGCCGCTGCAGCTCGTTATTTAATTAAATTATAAACCATATCGCTCGACCATCGTTTTCGAATTGAAATCGTCACTATATCTTCAATATAACCAATATTTGACCAATTTAAACTGCCCGATCACAATATATATATCAAATTCTATATTTTTCCCAAATATTCTGGAAATTAAAATATTATTTTATTATTTATTTATTTAAATAATAAATTCCAAATAAATTGTTAAATTCAATTATTTAAATTCAAACCAATATTTTAAATAATTAAAATAATTAAAATATTCCAAATAAATAGGCAGAAAATACGGGTTGTTACAATATGTGTTCAGACATATGAACCAACATCATGAATCAAACATGTAAACTAATATCACACGTTTTGCATATAAACTAGAATACGTATATACTTGATTCACATATAAACTTGTGTATAATTCGCATACAGACTTGCATAAGATTCACATACAAACTACCATATGTAAAAACAGACTTGTATAAGATTCACTAGCATATGATTTACATCCCAAACTTGCATTTAAACTAATATCATAAAATGAATCAAGTTAAACATATGTGATTAGACATATGAAATGGAACTACCGACATAAGTTAACAAAACTGTCATATGTTCACCAATAGACGATAACAAAGTTAAGTAACATCGCATGATTCAACAGACATGTTCTCATAATCCAAATTATAACTCATCATAATTAATTTATTAATTATTTTGTGAAAGAAATTGTACTTACAAAGACGGGTTAGAGACGAGAATGATTCGTTCATCTTTTGAATTAGAATTCTGACTTGCTAATCCCTAAGCTTTAGGAAGAAGAACTATCCTAGTAGCAGCATGGTGGCCAAGAAACAAATTTAGTTTAGGTTTAGGGTTTGAGTCTAGGCATTCTTTTATAGAAGTTTATATCAACCTAACCCATTAGATTATCATAGGAGCCATCATAACCGTTCAGACTAGATAAAGTTATCTAGAATTGCCACCTCTGCTCTAGTGACTCAGCAACAGGTCAGGTAAGACTCAACAACAAGTCAGGATCGTCTAATTTCAGATCTGCCCCGGGGGGTAGGTCGACCCCCAGGTCGACCCCTTGGACGACCTAGCCTTGGGCGGGAGAAATCCCGCCCAGCATGCTTCCCTGTTTGAATTTTGAATTTTTCTCTGAATTGTTTTTAATTTATATAAAATTCCTGAAACTTCTGAAGGCCATAACTTCCTCATACGAAGTCCAATTTACGAAAACTTGGACTCTATTCCAAGCAGAATTTTGAGACGAACGCAATGGCGTAACCCGTTTCCCTAAATTCTCACTTTAACAATTAAGTATTCTTAAATTATTTTATTTTAATATTTAAAATTACGGGGTGTTACATTCTCCCCTCCTTAAAGGATTTCGCCCCCGAAATCTCCAAGTTAAGGAGAATGTATATCATAACATCCAATCATCCATCTACTCAACCATCAAACACAGGCATCCATTGTCCTTACAAGATTTCTAATGCCGTATGAACATATGCCAAAAGCGTGTGTATACGTTCCTTATCCAAATGCAAAATCAGGCGGTCGACTGATTCAGTTGACCTCCTTAGTGCAAATC
The DNA here is from genome assembly GCA_030737875.1 of Allium sativum. NCBI lineage: Eukaryota > Viridiplantae > Streptophyta > Magnoliopsida > Asparagales > Amaryllidaceae > Allium > Allium sativum. Next base: position 152,292,659 of record CM060912.1, read on the forward strand.
ATGATAGTGTCATGCGTCCATTATGCATGCAAAAGATTCCTAACGGTACACATTACTTCTACATGTGTGCACAACCATTCATCAAAATGCAGCATCCATATGATAATACAACCATTACACATCCATTAATTTAAGTATGCACACACATTTATATGCAATATGAAAGTGATTGAGCCGATCTAGTGCCTAATGTGTGTGTACATGCATCCACAAGCAACCACTAGCAACCACTTCCAACCACTCGCAACCATCAATCATAACATGTTTCAAATACATGTTTACATCCATTGGCTTCTACCTAAGGATAAATAATAGAACTGAGGAGATATACTTAAAAGATAGATATAAGCATGAATAAACTTATGGATAAAGAGATCAAGGAGGTACCCTCAAAAAGAAAAGGGTAGGCTACGCGTATTTTTCTCTCAGTTTCTTAAGTCGTGCCTTCCTCAGCATCACTCAAAAATCTAGGATACATAACCTCAAAAGTTCTTCAAGGATTCTATTTACCCCTTTCTGTCCGTCCATCCGTCTGTGGATGATAAGCGATACTCGTACTTGTCGCCTTTTGCATATCACATTTTTCCTCTTGCATCGAAAACTGCTCCAAGCCCTGTCCTGCAAGCACCGGTATACACTGTGAATGGCTTACTCCCATCTGGCAAAACTAAAACTGGAGCTGTCGTCAAAACCCTCTTCAAATGCTGGAAAGCATCGCCACAGACAACATCCCAAGCAAAAGTCAAGTTCTTCTTCGTTAACCGAGTAAGTGGGGCTGATATCTTCGCGAAGCCCTTAATGAACTTCCTATAATAGCCCGTCAACCATAAAAAGCTTCTTACTTCTGTTGCGTTCTTAGGAATCTCCCAATCTGGGATTGCCACCACCTTTGCGGGATCCACAGCTATCCCTTCCTTAGGGACCACGTGTCCTAAGAACCTCACTTCTTTTCTCCAAAAATGGCATTTGGAGAACTTAGCTTTGAGTTGATGCGCTCGTAGGATCTCTAAGACTTCCCTAAGATGTTGGGCATGCTCTTCCTCTCCTCTAGGGAAAATCAAGATATCGTCAACAAAGACTACCACAAACTTGTTTAGAAACTCCCTAAACACCCTACTCATTAAGTCAGCGAAGCATGCAGGTGCATTCGTCAAACCAAAAGGCATGACGAGCCACTCGAAGAAACCGTCAGGAGTTCTAAATGCAGTCTTATCTATGATGACTTCAACCACTGTTAGCTGATGAAATCCTGTAGCCAAATCCAACTATGAGAAAACCGAAGCGCCAACCAACTGATTGAATAAATCGTCTATCCTCGGCAATGGGTGTCTGTTCTTCTTGGTGAGCTTATTCAGCTCTCTATAGTTCATGCACAGTCTAAGTAAACCATCTGCCTTTGTAGCAAAAACAACTGGAGCACCCCATTCCAAAATGCATCTTCTTATGAACCCCTTCTCAAGCAACTCTTTCACTTGCTTACCGAGTTCCCTTCTCTCTCTCGGAGCCATGTGGCGTACTCGTAACGCAACTAGCTCTGCATTATCTACTAGGCATATACGAAAGCCTATCTCGTGCCTCGGGGGTAAACCCCGAACTTCATCGAAGACGTCACCATATTCACGGATCACACGAACAGATTCCAAATCATCGTTGGACGCGTTAAGAGATTCTAGGTAGCTAAGCATCACCGGACCTCTAGGTCACAAGAAATATTAAGGGTCTTTCCACAACGAGTCAACAATTTAACTACCCTTCTTTCACAGTCTAGGATGGCACCGTATCTAGCTAGCCCATCCATGCCTAGAATCAAGCCGTAGCCCATGAAGCCAAGAACGAAGGCATTGCATTCAAACCCAACGCCCAAGATAAACACTCTCAAATCCCGGCAAATCATCGAAAGATGAGCCGAACCACCAACAGGATTTGAGATTACTATGGGATCCGTAACTAGACTAGTATTTAGGTGCAGTGTTTTAACTAACGAAGCAGATATAAACGAGTGTGAAGCACCAGAATTCAAACAAGGTTCGAACAGAATGATCAAAAAGAAAAACCCAACTTCCAACCAAAATATTTCTACCTCTATCAGGTAAGCCAGCCGTGAGGGAACGCGTCTGCCCTCCAGAAGATCTTGTACTTTGTCCTTACCCTTGCCTTTTGCTTCTTTGGACGATCCTAATAAGATGTCATGTTTCTCCGTAACGATAACAACTAGTCTTCTTCTTCTTTCTAACGTCTTTATTTAAGTAGTCAGTCATTTTACAAGTGTGGCCCTTCCTTTTCTCTTGGTCCCTTGTTATCCTTACTGCCTTTCTTTGGATCTACTTTCTTATCGTGTGTCCTATCCATGTCTCTCCTGTACATTCTCCATTCGTGACCTCCCAACAAAATGAGGCTTCGTCCTTTATTAACCTAGCAGCTAATTGAACCTTCCTCCCATCGTCTATCTTAAAGGTACAACAAGTCCTCCACTTCCTATCTTTGACAAACATCCCATGAAGCGGTTTTCCCGCCCATCGTATGGAAGTTCTTACATATCTTAGAAAAAGCGTCTATACGTGGAGGAAGAAATTCAAAAAGGAAAGAGGAAGAGATTTAAAACAGAGAATCGAAGGAAAGATATATGGATCTTGGGGGTTATATTTCTCAAAATACTCTTTTCTCTTAAAAATACTCTCCTTAAAACATTTTTTTGAAAGTATTTCTTTATAAAATGCTTTTGAAAAATAGTTTTTCAAAATCTCTTATTTGTTCTGTTAATCTTCAGCTCTGATACCACGTGTAACACCCCACGTCCATTAATGTCACTCTCAAGGGGAATGCATTAACTTTCATGGAGTATTATTGGTGTATAGAACATAATATAATAAGAAAGATACATATATTTGTACTTGAAAAATTAAAACAACTTTTATTGCAGCTGAGAAATAATTTGGTTACATCAAAAACCAACAATAAAACCAAGTACACTTAATATCCATCTTGACAAATTATTTTTTGAGTACATAAAGTAAAAAAGCATAACCCTAACATAAGTAGCCATAAAAGAGATAAGCTAAACTTTACTTTTAGCAATCCAAGCACTTCCAAAAGAGAGAGAAAGAGATCCAAATCAAGCTCCACTAGCACTAGTCCCACCCTAAGAACCAGGGGGGAAGGAAGAAAAGAGGCGAAAACAAAGGGGGTCAGACATAAAGTCTGGCGAGCCCAATTACTTTAACAATATAATTATTAAAGTAACTAGGATAAGGCATAAACTGGTAAAACAAGGGATGACTGTGAAACATATGGGCATAAACAAACCAACAAGAGAAATAAGATAACTTTAATTGCGTTCCCAATCACTATAGGATAATTACTATACTGCACCAATACTAGTCACCCCAAAAGTTAATCCTGTCTATAGAACAAAATAATGATAATGGTAGTTTCGTGTACCCCTAGCTGTCTTCACAGGTGCCACCTTCTCCTATCTCCACTAGTTGTACCCACTACCCTCCCCATTCTAATTACAACATTTATTCATAATATGGTAGTTGGACTCCTAGCTGTCTTCATAGGTGCCGCCTGCTACTATCTCCGCTAGTCGTACCTACTACCTTCTCCATTCGATCGGCTTCCTAACTCGTAGATACCCGTGCTGGTCCCACAGCAAGGTGTATCACTCCCCAAAGTGGCAACCCGATACCACTAAAGATGCACGGCTTATACCTACATGATGCAACAACGTCTTACCTATTTTCCTGGGCCCACGCACGCACATGACCCCGTTGGACTTGCGTTGCCACCTCTAACCCGTTTTGACCTCTTACAATCAAACCTAGTAAGCATGTCCCTTCCTCGATCTAACTCGAGCTCACAAAGATACTTAATGGGTTACTAGTTTGAAAAGGGTCCCCCATGCTTGACACAAGCTTTCCACCTATGCTTGGTCCCCACTAGGATTTCCCACTTTACCACCTCTTGTTCATGTTTCTTACATGTTTCAACTTGGTTAAGTGTTTATAATTATATCCCACATGTCACCCATGTTACCCACTTATCAAATCAACATGTGTTATTGGTTAAGCTTATCTTAACCCTATCTGCTTATCAGATCAATATATATACATTTGGTTAAGCTGGTCTTAACCCTATCCACTTATATATTAATGGTTAAGTTGGTCTTAACCCTATCCACTTATCAGATCAATACGTATTATTGGTTAAGTTTGTCTTAACCCTATCCACTTATCAGATTAACATATATATTATTGGTTAAGCTGGTCTTAACCCTACCCACTTATCAAATTATTGGTTAAGCTAGTCTTAACCCTATCCACTTATCAGATCAATATGTATTATTGGTTAAGTTTGTCTTAACCCTATCCACTTATCAGATTAACATATATATTATTGGTTAAGCTGGTCTTAACCTTACCCACTTAACAATTTATTGGTTAAGCTAGTCTTAACCCTATCCACTTATTAGATCAATATGCATTATTGGTTAAGTATGTCTTAACCCTATACACATATCAGACTAACATATATATTATTGGTTAAGTTGGTCTTAACCCTACCCACTTATCAAATTATTGGTTAAGCAGGTCTTAACCCTATCCACTTATCAGATTAATAAGTATCATATATATATATATATATATATATATCGTATGACATGTTTTACTTAATTTATGATTAAGTACATTTTAGTCCACAAATACATTGGTTAAGAGAATAACCCCCTAAGTATCAACTCCGAATACCGAAATCAACATCAGATTGGTACTTAGAGAATTACTCAACTCAACCAAACTTTCATTTGTCATTCATATTCGTATTTGATCTGCATTAATTAAGTATTAATGTACAGACCTCCCACATTAAGTCGATTTGCTTGTGGTCGCTGGATATGCCGGGCGGTTCCAGGCAGACTTCCACCACAAGCCAGACTTAACCACGACCTCTTACATTAGACTACCGTTTGCGGTTGCTGGATGTGCCGGGCGGGTCCGGGCAGTCTTATACCACAAAGGAGTCTAACCTCGTGTCTTAGCCATTTATTACTCATTTAATTTATGCCTTTGTCCTCTCATATTAGACTACCGTTTGTGGTTGCTAGATGTGTCGGGCGGTTCCGGACAGTCTTATACCACAAACGAGTCACGGATTTAATTTATTCAACCCCAATTTGAATTAATATCCCTATTTCAAATTGTCAGTGACTTCCAAATTAATCTATGTCCATAATTGTCGCCTAAATTATGTCCATAATTTCTATACATATAAATTAGGCCAATTAATGTCTCAAATTTATTATATGTTTTTAAGCCATTTTATGCCAATTTTCACAATATTAATATTTAATATATTCCCATTGCCCCCACATTGTTCATACGTGTAATACATATAATACGTAGGCTAGCAAATAGCCTAACTCACAAAAACATCACAACTTGCATAACACATAAAAATAGATCTAACTTGCAAAGAGAAATAGCCTAGCATGGATCAAAACTTGTATGATTATAATTTATATAATCATAAATTTGCATAATCAATAACTTGCATAGGCAATAGGCATGATTTGCATAAACTACAAACTGGCATGGATCAAATTATATATGATATGATTTGCATAGATCTATACATATAAAGGTGAACTTGCATATATGAACATGGTTTTCGCATAATCTTGCATATGATCTACATACAAACTTGCATTAAACTTGCATTAAACTTGCATATGCAATTTAGACATGTAAATTAAAACTTACATACAATTCACATACAATCTTACATATAAACTAACATAGGATTCACATCAAACTTATATATATAAACTTGCATAAATAATTTTTGGCATGTAAATTAAGATTTACATTTACAATTGTATATGATTTAGACATGTAAATGTCACAAAATGAATCAAATGTAGCATATGTGTTCAGACATATGAACCAACATCATGAATCAAACATGTAAACTAATATCACACGTTTTGCATATAAACTAGCATATGTATATACTTGATTCATATATAAACTTGTGTATAATTCGCATATAGACTTGCATAAGATTCACATACAAACTAGCATATGTAAAAACAGACTTGCATAAGATTCACTAACATATGATTTACATCCCAAACTTGCATATAAACTGATGTCATAAAATGAATCAAGTTAAACATATATGATTAGAAATATGAAATGGATCTAACAACATAAGTTAACAAAACTGTCATATGTTCACCAATAGATGATAACAAAGTTAAGTAACATCACATGATTCAACAGACATGTTCTCATAATCCAAATTATAACACACCATAATTAATTTATTAATTATTTTGTGAAAGAAATTATACTCATAAAGACGGGTTAGAGAAGAGAATGATATACGCGTATTTTGAATTAGAATTCTGACTTGCTAATCCCTAAGCTTTAGGAAGAAGAACTATCCTAGCAACAACATGGTGGCCAAGAGCCAAATTTAGTTTAGGTTTAGGGTTTGAGTCTAGGCATTCTATTATAGAAGTTTAAATCAACCCAAGCCGTTAGATTATCAAAGGAGTCATCACAACCTTTCAGACCAGATAGAGTTATCTAGAATTGCCACCTCTGCCCTAGTGACTCAGCAACAAGTCTAGATCGTTTGATTTCAGATCTTCCCCGGGGGGTAGGTTGACCTCCAGGTTGACCCCCAGGTCGACCCCCTGGTCGACCTATATAGGGTAGGTCGACCCCCAGGTCGACCCCCTGGTCGACCTGGCCTTGGGCGGGAGAAATCCCGCCCAACCCGCTACCTTGTTTGAATTTTGAATTTTTCTATGAACTGATTTTTATTTATATAAAGTTCCTGAAACTTCCGAAGGCCATAACTTCCTCATACGAAGTCCGATTTACGAAAACTTGGACTCTACTCCAAAAAGAATTTCGAGACGAACGCAATGGTGTAACCTGTTTCCCTTAATTATCACTTTAACAATTAAGTATTCCTAAATTCGTTAATTTTAATATTTAAAATTACGGGGTGTTACATTATATATCTGTTTGATGGTGGAGAATTTATTCTCTTACTTAACACCCTTCTCAAATACGTACGAGCTTAGAGGTTATATATCGGCAGAAATTAATAGTACGGTGTATATTGTCAATGCGGCATGTTTGATTTCCCAAAGTTAAATAATCATTAATATTGATTTTTGGGAAGATTAAAACTAAGTGGTGTTTTAACGAATCTCTAATTAGATTAAAATGTGAAAGTGATAATTTAAATTATCAAATTTGGGAAAAGATCGAGAATGGAGTACCACCAGCTTTACTCCAGACGATAGTTCTTTAATTATATTTGAATGTGAAATGGTAATTAAATTTACTGATAACACCATGGTGTTAGATATGGAGTATTACCAGTTTTGCTCCATGGGATGAATAGGTTGGGATTGGGAAATTAAACAAATGATTACTTCAGTAAGGTTCGCTAATCCCGACTAGTTGATAAACCTTAATTTGGTTTAGAATTGATATGCGAAGGAAGATTAAAGAATAAATTTAAAGAATTTATTTTTGATAAAATTAATGGGAACCTTTCCCAAATGATCTGAATATTTGAACAAAAGAATATTCTGAATTGGAATGAGGCGTATGTTGTGTTTGTGTAGCACTTGTTTATAATATACGCGAGTTATTCTGAAAGGCCGGGTTTATACCCATTCTTAATAACTGATTCAGTGATATGTCGACGATGAAGACGTTGGTTGAAGACCGGAGGTCTTCACATCATTTGGATGATTACTGATGTCTTGATTGGGTAGTACACCCAAGACAAGGTAATAAGTGGTGATCGTCCAGACGCACTTGGAGATCGACCGGATATGCGAGGACCTCTCTCATGAATTGGACATATGGGACGAGGAATAAGGTGCCTTCGGTTTCGTTCAGACCCAGAACGAACTCATAAATGGATGTGTGTCTGACATTGGATTTTATTTTGTGTTGACTGATTTCTACTAAATATATATCTATTTGGCGATGGAGAATTTATTCTCTTGCTTAACGCCCTTCTCTGAGACGTACGAGCTCAGAGGTTATATATCAATAGACATCAGTCAAATGGCGTGAATTTCCTGTGTGGCATGCTGAGATGCAAATGATCAAGGCTTCTATTGAAAAGCATAGTCTTGTGTTTGATGATCAAAGCACCGCCTTAAATGGCATAGCTTTGTGTATATTGTTAATTCGCGAGCCTCACACCCGGGCATGAACCGGAAACGAGAGAGGATCCAGGGAGAACATGTGTTACTTTCTAGCTAGGAGTGGAGTCATGGTATGGAGCCCAGACATTTTACTCATGTGGATGTTGCTTAATATTTGATGGATAGCGAGGTACCTCGGATATATTGGTCACTACGGGGACGATGGATACGATGGTCTGCATATTGACCAGGTTTATGCCCCATAGGGCAGGGAGACGTATTGTTCAGGTAATACTAATCACCGACGGGTGACCGGCCCTGTGGCTCCTAGGTGCAATTGCGGCTGTAGCCTGAGATATGGTGCTAGATTGTCTCGAATTCGGTAAGGACGATCCCTTGCCTTGGTTCATAGATGGAATTCAACTTCTAATACATGATTTTTCGGTTTTAATTGTAGAACCTAGTATGGCGACGTAATATATTGGTACCTACGCCGCCTATGATTGATACATTTATATTTGAAGTTGATTTCTTCACTTATAGTAATAATAAAATATGAAATATCACGTATCAAGCATTTTTGGCTATTATAAGATAAAAACTCTTTCCTCCGGCTTGCTTTGCATTGTCTGATGGGAGCTGAGTCTTATAATAGCTTCGTTGTTCTTTATTTAGCATTGTGTTTTTTGTTTTATGCACTGGTATTCTTGGGTTAAACCTGTTATGTGCTATACGGTGTGGTCCCTTGATTTATCTAACTATAAAATTCAAATTAATAACTGTTTTAGTTCTCACACTAGTCATATGACTGATCTGGAGTTTATTGTTTTAACCTAAATTCCGGGTGCCCCTATTTTCCACACGGGCAGCTAGTAGTTTTGGTTTTGTAGATATTATACTCACAGGATCCTGGTTTATAGCTGAAGCGATATTTCGAAAGCTTTGTATCCATGTATTTCTTTAGGTTGTGTTTTGTATTATTTTTCCACTGCTATGTATTTAAAGGTAATTTAAGTTTCTGATATTTATCAAATGTATATTATTTATTCAAACTCTGTTATACTCTTGTACTCTGATGTAAAGTGTTGTAATAAGCAATGAAATGATCTTCTGTTTGTGTTCTGATTTGTCGTGTTCTCAACTCAATCCGGGCTTTCCCGTAAGGGAGAGTTTTGGACGTTTCAGTTTTCTATCAGAGCTTTGGTTTACAGAGCTCGAGAACAAGACATATTAGAACCAAACGAGAGAATTCATCATAGATTGGATTAGTAATATCCAATAAGAATGACTCGTTAGAGATGGGATCAGTAGTATCCCAGAATGAGTTGAAAGAGTATTATTTTTGAAATAAAAATGAAAACAAATTTTGTTTTGAAATTTAAATCTTATTATACGTATTTGAATATTATTTTTATATTGATTTTTTGACAATCGAGTATATAGAGATTTTGCATATACGCCTTGCAAATGTGTATATAAAGCATTAAATATACTAGATAGATATAGAATCACACTCTAGTTGCCCGGAGATGATTCTGATGATCGGTCGACCATCATCAGCATTTATGTTCGAGTTTCGAAAGTGGGATATCTATATATTTCCAATTGACTGGTGTGAGAACCAAAACTTAGTCAGAGTGCATTGGTTGTAAATTAGCATCAAAAATGGATTTTTCAATATATTAAAGTTATATGTTTGAAAAGCTAATCAACTAATTGATTGCTGGTTGTGATGTTTGATCATTAGTTTAACTAATAAAACCAATATGAAAATGAAGGTAAAAAAATTAGCCAAATCAAATCAAATATTGAATTGAATTGAAAATTGTTTTAAATCGCATGCATGTACAGTTATATGTGTGAACATGTAATAGCAAGGAAGTTAAGAAGAGGAATAAAATTGTATGCCGGACAAATAGATACATATTTACTATTTTATTTGGGTTTGATGATTTTATGAACTAATTGGCTAGCCGCTTGGCCTTTTCTTTTTCTTTTGGATTGATGAGGGCACTGTGAGGCTAATTGTGGTTTTAAAGGTGTCCCCTTACAAAGGAGGTTATGGCGAAAGTTTTCGAAAATTTAGGGTGTTAGCTAAATTTTTGAATAATTGGAAAATTCTTAGAAACTGAAAAGTTGAAGAATGAAAGTCAGAATGAAAGTTGGGTTGGGCAGTAAAACAACTTTCAGCTCCGTTCCTTTTCGAGGACGAAAAGATTTTAAGTGGGGGAGATTATAACAACCCGGATTTTCAGAACAAATTTAAAATTTTTATTTTAGAAATTTTAATGAATTTTGTATATTTGAAATGATTTATTTTAAATAATAATTACAAAAAGTTTATTTTTATCGAAGTTTGAACGAATAAATTTATTTTAATTATAAAATGAGCCTGAAATGGCTTGGTAGTTTGAAAATTCGATTTCAAATTTCAAACGAACGTACAGAATTCAAAATAAATCGGATTTCAGTAAAAAAATATATTTGAATTTGTTTAATTATATATTCCTAACGAATATGAAAAATCTAGATTTCTTAACATAAATTGAAAGTTATGCCCAGTTTAAAATTCAGAATAGTCGTTGTGGAATTTATATATATTTTATATAATATAAAGCCCTTAAAAATAGCCATTTTGCAAACGACCTTCGTCTTTTATGAAACCACTTTTGTTGGATCCGAAATGTCAAATTATTGCTAGATTCCAATTTTCATAATTTTTGGAATTAGTTTGTGAGCATGGCAAAAGAAAACGTGTTTTGTCAATTTCAGTTGAATTGGATCGACCAGAAAATGGTCATTTTTCAAACGGTCTCCAAATTCAACAAAATTAGTTTTGTTAGGACCGCATCGTCAAAACATAGCGAGATTTATTTTTTGGAATTTTTAGAGTTTGTATGTAGCCCCGATAAATTAAAATGTGCGTTCAAATTAAATATATAGTGATATATATTTTAATTTTGACGAAAACTGATCTAAACTATAGAATTTGCTTAAGAAACATATTCCATTGTGTCCGGAATAGGGGTATTTAGCTAGGGGTAATAGTCGTTGGGTTCGATTTGGAGTTCATATCGATAAACATATATTTTTGAAACTAAAGAAAATAAAATATTATTTAATATTAATATAAATACCCTCCTCACCACATCCCAACCCTACTTCTCGTTCAATTCAAGCAGCCGCTACAACCCGTTTCGAAGGCTAGAAACTATCGGAGTGAATCCATTAAAATCTCCACATTCATTCGTTTTTATCCCAATCGTTCAAGTGGAAAAGGAATCTCCTCAATGAGACCTTGAATCCTACAGGCGGTGATCATCTCTAGTTCATCAAAGTGGGTGATTTTGTGCGTCGAATAGTTCGCCGTCGCACCCGTTTTCAGCAGCGATGTGGAGTTCGAATCAGTCCAGGTTTGCAGGGGAGGAGAGGGTGGCTCATACTTTCAGGTGGTGGCGTCGGATGGTGGCATCGTCGATCGTAAGTGGAGCGATTCGAAACTCTAGCATCACGTGAATGGGTTTCTTTGGCGGTCCAGGGTATTACGAAAATATGAAGCAAACAGGGGATTGGAAATGTAATTAAGAAGTGTTATTATTAATTAATTATTTGATTAATGTATAAAATGTATTAACTATCATATCTTTTCCATACGAGGATGAAATTGGATGATTTCTGATCCATTGGGATCGTTGTGAAAATATCTACAATATAAAACTAACCAGAACTGAAACGGAGCACATTGGAAATTCAGACAAATTTCAAACCAAATTGTTCCGAAATTCAGAAATAAAAACTTACGGAGTGGAAACCGACTATGAGAAATCCTTCTAACTCTAATTACTTTACAGTTGAATATATACTAGGATGTAGACGGTGCTTAATAGCACCCGACACCATTTATTATACAAACCATGATTGTTTGTTTGGACTGTGTTGTGATTGTGATGTGAAATGGAATGTAAAATATTCATATGTTGAATAAAATGTGTATTCAATAAAAATATTATTTTTATTGAATGAATTAATTAAATAAAATATTCATGCGTTGAATAAAATATTTGAATAATAAAAATATCATTTTTATTGTATGAATGAACTAAATAAAATATTCATGTGATGAATAAAATAATTTATCGCTAAAAATATAAATTTTAATGTATATATGAATGGCATCAAATTCTCCTGAAATGGAAATAAATATTCATTAACAAATCGGTATGTACACCCATTTCACTGATATTGATTGGGACGATAAATTTTACACATCGCCCAACTGCACAAATAATAATAAATATTTATTGTTTGAAAATCCCACACGGGTATCGGGATGACATTAGACATATACTAACCCCAGTATTTAGTTGTATGTAAATCGATGGGTTGACAGGCTGTAATGAGAATTAATTATTTATTTTTAACGCTTATACAATTGTAAATTGCACTCTGGATGATGGTTGTTTGTGTATCATTATTGTTATGCACATGTGTTGTATGAAATTCATATAAATAACATTATATGGTAATTGATTGTGTCTGATTCCAATTCAGAAATAACGAATATTTTAAAATAATATTCAGTAAATGACTAAAATCTGATTTTTGATGTCCGATTTTGGATGGACAAGAAAATATTGAAATATGTGAAGCCGTATTGTTTAGACATGCGCCATTTTGATGCAAACGATATCTATATCGATTTTATTCATTTTTATAATGAATATGGAAAAGGAAATGAATTCAAAACCTGATATTTTGAAAATATTATCATTTATATATTATAATGATATGGTATATTCAATTTTGATTTAAAATTGAAAATAAAGTTGCAATCGTTCTTAAAACGAATTTAAAACGATTTATAAAATATGTTTTAAACAGAAATCGACGAAATATAATATATACATATATGTTATATATTTAATGGCTTGAATAGAACGCGTCGCGCCACAACCGTTCGCGAATTTCGACCATTGACTTCGAATTGAGATTATGGGAGATCCGACCGTCAGATTCTCTTAATCTGGAACCGTTGGGTTCGTACCGAAAAGATCTTTCCAATGAATATAAGAGATTTGAAATCTAATAGTTGAATTTGGAATTATGTCCAATTCAAATTTGTAAAAGGTCGTTGTAAGTGCAGTTCGATGACCGTTTATGGAAATCGACTGAAAGGGACATAACAAAATTATTAAAAATATTAATAATTTGTGTAAAATCATAATAAATGATTTGAAAATAATTGGGATGAAAAATTCCACGTTTGTAAAGATAAAAATATATTTTTATCAAAATAAACGAGTTATTAACTAGATTTGAAATCCAATAACTTTTAAATAAAATAAATTGGACTTGTGAATGGTTTTAACATTACCAGAAATTGCCAACGAACAAATTGGAATGGATTTGGAGTGGAAATAATCTTTTAAATATTTCGATATTGGATTGCGTGATTATACGGATATTGTTATGGAAATTTGGAAGATATATTTATATCGTTATTTTCAATATGATATTTATTGGTTTTAGAATTTAATATTGAATATAAGCCGATATAATTTCTATTTAGAGCCTTGTATTTAATATCAAATGGGATTTTGGGTTTTTCGTGAACGGTGTCTTTACTAACACTGTTCTTAAAACCAGTTGAGAAAAGAACAAATCTTTCAAATAGATTTAGAGAAGTTTACCAGTTAATTAATATTTAATTGGAATTGAATTGAAATTGGATTTTTGGGTTTATCGTGAACTATGTTTTAAATAACACTAGTTCTTTAACCCAATTAACAGTGAAATGTGATTTGGAATTTATAAATCTTTTTATTAAGATTGGAAATTTCCCAAAGTAAAGTTTTCCAATTTAACAAAATAAATTAGAATAGAATGGAATTCGATTTGTAATAATCGAAACGAGCTTCTATGGAGGAAGACTGTTAATATATATGGAATTTAAAAGGCTTTGTCATTATTCCATTATATTATTAGTCGGATAAGGAAATTGATATCGATTATATATTGATCCGTTTTCCGTGAAAATTCCATTACTAATGGAATGTGATTTTGGGTTTACCGTGAACTGTGTTTTAAACGACATTAGTTCTTTAACCTAGTTAAAGATAGGATTACATGTCTAACATTGTATTTCGAACTGTATGGTTGATCTATGCTAAATATATATCTGTTTGGTGGCGGAGAATTTATTCTCTTGCTTGACACCCTTCTCTAAGACGTAGGAGCTTAGAGGTTATATATTAGCAAAAATCAATAGTACAGTGTAGAATGTCGATGCAGCATGTTTGATTTTCCGAAGTTAAATAATCATTAAAATTGATTTTTGGGAAGATTAAAACTAAGTGGAGTTTTAGTGAATCTTTAATTAGATTGAAATGTGAAAGTGATAATTTAAATTATCAAATTTGGGAAAAGTTCGAGAATGGAGTACCACCAGTTTTAACCCAAACGCTGGTTGAATCTTTAATTAGATTTTGAACGTGAAATGGTAATTAAATTTACCGATAACACTGCGGTGTTAGATATGGAGTATTACTAGTTTTACTCCATGGGATGAATAGGTTGGGATTGGGAAATTAAACAAATGATTACTTCGGTAAGGTTCAACCTTAATTTGGTTTAGAATTTTTATCCAAAGGAACATTAAAGAATATATTTAAAGAATTTATCTTTGATAAAATTAATGGGAACTTTTCTCTAATGATCTGAATATTTGAACGAAAGAATATTCTGAATTGGAATAAGGCGTATGTTTTGTTTGTGTAGCACTTGTTTATAATATACGTGAATTATTCTGAAAGGCCAGGTTTGTACCCATTTTGAATAACTGATTCGGCGACATGTCGACGATGAAGACGGTGGTTGAAGACCGGAGGTCTTCACATCGTTTGTATGATTACTGATGTCTTGATTGGGCAGTACACCTAAGACAAGGTAATAAGTGGTGATCGCCCAGACGCTCTTGGAGATCGACCGGATATGCGAGGACCTCTCTCCTGTATTGGACATATGGGACGAGGAATAAGGTGCCTTTGGTTTCGTTTGGACCCAGAATGAACTCGTAAATGAATGGGTGTCTAACATTGGATTTTATTCTGTGTTGATTGATTTCTATTAAATATATATCTGTTTGGCGGCGAAGAATTTATTCTCTTGCTTAACACCCTTCTCTGAGACGTACGAGCTCAGAGGTTATATATCGATAGACATCAGTCGAATGGCGTGAATTTCCTGTGTGGCATGCTGAGATGCAAATGATCAAGGCTTCTGTTGAAAAGCAGATTCTTGTGGTTGATGATCAAGCACGACCTTAAATGGCATAGCTTTGTGTATAGTATTAATTCGCGAGCCTCACACTCGGGTATGAACCGGAAACGAGAGAGGATCCAGGGAGAGCATGCGTTTCTTTCTAGCTAGGAATGGTGCTATGGTATGGAGCCCAGACATTTTACTCATGTGGATGTTGCTTATTATTTGACGGATAGCTAGGTATCTCGGATATATTGGTCACTACGGGGACGATGGATACGATGGTCGACATATTGACCAGGTTTATGCCCCATAGGGCAGGGAAACGTATTGTTCAGGTATTACTAATCACCGACGGGTGACCCGCCCTGTAGCTCCTAGGTGCAGTTGCGGCTATAGCCTGAGACATAGTGCTAGAATGTCTCGAATTCGGTAAGGACGATCCCTTGCCTTGGTTCATAGATGGAATTCAACTTCCAAACATGAATTTTCGGTTTTAATTGTAGAACCTAGTATGGCGACGTAATATACGGGTACCTACGCCGCCTATGATTGATACATTTATATTTGAAGTTGATTTCTTCACTTATAGTGATAATAAAATATGAAATTTCATGTATCAAGCATTTTTGGCTATTATAAGGTAAAAACTCTGTCCTCTGGCTTGTGTTGCATTGTGTGATGGGAGCCGAGTCTTATAATTGCTTCATTGTTCTTTATTTAGCATTGCGCTGTTTGTTTTATGCACCGGTATTCTTGAGGTTAAACCCGTTCTGTGTTATACGGTGTGGTCCCTTGATTTACCTAACTTTAAAATTCAAATTAATAACTGTTTTAGTTCTCACACCAGTCACATGAATGACCTGGAGTTTATTGTTTTAACCTAAACTCTGGGTGCCCCTATTTTCCACACGGCCAGCTAGTAGTTTTTGTTTTGCCGATATTATATTCACAGGATCCTGGTTTATAGCTGAAGCGATATTCGAAAAGCTCTGTATCCGTGTATTTCTTTCAGTTGTGTTTTGTATTATTTTTCCGCTGCAATGTATTTAAAGGTAATTTAAATCTCTGATATTTATCAAATATATGTTATTTATTCATACTCTGTTATATTCTTGTACTCTGATGTAAAGTGTTGTAATAAGCAATGAAATGTTCTTCTGTTTATGTTTTGATTTGTCATGTTCTCAACTCAATCCGGGATTTCCCATAAGAGCGAGATTGGGTTATTTCACGCAACCTTTCTCTTAGTTACATCTTCCGAACCCAGGTCTCTAAAAATATGAACACAAGGATCCATCCACCTTTGAACCTCTTTATCTGAATCGATTACTTTGAACAGTTTCCCTCTTAGAGATGTATAATCCATGCACAACTTTGCAAAATTCACAACCTTAGGAACTCATACACCTACATCTACCATTGCTGCAACTGGAGCGGGTATCCTTCACATGACTACCTCCATCATAGCTTCAAACATGGCTGGGTAGTCTGGGATATCGCCATTACCCCCTCCAGGAATAACCTCTTCCCTAGTAGTATGTCTTGTGGTTCGTCGACTCATTCTAAATCTGTAAATTAGAATGATTAGCCACTTAAAGAAAAGATGCTAAAGAAGTACAACCGCTACTATATTATATAGTATCATATAGTATACATCCAACTGAAATCTGCAAATACGTCTCTCATTCATAATTACGTATTCGAACTTTGCCTAAAATCGTTAACCAGAGCTCTAATACCAAATGTGACGACCGCCCACAATCCCTGCACTATACAAGAGGAATTATGCGCTGAAAGGTGTGCCATGCAGTTGTAGACGATCATCATAGGTAAACAACAACATCAGAACCTGTCGTAACTCATAATGCAAGGATAAAATATTACAGAATATATACAACAGGTAGTAATAGTGAAGCAGAAAACACTAGATTTCATAACAATTAGAAAGTAATATCCACGCACTTGGTAATAGTGTTTATACAAATTGCCTCAATACAAAACACTCAGAGAATAACAAACAGCGGAAATCCAAATACTATATAGTAGAAAGATAGTAAGCCAACCTCTTGCTCGCCTCCGAACAACTACATCATCCACACTAAGCAATCATCTGCCACCTAGTCTGCTCACCCAAAAACGGATGAAACGTCCAAGGTAATAAGAGAGAAACATAAAACCTTGAGTCAGACAGAAGTCTTAGTGAGTGATAAAACAGCTAACAAACTTCTTCAATAAAGTTTATTAGAATAGGTAGATTAGCAAACCAATCTACCAAACACTAGAGAAAAACTCAACTCCCGTCTTCCCCACATCGGATAGTGATAGCCCTTACATTAAACAATTCAACCATTCATCCATGGAAACTAGAACACCCATTCAATCATGGTAAAGCACTCATGACTTCCAGAATATATATCTCATGTAAACCATCCTAATCAAACTCAAAATCCCTCAAGCACAAGCCCTAGAGGTCTGAACCAATATTAGACAAGCACTCAAGGAACATCTCCTTCGACGTTGGACAATCTACTTGAGACGATACAAACAGAGCATCCAAATAATCAAACATTTATCACTGAGTATGGCTATCACCACCAATCCTGCTTTGAAAGGATCGTTAATCGTATGAGGACCAACCTTGTCATATGTTAAGGGCTAATGGTAACCCCACTTCTAGCATAAACACCACATGCTTTTCAGTGATATGTATGCATGTCCAACCTTGACAACTAGGCCTTTCAACGATACCCAAGGTACTCAACTTACAACCGGTCTTTTAGGTACCCCTATCACACCCCTGATTTGAGCCTGTTAGAACTTATGACAACGATAATCTCTCGGCCTTTGCATCTCTAATCATCCAACCCGATGACTTCTCATAGCTCAAGAAACCTTCTCAAGCAACCATTATCCACAAACTCACGACTTTTGAGTTGTCACCTTATTCGTTGTTTTATACCGATCAACGAACACTTTGCAATACTTTTAACCTTCCTACTTGAATTTACTTCGAAGACACAACGTCACTAAGCCAAATTACATCACTACATTGCGACTAGGGTTCGGGGGGTTGCCCCCGATTATTTTTTAGACCCTCTGGTTCAAATCTGGATCGTACCTGAAAAATAAAATTTTCAATAATGACCCTGTTATGCATGACTACACCATAATGACCGACCCTATCAAGACCGACCCGACGCCCTCAGACCGACCCGGTTCCTTCCCGACTTCAAGACTCGACCGACCTGACCTCTTAGATAGGACCGACCTGATTCCTTCATAGGTTCAAGACTCGACCGACCCAATCAAGACCAACCCGACCACTCACATAGGACGACCCGACCCAAAGCCACCACATCGATCCCTCAGCTCCACACTTGGACGACCGACCCAATCTTCTGAACATGGCCCGACCGACCCAGTCTTCAAGACCCGACCCGACCCAGTTGTGATAGATCGACCAGGGTTTGAAACCGACCCATTTCCTGACTTGTTCCCCAAGACAATATTACGACCGACCGACCCAACCATGACTGACCCAAAACCTGCACCACCCCAATGCAATTCCAATTTCGACCAAAACTTCGCCAAACGATAAATTTGACGAAACCAACTTGTCCAACTCATCGAATATGACCACAAACATGATATGAATTCACTAGAGACATGAAACCGTATGCAAATCACTCCAAAATCATGATAAATGAGCGTAAGGACTAAACTGTGGATCTAACTTGCATAAACATGTAAAACGGCATAGGAATTATCGATTTAAACTTGCTAAAATAGATCCTAAGGTGATTCAAATGGAAATGGACTTACCAAGGTATAGACCTATGGGAAAATGCTTGAACTTGGTAAAAAAAACATGATTAAACATTCATATACTTCATTGAATCCATGTGAGAGATGTGAATCACTCACCGATTCTTCAAAGGAAGCAAAAATAAAGTATTAAGATTCTGAACAGCAAGCGATTCGAACCAAACTCCTTGATCCGATTAACTCGCCTTTTGAATGATGTAGATCTAGCCTCAAATGGTGTAGATCTTTGTTTTCCTTCCTTTAGGTTTTGATTTTAATGGTGGAAAGGTGTTGGAGAAGGAGGAACATATGCCACCAAATGAAAGAATAGAGAAACCAAACCATTTTCCATACCTCCCACCCCCTATTTATACCCTTCCACTAGCCCACTAATGGGTCTCTCCAAATCATCCCATTAAGGCTTCACAAACCTGAACAACCAACTATTAAACCTTAAAAGAGCGATTCCTCCCAAACCGATGAGCCAAATCTTTAATGTAACCCGTCTACGGAAAGGTAATCATCATTTCCTTTCAATGGCATACGTCTCACCACCTAATTCGACCTAAGTCAAAAGTTATTCCCTGTACAAAAATAAAAGGGGAAATGGTCACAAACAAAATTGGTAAAAATTATGGACATGTCTCACATCCCCATAAGCAACATATTAAAATATGAGAATGATCCAACCCTCAAGAAATAAAATAAAAATATTTTACGATCTTTCAATACGTAAAATGTGGGTTGTTACAGAGAGCATGAACAAGATTGGTGAACATCATGGTGGAACAACAAACTCAACAAGATGAAGTACACAGTCCAGACTCGACATGGCAGACTCAACATGGTCTTGTGTACACAAATATACAAATAGAAAATGCTCAAATGAACAAGTGTATGTGAACAACATGCAAGCATCAACATATAGCATGAACATGAATCAACATAGGGTCAAGCATGGCACAAAATTGATGAGTGTATACAACCAACACCATAAACATATATGCATTGAAATCAACTCATTCATCATAAACATTTTAAGAATATTATGCGCCAGACTATCATATATTGCATGCCACTGTATGATGAAATAACAAAAAATGTTTTTCTTACCTTGAACGACAACACCCTCGTTTTTCTTTTCATAACCTTCCCCTTTCTTTAAAATCTTCTTCAAAATCTTCTTGTCATCTCTTATTTTAGTGATTTTTTTCCAAGAAACAAGCTCTAGCTCAATATTCAAAGTTGCATTTGGAGGTATGGCACCCTTAGAATGAGAACATGGCCTTCCCTTCTCGCCAAAACCATCTGCTCGTAGATGGAATGTGCTAGTTCAATTACAATAGAAAAACAGTAATCCAAAACCCAAAAGAGTGGAGAAACTTACACTGTGGCTTTACATTAAGAAGGGCCTTCTCGACCTTCTTCGTTATCTTGATAGCTTTGGATAATGCAGGACAGAAGAATCCTGGAATACATCTTTACTATGAGAAACCGACCACTCAGAAAATATTGTTCTTAATAAAATCAAATATAAACTAACCTTCTTTAACAGTTAATCCAACTCCTTCTGTTTTAGATACAATTGTACCATCCTCAAGGCATGCTTCATATTTCACCGAGAAGGACATAAAACAATATTAATTCCATGCTATATATGTTCAACACAGAACCCAACCATAACATACACAGTGATGGTACAACCTTTTTTATTTCACGTACGTACACATACAACACAAAGAAAATTAAGAATTTTGGAATTAAATTTAAGTCATACCTAAAATTTCATCCAGGTCTTTAGGATTCTCCCATTTTTCACCCTCCTTGATTATCTTCTTGATGATGCCTCCATCTTTGCAAATGTCTTTTACACTTGACCAGGAAAGCAGCTCAACTTCAAATCGAAGGGTTGCGTCGGGAGGAACTGTAGAAGGGGAGCCAGATTCTCCGTAAGCAAGTTGAGGCGGAATGGTAAAAATGGCATTATACCCTTTCTATGTTGTCTTTATTCCTTGACCCCATCCTTTTATCACTTGGCCTAAAGCAACAATTAAAATTAGCAGCCGTCAATATCCACAATGAATATTGGGTGACTCCATTTCATTAAGAAATATAACATGAGTGATAAGGCTTGCTAAAGCATCAAACAAATAAAGATTTTGAGTATATTCATTACAAAGTCCAACATGAGTTCCTTTAATTCCTTTACCAGAAGGCAAGGAGAAAAGCATCTTGATTACCAATATAACAAAATGAAAATTACAAGGTCAAACCAAGTGAAATATCAATCGATTAACAGCGTATACATCATAACATTCCATCGATTAACATCGAATACAACATTACATCCAGAAAAATATGTAAGTGGTATCTCATTGCTTCCCCAAATTCGATTAAGAAATATGAAAAACTATCCAAGTAACAGCTTTTCCAATTAAACATAATTTCCCCAGAGAACAATTTATGCACCAGAAAATTAGTTTAGTGGTTGGAAAATGAATGCTTGTAAGGTATAGGTGACATATATTGTTTACGGTATCTCAGCAATACTGCAACCACTTAATTACAGAAAAGCAAGGGGTAGACGACAACTAAAATAAATTTGACCTTCACTAAGTTTGAATTTGAAAGGAGTTCCCCTATCCCTGCTCGAGTCATATTTCATCCCATCCAACAAAGTTCCAGTGTAACGAACTAAAAAAAATCACCAGTAATGACCAATCAACGTTGCAACAAAAGAAGCAAAGTGAAAATTTCATAAACCACATAAAACCCTAATTCAAACGCTTTTGAATCCGATTCAAAACACTATGTCACCTAAACTCCCAAATTAGACGCGATGATCAAAGTGTTGTTAATGAGAGAAGCCAGAACAAGGAGATTTAAGTTTTATAAATGATGTTTCAGCCTGAATAAGGAGATTTGAGATCTGAGAAGACTTCGATATCCCCTTTTTCTGTGTTAAGAAATAAAACACAAAGGGGTGAAAAGTGAAACGGGAGTGTTGAAACGTGAAGAAGGGAACTAGTGATGACATGGAAGAGGTTGATTAGAGGGTTTTGATGGTTGCGGATTAGAGGAGTGATCAACAGCTAGATATTATGCATTATAGGTACAATCCATCTCAGCAATAATACATAATTTTGCTATAAAATATAATTAATAGATATTAACTATAATTAATAAATATTATCTATAATTACCAAAAAATATTAACTATAATTTACTAATTATAATATTAACTATAATCAATAAATGTTAACTATAATTACCAAAAAATATTAACTATAATTTAATAATTATAATATAATTAATAAATGTTAACTATAATTAATAAATATTAACTATAACTACTAAAAATATAATTAATGTTAAAGCACATTTCAAATTTTTTTATTAATGTAAGACATAATTTAACTATAAAATATAATTAATAAATATTAACTATAATTAATAAATATTAACTATAATTACTAAAAATATTAACTATAATTTACTAATTATTATATTAACTAAAATTAACAAATACTAACTATAATTACTAAATAATATTAACTGTAATTTACTAATTATAATATAATTAATAAATATTAACTATAATTAATAAATATTAATTATAATGACTAAAATATACTAACTATAAAATATAATTAATAAATATTAACTTTAATTTACTAATTATTAATCATTAACAATAATACATTTAACAAGTGATGTAATAGACAATAGCTAATTTTAATAAGTGATATAATAGCCAAGATTCTTGGTATGGCCTATAAGTCCAATTTTTTAAAAGTGTATTTTAGACATCAGTCGTTCAGTAAATCGATGTCTGAGAAACCAACATCATTTTAAAAATTAGCGATGTTAAAATACATTTGACATCGGCTAAATTTACGACGATGTTAAAACCGTGATGTCTAATTGTAATAACCCGAAAATCTGAGCCAATTTAAAATTTTTATTTTGGCAATTTTAGCGAATTTTGATTATTTAAAATGAATTATTTTAAATAATATCGACGAGAAATCTATTTTGAATATAATTCGAACGTATGTATTCATTTGAATCGACGATAGAATATAAATAATTATTTATATATATAAAAGGAATTGAAAATGGCGCGGTAGTTCGATAATTCGATTTCAAACTTCAAATGAATGTACCGGGTGCAAAATAAACCGGATTTTAGTGAAACCAAAAATAATAGGATCTATTTGGGAATATCTTTCCAATGAATCCGAAAAATTGAAATTTCATAGTGGGAATCAAAAGATATGTCCAGTTGAAAATTCTGAATAGTCGCTATGGAATTCTGGCCCTTAAAAAAGGAATTTTTGCAAACGACCTCGAATTTCAACGAAACCACTTTTGTTGGATCCGTGATGTCAAGTTATTGCTAGGTTTCAAATTTCATAATTTTTCGATTCAATATGTGAGCGTGGCAAAGGAAAACGCGTTTGACCATTTTCAATTGATTTTAATCGACTGGAAAATGGCCATTTTTCAAACGGTCTCAGAATTCGATGAAATTAGTTTTGTTAGGACCATATCATCAATATGAAGCTAGAAAATATTTTTCGGGAATTTTTAGAGTTCGTATGTGGGCCCGGTAAATTGAAATGTGCGTTCAAATTCAATATATAGAGTTATATGTTGATTTTGACGAAAACTGATCGAAACGATCGAATCAGCTTGCGATGCATATCCCATTGTGTTTGGAATGGGGGTAATTAGCTATGGACGACAGGCGGTGGGTTTCTATTCGAGGTCGAAATTAAAAGATGCTTTTGAAATTCAATAATTAATTAAATAAATAAATAATATATATCTCTCCTCCTATACACCGTTGACCCCCCCCCCCTTTTCTCTTCAGTTTCATTCTCAAAAAGAAAAGAAAAAAAACCCGAAGATCTCGATCGCACCCACCATCCTCCCGCCGTCGACCGCCTCCAGTCGTCGCCTCCAAGTCCACACCTCCCCCCTACTCCCTCCGCTTCTCCCCTTCCCACCTCCAAACCCGACGCAACCCAACCCCTCAATTAAAACCCTAGCCGCCGCCGAGATGGCTCAGCCTCTCCCCCGACCATCCTCCCTCCTCCTCCACCCCCTATGCTCCTCCTCCTTCCCCCGTTCGATGATCGACGCACCCACCCCCATGCCACCTTCGACCGGCGCCCTATCAGTAAACCCCTTCCCCCATCGATGAAGACACCCAGCGAGCACCGCACCCCCCTTCCTATTCGAACAGCGAAGGTGTGTTTTCATTATTTTATATATTTATTTATATTGTTTTATATGTAGATTTGATTTTTATTTTAAACAAAGAATTGATTTTTATGTGAAATAAGGTTTGACTTTATATGAAGTAAGACAAGATTTTTATATGAAGAAAAATTAGATCTTTATATATGCAGGGGAGTGATAAAAAAATTTGATTTTTATATATTGAATAGCGAAGTAAAAATTCAATTTTTATATATTGAATAGCGAAGTAAAAATTCGATTTTTATATATTGAATAGCGAAGTAAAAATTCGATTTTTGTATATTGAATAGCGATGTAAAAATTCGATTTTTATATATTGAATAGCGATGTAAAAATTCGATTTTTATATATTGAATAGCGAAGTAAAAATTCGATTTTTATATATTGAATAGCGATGTAAAAATTCAATTTTTATATATTGAATAGCGAAGTAAAAAATTCGATTTTAATACATGTAGTGAGTACGGGCAACGAAAGTGATAAAAGGCGAGAACGGCGAAGATTTCTACATAAGAAGAGTCGTGGGATTGGATTAGCTAACCAGTGAGAACTCCTCACCTTCTATTTAATCTTTCTAGTTATATATATATACTAGGATGCAGACGGTGCTTAGCAGCACCCGACACCCGTCGTCCACAGACCATGGACGGCTTGTATGCTTGTTTGATGTGTGGTGAAATTTGTTTGTGTTGTTGATGTGAAATCGATAATAAAAGGTAGATGGTTGAAATAAATTAATTATCGTTAAAAATATAATTTTTAATGTTAAAGAGAATAAATAAATATTTATAAACAAATCCGCCGATTTGTTTATATACACTGATTTGACTGATATTGATTGGGATGATAAATTTTACACATCGCCCAACTGCACAAATAAAATCTGTGTTTGATTATTTGAAACCCCACACGGATATTGCGGTGATATATGACATACACTAATCCCAATAGTTAGTTATATGTCGATCGATTGATTGACAGACTGTTATAAGCGTTAAATATTTATATTTAATGCTTATACAGTGTAGAACGCACTTTGGATGATGGTTGATGATTTATCGTTGCTGTTATATACGTGTGGTATAAAATCCATATAATTAACATTATATGGTAATTGATTGGGCCTCATTCCAGTTTAGAAATAGAATATTTGCAAAAGAATATTTGAAAAAGAATATTTGAAAAAGAAATATTTGAAAAAGGAATATTTGAAAAAGTAATATTTGAAAATAGAAATATATGAAGCCGTGTTGATTAGATTGACGCCATTTTGACGTGAACGATAATTATATCGATTTCATTCATTTTATAATGAATATCGAAAGTGATTTCAAAAATTTGTTATTTTGAAAAGAATGGAAATTCGAATTAAATTGAATAGAAACGAATTCAAATTGAAATTGAATAGAAATGAATTCGAATTTAAGTTGAACTGAATTGAATTAGAACTGAAATTGAATTAGAAATCAATTTGAATTGAAATCAATTTGAAATGAATTTAAAACGAAATTATAAGGAAAAATTCAACTTTGATTTGAATTTGAAATGAAGTTAAATCATTTTGAAAACAAATTTAAAACGATTTATAAAATACGTTTTAAAAGGAAATCGACGAAGTATATATTATATATATTATATATAGATATAATATAATGGCCTGAATAGAACGCGACGCGCCGCGGTAGTTCGCGAATTTCGACCATTGACTTCGAATGGATATTACGGGAGAACCGACCGTCGGATTTTCCTAAAACCAGAACCGTTGGGTTCGTATCGAAAAGAGCTTTCTAACGAATATTAGAAATTTGAAATCTAACTGTTGGATTTGGAATTATGTCCAAATCGAATTTGGAAAAGGTCGCTGTAAGTGCAGTTCGATGACCGTTGATGGAAATCGACTGTACGGGCCTTGATAAAATTATTAAAAATAGTAATAATTTGTGTAATATCATAAGAAATGATTTGGGAAGAATTGGGATGAAAAACTCTATATTTGAAAAGATAAAAATAGATTTTTATCGAAATGAACTAGTTTTGAACTAGAATTATAATTCTATTTATTTTTAAATAAATAAATTGAATTTGAAAAATGGTTTTGAAGGTAACTAGAATTTCCAATAATTGCATTGGAATGGATTTGAATCGAAATTGTCTTCGGAATATTTCGATGTTGGATTTCGTGATTATACAGATAACGTTATGGAAATTTGAAGGATATATTTATATCGTTATTTCCAATACGATATTTGTTGGTCGTAGAATTTGATATTGAATATAAGCCGATATATTTTCTATTCAGAGCCTTGTATTTGATATCAAATGTGATTTGGGTTTGTCGTGAATGGTGTCTTCATTAACACTGTTCTTAAGCCCAGTTGAGAAAAGATTAAATCTTTTTAGTTAGATTTAATGAAGTGTACCAATTAAAAAATATTTAATTGGAATTGAATTGGTATTGATTTTGGGTTTATCGTGAACAGTGTTTTAAATAACACTTGTTCTTTAACCCGATAATTAATGGAACGTGATTTTGGGTTATCGTGAACGGTATCTTCAATAATACTGCTCTTAGACCCAAAGGAGTTAAGAAAATCAAAAACTAACTGGAGATTAGTTAAGTCGAATGGTTTATGAGGTATTGATCTGATGTTGGTTTCGGCCTTCGGGGTTAATACTTAGGGAATTGCTCACTTGCTAATTTACGGTTAGGGACTGATTGAAATGTGATGTGATTTTGGGTTTATCGTGAACCGTGTTTTAAATGACACCAATTCTTTAACCCAGTTAAAGATTAAAACTAAGTGGAGTTTTCATGAATCTTTAATTAGATTGAAATGATCGAGAATGGAGTATCACCAGTTCTTGTTGCTGGCCCTGAGTAGGCCGGGTACGCATGATAGGGGGTTCTCGCTTCGCGGTTTGGTGGGGAACGGGAGACTCTTACCCCTACATGTCGCAGCTTAGAGCGTTGGTTCGCCGGTAGGCGCGAGACTCGAGAGGGTCGTCGTAAAACAAGCGACTGGGGGACCACTGGAAGCCACGGTGGGTTTTACCTGCTGCTTTGGGGGATGAAGGGATGGTTGCAAAGCCTACCGGATTTCGTCGGGCTGTTTCAACGTGGTATCAGAGCTTTGGTTTACAAAGCTCAGAGAACAGGACACACTAGAACCGAACGAAAGAATTCATTAGAATTTGGATTAGTAATATCCAATGAGAATGACTCGTTAGAGATGGGATCAGTAGTATCCTAAAACGAGTGTGAAGAGTATATTTTTAAAATGAAAACAAGTTTTGTTTAGAAAATTTAAATCAATTATTCGTATTTGATTATTTATTTATATGAATTTGGACAATCCAATATATAAAATTTTTGCATATATGTCTTGCAAACGTGTATTCGAAGTTTTAATGTACTGGATAGTTATAGAATCACACTCTAGTGCCCGGGGATAATTCTGGTAACGGGGCACCGTCACGAGTATTTATTTTCGAGCGACGAAAGTGAGATTTCTATATATTTTCTATTGACTGGTGTGAGAACTGAAACTAGATAGGGCCTATTGTTGTGATTTGGCATCAAAAATTTGATTTTTGACTATGTATCAAAGTTATGAATTTCAAAAGCTAATTCACTAATTGATTGATGTTAGTGTTGTTGGTTTATTTGTTTGATAATTTTGCACCATATAGCCCAAGTGAATCAAATAGTGAATTGTATTGAAAATTTGTCGCATTTGCACGCATATACATGTACTTACATTGAACAGGTCTTAGCAAAGAGGCTAGAGCAGAAGAATAAAATTGTTTGCCTGACAAATAGGTACATGTTTACCATAATTTACTGTTTTGTTGGGGTGATAATGATTTTATGAGCCGATTGGCTAGCCGCTTGGCTTTTTCTTTTTTCTTTTTGAGATCAGAAGGCCTGTATGGCAATTTCGGGATTTTCCCGTGCTCCCGGTGCAGGGGAGGTTATGGCGAAATTTTTCGAAAATTTAGGGTGTTAGCCAAATTTTTGAAAAAATTGAAAAGTTCTTAGAAACTGAAAAGTTGAAGAACTTAAGCCATAATAAAAATAGAGAAAGTTGAGTTGATTGTTAAACAACTTTTGGCTTCGTTCCTTTTCGGGGACGAAAACTTTTAAGTGGGGGAGATTGTAATAACCCGAAAATCTAAGCCAATTTAAAATTTTTATTTTGGCAATTTTAGCGAATTTTGATTATTTAAAATGAATTATTTTAAATAATATCGATGAGAAATCTATTTTGAATATAATTCGAACGTATATATTCGTTTGAATCGACGATAGAATATAAATAATTATTTATATATATAAAAGGAATTGAAAATGGCGCGGTAGTTCGATAATTCGATTTCAAACTTCAAATGAATGTACCGGGTGCAAAATAAATCGGATTTTAGTGAAACCAAAAATAATAGGATCTATTTGGGAATATCTATCCAACGAATCCGAAAAATTTAAATTTCATAGCGGGAATCAAAAGATATGTCCAGTTGAAAATTCTGAATAGTCGCTATGGAATTCAGACCCTTAAAAAAGGAAATTTTGCAAACGACCTCGGATTTCGACGAAACCACATTTGTTGGATCCGTGATGTCAAGTTATTGCTAGGTTTCAAATTTCATAATTTTTCAATTCAATATGTGAGCATGGCAAAGGAAAACGCGTTTGACCATTTTCAGTTGATTTTAATTGAATGGAAAATGGCCATTTTTCAAACGGTCTCAGAATTCGATGAAATTAGTTTTGTTAGGACCGTATCGTCAATACGAAGCTAGAAAATATTTTTCGGGAATTTTTAGAGTTCGTATGTGGGCCCGGTAAATTGAAATGTGCGTTCAAATTCAATATATAGAGTTATATGTTGATTTTGACGAAAACTGATCGAAACGATCAAATCAGCTTGCGATGTATATCCCATTGTGTTCGGAATGTGGTTAATTAGCTATGGACGACAGGCGGTGGGTTTCGTTTCGAGTTCGAAATTAAAAGATGCTTTTGAAATTCAATAAATAAATAAATAATATATCTCTCTCCTCCTATACACCGTTGACCCCCCCTTTTTCTCTTCAGTTTCATTCGCGAAAAGAAAAGAAAAAAAAACCCCGAAGATCTCGATCGCACCGACCATCCTCCCGCTGTCGACCGCCTCCAAGTCCGCACCTCCCCCCCCACCTACTCCCTCCGCTTCTCCCCTTACCACCTCCAAACCCGACGCAACCCAACCCCTCAATTAAAACCCTAGCCGTCGCCGAGATGGCTCAGCCTCCCCCCCCCCGACCATCCTCCCTCCTCCTCCGCCCCCTATGCTCCTCCTCCTTCCCCCATTCGATGATCGACGCACCCACCCCCTGCCACCTTCGACCGGCGCCCTATCAGTAAACCCCCCCCCCCATCGATGAAGACACCCAGCGAGCACCGCACCCCCCTTCCTATTCGAACAGCAAAGGTGTGTTTTCATTATTTTATTTATTTATTTACATTGTTTTATATGTAGATTTGATTTTTATTTTAAACAAAGAATTGATTTTCATGTGAAATAAGGTTTGATTTTATATGAAGTAAGACAAGATTTTTATATGAAGAAAAATTAGATCTTTATATATGCAGGGGAGTGATAAAAAAATTCGATTTTTATATATTGAATAGCGAAGTAAAAATTCGATTTTTATATATTGAATAGCAAAGTAAAAATTCGATTTGTATATATTGAATAGCGAAGTAAAAATTCGATTTTTATATATTGAATAGCGAAGTAAAAAATTCGATTTTTATATATTGAATAGCGAAGTAAAAATTCGATTTTTATATACTGAATAGCGATGTAAAAATTCGATTTTTATATACTGAATAGCGATGTAAAAATTCGATTTTTATATATTGAATAGCGAAGTAAAAATTCGATTTTATATATTGAATAGCGATGTAAAAATTCGATTTTTATATATTGAATAGCGAAGTAAAAAAATTCGATTTTTATACATGTAGTGAGTACGGGCAACGAAAGTGACAAAAGGCGAGAACGGCGAAGATTTCTACATAAGAAGAGTCGTGGGATTGGATTAGCTAACCAGTGAGAACTCCTCACCTTCTATTTAATCTTTCTAGTTATATATATATACTAAGATGCAGACGGTGCTTAGCAGCACCCGACACCCGTCGTCCACAAACCATGGACGGCTTGTATGCTTGTTTGATGTGTGGTGAAATTTGTTTGTGTTGTTGATGTGAAATCGATAATAAAAGGTAGATGGTTGAAATAAATTAATTATCGTTAAAAATATAATTTTTAATGTGAAAGAGAATAAATAAATATTTATAAACAAATCGGCTGATTTGTTTATATACACTGATTTGACTGATATTGATTGGGATGATAAATTTTACACATCGCCCAACTGCACAAATAAAATATGTGTTTGATTGTTTGAAACCCCACACGGGTATTGGGGTGATATATGACATACACTAATCCCAATAGTTAGTTATATGTCGATCGATTGATTGACAGACTGTTATAAGCGTTAAATATTTATATTCGATGCTTATACAGTGTAGAACAAACTTTGGATGATGGTTGATGATTTATCGTTGTTGTTATATACGTGTGGTAGAAAATCCATATAATTAACATTATATGGTAATTGATTGGGCCTCATTCCAGTTTAGAAATAGAATATTTGAAAAAGAATATTTGAAAAAGAATATTTGAAAAAGAAATATTTGAAAAAGGAATATTTGAAAAAGTAATATTTGAAAATAGAAATATATGAAGCCGTGTTGATTAGATTGACGCCATTTTGACGTGAACGATAATTATATTGATTTCATTCATTTTATAATGAATATCTAAAGTGATTTCAAAAATCTATTATTTTGAAAAGAATGGAAATTCGAATTAAATTGAATAGAAACGAATTCAAATTGAAATTGAATAGAAATGAATTCGAATTTAAGTTGAACTGAATTGAATTAGAACTGAAATTGAATTAGAAATCAATTTGAATTGAAATCAATTTGAAATGAATTTAAAACGAATTTATAAGGAAAAATTCAACTTTGATTTGAATTTGAAATGAAGTTGAAATCATTTTGAAAACAAATTTAAAACGATTTATAAAATACGTTTTAAAAGGAAATCAATGAAGTATATATTATATATATATATAATATAATGGCCTGAATAGAACGCGACGCGCCGCGGTAGTTCGCGAATTTCGATCATTGACTTCGAACGGATATTACAGGAGATCCGACCGTCGGATTCTCCTAAAACCGGAACTGTTGGGTTCGTATCGAAAAGATCTTTCTAACGAATATTAGAAATTTGAAATCTAACGGTTGGATTTGGAATTATGTCCAAATCAAATTTGGAAAAGGTCGCTGTAAGTGCAGTTCGATGACCGTTGATGGAAATCGACTGTACGTGCCTTGATAAAATTATTAAAAATAGTAATAATTTGTGTAAAATCATAAGAAATGATTTGGGAAGAATTGGGATGAAAAACTCCATATTTGAAAAGATAAAAATAGATTTTTATCGAAATGAACTAGTTTTGAACTAGAATTATAATTCTATTTATTTTTAAATAAATAAATTGAATTTGAAAAATGGTTTTGAAGGTAACTAAAATTTCCAATAATTGCATTGGAATGGATTTGAATCGAAATTGTCTTCGGAATATTTCGATGTTGGATTTCGTGATTATACAGATAGCGTTATGGAAATTTGAAAGATATATTTATATCGTTATTTCCAATACGATATTTGTTGGTCATAGAATTTGATATTGAATATAAGCCGATATATTTTCTATTCAGAGCCTTGTATTTAATATCAAATGTGATTTGGGTTTGTCGTGAATGGTGTCTTCATTAACACTGTTCTTAAGCCCAGTTGAGAAAAGATTAAATCTTTTTAGTTAGATTTAATGAAGTGTACCAATTAAATAATATTTAATTGGAATTGAATTGGTATTGATTTTGGGTTTATCGTGAACAGTGTTTTAAATAACACTTGTTCTTTAACCCGATAATTAATGGAACGTGAGTTTGGGTTGTCGTGAACGGTATCTTCAATAATACTGCTCTTAGACCCAAAGGAGTTAAGAAAATCAGAAACTAACTGGAGATTAGTTAAGTTGAATGGTTCCTGAGGTATTGATCTGATGTTGGTTTCGGCCTTCGGGGTTAATACTTAGGGAATTGCTCACTTGCTAATTTACGGTTAGGGACTGATTGAAATGTGATGTGATTTTGGGTTTATCGTGAACCGTGTTTTAAATGACACCGATTCTTTAACCCAGTTAAAGATTAAAACTAAGTGGAGTTCTCATGAATCTTTAATTAGATTGAAATGATCGAGAATGGAGTATCACCAGTTTTGCTCCAGGCGTTAGTTAAATCTTTAATTAGATTTGAACGTGAAATGGTAATTGAATTTACCGATAACACCGTAGTGTTAGATATGAAGTATTACCAGTTTTACTTCACGGGGTGAATAGATTGGGATTGGGAAATTAAAACAAATGATTACTTCGGTAAGGTTCGTTAATACCGACTAGTTGAATCGAAATTCAAAAGAAGATTAAAGAATAAATTCAAGGAATTTATCTTTGATAAAATTAATGGTATCCTTTCCCTATGAATGTGAAATTTAGAAACTAACTGTTGGTTAGCTAAGCAGAATGGTTTTCTGGATATTGATCTGATGTTGGTTTCGGCCTTCGGGGTTAATGTTTGGGGAATTATTCCCTTGTTAATTTACGGTTAGTGACTGATGAATTGGAATGAGGCGTATGTTGTGTTTGTGTAACACATGTTTATTATATACGCGAGTTATTCGGGAAGACCGGGTTTATCCCATTCTGAATAACTGATACGACGATAAGTCGAAGATGAAGACGGTGGTCGAAGACCGGAGGTCTTCACGTCGTTTGGGTGATTACTGATGATCTTGATTGGGATGTACACCCAAGAAGATGGAAACAGTTGGTGATCGTCCAGACGTATTTGGAGATCGATGGATATGCGGGGTCCTAGGTGCCTCCGGTTTCGTTCGGACCCAGAACGAACTTGTAAATGGACTGTGTGTCTGACATTGGATTTTAGTCTGTGTGATTGATTTCTATTAAATATATATCTGTTTGGCGGCGGAGAATTTATTCTCTTGCTTAACGCCCTTCTCTGAGACGTACGAGCTCAGGGGTTATATACTGATGGATATCAAACGGATAGAGTGAATTGCCTGTGTGGCATGCCTAAGTGGCGAATGATCAGGGCTTCTGTTGAAAAGCAAAGTCTTGTGGTTGATGATCGAAGCACAGCCTTTGTGGCGTAGCTTTGTGTAACGTTTACTTCGCGAGTTTCACACCCGGTATGAACCGAAAACCGGAGAAGGACCTCAGGGAGGGCATGCGTTTCTTTCTAGTTAGAAGTGGCGTCAGTGGTTTTACACGCCCTGACGAGTTTGACTTATGTGGTTGTTGTTGTTGCGAGGCGCCTCGGTTTGATCGGAATATCCGGGTCCGATGGAGTCATTTAGTTGGCTCACCTACGCCCCATAGGGCGGGAAAACGCATGTTCAGGCATTTTAATCCACATCGGTGGACCGGCCCTGACGATCCAAGGGTCACTCGAGCTCTGATCTTGAGGGGCGTACTAGAGCATCTCGAATCGGTTGAGGACTATCTTTTGCCTCGGTTCATAGATGGAAATCCAATTTCCAAATACGTGACATTTGCGGTTTTATTTGTAGAGCCTAGTATGGCGACATAGTGGGATGGGGCGCTTATGCCGTCTATGATTGATACTTATGATTTGAAGTTGTTTTATACACTATGCATTTATAATAATATCAAATGATTTGGTTTAAACGTATCAAGCATTCTTGGCTATTATAAGGTAAAAACCCTATCCTCCGGCTTGCATTGCATTGTGTGATGGGAACTGAGTTTTATAATAGCTTCATTGTTCTTTATTTAGCATTGCGCTGTTGTTTTATGCACTGGTGTTCTTGGGAGGAAACCCGTTCCATGTTATACGGCGTGGTCCCTTGATTTACCTAATTTTAAAATAAAGATTTATAACTGTTTTAGTTCTCACACCAGTCCCATGACTGACCTGGAGTTTATTGTTTTAACCTAAACTCTGGGTGCGCTTATTTTGAAACGGGCAGCTAGTAGTTTTGGTTTTGCAGATTTATATTCACAGGATCCTGATTTACAGCTGGAACGATACTCGGAAAGCTTTGTATCCGCGTATTACTTCTAGTTGTGTATTGTATTATTTTCCGCTGCTATGTAATTTATTGTAATCTCTGATATTTATCGAATGAAATATTCATTTATACTCTGTATATTCTTGTAATCTGATGAATTGTTGTAATATACAATGAAATGTTCTTCCGTCCGCGTTCTATTTTGTCGTGTTCTCAAAACAATTCGTTCTTTCTCTTCTCTTCGGAGATCGGGGAAGTTCGGGACGTTTCACTATTCTACTTTTTCTTGTTGTGAAGGCTTCCTAAATATATCTGTAAACGTTATATCTCGGTGTTGTACTTTGGGAATACTACTTTGGGAAGAATACTAGGGTCGCGCGTAAATATTTACAGGTTTAGAATAGAATCATTAACCTTGATAGGCATACATCTTGGGTTAAACCAAACGGGATACATCTATGTATTATAATCTATGTTGTACATTTCCTATTCACCAGAATCTTGTTGTTTTGACCCCCCCCCCCCCTCATTATAACCTCCCAGGTTTCCAGAGAAGGTCGGGTTCTCAAAGGTGTTTTAGTTTGCCTTACGGGTATCATTGTCTCTCATGCTCAGTATTGACAAAGTGATTAAATACTAGTTTATCCTATTTTGTTTTTGCCATGGGTTATCTTATCGTACTCTGATTATTCTCATGCTCATATATTTGCAGCTACAAGATTTACACGCTCCACGCTTGGATGTGTTTGAGTTTCGATTTTTATCGAAATTTGGGCATAGAAAAGTGTGGGGTATTACAATTAGTTTTTGTTAATAATATAAGCTTTGAGTTCATATGTCTCAAAGAAGGGTGTTAAGCCAAAAGAATAAATTATCTGCTACCACATATATATCATTAATAGCAACTAATCATTTATGTTATGAAATACAACGTCAGACACACATCAATTTACATGTTCGTTCTGGGTATGATCGAAACTGAAGGCACCATATTCCTCGTCCAATTAAGGAGAAAGACCCTTGTACATCCGGATAATCAACAAGTACGTACGGATCACTTCCATTAACCTCTTCAAGAGTGCTACCCATATTCAAGGCATTAGCAAGTTGTCCATTCGATATGAAGATTCCCGGTTTTTCACCGTCATCAATGTCTTCGACTTTTAATCGTCATATAATTATTCGAAATGGGTTGAACCCGTTCTTTTTGAATAATTAGCGTCAAAACCAAAATCCTTATTGGATTATTAATCCACCAATTAAGTCTCCTATAATTGGTAATCATTTCATATGATTTAAAACCTTATTCTCAAACTTGGTTAAGTTATCTAGCTTCCAAAATTCATCTTTTAACCTTATAAAATGGTTTACTTAAGAATTCGATCCGATTTACGAGTGAAAATCCTTGTTTCAAAACATTTCTCAAAACTAATTATAAAAATCTTTATAGAAAATAGCCAAATTGCACTTAACCAATTTTATCAACCAAAAATATATATAATTGGTTTAAACCTTTTTCAAATGATTTTACCCTATTTTTATTTGTACAAAAATAGTCCATATTCACATTTTCAAATTACAGGCCATTATTGGTTACGATGGTGTCTTTATCTAAATTTGATTTGAACCTTTCTCAAGATCTAACTATTGGATTTCCAAACTCTTTACATCATTTAAAAGCGCTTTTTATCATGAACTCAACTGTTCCAGTTTCTGGAAAATCTAATGGTTGGATCTCCTAGTACAACAGTCTAAAGTTACATGTCGAAGTTCGCGAATTACCACTACCAACGAGTTATATTCTGACCGTAACTCGATGTATAATATAAATTACGTTGAATAGCTTCAAAAATAATTTATTCTTACATAAAATATATATAATAATTTTCAAAAGCTGTATTTAAATTTTCCAACTCCAAATTTAATTATTTCAATATTTAAGTATTATAATAATATGCAAATGATTAAAATAATATTATTTTTTCAACTTCGTTATTTCTAATCCAAAATTTCCTGACATTTGTTATAAAAATAAATAAGAAGGTTTTGTAAAGGAAGTTATTTCAAAACTTACCAAAGATATCCTAACCAAACTTCACTTTTATTGGTTACTATTCATTTCGGAAATAAAACTTTAACAAGCCATAATTACGTGAAAATTAATTCAAATCAATTTGTTCCTATTACGAATATTCATCGTAATTTTATAAACTTGGTTTCTATCCAAAGTCGGACGTCAAATTCAAACCATTGTTTTTAGCTTATTATTATATTAATAAAACATTCATTAAAATCATTTCTCTTTGATGGAGACTTAACCAATGGACCAATAATCACATCTATTGGTCATATGCAATCAGTGTATTATATAACACTATATCAATCATTAAACAACATCCAATCCACATATACAGCGGAATACACCATATAAGCCTTAAATCAATAAAGCTTATATAGGTTTTTCAATCAACAGATTAACCGCAATATCAATCAATGTGCATATATCAATTAATTATCATTCCAATATCCAAATAAGGTTCAAATTAACATCCATTAACCAGTAATGGGTGAATTACTTTCTCAAGACCACTTAAGGTTTAAACAGTTTTTAAGTCAACACTATTTGTGTTTAAGTGTGTCACATACCCATGAAAATACACACATATCAATTAACAACCATATTTTTAAAACACTAAACATCATAATAAACTTGTGTAATCAACCAATAATCATTACATAACTTTAACCAATTAACTAACAATAGTTAATTACAAACTAGCCCTTTTTCCTAGTTTTGGTTTCTTATAGTGGGTTCCACTCCATCAAACTTCCACGCGGATGGAATGCAGACACTCACACATGACCCCAACACCTTTTTGGCATATGCAAAGGTTTCCAAAAGCTAGCAGAACTGAGTTTTTAGGCTTTGGGAGTTTTAAACTCTAAAGACACAAACGGTTGCGAATCTGGGTATACGGGGCAAACGGATAAGGAATGGGGTCGGGGTTTGGCCTAGGGGTGGGGTCCCCGAAGGGGGCTGGGTAGGGTCAGGCGTAGGCGGTGGGTGTATGGGGTAGGGGAGGGTGAATTTGGGTTTTATTTGGGTGTTATTTACAAATTAGGTTTAAGAGGGTTTTTGGAAGTTTAAGGGGAGGAGAAGGCCACGACGGGGGAAGGAGGCTGGAGAGGGGCGGCGTAGGAAGGGAGGAGACTGGTGAGGGGGCATCGTATATCAGATGAGGGAAGTGGAGGGTGCGGCCATGGTAAAAAGCTTGGAAGAGGAGGAGAGTTTAAGAGAAAAAGTGTGAAAAGGAAGTGGAAAATGGAAGAAAAGAGGATATTTTATAAAGGAGGATGCTACTTTGACTGATGAGCTGTCAAGGCAAGATTAAGGAGGAGAAAACACACCTTAGATCCATGGATGCAAGACACCTCAATGGGTGCTTTGGTGCTTAAGGCTTATGTAAAACGAACGTGTTTTAGTTTCATCACGCATCTATCGCTTGTGTGATCAAACGATAATTCCATTTGACAAGAAATTTTGGATCTTAGCACAATTTGTAATTCCTTATCCAATGAACATGTCTTTTCAAATTTGGAGTTTGTTTGACAATCCACTTTATTTCTTTATTGTGTTTTCGCTTAATTTTGACCAGCTGACCTGGTACACATTTTTTTTTCGTATGCTCATATATTAACTCAAAAAATTATGAAATTCGGAACCTTACCGGTTTTCGACACTCCAAATCCCGAAAAAAAAATTGTCGAATTCCGAGATTATTTGAAAAATGATTCTTTTTGAGCTTTTGAAACAATGTTAAATAATGGATTTTTTAAAATTGACCTTAAATCCTTGTAAAATTAATTTAAAATAAAATTTTAAATTGGTTACAAAATTTCAGGTCGTTACAAGATCCCTATCAATAGCGTTAGTTAGACATATCGATCAAAGTCCATAAGCCACTTGATAGACCAATCAACTCAGTACAAAACATTTTACAAAATAGTAACAACTATGATATCTCATATATTTTGTACATTCATACTCATTTTAGGGTGTTACTAGCCTTGTCTATATTGAGTCATACCCAATCAAAGCTAAGGTGTTCACTCTACCTAAGCTCTTATATTAGCTTGTAAAGAATAACTTTTCAACCCTCGAATGTCGACACTAATACATATATGACATTTACATGTTGAGCACAAAAATGTTGGAAAGAAAAAATGTTAAGGTAAATAAAAAGAAGAAGAAAAATGAAAAAGAAAGAGGAGAACATAGACATCCAAATCTTTCAACGAAATGATAATATATAATATCACACAAGATCTTCAAAAATGATAACATTCATATAGATAACAATCATAATACACTATCGTATCACCAGGTGGAAAATTATAACTATATATTCTCACAATTTCTTCATATGAATTAATACAATGGAAATAAAAATTATCATGGGTAATTAACCGGTTCTTGTTCAAGAGCTTCAGTGGATATTGAGAAGAATTTGGAAATATACTTGGGGATAACCCGAACATTATAAAAAAATAACACCCAGTCAGACTAGTAAACCTTTGTGAAAAATTTCAATCATATCGATCATTATATTTATAAAACCTTTATAAAATAGAAGTAATCATAAGATCTTGATGGACATAAACATGTATGGGTTTTTACATTAACCAAATGATTTTATAGGGTAATATAGTTATATTGTAATAGTGTCTAGTGTTAAAAAAACACATATTAATCATATATAAAATGGCTTCATCTAAAACTCCATCATAATGTGTACACAACTAAAACCATTAAGGTATTTTTGTGCATGAATTTTCCATGGAGATCATCTTAGTAAACTGAGATCGATTTTCTATGAAAAAGGTAAGAAGTTACCTACCAATTGTCATATATTTCTAGATAGAAATATCTTAAGGAAAACACAACTTACCCAATATTTGAACAGTTCTGTGAAGAATGAACATAGCATTATAACTCTCACGCGCAACATATCGAAAGCATAATTTAGATATGGAGTTGATGTTATCTAAATTCAGTAATATACAACATACTTTGTCTTTAGTCATTTTAAAGTTTTGAGGCCGTGATTGGCATCTTTATACAAATCTTCATCACCCGAATGAGTCAAGAATACCCAATTGGGTCTTATATCTCGATCATGTCAACATTCAAGAGAAAGAGCATATATCTCAGTTGTAAAGTGGTCACGATAATTTGAACGTTTACCAGTCTCGGTCCCTCCAATACATAATTAATGAATTTTTAGCTAATTCAATTCCAGTTCTTTAGAAGTAAAAGAAATTAAAAGACATTTCGTATCAGTACTCCTCCCCCGTAGTTCTCATTGTCATAAATCTACAAAATATTTCATTTACTTCTTAATTAAATTTTGGTCAAATCCGGTTGTTGACTTACCGACTATTAAATCTTGAGCGCTTGCTTATGGAAATCACGGTTTTTGTACCTAATACACTTTCAACCATACAAATTAATTATTCCTCGACCAAGAAGGAAGTCATTAAGTTAAAGATAAATTTATTTGTCTCTACTCGAATCATTCTTGGCTCTCACAAATAGAGAAACCTTTGTCAGTTGTTTTATAGTATTAAGCATAATAGTTTTTACATTCCACAAACAGTCAAAACAAGTTCAAGCGTGGTAGCGTTGTTAGTACTTTTATATAAGAAAGTAAACATACAAGCGTTATCAATTCATACAAAAGTATGTTCAGGCCGCTTGAATGATTTTTAATCCTTTTTTAATTAAAACTTCTTTTTTATATACTTATGCTACATATATAAACTTTTCTTTATAAAATTTATCTACTAGTATTATACCACTACCTTATTCATTTATCTTATTTTCATAGTATACAAAAATTCGTGTACTTATCACAAACAGTATAATTATATTCAGCAATTATTAATATGTTTTGCTACTTTAAAATATAATCACAGAGATTAAAAACAATGTTATTATAATTTTCTTTTCTTTTATAAGTTAAACACATTTTTGCTTTTACATCTTTGTATTAAAAAAAATTATACTTGTTATTATCTTAGAAAATTATATTTAAATAGCATATCAACACTCGTTAATTAAAGTAACATAATATTAACTAACTACCCAAAAATATTTGGGTTAATCTAAGTGTTATAGTCAAAACATCCTTTATTATATTTCATAAATACTTCATTTAATGTTTTAAACTTATACATGTCCACAGCATTATCCCAGCGGTAAAGAACTTGTGTCAAGGTAACAACGATGCGAGTTTGGAATGGTATGCTAAAAGGGTTTACCATGTGTATACGCTACGATTAGCAACTTATGTGGTATCCGCGGACCGAGCTAGGTGCATTGGGGGGGTTTTACGGCTCCAGTCGGTTTTCCCCTTAAATAAATTGAACAACAACAACAAAGCCATATATCCCAAACAAGTTGGGGTTGGCTAGATATGGAACCCAAAATTTAAATAAAACGAACTTAATAATGATGATAATAATATATATAAAGGGTTTAAAATAACAAAACAGATAAAAAGTCGTCGGATAAAGTTTTTTTAATAATAATAATAATAATAAGTAAAAAGGTTCAATAAAAGTAAAATAAAATCTAAAATAGTAATAAAAATAAAAGGTTCAATAAACGTGAAATAAAGTCTAAAATAATTAAACAGATTTAAAAAAAATCTAAGGTTCTGGTACATGGATTGCTGACTTCCATGCACTCCTATCAACTACCAGCTCTTCAGATAAACACCAATTACTTAAATCTCTCTTTATTATCTCCTCCCATATCGTTTTAGGCCGATCTCTACCTCTCTTTGGGCCTTCGGCAAGGCCTATAATTCCAACGCGCACAGATGCATCGTATGGTCTACGTTGTATATGTCCAGACCATCTCAAGCGGTATTAGACTAACTTCTCTTCAATAGGTGAAACTCCAAGTTTTTCCTAAATATCCTCATTTCTAATCCGATCTAGTCAAGTATGCCCACAGCTCCAGCGCAACATCTGCATCTCTGCTACGCTTATCTTCTGGAAGTGTTGTCTCTTAGCAGGCCAACATTCTGCACCATATAACATTGCAGCCCCGATTGCTGTCCTATAGAACTTTCCTTTAAGCTTCTGAGGAATCTTCCTATCACAGAGAATGCCAGATGCTAGTCACCATTTCACCCATCCTGCTTGAATTATAAAACTAACAACCTTATCAATCTCCCCATTAAACTGCAACATAGATCCTAAGTATCGAAACGATCCCTTCTTGGGTACTACCCTACCGGCTAGGGTAACCTCTCCGTCATCTAACCTGACACTGCTGAACTCACACTTCATATATTCTATTTTAGATCTACTAAGCCTGAAACCCTTTGATTCCAAGGTCTCCCTCTACAACTCCAGTTGTCTATTAATCCCTATTCTACTTTCATCAGTCAGCACAACATCATCAGCAAAGAGCATACACCAAGGAATCTCCCTTTGTATATCTTTTGTGATTTCATCTGTCACTAATGCAAAAATATAGAGGCTCGAAGCCGAACCTTGATGTAACCCTATGTTAATTGGAAAGTTTCTGGTCTCAACATCGCACGCCCTGACACTAGTCACAACCCCCTCGTACATATCCTTGATATGGGTAATATAATTTGATGGCACTCTCTTCCTTTCTAGCGCCCACCAGATAACCCTCCTCGGCACTCTATCATAAGCTTTCTCCAAGTCAATAAAAACCATGTGGAGATCTTTCTTCTTCTCCCTGTATCTCTCCATAAGTTGCCTAACCTAGAAAATCACTCAGTGGTTGACCTTCCAAGCATAAAACCAAATTGATTCCTAGAGACACTTGTCAACCTCCTCAAACGTTGCTCGCAAGCTTCATTGTATGACTCATAAGCTTAATTCCTCTATAGTTTGTGCAACTTTGAATATCTCCTTTATTCTTGTAGATTGGAACTAAAATGCTTCTCCTCCACTCATCTGGCATTTTGTTTGATTTGAAAATATTATTAAAAAACTTAGTTAGCCATGTTATCCCTTCATCTCCAAAGCACCTCCACACCTCAATAGGAATGTTATCAGGACCTACCAACTTGCCTGATTTAATCTGTTTCAATGCCCCCTTTACCTCAACTTCTTGAAATCTCCACACAAAATGTCTATTGGTGTTGTCGGCAAAGTCTTCCAACTCGATCGAAGAGTTATCACTTTGTTCGTTGAAAAGCTTATCAAAGTATTCTCTCCACCAATTCTTTATCTCAACGTCCTTCACCAAAAGTCTATCATTGTCGTCCTTAATGCATTTAACCTGATTGAAGTCCCTTGTCCTCCTCTCGTGTAGCCTAGCTATTCTGTAAATGTCTTTTTCACCCTCTTTTGTACTTAGCCTTTGATACAAATCTTCGTACGCTCGTCCCCTTGCTTCACTCATTGCAGTCTTTGCAGTCTTATTTGCCACTTTGTACTTGTGCATGTTCTCTTCTCTTCTATGATGGTGCATGCATTTGTAGCATTTCTTCTTCCCTTTGATAGCCTTTTGCACCTCATCATTCCACCACCACGAATCCTTGGGTTCTCGCTTGCTTCCTCTTGTTATCCCAAATACCTCAGTAGCGACTCTCCGAATGCAAGTTGCCATCGCATTCCACATGACATTTGCTTCTCCTTCCACATTCCAAGCCCCTTCTCCCATCACTCTATCTTTAAACACCCGTGAAGCATCTCCTTTGAGTTTCCACCATTTCGTCCTGCTAATCTTCGCTCTCTTATCCTTCACCACCCGAAGACGAAACACGAATACCAAGAGATGGTGTTGTGAGACGACACATTCTCCAGGTATGACCTTGCAATCAACACAATATCGTTTACTATCTCTTCTAGTTAGGACAAAGTCAATCTGACTAGCCTATTGGCCACTACTGAAGTTGATCAGATGTGATTGCCTCTTTCTAAAGAAGGTATTAGCAATCATGAGATCAAAAGAGAGAGCGAAATTCAATATATCTTCACCCTCTTGGTTCCTACTGCCAAAGCCAAAACCACCATGCACTCACTCAAAACCCCCGCTAGATGAGCCAACATGGCCATTGAAGTCTCCTCCTATAAAAAGTTTCTCGCTACTATGCACATTTCTAACCATAACATCCAAGTCTTCCCAGAATTTCCTCTTGGCTTCTTCACTTAGACCTACCTGTAGGGCATATGCGCTAATTACATTCAAAATCGCCTCGCCAACTACTAGCTTAACTAGGATGATCCTATCCCCTCGTTTTCTGACGTCGACCACATTGTTTTGAAGGTTCTTGTCATTCAATATTCCTACCCCGTTCTTGTTACGTACTTC
Source organism: Allium sativum (assembly GCA_030737875.1). Taxonomy (NCBI): domain Eukaryota; kingdom Viridiplantae; phylum Streptophyta; class Magnoliopsida; order Asparagales; family Amaryllidaceae; genus Allium; species Allium sativum. The sequence goes on from CM060912.1 coordinate 152,336,781, forward strand.
TCTCGTGTACCACAATTTGATGACAGTGTTCTCCACCTCCTTCGCCTTCTGACCCACCCATTTAGTCTCTTGAATGCACAAGATGTTAACCCGTCCCCTAATCATAGTATCCACTATCTCTCTTAATTTTCCTATTAAGTACCCTACATTCCAACTACCTAACCAAACCCTACTATCGTCGACTAGCTTCCTTGCCCCTCGCATCCGCCGAGAAAAATGCAAGGACCCTTGCTCACTTATCACTACACCGGAGCATCGGTGTAGCGCGCCACTAAGAGAATGGCGGTCCAGCCCTTGCATATTTAACACCATATCCGAGCCTCGATATAGCGCATCGCTAATAGGGTTATGCCTCAACGAAATATCATAAGGTTCTATATCCATAAGAGAGGATAAGTTTTTACATTGGCTCGCTAAGCCTATCACAACCCTTCTCCTTTACCCTGGCTTGGGACAGGCTGCATAGAAAACTACACAGGCGGAGTTAAACAAATTCAAAAAAAAACTTATACATATACTAATATCTTTAAAATAAATATGTTAAAATACTTAAAATAGATGAAAATTATTTACACAAAATATTAAGTAGAAATAAGGAATTTCAAAGTAATTACAAAAAATGAAACGAGCAAGTTTTCTTAAAGCAATTTAGTTTGAAAAACAATAACTAATTGTTAATAGTATATTTAAACTTGAAATAAAATTTAAAACACTTTAATATCATTAGAAAATAACTCTAGAAGTATTAAAGAAAAGCATTTAATTTAAATATCATTTTTACGCAATCTATAGTTCAAACAACAAAGATAACATTTTTGAATGTGCTATCTAAAATTTTGCTACTTTGCGAACATGCATTGCCAAAAATTTGAGCCCAGATTTCAACAACTAAAAAATGTTTTTTAGTTTGTTATCTTAATGTTAGTTAGATGATTGGGTAATTAATTAGTAATGATGAAAATCCAAAAGTATGATCTTTTAATTATTCTGTAGAAATTCCATAAAATACGGTACTTTATCAACTACATAACAACAATTTCGCTAAAGTTCACCCTATTTGTTTAACTAGTAATTAATTATTTTAAGAATTTAAACTTTAAGAGTGAATAAAAAAATATTTATTTATAAAATATGAAAAAAAATCTATCGACTCGCCTTTTTACAAGGTTGACACATTTTGAATTTCTGGCCATGGAAGTGCTCAGGAATTGAGCATGGACTTACGCGAGTCTAGTTGTGCATGGTTGAAGCGACATATGTCTGAAAGACTTGGACTTTGGATGGAAGGAATTTTGGTTCGACCATCCCAGTTCAGACACCACTCATATTCTTCAGTTCGATTAGACATACTAGCTTCGGTTATGTCTTCGAATCAGCACGCCCAGTTCAACCATGCCGAGTCGATCCTATTCGGCCAAGTCAAACCAAATGAGGCACGTCTATATGATGTGTCCCACTCTCCTTGCAACTAAACATGGCATGCACCACTATTTCCTTCGAAAATCGCTCCACGACTTTATGCCAAACCGAATTCTGCTCTATCTATAAACAAAGCATAGCATGGTCATTTGATGGGATTTTCTTCTGATCTAGGCATATATATGTGAGGACTTCGCTGATGCCATTAATATTTCTCTTTTCCCTACTTTCTTACATGAAAACTAAATGTATTTATAATCGTACATTATTATAATAAAGAATAGATTGTATCAAGTGGATGTAGGCCTAATTGCCGAACCACTGTAAATTTGTGTGTCTTTCACATTTCCTGCTTTTTTATGATTTAATATTACTATGATTCTATGATTATTAGCGAATTTAGGTATCACACGTAAGGGAGCCAATTTTTGAGTTAATATTTTGGTGCGCTAGGAAGGAGGCACGCGAACTTCATTTCTAGCTTAAAGGAAACACTATGTTTAGGGATTTAAAAATAGTTAAGTGGAAGGACGCCAAGCGAGTGCACAAGATGATGGCGCGGTATTTGAAGGAAGTAAGAAGGCTTCCTCTTTTGTGACCCTATGTCTACCTGACCTAAGAGGTGATGGATGAAGTGCTTAGGAAACTAGTATCGCATATGGAGCGACAGGATGAACTCCTCCGAAGACAAGAGTGGATGATAAACACCTTTGCAAGGACGGACGGACAGGGAAGACCCGCAAGCTAAGGAACAATCGTTAGGGCAGAACCCAGTGGAACGGTAGGATCAGAAAGAGGAAACCATTAGGGTGCAGTGCCACGAACAGGGCCCGACTCAATGTTTGAGCCTATCCGGTTTGGCATGAATCTCGAACCAATGCTGGCTGGGGGAAACTTCCCCGAAAACTCTGGGATTTCTCATGACACTTCGACTCATCATGTTATGAATGATAACACTAGAAATGTGGCTTAGACAGGAGCATGCATGGCTTTGGAGAGGAATGCACAGGAGCTTCAGTGACCAGATTAAACTCGGACCCGAGGGAAGGGCCAAACTAAAATTTGACATTGTTGATGAGCGAGAAACTTCCGCTAGATTGAATGCTGAGGGCAACATGATTGGTTTGGATGGATGGAAACAACTTCTTGGTGATGGAGGTTGAATCGGGGAAATGATTTGATAGTTTAGATGGGGTGTATCATCCCAGGTGTACATGGATTATGTTAACCGCATATCTTTTCACTCATGATATCAGAAATGCTCAAAATCTTCCATGTTTCAAGCTGTCGGCCTTAGAGACATATGATGGTTTGAGGGATCCTACTGTTTATCTAATGCATTAAGTGCAACATATGGACGTTCTACTTCCTGCTCACCTCACGGATATGTTTCCATATGGTATAAGAAGATCAATTGTTGGAATGTGTTGGTACAAAGGTTCATTGAGCACTTTAGGGTCCACATCTCTCGATCAAATTGTTTAATGACTCTCACTTTGATTAAGCATAGGACTGGAGAAACTCTGCAATCTTTCTTGGAAAAGTTTAATGTGACGGTGACATCGGTGGATCGATTGGAACCATCCATGGTGCTTATGGCTGTAGTTTCTGGAGTCTTGGATGGGTCGGATTTTAAGATTTCATTGCAATGGGATCCACCAAGGGACCTTGGAGAATTCTATTATGAAGTAGTTAGATTTCCATGAGAAGAGGATGCATGAGTCAAGAAAGAATTTCTTGAGGTTAATGTGGCTAAGGGCGGAGGACCATCCAAATCTGGTAAAGGAAAAAAACAAAGATAAAGACAAGGGAAAAACCCTAGTTAGAAATGATTGAAACTTTCAAACATGGGGGAGAATACAAATTATCCACTTACACGGAACTCAATTCCTCGTTGGAGGACATTTACTTGGATATTCATGAATTGGCTCCATTCAAAAAGCCTGCAATAAGGGAATCCGTGCAAAAACAACAAGAGTGCGAAAAGCATTTCCTGTTTCATGAGTTTTATGGCCACAGTACAAATGAATGTAAGAACTTATGTGATATAACTGAGGAGCCTATCAGATATGAAGAGCCCGCATAATATGTTAGAAACTAATCTGTAGCTATGGAACATGTGCAGCCACCATCTGTCAGTCGGAATAGGAACGAGCCAGGATCAAGCTCGTGTGGATTGACTACTAACTGATTTGGATTCCTTAGATTTTAGCTCCTTGGATCTTAGTTTTATTGGATTTTGGTTTTGGATGGCTACGTCAGCCCATCCATGTACCAGATTAGGACTTAATCCCTAGGCATGCTTTGTACCAAATAATAAACCATATGTCTCCTAAAATAATGAATTTGTAATTAGAAATGGCTAAAAGGCTTACTTATATATGGGATTACGATCATACCCTAGGCGTTCTCTAAGTCCAACGATAAACAATTATATTTTATTTTGATGTTATAACGGTTGAAATCTTTAGAATTTTAACAAATGAATTTCCAGGTACAAACTATGCTTGAGGAGACTGGGCTATCTTTCCAGGACTTGGCATGATCGCTTGGTCATGGATTTCCAAGCATGGATTATGCTTGAGGGAAATGGGGCATCTTATTTGGATTTGGCATGATCGCTTGGTCATGGATTTCCAAGGATGGACTATGCTTGAAGAGACTGAGCCATCTTGCCAGGATTTAGCAAGATCAATTGGTCATGGATTTCCAATCATGGACTATGCTTAAGGAGGTTGAACAATCTAGTCAGGATTTGGTAAGATTGTTTAGCCATGGCTCGAGTATGGACTAAATTTGATTGGGTTTGAATTGTTTGTCAGTAGTTGGCAAAACAATTCACTTGGTTTCTTGTAGGTATGAATTACACTCGTATTGGACAGGCCCAGTGAGGCTATAGATTTATTGGATTTGACTTCCTTCTATAATACGATCTGAGAGATCGCAAAATCCTTTTGGCTTTCTCTTAAATTGAAATCCGGAGAGATCGTTGGATTCTATTATTATGATTCGGTGCAATCATGGTCTTCTACTATTACGATCTGGTGCGATATGGTTTTCTATTAATACGATCCAATGCGATTGAGAATTTCCAGCATTTGATTATTTGATTTTTACTTGAATTTCTAGATTTTCCAAAACACGTCTTCCACCGAAAGACGTATTTTTAAGAGTATGTGTTGATCCTCCTTTTTACAAGGCAGTCACATTTTGGATTTCTGGCCATGGAAGTGGTAAGGACTTGAGCATAGACTTAAGTGAGTCTTGATGTGCTTGGTTGAAGCAACAGATGTTTCAAAGACGTTCTTTGGAGGCGTGGAATTCCGGTTTGGCCACCACTCATATGCTTCGGTTCCACTATCTCCACTACTCTGAAAGCCGCTCCACAATCCTACGCCGAACCGGATTCTTCTCCATCTATAAATAGAGCACGACATGCTCATTAAATGGGATCGTCTTTCGAATTTGGGCATACATAATCAAGGATTTCGCTGCTGCCATTAACAACTCTCTTTTCTCTATTTTCCTACGTGAAAACTAACTGTATTAGTAGTCGTACACAATAATAAAGGATATAATACATAAAGTGGACATAGGCCTAATTCTTGAACCACTATAAATTTGCATATCTTTCGCCTTTTCTGTGACTTGATATTACTGTGATTCTATGTGTAACGACCTGCCTTTTTGACCGCTTCAAGTCGGTAACTAAACCAACTCGAAACGTTCACAAAGATAGAATGTTATCGCTTACCAGGTTTAAATAGAATAAATAACATAGAATCACAACACAGCGACAATACCATCTCATAACGGAATTTTATACAAAATATCATAGTTTTACAAAATTCATTATACAGTGGAATTTAAATACATATATTTTTAAAATAAAATAAATTACATAAGAAAGAACCAACGCGGGCATCTTCAGCACTCTCTAGTTTCGATAACTAGTATCTTAAATCTGCAACACTCGGGTCTGACCCGGATGTTTCATGCAAAACAAAAACACTTGAGTCAGGATTAACTTTACTCAGGTAAATCAACTTTAAAATATATCTCGTAGTATGTGATTTATGGAAACATGAGTGAAAGCAACAATATTGTCATATGGTTTAGATGTAGAAAAACTAAATTATTCTAGAGAGACCGTTCAAATCAAAAGAAAGTGGACTTCTCCTCCAACGTAGACCACTTAAATGAAAAAAGGAAACAAGATTACACGTAATATTAGATGATTCAACTCCATATCATGCAACAATGACTTAGAGGAAGAAAATTCACATCTATGTTTCCTAATAGAAAACCAGGAAACATCAGTTGGTCATAGAGTAAAAGTCGCGGACATTGAAGCAAACTAGAAGTAACTCAAAAGTAGATATTTTTTGTTTAATATATTTACTACTAAGCTAAGATAATTAGACACTCGTAAGTCAAATTCACTTTTCTTTGACACATTAATTCCACGGTCTTCACTTTATTCTACTCAAAACATTCCACCACTTAACATCTATAGAAGATTTTATCAACAATCTCAAATTAGGTTTCTTATAGTCCGCTACTAATACTTTTGAAAGGTTGATATTCACCACCCAGGTGGAATTTAAGACGAGATTGTAAAGGAAGTTGTCATACCTTTACGTCAAAGACATGATAAATGTTCAGGTTATTAGCATCAAATTTCATAGGGTGTTTCCCCCAAATCAAATTGCGTGTCCTTACCACCTAAGTTTAAGTCAAAGGGTCTAAAATGTGTTCTTTCCACCTGATTCGAATTCATGATGTAAATAATAAAATTTTGTACAAAGTGCAGAACCGGAAGTAAGACTACAAATTTGAATGACCATAAAATTTTTGATGTCTTCTTTACCTTTACTTGTTTATAAATTACATACTATTATCTTATTATCCTATGGTTATACTATTCGGTGCATGAATATTATGTGATAAAGTTTGAAATTCGCAACTATATTGTTAAAAAGTTTAAACACACTCTTCACCCCCATTCTAGGTTAAAATCACATTAAGATCTGTTTTATTATATTATAAATAGGTCATTACACCTATCATCGCCTCATCTACACAAAGCTTCGAATGGAGATAATAAGGCTACAAGCATGGGGAGTGAGGTTCGGTGGATGGACAGATAATTAGACCATGCAAGATCTTGATCGGTACACTAGATCTTCTTTTGGACTATGTATCTCTTAAGTCAAAAGACAACTGTACACGATCATGCGAGTGTTTTGTTGGACTTAGATAATATTAACCTATAAAATATATATTGAGTTACTTTTCCAAGAATTACAAGTATGAAATATTTTGGTGCCTCAATGCTCTTGAGCAAATCAAAATTCATTTTATAAAGATCGTTATGTACACAATCTCAACTGATGTATTGCTATGTTGTTGTCAAAACATATTACTATAAATAGTTATGTATGAATTCTTGCTCAAGGTTACAAAAACATTCGCAACTTTTATGAACAAACATTTTTCTAAAGGACTTTAAATGGTATATACTTAATTTGTTTAATACATCGCAATATAACAACATATACGATAGAAAATAAAACCCAAACCTTACTTTTGTTCAGGTATAAGTTTCAAGTTTTATGATCAAATTATATAACTAGGCATACCCTTAGCTCTTTTAAGCATAATTAGTACTAGCTGTTAAATGTTCTATTGATCTAAACCTAAAATTTGAGCACATTAAATTCAATGATGACTTGTAATGTCACAGACCACCAACTCAAGTGACAGTGGTATAACATTGTAGACTAAGGTGCTAATGGTCATAAATTCAAACCTCCGGCACATCAACATGAATGTTATTATTGAATAGACCATCACTTTTATTATAATTAAAAAAGGTATCTAGTCGCATGTGCTCGCTAAATTTTGTATGTTTGAGATCCGTAAAACTGTGCTTACCAATTGTAGTATTTCCTAATGAGTCAGCGACAACGTTAGCGTCAATTCTAAATAGGCTTGATTGAATATGGCAAACACATCAATTTCTATAGGATTTTTTTTCAAAATGATAATTTTATTAAAGGAATCACAAATTTTGAGCTAGAGGTTGACTCGTAGCTGCGGGTGACACACTGGCTCTGCCTTTATTTAATAATATAAGTGAAAAGCACCATGACTTTCAATTGTAATTAGATAGGACTCTCTTTAGTTAGTCACAAGCACCATCGCCATGAAAATGTGCCATCGCAATTGCCAATTGGAAGTAGTCGCAATTTTCTATTTTCAATAAATTTCACCAAAATGATCATCATTGCAAATTTAGTCACCCAATAAAAGCATTGCATATAGCATGGGTCATATTCTACTTGATCTGATATAGAACCATTCTATAAAGGAAAATATTTTAATTTGGGATAATTACGTAAACTTTTAACAAAATTTTTTAGTATTGAGTCTATTTACAAAAATAAACCAGTTATGGCCACATTAGATTTCACGTATACTGATGGCATCTCAGAAAATGCCAGATTATTTTTTTCTAAATAGTAGTAGGCGGCATCCGAGATGTCGCTCAAATAGTTTTTTGATAAGGTAGCATCAAAAATCCCACCAATAGGCGACATTTAAGATGTCCTCCATATATTATAATGCCATATAACTAGCTCCCCTTCTTTTTTCTTCATTTCACTCTTAATCCATTTAAACCCCAATTGAAAATTTTAACCCAAATTCCAAATCCATCCAAAATAAAAACATTACTAGCAAAACTTTATAGAATAACTTTCTTATCATCGATGAAGTTCCTCTTATAAGTATGTATTCTTTAATTCATTTGTTAAAATCAGATATATATTTTTGGGAATTTTAGGGTTTTGAAAAAAAAACTGAGGTTGAAATCATTCCATATATTATTCGTATGATTTAGCATTTGATGTTTAATATGTTGAAAACATGATTTTTTTGGGGGCATTACTATGATTTAGTATGAATTAGTTTGATTTTAGGTTGAAAACATGTTTTTAGGTTGAATTCAATCCATGTATGGTTGGTATGATTCATTATTTGGTGTTTAATATGTTGAAAACATGATTTTAGGAGGATTTATTATGATTTTTAGATTGAAAACATGACTTTAATGTTGAAAACATCATTTTTAGTTTGAAATTAACATGTGCAATTATGCTCGTTTTATAAGTATTTGGGAAGTAGTATATGAGAAGAGGTATATGGAATTATGGTGTTTGTTTACATTGTTTGATTAGAATTTGCTTGATTGTATGTGAGAAGTGGTATATCTAATTTGGGTAAGATTCTGCTTTTTCTTTTCGCGAAATATGAAAGAAAAAAAATAGAGCTTTGACATGTTGATGCAAGCGTTCTTTACTTACAAGAACAACATTGGACTAACTATCCAATATTGGTAATGGTTATTTTCTATTTACTTTATTGAGCAATAGGATTTTCTTTTAGTAAATTTGAGTATTTATACGAGACTATTTTACTTAGTCACAATCGGTTGATCAAGAAGGAACCAATGACCATTCTTCGACACTTAAGCAAATCATTCCTTTCATCTTGGAGTTTCAGAGCTTCTAAACAGAGCATGATTTGGTTTATAAATAAGTTAGGGCACATACAGCTGGATTGCAATTTGATTGTAGGTTTAATTGATAGATGAAGGCCAAAAATATTTACATTTTGTTTAAGTATATAGGACGGCCATAACCTTAAAAGATGTGGTTGTATTACTTGGTTTGCTAATTAACGGTGATCCTATTATTCAACCTGAATAGGCGCATAATTGTATGAATTTGTGTATATGGTTGCTTGATTTTTCTCCTTCAGACGAAGTAATATAAGAGAATGAGATAGTTGTGACCACCAGGTATAAAGCGCAGTTGGTACGTGTCATTCCATAGAAAGCATTTGCTTTGCAAATTGCATAGCGCATTTGTGGTATATATTTCGCGTTTTCACTCAACACCTACTTTGTGATAGATCGAATACTAGAGTGACCCTTCATTTGCTTCCTATACTATCAAACTTTGATTCAAGCCGACGATATTCATGGGTTAATGTGGTACTAGCTACCACATATTCAAAGCCAGCAAGAGTTGCTTTGGTGCAACAAAGTTTTGCTAATGGTAGTTTGATTCTTGTTCAGGTATGATGGAAGTTTTTAAATAATTCATAATTGATACAAGTAAATAGAAAAATTTAAAAACATCATATATCCATTAGCAGCTATGCTCGTGGACTTACCATCTGGTTGGTCGTATTGCAATCAAGAGACTGAAAGTTGGCAACTCAAAATCTTATGGGTTAAGGTAAATTAAAGTTGTTATATAGTTTAGTACACTTATAATCATTTATTAAAGTGTATATAAAGTTATATACTTTCAGTTATATTGGACCTAAGAACACCAAATTATCATAAAAACTGAATTTGTTGTTCTACTGAAACATGTATAATGTCCTAAACTGTGATGTTGTCACAAGGACTCCTTACAGCAAAGTAGGCCTTGATGTAATTCCATCGGTATGCATCAATTCTAGGTAGCTATGAAGAGCTAGATTGTTTTTATTTTCATTGAAAGATTGTGCGTTTCATCCTTCAATAGAGCAATAAGGAAGTTTGGCTTTCGCCAGCATTTTTCATATCCTGCTACCCATTATACTGTTCCAATTAGTGGATATGAGTATGAGTCCATGATAGAATTATAGGATAACCAATTTGATTGTGCATAAGAGAAACATGAGGTCACATTAACTAATAAGGAGTATAAGGCATGGTACTGGAACATCACACGTTAATATGTGTTAACACGACCACCGACACCTTCAGGTTCACAAGTTCTTCTATAAACTCCTAGTGTTTTGCCTGAATGGAATGTGGTACTTATTAAAATTAAGTAATATATGCGACATAATAAAATATTTAATAAGATATGTTAATTTCAGGCAGACAAGATGTATCGTGCCCTTGAGTAAGTCGATGAGCTCGAGAACGAAGTTCTAGAAAGAAGAAAAGGTAAATGTTTATCCATGAAATATATTTTGTGCCATTTTTTTTTTTTTTGGCAAAGCCGGCTGGTTTTTATAGTGCTTTGTAACACTCTTTTATTACTAAGAAAGTGGAGGTATAATGTTAAGCTACATACTTAACAACTAATGTTGTCTCTTTCCACGTAGGGACAAGAAACCAATCAACAAGATTACATATTGTGTTACATTTCGCAAAATAGACATAATATAGGCAAAACAAACCTAACACGATACAGACCATAAGTGCTACATGTTGCAAATAACATACAGAAGCTGCAGCCACAAAACTTCCTATCAGTCATTATCAAAAATGCTTCCCACTCCCATAACACTCTTCTTACTCTGTGTGATATAATCAAGATGTGAAGTGGAGACTGGAGAATTGGTAGGAAGTTCCTTTAAATCAAGCCTAGGAGGAGGTTCTTTTTGACCAGGCAGCGCAACAATATGCGCATAAGGAAAGGGTTCACATTAGCAACTTTCTTTGACATGTTGCCAGTTTTCTCTGTTTCATTACTGCTGCCAAGAGGAAGCTCATTAATCATGGTTTCCTTAATAAGTTTAGTAGGCGACTTATGCAAAAAAATCAAGGTTGTATTGCATGGGATTTGTTCAATACTATAGGAACGTCATTACTTCCCATTTCCTTCTTAGTATCATTATGCACCATACCATCATCTCTCAAAATGCTCGTACCACTATGATCAATGGTAAATGTATTGCAAATTTTGTGTACTTCAGTTACATTTCCTACACATGTACTCACCACATCTTCATTAACAAACACAACTGTACTAGGGGTAGAGAAAGGGATAAAAACATCAGAGAGAAGCTAACCAATCGTGCGTATTTCCTCTTCTTCATTCACCTTATCATTGTCCACCATTTCTCCTATCTCCACACTATGCGCTAGCATATTAAAACTGTTCCTAAAAGCCTCAACAGCCACGTTACCCTCCACTGATTTTCCCTCTGCATTGCCATTAGTTGCGTGCTTTTCATGATTGTAGGTGGTATAAGATCTATCAATATTTCTTTTCTTGCTCACAACTCTCGTCCACACTGGTTTATTAGAGGTTGTGTGCTCATTTTTCTAAGTTGCTTTGTCGTATTACCTTCACCAATACCACTGTCATCACGATCACCTTTCATTGCCTTGGCCTTAATGCTCTCATCAGTATTACTACAACCAACCTGAGTGGAGTTTTCAATCAAATGGCCAGAAGATTTGCAACCATGACAAATGTCAAGCTTCCAAATATGTTTAACAAAAACTAATTGCTCTAATCCATCTGGTAGCATAACTGGAAATTCGAGAGGCAGTGAAATCTCAGGTGTAATTTCAATCAAACATTTCACAAACATCAATTGACCCAACATTTCAGTCGCAGTATCCATGCACACAAATCTACCTATTTGTGTAGCAAGACAACTAATACATGGTTTCGACCAAGCATAAAGTAGCATATCTATGAGCTTGAGCCAAATAGACACATTATTAATACTTTTGGAGTCAACATTACAAACCCAAGGTTTTAAGATAAATAATTTGTTGCGTATTAAAACGGGATCAAAACTAAGAATACGCTTCCTATCATCAGCATCAGAAAGCAGAAAAAGAAAGTGTTACCAGTCGACTTGATTTTAATTCCCCCCACCGGTTTCCATAAGCGTAGTAGGTGGTTAGAAACAACAGTGAAGGAAATAGGGGAATCTAAGAAAAAACCAACTAGATAATTTTGCCAAACTTCCCTGCCTGACGCGCAAATGTCTTCTAAACGCAGAAGAGAGAGATAAGGGGTGTAGTAAAAACTCCAGCATTCCTAGGTTTACTCTCGAAAAGAGTTATCCGTTTCTTCGTGTTCAACATTGCTAGGAGGGATGAAGATACATTATATCTAGCATGAGGCAGTGACTCTGGCGAGGAAGGGGTAGGTCGATGCGGTGGGTCAGAAAGAGGAAGTGTGGTACTTACTGATTTGAGAGGCGTTGTAGAGCTCGAGAAGGCCTGCTGAGAGGACAAGGTAGGAAAGTGGTCACCATTTAAGGAGATCGAGGACTAATTTTGTGTCATTTCTATCTAAAAACAAGATGGCTAGATCAAACATTTCCTCTCCACCTCCTCCACTCTTTTTCCCTTTGATCTTGAGGTTGTCGACTTACTACTTACTCCCAAACCAAAAGTATGAAAGTCGTAATAAAGGTAAGGGTAAGTCATTTGGTAGATTACCTTCACAACATACACATGTGATTTGAAGTTCTCAACCCTCAGTTGAAGGTGTTGAAAAGCACACAGAAGAAGAGAAAGATTTGTCGATCGAAGAGCGGTTCAATGTAAAGACAAAAGGCAAAAAGGAAACTGTTGTGAGTAGAGGATGTATATATGTAAATATGTATATAGTGTGATGGTTGATGTAAATATGCTATCGGCATCAAGCCGTTCGAACAAATAGCTTGGTGTCATCACTAAAGCTAAGAAGGCAACACCAAAGCCAAAGAAGGCAACACCGAAGTCGAAGCCAATACCAAGAAGGCAATACTGAAACCAAGAAGGTAATACCGAAGCAAAAGACGATATTGAAGCCAATGCCAAGAAGACAACACCAAAACCAAGAAAGTGATACCGAAACCGAAGATGAAACCGAAACCAATGCTAGGAAGACAATACAAGGAGCCGATATTGAAGTCGATATCTAAATCGACACCGAATCCTATGCAAGAATTAGCGAAGGCAATGCCAAGAGGAAGTGCCAAGAAGGAGATATCAAGGAAAAATTGTAAATGACATAGTTTTAATATTGTAACCCATCTCATTTGCTCTCTAAACAGAGGTGTACAACTGATATTTTAAAGTAATGCAAAAGTTTATCTTCTCTTCCATTTTATTTCTTCTTAGTTCTTAATATGGTATCGAAGAAACAATCCTTGAATTAATTTCCAGATATCAAATCTATTTCTTAATATTATTTATGAATCATGGGAGAGACGTAATCTGTGATGAATGTCATGCTGATGATTTCTAAGATAACTGAGCACAAGTTGAATGAGTCGAATTAGTTCGATTGGAGTAAAACAATTTGATTGTATTTATGGAGTATTGATCGAGATAATCATCTAGTTAAAGATCCACCTTGATCCGATCCATCTGAAAAGGACATAATGATGTGGCTTCAGGGTGATGCTTGTTTGTACCTTCAAGTCCGAAATACAATTGAGAGTGATATCATCATCTTTGTGAGTCATTGTGAGTTCGTGAGAGAACATATGGAGTATCTAAAGTTTTTATTCTCTGGAAGAGGGAATATAAACCGGATGTATAAGATTTGCAAGTCATTTTATCGAATGGAGAAACAAGATCAGTCACTAATGAATTATTTTATGACATTCAAGAAGACTTATTAATAGTTCAGTTTTGCTACTTCCTATCATTGTTGATGTTAAAGTTCAACAGAAGTAGAGGTAACAAAAGGTTATTATGAATTTTTTGGCAGGTCTCTCGTTTGAGTATGAATCTTATAAATCTCAAGTCTTATCTAGATCAGATGTGACATCATTACAAAATGTGTTTAGGAGGATTCTTAGAACCAAAGTCTCAAGTTCAAATTCAACTCCATCAGTTCAATACAACAGTGCTTTTGATTGGTACAACTAATAAACATCAACCGTGGAAACCTAATTGAAATCATACAAAAGGGAGGTTAGTACGCCTAGATATGAGAATCAGACAGTGAAGTCATGCGCATATTGCAAGGATCAAGGGCACACTAAATTTGAATGTTCGGAGCTACAGAATAAGCAAAAACTGGTTGGAAATCAAAAAGCAGCTAATGTTGTGAAGACTCAAGATCAAGTTAGCTAGAATATTATGATTTCATATGAAGAATTTGCTAAATTTACTGAATATCATAATGGTCTCAACAAACCAGTTCAACCCATTTCAATTATTGCAGATAATAGCAGTTTTTTCAATCCAGAGAGGAATCAATAGGTTATGGATTCTGGTTCTACAGAAAATATGATTGGTAATCATACTCTTTTCTTGATTATTCAATCACATACTCCTACTTATAATGTTACTTTAGCCTATGGTTCCTCTTCAAACATTCAAGGGTTTGGAACAATAAGTCCATCCTATTCACCTTCTCTATCAACATCTGCCTTATATATACCTAAACTTGCATTCAATCTACCCTGTGTCTGTCAAATAACACAACAATTGAATTGTTCTATCTCATTATTCCCATCTTATTGTTTATTTTAGGATCTTATGACTCGGGAAATCATTGGTAGACAGCGAGAGTCAAAGGAAATGTATGTACTTGATGTTCCTTCCACAAATCAAATGATCATTTGTTTATTCAAGTATTTCTCAAGCCTTAAAGACACACTGCAAATTTGGGCATCCATCTTTACCCATTTTAAATAAATTGTGTCCATAATTTAAATCATTACAATCTTTGAATTGTGAATCATATCAGTATGCTAAACATCGTCGCGTAAGTTTGAGTCCTTGAATTGATAAAAGAGCTAATTGTCCTTTTGAACTTGTTCATTCTGCTATTTTGGGGTCCATTATGTGTGATTTCTAAACCAAGGTTTAGATACTTTGGTACCTTTGTAGATGATTATTCACGTATGACTTGGTTATTTCTTGTGTACAAATCAATCTGAATTGTATTCAATATTTTTTTTCATTCTGTGCTGAAATCAAAACACAATTTAATACTTCTATTAAAACTCTAATGAGTGATAATGAAAAGGAGTATACTTCGAATATATTTCAAAATTTCATAAGCAAAAATGGAATGCTACAATAAACATCTTGTGTTGATACAACACCTCAAAATGAAGTTGTTGAAAGAAAGAACAGACATTTGCTTGAAACAACACAAGCACTATTGTTTCGTATGAATGTGCCTAAAAGTTTCTGGGCGAATGTTGTTTCCACAACTTGTATTTTAATAAATTGCATGCCTTCAACTATTCATAATGGTGATATACCATACTCGGATCTCTTTTCAGACAAGTCATATATCCTCTTAAGCCAAAAATATTTGGATGTACGTGATTTATTTGAGATGTCAGACCACAAATATCTAAACTTGATCCAAAATCTGTCAAGTGTATATTCCTTGGTTATTCTTATTTGAAAAAGGATATATGTGCTTCTGTCCCTCTCTAAATAAATATCTTGTATCTGTTGATGCCACTTTCATTGAAGAAACATCATTCTTTCAGTTATCATCAAGCTTACCTTATCAAAGTCAAGAGAGTCAAGGGAGAATGGTGATTTTCTTGTGTATGAAATATCACATTCTATATAATAAGGGAAAATACTAATGGTTCTATTGAAACGAATTTATCACCTTCACGTGATACAGTTCCATTTACATCTGATGCAATTCGTCCACTTGATCATGAAGTTGTGTAACAACCCGGAAAATCTGGGCCAGTTTAAAATTTTTATTTTGGCAATTTCAGCGAATTTAGAATATTTAAAATAGATTATTTTAAATAATATCGACGAGAAATTTTGTTTTGAAAATAATTCGAACGTTTATATTATATACATCGTCGTTAGAATATAAATATTTATATACAATTATAAATAGAATTGAAAATGGCGCGGTAGTTCGATAATTCGATTTCAAACTTCAATTGAATGTACCGGGTGCAAAACAATCCGGATTTTAGTGAAACCAAAAATAATGGGATCTAATTGTGAATATCTTTCCAACGAATCCAAAAAAATCAAGATTTCATATCGGGAACCAAAAGATATGTCCAGTTGAAAATTCTGAATAGTCGCTATGGAATTCAGGCCCTTAAAAATGGACATTTTGCAAACGACCTCGGATTTCGACGAAACCAGTTTTGTTGGGTCCGTGGTGTCAAATTATTGCTAGGTTTCAAATTTCATAATTTTTCGAATCAATATGTGAGCGTGGTAAAGGAAAGCGCGTTTGACCAGTTTCAGTTGATTTTAATCGACTGGAAATTGGCCATTTTTCATACAGTCTCAGAATTTGACGAAACTAGTTTTGTTAGGACCGTATCGTCAATACGAAGCTATAAAATATTTTTCTAGAATTTTTCTAGTTAGTATGTGACCCCAGTAATTCGAAATGTACGTTTAAAATTCAATATATTGAGTTAAATGTAAATCCAACGAAAACTGATTGTAACGTTCGAATCAGCTTACGATACATATCCCATTGTGTTCGGAATGGGGGTTAAACGCTATGGACGACAGGCGGTGGGCCTCGTTTCGAGGTCATATGTAAAAGTCAACCTATTAGCGAAATTAAATAATTAAAATAAAAAAAAATATATTTTAATCCCCCCCCTTCCCTCCTTATCTCCTGCTTGCCCCCCCCCCTTTTCAAAAGTAAATTGGTAGAGAAACAAAAGAAAGAAAAAAACAACAAAACCTAAATCGATTCGATCCGCCCCCCCCCCCCTCGTCTCGACGCCGACGGAGCATCGCGCCGCCCCCCCCCCCCCCCCCTCGAGGCCCGACGCCGACGAACCCTGCCGCCCCCCTGAACCAATCGCGAGCCCCTCCCCGTCGAATCAAATCGAGCCTCCCCCGTTCGAACCCCGAGCGCCGCCACCTCGAAGCACCTCCGACGATCGGTGAAACCAGCCCCCTCTGTAAGTATTTTGTTATTTTAATAATTTAAAAACTGTGATTTTAAATGATTTTTAAAACTGATTTTATAAGCATTTTCAAAACTGTTTTTAAAAGCATTTTAAAAACTGATTTATAAAAATATAAAAACTGAGTTTTTTTTTAATAGAACTTTAAAACTGATTTAAAAAGATTTTAAAAACTGTTTTTTTAAAAGAAACTGAAAGCTGCAGATTTTATAAAAGAAAAAAAACTGATGTGTTAAAACTTTAAAACTGAAATTTAAAAAAAAAACAGAAATTAAAAACTGTGTTTTTAATTAGGAATTTAAAACGGATTTTATATAAAGAAATAAAACTGATTTGTTTTTTTTTTTAGAAATAAAACTGTTTTTGAAATAAAGAATAAAAACTGCATTTTTATGAAAGAGAAAAACTGATTTTCTATTAAAAGATTAAAGACAGTTGTTTTTTTTTAAAAAAGGTTAAAACTGATTTTATAAGATTTTAAAACTGATTTTAAAATAAAAGTAAAAACTGATTTTTAGAAAAAGGTTTGAACTTTAAAATTGAAAAGGTCGGGTTTTTAGAATAGGAAAAATCATATTTTTAAAATAGAAAAGGCGAAACTTTTATTGGGTAGAAGAAATAAAAAAATATAATTTTTATATATTGAACTTTGAAATAAAAATTTGATTTTTATATATTGAACTTCGATAGAAAAATAGAATTTTTATATATTGAACTTCGATAGAAAAATAGAATTTTTATATATTGAACTTTGAACTATAAATTCGATTTTTATATATTGAACTTTGAACTATAAATTCGATTTTTATATATTGAACTTTGAACTATAAATTCGATTTTTATATATTGAACTTTGAACTATAAATTCGATTTTTATATATTGAACTTTGAACTATAAATTCGATTTTTATATATTGAACTTTGAACTAAAAATTCGATTTTTATATATTGAACTTTGAAATAAAAATTCGATTTTTATATATGGAATAGCGAAGTAAAAATTCGATTTTTACATATGTAGTGGCTACGGGCAATAAAGATGCCGAAGATGCGATAGCGATGAAGACTTCTGCAGATGAAGAGCCGTGGAGCTAGGATAGCAATAGGTGAGAATTTCTCACCTTTCAATTTTATTTTCTAGTTATATATATATATACTAGGATGCAGACGGTGCTTAGTAGCACCCGACACAATCGTCCACAGACCATGGACTTGTTTGTTTGGTTGCATAGATTAGTGGAATTATTTGTTTGAATTGTTTGGTGAGATGAAATTGATATGATTGATGTGTGAATGGCGTGGGCCTTCACTAGACCGGGGATAAGGCTAGGCCTCGTCCCGTTTCTAGTATCGTGCCGTTATGCCGCCGAAATTTTCTAAAATATGTTAGAAAATAAAAATATCATTTTATGGTGTAAATGAATACTAGAAATTCATATGTTGGAATAAAATGTTTTATCGTTAAAATTATAATTTTTAACGTGAATATGAATGTAGTGAAAGTGAATAAATAAATATTCATTTACAAACCAGACGGTTTGTTTATGTACACTTATTTGAAGGACATTGATTGGGACGATAAATTTTACACATCGCCCAACAGCACAAATAAAATAGGTGTTTGATTGTTTGAAACCCCACACGGGTGTTGGGATGAAATTTGAAGTTCACTCATCCTGATTGATTAAATATGTCGATCGATCGATTGACAGGCTGTTATAAGCGTTGAATATCTATATTTGATGCTTATACAGTGTAGTGCACTTTGGTTGATGGTTGATTATTTTTCAATGCTATGATATACATGTATTGTATGAAAATCCATATAATTAACTTTATATGGTAATTGATTGGGCCTCATTCCAATTTGAAAAATAAAGAATAATATAAAATAAAAGTTCATGTGTTGACAGTACTCATTCATTGAGATTGGTCATGTATTGAACGAAATATTTTAATATTAAAATTTACATCTTTATCGATATAAAATAAAAGTTCATGTGTTGACAGTACTCATTCATTGAGATTGGTCATGTGTTGAACGAAATATTTTAATATTAAAATTTACATCTTTATCGATATAAAATAAAAGTTCATGTGTTGACAGTACTCATTCATTGAGATTGGTCATGTGTTGAACGAAATATTTTAATATTAAAATTTACACCTTTATCGATATAAAATAAAAGTTCATGTGTTGACAGTACTCATTCATTGAGATTGGTCATGTGTTGAACGAAATATTTTGATAATAACAACTATTTTGAAAATAGAAATTTATGAAGCCGTGTTGATTAGATTGACGCCATTTTGACGTGAACGATATTTATATCGATTGAAAACGATTTCGAAATGAATTGAATTGAAAACGATTTCGAAATGAATTGAATTGAAAACGAATTCAAAATGAATTGAAAACGATTTCGAAATGAATTGAATTGAAAACGAATTCAAAATGAATTGAAAACGATTTCGAAATGAATTGAATTGAAAACGAATTCAAATGGAATTGAAAGCGAATTGAAATGAATTCAAATTGAATTGAAATTCGAATTGAATAGAAATGAATTTTAAAACGAATTTATAAAGAAGAATTCAATTTTGCTTTGAATTGAAATGGAAGTTGAAATTTCTTTTGAAACGAATTTCAAAACTATTTATATAATTCGTTTTAAATAGAAATCGATGAAATATATATTATATATATTATATATATAATATAATGGCCTGAATAGAACGCGCCGCGCCGCGGCAGTTCGTGAATTTCGACCATTTATTTCAAACGGACATTACGGGAGATCCGACCGTCGGATTCTCCTAAAACCGGAACCGTTGGGTTCGTATTGAAAAGAGCTTTCTAACGAATGTTAGAAATTTGAAATCTAACGGTTGGATTTGGAGATACGTCCAAATCAAATTCGAAAAAGGTCGCTGTAAGTGCAGTTCGATGGCCATTGATGGAAATCGACTGTACGGGCCTTGATAAAATTATTAAAAATAGTAATAATTAGTGAAAAATCATAAGAAATGATTTAGAAAGAATTGGGATGAAAAACTCCATATTTGAAAAGATAAAAATAGATTTTTATCGAAATGAACTAGTTTTGAACAGAATTATAATTCTATTTATTTTTAAATAAATAAATTGAATTCGAAAAGGGTTTTAAAAATAACCAAAATTTCCAATGATTGCATTGGAGTGGATTTGAATCGAAATTGTCTTCGGAATATTTCGACGTTGGAATTCGTGATTATACAGGTGTTTTTATGGAAAATTGAAAGATATATATTTATATCGTTATTTCCAATACGACATTTGTTAGTCGTAGAATTCGATATTGAATATAAGCCGATATATTTTCTATTCAGAGCCTTGTATTGAATATCGAATGTGATTTGGGTTTGTCGTGAATGGTGTCTTCACTAACACTGTTCTTGAACCCTGTTGAGAAAAGATTAAATCTTTTTATTTAGATTTAATGAAGTGCACCAATTAAATGATATTTAATTGGAATTGAATCGATATTGATTTTTGGGTTTATCGTGGACAGTGTTTTAAATAACACTCGTTCTTTAACCCGATGATTAATGAATGTGATTTTGGGTTTATCGCGAACCGTGTTTTTAAATGACACTGATTCTTTAACCCAGTCAAAGATTAAAACTAAGTGGAGTTTTAATGAATCTTTAATTAGATTGAAATAATCGAAATGGAGTATCACCAGTTTTGCTCCAGGCGATAGTTAAATCTTTAATTAGATTTAAACGTGAAATGGTAATTGAATTTACCGATAACACTGTGGTGTTAGATATGAAATATTACCAGTTTTACTTCATGGGATAAATAGGTTGGGATTGGGAAATTAAAACCAATGATTACTTCGGTAAGGTTCGTTAATCTCGACTAGTTGAATCGAAATTCAAAAGAAGAATAAATTCAAGGAGTTTATCTTGGATAAAATTAATGGGAATATTTCCCTATGAATGTGAAATTTAGAAACTAACTGTCGGTTGGCCAAGCAGAATGGTTTTCTGGATATTGATCTGATGTTGGTTTCGGCCTTCGGGGTTAATATTTGGGGAATTATTCTCTTGATTAATTTACGGTTAGTGACTAATGAATTGGAATGAGGCGTATGTTGTGTTTGTGTAACACTTATTTAAATATACGCGAGTTATTCGGAAAGACCGGGTTTATCCCATTCTGAATAACTGATACGACGATAAGTCGAAGATGAAGACGATGGTCGAAGACCGGAGGTCTTCACGTCGTTTGGGTGATAACTGATGATCTTGATTAGGCTGTACACCCAAGAAGATGGAAACAGTTAGTGATCGTCCAGACGTACTTGGAGATCGATGGATATGCGGGGTACTAGGTGCCTCCGGTTTCGTTCAGACCCAGGACGGACTTGTAAATGGACTGTGTGTCTGACATCGGATTTCATTCTGTGTGACTGATATCGGTTGCATAGGATGGTTTGCCTGTGTGGCATTCTAAGATGCAAATGATCAAGGCTTCTGTTGAAAAGCAAAGTCTTGTGGTGATGATCAAAGCACGGCCTTTGTGGCGTAGCTTTGTGTAACGTTTACCTCGCGTGTTTCACACCCGGTATGAACCAAAAACGGGAGACGGACCTCAGGGAGGGCCTGCGTTTCCTCCTAGCTAGAAGTGGCGTCAGTGGTTTTACACGCCCTGACGAGTTTGACTTATGTGGTTGTTGCTGTTGCGAGGCGCCTCGGTTAGATCGGACGATCCGGGTCCGATGGAGTCATTCGTTGGCTCGCTTACGCCCCAAAGGGCGGCGAAACGTAGTGCTCAGGTATAATAATCCACATCGGTGGACCGGCCCTGTCGCTCCAAGGCTTGTCTGCGCGCTTGCCTGAGACTCGGGCTAGGCAGTCTCGAATCGGTTGAGGACTATCTTTTGCCTCAGTTCATAGACGGAAATCCAATTTCCAAATACGTGATCTTGCGGTTTTAGTTGTAATCCTATATATGGCGACATAGTGGGATGGGGCGCTCATGCCGCCTATGATTGATACTTATCATTTGAAGTTGTTTTATACACTATGCACTTATAGTAGTATCAAACGATTTGTTTTAAACGTATCAAGCATTCTTTGGCTGTTATAAGGGAAAACCCTATCCTCGGCTGCGTTGCATTGTGTGATGGGACCTGGGTCTTATAACAGCTTCATTTTTCTTTATTTAGCATTGCGCTGTTTGTTTTATGCACTGGTATTCTTGGGAGGAAACCCGTTCCGTGTTATACGGCGTGGTCCCTTGATTTACCTAATGATTTAAAATAAAGAATTATAACTGTTTTAGTTCTCACACCAGTCACATGACTGACCTGGAGTTTATTGTTTTAACCTAAACTCTGGGTGCCTTTATTTTTGACACGGGCAGCTAGTAGTTTTGGTTTTGCAGATTTATATTCACAGGATCCTGGTTTACAGCTGGAATGATATCCGGAAAGCTTTGTATCCGTATATCTACTTCTAGTTGTGTATTGTATTATTTTTCCGCTGCTATGTATTTAAATGTAATTTAAATCTCTGATATTTCTGTGTAATATTCATTTATACTCTGTATATTCTTGTAATCTGATGCATTGTTGTTATATACAATGAAATGTTCTTTTATATGCGTTCTGTTGTGGCTTGTTCTCGAACTATCCGCCACTTTCCTTTACGGGGAAGTTACGGGTTTTCACAAGTTGTTTTTATATGTAATCCTGAAACTGATCTTCCTACTGCTCTACGAAAGGGAAAACGTCAATGCACATATCCTATCTCTTCATTTGTCTCATATATACATTTGTCCTCATCAATTCATTCACTTATAACTTATCATGAATTTGTTTTTATACCTTAAACTGTTAGGTAAGCATTATCAAATCCTGGATGGCAGGCTACTATGGTTGAGGAAATGAATGCACTTGAAGATAATGAAACATAGAGTTTAGTTTGGTTAACGGAGAATAAGAGACCTTTTGGACATAAGTGGGTATTCAATGTAAAATCAAACTCTAATGGTTCAATTGCTAGATTGAAGGTACGCTTGGTTGCAAAAGGACATGCACAAACTTATAGAGTGGATTATTCTAAAAAAAAATCCCCAGTAGCAAAGTTAACTTCTATTCGGAGGTTTATTTCATTAGCAGCAACATATAACTGGAAGTTACATCAGCTGGATATAAAGAATGCATTACTTCACAGTGACTTAGAGGAAGAAGTTTACATGGTTCGGTCTCCTAGTTTCATTGCCCAAGGGAAGAGTGCTCTAGTGCGCAAGTTGAAGAAGACACTCTATGGATTAAAACAGAGTCCTAGAGCTTGGTTTGGAAAGTTCAGTAATGCAATGAAAACCTTTGGGATGGTGAGCAATAGATGTGATCATTCAGTGTTCCATAAGAATGCTAAATCTAGAATAATTTTACTTGTGGTTTATGTTGATGTTATTGTGATAACCAGCAGTGATGAACAAGGTATTTAACTCTTGAAACCTTTATTTATAATCACTTTCACACTAAAGATTTAGGTGACTTGAAGTATGAGACGACCTGAAATCCCGTACTGACGGAGACAAGGGTTATCTTTGGAATATAACACAGAAACAGATAATAGCAGAACAGAAATAAATACATACACCAGATAATGAACAATAGAATATACTGGATAAAAGTAATCATCAGAGTTACACAGTATACAGGATCTTACTTAGTACAAATACAGTTCAGCTATACATAAATGTCTACAGCGGAAAACAAACAAAATATGTGCAATAGGAGCTGAACAGCATAAAAAGAGATAAATGACAGAATCCATCTTCAGCTCCAGCTATCCAGAAATAACCAGCTAAACCTGAATACAAGGCTGCCCGTGCAGAAAGAGGGGCACCCGAGTTTGAGAGTGAAACAAACTACGAGTCAGTCGGGGGACTGGTATGAGAAATCCATTCAACACATATATAATTGGGCTAATCACAGGACCACGCCACTTTCGTGGAACGGGTTTACTCCATTGGATTGCCAGTGCTTTTTAAAAAAAATCTTTCTTTTAAACATCGCTATGCTTTTTATAAAAATGAAGCCATTATAAGACTCAGTTCCCATCACACAATGCAACGCAAACCGGAGGATAGAGTTTTACCTTATAATGGCCAAAATATGCTTGATACGAATAAAATAGAGGCATTTGATATTATTGCTAGTGTTTATATGTTTTGAAAACAATTTCAAATCATAACTATCAATCATAGACGGCATTAATGCCCCATACCACTATGTCGACATATATAGGTATACAATCAAAACCGCACGGTGTCTTATTTGGAAATTGGATTTCCGTCATGAACCAAGGCAAAAGATAGTCCTTACCGAATTCGAGACAATCTAGCCTATGTCTCAGGCAAGCGCGCAGGCAAGCCTTGGATCGTCAGGGCCGGTCCACCGATGTGGATTATTATGCCTGAACAATACGTTTCCCCGCCCTTTGGGGCGTAAACGAGCCAACGAATGACTCCATCGAACCCGGATCGTCCGATCAAACCGAGGCGCCTCGCAACAGCAACAACCACATAGGTGAAAAGTATATAAATGTCAGGGCTGGTAGGTCACTGACACCACCCTAGCTAGAAAGAAACGCATGCCCTCCCTGAGGTCCTTCTCCCGTTTTAGGTTCATACCGGGGTGTGTGGCTTGCGAATTCACGTTATACACAAAGCTACGCCACACAGGCGGTGCTTTGATCATCACCACAAGACTTTGCTTTTCAACAGAAGCCCTGATCACTGCATCTTAGCATGCCACACAGGCAATTCATGCCATGCGACTGATGTCCATCGATATACAACCTCTGAGCTCGTGCGTTTCAGAGAAGGGCGTTAAGCAAAAGAATAAATTCTCCGCCGCCAAACAGATGTATATTTAACAGAGATCAATCAAAACAGAATAAAATCTAATGTCAGACACACAGTCCATTTACAAGTCCGTTCTGGGTCTGAACGAAACCGGAGGCACTAAATACCTCGCAAATCCTTAGATCACCACGTACGTCTGGACGATCACCACTCATTATCCATATTTCGGGATGCCTCCCAATCAGGACCTCGGTTACCATCCAAACGAGGTGAAGATCTCCGGTCTTCGACCATCGTCTTCATCTTCGAATTTCAATCGTCGGTCAATTATTTGAAATGAGAATTAACTCGGCCTTTTCAAATAATTCACGTATATTTAGAGTTTCAAATGAATTTATTTCAATGGTTAAATTGTTCGACAACACCAAACTTTGTTCTTTAATGTAATTTTCACACCAAACACATTCAACCATCAAATACAACATAAATCGAGCAAATTCAGTTTATTTCCATTCCATATTGTTTATGATATTTTATAACGATTTATCACTATTTTTATTTATTTAAAAATAGCCAATTTATTCAAAACGACGCTTCGGGCCATAGCGCGGCCGTGGCGCTGTTTTTCCTCAGATTTGATTTACACATATCTAAAAATCTAACCGTTGGATCTTCATAAAATTTACATCATTAGAAAGGTCTTTTCAAAACGAATCCAACGGTTCCAGTTTCGGGAAAATCCGACGGTCGGATCTCCCGTTACAATCGTTTGAAGTTTCGATTTCAAAATACGAACTGCAGCATCATTATTCGATTAAATATAATTATATTTATATATATAAATAAATATAATCGTTTCTGGCGCTGTTTTTCTTCAGATTTGAATTAAACATTCCAGACAATCCAACCGTTGGATTTTTACAAGGTTGGTGCCGTTGGAAAGATATTTCCAAGGCGAACCTGACGGTTGTGGTTTCGGGAAAATCCAATGGTCGGATTTCCCGTTACAATCGTTTGAAATCACGGTTTCAAAATACGAACTGCACGGCCTCGTTTCGTTTTAATTTTATTTATATTTATATATTTATATAAATATAGTTCATTCAACAATTTCAATATCATTTTCACTTCAAATATTTCACTAACGCCTTAAAATTTTGGAAAATTTCGCCATAACCTCCTTTGTACGGGAGGGCTGGGAAAATTCCCAAATAGCCACACGGGCGTCTCATGTCGAAAAGAAAAAGAAAAAGCCAAGCGGCTAGCCAACAGGCTCATAAAATCATCACCCAAACAAAACAGTAAATGTGTACCTATTTGTCAGGCACAAAATTTTATTCCTCTTCTCTAGCCCCTTTGCTATAACCTGTTCAATAAATATGCATGTACATATATACAGTTCTTATCATTTATCATTTTCCGTTCAACTTCATATTTGATTTCCATTTGGTTTAAAAACACCAT
Organism: Allium sativum; assembly: GCA_030737875.1. Lineage (NCBI taxonomy): Eukaryota > Viridiplantae > Streptophyta > Magnoliopsida > Asparagales > Amaryllidaceae > Allium > Allium sativum. The sequence continues at coordinate 152,363,215 of CM060912.1, forward strand.
TCATTCTAATGTTGCATGTATAGGCAAAAATCATATCATTAGCTAATTAATGAATATTTCAACTCATATATATTTATTTGAACGAGTGGCTATTTTTAACACTTTACATTTCAACAATTCGTGCATATAATAAAAATATGATTTTTATTGTAAAACAATTCATTTCGAAACACTATTATTTTATATAGTGTATATTGGTGATAAAACTAGGATTTTTCTTATAAAACAATTTCTTTCAAAACGAGATTATTTTACACAGTTCATATGGTCGATAAAAGGTGATTTTTATTATCAAACCATTTATTTCAAAATATGAATACCATTCAACACATGAATTTCAATTCAACGAATGAATATCGATTCAACACATGAAGGTTTTCTATAGTTTCTATATATAGATAAAAATGTGATTTATATATTTAAAACGCGAATACCATTCAACACATGAATTTCTAATCAACGAATGAATATAGATTCAACACATGAAGGTTTTCTATTCAATGAATAAATATAGTTTCAACAAATGAAAATAATTCAAACACATGAATATTATTCAAAATTTCGGCAGCATAACGGCAGGGTAGTTAAAACCGGGACCGTCCCTAGTACGGCTCCTCGCTCTACCTTAAAACCTCACGGTTTTTGACAATGGGGATCATGCATCTAGTTCGCACGCAGGCGGCATGTATATATTTATTTCATTTCCACAAACTAATCCTATGTGGTTTCAACCAAATATTTTTCAACCACAAACGGGTATTTTTCAACCACCATCAATCAATATCAACCACAAACACTCCCAAACAACCATTCGCTATCAATCAATTTTCACAACAATTTCAACCAATAAATATCGTCCATGGTTTGTGGACGAGGGGCGTGTATATATATATATATATATATATATATATATATATATATATATATATATAGCAATTCACTTTTATTTCAACACATATATAATTTTTACAACGCATATACAACTTATACATCGAACGTACAACTTATACAACGCTTATACATGAGGTGTACAACGCTTATATAACTCATACATCGACTATATAATTTATACATCGTCGTTTTCCATATTGTTTTTAAATTAGAAATCTCACATTGGGTTCCACTCCACCAAAAATAGCAGAAGGCTCAGAAAAATATGCGGTCTCTTCTAAAATGTAGAAGACGTCCACACGGTCACGATGTTTCTTGTTTCATCGAATTTCGTTAACAAATGAAAAGGATATGATTTTTCAAATTTTGCAACACTTTAAAACTGTCGAAATCAGTTTAAAATAAAAACAGTCGTATACCTGTTTTTTCTTCGAATCTAGGTTTTCGATTTTTGTCGAATCCGCGAAGTTGTAGCTCGATCAGAGGGTGCGACGTGGAAGAGGGGGGCGTGGCGCTTCTGGCGATGGTCTGGGCTTCGGGTCCGATCGCCTCTGGCGATCTCGGCGTCGACTGGAAGTCGATGACTTCGGAGGCGTCGTTCTCGACGATGGGGCCACGAGGCGGAGCGAGGCTGAGGTTGATTTGAAGAGGGGCGAAGGAGCTTTCGAGGGAAGGTGGTGGCGCTGCCTGATTTCGCCTATGGCGGCCGGAAAACGAGGGGGATGGGGGGAGCTACAGGCGCCGTTCAATCGTTTGAGCGAGGGGTTTTTTTTTATTTTATTATTTTTTTAAATTAATGAAATAAAAAATCCTATTGGCCGATGTTATAATAAATTCAAAAATTGGGGTTTTCTTGGACGAACTCGAAATCAAACCCAACGACTGTCGTCCCTAGCGTTTTACCCCCATTCCGAACACGATGGGATATGTTTCGCACGCCCATTCGACTGTTTCAGTCATTTTCCATTCAAATCAAAATATAAGACATTCAATATTTAATTTGAACGTACATTTCAATTTGCCAGGGGCACAAACTGATTCGAAAAATTCCATAAAAATAAATCTAGCTATGTTTTGACGATACGGTCCCAACTAAACTAGTTTCGTCGAATTCTGAGACCGTTTGCAAAAAGACCCATTTTTGGTCGATCCAATTTAACTATAATTGACCAAAACACATTTTCCTTTGCCGCGCTCACATACTAGCTTCAAAAATTATGAAATTTGAAACCTAGCAATAACTTCACATCCCGGACCCAACAAAAGTGGTTTCGTCGAATTCCGAGGTCGTATGCAAAATGGCCAATTTCACGGGCTATATAAATTCCATAGCGACCGTTTTGAAAATTCATTCGGCCATAACTTTTGCTTTCCGCTATGAAAATTCGATTTTTCAGATTCGTTAGAAAGGTATTCACTAACAGATTTAAATATTTTTGGTTTCACTAAAATCCGGATTGTTTTGCACCCGGTACAGTCCGACAAAGTTTGAATTCAATTTTTGAAATTACAGCGCCATTTCAGGCCTTGTTTATAATTATAATTAATTATATTCATTTTCAATTGTCGATTCAAACTCACATTTCATCTCACTTATTTAAAATATTTATTTTAAATATTTAAAATCCATTATTTTAGCCAATTTAAAAAATTTAAATTTGTTCAGATTTTCTGGGTCGTTACAATCTCCCCCACTTAAAAATTTTCGTCCCCGAAAAGGAACAAAGTCGAAAGTGGTTTGATAATTCTACGATCACACAACTCAACCAACAATTAAATCGTTTTAACCATCCAAAAATATACCAATCAAATCCTATATTCTTTTAAAAATCATTCAGAGTATAGAATTGAAAGTGCACATCCATGAAAAGAAAATAACAATAGAGTAGAGAATTGAATGGTAATGCAAAGTAGGATAAATGCACCTTGCACCAGAGTCAATCAGAGATATCTACTCAGCATCTAGGATAAGCTTTCTGAATGCTCTCCTCAGTTTCCCAAGTACAATCTCGTGGATCTCTGTAACACCCCACCTCCGCTAGGGTCACTCTTTCGGGGGCACTAGCTTCTGGGGGGCGTTAGAACTGGGTAAGCATGCATAATGATATATCAAGGCAGAACAAGAACATATGTATATATGTAAACAGAGTAAGTAATATGGATAAAACAGCGGAAGATTTTCAAACCATTTCAAATTCAAGTCTAGTACATCATAATGTCAATTTTCCAAATAAATAAGTCTAGTACATAAAACAACATCATCTGAAACTGAAAAGCAAAACATAAAGTAGCTATCCCCAAAGTGGAAAAACCATAGCGAGCTCAAGTCCAAAGCATACATGAGCTATCCAAGAAAGCAGGTAAGATCCAGCTAAGCTCCTGTATTCCCTCCCTGAGAACCTGGGGGGGGAACGGAAGAAAAGAGGCGAAAGAAAACAGGTCAGTCAAAAAGACTGAGTAAGCCCTACTACAATCAATGTAAACTGATAAAGTTAACTGACATGAGCAGCAGGTATGAACATAAGGATATTGGCATGATGATTAACTATCAAGGTAGATAAAGGTGTCATCGCATAATCAGGATTAAGGTTTTGCACCACAGGTGTACTAGCAAACTAACATGACTTGAGTAAACAAGTATTGATCCCTTGGCCCATGCTTTGGCCCAACATGAAGTGACCTTAATACAAGGTCCAATAACATGAGGTGACCCTAACACGAGGTCCAATAACATGAGGTGACCTTAATACAAGGTCCAATAACATGAGGTGACCCTAACACGAGGTCCGATAACATGAGGTGACCTTAATACAAGGTCCAATAACATGAGGTGACCCTCCCACGAAGTCTAATAACATGAGGTGACCCTCCCACGAGGTCCGACCCAACGGTCTAATCGATCGGCTCCCTAAGCCTAACTCGTCACGTGTTGGTGTCAATACGGCCAAATAACATGATTGTAGTCAGACTGTGCCGGGTCTCCCGTCGGGTGTATCAAGCCCTAGGGTGGCAACCCCTGGACACCATAAACATGAGTGCACAGTCTCGATCTACTTGTACCCGTGCTTGTTTTCTCCGGCTACGGACTATGTGCACGACCAGAGTCCGCCCAGAACTACACCGGCGTACCCCCTGCCGTCGCTCTTTGGCCCCTTATCTCCAGTTCAGTAATCGTGCCCCCACCCTAGCCTAGTCCCTAGGGCCATGATGATACAAACTAGGGATTACTGAAGGAGTGGACCCCCATTGCTAGGATTTTTCTAGTGGGTTAAGTACGGCTTAACCCCTTTACTAATCATGGATTAACTTGGTTAAGTGTAACGACTAGTTCACGACTTAACCCCGATTAATCTACCAAGCCCAAATTGGTTAAGTATTAAATGGTCCATGACTTAACCCTAATCATGAGGCATTAATTAATGCGCCTTAACCTCTCACATTAGACTTTGTTGTGGTTACTAGTTAAGCCGGGCGGGTCCGGGTAGCTTTACACCACAACTTGGTCTAACCTCGGGTTCAAGGTACAACATGGCCAACTTCTCACATTGGGTCCTATTGTTTGTAGCAACTAGTTAGGCCGGTCGGTTCCGGGTAGGTTTACGCTACAAACTCAACCCAACCTCGAGTTGGTCACACTTATCTTTTCTAAGTGTCATGTCCATCATGTTTCCAAAACACGTTACAAATTTTCAAGCAATTGGGTAGACCTAACTTAATAGGTAAATTCCCAATGGGTAGACCTAACTTAATAGGTAAATTCCCAAGCTCATGTTTTTATGTCTTTTAAGTTTACCCAACCCCAAACGCAATCTCATCGCTTACATATCGCACTAGCGCATAAAGGATAGAAAGAGGGAACTTGGCATAATCATGACATAAAAGTGTAAAAGCCACAAGTTCAACATGGTGGCATATGAAATGTTCATGTGTTCACACACTTGCATATCACATTTTTAGGCCCAAAAGCATGCATAAAACCAAACTTGGCATATTCATAATACATGGTGCTAAATGACATGTAAAAATGGCCACAAGTTCGCATTTGGCCTCACATGCAAGTTATCATAAGTGATATGATAACTTACATGTTGCCAAAATGCAACCTTTGGCATAAAGCTTGAAGCTTTATGTTCACATACTCAAAATAAGCTTGCATAACATGATAACATGAACCATATGACCAACCCAAACTTGCATAACATACTTGCATATCATATGACACTTGCATAATAAAACTTGCATAACATATGACAACTTGCATATCATACTTGCATAAACAAACTTGCATAACATATGACAACTTGCATATCATGCTTGCATAAACAAACTTGCATAACATATGACAACTTGCATATCATGCTTGCATAAACAAACTTGCATAACATATGACAACTTGCATATCATACTTGCATAAACAAACTTGCATAACATATGACAACTTGCATATCATACTTGCATAAACAAACTTGCATAACATATGACAACTTGCATATCATACTTGCATAAACAAACTTGCATATGACAACTTGCATATCATACTTGCATAAACAAACTTGCATATGACAACTTGCATATCATACTTGCATAAACAAACTTGCATATGACAACTTGCATATCATACATTTAACTTCAAAGTTCAAGTATGAGAGGAATAGGGCTTACAATGCTTATGCGGACTCAAATGAGTATAGCAAATGTAAGAAACCCCTTATGCAACAAATTAAAACCCCAAAAATGCAAGCAAACTTGATCAAGACTCCTCCTTTATGATGCCAATAGAGAAACAAGACTTTAATGCAAGCTAAAGAGGATCATACAAGCCTAAATACACTTGTATGCATGGAAATCTCTTAGAAATTGATTTAGGAATTTGATGAAGAGAGTGGAGGCCATGAGAGGTTTGATTTTGCCATAGTTTAGTTGTAGGATAGATTAATGAGGATTTAGGGTAGGTTAGGGTCTTATTTATAGATTAGGCTAGTGATTTAGACCATAGGATTAAACCCTAGTTCTCATCTCAACCCTCCAAATCGAATCTGGCCCCCAAGCTCAACACAAACCCAAACTGGTGCACCAGGCAGAACTGGGCGTCTGAGCCAAGTCGACAGCCAAGTCGACAGGGCTGTCGACCTGGTCATACCCAGTCGACTCCCAAGTCGACAGGGCTGTCGACTTGGGTACTGTGGCGGGATTTTTCCCGCCTGGCCCAAACTGGCCCAATTCCCAATTTTTTGATTTGAATTTGAAATCTGTTTTTACTTAGGAATTTTCTGAAAACTTCGTTGGGCCTTAATCGGGTCATACGGACTCCGATTTTCGAAAACTCGGACTCTATTTCGCGTATTTTTCCGAGACGAACGCAATGGCATAGCCCGTTTCCCTTGCTTCAGATTTTAGAATTAAATTCTGCCTCGATTTATGTTATAACAGGTTATTGAAAATACGGGTTGTTACATTCTCCCCTCCTTAAAGGATTTCGTCCTCGAAATCTTCAAGTTAGGAAGAACGTATCCTACCATCCAATCATCCATCTACTCAAAACATCATCCACGAGCAATCATTGTCCTTACAAGATTCTAAATGCTGGATGAACATATGCAAAGGTGTGTGTATATGTACTTATCTAATGCAAATATCATCAATGCAAATTATGTTAGTGAAATGAATCCATATGTATGCAATTCCTAACATAATGTATATCATCTATATGTGTGTACATAACATACACCCATATGCAACATCCCTGTGATAACACACAATTTTCATCCATGAATAAGCATAAACACTCATGCATATGCAATATGAGGAGTGTGCGAGCCGATCTAGTGCCTAACGTGTACAATGCATCCACGAGTAACCACTTGCAAACACTTGCAACCACTTGCAACCATCAAGCATAACATGTCTCAAACACATGTTTCATCCAAAGGGTTTCTACCTAAGGTTCTCATGACAAGATCAACAGGATAGACTAAATAATCATGGATAGCAAAGATATGCTACATAGAGATTGGGATGATAAGCAGGATATACTCCTTTCGGATTACAAGAAATCCCTTCCTAACCCAACCCAATCCTATAAAAGCCCAAAAGGTTTTAGTCAACCTAACGGACCCCTCCAAACCCTGACATGTATTACTAGCCAATAAGTCATACCTCCCGATAGAAATAGGACCGAGAATGGAACCGAGAGGGTATTCGTAAAAAGATAACATGCGAGTAAGTTCCACAGGAAAACAAGGATCTAAGAGATATGATGCGCGTATCTAGCCTTCAGTCTTCTAAGTCACGTTTCCTTGAGCTTAACTCCACTTGTGCTTTGACCGTCTTTTACTTCATGATTTCTTAACTCTTATTTCCAAATATGAGTCGGAACCCATTTCATTCTCGCCTCTCGTATTCCTCTTTCACTTACTCTTCCATCATTCTTGGCTTAAACATATATGTGACCTCATGGTTTCATGAAAGCTCTCCAAAATTCACTAGTGAATCCTGGATCTCGTTTACCTACCTTAAAGTATTCCATGCAGCAGAACTTTTCTCGAAAATAAACTGTCGCTAGCTATGATGCAGTCTCTTCGCTCTTTACCGGAGTGAAATGAGCGCTCTTCGTGAGTCTACCTACTATGACCCACATGCTCGTATTCTCTTTCCCTGGCCTAGGCAATCCATCCACGAAATCCTTCGTGATGCTTTTCCCTTCCATTGCGGGGACCTCCAATGGATATAACAGCCCACCGGGCTTCTATGACTCGGCCTTAATCGGTTGGCGCAACATGCACCTTGGGACGAATTCGGCCACCTCCTCGGGTGACGTGCCTCTTCAAGAACCTTCTTTCTCTCATCGCGTCTTAGCCATCCCTTGTTATCTATAGCGAGGTGACTTACCATCTTGCCTCGAATCAACTTGTACATGGTCTCGGCTAACTGCGGGTCTTCTTTCTGTGAAGTCCCTACTTGATCCAGAAGGGTAGGTCTAGCTCAAGGGACGCTAACTAACTAAACTAAGAGAACTTCTTACTTCGGTTGCATTCCTTGGAGTCTTCCAATCCTGAACTGCAACTCCCTTAGCGGGATCCACCGCTAAGCCTTGCTTAGAAACTATGTGTCCAAGGAATCTAACTTCCCTTCTCCAAAAGTGACACTTTGGAGAACTTAGCCTTCAACTAATGCGCTCTAAGCGTATCCATCACCTCCACGGGATGCCTTGCGTGCCCTTCCTCATCCTTTGAGAAGATCAGAATATCATCTACTAAGACTACTCATACTCGTTCAGGAACTCCCTAGACACCCTACTTATCAAGTCCACGAAGTATGCGGGTGTATTAGTCAGGCCGAACGGCATGACAAGCCATTCGAAGAATCCGTCTGGAGTCCTGAATGCAGTCTTGTCTATACCATCCTCAGCTACCCCGAGCTGATGGAACCCAGTAGCAAGATCAAGAGAGAACAGATATTCCTACAAGCTAGCCAAGCAAATCATCGATCCTTGGCAATGGTTGTCTATTCTTCTTGTTCAACTTACGATAATCAACACGCGGACGAAGCGAACTGTCCACATTAGTAGCAAATACTACTAAGGGCACCTTCCTTGAAAATGCTTCATCGAATGGAGTTCTTCTCAAGTAACTCCCTCTCTTGCTTACCTAGCTCCCGTCTCACGGGACCATGTGCCCTACCGGCCACGAAACTATCTTGGCATTATCAACCAGATAAATGCGCAAATCTATCCCTCGTTTAGGGGTAACCCCCTTTACTTCACCCAAGATATCAGGATATTCTCGGACTACCCTCACCGATTGCAAACTATCGATAGACGAGTTGAGGGATTCAAGATAACATAACATGACGGGACTCATAAGGTTACTAGAAATTTTTAGGGTATTACCGAGGCGAATTATGAGCCTCCCAACCCTATACCCAAAAATCAAGGATGGCTCCAAAACTGGACAACCCATCCATGCCCAAAATCAACCCATACCCCATGAAACCGAGAATATATACATCACGCGAGAACTCTATACTAAGATAGAGGCTTTCAAATCCATGTAGATAATAGGCAAATGGGCTGAACCCCCAACTGGATTTGAAACACACACGGGATCACTAACTAGACTAGTACTTAGGTGCAAACTTTCAACTAGATCAGATGAAATAAACTATGCGATGCACCAAAATCAAACAAGGTATTAACTGAAAAATCAGAAATATATGCAAGGCTTTCAACAAAAATACTACCTCGATTGGGAACTGGAGCGGCATTGAGAGCATGAACTTGCCCTCCTGAAGGCCTCGCACGCTGAGTCTGACCCCGGCCATGCCCTCGCTTCTTCGGACAATCCCTAGTGAAGTGTCCCATTTCTCCACAGTTAAAGCAAGTGCCTTTCCTTTTCCGGCAATCCTTACTGAAATGTCTAGTCTCACCGCAGAAAAAGCATTCACCATTCTTCCTTTTCCTCTTCTTCCTACAGTCCTTGACTATGTGCCCAGCAATCCCACAGAAGTTACACTTTCTTGTCTCCTTTACCTTGTTCTTATCGCCTTGACTGCTCTGACCACTTGGATTACCCTGATTTCCTTTCCACTGAGAATCAGTCTTCTTGGCTTGAATACCATTCATCTTGATCTCCTTCTTGTCACTCCTATTCTCTTCATTGAGTAGGGCCATATTCACCAATCTCTCGAAAGTTGCCCCCAAGGTTATATGAGTCATGGCTAAACCATATAATGGCTCATTTAATCCTAGAGCAAAGTATAGGGCCTTCTCCTGAACTGTGTTAACCAAGTCTAAATCGACCCGAGCCAGTTGATTAAACTTATCTATGTATTCCCTAATAGTCATGTCCCCTTGCTTCAATGATAGGAACCTTAGTCCAAACTTTCCCCGAAAGTCATCCCAAGTCTCAATTGGCCTAGTAATGGTGGTGACCACCCACCAACGTGCAGCTTCTTCCTTTAGCAACCACACTGCTAATAAAACCTTCCTTCGGTCATCTATATCAAAGAAAGTAAAAAGATCCTCGGTTTCTTTCAACCAATTTCTTGCCTCTACATGGGTCTCAGTTCCAAAGAAATTCTTGCAACCCATCGCCTTAAAGTCTTGACAAATCTTTGCGAAGTCAGTTTGAGGACGCTGAGGGGAAGGAGGAAGAGGAACCTCAGCAACAGGAGGAGGAGGAACATCTACTACCGGAGGAGGAGTAATATTTGCGGGGCCGGCTTCGATCGCCCTAGCCTCCAAAAGTGTCCTATACCAAACAGGTACGTGCACTCCCTCCGGAATAATAAAGCTATCGGTCATACTAAAAACAGAAAAAGATAGATTTAGAATGGGGAAAACGAAGGAATTTTGCTAATGGCCTTTTTGGGGAATAGCCTTTAAAATAAACTAGACTTTTCTTTTGGAAAATACTTTATACTTGGTTTTGAAAATAGTTTTCCAAAAAGTTTTCTAAAAACTTTTTGTTCTTTCTTGTAAACCATATGCTCTGATACCAAATTTGTAACACCCCACCTCCGCTAGGGTCACTCTTTCGGGGGCACTAGCATCTGGGGGGCGTTAGAACTGGGTAAGCATGCATAATGATATATCAAGGCAGAACAAGAACATATGTATATATGTAAACAAAGTAAGTAATATGGATAAAACAGCGGAAGATTTTCAAACCATTTCAAATTCAAGTCTAGTACATCATAATGTCAATTTTCCAAATAAATAAGTCTAGTACATAAAACAACATCATCTAAAACTGAAAAGCAAAACATAAAGTAGCTATCCCCAAAGTGGAAAAACCATAGCGAGCTCAAGTCCAAAGCATACATGAGCTATCCAAGAAAGCAGGTAAGATCCAGCTAAGCTCCTGTATTCCCTCCCTGAGAACCTTGGGGGGGGGAATGGAAGAAAAGAGGCGAAAGAAAACAGGTCAGTCAAAAAGACTGAGTAAGCCCTACTACAATCAATGTAAACTGATAAAGTTAACTGACATGAGCAGCAGGTATGAACATAAGGATACTGGCATGATGATTAACTATCAAGGTAGATAAAGGTGTCATCGCATAATCAGGATTAAGGTTTTGCACCACAGGTGTACTAGCAAACTAACATGACTTGAGTAAACAAGTATTGATCCCTTGGCCCATGCTTTGGCCCAACATGAAGTGACCTTAATACAAGGTCCAATAACATGAGGTGACCCTAACACGAGGTCCAATAACATGATGTGACCTTAATACAAGGTCCAATAACATGAGGTGACCCTAACACGAGGTCCGATAACATGAGGTGACCTTAATACAAGGTCCAATAACATGAGGTGACCCTCCCACGAGGTCTAATAACATGAGGTGACCCTCCCACGAGGTCCGACCCAACGGTCTAATCGATCGGCTCCCTAAGCCTAACTCGTCACGTGTCGGTGTCAATACGGCCAAATAACATGATTGTAGTCAGACTGTGCCGGGTCTCCCGTCGGGTGTATCAAGCCCTAGGGTGGCAACCCCTGGACACCATAAACATGAGTGCACAGTCTCGATCTACTGGTACCCGTGCTTGTTTTCTCCGGCTACGGGCTATGTGCACGACCAGAGTCCGCCCAGAACTACACCGGCGTACTCCCTGCCGTCGCTCTTTGGCCCCTTATCTCTAGTTCAGTAATCGTGCCCCCACCCTAGCCTAGTCCCTAGGGCCATGATGATACAAACTAGGGATTACTGAAGGAGTGGACCCCCATTGCTAGGATTTTTCTAGTGGGTTAAGTACGGTTTAACCCCTTTACTAATCATGGATTAACTTGGTTAAGTGTAACGACTAGTTCACGACTTAACCCCGATTAATCTACCAAGCCCAAATTGGTTAAGTATTAAATGGTCCATGACTTAACCCTAATCATGAGGCATTAATTAATTAATGCGCCTTAACCTCTCACATTAGACTTTGTTGTGGTTACTAGTTAAGCCGGGCGGGTCCGGGTAGCTTTACACCACAACTTGGTCTAACCTCGGGTTCAAGGTACAACATGGCCAACTTCTCACATTGGGTCCTATTGTTTGTAGCAACTAGTTAGGCCGGTCGGTTCCGGGTAGGTTTACGCTACAAACTCAACCCAACCTCGAGTTGGTCACACTTATCTTTTCTAAGTGTCATGTCCATCATGTTTCCAAAACACGTTACAAATTTTCAAGCAATTGGGTAGACCTAACTTAATAGGTAAATTCCCAATGGGTAGACCTAACTTAATAGGTAAATTCCCAAGCTCATGTTTTTATGTCTTTTAAGTTTACCCAACCCCAAACGCAATCCCATCGCTTACATATCGCACTAGCGCATAAAGGATAGAAAGAGGGAACTTGGCATAATCATGACATAAAAGTGTAAAAGCCACAAGTTCAACATGGTGGCATATGAAATGTTCATGTGTTCACACACTTGCATATCACATTTTTAGGCCCAAAAGCATGCATAAAACCAAACTTGGCATATTCATAATACATGGTGCTAAATGACATGTAAAAATGGCCACAAGTTCGCATTTGGCCTCACATGCAAGTTATCATAAGTGATATGATAACTTACATGTTGCCAAAATGCAACCTTTGGCATAAAGCTTGAAGCTTTATGTTCACATACTCAAAATAAGCTTGCATAACATGATAACATGAACCATATGACCAACCCAAACTTGCATAACATACTTGCATATCATATGACACTTGCATAACAAACTTGCATAATAAAACTTGCATAACATATGACAACTTGCATATCATACTTGCATAAACAAACTTGCATAACATATGACAACTTGCATATCATGCTTGCATAAACAAACTTGCATAACATATGACAACTTGCATATCATGCTTGCATAAACAAACTTGCATAACATATGACAACTTGCATATCATGCTTGCATAAACAAACTTGCATAACATATGACAACTTGCATATCATGCTTGCATAAACAAACTTGCATAACATATGACAACTTGCGTATCATACTTGCATAAACAAACTTGCATAACATATGACAACTTGCATATCATACTTGCATAAACAAACTTGCATATGACAACTTGCATATCATACTTGCATAAACAAACTTGCATATGACAACTTGCATATCATACTTGCATAAACAAACTTGCATATGACAACTTGCATATCATACATTTAACTTCAAAGTTCAAGTATGAGAGGAATAGGGCTTACAATGCTTATGCGGACTCAAATGAGTATAGCAAATGTAAGAAACCCCTTATGCAACAAATTAAAACCCCAAAAATGCAAGCAAACTTGATCAAGACTCCTCCTTTATGATGCCAATAGAGAAACAAGACTTTAATGCAAGCTAAAGAGGATCATACAAGCCTAAATACACTTGTATGCATGGAAATCTCTTAGAAATTGATTTAGGAATTTGATGAAGAGAGTGGAGGCCATGAGAGGTTTGATTTTGCCATAGTTTAGTTGTAGGATAGATTAATGAGGATTTAGGGTAGGTTAGGGTCTTATTTATAGATTAGGCTAGTGATTTAGACCATAGGATTAAACCCTAGTTCTCATCTCAACCCTCCAAATCGAATCTGGCCCCCAAGCTCAACACAAACCCAAACTGGTGCACCAGGCAGAACTGGGCGTCTGAGCCAAGTCGACAGCCAAGTCGACAGGGCTGTCGACCTGGTCATACCCAGTCGACTCCCAAGTCGACAGGGCTGTCGACTTGGGTACTGTGGCGGGATTTTTCCCGCCTGGCCCAAACTGTCCCAATTCCCAATTTTTTGATTTGAATTTGAAATCTGTTTTTACTTAGGAATTTTCTGAAAACTTCGTTGGGCCTTAATCGGGTCATACGGACTCCGATTTTCGAAAACTCGGACTCTATTTCGCGTATTTTTCCGAGACGAACGCAATGGCATAGCCCGTTTCCCTTGCTTCAGATTTTAGAATTAAATTCTGCCTCGATTTATGTTATAACAGGTTATTGAAAATACGGGTTGTTACAATCTCCACTCCACTGCACTTTGACTAAGTGAACCTTCTTGTTCCTCAGCTCTTTGGTTTCTTTGCCGATAATCTTTAGCGGCTCTCTTCTCACAGCTAATTCTGGAGTAATTTCAATATCATGTTGAGCTGCTTCTTCCACGATCAAGTCTGGATCATGAACGTGCCTTCGAAGTTGAGATATATGAAATACATCATGAACTCCAGGCAGCCAATCAGCTAGTTTGACCCTATAAGCGAGAGTCCCGATCCGTTCCAGAATAGGAAACGGACCAATGAATTTGGGCGCTAACTTTCCAGTTTTACCAAACCGGATAACTCCCCTCATCGGCGATACTTTCAAATATACATAGTCGCCAATAGCAAAGGATATATCTCTTCTTCTTCTATCGGCATAGATCTTTTGTCGGCTTTGAGCGGCGAGTAATCGCTTCTTAATAAAATCGACTTTGTTGGCAGCTTCTCGGATCATATCAGGACCCAACACAAGTCTATTACCTGGTTCGACCCAACAAGCAGGAGAACGGCACGGTTTACCATACAATGCTTCGAATGGCGACATTGTCAGGCTTGCTTGGTAGTTGCTATTATAAGAGAATTCAGCCAAATGCAGATGGTCTTCCCATGATCCTCCGAAATCTATAACACAAGCCCGCAATAGATCTTCTAAAATACGATTCACCCTCTCAGTCTGACCGTCTGTCTGAGGATGATAGGCGGTGCTCAAGTTCAACTTCGTTCCCAGTTCGACTTGAAATGCTTCCCAGAATTTGCTAGTAAATATTGTATCTCTATCACTGACTATACTGAGCGGCACTCCATGTAGTCTAACTATTTCCCTGAAGTATATCTGCGCCAGACTCTGAGCGGTTCTGTTTGATCTGACAGGTATGAAATGGGCGGTCTTCGTGAAGCGATCTACGATCACCCAAATACTGTCATTCCCTTTTCTGGTTCTGGGAAGACCATCAATGAAATCCATAGAAATATGTTCCCACTTCCAACCCGGAACTTCCAGCGGTTGTAATAATCCAGCCAATTTCTGTTGGTAGCTTTTAACTAGTTGGCAAGTAGGGCACCGACTAACATATATTGAAACGTCTCTTTTCATAGCCTTCCACCAGAATGTTCACTTGAGATCATTGTACATTTTGGCCACACCAGGATGGATACTCAGCTTGGACTTGTGACACTCATCTAACACTTCCCTTTTTAACTCTGGGACGTCGGGAACACAAATCCTTCCTTTCAATCTCAGGGTCTCATCGTTATCTATTTGAAAACACGAGGGTTCGCCTTTCTGAATCCTTTTGATCATATCTTTAATAAAGTTATCCTCCTTCTGAAGAATAGATATTTTGTCAATCAAGGAAGTCGTGATAATAAAGCTGGCGATCATTACATTCTTTCGGCTCAGCGCATCGGCCACGACATTGGCTTTCCCTGGAGTATATATAATTTCAAAATCATATGCTGCAAGAAACTCCAGCCAACGTTGCTGCCTCAAATTCAAGTCCTTCTGAGTAAACAGATACCTTAACGATTGGTGATCTGTAAACAATTCAAACCTCTCACCCAGGAGATAGTGCCTCCAGATTTTCAAAGCGAACACAATAGCCAACAACTCAAGATCATGAGTTACGTAGTTTTTCTCGTGCGGCTTCAGTTGACGGCTAGCATAAGCAATCACTTGGCCTCTTTGCATTAACACTGCGCCGAGGCCTTCTCTAGAAGCATCAGTCCAGACTTTTAGATCTTGGTTGCCATCGATGATGGTTAACACTGGAGAAGTTGTTAGTCTTAACTTTAGCTCCTCGAAAGCCTCCTCACTTTCTGGAGTCCATTTGAATTTAGAATGCTTCTTCGTAAGCTTCGTTAAATGACCAGATATCTTCGAAAAGTTTTTAACGAACTTCCGATAATAGCTAGCCAATCCGAGAAAACTGCGGACTTCAGTGGGGGTGCTGGGCTGTTTCCAATTCTGAATAGCTGTGATTTTGCTTGGATCAACAGCAATTCCTTCTTTCGATACGACGTGGCCCAGAAATTTCACTTCATCTTGCCAGAATATACATTTGGAAAACTTTGCTTTCAATACATTTCTCTTGAGGATTTCTAACACTTGTTCCAAATGTTTTTCATGTTCGGCTTTCGATTTAGAGAAGATTAGAATATCGTCAATAAAAACCAGAACAAACTTATTCAAAACTCCTCTGAACACTCTATTCATCAGATCGACGAAGTAAGCTGGAGCGTTACATAAGCCGAACGGCATTACTAACCACTCGTAGAATAAGTCGGGACATCTGAATGCTGTCATTGGAACACACTCTTCGGCAATTCGAAGTTGATGGAAGCCTGTAGCTAGGTCCATTCGTGAAAATACTTGTGCTCCATTTAATCGATCCAACAAATCATCTATCCACGGCAATGGATACTTGTTCTTTATTGTCTGCTTGTTCAGATCACGATAGTCCACGCATAGCCGTAGGGTACCGTCAGATTTTGGGACAAAAACCACTGCTGCTCCCCAATCAGAGAAACTAGGCCGGATTAGACCTTTCCATACTAGCTGTCGTGTTTGATTGTCTAATTCCTCTTTCTCTTCCAAGGACATTCTTCGAATAGCGTGAACTACCGGCCTTGCATTGGGAATTAAAGCAATTTTGAAATCAATTTCTCTCTTCGGAGGTAAGCGAACAACTTCTTCAAACACATCCGCATAGTTTTTGACGACAGGAATGTCTTTCACTAGGTCGGGAATATTCTCTGCAACTTCAGGGACATTTTCCATTTGGGTTGGAGAAACATTCAAAGTTGCGCAGAAGTCTTTTCTATTAGTATTTTGACCTTCACAGGGAATGGTTATATAATCACCTGATTTAATCTTGGCCTTCACGACTCTGTCAGCGCATTTAACTTCAGCCTCATATTTGGTCAACCAGTCTAACCCCAAGATAAGATCAAACTCTTAAAAATTCATGACGACTGCGATGGTAGGAAACCGATATCGAGAGAAAGAAACCGGCACTCCGCAAATCCAACTGAGTTCTATGGGACCCCCAACCGGATTCTGGACAGTCATTGGTTCCTTCAGCTTTTTCAAATTCAAATCCAGTTTCTTAGCTGCATCTTTGGCAATGAAACTTCGTGACGCGCCTGTGTCAAATAGTACTTTGACTGGAATATTTTTGACAGTAAGCATTCCTTCTAAAACATCGGCCCTTTCTTGACTAGCTGAGGGCTCAGAAGTTTCTGCTACTTCATTTACCTGAGCACCTTTGGCCCTTTTTAACAGCCAGCAATCTCGCTTTATATGACCGGGCTGGTGACAAAGATTGCACTCTCGAGTCACAGGAGACTTGTTCTATGATTTAAATTCATTCCTCCTTCGCTTTTTCGAGGGTTTGCAATTTCCCTGGAAATGCCCTGGCTTATGGCAGTTGTTGCATATGGCAGTCGTTGCTGGTTCTTTTCCAGAACTGGCTCCTTTTCGATTGGCACTAGGCTTCTTACTGACCTCAGACATTGCACTGGCCTCAGGACGATCAGTTTAAGACTCAATTTTATTACTAGAGCTGACTTCTTCTTCGTACTGTAGCATACCTTTCTTGTCTAGATCTTCGTACTGATAAGCCATGTATATCACTTCAGAAAAGGGGAGCTTCACGTTCCTCATTACACTATTCTGATATCTTCTTTGCAGCCCGTGAATAAATCTCAGATTTTTCCTCTTCGGATTTTCAATTAGATGAGGGGCAAAATGAGAAAGTTCATTGAATTTCTTATGATATTCTGGGATGGTCATATCACCTTGTATCAAATAAGAAAATTCATCATATAATCTCTCGGTTGCTTCGGGAGGAGTAAATCTTTCTAAGAAAATCACTTTGAATCTGTCCCAGGTGATATCACCTTCTGGATTATCTTTAATGATTGAATCCCACCAAAACAAAGCTTCTTCTTTGAGCGCCCAGGACGCCAGTAATCTTTTCTGATCGTCTCTCAGCTTTAAACCCTCAAAGATTTTCTCTGCAGAACGAATCCAAGCTTGTGTTTCCATAATGGACTCCTTGCCTAAGAATGGCGATCCACCCAGATTTCGAAATCTCTTGAATAGAACTTCTATACCGGATTCTGGCTGCGGGAGCACAACTGGCTCATTAGCTGGTCGAGCCATACGCTTATTTCTTCTATTCCTGCCACTCATTTTCTAGTACGTCTGCAATTAGCAGACAAAGTGTCAGGTCAACGGAAAAGATATTTGAAAATATAGAGACAAATACTTGAATGTAAATGTGTCTATCGAGGTGTAATTTCATCCTGCTTCACTCATACTAGGATATTACTGATCCTATCTGTATAGAGTTACCCGTCCTAGAACACTACTGGTTCTATTTCTGACGAGTTCGTTCAAATGTTATATTCCAGAACAAAGCTTAACCAAAGCTCTGATACCACGTTGAGACGACCCGAAATCCCGTACTGACGGAGACAAGGGTTATCTTTGGAATATAACACAGAAACAGATAATAGCAGAACAGAAATAAATACATACACCAGATAATGAACAATAGAATATACTGGATAAAAGTAATCATCAGAGTTACACAGTATACAGGATCTTACTTAGTACAAATACAGTTCAGCTATACATAAAAGTCTACAGCGGAAAACAAACAAAATATGTGCAATAGGAGCTGAACAGCATAAAAAGAGATAAATGATAGAATCCATCTTCAGCTCCAGCTATCCAGAAATAACCAGCTAAACCTGAATACAAGGCTGCCCATGCAGAAAGAGGGGCACCCGAGTTTGAGAGTGAAACAAACTACGAGTCAGTCGGAGGACTGGTATGAGAAATCCATTCAACACATATATAATTGGGCTAATCACAGGACCACGCCACTTTCGTGGAACGGGTTTACTCCCTTGGATTGCCAGTGCTTTTTAAAACAAATCTTTCTTTTAAACATCGCTATGCTTTTTATAAAAATGAAGCCATTATAAGACTTAGTTCCCATCACATAATGCAACGCAAACCGGAGGATAGAGTTTTACCTTATAATGGCCAAAATATGCTTGATACGAATAAAACAGAGGCATTTGATATTATTGCTAGTGTTTATATGTTTTGAAAACAATTTCAAATCATAACTATCAATCATAGACGGCATTAATGCCCCATACCACTATGTCGCCATATATAGGTATACAATCAAAACCGCACGGTGTCGTATTTGGAAATTGGATTTCCGTCATGAACCAAGG
The DNA here is from genome assembly GCA_030737875.1 of Allium sativum. NCBI lineage: Eukaryota > Viridiplantae > Streptophyta > Magnoliopsida > Asparagales > Amaryllidaceae > Allium > Allium sativum. The sequence continues at coordinate 152,382,377 of CM060912.1, forward strand.
CAAAAGATAGTCCTTACCGAATTCGAGACAATCTAGCCCATGTCTCAGGCAAGCGCGCAGGCAAGCCTTGGATTGTCAGGGTCGGTCCACCGATGTGGATTATTATGCCTGAACAATACGTTTCCCCGCCCTTTGGGGCGTAAACGAGCCAACGAATGACTCCATCGGACCCGGATCGTCCGATCAAACCGAGGCACCTCGCAACAGCAACAACCACATAGGTGAAAAGTATATAAATGTCAAGGCTGGTAGGTCACTGACACCACCCTAGCTAGAAAGAAACGCATGCCCTCCCTGAGGTCCTTCTCCCGTTTTATGTTCATACCGGGGTGTGAGGCTCGCGAATTCACGTTATACACAAAGTTACGCCACACAGGCGGTGCTTTGATCATCACCACAAGACTTTGCTTTTCAACAGAAGCCCTGATCACTGCATCTTAGCATGCCACACAGGCAATTCATGCCATGCGACTGATGTCCATCGATATACAACCTCTGAGCTCGTGCGTTTCAGAGAAGGGCGTTAAGCAAAAGAATAAATTCTCCGCCGCCAAACAGATGTATATTTAACAGAGATCAATCAAAACAGAATAAAATCCAATGTCAGACACACAGTCCATTTACAAGTCCGTTCTGGGTCTGAACGAAACCGGAGGCACTAAATACCTCGCAAACCCTTCGATCACCACGTACGTCTGGACGATCACCACTCATTATCCATATTTCGGGATGCCTCCCAATCAGGACCTCGGTTACCATCCAAACGAGGTGAAGATCTCCGGTCTTCGACCATTGTCTTCATCTTCGAATTTCAATCGTCGGTCAATTATTTGAAATGAGAATTAACTCGGCCTTTTCAAATAATTCACGTATATTTAGAATTTCAAATCAATTTATTTCAATGGTTAAATTGTTCGACAACACCAAACTTTGTTCTTTAATGTAATTTTCACACCAAACACATTCAACCATCAAATACAACATAAATCGAGCAAATTCAGTTTATTTCCATTCCATATTGTTTATGATATTTTATAACGATTTATCACTATTTTTATTTATTTAAAAATAGCCAATTTATTCAAAACGACGCTTCGGGCCATAGCGCGGCCGTGGCGCTGTTTTTCCTCAGATTTGATTTACACATATCTGAAAATCTAACCGTTGGATCTTCATAAAATTTACATCATTAGAAAGGTCTTTTCAAAACGAATCCAACGGTTCCAGTTTCGGGAAAATCCGACGGTCGGATCTCCCGTTACAATCGTTTGAAGTTTCGATTTCAAAATACGAACTGCAGCGTCGTTATTCGATTAAATATAATTATATTTATATATATAAATAAATATAATCGTTTCTGGTGCTGTTTTTCTTCAGATTTGAATTAAACATTCCAGACAATCCAACCGTTGGATTTTTACAAGGTTGATGCCTTTGAAAAGATATTTCCAAGGCGAACACGACGGTTGCGGTTTCGGGAAAATCCAATGGTCGGATTTCCCGTTACAATCGTTTGAAATCACGGTTTCAAAATACGAACTGCACGGCCTCGTTTCGTTTTAATTTTATTTATATTTATATATTTATATAAATATAGTTCATTCAACAATTTCAATATCGTTTTCACTTCAAATATTTCACTAACGCCTTAAAATTTTGGAAAATTTCGCCATAACCTCCTTTGTACGGGAGGGCTGGGAAAATTCCCAAATAGCCACACGGGCGTCTCATGTCGAAAAGAAAAAGCCAAGCGGCTAGCCAACAGGCTCATAAAATCATCACCCAAACAAAACAGTAAATGTGTACCTATTTGTCGGGCACAAAATTTTATTCCTCTTCTCTAGCCCCTTTGCTATAACCTGTTCAATAAATATGCATGTACATATATACAGTTCTTATCATTTATCATTTTCCGTTCAACTTCATATTTGATTTCCATTTGGTTTAAAAACACCATTCATTCTAATGTTGCATGTATAGGCAAAAATCATATCATTAGCTAATTAATGAATATTTCAACTCATATATATTTATTTGAACGAGTGGCTATTTTTAACACTTTACATTTCAACAATTCGTGCATATAATAAAAATGTGATTTTTATTGTAAAACAATTCATTTCAAAACACTATTATTTTATATAGTGTATATTGGTGATAAAAATAGGATTTTTCTTATAAAACAATTTCTTTCAAAACGAGATTATTTTACACAGTTCATATAGTCGATAAAAGGTGATTTTTATTATCAAACCATTTATTTCAAAATATGAATACCATTCAACACATGAATTTCAATTCAACGAATGAATATCGATTCAACACATGAAGGTTTTCTATAGTTTCTATATATAGATAAAAATGTGATTTATATATTTAAAACGCGAATACCATTCAACACATGAATTTCTAATCAATGAATGAATATAGATTCAGCACATGAAGGTTTTCTATTCAATGAATAAATATAGTTTCAACAAATGAAAATAATTCAAACACATGAATATTATTCAAAATTTCGGCAGCATAACGGCAGGGTAGTTAAAACCGGGACCGTCCCTAGTACGGCTCCTCGCTCTACCTTAAAACCTCGCGGTTTTTGACAATGGGGATCATGCATCTAGTTCGCACGCAGGCGGCATGTATATATTTATTTCATTTCCACAAACTAATCCTATGTGGTTTCAACCAAATATTTTTCAACCACAAACGGGTATTTTTCAACCACCATCAATCAATATCAACCACAAACACTCCCAAACAACCATTCGCTATCAATCAATTTTCACAACAATTTCAACCAATAAATATCGTCCATGGTTTGTGGACGAGGGGCGTATATATATATATATATATATATATATATATATATATATATATATATTTATATTTATATTTATATATAGCAATTCACTTTTATTTCAACACATATATAATTTTTACAACGCATATACAACTTATACATCGAACGTACAACTTATACAACGCTTATACATGAGGTGTACAACGCTTATATAACTCATACATCGACTATATAATTTATACATCGTCGTTTTCCATATTGTTTTTAAATTAGAAATCTCACATTGGGTTCCACTCCACCAAAAATAGCAGAAGGCTCAGAAAAATATGCGGTCTCTTCTAAAATGTAGAAGACGTCCACACGGTCACGATGTTTCCTGTTTCATCGAATTTCGTTAACAAATGAAAAAGATATGATTTTTCAAATTTTGCAACACTTTAAAACTGTCGAAATCAGTTTAAAATAAAAACAGTCGTATACCTGTTTTTTTCTTCGAATCTAGGTTTTCGATTTTTGTCGAATCCGCGAAGTTGTAGCTCGATCAGAGGGTGCGACGTGGAAGAGGGGGCGTGGCGCTTCTGGCGATGGTCTGGGCTTCGGGTCCGATCGCCTCTGGCGATCTCGGCGTCGACTGGAAGTCGATGACTTCGGAGGCGTCGTTCTCGACGATGGGGCCACGAGGCGGAGCGAGGCTGAGGTTGATTTGAAGAGGGGCGAAGGAGCTTTCGAGGGAAGGTGGTGGCGCTGCCTGGTTTCGCCTGTGGCGGCCGGAAAACGAGGGGGAAGGGGGGAGCTACAGGCGCCGTTCAATCGTTTGAGCGACGGGGTTTTTTTTGATTTTATTATTTTTTTAAATTAATGAAATAAAAAATCCTACTGGCCGATGTTATAATAAATTCAAAAATTGGGGTTTTCTTGGACGAACTCGAAATCAAACCCAACGACTGTCGTCCCTAGCATTTTACCCCCATTCCGAACACAATGGGATATGTTTCGCAGGCCCATTCGACTGTTTCAGTCAGTTTCCATTCAAATCAAAATATTAGACATTCAATATTTAATTTGAACGTACATTTCAATTTGACAGTGCCACAAACTGATTCGAAAAATTCCAGAAAAATAAATCTAGCTATGTTTTGACGATACGGTCCCAACAAAACTAGTTTCGTCGAATTCTAAGTCCGTTTGCAAAAAGGCCCATTTTTGGTCGATCTAATTTAACTGTAATTGACCAAAACACATTTTCCTTTGCCACGCTCACATACTAGCTTCAAAAATTATGAAATTTTAAACCTAGCAATAACTTCACATCCCGAACCCAACAAAAGTGGTTTCGTCGAATTCCGAGGTCGTATGCAAAATGGCCAATTTCACGGGCTATATAAATTCCATAGCGACCGTTCTGAAAATTCATTCGGCCATAACTTTTGCTTCCCGATATGAAAATTCGATTTTTCAGATTCGTTAGAAAGGAATTCACTAACAGATTTAAATATTTTTGGTTTCACTAAAATCCGGATTGTTTTGCACCCGGTACAGTCCGACAAAGTTTGAATTCAATTTTTGAAACTACAGCGCCATTTCAGGCCTTGTTTATAATTATAATTAATTATATTCGTTTTCAATTGTCGATTCAAACTCACTTTTCATCTCACTTATTTAAAATATTTATTTGAAATATTTAAAATCCATTATTTTAGCCAATTTAAAAATTTTAAATTGGTTCAGATTTTCTGGGTCGTTACAAAGTATTTCCTAGGTGTTATGTTGTAAGCTAGTTTATGGCTTCTCCTACTGTGTATCATTGCAGCATACTGAAACATATTTTGAGATATCTTAAGGGAACAGTTGGGCAAGGAATTGAGTACAAGAATCATGGACATGTCAGAGTTGAATACTTATGTGATGTTGATTGGGAAGGAACAAAGCTGGATAGAAAATTCATGTCTGGATTTTGTGTATATTTTGGCAGAAATTTTATTTCTTGGAAAATCAAGAAATGAAATGTGGTTTCTAGATCGAGTGTTGAATCCGAATACAGAGCTATGGCTAAGGCAATTTGTGAAGTGATGTGGGTGGATCATCTTATGTGTGAAGTTTGGATAAATATTGTTAAACCAATAAATATATATATTTTGACAATCAAGTTGCAATGAATATTGCATATAATCCAGGGTTTCATGACAGAACAAAGCATAATAAAGTGGATTGTCACTTCATTAGAGAGAAGGTTCAACAGGGTCTGGATCTGACAAAGCATGTCAAGACTGAGGAGCAGGTGGCTGATATATTCACGAAAGCATCGAGTGGTGCTAGAATCAAATATTTGTGTAGCAAGTTATGGATACAAAATATCTATGCACCAACTTGAGGGTGAGTGTAGTGAGTAGAGGTTGTGTGTGTGTATATATATATATATATATATATATATATATATGCATATAGTGTGATGGCTGATGTAAATATGCTATTGGTATCAAGCTGTTGGAACAAAAATCATGGTGCCGACACCGAAGCTAAGAAAGCAAAACTTAAATCGAAACCAATGCCAAGAAGGCAATACCGAAATCAAGAAGGCAACACCAAAGCCAAACACGATACTGAAGCCAATGCCAAGAATGCAACACTGAAACCAAGTGAGTGATACCAAAGCCGAAGATGAAACAGAAACCAATGCTAGGTAGGCAATACAAGGAGCCGATACTGAAGTCGATACCGAAGCCGATACAAGAACTAGTGAAGACGATACCAAGAGACGGTAACGAGAAGGCGATATCAAGAAAAAATTGTAAATGGCATAGTTGTAATATTGTAACCAATCTCATTATCTCTGTAAATAGAGGCGAGATGATAGTTTAAACTAATGAGAAAATTTATCTTTTCTTCCAATTTATTTCTTCTTAGTTCTTAACAAAAACACCTTGAATTTTGAAATGATTAAGGTAATTTGGTTGTGATGTATGAATTTTGTTTCAGAACTAACTCGTATTGTATTTATATTTGCTTTTTTTAGAATACATGTATTGTTATTATTTATGTTGGAATTTATGTTGGATTAGGCATTTACTGTTTTGTATTTGAAATGACCATGCTGCAATGCTATGTGTTTTTATTCGAGACGTTGAATTTGTAGTCTTATTTGGAAGTGTTGTAAGTATCACGAATACTGAATTAAAAGTTATTTGGACATAATGTTTGCTTACTTGCCTTCAACCCAATGTTGCCCATATGCTTGTTTGCTTACTGCACTTCTCTGTACTTGTAAACAAACATATGGGCAGCTCCTGGGATGCCACATGTTGGCGGCATCTCAGATACTGCCATATGTTTAATTGCTGCCAGGTGTCCACCCTTTTTATGCATATTAATTGAATTTATATTATTTTATCAACCTCATTATCTACTTTTTTGAAACTTATGAACTAAAAACCTAATTTTCATATATTTTTTACCATCTTTATATCTCAACCAAATTGAATTTCATTAGTTGTTGTAGATTAGGAGAAGCACGCAAGGAATTAAACAAGTTAAAGACTTCGGTGTGATTTGGATCTAGTTTTGTGTGACTTGATTTCAAAAACTATTACTTAGTTATGTTATCTAGTTATTGAAATCCCATGCAACAAAATCTTATTTACCTGTTTGATAGGTGAAATTTGACAACTATGAGATTGATGATGGAACGATGATGAAGACTTATGATGATTTTAAATAACAATGGGGTGGTTCGATGGTACATAGTTGTTCCGACCTTGATGTTGATTACGTTCTCGAGATACAACCTAAATATTTACCATATGATTTGGAAACAAATGACAAATATGCAATAGCAGAAGAAAGGCATGGAAAACAGTCGCTTCATGGCAGGCTCTTAGACATACTTATTCATCAGAATCCTATTGGCGCTAGTTTTAGCAATCAACCTCCACGTGTTTTTTGTTACTATAGTAACAGATGTGTTATAGTTGTTTGTAGGAATGAGAGGAATGCATGACATCGTTTCTACTACTGTGATGGGTATGTTGACCATAAAATACGGCCTCATACTACTGCATGTTGCAATCTTTTATAAGCGACTAGATCTTGAAATGTGTTCGGGGAGAGGGGAGTTGAATATGCATTGGGGATGCAAGCAGAAAATAAACATTTGGAGATGCTCAATCCAGAAAAAAAGCATTATCAGTGAGGAGGAAGAAGAATACAGACAACTATATTACTATGATAAAGGGAACGAACTTGTCTTTATGAAGAAGGAAATTTTGGAAGTAGGAACAGGACAGTACTAGAAGATGAGAGTTAGAATTGGAGGTTCTTTTATGACAATGACTTCGCCGGTTTTGAACCTAACTAGGTTTCCTACTTCTCAGCCATCAGGCAAGTTACTGATCCTATTTCTTTTGGATCTCATAGCCATTGCTATTCTAATGGGGGGATGACTGTAGGTCGGCTACTACATGGACCACTCTAAAAACCCTTATTGTATTAGTTAGACAAACTGTCTTACTCCTGTACTTTATGTTTTTATTATTTGCTATATTAAAAAGTGTAACATATCACTTTAAAAACCGGTCGGCCTTGCCAAAAAAGCATTGTTGAATCAGAGGTACAAGTTTTTGGATTTATGCCCTCGTGTATCATTCAAGGAAACAATGTTTATGTATTAAAAAAATTTATCATACTATCCTAGTTTAGCAACCCAACTTTTCTGTATCGTTTAAGTTGACATTAAACCACACATGTCAAACTCAAAAGGGACGGGAAAGCGGATAATTAGGAGAAAAAGTTATAGGGTGAGAAGAAGAAAGAAATGTTAGAATAGAAGAAGAACACCAATACTATGGAATCATAGTAGAATTGAATCTCACAACGGAACGAATAAAATATAATATACCAATACTTTTTACACAAGGAGAAAACTATATACATATATATGTGATTACACAATCAGAGTACATAATTAGATTAGCCTATATAATGCTGATAAATACAACACACACTCAGTGAAAATAAATTGATACTGGAAAATACGGGAATAGGTCCCGACTTTGTCTACTCCCCTGAAGCTCAAAGCAAAATCGAATGAAACCTATAAAATATACTCGGTCTGACCCGAGCACATTTTAAGGAAAGCAAAATCACCCAGATCAGTCTGGAATGCTTTCAATGATAAAACTCATCACAACCAACTTGGTTAACTTTAGAAATCTTTTAAAAGGACGAAACTCCCGTAAGACACGGCCACACATAAACATGGCACGTATTTTCCCTTACGATAACCAAATCACTTTTTATACCAAAATCCAGTGATATTATAATATTGTCTATCAATCCACATATAAAATAGGAATATAGCTGGAGAGCTTGCATCTCACTTTTCGACATAATTGGTTTACATCTAAAAACGTACGGTTCGTATTGGAGTTTGGATTTCCATACATGACTAGGTGAGGGACTACCTCCAATCAGTGTCTTGTAAAGAAAAAACACTGCGGTTTAACAAGAAAATTTTGCAACCTAACCACGCAAAATCGGCCACTCATTCAACCTGAGTGTACCGAATATATTATCACCATGATTGGGACCAACAACCGTATCATTCTGGAGCATACAAAAAGGGAAAACCAATTTTTCTAGACTAGGTGATGATATACCCTAATGGGTATCACCCATTTAGCCTTACTGCCTGCCCGATTTTAGTCATTTCTCGGTCGATGGAGATTAAGGTCATGCTTACCTTTTCAGAAACATCACATTCAATTTTGAATGCCACACTGTCAGATCCATCAAATTATTAATTGATTTATACAAAGATACTCTGGATGTTAAGCTAAAAGAAGTTACCTTATCTGCCACCATATTTGGTATATTTGTAAAAACCGACGTACCTGATTTCAGGAAATATTCTGTCAGACATTTGTCCATACAAGTTCATTCTGTGACTGAACGAAACCGAAGATATCCTACAATGTAGTGGCTACTGCTACAAGTTTAATCCTAGTTGTTAACCAGAGACATCAGCGATCACCACTTTCTGCTCTAAAGGTATATGCCTTCAAATCATCTTCATACGCATAAGCATCCCCTCAAAATTTAATTTCGAACACAAACCTGGTTCGAAGTAGTTTTGGGTCCAATTCCCATCCCTGTCTCCACGAACTAACAAATCAATAGTCAAAAAAGGAATTCATTGATAGTTGGTTCTTCATGTATCAAATCACAACAATACAGTTAAGTACATCAACAGTTCAGACCCTTTTAATGAAAACCATTCACTAAAACCATTTTATTGATTCTTACAAATCTATTCCATATACTTATCTCAACTGGATAAGAATATTCATAAATCTCTTTTTTTTATTACTTCGAAAACGATAACCAACCCTTATATGTTTAGCATAAATGTATTTACAAAATTCCTTCTTTCTTTCTTTTACTTCGGAAATATCACCATATATACTTAACCAATGGTATAAATCTAACTATTAATCTTATATGGGTCGAACAATGTCATGCACCACATTGAAAATTATATAAACCCTAAACGGTTTTTATTTAACTTCCATTCTTTATAGGTTAACATTTACAATAACGATTATGGAAATAATAATTAAATTTCCAATATTCATTTCCGTTTTCAAACCAGTATAACCTCTTGTTTTGTCTTATCGATAATTTCAACCATTTATTTATTTCTTGGAACAAGTGCATTCCCAAAACCATACTATTTCCGTTACTTCGAAAATAGTGCTATATACTTAACCGAATGGTATAAGTATAGTCACACATCATACCTGGGCCAAACATTGTTAAGTGATACATTGTTTTTTTGTAAATCCCAACAGTTTTATTAAATTTCAAAACCTTTCAAAATAAAGTTGCAATATTTTATATGGAAATAGACTATTTCCAACATCGCTACCATTTCAAATTAGTACCATCCTTTGGATAATGATGAAGTCATTCAAGTTGGGGTATTTTATTTACCTCTCAGACCTTGACTCGACAAAGTTCTTATCTCAAGATAGATAAAAGTTTGTAACACCAAAGCTGGTATTGTTTATAATATCACAAAAATCTCAATTATTATTTCATTTAAAATATGGTTTTTTGAACCATTCTTGCATTTGAAAATCGCCTTCCAATTTCCAATCACTTTTACTTAATTAAATTATTAAGTAAGTAAACACTTATTAAAAACACAAACCTTAGCTTTTAAATTCATTAACTTGGATTTATTACAAAAATCCTTTTTACTAAATCCTTTTATACAAATCTATTTAGGCAATTTTTTTAAAATCCTTCTTTCAATTTCAATCATTTTTATTTAAGTCAAATTCTTAAGTAAACTCTTATTTTAAACCATCACATTAGTTCTAAACCTCTTTTATAACACTTGTTTATACAACTTATATTTTATTATTAAATCCCTTCATAAACCCTTTACCGTATTCAATAACAAATTTGATTACTTTCTTAATTGAATTCCAGCCAAAAAGGTAATTACTTCAATTTTTACTAAAAAATAATTAACTTCGTCATTAGTAGTTAACTTCCTTATTAGTTAGAAATGAAATATTTAATCCATTTTAAAAGTTATTAAAATAATAACTAACTTCATTTATAATAAACAACTCGATAATTATCTTTATATAAAATTAATTAAAAGATTAATTAACTTTTGTGAACATTCATTTAGTTTAAACAGCTATCTGTCAAAACCATTTCTACTAGATTAATTGAAAACAAATTAATATAATAACCATTTTCAATTAAAACAGTTGACTTAGTCTTCTTGAAAGCATCAATTAACTTGTTAGTTGATTACGATTAACCCTTTCTCTTAAATTAATTAATAAATTAAATTATTGGACATAATTCCAATTAATTGTTTCTTGAAAACAAGTATTCCAAAACTATTAACCGTTACGTTAATTGCAACTGTCACGCTTTTTGGTCAAAACTGTCACACCTCGGATTCTATCTGTGAGCTACTTGGGACTTGAGTACAAGCAGGCGTAAGTTGGAAAACACTTGGACGAGAGCCGAAGTTACAGAGAATCGCGAGCCTGGATCGGGTCTCCCACTGGGGTCGGGTCGCCCTCCTTTCTGGGTTTCCCCCAGGGTCGGGTCGCCCCTTGGATCGGGTCACCCTCGAGCTACTGTTGCACATCAATTTTGACTTATTCTTAAGGAATAACTTCCTCCTACATGAATGCGTGGATCGACTTCCACTTGACATAGCATGATTCTGAGATTCCGAGATCGCCTCCAGGCTTGACACATAGCTCACGACCCGCTATCCGAAAGCAGCTATAAATTCACCACTTGAAGGCAAAAGAAGAGACTTTTTCCTCTCTCTTGGACTTTTGGCTGAGGCTTTTCTCCTACATCTCCATAGCTCCTGCCATTACCAAAGTGCAAGGACTTTGCACCATCACTCATATAAACTCCTCTCTTCCTACATATTCAACACGTGGATTACATTTATAAATTCTTGTACTCTCATTAAACACACGGATTATGTGTTTGCATGTAACTGATTCCTATAATATGTTAGTATAACAATAAGATTATAAAGTGGGCGTATGCAACATCTACAGCCGAACCACTATAAAAACCTCGTGTGTCTCCTCTTTAGTTACTGTTTCCTGCATTATGTGATCTGTGATTGTGAGGATTTCACACTGCATTTGGTGTTAGTGCCATTTTTTTGTTTAACATTTTGGCGCACCAGGTAGAGGCACACGAAAACTTCTTCTTCTAGCTTGAATGAAAGGGGATTGCTATGATTTCTTCACTCGTATCGATGGAAGGCCGAGCAACAACCATTGGCTCAAGCAGCTCGAACAACTACCTCCTCTCAGATCGGCTCGAACTGGCACCCAAGGGCAACAAATGGCAGCATGCAACATGATATACTTGCTTATAACATTCCATTTGAGACTGCTACATCTATTGGAAACTCAAACCGAGTCCACCCCCGATCCGCATGAGCACAACAGTCCTGAATCCATTCAACTTCAACATGAAGCAGCACCAATCGGAATACATGAACCTGGTATGCTTGAGGTACGCGACCCGGGGGCACTCAAGCTCTTCTCATCGGCATTCATCATATTCAACATAACAACATTCGAGATGAGAACACAACAATCGCAGCAAATTCAAATCAAGCTCAATAACAACAGGAAGCGGCTCGAGATAGAGAGCGAGGGCCTGGTCGGGTCGGGTCCCTCGACCCGCGATCCGCATAAAGCTTCTCACCAAAAAATTCCTCATAACCAGGAGCACAGAATCTGCTCCCTCATTTTCATGCATGCAACAATGGGGGCACCAGTGCAGGATTGAACTACGACCACTATACTCTCATGAGCTCCGGCTCCAAACTGGATCCGTCCAGTATAAACAAACATGAGCTCCATCTCCAAACTGGATCCGTATAGTATAAAAAACATGAGCTTCGACTCCAAACTCGATCCGTCCAGTATAAACAAACATGAGCTCCGGCCCCAAACTGGACCCATTCAGTATAAACAAATCCTCGTTACTTTTCCTTGGTCGTCTTACCCCAGTAAGACTATCTTGGAACCTTCATTGCTTTTCCCTGGTCGTCTTACTCCGGTAAGGCCATCTTGGAACCTCTCTAACATCTCCTCGGACGGTTTACTCCGGTAAGGCCATCTAGGAATTATTTTCGCATCGTATATCTTTTCTTCTTATAGGTATGGATTTCTGGTTTTCTTGGATTATTCTTGGCCTTAATACGATCCCATGCAATTGTCTGTTTTTTGGCCTTAATACAATCCCATGAGATCGTCGGTTTTTTGGCCTTAATACTAGGGCTGTCAATTTCCTACCCGACCCGAAACCGGCCCTAAAATTAGCAGGTTAACTCGACCCGTTTAGTTGGTGAGTCATAAACAGGTCAACCCGAAATTGACACGTTTATAAACGGGTGGGTTTAGGGTTGACCCGCTAACCCGATCTTGACCCGCCAAACCCGGTTATAATATTAAAAATAAGAATAAAACAAGGACCAAACAAATTTATTAGTTTTCCATTTGTACTTGAATAATATGACATATATAGTGTAATCGTTTCAGATAGCAGCAACAAACAAGTACATGGTATCAGCAGTATAATCAATAAAAAGCCTCTTTAGCAGTGTACAAAATGACGTGAGCCTCATTTTTGAAAGCCAAAATAAGTTGATTTACCTCTTAAGAAAGAAAAATAGTAATAACTTATTTAAGACAATCCAAACCGGCATGAACGAAAGATTCTGTTTATAAGCATGAAAAATAGAAATTGATGACAAGCGAATTGAGCCGTGTACCCTGGCTAGTTTTAATTGTTTATACAAAACATGGATACTTAAAACGTGTATACATACAGGAACATCCAGACCTGTCGAAGCTGGACAAGAAAAAACTATGCAGCCTGATGGAACTGTAGAAAACTAACAGCGGACGCGACCGTGCATGCAGTCCAAAACGAGCGCCTTCCACTGTGCCTTATAGTTCAAATCCTCTTCTTCGAGCATCTCAGGTCACAATCCATGTCCATTACTTCAGTCGCACCCGATCCAGACATGGTAGTTATTTTGATCTTTTGTTGTTTATAATTTCATACGTTGGTGATTTTTGGAAATGTTGGTAATTTTGTATGTTGTGTAGTTTGGTGATTTTATATGGTAGGTTTACGTCTATTTATGTTTTCATGTTTTCATGTTCGTTCACATCTTTTTACACAAATATTTTTCTTCACGGGTTACACGAATCAAACCCGAAACCCGCACGATTATAAATGGGTCAACCCGAAACCGACCCGTTTAATAAACGGGATGAGCAGACTCGACCCGAACACGACTTGACTCGACCCGAACCCGACCCAACCTGACCCATTGACAACCTACTTAATACGATCCCAAACGATCGTCGGTTTTCTGGCCTTAATACGATCCGACATGATTGTTGCATCCTGGATTAGGATTTCTCACATTATCCAAAACACATATTCCTTCAACCAACGAGATATGTTCTGGAGGGCAAACAATGTTGACACTATTTTTGGTCAATGCTGACACGTCTCGGATTTTATCTCTGGAGCTACTTGGGACTTGAGTATAAGCAGGCATAAGTTGGTAAACACTTGTATGAAGAGCCGAAGTTACAGAGAATCGCGACCCTGGATCGAGTCGCCCACTGGGGTTGGGTCGCCCCCCGGATCGGGTCACGCTCGACGTACTGTTGCACATCAATTTTGGCCTATTCTTAAGGCATAAGTTCCTCCTACGTGCGTGGTTCGACCTCCACTTGACATAGCACGATTTTGAGAGCACTCTCCACTACATTCCGAGAGAGCCTCCAGGCTTGACACGTGGCTCACGACCCGCTACCCGAAAGCAGCTATAAATGCACCACTTAAAGCCAAAAGAAGGGACTTTTTCCTCTCTCTTGGACTCTTGGCTGAGGATTTTCTCCTACATCTCCATAGCTCCTACCATTACCAAAGTCCGAGAAGTTTGCACCATCACTCATATAAACTCCTCTCTTCCTTCATATTTAACATGTGGATCACGTGTATAAATTCTTGTACTCTCATTAAACTCACGGATTGTGTGTCTGCATGTAACTGATTCCTGTAATATGTCAATATAACAATAAGATTATAAAGTGGACATAGGCTACATCTACAACCGAACCACTAACCTCATGTGTCTCCTCTTTATTTATTGTTCCCTACATTCTACGGTCTGTGATTGCGAGGATTTCACACTACATTGGGTATTAGTGTCATTTTTGGTCTAACAATTCCTGACTCCCTTGCTTATAAAACTTATTAAAAACATAACAATGTACTATATAAATCATTTATAATTACTTTATAAAAACTAATTATAAATATGGATTTATTTATAAAACTTTTATTTAATATAATTTGTATAAAAAATAGAATTGAAAACTTTACTTTAGCTATAAAGATAAATTTTATAACTTAAAATTCGTCAATTAGCCTAATGGCAAATCAATGTCTTAAAAAGATGGATTTTAGGCCATCTACTGCCAATCATTTAATCAATATTGTTTACTGATTATTAACACATCAGTGTTAAATTTCAATTCAGCAATAAACATCCAAACCAAATGTAACGTTACTTGGGTTTAAAAGTTCGTGTATAAATAATATGAAACAAATAACATCCAAAAATATTTGAGGAATCCAGTTGGATTCCTCCAGCCCGTTTGCTTTGCATCACAGCTCATAATATCATTTAATAATGCACAGGAAATAGAATATCTAAACTAATTCATTTAAGATGACAGGAATATAAATAGCATCAATCAATAATCAAACAATTATAATATTTCAGAAAGCGTGAAAGTTAACGCACATATCATTTTCAATAAACGATTTCAAGTTGATTTATATAATTTCAAACAAGTGTTTGAAATTACATAAAATTTCCATCTATTCAGAATTTTTTCAATCCACTCCGTAAGCGTAGTGCTCGTCGATACAAACATCACCGTCCCTTTCGTCGAAATCTGTTACCGTATAACATAAATACAGGTCTTACAATAATTCTTGTATTAAAAATAAATTTAAATCACTTAGTTAGACAATTAGGGTTAATTCAACTTGATTAACGTAATCAAATTTTTCCCAAACCAACGTGTTAACACCATCATTCCAGCCCCGTAAAAATCCATCACCAATCACTACCTTCAACAGATCGTTGCTCCACCCACGACCAGTCGGACCTCACCACCCACCGACCACCGCAATCGCCTCTCCTTCCAACACCTTTGACTGGAACCACGACCCACAATATTGTCCCATATTCCCAAAAATCCGTTTTGAATGGACATGGTTTAAACCCACTTTTTCCTCTGCTAGTCAATGGAATGACCTCCGACCACCTTCAACAACTTGACCATCCTCCTCCCCTCAACTTCCCTCCAGGGTAGAACACCTAGAAACCATCGTCGATGCCAGAAATCGTAAAAATCTGAAACTTCACCCATTACGTTCAACCTCGATTTCTGATCGCCTCAAGCGGTCGAACGGCCCAACTCCGACTAGCGCGTACCCCTCCATTCCCTCTACAACTTCCTAGTTAGCACCATCGACCAATTCTTCACGATTTGAGATTTTTAATAAATTGAAAACAATGATAAGTGGCGGCTGACCAATGAATGGGAAGGAAGGGATTGCAACAATTTATAGTGAGGATTTTGGAATATTTTATTCATGCTTCATTTACCATTAAACGTTTTTCACTCGTACGATCATGTATGAGCTCCCATCGTGACGAAATTTAAAATCCTCCTATAGTTTAACATTTAGGACCTAATGAAACTTGTTTCGTAAAATTCAGAGATCGTTTGCAAAAACCACGCTATTTTTAATTTCAAATCGTAAATCGATATGCATATCGTGCATGCTCACTAAACAACCTCAATAGACCCAAAACTGGAAATCTTACAATAATTAACCGTTGCGGATTTTATAAAATTGGTTTCGTTGAAATCCAAAGTCATTTGAAAATTGGCTATTTCCATTTGTTAATTTAAATCTATAAAATATAAATTAATTCCAACACAATCAAATCCATTGTTAATAACTTATTATTATCATCTACATTCAAGTAAAAAATTATATAATTGTTAGAATAGTATTTCAATTAAATTTTCACTTACGATTTAATTATTTCTCATTTTCATATTAATATATTCGAAATTAAATCGTATTCTGCTTATTAAGTCGATAAAATCCATATATAAATCCATTTATATTTCTAATTTAACATTTAAAACAAATTATAGATGTTCAAAATTAAATGGGTAAAAATTCAGGTTGTTACATCTAGATTATTTTTAAGGAGAAAGTATACTCCATTTGCGAATTTAGTTTAATTCTATTGAACTAATTTTTTGACAAAGCCAACCGGTTTTTTTAGTGAACTGTACCACTTTTTCATTATAGCAAATAATGAATACAAGGTAAAACAGAAGATAGGCCGAAAATCTATCTTTTATAGACATATTTGCCTTATCTAAAACTAATACCCCCAAACTATCACCACACAGAATATGGATAAGATAATACAAAACATACAAGATATTGCTCAAGAAATCACAATATCACATGCTGAAAGCAGTCCTAATCAATGTAAAATAATTCTTCTTGGAACTTCTATGCTCTAGGTTGTATACCACATCCACAACAACAATAAGGATGCGATTGAACAGAGTTCAAAATGTAGAGGATGAAAGTAGCAATGTCATAGGCATTGAGGGATATAACAGCTCAATTGATGTCCTAAATGGTTACTAATCCCAAACTGCAATAACAAGAGCAAGTACTGCTACAAGTATTAAGCAACATACCAGAAAACACTACGAACTAGGCAGAGAAATGAAGAAAGCAGAATATGAATGTCAAGAACACAACACCTACTAGTACGAACAACTCCAATATAGCATATTAAAGCATCAGATCCAGATAAGAGACAACCAATTTACACAACAACCAAATCAGCAACAAACCAACATCAAGCTCACCACTGCCGAAGAAACACAAAGACGACATACACAACAAGGCTTGACAGCTATCAGGACCAGAGAGAAGCAACTCCAAAAGATTCAGAGCCAAAAAAAACAAACACCAAGATAGACCTAAAGAAAGTACCTGATTAGTGACAGCTACTACTACAACATCTCGAGCAACGTAACTAGTCTGTATGGGGGAAGAGACAACCAAAGGAGGAGTTAGAGATGAACTGACAACTATGTGGTTGACACTGGCGTCAAACCAGATCCTGCAGAAAGAAAGGCCAAAGGAGGTAGAGGCTGAAATAGGAAGGCTGGAGGTCAGAGATACCCAATGAATGCTCAGAAGGGGAAAATAAAAGAAAATGGATCTAGGGATTGGGAAAAGAAGGGATGGTGCCGATAAGGCTACCAAAAATGTGAAATCATAGGTGGAGAAAGAGAACGAAGTCTTCGAAGATAAAGATTAAAGGAAAAAAAGAGGACCATAGATCCTATAATCTATTAAACTATTACTTATATATATATATATATATATATATATATATATATATATATATATATATATATATATATATATATATATATATATATATATATATATATATATATTGTTATGATGCAAATAAGTTATCTACTTAGATAGAACAAATAATACAAGTCTACACTCGTAGTCACATACTTAGCGTTTGAGCTCAACTTTAACATTAACTAGCCGACGTACAACGATTTTTTCTTATGACATTCACCACCACATTAGCTACACCTGTTTCCTTTGGGTTTCTAGATCTCGCCAGGTACCCTTAATTCTCGTAAATTTCGGTCGTCCTTGTTGCCTTTCTGTTACAAGAGGTAAAACCAACAAGTTATCACATAAGGACCATATCGCTTATCCCGAGCGGGATGAAATTCGGGGGTTATAAGTGGGTAGGTATTTCTCAACTGTATAGTATAAGGAAGAAAAACCATGATGATCTCTATTAACTCCATTTAAAATTGTTGAACAAGCTATCACCACATGTGTACCGGTCGAAAAAAGTGTGTGCAACCAAAAATTTCACAGTAAACGATCAAGCATCTTTTAGTACTACATTAAAGCTTTCGGAAGCGTTGGTGGTCTTGGCATGAAACCGACCACCATCATCTTTATACAAGAACAAACATTCCTATTTAGAATTTAAACTTCTTTCAATCTAGTTGTGCATTCTAATGCTAATGACTATAATTTTTTCGAACTTTGCTTTACTCGACTTTGTTTGAAGCATATGCTGCTGAATAAAAATATATTAATAAATCATTTTTCTTCGAAACCAACTGATTGAAAATTGACCTTAAGATGTTTAGCACAAAAAATGGGTTTAAGAGATAAACGACACTTTTTTCCAATATATTTGGTATTCCTTTCATTCTATCAAAAATGAAGGTAATTAATTATTGACGGTATAAATGAACTATCGCATGCAAGCAAAAAACCACCTCCAACTATTGACATATTGTAACTCAACAATTGCATATGCTTAAGAGATAGATGGTCATCTGCATCAATGGAAGTGGCTTCAAGTAAAGTATCTTTGTATTTCCCGTACAAATGTGTCTTCCAATACAAAGCAAGGACGAAATGTACAAAATCTTCAATACACGGAACAAACGCCCAAAAAGCTCGATCGAACACTCCATATTTATCCGTTGTGACATGCCCAATGCTCCCTGGGTTCGTTCTAGCAATTTTTGAAAATATTACCTTAAAATAGTATAGGATTTCGCCTAATCACCATAAATCATTTTCATTGCCTTGCTCAAAGCTCCCCATGCTTTTATATAAGTAATCTTCACGAACAATTCTTTCTCCATTAATATATATATACACTACTGCCTGTTATATTAAAATCAGATTTCGCGAAGGGTAAGATCTTGAAACTAGAAGCGTAGAAGTTGCTTGCTTTAGTTTCAGTTGACTGCTAGATTCACATATTTGTGCACATGTAGATATTTAAGATATTTCCTTATAAACCACCAACTTTTCTTTGATTTTTTTGACACAATTGCATGAATACTCAAGGATAACTAGCTTCAACATTACAAATGGTTGTGTATTTGGTTTAATTCAATATTATAGATTTGAAAGACACAACATAAAGAATTGACCATTCACTTAAATTGTTATTTGAATTTTTCTTTCGTCTCATAAATCATGCCAACTTTAAAGTCATTTTGAACACTCATAGCTGAAAATATTTCACTCTTGAACTGAAGATCTACAATAGTTAACCTATCCATTATCTGTGTTGTGCATAATTCATTATCAAGAGGTACCTCCATTTCCATCTCATCAATATTCCCAAGGATATTGTCTTCAATAGGTGTAAAATCATAGTTAAGGTCTCGTCATTAACTTGTATGCTAACGATCCATGACCTGTCATTCTTTGGCATAATCAGTACATCCATACTATTATAGAAGGATCAACATGTTCATCTTAGATCCTTGTCCATTTCCATATCGTCGATTTCCTAGTTTAATCTAATGTCCACGTTATTTACTTGATATTAGATTGTACTAGTATCATGGACGAGGTATCAGAAATTCAAAAAAAAATCATTTTTAATATAACTTTCAGAATTACAACCATAAAAATTTACTGCAAAATTGTTACCTGGTCTTTTGCCCCAATTACCAAAAGCCGTCAAGGCCCAAACAACCCGTCCTATCGCATGGTTAAACGATCCATAAGTGTAGTCCAAACACCTAGGAATCAATCCCGGATGGATTCAAAAAAAAGGGTCGTCTCGGCTTGTCAAAACTTCTCTCAAATGGATAAGTGTTTGGGATCGGTATTTACCATCATTCCAATCAGTACGTTTCCTAAAGATCGAAGAAACTCAGTAAATTTGTCAAACGCTCCCAGGATCAATATTCATGATTATGTATCCCAGAATCAGATAGGTATTTGTATAAGACTCGACTTCTATCAAGAACTAGTTCAACTGCCTAAGGATCAGCGCGTCTACCCTATTTCCCGGATCGGTATAAAGCACTTCGTATCTCCATCTTTCTCTCCAAATTTCACATCACAGAGCTTCTTGAGGAAATTCGTATCTCAGATGTGCACGACTCCCTAAAGGGTCATCCCAAATGCAATCAAGTATGCAGGGATCAGGGTAATGTATTTCGTATCATGGGATATGAAATAAGCTTGAGAGGAGGAATCAAGGTTTCAAAGTGGAGCAAGAAACGGTTGTCTTCCGGGATACGTACCGATCCCAGAAGAAAAAAAATGTGGGCCACATGCCCACCTGTCCCTAGTCCTACCTACTCCTACTCTCTCCCTTCCGCTACGAATACCCTTCATTCTACTGCGAGGAAAGGGCTAGATTTTTTCTCTCTTGACATATTAGGAAGAATATATTGCATATTTGACTCTCAAGCTTGCTCCATTACTTTGAGAAGAAGAAACCTACCTCTTTTCGAACATTTGGACTTTTTGGGCTACCTTGGCATTTCAGGAAGGAGAAAAGCTATAACTTGCACTTTTTCGAACTTGCCTTCCACTATTGTCATTGTAGTTGCTTGGAACTATCGTTCCAACCATTATACTTTTGACATTAAAGTGAATAAAAGGGAAAAACTTTAAATGTGGATGTAGGTTCTCATGGACCGAACCACTATAAGCACTATGTCAATTTACTTTCTAGCACAATTTTCCATACTGGACGTTCAATTTCATTGTCTTGGAACTCATTGGGTGGTGTTGCCAACTTTTGAACATCAACATTCCAGTGATTTCACTGAGAGGGCTAAATGCTTCATCTTTCCTATCTTTCTTCTACTAAAACTTAAAACACTACTTAGGTCTCCTTATATTTAACTACCAAGTTTACCAAAATAGTGAAGAAAGGAAAAGCCGCTTCAGTTGGGCCTTCTACTGTCGACCCGGAAAACTTTCCTCAGTGTCAACCTTTGGAAGGTCAACCACCATGGGTATGGATACTACCTCCAACCCTGAAGCTTTGGTCATTCAAGCTCAATTCTTCGAAGTGACCAAGAAATTGAAAGAAACTCAACGAAGAAGTACCTCCATTTCCATCTTGTCACTATCTCCAAGGATTTTATCATCAATGGCTGTAAAATTGTAGTTTAAGATCTCATTACTAGCTTGCATGTTAACGATTCTTGACTTGTCATTCTCTGGCATACTAACTACATCCATACTATTATAGGAGGATCAACACATTCATTTAGATCCTTGTCCATTTCCATATCGTTGGTTGCCTCGTTTGATCTTATATCCACGTAATTTACATATTGATTGAAGCAATACATGGATGGGATATCTGGAATTTACGAAAACATTTCTTTTTAATATGAATTTCATAATTACAACCATAAAAATTAACTACATACCTGTTACTCGGGCTTTGGGATCGGCTACTAGAAGTAGTCTAGGCGTGCATAACACGGCCCATCACATGGTTAAAAAGCCAAGAATTGTAGCCCAAACACCTAGAAATCAAGATCAAATGTAGTTGCAAAAGTATGGTCGTTCGTGCTCGTCAAAACTTCTCTTAAATGGCTAAATGTTTAGGGATTGGTATTTACCATCAATTAGGATCAGTACGTATCCCCAGGATCAAAGAAACTCAGCAAATTTGATTTACATTATCAGGATCGGTATTTATGATTATGTATCCAAAAATTGGATTGGTACTTGTACATGACTCAACTTCTATGTAACGACCCGGATTTCTGGTTGATTAACTTTAAAATATTTAATATGGTTTTAAATATTAAATTGATAATATAAATCAATTTCTATAATGATTTATCAATTTAATAATCGAGATACGATTTATTTTGAATATATATATATATATATATGTAATTATTGAATCTAAAATAATTATAGTAATACAGCGTAATTCAATTCGATAATAAAACGGAGTCAAAATATTTCAAATGATCAATAAAAATCGTATTTGATAATAAACGATAATAATAAATAATTTATTACCAGAGAAATAACGGTTTCTGAATTTAAATTATATTATATTAATTTAATATGGTATATACATTCAAATT
Organism: Allium sativum; assembly: GCA_030737875.1. NCBI lineage: Eukaryota > Viridiplantae > Streptophyta > Magnoliopsida > Asparagales > Amaryllidaceae > Allium > Allium sativum. The sequence goes on from CM060912.1 coordinate 152,404,811, forward strand.
AAATTGCAGAGTATATTCTGTTGAGTTCAGTATAACGCTATAATATTGAAACATCGGTTGGTACATTAAAATAGCGATTCGTGATTTCAAATTGTGAACCCGAGATAATTTTAGTGGATAAGAACAAAATCAAATCGTAGATCAAATCAGAATCTGTTTAAAAGAAATAAAGATCTCTTTATTTCAAATCGGGTTAAATCAAAATCTAATCACATTAATATATTGTACTGTACACAGGCTATTCCTTAATGCTGAAGGAATATATCAGTATAAAATCGCGTCCCCTTCCTTTTTGGCCATTTCATTGTTCACAGAAAAAAAATCGAACCAAAGCTTCAACTTTTAAATGAAAGCCATCTAATTCAATTTCGAGTTCGAGTTGCTCCCCTATAATCCTTTTACCATCCTCGTTACTTGGCTCAAATCATTTTTTTTACTTGTATTCGAAATCGAACTCAACAAAGAAATGATCGGTGTCCTCTTCGATTTCAAAATCCAAACAAATCCTCAAATCCTTTTCTTGAACTAAGATGGATCAACGCTCAAATTCTGGTATTGTTCGAAGTAGGTATGCTCGACAGTTCGAGTTGCGTTCAGGGTTCCGGTCACAGTCAAATTAGGGGTTTTGCATGATGGAAGTTTGCTGATCTTGATGTCAGAAATGGCAAGCTAGGGTTCGTCAGGATTTGGGGGTATCATTGACCGTTGCGACAAATCGAATGGAGGCGGACTATCGCGATGTTAATAGGTTTGATCGTCGTTGTAGGGTACTCGTGGATTTTTTAGCGCGACTGCGAGCAATGTTTTGAAGCTCGATTTCAGAAATGAAGGGTTTGGGGCTTGCGATGGGTGCTATCTGATTTCGATTTAGGGAGAAAATAGATCACACCTTGTACTGATTTGAGGTGAGGATAGTTGAAGTCAGGGTTTGTCATAGTGGATCGAATTGCGTATTCCAGTATGGAGGTGGAAAGGTTTAGAAAGGAGACAGTGTAATGTTGTTCAAGCAGGAGGGGTATGCATTTTTTTCAGTAAGGAAGAAGGATTTGGGATCAAAAGTTGTTGACCGACAATTCATGGAAAGACTGGAAATCACGATTTGGTGGATGTTCGAAATGGGAGAAGCAAGTTGGGTTGTGTAAGCCGCAAGTTAAGGAAATTTAAGGTAATAAAATTTAGTTAATTTTTTTCTTTTATATAAATGATATTCAAACTTAAAAATAAAATAAAATATAAATCATATATTATTCTGATAACAGATTTGTGACGAAACGAAGTTGTAGGATCCGTATGAATGTAGACCTCGCATGGGAAATGATGTGAAGTGATTTAGAGTTTCCGGAGTTGGTTGAAATTTAAATCGAACATTCTTCGACTTAATCCCAAATAAATCACGGTGAGTCGATCTCACTCAATTTATTTATTTTGAATTATTTTTAGTCGTTAAAAATAATTGATGGTTGTTTGGTTGCATTAAAATATTACTGTGGCAATATTAAATATATTAGTTATTTAGGATTGTTGTTTGTGGCTATTATATATATATATATATATATTGGTGGTTGGATAATTCCCGCAGTACCATTAGCGGATGCCCGCGGTATCATTAGCGGATGACCCTATACGCCCCACGCTATGATAGTGGATGACCTTTTATACCATGATATCCTGCCATGAAGCAGGATGGGTATTATTTATGTTGGCTAACGTCTGTGGATGCAGGAAAAACAGGTTGGAGGAATCCAACTGGATTCCTCAAAATTTATCATTGTTTGCTTTCATATATATATTATCATATATGATGTGTTGATTGATAATTGGGTGGTTTGATTGTTTAAATATCACTAGGCCCAAAATGTTGATTTATTAGAAAATATCGTAAAAAGGATATTTGAGATTTAAAAAGGGAAATCTATTTTTAAAAATAGAATTTGAAATTTTAATGAGTTATAGAAAGATATGTACTTGCTAGAATAAATAAAACAAGTACTGAATTTATAAACGTTGTTTATAAATTAAATAATACGGGAAATTGAAGTGATGAATTTATAAATGATATTTATAAATTAAATAACGTAGGAAATTGAAGTAAATTTATAAACGGTGTTTATAAATGAAATGGAATGATTTTCATTGGATAATCAGGGAATTGAATTGAACTGAATTTATAAACGGGGTTTATAAATGTAGTGGGAAAAATTATCATTGGATAATTTGAATATTTGAATTAAAATGTGAATTTAAAAATAGAAATGGGGAAATCGTTTTAAAGAAATAAACGATGGAATTTATTTTGATGTTCAGAATATAAATTGAACTAAAATAAATCCGTAAGGATTTACGATTTGAATTTGATTAATTCGAATTTATTTAAATAGAATTTAAATTGAATATGAAAATAAATTGGGTGTTATATATAAGTTATTATAAATAGAAATAAAAAAAAGGATTTTGGTAGTAAATAGATTTCTAAATAGAACTTGTTTAAAAATATAAGACAAGGAAATTTATAAACGATGTTTATAAATATAATGAATTAATTATCAAGTGATAATTTGAAAATTAAATTCAAATATGAATTTAAAAGTATAAATTGAAATCATTTCGAAAAAAAGGAAATGATAGTTTTTATTCTGAAATTCAGAATTTAAATTGAATTGGGTTTCAAATAGATATTTGAAAAGGAAAGCTTGTTTTTATTTTTAAACAAGAAAATTTATTTATAAGAAATGTTTATAAAAATAAGGAAATAAATTATCATTGCATAATTTAGAAGTTTAGATTCAAGAAAGAATTTAAAAAGTGAAATTTGAAAACGTGTTGAAAATAGAATAACTGATTATATTCTGGGATTTTGAATACAAACTGAATTGAGAAAATCCAAATGAGTTATAATAGGAATTCGATTATACCGAATTTTATAATTTATTTATAAAAGGAATCGGGATTTAAAATAACAGATCGAAGTATAAATAAATATATTACCGAGTAAGGAAAAATCGACAATTATATATAATCGAAATTATTATGTTGAATTCGGAAACTAATTCGATATATATTAAAAATATATCAGAATGGAGTTGAATTTATTATAAACGAAGTTCAAACGTTTATATATATAAATATAATTAAAACGAACTCACTGCAGCGCGGTAATTCGTAAATTGGGATTTCGAACTTCAATTGAGTATACAGAACTCAATTTAAGTCGGAATTCTGTGAAACAAGAATCGTCAGGACCAGTTGAACAATAGTTTTCTAATGGAAGAGAAAATTTTGGATTTCGTCTGATATATTTTGAGTTATGCCAAAATCAAATTTTCAGAAAAACAGCGCCATAACCATTTAAAAACCATAACAGTTTATTTAATTTTATAAAAGGTTTTTAAGCGAATAAAATCCGGATTTCTATTTAGAAAATTTCAGATTTGAGTCATAAAATATATGTGAACTCAAGTGGAGTAATGAATTGATTTTTGAAACAGAAATCAGATTTTTAATTATCGAATAGAATTAACTAATTTGAATAGTAATTAGTTAATGAGATTTTGGAATGATATTGGGCTTTGAATAAGTGAATTCAATTTGGAAATTTATATTCGAAATCGAAAAGGAAACTAGAATTGAAATTGGAATTCAATTTGGTTATAAGCAAGTTAAATATTTTATTTGAACATGTTATGCTCAAACAAAGAAGTGAAATAGGAAAAATAGCTAATTAGAAAATAAATTAGCGAATTGGATTAAGATGAATGGAGTGATTTGAAACCAAATGGGAATATTTGGATATGTGTTAAGCAGGTTTGGAATGAAGTATATGAAGAGATTTAAATTGAAATGCCCGACAAAAAGGTACACGTTTGAATTCCGTATGACGTTTTATGCGCCGAATCGGCAAGCCACTTGGCTTTTTGATTTTCTTTTTGAATGGAAAGGGCCTAGAGAGGCGAGTTGAGGTTTGAACTATCGACCGGTACAAAGGAGGTTATGGTGAAATTTTTCCGAAAATTTAAGGAGTTAGAATATTTTTAAGAAAATTTGATAGTTAGAAATCAATGTATCGGTATATATAGAATTCGATAAGGAAACAAACTTAAAAATAGAATATTATAAACAAAAAGGAAATCTATAATTAAATCACGTAAAAATAGAAAAAGAAATGTATATACGTTTTCGAAATGGAAAATTGGTTTAAGATGGTGTTGATTATTCGAGTTAGCGGTCTTGTCTGTTTTGAAGTTAATAATATTTTCAGTCAAGGTCTGAGAGGTAATTATACCCAACTCGTCTGATTTCATTATTAGCTGATAAATAGCAAGATTCAGTCTCGAAAAGAAATGTTTAAAGAAATGTAGTCGAATGCAGTATTTTGGGTTGTTGTAGCGATGTTTTACATAGCATTCGTTTTAACCCAAGTAAGTGGAATTTTGGAAATATAAAAATAAATATTTCCTAAGTATAGAAATGAATGGTCGTGAAACGGAGAAGTAATTGGAATATTTTCCAATTATTAATAAACGATATTTTCTAAGTATAGAAAATAAAAGATGGCAAAATATGGAAATGTTTTCCAAATAGCGTAAGAGGTCAAGATGATTATTGAAAATATTTGTTTAACAAATATTCGTAAGGAAATGAAAAAGTGGTTTAATTAATGAAATATTAATTAAGAGGCCCAGTGATTTTGATGGTTGGAATGTTTTTTTATTTTTCTTCGATAGTTAAATAACCGATTATCGAAGTGTTTGCCAATATCGTTGTCAATATGGAGAGACCAGTTGGATTATTATCCGAGAACCACTCTGTATTGGCAGTAGCGTTGTGAGTCAGATTATATGAAGATAATCGAAGACGGAGTAAAGTGCAAGGGCTTTTTCTATTAATTGAAATTGTGCCTTCGGTTTCGTTCAGTCCCAGAACGAACATATATGGACGAATGTCTAACAGAGTATTTCCAATGATCGCATATGTTGGTCTGTATAGATATATATGGTGGCAGATGATTTTTCTCTTAGCATAATATCCAGAATTTATTTGTGCAAATCAATTAGTGATTAACGGATCTGACAATGTGGCATTCAAAGTGATTGTGCTATAAATGAATGGAAAGTAATCGTAGCCTCAGGCCTCAACAACCGGGAAATGACAAAAATCGGGCAGGCAGCATGGCTATGTGGGTCGCTCCCATTAGGATATATAATCACCTATCTAGAGAAATTCCATTTGCTTCTTTAATCTATCGATGTTGTCCCTTTCAGGAAACGGTTGCTGATCCCAACCATTGGTGATATACATTCGATACACTCAAGCGAAATGAGTGGTCGGTCATGTGTGGCCCTGGTGGCAAGACGTTCTTGTTGAACCCCAGTGTATTCCCTCTAGAGATACACTATCGAAAGGTGGTTCCATACCTTATCATGTTGGAAATCCAATCTCCAATAAGCGCCCTGCGGTTTTTGATTTTATATTATATATAGAGCGTGAGATGCAAGCGTTCCGCTAGATTGTTATTTATTCGATGTAGACATTATTGTAGTATCACTGGATTTGATATCAAAAATATTTTGGATCATCGTAAGGTAAAAACCGTCCGTGTTTATGTGCGGATCGGTCTTACGGTTATCATTTCTTTCGAAAGGATTTTTAAAGTTAAACAAATGGTTGGAGTTTACTCACACCAGTCCTATGACTGACCCAGAGTTTATTTTGTTTTTGTTTTTCCTAAACTCTTGGGTGCCCAAATTTGTACGGGCAGTCAAGTAGTCGGGATTTTTCAGATTCACTTGGAAGAGCTGGAAGCAGGATGCTTCACTAGTTAGCTATAGACTATCATATTTCCGTTGTGTACTATGTTGTATCTGGAAACAAGTGTTTATAATTGTTCCAGGAATAACTGTTCTGCTCTGATAATGGTATGTATATACATTTACTGATTTGTATTTCAAAAGTTATGTTATTTAATATATTTTATTCGTTCCGCTGTGAGATTTGTGTTCTTCGTTTTCTTCTATTCTAACATTTCTTCCTTTCTATTTCTCATCCTCTAACTTCTTTCTAATAATGATTCATATTTCTATGCAATTTGGATTGGACGTGTGGTGTTATTAGTCAACTCAGATAGTACGGATTTGCGGGCCGTTACATTCTAACCAGAATTCGTTCAAGTACCTAGGGATCGGTGCGTCTTTCCCCACTTCTCGGATTGATATAAACACTTTATATCCCCAATTTCCTCTCAGATTTCATATCGTAGAGCTTCCTGAGGAAAATCGCATCCCAGATGAGCACGACTCCCCGAAGGACCATCTCGAATGCAACCAAGTACACAGGAATTGGGGTAATGTATTTCGCATCACGGGATACGAAATAAACTTCAAAGGAGAAATTAGGGTCTGGAAGTGGAGTAATAAACGGCTATCTTCAGGCATATGTACTGATCCCGGATTTGTTACTGACCCAAAAGACAAAATAAGGGCCATGTTCCAACGTATCCCTTGTCCTACCTACTCCACCTTGCTCCCTTCTGCTATAAATACCCCCCATTCTATTGCGAGGAAAGTTTGGACTTTTGCTCTCTTAACACTTTGGGAAGAAGATATTACATATTTGACTCTCAAGCTTGCTTTGTCACTCAAGAAGAAGAAACCTACATCTTTTCGAACACTTGGACTTTTTGGGTTTCTTTGGCATTTCGGGAAGAAGGGGAAAAGCTTTAACTTGGAACTTTTTGAACTAGCTTTCCACCATTTCCATTGTAGTTGTTCGAAACTATTGTTCTCACCTTGACATTGAAGTGAATAAAAGAGAAAAAACTTCAAAGTGGACGTAGGTTCTCATGGACCGAACCAAGCACTGTGTTGATTTACTTTCCTGCACAATTTTCCAAACTGGATGTTTTGTTTCGTTGTTTTGGAACTCGTTGGGTGTCGTTTCCAACTTTTAGGGCATCAGTATTCTGGTGCTTTCACTAAGAGGGCTAAATACTTCATCTTTCCTACCGTTCTTTTATCGAAACATGGAGCGCTACTTTGGTCTCCTTAGAGTTACCTACCAAGTTTATCAAAACAGTGAAGAAAGGAAAATCTTCTTTAGGTAGGCTTTCTACTGCTACCCCGAAAAAATCTCCTCAGTGTCAACCTATGGAAGGCCCAACCACCATGGATATGGCTACTTCTTCAAACCTTGAAGATCTAATCACCCAAGCTCAATTCTTTGAAGTGACCAGGAAAATGGAGGAAACTCGACGACTTCTTAACGACCAAATTATGCAGAATATATACTTGATGCAAAGGCTGCAATACAATACCTATAGAGATATCACACGCCTTTAAGCCTTCTTCTGATACTTACCATAGTAACTGTAGCCAAAGAAGAAGGATTTATGGTAATGGTGCTACGCTTACTATCTAAGAAGGAGCTCGTCGTTCCAACCGCTCCTAGTTAGGGCCTAGTATTGATCCTGAAACTAGTGTCTAACCCTCTACAAGGCAACCTTCGCTGCCTCTATCCAGAACTTTCTACCAACAAACCCAACTGCAAATCAGGCTTAAAATCTTCCTAACTAACCTTCGTAAAATTAGAGAGTCGAGGTTAATGACTTGCAAGACGTTAGTGCTGATACTCATCCAAGGAGGCTCCTTAGGCCATGCACTCCTGGGGTTGATCACGATTGCTGGAATCCAATAGAGATCCAACCTCCAATTCTCACCGACATTGTCTGTAGGATCATGAGGGAATCACAAGTGAATGACACGGACGTCTAGGAAATCAGTATGAGACGTAACCCCTTCACTTTAGCTATCCTCAACGCTGAATGGCCGAGACACTTCAACAAGACACAGCTAACGGTTAACTCGGGGAAGACCAATCCTCGAAACTTTCTGAATCGTAATGAGTGGCACATGGACCCTAGCTGTGCCACAAACGTGGTAAAGTGTAATTGATTTCTCTTCTTTCTCAAAGCATAGCTTTGCATTGGTTCTCCAACTTTCGCCGTAGAACTGTTGTGACTTTCGACCAGACTGCTACTGAGTTGGTGAAGCAGTTCAGGATGTAGTATAAGAAGGCGACTTCAAAAGAATCTACCAATCGAGAGAACTCTGGAGAATACTGCAGATTCCATGACATGTTCGGCCTCAACAGGAATAACTACAAACACCTTCAAGACGCTAACGAGAAGCTGATCTGAGAAAATAATCTTGAGAAATACTTTCAGAATCCTACTCCCAAGTAAGCAGCCGTGAACCTTCCAACTCCCATACCTCCTCAAATTGAAGCGGTGCCTGGGTCATCCAATCCAAGACCCCTTCAAAGGGTTATTGTGATTAACACTATTTGCGGTGGACCTCACCCCACAAATGAAAGCTTTCGATGTATGTAAGGACACACCAAATCCATCAAGCACGTCGACTAAGAAGTGTACTCCGTTGCAGCATACGAGTTAGTCCCGGGAAAGCTGCAAAAGGCTATTGGGGATAACATAGTCTTCCGAGAAAAAGATGCTATAGGAATCGATGTTCCCACCATTGGTACGCTAGTCATCTCCACCTATATAAGTCTTGTCTATGTCAAGGAAATCCTCATCGACATGGGGAGTTTCGTGAACATAATATTTGAATAGTCATACAACCAAATGAAGCTTAAGGCCAGAGGTCAAAAGCCGTGCAAGGCTACTGTTCACGGGCTTAATGGTGCTTCCAACCAGTCGGTCTTGCAGAGCTGCTGGTGCAACTCGAAGATGGGATCGAATTTGAGTCAGGAACCTCACCTTCACTGTTATCGATATCCCTTCTCACTACAAGGTCTACCTTGGATGACCAGTCCTCATCTAGTTCTGAATATTCAAGGTGCCTAGGTGTCTGCTCATAAATTTTCCGACTGACAACGTGATCAAAACCATTTGTGGTGACCAAGTTGCAGAAAGAGCATGCTATCTTGATGAACATAAGGATGCCAACAATAAGTAGAAGAGTAAGGGTGTAGAGACGATACTCTACACCAAAAGAATTAGCGCATAGCAGCCACCGAAGTCTAAGTCCTAGCTCGCACACCATAGTCGTCCCTCCAAGAATCCTGATCCATGGAAGGATGAAGAGCCCGAGTACGAAAGGCATGCTTCAATGTAGCCAACCATTGATGCTACGATCATCCCCTCCAACCCATCTCGGGTCTTGAAAGTTGGATCGCAACTCCACCCAGCTATCAGGAAAGAAGTTGTGGATTTTATACGAGCAAACTTGGATGTATTTTCTTAGACCCACTCTGATATGTGTGGCATTGACCCAAGAATTACTTGTCATGTGCTTGGTACCGACCTAAAGTTCCTTCCCGTGAAACAGAAACTCCGAATCTTGGAAACTTAAAGATCGGCGACACTTAAAGAGAAGCTAGATAGGCTACTTACCAACGGCTTTATCCTAGATGCCTTCTTCCCAGAATGGGTCTCCAACCTGGTCCTAGAAAAGAAATGGAAATGGAGGACATACATAGATTATTCTGACTTTAATAAAGTATTCCCAAAGGATAGCTTTCCACTTTTGAAGATCGGCCGACTCGTTGATTCTGCTGCAGGTTACCATCATCTTTCCATCATGAACGCATACTCGGGCAACAATCAAATTTTGATGTATATTCCTAATCAGAAACACACTTCATTTATCACTGATCTTGGGTTGCATTGTTATGTTGTCATGCCTTTCGGTCTCAAGAACGATGGGGCCACCCTATCAATGATTGGTCAACCGAATGTTTAAGGACCAAATTGCAAGATCCATGGAAGTTTACATGGAGCACATGCTCATGAAAACGCGACTACCAAACGACCACGTCAACAATCTAGTGGAGATGTTCAGGGTTCTCAGTAAACATGGCATGAAACTCAATCCATTGAATTGCTCTTTGGCATTGTGTCAAGAAAATTCTTGGGTTCAGTCGTCAATTAACAAGGGTCTGAAGCCAATCCAGAAAAGATTGAAGAAATTCGAGATATCGAAGCTCCAAATAACATCAAGGATGTTCAGAGATTAAACGATAAAGTTACCGACCTATGTAGATTCACCTCAAAATAAACCAACAAGTGCATTTCTTTCTTTGATTTGATGAGGAAAGGGAAGCGCAACTTTGCATGGACATCGAAGTGCATCGCCATATTCCAAGACCTACTGAATCAATTAGAATGGCCACTTATTCTATCAAAATCTATGGACTATGAGGATTGCTCCTTCATAAAGCATCACACTATCATTCAAGAAGGATTGCTCTACTCAAGAGGATTCTCTGTTCCACTACTCTGATTTGTAGCCCACGATGATGCTAAACGTGTACTATTGGACGTGCACGAAAGCGAGTGTGGTGACCACACTAGGGGACAAACCCAGGTAAAAAAAATCTTCGATACAACTACTTTTGGCGAACTCTCGAATGGGATGCAACAGGCTACAGTCGTAAATGCGACAAGTGCCAAAGATTATCCAAGATTCCTAAATCCCCGCCTACAGAAATTACTCAAATGGTCTATCCATGGACATTCGCAACATGGGGATTGACATCATCAGAACTATTCCAATGGCAAAAGGCAGTGCTCGATACGCCATAGTCGTAGTTGATTACTTTACCAAGTGGGTCGAAGGCGAACCTCTTACAATTATAATTACCAAGAAAATAATCAAACTTTGTCATCTACAACGTCATCCGTCGTTTTGGAGTTCCCAAGACTATTTTTTAGATAATGGGTCCTAATTCTAGAGTTCTTAGTTCAAAGACTTCTACCGCCATCACCGTACTGAGAAACGATTCTCGATAGCAACTCATCCTCAAGCCAATAGACAAGTTGAAGCTATTAACAAAGTCATAAAATTCATCATCAAGAAGCATTTGGAAAAGGACGGAGGCAAGTGGGTAGATGAACTCCCTCTATCCCTCTGGGCTTACCTGACCACTCATAAGTAAACGACTAGTCACACTCCATTCATTCTCTTGTATGGGTCCAAAGATGTAATTCCCACTGAGCATGGACTATAATATCATCTAATCACTTATTACGATCCAAAGACTAACAGAGATATCCTTATGGAATCTCTTGACTTACTCGATGAGAAAAGGGACGAATCCGAACTTAGAGCAGCTGCGCACCACCAACTGGTTACACGATAGGTCAACACCAAAGTCCATCCAAAACACTTTGACGTCGGCCTCAATCCTCGCTGGAAAGGTCCGTACAATATTCAACGGTAGCTTGTAGATGTTACTTTCAAGCTAACGACAGTTGATGGCGCTGAACTGTCAAGAGCATGGAACAACGAGCATCTTTTCCGCTACTTCACTTGGCTCACTATACAGACTTATCGCTTTGAATAAATGTTTTGTTTTCAATTTAGGGCATTGTAAAAGAAATGGTAGTTACTTTCCGATAGTTTATCAGTAAAGGCTTTCATATCTCCATGTTCTTGGTTATTTACTTTTTGCGTAGTATGTTAAGATGTGACAATAACTGACTTGCATACACGAGCGCACAACATTGGATCAACACCTCAGAGCTTGGAATCGATCCACCACATCGAGTCTTTACTAAGACTCAAATCTTGTGGAGTGATCCGCCCTCCGTACGCCAACTCGAGTGTCGAACCAACGACCGGGCCGAGTATAAAAAACTCGTGACGCTTATTAATTTAAGTCTCCAACTCCGTCCCTTAGTGTCTGGACTTGAAGGCCACCCGCTTGCCAAGTAAGTGTGATATCGACGACTGACTTGGCTAACTCTGATCCTTAGAGTTTGGATCTAAGGATAAAACTGGCAATCAACAACTCCCTCAACTATAACCTAAAAGAAACAATGAGTGAGTATAAAGGACGAAACAATGACGTCCACCTAGGACTTCAAACGACTCAAAATCAACAGCTAAAAGGAAGTTTCGAGAATAGAGTTAACTCACTCTAACTCCATATGACTTGAGTTTTTCAAGAACGAGGTTTAGAACAACTTGAATTTAATTGTGGTGACAAGTTAATTTACATAAGTACAGTACTGGAAAATGTAAAGAATACTTGAACACTTAAAAATGACATGTGATGTAAGAAAAGTAAACTAACTTTCATTCACAAGTCAAAATATTTCTTTCTAACAACACGATGTACATCAAAACCACATCGTGCCTCCAAAAACGAGGGTCATACTCGCTATTACTATCGGCATACAAACAGAGAACTATTTATAATAGTAACACAAGAGGGCTACCTTTCTTCTTCTTCTCCAATGCGGACTCGGGTGGCTCCTCCTCACCCTTCTTCCTCTTCCTCGTCGATCCACTTCCGTCCCTTCCTTTCTTCCCCTTCGACGGGGTAGGCCGGGGGAGAGGCTTTATCTTGAACCCCTTTCCTGGATCCTCTTCAGGAATCCTCTCCTCCTCAATGTTTAATGGGATCTCTGTGATTTTGATTTCCGATCCAGGGCCAGGTATCATCTTCAGGGGCTTAGGTTAAGGCTCGATTGGTAAAGCCAACACCATCACTTTATCTACGTCATTTTGGGACTCCTTGACTTTCTTGGACTTCCTGTCGTCTTTATTGTTAGCCGCCTTCTCGGCCTTCTTCCGGGCCTCTGCATCAGCTTTCATCTCCACCTTCACCTCGACCTTCAACCATGCGAATTCCTCCTCTGCTCTCTTCTGGGTGGCCTCCTCGGCTCTCTTACGGACCTCTTCCTGAGTTTTGGCCCAGGATCCCTCTTCATCTTTTTCCCTGGCCTCACCCTGAGCTTTGAGTGGTGTTTTCTCATCTTTCTCTCAGCATCCATTTCCTCAGACTTCATTAGCATTTGGGCGCGCTGTTACTCGACCAGATCGTACATGGATGACCCACCTGCTTCCATTTTCCCTATCACCTAAGAGTCCACCTCATGCCTTCACGTTCCTTCCTTAAAAGTTTGTCGAAGTCATCCATACCTATCTCCCCAATCTCTAGGCCTGGGAAAACATCAGAGTGACCGAACTTATCTCACATCTGCCCCTTGTATGCCTCAACATCAAACCCAGGCTCTGGCGACCATCGTTGTTTCAGGGTCGACGGTCACTCTCACTTCGAAAAAACCTACGCATCGAAAAGGGAGAAAGGTTACTTTGTGTTTCCATCTTTTCGAATACCAGTGAGAAAGTGGATACACCTCATATCATTTGTTGTGTGTCCTTTGTGGGCATAGTGCCTTCAGTTGTTGGTGGAAGGAAGCCACAGTGTCCTAACCTCGAATGCTTGGGGTTATACTTCGTGACCATGGGACTAGGCACGGATGAGCCACCATGGGACCAAGAGGAACAACTTGTCGTTGTTGGGAAGTGAAACCTTTAAATTCGTGAGTAACCATTATGCTCTATGTTAAGATCGATTTCCCTTTCTCGGTAGTAAGTCGTTCCACCTCCTTTGCCTCGGTATCTTCTTTGAGCATAGCTCTAACTTTTGCCAACACCAGCCGCTCGTCATCTATCAAGTATTGGGCCATCCGCACTTCCTCATCCACCGCCTCCACTTCCTAGGCAACAACTTCATATTCCATCGGTCTTTCCCAGGTTAGAGCAAGCCTCCCGACATAGTGAAATCTAAAGGGTTTTCACATAAATGCCCCCAAATCGCCGGCTCTATCTACCTTTATGCCTCCACTTGGACCTCTCTAACTTAGATTCCGAGCCCTTCTAGGTGGGCCTCGAACTCGGCTTTGACGCACGCTGGCAGGCCCAGCACATCTCTATTGGATGCCTCTACTGCTTCCTTCTCCTTCCTCGTCCGCTCGAGCTCAGTTCGATTTGCTTTAGGTAATTGTCTGAGCTCTTCATTCTCCTTAATCAAGCATTTTGCCCCTTCGTTCTCCTTTTGTAACTGCTCATTTTCTTGGATCAATGCCTCGTTATTCTATCAGAATGCTGCAACTCCTCATTTTCCTTTTACAGACGGGTATTCTCCTCATAAGTCGCTTTGTTGACCTTTTCGAGTGCGGCTATCCAAGCCGCGGCGGAGACTAACACATCTTTGTGCTCTTCCTAAGCCCTGACCATGGATACCTTCACCTTATATAGCTCTCTCTTCACCTCATCTGTTTCAGCACTAGAGAGTTCTCATATAAATATGCTATTCGTACACACAGAAATATACACTAGCCAAAATCCATTCTCACCAATTTCGGTTTTCCCGATTTTTGATGCTTTCCTGATCATCCTGAGCCTCAAGCTTCAAACCCTGAATTTTAGCATTAATTTTGAAAGATCAGCTGAGAGAGTCTCTTGCAATAATGATATAAGATGCAGTACTAAATATAGACGTCATACAGCCTAGTCCATGTGTCCTCATCGACGTGCATTGGGACATGATGCATATCGGGCATCTAAAGCATCTCCTCAAAATAGAAGCCCGGGAAAGAATTCCTCGAAATATCCTTCTTCTTTGCATCACTCAGGACTGGAATCTCCGGCATCTCGGACACTATAGGGCTACGCTTTCTTATGCTTCTTCCTCTGGTTCCTGATCATCCACCGGTCTTTTCTTTGCCCATGACCCTCGCCAACGGCACTGGGATGGAGCATAGGGAGGAATGATCATCGTCGATTGCTTCATGTTTACCATTTTTGTCCTCCCCAATCTCAGCTGGACTTATACTTTGTGGTAAAGATGTCGGGCGTTGAGAATAGTCCGATGTCGACGATTGTTGTCGTAGTCATAGGGTCGTTGGGGTTTAGGGTGAAGCTGAGAACTTTTGATAAAACCGCTCATACCTCCTCCCTTTGGACGTCAGGAACCTCCAGTCCCTTGATCTTGGTCTTATCACCTTCTCGGGCTATTGGACCTGGACAAAGCAAATCTGAAATCAGAAACTAACATCCCACGCACATAAATAAGTGTTGTATCATGAAGTGCTTGTGAGTGTGTATGTCATAAGTGTTCTATCCAAGGACCATATGTCAGCCTGCTTAAAGGGTAAGTGAAACACCCCACCTCCGTTAAGGTCACTCACAAAGGGATGCCTTAACTTTGGTGGAGGGTTATAGGTACAAGACACAGAAAAATTTACAAGACAGATAAATTTAAGCAGTAGAAATCGAACATTTATTGCATACGTGGTTCAATACAAAAGAATTACAGCAAATTGTCTCAAAATAACTTCCAAAACATTACATCATAATTTATGTCTTGATTATTTACAAAAGAAGCATAAACCATAAATAAAACTGCATAAATCCCCAAGTGTAGTATCCAAAAGTCATAGCCAAGGTAAGAGAATCCAGATCATACATCTACTTTCTTGTAGCTTGCAAAGAGTCTGACTAAGCTGGAGTATTCCCTCCCTGTGTACATGGGGGGACCGGAAGAAAAGAGGACGAAAGAAAATGGGTCAGACTATAAGTCTGGTAAATTCAGTGATTACTAGTATTTAAATAAGGAAAGGGATCACGACAGTAATAACAGAACATAGGACAATACCCTAATATAAGATAAGATGAACATGTAATCGCACCCATTACTATAGTCTCTGCACTTACTAACCATTGGTTCAACCAGCCTCACGTGTTCATAACGAACGATCTCCTTAATGATCAGCTCCTACTCTCATGCATTCATATCCTATGTCATTCGGCCCCGCTTGACTGTAGATACCTGTGCTGGTCCCACCATGGGGTGTATCAGTCCCTCTGGTGGAAACCCGACATGATTCAAGATGCACAGGGTATACTACTGATGCCCAGTGCCTGCTTTTTCCACTCCGGAGTACGTGCACGTCCGTACTCCGTCGGAACATACACTGACGCACCAACCACCAACGTTTTTGACCGCTTATAATCAGCCCTGTAATCGTTCCCCACCATGCCTAGTTCAGGGTACCATGATACATCTATGTGGGTTACTACTGAAATGGGTCCCCATTACTAGGGTTTTCTAATCAACATGTTTATTTGGTTAAGTGTCCAAGTTTACCTAACCCCACCCATCAGTTTAGCTAACATGTTGAATCGGTTAAGTGTTTCCTTAATTGACTTAACCCTACCTATCTTGACTTAGCTTTAATTTATTCATTAAAGCACCAACCACTCACATTAGACAAGCCTTGTTTTGGTCACTGGATATGCCGGTTGGTTCCGGGCAGTTTTACACCACAACTCAGTCTAACATCGGGTCCTTTTTGGGCTTGATGCAGTAACCACCCACATTAGACAGGTCATGTTATGGTCACTGGATGTGCCGGGCGGTTCCGGGCAGTTTTGCACAACAACTCAGTCTAACCTCGGGTTAGGCATATTTGCCTTTTCTAAATTCACATATTTTCTATATATGTCTAATTTTATATGTAATTTAATCATGCCATAATTATCCTTTTGATTATGCTCACAATAAATGGTATACCAAATATACCATTTCATGAACCAATCTATGCCATGAAATTTTCATGTTTTCCCAATGCTACCCCCGTGGTAAGTTCGCATAAATTACATAAAATGTTGGGCTAGTAAATTAGCCCAAACCCATAAACAAAAAGGGTAACAAACAAGGGACATGAAATAAGCATATAATAACATACTTTTAACTTATCATGTGTAACTTGGCAAAGAAGCATCACTAACTTAATTAAACAGGTAAGGGTGAACTTGTGACTAAGTTGGATCTAATTATCATGTAAACTTGATATAGGTCTAATCATGGAGGTTTAACATGTAAACACAATTTTAAACCACAACTTAGCATATTAACTTATGTATGTGAAAACATAAGAAAGCTATTATAAACATATTTAAATCACAACTTAGCATGATAACCTATGTGTGTTAAAACATAAGAGGGCCACAAATCCAATCTAGCAACATAATTAGGTTCAACTTAACATAGTTCTAAATATACATAAATATTGATTTAACATGTAGGCACGTGATTTAGATCATAAACTTGCAAGTAACCACCAAATTATAACATGACATGTTCATCACTAAGTTGGCATAATAAGTTCATCGTCCAATAGATTCCAATAATACCATACAATTTGGTATGTTCATCACCACAACATATATAGGCATAATCAATCGCAACGGTACTTTTGGATAAATGAGAATCAAACTTTATTTATCTTATACATAAGCATCATTCTATATTCGAGTTACAACATGTCATGATTTCATTTAAGAGAACGTTTAAATCTGCGTAATAACCAACTTACAAACTAAAAGGAATTCTTGATTTCTGGAATCTGAATTCTGAAGTTGAAATGCTCGCCTTTGATGTAGATCGTTGAATTAGACTAGTTTTAATTTAATTTTGATGTAGGCTTTTATCTCGTCTTTGAATTGAAAGCGGTGACGGCTACTCCAAGTTCTCTATTGACGGCATGACAGTCCCAAGATTATTTTTGTGTGATTTTAGGTTGAGTATTAGGTTGTTTATATAGAATTTCAATTTAATTAGAGCCGTCGGATGAACGTAGAGTTAACCACAACCATTCAGACCAGATCAGAACTATCCAGAAACCCTAGTGACTCAGCAATAAGTCATAAGTCGTCAAAATTCAGATCTGGTCGGGGGGGTAGGTCGACCCCCAGGTCGACCTGTAGGGGAAGTGGACACTAGGGTCGACCACTGGTCGACCTGGGTCCTAGGCGAGAACTTTCCCGACCAGCCCGCTTCTGTCTTCTGTTTTGAATTTTGAATCTGGTTTCGAGCTGTTTGAATTTATTTGAATTTCTGAAACTTCTGAAGGCCATAACTTCTTCATACGAAGTCCAATTCACGCAAACTCGGATTCTATCACAAGCAGAATTCCGAGACAAACGCAATGGCGTAACCTGTTTCCCTTAATTCTCACAATTGAAATAAAGTATTGTTTAATTCGTTATTATAATGTTAACGGAAAATACGGGGTGTTACATTCTCCCCTCCTTTTAGGATTTCATCTCCGAAATCTTCAAGTCGAGAATAACTTATATCATACCATCCAATCACCCATCTACTCAACCATCAAACACAGGCGTCCATTGTCCTTAAAAGATTTCTAATGCTTTATGATCATATGCATAGTGTGTGTACATGTCCTTATCTAATGCAAAATCCGGCGGTCTACTGATTCAGTTGACCTCCTTAATGCAAATTATGTTCGTGCCATGAGTCCATTATGTATGCAATTTTTCCTACTCAAAATTTCCTACATGAGTGCACATCATTCATACAAATGCAACGTCCATATGATAACACATCAAGTTTCAATCCATATACAAATACATATATGCATATGCAATATGAAAGTGACTGAGCCGATTTAATACCTAATGTGTGTGTATATGCATCCACGAGCAACCACTAGCAATCCACTTGCAACCACTTGCAACCATCAACCATAACATGTTTCAGTTACATGTTTATACCCAAATAGGTTTCTACCTAAGGATAAGGTCGAGGAGATATACCTAAAAAGATAGATACAAGCATAAACTTAAGGAAAAAGAAGTCAAAGATGTACCCTCAAAAAGAAAAGGGTAGGCTGCACGTATTCTGTCCTCAGTTTCCCAAGTCGCGTCTTCCTCGGCGTCGCTCCACTGAACTTTGACAAGCTTGATTTCACGGTTGCATAGTTTTTGACTTCTGTTCCCAAGATACGCGTTGGAACTCTCCTCACAGTTGCTTCTCGTTCAACTTCTACTTCCTCTAGCATGCTTGGTTCCATCACTTCCGCAGACTCATGTAAGCACTTCCACAGGTGAGAGACATGAAAGACATTATGACCCCAACCAATCTTTCGGGCAGCTGTACCCTATAAGCCATCTTCCCAATTTTCTCGATGATAGGGAATGGTCCTACAAATCTTGTTGCTAACTTTCCCGCGGATCCAAAGCGAACGACGTTTCTCAAAGGAGATACTTTAAGGAACACCTTGTCTCCAACTTCGAACTCAAGGTCGGTTCTTCTTTTGTCTGTGTAGGACTTTTGTCTATCTTGGGCAGTCTTCATTCTTCTTTGTATCAAGTCCACTTTCTCTAAAGTTTCTCTAATCATGTCTGGTCCAAGTATGAGCTTGTCTATGGACTCCCACCAGCAAGATGGTGACTGGCACGGTCTTCCATATAAAGCTTCGAAGGGTGCCATGCCTATGGTGGCTTGGTAACTATTGTTGTAAGCGAACTCCACCAAAGGTAAATGATCTTCCCATGTACCTCCAAAGTCAAGAATGCACAGTCTCAAGAGGTCTTCTAGTACTCTGCTCACCCTTTCCGTCTGACCATCGGTTTGGGGGTGATAGGCCGTGCTTAAACATAACTGTGTGCCTACAACCTCTTGTAAACTCTTCCAAAACTCGCTCGTGAAGATAGGATCTCGATCTTTCACTATGCTGGAGGGTATCCCATGGATTCGAACTATCTCTTTAAGATATATGGATTCTAGAGATGAGGCAGTCCTTCTACTCTTGATGGGTATAAAGTGGGCGCTTTTTGTGAGCCTGTCCACTATTACCCAAATACTGGTATTGCCCCTCCTTGACCTAGGCAACCCATCAACAAAGTCCATTGAAATGTTGTCCCATTTCCACTGTGGGACCTCTAGAGGATGAAGCAAACCTCCAGGCTTCTTCTGTTCCGCCTTGACTTGCTGACATATCATGCACTTGGAGACGAATTCAGCTACATCTCTTTTCATGCCACTCCAAAAGAAAACCCTTTTTATGTCTTTGTACATTTTGTCTCCACCGGGGTGTATAGTCAACTTGGAATGGTGTGCCTCTTCGTGAACCTTCTTCACCAAATCCCTTGCTTGTGGGACGCATAGTCTTCCATCCCGTCTCAACCATCCCTTATCATCGATGGAGTATCTATTGAGGTGACTCGAAGTTTCACCCCTAATCAGCTTATCTATTATATCAACTAGCTGAGGGTCTTCACGTTGCGCGGTCCCTGTTGAGTCCAAAAGCGTAGGCCGCACTTCCAATGTTGCTAATAGGCCATGTACAAATTCAGAGGAGGGCCTAAAGTCAAAGTTGGCTATGTACTCTAAGCTTTGCCTTTCTACAAAGAGAGGGCTTAAGGTCAGTTTCTTTCTACTCAAGGCGTCTGCTACTGCATTTCCCTTGCCAGGAGTGTAGGAAATCTCAAAATCATACGAGGCAAGAAACTCCATCCATCTTTGCTGCCTCAAGTTGAGATCTTTCTGCGAGAAAAGGTACTTCAACGATTTATGGTCAGTCAACAATTCAAATTTCTCACCTAGGAGATAATGGCGCCAAGACTTAAGTGCAAAAACGATGGCTGCCAACTCTAGATCATGGGTTGGGTAGTTTTTCATATGTACTTTCAACTGCCTTCCACCATAAGCCACTACCTTCCCTTCTTGCATTAGAACAGCGCCTAGTCCCGTGCCACATGCATCTGTGTATACTGTAAACATCTTGCTTCCATCTGGCAATGTTAGAACTGGGTTGTTGTCAGAGCCCTTTTCAAACGTTGGAAAGCAATATCGTAATCCAAATCCCAAGCGAAAACTAGGTTCTTCTTTGTCAACCTTGTAAGTGGAGCTGAGATTTTCGCAAAATCTTTGATGAATTTTCGATAAAATCCTGCCAGCCCGAGAAAGGTTCAGACTTCGGTTGCGTTCCGCGGAACCTTCCAATCTTGCACACTAACCACTTTTGCGGGGTCCACAGCTAACCTCTCTTTGGACACCACATGTCCAAGGAACCTAACTTCTTCTCTCCAGAAATGGCATTTGGAGAAATTGGCTTTCAACTGATGTGCACGGAGAGTATCCATGACTTCCTTTAGATGCTGAGCATGCTCTTCCTCATTCTTTGAGAAGATCAAAATATCGTCCATGAAGACCACCACGAACTTATTGAGGAACTCCCTAAACACCATGCTCATCAAATCAACGAAGTAAGCGGGTGCATTTGTCAAGCCGAAAGGCATGACAAGCCACTCGAAGAAAACATCTGGAGTTCTGAACGTCGTCTTATCAATGCTGTCTTCAGCCACTCTTAGCTGATGAAACCCAGTAGCTAGATCTAATTGGGAGAAAACCGATGCACCTACAAGTTGATCGAACAAATCGTCTATTCTAGGGAGTGGGTGCCTATTCTTCTTGATTAGCTTGTTTAGCTCCCTATAATCAACGCACAGGCGAAGTGAACCGTCCGCTTTAGTTGCGAACACTACTGAAGCACCCCATTCAGAAATACTCCGCCTTATAAACCCCTTTTCTAGGAGCTCTTTAACTTGCTTGCTGAGCTCTTTCCGCTCCCTTGGAGCCATGTGCCTAACGGGTAAGGCAATGGGTTTTGCATTGTCAACGAGGTATATACGGAAGTCTATCTCCCGCTTCGGAGGTAAGCCCTTTACCTCTTCAAACACATCCGAGTATTCACGGACTACCTTTACAGACTGCAAGTTCTCAACAGATGCATCAAGAGATTCTAGATAACTTAGCATAACAGAATTCATGGGATTACAAGAGATTTCGAGAGTGTTACCGAGGCGAGTCATTAGTCTAACCACTCTCTTTTCACAATCGAGGACGGCACCATTACTGGATATCCAGTCCATGCCTAGAATCAACCTATAGCCCGTGAAGCCCAAAACATAAGCATTGCATCTAAACCCCACACTTAATATAGAAATTTTCAAATCCAAACAAATCATTGACAAATAAGTTGAGCCCCCAATTGGATTTGAAACAACCAATTGATCCTCTACTAAACTAGTGTCTAGGTGCAGAGATTCAACTAAAGCAGCAAATACAAATGAGTGCGATACGCCAGAATCAAATAGTGTGCGAACATGATGATCAAAAAGATAGAATAAACTTTCGACAGAAATATTTCTATCTCATTCTTGCGGAGGTGCTGTGAGAGCGTGAACTTGTCCTCCAGGAGAAGGTCCAGCTCTCTGCCCTTGCTTCCTTGGGCAGTCCTTAGCCATGTGTCCTGTTTCTCCACAATGGAAACAACCACCCATCTTCCTTTTCTTCTTCCTACAGTCTTTAACCAGATGTCCAGGAATGCCACAAAAATTACACTTTCTCTTGTCACGGGGTTTGTTGTTCTTCCCATATTTCTTTGAATCAGCCTTCTTGTTTTGTGACCCCTCCACCTTCTTATCATAAGGCACTTCCACTTTTTCCTCTTTCTTGCCCTTGTCTTCCTCATGTAAGAGTGCCATGTCCACTAACCTCTCGTAAGTAGACCCCATAGGTACATGGGTCATAGCCAAGCTGTGAAGTTGCTCATTCAATCCCTTGACAAAACAGAGAGCCTTCTTATAAGGAGTAATCACTAAGTCCAGTCCAAATCGTGCCAGCTGATTGTATTGGTTGACGTATTCCTTGAACGTCATACTTCCTTGCTTAAGAGATAAGAACTTCTCCACTTGTAAGCTTCGTTCAGCTTGTGAGAGGAATTTCATCTCAAACCTTATTCTGAAATCCATCCATGTTTCAACTGATCTTTCAGCGTTAGTGACTTCCCACCAATAGGAAGCTTCGTCTTTGAGCAACCATACAGCCAACTGTATCTTCTGCCTATCGTCCACCTCGAAGATAACGAATAGATCCTCAGTTTCTTTGAGCCAGTTCCTTGCTTCTACGAATGATTCAGTTCCCTTGAAATCCTTTCCACCCATGGCCCTAAAGTCTCTACAAATCTTTGAGAAAGCATTTGCACGAGGAGGAGGAGGAGGAGGAGGAGGAACCACTGCAGCTGCTGGAGGAGGAGGAATGTAACACCCCGAATTTTCTAAAGTTGCCAAAATATTAATAAGTGTGTAAGAGGGGGGATGTATCTAATATGAATATAAAAGTGTGTAAGAGAGGGGATGTATCTAATATGAATATAATAATATTAATAAGTGTGTAAGAGAGGGGATGTA
This sequence comes from Allium sativum, assembly GCA_030737875.1. NCBI lineage: Eukaryota > Viridiplantae > Streptophyta > Magnoliopsida > Asparagales > Amaryllidaceae > Allium > Allium sativum. Next base: position 152,427,673 of record CM060912.1, read on the forward strand.
TCTAATATGAATATAAAAATATTAATAAGTGTGTAAGAGAGGGGATGTATCTAATATGTATATAAAAACAATAATAAGTGTGTAAAAGGGGGGATGTATCTAATGTGTACATTGTAGAATATATATATATATATATTGCTGAGTGTTTGCTGAGTCACTTCTGACTCATTGCTGAGTCAACAAGATAAACCCCATCTTGTCTGAACGGCTGCGGTTATTTCTAGGTTAAATCTAATGGCCTAAATGCATTCTAAAATCTATAAATAAGTGGGTAGACCCTAAACCTAAATCACTTGTAAAATTAGAGAAGCTACCGTCATGCTGCTGCCATGGAGTTCAGCGTAGCCGTCACAAACTAAGAAGAGGAAGCCTAATCATCTACAACTAAATCTACGCAAATCAAATCAAAAGATCTCTCTTTCTCTAATTCTTTTCTTTTGTTGGTGAGTATGATGATTCTCACAAGACTATTACAAACTAATTTGACTCAGTTATGAATGGATCACAAGAAAGTGATGTGATTTGTAATTGTAAATTCTATATATTGTGGATCTCTTATTATGTTATTATGTTGTCGTATGATGTAAATTATATATGCTATGTCATGCTATGTTGTAAATTCTCTTATGCTATGTCGTGCTATGTTGAGAATCATGTCAAGCTATGTTATACTATCATACTATGCCATGTTATAAATCATGCTATATTATGTTGAAAAATCATGCTGTTGGATCATGCTTAAAGTTATGTTTTTTTTTCTTAATTTAAATGGATCTTGTTTATGGGAATTTGCCTATTAGGTTAGGTGTACCCATAAACTTGAAACTATAATTAAATAAAACTTGATTATGGGAATTTGCCTATTGAGTTAGGTGTACCCATATAAAACCATGTTGTTAAAAAATTAGATGATGTTGATTCACACATGTTCATATGTAAGTTTATGAAAATTGATTGAGATTATATTAGGTGAATTTTGAACAAGTTGACACCTTTAGGTCCATGACATGTATAATCTATGCAAGTTGGACATATGCAAGTTTCACCCCTTATTATGATTCATTTGGTCACATATACATGTTATTATGATAATCTCTTTTATGTTATGAGTTAGGCTATTCGAGTCTAACATATATTTTGCGAATAAACGTTCAAACGTGGGGTAGGGGTAATATTAGGAATTAATAAATTGGGTGCAATTTTGTAAGATTTTGCATACCATGAATGGATGTCCATAATTGAGTCAATTATGGACATTGTTAAAAAATGGAAGTAATTAATAATTCAAGTAGGGAATTATTAAAATTGGGGGAAAGTGGATTATTATTAATAATCAATGCTTAGGACACGAGGTTGGACCCGTTTGTGATGTAAACCTGCCCGGACCCGCCCGGCAAATCCAGTAGTCACAAATGTCGGCCCAATGTGAGAGGTCCTAGGCCCAAACTAAATCATAACAGTTGTAAAGACACGAGGTTAGACTCTTTTATGGTGTAAGACTGCCCGGACCCGCCCGGCAAATCCAGCTGCCATAAATGCCAGTCTAATGTGAGAGGTCTTTATGAGGTTATGACCTTAATGAACTAAGAAATACTTAACCAGATAATCATGTAAGGTGGGACATGGGGGTTAAGTTGGTGCCTTGGGTGGCATGAGGAATCTGGTGGTTGCCTTTAGAGGCATTTGAAATACGATTAGACTTAACCAAACACACATGTAAATGAACATGACTAAGTGGGTTAAGTGGGATGGACTAATGGGGACAAGCTTAGGTGGAATGCTTGTGGTAAATAGTGGGGGCCCATTTCAACCAGTATCCCAAAACGTATCTTTGTGGGCTCGACCCAAGTCGAGGACGGGACACGCATACTGGGTTTGACTATAAGAGGCCAAAACAGGGAGCGGTGGCAACGCAAGTCCAACGGGTTTCATATGCGTGTGTGGACCCGGGCTGGTAGGTAAGACGTTGTTGCATCGTGTAGGTATAAGCCGTGCATGTCCGTTGTATCAGGTTGCCACTTTAGGGGAGTGATACACCCCACTATGGGGCCAGCACGGGTATCTACGAGTTAGGGAGCCGATCGAATAATGGGAAGTAGGGTACACCTAGTGGAGATAGGGGCAGGCGGCACCTATGTAGTCAGCTAGGGGTACGTAAAGCCATTGGGAAAGTTTCTAAGTGAAGCTAAGTGGGATGAATCTTTAGGGTGACTGGTGTGGTGCAGTATAGTGTTTATCCTTTAGTATTTAGGAGCGCCTATAACGTTGCCTTTAGCGATTGTCTATGTCCTTAATCTGCTCTTCATAGACATTTTCTTGTTTTCCAGCTTATGCCTTAGTCCAGTTATTTTGGTAATAGTATTGTAGAATTATCATATTCACCAGACTTTATGTCTGACCCCCTCTTTTCCATCCTTTTCTCCCTTCAGGTCCGCAGGTTGGGCCAAGTTCTAGTGGAGTCTAGTTGGATCGCTTATCTTCTGGAAAGCTTGGACTGCTGAAGTAAAGTCCAGCTTGTTATCTTTCTTTTTAATGGCTATTCATGTAATGGGATTATGTACTTGTTTTATCATGATAGATATTGTACTTGACATTGAATATGGTGTTATGATGTAATCAAACATGTTTTGACTTCTGCTACAATGAAATAAAGTTTTTGAATTTCCAAGTACTATTTTATATCTGTCTTGTTGTAATTTTACTGTTCTATATTCACTTAAAACCTCCATGGAAGTTAATGCATTCCCTTTGTGAGTGACATTAATGGACGTGGGGTGTTACACGTGGTATCAGAGCATAAGGTTACCAGAACAGACAAAAAATTTTTTAGAAAAATATTTTTTTTCTAAAGTATTTTTGGAAGAAGTTCTTTCAAAAAAAAAACATGTTATTTAAAGAGAGTTTTTATGAAAAACATAATCCCAAATAGCCACATCCTTATCTTTATCTTTCGAATTCTCTATTTTGAATCTTTCCTTTTTCGTTTCAGCATGGCTGAAGATCTTAATCTCCCAGAAGGCGTGACGATTCCAGGGTGGTTTAGGAGATACTTGGAGGCTAGGGCCACCACTGCAGGCCCAGCGGATACTCCTCCACCCCTAGTTGCACCCATTCCTCCTCCTCCTCCTCCTCGTGTTGACACTTTTGCAAAGACGTGCAAGGAATTCAAGGCTATGGGAGGAAAAACTTTTCAAGGGACTGAGACGTTTGTGGAGGCCAGAGATTGGCTTAAGGAGACCGAGGAATTGTTGGATATCTTTGAAGTGGAAGATGGGAGGAAAGTCCGTTTAGCTGCTTGGTTAATGAAGGGAGAGGCCTCGTTTTGGTGGGAGGTCACCAACGGAGAACGTCCAGTTGATTCATGGGCGGATTTCAGACGAAGGTTTGAGGCAAAGTTTCTTTCAAGGGCAGAGGAGAACTTAAATATGGAAAAATTCCTGGCACTAAAGCAAGGGAGCTCATCAGTAAAGGAATATGTCAATAAATTTAATCAGTTAGCAAGGTTTGGCTTGGAGTTGGTGAACACGCCAGAGAAGAAAGCTTTGAGGTTCGTTAGAGGCTTGAATGAACCGTTGCAAGGGTTGGCTATGACCCACATCCCTATGGGAGCCACCTTTGAAAAGCTAGTAGAAATGGCACTTATGCATGAGGATAAGGCAGTTGAAAAGAAAGGGGATCAGAAGAAACCCCAACAGAAAAATAAGAAGGGTGGTTAAAACAATAATGGCAAAGGGAAGAAGAAATGCTTCAATTGTGGGACGCCTGGCCATCTCAGCAAAGATTGTAGAAAGAAAAAGAAGACTGGTTGTTTTCATTGTGGAGATGCGGGACATTTAGTGAAGGACTGTCCAAAGAAGGGGCAGAGGGCAGGGTCTACCTCGGGAGGACAGGTGCAGGCTCTTATGGCACCAGGGCAGGCAAGGGGGCAAGTTCAGGCTATTGCGGCCCCACCGCTGCAAGAAAGAGGTAGAACAATTTCTGTTGAAAGCTTAGTTTTTCTGTTTGATCATCCTGTCCGTACCTTATTCGATTCTGGCGCATCTCATTCGTTTAACTCTGCATCATTAGTTGAATCACTGCACTTGAACACCAGTTTAGTAGAGGATCCCTTGGTCATTTCAAATCCAATTGGGGGTTCGGCTCATTTGACCATGATATGTTTGGATTTGAAAATCTCTATACTTAGCGTTGAATTTAGATGTGATGCTTATGTATTGGGCTTCACGGGCTATGGGTTAATTTTAGGAATGGATTGGTTGTCTAGAAATAGGGCCATTCTTGATTGTGAAAGGAGAGTAGTTAGGCTTGTGACTCGCCTTGGTAATGCTCTCGACATCTTTTGTAATCCCATAAATTCCGTTATGCTAAGTTATCTTGAATCGCTTGACGCGTCTGTAGCGAACCTGCGATCGGTAGAAGTGGTCCGGGAATATCCGGATGTGTTTGAGGAGGTGAAGGGATTACCTCCAAAGCGGGAGATAGACTTTCGAATTTATCTTGTGGATAATGCTAAACCCGTATCTTTGCCAGTGCGCCACATGGCTCCTCGTGAAAGGAGGGAACTCAATAAGCAAGTAAAGGAGTTGCTTGAGAAGGGGTTCATAAGACGTAGTATATCGGAGTGGGGTGCTCCAGTAGTTTTTGCCACAAAGGCGGATGGGTCTCTTAGACTTTGTATGGACTATAGAGAACTAAACAAGCTTACTAAAAAGAACCGACGCCCACTGCCGAGGATTGACGATCTCTTTGATCAGTTAGTTGGCGCCTCAGTGTTTTCGCAGTTGGACTTAGCCACTGGCTTTCATCAACTGAGAGTGGCTGAGGATAGTATAGATAAGACTGCTTTTAGGACTCCTGACGGATTCTATGAATGGCTAGTGATGCCCTTTGGTTTGACAAACGCCCCTGCATATTTTGTTGATTTGATGAGTAGGGTGTTTAGGGAATACCTTAACAAATTCGTGGTAGTCTTTGTGGATGACATCTTAGTCTTTTCTAAGAATAAAGAAGAGCACTCCCTACATCTTAGGGAAGTGTTGGAAACCCTTCGAGCACATAACCTTAAGGCAAAATTTTCTAAGTGTCACTTCTGGAGGAAGGAAGTACGGTTCTTAGGGCACGTGGTTTCCAAAGAAGGGATAGCAGTGGATCCCGCAAAGGTGGTGGCCATCCAAGATTGGAAGGTCCCTAAAAATGCAACCGAAGTAAGAAGTTTCTTGGGGTTGGCTGGCTATTATAGGAAGTTTATTAAAGACTTCGCAAAAATATCAGCTCCATTAACACGGTTAACGAAGAAGAACCTGGTTTTTACGTGGGACAAAGATTGCGATGATGCGTTCCAACGTTTAAAGAGAGCCTTAACTTCAGCCCCAGTCTTAGTGCTGCCAGACGGGAATAAACCGTTTACCATCTATACTGATGCTTGTGGGACGGGACTTGGCGCGGTCCTCATGCAAGAGGGAAGAGTAATAGCCTATGGTGGAAGGCAGTTAAGGGTTCATGAAAAGAATTACCCCACGCATGACTTAGAGCTAGCCGCAATTGTTTTCGCGCTTAAGTCTTGGCGTCACTATCTTCTTGGTGAGAAATTCGAACTGTTCACTGACCACAAATCATTAAAATACTTATTCTCTCAGAAGGATTTGAATTTAAGGCAGCAACGGTGGATGGAATTCTTAGCCTCCTACGATTTTGAAATAGCATATACCCCGGGCAAGGGTAACGTGGTGGCAGACGCCTTAAGTAGGAAAAGGTTGTCCTTGAGTCCGTTGTTTGTTGAACGACAAAGCTTAGAATTCATCTCTATGTTTGACTTTAGACCCTCCGTTGACTTAGTACCCGGTCTGTTAGCATCCTTGGAGGTTAGACCTACACTTCTAGGACGGGTTGGTGAGGCACAGCGAGACGACCCACGGTTGGTTGAGATAGTAGAAAAGCTCAAAGGGGGGGAGTCGTCAAGCCATCTTCGTAGGTATACCCTAGACGATAAGGGTTGGTTACGAAGGGATAATAGACTTTGTGTACCGCAAGACGAAGACTTAAGGAAGGCCATTCTTGATGATGCTCATCGCTCAAAAATGACCATTCATCCCGGCGGGGATAAGATGTACAAAGATATGAAGCGGGTTTTCTTTTGGGCCGGTATGAAAAAGGATGTGGCCGAGTACGTCGCTAGATGCTTGGTGTGCCAACGAGTTAAAGCAGAACAAAAGAAACCCGGTGGGTTGCTTCACCCATTAGAAGTTCCACTATGGAAATGGGAAAGCATCTCAATGGATTTTGTGGATGGATTACCAAGATCAAGGAAGGGTAACACGGGGATTTGGGTTATAGTAGATAGACTTACTAAAAGCGCCCATTTTATTCCCGTGAAAAGTAAGAGGACTGCTCCGTGGTTGGCTTCTGTATACATTAAGGAGATAGTTCGTTTGCACGGTATTCCTTCTAGTATAGTAAGCGACCGTGACCCCATCTTTACTAGCGAATTTTGGAAGAGTTTACAAGAGGCGGTAGGGACTCAGCTATGTTTGAGCACCGCATATCATCCTCAGACAGACGGCCAGACCGAGAGGGTGAATCGCATTCTAGAGGATCTTTTAAGGCTTTGTATCCTAGACTTTGGGGGTACATGGGAAGAGCACCTTCCGTTAGTAGAATTCGCATATAACAATAGCTTTCAGTCTAGTATTGGCATGGCACCTTTCGAAGCTCTTTATGGAAGGCCTTGCCGTTCGCCTACATGTTGGTGGGAATCTACCGATAAAATCCTACTTGGGCCCGATATGGTTAGGGAAACCTCGGAGAAGATTGAGTTGATTCGAAGGAGGATGAAAGCAGCACAAGATAGGCAAAAATCGTATGCTGATAAGAGGAGGACAAATCTTGAGTTTGACATTGGGGACATGGTTTTTATCAAAGTATCTCCGTTACAGAATGTTGTTCGCTTTGGGTCCGTGGGGAAATTAGCACCAAGGTTTGTAGGGCCGTTTCCTGTAAAAAAAAACAGGATTGGGAAGATGGCATATAGGGTGGAGTTGCCTGAGAAACTTAGTGGAGTACACGACGTATTCCATGTATCACATTTGAGGAAGTGTTTGCACAAGACCGCGGAGGTGGTAGAGCCGAGCTTGCTTAAAGAGGTGGAAATAGAGCGTGATGCAACAATTAGACGAGCTCCTACATGCATTCTTGGGTCGGAGATCAAAAAGTTGAGGAATCGAGAGGTCAGACTGGTCAAAGTGCAATGGGGAGATGATGAGAGCAACGCAACTTGGGAGACAGAAGAGAAGATGCGTTCGTTGTACCCTTTTCTTTTTGAGGGTATGTCTTTTAATTTCTCCTTTATCGCTTAGCTTATCTTATCTTATCTTTAGTATGTCCTCTCATTAGTATCTTTGACCTTTAGTTAGGATAATCCTATGGTTGAAACATGTGTTTGAGACATGTTATGTATGATGGATGCAAAATGGATGCAAGTGTTTGCTAGTGGTTGCTCGTGGATGCATATATACACACACTTTAGGCACTAGATCGGCTCAGTCACTACATATTGCATATTGCATATATATGGATGTATTTAGTAAAATGGATGAACGATGGTTGTATTATCATGTGGATGCTGCATTCAGATGATGGTTGTGCACGCATATAGAAGTATTATGTAGCATTAAGAATGTTTTGCATACATAATGGATGCATGGCACGATCATAGTTGCATTAAGGAGGTCAACTGAATCAGTGGACCGCCTGATTTTGCATTAGATACGGACATATACACACACTGTGCATTTAAACATGAAAGCATTAGAAGTATGTAAGGACAATGGATGCCTGTGTATGATGGATGAGTAGATGGACGTTTGGATGGTAGGATATACATTCTTCCAGACTTGAAGATTTCGGGGACGAAATCCTAAAAGGAGGGGAGAATGTAACACCCCGAATTTTTTAAAGTTGCTAAAATATTAATAAGTGTGTAAGAGGGGGAATGTATCTAATATGAATATAAAAGTGTGTAAGAGAGGGGATGTATCTAATATGAATATAATAATATTAATAAGTGTGTAAGAGAGGGGATGTATCTAATATGAATATAAAAATATTAATAAGTGTGTAAGAAAGGGGATGTATCTAATATGTATATAAAAACAATAATAAGTGTGTAAAAGGGGGGATGTATCTAATGTGTACATTGTAGAATATATATATATATATATATATATATATATTGCTGAGTGTTTGCTGAGTCACTTCTGACTCATTGCTGAGTCAACAAGATAAACCCCATCTTGTCTGAACGGCTGCGGTTATTTCTAGGTTAAATCTAATGGCCTAAATGCATTCTAAAATCTATAAATAAGTGGGTAGACCCTAAACCTAAATCACTTGTAAAATTAGAGAAGCTACCGTCATGCTGCTGCCATGGAGTTCAGCGTAGCCGTCACAAACAAAGAAGAGGAAGCCTAATCATCTACAACTAAATCTACGCAAATCAAATCAAAAGATCTCTCTTTCTCTAATTCTTTTCTTTTGTTGGTGAGTATGATGATTCTCACAAGACTATTACAAACTAATTTGACTCAGTTATGAATGGATCACAAGAAAGTGATGTGATTTGTAATTGTAAATTCTATATATTGTGGATCTCTTATTATGTTATTATGTTGTCGTATGATGTAAATTATATATGCTATGTCATGCTATGTTGTAAATTCTCTTATGCTATGTCGTGCTATGTTGAGAATCATGTCAAGCTATGTTATACTATCATACTATGCCATGTTATAAATCATGCTATATTATGTTGAAAAATCATGCTGTTGGATCATGCTTAAAGTTATGTTTTTTTTCCTTAATTTAAATGGATCTTGTTTATGGAAATTTGCCTATTAGGTTAGGTGTACCCATAAACTTGAAACTATAATTAAATAAAACTTGATTATGGGAATTTGTCTATTGAGTTAGGTGTACCCATATAAAACCATGTTGTTAAAAAATTAGATGATGTTGATTCACACATGTTCATATGTAAGTTTATGAAAATTGATTGAGATTATATTAGGTGAATTTTGAACAAGTTGACACCTTTAGGTCCATGACATGTATAATCTATGCAAGTTGGACATATGCAAGTTTCACCCCTTATTATGATTCATTTGGTCACATATACATGTTGTTATTATGATAATCTCTTTTATGCTATGAGTTAGGCTATTCGAGTCTAACATATATTTTGCGAATAAACGTTCAAACGTGGGGTAGGGGTAATATTAGGAATTAATAAATTGGGTGCAATTTTGTAAGATTTTGCATACCATGAATGGATGTCCATAATTGAGTCAATTATGGACATTGTTAAAAATTGGAAGTAATTAATAATTCAAGTAGGGAATTATTAAAATTGGGGGAAAGTGGATTATTATTAATAATCAATGCTTAGGACACGAGGTTGGACCCGTTTGTGATGTAAACCTGCCCGGACCCGCCCGGCAAATCCAGTAGTCACAAATGTCGGCCCAATGTGAGAGGTCCTAGGCCCAAACTAAATCATAACAGTTGTAAAGACACGAGGTTAGACTCTTTTATGGTGTAAGACTGCCCGGACCCGCTCGGCAAATCCAGCTGCCATAAATGCCAGTCTAATGTGAGAGGTCTTTATGAGGTTATGACCTTAATGAACTAAGAAATACTTAACCAGATAATCATGTAAGGTGGGACATGGGGGTTAAGTAGGTGCCTTGGGTGGCATGAGGAATCTGGTGGTTGCCTTTAGAGGCATTTGAAATACGATTAGACTTAACCAAACACACATGTAAATGAACATGACTAAGTGGGTTAAGTGGGATGGACTAATGGGGACAAGCTTAGGTGGAATGCTTGTGGTAAATAGTGGGGGCCCATTTCAACCAGTATCCCAAAACGTATCTTTGTGGGCTCGACCCAAGTCGAGGACGGGACACGCATACTGGGTTTGACTATAAGAGGCCAAAACAGGGAGCGGTGGCAACGCAAGTCCAACGGGTTTCATATGCGTGTGTGGACCCGGGCTGGTAGGTAAGACGTTGTTGCATCGTGTAGGTATAAGCCGTGCATGTCCGTTGTATCAGGTTGCCACTTTAGGGGAGTGATACACCCCACTGTGGGGCCAGCACGGGTATCTACGAGTTAGGGAGCCGATCGAATAATGGGAAGTAGGGTACACCTAGTGGAGATAGGGGCAGGCGGCACCTATGTAGTCAGCTAGGGGTACGTAAAGCCATTGGGAAAGTTTCTAAGTGAAGCTAAGTGGGATGAATCTTTAGGGTGACTGGTGTGGTGCAGTATAGTGTTTATCCTTTAGTATTTAGGAGCGCCTATAACGTTGCCTTTAGCGATTGTCTATGTCCTTAATCTGCTCTTCATAGACATTTTCTTGTTTTCCAGCTTATGCCTTAGTCCAGTTATTTTGGTAATAGTATTGTAGAATTATCATATTCACCAGACTTTATGTCTGACCCCCTCTTTTCCATCCTTTTCTCCCTTCAGGTCCGCAGGTTGGGCCAAGTTCTAGTGGAGTCTAGTTGGATCGCTTATCTTCTGGAAAGCTTGGACTGCTGAAGTAAAGTCCAGCTTGTTATCTTTCTTTTTAATGGCTATTCATGTAATGGGATTATGTACTTGTTTTATCAAGATAGATATTGTACTTGACATTGAATATGGTGTTATGATGTAATCAAACATGTTTTGACTTCTGCTACAATGAAATAAAGTTTTTGAATTTCCAAGTACTATTTTATATCTGTCTTGTTGTAATTTTACTGTTCTATATTCACTTAAAACCTCCATGGAAGTTAATGCATTCCCTTTGTGAGTGACATTAATGGACGTGGGGTGTTACAAGGAATGTCTGTTGGGCCTGCGTCATTGGCCCTAGCCTCTAAGTACCTCCTGAACCAGTCAGGTATCAGTACACCTTCTGGAAGGTTAAGATTCCCAGACATACTGAAACGAAAAAGAAAAGATTCAAAACAAAGGATAGAAAGATAGGGCATATGGCTTTGGGGGATTATGACTTTAAAATAAAGTAACACTTTTTCTTGTAAAATGCTTCTTTATATTTCTTTTGAAAATAGTTTTCAAAAAGATTTATCTGATCCGGTAAACCTTTGCTCTGATACCAAGTGAAACACCCCACCTCCGTTAAGGCCACTCACAAAGGGAATGCCTTAACTTTGGTGGAGGGTTATAGGTACAAGACACAGAAAAATTTACAAGACAGATAAATATAAGCCGCGGAAATCAAACATTTATTGCATACGTGGTTCAATACAAAGCATTACAACAAATTGTCTCAAAATAACTTCCAAAACATTACATCATAATTTATGTCTTGATTATTTAATAAAGAAGCATAAACCATAAATAAAACAGCATAAATCCCCAAGTGTAGTGTCCAAAAGCCATAGGCAAGGTAAGAGAGTCCCAATCATACATCTACTTTCTTGGAGCTTGCAAAGAGTCTGACTAAGCTGGAGTATTCCCTCCCTGTGGACCGGGGGGGAACGGAAGAAAAGAGGATGAAAGAAAATGGGTCAAACAATAAGTCTGGTAAGTTCAGTGATTACTAGTATTTAAACAAGGAAAGGGATCATGACAGTAATAACAGAACATAGGACAACACCCTAATATAAGACAAGTTGAACATGTGATCGCACCCATTACTATAGTCTATGCACCTACTTACCATTGGTTCAACCAGCCTCACGTGTTCATAACGAACGATCCCCTTAATGATCGGCTCCTACTCGCATGCATTCATATCCTGTGTCATTCGGCCCCGCTTGACTGTAGATACCTGTGCTGGTCCCACCATGGGGTGTATCAGTCCCTCTGATGGTAACCCGACACGATTCAAGATGCACAGTGTATACTACTGATGCCCAGTGCCTGCTTTTTCCACTTTGGAGTACGTGCACGTCCGTACTCCGTCGGAACCTACACTGACGCACCAACCGCTGACGTTTTTGACTGCTTATAATAAGCCCTGTAATCGTGCCCCACCTTGCCTAGTTCAGGGTACCATGATACATCTATGTGGGTTACTGCTGAAATGGGTCCCCGTTACTAGGGTTTTCTAATCAACATGTTTATTTGGTTAAGTGTTCAAGTTTACCTAACCCCATCCATCAATTTAGTTAACATGTTGAATCGGTTAAGTGTTTCCTTAATTGACTTAACCCTACCAATCTTGACTTAGCTTTAATTTATTCATTAAAGCACCAACCACTCACATTAGACAGGTCTTGTTGTGGTCACTGGATTTGCCGGTTGGTTCCGGGCAGTTTTACACCACAACTCAGTCTAACCTCGGGTCCTTTTTGGGCATGATGCACTAACCACCCACATTAGACAGGTCTTGTTGTGGTCACTGGATGTGCCGGTCGGTTCCGGGCAGTTTTACACCACAACTCAGTCTAACCTCGGGTTAGGCATATTCGTCTTTTCTAAATTCACATATTTTCTATATATGTCTAATTTTATATGCAAATTAATCTTAATTTAATCATGCCATAATTATCCTTTTGATTATGCTCACAATAAATGGTATACCAAATATACCATTACATGAACCAACCTATGCTATGAAATTTTCATCTTTTCCCAACGCTACCCCCGTGGTAAGTTCGCATAAATTACATAAAATGTTGGGCTAGTAAATTAGCCCAAACTCATAAACAAAAAGGGTAACAAACAAGGGACATGAAATAAGCATACAATAACATACTTTTAACTTATCATGTGTAGCTTGGCATAGAAGCATCACTAACTTAATTAAACAGGTAAGGGTGAACTTGTGACTAAGTTGGATCTAATTATCATGTAAACTTGATATAGGTCTAATTATGGAGGTTTAACATGTAAACACAATTTTAAACCACAACTTAGCATATTAACTTATGTATGTGAAAACATAAGAAAGCTACTATAAACATATTTAAATCACAACTTAGCATGATAACTTATGTGTGTTAAAACATAAGAGGGCCACAAATCCAATCTAGCAACATAATTAGGTTCAACTTAATATAGTTCTAAATATACATAAATGTTGATCTAACATGTAGGCATGTGATTTAGATCATAAACTTGTAAGTAACCACGAAATTATAACATGACATGTACATCACTAAGTTGGCATAATAAGTTCATCGTCCAATAGATTCCAATAATACCATACAATTTGGTATGTTCATCACCACAACATATATAGGCATAATCAATCGCAACGATACTTTTGGATAGATGAGAATCAAACTTTATTTATCTTATACATAAGCATCATTCTATATTCGAGTTACAACATGTCATGATTTCATTTAAGAGAACGTTTAAATCTACGTAATAACCAACTTACAAACTAAAAGGAATTCTTGATTTCTGGAATCTGAATTCTGAAGTAGAAATGCTCTCCTTTGATGTAGATCGTTGAATTAGACTAGTTTTAATTTGATTTTGATGTAGGCTTTTATCTCGTCTTTGAATTGAAAGCGGTGACGGCTACTCCAAGTTCTCTATTGACGGCATGACAGTTCCATGATAATTTTTGTGTGATTTTAGGTTTAGTATTAGGTTGTTTATATAGAATTTCAATTTAATTAGAGCCGCCGGATGAACCTAGACTTAACTACAACCATTCAGACCAGATTAGAACTATCCAGAAACCCTAGTGACTCAGCAACAAGTCATAAGTCGTCAAAATTCAGATCTGGTGCGGGGGAGGGGGGGCAGGTCGACCCCCAGGTCGACCTGTAGGGGGGAGGTCGACACTAGGGTCGACCCCTTGGTCGACCTGGGTCCTGGGCAGGAATTTTCCCGCCCAGCCCGCTTCTGACTTCTGTTTTGAATTTTGAATCCGGTTTCGAGCTGTTTGAATTCATTTGAATTTCTGAAACTTCTGAAGGCCATAACTTCTTCATACGAAGTCCAATTCATGCAAACTCGGACTCTATCGCAAGCAGAATTCCGAGACAAACGCAATGGCGTAACCCGTTTCCCTTAATTCTCACAATTGAAATTAAGTATTGTTTAATTCGTTATTATAATGTTAACGGAAAATACGGGGTGTTACAGTAATTTCCCTAACGCTCAGCAATAATCTCTTGACATTTGTGTTGTTGAACCCAAAGGTAGATGTTTCTATGGGGACTGTGTCCAAACCCTAAAGTTGATGATCAACCTCTATCGACCCTCTCAGAGGTCGTAATTAGAGAAATCGGTATGAAAGTCTCCTCCAACCTAGTCTCCTCTGTTGGAGAGGGAACGAAAGTAGCTTGAGAACCATCTCCTCTGGCACGAACCTCCTCATCACCACCACTATGAGCACCAATTTCCTCTTGAGCTCCTGCTCCTTTTTCTTCGATGGGCGGAACGTTAGGATACGTAATAGGGGTACCTCCATTTGCGTACCCAGAGGAGCCTCTCCTCCCTTAGCTTTCGCCTTTCCTTCCTCTTCTTCATCATCATCTTTATGACTCATTGAGCAATCTTCGGGAAGTAAGCCTTATACATGGAGTGGATGGTTTACCAACAAAGTCTGGGTGCCACAAAATGCATTCAGAACGTTCCTCAATGCCAAGACTTGCTCGAGATGAACACTACCCCTCGAAATCCGAGGGATACCTACCACATAAAGTTTCAAGTTAGTTTGGAGCTTATGACTCAATTAACTCGAAATACAACGTAAGTTTCAAAGAACTTACAGTCATCTCCTCGCAAATCCTAGAGGGCGTCGGGCGTAGAACCAACCATGCTTGAAGTAACCGAGCTTTTTCCACGCCCTCATGATGATGTGACTATTGGCATGCGCCTCTAAACATATAAGGGAATGAGATGTGCTTCTTCTCTTCATAGAGTAGAGGTATTGAATGTTTTCCCCATTCAGCTCCACGCCCAACCACTTTATGAATAGTATGTAAGTGCCGAGCAGAAAGGTTTATGCGTTTGGATGAAGAAATGTCAGCGCTAGACATAAGAAGTAAGGAATATCCCGAACATACAGGCATGATGGGGATACGCACCCAACAGAGCGCATATGCTTCTTCCAACCAGTGTAGCCATCTAGGGGTGCATGTGCCCTATCATCCCTTCCTAGGACTAGGCATCATCCTAGGATATTCCGTACTTCACACAATCTTTCTCAACGAAGCTTCATAGATTCATGAAATAACTTAATCCAGTAGATTCTCAATAATATTACCATCTGCTATCTTGTCTGAAGCCACCATAACGACTTCTTGTTCTCCGCCCACATCCTCCTCTTCTTGCAGGCCCACTCCTGTGGGTTTTACCTCTTCCTAGATGACCGGTTCATCCACATGCTCCTAATCATGCATGTCGTGTGGGTTCATTTGTTAGGAAAGGGTGGAAGCTTCGGAAATCTCAAGCTCGCTGCCTGCTGCACTTTAATCATACGAGGATTCAGGGGAATTCAAAGACTGTTCCGCAGCTCTAGCTGCCAAGTCATGGAGTCATCCACAACTTCTTTGTGCCAATACAAACTACACTTTCAAGATAGTTGAATTAGAAGCCCCATGAAAACCTATACCCCACTATGTTGGTGTAAACAAATACGCAACCTGTAGTGTCATGTGTGCTAATGCAATTGCAGTAATGCATTTTGAGACGTAGTGATAGTTTCCAGTTTCATAAGCTTAAACCATAGTCGTCACTAATCGAGGTCGCCTAATTTGCGCCAAGCCGCGATTACGCCGTGACCGGGTCGAGAATCGAATCATGAAGTTGATGGCTCAGCCTTATGTCCATAATCCGAGTTTATACCCTAATCCTATGTGCGTGCCCGAGTTATCAATTCAAATAGGTTCGTTCATTGAGTGTTAAAGCGTTAAATGATGTAACATTCAATTTTAATCCTAAATCGATCACGTCATCGCGAAACGATTCGAATTCATAAACTCAAGTTTCGAAGTTGAAAACTTTCTAAGTGTTCCGAGATATGAATTGGAATTTTGCATCCCCTCTGGCGTAGAAAAATTTCATACTCTCGAACTTTAGTTCCTAAAAACCAAAGTGTTACGGGGCATGAAACTAATTTTGGATCCCACAACACTTGTCTTTTTTCCATCGAGTCTCCTCCTCACAAACTAAGCAGCTCCTTCACCGATCCCCCAACTTCTTCCATTTCATCTTCCACATTTTCTCTCCTGGGGTACCTCCTCCACAACTCCAAGAGAAAATTAGCAAGTTTCAGGATACGAAAACTAACTTTGTATTCATGAAAACCCCAAAGTGTTTGGGACACAGAGTCAATTTTCGTACTCCAAAACACTTGGCCATTTCCTCCAACCCCCGACAATTTTCATGCTCCACCTTCCTCCATTAAAAATTTGCACTCCCCATCTTTTACGATCTTCGTACTACGCCAAAACTCATTCTCCTTCCCTTCGAACCTCTTCAAGGCACTGCATACTCCATGCCATTGTTTCAGATCTCGCGAATATCGCCCAAGATATCCTATGAGATCTCATTTTGGGGTCCTTCCATAACGAAACAGCAAATATATCACCCGAGATATTGCAATATCGAACGGTATATCGACCGCGACGAAATACTGGATATCGTATGAGAACTTAGTTTTTTATGGTTGAAATTTAAATTTGTACCTGAAGTAGAACAATAATTAATAGACTTAAAATCAAGTCATGATAATCTTTTGTTATTTTACATTTTGCATGTTAAATGACCATATTGTATGTTCATATATATTCTACAATGCTTATGATTTTCATATTCATCTTTTTTACATACATGTTACCTATGAAATTATGTATTTTATAGTTTATTTATGCTGATTTTTTTTTAATGTTTTGGATCCTTTTAATGTTTTATGTCTAACAATATTTATGATTTAAGCATATTACGATTTAAAGTATAGATGATCTTTCGCAAAATAAAGAACAATAAAGTTGTATTGCAAAAGTTTAAGTTACTATGTTTTTAATAACATTCATAAAAATCATTTTGTAAAAATATCCTTTTTTAATATATCATGTACTCCGAGATTGTTCCGAACTTTACAACCCAAGATGGAAATCCGAGACGAACTCCCGAGTTAGACTCATCTCGTCCGAGATCTCCCCCGATATGAGATCAAGTATATAAAATTCTCGAGACGAAATACGATCGATATCCGAGATTTAAAACCTTGCTCCACGCCATGGCCAACCACTTACCCCTTGCCATCTACTCCGTTTTCCCCAGCACCGTGTTCAATCGAACTCAAAACCATGCAAAATCAAGGGGCAAACCCACCCGAGTTTTGGGACAAATTGAGACGATTGGAGTTCAAAGTGTTCTGGGGGATTTCAGATTCTCAAAATGTCTAAATGCGGCGAGTACAAAAAAGGCAATAAGAAGAGAAGGGGTGCATATCCAGCTATTTATACGTGGTAGTTAGGACGAATTCTAGAAACGCTGGAATTTTTCCTACGTTCCACAGGATCGGTACCAATCCCCAAAAATGAAAAGAAATGGGGGAAAAGGAGAAGAAGAAATCAAAACCATTCCGGGATCGGTGAAGAACTTATAAACTCAAACAATAGCGACGATCACACATACGTGTTTTTGACATCTCGATCGTCTAAATCGACTCGAGTTATTAACCAACCGTGTACTCACGAACCTAAACGGTTCGATAGCATTTCCAAAACTAACTTACGTTACCGCGCGCTCGAAACATACTATTCTGACCATGCTTTATTATGAACTCTGATCGTATCGTGCAAAATCTCATGCAAACGTGTGAT
Organism: Allium sativum; assembly: GCA_030737875.1. NCBI lineage: Eukaryota > Viridiplantae > Streptophyta > Magnoliopsida > Asparagales > Amaryllidaceae > Allium > Allium sativum. Next base: position 152,445,474 of record CM060912.1, read on the forward strand.
TGCATATGTGACTCTATACCGAAAATGACTCGTTTACGCTCCCGCGTATGCCAGAGTTGGCGATTAGTGTTCAATTTCTTGAATTGACAGGAATTGGACACTTACCCTAGAAATCAGACAGGTTTCAGTCCGAGCAACAAGATCAGATCAACTAAAACTCTAAATGATGTTGGAACTGTGCATTTGTGACAACAAGCTTCGACGAAGTTTCCAAAGCCGTCCAGAAACAACGTGTTCCTTGGAATGCATCGCTCAATGAAAAGGTCGCGACAAATCACTTGACATGATTCGTATATCCTTCTACCTTCCAGAAAGACCTGTCTCAACTTAAAGCACATCATGTTAACACATGACGTACTTTGGGGGGCAAGTGTTATCCGGCCTTTTGGCCCGACTAACCAGAAGCAATCCAATTCTACACGACCTGACCCTTCGCGAGGTTAAACGACCTAGAAGTGCAGTCCAAACATCCAGGAATCAAGCCCGTATGGAGTAACAAAAGTATGGTCTTCTTGGCTCGTCAAAACTACTCTCAAATGGCTAAGTGATTGGGGATTGGTACTTACCATCTGTTGGGGTCGATATTTACCATCCATTGGGATCCGTACGTATCCCCAAGATCGAAGCACCTCAGCAAATTTTTCTAACACTCCCAAGATCCATATTCATGATTTCGTATCCCGGGACCGGATCGGTATTTGTACAAGACTCAACTTCTGTCTAGAATTGGTTCAAGTACCCAATGATCGGTGTGTCGTCCCCACTTCTCGAATTGATATAAAGCACTTTGTATCCCCAACATGCTCTCCATATTTCGTAACCCAGAGCTTCCCGAGGAAATATGATCCCAGATATGCACGACTCCCCGAAAGGACCATCTCGAATGCAACCAAGTACGTAGGGATCGGGGTAATATATTTTGTGTCATAGGATATGTAATAAGCTTCAGAGGAGAAATCAGGGTCTCGAATTGGAGCAAGAAACAACTATCTTCTGGGATACGCACAGATCTCAGGATCAGTATCGATCTCGAAACACGAAAAATGTAGGCCATGTGCCAACTTGTCTCTACTCCCACCTACTACTACATGCTACCTTCTACTATAAATACCCCCCATTCTACTACGAGGAAAGGGTTGGTTTTTGGCTCTCTTGACATTTTGGGAAGAAGATATCGCATATTTGACTCTCAAGCTTGCTTCATCACTTTGAGAAGAAGAAACCTACCCCTTTTCGGACACTTGGACTTATTGGGGAAACATGGCATTTTGGGAAGAAGGAGAAAAGCCCTAACTTGGACTTTTTGATCTTGCTTTCCACCATTGTCATTGTAGTTACTTGGAACTATTGTTTCCCCCGTTCTACTTTTGACAATGAAGTGAATAAAAGAGCAAATTCTTCAAAGTGGACGTAGATTCTCACAGACTGAACCACTATAAGCACTGTATTGAATAAGTTTCCTACACAATTTTTTATATTGGACGTTTAGCTTCATTGTCTTATAACTCGTTGGGTGTTGCTGCTAACTTTTGAACATCAACAATACCATTCGCATACCTCTGACTCATATGGCATAACTTGGATGGTGTAGGATATACAAAAGGCGACATATTAAAATTTGAAGGTCCAGCCCTGCTATGTGGTATTGGTCAATGTGAAACATAGCTACATATAAAATATTACAACTTTCAACTATTGACTAACGCAAATTGTTATAGAGCATAAAATTTTCAAAAATATCCTTCACATTTTCATCATATATGTAAAGCTGTCATGAGTCAAATAAGGATAGTTGTACTGAATACCGTATTAATAACTCATTCATGGCAGATATCCAAAGTAACCTTGTTGTTGACCATAATTCACTATTACACATGAAGTACTAAAGCTCGCCGATGCATTTTCATGACCAGGGCTAACTGCTTGTGGTGCTATGGATCTTCTACTAGCACCTGTCTACTCTTTAAAATAAATAATTATATAGATTTTGTTGTCGTTGAGAACATTAAATCTACATTATCATCATTGGCTATTTTAATGACTTTCGATCCTAAATTCGTCGGTCACCTATACACGCTATGTCTAATTCTTCGGATTTTATCTTCATTGATTTATTTATCGACTCTTTCAATTCAACCAAATTACAGTCTTTAACAACTTTAATTTCATCGGTTTATATGATCCTTCAACATATTTATCAAAATTATCTTTGTCTATCACCAATTACAATCAAAAAACATATTGGTTTAATACATTTAGGCATCGTTCTACATTATGAACACAAGAATTTCACTAATTTGATAATAAACTAAACATCAAACAATACAAACACAAAAATTATTGAATTAAGCTTTGAAAAAACAAACCTTCAAGATTAAATAAGAAGAATAAGATGTTGATCTTCAAGTAGATCTAACTTTAACTAATCCGAAGGTTTTGTGCGAAAATAAATTTTGGATTAAATTTTATTTTTGGACTGAATCGGTTTATGTTTGAAGTGGGGGCGGAAAGAAGGAGGACATGCTAAAAATAGTCAAAATAGATCTCCGTTGCATCTGAAATGTCTTCTACTTACAGCATTTCAGATGTCATCCAAATAAAAAGAAATATCAGGACAGTATATCGGATGTCGCCAACTACTATTTAAAAAAGAAAAAATAACTAACGATATCTAAGATACCGTCAATACACGTACAATTTAAGGTGGTCAAAACTAGTTTATTTTTGTAAATATTTTCAGATTTCATTTATTTTTGTAATAAGTTTTCTTAACTCTGGCAAATCACCGGAAAAAAAAAATGCTTTTATGAATGATCACTCCCTTTTAGATTTCGGTCTGATTTCCCTTACAACAAAAAATTATCAAAACAAAATCGTTGAGTGTTCAGATGAAGAAGAAGTAGCAAAAACAAAATGGAAACATGAGAGAAGATGCAGAAATGTGTTGAAACTGACTTACGTATACACACGGGAATCATTGAAGAATATTCGTTATTTTGTTGTTGGTGTTGCTATAGCCCATGCGCCTATTAAATATAGGTTTGGTGATCAATATTTACGTAACAGACATCCACATCAAGAAGCATAAACTGGCATAGAACATTCCACCCAAAATTACTTTTGCTCTCTTCCGCTTGGGAGAGGGGGAAAGGCTAATTTTACGGCCAAGCGTTGATGGTATTGCCATATTGGGATACCCTCAAGAGAAGTTTAATTGTTGATGGTGTTATAGAATAATAGATATCCTGAAACTTTAGTTTCTAGCCTTTAAATCAATGTCCACATTTAGTTAGCCACTAGCATTAGTAGGCTAGTAGCTTGTGACTATTAGTTATTGCTTTAAATAAAGGAACCTTTTTTAATATCCGCATTTAAGCGCGGCAATTTGCTTCTCCAAAAGAGCACATTATCGTTTTTATTTTTAAATAGTGATAGCCAAAAAATAATTTTCACTGACACGGCTAGTAAGTATACCAACGGATGATATGGGTTTCGATCCGACTGTTAGGATTGTCTCACCATGTTATTAAGGAGGAATGATGGTTTGGATACAATAGTCCCATATCGTGGAATATATTAAAGGAATTGCGTACAAATATGAGTTGGTGGACATGTAATATCAAAGATTCCTTTTGTTATATGAAAGTTGTGTGTCAGCTCATATGCGTGCAAGGAAGAAGAGCTTTGTTCTGACCGTCGTTACACAACACCGACCTCAATCCAAACCCAAACTGGTTATTATTAAGGTCGGATATGGTTTTACCAAAACCCAATTTGGATTGTGTCCGATCCAATTATTAGTTTTTCGTGGTACCTACCCTCCATGTTTATGTTATATACTTATTATTTCTTATTCTAAAAACACACAAAACTTTATTCTATTGATCAGAACTTATGTGTTAATGACAATAAACTCAAACCGAAGGATTCACCTACCAAAGTAGGAAAAGTACTTTGTTGACATTTGCTAACCATTTATTTTGTCAACAAAAAACACACACCATTTCCACTATGGTTTATTTGTTATCACTTTTTTTCATGAATGAATGGTACTTTGTGTAAACGTATTACAGATCTTTACTTTTATCTCTAAGCATGTTCAACTTCAAAGAGATTCCATTCAGTAGACTTCATTAAAAGACATCATTAATAGGTAATCATTTCCAAAATCATAAATCAATCACGCATCCATCTCATAGAAGATAATTCATGTTTGTTGACATATATAATCACGTAATGGCTTTTTAATACTTGTAATTAACAGTAGGCCATATTCAAATGTAGTACGTGCAAGGCTAAACGACAACAGCTGTGAGAAAAGAGAGACGAGAAAGGAGCTGACACTTCACCAAATTCTCTTACGATAAGCAATTTCGTATACATTTCAGAATATATCATCATTTTCATGCTTGATGCGATATCGAGGAATAAAAAAAAGTTGATCGAGAGATACACAGATAGCAAGCAAACAAAAACTGTTGAAGCAACCACGCTATACATATTACCACACGATGAAGAGTGTAAGCAAACTCCTAACATTTCGAATAAAAATATGTATATATATATGGACGTAAACTCTCCACAGCACAAAAATTTCATGGACAATGTCATTAAAATAGGATTGGTACATTACCGATCGTTGATGTATCTACGTCAAAACTAAAAATATACACAACATCCATTTGAAGGACTAAATGAAGTGAAAAACCAACATATAGATACACCTAAACATCAACATTGAAAGCGAGATTACGATTGAATAAGTCCAACACTTGGACTGCTATAGCAAATTATATGTGAACAACGAGCTCGGCGTGTATAAACATAACAGTGGCTAAATTTCATCATGATCGTCTGTCCTATGTTTTATAGCCATGTCATGGTTCATTAAATACTGTATACGACATGAAACTACATTACAATCTGCATGTTGTTTATTCACTTAGAACTACGTGTATGCTTGTGGACGCAAAGAAAAAAAAGGAGGAGGAGGAAAAAGGAAGAAGGAAAATTGAACTAGAAACAAAAGAAGCTAAAAGAGTATACAACTGGACTAGAGTTGGCCTCCATTCAAATATCAAGAGGTCATATTCACACTACAACTACCAGGACAACAATGTGGCCCCTTCAAAATGTTCATATTCTATTCAAAACCTACTCACTTATCCAGCTGCATAAATCTTTTGAGTGTGACTGCCAACCAAATTTTTCTTCTTCAAATTTATGATGTAAACATATCTGATTAAAGAACCAAAACGCACCCAGTGCTCAGATAAAATAGTATTATTGCAAGTAATTGTACATATGTATGAATAAAATAAAATTAACAATTGATAAAATGAACTTGGAAGGGACATCCAAAATAAATACATAAACCAAAAAAAATAAACTTTCAGGAGACGTCCTAATCCAATTGCCAACCTAATGCGTTATGAAAATGCCTTTAATTTATTGTTGATATTCGTGTGGCTTATCATTTGGAGGCAGAAGTAATAATTGCTTGGTAGTACCTATATGCCAACGAGGTTAACAATATACTACAACTGCACTACTACAGTAGTGTGAGACCATTCATTAAAAATATGTTTCCCTTGGCTGATACTAGTGACTTTATTTTATTCATGCAAGTGACTCAACTCAGTCTCGTATGATTAGTTTGCCTCTAATAAATGCGAACAAAATTTTGCAAATATTAAGCTATATCACTGCTGTCTTAAAGTATGAAAAGTCCGTGAAATCCATCACCACGCCAAAAAGGCTTGTATGATAAGGAAAAATGTAAAGAAATCCCTCAGCTATTCATCTTTCACTCTTGCGTTACGACTTAAGTAGATGTTCCAATATGCATTGAACTATCTGTAGAATATATTCTTCGCTGTATGAAGTGACAAATTTCACTGTTGCAAGAAAGAGAATTATCAAAACTATTTTGAGAAGACAACCGTAGAATATATTCCATGTTACAAAGAAATTTTGGTATTTCAACTTTGAGTAAACATAACAGTGATGGGATGAATGACATAACATGAAAGTTCATTCCATATGGAATATGTGTAAAGTTGCATTAATGTGAATCAAATAATTGTACACTGGTTTGCAATACAACGGAAGCAACTGAAACGTTGCCAACCATGAGGTTAAGCGTAGCTGCTATCATAGTTTTTTTTTTTTTCCCTGGAATATTATTATTGAGTTTTTGAAAAAGAAAAAGAAAGAGGCTATAGGTCTCTATTTTTAATATTGTTATAAGAAAAGTCCTTATAACAATGATTTTGTAAATTAAGCCCATCGTTTTTTTTAAACTGCCTGATGAAATCGAAGGCAGCTAGGTTACTCGTCTGTCCACCACAGCGGCTCCCCTTTTGACTAGCCCGGCACAGAGGCTTGTTGTCTCCAACCGAGTTTATAGGTTTTATGGGAACCCACCTCCGCGCCTTGAATGGGAGTAGGGCAGACAGGTATCGAACCTACGACCTCGTTAACAGGAAGCAGGTAACATACCGTTGCGCCACTACTTGTGGACAAATAAGTCCATCGTTTTGAAATAGCGGAAAAATATAAGATACTTCACACTTTTTTTGACAGCAAAAGCAGAGAAGCTTGCAGTTTTCTAAACAAAATAAAAACTTATAAAATTCAATTATGTTGAAAAACTGCAAATTATTTACTTTAAATATACTTGAATAAACAACGATATTTTTATTTATAAATAAAAAAAAAAAATTGGGGAAGCTCAAGTTAACTTGCATTTTTTATCATAAAACTGCAAACTAGTTTGTGCTGTCGAATTCAGAAAAATAGAGACAATATTTACAAGTTCATTGCTATATGGACTTTTCTTATAACAACTTGAAAAATAAAGACCTTGGGTGCAAAGCCCATTTTGAAAATTTTGGTTAAATTATATGCTTATCCCCCTACCACTAGCTCAGTATCTAAATGTCAACTGCTATTATGGATACTTTTTTTTAACTTTTATTATTATAATATATTATAAATATGTTTCAAACTAGTATACATTTAATGATATACAGTTTGATTAGAAGCTTCAAATATTTATTGATACAACAAAACAAATAAGCAATTTTCCATCATTCTTGAGACGAAGGAAACTCTTCCCCCGATCATGCAAAAAATTGTCACAGCCAAACTCGAAAAATCCACCAAATTATATACTAGGGATGCTCGTATGTATGTAGCCATCTGCTACCCATCACACGGTGGATTAAAAATGTATGAAAATTATTGGTTGTTCCAGGGATCCTAATAAAAAGCTGCATAGTTCAAAATTAAGCACATGTAGTTCTATATTCATGGTGTCATGCCATACAACTTTGGTTAATTAAAAAAGACGGATGCATTAGCCACACTGTGCATTACACATTTGTACTTGTTATCTGATCTTTTGGCAGTGTCCATATTGGGATCCAGAAAATTTATCATATATGGGCTTATTCTTATTTTGCGACATCAAAAACCAAGTACCAATACGGTAAATTTTATTAAAATGTTCATATAAAGAAGTTGAAGCAATGTACTTGTATGGTACTGACCCCAAGGAAGAAGAGGAAATTCAAATTCTTGTTTTGGAACCGAGATGACATATGCAGCTACCTGCACAAAAAATCATCACGGACTAAGAATATATTCCAAGTTAAAGAAGAGGATAAGAACATACATAAATTCTAATATTTGAGAACAAATAATGGCCATACAAGGATAGATGCTGCAAGAGGGTATGGGGCTTTAAAAAGTACTGAAGTTTCTTCTGTTTCATAAAGAAGGTCCATGATCTCCATGCAAACATCAAATCTCACAAGCTCTCCTACTTTGGATAGTTCCCTGCCAATGCCAAATTATCAGAAAAATGTCTACCTAGATATTATTTGTCTTGATAAATTTATTTTTTCAACTCTTCAATCTTTTTGTTCAGTTTATATTTCCATATACGCTGCATACTTATCTAAACAGTCTACAGGTAAATGTTCCAAAATCAGTTATTAACTATTCTTCCCAGTTTACATCATTCTAACATCCACATGAATATACCAACGGTTGAAAACATATCTCAGAAATAAATATGCTGAAACTGGACCTTTATTCTAGCAATCTACTTCACATTATATTAAAAAAGGAAAATACAGCAGCTTTGCTCCCTAAGCACTTCACGAACAAGCATCGAGATTGGACTATTAGTTTTGTGACCCCAGTACCAAAAGAAATAGAAATTAATTTCACGGAGGCTATAAGAAAATAACCCTATTACAACTGGTTATTTATGACGCTTGCAAAATGACAGTTGTAATAAAATGGTTTTAACGAGTGGTTTTCCTAACAGTAGTAATAAGAAGTTTTTACGTGTTTATGACAACCATTTATTTCAGCCAGTCACAATAAAGATCTATAGCAACAAAGCAACTTATTCGTTTTCACCATTGTAAATATTGATATTTTCCCGAAGTTTATAAGAAAATTTGAAAAACTGATATTACTAATATTTACTGTTTAATAATTAATTTTAACTAATTAAGGATTAATAAACAATTCCTAGTGATTAAGAGGTAACATTTATTATTTAGTATTTAATAATTATAATTGTCAAAAAAAATTATTAAATTTTCCAAATTAATTTTAAAAATATTTAAAACCAAAATTTGAAATTTTTATGAAACTTAAAAATTAAAAGTTGATGCCTTGGCAAAAAAAACTAAAAGTTAAAATTTAAATAAATTTAGAATTTTAGAAAATATCAACTTTTTTGGAAAATTCAAAATAATCAATATTTAATAATTCTAATTAATTTTCAAAATAAAGATTTAATAATTAAGGTTAGATATATAATAATTACTATAAATAACTTATAATATATACAATAATGAACATTACAATTAAGAAGTAACAAGTAATAATTCCTAATTATTAAATATTAAATAAGAAATAATATTTAACAAATAATAATTTATAATTATGACTAATATTTAATAATCAAAGATTAATAAGTAATATTTAACCATTAATAAATCACATTTAATGATTAGGAAATAATATATACTATTTAGTATTTAATATTTAAAAGTTATAATTAATAACTATATTTAATATATAGTGTTTTAAAAAAATTGAATTTTTTTCAATTTTCTAAAATAAACTTAAAATTATTCGTAAAACTTAATTAAAAAAATTGAAATTCATAAAGTTTTATTTTGGCATATTCATCTACATATTTTCTTTTGTAACTTACTTTTTTTTGACATATTCCGGACAAACTTCTGACTCAAATCCAAATATCTGGTGCCCTTCAATTTTTATCTCCAAATCCCAATTTTTGGCGCTCCTCCAAAATTTTCAACTTGTGTTATCAAAGCGCGCGCTATAGCGACAAATAGCGCATAGCGAAGTGCTTATGCTATTATACTTACAATAGCGCAAGGGTTCCCTATAGCGCAAAAATAGCGCTCTATATTATCATAGCGCAAATAGCGCGTAGCTCTAAATAACGCGCTAATTTGTTTTTGTCTTTTTTAAAAAATGTTTGGACAGTGAATTAAGCCCAAAATAGCACTATTGTATTTATAATGACTCAAAGGAAAAATGCCGTAGAGAATGACTCGAAAGAAAAAGAAACTGATGATAGTTTAAATAATGATTAATGGTTATGATTTATAGTGACTATGTTTTAAAAATTTAGAAGCATAATATAATTTATATGTTTTGTTATTGTACACTTGAATCAAGTTTAACTTTTGTTTATTTCAATCTTGTTATTGTAGATTTCATATATTATTTTCATTTGATCTTATTTTCACTTTACGAACTTTTCTTATTTATAATTTTTTTCTTAGTACTTTTTAGTGGATTTTTTTAAAACGTTTTGTACAAAAATGTATTTTTGTGCATTTTTTATTAAAATTTTATATCACCATAATTCATAAATAAAATAAAATTTCATTATAGTTCACAAGTATGAGAATAAATTTCAAATTTGTAAGACACAAATATATTATATCCATCGATTATTTTGAATGTACAATATGAACTTATCAAATTTTCTATAATATAATTACATTTTACATAAAAATATATATAATTCATGCATAAAGTATGGTAGTGCTTATATTTGAAGTTTTGAACGGTTTGAATATGATGCAAAATTTGCACACAAAAAAAAAGGTTAAGTAAAATATACTTGATTACTTTTTTTTCTTCTTAATGAACACAATAGTGCGCGCTATAGCGCATAGCGCAAGCCTTGCGTTATAGACTACACTGTTTTCAACTATAGCACCTCTTCTTTATATCCAAAACCAAATCGAAAAATAAAAAGGACAGTTTAACTCAGGTCCGGTTTAAGTTTCAAAATACAAAAAAACTCCTCTCTAAAAACTTTATAAATTAGGTCTATGTTTCTTGAAAATTATCGAAAAAACACCCAAAAAAGTGTAAAAATTTTCCAAACTTCAAATTTTAATTCAACATATAATCATCCTCAAATTCATGCAGGAAAACTACAAAAAGATGATTCAAAAATAAAAAATACTCGCTTAACAGCGAATTTCTGCAATTTTTCGTAAAATTGCATATATCGTAGCAATTATTTTAAAATCTTGCAGGTTTTCATGTAATTTTTGCTAATTTGCTTCAAAAATTTAAATTCCAAACCTATACTTGTTTATACATCAAAGTATTGCAGAAAAATAAAAAATCGTCAGCAAAATTATTAAAATTGCATACAAATGAAATATTATTCATCTCCATTAAATTGCTGAAAAAGATGCAACAATTTGCAAAATTTGTAGAGATATCTGCAACTTTTCCACATAATACACTATACTATAAAAGAACTGCAGATACATCTGCAATCATTTATAATAATTACAGACATTGTTGCAACTATTCTTCCTTCTTTTAATACATGCAGTACACTGTGTGAATAATTGCAGAAATGTCTATAATTATTCTAAAAAATTGCTAATATTTCAACAAATTTTTTTTTGTAGAATCATTCCGAGAATATTTACAATTTTTTGAAATTTTTATACAGCAGCGCAAAAAAACACGAAAGTAAAATGCTACAGTAAAATAGGGATCCGGTTAATATATAAACTTATAAAGTTGCACAGGGAGCCGTAGCAATTGAATGTTGGAGGAGTTAGTTGATCTAGGATGTTGAGCGGTTGTTTTAAAGAAAATGAATTTTGTTTTGATAATATGCTAGTGAAATCTTTATAGCTGCAGATGGCAATTTCTATGCTTATTTGCAGTTGCATTATCAGTTTTCAGCTCATAATAGGACACCGTATTTTCTCTGATATCAAAGCTGTACATGTTAAAGCTTTTCATTTTTGTACACACTGATCGGTATACTTATGCTTGATGATTCTCTCCTCCTGCTCCTCTTTCTTTATTTTCTATTCATAGATGCCAATTTCAGAAGAGATCATGTTTGTCCCTTTTTAATTTATTCATGAATTTTTATACTTTCAATCACATTTTTTTTTCCAAACAAATAGAAAATGAAACGTCATTTTTGAGCAAAACTCGGACCGTTCTCCATCGAAACCGGCCGGAGATGTCCGAAATTTCGTCATTCGGGCCGAGATCTCACAACAGGGTTTTTGTTGACGTCATCCTTGTGTTTACGTAATGAGTTGTTGTCTATGTGCTTATGTGATGTGGTTTAGTGATGTGGTCTATGTGATTATGTGAGGATGTCCATTTTATTTACACAAAATACAATGTTTCATGTCTTAACAATGCATATTGATTAATGAATTTATGGTAACTTATCCTGCGTTTTATCTGTGATGTTCTCTCTTATGCTATGTTGCAGGTTTCATTTTTTGTTGATGACAGAAGGAATAAATTTAGCGGAAATACTGACAAGGGAGCTAGGCATGTCGATAGGGAAGCAATTTAGTTTATCATTATTTTGTATAATATGTATAGTTGTCATCAAGAAAAAGGAGTAGATTGTTAGATCCTGCCCTTACAAGTTTTAGCGAGATAACTACACGTATTCATATATGTGTATAAAATAACTCCTGCAGGAAGTTTCATATGATAACCTAGAAGTAGATTCAAGCGAAGATTGGAAACAAGTTAGTTTTTATACTAAGTGTAACGACCCGGATTTTTGAACAGTTTATTTTGAATATTTAGTATGGTTTTAAATATTGAATTTATAATATAAATGGTATTTTATTGGGTTATCGATTGAATAATCGAAATACGAGAACTGAAATAATTTAATTCAAAAATAAAATTGAATCGAAACGGTTCAGATGATTAATATATATACTATTTAAAAATGAACGATGATAATAGAAATTTATTGTTGAAGAATTTATTTGTTTTGAATTTAAATTGATTTAATATGGCTATTTTAAATATACATTCAGATTAAATTGTATAATCTATTTCGTTGAATTCAAAATAGCGTTATAACATTATAACGACGGTCGGTACACTAAAATAGCGGTTCACGATTGTTAATTGTGAACCCCGATTTATTTGATCAGTGGATAGGATCAAAATCAAATCGATATCTGTTTAAAATAAAGTGAAAATCACTTTATACCGAATCAAATTAATTATAAATCAAATCGTATTAAATATGCATTGTACTTCACCCTACATTCCTTTATTTCTCGTGTACTTTATGTCCCCTCTCCATCTATAAATCACGACACTCCCTTCCCTTTTCTTTAGTTTCTTCATTTTCAGTTCCTCAGATAAGTAAATTAAAAAAAATGTCGTGACTTCCTATATCAATTCAAAATAGAATCGATTCCATTAAGTTGAAGAAAAAAGGTGCGATGCAAGTATTGGGATTTATTGGCTTCGTTCTTCAGTTCCGTCTTGTATCTGATGTCGCGATTCAAGCCAAGAGGTTGGACGTCGACGTTGGATTTGGGAGGATCCGATCTTCAGCTAGGGTTGCGATGTACTGGGTCTCCATTTTTGTGCGATGGCAGGTCTCGAGTCCGACAGTGATGTGGATTAGGGTTCGAATTAGGGCATCGACCTTATCAACAACAAATGAGGAGCAGTATATGTCATGGGTGAAGGGGATGCCACATTGGGGTATCGACGTTGAAACCAGGGCATAGGGTGCGATTTGTTTGGGGTGCGGAAATCAGTGCAGTTTACCCTGAAACTTCGAGTTTTAATTGGATAAAGTAGCGATGTCCTAGTTGATTAAGGAATGATGGAGAAAGTAGGAGGGTTTGAAATTACTGGCGAATATATTTTGGCATGAGCCAGACAAAATGTTTATAGGGGAAAAGGGTTGTTGTGTTCAGTTGCTGTGAGACAGCAGTTGTGATTAGGGCATGTTCATGAGTGATTGGTTTAGAAGGAGGTGTGCAAATTGGATAAAATGATGCTTAGGTGATGGAGTTTTGTTGTGGAATTAGTTGATGGTTTTTGATGCAAGGATTTATGGATGTGGAAGGCGCAACTTGAAGTGGAGTTGGTGTCTATGGTAACAGTGTTTGATTTGTTTATGGGAAGATATTGGATGTAGGTAATTTATTTCATAAATTTAATTAGAGATTAAAAATATAAGTTATAATCTTAATCTTATAAACTTAATCTTATAAATCGTATATCTTGCCTATGAAGTCAGATTCGAACGAGATGGTTCAAGTTGGATTCGTATGGTCGTTAACTAAGCGATGGAATTCAATTCGGAATTTTAATTGGATATTCGACAAAGGAAATCATTGTGAGTAAATCTCACTCACGTTTTATTTAAAATTATTTTTATTAGTTAAAAATAATTGTTGTTGCTTGTTTGAATGTTGTTTGGTTGATTTAAATATATTAGTTATTTAGGTTGACTATTATATATATATATATATAATGTTGGCTCGCTTTCTGACCAAGCCATCCAGGATCATTCATAAAAGGAAAACAGGAAGCCAAGTCCCCCAAGAAACTGGAGAAATGGATCGCACTACATCGTCTCGCCCAGAAATGGATCGCACTCCATCGTCTCGCCCAGAAATGGATCGCACTCCATCGTCTCGCCCAGAAATGGATCGCACTCCATCGTCTCGCCCAGGAACGGATCGCTCCCATCTCGTCAACGAACGATGTATCCAGGCGATCCGATCCAAACTTATATCGTCACCCAGAGCGAACCGATCCGATCCCTTGGTGCGCACCAAACCCTCTGACCCATTCAATCACGAGCTGCTCTTCAGCGATCCGAACCGCACGGATCTGGCGACACGTGTTCCTAACCGCCATCTGGACCAATTTTCCCCATCTGCACGATCCGATTTTCAAGCAAATCATGACACCTGTTCACAACGGCTAGTTTGACTATTTCTTCAATGGTGGCGATGCGATCCGAAAATCTCGGGATTCGTGCCACGTGTCCACGATCCGCCTGACAAAATCAGCTATAAATAGCCCAGAGCTTGGCATTTTTCGGGATCTTTTTTTGGCAATAGTGAGTACTGAATCCGCCATTGTTGTCGAACCACTGAAATATTGAGAGAAATTACTGTTGTACTAGCTTTTAAAGCATAATCAATAAGATATAAAGTGGACGTAGGCTCGTTAACGCCGAACCACTATAAATTCTGAGTGTTATTTTCTTTTTCCTTGTTCCTCATTTAGAATTCTCTACAGTTTATAACAATTTGGGTGTTAGGTCCAAATTTCGATCTAACATTTTTGGTGCTTTCACTGAGAGACTCAGTCTTAAAGTTTCGTCATTCGTTTCCTTGAAGATTCCAGCGATTCGGATATCATGGCTGGAAAAAGATCTAAAGTTTCGTAGACCAACGAAACGATCGAGGAGAGTGTACACGAACTGGACAACGAAGAGACTCTGGATCGTGGAGCGCAGGGGACGATCCGATCTGATGAAGACGCCTCGTTCCGAGTCGAAGAGAACGAGACGATCCATGCTACTGAAGGGGTTGTTACTCGATCCCGGGGCAACACCTCGCAGCCTCCGCGCACCACAACCACGAGTCGATCTCAGGGGGGCGCAGCGAACCGCCCTCCACGAACCGCAGCTACCCGAACGGATGGTCAGAACACAACTCGACCTGGAAAAGAACCTATGACCCACTCCTATCGTCCTGGAACCTCTGCTCGACCCGGTCCGAGCACTTTGCCCATAAGAGAGGGTGATGATGACCACTATGATCCTGCTGCTCCTGTCACTGAGGGGGATCTTTCTCGCTTTGTCGAAATGTGGGATAGGTTGTTTGACGAGTTGGCTGCCCAAAGACAGGAAAGTTCCATCCTGCGGCAAAACTTGACGGCTATGGATAGAAGACTTGATGAGCTAGCAAGGCAAAGAACATCGCCGGTTCGTCCACTCACCCCAGCATATTCCTCTTCATCTGAAGAATCGCCGAGACCTCCGCGGCGACCATATGAAAGAGCCGAAAACATAGAACAGCTTCGGTTCGGGACCCTGCCCTCACAAGAAGAGGAAGAACTAGGGGCAGGACCCACAAACCGTAATATGGATGGTCAAGCAACGACCCTCGGGACTCGAGGTGTGAACAGTCCTGTGCATGACAGACCACCTCAGCCCCGTCGCCGTACGCATACTCATGATAACAGGGGGCAGCGAGGCCCCGTCCGAGCCCCGGATTTTGTGGCTACTCCCCGAGGAGAGATCAGAGAACCTCGTCGGACCAGACGCACCGACCCTGAACCTCCTTTGACTAGTGCAAACGTTGCAGCCATGGTTCACCAGATTTTGGCCGACAGCCGTGGACAGCGGAACGAAGATTGGGGGATTGACCGCAGTCATACCCCTTTTACTGACGATATTTTGGATGCAACTTTTCCAAGGCGTTTCAACATGCCACAAATGAACCGATATGCAGGAAGATCTGATCCTGTTCAGCACCTAATGAGATACTCTTGGTCGATGACTGCTGCCGCCGCTTCTGACGCGGTTAAATGTAAAGCGTTTCCCATATTCCTGGAGGACGTGGCTTTGCTATGGTTTACTCGCCTGCCGGCGAGATCGATTTCTAGCTTCAGGGAACTAAGCGAGAAGTTCGTAGAGCAATTCCGTATCTACGCACAGAAGACGAAAAGCGTGATCGATCTATTCCTTGTCAAACAACGACCAGGCGAAAGTCTAAAGATGTACTTGGATCGTTTCAATTTGGCCGCCACTGAAGTTAAAGATCCTCATGAGCCGACCATTGTCGCAGCACTAATTGATGGAGTGGATAAGGACACTGAATTCGGGAGGTACTTGGCAGGCAAACCACCCCACACCAGAGAGTTATTCTATGAGAAAGCCAATGTACATCTACGCCGGGAAGAGGTATACGCAAACCGAAAGCTTAAAACAACTGATAAGGAAGAAGTTCAGAGCAATGTCGCCATCAAACAGACTGGAGACAGCTCGGGGAAAGTTGAGGTTAACGTCGGAAATCAGAACCAAGGTGGTCGCCGACCAGGTAACAACAATAACAATGTTAACGGCAACAGCCGGAAGAGGGGCCGAGGGAACGACTCCCAGAGAAGGACTCGTCCCAGGGCCTTTGAAAGTTATACACCCATAAATGATACTCTGGAAAATATCTTCATGGATGCGTATGAAGTCCTCCAGAATAAGAGGCCACCTCCTAGGGAGTCGACAGAAAAAGAGCGTGTGACAGGGAAGTTTTGCCTCTTTCATCAAATCCACGGCCATTCGACGAATGAATGCCGTCACCTGAGGGACGTAGTCGAAAGGCTGCTTCGAGAAGGGAAGCTAGACGAATACAGAGTAACGCCTAGGGACAGGGGGCAAGCAGTGCAGGCCCCGAATCAGAATCAAAATCAACTTGCTGCTAGGCCAACTGCTCAGCAAAAGGGAAAGAATATTGTGATCAACACCGTGATCGGTGGACTTTACCTTGCTGGGCACAGTTCCAAAGCTTTAGATCAATATGTCAACGCAGCCAAACAACACCTCGAAGTGGGGGAATGTAGCAACCCCGAGGACAGCGTCCCGGTAAAGCAGCAGAAGATGATGACTGATGACGTTATTTTCCGAGAACGAGAAAGCATCGGAGTCCATGCTCCAACTGAAGATCCACTTGTAATTACGATACCCATTGGGCCAGCCACTGTTCATAAGGTTCTGGTGGACAACGGGAGTTCCGTTAATATTCTTTTCAAGAAGGCCTTTGACCAGATGAATCTTGAGATAAAAGACTTGAAGCCCTGCCAAGGATGGATTCGTGGATTTAACGGAGCATCCACCGCACCTATGGGTTATGTAGAATTGCCAGTTACACTTGGGGAAGGAGAACGCCAGAGAGTGAGAATCCTTCCCTTTGTGGTATTGGATGTCGAATCGCCATACAATGCCTTCTTGGGCCGGCCGGCCCTCGCGAAATTCAGAGCCTGTATAGCCCCCTGGTGCTTGCTACTGAAGTTCCCCACAGAAGCTGGCATTGGTATCGTCAGAGGGGATCAAGTTGCTGCGCGAGCATGTTATGTTGCCGAATTAAAGTTGCTTCGCAACGGCGGGGATATCGAAACTAAAGGCACTCCTCCCCCTTTGGGGGCGGAAACCTTATAGCAACCAAAGAGGATAATTGTTGGAGAGTTGCCTAGAGTGATGCCCGAGGATATAGATCCCAGAGAGGATCAAGAACCCGGGGGCAGAACGGCAACTCCCAACGAAGCAACTGTGGATGTGCCAATCGATGACAGTGACCCGGAGAAGGTCCTTAAGATTGGATCCCAGTTAAGTCCGACTCTTGCCGAAGAATTGACGGCTTTCTTAAAGAACAACTTGGATGTATTCGCTTGGACCCACGCGGATATGTGCGGGATATCCCCATCAATCATGAGCCATTCTTTGAGCATTAACCCCAAACATCCTCCAGTAAAGCAAAAAAGGCGAATGCTGGGCCCAGAGAGGTCCGCTGCCTTGAAAGAAGAGGTTGGAAAGCTAAAGAGTAATGGGTTTATCAGAGATTCCACTTACCCAGACTGGATTTCGAATCCAGTCCTGGTAAAGAAGGCCAACGGGAAGTGGCGAACGTGTATCGACTTCTCGGATCTAAACAAAGCTTGTCCCAAAGATAGTTTCCCATTACCTCGAATTGACCAGTTGGTAGACTCGACGGCAGGTCACGAGCTTCTCTCATTCATGGATGCTTATTCAGGATACAACCAAATTCCGATGCATGTTCCGGACCAAGAGCATACTAGCTTTATCACTGATCTGGGATTATATTGTTACGTAGTAATGTCTTTTGATTTGAAGAATGCAGGCGCTACGTACCAACGTTTGGTCAACAGAATGTTTTATAACCAAATCGGGAAAACAATGGAAGTATACGTCGACGATATGTTGGTTAAATCCAAGCAATCCTTTCAACACACTACTGACTTGGCAGAGATGTTCGGCATTCTTCGAAAGTATGGGATGAAACTCAATCCCACCAAATGTTCATTCGGTGTTGCTTCTGGAAAATTCTTAGGATTCATTGTCAGTTCGCGCGGCATCGAGATTAATCCGGACCAGATTACGGCAATCAGGAACATTCAGAAACCTAGGCAAATTAGGGATGTGCAAAGCCTTGCCAGAAAAGTGGCCGCACTAAGCAGATTTATCTCCAGGGCTAGGGATAAGTGCATCCCATTCTTCGAATTAATAAAGCGAGGAAAACGCCACTTTAAATGGACACCTGACTGCGTAGAAGCGTTTCAGAATTTGCTCAGACACTTGGAGAAGCCTCCAATTCTATCTAAACCAATAGACCACGAGGATTTATTCGTGTATTTGGCAGTATCATCTCATGCAGTCAGCTCAGCATTGGTAAGGGAAGAGGAGAAGGTCCAAAGACCTGTGTATTACGTGAGCAAAAAATTAACAGCGGCAGAGCGTAATTATCCACGGATAGAAAAACTGGCGTATAGTTTACTGATTACCTCCAGAAAACTTCGGCACTACTTTCAAGCACATCCTATTACCATATATACTGATCACCCACTCAAGCAAGTTTTACAGAGACCGGAGGCATCTGGAAGGTTACTCAAATGGAATATTGAGTTAAGTCAATTTGACTTGAACTTTCAGCCCAGACGATCAATTCGGGGGCAAGTGATAGCTGACTTCATAGCAGAGTTCACTGTTCCTGAAGAAGACATAGCAAACGAAGAAGTGGAACCCTCAAAGTTACTTTTCGACCCTAATGTCTGGAGATTATACACTGATGGTGCTAGAAACAACGAAAGATCCGGCGCTGGAATAGTGCTTGAAACCCCCGAGAAACGATTGATAACTTATGCCATCCGAATGGAGTTTCAGGCCACTAACAACGATTCTGAATATGAAGCTCTGATAGCCGGATTAAAGATTGCAAAGGTACTAGAAGTCACAAAACTGAACATCTTCTGCGATTCCAAGTTAGTTGTGAACCAAGTTACTGGGAGATTCCAAGCTAAAAGTGCAAGATTGATTCTATACTTAAAGAAAGTGAAAGAACTGCTGAATGAGTTTGATCACTACAGCATATCTCATATTCCGCGGTCAGAAAATCAGCAGGCAGACAAGTTGGCAAAGATGGCTAGTTCTAACGATCCTGAAGTGATAGGGCTAGCCCCCGTCGAAGTACTTCGGTCTCCCAGCATTGATCAGATGGAAATCGACCTAGTAATAGAGACGGAACCAGAAAAGGAGTCGTGGATGACCCCTATAAAGAATTTCCTAATGGATGGAGCGCTTCCGACCAGGAAAAGCGAGAGGCGCAAAGTGATTCGTAAAGCCGCCCGATACGTACTGCAAGGCGGAGTCCTTTATAGATAAGGGTATTCAATGCCCCTCCTTCGGTGTATAGCCCACGATGACATCAAACGTGTGCTGCAAGAAGTCCACGAAGGCGAATGTGGCGACCACACTGGGGGGCAAACTTTGGCGAAAAAGATATTGCGGCATGGTTACTTCTGGCCTACCATAAACAAGGATGCAGAAAGATATGCACGACGATGTGATGCGTGTCAGAGATTTTCAAAGATACCTAGAGCGTCTCCAAGTCAGTTAAAAACAATGATGAGTCCATGGCCTTTTGCTATGTGGGGAATTGATATCATAGGAAGTCTCCCCATAGCGAGGGGCGGAGCAAAGTTCGCCATTGTGGCCGTAGATTATTTCACTAAGTGGGTCGAGGCAGAACCACTAACTACAATCACAACTAAACGGGTGATCAACTTCATCGTGAGAAACATCATCTGCCGATTCGGGATTCCAAAGATTGTGATAACAGACAACGGAACTCAATTTGATAGTGCTGAATTCAGAAACTTCTGCCAAAAATACCACATCGAGAATCGATACACCTCCGTGGCACACCCACAATCGAACGGGTAAGTCGAAGCTGCAAATAAAGTAATTAAGTCCATTCTGAAAAGAAGAATGAAGCGGGCTAGAGCCATGTGGGCTGATGAATTGCCCTTGGCACTATGGGCCTACAGGACGACATATAAATCAGCGACAGGACATACCCCGTTCTCCCTTGCTTTTGGAACGGAAGCAGTCATCCCGATTGAGATAAAGGTACCTTCTCATCGGGTGACCTATTATGATCCAATGTCCAATAATGAATTGCTCCTTGAGTCCCTGGATATGATCGAAAAAAAGAGGGATGAAGCCGACCTGCGTGCTCTGAGATGCAAA
Source organism: Allium sativum (assembly GCA_030737875.1). Lineage (NCBI taxonomy): Eukaryota > Viridiplantae > Streptophyta > Magnoliopsida > Asparagales > Amaryllidaceae > Allium > Allium sativum. Next base: position 152,466,139 of record CM060912.1, read on the forward strand.
CAACAGGTCGCCCGATATTACAACAAAAAGGTCCGAGCTCGGACCTGGGAACCCGGAGACTTGGTTCTAAAACGTGTCTTTCCACCCCCAACTCATATGGGAGCGAAGTGGGAAGGACCGTACTCTATTCTCAGCAAGCTTGATAATGGAACCTTCAAGCTGGCAACCGTAGATGGAAAAGAAATCCCCAGAGTGTGGAATGCCCAACATCTACGGCCATATTTAACATGAGAAGCTTCAAATTTATTCTTTTGCTTTAAAAAAAAAAAAAAAAACTATGTACAGGGCATGACTTGCCTAGAACAGTCTGATTCCTTAAAGCAAGAGATTATAAAGTGAACGTAGGTCATGATTCGACCGAACCACTATAAAAATACTCTGTGTCATTTACCTTTATTGCATCTTTATTTATTTGCCTATGAAAATCAGTGTGAATAATGCAGGTACCCGAAGTCCGGTGCCAACAGTTCCTCTCGTAAACTAATCAGAGGAACCCAAAGCCTTGGTAAATACTCCAACTGCCTATCCGACTGGTTTTAATCCTCGGAGCTTGGATTAAGATGTAAACCTAAGACGAGTTTGATAAGCGTTCATGATTGCAGACTGCCGAGTTCGAACTCTAACTCTTGAGAGCGAGAGAGAGAGTATAAAAGCGTCTCCGATTGAGCGCTGAGAAAGAGCTCCTTTCCCGCTGAAGGATCGGGGAGCGAATGAATCGCTGAGCTCGAACTCTAACTCTCCAGAGAGAGAGAGTATAAAAGCGTCTTCGATTGAGCGCTGAGAAAGAGCTCCTTTCCCGCTGAAGGATCGGGGAGCGAATGAATCGCTGAGCTCGAACTCTAACTCTCCAGAGAGAGAGAGAGTATAAAAGCGTCTCCGATTGAGCGCTGAGAACGAGCTCCTTTCCCGCTGAAGGATCGGGGAGCGAATGAATCGCTGAGCTCGAACTCTAACTCTCCAGAGAGAGAGAGAGAGTATAAAAGCGTCTCCGATTGAGCGCTGAGAAATAGCTCCTTTCCCGCTGAAGGATCGGGGAGCGAATGAATCGCTGAGCTCGAACTCTAAGCTCTCCAGAGAGAGAGAGAGTATAAAGGCGTCTCCGATTGAGCGCTGAGAAATAGCTCCTTCCCCGCTGAAGGACCGGGGAACGAACGAATCGCCAAGCGAAAAACTCTAACAATTGATTAGGGGGCATCACGCGCTCCTATGCATACACTAAACTTTGATATAACAGTGTAACATAGCATGAACATTCTTCTTCCTGTTGATTGACTGACTTATAATTATTAATAGTTGGCTAACGACTAAACGTGGAAAGTTTCTATGAACACAGGTACACAATGATGTAAGAAGAAACAAATCCTTGTTTATGTACCACGAGTCAGCAAAATGGAAAACAAGCTAGAAACAAAAGTGAGGGCCAGTCTCACAATTACACTTTCTGGCCAGTGGGAAACCGAAATACAAAATATCAACAAACATCCTATTTATGCTTTGATTTCTTCTCTCGCTTCTGCCTCTCTAGCCTCTCCTTGTCGGCTTCAGATGGATCCTCCTTCTTCCTTTTCCGCTTGTCCACAAGGGGAGCATCTGACTCCTCTGAGGTCTCCTCTTCCCCTTCTTTTCCCTTGCTTCTGCTGGAGAGGGAAGCCGGGAAGTCATCGGGGTTTGCAAAGTGAAGTTGCCGGCTGATGGACTTGGACTGGATTTTCATAATCATCCCAGTTTTGGGATCGAACTCTGCAAGAGGGACCACGTCCAAAGCCTCATCCCCCACCTGCTTTGAAGCCAACTCTTTCTCTTGTCTGGCTTTTCGGCTGGCCAGGGGTTCCTCATCATCATCATCATCGTCGGCCTTTTTGGTGCCGGTAGTATCCTCTTCGTCATCCACATGGCGACCATCCATGTCTTTTAAAGCTTCGATAGTCTCGGCATCCTTGAGTACATCGGGACCAGCACCCGGCAGGACGGTCTCCTCCTCCACTTCTCTCTCTTTTCCAACACCCTTGTCGACGGGCTCGCCACCTGCATTACGAGAGACACACATTACTAATTCAATGGGTTGTCCTGTTAGACGACGACAATTCGCAATCGCTTTAGCAAATTGCGGGGAAAAGAGAGAGATACCTTCAGCAGATACTCCCTCTTGAGTAGATCCGGATGCTCCAACAACCACGGGAGTTAGACCTAAGGGGATTAGCAGATCGTCAGGATGGTACTCCTCAACTTCGGAGGTTTTAGGCTTCGCGGCGGAGCTGGAACCTTCATCAATTTTGCCTTTACCTTTAGCCATGGTTCTCTCCCTCTCCATTTCCGCCAGGATTAAGCGACGACCCTCCGCCAGATCCTCAGGCTCGTTGTCTCTCAGGATGCTCTTCATCAATTCATCTTCATTGATCTCTTCAACCCCCAGTCTATGTTTTTCGCCCTCCACAATGGCATCCCATAAGTTGGCCAAAGTAACATGATAATCCGGGATCCATGAGATATTGCGAGTTTTGAGAACCTGACCGAGGAAATCAAAGATCATTTCCTCAAACCCCTCGATTTCTTTCTCTCTTTCAAGGAGTTTGTTGTTGGAGGCAGTGGCCATTTCAATGGCGCTATCAACGTTCTTTTCGGCAAGAGCTGCCCGTCTCTCCGCATCTGTCACTTGATCATTCAAGATCACTTTTTCCGCCTCTGCCAGAGCCAACCTTTCTTTTAGACTCGCTCTTTCCGCCTCCCAAGCAGCCTTCTCCGTCAAAAAATGGCCTTGTGCCGTTACCAATTCGATGTTGGCCATTCTGAGGTCTTCAACCTCCTTTTTTAAGGCCATTTTTTCCTGGCTATTGGAATCCAGTTCTGAATGAAAGCGCTGCTTGGCATTTTCTAATTCAGTTTTATAGTTTGCGGCGTCTCTCTGTGCCAAAGCGAGCTGGGCTTGAGCGTCTTCCAGGTCCTTCTCTAATTTTGTCCTAGCCCTTTCATTATTTTCGAGTTTTGCTTTAGACCTGTGAGCTTCTATTTCGAGTGTTCGGATGACCTCCGAAAGATTAAGTGCGTGCTTTTTCATCGTCTCGTACTGCTTGGCCACGTGACGGATATGCCCGATAACTTCTTTATCCCAGTTTTTAGGGACCGGTTCCAAGGCAGGAACAAAGACCATCCTATCAAAGAACATTCCTGGAAATTGTTCCCGTAGCTTTTCCAGCCTACCTTGGATTTCAGGACCGTGAACGTAATCCCGTGAACCGGAGGCAGCTAACTTTGGTTGGCTGGTGGGGACAATGTTACTTCTCTCTTGCTCAGTTTCTTTGGATGAATCTCTGTCCCCATCTTTGGATTCGTGACGCCTTTTGGACGACCGACTGTGGGAAGGCGCACTCTTTGGAGGAGTCAACTCTTTTGGAAGTGTCTTCCCCCCGGTCGGAATTGTCAGATGACTCGAAGGCCTGGTAGAAGTTGATTTGGGTGGAGATCGAGGTTGCGAAGAGCTCGGCCTATGAGGGGGACCGCGAGGGCGCTCGGTACCCGGACGAAGGCTGGGGGTGCCTTCGCGAAGAGAACGGTACGAATAAGATTTCCTGCGCGACATCGATCCTGTAAAAAGAAAAGAAGAGCATATTATCACTTTGAATATCCACAATATAATAGTGCACGGTCAGGCAGTGTGTGTGAGGTGTGCATCCCATATAATTCCCCCTAACAGACCCGGGCCTGGAGACAGGCTCATCTGGCCCGTTTCTCGTCCCCTTGTTGAATCAGTCGCCTCTTCGGGAGCAGAAAAGAAAGGTTCCTCGCCGAAGTCTTTTTCTGTGTATTCAATGTCGGGTAGAGGGATTTTATTCAGCTCGTCGAATAACTGTTCTTCTGTCAATTCGTCATCACCGACAGTTTCCATTGGAGCAGAGGTAGGGATTTCTTTCGACACATCACCACGGGACTCACCCCCTCTGTATACATTCAAGTCTTCGTCGTCTTGGATGACTATCGGAGAAGGACTTTTGTGAAATTTAGTTGTTTCCACCGCTTGTGAAGTTCCCTCTCCTTCCGTTGGGGGCACATATTTATAAGGTTTGCCGCCAGTCCCAAGTCCAAATTTCCTATCCAAGAGGCGATGCTTATGAAGGTTGTCATCCGTAATGCATTTCTTAATCCTTAAAAAGTCGGATCTGCTTTGCAAAAGAATGGACAACCGGTTGTTGTATAATGCACCCTCTGTTTTCGGGAAGACATGATCTGTTTAAGACAAAGGAAAAAAACGGAAGAATGTTATTACTTAGACTCCTTAAGCAAGATATTCAACTAGGCGATCAAAGTTTACTTGATTTGAGCCATCTCCGTGAGCACCCAGCCTGTTTTCTTATGTAAAACCAATCGGACTTAGGATCCCCGATGTTGCTGTATCCGTCGTACAGAACTTTCCTGTTCGCCACTGATTCAAAAAAGGAAAAGTTGGGAGTTGCAGAAGAACGGTGCTTGAAGAGAAAGAAGAACACCAGATCTCTGAATTTGAGTTCGGCATGCAAGATCTCCGCATAAGCAACATATAAAGAGTATAGAGATGCGTAGGCGTTTGGATGAAGCTGCATCGGGGCAATGCCTAATCGTCTCAGAGTTTCAATGACAATTGGAGGGAACGGAGGAATAGCTCCTACTAGACACATTGTTCGGCTGATCGACATGTACCCTTCCGGAGCTAGATGGGGTCTATCTTCGCTTCCAGGTGTCAAGACATCGTCCCAAGGAATGCCATGTCTTAAGCAGATTCTCTTGAGTTTTATCTCGTCAAGCTTGGACGCTAAGGAATCAGAGAATTTATCTATCCCGACTGCGCCTGGAATTTCGTCCGGAGCTCGCTCGTCAGACTCGGAGTTGTTACTGGATGAAGTACTTTCTGTCGGATCTGATTCTGTAGCTTCATACTCAGATCCAGAATCTTCACCTCCTGGATTGATTGGAGGAATTTGAGGATTACACTGTTCAGGAGTCTCGGATTCCGTTTCGGCAACAGATCTTGAGGAAGAATGATCGTTCGACATTGCTGCTAGGACGAGAAAATATGAACGATAAGCTTAACACTACCCGTTCCCCGTGTGTGCAAGTGCCGGTGTGTGTGCTTGTGTGTGTGCATTATTAAAAACAATAATAAAGCATGAAAGCAGTCAAGGTTATCAGAAGTCGTTAGTCGTCATATGCAGTCAAATCATGAAGTTATTTAGTCCAGAAAGACCAACATCAAGGCTCTATCCTAACTGTTCAGAGTTTTGTGGCGACAAGGCGTTGGTTAAAGTCTGAAATTTCTTCGTATCACCAGCCATGAGACGGATCGCATAGCAGAGGGATCGCCCCCTTCGACTCGCATGGCAGAGGGATCGCCCCTTTCCGGATCGTAGGGCAAGGAGATCGCCCCCTCACGAACCGTTGCGACTGCCACGATACGACCCTTTGTTGTCACCGCAATCTTTCGTCTCGCCACTTGCTTTCGTCTTCAATCCTTGACCACGGTCCGAGTCGGCCTTCCTTCCCCCTCTGCATCCTTCTTCTTCTCCTTCCCATCCTCAAGTTCTGAGCTCCACGCTCCATGGCCATGGCGACTTGGTAATTTATTCAGAAAGTCGCGGATTTATATTGTTTCTCCCTCGAATCAGCCGTAGAAATTCAGGAAAGTAATATGAGAGTGCTTTCTATAAAGTTACCTTTCTAAAAACTGAGAGAATACTTGGATTTTCGAAAGTTTTAAAAGGATTCGTTTTTCAATGGCTCACGCGAGACGATTCGGCAGAGAGAGAGAAGGAGAATGAAGAGGGGAGCGTCGGCTTATATAGGCAAAGAAGGTGACCATTTGTCTCCCCTCCTTTGTCTTATTCGGTCCACGAAGCACCATACAGGCCACGATCCAAAGATGGAATCGCAAAGAAGCCCACGGACCGCTTTGAAATGATGGCCCACAAAACTCAAAGCCCGACACGACTCGAAGGAAGATACGCCCCGTTTCGCACAAGAGCCTAGGAACTCGGCACGAGACGAGCAGATGATCAAATCGGACCGTGTCGTCCTATGGCGATCCGACTCATACATGTGTCGATTTGAACCAATGCGACTGTTGACTTACATCCCTTCAGGAGAGGGTAAATATGAATCTTCGAAGCATGTTTCATCATCAATAAAACATACTTCGAGGGGGCAAAATGTTGGCTCGCTTTTTGACCAAGTCATCCAGGATCATTCATAAAAGGAAAACAGGAAGCCAAGTCCCCCAAGAAACTGGAGAAATGGATCGCACTACATCGTCTCGCCCAGAAATGGATCGCACTCCATCGTCTCGCCCAGAAATGGATCGCACTCCATCGTCTCGCCCAGGAACGGATCGCTCCCATCTCGTCAACGAACGATGTATCCAGGCGATCCGATCCAAACTTATATCGTCACCCAGAGCGAACCGATCCGATCCCTTGGTGCGCACCAAACCCTCTGACCCATTCAATCACGAGCTGGTCTTCAGCGATCCGAACCGCACGGATCTGGCGACACGTGTTCCTAACCGCCATCTGGACCAATTCTCCCCATCTGCACGATCCGATTTTCAAGCAAATCATGACACCTGTTCACAACGGCTAGTTTGACTATTTCTTCAATGGTGGCGATGCGATCCGAAAATCTCGGGATTCGTGCCACGTGTCCACGATCCGCCTGACAAAATCAGCTATAAATAGCCCAGAGCTTGGCATTTTTCGGGATCTTTTTTTGGCAATAGTGAGTACTGAATCCGCCATTGTTGTCGAACCACTGAAATATTGAGAGAAATTACTGTTGTACTAGCTTTTAAAGCATAATCAATAAGATATAAAGTGGACGTAGGCTCGTTAACGCCGAACCACTATAAATTCTGAGTGTTATTTTCTTTTTCCTTGTTCCTCATTTAGAATTCTCTACAGTTTATAACAATTTGGGTGTTAGGTCCAAATTTCGATCTAACATATATATATATATATATATATATATATATATATATATATATTGGTTTGGTGATTGGATTGTTCCCGCAGTATCATTAGCGGATGCCCGCAGTATCATTAGTGGATGACCCTACGCCCATGTATATAAGTGGATCCCCTTTTATACCGCGATATTCGACCACGAAGCAGGATGGGTATTATTTCTGTTGACTAACGTTGTGGATGCAGGGAAACAGGTTGGAGGGATCCATCTGGATTCCTCAAAAATATATTATCTGTTTGTTATTTGTTTGCATATATAATGTCATATATGATGAGTTAGAAAAATAGATAATTAGTTGTTGGTGTTTAAATATCACTGGGCCCAAATATTGATATTAAAAAAAATCATGGAAAGGAATTTCACAGATTTAAAAGGGAATTCTATTTTTTTTTTCTAAAATAGAATTTGAAATTTCAAATAAGGAATTTAAATAGAATTTGAATATGAAAAATTCAAAATAGAATTTTGAATATCGAAAGTGAAATGGAATTTGAATAAAGAAATTTTGAATGTGGAATTTGAAAATAGAATTTCAAATAGAATTTGAATTCAAAGGAAATCAAATAGAATTTGAATTCAAAAAGGAATTCAAATGGAATGTAAACTATAGAATTTGAATTCAAAAAGGAATTCAAATGGAATTTAAAATATGGAATTTGAATATAGGATTCAAATAGAAAATTCAAAGGGAATTTGAATATAGAAATTCAAATAGAGTTTGAATATATGAAATTCAAAGGAAATTCAAATATAGAATTTGAACGTAGAAATTCAAATGGGATTTGAATAAAGGAAATTCGAAAATGGAAATTCAAATAGAATTTGAAAAAAATAGAAGTGAATTGGAATTTGAATATAGAATTTCAAATAGAAGTGAAATAGATCGGAAATATTATGTTGAATTGGAAAAATGGATTTGATATGTTAAAATATATCAGAATAGAGTTGAATTTATTATAAACGAGGTTTTAAAACGTTTATATATAAATATAATTAAAACGAACTCGCCGCAGCGCTGTAGTTCGTAAATTGACGCTTCGAACTTCAATTGAGTATATAGAACTTAATTGAAGTCGGAATTCTTTGAAACAAGAAACATCAGGACCAATTTGATAATAGTTTTCCAATGGAGGAGAAAAATCTGGATTTCGTCGAATAAATTTTGAGTTATATCAAAATCAAATTTTCAGAAAAACAGTGTCATAATCGTTTTAAAAACGATAACGGTTTATGTAAATAAATAAAAGGATTTTAAAGAAATAAAATCCGAATGTGCCATTAGAGAAATCCAGACTGGAGATATAAAATGAATATGAACTCCAATGAAGTAAGTGAAATGATTTTTGAATAAAAATCAAATATTTAATTATTAAATAGGTTTAACTAGTTTGAAAATGAATAGTTAAATCGAGATTTGAATTGAAATGGGGCATTGAATAAGTGAAAGAGATTTGAAATTTTATATTCGAAATCGAATATGTAACTCGAGTTGAAATGGAATTAGATGGGGTTCATGAGTAGATTAAATTATATTTGAATGTGGTATGTTCAAATAAGAAGTGAAATAGGCGAAATAGCTAATTAAAGAATAAATGAGTGAAACTGAATTCAAACGATAGATTGAGTTGAATTAAATTGAAAATAGGTGAACATGTGTCAGACAGGTATGGAATGAAGTATATGAAGGTTTTAATTTATGTGCCGACAAAAAGGTACACGTTTAAATTCATATATGAGATTTTATGCGTCGTATCGGCAAGCCGCTTGGCTTTTTCTTTTTCTTTTGAAGTGGTGAGGGTCATGGGAGGCTATTTGAAATATCCCGATGCTCCCGATACAAGGGAGGTTATGGCGAAATTTTCCGGGAATTTAAGGAGTTAGAATATTTGTAGGATAATTTGATAGTTAGAAATCAATGTAACGATATATATAGAATTCGATAAGGAAACGAAATAGAAAAATAGAATATTGCAAAAAAAAAAAGGAAATCTATAAATTAGAAATAGAAAGCGAACCATATACATGTTTTACAAATGGATAATTGGGTTTTATAGTATGTTTATTCGAGGTTAATGGTTTTGTCTGTTTTGAAGTTGAGCATGTTTTCAGTCAAGGTCTGAGAGGTAATATTACCCTAACTTGTGATTTCATTTTTAATTGATAAATAACAAGATCCAACCTCGAAGAGGAGTGTTTGAATAATAGTTGATTGAATAAAATATTTTGGGTTGTTGTAACGATGTTTTACACAACATTCGTTTTAACCCAAGTGGTGGAATTTTGGAAATATAAAAGAAAATATTTCCTGAGTATGATTAAAATAATCGAGAAAGAGATAAGTGATTGAAATTGTTTCAATTTCAAATAGAATATATTTTCTAAGTGTAGAAAATAAAAGAAGGCGAGAAATAGAAATGCTTTCCAAAGAATGTAAGAGATCGAGATGATAATTGAAAATATTTGTTTAACAAATATTGATAAGGAAATGGAGAAATGATTTAATCAATCAATATTGATTAAATGGCCCAGTGATTGTTTGATGTTTGAATGGATGTTTGTTTTTCTTCGATAGTTAAATAACTGACTATCGAAGTGTTTGCCAATAGCGTTGTCAATATGGAGAGACCGGTTGGATTATTATCCGTGAACCACTCTGTATTGGTAGTAACGTTGCGAATCAGATTATATGAAGATAATCGAAGACGGTGTAAAATGCAAGGGCTTTTTCTATCAATAGAAATTGTGCATTCGGTTTCGTTCAATCCCAGAACGAACATATATGGACGAATGTCTGACAAAGTATTTCCAATGATCTAATGGGTTGGTCTGTATAAATATATATGGTTGCAACGGATTTATTCCCTTAGCATAACATCCAGAATATTTATGCAAATCAATTAGTGATTAACTGATCTGACAATGTGGCATTCAAAGTAATTGTGCTATCAATAAATGGAAAGTAATCGTAGCCTCAGGCCTCAACAACCGGAAAATGACAAAAATCGGGCAGGCAGCATGGCTATGTGGGTCGCTCCCATTAGGATGTATAATCACCTATCTAGAGATTCATTTAATTTCTTATTCTATTCGATGCTGTACCATTCGGGAAACGGTTGCTGATCCCAACCGTTGGTGATATACACTCGATACACTCAAGCGAAATGAGTGGTCGGTCATGTGTGGGCTGGGTTGCAAGATGTTCTTGTTGAACCCAGTGTATTCCTCTCTAGAGATACTAGCGGAAGGTGGTTCCATACCTTGTCATGTTGGAAATCCAATCTCCAATAAGCGCCCTGCGTTTTTTGATTTTATACTACGTATGTGGAGCGTGAGATGCAAGCGTTCCGCTAGATTCGATTTATTTGATGTAGACACTATTATAATATCACTGGATTTTGTATCAAAGTGTTTTGGGTTATAGTAAGGTAAAAACCGTCCATGCTTATGTGTGAGCTGATCTTACTATTATCCTTTCTTTCGAAAGTATTTTGAAAGTTAAACAAATGGTTGGAGTTTACTCACACCAGTCTCATGACTGACCCAGAGTTTATTTTGTTTGTTTTCCCTAAACTCTTGGGTGCCCAAATTTGTATGGACAGTCAAGTAGTCGGGATTTTTCAGATTCACTTGGAAGAGTTGGAAGCAGGAGGCTTCACCAGTTAGCTATAGACTATCATATATTCCGTTGTGTACTATGTTGTATTTGGAAACAGGTGTTTATAACTATTCTAGGAATAACTGTTGTTCTCTGATAATGGTATGTATGTCCCGTTACTGATTTGTATTTCAAAGGTTATGTTATAAAATATATTTTATTCGTTCCGCTGTGAGTTTGTGATCTTCAATTTCTTCATTCTAATATTTCTTTCTTTCTATTTGTCATCCTCTAACTTCTTTCTAATAATGATTCGTATTTCTGTGCAATTTGGGTTAGACGTGTGGTGTTATTAGTCAACTCAGATAGTATGGATTTGCGGGCCATTACAGTTGGTATCAGAGCTTAGGTTGAGCGAATACCTAGGCTTGTATGGCATGTGCTCATTAGAGATAGGGTCAGTAGTACCCTAGAATGAGTTGAGTATATATATGAGAGCGCGTATTTGTAAATTGATATAAAATTTATTTTATATTGTGTTGGCTAGTTTGTTGAGTGGTTTATGAATTCTGATCGAATTGTGAGACGCCACGAAGTCGATAGGAATTTCTAAACACTTGAACAGAAGATTGAACACGATATTGTTTTAAAGTGGGTAAGTGAAATTATTTTCCCCAATATTCTATTTTGATATAGAAAGAATAATTTTCTGAAATTATTATATTATGTGGATGTGTTGGATGTTGATATTATAATCGAATAAGATTATAAAATTGGAATGGTTAGAAATAACCAAAAATATAATTTGGATATGAATGAGAATACAATAAAGTAATTGGAGTTGAATTCAACATAGAATTGGGAATTTAAATCCTGGGAAATTGGAAAATATTTTCTGAAGTATATTAAAATAATATAGCTTTATTTGAAAGGGATTTTTGAATAAAAATCATTTTGAATGGGTTTTGAAAGCACTGAACTCACTTCAGTAGCTGAGAAATAATTCTGATGATGACTGCAGCATCATCAGTATTCATTTTCGAGTTTCTAAGTGATGAATTGCTATGCTACCGTAGAAAAGTTTTTGATGAAAATTTGTTTGAAAGAAAACAAGTTTATTTGAAAATTCAAATGTTTTGAATTTGAAATAGAAATACATATGTATATATTTATGTAATTTCAGAAGGATTTGAAATGAAAACCCAAGGATTTGAATTCTGGAATTTAAATTTGGCTTAAGAAAGTTAAATAAATCGATGTAAATAAATTGAATCAGAAATCAAGTTGAATGAATTAGAACGCACATGAAAGAAAACCAAAAGTTTTGGTGGAATTCAATTTGTCGAAATATGAGGAGTTGAGTTTCAACGTAAGTGAGATTTTGAAAAGTAATGGATTTGTACCATTTTTCCAACCTTAGCAATTTCGAGGACGAAATTATTTTAAGGGGGAAAGAATGTAACGACCCGGATTATTGAACAGTTTATTTTGAATATTTAGTATGGTTTTAAATATTGAATTTATAACATAAATGGTATTTTATTGGGTTATCGAATGAATAATCGAAATACGAGAACTGAAATAATTTAATTCAAAAATAAAATTGAATCGAAACGGTTCAGATGATCAATATATATACTATTTAAAAATGAACGATGATAATAGAAATTTATTGTTGAAGAATTTATTTATTTTGAATTTAAATTGATTTAATATGGCTATTTTAAATATACGTTCGGATTAAATTGTATAATCTATTTCGTTGAATTCAAAATAGCGTTATAACATTATAACGACGGTCGGTACGCTAAAATAGCGGTTCACGATTTTTAATTGTGAACCCCGATTTATTTGATCAGTGGATAGGATCAAAATCAAATCGATATCTGTTTAAAATAAAGTGAAAATCACTTTATATCGAATCAAATTAATTATAAATCAAATCGTATTAAATATGCATTGTACTTCACCCTACATTCCTTTATTTCTCGTGTACTTCATGTCCCCTCTCCATCTATAAATCACGACACTCCCTTCCCTTTTCTTTAGTTTCTTCATTTTCAGTTCCTCAGATAAGTAAATTAAAAAAAAAATGTCGTGACTTCCTATATCAATTCAAAATAGAATCGATTCCAGAAAATTGAAGAAAAAAGGTGCGATGCAAGTATTGGGATTTATTAGCTTCGTTCTTTAGTTCCGTCTTGTATCTGATGTCGCGATTCAAGCCAAGAGGTTGGACGTCGTCATTGGATTTGGGAGGATCCGATCTTCAGCTAGGGTTGCGATGTACTGGGTCTCCATTTTTGTGCGATGGCAGGTCTCGAGTCCGACAGTGATGTGGATTAAGGTTCGAATTAGGGCATCGACCTTATCAACAACAAATGAGGAGCAGTATATGTCATGGGTGAAGGGGATGCCACATTGGGGTATCGACGTTGAAACCAGGGCATAGGGTGCGATTTGTTTGGGGTGCGGAAATCAGTGCAGTTTACCTTGAAACTTCGAGTTTTTATTGGATAAAGTAGCGATGTCCTAGTTGATTAAGGAATGATGGAGAAAGTAGGAGGGTTTGAAATTACTGACGATGATATTTTGGCATGAGCCAGACAAAATGTTTATAGGGGAAAAGGGATGTTGTGTTCAGTTGCTGTGAGACAGCAGTTGTGATTAGGGCATGTTCATGAGTGATTGGTTTAGAAGGAAGTGTGCAAATTGGATAAAATGATGCTTAGGTGATGGAGTTTTGTTGTGGAATTAGTTGATGGTTTTTGATGCAAGGATTTATGGATGTGGAAGGCGCAACTTGAAATAGAGTTGGTGTCTATGGTAACAGTGTTTGATTTGTTTATGGGAAGATATTGGATGTAGGTAATTTATTTCATAAATTTAATTAGAGATTAAAAATATAAGTTATAATCTTAATCTTATAAATCGTATATCTTGCCTATGAAGTCAGATTCGAACGAGATGGTTCAAGTTGGATTCGTATGGTCGTTAACTAAGCGATGGAATTCAATTCGGAATTTTAATTGGATATTCGACAAAGGAAATCATTGTGAATAAATCTCACTCACCTTTTATTTAAAATTATTTTTATTAGTTAAAAATAATTGCTGTTGCTTGTTTGAATGTTGTTTGGTTGATTTAAATATATTAGTTATTTAGGTTTATTATATATATATATTGGTTTGGTGATTGGATTGTTCCCGCAGTATCATTAGCGGATGCCCGCAGTATCACTAGCGGATGACCCTACGCCCACGTATATAAATGGATCCCCTTTTATACCGCGATATTCTGCCACGAAGCAGGATGAGTATTATTTCTGTTGACTAACGTCTGTGGATGCAGGGAAACAGGTTGGAGGGATCCAACTGGATTCCTCAAAAATATATTATCTGTTTGTTATTTGTTTGCATATATACTGTCATATATGATGAGTTAGAAAAATAAATAATTGGTTGTTGGTGTTTAAATATCACTGGGCCCAAATATTGATATTAAAAAAAATCATGGAAAGGAATTTCACAGATTTAAAAGGGAATTCTAATTTTTTTCTAAAATAGAATTTGAAATTTCAAATAAGGAATTTAAATAGAATTTGAATATGAAAAATTCAAAATAGAATTTTGAATATCGAAAGTGAAATGGAATTTGAATAAAGAAATTTTGAATGTGGAATTTGAAAATAGAATTTGAATTCAAAAAGGAATTCAAATGGAATGTAAACTATAGAATTTGAATTCAAAAAGGAATTCAAATGGAATTTAAAATATGGAATTTGAATATAGGATTCAAATAGAAAATTCAAAGGGAATTTGAATATAGAATTTCAAATGGAGTTTGAATATATGAAATTCAAAGGAAATTCAAATATAGAATTTGAACGTAGAAATTCAAATGGGATTTGAATAAAGGAAATTCGAATATAGAAATTCAAATAGAATTTGAAAAAAATAGAAGTGAATTGGAATTTGAATATAGAATTTCAAATAGAAGTGAAATAGATCGGAAATATTATGTTGAATTGGAAAAATGGATTTGATATGTTAAAATATATCAGAATAGAGTTGAATTTATTATAAACGAGGTTTTAAAACGTTTATATATATACATATAATTAAAACGAACTCGCCGCAGCGCTGCAGTTCGTAAATTGGCGTTTTGAACTTCAATTGAGTATATAGAACTTAATTGAAGTTGGAATTCTTTGAAACAAGAAACATCAGGACCAATTTGATAATAGTTTTCCAATGGAGGAGAAAAATCTGGATTTCGTCGAATAGATTTTGAGTTATATCAAAATCAAATTTTCAGAAAAACAGCGCCATAATCGTTTTAAAAACGATAACGGTTTATTTAAATAAACAAAAGGATTTTAAAGAAATAAAATCCGAATGTGCCATTAGAGAAATCCAGACTGGAGATATAAAATGAATATGAACTCCAGTGAAGTAAGTGAAATGATTTTTGAATAAAAATCAGATATTTAATTATTAAATAGGTTTAACTAGTTTGAAAATGAATAGTTAAATCGAGATTTGAATTGAAATGGGGCATTGAATAAGTGAAAGAGATTTGAAATTTTATATTCGAAATCTAATATGTAACTCGAGTTGAAATGGAATTAGATGGGGTTCATGAGTAGATTAAATTATATTTGAATGTGGTATGTTCAAATAAGAAGTGAAATAGGCGAAACAGCTAATTAAAGAATAAATGAGCGAAACTGAATTCAAACGATAGATTGAGTTGAATTAAATTGAAAACAGGTGAACATGTGTCAGACAAGTATGGAATGAAGTATATGAAGGTTTTAATTTATGTGCCGACAAAAAGGTACACGTTTAAATTCATATATGAGATTTTATGAGCCATATCGGCAAGCCGCTTGGCTTTTTCTTTTTCTTTTGGAGTGGTGAGGGCCATGGGAGGCTATTTGAAATATCCCGATGCTCCCGGTACAAGGGAGGTTATGGCGAAATTTTCCTAGAATTTAAGGAGTTAGAATATTTTTAGGATAATTTGATAGTTAGAAATCAATGTAACGATATATATAGAATTCGATAAGGAAACGAAATAGAAAAATAGAATATTGCAAAAAAAAATCTATAAATTAGAAATAGAAAGCGAACCATATACATGTTTAATGGATAATTGGGTTTTATAGTATGTTTATTCGAGGTTAGTGGTTTTGTCTGTTTTGAAGTTGAGCATGTTTTCAGTCAAGGTCTGAGAGATAATTTTACCCTAACTTGATTGATTTCATTTTTAATTGATAAATAACAAGATCCAACCTCGAAGAGTGTTTGAATAATAGTTGATTGAATAAAATATTTTGGGTTGTTGTAACGATGTTTTACACAACATTCGTTTCAACCCAAGTGGTGGAATTTTGGAAATATAAAAGAAAATATTTCCTGAGTATGATTAAAATAGTCGAGAAAGAGATAAGTGATTGAAATTGTTTCAATTTCAAATAGAATATATTTTCTAAGTGTAGAAAATAAAAGAAGGCGATAAATAGAAATGCTTTCCAAAGAATGTAAGAGACCGAGATGATAATTGAAAATATTTGTTTAACAAATATTGATAAGGAAATGGAAAAATGATTTAATCAATGAATATTGATTAAATGGCCCAGTGATTGTTTGATGTTTGAATGGATGTTTGTTTTTCTTCGATAGTTAAATAACCGACTATCGAAGTGTTTGCCAATAGCGTTGTCAATATGGAGAGACCGGTTGGATTATTATCCGTGAACCACTCTGTATTGGCAGTAACATTGCGAATCAGATTATATGAAGATAATCGAAGACGGTGTAAAATGCAAGGGCTTTTTCTATCAATAGAAATTGTGCATTCGGTTTCGTTCAATCCCAGAACGAACATATATGGACGAATGTCTGACAAAGTATTTCCAATGATCTAATGGGTTGGTCTATATAAATATATATGGTTGCAACGGATTTATTCCCTTAGCATAACATCCAGAATATTTGTGCAAATCAATTAGTGATTAACGGATCTGACAATGTAGCATTCAAAGTAATTGTGCTATCAATGAATGGAAAGTAATCGTAGCCTCAGGCCTCAACAACCGGGAAATGACAAAATTTGGACAGGCAACATGGCTATGTGGGTCGCTCCCATTAGGATGTATAATCACCTATCTAGAGATTCATTTAATTTCTTATTCTATTCGTTGTTGTCCCATTCGGGAAACGGTTGCTGATCCCAACCGTTGGTGATATACATTCGATACACTCAAGCGAAATGAGTGGTCGGTCATGTGTGGGCCGGGTTGCAAGATGTTCTTGTTGAACCCAGTGTATTCCTCTCTAGAGATACTAGCGGAAGGTGGTTCCATAGCTTGTCATGTTGGAAATCCAATCTCCAATAAGCGCCCTGCGGTTTTTGATTTTATACTATGTATGTGGAGCGTGAGATGCAAGCGTTCCGCTAGATTCTATTTATTTGATGTAGACACTATTATAATATCACTGGATTTTGTATCAAAATGTTTTGGGTTATAGTAAGGTAAAAACCGTCTATGTTTATGTGTGGGCTGGTCTTACTATTATCCTTTCTTTCGAAAGTATTTTGAAAGTTAAACAAATGGTTGGAGTTTACTCACACCAGTCCCATGACTGACCCAGAGTTTATTTTGTTTGTTTTCCCTAAACTCTTGGGTGCCCATATTTGTACGGGCAGTCAAGTAGTCGGGATTTTTCAAATTCACTTGGAAGAGCTGGAAGTAGGAGGCTTCACCAGTTAGCTATAGACTATCATATATTCCGCTGTGTACTATGTTGTATCTGGAAACATGTGTTTATAACTGTTCCAGGAATAACTGTTGTTCTCTGATAATGGTATGTATGTCCCGTTACTGATTTGTATTTCAAAGGTTATGTTATAAAATATATTTTATTCGTTCCGCTGTGAGTTTGTGATCTTCAATTTCTTCTATTCTAATATTTCTTTCTTTCTATTTCTCATCCTCTAACTTCTTTCTAATAATAATTCGTATTTCTGTGCAATTTGGGTTAGACGTGTGGTGTTATTAGTCAACTCAGATAGTACGGATTGCGGGCCATTACACTATGTCAAATAACCTAGTAACGTTTTCGTACAATCTCCAAAAAATATGACAATCTCACAAACATGAACGCACGCACGTGGACACATACATCGTTGAAATTAGTTTTTACAAATTAATGTTTTGTTTTATATATTTCAAAGCAATATTATCTTATAAATTTTGTTTATAACTCAACAATAAAGGCTTTTAACCGTATGAAATTAAAATTTAGACGTCTGAATTCAACATCAAACGTTTGAATTACCTTAGTTGATATCATAAACTTCTGTTTGATTTAACTGAGTAAATTCAGACATGTGGTTTTATTTTCAGTCGTCTGAACACTCAAAAAATGATACTTTCTGGTTTATTTACTTTCAGTCATCTAGCTTTCAAATTTCAGTAATCTGAATTAGACGGACATGTCTTTTATCAAAACCAGAAATTCAAAAGGACAACTTCTCTAATGGTTGCATCGCTTCATTGGAATCCATTTGCTACTAGAAAATGAGATGAATTTCAAGTTTTAATTATCTAATATCTTTATTGTTTATCGACTCTATACTATGTATTACTTACGATTCAAAAAGCGATCAAACTCTCTTACTATCCTGTACATACTGCTAAAATTGGACGATTTAAATCTATACCAAATTTATTATGGAGAATATTTTAATTGATTCCCGTAATCAATCAAGTATGGGCAACAAATTAGAAAAATATGAGCAGAGATTATTTGATTTGATAAATCAATCAAATCTAGATATATGTAGCGATAAATTTGGATGATAATGAGAAGTTATATTATTTGATTTGAGAAATCAATCAAATTCAGCGTTACTAACGACATCGGCGTAAAAAGGCGAAAACCCTTTCTGGAGCGTTGGCGCATGGCGCGGCAATGGCACGCGCCTTTTTAATTTACTGCGCATGTTTAGATTTTTTAATAAATTTAATATGTTAACAAAAAATTATAAAAATTTAATATTTTTTGCTAAAACATATACAACAAATATTTTATGCATTTTACAAAAAAACATAAAGCATAAAATTTCAAACACAATAGTTTTCAAATCCAAAATAATAATACACATTACTGATAAACTAGAAATCTGAATTTGAGAAATTTAATGCTCGATTGTATTTAACAAATACCAAATCATGAAATGTTTTCATGTTGCAGACAAATCTTATAAAGATATTGGACATATTCACACATGCCAAAAAAAAAATTATATCCAAGGGTATGTTTCAGAACAGATTAAATGTTGATTTTCTAAAGGTGCTTTCTCTTTCTCTAATGCTGCTTCTCCTCACGGGTTCTCAGTCCTATTCATTTGTTTTTGCATCTATGCTAGGCGATATTTTATGATACTTTATACATCACATTATAAATTTCTAACAATATTAAAACGATCTAAACTATGTTGGATAATAAAACATATGTCAGTTCTAAATGCTGGCATGCTAAGGTCAATCAATTACATAACCGTAAGGTTATTAACTCATTGATGATAATCGAATAGAAAATAATAATAATATGATTATGTTTCCATATAATTGAAAAAAAGATGTTAATAAAGTTATTCTTCATGCTATTATGATAATAACAGTAGTAGTAGTAGTAATGGTAAGAGTATTTGTAGTAGTAGTTATTGCAGTTTGAAATGAAAAAAAAAAACCCATAAAATAAAGGAAAATTCACGTGTGTAGACCTGTTTTTGAAACTTATAACAGATTTAGCCATGTTTCCAACATAATTACATATGTAGACCTGTTTTGGTCTGGGGTAGTCCGAAGACAAGTTTTAAAAACACGCCTTTATGCGAGTTTTGAAAACTCGCCTTCGGTTTTGAACTCTTTAAAAACCATTTTAAGCAAACCAAACATTTTTTGACAAGAACAACATACATCATACAAACCGTGTTCATCTAATTCGATAAAAACATATTAGTACGACCCAGTACAATATAAATAAGACCGAACATAACTTAGACCCAACATAACTTAGACCCAACGATACAACATAACCACGACCCAATATAATGTAATTACGAACCATAGCTTCGGAATGAACCGTAGCACCCATGAAGCATTTCATTCTTAATTGTTGCATTCATTCTTTCCAAGCGATTAACCTCAGCTTGCATCTCAAGTGCGTACTAGACACCTCTCTCTGTTAATGGTGGATCGTACCATGAAAAAAATTACAACTCTGCAACCCTTGGCGGTTCTGTGCATGAATGTACGCTTTGCAACCATAAAAGCGACGACCTGCATTCGTTTGACTTTTAGAAACAAGCACATTACATTCGACTCCGCAATAGCAAAGGACTGAACGACCCGTCATGCTGGAGCTTGACCTATCCAGGTTCTGTCGAGCAAGAACTTCCCTCAACTGAGCATTGAGGGATTTTTGAACCAGCCCGATGCGCTGGACTGCAATGTTTGGTTGTGTTGCACTAAAAAGTTCAGACTCGACCTCTGCGGCATCTACTTGGACTCCCATTTGCGTTTCGGGCACAAATTCGACATCTTCTGCGGGTTGTTTACCTCGTTCGTACTCATCGTACATTTGAACCATGGTATCGTCGTCGTATGCCCAGTTAGTCATTTTGACAGTGAACTACTCTACAAAAACTAGGAAGTGATGAAGAGAGGTTGGTTGGTCTTTAATAAGGGAGAGAGGAAGAGAGGCTGGTTTGAAGCATGTAACGACCCATAAATCAAGGAATGACATCTCTCCTGATAATAGTAGTCAATATGGAACTGAAGCATGGGACCGTGATAGAGAATCTCCACTGTAGTCATGATAGAGAATCTCCACTGTGCACTATGCAATTGTCACTATCCACTGTAGCCGTAATAGAGAATCTACACTGTAACCATACTATATACATTTTGGGACTAAAGCATGGTACAATTGTCCTGCTAAGAGTAGTCATGATAGAGAATCTCCACTGCAGCCATGATACAGAATCTCCACTGTACACTATGCAATTGTCACTGTAACCATACTATATACATTTTGGCCTGACATGCTGCGAGTTCCTAGGCATTTGTCAACAATAATGCTCATGTGAATGGGGACGACCTTGTTTTTATGTAGTGAAAAGTTTAAAATATATGTGATTGAGGACGACCCAGTTTTTCGCTATATATAGCGGCTTCTATGAATCCGATTAAACCCTCATTCATAATTTCTTTTCTTCCAGCTGCCGCCTCCTTCCTCTTTCACCATGTCGAAACAGGGAAAAGAAAGCGTAGGCTCCACCATGGACAAATGGGAAAACGACGATGAATCGGTAGTAAATCAACGACCTGGAAAAGAAAGGGTAGTTGCAGGGCGTGTTGTCGAGCCACTAGATCCAGGTGGATCCAACCCTATTTGCCGTTGTGGAGAAGTAACGGTCGTGGTTGTTTCGAAAACAAAAAAATTGTTGGTCATCGATTTTTCGGCTGTGAAGTCTACGAGGACCACAAGGTTTTTCCTGATGAAATTGATTGTTGTTATTTTAAGCAGCGGATTGACCATCCGAGGTGCAAACGTGGAGTTCAGTCACCTAGAGCTAGATTTTACCCACGCCCGTGGTAGGTGGAAACTACCTTAATGTGTTCTATTGTACTTCGAATTTGATGTCCGTGTGTTCCTTTGTTGTAGTTCGTATGATTGTAGTTTGCATTTCTTGATGTTGTAATCGTCGTTGTTATAAACTTCTCGGTTATGCAGTGCAAAATATTAAAATTGTTGGAAGTACGAACATTGCTGATAAAAACCGTAAACCTTGATGCAAACTAAGCATTGTACATGTGACGACCCATTAAACCAAGGAGTAAAGAATCTCTCATGATACGACTAGTGAGTGCAGGGTTAAAGCAGTACGTAAAGCAGATTCGATACAGTATTACGTCAGAGGAAACAGTGTCGTGCAGCACGTAAAGCTAAGTGTACCAGTGACCACTCACATCATCCTTTGTTTTACCATGTATTCACTTGTACACTACGCAGCTATATATCTCTGTCGAATTACTCACAATTTACCTCACTCCAACAAATATGTTTCCAACTGCTATGTGCTTTACCACAACTATGTCGTCTTGGCCATCAACTTCAGACTCTGATGAATAAGCATATGAACAGATATGACTTCAGGAGCTTGCAGATGAACTTTAGTTTCTAAACGAACTGAGACCACGGGTTGAACCACCGTCTGAACAACAGAATGTTCAACCTCCACATCAAGCCCAAGTACCAAATGTTCAACACACGTATGAACAGTCGGTCGTTATACCACATCAAGAAGTTGCTAATTATCAAGTGCCACATGCTCTAATTCCTTATGAACAAGAAGGTGGATCTTATCAAGTTTGTTGCTACTGCGGTTATCCGGTGGAAGTTGTAGTTCGAGCAGATGGCAACAATATTGGTCGTCGCATTCAGCAATGTCCATTCTATCCGAATGGATGTACTTACACAGAATGGCTAGACGAACCACTATGCCCAAGGGGAATAACATATGCAAACGAACTCGAATAAGAAATTAGACGTCTCCAAAACATTATTGAACAGTTGCGGTTTAATCGTACGATTAGGCGACTTCACATCCCAAGAGCATGAACGTGAGATGTAGTTGGTGGCGTACTATTTTCCGTTGTAGCATCTGTTGTATCCCAAGAGCATGAACATGAGATGTAGTTTGGTAGCATCTGTATTTCTTATGTTTCGAAATTATTTGTCTTTAACCGGACTATGTATCTCTCTTGTATTTGAATATTAGAATTTGGTATTTGTTTTATGTTGTTTGGTTAAGCTATATATACTATTTAAATATCGTGGTAGTTCATAGTTTAACGTTTACAGCTTCATTCGAATATATAGGAATCGTTATACGTCGGATTTCATTGAAACACAAAACGTTCGAATCTATAGAGCTATATTTTAGTAATGGAACAGAAAAATGAAAATTCCATATCATATATATTGAGTTATGTCCAAATCAAATTTCAAGAAAATCGCTATGGAACTTGTATACAGACGATTTTTGAAAACACGCCTTTGTACGCGTTTTGAAAAGGCACCTTCATTATTTCAAAACATGTCTATTTCTGTAATTACTTTTCAAACACGTCTGTTTGCGTTATAAACTTTAAAAACAAGGCTAACATAGTGATTTATCCTAAAATAAAGAAAAGGCACGTCATTTTGCGTCGTGTGCCATTTATGCGCCACGTCATTTGCGTCGTTTGGCGTTCGTTTTCATGTGTGTCGCGCTGCAAGCAATAATGGCGCAAACGCCGCGCCTTGCGCCATAGCGCGCCTTCCACAACTATGATCAAATTTATGTATACGTCGAGACAAACAAAAATATGCAAGATTTGCGTTGAAATCAAATCAAGGAAATCGAAAAAAATTCATGTTTATCTTCATGCAATTTTCATCCTTACAAGTTTTCATCGTTACTCATATAAATAGAGAGACATTTGCTCATTTTTTTCATCACAAGCCTATAGTGCTCTGTTCAATATATCCTCAATAAGATCTTTATTTATGTATCAATTATAGGGTGAGAAATTTATATTGAATGTTTGTATTCTTCTCTTATTCTACTCCCTCTTGAACTGAAGAAGAATAAAAGAAATTATTGGGTCTCCGTGGACGTAAGATATTCATATCTCAACCACATTAAATTTCTGTGTCTCTTATTTCTGCTTTTGTTTATGTGAGGCTGCATAACTGTTTTTTTTTTTTAAGTTCCATTAGTATCTAAATAGACAACACTAGATCCTGATCAAATAACAACGCTTCCGCTCAAGTTAAAATAAATTTCACTACAGTTTGGTATCAGAGCTAGCGTTATTGTCCCTATTTGAATATTAATGGCTACTTCTAGTAAGTCTATCGGTAGATCTAGTGTCAATTATGGAGTAACACGCTTTGACGGAAAGGAAGATTTTGGTACTTGGAAGATGAAGATGGAGACTGTGTTGAAGAAGAAGTCTTATAAAGTTGTTTTCAAGGCTGAGAAATTGAAAGATATAGATGCAACTGATATGGAAGATTAGCTCTCACAACAATTCAGTTGAATCTTTCAAATGAATTTCTTAAAGAATTTTCTCAAAAGAAGACGACGAAGGAACTATGCGATGCATTATCAGATGCATATCAAGACAAGCCCTTCACTAATCGGATTATTCTTCAACAACAACTTTGTTCGTTCAAGATGAAGTCCGAAGTCGATCTTATGGAGCATGTAGATGCTTTGACCACTTTAGTTATGAACTTGAAGGCAGCAGATATTGGTATTACTGGCAAGGCTCAAGTTGTGATCCTCTTATGTTCTTTGCCTAACGAATATACTGCTTTTGTTAATTCCATGATTTATGGCCGCAGTAAAATTAGCTTTTCTGATGTAAAAGCAGGTCATCATAATGACGTATTAAGAGGTAGATTGGCAGATTGAAGAAGGAGAAGACTTATAAAGTTGTTTATGCGACTGAGAAATTGAAAGATATGGATGCAGCTGATATGAAAGATGAAGCTCTCACAACAATTAGGTTGAAACTTTCAAATGAAGTTCTTAGGAATTTTCTCAAAAGAAGACGGCGAAGGAACTATGGAATGCATTATCAGATGCATATCTAGACAAGCCTCTCACTAATTGGATTATTCTTCCACAACTTTGTTTGTTCAAGATGAAGCTTGAAGCCGATCTCATGGAGCATGTAGATGCTTTAACCACTTTAGTTATGAACTTGAAGGCAACAGATGTTGATATTATTGATGGGGCTCAAGCTGTGATCCTCTTATGTTCTTTGCCTAAGGAATATACTGCTTCTGTTAATTCCATGATCTATGGCCACAGTAAAATTAGCCTTTTTGATGTAAAAGCTAGTCATCATAATGAAGTGTTAAGAGGTAGATTGGCAGACACTATCCTAAATAGTGATACCGAAGGCTTATCTGTTCAAAAAGGTAGAAGCCAAAGCAAGTAGAAAAAAGGTAGAAGCCAAAGCAAGTCGAAAAAAGGTAGAATCCAAAGCAAGTCGAAAAAAGGTGAATGATGGAATTCTTCGAAGTTTGAGTCTAGAGGGCCTAAGAATTTGACTTGCCATTATTGTAAGAAGCCTGGGCAATTTATTGCACAATGTCCCAAGCTTGAAGAAAGGAGAAGACCGAAAGCAAGCTTCAGCCTCTACAGCGGAGAAATCATATACAGAAAGACACTTATGGGTTTATAGCTTCCGGCTCTTTTGGAAAAAGCACCATACGGCTGATTGATTATGGCGCATCCTATAATATGACACCTGATAAGAACTCTTTTTCCACTTACCGTGAAATTGATGGAGTAGTTCTTATGGGCAATGATGCTTCTTGTCATATAGTTGTGTTAGTAGTGTAAAGATCAGGATTTTTGACGGTGTCATTCGAACTATTACTGATGTTAGACACGTACCTGTTTTGAGGTGCTTGATTTCTGTTGGGGCGTTCAGTAGAGTTGGACTAAAGAATGTAGTTGAAGAAGAGAAGATGAAAATATCTAAGGGTTCCATGATTATTATAAAAAGAGTGAGGGCAGGAAATCTCTATCTACTAAAGGGCACTACTGTAGTTGGTGAATTAGCTTTAGTTACTTCAGTTAATTCAGATTCTTCCAAATTATGGCACTTGCAGATGGCTGACATTGGCGAGCACAGTATGGATGAGCTAAGAAAGCGAGATTTGATCGATGGAGTTCGACATTCAAAGTTTGGCTTTTGTAAAGAGTGTGTTCTTGGTAAACAGACGAATATTTCTTTTGATGTTGGTGAGCATAAGACAAAAGCTTATTTAGATTATGTTCATACAGATGTTTGGGGACCTTCCCCTTGCAAACCCTTGGGTGGAGCCAGATATTTCGTTTCATTTACAGACAATTTCTCTCATAAAGTTTGGATTTACTTTCTAATAACAGTGAAAACTTCGCTAGATTTCGTAAATGAAAATCCATGGTGGAGAAGCAGTCAGGGAAGTTGGAAATTCTCCATTCAGATAGTTGCGGTGAATTCGTATCATGGGAATTCATCGATTATTGTGAGCCTGAATGCATTAAGAGGCACTACACCACACTAGGCGACTCCCAGTCCAATGGAGTTGCAAAAAGGATAAACTGGCATTATTGGTGAGAACTAGATACCTCACATTGACTGCTAAGTTGAAGATGGAATTTTAGGATGAAGCTTTATCTGTGACGTCTTTCCTCATCAACCACACACCTTTTACTGCTATAGACATGAAAATCCTGGAAGAAGTATGGAAAGGAGAGCCTGTTAGCTATTTATTCCTCAAGGTGTTTGGTTATCCAGCTTATGTACACGAGAGTCGAGGAAAGCTGGAACCTAGAGCTCACAAGTGTATCTTTCCAAGTTATAGAAGAGGAGCGAATAGATATAGGTCGTGGTGTTCTATTAGCAAGAAACTTATTATAAGCAGGCATGTAACTTTTGAGAGAATGCGATGTTGAAGCCTTCCTCATCGTATAACAATGAGAAGATGTGAAGAATACCAGACACAAAGCAAGTCATTTGTTGATTCTTTTCATAGACATTTGACTTTGATAATATGGCAACATACGCATTAAATGTTGTCCATGATGAGCCCAGAGATTATAGAGACGTTATCGCATCAGTTGATAGTTCCAGTTGGTTAGTTGTTATAGAAGAGGAGATCGGATCTTTACAGAAAATTCACACTTGGGATTTGGTGTCACTTCCTACTGACAAAAGAGCTATTGAGTGCAAGTGGATTTATAGAGTGAAAGACGGCGGCAATGGAGATTTCAGATATAAAGCTTGACTAGTAGCAAAGGGGTATGTTCAAAAAAATAAGATAGAGTATCATGACATCTTTGCTCTAGTTGTTATACATGCTTCAATTCATATTCTTTTGGCATTAGTTGCTTATTATGATATGGAATTAGAGCAACTAGTTGTCAAATTGCTTTCTTGCATGGTGTTTAGATGAAGAGATTTATTTACTACAGCCAGAGGGGTTTATTGATAGTAGCAGGCCAGACTATGTTCGTAGACTTAACAAATCTCTATGTGGACTGAAGCAATCTCCTAGACTATGGTACAAGAGATTTGACAAGTTCCTGATTTCAAAGGATACTCCAAAAGCTTCAAAGACCAGTGTGTTTATTTCAGGAGGTATGATTGTGATATAATTTATCTTATATGTTGATGATATGCTTATTGCATCTCGGAGTATGGTCACAATTAAGAAGTTAAAAGAACTCAGTAAGGAGTTTGATATGAAGGAATTGGGGAAAGCAAAAAGAATTCT
Source organism: Allium sativum (assembly GCA_030737875.1). Classification (NCBI taxonomy): domain Eukaryota; kingdom Viridiplantae; phylum Streptophyta; class Magnoliopsida; order Asparagales; family Amaryllidaceae; genus Allium; species Allium sativum. Next base: position 152,493,121 of record CM060912.1, read on the forward strand.
AGGAATGAAGATATACAGAGATAGGTCGCGGAGTGTGTTGAGACTCATTCAGACGCAGTACATCGAGAAGGTCCTCACTCGATTTGCTATGGAGAAAGCCAAACTTGTTGCACTCCATTAGGCTTTCATTTTAAGTTGTCGAAAGATCAATCTCCTACATCGGAAGAATATAAGAGGTATATGGCTAATATACTTTATTCTAGTGTTGTTGGTAGTCTTATGTATGCAATGATGCACACAAAACTAGATTTGGCTCATGCAATGGGTGTTGTGTCAACATATGTCTAATTAGGCAAAGAGCATTGGCAAAAAATGAAGTTGATTCTTAGATATCTTCGAGCGGTGGCTTGTTATATGGTAGAGTAGATGGTGACATCTCTCTTGGAGGATACTGTGATTCTGATTATGCTGGGGATAAAAATGCTAGGAAGTCGGTGTTGTGCTATGTTTTTACACTTGGCATAGGCTTGATTTCAAGGAGATCAAAGCTGCAGTCTATCGTAGCTTTGTTGACTACCGAAGCAAAGTTGATATCGATTGTGGAAGCAACAAAGGAAGAATTATACTTACTTCAGTTGTTAGATTATCTTTCAATGGTGCATAGGGCAATAGAGCTAGTTTCAGATGGTCAGAGTGCGGCTCATCTTGTAGAGAATCAAGCTTATATTTTACAGACGAAGCACATTGATGTCAGAAATTCTTCTTATGCTTGAAGAAGAACGAAACAAGATCAAACTAGTGAAGGTGAGTACTTTGGATAATTCTTCAGATATGATGACAAAGTCACTTCCAAAAGACAAGTTTGAGCATTGCTCAAACTTGATCAGTTTGATTCCTGCTACTTGAGCGCCCCATGCTGACCCAACAACTAATTTTGATGATTGATTAAATATTTAAATCGAGGTGGAGTATTAAAATTGGACGATTTAAATCTAAACCAAATTCATTATGAAGAAGATTTTAATTGATTTTCGTAATCAATTAATTATGGGCAGCAAATTGAAACGATACGAGAAGAAATTATTTGATTTGATACATCAATCAAATTTTGATATATGTGGCAACAAATTTGGATAATGTGAGAAGTTATATTCTTTGATTTGAGGAATCAATCAAATATATGTATATGTGGAAACAAACACAAGTATGCAAGATGAAATTTGTTTTCTCCAACAATATTGAGTATACAAAGCAACTAATTGTTTTTCCGTTACATAAAATGTCCTCACATATTCCAATTTCCAAATCAAGTCCATGCAAGGATAAATATAATAATAAGATAGATGATAGCATCACCCCTAACATGTAAAGATGTCGACATAAATACATAACCAGCTATGTAACTTAGTTTTACAACAACGAAATTCAAAATAACTTTTATTTTTCTACTAAGCCTCATGTTTCATCTTCAAAGCTTTTATCTGTTGTTTAGAAAAATACGACAAAGCTCATAAACTCGAATGATAACTAGTGAGTTTTTAAGGAAAACAACAACAAAAATATGAGTCAAACATGAAGCTTGGTATAAGTAATACAATTCCCCAATCACGGCATGCAGTTAGACCACACCATCTAACAGAATGAGCTTTTCCCTCACTAAACCAACAATAACATGCAAAATCATCACATCATGAGCATACATATAAACATCATTTCAAACATAAGTATCTCTTATACTTGTTATACATTTATAAACCATATCACATTCAACCACACACTTTGTCGGTACCTTATGAACCATGTCATACAAACACCATGCTCATCCACGTGCATCACTGCTTTTAGATGTCAATATAAAAATTATTCATAAATTAATTTAGTGATTACCACTCATTGTTTTTTTATCACCTAAAATAACCACTTATTTCATCATCGAAGTCACCCTAATTAGAGTCATCTTGACTCGCCTAGAAGATTGAATGTATGAATGTCAATGGATATCAGAAATTTCAAAATCCATTTGCATCCATATACGAAAAGTGAATAAATATCTGATATTTGAAAAAACGGACGTAGATGCGCTAACCGATACGAAGACATCCACATTTGAAAATTATTCATCCAGCTATATTTAAGATTATGGTTTAAATAATGTTTATTACAGTAAAACAAAATATGTTTATTGTTTTATTAAGTTAGAGGTTTATACTATACACACTAAATGCAAACCAATTGCCCAAACCAATTTATCATCATCATATACATTTACTTTTAATATGTTAATAATCAATGAGTCTAGAAAAATAAATTGTTAAACTTAAAATTTCCAATTATATTTCTTGATTTAATCATCACTAACGGATAGGATAATTATATGTTATCCGTCTATATCTGCATATACAGATCCAAAAATAAAACTGGATGTGATTGCGGATATGTCACTATCTACATTTGAAATTATCCGTTGACAGACCTAGTTAAATATACGCATCCTAAAAATATTCTAGTAGAGTCCTTAGCGTTGTAGCTCTGCTAGTCCTAGGAACACTTTCATTTCATGTTGTCATTTCATTAAATTGCATCAAAATGACGTTATTGCTCACATTAGAGTTTAAAATTTAAATTTAAATCAAAGCAAACTCTTAGCACCTTGTCTATAACATTGAATTTGGACTTCACTCAACCTCTACTTCGATCATTAAGTAACTTAATAAGTTGGTATATTTTAAAATTTTAGTTTCAATTCATTTCTTTCATTCGTTAGTTGTGTACACTAAGCATTCAAAGATCTTCATATGCAAAATAATTCAATATTTTTTAATAAAACATATTCATCTTTCTATTTAAATGCTACAGCTTATTAATTATTAGCATCCCTATGTTAGTTCCCTTTCTCACTTTTATATACTTTCAACTTATCATTTTCCTTCATAATTTCATCCCTTTGAAAATCAAATTAAACAAAGCGAATCAAATTAAATACTTTGGAAATTGGCTTTCAAAATGATATCCAAAATTCTCACACACACACGTGTGTTTTTGTGTGTGTGTGTGTGTGTGTATAGAGAGAGAGAGAGATATGCTTATTTACATTCCCTATCGCATACGCAAGTTTCATGCTTTCACATGTACAACTTTAGAAAGAGAGAGAGAGAGAGAGAGATATATGCTTATTTACATTCCCTATCGCATACGCAAGTTTCATGCTTTCACATGTACAACTTCAATGTTAATGCATGTACAGCATCAGTTATCGCATGTACAACTTTAATGCTCCCGCACATGTAGGCTATTGCAGGTTTAAAGTGCTATCGCACGTGTAAGCCATCGCATGTTTAAAGTACTATCGCATATATAGGGTATTGCATGTATAAAGTATCATCACACGTTTAACTTGAAGTACTATCGCATATACAAGGAGGGTATTGCACGTATAAAGTATCAACACATAGGTAGGCTATCACACGTTTAACTTCAATACTACCACACAAATAGGTTATCGCATGTTTAACTTCAATATTATTGAAGGTATAAGGTAAGACATATGTAATTAAGTAGAAAACTAATATTTTCCTTCAGGGCCGACGCAGAATTTGCAGAGGCTCAAGGCAAAAAAAACATGGAAAAACAAATATCTTCAAAATTTTGAGGCCTTTGCCTGAAAGGAGGTTGGGGTTTGAACACATCTTTGTTAAGGAATATACTAGAAGATGTGTTGTTTTTATTTAATTGTATTGATTTGGGTTTATATTTGATATAGAATTATTTATTATAATAGACCCAAAAATACTATAAAATATTCTTATCCAGATTGTTCTTTTAGATAAGGACAAATTATGTATAAATAGAGGCAAGGATTGGCAATGTAAGAAAGTATCTTTTGTAATAATCAATCAACAAATAAATAACAATGTAGTCATTGGTGCTTTACCGTTTAATCTCTCTCCTTTCTTGATCAAATTCTAACACGGTATCAGAGCTAGATGAAAGAGAGGAGAGAGAATAATTAAAAAAAGGTTAACGGTGAGATATACTGAATTTTAGTTCTCTTTTACTGCCAATTTTTGGTGTGAAACGCTCATAGCAAAAGGCCATTGCCACTCGTTAGACTAATGGAACATGCTCCCCAATCCAAACCTAAAACCCGAGCCAGGAGCATCTACGGCCGCATAGAAATCACTAGCCGCTACAACATCCAATCCCGTATTGGATCCAGATCCTACATCGACGTATATACCTTCCCACCCGCATAGCCGACGGTGTCAAATTCACCTTAAAAGAGATCCACGACTACAAGTCATCCATCCACAAGATCCAGGCCCATCAAATTTTGCGCCAAACGCCCAACGTGGTTGATCCGATCGAGTACTTTTGGGATGAGAATGAGGACGACGATGTGGTTTTGGTGCTGGAATATTTGTCGTTGGACATGTAGAAGGTAGTTAAGGTACGAAGAGCGGTGGCATTGGGGCGGGAGAGATCAAGAGGTGGATGTTGCAGGTTTTGAGTGGCGTGGATGATTGTCGTCAGCGTTTAATTGTTCATCGCGACTTGAAGCTGTCAAATTTGCTTGCATCTAAAATAAGGGTTTTGAAACTGGCTGATTTTGGACAGGCAAGGACGCTTGATGAATCAAGATATATTTCCATAGATGATGTGGCAGCTGAAGAAGATTCAGAAAGCAGCATATTCTCTGCTTGTGCTTTGCTGTTATGTCAAAGATTGTACGTAAGTCTGTAAGATGTAATTTGCACTGGTTGTGCTTGTAGTTATGTCAGGTTAGAATGTAACTGTGTTATTATTCTTCCTGTATGGAGATTTTAGAGTAGTCTAGTCTAAAAAAAAAAAAAAGGTTGCTTGCAGATGGTTTGTGGAGTGGCGTTTGGAATCGAAGGAGATGAATTGATGGTTTTGGAGTTGAGCAGTGAAGAGGTGATGCAGTGGTTTAGGAATGCTGCAAACTAGATGGTTTTGATTGTGTATGAAGTGGTTTGTTGATGATTCAGTTGTGAGTGAAGACAGTATGTGATGGTGTTGAAGCAGTTAGGTGAATTGTTGAAATGGTAGTATGGTCTTGAATGTGGTCTGGTGAACGTTGCGTCTTGATTGAAACAGACGGTTGATTGAGTTGTTAGAGAATGACATTAGTTTGAAGTTGTTTGTTGTTCATTTGATATCTGTAACGGTAACATTATTTATTAAGAGGACAATTGACGTTGATTGAAGGTGGTAGAAGGTATTGTAAGGTATGTTTGGAGTATGCAAACATATGCTGACTCATCTCTGTTGATTTGATTTTGTTTTTGTATGATATGTTTGGGGGATGCAAACATATGCAAACTCATCTCATTTTAGTTTATTTTGTTTTATTTGTATGTTTGAGAGATGTAAACATACAAATACATCCGAAACCAGTTTTGCCATTTGGTCGCTCAAATCTTTTGCTTACTGATCAGATTGAAAATAATTGAGTTGTTTTGGAGTTTCAGGTTGGAGTTGTTGAGTTGTTTGGAGTAGTTGAATGTTTGATGCTTGGTGTTACTCTCTAACAATATTGAAATGGTTGTTTGATCTTGCTACTCTTCAGTTTGCAACTTCTATTTGGAAAACTCACGATTTTTCGCATCGTGAGTTTAAGGGGGTATGTTAGAGAATATGCTAGAAGATATGTTGTCTTTATTTAATTGTATTGATTTGGGTTTATATAGAATTATTTATTATAACAGACCCAAATATACTCTAGAATATTCTTATCTAGATTGTTTTTTTAGATAAGGACAAACTATGTACAAATAGAGGCAAAGATTGGCAATGTAAGAAAGCATCTTTTGTAATAATCAATCAATAAAGAAAATAACAATGAAGTCCTTTGTGCTTTACCGTTTAATCTCTCTCCTCTCTTGATCAAATTCTAACAATCTTCGTGAAGCTAGCACCAACTCCAACCACTGAGTTGCACTGGATTTTAGTTATCTGATTACAAACTATTTTACATAACAAAAAAATCAAATCTTTGAGACCCGTGACGATCGAAGACCCTAAGCGACTACCTCAGTCGTCTTGGGTCAGAGCCAGCTCTGTTATTCTTAGTAAAATAACCATTTTTGACTAACCCTTACACATGTTTTTTTACTTTTCCACTGTTTTATTTTGTGAGAGAAATCACTCATGTCAACCAAAATTCATTCATTTTATTATGCCTTAATCCTTAATCAAGGGTATTTCCTGCCATACCATTTGATTAATACGAATTGGGAAACTATGGAAAATTTCCAATTAATACACACAAAAGGCAACAAAAAAAACTGTAGTAAAAAAAAATATTAGAATTATATTCTTTAAAATATTGTTACAACTAAAAATCCCCATTTTGAACTTAGAAGATAATTAACAACGAATAATTTTTTCATCCGAAAATTGTACAAAACAATATTCATCGATGTTTTAATGTTGTAAATATCATATTAAAATTTCAAAGCACTTGAAGAAGGTTGCTCTTAATCATATAAAAAATAATTAAATTTAACACCCAACATGTAAATAATCATTCTATCGTCATCACAATATGATTCACATCATTTAAAATAGCAAAAACAAGTTATCTATGAATCTAAACAAATAGGACAAAGTATAAAGTAAAATGTTACTCGCCTAAGTTTGAAAACCTGATTTAAACATTTTCATCTCTTTGAAAATGAATGCTTGGACCCTTTGTTTTGGTTTTCCTCTTCTCCTTAGTAATGGTTGGCTTCTTTTTTGTTTTGTTTTAATGAAAGATGAGGTGAATAAAGAGGATGTCACATGCTTTATATGGGTTAACAGATCTAGTTAGGCTAAAATCTCTCCTTTCCTAATCTTATTGAATTGTTCCTTTTCCTTTTTATTTGATTGCAGTGCCCAAAACCGAATTTTTACGCAAATTTTGACTCTATCGTCTCTGAAACTAGAACGGGATAGTTGGAATTCCAGCGCATCGGCTAGTATCATAAACCATGGTCTATACACCTAATTATTAATACTAACATAAATATCACATTCATTCCTTTATCAACGTAACATGGATGCTCGATTCATACTCACTCTTTCGGTTACACCATTATCATTAGGTCTATCAATGGATACCCGAAAAATTCGAAATCCGTCTGCATTCGCATTCGAAATGCAGATAAATATAGGATACCCGAAAGAGCGATGCGGATTTGGGCACATCCGCATCAGAAAATTATCCGTCCGCTTTTTTTGATGTTTATAGTTTTAAATTATGTATATTTTAACATAACAAAATATACATATTATTTTATAAAATTAAATTTCCTTTAAACGCAAGCTAGTTGCTCAAAATTATAAATTATCATCGTATTCATTTAATTTTAGCGCTTCAGTAATCAATTGGATTGAAAAGATATTATATTAAACTAAAAAATATATGTTCATTGATTTATGTTGTGCGAATAATTGCACAAATTGCTCCAATATCAATATATTGTGCAAAATGTTGATTTGGTTTGCACAAACTTCAAACCTGCACAGCGGAATATAAAAGACGCAAGAGCAATAAAAAAAAAGATGATCTAGCTTGTCGATTAATTATCAACCGTCAACTTAATGAAAAATAATCACCAAACAAAACAAAATAAAATAAGAGAAGACGACATAAAGATTTAATGTGGTTCGGCTATACCTACGTCCATGGACCCAACAACTATTCTTTATTTCACTGAAGAGAGTACAAAATAGAACACAAGAAAGAAATTACAAAATTATAGGTAGTAGATAGAGAGGCAAACCCGTAATTATAAATTGAATAATCAATTTCAACAAAGACTTGCATGCACTCAAAACCCTTAATTGATTGACCACAAAAAATAGATTTACCGGAAAAGAGGATAATGGTGGATGTTCTCTCACATTCATGCTCCACTAATATGAAGATTTAAATAGACTTTATGATGAAACGTTGCTTGGAGAAGATGAAAATTAATTTTTTGATTGTCTTGAAACCTTTACAAATAGGGTTGCTATGGTAAAAGAAAATTTACCATAACTCAGTCGATCGGTAACCATTTTTGATTGAAATCGGTATATCGGTTAAAACGGTATGATAACGGTAAATTTATCATTTTTAAGGGTAAATTATCGGCAATATTTCTTTAATACCAGCAATAATGGTAATTTTACCAATAGATTTAAAACATATGTATATTTATTTGGTATGGTTTATTACATGCATTTAGAACCAAATAAATGATTATATTTAGTTCAATAATCAGTAAAAATAATTCTAAGTACGCTTATTTTTTTTAACTAACATTAGATATAGCATAATAAAGATGCACCGTGTACAAAAAACATATCAAAATACATACTTTGATGACAAACGGTAATTTACCATTATCAATGTAACGGTTACCAAATTATTGATATACCAGTCTTCGGTATACCACTCTATCGATAACGGTAACGGTAAGCAATTTTGGCTTTGCAATAAAAACGGTACGGTAACGGTATTTGTCATATGGTAACGGTAACCATTACCATAACTCCCTATTTACAAATGTCCATTATTTGATTGCAGTGTAAATAAAAAGTGAAGATCTTGGTTTTCATACGTTTCTTCCCTTACTTGAATCTCTAAGCCTAATCATTTATTTCTTCATATGACAAAATCAATGAATTTATAAATATACTTCTTTCCTCATTTATAAATCCATTGATTAATTAATTGATTGTGTAATCAATTTGTTTCCATTCAAAATATCATCTCAAATATTTTCACATATAGCATAATTGATTGGTTGAATCAATTAATTAATTTTTTTTCTTTCAAACAAATATTTGAATCACATAAATTCAACACTCCATCTTGATTCAAATATAATCAAATCTCAACAAATTGTTGGGTCTACACCATCAAGCTCAATGTGAACTACTTTGGACAATATTGCCCAAACAGAGCATCCAAATCTTTCTCAAGCATAAGAAAGATGGTATGCACATCAACAAACAACATACATACAAGAAATACCAAAAAAATCTTTAAAAAATCCAATGAAGAAGACAAATTAGTAGATACAAAAATGAGACTAATGGAGACTTCATAGCGTATTTCACCTTCCCTGTTCTATATTGAATGAGGGACACACTCAATATTATCTACTTCAATCTCCTTCTCAAGAATTTTACTCGACTTCACCAAGTCTACCTTATCAAACTCAACACCAAACTCTGCACAACAAATAGCATAATAAGTTAAATTACCACCTTTACTATGCTCACAAACAAGACCGATAGAAGCAAAAAGCCTTAACTGTGACTGAGCTCCACCTAGAGTCTGAATATATGAAATATTCTCATCAACCATGGTACCATCGAAACTACCACTTTCTCTCTGAATATGGAAACAATCTAATGACTTCAAACGTATTTGAAAATTTTGTGTCCTCTTAACGTCATCACTTGATTGAGGCTCCACCTTCAAAAAAAATCCCTCATCAAATATCGCATGTCTGCTAATCACACTTCTCTTAGTTGTTTTGTATCACAACATATTCTTCTTCATTCCTTCTCCATAGCCTAACAAAATGTGTTTGCTTCCTCTAGGTTTCAACTTATCATGTCCATCTTCTAAATAAGCTGAACAAGCAAACACTTAAAGGAATGAATAGTCAACAGACTCTTTTCCATACTTTTTCTGGGATCTTCATATCAATGGTAATAGAAGATGTACGGTTGATAAAAATACTGCCATAGGTATCTTCTATACCCCTAAATCCCTCTACTAAACCAGCAGTCAGTCTCAAGTTCATAGCTCTTTCCCATAATATCCGACACATGCTCTTTGCCACTCCAAAAGAATGCGACATAGTAGAAAATCTCTAAATACATGCTCGGACGTGCAATAGTTAGTGAATTCTTGTGACTCAAATTCACTACTATTGCCAACTCTAAGAACTGCCAACTGCTTTCCTGACTTCTTTTCAACTAAGGACTTTCACTTCCGAAATTGGAAAAAAAAAATTAGATATCTAATCTTCATGAAACAGACCCAGATCTTCCATGAGAAATCATCAACAAATAGGATAAAGAAACTGGCTCCACCAAAAGATGCAGTTGGGGTGGGTCTCCACTCTCCATACACAAGAACGAACATAGTCTAGAAACTCTATAGCTCTAGGTCTTCCAACATCAAATGTGATATGCTTCTTTTTTCCAAAAGAACAATATCCATAAGAGTTAGGCTTTGATTGAGAATCACCAACAATTAACCTATGCTTCTTTAATACTTCAAGACTCTCATCATCAGACCTAAACGAATGTGTCATAATTGAGTAGAATCTAAAATGCTAGAATCAGTAGAAACTACTGAATCTTCCAAGATTGTCTCTCCACGAAGCATATAAATACCATCGACTCGCACCCCTTTCACCACTACCAAGGAACCCTTTGCCACTCTTAAATTCTCTCCATCTATTATTATCCTCATACCAAGTCTACTCAAAGCTCCACCTGACAACAAACTCTTAGCAGCATCGGAACATGCCTAACATCTGTGATAGTTCTAATAACACTATTATGCATCTTAAACATCAAGTTTCTAATGCCCACAACATGACAAGATGTGTCATTCTCCAAACAAACTGTTCCGCCATCAATCTTCTCATAACTGACAAAACAACTCCTATCTGGCATCATATGACAAGAGGCTCCCAAATCAATTATCCAACTTGTATTCTCTAAAGGTGAAATACTAGTTAAAAATAATTATGTATCACTATCACATCTATCTACATCGGATCTAACTGCGGTCAAAATTGAAGTTTTCTCCTTCTTCTCTTTTCTTTCTAAGAGCTGAACAATTTCGTATGAAATGTCCCTTCCTTGTACAATCAAGGTTATTACGACGCCAAGTCGAGCCACTACCGTCTAGAAGACTAGTCGACAAATCGTCCGACTAGTCGTGACTAGTCGACAAGTCTTTTATATGCATATATTTATTAGACTTAAATATATAATATAATTAGATATAAATATAACATAATAATAGGTTCAAATTCAACAAAGATAACATAATAATAGGTTCAAATTCAACAAACATAACATGATAGATCCTAGTCACAACAAAATAAAACCCATAATATCCATAATAGATCATAAAATGAGTATGAACTCAAGCAAAATCATCCATCTCAATATCATCTCCATCTCCTTCAACATTGACATTGCTTGAATCGGGTAATGGTACACCATAATCATCCTCCACTTCTTCATCATCAAGAGGAATGGCTTCTTCATCGGATTCTTCATCAACTAATCCAAATGTTGAACTCGTGTTACGACGAGTGTAGACCAACATATCACTACTAAAACCAACATGAGATCTCCTTGGAAGATTGCGTCCCTCAAGCGCATGTGATGCACCTTGAGCTTCTTCCACAACACTCCAAAAAGTATCATCTTCATTGCTAATCCACTCATTATTCCATTCGAAGTCATCAAGTACAAGTGGATCAAAATTCCTTCCAAGTTCACGCCTTTTTTTTGAAACTTGAATCTATTTTTCGGTTGTATTGGACATAAACCAAGTCATTTAAACGTTGATGTTCCAATCTATTCCTCTTTTTTGTATGAATCTAAAAATATAAAATGCAATTAGACCTAAAGTATAGGTAGTGTAAATTTGAAAACAAATATCTTAAAATATATGGGAACTTACAAACTCAAATGTACTCCAATTGCATTCACAACCGGAAGATGAACAACAAAGACCGACAATACGCTTCGCAAATGATTGAAGCTCAAGTGCACGACCTCCATAAGCATCACACCAATCAACTAACATATATTAATAAATATAATTGTGTTTTAGTACTCCTTGCGAGGATATAATTGCGCCATTAATACTATGCATCAAACATAAGAATATACGAAACTTACGAGGATTTTTTTGCTTTCTTTGCTCAAGTGTTATCTCTCTTGCAAATGCTTCCCTTGAATTTTTATAGTCATCGGCATACTTACTTATCTTGTTCCGCGTACCCCGATCTATGATCATCTTCTCAAGCACATCATTAAAGTCGTCTCTTAATCGAGAGGCATAAGCATGATCATTTTCTAGAACATCAAAGTATTTACCCGGATTAAGAAATAAAGCAGCCCCATATATTGGTTTTCCCATTTGGTTCTTCCAACGATCATCAATGATTTTAACAAATTTACTCAACAATGCTCGTTTCTTCTCGAATGACGCTTTGATCTTATTTTTTGCAAAGTCCATAGCACATGCAATCTCTGCCAAAGCGGGTCTCTCATCCTCATCAACAATCCGTAACACCACAAGAAGAGGTTGTGATGCTTGAATGCACTCTTCAACACTATTCCAAAAAAGTGATGAAAACAGTGTCACAAACTTTCTTGCCATTTTCTGTTTTTGCTAACTTAGACATATTCCAATCCTCGGCACAAAACAAAAAACGCAACGACTCCCGATTCTTGTACAAACTTTGCAATGCGAGAAAAGCAGTGGCAAACCTCGTAGCTCCAGCTCTCACTAAATCTCTCCCATTAGTCTTGTCTCTCAATGCATCAAGTATACGCCCATGCCCATAAATAAATGTAGTACATCTTCTTGCTTGATTAATTATTTTTTTAAAGCCCGGCAACTTGCCTATGTCCTCCAACATCAAATCAAGACAATGGGCAGCACATGTAGTCCAAAATAAAGTAGAAAATCTAGCCTCTAAGAGCTCACCTGCTACCTTATAATTTGCGCCATTATTTGTCACAACTTGTACAACATTTTTCTCACATATTTCCTTGATTTTGCTACCAAGTAAGTCAGCCAACATTGATGCATCGTGTGATTCACTAGAAGCATTAACCGAACCCAAGAAGAAAGTACCTTCGGGACTGTTGGCAAGAAAGTTTATAAGATGTCTTCCTCGTATATCCGTCCACCCATCCGACATAAGCGTGCATCCGTATATTTTCCAAGATTTTTCATGCTTCTCCTTCTGCTTTTCTGTCTCTTCTTTTGCTTTTTTAAGTAGAGGAACCCTTAATTCATGAAATGTGGGGGGCTTCAAACCCGGTCCATATTGGCCTATGGACTCAACCATGACTTCATAACTCCTAGAGTTGGCAGCATTAAAAGGTATTCCACACTCGTAGAAAAAGTTGGCAATGTGCATATGAACTTTTTCTTTCTCTTCTTGCGTTCTGAGGCGATTTTCCAAGGTTGTTTGACTCGTACCTTTGGAATGTCTATCTTCAATAACTTGTTCCGGTGTCCTCATAAGCATCGAACCAACTAATTTAGAAGATTTAAGTTGGACTTTCTGAAATTCAAATGCCTTCTTTTTCTTTTTTGGAATAGTATTGGAGGCTGCAGTGGATTCGATTTCTTGAACCTCATCATCATCATCATCAAGTTGCACCCGTTTATTCTTCTTTTTGCTTTGCATAAAATCACTCATTTCTCTAGCAATCTCTCTAGTTGTCTTTGGACATTTATGAATATCCGGAAAACCACCAATCAAATGTTGCTTGAATCTGTTAATGCCAACATGGTTTTCATTCCCGCAAAGAACGCATTTAACCACATCTTTATTGCTCAAGTTTGGCCAAAATGCATACTTTCAACCGGGATCATTTGATTTCTTTCCTTTTAGGATCTTTAGCCATCTCATGCCAAGTATTTTCTGTGTTATTCTCCATTTCAACCGCTGCGAATATAATTAAAAACTGATCAGCCGTTAATTAAAACTAATTCAGTCACAAAAAAAACCTTATCAGTTAAGTAAAAAAAACATTTCAGTCAAAAAAAAAACACAAATCGATTTAAAAAAATCTGCTAAGTAAAAAGACATTTCAATCAAAAAAAAAACCTTATCAGTTAAGTAAAAAATATTTCACTCAAAAAAAAAACACAAATCATCAGTTAATTAAAAAAAACATTTCGGTCAAAAAAAAGAACTTATCAGTTAAGTAAAAACAAGTCAGGGCTAAGTCACCAAATCAGCTAATTAGACACTGCTCAGTTAATTAAAAAAAATGCTTGAAATAATTCATATCAATGGAAAAAAACACAAATCGATTAACATACCTGGGCTGGCGGCGGACAAGGCAGCAGGAGGAGCAGTGGTGAGGCAGAAGGCAGGCAGCGGCGAGGCAGCGAGATGCAGTTAGGGTTTTTTTTATCGATGCTTGTTCAACTGAAACGAAGAGCAAAATCGAAGTCGACTTCAGCTCAACTAGGGTTTTTGGGCTCGAATTAGGGTTCTGGGCTCAATTCGGCCCACCATCGTGGAATTGCACAAGTCGAGAGTCGTGGAATCTCTCCAGGCGACTTCTCGACTTGTCGACGACTAGTCGTCAACGTGATAACCATGTGTACAATAATAGCAAGCACCTCTTTTAGAACCTATGAAGTGGGTTATATGCATATCTCCTACAAGGCGCTTCCGCATCTTATCTCTTCCTCTAAGTGAATGAAGTTGTTGCTGAAGAACACCGTCGCTAGTCTTCACTTTGACCTTCCATGTCCCAAAAACTTCTCTTCTAACAAATTTGGTGATGCCATAATTTTTCATACCACTACTAAAAGAATTAGTCATTGGTAACTAATCCAGAACAAAACAGCTAGCTTTGATACCAATCTGTTGTGCGAATAATTGCATAAATTGCTCCAATATCAATATATTATGCAAAATGTTGATTCAATTTCCACAAACTTCAAAACTGCACAGCGGAATACAAAAGGCGCATGAGTAATATAAAAAAAGAGGATCTAGCTTGTCGATTAATTACCAACCGCTAACTCAATAAAAAATAATCACCAAACAAAACAAAATAGAAGAAGAGAAGAAGACACAAGGATTTAACATGGTTCGGCTACGCCTACGTCCACGGATCCAACAACTATTCTTTATTTTACTGAAAAAAGTACAAAAGCGAACACAAGAGAGAAATTACAAAATTATAGGTAGTAGATGGAGAGACTAACATATAATTACAAATTGAATAATCAATTTCAACAAAGGCTTATATGCACTCAAAAGCACTAATTGATTGACCACAGAAATCAGGGTTTACTAAATAAGAGGATAATGGTGCATGCTCTCTCACATTGACTCCACTAATATAAAGATCTAAATAGGCTTTAGGATGAAAAGGTTGTTTGAAGATGAAGAGAATTAATTTTTTGATCGTCTCAAAACATTTTTAAATGTCCATGATTTGATTGCAGTGTGAATAAAAAGTGAAGACCTTGGTTTTCATACGTTTCCTCCCTTACTTAATTCTTTAAGCCTAATCATTTCTTTATATCACAAAATCAATGAATTTATAAATATATTTCTTTCCTCATTTATACATCCATTGATTAATTAATTGATTATGTAATCAATTTGTTTAAAATATTCTTTCAAGTATTTTCACATATAGCATAATTGATTGATTGAATCAATTAAATAATCTCTTTCTCTTAAACAAATATTTGAATCACATAAAATTCAACAGACCGTTGGCAGAGTGGATAATTATCTGATATCCGTCTGTATCCGCGCAGGCGGATATCCGATATCTGAAAATGATTGCGGATGCGGCACTATCCGCATCCGAAAGCATCCATTGACAGTCTTAATTATCATAGAAAAAAGAGATAATCCCTTTATAATCATGTCTACAGGCAAGCCCGACCTAGTTGATTTGGCTGCCCTAGACAAACAATTTTTTTAGCAAATAGAGTAGAAAAAAACATAAAAGGGCAAGGAATTTAGGATTTGAACCGAAAGAGCAAAAAGAGATGCCCCATCCTCATCCTATTACCTTAGGCGGTTGGCTTGCCTGCCTTGCCCTAGGGTCGGGCTTGTTTATAAGATCCACCATAGGTAATAGAGAACAAGGGGAATAAATAACAAATGCACCTATCAAATAACTCATAATAAATAGACGTAATGCATACATTTTATCCTCTTCTCAAATAATTGATCATCTACTAAAAACAACTTAAACTACTCAAACAAACTACTACCCACATCTAAATTGCATTGTACCGATAAAACTAAAAAGTTTTGGCGATGGTCTGTTTAAGTTTTTCTTAAACTTGTACCGTGCGGTTATATCAAGAATTATATTAGTATGATTGTTTTATCAGGTCAACGTCTTCTACTACTTTTGTTCCTCTTATATTTGTCCGACTTTCTTTGAACTTCATCGTATATTCACAAATATTCTTATTATAACATGTTCACCGTCCTAGACCAAATCTCACGCTCAAAATTCAATCAGCTCCACAATATGTACATACATACGCAAATTGGGAAAAAAAAACTCATCTAGAGATATTTATTGTAGCATGAAGTTTTGGTTATCAATATTTTTTTAACACTTCTCTCGGCGACTCTACATTGGAATGAACAAGTTGATCTCTCCAACCTAATCTGATGAAGTCTACACCTTTTTTCTAATCATATCAATGATATCACCTACCATCTTATACAGGTTATTTAATCCTCATTTAATGCGGAAAACGTGGAGATCTTGCTATGCTTTAATATTTCCACTTTAAGAAGTTGCATTTTTCCTTGTACAATCGATCAACCAAAATAAAACTCATTTTTATGTCTAATTTGGTTAATAGTATCACATTTCCTCAAATGTCGTTGATTTGGCATAATCAATTCAACGCCTTTTACATTTACCACACAATTACAAGCCCATTTCATCTTCTAGTCATCTTCAAATAATAATAAAATAGCTTGTGTTTCTTCCACACATGATAATAGCCTCTAAATTGAGCAATGTTTCCTTATACATATCTTTTCATGCAACAAATACATGCATCTCGTATGTTTATCCCTTCATCATTACTACCATTGTGGTATAGAAAAGAAACTCCTCCTAGAGGGATCGAGTCTACTTTATCCTTCTTGCACTACATATGGTCACATCTTATGTGCAACATGTTACCACAATGAAACCTTCTCTTTATTATAAGTATGATTTCTTTCGATAATATTTCAGTCGATTTCTAACCGTTAGAATGAACATGTGCTTGTCTGTCGTGATCATTGTTCTACTTATCTCATTGAGTAGACCATTAACGATTAAACTCATAAGGGGAACTCCAATCAAGTTGTTCAGCGGTGCCACCAATCTCTTAATTGTTTGAAACTTGTCAACATCAAAGTTTGTGTCTAATGATCAATTTTAAACCAACGAATGTAAACTGATTAATGACTAAATAAAATTTATTCAAATACACTTCAATTGTCCCATCTTATTTTTTGCTTTAGATTCACCAGTTTTAACTCAACACATGTTTCAGCTATTGATAAGTTAATATTAGCTCCTTCCAATTACTTCAACATCGAATGCATAGTTTTTTATCATCACAAAATAACAAATAGAGTTACCCAAAGATTGTATAGTGAGTCCAAAGTTTTCTTAACTATTGTTATATGCTCTTCTTAATCCTATGTTCCTTGTATTTTCATATACCATAATCTTAGTCGTTCAATTGATTATTTTACTCACGTGTATTTTCTTCACCCGCAATTTCATGCAGTAGGTTTTGATAGTAACTGCTATTTCCCTTCTTCAAGTTTTATACATAATTAAGCAAAGAGAAACACAAATGAACAACAATAAAACCAAATGTCACGTGCCATCTTCCCTTTATCAATTCACAAATAACCTTCCTATCATTTCCGGTCAAAAGTGTTGACCTATTCCTCTCAATTCCACCTTTTTCTTTTCAAACTCGATTAACCTCCTTAATTTTTTTTGTCCTCAAATTGCAGCCTTTGTTTTCTTTGATTTGTGTGGAAACTCGTGCAAAAGGTAGCTACTAAATATATGTAAATCAAATTCATTATTCTCCTAATGTATTTAAGACTATCTGATATATTCCATGTATGTTATCCTCTTTTCAAATTCATGATCCCCCACCTGAATTAACCCACCTATTAAAAATAGATCAATTCTCAACTTTGACTTGTATCCCATTGAAAGAAAGGAGTTCCGTCGAGAGAAATACGTACTGTGAGCTTTTCAAAACTTGAACCTTATCAACATAACTCAAGGTTATGTCCACTGTACTGACTATTCTGCTTTCACCATAAGCTTCTTTTGTTCCTCCTGTCCCTGTTCAATTTTTGGTCTTGATTGTATCTTCATTCTTCACATATACATGTATGTCAAATAAAAATGACTATATCTTTTCATAAAATCCAACAAACAAATACAAAAATATTAGCAGACGTGCAACTTCATCCTTCGCCGCAAAAATTATAAACATTAAATGCCAAGGTTCTATCATGCAAAATCAGGTCCAGAATTAGCAAGACTTCTTAATGTTCTCCCTAGTATGTAATTTATACGAAAATAACTAACAGATATAAGACTTCCTATCGCTGTGAGTTGTCATCAAACAAGGTCTCTAATTATAAAAGACAACTAGAGCTTCACACCTAGTAAAACAAATTAGCCTGTATGTCATGTTGGTTTGACTATCGGATGGGAAGATAAAACTATTTACTTTTATTTATATTGTAATGCCAACATTTTATTTTGAACCTTTTGCATCACAGAACACCCTTTGTGCCTGATAGGAATACAGTGAAACCGCATTCCCTACGTCTCCAACCTCGCACGCACTACCTTAAAAATACCGACGTAACCTCCAACATATTGTACCATTTCTTCTCCATTAAATATTCTCACGAGCAAGATTAATATACCATCCTAGGCTTCTTCATTTCTCTTGCTTAACCTAAATTCATGTTTCAATCATTGCAATCCTAAACGTTACTGCCATCACATGCACAAACTAGCAATGGCTTTTGTTTATTGTTGTTGCATTTTGTAATAAAATACTTCCGTGTTTGGTTATTCGTCTATATGATATTACAATGTTGAATGAATAAAAAAAACATGGTTGGGAACGTATGCATAAGTCTTAGTGGGAGCAGCACATTACATTTATGCATAAATGTTATTTTTCTTACCATTTGTCATTGTGGTTTGGGTACCTTTTCAAAATTTTGACGGACTGTTCTTGCATGTTAGCTTCTGTTTTCAATTTATATATAAGTTCAAAATAAATCAGAAAGAACGAAAGGAAGTGATAAAGATGTTCAAAATTATGGCACTTAAATCATGTGAAAATAAAAGAAACTGCAAAAAAAGGCCTCAAATTCCAAATTGCACCTGTGTTCGTTTTGCTTACAAGCATGTTTAAGAGAATCTTGATTTTATCTGGACCGAACAAGAGTGACATATCAATGGGTGTGTCACGTGTGTGCATACACACAAACCATTGTAGTAAACTCATCATGAACTAAGTCATGGAATAATAAAGAATTGATAGTGTTAATCTGTTTTTAGCCAACCAGATTTCAACTGGAATTAGAAGACCAAAATGAAGACGTAACAATTCACGAACTTGAAAACATGCTTAGAGAGACTAGGAAAGAGCATTCAAAAAGTTTCAATGAAAAATAAAACTAAGTAGACCTCTCGGCATCAAGAGGTACTTTTTCCAATTTGGATCCCCTGAACCCTCTACGCTTCAATTACAACCTCAAGAGATTATGATCATGTGTTTTCTCGGAGAACTAAAAAGCAACAATAAGGATTTATGCAAAAAAAATAGGAAAAGACCAGCAGTATCAAGTAAATCATCAAAAAAAGCATAATCTTTAAGGAAAAGTGTTTGAAAACATCAAATCAGAGATAGAAAGATAAGACAAATAAGATGAGGATTTTCATCCAAAAACCATTGATTACCAAGAGGGACTTCTCGGTACCAAGAGGTTTTTATTTGTTGTTGGGCCGACACGCTAGCTTATGAACTCTTAGACATCTAAACTTTGTCCTATATGGACCTTCGGTTCTACTGGCAAATTTCTCTATAAATATCTGCTTTGTGGCAACTAAAGAAGAATCTTGGCTGATATTCTCTTGTCTTTTTTTATCTTCTTCTTCACTCTTATCTCCTTCACCAAATACACAACATACTTCATTGTACATCCAAGATTCACAAGACTGCAGTCGATAATCTTTAAATTATTTACGACTCAAATAACCATTCAAGAATTTTTCTAGTCTCAATACTTTAATTCTATCTAAAGAAGTTCACTCTCTTCCTTTTTCCAATTAAAATTTACCACAATTGAAGACTGGGTATATAAAACGTCTTCCCTAGGTGACTTTCATACATCCAGAACAATAATATTTGTTATTATATATATAAGAATATACAAAAAAAATAGTTCAACATAATAACAAAAAAAAAAAAAAAAAAAAAAAAAAAAAAAAAACATAAAATGCTCCTATAATTCAAAACTACATGTACTATTAGTATGTTATGGGGGTGTGTTTTCTTCTTTTTCCCGAGGGGAGAGATTGCGGTATGGGATGGTGACGTCCATTTGAACGCAATATGACACAATATATTATGTTCTCATCGACTTCACATAAGAAGTTGAAATCAAGGAACAATCTATTAATTGAGACTTACTGGGCCAACGTGTTATGTCCCGGGATATTTTCCATACGTGTGTGTTTGAATAACAAGAGACAACATGACATAAATAACAAACTTTTAAATCTCCTTCATCTCGCCTGAGATAAAAGTTTGAGATTTGACAGCTTTACCAATTATTACAGTTTTTATCTTTTTCATTTCAATCGAGATATCAACCTTAGATTTTCACCAAAATCTACGATCCGAGACCTTTAGAAATGACTTTTGCAGATAGTATAGTACCGACGTACGAAGAATACCATAAAAATATGGGATACAGAAGTCAAATCTTACATCGGCCTCAATGGTCGGATTGATATAACTCGATGTAGTCCAAAGAGAAAACAACTAATAAGAAGATTAAAGCTGATGTAGGTAGAAATTGTTGTCGAATCACTATAGAAAGTGCTTGTGTTCTTGCTTCCTTTTGGTTTTTATCTAATTTGGATTTATCACGGGATTTCTGTGTTATTTTTCACCTAACATTTTTTCCCACTGAGAGAGAGAGAGAGAGAGCTAGATGTCATAACCTAAAGACTGGATCTGAAGTTTGGAGAAGATGAAGTGACCTAACACTAGGTCTAGGATAGAAGAAAGTCGTCGGTCAGAGCATGAGGACAACCACTATGTGTCCTCAAACTTTAATAAATACATCGATCAGAGAGGAGATTGAGAAAACAATGAAAGAAACGCAAGATAAATTAATGGCTCATCAACATGAAATGCTGGAGGAATGTTTCCAAAGGATGAGACAACAGGGAACAGCTAGAATTCGAAATCATATACTATAAGACAATGCAGGAGCACCAGAAGTTGGAGCAGAGCAAACTGGAATAATGCCCCCACGATCGGGACCACTCCAAGAGGATTTTGTTTGAAGGCAATATTGGTTATGGGAACAAGACGTGTTGAGATGCTAAAAATGGATGGTGTTGAAGCTAGAAATGCAAATACATAATAATTGGCAGAGTATGTACCAAAATTTCCTCAAACAAACTGAGGATAGCATAAAGCCAGAGGTGCGGATCAAGGTACAAGCGTGCAACAAGAGCAGCACGTGCCAGAGTTACCCAATAGGAGCAGAGGACTGAATGTAGATGTACACCCAAAGGAGTACATATCAGTATTTCCCCATCGGAGCGAGTAGCAAAATGCAGTTGTTGGTCAAAGACTTCCATTTGACGACAACAACTGGATGACTGAGATGATCAGAAAGATAGTTATACATGGACCCCTGGATTAGAGTTTGAAGGACGTAAAAGAAAACCATTTACCCTTATAGTCAGAATGTGAAGTATCCTCCTGATTTCAAGCTTCTCACACTGCAAATGTACGATGAAAAGACATATCTAATGGTTCATCTAATGAGATGCATTCGATATATTAAAGTGTTGATTCTTTTGAGCAGGAGGAGATCGGGCGACGATTCCCGTCATACTTGACGTATTTAGCAATAATCTGGTTTAGACAGTTGGAGAAATGGTCCACAAGAACTTGACTGAGTTTGTGAATAAGTACATTAGATAGTTCAGAGTTTATGTCTCCCGACGAAAGAATGTGATGTCGCTATCAAGCATGAATTAAGAGGTTGGAGAGACCCTGATAAGTTATTTGACTATGTTTAATGCACCAGCTGCTGCAGTTTAGAAGTCGGATCCATCAGTGATTTTGATGATAGCAGCTTCAAGGGTTGCAAAAATAAATCCACCAATGGACCTTACGAACTTCTATCACGAAGCTAAGAGATATTTGATCAAAAGACGTCGAAGCTAAAAATATAGATATTAATGTTGTGGATGGAGGACTTTCTGGAACAAGATATGGTAAAGACAAAGAAAAGCGAAGAGTTGATGAAAACATCAAAGAACCGAAATGGCAAAAGAGGAAGTAGAAGTTCTCTTTCTACGCCAATCTAATTGAGACTCAGAAGAGGACATACGCAGGTATTAAGAGAGGGATCCCATACTGAAGGCCAGCTAAGAGAAACCCAGTGATCAGGAGAGAAGGTCTGCAAAGTTTTACATTTTTCATGAGCTGGATGGAAATGAAACGAACGAGTGCAGACAATGTCATGATTTGATAGAAAAATTGGTTCATAGTAGCCAACTATCATCTACAGCGAACGTTCAAGATGCGACCAGAGAAATAATTCAAGGATGGTAATATCATGATCCAGATGGATGAGAGTCGGGTTCATTTCCCATGTTTTGCTTTCTATTTTAAATAGATAAGACAATAATTATCTCAGACTGCTTACACTATAAGATAATAAAAACCTCGGACCGCTTATATGTGTACAAAATCTAGATCAATTTCTAGGCACACTCCGAGTGGATATCTACGATGATTAATTCAGATTTTCATTGTTTGCTTTGATTATAATATTTAATTTTTGGAAAAAAAATGAATGTGATAACTAACATTGAATGTCACTGATCGTGGTAGTTTTGTCCAGAAAGTCAGGACTATGACCGCAAGGTGCAAGTTCCATTGCCATCGAGCGAGTTAATAGACTTGTATAATAAGTCCATTCACCGTTAAGTGAGCAGATAGACTTGCTTGGACATTGCGACCCCTCACCAAAGAGTGGAAGCGCACGATAAGGATCTGAAGAGATCAAAAGTAAGTCCATTCACATAAGAATGAGTGGATGAACTTGTTTGGGCATGGAGTCCCCTTGACTTGATGAACTTGTTTGGACGTTGAGTCCCCCTCCCGAAGAGTAAGCGGACTCAGCAAAGATCCACAAAGATCGAACCTTAGATTGGAATATAAACGATGTGAAGATATTGAACTATGGAACATGTGCAGATTTAATCAAAGGATTTGAATGCTTCATAACCAGAGTAAATAGAATTAGTCCTAGGCAAACACAGAATGATTTTAATGTACAAAATGACAGCTCCGAACAAAGGCATACTGCTTATGATTTGTGGCTAACACTCGAACAAGGACTAAAAGCCTTGGTTATAAGAGGACCGGAACGGCCTTGGGTTTATGGGAGAATACGAAAGAACCAGACGATTTACCAAGATCGAGATCAGTAAATGGTCGGAAAGCTCAACCATCGAAGACTAACTACTGCGCAAACTTGTTCTTGAGCAAAGCACACCTTCCATTCATAAGACAAACTTTAAGGAACAGATGTTAGCATGCTTTTAAGCCAAGCAGATTTCAGTCGAAATTAGAATATCGAAATGAAGATGAAACAATTCATGAACTTGGATGCATGCTTAGGACTGAAAAGGGCATTTATGAAGTTTCAAGGGAAAATAAAACTAAGTAGACCTCTCATTACTGAGAAAAACCTCTCGTTACTGAGAGGCATTTTTTCCAGTTTGGATCTCCTAAACCCTCTACACTTCAATACAACATCAAGAGATTATGATTGGGTGCTTTTCTCGGAGAATCACAAGCAATGCTAAGAATTTATCAAAAAAAACAAGACAAGACACGCGATATTGAATCATCAAAAAGAGCTTAACCTTGAAGGAAAAGAGTTTGAAATGCATTGAATTAGAGATAGACAAAACAAATAGGATAGATGATTTTCATTAGAAAAGCACTCAAGAGGAACCTCTCAGTACCAAGACGTTTTTATTTGTTTTTGGACCAGCATGCTCACTTCTGAACTCTAGGATATGCATCTGGATTTCGTTCTATATGAACATCCAAGTCTACCGGTAAGTTTCTTTATAAATATCAGTCCTACAACAACTAAAAGAGGATCTTGGATGATCTTCACACTGACCCTTTCTAATATCCCTCCTCGCTCTTATCTCTTTCCCGAACACTCTACAAACTCCATTATAAATCCGATATCTACAAGATTGTGATCGGATCTGATATAACTTAGTGTACTCCAAAGAGAAAACAACTAATAAAAAGATTAAAGTAAACATAGACCGTAGTATTTACCAAACCACTATAAAAAGTGTTTGTGTGTTCTTACTTTTGGTTTTTTTCTTTTCTGATCTGGATTTATCCTCTTTGGGGTATGCCATTTTTCGTGCAACAGATATTAGTATGCTTCCACCATGAAATTTGATACTGAATAATAAGCCCTTTATTAAAAAGAATATTTTCCCTTTTACTAAAATATTCTTCTCTTATTTCTATTGGACTTTTTTGCTTCTACCATGAATTAATCAAAGAAATTTTCGTGTGATTTCAATGCTTACAGATGCAGGACTAAAAACTATGCATATTCTTTTTCGCATTCTAACGGATTATTGTTTCTTGTTTTGCTCTAACATGATGTGCATATGTTTTAATGTGTATGGAATGGACAAGCAAAGAATCTACATTTCATTCATAATTTCAAATTGGGCGTAGCAAACTAAACATGCCTAACAGTTTGAAACTTTAGTTGGTATTGTTTTCGACGAGAAATATTTGAATGCAATGACAATTACCTGAAATGGATAAAAAAATCTTCCAGGAAGATGAAAGCAATATTTGAAGCTCCAATATTGAATCTCAATACCTGAAAATAACCTAAACAATAACATTTTATCTTGCGAAGTACAAGCTTGTCTTACATTTGAATAACCACCAGACCTCCATAAAGACCAGCTCCTGAAGAAGAGAAAAACCTTAAATCAATAAATTAAATATAAAAAAAAATATCCCATGTATGCGCTGAAAGTGATCTCTTAAGGTATATTTAAATTGTATTATGAGTCACATATTTCAAAATTGTCCTACCTCATAGGTTTCAAAATTTTGAGTGAAGTAATACATCATTAAAATCCTTCAAAAGGAAGTCAAGTCACAAGCTCTGTTTCAGAGTAAAATCAGGAATCATATAGCTTGTTGTCTTTGGATTAAATACATTACTTATTTTCTACATTTAAAGTAAGTTGAGAATATTAGAAAAATGAGACAATATCGCAGCGTCTGTGAGCTATCAAGAAATCACCTCTCAAAAGCCTAGTTCAATGTTTCAAAGCACTCTTCTTGTCGGCAAAAGATCATAAAGAGAGTTAATTATTTGAAAAACATCTGTACCAACTCATAACCACGTATTTTTCATAATAATCAAGTATAATAGCAACCTAAAATCTTCTTCTGCACATATAAACAACTAGCAAGCATAAGAGCTATCAAATGAACTTCGTGAATAACATAGAACTCACAGCTTCAGCAAAATCCCTAGTACCAAAATGCTGATCACTAATAATTCGATCGCCCAAACTCTTCAAGCTCTTCACCGACAGTGGTCGGCTATCGTGCACCTATATCGCACATTCACAGCATAATTAACCATATGTAAAAGGCCTTCAATGAATAAATACAAAATCACACATGTAAGCTGCAGCATACTTTGCTAGAAATCCAGATAGAAACCAAAGCAAAGAGTTGCAAATTGCTCTCGGTCAGTGGACTCAGAAGCCAGTGATCCCACGACCGTTTTCTGCAAAATAAATTTAGTCAAAAATTTGAAGTCGTCCCATTTTGGAGGAATTTCAGAAATACCTTGGTATAGTTGGAAGAAATCGGTCAGCAAAAAATGATAGTGAGGTGTACTTCACGATTGGTTTCAAATCGAGTTTCTATAAAAAATTACAAAGTAAGGATATGGTTATGTAATAGAAAATTATAGGCGTATAAAGGAAAACCTACAAGCGACGAGTGGAAGAGGAACTGAAGAACGCGAAAACGAAGTGATGACGACATAGGCTCCGCCCTTTCCGTCGCCGCCGCCATTTTGGCGGGAAGAGAATGAGCAGGAACAGCTATTTTGGGTGAACTAGTGTAAACGGGCTGGAATGTACAGGCTGCAAATCTTCGATTCTTTGTTACCACTTGGTTACCGTTAGAGTAGCTCGAATGGTTTACAGGACATATTACGGATCGTAATATTTCCGTCAATTTTGATGCTTTAGGTTCTACCTAACTGCACACACGGACGTTGACTTATTCAGTGCGCTCAGTAGGGCGTTGACTAAATAAACATTAAAAACTTGAATGTTGATTTACGTTCAAAATAAGGACGATTTAATCGACGTTCAAAATATATTTACTAAACTTTCACTTTTATATGAACGTATTCGGCATGCTTTTATTATTATTAGGGTGGGACCCGTGCTTCGCACACGGGTAGTCATGGAAGTAAGGAGGGAGGTGATGGAGAAGCTCGTGAGGGTAGGTGAAGAACATATAGTTGTGTGGAATAGTAACATTGCACTTCGTGATGGATAGATGTGCAGTATAAATCTGGGTGGCAGTAGTTTGGCATGGTTAGTAGTATGTGATGCATGTGTAGCAGACAGATTGTAGTACGGTTGGCACGACAAATAAAAGGACTCGGATTACAGGCTGATTGGTTCGAAACATGTGGTTAAGAAATAAACAAACAAACTGGTAAATACAGAATCCTTACAAATATTTAATTACGAGTTACGGTGAAAACAGGGCCGTTAAAAGGTACTTGTTAAATTAAAACTTGGTTTGAAAACAGAAAAAGCTATGCAGGAATTTGATTGGAGTTGGCATAGTGTGTCTAGTTAAACTTGCATCTCTTTAGCTTACACTTGCTGCCAGTGTTCTGCCCACCAGTCGTCAGTTCCATTGGTTCCTGGAAAAGTTGTAATCAGTGCTGAATAGAGTAAGGCTATAGCAAGATATAAGTATTTGCCGTAAATGAGGTAGTAGTAAATCGCATGATGATATCTTAGAGGGTGGTAGCAAAGTAGGGTCTTAATGCGACGAATAGATGGATGAAGTCTGATGGATTGTATTAAGAATTGTAAAGTAATTGTGTAAGTTCAGTGGATGTACATTGATCACAATGCCTGTGATTTTATTCTTACTCTGCAAAAGAGTAGTTGGGGTGTCCTCGCGATCATCTTCGGCGGGATCTTCAGCAAGATGTGCAGACAAACATTTGAGTTAATATTACACAGTAAATTTGAAGTAGGAAAGGAAGGTTATAAAGCGAATTCAAAATGCTACCTTCTGTTTTGCTTTCCAATCTAAATCAATCTATGTAGGAATGGAAACTTGAGTTTGAGTTGGTTTAGCTGAGCTGTTGTCCTTGGTTCCCACCGTGACCTAATCACGTGGTTCATACTGGAAAATGTGCTTGTTAGACAAAAAATTAATTGGAAAAAAACTTGGGGGGAATAACCTGTGATGACGTAGTAATGTTTTTACCAACAAAATGGTGCTGTATATTTTCCTGTCAATCTTCATAATGTTTTTTCACTTCTGTGAACAAACCTTTTCCAGCATCCTAAGTCATGTATATGTGTGGCAGTGTAGGTTGTCATCAATTGTAATAACACAACCTGAAAATTCTTAGTGTTAGAACAGGTGATCATTGAGTATAAATAAATAAATAAATTCAGGGATGGTCGGCTTTACATCAGTGCTGCATGTGTGTTCGCAGTTTTTAATAAACATATGTGTTCATATAACAGGTTGTAAACTATTGTAGTATGCGATACTGTATGTTGGATTGAAGAGGTCGAAGATAGCTTCGAGTTGGAAGGTGTTTGCTGTCATCTGGAAACGGGAACAGACGTCTGTCATAAGGAGTGACAGACGTCTGACTGCAGGGAATTTGTTTCCCGAGACTTCAGACAGACATCTGTCATATCCATGGCAGACGTCAGTGCTGAGTGGATGTGCCCAATTAACTCTCTGAAGTGGACAGACGTCTGTCAGGGGTTTCGACAAACGTCTGATCGGGTATTGGGCTATTTTCGGCCTGGAAATTAGCAAGCAGATTTGTGACTAATTCAGGGGCAATTTGGGTAATTGGCCAAACCTCTATATAAGCTATTTTCTAATGGGAATTAGAAAAGAGCTTGAAAACTTGATTTGGGATCAAGGGTTTATTCTCAAGGGTGAATTAGGCTTTATAACCTAATTCCAATTCTTCAATTCTATTCTCCTCAAACTCTTTCTATATTGAAATATAGTGATCATTGGATCAATCTCTTGTATTCTTTTTATCGTGGTAATAAAATACTCTCTCCAAAGTGGATGTACACTAACAAGATGTTAGTGGAACCACTATAAATCCTTGTGTGATTTATTTTTTCTACTTTGTCATTAGTTTCTTGCTTGTGATTGAGATTTGGATTGTTCGTGATTGGTTGATCTTTGTTTGGTGACTAGAGTTATTGCTTTGGTTGTTTTTGCAAGTTTAACAACGATCTAGTCTTCCGCTAGCGCTTTGTGATTTGGATATCGGATTCGAGTGGTCTTGAGTCAGATTAACCACAACGGTTACAATAGTTGGTATCAGAGCTGTTTGGTGCTTGTTAGGTGTTTGTGAAAATGCTGGAGACGGATAGTAGCTCGGTAAGTCCTTCAACCGGAAGTCCGAATAGTGTAGCGCCTTATGTACGAGGTTCGTATGCGGCGTCGGGTTCTCAATTGGTTATTGATAAGTGGAATGGTGATAATGACTTTGAGAAGTGACAATGGAAAATGAAAGCGGTTCTTAGGCGGAATCGGGTGCACCGAGTAGTATTTGATACTCACTTATTGCCAAGTGATTTCTCGGATGTTGAGAGAGAGGAGATGGAGGAATAGGCTTACACTACTCTTCAACTTGCTATGGGAGAGAATGTGATCTCCGAAATTAGTGGTGAGACTACCGCTAAAGGTATTTGGGACAAGTTGGAAGAACTTTATATGAAGAAGTCGCTCACTAACCGTTTGATCTTGTTGCGAACGTTTTTCACCTTCAAGATGAAGGAGGGTAATTCGCTTAAGGCACATTTGAATGCCTTTGAATACTTGCTTATAAAGATTAAGGCCGTGGATTTGAAGATTGAGGAAGAGCAAAAGGCGATGATATTATTGTGTTCGTTGCCGGACCGTTATACGAGTTTCTCAAATAGTTTGATCTATGGTCGGGATACCTTGACTCTTGATGATGTCAAGATGGGTCCTCTTAGTGAGGAGTTGAGAGATAAAATGAAGGAGATGAGTGAGGGTAGTAGTGGAGCTAGTAGTGGTCACCGGTTGTTTGTGGAGAAAGAGAAGAATGTGAAGAAAGGAAACCGAGGGCATTCTAAATCAAGAAAACCCGGTGGAAGAGGTAAATCGAGGGAGAGAAATAGCAAGTGCTTTATTTGCAAGAAACCGGGACATTGGAATAATGAATGTCTAAACAAAGATAAGAAGGAAGTAGCGTCCTCATCTGTGGCAGTGGGGAGTGGGGATGGTGAGATAGATGAGAATGTGTTAACGGCGGTAGCATCGGGTGTTTCGGGTAACGAATGGGTACTCGATTCGGGTGCGTCGTATCATATGATGCCAAATAGAGATTGTTTTTCGTCCTTTGAGGTCAAAGAGGGAAATGAAATTGCTATGGGAAATGGTGCTATTTGCAAGTCGATGGGTAGTGGCTCCGTGCAAATAAGGATGTTTGATGGAGTTGTTCGCACACTCACCAATCTTAGCTATGTTTCGGGACTTAAGAAGTCGCTTATATCTTTGGGGCAATTGGATTCTCTAGGATGCAAGATCACTATCTAGAAGGATTGCTTGAGGGTTTTGAAAGGGGCACTTGTGGTTATGAAGGGTGCTAGGACTCATGGTATATATTTGCTTCAAGGTGTGACCGTGGGAGGTGAGACTTGTGTGGGCGTTGATAATTCTCGTGACTTGGATGCGACACGGTTGTGGCATTTGAGATTGGGTCATGTCTCGGAGACGAGTTTGGATATTCTTCGGAAGCGGGGGATGATCGAGGGTGAGAGTTTCAAAAACTAGAGTTTTGCGAGGAATGTGTCATGGGGAAGCAAAAAAGGGTATCATTCGTTGAAGGCAAGCATGACTCAAAGGAGGTTCTTGAGTATGTTCATTCGGATGTTTGGGGACCGGCACCGGTTGCTTCTTTCGGAGGAGCAAGGTATTATATTTCTTTCATTGATGATTTGCCTCGAAAAGTATGGATGTATGTAAGGCCAAGTCGGAGGCATTTGCTAAGTTCAAAGTGTGGAAGGCTCTTGTTGATAATGAGAGTGGTAAGACTATGAAGGTGTTAAGGACCGACAATGGCGGCGAATATGTTTCTCAGGAATTCTTGGAGTATTGTAAGCATCACGGAATCCGGAGACATTTTACTACACCGGAAGATCCGCAATCTAATGGAGTAGCGGAGAGAATGAACCGAACTCTACTTGAGAATGCTTGAGATAGACATTGGGTTTGTCTAAGGGATTTTGGGCCGAAGTTTTGTCAACCGCGGTGCATATTGTGAATCGAATTCCATGCTTGGCCATTGGTAACAAAATTCCGGAGGAAGTGTGGAAAGGGAAGAGTGTTGACTTGAGATATCTTTGTGTGTTTGGTAGCCCGGTTTATGTGCATGATCCGGGGAATGATAAGCTTGGAGCTAGAGCATTCAAAGGGGTCTTGCTTGGTTTCACAGATGGCGTGAAAGGCTATCGTATTTGGAATCCGGAAACGGAGAAAGTTGTTACTTCTCGTCATGTAACTTTTGATGAGTTAGCTTTATTCAAGGTGAATGAGAGCTCATCGGATGTTCCGGATTTGGTTCATGATGAATCAAAGGAGAAGGAAGTCATTCCCACATTCCGTCCAAGTGGTAGTAGAGTTGAGGAAGCTCGTGGGGTTGAAGCGGTTGATGAAACATCACATAGTCCACATGGTTCCTCTAGTGATGTTGGTGATGTACATGATACTAGAGAAGTTTCGACTCAAGGTGGAGCCGAAAGGGGTTTGGGTGATAGTATTGCTACTCAGGTTGGTCGACGTGCAATAAGGCCTCCCGAAAGATATGATGATTGGAACTACCTTAGCTTTAGTGATCATTTGGACTATGCTCTCAATGTAGTCCAAGATGAGCCGATGGACCTTGATGACGTCATGGAGTCGAGAGAGAGCTCGAAGCGGATTTGAGCCATGGAGGAAGAGATGCAATCGCTTATGAAGAACCGAACTTGAGAGTTGGTTCCACTTCCTCATGGAAATCGTGCTATAGGGTGCAAATGGATTTACAAGGTGAAGGATGATGGAAGATACAAAGCAAAGTTAGTGGCAAAGGGGTATTTACAAAGGAAAGGAGTATGATGAAATTTTTGCACCGGTGGTTCGCCATACTTCTATCTGGGTTTTACTAGCCATAGTTGCTATCCATGACTTGGAGTTGGAGCAACTTGATGTGAAAACCGCCTTCTTGCATGGAGACTTGGATGAAGACATCTACATGGAGCAACCGTAAGGGTTTGTTGTAGATGGTAAGCCTAAAATGGTTTGCAAGTTAAAGAAATCATTATATGGGTTGAAGCAATCACCTAGACAATGGTACAAGAGATTCGATCATTTCATGTTTGAAAGTGGCTTTCATCGAAGCATCAAGGATGCTTGCGTATATTTCAAGAGGTTGGAAAATGATTGTTGGGTGTATTTACTCTTGTATGTGGAGGATATGCTCATTGCTTCCAAGGATCAAAATGAAATCAACAAGCTGAAGATGCTTTTGAAATCGAAATTCGAGATGAAAGATCTTGGAGAAGCAAGAAAAATTTTGGGCATGGAAATAGGAAGGGACCGAAAGCGTTTTGAGTTAAGATTGACTCAAAAGGAATACATTAAGAAAGTGCTTTGCCGGTTTAGCATGGAGGATGCAAACGCGTTAAATACATCTTTACCTTTGCATATGAAGCATTCGGAAAAGGGATCACCTATCGGGGATAAAGACAAGGCTTATATGGAAAAGGTGCCATATGCAAGTGCGGTTGATAGTTTGATGTACGCAATGGTGTGTATAAGGCCCGATATTACAAATGCCGTCGGGGTGGTTAGTCGGTATATGGCTAATCCGGGGAAATCGCATTGGGAAGCCGTGAAGGCTATTATGAGATACTTGAAAGGCACAACATCTCATGGACTTGTCTATGGCGGTAGTGATGATAGGAGTTGCAAGTTGGTTGGTTATTGTGACTCGGACTACGCCGGTGATAAGGATCGGAGGAAATCAACTTCCGGGTATATCTTCACACTTGGCGGGACAGCCATTAGTTGGAGATCGCGATTGCAAACCGTAGTTGCTTTATCCACTACAAAGGCGGAGTTGATTGCCTCTGTGGAAGCAGCCAAGGAGGCACTCTACTTGAAGCAATTGTTGTGTGACTTGGGTTTCAAACATGAGAGTGTTGGTGTTCGATGTGATAGCCAAAGTGCTATCCATTTGGCGGAGAATTTGGCGTTTAGCTCACGGACCAAACATATTGAGGTGAGGGAGTCATTTCTTGTAGCCATGGATGAGGGTAAGCTAGCATACCTTCGGAAAGTGCACACAAAGGATAATGTGGCGGATATGTTTACAAAGGCATTGCCGTATGGGAAGTACGAGCATTGCTCAAACTTAATTCACTTGTTGAGTTGCTAGGTGCCACGGGATGGCACGAGGTGGAGAGAATGATTTTGTGTTTGATGGAAAGGAATAGCGGTGAGAGATTGGATATCTATCTTCATGGTAAGTACTCATTACACTCCCGAGTACATTGTCTTTTGGTGAGACGGTTTTGTTTTGAATGTTTTTAACACTACATTGGCAGGTGGGGGCTTTGCCTGAACTCCTTGGTGTAGTGCAATGGGCGGTGACCATATACTCCTTGGTGTAGTATCGAGGTGGAGTGTTGAAGTATGCGATACTATATGTTGGATTGAAGAGGTCGAAGATAGCTTTGAGTCAGAGGTGACCGTTCGCAAATTGGAACTCGTATGTAGGAGTTATGAGTTGGAAGGTGTTTGCTGTCAGCTGGAAACGGGAACAGACGTCTGTCATAAGGAGTGACAGACGTATGACTGCAGCGAATTGGTTTCCCGAGAGTTCAGACAGACGTCTGTCATATCCTGGACAGACGTCTGTGCTGAGTGGATGTGCCCAATTATCTCTCTGAAGTGGATAGACGTCTGTCAGGGGTTTTGACAGACGTTTGATCGAGTATTGGGCTATTTTCGGCCTGGAAATTAGCAAGCAGATTTGTGACTAATTTGGGGGCAATTTGGGTAATTGGCAAAACCTCTATATAAGCTATTTTCTGATGTGAATTAGAAAAGAGCTTGAAAACTTGATCTGGGATCAAGGGTTTATTCTCAAGGGTGAATTAGGGTTTATAACCTAATTCCAATTCTTCAATTCTATTCTCCTCAAACTCTTTTTATATTGAAATACAGTGATCATTGGATCAATCTCTTGTATTCTTTTCATCGTGGTAATAAAATACTCTCTCCAAAGTGGATGTACACTAACAAGACGTTAGTGGAACCACTATAAATCCTTATGTGATTTATTTTTGCTACTTTGTCATTAGTTTCTTGCTTATGATTGAGATTTGGATTGTTCGTGATTGGTTGATCTTTGTTTGGTGACTAGAGTTATTGTTTTGGTTGTTTTTGCAAGTCTAACAACGATCTAGTCTTCTGCTAGCGCTTTGTGATTTGGATATCAGATTCGAGTGGTCTTGAGTCGGATTAATCACAACGGTTACAACATAAACATGAATGAAACTTAGAGTGATAGGACAAATAACCTTTAATAAGTTTCATACGCAGGTGCATAAAACTTGTATAATTACATCGTCTACAGGAGGTTTTAAAGAGGGGCAGGGCAAAACGCAGGTAGTATTGCAAGCATGCAATAACATTTTTGTTGCAAGTTTAAAAAAAAAGAAATGTGTAGTTAGTGAAACAAATGGGAATGTAGGGAAAAGACTCAATCACCTATTACTGCGTGTTATCATAAGTATAAGAAATTAAAAAGAAAAATGAAAATGTTGAGGTAAATAAAGTACGTACACAGCTGTTAAACTTGATAGAATGAAATATATTCAAGTTCAGCTTCCAAACCACCTTTAAAAAAGACCAGCTTCCCCTAGTTGAACTGCAAACATATAAATTATTCAATTCAGATAGCAGTTTTAAAGAAATTGGCAGATTAAATCCATGTGTAAACAGTAAAATAATTGAATGTATTATTAATCTTATATATGATCGAGTAGCAACAACAGAGTTTCCATATGAAATGTTGAAATTTTACGTCTTGCTTCTTTTCTCTAGTTATCTTGCTAAGAAATATAATTGTATTATGTTATATTATATGTAAACTTTAAATCACACCTAAAGTTGATAAAGAATTTGCCTGTGTAACTATTTATTCCATCGATACAGAATACTTAGGTTAAAGTAGATTTTTCTTATGAAATGAAAAGTAATATTTGGTAAATGGTGTTAAGTTGGTAATATATTTTCATATATTCAATAATGAATCATTCGCTATTTGTGCTACACACACTGGAAGTTCCAAAAAATGTACTTAAGAGTAGATACATATATGAAAATTGAAATCAAGATTTTTTTCTCGAAAGTATATAATTAGCTATGGTGGTAAACTTGATAATAAATAAGATAAAATTTTAATTTGGAGTGAAAAACTGTCTTAGATAGTTAAAATGAAAGTCCTATCTCGCTTCTCGTTGGACCACTTTAGTGTCATATGCATTGGTCGGCTCTAGGTAAGTGGATGGTAGAACCAAGGTTTTAAAATAAAATATTGAATAGTAATTAGGTGCATGTGGTGTGGTGTGAGCATACCTTGTTGTTATGAAATCTTTTATGAGATATTACAATATAAACAATCTACCAATGTCACAATCAGAACTATTCTCCCTTTGTCTTGGGGAAACGAGTACTTTATTTTTAGGAAAAATTAAGTTCCCCTTTTCTTATAAATCTCTACTCAAAGTTGTTGCAAACTTAACAGCATAACAAAACAATGAATGACATAAATTATATGTAGATACATCTAACTGGATCAATTTAATCTCAATAGCTCCTATTACATGTTCTGGCAGCAACAACATACAACACAGTTAGGACATAACACATAACCAAAAAACAACACGTAAATAACTTGATTTGAGGAAAAGTAAAAATATTCAACTGCCTTATCCACCTTTTGCAACCGATATCTGTGTAATACACACCACCCAATTCACCGCCAACAAATGGATTTTTGACTTTTACGTCTATTCACAACTACAACAACAGTATTTACCTCAGCTTCTTTAAGCAATACATGGTTTTTATGCAAAAAACTGCAACTAATTTATAATTAACTCAATTTTGATGTTTATACCGAAGCCTGCACTTTGATCTGCTACATGAGTTAACTTGAGATTATTTTAAAAAGTATATGGATCAATACCACTATACACTCATATAGCCACAGGATGATAAAATAAGGAGCGTTAGCAAATGAGTAAATAAATGCATGTTATTTTCTATCAGTTGCCTATACATGTTGGTTCAAATATATTGGTAATGAGTAATATTGTCATTGCCTTAATATGGTCAAAATCATGGTATAAACCATAACTAAACATGGTTTTAATGAATAAGAATTTGTAAACGTTAACAATACATATATCAGCTTAAATAACAAACCATAGAATAATTCACAAAGAATTTGAGTCATTTATTTGTCAAAACTGATGTACAATTCGTATGACTAATGAGATTATACGAAGGCAAATAAAATTTATATTTTGGTTATTTTATATCAAATGTAATATCATAGTAATAAAGTGTGAATCAATTGAAATGAATTATTACCTCATAAAGATTACCATAATCATCTATGAAAACAAAAACAGAATATGTGAGCAAATACTAAAAATCACCATAATTTTAAAACTTACGTTTGCATATCCATGCATCCTAGTTTAGTAAAGAGTGGAAGGTTCAAAACGTACGTAGTAGAATCTATTTATCTATTTATATTATAATTCCCACTAATCTTTAATGATTACTAATTGGTTCGACCGTAAAATACCCAAATTGCCCATATTTATCAAGGTCATTTAATTATTCTAACATTTGGTCCGACCTTGAATTATTCCCACTAATCTTTAATTATTCCAACTTTGTAATGCTATAAAATTGATTAAAAATATTATTTTATCATAGTTTTTTAAATTATTTGAAACTACATACGAATGACAATATATTAAAAAAATTACATGTATTGTTACAAATTAGGAATAATTATTCTAACTAATCAAGCACATGCAAATATTAAATACATAAATAAATATTCAACAAAAAAGTGTAAAAGGTTTGATATAATTAATTAAAAATATTATTTTATTGTAGTTTTTTAAATTATTTGAAACTACATACGAATGACAATATATTAAAAAAAATACATGTATTGTTACAAATTAAAAATAATTATTCTAACTAATCAAGCACATGCAAATATACATAAATAAATATTCAGCAAAAAAGTCTAAAAGGTTTGATATAATTGATTAAAAATATTATTTTATTGTAGTTTTTTAAATTATTTGAAACTACATACGAATGACAATATATTAAAAAAATTACATGTATTGTTACAAATTAGGAATAATTATTAAAAAATTACATGTATTTTTACAAATTAGGAAAATTTACATGTATTTGGTCCGACCAACAAATGTAATTAATAATTTTTTTATTGGTCTTTACTTGATTTCTTATCACATGTATAATTAATAATTTTGTTTATTCAAATATTTCTGGAAATGCTTTATTTACATAATATACATAAACTATTATTTCCAAAATGGTGTAAATTACAATAAATATTTCTGGAAATATTATGTAAAAATAACAAACATGATAGTGTTTTCAATAATATACGTGATATGACGAAATGCTTTTTAGTTCTTTTTACAAATGTATATTATGCGTAATATACGTAAATTTACTAATCTTTTTAAGTTCTGGAAATAACATACATATATACGTAAATTTACTAATCTTTTCTAGTTCTGGAAATAACATACATAATATACGTAAATTTACTAACCTTAAATTCACTAATCTTGTTTACAAATGTATATTATTTGTAAAACATACATAATAACGTTTTTAGTAATATTTCTGGAAATGATTTACATAATATGACGATAATATTTTTTTTATTGCTCTTTACTTGATTTCTTAACACATGTATAATTAATAATTTTGTCTATTCAAGTATTTTTGGAAATGCTTTATTTACATAGTATACGTAAACTATTATTTCCAAAATGGCATAAATTACAATAAATATTTCTGGAAATATTAAGCAAAAATAACATACATAATAACGTTTTCAATAATATACGTGATATGACGAAATGCTTTTTAGTTCTTTTTACAAATGTATATTATACGTAATATACGTAAATTTACTAATCTTTTTAAGTTCTGGAAATAACATACATAATATATGTAAATTTACTAATCTTTTTTAGTTCTGGAAATAACATACATAATATACGTAAATTTACTAATCTTTTTTACAAATGTATATTATTTGTAAAAATAACATACATAATAACATTTTCAGTAATATTTCTGGAAATACTTTACATAATATGACAAAAAACTTTATTAGTATATGAAAATGCTTTACATAATATACGTAAAGTTAAGATTTCTTACTAAATATGATGATGTTATTTAATACATAATATTTCTGAAAACACTGATATGACAAAAAAAATCTTATCACATACCGTTAGCCTGCTTTGTGACCAGGCTACCCAAAGCAATGATCATGTTGACACACTTCTGGGTAAATGCTGTCACATATGGAATCTCCAGATAACATCACTCTCCGACATTGGAAGCATCGTCAGAAGACACGGGGCAGTTTGGTCAAAATCACAACATCAGTATAAACTAGCCCGAAACCCCTATCAAACGACCTCATTTGGACATATTCACATTAAATACTTGTAGCCCTTTGAATTAGCTTCAAGCAGAGCTTTCGTTTGGTCCAATCAGCCTTACGGTTTGAAAGTTACGCCCGTTTCCGTAAACGCATGCAGAAATATGGAAAAACCTACATTATGGCATTTTTGAAGATCGGATCGTGACCACCCCCGGGGTCGGATCGTGACCATACATGCTAACCAATCCGGATCGTGACCATACATGCTGACCAATCCGGATCGTGACCATACATGTTGACCAATCTAGTTCGCGAACCGTGACCACGAACCGCGACCAGGACCCGCTACTATACATGTAGATTTTGACCTATTCTCGAGGCTATGATCGCTCCTACATTCCCGGATCGGGTGCCACGTGTCCTACCACGGCCTCATCACCATATGGGCTCTCCTACAGCTATAAATACACCTCTAGAGGGCATTTTCAAGGGACTTTTTGCATCTCAACATCCATGGCTGTCATGGTTAACACTTCCCCATGAATAACCACCATCTTCCTCAATAAAATCAATGAATTCAGAGAGAATTATTCATTGAATTCGAATGATTGAGAGACAATCTTTATTGTAATCTGTGAATGAAATGAGAAAATATGAAGTGGACGTAG
Organism: Allium sativum; assembly: GCA_030737875.1. Lineage (NCBI taxonomy): Eukaryota > Viridiplantae > Streptophyta > Magnoliopsida > Asparagales > Amaryllidaceae > Allium > Allium sativum. Next base: position 152,531,954 of record CM060912.1, read on the forward strand.
GCTCGTTAACGCCGAACCACTATAAAAATCATGTTGTCTTGCTTTTTATCTTATTTTTCAGTTATTTCTTCATGTCCTATGCTCTAAATACGACAATTTGGGTATTAGGACCATTTTTTGGTCTAACATTTTGGTGTTTTCATTGAGAATTGAATTCTCAGCCTATCGGATTGCTATTCTACTATTTGGATTTGAAAGTTCAAAGAAAACAGTCCGCATTTCTACTATTTTTGAAGATTTCAGTTATTTCAGTAAAATCAGAACTTTATGGCTCCAAAGAAAGTAAAGGAATCGCAAAACTCCTGAGCGAACAAATGGTTTAGTAGGTTGAAGGGCTCGTGAACAGGGCTCGTGGAACTGGCTCGTGGAACATCGCCCGCTCGTGAAGACATATCGGCTCGTGGAGGCATACTTAACAACACAACCCAGTGATGTTATCACGAATCGACCTGGGAGGACCTCCACGACCCGGACCCAAAGTGCTATCACGAACCGACCCAGAGTAGCTCCACGAACAAACCTGAAGCTGTAAGATTGGAGGATCTCGATCGCCAAGCTGGACCACGACCCGAAGGAGCTCAACCACGAACCGAACCCGAAGGAGCTCAACCATGAACCGAACCAAGTTTAAAGAGCTATCACGAACCACGAGCCGAAAAGATATGCACGAGCCACGACCTTGAAGATTATGATGATCCGAGCATCTGATTCACGAGCGGCTCAAGACGTTACGAACCGCGACCCAGAAAAATGATGACGAACAAGGGTCACGACCCCGATCCGAAAAAGTGACAGTTTTTGGAAAAAATAAGATTTTCGGATCATTTCAGAAAAGGCTCAATCTTCCAGAATTGAAAAAATCGTGCGGTGCCCACATTTTCGATCATTTCAGAAAAGGTCGATCGCCGCCGGGACTGTGGTGCCCCGGACCCCCACCGGCCCTGCACTCGGACCCGCTGACTGCCTCGCCTTCGGCTCGAAGTATGTTTTGTCCTATAGTTTATACTTACCAATCGAGATTCGGTAGATAGTTTGATCATATCGACAACTAATTGACAACGACTGAGATTCTTCCCAGAGCCATAACACCTATTTATTGATGTTATTCAATATGAGGAGCTATTGAAAAGATTTGATATGCTGGATACGACAGTATACTAGATAATGATTGTCTCATTGCAGCCTCATCTTCCAGAGTTCTGCTGGTGTATTCATTTCACCAAATCAACTGATGTTTTCCATAGTAATCACCTGGTTTACATGACTTAAACATATCCGATGGGTGGGGTCCCAGATGGCATTAACATGGAACCGTCCAGGCACTATTCCGGAGACTCAGATGATCATAGCAATGATGACTCGCAATGACAAGATACTAGAAAGTGACTAAGGGTTATTACAAATCTACAATTCACTTGTACGGTGTAATGAAAGACATATATCCTACAGTCTACACCTGGGAGAACTTTGTTGACCTTTCCAATGCATAACTGCTATCCACAACATTAATGAAGATTGATTTCCATTATAAAAGGGTCACATCAACACACTTTGGTGCCCAGAGTTAGGTACCAGTTGAATTGCCGCTAGCCATGATCAGATATATGGATCTTTGCACAAGTGATAACAACTTGATTGCTCGTCAGTCACCATATGACCTTGGTCAAGAGACGAGAGCTTGAGATTAACACAAATATGAATCAACCATTAGCTCTCCACTTCATTTGCCAGCCACGCTATTGCATTTAAGATTATCTGATCAAGGTCTCGACCAACCAGCTCCAATAGAATTCAGAGCCTACATTGCACCCTACTGCCTATTGCTAAATATCCCAACCGAAGATGGAGTGGGAATGGTGACCAAGTTATTGGAGAAGCTGACTATTTGGCTAGAACATCTACACAACACAGATGGCATGTAACCCAAAGACACTTCCCCTCCAGATGAAATAGAGTGTGAAGGAGGTGTCGATATTGTGAATAAAGGGAGCATCACAAAAAGAATTGCCCGTTGATCTGCCCGAAGACATGGACCCCAGAGAGGATGGTGATTCAGATGTAGAAGGGTGACATCTAATGATGCAACTGCGCGTGTTCCGATTGTTGACGCCGACCTGACTAAGGTCTTGAAATCGGATCTCATTTAGACCTCTTCCGAACAAGGGACTGACATGCTTTTTGCAGGCGAGCCTGGATTTGTTCACTTGGACCTATGCTGATACTCGTGGGATTTTACCATAGATTATGAGTCACTTGTCAAGTATAAAACTGAAGTGTGCTCCTGTCAAGCAAATAAGGCGTATGAGAGCATCTGACTTGAAGTGAGATGCCACACATCCCTCTTGGATATCAAATCCCATCCTCGTCAAGAATGCTAATGGAAAATGGCGCACATCCATTGATTTTTCAGATTTGGACAAAGTTCGCCCAAAAGGAAGATTCCCATCACTCAGAATTAACCGGCTTGTGGATTCAATGACTGGACACGAACGTCTCCCTCATATGGACATTTGCCATTCAGACTGAAGAATGCCAAGGCAACATACCAACACTCACTGAATTGTATGGTCCACAGCCATAGTGAAAGGCCCATGGAAGTCCATATAGATGATACAATTGTGGAGTCCAAGCGATCAACCTACTACATTTCAAGTCTGACAGAGATGTTCAACATCTGAAATGAAGCTACACCCTTTGAAGTGCTCGTTTGGCGTTGCATCGGGAAAGCTTCCTGGCCTCATAATTAGCTCATACAGAATCGAAATCAACCCTGATCAGATTGCAATGATCATAAACATCCATGAACAACAAAGAATTAAAGTTGTCTGACGCTTGATAGGAAAGTTGGCACCACTTACACGTAATGAGGAAAAGGTCCGGGAACTAGTCTATAATGTGAGCAAGAAGGTCACCGTGGTAGAGCACAACTACCCAAAAATTGAAAGGATCGTGTATAACTCGCTAATTACTCTGAAAAATCTTCCCTACTACTTCCAAGTTCATCTGATTGTTATATGCACTTGGAGACCTAATGCATCTGAAAAGTTGCTCGAACGGGACATAGAGCTGAACTAGTTTGATCTTAATTCCCTCATAAAGAAGTCAGTACGGGGTCAAGCATTAGCCAACTTCATCGCTGAATGTACCGTTCCCGAAGAGGATATGTTAGATGAAGAAAATGGCCCCTCGAAATGAAAGACGAAATCAAGCATCTGGAAACTGTATACAGATGGTGCAAGAAATGATCGACGATCCAACGCCGGAGTTTTGCAGATAACCCCCGAAGGGCGGCTCGAAAGGTATTCCAGTCGAAGAAACCACAACTCGCAGCTTACCTAGAATCAGTAGAAGAGCTTTTGGATGGATTGGAACATTACAACATACCTCATATTCCGCACTTAGAAGGTCAGAAGGCATATAATCTGACCAAGTTAGAAGGTTCCGACAATCCAGAAAAGACGGAGATGATCCCCATCGAAACACTATAAAATCCAACAATTGATCAGATGGAAGTTGATCTAATATTGGATACCGAGCCCCAGAAGGAGTCATAGACAATCCCCGTAAAGACCTTCCTGCAGCACAAAATGCTTCCGGCAAGAGGAGGTGAAAGGTGAACCATCGTTCGTTGTATCTAGAAGATATGACATGCATGGCGACATTGCTAATTTCCCTTGGAAGGTTGTCGCAAGACAGACACCAACAAGTCCCATTGCTGAATCACCACCCTAAGTGATTCGATAAAATCACTAATTATTCACTCGTTAGATGGGAGATGTACATGAATGAAACTTCTGGTGAACGGCGTTTTGAAGCTAGAAAGCGAAGACTCACAGTTCCACTCCTTTCATCGGTTATCTGTCAAGTAACCCATGCCCCAAACGGAGGGGCAACTAGAGATCGAGCATTGATTGCTCATGAATACATCATCTAATTCAAAGATGAAACATCAAATGCTTACATGACCAATTGCCTTAGTCTTGCCTAAAAGTTAGCAAGTTGAAAGTTTAGAATGCTCACGCCCGAAAGCTGATTGATTGTTTGCGCACCAACCCTTGTCCCGATATGGAATCGAAGGCCTATCAGCAAATCTATGAGATATGACTATCCCACCAGCCGCAATATCCTATTTTCTAGCATAGAAAGTGCAAAAGTTTCTATAAGCGTAAATCCATTGTTCTCATGCCAATTGCCATCCTAACACCAATGCGATGATGTGCTTCCATTAGCGGTACGGTCGCGACTTCCTGACACTCTATCCTTACCCTCGGCATTGTGGCAAAAATGCGATTCAAAGGAGATGCGACCTCATCAATCGCTTATGATATTTACCTAACCGCTTTTGCCATCTCAAGATCCCGATCAAGATCTATTCATTCTTGGGACCGCCGCCCCACAATAATTTGAAAAGATATTCGTCATCAACTTAAGATTCTAGCATCCATCCCATGGCAGAGACAGGATAAGGAAGAGTTAAATGGAAAAGAGCATGCAATTCCAATTCCCTCTCAGAATGATATTCATTCCTCTAACAGGACTACTTTTTAACCATGAATCTTATATTTACAATCTTTATGAGTTGCCGATGTAATTAACTCAGAAAAATTTATATATGGATTGTGTAGGTACCTCAGATCTGGTACCGATCAGACTTTTAACACCCGCGTGTAGAGTTATGGAGCACTGCTGTAACAGGCCCGACCAGACTGCTCGTTTGCAAAGCCGCGCCCCCGCGTCTAACGAAAGTTGTATAACTCAAAGTGGATCTGAGATGACCATCTGATCCCTGGCTCACACGTGGCAGACAACATGACAATTGTACATAAATCATTGAATTGCAAAGTCAGAGTTCGATTCCAGATGGACGTAGTGTGACCATCTATATGGCTCGATCCTATCCTCGATGCCACCAGATTACATGAACCCCGATAGGGGGGCAGCAGTGCCCATTGATATTCTTATTTTCCAATCATGAAATTTGCTTTTACATGCCTCTTGAGTTATTGACATGACTAACTCATATGATATGAATGATGCAGGTACTCTAAGTTTGGTGCTAATTACTCCTCCCATAGATTGTTTGGAGGAACACAAAGCCTTGGCAAATGTTTCCCAACTGTTTGACTGACTGATGCTATCCACAGAGCTTGGATAGAAATATAAACCTAGGATGAGTGTGACCCGACCACTTGTCCAAAAAGCTCCATTCGCCAGACTGAAGCATGGAGCATGGACCAGATTCGATGTCGAGAACGACACCCGAAACGGTAGAGTCCCACTCTTTGAACTAGAGTGTAAAAGGAACGTCGGGGCGAATGATATGACCGTTCGCCTGAACCACTCTAACTCTCATGATTCGAGAGCGAGTATAAAGGACCAGAGAGAATGCCCATGAGGCGTAAAGGTGCACCGTGACTAAAACCGCCTCGAAATACACTCCACCCCGCTGAAGGATCGGGAGAGTATAAAGGCGCTAGAGACTTAGCGGCCCCAGAACTTCTGCCCCGCTGAAGGATCGGTGAGCAGACTAAGAACCAAGCTCGAACTCTAACCCGCTAAAGGATCGGGAGAGTATAAAGGTGCTAGACACTTAGGCCACAAGAACTCTTACCCCGCTGAAGGATCGGGAGAGTATAAAGGCATGATGACACATGCCACTCAAGGGCTCCTATCCTGTTACACGACTGGGAAAAAGAATGAAAGCGGAGCCCGAATCCTCCATGTCCGGACATGGGGGCAACACAGTTATGGTCCTAATCAATCCTCAACAAGCCCTGTCCAGGCACTAAGTTAATGATTGATTGGGGGCATACCCATACATACATACTACTTTAGCGCATTTTCATTTATAGTTGCATTGATAACTTATAATGTTTCACGAACTATTTGCTTATTTGTTTATGGAATGCTCGCATGTGCAGGATAATGCGAAAGAAACAAAAATTCATTTACCAAGTGCAGGTTCGCATAACAAAGCTAAACAAAATGCGAGGGCCGCACTCGCAACAACAATAACAGACCAGTAGAAAGCAACTAAAGGGGGACGTGTAGGAGGCTGACACCAATGCCCAATGCTAAACTTCCTACGCAATTCAAGGCGGCGACCGAAAGGAAGCCTTGAGAATGAATTATTCAATGACATGTCATGCGACTTAATATTCGCGATTGGGAAGGACCCGGTGAAGCCCTGGGATTTTTGGATTTCTATCCGGCCTTAATACGATCCTGAGCGGTCATTGGTTTTCCGGTCATAATACGATCGTGGCATTCAGGATTAAGGATTTCCCCAACTATCCAGAATACACCATCATTCGTCTAAATTTGAAAGGGAATTGATCCGATTATCTTTCTTATGCCATTACCCCTGAACTGGGGGCATAACCATTGAAAATATTCACAAATGGCATAGCTTACGTGCTTGTATTTAACTTATGTTGTGATCTTTACAGGCCCCTTGAGGTCCACGAAACGGATGCAGAGAGAATGTCCATTTGCTAGTCCAAACTTACTTCCAGACTGGAAAGTTCAGATAAGGCTGGGCATATCCTATGTAGCAATTAGGGCCTGGATAGAAGACAAGACATTAGCATGGACCGAGTACCAACATATCGATTTTCACCCAAATCTGACTCATGATGCGAAGAGGGAGTATGAAATACATGGATTCAAAGTCTACTACTCAGAACAAAACCCCCATGGATGGGGGCACGAAATATGAGCCTTAGGCAGCATAGTTTTACTACCCGATGTCTATATTCAGAATTGAATGATAGAAGCCTGATTGACGGCTACTACTCATGTGGAACCAAGAAGCCCGAGGCCGGCCTTTACCTATTTCAAGACTTCACGCTAGAGGAGCCAGCGCCGAATCAGAAGGCCAAGCAGCAATCATCAATTCACTGGAAATGATAAAATCGGAATTCAAGCAATAACGAACTTGGCACAGTCAGATAGCAACCATCAGCTCAGGTTGAACACGAGCTAACCAGCAGGCATGCAACATGCGGCTCCGATTCAGAACATCATGGATGGAAATATGGTCAATAGAACAACTACCTGCAACATCCTAGATGAGAATGCAAGAATTGTAACAAACTCAGGTCATGCACGACTAGCATTAGCCCCAACCCGAATGGATACTCGAGCGATATTTCACACTCAGCTCCAAGCAAGAACACGACAATTCGAAGATCAGGAACCCGATCGGGTCGAATAACTCGAACTATGACCCGGGGGCAATATCGAAGCAGAAACAAGAACTCAGCAAAGACCCCCTTTGTAATCTCAGATTCAATGCTGGGGGCACCAGCCATGATATTGACAATATGCAGCAATTCTTTGATGGCAACCTGCTTGCCAGTTTGATTCGGCGCCTCTAGAGAGGCGGCACTTCTCAAGATGATATGGATAACGACAATCACAGCTCTTATACATAGGACATCAGGATCCCCTGTTATTCCCCCAGATTTTAAATTTTCTCTGTAACGAGATTTCCTCAGAAGCTTTGATGAATTCAACCTTGAGGTAGACATACTTCCATGTCAAGAAGGTGTTAACGTCGAGAAGAAGGACCAACATGCTTTTCCGACTAAAGAATGGAGCACCACCTTCCAATTCCTGAAACGATAAGGACAAAGGAAAAGCCATGGAAAACAATGACAAGAATGTGCAATTCCAAAGAGAATCTATACCACTAATCGGCCTCATGATCTTGTTTGTCAAGTTCAATTGAACCGAGCATGAGAAAGAGACTCAACAAGACTGTGACGACCATTTCAGACTATGCTGAAGCATAAACGGAGGGGCCCAACTGACTTCATAACAACATTTATCCACTCGCATTTAGCAAGCTTACTTAACTCCACAACTGATCCAATGGGAGTAACCGAATTTGCTGACGTCCGATGAGGCAATCCTCACTATCCGACCAAAGAGTAGAGACGATATCAAAGCAAATATAATCCGAACATTTGCGTACACAATACCAACTTTTGCTGATTCGAGAGAAAGCACTAAATGTCTTGGGTCAACTAAGATTGTTGAACCTATAACTTTTACCCGATGCAATGACTGGAAGTATAAAACCCTGAAGATTGGATGCCCGATTGACTTAATTTAACCCCCATCGATGCTAGGGGCGTAAACCCTGACTTCGCTTATCCTCCGATGGTACTAAGAGCACGATCGTCGATGCACGGGTTGACCATGAAGATGACCCTGGCTAGGAGCAAGATTCAAGACATGTACAATACGCCTCTGGAGTATGACCCGACTCATCTTTTCCGACCAAGCGAGCTAGCTTGTAGATCAAATGTGAACTTAAAGACTCTTACTACACCAGATGGAAGGTGTGATGAACTTATCCACTGCCTTATGACAGTGACGATCATATGAGCATTAGTTAATATGATTTCAACTGCATCACTTACCGACGTGCATGTGATTATTGAATTACGAAACGATCCAGAGCGATTGTGGATTCCTTAAAATAACGGCCCGATACGACCGTGGATTCTTTATTTTTTTTGGCATGATCCAAAGTGATTGTGGCTTTCGGGATCCTTATTGTTACGATTTGATGCTATCGCGGAGCCCTATATTAATATCCCGATGGCGAGATAGTTTAAAGCCGAGTACAGATGACAGATTCACATGTTGATTCTTATGTGCTTTATCCCAGTAGTTCAGATAACAGGTCGGAGCCTGAAGATCCTTGAACTACCCCATTATTTGGGTGGCTATTTCATACATAGACTCACATGTAAAAGAAAGTCCAACCCAACCATGTGATCGACTTACACGGAATGATGACATTGTTTGGTAATGACCTGTGCGTGTAGAATCACGCTCGGGAGCCGACGATTTAGCATGACTTCTGACGGATGAATTAGATCTTTTGATTTGACAAGGTTTAAATAATTTCTTGACCGTCTCGAATATTCCTCTCATATAACTTGGCCTGACTAGCTCCCAGGAAAGCAATGCAACAATTGGATAAAGCCTTCTCAAGGAAAAATGATGTTCTAGAGAGATTTAGCTCAACACATTCAAAGCACATCTCATCTGCGATAAGACGTACTTTGGGCGGCAAAATATTAGCCTGCTTTGTGAACAGGCTACCCAAAGCAATGATCATGTTGACACACTTCTTGGTAAATGCTGTCACATATGGAATCTCCGGATAACATCACTCTCCGACACTGGAAGCATCGTCAGAAGACACGGGGCAGTTTGGTCAAAATCACAACATCGGTATAAACTGGCCCGAAAACCTTATCAAACGACCTCATTTGGATATATTAACATTAAATACTTGTAGCCCTTTGAATTGGCTTCAAGTAGAGCTTTCGTTTGGTCCAATCGGCCTTACGGTTTGAAAGTTACGCCCGTTTCCGTAAACGCATGCAGAAATATGGAAAAACCTACATTTTGGCATTTTTGAAGATCGGATCGTGACCACCCCCTGGGGTCGGATCGTGACCACCCCCCGGGATCGGATCGTGACAACCCCCTGGGGTCGGATCGTGACCACCCCCTAGGGTCGGATCGTGACCATACATCCATACATGCTGAACAATCCGGATCGTGACCATACATGCTGACCAATCCGGATCGTGACCATACATGCTGACCAATCTAGTTCGCGAACCGTGACCACGAACCGCGACCAGGACCCGCTACTATGCATGTAGATTTTGACCTATTCTCGAGGCTATGATCGCTCCTACTTTCCCAGATCGGGTGCCACGTGTCCTACCACGACCTGATCACCATATGGGCTCTCCTACAGCTATAAATACACCTCTAGAGGGCATTTTCAAGGGACTTTTTGCATCTCAACATCCATGGCTTCCATGGCTAACACTTCCCCATGAATAACCACCATCTTCCTCAATAAAATCAATGAATTCAGAGAGAATTATTCATTGAATTCGAATGATTGAGAGACAATCTTTATTGTAATTGTAATATGTGAATGAAATGAGAAAATATGAAGTGGACGTAGGCTCGTTAACGCCGAACCACTATAAAAATACTGTTGTCTTGCTTTTTCTCTTATTTTTCAGTTATTTCTTCATGTCCTATGCTCTAAATACGACAATTTGGGTGTTAGGACCATTTTTTGGTCTAACACATACATAATATTTCTGGAAATGCTTTACATAATATACGTAAATTTAATATTTCTTACTAAATATGATGATGTTATTTAATACATAATATTTCTGGAAACGCTAATTTCTTAACCATTTGTTCTTTGTACTACCTGTTTAGCTTTCACATTCTTACCAATGATTTCCACATTTCTTAACTATTTGCATATACATGCTTATCATAGTAAACTACGCAAGTTTCATTCATTTGCGAGATTTTAATTAGAATCCATAAATTCTTTGAAAATAAAATATTTTTGAAATTTAAATATCTCCCTTTTTAAATACTAGAACGTTTCTAATGCAGATGTTATAATTAGTTTTATAAAATTCGGATATAACTACCTCTGTGTATTTTATTTTAATTGTTTAAATGTGTAAAATCTATCAACGTATACGTATATGTGTATACCTACAATTATCTTCCCTGATTTCTTTCCTTTCTATTCAATGATTAGTACCAAATAACCTCTTGAATTTTGTGAAGTTATTAATATGTTTCAATTAGTATAATTAGAACACAACTATTTTTTACCTTTAAAAAATTAAAATTTATTTTAGAATTTAATGTTGAAATTAATGCTTTTAAATTAATTGGAATTCTATAGTTTAAATAGAACTAGACATAAATGCAATCAACGGTTTTAAAGAAATAAAAAAAAACATATGATATGTTTAGTACGAAATCTATTAAATAATAGTAAAGCAGAAAAAATTCTTGCTGCCTCCTTGATTCTTTCTCCTTAATTCCCTCAATTATCTATATTCTCCTTAATTCCCTCAAGATATTTGTATTAAATCAAAATATTACATAATTTATACTATACTATAGTTACCCAATTCAAAATAAATAGATCTGAGATATTCCATGTCATACAAGAATTGAATCGTCAGTTTTTCTTTTAATTCTTTTGCGCTCCTCACCCCTATTCTAACCCTAATTTCATCCAGCATTCCAAAGTCAAATTAAACTGGAAAAATCGATTGTCGCCTACTCTAATGTCTTCCACTAATTTGTAGTGGCGGCTCCATTTCCCTTTCTCAGAGGTGTCATATTGCATAGTTTGTTCCTTCGTATTTTTTTTCTTAGCTAACGATCATACTCCAAGTAAAAATCCTTTTTCTGCTGGTTTTGTTGATTAGATTTGTTATGCATAACTAAACTTGGTTCTTCCTGGATTTGCTTTGTTTATTTCAACAATAAGGGTGGTGGATCTGGTACATTTATCCAACCCGGGTCATTTGCAACAAAGATTGGTTGTTAACAATTTAAACTCAACTTCGTACTGCTGTGATTTCAAAAAAAAAATGATGGTGGTGGATTTGGCACAGTCATACAAACACTGAAACAGTTTAAGACCTTCTTTGATTTTGCTGGTAAGTTCAAATTTTTTGTTGTTGTTATTTTGGGTTTCACTAAACATTTACTGCATTCAAAATGCAGTTTTTGTTTTTCAGTTAAGAAGAACCGCTCTCCAAATATTGATAAATTTAATTATTCCTCAATATAGTACATGGATTAGTTTTATTGTTTTAGATTGCATGTCTGTATTTCAGAATTAATACTCTGGATCTATTTTAGTCTTTCAGATAATATTGACAGCAAATGTCATTTTTAGTTTACCCATTTTCAATCAAATGATGATCCACTGTTGGTTATTTGTAACTGTGATGGATACAAGCAGTTAAAGAATTAAAACATAAATATTGTTTTGCTCTTTTTATTGACTTTTTTGTATACTATTAACTTGGGAATGATTAGGAAAACTCAAGAATACTTTTTTTTGTTGAACATGTTGTTGTCAACAGTGTGTAACATGTTTACGTTTGTTTGAATATACTACCTATTTCAATCTTTATTGGTTCAAAATTTTAATATATCTACCAATCATCCAATGTAAAATATATTTCCTGTTTAATGTGTTGCATAATTATATTGCTAGACTAGCTTTTTTCCATATATACTATATAACATTCTCAGTTGCATATATATACTTATTTATATTATTTTTCATTACTACAATTCTTATTACCTTCATTTCTATTTCTCTTCGGTCATTAGTTCTTAAACCACTACTTTTACATTAAAAAAATTGCATACAGTTGATGCCAAACAATCAGTCATGACAAAAACTAAGAAGAAATTAAAAGGTAATAACTATTAGATATTTATATTTTTCCATCTATAATTAATAGAAATCTATATTTTAATCATGCTTTATTACTGTTTACTGCTAGTATTTATTGCTTCTACAGGTAGTGTTGTTTGAACATTTAGATTTATCTTAATTCTTTCTTATATGTAGACTGCATTATATGGTTAACATACATCTTATGTTGTGTGTCTGAACACTTTATTAGAAACATAAACACTATAAAATGTTGCCACAACATTTTCTGAATTTAGTGCAAACATTCTATTTATGTTTATTGAATTTAATATAATTTATGATAATTTTTACTTGAAATAAATTTATATTGCTTCCAAACACACTTGTTACATTTTCTTAATTTAGTGCAAACATTCTAATTATGTTTATTGAATTTAACATAATTTACGATAATTTTTACATGAAATAAATTTATATTGCTTCCAAATACACCTGTTTGATAAACAACCAAAAATGCATCAAGGAATTGTTAATTCCATTATTGACATGAATTGATTATGAGTCATATTTATTGGCTCATGTAATGCTCAGGCTTTTAATGGTATGTTATGACATTTTCCCTTCTTTGACAATTATTCCCACATTATACTTGATTTACTTGAATTCTTAACTTATACACTAGCAATTAATTTCAATTGTTATTTATATATACTTTTTCCATATATTCTCATATGTTTCGTTTCTTTATTTCTTTTTATATTATGTAACACACTAATATAACATTAATACCTTTACTCATTTGACAAAAATAAATACCAATTATTTGTATATAATTTTACAATGATATCTTAACATTGGTAAGTAATATCTTAACATATTACATTTTTCCATATATTCTCATATGTTTCGTTGCTTTATTTTTTTATATATTATGTATCACAGTGATATAACATTAATACCTTTACTCATTTGACTAAAATAGATACCAATTATTTGTATATAATTTTACACTGATATCTTAACATATATAAGTAATATCTTAACATATAACATTAATCTAACAATATGGACCATCATGTTTGACCAGCTAAAGAGATTGTACATAGCACAATATAAATCACTTTTTTCCCTACTTCCCCATATTGTCATACCCTCCTCATCACTAAGCGTCTCTGTATTCTTAGGTTAGTACTTCTAAAAACTGTCAATATCGCACATAGACATGTAACATCTCTTTTATTTGTTTTCATCCATATATCGTTGATTATCAAAACTTAGCTAATTTTTTTCCATAAGAACTCGTATCAGCGGCATATATGGAAAGATTTGATTGCTTAAGCTCTCTAAAAGCTATTGATAATATATATGACTGGAAAATCAGAGTTCGAGTTATTAGAATCTGGGAAAGTTACAGCAGTAAAGGTGACAAGGAATATCTAGGAAGAAATCTCCTATTGTTAGATGACAAGGTAAATAATTATATTTAAACGGTTTATTCTTTATATATATATAGCAATCTCATAATTATTCTTTTTTTCGAATGTTTTTTATTGCATAACATAGCATACCCGGTATATGGGCAAATCATGTTGAATACTTGAAGGACAAGTTAGAAGAAGGACAAATATACATTCTCAACAATTTATGTGTCAAATCCTACAAACCAGGATCTATAAAACCTATCTGCAACGATCTACAGATTTGGTTAACAAGACATACCAATGTAACCAAATTATTGAATTATGAGATGATGATACGGGAAAATGAATTTGATTTCTTTGGTATTGCTGATGTGAAAGAGTTATCACTGGAGAAAGACAAAGCTCAATTATTAGGTATGATCTAAGATACTTTAGACATACATACACATCTGTTTTACAATAGGTAGCAAGTTTCATTTATTTATTATTATTATTTATCAGATTTTATTGGAGTACTCAAGTATAAGGATTGTGATATTTCAAAAGATGGTTTAAATGAGTTTGTGAATGCAAATGGCAAAGGGCAATGCAATTTTATATTTGAACTTACAGATGGGAGGTATGTACATATAACACTCTAAATATTATGGAATTTAAATCTTTATTTTGTTATATGCATAAACAATATTTTGCTTCCCATTTTTATGTTTTGACAGTTCTACTGTTAAATTTTGTTTTTGGGATGATTTTGCCAAATTGTTTGCCACCGCTTTAAAAGAAGCTACTGAGAAAACAATTATCATCATTGTGGCAAGTTGTAGGTTGAATTCATTCAAATGTACAATTTTAGTATGACTTTTATGTTATTCATAATTGAGAAAATTTATTAAAATATGTTTCGGCAGGATTTACCCCTTTTTCCATCATTCTAGCTCAATTCTCTCATCCATCAGTCCAATTATGCCATCGACTATCAATTACTTTAATATGTGAAAATTTAATAACATGACGTTTCTTATATTATAGAGCAATCTAATATAACCAATGTTGGTGCAACACGGTTTTTCAAATCATCACAGTGTCGTTAAAATGAGAAAGAGGTAAATTTGAGTTTTATTGAAATGTAATATATTTTTTAAATATAATATACATCAAAAATTAAACTTATAAAACATGATGGTTGGATATTATTGATTTCAATGAAGGAAAATTTGATGTTAACGATATGATTACCGGAGATTATCAAATACTGAGTATTGGTGAGATAAGGAACTTGAAATCTGAATATATTGAGGTATACTCCCTAGACTTTAATATATTTTATTTTTAATTTGTTGTTCCTATTCAAGTACCTGAAGTTACTATATTTTATAAATTTTACAAAGAAGTTATTTGTCAAGTAACCGTTAGGAATGTAAAAGAGGAACAAACTTGGTATTATGATGCTTGCTTAGCATGTAGTGATCAAGAAGTTGAGGAGAAAATTGGGAAGTATAAATGTCCTAATTGTAAAAGAAGCATACCGTGTCCAGACATGAGGTAATTTTCTGTAATGCTAGAGAAAAATTTACTTACTTTCCTATTACAGGGGCGGACGCAGGCTTGGGCCAGTAAGGGCCAATGCCCGAGCTAAAAAAAAAATCTGGTAAAATCAGCCATTAACCTGTGTCCTTCCCTAGCTAGGAGATGAAGAATGCCCCTGCTGCCCAGAGGAAGATGGGATCGTGCCCTGCTGCTTCTTCTTAGTATGCTTTATTTGCTTGTTTTGATGTTTTTCTGTAGATGTTGATATATATCTAGAAAAGTTTGAAGTGTTTTTACAATGTGGGACAGAACTTGGCAAAATTTGGCCCCACCTCAATCATGGAGCCAGATCCGCCACTGATAGTTTATATATATATATATATATATATATATATGTGTGTGTGTGTGTGTGTGTGTGTGCAGATTTAATTATGTGTTATTGTTGAAGATAATAGTGGCAGTGCTGCAATAATTTTGCAAGACCGTGAGGTTTACAGAATAGTTAAGAAAAATGTTTATGACATAATGGGAGATCAAGAAAAGGTATGTATAGCTCCAAATATACTAAAAGAAAATTTTAATACTTTATTTTTTGACAAAATTAAATAAATTATAATATTCTTTCTAGGCAAGGAAAGAAAAATTAATTTCCAACAATTTTGAAGTGTTTGTAGGGAAGGCAGTATACAATTACTATATGTGTTGGTGAGAATAATGCACACAGAGGTTCAAGCATGTACACGGCTTCAGACATATATGAAGGTTTTGAGTTGATTGGGAATTCTATGATAGAAAGTGAAGACGGTGCAGTTGCGTTACAAAGTTCACAGGTATTTTGTTGTCACACATACATACATATACATATACATATACATACATATACACACACACACACACACACACACACACACACACATATATATATAGTTAGTCACTTTCATTGAAACAAGTTATTTTATTTCATTTATGTGCAGATGTCCATACCAAGTTTCAGCACTGAATCTAAAACTAACATCAATATGCAAAGCCCCAGTACTGAAAAATCTACAAACACTAATAGTTTGAAGAGGAAAAGCAAAGAGATTGATAATGATGTTAAGCTGCCATGTATTTTTGATGACTTTAAGGATAAAAAAGATGATGAAAATGAATTTATTTCAAAACTGAAAGCGATTAAAAAAGAAAAAGTAAGTTATATATATTTGATGGTTATTTTATATACGGTGTACATATTATTATTTTTTTGGTAAGGAATGACAAACTAATTGTTCATCTATTCAAATGTTTGTTGCACTACAGGAATGAAAACTATTCAAAAAAGTGGAAATCATGAAGTTATGCTGGGAACAAGATAGGACTTGAACATAATTTCATGTTTATTTTGGTTTGGAATGGAAACTACTCATGATCTTATATTTATTTTTCTCTGATTTTCATATTTATTTTGTTTGGAAAGAAAACTACTCATGATCTTATACTTGTTTTGCTCTGAAAACTGCTATTGGTTAATGTATTTTTCTGTTATGGATGTTTATTTTTATATTGTAATTTGAACTTTTAGTTAGAATGCCTATTATACTTATAAAAATATATTTAAAACTTAACAACAAAGCATACATTGCATCACATTATATATATATAATGACATCATCACACTTTTTTACTTCATCGAAAAAAGTTATCATATTGTAGTTTGTATATAATTTATATATTATTGCTTGAATTGTATCACTTATATAATTTTAATGATTATTAGTTCAATTTTTCACATTTAAAAATCACAAAATAAGTTTAAATTGTATTGAATTAAGAACATGTTTTCAGAATAAAATCACAAATAATCTTTTTTTTATATCTATGCCAAAAAATAACCATTCATAACAAAAAAATTAGATGGATAACAGAGTAATTAACCAAATAATCATCCACAGCAAAAATATTGTTGAATTAACAACATGATAATTAATTATTGTTACTGCATAAAATAATTAGATGGATAACAGAACAATTAATCAAAATAATCATCTATAATAAAATTATTTTTAGATGAACAACAGAACAATTTATTATTGTTGCCGCATAAATTATAATATTTAAAAATATATATGTAATTATTTTGTGACAACTTGGAATTTCGCACGATCCGAATCGATCGCTAAACCGACCAAGACCGTTCGAAACCCCTTATTGTTTTGAGAACACGACAAATCAGAACACAAACAAAAGAACATTTCATTGCTATTACAACAATTTCCATCAGAGTAAAAGAATATACAGAGTATGAATAAATATTACACATTTGACAAATATCAGAGATTTAAATTACATTTAAATACGTAGCAGCGGAAAAATAATACAACACACAACTGAAAGAAATACACGGTTACAGAGCTTTCCGAGTATCGGTCCAGCTATAAACCAGGATCCTATGAATATAAATCTGCAAAACCAAAACTACTAGCTTCCCGTGCGGAAAATAAGGGCACCCAGAGTTTAGGTTAAAACAATAAACTCCAGGTCAGTCATGTGACTGGTGTGTGAACTAAAACAATTATTAATCATTACTTTTAAATTTAGGTAAATCAAGGGACCACGCCATATAACACGGAACGGGTTTCCTCCCAAGAATTCTAGTGCATAAAACAAACAACGCAATGCTAAACAAAGAAAAATGAAGCTATTATAAGACCCAGGTCCCATCACACAATGCAACGCAAGCCAGAGGATAGGGTTTTACCTTATAATAGCCAAAGAATGCTTGATACGCTAAATTTCATCTTTTATTATTACTATAAGTGAAGAAAACAACTTCAATCATAATGTATAAATCATAGACGACATAAGTGCCCCATACCACTATGTCGCCATACTAGGCTCTACAAATAAAATCGAAATGTCACGTATTGGAAAATGGATTTCCGTCATGAGTCAAGGCAAGAGGCAAGCTCCTCTCCGTTCGAGACACTCTAGCAAATGTCTCAGGGCCACACACAACGATCTTGGATCTTCAGGGCCGGTCCTCTCTTACTTTTGAGGATTAGTTATTCCTGAAAACACGTTTCCTGGTCCTATCAGACCTATATCCGACGCGCCTCGCATTCCAACAACCACACAGATAAAAAGTATATAAATGTCAGGGCTGGTAGGTCACTGACATCACCCATAGCTAGAAAGAAACGTCGTGCTCTCTCTGTAGTCACTATCCCGTTTTTGACTCATACCGATGTGTGAGGCTCGCGAATTAACGCTATACACAAAGCTGTGCCACATAGGTCGTGCTTTGATCATCAACCACAAGACTTTGCTTTTCAACAGAAGCCTTGATCATTTTCCACTTAGGCATGCCACACAGGCAATTCATGCCATGTGATTGATATCCATCAATATATAACCTTTGAGCTCGTACGTCAAAGAGAAGGGCGTTAAGCAAGAGAATAAATTCTCCGCCGCCAAACAGATATATATTTAATAGAAATCAATCACACAGAATAAAATCCAATGTCAGACACACAGTCCATTTACAAGTTCGTTCTGGGTCTGAACGAAACCGGAGGAACCTTATTCCTCGCATATCCATCGATCTCCAAGTATGTCTGGACGATCACCAACTGATTCCCTCATTTTGGGTGTACAGCCCAATCAAGATCATCAATAATCATCCAAACGATGTAAAGACCTCCGGCCTTCAATCACCGTCTTTATCTTCGACTTATCGTCGAATCGGTTATTCAGAATGGGTATAAACCTGGCCTTTCCGAATAACCCGCGTATATAATAAACAAGTGTTACACAAACACAACATACGCCTCATTCCAATTCAGAGTATTCTTTTATTCAAATATTCACATTCTTAGGGAAAGCTTCCCATTAATTTTATCAAAGATAAATTCTTCTAAATTTATTCTTTAATCTTCCTTTGAATATCATTTTAGACCATGTTAAGGTTTTCCAAACTAGTCGGGATTAGCGAACCACACCAAAGTAATTAATTATTTTATTTCCAAATCCCAACCTATTCATCCCATGGAGCAAAACTGGTAATACTCCATATCTAACACCACGGTGTTATCGGTAAATATTAATTACCATTTCACGTTCAAATCTAATTAAAGATTATCTATCGCTTTGGAGCAAAACCGGTGATACTCCATTCTCGATCATTTCAATCTAATTAAACATTCATTAAAACTCCACTTAGTTTTAATCTTCCCACAAATCAATATCCTGTCTTTAACTGAGTTAAAGAACCAATGTCATCTAAAACGCGGTTCACGGTAAACCCAAAATCACATTCCATTGTTAATCGGGTTAAAGAACAGGTGTTATTCAAAACACCGCTCACGATAAACCCAAAACCAATTTAAATTCAATTCCAATTCAATACTAATTAACTGGACAATTTCATTAAATCTTAATTAAAAGATTTAGTCTTTTCTAAACTGGGTTCAAGAACAGTGTTATTTAAGACACCATTCACGATGAACCCAAAATCCCATTTGATATTAAATACAAGGCTCTGAATAGAAAATATATCGGCTTATATTCAATATCAAATTCTGAAACCAACGAATATCGTATTGGAAATAACGATATAAATATATCTTTCAAATTTCCACAACCATAGCTGTATAATCACGAAATCCAATATCGAAATATTCCGAAGATAATTTCGATTCAAATCCATTCCGATTCACATATTGGAAATTCTGATTATTTTTAAAACCACTTCAAATCCAATTTATTTATTCAAAAATATTGGATTAAAATTCTAGTTCAAAACTAGTTCATTTCGATAAAAATATATTTTAATCCTTCTTAAATATGGGATTTTTCACCCCAATTCTTTCTAAATCATTTATTATGATTTTACACAAATTATTGATGTTTTTGATAATTTTATCAAGGCTCGTACAGCCGATTTCCAATAACGGTCGTTGAACTGCACTTACAGCGACCTTTTCCAAATTTGATTTGGACATGAGCGTTAGATTTCAAATTTCTAATATTCATTGGAAAGTTCTTTTCGATACGAACCCAACGGTTCCGGTTTTAGGAGAATCCAATGGTCGGATCTCCCATAACGTCAATTCAAAGTCAGTGGTCGAAATTCGCGAACTGTCGCGGCGCGGCGCGTTCTATTCAGGCCATTATATATATATAATATATATATTATATATATTTCGTCGATTTCAATTCTAAACGTATTTTATAATTCGTTTTCAAAACAATTTCAACTTCATATTCAATTTTAAATTAAAATTGAATATTCCATATCATTAATATATAAATGATAATATTTTCGAAATATTATATTTTGAAATCACTTCCTTTTCTATATTCATTATAAAAACGAATATAATCGATATACATATCGTTCGCGTCAAAATGGCGCATATCTAATCAACACGGCTTTATATAGTTCAATAACTTCGTTATTCTATTTAACAAATGAATATTTTCTTCAACGCATGAATATATATTTTATTCAACACATGAATATAATTTCATTCTTACTTACAATAAAAATGTGAATTTTATTGTATAAATATTTTATTCAACACATGAATATTTTCAACACATGAATATTCTCAACACATGAGTATTGTCAACACGTGACTATTTATTTTATTCAACACATGAATTTTCTTTTATTCAACACATGAATTTTTATTTTATTCAACACATGAATTTTCATTTTATAATATTCTTTATTTTCCAAATTGGAATGAGGCCCAATCAATTACCATATAATGTTAATTATATGGATTCCATACAACACATGTATATAATAGCAACGATAAATAATTAACCATCATCCAGAGTGCACCACACAACTGTCTGTCAACCTATCGATTGACATACAACTAAATAATTGGGATTAGTGTACGCCAAATATCATCCCAGCACCCATGTGGGGTTTCAAATCAACAAACACTGAATATTATTTGTGCAGTTGGGCGACATGTAAAATTTATCGTCCCAATCAATATCAGTCAAATGGGTGTATATAAACAAATCGTCCGATTTGTTTATAAATATTTATTTTATTCACATTCACGTTAAATTTATATTTTTAACGATAAATAATTTATTTCATCACATGAATATATTTCCATTCATCCCACATCACAATCAATTTTCACCACACAACAAAATCAAACAAGTCGTCCATGGTCTGTGGACAACGGGTGTCGGGTGCTGCTAAGCATCGTCTGCATCCTAGTATATATTTTTAACTAGAAAACAAGAATTAAAGTGAGAAGTTCTCACCTTGGGGTACCACTCCGCCATTTCTTTCTTTCTGAACTGTATGGATTCTGTTTTGATTTCCGTAGATACCCTCGCTATCTTTTCCCGCTGTTCACATTAAAAATCACATTTTTACAATGGCATTTCATATATAAAAAATAATAATATTTTTATCGCTTTATTCCAATAAATAAAAATCATATTTTTATTTCTACTTCATATATTTTTACAAAGCTTCTTTCTATATAAAAATTATATTTTTATATTTCTACTTCTTATATAAAGATCGAAATTTTATATCATCGCTATAAAAATCACATTTTTATTTCAACATATATATAATAAAAATCAGATTTTTATTCCGCTACATATATAAAGATCAAATTTTTATTATCTATATATTGTAAAAATCATATTTTTACTATCTCTATAATATAAAAATCATATTTTTACTATCTCTATAATATAAAAATCATATTTTTACTTCGTTACCTATATAAAAATTATATTTTTATTTTCTCTACATAAATAAAAAGTCCGACCTTTCATTTAACTAAAAATCCGATCTTTCATTTAACTAATCACATATGTAAAAATCATTAATTTATTATCTATTGGTAAATAAATAAAAGAAAACAAAAAGGGAGAAAAAGACTCATATTACCATTTCAGTTTTTGCTCAGAGGAGGAGGGAAAGGGGGAATCGCGACATGGACTGTAGCACGGTGGAGCGCAAGCAAGGTGGAGGGGGGGGGGTCGGGTGGCAGGCGCGGTCGTGGGGTTCGCGGTGGAGTGTCTGGCGATGGAGCGGAGGCTACGACGATGGGGCGGAGGAGGAAGGAAAGGGGGAATCGCGTCTTCGCGAGGAAGAAGGGAGGTGTAACACCCCACCTCCTCTAGGGTCACTCACAAAGGGAATGCACTAGTTTTGGAGGAGCGTTATCGAGGTAAACAAATACAGAAATATTACAAGACTAACATAAATAAAACAGCGGAAAAATCAAAAGATAAATTTCATTACTTTCAAAAAGAGTCAAAGCCTTTTACATCAAGTAGCCAAGGTCATTATTTTCCATTACAACAAATTCTGTTTTGCATAAACAAAGAAGCATAAACTTAAAACAACAAAAGTAGCTTAATTCCCCAAAGGTAGCAGAAAATGCAGCCATAGCATAGCCCAAGATCAAACCATACATGAGCTGAATCAAAAGCAAGCGAAATCCAAGCTAAGTGCTAGAGTTTCCTCCCTGAGAACCTGGGGGGGGGGGGGGGGGGAACGAAAGAAAAAGAGGCGAAAGAAAACGGGTCAGTCATAAAGACTGGTAAGTCCAAGTGACTTTCAGTATAAAAACAAGTAAAGGTAACATGACATGTACAAACTGAAAGTAAACATAAGGATGATGGCAAGATGGGCAAGATAGACTAAGATAACATGATAAATCAAAGTATAAATCAAGTATAGCATCACATATTCAAGGTTCGTTGCATCAACTGTACTAGAATCCCAAACCCATGTCTTATATTAATCACGAAATGATCCCCTGGCCCAATATCATGAAATGACCCATTACTAGGTCCAACGGAACGATCCACTAGTCGATCGGCTCCCTACAAGTTCTAGCTCGTCATGTGTGTCTGTGTCATACGGCCCTATCACAAATGTAGTCACTTGTGCTAGGTCGAACATAGGGTGTATCAAACCCTATGGTGCCAACCACAGACACAAATCAAGAATGCACAGATAAACCTACTGATGCTCAATTGCCTGCTTTTTCAACTTCGGACCACGTGCACGACTATAGCCCGCCTGAACCTACACTGGCACACCAACACAGCCGTCGTTCTGGTCGCTTACAATCAGCCCAGTAATCATGCACCACCCTGCCTAGTCCTAGGGTACCACGATACATCTAGTGGGTTACTGCTGAAACAGACCGCGTAACTAGGGTTTCCGTCCAATAGGTTAAGTGTTGTCATTTAAATTCGTGACTTAACCCCTATCAGTGTAGCATGCCAAGTTGGTTAAGTGTTGCCATTCAAGTTCGTGACTTAACCCACCTACGAATCATGTATCAAGTTAGTTAAGTGTTGTCTTACATGTTCATGACTTAACCCTATCATGTGGCATTAATTCATTAATGCACCCCAACCTCTCACATCAGACCTGTTGTTGTGGTCACTGGATATGTCAGGCGGTTCCGGGCAGATTTACACCACAACTCAGTCTGACCTCGGGTTTCAAGCGCGATATGACCAACTACCCACATTAGATCCTATTGTTAGCAGTAACTGGATTTGCCAGGCGGTTCCGGGCAGATTTACACTGCAAACTCAACCCAACCTCGAGTTGGCCATTTTCATGTTCATTCTAGTGTCATGTCCATGTTCAAGTTTTCATGTCAAGTTCGTGTCAAGTTTTTAAGGCAAGTTTCATGCCAAGTCTCCTATAATTTCCAATTTTTCCCAACGTTACCCCATCTAAATATTAGGCTAACAATCTTTGCCTAATTTTTCGTTCGCATGATTTTTGGCATATAATATTAGGCTAAAACTTAGCCTAATTTAACGTACGCAAAATTGGCATAAATAAATTCATTAACATAAACACGACATAGGGGTAAACTTGGCATTTTTGGCATAGTCAATATGAACATCATAGGTGTGAACTTGCAAAGTACTCAACATGAATATCATAGGTGTGAACTTGCAAAGTAGTCAACATGAATATAATAGGTGTGAACTTGCAAAGTAGTCAACATGAAGATCATAGGTGTGAACTTGCAACATGGATTAAATCAACATACATATATGTGAATTTGCAACATAGACTAAATCAACATACATATATGTGAACTTGCAAATCAATCACGAACATATGAATAAGTGTGAACTTGAAATATGACATAGGTTAACATACACACATAAACATATAGATCTAACATTTGGTCACATATGTGATATGATTTTACAACCTAAAACTTGCATAACATGATAAACTACACAACTTGTCATAACAGGTTATATTCCAAGTTCATATACATATGAATAGACTCATTCATTAATTCCCAATTCAACATGATAATAAAACCACAGGCACAGATCAATATCATTCAATTCCACGTATAACATAATAAAAATTGTCATATTATCCATTTATTTCCAAGGCATGACATAACTGAATAAATTGATTAAAACATCGTAGGCATATAGCTCTGATAACATTATGAACATGAAAAGGTTTGAATGATAATCTAGGTTCGAGAACATTGATAGATCTAACTTAAATAGAAAAATCCCAAAAACATGAATAAAGAAAATAGGTCTGAATAGAAAGTCATGCTTAGATCCAATTTCATAGTCATAATCCTAGGCAATAACCTCATGGTCATGAATCTTAGGTGATTAGCCACAATTGTCCTTGTCATAGTCATAGGTAATAGTCTTATGTTCACAGTCATAGGCATAGGCATAGGCATAGTCTTATGTTCACAGTCGTAGGCATAGGCATAGTCTTATGTTCACAATCATAGGCATAGGCATAGTCTTATGTCATTAACAATAGTTTCAACGTCATAGGCAATATTCCCCATAGTCAAGATCCAACAAGAAAACAAGAATAGACATGAATCATACATAAATAAATTCCAATTTATAACATGCCCATATTAAGTTTATAGTTTTTATCTAAAAGTAACTGGAACTTACAGATCGAGGTCTAAGAAATTTAGATGCAGAAGTCAAGTTTAGAAATTAGTTGTTGAATTGTTGAATCGCTGAATCTTGCTTTGATTACAGAAGAAAATCCCCAATAAGAAATTCCTAGCCGTAGTCTTCAAGAAATAATCTTCACGATTTGTTTTAATTTAATTTATTTTAGAGGAAGAAGAAGAAGCCATGATCATCAAGAGTTTGAGCAGCATAAGGTTAGAGAAGAATGGTGTAAAGAGAATGAGGCTAGGAGGCTGTTTATATAGGGTTTCAAATTAAATTAGAGTCGTCGATGAAGCTAGAGTTAATCAAGGCCATCCATCTCAAGAAAAGCCAATCAGAAAATGACAGGTTAGCCCTAGTGACACACCAGAGCTCAGAAATTCGAACAGAACCTGACCAGGCCAGCCAGGGCCTGACTAGCAGGTTTTCTGCTCGTCCTGGGCGCACCTGCCAGGTGCGCCAATGCAAAATTGCATGGGTGCACTTCCCAAGTGCGCCAATGCAATTTTGTTCTGGCGCACTTCCCAAGTGCGCCAGTGCATTCTGGCCCGTTTCTGGTTTTTTTGCCTAACTTCGTTCGTCCATATCCTCTTCGTACGGTATCCGTTTTACGCAAACTCGGACTCTATCTCAAGCAGAATTCCGAGACGAACGCAATGGCGTAACCCATTTCCCTTGATTCTTATTTTAAAAATTAACTCTGCCTTGATTTATGGTTTTGAAAAGTTATTAAAATTCGGGTTGTTACATTCTCCTCCCCTTAAAGGATTTCGTCCCCGAAATCTTCAAGTTAGGAAGAATGCATCCTATCATCCAATCAACCATCTACTCAACCATCATACACAAGCAACCATTGTCCTTAAAAGATTTCTAATGCTATATGAACATATGTAGAAAGTGTGTGTATATGTTCCTTATCTAATGCAAATGATCAGGCCTATTGATCTTCTTAATGCAAAATATGTTTAGTGCCATGAATCCAACATGTATGCAAATAGTCCTAGTCACATAATCACTATATGTGTGCACAAACATCCATCCATATGCAATATCCACATGATAGCACATTCAATTTCACCCATAAACAAGTATAAACACTCATGCATATGCAATATGAAAATGTGTCTGAGCCGCTCTAGTGCCTAATGTGTGTTATGCAACCACGAGCAACCACTTGTGACCATTTGCAAACATCAACCATAACATGTTTCAAGCACATGGTTTACATCCAAAAAGGGTTCTACCTAAGTTTCTAAAGATAGGATTGAGAAGATAAGCAAGATAAAACAAAGCATCTAGGAGAAGAAGTTAAAGATGTACCCCCAGAAGGTCCTGCCTGTGGGGCTTGCCCTTGCTTCTTAGGGCAGTTCTTGCTGATATGTCCAGTTTCACCACACTGAAAGCATGCTCCCATCTTCATCTTCTTCTTTCTAGAATCCTGGACTATATGCCCCTCAATACCATAGAAGTGGCATTTTCTTTTCTCACGTGTCTTGTTATTATTATTGTTGTTATTGTTCTTGCCTCCTTTCTCGGAGTCTACCTTCTTGTTTTGAGATTCATTCGCCTTGACCTCCTTCTTGCCATTCTTCTCTTCTTCACTTAAGAGCGCCATGTCTACTAGCTTTTCATAAGTAGCCCCCATAGGTACGTGGGGTCATAGCCAAGCTGTGAAGTGGCTCATTAAATCCTTTGACAAAACGGAGAGCCTTCTTATAAGGGGTATTTACTAAGTCCAGTCCAAACCGAGCCAGCTGATTGAATTGATTGACGTACTCCTTGACCGTCATACTTCCTTGCTTAAGAGATAAAAAAATTTCCAGCTGTAGACGTTCAGCTTGCGAGAGGAATTTCGTCTCAAAGCTTATTCTAAAATCCATCCATGTTTCAATCGGCTTCTCGGCGTTAGTGACTTCCCACCAATAGGAAGCTTCGTCTTTGAGCAACCATACAACCAACCGTAACTTCTGCCTATCGTCCACCTCGAAAATAACGAACAGATCCTCAGTTTCTTTGAGCCAATTCCTCGCTTCTACGAATGATTTAGTTCCCTTGAAATCCTTTCCACCCATGGCCCTAAAATCTTTACAGATCTTTGAGAAAGCAATTGCACGAGGAGGGGGCGGAGGAGGAGGAATCACTGCAGCTGGAGGAGGAATATCTGCTGGGCCCGCATCGTTGGCCCTAGCCTCTAAGTACCTCCTGAACCAACCAGGTATTGGCACGCCGTCTGGGAAGTTAAGATTCCCAGACATGCTGAAATGAAAAAGAAGGGATTCAAACGAGGAAACAAAGGATAGTGCTAATGGCTTTTAGGGAATGGCCTTTTAAATAAAACAAGACTTTTCTTGAAAAATGCTTCTTTGTAAACGATTTTTGAAAATAGTTTCAGAAGGTTTTGAATTTTTTTGCCTAGTCTGGTAACCTTTTGCTCTGATACTAAATGTAACACCCCACCTCCGCTAGGGTCACTCACAAAGGGAATGCACTAGTTTTGGAGGAGCGTTATCGAGGTAAAAAAATGCAGAAATATTACAAGACAGAACATGAATAAAACAACGGAAGAATCAAAAGATAAATTTCATTACTTTCAAAAAGAGTCAAAGCCTTTTACATCAAGTAGCCAAGGTCATTATTTTCCATTACAACAAATTCTGTTTTGCATAAACAAAGAAGCATAAACTTAAAACAGCAAAAGTAGCTTAATTCTCCAAAGGTAGCGGAAAATGCAGCCATAGCATAGCCCAAGATCAAATCGTACATGAGCTGAATCAAAGGCAAGCGAAATCCAAGCTAATTGCTAGAGTTTCCTCCCTGAGAACTGGGGGGGGGGGGGAAATGAAAGAAAACGAGGCGAAAGAAAACGGGTCAGTCATAAAGACTGGTAAGTCCAAGTGGCTTTCAGTATAAAAAAAAGTAAAGGTAATATGACATGTACAAACTGAAAGTAAACATAAGGATGATGACAAGATGGGCAAGATAGACTAAGATAACATGATAAATCAAAGTATAAATCAAGTATAACATCACATATTCAAGGTTCGCTGCATCAACTGTACTAGAATCCCAAACCCATGTCTTATATTAATCACGAAATGATCCCTTGGCCCAATATCATGAAATGACCCATTACTAGGTCCAACGGAACGATCCACTAGTCGATCGGCTCCCTACAAGTTCTAGCTCGTCATGTGTGTCTGTGTCATACGGCCCTATCACGAATGTAGTCACCTGTGCAAGGTCCACCATAGGGTGTATCAAGCCCTATGGTGCCAACCACTGACACAAATCAAGAATGCACGAATAAACCTACTGATGCCCAATGCCTGATTTTTCAACTCCGGACCACGTGCACGACCATAGTCCACCTGAACCTACACTGGCGCACCAATACAACCATCGTTCTGGTCGCTTACAATCAGCCCAGTAATCGTGCCCCACCCTGCCTAGTCCCAGGGTACCATGATACATCTAGTGGGTTACTGCTGAAACGGACCGCGTAACTAGGGTTTCCGTCCAATAGGTTAAGTGTTGTCATTTAAATTCGTGACTTAACCCCTATCAGTCTAGCATGCCAAGTTGGTTAAGTGTTGTCATTCAAGTTCGTGACTTAACCCACCTATGAATCATGTATTAAGTTGGTTAAGTGTTGTCTTACATGTTCATAACTTAACCCTATCATGTGGCATTAATTCATTAATGCACCCCAACCTCTCACATCAGACCTGTTGTTGTAGTCACTGGATATGCCAGGCGGTTCCGGGCAGATTTACACCACAACTCAGTCTGACCTCGGGTTTCAAGCGCGATATGACCAACTACCCACATTGGATCCTATTGTTAGTAGTAACTGGATTTGCCGGGTGATTCCGGGCAGATTTACACTGCAAACTCAACCCAACCTCGAGTTGGCCATTTTCATGTTCATTCTAGTGTCATGTCCATGTTCAAGTTTTCATGTCAAGTTTTCAAGGCAAGTTTCATGCCAAGTCTCCTATAATTTCCAATTTTTCCCAACGTTACCTCGTCTAAATATTAGGCTAACAATCTTAGCCTAATTTTTCGTTCGCATGATTTTTGGCATATAATATTAGGCTAAAACTTAGCCTAATTTAATGTACGCAAAATCGTCATAAAGAAATTCATTAACATAAACACGACATAGGGGTAAACTTGGCATTTTTGGCATAGTCAATATGAACATCATAGGTGTGAACTTGCAAAGTAGTCAACATGAATATCATATGTGTGAACTTGCAAAGTAGTCAACATGAATATCATAGGTGTGAACTTGCAAAGTAGTCAACATGAAGATCATAGGTGTGAACTTGCAACATAGATTAAATCAACATACATATATGTGAATTTGCAACATAGACTAAATCAACATACATATATGTAAACTTGCAAATCAATCTCGAACATATGAATAAGTGTGAACTTGAAATATGACATAGGTTAACATACACACATAAACATATAGATCTAACATTGGTCACATATGTGATATGATTTTACAACCTAAAACTTGCATAACATGATAAACTACACAACTTGTCATAACAGGTTATATTCCAAGTTCATACATATGAATAGACTTATTCATTAATTCCCAATTCAACATGATAATAAAACCACAGGCACAGATAAATATCATTCAATTCCACATATACCATAATAAAAATTGTCCTATTATCCATTTATTTCCAAGGAATGACATAATTGAATAAATTGATTAAAACATCGCAGGCATATAACTCTGATAACATTATGAACATGAAAAGGTTTGAATGATAATCTTGTTTCGAGAACATGGATAGATCTAACTTAAATAGAAAAATCCCAAAATCAAGAATAAAGAAAATAGGTCTGAATAGAAAGTCAAGCTTAGATCCAATTTCATAGTCATAATCCTAGGCAATAACCTCATGGTCATGAATCTTAGGTGATTAGCCACAATTGTCCTTGTCATAGTCATAGGCAATAGTCTTATGTTCACAGGCATAGGCATAGGCATAGTCTTATGTTCACAGTCGTAGGTATAGGCATAGTCTTATGTTCACAGTCATAGGCATAGGCATAGTCTTATGTCATTAACAATAGTTTCAACGTTATAGGCAGTATTCCCCATAGTCAAGATCCAAGAAGAAAACAAGAATAGACATGAATCATACATAAATCAATTCCAATTTATAACATGCCGATATTAAGTTTATAGTTTTTATCTAAAAGTAACCGGAACTTACAGATCGAGGTCTAAGAAATTTAGATGCAGAAGTCAAGTCTAGAAATTAGTCGTTGAATTGTTGAATCGCTGAATCTTGCTTTGATTACAGAAGCAAATCCCCAATAAGAAATTCCTAGCCGTAGTCTTCAAGAAATAATCTTCACGATTTGTTTTAATTTAATTTATTTTAGAGGAAGAAGAAGAAGCCATGATCATCAAGAGTTTGAGCAGCATAAGGTTAGAGAAGAATGGTGTAAAGAGAATGAGGCTAGGAGGCTGTTTATATAGGGTTTCAAACTAATTAGAGTCGTCGATGAAGCTAGAGTTAATCAAGGTCATCCATCTCAAGAAAAGCCAATCAGAAAATGACAGGTCAGCCCTAGTGACACACCAGAGCTTAGAAATTCGACCAGAACCCGACCAGGCCAGCCAGGGCCTGACCAGCAGGTTTTCTGCTCGTCCTGGGCGCACCTGCCATGTGCGCCAATGAAGAATTGCATGGGCGCACTTCCCAAGTGCACCAGCGCAATTTTGTTCTGGCGCACTTCCCAAGTGCGCCAGTGCATTCTGGCCCGTTTCTGGTTTTTTTGCCTAACTTCGTTCGTCCATATCCTCTTCGTACGGTATCCATTTTACGCAAAATTAGACTCTATCTCAAGCAGAATTCCGAGACGAACGCAATGACGTAACCCGTTTCCCTTGATTCTTATTTAAAAATTAATTCTGCCTTGATTTATGTTTTTGACAAGTTATTAAAATTCAGGTTGTTACAAGAGGGCACGGTGGTGGCGAAGTCCTGGGGGAGTGACTGTAACAACCCGTATTTTCAATAATCTGTTGTAACGTAAATCGAGGCAGAATTTAATTTATAAATCCGAATCAAGGGAAACGGGCTATGCCATTCCGTTCATCTCGAAAAAATACGCGAAATAGAGTCCGAGTTTTCGAAAATCGGAGTCCGTATGACCCGATTAAGGCCCAATGAAGTTTTCAGAAAATTTCAAGTTCAAAACAGATTTCGAATTTCGGGTTCAAAATTCGAAAAAGGGTTAGATTGGGCCAGGCGGGAAAATTTCCGCCAGAGCACCCAAGTCGACAGCCCTGTCGACTTGGGAGTCGACTTGGTTGGACCCAAGTCGACAGCCCTGTCGACTTGATTCAGCCGGGCAGTTTTGCCTGGTGCACCATTTTGGGGTTTTGGTTAGGTTTTGGGCCAGATTCGGTTTTAAGGGCTGAGATTGGAATTAGGGTTTAATCCTAAGGTTGAAACTAATCCTAATCTCTATAAATAAGCCCCTAACCTAACCCTAAATCATCATTAATCAATCCTACAACTAAACTATGGCAAAATTATTCCTCTCATGGCCTCCACTCTCTTCATAAAATTTCTAAGTTAATTCTATGAGAGATTTTCCATGCATACAAGTGTTTTCAAGCTTGTATGAGTGTCATTAGCTTGCATTCAAGTCAAGTTTCCATATTTACATCATAAAGCAAGGGTTTTGATCATTTTGGCTCAAGGGTTTTTATATTGGAGCTTGCATTTTGGGTTTATTTGATTGCATAAGGGTTTTGTCTCAATCTATATATACTTTTGTGTCTTCATAAGCATTGTAAGCCCTTTTCTACTTTCATATTTAAACTCTAAAGTTAAATGAATGATGCAAGTTTGGTTGATCATTATGATATGCAAGTTTGCCATGTTATGATATGCAAGTTTGCCATGTTATGTTATGCAAGTTTGCCATGTTATGATATGCAAGTTTATCATGTTATGTTATGCAAGTTTGCCATGTTATGATATGCAAGTTTATCATGTTATGTTATGCAAGTTTGCTATGTTATGATATGCAAGTTTGCCATATGATATGCAAGTTTGGGTTGATCATTTTGCTCATGTTATCATGTTATGCAAGCTTATCTTGGGTTTATGAGCTTAAAGCTTCAAGCTTTATGCTAAAGGTTGCATTTTGGCAACATGTAAGTTATCATATCTCTTATGATAACTTGCATGTGAGGCTAAATGCGAACTTATGGCCATTTCTACATGTCATTTATCACCATGTATCACCAATATGCTAAGTTTGGTTTTATGCATGCTTTTGAGGCCTAAAAATGTAATATGCAAGTATATGAACATATGTACATTTCATATGCCACCATGTTAAACTTGTAGCTTCAACACCTTTATGTCATGATTATGCCAAGTTCCCTCTTTCTATCCTTTATGCGCTATTGCGATATGTAAGCGATGGGATTGCGTTTGGGGTTGGGTAAACTTAAAAGACATAAAAACATAAGATTGGGAATTTACCTATTAAGTAAGGTCTACCCATTGGGAATTTACCTATTAAGTTAGGTCTACCCAAATTCTTGAAAACTTGTAACATGTTTTGGAAACATGATGGACATGACACTTAGAAAATATAAGTGTGACCAACTCGAGGTTGGGTTGAGTTTGTAGCGTAAAACTACCCGGAACCGACCGGCTTAACTAGTTGCTACAAACAATAGGACCCAATGTGAGAAGTTGGTCATGTTGTACCTTGAACCCGAGGTTAGACCAAGTTGTGGTGTTAAGCTACCCGGACCCGCCCGGCTTAACTAGTAACCACAACAAGGTCTAATGTGAGAGGTTAAGGCGCATTAAATTAATTAATGCCTCATGATTAGGTTTAAGTCATGGTCCACTTAATACTTAACCAATTTGGGCTTGGTAGATTAATCAGGGTTAAGTCGTGAACTCATCGTTACACTTAACCAAGTTAATCCATGATTAGCAAGAGGGTTAAACCGTACTTAACCCACTAGAAAATCCTAGCAATGGGGGTCCACTCCAGTAGTAATCCCAAGTTTGTATCATTAAGACCCTAGGGACTAGGCTAGGGTGGGGGCACGATTATTGGACTTGAGGTAAGTGACCAAAAACGACGGCAGAGTGGTACGCCGATGTAGTTCCGGACGGACTATGGTCGTGCACGTAGTCCATATTTGGAGAAGTCAAGCATGGGTACCAGTAGATCTAGACTGTGCACTTATGTTTATGGTGTCCAGGGGTTGACACCCTAGGGCTTGATACACCCGACGGGAGACCCGGCACAGTCTGACTACAATTATGTTTGGGCCGTATTGACACCAACACGTGACGAGTTAGGCTTATAGGGAGCTGATCGACTAGACCGTTTGGTTGGACCTCGTATTAGGGTCACTTCATGTTATTGGACCTCGTATTAGGGTCACTTCATGTTATTGGACCTCGTATTAGGGTCACTTCATGTTATTGGACCTCGTATTAGGGTCACTTCATGTTATTGGACCTCGTATTAGGGTCACTTCATGTTATTGGGCCAAAGCTTGGGCCAAGGGATCAATACTTGTTTATTCAAGTCATGTTAGTTTGCTAGTACACCTGTGGTGCAAAACCTTAATCCTGATTATGCGATGACACCTTTATCTACCTTGTTAGTTAATCATCATGCTAGTATGTTGTTATCCTTATGTTCATCCCTGCTTCTCATGCCAGTTAACTTTACAAGTTTACATTGATTGTAGTAGGGCTTACTCAGTCTTTTTGACTGACCTGTTTTTCTTTCGCCTCTTTTCTTCCGTTTCCCTCCCCAGGTTCTCAGGGTGGGAACGTTGGAGCTTAGCTTGGATTTCTGATCGCTTGCTGGTGGGATTTCAGCTCATGTATGGTTTCGACATGAAGCTAGCTATGGTTATCACTTATTTTGGGGATAGTACTTATGTATTTCAGTTTTTCACTTGATGTTGTTTTTATCTAGACTTGTTTATTTGGAAAGTTATGTTGTACCAGACTTGTTTTGAAATAGTTTGAAATCTTCCGCTGTTTTACTTATCTTATTTACTCTGTTTACATATATACATATGTTCTTGTTCTGCCTTGATATATCATTATGCATGTTTACCCGGTACAAACGCCCCTCCAAAGTCAGAGTGCTTGCAAGAGCCACCCTGGCGGAGGAGGGGTGTTACATTTGGTATCAGAGCATATGGTTTACAAGAAGGAACAAAAAGGTTTTTAAAACTTTTGGAAAACTAGTTTCAAAACCAAGTATAAAGTATTTTCCAAAGAAAAGTCTAGTTTATTTTAAAGGCTATTCCCCAAAAAGCCATTAGCAAAATTTCTTCGTTTTTCTCCATTTTGAATCTGTCTTTTTCTTCGTTTTCAGTATGGCTGATAACTTTGCTATTCCGGAGGGAGTACACGTACCTGTTTGGTATAGGAGACTTTTGGAGGCTAGGGCGACCGAAGCCGGCCCCGCAGATGTTCCTCCTCCTCCTCCTCCGGTAGTTAATGTTCCTCCTCCTCCTGTTGCTGAGGTTCCTCCTCCCCCTCAGCATCCACAAGAGGATTTCGTGGAGATTTGCAAAGACTTTAAGGTGATGGGTTGCAAGAACTTCATTGGAACCGAGACTTATGTAGAGGCAAGGAATTGGTTAAAAGAAACCGAGGATCTTTTTGCCTTCTTTGATATAGATGACCGTAGAAAGGTTTTATTGGCAGTGTGGTTGCTAAAGGAAGAAGCTGCACGTTGGTGGGTGGTCACCACCGCATCTAGGCCAATTGAGACTTGGGATGACTTTCGGGGAAAGTTTGGACTAAGGTTCCTATCACTGAAGCAAGGGGACATGACTATTAGGGAATACATAGATAAGTTTAATCAACTGGCTCGGGTCGGTTTAGACTTGGTTAACACAGCTCAGAAGAAGGCCCTATACTTTGCTCTAGGATTAAACGAGCCATTACATGGTTTAGCCATGTCTCATATACCCTTGGGGGCAACTTTCGAGAGTTTGGTGAATATGGCCCTACTCAATGAAGAGAATAGGAGTGACAAGAAGGAGGTCAAGATGAATGAGTCTCAAAACAAGGAAACGCAGCCCAAAAAGGAAATGAAAAAGAAGGAGGAGAAGTCTAAAGATAAGAAGGAAAAAAGGTGCTTTACTTGTGGAAGCTTGACTCATCTAAACAAGGATTGCAGAAAGAGGAAGGGCACTTGCTTTAACTGTGGAGAAATGGGGCACTTCACTAGGGATTGCCCGAAGAAGCAAGGGCAAGGCCAGGGTCAGACTCAGCGTGCTGGACCTTCGGGAGGGCAAGTTCATGCTCTCAATGCCGCTCCAGTTCCCGATCAAGGTAGTATTTCTGTTGAAAGTCCTGTTTACATTTCTGATTTTCCTGTTCGTACTTTGTTTGATTCTGGCGCATCGCATAGTTTATTTCATCTGGTTTAGTTGAAAGTTTGCACCTAAGTACTAGTCTAGTTAATGATCCCGTGTGTGTTTCAAATCCAATTGGGGGTTCCGCCCATTTGTCTATTATCTACGTGGATTTGAAAATCTCTATCTTGAGTATAGAATTCTCGCGTGATGCTTATATTCTCGGTTTCTTGGGGTAGGGGTTGATTCTGGGCATGGATTGGTTGTCCAGTTTTGGAGCCATTCTTGATTTTTGAGCATAGGGTTGAGAGGCTCATGACTCGCCTCGGTAATACCCTAAAAATTTCTAGTAACCCTATGAGTCCCGTCATGTTGTGTTATCTTGAATCCCTCAACTCGTCTATCGATAGTTTGCAATCTATGAGGGTGGTCCGAGAATATCCTGATATCTTGGGTGAAGTGAAGGGGGTTACCCCTAAACGAGAGATAGATTTCCGCATTTATCTGGTTGATAATGCCAAGATAGTTTCGTGGCCGGTTAGGCACATGGCCCCGCAAGATGAGAGTTAAGAAAGCAAGTCAAGGAGTTGCTTGAGAAGAACTTCATTAGACGAAGTATATCTGAATGGGGAGCGCCTGTAGTATTTACTACCAAGGCAGATGGTTCTCTTCGACTTTGTGTTGATTATCGTGAGTTAAACAAATAGAATAGGCAACCATTGCCAAGGATCGATGATTTGTTTGATCAGCTTGTAGGAACATCTGTTTTCTCTTGATCTTGCTACTGGATTCCATCAGCTCAGAGTAGCTGAGGATAGTATAGGCAAAACTGCGTTCAGAACTCCAGATGGATTCTTAGAATGGCTGGTCATGCCATTCGGTTTGGCTAATGCACCCGCCTACTTCGTGGACTTGATGAGTAGGGTGTCTAGGGAGTTCCTGAACGAGTTTGTGGTAGTCTTTGTAGACGATATCCTGACTTTCTTAAAGAACGAGGAAGAACATGTTAGACATTTTAAGGAGGTGATGGATACGCTTAGAGCGCATCAGTTGAAAGCCAAGTCCTCCAAATGTCATTTTGGAGAAAAAGGAGTTAGATTTCTTGGGCACATAGTTCCTAAGCAAGGCTTAGTGGTGGATCCTGCTAAAGTGGTCGCGGTTCAAAACCGAAAAGCTCCGACGAGGACAATTGAAGTAAGAAGTTCTCTCAGTTTAATTAGTTAGTTAGCGTCCCTTGAGCTTAGACCTACCCTTCCGGATCAAGTAGGGACTTCACAGAAAGAAGACCCGCAGTTAGTCGAGATCATGGACAAGTTGATTCGAGGCGAGATGGTAAGTCACCTCGCTATAGATGACAAGGGATGGCTAAGACGCGATGAGAGAAAGAAGGTTCTTGAAGATGCACATCACCCGAGGAGGTGGCCGAGTTTGTCCCAAGGTGCATGTTGTGCCAACAGGTTAAAGGCCGAGTCATAGAAGCCCGATGGGCTATTACATCCATTGGAGGTCCCCGCAATGGAAGTAGTAAAGCGTCACGAAGGATTTCGTGGATGGACTGCCTAGATCAAGAAAGGGAATAAGTGCATGTGGGTCATAGTAGGTAGACTCACGAAGAGTGCTCATTTCACTCCGGTAAAGAGCGAAAGGACTGCATCATAGCTAGCGACAGTTTACTTTCAAGAAATAAAGCGGTTGCACGAGGTTCCCTAAAGTATAGTCAGTGACCGTGACCCAATCTTTACAAGTCAATTCTGGAATAGCTTGCAAGAAGCTATGGGCACGAGGTTGAATCTAAGTACGGCTTATCACCCACAGACGGACGGTCAAACCGAAAGGGTGAATAGGGTACTCGAGGATCTGTTGAGGCTTTGTATTCTGGATTTTGGTGGTACTTGGGAAGACCATCTTCCTCTTGTTGAGTTTGCATATAATAACAGTTATCAGGCAAGCATAGGGATGGCACCATTTGAAGCTTTATATGGGAGGCCGTGCAAGTCGCCTACATGTTGGTGGGAGACTACAGATGAGCTTATACTTGGGCCTGATATGGTCAAAGATACATCCGAGAAGGTCGAGTTGATTCGGAGACGGATGAAAGCGGCCCAAGACCGACATAAATCCTATGCTGATAAGCGAAGAACTGATTTGGAGTTTGATGTTGGGGATATGGTTTTCGTGAAGGTTTCTCCTTTGCGGAATGTGGTCCGATTTGGAGCCGTTGGGAAGTTAGCACCGAGGTTTGTTGGACCATTCCCTATTATAGAGAGGATCGGGCAGATGGCTTATAAAGTGGAGTTGCCCGAGAAGCTTGCCGGAGTACACGATGTTTTTCATGTCTCGCATCTCCGGAAGTGTTTACATGAATCAGCAGAGGTTGTTGAGCCAAGTGTTCTAAAAGATGTGGAAGTGGAGAAAGAGGCTACCTTGAGGAGAGCTCCGATTCGTATCTTGGGGACGGAGACCAAGAAGCTAAGGAATCGAGAGGTCAAGTTGGTGAAGGTTCAATGGGGTGAAGCCGAAGAAGACGCAACTTGGGAAACCAAGGAGAAGATGTGTGGGCTTTATCCATTCCTTTGTGAGGGTACACTCTCAATCTCTTTTCTTTGTTAGCATATCTTTCTCTTTGCTATCCATGTTTATCTAGTTTATCGTGTTAATCTTGTTATGAGAACCTTAGGTAGAAACCCTTTGGATGAAACATGTGTTTGAAACATGTTATGCTTGATGTTTGCAGGTGGTTGCAAGTGTTTGCAAGTGGTTACTCGTGGATGCATTATACACATTAGGCACTAGATCGGCTCACACACTCCTCATATTGCATATGCATGAGTGTTTACGCTTATTCATGGATGAAATTTTTTGTGTTATCACATGGATGTTGCATATGGATGTATGTTATGTGCACACATATAGATGTTATACATTATGTTAGGAATTGCATACATATGGATTCATTTCACTAACATAATTTGCATTGATGATATTTGCATTAGATAAGTACATATACACACACCTTTGCATATGTTCATACAACATTTAGAATCTTGTAAGGACAATGATTGCTTGTGGATGATGTTGTGAGTAGATGGATGTTGGATGGTAGGATACGTTCTTCCTAACTTGAAGATTTCGGGGACGAAATCCTTTAAGGAGGGGAGAATGTAACAACCCGTATTTTCAATAACCTGTTGTAACCTAAATCGAGGCAGAATTTAATTTATAAATCTGAATCAAGGGAAACGGGCTATGCCATTGCGTTCGTCTCGGAAAAATACGCGAAATAGAGTCCGAGTTTTCGAAAATCGGAGTCCGTATGACCCGATTAAGGCCCAATGAAGTTTTCAGAAAATTTCAAGTTCAAAACAGATTTCGAATTTCGGGTTCAAAATTCGAAAAAGGGTCAGATTGGGCCAGGCGGGAAAATTCCCGCCAGAGCACCCAAGTCGACAGCCCTGTCGACTTGGGAGTCGACTTGGTTGGACCCAAGTCGACAGCCCTGTCGACTTGGTTCAGCCGGGCAGTTTTGCCTGGTGCACCATTTTGGGGTTTTGGTTAGGTTTTGGGCCAGATTCGGTTTTAAGGGCTGAGATTGGAATTAGGGTTTAATCCTAAGGTTGAAACTAATCCTAATCTCTATAAATAAGCCCCTAACCTAACCCTAAATCATCATTAATCAATCCTACAACTAAACTATGGCAAAATTATTCCTCTCATGGCCTCCACTCTCTTCATAAAATTTCTAAGTTAATTCTATGAGTGATTTTCCATGCATACAAGTGCTTTCAAGCTTGTATGAGTGTCATTAGCTTGCATTCAAGTCAAGTTTCCATATTTACATCATAAAGCAAGGGTTTTGATCATTTTGGCTCAAGGGTTTTTATATTGGAGCTTGCATTTTGGGTTTATTTGATTGCATAAGGGCTTTGTCTCAATCTATATATACTTTTGTGTCTTCATAAGCATTGTAAGCCCTTTTCTACTTTCATATTTAAACTCTAAAGTTAAATGAATGATGCAAGTTTGGTTGATCATTATGATATGCAAGTTTGCCATGTTATGATATGCAAGTTTATCATGTTATGTTATGCAAGTTTGCCACGTTATGATATGCAAGTTTATCATGTTATGTTATGCACGTTTGCCATGTTATGATATGCAAGTTTATCATGTTATGTTATGCAAGTTTGCTATGTTATGATATGCAAGTTTGCCATATGATATGCAAGTTTGGGTTGATCATTTTGCTCATGTTATCATGTTATGCAAGCTTATCTTGGGTTTATGAGCTTAAAGCTTCAAGCTTTATGCTAAAGGTTGCATTTTGGCAACATGTAAGTTATCATATCTCTTATGATAACTTGCATGTGAGGCTAAATGCAAACTTATGACCATTTCTACATGTCATTTATCACCATGTATCACCAATATGCTAAGTTTGGTTTTATGCATGCTTTTGAGGCCTAAAAATGTAATATGCAAGTATATGAACATATGTACATTTCATATGCCACCATGTTAAACTTGTGGCTTCAACACCTTTATGTCATGATTATGCCAAGTTCCCTCTTTCTATCCTTTATGCGCTATTGCGATATGTAAGCGATGGGATTGCGTTTGGGGTTGAGTAAACTTAAAAGACATAAAAACATAAGATTGGGAATTTACCTATTAAGTTAGGTCTACCCATTGGAGATTTACCTATTAAGTTAGGTCTACCCAAATTCTTGAAAACTTGTAACATGTTTTGGAAACATGATGGACATGACACTTAGAAAATATAAGTGTGACCAACTCGAGGTTGGGTTGAGTTTGTAGCGTAAAACTACCCGGAACCGACCGACTTAACTAGTTGCTACAAACAATAGGACCCATTGTGAGAAGTTGGTCATGTTGTACCTTGAACCCGAGGTTAGACCAAGTTGTGGTGTTAAGCTACCCGGACCCGCCCGTCTTAACTAGTAACCACAACAAGGTCTAATGTGAGAGGTTAAGGCGCATTAAATTAATTAATGCCTCATGATTAGGTTTAAGTCATGGTCCACTTAATACTTAACCAATTTGGGCTTGGTAGATTAATCAGGGTTAAGTCGTGAACTCATCGTTACACTTAACCAAGTTAATCCATGATTAGCAAGAGGGTTAAACCGTACTTAACCCACTAGAAAATCCTAGCAATGGGGGTCCACTCCAGCAGTAATCCCAAGTTTGTATCATTAAGACCCTAGGGACTAGGCTAGGGTGGGGGCACGATTACTGGACTTGAGGTAAGTGACCAAAAACGACGGCAGAGTGGTACGCCGATGTAGTTCCGGACGGACTATGGTCGTGCACGTAGTCCGTATTTGGAGAAGTCAAGCATGGGTACCAGTAGATCTAGACTGTGCACTTATGTTTATGGTGTCCAGGGGTTGACACCCTAGGGCTTGATACACCCGACGGGAGACCCGGCACAGTCTGACTACAATTATGTTTGGGCCGTATTGACACCAACACGTGACGAGTTAGGCTTATAGGGAGCCGATCGACTAGACCGTTTGGTTGGACCTCGTATTAGGGTCACTTCTTGTTATTGGACCTCGTATTAGGGTCACTTCATGTTATTGGACCTCGTATTAGGGTCACTTCATGTTATTGGACCTCGTATTAGGGTCTCTTCATGTTATTGGACCTCGTATTAGGGTCACTTCATGTTATTGGACCTCGTATTAGGGTCACTTCATGTTATTGGGCCAAAGCTTGGGCCAAGGGAAGTCATGTTAGTTTGCTAGTACACCTGTGGTGCAAAACCTTAATCCTGATTATGCGATGACACCTTTATCTACCTTGTTAGTTAATCATCATGCTAGTATGTTGTTATCCTTATGTTCATCCCTGCTTCTCATGCCAGTTAACTTTATCAGTTTACATTGATTGTAGTAGGGCTTACTCAGTCTTTTTGACTGACCTGTTTTTCTTTCGCCTCTTTTCTTCCGTTTCCCCCTCAGGTTCTCAGGGTGGAAACGTTGGAGCTTAGCTTGGATTTCTGATCGCTTGCTGGTGGGATTTCAGCTCATGTACGGTTTCGACATGAAGCTAGCTATGGTTATCACTTATTTTGGGGATAGTACTTATGTATTTCAGTTTTTCAGTTGATGTTGTTTTTATCTAGACTTGTTTATTTGGAAAGTTATGTTGTACCAGACTTGTTTTGAAATAGTTTGAAATCTTCCGCTGTTTTACTTATCTTATTTACTCTGTTTACATATATACATTTGTTCTTGTTCTGCCTTGATATATCATTATGCATGTTTACCAGGTACAAAAGCCCCTCCAAAGTCAGAGTGCTTGCAAGAGCCACCCTGGCGGAGGAGGGGTGTTACAGTAACGACGAGGGGGGGTGGCGGCTAGGGCTTCCGTCGCCCTTCTCCTTTTTATTTTTATTTTTTTTCTTTTCAAAAATCGATTTCTGTACGGAGGAGAGAGAAGAGGGAACGGGGTGAGTTATATAAATATTTATATATTTTATTATTTTTAAATTTCAAAAAGCAACTTTTTATTTCGAGCTCGAAATAGAACACATTGACTGTCATCCCTAGCTAATTACCCTTATTCCGAACACAATGGGATATGTATCGTAAGCGGATTCGATCGTTACGATCAGTTTTCATCAAAATCAAAATATAAATCTATATATTCAATTTGAACGCGCATTTCAATTTACCAGGGCCACATATGGACTCTAAAAACTCCCGAAAAATATTTTCTAGCTTCGAATTGATGATACGGTCCTAACAAAATTAATTTCGTCAAATTCTGAGACCGTTTGAAAAATGGCCATTTTCTGGTCGATCGAAATTGACTAAAATGTTAAAACGCGTGTTACTTCGCCACGCTCACATATTGATTCGAAAAATTATGAATTTTGGAATCTAGCAATAACTTGACATCCCGGATCCACTAAAGTGGTTTTATCGAAAACCGAGGTCGTTTGCAAAATTTCCATTTTTAAGGGCCAGAATTCCATAGCGACTATTCTGAATTTTCAACTGGGCATATCTTTTTATCCCTGCTATGAAATTTTGATTTTTTGGATTCGTTGGAAAGATATTCTCAAATAGATTCTAATATTTTTGGTTTCGCTAAAATCCGGTTTATTTTGAGTCCTGTACATTCATTCGAAATTTGAAATCGAATTTTCAAACTACCGCGCCATTTTCTATTCCTTTTATAATATAAAATAAATATTTATATTCTAATGACGATCTATATAAATATATACTTCTAATTCTATTCAAAATAAATTTCTCGTCATTATTATTTAAAATAATCCATTTTAAATATTCAAAATTCATTAAAATTGCCAAAATAATTTTTTTAAATTGGCTCAGAATTTCCGGGTTGTTACATTCTCCCCCACTTAAAATTTTTTCGTCCTCGAAAAGGAATGAAGCTGAAAGTTGTTTAACTAAACAACTCAACTTCCATTATTTTCATTACGGCTTAATTTCTTCAACTTTTTAGTTTCTAAGAACTTTTCAAATTTCTAAAAAATTTGGCTAACACCCTAAATTTTCGAAAAATTTCGCCATAACCTCCCCTGCACCGGGAGCTTCGGGATATTTCAAATAGCCTCCCATGGCCCTCACCAATCCAAAAGAAAAAGAAAAAGCCAATCGGCTCATAAAATCATCCAAACCCAATAAATTTGTAAACATGTACCTATCTGTCGGGCAAATAATTTTATTCTTCTGCTCTAGCCTCCTTGCTATGGCCTGTTCAATGGATATACACGTACATATATGCAATTGCAACCAATTTTCAATTTAGTTATAAATTTGGTTCCATTAGGCTAAATGGTTAAAAATATCAAACCAATAATCAAACAACACAACCATCAATCGATTAGTTGATTAGCTTTTCAAATTCATAACTTTGATATATATACAAAAAATTATGTCTTTGATGCCAAATCACAACAATAAGCCCTATCTAGTTTTGGTTCTCACACCAGTCAATTGGAAATATATAGATATCACACCTTCGGCACTCGAATATCAACTTTGATGACGATGCATCAATCATCAGAATCATCTCTGGGCGACTAGAGTGTGATTCTATATTTATCCAGTATATTAAAACTTTGAATATACGTTCATGACGCGTACATGCAAAATCTTTATATACTCGATTTTCCAAATTCATACAAATAAAATATTCAAATACGTACAAAATGGTTTAAATTTTCAAAACAAAACTTGTTTTCAATTTTTATTTCACAAATGTGCTCTTCACACTCGTTCTAGGATACACTGATCCCATCTCTAACGAGTCATTCTCATTGGATATTACTAATCCAATCTTTGATGAATTCTTCCGTTTGGTTCTAATGTGTCTTGTTCTCGAGCTCTGATACCAAATGTGACAACTTGGAATTTCACTCGATCTGAATCGATTGCTAAACCGATCAAGACCGTTCGAAACCCCTGATTGTTCTGAGAATACGACAAATCAGAACGCAAACAGACAAACATTTCATTTCTATTACAACAATTTCCATCAGAGTACAAGAATATTCAGAGTATGAATAATTATTACACATTCGACAAATATCAGAGATTTAAATTACATTTAAATACATAGCAGCGGAAAAATAATACAACACACAACTGAAAGAAATACACAGATATAGAGCTTTCCGATTATCGTTCCAGCTATAAACCAGGATCCTATGAATATAAATCTGCAAAACCAAAACTACTAGCTGCCCGTGCGGAAAATAAGGGCACCCAGAGTTTAGGTTAAAACAATAAACTCCAGGTCAATCATGTGACTGGTGCGAGAACTAAAACAGTTAATAATCTTTATTTTTAAAGTTAGGTAAATCAAGGGACCACGCCGTATAACACGGAATGGGTTTCCCCCCAAGAATACCAGTGCATAAAACAAACAACG
Organism: Allium sativum; assembly: GCA_030737875.1. Lineage (NCBI taxonomy): Eukaryota > Viridiplantae > Streptophyta > Magnoliopsida > Asparagales > Amaryllidaceae > Allium > Allium sativum. Next base: position 152,576,466 of record CM060912.1, read on the forward strand.
CAATGCTAAATAAAGAAAAATGAAGCTATTATAAGACCCAGGTCCCATCACACAATACAACGCAAGCCGGAGGATAGGGTTTTACCTTATAATAGCCAAAGAATGCTTGATATGCTAAATTTCATCTTTTATTATTACTATAAGTGAAGAAAACAACTTCAATCATAATGTATAAATCATAGACGACATAAGTGCCCCATACCACTATGTCGCCATACTAGGCTCTACAAATAAAACCGAAATGTCACGTATTGGAAATTGGATTTCCGTCATGAGTCGAGGCAAGAGGCAAGCTCCTCTCCGTTCGAGACACTCTAGCAAATGTCTCAGGGCCACACACAGCGATCCTGGATCTTCAGGGTCGGTCCTCTTTTACTTTTGAGGATTAGTTATTCCTGAACACACGTTTCGCGGTCCTATCAGACCTATATCCGAGGCGCCTCGCATTCCAACAACCACACAGGTAAAAAGTATATAAATGTCAGGGCTAGTAGGTCACTGAAATCACTCATAGCTAGAAAGAAACGTCGTGCGCTCCCTGCAGTCACTATCCCGTTTTTGACTCATACCGAGGTGTGAGGCTCACGAATTAACGCTATACACAAAGCTGTGCCACATAGGCCGTGCTTTGATCATCAACCACAAGACTTTGCTTTTCAACAGAAGCCTTGATCATTTGCCACTTAGGCATGCCACACAGGCAATTCATACCATGCGATTGATATCGATCAATATATAACCTCTGAGCTCGTACGTCTCATAGAAGGGCATTAAGCAAGAGATTAAATTCTCCGCCGCCAAACAGATATATATTTAATAGAAATCAATCACATAGAATAAAATCCAATGTCAGACACACAGTGTAATGTCCCGCACTTTTATCGGTTCGTATTTGAGTATTTAAATCAGTTTAAATATTGAAATCGTAATTAAAACGAAGTTGAACGTATATAAATATATACTAAATATAATTGAGCTCATAAAGACGCTGCAGTTCGTAATTTAACATTCTAAACTTCAACTGAGTGTACAGAATTCGTTATAAGTCGGATTTCTGCGAAATAAGAAACGGTCAAATCTGTTGAACTGTATTTTTCTAACGGAAGTGGAAAATAGAGATTTTGTCGTATAAATTGCGAGATATGTCAAAATCAAATATTCGAAAAGTCGCTATGAAATCGTATATCGACCGTAACGGTTTATTTGAAATAATTGGATATCGGTTTCGAATTCGGACGAGGTTCTTTTGAGGCGTAATGATAATTTAATTTTTAGAATTTTACTGTAATTTTTAGTTAATTAAACATGCAACTTTTATTTGGAGTATTTTGCACCCTGTATCGATATTTTGGGGATTCAAAATATGAGTCAAACTACCGATATTATTACGTCTTTGGGATCGTGGCACCTCACTGGACCCAACAATAATTTTATTTCTGTCCCTAGCTACTCAAACATGAATATAATTTTACGTAGCGCGCAGTACGTTAATTTTAAAAATATAAAACGGGACTTTGCATTAAATGACATGCACGTTAGTCTTTCTATATATGTTCAAAATCCAGTTTAGCATTTTCATTTTTCACTTACACAGGGGGCGAGAACACTACTGTCAAGTATCAATAGTGAAACGTGTAAACCATATGCAAGACCTTTTACTAACCTTCCTTTGTGTATGACTTCGGTAAGGTATCCCATGTTTTGCAGACAAATTCTATACATCAAATTAAATAAAACTCATAAGCCCACCCTGTACGCCAACCATGTACATGCTAAGTTTAGTACTAACAAGTGGCCTACGTTGAAAATAGAGCGTCTAAACATACCCAGTTGATTATTTCCGCATGTGATTACTTCCCCAGTTCTACCCCATATGAATTGCCACCTCATCGCTGATCTACCTAAGTCTATACACCTATTCCTTGGTGCCCAAGCCTCGTACACCTCTCTTATCGATACACAGTGGAACACAGAAAAGAAAACTCGAGCACAGACCTACCATTGAAGCAGCTATCCTATATGCCTATTACGTGGGAGCCAAACTTTTGAAAGCTATAAATACAGGAAAAAAATGATCTTATATTCCTCTGTAAAAATATAAACCAAACACGAAAAATTCTTCTTTCTTCTTCTGTGCTTTATTTTCAAACTAATATATATATATATATATATATATATATATATATAAGTGTATAAAGAGGCATGGAAGGCCATCGCGAAGGGTGGTGGTATAGTAACGGTAGGAGGTGAAGCAAGTTGTTGTGTGCCGGAATATGAATGATGCAAGGGGAGCCGTGAGTGTACTATGGGAAGGTGGTGTAGAGTTCGGGAGGAACTGATGTTTGGTATCGGTGATGAGAGAAGATAAAACATGATTGCAACGTGAGCAGGTCGTTTCTTGAATGCGAGTTCGCAGTCCTGTAGCTCGAGCACGGCTGTTAACGCATGGGGTTGTTCCTTATATATATGAAGTTGGCGCAGGGTTTCGGTTGTTAATACTTAGTATGGGTGGACTTTTGGTGGATGTGTACGGGTGATGAAGTGGCATCACGGTAGAGAGGACGGAAGTCTAAATATTGGTGCTGTGTATATATAAAAATACACGGTGGAGCGGACTGTTGTTTTGGCAGCTGAAGTGTTGAGCGTGGGCTCAGTGCTTTTTGCGTAAGGGTTAAAGCTTGGAAATAGTAAAAGCATGAAGAAGTACATGCGGGTACAGATGTAAAGGAGGAAGCATGGCAAGTAGCGGTTCAAGCAAAAAAGGTCACGACAGTAAGGAGAAAGCTAACCCGTGAGTATGGAGTAAAAGAAGGGGCACAGTTCATTTCTGGGTTGCGATGGAAATTTGGTTACTGTAGACCATAGATCGGAGAAGGAGCTGTCTTTGACGGCGACAAGGAAGCTCGGATCTGGGGCAGCGGCAGTATGGACGCAAAGCTGTGTGTGAGGTGCTCGTGTTGCGGAAAGGGTGCTTACTCATATATGAGCAGATGGTAGGCCGTTCTCCAATAAACTGCGTCTCGATGGTTGCCAACTGGAGTGCAGCGCTGTGTGAAAGCCGTTGAAGGAGAAATACGCCGTGACGGTGAGAAGAATAAGGAGGAAGTAATGACGTGATTAAATGAACTAACGATGGAACTGTGCGTTGACCGTAAGAAGTGGTTTTAGCAAAATGTTTATAGCATGGTACAAGGAAAAAAGGTGCATACGCTTTCTGTTTTTGGGTAAAGAAGAAGTGAAGCACAGTGATGATGACGGAGTGTTTTGGGACGTGAACATGAAGTGGCCGAAGGATGGATATTTGGTATTGGCAAGCAGATTTATAAACAGAAGAAAAAAAAATGAGATAAGAGCGGTGTTTATTTTCTTGGACCCGAGAAGAGGACACACTGCTGATCGTGAATCTTACGGTATGGTGTTGGGCTGATTTGAACATTGAAGCAGCTACAAAATGGAACCGAGCTGGAACTGGTTTGGAGCCAATTGGAAATCATCACAATTTTAGATGGATTGAAACGCCGGTTTAATCAATTGACGCAAATCGTTATTTAACGGTTAACGCGCCAAGGTGAGTAAATTCACTAACTCTGTTTTATTTAAAATATTCTAATCATATTTTAAGATAAGCGTTGAATGCCGTGTGATGGTTGTTTAAGCAGATTATGGTTAAAATGGTTGAAATATTATATATCGTTGCATATGTACACATCACCGGATGGATACTGATTCCATCGATTATAATATTCCATAGTATGGAATCAGTGATAATTGTTTGACTAACATCGGTGGATGCAGGATACCGGTTGGTGGAATCCAACCGGATTCCTCAATATTTATATGTACTGTTTGTTTTATATAGATGCACTATTTGAACCCAAATGACATTTGAAACCTTGTGTTTATATTAGCGTTGAATGGAAATTCAAACGTTATTTTGATTTAACCAGTAGACGGTATCAATTAAGAAAGTGGCAACATCCAACCGTAAATGTATCATTTGTTTTAACCGCTATTGTTTTACCAAAATCCCACTGTGTGCGAAGCACGTGTTTCACCGTACTTACTAAATGATTTGGTAAAGTGGACTCTTATATAAATGAGATTAACAAGTAAGTAGGCGGAGATTAACTTGATGATTAATAACAAGGATTTATTGTTCTAAGAACAATTAAATCAGATATTTACAAATAGATTATGGTTTATTTCATATTAAGTAAGATTTGTTAAAATCAATTATTGTTTATTTAATAGTAAATGAGATTATTTAGAAATAAATTATTTTTCTATAGTAATCGATACAAGTGAAATTATTTGGATTAATAAATGTTATTTATTCAAAATGAAAAGCTTTGTTAGAATTGATTAGTGGGTAAATCATGGCTAAATATTTACCAAGCAAACTGTTTTGATCAATAATGGGTTATTTAATTAAGTTAGATTGGGCTGATTTATCTAATGTAATAAAATTGACGAATAGTTGATTTAATTTAAATAAGATTTTAAAGTATAAGGGATTTGTCCAAGGAAGACAAAGCGAAGAGGAATGTTTAAAAAGAGATTTGTCTAAGGAAGACGAAGCGGATAGAAATGTTTAAAATGGATTTGAATAAGGAAGTTGAAGCTAATGTAAATAACCGAGTTTTCAAAATAAGGATATGGCGTCATAAAACCATATTTAAAATATAGCAAGAAGTACGGTTGACGGATTTTAAAGTATAAGGGGTTAGAGTTACGAACTTATATTTATTCTAAGATAAGAATGTTGTTGTTCAAGGTCTGAGAGGTAATTAAAATACCCCAACTTGAACGGCTTCACTATTATCGAGGGATGGTATTTTTTTGTAATAGAAAGAGATGTCAAGATTTTTGTAACAGAAAGGGATGTCAAGATTTTTGTAACGGAAGGAGGTGTTGAGATTAATTATAAGTGGAATATAGTAGCATTTTGCAAGCCTGTGAACTATAGCGATAAAATAACGCTGTGACTAGGCTAAAGCGTGACTGTTATGTCAAGATTAATTATTAAGGAGAATATCACAGCGCATGACAAGTTTTGAACTATAACGATAAATTAGCGCTGTTGACCGAAACTTAAGCATGATTTTTATATAACACTACTTCCTAGGAAATATAAACAGTTTGTTTTGAATCCCCTTATTCTAAAGAAATCGGTAACAATGATTGTCCAAAAAATAAAGAACGAGTAGTGGAGAATCGTTTCAGAAAACGATGACATAATTTCGATGTTTGAAATATGATTAGAGTTAAATAACACTATTAGAAACGGGAAATAAAATTCGATGATGACGAATGTTAAATAAAGTGCCGCTGTTGTGTGATGTTTAGTTGAACATTTTAATGGATGTTGTTTTTACTTCGATAGTTAAATAACCGACTATCGAAGTGTTTTGACCCTCGTTGTCAATACGGAGAGACCGGTTGGATATATTATCCGAGAACCACTCCGTATAGGCATAAGCGCGGCGAATTTGATTATGCTGAAACAATTGAAGACGGAGTGAAATGCAAGGGTCGTCCTGTTTCAGAATGATGTTTTCTGTTTGTCCAGTCCCAGGACAACTTGTATGGACGAATGTCTGACAGAGTATTCCTAACGGTCACATAAGACGATCTTTTCAAGGTATTACGTCCCGTGGCGGAGAAATTCGTTTCTCTTAGCTTTTATACCCGTAGTATTTTTGAGAAGATTAACTAGTGATCTGACGGGTTTGACAATGTGGCATTCAAAGTGTATGGTGGTCAGATTTTCTAAAAGGGTGGCGTAGCCTCAAGCTTCACAACTAAGAAATGACAAAAATCGGGCAGGCAACATGGCTATGTGGGTCGCTCCCATTAGGGTGTATAATCACCTATCTAGAGAAATTCCTTTTGTTTCTAAATCTATCGATTCTGCCCATTCGGGAACGGTGGTTTGAGTCCAACCGTTGGTGATATACATTCGATACACTCAAGCGAAATGAGTGGTCGGTCATGTGTGGGCCGGGTTGCAAGACGTTCTTGTTGAACCCAGGTGTATTCGCCTCTAGAGATACATCATCGGAAGGTGGTCCCATACCTTGTCATAGTTGGAATCCAATCTCCAATAAGCGCCCTGCGGTTTTTGATTTTATACTATGTATGTAGAGCGTGAGATGCAAGCGTTCTACTATTTGGTTATTTACTTGATTAGACATTATTATAATACCACTGGATTTTGATATCAAAAATATTTTGGGTTATAGTAAGGTAAAAGCCGTCCATGTTTATGTGTGGATTGGTCTTACTATTATCTTTTTGTTTCGGAAGGATTTTCAAAGTTAAACCGTATGGTTGGAATTTACTCACACCAGTCCCATGACTGACCCAGAGTTTATTTTGTTTGTTTTCCCTAAACTCTTGGGTGCCCAAATTTGTACGGGCAGTCAAGTGTTTCAGGCTTTACAGATACACTTGGAGGAGCTTGAAGCAGGAGTCTTCACTGTTGGTTATTTAGAGTTATTTCCGCTGTACCAAATGTTATTATGTACTCTGATATGGTATGTATATATATAAAACCGATTTGTACTTCAAGGTTATGTTATATAATATATTTTATTCGTTCCGCTGTGAGATTCGTGTTTACTCTGATTCTGCTCAGTTGTGTTCTTCTTCTTCTTCTTCTATTCTATTAGTTCTATCTTTCTATCTCACCCTCTAATTTCTTTCTATTAATGATCTGGTATTTTCGAGGTCTGAACAGTCGACGCTGGCTTTTGTGTCGATTTTCGGAGTCGAAAATCCCCGGGTCGTTACAGTTGGTATCAGAGCAGAAGGTTAAGTGATTACCTTGGCTCTGTGGCGTGACTCAATAGAGATGGAGTTAGTAATACTCTAGATTGAGTTTGAGTGTATATATATGAGCGCGTATTTGTAAGTTGATATAAAAACTATTTTATATTGTGTTGATTGATCTGGTGAGTAGTATATAAATTCCAGATCGACGCGTTTAGCTGACGTGGTTGGTAGGGATTTATAAACGCTTGGATAGAGAAATTCGACATGGTATTGTTTTAAAAGCTGGTTAAATGAAATAATTTTACCCAAAACATATTTTGATATAAAAAGAAGTATATCTGAGATTATTATAATATACCCTTGTGTTACTCGAATAAGATTATATTTGATCAGATGATTGTAAATAACCAAAGTTGAAATAAAACCCTAGAAACTGGGAAAGGCGTTGAGATTAAATTTGAATTAATTATATGGAATTTTAAGATCTTGGGTGAATTCAGAAATATTTTTCAAGCATTTGAAAAGAATATTTTGATGTAATTTCAAAATAGAAGTGTTTTAAAATGGATTTTGAAAAAGTAATATAGTATTGAACTCACTTCGATCACTGGAAAATAACCCTGATGTTGAACCATGGCATCATCAGTGTAATTTTCGAGTTTTGGAGTGACGGATTACTACCAAAAGATTTCGTTTTTGAATTGATTTGAGAAAACGAGTTGTTAAAAATTCAAATGTTTTGAATTGTTATTATGTGTATATGATTTCAAACTGATTTGAAAAAAAAACCGCAGGAATTTGAATTCTGAAATTTAAAATTTACTTATGAAGTAAATAAACAGAGAATTTAGATAAGCCAAATAAAAGTGGAGTTGAATTGAAGCCAAGTAAGTGGAAATCGTATTGGAATAAGGATTTGACTTGGCAGAGTAGTTGAGTTGCGAATTGAGATTAGGAATGGAACCGAACTTGGTTGGGAAATTTGATTATTTGGAATTGGAATTGAACTGGAGTTTGAAAAAGGAAATTTAGGTTGGGATTTAAGAGGATAAACTGACTGGAGATCAGTTGGAGATGCATTTGGGTATGCTGAATGGATTGCAATTGGAAACAAGAAAGTTGGATGCCCGATAAAGGGAGAAGGCCAGAGTGGCAGGTGGTAGTAGTACCAAATGAACCGTGCAGCAGAGAAGCTGACAAAATTCTCTGAAAATTAAAGTGTTAGAAAATTTTCCGAATTTTGAAAATTTTCGTTACAAAGAAGGGAATTAATATTTTGATCAGTTCAGTTGAAACTGAAATTATGAAGTAAACCAAAATGATTTTAAATTGTTTATAACAGAAATTGTAGCATTTTTCCTACCTTAGCAATTTCGAGGACGAAATTATTTTAAGGGGGAAGGAATGTAATGTCCCGCACTTTTATCGGTTCGTATTTGAGTATTTAAATCAGTTTAAATATTGAAATCGTAATTAAAACGAAGTTGAACGTATATAAATATATACTAAATATAATTGAGCTCATAAAGACGCTGCAGTTCGTAATTTAACATTCTAAACTTCAACTGAGTGTACAGAATTCGTTATAAGTCGGATTTCTGCGAAATAAGAAACGGTCAAATCTGTTGAACTGTATTTTTCTAACGGAAGTGGAAAATAGAGATTTTGTCGTATAAATTGCGAGATATGTCAAAATCAAATATTCGAAAAGTCGCTATGAAATCGTATATCGACCGTAACGGTTTATTTGAAATAATTGGATATCGGTTTCGAATTCGGACGAGGTTCTTTTGAGGCGTAATGATAATTTAATTTTTAGAATTTTACTGTAATTTTTAGTTAATTAAACATGCAACTTTTATTTGGAGTATTTTGCACCCTGTATCGATATTTTGGGGATTCAAAATATGAGTCAAACTACCGATATTATTACGTCTTTGGGATCGTGGCACCTCACTGGACCCAACAATAATTTTATTTCTGTCCCTAGCTACTCAAACATGAATATAATTTTACGTAGCGCGCAGTACGTTAATTTTAAAAATATAAAACGGGACTTTGCATTAAATGACATGCACGTTAGTCTTTCTATATATGTTCAAAATCCAGTTTAGCATTTTCATTTTTCACTTACACAGGGGGCGAGAACACTACTGTCAAGTATCAATAGTGAAACGTGTAAACCATATGCAAGACCTTTTACTAACCTTCCTTTGTGTATGACTTCGGTAAGGTATCCCATGTTTTGCAGACAAATTCTATACATCAAATTAAATAAAACTCATAAGCCCACCCTGTACGCCAACCATGTACATGCTAAGTTTAGTACTAACAAGTGGCCTACGTTGAAAATAGAGCGTCTAAACATACCCAGTTGATTATTTCCGCATGTGATTACTTCCCCAGTTCTACCCCATATGAATTGCCACCTCATCGCTGATCTACCTAAGTCTATACACCTATTCCTTGGTGCCCAAGCCTCGTACACCTCTCTTATCGATACACAGTGGAACACAGAAAAGAAAACTCGAGCACAGACCTACCATTGAAGCAGCTATCCTATATGCCTATTACGTGGGAGCCAAACTTTTGAAAGCTATAAATACAGGAAAAAAATGATCTTATATTCCTCTGTAAAAATATAAACCAAACACGAAAAATTCTTCTTTCTTCTTCTGTGCTTTATTTTCAAACTAATATATATATATATATATATATATATATATATATATATATATATATATATATATATATATATATATAAGTGTATAAAGAGGCATGGAAGGCCATCGCGAAGGGTGGTGGTATAGTAACGGTAGGAGGTGAAGCAAGTTGTTGTGTGCCGGAATATGAATGATGCAAGGGGAGCCGTGAGTGTACTATGGGAAGGTGGTGTAGAGTTCGGGAGGAACTGATGTTTGGTATCGGTGATGAGAGAAGATAAAACATGATTGCAACGTGAGCAGGTCGTTTCTTGAATGCGAGTTCGCAGTCCTATAGCTCGAGCACGGCTGTTAACGCATGGGGTTGTTCCTTATATATATGAAGTTGGCGCAGGGTTTCGGTTGTTAATACTTAGTATGGGTGGACTTTTGGTGGATGTGTACGGGTGATGAAGTGGCATCACGGTAGAGAGGACGGAAGTCTAAATATTGGTGCTGTGTATATATAAAAATACACGGTGGAGCGGACTGTTGTTTTGGCAGCTGAAGTGTTGAGCGTGGGCTCAGTGCTTTTTGCGTAAGGGTTAAAGCTTGGAAATAGTAAAAGCATGAAGAAGTACATGCGGGTACAGATGTAAAGGAGGAAGCATGGCAAGTAGCGGTTCAAGCAAAAAAGGGCACGACAGTAAGGAGAAAGCTAACCCGTGAGTATGGAGTAAAAGAAGGGGCACAGTTCATTTCTGGGTTGCGATGGAAATTTGGTTACTGTAGACCATAGATCGGAGAAGGAGCTGTCTCTGACGGCGACAAGGAAGCTCGGATCTGGGGCAGCGGCAGTATGGACGCAAAGCTGTGTGTGAGGTGCTCGTGTTGCGGAAAGGGTGCTTACTCATATATGAGCAGATGGTAGGCCGTTCTCCAATAAACTGCGTCTCGATGGTTGCCAACTGGAGTGCAGCGCTGTGTGAAAGCCGTTGAAGGAGAAATACGCCGTGACGGTGAGAAGAATAAGGAGGAAGTAATGACGTGATTAAATGAACTAACGATGGAACTGTGCGTTGACCGTAAGAAGTGGTTTTAGCAAAATGTTTATAGCATGGTACAAGGAAAAAAGGTGCATACGCTTTCTGTTTTTGGGTAAAGAAGAAGTGAAGCACAGTGATGATGACGGAGTGTTTTGGGATGTGAACATGAAGTGGCCGAAGGATGGATATTTGGTATTGGCAAGCAGATTTATAAACAGAAGAAAAAAAAATGAGATAAGAGCGGTGTTTATTTTCTTGGACCCGAGAAGAGGACACACTGCTGATCGTGAATCTTACGGTATGGTGTTGGGCTGATTTGAACATTGAAGCAGCTACAAAATGGAACCGAGCTGGAACTGGTTTGGAGCCAATTGGAAATCATCACAATTTTAGATGGATTGAAACGCCGGTTTAATCAATTGACGCAAATCGTTATTTAACGGTTAACGCGCCAAGGTGAGTAAATTCACTAACTCTGTTTTATTTAAAATATTATAATCATATTTTAAGATAAGGGTTGAATGCTGTGTGATGGTTGTTTAAGCAGATTATGGTTAAAATGGTTGAAATATTATATATCGTTGCATATGTACACATCACCGGATGGATACTGATTCCATCGATTATAATATTCCATAGTATGGAATCAGTGATAATTGTTTGACTAACATCGGTGGATGCAGGAAACCGGTTGGTGGAATCCAACCGGATTCCTCAATATTTATATGTACTGTTTGTTTTATATAGATGCACTATTTGAACCCAAATGACATTTGAAACCTTGTGTTTATATTAGCGTTGAATGGAAATTCAAACGTTATTTTGATTTAACCAGTAGACGGTATCAATTAAGAAAGTGGCAACATCCAACCGTAAATGTATCATTTGTTTTAACCGCTATTGTTTTACCAAAATCCCACTGTGTGCGAAGCACGTGTTTCACCGTACTTACTAAATGATTTGGTAAAGTGGACTCTTATATAAATGAGATTAACAAGTAAGTAGGCGGAGATTAACTTGATGATTAATAACAAGGATTTATTGTTCTAAGAACAATTAAATCAGATATTTACAAATAGATTATGGTTTATTTCATATTAAGTAAGATTTGTTAAAATCAATTATTGTTTATTTAATAGTAAATGAGATTATTTAGAAATAAATTATTTTTCTATAGTAATCGATACAAGTGAAATTATTTGGATTAATAAATGTTATTTATTCAAAATGAAAAGCTTTGTTAGAATTGATTAGTGGGTAAATCATGGCTAAATATTTACCAAGCAAACTGTTTTGATCAATAATGGGTTATTTAATTAAGTTAGATTGGGCTGATTTATCTAATGTAATAAAATTGACGAATAGTTGATTTAATTTAAATAAGATTTTAAAGTATAAGGGATTTGTCCAAGGAAGACAAAGCGAAGAGGAATGTTTAAAAAGAGATTTGTCTAAGGAAGACGAAGCGGATAGAAATGTTTAAAATGGATTTGAAAAAGGAAGTTGAAGCTAATGTAAATAACCGAGTTTTCAAAATAAGGATATGGCGTCATAAAACCATATTTAAAATATAGCAAGAAGTACGGTTGACGGATTTTAAAGTATAAGGGGTTAGAGTTACGAACTTATATTTATTCTAAGATAAGAATGTTGTTGTTCAAGGTCTGAGAGGTAATTAAAATACCCCAACTTGAACGGCTTCACTATTATCGAAGGATGGTATTTTTTTGTAATAGAAAGAGATGTCAAGATTTTTGTAACAGAAAGGGATGTCAAGATTTTTGTAACGGAAGGAGGTGTTGAGATTAATTATAAGTGGAATATAGTAGCATTTTGCAAGCCTGTGAACTATAGCGATAAAATAACGCTGTGACTAGGCTAAAGCGTGACTGTTATGTCAAGATTAATTATTAAGGAGAATATCACAGCGCATGACAAGTTTTGAACTATAACGATAAATTAGCGCTGTTGACCGAAACTTAAGCATGATTTTTATATAACACTACTTCCTAGGAAATATAAACAGTTTGTTTTGAATCCCCTTATTCTAAAGAAATCGGTAACGATGATTGTCCAAAAAATAAAAGAACGAGTAGTGGAGAATCGTTTCAGAAAACGATGACATAATTTCGATGTTTGAAATATGATTAGAGTTAAATAACACTATTAGAAACGGGAAATAAAATTCGATGATGACGAATGTTAAATAAAGTGCCGTTGTTGTGTGATGTTTAGTTGAACATTTTAATGGATGTTGTTTTTACTTCGATAGTTAAATAACCGACTATCGAAGTGTTTTGACCCTCGTTGTCAATACGGAAAGACCGGTTGGATATATTATCCGAGAACCACTCCGTATAGGCATAAGCGCGGCGAATTTGATTATGCTGAAACAATTGAAGACGGAGTGAAATGCAAGGGTCGTCCTGTTTCAGAATGATGTTTTCTGTTTGTCCAGTCCCAGGACAACTTGTATGGACGAATGTCTGACAGAGTATTCCTAACGGTCACATAAGACGATCTTTTCAAGGTATTACGTCCCGTGGTGGAGAAATTCGTTTCTCTTAGCTTTTATACCCGTAGTATTTTTGAGAAGATTAACTAGTGATCTGACGGGTTTGACAATGTGGCATTCAAAGTGTATGGTGGTCAGATTTTCTAAAAGGGTGGCGTAGCCTCAAGCTTCACAACTAAGAAATGACAAAAATCGGGCAGGCAACATGGCTATGTGGGTCACTCCCATTAGGGTGTATAATCACCTATCTAGAGAAATTCCTTTTGTTTCTAAATCTATCGATTCTGCCCATTCGGGAACGGTGGTTTGAGTCCAACCGTTGGTGATATACATTCGATACACTCAAGCGAAATGAGTGGTCGGTCATGTGTGGGCCGGGTTGCAAGACGTTCTTGTTGAACCCAGGTGTATTCGCCTCTAGAGATACATCATCGGAAGGTGGTCCCATACCTTGTCATAGTTGGAATCCAATCTCCAATAAGCGCCCTGCGGTTTTTGATTTTATACTATGTATGTAGAGCGTGAGATGCAAGCGTTCTACTATTTGGTTATTTACTTGATTAGACATTATTATAATACCACTGGATTTTGATATCAAAAATATTTTGGGTTATAGTAAGGTAAAAGCCGTCCATGTTTATGTGTGGATTGGTCTTACTATTATCTTTTTGTTTCGGAAGGATTTTCAAAGTTAAACCGTATGGTTGGAATTTACTCACACCAGTCCCATGACTGACCCAGAGTTTATTTTGTTTGTTTTCCCTAAACTCTTGGGTGCCCAAATTTGTACGGGCAGTCAAGTGTTTCAGGCTTTACAGATACACTTGGAGGAGCTTGAAGCAGGAGTCTTCACTGTTGGTTATTTAGAGTTATTTCCGCTGTACCAAATGTTATTATGTACTCTGATATGGTATGTATATATATAAAACCGATTTGTACTTCAAGGTTATGTTATATAATATATTTTATTCGTTCCGCTGTGAGATTCGTGTTTACTCTGATTCTGCTCAGTTGTGTTCTTCTTCTTCTTCTTCTTCTTCTATTCTATTAGTTCTATCTTTCTATCTCACCCTCTAATTTCTTTCTATTAATGATCTGGTATTTTCGAGGTCTGAACAGTCGACGCTGGCTTTTGTGTCGATTTTCGGAGTCGAAAATCCCCGGGTCGTTACACACAGTCCATTTACAAGTTCGTTCTGGTTCTGAACGAAACCGGAGGAACCTTATTCCTCGCATATCCATCGATCTCCAAGTACATATGGACGATCACCAACTGATTCCCTCCTCTTGGGTGTACAACCCAATCAAGATCATCAATAATCATCCAAACGATGTGAAGACCTCCGGCCTTCAATCACCGTCTTCATCTTCGACTTATCGTCGAATCGGTTATTCAGAATGGGTATAAACCCGGCCTTTCCGAATAACCCGCGTATATAATAAACAAGTGTTACAAAAACACAACATACTCCTCATTCCAATTCAGGGTATTCTTTTATTCAAATATTCACATTCTTAGGAAAATGTTCCCATTAATTTTTTCAAAGATAAATTCTTCTAAATTTATTCTTTAATCTTCCTTTGGATATCATTTCAGACCATGTTAAGGTTTTCCAAACTAGTCGGGATTAGCGAACCACACTGAAGTAATTATTTATTTTATTTCCCAATCCCAACCCATTCATCCCATGGAGCAAAACTGGTAATACTCCATATCTAACACCACGGTGTTATCGGTAAATATTAATTACCATTTCACATTCAAATCTAATTAAAGATTTAACTATCGCTTTGGAGCAAAACTGGTGATACTCCATTCTCGATCATTTCAATCTAATTAAAGATTCATTAAAACTCCACTTAGTTTTAATCTTCTCACAAATCAATATCCTGTCTTTAACTGGGTTAAAGAACCAATGTCATCTAAAACGCGGTTCACAATAAACCCAAAATCACATTCCATTGTTAATCGGGTTAAAGAACAGGTGTTATTCAAAACATCGCTCACGACAAACCCAAAAACCAATTTAAATTCAATTCCAGTTAAATACTAATTAATTGGAAAATTTCATTAAATCTTAATTAAAAGATTTAGTCTTTTCTAAACTGGGTTCAAGAACAGTGTTATTTAAGACACCATTTACGACGAACCCAAAATCCCATTTGATATTAAATACAATGCTCTGAATAGAAAATATATCGGCTTATATTCAATATTAAATTCTGAAACCAACAAATATCATATTGGAAATAACGATATAAATATATCTTTCAAAATTCCACAACCACAGCTGTATAATCACGAAATCCAATATCGAAATATTCCGAAGATAATTTCTATTCAAATCTATTCCAATTCACATATTGGAAATTCTGATTATTTTTAAAACCACTTCGTATCCAATTTATTTATTAAAAAATATTGGATTAAAATTCTAGTTCAAAACTAGTTCATTTCAATAAAAATATTTTTTTATCCTTCTTAAATATGGGATTTTTCACCCCAATTCTTTCTAAATCATTTATTATGATTTTAAACAAATTATTGATATTTTTAATAATTTTATAAAGGCTCGTACAGTCGATTTCCAATAACGGTCATCGAACTGCACTTACAACGACCTTTTCCAAATTTGATTTGGCTATAATTCCAAATCCAGCTGTTAGATTTCAAATTTCTAATATTCATTGGAAAGCTCTTTTTGATACGAACCCAATGGTTCCGGTTTTAGGAGAATCCGACGGTCGGATCTCCCGTAATGTCAATTCGAAGTCAATGGTCGAAATTCGCGAAATACCGCGGCGCGGCGCGTTCTATTCAGGCCATTTAATATATATAATATATATTATATATATTTCGTCGATTTCAATTCTAAACATATTTTATAATTCGTTTTAAATTCGTTTTCAAAACAATTTCAACTTCATATTCAATTTTAAATTAAAATTGAATATTCCATATCATTAATATATAAATGATAATATTTTCAAAATATTAGATTTCGAAATCACTTCCTTTCCTATATTCATTATAAAAATGAATGTAATCGATATAAATATCGTTTGCATCAAAATGGCACATACACGACTTTATATATTTCAATAACTTCGTTATTCTATTTAACAAATGAATATTTTCTTCAACACATGAATATATATTTTATTCAACACATGAATATAATTTCATTCTTACTTACAATAAAAATGTGAATTTTATTGTATAGATATTTTATTCAAGACATGAATATTTTCAACACATGAATATTCTCAATACATGAGTATTGTCAACACATGACTATTTATTTTATTCAACACATGAATTTTCTTTTATTCAACACATGAATTTTTATTTTATTCAACGCATGAATTTTCATTTTATAATATTCTTTATTTTCCAAATTGGAATGATGCCCAATCAATTACCATATAATGTTAATTATATGGATTCCATACAACACATGTATATAATAGCAACGATAAATAATCAACCATCATCCAGAGTGCACCACACAACTGTCTGTCAACCCATCGATTGACATACAACTAAATAATTGGGATTATTGTACGCCAAATATCATCCCAACACCCGTGTGGGGTTTCAAATCAACTAACACTGAATATTATTTGTGCAGTTGGACGACGTGTAAAATTTATCGTCCCAATCAATATCAGTCAAATGGGTGTACATAAACAAATCGTCTGATTTGTTTATAAATATTTATTTTATTCACGTTCATGTTAAATTTATATTTTTAATGATAAATAATTTATTTCATCACATGAATATATTTCCATTCATCCCACATCACAATCAATTTTCACCACACAACAAAATCAAACAAGTCGTCCATGGTCAGTGAACAACGGGTGTTGGGTGCTGCTAAGCACCGTCTGCATCCTAGTATATATTTTTAACTAGAAAACAAGAATTAAAGTGAGAAGTTCTCACCTTGGGGTTCCACTCCGCCATTTCTTTCTTTCTGAACTATATGGATTCTGTTTTGATTTCCGTCGATACCCTCGCTATCTTTTCCCGCTGTTCACATTAAAAATCACATTTTTACAATGGCATTTCATATATATAAAAAAACTTATCGCTTCATTCCAATAAATAAAAATCATATTTTTATTTCAACTTCATATATTTTTACAACGCTTCTTTCTATATAAAAATTATATTTTTATATTTCTACTTCTTATATAAAGATCGAATTTTTATATCATCGCTATAAAAATCACATTTTTATTTCAACATATATATATATTAAAAATCAGATTTTTACATATATAAAGATCAAATTTTTATTACCTATATATTGTAAAAATCATATTTTTACTATCTCTATAATATAAAAATCATATTTTTACTATCTCTATAAAATAAAAATCATACTTTTACTATCTCTATAATATAAAAAACATATTTTTACTTCGGTACCTATATAAAAATTATATTTTTATTTTCTACATAAATAAAAAGTCCGACCTTTCATTTAACTAAAAATCCGATCTTTCATTTAACTAATCACATATGTAAAAATCATTAACTAATTATCTATTGGTAAATAAATAAAAGAAAACAAAAAGGGAGAAAAAGACTCACATTACCTTTTCAGTTTTTGCTCAGAGGAGGAGGGAAAGGGGGAATCGCGACATAGACTATAGCGCGGTGGCGCGTAGGCAAGGTAAGGGGTCGGGTAGCAGGCGCGGTTGTGGGGTTCGCGGTGGAGTGTCTGGCGATGGAGCGGAGTCTACGATGATGGGGCGGAGGAGGAAAAAAGGGGGAATCGCGTCTTCGCGAGGAAGAAGGGGGTACGGCGGGGGCCTAGTCTTGGGGGCGCGACGACGAAGGGGCGGCGGCTACTAGGGCTTCTGTTGCCCTTCTTTTTTTTTCTTTTCAAAAATCGATTTCTGTATAGAGGAGAGAGAAGAGGGAGAGGGGTGAGTTATATAAATATTTATATATTTTATTATTTTTAAATTTCAAAAAACAACTTTTTATTTCGAGCTCGAAATCGAATCCACCGACTGTCGTCCCTAGCTAATTACCCCCATTCCGAATACAATGGGATATGTATCGTAAGCTGATTCGATCGTTATGATCAGTTTCCGTCAAAATCAAAATATAAATCCATATATTCATTTTGAACGCGCATTTCAATTTACCGGGGCCACATATGGACTCTAAAAATTCTCAAAAAATATTTCTAGCTTCGTATTGACGATACGGTCCTAACAAAACTAATTTTGTCAAATTCTGAGACCGTTTGAAAAATGGCCATTTTCTGGTCGATCGAAATTGACTGAAACTGTTAAAACGCGTTTTACTTCTCCACGCTCACATATTGATTCGAAAAATTATGAAGTTTGGAATCTAGCAATAACTTGACATTCCGGATCCAACAAAAGTGGTTTCGTCGAAAACCGAGGTCGTTTGCAAAATTTCCATTTTAAGGGCCAGAATTCCATAGCGACTATTCTGAATTTTCAACTGGGCATATCTTTTTATCCCTGCTATGAAATTTTTATTTTTCGGATTCATTGAAAGATATTCTCAAATAGATTCTAATATTTTTGGTTTCGCTAAAATCCGGTTTATTTTGGGTCCTGTACATTCATTTGAATTTTGAAATCGAATTTTCAAACTACTGCGCCATTTTCTATTCCTTTTATAATATAAAATAAATATTTATATTCTAATGACGATCAATGTAAATATATACTTCTAATTATATTCAAAATAAATTTCTCGTCGTTATTATTTAAAATAATCCATTTTAAATATTCAAAATTCATTAAAATTGCCAAAATAAAAATTTTAAATTGGCTCAGAATTTCCGGGTTGTTACATATTTAATATTAATTACGTTACTTTAGTTTCCTTTTATTTTTGATATTTAATCATTACAGTATTTTTTTAATAAAATAAATTTTTATGCCTAGCAAAGCGGACAAAAAATAATAGTAATTAATAAGTAATGGTAGTAAATCTAGAAATAATGGATTGTTTGATTGAAAAATGATTAACCAGCATGTAATGAGTTAAGTATAAGAATAACCAAAACTTTGTAATATATCCCAAACAAAGTGAGCTTAGTTTAAAAATACCTGCTATCAAAATTTTGGTAGTCATTATGTAACGAACCAGATTTTGGCCGTTCGATTTTGAACATATAAATTGTTTAAATGATGTATTGGAAATATAAAATGATTTTTATGTGGAATTTATTTAATTTAAACAAAGTTTGAACATATACTTTATATTTAAAATTTAAAGCGAGCTCATAACAACGCGGTAGTTCGTAATTTAACGTTTTGAACTTCAATTGAATATACAGGATTCAATATAAGTCGGATTTCTTTGAAATGAGAACTGTTCAGATCTATTTGATTATATATTTCTAATGGAAGTGAAAACTAGAGATTTCGTTTTATGGATTGTAAGTTAGGTCCAAATCAAATTTTCAGAAAGTCACTATGGAGTCGTGTATAAGCCATAATGGTTTATTTAATATTATTAAATATTGGTTTCCAATTTGGATAAGATTTTTGTGATGTAGTTATAATTTAATTTTTAGAATTTTACTGTAATTTTTATTTCAAAATATAAGCAACTTTTTATTTGGAGTATTTTACTCCCAATATCAGCATTTTGGGACATCACAATATAAGTTAACTTGTCTATATTATTATATTTTTGGGATCATAACACATCGCTTAACACGATAGTATTTTTATTTTTGTCCATAGCAGCCCATATATGTACAGAATTGTACGTAGCGGACACGCTAAAATTTTAACACTACTTAAAACATATTTTCCTTTCTTCTTCTCTATACTGGATTCAGGCAGGTGAATGAACTAATAAATTTGATGTAACCACTCGAGTAATAGAACGCAATAAGGCAGACAACAAAGTTTCTTTGTAAGGTTATATATATTAATTCAAAACCCTTTATACTGAAGTGTATGCATAGAAAGTTATTTTCGAATTTCATCTAAGGTAACCGTGAATACTGGGATAGTGCTAGATTTTGTAGCATAACAATCATATTTAACCGTAGAGTGGATGACACAAGCAACTTACATACATTTAGCAAATTACTTATCAACTATACCAAATTTAGTAACTTCAAGCAATAAAGCCTCTTCTATTATTATTTTACATGACATACAATCGCAATTGTAAGAGTAATGGCAGTAGAAACCATAATGATTTTGTAGTAAATAGATTGATATTCATAGCTGAACAGTTAGACAAGAACATTAAAATATATATATAATAAGTAAATAAAGGGGATGAAATTTTACTACACTTCAGTAGCATGCCTGGCAAATATTTAAGTCGCGTGAAAGTACCCATCGGCTCTCCAATGCTTGTACCATGTTTGTCAAGTTTTTTCGAACCGTGCGTGGCAAGCTAACAGTCTCCGTGTGTCCCAAGGAAATATAGATCCGTGTTCCCCAAGCTATTGTATTTCGTGCTCCCCACACTATTTCTCTTTTAAATACTCTATTCCTGTTGTTCTTCATCTTTCAAACAAATGAAATAATAATAATAGAAAAAAACGTGAGAAAACCGAACTGTGTAAATCAATTAAAACCGAAGTCTTCATTAAGATTTATAGTAATCAAATACTTGAAAAACCCATGAGACATCTCTCCACCCCGTGATCGCTTTACTGAGCTCGAACGCCACGGGTTCTTGGATGGTGAGCGAGCGGTGGGGCATCGGGGTGGTTATGGGTGGTCGGAGGGAGGAGTCTGATCAGAGACGCGCGACAGGAGGGACAACAGTGGGTTCGGTGGGGTCTGGGAGGTTGAGGAAAGGTGGTACTGACTTGGTTAACGGTGGCTATTAGTAAGATTCGGTGACTTGGGTAGGGTATGGGTAAATTCAGTGAACACTTTTGATGCAAATATCATTGTTCATTTGTGTGAAGTCGGGAGACTGCGGCAGAAATAAAAAGTGAATTTATCTCCTTTTGTGGAATAGAAATTCAACTGGTATCCTTTGTGAAGTTATTTGATTTATCTCTTTTTGAGGAGCAACAATATCGAAGGAAAAGAGGTGTTAGTTGGGAGGAAGCAGACATGTTTCTGCTGATTGAGGATTAGAAGAATAATAACATGGTAAATGGAAATAATGATGGTGCAAGGCTCTGTAATGAGTAGTGTGATGTTGAAGAAGATCATGCATGAAGAAGTTGTTGAATTCATTTTAATGGACTTGCAACCGGTTTGGTTGTTTGAGTTTGTGAGGGATCTGCGGGTACTGGGAGAGCCGTGGTCTTCGAGGATGGTGCCTGCAAACTCGTGGAGGCGCTAGGTGTTTAAGGGTGTGGTTCTGTGTGATGTAATGGTGAAAGGCGTAAGAGCAGATGGATATATGGTGTGGCAACAGTGGGAGAACGGAAGTGGACCACTGGGAAGAAGAAGATAACAGTGGGAAATGTTAAAATGTTAGTTAGGTAATTAATGTATTATTAAATATGGTTAATTTTTTATGCATATTGAAGTTATTATTTTCCATGACTAATAAAAAGGGCTGTGATTCCAGTCAGTGATGGTGAGCCATTCATGAATACTAGAAGGAGCTCGATTGTTTTGCTTCGCGATGTGGATCATAATGGTAAGCCCATTCAAAAAATAAATAAATTTATTGCATTAGTTGATTGTTTATGTAAGGGGTTTTTGTTTTAAAACTGTAGGAGCTAATTCGGGTTGTAGAAGCACGAAGGAGCGGAAGAATTAAACTATAGCTGCCAGGGTTAAAAAGATAAAACGTAATTAGTTTAATTTATGATTTAAATAAGGGATCCAGTTGGTTAATTTAAATCGTATAAATTTAAAACATGAATAACTTATTAAATCGTGAACAGAATTGGACCAAAGGGGTCACGTTGGGATCCTAGCGACGAGAGCCACATTATGGAGCTAATTTCGTTAAAAACGGATCTACTGGAATTTCATGATGAAATCAAACACTCGTTTGATTTGAAATAAAACAAAGAGTAGAGCCGTCAGCTGCAAATCAAAGTGAGTAAAACTCACTAACTCTGCTTCATTTATATTTCTATATAAATGAGTTTTAAATATATATTTTATGCTGTGTGATTATTGATTGGATGGATGGTTGATAAAATTGATTGAAATGGTTGATATAGGAACCACTGATTGAATATTGATTCTAATATCATATTTAAATGGAATGTATGATATTTTCGTGATTAACATTTGTGGATGCAGGGAAACAGATTGGAGGGATCCAACTGGATTCATCAACATTTATATTATTGTTTCATTGATTTTATTATTTGATGTGATATACAATTGATGATTGATTATGTTGTGTTTAAGTTATACACTCGCTAGAATTTGATATTTAAATACTGTAAATATTTTAGAATATAGAAAAGGGAGTTGAGAATTTGAAAGGAAATTTATTTCCAAATTAGAACTTAAATTTCAAATGAATTGGAAATAGAAACTTGTTTAAATGGGATTAAACAAGAAGTTGATTGTAACGATGTTTACAAATTTGATAAAATCATAGGATAAATAAAAATATAAATTCAAGTTGAATTTATACGAGTAAAGTGGAAACCAGTGTTAACACAGATATTTGAAGTGAGATTTAAACACAGTAGTTATAAAACATATTTAAATTGGGAAAATAGAGTTAAATGGAAATTAAATGAGCAGGGTAATGAGAAATCGTTTTTAGAAGAAATGATGGGTTTTATTTCAAAATTTGGAATATAAAATAAATTGAGATAAATCCAAGGGATGTGTAATTAGAATTTGACCATGTCAAATTTTAATGGTTTATTTTCAAAATGGATATTTAAATTCTATTATTTAATTGGAACATGTTAAGAAACTTGTATTTCAATATTTATAGCCATGAAAATCCAACTCGATGTTTTGAAATAATTTAATATTATTTATGTTTTGAAATAATTTAATATTATTTATGTTTGAAATAATTTAATATTATTTATATGGAATTATTAAAAGAGAAGGGAATGATAGAAATCAAATACAATTGATTTCATAAGTTATGCTTGTGAATATGTTTTTAAAATGGGAAAAGGAAATTGTTTAATATAAACAGGAAGGTATTAGTAGCAGTTTTATAAACAAGATTTTATAAATATAAATGTGGAATCATAAAATGACTCAATCTGAATCTGTAATGATATCTGCATGTAAAATCAAGTTGATTTGATAAATCAAATATAGATTCCTATTTAAGGAATGTTATTCATATTTAAAAGGAAACAATGATTCAAATTGGTTTGCTAATGGAAATGATTATAAGTGAAACTTGAGTTAATCTGAAAGGATTTATTTATCCCGAAGTTTGGAATATTGATCGAATAGACATTATTCGAGAAAGAATTATTTATTGGAATTCTATTATATCGAATTAGGGAAGTAGTTATTTTTACTTTCCATTTTGAATCAAATTTATTTATTTATTGAATTAATAAGTACAAGTTATATTATTTAGGAACAACGATTATAACGCTACCCTTATAAATCTAAATAGTGATTAAAATACTACTGTTATCATAGATGTTTTGTAAATCTAAACAATGATTTTAGCACTCTCGTTATAATAAATGTTTTGTTAATCCAACAACGATTTTAGCGCTGTCGTTATAATAAATGTTTTGTAAATCTAAACAGCGATTTTAGCGTTGTTATAATAAATATTTGTAAATCTATACAGTGATTTTAATGCTGCCGTTATAATAAATGACTTGTAGATCAAATATTGGGAAATAACGATTATAATGCTACCGTTCTAATCAATGTTTTTTCGTAAAAGATGTGTATTCTTAGATATAATCCGAGAGTCGCGTAAGCGATAATTTGTTTGAAGTTGTGAGCTTTGGCTATTTCAAAGTTGAGAATGTTGTTCAGTTAAGGTCTGAGAGGTAATTATACCCCAACTTGATTGACTTCATGATTGATGGAGGAATGGTTATGGTTCGATAGTGAAGATTGTTTAGCAATATGGTGAGTTAATAAATGATAAATGGTTTGAGTTATATAATGATGTTTTTATAACTTCGGGTTAATTTAAAGGATTTTTGAAATGTGTCCCCAAATGAAATGAGAGATATTTTCTACACATAGAAAATGAATTGAATTGGTCAACAAGAAATTAAGAAATGGAATATGGAAATATTTTTCGATATTAATAAGGTATATTTTTTGAATATAGAAAATAAGGACTCGTGAAAATTTAGAAATGTTTTCCAACTGGAATAAGTGAAAATTTTTCTCGAATAAAGGAATTATGATATTAGAATTTTTTTTCCAAGAATCGAGGAAGACAATTGAATTTTGAAAGAATCTGGAAGATGGAAAATGGGAATTTGAATCGATAATATAATAAGGAATTAATATAAAAGGGGCTAGTGTTGTTTGATGCTTGATCGGTAGAATTTCCAATTGGAAATAGGACCGTTGATTGTATGGATGTTTCTTTGATAGTTAAATCACCGACTATCAAAGTTTTGATTTATTTTATACCTCTGTTGTCAATACGGAGAGACCGGGATCAGATTTATATCTGAAAACCACTCCGTATTGGCATAAGAGTTACGAATCAACTTATGCTGAAGATGATTGAAGACGGAGTGAAATGCAAGGGCTGTTCTGTTAATTTTAGGTAGAAATTGCCCAAGATGGATTGCTGGAATAGTGCCTTCGATTTGTCCAGTCCCAGGACAACGTATATGGACGAATGTTTCACAACGCGATATTCAAAGTAAATGGTGGCAAGATGTTTTAAAGGGTAATCGTGACCTCAAGCCTCATCAACTGGGAAATGACAAAAATCGGGCAGACAACATGGCCATGTGGGTCATTCCCATTTGGGGTATTATCACCTGATCTAGAGAAATTTCATTTGCTTCTTATTCTATTCGCTGCTGTATGCTTTCAGTAACGTTTGCTGATCACAACTGTTGGTGATAATATGCTCGGTACACTTAAGTTAAATGAGTGACCAGCCATGTTTGGGCTGGGTTGCAAGACTTTCTTGTTGAACCCAGTGTATTCCTCTCTAGAGATACACTATCGGAAGGTGGTTCCATACCTTGTCATGTTGGAAATCCAATCTCCAATAAGCGCCCTGCAGTTTTTGATTTAATATTATATATGGAGCGTGAGATGCAAGCGTTCCGCTAGATTGATATTTATTTGATTTAGACACTATTATAATATCCCTGGATTTGATATCAAAAATAATTTTGGTTATCGTAAGGTAAAAACCATCCGTGTTTATGTGTGGATCGGTCTTACGATTATCATTTCTTTCGAAAGGATTTTGAAAGTTAAACAAATGGTTAGAGTTTACTCACACTAGTCCCATGACTGACCCAGAGTTTATTTTTTTTGTTTTCCCTAAATTCTTGGGTGCCTAATTTTGTACGGGAAGTCAAGTAGTCGTAATTTTACAGATTCACTTGGAGGAGTTTGAAGCAGGAGGCTTCACTAGTTAGCTATAGACTATCATATTTTTCCGCTGTGTATTATGTTCGTTTCTAGAAATAGCGGCTGTGCTCTGATGATGGTATGTTTATAAAGTTACTGAATTGTATTTCAAAGTTTATGTTATCTAATGTATTTTATTCATTCCGCTGTGAGTTTCTGATCTTCGTTTTTCTTCTATTCTAATATTTATTTCTTATCCTCTAACTTCTTTCTAATAATTATTCGTATTTCTGTGCAATTTGGGTTGGACGTGTGGTGTTATTAGTCGACTCAAAGAGTACGGAAATTCGGGCCGTTACAGCTGGTATTAGAGCTGAAGGTTGAGTAGTATCCTTGGCTCTGTGGCGTAACTCAATAGAGATAAGGCTAGTAATACCCTAGATTGGGCTTGAGTGTATGTATACGATAGAGTGTATTTGTATATTTGATAAAAAATAGTTTTGTATTGTATTGATTGATTTGTTGAGTGGTTTAAGAATTCTGGTCAATACAAGATGTACAGCTATATCGTTAGGTGTTTCTAAACTCTCGAACAAAGCAATTCGATACCGTATTGTTTTATAATGGGTAAATGAAATAATTTTGCCCAAAAAATTATTTTGATATAAAAGGTATAATTTCTGAGATATTATAATATATGGATGTAATGATTGTTATTATAATCAAATGAGTTATGAAATAATGAAATGGTTATATAAAACCAAATTGAATTTGTATATGAATGAGATATACAAACAAGCTAAATTGGAATTGGATTCAGATCAAAATTTGTGGATTTAAATCCCGGATGTTTAGAAAATATTTTCTGAAGTATTTTAAAGGAAATATAGCATTACTTGAAGGTATTTTTGAATGAGAATGGTTTTTAATGAGTTTTGAAAGTGATTAAGCACTGAAATCACTTTAGCGGCAAGAAAATAATCCTGATAATGGGTCGCGACATTATCGGTATTCATTTTCAAGTTTCCGAGTGACGAATTTCTACCATAGTAATTTAGGAATGAAAATTTTGTTTGAAAAGGACAAGATGTTTTAGAAATTCAAATGTTTTGAATTGAGTTGATTATAAATATATGTACATAAATATATATGATTTCAAACTAATTTGGAATAAAACCCAAGAAAATTGAATTCCGAAATTAAAATTTAACTGGTATAAGTTGAATAAATTGAAATGTTAAAAATGTATCAAATAAATTTCAGTTTAACTTTAAATAAAATTGGATTGAACTAGAAATAATTCCGAATGAAATTAAATAAAGAGAAATGTTGAGATTTGAAATATTAATATGAATTTGACTTATAAATAACAAGTTAATTATTTATTGGATGTTGTTAACTGGAATAAAATTTTGATGAATTGAACTTGAACAGAATAAGTGGATTGAACTTAGAGACAAAAACCAAATTTGAATTATAGAATTGAAGTGAACTAATCAACAAGTTGATTAGTGAATTAAAAACTAAAGGTTGGATTGATTTTGAAACCAATTAGAAATAGATGATATATGGAATCAGAAAACCCGATTGGTTAAGCAAAGTGATGAATTGATTTAGAATAAATATGGAATACGCAGGAGAGCATATATAAATGTGATAATGGATTGTCCAAAAATGGTGGACGGATCTTTTAGAATAAATAAGAAAAGATTGGGTATTGATATGAGAATCAAAAGTTATATGTAAAAACCAAATGCGGAGAAATGAAGTATGGAATTTCAACTAAGTAGGTTATGAGGAGTTAGAATTATAACATCTTTACCGCTTAGCAATTTCGAGGACGAATTTATTTTTAAGGGGGGAAGAATGTAACAAACCAGATTTTAGCCGTTCGATTTTGAACATATATGGAAATATAAAATGATTTTTATGTGGAATTTATTTAATTTAAACAAAGTTTGAACGTATAGTTTATATTTAAAATTTAAAGCGAGCTCATAACAACGCGACAGTTTGTAATTTAACGTTTTGAACTTCAATTGAATATACAGGATTCAATATAAGTCAGATTTCTTTGAAATAAGAAACGTTCAGATCTATTTGATTATATATTTCTAATGGAAGTGAAAAATAGAGATTTCATTTTATAGATTGTAAGTTATGTCCAAATCAAATTTTCAGAAAGTCGCTATGGAGTCGTGTATAAGCCATAACGGTTCATTTAATATAATTAAATATTGGTTTCGAATTTGGATAAGATTTTTGTGATGTAGTTATAATTTAACTTTTAGAATTTTACTGTAATTTTTATTTCAAAATATAAGCAACTTTTTATTTGGAGTATTTTACTCCCTATATCAGCGTTTTGGGACATCACAATATAAGTTAACTTGGCTATATTATTATATTTTTGGGATCATAGCACATCGCTTAACACGATAGTATTTTTATTTTTGTCCATAGCATCCCATACATGGACAGAATCGTATGTAGCAGATACGCTAAAATTTTAACACCACTTAAAACATATTTTCCTTTCTTCTTCTCTATACTGGATTCAGGCAGGTGAATGAACTAATAAATTTGATGTAACCACTCGAGTAACAGAACGTAATAAGGCAGACAACAAAGTTTCTTTGTAAGGTTATATATATTAATTCAAAACCCTTTATACTGAAGTGTATGCATAGAAAGTTATTTTCGAATTTCATCTAAGGTAACCGTGAAAACTGGGATAGTGCTAGATTTTGTAGCATAACAATTGTATTTAACCGTAGAGTGGACGACACAAGCAACTTACATACATTTAGCAAATTACTTATCAACAGGACTAAATTTAGTAACTTCAAGCAATAAAGCCTCTTCTATTATTATTTTACATGACAAACAATCGCAGTCGTAAGAGTAATGGCAGTAGAAACCTTAATGATTTTGTAGTAAATAGATTGATATTCATAGTTGAACAGTTAGACAAGAACATTAAAATATATATATAATAAGTAAATAAAGGGGATGAAATTTTACTACACTTCAGTAGCATGCCTGGCAAATATTTAAGTCGCGTGACAGTTTCCATCGGCTCTCCAATGCTTGTACCATGTTTGTCAAGTTTTTTCGAACCGTGCGTGGCAAGCCAACAGTCTCCGTGCGTCCCAAGGAAATATAGACCCGTGTTCCCCAAGCTATTGTATTCCGTGCTCCCCACGCTATTTCTTTTTTAAATACTATTCCCGTTGTTCTTCATCTTTCAAACAGACGAAATAATAAAAAAATGTGATCAAACCGAACTGCGTAAATCAATTAAAACCGAAGTCTTCATTACGATTTACAGTAATCAAATCCATGAAAAACCCATGAGACAGCTCTTCATCCCCGGGCTCGCTTTACTGAGCTCGAAAGCCAAGGGTTCTTGGATGGTGAGCGAGCGGTGGGGCATCGGGGTGGTTATGGGTGGTTGAAGGGAGGAGTCTGGTTAGAGGCGCGTGCGACGGGAGGGACAACAGTGGGTCCGGTGGGGTTTGGGAGGTTGAGGAAAGGTGGTACTGACTTGGTTAACGGTGACTATCAGTAAGATTCGGTTGCTTGGGAAGGGTATGGGTAAATTCTGTGAACACTTTTGATGTAAATATCATTGTTCATTTGTGTGAAGTCTGGAGATTGCGGCAGAAATAAAAAGTGAATTTATCTCCTTTTGTGGAATAGAAATTCAACCGGTATCCTTTGTGAAGTTATTTGATTTATCTCCTTTTGAGAAGCAACAGTATCGAAGGAGAAGAGGTGTTAGATGAGAGGAAGCAAACACGTTTCTACTGATTGAGGATTAGAAGAATAATAACATGGTAAATGGAAATAATGATGGTGCAAGGCTCTGTAAGGAACAATGTGGTGTTGAAGAAGATCATGAGTGAAGAAGTTGTGGAATTCATTTGAACGGACTTGCAACCGGTTTGGTTGTTCGAGTTTGTGAGGGATTGCAACTACTGGGAGAGCTGCGGTCTTCGAGGATGGTGCCCGCAAACTCGTGGAGGTGCTAGGTGTTTAAGGGTGTGGTTCTGTGTGATGTAGTGGTGAAAGGCGTAAGAGCAGATGGATATATGGTGTGGCAACAGTGGGAGAACAGATGTGGACCACTGGGAAGAAGAAGATAACAGTGGGAAATGTTAAAACTTTAATTAGGTAATTAATATATTATTAAATATGGTTGAACTTTTATGCTTATTAAAGTTATGATTTTCCATGACTAATAAAAAGGGCTGTGATGTCGGTCAGTGATGGTGAGCCATTCATGAATACTAGAAGGAGCTCGATTGTTTTGCTTCGCGATGTGGATCATGATGGTGAGCCCATTCAATAAATAAATAAATTTATTGCATTAGTTGATGGTTTATGTAAGGGGTTATTGTTTGAAAACTGTAGGAGATAATTCGGGTTGTAGAAGCACGAAGGAGCGGAAGAATTAAACTATAGCTGCCAGGGTTAAAAAGATAAAACGTAAACAGTTTAATTTATGATTTAAATAAGGGATCC
This sequence comes from Allium sativum, assembly GCA_030737875.1. NCBI lineage: Eukaryota > Viridiplantae > Streptophyta > Magnoliopsida > Asparagales > Amaryllidaceae > Allium > Allium sativum. The sequence continues at coordinate 152,606,423 of CM060912.1, forward strand.
AGTTGGTTAATTTAAATCGTATAAATTTAAAACATGTATAACTTATTAATTCGTGAACAGAATTGGACCAAAGGGGTAACGTTGGGATCCTAGCGACGAGAGCTACATTGTGGAGCTAATTTCGTTAAAAACGGATCTACTGGAATTTCATGATGAAATCAAACGTTCGTTTGATTTGAAATAAAACACAGAGCAGAGCCGTCAACTGCAAATCAAAGTGAGTAAAACTCACTAACTCTGCTTTGTTTAATTATATTTCTATATAAACGAGTTTTAAATATATATTTTATGCTATGTGATTGTTGATTGGATGGATGGTTGATAAAATTGATTGAAATGGTTAATATAAGAACCACTGATTGAATATTGATTCTAATACCATATTTAAATGGAATTGATGATATTTTCGTGATTAACATTTGTGGATGCAGGGAAACAGATTGGAGGGATCCAACTGGATTCCTCAACATTTATACTATTGTTTCATTGGTTTTGTTATTTGATGTGATATACAATTGATGATTCATTATGTTGTGTTTAAGTTATACACTCCCTAGAATTGGATATTTAAATACCGTAAATATTTTAGAATATAGAAGAGGGAGTTGAGATTTTGAAAGGAAATTTATTTCCAAATTAGGAATTAAATTTCAAATGAATTGGAAATAGAAACTTGTTTAAATGGGATTAAACAAGAAGTTGATTGTAACGATGTTTACAAATTTGATAAAATCATAGGATAAATAAAAATATAAATTGAAGTTGAATTTATATGAGTAAAGTGGAAACCAGTGTTGACACAGATATTTGAAGTGAGATTTAAACGAAGTAGTTATAAAAGACATTTAAATTGGGAAAATAGAGTTAAATGGAAATTAATTGAGAAGGGGAATGAGAAATCGTTTTTAGAAGAAATGATGGGTTTTATTTCAAAATTTGGAATATAAAATAAATTGAGATAAATCCAAGGGACGTGTAATTAAAATTTGACCATGTCAAATTTTAATGGTTTATTTTCAAAAAGGATATTTAAATTCTATTATTTAATTGGAACATGTTAAAAAACTAGTATTTCAATATTTATAGCCATGAAAATCCAACTCGATGTTTTGAAATAATTTAATATTATTTATGTTTTGAAATAATTTAATATTATTTATGTTTGAAATAATTTAATATTATTTATGTGGAATTATTAAACGAGAAGGGAATGATATAAATCAAATACAATTGATTTTATAAGTTATGCTTGTGAATATGTTTTTAAAATGGGAAAAGGAAATTGTTTAATATAAATAGGAAGGTATTAGTAGTAGTTTTACAAACAATATTTTATAAATATAAATGTGGAATCATAAAATGACTCAATCTGAATCTGTAATGATATCTGCATGTAAAATCAAGTTGATTTGATAAATCAAATATAGATTCCTATTTAAGGAATTTTATTCATATTTGAAAGGAAATAACGATTTAAATTGGTTTGCAAATGGAAATGATTATAAGTGAAACTTGAGTTAATCTGAAAGGATATATTTATCCTGAAGTTTGGAATATTGGTTGAATAGACATTATTTGAGAGAGAATTATTTATTGTAATTCGATTATATCGAATTAGGGAAGTAGTTATTTTTACTTTCCATTTTGAATCAAATTTATTCATTTATTGAATTAATAAGTACAAGTTATATTATTTGGGAACAACGATTATAACGCTATCCTTATAACTCTAAATAGCGATTAAAATGCTACTGTTATCATAAATATTTTGTAATTCTAAACAATTATTTTAGCGTTGTCGTTATAATAAATGGTTTGTAAATCTAACAACAATTTTAGCGTTGTCGTTATAATAAATGTTTTGTAAATCTAAACAGCGATTTTAGCGTTGTTATAATAAATATTTGTAAATTTATACAACGATTTTAACACTGCCGTTATAATAAATGACTTGTAGATCAAATATTGGGAAACAACGATTATAACGCTACTGTTCTAATCAATGTTTTTCCGTAAAAGAAGTGTATTCTTAGATTGAATCTGAGAGTCATGTAAGCGATATTTTGTGTGAAGTTGTGAGCTTTGGCTATTTCAAAGTTGAGAATGTTGTTCAGTTAAGGTCTGAGAGGTAATTATACCCCAACTTGATTGACTTCATGATTGATGGAGGAATGGTTAAGGTTCGATAGTGAAGATTAGTTAGCAATATGGTGAGTTAATAAATGATAAATGGTTTGATTTATAATAATGATGTTTTTATAACATCGGGTTAATTTAAAGGATTTTTGAAATGTGTCCCCAAATGAAATGAGAGATATTTTCTACACTTAGAAAATGAATTGAATTGGTCAACGAGGAATTAAGAAATGGAATATGGAAATATTTTTTGATATTAATAAGGTATATTTTCTAAATATAGAAAATAAGGGCTCGTGAAAATTTAGAAATGTTTTCCAACTGGAATGAGTGATATTTTCTCGAATAAAGGAATTATGATATTAGAAATGTTTTCCAACAATCGAGGAAGATAATTGAATTTTGAAAGAATGTAGAAGATGGAAAATGGGAATTTGAATCGATAATATAATAAGGAATTAATATAAAAGGGGCCAATGTTGTTTGATGCTTGATCGGTAGAATTTCCAATTGGAAATAGGACCATTGATTGTATGGATGTTTCTTTGATAGTTAAATCACTCACTATCAAAGTTTTGATTTATTTTATGCCTTCTTTGTCAATACGGAGAGATCAGGATCAGATTTTTATCTAAAAACCACTCCATATTGGCATAAGCGTTACGAATCAACTTATGCTAAAGATGATTGAAGACGGAGTGAAATGCAAGGGCTGTTTTGTTAATCTTAGGTAGAAATTGCCCAAGTTGGATTGCTGGAATAGTGCCTTCGGTTTGTCCAGTCCCAGGACAATGTATATGGACGAATGTTTGACGACGTCATATTCAAAGTAAATGGTGGCAAGATGTTTTAAAGAGTAATCGTGACCTCAAGCCTCATCAACCAGGAAATGACAAAAATCGGGCAGGTAGCATGGCCATTGTGGGTCATTCCCATTAGGGGTATTATCACCTGATCTGGAGAAATTTCATTTGCTTCTTATTCTATTCGATGTTGTATGCTTTCAGTAACGGTTGCTTATCACAACCGTTGGTGATAATATGCTCGGTACACTCAAGTTAAATGAGTGACCAGCCATGTGTGGGTCGGGTTGCCAGATGTTCTTGTTGAACCCAGTGTATTCCTCTCTAGAGATACACTATCGGATGGTGGTTCCATACCTTGTCATGTTGGAAATCTAGTCTCTAATAAGCGCCCTGCAGTTTTTGATTTAATATTATATATGGAGCGTGAGATGCAAGCGTTCCGCTAGATTGATATTTATTTGATTTAGACACTATTATAATATCCCTGGATTTGATATTAGAAATATTTTTGGTTATCGTAAGGTAAAAACCATCCATGTTTATGTGTGGATCGGTCTTACGATTATCATTTCTTTCGAAAGGATTTTGAAAGTTAAACAAATGGTTGGAGTTTACTCACACCAGTCCCATGACTGACCCAGAGTTTATTTTTTTTGTTTTCCATAAACTCTTGGGTGCCCAATTTGTACAGGCAGTCAAGTAGTAGGGTTTTTACAGATTCACTTGGAGGAGTTTGAAGCAGGAGGCTTCACTAGTTAGCTATAGACTATCATATTTTTCCGCTGTGTATTATGTTCATATCTAGAAATAGAGGTTGTGCTCTGATGATGGTATGTATATAAAGTTACTGAATTGTATTTCAAAGTTTATGTTATCTAATATATTTTATTCATTCGGCTGTGAGTTTCTGATCTTCATTTTTCTTCTATTCTAATATTTCTTTCTTTCTATTTCTCAACCTCTAACTTCTTTCTAATAATGATTCGTATTTCTGTGCAATTTGGGTTGGATGTGTGGTGTTATTAGTCGACTCAAAGAGTACGGAAATTCGGGCCGTTACACATTATAACAACGTAATATACGTTATGCTTTAAAAAATGTCGTGTTCTTATTTAATTTTAGCTAGACGTCTGTATACCGTAGCAAATTACTTCTTGTTTTTCATATATTATTACTTGCGCTTTTTAAACTCAAACCAGTTGCTTTGAATTGTAATGTCTTCTTGATCTAAGATTAAGCTCAGTGCGTGTTCAAGTGACTACTTCCTAATTTGAATTTAAAGCATGGTTCGATGAAGCTTATCCTACCTATTTGAATAACCCATTAGTTAAGTTATTTTTTTACCAGCTCTTTCTTGGGTAATACTGTTTTATTAGACAAAAAATACATAAAAAGGGGTTACATGTGACATAAATAATTAAAAGCTGTTAAGTGTATTTGTTTTATCTCAAAAATTAGAAGGGAAAATATATCCTAAGAAGTTTCTCAACGATAAATTGTTCAACATGCTACAGAGAACAATATTTTTTATATAAATTAAGGATCATATTGTTTTCATATGTAAATATTTCAATATCCATGCATGCAATAATGAATTCATCACAGTATACAGGATTTTGCAAACCATTTGTGCAGTGTAAAGCACGTACATTATAAAATAGTTCTATTTACCTATATGTATAAAAAATATATCATCATCTTGTGTTCGTTTTGTCAACTTATGAAGTCATATCATCTAATATTGGTTGTCAAATGATAAGGAAGAATCTGAAAATATAAATTAAATCGAGAGCACGTAATATTATTTATGGTTGACTCGCAAATTGGATATCTAACAATCAATACCTATTTCATATATCTACTGTTAAAAAAAATAAAAGAATGGCCATGTACAGGAAGCATCCAAAAAAACAGAGCAGTTAATACCATATATGCATGATAAAGTTTATAAATCTGAGTTGATTCCCGTATATGTAAAAAAAAAACACTGTTGTACACTTAAATAAACAGTACTAATGGAGTTTTTTTCTGTTTGTAAAAGGTATTCTTTCCATGTTACTTTAAATGATCCGGATTTGTAAATATCGTGTACGATGGGTACGCAGATTGAGAAGGCCAGGTTTACAACATAAATAAGCTACATGACATATGTATACGATTCTTGTCTCGTAGTATTTCCGTGCAGAGAGAGTAATTAATGTTTATGTACATAAATCTCAATAGATGACGCATTTATTTGAATTTTTTTGGACACAGATGTAAAATTATTTAAGAACCCGTGGCAGTAAACTCTGTGGAACACATACAAGTACACACTTTGAGTTTTCAGTTTGTTACACGCACAGTCACGAATGGTATTTAAGATTTGTGGTGGCGAAAGCAGACATTACACAAATTTGAGGTAATTTTTTTGGATAAGAAGATAGCATATTCAACTAAGTTTACCTTGGTAATTGGACATGTTGACTCATATTCATGTTAACATTGGAACCAAGGCATGTAGGTACACTTAGTCACTTGAAGATGGCTTATAATTTTCTTCGCTATTGATGGTAGATGCATGCAGGCAATATTACAAATCCAAGTCAGATATGATGTACCTAGAAAAATTGAAGTCTTATTCCAAATGTGGGGTTGCAATCAGGGGGTATCACAACCGCAAATGGCACAGTTGGGTCAGTAGCAGGCATATGCCATATGTAAGACAGTATTAAAAAGGTTGATGAAAACTTCTGTACTAATTGTACTTTTGGCTGGCGGATCATTAATTGAAAATAGCAATTGGGTACAGAACCTAAATAATAATATGGGAATATTTTCCCTATTGGTACATTAACAAGTAGTTTAGCCTTTGAATACTCCTATCATTGTTTGGTTAACATATTGCACACAATTAAACAAATCACAAGTTTGTGTAGATAACTAATACTCGATCATCCATCTTTGCGTTTCTACACAGATAATTTTAAGGGTTGAGAAGAAAAGTGGAGGAGGGAAACATAATTGGTTGTGGAAATTGGTGGTGGAGAAGTGAGTAAATAAAACAAAATTATACCTGGAACAAAAAATTGAGGCCATGTAGGCGAACGAAGATGGAAGGTAATGTTGACTGGAGGTTATGATGCACCTCTTAGAACTGGTCGAAAGGAATGAAGTAATGTTCGGTGCAGGTAGATTGAATGCTGAGTCGCCTGACTAACGAATTTTTTTTAACGATTTCAGAAGATGAGGGTGTAAAGAGGATGGGAAATCGGTTCACAATTGGGGAAGTTTGGATGGAGTGGAAGGAAGTTCAGATATATGAGGGTTGGGAATAATAGAGAGATAAGTGATGGAAAGGGCTGTGAATAGTTTTTATTTTTCGGTCGTATTGGATGTGGGAGGTGAAGATGGAGTGGAATACGATGTAGAAGAAGGGGCAGTGAACAAAGAAGAGGGAATAGTTATAAATGAATATGAATAAATTTTGATGTTCGGTCTGTACGGGAGTATTTTGAAATGCGTTCAAAGCAGAGTTGCCAAGTCAGCATTGCTATGTTCCTATTTTCTATTATAAGTAATAGATTATAAGTAAAAGATTTGAACAAATACTTAATCAAACCCATGTTTTCCACCTGTATATTTTTTTGGCATTCCTTATACTGGGGAGTTGATTTTAATCAACATCGCAAAGAGGACGCTGAGTTTAATCAGTGCCTTTACAGAAGGCGCTGATTAAATCAGCGTCCGGTCTAATTCGGAATACTTAATTAGTCTTTGAATAATTTTCCTTAGAATATCCAGGAGAAAATTGTCTATTGGATGTAAGTTTCTCTCCCACTTGAGTATTCAAGAGCTAAATTTGCAACTGTTAGAGCTGCTCTTATGTGATAGGGTTTGCCACTATTATGTTACAAAACTCCTTTCACGCGCCAAGTGCACTCTGTTGGTCCCGCCAGTGTGTTAGTCATAAATTTTAAGATTTTTTTTAATTTGATCAGGAGGGAAACCAACAGAAGTCATAAAACCCCCCAGTGCACGTAGCCCGGTCTATGAGCACCACATAAGTGGTTTACCTTAGCATATGCACATGGTAAGCTCTTAGCATGTCATTTCGAATTTCGAACCCACGCCACTTTTACCAAGGCGCAAAGTCCTTAACCGCCAGGCTATTGTTGCTGACAGTTTAGTTAAAATCCCTATTAAGTTTCAAAATAGCCAAAACATTTTTGTCAAAAAAGTATGTAAATTAGGTCTCTAAAATTAAGTGAACTAATAATCGTATAAATTTATGCAATTATTCAATTAATAGTTGTAGACATTTATGCACTTACATAAAAAATGCAGAAATTTATGCAATTATTCAACGAAAATTTATGGAAATTTCTACAATTATTCATCAAAAAAAATTGTGGAAATTACGATAATTTTTCTTAGAAGAGTTGCAAATGATTATGTATTTTTTTTTACATAATTGCATAAATATTTGCAATTATTCATTTAATAATTTCATAACCTTGTGCAGCTTTCAGTAATTAAATTCTAGGGACCTAATTTACAATCTATTTTTGGGAATGAGTTTTTATGCATTAAGTTTGATTTTAAGGATCTGAGCCTAATTGTAACACTCCGTATTTTTAAGTAATAAAATTATCAAAATAATTACATAAGTAATGTGCTTTTGAAATTCAAAAAGAAACGTAACGCACGTTATAAAATGAGTAATAAATAAAAAGTTGTCACTATGCGACATTACGTTGTAATGGTATAAATAGAATTAAATAAAATGAAATGTTACAGAAGAATGAATGCAAGTTGATTAATAGCCCGTTATAAGTTAATAAATAGAATGTAATATTAAAGTTTAAAAATGGAAAACTATTTAATAGTAACATACATGTAAGCATGTGTAAACATATGTTTATTTCATTAAAATATATATCTGTATAAATGTTAAAAAAACAATGTGCACTTGAATTTGAAAGATAATGCACATCATTAATGACATTAACAGGGATATACTGTGAATAATATTAAAAGAGAATTAAATGAAAACAATGTCAAAGTTGGAAGTAAATAATTAATTCTGAAATGTGGACACACATGTATATAGAAATATGTATAGACATAAATATCAGAGGTGGCGCACGTTTGAATTTGAAAATTAGCGTGTGTCACAAATAGAATTATTATGGAAAATTTAATGACGTTGAGTAACGAAATTGAGTATGCATGTATTAATTGTAAAAATATTACGTGTTTGGAATTAAAATTAAACGCATGTTGAAAATGGAAGGAAAAATTAACGCACAAGAAATAAAACTAAAAATAAATAGAACGATAGAAATAACGTTTGAAATCTTGTGTAAATATACATAAATAAATCTCAAAGAATATGTGCATATTAATTACGTGTTTGAAATTCGAAATAAATGGACTATGAAAAGGGAAGGAATAAATGAAAATGGTTAAGAAATATAACGTTAAAGGTAACATTTAAATGTAGCAGAAATCACGCGGTAGATGTCCCAGTACACGATTTTAAAACCGTGTGTGGATCGACCCAAATTTGAGCTATGGGTCGACCTAGCAGTAGGATGGATCGACCCATTCGGGCCAAGGGTGTAGTATTTTTTATATATATGGCTCGGATTTAACTAATGCGAATCGGCTGGACGTGGCTCTTTTGAACGCCTATAGATAAACGTATAGGGCTAGTCACTAAACACATATTTTTCTGAGCAAGCTCGGAGGCCCTACCATTTCATTTCTTCTCCATACTCTTATAAACTAAAAAATATTAGTCTTAGGATTTCTAATTCAATAGGATTTGGAGGTGAAGATTGTAGATTTATGCTATAAGCGCCCAGATTCCCCGTCCGTATGAGTTGTAAATTTAATTAAGAAGATCATGGATGATAAATTTTAATTAGATTCAGGAATTTGAGAGCATTCAAGTGAGTGGATTTAAATTATATTTTCTTATAATAATATATGATATCGTTTGATTCCTGTAAAATTTATAATATGTTCTCTTCTTCCTCTTTTCCTCCTTTTTACATTAGAATTCACAGTTCTATGTCGAATTTTGGGTATGTGCAAAATATGTATAAATCCGCAATATTGGCATATGTATAAGACTGAATTGTGCGTCTAACTTTGTGCAACTGATTATAATCTCTTTTGATTGCGCGCGTTGGATAATACAATTTAATTAGAATTATGAATCAAAAGAGGATTTGATAATTTGGGATCAAATGAAAATGTATACCCAAACGATAATTGTAACGACCCGGATTTTGAGCGACTTTGGTTATCGACATAAGCTCGATGTCGATAACCAAAACATCGAAAAATCCTGGTAATTAATGAAAGAAATTAGAGGGTGAGGATAGATAAGATAGAACTTAGAATAGAAGAAGAAGAAGAAGAAGAACACATCATCAGAGTAACACGAACCTCACAGCGGAACGAATAACATATAATATATAACATAACTTTGAAATATAACAGTTATGTATACAATAGCACTTATCAGAGTACAACACTTACAACACAGCGGAAATAAACTATAGCTATATGATTCTGAAGCCTCCTGCTCCAGCTCTTCAATGTATCTGCAAATCCCGACTACTTGACTGCCCGTACAAATTTAGGCACCCAAGAGTTTAGGGAAAACAACAAAGTAAACTCCGGGTCAGTCATGGGACTGGTATGAGTAAAACAGTTTAAACAATTATATGAACAAGTAAACGATATCTCATAAGACCACGCCGCAGAACAGAACAGGTTTTTCCCTTATGAGAATCCAAAATATCTTTATATCAAAAACCTTTTGATATTATAATAATGTCTATGTACAAATAGATATCAACTAGCAGAAACTCTTTCATCTCACGTTCTACATATATAGTATACAATCAAAATCGCAAGCACGTATTGGATAATGGATTTCCAACTATGACAAGGTATGGAACCACCTTCCGATCAGTGTACTCTAGGAACGATACACTGGAGTTCAACAAGAACATCTTGTAACTCAGCCACACATGACCGACCACTCATTTTGCTTGAGTGTATCGAATGTATATCACCAACGGTTGGGATCAACAACCGTTCCCATATATATATATATATATATATATATATATATATATATATATATATGAGACATCATTGATAGATTTAAGAAACAAATGAATATTCTCTAGATAGGTGATTATACACCCTACTTCGGTGCGACTGACTTAGCCATGCTGCCTGCCCGATTTCTGTCATTTACCGGTTGATGAGGCTAGAAGCTACGCTTTATCTTCACATCAAATTCACTTTAAATGCCACATCATCAAATCCATCCAATCACCGATTGACGTCCTCAACAATACATTATGTGTTAGCTAAAAGAAGTTTCCTTCTCTGCTTCCACTCTTGGTACGGTTGGGGAAATCAATGTACGTGATCGTCTGGAAATACTCTGTCAGACATCCATCTTCATTCACTTAGAATGTCACATCGTCATACCCGCCAAATCACAAATTGACTTATCCAAAATAAACACGGGTATACAGCTAAGAGAAACGAATTCCTCCGCCACCAAACGTGAATACGTTTGGACAGATCAACGTACGCGATCCATTGGATATACTCTGTCAGACCTTCTTCCATATACGTTGTCCTGGGACTGGACAATCCGAAGGCACTATTCAGTATATCCATCTTAGTCACTGTTATCTAAGATTTATACAACAACCCTTGCACTTTACTCCGTCTTCAATTATCTTGGCATAAATGATTCGCAACGCTTATGCCAATACAGAGTGGTTCTTTGGATAATAATCCAACCGGTCTCTCCATATTAACAACGTTAAAATGGTCAAAACTTTGATAGTCTGTGATTTAAACATCAAAAGAAAAACAAGTGTGCAAACAACGATATTATTTCTGGGTGGAAATAATATCGATCAAACATCATTTAACATTTGCTATTTTGGTATCTCATGTTTCCCTATATTCAACATTTGCTATTTTCTAGATTTAGAAAATATATGTTATTAACACTGGAAAACATTTCCATTCTTTTAATTACTAAATTCACTTAACCATCTTTTACTGCCGAACCATACCCATTTCTTAGTTAAAAACGAAGCCAATCAAGTTGGGGTAGAACTACCTCTCAGACCTTAACTGAACAACATTTCTAACCTTGAATAGGCAAAGTTCACTTTATATTTCTTTAACTACTTCCGTACTTAACCTTTCTCTTCGAATAACTATATTCGATTAACTCTTTTCAATTAACTCTAGTGGACTGACCCTATTGGATTAATTCTAATCGACTTACTCTATTTGATTAATTCTATTCTCTTAACTCCTGTCGAATAAACTATATTCGATAACTCCTCTAACACTATCCGAATAAAATATATTCGATTAACTTCTCTAAATCTATTCGGATAAACTATATTCGATTAACTCCTCCAACTTTATTCGAATAAACTATATTTGATTAACTCCTCTAACTCCATTCGAATAAACTATATTCGATTAACTCCTTCGAATAACCAATATTCGATTAACTCACTTGATTAATTCCATTTGAGTAACTCTAACTCTAACTGGTCAACACTAACTAGTCAACTCTAACTGGTCGACCCTATATGTTTATAACTCTAGTTGGTCAACGCTATATGTTTACTCTAACTGGTCAACCCTATTTGAATAACTTCTTTTGATACTCCATTTGATTTACTCTATTTAGTTAACTCGGTTTACCAATTCGACTTAATTTAATCACTTGACGATCTCACTTGGGTTAACTCGCTTTGGCTAACTCGACCTGACGAACTCACTTGGGTTAACTCGCTTTGGCTAACTCGACTTGACGAACTCACTTGGGTTAACTCGCTTTGGCTAACTTGACTTGACGAACTCACTTGGGTTAACTCGTTTTGGCTAACTTGACTAGACGAACTCACTTGAGTTAACTCGCTTTGGCTAACTTGACTTGGCGAACTCACTTGGGTTAACTCGCTTTGGCTAACTTAACCCATTTGGTTAACTCGACTAACTTAGCCTATATGGTTAATCTGGTTTAACTAACTTGATCAACTTGGTTTGATCAACTCCATTGACTTGGTTTGACTAACTAAATCAACTTGGTTTGATTAACTCATTTGACTAATTCAAATCGATTAACTCCTTTAATTCTATTTGACAAATACATAATTCCTTTTATTTTATTTATTTAACAAATAAATATCTCCTTTTAAATATCCTATTTATTTATTTCTAAATAAATATAAACCCTTTTTCTTTTATTCTTGTTTTACAAATATTTCTCCTTTATACTTGTTTTACAATTATTTCTCCTTTGTACTTTTTTTTACAATTATAAATAAATCCCTTTATAATAGTTTAACAAATATAATTTCTTTATATTTGTTTTACAAATATAACACCCTTATATTTGATTTACAAATACCTTTATATTTGATTAACAAATATAATACCTTTATATTTGATTAACAAATATAATACCTTTATATTTGATTAACAAATAAAATACCTTTAATACATAAACCCTTTTTCCTTTATATATATAAAATCCATCGATTTTATCTAAATGACTTATTTTCAAAATATACTTTGAAATTCCCTTTTTTTACATTCTGGTATTTCTCATGGTATTTAACACACCATATAACAACGATAAATATCGTCCCACCACACAAAATCAACGTCAGATTATATATCACATTTATACATCACAATATATAAATCACAATAAAATAACTGTTGAGGAATCCAGTTGGATTCCTCCAACCTGTTTCCCTGCACCACAGATGTTAGACAATGTAACAACATCGATTATACTTTGATATGAGTTATTATGATAGCAGAATCACATATAAACATTTAACAGTTTATATATATATATATATATATATATATATATATACACAGATATATATATATATATATAATTTCTACTAACTGACTAGCAGTTCAATCAAACAGTCAACACATAGTCAACCAGACAATATTACCAGTTCTAACAATACAACGTGGAAATATAAAATGTTTAGAGTTTGTGAGATTTACTCACATTTGGACGATCATCGTCAATGACGATAATCATCGCTTTATTCAGCTGGACAATTTATTTTGCTATAAATTGTAATGGACTCCAATAGACTCGCGGTCAGTTCCATTGCGTAGTGCTCGTCCATACGATCCCAGCGCAACTTACGGTTCATCAATCTGATTACGTATGTAGGAGATATGATTTTCACAAGTTCAATACATTTTAAATTAAAAACTAAGCTAATTTAAGTTGGGCCTTTACCTCTTTAAACTGCCGGCCCACTTGCCCATTTCAACCCAACCCGCGAATGCTTCTTCCCCAACACAAACATGCTCCAGACTTTGCACAAACCTATCCCCTGCGTGCACCATTTATTGTGACACCGAGCTCCACCCCCTCATTCGCCAAACCGATTGCACCAACTACTTTCTCGCCTCGAACTCCACTTGCCCACCACCATCACCTTACCTCCGCTACCCCCAGCGAAATCCGTCCTGACCATCCCCCTTACAGACATCGACAACATTTTCAATCGAAATCCACCAATCTCCTCACACAGGTGCGGATTCTCCTCCTTATTCCGAATCCGAGATCGAAACTAAACCAAACCCGTTGAATCATGAGTATTTCCCAACCCTACTTCTACTGTAACCCACGCAGTTCGTATACGGTGCGACAACAACTGCATCGAAAGCCACAAATCTAACGCATACTTGAAGAGAATCCTCCAGCGAATTCAAATATTTGTGTTTAGACATTTACGGGGTTTGATTTGATTTTATACGGAATTTAAAAGAGGGATTTTATTTTTTTATGGAACCAAAATAAAGTGGCGGCTAAGAAACGATTATATAAGCTCACGATTTGTTTTGTCTGGTTGTAAGGGAGGGGTGCGTGGCCTTTGTTTGGTCCATTCATTTATTAGGATATTTATTTTCCTTTATTCTCTTGATTTAATATTCGTCTATGGTTCTTAAAAATCCCTGCGACCACATACAATACCCAAAATCATCAAACTGGACATGTAGCTACAGCTCGACATTACGGTCCCAACGAAACTGGTTTCGTCGAATTCCGACTCCGTATGCTCACACAGCGTATTTTTAATTATCAAAATACTGACTGTTTCTCACTCTAAAAATCCCTACGGTCACACACTGACTCTAAAAATCACGAAACTTGGAATCTAACAACTATTTGACATTGCGGATCCAACAAAACTAGTTTCGTCGAATTCCGACTTCGTATGCAAAAGTGGCTATTTTTAACGCTCTAAATAGCCTATTTAAATATATAAATATATTTAAATACAATTAAATTAAATATTTATAATTAAATATTCTTGTATATATTCACAGCAGAATACCATACAGCTCAGATAAAATCCTATATATGTTTACAACTCGATATTAGATCGTTAGAGCTATATCGATGTTCGATTTCTATTAAAACCCTTATAAAAAAAATATAATTAAATAGTTATGGTCAGGGCACTGCATTTCTGATAATTTGATTTGGACGTAACTCAAAATCTACATGACGAAATCCCGATTTTTCTCTTCCACTAGAAAGATGTACTCCACCAGCTCCACACGTTTCTTGTTTCACAGAAATCTAATTTAAAACGAACCCTGTATATCCAGTTGAAGTCTAAATCGCCAAATAGCGAACTACCGCATCGTTACGCGCTCTATTTTAATTATATTATAATTATATGTTCAAACTGACGTCGATTGAATATATTCGTCAATATAATTCAACTCTAAGCTGAATTAAATACTAGGGGATGACCCCGTCCACAGACTATTGTGATATCCAATATTTTTGACTATTTCTGAATTAAATATATTATTTAATTATTTAATTTAATTAAATATTCCACTTATTTAATTAAACGACGATTTAATTCCCTATATCACAATTTATATAATTAAATAAATTAATTATAATACCCCTGACAATGCGGGTCATTACAATAATAAAAGGGGACACGTGTTAAAAAAAGAGAAAAACAGGAATTCACATATCTATAAAATGAAATGTTAGGAATAGCTTATATTATTGGTTAGGAAAAGAGGAATATATTTACATAATTTTTTTTTGTAAAGCCGACCGGTTTTTGAAGTGACCACAAACACTTATTTTATAACAAATAATATTACAATTATTACAGGAGGTTGGCAGATTACCAACCTACTACAGTCGGTTTCTAAGGCGACCCGTCCACCATTGATGGTTTAATAGTGGACCGCCCACTTCAACTAAACAAGCTTACAGCACCGAAGCTAGACCAATTTTCTAGGCTACGAGTTACCTATTCCACAAAGGGAATAAAATTACACACCGTACCATGCAGGACGGCAAACAAAAACATATAACCTGATTAAAGATTTACATAAGTACAACAGCTCGTAGACTAGTACAGGTATGGCATACTCTTAGAGCCACACAAACATGCAAATACAACAAGATCAAGAATAAGAAACCAGACACTTACCATCATCGTGCTTGTAACACTCGTAAAAATATACAAAAGTTAATTTAAAATGAATGATGATAATTAATAATAATTTAATAAGATAAAAATGGAATTTTGAAAAAATAGGAATTGGACCAAGAAAGTATTATAGTTGCGTTCGTGGCGAGATTCTGATCCGTTTTCATATTTTATTTGCTGAAATTGGAGCATGTATACAAAAGATATTAATTAATTAAGTTGTGCATATATATTAACGTACAAAGTTTGAATTTCAGATAAATAAATATACAAACCAGGAATATATTAATTTCGATAAACATGATAAGAATATTCCTTTTGAATTCAAACTTGCGTGTATATATTTATACACAGTAGGGGACAAGAATATATTTTTTGGCAGTGCTAACCGGTTTTTATAGTGATTCATAACACATATTATTATAACAAATAATAATTACAATAGCTACAGGAGTGTGACAGATTGCCAGACTACTATTTTGGTTTTTAAAGTGGTTCATCCACTACATACGACATTTAAAGCGGGACGTCCACTATATCTATTATAGGTTATAGGGTGGAGCTAGATGACTACTAGACTATTATGACTCCACGCAGGGAGAACTTAACTTATCACATTCCATTCTTCACAAAGAAGAGAAATTACATTTCGCATACAAACTGGGCACAATTCAAAACTATACAAGGTACACAAAGGTGCACAGTACAGCCGAAAGTAAACCATAGCAAAGTAATACAAATAGTGACATGATAGACAACACTAGGTTGTTCCATGTTGAGACTATATATCAACACCAGTCCCAAGAAGTGGCCATTGTCCATCATCGCATAAGATAGAAAAAATTCACAAAGAGCACCGAAGGCACAACATTAACGTGAAGCACAAGCATATCCTTACTAACCATTGTCCAAGTACATCGACATCACCTCACCAGAAACCAAGCAATAAAGACATAAAAATAAAACTTCACCCAAACCATGACATGAATAACAACATAACTTGAACCTTTGGCCAAAAGAGGAAAGATTGGACCAGAACAATAAAGCTAACTGTCCACCACCACATGTTGAGAGCACTAGGCTTCACCTGTATGTTAGTTGTATAACTAGCCAAGCACTGAATACAAACCCTCACTTTATGACTGTTGAGCTATTGTAAGACTTTGCATACACCCAAAACCCCAGGAAAGAAACAAACACCTCAATAACCAACTAAATCACAAAACTAAACTCAATGCGACCAAAACAAAAGCTTCAAGACGACTACCGGAGAACCCAAAACATTCTTGCAACACATAAGCACCATCATATACTACCCATCACAAAACCAATCATACGAGCAATCTCACCTTTGGGTCACCATGCTAAAGACAATGGAATGCTTCCCCTAAGCTACATGGTAGATATTGAGATCTAGATCTCACAAACCAGTAGTTGCAGAAAGCAAAAATGCAAAACTTACAATGTAAAAATACATATTAATATCCGACGAGCCTCCACGAAACTTTCGCATTACAACAAGTTGAAACACATCAAAAAAATATCCCAAATAACCATATCCAGAATGCGAAAAACAAACACTATAACCACAACCCAATTGACATAGGCCAGACATACACAGGACATTGTCTCACCAAGCAATGAGTTTGCGCCGAGTCACTTGATAACCGTGCGAAGTGAATTACGGGTACTGGAGACAGTAAGTCACGAACACAGATAGATCTGGAGCAGCGTGGTCATTTGAAACTCCAGGATGGACACCATGCAAATCAAGGTAGGGGTCAGCGAGCTTGGCATTGGATCACTTGGTGTATCAGAGGTAAGATGGAAAATAAAAAGAGGTTTTGGAGGCTAAATAATGGAGCTAGAACAGACGAATCTAGATATGGAAAATCAGTTGAAGTTTCTTTCACGACGACGAAAGTGGGGGTAGAGATTGAAGGGAGAAGAGAGTTTGTGAGATGATTTCGTGGATGAGGAAAGGAAAGCGGAAGGGATGAGAAGTGTATAACGCAGAGAAAGGAAGAGAAGGGTAATGCCCTGTCGCCATTAACAAAAGAAACTTAAACCAAATCTACTTTGCTTTAAATATGATTTTCAGGGATAAGAATAATTAATATAAGGCAAGAAATAAACCAAATTAGTCAACGAATGAATAACAAGTAACGTACAAAAGATAATTTCTTCTGGGCACAACCCCAAAAGGGAGGTCGACTGCACCTGTAGGAGGGCGGTAGAATGTAGGGGAGCCTAGTGAACGTTGTTTTATATAGGGACTTATTTATAATTTTTATCAAACAGACCGCTTAGATTTAATCTATTGAATCTAACGACTTACATACACGATGTAAACTATAAATAAGGTCTCAAACCTTCACTTTAAACCCTACAACTATTCTTCTCCGTGCCTCAACGATGCCATTCTACCATCTCTAAATTCAAAAAAAAAAGGGTTTAGGTTTTCTTTTATTTCCCTAATTTATTTTGTCTTCTCTATTCTATTCTAACATAGATTTAGAATTATTCGAAAGATTGGAGCACGTTTGTTTACGAAGGCCGAATCCAAATATTATTTTATCCAATCTTGCTATTGCTCTCCCTAATAGCACCGTGAGTGGAATCTATTTGATTTTGCTATTTTCTTATAATTTATTAGTTTAAAACTTGGATTATTATGCCTAGGATGTTTTGAGTTCATACAAAAAGAACACAACATTAAAATCCCTCAAACCCTCCATTTTGTGCATGTTTTTTTGGCAAAACCGATTGGTTTTTAAAGTGACTGCAAACACTTTTTATTATAATAAATAATAAAATAAATTTTTACAGGTGATAGACTATGTGTCTATTAAGTAAATTCAGTTTTAAGGTGGATCATCGACTACATACGAAATTTATAGTGTTCCGTCCACTCTACCTATACAGGCTTACAACACTGGAGCTAACCTAAAAATACTGGACTACAAATTAGGCTTTCAACGCAGGGAGAGAATAAATTACATACTTCAACAAAGAAGTGAATTACATCAAATACTCATCACTACACTATACAGACACAAGACCCAAACTATAAAATCCCAAAATTTAATACACTATAACCATACTTTAAGATAATAAATTGGGTTTACTTAATTAAAATATTCAGAATTAAGTAAAACCGGCATTACCGTTGCGTTCGTCTCAGAATTCTGGTTTAGTTAGACCCCAAGTTTGCATAAAACGAATAATGTATAAAGAAGTTTTGGGCATTAGAAGTCTGTATACATATAAGGAGCTTATGTATATATATATATATATATATATATAATATAAAAATAATTCCATAAAACTCAAGTGAGACGAGCGGGAATATGGCCGTGAAACCAGATCGTTGTGGAACGACCCACAAATGGCCTAGGTCGACCTATGGATCAACCCAAGGTCGGTTGGGTCGACCCGCTAACGATTTTGGGTAGGTTCGTTCGGTGAATTTGGATTGCTTTTCGGACTATATTCATTGCTGACTCAGCGCTACATGTACGGTATGGATTAAAACCCTAAAATCTAAAGGCTAAGGTTGACTATGTGAATCTATAAATAGGTGGCTTTTCCCCATTCCAAAACACACAAATTTCTTCTTACTCTATGTCTCTATGAATCTATTTTGAATAAAAATATATGAAATGGGGGAATGCTACCGAGGCTTAGATCTGCAAAGGCAACATTCCAGACTTACATACATACAACAACTAAAAGGATTGGATTGGACTTTTCTACGACATATAGTTATATATATAAGAGATTTATTCTCTTCTTCACCAAGACCCGTTGTGAGTTCCCTGTCATTTTCAGATTTGATTTCTTAGGCTATAACATGACAGTTAAATAAAATTGGGTTAGGATATACAATGTTTGTGAGATAAATGTTATACATGTTTTTCACTGTTAATCACATATGTTGTTGTGATAAGTAAACTTATGCCTTTACTGTTGGAAAATTTATAAGTTATATGTACCTATCTTCTTTTTCCCTATTTCTATGTTTTAGTTTATTTCCAATCTTACTTATATGCCTATGTGATTTAATTCTGTTCTCCTTCCTCTGTTTTCCGTTTTTATTTACGCTAAGCCTAGGCCTTTGGAATCCTAGGCTATATCCGATTTGAGTGTGCATATAACTAGGGCAATAATGAAAATGACATAAAAAGGAATTTAGGAATGTTACTAAATTCAAATTGTTTAACTATAATTTGGGAAAGGGATAATATACATATGTTTAGACTTGTTGTAAACTAGTAAAAAGGGATAATGTGTATATACTTGCTGTAAATTGATAGAAATGGATAATATGCATAAAACTGTACGTGTTGTAATTTAGG
This sequence comes from Allium sativum, assembly GCA_030737875.1. NCBI lineage: Eukaryota > Viridiplantae > Streptophyta > Magnoliopsida > Asparagales > Amaryllidaceae > Allium > Allium sativum. The sequence continues at coordinate 152,626,283 of CM060912.1, forward strand.
AACATAGTTGATGAACAATATGCATATGTATTGGACACGTTAAATTTGACTTAATACAGACATTAAGTAAATAACATGTTAATAATATTGTAAGTACCAAATGTAGGCTAATAAACTGACTTATCACGGTAATTTTACATACATCTGTGTAGGTGTTTTGGGAAAGGTTGTACACGCATAATGATATGAAATATTACAACCATGCTTATTAGTAAACCTAAACCTGCTACGTTAAACATGAGTATTAGTAAGCTTTAAGGTCCCTCGTTCTACCGTTGTATCGGATTTTGGGGACTCTTAATTCCTAGTTTTGGGGGCACAAGCTTAAGGGGTTTGGCTTGTGTCAATCTGCTATTTGGAACCCATATCGATCAGTATCATGTTAGTATTTTGTTAGAGGGGGCCTCACACTAGGTAGTGGCCAGGGCACGCTTTACTGAACTGGATAGTAAGAGGTTCACATGGCGAAGGTGGGTACGGGCGCGTTCCGGCGGAGTCATGAGTGTACATGGGTCTGAGTAGGGAAACTAAGCCGCTGTAATACCAGTAAATAGGTCTGTGTCATATAGTTGATGGGGTTTAGGGAGTGATACATCCTGCTACCGGGGAAGACATAGGGTATTGACGTAGTAGGGAGCTGATCGCATAGGTAGTAATTAGGGTGCACCTATTCCTGCTGTTGTGTAATTAGGTTAACACCTAATCTGGTTATGTAATTAGGGTACGCCTAATCCTGCTGTTAATCCTGTTGATATGTAATTAGGTTAAAAACCTAATCCTGTTGAACTTATTATATTAGTATTGGTGCAGACATGCCTCTTTTTAGGATATAAACATGAAGCATTACTCGGTTCTAGTTTATTCTTGTTATTCATGTCTATCATGTTGTTTTGTTTAGTTTATTTATTACCTTATATGACATTGTACCTTTTGTTGGAGAATGGAGTTTTGATGATAACAACCTTATTTCAATATTAATTGATCATAAAATATATACCAACACCTCTATCTAGAATATATACACACACATATGCAGGATTTATATACAAGAAATATTATGAAGACTGTACAGTTTAAAGATGTTAGAGATTCAGAATTCAGAGTATTCAAGATTCAAGAGTTCAAGATATATATAGTTATAGAGTCTAGATTATGTAAGACTCTGAATAGCACTCCAGGTTCAAATTCAAAATAATTTATAATTCTGTTTTTCAAATTCTATTTTCAAATTCTATCTTCAATCTCTTTCTTCTCTATTTTACTTTCTATTTTTATTTGATTTTAAACTTAAGCTTTATAGATTTATACTTTATAAGTTTTATATATTTATACTTTATATTTATATAGTTTTAAACTCTATAATTTTATAAATATGTTTATATAGTTTATATTTATGTTTTCATAAGATTTTCTACTTTATAATATTCATTTATAACATTATATTATAATTCAAGAAATTTAGAATTATATATATCAAAACACATGAAAAAATATTCAAATTTCAATTTTGTACATATATATGTCGACATATATATATATATATATACACACACACACACACACACATGTCGACATATAACTGTCATTTTTTCAAATTTGAAAGGAAGTGTCTTTTCACTATTTGTGACGCATCTGAGACATTGCAACTTTTCACACATTATCAGAAGGAGCTGATTTCGAATTTTTAATCACTTCTTCTTCTCTAACTTCATTCCCTTTCATTACACCATTATTCTTTATAATTTTTATGATTTCTACACCTATACTCTGCCGAATTCAATTATGTTTTTATTAATCTTCTTCTCTCTACACTCTCTACTCATTACTCTCGGAATCAAGTGCTATTGAAGAGTTATAGGGTTTTTTGTAATTGTTCGGGTTGTGTAAGGCAATCAGTGGTATCCCTTGTAGCCTTGAAATCAAGGACGGGTAATCGATGGTATTCCTTGTAGCCGTGAAATCAAGGAAGGTATGCTTGATCAAGTGTGTGTGGCATTGGTGGTATCCCTTGTAGCCGTGATAGCAAGGAGGGTTGTAATTAGATTTTGATACATTAATAAAACTCTGCACAATCCAATGTTATGCAGGACTGGACGTAGGAGCAATTCCGAACCAGTATAAAATCTGGTGTGTTCTTTCCTTTTCTGTACTTTATTTTTGTTTATCTTTGCATTTGTGTTTGATTCTGTGTCAGTGATTATCTCTGTGGTGTTTGATTCATACAGTATGTAACGAACTGGGGATTCGCGATCCTGAGTAATCGACATAAACTCAATATCGACTATTCAAGCATCGGAAATACCGGATAGTCCGTGAAAGAAATTAGAGGGTGAGAATAGATAAGATAGAAACTTAGAATAGAAGAAGAAGAAGAACATACAACATCAGAGTAAACACGAATCTCACAGCGGAACGAATAAATATATTTCAAAACATAACTTTGAAATAAAACAGTATCTGTATACAATACCATTATTAGAGTATAACACTTACAATACAGCGGAAATAATAATCTATATAATCCTGAAGCCTCCTGCTCCAGCTCTTCAAGTCTCTGTAAATCCCGACTACTTGACTGCCCCTACAAAATTAGGCACCCAAGAGTTTAGGGAAAACAAAACAAAATTAACTTTGGGTCAGTCATGTGATTAGTGTGAGTAAACTCAAATCATTTGATTTAACTTTCAAAAAAATCATTTTGAACCAAAAGATAATCGTAAGACCGATCCACACATAAACACGGATGGTTTTTACATTATGACAAACCAAAACAATATTCTTTATATCAAATCTCTTCTCATATTATAATAATGTCTAAATCAAGTAGATAGCAATCTAGTAGAACGCTTTCATCTAACATTCTACATATATAATATACAATCAAAACTACGGGCTCTTATTGGGGTATGGATTCCAACTATGACAAGGTATGGATCCACCTTCCGATCAGTGTACTCTAGAAGCGATACACTGGAGTTCAACAAGAACATCTTGTAACTCGGCCACAAATGACTGACCACTCATTTCTCTTGAGTGTATCGAATATATTGTCACCTATGGTTGCTAGCAACATAACCGTTCCCGTGAGATACAGAAGCGAAAAGAAGTAACAAATATGAATATTCTCTATATGGTGACAATATACCCTAATTGGGTGCGACCCACTTAGTCATGCTGCATGCCCGATTTCTGTCATTTCCCAGTTGATGAGGCTTGAGGTCATAACGTATCTTTTAACAATCACTCCTCCATTTACTTTAAATACCACATCGTCATACCCATCAAATCACAAATTGATTCCTCCAAAAATACCACGGGTATAAGCTAAGAGAAATGAATTCCTCCGCCACCAACGTAAATATGTTTGAAACAATCAACTTACGCGATCTGCTAGACATACTCTGTCAGACATTCGTCCATTCAAGTTGTCCTGGGATTGGACAATCCGAAGGCACTATTCTGTAAACAGGACAGCCCTTGCATAACTCCGTCTTCAATTTCTTCATCATATTTAATTTGCAACGCTAATGCCATACGGAGTGGTTTTCAGATAATATATCTGATTCCGGTCTCTCCGTATTGACAACGAAAATGGTCAAAATCTTCGATAGTCGGTGATTTAACTATCAAAGGAAAACATGTGTGCAAACAATGATATTATTTCTAGATGGAAATTCTATCAATCAATCATCAGTCAACATTTATTCATTTCCCCATTTCTCGTTTCCATATATTCATCAAATCCTTATTTTCTAATTTTAGAAAATATACGTTATTAACTTTGGAAAACATTTCCATTTCTAATTCACGCATCAATATCTTCCCACCTCTATCAGTCTTTAATTGTAAACTAACCCCCTACGTATTAACCCCGAAGGCCGAAACCAACATTAGATCGATACCCAAAAAGCCATTCAACTCAACTAATTTCCAGTCAGTTTCTAGTTCCTTTAACTCCATTTTAAATTCCTATTTCAAACCCTATTTCCTTTATGTAAAATTCTCTTTTTATAAAACTCTATTCATTTTCCAAATATTTTCCTTTTATAATTCTATTTAATTTCTAAATCAATATTCCTTTTATAATATTTTGTTTATTTTATATAAATATTTCCTTTTATAAAATTCTATTTATTCTATATAAATCCTTTTATATAATTCTATTCATTATATATATATATTTCATTTTCAATATTCACTTTAAAAATTTCCCTTTTTACATTCCAGTATTTCATATGATATTTAAAATACCAAATAACAATGATCGATATCATTCAAACACACATAATCAACAACATATTATATATCACATCATATATTACAATATATGAAAAACAGTAAAAATAAATGTTGAGGAATCCAGTTGGATTCCTCCGACCTATTTCCTTGCATCCGTAGATGTTAAACAATACAATTAACATCAATTTCATTTCACTATGAAATATTCTGCTAAAAAGAATTAATTTATATATATAACCAGATCTATAATTTCAACCAATTACTTAGCAGTTCAACCAAATAGTCAGCACACAGAATCAACCATCATTTATCAGTTCTAAATATACGTTATAAAAATATTAACTGACAGAGTTGGTGAGTTTTAGGGGGTGGGCGCGGTTCGGTTCGGTGCGGTTTGAAGCCCAAACCGTTTCCGCACCGCATAAAATGGTTGATCAAAAATACAAACTATTATACTAACCGTTCAAACGATTCGGTTTCAGTTTGGTTTCGATGTAATACAGTCCGGTTTTGGTTCGGTCCGGTTGGAACCCGTATTAAATATGGAATAAGAAAATTACTTCCATTAACAATCAATTTACGATTGTATGATGTTGTGTCACCTCAAGGTTAAAACACATAGTGTTATCATTAATTAATATAACTAAAACATACGTTGAAAATAGAATATATATTGTTAAATTAAAACTTAGATAGGAATTTGTTAATATTTTTCATCATAACATTATCGGTGTAGCTTTGCGGTTCGGTTCAGTTTAATATGGTTTGGTAAAAGTTCAAACCGCAACCGAACCGTATCGTTGCGAGTCGGTTCGGTTTGGGCTGTTTGCTTTAGAGAGAGAATCCGGTGAGGTTTTTCGCACCGTTTTTATGGTTTAGTCTGGGAGGTTTCCGCATTGCGGTGTAGTTTATGCCCACCCCTAGTGAGTTTTACTCACATTGGACGATCATCGTTAATAACGGTAACCATCGCTTGATTCAGACAGACAATTTATTTCGCTATAAATTGTAACGAGCTTTGATTTACTCACCGTCAGTTCCATTGTGCTGTCGTCATCCATATGATCCCAACGGATCTGACCGTTCGAAATTCTGATAACGGACAGACAAGTTATACAATTTCTAAGTTAATATACATTTTAATTAAAAATAAAAACTTGGATATTTATTGCAAATGGGCCTTAACCTTAATTTCATCCCATCCAACCTTTTAAAACTTCAGCCTGCAACACATCTTCTTCCCCAAAATAAATCGCGTCCCTCTTTATAGAAACTCCGGCCATTTCGGACGTCTCAAACCCCCACCGCTCCTCCACTTCTTCACGAAATCCAAAAGTAAAATCACCACTGTTCTCCTCATCTCAAACTCGTTCTTCCTATACACATCACCGTCAACTCGACGACGCCGAGCAGAATCCGTCGTTCTTGGCTGCTACAGTCAACACTGACTTAAAATGCATCGGATCCTTTCAGACTGTGTATATCGGTGTCATTTCTCCTCCTTAATCCAAATATGAACTCAAATGTCCCAAATACAAGCTTTATTATTCTCGAATGCAAACCGAAGTCGTTGCGCGAGATACTGAGCATCGCAAAAATAGGATCAAACAGCTTCAAACGGGCGTCACGAGGAAGCTTTCTCGTTGTTGAGTCCATTTCTAAGCTCATTGAAATTTATAGGAATTTCTTTGTATTTGTTTTGATTTTAATATCTCGTGATATTTTTTTGTGAAGAAAGAATGAGAACGGCGGAAGTTTGGTTGACCAAAGAATGAATTGTTTAGGGTTAGGAGAGTTGGTGTATATATAGAGTAATATATTCTTTTTATATTGATTTCTATTGAAACGTTAGTTCAATTTATTGTTTAATAATTCATATAATCACATATGAATCCCATTTTCAGTGAAAATTGACATGCAGCTATGATTTGACCTTACGAACCCAACGAAACTGGTTTCGTCGAATCCCGACTCCGTTTGCTCACACAACATATTTTTGACCGTCAAAATACTGACTATTTTTCACATTAAAAATCTGTACGGCCATATACTAACCCCAAAAATAACGAAAATTGAAATCTAGCAATAAATTAATATTGTGGATCCAACAAAATTAGTTTCATCGAAAACGGATTTCGTTTGCAAAACTGGCTATTTTTAAAGCTCTAAATAACCCATTTAAATATATAAATATATTTAAAAATAATTAAGTTAAATATTTAAAAATAAATATTATCGTATATATTCACACTAGAATACCATACAACTCCAATGGGATTTATAACTCGATATTTTAAAGTTCTTAGTTATATCGACATTCGATTTATATTTAAATCCTTTTTAAAATATAAATAAATCATTATAAATTTTAGAGGAATTCCATAGCGACTTTTCTAAAATTTTATTTGGACATAAATCAAAATCTACACATTGAAATCCTAATTTTTCTCTTTCATTAGAAAAATATACTTCACCAGCTCCGATCGTTTCTTGTTTCGTAGAAATCCTATTTAAAACGGATTATGTATATTCAATTGAAGTTCGAATCGCCAAATTACGAACTGCAGCGCCATTTCGAGCTCGATTTTAATTTATAATATAATTATACGTTCAAATATTGTAATGACCCGATATTTACACATATCACTGATACAGATATTAACTAATCGTAAGTACGTATTTACAAATACGATTTAAAATCCAGACTTTGAAATTCCCAAAATATAAACTTATGTATAATAGCATTTATATATGCATATATCACAACATTTACTAAAACCATTTTTTACACATTCAGGTATGATAGCATGTATTAAATTACGTTTGTTTAAATTTATTTTTTTCATGTATGTAGAATAACACTTTTCCATAGCAAGTTTTTAAAATGCCCTTTTTTTTACACATGTTTGTTTATTTTTTTCAAAAGATTTAAGAATTTGAGTTTTTGAAAATTCTTGAATTAAAAACTTTTAACACTTGAATTAAAACATGCTAAAACCATTTTGTTGTCAAAGCAAGTTCAAAGGCAAGTTCAAGTTCACATGTACATCCACACCCAAAACATGAAATACCATTTCTTTTTGCAAACATGTTTTCATGTATATGTACTTGAGAAAACACCTACACTAGTACTAGACTAGTAGAGAGGATCTAGGAGCACATATTTCACATGGCAAATCATTTTTGTATCTATCATTTTCAGTTTCAATCTTTCTCTTTTCCTTCCTTGAGATTTCTGAAATTTCTCTTTCCTTTTTATTTTCCAAAACATGTACATTTTGTCAAAAGGCATGTGCATTAGGATCTACCATATCTTGTGTATTTAAACCTCAGGATTCACCTACACTAGTTATTTACTAATGCATAGATTTTCTAAGATTTTTACATGTTAAATCATCACATGGCCGAGATCAAAAAGGTACAAGGATTTTCAGATTTTTGATTACCTTGAAAGCCAAGTAAAAGCATTTTATGATTTTGTTAAATCATGTTGTCATGTGTGAAAATATGATTTAAAATCCCAATAGAAAACTGAGCATTTATGTACTAAAAGGAAGATACCATATTCATTAGAACCAAGAAAATATATGAGGAGAACATGGTTCTGTCATTAACATTTAAGGTGATGGTTCATAGTAGGCCAATGGGAGGAAATGGGTGGCATGTGCAGGTGATTTCAGTGTGAGTATGAGGTAATAGGAGCCATGTGATTTTAGGTAATAGTGCTTTGATTGTGAAAAGAAAAGGATTTTTTTAAAGGTTGTCTATCATTTGTCACAACAAAAACTGAAACTGATTTGCTCATTTTTCCAAAACAGAATTTAATGCACCACTTATTTTAGTATTTCCAACACCTATAAATAGACTTGAGCATACACATTCTATTCACAACACCAAGACATTTGGATAAAATCAGTAAAGAAGAATTGAGGGCTTTTAACCAAAACAGGTGAGTAAACTTTTCAATATTTTCTTCCTGTTTTGGACTGTGAATGGTTTGGTTTTTGTTTTGCTATGATTGTTGAATGCACACTTGGTTTAAATCATCCTATTTGTCTAAAAAAAGTGTTAGTGAGGGGTATGTTAGTTCATTAATTATCATTGAGTTTAGGAATTTATACTGGCAAGTTAATCGCTCCTGTTGTGTTGATAAAACAAACTGATGATCCTCAAATCAGTGGAATCTATATCAATGTAATTCTACTTTAATCTTAAACCATCACACTTACCATAATCACTGCCTGAAAGTAAGGAAATACTCCTAGATAACAATGTATATGGAAACAGGATGATAACAGAAGTTCTCTATCAATATCAAAACCAAAGTGGTTTATCAAATGTTTTGAAAACCTGTTTTGATTACATAATCATAATAGTGGATCAAATTAATGTTTTTTAAAAGTAAAATCAGAATTTTTAAATGTGTAAATCAAGAGAAAAAATGGATGATCGGAAAAGTCATTTTCGGGAATCTCTGGCAAACGGCTCGACTGGACGTCGTGGAGAATTGCAGGAAGGGGTAGGAGGAGCTATAGATTAAGGGAAAAATGCTAAACATTTTTTTATACATGGATTTTGTGGATTGAAATAGGGTTTAGAGAGGGGTTTTGTGTTCTGTTTTTCACCACCGAACTGCTCTCCGACGACGGGCCTAGGGGAGTGCGGTCGTGGGGGAAAAGAGACATCGAGAAGTGGTGATGGCGTGGCAAGAAGGTGGCGGTGGCACGTGGTCAAGGCGAGGAGGGGCGGTGGCTTTCTTGGATGGTGGTTTTTGCTGGAAAGTGCATTGGACGATGAAATCACTGTAGCGGCTTGGAGGTGGCGATCGGGGTGGTGGAGAAGAATCAACGGAGGACAAGTGACGTGCGTGGATGGTCGTCGGAGGTGGACGTGGTCCCCTGCGCGTGTACACGTGCACGTGCATGGGTGTGTGAATGAAGAAGAAATGCCGGAGTTTTGATGTGATCGGCCATGGTTTTGAGGGTTTAGTACTACCAGGGGTACTACTTGGTAGTGGGGAAATCATGGGGGCTGGAGCTGATCGGATGAAGTCATGTCGAGGTCTGGAAGTGGTACTTTGGGGCGATGTGGTACTTTGGTGTTTAGGTGCTCAAGTGGTACTTTGAAAAAACATGAGAGCCAGGCCAGTTTTCAGGCGCGCGCATCATGATTTCGAACTGGTACTTCGACCAAAAGTGGTACTTTGCCATATTTGTTTCCAATAAGGATTTTTGAATACAAATTAAATTAAACCAGTTTGTAATTAAATGATAAATTAAATATAGGGGAGAAATAAATGAAATAAATAAAAATATAATTTTTATTTAAATTAGTAAGTGGGGAAAAGAAGTGAATCAGGATCAAGTGCAGTTTTCGTCAAAGGTTGGAAAAAAAATGCATAAGTTGTAATTAAATTAAATTTTAATTTAGTTCATAAATTGTATTAGAATTTATTTTTTAATGAAAGATTTAAATTTTAAGCAACCAAAATGAAAGAGAAACCTTGTGCAAAACATACGATAAATTGCCAGTTTAAACTGTAATTTGAATTTCCTGTCACAGATAAATATTGTTCTATATTGTATAAAATAAGAACTAAATTTTTAATCATGTCTAGATTAATGATTTAGAAAGAGAAATTTTATTTAAATTAATATATAAAAAGAAGAAGTAGATCAACTATAAGGGATCCAAAGGGGATTTGACGAAAACAATATAAAGTGTAAAAGCTGTAAATTAAATTATAAATTTAATTTATTTATGAATAATTAAATTAAGAAGTAATTAAAAAAAAGAAATTTCCAAAGAATAATGTAAGTATTTATTTGTCAGTTAAACAAACAAAATGGAAAGAGAAACCGTGTGTGGCGCGCACACTGAAATTGTCCATTTTTAGGAGATGATCAAAATACCCAGACATAAGCAAGATGATCATATACTGTTTAGTTTGACTGTAATTATATATGTAAATTGATTATAATCATGTTAGATTAATAATTTAAAAAGAAAATATATTCGTTAATCATTTCAAAGAGTCCGGATTAACATTCCACTTTGATTTGATTATACGCCACACGTAAGAGATTTTCAAATTGAAGACAGCGATATACAAGGACTATTTTTAATAGTGCCTTCAGTTTGTCCAATCCCATGACAACTTGTATGGACGAATGTCTGACAAAGTAATTCTAAATGATCACGTACGTTGATCTCTTCAAACGTATTTATATGGTGGCAGAGCAATTCGTTTCTCTCGCTTTATACCTATAATATAATTTTAGGGAAGTTAATTAGTGATTGGCGAGATTTGACGATGTGGCATTCAAAAGAAATAAACTGTGATGATGAAAAGGTAAGTCTAGCCTCAAGCCTCACACATAGGAAATGACAAAAATCGGGCAGGCAGCATGGCTATGTGGGTCGCTCCCATTAGGGTGTATTGTCACCATCTAGAAAATATTCATATTTGTTACTTCTTTCGCTTCTGTATTTACCGGGAACGGTTATGTTGCTAGCAACCGTGGGTGACAATATATTCGATACACTCAAGAGAAATGAGTGGTCGGTCATGTGTGGGCCGGGTTGCAAGATGTTCTTGTTGAACCCAGGTGTATTCGCCTCTAGAGATACATCATCGGCAGGTGGTCCCATACCTTGTCATACTTGGAAATCCAATTTCCATAAGCGCCAAGCGGTTTTTATTTGTATACTATATAGGAGAATGTGAGATGCAAGCATTCTTCTTGATTCTAAATTATTTGTGGAAACTAATAGACATTATGATAATATCTGATTTCAAGTATACAAATTGTTTTGATCTCATAAGATAAAAACCCGTTCCGTATTCACGACGTGGTCTTATAAGATATTTTTTATTTCTTTAATCTGCTTTAAACTGTCTACTCGTACCAGTCCCCTGACTGACCCAGAGTTTATTTTTCTGTGTTTACCTTAAACTCTTGGGTATTCATAACACTTGTTATGAATAGACAAGTGAATCAGGATTGGATAAAACTTGGAAGGATGGAATGGAACTTTCTGTGTGCTGGTCCACTTATCATATCTACTGTATATTTATAAGTATGCAGTTTGGTCATGAACGATATGTATAATTAAAGATGTACTACGAATGGCTTGTATTACTAGATCCAGTATGTTCTGATGTAATAAGTTCCGCTGTGTTATATTATAAAGTATCATCTTTTGTAAAAAAATCCGCTGTGAGATTCTGATGTTTTCTGTGATTTTGTCTTCTATCTATTCTCATTCTTATTAATGGCACGACTTCCGATGTGTTCGAAAGTTGGGTCGTTACAGTTGATATCAGAGCTTAGGTTACTGATTACCGAGGCTTTGGGTGAGTGTGAGAGAGCGTATTTTTGTAAATTTAAAATAAATCAACTTGGATGGTATACCTAAGTTAGTTATATCCCGTCAAGTCTGGAATGACGACCTGTTATATTCAGGTGATTAAGATGAGTAACCGAGGACAAAGAGATCGAGCTTGTGGAACTTCCACTACTACTGGTTGTAATACTGGATCCCAGGATCAAGGAGAAACTGTGGAGGAAGTTACACCAGTCCAGCAAGATAAAAGCTTTGCAACTATGTGTAAAGAATATACGACTCTGGGAGGAAAAGTTTTTAAAGGGACGAAATCTTTCATTGATGTCCAAGCATGGCTGAGTTCCTATGAAAGGATTTTCAAGGGACTGAAATTGAATGATGATCAGAAACGTCACTTAGCTTCGTGGCAACTTCAAGAAGCTGCTGCTATTTGGTGGGATGCTTAAACCACAAATGTTCCCGAGGAAGACTTCACTTGGGAAAAATTCAAAGAAGCTTTCGAAGCACAATTTCTACCTGCTGCATGGAAGACTAAAATGTATCGGGATTTCATCAATCTCAAGCAAGGGAACATGAAAATATCCGAATATGAGAACAAGTTCAATTCACTTTCTTGTTTCGGGCCAGAACTGATCAATACCCCACTCAAGAAGAATGAAATGTTCATTGCAGGATTGAAGGATAGCCTGCAAGTTCAAATGATTAGGCATCTCAAGATTCCATTTGTCGATCTAGTGGATATGGCAGTTCGTTATGAGGCACTAGAGGGAAAGAAGCTAGTTGCAAACAGCAGACAGGAAAACCCAGTTGCGAGAATTCCAACAAAAGGAAATTTAATCCGAACTGGAACAACAAGGGAATACCAAAAATGAGGGAGAAAGCCAAAGAGCGTTATAAAGATACGCAATGCCATAACTGCAAGGAGAAGGGACACATTGCTAGGTTTTGTACGAAGCCAGCAGCGGAAAAGCCACAGCAAACTCAGCAGCCGGAGCAACCTCAACCAAAGGGAACAAGTGATGCTATTCCCCAAAGGTTTTCATGCTATAACTGTCATCAGCCTGGGCACTTGGTAAAAGACTGTCAACTTATGAAAAAGGCACAACAACCAAAGGTCTATGCTTTAATGGATAAGTCATCAACTTCTGAGAATGTGAAAATAGAAGGAGCTTCAGAAGGTACCTTACTCTTTTGAGATAAAAGGAGTTAATTAACTAGGGTCAGCCTTTAGATAAATTATATATGGTTAGATTAAATTAGAATAATATCCAATCATATTGATACCAGGAATCGAGTTAAAATTATAATTTGGATTTCCTGAAAATTAGTCTGGACTTAAGTATTAATTGGATATGAACTCAGGGAATGTGAACTAGTCGATTTGTGAAATTAAATCAGATTTGTGAATCTCGAAATGGAGACAATTAACTAAGTGGATGAAGATTTTGGGTAAAACTTAACGGAGTTAAGTAAATTGACTGATGAGTTAAAAAGGGATTTTGGACAGATATTTTGGTTATGAATAGGAAAATTGTTGATGTGTGTTAACTATTTATATATAAATCGATAACTCTAAATCTACTGTTTACAAATTTCGACGATAAATTTTTTATAAGGAGGGTAGATTGTAATGACCCGGTATTTACACATATCACTGACACAGATATTAACTAATCTTAAGTACGTATTTACAAATACGATTTAAAATCCAGACTTTGAAATTCCAAAACATGTAAACTTATGTATAATAGCATTTATATATGCATATATCACAGCATTTACTAAAACATTTTTTACACATTCATGTATGATAGCATGTATTAAATGATGTTTGTTTAAATTTATTTTTTTCATGTATGTACAATAACACTTTTCCATATCAAGTTTTTAAAATACCATTTTTTTTACACATGTTTGTTTATTTTTTTCAAAAGATTTAAGAATTTGAGTTTTTGCAAATTCTTGAATTAAAAACTTTTAACACTTGAATTAAAACATGCTAAAACCATTTTGTTGTCAAAGCAAGTTCAAAGGCAAGTTCAAGTTCTCGTGTACATCCACACCCAAAACATGAAATACCATTTCTTTTTGCAAACATGTTTTCATGTATATGTACTTGAGAAAGCACATACACTAGTAATAGACTAGTAGAGAGGATCTAGGAGCATATATTTCACATGGCAAATCATTTTTGTATCTGTAACACCCCGAATTTTAGTTAATACTAAAATTCACTAATTATAGGATAAATAATCTCAGATGTGGGAATTGGGGGTAACGGGCTGCGTTATTGCGTTCGTCTCGGAAAAATACGCGAAATAGAGTCCGAGTTTTCGAGAATCGGAGTCCGTATGGCCCGGTTATGGCCCAAAGAAGTTTGCAGAAAATTTAAAGCTAAAAACAGATTTAGGAATTTAAATTTAGATTTTAAATTAGAACCAGCGGGGCCAGGCGGGAAGATTCCCGCCCTAAGCATGTAAACAGGGCTGTCGACAGGCCTGTCGACAGGGGTGTCGACTTGCCTGTCGACACGGCGTCTCGAGCCAGAAGTTTGGGTGCACCAAATCTGGTTTTCTGGCTAGGGCTGGGCTGGGTTCTAGAGATTTCCTAAATCTAACGGACCTAAATTAATCTAGGGTTAATCTAAGGGCCTAAAACACTCTCTTAATCTATAAATACACCCTAAACCTACCTTAATCCATACTAAAAATAGAAATGAAGGCCTCATGCCGCCAAATTAAATCCTAGAAGGAGTCTCCATTAATCTAAGAAGGAAGTTTCAAGCTAATCCCTCTCAAATCATTCTCTAATCATCACCAATTTCATAATTAGCAACTAATTCCTCTTCATAAGTTGGTTAATTTTGGGTTTGGTGAGTTTCTATCACTTTAACATCAATTGTTAAAGTAAGTAGATTGGGTGTAATGAGACTTATGGTCTTAAATGCGGATTAGTGAGTTTGAATCATTTATAATGATATGTTACTCTATGTTGTTCTATGTTTATGCATGTTTGATAAGTTGGTTTATGCATGCTTAATAAGTTGGTTTATGCATGTTTAACAAGTGGGTTTATGCATATTTAATGAGTGGAATTATGCATATTTAACAAAGTGAGTTATGCAAGTTAAGTATATGTTTAAATGCAAGTTTAATGTGATATGCAAGTTATGCATGCTTATGCAAGTATATGGATGCTTATGCAAGTCATGTATATGTTTAAATGCAAGTTTAATGTGATATGCAAGTTATGCATGCTTATGCGAGTATATGAATGCTTATGCAAGATATGTATATGCTTAAATGACATGATATGCAAGTTATGCATGTTTATGCAAGTATGTGAATGCTTATGCAAGTATGTGGATGCTTATGCAAGTATGTGAATGCTTATGCAAGTTATGTGTATGCTTAAATGCATGTTCAACATGTTATGCAAGTTATGAGAATGCCTATATGCAAGTTCAACATGTTATGCAAGATATGTGTATGATAATATGCAAGCTCATATGCAACATGTTATGCAAATCATGTGTATGATAATATGCAAGTTTGGGTAAAATGTAGTTGGGTTAATATGTGCTTATATATGCAAGTTGACATCCTCTTAACCCATGACAAAGTTATATGCTAAACCCATGATATTTGTGATGGATCTTCCCCTTTTATTATGTCATGAAATGAGAACGATTTACGTGGGGAACGATGGGGTTGGTAAATATGTTAATAAATGAATGATTGGGTATGATTAAGCATACCATAAAAATAATTTACCATAAGTGGGAATTTACCTATTGAGTTAGGTCTACCCCATGGGAATTTACCTATTGAGTTAGGTCTACCCATGTTATGAAAAACTTGATATTAATTAGGGATAATTAATATGGGGGTGATTAATTAGGTATAATTAATCAACTAAGACACGAGGTTGGACCCTTTTGTAGCGGAAGTCTGCCCGGAACCGACCGGCCATCCAGCGGCTACAAATGATTGGCCCAATGTGAGAGGTCTTAGTCATAAATTAAATACATGATTAAAGTAAAGACACGAGGTTAGACCCTTTTGATGACAGAAGTCTGCCCGGAACCAACCGACATATCCAGCAGTCATAAAAGACGGTCTAATGTGAGAGGTCTTTATGAGGTCATGATCTTAATTAATGAATTAAGAAACACTTAACCATATTAGCATGTAGTGAGACATGAGGGGTTAAGTGGGTGCCTTGGGGTGGCATGATGAGACTAGTGGGTTGCCTTGGGTGGCAATAGAAAAATACGATTAGAATACTTAACCAAAGTAGAACATGTAATTAAACATGATAAAAAGGGTTAAGTAAGTGCCATGGGTGGCATGAGAAAATACGATTAGAATACTTAACCAAAGTGGAACATGTAATTAAAACATGGGTGAAGGGTTAAGTAAGTGCGTTGGGTGGCATGTGGAAATCTAGTGGGTGCCCTATGTGGCAATTGAAATATGATTGATGACTTAACCAAATCTTAACATGTAAGTGGGCATGACTACATAAGGGGTTAAGTGGGATGCACTAGATAAAAGTGACAAGCTTAAGTAGTAGCTTGTGGGGGCCCATTTCAACCAATATCCCAAACGTATCTTTGTGGGCTCGACCCATGTCGAGTGACGGGACACGCATATTGGGCTTGATTATAAGAGGCCAAAACGGGTTAGCGGTGGCAACGCGGGACCAACGGGTTTCATATGCGTGTGTGGACCCGGGCTGGTTGGTAAGTCGTTGTTGCATCGTGTAGATATAAAGCCGTGCACTGTTGATATTACCTGGTAGCCACTTTAGGGGAATGATACACCCCAATCGTGGGACCAGCACGGGTATCTACGGTAAGGAGCCGATCGTTGGGGAGTAGTGGGTACACCTAATAAAGATAGGGGCAGACGGCACCTATGTAGGAGTACACGAAACTACTGGGTAAAATTGCTAGGTACACCTAGTGGAGATAGGGGCAGACGGCACCTATGTAGTGGGCTAGGAGTACACGAAACTACTGGGGAAATTTTCTAAGTCCTTGGAAGGGATCAACCTTTAAGTAGGAATGACTGGTGTGGTGCAGTTAGTAATTATCCTTGGGTGGGTAGATGCGTCCTGACGGTTATCTTAGTTTATCCTAAGTCTACCAAGCTGCTTAGTGTAGCCATTCATCCCCAGATATTACCGTAGGTCAAGTTTATGTCTTCTCTGGTTACTTTAATGATTGTATTGTTAAAGTTATAGGACTCACTCAGACTTATGTCTGACCCCGTTGTTTTTATCTTTTTTTCCAACCCTCAGGTCCTTCGGTGGATCCTAGCGGTAGTAGAGCTTGATCGGATTGTTGTTCCAGTCTTTAGGAGCTTGGGTAGATGTAAAGCTCCAGTTATCCAGTTATCTTTTCTTTTGTTATGGCTATTGTATGAGAGAGTGGGATTATGTACTTCTTTATTTTGATGGATATTGTACTTGACTTTTATCGTGGTTTTATGATGTAACCAGACATGTTTATTTCCGCTGTTGTGAGATGATATTTTTAAATTTCAAGTACTAATTATATCTGTCTTGTTGTAATTTTTCTGTTCTATATTCACTAAAATACTCCACCGATGCTTTGGCATTCCCTTAGTGAGTGACCATTGCGGGCGTGGGGTGTTACACGTGGTATCAGAGCAAAGGTTACCGGAACAGATAAAAGTTTTAGAAAATTATTTTTCTAAAAACATTTTTGGAGGAAATATTTTCAAAAACATGTCTTTAAAGAGAAAAGTTTTTGAAAGAAAAGCATAATCCCCGATAGCCATATCTTTATCTTTTGAATTCTCCGTTTTGAAACTTTCCTTTTTCGTCTCAGCATGGCTGAAGATCTTTATCTTCCGGACGGTGTAGCGGTACCAGTATGGTATAGGAGGTTGTTAGAAGCTAGGGCCGCCGCTGTAGGTCCAGCAAATGTTCCTCCTCCACCCGTTGCACTCGTTCCTCCTCGCGCGGATACTTTTGCTATGACTTGTAGGAAGTTTAAGGCTATGGGAGGAAAATCTTTTGTGGGAGCTAGGGATTGGCTTAATGAAACGGAAGAATTGATGGAAATCTTGGAAGTAGAAGAGGGAAAGAAAGTCAGGTTAGCCGCTTGGTTAATGGAAGGAGAGGCCTCGTTCTGGTGGGAGGTCACTAATGGAGAACGCCCTATTGACTCTTGGGTGGATTTCAGGCAAAGGTTTGAGGCAAAGTTTCTCTCAAAAGCGGAAGAAAATATGCATGAGGAAGAGAAGGGTCCCAATGCTAATAAAGCACAGGAGAAGAAAGGAGATCAGAAGAGACCTCAACAGCAAAACAAGGGTGCGAAAGGTAATGGTGGCAAGGGAAAGAAGAGGTGCTTCAATTGTGGGACACTAGGCCACCTAAACAAAGATTGTCGCAGGAAGACTAAGACTGGCTGCTTCCACTGTGGCGAAGCAGGGCATCTGATGAAAGACTGTCCAAAGAAGGAGCAAAGGACGGGGTTTACCTCAGGAGGACAGGTGCAAGCTCTTGTGGCACCAGGTCAGGCTAGGGGGCAAGTACAGGCTCTCGCGATTCGGGAAAGAGGTAGAACTATTTCTATTGAAAGTCTAGTTTCTCTGATCAATCATCCTGTCCGTACTTTATTTGATTTTGACGTATTGAGTTCGTTTATCTCATCATCATTAGTTGAGTTACTGCACTTAGACACCTGTTTGGTAGATGATCCCTTAGTTGTTTCAAACCCAATTGGGGCTCCATGATGTGTTTGGGTTTGAAAGTCTCTATACTTAGCGTTGAGTTTAGATGTGATGCTTGTTGGGCTTCACGGGCTATGGGTTAGTTTTGGGCATGGACTGGTTATCCAGTAGGGGTGCCGTTTTTGATTTTGAAGGGAGAGTTGTTAGGCTTATGGGCCGCCTGGGTAACACTCCCGAGATCTCTTGTAATCCCATAGAATCTGTTATGCTAAGTTATCTAGAATCGCTTGACATGTCGGTCTATAGTTTGCGATCTGTTAGAGCGGTCCGGGAATACCCGGATGTGTATGAGGAGGTGAAGGACTTACCTCCGAAGCGGGAGATTGACTTCCGAGTATATCTGGTAGGTAAGGCTAAACCAGTATCTTGGCCAGTGTGCCACATGGCTCCTCGTGAGAGGAGGGAACTCCATAAGTAAGTAGGCGATTTGCTTGAGAAGGGGTTCATAAGACGAAGTATATCGGAGTGGGGCACTCCAGTAGTTTTTGTTACGAAGGCGGATGGGTCCCTCAGACTTTGTGTAGGCTAAAGAGGACTAAATAAACTCACAAAGAAGAATAGATACCCATTGCCGAGGATTGATGATCTGTTTGATCAGTTAGCTGGCGCCTCAGTATTTTTATAGTGGGACTCGACCACGGGATTTCATCAGTTGAGAGTGGCTGAGGATAGTACAGAGAAGACTGCCTTTAGGACTCCGGATGATTTTTTTTATGAGTGGCTGGTGATGCCATTTGGTTTGACGAACGCCCCCGCATGTGATGAGAAGGGTGTTCAGGGAGTACCTAAATAAGT
Source organism: Allium sativum (assembly GCA_030737875.1). NCBI lineage: Eukaryota > Viridiplantae > Streptophyta > Magnoliopsida > Asparagales > Amaryllidaceae > Allium > Allium sativum. The sequence continues at coordinate 152,645,428 of CM060912.1, forward strand.
TGTGATGGTCTTTGTGGATGACATCTTGGTCTTTTCTAGGAGTAAAGCCAGTTAGGGAAAAACGGTGGTTTTGGAGTAAGACTGGCGAGGACATCCAGGGTTGGACAAGGGGCTTAATTATTTAGCCGTTTTTACTAGTATCATCTCACGTAGGTCGTCTGAATTCGAAGGAGGTATCCCTTGGGTGTTTGTCTGATATTGGTTTAGGCCTTTGGGGCTTGCATTTGGGGGAATGCCGAGTTCGACTAGGGTGGTCTGCGTGAGGGATGGATAGTTGTGATGATTTTGGATGATATCCTGGTGGAGAAGAGCATGCCCTACATCCTAGGGAAGTGTTGGAGGCTCTTCGAGCGCATAATCTTAGGACAGTAAAAGTGGATGGGATTCTTAGCATCCTATGAGTTTGAGATAGCGTATACCCCTGGAAAGGGTAACATGGTAGCGGACACCTTAAGTAGAAAAAGGGTAGTCCTCGAGTTTGTGGTTCGTTGAACGACGGAGCCTAGAGTTTATTTCTAGGTTGGATTTCAGACCTTCCGTTGATTATGTACCCGGTTTGCTAGCTTCCTTGGAAGTTAGACCTACTCTTTTGGGGCAAATTGTAGAAGCACAGAGGGACGACCCACAGTTGGTTGAGTTAGTAGAAAAGCTCATAAGGGGGGAGTCGTCCAGCCATTTGAGTAGGTACACCCTAGACGATAGGGGGTGCTTGCGTAGAGACGGTAGACTTTATGTACCGCAAGACGAGGGTTTGAGGAAGGCTATTCTTGATGATACACACCGTTCTAGGATGACCATTCATCCCAGTGGGGACGAGATGTACCAAGACATGAAAAGGAATTTCTTCTGGGCCGGTATGAAGAAAGATGTGGCCGAGCATGTCGCTCGATGCTTGGTGTGCCAACAAGTGAAGACGGAGCGAAAAGAAACCAGGTGGGTTGCTTCACCCATTGGAGGTTCCGCAATGGAAGTGGGATAGCGTCTCGATGGATTTTATTGACGGGTTACCCAGATCGAGAAAGAGTAATACAGGAATTTGGGTGGTGGTAGACAGGCTTACTAAGAGCGCCCATTTCATACCTGTGAAGAGTAAGAGGACTGCTCCATGGCTAGCTTCCGTACATCTTCGAGAGATAGTTCGATTGCATGGGGTACCCTCTAGCATAGTGAGTGATCGAGATCCTATCTTCACTAGAGAGTTTTGGAAGAATTTGCAAGAGGCGGTAGGGACTCAGTTGTGTCTGAGCACCGCATATCATCCTCAGACGGACGGCCAGACTGAGAGGGTGAATCGTGTTCTAGAAGACCTTTTGAGGCTTTGTATCTTAGATTTTGGAGGTACATGGAAAGAGCATCTTCCATTGGTGGAGTTCGCATATAATAACAGCTTTCAGTCCAGTATTGGTATGGCTCCTTTCGAAGCTCTCTATGGAAGGCCTTGTCGATCACCTACATGTTGGTGGGAATCTACGGATAAGATCTTGCTTGGGCCTGATATGGTTAGGGAGACTTCAGAGAAGATCGATTTGATTCGAAGAAGGATGAAAGCAGCGCAAGATAGGCAAAAATCTTATGCGGACAAGAGAAGGACGGATCTTGAGTTTGAGGTTGGGGATATGGTTTTTTGTCAAAGTATCTCCGTTGAGAAATGTTGTTCGCTTTGGATCCGTTGGGAAGTTAGCACCGAGGTTTGTTGGGTCGTTTCCTATTAAGGAAAGGATTGGACGGATGGCATATAGAGTGGAGTTGCCTGACAGACTTAGTGGTGTCCATGATGTATTCCATGTGTCCCATTTGAGGAAGTGCTTACATGAGACCGCAGAGGTGGTAGAGCCGAGCTTGCTTAGAGATGTAGAGGTAGAGCGTGATGCGACTATTCGACGAGCTCCTACTCGCATCCTTGGGTCAGAGACTAGGAAGTTGAGAAACAGAGAGGTTCAACTAGTCAAAGTGCATTGGGGAGAAGATCAGAGCAACGCAACTTGGGAGACGGAAGCGAAGATGCGTTCATTGTACCCATTTCTTTTTGAGGGTATGTCTTTACTTTCTCCTTTATCGCTTGTCTAGTACTTATCTTATCTTCGGTATGTCCTCTCGTTAGTACCTTTGACCTTTAGATAGGGTAAACCTATGGTTGAAACATGTGTTTGAGACATGTTATGGTTGATGGATGCAAGTGGATGCAAGTGTTTGCTAGTGGTTGCTCGTGGATGCATATACACACACTCTAGGCACTAGATCGGCTCAATCACTTCATATTGCATATTGCATAAAATTGTGTGTAGGAAACTATATTTATGGATGTATAATGATTGTGTTATCATATGGATGATGCATTTTGGTGAATGATTGTGCACTCATGTAGATATTGTATGTGTCGATAGGGTTTTCTCGCATACATAATGGATGCATGGCACTATCATGGTTTGCATATGTTCATACATTAGATAGGGAACATATACACACATTTTTGCATATGCTCATACATCATTAGAAATTGTTTTAAGGACAATGGATGCCCGTGGTTGATGATTTGAGTAGATGGTTGTTTGGATGGTAGGATATGCATTCTCCTTAGCTTAGAGATTTCGGGGACGAAATCCTTTAAGGAGGGGAGAATGTAACACCCCGAATTTTAGTTAATACTAAAATTCACTAATTATAGGATAAATAATCTCAGATGTGGGAATTGGGGGTAACGGGCTGCGTTATTGCGTTCGTCTCGGAAAAATACGCGAAATAGAGTCCGAGTTTTCGAGAATCGGAGTCCGTATGGCCCGGTTATGGCCCAAAGAAGTTTGCAGAAAATTTAAAGCTAAAAACAGATTTAGGAATTTAAATTTAGATTTTAAATTAGAACCAGCGGGGCCAGGCGGGAAGATTCCCGCCCTAAGCATGTCGACAGGGCTGTCGACAGGCCTATCGACAGGGGTGTCGACTTGCCTGTCGACACGGCGTCTCGAGCCAGAAGTTTGGGTGCACCAGATCTGGTTTTCTGGCTAGGGCTGGGCTGGGTTCTAGAGATTTCCTAAATCTAACGGACCTAAATTAATCTAGGGTTAATCTAAGGGCCTAAAACACTCTCTTAATCTATAAATACACCCTAAACCTACCTTAATCCATACTAAAAATAGAAATGAAGGCCTCACGCCGCCAAATTAAATCCTAGAAGGAGTCTCCATTAATCTAAGAAGGAAGTTTCAAGCTAATCCCTCTCAAATCATTCTCTAATCATCACCATCTTCATAATTAGCAACTAATTCCTCTTCATAAGTTGGTTAATTTTGGGTTTGGTGAGTTTCTATCACTTTAACATCAATTGTTAAAGTAAGTAGATTGGGTGTAATGAGACTTATGGTCTTAAATGCGGATTAGTGAGTTTGAATCATTTATAATGATATGTTACTCTATGTTGTTCTATGTTTATGCATGTTTGATAAGTTGGTTTATGCATGCTTAATAAGTTGGTTTATGCATGTTTAACAAGTGGGTTTATGCATATTTAATGAGTGGAATTATGCATATTTAACAAAGTGAGTTATGCAAGTTAAGTATATGTTTAAATGCAAGTTTAATGTGATATGCAAGTTATGCATGCTTATGCAAGTATATGGATGCTTATGCAAGTCATGTATATGTTTAAATGCAAGTTTAATGTGATATGCAAGTTATGCATGCTTATGCGAGTATATGAATGCTTATGCAAGATATGTATATGCTTAAATGACATGATATGCAAGTTATGCATGTTTATGCAAGTATGTGAATGCTTATGCAAGTATGTGGATGCTTATGCAAGTATGTGAATGCTTATGCAAGTTATGTGTATGCTTAAATGCATGTTCAACATGTTATGCAAGTTATGAGAATGCCTATATGCAAGTTCAACATGTTATGCAAGATATGTGTATGATAATATGCAAGCTCATATGCAACATGTTATGCAAATCATGTGTATGATAATATGCAAGTTTGGGTAAAATGTAGTTGGGTTAATATGTGCTCATATATGCAAGTTGACATCCTCTTAACCCATGACAAAGTTATATGCTAAACCCATGATATTTGTGATGGATCTTCCCCTTTTATTATGTCATGAAATGAGAACGATTTACGTGGGGAACGATGGGGTTGGTAAATATGTTAATAAATGAATGATTGGGTATGATTAAGCATACCATAAAAATAAATTACCATAAGTGGGAATTTACCTATTGAGTTAGGTCTACCCCATGGGAATTTACCTATTGAGTTAGGTCTACCCATGTTATGAAAAACTTGATATTAATTAGGGATAATTAATATGGGGGTGATTAAATAGGTATAATTAATCAACTAAGACACGAGGTTGGACCCTTTTGTAGCGAAAGTCTGCCCGGAACCGACCGGCCATCCAGCGGCTACAAATGATTGGCCCAATGTGAGAGGTCTTAGTCATAAATTAAATACATGATTAAAGTAAAGACACGAGGTTAGACCCTTTTGATGACAGAAGTCTGCCCGGAACCAACCGGCATATCCAGCAGTCATAAAAGACGGTCTAATGTGAGAGGTCTTTATGAGGTCATGATCTTAATTAATGAATTAAGAAACACTTAACCATATTAGCATGTAGTGAGACATGAGGGGTTAAGTGGGTGCCTTGGGGTGGCATGATGAGACTAGTGGGTTGCCTTGGGTGGCAATAGAAAAATACGATTAGAATACTTAACCAAAGTAGAACATGTAATTAAACATGATAAAAAGGGTTAAGTAAGTGCCATGGGTGGCATGAGAAAATACGATTAGAATACTTAACCAAAGTGGAACATGTAATTAAAACATGGGTGAAGGGTTAAGTAAGTGCGTTGGGTGGCATGTGGAAATCTAGTGGGTGCCCTATGTGGCAATTGAAATATGATTGATGACTTAACCAAATCTTAACATGTAAGTGGGCATGACTACATAAGGGGTTAAGTGGGATGCACTAGATAAAAGTGACAAGCTTAAGTAGTAGCTTGTGGGGGCCCATTTCAACCAATATCCCAAACGTATCTTTGTGGGCTCGACCCATGTCGAGTGACGGGACACGCATATTGGGCTTGATTATAAGAGGCCAAAACGGGTTAGCGGTGGCAACGCGGGACCAACGGGTTTCATATGCGTGTGTGGACCCGGGCTGGTTGGTAAGTCGTTGTTGCATCGTGTAGATATAAAGCCGTGCACTGTTGATATTACCTGGTAGCCACTTTAGGGGAATGATACACCCCAATCGTGGGACCAGCACGGGTATCTACGGTAGGGAGCCGATCGTTGGGGAGTAGTGGGTACACCTAATAAAGATAGGGGCAGACGGCACCTATGTAGGAGTACACGAAACTACTGGGTAAAATTGCTAGGTACACCTAGTGGAGATAGGGGCAGACGGCACCTATGTAGTGGGCTAGGAGTACACGAAACTACTGGGGAAATTTTCTAAGTCCTTGGAAGGGATCAACCTTTAAGTAGGAATGACTGGTGTGGTGCAGTTAGTAATTATCCTTGGGTGGGTAGATGCGTCCTGACGGTTATCTTAGTTTATCCTAAGTCTACCAAGCTGCTTAGTGTAGCCATTCATCCCCAGATATTACCGTAGGTCAAGTTTATGTCTTCTCTGGTTACTTTAATGATTGTATTGTTAAAGTTATAGGACTCACTCAGACTTATGTCTGACCCCGTTGTTTTTATCTTTTTTTCCAACCCTCAGGTCCTTCGGTGGATCCTAGCGGTAGTAGAGCTTGATCGGATTGCTGTTCCAGTCTTTAGGAGCTTGGGTAGATGTAAAGCTCCAGTTATCCAGTTATCTTTTCTTTTGTTATGGCTATTGTATGAGAGAGTGGGATTATGTACTTCTTTATTTTGATGGATATTGTACTTGACTTTTATCGTGGTTTTATGATGTAACCAGACATGTTTATTTCCGCTGTTGTGAGATGATATTTTTAAATTTCAAGTACTAATTATATCTGTCTTGTTGTAATTTTTCTGTTCTATATTCACTAAAATACTCCACCGATGCTATGGCATTCCCTTAGTGAGTGACCATAGCGGGCGTGGGGTGTTACAGTATCTATCATTTTCAGTTTCAATCTTTCTCTTTTCCTTCCTTGAGATTTCTGAAATTTCTCTTTCCTTTTTATTTTCCAAAACATGTACATTTTTTCAAAAGGCATGTGCATTAGGATCTACCATATCTTGTGTATTTAAACCTCAAGATTCACCTACACTAGATAATTACTAATGCATAGATATTCTAAGATTTTTACATGTTAAATCATCACATGGCCGAGATCAAAAGGGTACGAGGATTTTCAGATTTTTGATTACCTTGAAAGCCAAGTAAAAGTATTTTATGATTTGTTGTTAAATCATGTTGTCATGTGTGAAAATATGATTTTAAAACCCAATAGAAAACTGAACATTTATGTACCAAAAGGAAGATACCATATTCATTAGAACCAAGAAAAGATATGAGGAGAACATGGTTGTGTCATTAGCATTTAAGGTGATGGTTCATAGGAGGCCAATGGGAGAAAATGGGTGCCATGTGCAGGTGATTTCAGTGTGAGTATGTGCTAATAGGAGCTATGTGATTTTAGGTAATAGTACTTTGATTTTGAAAAGAAAAGGATTTTTTTAAAGGTTGTCTATCATTTGTCACAACAAAAACTAAAACTGTTTTGCTCATTTTTCCAAAACATAATTTAATGCACCACTTATTTTAATATTTCCTACACCTATAAATAGACTTGAGCATACACATTCTATTCCAAACACCAAGATATTTGGATAAAATCAGTAAAGAAGAATTGAGGGCTTTTAACCAAAACAGGTGAGTAAACTTTTCAATATTTTCTTCCTGTTTTGGACTGTGAATGGTTTGGCTGTTGTTTTGCTATGGTTGTTGAATGCACACTTGGTTTAAATCATCCTATTTGTCTAAAACAAAGTGTTAGTGAGGGGTATGTTAGTAATAAATTATCATTGAGTTTAGGAATTTATACTGGCAAGTTAATCGCTCCTGTTGTGTTGATAAAACAAACTGATGATCCTCAAATCAGTGGAATCTATATAAATGTACTTCTACTTTAATCTTAAACCATCACACTTACCACAATCACTGCCTAAAAGTAAGGAAATACTCCTAGATAACACTCTATATGGAAACAGGATGATAACAGAAGTTCTCTGTCAATCTTAAAACCAAAGTGGTTTATCAAATGGTTTGAAAACCTGTTTTGATTACATAATCATAATAGTGGATCAAATTAATGTTTTTTAAAAGTAAAATCAGAATTTTTAAATGTGTAAATCAAGAGAAAAAAAATGGATGATCGGAAAAGTCATTTTCGGGAATCTCTGGCGAATTGCTCGACTGGACGTGGTGGTGAATTGCAGGAAGGGGTAGGAGAGGCTATAGATTAAGGGGAAAATGCTAAAGATTTTTTTAATACATGGATTTTGAGAAATGGATCGAAATAGGGTTTAGAGAGGGGTTTTGGGTTCTGTTTTTCACCGCCGAACTGCTCTCCGACGACGGGCCATGGGGAATGCGGTCCTGGGGGAAAAGGGACGTCGGGAAGTGGTGATGGCGTGGCAAGAAGGTGCCGGTGGCACATGGTCAAGGCGAGGAGGGGCGGTGGCTTTCTTGGATGGTGGTTTTTGCTAGAGTGCATTGGACGGTGAAATCACTGTAGCGGCTTGGAGGTGGCGATCAGGGTGGTGGAGAAGAATCAGCGGAGGACGAGTGACGTGCATGGATGGTCATTGGAGGTGGACGTGGTCCCCTGCGCATGTACACGTGCACATGCATGGGTGTGTGAATGAAGAAAAAATGCCAGAGTTTTGGTGAGATCGGCCATGGTTTTGAGGGGTTGGTACTACCAGGGGTACTACTTGGTAGTGGGGAAATCATGGGGGATGGAGCTGATCGGATGAAGTGATGTCGGGGTCTGGAAGTGGCACTTTGGGGGTGATTTGGTACTTTGGTGTTTGGGTGCTCAAGTGGTACTTTGAAAAAACGTGAGAGCCAGGCCAGTTTTCAGGCGTACGCATCATCATTTCGAACTGGTACTTCGACCAAAAGTGGTACTTTGCCTATTTGTTTTCCAATAAGTATTTTTGAATACAAAATAAATTAAACCAGTTTTTAATTAAATGATAAATTAAATATAGGTGAGAAATAAATGAAATAAATAAAAATATAATTTTTATTTAAATTAGTAAGTGGGGAAAAGAAGTGAATCAGGATCAAGTGCAGTTTTCGTCAAGGGTTGGAAAAAAATGCATAAGTTGTAATTAAATTAACTTTTAATTTAGTTTATAAATTGTATTAGAATTTATTTTCTAATGAAAGATTTAAATTTAAACGACAAAAATGAAAGAGAAACCGTGTGCAAAACATACGATAAATTGCCAGTTTAAACTGTAATCTGAATTTCCTATCTCAGATAAATACTGTTCTGTATTGTATAAAACAAGAACTAAATTTTTAATCATGTCTAGATTAATGATTTAGAAAAAGAAATTTTATTTAAATTAATATATAGAAAGAAGAAGTAGATCGAGTATAAGCGATCAAAAGGGAATTTGACGTAAACAATATAAAGTGTAATAGCTGTAAAATAAATTAAACCAAGAAGTAATTAAAAAAAAAGAAATTTCCAAAGAATAATGTAAGTATTTATTTGTCAGTTAAACAAACAAAATGGAAAGAGAAACCGTGTGCGGCGCGCACACTGAAATTGTCCATTTTTAGGAGATGATCAAAATACCCAGACATAAGCAAGATGATCGTATACTGTTTAGTTTGACTGTAATTATATATGTAAATTGATTATAATCATGTTAGATTAATAATTTAAAAAGAAAATATATTCGTTAATCATTTCAAAGAGACCGGATTAACATTCCACTTTGATTTGATTATACGCCATGCGTCAGAGATTTTTAAATTGAAGACGGCGATATACAAGGACTATTTTTAATAGTGCCTTCGGTTTGTCCAATCCCATGACAACTTGTATGGACGAATGTCTGACAAAGTAATTCTAAATGATCACGTACGTTGATCTCTTCAAACGTATTTATATGGTGGCAGAGCAATTCGTTTCTCTCGCTTTATACCTATAATATATTTTTAGGGAAGTCAATTAGTGATTGGCGAGATTTGACGATGTGGCATTCAAAAGGAATAAACTGTGATGATGAAAAGGTAAGTCTAGCCTCAAGCCTCACACATAGGAAATGACAAAAATCGGGCAGGCAGCATGGCTATGTGGGTCGCTCCCATTAGGGTGTATTGTCACCATCTAGAGAATATTCATATTTGTTACTTCTTTCGCTTCTGTATCTCCCGGGAATGGTTATGTTGCTAGCAACCGTGGGTGACAATATATTCGATACACTCAAGAGAAATGAGTGGTCGGTCATGTGTGGGCCGGGTTGCAAGATGTTCTTGTTGAACCCAGGTGTATTCGCCTCTAGAGATACATCATCGGCAGGTGGTCCCATACCTTGTCATAGTTGGAAATCCAATTTCCATAAGCGCCAAGCGGTTTTTATTTGTATACTATATAGGAGAATGTGAGATGCAAGCATTCTTCTAGATTCTAAATTATTTGTGGAAACTAATGGACACTATGATAGTATCTGATTTCAAGTATACAAAGTGTTTTGATCTCATAAGGTAAAAACCCGTTCCGTATTCACGACGGGGTCTTATAAGATATTTTTTATTTCTTTAATCTGCTTTAAACTGTTTACTCATACCAGTCCCCTAACTGACCCGGAGTTTATTTTTCTGTGTTTCCCTTAAACACTTGGGTATTCATAACACTTGTTATGAATAGACAAGTGAATCAGGATTGGATAAAACTTGGAAGGCTGGAATGGAACTTTCTGTGTGCTGGTCCACTTATCATATCTATTGTATATTTAAAAGTATGCAAGTTTAGTCATGAACGATATGTATAATTAATGATGTACTACGAATGACTTGTATTAATAGATCCAGTATGTTCTGATGTAATATGTTCCGCTGTGTAATATTATGAAGTATCATCTTTTGTAAAAAAATTCGCTGTGAGATTCTGATGTTTTCTATGATTTTGTCTTCTATCTATTCTTATTCTTATTAATGGCACGACTTCCGATGTGTTCGAAAGTTGGGTCGTTACAACTGTTGTTTATATAATATATTCGTTAATATAATTAACCTCTAAACAGAATTATATATTTTAAATTGCCCAGTTCACGCAATATTGACATTTCAGCTAATTCTGATTATTTCAGAATTAAATATATTATTTAATTATTATATTAATTAAATATTCAATAGTTATTTTAATTTAAACCGTTTAAATTACCAAATCATATTTTAAATAATTAAATAAATTAATTATTATACCATATAAAAATACGGGACGTTACACAGTAGTTCCAATTAATTTTAGATTTTATTTAAATTCTCATAAGCACTATTCACCTCCTCTAGTGTTTTTTTGCCTTAACGATCCATTCCACAATCCCTAACAATTGGTATCAGAGCAAGGTCTTTCAAAAAGTTCATAATCCAATTTTTGAAAATTTTAAATGGCAAATTTTGGAATTTCTGTTAACACTAGTGTCAATTCATGCATTTTAACAATGTTAAAAGAGTCTGCATATAATCATGTTGAAAAGGCATGTGATCTACTAAAATATTGTTCAATTCAGGAAAAGATGTGTTTTATGACTTTTGAAAATTCAAAAGTTAAAAAGATCGGTAAAGTGGCTGTTGGGAATCCAAATTCTGAAATGGTGGCTTTTGGAAATTCAAATTCTGAAAAGGTGGCTATTGGAAATTCAAATTCCAAACTGGTGTGTTACATGGCTGTTGAGAATTCAAATTCTGGAAAGCAATTAGTGGAAATGAAAAAGGACAAATGGATACTGGATAGTGGATTTCGAGACATATGATGGGAAATCAGGAATTACTTAATAATCTGAAATATGAAGATGGTGGAATGATGAACTTCAGAGATAACTCTGAAGGATACATTATTGGAGTCGGCAATGTCAGTAATTCTGAAACTCCTACTATTTCTGATGTTTTATTAATTAGGAATTTAAAACACAACTTGCTAAGTATAAGTCAACTTTGCGATAAGGGTTATATGATAAACTTTGTAAAGGATAAATGTTTTATAAAAGATTGGAATTTAAAAGTTATATTCGAAGGAGATAGAAAGAAAAATATCTATATATTGAGTGTGAAAATCTCTAGTGATAATCTATATCTTATGACCAACACAAGTGATCCCTAGATCTGGCATAAGAGATTTGGTCATATAAATTTCAAACATATTACTAGGATTTCTAAATTAGATTCAATCAGAGGATCAACTAAATGAAGTCTAAAGTTAATAACTTATGTGACGCTTATCAACTCGGAAAATTAAAGAAAAGTTCATTTAAATCAAAAGATGAAATCACTACATCAAAACCATTAGAGTTAATTCACATGGATATATTTGGTCCATCTCAAGTTCAATCAATAAATCATAATAGATATGTTTACGTAATAGTTGACAATTTTTCTAGATTTACTTGGATTTTGTTTCTTAAAAATTAAAGTGATGCTTTTAATCAATTTAAAACTTCTTCTAAAAGAATTCAAAATTTATTATCACCAAAATCAAAACAATATGAAGTGATCATGAGGGAGAATTAGAAAACGAAAATTTTGAAAAATATTGTAATGAAAAGGAATAACCCATAATTTTACAATTCCGAGAACCCCTTAACATAATGGAGTAGTTGAACGTAAAAATAGGACGATACAAGAGTGTGAAAGTACTATGTTATCTGATAGTAATTTACCAAGGAATTTTTGGGTTGAGACTGTTGTAACAGTTTGCTATATTATAAATAGAATTTCAATTAGACCTTTAACTCATAAAACCACATATGAACTTTTGTATAATAAGAAACCAAAAGTATCATATTATAAATATTTGGAAATAAATGTTTGCTGCTTAATACTAAAGATAATTCAGACAAGTTTGACTCGAAATCCGATAAAAGATTATTTATTAGATATTCCTATAGATGTAAAGCATATAGAGTTTTCAATACTCGAACCAATACCACAGAAGAAACATTAAACGTATCTTCCGACGAAAACTATAAAAGTATAACTTAAAACAATGAAGATGAATGTGAAAATGAAATTAATGAAATAAATCATGAAGATAATCAACCAAATTAAAGAATTAGATTACTTAGAGATCATCATGTAGAAAATATCTTAAGAGATATTAAATCTGTTGTTAGAACTCGTAATCAATTAAATAATATGAGTAATACGGCATTTATTTCAACTACTGAACCTAAAAATCCAAAGGAAGCATCTCCCGATGATTCATGGATACTTGCTATGCAAGAAGAACCGAATCAATTTACTACAAATGATGTATGGAAACTTGTTCCTAGACCAAAGGATAAGACTATAATAGGAACCAAATGGGTTTATAAAAATTAAATGAATGAACATGGTGAGGTTGTAAGAAATAAGGCACAACTAATAGCACAAGGTTATACTCAAGAAGAAGGAATATATTACGATGAAACTTTTTCCCCTGTCTTGGGATTTTACTAGCCTTTAAAAACCATAATAATTTCAAATTATATCAAATGTATGTCAAAAGTGCTTTTCTAAATGGATTTGTTAAAGAAGACGTATATGTAGAGAAACCACCTCTATTTGAAGATGAAAAATTACCAGATCACATATATAAGTTAAAGAAAGCATTATATGGATTAAAACAGGCTCCTAAGGCTTGGTATGATAAATTAAGAAATTATTTATTACAATCAAATTTTGAAATATGAAAATTAGAAAATACTTTGTTTATTAAGAAAAGTAATAAAGATACACAATTAGCTCAAATTTATGTTGACTGTATAATTTTCGGATCGACAAACGATAAGATGAATAAAGAATTTTCAAATATTATGACCCAAGAATTTGAAATGAGTTATATGGGAGAACTAGCATTCTTTCTAGGATTAAAAATTCGTCAATTAAAGAATGGAATATTTATCAATCAAGAAACATACGCAAGAGATCTAATTAATAAATATAATCTAACAATAACAAATGGGAGACCAACACCTATGGTGTAACGAATAGGGATTTTCGACCCCGAAAATCAACATAAAACGCCATGTCGAACATTCAAGCATCGAAAACACCGGAACGTTATTAGAAAGAAATTAGAGGGTGAGGTAAGAAAGAAAGAAATATTAGAATAGAAGATATAAGAAGAAGGAACACATCAGAATCAGAGTCTCACATCACAACGGAATAAATATAATATAGAAATAAATCTTTATAAAGAACTTGAAATAATACTTACAATCAGAGTACAACTTACAGTCAATACATCTGGACAGTTATAATAGTCTGTCCTCATATACAACACACAGCGAAATAAATAATAGTACGTCTGAACTCCTTCGGCACGTCTTCTGAACTTCGTAGTGTCTAATAACCTGAACCTGTACACCCCGGTCTAACCCGAGTATTACAAACACCGGGTCAGTATGGTAAACCAGAGTGAGAGCAACACATTAAGTTTAAGGGATCATCCAACTTGATTTTAAAGTTCAAAATCTTTATAAAAGGATAATCGTAAGACCAAATCCACACACAAATACGGATGGTTTTTACCTTACGATAACCCAAAATATTTTGAAATCAATATCTTATTGTGATATTCTAATAGTGTCTAAATACAAATAAGTAGAATTTAGCGGAACGCTTGCATCTCACGCTCCACATATATAATATACAATCAAAACCGCAGGCGCTTATTGGAGATTGGATTCTGACTATGACAAGGTATGGAACCACCTACCAATAATGCATCTCTAGAGAGGAATACACTGGATTCATCAAGAACGTCTTGCAACCCGTCCCACACATGACCGACCACTCATTTCTCTTGAGTGTATCGAATATATTGCCACCTACGGTTGGTACCAACATAACCATTCCTGGGAGATACAGAAATGAAAAGAAGTAACAAAATGAATATTCTCTAGATGGTGACAATACACCCTAATGGGTGAGACCCACATAGCCATGTTGCCTGCCCGATTTTTGTCATTTCCTGGTTGTGAGGCTTGAGGTTATAACGTATCTTTTGGAACATCTTGCCACCATTCATTTCGAACGCCCAATCATCGGATTTGTCCAAACACGTTGCCCTGGGACTGGACAACCGAAGGCACCCTCCTACCACATCCTAGGAATCACCCTATAGATAAGTAGCGAGTAGTCCTTTCCACCCATAGACTCCAACCACGACACAATCATATTTTATCTCTAGGAGCTAACCGGAGATTATAAGCAATATTTCCGCTTTATGAAGATCTGTGGTCTTCATATGCTCCATCTCGATCATCGTTTGATCTCCTTCATAATTACGTATTTGTTGGTCGGAACGGTTTTCGAATATAGATCTGATCCCGGTCTTTCCGAACCACCCATCGATAATTAGCCAGATTTGATAGTCGGTTATTTAACTATCAATCAAACAGACATTCATCCATAAAAATAAAATAAATTTACTGATTCCGTATTTAGCATCATTTGACCTCTTTGATTAACCATATGTCAAATTAAAACTTCCATGTTTCTAATGTTAGGAAAAACATTCCCCTTTTCTTATTAAATATAGGAATATTCGATTTTCATTTCATCTCTACTTCATTAGCTATTCATTGTAAATTGGTAAGCGAGTAAATTTCTAAGCGTCAATCCCGTAGGCCGAAACCAACATCAGATTGACATCACGAAAGTTACTCAACTCAACCGACGTACAACATGTTCTACATTCTTTAAAAACTACCTTACATTCCCTTTCCTACAAAATATATCTTTATTAAACATTATCAATAAACCTTGATTCGAAAATAAATCAAATTCTGTACAAAAACTTTATCTAAAACTTACTTCAAACTTATTCGGGGTAAATCTTATTGAAAACTTCATCTCTTGTTTAAAATACGTGACTTAGGATCGAATCTTTATACTTATCAAGCCAAACCATTTTTAATTCAATTCGGATTCCTATTTCGATTTCCCTTTTCATATTTTAACCTTCATTCATTTCATATCTCATTTCAAAATTCATTAATTAACTCGTTTCAATATTTACAGTCATTTACAATACATTTAAATACTTGGTTTTCAATATCTTTGTTCAACTCGGATTTCGAAGAAAAATCCGATTTAAGCTCACTTAACATTATTGTCAATGTAAACTCCCTTAAAACACGTTTAACTAATAAACGTCTTCGAAGACTTTAAAAATACCTTTTGATTTTCCCAGGCCATCACTTTGATTATTATTAAAGAAATAATAATCAAATTTCAATATATGAAAATGATTTACTTTATCATTCCATTTATAACAATTTTAAATAATCAAATCTCATTAAAGCACTTGACTTACTCAATTTTATATAACTAACTCATTAACCTACCCCAAATGTTCTTTCCATTCAACATTAATTAATAGTATAATTAATTTATATTAATCCAATTCATAACTTGTTTCACTAATTCGAAATTATATACAAACATTTCGTAAACATGGTTTTACCTCTTCGCCAACTTAGATTTTAGAAATTCAATTAATTGGAATTCCAAGAAGAATCCAATTTAAACATACTTATATATTTAATATAAATGCCCTTGAAAACTTATTTAACTAATAATAGGGTTTTAAAACTTCATAACTTCCATTAAATTTATTTATAACAAATTAAATAATCAATTATCATTAAGCACTTGACTTAACATCGTTAACTTGTTGATCCATTCCTATGGATCCATCTATTAAATTAATAATATAATTAATTCAATTAGTCTCATTTACTTTGATTATTATAAAATAATAATTAAACCAATATAATCCCAGTTTAATTGTTTAAAAATTCCGGTCCTAACTCTTAGGTAAATTTCTGCTTAACCACTTTTAAATGTCATTAACATACGACCTTTCTTTATGAAAACCATTTGGTAATTTCTTATAAACTTAAACAATAATTAAAAAAATATTAATTTCCCTTTTTATAAACTTTAGTTCAAAATAATAGATTTCAAAACCATCTTCAGTTATAAAATGACTTTTATAACTTCATCTATGTTGATTAATATGACAATAAATCGACATTTCATAAAACAATTTATTTTTAGGCCATCTGCTGCTAGCTACACAACCAATATTTATCCATTGGTTAACCACAAACTAATGTTGAATTTATATCCAACAATCAATGATCAAAGCAACCATCTAATCAAATTGGTTAAACAGTTCATATAATTGTGATATGAAAACAAACAATAAATTTAAGGAATCCAGTTGGATCCCTCCAACCTGTTTCTCCTTGCATCCAAATATTCAACAGTCAACAGTAACAGCAATCCAAACATCCATATTTCAATCTAATACGTTTATATTTTTATAAACGTAAACAACGAGGTAAGTTACCTCTTATTGGAATAATCGTTAAAAATAACGATTTGGTTTAAATTAAAATAAACAAACGTTTAATTTAATCAGTTCAGTCAATGTATTCAGCATCCATCAAATAACTAACAACCATATTACATAAATATTTAAACCCAACTTATATAAAATATAAATGGGATAAAAGCTGAGTGAGTTGAACTCACCTTGAGTTTCCATTACGGTTTGTTTTAATTAAATTAAATAGACGTTTAATTTTAATTAAAAACCCCGAATGAATCCAATTCTGTTTAACTGGCCCCACCATGAGGTGTTTGTCGCCCCGGTCCCAATGTCTCTGGTTGGATCCCATTCTTAAAATGCCCAATCGGTTGACCTTCACACCATGCAGTCTTGTTTAGTGCAATACCCTAAATAGCATGTCATATAAATTTCCTTTCTTCTTGTTATTATTTTTTTCTTCAATTAGAAGCCCATTAGCCCATCTTTTCTTTTCCAGCCCACTCGCTCCCTTAATTCACAGTGTCATCTCCTACAAAACGCTGCACCCGTTCATTTGTTTCTTCGACTTCATTCCTTCCTGCTATGTTTTTAAACTTCAACATTTCCCGGCCTTCGTTCGGCCCATGCAGGTTCTCTCCACTCCAGCATCTCACCACAACCACCCCAGATCCTCACCATCCAACGCATCTCCTTTGATGCTGCTTCTTGTCACGTTGCCACACCCTTCATGCCCCACTCCCATCAGTACACTGCCACATGCACTCCACGTCCCTCACTCCCACCACTTCATTCCTACAGACACACCTCCCATCCCAGAAATCAAGATAAGCACGCACCCTGTTTCTACTACCTGTCACAACACCAGCTGTCCGCACAACTGTCTCCGACCAACGGAGCACCTCCTAACCTCATGGACCCAAACTGATCATTCAAACACAACACCGTTACTATACTGGACCTATCGCCGAGCCCAGAGAACCCATCGTCCATCAGGACTCGCTCGAACAGCCGCCTGAACCTGGTACTCTGCGCTGATCTCCAACTCTTCGGCGTCCACCTCCCTTGCTTCCTCAAAATGTTCATGCATCTGCTTCCTCTTGTTCTCGAAACCGTCTCCACTGCTGTATCACACTTCAGCTCACTTACGCTTCATTTCAGAACATCCCCATCTCTACTACTGTTCACTTACCCCAACACCCTTTGTATTTGAGCTGCCAATCTCCTACTTTTCTTTTGTGTTCTTGTATGAGGCACGGTGGAATTTTAATGGCTGCTGCGTTTGTTTATGTTTCGATTTCTGGGAAGATTGTGGTATATTTATATACATGGAGAAGGTGAAGATAACTACAACGTCAAGTCCTAGTCCCCGTAGCCATGCTCTGTAGATGAGGAAGGACTGCAGCGAGCTTTCCTTTCCGTTTCATTTCAATGTATAGCTGCTATTAGGGTATGGCTTTCAGGGTACAGTAGCCATGTTGAAAGGAGGATACAATATTAATGTAGTCAAGTCGAAAAAATAGGGCGCATGGTAGCTTTTTGAAAAGAGATAAGAAAGCAGTGGCACAGTATCGATGTAGCTTATTTTCATTTCGGTTATAGTGTATTATATGATAGGTTATGGTAGATGTTTTAGGGTGAGGAGCCGATGAGGAAGTAACATGCAGGGTACGGTTTTTGAAAAGAAATAACATAGCAATGGGTACTGTATTTTTCGTATTCTATCAGTGGATAGTAGGGGTATAGCATTGCAGGGATATGATGTTTCAGCATGTGTACGTGAATAGAGAAGGAGTTGGTGTGTTTTCTTTTCACTAGCTATGTGCTTTGATTTGAAGTCACAAGGCAATAGGTTCATTTGTACAAAGTGAAGTAGGTAGGCTGTCATACTATAGGGTAAGCATGCAGATTCCCAATACTTACCTAAGGCCAAAAGAACGTTAGCTCTAATGTATAGGTGGTCACTGCTTTCACATTGATGGGCTTATTGGACGTGAGTGCTTAGGAGGAATGTAACATAGGGTAGGCTCAAGAATATTAATGTAGTTTCATTTCTAAAGATACATGTCAGTGTGTTCTCATTCCAAAAGATTATATGCTAGCATGTTTTCATTTCAAAAAGGTTATATGTCATGCATTGATTTCTTAGGGTAGGTTGATTGTATACATATTATTTATTTTGGTACACAGTTACCATTATTTACGCTACTCTAAAATGTACGCACCGACACACACTGACTTCAAACTCAACAAAATTATATATACTGCTACGTCTTGACATTGCGGTCTCAAAGAAATAAATTTTGTTGAAAACGGCCTTCGTTTGCACAATGACCATATTTTTAATTCCAACGTATTTATCGGTTCACAATCTAGTTGAACGTACCACAAAACAACTTCAATTAGCTCCAAACTGGAAATATGACAATTACTAGTTGTGCCTATCCTAATAAATTTCGTTTCGTCGGAAACAAAGGCTATTTGAAAAACGGTTATTTATAACACTTATTTAATATCGATATAATATTATCAATTTCAAAACAATCCAATTAAATAAATTATTATCATCCTGTATATCTAAATTAATAGTATATCACTTCGAATATGAAATTTATAGCTTAACATTAATATTTTCAAATTTAACAATATCCAAATTTCATTGAAATAAATATTATAAACCCATTTATAATTCATATTTAACATTTAATATAATAAAATATATTAAATATCTAACCGTTAAAAATACGGGACGTTACATATGGCAACTAATATAGCATTAAGCAAAGATGATACATCTAAAGATGTGGATCAAAAACTATATCGAGGAATGATAGGATCGTTATTATATATAACTGCTAGTAGACCAGATATAATGCATAGTGTATGTCTCTGTGCAAGATATCAATCGCAACTTAAGGAAACACATTTAAAAGCCGTAAAACGTATTCTAAGGTTTGTAAAGCATACATCAGGCTTTGAATTATTTTACCCTAAGGATGATTCATTCGATTTAGTTTCTTGCTGTGACACTGACTATGCAGGATGTAAATCTGATCGCAAAAGTACTAGTGGAACATGTCACTTCTTAGGACATTCACTGGTATCGTGGTTCAGTAAAAAAACAAAATATTGTATTTCTGTCAACAACTAAAGCTGAATATATCTATGCTACTTTGGCTTGTTCACAAGTAATATATATGCAACAAACTCTAAATGATTTTAAATTGAAAATAAATAAATCACTGATATACCGCGATCATACGAGTGCTATAAATATTTCTAAAAATCCAACTCATCATTCAAGAACTAAACATATCGATATAAGACATCATTTTCTAAGAGATAATGTAAGTAAAGAGAAAATTTCACCCGAATTTATAGAAATAGATAAACAAATAGCAGATATATTAACAAAATCACTGAACGAAGCAACGTTTATTAAATTTAGAAGAAAATTAGGCATATGTTCCTTAAGTGGGTTAGAATAATTAAATATACTACTATATATAAAAATAACATAAAAAATTAGAAAAATAAAATTTAAAACACAAGTATGTCGACATACATTAATGCATATGTCGACATATAACTGCTAGAATTTTAAATTTAATTCCCACAAAAAGTTAGTTATATTAATTATTTAAACATTTTACTTTGACTTTTCTTCTTCATTTTCATTTCTCTTTTCTTTAAAAATTCTAAACTAAAATAAACAATGGCCTCTACTAATTTAAACACCAAAAGCAACTTCTATTCGTCCGTTGGACCATCCGAAGGTCCTTTCAAATGATCTAAGTTCTCTCGTGTCATTAAAATTGAAGAAAAGATGGAGTATGCTCTACAAATGATGGCTGAAATACAAGTACTTCAGGTTAAAATGAGCCAAGAGCAAATTAGGCAAGGGAAAGTAATAAGGAGTCTTCGTAAATTCATAATGGATAATCAGGCTAATCCCATTATCATCGACGATGAAAATCAAGCCGTGGAAGAGGAGGAAGAACCAGAAGAGGAAGAAGAAATGATGGAGGAAGAAGAACCTCAAGAGCCACAACAAACGATTACGGAAGAGGACGATAAGGTTGTATGTGTAGGACATGTCTTGTTCGACCAAAATGGAAATGTGATTGAATAGAATGGAGATTTTTGTCTCCATTATCCAAATTGTCCAATTCACAAATCTCCCATTGTCAAGAATAATTAGTATTTAAGGTTTTCTTTGGTTTTTCATTCTTAGAATGTATCGTGCTCGTATAAATCCATGTACCATCGCTTGTAAAAATTATAGCATAATATAATAATTGATTATGTTTACAACAAAAATAAGTTAAGTAATTAATTGTACGTCTTAGCATAAAGTAATACGGATATAAAATTAAAAGTGAGCTTAAGAATTATTAAAAGGGGTATTTTACTTAGGGGGAGTATTCTACTTAGTTACTTATAGGTTTTTACTTAGATAGTTATGCGATTTAGAGGGAGTAGTTTTAGAATTTCTTTTTGACAATGCCAAAGGGGGAAAAATTAATATAGACATAGTTTATAGGACTCATCTAAATAGGGGGAGTATTTGAAGGATCAACAACAACAGGTATATATAGGTATGATATGTTAAAAACTAAGGTTGTCAACATAAAAAAGAGGGAGATTGTTGGAGAATGGAGTTTTGACGACAACAACCTAATTTCAATATTAATTGATTATAAAATATATACTAACACCTCTATCTAGAATATATATATATATATGTATATACACACATATGCAGGATTTATATACAGGAAATATTACTGAAGCCTGTAAATTTAAAGATGTTAGAGATTCAGAATTCAGAGATATTTCAAGACTCATGAGTATTCAAGATTTCAAGAGTTCAAGAGTTCACGATAAATATAGTTATAGAGTCTAGATTATGTAAGACTCTAAATAGCACCCCAGGTTCAAATTCAAAATAATAATTAATTCTGTTTTTCAAATTTTGTTTTCAAATTCTATCTTCAATCTCTTTCTTCTCCATTTTACTTTCTATTTTTATTTGATTTAAACTTAAGTTTTATAGATTTATACTTCATAAGTTTTATATATTTATATTTTATATGCTTTATATTTTTATAGTTTTAAACTCTATAATTTTAGAAATATGTTTATATAGTTTATATTTATGTTTTCATATGATTTTCTACTTTATAATATTCATTTATAACACTATATTTTAATTCAAGAATTTCCAGAATTATATATATATATATATATATAATATACACACACACACATGTATATCAAAACACTTGAAAAATATTCAAATTTCAATTTTGTACATATATATGTCGACATAACTATATTTACATGTTGACATATAACTGTCATTTTTTCAAACTTGAAAGGAAGTGTCTTTTCACTATTTGTGACGATTCTAAGACGTTGCAACCTTTCACACATTATAAGAAGGGGATGATTTCGAATTTTTAATCAATATTTCTTCTCTAACTTTATTTCCTTTCATTAACCATTATTCTTTATAATTTTTATGATTCCTACACCTATACTCTACCGAATTCATTTCATTAATCTTCTTCTCTCTACACACTCTGCTCATTACTCTCTGAATCAAGTGCTATTTAAGAGTTATAGGGTTGTTTGTAATTGTCTGGGTTGTGTAAGGTAATCGGCGGTATCCCTTGTAGCCGTGAAATCAAGGACGAGTAGTCGGTGGTATCCCTTATAGACGTGAAATCAAGAAGGTATACTTGATCAAGTGTGTGTGGAATCGGTGCTATCCCTTGTAGCCGTGAAATCAAGGAGGCTTGTAATTGGATATTGATATAGTAATAAAACTCTTCACATTCCAGAGTTGTGCGGGACTAGAAGTAGTTTCAATTCCGAACCAGTATAAAATCCAGTGTGCTCTTTCCTTTTCTATACTTTATTTTTGTTTATTTTTGCATTTGTGTTTGATTCTGTGTCTATGATTGTCTCTGTGGTGTTTGATTCGTATAGTAGTTCACATAAATTTTAGATTTTATTTAAATTCTCAAAGCACTATTCACCCCCTCCCTCTAGTGTTTGTTATGCCTTAACGGTCCATTCTGCAATCCCTAATACCTTTTTCATCCAGTCTTATTTACCTGCCTTGGCGTTTCTATTTTATGTACATTTGAAAGTCATTAGAACTCGTCATACTTTATGTCTGATCTTTTTTCTTTTGCTTCTTTCTTCCTCCCCCCTCCCATAGGACCTTGGAGTGGAAGCACTCAACAACGACTCGGACTTCTCTTATAGCTTGAACTTGAATTTCGTGAGATGTACCATTTGACTTGCACTCTATTTTATTATGGCTTATGGATAGAGATATGATTTTATGTACTCTGATGCTTTGTTCTATAAGGCAGATTTGATGTAATTGGTTTTATTATAACCTGTTTGAGACTACGTTTTGTTTTTAATAATGAAGTTGAAATTTTCCGCTGCTTATTTTATATATGTCTTGTAAATTTCTGTACTGTTTACCTACTGCGCTTCACGAAACTTAATGCATTCTCTTATGGGTGACATTAACAGATGTGAGATGTCACATTTAGTATTAGAGCTAAAGGTTACATGATCAGAGAAAAAGTTTTTAAATTTTTTTTTCAAAAGCGAAATGTTTTCAAATAAAAATATATTTTTTTAAAAACAAATCCCTGCAAGCCATATTCAATATTCTCTCGATCTCTTGTTGAATTATTTTTCTTTTCAACATGTCTGGGGCACCTAATCTTCCCGAGGGAATTCCGCTACCGACATGGTTTCATAGGTATCTTGAGGCTATGACACCTATCAAAGGTCAAGGAGATGCCCTACCCCTAGCTTAGGAGATGCCCTACCCCTAGCTATAGCTGCTGTGTTCTACCTCCACGAGTAGATAAATTTTCTAAGTTATGTAAAAACTTCTGCGCTATGGGAGGAAAACCATTCTGTGGTACCAAGAGCTTTATTAAAGCACGAAATTGGCTACGAGAGATGGAGAACGTGTTTGTTCTTTTCGAGATCGATGATCGAAGGAAGATACAATTGGCTGCAACTAAAGGATGAAGCTTCTTACTGGTGGGAAGTAACGTAAGTAGGACAACCAGTAGCTACTTGGGATGATTTCAGACAGAGATTCGAGGTGAAGTTTTTTCTTAGGCGGAAGAAGGATTACAAATGGAAAGATTTTTGACTTTGAAACAAGAGGACATGCCTGTTAAGGATTATGTGAATAAATTCAATCAGCTGACGAGGTTTGGACTGGACTCGGTGAATATGTCCCACAAGAAGGCGCTTAGATTTGTGAGAGGGTTGAAACAACCTCTCCAAGGACTTGCATTATTTCACATACCGATGGGGGCGACGTTTGAAATGCTGGTTGACATGGCTATTATGCATGAAGATGGAAAGGATGAGAAGAAATACTGAAGAGACTAAGGGCAAGAAGAAAAAGTGGTAGCCCAAGAAAGGAAAGCAAAAGAAAGGAGGAAAAGCTAACAAGGCTCAGATCAAGAAGGATATCAAGTGTCATGGTTGCGAAGCTATGGGTCATTTTGTGAAGGACTGTAGAAGGACAAAGAAAGCCTGCTTTAATTGTGGACAAGTGGGACACTTTAGTAAGAAATCACCTAGCAAGCAAGGACAAAGGGCCGGAACTTCCGAATAAATACATGCTTTAGAGGCGAGTGGACCTGATCGAGGGAGGAAAGTCATGATTAAAGGTTTGATTTCCCTTTTTGACTATCCTTTTAGAACCCTATTTGATTCTGGCACTTTACATTCGTTTATATCCAGTTCTTTAATAGAAAGTCCGCACCTTTATACTAGTATCATTTCTGATTCTGTAGTAGTCTCAAACCCCATAGAAGGATCACCTCACTTATCCATAATGTGTAGGGTTTTGAGAATTTCTATCTTGAGCATCGAATGTGAATGCGACACATAGGTGTTGGCCTTTATGGGCTATGTTTTGATTCTAGGAATGGATTGGCTAGCCATGTATGGTGTCATCTTTGATCGTAAAGAGAGAGTGTTAGGCTTCTGACTTGTCATGGTAGGACTCTCGAAATTTTCTATGACCCATGAGGGTCAATGATGCTCGATTTTCTAGAATCACTTGATACTTCTGTTGACGATTTGTGATCTATACCCATAGCCAGAGATTATCCGGATGTTTTCGATGAAGTTAAAGGACTACCTCCGAGGCGTGAGATAGACTTACGGATTTACTTGGTAGAGAACGCGAAGCCAGTTGCTTTACCAATGCTCCACATGGCTCCTAGGGAAAGGTGGAAGCTCAACAAGAAAGTAAGGGAGCTATTCAAGAAAGTTTTTATTAGGCAGAGCATATCAAAGTGGGGAGCTCTAGTCGTCTTGGCAACCAAGGTAGACGACTCACTTCGTCTATGCATGGATTATTGGGAGATGAATAAGCTCACTAAGAAGAATAGGCACTCACTACTGAGAATTGACAACCTGTTTGATCAGCTAGTACGCGCATCAGTTTTCTCATAGATGGATTTAGCCATGGGGTTTCATCAGCTAAGGGTGGCAGAGGACAACATTGATAAGACTACATTCATAAATCTAGACGGTTTCTTTAAGTGGACGGTTATGCCTTTTGGGCTGACCAATGCACCCGCCTATTTTGTGGACTTGATGAGTAGGGTGTTCACGGAGTTTTTGAACAAGTTTGTGGTGGTCTTTGTGGATGACAATTTGATCTTCTCAAAGAATAAGGAGGAGCATGCCCAACACTTAGGAGAGGTTCTAAGCACTTTTAGATTGCATCAACTCAAGGCAAAGTTTTCTTGGTGTCACTTTTGGAGAAAGGAAGTAAGGTTCCTAGGGCATGTGGTCTTAATGGATGGGATAGCAGTGGATCCCGCTTCGTTGCGGTTCAAGACTGGAAAGCCCTAAAGAATGCGACGGAGGTGAGAATTTTTCTATGGTTGGTGAGGCTATTATATGAAGTTTATCAAAGACTTTGCAAGGGTATCGTCCATGCTTACCCGATTGACGAAGAGGAACTTGACTTTTTTGTGGAGCATTGATTGTGAGGATGCCTTTCAGAGATTGAAAAGGGCTCTGACAACAGCCCCAGTTTCGACTCTCATAGATGGAAGTAAGATTTTCACAGTCTACACAGAAGCTT
The DNA here is from genome assembly GCA_030737875.1 of Allium sativum. Lineage (NCBI taxonomy): Eukaryota > Viridiplantae > Streptophyta > Magnoliopsida > Asparagales > Amaryllidaceae > Allium > Allium sativum. The sequence goes on from CM060912.1 coordinate 152,671,126, forward strand.
GTGGAACACAGCTTGGTGCTGTTTTGATGCAAGAAGGATGGGTAGTATGCTATGGTAGCAAACCGTTGAGGGTTCATAAGAAGAACTACCCTACCCATAACCTAGAGTTGGTTGCAATAGTGTTCGCATTGAAGTCTTGGCAACAATATCTACTTGGAGAAATATTTGAGCTATACACAGATCATAAGTCGCTCAAGTACTTGGTCTCACAAAAGGATCTCAACCTAAGGCAACAACGGTGGCTGGAGTTCCTAGCGTCCTATGACTTCGAGATAGCTTATATCCTGGGAAAGGGTAATGTAGTGGCAGACGCATTGAATAGGCAGAGGATAACTTTAAGTCCTCTATACGTAGAATGGCGGAGCTTGGATTGCATCTCGACCTTTGATTTTAAACCATCTACAGATTTCACATTGGGATTGTTAGTATCATTGGAGGTGCGACCTACTCTATCGGAGCGTATTGGATCTATGCAGCGAGAGGACCCATAAATTTCAAACATCTTGGACAAGCTTGGTAGAGGAGAGACTTCTAGTCACCTTGCCAGATATACCATGGACGAGAAAGGGTGGCTAAGACGAGATGGAAGGCTATGTGTCTGTAGGATTAGGGAATTGATAAAGGCAGTGCTTGTAGAAGCTCATCATTCTTGGATGACTATCCATCTGGGTTGTAACAACCTACATTCTACGCATCGGAGGATCGTAGAATATTTCTTTCTTTCTTATACGAAGTCATATGGTCATGTAACTTTGGGAAACGACTATTGGGGTCATTTCCCATGTTCATGATTTTTGCCGATTTTTAAATGACCGTTTTGCCCCCAACTGATCTTGTTTCGGCCATAACTTTTGATTGGAAAGGAGTTTTGACCTAAAACCACTTCCATTGGCTTCGGATGATGGTTTACCTTTCCGTAGAGTGGTCACATGTGAGAAACGGATTTACCGTTTGGGAGATATGGCTGAAAAAAGGTTTGGAAGGTGAAAAACTGCTTAACCGGGCCAAATAAGGTGATTAGTGAATGAGCCCAAAACCCATTTCGGGATTACGGTTATGGGGAGGCTGAAAAGAGTTAGGGTTTCATTCCATTTCAGTTTTCCAGCCTCCACTTACCTCTTAGAAACCCTATAAATGGCCTCCAACCTCTAAATCACCTCCAAATCACTTTCTAATCAAAGATTAAGCTTAGCAACATCAAATCAAGGGAGATCTTCACCAAATCAAGATTAGAGTTGCTGTTTAGCATTGTTATTCGCGCCCAAATAGAGATTTATTTCAGATCTAAGGTTTACTGTGGCTAAGGTGAGTGATTTGCATAGTTCCTCACTAATTATGGTTAATTAAGGGTAATTAGTGTTAATTAGCGAATTTAAAAATGATAAAAATATGGAAAAATATTTATAAATTCGAAAATAATGTTTTAGACCAATGTTAGAAATTTGGTTTGATTTGATTAAGTTTTGCTAATCATATCATTAGTTTTGCCTAAACATGCTTAAGGGAAAATATGGGTTTTTGGGTATATTTGATCCGTTTTGACATGTTAATTCATTGTTTTGGTGTTTTTGGTTAGTTTGCTATGTTGCTATGACTGTATGATATGCTTTGTGATTGATTAGAAGAGATAGATTGGTCGAAAATGCCGTCGAATGGCGTAAAACATTTGTTGGAAAAAGTTGTAGAAAGTTGTGCAGGGTTTCAGATCGGATCAGATATGGGGCTCGGATCGGATAGTTGACTGGGCAAGGAAGCACCGAACCGAATTGGAACTTAGCACAGAATAAAGCATGGCGAGAAGGAAAGCCAGTATGGTTGGATTGGGATCAGATCGGTGAATGAAGGAGGACGAGATCGGATCGGAGAGACCAGCAGGGATCGGATCGGAGGCAAGGGCATAGGGATCGGATCGGAGGACCAAGCTTGGACCTGGAGTTGGAGCGAAGCACCAGATCGGATCGGGACATCTAGGAGGGAGCAACCACCGAACCAGGCACAGGGCATAACTGAACCGAACCGATGGAGCAAGGGTACACCGAACCGAACCGATGGAGCAAGGGTACACCGAACCGAACCAAGCTAGAAAAGGAACACCAAACCGAACCGTATGCGTGCTATTACTACTACGCGACGACTCTTTTGAAGACCAACTCCAATTCGACCAAAGCCCGAGATGCAAAGGTAGTCCAAATGCGAGTTATAACTCAGGATCCAGTTGGGAACCAATGAATTCACTTCATGATTGGGCTTTGCTGCGGGACGTGTGCAAAGGGGTTGTCGGTATCCATAACTTTGGTTCACCACTGAGAGACGGATAGTTGGCTTGTCGTGATAGTTGTACGGGATTGGATTCCGTCATGGCCCAAAGGATTAGGTGACCAAGGTAGTGGATATCGTATGCTTTACGCACTGAGCGAGAGATGTGAGGATGGTTGCTATGATTGACTTGTTTGCCATCATTTTGACATGCACACCCCACCCCCGTTATCTTTACATCATTTTTTTTTGTGGCACCTTAAAGTATTGTACGGTATGTAGTGCTAACTCTTTGGTTGCAGGTCCAGGTTCAGGTCTGATTGGATTATACCTGTTATTGTTTTGTTTTGCTGCTTATCGCTCATACCAGACATTTTGTCTAACCCAGAGTTTTATGTCTCTTCTTATTACTCTGGGTGCTCTCACGAGCAGACTAGAGATAGTTTAGCTGGGTATGCACGAGTAGCTGATCCAGAGAAGAGCAGAAGGCTTCCTCGTATGATACGTATAGTATTCTCCCTGTGTTGTTGAAGATCACTGCTTGAGCATTAGTAGTGCATCTTCTACTTTAGCTTTCTTTTGTTTAGAGACAGTAATTCGGAAAGTTGTAATAAGCTGTATTTGGATTTCCGCTGCTCTGATGATGATGTTGATGTTGGTTTTAGTTTTCATCTTATGCACTGTCTCGCCTGTTTTATGTCAAGTATGTTACTATTATATTTTATCCCATGCGCTGTGAGACATATTACAGGTTCTTTATTGATTTTTTGTCTTCTTCCTTTTCTTCTGACGACCGTCCCGTGCTAACTGGACATGTGTACAACGCACTTTTGGAGTAAATTTCAGTTGATGCGGGGCGGGTCATCACATTTGGTATCAGAGCTCTAGGTTGCGTAGTTAACCTAGGGAAAGACACTAGGGAGAGATAATATGTATATGAGAGCACGCATTTGCGATTACTTTGTTTTTCAAAAGATATATATATATATACACACTATTAGTATAGCCAAGGATGAAGTCGCACTGCACTAGCACCACTATGGAGATGGTTAATCGTTTTCTCTTTACAGATTGAACGATGAGCCGATACGCAAGGGGTGCCTGTAGAGGAGCCAATAATGGGATTGCTGCTGACATGAGTACGATGTTTACTGACCTCATGAGAGAAATGATTAGGGATGTGCAGAGGACAACTCCCAATGCTGGTAATGGTGGTGGTCCGATAGTGCAGGCGCCTAGGGCCGATTTCGCCAAGCTAAATAAGGATTATACTAGTCTTGGTGGGAAGCCGTTCCACGGAACGGAGTCGGCTACAGATGTTCAGGATTGATTGGATAGCTGTGAGCGTATCTTTGAAGACTTGGGTATCGAGGATGCGATGAAAAGAAGGTTAGCGTCCCGTCAGCTGCAAGGACGGGCAATGAATTGGTGGAATGCTATTAAGGCAGCAACTCCAGAGGATCAAGTCACTTGGGATCAGTTTAGAACTCGTTTCAGTGGTAAGTTTATTCCAGCTGCTCAGAAGTCAGTGTTGTTTAAGAGATTCTTGGAACTCAAGCAGAATGGCAGAGCTGTCTCGGAGTATATTGCTGAGTTCGACACTCTGTCGAAATATGGGTTTTCCCTAATAGATACTGCCGAGAAGAAGAACGAGAAGTTTATAACAGGTTTGGATCAGTACTTAGGGGAAAAGCTTATTAACCACATCAATGGGACGTTTGAATCGATCGTGGGGAAAGCATTGAGGTCAGAAAGTCTTTACCCTAAGTCGAAGACTGAGGTTGCATCTGCAGAGGAGCCAAAGCCGCAAGCAAGCAATGGAGGCAATAATAATTCCCAGAATAAGAGGAAACAAGTCCAAACCATGGATGGTCAGAATAAGAAAAATAAGAAAGATGGCGAGTGCTTTAGCTGTGGCAAGAAGGGCCACTATGCCAGAGATTGTCGGGAAAAGCCTGGGGAAAGGAAGTGCTTTAATTGTGGCCAAGCGGGACATCACAAGAACGAATGTCCACAACCTTCTAGGTAGAAGCAGATCGTGAAAGCATATGCTATCAACGCTGTTCCTTCTTCGTCGAATGCCCCAACTGCGGCGCAGAAGGAAAAAGGTGTCGTTATTCGAGGTATGCTTTCTATTTAAGATGTTTTTGATCGAGTTTTGTTTGACAAACCTGAGTTAGTCGATAGACCTTTCGTAGTGATGAACCCGATTGGTGGTTCGACTAGCCTCAGTATGATTTGTCGTAGCATGGTCTTATCGAGTCATGGATGTATGTTTGTTTGTGATTACTTTGTTTTGGGATTTACTGGGTTTAGCATTATTTTGGGGAGTCGATCTACTCTAAAGGAATAGGGAGGTATTAGGTACCTACCTAGTGATGGCGATAGTAACTAGAGTCAAGGAAGATGAGAGGTTATCATTGTAATAAGTTCTAGTTGTCTCTGGGAGGCAAATGAGTGCTCTAGTGCTTAGTTGTTTTGTTAGTATCACTTCACGTGGATTGTCCGAATTCGGAGGAGATGTTCATTGGTGCTTGTCTGATATTGGTTTAGGCCCTTGGGGCTTGTGCTTGGGGAATGTCAAGTTCGACTAGGATGGTTTGCGTGAGAGATAAACAGTTGTTGCGATTTTTCATTTGATGATATCTTGGTTTACTCGGGGAGTAATGGGCAGCCGCGACATGATAAGACTGTTCAATGGTAAAGAATGCTCTGAGTTAGACCCGATAAGGTTATGGGATGGCTCGACTGGGACTCGAGAAAGATGCAAAGTAATGGATTGTTTAGGACCCTATGCTGATGTCCTCTTTGGACAGTAGAATTTTGAAGAAATAGGATGTGTTCGTTGATCATGGAAGATGCAACGAAGGTTAGGACGATTCAAGTTGGACTTGAACTCGTAAAAGAAAATACGTATTCGTTGATCTTGGAGTTTCAACGAATAGGGAGACGACTCACGTTGGACTAGGGTTTGTAGGTAATGGGTACTCAAGACTGGGTCTGAGTTTATGGGTAATAGATTGACTCGAGTTGGACTCGAGAAGGCTGCAAGGAATTAGATTAGCTCGAGTTGGATTCGGGAGGGCAACAAAATAATGGATAGACTTGGGTGGGACTCGAGTGTTTCAGGCAGACTAAAAACAGGGGTACCTAGGGACGACCACTTACCTTGGATCCGTTGGACGTGATCTAGTTATCCTTGGAGGATAAACGTACGTTGGACGTACCGTAGTCCGTTTGGAGGCAGAGTTTCCATTAGTTATTGATGTTGGTTGGACCAGACATACAGGTATCAAAGTATTCATGGCTTTAGCAGGTGATAGATAGGATTTGTTTGATGGATGCTAAGTGTAATGATCCGAAAATCCGGTCCAATTTGAGCTGACCAAAAACACAAGTCCAACCCCAAATTAAACTGAAAATCAGGAAATTAATAGAAAGAAAACAAAGGGTGAGGAAAGATAAGATAGAAATTTAGAATAGATGAAGAACGAGAACACAACATCAGAGTAACACGAACCTCACAGCTGAACGAATAACATATCCTTGAAATAAAATCAACGTATGTATACAATAACATTATCAGAGTACAACACTTACAACACAGCGGAAATAAACTATAGCTAGATAATCCTGGAGCCTCCTGCTCCAAGCTCTTCCAGTATATCTGTAAATCCCGACTACGTGACTGCCCGTACAAAATTGGGCACCCAAGAGTTTAGGGAAAACAAAACAAAATAAACTTCGGGTCAGTCATGGGACTGGTATGAGTAAACAGTTTGAACAAGTAAACGATATCTCATAAGACCACGCCGTATAACGGAACGGTTTTTCCCTTATGAGAATCCAAATTATCTTTATATCAAAAACCCTTTTGATATTATAATAATGTCTATCAACCACAATATAATAATCATCTAGCAGAAACGCTTTCATTTCACGTTCTACATATATAGTATACAATCAAAACCGCAAGCACGTATTGGGTAATGGATTTCCAACTATGACAAGGTATGGAACCACCTTTCGCTAGTGTACCTCTAGAAAGGAATACACTGGGTTCAACAAGAACATCTTGCAACCCGGCCATACATGACCGACCACTCATTTCTCTTGAGTGTATCGAATGTATATCACCAACGGTTGGGATCAGCAACCGTTTCCCGAATGGGACAGCGTCAACAATAGATTTTTAGAAGTAAATGAAACTCTAGATCAGGTGATTATACACCCTACTTCGATGCGACCGACTTAGCCATGCTGCCTGCCCGATTTCTGTCATTTACCGGATGTGAGGCTAGAAGCTACGCTTTTTCATCACACCAGATTCACTTTGAATGCCACATCGTTTAATCCATCAAATCACCGATTGACGTCCTCAACCATACATTATGTGTTAGCTAAAAGAAGTTTCCTTCTCCGCTTCCACTCTTGGTACGGTTGAAGAAATCAATGTACGTGACCTTTCTGGAAATACTCTGTCAGACATTCATCCATACAAGCCATCCAGGAACAGGATGAACCGAAGGCACTATTCAGTACATCCATCTTAGGCACTGTTATCTAAGACTTATACAATAGCCCTTGCACTTTACTCCGTCTTCAATTATCTTTGGCATATGTGATTCGCAACGCTTATGCCAATACTGAGTGGTTCTTTGGATAATAATCCAACCGGTCCCTCCATATTAACAACGTTAAAATGGTCAAAACTTCGATAGTCTGTGATTTAACCGTCGAAGAAAATCAAGTGTGCTAACAACGATATTATTTCCAGATGGAAATTATATCGAACAAACATCATTTAACATTTATCTCTTTATTCATTTTACATCTCCTGTTTCCCCATATCCAACATTTGCTATTTTCTATATTTAGAAAATAAAATTTATTAACATTCGAAAAATTTCCATTCCTTGTTTTTCTGTATTAGAAAACATTTCTGATTTCTTGTTTGGAAAACATTTCCAACTCCTACGTTTGGATTAAACAAATGTTTAGATAAAACATCACTATGCCAACTCAAACCATTTCCTTTAATTACTAAATTCACTTAACCATCCTTTACTGCCGAACCTTAACCATTCCTTAGTTAAATACGAAGCCAATCAAGTTGGGGTAGAACTACCTCTCAGACTTTAACTGAACAACATTTCTAACTTTGAAATAGGCAGAGTTCACTTTATATTTCTTTAACTAACTTCCTTACTTAACCTTTCTTTCGAGTAACTATATTCGATTAACTCTTTTCAATTAACTCTATTTGATTAACTCCTTTGGATTAACTCTATTCACTTAACTCCTGTCGAATAAACTATATTTGATAACTCCTCTAACTCTATTCGAATAAACTATATTCGATTAACTCCTCTAATTCGATTCGAATAAACTTTATTCGATTAACTCATCTAATTCCATTCGAATAAACTATATTCGATTTATTCCTTTAACTCCATTTAACTCTGTTCGAATAACTAATATTCGATAACTCTATTTAACTCTTCTTCGAATAACTAATATTCGATTACTCCTTTTACTTTATTCGAATTACTAATATTCGATTAACTCAATTGATTCTATTCGAATAAACTATATTCGATTAACTCCTCTAATTCCATTCGAATAAACTATATTCAATTTATTCCTTTAACTCCATTCGATTAATTCTAACTGGTTAACTCTTATTCGAAAAATAAATATTTGATTAACTCTATTCAGCTAACTCGACTCGACTAACCCCTTTTCGAATAACTAATTCGATTTACTAACTTTCGAATACCATATTCGATTTAAATCCTTTCGAATACCATATTCGATTTAACTCCTTTCGAATACCATATTCTATTTAACTCCTATATTCGCTTTATAAAGATTTCCTTTTCAACAACGTTTATTCATTTTTTAAATATTTACTTTTAGTAATGGTTCTCCACTTTAAAATGATTTCCTTCTTATAACAGTTTCCTTTTTTAACGTTTTTCCCTTTTTCTAAATATCTCATATTTATAAATATTCCAATTTATAATTATTTCTTATTTATAAATATTCCATTTATAAATATTTTATTTTCAAATATCACTTTGAAAATATTCCCTTATATCAACATTTCGGTATGTTATGGTATTCAACATATCAAATCACGATGATCAGTATCGTCCAAATACTTATAATCGACAATAGATTATATATCACATCATATATCACAATATATGAAAAACAGTAAAATAAATGTTGAGGAATCCAGTTGGATTCCTCCAACCTGTTTCCCGCATCACAGATGTTAAACAATATAGATAACATCACTTTCAGTTCCATATGATATATTCTGTTAAATAGAATCAATATAGAAATTCAACTAACTGACTAGCAGTTCAATCAAACAGTCAACACACAGTCAATCAACCAACATTTAACAGTTCTAAAAATACTACATGAATTTATAAACTGTTCAGAGTTAGTGAGATTTACTCACTTTGGCAGTTCATCGTTAAAGAACGATAAACTGTTTATTTGATTTGAATCAAACAATTTATTTCGCCATGAATTCAAACAAGTCACAATCCACTTCCAGTCAGCTTCATTGTGAAGCTCTCGTCCATACGATCCCAACGGATCCAACCGTTTGAAATTCTGATCACGTATGAAATAGATACACGCTTTTAAAATTTGAACTAATTTAAAAATAAAAACAAACTTAATTGATTAATTTAACGGGCTTTACCCCTTTCACTCACCGGCCCATTATCTCGTTTAAAACCCAACCCGTCGAATGCTTCTTCCCCCAAATCAAATTCCATCGCTCCAGTTAATTCCGAACCCAAATACTCCACGTTGACCCATCGTTTTACCACCACTCCCCATCACTTCGGCCATCTATCTCGGCCGAGACCAACACCACCTCATTCACCATCAAAATCCGCATCCACCTCACCCCTTTTCCTCCCACTCGAACTACCCCTCCTCGCAGCGACCTGCTGCCCAAACCATCGACCCCGACGTCGCTTTCCACCTCCCCACTTCGAAATACCTCTCGACGCTGCTACCCGGTGCGCCTCGACTTCCTGAAACCCAAACGAGCCACAAAACCACGTATCAATGCTTCGAAACTCCAAAACCCGGAACCCTAGCACCACTGACCCGAACTCGAGACACTACAGACGGCGTCGCACCCTTGTTTCAGCATACCAAATTGAAGAACACACCATACTGATCCCAAATATGTGTATTTGGGATTTGTAGTTTTATATTTGATTTTAGAATGATTTTAGAAATGGACTTTTACTGTTCCATTTTTGTTAGAGGCTTGCGGCGCATTTTGATCTGTTGACTTTAGAGGAAGCGTATTAGGTTTAGAAACTTAAGGGTAGGGTATTTATAGAAAGGAGATGGCATATTCTCGGTATATTCCTTTCTTGTTAATTTGTTATTGCCTTCTAAAAATTCGTGCGGTCACACATGATACCCAAAAATCACGAAACTGGACATGCAGCTACTGTTCGACATTACGGTCCCAACGAAACTGGTTTCGTCGAATTCCGACTTCGTTTGCTCACACAGCGTATTTTTAACCGTCAAAATACTGACTGTTTTTCACTCTAAAAATCCGTACGTCCATATACTGACTCTAAAAATTACGAAACTGGAAATCTAACAACTATTTGACATTGCGGATCCAACAAAATTAGTTTCGTTGAATTCCGACTTCGTTTGCAAAAGTGACTATTTTAAAAGCCATGAATAACCCATTTAAATATATAAATATATTTAAATATAATTAAATTAAATATAAATAAATTTATGTTATCGTATATATTCTCAACAAAATATCATACGGCTCCACTCGGATTTATAACTCGATATTTCAAATCCGGGTCAACCCGATATTCGATTTATATTAAAATTCCTTTTTAAAATATAAATAATTCCTTTATAAATTATAAAGGAATTCCACAGCGACTTTTCTAAAATTTGATTTGGACGTTAATCAAAATCTACCCGGCGAAATCCCGGTTTTTCTCTTCCATTAGAAAGATATACTCCACCAGCTCCACACGTTTCTTGTTTCACAGAAATCCAGCTTAAAACGAATCCTGTACATTCAGTTGAAGTTCGAATCGCCAATTTACGAACTGCAGCGCCATTTCGAACTCGATTATAATTATATTATAATCTACATGCTCAAACTGTTGTTTATATAATATATTCGTTATTCAAATTCAATTCTAAACTGAATTAAATATCACAGATGATCCAGCTCACACCATATCGCCATTTCAGCCAATTCCGATTATTTCAGAATTAAATATATTATTTAATTTATTATTTTAATTAAATATTCATCATTATTTAATTCCACGACCATTTAATCCTTTTAATCACCATTTATATAATTAAATAAAATTAATTATAATACCTCTGACAATGCGGGTCATTACAATCTTCCCCACTTGAAAATAATTTCTTCCTCGAAATTGCTAAAAGGTGGAGGACGACCCTATCGACTGGTTAGAACATAATTGTTCACTTCTTAACTTCAGTTTCAACTGAACCAATTTAATTTCAATTGAATTATTAATTAATTCTTATCAACGAAAATTTTCAAAAATCCTGAAAATTTTATAACGCCTTAATTCTTCAAAAAATTTCGCCAGTACCTCCTTTGTACTGGTCAATCGGTCAAACTCCAACTCGCCTCTCTGGGCCATCTCCAACCCAAAAGAAAATCAAACAGCCAAGCGGCTTGCCAATTCGACTCATAAATCTTATATCCAATAGAAATATAAACTTGTACCTTTTGTCGGCATATCAACTCTATCACTTCCATATGCTATCAACTCAACATATACCAATGTTATCCCAATCAAATTCCAATCTGCTTTTATCCACAACACCACCATTCGCTTATATCCGAGCCAAATATCATTTTAACTCGAGTTTCTTCTCGATTCCCACTCTTAACTTGATTGTCACATTACACTTCAAATTTGAATCTCACAATCCAATTTGTCTTTATATCATTCTAATTCAATCTCAATTACCACTTTACTGGCTTTACTTTAATTCAAATATGCTTTCACAAATTTTTGTTAAATTTGTTTTTAATTCAAACAGTCTTTCCCTGGGAGTTTTTAAACAGTTTACTCTTTTCAAAAATCAAATTTTCCAACTTGTCATTGAGCGCTTAATTAATATTCCATTAGTTAAATCACTTCTCTATTTCTTTATCAATATTTATTAACCAAATATTTTCAATAACCATATTGGCCTTATATGTTATTTGGAAAACATTTCCGAATATCGCCTTCATTTATTTTCTAAACCTTAGAAAATATATGCTATTTATAATTGGAAAATATTCCAATTACTTATCTCTTTTCCGATCTCGTTTATTTCTATACTTAGGAAATATCCTTTATTATATTTCTAAGCTTACACTTATTTGGGTTAAAACGGATGTTGTGTAAAACATCGTTACGACAACCCAAATACTATATTCAACTAACTCTTATCCAACATTGATCTTCGAGCCTGAAATCTTACTATTTATTTGTTAATAATGAAATCAATCAAGTTGGGGTATAACTACCTCTCAGACCTTGACTGAATATCATTTATAACGTCAAAACAGATATGACTACTTACTCGAATAATCAATACCACACAACTACTTATTCACTTTTAAACACGTATACGCTTCCTCTTTCTATTCTTACTAGATTTTATTCTTAATCTCCCTTTTTGGTTTTACTATTCTATTTCTAAGTTCGTTTCCTTATCGACTTCTATATAAATATCGATACGTTGATTTCTAACTATCAAATTATCTTAAAAATATTTTAACTCCTTAAATTCTCGGAAAAATTCGCCATAACCTCCTTTGTACCAGGAGCATCGGGATATTTCAAATAGCCTCCCATGGCTCTCACCATTCCAAAAGAAAAGAAAAAGCCAAGCGGCTAGCCGATACGGCGCATAAAATCTCATATATGAATTAAATACATACTTTTTCGTTGAGCATTATATTTATATACCTTCATACCTTATCCATACCTATCTCATGTATATTTATACCTGCCCAATCTATTTTAACTATACCTGATCGTTTTAACTCGATTCGTTAATTAATTTGTTAATTAACTCTTTAGTCTATTTCACTTTTATATTTGAACATGACATGTTCAAATATATTTTAACTTGCTTATTAACTAATTTGAATCCAAATTTCAAATTTAAGTTCTATATTCGATTTCGAATATACATTTACAAATCCAATTCACCTTTCAAAGTTCAATTTCAAATTCAAAACTTGATTAACTAATTCCTCTTTGACTTAGTTAATTCTATTCAATTTCTATTCAAATTTTATATCACTTCTATTATTCAAATCTATATATCAAATTCTATATTTGAATTCCATTTTGAAATTCAACACAACTTGTCTTTCCCAAAACAAATTCAAACCAGTATCTCTGGTAGTAATTCGTCACTTACAACTCAAAAATGAATACTAATAATGCAGCTGTCATCATCAGAATCTATTTTCCAGCGATCGAAGTGAGTTCAATACTATAAAACCATTTCTAAACATTTCCACTTTGAAATTCATTTCGAAATATAAATCACACTGCTTGTAAAACAATTTAAAATCTCCCAGGATCTTAAATTTTCCTTACTTTTAATCCAAATCCATTTACAAACACTTATCCAATTTTCTAGAATTTTAATTCAATTTCTGGTTTAAATTTCAGATTTAACTCATCTGATTTCACGTATTTCACTTATATATATTCTGATTGGTTATTTACATAACCATTTAATTTATAATCTTACTCGATTATAATAACAACCAATATATCCAATATATTATAAATTTTGATATATATATATATATCTTCTCTATATCAAGATATACCTTGGGTAAACTTATTTTAATTTACCCTCTTTTCAAAACATATCGTGTCGACCCATCGTATTCAAGTGTTTATAAACTCCTACCGATACAGTGGATCAAACTGATCGACCAGAACCCATAAACAACTCAACCAATGAATCACCACAATATAAAACAATTTTTTTATATCAATAACAAGTACACTCACTCGTATATATACACTCAACTCAATCTAGGGTATTACTAACCCCATCTCTACCGAGTCACGCAACAGAGCCAAGTTAATCAATTAACCTTCTGCTCTGATACCAACTGTAATGACCCGAAAGTACGGTCCAATTTGAAGTGACCAAAAACACAAGTCCAACCCCAAATTAAACAGAAAATCAGGAAATTAATAGAAAGAAAACAGAGGGTGAGGAAAGATAAGATAGAAACTTAGAACAGAAGAAGAAGGAGAACACAACATCAGAGTAACACGAACCTCACAGCGGAACGAATAACATATAATAGATAACATATCCTTGAAATAAAATCAGCGTATGTATACAATAACATTATCAGAGTACAACACTTACAACACAGCGGAAATAAACTATAGCTAGATAATCCTGAAGCCTCCTGCTCCAAGCTCTTCCAGTATATCTGTAAATCCCGACTACTTGATTTCCCATACAAAATTGGGCATCCAAGAGTTTAGGGAAAACAAAACAAAATAATCTCCGGGTCAGTCATGGGACTGGTATGAGTAAACAGTTTAAAACAGTTTGAACAAGTAAACGATATCTCATAAGACCACGCCGTATAACGGAACGAGTTTTTCCCTTATGAGAATCCATATTATCTTTATATCAAAAAACCTTTTTATATTATAATAATGTCTATCAACCACAATATATTAATCATCTAGCAAAAACGCTTTCATCTCACGTTCTACATATATAGTATACAATCAAAACCGCAAGCACGTATTGGGTAATGGATTTCCAACTATGACAAGGTATGGAACCACCTTTCGCTAGTGTACCTCTAGAAAGGAATACACTGGGTTCAACAAGAACATCTTGCAACCCGGCCACACATGACCGACCACTCATTTCGCTTGAGTGTATCGAATGTATATCACCAACGGTTGGGATCAGCAACCGTTTCCCGAATGGGACAACATCAACAATAGATTTTTAGAAGTAAATGAAACTCTAGATCAGGTGATTATACACCCTACTTCGGTGCGACTGACTTAGCCATGTCGCCTGCCCGATTTCTATCATTTACCGGATGAGAGGCTAGAAGCTACGCTTTATCATCACACCAGATTCACTTTGAATGCCGCATCGTCTAATCCATCAAATCACCGATTGACGTCCTCAACCATACATTATGTGTTAGCTAAAAGAAGTTTCCTTCTCCACTTCCACTCTTGGTACGGTTGAAGAAATCAATGTACGTGACCTTTCTGGAAATACTCTGTCAGACATTCATCCATACAAGTCATCCAGGAACAGGATGAACCGAAGGCACTATTCAGTACATCCATCTTAGGCACTGTTATCTAAGACTTATACAATAGCCCATGCACTTTACTCCGTCTTCAATTATCTTTGGCATATGTGATTCGCAACGTTTATGCCAATACAAAGTGGTTCTTTGGATAATAATCCAACCGGTCTCTCCATATTAACAACGTTAAAATGGTCAAAACTTCGATTGTCTGTGATTTAACTATCGAAGAAAAACAAGTGTGCAAACAACGATATTTTTTCCAGATGGAAATTATATCGAACAAACATCATTTAACATTTATCTCTTTATTCATTTTACATCTCCTGTTTCCCTACATCCAACATTTGCTATTTTCTATATTTAGAAAATAAAATTTATTAACACTGGAAAACATTTCCATTCCTTGTTTTTCTGTATTAGAAAACATTTCTGATTTCTTGTTTGGAAAACATTTCCAACTCCTACGTTTGGATTAAGCAGATGTTTAGATAAAACATCGCTATGCCAACTCAAACCATTTCCTTTAATTACTAAATTCACTTAACCATCCTTTACTGCCGAACCTTAACCATTCCTTAGTTAAATGCGAAGCCAATCAAGTTGGGGTAGAACTACCTCTTAGACCTTAACTGAACAACATTTCTAACTTTGAAATAGGCAAAGTTCACTTTATATTTCTTTAACTAACTTCCTTACTTAACCTTTCTTTCGAGTAACTATATTCGATTAACTCCTTTGGATTAACTCTATTCACTTAACTCCTGTCGAATAAACTATATTTGATAACTCCTCAACTCTATTCGAATAAACTATATTCGATTAACTCCTCTAATTCTATTCGAATAAACTATATTCGATTAACTCCTCTAATTCCATTCGAATAAACTATATTCGATTTATTCCTTTAACTCCATTTAACTCTATTCGAATAACTAATATTCGATAACTCTATTTAACACTTCTTCGAATAAATAATATTCGATAACTCCTTTTACTTTATTCGAATTACTAATATTCGATTAACTCAATTAATTCTATTCGAATAAAATATATTCGATTAACTCCTCTAATTCCATTCGAATAAACTATATTCGATTTATTCCTTTAACTCCATTCAATTAATTCTAACTGGTTAACTCTTATTCGAATAACAAATATTCGATTAACTCTATTCAGCTAACTCGACTCGACTAACCCCTTTTCGAATAACTAATTCGATTTACTAACTTTCGAATACCATATTCGATTTAACTCCTTTCGAATACCATATTCGATTTAACTCCTTTCGAATACCATATTCAATTTAACTCCTTTATTCGCTTTATAAAGATTTCCTTTTCAACAACGTTTATTCATTTTTTAAATATTTACTTTTAGTAATGGTTCTCCACTTTAAAATGATTTCTTTCTTATAACAGTTTCCTTTTTTAACGTTTTCCCCTTTTTCTAAATATCTCCTATTTATAAATATTCCAATTTATAAATATTTCTTATTTATAAATATTCCATTTATAAATATTTTATTTTCAAATATCACTTTGAAAATATTCCCTTATATCAACATTTCGGTATTTTATGGTATTCAACATATAAAATCACGATGATCAGTATCGTCCAAACACTTATAATCGACAATATATTATATATCACATCATATATCACAATATATGAAAAACAGTTAAATAAATGTTGAGGAATCCAGTTGGATTCCTCCAACCTGTTTCCTTGCATCACAGATGTTAAACAATATAGATAACATCACTTTCTGTTCCATATGATATATTCTGTTAAACATAATCAATATAGAAATTCAACTAACTGACTAGCAGTTCAATCAAACAGTCAACACACAGTCATTCAGCCAACATTTAATAGTTCTAAAAATACTACATGAATTTATAAATTGTTCAGAGTTAGTGAGATTTACTCACTTTGGCAGTTCATCGTTAAAGAACGATAAACTGTTTATTTGATTTGAATCAAACAATTTATTTCGCCATGAATTCAAACGAGTCCCAATCCACTTTCAGTCAGCTTCATTGTGAAGCTCTCGTCCATACGATCCCAACGGATCCAACCGTTTGAAATTCTGATCACGTATGAAATAGATACACGCTTTTAAATTTTGAACTAATTTAAAAATAAAAACAAACTTAATTGATCAATTTAACGGGCTTTACCCCTCTCACTCACTGGCCCATTATCTCGTTTAAAACCCAACATGTCGAATGCTTCTTCCCCCAAATCAAATTCCATCGCTCCAGTTAATTCCGAACCCAAATACTCCACGTTGACCCATCGTTTTACCACCACTCCCCATCACTTCGGCCATCTATCTCGGCCGACACCAACACCACCTCATTCACCATCAAAATCCGCATCCACCTGACCCCTTTTCCTCCCACTCGAACTACCCCTCCTCGCAGCAACCTGCTGCCCAAACCAGCGACCCCGATGTCGCTTCCCACCTCCCCACTTCGAAATACCTCTCGATGCTGCTACCCGGTGCGCCTCGACTTCCTGAAACCCAAACGAGCCACAAAACCACGTATCGATGCTTCTAAACTCCAAAACCCGGAACCCTAGCACCACTGACCCGAACTCGAGACACTACAGACGGCGTCGCACCCTTGTTTCAGCATACCAAATTGAAGAACACACCATACTGATCCCAAATATGTGTATTTTGGGATTTGTAGTTTTATATTTGATTTTAGAATGATTTTAGAAATGGACTTTTACTGTTCATTTTTGTTAGAGGCTTGCGGCACATTTTGATCTGTTGACTTTGGAGGAAGTGTATTATGTTTAGAAACTTAAGGGTAGGGTATTTATAGGCAGGAGATGGCATATTCTTGGGATATTCCTTTCTTGTTAATTTGTTATTGCCTTCTAAAAATTCGTGCGGTCACACATGATACCCAAAAATCACGAAACTGGACATGCAGCTACTGTTCGACATTACGGTCCCAACGAAATTTGTTTCGTCGAATTCCGACTTCGTTTGCTCACACAGCGTATTTTTACCCGTCAAAATACGCTCTGTTTTTCACTCTAAAAATCCGTACGACCATATACCGACTCTAAAAATTACGAAACTGGAAATCTAACAACTATTTGACATTGCAGATCCAACAAAATTAGTTTCGTTGAATTCCGACTTCGTTTGCAAAAGTGGATATTTTTAAAGCCCTGAATAACCCATTTAATATATAAATATATTTAAACATAATTAAATTAAATATAAATTTATTGTAACAACCCGGAAAATCTGAACCAATTAATATTTTTAAAATTGGCTATTTAGTGGATTTTAAATATTTAAAATAAATATTTTTAAGAATAACGATGAAAAGTAAGTTTGAACCGTCGTTTAAAAACGAATATAATTAATTCTAATTATAAACAAGGCCTGAAATGGCGCGGCAGTTTCAAAATTTGAATTCAAACTTTGACTGACTGTACCGGGTGCAAAACAAAACGGATTTGAGTGAAACCAAAAAAATTTAAATCTGTTAGTGAATATCTTTCTAACGAATCTGAAAAATCGAAGTTTCATAGTAGGAAGCAAAAGTTATGGCCAAATGAATTTTCAGAAAGGTCGCTATAAAGTTTATATAGCCCGTGAAAATGGCCATTTTGCAAACGACCTCGGAATTCGACGAAACCACTTTTGTTGGATCTGGGATGTGAAGTTATTGCTAGGTTTCAAATTTCATAATTTTTGAAATTAGTATGTGAGCGTGGCAAAGGAAAATGTGTTTTGGTCAATTATAATTAAATTGGATCGACCAGAAAAGGGCCATTTTACAAACAGTCCCAGAATCCGACGAAACTAGTTTTGTTGGGACCGTATCATCAAAACATTTCTAGATTTATTTTTCTGGAATTTTTCGAATCAGTTTGTGGCCCAGGCAAATTGAAATGTACGTTCAAATTGAATATTGAATGTTTTATATTTTAATTTGAATGGAAACTGACTGAAACAGTCGAATGGACCTTCGAAACATATCCCATTGTGTTCGGAATGGCGGTATTTAGCTAGGGACGACAGTCGTTGGGTCTGGATTGGGGTTCGTGTGTGAAAGAGGGTAATTTCGAAATTTAAAAATATATAAATTAAAGAAAAAATCCTATTGGTCAACAAAGCCTTTCTCTCTCCCCGTAACTCTCAGGCGCACGACGAAATTGGGTTCAAAAACTTCTCTCCTCCTTTTCTCCGCAACCGCTCAACGAAATCACGTGATTCTTGAAGCATTTTGAAGAGCTCGGAGAGAGCTTCAAATCAATACCCTCCATTGTCAGTTTCGTCGCCGGTTGGAGGAGAATCACCTCGAGGAAGGCGACGCGTTTGGAGCTCCACCGCCGCCACCAGGGTGCACCGCACCTGACCGCTCCACCATGCGCGGGCGCGCCCCACTCTCCCTTTCGACGCTGTACCCTCCGATCCTCGCATCGCTTCACGGATTTCACGAAAAATCCAAACCTAGTTTGGAACCAGTTCTGAAAAGGCACGGCTTTGGCTATTTTTAACTGAAAATAACACTCTAAAGCGTTGCAAACTTGTAAAAATCATATCTTTTTGCTGTGTTATCGAAATTCAGTGAAACAGGAGACAGTGGACTCGTATGGACGTCTTCTACATTCTAGAAGAGATCGCATATTTTTCTGAGCCTTCTGCTATTTTTTGTGGAGTGGAACCCAATGTGAGATTTCTAATTTATAAACGATATGGAAAACAACGATGTATAAATTATATGGTCGATGTATGACTTGTATAAGTGTTGTACACCTCATGTATATGCGTTGTATAGGTTGTACGTTCGATGTATAAGTTATATACGTGTTGCAAAAATTATATATGTGTTGAAATAGAAGTGAAATGCTTAAATAAAATATGTATATATATATATATATATATATATATATATATATGTATATGTATATATACGCCCCTCGTCCATAAACCATGGACGATATTTCTTGATTGTGATTGGTGTGAAAATTGGTTGATTGCGAATGGTTGATTATAATTGTTTGTGGTTGAAATTGATTGATTGTGGTTGAAAAATACCCGTTTGTGGTTGAAATTTTTTTGGTTGAAACCACATAGGATTAGTTTGTGGAAATAAAAAATATATACATGCCGCTTGCGTGCGAACTAGATGCATGATTCCCCATTGTCAAAAGCTGCGAGGCTTTAAGGTAGAGCGAGGAGCCGTACTAGGGACGGTCCCGGTTTTAACTACCCTGCCATTATGCTACCGAAATTTTGAATAATATTCATGTGTTAGAATCATTTTCCTATGTTGAAACTATATTCGTGTGTTGTATAGAAAATCTTCATGTGTTGAATTGAAATTCATTCGTTGAATAGAATTCATGTGTTGAATGGTATTCATGTTTTTAAATATCAAAATCACCTTTTTACTTTATATATATAAACTATAGAAAACCTTCATGTGTTGAATTGAAATTCATTCGTTGAATAGAATTCATGTGTTGAATGATATTCGTGTTTTAAATATAAAAATCACCTTTATATATATATATATATATATATATATATATATATATATATAAACTATAGAAAACCTTTATGTGTTGAATTGAAATTCATTCGTTGAATAGAATTCATGTGTTGAATGGTATTCGTGTTTTAAATATAAAAATCACCTTTTTATCTATATATATATATAAACTATAGAAAACCTTCATGTGTTGAATCGAAATTCATTCGTTGAATTGAAATTCATGTGTTGAATGGTATTCATATTTTGAAAGAAATTGTTTTATAATAAAAATCCTATTTTTATCATCAATATGAACTATATAAAATAATCTTGTTTTGAAATAAATTGTTTTATAATAAAAATCCAATTTTTATCACCTATATTAACTATATAAAGTAGTCGGGTTTTGAAATAAACCGTTTTACAATAAAAATCACATTTTCACTATATACATGAATTATTAAAAATAGTGAAGCGTCGAAGTGAATGTATGTTGGATAAAAATATCATTTTTATCAAAAGGTATGAAAAGAATATAGCTTTGAAATCGAAGAATCGATATATATATATATATATATATATATATATATATATATATATATATATATATATAGAATTGAAATATATCGAATAACGAAGCTGCAGTTCGTATTTTGAAATCGTGATTTCAAACGTTTAGTGCGGGAGATCCGACCATCGGATTTTCCCGAAACCGCAACCGTTGGGTTCGCTTTGGAAATATCTTTCCAAATACACCAACTTTGCAAAGATCCAATGGTTGGATTGTCTGGAATGTTTAATTCAAATCTGAAGAAAAACAGCGCCAGAATCGATTATATTTATATATATATAAATATAATTAATTAAACCAAATAACGACGCCGCAGTTCGTATTTTGAAATCGAAACTTCAAACGAGTGTACCGGGAGATCCGACCGTCGGATTTTCCCAAAACTGGAACCGTTGGATTCGTTTTGAAAAGATCTTTCTAATGATGTAAATTTTGTGAAGATCCAACAGTTAGATTTTCAGATATGTGTAAATCAAATCTGAAGAAAAACAACGCCATGGCCGCGTTATGGCCCGAAGCGTCATTTGAATAAATTGGCTATTTTAAAATAAATAAAAATAGCGATAAATCGTTATAAAATATTATAAACGATATGGATCTGAAATTTAGAAACTAACTGAAGGTTGGCTAAGTCGAATGGTTTCCTGGATTTTGATCTGATGTTGGTTTCGGCCTTCGCGGTTAATATTTGGGAAATCATTCTCTTACTGCTTTATGGTTAGTGACTAATGAAACAGAATGAAGCGTATGTATGTTTGTGTAACACTTGTTTAATATATACGCGAGTTGCTCAGAAAGACCTGGTTTATCCCATTCCGAATAACTGAATCGACAATAAGAAATCGAAGATGAAGACGGTGGTCGAAGACCGGAGATTTTCACCTCGTTTGGATGGTAACTGATGTCCTGATCGGGAGGCATCCCGAAATATGGATAATGAGTGGTGACCGTCCATACGTACGTGGTGATCGATGGGTTTGCGAGGTATATAGTGCCTCCGGTTTCGTTCAGACCCAGAACGGACTTGCAAATGGACGGTGTGTCTGATATTGGAATTCGTTCTGTGTAATTGATAACCATCAGTTGCACGGTGTGAATTGCCTGTGTGGCATGCTAAGATGCAGTGATCAGGGCTTCTGTTGAAAAGCAAAGTCTTGAGGTTGATGATCAAAGCATCGCCTGTGTGGCGTAGCTTTGTGTATAACGTGAATTCGCGAACCTCACACCCCGGTATGAACCAGAAACGGGAGAAGGACCTCAGGGAGGACATGCGTTTCTTTCTAGTTAGAGGTGGTGTCAGTGCTTAAACTGGCTGACATTTATATTATTTTCACCTATGTGGTTGTTGTTGTTGCGAGGCGCCTCGGTTATATCGGTCGATCCGGGACCGATGGAGTCATTCGTTGGCTCATTTACGCCCCAAAGGGCGGGAAAACGCAGTGTTCAGGAATTTTAATCTACATCGGTGGACCGGCCCTGACGATCCGAGGCCCCACCTGAGTCTGGGTCCTGAGGCTCGGGCTAGAGAGTCTCGAAGTCGGTAAGGACTATCTTTTGCCTTGGTTCATGACGGAAGTCCAATTTCCAAATACGTGACTGTGCGGTTTTGATTGTATACCTATATATGGCGACATAGTGGTATGGGGCATTAATACCGTCTATGATTGATACTTATGATTTGAAGTTGTTTTTGAAACATATAAACACTAGTAATAATATCAAATGCTTTTGTTTTATTCGTATCAAGCATATTTTGGCCGTTATAAGGAAAAAACTCTATCCTTCGGTTTGCGTTGCATTGTGTGATGGGAACTGAGTCTTATAATGGCTTCATTTTTATAAAAAGCATTGCGATGTTTAAAAGATTTAATTGTTTTAAAGCACCGGCAATCCAATGGAGTAAACCCGTTCCGCGAAAGTGGCGTGGTCCTGTGATTAGCCAATTGTATAATGTGTTAAGTAGATTTCTCATACCAGTCCCATGACTGACTCGTAGTTTGTTTCACTTGCAAACTTGGGTGCCCCTTTTTCTACACGGGCAACCTTGTATTCAGGTATTAGCAGGCTCTTTCTAGATAGGTGGAGCTGAAGATGGATTCTATCATTTATCTCCTTTTATGCTGTTCAGTCCCTATTGTAAATATTATGTTTGTTTTCCACTGTAGACATTTATGTATAGCTGAACTGTATCTGTACTAAATATGATCCTGTATATTGTGTAACTCTGATGATTATTGTTTATCCAGTGTATTATTGTTCATTATCTGGTGTATTTATTTATTTCTGTTCTGCTATTATCGGTTTATGTGTTATATTCCAAAGATTACCCTTAACACCGTCAGTACGGGTTTTGGGGTCGTCACATTTATATTATCGTATATATTCTCAACAGAATATCATACAGCTCAACTGGGATTTATAGCTCGATATTTCAAATCTGGGTCAACCCGATATTCGATTTATATTGAAATTCCTTTTTAAAATATAAATAATTCCTTTATAAATTATAAAGGAATTCCACAGCGACTTTTCTAGAATTTGATTTGGACGTAAATCAAAATCTACCCGACGATATCCCGGTTTTTCTCTTCCATTAGAAAGATATACTCCACCAGCTCCACCCGTTTCTTGTTTCACAGAAATCCGGCTTAAAACGAATCCTGTACATTCAGTTGAAGTTCGAATCGCCAATTTATGAACTGCAGCGCCATTTCGAACTTGATTATAATTATATTATAATATATACGTTCAAACTGTCGTTTATATAATATATTCGTTATTCAAATTCAATTCTAAACTGAATTAAATATCACAGATGATCCAGTTCACACCATATCGCCATTTCAGCCAATTCTGATTATTTCAGAATTAAATATATTATTTTAATTTTTATTTTTATTAAATATTCATCATTATTTAATTCCACGACTATTTAATCCTTTTAATCACCATTTATATAATTAAATAAAATTAATTATAATACCTCTGCCAATGCGGGTCATTACACTAGGGTTGTTGTGTTTGTTCCTACCTTTCTTCTCTTGAGTATCACCTGTAGGATCCTGTTGAATGGAAATAGTATAAGTTCGTTGATCATGGTGATATGACAGGTGTAAGATACTTTACGTTAGACTTGAAGTATGTTGGGCATTGTGGGGCGTCCGTTGACCTTGGACATTCAGCGGATATAGGAGCTTCAAGTTGGGCTTGGACTCGAAGGTAGAGTACCTAGATTCATTGGATGAGTCTAGTTCACCTTTAGAAGGTGAATGTACGTTGGACGTGCAGTACGAGTATAAGTGGAGTGCCTAGGTTCATTGGATGGGTCTAGTTTTCCTCTGGGAGGTGAATGTACGTTGGACGTGCAGTACGAATGTAGGAAGGACTCAAGTTGGACTTGAAAGGACATTTGGAATGTAGTTGGAAATTTGGCGTATAGGGTTGGATTACCTAAGAAGATGGCAGTATAGACGAATGCCATAGTACCGAACTGGGTGCGATAGCTGATGCATTAGGTAGGAGACATGCCAGTTTAGAGGCTATTTTTCTGGAATGGAAGCAACTAGAGTATATCACGGGATATGACTTCAGACCTAAGTGTGAATTGGATTCAGAAACGCTAGTAAGCTTGACGATTATAGCGATCTAGATTAAGTGGATCGGTTCCAGTCAGAGGGACGATCCCAACCTATTAGAAATTACCTCTAGGGTAGGGATGGGAATCGATGGCGAGAGAACGATTGTACTTGGGAAGTAGAGAATGATATAAGAAAGTCGTATCTAAAGCTCTTCGCCTGGTAAGATTTTAACTTCGATTTAGTCTTTTCGCTTGCTAGGACAGACTTGTTTTGCTTGTTTGGCATGTTTGATTGTTGTCTTATGGCTGATAGGCATGCAGGACCCTTTGTGTGTTTTGGTTAAGGAATTTCGGGGGCGAAATTTCTTAAGGGGGAGAATGTAACAACCCGCATTCTACGCATCGGAGGATCGTAGAATATTTATTTCTTTCTTATACGAAGTCATATGGTCATGTAACTTTGGGAAACGACTATCGGGGTCATTTCCCATGTTCATGATTTTTGCCGATTTTTAAATGACCGTTTTGCCCCTAGCTGATCTTGTTTCGGCCATAACTTTTGATTGGAAAGGAGTTTTGACCTGAAACTACTTCCATTGGCTTCGGATGATGGTTTACCTTTCCGTAGAGTGTTCACATGTGAGAAACGGTGAAACACCCCACCTCCGTTAGGGTCACTCTCAAAGGGAATGCCCTAATTTTGGTGGAGGTTTATAAGTTCAAGTCACAGATATACAAGACAGATATAAGAACACATATTTGTAAACAGCGGAAGAACAACAAACTTTATTTCATAAAGTCAAATACGTGTTACAACAACATCCTTTCCAAAATCATAACATAACACTTTCATAATCTGTCTTGAGTACATTATTTTAAAGAAGCATAAATAAAACATGGATAAACTGCAAAAGCCCCATAGTGGATTGTCCAAAGCCATAGTTCAAAACAGGAAAGTTCAAGCAATACATTTCTCTTCTTCAAGCTGGATGTTGAGGCTGATCAAGCTGCTGTGTTCCCTCCCTGAGGACCTGGGGGGGGGGGGGAAACGGAAGAAAGAAGACGAAAGAAAAATAGAGTCAGACATAAAGCCTGAGTAAGTCTAGTACTACTTTGTCTATGAATAAAGAACTGGGTATGATAAGTATAAACAAGAAGTGGAAAGGTACTTTAAACTTGGTTAAGTTGTCTAGGGTCGAATATACTATCGTACCCCATGTTAATCTCTGAACCCATTTAACTAGTTTCCAACTGGCACCCAATAATCAGGGTGAAGTGATCCATTCTATGATGATCGGCTCCTACTCGCATAGTTCCATGTGTCTTACGGCCCCCGATGTCTGTAGTTACCTATGCTGGTCCCACCATGGGGTGTATCAAGTCCCATAGTGGCAACCCGACACAACCTTAGAGTGCACAGGTATGCTACTGGTGCCCAGTGCCTTATTTTTCTGCGCCGGAGTGCGTGCACGCCCGCACACCGTTAGAACCTACACTGCTACACCACCGCCGTCGCTTTGACCTCTTACAATCAGCCCAGTAATCGTGCCCCACCCTGCCTAGCTTCAGGGTATCCTGATACACCTTTTTGGGTTACTGCTGAAAAGGGTCCCCCGTTACTAGGTTTTCTATCTCTAGCCAACATGCTAAGTTGGTTAAGTGTTTCCTACCTAACCCCCACCAGTCCGTTTAGTTTAGCATGTTCCATTTTGATTAAGTCTTTAGTTCACTTAATCCTAACAATCCTGACTCAGCCTTAATTGTCTTATTAAGGCCCTGACCTCTCACATTAGACAGGTATTGTTGTGGCTGCCTGTTGCCGGTTGGTTCCGGGCAGTCTTACGCCACAACTCAGTCTAACCTCGGGTCCTTGCTGGGCTCCATGTTTAACCTCCCACATTGGATAGGTATTGTTGTGACTACTGGACAGCCGGGCGGTTCCGGGCAGGTTTACATCACAACTCAATCCAACCTCGGGTTAAACACATCGTATGTTCTACATTTACATATCTTGTCATTCTTCTTTATTTCTTATATGTAAATATTTGCGGCCCATTATTAAGTTAATGGTGTAAAGGTTACACCAATCACGGGCCCTACCCATACTTGAATTTGGGCCCTTCTATTTTATATTTTCATTCATTAATTAATTTTTAACCCAACGTTATTTTCCCCCGTTTTACACGTCCGTTTATATATATTGGGCTTAGCCTTTTAAAGCCCAATTTAGCCATGCGAAAGGGGAGGCTTATGGCGTATACACAAAGAGGGGAAGGTGAGCGCATGAACTTGCAATACGACGTTGGAAATACAAAATAGAAATTGGTGTACTTGCATAGTGGTAACATAGGTGACATGAATCAAAGCATGTGAACTTGCATAGGTTTAACTACAACATGAACCTATATTCTTATTTAGGCATAATGTCAAACATAAGCATGTCATAAATATTTCTAGCATAAGCATAGCATAATGTCAAACATAAGCATGGCATAAATACTTTTAGCATAAACATGGCATAAGTAAAGTTCAATTTGTTCATGGCATAAACATAAACAAGTCATGTTCATAAGGTTTCTACATGTTTACAAAGGGGATACTTTGTTACTAACACAAAAGCATAGTTCAACTTAATCATGATTTAAGTCTAATCACATAACAACGGTATAAACATACTTATGCATAAATATTCCTAAACATGGTGTTTGCTTTAAAACTTGCAAAAAGGGATTTTTGGGTCTAACCTAGCCATGTCTCACATATGTCATCGTATACTCCTTTTTAAACAAGATAGACTTAATCATAGATTTCAATTATGCCACATATCATTCATAGCCTAGCCATATTCATAAGTTTTGCAAAAGCATGACTTAATACATGGATTATGGTGTCAAAATTCCAACATAGTTTCAAACTTGTTCCAATTACTTGCAAAATGATTTATGCACAAAAATATACATCATGATGGCATAATAACAAAGCCCCAAACTCGCATGAATTTCAATCAACTACATACATGTAGCTTCAACATAGATTACATAATTTGCGCAATATTCCAAACGTTTACTTGCATAGAACTACCGCATGTAGTTCTTTATAACATAATTCAAGAATATCCAAACGTATACAAATTGATAAGAACGCACGAGTATGAATTACTTTTACTGCCACAATTCAAGCATACACATCAACACACTTGTTTATTCATACCAAAGTAATACTCTACTTACAATGGTTGCGGCGAATTGTCTAATTAAGAGATACGATTCCTTTGTTGAATTGATTGGCTTTAGGTTGCTTGAATTGCTTTAGGCTTTAGAACTTTCTTCCTAATTCTCTCTCTAGTTGGCGGCTACTCTTTGTCGTTCCTCAGCAACATGGCGGCTATGTTCTTAATTTGAATGAATAGATTAGGGTTTAGTCTAGGGTTGTTTATATAGAGGTTAGGAATTGATTAGGAGCATTGATGTTGCTAGGTTAGATCATAGCCATTCATTAGATAGAGAGACCAATAAAAATCCGCCACCTAGCCCTAATGACAAAGCAGACCACAGAAATTCGACCACACACCGACCTGGCCAGCCAGGTTGACTGGGCTCGACCAGGTCGATACCCCTGTCGACAGGGCTGTCGACAGCCCTGTCGACATGGGTAGCCCAGGTCGACAGCCCAGTCGACCTGGGTGGCCCAGGCGGGTGTTCTTCCACCCTGGCCCATTGGGCCCCACTTCGGAATATTTAATTATTTAATTCTGTTTGAATTTTAAATTTAATTCAAAACTTCCGAAGGCCATATCTTCTTCATACGGACTCCGTTTTTCGAAAACTCGGACTCTATTTCGCGTATTTTTCCGAGACGAACGCAATGGCGTATCCCGTTTCCCTTAGTTCTTTGATTTCAGATTAATTATACTTTAATTTGTAAATTTCACAGTTATAGAATTCTCGGGGTGTTACATTCTCCCCCACTTAAAAGGATTTCGTCCCCGAAATCTTCAAGTTAGGAGGAATGTATATCCTAACATCCAATCATCCATCTACTCATCCATCAAACACGAGCATCCATTGTCCTTAAAAGACTTCTAATGCTTCATGATCATATGCAAAGTGTGTGTGTACATGAACTTATCTAATGCAAAATCAGGCGGTCTACTGATTCAGTTGACCTCCTTAATGCGAATTATGTAAGTGCCATGAATCCATTATGTATGCAAATTTTCCTATTCTTGATTCTACATGAGTGCACAATCATTCAATACAAATGCAACATCCATATGTCAACACATTAAAAATTCAACCACATATGAATGCAAATATATATGCATATGCAATATGAAGTGACTGAGCCGATCTAAAACCTAGATTGTGTGTGTATATGCAACCACGAGCAACCACTAGCAATCACTTGCAACCACTTGCAACCATCATCCATAACATGTTTCAACTACATGTTTCCATCCAAAGGGTTTCTACCTAAAAGATACGGTCGAAGAAATATACCTAAAAAGATAAAAGCGCAACTTAAGGAAAGAGAAAGATCAAGGATGTACCCTCGAACAGAAAAGGGTAGGCAGTACGTATTCTAGCTTCAGTTTCCCAAGTCGCGTCTCCCTCGGCGTCGCTCCACTGAACTTTGACGAGCTTGACTTCACGGTTGCGTAGCTTCTTCACTTCCGTTCCTAAGATGCGGGTTGGAACTCTCCTTATGGTTGCTTCGCGCTCCACTTCGGCCTCTTCGAGGATATTTGGCTCTACCACTTCAGCAGACTCATGCAGACATTTTCGGAGATGTGAAACGTGAAAGACGTTGTGGACTCCAGCCAACTTCTCGGGTAGCTCTAATCTATAGGCCATTTTCCCAATTTTCTCGATAATAGGGAATGGCCCTACGAATCTTGGCGCTAGCTTTCCTGTGGTTCCAAAACGAACAACGTTTCTTAGCGGTGATACCTTGAGAAAAACTCTGTCTCCAACTTCAAATTCAAGGTCGGTCCTCCTCTTGTCAGCATAGGACTTTTGTCTGTCTTGGGCCGTCTTCATCCTCCTTCGTATTAAGTCTACTTTCTCTGAAGTCTCTCGGATCATATCTGGTCCAAGTATAAGCTTATCAGTAGACTCCCACCAACAAGTGGGCGATCGGCACGGTCTTCCATATAAAGCTTCGAAGGGCGCCATTCCTATGGTTGCTTGATAGCTGTTGTTGTAGGCAAATTCCACCAAAGGAAGGTGGTCTTCCCATGTCCCTCCGAAGTCGAGGACGCATAGCCTTAAAAGGTCTTCCAAAACTCTGTTCACTCTCTCTGTTTGGCCATCGGTTTGAGGATGATAGGCTGTGCTCAAGCATAACTGCGTTCCTACTGCTTCTTGCAGACTCCGCCAAAACTCACTGGTGAAGATGGGGTCTCGGTCACTAACAATACTAGATGGTATCCCATGAAGTCGAACGATTTCCTTGAGGTAAAGTGATGCTAGGGATGAGGCAGTTCTTTTATTTTTGACAGGTAAAAAGTGGGCGCTTTTAGTAAGCCTATCCACTATTACCCAAATGCTAGTGTTGCCTCTCCTAGACCTAGGCAGCCCCTCGATGAAGTCCATTGAGATGCTATCCCACTTCCACTGCGGGACCTCCAAAGGATGTAGTAGTCCGCCAGGCTTTTTCTGTTCCGCTTTAACCTGTTGGCACACCATACACTTAGAAACGAACTCTGCCACGTCCTTTTTCATGCCGTTCCAGAAGAAAGTCCTTTTTATGTCTTTGTACATTTTATCTCCGCCTGGATGTATCGTCATCTTGGAGTGATGTGCTTCCTCGAGAACCTTCTTTATTAAATCGTTTGTCTGTGGGACGCATAGTCTTCCGTCTCGCCTTAGTACACCCTTATCGTCAATGGAGTATCTGTTGAGGTGACTTGAAGTCTCACCCCTAATTAGCCTATCAATTATTTCCACAAGCTGAGGGTCTTCACGTTGTGCTGTCCCTACTGAATCCACTAAAGTTGGGAGCACTTCGAGAGATGCTAGCAGGCCTGGTACGAAATCGGAGGAGGGCCTAAAGTCGAAACTGGCTATAAACTCTAGGCTTTGCCTTTCAACAAACAACGGGCTTAGGGTCAATTTCTTTCGGCTCAACGCGTCTGCCACTACGTTGCCTTTGCCCGGAGTGTAGGTGATTTCGAAATCGTACGAGGCAAGAAACTCCATCCATCGTTGTTGCCTCAAGTTAAGATCCTTCTGTGAGAAAAGATATTTCAACGATTTATGGTCAGTGTAAAGTTCGAACTTCTCACCTAGGAGATAGTGTCGCCAAGACTTGAGTGCAAAGACGATGGCGGCTAACTCAAGGTCGTGGGTTGGGTAGTTCTTTTCGTGCACCTTCAACTGCCTCCCGCCATAAGCTACTACCCTTCCTTCTTGCATTAAGACGGCGCCTAGCCCTGTCCCACATGCATCCGTATAAACAGTGAACATCTTGCTCCCATCTGGCAGCGTCAAAACTGGGGCTGTTGTAAGAGCCCTTTTCAGTCGTTGGAAAGCAAATTTGCAATCCAAATCCCAATTGAACACTAGATTCTTCTTAGTCAATTTCGTGAGCGGAGCTGAGATTTTCGCAAAATCCCTTATAAACTTTCGATAGAAACCCGCTAGTCCTAGAAAGCTTTGGACCTCAGTTGCATTCCTTGGTGTCTTCCAATCCTGTACCGCCACTACCTTCGCAGGGTCCACCGCTAACCCTTGTTTGGATACTATGTGCCCAAGGAACCTCACCTCTTCTCTCCAAAAGTGGCATTTGGAGAACTTGGCTTTTAGTTGATGGACTCGCAAAGTTTCCATGATTGCCCCTAAGTGTTGAGCATGTTCCTCTTCACTCTTTGAGAAGATAAGGATATCATCTACGAAGACCACTACGAATTTGTTGAGGAAATCTCTAAATACCCTACTCATCAGATCCACGAAGTAAGCAGGTGCATTTGTCAAGCCGAAAGGCATGACAAGCCATTCAAAGAAGCCGTCTGGGGTTCTGAAAGCCGTTTTATCGATGCTATCTTCAGCCACCCTTAGCTGATGAAAACCGGTTGCTAAATCGAGTTGGGAGAAAACAGACGCCCCTACAAGCTGGTCAAACAAATCGTCAATTCTAGGGAGAGGGTGCCTATTCTTTTTCGTTAGCTTGTTGAGCTCCCTATAGTCAACACATAGACGGAGTGAACCATCCGCCTTTGTAGCGAACACCACCGGAGCGCCCCATTCTGAAATACTCCTCCTAATGAACCCCTTTTCTAGAAGCTCTTTAATCTGTTTACTGAGCTCCTTCCTTTCTCGTGGAGCCATATGTCTAACGGGCAACGCAACGGGCTTTGCATTATCTACAAGATATATGCGGAAATCTATTTCCCGCTTCGGAGGCAAGCCCTTCACCTCTTCAAAGACATCCGGATATTCCCGGACCACTCTAACTGATTGCAAATTTTCAACAGAGGCATCTAGCGATTCGAGATAACTAAGCATAACCGCATACGAGGGATTACAAGAAATTTCCAAAGTATTACCGAGCTGGGTTAGGAGCCTAACAACCCTTTTCTCACAATCAAGGATGGCCCCATTACTGGATAGCCAATCCATGCCCAAAATCAAACCATACCCCGAAAAGCCCAAAACAAAGGCACTACATTGAAATTCTACACTTAGAATGGAAATTTTCAATCCCACACAAATCATAGACAAATGAGCTGGGCCCCCAATTGGGTTTGAAACAATTAAGGGGTCCTCTACCATACTAGTTTCTAGGTGCAGAGATTCTACTAGAGCAGACGAGATAAAGGAGTGTGATGCACCAGAATCAAATAAAGTGCGAACGGGGTGATCATAAAGATAAACTACACTTTCTACAGAAGTATTTATACCTCGCTGTTGCAGAGGTGGCGCTTCTAGCACATGAACCTGTGCCCCTGGGGTGGATCCAGCCCTCTGCCCCTG
The DNA here is from genome assembly GCA_030737875.1 of Allium sativum. Classification (NCBI taxonomy): domain Eukaryota; kingdom Viridiplantae; phylum Streptophyta; class Magnoliopsida; order Asparagales; family Amaryllidaceae; genus Allium; species Allium sativum. Next base: position 152,703,410 of record CM060912.1, read on the forward strand.
TCCTCGTTTCTTTGGGCAGTCCTTAGCCCTATGGCCCGTCTCACCGCAAGAAAAGCACCCACCATTCTCCTTGGCCTTCTTTTTCCGGCAGTCCTTTACTAAGTGCCCCACTTTGCCACAGAAATTGCACTTTCTCTTCTCTTTGTTGCCTTTCCCGCCCTTCTTAAAGTCTGTCTTCTTGGGCTGCAAACCCTCTTTCTTCTTGCCCTTGTCCTCTTCATTCAGCAATGCCATTTGCACCAATCTTTCATACGTGGCTCCCATGGGTATATGGGTCATGGCCAAACTGTGTAATGGCTCATTCAACCCTTTGACGAAACGGAGAGCCTTCTTGTGCGGGGTATTGACTAGGTCAAGCCCAAACCTAGCCAGCTCATCGAACTGATTTACATACTCTCTGACTGTCTTGTCCCCTTGCTTAAGAAATAAGAATTTTTCCAACTGCAAACTTCTTTCTGCATCTGAGAGAAATTTGGTCTCAAACCTTGCCCTAAAGTCCTCCCATGTCTCCACTGGTCTTTCAGCATTAGTGACTTCCTACCAGTAGGAAGCCTCGCCCTTCAATAGCCATACCGCCAGTTGTACTTTCTGTCTATCTTCTACTTCAAAGATGATGAATAAGTCCTCCATTTCTTTCAGCCAATTTCTAGCTGCCACGAAGGACTCAGTTCCATGGAAATCCCTTCCTCCCATAGCTTTAAAATCTTTACATATCTTAGCAAAATTGTTTCCCCGAGGAGGAGGAGGAGGAAAAGGTGCCGCTGCAGCTGGATGATTTCCTTCCGCTGGGGGAGGAGGAATGGTAGGACCTGGCTGAGTGGCCCTTGCTTCTAAGAACCGTCTAAACCAACCAGGTATTGGCACCCCTTCCAGCAAGTTAAGCTCTTGGGACATGCTGAAACAAAAAGGATAGATTCAAAACGAAGGATAAGAGATAGTACCTATGGCTTTGGGGAGTGGACTTTGCCTTTTTTTTTAAAATAAAATAATATTTTCCTTTAAAAATGCTTCTTTAAATTTCCTTTTTGAAAATAATTTTTCAAAACTTTTTATCTTATCTGGTAAACCTATGCTCTGATACCAAGTGAAACACCCCACCTCCGTTAGGGTCACTCTCAAAGGGAATGCCCTAATTTTGGTGGAGGTTTATAAGTTCAAGTCACAGATATACAAGACAGATATAAGAACACATATTTGTAAACAGCGGAAGAACAACAAACTTTATTTCATAAAGTCAAATACGTGTTACAACAACATCCTTTCCAAAATCATAACATAACACTTTCATAATCTGTCTTGAGTACATTATTTTAAAGAAGCATAAATAAAATATAGATAAATTGCAAAAGCCCCATAGTGGATTGTCCAAAGCCATAGTTCAAAACAGGAAAGTCCAAGCAATACATTTCTCTTCTTCAAGCTGGATGTTGAGGCTGATCAAGCTGCTGTGTTCCCTCCCTGAGGACCTGGGGGGGGGGGGAAACGGAAGAAAGAAGACGAAAGAAAAATAGAGTCAGACATAAAGCCTGAGTAAGTCTAGTACTACTTTGTCTATGAATAAAGAACTGGGTATGATAAGTATAAACAAGAAGTGGAAAGGTACTTTAAACTTGGTTAAGTTGTCTAGGGTCGAATATACTATCGTACCCCATGTTAATCTCTGAACCCATTTAACTAGTTTCCAACTGGCACCCCATAATCAGGGTGAAGTGATCCATTCTATGATGATCGGCTCCTACTCGCATAGTTCCATGTGTCTTACGGCCCCCGATGTCTGTAGTTACCTATGCTGGTCCCACCATGGGGTGTATCAAGTCCCATAGTGGCAACCCGACACAACCTTAGAGTGCACAGGTATGCTACTGGTGCCCAGTGCCTTATTTTTCTGCGCCGGAGTGCGTGCACGCCCGCACACCGTTAGAACCTACACTGCTACACCACCGCCGTCGCTTTGACCTCTTACAATCAGCCCAGTAATCGTGCCCCACCCTGCCTAGCTTCAGGGTATCCTGATACACCTTTTTGGGTTACTGCTGAAAAGGGTCCCCCGTTACTAGGTTTTCTATCTCTAGCCAACATGCTAAGTTGGTTAAGTGTTTCCTACCTAACCCCCACCAGTCCGTTTAGTTTAGCATGTTCCATTTTGATTAAGTCTTTAGTTCACTTAATCCTAACAATCCTGACTCAGCCTTAATTGTCTTATTAAGGCCCTGACCTCTCACATTAGACAGGTATTGTTGTGGCTGCCTGTTGCCGGTTGGTTCCGGGCAGTCTTACGCCACAACTCAGTCTAACCTCGGGTCCTTGCTGGGCTCCATGTTTAACCTCCCACATTGGATAGGTATTGTTGTGACTACTGGACAGCCGGGCGGTTCCGGGCAGGTTTACATCACAACTCAATCCAACCTCGGGTTAAACACATCGTATGTTCTACATTTACATATCTTGTCATTCTTCTTTATTTCTTATATGTAAATATTTGCGGCCCATTATTAAGTTAATGGTGTAAAGGTTACACCAATCACGGGCCCTACCCATACTTGAATTTGGGCCCTTCTATTTTATATTTTCATTCATTAATTAATTTTTAACCCAACGTTATTTTCCCCCGTTTTACACGTCCGTTTATATATATTGGGCTTAGCCTTTTAAAGCCCAATTTAGCCATGCGAAAGGGGAGGCTTATGGCGTATACACAAAGAGGGGAAGGTGAGCGCATGAACTTGCAATACGACGTTGGAAATACAAAATAGAAATTGGTGTACTTGCATAGTGGTAACATAGGTGACATGAATCAAAGCATGTGAACTTGCATAGGTTTAACTACAACATGAACCTATATTCTTATTTAGGCATAATGTCAAACATAAGCATGTCATAAATATTTCTAGCATAAGCATAGCATAATGTCAAACATAAGCATGGCATAAATACTTTTAGCATAAACATGGCATAAGTAAAGTTCAATTTGTTCATGGCATAAACATAAACAAGTCATGTTCATAAGGTTTCTACATGTTTACAAAGGGGATACTTTGTTACTAACACAAAAGCATAGTTCAACTTAATCATGATTTAAGTCTAATCACATAACAACGGTATAAACATACTTATGCATAAATATTCCTAAACATGGTGTTTGCTTTAAAACTTGCAAAAAGGGATTTTTGGGTCTAACCTAGCCATGTCTCACATATGTCATCGTATACTCCTTTTTAAACAAGATAGACTTAATCATAGATTTCAATTATGCCACATATCATTCATAGCCTAGCCATATTCATAAGTTTTGCAAAAGCAAGACTTAATACATGGATTATGGTGTCAAAATTCCAACATAGTTTCAAACTTGTTCCAATTACTTGCAAAATGATTTATGCACAAAAATATACATCATGATGGCATAATAACAAAGCCCCAAACTCGCATGAATTTCAATCAACTACATACATGTAGCTTCAACATAGATTACATAATTTGCGCAATATTCCAAACGTTTACTTGCATAGAACTACCGCATGTAGTTCTTTATAACATAATTCAAGAATATCCAAACGTATACAAATTGATAAGAACGCACAAGTATGAATTACTTTTACTGCCACAATTCAAGCATACACATCAACACACTTGTTTATTCATACCAAAGTAATACTCTACTTACAATGGTTGCGGCGAATTGTCTAATTAAGAGATACGATTCCTTTGTTAAATTGATTGGCTTTAGGTTGCTTGAATTGCTTTAGGCTTTAGAACTTTCTTCCTAATTCTCTCTCTAGTTGGCGGCTACTCTTTGTCGTTCCTCAGCAACATGGCGGCTATGTTCTTAATTTGAATGAATAGATTAGGGTTTAGTCTAGGGTTCTTTATATAGAGGTTAGGAATTGATTAGGACCATTGATGTTGCTAGGTTAGATCATAGCCATTCATTAGATAGAGAGACCAATAAAAATCCGCCACCTAGCCCTAATGACAAAGCAGACCACAGAAATTCGACCACACACCGACCTGGCCAGCCAGGTTGACTGGGCTCGACCAGGTCGATACCCCTGTCGACAGGGCTGTCGACAGCCCTGTCGACATGGGTAGCCCAGGTCGACAGCCCAGTCGACCTGGGTGGCCCAGGCGGGTGTTCTTCCACCCTGGCCCATTGGGCCCCACTTCGGAATATTTAATTATTTAATTCTGTTTGAATTTTAAATTTAATTCAAAACTTCCGAAGGCCATATCTTCTTCATACGGACTCCGTTTTTCGAAAACTCGGACTCTATTTCGCGTATTTTTCCGAGACGAACGCAATGGCGTATCCCGTTTCCCTTAGTTCTTTGATTTCAGATTAATTATACTTTAATTTGTAAATTTCACAGTTATAGAATTCTCGGGGTGTTACAAACGGACTTACCGTTTGGGAGATATGGCTTAAACAAGGTTTGGAAGGTGAAAAACTGCTTAACCGGGCCAAATAAGGTGATTAGTGAATGGGCCCATAACCCATTTCGGGATTACGGTCGTGGGGAGGCTGAAAAGAGTTAGGGTTTCATTCTATTTCAGTTTTCTAGCCTCCACTTACCTCTTAGAAACCCAAAAAATGGCCTCCAACCTCTAAATCACCTCCAAATCACTTTCTAATCAAAGATTAAGCTTAGCAACATCAAATCCAGGGAGATCTTCACCAAATCAAGATTAGAGTTGCTGTTTAGCATTGTTATTCGTGCCCAAACAGAGATTTATTTCAGATCTAAGGTTTATTGTGGCTAAGGTGAGTGATTTGCATAGTTCAACACTAATTATGGTTAATTAAGGGTAATTAGTGTTAATTAGCGAATTTAAACATGATAAAAATCTGGAAAAATATTTATAAATTCGAAAACAATGTTTAGACCTCTTTTAGAAATTTGGTTTGATTTGATTAATTTTTGCTAATCATATCATTAGTTTTGCCTAAACATGCTTAAGGGAAAATATGGGTTTTTGGGTATATTTGATCCGTTTTGACATGTTAATTCATTGTTTTGGTGTTTGCGGTTAGTTTGCTATGTTGCTATGACTGTATGATATGCTTAGTGATTGATTAGAATAGATAGATTGGTCGAAAACGCCGTCGAATGGCGTAAAATAGTTGCTGTAAAAAGTTGCAGAAAGTTGTGCAGGGTTTCGGATCGGATCGAATATGGGGCTCAGATCGGATAGTAGACTGGGCAAGGAAGCACCGAACCGAACCGGAACTTAGCACAGAATAAAGCATGGCGAGAAGGAAAGCCACTATGGTTGGATTGGGATCGGATCGGTGAATGAAGGAGGACGAGATCGGATCGGAGAGACCAACAGGGATCGGATCAGAGGCAAGGGCATAGGGATCGGATCGGAGGACCAAGCTTGGAGATGGAGTTGGAGAGAACCACCGGATCAGATCGGGACATCTAGGAGGGAGAAACCACCGAACCAGGCACAGGGCATAACTGAACCGAACCGATGGAGCAAGGGTACACCGAACAAAACCAAGCTAGAAAAGGAACACCGAACCGAACCGTACGTGTGATGTCCCATAACTTCCCCGTGAAGAAAAGCCCGGATTACCTTGAGAACACGACAAAATAGAACACAAACAGAAGAACATTTCATTGTATATTACAACAATTCCATCAGAATACAAGAATATACAGAGTATGAAAAAATATTACACAGAAAAATATCAGAGATTTAAATTACATTTAAATACATCGCAGCGGAAATAATATAAAGCACAACTAGAAGAGATATACGAATACAGAGCTTTCCGGATATCGTTCCAGTTGTAAATCAGGATCCTGTGAATATAAATCTGCAAAACCAAAACTACTAGCTGCCCGTGTGGAAAATAGGGGCACCCAGAGTTTAGGTTAAAACAATAAACTCCAGGTCAGTCATGTGACTGGTGTGAGAACTAAAACAGTTATTAATCTTTGTTTTTAAAGTTAGGCAAATCAAGGGACCACGCCGTATAACACGGAACGGGTTTCCTCCCAAGAATACCAGTGCATAAAACAAACAGTGCAATGCTAAATAAAGAACAATGAAGCTATTATAAGACCCAGGTCCCATCACACAATGCAACGCAAGCCGGAGGATAGGGTTTTCCCTTATAATAGCCAAATATGCTTGATACGTGAAATTTCACCTTATATTATTACTATAAGTGAAGAAAACAATTTCAAATATAAATGTATCAATCATTGACGGCATGGGTACCATATATCATGTCGCCAATACTAGGCTCTACAATCAAAACAACAAAATGTCATATTTGTTAATTGGATTTCCATCATGGTGGCTCCTGATTCGAAAGATTGATCGCATAGTGCCATCCACAACGGCTCACGTCTCAGCGAGAGAAAACACCGTAATGCACATCCGCACTTTTGGGAAATCGAGTATCACTACGGCTTACATCTCGGCGAGAGAAAACACTGCTTACCCTATCCCTCTGAGCACTAAGCTCAATCTCGGTCGACCGAATCCACGACACCACTAAGGTGCCCATCCTCTAAAAAGCATACTGATCAAACCATCAGTTTACCACCATACCGGAGTGTGAGGCTCGCGAATCAACGCTATACACAAAGCCGTGCTATATTAAAGCTGCGCTTTGATCATCATCCACCAAACTTTGCTTTTCAACAAAAGTCTGGATTACTGCATCTCAGCATGCCACACTATCAATCCATATCGTACCACTGATTTCTGCCAATATATAACCTCCGAGCTCGCATGTCTCAGAGAAGTGCGTTAAGCAAGAGAATAAATTCTCTGCCGCCAAAAAGATATATATTTAGCAAAGATCAACGAATACAATATAAAGGAATACAATGTCAGACACACCATCCATTTACAAGCCCGTTCTAGGTCTGAACGAATCCGGAGGCACTTTCCTCGCATATCCGTCGACCTCCAAGTACGTCCGGACGGCTACTACTTTATCCCCCTTCAAGGTAGCTACTCCCATCATGAGCATCAGTAGCACCCATCCATTCGATGTGAAGATCGTCGGTCTTGCACCGTCTTCAATCTCTTCGACTCGTCGTCGAATCAGTTATTCAGAATGGGTTATACCCGGACTTTCTGAATAACTCGCGTATCTTAATCAACAAGTGATATAAAACACAATATACGCCTCATTCCAATTCAGAATATTCACACTCCTAGGGAAAGATTCCCATTAATTTTATCAAAGATAAATTCTTTTAAATTTATTCTTTAATCTTTCTTTGGATATCATTTCAAAGCATATTATGGTTTTTCAAACTAGTCGGGATTAGCGAACCACACCGAAGTAATTATTTATTTTATTTCCCAATCCCAACCTATTTATCCCATGGAGCAAAACTGTTATTACCCCATAACTAACACCATGGTGTTATCGGTAAATTTAATTACCATTTCACGTTCAAATCTAATTGAAGATTTAACTATCGCTAGGAGTAAGACTGGTGATACTCCCCTTTCGATCATTTCCAAATTTTGATAATTTTAAATTATCTATTCATATTTCAATCTAATTAAAGATCCATTAAAACTCCTTTTATTGGGTTAAAGAACTAATGTCATTTAAAAAACAGTCCACGATAAACCCAAATCACATTCTAATTCAATTCCAATGAAATATATTAGAAATTCTGGTTATTTAAAACCCATTTCAAATTCAATTTATTTATTTCAAAAATAAATTGATTTTAATTTTAGTTCAAAACTAGTTCATTTCGATAAAAATCTATTTTTATCTTTTCAAATATGAGTTTTTCATCCCGGTTTTTCCCAAATCATTTCTTATGATTTTACACAAAATATAGATATTTTTAATTATTTTATCAAGGCCCATACAGTCAATTTCCATCTACGGCCATCGAACTGCACTTACAGCGACCTTTTCTGAAATTGATTTGGACCTATCTCCAGATCAAACCGTTAGATTTCAAATTTCTAATATTTATTGGAAAGCTCTTTTCGATACGAACCCAACGGTTCTTGTTTCAGGGGAATCCGACGGTCGGATCTCCCGCAACGCCAATTCGAAGTCAATGGTCGAAATTCGCGAACTGCCGCAGCGCGGCGCGTTCTATTCAGGCCATTATATTATATATATATAATATATACTTCGTCGATTTCCTTTTAAAAATGAATTTTATAAATCATTTTAAATTCGTTTTCAAAACGATTTCAACTTCATTTCAAATTCAAATCAAAATTGATTTTTTCCAATATAAATTCGTTTTAAATTCATTTCAAATTGATTTTAATTCAAATTGATTTCAATTCAAATTCGATTCCAATTCATTTTCAATTCAATTCAATTCAAATTCATTTTCAATTCAATTCAATTCAAATTCATTTTCAATTCAATTCAAATTCATTTTCAATTCAAATTCATTTTCAATTCAAATTCATTTTCAATTCAAATTCATTTTTAATTCAATTCAATTCAAATTCATTTTCAATTCAATTCCATTTCAATTAAATTCAATTCAAATTCATTTTCAATTCAATTCAATTCAAATTCAATTCAAATTCATTTCAATTCAAATTCAATTCAAATTCATTTTAGATTCAATTCAATTCTATAAATATTCGATATTTAAATCTCTTTTCAATATTCATTATAAAAACGAATATAATCGATATAAATATCGTTCGCATCAAAATAGCGCATCACTAATCAACACGGCTTTATATTTTTCAATAACTTCGTTATTCTATTCAACAAATGAATATTTATCCTATTCAACTGTGACGGCCCGCCCCGCACCAGTAGACATTTCACTGAAATGCGCTGTACTGATGTCCAACCAGCACGGAATGGTCGCCAAAAGAAAGGAAAAGGAAAGGGATTTGAAGAATTGAATTAGCACAGAACCTGTAACATATCTCACAGCGCATGGAATAAAATATAATAATAATATACTTGACATAAACATGCGAGACAGTGCATAAGCTGAAAACTAAATCAGAACCATTATAGCAGCGGAAATCCAAAATACAGCTTATTACAACTTAAAAATACTGTCTCTAAAGCAAAAAGGAAAGGTACACTACTAATGCCCAAAGTAGTGACCAGCTGCGACACAGGGAGAATATCTATATATCATACGTAGAAGCCTCCTGCTCGTCTCCGGATCAGCTACTCGTACATCACCAGCTAACCTGTCTCTAGTCTGCTCGTGTGAGCACCCAGAGTAATAAGAAGAGACATAAAACTCTAGGTCAGACAAAAAGTCTGGTATGAGCGATAAGCAGCTAAACAAAACAATAACAGGTATACTAAACCATACCTGAACCTGGACCTGCAACCAAAGAGTTAGCACTACATACTGTACAATACTCTAAGGTGCCTCAAAACAAGTGGTGTAAAGATACGGGGGTGGGTGTGTGCATGTCATAATGATAGCAAACAATTCAATCATAGCAACCATCCTCACATCTCTCACTCGGTGCGTAAAGCATACGATGTCCACCACTGTAAATCACTAGACTCATCGAAGTAGTGACGGAGTTCGACTCTGTACAACTACTGCTACAACCAAGCTTACCCACATGGAATCATGACCAAACCTTTTCAATGATCCCACTTCATTGGTCTATAGCTACTTTTAGTCGTACCTAGGTCACTACATACTGTGACCCTGAATCCGTTCACGTACTTCCCATACATAGTGATCCAAAGATACAGACATCGACAACTCCTTAGCACACGTCCCGCAGCAAAGCCCAATCATGAAGTGAACTCATTGGTTCCCAACTGGGTCCGGGATCCTGAGCTCTAACTTCCATTTGGACTACCTTTGCATCTCGGGTTATTGGTTTCCTCCTGTTCGGGTCGGTCGGTCAAGAACCTTTCATTCTGGTCGGTTTTCATCATCTCTACCCTGGTCGGTCGGTATTGCCCCCTGGTCGGTCGAACACTTCACCATTCCTGGTCGGTCGTACTTCACCATCCATGGTCGGTCGAACACTTCACCATTCCTGGTCGGTCGTACTTCACCATCCCTGGTCGGTCGAACACTTCACCATTCCTGGTCGGTCGTACTTCACCATCCCTGGTCGGTCGGTATTTCATCATCGTATGGGGACGGTCGAACATCGCATTGTAGTCGGTCTTGCCCAGCCTGGTCGGTCTCCCTAGTCCATCGCCACAGATCGGTTCGTGACAAGCTCCTTCGGGTCGGGTCATGCTTCATCAGTTCGTGGCGCCCTTGTCGGATCGTGGTGGATCGTGGTGGAGGGCTCGTGACTCGCAACATCGGATCGTGGTTAGCAATCGGGTCGTCTCGCGTGGAGTCCAGGTCGGTTCGTGACACATGGGGCGATCCGGTCCCTTTGCGAATTCCTGCAACTTCTTCTAGCGTCTGTTTACGCCATTCGACGGCGTTTTTGACCAAACTAACACTTCTAAACAATCATAAAGCATACCATACAGTCATAGCAACATATAGTATCGACCACAAACACCAAAACATAAATCATAGCATGTGAAATAGATCAAACATACCCAAAAACCATATTTTTCCCTTAAGCATGTTCAAGCAAATTTAATGATAGAATTAACAAAATTTAACCAAATTAGCCAATTTTTCTAACAGAGGTCTAAAATAATATTTTAGAATTTATAAATATTTTTCCAGATTTTTAACATGCATAAATTCGCTAATTATCACTAATTACCCCTTAATCCCCTAAATTCCGGGATTAGCAAAACTAGTTCGAATTAACCCAAATTCATATCAGAGGCATAAAATGATGTTTTAGAATTTTAGGAATTTTTCTGGATTTTTCTGAGTTATAATTTCGCTAATCTTCGCTAATTACCCTAATTAGCCGTAATTAGTGTAAAACAAAGCAAATCACTCACCTTGGCAATAATAAAATCTCAAATCTGAAATAATCTACTGTATGGGTCGAATTCCAATGCCTAGCAGCAGCTCCAACTCTGATTTGATGCTATTTCCCTTTGATTTGATGTAGTTTAAGCCAAAACTGGATTAAGAAGTGATTAGGGGTGTTTTTAGATGTTGGAGGCCATTGTTGGAGCTTCAAAAATGTGTGGCGGCTGGAAAATGAGTGAAAAACCGAAATCCTAACCCTAGCAGCCCTCAAATACCCCAAATCCCGAAATCCCCCATTGGGCCTAGCGGCTAATCACCCGGTTAAGCCCAATTAGCTGTTTTTAACCCTCTAAACCTTAATTCAGCCATATCTCCCAAACGGTAAGTCCGTTTGGCTAATGTAACCACTCTACGGAAAGAGAAACCATCATCCGGAGGCAATGGAAGTGGTTTCAGCTCAAAATTCCTTTCCAATCAAAAGTTATGGCCAAAACAAGATCAGCTACTGGCAAAATGGTCATTTAAAAATCGGCAAAAATCATGAACATGGGAAATGACCCCACTAGTCCTCCCCCAAAAGTACATGACCATACGACTTATCAAGAAAAAGAAATAAATATTCTACGATCCTTCGATGCGTAGAATGCGGGTTGTTACATTCTCCCCCCCCCCCCCCCCCTTAGGAAATTTCGTCCCCGAAATTCCTTAACCCAAGCAAACACAGGTATCCCACATGCCTATCAATCATTTGCAAACAATCAATCATGCACAACAAACAAAACAAGCCTATCCTAGCATGTGGAATAACTAAATCGAAATGAAAATCTTACCAAGCAAAGAGTTCTAGATACGTCTTCCTAATACTCTCCTCTGTTTCCCAAGTACAGTCATTCTCATTCTCACCCCACTAAACTTTGACTAATTTCACCACCTTCCTTCACACTGCCTCGTATCGTCCCCAACAATACACATCGGTCTGTGGCTCCATACCGCCTCAGATGCTATCTCGATATCGTTCAACTGATTCGGTGAAATAGTCATATCGGGGTCATGTACTAACTTTCTTAACTGGGAAACATGAAATACGTTATGAACTCCTACCATCTTGTCTGGTAACTCTACCTTATATGCCAAATTTCCAACTTGCTCAATAACCGGGAATGGACCAACAAATCTTAGTGCCAACTTTCCTCTTTTACCAAAACGAATCACACTCTTCAACGGAGAAATCTTGACGAGTATCATGTCACCCACGGAGAACTTATATCTCTTCGTCTCTTATCAGTATAACTCCTCTACCTATCTTGAGTGGTCTTCTAATACTCGATTCACCCTATCTGTTTGACCGTCGATACCCACCTCCCTCCTAGAGATGATTTCCAATAGGTTAGGATCGTTCCTCTGACTGGAACCAATCCACTCAATCAAAATCGATCTAATCGTCAAGCTTACTAGCGTTTCTGAATCCAATTCTCTCTTAGGTCTAAAATCATATTCCGTGATATACTCTAGTTGCTTCCAACCTAGAAACATAACCCTTAGACTGACATGTCTCCAACTCAATGCACTCGATGAAAAATCGCCACAATTATTTATCTCTCACGTAAACCATCCTTGTCGGACTCGACATTCCCAAAGCACAAGCCCCAAAGGCCTAAACCAATATCAGACGAGCACCCAAGGAATATCTCCTCCGAATTCAGAAAATCTACGTGATATGATACCAGCAAAACAACCAAACAAAAGCTTGATTCTTCTTTGTCAACTGAGTCAACGGTGCTGCTATCTTGGAAAAATCTTGGATGAACTTACGATAATGTCCAGCTAATCCCAAGAAACTTCTTACGTCTGTTACATTCTTGGGCGTAAACCAATCTTTCGCCGTAGCCACTTTTGAAGGATCAACGGCAATACCATTCTCTGAAACGACATGGCCCAAGAATCTCACTTCGCTTCCAATTGGTGTTTTCTCAACACCTCCATGGCTATCCCTAAATGTTACTTGTGTTCTTCCTCTGTCCTCTAGTAAACCAAGATGTCGTCCACGAACACAAGAACAAACTTATTCAACTGGTCTCTGAATACTCCATTCATAGGATCCACAAAATATGCCGAGGCATTGGTCAGCCCAAATGGCATAACCAACCATTCATAGAATCCAGACGACGTCCGAAATGCCGTTTTAGCTATACTCCCAGCTTCCACTCTAAGCTGATGAAAACCTGTTGTGAGATCCAATTGAGAAAACACTCTCTCTCCACTCAACTGATCAAACAAATCATCTATCCGCGGCAGAGGATACTTATTCTTCCTCGTCACCTTATTCAACTCGCGGTAGTCTACACACAATCGAAGGGAACCATCCGCCTTGGTAGCGAACACAACTGGTGCTCCCCACTCAGAAACATTCCTTCTGATAAACCCCTTCTTCAAAAGATCGCTGACTTACACCCCGAGCTCTCGCTGCTCCCTTGGTGCCATACGACGAAGTGGCATCACTATAGGTCTGGCGTCTTTCACTAAATTAATACGGAACTCAATCTCTCGATGTGGTGGAAACCCGGTCACTTCTTCGAAGACGTCCGGATACTGGCCAACCACGGGCACAACTGACAACTCATCATGCGGGATGTCGAGGGAATTTAGAAAACTAGCCACTACCCTCTTACTGGGTAGACCACCAAACACTACCCTCCGCCCATCATCCGCTCTAACTGTCACCAACAAGCCCTCACAGTCTACCACCATCCCGTATCTTTGGAGCCAATCGACTCCCAAAATAATGCCAAACCCAGTAAAGCCCAAAACAAAGCAATCACAAGTAAACATGCATCCATGACTCGATAAGACCACATTACGGCAAATCATACTAAGGTTAGTCGAACCACCTATCGAGTTCGTCACAACTAAAGGTCTATCGACTATCTCGGTTTCCAATCCCAAACTATCTACCAGGTCACTAGATATGAAGGAACTGGAAGCTCCGGTATCAAACAAAACTCTAACAGGAACATCTTAAACAGAAAGCATACCTTGGATAACAACGTTCTTTCCTTCCTCCGCCGCAGTTGGGGCATTCGACGAAGAAGGAACAACACTGATAGCATATGCTTTCACGATCTTCTTCTCTTTCAAAGGTTGTGGACACTTATCCTTTTGATGTCCGACTTGTCCACAGTTAAAGCACTTCCTTTCCCCATGTTTTTCTTGACAATCTCTGGCGTAGTGGCCCTTCTTGCCACAACTAAAGCACTTGCCATCTTTCTTATTTTTCTTTTTCTGACCATCCTTAACTTGGTCTTGTTTCCTCTTGCTCTGAGAATTCTTTTTGCCTTCACCGCCTGCTTGCGGCTTTGGCTCTTCTGCAGATGTAACCTCAGTCTTCAACTTAGGGTATCGGCTCTCTGACCTTAATGTCTTTCCTACAATAGACTCGAACGTCTCATCGATATGGTTAATAAGTCTTTCCCCCAAGTACTGATCCAAACCAGTTATGAATTTCTCATTCTTCTTCTCGGCAGTATCAATAAGAGATAACCCATATTTTGACAAAGTGTCAAATTCAGCAATATACTCTGAGACAGCCCTGCCATTCTGTTTGAGCTCCAAGAATTTCTTAAACATCACTGACTTCTGAGCAGCTGGAATGAACTTTTCGCTAAAGCGAGCCTTAAACTGCTCCCAAGTAATCCGATCTTCGGGAGTAGCTGCCTTTATAGCATTCCACCAATTCATTGCCCGCCCTTGCAGCTGACGGGATGCTAGCTTTCTCTTCATCGCATCCTCGATACCCAAATCCTCGAAGATACGTTCGCAACTATCCAACCAATCCTAAACATCCGTGGACGACTCCGTTCCGTGAAACGGCTTCCCACCAAGGCTAGTATAATCCTTGTTTAGCTTGGCGAAGTCGACCCTCGGCGCCTGCACTATTGGACCACCACCATTTCCACCATTAGGAGCTGCCCTCTGTACATCTCTAAGAATCTCTCTCATGAGGTCAGTAAACATCGTCCTCATGTCAGCAGCATTCCCATTATTGGCCCCTCTACCGGTACCTCTAACATATCGGCTCATCGTCAATCTGAAAAAGGAAACGATTAACGATTCCATAGTGGTGCTAGTGCAGTACTACTTCATTCTTATACTACTAATAGTATATATATAGCTTTTGAAAACCAAAATAATCACAAATACGCTCTCTCATATACGTACTATCTCTCCCTGGTGTCTTTCCCTAGGTTAACTACGCAACCTAGAGCTCTGATACCAAGTGTAACGACCCGCCCCGCACCAGTCGACATTTCACTGAAATGCGCTGTACTGATGTCCAACCAGCACGGAACGGTCGCCAAAAGAAAGGAAAAGGAAAGGGATTTGAAGAATTGAATTAGCACATAACTTGTAACATATCTCACAGCGCATGGAATAAAATATAATAATAATATACTTGACATAAACTTGCGAGACAGTGCATAAGCTGAAAACTAAATCAGAACCATTATAGCAGCGGAAATCCAAAATACAGCTTATTACAACTTAAAAATACTGTCTCTAAAGCAAAAAGGAAAGGTACACTACTAATGCCCAAAGTAGTGACCAGCTATGACACAGGGAGAATATCTATATATCATACGTAGAAGCCTCCTGCTCGTCTCCGGATCAGCTACTCGTACATCACCAGCTAACATGTCTCTAGTCTGCTCGTGTGAGCACCCAGAGTAATAAGAAGAGACATAAAACTCTGGGTCAGACAAAAAGTCTGGTATGAGCGATAAGCAGCTAAACAGAACAATAACAGGTATACTAAACCATACCTGAACCTGGACCTGCAACCAAAGAGTTAGCACTACATACTGTACAATACTCTAAGGTGCCTCAAAACAAGTGGTGTAAAGATACGGGGGTGGGGGTGTGCATGTCATAATGATAGCAAACAATTCAATCATAGCAACCATCCTCACATCTCTCACTCAGTGCGTAAAGCATACGATGTCCACCACTGTAAATCACTAGACTCATCGAAGTAGTGACGGAGTTCGACTCTGTACAACTACTGCTATAACCAAGCTTACCCACATGGAATCATGACCAAACCTTTTCAATGATCCCACTTCATTGGTCTATAGCTACTTTTAGTCGTACCTAGGTCACTACATACTGTGACCCTGAATCCGTTCACGTACTTCCCATACATAGTGATCCAAAGATACAGACATCGACAACTCCTTAGCACACGTCCCGCAGCAAAGCCCAATAATGAAGTGAACTCATTGGTTCCCAACTGGGTCCGGGATCCTGAGCTCTAACTTCCATTTGGACTACCTTTGCATCTCGGGTTATTGGTTTCCTCTTGTTCGGGTCGGTCGGTCAAGAACCTTTCATTCTGGTCGGTTTTCATCATCTCTACCCTGTTCGGTCGGTATTGCCCCCTGGTCGGTCGAACACTTCACCATTCCTGGTCGGTCGTACTTCACCATCCCTGGTCGGTCGAACACTCACCATTCCTGCTCGGTCGTACTTCACCATCCCTGGTCGGTCGAACACTTCACCATTCCTGGTCGGTCGTACTTCACCATCCCTGGTCGGTCGGTATTTCATCATCGTATGGGGACGGTCGAACATCGCATAGTGGTCGGTCTTGCCCAGCCTGGTCGGTCTCCCTAGTCCATCGCCACGGATCGGTTCGTGACAAGCTCCTTCGGGTCGGGTCGTGCTTCATCAGTTCGTGGCGCCCTTGTCGGATCGTGGTGGATCGTGGTGGAGGGCTCGTGACTCGCAACATCGGATCGTGGTTAGCAATCGGGTCGTCTCGCGTGGAGTCCTGGTCGGTTCGTGACACATGGGGCGATCCGGTCCCTGTGCGAATTCCTGCAACTTCTTCCAACGTCTGTTTACGCCATTCGACGGCGTTTTTGACCAAACTAACACTTCTAAACAATCATAAAGCATACCATACAGTCATAGCAACATATAGTATCGACCACAAACACCAAAACATAAATCATAGCATGTGAAATAGATCAAACATACCCAAAAACCATATTTTTCCCTTAAGCATGTTCAAGCAAACTTAATGATAGAATTAACAAAATTTAACCAAATTAGCCAATTTTTCTAACAGAGGTCTAAAATAATATTTTAGAATTTATAAATATTTTTCCAGATTTTTAACATGCATAAATTCGCTAATTATCACTAATTACCCATTAATTCCAGGATTAGCAAAACTAGTCCGAATTAACCCAAATTCATATCAGAGGCATAAAATGATGTTTTAGAATTTTAGGAATTTTTCTAGATTTTTCTGAGTTATAATTTCGCTAATCTTCACTAATTACCCTAATTAGCCGTAATTAGTGTAAAACAAAGCAAATCACTCACCTTGGCAATAATAAAATCTCAAATCTGAAATAATCTACTGTATGGGTCGAATTCCAATGCCTAGCAGCAGCTCCAACTCTGATTTGATGCTATTTCCCTTTGATTTGATGTAGTTTAAGCCAAAACTGGATTAAGAAGTGATTAGGGGTGTTTTTAGATGTTGGAGGCCATTGTTGGAGCTTCAAAAATGTGTGGCAGCTGGAAAATGAGTGAAAAACCGAAATCCTAACCCTAGCAGCCCTCAAATACCCCAAATCCCGAAATCCCCCATTGGTCCTAGCTGCTAATCACCCGGTTAAGCCCAATTAGCTGTTTTTAACCCTCTAAACCTTAATTCAGCCATATCTCCCAAACGGTAAGTCCGTTTGGCTAATGTAACCACTCTACGGAAAGAGAAACCATCATCCGGAGCCAATGGAAGTAGTTTTAGGTCAAAATTCCTTTCCAATCAAAAGTAATGGCCAAAACAAGATCAGCTAGGGGCAAAACGGTCATTTAAAAATCGGCAAAAATCATGAACATGGGAAATGACCCCACTAGTCGTCCCCCAAAAGTACATGACCATACGACTTATCAAGAAAAAGAAATAAATATTCTACGATCCTTCGATGCGTAGAATGCGGGTTGTTACATCAACACATGAATCTATATTTCTTTCACCACCTGACTAATCTCAACAAATGAGTATCGTCAACACGTGAATCTTTATTTTATAATATTCTTTATTTTCCCAATTGGAATGAGGCCCAATCAATTACCATATAATGTTAATTATATGGATTCCATACAACACATGTATATAATAGCAACGATAAATAATCAACCATCATTCAAAGTGTACCACACAACTGCATAAGTAGTAAACATATATAATTAATGCTTACAAAGTCTGTCGACCAATCGATAGACATCCAATTAAATAATTGGGATTAGTGTACGCCAAATATCATCCCAACACCCGTGTGGGGTTTCAAACAATCAAACACAGGTTTTATTTGTGCAGTTGGGCGATGTGTAAAATTTATCATCCCAATCAATATCAGTCAAATGTGTGTATATAAACAAATCGTCCGATTCGTTTATATTTATTTATTTCATTTTATATACACGTTAAAAATTCTATTTTTAACTATACAATATTTATTTTCTATATAAATATTTTATTTCATTTCACATCACATAATCAACTACACATCAAAATCAAACAAACAAACAAGCCGTCCATGGTCTGTAGACGACGGGTGTCAGGTGCTGCTAAGCACCGTCTGCAACCTAGTATATAATTTTAACTAGAAAACAAGAATTAAAGTGAGAAGTTCTCACCTTGGAGATCCACTCCTCCATTATCTATTTCTGAACGGTTCGGATAATGCCAAAAATTCCAATGCAGTTTTCTCTACACTGTTCATATTAAAAATCACATTTTTATCACTCCTCTATATTTATAAAGATCAACTCTTTCTGCTACAACATATATAAAAATCGTATTTTTATAATCTCTACTATATAAAGATAATATTCTTATATTCTCCATTATATAAAAATCATATTTTTATTACTTCTATTTTATAAAAATCATATTTTTATTACTTCTACTTTATAAAAATCATATTTTTATTACTTCTACTTTATAAAAATCATATTTTTATTACTTCTATTTTATAAAAATCATATTTGTATTTCAATTCTAAAAATTATATTTTTACTTCATAGAAATATAGTCTTTTCCTTTATAAAAATATAATTTTTTCTATGCAACATCAAATCTTGTTATGCAATTTAAAAATCATGCTTTACTAAATAAAAGATCAAGTCTTTCCTTAACAAAAGATTATATTTTTCCTTCTACAAAAATCTAATTTTTTTTCTTTTACAAAAATCTATATTTTTTCTTTTACAAAAATCTATATTTTTTCTTTTACAAAAATCAAATCTTGTGAATGAACAAAATATAATCTTTTATCATATAAAGATCCTAGTTTTTATCACATTAAAGTCCTAGTTTTTATCACAAAGAAAGATCAGTTTTTTTTCTTTTCTAATCCCTAAGAAAATTAGTTTTTTTCTTTATAAAAATAATAAAAAGAAAAACTTACTTTTCTAGGGTTTTGATCACCGGAATTTTATAGCTCGTCTGAGCTGCTGGTGTTTGGAGAAGACTCGAGGGAGGCTGAGGGGTTCATTGTGCTCGCGGAGGCCAAGAGGGGGGTTGCGCTGGTCAGGCAGGATCAGGGGTTGGTCGCGGTGGTCGGGGCGTGGACCTAAGGTGGTGGCGCTGTCTCGTTTTGAGGGTTTAGGGTTGGGAAATGGCCAGAAATCGAACGGAGAGGGGGGCCAGGCACGAGCGGAGGTCCGACACGAGGTGGGGCTTGCCAACGGCGAGGTTGAGGCGGACGAAGGCGGGGTTGGCGCGCTTCGTCGAAGTCGATCTTCCCTCTCTCTTTTTTTATTTAGAACGATTTTCTGATCTGGAAGTGAGAGAGATAAATGAGGGTAAGGGAGTATATAAATATATTTATTTATTTTATTATTTTAAATTTCAAAAAGCAACTTTTAATTTCGAACTCGAAATCAAACCCACCGACTATCGTCCATAGCTAATTACCCCCATTCCGAACACAATGGGTTATGTATCGTAGGCTGATTCGACTGTTTCGATCAGTTTTCATCAAAATCAACATATAACTCTATATATTGAATTTGAACGCGCGTTTCAATTTACCGGGGCCACATACGGACTCTAAAAATTACAGAAAAAATATTTTCTAGTTTGTATTGATGATACGGTCCTAACAAAACCAATTTCGTCAAATTCTGAGACCGTTTGAAAAATGGCCATTTTCCAGTCGATTAAAATCAACTAAAACTGGTCAAACGCATTTTACTTCTCCACGCTCACATATTGATTCGAAAAATTACAAAAATTGGAATCTAGCAATAACTTGACATCACGGATCCAACAAAAGTGGTTTCGTCGAAAACCGAGGTCGTTTGCAAAATGGCTATTTTAAGGGCCAGAATTCCATAGCGACTATTCTGAATTTTCAACTGGACATATCTTTTGATTCTCGCTATGAAATTTCAATTTTTCGGATTCGTTGGAAAGATATTCTCAAATAGATTCATATATTTTTGGTTTCACTAAAATCCGGTTTGTTTTGAACCAGGTATGTTCATTTGAAGTTTGAAATCGAATTTTCGAACTACCGCGCCATTTTCAATTCCTTTTATAATTTAAAATAAATATTTATATTCTAACAACGAGCTATATAAATATATTTGTTCGAATTCCATTAAAAATAAATTTTTCGTCGTTAATATTTAAAATGATCATTTTAAATATTCAAAATTCAATAAAACTGCCAAAATAAAAAATTTAAATTGGCCCAGATTTTCTGGTTGTTACAGTACGCGTGCTATTACTACTACGCGACGACTCTTTTAAAGACCAACTCCAATTCGACCAAAGCCCGAGATGCAAAGGTAGTCCAAATAGGAGTTAGAGCTCAGGATCTAGTTGGGAACCAATGAATTCACTTCATGATTGGGCTTTGCTGCGGGACGTGTGCAAAGGGGTTGTCGGTATCCATAACTTTGGTTCACCACTGAGAGACGGATAGTGGGCTTGTCGTGATAGTTGTACGGGATTAGATTCCGTCATGGCCCAAAGGATTAGGTGACCAAGGTAGTGGATATCGTATGCTTTACGCACTGAGCGAGAGATGTGAGGATGGTTGCTATGATTGACTTGTTTGCCATCATTATGACATGCACACCCCACCCCCGTTA
Organism: Allium sativum; assembly: GCA_030737875.1. Taxonomy (NCBI): domain Eukaryota; kingdom Viridiplantae; phylum Streptophyta; class Magnoliopsida; order Asparagales; family Amaryllidaceae; genus Allium; species Allium sativum. Next base: position 152,724,436 of record CM060912.1, read on the forward strand.
TCTTTACACCATTTGTTTTGCGGCACCTTAGACGGTATGTAGTGCTTACTCTTTGGTTGCAGGTCCAGGTTCAGGTATGATTGGATTATACCTGTTATTGTTTTGTTTTGCTGCTTATCGCTCATACCAGACTTTTTGTCTGACCCAGAGTTTTGTGACTCTTCTTATTACTCTGGGTGCTCTGACGAGCATACTAGAGACATGTTAGCTGGGTATGCACGAGTAGTTGATCCAGAGACGAGCAGAAGGCTTCTTCGTATGATACATATAGTATTCTCCCTATGTTGTTGAAGATCACTACTTGAGCATTAGTAGTGCATCTTCTACTTTAGCTTTCTTTTGTTTAGAGACGGTAATTCAGAAAGTTGTAATAAGCTGTATTTGGATTTCCGCTGCTCTGATGATGATGTTGATGTTGGTTTTAGTTTTCAGCTTATGCACTGTCTCGCCTGTTTTATGTCAAGTATGTTACTATTATATTTTATCCCATGCGTTGTGAGACATATTACAGGTTCTTTATTGATTCTTCGTCTTCTTCCTTTTCTTTTGACGACCGTCCCGTGCTAACTGGACATGTGTACAGCGCGCTTTTGGAGTAAATATCGGTTGGTGCGGGGCGGGCCGTCACATGGGTAGTGACAATATGTATCATGACATGAAGAAGGATGTGGCGGAATTTGCGGCTCGATGCTTGACTTGCCAGTAAGTAAACGCTGAATAAAAGAAATCTGGCAGATTGCTTTAGCCCTTAGATGTCCCATAATGGAATTGGGAGAGCGTCTTTATGGATTTCATCGATGGATTTCCCCGATCAAGGAAGGGCAATACGAGCATTTGGGTGATAGTGGAAAGATTTTCGAAAAGCGCTCATTTTATTCCTATTAATAATAAGGGGACCGCAGCTTGGCTGGCATCAGTATATCTTCGAGAGACAGTTTGACTACATGGGGTAGCTTCCAGTATAGTGAGCGACCGCGACCCCATCTTCACTAGTGGGTTTTGGAAGAGATTACAAGAGGCATTAGGTACACAACTACGTTTGAGCACAACATACCACCCTCAGACAGATGGATAGACTGAGATGGTGAATAGAGTTTTTGAGGATCTTCTAAGACTGTGTATCCTAATCTTTGGAAGGACTTGGGAGCAGCATCTTCTATTGGTTGAGTCTGCATACAACAACAATTAACAATCGAGCATTGGCATGGCACCCTTCGAAGCATCGTATGGATGACCTTGTAGATCGCCGACTTGTTGGTGGGAGTCTACAGACAGACTTCTACTTGGACCAGAGATGATTCGAGACACTTCCGAGAAGATTGATCTTATCCGCCGAAGAATGAAAGCTGCTCAAGACAGACAAAAATCATATGCCGACAAAAAGAGGACCGGCTTGGAAGTTGAAGTGGGAGAAATGATCTTCATTAAAGTATCACCGCTAAGGAATGTAGTTCGCTTTGGCTCAGTAGGAAAGCTAGCATCGAGGTTTGTAGGGTCATTCACTATAGTGGAGAGAATAGGACAAATGGCCTATAGGATCAAGCTACCAGATAGACTGGCAGGCGTACGTGATGTGTTTTACGTTTTCCATTTAAGGAAATGTTTACATGATGCGGCAGAGATAGTGGAGCCGAGTACACTCAAGGATGTGGAAGTTGAGAAGGAGGCATCAATGAGACGAGTTCCTACTCATATCCTTGGATCATAAATCAAGAAGCTACTTAACAAAGAGATCAGATTGGTGAAAGTACAATGAGGAGAAGACCGCGAAGATGCAACTTAGGAACCTAAAGATATGATTCACGCTTCTTATCCTTTTCTTTTTGAAAGTACGTTCTTGACTTCTTTTCCAAGCTTTTACTTTGCATTTGCTTCTATCATTCAAGTTTATTTATCCTATCGTTCGAACCTTTTGATCCTTAGGTAGAATACAATGGTTGGAAACATGTGTTTGAAACATGTTATGATTGATGGTTGCAAGTGGATGCAAGTATTTGCTAGTGGTTTCTCATGGAAGCATATACACATACTAGGCACTAGATTGACTCAATCACTTACATATTGCATATGAACGTGTGTGCATTTTTTTAATTTTTCAATGGATGAAAATGGGTGTATCATCATATGGATGTTGCATTTTGATGAATGATTGTGCACGTATATAGAGTTAATACGTTATACTAGGATTATTTGCATACATTTTTGGATACATGACACAAATATTTATTGCATTAAGGAAGTCAACTGAATCAGTCGACCGCCTGATTTTTGCATTAGTGTAAGGACATATACACACAACACCTTTGCATATGTTCATACAAGCATTAAAAATTCTTAATGACAATGGATCTCTATGGATGATGGATGAGTAGATGATTGTACATGGTTGTTAGGATAGTAGCATTCTTCTTAACTTGGATATTTCAGGAATGAAATCCTTTAAGTAGGAGAGAATGTAATACCCCAAAATTTAATACAATATAACCATACTTTAAGATAATAAAGGTATTATCATTGCGTTCGCCTCAGAATTCTGGTTCAGATAGACTCCAAGTTTGTGTAAAACAGATAACTTATGAAGAAGTTATGGGCAATATAAGTTTATATACATATAAGGACGTTATGTATATATATGATATAAAAATAATTCCAGAAAATTCAAACGAGAAGAACACTAACGATCTGGGCAGGTTCGTTCGGTGAATTTGGATTATTTTTCGGACTATATTCATTGCTTACTCAGCACTACATGTACAGTATGGATTAAAACCCTAGAATCTAAAGGCTGAGGTTAACTCTATGAATCTATAAATAGGTGGCTTTTCCCCATTCCAAAACACACAAATTTTCTTCATACTCTATGAATCTATTTTGAAATAAAAATATATGCATTAGGGGAATGCTACCGAGGCTTAGATTTGCAGAGGTAACATTCAAGACTTACACAAATACATACAACTAAAATGATTGGATTGGACTTTTCTACGGCATATAGTTATATATAAGAGATTTATTCTCTTCTTCACCAAGACCCACTGTGAATTCTCTGTCATTTTTTGATTTGATTTCTTAGACTATAACATAACAGTTAAATAAAATTGGGTTAGGATATACAGTGTTTGTAAGATAAATGTTATACATGTTTTTCACTGTTAATCACCTATGCTGCTGTGATAAGTAAACATATGCCCTTACTGTTGGAAATTTTATAAGTTATATGTATTTATCTTCCTTTTCCCTGTTTCTATGTTTTAATTTATTTCTAGTCTTGCCTATATGCCTATGTGATTTGATTTTATTCTCCTTCCTCTGTTTTCCCTTTTTATTTATGTTAAGACTAAGACTTTAGAAGCCTAGGCTATATCCGATTAGAATGTGCATATAATTGGGACAATAATGAATAACATAAAAATAGGAATTTAGACATGTTGTTAAACTGGGACTGTTTAACTATAATTTCGGAAGGGATAACATACACATGTTTAGACTTGTTGTAAACTGGTAAAAAGGGATAATGTGTATATACTTGCTGTAAATTGATAGAAATGGATAATATGCATAAACCTATACATGTTGTAATTTGAGAACATAGTTGATGAATAATATGCATATGTATCGGACGACGTGTTAAATTTGATTTAATACAGACATTAATTAAGTGACATGTTAAGGATATTGTAAGTACCAGATGTAGGCTAATAAACTGTATTGTCATGGTAGTTTTACATACATTTGTGCAGGTGTTTAGGGGAAGGGTTGTGCACACATAATGATATGAAATATTACAACCACGCTTATTAGTAAACCTAAATCTGCTAGGTTAAACATGAGTATTAATAAGCTAAGAGGTCCCTCTTTCTGCTGTTATATCAGGTTTTGGGGACTCTTAAATCCTAGTTTTGAGAGCACAAGCTTAGGGGGTTTGGCTTGTGTCAATCTGTTGTCTGAAACTCATACTAGTCAGTATCTTGTTGGTATTTTGTTAGAGGGGGCCTCGCACTAGGTAGGGCCTGAGCACGCTTTAATGAACTAGATAGTAAGAGGTTCACAAGGGGAAGGTGTGTACGGGCGTATCCTGGCGAAGTCATGAGTTGCATAAGTCCGAATAGGGTAACTTAGCCGCTATAATACCAGTAAATAGGTTTATGTCATATAGTTGTTGGGTTAGGGAGTGATACACCCTACTATTAGGGCCGACACAGGGTATTTACGTAGTAGGGAGCTAATCGCATAGGTAGTAATTAAGGTACACCTAATCCTGATGTTGTGTAATTAGGTTAACACCTAATCTGGTTACGTAATTAGGGTACGCCTAATCCTACTGTTTAATTCTGCTGTTAATCTTGTTGCTATGTAATTAGGTTAAAAACCTAATCCTATTGAACTTGTTATACTAGTATTGGTGTAGACATACCTGTTTTTAGGATATAAATGTGAAGCATTACTCGATCATAGTTTATTCTTGTTATTTCTGCCTTTCCTTCTGTTTTGTTTAGTTTACTGTTACCTTATATGACGTTGTACCTTTATCATTCAGTCTTATTTACCTATTTGACATTTCTATTTTATGCACATTTGAAAAAGACTGGAACTCCCCATACTATATGTCTGACACTTTTTCTTTTGCTTTTTTCTTGATTCCCCCCCAGGTCCTTGGAGTGCAAGCACTCAACAGTGACTAGGACTTCTCTTGCAGCTTGGACGTGGGTTTCTTAAGATGTACCGTTTGACTTGCACTATATTCTACTATGGCTTATAACGAGGGATATGATTTTATGTACTATGATGCTTTGTTTTATGAGATGCTTTATATGACAGATTTGATGTAATTGGTTTTGTTATAACCTATTTGACACTACATTTTGTTTTAATAATGAAGTTGAAATTTTCTGCTGCTTATTTTATAACTATCTTGCAAATTTCTGTATTATTTACCTATTGCGCTTCTCGAAACTTAATGCATTCTCTTATGAGTGGCATTAATGGACGTGGGGTGTTACATATACAATGTAACAATAGGCAACAACATAATGTATTCCTTGGAAAGACAACTGAAGAAAGCATCCAAGAAATTGCAAGGACAGATAGTTACAGAGTAGCTACATTGGAAAGGACATGACAACTACTGCACGTATTACTTGAGCTCCACACCAAAAGCATGAGCTACAAAAAGTTGCATCAAAGAAGGTACCATGTAAGGCAAGTAGGTAAGGCTTGAATAGTCCCAATAGTGGCCATAAAAGCTAGAAGCATGAAAGAGTGAGGCATACCGAGAAAGCTAATCTATGTATGTTTGTGGTATTGGGATTATTGAATTGATAAAAGAGAAGCTTGATTGTGTTGTATAATTTTCGATGTTTTGTTGGATTCGTCTTATTCTATTTTATGTAATTTCATATGTATGATTTTTGTACAAAAAGTTAAGATTTATATAGGATTGTAATTTGAATAGGTTTAAATCTGTATTTCTTCTATAATAGACACTACATGAAAAAGTAGAATAAACATCACAGTTTTAACATCGTCGTAAATTCAGCCGATATCAAAACATATTTTTAACGTCACTAGTTTTAAAAGTGATGTTGTTGGTTTCTCAAACATCGATTTATTGAATGACTGATGTCTTAAATACACTTTTAAAAAATTGAACTTATAGACCTTGCCAAAAATATTGGCTATTACATCACTTATTAAAATAGCTATGGTCTATTACGTCACTTGTTAAATGTATTATTATTAATGATTAATAATTAGTAAATTATAGTTAATATTTATTAATTATATTTTATAGTAAAATTATATATTAATTATATTTTATAGTTAATATTTATTAATTATATTTTATAGTTAATATTTATTAATTATATTTTATAGTTAATTATATTTTATATTTAATAATTTTTAATTATATTTAATATTTATTAATTATATTCTATAGTTAATTATATTTTATAGTTAAAATTTATTAATTATATTTTATAGTTAATATTTATTAATTATATTTTATAGTTAATGTTTATTAATTATATTTTATAGTTAATTACATTTTATGGTTAATATTTATTAATTATATTTTATTGTTAATAATTATATTTTATAGTTAATATTTATTAATTATATTCTATTGTTAATATTTTATAGTTAATATTTATTAACTATATTTTATAGTTAATATTTATTAATTGTATTCTATTGTTAATATTTTATAGTTAATATTTATTAACTATATTTTATAGTTAATTATATTTTATAGTTAATATATATTAATTATATTTTATAGTCAATCAAATTTTATAGTTAATACTTATTAATTATATTTTATAGTTAATATTTTATTGTTAATATTTATTAGTTATATTTATAGTTAATTATATTTTATAGTTAATATTTATTTATTATATTTTTTAGTTAATATTTACAATTGAAATGTTATTTAACATCAGTTTTTATGCATCAGCTACATGCGTGATGTTAAAGATCTCATTGTTTGCTTTTCTTATCAATCCGCACCACCCATAATTTCCTATATCTAGCCGTTGATCACTTCTACTAATCCGTAACCATCAAAACCCTCCAATCAGCCTATTCCATGTCATCAGCAATTTCCTTATCCTTTATTCAGTGAATCGAATCCGTTCTTTCCTCATTTTTATTTCTTTCGAAAATTCTCCCCAAATCAAAATCGCTCCTCTATATGAACAATTTCGTCTTAGGGTAATCAAATCACAATTCTCTTTCTCGTTGCTTCTCTCTAAACCCTTTAGACGCTTAAAAGGGAAACTTGAAAGAAATGGATCGGTTGTGCCGGATCTTCTCAAGTAAAAGCAGATGGTAAAACCGTTGTATTTTTCAGCAGTGTAATTTCTCATGTTTGATTTGGATGTAGATCATTAGGTGTTTGTTAGTTCTATGATATATGTTGGTTTTAATTCAGATCAGGAAAGTTGGGCTGTTTCATGGTAAAGTTGTATAAGAAAAGGAAATCTATTGGTTTAAGGAGAGATATGATACCAAAATTCATTCTGTGAGAAGATTTAAATCCAAAACTACCTCAAATGATGTCTTATAGCCGCCAATATTGATCATACAAATGCTTAAACCAATGCTGCATTTCTGAAAATATTATTTTCTAAAAGCTATTGATGTTTGGAAAATGGTCACTTGAACAATCGCTTCATGTTGCATTTTCCCCTTAATATGTAAACTCTTGTTTTATAATGGCATATATGACTGAATGTTCACTTATTAATCGTACTTCTCCAATTGTTAGTTACTGGTAAAATAAACTATCAGTTAAATGTGTACTGTATATCATTATGAATGATCACCAAGTGCATAATATTTTGCATATTAATTATTTATGTGAATATTTCTTTCATGGAAATGTTTCAGGCAGTAGTAAGAAACTGCAAAAGCTAAAACCATGGAAGCATTCTCAGCCATTGACTAGGGAAGAACTCAAGCATCTACGTGATAAATTTTGGGACACTGCTCCTCACTACGGCGGTCGCAGAGGTGATCATGTTGTTAAATTGGGTTGTACTTTGTGTGTGTGTGCGTGCGTGCCCGTGTGTGTAATTTAGATCCTGTTCATCTACCCGTGGCTTGCACTATTGCTTATGTTTTCTTAGAGCTGAATGTTACAAGAAATAATGATGTGAAATAAGCAAAGCCTAAATTTCATGCTTCAAAATGCCAGGTAGTTTAACAATATTTCTCTATGTAATGTTATCAACATAAGCTCTCATCATTTATCATATCGAAATATCTATGCAAGTTATCATATCGAAAGATCTATATCACATTGAAAAACCTTGAACATGGTTGATCCATCATTCGTTCATTAAATGCATAGCTTGATTAGCATGAAAATTATTTCAGTGAGCATAGAGTAGTTGATCATTTCATTGCAATGGCCTGTTTTATTCTATAGTGAAATCATCATTTAGTGTATTTATTACAATATATTCATTTTCATTAGTTTTCATCTATTTAATAGGACGTTAAACATTTGGGGCCTTTTGAAATGGTTGATCATCTCCAAGAGGGAATTGGAATCTGTAACAACCCAGATTTTCAGAACCAATTTAATTTTTATTTTAGCTATTTTAATGGATTTAAAATGATTTATTTTAAATAATAACAACTAAAAATTTGTTTAGATAGAAGTTAGAACGTATAAAATTATTTTTAATTATAAATAGAGTTTGAAATGGCGCGGTAGTTTGAAAATTCGATTTTAATTTTCAATTGAATGCATAGGATTCAAAATAAATTGGATTTCAGTAAAACCAGAAACATTTGAATTTTTTTAATTATATCTTTCCAACGAATGTGAAAAATCCAGATTTCATAATATGAATTGAAAGTTATGGCCAATTTAAAATTTAAATTAGTCGTTATGGAATTCATATATATCTTTAAATAATATATTACCCTTAAAAATAGCCATTTTGCAAACGACCTCCATTTTCGATGAAAGCACTTTGCTGGATCTGGAATGTCAAATTATTGCTAGGTTACAAATTTCGTAATTTTTGGAATTAATATGTGAGCGAGGTAAATTTAAACATGTTTGGTCAATTCAGTTTGAATTTAATCGACTGGAAATATGCTCTTTTTTAAACGGCCTCTAAATTCAACGGAATTAGTTTTGTTAGGACCGTATCATCAAAACATAGCTAAACATAATTTTTTTCTGCAATTTTTGGAGTCAGTATGCGGCCTCGGTAAATTAAAATGTACGTTTAAATTCAATATATACTGATATATATTTTAATTTAAATAAAAACTGACTGAAACAGTCGAACTGGCTTACGAAACATATTCCATTATGTCCGGAATGTAGGTATTTAGCTAGGGACGACAGTTGTTAGGTTTGATTTGGAGTTCGGATGAAAATATTTAAGAATTAAATAATATATATTATATATATGGACCAATCGAAGAATTTTAAACCTAATTCCTTTTATTCTCTCTCTGAAAACCCATCACTTCTTATAACCGAACGGTGGAAAACTCTCAATCCATCTCCCCTCTTTTTCATCTTCTACATGAAAAATTAAGCCCTCATTCTTTGGACAATTTTGTAGAGATCTCTTCCCTCTTCAATTCCATACCAAGAACAGGAATTTTCATCTCCGATTTTGCTCGATTTCCCAGCTTGAAGTCGCACCGCTTGCCCTTGATTTCCGCTCCTGAGAGACCACCGAGTTCATCACTTTTAGAAGTGGAGGTGCGACTCTCGGAGCTCTTCAATGTGGTGAAGTCTGATTGCCAGCAAGTGCATCGGTTTGAGTGAAAAATCCATACCAAATTTCAGACGAATTGGGTTAAACGACGACCTGTGTTAATTGAGGAAGAAGAACGGTTTATTATTTAATTAATTACTTTATTAATTATTTAAAAATGTCACTAACCTTTATAATAGTGTATTTTTCTCATACGAACTCCAAATCGCATGAAACAGGATCCGTTGCGATCGTGGGGACGAGAGTTTCACAACAAGACTAACTGGGTCAAATTTGGAGCTCGTTAGAATTCAGGATAGATTGAAATCCAAACCATCCAATAAAGAATGACGAAGTGGAAACCGACTGGGAGAACCCTCTCTCACTCAAATTATTTTATAGTTATTATATCATAGGTTGCAGATAGGACTTAGTAGCCGCTAACACTATTTTTTTGTACAAACCTGGTTGATTGTTTATTTGGATTGTGATTGGGATTGTCATTGATTGATATTTTGTATATAAAATTATTTATATAAAATGTATATAAAAATTATCATGAAAATAAAATAAATATTCATTTACAAATCAGATGGTTTGTTTATGTACACCCATTTAACTGACATTGATTGGGAAGATAAATTTTCCACATCGCCCAACTGCACAAATAATAAACAGTATTTGTTGGTTGAAACCCCGTAGGGGTATTGAGATGATATTTGACATACACTAATCCCAATTATTTAGCTGTATGTCAATCGATGGGCTGACAGACTGTACAAGCGTTATTTATTTATTTTAATGCATATACAGTTATAAAATGCACTCTGGAAGTTGTATGATTTTTTTAATGATTGTTTATCATTATTGTTGTATACATGTGATGTATGAAATCCATATAATTGAAATTATATGGTAATTGATTGAGTCTGATTCCAGTTCAGAATTAACGAATACTTTAAAATAATATTCAATAAATAATCAAAATATGACTTTGATATCCGATTTTGGATGGACATGAAAATATTGAAACGTGAAGGCCTGTTAAGTAGTTAAACGCCATTTTAACACGAATGGGATTTTTTGTCGATTTTATTCATTTTATAATGAACATCGAAAAGTGATTTCAAAATTTGATATTTTGAAAATATTATCATTTTAATATTAAAATGATATAGAATATTCAATTTCGATTTAAAATTGAAATACAAGTGGGAATCGTTTTAAAATGAATTTATAAACGAATAATAAAAATGTTTAAAATGGAAATCGATGAAATATTATATATATATATATATATATATATTAATGGTTTGAATAGAACGTGCCGCGCAACGACCGTTCGCGAATTTCAACCATTAACTTCGAATTGATGTTACGGGAGATCCGACCGTCGGATTCTCCTAAAACCGGAACCGTTGGGTTCGTATCAAAAAGAGCTTTCCAATGAATATAAGTGATTTAAATTTGAACGGTTGGATTTCAAATTATGTCCAAATCAATTTCAGAAAAGATCGCTATGGATGCAGTTCGGTGGTCGATATTGAATACCGACTGTACGAGTGATATTAAAATTACTAAAAATATGAAAAAAATATGTAAATTCATAATAAGGGTTTTTGGAAAGATTTTGGATGAAAAATTCCATATTTGAAATGATAAAAATATATTTTTATCGAAATGAACTGGTTAATAACTAGAATAATTATGCAATATTTTTAAATAAATAAATTGGATTTGAAAATGGTTTAAAAATAACTAGAATTTTCCTACGAATAAATTGGAATGGATTTGGAATGGAAATAATCTTTGGAATATTTCGATATTGGATTTCGTGATTACACAGATATTGTTGAGGAATTTGGAAGATGCAGATATCGTTATTCCTAATACGATATCCGTTGGTTTCAGAATTTGATATTGAATATAAGCCGATATAATTTCTATTCAGAGCCTTGCATTTGATATCAAATTGGATTTTGGGTTTGTCGTGAATGGCATCTTAAATAACACTATTCTTAAACCCGATTGAGAAAAGAATAAATCTTTAAATTAAGATTTAGTAAAGTTTTCCAATTAATTAATATTTAATTGGAATTGAATAAAAGAATTAGATTTTTGGGTTTATATTGAACGGTGTTTTAAATAACATTTGTCCTTTAACCCAATTAACAATGAAGAGGTGATTTGAAATTTATAAATCTTTTAATTAAGATGAATGGAATTTTCCAAAGTAATTTTTTTCTAATTTAATATAATAAATTGGAATTGAATGGAATTCGATTTGGTGGTAATCGAGATGAGCTTCTGTGAGGGAAGACCGTTATTATATATGGAATTTAAAAGGCTTTGTCGTTATTCCATTTATATTATTAGTCTGATACGGAAATTTATATCGATTATATATTAATCGGTTTTCCCTGAAAGTTCCAGTTTGATGGAATATGATATTGGGTTTATCGTCAACTATGTTTTAAAGGACATTCGTTCTTTAACCCTATTAAAGATAGGATTTATTTCCTAAATTTGAATAATCGTTAAATAATGATTTTTGAAATTAAAACTAAGTGGATTTTTAATAAATCTTTAATTATATTGAAATGTTAATATGGTAATTAAATTTTCCAAATTTGAGAAATGTTCGAAAATGGAGTATCACCGGTTTTACTTCATGCGATAGGTAAATATTTGATTAGATTTGAACGTGAAATGGTAATTGAATTTACCGATAATACAATGGTGTTAGATATGGAGTACTACTAGTTTTGCTCCATGGAATGAATAGGTTGGGATGGGATACTAAAATGAATGATTACTTCGGCATGTAGTTAATCCCGACTAGTTTGATAAACCTTAATTTGGTTTAAACTATGAAAAGATACTATAAAATCTTTTGAAATGATTTCCAAAGAAATGGATTAAACAGTGTGTTTAAAAGTAATAATCTTTTATAAGAATAATGAGAACCTTTCCAGAATAAAGAAATACGAATAAAAGAATATTCTAGACATTGGAATGAGGCGTATGATGTGTTGTTATAGCACTTGATTATAAGATACACGAGTTATTCGAAAAGACCGGGTTTAACCCATTCTGAATAATTGATATGACGACTAACAGTCGAAGAGATTGCAAGACCGACAATCTTCACATCGAATGGATGGGTTTCTATTGATGCCCATGATTGGAGCAACTACCTTAAAGGGGCTACAGTGGTAGTCGTCCGGATTTATTTGTTGATTGTTCGGATATGCGAGGGTGTAACACCCTGAATTTTCTGTGCCTATTAAAAGAACGAATTAAAGAATACTTAATTTTTAAAATGAGAATTAAGGGAAATGGGTTATGGCATTGCGTTCGTCTCGAAATTCTGCTTGGAATAGAATCCAAGTTTTCGTAAATCGGACTTCGTATGAGGAAGTTATGGCCCTCAGAAGTTTCAGAAATTTATATAAATTAAAAATAGTTTGGAGTTAAAATTCAAAATTCAAACAAAATAGAAAGAAGCGGGCTGGGCCGGATTTGTCCCGCCCCAAGCCAGGTCGACCAAGGGGTCGACCTCCCCTATACAGGTCGACCAGGGGGTCGACCTACCCCCCTCGCCCAGATCCAAATCTGAGACAACTCTGACTTGTTGTTGAGTCCTCTATGACCTATTGCTGAGTCACTAGGGCATAGGTGGCAATTCTGGATAACTCTATCTAGTCTGGACGGTGGTGATTGCTCCTAAAATGATCTAACGGCTCACATAAGATTAAACTTCTATAAAAGCAACCCTAATCCTCAAACCCTAAATCATACAAATTCATTCCAAGGAGCCACCATGCTGCCCATGACCGTTCTAGCCTAGCCACCATTTCTTCTTCAATTAAAAAACAAGTTAAAGCTACGAATCAAAGCTAACTTAGAGAATTGATAGTCTTCTTCAAGGGATTGCTTTCCAATTTCAGAAAGCAGATCCCAGAAAACAAGACTTTCTTTTCTTTGTAAGTCCTGTTATTATTTAGATGTGAACGATTAAAAGTTATGATTTGTAATAAAATGGAAACTAGCGTTATTCCTAGTTGTAAGATAATGATGATGCTGATTCATGCCTATTCTTGTAACGATTCTATCGTATATGCTTATGAGATTATTGTGGTTATTATGTTGGTGTTAAACCAATCAAGTATTATGTAAAGTTTGGTGATTTATTCATGTTATGTTACATGCAAGTTGTTAGGCTATGTGGTTATTATGTTGATGTAAACCAATCATGTAAAATTGGTGATTCATTCATGTTATGTTACATGTAAGTTGTCAGGCTATGTGGTTATTATGTTGATGTAAACCAATCATGTAAAATTGGTGATTCATTCATGTTATGTTACATGCAAATTATTAGGACAAGACATGTATTATATTTAGATTTACATTTAGATCTATGAAAATTAGATCCAGGATTAAAGTTCATATTTACATGCCTTGTTAAACCTGTATAATTCCATATGTTTAAGATTCATGATTATTGGATCCAAATTAAAAGTTCACATTCACATGTCTAGTTGATCTTGTGTAATTCTATATGCTTAAGGTTTATGTTCATTGGACCCAAAATAAAAGTTTACATTTACATGCCTACTTGGATTTGGGTAATTTCATATGCTTAAAGACTCATGTTAGTTGGATCCAAAAATGCAAGTTCATTATTTTATGCAATATTTACATGACACATGTTTAGTTAGTTCCTTATTATTTTATGTGGTGTGAATGGTATATGCTCCCTTCTTTTCCCTTTTGTATATAAGTTAGGCTAAGTTATTGTTTTGCTCCAAATTTGGGATCAAACACCAAAGATGTAAAAGTTACACTTCACTGATTCGGTAAGAATATGGAACCACGTAATCACAAAATAGACGGATAAAAACAAGTAAGAACACAAACGAATTTTTATAGTGGTTCGGTTTAATATGAATCTACATCCACTTTTAATCAATTCTCATTATGATACTTGAGCTTACAACCTATGAATTTTTCCTCATTACAATCATTTCTCTCTTTTAACTCTATTTATGATCTAACTTCTCTTAAATTTGGCGAGGAGTTGACGGAGTCTCTAGCTTAATAGTGCTTTGGCCCTTCTCCACGATTTTGTAAGAATTTTGCGTTAGATCCGGGTTTGGAGTGAATTAGAGAAGATATGAAATTGCTTGAATGATGTTGGAGTGATTCATCTTGTAGCTTGAATGAGATTAAAGGTCCTTAGATTCAATTGTAGAGAACTCTCATGATCATTGACATGGATTTGATCTTCATGAAGTTAGAAGAGTGTTGTTGAATCCATAGAAGCCATTAGAGAAGTTGTAGGTGAGTTTTCAATTTTGCGGAGTCTCCTCCTTGGAATGAAATTCGGTCCCCCCCCTTCAAGTGAATTATGAGGGGTATTTATAGGTGATTTTCGGCCCGAGTGGCAATTCTCTAATTATGCAGAAAACGCCATGACTCAATTTCGCCATGACTCCACTTCACCATGACTTGGCTTAAAGCATAAACGACATGAGTACATTTGCGCGCTAACGCCTTGATTACTATGGCATGAATTCATGCGCCATGAATTCAATTTTCTCTACGTGACATGAATTCATGGTTGGCAAAATTACAGCATGCGACTTGGACTGTCTTGCGTTATGGTCCATTTGCGGCATGCTTTTCTCTTGCGTCATGAGTTGGATGTCTCAACGACATAATGCAATCCAGGGATTGCGACATGAATTCATTTTTGTTCTATCGTCTTAGGCCCAGTTTGTCACGACTTAAGGAAGCTTCTATTCAAGAGTTAACAGGTGGAAAGCTTAAACATAATGGTTTATACAAGTTTCATATTCCTTCCCACAGTACTATGTGATCGTACATTCATGTGCTGTAGCGACAAGCATTATGTTGTATGGAGTTCCATGCCTACGACTTGACTGAATAAGCCTATGAACGACATGGATAAAAGTTAGGACACGACATGGTTTACAACTGGACTTAGCCATCACGCGGCATGCTGTTGTTGCTCATGGTATGAACGACTTGTTTTGTGTAGATCATATGTTTGTTCAGTCCGTTAACGTCATGATTTACCACCTGTACACCACGACATGTTGTCCATCTTTAAATACAAATCCTCATTTTGCAGGCCACGTGCCATATCATTTTTTCAGAAGCTGATCCTTATTCTCAAACAGTGTACGACCTGATATAGACTTCCATCACGTATTAGTTATAAAACACGACTTGGTCTTGTAAGGATCTGACACAAAGAACCTACGACATGAAGTGAGAAACGACTTGGCTAAAGCTACTTCAACGACATGATTTTGGTTACTTGCAACATGGATCAATGCAGGTTGACTATTCAAAGCGGCATGACTATTCATTAATACTTTGAGCGTTTTCGCATGGTCCACATAATAATGCCTTGAACTGGATATTGCGCGACATGCTTTGAACCGTAGCATAACTTAACCATCCACTATTAATAAACAACGGCATGAGCTCCAAACATGTTGACCCCAACGACATGATTAGTGGAGAATGACATGAATAGTACACGTGAGATGCACGACATGATGGAAACCGTCATTACGGTATGGCTTACTATACGATGTTTGCGACCTGAACGGATTGAACGACATGCAGATTGTATTCATGTCGTGGAGAACGGCTTAAAGCCATATGGTGCGTCGAATGCCTTAAGACCGTGTTGTGTAAATGAATTTCATGTCATGCTAACGACTTTGAGACCGTGGTGTCAGGACAATATTTTGTGAAACCGCCCGGTCTGTATCGTCAACGCATTTCTTCTGGACTGCGTTTTAATAACGATGTTAACAGTTACGAGCCTAACATTCTATGTGAATTTTGCGAAAGTATGACGGGGGCAACGTTGAGAAAACCTTAGAAATTATTATTATTGGCATAATTTGGCCCATAAATATATGAATGGTTAGTGGCATAAAAATGGTTTAATTTATATACCAAAAATTGGAAATATGATTTAGAGGGTAAAAGGGGCATGGCTTGAATGGCAAAAATTGTGGATAATTTACATATAAATTTGAAAGATAAATATGTAAATTAAGTAAAAGATGAATATGCCTAACCGAGGTTATATTGAGTTACGGTGTAAGACTGCCCGGAACCGCCCGGCACATCCAGCAACCGTAACAATATATATCTAATGTGAGAGATTAGTGCATCAAGCCCAAAAGAACCCGAGGTTAGATTGAGTTGCGGTGTAAGACTGTCTGGAACCGACCGGCACATCCAGCAACTGCAACAATACATATCTAATGTGAGTGGTTGGTGCTTTAATGAATGAATTAAAGCTAAGACAAGAATGGTAGGGTTAAGTTAATTAAGGCAACACTTAACCAATGCAACATGTTAACTAAACTGATGGGTAGGGTTAGGTAAATTTGAGAACACTTAAACCATTTTAACATGTTGATTAGGAAACCGTAGTAACGGGGACCCATTTCAACAGTAACCCACATAGATGTATCATGGTACCCTGAACTAGGCAGGGTAGGGAACAATTACTGGGCTGATTATAAGCGGTCAAAACAACGGCGGGTGGTGCGTTAGTGTAGGTTCCGACGGAGTGTGGTCGTGCACGTACTCCAGAGTGGAAAAAGCAGGCACCGGGCATTAGTAGTTACACTCTGTGCACCTTGAATTGTGTCAGGTTGCCACCATAGGACTTGATACACCCCATGGTGGGACCAGCACAGGTATCTACAATCATGCGGGGCCGAATGACACAAGTGGTAAACGTATGCGAGTAGGAGACGATCGATAAAAAAAGGGATCATTTATCTTGAACACATGGTGCTAGTTGAAACACTTATAAGGGGGTGCAGAGAAGTAAAATGGGTGCGATAGAATATTCAGCCTTATTATCTTATTTCTAGGGTGTTGTCCTAGATTCAGTTTATTCATGTCATAACCCTTTTCTTGTTTACATGCTAAATAGTCACTGGACTTACCAGACTCATGTCTGACCCATTTTCTTTCATCTTCTTTTCTTCCGTTCCCCCCTCAGGTCTGTAGGGAGGGAATACTTCAGCTTAGATCAGATCATTTCCAGCTTGAAGAAAGTAGATGTATTGCTTGGAATCTTTTTCCTTGGGCTATGGCTTTGGATACTCTCTTATTGGGTATTTATGCTACCTTACTGTTGTTTTAATGCCTCTTTATGTTTTAATTTAAGACAGAGTTTTTGTTGTAATAATGTGGAAGTTGGTTTGAGACAGTTGTTGTAATGTTTTATCTGAACCACGTACTTATGAAATAAATTTCGGTTTTTCGCTGTTTATTTGTCTATCTTGTAAATTATCTTTATCTTTTACCTATAATGCACCACCAAAGTTAAGGCGTTCTCTTTGTGAGTGACCTTAACGGAGGTGGGGTGTTTCACTTGGTATCAGAGCTGATGGTTGCCAAATCAGATAAAATTTTTGGAAACTAATTTTCAAAAAGAAGTTCAAAGAAGTGTTTTCAAGAAAAAGTGTTTTTTTTAAAAGGCATAATTTCCCCCAAAGCCATATGCACTATCTTCCTATCCTTTGTTTTGATTCTTTCCTTTTTCGTTTCAGCATGTCTGGGGTTCTTAACCTTCCAGAGGGTATACCGGTACATGGCTGGTTCAGAAGGTACCTAGAGGCTAGGGCTAATGATGCAGGCCCAACAGACGTTGCTCCTCCCCTAGTTACAGCTGTTCCTCCTCCTCCTCCTCATGAAAATGCTTTCTCCAAGATATGTAGGGATTTTTGAGCCATGGGTGGAAAGAACTTTAATGGAACTGAGTCATTTGTAGAAGCAAGAAACTGGCTCAAAGAAACCGAGGATCTGTCTGTTATCTTCGAAGTGGATGATAGGCAGAAGATATAGTTGGCCTTGTGGTTGCTTAAAGACGAAGCCTCTTATTGGTGGGAAGTTACTAATGCTGAGAGACCAATTGAAACTTGGGAGGATTTCAGAATAAGGTTTGAAATGAAATTCCTCTCACAAGCTGAACGTAGCCTACAGATGGAGAAATTATTAGCTCTCAAACAGGGAAGTATGTCGGTCAAGGAATACGTCAACCAATTCAACCAGCTGGCAAGATTCGGATTAGAGTTAGTGAACACTCATCATAAGAAGGCTCTCCGTTTTGTTAAAGGGCCGAATAAGCCAATGCACAATCTACCTATGTCCCATATACGTATGGGTGCAACTTATGAGAGACTGGTAGACATGGCACTGCTACAGGAGGAAAACAAGAATGGCAAGAAAGAGGCATAAGTGGAAGTACCTCAAAATAAGAAAGTAGAGGGATCCCAGAATAAGAAGACAGACTCAAAGAAGGGCGGGAAGAACAACAAACCCCTTGACAAGAGGAAGTGTAATTTTTGTGGCATTCCTGGACATCTGATTAAGGACTGCAAGAAGAAAAAGAGGAAGATGGGTGGTTGTTTTCATTGCGACGAGACTGGAGACATGGCTAAGGACTGCCTAAGAAAGCAAGGGCAAGGGAAGAGGACTGGACCTACTTCTGGAGGGCAGGTCCATGCTCTCATGGCACCTCCGTAGGAACGAGGTAGAAATATTTCTATTAAGAGTTTAGTTTATCTTTTTGATCATCCTTTTCGTACAATCTTTGATTCTGGCGCATTGTACTCTTTTATATCCACTGCTTTAGTTGAATCTCTGCACCTAGACACCAGTATAGTAGAGGATCCCTTGGTTGTTTCAAATCCAATTGGGGGCTTGGCCTATTTGTCTATGATTTGTTTGGATTTGGAAATTTCTATACTAAGCGTTGGGTTTAGATGTAATGCCTATGTTTGGGGATTCACGGGCTATGGGTTGATTCTAGGCATGGATTGGTTATCCAATAATGGTGCCATCCTCGATTATGAAAAGAGAGTGGTTAGACTTATGACTCGCCTCGGTAACACTCTCGGAATCCCTTGTAATCCCATACACTCTGTTATGCTTAGCTACCTAGAATCTCTTGATGCATTTGTTGAAAACTTGCAGTCTGTTAGAGTAGTCCGTGAATACTCAAATGTATTCGAAGAGGTGAAGGGCTTACCTCCGAAGCGGGAGATAGACTTCCGCATATAGCTTGTTGATAATGCAAAACCCGTAGCTTTACCTGTTAGACACATAGCTCCAAGGGAGAGAAAAGAGCTCAGCAAGCAAGTCAAAGAGAGCTGCTCGAAAAAGGGTTTATAAGGTGGAGTATTTCTGAATGGGGTGCTCCAGTAGTATTCGCAACCAAAGAGGATGGTTCACTTCGCCTATGCATTGATTATAAGGAGCTAAACAAGATGACAAGGAAGAATAGACACCCACTTCTAAGAATATACAACTTGTTTGATCAGCTTGTAGGTGCATCGGTTTTCTCCCAACTAGATCTGACACCGGGTTTCATCAGCTAAGAGTGGTCGAAGATAGCATTGCTAAGACCGCGTTCAGAACCCCGGATGGTTTCTTTGAATGGCTTGTCATGCCTTTCGGCTTGACAAACACACCCGCTTAATTCGTTGACTTGATGAGCAGGGTGTTCCTTAATAAGTTTGTGGTGGTCTTCGTAGACGACATTTTGATTTTCTCGAAGAATGAAGAAGAGCATGCTTTGCATTTAAGGGAAGTCATGGATACTCTTCGTGCACATCAGCTAAAAGCCAAATTTTCCAAATGCCATTTCTGGAGAGAAGATGTGAGATTTCTTGGACATGTGGTGTCCAAAGAGGGGGTTAGCTGTGGACCCCGCAAAAGTAGTTGCGGTGCAAGATTGGAAGGTTCCACGGAATGCAACCGAAGTCTGAAGCTTTCTCGGGCTAGTGGGTTTTTATTGAAAGTTCATTAAAGACTTTGCGAAAATCTTAGCTCCACTCACAAGATTGACAAACAAGAACCTAACTTTCGCTTGGGATTTGGATTGCGATATTGCTTTCCAACATTTGAAAAGGGCTCTAACAACAGCCCCGGTTCTGACACTGCATGATGGGAGCAAAATGTTTACCGTATACACAGACACGTATGCGGTACAGGGTTGGGTGCTGTCTTAATGCAAGAAAGCAAGGTAGTTTGTTATAGGGGAAGGCAATTAAAGGTACATGAGAAGAACTACCCAACTCATGATTTGGAGTTAGCTGCCATTGTTTTCGCTCTTAAGTCATGGCATCATTATCTACTAGGAGAAAGGTTTGAATTGTTTACTGACCATAAATCGTTAAAGTACCTTTTCTCATAGAAAGATATTAACTTAAGACAATAAAGGTGGATGGAATTTCTAGCCTCATATGATTTTGAGATTTCCTATACCCCTAGAAAGGGCAATGTGGTAGCAGACGCCTTGAGCAGAAAGAAGCTGACCTTAAGTCCTCTCTTTGTAGAAAGGCAAATCTTGGAGTACATAGCAAACTTTAACTTTAGGCCCTCCTTTGAAATTGTACCTGGTCTGTTAGCATCGCTAGAGGTGCGTCCTACTTTTTTTGACTCAATAGGAACCGCGCAACGAGAAGACCCTCAGCTAGTTGATATAATGGATAAGCTAATTAAGGGTGAGACTTATAGTCACCTCAATAGATACTCCATCTATGATAAGGGTTGGTTGAGACGGGATGGAAGACTATGCATCCCACAAGCAAAGGATTTGGTGAAGACGGTTCTCGAAGAAGCACACCATTCTAAACTGACCATACACCCAGGAAGAGACAAGATGTATAAAGACATAAAAAGGGTTTCTTTTGGAATGGCATGAAGAGGGATGTAGCTGAGTTCGTCGCTAAGTGCTTGATATGCTAGTAAGTAAAAGCGGAGCAGAAGAAGCTTGGTGGTCTGCTCCATCCTCTAGAGGTCCCACAGTGGAAATGGGATAGCATTTCGATGGACTTTGTGGATGGGTTGCCTAGGTCAAGAAGGGGCAATACCAGTATTTAGGTAATAGTGGACAGGCTCACTAAAAGCGCTTACTTTATACCTGTTAAGAGTAGAAGGACTGCCTCGTCCCTAGCATCCATTTATCTTAAAGAGATAGTTCGACTCCATGGGATACCCTCCAACATAATGAGCGATCGAGATCCTATCTTTACAAGCGAGTTTTGGAAGAGTTCGCAGGAGGCTGTAGGCACACAATTATGCTTAAGCACGGCCTATTACCCCCAAACCGATGGTTAGACGGAAAGGATGAATAGAGTATTGGAAGACCTCTTGAGATTGTGCATTCTCGACTTTGAAGGAACATGGGAAGATCATCTTCCTTTGGTGGAATTCGCTTATAACAATAGCTACCAAGCCACCATAGGCATGGCGCCCTTCGAAGCTTTATATGGAAGACCATGCCGATCACCAACTTGTTGGTGGGAGTCTACAGACAAGCTCGTACTTGGGCCAGACATGATTAGAGAAACCTCAGAGAAGGTGGACTTGATAAGAAGACGGATGAAAGCTACACAAGATAGACAGAAGTCATATGTAGAAAATAGAAGGACCGACCTTGAGTTTGAGGTTGGAGATAAGGTGTTCCTTAAAGTATCTCCTTTGAGGAATGTCATTCGCTTTGGGTCCGTAGGCTAACTAGCACCAAGATTTGTAGGACCATTTCCTATCATTGAAAAGATTGGGACGATGGCTTACAGAGTAGAGCTACCCGAAAGACTGGCAGGAGTTCATAATGTTTTTCATGTCTCTCAACTACGAAAGTGCTTACATGAATCTGTGGAAGTTGTGGAGCCAAGTATACTAGAGGAAGTAAAAGTGGAACGAGAAGCGACTGTGAGAAGAGTTCCAACTCGTATCTTGGGCACTGAGGTCAAAAAGCTACGCAACCGAGAAGTTAAGCTTGTTAAAGTTCAATGGAGTGACGCTGAGGAAGACGTGACTTGGGAAACTAAGAGAAAAATACACGCAGCCTACCCTTTTCTTTTTTAGGGTACCTCCTTGATATCTTTTTCCTTAAGTTAATTCATGCTTATATCTAATTTTTAAGTATATATCCTTGGCCCTATTCTTTATCCTTAGTTAGAAACTGATGGATGTAAACATGTATTTGAAACATGTTATGATTGATGGTTGCGAGTGGTTGTAAGTGGTTGCTCGTGGATGCATATACACACACATTAGGTACTAGATGGGCTCAGTCACTTTCATATTGCATATGCATATATGAAATTATATATGGATTGGAACTTGATGTGTTATCATATGGACGTTGAATTTGTATGAATGATTGAGCACTCATGTAGAAAGTATTATTAGGAATAATGTGCATAATGGACTCATGGCACTTACATAATTCGCATTAAGGAGGTCAACTGAATCAGTAGACCGCCTGATTTTGCTTTAGATAAGGACATGTACACACACTATGCATATAATCATGAAAGCATTAGAAGTCTTTCAAGGACAATGGACGCTTGTGTTTGATGGTTGAGTAGATGGACGATTGGATGGTAGGATATACATTCTTCTTGACTTGAAGATTTCGGGGACGAAATCCTTTAAGGAGGGGAGAATGTAACACCATGAATTTTCTGTGTCTATTAAAAGAACGAATTAAAGAATACTTAATTTTTAAAATGAGAATTAAGGGAAACAGGTTACGCCATTGCGTTCATCTTGAAATTCTGCTTGGAATAGAGTCCAAGTTTTCGTGAATCGGACTTCGTATGAGGAAGTTATGGCCCTCAGAAGTTTCAGAAATTTATATAAATTAAAAATAGTTTGGAGGTAAAATTCAAAATTCAAACAAAATAGAAAGAAGCGGGCTGGGCGGGATTTGTCCCGCCCCAAGCCAGGTCGACCAGGGGGTCGACTTCCCCTATACAGGTCGACCAAGGGGTCGACATGGGGGTCGACCTACCCCCCCTCGCCCAGATCCAAATCTGAGACGATTCTGACTTGTTGCTAAGTCCTTTCCGACCTATTGCTGAGTCACTAGGGCATAGGTGGAAATTTTGGATAACTCTATCTAGTCTGGACGGTGGTGATTGCTCCTGGAACGATCTAATGGCTCATATAAGAATAAACTTCTATAAAAGAAACCCTAATCCTCAAACCCTAAATCACACAAATTCATTCCAAGGAGCCACCATGCTACCCATGATCGTTCTAGCCTAGCCACCATTTCTTCTTCAATTAAAAAACAAGTTAAAGCTACGAATCAAAGCTAACTTAGAGAATTGATAGTCTTCTTCAAGGGATTGCTTTCCAATTTCAGAAAACAGATCCCAGAAAACAAGACTTTCTTTTCTTTTTAAGTCCTGTTATTATTTAGATGTGAAAGATTAAAAGTTATGATTTGTACTAAAATGAAAACTAGCGTTATTCCTAGTTGTAAGATAATGATGGTGCTGATTCATGCCTATTCTTGTAACGATTCTATCATATATGCTTATGAGATTATTGTAGGTTCCGACGGAGTGTGGTCGTTTACGTACTCCGTAGTGGAAAAAGCAGGCACCGGGCATCAGTAGTTATACTATGTGCACCTTGAATTGTGTCGGGTTACCACCATAGGACTTGATACACCCCATGGTGGGACAAGCACAGGTATCTACAATCATGCGGGGCCGAATGACACAAGTGGTAAACGCATACGAGTTGGAGCCGATCGATAAAAAGGGGATCATTTATCTTGAACACATGGTGCTAGTTGAAACACTTGTAAGGGGGTGTAGAGAAGTAAAATGGGTGCGATAACATATTCAGCCTTATTATCTTATTCTAGGGCGTTGTCCAAGATTCAGTTTATTCATGTCATAACCCTTTTCTTGTTTACATGCTAGTAGTCACTGGACTTACCAGACTCATGTCTGACCCATTTTCTTTCGACTTCTTTTCTTCCGTTCCCCCCCCCCCCCTCTCCCAGGTCCGTAGGGAGGGAATACTTCAGCTTAGATCGGATCATTTCCAGCTCGAAGAAAGTAGATGTATTGCTTGGAATCTTTTTCCTTGGGCTATGGCTTTGGATACTCTCTTATTGGAGATTTATGCTACCTTACTGTTGTTTTAATGCTTCTTTATGTTTTAATTAAAGACAGAGTTTTTGTTGTAATAATGTGGAAGTTGGTTTGAGACAGTTGTTGTAATGTTTTATCTGAACCACGTACTTATGAAATAAATTTAGTTTTTCCGTTGTTTACATGTCTGTCTTTTAAATTATCTATATCTTTTACCTATAATGCTCCACCAAAGTTAAGGCATTCCCTTTGTGAGTGACCTTAACGGAGGTAGGGTGTTTCAGAGGGCCTCTCTCCTGTATTGGACATACGGGACGAGGAATAAGGTGCCTTCGGTATCGTTCAGACCCAGAACGGACTTGCAAATGGATGGTGTGTCTGACATTGTATTCCATTATGCTGCATTCGTTGATCTCTGCTAAATATATATCTATTGGTGGTGGAGAATTTATTCTCTTACTTAACACCCTTATCTGAGACGTACGAGCTTAGAGGTAATATGTTGGTAGAAATCAATGGTATGACATGGATTGATAGTGTGGCATGTTGAGATGAAGTGATCCAAATTTTTGTTGAAAAGAAAAGTTTGGTGGATGATGATCAAAGCACCGCTTCAAGTAGCATAGCTTTGTGTAGCGTTAATTCGCGAGCCTCATACCCCGGTATGGTGGTGAACTGATGGTTAGATCAGTATACTTTCTAGATGGATGGATTTAGTCAGCTGAGATAGGCTGGATGTGGTCGCTACACACCTGGTAGGGATAGTGACACACCCCCCGATTCCCATATTGGATAGAGTAAGCGGCGTGCACGAGACGTAAGCCACGGAGATACTCTATTTCCAGGATATAGTGCAGATGTGCATTACGACACTTTCTCATGCCTGGGACGTAAGCCGTGGGGAATTGCACTACATGATCGATCTTTCGGATCAGTAGCCATCATGATGGAAATCCAACTTTCTAATACGACACTTTTCAGTTTTAATTGTAAACCTATATTGGTGACATAGTGGGATAGGGCGCTCATGCCGTCTATGATTGATACATTTATATTTGAAGTCGTTTGGACACTATGCACTTATAATAATACAAAAAAGATTCGTTTAAAAAAAAACGTACCAAACATATTTGGCTATTATAAGGTAAAACTCTATCCTCCGGCTTGTGTTGCATTGTGTGATGAGACCTAAGTCTTATAATAGCTTCATTTTTCTTTAATTAGCATTACACTGTTTATTTTAGGCACTGGTATTCTTGGGGGTAAACCCGTTCCATGTTATACGGCGTGGTCTCTTTATTTACCTTATTTTAAAGTAAAGTTTTAATAACTGTTTTAGTTCTCACACCAGTCCCATGAGTGACTCAGAGTTTATTGTTTTAACTTAAACTTTGGGTTCCCATATTTTCCACACAGGCAGCTAGTAATTTTGGTTTTTGTAGATATTTCTTCTCCCAGGATCCTGGATTACAGCTGGAGCTATATTCGGAAAGCTTTGTATCCATGTATTTCATTCAGTTTTGTTAGCCATTGTATTTATACATTTTAATTCCACTGCTATGTAATTTGAACTCTGATACTTTCCAATGTAAATTATTTATTTATACTCTGATACTTGTAATCCGATGTAATTGTTGTAATAGCAATGAAAGGTTCTATTGTTTGTGTCTGATGCGTCGTGTTCTCAATTCAATCCGGGCTTTCCCGTAAGGGGAAGTTTGGGTCGCCACAGTTTGGTATCAGATCTTTGGTTTACAAAGCACGAGAACAAGGCACATTAGGACCAAATGATAGAATTCATCAGAGATAGGATTAGTAACATCCTATGAGAATAACTCGTTAGAGATAGGATCAATAGTATCATAGAATGAGTTTGAAGAGTGCTATTTTTAAAATCAAATTAGATTTTAAAATTTATATCTTGTTATACGTATTTTAATATTTTATTTTATATTGAATTTGGACTATCGAGTATATGAAGATTTTGAATATACATGTACTTACAGTCTCAAATATACTGGATAGATATAGAATCACGCTCTAGTCGCCCGGAGATAATTCCGATGATGTGGCTACATCATCAATATATATGTTTGAATTTCGAAAGTGAATATCTATATAATTTCCAATTGACTGGTGTGAAAACCAAAACATAGTTAGAATCTATTGTTTGTGATTTGGTATTAAGAATATGATTTTTAATATATATATAAAAGTTATACATTTGAAAAATTAACTAACAAACGGATTGCTGGCTGTGATGTTTGATTATTGATCCAACTAATAAAAAAAACACTGGAATGATAAATAAATCACAAATCAAGATATTTGTTAAGTAAAAAATAATATTATCCCTCTTGATGAAATCATAAAATATTATGTAGGATATGAACGACTATGGCTTATCTCGTACTGAATTCTGGATGACTCTGAAACAAGCAAGAAGAGCTCACCAGCAAGTAGAAAAAGAAAGAAAGTTGAACTTCGGATCACACATGGTTGTTTATTGTCATAAATGCAGAAAAGAAGGGCATTATGCAATTCTATGTCTGGAGAAAAACAAAAGAAAAGAGAAAGAGACAAGAGAGGACATAGTTTGTTTCAAGTGCAAAGAGATGGGACATTTTGTGGATAAGTGTCCAAAAGTAAAGAAAAAATCCAGAAAATTAGGAAAAGAAAAGAAGTGCTTCCGATGCAAAAAAGTAGGGGATCTAGCCCGAGATTGCCCGTTAAAGAAGGGTGATAAGAAATCCAAAGGGAAGGAGCTATCTACTTTGGAAATTACGAAAGAAGGAGGCACAACTTCCTAGAAAGCTGGGTTTTAATGTAATGAACTAGGATTTTGGAAATATATATATATATTTATATGTATAATGCTTGTATGAATGTATGGATGCTTTTTGTTTTAAAAATGTATCGGTATTTTATAATATAACTGATGTAAGGAAAATATTGAATTAAGTCGAATTTAACATCACATATTGAACTGAATTGAAAATTGATTGATATTGTATACATATACATATACATGTATATCTATTGAACATGTCATAGCACGAATGCTAAGAAGAGGAATGAAGTTGTATGCACGACAAATAGGTACATATTTACTATATTCATTGGGTTTGATGATTTTATGAGTCGATTAACAAGCCGCTCGGCTTTTTCTTTTTGAATGATGAGGGCCCTGTGAGGCAAGTTGCGGTTTTACCGATCAACCCATACAAAGGAGGTTATGCGAAATTTTTCGAAAATTTAGGGTGTTAGACAAATTTTTGAAAAATTTGAAAATTCTTAGAAACTAAAAAGTTAAAGAATGAAAGCCAGAATGAAAGTTGAGTTGGTTAGTTAAACAACTTTCAGCTCCGTTCCTTTTCGAGGACGAAAAAATTTTAAGTGGGGGGAGATTGTAACAACCCGGATTTTCAGAACCAATTTAAAATTTTATTTTATCTATTTTAATGGTATTTAAAGATTTAAAATCATTTATGTTAAATAATAACAACAAGAAATTTGTTTAAATAGAAGGTAAAACGTATAAGTTTATTTTTAATTATAAATAGAGTTTGAAATGGCGTGGTAGTTTAAAAATTCGATTTTAAATTCCAATTGAATGTATAGGATTCAAATAAATCGGATTTCAGTAAAACCAGAAACATTTGAATCTTTTTAATCATATCTTTCTAACGAATGTGAAAATTTCAGATTTCATAATATAAATTGAAAGTTATGGCCAGTTTAAAATTTAAAATAGTCGCTATGGAATTTTGTATTTTCAAATAATATATAGCCCTTAAAAATAGCCATTTTGCAAACGACCTCCATTTTCGACGAAACCACTTTTGTTGGATCCGTAATGTCAAATTATTGCTATGTTTCAAATTTCATAATTTTTGGAATTAATATGTGAGCGAGGTAAATTTAAACGTGTTTGGTCAATTCAGTTTGAATTTAATCGACTGGAAAAAGACCATTTTGCAAATGGCCTCCAAATTCGACGGAATTAGTTTTGTTAGGACCGTATCGTCAAAACATAGCTAGATATAATTTTTTGGTAATTTTTGCAATCAGTATGTGGCCTTGGTAAATTAAAATGTACGTTTAAATTCAATATATATTGATTTATATTTTAATTTAAAGAAAAACTAACTGAAACAGTCGAATTGGCTTATGAACATATTCCATTATGTCCGGCATGGAGGGATTTAGCTAGGGACAATAGTCTTTGGGTTTGATTTGGAGTTCGGATGAAAATATCGCTATTAAGAATTAAATAATATATATTATATATATGGACCAATCGAAGAATTTCAAACCTAATTCTTTTTTTCTCTGTCTGAAAACCCAACACTGCTCATAACCGAACCATTGAAAAATCTCAATCCACCTCCCCTCTTTTTCTACTTCAACATGAAAAATTAAGCCCTCGTTCTTTGGAGAATTTTGTAGAGATCCCTTCCCTCTTCAATTCCATACCAAGAACAGGATTTTTCATCTCCGATTTTGCTCGATTTCCCAGCTTGAAGTCGAGCCGCTCGCCCTTGATTTCCGCACCTGAGAGACCACCGAGTTCATCACTGTTTGAGGTAGAGGTGCGACTCTTGGAGCTCTTCAACGTGGTGAAGTCCGATCGCCAGCAAATGCATCGGTTTGAGCGAAAAATCCAAACCTAATTTCGAACGAATTGGGTTAATGACGGTCTGTGTTAATTGAGGAAGAAGAAAGGTTTATCATTTAATTACTTTATTAATTATTTAAAAATATTATTAACCTTTATAATAGCGTATTTTTCTCATTCGAACTCAAAATCGCATGAAACAGGATCCTTTGTGATTGTTGGGACGAGAGCTTCACAACAAGACTAACTGGGTCAAATTTGGAGCTCGTTAGAATTTAGGGAAGATTTAAATCCAAACTGTCCAATAAAGAATGACGGAGTGGAAACCGACTGTGAGAACTCTTTGTCACTCAAATTATTATATAGTTATTATATCATAGGTTGCATATGGGGCTTAGTAGCCCCTGACACTATTTTTTTGTACAAATCATGTTTGATTGTTTGTTTGGATTGTGATTGGGATTGTCATTGATTGATATTGTTGTATATAAAATGTATATAAAAATTATCATGAAAATAAAATAAATATTCATTTACAAATCAGATGGTTTGTTTATGTACACCCATTTAACTGACATTGATTGGGAAGATAAATTTTACACATCTCCCAACTACACAAATAATAAATAGTATTTGTTGGTTGAAACCCCACACCGGTATTGGGATGATATAAGACATGCACTAATCCCAATAGTTTAGCTATATGTCAATCGATGGGCTGACAAACTGTATAAGCGTTATTTATTTATTTTAATGCTTATATAGTTGTAAAATGCATTTTGGAAGTTGTATGATTTTTTTAATGATTGTTTATCATTATTGTTGTATACATGCGATGTATGAAATCCATATAACTGAAATTATATGGTAATTGATTGAGTCTGATTCCAGTGCAGAATTAACGAATATTTTAAAATAATATTCAGTGAATAATCAAAATGTGATTTTGATGTCCGATTTTGGATGGACACGAGAATATTGAAATGTGAAGCCGTGTTAAGTAGTTAAACGCCATTTTAACACGAACAGGATTTTCTGTCGATTTTATTCATTTTATAATGAATATCAAAAAGTGATTTCAAAATCTGATATTTTGAAAATATTACCATTTTAATATTATAATGATATAGAATATTAAATTTTGATTTAAATTTGAAATAGAATTGGGAATCATTTTTAAATGAATTTATAAATATTTTATAAAATATGCTTTGAACGAAAATCAATAAAATATATATTATATATATGTTAGTGGTTTGAATAGAATGTGTCGCGCAATGATAGTTCGTGAATTTACCATTAACTTCGAATTGTTATGGGAAATCCGACTGTCGGATTCTCGTAAAACAAAAACCGTTGGGTTCGTATCAGAGAGAGCTTTCCAATGAATATAAGAGATTTAAATTTGAATGGTTTAATTTAAAATTATATCCAAATCAATTTCAGAAAAGGTTGTTATGGATGCAGTTCGGTGGTCGATATTGAAAACCGATTGTATGGGCAATATTAAAATTATTAAAAATATAGAAAAAAATTGTAAATTCATAATAAGGGTTTTTGGAAAGATTTCGGATGAAAAATTCCATATTTGAAAAGATAAAAATACATTTTTTATCGAAATGTAATGGTTAATAACTAGAATAATTATCCAATATTTTTAAATAAATAAATTGGATTTGAAAATGGTTTTAAAATAACCTAAATTTTCCCAGGAATAAATTGGAATGGAAGTGATCTTCGGAATATTTGGATATTGGATTCCTTGATTACACGGATATTGTTGAGGAATTTGGAAGATTCAGATATCGTTATTCTTAATACGATACCGTTGGTTTCAGAATTTGATATTGAATATAAGCCGGTATAATTTCTATTCGAAGTCTTGTATTTGATATCAAATTGGATTTTGGGTTCTTCGTGAACGGTGTCTTGAATAACACTGCTCTTAAACCCAGTTGAGAAAAGAATAAATCTTTAAATTAAGATTTAGTGAAGTTTTCCAATTAATTAATATTTAATTCGAATTAAATAATAGAATTGGATTTTTGGGTTTATAGTGAACGGTGTTTTAAATAACATTTGTTCTTTAACCCAATTAACAGTGAAGAGGTGATTTGAAATTTATAAATCTTTTAATTAAGGTTAATGGAATTTTCTAAAATAAAGTTTTTCCAATCGAATGGAATTCGATTTGGTGATAATCGTGATGAGCTTCTGTAAAGGAAGACCGGTATTATATATGGAATTTAAAAGGCTTTGCCGTTATTCCATTTATATTATTAGTCTGATACAGAAATTTATATCGATTATATATTGATCTGTTTTCCATGAAAGTTCCAGTTTGATGGAATATGATATTGGGATTATCATGAACTGTGTTTTAAACGACATTCGTTTTTTAACCCTATTAGAGACAGGATTTATTTTCTAAATTTGAATAATAATTAAATAATGATTTTTGAGATTAAAACTAAGTGGAGTTTTAATGAATCTTTAATTAGATTGAAATGTTGATGTGGTAATTAAATTTGCTAAATTTGATAAATGTTCGAAAATGGAATATCACCAATTTTACTTCATGCGATAGTTAAATCTTTGATTAGATTTGAACGTGAAATGGTAATTGAATTTACTGATAACATAGTAGTGTTAGATATGGAGTACTACTAGTTTTGCTCCATAGGATAAATAGGTTGGAATGGGATAATAAAATGAATGATTTCTTCGGTAAGGTGTTAATCCCGACTAGTTTGATAAACCTTAATTTGGTTTAAACTGTGAAAAGATACTATAATATCTTTTGAAATGAAACAGTGTGTTTAAAAGTAATAATCATTTATGAGATTAATGAATACCTTTCCAGAATAAAGAATTACGAATAAAAGAATATTCTGGATTAGAATGAGGCGTATGATGTGTTGTTATAGCACTTGATTATAAGATACGCGAGTTATTCGGAAAGGCCAGGTTCAATCCATTCTGAATAATTGATACGACGACTAATAGTCGAAGAGATTAAAGACGGTGCAAGACAGACAATCTTCACATTGAATGGTTAGGTTGCTACCGATGCCCATGATTGGGGTAGCTACCTTAAAGGGGCTAGAGTGGTAGCCGTCCGGACGTATTTGTTGATTGTTCGGATATGCGAGGGCCTCTCTCCTGTATTGGATATACGGGATGAGGAATAAGGTACCTCCGGTTTTGTTCAGTCCCAGAACGAACTTGCAAATGGATGGTGTGTCTGACATTGTATTCCATTATGCTGTATTCGTTGATGTCTGCTAAATATATATTTGTTGGTGGCGGAGAATTTATTCTCTTACTTAACACCCTTCTTTGAGACGTACGAGCTTAGAGGTTATATATTGGTAGAAATCAATGGTATGACATAGATTGATAGTCTGGCATGTTGAGATGCAGTGATCCAAAATTTTCTTGAGAAGCAAAGTTTGTTGGATGATGGTCAAAGCATAGCTTTAAGTAGCACAACTTTGTATAGCGTTAATTCGTGAGCCTCACACCCCGGTATGGTAGTGAACTAATGGTTAGATCAGTATACTTTCTAGCTGAATGGATTTAGTTGACTGAGATAGGCTAGGTGTGGTCACTACACACCTGGTAGGGATAGGGGCACACCCCTCAATTCCCATATTGGATAGAGTAAGCAGCGTTTTCTCATGCACGGTACGTAAGTCGTTGAAATACTCGATTTCCAGGATATAGTGCGGATGTGCATTATGGCGTTTTCTCATGCCTGGGACGTAAGCCACGGGGAATTGCACTATATGATCGATCTTTCGGATCAGTAGCCATCATGATTGAAATCCAACTTTCCAATATGACACTTTTCGGTTTTAATTGTAAACCTATATTGGGGACATAGTGGGATGGAGAGCTCATGCCATCTATGATTGTCACATTTATATTTGAAGTCGTTTTGACACTTGCACTTATAATAATATAAAAAAGATTCATTTTAAAAAAACGTACCAAGCATATTTGGCAATTATAAGGTAAAACTCTATCCTCCGTCTTGTGTTGCATTGTGTGATGGGACCTGAGTAATAGCTTCATTTTTCTTTAATTAGCATTGCGCTGTTTGTTTTAGGCACTGGTATACTTGGGGTTAAACCCGTTCCGTGTTATACGGCATGGTCCCTTGATTTACCTTATTTTAAAGTAAAGTTTTAATAACTGTTTTAATTCTTACACCAGTCCCATGACTGATTCAGAGTTTATTATTTTAACCTAAACTCTGGGTGCCCATATTTTTCACACGAACAACTAGTAGTTTTGGTTTCGCAGATATTTCTTCTCCCAGGATCCTGGATTACAGCTAGAGCTATATTCGGAAAGCTTTGTATCTATGTATTTCATTCAATTGTGTTAGTCATTGTATTTATACATTTTAATTCCGCTGCTATGTAATTTAAACTCTGATATTTTCCAATATATATTATTTATTTATACTCTGATATCTTGTACTCTGGTGTAATTGTTGTAATAGCAATGAAAGGTTCTATTGTTTGTGTATGATGCGTCGTGTTCTCAATTCAATCCAGGCTTTCTCGTAAGGGGAAGTTTGGGTCGTCACAGAATCGATGGACAGGTTCAATTTTAATATTTCTATCTGTTAATACTCATTGAAATTCCAAATAGTAGGATGATTGTTTCCCTTGGACATTTCTCTTGTGTAGGTAGTACATGTTGTGGTAGTACTGACTTCTAGTGAAAAATCATTGTGCTACAATGTACCAGTTCTTGAGGCACTTTCCCAAAAATGCATGTCTTATGCACTACATATATTCCCTACCAAGGTAGTTACCATATGTTATCTCCCTCAAGCCTGAACTTTTATGTTATTTAAATTTATGGTAATCTTTGCTTATCTGTTCACATTTCTTAGTTTATGGTAATGTGAGGAAAAGGTTCCAACTTTTGCTTGCATGCAGGCTTTAGCTCAAGATCAACTCAGAGCTTTGCTGCATATGACAAATGCTTTCAATGTTGAAATATGTGTTTCCATATGGTTAGTCACTTTGGTTCAAAATAAGGATCGATAATTTGGTCTTCGTCTGGAAAATATCCTTCGTAGCTAGAGTGATGAGTGTTGTAGCGAGGTGGAAATGTAAAACTCATTATGTATTGTATTGAATTATGTATGAGAAATGTGAATAAAATATTTAATTAAATAAAAATACTATTTGAATATCAAATTCTATGCAATAGCATTTCATTTAATAAATATTTATTTCTGTATATGAGATAAGAAAACAACATAAACAAGCCATCATGTACGTCAATATAAAAGCCATCATAGACATCAATCAAAAGCTGATATGGTAAAATACTTATTACAACAGTTAATTAATTATTTTATGATGTCTTAATGCTGCTTTGACGTTGTCTATTAACTGATGTAAAAAAGGGGCGCTTTAGACATCACCGACATCAATATCGCTCCCGAAGAATGGAGACATCATTTTTTTGCCGATGTCTATGTGATGTTTTCTTGTAGTGAGAGTATCTGAACGTATTATTGACAAAATATTTAAATATTACGGGTTTATATGTAAATATACCTCAAAAGTGAATATGTTACAAAAATAGAAATTATATATATTGGGAATATGTACTTTGTATATCTTTTATTAATTTAATAATCAATTCAAAACTAGGTTGCAAGTTCTGTGTCGTTATTGCTATTTTTTCCATTTTGATAGCTACATGTTAATATGTACATTTTTGCCTTGATTGAAGTAAATACGAGAAATAATAACTTGTACACCTCTGATTTGAAATAGGGAAAGATATTTTCAAAATGTGGTTACGACGTTAATTGCATTTGCTTAATTTACGTTTTTATATATACATACCTATACCGTGAATAACGTGATAATTATATGTATTAAGTGCATAATAAATATGGTTAAATTAGGAATTTGAATTGAAATTTCCCCTTAGGAATTTGTATGTTTGTGTCTGCATTAGTGGCCTTACCCGAGGTTAACTGTTACTTGTAGTAAAAGTCTTTCCGGAACTGACTGGCATATCCAGCATCTATTAGTAAACCTGGTTAAGTTGAGTGATCTAAGAGTCATAGGACATTATAATTAATACAATGTGATACGAGGTTAGGCCCAACTTGTAGTAGAAATCTGCATGGAATAGCTCGACAAATCTAGCATCTACAAGTGGTCGGTCTAATGTGGGATGTCAAGTGTGTGTGTATATATTGTGTGTGTGAAGTAGGTCTGTCTTAGGAAAAATGTATTAAGTGGCTGACCTTTCTCTTATTGGGTATTAAGTGGTTAGGACTAGGTCTATTCCTAAGGTTCACTCCTTGGTCCAGAACCCAAGTCATGGGACCTTCCCTTCGAGGATTTAAATGGTTGTTGCGTCCACCTTTCTCCTACAAAGGTATTAAATGGTCTTATTAAACAATAACGTGGGTAGGTTAGTTCTCTAAGTAATGTCTGCTTCTTATCTAGGGGCTGGTAAGGGCTGACCTAAGGACAATATATATTTATATATGGCCAACAAGGAACCACCGTCTATGCGAAGTATTAAGTGGCTAGGAGTTCACCCATAGGGACAGCTATATAGTAACAAGAGATTCCGCCGGGAGGGTTCTCTAAAAAAATGAGCTACTGACCATAACCTTGTAGTAAGTTGCTGTTACTATTTCTCGACCTACAAAGAGAGTATACACATTATGACGTTGATGTTAGAGACGAGGTCTTAAGTGGTTAGGGATCTGCCATAAGGTATTAAGTGACTGTAGGAATGTCTACCCTTAATACTGAGGATAAGGGATGATTGCTTGGAGGAGGAATCTCTCAAAGACTTAGTTACTGTGGCAGTAGCCTTATTACTGCTATTGTTATGTAATTGGGTTAATGAATAATTGATGTACCTTGTTGAGAATCATTGTATCTGAGATAGCGGTTTTTAATAAATGGTACATCTATTTTATGCTATTATATTTTATCCCTTCCGCAGTGTGAGATTCTGATTATAATTTATATTGCTCTAAGTTTCGATGGACCTTTTCTAGGTTGGTATTTAGTCCCATTTCGGGAGGGTTGTTACAGTGTTACTTGCTTGCATAGACATCTCCATCGAACAGTACCAAAACTTCACCCACCAGTAAAACTGACACTCAAGCAAATTGAGTGGACGATAAGCACAAGGGAGTGAAGCAAATTACATGATCACAAAAGTGAATTCCATAGTACTTAGGCGATCAACACATAACAGAATCTTTGACCAAAAAAAAGATTGCATACACAAAAAGCTGATACCTAAACTCAATTGAAGCCTAAGCTTTCGTTGTGGAGCAGGACAACAGTGTAGCAACAAGAAACACTTAGACCAAAACTAATATCTTATACCTAGGGAACTGAATGCATGCATGAACATGGAATTGAGCATCAGCTTCACAACAAACCTTCCGACATTCTACATTCAACATCACGCGTTCTTTATGTTGAATCTAGATTAACCCTAGAGGGGGGAGGGGTGAATAGGGTTTATTGAATTTTATTAGGGTATTAAAAATTATCAGATCACAGAATGCAATAGAAATAAAAATACAGAATGTAAATAAACACAGAGATATCCAGCTTCGGCAAAATCCTGCATACTCCTGTATTCCTAAGGTTTCTACTATGTGTTATAATCAGATCCCGCTTACAATCCCATGCAAACTCGCAGCGCCTGCTCCTGTCCTAACCCTACGTTCAAAACCCTAGACTGATCTAATCCCCTAGATCAGATTTCCCCTAGTTTTACAGACTCTAATAAACTGTCAGTTAACCCCTAACTGAATGACCTAGATTTTACAGACACTAGAACTGTTTGGATGATTTTACAAATGAAATTTAAACAACACAAAAGTAAAAACAATTAAAACCCTTGGATTTAAATTAAAAGGGTCATCCCCTTTTCAAATGAAAAACATGGTCGGCCCTCTTTTGTTAATTGGTTGCACCCTTTTTCCTTGGTCGCGTTCTCTTTGGTTTATGAAAAAATAAAATAAATGGCAGCGGCTTCTAGGGTTCTCTTTAATCCCCAAATCGATCAATTGATTTGCTGAAGAAGATCTTGATGGCTTAGCGTTCTTGTGTGTTACTTCGTGGTCGAGCGCTGATGCCCTTTGTCTCACTGATTTGGGGTTATTTGTTGCGATCGAAAATCTCCAGAAAAATATGTGAGTTCCTTTTGATTTAAAAATGATTACTCTGAATTTTAGTTTTGATTTTTTGTGGGTTCGATCATGATTTTGCCAGTGATTTAATTGGTGTAGTTATAGGGTCAATCGAAACCCTAATCCTCTGATTTCATGATAATGAATCGGATCTGATTGTCACTGATTTGTGCGGTTTCCTCTTTTTGATTTAATTACCTCGGCATTTAAATGAATTTGAATTTGTTGCCTTTATAAATACATGAATTAAACCCTTGAATGTTTGAGCAATTCTAGAAATAATTTTTGAAACCATTAAAATGATTTCTTGCCAAAAGATGAATTGTGATTCCTGCAATTAATCTGTGAATTTCTAAAATACAGACTTGCCCGAAATATTTGTGGTTTCTGGAAACTGATTGAGAAGTACTTGCCATGTTTGTTGCCAAAAACTGATGCGCATTTCTGAAAAAATGATTGATGAGTTGTTCCCTTTTAAAATCGAAATGATCTTTGACTCAAAACTGGAAAGAAAAGATTTTTCCTTATCCAAAAAAATATTCACTGAATTTGAGTCCTGCCATTTTTACCATGCCTTGAATTGTTTGCCAAAAACAAAAAGGATATAATTCGACTTTTATGAAAATGAATTGCCCCAAATACAAATTGATTCATTTGTCAAATATTTTTTGAGTTTTACCATAAATGAATATTTGGAAATTTTAGAGGCCGAGATAGAGTCCACCATTAATTTTACTGAACCATGTATAGTAGCTGCCTTGAGACTTGGGTTCATACATACTGTTTCGTTCAACCATGCTTCACTTAGCCTGACATGTATATCCATGCTGACTCATATATATATATATATATATATTAATATTAATATATATTTGCAAGTCTGTGATGTTGGCTTGTGCACTTGACATTGAAAGAAACTGCACCATAAATTTAAACTTCATGCATTTTCTGATCATTGAAAAAGCTGCTGTTTGTTTACATTTTGTGTGTGTATATGAACTTGATCCACTGGCTTGAGCATTATTGTATGATGTTGCAATTTGTTTTGATCCATTTCTTCAATTTGGTTTTTCATGTTATTGCTACTGCTATGATGCTTCACCATGTACTATGCCCCATCCTGGTTTGACCATTCTGGTTTGCTCTTTTGTAGCTGCTTGTAACCTTACTGTTACATGTTGAAACTGAATTGTACATGAACATACTTACCAAATATATGCTGCTAGCTACCATACAGTCTTACATTTTGACACTTGAAATTGTTGTGTGCACTTGAACATTTTAACACATGCTTGAACATTGTTGACCTGCTTGTATCATCCAAGTATAATCTGTGTATACTTGTATTTGTTGAACTGATATGAGCTCATTTGCTTGAATATGTACTAAACCACCCTTCATGTACATGCTTGTCATGCTGCATTGATGTGTTGATTCTTGTATTTGAGCTGAAATTGCTTGTGCACCATTTTGATGTGTGCTCGACCACTTTGAGTTTGTTGTTGACTTGTTGTTGGTTTGAGCTCCACATTGTATAGACTGCATTTATTTATGAACTGATCTGAACTATGCTGGCTCCACCATGCTATGTTCATGCCTCGACCCTTGCTATGAAAAATTTGCACTTGTATTTCTATTGACCATATTCATATGCACTAAGTTGAGATGATCCTCGTGGCTACTCCTCAGTTGCATACTTATTGGCGTGGTAGTGCACACGTGTATATATATATATACACGTGTGTATATGCAGCCACTAGACAAGATTTTCTATCCCTGCATTATATATCCATACTATATGCCTTGTGGCATTTACAGTGTTTCACTATGAATATCATAAGCTGTCTAGACATAGAAGAATCAGATCAAGTCATGAAAAATGATGAGAAACTCCCAGAAATCTGAGGCAAATAAAATTTTAAAAATAAAATTTATATTCGCGAGTATTCAGTTTTATTCATATTGCAGTGTATTATGTGTGTTTTCTGTTTCATGTGACAGGTAAGCATGACTGGACTGACGGTGAAGATGCTGTGAAGACAGAAGACTGAAGACAGAAAGAAAGAAAAAACAATGTGTAAAAGTGTATATGAGTGAATGTGAAATGTATGAGTGTTGTAGTGAATATGAAAATGAATACAAATTAAAATGTATATCAGTGATGTATTCAAATAGTGGAGTTGAAAAAATTGTACTATTTGAATGTTTGAAATAAAATATTATATCAAAATAAAATACTGTGAATATTTGAATTTCTGTACAGTCGTATTTTATTTAAATATAAATATTATATTCATGTCTGTGATGTATATATGAAATAGTACAGTAAAAAACACATTTAAAATAAAATATATTTGTTTGTTATCATCAAACAAAAATCATATAATTGTGTATACAACACCATTATATACAACAATCTCCCCCTTTTGATGATGACAAACATATGTTAAGATTTTGAATCAATAAATGTGTTTGATAGTGAAGAACTGAACTCCCCCTATTTGAAAGC
Source organism: Allium sativum (assembly GCA_030737875.1). Lineage (NCBI taxonomy): Eukaryota > Viridiplantae > Streptophyta > Magnoliopsida > Asparagales > Amaryllidaceae > Allium > Allium sativum. Next base: position 152,763,983 of record CM060912.1, read on the forward strand.
TCCCCCTACAACAGAAACTCCCCCTATAACTGTGCATGAGTGAAAAATGAAAATTGAATGATTTTCAAAATTAACAATATTTGTAAAATACTCACTCATAAATCAAAATCTCAACCCATTCTCCCCCTTTTGTTATCATAAAAAAGAATACAAAAATTAAAATATAGATGAAAAATGACTAAAATATAATATCAGCTTAAGAGGAAGAACGGTCACCATAAATACCAATCAATCAAACAAAAATCATAATATTCTGAGAAAAGGTAGCATATTTCACATTGTAGAGAATGACAGATTTACGGTGAATTTTATATAAAATGGAGAGAGTTACAAAAAAAATGATTTCTAATTATTTTCAAAAGATTTTTGTAAAATTGAGCACAAAAGCAGTGATGGATTTGCACTATAGTTAATAATTCAATTTAAGTAACAAAATAGAATAATCTCAAATCCGAATAGCTATCAACAAACAAATCATAATACATCATAAAATATTAACACATTTCACAGATTAGAAAATGGATTGATAGGCTGGTTTCTATACACAAAGGAAAATTTCATATAAAAATTTATTTATTGCAAATTATTTTCTTTTCCTTTTCTTTTGTTTAAGAGAAAACTGACCATGCATAATCAGAGCTTGGATTTTTAAATGAGATCAGTTGCAGCTTAAAAATAAGTAATCTCATAACCATGCATAACCAGAGCTTGGATTTTTAAATGTGGTTAGAGAAACACTTATGAACATTATATTTTTATTATTTTCAGTTTCAAAATGAAAAGCTCCTCAGTATATAAAACTGATATGGATGATAGAAATGTGATAGGTACAGAAATGGTTTGTGAAATAAATTTCTAAATTAATTATATTATGAAATATGCTCGACTGTACCGGGATCATTGAAAATTTTCAATTATCACTAATTCTGAATAATATCACAAATATCTTCACTGTTTATTTAAAAAGATTTTTGTTTTAAATATTGAACTCTCCACAGTAATATAAAAAACATGATGGATGCCAGAATAATGGTTGATAAAGAAGATGGTCGTGAAATAATTGCCAATTCAAAGATATTATAATAATTATTCAACCATCATGAAAATCTAAATAAAATCTCCTCTTGATGTGAAATATACTGTAGTCACAATTCATCACAATTTCAAAATCTAATATTAATTTTGATGAATTATAAATACAGTTCAATTTGGATATTGATTTCAATTTCTGAAGGAATAATCAATAAATAATTTTAAAATTGAAAATCAATTACAAGAGAAAAAATGAAAAGATCTATACAAAGTAAGAGGGAATAAAAATATATACGAAAATTCAACACTTCTGATACCAATTGGTGTCCCTATTAATGGAGACAAACAAGAATATTACAGACAGCAAAATTTTAACCACAAAGACAAAACAGATAAGACAATCAGATTAAGCACATTTACCAAAGCAGCAGACAGAAAAAAATAGTTATCTAAATCATATTTCAAAAGAGATTCCTTTTATCAGAGCAGCAGACAATGAATAATCAAAGCAAGCACTTTATCAAACAAATTTGAAAAAGCAATATCAAAGCAACACCAGATAACAGTTATGAATCAGACTTGTCAGAAAATGTTTCACAGAAGTTTTAGATGGTCACAAAATATATTCCATGATCCAAGATTATAAAATTTAGTATATTTTAAATCATCTGAGGAAAAGTAAAAAATCAGGATTCAATGAATCAATCACACCGAGTTATAAATTTCAAATCCAAGGTATGTGTGTGATTCAATAAATCAATAATTTCAAATGATTTTAAACAAACATATATTCAAATCAAATAATCATGAAATAATAGTGTGTTTTAAGACTAGATTTTCAAATAATTTTCAAAATTATCTTTGACAAGTATATGAGAAATTTCAGATCATTTACATCAAATTTGAGAGGTATTCATGATCCGGAAAATTAAAAATGATTTATTTGAAATCACTTGAATCAATGTCAAGTTTGAGATATAATGAATCATTCACACAAGATGATAATTTCAGGATTAAGAGGTGTGTGATATTCAAAATATCAAGAATTTCATATGATTCCAAACAAACAAATTTCAACCATAATAATCATGAATAAAGGTGGAATTCAAGATGTATCACTGATTCAATACAATTCAAAATATCCAAGCCAATCTGAAAAATAATGAAATTATCACAACTGATAAATAACAGGGTGCTGTAATGAGTATAATATTTCAAGCTTTTCTAAAATGGATTAGAAGAAACTCAAAACAGCAAAGGTGTGTGAAATTTCATTAAATATTCAGATCTTCAAAAATTTAGAATTCAAATCAACAGTATTCAGGATATGACAAGAATACATCAACACTGTTATGAATTCAGATAACAGAATATAAACTTCAAAACAATTGCAGATATTTACAACTTTAAATTCAAGATCTGGAAATGAATAAAACTTTAGAGTTTCATACAAATGAATTGAATTTCCAGAAAATATGAATTCTACAATTGGAAGTTTAAGAAAGCACAAGAAAAATTACAATGATATGACAGTGACAAATAAAACAGACAAAGAAAACAAATAGAAGAGATAGAAGGAGGGAAAACATAATAAATATTTACAAAGATGAGTTTAGAGGTTATACCTGAAATTGACATGAGCAAAATAAATCTCTAACTCAACAATCTTAGGCTAAGGAACTGTGAATGATAGAGAAATATGGAATAGCTTGAATTCAATTTCCTTTTAGCAAAGCAGTTCCTCAGCCTCCTCCGGTACATAATAATTCATAGGATCGAGTGGTCTAACAAAATTTGTATAACCACTCTCAATTGTTTTCTTACATTTGGTATCCAAATCTGTTTGTATAACAATCTGTCAGAATTTACCAAAGTTCCTTTAGGTACCCAAATCTGTTTGAATTTATATGAATTCACTTTATTTCCTTTTGGGGTCCAAAATGGATTAGATAAACTGTTATCAAACAATTTCTTATCACGTTTATGATTCAAAAAACTTTTGAAATTTCCAGAATTCAACTTTTCAAAACTATCTATCTTGAAGCAACTTGAGGGATTTTTAAAACCATTTGAATTGATATTTTCAAAAACATTATTTTTCCTAAAGCCAATACCATATTTATTTCCAATAGAAACTTGATTTTGCAACAACATATTCAACGATTTTTCCCCATTAGAAAATTTATCCAAGGTTGACTTTAATCGATGAATTTTAGACTTAAGATCACTGTTTTCTTTTATTAAATCAGAACATCGATTATTAGCGATCTTTCTTTCAATATCATGTTGTTTCAAAACCAAATTTTCAGATTCAAGTAATTTGATTTTGGCTTGGGACTCAGAGATCTCAGATTCAAATTGTTTTTGTTTTTCAGACTCAAGTTTCTTAGATTGTTCAATCTCGTTTTCAAGTTCTTTCAAAATCAAATCCATTTTCAACAAATATTGTTTTTCAACAAATTCATATTCGGAATTTTTGGTAATCTTAAAATTTTCAAATTCCTTTTGTAAAAAGTTGTTTGTACTTTCAAGCTCAATCTTATTCTCTTTTAAAATCATAATTTCACTTTCAAGCTTTTGAATATTTATATCTTGATGAATAGGATTGTTTTCCAAAACCAAACAATTTTTACAACTAGAGTTTAAAGATTTCTTGACCTTCTCAATTTTTGATTCCAAAATATTATTTTTGCTGATCAACTCAACTTTTCAAATATCAGAATTTTATTTTTAGATTTTAGATTCTCAACAAATTCAGTTAAACCATTTTAATGATGAATTAAATCTTTATAAGAAAGATCACCTGTTTAGTCTTCATTTGAATTTCCATCTATACAACCTGTTAAGCACAAATCTGAAGCTGAGTTGACTTTCTGGGTTTTTGAGTAGTTGTCAGTTTTTCCATACAACGCGTTGAGAGTCTGCCAGTTTTCCTGCGCAGTTAAACAATGGGAAATAAGGCTATATTGTACATCATCAATATAAGAATATAAAATATGAGTAGCGTGTAAATCAAATTCAATATCAACCCTCTTTACAATATCATACCCATTTATAATACTATTCCAACATTTAACATCAACAGATTTCAAAATAGGATTTCATTTCTGTTTTCCAATTTAAAAAATCCGTACCATTAAAAATAGATGGAATATGAATGGACTGACTCTCTATGGACTGACAACTAGGGATCACCATTACTCAAGAGTTAAACAAAAATACGTGCTCTAATGCCACTTGTTGGATCTAGATTAACCCTGGAGGGGGGTGAATAGGTTTTACTGAATTTTATTTGGATATTAAAAATTATCAGATCATAGAATGCAGTAGAAATAAAAATACAAAAAGTAAATAACACACACAGATAACCAACTTTGGCAAAATCCTGCCTACTGTTGCATTCCTAAGGTTTCTACTAGGTGTTATAAATGGATCTCGCTTACAATCCCATATAAACTCGCAGCGCCTGCTCCTGTCCTAACCGTACGCTCAAAACCCTGAACTGATCTAATCCCCTAGATCAGATTTCCCCTAGTTTTACATACTCTAGTAAACTGTCAGTTAACCCCTAACTGAATGACCTAGATTTTACAGACTCTAGAACTGTTTGGACGATTTTACAAATGAAATTTAAATAACACAAAAATATAAAGGATTAAAACCCTTGGAATTAAATTAAAAGGGTCATCCCCTTTTCAAATGAAAAACAAGGCCGACCCTCCTTTGTTAATTGGTTGCACCCTTTTTCCTTGGTCGCGTTCTCTTTGGTCTCTGAAAAAATAAAATAAATGGCGGTGGCTCCTAGGGTTCTCTTTAATCCCCAAATCGATCAATTGATTTGCTGAAGAAGATCTTGATGGCTTTTTGTTCTTGTGTGTTACTTCGTGCACGAGTGCTGTTGCTCTTTGTCTCACTGATTTGGGGTTATTTGTTACGATCGAAAATCTCCAGAAAAATATGTGAGTTCCTTCTGATTTAAAAATGATTGCTCTGAATTTTAGTATTGATTTTTTGTGGGTTAGATCATGATTTTTCCAGTGATGTAATTGGTGTAGTTATAGGGTTAATCGAAACCCTAATCCTTTTATTTCGTGATAATGACTTAGATCTGATTGTCCCTAATTTGTGCGGTTTCCTCTTTTTGATTTAATTACCTTGGCATTGAAATGAATTTGAATTTGTTGCCTTTATAAATACATGAATTAATCCCTTGAATGTTTGAGTAATTCTAGAAATAATTTTTGAAACCGTTAAAATGATTTCTTGCCAAAAGATGAATTGTGATTCCTGCAATTAATCTGTGAATTTCAAAAATACAGCCTTACCCAAAATATTTGTGGTTTCTGGAAACTGAATGAGAAGTACTTGCCATGTTTGTTGCCAAAAACTAATGTGGATTTCTGGAAAAATGACTGATGAGTTGTTCCCTTTTAAAATTGAAATGATATTTGACTCAAAACTGGAAAGAAAAGATTTTTCCTTATCCAAAAAAATATTCACTGAATTTGAGTCTTGCCATTTTTACCATGCCTTGAATTGTTTGCCAAAAATAGAAAGGATATAATTTGACTTTTATGAAAAAGAATTGCCCCAAAAACAAATTGATTCATTTGTCAAATATGATTTGCGTTTTACCATAAATGAATATTTGGAAATTTTAGAGGCCGAGATAAAATACACCTTTAATTTTACTAAACCATGTATAGTAGTCTCCTTGAGACTTGGGTTCATACATACTGTTTTGTTCAACCATGCTTCACTTAGCCTGACATGTATATCCATGCTGACTCGTGTATATATATATATATATATATTTGAATTTCTGTGATGTTGTTTTGTGCACACTTGACATTGAAAGAAACTGCACCATAACTTTAAACTTCATGCATTGTCTGATCATTGAAAAAGCTGCTGTTTGTTTACATTTTGTGTATGTATATGAACTTGATCCACTGGTTTGAGCATTATTGTATGATGTTGCAATTTGTTTTGATCCATTTCTTCAATTTGGTTTTTCATGTTATTGCTGCTGCTATGATGCTTCACCATGTACTGTGCCCCATACTGGTTTGACCATTCTGGTTTGCTCTTTTGTAGCTGCTTGTAACCTTGCTGTTACATGTTGAAACTGAATTGTACATGAACATACTTACCAAATATATGCTGCCGGCTACCATACAGTCTTACATTTTGACACTTGAAATTGTTGTATGCACTTGAACATTTTAACACATACTTGAACATAGTTGATTTGCTTGTATCATCCATGTATAATCCGTGTATACCTATATTTGCTGAACTAATATGAGCTCATATGCTTGAATATGTACTACACCACCCTTCATGTACATGCTTGTCATGCTGCATTGATGTGTTGAGTCTTGTATTTGAGCTGAAATTGCTTGTGCACAATTTTGATGTGTGCTCAACCACTTTGTGTTTATTGTTGACTTGTTGTTGGTTTGAGCTCCACATTGTATAGACTGCATCTATTTATGAACTGATCTGAACTATGCGGGCTCCACCATGCTATGTTCATGCCTCGACCCTTGCTATGAAAAATTTGCACTTGTATTTCTCTTAGCCATATTCATATGCACTGAGTTGAAATGGTCCTCGTGGTTACTCCTCAGTTGCATACTGATTGGCGTGGCAGTGCACGTGTGTATATCTATACACGTGTATATGCAACCATCAGACAAGATTTTCTTTCCCTGCATTGTATATACATACTGTCTGCCTTGTGGCATTTACAGTATTTCACTGTGAATATCATATGCTGTCTAGACATAGAAGAATCAGATCAAGTCATGAAAAATGATGAGAAACACACCAGAAATCTGAGGAAAATAAAAATTTAAAAACAAAATTTATATTCACAAGTATTCAGTTTTATTCGTATTGCAGTGTACTGTGTGTGTTTTCTGTTTCATGTGACAGGTAAGCATGACTGGGCTAATGGTGAAGATGCTGTGAAGACAGAAGACTGAAGACTGAAGACAAAAACCAGAAAACAAAAACAATGCGTAAAAGTGTATATGAGTGAATGTGAAATGTATGAGTGTTGTAGTGAATATCAAAATGAATACAAATTGAAATGTATATCTGTGATGTATTCAAATAGTGGAGTTAAAAAAATTGTACTGTTTGAATGTTTGAAATAAAATATTATATCTAAATAAAATACTGTGAATATTTGAATTTCTGTACAGTCGTATTTTATTTAAATATAAATATTATATTCCTGTCTATGATGTATATATGAAACAGTACAGTAACAAGCACATTTAAAATAAAATATATTTGTTTGTTACCATCAAACAAAAATCATATAATTGTGTATACAACACCGTTACATACAACACTTTAGTTGTACGACCACTCATTACAAGCTATAGCACAAGCGAGAAGAACATCAAAAAGTCCAACCTAAAAGGATTCACACACTCACACAAACATCTTTCAGACAACACCAGACCAATCACCACCAACTCGAAATGCTCCAAGACGAACATCCTGAAACCACTTGCATTCAAACTCATCAGACAACCCTAACACATACCAAATCATTGAGCAAGAAAAACCATGCCATCACTATACTGGCTCATCAGGCTAAAGGCTATGTTCTGCTTCCCCATAGCAGACCTGATTAATAGAAGTGAAGAGGCGAAGCTTACCAGAACATGGCTAAACAGAGTCACGAAAACTACTCTCAGAGGTTGACCGAGCATAGCACTAGGGAACTCCACGGAAGGGTCGAAGCTTCAGCATCCTAGCAAGTCAAACCTCCATAGGAAAAGAAAAACCCAAAAAAGGGTACTCACACATAGAAGATCCAACATACACCGTACCGACCCTATTCCACCTAACAACGGTCAAACTAAGATGGACATAACATCACCAGGCAATGACTGTGAACATATTTGCCTGAAAACCTAGGTAAGCACGTTATTGGAAACATGGCAGAAGGGAAGTCGCGAACCTAATCTGCATTGGAAAAGACTTAGTGTTTCAAGTGGTATGAGGAGGACACCACACAATTTTATGAAGGGATGGAGACTGATTGGGAAGCTAGAAGACAGTAATGGAGGAAGGACGTTAGGAACAGTAGAATGGAGTGTAGGGGGTCCGATCTGAAAGCTAGATCTAAGAATTAAGGTACGGCGAAACGACTAAGATGATGAAAGCAAAGCAGTTCTGGAGAGATGGTAAGATCTGGTGGAACATGAAGAGTGTAGAGGGAGTGGATATGAAGTCGAAGGAAAATAAAGAAAATGAAGAGAGAGGCGAAAACTTTGTCTCCATTAACAATTCTTTACTAGGACCAACCCCTTAGTTTTTGTTTGATTTGCACAGCTTGGTCAATAAGGGAAATAGGAAATATGATTGCAAACATGAAAACAAACAAAGGAAAGGATTAGTGCAAAAAAGGGAAGTAACCGTATTGTGCACTAAATCAATAACCAAAGATTTTAGAAAAATAAATGTCTTGCAATCATGGGTTCATATTAAAGTGATTACCTAAAACTATGGAAATAAATTGTATACAATTTTGATAACCAATCAATTGGAAATAAGCCTGACTTCCTAAAGAATAAATTGTAAAGACGGAAAGAAAAAGGATGGCATAATTGAAAGATGTCATGAAAGGAAAAAGGAATACGTAAGGTATATTATAAACTTACAACCGCAACTTATATTTGCATAAATATGAAAAGTAGGAAATCATAATAAAACAAACAAAGTTTACATGCAAATATGAATATGACAGGAAATAGTTAAAAGAACGGTTAAACCTTAATATGAACATATTGACTTAAATATGTTAAATTATGGGCTTAAATTAAAACTGTGGTGTTAGGCTTTGATATGAACATATTAACTAAAAATAGATTAAGTTATGAGCCTAGGCATTAGGCTTTAATATGAATATATTGTTTTACAAGGCGTAAGTTACAAACCTAAAAATCTATGGTAGCCTTGCGACTAGGCAATGAAACTGATGAACGCATAATATTCATTTTAAATAAATTAATGAATATTGTTAATTAGCGGGAAAAATGAGGAAGTAAAATGCATAATTTAAAATTAGACATAGGGACTAATAAAATAGCAGTATGCATTTGGTCCGTCCGTGGCGATGAAGAGCCCAATAAGGAAAATCATCATAGGCTTCCGAAGACACGATGGGAGCATGTCCAATTTAGTCGGTGAGACTATAAGGAAATGCAAGACTTCGACAGGAAGTGAGAATACTCTATGATGACCCTCTGTGGTAAGCCTAACGATGTTATACCCGTAGAGGCATGTTTGTACGGTTCCACTTGGAGAGTATGTCTTGGTTGCATCTATTGTTGATGGTAGCCAGAAGACTGATAGGGATGATTCCTAGGATGATTCGGTGGCTACCTCCGCTCGAAAGAGCAAGCTTTATGGTCGGGACCTAACAAGGATACCTGGCATCGTCGGTCGGAGCGAGTATGAGAAAGATTGGAGCTAAACCAAGAGGTTAATGATCTTTTGCTATTGGGTCATTGGATGAGGGACAACCAAATTGGATACTTAGATTATTTGTTAGGGGTACGGTCACTTAGCTCTTTGAATGATCTTTCATTAGTTAGGGGTCGGGTAGGGCCATAGCCACCGAAAGAGACAGACCAATCATTAACATCTGTATTGTGGGCCTAATAAAGTCATTCCTGACAGATATGGAAATCCTGCAATTGAGTTCCATGGGGAACTCAGGATTAGAGCGCTTAGTAGCGCAACGATGGAGGCTTAGTATGCTTTCGTAGCACGGCCTAGTACGCTTTTGTAGCATAGCGATAAAAACTTCGCATGAGTTCGTAGCATGGTCTAGAACGTTTTCATTGTGTGGCGATGGATGTCTAATACATTTTCGTAGTGCGGTGACGGAGACCACTTATGGAGGGTAATATGAGGAGTATCTCGATATATTGGGCATATAGCTACATATATATAATTTATTGGGTTAATCTACGTGGGAGTAGATGGGTACGATTTATGTGTGAAATCGAAAGTGTAACTTGTAATAAACCCAAATAACTTAATAAAGGTAAACCAGTGATAGAACAATATATATAGTTGTAACGACCCGTATTCTACACATCATAGGATCGTAGAATATTTATTTCTTTCACATACGAAGTCGTATGGTCATGTAACTTTAGGAGACGACTATTGGGGTCATTTCCCATGTTCGTGATTTTTCCCGATTTTTAAATGACCATTTTACCCCTAGTTATTACTGTTTTGGCCATAACTTTTGACTGGAAAGGAATTTTGACCTGAAACCACTTCCATTGGCTCTGGATGATGGTTTCTCTTTCCGTAGAGTGGTCACATTAGCCAAACGGACTCACCGTTTGGGAGATATGGCTGAAACAAGTTTCAGATGGTGAAAAACAACTTAATTGGGCTTAAGCGGGTGATTAGCAGCAGGCCCAAGGGGAATTTCGGGTTTAGGGGGATATAGGTGCTGATTAGGGTTAGAAAACATTTCTTTAGACATTTTCCAGCCGCCACTTTCATTTCCCTTAACCTAGCCATGGCCTCCACTCTCTAAATCTCTCTAAATCACCCAAAATCACTTCCTAATCAAGGATTAAGGCTTAGAGGCATCAAATCAAGGGGGATTAGCACAAGGACTGAGGTAGGGCTGCTGTTATATATTGGAATTCGTGAAAATCAGAGGTTCACTTCAGATTTGGAGGTTTTATTGTGGCAAAGGTGAGTGATAGCATCGTTTTGACACTAATTACAGTTAATTAAGGGTAATTAGTGAAGATTAGCGAATTTATACGTAAATAAATTCTGGAAAAATTCTTAAAATTCTAAAATAATATTCTAAGGCTCTGTTAGAAATTTGGGTTAATTTCGATGTGTTTTGCTAATCGTATGCTTAAACATGATTAAGAGGGATTATAGGAAAATGTGAGGTTTTGGCCACTTTTTGATCCATTTTGATTCATTTAAATTGTTGTTTGTTGCTTGTGGTTGCTGTTACATGTTGCTATGACCCTTTGGTATGCTTTGTGATTGATTCCAATAGTTAGATTAGTCGAAAACGCCGTCGAGAGGCGTATAGACACTTGCTGGAAGTTGCAGGGATTAGTGCAGGAAATCGGATCGGATCGCCCCTACCCGACCCGAACCGCCCATTTCCCTTCACCACGAACCGAACCGGATCGTTATAGCGAAGCAAGCTGCACCACGAGCTGAAGGATCCGACCCGCTCCGAGATGGTGAGCCCAAGACGACCCGACTCGATTTGGTGGAAGGGATGATGATCCGAACCGACCCGCCTGGAGGAATAACGACACGATCCGATCTGATCACCTTGAGGACAACGAACTAGAGACTCGAAGGAGGGCGAAGGACTTGGAGTTATGACCCGAGCCGTGGCGTGGTGGAGAACCCGATCCGATCCAGATGGGACTGGAAGCCACGAACCGATCCAGTGTACCATGAAGGACTCCGATCCGACCCGAAGTAGCAGTCACGAACCGAGACGATGAAGACCACGATCCCAATGCTGATGAAAGGGATCCGAACCGATCTGGTGATGATCCATAACCCGAGATGCAAAGGAAGTCCAAATGAGAAGTTAGAGCTCAAGATCCAGATGGGAATCAACGAGTTCGCTTCATGGTTGGACTTTGCTGCGGGACGCGTGCCAAGGAGTTATCGACGTCTATAGCTTTGGACCACTATGGTAGGAGGTACGAAGGCGGATTCAGGGCCATTATGGCATCGGTAGAACCAAGAGCTACGACCAATGAAGTGAGTCATTGAAATGTTTGGTCATGACTCCAAGTGTTTGGCTTGGTCACAGCAGGGTTTCTACAAGTCGGGATTCGTCGTTACCTCAGTTTGTCTAGTGTTCCAAAGTGGTAGATGTCGTATACTTTACGCACTGAGTGAGAGATGTGAGGATGGTTGCTATGGATGATATGCTTGCTATCATTGTGACATGAACACCCCACCCCCATACTCTTACACTATTTATTATGGCACCTTGGAGTATTGTACGGTATGTGGTACTAACTCTTTGGTTGCAGGTCCAGGTTCAGGTATGGTTTAGTATACCTGTTATTACTCTGTTTAGATGCTTATCGCTCATACCAGGCTTTATGTCTGACCCAGAGTTTTATGTCTCCTCTTATTACTCTGGGTGCTCACACGAGCAGACTAGAGACAGGTTAGCTGGTGATGCACGGGTAGATGATCCGGAGACGAGCAGGAGGCTTCCACGTAATATATATAGTATTCTCCCTGTATTGTTGAAGATCACTGCTTGGGCATTGGTGGTGCATCTTCTACTTTAGTTTCCTTTTGTTATAGACAGAAAATTTGGAAAGTTGTAATAAGCTGTATTTGGATTTCCGCTGCTCTGATGTTGACATTGATTATTAGTTATCAGCTTATGCACTGTCTCGCCTGTTTTATGTCAAGTATGTTATTATTATATTTTATTCCATGCGCTGTGAGACATTCTACAGGTTCCTTGATTAGTTCATTCTCTTCTTTCTTTTCTTCTGACGACCGTTCTGTGCTAGCTGGGCATGTGTACAGCGCACTTTCGAAGGAAATGCAGGCTGGTGCGGGACGGGCCGTCACACTTGGTATCAGAGCTCTAGGTTGCGTAGTTAACCTAGGGAAGTTATCAGGGAGAGATAATATACGTATACGAGGGAGCGTATTTGTGATTACTTTGGTTTTTAAAAGCTATATATATATATATATATATATATATATATATATATATACTATTAGTAGTATAAGGATGAAGTCGTACTGCACTAGCACCACTATGGAGTCGTTAATCGTTTCCTTTTTCAGATTGACGATGAGCCGATATACTAGAGGTGCTGGTAGGGGAGCCAACAATGGGAATGCTGCTGACATGAGGACGATGTTTACAGACCTCATGAGAGAGATGCTTAGAGATGTACAGAGGGCAGCTCCCAATGGTGGAAATGGTGGTGGTCCAATAGTGCAGGCGCCAAGAGTCGACTTCGCCAAGCTGAATAAGGATTATACTAGCCTTGGTGGGAAGCCGTTCCATGGAACGGAGTCGGCTACGGATGTTCAGGATTGGGTGGATAGTTGCGAACGTATCTTCGAGGATTTGGGTATCGAGGATGCGATGAAGAGAAAGTTAGCGTCCCGTCAGCTGCAAGGGCGGGCAATGAATTGGTGGAATGCCATAAAGGCAGCTACTCCCGAAGACCAGATTAGTTGGGAGCAGTTTAAGGCTCGCTTTAGTGAGAAGTTCATACCAGCTGCTCAGAAGTCAATGTTGTTTAAGAAGTTCTTGGAGCTCAAGCAGAATGGCAGAGCTGTCTCGGAGTATATTGCTGAATTTGACACTTTGTCAAAATATGGGTTATCTCTTATTGATACTGCCGAGAAAAAGAATGAGAAATTCATAACTGGTTTAGATCAGTACTTGGGGGAAAAACTTATTAACCACATCGATGAGACGTTTGAATCGATTGTGGGGAAAGCGTTAAGATCGGAAAGTCTCTACCCTAAGCAGAAGACTGAGGTTGCATCCGCAGATGAGCCAAAGCCACAAGCTAGTGGTGGAGGAAAAGGTGGTTCTCAGAATAAGAGAAAGCAGAATCAGGCTAAGGACGGTCAGAAGAAAAAGAATAAGCAAGATGTGGAGTGCTTCAGCTGTGGTAAGAAGGGCCATTATGCTAGTAATTGTCGGGCCAAGCCAGCGGATAGGAAGTGCTTCAACTGTGGCCAAATGGGACATCACAAGGACAAGTGTCCACAGCCCCCTAAAGAAAAGCAAATGGTGAAAGCATATGCCCTTAATGCTATTCCTTCTTCGTCGAATGCCCCAACAGCGGCGGAGAAGGGAAAGAATGTCGTCATTCAAGGCATGCTTTCTGTTTATGATGTTCCTGTTAGAGTTTTGTTTGATACCGGAGCTTCCAGTTCTTTCATATCTAGTGACCTGGTAGATAGGTTGGGATTGGAGCCCGGGATTGTCGATAGACCTTTAGTGGTGACGAACCCGATTGGTGGTTCTACTAGCCTTAGCATGATTTGTCGTAATGTGGTCTTATCGAGTCATGGATGCATGTTTGTTTGTGATTGCTTTGTTTTGGGCTTTACTGGGTTTGGCATTATTTTGGGAGTAGATTGGCTCCAAAGATACGGGGTGGTGGTAGACTGTGAGGGCTTGTTGGTGACAGCTAGAGCGGATGATGGGCGGAGGATAGTGTTTGGTGGTCTACCCAGTAAGGGGGTATTGGCTAGTTTTCTAAACTTCCTCGACATTCCGCATAGTGAGTTGTCAGGTTTGCCCGTGGTTGGCCAGTATCCGGATGTTTTCGAGGAAGTGACCGGACTTCCACCACACCGAGAGATTGAGTTTCGTATTGATTTGGTAAAGGATGCCAGACCTATAGTGATGCCACTTCGTCGTATGGCACCAAGAGAGCAGCGAGAGCTCGAGGTGCAAGTCAGCGATCTTTTGAAGAAGGGATTTATCAGAAGGAGTGTTTCTGAATGGGGAGCACCAGTTGTGTTTGCTACCAAGGCGGATGGTTCCCTTCGTTTGTGTGTAGACTACCGCGAGTTGAATAAAGTGACGAGGAAGAACAAGTATCCTCTACCGCGGATAGATGATTTGTTTGACCAGTTGAGTGGCGCGAGAGTATTTTCTCAGTTGGATCTCGCGACGGGTTTTCATCAGCTTAGAGTGGAAGCTGAGAGTATAGCTAAAACGGCATTTCGGACGCCGTCTGGGTTTTATGAGTGGTTGGTCATGCCATTCGGGCTGACCAATGCCCCAGCATATTTTGTGGATCTTATGAATAAGGTATTCAGAGATCAGTTGAATAAGTTTGTCCTTGTGTTTGTTGATGATATTTTGGTCTACTCGAGGACAGAGGAAGAACACAAGGGACATTTAAGAATAGTGATGGAGGTGTTGAGAAAACACCAATTGAGAGCAAAGTTTTCTAAGTGTCACTTCTGGAAGAGGGAAGTGAGGTTCTTGGGCCATGTTGTATCAGAGAATGGTATTGCCGTGGACCCGGCAAAGGTGGCTACGGTACAAGATTGGCCTACGCCCAAGAATGCAACAGATGTAAGAAGTTTCTTGGGATTAGCGGGATATTATCGTAAGTTTATCCAAGGCTTCTCCAAGATAGCAGCACCATTGACCCAGTTGACCAAGAAGAATCAAGCTTTTGTCTGGGATGAAAGGTGCGAGAATGCATTTAAGAGTCTAAAGGACAAGTTGACAAGCGCACCAGTGTTAGTCATTCCTAAGGGGGATGAAGAGATGACGGTATACACGGATGCCTGTGGTACCGGACTGGGTGCTGTATTGATGCAAGGCGGTAGGGTCGTAGCTTACGCAAGTCGGCAATTGAAACCGCACGAGAGAAGATACCCTACCCATGATTTAGCATTGGCAGCGATCGTGTTCGCGTTAAAGATGTGGAGACACTATCTCTTGGGAGAAAGATTTGAGCTGTTTACAGACCATAAGTCATTAAAGTATCTCTTCTCTCAGAAAGATCTGAATCTCCGTCAGTAGAGATGGTTAGAGTTCTTAGCTTCCTATGATTTTGACATCGCATATACACCGGGGAAGGGCAATGCGGTGGCTGATGCATTGAGTAGAAGACATGCCAGCTTAGGGGCTATGTTCCTTGAATGGAAGCAACTGGAGTTTATCGCGGGGTTTGATTTCAGACCAAAGTGCGAATTGGATCCAGAAATGTTAGCAAGTTTAACGATCAGACCCACTTTGATTGAACGGATCGGCTCTAGTCAGAGGGACGATCCTAACCTATTGGAAATCATCTCCAAGTTAGAGATGGGTATCGATGAGAAGATGAACAAGTATGGGCTTGATCGAGATAGATGGCTTAGAAAGAATGGAAAGCTTGTTGTACCCAATGTCAATGGATTGAGGGATGAAGTGCTTAGAGAATGTCATCACTCAAAGCTGACTATACACCCCGGTGGTAATAAGATGTATCGAGATATGAAACAGACTTACTACTGGGAAGGAATGAAAAGAGACGTTGGGAAGTTTATATCCAAATGCATGAATTGCCAGCTAGTTAAAGCCGAGCAAAAGAAGCCTAGTGGGTTGTTGCAACCATTAGAAATTCCCGAATGGAAATGGGAGCAAGTCTCGATGGATTTCATCGATGGTTTACCAAGGACTAGATCGGGATATGACAGCATTTGGGTAATTGTAGATCGACTGACTAAAAGTGCAAGGTTTATACCAGTCAAATCGACCAGAACGGCAGCTAAGTTAGCAGAATTGTATATGAAGTGGGTAGTGAGATTTCATGGAGTACCTAAAAGCATTGTGAGTGACCGAGACCCATTGTTCACTAGTGGGTTTTGAAAAAGCTTGCAAGAGGCTCTAGGGTCAAGATTACATCTCAGTACCGCATATCATCCTCAGACCGACGGTCAGACGGAAAGGGTGAATCGTATTTTGGAAGATCTCTTGAGAGCATGTATATTGGATTTTGGTGGATCATGGGATGACCATTTGCATCTAGTAGAGTTTGCATATAATAATAGCTACCAATCCAATATCGGTATGGCTCCATTTGAAGCTTTGTATGGAAGACCGTGCAACTCACCATCATGTTGGATAGAGACTGGCGAGAAATTTATGCTTGGACCAGATGTGGTAAGAGAAACGTCGGATAAGATCAAGATCATTCAATAACGAATGAAGGCTGCCCAAGATAGGCAGAAGAGTTATGCTGATAAGAGGAGAAGAGACTTAAAATTCTCCGTTGGCGACTTGGTGTTTGTCAAAATTTCTCCGTTGAAGAGCGTAATACGATTTGGCAGGAGAGGCAAGTTGGCACCAAGATTTGTTGGCCCATTCCCTGTTCTTGAGCTAGTCGGGAATTTGGCATATAGAATTGACTTACCAGAGAAGATGGCAGGAGTTCACAACGTATTTCATGTTTCCCAACTAAGGAAGTTCGTTCACGACTCAGATGTGACTATTTCACCTGATCAGTTAGAGGACTTCGAAGTAGAACCCGAGGCGGTTGGGAACCGCAAGCCGGCCCGTATTGTCGAGCACGACATGAAGCAACTTCGAAGGAAGGCGGTGAAGTTAGTCAAGGTTCAGTGGGGCGAGGACGAGAATGATTGTACTTGGGAGACAGAGGAGAACATTAGGAAGGCACACCCAGAACTCTTTGCCTGGTAAGATTTTGATTTCGATTTAGTTTTCCGCATGCTAGGATAGGCTTGCTTGCTTGTTTTGCATGTTTGATTGTTGTATGTGGTTGGTAGGCATGCGGGATCCTTTGTATGTTTTGGGTTAAGGAATTTCGGGGGCGAAATTTCTTAAGGGGGGGAGAGTGTAACGACCCGTATTCTACACATCATAGGATCGTAGAATATTTATTTCTTTCACATACGAAGTCGTATGGTCATGTAACTTTGGGAGATGACTTCTGGGGTCATTTCCCATGTTCATGATTTTTCCCGATTTTTAAATGACCATTTTACCCCTAGTTATCACTGTTTTGGCCATAACATTTGACTGGAAAGGAATTTTGACCTGAAACTACTTCCATTGGCTCCGGATGATGGTTTCTCTTTCCGTAGAGTGGTCACATTAGCCAAACGGACTCACCGTTTGGGAGATATGGCTGAAACAAGTTTCAGATGGTGAAAAACAGCTTAATTGGGCTTAAGCGGGTGATTAGCAGCTAGGCGCAAGGGGAATTTCGGGTTTAGGGGGATATAGGTGCTGATTAGGGTTAGAAAACATTTCTTTAGACATTTTCCAGCCGCCACTTTCATTTCCCTTAACCTAGCCATGGCCTCCACTCTCTAAATCTCTCTAAATCACCCAAAATCACTTCCTAATCAAGGATTAAGGCTTAGAGGCATCAAATCAAGGGGGATTAGCACAAGGACTGAGGTAGGGCTGCTGTTATATATTGGAATTCGTGCAAATCAGAGGTTCACTTCAGATTTGGAGGTTTTATTGTGGCAAAGGTGAGTGATAGCATCGTTTTGACACTAATTACAGTTAATTAAGGGTAATTAGTGAAGATTAGCGAATTTATACGTAAATAAATTCTGGAAAAATTCTTAAAATTCTAAAATAATATTCTAAGGCTCTGTTAGAAATTTGGGTTAATTTCGATGTGTTTTGCTAATCGTATGCTTAAACATGATTAAGAGGGATTATAGGAAAATGTGAGGTTTTGGCCACTTTTTGATCCATTTTGATTCATTTAAATTGTTGTTTGTTGCTTGTGGTTGCTGTTACATGTTGCTATGACCCTTTGGTATGCTTTGTGATTGATTCCAATAGTTAGATTAGTCGAAAACGCCGTCGAGAGGCGTATAGACACTTGCTGGAAGTTGCAGGGATTAGTGCAGGAAATCGGATCGGATCGCCCCTACCCGACCCGAACCGCCCATTTCCCTTCACCACGAACCGAACCGGATCGTTATAGCGAAGCAAGCTGCACCACGAGCTGAAGGATCCGACCCGCTCCGAGATGGTGAGCCCAAGACGACCCGACCCGATTTGGTGGAAGGGATGATGATCCGAACCGACCCGCCTGGAGGGATAACGACACGATCCGATCTGATCACCTTGAGGACAACGAACCAGAGACTCGAAGGAGGGCGAAGGACTTGGAGTTATGACCCGAGCCGTGGCGTGGTGGAGAACCCGATCCGATCCAGATGGGACTGGAAGCCACGAACCGATCCAGTGTACCATGAAGGACTCCGATCCGACCCGAAGTAGCAGTCACGAACCGAGACGATGAAGACCACGATCCCAATGCTGATGAAAGGGATCCGAACCGATCTGGTGATGATCCATAACCCGAGATGCAAAGGAAGTCCAAATGAGAAGTTAGAGCTCAAGATCCAGATGGGAATCAACGAGTTCGCTTCATGGTTGGACTTTGCTGCGGGACGCGTGCCAAGGAGTTATCGACGTCTATAGCTTTGGACCACTATGGTAGGAGGTACGAAGGCGGATTCAGGGCCATTATGGCATCGGTAGAACCAAGAGCTACGACCAATGAAGTGGGTCATTGAAATGTTTGGTCATGACTCCAAGTGTTTGGCTTGGTCACAGCAGGGTTTCTACAAGTCGGGATTCGTCGTTACCTCAGTTTGTCTAGTGTTCCAAAGTGGTAGATGTCGTATACTTTACGCACTGAGTGAGAGATGTGAGGATGGTTGCTATGGATGATTTGCTTGCTATCATTGTGACATGAACACCCCACCCCCGTACTCTTACACTATCTATTATGGCACCTTGGAGTATTGTACGGTATGTGGTACTAACTCTTTGGTTGCAGGTCCAGGTTCAGGTATGGTTTAGTATACCTGTTATTACTCTGTTTAGATGCTTATCGCTCATACCAGGCTTTATGTCTGACCCAAAGTTTTATGTCTCCTCTTATTACTCTGGGTGCTCACACGAGCAGACCAGAGACAGGTTAGCTGGTGATGCACGGGTAGATGATCCGGAGACGAGCAGGAGGCTTCCACGTAATATATATAGTATTCTCCCTGTATTGTTGAAGATCACTGCTTGGGCATTGGTGGTGCATCTTCTACTTTAGTTTTCTTTTGTTAGAGACAGAAAATTTGGAAAGTTGTAATAAGATGTATTTGGATTTCCGCTGCTCTGATGTTGACATTGATTATTAGTTATCAGCTTATGCACTGTCTCGCCTGTTTTATGTCAAGTATGTTATTATTATATTTTATTCCATGCGCTGTGAGACATTCTACAGGTTCCTTGATTAGTTCATTCTCTTCTTTCTTTTCTTCTGACGACCGTCCTGTGCTAGCTGGGCAAGTGTACAGCGCACTTTCGAAGGAAATGCAGGCTGGTGCGGGACGGGCCGACACAATAGTGTTATTTATAGAAAGTATAATACGTCCATTCAGCAGAACTTTTATTCCAACCCCTTTTCACAACAAGTCAGAGATTAGATACATGACAGAGATTTTTCAGCTGAGAGATACTTGTTAGACAGTGTCATTATATGGGTAAGTATTTACTTACGATTATATTTTATTCATTCTATTGTGAGATATTTTATTGTGAGCTTTGACATATTTTATCGTTGCCTTTCAGTAGGATACCAGACAAACCAACTCGGATTTCAGTGGACTTTAATCATAGCATTTTGCAAAAAAATCGGGCCCCCTGTAATTGGATTGTTACATCTAGTATCAGAGCTTAGGTTTAGGATCCCTATATAGATATTGAGTGAACGTATTTGTATTTTAAAATACAATTATATATATATATATATATATATGAGAAAAGCTGGAGAACAAGACATTCGGAGAATTGGGATCAGATATAGTCGGCGCAAGTGTTAAATCACTTCCGATTCTTCATAACCGTTTCTGCAGTTGTTTTCAACATTCTCGTGATCTGGTATGTGTTTGGATCTGATATTTAGAACATTTGCTTTGGATTTTGGGTTTGATTTGTCTTCGATTTGAAGGATATTTAGTTTAGGAGGAGATCAGTTATATGGTTTCTTATGAAGTAGTTTGTTCTTCATAATACTGGTTTCGGATTACTCATTAAAGATTCAATCACTGGATCTATTATAGAAAAGGGAATACTGGAGTTATCGTAACCAGTTTTGAGTTGAAAGCTTAAGATGATTTTATGAACTGTTCCATCACATGGATGAGTGATTTCTACAGATAATGTTTATCCATAGTCTAGCCTCAATAACCTGGTGATTCACAGTTAATTTAATGGGCAAAAATAGGTTGTTAACAGTTAAGTTGGCCTCTTGTCTTCTGGTTTTGAAATCCATATACTAATGTGTTAATCCGGGCAAGAGGATTGAATCACAGGAGTCTATGAATCATCAACCAGACCTATTGTTGTGGATTTGTATATTATTTTTGGGATTTCACATGACTGCTAATTTTTTCAAGAGGTTATTATTTCTTCTCTGCTTTGTTTGCTGTGGAAAGTTTTGAGCAGTAAGTAAACATATAAGAGGATATGGATGAATGGAATTACTAGTTCATATTCGGTGGTTATAGAAATCATGTCATGGGCTTTCAAGCTTGCTCAGTTCATCACAAAAGTGGTAAAGAGAATCTGCAGATTGGCTTTCAGTCTCATGGTTTGAAGAACAAAATGCTAGTCTTCAATGATATTCTGATGTTGAGGGAACTTGAATAAGTGGATCCTTTGGCATGCAAGGTGCTGAGGGTTTGCATGTTGGAGAGGTGCAAAAAGTGTACGGAAGTGGGAAGATGGCTTTTCATGGGCCGGTTAGCATAATTTAGGATTTAATTACTTGTAATTTCAGTTTTTCTTTTATGTTTTGTTGTTTTAAAGGTTAGAATGCTAACCTCTTACTTTGTATGCTTTTTCAGTAGAAATAAAATGAACCAATTTTCAATATATATATATATATATATATATATATATATATATATATATATTTCTAGATCCATAGAGGTACCCACTAATTAAATAAAACAACACATGGAGAAAGTTGGGGTATTACTTTTGTACACTAAGGAAATGGTTGTGGAAATTTGAGAATAATAGGCCCATAAGTTGCTAGAATGAAAAGTGTGCAATATGTTTTAAAAAATCAGGAGAGAGAAGATTCCATGTGTTAGCATCCGAAATTTTGGTATTTCAGATTAGTGGATTAGGCAGTAGGGCATTGTAAGTTAAGAAAGAATAAGAAGAAAAATGGATATGGAATACACACACACAAACACATATATGTATATACATATTTGGCAAAAAAGTGGCACTAGTCTTATTTTTCAGTTCAGTCATAGTTTTGGAGGAATTAGTACCAAAGAGAAATTTTGGACGGAAAAAAATAATATAATTTCATGCAAAGGAATTGGGTAGTCTTTAAGAAACCACTTCGTACTTAGCCCCAAAGATAAAAATTTTAAAAAGAACTAGGAAAAAAAATCTAGAAAAATATTTATATAAAAGTTTTCAAGTTCCAAGTTTACAATTTTAGAAATTTACTACTTTGTAACATTAACAGTTGCATGAAAATATTTTTTGAGAAAAGTATGCAAATTTGTTTACAAAAGAATAAAGTGCATAAGCAAGTTCTTGCGTTAAGTGATATAAGTGGTTAAGAGAAAGCGCAAATAAATGAATTAAACATATGTAATGCATAGGTGATCTTAAGAAAAAAAAAGAAATATAAAAGTTTTTCATAAATAACAGAATGTGACACACTTTAACTTATTGGAACAAGAAAAATTATATGATAAGTTTTTGTGAATCAATAAGTTTGTAGGTAAATGTGGTTTGTTAAAGTGACAATAAAATGTGCGGCGAAAGAGGTGTAAAAAAATATAGGTGAAACACCATATTTTGTGCTACTTATTTCAATAACGAAATAAAAAAATAATATTAAAAAAATAAAGTTTCTTAGTGTTGTAAAGTCCTCTTTAGAAAAGATTCATGAAAACTTAATCTTATAAATTCCTCTTGAAAAAGAAATGTGCATTAAAACAACTAAGAGTTCCAACTGAGTTAAAGTGCATAATCGTTTTTTTTTACTTTTAAGAGAAAGTTCTAATAATATAAATTTTATTGAATTAAGAATAATTTAGTAAGAATGATTTCAGTAGCATGCATGAACTATTGGTAAAGGCATGAGGATTGTTTTGGTTTATGAGTAAACCTTAAAATTTGAGTGGTAATCATAAAGAGTCTTAAGGGAGAAATTAGTTGCAAGAAAGAGAAAATGGTAAAAACTCAAAGGCTATGCAGTGATGTAAAAAATTAAGAAAAAAGAAATTTGGAAAATATGTCTTAAGTGGTTATTGTTTAATAGAAAGAAGTGGTAGGTAACCTTAAAACTGGCATAGTATATGTAAAGAGGTTAAAAAGTAAATAAATATGAAAGAACAAGTTTGGGATTTTTATATGTGAAATTATGACATGGTCTGTAATTAATGAAAATCCTTTTTTCAGCACTTCTTGAGGAAATAGGAAGATTGACATGTTGACTCAATCTACAAGGTAATTAGAACTAGGGGTACGCGTGATGAGTTTGTAGAGAGTGGTAGATGGAAAGAAGGTGTGCTGTGGTTGTCAAGATTCAATGATGAGGGCCTTTTATGTCATAGGGACATGGTCCTATGCCTCATAGTCCTTGTGGATATCCACATTTAGCCATTGTATCTTTTGCCTAGTAGTGGTTGCAATAGAGCTCATTTTCTTTTAGTATAGATTTGCACTCCTATGCTCATTATAGAAAAATAGAATAGTCTAGTGTGATTTTTTTCCAGGTGTTGTAATAATCACATAAAAGAATAAAGACATAGGACATTGTAAATAAAATGAAAATGAAAGCAAAAGATGAACAACTGAAAGAAAAACAAACAAAACTTACAAAAAGCAACAAAGATGATAACTGCGATAAATGAGCAACAAGAGAAAATAAATTCTTCTAAAGTAAGTTTGGAAAACTAAAAATGAAATTAATCTTAAGTAAACTATGCTTGGAATAGAAAACAGGAATTTTCGTAAGAATAACAATAAAGGTTTCCAAGTATGGGGAAAAATATGCGTAAAAGTGAGATGAAAAATATGGAAATTTTCATTTTCTACCTTTCTCTAACGTGAGAAATCGAATTCAAAAAATAAGGTATTTTTGAAATTCGCAAATTTAAAGTCGGTTGGTAGGGTTTGAATGCAAAAATTGAATTAACTATGCCCTTATTTAGTAAGGGTGTGGGAAAATTTAGATGAAAGTATATTTTTACTTTAAATTATTGATTCATGTAATAACTGCCAATATATTTAAGTTGTGTGCATCATGTTTTCAAAAAAAAATTTGAAAGAAAAGTGCATTCATATAGAAGGTACCGCTTAGACATTCATTGCATTCATAATTTTTATAATGCGTTACACTTTGCAGAAGTACACAGATGACTGTAAAATCGGATGTACACATGATGTTTGTGAATTTTGCGAGGAATTACTTAATTTTACCCTTACTGAATTTCGGGGATGAAGTTTCCTAATGGGTGGGAGAATGTAACACTTCGCATTTTTTTGTAATATAATTATTAAAATAATTACATAAGTAATGTGCATTTGAAATTCGAAAACAAGCGCACATTATAAAATGAGCAATAAATAAAAAGTTGATATTGTGCAAACATAACATTGCAATGGTATAAACATAATTAAATAAAAATAAACATTATAGAAGAATGAATGGAAGTTAATTATTAGCACGTTATAAATTAATAAATAGCAATATAAAGTTATAGTTCAAAAATGATAACTAATTATTAGTAACACACATGTAAGCGTGTGTAAACATATGTTTATTTCATATATATAATGTTGACACACTTTTTGGTAAAAGCTGCCACACCTAGAATATCTGGATAGTATCGCGCTCGGGTACGGCGAACATCATCAAAAGACAGGAAGTGATTTGATTAAAGTCGCATCACAAACAAAGAATGGCCCGAAACTCTTATCAGACGACCTCTTTTGGGATCGAAAACATTAATTACGGAGCTTGCTCTTTAACTCTTGTAGCTCTCTAAATTAGCTTCAGGTAGAGCTTTCGTTTGGATAAAATGGGCTTACGGTTTGGAAGGTACGCCCGTTTCGGTAAACGCGCACATAACCTGGATTTTGGAATTGGTGACATCCCTGGTCGGGTCGCCCCCTTGGATCGTGGGACCACTTTTGGCTCGTGGGATCCACCTCGGCTCGCCCCAGACTCCGTTCGCTCATGAACTGGTTCACCCACATTGGCTTGCCTACGACCCCCTCGTGATGCACCTTCAGGACCCCGATCCGATCACCTCTCCGGCATCTCCATGATCACGACCCGCTCGTGGTGCACCTTCGTGCCACGACCCGCTCGTGACACACCCCAAGGTCACGAACCGCCTGTACTAGAATAACAACACATGGTTTTTACTTATTCTTAAGGCTATTTTCACTCCAACTCCTATGGATCTGATTACACATGGCATATAACGACTTAAAGAGGATCTCTGAACGTTTTCCATCACATTTCGAGATTTTTGGGATGCGTGCCATGTGTCTCACGAACTAGTACTAGGAAATGGCTATAAATACACCATTTGGAGGATTTTCAGAGGACTTTTGGCCATTCTTCTTCACGACATCCACCATTAACAACATAAGGCCAATTCAACTCAGTTTAACACGAGAATTTCATGAATAAATTCATTCTCTTTTCTCCTCTTCTTCATAAAAATATAAGGATGTTGTATGTAATTGGATCTCACGAATTGTGAGATGGCGTTGTAATTTCTTAGGATTTAAGGAATTATAAAGTGGACGTAGGCTTGGTTTGAGCCGAACCACTATAAAAACTTCGTGTGTTCCTTGTTTTTACTACTTTATCTGCATTCTGAGATTTGTGATTGTGAGGACTTCATACTACATTTGGGTGTTAGGCCCAGATTTTGGTCTAACATATATATATGTATGTATGTGTGTGTGTGTGTGTGTGTGTGTGTGTATGTGTGTGTGTATAAATGTCAAAAACAACGCGTATTTGAATTTGAAAGATAACGCGCTTCATTAATGACATTAATAGGAACATAATGGGAATAACATTAAAAAAGAATTAAATGAAAATAATGTTAAAGTTGCAAGTAAATAAGTAATTTTGAAATGTTGACACACATGTGAATGCACAGGTATATAGATATATGTATAGACATAAATATCAAAGGTGGCGCACATTTGGATTTGAAAATAAGCATGTGTCACAAACTGAAGTAAATTATGGAAAATTTGATGATGATAAGTAATATTCTAATTTAGACTGAGTATACGTGTATTAATTACAGAAACAGTACGCATTGGAAATTAAAATTAAACGCGTATCGAAAATGGAAGGAAAAAATAATGTGTAAGAAATAAAATTGGAAATAAATAAAATGTTAGAAATAACATTTGAAATCTTTTGTAAATACATAAATAAATCTCAAAGAATGCACGTATATTAATTAAGCATTTAAAGTTCGAAATAGATGGACTACAAAAGGGGAAGGAATAAATGAAAATGGGTAAGAAATGTAACGTTAAAGGTAACTCTTAAACGTATCAGAAATCACACAGTAAATGACCCAATAAACGGTTTTAAAACCGTGTATATATCAACCCAAATTTGAGCTGGTCGACTCAACAAAAGGATGGGCCGACCCACTCGGGCCAACGGTGACGTGTTTTTTATATATACGACTTGGGTTTATTTGACGAGAATCGTACAAACATGGCACTTCTGGACGCCAATAAATAAACATACAGGGCGTGCCACAAAACTTGTACTTTTCTGAGCAAGGGCGGAGGCCTACCGTTTCATTTCTTCTCTAAACTCTTCTAAAATAGAAAATATTAGTCTTAGGATTTCTAATTCAAGAATTAGAGATGAAGATTGTAGATTATGCTATAGACGCCCAAATTCGCCTTTCGTATAGTTGTAGATTTAATTAGAAAGACCATAGATGATAAATCTTAATTAGATTAAGGAATTGGGGAGCATTTAGGTGAGTTAATTTAAACTATAATTTATTATAACAGTATATGATATCGTTTGAATCCTGTAAAATCTATAGTATTTTATCTTCTTCCTCTTTTCTCCCTTTCTACGTTGGAATTCAAAATTTTATGTTGAGTTTTGGGTATGTGCAAAATATGTATAAATCCACAATATTATGTATAAGACTAAATTGTGTGCCTTATTTTGTGCTACTAATTATAATTTCTTTTGATTTAACACGTTGGAAAATATAATTCAATTGGAGTTATGAATAAAAAGGAGATTTGATGATTTTGGGTTAAACGAACTTGTATATCAAAACGATAACAAAAAGGGAACATGGGTTAAAAAAAGAGTGGAAAATAGAAATTCACATGTATCTATAAAATGAAAGGTTATGAATAGCCTATATTGATTGGTTAGGAAAAGAGGAATACATTTGCATAGTTTGGTCAATAAGGAAAATATGGAACGTGATTGCAAATGTGAAAACAAGTAAAGGTAAGAATTAGTGCGAAATAAAGAACTAACCATATTGCGCACTAATTCGATAACCAATTTTTTTAGAAAAATAAATATCTTACAATTACGGGTTCCTATTAAAGTGATTACCTAAAACTAGAAAAATAAATTTTATACAATTTTGTTAACCGATCAATTGGGAATAATCCCGACTTTCTAAAGAATAAATTGTAAAGATGGAAAGAAAAAGGGTAATATAATTGAAAGATGTTATGAAAGGAAAAAGAAATATGCAAGGTTTATTGTAAACCTACAACCGCAAATTAATTTGCATAAATATGAAAATTGGGAAATCATAACAAAACAAACAAAGTTTAATTGCAAATATGAATATGGCAGGAAATGATTAAAAGAACAATTAAGCCTTAATATGAACATACTGACTTAAAAAGTTTAAGTTACAGGCTTAAAACTAAAATTGTTGGGTTAGGCTTTGATATGAACATACTGGCTTAAATAGGATTAAGTTATGAGCCTAAAAGGCGTTAGGCTTTAATATGAACATTTTGATTTACAAGGTGTACGTTACGAGCTTAATATTTTAAGGTAGCCTTGGGACTAGGCAATGAAATCGATGAACAAATAATATTCAAATTAAATAAATTAATGAATATTATTAATCAACTGAAAGATGAGAAAGTAAAACGCATAATTGTAAATTAGATATAAGGCCTAATAAAATAGCAGTATGCGTTTGGTCCAATCCATGGGATAAAGAGCCCAATGGGAGAACTCATCATAGGCATCTGAAGACATGATGAGAGCACGTCCAACTTATTCGACAAGACTAGAAGGAAGTGTAAGACTTCAACAGGATGTGAGGATCCTCTGTGATGACCCTTTGTGGTAGGCCTAACGAAGCTATACCCACAGAGGCATAGTCTATACAGTTCCATCCGAAGAGCATGCATTAGTTGCTTCTATGGTTGAGGGTAGCTAGAAGGTTGATTGGGATGATTTCTAGAATGATTCGGCAGCTGCTTTGGCTCAGAAGAGCGGGCTTTGTAGTCAGGACCCAATAAGGATAGTGGGTCGTCAGATACCTGTCATCGTCAGTCGGAGCGAGTACATGAAATACTGGAGCCAAACCAGGTGTAACGTCCCAGATTTTTTTCCCTCTAAATTTGAATATCTAAATCTGTTTTAAATATTATAATTTTAATTGGATTTTATATTGAATTTATTTATTAAACGAAGTTTAAATATTCAAATTTACAATATAACTAAAACGAGCTCGAAACGACGTGGTAATTCGTAATATTGAGTTTCGAACTTTAATTGAATATACAGAATCCATTTTAAGTTGGATTTCTGTGAAACAAAAAACATTTGAATCTATTTAATTATATTTTTCTAACGAAAGAGAAAAATGGAGATTTCATATCGTAGATTGCAAGTTGTGTCCAATTCAAATTTTCAAATAGTCGCTATGAAATCGTTTATAAATTATAACGTTTAATTAATAAATATAAAGAAATTTTTATATATTTGAATATTGCTTAAACCAGAATTTTTAAATGTTGAGTTTTAAATTCTATATTGATTTTGATTGAGGCTATTCGTTATGATAAATACGATGATATTAATTTATTATCGTTAAATTGAGCTATTTTAGAATTATATATTATTTTATCGATATTGTATAAGCTTTAAAAATAATTGTGTTTCAGACAACCTCTATTTTGGACGAAACAAATTTTATTGGAATACTACAATTAATTATTGATAGATTTCCAGTTTGGAGCCAATCGGAGTTGTTTTATCTGTGGACGATATTTAAATGCGAACCGATGAATAAATTAGAAATAAAATATGTCATTTCTGCAAACGGAGTCTGCTTTCAATGAAATCAGTTTCATTGGGACTGGAACGTCAAGACGTGTTGATGTATTTATTTTTGTTGAATTTGGAGCTGGTGTATAGAAGTGCGTATATTTAACGGTAACATAAAATAATGGTAGAATTAATCGTATAGAATAATAATAATATAAACAAACTACCTACCCTGTGTTCTGCCTACCTCAGATATAAACTACCCTATGTATTGCTTAGGCCATAAGCATGTGACAAAGTATAAAACCAGCCACTCTATTCTTTTCTTCCCCATATGTTCCCGCTATCATCCTTCTTTTCAGCCAACATGCCTAGAAAAAAATGCAAATCACAACATCTTTTCTTCAGCCGACCTAATATCCTATCCACGCATAGCTAAATGTTCCATACCTTATACATGCTGAATTGACATTATTCTTATCTTCAAATTCTTCTTCTTCATATGGGATAACTTAGTTCATTTCTTTCCAGTGAGCCATACAAAACCAAACTACCATTTGTCCTTCCTGTAAACAAATAAAACCAAAAAGCTTTCATTCAATGATTAACTCAAGACCCTTTGATCCATTTCAAGTTTGTTGTGTCTCCAACTGGAAGAAGAAAGGGGAGTCCAGGGCAGTCTCAGTGGAGTGCTGGCAGCACCCCGAGTGGCCGGAGTGAGGTGCAGTCAACGATCAACGTTGGCATGGGTTTGCGCGTGGTTTCCTTTTAGTGAGTTGCATTGTGGGGAAAATGACGGGTTTGGCTCTGGTCGAGTGGGAGGGGGTCGGTTCCTCTTGATGAACATAGTGCGGTGTTATATACATCGGGAGCTTGTGTACATGGGGAAGATAAGAGTTCAGCTATACCGAATATCATGGAGGATTGAAGTAGTGTTGTAAAGGAAGAATGTTGAAGATGGGGTAGGAATGTCATACGAGGCATGCATGATAGGAACAATATATATAGTAGCTGCATACTTGTTTCGAATTATAGAAGAGAAAAATAAAATAAAAGGGAAGAACAAAGCAGGTAAATGGAGTAAGGAGGGATGCGGGAAGAACAAAGCAGGTAAATGGAGTAAGGAGGGATGCGGGAAGAAGAAGGTGTACAAGAAGGGCAAATGCGGTATTATACAGTACTATGGGCTTTGGGCCTTTTTTGAATCAAAGGAACAAAAAAGAGAAAGCCCAAGATGAAGAAATCTGATTGGGAATATAATTATGATGTAGGAAGGAAAAATGCGCCCCCTGCATATATTAAACAAAGCCGGCTTGGAATATTATTTTGCACAGGAGCAAAACATTGGGCTCATCTTTTTGAATCAGGAATTATATCGACCTGTTAAACGGGTCAGCAAAGTAACAGACTGATTAAATTTTAATTAAGGAATTAAGCTAAGTTAATTTAATCGTTAACTTATAACGCTGAGAAATTTTGACTGCAAGGTACGAATCCGACAAAACAAGTCGCATTGTGGCCGTATCGAAGAACAGAACATGCTAAAACAATTTGGAAAGATTCAAAGAAAACCGGAGTTTTTAGTTAAATTAAACTACTATTTAATTTAACTAATTTAACTATAACTGAACCATTTCAACAATGAATGGAACTGAGATGAGTATAACTCACTCAGTTTGTCCCACTTATATTTATAATTGGGTTTTTATTTTTATGTGCTATTTGTGCCTATTTTTGGATGATTACTGAATGTTTATTTATATTGATTGAACCGATTAAATTAAACGTTCATTTGATTTAATTGAAACCCAATCAATCTTTTAACAATTATTCCCAGTCGAGGTAACTTACCTTGTTGGTTACATTTATAATAATACAAACATATTAATTTAATTGATGGGTGCTTGAATTTGCTATTATTGGTTGATTGTTGTATTTATTAGTTGAACTGTATATTTCAGCCTATCGTGATGAAAATATATCGTTTTATTTGAGGTAACCTATTTGGATGCAGGGAAAAGACAGGTTGGAAGGATCCAACAGGATTCCTCACTTTTGTTGATAATGTTATCATAGATGTTGACAATATTTGGTTGATGTGAAATTCGATGAGATAAACCCTTATTTCAAAGTTGGGTATTTTAGTAGTCAGTTGGCCTTTTAATACCGATGAGAAATTGTTAAATCGATTTTTAATCGAATCTGAAATGTTTCCAGATTATATTATTTTGGGACATTGATTTTCGTTAGGCAAATTGACGAAGTTAAATTATAATTCGTTTTATACTGATGCTAGATGTTGACTTATATTTTGTTTAAAATAGAAGTTTATAAAGAAATGTTATAATCGGTTTTTATTAATATTTTTAAATGATTTTTATAGCAATCTCTTATGTTTTATAAGCAAGAAGGAAGATTGTTAAATAGTTTGGGTTAACAAGTTAATAAATGGACTAGTTTGATAATGTTAAAAGGTTTTGGATAAAAGTTTTAGCAAATGTATTATCATAATAAAATCCAAGTTGCGAATAAAGTTATGAAGGAGATTTTAAGCACAAGAATGGATTATAAGACCATACTTGAAATCAAATAGTAAATAAGCTTTTTATGTTTTAATATCGGTTATAAAGTTACAAACTCATATACATCTTAAGACAAGAACGTTGTCGATCAAGTTCTGAGAGGTAATTAGAATACCCAGCTTGAATGGCATCGCTATTATCGACGGATGATATTGGTTTGTAATCGTAGAAGATGTTTAAATTAGTTAGTTATTTCTATAAAAGAAATATCACAATATAATTGTAAGATTTTGAAATGTGATTAGTATTTTTGGATTCTTAGAATTAAAGAGATTGATAAACAATAGTTTGAATATTGGCCAATTTGGTAAATGGATATATTAAGGAAAGAATTTATTAAATATAAATGATATATTCTAGGAAAGGTGATATTTGAAATGAAATTCATAACGTCGTTTTTACAAACGTTAAGTTAAACTAATTGGTTAATGAACTTGTATTTTATAAAAGGAACTTTGTTCCGGTTTGACAAAGGGAAATGGTTTAGGCAATTGTTTTGAAAATGATGGTAACTGGGAAGTTGGGTATGGTTATGGGTTATTTTCTGAGTATTGGAAATAAATGTTTTGAGAATATTCTTATATTAAAATAAGAAGGAACCGTGAGTTCTAATCATTGGAAAAGCTGAAGTTTTAATTAACAAATGGTTAATAAAAATGGGCCAAGTGATGCTAGATACAAAACTAGTGAATTCATTTTATTATTATGGTTGAATGGTTGTTTAAATTTGATAGTTAAATACCGACTATCAAATCTGGCCTATACGTTCTTTGGTTCAGAAAGACTGGGATCGAATTTATATTCGAAAACCATTACGACCAGCAATTACGTTTGGTGGTAGAGAAATTCATTTTTTTAGCTTTATACCCGTATTATTTTTGGAGAAATCAATTTGTGATTTGGCGGGTTTGACGATGTAGCATTCAAAGTAAATGGTGGCGTGCTGTTCCAGAAGACAACGTGACCTTAAGCCTCATCAACCGGGAAATGACAAAAATCTGGCAGGCAGCATGGCTAGTTAGGTCGCACCCAAGTAGGGTGTTTTATCACCAATCTAGAGAAATTCCTTATTTGTTCTTCTTTCATTTCTGTATCTTCGTGGATGGTTAGTGGGCCCTTAAAACAATCGGGTGATAATGCATTCAGTCTACTCAAGCTAAATGAGTAACCGGTCATGTGTGGCCGGGTTGCAAGATGTTCTTGTTGAACCCCGATTTATCCCCTCTAGAGCACACTGATCGGAAGGTGGTCACATACCTTGTCATAGTTAGAATCCACTATCCAATAAGCAGCAAACGGTTTTTGATTATAAACTATGTATGTGGAGCGCGAGATGCAAGCGTTCTTCTATTTGGTTATTTATTTGATACATACACTATTATAGTATCATTGGATTTTCATATCAAAAGGGGTTTGGGATAAAGTAAGGTAAAAACTGTGCATGTTTATGTGTGGGCTGGTCTTACCATTATCCTTTTCTTTCAAAAGGATTTTCTAAAGTTAAAAAATAGGGTTGTTATTTAAACTTAGTGTGTTTTCTCACACTAGTTCACTAGACTGACCTGTGGCATTTGTAATGCTCGAGTCAGGCCGAGTTGTCCAAGTTCAGGTTATCGGATGCTGTGAAGTCCTGAGACGAGCTGGAGAAGTCCAGACGTGTGATATATATAGTATTATTCGTTTGTGTGTTGTATTTGAGGACAAGTTATTATAACTGTCCAGATATGTTAGATGTTCACTGTACTTTTATGATTGTAAGTATTATTTCAAACCTCTTAATAAAGTTATTTCTATATTGTATTTTATTCCGCTGCGATGTAAGATTGTGTGGTGTTGGATCCTTCTTCTTTCTTCTATTCTAATATTTCTTTCTTATCTTCTCTCACCTTATAAATTCTTTCTATTAACTTTTTTCTTTTCTGTATAACTTGGGTTGATTGTGGTATTTAAATGTCAGCTTAAATTGTATGGAAATTGGGACGTTACAACTTGGTATCAGAGCTATTGATTAAGAAGTAACCTTGGCTCTGCGGCATAACTCGATAGAGATAGGGTTAGTAACACCCTAAATTGAGTTTTAGTGTATATATACTAGAGAGCGTATTTGTAGATTTTCTATAAAATGTTTTGTATTTTGTTGCTTGATCGGTTCAAGTGTTGGGAAACCATATTAAACTGGAAATTGACATAATATTGTTTTACAAAGAGGGTAAATGAAATAATTTTACCTAAATTACATTTTTATAGAAAAAGGAAATGATTTTCTATAGTATAGTAATATTGGTTGTTTGGTTGTTTTGCTTGATTTGATTGGAATTCAAATAGGATTCTGAAATGGAATTGAACTGGTTAGAAACCAGTTGGTTAATTGAATATGGAAATAAGACTTGACCTAGTTAAGTGGAATTAAATAAAATAAATTTGGGATTTGAAAATTGTAACGACCCAGATTTTTGATCGATTAATTTTAAATATTTAATATCGTTTTAAATATTAAATTAATAATATAAAAGAATTTTTATATTGAGTTATCAATTTATAATCGATATACAATTTATTTCGAATATATATAATCATCGTAATATGAAAATGAATTTATTTGAATTCATAATTTCAAAACTAAATTAAAAACAGTTCAGATGATCAACACGAATTTCTGTTTAAATTAAAATGATAATATTAATTTATTTTCAAAGAGTTAAATTGTTTTGAATTTAATTTATATTGATTTAAATTAATATCTTCCCCATATGATCAAATGAGGCTTCAAATCCTATTCCAATGGGTTCAGAATAGTGATATGACCCTAAAAATACTTGTTGTTGTGTTCAAAAAGGAGTTCAGAAAACACGTGTTATTTTAAACTAAATAAATCATATCGGTTCTGATCAAACTAAAATTTATTATAAAAATAAATTCCTTCCTCCTTAAGTTAATGTACGCAACCTACCCTAGCTAGCCCGTCCTCTCCTTTCTAATCGTATACGAAGGCTCCCTTCCTTCCACCCAAAGTAATCATAGAATTTATGGCGTTTTTGGTTTCCTACTCTCATCTATATAAACGTGGTACTTCTTGTTTTCTTTTTAATTTCCACTTCTCTGAAAATGGAAAAGCTTCAAAAAGCAAATCAAAATGATCGCTCAGTTCCTCCTTTCCAAAATCAAATCCAACTGTTTCCTAGAAGCCGCGACTACCTTTCCCCTTTGTTATTTCTTCAACAACGAATTCTCCTATTTCATTTTTATCACTCTCGTTTCAGATTTAAAGTGAAAAAAGGGAAAACCAATTCGCGATTCAGTGGGAAGCTACGATGTCTCCTGTAGCCAAAATAATTAAGAGCGACACTGTTTAAAATTGTTCGAACTCGAGCGTCGTGGAATTGGGCCGATGTTGATTGGCGGTTTGAGGAGGTTGAAGCCGTGATTTTTCATCAGGATAGGTTGCGAATTTGGTTGAAGATTACATGAAATGAAGTTTACCAGTGGGAAGAAGATGGGGAGAAAATCGATCGCGTCCTGTATTGTAACAACCTGTATTTTCAGTGATATAATAATTAATTTATTTAATTATTTAAATAGTAATTTATAGATTTAAATGGTTTAAATTAAATAATGGTGAATATTTAATTAATATAATAATTAAATAATATATTTAATTCTGAAATAATTAGAATTAGCTGAAATGGCAATATGTGAAAATTGAATCATTTAACTGATTTAATTCAGTTAGAATTTGATTTATAATAACGAATATATTTAGATAACGACAGTTTGAACGTATGAATTAAAGTATAATCATAATCGAGCTCGAAATGGCACCGCAATTATCTATTTGGCGATTTGAATTTCAACTGAATATACAGGGTCCGTTTTATATCGGATTTCTGTGAAACAAGAAACGTTAGGAGCTGGTGAAGTATGTTTTTCTAATGGAAGAGAAAAATCGAGATTTCGTTGTATAGATTTTTTGTTATGTTCAAATCAAATTTTAGAGAAGTCGCTATGGAATTCCTTTATAATTTATATCAATTTATTTATATTATAAAAGGATTTTAATATAAATTGAATGTCGATATAACTGGGAACTTTGGATATCGAGTTATGAATCCCGATATGGAGCTGTATGATTTTCTAGTGTGAATATATACGATAATATTTATTTATAAATATTTAATTTAATTATTTTTAAATATATTATATATTTAAAAGGGTTTATTTAGAGCTTTAAAAATAGCCAGTTTTGCAAACGACCTTCGTTTTCGATGAAACTAATTTTCTTGGATCCGCAATATTAAATTATTGCTAGATTTCAATTTCCGTGATTTTTGGGGTCAGCAAGTGGCCGTACGGATTATTAACATGAAAACTAATTGATATTTTGACGATTAAAAATACGCTGTGTGAGCAAACGGAGTCGGAATTCGACGAAACTAGTTTCGTTGGGTCCATAATGTCGAATTGTAGCTACATCTCAATTTTCGTGATTTTTGGGTATCGTATGTGATCACAGAAATTTTTAAGAACAAATATAGACAGCGGTTCAATAAATATGAATTTAATAATTGAATATAAAAGTATATAAACCTCCCTATAAATAACCCTAACTCCTCCTATACCTTATTTCGACTTTCCTCTGGTCAACAACATTTCACGCCTCCACCCAAATGATAAAACCGTAGGGAAAATCAAAAGAAAATTCAAAAAAATAATAATCAAGAAAGGTTCTAAAAACATTGTAATAATTTTACCTGAGATCTTGTTTCAATTCTCGTCAAGATGGTGTGCCTTTTTGTGAGATCGACGCTTGCATTTTTGCTGGGTTTTGCGACAGCGAACACTAGGGCTTTCTAATTCGTGAAGATAGTTTATCGATTTGGATTTCTAAGTTGATATTTGGATTGTTAGGGTGTTATAAAGTATGTATCCATAACTTTGGGACTTTCCGTGTTCAAAGTCGTCTCTCGAAAACCCTATAGCAGCAACGAGATGTGCAAAACGTGATCCGTATGATTGTCTCGAGTTTTACCATTTCGGTATGATGAGGTTGAGCATTGAAAAAGAAGAACAATGGTGATTTTTGTGGATCTAATCGTGAAGAGTTGAGGAAGCGTTCGGCCATGGAGCTGTGCTTGGGTTTGTTCGGTAATAGGGAATTTGGGGAAGACGTACTAAGCGGGCGTGGGTTTTTGCAAGGGAGGATGGGCCGAATTTAGGGGTAAAAGCCCACTAACCATTTATTTAGTTTAATTTTAATTTAAATATATGTTTTAACTTGTAAATTAAATATCTGGGTCATACGATATCAGAATTTCAATCAGTCAGATCCATTGGGATCATATGGACAGTGGCTACAAAATGGAACTGACTGGGAGTAAATTGGAGCTCGTTACAATTTATAGCGAAATAAATTATCCGTTTGAATCAACAGACAATTTTCGTTATCTAATGATTTCGGACCAATGTGAGTAAATCTCACAACTCTACTCAATTTATATTTTTATAAAATATTTTTAGAATTTATAAATGATGGTTGTTTGCTGTGTGTTGGCTGTTTGGTTGAACTGCTAGTTAATTGGTTGAAAATATAGATAACGATATAAATATAAATCGTTAATCGAATATTGATTCTGTTATCAGAATATTTTATATTCGTGTTATTTATGTTGATTAACATCTATGGATGCAAATAAACAGGTCGGGGGATCCAACTGGATTCCTCAACATTTATTTTACTGTTTTTCATATATTATGATAGATGATGTGATTTATAATCTGTTGTTGATTATGCGTGTTTGATCACCATTATTTGGTACTTTTTAATACCAAAGGAAATAATAGAATGTGAAAAGGGAAATTTCAAACTAAAATTTGAAATAAAATATTTATATAAATCAAAGGGTTTTATATAAAAAGGGAATTTGTAGTGGATATTACATTAAGAAAGTTCATAAAATCAAAAAAGGTTTTATAGAAAGGAATTTGTGAAGTGTATATTGAAATAAAAAATTTATGAAATCAAAAGGGTTTTATAAATGAAAAGAAATATGTGCAAAACTAAATAAGAAACTTCTATATAAAATTATTAACAGTTATATGAAGTTTAAAAGACCGTTTTGGGTAAATTACTTAATAGAAGTAAGTAAAGAAATACATGAAAGGAAATATTTATATGAAATAAATAGGAAATTATAAATGAAATAGGTGGGAAACAAATATAATTAAAAAAAGGATTATTTGGAAAATAAATAAAATTATAAAAGGGAATGGGCGAGATATTTAAGAACCATGAGATGGTGGATTTAAAGGAGATTCTTAAATAGAAATCTGTTTTAACAGATAAACTGAGGAGATAAATTTATAAATGATGTTTATAAATTAAGGAAATATTTATCTTTTGATAAATGGAATATATAAGTCTAAATTTATATAGAGAAGTAAAAATCGGTTTTAACACCGATATTTCTAATAGAATGTGAACTCAGCATTTATAAAGGGAATTAAATGAGATTTAAGTATTAGAAATAAAAAGGAGATTTCGTATGTATAATTCTAAATAGTAGTGTAAATAGAAGTTGGAAAATGAGATATTGTTTTGAAATATGAAATCAAACTAAAGAGATTGTATAAAAGGAATATTTTTCACATTTAGTGTGAAAAATGGATTTAAGCAAAGATTTTGCAAATAAACCCATTTATAAAGGAAAGTGGATTTTCGAAATAGAAATTTAACAGAAATGGAATTTAAAATGGTTAGAAATAAATAACTTGTTTAAAAATGAAGACAAGTGTTGTGATTTATAAACAATGTTTATAAATGAAATAAAAATATAATTATCAGTGGATAATTGAGATTTCAAATCCAAAAGTGAGTGTAAAATGGGAAGGTTGAGTTGTTTTAAAAAGGAAAGGATGGAATGTATTTCGATGATCGAAATATGAATAGAATTAAATAAAATATATAAAGATTGGTAATTAGAATTCAACTGAGCCAGATGTTATGAAATAATTTATTTAAGGAAGTATATATTGAATAAAAATCAGGATTTAACCAGATAATGAGTATTCAGTTGAAAACCGATATTTGATAATCGAATATATGTTATTCGAAGGAGAGAGTTAGTCGAATGTAGGTTATTCGAAGAAGAGAGATAATCGAATATAAGTTATTCGAAGAAGAGAGTTAATTGAATATAAGTTATTCGAAGAAGAGAGTTAATCGAATATAAGTTATTCAATGAAAGGAATAATCGAATATAGGTTATTCGAAAGAAAGAGATAATCGAATATGGTTATTCGAAAGGGAGTTATCGAATAGAGATTATTCAAGAGAGAGAATTATAAGTTGAAATTCGATTATATCGAATTACGGAAAGTACTATTTACTTTCCGTTTTTAAATCAAGATTTATTTATTTATAAATTAGTTGTTTGTTTGTTTGTTTATTCAAATTAAGAAATAGAAGTTATATTTAAGTTATTATATTTCAGAGGTATGGTATTATAACACTATTGTTATAATCCAAATGATTTCTGTAAAAGAAGTGGATTCGTAAATAGAATCTGAGAGTTACGTAAGGAAGTTGTTAAGGATTTAAAAGGTTAGCTTTGTCTATTTCGAGGTTAGAATTGCTGTTCAGTTAAGGTCTGAGAGGTAGTCATACCCCAAATTGAATGGCTTCAGTTTTAACTAAGGAATGGTTAAGGTTCGATAGTGAAGGTTGGTTAAGTGAATCTAGTTAATGAGTGTAATGGTTCAAGTTCGCATAACGACATTATATTTAAACATTTGTTTAAACCAAATTAAAGAGTTTTGGAAATGTTTTCAAAATAAGAATCAGAAATGTTTTCTAACATAGAAAATAAGGAATGGGAACAAAAATGGAAATGTTTTCCAATGATTAATAAAGTATATTTACTAATTTAAAAAAAATAGAATTTACGAATATATAGAAATGGGTAAACGGATAAATTAATGATAATTCAATCTAAAGAGATAAATGTTGAATGTTGATTGATCGATAGAATTTCCATCTGGAAAAAATATCGTTGTTTGCACACGTATTTTTCTTTGATGGTTAACTCACCGACTATCAAAGTTTTTGACCATTTTTCCGTCGTCAATACGGAGAGACCGGGATCACATTTATTTTCCGAAAACCACTATGTATGGACGTTAGTGTTGCGATCAAATATGATTAAAATAATTGAAGACAGAGTTATGCAAGGGCTATCCTGTTTACAGAATAGTGCCTTCGGTTTGTCTAGTCCCAAGACAACGTGAATGGACGAATATCTGACAAAGTATATCTAACAGATCGCGTAAGTTGATCTCTTCAAACGTACTTACGTTTTGTGGCGGAGGAATTCGTTTCTCTTAGCTTTATACCCGTGGTATTTTTGGGAAATCAATTTGTGATTTGGTGGGTATGACGATGTGGCATTCAAAGTGAATGGTGGTCAGGTGTTCCAAAAGATACGTTATGACCTCAAGCCTTATCAACTGGGAAATGACAAAAATCGGGCAGGCAGCATGGCTATGTGGGTCGCTCCCATTAGGGTGTATATCACCTATCTAGAGAAAATCCATTTCATTCTTTTATCTATTTTCGATGCTGTCCCTTTTCGGGAAACGGTGGGTAGCTCCCAACCGTTGGTGATATACATTCGATACACTCAAGCGAAATGATTGGTCGGTCATGTGTGGGCCGGGTTGCAAGACGTTCTTGTTGTACCCAGTGTATTCGCCTCTAGAGATACACTATCGGAAGGTAGTCCCATACCTTGTCATAGTCGGAATCCAATCTCCAATAAGTGCCAGCGGTTTTGTATATATACTATATATGTGGAACGTGAGATGCAAGCGTTCTGCTAGATTGTCATTTACTCGTGATTAGACGTTATTATAATATCAGATAAATATTGATTTCCAAAAACTGTTTTGGGTTATCGTAAGGTAAAAACCATCCGAGTTTATGTGTGGATTGGTCTTACAATTATCATTTCTTTTGAAAAGGATTTTGAAAAGTTAAACCAAATGATTTGAGTTTACTCACACCAGTCCATGATTGACCTAGGGTTTATTTTGTTTTATTTTCCCTAAACTCTTGGGTGCCCAAATTTGTACGGGCAGTCAAGTAGTTTAGGTATTTATAGATATACTTGGAAGAGCTTGAAGCAGGAGGCTTCAGGATTATATAGCTATTGTTATTTCCGCTGTATGTAAGTGTTGTATTCTGATAATGTTATTGTGTATATATATACTGTTTTATTTGAAAGTTATGTTATAATATATTTTATTCGTTCTACTGTGAGATTCGTGTTACTCTGATTTTGTTCTGTGGTGTTTTTCTCCTTCTTCTATTCTAATTTTCTATCTTATCTATTCTCACCCTCTAACTTATTTCTATTAATGATCAGGTATTTCTGATGTCTAAGTAGTCAACGTTGGGTTTTGTGTCAATTTTCGGAGTCGAAAATCCCCGTTCGTTACAGTGGTATCAGAGCTTTAGATTAAGTGATTACCTTGGCTCTGTAGCGTGACTCAGTAGAGATGGGGTTAGTAATACCCTAGATTAAGTTTGAGTGTATATATACGAGTGAACGTATTTGCAGATTTTATAAAAAATGTTTTATATTTTGGAGATTTATTGGTTGGGTAGTTTATGAGTTCTAGTCGATCAGTTTGATCCACTGTATCGGTAGGAGTTTATAAACACTCGAATATGATGAACTGACACAGTATGTTTTGAAAGAGGGTAGATGATATAATTTACCCAAAATATATTTTGATATAAAGGGAATTAATAATATTTAAAATATTATATTATATTGGATGTGTTGGTTATGATTATAATCG
Organism: Allium sativum; assembly: GCA_030737875.1. NCBI lineage: Eukaryota > Viridiplantae > Streptophyta > Magnoliopsida > Asparagales > Amaryllidaceae > Allium > Allium sativum. Next base: position 152,805,345 of record CM060912.1, read on the forward strand.
AATAAGATTATAGATTGGAATGGTTATATAAATAGCCAATCAGAATTCATATAAGTGTAATATATGAAATCAGATAAATTAAATCTGAATTTAAATCTGAATCCGAATTAAAATTCCGAAAACATGAAAAGTGTTTGTAAGTGGAATTGATTAAATATATGGGAATTTTAAGAACATGGGAGATTTTAAAATTTGTTTACAAGCATCGTAAATGATATTTTGAAAAAGATTCCAAAATGGAAATGTTTAAATATGTGTTTTGAAAAGTGGTGTAGTATTGAACTCACTTCGATCGCTGGGAAATAACTCTGATGATGCTGGCCACATCATCAGTGTTCATTTTCGAGTTGTAAGTGACGGATTACTACGAAAGAAATTGTTTCAAATTGTTTGAGGAAAGCAAGTTGGTTGAAATCCAAAAAGGAATATTTGATTTTGTGAAAAGCAAAGTTATTTAAAACTTCCAGGAAAAGATTGTTTGAATAAAAACAAAATTTAAAGTAATTTGGGAAAGCAAATTAAAATTGAAATTAAAGCCAGCTAAGTGGAAATTGAACTGAAATAGAGTAATCGAGTAAGATTGGAATTTTGTGTATAATTGGACTTGGTTGAGTAAATGGCTTAATTTTTGGAATAAAAATCAGAATTTTGATTTTGGGATGAAGATAACTGATTAGAGGAATTAGTTAATGGAATGTGGGAATGAAACTTAACTTGGTTAAGTATATGGGATTAACGAGTTAAGAAAATGAAACTTGATTTGAAATGAGACGAGGTTTGGATATAAGCGAATAATTGTGTTGAGATTTGATTAATTGAAATTGATTGGAAATCGATTTGTATTGATGGATATATGATCAACAGGTATTGACTAGAAGCAAGTGCAAGGATATAATGATATGCCCGACAAAAAGGTGCATGTTTAAATTTCCATATGAGGTTTTATGCGCCGAATCAGCAAGCCGCTTGGCTTTTTGATTTTCTTTTTGAAAGGAAAGGACCTAGAGAGGCGAGTTGGGGTTTGAACTATTGACCCGTACAAAGGAGGTGCTGGCAAAATTTTCCGAAAATTTTGAGTGTTAGAAAACTTTCGTTAATCGAAATGAATTAATATTTTAATTGGAATAAATTAGTTCAGTTTAATCTAAAATTAAAAGTAAACAAATAAATAATTTTTAACCCAGTTAATAGGGTTTGTTTTCCACCTTAGCAGTTTCGAGGACGAAATTATTTTAAGGAGGGAAGAATGTAACGACCCATATTTTCAATGATATAATAATTAATTAATTTAATTATTTAAATAGTAATTTATATATTTAAATGGTTTAAATTAAATAATGGTGAATATTTAATTAATATAATAATTAAATAATATATTTAATTCTGAAATAATCAGAATTAGCTGAAATGGCAATATGTGAAAATTGAATCATTTAACTAATTTAATTCAGGTAGAATTTGATTTATAATAACGAATATATTTAGATAACGACAGTTTGAACGTATGAATTATAATATAAATATAATCGAGCTCGAACTGGCGCAGCAATTCACTATTTGGACTTCAACTAAATATACAAGGTCCGTTTTAAATCGGATTTCTGTGAAACAAGAAACGTTAGGAACTGGTGAAGTATATTTTTCTAATAGAAGAGAAAAATCGGGATTTCGTCGTATAGATTTTTAGTTATGTTCAAATCAAATTTTAGAAAAGTTGTTATGGAACTCCTTTATATTTTATATCGATTTATTTATATTATAAAAGGATTTTAATATAAACTGAATGTCGATATAATTGGGAACTTTGGGATATCGAGTTATGAATCCCAATATGGAGTTGTATGATTTTCTAGTGAATATATACGATAATATTTATTTATAAATATTTAATTTAATTATTTTTAAATATATTTATATATTTAAAAGGGTTTATTTAGAGCTTTAAAAATAGACACTTTTGCAAATGACCTCCGTTTTCGACAAAACTAATTTTGTTGGATCCGCAATATTAAATTATTGCTAGATTTCAATTTCCGTGATTTTTGGGTTAGTGTGTGGCCATACGTAGGGTTGTCAATTTCCAACACGACTCGTGACCCGACCCGAAACCCGCACGAAAATTAACAGGTTAACCCGACCCGTTTAGTTAGCGGGTCATTTTCGGGTCAACCCGAATTTGACCCGTTTATAAATAGGTGGGTTTAGGGTTGACCCGCTAACCCGATTTTGACCCGCCAAACCCGATTATATGTTGTATCTCGTCCATACTGTTAGTCTTTTATGTATACTGTTAGTGTAAATCTTTTATGTATGCTCGTATATGTAAGTTGTTATATTTTACTAATATATTCTTGTATGTTGTTAGTTATATTTTACTTATAACAACTGTATTTCTTCCATACTGGTAGGCTTTAATTTATGCAGTATGGGAATATATACTTATGTATAGAAAATGATTTTTGGATATGATGATTTCATGCTTTATACATGTGTTTTCTGTTGGTGACTTTGCAACTTGTTGCATGTTGGCGATTATATAATAGTGTATATGTTGGTGATTTGGCTCTTTTGTTGCTTATATTAGTAGGCAATGTCTATCAATGGGTCAAACGGGTAAATCCGACCCAACACGACCCATTTAGTTAAACGGGTTATGCGGGTCGGGTCGGGTCAACCCGTTTATAAACGGGTCGAGTTAGGGTTGGGAAAATATGATCCGTTTAATAAACGGGTTGACCGACCCGTTTACAAATCAACCCGATCCCGACTTGACCCGGCCCAAACCCGACACGACCCATTGACAGCCCTAGCCGTACAGATTATTAATGTGAAAGACAGTCGATATTTTGACGGTTAAAAATACGCTATGTGAGCAAATGGAGTCGGAATTCGACGAAACCAGTTTCGTTGGGTCCGTAATGTCGAACTGTAGCTGCATCTTAATTTTCGTGATTTTTGGGTATCATATGTGATCACAGGAATTTTTAGGAACAAATACAGACAGCGGTTCAATAAATATGAATTTAATAATTGAATATAAAAATATATAAACCTCCCTATAAATAACCCGAACTCCTCCTAAACCTAATTTCGACTTTCCTCTGGTCAACAGCATTTCATGCCTCCACCCAAATGATAAAACCGTAGGGAAACTCAAAAGAAAAAAATCAAGCAAGGTTCTAAAAATCATGTAATAAATTTATCTGAGATTCTGTTTCAATTCTCTTCAAGATGGTGTGCCTTTTTGTGAGATCGACGCTTGCATTTTCGCTGGGTTTTGCGACCTCCAACACTAGGGCTTTCAAATTCATGAAGATAGTTTATCGATTTGGATTTCTAAGTTGATATTTGGATTGTTAGGGTGTTATAAAGTATTTATCCATAACTTTGGGACTTTCCTTGTTCAAAGTCATCGCTCGAATCTGTAGCAGCAACGAGATGAGCAGAACGCAATCCGTATGGTTGTCTTGAGTTTTACCATTTCGGTATGATGAGGTTGAGCATTGAAAAAGAAGAACAATGGTGATTTTTGTCGATTTAATCGTGAAGAGTTGAGGGAGCATTCAGACATGGAGCTGTGCTTGGGTTTGTTCGGTTACAGGGAAATTTTGGAAGGCAACTAAGCGGGCGTGGGTTTTTGCAGGGGAGGATGGGTCGGATTTAGGGGTAAAAGCTCACTAACCATTTATTTAGTTTAATTTTAATTTAAATATATGTTTTAGCTTGTAAATTAAATATTTGGGTCATACGATATCAGAATTTCAATCAGTCAGATCTGTTGGGATCGTATGGACGGTGGCTACAAAATGGAACTGACTGGGATTTAATTGGAGCTCGTTACAATTTATAGCAAAATAAATTGTCTGTCTGAATCAACTGAAAATTTTCGTTATCTAACGATTTTCGACCAATGTGAGTAAATCTCACTAACCTCTACTCAATTTACATTTTTATAAAATATTTTTAGAATTTATAAATGATGGTTGTTTGCTGTGTGTTGACTGTTTGGTTGAACTGCTAGTTAATTGGTTGAAAATATAGATAACGATATAGATATAAATCGTTAATCGAATATTGATTCTATTATCAGAATATTTCTTATTCGTGTTATTTATGTTGATTAACATCTGTGGATGTAGGGAAACATGTCGGAGGGATCCAACTGGATTCCTCAACATTTATTTTACTGTTTTTCATATATTGTGATAGATGATGTGATTTATAATCTGTTGTTGATTATGTGTGTTTGATCATCGTTATTTGGTACTTTTTAATACCAACGGAAATACTAGAATGTGAAAAAGGAAATTTCAAACTAAAATTTGAAATAAAATACTTATATAAATCAAAGGGTTGGATATTAAATTATGAAAGTTTATAAAATAAAAAAGGGTTTTATAGAAAGGAAATTGTGAAGTGTATATTGGAATAAGAATTTTATGAAATCAAAAGGGTTCTATAAATGAAAAGAAAAATGTGGAAACTAGATAAGAAACTTCTATATAAAATTATTAATAGTTATATGAAGTTTAAAAGACGGTTTCAGGTAAATTACTTAATAGAAGTAATAAGAAGTAAGTAAAGAAATACATGAAAGGAAATATTCATATGAAATAAATAGGGTATTATAAATGAAATAGGTGGGAAACAAATATAATTAAAAAAGGGATTATTTGGAAAATAAATAAAATTATAAAAGGAAATGGGCGAGATATTTAAGAACTATGAGACGGTTGATTTAAAAGAGATTCTTAAATAGAAATATGTTTTAACAGATAAACTGAGCAAATAAATTTATAAATGATGTTTATAAATTAAGGAAATATTTATCTTTTGATAAATGGAATATATAAGTCTAAATTTATATAGAGAAGTAAATCAGTTTTAACACCGATATTTCTAATAGAATGTGAACTCAGCATTTATAAAGGGAACTAAATGAGATTTAAGTATTAGAAATAAAAAGGAGATTTCGTATGTATAATTCTAAATAGAAGTGTAAATAGAAGTTGGAAAATGAGATATTGTTTTGAAATACGAAATCAAACTAAAGAGATTGTATAAAAGGAATATTTTTCACATTTGGTGTGAAAAATGGATTTAAGCAAAGATTTTGCAAATAAATCCATTTATAAAGGAAAGTGGATTTTTGAAATAGAAATTTAACAGAAATGGAATTTAAAATGGTTAGAAATAAATAACTTGTTTAAAAATGAAGACAAGTGTTGTGATTTATAAACAATGTTTATAAATGAAATAAAAATATAATTATCAGTGGATAATTGAGATTTCAAATCCAAAAGTCACTGTAAAATGGGAAGGTTGAGTTGTTTTAAAAGGAAAGGATGGAATGTATTTCGATGATCGAAATATGAGTAGAATTAAATAAAATATATAAAGATTGGTAATTAGAATTCATCTGAGCCAGATGTTATGAAATAATTTATTTAAGGAAGTATATATTGAATAAAAATCAGGATTTAACCAGATAATGAGTATTCGGTTGAAAACCGATATTTGATAATCGAATATATGTTATTCGAAGGAGAGAGTTAATCGAATATAAGTTATTCGAAGAAGTGAGTTAATCGAATATAAGTTATTCGAAGAAGAGAGTTAATTGAATATAAGTTATTCGAAGAAGAGAGTTAATCGAATATAAGTTATTCGAAGAAAGGGATAATCGAATACAGGTTATTCGAAAGAAAGAGATAATCGAATATGGTTATTCGAAAGGGAGTTATCGAATAGAGATTATTCGAGAGAGAGAATTATAAGTTGAAATTCAATTATACCGAATTAGGGAAAGCACTATTTACTTTCCGTTTTTAAATCAAGATTTATTTATTTATAAATTATTGTTTGTTTGTTTATTCAAATTAAGAAATAGAAGTTATATTTAAGTTATTATATTTCGGAGGTATGGGATTATAACACGATTGTTATAATCCAAATGATTTCTGTAAAAGAAGTGGATTCGTAAATAGAATCTCAGAGTTATGTAAGGAAGTTGTTAACGATTTAAAAGGTGAGCTTTGTCTATTTCGAGGTTAGAATTGCTGTTCAGTTAAGGTCTGAGAGGTAGTTATACCCCAACTTGATTGGCTTCAGTATTAGATAAGGAATGGTTAAGGTTCGATAGTGAAGGTTGGTTAAGTGAATCTAGTTAATGAGTGTCTGGTTCAAGTTCGCATAGCGACGTTATATTTAAACATCTGTTTAAACCAAATTAAAGAGTTTTGGAAATGTTTTCCAAATAAGAATCAAAAATGTTTTCTAACATATAAAATAAGGAATGCGAACAAATATGGAAATGTTTTCCAATGATTAATAAAGTATATTTTCTAAATTAAAAAAAATAGAATTTACGAATATATAGAAATGGGTAAATGGATAAATTAATGATAATTCAATCTAAAGAGATAAATGTTGAATGTTGATTGATCGATAGAATTTCCATCTGGAAAAAATATCGTTGTTTGCACACGTGTTTTTCTTTGATAGTTAACTCACCGATTATCGAAGTTTTTGACCATTTTTCCGTCGTCAATACGAAGAGACCGGGATCAGATTTATTTTCTGAAAACCACTCTATATGGACGTTAGCGCTGTCATCAAATATGATGAAAATAATTGAAGACGGAGTTATGCAAGGGCTATCCTGTTTATAGAATAGTGCCTTCGGTTTGTCCAGTCCCTAGACAACGTGAATGTACGAATGTCTGACAAAGTATATCTGACAGATCGCGTAAGTTGATCTCTTCAAACGTACTTACGTTTGGTGGCGGACGAATTCGTTTCTCTTAGCTTTATACCCGTGGTATTTTTGGGAAATCAATTTATGATTTGGCGGGTATGACGATGTGGCATTCAAAGTAAATGGTGGTCAGGTGTTCCAAAAGATACGTTATGACCTCAAGCCTCATCAACCGGGAAATGACAGAAATCGAGCAGGCAGCATGGCTATGTGGGTCGCTCCCGTTAGGGTGTATATCACCTATCTAGAGAAAATCCATTTCATTCTTTTATCTATTTTCGATGCTGTCCCTTTTTGGGAAACGGTGGGTAGCTCCCAACCGTTGGTGATATGCATTCGATACACTCAAGCAAAATGAGTGGTCGGTCATGTATGGGCCGGGTTGCAAGACTATCTTGTTGAACCCAGTGTATTCGCCTCTAGAAATACACTATCGGCAGGTGGTCCCATACCTTGTCATAGTCGGAATCCAGTCTCCAATAAGTGCTAGCGGTTTTGTATGTATACTATATATGTGGAACGTGAGATGCAAGCGTTCTGCTAGATTGTTATTTACTTGTGATTAGACATTATTATAATATCAGAGAAATATTGATTTCCAAAAACTGTTTTGGGTTATCGTAAGGTAAAACTATCTGTGTTTATGTGTGGATTGGTCTTACGATCATTTCTTTTGAAAAGGATTTTGAAAAGTTAAACTAAATGATTTGAGTTTACTCACACCGGTCCCATGACTGATCTAGAGTTTATTTTGTTTTGTTTTCCCTAAACTCTTGGGTGCCCAAATTTGTACGGGTAGTCAAGTAGTTCAGGTATTTACAGATATACTTGGAAGAGCTTGAAGCAGGAGACTTCAGGATTATAAAGCTATTGTTATTTCCGCTGTGTGTAAGTGTTGTACTCTGATAATGTTATTGTATATATATACTGTTTTATTTGAAAGTTATGTTATAATATATTTTATTCGTTTTGCTGTGAGATTCGTGTTACTCTGATTTTGTTCTGTGGTGTTTTTCTTCTTCTTCTATTTTAATTTTCTATCTTATCTATTCTCACCCTCTAACTTCTTTCTATTAATGATCAGGTGTTTCCGATGTTTGAATAGTCGACGCTGAGTTTTGTGTCGATTTTCGGAGTATAAAATCCCCGTTCGTTACATGTATTGTGCGAAATGAGGATGGCAGAAGTCGCCTCTTTTCAGGATGTGGAAGTGGTATGCTCGAGTTTGCTGCTGATATCGAAAAGCAGGTTTGAGGAGCAAGAGGGAGTTTGGATGGGAAGTTATGTGTTCTCTTGGAGTTGGAGATCGTGTCCTGTTCCATGAAGAAGAGAATAGGTGACGGTAGTTGGTAGAGAGGAGTGTGTGGAAGATGCTTTTCTGGCCATGAGAACTGGTCGAGCAAAGCATGGCAATGATGTTTGTGGTTATCTTGCTAATGGTAAATTTGCCTTAGGAAATTGGCTACTACCGTTATTGACGGTGGACGATGAATAAGGAATTAAGGTAAATTTATTTTTAAATAATATAGGAAGTTGATTTATATAATTGATAATTTATTTAAAATGAATCAGGAAATTGATTTATATAATTGGTCATTTATTTAAATATAAATTAGTATATAAAAGAAATTAGTTAGTAAAGATATAAATTGTAGACTAGTCGTTTGGATATGAAATTAAAGTTAATCTGGAATTGATTTACATGTCAGAAATTAATAAATTAATTAAAATTTGTATACTTAGATAACTGGAATTTTAATTATATTGTTTTACATTGAAAAACAGACAATGGGAGAAATCACTATGAAATCTATAAAATTGGCTTCATTGGATATTCGGCAAATAAATTCACGATGAGTAAATCCCACTCATATTTTTATTTAGAATTGTTTTATTCATCAAAATAATTGTTTGATGGTTGTTTGGTTGCATTAAAATATTATTGTGGCTATTATAAATACATTAGTTATTTAGGATTGGTGTTTGTGGCTATTATATATATATATATTGGTGACTGGATAATTCCCGCAGTACCATTAGCGGATGCTCGCAGTATCATTAGCGGATGACCCTATACGCCCCACGCTATGATAGTGGATGACCTTTTATACCGCGATATCCTGCCTCGAAGCAGGATGAGTATTATTTATGTTGGCTAACGTCTGTGGATGCAGGAGAAACGGGTTAGAGGAATCCAACTTGATTCTTCAAAAATTTATTACTGTTTGTTTTCACATATATATTATCATATATGATGTGTTATAAAACCCGTGATTTGATAATTAGGTGTTTTAGGATATTTGAATATCACTGCGCTAAAATGTTGATATATTAAAATATCGTGAAAACGATATTTGAGATTTAAATGGAAAATTCTATTTTTCTAAAAAAAGAATTAAAATTCGAATGGATTAAAAATATTAACTTGTTTTGAATAAATAAAACAAGTATTGAAATTTATAAACAATGTTTATAAATTAAAAATCAGGGAATTGAAGTAAATTTATAAACGGTGTTTATAAATAAATGGAATGATCTTCATTGGAAAATCTGGAAACTGAAGTGAATTTATAAACGATGTTTATAAATGAAATATCATTTGGATTATTTGGAAAATATAAATTCAAAGGTGAATTTAAAAAGGGAATGGAAATTAGTTTAAAAAAGAAATGATAAATTTATTCTGATATTCAGAATGTAAAGTGAATTAAAATAAATCCATATGGATTCATAATTTAAATTCAATTAGATCAAATTTATTTAAATAAAATATTTTCAGAAGAAAATATTAGGATTTTATTTAATAAAAGATTTAAGTTAAATATGAAAATAGATTCTATATTTATATAGATAAGTTATAATAAATACAATAGTCCTAAACAAGGTTTGGTTTTCAAACAGATTCTGAAATGAAACTTGTTTTATGTTATAAAACAAGGAAGTTGGATTTATAAACGGTATTTACAAATCTAGTGAAATAAACTATCATTAGATAATTTAAAGGTTTAAATTCAAGTGTGAATTTGAAAAGTAGAATTTGAAATGGAATCGTAATGGAAACTTGTTATTATAAAACAAGAAAGTTAAATTTATAAACAACGTTTATAAATTAAGCAAAATAAGTTATCGTTTGAAAACGTAGAAATTTAAATTCAAATATGAATTTAACCATGAATTGGAAATCATTTCAGAAAGGGAACGACGGGTTTTATTTCGATATTCGGAATATAAATTGAATTAAGTCAAACCCAAGGGAATTAAATTGGAATTTGATTATATCAAATTTTATAAATAATTTATTTACAAAAGGAATTGGAATTTAATATAGCAAATTGAGTTATAAACAAATTTATAGCCAAGTAATGAAAAATCGACAATTTGAGAGAATCGGAAATACTAAGTTGGATTTCAAAACTGGATTTAATATATATTAGAATAGAGTTGAAATTTATTATAAATGAACTTTAAACGTTTATATTTCAATATAATTAAAAAGAACTCGCCACAGCATGGTAGTTCGAAAATTGGCGTTTTGAACTTCCATTGAGTATATAGAACTCAATTTAAGTCGGAATTCTATAAAACAAGAAACATCAGGACCGATTTGATAATAGTTTTCTAATGGAAGAGAAAAATATAGATTTCATCTTATAGATATTTAGTTATGTCAAAATCAAATTTTCAGAAAATCAGCGCTATAATCGTTATTAAACCATAACGGTTTGTTTAAATAAATAAAAAGGATTTTTAGCAAATAAGACTTAGATCTTCGTTATAAAAATCCAGACTCGAGTTGTAAAATAAATATGAACTCAATACAAGTAAATGAAATGATTTTCGAAACAAAAATCATATTTTTGAGTATTGAATAGGATTAACTAATTTGAAAAATAATTCGTTAATCGAGTTTTGAATCAAAATTGGCGCTAGATAAGTAAATTGGTTTTGTGAATTCATATTCAGAATCGAATATGAAACTCAAGTTGGAAATGAAATTCTACTTGGTTATAAGTGAAATAAAATATATTTGAACATGATATGTTCAAAATAAAGGGATTTGGCAAAATATCTAATTAAAGAATAAATTAGCAAATTGAGTTAGGAATGACCGGATTGAGTTGGGATAAATCGGAAAACAGGTGAACATAGATTAGACAGGTTTGGAGTGAAGTGTATGAAGATTATAATTCGTATGGTCGACAACTAGGTATATGTTTAAACTCCATATGAGGTTTTATGCGTCGAATCGGCAAGCCACTTGGCTTTTTGATTTTCTTTTTAAATGGAAAGGGCCTAGAGAGGCGAGTTGAGGTTTGAACTGTTGACCGACACAAAGGGGGTTATGGAGAAATTTTACGAAAATTTAAGCAGTTAGATTATTTTTAAAAAAAATTGATAGTTAGAAATCAATGTATCGATATATATAGAATTCGATAAGGAAATTAATTTTTTAAAATAGAATATTATAAGCAAAAAGGAAATCTATAAATTAGATTTTTTAAAATTAGAAAGAGAAGCGTATATGTGTTTTAGAAATGGAAAATTGGTTTAATATGGTGTTGATTATTCGAGTTAGCGGTCTTGTCTGTTTTGAAGTTAATAATATTTTCAGTCAAGTTCTGAGAGGTAATTATACCCTAACTCGATTGATTTCATTATTAGCTGATAAATAGCAAGATTCGGTCTCGAAGAGAAATGTTTAAAGAATTTAGTCGAATGTTGTATTTTGGGTTGTTGTAGCGATGTTTTACATAACATTTGTTTTAACCCAAGTAAGTGGAATTTTGGAAATATATAATAAATATTTCCTAAGTATAGAAATGAATTGTCGTGAAACGGAGAAGTAATTGGAATATTTTCCAACTATTAATAGAAGATATTTTCTAAGTATAGAAAATAAAAGATGGCGAAATATGGAAATGTTTTCCAAACAGCGTAAGAGACCAAGATGATTATTGAAAATATTTGGTAAACAAATATTGGTAAGGAAAGAAGCAGTGATTTAATTAATGAAATATTAATTAAGAGGCCCAGTGATTTGTTTGATGGGTGGAATGTTTGTTTATTTTTCTTCGATAGTTAAATAACCGACTATCGAAGTATCTGCCAATATCGTTGTCAATATGGAGAGACCGGTTGGATTATTATCCGAGAACCACTCCGTATTGGCAGTAGCATTGCGAATCAGATTATATGAAGATAATCGAAGACGGAGTAAAGTACAAGGAATTTTTCTATTAATGGAAATTGTGCCTTCGGTTTCGTTCAATCCTAGAATGAATGTAAATGGACGAATGTCTGACAGAGTATTTCCAATGATCGCAGATGTTGGTCTGTATAGATATGTATGGTGGCGGAGAATTTATTCTCTTAGCATAATATCCAGAATATATTTATGCAAATCAATTAGTAATTAACGGATCTGACAATGTGGCATTCAAAGTGATTGTGCTATCAAGGAATGATAAGTAATCGTAGCCTCAGGCCTCAACAACTGGGAAATGACAAAAATAGGGCAGGCAGCATGGCTATGTTGGTCGCTTCCATTAGGGTGTATAATCACCTATCTAGAGAAATTCCATTTGCTTCTTTAATCTATTGATACTGTCCTTTTCGGGAAACGGTTGCTGATCCCAACTGTTGGTGATATACATTCAATACACTCAAGCGAAATGAGTGGTCGGTCATGTGTGGGCCGGGTTGCAAGATGTTCTTGTTGAAACCAGTGTATTCCCCTCTAGAGATACACTATCGGAAGGTGGTTCCATACCTTGTCATGTTAGAAATCCAATCTCCAATAAGCGCCCTGCGGTTTTTGGTTATATATATATATATGGAGCGTGAGATGCAAGCGTTCCGCTAGATTCTATTTATTTGATGTAGACATTATTATAATATCACTGGATTAGATATCAAAAATATTTTGGGTTACCGTAAGGTAAAAACCATTTGTGTTTATGTGTGGATTGGTTATACGATTATCATTTCTTTCGAAAGGATTTTTAAAGTTAAACAAATGATTGGAGTTTACTCACACCAGTCCCATGACTGACCCAGAGTTTATTTTGTTTTTGTTTTCCCTAAACTCTTGGGTGCCCAAATTTGTACGGGCAGTCAAGTAGTCGGGATTTTTTAGATTCACTTGGAAGAGATGGAAGCAGGAGGCTACACCAGTTAGCTATAGACTATCATATTTCCGCTGTGTACTATGTTGTATCTGGAAACAGGTGTTTATAACTGTTCCATGAATAACTGTTGTGCTATGATAATGGTATGTATACACAGTTACTGATTTGTATTTCAAAATTTATGTTATTTAATATATTTTATTCATTCCGCTGTGAGATTTGTGTTCTTCGTTTTTCTTCTATTCTAACTTTTCTATCTTTCTATTCCTCATCCTCTAACTTCTTTCTACTAATGATTCGTATTTCTGTGTCACTTGGGTTGGACGTGTGGTGTTATTAGTCAACTCAAAGGGTACGAATTTTTGGGCCATTACAAAAACCGAATAGATAATAATGGAAATCAGTCGAATATTAGTCGATTGATTAATGTATGTTAAACCAAAGTGAATACAGACCAGCAAGTATCAATGTTGAATATAATTCAAATAATTTGATTGTTTATTATTTGGAGGTTGCATTGGTCGAATAAAATTCATCAAACGAGTCAATAAAGAAGTTGAATGAAATTGAAACTAACTCCAGCATAATGAATTGGGTATAAAACCGATTATGAAATGAAACTGAATTATTTAAACCTAGGTTGTTACTTGAGTTAAGTGCATATTCTAAAAAGGCTATGAAGTTGATTTTGTATACAGGGATTAAAGTACAAGTTGGAAGACGAAGAGCTGTTAGTTGATTTGCTTCCAAATTTGAATTGAGTTGCCCGACAAATAGGTAAACCTTAATATTATTGGTTGGTGATTGATTTTACCCCTGAGTTGGGTAGCTATTTGACTTTTTGTTTTCTTTTGGAGAAGTGAAGGCCCAGAGTGCCAGTTATAGTTATACTGATCAAACCATGCAAAGGAGGTGCTGGCGAAATTTTCAATTTTTTTTAAGAGTTTGAATTTATTTTGATGAAAATTCAATAATAATTATTTTAAATAATTGGGTTTGGAGCATTCTACTTACCTTGTAATTTTGAGGACAAAATTCTTTTAAGGGAGGAAGAATGTAACATCCCATATTTTTCTACCATCTAAATTTGAATATTTAAATTTGTTTTAAATATTATAATTTTAATTTTAATTGGATTTTATGTTGAATTTATTTGTTAAATGAAGTTTAAACATTTAAAATTTATAATATAACTCAGACGAGCTCGAAACGACGCTATAGTGCATAATATTGAGTTTCGAACTTTAATTGAATATATAGAATCCAATCTAAGTCGGATTTATATGAAGCAAGAAATGTTTAAATCTATTTGATTATATTTTTCCAATGAAAGAGAAAATTTGAGATTTCATATCATGGATTGCAATTATGTCCAATTCAAATTTTCAAATAGTCGCTATGAAATCGTTTATAAATTATAACGTTTAATTAATAAATATGAAGGAGTTTCTATTTATTTGAATATCGTTTAAACAAAAAACTAATTAAATGTTGAGTTTTAAATTCTATATTAATTGAGATTGAGACTATTCGTTTTGATAAATATGATGATATTAATTTAATATTGTTAAACTGAGCCATTTTAGAATTAAATATTATTTTATTGATATTATATAAGCTTTAAAAATAATTGGTTTTCAAACAACCTCCGTTTTCGACGAAACAAATTTTACTGGAATACATACAATTATTTATTGCTAGATTTCCAGTTTGGAGCCAATTGGAGTTGTTTTATCAGTGGACGGTATTTAAATGTGAACCGATGAATAAATTGGAAATAAAATACGCTGTTTTTGCAAATGGAGTCCTTTTTCAATGAATTCAGTTTCGTTGGGACCGGAACGTTGAGACGCAATGATATATTTATTTCCATTGAATTTGGAGTTGTTGTTTAGCGGTGCGTATATTTAATGGTAACATAAAATAGCGGTAGAATTAACCATATATAATAATAATAATACAAACAAACTACCTACTCTGTGTTCTGCCTACCTTAAATATAAACTACCCTGTATATTGCTTAAGCCGTAAGCCTATGACAAAGTACAAAACCATCCACCCTATTCTTTTCTTCCCCAGATGTTCCCGCTGTCGTTCTTCTTTTCAGCCAACATGCCTAAACAAAAATGCAAATCATAACATCTTTTCTTCGGCCAACCTAATAACCTATCCATGCACAGCTAAATGTTTCCTAACCTATACATGCTGAATTGACATAGTTCTTATCTCTAAATTCTTCTTCTGTATATAGGATAGCTTAGTTCATTTCTTTCCAGTGAGCCATACAAATCCAAACTACCATTTTTCCTTCCAATAAACAAATAAAACCAAAAAGCTTTCCTTCAATAATTAACTCAAGACTCTTCAACCCATTTCAATTTTGCCATGTCGCTAACTGGAAGATGAAAGGGGAGTCCAAGGTAGCCTTGGTGGGGTACTGGATGCTCTCCAAGTGGCCGAAGTGAGGTGTAGTCAACGATCAACATTGGCATTGGTTTGTGCATCGTTTAGTGAGTTGTGTTATGGGGAAAATGACGGGTTCGGCTCCGGGCGAGGGGGGTCGGCTCCTGTTGATGAACATAGCGCGGTGTTATGTACAGTAGAAGCTTGTGTGCATTGGGAAGATAAAGGTTTGGCTATAGAGAATATCATGGAGGATATAAGTGGTGGTGTAAAGGAAGAACGTTGAAGATAGGGTAGGAATGTCAGACGAGGCATGCCTGATAGGAATGGTATATATAGTAGCTGCATGTTGGTTTCAAATTATAGAAGAGAAAAAAATATAAAAGGGAAGAACGAAGCAGGTAAATGGAGTAAGGAGGGATGCAAGAAGAAGAAGGCGTACAAGAAAGGAAAACAAGGGCTGATACAATACTATGGGCTTTGGGCGTTTTTTGAATTAAAGAAAAAAAGAAAGAAAGCCTAGCATGAAGAAATCCGATCTAGAATATAAATACGATATGGGAAGGAAAAATGCGACCCCTGCATATATTTAACAAAGTCGGCTTGGAGAATTATTCTGCACAGGAGCAAAACGTTAGGCTCATCTTTTTGGATCAGGAATTATATCGTCCTGTTAAATGGGTTAGTAAAGTAATGGACTGATTAAATTTTAATTAAGGTGATAAGCTAAGTTAATTTAAGCGTTAACTTATAATGCTAATAAATTTTGATTGCAAGGTCCGAATCTGACAAAACAAGTTGCACTTGGGCCGTATCGAAGAACAGAACATGCTGGAACAGTTTGGACAAATTCAGAGATAACTGGAGTTTTTAGTTAAATTAAACTACAGTTTAATTTAACTATAACTGAACCGTTTCAACAATGAATGGAACCGAGAGTATAACTCACTCAGTTTGTCCCACTTATATTTTATATAAGTTGGGTTTTTATTTTTATGTGCTATGGTTGTTTATTTTTGGATGATTACCGAGTGTTTCTTTATATTGACTAAACCGATTAAATTAAACGTTCGTTTGATTTAATTGAAACCCAATTGATGTTTTAGCGATTATTCCCAATCGAGGTAACTTACCTTGATGGTTACGTTTATAGTAATATAAATGTATTAAATTAATTGATGGATGCTTGAATTTGCTGCTATTGGTTGATTGTTGTATTTATTAGTTGAACCGTTTATTTCAGTCTATCGTGATGAAAATATATTGTTTTATTTGAGGTAACCTATTTGGATGATGGAAAAAGATAGATTGGAGGGATCCAACAAGATTCCTCACTTTTATTGATGATGTAATCATATATGTTGACTATATTTGATTGATGTGAAATTCAATGAGATAAACCCTATTTCACAGTTGGGTATTTTAGTAATCGTTTGGCCTGTTAACACCGATGAGAAATTGTTAAATCAATTTTTAATCAAATCTGAAATGTTTCCAGATTATATTCTTTTGGGACGTTGATTTCCTTTAGGCAAATTGACGAAGTTAAATTATAAAAATTCTTTTTATACTAAAGCTAGATGTTGACTTATATTTTGTTTAAAATAGAAGTTTATAATTAAATGTCATAATCGGTTTTTATAAATATTTTTAAATGATTTATATAGCGATCTCTTATGTTTTATAAGAAAGAAGGAAGATTGTTAAATGGTTTGGGTTAACAAGTTGATAAATGGATCTAGTTTGATAGTGTTAAAAGGTTTTGGATAAATGTTTTGGAAAATATATTATCGTAATAAAATCCAAGTTGTGAATAAAGTTATGAAGGAGATTTCAAACATAAGAATGGCTTATACAACCATATTTGAAATCAAACAGTAAATAAAGTTTTTATGATGGTTTAATATCAATTTTGGAGTTACAAACTCATATCCATCTTTAGATAAGAACGATGTCGATCATGGTCTGAGAGGTAATTAGAATATCCCAACTTGAACAACATTGCTATTATCGTAGGATGATATTGGTTTGTAATGGTAGAAGATGTTGAAATTAGTTTGTTATATCTGTAAAAGAAATATCGCAATATAAATGCAAGATTTTGTAATGTGATTAGTATTGTTGGATTCTTAGAAATAAAGAGATTGATAAACAAAAGTTTGAATATTGGCCAATTTGGTAAACGGATATACTAAGGAAAGAATTTATTAAATATAAATGATATATTCTAAGAAAGGTGATATTTGAAATGAAATTCATATCGTCGTTTTTATGAGCGTTAAGTTAAACTAATTGGTCTATGAACTTATATTTTATAGAAGGAACTTTGTTCCAGTTTGACAATGGGAAATGGTTTTGGCGATTGTTTTGCAAATGATGGTAAATGGGAAGTTGGGTATGGTTTTGGGTTATTTTGTAAGTATTGGAAATAAATGTTTTGAGAATATTCTTATATTAAAATAAGAATGAAATGTGAACTCCAAGCTTGTAAAAAAGAGCTTAAATCATGGAATAGAATTCGAGATAAAAATGAAGGCTTACTGAAAAATGCTAAACAACTTTTGCTGGCATTGGAGACTGAGGTGGATTTATCCAGATAATGATATGCTATAGGAAGACTACCTGCAAGCAAAACAACATGTCAAGAATTTGCATAATGTACAAATAGCTAATTTAAGGCAGCAAGCCAAAGTGGATTGGCTCCAACAAGGGGATACTAATTCCAATTTTTTTTACTCAAGAATGTCAACTAGAAGATTCTATAATCATATCAGGGCATTAATTCAAAGTGATGGCCAGTTGTTGTTCAATTCAGATGAAATTGAAAGGGAAGCAGTTTCTTATTTTACTGCTTTATTTAACTTTTAACTAATATCCATGATTAATTCTACAGGTCAAAATTTCATGCTTCAGGACATTTCATTAGAAGAAGTTAGACAAGCTACCTTTTCTGTGACCGATGATTCAAGTCCCGGTCCCGATGGGATTATCGCAAAAATTTTAAAATTACATTGGGATGACTTGAAAGATGACTTACATGCAGCGCTCATGACATATTCAAATTAGGCAAACTTCCCAAATCCATTAATCATACATTTATCACTTTGATCCCCAAATAAGACAGTCTGACTAGTATATCACATTATCGGCCTATTTCATTTTGTAATATGTATTATAAATTTTTTTCCAAGATTTTATGCAATAGGTTGAAGTCGTTCCTACCTCATCTTATCTCAGAAAACCAAAGCGCTTTTATAAGTGATCGATATATTGGTGATAACATCTTATTGGCTCACGAGCTCTTGCGTGATTTTAAAAAAAGAGACACTGCAAAGTTATGTATCAAGGTTGATCTCCAAAAAGCCTACGATATGGTGAGCAGAGAATTTATTTATTTTGTAATGTCACAAATGCAATTTCCAATGCACTTCGTAAATCTGATGTACGAGTGTATGTCATTTGCGACCTTCTCTATTCTTATACAAAGTATTTCTAAAGGCTGTATTACTTCTAATCATTGTATTCGTCAAGGGGACCTGTTATTGCCTTATTTATTTACATTGGCAATGCAGTATTTTAGTTACTCATGGATAAAGTTGTGCATTTGAAATTCTTTACTCCTTCCACTGTGTTACATCCACGTATATCACATCTTCTTTACGCGGATGATTTGTTGGTTTTCGGTAGATCTTCAACTTTAAACGCCTCTACCCTGAAGCACATCTTCAACAAGTTATCAAAGCATGTTGGTTTAAATATTAATGTTCAAAAAATAAAGACCTATTTCAGTGCCTCTACCTCGAATGCATCTTCTTTGCTGGACATTCTGGGATTCGAACATGGTAATCTACCTATCACTTACATTTGTGTACCGCTTTCGTCTAACTATATTCACTACTCCTAGTGTCACTCTCTGATTCATAGAGTGCAAGGTAAGATTCAAGGCGGGGAAACAAAATTGTTAAGCATTGCAGGCTGAGCAGAACTGATTAATTCAGTTATCACTCCTACAATTCTATACTGGTTATTTATATACCAGATTCCTGAATATACACTTGAAAAACTACAATATTTTTGCACCAATTTTTTCTGGGGAGGAGCATCACATAAGATCGCATGGAATCAACTGTGCAAACCCAAAAATGGGGGAGGAATTGGCTTAAAAAACTTTTTTGATCTCAAACATGATTCTTGCATTAAATTATTATGGAACTTCTTGTAAATCTCTTAAGGGCCAATGGATGAAGTCAAAGTACTGCTGCAATAGAATGCAATTCTGGACGATGCCTATTAATAATAATGCTTCGTCAACATAGAAGTCTATACTTATACTTCGTACAAATTCCAAGAAACTTTTCCACAAAGCGATAGCAAATGGTGAGGATACTTTTCTTTGATCAGAGCATGGATTAACAGTCAATGTTTGGTTAACCTTCTTGGGATGAATCAAATTTCTATTATTGGCAATCCCAATCAACTAGTCTCTTTCATTATTCGAGATGGAGCTTTCCAGCCTTCCATACATCCTGCTACCTGAGAATTGATTTCTGAGATTATTTCCATTCCTTTAAAACTTATGTTTGGGGAGACCGTGGTACTTTCACCTTTCATAAAGCTTGGGAAACTGTCCGAAATGTAGGTAATTATGACCCTATTCTCTCTTTCGTCTAGCATAATAAAAACAGTCTGAGGATGTCTTTCATATCATACCTTGCTATTATGGGAAGATTAAACACAAAAGATCGTTTGCACTAGTACGACATTACCACAAATACAACATGTGCCTTGTGTGATGAACACTCTAAAACTATCGAACACTTATTTTTCCAATGTGTATATTCCTCTTACATCTGGTGTTCGTTAAAGCAAAATCTTCTTCTACTTCCTAATGTTCTTCCATCGTTGCATCAAGAGGTGAACCTGCTTAACTTTACTTTCACCAATCCTGATCAAATTCGAGATCTGGCTTTAGCAGCTTTTCTACTTCTATCTACTACATATGGAGGGAAAGGAATCGTCAGTTGTTTCAGCACAAGAAGATCCATTATACGACGCAACTAAAATGAATTGAGAAGGAGATTCTTTATCTTGTCAGAAATAATGGAAGTGCCACGCGTCGGAGTTCACGAAACTTTCAAATTTTGGAGTATTGAGGTGTTCTTCTCAATGATAGTGGGTATCCATAAAGGAGATTGGGTTTGTTTTTGTGGGTTTTATGGACCTTAAGCGGGTTGTACTGTTGTAATTCTTTAGATATCTATGCATATGTAAAACC
Source organism: Allium sativum (assembly GCA_030737875.1). Taxonomy (NCBI): domain Eukaryota; kingdom Viridiplantae; phylum Streptophyta; class Magnoliopsida; order Asparagales; family Amaryllidaceae; genus Allium; species Allium sativum. Next base: position 152,825,908 of record CM060912.1, read on the forward strand.
AAATTTATATGTACTCTTTTCCCCTGTAAGGCATCCATCTAGGTTAGGGGGATTATAGGGTGTTAACGAGGCATATAAAGGAGGTATTAGATTGTTTTTTTTTTCAAATAAAGCGTACCAATTTTCAAAAAAAAAATGGAAGGAAAATTGAGTTCTAATTATTGGAAAAAAATGAAGTTTTAACTAACAAATGGTTAATAAAAAATGGCCAAGTGATGCTAGATACCAAACTAGTGAATTCATTTTATTTTTATGGTTGAATTGTTGTTTATATTTGATAGTTAAATAACCGACTATCAAATCTGCCCAATACGATTGTTGGTACGGAAACACCGGAATCGAATTTATATTCGAAAACCAATTCGACTAGCAAATATGTAAGCATTGAAGATGTCAGAAGATGATCGAGATGGAGCATTGAAGACCATGGATCAACATGAGCGAAAGAACTACTCGTTGAATATTTCTAGCTCGTTCGCGGAGATAGTTTGACTTGTGATTCTGTCGTGATGGAAATCTATGGATTTGCAAGGACTACTCGCTACTGATTCTTTGGATGCGGTAGGAGGGTGCCTTCGGTTCATCCTGTTCCTAGATGAATTGTATGGACGAATGTCTGACAGAGTATACCTAATAGATTACAGTTGATTACCTTAAACATATTTACGTTTGGTGGCAAACAAATTTGTTTTTATAGCTTTACCCGTATTATTTTTGGGGAAATCAATTTGTGATTTGGCGGGTTTGATGATGTGGCATTCAAAGTAAATGGTGACATGCTATTTTAGAAGACAACGTGACCTTAAGCCTCATCAATCAGGAAATGACAAAAATTGGGTAGGAACCATGGCTAGTTGGGTCGCACCCAAGTAGGGTGTATTACCACCAATTTAGAGAAATTCCTTATTTGTTCTTCTTTTGTTTCTGTGTCTCCACGGATGGATGGTGGGCCCTTAAAACCATCTAGTGGTAGTACATTTGATCTACTCAAGCTAAATTAGTAAGCGGTCATGTGTGGCTGGGTTGCAAGATGTTCTTATTGAACCCTAGTGTATCTCCTCTAGAGTACACTGATCGGAAGGTGGTCCTATACCTTGTCATAGTTGGAATCCATTATCCAATAAGCACCCATGGTTTTTGATTATAAACTATGTATGTGGAGCGTGAGATGCAAGTGTTATGCTATTTGGTTATGTATTTGATATAGACACTATTATAATATCACCAGATTTTTGTATCAAAAGGGTTTGGGGTATAGTAAGGTAAAAAAAAATCCATGTTTATGTGTGGGCTGGTCTTACTGTTATCCTTTTCTTTCAAAAGGATTTTCTAGAGTTAAACTATAAGGATGTTATTTAAACTTAGTGAGTTTCCCCAAGATGGTTCACTAGACTGATCCGTGGCATTTGTAATGCTCGGGTCAGATCGAGTTGTACAGGTTTAGGTTAACGGATGCTGTGAAGTCCGGAGATGAGTTGGAGAAGTCCAAATGTATGTTATACATAGTATTATTCCGATGTGTGTTGTATTTGAGAACATGTTATTATAACTGTCCAAACGTGTTGGATGTTCACTGTACTTTGATGATTGTAAGTATTATTTCAAGCTCTCAATAAAGTTATGACTGTATTATATTTTGTTCCGTTGCGATGTGAGATTGTGTGGTGTTGGATCCTTCTTCTTTATTTTATTCTAATATTTATTTCTTATCTTCTGTCACCTTCTAAATTCTTTCTATTAACTTTCTGCTTTTCTGTACCACTTGGGTTGACTGTGGTATTGAAATATCGGCTTAAATTGTACGAAAAAGTGGGACGTCACACCAGAAGTCCTATGATATTTTACTATTGTGTCATTAGATGAGGGACAAATTCAAATTGTATTCTTATATAGTTTGTTAGGGGCACAATCACTTAGCTCTTTGAATGATCTTCCATTAGTTTGGTGGAGGGGGAGAGGGGGGCCATTGCCACTGAAAGAGGCAAACTGATATTTGATATTTGTATTATAGACCTAGCAAAGCCATTCTTGATAGATATGGTAATCCCTTGACTGAGTTTTATTGGGGAACTCAGGATTTGGGCGTTTGGTAGCGCAACGATGGTGCAAGAAAAGAAAGGGAAAAGAGATTCGTGTGAATAAGGATTCTTTTAATGTATTGCACACTAATCAAATAAAAAGGTATATGTATGTCCACAATGAAAATAAAAGAAATTGCTTGAAACTACGGATCTCGATTGATGTGAGTTATGGAAATAGATCTTTACATCTTTCAACTAATCAATCAAATGAGGTATGTAAAATATTTTCCTGAAATAATGAGAATGTACAAGATGGTGAATAAATGAATGTTACAATAGTAAAAGTTTGGTTAATGTGATGAACGGGGAATATAACCTATTATAATTAATTATATGAATGAGAATGTAATATAGTAGGTAGTTTCTTTACTGTACATAACTAATATCCCAATTCTTTCCATATGACGCTCTTCCTATTTAGTAGGTTCTTTTATGGATCTAGATGTGTAGATATATATAATATATTTATATTTAGAAAAAAATACAAACATGTTCACTCACTATCTATATAGGAATCCTTGACCTAAGCTATGATACCAAATGTAACAACCCGTATTTCGACAGACCGTTTTTTTTTTCAAAAATCCCAATCTATCGAAGCTCAAGTTGGCTTGTTTGGTATCCCGCAAAAAAAACAGAGATAATAAATATATTAAAGCTCGATAAAAATATCTCACAACAGAATGGATAAAATATAATAATCAAATATAGCCTTACCGAAATAATAACACTGTCTTACCAAATATCTACCATAAACCTAACTAGCGAGTATGTTATCAGGAGAGGGTCAAAACAAAAAATTTCGGTGATCGGACAAATTATACATTCTGAAATAACCCTGCATGTACCGTTCAGTTATATTTTCTTAATTATTAGGTTATTTGGGTTAACAACACTCAAATTTTTATACTTAGGTCGAACTCATCTACTCCCGGGTAGATTAAAGCTAATATATTATATATGTAGTTATGCCCGACATCTCAAGGTACTCCTCATAGTACCTTCCTCGTACTGTCTTTGTCGTCATTCCATAAAAGCGTATACAACCTCCATCCTACGTTGAACAATATACAAAAATCTATATAGTTACTCCACGTAATCGAACAAAACTACCATCACAATGCCATGTAAGCGTACGAATCGTCGTATCTGAACTCCTCGGTTGAATCAAATCTTGACACAGAGTAACGCCTTACTGTCTACAATACACCATCCAATGCGTGTATCTAGACCCTCACATGAAAGTATTGTCTATTTTAACCTGAGTTCCGTAATAGGGTTGCATCCAATGCACGAAACTCGGTCCAGAGCTTTCCATATTTGTAAAGGCCCGCTTCATTAAGCCTACAGTACAGATATCCAAGTATGGTCTGTATTTTCATGGTGGCTATGGCCCCACCCTGGCCCCTCCCTCTACACCAAGAGCTAAGTGACGTGCCCATATAAAGCAATCTAACATTCATTTTGACGTGTCCTGCAACCAACGTCTCGATAGTGAAAGATCAATGGTTTCTAGGTTTAACTCTAGTCCTTCGGTGTCCTACTGATTGCGGATGATAGATATCCAACGATTATTATTCTGAATTTGGTCCTGACACGCCTCTCCGAGGCAAACTGCTGAATCGTCCAACGCCATCCGCCGTAGCCTTCTGACTGTTAAATTGCAGTTGCAGTCAAGGTATACTCACCGGGTGGTACCATATAGACCCAACCCCTACGAGTATGGCCTGAGCATGTACCGCATAGAGGACCATCACTGAGTTCCCTACCATATCCCCAAGAAGACACGTGCTTCCCATTAGTCCCGCAGAATAATCAAATAGAATAATCAGGCAGAATAATCAAATGGACGTGCTCCTCTCGTGTCTTCAAGCACCACGATGATCTACCACGTTGGGTTCTTCACCTTCGTACATGCGAACTGGCCCAAGCACATCATACTAACATGTTATTAGATCCAACGTCTAATCTTTTAATCATGCGCTTACTTTATCTTATTAGATTGCTAGTTATCTTGATTATCCACATATTCACTTTTTTATTGAAGTTACAAGGTTCATTAGCTCACAATTGGCTACCTACATTTTTTATTCGTCCCTATGCTGCCGGAGTTGTCCTCTGCTTATTAATTATTACATTTATTAGACTTAACACTTTCAATTATAAGTCTACCAATAATAAGCCTACTTTTTTCTTTCTTATTTAATCAAGCTTACACTGTTATCACAGCTTCTTCTTCTTCTTGTTATTGTTTACTTATTAACTTTTATCTTAACTGAGGTTTATTAATAATTCTCTTTTTCATTTATTATAACCCATGTTATATTCCACTTGTCCCTAGGAATTCATAACTAACCCGCCTCTCTTACGAAGGCATCAGAAGCTATCAATGCTGAAATCCCCTATCTGAATATCGTCACGGGATTCAGACTTATATTTCTGAATAAGAGATGAAACGTCAAAATCTTTTTGCTAAGCCTCGGTAATATAATCTAAAAGAGTAGGTCAAGCTTCCATGATACATAATAAGATAAGAGAATCAGAGGAAGTAGCACGATCATGAGTATAACATAAAGATAGAAACTCCACTCTGTCCATTCAACTATCATCATGGAAACAACTGCCTCATGTTTTTGATTCAAATCACCGACTACATGATTCCCCTTCCCCATGATATACTAGATATGAAGCCATAAAATGCAAGGAACTAAAGCCAACGTTGTTGACGCATATTGATCTCCTTCTAAGAAAATAAATAATTAAGCGACTTGTGATTAGTATGGAGAATAAAATGCTCGCCTAATAAATAGTGGCACCAAATCTTTAGTGCGAAGATAATGGCGGCAAGCTTGAAATCATGGGTAGTCTAATGAATTTCATTCGGGAGTAGTTGCCTTGAATTATAGGCAACCACTCGATGTCAGTGCATAAGCGTAGCGCCAAGACCACTATGACTTGCGTTGGTATAAACAACAAGATCTTAGTTCCCTTTAGGAGCCACTAAGATAGGTATATGAGTAAAAACCTCCGTGAGTTGCTGAAATGAAGCTTCACATTGATCAAAACCAAACAAATCGAACACCTTTGCAAGTGATATTGGTAAGAGGTAGCACAATACAAGAAAAATCTCTGATAAATTGATGGAATAACCAGCCATCCTAAAAAACCTGCGAATCTCCGAAATATTCCCAGGCCTCTTAAATTTTGAATTGCCTCGATCTTAGAAGGATTAGCAGAGATGCCATTGGAAGATAGAACATGGCTTAAGAATTTATCTTGCCTAACCGAAAAATGACACTTAGAAAATTTAGCTTTGAGTTGATGTTGCCGAAGGGTACTCAAAACGATCCTCAAAGGATTACCATGCCCGACTTCGGACTTGGAATAAACCAAAATATCATTAATGAATATGAGTACAAATTTACCATGATAATCCTAGAACATTCTATTCATAAGATCAAAAAAGGATGCAAGAGTGTTCATCAGAATGAATGGCATGACAAGCCAGTCATAAGAACCATATCGAGTGCGGAATGCAGTAAGAGGAATGTTGTCGTCCGCAACTCGAAGATTATGACGAGGTCAAGCTAAGAAAAGACCTCGCTCCTCTCAATTGATTGACCCGATCGTAGATCCTAGGCAACATGTATCGGTTTTTGTTAGTTAACTCATTAATCTTGCGATATTTAATGCACAGCCTAAGAGTCCCATCTTACTTACTCACGAATGCCACCATGACAACCCAGAAGAAGAGTTAGATCAAATAAAATGCTTAGCCTCAAGCTCCATAAGTTGTTCCTTAGGGTCCTTATTTTCTTTAGTCGACATCCTAGTCGGAGGTCGAATCACTTGCTGGGCAATGGGAACTAAGTCGATGCGAAACTCGATAGCCTGTTTGGGTGGCAACCTGAAACTGGCTCAAATAAATCAACGAAGTCACAAATGATTAGAATATATGACACATCATCCTCAATATGGTCTTGATACTCTAAGGAAAATAAAGATACATTGGTGTCACGATCGACGTCCTGAAGAATAAGTAATAATTGGTCATATGAGTCAGGATGTCAAAGGTACAAGACTTTCTCAACACAAAGAATTCTAGCCTCATATCGGAGGAGCCAATCCGTACAAAGAATCATATCAAATTCAAAATAAAAAATCACTTGCAAACTCACACAAAAAGGAAAGCCACACATAAATAACTCAACATCCTCACACATCAAACTGAGCGTTGTGGACTCCCTAATACAATTTGCAACTTGCAATGATGCCAATAAACACATAGCATCCAAAAATTAAGTATCAACGAGTCATTCCAATCGAATGAATGCGACGCACCCGTATCGAATAAAACTCGAATCAATTGATCATGTAATAGTAACAAGCTTTCAACAATGGAAGGCGTACTTCTAGGCTGAGATGATCCACTGGATACTCTCACCGCATTAAGATTACCAGAATTGGTCCTCTTTGATCTTTTAGGACAAGAAGAGACCTCATAACCCTATTTCTTACAATATCGACATATATGAGGATTTAGGTATGCCCTTGCGAAATGATCAAGTGACCAATAATTGTAGCATCATCCCTATCCTTCTCTCTCTTGACCACTTCGAGATGAAGGGTCGCATCCACTAACTCTTCAATGGTTAATTTGAGTTGCAACATGAGAGGCTTCATGAGATACTTCTTAAGACCATTCACAAGCTTAAAATTCTTCTTGTAGGAAGTAGAAATATGCTCACAACCATATTTGGATAAGGCCTCGAACGATGAAACATGCTCGGATATCGTCGACTGCCGTTACTAAGGTCAAGGAAGCTATATGTTAAGATCTCCTTCTCGAATTCGAGAACAAACTTAAGCTCAAAAATCTCCTTAAACTGCTTCCACTCTAAAGTGGACTCACCACTTCCTCCACTAACAACTCATATCAATAAAGCACATGATCTTATAACATGCTCATTGTTACAAAAGTGCGGTGATGGTTAGAAATCTCCATTCGCGTAAAGATATGCTCATAGGTGCAGAGCCAAGCCTGATACTTATGAACTGTGTCAATACCTCTGATTAGCTTTCCACCGAGGTGCGTAAAATTGCTACATATGCACACAAATGAAGATTTGTGAGGATGGGAAGAATGAGGAGGTGCAGGAGGTCGGGTGCTCTTAATAAGTTTTTCGATCTAATCGATCGACATATATACCCCTTCGGTGCAGGAGCCACTAGATAACTCAACTCTCTTTTCAAGGCGTCAGCCACTGGACGCTCAACGGTAGAAGTATGGGCTCTACCTCTTCCAAACATAAGATGAAAGTTGAAATAAGCTAGGATTATTCATAAGGATAAGATATAGTAACGGAATTAAATACGAAAGCAATACAACGTAATTTAAGATTATACATTACTAGACATATTCCACTTAAATTTACTCCAAAAGGATATGAAGAAGGTTAAGGACAAGATTAGGATTAACTCTGACTATAGATGATGTTTGTACTAGTATCATACAATGATGTATTGTAGTCTATAAATTACTCTTTGTTAATCACATTTTGTTCTGAACACTGCTTTAAAACCAAACTGTAACACTCTACCCCGTGACCCATATTAACAAAGAGTATTAACGAGTAATATTGTCTATTAATACGGAAAATATGGCTGGTTAGGAGCAACCGTTCATAATTTGTATTGAAAAAGTATCAAATATGCCCAAAAAAAATATTCACGGATTGACACACTTAACCCTTATTCAATACAACATTACAATGGCTACATCATCTACTCAGAACAAAACACAGTATAAAAAGATACAGAGATTATAGAACAATAAACACATATATACATATACATAGATACATCATGTACAATATATTTTACTACATATAAGTGGTCATGCGATCCACTATATATATACACATATCAAAATCCCTATGAAAGAATATATACATTAACATGTCTCGATGGAACTACAAAAGAAAACAATAAAAACTATGTGATCCAAAAGGTCAAACATAATATCTATGAGAAAACTACTAAGCATATTCCATAAGTACCTAACCTACAACTAGGATAACCTGAGTAATGAATACAGTTTTCATGGTTCGTGATACCGATGTAAGTAAATGGGAGTATATTTACACCGATAGAAGACAAGCTTGGGATGAAAAAAAATGCATATGAAAATTGAAGCAAAGTTATTTTTTTGAAATGCAAGTAACTGTACTTTGTTTGGAAATTGTAATAACCCGGAAATCTGAGCCAATTTAAAATTTTTATTTTGGTTATTTTAATGGATTTTGATTATTTAAAATGAATTATTTTAAATAATAACGACGAAAAATTTATTTTCGACGAAGTTAAAACGAATAATTTTAATTTAATTATATAACGAGCCTGAAATGGTGCTGTAGTTCGAAAATTCGATTTCGAATTTCAAATGAATATACAGAATTCAATATAAGTCAGAATTGAACGAAACCAGAAATATTGAATTCTGTTTGATCATATCTTTCTAACGGATGTAAGAAACTGAGATTTCACTTTAAAATTTGAAAGGTATGTCCAGTTTAAAATTCAGAAAAGTCGCTGTGGAATTTATATATATTTTAATATATATAAAGGCCTTTAAAAATAGCCATTTTGCAAACGACCTCGGTTTTCGATGAAACCACTTTTGTTGGATCCGGGATGTCAATTTATTGCTAGGTTTCAAAATTCATAATTTTCTGAATTAATATGTGAGCGTGGCGAAGTTAAACGTGTTTTAACAGTTTTAGTCAATTTCGATCGACCAGAAAATGGCCATTTTTCAAACGGTCTCAGAATTTGATGAAATTAGTTTTGTAAGGACCGTATCGTAAATACGAAGCTAGAAAATATTTTTCGGGAATTTTTAGAGTTAGTATGTGGCCCCGGTAAATTGAAATGTGCGTTCAAATTCAATATATAGAGTTATATTTTGATTTTGATGGAAACTGATTGAAACGATCGAATCAGCTTACGATACATATCCCATTATGTTCGGAACGGGGGTAATTAGCTTGCGGCGACACTCGTTGGTTTCGATTAGGAGACTAAACGGATTATTTTTGAATTAATTAAAAATAAAATATTTATATAAATAGGGGGTCAACAAAAATTGGTCAAACCCTACTTTTCATTTCACCCGGTCAAACTCTAACCCACCGTCGTTCTAAACACCTTTGAAGGCGGAAAAGGCTAAGTTTTTAAATCCTTAAAATTTCCCGAACGGATTCGAATTAGCCTAGGGTTTTCAAGGGAAAATCAAAGGGGATCTCACGGGCTTTAAATCCGAATGTGTTTGATGATCAATGGATCGACGTTGTGGCTGTTATGGCGTCAGAAAGGCGCGCCGTTCATAGGAGAATTCCACGTTGAAGAGGGCGGCGAGCTGCACCCAGTTCGAGGCGCAGGGAGGTGGCTCAAGCCTCTTCCAAGTGGCGACTTTAGATCGAGGTCCAATGCTTCGTAGCTCGTGCGCAATCAAACCCTAGTGGCGGAGCAAAATGGGTCTCGTTACGATAAGGAGGGCCGGTTTGTTTTACAGATAGTGGAGAAGATGAAGAATTCAACAGTGAGCATTTTCTTACTTAAGTTATTTAATGTTTAAGATTTTGAAAATAAAAATATACTTAGCTTTTGAAAATAAAAATATACTTAGCTTTTGAAAATAAAAATATACTTAGCTTTTGAAAATAAAAATATACTTAGCTTTTGAAAATATACTTAGCTTTTGAAAATAAAAATATACTTAGCTTTTGAAAATATACTTATCTTTCGAAAATGAAAATATACTTAGCTTTTGAAAATAAAAATATACTTAGCTTTTGAAAATAAAAATATACTTAGCATTTAAACTATAAAAATTTGCATTGTTTAGAACTATAAAAATTTGCTTTGTTTAAAACTATAAAATTTGCTTTGTTTAGAGCTATAAAATTTGCTTTCTTTAGAACTATAAAAATTTGCTTTGTTTTGAACTATAAAATTTGCTTTGTTTTGAACTATAAAATTTGCTTTGTTTTGAACTATAAAATTTGTTTTGATTTGAAAATATGCAATGCTTTGTTTTGAAAATATAAAATACGATTTTTGAATGTATAATCATCATACTAAAAAGGTGATTTTTAATATGAACAGCGTGAAAATGAAGTTGGAATTTCGGGCAAATCCAAACTGGTTAGAAATTCAGAAATAAAACAATTCCTGAAACCGATCAAGGTGAGAACTCCTCACTTTTAATTTATTTCTAGTTTAAAATATATACTAGGATGCAGACGGTGTTTAGTAGCACCCGACAACCGTTGTCCACAGACCATGGACGGCTTGTATGCTTGTTTGTTTGATTTTGATGTGAAATGAAATAAAATATTTATATAGTTAAAAATATTTTATAGTTGAAAATAGATTTTTTAACGTGTATTTAAAATGAAATAAATATAAGCAAATCAGACGATTTGTTTATATACAAACATCTGACTGATATTGATTGGGACGATAAAATTTTACACATCGCCCAATTGCACAAATAAAATCTGTGTTTGATTGATTGAAACCCCACACGGGTATTGGGATGATATATGACATACACTAATCCCAATAATTAGTTGTATGCCGATCGATTGATTGACAGGTTGTTATAAGCATTAAATATTTATATTTAATGCTTATGCAGTTGTGCGGTGCACTCTGGATGATGGTTGAATATTTATCGTTGTTATTTTATACATGTGTTGTAGAAAATCCATATAATTAACATTATATGGTAATTGATTGGGCCTCATTCCAGTTTTGAAATAGAAATATTTGAATAGAATATTTGAATAGAAATATTTGAATAGAAATATTTGAATAGATATATTTGAATAGAATATTTGAATAGAAATATTTGAATAGAATATTTGAATAGAAATATTTGAATAGAATATTTGAAAAAGAAATATTTGAAATAGAATATTTGAAATAGAATATTTGAAAATAGAAATATATGAAGCCGTGTTGATTAGATTTGCGCCATTTTGACGCGAGCGATATTTAAATCGATTTTATTCGTTTTTATAATGAATATCGAAAAGGAAGTGATTTCCAAATATAACGTTTTGAAAATATTATCATTTGTATATCGATGATGTGGAATATTCAATTTTGATTTGAAATTAAATAGAAATGAATTCGAATTGAAATTGAATTGAAAATGAATTCGAATTGAATTAATTTGAAATTCAAATTGAATTTAAAATGAACTGAAATTGAATTAAAAATCGATTTGAATTAAAATCAATTTGAGATGAATTTAAAATGAATTTATAAGGAAAAATTCAATTTTGATTTGAATTTGAAATGGAAGTTGAAATTGTTTTTGAAACGAATTTAAAACGATTTATAAAATTCGTTTTAAAAGGAAATCGACGAAATATTATATATATATATATATATATATATATATATATATATATATAATGGCCCGAATAGAACGCGCCGCGCCGCGGCAGTTTGCGAATTTCGACCATTGACTTCGAATGGATATTGCGGGAGATCCGACCGTCGGATTCTCCTAAAACCAGAACCGTTGGGTTCGTATCGAAAAGAGCTTTCTAACGAATATTAGAGATTTGAAATCTAACGGTTGGATTTGGAATTATGTCCAAATCAAATTTGGAAAAGGTCGTTGTAAGTGCAGTTCGATGGCCGTTGGTGGAAATCGACTGTACAGGCCTTGATAAAATTATTAAAAGTAGTAATAATTTGTGTAGAATCATAAGAAACGATTTGTGAAGAATTGGGATGAAAATTTCCATATTTGAAAAGGTAAAAATAGATTTTTATCGAAATGAACTAGTTTTGAACTAGAATTATAATTCTATTTATTTTTAAAATAAATAAAGTGGATTTGAAATGGTTTTGAAAATAAACAGAATTTCCAATAATTGAATTGGAATGGATTGGAATCGAAATCATCTTTGGAATATTTCGATGTTGGATTTCGTAATTATATAGATATTGTTATGGAAATTTGAAAGATATATTTATATCGTTATTTCCAATATGATATTTGTTGGTCATAGAATTTGATATTGAATATAAGCCGATATATTTTCTATTCAGAGCCTTGTATTTAATATCGAATGTGATTTGGGGTTGTCGTGAATGGTGTCTTCATTAACATTGTTCTTAAGCCAAGTGGAGAAAAAGATTAAATCCTTTTATTTAGATTTAATGAAGTGTATCAATTAAATAATATTTAATTGGAATTGAATTGGTATTGATTTTTGGGTTTATCGTGAACAGTGTTTTAAATAACACTTGTTCTTTAACCCGATAATTAATGGAAGGTGATTTTGGGTTGTCGTGAACGGTATCTTCAATAATACTATTCTTAGACCCAACGGAGTTAAGAAAATCATAGACTAACTAGAGATTAGTTAAGTTGAATAGTTTCTTGGGTATTGATCTGATGTTGGTTTCGGCCTTCGGGGTTAATACTTAGGGAATTGCTCACTTGCTAATTTACGGTTAGGGACTGATTGAAATGTTATGTGATTTAGGGTTTATCGTGAACCGTGTTTTAAATGACATCGGTTCTTTAACCCAGTTAAAGATTAACACTAAGGGGAATTTTAATGAATCTTTAATTAGATTGAAAAGATCGAGAATGGAGTATCACCAGTTTTGCTCCAGGCGATAGTTAAATCTTTAATTAGATTTGAACGTGAAATGGTAATTGAATTTACCGATAACACCGTGGTGTTAGATATGAAGTATGACCAGTTTTACTTCATGGGATAAATAGGCTGGAATTGGGAAATAAAATAAATAATTACTTCAGTATGGTTCGCTAATCCCGACTTGTTTGAAGTGATTTTCAAAGGAAGATTAAAGAATAAATTTAAAAGAATTTATCTTTGATAAAATTAATGGGAACCTTTCCCTAACAATGTGAAATTTAGAAACTAGCTGTAGGTTGGCTAAGAAGGATGGTTTCCTGGGTATTGATCTGATGTTGGTTTCGGCCTTCGGGGTTAATATTTGGGGAATTATTCTCTTGCTAATTTACAGTTAGTGATTGATGAATTGGAATGAGGCGTATGTTATGTTTGTGTAACACTTGTTTAATATATATGTGAGTTATTCGGAAAGACCGGGTTTATCCCATTTTGAATAACTGATACGACGATAAGTCGAATATGAAGACGGTGGTTGAAGACCGGAGGTCTTCACTAGGCCTGGCAATTTGACACGTGACACGCTAACACGAAACGAAACGACACGAAATAAACGGTTATGGGTTTTGATTTTTGGTATACGAAACACGAAAGTACACGAACACGAAATTACACGATAAATTTCGTGTCGGATATGGGTTTTCACTTTCAATACACGAAAGTACACGAAATATTTTATATATAATTTTTATTTTTTATATATCATATAATATATTAATTTCGTGTACACAAAAATACACGAAAGTACACGAAAGTACACGAACAGGAAGTACATGAAAGTACACGAAAGTATACGAAAGTACACGAACAGGAAGTACACGAAAGTACACGAAAGTACACGAAATTAATTTCGTGTACTTTTCGTGTCGTTTCGTGTTTACACGAATTATTTCGTTTCGTGTTCGGATCGGGTAAACAGGTACACGAAATGATTTCGGGTCGTTTTCGGTTTTAGCTCTGAGTACACGAAAACACGAAAGTGCACGAAACGAAAGTACACGAAACGACACGATTGCCAGGCCTAGTCTTCACGTCGTTTGGTTGATTACTGATGATCTTGATTGGGCCGTACACCCAAGAGGAGGGAATCAGTTAGTGGTCGTCCAAACGTAATTGGAGATCGATGGATATGCGAGGTACAAGGTGCCACCGGCTTCGTTCAGACCCAGAACGGACTTGTAAATGGACTGTGTATCTGACATTGGATATCATTTTGTGTGATTGATGGATATCGGTTGCATGGAGTGGTTTTCCTGTGTGGCATGCTAAGATGCAAATGATCAAGGCTTTTGTTGAAAAGCAAAGTCTTGTGGTTGATGATCAAAGCACGACCTTTATGGCGTAGCTTTATGTAGCGTTGATTCGCAAGCGTCACACCCCGGTTGTGAACCAGAAACGGGAGAGGACATCAGGGAGGGCATGCGTTTCCTTCTAGCTAGAAATGGCGTCAGTGGTTTTACACGCCCTGACGAGTTTGACTTATGTGGTTATTGCTGTTGCGAGGCACCTCGGATATATCGGTGACTATGTGAAGCCGATGGAGTCATTTGTTGGCTCATTGACACCCCAAAGGGTGGGGAAACGCAGTGTTCAGGCATTTTAATCCACATCGGTGGACCGGCCCTGACGATCCAAAGGTCACTCGAGCTCTGACCTGAGACACGGGCTACAGCGTCTCGAATCGGTAGAGGACTATCTTTTGCCTCGGTTCACAGATGGAAATCCAACTTCCAAATACGTGACATTTGCGGTTTTGATTGTAGAGCCTAGTATGGCGACATGATGTAATGTATTGTAATCTCTGATATTTGTTGTATAATATTTGGTTATACTCTGTATATTCTTGTATTCTGATGATATTGTTTGTAATATACAATGAAATGTTCTTCTGTTTGCGTTCTAATTTGTCGTGTTCTCAAAACAATCAGGGGTTTCGAACGGTCTAGGTCAGTTTAGCAACTGATTCGGATCGAGCGAGATTCTCGGTCGTTACATTTGGTATCAGAGCTTTGGTTTACAGAGCTCAGAGAACAAGACACGTTAGAACCATACAAAAGAATTCATCAGAAATTGGATTAGTAATATCCAATGGGAATGACTCGTTAGAGATGGGATCAGTAGTATCCTAGAACGAGTGTGAAGAGTATATTTTTAAAATGAAAATAAATTTTGTTTTGAAAATTAAATCATTTTATACGTATTTGAATATTTATTTGTATTGAATTTGGACAATTCAATATATAAAGATTTTGCATATATGCCTTGCAAATGTATATTCAAAGTTTTAATATACTGGATGGATATAGAATCACATTCTAGACACCCGAAGATGATAATGATGCTTGAGATCTCATCATCAGTATTTACGTCCGAGCTTCGAAAGTGTGACATCTATATATTTCCATTAGACTAGTGTGAGAACCAAAATTAGATAGGGATTATTGTGTGATTTGGCATCAAAAATCTGATTTTTTGACTATGTATCAAAATTATGAATTTGAAAAGCTAATTCACTAATTGATTGATGATTGTGTTGTTCGATTATTGTTCGTTTAATTAAATGTTGAACCTTTAGCCAAACTGAATCAAATTGTGAGTTGTATTGAAAATTAGTCGCATTTGCATACATATACATGTACTTACATTGAACAGGTCATAGCAAGGAGGCTAGAGCAGAAGAATAAAATTGTTTGCCCGACAAATAGGTACATATTTACCATAATTTACTGTTTTGTTTGGGTGATGATGATTTTAAGGGCCGCTTGGCTAGCCGCTTGGCTTTTTCTTTTGGATTGAAGAAGGCCATGGGAGGCTATATGAAATATCCCGAAGTCCCCGGTGCAGGGGAGGTTATGGCGAAATTTTTCGAAAATTTAGGGTGTTAGCCAAATTTTTGAAAAATTTGAAAAGTTCTTAGAAACTGAAAAGTTGAAGAACTTAAGCCGTAAAGAAAGTAATGAAAGTTGAGTTGATTTGTGAAACAACTTTCAGCTTCGTTCCTTTTCGGGGACGAAAAGTTTTAAGTGGGGGAGATTGTAATAACCCGGAAATCTGAGCCAATTTAAAAATTTTATTTTGGTTATTTTAATGGATTTTGATTATTTAAAATGAATTATTTTAAATAATAATGACGAAAAATTTATTTTCGACGAAGTTAAAACGAATAATTCTAATTTAATTATATGACGAGCCTGAAATGGCGCTGTAGTTCGAAAATTCGATTTCGAATTTCAAATGAATATACAGAATTCAATATAAGTCAGAATTGAACGAAACCAGAAATATTGAAATCTGTTTGATCATATCTTTCTAACGGATGTAAGAAACTGAGATTTCACTTTAAAAGTTGAAAGGTATGTCCAGTTTAAAATTCAGAAAAGTCACTGTGGAATTTATATATATTTTAATATATATATATAAAGGCCTTTAAAAATAGCCATTTTGCAAACGACCTCGGTTTTCGACGAAACCACTTTTGTTGGATCCGGGATGTCAATTTATTGATAGGTTTCAAAATTCATAATTTTCTGAATTAATATGTGAGCGTGGCGAAGTTAAACGTGTTTTAACAGTTTTAGTCAATTTCGATCGACCAGAAAATGGCCATTTTTCAAACGGTCTCAGAATTTGACGAAATTAGTTTTGTTAGGACCATATCGTAAATACGAAGCTAGAAAATATTTTTCGGGAATATTTAGAGTTAGTGTGTGGCCCCGGTAAATTGAAATGTGCGTTCAAATTCAATATATAGAGTTACATTTTGATTTTGACGAAAACTGATCGAAACGATCGAATCATCTTACGATACATATCCCATTGTGTTCGGAATGGGGATAATTAGCTTAGGGGGACACTCTGTAACAACCCGCATTCTACGCACCGAAGGATTGCTGAATATTTATTTCCTTCCCATATGAAGTTGTATGGTCATGTAACTTTGGGAAGCATCCATTAGAGTCATTTCCCATGTTAATAATTTTTGTCGATTTTTAAATGACTGTTTTGCCCCTAGTTGATCTTGTTTTGGCCATAACTTTTGATTGGAAAGGAATTTTGACCTGAAACCACTTCCGTTAGATTCGTTTGATGGTTTACCTTTCCGTAGAGTGGTCACATGTGAAAAACGGACTTACCGTTTGGGAGATATGGCTGAAATAAGGTTTGGAAAGTGAAAAACTGCTTAACCGGGCCAAATAGGTTGATTAACGAATAGGCCCATAACCCATTTCGGGATTAGGGTTATGGGGAGGCTGAAATGAGTTAGAGAATCATTCCATTTCAGTTTTCTAGCCTCCACTTACCTCCAAGAAACCCTAAAAATGGCCTCAAACCTCTAAATCACCTCCAAATCATCTTTTGATCAAGGATTAAGCTTAGCAACATCAAATCAAGGGAGATCTACACCAAATCAACATTGGAGCTGCTGTTTAGCATCGGGATTCACATCAAATCAGAGATTTATTTCAGATCTTAGTTTATTTGTGACTAAGGTGAGTGATTTGCATAGTTTCTCACTAATTATGGCTAATTAAGGGTAATTAGTGTTAATTAGCGAATTTAAACATGATAAAATTCCGGAAAAATATTTATAAAATCCGAAATGATGTTTTAGACCTCTGATATGAATTTGGGTTAAATTGGTTAAGTTTTGCTAATCACATCATTTGTTTCACCTAAACATGCTTAAGGGGAAATATGGGGCTTTGGGTATGTTTGATCCATATTAACCTATCATATTGATGTTTTGATGTTTGTGGTTGATTCTCTATGTTTCTATGACTGTATGGTACGCTTTGTGATTGATTAGAAGTGTTAGATTGGTCGAAAACGCCGTCGAGAGGCGAAAATAGCTTGCTGAAATGGTGTAGGTTTGGGGTCGAGATAACCGACCAGGGGTTTTTGACCGACCCGAGTTCCCGGGCCGACCAGAAATGGTGAAGAAGGACCGACCGATCTTGACATCGAACGACCGACCAGAAATGGTGAAGGAGGACCTACCGACCCTGACATCGAACGACCGACTAGGAATGGTGAAGGAGGACCGACCGACCCTGGCAATGACCGACCAGGATTGGTAAAGTGTTCGACCGACCAGGGATGATGAAAACCGACCAGGGATGATGAAAACCGACCGGGATTAAAGTTGCTTGACCGACCGACCCGAACAGGAGAGAAGGCCAATAACCCGAGATGCAAATGTAGTCCAAGTTGGAAGTTATGACTCAGGATCCAGATGGGGACCAACGAGTCGACTTCATGAGTTGGACTTTGCTGCGGGACGTGTGCTAAGGAGTTGTCGACGTTCATAACTTCGATTCACCACTAAAAATGGATGATGGGCTACTTATTAGTGCAGTAGAGTCACTATGACTCGAGGGGCAAAGTGATGGTAGCAAGACTACGTTATCAGTGCAGTAGAGTCATTATGACTCGAGGAGCAAGGTGATGCGTAGTAAGACTATGAGCCAGTGCAGTGGGGTCATTGTGACTCCATGGGGCAGAGTGGATATAGTAAGGATTAGTAAGGCTATGAGCCAGTGCAGTGGGGTCCTTGTGACTCCATGGGGCAAAGTGGACATAGCGAAGGATTTGTGGCTACGTTATCAGTGCAGTGAAGCCATTTATGACTTCATGGGGCAAAGTGATCGTAGCAAGGTACGTTGGGTGATCGAAGTGGTGAATATCATATGCTTTATGCACTGAGTGAGAGATGTGAGGATGGTTACTATGTTTGATTGTTTGCCATCACTATGACATGCACACCCCCACCTCCGTATCTTTGCACCGTTTGATATGGCACCTTAGAGTGTTGTACAGTATGTAGTGCTAACTCTTTGGCTGCAGGTCCAGGTTCAGGTATGTTTTAGTCTACCTGTTATTGTTCTTATGCTTATCGCTCATACCAGGCTTTATGTCTGACCCAGAGTTTTATGTCTCCTCTTATTACTCTGGGTGCTCACACGAGCAGACTAGAGACAGGTTAGCTGGTGATGCGCGAGTAGCTGATTCGGAGGCGGGCAGGAGGCTTCCACGTATGATATATAGATATTCTTCCTGTCTCGTTGGCAGTCGCTACTTGGGCATTAGTAGTGTACCCCCTTTATCTTGCTTTTGCTTTGAGACAGTTTGAAAAGTTGTAATAATGTTTAACTTTGGATCATAAGCTGCAATTGGATTTTTTGCTGCTATGTTAGTTATTTCAGCTTATGCACTGTCTCGCCTGTTTTATGTCAAGTATGTTATTATTATATTTTATTCTATGCGCTGTGAGACATTCTACAGGTTCTTTGTTAGTTCATTTCCTTCTTCCCTTTTTCCTTCCGACGACCCGTTCCGTGCTAACTGGGCATGTGTACAGCGCACCTTTGGAGTAAATGACGGTTGGTGCGGGGCGGGCTATCACACTTGGTATCAGAGCTCTAGGTTGCGTAGTTAACCTAGGGAAAGACACTAGGGAGAGATAGTACGTATATGAGAGCGCGTATTTGTGATTACTTTGGTTTTCAAAAGCTATATGTATATACTATTAGTAGTGTAAGAATGAAGTCGTACTGCACTAGCACCACTATGGGGTCACTAATCATTTCTCTTTTACAGATCGACGATGAGCCGATATGCTAGAGGTGCTGGTAGGGGAGCCAATAATGCGAATGCTGCTGACATGAGGGCGATGTTTACTGACCTCATGAGAGACATGCTTAGAGAAGTGCAAGGGGCAGTTCCTAATCCCGGAGTCGGTGTTGGCCCAGTAGTGCAGGCGCCTAGGGTCGATTTTGCCAAGTTGTGCAAGGATTACACTAACCTTGGTGGGAAGCCGTTCCACGGGACGGAGTCGGCCACAGATGTTCAGGACTAGATGGATAGCTGTGATCGTATCTTCGATGACTTGGGTCTTGAGGATGCGATGAAGAGAAGGTTAGCGTCTCGTCTGCTGCAAGGGCGAACGATGAATTGGTGGAATGCCATTAAAACAGCTACTCCAGAAGATCAGGTTACTTAGGATCAGTTCAAGGCTCGCTTTAGCGAGAAGTTTATTCCAGCTGCCCAGAAGTAGTGTTGTTCAAGAGATTTTTGGAACTCAAGCAGAGTGGTAGGGCAGTTTCTGACTATATTGCTGAGTTCGACACCTTGTCGAAGAATGGACTGTCTCTTATCGATACTCCTGAAAAGAAGAATGAGAAGTTCATTACTGGTTTGGATGGATACTTGGGGGAAAGGCTTATCAATCACATCGATGAGACTTTTGAATCGATTGTGGGGAAAGCTTTGAGATCAGAGAGTCTTTACCCTAAGTCAAAGACCGAGGCTGCGTCTGCAGAAGGGCCAAAGCCGCAAGCAGGCGGTGGAGGCAAGAATAACTCCCAGAACAAGAGGAAGCAGGACCAATCTAAGGGTGGCCAGAAAAAGAACAAGAAGGATGTTGAGTGCTTCAGCTGTGGTAAGAAGGGCCATTATGCTAAAGAATGTCGGGCCAAGCCAGCGGAAAGGAAGTGCTACAACTGTGGCCAAGTGGGACATCATAAGGATAAGTGTCCGCAACCTCTTAAGGAGAAGCAGATTGTGAAAGCATATGCTATTGATGATGTTCCTTCTTCGTCGAATGCCCCAACTACGGCGGAGAAAGGAAAGAATGTTGTTATTCAAGGTATGCTTTCTATTTATGATGTACCAGTTTGAGTTTTGTTTGATATTGGGGCTTCCCGTTCCTTCATATCTAGTGACCTGGTAGATAGGTTGGGACTGGAACTCGAGATAGTCGTTAAACCATTGGTTGTGACGAACCCGATTGGTGGTTCGACCAGCCTTAGTATGATTTGCCGAAATTTTGTCTTATCGAGTCATGGATGTATGTTTGTTTGTGATTGATTTGTTTTGGGCTTTACTGGGCATGGCATTATATTGGGAGTTGATTGGCTCCAAAGATACGGGGTGGTGGTAGACTGTGAGGGCTTTTTGGTGATAGTTAGGGCGGATGATGGGCAGAGGGTAGTGTTTGGTAGTCTACCTAGTGATGGGGTTATGGCTAGTTTTGTAAATTCCCTCGACATCCCGCAAGATGAGCTGTCAGATGTGCCCGTGGTTGGCCAGTATCCGGACGTCTTCGAGGAGGTGACCGGGCTTCCACCACACCGAGAGATTGAGTTCTGTATTGATTTAGTGAAAGATGCCAGACCTATAGTGATGCCACTTCGTCGTATGGCACCAAGGGAGCAGCGAGAGCTCGGGGTGCAAGTTAGCAATCTTTTGAAGAAGGGATTTATTAGAAGAAGTGTCTCTGAGTGGGGAGCACCAGTTGTGTTTGCCACTAAGGCAGATGGTTCCCTTCGTTTGTGTATGGACTATCGCGAGTTGAATAAGGTAACAAGGAAGAATAACTATCCTCTACCGCGGATAGATGATTTGTTTGATCAACTGGAAGGAGCAAGAGTGTTCTCCCAATTGGACCTCGCGACAGGATTTCATCAGCTCTGAGTAGCGGATGAGAGTGTTCCGAAAACGGCATTTAGGACACCGTCTGGATTTTATGAGTGGTTGGTCATGCCATTTGGGTTGACCAATGCACCAGCCTACTTTATGGATCTTATGAATCGAGTATTCAGAGATCAATTGAATAAGTTTGTTCTTGTGTTCGTAGATGATATCCTTGCTTACTCAAGGAAAAATGAGGAACACAAGGGACACTTGAGGGTAGTGATGGAGGTGTTGAGGAAACACCAATTGAAAGAGAAATTCTCTAAGTGTCACTTTTAGAGAAGGGAAGTGAGATTCTTGGGTCATGTTGTTTCCGAGAATGGTATTGCCGTGGACCCTACGAAGGTGGCTACGGTACAGGATTGGCCTACGCCCAAGAATGCAACAGATGTAAGAAGTTTCTTGGGGTTAGCTGGATATTATCATAAGTTTATCCAGGACTTCTCCAAGATAGCAACACCGTAGACTCAGTTGACTAAGAAGAATCAGTCCTTCGTCTGGGGCGGAGTGTGTGAGAATGCATTCAAGAGTCTAAAGGAAAAGTTGACGCGTGCACCAGTACTAGTCATTCCTAAAGGGAATGAAGAAATGACGGTATAAACTGATGCTTGTGGTACCGGACTAGGTGCGGTATTGATGCAAGGAGGTAGGATTGTAGCTTATGCTAGTCGGCAGCTGAAGCCGCATGAGAAGAAGTATCCTACCCATGATTTGGAATTAGCAGCGATCGTGTTTGCGCTGAAGATGTGGAGACACTATCTCTTGGGAGAAAGATTTGAGTTGTTTACTGATCATAAATCGTTAAAGTGTCTCTTCTCTCAGAAAGATCTGAATCTCCGTCAGCAGAGATGGTTAGAGTTCTTGGCTTCGTATGATTTTGATATCGCATACACACCTGGGAAAGGTAATACGGTAGCCGATGCCTTGAGTAGGATACGTGCCAGTTTAGGGGCTATGTTTCTTGAATGGAAGCCACTGGAGTATATCGCGGGG
Organism: Allium sativum; assembly: GCA_030737875.1. Classification (NCBI taxonomy): domain Eukaryota; kingdom Viridiplantae; phylum Streptophyta; class Magnoliopsida; order Asparagales; family Amaryllidaceae; genus Allium; species Allium sativum. Next base: position 152,848,202 of record CM060912.1, read on the forward strand.
TTTGATTTCAGACCAAAGTGCGAATTGGATCCAGTTATGCTATCTAGTTTGGCGATCAGACCCACTTTGATAGAGCGGATTGGTTCCAGCCAAAGGGACGATCCTAAACTATTGGAAATCATCTCCAAGTTAGAGATGGACATCGACGGTGAGGAGATGAACTTGTATGGGCTTGATCGAGAAGGATGGCTTAGAAAGAATGGAAGACTAGTTGTACCCAACGTGAATGGGTTGAGAGTTGAAGTGCTTAGAGAATGTCATCACTCAAAACTGACTATATATCCCGGTGGTAATAAGATGTATCGAGACATGAAGCAGACTTAATACTGGGAAGGGATGAAAAGAGACGTTGGGAAGTTTATATCCAAATGCATGAATTGCCAGCTAGTTAAAGCCGAGCAAAAGAAGCCTAGTGGGTTGTTGCAACCATAAGAAATTCCCGAATGGAAATGGGAGCAAGTCTCGATGGATTTCATCGATGGTTTACCAAGGACTAGATCGGGACATGATAGCATTTGGGTAATCGTGGATCGATTGACTAAGAGTGCAAGATTTATACCAGTCAAATCGACCAGAACGGCAGCTAAGTTAGCAGAATTGTATATGAAGTGGGCAGTGAGATTTCATGGAGTACCTAAAAGCATAGTAAGTGACCGAGACCCGTTGTTTACTAGTGGGTTTTGGAAAAGCTTACAAGAGGCTCTAGGGTCAGAATTACATCTCAGTACCGCATATCATCCTCAAACCGACGGTCAGACGGAGAGGGTGAATCGTATATTGGATCTCTTGAGAGCTTGTATATTGGATTTTGGTGGATCATGGGATGACCATTTGCATCTAGTAGAGTTTGCATATAATAATAGCTACCAATCCAGTATCGGCATGACTCCATATGAAGCTTTGTACGGAAGACCGTGCAACTCACCATCATGTTGAATAGAGACTGGCGAGAAGTTTATGCTTGGACTAGATGTGGTGAGGGAAACTTCAGATAAGATTAAGATCATTCAACAACGAATGAAGGCTGCCCAAGATCGGCAGAAGAGTTATGCTGATAAGAGGAGAAGAGACTTAAAATTCTCCGTCGGTGACTTGGTGTTTGTCAAGATTTCTCCGTTGAAGAGCGTGATACGATTTGGCAGGAGAGGCAAATTGGCACCAAGATTTGTTGGCCCATTCCCTGTTCTTGAACTAGTCGAGAATTTGGCATATAGATTTTACTTACCCGAGAAGATGGCGATAGTTCACAACGTATTTCATGTTTCCCAACTAAGGAAGTTCGTTCACGACCCAGATATGACTATTTCACCTGATCAGTTAGAGGACTTCGAAGTAAAACCCGAGGCGGTTGGGAACCGCAAGCCGATTCGTATTGTGGGGCACGATACGAAGCAACTTCGAAGGAAGGCGGTGAAGCTAGTCAAGGTTCAATGGGGCGAGAACGAGAATGATTGTACTTGGGAGACAGAGGAGAGCATTAGAAAGACGTATCCAGAACTCTTTGCCTGGTAAGACTTACTTCGTAATTTATTATTCCGCATGCTAGGATAGACTTTTTTTGCTTGTTTTGCATGTTTGATTGTTGTTTTATGGTTGATAGGCATGCGGAACCCTTTGTGTGTTTTGGATAGGGAATTTCGGGGGCGAAATTTCTTAAGGGGGGAAGAATGTAACAACCCGCATTCTACGCACCGAAGGATCGTAGAATATTTATTTCCTTCCCGTATGAAGTTGTATGGTCATGTAACTTTGGGAAGCATCCATTAGAGTCATTTCCCATGTTCATAATTTTTGTCGATTTTTAAATGACTGTTTTGCCCCTAGCTGATCTTGTTTTGGCCATAACTTTTGATTAGAAAGGAATTTTGACCTGAAACCACTTCCATTAGATTCATTTGATGGTTTATCTTTCCGTAGAGTGGTCATATTGAAAAACGGACTTACCGTTTGGGACATATGACTGAAATAAGGTTTGGAAGGTGAAAAACCGCTTAACCGGGCCAAATAGGGTGATTAGTGAATAGGCTCATAACCCATTTCGGGATTAGGGTTATGGGGAGGCTGAAATGAGTTAGAGAATCATTCCATTTCAGTTTTCTAGCCTACACTTACCTCCAAGAAACCCTAAAAATGGCCTCCAATCTCTAAATCACCTCCAAATCAACCTTTGTTCAAGGATTAAGCTTAGCAACATCAAATCAAGGGAGATCTACACCAAATCAACATTGGAGCTGCTGTTTAGCATCGAGATTCACATCAAATCAGAGATTTATTTCAGATCTTAGTTTATTTGTGGCTAAGGTGAGTGATTTGCATAGTTTCTCACTAATTATGGCTAATTAAGGGTAATTAGTGTTAATTAGCGAATTTAAACATGATAAAATTCCGGAAAAATATTTATAAAATCCGAAATGATGTTTTAGACCTCTGATATGAATTTGGGTTAAATTGGTTAAGTTTTGCTAATCACATCATTTGTTTCACCTAAATATGCTTAAGGGGAAATATGGGGTTTTGGGTATGTTTGATCCATATTAACCTATCATTTTGATGTTTTGATGTTTGTGGTTGATTCTCTATGTTTCAATGACTGTATGGTACGCTTTGTGATTGATTAGAAGTGTTAGATTGGTCGAAAACACCGTCGAGAGGCGAAAATAGCTTGCTGAAATGGTGCAGGTTTGGGGTCGAGATAACCGACCAGGGGGGATTTTGACCGACCCGAGTTCCCGGGCCGACCAGAAATGGTGAAGAAGGACCGACCGACCCTAACATCGAACGGCCGAGAAGAAATGGTGAAGGAGGACCGGCTGACCCGTCGAACGACCGACTAAGAATGGTGAAGGAGGACCGACCGACCCTGGCAACGACCGACCAGGATTGGTAAAGTGTTCGACCGACCAGGGATGATGAAAACCGACCAGGGATGATGAAAACCGACCGGGATGAAAGGTGCTTGACCGACCGACCCGAACAGGAGAGAAGACCAATAACCCGAGATGCAAAGGTAGTCCAAGTTGGAAGTTATGACTCAGGATCCAGATGGGGACCAACGAGTCGACTTCATGAGTTGGACTTTGATGCGGGACGTGTGCTAAGGAGTTGTCGACGTTCATAACTTCGATTCACCACTGAAAATAGATGATGGGCTACTTATCAGTGCAGTAGAGTCACTATGACTCGAGGGGCAAAGTGATGGTAGCAAGACTACGTTATCAGTGCAGTAGAGTCATTATGACTCGAGGGGCAAGGTGATGCGTAGTAAGACTATGAGCCAGTGCAGTGGGGTCATTGTGACTCCATGGGGCAGAGTGGACATAGTAAGGATTAGTAAGGCTATGAGCCAGTACAGTGGGGTCCTTGTGACTCCATGGGGCAAAGTGGACATTGTGAAGGATTTGTGGCTACGTTATCAGTGCAGTGAAGCCATTTATGACTTCATGGGGCAAAGTGATTGTAGCAAGGTACGTTGGGTGATCGAAGTGGTGAATATCGTATGCTTTACGCACTGAGTGAGAGATGTGAGGATGGTTGCTATGTTTTATTGTTTTCCATCACTATGACATGCACACCCCCACCTCCGTATCTTTACACCGTTTGATATGGCACCTTAGAGTGTTGTACAGTATGTAGTGCTAACTCTTTGGCTGCAGGTCCAGGTTCAGGTATGTTTTAGTCTACCTGTTATTGTTTTGATGCTTATCGCTCATACCAGGCTTTATGTCTGACCCAGAGTTTTATGTCTCCTCTTATTACTCTGGGTGCTCACACGAGCAGACTAGAGACAGGTTAGCTGGTGATGCGCGAGTAGTTGATTCGGAGGCGGGCAGGAGGCTTCCACGTATGATATATAGATATTCTCCCTGTGTCGTTGGTGGTCACTACTTGGGCATTAGTAGTGTACCCCCTTTATCTTGCTTTTGCTTTGAGACGGTTTGAAAAGTTGTAATAATGTTTAACTTTGGATCATAAGCTGCACTTGGATTTTCCGCTGCTATGTTAGTTGTTTCATCTTATGCACTGTCTCACCTGTTTTATGTCAAGTATGTTATTATTATATTTTATTCTATGCGCTGTGAGACATTCTATAGGTTCTTTGTTAGTTCATTTCCTTCTTCCCTTTTTCCTTCCGACGACCCGTTCCGTGCTAACTGGGCATGTGTACAGCGCACCTTTGGAGTAAATGTCGGTTGGTGCGGGGCGGGCTGTCACACACTCGTTGGGTTCGATTTGGAGACTAAACGGATTATTTTTGAATTAATTAAAAATAAAATATTTTATAAATAGGGGGGTCAACAAAAATTGGTCAAACCCTACTTTTCATTTCACCCGGTCAAACTCTAACCCACCGTCGTTCTCAACACCTTTGAAGGCGGAAAAGGCTAAGTTTTTAAATCCTTAAAATTTCCCAAACGGATTCGAATTAGCCTAGGTTTTTCAAGGGAAAATCAAAGGGGGTCTCGCTGGCTTTGAATCCGAATGGGTTTGATGATCAATGGATCGACTTTGTGGCTGTTATGGCGTCAGAAAGGCGCACCGTTCATAGGAGAATTCCGCGTTGAAGAGGGCGGTGAGCTTTACCCAGTTCGAGGCGCAGGGAGGTGGCTCAAGCCTCTTCCAAGTGGAGGCTTCAGATCGAGGTCCAATGCATCGTAGCTCGTGCGCAATCAAACCCTAGTGGCGGAGCAAAATGGGTCTCGTTACGATAAAGAGGGCGGGTTTGTTTTACAGATAGTGGAGAAGATGAAGAATTCAACAGCGAGCATTTTCTTACTTAAGTTATTTAATGTTTATGATTTTGAAAATAAAAATATACTTAGATTTTGAAAATAAAAATATACTTAGCTTTTGAAAATAAAAATATACTTAGCTTTTGAAAATAAAAATATACTTAGCTTTTGAAAATATACTTAGCTTAGCTTTTGAAAATAAAAATATACTTCGCTTTTGAAAATAAAAATATACTTAGCTTTTGAAAATAAAAATATACTTAGCTTTTGAAAATATACTTAGCTTTTGAAAATAAAAATATACTTAGCTTTTGAAAATAAAAAAATACTTAGCTTTTGAAAATAAAAATATACTTAGCTTTTGAACTATAAAAATTTGCTTTGTTTAGAACTATAAAAATTTGCTTTGTTCAGAACTATAAAAATTTGCTTTGTTTAGAACAATAAAATTTGCTTTGTTTAGAACTATAAAATTTGCTTTGTTTAGAACTATAAAAATTTGCTTTGTTTTGAACTATAAAATTTGCTTTGTTTTGAACTATAAAATTTGCTTTGTTTTGAACTATAAAATTTGTTTTGAACTATAAATTTTTTTTTTGATTTGAAAATATGCAATGCTTTGTTTTGAAAATATAAAATACGATTTTTGAATGTATAATCATCATATTAAAAAGGTGATTTTTAATATGAACAGCGTGAAAATGAAGTGGGGATTTCGGGCAAATCCAAACTGGTTAGAAATTCAGAAATAAAACAATTCCTGAAACCGATCAAGGTGAGAACTCCTCACTTTTAATTTATTTCTAGTTTAAAATATATACTAGGATGCAGACGGTGTTTAGTAGCACCCGACACCCGTCGTCCACAGACCATGGACGACTTGTATGCTTGTTTGTTTGATTTTGATGTGATGTGAAATGAAATAAAATATTTATATAGTTAAAAATATTTTATAGTTGAAAATAGAATTTTTAACGTGTATTTGAAATGAAATAAATATAAACAAATCGAACGATTTGTTTATATACACACATTTGACTGATATTAATTGGGACGATAAAATTTTATACATCGCCCAATTGCACAAATAAAATTTTTGTTTGATTGATTGAAACCCCACACGGGTATTGGGATGATATATGACATACACTAATCCCAATAATTAGTTGTATGTCGATCGATTGATTGAAAGGCTGTTATAAGCGTTAAATATTTATATTTAATGCTTATGTAGTTGTGCGGTGCACTCTGGATGATGGTTGATTATTTATCGTTGTTATTTTATACATGTGTGGTAGAAAATCCATATAATTAACATTACATGGTAATTGATTGGGCCTCATTCCAGTTTTGAAATAGAAATATTTGAATAGAATATTTGAATAGAAATATTTGAATAGAAATATTTGAATAGAATATTTGAATAGAAACATTTGAATAGAATATTTGAATAGAAATATTTGAATAGAATATTTGAAAAAGAAATATTTGAAATAGAATATTTGAAAATAGAAATATATGAAGCCGTGTTGATTAGATTTGCGCCATTTTGACGTGAGCGATATTTAATTCGATTTTATTTGTTTTTATAACGAATATTGAAAAGGAAGTGATTTCAAAATATAACGTTTTGAAAATATTATCATTTGTATATCGATGATGTGGAATATTCAATTTTGATTTGAAATTAAAAAGAAATGAATTCGAATTGAAATTGAATTGAAAATGAATTCGAATTGAATTAATTTGAAATTCAAAGTGAATTGAAAATGAACTGAAATTGAATTAAAAATCGATTTGAATTAAAATCAATTTGAAATGAATTTAAAACGAATTTATAAGGAAAAATTCAATTTTGATTTGAATTTGAAATGGAAGTTGAAATTGTTTTTGAAACGAATTTAAAATAATTTATAAAATTCGTTTTAAAAGGAAATCGATGAAATATATAATATATATATATATATATATTATATATAATGGCCTGAATAGAACGCGCCGCGTCGCGGCAGTTCGCGAATTTCGACCATTGACTTCGAATGGATATTGCGGGAGATCCGACCGTCGGATTCTCCTAAAACCGGAACCGTTGGGTTCGTATCGAAAAGATCTTTCTAACGAATATTAGAGATTGAAAATCTAATGGTTGAATTTGGAATTATGTCCAAATCAAATTTGGAAAAGGTCGCTGTAAGTGCAGTTCGATGGCCATTGGTGGAAATCGACTGTACGTGCCTTGATAAAATTATTAAAAATAGTAATAATTTGTGTATAATCATAAGAAACGATTTATGAAGAATTGGGATGAAAATTTCCATATTTGAAAAGGTAAAAATAGATTTTTATTGAAATGAACTAATTTTGAACTAGAATTATAATTCTATTTATTTTTAAAATAAATAAAGTGGATTTGAAATGGTTTTGAAAATAAACAGAATTTCCAATAATTGAATTGGAATGGATTGGAATCGAAATTATCTTTGGAATATTTAGATGTTGGATTTCGTGATTATACAGATATTGTTACGGAAATTTGAAAGATATATTTATATCGTTATTTCCAATACGATATTTGTTGGTCGTAGAATTTGATATTGAATATAAGCCGATATATTTTCTATTCAGAGCCTTGTATTTAATATCAAATGTGATTTGGGGTTGTCGTGAATGGTGTCTTTATTAACACTGTTCTTAAGCCCAGTGGAGAAAAAGATTAAATCCTTTTATTTAGATTTAATGAAGTGTACCAATTAAATAATATTTAATTGGAATTGAATTGGTATTGATTTTTGGGTTTATCGTGAACAGTGTTTTAAATAACACTTGTTCTTTAACCCGATAATTAATGGAAGGTGATTTTGGGTTGTCGTGAATGGTATCTTCAATAATACTGTTCTTAGACCCAACGAAGTTAAGAAAATCAGAAACTAACTGGAGATTAGTTAAGTTGAATGGTTTCTTGGGTATTGATCTGATGTTGGTTTCGGCCTTTGGGGCTAATACTTAGGGAATTGCTCACTTGCTAATTTACGGTTAGGGACTGATTGAAATGTGATGTGATTTGTGGTTTATCGTGAACCGTGTTTTAAATGACATCGGTTCTTTAACCCAGTTAAAGATTAAAACTAAGGGAAGTTTTAATGAATCTTTAATTAGATTGAAAAGATCGAGAATGGAGTATCACCAGTTTTGCTCCAGGCGATAGTTAAATCTTTAATTAGATTTGAACACGAAATGGTAATTGAATTTACCGATAACACCGTGGTGTTAGATATGAAGTATGACCAGTTTTACTTCATGGGATGAATAGGTTGGGATTGGGAAATAAAGTAATGATTACTTCGGTGTGGTTCGCTAACCCCGACTAGTTGAATCGATATTCAAAATAAGATTAAAGAATAAATTTAAAGAATTTATCTTTGATAAAATTAATGGGAACCTTTCCCTAAGAATGTGAAATTTAGAGACTAACTATAGGTTAGCTAAGAAGGATGGTTTCCTGGGTATTGATCTGATGTTGGTTTCGGCCTTCGGGGTTAACATTTGGGGAATTATTCTCTTGCTAATTTACGGTTAGTGACTGATGAATTGGAATGAGGCATATGTTGTGTTTGTGTAACACTTGTTTAATATATACACGAGTTATTCGGAAAGACCGGGTTTATCCCATTTTGAATAACTGATACGACGATAAGTCGAAGATGAAGACGGTGGTTGAAGATCGTAGGTCTTCACATCGTTTGGGTGATTACTGATGATCTTGATTGGGTCGTACACCCAAGAGGAGGGAATTAGTTAGTGGTTGTCCATACGTACTTGGAGATCGATGGATATGCGAGGTACAAGGTGCCTCCGGCTTCGTTCAGACCCAGAACGGACTTGTAAATGGACTGTGTGTCTGACATTGGATATCATTTTGTGTGATTGATGGATATCGGTTGCATGGAGTGGTTTGCCTGTGTGGCATGCTAAGATGCAAATGATCAAGGCTTTTGTTGAAAAGCAAAGTCTTGTGGTTGATGATCAAAGCACAGCCTTTGTGGCGTAGCTTTGTGTAGCATTGATTCGCGAGCGTCACACCCCGGTTGTGAACCAGAAACGGGAGAGGACATCAGGGAGGGCATGCGTTTCCTTCTAGCTAGAAGTGGCGTCAGTGGTTTTACACGCCCTGATGAGTTTGACTTATGTGGTTGTTGCTGTTGCGAGGCGCCTCGAATATATTGGTGACTATGTGAAGCCGATGGAGTCATTTGTTGGCTTATTGACACCCCAAAGGGTGGGGAAACGCAGTGTTCAGGCATTTTAATCCACATCGGTGGACCGGCCCTGACGATCCAAAGGTCACTCGAGCTCTGACCTGAGACACGGGCTACAACGTCTCGAATCGGTAGAGGACTATCTTTTGCCTCGGTTCACAGATGGAAATCCAACTTCCAAATACGTGACATTTGCGGTTTTGATTGTAGAGCCTAGTATGACGACATGATATATGGTACCCATGCCATCTATGATTGATATTTATGATTGAAATTGTTTTAACACTATACACTTATAGTAATAATAAAACATGAAATTTAGTGTATCAAGCATTCTTTGGCTATTATAAGGTAAAACCCTATCCTCCGGCTTGCGTTGCATTGTGTGATGGGACCTGGGTCTTATAATAGCTTCATTGTTCTTTATTTAGAATTACGCTGTTGTTTTATGCATTGGTATTCTTTGGAGGAAACCCGTTCCGTGTTATACGGCGTGGTCCCTTGATTTACCTAACTTTAAAATAAAGATTAATAACTGTTTTAGTTCTCACACCAGTCACATGACTGACCTGGAGTTTATTGTTTTAACCTAAACTCTGGGTGCCCTTATTTTGACACAGGCAGCTAGTAGTTTTGGTTTTGCAGATTTATATTCACAGGATCCTGATTTACAGCTGGAACGATACTCGGAAAGCTCTGTATCCGTGTATTACTTCTAGTTGTGTATTGTATTATTTTCCGCTGCTATGTAATGTATTGTAATCTCTGATATTTATTGTATAATATTTGGTTATACTCTGTATATTCTTGTATTCTGATGATATTGTTTGTAATATACAATGAAATGTTATGCTGTTTGCGTTCTAATTTGTCGTGTTCTCAAAATAATCAGGGGTTTCGAACGGTCTGGGTCGGTTTAGCGACTGATTCGGATCGAGCGAGATTCTCGGTCGTTACAGAAGTGAATATATATGTTTGGAAATGCAAATGAATGTACTTTGTTTGCAAATGGAGTGAATATAGTGCTTGGAAACACAAATGCTATTTGCAAATGTAATTTGTAAATTCAACTATTTGAAATGCAAAGGGAAATGTTGTTTAGTTTGTTAGTGTATTTGAATTGCTATAAGCTTTGTTAATATGTATTTAGTTAATTTTTTTGACTTTCTATTTCCATAAGGCTCTGACAAGATGTGGATTGCCATAACACCACATAGAGAACGTACAAGAAAAGAAGAAATACCACGTTAAGATGGTACGCGATAAATGAGATACTCACATAAGTTGTTACGAGGTTTGTAATCAAACCTCGTATTGCCAGTGCGTGGTAAAAACAGAAACTCAAAAAAATTACTCTAATACATCTTAGCGTGGTTTGTGCATAAACCACGTTGTGGGTCAACTTGATTTTATTATAAACCATGTTAAGTTCCTATTAGGTAAGATTTCTTATCTCATGTACCCTTTACGTGGTTTTATGTCAAACTACGTCTTGTCAATGTGATATTGAAACAGAAAGGCAAAAAATTATTCAACGTAGATACACAGCTCAATACACCATAATATGGCATAAGCATAAGCATTCAACACATAAAGCTAAAAAGTACCATAATATATCGTAAGCATCCAAATAAAATTTACATAACATAACCATTCAAGTTAAAATTAATATACAATGGTCACTACATTACATACCACAACCAAAATATAGAATCTCTCAATAACGTTATACTAGCAAACTTTAGCAAGAAAAACAATCCAAACTTGACATTGAATGTAGCGTCCAACAACAACTCTAGCACTAGCAATTTGGGAGTTAGCTTCATTCAAAAGGCCATGCACATCATGAAGTGTCTATAAAAAAATTGAAGTGAATTGAAGCATAGTATGAAATGAAAGTATATAGTGAGGCAAAATGAAACATACCAAGTACAACTGGGTATAGGTCGGTTGAAAATGTGAAGCTCCAATCATTACATCATCAGGTACTCGTAGTGGATTATGAACTCGAAAGACACTATGATCCCTGTACTGCTTTATATGATTGCCAATGAAACTCAAAAAAGACAGATGGAGTTGTATTGATCTACGCCCTTCTGCAATCACATGATTGCACCAATTCTTCCATATACTTTCCCAAAATTGTTAACACATTTGAATGTATGTTGTTGAAGTTGTGCCTCGACATGCATCTTTTGCTACGGGAGGAATAAGAGCCATGGGAATGTCCTAAACTCTACCAAACTATCTAAGTACTCTATCATGATGATATGGCTCTACAACATTCAAGCAAAGAATGCAACCACTATACCAAGATATAGGATGAAATCGATGATAGTGTTATGTAAAGATGTAAGGATAAAAATAACATATTCAAAGATGTAAGAAATCTAAATTACTTTTTGTAAATGAACTGCTTACTCATTACATACATTTAATCACAACTATTATCATTAATTAAATAGTAAATGAAGATAATAACCTACTCAATTTGAATGGTATCGAGGAATAACATAGATCGATTAGTAATGCAGTACAATCTAAATATGGATTCTATTGAGCAGCACGGGATAAATTCTCGTAGTAGGGATTTTTAGGAGGATGAAAGCAAGGAAAATACTTAAAATATCCATGACTCAAGTAAACAAAGATATCCTACAATCTGTTTCACACCCATGCGAGTCTCTAATCCAAGCTGCCTGTAGAGAAAAGCTATTGCTGCTGAACCAAAGAGTAAGTGTTGACAATTTCAAAGTTTTAAGTGAATCCAGAAGAGAAATGTGCACATGAGACTTGCTTTTGTCAGCAAATAATGTGTTGCCAACAAAGAATAAAAGATAAGCATAAGCAACATGCCTAATTGCCTGATCAGTCCAGTCATCGTTCACATCTTTAAACATATCAAATAACGTAGAAAAACTTAGTTTATATATTAACCCTCTCATATATTTTTAACCTATCTTCTGCTTTAGAAATACCAAGATATTTTGAAAAAAATACTTACTGCTTTCTCCATCATATGAACTACTATGCATAGGTTTACCTTCGACCGGTATGTGTAATAAAGAACCTACATTGTCAAAAGTAATAGTCATCTCACTAAATGGAAAATGGAAGGTATTAGTTTTCGGATACCATCATTATACAAAAAATAATATCAAATTCTTGTTAACACTCTTGCAACAGGTGCCAACAATGGGAAATAATCCTGACAAGTCATTGATGGTTTTGATTCTAGTAACATTATCCGGAATCCTTGACTTTGATGCCTTTTGTGCATAGTTGACACATTTAAGCGGTGCTCGTTCCTACACAAATAAAATTTACATTTAGTAAATAAATTAATTCAAAATCAATCATTTAAAATTATTAGCTAAATACCTGGCCAGTCCATATCATATAAGAAAAATGAGTATCAAACTCTCTAATCACATTACCGATTCTTATGGACCGATTCTTGGTCCATATGATTGGGGGTTAATTGACACAAGTGACCAAATTTTGACGTCAATACTTCGGCATGCCAGGAAGGGGAACAATGCACCCAGACATACTACGACCTTCAACTGCCTTCAACAATTTCTAAGCTAACCATGGCAAATAAACGGAAGAAGGATGCAACGTCTTCCCGTCCCACAAACGCGGTAGAAGCAAGTCAGGAAACCTCCTCTCATGAAGACACGTCCTGATATCTTCCCAGGGACCACATGGATAAGATTCTAGCTGAGTTCAGGAACCAGATGGCATCTCAAGGTAAACTCCTCGAACATCAACAACAGTTGATGAATAACCTCCTCGGCAAGGTGGAGATGGGATTTAATGCGTAAACATCAATTCCTCAATCGGGTGAGGCTGCGGCAACAACTGATATTCGGTTTACACCAATACAGGCTGCAGATGAGACCATACATTTGCTTCCTCCAGACTCGACTTCACTTCTTGATCGACCACTGCCAGGAGCATCACTTCCAGGAGCATCACTTCCAGTGACCAATGCAGTCGCAGCTGCAGATTCTTAGGAGGTCCGCGATCAAGATCTAGGTCATTCGACCATTTTTCCTCCACTCAAAGAACAACTCAACTACCTAGACTAACCGAACATCAGCTGGGTCGACCAGGACCAGTGCCATTTCCATTACAACTCGGCATCTTACCACAAAACTATCTCATGTCGCCTTTCCTCCTACGAAGAGCTGGTGGCGCCTTCCCTTCGAACCAGGAAGACCACTCTACCATAATGGTTCCCAATATATTAGAGGAAAACACTATGTGTTCCTGAACTAGCAACGAGATGAGCAGCCAGACTAGTACACATGGAAGGAATCAAGCCACATCCAGACTAGTACACAAACTAACAAGTTACATAAAAAGAACATTATATTAGCCAAAAGAAGCAAAAAGAATTACATAAGATTGTGACATACATCAAGTTGCATAAAGAAGTTCCATGCTGCACCAAACTTACACAGCACCATGCCTATAAAGGGTTACCCATTGTCAAACGGTTCTCCTTGATAAACACACTTCACAACAATAGATTAGTCATTTTGTAACCGTTTTTACATCCTAAATTGTAATAGTTATAAGCGTGATAAAGTTATAATAGTTTTAACTGTTAGGAATGATTACAACGGTTCATTCTGTTATATGGTTACATAGTTTTCTGAATCATCTAAAGAAGAGTGGCCAAGATTGTAATTTCCCTTTTGTTTCACTTTTATCTCACTCGTTGTGCTTCTCGCGTTTCATGCTCCTCTTTCAATTTAGGGTTACCGGTGCTTGATTCTCCTCCTTATTTCATTTTTTTCCTTTCCACGTTCGACTAGGATTACCTCGCACCTCCTTGGCCTAACACCGCCTTTCCGTTGTTCAGGTAAATTTCCTCCTTTTGTTACCTCGAAAAATTATTTTTTCGATTTTATTTCAGTCTTGATTTTCTTTCTCAATGGTAATGTCAATAAGGTTTAATAACACTGTAAATGATATTATAATTGATAAATTCAAAGGATTTGGATTCTATTGTTAATTAATCTCTAGCACTCGATTTGACCTTTTGTTACCGTAATCCAATTTGATTTCAAACATTGGGTGTGAAAATAGTATTCTATCAATTTGTACAATCATTACCCAATTATCAAAGAATAGGCTATCTGAGCTTTTGTAATAGACAAAGAAATAATATTTCTTTTTTACATAAATTTCTGCATAATAAATGCAATATTTTGTCATATCTTACCATCTTAAATTGTCTTTTTATTACCAGTTAACATAGTGGGTAAGTTAGCTTTTCGAACGTTTCTTAAATGGATTTTTGTGTTTCTTATTATTTTAGGAATGAACTGAACCGATATGTTATCTTTGACTAATGAATTCCAATGTTTATTGTTTTCTCGTATTGTTTTGGTTTTCCAAGTTACTAATTTATGCATGTTAATATCTGGTTTCATACTTTTTTAGGTAGGTTGAAACTTATCATACAAAGTTTATTTCAACCCGTCAAGTATAAAGTCCAACTCATCCATTTGAACATCAATCATTTAGTCTTAACTATTCTTTAATCATTTTTTTTTCTTCATTATCATATGTATGATGTGTTTTTTTATATTACAATCTTGGGTTAGGTAGACAGTGATTCAACTGCAATAATAATTTTCCTAGTTCTATGACTGCATAAATTTATTACACATTGTAGTTTAGTATGAGTAATTAGGCCTACTTAATTTGCTTAAAAATAATTAACCATAACCCATTTTAGACTTAGTAGTGAAGATTAGATATCAAAGTTTTAGTAGTACACATATGTTTATTTTGTTTTAACTATTCATTTACAATAATTCAATCAATGAAAAAGGTCAACCATTGAGATAGAATTGTGTAATGTATGGTAACCTGACAAAGAAAATCACTTCTTAGTTTGTACTTCTATCCCCTTTTGCACTGGCATAGTAAAATTGTGTTGATCCTTATCTTTTCCGGACAATAATAAAAAGTTTAGATATCATTTTTTATTTTAAAGTTACTAAGCCAATTCTTGTACATATCTACTATTCCAATTACTATAAATTGTTTTAGTGCATTTATAAAAATATCTTGTAGCTAAACATGATTTTTTTTAAATCTTACATGGTTTCTCGATTGTGGTGTTAGGTTTGCATTAAGAAATCTTAGGCTTAATAAAAATTTCTTAGGGCTAATGGGGTCTATTAAAATAACAAATTCAATTACATTTTGTATGCATTACCATCTTTGCTATTATAATATAACTAATAATGAGAACTTATTTCATACAATTCAACCATTAATTTTTTTCCTTTCCTTTTTTTTGAATGACAAGTTGACTTTTTAGCTTTCTTTAATCCACTTCTATCTAACGCTAGTTGAATCAGCGCCTAGAATTTTAGGATTAGTTTGGTTTGCAATTTTTAGTTTTGTGCACTTTTTATAACAATTGAAGCACATATAGTTAAGTATTTTTGATTTTTTTGAAAAAAGACCAATTTAAAAAATAACTTTTACATAGAAAACCAAAAATGATTTTTCTTTGTAGTGCAAAAGGTAAGAGTAATTTCCTAAATTTTATTTTATTGAATCATTTAAATTGGATGTTGGTTGTTAATATGGTTTTGCTTTGAATTGATTAAAATAACATTGTGTGGATAGTTAAAATGTTGGAAATCATGGGGGTAGTTATACGAGTTTTTACTGTGAAATTATATATTTTGTTGCAGTGTTGGAGGAGTGTCAGAATAGTGTATTGCTAAACAAGGAAGGTGTGAAGCGTTGGGGGATTGGATTGCATCCATGCCCATATCAAACGAGGCATTGCTGCCATTAGGAAGAAGTAATGGTGGCAATGCACTCACCTGCATAGACAGGTGAGAAAGTACTTTGACCTGCTGCATGCAGGTGAGTAACTCACCTGCATAAGAAGATGAGAAATTATTCTCACATGCGTTATGCAGGTGAGAAGTTCTAACTTGTGCAAGCATTATTAGCTTGCTCAGGTGATGTGGGTTGAGGCCCGCCGTCTCTTTATAGTCTGAGCCTTCTTTGCTTTGACACTGAAAAATAGAAATAGGTAAAAGAAAATCCTTTCATGAAAAGAAAAAATATATGAAATTTAGGATGAATAAAAATAAATTTAGGAATATAAAGCTCAGGCCTCCCAACAATGATGGCTTCATGGCATGACTTACGATCTGATTTGTTGAAAAGGTTGGCAATGTCTTAAGTTTTGAATTTTGACTTATTTGTTATAATTTTTATTCTCCATTAGAAGTATAAGTGAATAGGTTTTTGACAATCAACTTATTCATATGCACGGCTTGTTACATTTTTTCTAGGGTGTTACTATTCACACTCCGGATTACCCTTCCGACCACCTTTATAAATTTAGTACAAATAATTATTTTTTATATTCTTCTGGCCATCATATATTATCTATTCACTCAGTTATTCACCATCGTACTTCTCCTAAAAAACACATACTTCCTTAAAATTTCAGACCCTTTCAAAAGCAGATATTCTTTTGTGTCTAATCAAGATGGAAGATGAAGATAAAAAATGTTAGAATTGCTTGATTTTTATTGTTTTCTATTATGATATAGAACATGTTAGGGTTTTCTATTGCGTTTTAGGATATTTTTCCCACTCCGTTGGAAATTCAAACTTTGAGGACATTAAATTTAACGACGTCGTAATAGAGAAGGACATTGTAAGTTTTGACTTGAAGTGTTTTTATTTGTATAACTTACATATCTTCATTTACATATTGATACATTAATTTTTATTTTTTGTCATTTGATAGTTGGAGTATTTGAATGATGATAAATTGGACGATAAACATGACGGTTCTAATAATGTGATGCAAGATGTTCGATCAAATGACTCAAAAGACATAAATGTTGATTCGACAAATCATTTCACAACTGAAGAAATAAGTACTCATTTATCAAAATTAAAATTGCTAATGTGGTTATGAAAATAGCTTATTAAATTAAATCATTTCACAATCAACGAAATAAGAGAGGAAGGAAGCATTCGTGTAGAGGAAGGAGCTGGTGGCCAATGCATTTTTTGGTTATTAATTTAGACGGTGGTCAGAAGGGGAACTTTAAAATATTTGGTGTGCTTTTAGTTTTGGTGGCCGGGAGTGTAAATAGGGGTGTGAATAGTAGTACCCTTTTTTCTATAGCATTTTGATATCTTGGAAAAGTTTAGACAATTAATGGGGAAAGTTATATTCAGAAACGTATTTAATGGCCGTTTAATGGAAAAGTTTAGACAACTAAATGATCAGCATTTTTTAAAATCCATTTGACTAAAAGCTTTCCATTATCTTCTACTTGAAATCACTTTATTTTGCTGTGCTTTCAACATAAATTAATTCCTTTTAATTTTCATATAGCATTTTCGCATGGAAATCAATTAATTCTAGTTCTCGAGTGCAAAAGGCATAACTTGATGAAAGTAGGCTTTTTTGTGCAAAAGTTGAGTATAATTCTCTAAACTTTATATTATATAATCATAGGCAAATTGCATGTTGGTAATTGATGTGGTTTTGCTTTGAGATTGACGTAATAGCATTGTGGGGATGGTTTAAATGTTGGAAATTTTATGGGTTGTTATATGATTTTTACTTGTTTTTTAGCCAAATTACGGTCAATATTATTGAATGCTTGTATGTTATAATGTATGAGGACATAAAATAGTTGGTTTGCCTATCACTATCATGTCTGAATTTTTCCATTCCATCATCGTAGTAGGCGTTAAACAAACACTAAATTTGTTTGCATATCCATGTCTTCTACTGCTAGTATTGTGTGTTTGTACTTTGTACCACCTGTTTCTAATGGAAAGTGATTTACTTATTTATTTACATGTTTTCTTTTCATTTTCTTGATTGTGGTTTCTGTCTTCAAACCAAAACAAATGCTTTTCTTACCAACCTCGTCTTTTGTCGTGACCTGTATTAATTCCAAATTTGGTTAACTACTTGTTTTATTTCTGAATATCCAACTATAGAAAAATGATAATATTTGAAAATTTGATTAAGATTACATTAATGTCCTATACAAAGATATTTTTTCCCCTCTTGATTTCATTGTTTTTATGACTCTTAATCCTTTATGTCTTTAAATACATGTTTTGTTTATGAAGTATAATTTGCCGAGATTGATATGGAAAGAAAGAGAAAAAAATCTTTTTACATCTTCCATCCGATTAGACATTTTTCTTCTACCAAAACTTTTTGATTATTTTGCTAATATTTTTTTTGAGCTTTAGTCCATCACACAAAGCTTCATACCCACATACTTTACTGGCATACAAAGGCTGCAACAATGATTACCTAAAATATCTTCCTATATCTCACGTGCATTGGAACCCAGTTGATCTCATCCATTCATTTAGTTTGATCTTTTAATCTTCCCTTAAGCAGTGCAAGTTTTACACAATTTACAAAGAGGATAAATTGCAAATACTATTACTAGACAATAAATGTTCATATTAACTATTGCTTGCTTTCATATATTGTGCAGTTGACATATATCCTTGTTGCAGTACGTAAATTAGATTCTGATGAATTGTGTAGTACAATACGCTAACGTCAGATTCAAAAAAGTCAAGCATTTTAATCACTATTTTGTGGGTGTTGAGTGATTAACTGATTATAGTCTAAATCAAGAAGCAAATCGATTATGTCCTTGTAGTTCTTTGTAGATGCTCAAACTTATTAACGTGTGCTTAATTCAATTTTTTTACTAGTGTATTGTAGATTATGGTACACCGGGTTGTTTGAAGTTTATTTTACTTCCTCTCTGTTGAAATGTATAGTTTGGCCTCAAATCTTTTATATTGTGCAATCTTAAAAGGTTTTTTCTTTCTTTTTTTCTTTCTTCTCCAAATTTATATATGACACCTTTTGTTCTTAGTTATTTACATCATCTTTTATCCCTTTAGGATTTGGAAAGCAAGATGCATTTGATATTTGCAAATTTTTATATAGTTGTTCAAAGATTGATTTTCCATACCTGATTTAGAACAAGCTTTTGATCAAGCGAGCCATGACCAATGAATATTTGCATGTTTCTCAGTCACGCTAGTTTATTTTAAAACTGTAGAGCATAAAGTATAGCTAGCTCTACCTTACTTTGGAAAATAACAATGATTCCATTGTTAAACCATCGGTCAATGGTTGCATTACGATTTTCATTCCTAACCCATGTTGTACAACACTAAGAGAATCTAAGATGATGGAAATTTCAGGTTGTCACTTGGGTATCTAACAGCAAGCTATCTTGATAGATCTCGATGTTGACATGGTAAATGAACAATGAAACAATTTCATGATGGAATTAAAATAGAAAACAAATAAAAAAAAATAAGTACTTAATTTTGTCTTACTATTACTGTATGCTCCAAGAAACTGTGTTGTATCTCACCTGCACATGTAGGTAAAAAGTTCTCATCTATGTAAGCAGGTGAAGAAAAATTAACCTGCTTGCATTTCGGTATCTTGGGAAAGTTTAGATAAGTTAATGAGGAAGGTTGTATTCATAAGTGTAATTCATGGCCGTTTATATGCATTAAGATTATATATTTTTGGTGAAACATTATACAATTATATTGTTAATTCTTTCTTCGACAAATTACGACCAACTTATCAACCTTTATCGAACTTGCTGACGAAATATAAGGAGAAAACGTTGCAACCCTAATAACATAAATGTGAGGTACGGCACATTAAATATGTTGTAAAATGTTATCAGATTGATTTGATTTTATCAAGTAGTAGACATGATATGCATTTCTCAGGTTGGCAATGAGTAGCATTACATATTGCTACAGGTCATGTAGACCTTTCTAATTTGCTATTTTGTATATGTGTTTTATCTAATAGACTTATCTTCATATGTGCCACATTTATATTCAGGTTTGTACAAACTGAGCCTGCCTCAATGTCAAACCTAAGCTCAATTTCAAAACAAAGTCTGGGAGCCCAGCTTGTGTTTTTCTTTTTTTAATGTACTTTTTTCACTTTCATTTTAAATTTATGCATCTTTTTTTGGACATTTAGGCTTTGATGGAAGTTGCAACAAAAGGAAAATAAAGATAAGGATTGAAGAATGGAGATTCAACATAAGAATTATTATTATACATTGTCCGAGTTGTTTGATAAAAGTTTTGTTATTTGGATGGAATATTGCATTCATTGTTTGTAAGCTTGTAGATATTTTGTACTAGTAAAATTTGGAGTTGTCGTACATTGAAAATTGTAGAATTTGGTATCAAGTATTTAATATATTTGATGCTTTTTTGACATTTGGTGATATATTAGTTTTGCAATTTGGTTACAAGTTTTCACTACTATAAATTTGCATGTTGAATGAAATAATATTTGATAGTATTACAAGAGGGTTTAGCTATACCAAATTAGTGAGCAGTCCTAACGTTTATAACCGTTAGAAGTAAAAAAAATTCTAATGGTTATAACTATTGGAAGTAAAAAAATTCCTAATGGTTATAAGCGTTGGAATAAACGAAAATTCCAACAGTCCAAATCAATCAAAGGCATGAATTTCCTAATAGTTATAACTGTTGGAAGTACAAACTTTCCCAACGGTTATAAGCGTGGGTAGTACGAAACGATTATAACTGTTGGTAAATGCGTTACAAAATTTATCACGTACCTCCTATCAATGGTTATAACCGTTATTTGAAACGGTTATAACTGTTACAAAATAACAATTCTGGTGTCGTGCTTTTATTACTTCTTGTGATGTACCCCGACAGAGAAGCGGAAAAAGGGGATCTAGGACATGGATCACTAACAATAGGTGGCATTATGACGGGTGCCTTGTACGCGGCAAGAGGTTCAAATAATCGTACAAATGAGTTTGTTTGTTCTTCACGTTTTTTTTGTTCGAGCTGGATCCAACCTGATTCTCGTTAGTAGCAGCCTGCTGCGAGTCACTACCGAGGGACTTTCCAGTAGCAAAAATTTTCACAGCATCCTTGTAAGACCTAATAGGGGAGTTCAAGAAACCTGTCTTGAGCTGCTTGACATTGGAGATTTATTGAGGGCATTGTCCAATTGAACTAGAGGTGACTTAACACAATCTTTCTTTGTAGTAGTTACTTCTGACTCAACACTGTGGATACCACTCAAGTTCTGATGAAGCCCATCCTGGTCAGTGACTACCATTACATTTTCTCCCTTACCATTAAAAGGCACAACTTGTTTGTCGGAAGTGTTGTTTGGATAGGTGAAGGCCTTCGTGATTAGTTTATTTAAGTTGGCCAGTTCACCCTCTTCACGGCCATTCTCTTCATCCAAAGTTCCCTCAAAAGCATTATCACATCCATTTTCATCATCATTCAAAGTACCCTCAATGTCCAGGGCAATTAACCTATTGCCTTCTATACGACAATTATATCCAACAACACGACTCACTACCCTATCACTAACCAGAAAAGGAGATTTTTCATGTTTTTCCAATTCTAAGGGTAAAACAACTTTCGACTTTCTACCTAAAACTATCCTGCAAACAACTTTATGCTTAGCATAAATTCTTTCATTAGCTCTGGCATTTTTAGCAACACAGTTAACAAATTTTCACCTATTGGTTTGATTTGGTATCCCCAATCCTACTCTCAACTAAATAGGGCACACTAGACTTATCTCCAGGCATAACACATTCTGATATAACATGTCCAAAACTCTTGCATTTAACACAATTTTAATGCTGCAACAACCACTTCATAGAGACTCTTTGCACAGTTCCATACGTTAAAAGAACAGGGAATTCGGTTGGCAAAGCTACATCGGGTGTAACCTCGACCATGCACCTCACATACTCCAGCCTTTTAATTTTCTCGGTCGACAAGTCCATACATAGAAATCTGCCTATTCATGAGGCTAACCAACATATTCCAAGTTTAGTGCAAACATAGATAGGAATGCTAGAGATTTTAATCCATACTAGGATACATTTAACACAACTGCTACATACGCCCGTATCCCAAGGGTTAATCAAAAAAATATTCTTAAAATAACCAAATCAGCTTTCAAAATCCTTTCCTTGTCTTCAACATCATAAAGTAGAAAAAACAAGATCTTACCATTGGACTTTTCTTTTATACTATATATTGGCTTCCAAACACGGTTGAGCTGGGTTATGACTACTGTGTATAAGAGTGGATGGTCAAGTAAGAATCCCACCAGGTAGTTTTGCCATTCCTCCTTAGCTACAGTGAGGATATATTCTATAGGAATAAGTGTTTTTTCTGAGTATTTTAATTAAATCACAGCTGGTAAACCACTCCCGCGTTCTTTGGCTTCGCTTCAAAAAGCGTAGGACCACTTTCATTTGGTAATGTTAGTATCTGGAAGAGAGGGAGTTTGAGCAGAAAGTGAAGAGAGAAGTGAATCGGCCAGAAGGTTTAGGGAAGGAGGAATTGGAGGAGGTGGTAGAGCTAAAGGAGGAGGGGGCAGGGATGGGATTGATTTGAGAAGAGGATGGGATTGAAGCCATATTGAACAGTGAGGACAGGGGATTGGAACTCGAGGATGCCATTTTTGAGGGGCTCAAGGGTCTGAAATTATTATATAAATTAATTTAAAGTTAAATAAATTGGTTTTTTTACCTCTGATAATAGCCTAATACGCTCTAATTAGTAAGTAAGAATACCTATCACTCACCTTAATCTCCAAAAGCTTGTTAGATCCAAATGAACGATGATTTGAATAGATTCCTAGGTGTTTACAGTAGCCTATCTCTAAATTGGCTAATTCTATTTGAACCCGCTGATTTGCTGACTAAACCCATGAAGTTTTGAAAAAAATGATAATACCCAATATTTTGCTGAGTTCACCCATATAATATTTAAAAAACCCAATTTTACCCTTCCTCGTAGAGACCCTACGAGATTTTCTATGTAACCTCGTAGATCTCGTACGAGATTTCTTATGTAACCTAGTAGAACTCCTACGAGGTTTCATATGTAACCTAGTAGAGTCACTACGAGGTTTACTATGTAACCTAGTAGATTCCCTACGAGATATGCAGAAAATTTCAAAAAAAATTATAGCAAAACAGGGGCAGTTTGGTCATCATTTTTTCTGGGTTAACTCAGCAATTAGTGGTTTAAATAGAACTTGCCCTCT
This sequence comes from Allium sativum, assembly GCA_030737875.1. Lineage (NCBI taxonomy): Eukaryota > Viridiplantae > Streptophyta > Magnoliopsida > Asparagales > Amaryllidaceae > Allium > Allium sativum. The sequence goes on from CM060912.1 coordinate 152,871,355, forward strand.
AAATTTATGTTAGTTTATGTTAAACTTCTGTAACGATGAGATTTGGCTAATTATAGTAAGGGTTAATAGGAGATTTAAAAGAACAAAGCCACCAACTGGGTCGTGGTCTATTTTGGAAATTGTGTAATGACTAGAAGATGTTTCTCCTACCCCTTTCAGGTCCACTAGCCCCAATCCCCAAAATCGGCCTTTGACCCACCTCGCTATTGAAAAATTTCACCCAATTAGGCTATACAAACTTCCCAAACTATTAATTTGTCCACATCTCTCAAAAGGTAAGTCCATTTGCTTAATGTGACCACTTTGCGAAATGGGAAACCATCATCCAAACTCGAAAGCGTTTTTAGGTCCAAATTAGTTTTTAATTTAAATTTATGAGCAAAAAAATTCTCTAAGGAAAAAATGATCATAGAAAATTCAACAAAAAATACGAATGTAAGAAATTACCTTAGTAGTCATTTCCCAAAGTTACAAAATCGTATAGTATCATGTGTAAATAATATAAATATCCTATAATCCTCCAATACGTAGAATACAGATGGTTACAAATTTTATAAGATATAGAGGTGCAACTAAATACAATAGATCGATTTTTACCACTAGAAGAGTTCTGGATGGACATCCTCATACTCTCTTTAGTTTTTCATGTGCAGTTGCTATCATTCATGCTCCAATGTACCTTATCTAGCCAAACTAAACTCTCTTCCTCCTTGGTTGTTTCACGTCATGTTCAATGGCTAGAATTGGCATATGAGTTATGATACGTGGAATTTTTTTTCTACTCCTCTACATCTAGTTTATCCAGTGATAGTACTATGCTTCAGTCTCACACAAACTTTCCCAGATATGAGATACGAAAAAAATTATGCATGTTTTCCATCTTTGAGATGGATCTACCCTATATGAAAATTTTCAAGTCCTCTTTATTATTGGAAATTTCCCGACAAATATGGGCGCCAACTTCTACTTCCGTCATGTGATGACCACCCTATACCATCGATTCTTTTACAGCTTAATTGTGCACTACACGAGCACCTTATCGATGGTGGATGGTTGTCAACAAGAAGAAATAGATGAAAAGAAGTGGAATAGAAAGGAAGCGAAAGGAAGAGAAGAGAGAAAACATAAACCACAAAACCATAAAATCTGTAGCATAACTAATAAAATATAACAGTAGTCATAGTATTAAATCACACAATCAAGTATAAAGTCTCATAAAAGTTATATAGAACAACAAAACAGTCTATATAAATGTTAAATAAACTTAACTGGAAAATTGTTTCGAAAAATAGTAAGTCAACACTATCAAGGCTCCATAGCATTAAATAGTAGGATAAATAATTAAAATGAAAGTATAAATATGAGAAGGCTTTACCTTCTATTGATCCATGTCCGCGGCTCCAAATCGTGTTTAACACATATTATCTAACATATTAATTTAAGAGTACCTTGGATAATACGAATCAAAGCATAAAACCTCGAGTCAGACAACAGTCTGGTGTGAGAGATAAACAATCTCAAAACAGTGTAAAAGTCAAAATAGTATATATGTTGACCAACTTTTTGGCAAAAGTTATCGCGCTTCAACAGATCGAAGCCCAATGTCAGAAAGTTCACTCTCAGCATCGATCGACCGACCGATAGAACGACTTGTGCTCTAGAAAGCCCAAGCAAGGTTCACCCCAAGCCAGTCTCCTTTAAAAAAATGCCCGAACCTAGGCCGACCCGAACTAGTCTCCTTCAAACAATGACTCATCGAGCCTGGAAGAATCGCTCATCTCAACTTACCAAGTTCGCCATTTCCACCGAAATCGGATCAACCAAATATTTCAGATTCACCTAGAAATATCCAGCTGAGTCATTCAATACTTGGCCCAACTCTCAAGGCGTTAAAGGTGGTCAACCACTTCCGGACAAAGCTCTACTTTTGATACACCTCACCTGGAGCACCACGTAAGCCACCATTTTCAAGGATACTATTAATCGGCAGTGGACCAGGTCCCACCATCGCAACTACTTCCAATGATCGAGCTCTACATGTCCAAGCTCCGAAAAAGAGGAAAGCCATGCAGAGGCCTGCTCAGTCCACTTCTTCACATATAAATACCTCCAAGCTCAAAATAGGAAGGGACCTTCTTTCGACTACTTCAACTTTTGGCTGAACTTTTCCTCCTAAATCTAACCTTCTCCATGGCTAAGTCTGAAAATAGCCAACTCTTCTTCTTTCTCAAAACAGAAAAAGCATTATACTTTTAATAAAAAAATCAAATCAATACATATAAAGTGGATATAGGCACCATCTTAGTCAAAGCACTATAAAAAGTCTTGCGTGTCCCCTGTTTTCTTTACTTTATTGTACTTTGCGATTGTTATTAGTGTGATTTCCACATGATTGGGGGTTGACTGTCACTAGTGACCAACTTTTGACGTCAACACTTTGGCGCGTCAGGTAGGGGGCACACCGACATACTCTATGACCTTCAGCAAGTTCCGACCCATGGCGAACAAACGGAAGAAAGATGCAACATCTTCTCGTCCTACAGACGCTAATGTAGCCGGTACAATCGCTGTAGAGGAAAGTCAGGAAGCCTCCTCTCATGAAGATACATCTCGATATCTAATTAGGGACGACATGGACAAGATTCTGGCTGAGATCAGAGGCCAGTGACATCTCAAGGCAAACTCCTCGAACTACAACAACAGTTAATGGATCACCTTCTCGGTCAGTTGGAAATGGGATTTAACGCTTCAACATCAATTCCTCCACCAACCAGGGCTGGGGCAGCAAATGATTTTCGATCTGAACAGAATCAGGTCACAGATCAGATCACACCTTTTCTTCCTCTTGGCTCGGCTCTACCTCCTGATTAATCTCAGCTAGGAGTATCGTTTCCAACGACCAGTGCAGCCGCAGATTCCCAGGAGGCCCGCAATGAAGATCTAGGTCATTCTACCATATTGCCTCCACCCCGGGGACCAACTCGATCTCCCGGACCGATCGAGGACCCGCTGGGTCAGACAAGATCAATGCCATTCCCATTACAGCCTAGCTTCTTACAGCAGATTCGTCTTATTCCACCTCTCCTCCAACAAGTGTTGGTGGAGCCTTCCCTTCAAACCAGGGAGACCACTTTACCATAGCGGCTCTCACCATGGCGGAGAAAAACACTACCATAGATCTTTCTAACATCACCCCGACCGAGGGCCACGCCGAGCCCCGAACATCACATGCTATGCTGGATCAGCCCGGACCTTCCGTCATGGGTATGGCCTTGTCCAATCCTCATCAGGTTCAAGAGGCGCCATTCTGCCCAGAACCACCAGTCGGGGCTCATCCTCACCCTCACCTTCACTCAACTCTCGGAGGTCGAGCCCAACCAACGACCGTCCTTCCGAGCATGCTTTCATTGGATCCTGGTGCTAAATCTCTCCCGAATGCAGAGCCGGATTCATCGCAGCGACTCCTCGGAGATGGAAGCTAGCTTGCAAGCATCATCAGGCGCTTCACCCGGGGCACTTCTTCTCAGTAGGGTATAGATAATATCCACCGCATCCACTTCACCAGGGAGATCAGAAACTCCTGCAATCCTCTAGATTTCTTGTTTCCAGCCATTGAACCATACAATGGTCGGACCGACCCGACCATCCATCTCATGTGATACATGCGTCATATGGAAGTGTTTGGCGCATCGACAAATGTGATGGCCAAGTGTTTTCCACTCTTTCTCACAGATATAGCCAACATGTGGCTTCGGCAGCTAACAACAGAGTCGATCGACAGTTGGAACACGCTGGTCACCCGTTTCATCGAGCAATTCAGAGTTCACACCTCCCGACCAAAAAGTTTCATGTTCCTGACCTCTATCAAGCGACGACCGAGAGAGACACTTCGATCTTTCCTCGAATGATTCAACGGGGCCGTAGCATTGGTCGATCGACCAGATCCATCGATGGTGCTTATGGTCGCCATCACAGGCGTCTATAACTGATCTGAATTCTCAATCTCTTTGACCAGAGATCCCCCCAAGGATATCAAAGATTTCTATGTAGAAGCCGAGTGGTTCCTCCGACAGGAAGATGCCATCATTGAGATGGAGTGCCTCGAGGTCCTTGCCACCAAACAATAAGGTCCATCCAAAACCAATGGCCAGAGTGAAGAAAGAGGAAATACCTTAGAAAAGCATGAACGCAACATATGACCTCAGAGAGAGAACAAGTACGATCAGTATACCAAGCTCAATTATTCCCTGCTCGACATCTACCTTGACGTACGAGGATCCCTTCCATTCCCAAAACCTCCTTGAAGAGATACGACCCAGAAAGAGCTCGACTCTGGCAAGCACTGCATGTTTCATAACATAGCCGGTCATAGCACCAATGAATGCAGGAAATTGCACGATATCATTGGGGATAGGGTCAGTGAGGAGAACTTCCCGAGTACGTTAAGAAAAGGACACCGGCCATGCCACCGCTATCTTCTGCCCTGGTTACTCAGACCGGTCCTCGAGCTCCTAGAAACGAAAAGGACCCTGAGCCCAGCACTCGCATTATCATCATTAACTAATAAGACTTAGATTTCTTATTTTTAATGTATTTTTTTCTTTCAATAAAATGGATATGTTGATGTACACATGTACGGGTTAGGATTTAGCTCCTAGACATGCTCTGGAATCAACAGTCGTCCTCTTATGATTTATTTTCATTTCATTGTAATAGTTCTTTAGTGATAATGAATGTTCCTTTGCAAATATGGATTATGTTTGAATGATTTAAGTCGAGCATGGTTGTCGCTCACTAATCTGAATATGGTCAATGCTGAGCCATCGTCCGTAACGCACGATCAAAGTCTACCACCATAACTAAACCTACTCCTTGAGCCGAGCATGGTAGAACTTTCTTAAGATGACTATGGATTATACTCGCCCCTTCTTTGAACCAAGTGCACTCTCCACTTGCTAAACTTCACAAATGATCTTACATGAGTCGAGCGTAATTAACACTTGTCATAAGCCGAGTATGGATGAAACTCGCCATCTCCGTAAGCCTAGTATGGAAAATACTCGCCATCTCCATAAGCCGAGTATGGATGACATCACCATCTATGTAAGCTGAGTATGGATAATACTCGCCCCCCTTCAAAGCCAAGTCTAACTGTTTCTCACCCATATCTTTAATCATAGTATGGTTCGTACTCACCTAATCATGATAAAAACCTTCTTTAGACCAAGAATGGCCCCATCATTCTCTACAGGTGTTGAATCTCACGACCGAAGTTAACAATTACTTTCTCGACCTTAATACGATCTACTTCGATCATCGGTTTTCTGGTCTTAATACAACCATCTAGATCGTCGGACTTTTGGACTTAATATGGTTCGGTGTAACCATCATTGCCCGCACATTGAACTTCGATGTAAGAATCAGAACACACCTCCTTTACCAAGAAAGATGTATTCTGAGGGGCAAAGTGTTGACCAACCTTTTGGCAAAAGCTATCGCGATTCAACGGATCGAAGCCCAAAGTCAGAAAGTTCACTCTCAGCATCGGTCGACCGACCGATAGAATGACCTGCGCTCCAGAAAGCCCAGGTAAGGTTCGGCCTAAGCCAGCCTCCTTCAGAAAACGACCTGAACCTAGGCCGACCCGAACTATTCTCCTTCAAACAACGACTCATTGAGCTCGGAAGAATAGCTCATCTCAACTGACCGAGCTCACCATTTCCATCAAAATCGGATCAACCTAGAAATATCCAGCTGAGTCATTCAATACTCGGCCCGACTCTCAAGACATTAAAGGCGGCGAACCACTTCTGGACAAAGCTCTATTTCTGATACACCTCACCTCGAGTGCCATGTAAGCCACCATTTTCGAGGATACTATTAATCAGTAGTGGACCGGATCCCACCGCCACAACTACTTCCAATGATTGAGCTCCACGCGTCCAAGCTCCGAAAAATAGGAAAGCCATGTAGCGGCCCGCTCAGCCCACTTTTTCACCTATAATTACCTCCAAGCACAAAATAGGAAGGAACCTTCTTTCGGCTACTTCAACTTTTGGCTGAACTTCTCCTCTTAAATCTAAACTTTTCCACGGCTAAGTCTGAAAATAGCCAACTCTTCTTCTTTCTCAAAATAGAAAAAGCATTGTACTTGTAATCAAAAAAATCAAATCAATACATATAAAGTGGACGTAGGCACCATCTTAACCGAGCAACTATAAAAGGTCTTCCATGTCCCTTATTTTCTTTACTTTATTGCACTTTGTGATTGTTATTTGTGTGCTTTCCACATGATTGGGGGTTGACTATCACTAGTGACCAACTTTTGACGTCACCAATATATAACAGGAAGCATGGATAATCATATATGATGTAGTGTCCCGAAATTTCGGTCCAATTTGAGCTGACCAAATAACACAAGTCCAACCCCAATTGCACTGGAAAATAGAAAACTAATGGAAAGAAAATAGAGGGTGAGGAAAGATAAGATAGAAACTTAGAATAGAAGAAGAAGAAGATACAACATCAGAGTAACACGAATCTCACAGCGGAACGAACAACATATAATAGATAATATATCCTTGAAATAAATCAATATATGTATACAGTAACATTATCAGAGTACAACACTTACAACACAGCGGAAATAACTATAGCTATATAATCCTGAAGCCTCCTGCTCCAAGCTCTCCAAGTATATCTGTAAAATCCTGACTACTTGATTTTTTAAAATTTATTTGGACATATCTCAAAATCTACATGACGAAATCCCGATTTTTCTCTTCCATTAGAAAAATATACTTCACCAGCTCTGAACGTTTTTTGTTTCACGGAAATTCAATTTAAAACGGACCCTGTATATTCAGTTGAAGTTCGAATCGTCAAATAGCGAACTACCGCGCCATTTGGAGCTCGAATTTAATTATAATATAATAATACGTTCAAACTGTCGTTCAAATAATATATTCGTCATTCTAATTCAATTCTAAGCTGAATTAAATACTTTGAATTGTCCAGTTCACATTATATTGTCAACTCACTATTTCTGATTATTTTAGAAATTAAATATATTATTATGTTATTTAATTTAATTAAATATTCAATATTATTTAATTAAACGACCATTTAATTCTCTGAATCACTATTTAAATAATTAAATAAATAAATTATTACACCGTAAAAATACGAGACATTACATTCTTCCCCACTTAAAATAATTTCGTCCTCGAAATTGCTAAGGTAGAAAACAATCCCTATCAACTGGGTTACAATTTATTTGTTAACTTCTTAGTTTCAGTTTCAATTGAATCAATAAATTTCAATTAAATTACTAATTCATTCTGATTAACGAAAATTCTCAAAAAATCCTGAAAATTTTCTAACACCTGAAATTTTCGAAAAATTTCGCCAGCACTTTCTTTGTATGGGTCGATAGCTCAAACTCCAACTCGCCTCTCTAGGCCTTTCCCAACCCAAAAGAAAATCAAATAGCCAAGTGGCTTGCCGATTCGGGTCATAAATCTCATATACGATAGATATATAAACTTGCACCTTTTTGTCGGGCATATCATTATATCATCTCCATCTGTTGTCAATTCAGCATATACCAATGTCAACCCAATCAAACTCCAATCAATTTTATTTCCAACACAACCATTCGCTTATATCCACGTGGAATTCCATTTCAAACCAAGGTTACATTCTTGATTTTCAATTTCTTAACTCATCAATCCAATATAAGTCCAGATATCTCCCAATCTAATTTTATTTGATATTTTCTATTACAATTCAATTTGCACTTAACTGGTTTTAATTCAAATTCCTGTTTGCTTTCACAAGTATTTTTTAACTTGTTTTTATTTCAACAATCTCTCCTTGGGAGTTTTAAACTGCTTAGCCTTTCCAAAAATCAAATATCCTTTTCTGGAATTTCAATACAACTTGTTTTTCTCAAAATAATTCAAAAACAGAATCTTTGGTAGTAATTCGTCACTTAGAACTCGGAAATGAACACTGTTGATGTGGCCATCATCATCAGAGTTATTTCCCAGCGATCAAAGTGAGTTCAATACTATATAACTTTTCAAACCCATTTTCAAACATTTTCACTTTGAAATCAGTTCAAAATATCCTTTACAATGTTTGAAAACAATTTAAAATCTCCTAGGATTTTAAAATTCTCATATACTTAATTCAATTCCATTTACAAACACTTCTCTAACTTTTCATTCCTGTTCTGAATTAAATTTCAGATTCAATTCATTTCGTAACACTTATACGAATTTTTTTTGGTTATATATATAACCATTTAATTTATAATCTTACTCGATTATATTAACAACCAATATATTCAATATATTATAATAATTCCAATATAAATCCTTTATATCAAAATATAATTGGTGTAAAATTATTTCATTTACCTTTTTCCAAAATATACTGTGTCGGTTCATCGTGTTCGAGTGTTGAGAAGCTAATACTGATACAGTGGATCAAACTGATCGACCAGAACTCATAAACAACTCAACCAATTAATCTCCATGGTATAAAATCATTTTATATCAAATAACAAATACGTTCACTTGTATATATATACTCAACTCAATCTAGGGTATTACTAACCCCATCTCTACTAAGTCACGCCACAGAGCCAAGGTAATAACTTAACCTTGAGCTCTGATACCAACTACAGTATCCCGAAATTCCGGTCCAATTTGAGCTGACCAAATAACACAAGTCCAACCCCAATTGCACTGGAAAACAGAAAACTAATGGAAATAAAATATAGGGTGAGGAAAGATAAGATAGAAACTTAGAATAAAAGAAGAAGAAGATACAACATCACAGTAACACGAATCTCACAGCGGAATGAACAACATATAGTAGATAATATATCCTTGAAATAAATCAGTATATGTATACAGTAACATTATCAGAGTACAACACTTACAACACAGCGGAAATAACTATAGCTATATAATCCTGAAGCCTCCTGCTCCAAGCTCTCCAAGTATATCTATAAAATCCTGACTACTTGATTTTTTTAAAATTTGATTTGGACATATCTCAAAATCTACACGATGAAATCCCGATTTTTCTCTTCCATTAGAAAAATATACTTCACCAGCTCTGAACGTTTCTTGTTTCACGGAAATCCGATTTAAAACGGACCCTATATATTCAGTTGAAGTTCGAATCACCAAATAGCGAACTGCCGCGCCATTTGGAGCTCGAATTTCATTATAATATAATAATACGTTCAAACTGTCGTTCAAATAATATATTCATCATTCTAATTCAATTCTAAGCTGAATTAAATACTTTGAATTGTCTATTTCACATTATATTGTCAATTCACTATTTCTGATTATTTCAGAAATTAAATATATTATTATGTTATTTTATTTAATTAAATATTCAATATTATTTAACTAAACGACCATTTAATTCTCTGAATCACTATTTAAATAATTAAATAAATTAATTATAACACTGTAAAAATACGGGACATTACATATGATCTATCCTAGCATCAATATAGAGTCAGCACGTAAAAAGATATATACTGCTTTGTGATAGTCATCATGGGTATATTATATGTCTAAGTACTAGGAGCGATGATGTAATGACCTGAATTTTTGGTCAATTTAAAATATAGATTTAAATAAGATTAGTGGACTGTTAAAAGTAATTTAAAAGTAAATATATTAAAATTTGGTAATTTAATATTATTTCAATAGCATGAAAAGATACATTTTGCAAACAACGTCGGATTTCGATGAAACCACATTCATCGAATTCGAAATAATAAATTATTATTAGGTTCCAAATTTCAAGTCAATCGAAATTAATGGGTAAGCATACGCAATATAAACGCATATAGAAAAATCAGTTAGAATTCAATAAAAGATAAAAATAAGGCCATTTTCAAATGGCCTACAAATTCAACTAAACCAATTTTGTTGGATTTATATTAGCGAAATGAAGTAGAGTTTGAAATTTTGCATTGATTGGACTTACGATTTGATCATGCAAACTAAAAACGTATAGAATCGTTCTATTGAAATTCGACTTGAAAATAACTAGTTTTGTGTAATATCAGAACAATTGAAAAATATTGATAAAATGTTAAACAGCAACCTAACTGACATATTAACATGTATTAATGGTTTTATAGAGATTAAATAAATTTTTAATAGAGATATTACCTTCCTTAGCAAGAGCTTTAATGTTAATTTAAAATTAAGTTAAGATAACCATTATCTTTTATCACAACTTCCCACACCTCTTACATTTTAGAAAACACATCGTATCCTTGGACACATGTCTTCTACTTCCCTTTTCACCATTTTCAATATGTACTTGAGCATGCGATTGGAAAGAGGATCCATTTTCATTTATTTTCCATTTCTTTTTCCATGTCTTTCCCTTAAGTTCCATTCCCTTTCTCCAAACCCCACGCTACCTCCTCCCTCACCACCACCAGCCTCCACCATGCCCAGACCTGATGCACCTCACCCTTCCTCCACCACTTGGGCCACATTCCTTCAAAACCCCCACTTTTACCCTTAAATGCCTTAAAAATCACATTTCCTCCTTTTTCTCAAACTCCACCACCATAGCTTCCTTCCCAGGGCCCACAACCTCAAAAACCAACCCTCACATACCTACCAGTTTGCGCAACCCCTAGGTGGACACCCTCCCTAGGATGTGAGCCACTAGCCTTTTTAGGCCCTCGAACCCTTTAAAAATTACATCTTCCCCTTGATTTTTCAAATAGAACCTATATGTCTAGCAAGTGGTAAATTTGTGGTGAAAAGGAGAATTCTTGGTTTCGCAAAAGCTAAAAATTTCTACATATGTAGTATCGTGGTGTTGGATTGCTATGGTGAGAGCACTACACTTATTTTAATGAACTATTTTAGTTAAAATAGTTAATAAGTGAATTGGTGATTGATTACTTTGTGATTAGTATGGTAATGTTGTATGATGTGGTTTAGATGTTTGAATTGGTTATTTTTAAGTTATCAAAATGTTAAAATGACAATGTTAGTTCTAGTGAGTTAATCACTTATTAACAAGGTAAACTGATTCATCCATGATCATTTATTTAAGACAAGAAAAATTGGTGAACATATAATATGGAATAGGCGTGATATAATTGATATTGATTGTGTTATGAATGATCAATTGAATTTGATGTGTGTTGATGTGTGTTGATGTGTAATGGTTTGGTCAAATATGATAACGAATTGTTAATAAGGTTTAATACCTTAGTTAACAATGGTCTGATTTGGGATTAAGTGTTAATGACCTTAACACTTAGGTCAAAGATGCCAAGATGTGGTAATTGGATGTTAATAGTTATTAAAAACTATTACTAGATGCTAATGATGTGTGAAATCCATATAAACTGAATTATATGGTAATTGGTTCAATCTCATTTTGGAATAAATTTGAATATTTTATTAATAAAATAATCAGTGAAAAATAAAAGTTTGAATTTTAAATTCAAATAATTTGGAAAGGTAGTTTAAGTCATTATGAATAGTTTTCATAAAAGGAAGAATTTAATTTGAATTAATTTTGAATTGATTAAGGCATGTTTTCAATTTAAATTGAAAATGAATAGTGACGGGTAAAAGTGAAGTTCAGTTAGGGTATTTAGGAAATGTTTTAATGAGAGTTCCTTTACGAAACTATCTTGTTTATTTTTATAACGAATGTCAGGAAAATTTGAACTTTAGATGATGAGTTTTGAAAAATATTATTATTTTAATGATTTAAATAATATTAAATTGAATAAATAATGAAATATTTGATTTTAAAGAGAAATAATTAAAATGTAGTTTCCAAAAATAATTATATATGTTTTATATAATTAATAAATTATTTTGGAAGTAATTCAATTTAATTTTAGTTATAAATTGAATTTGGTCTGAATAGGACTTGTCGCGCAGCGGTAGTTCGCAAACTTCGGCCATTGATTTTGAGATGACATACCGGAAGATCCAACCGTCAGATTATCCCAAAATGAAAAGCATTGGGTTCAAAATGGAGAGAGTTTTCATTGGAATAAAAAGTTTTGAAATCCAATGGTTAGATTTTCAGATAAGTTCAAATCTGTTTTTGAGAAGGTCGCTATAAATGCAGTTCGGTGACCGGAATTGGAAACCAATGGAAAAGGCCTTATAAATAATTCCTAAAATAGGGAAAAATCATGATAAATCATAATTAATGGTTTAAAAATGATTTAAGTAATAATTGTGAAGTTTTGAACTATGATTTGAATCTTTGGACTTTTGACCTGATTTACTTAACATAGTAAATCAATATTTTGGAATTTAGTTTAAGATTAAACTGAAAATTTACAAACTTAAGTTCACTGGATTTGAATAGAAATAATCTTCGGATATTTCGATATTGGATTCCATAATTATACAGATACTTTTAAAGGAATTTTAAAGATATTGATATCGTTGTATCCCACAATGGTTCGAGAATCTCAGCTTTTTTCTTATCGGACTTGTGTGACTTACGGTCAGTTCGAAATGGTAGGAATTTTCAGGTCGTTACAAAGTGGTATCAGAGCTTTGGTTTACAAAGCTTTGGGGATATGACGCGTTAGAACAAGATGAAAGAAATCATCAGAGATAGGATTAGTAATATTCTATAAGAATAAGTCATTAGAGATGGGGTTAGTAATACCCTGGAATGAGTTTGAAGATTAATATTATATAAAAGAAAACGAACTGGTGTATATATAAAATGAACTTAGTTTTAAAATATTATATCTTTTAATAAGAATTTGATATTTTATTTGATGGCTAAGTTTGGACTATCGAGTATAAGAAGATTTTGCATATACGCCTCATGAATGTATATACGAAGTCTCAAATATAGCGGATAGATATAGAATCATACTCTAGTCGCTCGGGATGATTCTGATGATGATTGCAACGTCGTCAGTGTTTATTTTTGAGTTTCGAAAGTGGGATGACTATATAATTCCAATTGATTGGTGTGAGGACTAAGAACTTAGTTAGAATTTAATGTTTGTAATTTGAATTTGAAAACATACTTTAAGTATATAAAAGATATATGTTTTGCCAACATATAAATTTGTAAAGTTAATCGACCAATTGATTGCTGGTTGTGATATGTGATAATCAGTTTAACTAATAAAAAAATTGAATGATAAAACCAAAATGTGAATGGAAGGTAAATTGAGCCATGTCAAATTAAATGTTGAATTGATTTAGAATTTAGTTGGGATTGGATATATATATATATATATATATATATATATATATATATATATATATATATTGAACAAGTTATTGAATGAAAGCTAAGAAGAGGAATAAAATTATATGCTCGACATAAAGGTACATGTTTACTATATTGATTGGGTATGATGATTTTATGAGCTTCTTGGCTTTTGGAGTTTTTCCTTTTCGATCGATGTGGGCATAGAGAGGCAAGTTGTAGTAAGACCGCTTAACCCATACAAAGGAGGTTATGGTGAAAATTTTCGAAAATTTATGGAGTTAACCAAATCTGAGAAATGGGGAAGTTCTTAGAAACCGAAAGGTTAAAGAACTTAAGGTAGAATGAAGACTGAGTTGGTTAAGTAAACAACCTTTAGTTCCATCTTAGATTTCGAGGATGAAATCTTTTTAAATGAGGAGAATGTAACGACCTGAATTTTTGGTCAATTTAAAATATGAATTTAAATAAGATTAGTGGACTTTTAAAAGTAAATATATTAAAATTTGTTATTTTAATATTATTTCAATAGTCTGAAAAGAGACATTTTGCAAACGACCTTGGATTTCGATGAAACCACTTTCATTGGATCTTGAATAGTAAATTATTGTTAGATTCCAAATTTCAAGTCAATCAGAGTTAGCGGGTAAGCATAAGCAATATAAACGCGTATTGAAAAATCGGTTAGAAATCAATAAAAGATAGAAATAACATCATTTTTCAAATGGTCTCTGAATTCAATGAAACAAATTTTGTTGTATTCGTATTAGTGAAATATAATAGGGTTTCAAATTTCGCGTTGATCGGACTTACGGTTTGATCATACGAACTGAAAATATATAAGAATCGTTCTATTGAAATTCAACATGAAGATAAGCAGTTTTGGGTAATATCAAAACAATGGAAAAATATTGATAAAATGGTAAACAACAACCTAACTGACATATTAACATGTGTTAATGGTTTTATTTAGATTTTGACTTAAGGGCGCGTTTTTTACAGGTCCCTATTATGTTTTAAAATTAGGCTCACATCCGGTCATAAACTTATTGTAAATTTAGTCCCTATTTTTCAAAAAATCAACAAAAAAATATAAAAAAATCACGTAAATTCGTAATTAATTAAAATAATTAATCGTGAAAAAAATCAGATCGAAAGAACATCAAAATCAAGAATTACATAAAAAACAACGAAATGCAGTAAAATGCATCAAAAGATGCATATAATTCAATAAGTTGCATACATGTATGCATTTATTTCAATTCTACGTCATAACTGCAGTATAAACGCATACACATATTGTAAAAAAACATGCATCTACCCGTGCAATTATTTGAAAACAGCGTACATAAGTGCAACTTTTTCACTGTTGCATATATATATTCACATATATGCACACATATATGCAGTTATACAGAAAAACTGTAGTTATTCAAGAGGAGGGCCTGAATATGTGCATGTGTATTCAAATAGTTGCATATATGTATGCAACTAACAGCAATAGTTGCATACATATATGCAACTATTATTATTATTTATTTTTTTTGCGTGGACATCTGGGATTATTTCAAGATTTTAGAATTTTTTTTTTTAAAATCAAAGCCGCTTTTTTTTGCCAAAAAATGAAAAAGGTGTAGTGTATGAAGTAGGAAGGCGGAAGTACCTAAAAAGGAGGAGGCGGCAGCTAAAACAGGGGGCGGGTTTATAGAAGAAAGATGATAGGGATGTGAGGTGTATTAAGTTTGAAAATAGGGACGTGTCCCTAATTTTCACTTAAATAATTTTTTAATAGAGATATTACCTTCCTTAGTAAGACCCTTAATGTTAATTTGAAATTAAGTTAAGATAACCATTATCTTTTATCACAACTTCCCATACCTCTTACATTTTAGACAACACATCGTACCCTTGGACACATGTCTTATACTTCCCTTTCACCATTTGCAATATGCACTTAAGAATGTGATTGGAAAGGGGATCCATTTTCATTTATTTTCCACTTTCTTTCTCTTAAGTTCCATTCCCTTCCTCCTCCTTCCTCCAAACCACACGCTATCCTCCCTCACCACCATCAGCTCCAGCCGACAACAGACCTGGCACACCTCCATTACAGCCCCCTCCTCCATCACTGAGCCATATTCCTCCAGACCTCTCTTTTACTCTTAAATCCCTTAAAAATCACATTTCCCCTATTTTTCTCAAACTCCTTCACCATAACTTCCTCCCCCAGGCCCCAAAACCTCATGCACCACACCTTACACACACATCAAGTTGCGCAACCCTAAGTTGGACTCTCTTCCTAGGCCATGGGCTCCATTAGCCTTTTTAAGCCCTTAAACCCTTTAAAAATTACTCCTTTCCCCTTGATTTTGCAGACAGAACCTATATGTTTAGTAAGTGCTAAATTTATGGTGAAAAGGTGAATTCTTGATTTCGCAAAAGCTATAAAGTACTACATACGAAGTGTCGTGGTGTTGGATTGCTATGTTGAGAGCTCTACACTTATTTTAGTTAACTATTTTAGTTAAACTAGTTAATAATTGAATTGGTGATTGGTTGCTATGTGATTGGTATGGTAATGTTAATGATGTGGTTTAGATGTTTGAATTGGTCAATTTTTAAGTTAACACAATGTTAAAATGAAAATATGAGTTGTAGTGGAGTTAATCACTTATTAACAAGGTAAATCAATTCACTTATGATCACTTGCTTAAGTCAAGAAAAATTAGTGAACATATAATAAATGGGTGTGATATCGTTGATATTGGTTGGTATTGATTTGTAATGAATGATCAATTGAATTTGATGTGTATTGATGTGTAATGGTTTTGTCAAATACGATGATGAATTGTTAATAAGTTAAATATCTTAGTTAACAATGGTCTGATTTGGGATTAAGTGTTAATGGCCTTAACACTTAGGTCAAAGATGCCAAGATGTGGTAATTGGATGTTAATAGTTATTAATAACTATTATTGGATACTAATTATGTGTGAAACCCATATAAACTAAATTATATGGCAATTGGTTGAATCTCATTCCAATTTAAAATAAATTTGATTATTTTGTTAATAAAATATTAAGTGAAAAATGAAAGTTTGAAACTTAAATTCAAAATAATTTGGAAAGGTAGTTTAAGTCAATACGAATAGTCTTCATAGGAGAAAGAATTTAATTTGAATGAATTTTGAATTTATAAAGCATGTTTACAAATGCAAATTGAAAACGAATAGTGACGAGTAAAAGTGAAGTTCAGTTATGGTATTTATGAAAAGTTTTAAAAATAGTTCCTTTACGAAAATGTCTTATTTATTTTTATAAGGAATGTTAGGAAAATTTGGACTTCAAATGATATGTTTTGAAAAATAATATTATTTTAATGATGTGAATAATATTAATTTGATTAAATAATGAAATATTTGATTTTGAAGAGAAATAATTGAAATGTAGTTTCCAAAAATAATTATATATGTTTTATATAATTAATAAATCATTTTGAAAGTAATTCGATTTAATTTTAATTATAAATCGAATTTGGTCTGAATATGAACTGTTGCGCAGCGGTAGTTCGCAAACTTCGACCATTAACTTTGAATTGACATACCGGGAGATCCGATCGTCAGATTCTCCCGAAATGAAAAATTATGGGTTCAAAATGAAGATAGTTTTCAATTGGAATAAAAAGTTTTAAAATCTAATGGTTAGATTTTAATATAAGTTCAAATCTATTTTTGAAAAGGTCGCTATAAATGCAGTGTGGTCATTGGAACTGCAAACCGACTGAAAATGCCTTACAAGATAATTATTAAAAATTGGGAAAAATCATGATACATCATAATTAATGGTTTAAAAATGATTTAAGTAAGAATTGTGAAGTTTAGAACTGTGATTTGAATTTTTGGATGACTTTTGACCTGATTTACTCAACATAGTAAACCAATATTTTGGAATTTAGTTCAAGATTAAACTATAAGGTTTCAAACTTAAGTTCATTGGATTTGAATAGAAATTATCTTCAGATATTTCGATATTGGATTCCGTAATTATATGGATACTGTTGGAGAAATTTGGAAGATATTAATATCGTTGTATCCCATAAAGGTTTGAGGATTTCTGCTTTTTGGATCGAACTTGTGTGGCTTAAGGTCGATTCGAAAGGTAGAAATTTTCAGGTCGTTACAGATGAGGAATCGATCAAGTATGACATGCATCATCCATCCTCACATCACTCACTCAGTGCATCACAAATCCATATCACTCAATGGGCAGATACCAAGCTATACAAACTTGTATGAACCAAAATTAGTATAGGTTAATGCCACAAGTTTCCCAATTTGGAACCAATATCCCAACTTGGAAATAAGAAGGTCCGACTGCCACTGTCCCTTATTCCCGGTTACCCATCGAACCCTCACGTATGAATAATCCTTTTGCATGCATCCTTCACAGTAGAACCTATGCCTAGAACTACATAATGACTTCCGTTAAAAGATACTTTGGTTGGGACCAACATATATAACCAACTTGTCATTGAACTCACTCTTTTCTCTCCTCTAGAAATTCCTATGACTCATCGCCTACTTTATATCTCGGAGTAAAACCATCCATCACAGAAGTCACTGCTTCCCATCATGGAATCATCATCGTCGAATGAAGAAATCACTGCATCAAGGCGCTACATCTTTTCCTCACTGCCAAAATCACTATCAAAATAATCATCGTATTCTGCTCCACAAAACCTCATCATCGACCACATCAAAGTTGTACAAATAGCCATCAATAATGGTACTCGATATCGATCACTATACGGTAGTTGATAATGGTTACGTTGATCACGTATTTAACCAAAGATGGTTAAATACACATAAGATGAAAATATCTGGCGTTCATCTTGGAATCCAAGCACACTGTTGAATCATTCCTCCATCTTCGTATTATTTCCAAAACCAATGTTACTCCATCTTGTAGTCATTCTTCACGCTTTGATGCTATTCCATTTTCGGATCAATCAGTATGCTCTAATGCTCCTCCATCTTTAGATCAATCTGCATGCTCTAATTCTTATAAATGAATTTATCTAATTTATTCAAGTCTACCATTGCTCATGCACTCAATCAATTATACCAAATTATGCATTTGAATTATTCATACAAAACTTTAGGAAATGATCCTAATACTATATCGCATATGAACTACATTTTAAACTAATCTAAGCAAATAATTAACCATGCACCCAATAATCTATTAGCATAAACATCCATAATAACATCAATAAAATATATAGAACCTATCTAAAGCGAATAGTATGGGATTTATGTCAAAATATCCTAAATTTAGTAGTAGTGTCAAAATAGCTTATAAATGAAAAAAAAATCATATCTAATTTAAAAATGTTTAAATTGCTTTTAGTTCCTACTATTCTAGAAATCTTGTTTTAAATTTAGGACCAGTTAGGAACACCAATTTTATACTATATTAACAATTATAGTACAATGAGAGATAATATCACTCACCTGAGCCAAATCGACCCGGACAAGCGCCAAAGGGTAAAGCTTTCCATTATGAGTACAATGCAAGAAACGATATATAAAATGGACCTCGTACGCAAAAATCATAGCCAATATGAGAATATATATTATTTAAACAATAAATTTATAATCATAAACATTAATTACCTTCATATTTTAATCTTTTTCCTTAAGTCTTTTCTCGTAACATGCATATCAACCCTAGGTAAACATATTTTCTTCATACTTTCTCTCATCTGTAACATCCTTGTTTCTCGATGAAATCACAAACTATTTTTGCTAATGTGTCACTCTAAGCAAGTGCTTCACAATGCACCAAAACTTACCATGGCCAAACATTCCAAGCCACGGTGGACCCGACGTCATCTAGCATGCATGCGTCTTGATCTCCACGAATGCGATTTGCATCTTGGTTTCTTTTTTAATGAAATTTGATGCATAGGTTCTATTTTCAATAAAAAGTTGAACCATGCCTCCGTTTTGCCTATTGCTGAGCATAATTTGGACAAAGCGGAACCCTGGGTTGGACATGGCATGTATAATATCGCTAAAATATCATAATCAAAATTCTGCCGTGGTAATCAGGAGGATCTCGTCAATACGAGATTTAAGAAATTAATCTCCTGATTTTCCCTTTAATGGATTGAGAGAAAATTAATTGTAAAAGTGAAAAATGAGAAAAGTACAGGTTTTGAATGGAGTAGTAAACTGAAATAAAGAATGATTGGTTTGAATAAGAGGGGAGGCTTTAGTGGTTATCACATTACTATTTTTATTCTAATTTCTCCAATAAATGATCATGAGTTTCAAGCTCCGACGATAGAACAATAGGCCCAATCACCACAAAACTTGATTACTTGCATCACCACATTGTTATGGTCTTGATAGTATAATTTTTGTCGCCATAGGAGACTGCACTCTGAAATGATAATTTTTACAAATTCGTGATCGTTTTGATCATCAAATCGTTCAAATTTTCTAATATAGCAGTCCGTATACTTCTTCATCACGTAACAAACCATCTAGACCCAATGGAAGTGCTTTCGTGTCTTGATCCGATTATATGCGAAGAATCATAATTTGGGACCATTAATTAGTTAGCGAGTAATATTTAAATATCCATCCCTTAAAAATACAGACCATTGCATCTCCCCTCCTTAAAAGATTTAGTCTCCAAAATCCTTAAAAGCGGAACAACACAACCCAGAACTCTCCAACAGGTAACAATACAAGGAAAACCATCACTTATCACCCATTACAACAACTACTGACAATGGTCATGACAACGGGAATAGACTTAGAGTAAGATAGGGGTCACCATCCTCATCCCTAAGCACAATCAAAATCAAATCTAGAACATTGTAGCTAAGCCAAACTTCCAAATTATGCAATTATTTCTAAATGAAGAGGCAATGGTAAACAAAGTGACAAATCACTAATTATAGGACAACTCAATTAAACATTTTATATTGACTTTCCTTCCAATTTTGCTTTAGTTTATGGAAAACTTAGGCAACATTTTCTTTGCACGACTCAATCCATAAAAACTATAACTCGCCATATATGGCCCAACTCGTTAAAAGAAAATAAAAGCCGAAAGTGGCTTCTCATGTTTAGGGTATAAAATCATCAAAAATATACCAAGGGCATAAATCACAACTCTACATCTACTATTTACCTTTTTTTAGCAAGCTTAGCATTTAAATGCAAATAAAAACAAACAAGCATCCAAATAATCAAGACTTGCTTCCTTTTACCTAAACTTGTACACATCAAGGAGGATTAAACATAGCAGTAATAACAACAAGAAAATGAGCATGTTGAATAAATGGAATTTATCTAACATAACTATGTTAAGTCGTATATGGATTCATCTCAAATAAATGTGTTATACAAAAATACAACTATTTTTCATGTCTAATAATCATATGAGCATAAGTAGTCATTTCAAGTGTCGAGAATTAAACATTTACATGCAAAATAAGAGCAGTTATCAAGAATAACATCCATGCTTACCTATCTTGCATGATACTAATTTATCTAGTATAAGTTATTAAATATGATATCTAATCAATATATGAATCATCAAGTTTTTCGTTATTTTATCAGAATGAAGGAACATAAACCCAGCATCCTTTGTCAAAGAATCGGCTATAACTTGAGTGCTATCATGCTAAACTCAAATCCTTAGCAAGATATCGATGAAATTCTTCGAAAATCATCCTCGCACACACTTGGAAGTTGAAATAGTTATAGAGAGCCGCTTAACACGTCATGTGTAACATTAACAAGCTGAAAATTCATCCATATTGAAATGAATGCTCAACTATCCTTATTCAATGATGTCGAGAACAAGCAACACCTCTTCCATACAAAGCCAATCACCTCTGTTGAGCTCATACTTTATGACATCCAATTCTAAAGTAACAAGTAATGATAAATACAAGAAATGTCCACTAGAGAAATATATTCCTAGACTAGCATGTCTCCTACTCAAATATCAACAACTGCATTAGAAGGCTATAAGCTCTAACTGCCCCCCTTCAAAGAGGAGTTACTCCAATGATATGCTATAACTGACAAACTCTAACTCCTATCCTAAATATTACTACTAATTTTGAAAAATAACTTATGCTATATATATACTACTAGTTTTGAAAACCAAAATATATTAAAAATATGAACTCTTATAGATACACTCTCGATTTAGATATCCATTGGGTTAAGCAATGCAATATAAGCTATGACACCAAATGTTACATCCTCCCTATACCACCTGTTCTTATACAACCTAATAGTGCACTACATAAGCACCCCATTATGTAGGATGGTTATTAAGAGTAGAAAATAAGAGAAACATAAAGAAAGAGAAAGGAAAGGAAGAGAAGAAAATGAAACAATACAACTATAGGATCCATCAAACATCTCATAGTGCATCAAATAAAATAAAATATTAATTGCAGATATAAAAGAGGCAAATTGTTAATAATTATATAAACTGCAAAATTAGAGTATATAAGCTCATGTAGTTATAGAGAACAATAATAGACTCCATTCAAATAATAAATAAAGTCAATTGGCAAAGACTCTAATAATAGTAAGTCAAGACTCCATAGTGTCACACAGTGGAGAAAAGGATAACAACACAATCATAAATATAAGAAGGCATCATATTTTTTTCATCCTCCTATGCAACTCCAAATATTTTTCACACATGGCATCTAATTACTTAGTTAAGAGTACTAAAGGTAATACGAAGCAAACCATAAAACCTCCACTCAAACAATAGACTGGAGTGAGTGATAAACGACCTCAAAATACTATAAAATTTGTAATAAAAAGTATGGAGAATAGTAACTAATATGTCCCTACATCCATTGAGTCAGCACATATAAATATATATACTACTCTATGATAGTCATGATAGGTGTTCTATATGTCTGATTACTAAGAGTGATAAGGAATCAAGCAAACATAACATCAACCATCCATCCTTACAGTCACTTAGTTAGTAAACTGAATATACAATAATTCCATGTTCATTGGTGCTTGAATACATGTTGCTCAGTGGGTCAGGAACTAGGTTATACTAACTCGTATGCCCTAAGGTAAGGAACTTGCTTGGCCTAAATGAATGCCATAAATTTACCAACTTGGAGATAAGGAGGACCTACCTTGGTCCAGATGGAAGCGCACATCCTTTACAATAGAGCTTATTCCTAGAACTATCCTTATGACTTCTATCAAAAGTCACCTTGGTCGGGACCAACCTAGACAACAAACTTGTTATTGAACTCTCTCTAGCCTTCTCTAACTGTTCCCATGACTAATCATTGGGTATTCTACACCTCAAGTTCAACCATCTATTGTCAAAGCCATTGCTTTCCATCGTGGAATCTCCATCATCAAATGACAAGTCGAATGATGAAATCACCATGTCGAAGCACCACATCCATACATCAGTTGCAAAATCACAGGTTGAAGAGCCATTACATCGAAACCACATTCCAATGAATCAACATATCCTACTCCTAAAAGCCTCATCATTTCCCATGTCAAAGTTAGCCAAAATGGCCATTAAGAATAATAGTCGATTATGGTCAAATCTACTACAGTCGATAACAACTACCATAATCATATATTTAACAAAAGTTAATTAGAAACACATCAAACGAGAGGATCTGACATTTATCTCAAAATCTTAGTACATTGTCGAGTCCATCCTCCATCATCAAATTTGTCTCCAAACTCAAATATTCCTTCATCTTCTGGTCATTCTACATGCTTTGATGTTACTCTCACTTTGGGTTAATCTATATGCTTCAATTCT
This sequence comes from Allium sativum, assembly GCA_030737875.1. Taxonomy (NCBI): domain Eukaryota; kingdom Viridiplantae; phylum Streptophyta; class Magnoliopsida; order Asparagales; family Amaryllidaceae; genus Allium; species Allium sativum. The sequence goes on from CM060912.1 coordinate 152,894,482, forward strand.
TTTCCATCTTCAGATCAACCTACAAGCTCGATGCTCCTTTATGAATTCATCTCTTCCATTCGAGTCTATCATGTTAGTATCATGGATTGTAGTATTGATGATAACAACTTTAGGCAATTATATATTTTATGTTTACACATATACTAATAATTATCTTGATATATATTATACATAGTGCGGGATGTTAGACAGGTATTGATAATGAAGACTGTAAAATAACAAGGTAGAAGATCCAATTTGATGATTAAAAAGTCAGAAAATGAAGAATTATGAGTACTGAAGAGTTTAAGAATTCAAGATGATCCAGAATTAGATTAAATGTTATAACTCAAGTTGCACTCACCTGATCTCTCTTTATCTATTTTACAAATTGTTTGCAAAGTATTCTTAATCTCAAATCTTTTTACAACAAGTATTCTCAAATGTTCATAGGTTTCAAAATGATTTTTCAAAGTATTTCGAGAAGGATTTTTTTTTTAATAACTTAACTTTGAATTAGTTTTATATTTATTATAATTTAGATTTTAAATATCAAAATTTGTACATTATTCTTATACTTAGATTTCAAATACTTATACATTAGTTTTTTATATTTTGGTTCTAGTATGATTTTAATATTATACTTGTATTTTAGTTTCAATGCTTATACTTTGGATTTTATATTTATATTTTTGTTATACTTATATATTTTGACTTTAATCATACAAGAGATTTTGATTTAGCCTTAATAATTATGATTTGATATTATAGTTTGATACTATAGTTTTGATATTTTATGTTCAATAAATTAATTATATACTCAAATTATGCAACTACTAGGATTCTCGTTTTATCCAAAAAATAGCGACTTTCTCAAGGTCAATTCTATTCGCATCCCACATTTTGCCTTTCACACCCCGTTGTTTAAACAAAAAACATTACACCCCACTTTTTGCTTTTCACACCCCAAAAGTTACCAAAATTACCCTTCAATCTATATTTTCACAAACAACTCTATGTTAACCATGAAAAGAATTAAAAGATAGTTCCAAAACAACAAAACAATAATTCATATGTATTTATTTTTATTCGTTTTGCAATCTAAAAAAATTGCATTTCAGTTCAATTTAAGAATATTTGAAATATATTAGATTAAAAATTATAAAATCAAACAACGTTAAGAAAAAAGATATAAAAGTTGAAAAAGAGTAAATTTGAAATAACACCATTTTTTTTGAAAAAACATTGTTTTATTCGTTGGAATCATTTGTCTTGTCAAAATATATTAGTATCGTTGGTTCTCAACACCATTGCAATTTGCTTTTATGGTTATTGACTCTCCTCATGTTCCTACTATTTTGATTTCTCAACCTCATTGCAATTCTTAAAGCGTAGGAAAGACTTCAACTTTCGTTGGTTTGGACGTGGAGTAAAATTTCATAAAGCGTTAAAATGCAGAGAACCCATTATATGTTTCAAACGTGGTATTTTTGGGCATAAAAGATTTATTTGTTATTTGCTTTCTGGTCGCCCCCTTCCTTATTTACCATTTTTTTTTAATTTAAAGTAACATAAATTTTCTTGTAGTATTAATTTTTGCATCCAAAGAATTTTTTTTCTACTTGTTTTCTTTGGTTAAAGATGATGGTTTTTATCTTTTCATATAATTGTTATGGCATTTAGATATGTTAATTCTGCTACACTTTTCAATCTTGATGTTCACTAAAAAACCTTTCAATAATTTTGTTTTTCCTCTTCTACCCGCTTCTTCCAATCTGAAGCAACATGTTTTTAATTTTGTTTGATTTTTCTATAGCACAGAATTATTTTTCTTTATAGTTTTTCCTTTGAGAAAACAATTGGACTTCAACTATTTGATGAAGTGTTTTTTCATTTTAATATCTTGAATTCGGTTGTCAATTTCAAAAATTTTTTCTTATCTATTTCCCACTGTTAGAATAGTTTGTCTCCCTCTTTTTATAATGGAGCTTGCTAGAAAGCCAGAAACGTTTTTAGTTAAAACGTGCGGATCTGGTAATTGCGGTTGGTATATAAGTGCAATTCAGGGGGTGAAGAAGATCCAAGGGTACATGTGGTTTTCGCATAACCTCACATACTAAATCGTGGGCATAGTAGGGGACTGTTAATGGCACTCCCTTTTTGGTTAAGGGATGACACAAATTTTAGTTTTTAAAATTTTGTTAAGGGGAGTATACTACAGTCTAAACACCCCTTAACAATACACAATAATAAGACAAAATTACCCTTAATCTGAAGAAGAATCACGACGTGGTGAAATTCGGTCGCGAGTCACCGTTTTCCGAAGCATGACGTAGATGTGTAAATATGAAAAACAGCCTGCAAACACCGAACAATCATTATAAAGATAGAAAATTATGATCGTTTTTAGTGTGCAAACACGGTAGAGTATAACCGTTTCCGTTGTTTTTGTTAAGTTTGTTATAGAGATAGAAAAGATGTTCTGATGCTACCGTTTTTATTAAATAAAAGCGGTATACTCTTACCGTTTTTTCTAGTTCGAGATACAACAGAGTTATTTTTTTCCTTTAAAAGTATAACTAGTGTTGCCCCTTAATAATTTTTTTATAGACACCCCTTAACCAACACCTCATAGTACCATTTTCCTTTTATAATACCAAGGTATCCTCTATTAAATTTCCTTAACATGGTCATATAAGTGATGATTATGATTTGTAGATGTATGATCCTCCTGTTAGCGGTTTCTATGACTGTATGTTGATGGAATCGATGCTATTAGGATTGATGAGGCTTGTCGGAATTCTATTCACTTCGATAAGGGTTCCTTGATTAGTGTTGATGGTTCAAGAGGTTGGTTATTTCTATTAGTTTAAAGCTAATTTTTGTTGATAGCACGGATTTTCTGTTGTGCTTAGGAAATTTTATGCTAAAAATATAGTCAAGCCTATCTCTGCTACCCATTGTTCAATGTTCTTGAATTACTGTCAGAAATGCATGATGAGTTTGATCGTTCTTCTATAAGTTCAGCTTCTGTTGATTTTGTCATTGACTTAGGCATTTCTAGTGTTTATAAAGCCTACATCGAAGAAGACAGTGTCATGGCTGCTACTGTTAAGTTCATTGGTGTTGTAGATAATTTGCTTCCCGGTGGGGGTAAAAGAGATGTCGTTCATTATGGTAGGGGTAGTTTCATTGATTCGACCTTTGTTGTTTTTGATGATGGTTCCCATGATTGTATTTTTGTGTTTATCTGTGATCAAGCAATATCAGTATATGAAGATGATATTGTGTCAACTATTGTTATGTCTTCTTTTCTATTGAATGATAAGAGTTTATATACTCTATCATTTTCGGTTTTTGATGGTCTTGGTGCTAATTTTAATTATTGCAGTGAAGGATTCATTGGTAACCAAGTTTATCCTCCTATTAGTTTTGATTCAAGACTTCAGTTCTTTGTGCAGGCTTGTGCATTTTGTGATTTGTGACATGAAATCACATATGTTAATGAAGAGGACGTAATCAATTAGTTGATTTGATTGAATGATTTGATTAGTTGATTAATTTGATCGATTGATTTTATTATAAAAGAAAAGAAATGAATGATTATATTCTGGATATATTTCTAAGAGGCAAATTGAATATTTGTGTAACACCCCGTAAATTCTATAACATTAAGCTTCACAAATTAAAGTGAAATTAATTCTAAATGAAAGAATTAAGGGAAATAGGTTACGCCATTGCGTTCGTCTCAGAATTCTACTTGAGATAGAGTCCGAGTTTGCGTGAATCGGACTCCGTATGAAGGAGTTATGACCTTCGGAAGTTTCAGAATAAAATTTAAAATTCAAACAGCTCGGTTTCAAATTCAAAATTCGAAAAACAGGTTCAAACTGGGCTGGGCAGGAAAATTCCCGCCCAGGGACCAGGTCGACCATGGTGTCGACCTGGTCACCCCAGGTCGACCATAGTGTCGACCTGCCAGTCGACCTATCTGGTCGACCTGGCTGGCTGGGTCTGGCTCTGGCTCGAATTTCTGCGGCTCGGTGTGTCATTAGGGCTGACATGTCACCTCTTGATTGGCTCTTTGAACTTTGTATGGTCTAGATTCCTCCTGTCTTCATCTGACGGCTCAAAAAAATTTAAAAATCTATATATACACCCTAAGTCTCAACTAAAATTCACACAAAAAAAATAAGATTGGAGTCGTCATGTTGCCAGGAAGGAATTGAGCGTAGCCGTCAAGAGAGAGGAGCTTAGAGACGAATCAAATTAAGAATAAGACTAAAGCTTAATCAAATTAATCAATGCAATGTTAATCTACCCAAAGAAACGCACCTCAATTTCAAAATTCAGAATCCAGAATTCAAGATTCTGCATTCGTTGTAAGTATAGTGACCTTTCAGAATATGAATAAAACTATGACGTGATTCGATGTAAATGAAAATAGAATTGTGTTATTGTATAATAATGATATAAATTCTATGTATTGTAATGATTCCGTCATGACTTGTGTATTGATATTTGTGGCCTAAATTGATTGATGCAAGCCTATTGAACAATGATATATGAACATAATGGCACTTGCAAGTTTGTGGCAAAAACTAGAATTGGATCCCTTTATGTTTATGTCGACAGCATGGACTACATACAGTCCCTAAGTCTAAGTTAAAGCTTATGTAAACATGTTCTAGGTTTGAGACCTTTTATGCCTACATGACCCAAAACCTATGAACACATTCTTATGTTTATTTGCAAGTATAATTGGATCTATGTTAAGTACCGTTTGGGTTACATAAACTATGCAAGTTTCATGTTGAAATAGGCTATATGATTAGTTGTTAAAAATTGGACATTTTGGTGGTTATACAACATGTTAGTTTTGTTGTTGACATTATGCCAAGTTAAACATGTTTAAACCCAAGTTTGTATAAGCCTAAACTATGCCATTTTATATGACACCTACTTAGTTATACTCTGATTTGAATGCAAGTTCACATGACCCATAATTTATGTTAGTTGAATCGCTAAATTGCAAGTTCATGCGCCACACACTTTTAAGTATTGTGAAATATTACATGTTCTTGATTTCCCCTTTTTCTCACGTTTAAAAAGTTGGGCTGAATTGTGTCGAGCCCAAGATTTGTTATAATGTTGCGAACGTACAAACGGGGGTAATAACGTTGGGTGTAAAACATGAAAAATATATGTTGGCATGGTTGGCACATGCCAACGACAATGACATTTAAGCGGTATGAATTGTTATACCCAAGAATAAAGAACATGATATTTACATATAATTGAGAAGTGATAAAATATGTAAATTTAGAAAACACGGTATGCTTAACCCGAGGTTGGATTGAGTTGTGACGTAAACCTGCCCGGACCCGCCCGGCTATCCAGTAGTCACAACAATACCTATCCAATGTGGGTGGTTAAGCATTGAGCCCAATAAGGACCCGAGGTTAGACTGAGTTACGGTGTAAACCTGCCCGGAACTGACCGGCACATCCAGTAACCATAGCAATATCTGTCTAATGTGAGTGGTCAGGTGCTTTAAGAGGCTAAGGACATATGGTAGGGTTAAGTCAACTAAAAACACTTAACCAAATTCAACATGTTAACAAGAATTGATGGGTGAGGTTAGGTAAATACAGACACTTAACCACTTAACATGTTTGACTAGAAAACCCTAGTAACGAGGGACCCGTTTCAGCAGTAACCCAAGTTAGGTATCATGGTACCCTGAAACTAGGCAGGGTGGGGCACGATTATTGGGCTGATTGTAAGAGGTCAAAACGACAGTGGTGGGTGCACAGTGTAGGTTCTAACGGGGTGCGTGCGTGCACACACTCCGGAGCAGAAAAATAGGGCACTGGGGCACCAGTAGTATTACCTATGTATTATAAGGTTTTTGTCGGGGCCGCCACCATGGGTCTTGATACACCCCATGGTGGGACCAGCATAGGTATATACATCTCTTAGGGGTTGTATGACACATATGTTTATGCGAGTAGGAGCCGATCTTTAGAAACGGAATCACTTCACCCTCAGTATATGGTGCATCTTTAGAAAATGGGGATCACTACACCCTCAGCAGGGGGTGCCAGTTAGAATAAGTTCAAGTAGGTGCAGAGATATAGTGTGGATGCGATAGTACATTCGATTCTAAACTACACTTCCTTAGCTTGTGATACTTTACTGTTTTCAGTTTATATCTATCATGCCCTTTTTTCCTATTCACATACTGAAGAGTTACTAGATTTACTCAGGCTTTATGTCTAACCCTATTTTCTTTTCGTCTTCTTTTCTTTCGTCCCCCCCCAGGTCCACAGGGAGGAAACAACCCAGTTTAGTCAGACTCTTTGCAAGCTTCAAGACCGTAGATGTATGGTTTGGATCTCCTTTGCTCGGACTATGGCTTTGGATATCACTATGGGGATTTTTGTTACTTTATTTATGTTTTATGCTTCTTTAATAAGCAAGACAGTATTGAGGTTGTAATGTTGGAAGTATTTTGAGACAATTATGGAAGTGTTTTGTTTGAACACGTATTGATGAAATAAAAGTCTGTTTGGTTTCCGATGTTTAAAATATGTGTATTTATATCTGTCTTGTGTTTACCTGTGACTTTTACTTAAAAACCTCCACCAAAGTTAAGGCATTCCCTTTGTGAGTGACCTTAATGGAGGTGGGGTGTTTCACTTGGTATCAGAGTGTAGGTTTACCAGATAAATAAAAGTTTTTGAAATTGTTTTCAAAAGAAAGTTTAAAGAAGCATTTCTCAAGAAAAAAAATATGTTATATTTTTAAAAAGGCATAATCCCCCAAAGCCATGTGCATTATCTCTCTCTATCCTTCATTTTGAATCTTTCCTTTCTGTTTCAGCATGTCTGGGGACCTCACTCCCCAGCCACAGATGCTTTTACTCCTCCTCCTCCTCTACGTGAAACAACAAGCGGAAGAATCGCAGAACAAGAAGACGGATAATAGTCAAGGAGGAAAGGACCGCAACAATAATAACAAGACACGCGAGAAAAGGAAATGTTATTTCTGTGGCATTGTTGGACATGTGGTGAACGACTGTAGAAAGAAGAAGAGGAAGATGAGTGCTACTTGCTTCCATTGCGGTGAGGCTGGACACATGGCTAAGGACTGCCCTAAGAAGTAAGGGCAAGGCCCGCAAGCAGGACCTTCTGGGGGTACCTCTTTAACTTCTTCTCCTAGATGCTTTGTTTTATCCTGCTTATCTTCTCAATTCTATCTTGAGAACTTTAGGTAGAAATATTTCTGTAGAAAACTTAGTTTATCTGTATGATCATCCAGTTCGCACTCTCTTTGATCCTGGTGCATCACACTCCTTTATTTCATCTGCTTTAGTAGAATCTCTGCACCTAGACACTGGTATGGTAGAGGATCCCTTAGTAGTTTCAAATCTAATTGGGGGCTCCGCTTACTTGTTAATGGTTTGTTTGGGTTTGAAAATCTCTATTCTCAACGTTGAGTTTAGTTGTAATGCCTTTGTTTTGGGCTTCTCGGGATATGGTTTGATCTTAGGCATGGACTGGTTATCCAGTAATGGTGCCATTCTTGATTGTGAGAAAAGAGTAGTTAGACTCTTGACTCGGCTTGGTAACACTCTAGAAATTTCTTATAATCCCTTGAATGTTGTTATGCTTAGTTATCTAGAGTCGCTTGATGCTTCGGATGAAAATTTGCAGTCAGTTAGAGTAGTCCGGGAATATCCGGATGTCTTTGAGGAGGTGAAGGCTTACCTCCGAGGCGGGAAATAGACTTCCGCATATACCTTGTGGATAATGCAAAGCCTGTAGCTTTACCTGTCAGACACATGGCTCCAAAGGAGAGAAAGGAGCTCAGTAAGCAGGTTAAAGAACTTCTCGAAAAGGGGTTCATTAGACGGAGCATTTCGGAATGGGGTGCTCCAGCGGTGTTCGCAACCAAAGCAGACGGTTCACTTCGCCTTTGCATCGACTATAGGGAGTTAACAAATTGACCAAGAAAAATAGGCACCCTCTTCCCCGAATCGACGATTTGTTTGATCAGCTTGTAGGTGCGTCGGTCTTCTCCCAACTTGATCTGGCAACTGGGTTCCATCAGCTAAGAGTAGCTGAAGACAGCATTGATAAAACGACGTTCAGAACCCCAAACGGTTTCTTTGAGTGGTTTGTCATGCCTTTCGGCTTGACAAACACACCTACTTATTTCGTAGACCTAATGAGTAGGGTATTCAGAGAATTCCTCAATAAATTCGTGGTGGTCTTCGTTGATGATATCTTGATCTTCTCAAAGAATGAGGAAGAACATGCTCAGCATATGAAAGAAATCATGGAAACTCTTCGAGTTCATCAGCTAAAAGCCAAATTCTCCAAGTGCCACTTTTGTAGAGAAGAAGTAAGATTTCTTGGGCATATAGTGTCCAAAGAAGGGTTGGCGGTGAACCCCGCGAAAGTAGTGGCAGTGCAAGATTGGAAGACACCAAGAAATGCAACCGAAGTCCGAAGCTTTCTTGGGCTAGCAGGTTTTTACCGAAAGTTCATTAGGGATTTCGCGAAAATCTCAGCTCCACTCACAAGGCTAACAAAGAAGAATTTAGCATTTGCTTGGGATTTGGACTGTGACATTGCCTTCCAACGCCTAAAAAGAGCTCTTACAACAGCTCCAGTTCTAACTCTGCCTGACGGAAGAAAAGTGTTCACAGTATACACAGATGCATGTGGAACGGGACTAGGCGTTGTTCTAATGCAAGAAGGAAGGGTAGTAGCTTATGGTGGAAGACAATTGAAAGTTCATGAAAAGAACTACCCAACCCATTTTGAGTTGGCCGCCATCGTCTTTGCACTTAAGTCTTGGCGCCATTATCTCCTAGGTGAGAAGTTCGAATTATACACAGACCATAAATCATTGAAATATCTCTTCTCGTAGAAGGATCTTAACTTGAGGCAGTAAAGGTGGATGGAGTTTCTTGCCTCGTATGATTTTGAAATTTCCTATACTCCCGGCAAAGGCAACGTAGTAGCAGACGCATTGAGCCGAAAGAAACTGACCTTAAGCCCTCTCTTTGTGGAAAGGCAAAGCTTGGAGTATATAGCCAATTTTAACTTTAGGCCCTCATCAGATTTTGTACCGGGTTTGTTAGCATCTCTCGAAGTACGCCCTACTCTCTTGGACTCAATAGGGGCTGCATAACGTGAAGACCCTCATCTTGTTGAAGTGATTGATAAACTTATTAGGGGTGAGGCTTCTAGTCACCTCAATAGATACACCATCGATGATAAGGGTTGGCTGAGGCGAGATGGGAGACTATGCGTCCCACAAACAAGGGAGTTGACAAAGAAGGTTCTCGAGGAAGCGCATCATTCCAAGATGACTATACACCCTGGCGGTGATAAGATGTACAAGGATATAAAAAGAACTTTCTTTTGGAGCGGCATGAAGCAGGACGTGGCATATTTCGTTTCTAAGTGCACAACCTGCCAACTAGTCAAGGTGGAACAGAAAAAGCCCGGAGGACTACTTCGTCCTCTAGAGGTCCCACAGTGGAAGTGGGATAGCATTTCAAAGGACTTCATTGATGGACTATCTAGGTCAAGAAGAGGCAATACTAGCATTTGGGTAATAGTGGATAGGCTTACTAAAAGCGCCCACTTTATACCCGTTAAAAGTAGAAGGACTGCCTCATCTCTAGCATCTCTTTATCTCAAGGAAATAGTTCGACTCCATGGGATACCCTCCAGCATTGTTAGTGACCGAGACCCTATTTTCATAAGCGAGTTTTGGCGGAGTCTGCAAGAAGCTGTAGGCACAAGGCTATGTTTGAGCATGGCCTATCACCCCCAAACCGATGGTCAGACGAAAAGGGTGAATAGAGTTTTAGAGGATCTTTTGAGACTTTGCGTTCTTGACTTTGGGGGGACATGGGAGGATCACCTTCCTTTAGTGGAATTTGCCTACAACAACAGCTACCAAGCTACCATCGGTATGGCGCCCTTCGAAGCCTTGTATGGAAGACCGTGCAAATCACCAACTTGTTGGTGGGAGTCTACAGATAAACTTATACTTGGGTCGGACATGATTCGAGAGACTTCAGAGAAAGTGGATTTGATATGGAGAAGGATGAAGATAGCCCAAGACAGAAAAAAATCCTACGTCGACAAAAGAAGGACCGAACTTGAGTTTGAGGTTGGGGATAGGGTTTTCCTTAAGGTATCTCCTTTAAGGAACGTCGTTCGCTTTGGATCCACAGGAAAGTTAGCACCAAGATTTGTAGGGCCGTTTCCTATCATCGAGAAGGTTGGGAAGATGGTCTATAGATTAGAGCTACCCGAGAGACTGGCCGGAGTTCACAACGTCTTTCATGTTTCTCACCTCCGGAAGTGTTTGCATGAGTCTGCGGAAGTGGTGGAACCTAGCATTCTAGAAGAAGCCGAAGTGGAGCGTGAAGCAACTGTGAGGAGAGTTTCAACCCGCATCTTCGGAACTGAAGTGAAAAAGCTACGCAACCGCGAAGTCAAACTCGTTAAAGTTCAGTGGAGCGACGCCGAAGAAGACGCGACTTGGGAAACTGAGGACAGAATACGCGCTGCCTACCCTTTTCTTTTTGAGGGTACATCTTTGATCTCTCTTTTTCCTTAAGTTATGCTTTATCTATCTTTTAGGTATATCTCCTCGGTCCTTTTCCTAACTCCTTAGGTAGAAAACAAATGGATGCAAACATGTATTTGAAAATGTGTTATGGATGATGGCTGCAAATGGTTGCTAGTGGTTGCTCGTGGATGCATACACACACACACCCTAGGTTTTAGATCGGCTCAGTCACTTCATATTGCATATGCATATGTGTATTCTCATTTGTATATGGTTGAAACTTGATATGCTGTCATATGGTTGTCGCATTTGTATGAATAGTTTTGCACTCATGTAGAATTATGAGTAGGAAAAATTTGCATACATAATGGATTCATGACACTTACATGATTCGCATTAAGGAGGTCAACTGAATCAGTAGACCGGCTAATTTCTGCATTAGATAAGGACATGTACACACACTATGCATATGATCATGAAGCATTAGAAGTCTTTTAAGGACAGTGGACGCCTGTGTTTGTTGGTTGAGTAGATGGACGATTGGATGGTAGGATATACATTCTTCCTAACTTGAAGATTTCGGGGACGAAATCCTTTTAAGGGGGGAGAATGTAACACCCCGTAAATTCTATTACATTAAGCTTAACAAATTAAAGTGAAATTAATTCTAAATTAAAGAATTAAGGGAAATGGGTTACGCCATTGCGTTCGTCTCGGAATTCTGCTTGAGATAGAGTCCGAGTTTGTGTGAATCGGACTCCGTATGAAGGAGTTATGACCTTCGGAAGTTTAAGAATAAAATTTAAAATTCAAACAGCTCGGTTTCAAATTCAAAATTCGAAAAACAGGTTCAAACTAGGCTGGGCAGGAAAATTCCCGCCCAGGGACCAGGTCGACCATGGTGTCGACCTGGTCACCCCAGGTCGACCATAGTGTCGACCTGCCAGTCGACCTACCTGGTCGACCTGGCTGGCTGGGTCTGGCTCTGGCTCGAATTTCTGTGGCTCGGTGTGTCATTAGGGATGACATGTCACCTCATGGTTGGCTCTTTGAACTTTGTATGGTCTAGATTCCTCCTGTCTTCATCTGACGGCTCAAAACAATTTAAAAATCTATACATACACCCTAAATCTCAACTAAAATTCACACAAAAAAATAAGATTGGAGTCGTCATGCTGCCAGGAAGGAATTGAGCGTAGCCGTCAAGAGAGAGGAGCTTAGAGACGAATCAAATTAAGAAGAAGACTAAAGCTTAATCAAATTAATCAACGCAACGTTAATCTACCCAAAGGAACACACCTCAATTTCAGAATTCAGAATCCAGAATTCAAGATTCTGCATTCGTTGTAAGTATAGTGACCTTTCAGAATATGAATAAAACTGTGACGTGATTCGATGTAAATGGAAATAGAATTGTGTTATTGTATAATAATGATATAAATTCTATGTATTGTAATGATTCCTTCATGACTTGTGTATTGATATTTGTGGCCTAAATTGATTGATGCAAGCCTATTGAACAATGGTATATGAACATAATGGCACTTGCAAGTTTGTGGCAAAAACTAGAATTGGATCCCTTTATGTTTATGTCGATAGCATGGACTACATACATTCCCTAAGTCTAAGTTAAAGATTATGTAAACATGTTCTATGTTTGAGACCTTTTATGCCTACATGACCCAAAACCTATGAACACATTCTTATGTTTATTTGCAAGTATAATTGGATCTATGTTAAGTACCGTTTGGGTTACATAAACTATGCAAGTTTCATGTTGAAATAGGGTGTATGATTAGTTGTTAAAAATTGGACATTTTGGTGATTATACAACATGTTAGTTTTGTTGTTGACATTATGCCAAGTTAAACATGTTTAAACCCAAGTTTGTATAAGCCTAAACTATGCCATTTTATATGACACCTACTTAGTTACACTCTGATTTGAATGCAAGTTCACATGACCCATAATTTATGTTAGTTGAATCGCTAAATTGCAAGTTCATGCGCCACACACCTTTATGTATTGTGAAATATTACATGTTCTTGATTTCCCCTTTTTTTCACGTTTAAAAAGTTGGGCTGAATTGTGTCGAGCCCAAGATTTGTTATAATGTTGCGAACGTACAAACGGGGGTAATAACGTTGGGTGTAAAACATGAAAAATATATGTTGGCATGGTTGGCACATGCCAACGACAATGACATTTAAGCGGTATGAATTGTTATACCCAAGAATAAAGAACATGATATTTACATATAATTGAGAAGTGATAAAATATGTAAATTTAGAAAACACGGTATGCTTAACCCGAGGTTGGATTGAGTTGTGACGTAAACCTGCCCGGACCCGCCCGGCTGTCCAGTAGTCACAACAATACCTATCCAATGTGGGTGGTTAAGCATTGAGCCCAATAAGGACCCGAGGTTAGACTGAGCTACGGTGTAAACCTGCCCGGAACCGACCGGCACATCCAGTAACCGTAGCAATATCTGTCTAATGTGAGTGGTCAGGTGCTTTAAGAGGCTAAGGACAGATGGTAGGGTTAAGTCAACTAAAAACATTTAACCAAATTCAACATGTTAACAAGAATTGATGGGTGAGGTTAGGTAAATACAGACACTTAACCACTTAACATGTTTGACTAGAAAACCCTAGTAACGAGGGACCCGTTTCAGCAGTAACCCAAGTTAGGTATCATAGTACCCTGAAACTAGGCAGGGTGGGGCACGATTACTGGGCCGATTGTAAGCTGTCAAAACCACGGCGGTGGGTGCACAGTGTAGGTTCTAACGGGGTGCGGGCGTGCACACACTCCGGAGCAGACAAACAGGGCACTGGGGCACCAGTAGTATAACCTATGTATTCTAAGGTTTGTGTCGGGGCCGCCACCATGGGTCTTGATACACCCCACGGTGGGACCAGCATAGGTATCTACAGTTCTTGGGGGCCGTATGACACATATGTTTATGCGAGTAGGAGCCGATCTTTAGAAACGGAATCACTTCACCCTCAGTATAGGGTGCATCTTTAGAAAATGGGGATCACTACACCCTCAGCATGGGGTGCCAGTTAGAATAAGTTCAAGTAGGTGCAGAGATATAGTGTGGGTGCGATAGTACATTCGATTCTAAACTACACTTCCTTAGCTTGTGATACTTTACTGTTTTCAGTTTATATCTATCATGCCCTTTTTCCTATTCACATACTGAAGAGTTACTAGATTTACTCAGGCTTTATGTCTGACCCTATTTTCTTTTCGTCTTCTTTTCTTTCGTTCCCCCCCCCCCCAGGTCCACAGGGAGGAAACAACCCAGTTTAGTCAGACTCTTTGCAAGCTTCAAGACCGTAGATGTATGGTTTGGATCTCCTTTGCTCGGACTATGGCTTTGGATATCACTATGGGGATTTTTGTTACTTTATTTATGTTTTATGCTTCTTTAATAAGCAAGACAGTATTGAGGTTGTAATGTTGGAAGTATTTTGAGACAATTATGGAAGTGTTTTGTTTGAACATATATTGATGAAATAAAAGTCTGTTTGGTTTCCGCTGTTTAAAATATGTGTATTTATATCTGTCTTGTGTTTACCTGTGACTTTTACTTATAAACCTCCACCAAAGTTAAGGCATTCCCTTTGTGAGTGACCTTAACGGAGGTGGGGTGTTTCAATTTGCCTAGGGCTTCCATTCTCCTATAAATTCAGTTTTCAGGATTGGATTATGGCATGACCGAATTGAGTTGAGAGATAGAGAGGTTGTGTGCCTCTAGGGCTTATTCCCTGGAGAGGAAGATTAGGAATTGAGGGCTGAGAGAAGCTATTCTTATTGGTGCCTCTAGATTGTCCAAGGGTTTGTCGTTGTTCTTCATTGTTCTCCTTCTCCAACAAGAATTGTAGTCATCTAGATTTTCTTTCCCTTTCTCAATAAGGTTATCGATTCATTGTATTTTGTTTATTTTTGGTTATTGATCCATTGTATGTAAACAAAATTTGTTTTGTTGAATCAATAAAGAGGGTGGTTGGATGGAATATCTTGTATTTGTGTGTGTAATTTCATATCTGTGTTGTATTTCCATAAAAATCGTCTTTAAGTAATTGAGTGAATAAGAATCTGGTCGCTTTCGCAAAGGCGCAATTTCCTTAACAGTTGGTATCATAGCTAGATCATTGCAAAACTTAGTGTGATTTTAGATTGGAAAAAATTGATTTTTTTTTATGTCCGATATGATGGTGTTTTCGAAGATGACTATTTTTTTATTAGGGATTTTGAAGCTTCAATGGTTTGGTTGACGGAGATAACGACAAGCCCTCTGATAAGGATAAGGGAAGATGGAAGAAGAAGAAGATGTTGACAATTGTTCTGATTTGCATGTACCTTGGTGATTCGGTTCATGTTTTCTACTTGGGTCTTCGCGTTGATGATGCTCAAGGGATCTGGGGTGATCGAGGAAAGAGCTCTGATGAAGTGGTAGATAGATGTCAATTGAGGTGTGGACGTAGTCCTTTTAAATCGATTGGGTGTATCTGGTTTCCCTAAAATCGAGGTTGTTGGGTGTATCTCGTTGCCCTGAAATCGAGGTTGTTAGGTGTATCTCGTTTCCTTGAAATCGAGGTTGTTGGATGTATCTCATTGCCCTAAAATCAAGGTTATGTGGTGTATTTCGTTGCCTAGAAAATCGATGTTGGTTTTAATTAAGAGTAGGATTCATAGAAAGAGCTAGATCGACTTGTTTGGTATTTGTTTGGTGTTTGTTGGAGTATTGATATAAATTCAGATTAAGGTGGAGTAATTTGTGATTGATGTTATCACATGTCCATAAAAGTCGGATGATTTGTTTGTTGATGTGATTTCATATCACGGTGGAGTGTTGTGATTTGTGACATGAAATCACATAGGTTAATGAAGAGGATGTAATCAATTAATTGATTTGATTAATTGATTGATTAATTAATTGGCTAGTTGGTTGGTTGGTTGATTGATTAGTTGGTTAACTGATTGATTTGATTGATTGATTTTATTATAGAAGGAAAGAAATAAATGATTATATTCTAGATATATTTCTGAGGGGCAAATTGGATATTTGCCTAGGCCTTTTATTCTCCTATAAATCATCATTTAAGATTGGGTTAGGCATGACCGAATTGAGTTGAGAGATTGAGAGGCTATGTGCCACCAGGGCTTGTGTCCAAGAGAGGAAGATTAGAAATTAAGGGCTGAGAGAAGCTATTCCTATTGGTGCCTCTAGATTGTCCAAGGGTTTGTCGTCATTCTTCATTGTTCTCCTTCTCCAACAAGAGTTGTAGTCATCTAGATATTATTTCCCTTTCTCAATAAGGTTATTGATTCATTGTAATTTTTTTATTTTTGGTTATTGATCCATTGTATGTAAACAAAATTTGTTTTGTTGAATTAATAAAGAGGATAGTTGGGTGCAATATCTTGTATTTGTGCATGTAATTTCATATCTATGTTGTATTTCCATAGAAATCATCTTTAAGTAATTAGGTGAATAAGATTCTAGTCTCTTCTGCAAAGGCGCAATTTCCTAACAGTATTGGAGAGGTTATTCATGCTGAAGTGCGTAATTGCTAGGTTCGATCACTAATGAAGTTGGAATCGTTTCTCAATGTTGCAGTGGTGTGTTTTTTGGTGGTCATGTTGCTACTACGTACTGCACTGGATTTTATCATCTGTTTAGTGATGATTTTAACAACCTGGTTTTGGACCAAAATAGTTGAATTGTGAATGTTTTCTATTTTGACATGCATAATATGCATAGTTAATATGCCCTGCATTTTAGTTTAGCGGGTGGTCTTCAGCAATGGTTTCGGGTTACAATGCCTAGTTTTTCTTCTCATTTTGTTTTTATTTTGTGTGGTGATGTAAAGCTGGTGAGGCTAAAGATATTTATTATGTTGTTCTTGGGTAATGGGTTATTTGGATATTCGGTTTCTCATTCGGGTAGTGATGATGTTGTTACATTATATGATATGGATTGTGTATTTGGATTGAGTATTGATGTAGATGTTGGTCTGAGTTTGGTTAAGCAATCATATGTGGTTTTTTGGATAATGTGTTTTGTGCCATTTTTTCTGTTTGTTTGCCTTCATTAAATCCTAGTTTTGTCTGTCCTTCCAGAGTTTCCAGTTCTATGAGGAAAGGTGTTCACGGTAGATATAGATCAGATGCTTTTAGACTTTTGAGGAGTACACGTCTTGGTGGGTTGTCTTATAGAGTTTTTTATTAGCTCTAACTCAGGTTTGTCCTTTTTATCTGATAGTTTTTATGGTCCTAATTCTTTGAATATCATTTTTTCTACTGATATCCAATTTTTAGCTAAAAAATTTTGTTCTATTTTTAGTGATTCTCATATTGACTCTGATTACATTGAAATTAGAGAGGGGTAGATCTCTTAATCAATAAGGATAAATAGTTCGAATGTTAGAGGTCTTCATGACTTAGAAAAATACAATAAAATTAGATCTATTTTTTAGGATAATAATGTTGACATTATTCTTTTTCAAAAAACTAAACTAGAGAATCCTAGTTTCATAGTATTTAGTTATATGAAAATTTGTGCGCCATTCTCATTTTGAAACTTAATGTAGAGAATCTCCTTGTCTAAAGTTTAATGTAAAGCGGGTCCTTGTTTTACAGTAACAACGTGTTTTAATGTTGTTTTGCGCTGTTGTATAAAAGAAATTCAGAAAACTGCAAATATTCACAGAAGTATTCTGCAAAAAAAAAAAAAAAATGAAATATCAGCAATTTTAGTGAATAATTGATGATATTTCAGCAATTATCCACACAGAATTTAGTTGAAAGGTGGATGAATAATTGCTGATACATTAACAATTATTCATATATAGTTGCTGATATATCAACAACTTTTTTGCAGTTGATGCAAATAAAGATAAAAGTTGCTGAAATGTCAGCAATTTTAATAATTGTTGCTGATATTTCTGCATTTATTAACATAATATATAGTTGAAAGACAGATGAATAATTGCTGAAATATCAACAAATAGTTGTAATATTTGCAGCAACTTACTGAAGATGAATTATTTTCATTAAGCATAAGTTGTATGAAATTCAACTACTTTTTGAATTAATTGCTACAATGTCAACAATTATACAGAAATTTGCATAAAGAATCTGTAACGTGCTTTTTTTTGGGTTTTGAATCATTTTTCTATAGTTTTAATGCATGAATACGATGATGATTATGTATTGGATTAAATTTTGAAGTTTGGTAAATTTTTACGTTGTTTTTTGTTGATTTTCGAAAAACAAGGATCTAATTTATAAAGTTTTTAAGCGGGGAGTTTTTTTGTATTTTGAAACTTAATATAGATCTAAGCCAAACTGTCTCTTTCGATAACTCAGTGATCTTTATAATAGCCATTGGTCCTATCTTCCAGCCAAGGGTAGTGAACGTGGTCATATAATTGGCTCGATAGATCATCGTGTGAAATTTTGCGATTTGTAAATTAAGATTACACTATGCATCTATGGATATTATTGATGATTCCATTTTAAGTATTTCTAATGTGTATGGTCCTAATCCTTAATTTGATCATTGAGTTCTTTGGAACGAGTGTCTAGAATTTAGATCACCCTCTAGGTCCTTGGATTTTAGGAGGAGATTTTAATGTTACTCGTTTTTTAGGCGAGAGATCTCCTGGAGAAGGTGATTTCTCAGCTATGAAAGAATATGATCAATTCGTTTTTAGTTGTAATTTGATGGATATAAAATTATGCAATAGAAAATGTAACGACCCGGAATTTTGGGGCCAATTTAAAATTTTTATTTTTGAAATTTTAATTGATTTTAATGTTTAGAATAATTTATTTTAAATAAGAACAACTAAAAATTTATTTTAGAATGAATAAATTCAATTTAATTATAAAAGGAGTTTAAAACAGCGCTGCAGTTTGAAAATTTGAATTTGAACTTTGAACGACTGTACAGGATTCATTTTAAATCAGAATTGAACGAAACCAGAAATATTTAAATTTGTTTAATAATATCTTTCTAACGAATCTGAACAATTGAAATTTCACAGCGGAAATCAAAAGTTATGGCCAATTCAATTTTTAGAAAGGTCGCTGTAGAATTTATATATATATCATATAGGACTGGAAAGGCTACTTTTCACATATGAAGGAATTTCGACTCGAAACCACTTCCATTGAGTTCAGAATGATGTTTCTGCATTGAAAAATAGTAAACACTTATATATTTCGAGTTTCGGAATTTATTTGTTTAAAAATGTATTTTTAATATTAAATATATTGGCCTTAAAAATAGTCATTTTTCAAACGACCTCGGTTTTCGACGAAACCACTTTTGTTGGAACCAGAATGTCAAATTATTGCTAGATTTCAATTTTCATAATTTTTCGAATCAATATGTGATCGGGGCAGAGGAAAATGTGTTCTGACAGTTTTGGTCAAATTTAATCAGCTTAAAAATAGCCATTTTTCAAACGGTCTCAGAATTCGACGAAATTAGTCTCGTTAGAACCGTATCGTCAAAACATAACTAGAAATAATTTTTCTGTAATTTTTAGAGTCAGTATGTGGCCCCGGTAATTTAAAATGTACGTTTGAATTTAATAATTAAATGATTTTTAATTAAATTTGAAGAAAAACATATCGTAACAGCCGAATTGGGTTACGAAACATGTTCCATTGTGTCCGGAACGGGGGTTATTAGCTTAGGGCGACACTCGTTGGGTTTGATTTGGTGTTCGTATTGATAAACATGAATTTTTGAATTAATTAAATAAATTAAATAGGAAAATACGCTTATAAATACCATACCAATACGCTAACCCTAATTCATTCACTGTATAGCCGCCGTATGTTATTTTTAATGGCCAGAATCATCCCGATTTCAAATGCTAAATTCTTCCAATCCAGACAACGAAAATCATCAAATTATATATCAAATCGAAGGGAATTTCGGGAGCTTCAAATCTATACGGACAAGATGTGCTTTAGTGGAGCAGATTTCGCGAATTTGGGGCACAAAATGCCGCCGTTCGCGGTGTTCTGGGGCCCACCAGGGACCACCGAGCTCGCCTGAGTTCCTGGCGTGGGGGCGGCGTTCGTTGGCGCTCCGGGCGGTGGCGTCGGATCTGAGTCACGACGGTCAGGGGAGGCGCTAGGAGAAGAGAGGAAATTTGAGCGTGATGGGTTCTCACAGTCTGTGCATAGAAGAAGAAGATACAAACGGCCTTGTTTTAATCAATGTAATTAAGGGTATTTAATTAATTTAATTGTATTATAAAAGTAATTAACCTACAAAAGGGTGTAACTCATTCAAATCTTAACGAAATCCAGCGATTTCAGTTTTGTTGGAATCCTCTTGGCGAGATCTACAACCTAGAACTGACTAGAGCGTAAACAGAGGACTTTGGAAATTTAGCAAATTTGAACACGAACGATTTCTGAAAACCAATCGATGTGAGAAATCTATTTTATTTCTTTCCTTTATAATTGAAATAAATTCTGAAATTATTGTTATAAATTTGCAGTTAATTCATAATGTTATTATTCTGTGTTAATTGTAAATACACATCTGTTTGTTTGAAGTTGATTGTGGCGATAGAATTGTTTAAAAATTACATTTTTGTTGGTTAGAATTAGATTGAACAAATTTATTATTTTGTTCATTTTATGGTTAAAATTAACTTTTCTGTTAATTTGAATTAGACTAAACAAAATTATCATTTTGTTTGTTGTACTATCGAAATTGAAACATTTCTGTAAATTAGAAAGTGGTTTAAACAAAAATACACCATTTTTTTAAGTAAAAAGAATGACATGTTTAAAAATATAGATTTTGTCAAAATTGTCATTTTAGTTAGCAATGATCATTTAGACTAAAATTTTCCTTTTATTATGAAATGTTTTATTTGATTTAACTTGACATTTTTGATTAGAACATGTTCGTAAATAAAAAGATACCATTTATGTTATAATAATGGCATGTAATGAAGGAATTATCATTCTAGTTAAATGTCATACTAGAATAAGAATCATCATTTTTGTTAAATGTCATACTAGAATAAGAATTATCATTTTAGTAAAATGTGAAGTTAAAAACATCATTTTGGTATAAAAGGTTAGCATAAGAAAATTAACATTTTTATTATTAAATGTCACATAGAAATAAAAATAACATTTTTGAATAAGAAATGTCTTTTTATATGTGTTAGGATTTGTTAACATGTAAAATTACATTGTTATGTAATTAGTGTATATTAAAAAGAATGATTAGAAAAGGTATATTTTTATACATTAAAATGAATGATGAGAAAATGTATATTTTTATACATTAAAAGAATTGGAATGAAATATACATTTTGCTAGAAAGTGTATATTAGAATAAATAGACATTTTTGTTTACATTAAAAGGATTTGTTCAAATTGACATTTTTGTTTATATTAAAGGAAATTGACATTTTTGTTTACATTAAAGGAAATTGACATTTTTGCCACTATAAAATGTTAATGAAAATTAAAAGGGCATTTTGATTATAAAATGTTAATATGAGTTAAAATTACCTTTTAACCAAAAGAATGATTTGTGAAATAAAATTAATTTTTTTTCAGAGAATGATTATTGAAATAAAATAACAATTTAACAAAATTATCACATTTTATACATTAAAAAGAGAATGAATTAGAAAGGTTCATTTTTGTCATTAAAAAAGAATGAATAGCCAAACATTCATTTGTTTTCATTTAAGTAGAAGTAGGCAAAAATACTTATTTTTGTCTAAATTAAAAGAATAAAACAAAATATAGCATCCTTATGTCATATCAGATTTGAAACAATAAATTATTCACTTTTGTCAATTTACACTAGTGAAACAAAATATGATTTAAGGAGTTACCTTTTGTTTGCAATTTTAGATGCAAACAAATATTATATTTTGTATTTTTAGAAATGGAAATATACATTTTTGTTTGCAAATTTAGTTGCAAACAAAACATATAATAAAGATTATATTTATTTTATTTGCATATTTAGATGCAAATAAACATCGTGGTTAAAAGATTATATTTTTAGTTGCATATTTAGAGGCAAATAAACACCGTAGGAAAAAGATGCATTTTGTTTGCAACCTTAGATGTGAACAAAACATTACAATTAAAAGTTATCATTTTTATTTACAATCCTTGTTGCAAATAAAACTAGAAATAAAAAGTTACAATTTTTATTTTTTTATCCCTCGATGTAAATAAACATAAAAAGTTGAATCTTATTTGGAATCTCTTTTGCAAATAAAGCATGAAATAAGAAGTTATACTTTTACTTACATTCTCTATTGCAAATAAAATATGAAATCAAAAAGTACATTTTTATCTGCACTTTAGTGGTTATAAAATGATAAGATTAAATGATTACATTTTTAATGTAATATAAAGATTTCATTTTATACAATGTAAAAAGAATATCATTTTATGTAAAATGAAAAGATCATACTTCATGGTAGGTGAGTCAACATCAGAATTCACGTTTTTTTTTATGTAAATGAATCAGTAGAAAGGATTTATTGTTTTGATAAATTATATTAACATGAGAACTTACATTTCTATTATATATGAAATGATTCATCATTATATATGTTTATGATGCTGAAATGTTACACTCCCATTTACAAGTTACCCGACTTGTTTATGTGATTGGGACGATAATTTTCACACATCGCCCAAGCGCACAAATGATTTATGATTTGTTTGATGGATGAAACCCCACACGGGTATTGGGATGATTTTTGATACACACTAATCCCAATATTTAGTTATCTGTCAATCGATGGATTGACAGTCTGTGATGAGCGTTAGTTATTTACTTTAATGCTCACACAGTTATAGATTCCACTTTGGTCGTCATTTGGATGTTTGATAATTATTTATCATGGTTATTGATTCCATACAAAATATATGGTTGTTGGTTGAGTCGCATTCCAATAAAGAATATTCTAGAAAAAGAATATTTTAGAAAATATATTTTTGAAAAAGAATATGTTTAGAAAAGAATATATTTTGGAAAAATATATTTTTGTTGAAATGAACTAGTTATTAACTAGGGTAAATCATTAAATTAAGATTTAATGAAGTTTTCCAATATTTAATATTTAATTCAAATTAAATTGAATAAATTGGATTTGGGTTTATCGTGAATAGTGTCTTAAATAACACTGTTCTTAAACCCCATATAAAAAGAATAATCTTTTAATTTAGATTATTAAAGTTTTCAATTATATTTAATAATTGAAATAAAATGAAATGTGAGTTGGGTTTATTGTGAACTGTGTTTTTAAGCGACATTCGTTCTTTAACCCAATTGACAGTGAAAATATGATTTGGAATTTATAAATCTTTTATTAAGATTTAAATGGAAATTTTCCAAAAGTAAAGTTTTCCAATTTAATACATTCAATGGGAATTGAATAGGATTCGAATTAATAATAACCGAGATAAGTTTCTGTAAAAGTAGATCGATACTACATATGGAATTTAGAAGGCTTTGCCATTATTCCATTTATATTATTGGTCGGATACAGAAATTTATAACGATTACATATTGATTTGATTTCTGTGAAGATTCCATATTTTATGGAAGATGATTTTGGGCTTACCGTGAACAATGTTTTAAATGACATTAGTTCTTTAACCCAGTTAAAGCTAAGATAAATTTCTTGAATTTAAATAATCATTGAATAATGATTTTTAATATCTAAAATCAAATGGAGATTTTAATAAACCTTTTAAAAGAAAGATTTAAGTGCAAAGTTAAAGAATTTATCTTTGATAGAATAATACGAATATTTTATTTAAAAGAATATTCTGAATTGGAATGAGGCGTTGGATGTGTTTTTATAGTACTTGATTTTTAATTATAAAATACGTGAGTTATTCGGGAAGACCGGGTTCAACCCGTTCCGAGTAATTACTACGACGATGAAGAGTCGAAGATGAAGACGGTGATTGAAGACCGACGATCTTCTCATCGAATGGATGTGTTGCTACAAAGACCCTTGATGGGAGTAGCTACCTTGAAGGGGCTTCAGTGGTGGCCGTCCAGACTATTGTTGATTGTTCGGATTTGGTTTTCGCTCAGACCCAGAGCATAAGCTAGTAAATGGATGAGTGTCTGACATTGGATTTCGTTCCGTGTGAATTAAATCGATTTCTGTTAATGTATGTCTGTTTGGTGGTAGAGGATTTATTCTCTACTTAACACCCTGGTATATATTAACAGTGATTGATCGCATGGCGTGAATTGTCAATGTGGCACGCCAAGATGCAAATGATCAAGGCTTTTGTTGAAAAGCAGGGCCTTGTGGGATGATCAAAGCATAGCCTATTACGGCATAGCTTGGTGTATATCGTGACTTCGCGAGCCTCACACCCCGGTATGAGTCAAAAACGGGATATGGACCGTAGGGAGTGAACACGTTTCTTTCTAGCTAGTGGTAGTGTCAGTGCTTAAACTGGCTGGCATTTTACTTATGTGGATGATGGATTTTGAGGCGCCTCGGGTTTTTATAGGCCGATAGTGGTCATATTATAGGTTCAAAGGAACCGGGAAACCTGTGTTCAGGCATAACTAATCCACTGCCGATAGGCGGTGACCGGCCCTACCGCATCCAAGGGTTGCCCATAGGTGTGATCCTGAGGCATTTGATAGAGTGTCTCGAACCGGAGAGGAGCTTGCCCCTAGCCTCGACTCATGATGGAAATCCAATTTCCAATACGACCTTGCGGTTTTGATTGTAGAACTAGTATGGCGACATAGTAGGATGGGGTACTATGCCGTCTATGATTAATACATTATGATTGAAATTGATTTTGAAATATATATACCCATAAATATACACACTAATATTAACTCCGTTTTATCGTATCAAGCATTTTTTACCATTATAAGGTAAAACCCTATCCTCCGGTTTGCGTTGCATTGTGTGATGGGACTTGGGTCTTATATGTGTTTCATTTTTCTAAAAATCATTGCGTTGTTTAACGATTTATTTATTTTATGCACTGGCAATCCAATGGAGTAAACCCGTTTCGCGTTAGCGGCGTGGTCTTGTGATTAGCCTTATTATTAGATAAGTTAAGTTAAGATTTCTCATACCAGTCCCATGACTGACCTGTGGTTTGTTTCACTGGCAAACTCGGGTGCCCATATTTTCCACACGGGCAGTCGAGTAGCTTTTTGCAGATTTATTTACAAGATCCTGGTTTACAGCTGAAGCAGTATTCGGAAAGCTCTGTATCCGTGTATTCCTTTCAGTTGTATATTTGTATTATTTTTCCGCTGCTATTTAAATGTAATTTAAACTCTGATATTATTGTATTTCCAATGTATATCATAAGTTCATACTCTGTTATATTCTTGTACTCTGATGTAATTATTGTTATCAGCAATAAAATGTTCTTCAGTTTGTGTTCTAAAGTGTGTTGTTCTCAAGGCAATCCATGCTTTCCTTTACTGGGAAGTTTGGGTCGTTTCAGTTGGTATCAGAGCTTTGGTTTACAGAGCTCGAGAACAAGACACATTAGAACCGAACGAAAGAATTCATCAGAGATTGGATTAGTAATATCCAATGAGAATAACTCGTTAGAGATAGGATCAGTAGTATCCTAGAACGAGTGTAAAGAGTATTAATTTCTTTAAAAATAAAAATGAAAACAAATTTAGTTTTAAAATTTTATCTAAAATTCGTATTTGAGTATATTATTATATTTTAATGTGGACAATCGAGTATATAAAGATTTCGAACATACGAGTAATTAACGGATATTCGAAGTTTTAATATACTGGATAGATATAGAATCACACTCTAGTCGCCCGGAGGTAATTCTGGTGATAGGTCGACCATCACCAGTATTTATGTTCGAATCTCGAAAGTGGAATTTCTATATATTTCCATTGACTGGTATGAGAACCAACACTTAGTCAGGACACATTGATGTGATTTGCACTAGAAATATGATTTTTGATTATATATAAAAGTTATATATATTTGAAAAGTTAATCACCTAATTGATTGCTGGTTGTGATGGTTGATTTTTTAGCTCCACTAATGAAAGTATAGAAATGATAATTAATTTAACTAATAAAACTTGGGAAACCAATAAATATAAGGTTGACTTGGTTAATTAACAACTTTTTAGCTTCGTTCCTTTTCGAGGACGAAAAGATTTTAAGTAGGGGCGATTGTAACGACCCGGAATATTGGGGCCAAATTAAAATTTTTATTTTTGAAATTTTAATGGATTTTAATGTTTAGAATAATTTATTTTAAATAAGAACGACTAAAAATTTATTTTAGAATGAATAAATTCAATTTAATTATAAAAGGAGTTTAAAACAGCACTGCAGTTTGAAAATTTGAATTTGAACTTTGGTTGACTGTACAGGATTCATTTTAAATCAGAATTGAACGAAACCAGAAATATTTAAATCTGTTTAATAATATCTTTCTAACGAATCTGAAAAATTGAAATTTCATAGCGGAAATCAAAAGTTATGGCCAATTCAATTTTTAGAAAGGTCGCTGTAAAATTTTTATATATATTATATAGGGCCGTAAAGGCTACTTTTCACATATGAAGGAATTTCGACTCGAAACCACTTCCAATGAGTTCGGAATGACATTTCTGCATTGAAAAACAGTAAACACTTATATATTTCGAGTTTCGGAATTTATTTGTTTAAAAATGTATTTTTAATATTAAATATATTGGCCATAAAAATAGTCATTTTTCAAACGATCCCGGTTTTCGACGAAACCACTTTTGTTAGAACCGGAATGTCAAATTATTGCTAGATTTCAATTTTCATAATTTTTCGAATCAATATGTGAGCGGGGCAGAGGAAAATGTGTTTTGACAGTTTCGGTCAAATTTAATTAGCTTAAAAATAGCCATTTTTCAAACGGTCTCAGAATTCGACGAAATTAGTCTCGTTAGAACCGTATCATCAAAACATAACTAGAAATAATTTTTCTGTAATTTTTAGAGTCAGTATGTGGCCCCGGTAATTTAAAATGTACGTTTGAATTTAATAATTAAATGATTTTTAATTAAATTTGAAGAAAAACATATCGTAACAGCCGAATTGGGTTACGAAAAATGTTCCATTGTGTCCGGAACAGGGGTTATTAGCTAGGGCGATACTCGTTGGGTTTGATTTGGAGTTCGTATTGATAAACATGAATTTTTGAATTAATTAAATAAATTAAATAGGAAAATACGCTTATAAATACCATACCAATACGCTAACCCTAATTCATTCACTGTATAGCCGCCGTATGTTCTTTTTAATGGCCAGAATCATCCCGATTTCAAATGCTAAATTCTTCCAATCCAGACAACGAAAATCATCAAATTATATATCAAATCGAAGGGAATTTCGGGAGCTTCAAATCTATACGGACAAGATGTGCTTTAGTGGAGCGGATTTCGCGAATTTGGGGCACAAAGTGCCGCCGTTCGCGGCGTTCTGGGGCCCACCAGGGACCACCGAGCTCGCCTGGGTTCCTGGCGTGGGGGCGGCGTTCGTTGGCGCTACGGGCGGTGGCATCGGATCTGAGTCACGACGGTCAGGGGAGGCGCTAGGAGGAGAGAGGAAATTTGAGCGTGATGGGTTCTCACAGTCTGTGCATAGAAGAAGAAGATACAAACGGCCTTGTTTTAATCAATGTAATTAAGGGTATTTAATTAATTTAATTGTATTATAAAAGTAATTAACCTATAAAAGGGTGTAACTCATTCAAATCTTAACGAAATTCAGCGATTTCAGTTTTGTTGGAATCCTCTTGGCGAGATCTACAACCTGGAACTGACTAGAGCGTAAACAGAGGACTTTGGAAATTCAGCAAATTTGAACACGAACGATTTCTGAAAACCAATCGATGTGAGAAATCTATTTTATTTCTTTCCTTTATAATTGAAATAAATTCTCAAATTATTGTTATAAATTTGCATTTAATTCATACTGTTATTATTCTGTGTTAATTGTAAATACACATCTGTTTGTTTGATGTTGATTGTGGCGATAGAATTGTTTAAAAATTACATTTTTGTTGATTAGAATTAGATTGAACAAATTTATTTTTTGTTCATTTTATGGTTAAAATTAACTTTTCTGTTAATTTGAATTAGACTAAACAAAATTATCATTTTGTTTGTTGTACTATCAAAATTGAAACATTTCTGTAAATTAGAAAGTGGTTTAAACAAAAATACACCATTTTTTTTAAGTAAAAAGAATGACATGTTTAAAAATATAGATTTTGTCAAAATTGTCATTTTAGTTAGCAATGATCATTTAGACTAAAATTTTCCTTTTATTATGAAATGTTTTATTTGATTTAACTTGACATTTTTGATTAGAACATGTTCGTAAATAAAAAGATACCATTTATGTTATAATATTGGCATGTAATGAAGGAATTATCATTCTAGTTAAATGTCATACTAGAATAAGAATCATCATTTTTGTTAAATGTCATACTAGAATAAGAATTATCATTTTAGTAAAATGTGAAGTTAAAAACTTCATTTTGGTATAAAAGGTTAGCATAAGAAAATTAACATTTTTATTATTAAATGTCACATAGAAATAAAAATAACATTTTTGAATAAGAGATGTCTTTTTATATGTGTTAGGATTTGTTAACATGTAAAATTACATTGTTATGTAATTAGTGTATATTAAAAAGAATGATTAGAAAAGGTATATTTTTATACATTAAAAAGAATGATGAGAAAATGTATATTTTTGTACATTAAAAGAATTGGAATGAAATATACATTTGGCTAGAAAGTGTATATTAGAATAAATAGACATTTTTGTTTACATTAAAAGGATTTGTTCAAATTGACATTTTTGTTTATATTAAAGGAAATTGACATTTTTGTTTACATTAAAGGAAATTGACATTTTTGCCACTATAAAATGTTAATGAAAATTAAAAGGACATTTTGATTATAAAATGTTAATATGAGTTAAAATTACCTTTTTGCCAAAAGGATGATTTGTGAAATAAAATTACATTTTTGTCAGAGAATGATTATTAAAATAAAAATAACAATTTAACAAAATTATCACATTTTATACATTAAAAAGAGAATGAATTAGAAAGGTTCATTTTTGTCATTAAAAAAGAATGAATAGCTAATCATTCATTTGTTTTCATTAAAGTAGAAGTAGGCAAAAATACTTATTTTTGTCTAAATTAAAAGAATAAAACAAAATATAGCATCTTTATGTCATATCAGATTTGAAAAAACAAATTATTCACTTTTGTCAATTTACACTAGTGAAACAAAATATGATTTAAGGAGTTACCTTTTGTTTGCAATTTTAGATGCAAACAAATATTATATTTTGTATTTTTAGAAATGGAAATATACATTTTTGTTTGCAAATTTAGTTGCAAACAAAACATTTAATAAAGATTATATTGATTTTATTTGCATATTTAGATGCAAATAAACATCGTGGTTAAAAGATTATATTTTTAGTTGCATATTTAGAGGCAAATAAACACCGTAGGAAAAAGATGCATTTTGTTTGCAACCTTAGATGTGAACAAAACATTACAATTAAAAGTTATCATTTTTATTTGCAATCCTTGTTGCAAATAAAACTAGAAATAAAAAGTTACAATTTTTATTTTTTTATCCCTCGATGTAAATAAACATAAAAAGTTGAATCTTATTTGGATTCTCTTTTGCAAATAAAGCATGAAATAAGAAGTTATATTTTTACTTACATTCTCTATTGCAAATAAAATATGAAATCAAAAAGTACATTTTTATCTGCACTTTAGTGGTTATAAAATGATAAGATTAAATGATTACACTTTTAATGTAATATAAAGATTTCATTTTATACAATGTAAAAAGAATATCATTTTATGTAAAATGAAAAGATCATACTTCATGGTAGGTGAGTCAACATCAGAATTCACGTTTTTTTTATGTAAATGAATCAGTAGAAAGGATTTATTGTTTTGATAAATTATATTAACATGAGAACTTACATTTCTGTTATATATGAAATGATTCATCATTATATATGTTTATGATGCTGAAATGTTACACTCCCATTTACAAGTTACCCGACTTGTTTATGTGATTGGGACGATAATTTTCACACATCGCCCAAGCGCACAAATGATTTATGATTTGTTTGATGGATGAAACCCCACACGGGTATTGGGATGATTTTTGATACACACTAATCCCAATATTTAGTTATCTGTCAATCGATGGATTGACTGTCTGTGATGAGCGTTAGTTATTTACTTTAATGCTCACACAGTTATAGATTCCACTTTGGTCGTCATTTGGATGTTTGATAATTATTTATCATGGTTGTTGATTCCATACAAAATATATGGTTGTTGGTTGAGTCGCATTCCAATAAAGAATATTATAGAAAAAGAATATTTTAGAAAATATATTTTTGAAAAAAGAATATGTTTAGAAAAGAATATATTTTGGAAAAATATATTTTTGTTGAAATGAACTAGTTATTAACTAGGGTAAATCATTAAATTAAGGTTTAATGAAGTTTTCCAATATTTAATATTTAATTCAAATTAAATTGAATAAATTGGATTTGGGTTTGTCGTGAATAGTGTCTTAAATAACACTATTCTTAAACCCCATATGAAAAGAATAATCTTTTAATTTAGATTGTTAAAGTTTTCAATTATATTTAATAATTGAAATAAAATGAAATGTGAGTTGGGTTTATTGTGAACTGTGTTTTTAAGCGACATTCGTTCTTTAACCCAACTGACAGTGAAAATATGATTTGGAATTTATAAATCTTTTATTAAGATTTAAATGGAAATTTTCCAAAAGTAAAGTTTTCCAATTTAATACATTCAATGGGAATTGAATAGGATTCGAATTAATAATAACCGAGATAAGTTTCTGTAAAAGAAGATCGATACTACATATGGAATTTAAAAGGCTTTGCCGTTATTCCATTTATATTATTGGTCGGATACAGAAATTTAAACGATTACATATTGATTTGATTTTTGTGAAGATTCCATATTTTATGGAAGATGATTTTGGGCTTACCGTGAACAATGTTTTAAATGACATTAGTTCTTTAACCCAGTTTAAGGTAAGATAAATTTCTTGAATTTAAATAATCATTGAATAATGATTTTTAATATCTAAAATCAAATGGAGATTTTAATAAACCTTTTAAAAGAAAGATTTAAGTGCAAAGTTAAAGAATTTATCTTTGATAGAATAATACGAATATTTTATTTAAAAGAATATTCTAAATTGGAATGAGGCTGTGACGGCCCGCCCCGCACCAACCGACATTTACTCCAAAGGTGCGCTGTACACATGTCCAGTTAGCACGGAACGGGTCGCCAGAAGGAAAAAGGAAAAAGGAAATGAACATACAAAGAACCTGTAGAATGTCTCACAGCGCATAGAACAAAATATAATCATAACATACTTGACATAAAACAGGAGTGACAGTGCATAAGCTGAAAATCAGAACTAAACATCATAGCAGCGGAAATCCAAAATACAGCTTATTACAACTTTCAAACTGTCTCAAAGCAAAAGTAAGGTAAATGAGGTACACTACTAATGCCCGAGTAGTGACCACCAACGACACAGGGAGAATGTGTGTATATATATATCATACGTGGAAGCCTCCTGCCCGCCTCCGAATCAGCTACTCGCGCATCACCAGCTAACCTGTCTCTAGTCTGCTCGTGTGAGCACCCAGAGTAATAAGAGGAGACATAAAACTCTGGGTCAGACATAAAGCCTGGTATGAGCGATAATCATCTAAAGTGAACAATAACAGGTAGACTAAAACATACCTGAACCTGGACCTGCAACCAAAGAGTTAGCACTACATACTGTACAACACTCTAAGGTATCATATCAATCAATATAAAGATACGGAGGTGGGTGAGGTGTGCATGTCATAATGATAGCAAACAATCAAGCATAGCATCCATCCTCACATCTCTCACTCAGTGCATAAAGCATACGATATTCACCACTTCGATCACCCAACATACCTTGCTACGATCACTTTGCCCCATGAAGTCATAAATGGCTTCACTGCACTGATAACGTAGCCACAAATCCTTCGCTATGTCCACTTTGCCCCATGGAGTCACAAGAACCCCACTGCACTGGCTCATAGCCTTACTAATCCTAACTATGTCCACTCTGCCCCATGGAGTCACAAGAACCCCACTGCACTGGCTCATAGTCTTACTACACATCACCTTGCCCCTCAGGTCGTAATGACCCTACTGCACTGATAACGTAGTCTTGCTACCATCACCTTGCCCCTCAGGTCATAATGACCCTACTGCACTGATAAGTAGCCCATCATTCATTCTTAGTGGTGAATCGAAGTTATGAACGTCGACAACTCCTTAGCACACGTCCCGCAGCAAAGTCCAACCATGAAGTGAACTCATTGGTTCCCAAATGGTTCCGGGATCCTGAGCTCTAACCTCCATATGGACTACCTTTGCATCTCGGGTTATTGGTCATCACAATCGAATCGGATCGGATCAGCCTTTACATTCTTCATCGGATCGGATCGGCCTTAGTCACTCGGATCGGGTCGCGCCTCCTACCTCGGATCGGGTCGCGCCTCCTACTCGTGGTTCCTCTTCCTGGTTCGGATCGGTGTCCCCACTTCGGGTCGGATCGGGTTGCTTCATCCGGGTCGGGTCGTGTCTTCTGATCGGGTCGGATCGTCTCGCCCTAGTACCCATCGACTCGTGAGCTTCCCACCCTCCTCTGGTTCGGATCGGAAATACTTGTTGGTTCGGATCGTGCTTCTACTACCGGATCGTGCCACCTAGCTAAGTCATGACCAACTCCTTCAAACGGATCGTGACGCCTATGCTGGAACGGGTCGAGCCACGCTCCCCTTCACCGATCCGATCCGGATTCTGGGTCGTTTCCTGCATGTTTCCTGCGACTGTCTTTACGCCATTCGATGGCATTTTTGACCAATCTAACACTTCTAAACAATCACAAAGCATACCATACAGTCATAGCAACATGTAATATCGACCCTAAACATCAAAACATAAATCATAACATATAAAATGGATCAAACATACCCAAAATCCCATATTTTCCCCTTAAGCATGTCTAGGTGAAACTAATGATAGGACTAGCAAATCTTAACCAAATTAACCCAAATTCATATCAGAGGTCCAAAACATCATTCCGAATTTTATAAACATTTTTCCAGAATTTTATCATGTTTAAATTCGCTAATTAACACTAATCACCCCTAATTAGCCATAATTAGTGCAAAACTAAGCAAATCACTCACCTTAGCCACAAAATAAACTAAGATCTGAAATAATCCTCTGATTTGATGCGAATTTCAATACCAACCAGCAGCTCCTTTGTTGATTTGGTGAAGATCCTCCTTGATTAGGGGTTGCTAAGCCAAATCCTTAACCTAAAGGTGATTTGGAGGTGATTTAGAGGTTGGAGGCCATTTTTAGGGATCCTTGGTGATAAGTGGAGGCTAGAAAACTGAAATGGAATGATTCTCCATCTCATTTCAGCCCTCCCATAACCCTAATCCCGAAATGGGTTATGGGCCTACTCACTAATCACCCGATTTGGCCCGGTTAAGCAGTTTTTCACCCTCCAAACCTTGTTTCAGCCATATCTCCCAAACGGTAAGTCCGTTTGGCCATTATGACCACTCTACGGAAAGAGAAACTATCAAACGAATCAAATGGAAGTGGTTTCTAGTCAAAATTCCTTTCCAATCAAAAGTTATGGCCAAAACAGTACCGACTAGGGGCAAAATGGTCATTTAAAAATCGACAAAAATCATGAACATGGGAAATGACTCTAATGGATGTTTCCCAAAGTTACATGGCCATACGGCTTCATACGGGAAAGAAATAAATATTCTACAATCCTATGATGTGTAGAATACGGGTCATTACACTCTCCCCCCCTTAAGAAATTTCGCCCCCGAAATTTCCTAATCCAAACACACACAAAGATCCCGCATGCTTATCAACCATCAAACATGCAAAACAAGTAAAATAAGTCTATCCTAGCATGCGGAATAACTAAATTACAAAGTAAATCTTACCAGACAAAGAGTTCTGGATATGCCTTCCTAATGCTCTCCTCTGTCTCCCAAGTACAATCATTCTCGTCCTCGCCCCACTGAACCTTGACTAGCTTCACCGACTTCCTTCGAAGTTGCTTCCTATCATGCCCCACAATACGAATCGGCTTGCGGTTCCCAACCGCCTCGGGTTCTACTT
The DNA here is from genome assembly GCA_030737875.1 of Allium sativum. Lineage (NCBI taxonomy): Eukaryota > Viridiplantae > Streptophyta > Magnoliopsida > Asparagales > Amaryllidaceae > Allium > Allium sativum. The sequence continues at coordinate 152,928,420 of CM060912.1, forward strand.
CGAAGTCCTCTAACTGATCAGGTGAAATAGTCACATCTGAATCGTGAACGAACTTACTTAGTTGGGAAACATGAAATACATTGTGAACTCCCGCCATTTTCTCTGGTAAGCCAACTCTATATGCCAAATTCCCGACAAGTTCAAGAACAGGGAATGGGCCAACAAATCTTGGTGCCAAATTGCCTCTCCTGCCAAATCGAATCACGCTCTTTAACGGAGAGATCTTGACAAACACCAAGTCACCAACGGAGAATTTCAAGTCTCTCCTCCTCTTATTGGCATAGCTTTTCAGCTTATCTTGAGCAGCTTTCATTCATTGCTGAATGATCCTAATCTTATCTGAAGTTTCTCTCACCACATCTGGTCCAAGCACAAACTTCTCGCCAGTCTCTATCCAACATGATGGTGAGTTGCACAGTCTTCCGTACAAAGCTTCATATGGAGCCATACCGATACTGGATTGGTAGCTATTATAATATGCAAACTCTACTAGATGCAAATGGTCATCCCATGATCCACCAAAATCCAATATACAGGCTCTCAAGAGATCTTCCAATATACGATTCACCCTCTCCGTCTGACCGTCGGTCTGAGGATGATATGCGGTACTGAGATGTAATCCTGACCCTAGAGCCTCTTGTAAGCTCTTCCAAAACCCACTACTGAACAAACGGGTCTCGGTCACTCACAATGCTTTTGGGTACTCCATGAAATCTCACTACCCACTTCATATACAATTCTGCCAACTTGGCTGCCGTCCTGGTCGATTTGACCGGTATAAATCTTGCGCTTTTATTCAATCGATCCACAATTACCTAAATGCTATCATATCCCGATCTAGTCCTTGGTAAGCCATCGATGAAATCCATCGAAACTTGCTCCCATTTCCATTCGGGAATTTCTAATGGTTGCAATAACCCACTAGGCTTCTTTTGCTCGGCTTTAACTAGCTGGCAATTCATGCATTTGGATATAAACTTCCCAACGTCTCTTTTCATCCCTTCCCAGTAGTAAGTTTGCCTCATGTCTCGATACATCTTATTACCACCGGGATGTATAGTCAGTTTTGAGTGATGACATTCTCTAAGCACTTCATCTCTCAAACCATTCACGTTGGGCACAACTAGTCTTCCATTCTTCCGAAGCCATCCATCTCGATCAAGCCCATACACATTCATCTCCTCATCGATACCCATCTCTAACTTGGAGATGATTTCCAATAGGTTAGGATCGTCCCTCTGGCTAGAACCAATCCGCTCTATCAAAGTGGGTCTGATCGTCAAACTAGCTAGCATAACTGGATCCAATTCGCATTTTGGTCTGAAATCAAACCCCGCGATATACTCCAGTTGCTTCCATTCAAGAAACATTGCCCCTAAGCTGGCATGTCTCCTACTCAAGGCATCGGCTACCGCATTACCCTTCCCAGGTGTATACGCGATATCAAAATCATATGAAGCCAAGAACTCTAACCATCTCTGCTGACGGAGATTTAGATCTTTCTGAGAGAAGAGATACTTCAACGATTTATGATCGGTAAACAACTCGAATCTTTCTCCCAAGAGGTAATGTCTCCACATCTTCAGCGCAAATACAATCGCTGCCAATTCCAAATCATGGGTAGGATACTTCTTCTCATGCGGCTTTAGCTGTCGACTAGCATAAGCTACAACCCTACCTCCTTGCATCAATACTGCACCCAGTCCGGTACCACAAGCATCCGTGTATACCATCATCTCTTCATTCCCTTTAGGAATGACTAATACTGGCGCACGCGTCAACCTCTCCTTTAGACTTTTGAAGGCATCCTCACACACTCCGTCCCAGACGAAGGACTGATTCTTCTTAGTCAACTGAGTCAATGGTGCTGTAATCTTGGAGAAGTCCCGGATAAACTTACGATAATATCCGGCTAATCCCAAGAAACTACTTACATCTGTAGCATTCTTGGGCGTAGGCCAATCCTGTACCGTAGCCACCTTTGCAGGGTCCACGGCAATACCACACTCTGAAACAACATGACCCAAGAATCTTACTTCCCTTCTCCAAAAATGACACTTAGAGAATTTCGCTTTCAATTGGTGTTTCCTCAACACCTCCATCACTATCCTCAAGTGCCCCTTGTGTTCCTCCTCTGTCCTTGAATAAACAAGGATATCATCCACGAACACAAGAACAAACTTATTCAACTGATCTCTGAATACTCGATTCATAAGATCCACAAAATAGGCTGGTGCATTGGTCAACCCAAACGGCATGACCAGCCACTCATAAAATCCAGACGGCGTCCTAAATGCTGTTTTCGGAACACTCTCATCCGCTACTCGAAGCTGATGAAATCCTGTCGTGAGGTCCAACTGGGAGAACACTCTTGCTCTTTCCAGCTGATCAAACAAATCATCTATACGCGGTAGAGGATACTTATTCTTCCTCGTCACCTTATTCAACTCGTGATAGTCCACACACAAACGAAGGGAACCATCTGCCTTAGTGGCAAACACAACTGGTGCTCCCCACTCGGAGACACTCCTTCTAATAAATCCCTTCTTCAAAAGATTGCTGACTTGCACCTCGAGCTCTCGCTGCTCCTTTGGTGCCATACGACGAAGTGGCATCACTATAGGTCTGGCATCTTTCACTAAATCAATACGGAACTCAATCTCTCGGTGTGGTGGAAGCCCGGTCACCTCCTCGAAGACGTCCGGATACTGGCCAACCACGAGCACATCTGACAACTCATCCTGCGGGATGTCGAGGGAATTTACAAAACTAGCCATAACCCCATCACTAGGTAGACTACCAAACACTACCCTCCGCCCATCATCTGCCCTCACTGTCACCAAAAAGCCCTCACAGTCTACCACCACCCCGTATCTTTGGAGCCAATCGACTCCCAATATAATGCCATACCCAGTAAAGCCCAAAACAAAGCAATCACATACAAACATACATCCATGACTCGATAAGACCAAATTCCTGCAAATCATACTAAGGCTAGTCGAACCACCAATCGGGTTCGTCACAATCAATGGTCTATCGACTATCTCGGGTTCCAGTCCCAACCTATCTACCAGGTCACTAGATATGAAGGAACGGGAAGCCCCAGTATCAAACAAAACTCGAACTGGTATATCATAAATAGAAAGCATACCTTGAATAACAACATTCTTTCCTTTCTCCGCCGCAGTTGGGGCATTCGACGAAGAAGGGACAGCATCGATAGCATATGCTTTCACAATCTGCTTCTCCTTAAGAGGTTGCGGACACTTGTCCTTCTGATGTCCCACTTGACCACAGTTGTAGAACTTCCTTTCCGCTGGCTTGGCCCGACATTCTTTAGCATAATGGCCTTTCTTTCCACAGCTGAAGCACTCAACATCCTTCTTACTCTTTTTCTGGCCACTCTTAGATTGGTCCTGCTTCCTCTTATTCTGAGAGTTATTCTTGCCTCCACCGCCTGCTTGCGGCTTTGGCCCTTCTGCAGATGCAGCCTCAGTCCTTGACTTAGGGTAAAGGCTCTCTGATCTCAAAGTCTTCCCCACGATCGATTCAAAAGTCTCATCGATGTGGTTGATAAGCCTTTCCCCCAAGTACCCATCCAAACCAGTAATGAACTTCTCATTCTTCTTCTCAGGAGTATCAATAAGAGACAGTCCATACTTCGATAAAGTGTTGAACTCAGCAATATAATCAGAAACTGCCCTCCCATTCTGCTTGAGTTCCAAGAACCTCTTGAACAACACTGACTTCTGGGCAGCTGGAATGAACTTCTCGCTAAAGCGAGCCTTGAACTGAACCCAAGTAACTTGATCCTCTGGAGTAGCTATTCTAATGGCATTCCACCAATTCATCGCTCTCCCTTGCAGCTGGCGAGACGCTAGCCTTCTCTTCATCGCATCCTCAAGACCCAAGTCATCAAAGATACGATCACAGCTATCCATCCAATCTTGAACATCTGTGGCCGACTCCGTTCCATGGAACGGCTTCCCACCAAGATTAGTGTAATCTTTGCACAACTTGGCGAAATCGACCCTAGGCGCCTGCACTACTGGGCCAACACCAGCTCTGGGATTGGGAACTGCCCCTTGCACTTCTCTAAGCATGTCTCTCATGAGGTTGGTAAACATCGCCCTCATGTCAGCGGCATTCCCATTATTGGCCCCTCTACCGGTACCTCTAACATGTCGGCTCATCGTCAATCTGAAAAAGGGAAATGATTAACGACCCCATAGTGGTACTAGTGCAGTGCAACTTCATTCTTATACTACTAATAGTATATACATACATAGCTTTTGAAAACCAAAGTAATCACAAATACGCGCTCTCATATACGTACTAACTCTCCCTAGTGTCTTTCCCTAGGTTAACTACGCAACCTAGAGCTCTGATACCAAGTGTGACGGCCCGCCCCGCACCAACCGACATTTACTCCAAAGGTGCGCTGTACACATGTCCAGTTAGCATGGAACAGGTCGCCAGAAGGAAAAAGGAAAAAGGAAATGAACATACAAAGAACCTGTAGAATGTCTCACAGCGCATAGAACAAAATATAATCATAACATACTTGACATAAAACAGGAGAGACAGTGCATAAGCTGAAAATCAGAACTAAACATCATAGCAGCGGAAATCCAAAATACAGCTTATTACAACTTTCAAACTGTCTCAAAGCAAAAGTAAGGTAAATGAGGTACACTACTAATGCCCGAGTAGTGACCACCAACGACACAGGGAGAATGTGTGTATATATATATATCATACGTGGAAGCCTCCTGCCCGCCTCCGAATCAGCTACTCGCGCATCACCAGCTAACCTGTCTCTAGTCTGCTCATGTGAGCACCCAGAGTAATAAGAGGAGACATAAAACTCTGGGTCAGACATAAAGCCTGGTATGAGCGATAAGCATCTAAAGTGAACAATAACAGGTAGACTAAAACATACCTGAACCTGGACCTGCAACCAAAGAGTTAGCACTACATACTGTACAACACTCTAAGGTATCATATCAATCAATATAAAGATACGGAGGTGGGGGAGGTGTGCATGTCATAATGATAGCAAACAATCAAGCATAGCATACATCCTCACATCTCTCACTCAGTGCATAAAGCATACGATATTCACCACTTCGATCACCCAACATACCTTGCTACGATCACTTTGCCCCCATGAAGTCATAAATGGCTTCACTGCACTGATAACGTAGCCACAAATCCTTCGCTATGTCCACTTTGCCCCATGGAGTCACAAGAACCCCACTACACTGGCTCATAGCCTTACTAATCCTTACTATGTCCACTCTGCCCCGTGGAGTCACAAGAACCCCACTGCACTGGCTCATAGTCTTACTACGCATCACCTTGCCCCTCAGGTCGTAATGACCCTACTGCATTGATAACGTAGTCTTGCTACCATCACCTTGCCCCTTAGGTCATAATGACCCTACTGCACTGATAAGTAGCTCATCATTCATTCTTAGTGGTGAATCGAAGTTATGAACGTCGACAACTCCTTAGCACACGTCCCGCAGCAAAGTCCAACCATGAAGTGAACTCATTGGTTCCCAACTGGTTCCGGGATCCTGAGCTCTAACCTCCATATGGACTACCTTTGCATCTCGGGTTGTTGGTCATCACAATCGAATCGGACCAGCCTTTACATTCTTCATCGGATCGGATCGGCCTTAGTCACTCGGATCGGGTCGCGCCTCCTACCTCGGATCGGGTCGCGCCTCCTACTCGTGGTTCCTCTTCCTGGTTCGGATCGGTGTCCCCACTTCGGGTCGGATCGGGTTGCTTCATCCGGGTCGGGTCGTGTCTTCTGATCGGGTCGGATCGTCTCGCCCTAGTACCCATCGACTCGTGAGCTTCCCACCCTCCTCTGGTTCGGATCGGAAATACTTGTTGGTTCGGATCGTGCTTCTACTACCGGATCGTGCCACCTAGCTAAGTCATGACCAACTCCTTCAAACGGATCGTGACGCCTATGCTGGAACGGGTCGAGCCACGCTCCCCTTCACCGATCCGATCCGGATTCTGGGTCGTTTCCTGCATGTTTCCTACGACTGTCTTTACGCCATTCGACGGCGTTTTTGACCAATCTAACACTTCTAAACAATCACAAAGCATACCATACAGTGATAGCAACATGTAATATCGACCCTAAACATCAAAACATAAATCATAACATATAAAATGGATCAAACATACCCAAAATCCCATATTTTCCCCTTAAGCATGTCTAGGTGAAACTAATGATAGGACTAGCAAATCTTAACCAAATTAACCCAAATTCATATCAGAGGTCCAAAACATCATTCCGAATTTTATAAACATTTTTCCAGAATTTTATCATGTTTAAATTCGCTAATTAACACTAATCACCCCTAATTAGCCATAATTAGTGCAAAACTAAGCAAATCACTCACCTTAGCCACAAAATAAACTAAGATCTGAAATAATCCTTTGATTTGATGCGAATTTCAATACCAACCAGCAGCTCCTTTGTTGATTTGGTGAAGATCCTCCTTGATTAGGGGTTGCTAAGCCAAATCCTTAACCTAAAGGTGATTTGGAGGTGATTTAGAGGTTGGAGGCCATTTTTAGGGATCCTTGGTGATAAGTGGATGCTAGAAAACTGAAATGGAATGATTCTCCATCTCATTTCAGCCCTCCCATAACCCTAATCCCGAAATGGGTTATGGGCCTACTCACTAATCACCCGATTTGGCCCGGTTAAGCAGTTCTTCACCCTCCAAACCTTGTTTCAGCCATATCTCCCAAAAGGTAAGTCCGTTTGGCCATTATGACCACTCTACGGAAAGAGAAACTATCAAACGAATCAAATGGAAGTGGTTTCAAGTCAAAATTCCTTTCCAATCAAAAGTTATGGCCAAAACAGTACCGACTATGGGCAAAATGGTCATTTAAAAATCGACAAAAATCATGAACATGGGAAATGACTCTAATGGATGTTTCCCAAAGTTACATGGCCATGCGGCTTCATATGGGAAATAAATAAATATTCTACAATCCTATGATGTGTAGAATACGGGTCATTACAGAGGCGTTGGATGTGTTTTTATAGTACTTGATTTTCAGTTATAAAATACGTGAGTTATTCGGGAAGACCGGGTTCAACCCGTTCCGAGTAATTACTACGACGATGAAGAGTCGACGATGAAGATGGTGATTGAAGACCGACGATCTTCACATCGAATGGATATGTTCCTACAGAGACCCTTGATGGGAGTAGCTACCTTGAAGGGGCTTCAGTGGTGGCCGTCCGGACTTTTGTTGATTGTTCGGATATATTTTTTCGCTCAGACCCAGAGCATAAGTTAGTAAATGGATGCGTGTCTGACATTGGATTTCGTTCCGTGTGAATTAAATCAATTTCTGTTAATGTATGTCTGTTTGGTGGTGGAGGATTTATTCTCTACTTAACACCCTGGTATATATTAACAGTGATTGATCGCATGGCGTGAATTGTCAATGTGGCACGCCAAGATGCAAATGATCAAGGTTTTTGTTGAAAAGCAGGGCCTTGTGGGATGATCACAGCATAGCCTATTACGGCATAACTTTGTGTATATCGTGACTTCGCGAGCCTCACACCCCGGTATGAGTCAAAAACGGGATATGGACCGTAGGGAGTGAACACGTTTCTTTCTAGCTAGTGGTAGTGTCAGTGCTTAAACTGGCTGGCATTTTACTTATGTGGATGATGGATTTTGAGGTGCCTCGGGTTTTTATAGGCCGATAGTGGTCATATTATAGGTTCAAAGGAACCGGGAAACGTGTGTTCAGGCATAACTAATCCATTGCCGATAGGCTGGGACCGGCCCTACCGCATCCAAGGGTTGCCCATAGGTTTGATCCTGAGGCATTTGCTAGAGTGTCTCGAACCGGAGAGGAGCTTGCCCCTAGCCTCGATTCATGATGGAAATCCAATTTCCAATACGACCTTGCGGTTTTGATTGTAGAACTAGTATGGCGACATAGTAGGATGGGGTACTATGCCGTCTATGATTAATACATTATGATTGAAATTGATTTTGAAATATATATACCCATAGATATACACACTAATATTAACTCCGTTTTATCGTATCAAGCATTTTTGACCATTATAAGGTAAAACCCTATCATCCGGTTTGCGTTGCATTGTGTGATGGGACTTGGGTCTTATAATGGTTTCATTTTTCTAAAAAGCATTGCGTTGTTTAACGATTTACTTTATTTTATGCACTGGCAATCCAATGGGGTAAACCCGTTCCGCGTTAGCGGCGTGGTCCTGTGATTAACCTTATTATTAGATAAGTTAAGTTAAGATTTCTCATACCAGTCCCATGACTGACCTGTGGTTTGTTTCACTGGCAAACTCGGGTGCCCATATTTTCCACACGGGCAGTCGAGTAGCTTTTTGCAGATTTATTTACAGGATCCTGGTTTACAGCTGAAGCAGTATTCGGAAAGCTCTGTATCCGTGTATTCCTTTCAGTTGTATATTTGTATTATTTTTTCGCTGCTATTTAAATGTAATTTAAACATTGATATTATTGTATTTCCAATGTATATCATAAGTTCATACTCTGTTATATTCTTGTACCCTGATGTAATTATTGTTATCAGCAATAAAATGTTCTTCGGTTTGTGTTCTAAAGTGTGTTGTTCTCAAGGCAATCCATGCTTTCCTTTACTGGGAAGTTTGGGTCGTTTCAGTTGGTATCAGAGCTTTGGTTTACAGAGCTCGAGAACAAGACACATTAGAACCGAACGAAAGAATTCATCAGAGATTGGATTAGTAATATCCAATGAGAATAACTCGTTAGAGATAGGATCAGTAGTATCCTAGAACGAGTGTAAAGAGTATTATTTTCTTTAAAAATAAAAATGAAAACAAATTTAGTTTTAAAATTTTATCTAAAATTCGTATTTGAGTATATTATTATATTTTAATGTGGACAATCGAGTATATAAAGATTTCGAATATATGAGTAATTAACGGATATTCGAAGTTTTAATATACTGGATAAATATAGAATCATACTCTAATCGCTCGGAGGTAATTCTGGTGATAGGTCGACCACCACCAGTATTTATGTTCGAATCTCGAAAGTGGAATTTCTATATATTTCCATTGACTGGTATGAGAACCAACACTTAGTCAGGACACATTGCTGTGATTTGCACTAGAAATATGATTTTTGATTATATATAAAAGTTATATATATTTGAAAATTTAATCACCTAATTGATTGCTGGTTGTGATGGTTGATTTTTTAGCTCCACTAATGAAAGTATAGAAATGATAATTAATTTAACTAATAAAATTTGGGAAACCAATAAATTTAAGGTTGACTTGGTTAATTAACAACTTTTTAGCTTCGTTCCTTTTCGAGGACGAAAAGATTTTAAGTAGGTGCTAAATTCCATAGATGAACGAAGGTGACTTGAACACCACATTTGTTCATAATATTTCCAGTGATAGAAAACGAAGTAATAATATTAGTTCCATTTTAATTAATAATATTGAAATTTTCTGTTAGAGTATTTTAAATAAGGAATTTAATAATTATTATAAAGACTTTTTTGGCAAAATTTTTGTAATTATAGGATTAATGCTGATTGGGATTTATTATATTGAATATTAGGCTTAGGTCCTTCAAATCAAGCATAATACACGAAACTCCTTAAAAAAAAATTGTAAATTACGTACTTAGAATTCAATTATAGAATAATGACTTAAATTATGCAATTATTCAATGAATAATTGTAGATATTTATAAAAATGTATCCATAAATTGCATAAATTCCTATAATTATTCAGTGAACAATTGTGGATTTTTTTTCAATTTTTGTGTCACGAATAATTATGGAAATATTTATAATTTTTCAAGTAATTGTGAAAATTTCTGCAAATTTTTAATGCATAATTGTAGAAATTTCTACAAATTTTCATTGAATAATTACTGAAAAGTTGTAGTTTTTGGATATAGTTGCATGAATATATGCGATTATTCGCTGAATAATAGCCTATAGTTTATGCATTAATTTCGCAAGTTAATTTTATCGACCTAATTTAAATATTTTTTAGGAAGGATATTTGGTGTATTTTGAAACTTAATAGGTACTTTAGTTACACCGTCACTTTATTGTATATCGTTGAATCAAAGTAGGGTTGTCAATGGATGCTTTCAGATACAGATAGTGTCATATCCGTATCCGAAATTATTTTTGGATATCAGAAATCTATAACCACTTAATTTTCGGATATTAGATATCGGTATCCTCCTAATTTTCAGATACAGACGGATCTCAGATATTTATCCACTCCACCTGTAAGTAATAAATTTAAGAGTATAAATAAAAATGTTTGGATCAACATAAAATAATTTTTATAAAAAACCAAGAAATAAAGATATGTGATGCCGAAACATTGTTTTATAATAATATCCGTAAGCATATCCAAAAATAAACAGTAAAACTATATTTTTTCACTAAAATGGACAAAAATTTATATCATAGTAACATCCAACAGTTACAAAATAATTATTAACTATGTCTTTCAGTTTTGAGTTATATATATACATCAATTAGTCGGACGAATATTTTTCGGATACAGATGCCACTATAACTATATCCGTATCCGAAAAGCTTTTCAGATATCGGAAATCCATATCCGCTTTGCGGGTAATGCCGGATAACAAATATTTTTCAAATTTTCGGATATGGATTCAGATAGATATCGGATTATTTGGGTATTTATAGACAACCCTGAATCCAAGATTGATTTAAGAGACTTGGACATCCCTTTCACTGAATCTGAGTCCTTGAAAGCTATTAAAGATTGATTTAAGCGTCGGGTCCAGATGGCTTTCCTATTTTGTTTTTTGACACCATTGGGGATGTTTGGCAGAATGCTTTAATTGTCTTATTCAATGGATTTTTGGGAATTTGCAATTATGTAGATTTAATTTTGCTAGTGTTACTTTATTACATAAGAAATTAGGTGCTAACCTATGAAAAGTTTTCAGGTCCATCTCTTTATTAAATTTTTCACTAAAGATTAATTTTAAAATTTTAGCTAATAGATTGATCATTAAAATGAATTAATTAACTGATGCTTCTTTATCTATTTTTATTAACGGTAGAAATATTACAGATGGTGTAGCGGTTGTTTAAGAATATGCTAATTTTTGTTGTAAAAACAATGTACCTGTGCTATTTTAAATTTGATTTTGCTAAAACCTTTGATTATATTGATTGTTGCTTTCTTAAATGTCTCTTTTTGGATAGAGGTTTTAGTTTCGATGGGCTGGTTGGATTATGTCAACACTTAGAACTCGTTATTCTTGTATTATGGTGAATTTTTACAACCTAAAAATTTAAGAATAATTAATTAAGGAATATGAATATTAAAAATTAATGTTATGAAAATAAAACGTAATAAGGTAATATATAGAATTAATGAAAACGTTCACAGTAGCATGATAAAAGAACAAATGGAGGAATTAAAGATTAAGTTATAACCACAATAAAAGCTAATTAAAGAATAAATTCACAAACTTTAATATGCATGTTTGAATTGGAAAAGTAACGCACATAATAAAATAGCAATTAAATCGAGCATTAATGTAGTTTATTGGAAGTTAAATAATATTAATGAAAAGGAATGTGTTATAAGTTTAATAGAAAGAGATTTAACTATAAATATAGAAAAATGTTAAAAAGAGAATTTTTACAAATATTCAAATTTGGCTACAAAACCTTTTCCATTATGTCTGTAACAATTTTCTAGTCAATTTTTATGTATAACATGTTAAAATCTGAGTTATTATGTAGAAGATATAGAAGAAACAAGTTGAAAAGATAAATCAAAAAAAAAATATAGTGTACGGTTGACCCCTAAATCGACTCATAGGTCGACCAAGATAGGGTCTGGTCGACCCGCATAATAGCCTAGGCGCAAATACTTCTAGGAAAGTATCATAGTCGAAAGTTTTATTATTTCATATAACATGGACTCTTTAGATGCGTCGTATTTTAGATTTAATGGTCCTAATCCCATCAATGATGTGGCTGGTTTGGATTAAATCTTGAAATCTAATAGTCTGAGATCCCTAGACTATGCTATAAATAAACTCCTAGACCTAGCTATTCGCTCACAACATAATCTTTTCTCATTTCTAGGTTTTCTCTTCTTAGACGGACCTAAACTAAAACTTTTCTAGGGAAAAGTTTATAAAAAAAAAATATATAATCAATTTAGAGACAGGTCTGTAGAGGCCACAAGAAGAGCTTAGGACCACATGAGAGTACAATAATTATTTAGATTATAGTTAGTTTAAAATTTTAGGGGTTTCAATAGATTTACTTAAAAAAATTCTACTAGTTTTAGTAGTTCTTTTCTGTAAGTAGTTTACTGTTTTTCTAACAGTTTCTTTTATGTATAAGTACCTTTCTATTTCTTTTTGTAAGTTTAATTTTCCTATCTTTTTCTTTAGTAATTGTTTTTATCAATTATTTCAGTTATTCTACAATTATTTACATTTTTTAGAGTTGTAAATGTTAGTTTACAAACACAATTTTTAATCCTCTTTTTGCTTGTGGAATAGAGACATAAATCTTCACAAATATGGATTAAATATGATGGAACTAAATTTATAGTAGTTACGCGTAGAAATTGCAGATTTACATTAAAAAGGAATTATACTAAATTATGCAGATTTACAAAAATTTGGAGTGAATTATGACCAACATTGTAATTCATAAGAAATAGAAAAGTAAGAAAATTATGATAACAATAAAAGAACAGAAAGATCATAAGAAAAGAAGAATAATAAACCTAATATGATACTAGTAACATCATTACTTAGTCAGAATCTAGGTCAATAAGTTGGAATCAGATCTAGAATTGAGCTAAGAATAAAAAAGAAACATAGACTAGTAGCTAGGACCCATTCTGACCACCTCCCATTTCAGACAGGATCAGATGGTCTCAGGAAGACCGAACACACTTAAGTGGAACATAAGTTGTACGAGGTCAAAAATAAGATTGGGTTAAGGCGCAAAACTGAAGTTTATTTATTAGGACCCATCTGACCACCTTCCTTTTCAGACAGGATTTGATGGTTTCAGGGAAACACGGCACACTTACGTGGAACAATGGTGTAAGAGGTCAAAACACTTTGATTCCTAGGTGTATGGTGTTTTCCAAGCGTGCAGACTTCGATCAGGGACTCCTATGACATGCACTAGTTTACTTGTGTTTTTGCTAGCAGGACCTAATAGTAACACGATACCATAAGACGGTAAGTCACATAATGGCATCAGAAGAGACTAAGAGTCGATCAAAGGGTAAACTCAGGGAAACTAATTCAAACTAAAAGAACTTAGAATAGTAGAGTGCAAACAATCAAAGAAGAAACATCAGCTATAATATTTATTATTAGTAATCATCTTATTTGTGCACGTATAAAATACTATTACTGAGTCTATTCTTTTAACTTATTTATCATGCTAGTAATTACTTTATTCACCAGACTTTGTGTCTGGTCTACTCCTCTTTCTTCCCTTTTTCCTTACTTCAAGCTCACAGGATTGATATTGTTATTCAGGCTATCTTGGAGGAGCATGATTGCAGATGAATTTCTTTTGCTATTTATTTTATCACTTTTAGTTGTTTGGTTTGTACTGTTAGTTTGAGGGGATTTTGTGTTATATACTCTGATTTTTCTAGTGTGGCTAAATGAGACATGTGGTTTATGACATGTTATTATTGTTATAAATGAAGGATATTTTTTGAAATGAATAATAAGTTATGTTTTTCTTTATGTTCCTACTGTATCTATTTCACATGTCTTGTATACTTTAGTTTCTAAGCTTAGCCTTAGTTATACCTACTAATGCTACACATTCTTTAGTGTTCTTATTTGAGGATACTAAAGGGTGCGGGATCTTTCATTTGGTACCAGAGCCTAAGATTACAGGATTCCTATAAACTTATTTTTAAAAGTAAACTATTTTCTAAAAGAAAATATTTTTTTAAAATAAAGTGTTTTGAAAATAGAAAGTTTTAACCCCTTAAGTCAGTAAAGCCTTTGGCTCCTTCAAATTTTAATTCCTACCCTTCTCTCTTGCACAAAACGGTAGACGTCCCTAGCCCTCCTGAGGGCATCATAATTCTTGCTTGGTTCTGTAGAAAGCCTCAGGCTACAATACCAGCAGAGCTGCAGGAAAATGTGCAGAATCCAACCCCCATAAGTAGGGTATGCAATAGTCCACCAACAACGGTTGATCATGTGAAGTTGTAGGTAGTCGAGCAAGTTCAAAGGCAGCAATTTTTGTGGTATCATGGGAATCATCTTATTTCAAGGAAGGGAGTAACATGAAGAAAGTTGGGAGACCCCAAAATGGAAAAGTTAAGAAGTATAATAGATGTCATAGATGTGGAGTATGCGGCCATTGGAAAGTCGTTGGTGTACGTATCAATAGCTCGTAACGCTTTCCAATGGAATCCACGAGGTTTTTCCAACAGCTTATTTGGATATGTGGCAAATACTGTTGACCAAACAGCAGTTGGAAACTATTAGAAACTATTGAAAATGCCATTGGAACTCGTTGGAAATCATAGGAAAATAAAGACCTATAATCTGTTGGTAATCGATACAAGCCATTGAAAATATGGTTATATTTTTTTAAATTTAGACTTGCTTTCTTATAGTCATCCACAATCACATATATATACCAAACAGATCCATTGCGAGCATATATACAACAACGATAATCACATATATACCCAAAACAAAATATTCAATCCAAACCAGGCACATACAATCCAATATACCTAACATAATCCAATATATACAATATCTAAACCAATATCGAACAAAACATAACAAATCAACATTATCTAAACCAACATACAAACCATCATCTAAACCGACATCCAAACCAATAACAATATATACAAACCATCACAATGTACCAACTAAATCCCCACCCACTTAAAGCCTATATGTACATACACTATAACATAACAAAATATCTAATCACATGTCGTCCCCTCCAGAACCACCAGATGAAAGGAACCTCCCGTACTGCTTTATAAACTCTGCCAAATGCTGGTTCAGCTGCTCTATCTGCACATCAAGGAGACGATCACGCTCCTCAAGCTCGACGATCTAAGGCTCATAGTTGTGCAATTTTTGCTTTTTCTTGAGCCCTCTGATACGCCTTCTGAACTATCTTAGCCTGCAATCAAATAAAAAATGTCATAATGTTTCCAATAAACGTAATTCACATAAATTTAATTTAAAATTACCGCTTGGTTCCCAAACTCTTAGCACCTGTTGTGGGTCACTGGATCCATGACAGCCTAAAAAATGGCATCATCCTCATCAACAGTCAAATCAGCTCATCTAGTGTCCTCTAGTATTTGTTCCCGTTCTTGCTAGAACTTTTGTTGTAATGCCAAGACAGTTGAACTTTACACAACGTTATTTTAATTAACTTATAACTTTTAGTTAATTACATTATACTTATATATGCGGTATTTTCCAAGTCAAATCGGCTCCTCGGTCTGACTCATTGCATGAGTATGAATGAAAACATCCCAATAAGACATAGGGGCACCACACACTCTTCCTTGAAATATGGACATATAAATATATATAATATAATGTTATATTATCTATCTTTTAACACTACTGCAAAAGTGGGCATGTTCGACACTAATTTCTGTGCATTGCATGAAAAATGTGGCAAAAGCTATGCTTTCTTTGATCTTCTGCAACAATATTCATATGTTGTTGCATTATACGTGAATGCACTGTTGCGGTGGGAATTCTAGTGTTTTGACGTACAACACCAGTTAAAAGTGTAGCATTACGTATGTACAATCCAGCTCAACGATCCGCTTTATCAGCATAAAAAAAACCAACCGTAGATGCAAGATTAATCCAACGGTTCAAACCATCTATGGTTCCGATGATTCTAAACGTTAACCATCATCCAATTAATGACTGCCACATCATTGCATTCTTTTGACGAAATTTTGGCGTGATCTTCTCCCTTCATGAAATAATGTAAAAACAATCTGGTCACAAATCGTTCTTCTTCTCTATCATCTAATCGTTTTTCCTCCTTTCTACTATTGAAAAAATTTAAACCTAAATTCACATTAGTATCGCTCCTCTCCTGGACTGCAAATTTTATTCCGAAAAGGTTGAAGCTTTGAAACACTTTCTAGCTTTGATTGCTCAGGGCGTTGACATCGCCAGCTTTTTCCCTCAGGTTCAGTTTGTATAGCACTATGAATTAGTTACGCTTATTATAGATTGGATTATTCGTAGTAATTAGTTCATTTGTTACATTTTGGAAAACCCATTCGCTTATGAGTAATTAGTTGCTTGGACATCCCAAACTTAGGAAAACCCATTCTCTTATGAGTGCTTTGTCGGTTAAAGATTAGATTATGAGTAATTAGTTGTGCTTTGACCATTGATTTGGGATTTGAGATTATGCTGAGGTTTATTCAAAAATTATACCCAGCAATAAACTAAAAAAACGAGATGGCGCCGGTGGGTTTGCCACCAGGATTTAGGTTTCACCCAACTGAGTGGTACCTTTTTAGGCCATGAGAACCGGTCTATTGGCATGAAAAAGACATTGGTGTATTATAGAGGTCGAGCTAGTTAAGGAATGAGGACTTTACCGTCAAAACTGATTTGCACTTTGCATTAATTTACATTAACATATAATTGTATGTTTGAGGTTTTGTGAAACAGATACATATGTAGCACTGCGATGTGTTTGTGTAGAGGCTTTGGAAGCTACCAATTTCGCGATCTGGATGAGTCGTTCACTCATATCTAATCTGCTACACACACAATTATTTCCCATTTGATTTTGGAAACTACCAATTTCAATGTTTCGATTTTGGAAACGTATGCTCAATTTTGCATCCATATTATGCCTTACTACATATCATAAAGCAGTCATACAAAAAAGTATCATAAGGCAGCATCAATTCATACTATACGCATCCAAAAAATGACATAAAATTGTATGCACTGCGGTGTGTTTGTGTAGCGACTTTGGAAACTACCAATTTCCTGATCCGGACGAGTCGTTCACCCGTATATAATCTGCTACACACACAGGTACTTTCCATTTGATTTTGGAAACTACCAATTTCAATGTTTCGATTTTGGAAACGTATGCTCAGTTTTGCATCCATACTAATATGCCTTACTATGTGCGAGGGACCCAATGGATGGTGTCAGGTAAATATGTGAACAAGAAATGCTTGCACAAAAAATGAAGCATACTCAATTCTGAGGTGGCACGAGTGACCAATGGTGAATGGTCAACTGTTATAATTGTATGCATAAGATTTATAAGTTAATTCGATGGCCAAATACACAGATGAAAACAGCACATATGCACTTATCAAATAACTTGTAAAATCAAATTGCAGGATCTGAAATGACGAGCAAGCGGAGGACCTGAAATGACATGGAGAGATACAGTTTCTGGTTCATGGCATTGCTACTTTGTAGAATGCACACTGATCGTATTTGTTGGCACTTGTAATGAAGGTGGTATGTGTTGGCATTTGTGCTACTTTTAAATTATGTATTTGATCATATGTGTTATATTTGAAGAATTGGTATGGTATGTGATGATGAATGTTTTGGAAGGTTTGAATGTGATGATGAATGTAACTAATGTGTTTCTTCTATGTAAAAAACTGATATTGCAAAATTTATAATTAAAGCGTTGTATTTGCCTTCTTTTACTATTGCATTTGCTTTTTTCCTGATGTTGTATTTCAAGATAATGGTGTTGCATTCCATAATACAGTGGTGTAGCATTACATAAAATAGTAGTAATTACACATGGCACGTAGACGCCACAGCTGACGTGGCATGTGACACATGTGCAGCTGACGTGGAGCTGACGTATCGTGTGACACATAGGCAGCTGACATGGAAAGCTGACGTGGCCCCGCTATCGTGACCTGGTAGCCAGGATCTAACTAATTTTCAAGCAACGCTGAATATTGTTGCATTACGTGCTAATAGTGTTGCATTACGTCTATAATGCAATACTTTCTTTCTATGGCAGTAGATGTGCTAAAGCGTTGCCTTAGAGGGCTAAGGCAACGGTCGCG
Organism: Allium sativum; assembly: GCA_030737875.1. Classification (NCBI taxonomy): domain Eukaryota; kingdom Viridiplantae; phylum Streptophyta; class Magnoliopsida; order Asparagales; family Amaryllidaceae; genus Allium; species Allium sativum. The sequence goes on from CM060912.1 coordinate 152,946,601, forward strand.
GATGCCACGCCCTTCCGGTGTTGCTTATTTAAAAAAGGGGAAAATGCAATACTTTTTTGATCTAAGGCCACATAAAACTTGTGTCGAATATGGCCCACTTTTGTAGTAGTGTAATAACTTAGAAACTAATATATATATTTATATATATATATGTATATATATGTAATAATTGCTTGTTATCTTAATTAACAAATATACCAAGTCCTCGTGGAATGACTTGGAACAACCGCGATGTATGACGAGATTCTTGCTTCTGTTTGCCGGGTTCCTCTCCAACTTTCTTTGATAATTTAAATTGAAAATAATGTTTTACAGTTCAAATTTATGTATTAAATGCATAAAATAATTTAAACTAAATATGTGGTAAATTTACCTGAAACTCCTCATTACCCCCACCATTTAACCATATCATCACATACAACAACGCCAATCCAATTTGGCTTCTTCCCCGCTTTTTGTTGGCTGCCATTTTCCTATAATTCTTTGCGATTTTGTTGTTCCAGTAGCATTATACTAGGGTAAGATCAAGCTCTTGAAGGTCCACTGCACCCTGCACGTTTGAGAAAATAAAAGTTATACATTTTTGTAAATAGTATAAATATGGCAGTGTTCTATAAATAACATAGCAATATATAAAGTGTTCTTTAAATAACATGCAATATATAAGTGTTCCTTATAAAAGTTAATTGATATTTAAACCAAAGTAGTATGATATACAACAAATTAGTGCACATGCCTATATAATGCAATAAATGATATATCACAATTTAAGGAAGAACTTTTTTACGTGTTGCGAGTAACGTATATGTCTATTAAGATATAAGCAGTAAATCAACAATGTAAATTAACACTTACTAAGAAGTCTTTTAAATGGTCTCTCTCATGTTATCTGGAATCTTCAACCACTTCGGCTAACATGTTGTCATGCGGCTCACACATGCTTATTAGGAGATACCAAGAACTATACCAGACGACTCAAGCTCAAAGCCACTGAATCATAAAAGAAAAAACATTTAATATTTCATGACAACTGTATATAATAGATTGTACATAAATGAAATTTAACTTTGAAAATTAATACTTACCCTCCATTGGCTTTAGGTTGTTATCACACCACAAGACTGCTAGCTCTGTGTTAGGTCATCGCCATCACCATCTATTGGAGGTGGACCGATCCCTTTTTGAAACGAAGAGGTCGGAGATCAAAAATAAGAAAAGGTACACATATAGGACAATATATATATAGCACCTATTACAGATATATATAGCATATATGAGAAACATATCATTTAATTTTATGAAACAAATATTATGGTAGAAGATAAAAGGATTAAGTGAAATACACATTGTGATAGAACATAAAAGGACTATGTAATACATACCATTATCATAACATATCCTTTTTAATGTAGAATAGTATAACGTAAAAAAAATTAAGTTTTCAAAATGTCGATTATTAATTGGTCCACATCACTTTAGGATTCAGATAATGTTTCATACAATATATTGTGTTCCTTTAAGTCTCAAATGCTTCAATCGATGCATTTTATTTATCGTTTAGAGGTCCAAAATCGGTTTGATCATCGGTTATTATTATTCCTCTATTTTCCTAGATATCTGCTTGGTAAGCTTGTTCATTGGGAATATTCTGTCCAACAAATGTAAACCTTGTCTTTGTTATAAATACAGCCAACCAGTCTGGTTAATCTCTTCTTAGAGATAGGTAATGAGCATAATAAACTTGAAGAGCTTGTTTGTCAAGTATAAAAGGATCGTATTTATAACAATGCAAAGTATGTTTTATTTTTATAAGATTATATGTTGGATGCACGTTGATTCCAGAACCTGGAATATTGCCGAACTAGTTGCATTTAAACAGGAAGACTTCTTTTATAGGTCTTGTGAAATATGTCAATTGTAAAACCTGGGTTAGTATGCCATAAAACTCATTTATATGATCATTTGGATCGTCACTACCTTTAACAAATATACCAGTATTGTTAGTTAATTTTTCAGCATTGTATTCTTTGGTATTAAGTTTATATCCATTGACGAAGAATATTGGATAGATCTTGACTTTCATATTGGTCCCATGGCTAAATGTTTCAATCCTTCTTCTACCACAAAATTTGTTGTATCAAAAACATAATTAGAAAGCCAAGTAGCGAAATCTTTTTCGATATTTCCATTTAGATGTTGTGATTCGTAAACTTGCAATTATATAGCAGATATTACATTATAATTATATTATGCATATGTAGATGATATAATGCATTATAATGAATATAAGTACATTACCAAACAATGATTCATAAACATGCAAAAGTTTTTTTTTTTTTTTTGAAAATAGCGTATGTTTCTATTCCTTCATACCACATTTTTTTAATTCTTCAATCAAAGGTTGTAAATAAACATCGATTCCTCATGTTGCATCATCAGAACTAGGGACGACAACTGTGAAACATACGTTGATTTTTGATACACATCCATTGAGATAAATTATAAGGTATGACAATTATAGACCAAGAGGCATGATTAGAATCAAAATGAGAAAATAGTGAAAATCCATCTGCACATGAACCAAGTCTAACATTACGACTCTCGAATGCAAAATCGGGATATTTCCATTCAAAATGTTTCCGCGATACCCCATTTGTTGGGTTTGTTAACGCACCTTCTTTCCATGTTCTCACATTGTGCCATCTCATACAATACGTGGTCATAGAAGATGCATATTACATTTGAAGCCTAGGAGCAATAGATAAATAATGCATACGTTTATATGTGACTTTCTTTCCCATCTTCTTTTTTGATATATATATTTCCTCGTTACATATTTTACAATTCCTAAGGTTGATATCTTCTTTCTAAAACAACATGCAACCGTCTAGACATGTATCTATTTTCTGATATGATAAATCAAAAGCCGACATCAGTTTTTTCCTTCATAATGATCTTCGCATATTAAATTATTGGGAGGCATATGCCGCGTTGCGACTTGTACAGCATCTGTAAATCCATCTTATGTGAGGTTATATTTAGATTTCATTGCAATGTATTCAGAAGTTACTGATAATTAGGTTCCGCTTGTACAACGTTCTGAAAGGTTTTTTTGCACCATCTAATAAATCATATATTTTTTGCCCTAATATTTGGCTCTTCTTCATCATTACCATCATCAACAAACTAAGCAGTAGGGAACATTGAACGCGCAACATCTTAAATAGTATGTTCTATGAGATTCGTTGTTGCAATTTCATTACTCACTACCTCCTCAACTTGTACATGAATTTAGAGTATTTTCTATGAAATTAGTGCGGCACAAAACCATACTGAGGCAAATGAATTTTAACCATTTCTGGTAACAAATGCTTTAACAATTCACATCTACTGCATGGACAAGAAATTTCTTCGTCATTTCCATTATTGCTTAAATCGAAATCAATAAATATGCGTACATCATTATTAAAATATTCATTTATTTAGCCTCTCATTTCCCTTTGTTGTTGATACTTCCAGCTCCGATCAGTATAATAATTGTTCATTTCTCCTACGTACTAAATTAAAAGCATGATATAAATTAATATTGCATTGATAATTTATTAAAACAATTTTATAGGTATATGTTATATTGATTGATCATTGACATTTGTTAATGGGTCATCCTACCTCCCATTACAAATACAACAACATGATTAAATCACGTAAACCTTTTCAATTCAAATGATTCAATAAAATTTAGGTAGCACTTCGCTTTAGTTCCCTGAACAGTACACAATTGTGTGTACAAGGGAAACATAAAGAAAGCGCTGTCGAAATTTTGTGACCCGTTCAAAATGAAATGATTTACGAGATTAAATTACATTATTGTGTTCGTAATTTGTCCGTTAAAAAGACAAATCCAACAAGTATTATATACAATGAATATAGATGTCCGTTTTATTAAAAAAAGAATACCCACATAACGATCATGTACAACACTTATCAGATGGAGTCAAAAAACACTATGGGTTTTGTGAATATAATATATTATATATTTCATACTCATTAAATTTTTTGGCTTTTAACTTATATGAAATAATAGAAAATTTCATAAACTAACATGGTTTCTTTATAGAGATAAAAATAGTGAAAAAAATTCTCTTCTGCGATTTTCAGTAATTTAATAACTTTAACATGTATATTAAAAAACTACTTGTATGATTGTCGTTGTTGTTATCAATCAGATGCGTCAAGCAGCAAATTTTAAACTAAATAAATCTTGAACGACTTACTTTTAATCATACCATACGTATACAGAGTTTATCACATATGCGTACATGTTTAAAACATAATTAACTGACCGTACATTATATAAATTTAAATATCATTTTCAACATTTTAATTAAATAGGGTTTAGGGTTAATACCAATTCTAGAGGAGATTAAGAGGTTAGGCCGTTAGAGAGTAAAAGAGGAAGGTTTCCAAAAGTTGAAAAAGTTAATGAAGGAGTGGAAGGCAGCAGGTGGCGAAATTTGGTTAGGAGGAAGGGTTTGGCTGAAAATTGGGGAGGGAAATGGAATGAGGAAGAAGAAGAAAGTCTCGGTTGTTTGCCTGCGATTTAGCAACGGCTACCACCGGTTGTAAACAATATATCTTCAACTGGCTACCAACGGATAACTTATAATTCATAAAAAGATTCAGAATGTATTTTGCATTAATAGTCGTTGCTATCTTGCCATTGGAGGTCATTGCTCCTATCCGTTTATACACTGTTTTTTAGTAGTGTTTACGGCAACTTATAAATATGGATGTTGTAATGAAAACTTTGTAAAAAGATGATTTTGTTGTAGTGCATGTAACCTTTTTACGAATCTAAATAGTTTTTAAACCATTAGGTAACTAATTATGAATTTTTAATTGTATTTGGTATAATAAAATTGCATAAAATATATTTTTTCAATAGGAAAATAAATTTATTAATCTCCTGTCAATTTAAATCTGTTTGGACCTATTTCCTAAATAGATTAAAATAAATAGCTATAGAATGTCAATCTTGAATTTAAATTTATAGATGTTCATCAACATTCGAATGAAAAAACCTTCATTCGAAGCCAGATGTAACATCCTTCTCGAAAATCTAACACAATGATCTTTTAGCACAATGGTTAGTGCGTGGTGTTGCTTTCCGGGAGGTCGGGGATGCAAGTCCCATGGTTGTCGCATTAAGTATCAGAGCTAATACCCAGCCGGAATTGAGTGTGTAATGCTGCGATTTTCAGTCGATGTGGTACTGATTTGGGTTATATGCACAACGCTTTGGTGGTGAGTAATATGAGCCAACGAGGACGTTGGGCTCCTTAAGGGGGTAGTTTGTAACATCCCTCTCAAAAAGATAACACAAAGATCTTTTAGCACGATGGTTAGTGCAGTGTGTTGTTTTCCGAGAGGTCGGGGTTCAAGTCCCATTGTTTGTCACACTAAACAACCCTTAAACGAGACTGAATTCGAAGCATTGTTTCTTTATAATGTGTTAATCTAACTTGTATGGTTTGATTCGTAAATAAATATCCAAAAAAATTAAGCTCGAAACATGTCATTTTGTTGGGAGCTTTATAACAATTTACCTATTGTACAACTAATTGAACTGGGAACACAATTGAATAACCTTAACAATAGCTACGGTCATGTTATAATGAGAGATCTTTTAGCTTTATTCATTACAAACCATCTCAAACTACAAGTCTACCCAAATGTACACTACAATTGGATCTGTAAACAGTCAAACGCTGATTCAGAGAGCGTAACAACTCAAAATTTTAATAAAGAATTTATAAAAGATTAATAAAATAAATATTTATCAGAGAAATATTAGGAAATGGGCAATGGTGTTGCGCTATTGAGTCTATTACAAAATTCTGGTTAAGATAGTCATTTGGTATGTTAAAATCAGACTTAAAACGAAGAATATATAAAAGAAACAAGTTTGAAATTCAAATTTTAAAATGGAGTAGCATTCGAATTAATTAGAATTAATTTACAGCGCAAATCACGCATAGCTTATCGACCTAGCCTTCAACAGGGTCGACCTGGGGGTTGACTCGGACCCCAAGTGGGTCGACCCACCCGAAGCATGGGTCGACTCAACCTGTGCAGCGTGCACACTTAGTGCTCACATTGTTGATCAGTTTGTGTGCCTTTTGGGCATGCGTTCTTCTGGAGATTTCTGAGATCTAATGGCCTAAAATCTTAACCTAAAATTGTTGGCTAGCTTCTTGACCAAGCCACCAAGGACTAAAGCACTCACAGTTATATGGGTCAATGCATGCTCTCTAGCTAACTCAATGTTTATATGTAGGTCCACCAACACGACTCACCACCTAGCTTGGCTACCCGGCTCGTGACCCTCTTCTCCTCTACGGCTCGTGACCCTCTTCTCCTCCGCGACTTGTGGTCCTCTCACACATGGCATGTGGGCACCCCCACGACCCAACCAGCATGTATGGCTCACGAATTAGATCCGTTCCCAGGAAAACGTGGCTACAACTTGGTCAATTCATATCTCCCACGAACCAGATTTTATGGATCCAGTGACACATGTAGGCAACGACCGCTCTGACCATTTCTCCACCCACTCACGAACGGCTCCGAGATCCTCGGGGATGGGTGCCACGTGTCTTAACGAGCTCTAATTCCACCATTACCAAACCTCTACTATTTCTAATCAGAAGTATCTCAAATTTACTGAGTAAATCATTGTTTTAAAAGTGAGGTTAAGAGAATATTGTGATTGTACTTGCATTCAAACGTATAATCAGAATCATATAAAGTGGACGTAGGCTCTTTAACACCGAACCACTATAAATTTGGTGTGTTTGCTGTATTTTCTTTCATTTCTAGGTTTAATTCTCTACGAATCAAGATAATTTGGGTGTTAAAATCACTTTTTGGTCTAACATTTTGGTGCTTTCACTGAGAACCGAATTCTCAGCCTATCGGATTATTACTCTACTATTTCGACCTTCAAATTCGAAGAAAATAGTCCGCATTACCACTATTTCGTTTTTGAAGATTTCAGCAAAGTCAAGACATTATGGCCGCAAAGAAATCCAAGGATTCACGAGCCTCTCAAGCAAATGAGGCTAATGAAGAAAACACTCAGGAGCAAGCCGAGGTAGTCTCCCCGTCTCATGGCTCTCAAGAGGCGATCCTACCCCAGAAGGGGGTTACGACCCGGTCTCATGAAGGGATCACGAACCAGCTCCAATGAGGGACCACGAGCCGCCCCCAAAGAGGGACCACGAGCCGACCATAAGAGAGGGTCACGAACCGCCTTTAGCATGAGACCTCGACTTGACCAGGAAAGTATATTATGACCTATTCGACCCATGCTGATGCTTCTGCTCGACCTGGCTCAAGCGCTCCACGTCCAACAGCGAATGTCAACGACCGATTACTTGCCTCTACTCCAACAATAGAAGGAGATTTTTCCCGTGTTTTGGACATGTTGGAAAGGATGAACAACGCTTTGGAGGCCCAAAGATGTGAGAGTACCTTGATGCGGGAAAATATGGCTGGGATGAGAAGGCAGATAGACGAACTTCGAAGGCCTAGAGCGCCTTTACCGATTCATCGTTTAACCCCAGATTATTCATCTTCATCAGGGGAATCTCCGAGACCCCAATGACAACACCTAGAAAGGCCTGAAAATGTGGAACAGCTACGGTTTGGATCCCTCCCTTCTCGAGAAGAAACAACACTCAATCTAGGACCAAACAATCGCAGTATGAATGATCCCGCTTTGTTTGCAGGGGAAGGATCCCGAGCACTACTGATATACACGTAAATGTGAATATTTTATCCGCTTATTTAACTTATTTTCCATTTAAAATAATTGATATTGTGTATTTATAGCTGTGTTTTCAAATTGCTAAAAAATGCATGGTTTAGAGCATTTGATGGATAAAGCATGAAGAATTTGCTTTAAAAGAGTGAAGTTTGAAATTACTAAAGCTTGAAGAGTTTAAAGCTTAATGAACGGTTGTAAATAGAGTTCAGTTAGGTAGATTTGGCTCAATGAATACTCATGTTGCGTGGCTCATTTGCAAGGCCTCTTACTCATGGTGCATTCACATTGGCTCATTTGCAAGGCCACTCGCTCTATAGTTGCGTTCACACGGGCTTATGTGTTATTTGGGCTAAATCTTTAGTTCCACATTGTGTAATTAGCCAATTAGTATTTGACATATGAGTTATAAATACACTGTATCTCCTTTATTTGTAATTACATTAGGTTTTATTCTATAATCCTTCTATTGGAATAAAATCATTCTTCTCCCTTTCTCTTTATTTTTTTTATTGTATTTTATTTATGTTGTTTATTTTCTTTTTCTCTTCTTCTTTAACTATGTCTAACTAATCTCCTTTAATTAGGGGTGATGACGCTGAATTAGATTCGATATGAACCACATAGCCGAAGAGATTAGAACTTCATGTATGTAGATCTAGATTTAAACCAAGGGTTGGATCTGAACCTTCATACTCTGTGTCGTTTAAGAGCTATGCTCCTTCACAGGGTATATTCGAGTTCGATCTAATGTTTATCAGATTTAGATCTAACATTTAGGGTTTTAGAATTAAAATAGTGAATCTGTTTTGATAGCCTATGGTTGTTTAAGAGCTTAGCTCCTACATAGGCTATACTTGTTGTTATTCACATATTTGTTTCTAGAAACCTAATAAGCGTTGATTCATGTTTGTGACAGAAACATGAATTAGATCTAATTAATCTGTTTGGTTATTAATTCATGTTAATTTAATCTATGTCATTGCTCCCTAATTGCTTTCTTTAATCATTGAAAACTCTCTTTTATTTAATTTATGTTATTTTCTATGTTTTCAACCAACCAAAATCCTGGAATAACTTGATTGGATTTACTAGTTTAAATATTTTTGGTCCTAGAGTTTGATACCCTCTACAACTATCCTTGTTGTTTAAGAAAGCCGAACAGATTTTACAGTTGTTTACAATTGTTTAATTTGTACGCAAACAAATTTTGGCGCCGTTGCCGGGGATCAAAATAATTTTTATTAGTAAATCCTTCGGGTTATATTTTATTTTATTATTTTTCCACTAAAAAACACAAAAAAGTATTTTATTTTCCAATTTGTGTTAGTTTCATTTTTTATTTTATTCCTTTTGTTGTCTTTTATATAACATAAAATTCTTGATTGGTTTGATTCGGTATTAGTCAATGATATTGTAATTTCCATATAAAAAAAAGAAAAAAAAAATACTTGCCAATTTTTGTTTAATTTCTTTCTAATTGTTTTTCTCGATTTCTTTCCTTTTTTCATATTTCTTTCCTTTCTCTGTACAATTTTTCTTCTTTATAATAATAAATTTTTTTTGCAAAGTTTTGTTTAATTTTCTTCCCATTTTTCAATCTCTTTCCTTTCTTCTTACAGTTCATTTCGTATAAATTGGTTGCTTCTTTTTGCAACTATCTGATCAGCATTTCCATATAAAAAAATTCTTTGACAATTTCATTTCTTTTCCTTTTTCTTACTTTGGAATATTTGTCAACAATTTACACAGTCCACTTCCCCATCCATAAAATACCCCAATACAATACTCAACCACAGCCCAAACTTCATAATACACGGCCATCTCAACACCTCCATACTCCAACATCACGCAATAGTGCCAAACATCATCAGCCACTGCTACTCATTACGCAATCAACCTTCACCATAAATCTACACACAATCACTACTCTGTTGAATCACTAAACCATCCAATTATGCAACTCTTGAATCTGAACTCATCAACCCCCAAACCATCTTCAACTACCGCCACAACTGCACGACCACTAGCGTGAACACCAACTGAAACAATTTCCGACCATCCTCCCAACCCCATTATCGTAACTCTTCATTTTCCTTTCTCTAGCAAAACTGCACCAAATTCCACCGTACCCCAATGCACAGCACCGTCCTTCTCCTTATGTTACCATAGCTCCATCACCCCTGCCTATATTCACGTTCACAAACCTTCACAACCTTCAACAACTACCCCCCTTCATCAAAAAAACCACTTCATTACCATGTACTTCCACTGATCATCAATCCTCCACAAAACTTTTGCAAGACTACCATACCTCCCTTCCAGACCAACTCCTGCAAATACCATACAATTTCTCCACTCACACCACTCCCCCTCTAACCAAACAAATAGCCTCACTCAACCCGCCTCTTCCTCGAATAGGATTTCACGCACAAACTTCACCAAAAATTCAACGTCCAACAAAAAAAACTAGCAGCTTTACACCAAGTTATGCCTCTTCAACCGTACTTCTCCCCTCACAAACACCATCATACCCCAAATCAACCCTACGCCCCCAAATTCGAACTGCCTTCCATCTAATCTCTTGAAGAAAACACCAGTATGAATAGAAGCACACAACTCTACCAAAATCCAACTCTATGCTCAACCATCCCTCAGCAACAATTCCTGCATCGCAAGTCCACAATTCCTCCATTGCCACTGCACACAAAATCGCAGCTCCACCATACCCAAATCACTGGTTCAAACAAACCCTAGCAAAGCCCTAATCTGAACCCCAATTCGCACTTCGAACAGACCGAGAACCACCTCAAACAACCCCCTACTCCCCTTCGAAAAACCTGAAAACAAATTTCGATTCCTTCCCCTCCAACTCGAACCCGAGATTCGATTATACCCTAAACTGACAACCGAAAATGACCCATTTGAACACAATCAAACCAAAGTTCAAATATTTTATTGAGTTTTGGGTATTTTAATTTGGGTAATTGCGTTTCTAATTTTCTTTCTGCGTGTTTGGATATTTGCAAAATTTTGAGTTGTAGATTCTGAGTTTGTCCATTCGTGGGGTTGAACTTCCGTGTATTTTATGCTGCGGGAACATATTTGGGTGTGGTATCTGAGTCTTGTAGGCTTTTAATGGGCTGGCTAATTTTATGTTTTGAAAGCTATAATTTGTTTGCTTGCGGGCCTTAAGTTTGTGAAAGAGTTTAGTGTTGGTTATGTTATTTATCCCTTTGTTTCGTTAATTCTCTTAAAAAATTACAAAAAAGGGGGTCTAGTTTGTTTTAAAAAAAGATCATTTCCCTTTGCCTTTGGTATTTATTTTGATTTTCATCTTGTGTTTCACTCATTTTGTTTTTAGTTTCATTTTGTATTTTATTTATAAAAAAAACAATTCAAAGGCCAACGAGAAGTGAAGAGTTCAGTCAAGCGATTGGAAAATAGATTTGGGTTGGAGCGGTTGCACACCAAGTGGGGTGTGAACGCGCTAGCGCTACTCAATTGCACTGGACGGACTGCCGATCTAGCTGAAAATTTTCTAAACTCTACAGGGACTACTGCTACAAATATTTTTTTTTATAGAAACTGCTTGTAAAAATCTTTTGCAAGGGCAGCGGCTTGCTTGTAAAATCTTTTATTATCCTGTGTTTATTCTATTATTCTGCCTGTTGACGTGTGGTTGAAAATTTTAAAACGAACGTTGGATAAATTGGGTAGTTTGTTCTTGAAATAAATTATTTTTGAAATCAAATCGAGGATACCCCAAAGCTCATAGGACAAAATATTCGTTAAATTGACAATTAGGATTGATACTTTCTAAGGTGCCTAAGGAACGGTAGATTCTAGAGCTCAAATAGGTTCTTAAACCTGCAGTAATGTTTCTATGGTGATTCGTGGCACACTGATAATCCCTGTCCGAACCTGGCCCAGACTTGTATTCATATAATCCGAAGTTGTTAATTTTAACATATTTTTTTAAGAGCTTATTTACAGCCACAAGTTTTGAAACTGATCTTTCGACGTAAAACTCTCTTCTTCTAGTACATGCGCGCTTGCCCCATATATAACAAAGTTGCAATTCTTTTCAAAATTTCAATGATTTTGGGTACAATTCAAATTAGAATGAATTTCAAGCTGAAAACTATTCGAACAATTTCAACACGGGTTTCAACAAAAATTTTGTAAACCAAAATAAATTTCATAATACGACCGTTTTGGTTATCGAATATGAAAAATGTGTTGCAACCAAGCTAAATTTGTGGCGAGGTTGGTTATGGAAAATAAAGAATGAACAACTTCTAAGTGATGAGCTGATTGAATTTTTAAGGTTAACCAATATGGAATACATAAGAACGACGAATCTAAAAAACAACATCTTGAAGTCTGATGTGTCTACCAATTTTCTTGAAGAAAGCCTGAGTGAAATTGATCAATTAATAAATGAAATTTAGAATTGTCGCGAGGAAATCGAGGAATGGGCGCGAATTTTAGATGAAAAACAAGATTTTGAAAATAAAGATATCAAAAACATGCGTATCATTGAACAACTGGCTCAATACACCATTGAACTTTGGCAAAATCTAGAAAATATCTTACTTGAGGGAATTGGTGATGTTGATGAATTTCAGGATTTAATGAAACTTGGATTGACTTACATCGAAGAACTAGCTCAAAGAATAACAGATAGCAAACAAAATTGCACTAGGATAGTGTATCAAATTTCTCTTCTTCAAACTGAAGTTACGGACTTGTAAAACAACTTTAAATCCCAATCTAGTGACACACAAGTTTCAGCCAATACTTCTTTTGCAATCAATAATCAGCCAGTAACTTCGTCATAACATTACATAACGATTATTGATGATTCTGATTATATGATTGTTGATGAAAATGAAAATTTTGAAAAATCTTTGGTGCAAAACTCATATTTCTGTGAAACTGAAATTCAAACTCAAACTGATGCTTCTGCTGAAAATTCAACTCTTACTGAAATCGAAAATTTTCAACTAACAATTTTTGAAATTGATAAAAATCTTAATGCAGTTATTGAAATATCTGTAATTGATTTGAATTTAAATTCTCTTGAAAACGAAGACGTCAATCTTCAGTTTGATCTTCCTCTCTCAAGTTCTAAAAATTTTGAAAATTTAGAAACTTTAGATTGTCAATCCGAAAGAAATGATGAAGTTGGTAACAACTGTTTAAGTAAGGACGACTTTGATGAGCGAAAACTTCTTGAACTAATTGACGATCATGTTGTTGGGTCTGAAATTGAAAATGAAACTTTTGAAAACTTTGAAATTCTTGAGGTTGAAAACAACAAGACTACTGAATGTGATCTTAAACACAATGACAATTTTTCTGAAACTATTGAAACTCCTTGCGATTTGATCGTTTCAACTGAACCTCACTATGATCACATGTTTTTCAATGATAAATTTCTACAGTATATGAACTCTTTCTGGAATAACATTGTTTTTGAGAAAACACGATTTCGAATTTACTAAAAATTCATTTGTTTGGTTTTGACTTTAGGTTTACGAATGAACCTTTAGTTAACAAAATTTCAAATATCAAAGCAAAGCCGAACAATATTTCTCAAAACAAGTGTGGGGTTAAGAATGATGTGCACGTCTCTCAAAAACTACATCTTCTGAACAAATCAAATTTTGTTTTTGAAACTTTTACTAAACCTCGCTCGATGACCTCTCTTTAGTTGCTATAGAAATTCAATTCGATTTTAGGATCAATTGTAAGCTCAAAATTTCAAAATTAGCAACTCAAACTTTTGAAAAAACAAAATTTGTTTTTCCAAATCTGACACGTAATATAAAATCCTTTATGATTTGGTATTCTATGCTTAAGCTGTATCTCACAATCTTAATGAGGCTGATCCATTAGTCCATTGAGGACCAGTTCATATATTCGATGACTGCTTATTTTCTTCACGTGTACCTGGTAAGTCATGCTAACCCTCTTATTTTTTTTCCTTTCACTAAGATATGTATGATTAACGACTGTGAGGGTACATTCACACTGAAGTGTGTGGGGGCAGTTTACATTACGTCAGCAATCAAATTTTATGAACTGGGTTATTCGTTGAACAAGGATTAACTTAAATTCATAAATAACACCTTGGTTCTTGTTTGATAAGTTGAATTGTTGGGTGATAGGAATGAACATTATTTATTCATTGAGTCGTAATGTGTCTTTTTAAGATGCTAGCTTGAGACTGTGCAGATGTTAGAATGTGCAAGTAAAAGAATTTTAAAAAAATCAAATAAAAATGATTTTGCACCTGCATTTGTTGGATTTTCTGAGTTTGTTTTCATGCATAATATTTTTTCTCACTCAAATTTTCAAAATCGTAAGTTCTAAAATCCACTTGGCCCAATTAAGGAGAAATGACTCATTGTAGCATTCTTCTTCGATACTCCACACTATTCAAACTCAAGTTTTAGTCGATTTATATTCATGTTTCGACAAGTTTTTATTATATTGGTATACTTAAGAACCTTTTGTCTAAAGGTTAAAAACACGTCATTTTTTTATACCAATATTACACTACCCATTCTGTACTTGTTTGAAGGTAGGATAACCATATGCCACATCTTATTTTATATGGGTTATCTATCTTACGAAACTTTGCTTATTACTCCTTTAAGCTTTTTATATAACATCAATCCAGACTTGTGTGCTGAATTAGGGTTATAGAAGTGGATAACTAGGGCACAAAAACTTTCCTTTCATGAAGTGTTGGTTATGATTCGCTTAGTAGAGGAGGAATCAAATGAAATATTACGGTATCATTCCTTTCCATCTCCACTTATCATTCATCATGCAAAAAGAAAAAAGAAAAAAAAGAAAAGAAAAAAGAATAAAAAGAAAAGAAAAAAAGATGCAATAAAGAGAAAATCTCTCAAAATAAAATAGTCATCCAACATTCTTGACTATAAAGCATTTCCGTTCCATTCACATCCATCATACCGTACTTGGAAGCGAGGATTGTAGTTACGGAGACGAACGGAAACAAAAATGTTCATACGTGCCTTAGTATTATTTTATCTTTTGTAGCTTGAAGTTCAACTAATACACTTGCCCTCTTATCCATAATATTTTTAGAACTTACAAAATTCTACTTATCTATGCATAACTCACATCCAATACGTTATAGTTACATTGGTGCAAAAATTATTCAAAAAATATATAAAAATAATAAATAAAAAATGATTGGGTGCACATTGTCGATGTGTAGAACTTTGGTTGACACCACACTCTTAACCTTCAAGACAATTACATTGTTATCAAGGAATTACGATTCAGCTTGAAAATTTTTATTCATTTTTGCACCAATTATGGGATGGACAATTTGGGACTAAACCGTTATTATTAAAGTTAGGTAAAATCCTTGGAATGTGAAAGACCTTAAATATATTGTTTGATTAATCCGCGTACATAAGACGCTTTGGATTTTGTGGGTAGTATCCGCTAAAAACCCTCACGAGACAACACTCGTCCTACTAGGGACACCTAGGGGTTTAATGGCTTGTTGCATATGCTAAATGCAATCGTGTTTCCAACGAAATGTGACATATCTTAGTTTAGTTTATTCGAGGACGAATAAAACGATAAGTGTAGGGGTATTTGATATACACGTAAATGTATATATTTTATCCGCTTATTTATCTTATTTTCCCTTTAAAATAATTAATATTATGTATTTATAGCTGTTTTTTCAGATTGTTAATAAAAAGCATGGTTTAGAGCATTTGATGGATAAAGCATGAAGAATTTGCTTAAAAAGAGTGAAGTTTGAAATTACTAAAGCCTGAAGAGTTTAAAGCTTGAAGAACGGTTGCAAATAGAGTTCAGTTAAGTAAATTTGGCTCAATGAATACTCATGTTGTGTTCGCATTGGCTCATTTGCAAGGCCTCTTACTCATGCTGCGTTCACATTGGCTCATTTACAAGGCCACTCACTCTACAGCTGCGTTCACACTGGCTTATGTGTTATTTGGGCTAAATCTTTAGTCCCACATTGTGTAGTCAGCCAATTAGTCTTTGTCATATCAGCTATAAATACACTGTATCTCCTTCATTTGTAATTACATTAGGTTTTATTATGTAATCCTTCTACTGGAATAAAATCATTATTCTCACTTTCTCTTTATTTTTTTATTGTATTTTATTTATGTTGTTTATTTTTTTTTTCTCTTCTTCTTTAGCTATGTCGGGCTAATCTCCTTTAATTAGGGGGTGGTGACGCTAAATTAGATTCAATATGAATCACATAACCAAAGAGATTATTCATGTATGTAGATCTAGATTTGAACCAAGGGTTGGATCCGAACTTTCATACTCTGTGTCGTTTAAGAGTTATGCTCCTTCACAGGGTATATTCGAGTTCGATCTAACGTTTATCAGATTTAGATCTAACATTTAGGGTTTTAGAAATAAAATAGTGAATCTGTCCTGATAGCCTATGGTTGTTTAAGAGCTTAGCTCCTGCATAGGCTATACTTGTTGTTATTCACATATTTGTTTCTAGAAACCTAATAAGCATTGATTCATGTTTGTGACGGAAACATGAATTAGATCTGATTAATCTATTTGGTTATTAATTCATGTAAATTTAATCTATGTCATTGCTCCATAATTGCTTTCTTTAATCATATAAAACTCTCTTTTATTTAATTTCTGTTATTTTCTATGTTTTCAACCAACCAAAATCCTAGAATAACTTGATTGGATTTACTAGTTTAAATATTTTTGGTCCTAGAGTTCGACACCCTCTACAACATTCCTTGTTGTTTAGGAAAGCCAAACGGATTTTACAGTTGTTTACAATTGTTTAATTTATTTGCAAACAACTACCTAAGGACAGAAACATTGATGATCCTATCCAGAATCAACCCCCACGTCGCATGGCTGACCGCGGCCATAGGGGGCAAGGAAGTTCCACTCAAGTCCTAGATCGGGTAACATTGCACCGAAGTGACGTTGGAGATTTCCGTAGGGTAAGAAGTGTAGACCCCGAGTCCACTTTAACTAATGCTGACATTTAGGTGATTGTAAGGCAAATTATGGCAGACAACCGAGGACAAAGAAATGAAGATTGGGACGTAGACCGTAGTCACACAGCATTCACTGACGACATACTAGACGTCCGGTTCTCGAGGAGGTTTAATCTGCGGACTATGAGTCATTATGCGGGCAGGACAGATCCAGTTCAGCACTTAATGAGATACTCATGGTATATGAACGCCATTGCCACTCCAGATGCAGTGAAGTGCAAGGCATTCCCGATCTTTTTAGAAGATGTAGCGCTGATGTGGTTTACACGATTACCGTCGCGATCAATCGCTAACTTCAAAGAACCGAGCGAAAGATTTATAAACCAGTTACAACTTCATTCTCAGAGATCCAAGAATGTTGTTGAATTGTTGCTCATTAAACAGCGCCTAATGAGACTCTGAGGTCGTACTTGGATCGCTTTAATTTGGTAGTCACTGAGGTAAGAGATCCTCACGAGCAGTCCGTCCTGATGGCTTTAATTGACGGGGTGGACAAAGATACCGAGTTTGGTAAATACTTAGCCGGAAAACCGCCTCTAACTAGAAAGATATTATATGAGAAAGCATTATCCGCCTACATCAGGAAGAAATTTATGCTAATCGAAAGAGGAAAGCCGCTGATAAAGAAGATATGCAGAGTAACGTGGCTATTAAACAGTCTGGCGATAGTTCTGGGAAAGTTGAAGTCAATGTCAGGAATAAAAACCAAGGAAATGGTCGCCAAACTCGGAATGATAACAAGAAAAGGAATCGAAGGAATGATGCACAAAAGAGACCTCGATTCAAAACATTTGAGAACCTCACGCCTCTGAATGACACATTGGAAAATATCTACCTGGACACCTACAATGTTCTCCAATACAAGAAACCCCCACCAAGGGATTCAACGGAAAAGGAATGTGAGACAGTGAGATTTTCTCTTTTCCATGAGACCTATGGGCATTCGACTAATGAATGCTGTCACTTGAGGGACTTGGTAGAAAAACTTCTCAGAGAAGGAAATTTGGATGAATATGAAGCAGCTCCGAGAAACTGGGGGCAAGGTAGTCCAGAGCAAAATAAAGGGAAACCACCTCAAAAGGCCACTGCGCAGCATAAAGCTAAAGGAATCATCATCAATACTATAGTTGGAGGACCCCATCCGGCTGGGCATAGCTATAGGGAAATGGATTAGTATATGAATGCAGCCAAACGCCCTGAGTTGGGAGAGTGCAACAATCCTGAAGATACAGCCCTGGTAAAACAGCAAAAAACGATGTCAGATGAAGTTATATTTCATGATAGAGATAGAATTGTAGTTCAATCCCCTACCGAAGACCCCTTAGTGATCACCACTGCCATCGGCCCTGCCTTAGTCCACAAGGTTTTAGTAGACAATAGGAGTTTGTTTAACATTCTATTCAAGAAAGCATTTCATCAGATGAAACTTGAAGCGAAGGATTTGAATCCCTGCGATGGACGGATACGCGGCTTCAACGGAGCCTCAATATCTCCAATGAGATTTGTAGAATTGTCAGTAACTCTGGGAGAGGGAGATCGTCGGAGAGTGAGAATTCTCCCATTTGTGGTTTTAGATATCGATTCACCCTATAACGCCTTCTTGGGCCAACCGGCCCTAGCAGAATTCAGGGCCTGCATCGCGCCCTGGTGCTTATTGTTAAAATTCCCAACTGAAGCGAGAGTGGGAGTAATCAGGGGTGACCAAGTAACTGGACGAGAATGTTATATGGCGGAGTTAAAATTGCTACGCAAAGGAAAAGACGTGGAAACTAAGGGTGCTTCCTCCCCCGTAAAGGAGGATTCAGCATAGCAATTAAAGGGGACAACCCCAGAGGAGTCACCCAGAGAACTGCCCAAGGACATAGATCCCAGAGAGGATGACGAGCCCGAAGGTAGGATGGCGACACCTAATGGAATGACTGTGGATATCCCACTTGATGATGATGACCTAGCAAAGGTTTTAAAGGTTGGATCCCAACTAGACCCTTATCGAGTGAAAGAATTGACTGACTTCTTGAAGGCAAACTTGACTTGTGTGCCTGGACCCACACTGACATGTGTGGGATATCCCCCTCCATTATGAGTCACTCATTGAGCATCAACCCAATGCATCCACCCGTTAAGCAGAAAAGTCGAATGCTTGGATCGAAGAGGTCAGCCTCCTTGAAGGAAGAAGTTGAGAAGTTAAGAAGCAACGAATTCATTAGAGATTCAACTTACCCAGAATGAATTTCAAATCCCGTCTTGGTAAAGAAGGCCAATAGGAAATGGCGTACCTGCATTGATTTCTCGGATTTGAACAAAGCATGTTCGAAGGACAGTTTTCCGCTCCTAGGATTGACCAGCTGGTGGATTCAACGGTGGGTCACGAACTTCTTTCCTTCGTGGAAGCGTATTCAGGATATAACCAGATCTCCATGCATGTTCCAGATCAGGATCACACCAGCTTCATCATGGATTTGGGGCTATATGGCTATGTAGTGATGCCTTTTGGTTTGAAGAACGCCGGAGCGACATACCAGCATTTAGTGAATAGAATGTTCTATAATCAGATCGGGAAAATAATGGAAGTATACGTTGACGACATGCTTGTGAAATCTAGACAGTCATCTGATCACACCACTGACCTAGCTAAAATGTTCGATATTCTTCGGCGATACGAAATGAAGCTCAACCCCCTGAAATATTCATTTGGAGTTTCCTCCAGAAAATTCTTGGGTTTTATTATTAGCTCTCGAGGAATCGAAATCAATTTAAACCAGATCACAACAATCAGGAATATTCAGAAACCAAGACAGATTAAGGATGTGCAAAGCCTCGCTGGAAAAGTGGCCCCGTTGAGTAGATTTATTTATAAGGCTACAGATAAGTGCATTCCGTTCTTCGACCTAATAAAGCGAGGTAAATGCAACTTCCAATGGACTCCTGATTGTGTTAAGGCATTTCAGAACCTTCTCATTCATCTGGAAAGACCCCTGATATTGTCCAAGCCAGTCGACCATGAAGATTTGTTCGTATACTTAGTAGTATCATCCCATGCAATAAGTTCAGCCTTGGTAAGGGAAGAGGATAAAGTCCAGAGGCCCGTGTATTACATGAGTAAGAAGCTAGCGGCAGCAGAGCGAAACTACCCAAGGATAGAAAAACATGCGTACAGCTTGCTGATCGCATCCATAAAACTTCGCCACTAATTTCAAGCTCATCCCATCACCATATACACCGACCACCCTCTTCTACAAGTATTGCAGAGACCAGAAGCATCTGGATGGCTACTCAAATGTAATATAGAGTTAAGACAGTTTGATTTGAATTTACAGCCCTGGAGATCGATAAGGAGGCAAGCATTGGCGGATTTCATAGCGAAATTCACTATCCCTGAAGAAGATGTGACGAGCGAAGAGACAGGCCCCTCAGAACGGCTATTAGATCCCAACACCTAGAAACTGTATACCGACGCCGCTAAGAATGATAGACGTTCTGGCGTCGGAGTTTTCCTAGTCACCCTTGAGAAATGATCAATATACTATGCTCTAAGGTTGGAATTCCATGCCTCAAACAACGACTCGGAATATGAAGCCCTGATTGTTGGGATGAAGCTAGCAAAGGAATTGGGGATAGCAAGGTTGGATATTTTCTACGATTCCAAAATAGTCGGGAAGCATGTTAATGAAGATTTTCAGGCTAAGGGGCCAAGACTTATATCTTATTTAAAGGAAGTAAGAAAGCAGTTGGGCAGCTTTGAGCATTACAGCATATCCCATATCCCTCGAATGGAAAATCAAAAAGCAGATAAATTGGCCAAGTTGGCAAGTTCTGACATTCCCGAGGACACGGAAATGGTCCCAATTGAAATATTAGAGACTCCAAGCATTGATCAGATGGAAATTGGTCTTATACTGGAGACTGAACCAGAGAGGGAGTCATGGATGACCCCCATAAAGAAATTTCTGATAAATGGAACGCTTCCTTCCAAGAAAAGTGAAAGATGCATTGTTATCCGTAAGGCTTCAAGATATGTCATGCAAGGTGAAATTCTTTATCGTCAAGGATTCTCAATGCCCCTCCTGCGATGTGTAGCCCACGACGACATCAAGCATGTACTAAAGGAAGTACATGAAGGTGAGTGTGGCGACCACACTGGAGGCCAATCATTGGCTAAGAAGATATTACTGTATGGCTATTTCTGGACTACTGTGAACAAAGATGCGGCTAAGTATGCATGGCGTTGTGATAGGTACCAAAAGTTTGCTAAAATCCCTAGGTTACCATTTAACCAGTTGAAGACAATGATGAGCCCATGGTCGTTCGCTGTTTGGGAGTTGATATTATAGGAAGCTTACCAATCGCGAAAGGCGGAGCAAAATTTGCAATCGTGGCCGTGGATTATTTTACAAAATGGATTGAAGCAGAACCATTGACCATGATCACAACCAAAGTGAGTGATAAACTTTATCGTCAGGAATATCATATGTCGGTTTGGAATCCCAAAAGTCATTATCATAGACAACAGGACCCAATTTGGCAGCATCGAGTTTTGAGACTTCTGCCAGAAGTATCACATCGATAAAAGATACACCGTTGTGGCGCATCCGCAGTCAAATGGAAAGGTAGATGCAGCAAATAAGGTGATTAAGTCCATCCTGAAGAAGCGATTGAAGCAGGCCAAGGCCATGTGGGTCGATGAGTTACCCTTAGCATTGTGGGCCTACCGAACGACTTACAAATCAGCGACGGGCCACACCCTTTTCTCCCTCGCATTTGGATCGGAGGCAGTCATCCCAGTAGAATTGGAAGTACCGTCCCACAGAACCACTTAGTACGATCTGATGACCAACAACGAACTACTTCTTGAGTCTTTGGACATGATTGAAGAAAAGAGGGACGAAGCGGATCTGCGGACCTTGAGACATAAGCTACAGGTCGCCCGATATCCCAATAAGAAAGTCCGAGCTCAAACTTTTGAACCCGGAAATTTGGTATTGAAACGTGTTTTCCTGGACCCCGCCTTATTGTGCCCAAAATGGGAAGGACCATATACCATCCTACGGAAGCTTGATAATGGATCCTTCGAGATAGCAACCGTAGAAGGAGTTGAAATCCTCAGAGTGTGGAACGCCCAGCATTTGCGGCATTACTAGACGTGAAATTGTCATTTTTTTTATTCTTTTGTTTTTAGGACCACGTAAAAGGCACGACTAGCCTAGAATAGTCTGGTTGCATAAGCAAAAGATTATAAAGTGGACGTAGGTCATGATTCGAACGAACCACTATAAAATACCGTGTGTCATTTACTTTTATCACACCATTTATTGTTTACTCTTTTATTTATATGAGCTGTTGTGGTTGTGATATTCATCGTCAGCCCCACAAAGCAGCCCCAAAGACTCTAACTCTCGTGACATGAGAAAGTATAAAGGACAGAGAACTGAATTATCCACGAGGCATGAAGGTGCACCATGATTAAAAGACCACCTCGACTCCACTCTACCCTTGGCATTCGACGGGAGAGTATAAAGGCGCCAGGGACTGAGCGCTGCAAATGAACTCCTACCCCACTGAAGGATTGGGGAGCAAACTGAAAGCTGAGTTTGAACTCCACCCTGGGCATACGACAGGAGAGTATAAAGGTATGATGACTAAATGCCACAAAAGAGTTCCTACCCCGCTGCAGTATCGGGGGCAAGAGTGAAATCTGAGCCCGAACCCTTCATCTCCGAACATGGGACAATACGATGTTGATCCTAATCAATCCTTAACGAGCCCTGGCCAGGCATCGTGTCAATGATTGATTTGGGGGCATAATTAAATATACACATCATGTTGACACAACACAATGAAAACAATGTGATATACTATGTAAATTTTAACTTTTTGGTCTATAGTAACAACTTATGAAGTACCTTTATTTATGACTTAGTTGTGAATCAAATATGCATGCACATGGCTAAGTATGAAGGACTCGCAGGTACACAACAATGCAAAGGGAACATAATTTTTATTTACAAAATGTAGAGCTACAAGCTGGTCAAAATATGAGGGCCACTCTCACAACTACAGCAAAAGGCCAGTGGAAGTTCAAAACAAACAAAAATAAGCAAATTCTACTTGGGCTTCGGGGATGATTTTGACTTCTTCTCCTTCTTTTGTTGCTTTTGATCCTCATTCCCGATGTTGGAAGTATCATGCATCTTCCGCTTTTTCATTCCCAAAGGGGGATCCTGTGAAGCGTTAGAGGATTGGGATGCGAGCTATGTCGTGATCGACTTAGAGAACTTTATAATTAATTTGGATCTGGGAGCAGCCGTAGCAATAGGTGGTATGTTTAAAGGCTCTTCCTCGGTCTTGGCCTTCAAAATCTCATCCTTCTTAGCCTTTATCTCGGATAAGGTCATACTGTCATCCTCCTTGGTTTCCTCCGTGATGGTAACAACCTCCTCCTCGTCTCCATCATCACCATCAGTGTCTTTTAACGCTCCAATGATCTCAGCGTCCTTGGGGACATCTATACTCGGCAGAGTAATAACCTTCTCAACCACCTCAGTCTCTGTTAGATCCTTTTCAACCCCTTTAGCTGGCTTGGCACCTACATCATGAGAAGTAACTGTTATTAAGTCAGGAGAAAATACGGTCTTCTTAGTTGTTTTCTCCACAATGCGACGACAAGTTACAACAGCTTTGACAAATTGTAGAGAGAACATCGGAATACCTTCGACAATTGCTCATCTGGGTTTGTAATAGGAATCTGAGCATGTGGGGGAATAGGAGTTCCAAAAATTAGTGGGTTATTGGGATTGTACTCTTCGACTCCTGTAGCTTTGAATCCATTGCTGAGCCGGAACCTCCCCTAATCTGATCCTTACCTTTAATCTTACGCATCTCCTCCTCCATAGACTCCCTGATCAGACGTTTACCCTCTGCCAGTACCTCAGGTTCATCATCCCTAAGGAAAGTCCGCATAAGCTGATCCTCGTCGATGGTTTCGACCTTTAAGCATTGTCTTTCACTCTCGACGATTTGGTCCCATATATCGACCAATGTGATAGGATAATCCTTGATCCATGAAATATCTCGGGTTCGAATGACCTGAGCAAAGAAGTCAATTAGCAGTTCATCAAACTCCTCTATTTCCTATTCGCCTGTGACAAGTTTAGCGGTAGCATCAAACGTAGATTCAAGGGCTTTATTAGCGTGCCCTTCGGCAAGAACCGCCCTTTCTTCAGCATGAGCGTGCTTGTCTTTCGTAATTTCCATTTCCTCCTCCCATGTCCCCTTCTCTTTGGCAAAGCGATCACATGACAGCTTCAGCCCAACGTTCGTAGATCTTAAATCCTCCATCTCCTTCCTTATGGTCGTGCGCTCCTTGCTATTGGAGTCGAGTTCGATGTGAAAACGCTTTTTTGCCTCTTCAAACTATTTCTTATAATTTTCAGCATCTCGTCGAGCTAAGGCGAGATGAGCTTGAGTATCTTCTAATTTTTTTCTCAACCTCAACTCTAGACTTAACATCATACTCTGCTTTCTCCCATGCATCTTTTACATCCACTTTGAGGTGGTGGATTACCTTGGAAAGCTTCTTGGCATTTTTTTTCATTGCTTTGTATTGTGTAGCCACATGGCTTACCCTATCGATTACTTCCGATCCCAATCGTCCGGAACTGGCTCAAGATCGGGAATGAAGTGCATCTTTCTGAAATAAATATCAGGGAACTGCTCCTGCAGACGCTTCAGTTTTGCTTTATTTTCGGAAGTAAGAACCACCGGCTGTGTAGTGGTAATATCGATGTTACACTGCTTGGATGGAACAAGAGCTGTCTTTTCCTTTTCCAGCCCTTTGCTCGGATCTATAGATTTTCTTTTAGCCTCGTGATGCTTTTTGACAGATTCCTCCTGAGAGTGAACACTCTTCGGGGGGATCGGAGCTTTGGGTAACTGCTTGCCTCCCCCGGGTTGAGACTGTTGACTATAATGCTTTTCGACATCGTGCCTTGGAGGAGAGCGAGAGCGTGAAGAATGAGGTCAGTAAGAATCATGGTGCTTCCTACTATCTCTCCTACGACTGCCACTGCGATCATGCTCTGAAACGGGATTGAGTCTGGGCGTGGATTCGCGAAGAGCACGATGGGAATAACGGGGACGAGTCATTTTTCCTACAAAAATAATAAGATAGTATAAGAATCATGGGTTAGCATTGTGATATGCGATGCATATGATGTGTGTGTCATGTGTAACCCCCCAACAGACTAGGGCCCGGAGCTAGGCCTGTATAGTATAATATCTCTTTCTTTGACAGGAGTAGGCTCCTCCTCAGAAGTAGGAAAGAATGATCCCGTTCCGATGTCCTCAGAAGTAAAAATATCATCCGGCAAGGGAAGCTTATATAAATCTCCATATATTTGTTCCTCTGTTGGTGAAGCATGAGTTAGAGGTTTACTCGGTGGTGGTGTCTTTGGAGAGGATTGTCTCTAGGGTATGGAGACGCTTTTTGGTTTGTCGCCCCTAACCTCACTTCCGATGTACACATTTAAATCTTCATCTTCTTGGTCAGTCATCGACGAAGGACTTTTGGGTAGACCGGGTGGTGTCTTGATCCCCATGGTCACTTGTCCCTTGGACGGGGGCTTGCTGCTTGACTCTCCAGGAACTAGAGTTGGGGGCACGTATTTGTAAGGCTTACCACCTTGACCAAGTCCTCGCCTTATATCTAAAAGCTGGTGTTTGTGAAGGTTCTCGTCGGTTATGCATTTTTGGATTTTTAGAAAATCAGACTTGCTTTTTATAAGCCGGGACAAACGATCATCATATACCTCACCCTCCTGCTTCTTGGGATTGGGAACTACAAAGAGATGTGAAAGATTAGCACATCGGTCTAAGAAATCAAAACAGACACTCAAGGATCTGAAAGTTACTCGATTGCAGCCACTTCCTCCCACACCCAGCTTGATGTTTTATATAAAACCATTCGGATTTGGCATCGCCTAAGTTGTTGTGTCCATCTCTCAAGACCTTCCTGGTAGCGATCGACTCAAAGAAAATGAAGTTCGAAGTCCCCGTGGAACGATGTTTGAAGTGATAGTAAGAGGTCAAATCCTTATAAACAAGCTCGGTTTCCAGAATCTCTGTGTAGGCAACATACAATGTATGCAGGGCAGCGTAAGCATTGGGATGAAGTTGCATGGGGGCAATGCATAGTCACCTTAGGAGATCGATGATGAACGTAGGAAACAGAGGAATAACACCTATCGAGCACATGACCTTGCTAATAGCCATGAACCCTTCCAGAGTAGAGTGGGGCCTATCCTTTTTCTCCGAAGTCTTAACATCATCCCATGAAATCCCATGCTTCAGAAATATTTTCTTCAGCTTTATATCATCAAGTTTGGAAGTGATGGAATCACTTGAATTGGTTAAGACTACGGCACCCTCGAGTTCATCGGGAGCCCGATCGTCTTCATCTTCTTCAAGTGATGTGCTCTCAGAAGATGTTGATTCTGCATCAATGTCTGTTTCATAATTAGATCCAGAATTATTCCAATCCGGGTCCGACGGAAGTACGTCATGATTGTAATAGCTTGACGATTTTGGTGCTGCACTTTTTTCTGATAATCTTGTCGAACGTCTGTCAGACATGTCTGCTGTGTTGGCGAACAAACATGAGAGATTAGAATATCCCCGTGTGTGCAAGTGTTAAGTGTGCCAGTGTGTGAGTCGCTGAAAAAGAAAGGGAAAGCATAAAGTAAACTACGAAAGCATAAAATTGGTCAACGTATGTCGCTAAGTCATGAAGTCATTTAATTTGTCTCGATGGCTCTAACCTAATTGTTCACCGATTTGCTTGGGGTATTGTTGTTTTTCAGGTGGAGTACAAGTTGGCATGTTTGGTTAATTGGTATCGCTTAATCGAGGATGGTTATGAACTAGAAATAAGCTCAGAGATAGGATAACTTGTGCATTTATATCGTTCTGCTCGTGAAGATGGATCGGCTCGCGATCGTGGGGTCAATTTGTCGACTCGTCGTCTTTAAATTTTAAGTCACACTCACAAAGGTGAAAAGGCTCGTGTATCAAACGAGATCGTGATTTAAATGGGTAGAGCATGCAAGAGCATCGGCTCGTGCAAAAGCAGCTCGTATACCCCCATCACGACCCGACCCGCTACTTCGTCTCATCATGTCCACGACCCGATGTGATACTCTCCTCCACGACCCAACACCTGACTCTTCTCTACGATCCGTCGTAGCAGAAAACGTCTCCTCTCCAATACTCTACCTAACCATCACCACCAACGAGCCCTCCTACCACAAAGCTACTTCTCGAGTTTCTTATTCGAACGAGCACACCATCTTTTCCTCCTCCTAACTTCATAACTCATTTCAAAGCCATGAAATTAGCCCAATTCCTTCATCACCCTCTCCCATCGATTTTCCATAAAATCGGCAAGCACATACTCCAAAAATGATCGCATAGGCGTGATTGAACCCACCAATGTCAAAGGCATCGCCAGAGGCATTGACGACAAGGTCTAATAAGGACAATTGTTTCCAATTCACAAACAACGCGAATTATACAAGGTAAAAACATAAATCGGAGTAGCGACTAATTGATTGCCTGGTACCTATGAATTTGATACGAGAACCCGCGATTTGGTTAGGAGTGAAATTAGGGTTTCGAATTTTTGGGGACTGGATTTATTGTTGTAAAAAAAAGGAAATGGAAGAGGGGAGAAGTAGATAAGGTATTTCATGCTGTGGAGATGGGCCCGATCAGCTCTAGGCCTTGGTCTGTTGTCGATTAAATAAATCAATGGGCTTCTGGCCCTTGGCCCATGCGAACTGCTGCTCATATAAGAGCGAGTACAGTCGAACATGTGCAAGGGTCATGGACCGACCCGCTCGAAGCAATGCAGAAAGGATTTTAGGACAAATAAGGGTAGTGAATGGACACGTTTGTATACATACACTGAGGAAGATTAAGGAAACATTCTATCGACTCAAGTTAGAAGGATTTAGAAGAAATACTTGAAAGTTCGTCCGCATTTTCCGGTAAAACTCGAGCTAGACAATCATAATAAAGGAATTGAAAACTTGGATATATATATTATATATACTCGTCTCAAAGCTCAAGAGATGCGACTTCGCGAATTGACGTGACTATACAAATAGGCATGACAATTAACGCTCATCAATTCGGAAACAAACAGATGCATGATTTCGAAGCATGTTTCGTCCCGGTAAAACATACTTCGAGGGGGTTAAATGTTGGCTAGCTTCTTGACCAAGCCAACAAGGACTAAAGCACTCACAGTTATATGGGTCAAGGCATGCTCTCTAGCTAACTCAATATTTATATGTAGGTCCACCAACACGACTCGCCACCCAGCTTGGCTACCCGGCTCATGACCCTCTTCTCCTCCGCGACTCGTGACCCTCTTCTCCTCCGCGACTCGTGGTCCTCCTCTCACACACGGCTCGTGGGCACCCCCCACGACCAGACCAGCATGTATGGCTCACGAATCAGATCCGTTCCTAGGAAAATGTGGCCACGACTTGGTCAATTCATATCTCCCACGAACCGGATTTTATGTGCAATGTGCATATTATATAATCAACATATAATGGTGCAAGTGCAGTAAGGGTTTTGTCTCTTCAGAAATGTGTTAAAGGATGAAATGGAGTGAATTGTATGCACTTGAACACTTAGTGATAATAGGATGTGCATGTATTAGTAAAATAAACCCCATCATAATGAGAAAAAAATGGTATGCCATGAATATATTGATTAGGAGTAAGATACAAAGTGCTCTAGTGACACGTGTAGGCAACGGCCGCTCTGACCATTTCTCCACCTACTCATGAACGACTCCAAGATCCTCGGGATGGGTGTCACGTGTCTTCACGAAACGCCTGCAGAAATCACGTATAAATAACCCAGTACTTAGCATTTTTGGGGATCTTTTTGGCAATTCAAAGCTCTAATTCCACCATTACCAAACCTCTACTATTTCTAATCAGAAGTATCTCGAATTTACTGAGTGAATCATTGTTGTAAAAGTGAAATTGAGAGAATATTGTGATTGTACTTACATTCAAACGTATAATCAGAATCATTTAAAGTGGATGTAGGCTCTTTAATGCCGAACCACTATAAATTTGGTGTGTTTGTTGTATTTTCTTTCATTTCTAGCTTTAATTATCTACGAATCAAGATAATTTGGGTGCTAGAATCACTTTTTGGTCTAACAAAAATCTAACATTCTAAATGCCCTAGCTCTATTATAAATAGGCCCCAAACCCAACCTAATTCCCCCTACTCCATTTCTCTGTCTTCAACTCAAATAACCTCATTTTCAAATATAATTATAATGAAGTATCGAGGCTTTGGTTTGCATATATTTTTGGGAGATACTCATAGATAGAGATTACCTACTTGGGCTTGATTGGATTGCTTAGAGTTTGTGAGTACATTTCAGTAATTGTAAGATTCAGTACAAATTGAGGTTTCTTCTTAACGGTATAATAAGTTGTAGATCCCTTCTGATTCTTTTTCTCTTTTCTCTCAATAATTTATATAAATCTGATTTTTCTTCTATCTTTCTTCTGTTTTTTTCCAGTAAATCTATTACTATAGTTTTATTCAGTTCATTTATACCCCTTGCTCTTCTTATGCAAGAGCCTAGACCATTTTCCTTTTTTATTTTAACGTTGAGTTTTAGGCCTTCTTGAGCCTAAACCTTTTATTCCTTCTTATTTATGCGCAAATTGGGTTAAATTATGGAAATTGACAATATAAGCGCAATTGGGGAAAAAATAAGAAATATGTATAGAAAGTACATATTGGGCTTGATTGAAATTGTGCAATAAAAGAACATTGAACTATAACTTTGATAACTGAATAAATGACATTTGGATAGACGTAAATGATGGGGGTTGGGTTGTACAATAAAATTGAACAAAAGTGATGTTTATAGACAACCTGTAAATTAAAGTTTACATGCAACCAATGGAATGATAAAAAAAGTTACATAAAAGAAAATAGGCTTATTAATAAACTTAAGATTGACGTTAAGTTTAAATAAGTAACAAGCATGTGCAGTAGGACTCTATTCCAGCAGTGACGGCCGATTAGGGAAAATAAGAGGTACGTAGTATTAGTCCGTTCCGACAGTGAAAGTAGACTGATTAGGGAAAACAAGAGGCCAAATAAAATAATTTATTTTTAGTGATCTATGCGTTGTTGATAATACTACGAGGGTCTAGGGTAGCTAGGCAGTCAACAAAAATTCTATGGAAGCCTTGGCGCTAGTAGATTAAATATGGAGACTAAGTCTAGGGGTGACTCATATCAAATTGCATTTTTGTTGGGGATCCATATCTGTCAGTATTCCTTTTTATCACTACACCGAGGTCTCACGAGGAGGCGAAGGCACGTTTATACTATACTGGGTGGTAAGAGGTCCAAACGTGGGGGTATAGGCACGTTCCGGCGGGGCAGTAAGCGTGCATTGCACCGATTAGGGTAATTAAGACGCTGTAACATTAGTAATTTACGATATATCCTTACAGCTGATGGGTCGGGTCTGATAAATCCGGGGCTATAGTCGGCATATGTTATTACAATTATGGTTTAGGAGCGGCATAAGTTATCACAATTACGTTTTAAGAGCTAATCGATGGGTAGAATTAGGTTATATCCTAATTTATGAATTGTAGCAGTTGGTGCAAAAATTGAATAATTTGGCAATCGTTTATCTTGTGGAAGTATATTCTTATCCTTAGTTATTTTGTTGAGCTTCAATTTACTATCCTGTCTATTTTTTTTTTTTTAAATCACTCATGTTAGTAATTATTGTACTCACCAGGTTTTATATCTGACTAGTTTTATTTTTCTCTTCTTTCTTACTTGCCCCCTCCACCCTTCCCAAGGTTCTCAGGGTGGAGGATCTTGTGTTTGAGAGAGCTTTGATCCAACTTAGTTTTTTGGATATTATCATTTGTCTTATTATTTGTGTTTACATGTACCTTTCTACGTTTAGTTTATTTTCTGTACTTGAAGTTGTTGAGGATACTTTTTATTGTGGTACTCTGATTTGCAGTTTCTTTATGACTTATGATGTAATGACACTTTTTATTTTGTTTTTAGTGAAAATTTTCAAATTCCGTTGTGTTTTATTATGTTATCTTGTGAATTTTAGCCTTAGGATGTAATTATGCCTATGCGCTTCATATTTCTTAAGGAAATCCTCATATGGGTATCGTTAAGAAATATGGGGTGTTACAGATAGTGCTATATTCATAATTGTTCCGAAGTCAATTTCAGACATCGATATATGTGTTCACGGAGTACGGCGGATATCAGAATTTTCCAAAAAGTTCACAGCTAATATATACTAACGAATAAATAGAAATTTGTGATTTGTTATAAGATCATTTCAGCTTCAAAACAGGAAAATAGTGTCAAGAAAAAAGTTATAGGTTTTTTTCAACTACAAGGACGACTTGCTGAAATTTTATTCTAAACGACAAAACATCAGATTTTAGGTATCAGTTTTACAGTGTGCGTAGTATCAAAATTTGATTATCAGTTTTTAAGTATCAGTTTTACAGTATGTATGGTATCAAAATTTGACTACCAGATTTCAAGTATTAGTTTTACAGTGTGCATAATATCAGAATTTGACTACTTGTTTTTAAATATCATTTTTACAATGTGTATGATATCAGAATTTAACTATCATTTTTATTGTGTGTATGATATCAGTTTACCGTGTGTATTGTTTTTGAGAATAAATTTTTGATGATTATCCTTGGATATGAAAAAGATATGAAGTTTGTCCTTTAAAATAAAATCTCCGTTTTAAAAATATGAAAATAGTAAACATGCTAATACAAAACATAAAGCAACAAATATTAAATTTTATGTAGATGTATTTTACTTAGATTGTAAATGGCAACGATCTTAATGATCTTTTGTGCTGAAATGCATAAAAAATAATTATAATCTTAAGAAAAACTGGTATAATAATTATCCGATGTAGATGTAGCCATATACGGATGTATCTTACTTATCCGAATGTTCAATAGTTTCTCATTTTCCGGATTGAGAGATATAGACGACAGCTATTGACCTAAATAACTACCGACTCAAGATTCAAATGATAGAAATGAATGACTCTGGCCTACATAAATCTTCTACAACCCGACATATCTAGAAACTATAATCAACACCTTATCATCTCAGGAAAAAAGAGCATTTCATGTCCAGTAACAACGTTCTTTTGTTTCAAACATTGAACTAAAAAGCTTCTTCAAAGCAACTATATAATCAGGACTGTCAACGAATACCTCCGAATGCAGATAATACCGTATCTGCATCCGCATGCGAAGTTATTCTCGGATATCGGATACCCGCATTCACGGATACGAACAGATATCGGATAATCATCCGTTCTGTCAACGGTCGATAAATCAATTAAACATAAATGAATTGTTTAGGTTAATATGAAGTCTTTTCAATCCAATTGATTATTTAAGTGCTAAAAATAAATAAAGATGATGATAATATATAATTTTGAGCAATTAAGATACGTTTTGTAGACTTTCAATTTTATAAAATAATAAATTTGTATATTTCATTATGTTAAAATGCATATAATTTAAACTTCAATCATGAAAATAAACAGACGAATAATTTTCAAATGTGGATTTATTTATATCCGCATCTGCATCTGTTCTTTCAAATATCGAATATTTATTCATTTATCGGACGTGGATGCAGACGAATTTCGGATTTTTCAGGTATGCATTGATAGTCTAACCAACCATATTCGGGTATGCATTGATAGTCCTAACCAACTATATTTGAAATTTCATCCGAAATTCACAAATCGATCAAATAAACCATTATGACACTGGCAAGAGAGATGTTTATTGTTCTGGTCTTAAAGATTAACATGGTAATAATGATTATTATAACATGAATGATTAGCATTTAACATATTCTGCATTGGCTTTTACGTAAACAACAAGTTGGATTGAGAGGACAAGCACCAAACATGGAGCAAGAACATGGTAACATGCCCATTGAACAAGTGGTATTATCAAATGGCTGCTTTTTCATCGCTATTGAACTAAACAACGAATGGCACTGAGTACAATATTCATCTAATATTTCAATGTTCAAATCTTGTTACAAAAGGTCTCTCTATACATATTTTATATTTCATAATTACAAACTCGTTTATATATATCTAAAACGTAGATGTTAAATTCAAAAGCTCACGTGCCCCCTATTTGAGAGATGATCAATAGACAGAAAATCCAATGGGCTCTGCAAGTGATCAAATCTCTCAGACAAAAAGATGCTTCTTAGTGAGTTCGTCTTCAATGATTCTACTGCAACATCGAAAGCTGATCGCACTGGTCGATGATCAGAATGTTTTGATTCGTATCGGTCGTAGTAGATTTGCTTCAAGCCCTTGCCATACCAAAGTATTCTATCACACCTATCAATGAATAGGCATATGTTAAACTAGGTTTTCAAAACGGGATTCAAATCATAAAATGTAAAGTTTGAACTTAAATTGAAACTGGATTCATATATTAACTGAGAGATTCAAGTAATATGTATAAATACCATACCTGAAGTTTTCTCCGTGTGGATTATCGAATGACATTTAATTATGTAAAATCATCGAATTGTTTTTACATGGTAATAATTTATATAGTTAAAATCCATTTTAATGCTTGAGCTTCTATATCTACACACAAAACTTCATTTTCTTTCTTGATCCGTCATCGATATTTTGTTTAGCAAACAATAATAGTGTAACTCAATATAATATGAAAGTGCTAAAATTTAAGGGGTGTCATATATATATATATATATATATATATATATATATATATATATATATATATATATATATATATATATATGCAGGGACGTAACCAGAAATTTAACTTGAGGTAGACATATTATACGAGTGATCAAATAAAATAAAAAGAAGGAAAAAAATACATAAATTTATCACATCCATGCATATCAAAATAACCAAGATTAATTAAGTGTATTTACAAACAAAAGTATTTCAAACATTCGCACCCAAAAAAATACATAAATTTATCACATCCATGCATATCAAAATAACCAAGATTAACTATGTGTGTGTGTATATATATACATATACATATACACATACATACATACATACATATATATATATATATATATATATATATATATATATATATATATATATATATATATACCCCAAAAAAAAAATCATCTCACTTTCTGTTGACCTTCACCTTTAAATATTATCTTAGAAAATGCTGAAATTATCTGATCTTTTATTTTGCATAAACATATCCCTAAGATTTGATGTCAACAACCTCTACCTTGAGTGGTTGGAGCTAAGACACTTGAGAAAAAAATTTGCAGGTCATGAGTTCAAAGTTCAAACCCTTGAGATATTAGTGTTTGCTTGAAGAACAAGTGTCACTCTTTTATAAAATTAAATAAACATATACCAAATATTTATGGTTAGAGCGTTGGACAAGCATCCTTGCCTCGGTTGGTTTGAACGTAGGAGCATGATGCAGAGGTCATGTGTTTGATTCTGTCGGACTCCTTTGTCATGGTTCATGCTATCCAAATTTGTGTGTGTTTATATATATATATGGCAAACGTTCAATGGCACCCGAAACAGTGTTGCACCCCATTTGCTCCAAGGTATCCACTAAGTATTCCCCCCTCTCTCTTCTTCCACTCATTCTCTTTCATCCCATTCATTTATTCTAATATAAATGTTTGGTTTATATAGGAGGTAAATGAGGTGCCCACTATTTGGGGTGTCATTGAACGCTCCTCTCTCTCTCACACACACACACACCCTCCGCAAGTTCATAATTCACATTCTCAGAGCTATGGGTTTACCAGCTAATTTAATCAATCTCATTGGGTTCTGCCTTGACACTCCCACCTTCTCAATTCTAATTAATGGCAATCCCAAGGGATTTATAAACAGCTCGAGAGGCATCAGGCAAGGGGATCCCCTCTTCCATACCTGTTTGCTGTTGCGATGGAATGGTTTACTCTACAAATGGAGCTAGCCATTGAACATAGGCTAATTGAGCCAGTGTACATGTACCAGCCTAAAGTCACGCACTTGATATACACTGACGACTTGCTTGTAGTTTTCAAGGCCTCAACGACTGCCATTGAACAGCTAAAGCAAATTTTTGGCAATTTGGAGAACTGGGTGGGACTTAAAGTAAATGAACTGAAAACGAAATGCTACTTTAATAAATTCTGTAGAAGGAAACAGCAGTATTTGGAGCAGATTGGGATGTCAGAAGGTACTCTACTTGTCAAATACTTGGGGGTACCTCTGTCTAATAACACAATTACTGATGTGGAATGTGGGAAACTCGTTGCATTAGAAACAAATTACAAGGGTGGAGGTCGAAGTTACTATCCTTTGCAGGAAGAGTAGAGTTAGTTCATACGGTCATAATTTCTAAAGTCAGATTTTGGCTTCAAACTTTTCAAATTCATGACTGTTCAATCGCTAAGATCAACTCTGTGTGTGCCAAATTTATCTGGAGGGGAGGGATGCATAAGATCAGTTATAAGCTCTTGTGCAGGCCTAAAAGAGAAGGGGGAGTGGGCCTTAAAAACTTATTTGAGCTTAAGAAAGTGTATGGGCTTAAATAGGCCTGTAACTTAATCTCCTCCAATAACCTATGGACCCAATGGATGAGGGCTAGATACATTAAAAGTAATTTTTGGATCACAAAAGCTGATAATAATGCTTCTACAATTTGGAAAAATTGCCTTAAGCAAAGAGATGATCTCAAAAACAAAATTCAAAAAGAAATTGCTAATGGTAAGAACACAGACTTATGGCTGGATCCATGGCTGAATGGGAAAAGTCTGGTGGACAGATTTGGATGGGACTGTTACTCAGCATATGGGGCACCCAAACACCAGATTGACTCAATAATTTCCAATAATCAATGGGCAGAAGAGAGGAATGTTATATGTCAGAAACTTAAAGGAAGAATTGAAGAATAAGCAAATTTATCATGAGAAAAGGTGGGACACTTGGCAGTGGGCAGAGGAAGGTGGTTTCAAATTCAAGAATGTTCTAGAAGATACGAGAGCGAAACACCCTACTGTTGACTGGCACTTAGTGGTATGGGCGAGAGTGTGTCCCCCAAAAATGGCACACGTACTTCACAAAGCAATACTGGGACGTCTCCCAACGAAGGACAAACTACAGAACTGGGGAATAATTAGTGAAGACAGGTGTTTGCTATGTAATGAAGAGTCTGAATCTAACAAGCACCTATTTTTCGAATGCAAATATACTAAAAGACTGTGGGCGATTCAGAAAATCAAATGTTTCAACACCGATGAAGTCGGAAGCTTGGCAGAAGAGATACAGTACCTGAACAATCGGAGAAACGTGCCTAAGCTGGTGATAGAGGTGGGCAAGATTTGCCTCACAGCCACAGTGTGACAGACATGGAGAGAACACAACGCCAGAGCTTTCAAAAAGAAGAAAACCGAACTATTAGTCAACG
This sequence comes from Allium sativum, assembly GCA_030737875.1. Classification (NCBI taxonomy): domain Eukaryota; kingdom Viridiplantae; phylum Streptophyta; class Magnoliopsida; order Asparagales; family Amaryllidaceae; genus Allium; species Allium sativum. The sequence goes on from CM060912.1 coordinate 152,983,086, forward strand.
CGAGAAACATAAACAGAGAGATTGAGTTGCTTTTCAATCGAATTAAGGAGAAGATGATTACCACTGCAGAGGAACAAGGACGATTGTTAATGGCGAAGTGGAGCTGGAAGGAACGGACCGTAGAAATTCGAGCAGAGAATCAACGGCCGCCATGAAGACAAAGCCCTAATTTTACTTTTCGTCTTTTGCAGAGAATGTAGACATGGAAAGTGATTTTTGGATGTACGTTGTATAATACCCGTGTACTATTCGGGCTGTATATTGTTTGGGCCGTGAAGGCTTTGGGCTTTAGCAATAAAATTTACCAAGTTTCAAAATATATATATATATATATATATATATATATATAAAGTTTTATTTCATTTCAATTTTCATATTATATATCTGACTTGAAATTTGAAAAATGATCAAGGTGTCGAAAAGAGTGTAGTCAGTCCCTCCCGTTTACGAATAGGTACACATACACATACATACAGATGTATATTTGTATGTGTAAATACACATACATATACATACAGATGTATATTTGTATATGTAAATACATGCATTTATATACATGCATGCATGCAAATATAAATAAGACAACAAATATACATTGTTAAATTTTAGATATATTTCATCCATCTCACAGCCCATGACAATTAGAAGAGTCTATAGTGCTGAAACTTGACCGTAACACATTTAATTGATATTTCAGTGCTTTGCAAAATCAACTACTATTGGAGGGTGCAACTACTTAATTATTATATCTAATTCACATGGGGAAAAGAAAATCATACCATGCAGGTGCACGTTTCTTTTCTCCCTTTTTATGTTGCAAGCAACCATAATAATCATCGGAGTTGGGGTAGTATTTATACGTAGGAGTAAATGTAATTGCACCTTCCTTCCAACCATCAAAGGTTTTACCATTTGTAAGTTCTCCTTGCAGCTATGAAAATTGAAACAAAGATAAATTAACAAACGATATCAAGGTTTGAAGAACAAAAAAAGTTTGTGTTGAGATCCTAAATTGGAGAAGTATATACTTGATCTTTCTCTAACAAAATATCCCATTCCTTTTGTTCCACTAGTATCCTTGTTTCAGATTCGGGCAATGAGATCCTGTAGTTCAAATCTCCAAGCAAGATTATTCGCCTGCATACAAAAATTTTTTTGGACATATAAACAATGATTATAAGATGGTGAAATGTGATCCCAACTTGGCACATAGTATATTGTAAAATGTTGTTATTGGTTACTTTGCACCTACAAAAATGTATCATACCTATATAGTATACCAAGTTGTTTGGTGGTGATTTAATTAGTTTAGATCTGGTTTGATGTGAATTGAAACATAAACAAATGAAGCATTTGAATGGTAGTTTTAAGGATTGGACCTAATAATCGATCAGTTTATATCAAGTAACCATTTATTTATATTAAAGGCTAAAGAACAAAAGTTAACTCAACGACTAGTTAATATGTGATACTCGTGCTTTATTTATTGTCACTTTAGGGTTTTCTACACCGACTTATGTTGCTGAAGTAATATTAAACTGACAAGAATACATCATCAACAAGTGTGTGCTAATTCTATACTTGTAAATATATAATGATCAACCCTTGCTTTTTCCCATAGAAGTTCAATTTAATTGTAATGCTTAGTAATAATATATTGGTGATAACATAGACAATTATTCTTGAATTGTAAAATGACAAAAAGAAGAGAAAAAGGAAAGAATAAAAAGAAAAAGAAAAATAGAGTAGAGGGCCCTGATAGTAAAAAGTAATAATGACCAAGAAACTTCATATATCATTTATACTAGGGAACCCCAAATAATGATATTTTCCCCCCTTGCTAGATAACAACTTATGAGCTAGGATATTGTTAGAAAATTATCCAACACGAAAATTATGACGAATTAATATAATGATATTAGTATCCCCATTGTCAAGATATGCGATGTTTCAATAAGCAGTTGAAATAGTGGTACGTCACTGGGTTGTGCAACCAAAGTTCATGAATTAAATCCTATAATATAGGCATATAGAGTCAAAACTCAAAATAAAAAGCAAGTTAATCTGATAAATATCTTTTGTTGTAAAGTTTAATCAACTCGATTAATGTTGCACTATAAGCTAATAAGTACAAAGGAAAGGGTAAAAATGATCAACTTTTTTAATACTTTACCATTATGAAAAAAGACCCAAGTAAATATCAATAAGATCTTTAGGAAACTATGCACTTACTCGTGTTCTAATATCTTCTGTGGCAAGTTCAAAGGATGACTGCGAGGAAAACTAGTTCGCGAGAATATATCCGTAGCATTAGAGTTTCTATTTGCAGCATCCCCTTCTTTACCTCCCGATGCCAAATGACAACAAACAAAGCAAAAGCTTGTCTCATGCAAGAAAAATCTTACTGATACAGAACCCTGCACACAAATAACTTATATCATAACATTTCCAAATTTATCATATTGTACTGTAATTTGAGAATAACGTTTATGCGATATGCCACGATTGACTATAATTGTCTGTCGACAAAACGGCAAAAAGAAGAAGATGATGAATGATTCACTTTTTTTTTTAGAAAAAAATTTCTCCATATAAAAATAATAGTTAATACCTTATTGCCAAGGCATCCCAAGATTCCACAACCCACACAAGAAACGCTAGGATGTCTAACGTATTGCAACAAATATCCTCTAATCCACACCGAAACTGAAACTCCCACCATCTGCTTGTTTATTATGCATTTAAATCCATCTTCTTTGCCAGTGTTTGTAGGATATAGTACTGTTGGTTCTTTTCCACAACAATTTAGTTCGTTCAAGTTGCATAGCGATTTATTTAATGTTGCTCTGATTAGAGAATTCCATTTTGCAGATGCCTTGATCTTTTCTGGTCCTAGCACATTCTTGGTGCTCAAAGGTACCATTTCTTGGAAACTTCATGAAAACAAATTCATACAAATCAGCCAAGGTATGTTTTATGAGAAATAGTAAAGTTGCGATCATAAATTACCCAAGAACATAGATGTCATATGTGTTATTCTTTGTGTCGAGCCAATCTTCCAGAGCAAGATCATCAGATGGAGGGATGCCACCAACATTCCATGTGCTAGTGAACAATCTAGAGAATGTAGGAGATTATTTTACTTCACCATTTTGCAATAAACAACTATAAATAGAAATCGTGAAAACAAAATAAATGTGAATACTCACTTGTAGTTGTGTTTCTCCATTTTGGAGTCATTCCTTCTCATGGAAACAGATGCTAGATCGGAACATACATCCTGAATAAATGATTCTGAGCTTGGAAAGTCTGCAAAATAATCAATGCTTCCAAATGGCTTTCTAGGTACCTTATTTGCAACTAGTTGTGGCCACATAAGCTACAGATATAAAGATGAACAATTAGTAGTGTACTCATCATGTGTTTGTATACACTGAATGAAAGAGAATGATAATTAATATTACTCTCTTATTTTCGACTTCCATGAAGTTTTGAAGAAGAAGAGGAGCTTAATTTTATAGAAGACCAAAGAGAAGCAGAAATCAAGTGGTGGGAAATAGCATACATATATGAATTTGAGTATATAGGAAATTATTTTGAAAATGCCATTTGGCCCCACTGTAATTTGTAAAGAAAAAATTATAGTTCCAGAAGTTGAAGCTTTGAGCGTGATTGATTAGAATAAATAAATTTCAAACAAGAGTTGTCTCTTGGTTATGGACAAATGGAAAATCAAAACTCAAACTTTGTAACGTTTCTTCCTGTGTCTTTCTTTCTCTTGATGTGCACACAATCATGAATAATAATGCATTATTATTGCTGTGTTCGTTAGGAATATAAAGTTGCCTTATATTGTATAATAAAATAACCATCGATAAGAAAGTACTTGTTAATCAACATATATGTTTTCATACTGGTGTCGTGTTTAGCTAACTACTGTTAGCATGCACTGCAGGTGCTCCTGGTTATTTTATTGTGAGTAGAGAATTGGTCGGCAAATGTATAGTTTGAAATTCAAAATGTCCTTCTTTACAATGGAGAATAAAATCATTGAGACAGTGATTATATGCAATGGTGTGCACGTAAATGGCTGCAAGTTACAAAAGATGGTTCTTACTGAAATAACAAGTCAATATAGCGGAACCCCTCCGCTATGAATATCCAAAATACCAAGTCGATAAAGTGAAATCCCTCCGCCAGGTCCGATATTCATACATCTGATATCTATGTTAATAACAGGAGTACACTCACACAATTTTCTGACCCGATCATAGCTTCACAAAACACCCTTGTACGGAAACAAGTTCGAATCCCACTAACGCTTATTTGAAGATTCATGTATATACATATAAATATGTATGTATGCGTGCATGTACGAGGTTACAAGTTTATGCTTTACATTTTCAATTCATGTTTTTTAAAAATCTATAGAGAATTAAACTAAAATGATTTAAGATAACAATATTTTATCTTATTCCTGAAATATTTTTGTATGCCCATGTCAAAGAGCTCGTATTTGATAATAGTTATACTGCAATTTATTTATTTTTCCAACCACAGACTTTTGAAAAAGATTGTTATACAAATGAGGTTTTCGAATCTTGATGAGATTATTCTTTATTTATAACTGGAAATTTTGGCACATAAATGTAGTGTTCCAAATTCCTCTTCGCAAAAAGAAATTATGCTTCTTTACTTTTTGAATATATTTATGTTGTTATCACTACTAGAAAGGACCCAAAAGGCAGCGGATGCATGACAGTTAAAAAAGCAGTCGTCGCCATCATGACCGGTATAACTTGCGAACCAGAAACAAAACAATTTATTTTCTTCCTCTCCAACCCAAAACCCACACGCGAAAAGAAAAAAAACCTATCGGCCCAGCCCCATCGTCGACCACCGCGTCCAGCACCTCCCCGTCACCAACGGCCTCCACCGCTCTTCTGCCCGTCGCTGCTTCTTCCCCTCCCTAATTCTCGTCAATTTTACGCTTAAGGTGTAAATTTTAATCTCTAGTTTGATAAATTAAGATGATTGTATGTTTGCATATGTTGATTAACCATTGTTAGATTATTATAATAAATTATTACCTAATTCAGAAATATGATTAAAATCCTATGTTAGAAAATTAGATGATTATCGATTAGAAATCGATGAATACTGCTATGCCAAAAAAAGAAATAGATGAATATTGTGTACCAGTCGACGAAATATAGTGTATTTAGTTGATTTGAGGATGGTAATTAGTGGTCTGATTTTTTATTTTGTAACTAAAAATTAAGGTTGATTTAAATTTCAAGAATTAGCTCATACTTATTGATTAGATTAATATGCTTATTGATTAGTTTATGCGAATGTTAAACGCAAAATAATGTTTGTTATAGGTTACGTGAAAAAGTTAATAGTTAAATGAATTTTAACAACAAATATTATATTAAATTCAATTTTCTATAATGTTCAAAAATGAACTTAACAAGAACAAATATTCTATCAAAATCGGTCTTCTAATGAATTAAGCAATAAATATTCTACCAAAAACAAATTTCGAAAAAGTTAAGAAATTAATATTAAAAGAACAAATATTCTAACTAAATAGTTAAAAAAAATCAAAAAATGAATATACAAGAATAAATATCCTACTAAATTCGTTTTTCAAAAAATAAATGAATTGATTATAACAACTAATACTGTACTAAAGTCGATTTTCTAGGAAGTTAAAAAAATGAATAAACAAAATATTATACCGAATTTTCTAGGAATTTCACTGCGACAATTATTGTATTGAAATCGATTTTCTTTAATGTTTAGAAGTAGATTTAATAAGAGCAAATATCCTACCAAATTTGTTTTTCTTAAAAAAGAAAATTGAAATGATTATAGCAATAGAAAATACTGAAATAGATCTTAATTTTTTTTAGAAATAAATATAATAAAAACAAATATTCTAATAAAATCGATTTTTTAAAAAGTTAAAAGATAAATATAGAAGATCAAATATTCTTCTAAAATTGATTTTCTAGAAAAATTAAGCAATGATTATGGTAATAAATACTCTACGAAAACAATTTTCGAAAAAATGAATATTATAACAACGAATATTCTAATCAAATAATTTTTTAATTTAAGAAATGAATATGTAAGAACAAATTGTTGTGATTTGTGACATGAAATCACATATGTTGATGAAGACGAGGCATGGATGTGCTAGGCGTTAGAGGAGATGGAGCAGTGGCAGAGAGAAGGCAAGAAGGAGCAGTTTTGGGGTGAGCTTCAGGTCAGACGTCTGAGCTATTCCTGTCAGATGTCTGAGTATACAGGGTTTTTAACCCGAGAGCATTGATAGACGTCTGACCTATTTAGGTCAGACGTCTGAGCGGGTTTTTCTACGGCTTGACTTGGTCTTTCTATGACTTATTCTGCAAGTAATGAAGAGGCAAATTGGGTATTTGTCTAGGCCTTCTATTCTCCTATAAAACAGCATCTAGGGTTGGATTAAAGGCATGAGATTGAGACCGAATTAATTAATCCAAGGGTTAGCCGTCGTTCTTCATTGTTCTCCTTCTCCAATAAAAGTGTTAGTTATCTAGATATTCTTTCCCTTTCTCAATAAGGTTATTGATTCTTGTAGTTTGTTTATTGTTGGTTATTGAACCAGTGTGTGTAAACAAAATTCGTTTTGAGAATCAATAAAGAGGGTGGTTGGGTGGAATATTTTGTGTTTGCGCGTGTGATTCATATCTGTGTTTGTTTCCATAGAAATCATCTTTAAGTAATTTGGTGAATAAGATCATAGACGCTTCCGCAAAGGCGCAAATTTTCTCAACAGTTGGTATCAGAGCAAGATCGTCGCAAAGCTTAAAGTGATTTTGGATTGGAAAAATTGGTTTTTGTTCGAAAAAGTTGATTTTTTGTGAAAAAAAATTGTTTTTTTTATGTCGGATATGATGGCGCTGCTGGTGATGACTAATTTTGATTAGGGATTTGAAGGCCTCAATGGTTTGGTTGATGGAGATGAAGAGAATCCCTCCGATGTGGATGAGGGAAGATGGAAGAAGACAAAGATGTTGACAATTGGTTTGATTTGCATGTACCTTGGTGATTCGGTTCATGTTTTCGACAGGGGTCTTTACGTTGATGATGCTCAAGGGATCAGGAGTGATCGAGGAAGGAGCTCAGGTCAAATGGTAGACGTGTGTCGATGTGGAAGGCGAGTGACGGTTGAAGAACCTAGTCCACGGCAAGGTGGAGAGGTTAATTTGGTCACTGCTGATGTGCTAGACAGGGATCTTCATGTTGATGATGCTCAAGGGATCCAGGGTGATCAAGGAAGGAGCTCAGATCAAGTGGTAGACGGGTGTCGATGCAGAAAATCCACAAGGTGGAGATCCTTGTGGTATTACAAACACTTTTAGACCGTTAGAGATGCATGGTGCATCTTAGGCGGAAGATGCATCATTGGCAGGCGGTGGGTTGTGTTTGTAATGGTTTAATTGAGAGTAGGTGTCGTTGAAAGAGGTAGATAACTTGTGTGTTGGAAGTTTGTTTGATGTGATGCGATTTCATATCAAGGTGAAGTGTTGTGATTTGTGACATGAAATCACATATGTTGATGAAGACGAGACATGGATGTGTTAGGCGTTAGAGGAGATGGAGCAGCGGCAGAGAGAAGGCAAGAAGGAGCAGTTTTGGGGTGAGCTTCAACTCAGACGTCTGAGCTATGCCTGTCAGACGTCTGAGTATACATGGTTTTTAACCCGAGAGCATTGACAGACGTCTGACGTCTGAGCGGGTTTTTCAGCGGCTTGACTTGGTCTTTCTGTGACTTATTCTGCAAGTAATGAAGGGGCAAATTGGGTATTTGCCTAGGCCTTCTATTCTTCCTATAAAACAACATCTAGGGTTGAATTAAAGGCATGGGATTGAGACCGAATTAATTAATCCAAGGGTTAGCCGTCGTTCTTCATTGTTCTCCTTCTCCAATAAAAGTGTTAGTCATCTAGATATTCTTTCCCTTTCTCAATAAGGTTATTGATTCTTGTAATTTGTTTATTGTTGGCTGTTGAACCAGTGTGTGTAAACAAAACTCGTTTTGAGAATCAATAAAGAAAGTGGTTGGGTGGAATATTTTGTGTTTGCGTGTGAATTTAATATCTGTGTTTGTTTCCATAGAAATCATCTTTAAGTAATTGGATGAATAAGATCCTGGACGCTTCTGCAAAGGCGCAAATTTTCTCAACACAAATATCCTACATAATTTTTTTTCCTAAAAAAAGTTGAAATGATTATAACAAAAAAATACTATATTGAAATCGATTTAGTAAACAGTTCAAACACAAATATAATAACAACAAATATTCCTATAAAATCGATTTTCTAAGAAGTTAAAAATAAACATACACGATCAAATATTATTCTAAAATCGATTAGATAGAAGTTAGTGTGTAGAAGTGAAGTACTATCGAGATATAACAGAGATGTGGCCTGTGAAGCCTTTAACCTCAAAAAGCTTTATTTTTAGACTATAACAAGTAAAATATACCGCTTGGATGCAATTAATGTGAATAAGAGAAGTGAAACGAAGTGCCATCGAAATTTGACAGAAGTGTGATGTGTGAAGCATTTAATCCCAAAAGGCTTTACTATTTTTTAGAAACGTGGTGTGTGAGGAATTTGATTGGTCCCAAAAGGCTTTAATGTATTTAGACCGAAGTTATATATGCATTACTGAAATTACTAACATTATTTTTTAGATCGAAACAATGTTCGATTATTATGTCGACCGTAGTTAGATGTATGAAGTTAGAACTGGAATGGAAGATTCAATGAAAAAACATTTCTACAATGATGTAAACAAATTTATTAAATTCACAGTATCTAATAACCGAAATTACGAGTAACTTCGTTGCTCTTGTAGTAAGTGCAAACTGATGAGGTTTTGAAAACCATACAGAGTTAAAGTAGATTTGTATAAATCTGGATTTGTATCAAATTATTATTTATGGAATCATCATGGAGAAGTTGTTGCGTCTACAGTAAATCTTGTAATGTCAGAAGCCGATCTAGTTACGACAAATCCAATAGAAGATGCAGCACGGTCAATGTTTCATGCCATTGAAGTTGATGATAGTGGCGTCAATATCGAATAAGAACCGAATGTGAAAGCAAGTTTTTATGATTTATTGGATTCTGCTAAGAGACGTTGTGGGATAGTTGTAAAAGCGAACCGTATTATTAGTAACTGTTGAATACATCATTATGAAATAAAAATTCAATTTTACAAAAATGAGATCTACAACGGTTGTACAAGCTGCAAAAAGCTATATTATATAATAATCTGATGTACGATAGTCATTACAAAGTGAAAACACACTAATGTTGGCTTTCGATATACGGTACCAAAATATAAATACTTGCATAAAAGATTGCATATTGTATTGAAAAGATAATATTAATCTAAGAAACTGCAAAATATGTAGTGAGAAAAGATGATAACCTAGAAAAGAGAGATAAAGTTTCATACAATAAAATGGATTATTTACCCGTTGCCCTTAGAGTACAAAGATTACATGCATCTTCGGTCATGGCATGTCATATGCGATGAAACTGTGAAAACATAATAAAATGGAACTTTGACACATCCATCGAATGAAGAAGTATAGAAACATTTTGACAGAACGTATCCTACATTGATCGCGGAGAGTTGTAACGTCGGACTTGGTTTATGTACGAATAAGTTTTCACCATTCTCTCAGTTGGATAGTAAATATTCATGGCATATTATCGTTATTCCTTATAATTTATCTCCTTAGATTAAGAAAAAACTCCATATACGTTTCTTGCTATTGTCATTCCTGACTCTGATGATCCGATTAAGACATCGATATTTATCTACAACCATTAATCGAAAAGTTGAAAACACTATAGGTTGAAGGAGTTGAAACATATGAGATGCTTTCAGTTTGGAGTATGATCGGTCGTTTAACTTGTCCGCATTGCATGAAAGAAATATGATCATTTTCTTTACGTATACGAGGAATTTTTTTTAGTTTGATTGTCATTGGTGTTTTCTCCATCTCAATCATACTTCCAGAAAATATAAAAAAAGTTCAATACTAACAGAGAAAAGAATATGATAGAATACTTGCTGAAGGGCCTTACTACTATAATAAGAGACTGAATGTTATAAAAAAATGGCAACCAGGGATTAAATTAACAAGAGAATTCTTACATTCTATCCCAATTTGGATCCATTTACCCAACCTGGATCTGGATTTTTGGACTGTTGAATCGATTAGTAGAATAGCATCGTTGTTAGGTAATCCATTAAAATTGGATAATGTTATAGAAAGCCTATCCAGGATTTTATATGCTAGAATACTTGTAGAAATTATGTCTGATTTCATGTTTCCTGAAGCTGTTCCCATTGAGAATTGTTATGGTGAAGTTATTTGGCAAAGAGTAGTTTACGAGTGGATGCCTTCTTTATGTACAAACTGTTAAATATTTGGGCATTCGAATAATTCTTGTAAAGCTGTCAATATTTGGTCTCCCAAAAACAAATCAAGTTTAGAAAATGGATTGGATATAGATAGAAAAGCATGTAGATATTAATATGAATATAGAGAACAACCTTGATCCAAGGAAAGTCGGAAAAGAGAAGATTGTAAGATCTGAGTCAAAAGTCAGACTTGATGAAATAAGTAATGTGAATAATGCTAATCCTTTCTCTATACTTGAAGTTTTTAATGAAAGCATGCAGCATACCGAAGATGGTAATGAGATAATACAGGTCAGCAATTATTGGATCGAAATAGTAAAGAGATAGATAAGCAGTTGGAAGAGTTGATGTGTGCATGCAGGACATTAAAGAAAGAAATCAAGTTGCTAGTAAAATGCCTGGAAATACAGTTTCCAATGTTAGATGTGATAACCTTAGAGATTGCAGTGAGTTTCAAAATGGCGAGGATGTTGTAAGTAAAGATGCTCTAATGAATGACTCCGATAGTTCTTACAGTTCTTATAGTTCTACAAATAGCTTCTAAAAGAGAAGAACAAATTTTAAACCCAGAAAATACAAAGATGTTAATAAGTTTGTCATTGATGAACCCTTGGTAGAGGAAAACCCAGAGTGGGATAAACTTATGCAACAAATCCAATCTCGAACCAAAACAAGAAAAGCTAAAGAAGGAGGAAGAAATCTAGGTGGAGTTACCATTGGAGGTGTAACTAAGAAATGATTGTATTTGGCTTTCTTTTCCATATAAATATTGTTTGCAGAAGTCTGTCATTTTGAATACTTTGTGGATGTTGCTTGGAGTTTGTGGTGATGCTCTGATCTTCGTTGGTTTTCTTGTTTGTGTTGAAGGGTTCTCTCTACAGTTTGGTGGAGCTTTGTTTTGGTTGTGAGGAGAGTGTCTTGCTGCATCTTTCTTAGTATGCTTGGACTCTATTTTAGATGCCTTTGGTTTTGCTTGTGATTTTGGTCGTGGGTTTGCAGTTTGGTGATTGCAGTTATATGTGAGTTGTTGCAGGGTCTTTTTGTGGACTTTGTTAGTTTGAGCTTTCAAGTGTTCTTTTATGTCTCTTAGGTTGTCGCATGTGATGTCTTGTTATTGTATATGTTAGGTGCGTGTTGTGTTTATTGTTAGGATTGTCTCACATATTGTTAAGAAGGAATGATGGTTTGGATACAATAGTCCCACATCACGGAATATATTGAAGGAATTGTGTACAAATATTAGCTGGTAGGCACGTAACATAAGGGATTCCTTTTGTTATACGGGAGTTGTGTGTCAGCTCATATGCGTGCAAGAAGGAGAGCTTTGTTCCGACCGTCATTGCATAACAGTGGTATCAGAGCCGAAGGTTACAGATTGGGTCATGCAGACAAGGCAGTGCTCTCAAAAGATACTCGTAGGATGCAAGTCAAGGGGGAGACTGTTAGGATTGTCTCGCATGTTGTTAAGGAGGAATGATGGTTTGGATACAATAGTCTCACATCACGGAATATATTGAAGGAATTGTGTACAAATATGAGCTGGTAGGCACACAACATAAGGGATTCCTTTTGTTATACGGGAGTTGTGTGCCAGCTTATATGCATGCAAGAAGGTTTTTTTTTTCGATCGTCGTTACATAACATTTATTGTTCGAGCTTACTTTGTTTTTTTTTGTATAGAGTTCATTCTGTGTGTGTGTGTGTTAATGTATTTGTTATCAGCTCGAACTTCCCTTTGTAACTTTTTGATTGTAATATAAGTACCCTTGTCTTTCAAAAAAAAAAACAGAGAAAAGAATATGCAAGCACAAAAGATTTGATCAAGCAAATAAATACATGAAATTGTAAATAGCTATCTCAAGATACATGAAATTGAAATACAAACAGAAATTCCCAATAAATCTGATTTTTATAATTGGTACAAACAAAATATATTTTGGAAGCTACCTTATTGGATGGATCTCCTACTTCGAAATAATATTGACATGATGTACAACGAAAAAGAGGTGTTTGATAACGTATTTAATATAATTTTGAATGTTAAGGGAAAAACAAAGAACGATATGAATTCAAGATGTAACATAGAACACTTTTGCAAACATCTCGAACTTCATATGAAGCCCAATGACAACAAAAAACTCAAAGCATGTTATGAACTAGACAACAAACAAATAAATATCATGATAAAATCAGTTGAAAAACTAAAATGTCACAACGAGATTTCTTCTAATCTCCGTATATGTGTTGACTTTAAAAACAATAAATTGAATGCGATGAAAAATCATGATTGTCATATCATGACGGACTATTTATTACCAGTGATGTTCAAAGAATTATTGCGTGCAAAAGTGTGGAGTGTTATCACAGAGTTTTGTTTTATAAACAACTTTGTTCAAAAATGTTAAAAATCGACCATCTACATAAACTTAAAGTAGAAATCCCAATAATACTTTGCAAACTGAAGAAAATATTTCTTCTAGATTTCTTTAATGTAATGGAACATTTACATATTCGTCTTCTATTTGAAGCAATTCTTCGAAGTTCAATCCAATATGGATGTATCCATTTGAGAGGCATTATGAAATATCAGTAAAATTTGTGTTAGTTTAAAATTCAAATTTATATAATTACATTTAAACTGAATTAATTTTGTAACAGGTATTTAAATCATTTAAAGAAAAAAGTTTGACAAAAAACACAAAATGAAGATTCGATTTGAAAATCTTCTCATGAAGAAGAAGCTTCATTCTTTTTTTCTCAATATTTCAGTGATATGTGAACTTGTCATTTGTAAATGGTCATCGTAATGATAAAGCAGTTAAACAAGATTTTTGTCCAATAATGTTATCTATTTTTAGACAATATAACATATTTGTTGAAAAATGTATGAAAAATGTGGTTAGACGATAGAGACTAGCATGTAACACACACATATGCTCTTCTAAATTGTGTTGAAGTTACACAATTTGTTAAGTAATAATAAATTAACATTTATTTCAATTATACTTACATCAGTTGTTAGGTAATAATAAACTCATATACATTTGCAGTATTTACGAAGCACGACATCCATTTGGCGATCTCAGTAAAGATTTTGCTAAATGATTTTATTTTACAGACTTCTATGCAAATTTATATCGGCAGGATGACAGGTTGTTGGGCTCAATGGGACGAGATCCCTGGTTATGTCAATAATGTCATCCTCGTCGAAGTGCTTGTAAATATAAATTATATTTCATTTGAAAATTAATACAAGGTATGTAATACAAATTATTATTTTTCAATACGCAACCTACTGTTCGAGTTGAGCTTTGAGATATGGGTGTCTTTGTCAACCACTGGAATAAGAGAATGCAAACGAACTATACAAACACCATATCTGAAGCCAAACAAGCGGAAAAGAAGTCGATCCGGATGAGCGACGAGGTATGGGAACAGTCTCTTCAACTCTGTGAGACTCTCGGGAGAGGGTAATTAATAATATAAACACATTTTTAATTTCTATTTTGTTCCAGTTTCTATCAATTAAGTTAACCGTATATTTAAATTTATAAGAGATTTCAGATAAGAACAAGACAAATAAGAATAAAAATCCTACTTTGCACTGAGTTGGCTCTAAGTCCTTCAGCAGCATCCGCGGAAATGGGCACGTATCATAAATTACGTTTATAAATAGTTGTAATATTGTTTAATCATGTTGGTAACATTGTTCATTTGTACATCAGTTTAATCATATTGGTAACATTATTCATTTGTAATGTCGACTTTACATCAGAAGCCTACATTAGCTGAGGTTTTTACCCAGACTCACAAAATCGAGCAAAATGACAAGGATGGTACTATATCTTATATCTGGACGGATGCTGACTCTAAGCATGTGATGGTAAGCATTCTTATTTTTTTTCTATTTTACAATCAATATTTTTAAATTGAACATTTAATGTGTGAATTCACCGTTTGCTAATGCAAGAGAGATATCAGGAGAATGTCGCTCAAGTGGTGCAGTCTACATGTCGTGAGCTAACCTCAAACGAGTGCAATCGTATTTAGGACGATATCATTGACCCGCTTACTCGAAAGGGGACATGCCTTGGGCAACATGAAGGTAAAGTGCTTTATTAATTAAATTATAAATTATATTTTATCCTGAAGCCTAAATTAAATCTTCTAATAAAATAATTACTAGCAGCGACGACCCATGCTGTTTATAGAAGATCCCAACAAAAGGAGGAGATAGCTATGCTTCATACCAGATGGTTGACTTTTAGGACTGTCGGAAGAGTGGACTGACTGCCATACTTGATAAGAGGATCGCTGCATATTTATCCGAGCATCGGAGGATCAAGATGGATAAGGGGATGGGAAGGATGATAAGGTTGGGGATGATGATGCCAACGAGTAGCTAGGTACTTGTCTTTTTTTCATCTTGTTTTTTTGTAAATATGAACATATGTTATTGGATTTTTTATTTTTTTTTGGTGTATGGATGTTTTTTTTAATTGATATGAGTTGTTGTGTATGTTTTAGTTTGGTACGTGAATGTGCTATATTGGTTTTTATGGTATATTTGTTATTTTATGGTATATTTGTTTGATTTTTTAGATTTATATGTATACATGTTGTAGAATTGAATATATATGTTTTGTGGATTATTGAGTATGGAAATACGTTGTTGAATTGAGTATGTATTTATTGTGTAATGATTTCATGTGAATATGATGAGTATCGTGTAGTTGGAAGGCAAGGTGGAAGTTGAAATGTAAAAAAATATGCTTCGGTTTAACGATGGCTAGTGACGACTTATTGGTCACGACTTGTGTCAGTTAGTGACGGCTAGTGATGGTCTATGTTTCTAGGCTTGCGACGGCTAGCGAAGACAGTTGTTTTCAAGCTTGTAACGGCTAGCGATAATAGACATTTGTCTTCCTTAACTGACACTAGCCATCGCTAGTATGGCTACGGTTGGCCGTCGCTAAAGTCGATACTACTTTTTTTTGTCCGGCTAAATAGTAACGGCTTTTAGTGATGGCTCGAGACGGCTAGTGAAGAACCATCGCTATTAGCAGTCTTTCTTGTAGTGTATATTCTCAGCACATACACAAAACGAGAGAAAGAGAAAATTTAATTGTTCTAACAAACAGAAAGCATTGTTGTGCTGAGACAGAAAGTTCACCATATTCTACAATTACTGTTATATTACTTCCAAAAAATATAAACCCAATCTTTTCCTTGTAGCTGCTCAATTAAGTGGGTGCACAAATATGTGACATACAATTAGCATATACAATAGCTCAAATAAAATATAACACTACAACATTGCATTACTGCCATGTGTTGTGTATATCAAGTGATCAAAGATCGTGAGTTCGAGCTCCGTTAATGTCAGCAAGCATAAAACCCTGCGAAGTTATTGTTGTAATTAAAAACCTGTGTTTTTTTCTTCCTCCATTAGCTTATAACGGAGCTTTTATATTTAGAATGCATATCTGTGATTTTTTTTTTTTTTTTCTATTAAAAAACTAATTCTCACTTAAGTGTCGTTTCTTTTTCTTGACATCCAGTTGACATATCGGTGAAGAAAGAACAACACTATTCACGTCAAAAGCAAGTAGGTGATTACATGTATATGGTGAGATCCAAAAAAGGGTGAATCAGACTGTTACTGGTAGATAACCGGTTATCTTGGATAGCTTCAGTCTTTCTACACAGACATGCAAAAACTAGTCATTGATTGTTGATATTTTATTTCTTTAACTATATTATTAACTGATTAAAACTTAGCACACATTAGTTGGTTCAGCTAAACTAGTCATTACGTACCTCTGAGTTCCATACATTTCACAAACAAAAAACTGGAAGAAATTCTCAAAGGAATGGAATCAAAACATGGATCTAGACAGAAGAATAGACAACAAATAGAGTACCAGTATCAATTTAAGTACTTAATTAATTAGTGTTCTCTAACCTAATTCATATCTTTCAAATTAAAAATTAAATATATCTGATAAAATGCAGAAAATCCACATATATTATATATTAATGGTTCTGTGCTGTATTATATGCTCCCACTGGCCTACTCTAGTGTTATTATGATAATCGAATTAGGTAAAACATAGTGTAAGGTGATGAACTTAATTCAAGGAAAGATGGCTTGCAAATATAACAATCGATACATTATTGAAAACCAAAATGATACTCTAGAATGTTCTTATATATATGTAACAAACTTTTCATGTGTATCATCAATGGTCAAATGATATTCAAATGATATGATGTTTCAAATTTTTTCTATGCATAGATCACATATGAGACGAATAAATAATGTCCAAAGAGTCAAAGAATAAATAGTCTCGCATTGGAGATTTGAGCCATATTTATCATACAAATATTAAACGCACACCTTGTCATTGTTTTGTTTTAGATATGTGGTTTTTAACATGGTATCACAGTTTAGGGCTATGTTACATAACATTAGAAGCCCATGCTAAGTTCATTAACTTGATACGTATAGGATAGGAATCATTTATATGTGGATCGACATATAAGAGTGTCATGTAGAGAAATAATAGATGGAAAAGTTAAGATCAAAGCTTCATTGCACGCATTTCTACAAAAATTGCAAGAAAGAACAATGAATAAAGACGTACATGATAGAAATTAGAATTGGTAAAAGACAGATTCAATAGGACAATGCACCGATTGGTGTTTAGTAGTTGAACAGACATAATTAAGATCTGTTAGTTGTTGCAACAAGACAAACATGGTTATACAAGTCCTTTATACGTATACAATTTGATTAATTAATAGGATATTATATGCAGTGAATTATATTTCTTATTCTCGAATTCATTAATGGCTAGTTTTTCAAACAGATAATATATGGTCCTTCAGCTTGCAAGTAGTTAATACATTCATTTGTGTCTTTCAGTAACAAGTTGCAATGATACCTTGCTTGTTTATAATACGTCAAACATGTTAAGTCATTATGTGGAATAGTTAGTCGCAGAGAACGAGCTTATGTATGGAAAAAAAAAAGTTAAAAGATGACCATGGAGATGCAAAATATAATATAGGAAAATAACTTCAGGCTACATTTTTATATAACCATACCAATTTTTTGTTGATGTATGGGATAAACAACTTATGAAGAAGTATTCCTGAAGTTATATGCTTCCATAATTCCATATTTATATGCTTTATTTATTTGTATTCTCTATCTGACTCTCATTCATCTGAACCGTACGATGAAGTTTGTTGTATGCAGAGACACACCTTTCATCATACCGTACAACTTTCTCATTTTTCAGGTCAGAAGTGGATCAAGGTATTGCATCTAGCTATGTTCAAATACATACTAATAGGGTTGTCAATGAATACCCGAAAAATCCGAAATCCGTCCGCATCCGTATCCGAAAAGCGGATAAATATCCAATATCCGGGAAAGCGGATGCGGATATAGCCATATCCGCATCCGAAAATTATCCGTCCGCTTTTTTTCCCGATTATAGCTTAAATTATATGTATTTTAACATAATTAAAAATACCAATTTATTAATTTGCAAAATTAAAAGTCTACTAAGCGCATGTTAATTGCTCAAAATTATATATTATCGTCATATTTATTTATTTTTAGCACTTTAGTAATCAATTAGGTTGAAAAAGCTTAATATTAAGCTAAAAAATTCATTTATGTTCATTGATTTATCGATCGTTGGTGGAGCGGATAATTATACGATATTCATCCGTATCCGCGGATGCGGATATCCGATATCCAAAAATGCTTTCGGATATGGATACGGACATGGCACTATCCGTATCCGAAAGTATCCGTTGACAGCCCTACATGCTAATCAAGGTATTCCATCTATGTTCAAATATATACTAGCTAGCATAAGTAAACAAGGAAAATGTCTATATTAATACAAGATTTTAAGCGCGAAAACTTTTTCATAATGTTTAGGTTGAGTGACACTTAGGATATCATAACTGTAACTATGCTCACAGAATCAAAAACGAACATCCTTTTGTTGTCTTCTAGAATATCTATTCGGCAAAAACATTGGAATAAACTGATTATACACTGTGAATCTGAATCAACATTAAGTGTAATAGTAACCAGTAAAAAGCTTTGCATTTTGAATATAAAATCTCACAGTTCGAAAATATATTTACATTATCGATATTGAAGCCTGCTTTATGAAATGCGAAAATTGCTTCTGCTACATCATTAAATAGTCGCAACAAACCATAATATTTTACAAAAAACTCAACAAAAATATTAAAATATATAGCATAACAAAAAATACAAAACTGCACTGGAAAATCATGTCCAAAATAGGAAAGGATGCCAAAGATTACAGACTTGGAGTAGAAGTTTCTGGCTCCACATAAAGTAGAAATAAATATTCAGAATCTCTATCTACTGATTTTAGTATTAGATCAAAATACAGTTTTTGTATTTCTTCTATACCGGTATGACATTGCTATCATTCCCAGCACTCAATAGTTTTCTAGGTTCACTACCAGACCTAGGTCTTCGAAGGCTAAGAGTTATAGCTGACATTAATTATCATTCTTAGCATCTCTAACTCAAAAGCTAACACGAAATTTTTGTTTCATTTGGCTTCTTTATGGAAAATTGATGTATTCTGAAATTTTAAAATTAAATCCATAAGCCTAGAAATCAAACCCAGTTTGACTACCTCAACGGGATATACCTCAACATAAAATCTTTTGGTAATAACTGTAAGTGATTGAGTTTGTAGTTCCTCGTGAAAAATCATTCATTCTAGAGATGCGGTAATATGAAGTTGACAAAATTGTTTCAATATCATACAATTGTGTTCCATTCAAGACAACTAGAATGATAGCGTTGTTGATTTCATATCTCTAACTACGTTGCTTACATACAATTACAATTTTTTAAGAGAGGAAGCAAATGTTTATGGGGGAAAAAAGGGTTAACGTGAAACAAAATCATTATTTTATGAAAAGCTAAGTATGTTGTTGTCCAAGAAGAAAGTTGAATAAACCTTTTAACACCTAAATGTTTTCTCTTCTATTGAGAGAAGTCGTGCATTTTAAAAATGGTTGTAGACGGCCATCGACCAGCTCGGGTTTATATTTCAGAAAAATATATACGAAAAAGTACAAAAAGCTGTGTAGGTAATTAAAACACAAACAAAGAGTTTCTCCTAAAAAAATACGACAATGAACAAAAGGGACGCATCGATAGAAATTATGATGAGTATTTTTCATGTGTAACTACTCCGAAAATTAGAAATAGTTCATACTAAGTCGACCGTGACACTCTTGGTTCAGTACGCCTAGCAAGTACTTATTTACTTGCATATATGCATGTGGATCATAAGTGCAAAAATCCTAGATATTTAATGGTTACAACGTAGCAACTGGGCCATGTGTGTGCTAGGATGGAAAAAAAAATATACAAATCTTTACTTGCAACTTGCCTACATGTGGTTATTGGAGCGCACTAATTTCTTGTGCAGTAAGTGAAGTAGATATTTACTAACAACAACATACGCTGAGAAAATACATGGTTAAAATAAAAAATTATATATGAGTTAGTTACATTTTTATCATAAGATTACTAGTACATGTATTCAGTTCGGTATGGTTGGGTCAACAGTTCAAACCACGACCGAACCGTATCACTTGAGTCAGTTCAGTTTGACATATTTGCTTTAGAATAAGGATTCGGTTTGATTTTCCATACCGTTTTTGCGATCCGATCTAAGTGGTTTCCGTATTGCAGTGCGGTTTATGTCCATCCCTAAAAAAAAAGGTGAATCAGATTGTTATTGGTAGATTACCGGTTATCCTGGATAGCTTCAGTCTTGCTACACAGACAAAAACTAGTGATTGATTGTTATTATTATTTTATTTCTTTATCAATATTAACTGATTAAAACCTAGCACACATTAATTATTCAGCTAAACTAGTCATTACGTACCTCTGAGTTCCACACCTTTCACAAACAAAAAACTGGAAGAAATTCTCGAAGGAATGGAATCAAAACATGGATCTAGTCAAAAGAATAGACAACAAATAAAATACCAGTATCAAGTTAGATAATTAATTAGTATTCTCTAACCTAATTCGTATCTTTCAAATTATAAATTAAATATATCTGATAAAATGCAAAAAATCCTCATATACTAATTAATGGTTCTGTGCTGTATTATATCCTCCCACTGGCCTACTCTAGTGTTATTATTATAATCGAATTAGGTATAACATAGTGTAAGGTGATGAACTTAATTCAAGGAAAGATGGCTTGCAAATATAACAATTGATCCAATATTGAAAACCAAAATGATACTCTAGAGTGTTCTTATATGTAGCAAACTTTTCATGCGTATCACCAATGGTTAAATGATATTCAAATGATATAATGTTTCAAATTTTTCTATGCATAGATCACATATGAGACGAATAAATAATGTTCAAGGAATCAAAGAATAAATAGTCTCGCATTGGAGATTTGAGCCATATTTATCATACAAATACTAAACGTACACCTTGTCATTGTTTTGATTTAGATATGCGGTTTTTAACATGGTATCACAGTTTAAGGCTATGCTATGTAACCTTAGAAACCAATGCTAAGTTCATTAACTTGATATATACGTATAGGATAGGAATCATTTATATGTGGATCGACATATAAGAGTGTCACACAGAGAAATAATAGATGGAAAAAGTAGGCTCAAAGCTTCATTGCATGCATTTCTACAAAAATTGGAAGAAAGAACAAAGGCGTACATGATAGAAATTAGGATTGGTAAAAGACTAATCCAATAGGACAATGCACTGATTGGTGTTTAGTAGTTGAACGGACATAATTAAGATTTGTTAGTTGTTGCAGCAAGACAAACACGGCTATACAAGTCCTTTATACATATACAATTCGATTAATTAATAAGATAATTGTAGTATTATATGCAGTGTATTATATTTCTTATTCTCGTATTCATTGATGGCTAGTTTTTCAAACAGATAATATATGGTATTTCAACTTGCAAATAGTTAATACATTCATTTGTGTCTTTTAGCAACAAGTTGTAATAAGACCTTGCTTGTTTGTAATACGTCAAACATGTTAAGTCAGTACGTCAAATAGTTAGTCGCACAGAACGAGCTTGTGTATGGAAAAAAAAATGTTAAAAGATGACCATGTGCTGATGCAAAATATAGTATAGGAAAATAACTTCAGGCTAACATACCATTTTTTTGTTGATGTATGGCATAGACAACTTATGAAGAAGTATTCCTGAAGTTATATGCTTCCTTAATTAACTCCATATTTATATGCTTTATTTATGTGTATTCTCTAGTTGACTCTCATTCATCCGAATGGAAGATGAAGTTTGTTACATGTAGAGACACACCTTCCATCATACCATACTACTTTCTCATTTTTCAGGTCAGAAGTGGATCAAGGTATCACATCTAGCAATGTTCAAATATATACTAATTAAGGTATTCCATCTACGTTCAAATATATTCTAGCTAGCATAAGTACACAAGGAAAATGTTTATATTAATACAAGATTTTAAGCGTGGAAAACCTTTTTACAATGTTTAGGTTCAGCGATGCTTAGGATATCCTAACTGTAACTATGCTTTTAGAATCACACGAACATCCTCCTGCTGTCTTCTTGAATATCTATTTGGCAAAAACATTGGAATAAACTGATTGTGCACTGTGAACCTGAACCAATATTAAGTGTAATGGTAATCAGTAAGAAACTTTGCATTATGCATATAAAATTTCACAGTTTGAAAATATTTACATTATCGATATTGAAGCCTGCTTTATGTAATGCGAAAACTGGTTCTGCTACATCACTAAATAGTAGAAACAAACCGAAATATTTTACAAAACACTAAACAAAAAAACAAAAAAATAGCATAACAAAAAAGATACAAAACTGCACTGGAAAATCATGTCCAAAATAGGAAAGGATGCCAAAGATTACAGACTTGGAGTAGAAGTTTCTTGCCCCAAATAAAGTAGAAATAAACATTCAAAATCTCTATCTAGTGGTTTTGGTATTTGATCAAAATACAATTTTTGTACATCTTCTATACCAATATGACATTGTGATCTTTCCCATAACTCAATGGTTTTCTTCTAGGTTCACTACCAGACCCAGGTCCTCGAAGGCTAAGAGTTATAGTTGACATTAATTTATCATTCTTAGCATCTCTAACTCAAAAACTAACATGAAATTTTTGTTTCATTTGGTTTTTTTATGGAAAATTGATGTATTCTGAAAATTTAAAATTAATCTATAAGCCTAGAAATCAAACCCACTTTAACTACCTCAATAGGATATACCTCTTTCGCTAATAATAGTAAGTGATCGAGTTTGTATTTCCTCGTGAACAATCATTAATTATAGAGATATAAAAACATGAAGTCAGGCTTTTAAATCTCCCCGAGATTGCCGAGATGAAAATCCCAAGATATTAGCCAAAATCCGAGATTTGACAGCTAGTTTAGTTATAAGTGTTTCAAATCTCACCCGAGATATCCGAGATATTTTTCTGAGATATTGGCCAAAATCCGAGATTTAAAACCTTGCATGAAGTTGACAAAACTGTTTCAATATCATACAATTGTGTTCCAGTGAAGACAACTAGAATGATACATTGTTGATTTCATATCTCTAATACGTTGCTTACATACAATTACTATCAACTATTTGGACACGAAATTAAACAAAAAAAAAAGACATAAAACCTCGATCATTGGATTTTTTTGTCTTTATATGGAGAAGTAGAATTAATGGGGTAATCCAACGGTGCAAATCAATTATGTCACCAATTGTGTCAATGCTTTGTGTCTAAATAGACTTTTTTTGTTTTAAGAGGAGCAAATGTTTTTTGGGAAAAAAAAGTTAACGTGAAACAAAATTATTATTTTATGAAAAGCTACGTATGTTGTTTGTCAAAGAAGAAAGTTCAATAAACCTTTTAGCACCTCAGTGTGTTATATTCTATTGAAGAGAGAGGTCGGCCATCCGACCAGCTCGGGTTTAGATTTCAGAAAGTACAAAAAATACGTAGGTAATCAAAACACAAACAAAGAGTTTTTCTCCTAAAAGAAATACAACAATGAACAAAGGGACGCATCAATAGAAATTATGATAGAGTATTTTTCATGTGTAACTACTCTGAAAAATAGAAATAGTTCATACTAAGTTGACCGTGACACTTCTGGTTTAGTATGCCTAGCAAGTAATTATTTACTCGCATATATGCATGTTGAGCATAAGTGCAAAAATCCTAGATATTTAATTGTTACAATGTAGCATCTGGGCCATGTGTGTGCGCTACGTACGATGGAAAAAAAAAATACAAATCTTTACTTGCAACTTGCCTACATGTGGTTATCGTAGAGCACTCATCTCTTGTGCAGTATGTCAAGTAGATGTTTACTAACAACATATATTGAACCCTTGTCATGCTTGCGTGTTCAATAACCAATTTTCACGCAAACGCAAAACAAACGCAAAAGCAGATTATCGCATTATCAATTCGTAAAAGCATTTGAACAAATACGTACAGTGCAACAGATAAACAGTTTAAAAATTAACCAGTGGTGTTCGAGTTCAAAGTTTACTGATTCAAACTTATCGTGATAAGATGCGTGAAAGCGTATTTGTTAGAAATTAAATTATCAGAAATTGAACCTTGATGCGAATGGAAGTTACACGGAAGCAACTTGTTGCACGCCGGAATGTGATCGGCCGACGATCGACGATATTCGGAACCTGGTGAATGGAATTTCATGAGTTTACGTGTTGAAAAACCTTAATTGGTGGATTTTCCTATTCACGTAATTTTCACCAAACTCTTGGACGGAAGCATAAAAGCATGTGAACGTCGCGGCGGATAAAAAAACAAAAACAAACCGTCATCAGATTTTGGGCTGGACATAATTATAAAATGACGAATGACTTTCAGGCCGCTGAACCTAGCAATAAAATTAACCTTATCCTAAGTTTTTGTTTTTTCTATTAAAAGTCTATATGAGTACAAGATGTTGATCAAGAATGACAATAAGGCAGGTTTCTCATACCTCAAATCCGATCTGGATTTTTTAAACACTGCACCAGTGTTAGGGAATGCGGAAATAAATTTTAAGGGAAAACTAATACTAAAAGGGAGGGGGGATGAATAGTGTTTTCAAAGAACTTAAGAAAATCTGAAACTTATATGATCTACTATATGAATCACACACCAGAGAAATAATCACAGACACAAAATCAAGCACAAATACAGAAATAAACAAAAATAAATGCAGAAAAGGAAAGCACACACCGGATTTTATACTGGTTCGGATGGCTCCTACATCCAGTTTCACGCAACGCTGAATTGCACAGAGTTTTATTACTAGATCAAAATCTAAGTACAATCCCCTTGATTTTACGGCTACAAGGTTAACACCGATTCCACCGCCGTTGATTTCACGGCTACAATGTTCACACCGTTTCCTTTCCTTGATTTCACGGGTACAAGGAACACACTTTTTCTCAGACAATCCTAAATGATTACAGTAGCCTTATAACTTTTCAATAACACTTTGATTCAGAGAGTAATGAGTATAAAGCGAAGAAGTTTTATGTATTTAGAATAGAAATCAGCAGAGTAGAAGTGTAGAAATCATAAAAATATGAAATAATAATGGAGAAATGAAAAGGGATGAAGATGGAGAAGAAGAATGGTTAAAAAAATCGAAATCAACCCATATTTATAAGATTTGAAAGGTTGCAACGCTTCTGAAACATTACAAATAGTGAAAAGACACTTCCTTTCAAAACTGAAAATATGACAGTTGTATGTCGACATCCTCTCCTATGTATGTCGATATATATGTTTTGAAATTTTAAATTTTGAATATTTTTCAAGTGTTTTACTATATATATAATTCTGGAAATTCTTGAATTAAAACATAAATATAAATAAGTATTATAAAGTAGAAACTCATATGAAATCATAAATATAAATTATATAAACATATTTATAAAATTATAAAGTTTAAAACTATATAAACATAAAATTATAAAAGTGTAATGTCCCATATTTTTCAGTATAATAATTAATTAATTTAATTATTTAAATCGTGATTTAGAGAATTATATAGTTGTTTAATCAAATAACTATGAATATTTAATTAAATAACTATGAATATTTAATTAAATAACTATGAATATTTAATTAATATAATAATTAAATAATATATTTAATTTTGGAATAATCAGAATTAACTGAAATGGCGATATGGTGTGAACTAGACAATTTAAAATATATATAATTCAGTTTGGAATTGAATTCGAATAATGAATATATTATATAAACGAAGTTTGAACGTATAATTATATTATAATTATAATCGAGCTCGAAATGGCGTGGCAGTTCGTTATTTGGCGATTTGAACTTCAACCGAATATACAGGGTCTGTTTTAAATCGGATTTCTGTGAAACAAGAAACGTTCGGAGCTGATGAAGTATATTTTTCTAATGGAAGAGAAAAATCGGGATTTCATTGTGTAGATTTTGATTTATGCCCAAACAAAATTTTCGAAAAGTCACTATGGAATTCGTTTATAATTTATAACGATTTATAAAAGGATTTAAATATAAATCGAATATCGATATAACTCTGATGATGGAATATCGAGTTGTAAATCCATATATATTTATTCTGGAGCTGTATGGTATTCTATTGTGAATATATACGATAATATTTATTTATAAATATTTAATTTAATTATTTTTAAATATATCTAATATTTGAAAGGGTTTATTTAGAGCTTTAAAAATAGCCAGTTTTGCAAACGACCTCCGTTTTCGACGAAACTTATTTTGTTGGATCAGGAATGTTAAATTATTGTTAGATATCAAGTTTCGTGATTTTTGAAGTCAGTATGTGGCCGTACGGGAATGTGAAAAACAAACGATTATTTGACTTTAAAAATACGTTGTGTGAGCAAACGGAGTCGGAATTCGATGAAACCAGTTTCGTTGGGTCCGTAATGTCGAAATGTAGCTGCATGTCCATTTTTATGATTTTTGGATACCGTATGTGATCATACGAATTTTAAAACAACAAATACACATAGCGGTTGATTAAAACTGAATATATTAATCAATAAAATATATTAAAAATCTTCTATAAATATCCTACACTCTTCCACTAACCCTAAAACTTCTCTTCAGCGGTCAAAAGCATTTTTCGCCGCAACTTCTATGAAAAACCGTGAGAAGGAAAAATCAAAAGAAAATCAAACAAAAATCTACAAATCCTAATCTATATATATTCGAGTTGCTAGTGAAGTGTTCTTCGTTTTGGTATAGAAATCATAAAGCTCGATTGTTTTTTTTTTTCTGGAGTCCGAACATTTCAGCGTGGTCTAGGCTGAAGGATTCTCGAAATCCAGAATGGATTCGTGAAATGAGTTTTGTATTGGGGTTTCTGATGGGATTTAGCATCTTATCCGAATTGTTTGGGTGATTCCGAGCATGAATATGTCGCACTGATTTGCTTCAGCGTGCGTGAACTGCTGTCGACGCTGTAACAACCCGTATTTTCAATAACCTGTTATAACATAAATCGAGGCAGAATTTAATTTATAAATCTGAATCAAGGGAAACGGGCTATGCCATTGCGTTCGTCTCGGAAAAATACACGAAATAGAGTCCGAGTTTTTGAAAATCGGAGTCCGTATGACCCGATTAAGGCCCAACGAAGTTTTCAGAAAAATCCAAAGTAAAAACAGATTTCAAATTCAAGTTTGAATTTGGAAATTTGGGCCAGTTTGGGCCAGGTGGGAAAATTCCCGCCAGAGCACCCAAGTCGACAGCCCTGTCGACTTGGGAGTCGACTTGGTTGGACCCAAGTCGACAGCCCTGTCGACTTGGCTGTCGACTTGGTCCAGCCGGGCAGTTTTGCCTGGTGCACCATTTTGGGTTTGTGTTGAGTTTGGGGGCCAGATTCGGTTTTAAGGGCTGAGATTGGAACTAGGGTTTAATCCTAAGGCTAAAATTAGTCCTAATCTCTATAAATAAGGCCCTAACCTAACCCTAAATCATCATTATTCACTCATACAACTAAACTATGGCAAAATTTTACCTCTCATGGCCTCCACTCTCTTCATCTAATTCCTAAATAAATTTCTATGAGAGATTTTCCGTGCATACAAGTGTTTTCAAGCTTGTATGAGCATCATTAGCTTGCATTCAAGTCAAGTTTCTATATTTGCATCATAAAGCAAGGGTTTTGATCATTTTGGCTCAAGGGATTTTCTATTAGAGCTTGCATTTTGGGTTTAATTGATTTCATAAGGGCTTTGTCATATTTTTGTGACTTCTTAAGCATGGTAAGCCCTATTCTACTTTCATACTTAAACTCTAAAGTTAAATGTATGATATGCAAGTTTGCCATGATATGCAAGTTTACTATGTCATGTTATGCAAGTTGTGTTTGATCATTATGATATGCAAGTTTACTATGATGTGTTATGCAAGTCTATCATGTTATGTATGCAAGTTTGCCATGATATGCAAGTTTGATAAGTTATGATATGCAAGTTTATCATGTTATGCAAGTTCGATATGCAAGTTTGTCATATGATATGCAAGTTATGTTATGCAAGTTTGATATGCAAGTTGTCATATGATATGCAAGTTATGTTATGCAAGTTTTGGTTGGTCATTTTGTTCATGTTATCATGTTATGCAAGCTTATCTTGGGTTTATGAGCTTAAAGCTCCAAGCTTTATGCTAAAGGTTGCATTTTGGCAACATGTAAGTTATCATATCTCTTATGATAACTTGCATGTGAGGCTAAATGCGAACTTATGGCCATTTCTACATGTCATTTATCACCATGTATCACCAATATGCTAAGTTTGGTTTTATGCATGCTTTTGAGGCCTAAAAATGTAATATGCAAGTATATGAACATATGTACATTTCATATGCCACCATGTTAAACTTGTGGCTTCAACACCTTTATGTCATGATTATGCCAAGTTCCCTCTTTCTATCCTTTATGCGCTATTGCGATATGTAAGCGATGGGATTGCGTTTGGGGTTGGGTAAAACTTAAAAGACATAAAAACATAAGCTTGGGAATTTACCTATTAAGTTAGGTCTACCCTTTGGGAATTTACCTATTAAGTTAGGTCTACCCAAATGCTTGAAAACTTGTAACATGTTTTGGAAACATGATGGACATGACACTTAGAAAATATAAGTGTGACCAACTCGAGGTTGGGTTGAGTTTGTAGCGTAAACCTACCCGGAACTGACCGGCTTAACTAGTTGCTACAAACAATAGGACCCAATGTGAGAAGTTGGCCATGTGGTACCTTGGACCCGAGGTTAGACCAAGTTGTGGTGTAAAGCTACCCGGACCCGCCCGGCTTAACTAGTAACCACAACAAGGTCTAATGTGAGAGGTTAAGGCGCATTAAATTAATTAATGCCTCGTGATTAGGGTTAAGTCATGGTCCACTTAATACTTAACCAATTTGGGCTTGGTAGATTAATCAGGGTTAAGTCGTGAACTCATCGTTACACTTAACCAAGTTAATCCATGATTAGCAAGAGGGTTAAACCGTACTTAACCCACTAGAAAAATCCTAGCAATGGGGGTCCACTCCAGCAGTAATCCCAAGTTCGTATCATTATGGCTCTAGGGTCTAGGCTAGGGTGTGGGGCACGAATTACTGAACTGGAGGTAAGTGACCAAAAACGACGGCAGAGTGGTACGCCGGTGTAGTTCCGGGCGGACCATGGTCGTGCACATAGTCCGAAGCCGGGGAAAACATGCACGGGTACCAGTAGATCGAGACTGTGCACGCATGATTATGGTGTCCAGGGGTTGACACCCTAGGGCTTGATACACCCGACGGGAGACCCGGCACAGTCTGACTACAATTATGTTTGGGCCGTATGGACACCAACACGTGACGAGTTATGCTTGTGGGGAGCCGATCGACTAGACCGTTTGGTTGGACCGCGTATTAGGGTCACTTCATGTTATTGGACCTCGTATTGGAGTCACTTCATGTTATTGGGCCAAAGCTTGGGCCAAGGGATCAATACTTGTTTATTCAAGTCATGTTAGTTTGCTAGTACACCTGTGGTGCAAAACCTTAAACATGATTATGCGATGACACCTTTATCTACCTTGTTGGTTAATCATCATGCTAGTATGTTGTTACCCTTATGATCATACCTGCTTCTCATGCCAGTTAACTTTATCAGTTTACACTGATTGTAGTAGGGCTTACTCAGTCTTTTTGACTGACCTGTTTTTCTTTCGCCTCTTTTCTTCCGTTCCCCCCCAGGTTCTCAGGGTGGGAATATTGGAGCTTAGCTTGGATTTCTGATCGCTTGCTTGTGGGATTTTAGCTCATGTACGGTCTTGACATGAAGCTAGCTATGGTTATCACTTATTTTGGGGATAGTACTTATGTATTTCAGTTTTTCAGTAATGTTGTTTTTATCTAGACTTGTGTATTTGGAAAGTTGACATTATGTTGTACCAGACTTGTTTTGAAATGGTTTGAAATCTTCCGCTGTTTTATCTATGTTATTTACTCTGTTTACATATATACATATGTTCTTGTTCTGCCTTGATACATCATTATGCATGTTTACCTGATTCAAACGCCCCTCCAAAGTCAGAGTGCTTGCAAGAGCCACCCTGGCGGAGGTGGGGTGTTACGTTTGGTATCAGAGCATATGGTTTACGAGAAGGAACAAAAAGGTTTTTAGAAAACTTTTGGAAAACTATTTTCAAAACCAAGTATAAAGTATTTTCCAAAGAAAAGTCTAGTTTATTTTAAAGGCTATTCCCCAAAAAGCCATTAGCAAAATTCCTTCGTTTTTCTCCATTCTGAATCTGTCTTTTTCTTCGTTTTCAGTATGACCGATAACTTTGCTATTCCGGAGGGAGTACACGTACCTGTTTGGTATAGGAGACTTTTGGAGGCTAGGGCGACCGAAGCCGGCCCCGCAGATGTTCCTCCTCCTCCTCCAGTAGTTAATGTTCCTCCTCCTCCTGTCGCTGAGGTTCCTTTTCCTCCTCCCCCTCAGCATCCTCAAGTTGACTTCGCAAAGATTTGCCAAGACTTTAAGGCGATGGGTTGCAAGAATTTCATTGGAACCGAGACTTATGTTGAGGCAAGGAATTGGTTGAAAGAAACCGAAGATCTTTTTACCTTCTTTGATATAGATGACCGTAGGAAGGTTTTATTAGCAGTGTGGTTGCTAAAGGAAGAAGCTGCACGTTGGTGGGTGGTCACCACCGCTACTAGGCCAATTGAGACTTGGGATGACTTTCGGGGAAAGTTTGGACTAAGGTTCCTATCACTGAAACAAGGGGACATGACTATTAGGGAATACATAGATAAGTTTAATCAACTGGCTCGGGTCGGTTTAGACTTGGTTAACACAGCTCAGAAGAAGGCCCTATACTTTGCTCTAGGATTAAACGAGCCATTACATGGTTTGGCCATGTCTCATATACCCTTGGGGGCAACTTTCGAGAGTTTGGTGAATATGGCCCTACTCAACGAAGAGGATAGGAGTGACAAGAAGGAGATCAAGATGAATGAGTCTCAAAACAAGAAAACGGAGCCCAAAGAGGAGATGAAAAAGAAGGAGAAGAAGTCTAAAGATAAGAAGGAAAAGAAGTGCTTTACTTGTGGAAGCTCGACTCATCTAAATAAGGATTGCAGGAAAAGGAAGGGCACTTGCTTTAACTGTGGAGAAATGGGACACTTCACTAGGGATTGCCCGAAGAAGCAAGGGCAAGGCCAGGGTCAGGCTCAGCGTGCTGGACCTTCAGGAGGGCAAGTTCATGCTCTCAATACCGCTCCAGTTCCCGATCGAGGTAGTATTTCTGTTGAGAGCCTTGTATATATTTCTGATTTTCCAGTTCGTACCTTGTTTGATTCTGGTGCATCGCATAGCTTTATCTCATCTGATCTTGTTGATAGTTTGCACCTAAGTACTAGTCTAGTTAATAATCCCGTGTGTGTTTCAAATCCAATTGGGGGTTCCGCCCATTTGTCTATTATTTAGGTGGATTTGAATTCTCGCGTGATGCTTATACTCTCGGTTTCATGGGGTATGGGTTGATTTTTGGGCATGGATGGGTTGTCCTGTTTTTGAGCCATCCTTGATTTTTGAGCATAGGGTTGTGAGGCTCATGACTCGCCTCGGTAATACCCTAAAAATTTCTAGTAACCCCATGAGTCCCGTCATGTTGTGTTATCTTGAACCCCTCGACTCGTCTATCGATAGTTTGCAATCGGTGAGGGTGGTCCGAGAATATCCTGATATCTTGGGTGAAGTGAAGGGGGGGTTACCCCTAAGCGAGAGATTGATTTCCGCATTTATCTGGTTGATAATGCCAAGATAGTTTCGTGACCGGTTAGGCACATGGCCCCGCAAGATGAGTGTTAAGAAAGCAAGTCAAGGAGTTGCTTGAGAAGAACTTCATTAGACGAAGTATATCTGAATGGGGAGCGCCTGTGGTATTTGCTACCAAGGCAGATGGTTCTCTCCGACTTTGTGTTGACTATTGAGAGTTGAATAAGTTGACTAAGAAGAACAGACACCCGTTACCGAGGATTGATGATCTCTTTGACCAGCTTATCGGTGCTTTTGTTTTCTCTCAGCTTGATCTTGCTACTGGATCCCATCATCTCAGGGTAGCTGAAGATAGTATAGACAAGACTGCGTTCAGAACGCCAGATAGATTCTTAGAATGGATGGTCACGCCATTCGGTTTGACTAATGCACCCGCCTACTTCGTGGACTTGATGAGTAGGGTGTCTAGCGAGTTCCTGAACGAGTTTGTGGTAATCTTTGTAGACGATATCCTGACTTTCTTAAAGAACGAGGAAGAACATGCTAGACATCTCAAGGAGGTGATGGATACGCTTAGAGCGCATCAGTTGAAAGCCAAGTCCTCCAAATGTCATTTTGGAGAAAAAGGAGTTAGATTCCTTGGGCATATAGTGTCTAAGCAAGGCTTAGCGGTGGATCCCGCTAAGGTAGTTGTAGTTCAGGATTGGAAGACTCCAAGGAATGCAACCGAAGTAAGAAGTTCTCTTAGTTTAGTTAGTTAGTAGCGTCCCTTGAGCTTAGACCTACCCTTCTGGATCAAGTAGGGACTTCACAGAAAGAAGGCCCGCAGTTAGTCGAGATCGTGGACAAGTTGATTAGAGGCGAGATGATAAGTCACCTCGCTATTGATGACAAGGGATGGCTAAGACGCGATGAGAGAAAGAAGATTCTTAAAGATGCACCTCACCCGAGGAGGTGGCCGAGTTTGTCCCAAGGTGCATGTTGTGCCAACAGGTTAAAGGCCGAGTCATAGAAGCCCGGTGGGCTATTACATCCATTGGAGGTCCCCGCAATGGAAGTAGTAAAGTGTCACGAAGGATTTCGTGGATGGACTGCCTAGATCAAGAAAAGGGAATAAGAGCATGTGGGTCATAGTAGGTAGACTCACGAAGAGTGATCATTTCACTCCGGTAAAGAGCAAAAGGACTGCATCATAGCTAGCGACAGTTTACCTTCAAGAAATAAAGCGGTTGCACGAGGTTCCCTAAAGTATAGTTAGTAACCATGACTTAATCTTCACTAGCCAGTTTTGGGATAGTCTACGGGAAGTCATGGGCAAACGACTGAATCTAAGCACGGCCTATCATTCGCAGGCGGATGGTTCATTTCGTTCAAGCATGAGTTATAGAAAATCACGTTAGTAAGAGTAATTGGCAACGTGGATTGGTATTTCCAAGAAAAGTTCTGCTGCGTGGAATACTTTATAGTAAGTAAACGAGATCCAGGATTCACTGGTGAATTTTGGAGAGCTTGCATGAAACCATGAGGTCATAGCCAAGAATGATAAGAAGAGTAAGTGAAAAGGGAAGACGAGAGGCGACAATGAAATGGGTTCCAACTCATATTTGGAAATAAGAGTTAAAGAAGCTAAGAAATCATGAGGTAAAAGACGGTCAAAGCATAGTGGAGTTAAGATCAAGGAAATGTGACTTAGAAGACTAAAGGCTAGATACGCGCATCATATCTCTTTCTAAGAGTATATCCTTGATCCTTGTTTTCCTGTGGAACTTACTCGCATGTTATCTTTTTACGTATATCCTCTCGGTCCCATTCTCGGTCCTATTTCTGTCGGGAGGTATGACTTATTGGCTAGTAATACATGTCAGGGTTTGAAGGGGTCCGTTAGGTTGACTAAACCTTTTGGGCTTTTATAGAATATGGGTTGGGTTAGGAAGGGATTTCTTGTAATCCGAAAAGAGTATATCCTGCTTATCCTCCCGATCTCTTTGTAGCATATCTTTTGCTATCCATGTTTGTCTTGTTTATCTAGTTTATCATGTTAATCTTGTCATGAGAACCTTAGGTAGAAACCCTTTGGATGAAACATGTGTTTGAAACATGTTATGCTTGATGTTTGCAAGTGGTTGCAAGTGTTTGCAAGTGGTTACTCGTGGATGCATTATACACATTAGGCACTAGATCGGCTCACACACTCCTCATATTGCATATGCATGAGTGTTTATGCTTATTCATGGATGGAAATTTTTGTGTTATCACATGGATGTTGCATATGGATGTATGTTATGTGCACACATATAGATATTATACATTATGTTAGGAATTGCATACATATGGATTCATTTCACTAACATAATTTGCATTGATGATAATTGCATTAGATAAGTACATATACACACACCTTTGCATATGTTCATACAACATTTAGAATCTTATAAGGACAATGATTGCTCGTGGATGATGTTTTGAGTAGATGGATGTTGGATGGTAGGATACGTTCTTCCTAACTTGAAGATTTCGGGGACGAAATCCTTTAAGGAGGGGAGAATGTAACAACCCGTATTTTCAATAACCTGTTATAACATAAATCGAGGCAGAATTTAATTTATAAATCTGAATCAAGGGAAACGGGCTATGCCATTGCGTTCGTCTCGGAAAAATACGCGAAATAGAGTCCGAGTTTTTGAAAATCGGAGTCCGTATGACCCGATTAAGGCCCAACGAAGTTTTCAGAAAAATCCAAAGTAAAAACAGATTTCAAATTCAAGTTTGAATTTGGAAATTTGGGCCAGTTTGGGCCAGGTGGGAAAATTCCCGCCAGAGCACCCAAGTCGACAGCCCTGTCGACTTGGGAGTCGACTTGGTTGGACCCAAGTCGACAGCCCTGTCGACTTGGCTGTCGACTTGGTCCAGCCGGGCAGTTTTGCCTGGTGCACCATTTTGGGTTTGTGTTGAGTTTGGGGGCCAGATTCGGTTTTAAGGGCTGAGATTGGAACTAGGGTTTAATCCTAAGGCTAAAATTAGTCCTAATCTCTATAAATAAGGCCCTAACCTAACCCTAAATCATCATTATTCACTCATACAACTAAACTATGGCAAAATTTTACCTCTCATGGCCTCCACTCTCTTCATCTAATTCCTAAATAAATTTCTATGAGAGATTTTCCGTGCATACAAGTGTTTTCAAGCTTGTATGAGCATCATTAGCTTGCATTCAAGTCAAGTTTCTATATTTGCATCATAAAGCAAGGGTTTTGATCATTTTGGCTCAAGGGATTTTCTATTAGAGCTTGCATTTTGGGTTTAATTGATTTCATAAGGGCTTTGTCATATTTTTGTGACTTCTTAAGCATGGTAAGCCCTATTCTACTTTCATACTTAAACTCTAAAGTTAAATGTATGATATGCAAGTTTGCCATGATATGCAAGTTTACTATGTCATGTTATGCAAGTTGTGTTTGATCATTATGATATGCAAGTTTACTATGATGTGTTATGCAAGTCTATCATGTTATGTATGCAAGTTTGCCATGATATGCAAGTTTGATAAGTTATGATATGCAAGTTTATCATGTTATGCAAGTTCGATATGCAAGTTTGTCATATGATATGCAAGTTATGTTATGCAAGTTTGATATGCAAGTTGTCATATGATATGCAAGTTATGTTATGCAAGTTTGGGTTGGTCATTTTGTTCATGTTATCATGTTATGCAAGCTTATCTTGGGTTTATGAGCTTAAAGCTCCAAGCTTTATGCTAAAAGTTGCATTTTCGCAACATGTAAGTTATCATATCTCTTATGATAACTTGCATGTGAGGCTAAATGCGAACTTATGGCCATTTCTACATGTCATTTATCACCATGTATCACCAATATGCTAAGTTTGGTTTTATGCATGCTTTTGAGGCCTAAAAATGTAATATGCAAGTATATGAACATATGTACATTTCATATGCCACCATGTTAAACTTGTGGCTTCAACACCTTTATGTCATGATTATGCCAAGTTCCCTCTTTCTATCCTTTATGTGCTATTGCGATATGTAAGCGATGGGATTGCGTTTGGGGTTGGGTAAAACTTAAAAGACATAAAAACATAAGCTTGGGAATTTACCTATTAAGTTAGGTCTACCCTTTGGGAATTCACCTATTAAGTTAGGTCTACCCAAATGCTTGAAAACTTGTAACATGTTTTGGAAACATGATGGACATGACACTTAGAAAATATAAGTGTGACCAACTCGAGGTTGGGTTGAGTTTGTAGCGTAAACCTACCCGGAACCGACCGGCTTAACTAGTTGCTACAAACAATAGGACCCAATGTGAGAAGTTGGCCATGTGGTACCTTGGACCCGAGGTTAGACCAAGTTGTGGTGTAAAGCTACCCGGACCCGCCCGGCTTAACTAG
Source organism: Allium sativum (assembly GCA_030737875.1). Taxonomy (NCBI): domain Eukaryota; kingdom Viridiplantae; phylum Streptophyta; class Magnoliopsida; order Asparagales; family Amaryllidaceae; genus Allium; species Allium sativum. The sequence continues at coordinate 153,019,412 of CM060912.1, forward strand.
TAACCACAACAAGGTCTAATGTGAGAGGATAAGGCGCATTAAATTAATTAATGCCTTGTGATTAGGGTTAAGTCATGGTCCACTTAATACTTAACCAATTTGGGCTTGGTAGATTAATCAGGGTTAAGTCATGAACTCATCGTTACACTTAACCAAGTTAATCCATGATTAGCAAGAGGGTTAAACCGTACTTAACCCACTAGAAAAATCATAGCAATGGGGGTCCACTCCAGCAGTAATCCCAAGTTCGTATCATTATGGCCCTAGGGTCTAGGCTAGGGTGTGGGGCACGAATTACTGAACTGGAGGTAAGTGACCAAAAACGACGGCAGAGTGGTACGCCGGTGTAGTTCCGGGCGGACCATGGTCGTGCACATAGTCCGAAGCCGGGGAAAACATGCACGGGTACCAGTAGATCGAGACTGTGCACGCATGATTATGGTGTCCAGGGGTTGACACCCTAGGGCTTGATACACCCGACGGGAGACCCGGCACAGTCTGACTACAATTATGTTTGGGCCGTATGGACACCAACACGTGACGAGTTAGGCTTATAGGGAGCCAATCGACTAGACCATTTGGTTGGACCGCGTATTAGGGTCACTTCATGTTATTGGACCTCGTATTGGGGTCACTTCATGTTATTGGGCCAAAGCTTGGGCCAAGGGATCAATACTTGTTTATTCAAGTCATGTTAGTTTGCTAGTACACCTGTGGTGCAAAACCTTAAACATGATTATGCGATGACACCTTTATCTACCTTGTTGGTTAATCATCATGCTAGTATGTTGTTACCCTTATGATCATACCTGCTTCTCATGCCAGTTAACTTTATCAGTTTACATTGATTGTAGTAGGGCTTACTCAGTCTTTTTGACTGACCTGTTTTCCTTTCGCCTCTTTTCTTCCGTCCCCCCCCCCCCCCCAGGTTCTCAGGGTGGGAATATTGGAGCTTAGCTTGGATTTTTGATTGCTTGCTTGTGGGATTTTAGCTCATGTACGGTCTTGACATGAAGCTAGCTATGGTTATCACTTATTTTGGGGATAGTACTTATGTATTTCAGTTTTTCAGTAATGTTGTTTTTATCTAGACTTGTGTATTTGGAAAGTTGACATTATGTTGTACCAGACTTGTTTTGAAATGGTTTGAAATCTTCCGCTGTTTTATCTATGTTATTTACTCTGTTTACATATATACATATGTTCTTGTTCTGCCTTGATATATCATTATGCATGTTTACCTGATTCAAACGCCCCTCCAAAGTCAGAGTGCTTGCAAGAGCCACCCTGGCGGAGATGGGGTGTTACAGACGCAGTGGAGAAAGGGAGTTTGAACTCCATCTAGTGGCGTCGATATAGAAGAGAGATCGAAGAGAAAGTCGTTGGTGCAATTGTGGTGGAGTTCGGTGAAGGAATGAGTGCGATTGAGATTGGGGAAAAATCGGAAATGGCTGAGTCTTTGCTGATTGGGTTTGAAACCATATAGAGGAGAACGAGATTTGAGGAATGCGGGTGGGTCTTTCAGATAGGCCGGGGGAAATAAGTTAAGCCCAATAAGAAAATAAATTATGTTTATTTTTAATTTAAAATGTATATTAACTTATAAAATGTATAACTCCGTCATACATGATCAGAATTGAGCGAAACGAGATCCGATGGGACCGTATGGACGGTGCCTATCCAATGGAACTGACTGGGAGTGAATCAGAGCTCGTTACAATTTATAGCAAAATAAATTGTCCGTCTGAATCAAGCGATGGTTATTGTTATTAACGATGATCGTCCAATGTGAGTAAAACTCACGAACTCTACCAGTTCATATTTTTATAACGTATATTTAGAACTAATAAATGATGATTGATTGTTATGTGTTGACTGTTTGGTTGAACTTCTAATTAGTTGATTAAAGATATAGATAACGATATATATATATATATATATCGTTAATCAAATATTGATTCTGTTTATCAGAATATTTCATATTGAAATGAAGTTGATGTTAATTATATGGTTTAACATCTGTGATGCAGGGAAACAGGTTGGAGGGATCCAACTTTCCTCAACATTTATTTTACTGCTTTTCATATATTGTGATATATGATGTAATATATAATATGTTGTTGATTATGCATGTTTGAATGATTTCGATCATTGTGAATTAGTATTTTAAATACCATAAGAAATACTGGGATATAGAAAAGAGGATTTTCAAAGTGTATTTTGAAAATAAATTATTTATATAAAATCAGTAGATTTTATATATAAAAGGAAAAGGATTTTATAAAAGAAAATAATTATAAAATCAAAGGAGTTATAAAAGGAATATTTATTTGTTAAATAAATAGAATTGAAAAGGAATATTTATTTGTCAAATAAATGGAATTGAAAAGGAAATATTTGTAAAACATTTACAAATAGAATTATAAAAGGAAATATTCGTAAACCATTTACAAATAGAATTGGAAGGGAAATATTTATAAAACATTTTTAATAGAATTGAAAAAGAATATTTGTTTGTTAAATAGATAGAATTGAAAAGGAAATATTTATTTGTTGAATAAATGAAATTTTAAAAGAAATATTTTTTGGAAAATAAATAGGATTATAAAAGGGAATTAACGAGATATAAAAGAGTTATAAGAAGATTGTTTAAAGTGGATATCAGTTAGAGTTAATTGTATTAGAGTTAATCGAATTAGAATTAATCGAATAGAGTAAATTGATTAGAGTTAATCGAATTAGAATTAATCGAATAGAGTTAATTGATTAGAGTTAATTGAATTAGAATTAATCGATTAGAGTTAATCGTAATAGAGTAAATCGAATTAGAGTTAGTCGATTAGAGTTAATCGAACAAGAGTTAGTCGAATATTAGTTATTCGAGTAGAGTTAACTGAATTACAGTTAGTCAGATTAGAGTTATTCGAATATAGTTTATTCGAAGAAAGAGTCATCGAATAAGGTTATTCGAAGAAGAGAATTAACCGAATATAGTTTATTCGAAAGGATTATCGAATATTAGTTATTCGAAAGGATTATCGAATATTAGTTATTCGAAAGGAGTTATCGAATATTAGTTATTCGAAAGGATTATTAAATAATAGTTCTTCGAAAGGAGTTATCGAATATTAGTTAGTCGAAAGGAGTTATCGAATATAGTTTATTCGAATAGAGTTAAAGGAGTTAATCGAATATAGTTTATTCGAATAGAGTTAAAGTAGTTATCGAACATAGTTTATTCCGAAAGGAGTTATCGAATATAGTTTATTCGAAAGGAGTTATCGAATATAGTTTATTCGAAAAGGAATTATCGAATAAAGATTATTCAAAAGAGAGTTATACGTTAAAATTCGATTATGTCGAATTCGGGAAAATACACTTTTCGTTTTAATCAAGATTTAATGATTTATTTATAAATTGCCTATTTAGTTATCTAGTCAAATTAAGGAATAAATGTTATATTTTGAAGTGAGATATTTCAGAAGTAGGGATTAAAACGCTATAGTTATAATCAGTGTTTTCAATAAAGAAGTGGATTCATGAATAGAATCCAAGGGTTTCGTAAGGAAGTTTGTTAAAGATTTAGAAGGTGAATCTTGTCTATTTCGAAGTTAGAAATGTTGTTCAGTTACTGAGAGGTAGTTATACCCCCAACTTGATTGACTCCATTTTTAACTAAGTAATGGTTAAGGTTCGATAGTAAAGGCTGGTTAAGTGAATTTATTAACAAGTATAATGGTTTGAGTTGGCATAGCGATGTTTATTTAAACATCTGTTTTTGAATCCAATGAAGGATTTTTGGAAATATCTCCCAAATAAGAATAAAAAATGTTTTCTAATATAGAAAATAAGAAAGGGGAGTAAATATGGAAATGTTTCCCAATGTCAATATCGTATATTTTCTAAATTTAGAAAATAAGAATTTCTGTATATATATGGAAACAGGAAATGGAAAATGAATAAATTAATGATAAATTAATTTAAGAAATAAATGATGATTGATGATTGATCGATAGAATTTCCATCTGGAAATAATATCGTTGTCTGTACGCATGTTTTCCTTTGATAGTTAAATCACCGACTATCGAAGATTTTGACCATTTCCGTTGTCAATACGGAGAGACCACGATCAGATTCATTATCTGAAAACCACTCTGTATAGGCATTAGCGTTGCGATCAAATATGATGAAGAAAATTGAAGACGGAGTTATCCAAGGGCTGCCCTGTTTACAGAATAGTGCCTTCGGTTTGTCCAGTCCCAGGATGACCTGTATGGAAGAATGTCTGGCAGAGTACATTTAATGGATTACGTAAGTTGATCTCTTCAAACGTATATACGTTTGGTGGTGGAGGAATTTGTTTCTCTTAGCTGTATACCCATTGTATTTTTAGGGAAATCAATTTGTGATTTGGCGGGTATGACGATGTGACATTCAAAGTGAATAAATGTGTGATTTATTAGAGATAAGCGTGGCCTCTAGCCTCATAACCGGAAAATGACAAAAATCGGGCATGCAGCATGGCTAAGTGGTTGGCTGCCAAGTAGGGTGTATTATAACCTATCTAGAGATATTCATTTCATTCTATAATCTATTGTCGATGTTGTCCCATTCGGGAAACGGTCGTTGATCCCAACCGTTGGTGATATACATTCGATACACTCAAGCGAAATGAGTGGTCGGTAATGTGTGGCCGGGTTGTAAGATGTTCTTGTTGAACGCAGTGTATTCCTCTATAGAGATACACTATCGGAAGGTGGTTCCATACCTTGTCATAGTTGGAAATCCATTACCCAATAAGTGCTTGTAGTTTTAATTGTATACTATATATGTGGAACGTGAGATGAAAGCGTTCTGCAAGATGATTATTATATTGTGGTTAATAGACACTACTATAATATCAAAGAGTTTTGATATAAAAGATCATTGTTTCTTTCAAAATGATTTGAAAGTTAATTCAAATTGATTTGGATTCTCATATGGGAAAAACCCGTTCCGTTATATGGCGTGGTCTTATGAGATATCGTTATTTTCCCAAACTGTTTTAAATTGTTTACTCATACCAGTCCCATGACTGACTCGGAGTTTGTTTTGTTTTCCCTAAACTCTTGGGTGCTCAAATTTGTACGAGCAGTCAAGTAGTCGGGATTTACAGATGCACTAGAAAGAGCTGGAGCAGGAGGCTTCAGCAGCGTTTCTATAGCTATTGTTTATTTCCGCTGTGATGTAAGTGTTATACTCTGAAAATGTTACTGTATACATATACTGATTTTATTTCAAAGATATGTATCTATTATATATTGTTCGTTCCGCTGTGAGATTCGTGTTTACTCTGATGTTGTATGTTCTTCTTCTTCTTCTATTTTATGTTTCTATCTTATCTATTCTCACCCGCTAATTTCTTTCATGGACTATTTGGTATTTCCGATGCTTGATTAGTCGACATCGTGTTTGGTGTCGATAACCAGGATCGTGAATTCCCCGGGTCGTTACAAAAAGTATATAACTATATATAAACTAATAAGCTTTGAAACTTAAGTTTAAAACCAAAGATAAGATAGAAAAACTAATTAAAATCAGAATTTGAATTTTGAAAATAGATTTTGAAATTTGAAAAACAGAATTTGAATTTGAACCTAGATTGCTATTCAGAGTCTTACATATAAACTAGACTCTATTACTATATTTATCATGAACTCTTGATTACTCATGAGTCTTGAATCTTCTCTGAATCTGAATCTCTAAAACTGTACAGTCTTCAGTATTAATTCCTGTATATAACTCCTATATATATATATGTGTGTTTGTGTGTGTGTGTGTATTCTATATAGAGATGTTAGTATACATTTTATAATCAATTAATACTAAAATAATAAAGTTTCTGTCATCAAACCATTCTCCAACAATCTTCTTCTTTTTGATGATGACAACCTTAGTTTATAAAATATTCATACCTGTTAATGTTGATCCTTCTTATACTCCTCATGTCAATATGAATCCCATATATTCTACTTTAAACTAAGTCTATATTTTATAATTTCTCCCCATTTGGCATTATCAAAAAGAAATTCTAAAAATACTCCCCCTAAATCCTATATCTATCTATATCATATTATTATTTTGCACTAAAGCACTAAGATATATAAATATTTATAACATGTGATCAAAAATACTTAATGTATATGACTCATCTAAATTCGTGCCTATATAACAAACGAATGAAATGCTTATGAAAGATAAAGCAAGCATTGAATTAAACATTGTTTTTCAGTACAAACGACACACACCAAAGAAAATTACATAAACGACTATACACGTAATATATCGAATAAACAAAAAGACGAAAATAACTATATTCTATTTGTTCTTAACGATAGGATACTTATGGGTTGGGCAATTGGAGTAATGGAGACAAAAATCCCCATTTCATTCAGTTATATTTCCATGTTGATCGAACAAAACTTCACCAACTCATACAACTTGATCATCCTCGTCCATGACTTCTTATTGTACCTTTTCTGGTTCCTCTTCTTCCATCATTTTCTCTACTTCTTATTCCGTTGCTTGATTATCATCTTCGATGATGATTGGATGTCACTTGATTATCCATTACAAACTTATGAAGATTCCGCATCATCTTTCCTTGTTTAATTTGCATTTGACATATTCGAATTTGGAGTACTTGAATCGCAGCAAGCATTTATAGAGCATATTCCATTTTCTCTTCCAATTTGATTATACCAGAGAGGGTAGAACGTTGGAATCGACCTTCAGATGGTCCTGTAGAGGCCATGATTTATTTTGGTTTTGAGTTTTTACAGAAGCGAAATAAGAGAATGAAAAAGAAAATTCGAAGTGGAGAGTTTAAATAGTTATTATAACTAACTTTTGGTGGGAATTAATTTTTAAAATCTGGTAGTTATATGTTGACATAGACTTCTATGTATGTCGACATACATGGAGTTTTATTTTTCCTATTTTTAATGTTATTTATATATATATTTAATTATTCTAATTCGATCAATGAACAAATACCCAATTCTCTTCTAAATTTAGTAAATGTTGCTTCATTTAATGGTTTTATCAATATATCTGCTATTTGTTTATCTGTTTCCATAAATTCGAGTGAGATTTTCTCTTTACTTACGTTATCTCCTAGAAAATGATGTTGTATATCAATATGTTTAATTCTTAAGTGATGAGTTTGATTTTTAGATATATTTATAGCACTCGTATTATCGTAGTATATTGATGATTTATTTATTGTTAATCCAAAATCATTTAGAGTTTGTTGCACATATATTATTTGTGAACAAGCCAAAGCAGCAGAGATATATTCTGCTTCCGTTGTTGACAAAGATATGGTATTTTTCTTTTTACTAAAGCATGAGACTAGTGAATGTCCTAAGAAATGACATTATAACGCCACGTATTTTTGGTAGCCAAATATTTATTTAATTTATTATTTTAAATATTATATTTGTAATATTAATGGATTTTAATATTGAATTCATTTATTTAAAACGACGTTTAAACGTTATAATTTATATAATTATAAAACGAGCTCGAAACGGCGCTGCAGTTCGTACTATTGAATTTTGAACTTTAATCGAACGTACAGGATCCGATATAAGTCGTATTTCTGTGAAACAAGAAATGTTGGAATCGTGGTGATGATAATTTTCATACGAAAGAGAAAAAAATCCAGATTTCGTATTGTAAATTGTAAGTTATGGCCAAATCAAATTTTAAAATAATCGCTATGAAAATCGTTATTAAAATACAGGCCTTTAAAGTGGCCATTTTGCAAACAGAGGCCGATTTCGAAGAAATCAGTTTCATTGGGACCGTAACGTTAAATTATTTCACCGTGTTAAATGGCATGGCAAACCGATGTCGTATGTGGCCACGGTAGCCGTAAACGCCTGTTCAATTTCTATAGCACGTAATAAAATTAATAAAGGGATTTTTTTGAGTGTAACTTGAGCAGAAGATCAAATTAAGCCACGAAACCAATTCCGTTGAATTCGTATCGTCGATTATAGTCAGGATAGGTATATAGTTTGTTATTTTTAGAGCCCGGGTAATTTGGCATCTAAAATGGCATCGCGGTGCGCGTAAAAGTAGCCTACCGAGGAAACAGTCTCAGATTGTGACGAAACTGGTGCCTTGAGTTCGTATTGAAGAAATATTTTAGGATTGCAAGATTTCAAGTTGATCGGTTTTATCTAATGATCGTGAAAAATTTAAACGCGTGTTGATTTCCGGTTTTATAAAGGAATTTTTTTTAAACGATGTCGGATTTCGACGAAACTTGTCCCATTGGGTTCAGACTACTTTTTTACACTAAGATTAGCCTTTTTATCAGAAAACAGGAGTCGTTTGTGATTAGTTTTATGTGATACTTCACCGTTAAGTTTCATGAAAAAAAAACTTAATTTCTAAATAACCAAAATCAAATGAAATGTTACGTCGGCGCAATACCTATTTTCACCCAGCTATTGCAATTGTAACACCCCACCTCCGCCAGGGTAACTCTAGCAAGGACACTAGCTTTGGAGGGGCGTTAAACGAGGTAAACATGCACGCAGATATCACAAGACATAACATGTAAGTAAAACAGAGTAAATAAAGCAGCGGATCAAACTAGCATTTCAAAACCATAGTCAAGTTACAACAAAGTACTTGGTCATTATTTTCCAACAAACAAAGTCTAGAGAAAAGCATAAACTGAAAAACTGAAATACATAAAGTACTATCTCCAAAGTGAAGTGATAAACCATAGCTAGCTCAATGTCCAAGACCGTACATGAGCAAATCCAGTAAGCAAGCTATAAAGATCCAAGCTAAGCTCCAATATTCCCACCCTGAGGACCTTGGGGGGGGGGGGAACGGAAGAAAAGAGGCGAAAGAAAACAAGTCAGTCAAAAAGACTGGTAAGCCCTAACTACTATCAGTCCATGAACTAGTAAAGTTAACTGGCATAAGAAGCTGAGATGAACATAAGGATAACAACATACTGGCATGATGATTAACTAACAAGATAGATAAAGGTGTCATCGCATAATCAAGGTTAAGTTTTGCACCACGGGTGTACTAGCATTCTAACATGTCAAGTAAAAACAAGAATTGATCCCTTGGCCCAAGCTTGGCCCAATATCATGAGGTGACCTAAATCAAGGTCCGCTACACAGTCTAGTTGATCGGCTCCCTATAAGCCTAACTCGTCAAGTGTCGGTGTCATACGGCCCAAACATGAAATGTAGTTAAACTGCGCTAGGTCCACCTTAGGGTGTATCAAGTCCTAGGGTGTCAACCTCGGACACCAATCAAGTATGCACAGTCTAGATCTACTGGTACCCGTGCCTGATTTTCCAACTCCGGACTATGTGCACGACCATAGTCCGCCTAGACCTACACCGGCGTACCTACTCAGCCGTCGTTTTGGTCGCTTACATGTCAGCCCAGTAATCGTGTCCCACCCTAGCCTAGTCCCTAGGGTCTTATGATACTATCAAGAGGGTTACTGCTGAAAAGGACCACGCCACTAGGGTTTCTTAACGGGTTAAATGTGGTTAACCCGATCCAAACGTGGATTAAATTGGTTAAGTGTACCCAAGGTTCATGACTTAACCCCGATTAACCCATCAAGCCCAAATTGGTTAAGTATTAAGTGGACCATGACTTAACCCTAATCAGGAGGCATTAATTAACTTAATGTGCTTTAACCTCTCAAATTAGACCTTGTTGTGGTTACTAGTTAAGCCGGGCGGGTCCGGGTAGCTTTACACCACAACTTGGTCTAACCTCGGGTTCGAGCACAACATGACCAACTTCTCACATTGGGTCCTATTGTTTGTAGCCACTAGTTAAGCCGGGCGGGTCCGGGTAGATTTATGCTACAAACTCAACCCAACCTCGAGTTGGCCACACTCATATTTTCTAAGTGTCATGTCCATTATGTTTCCAAAACATAATTACAAGCTAACATATCACGTCATGTTATAAAAACCATGTTTATGTCATAATGTTACCCAACCCCAACGTAATCCCATCGTTTACATAATCGCAACAACGCATAAAGGATAAAATAGGGAACTTGGCATAATCATGACAAAAAGGTGTTGGAGCCACAAGTTTAACATGGTGGCATATGAAATATACATATGTTCATATACTTGCATATTGCATTATTAGGCTTCAAAAGTATGCATAAAACCAAACTTAGCATATAAGTGATACATGGTGATAAATGACATGTAGAAGTTGCTAGAAGTTCGCATTTAGCCTCACATGCAAGTTATCATAAGGGATATGATAACTTCCATGTTGCCAAAATGCAACCTTTAATATAAAGCTTGAAGCTTTAAGCTCACAAACTCAAGTTTAACTTGCATAACATGATAACATGTGTATAATGGTCAACCCAAACTTGCATAACATAGCAACATGTGTCATACATAATGATTAAACCAACTTGCATAACATAATGATCAACCAAACTTGCATATCACAATGATCAACCCAAACTTGCATCATTCATTTAACTTTAGAGTTCAAAAAAAAGAAAGTAGAAAAGGGCTTACAATGATATGAAGACACAAATGAATATTTATTATAAAGATTGAGACGAAGCCCTTATGCAATCACCCAAATATGAAAGCTCCAAATGAAAAACCCTTGAGCCAAATCAATAAAAACCCTTGCTTTGTAATAGAAATGTTGCAACTTGTCTTGAATGCAAACTAAGAACACTCATACAAGCTTGAAAACACTTGTATGAACTCAAAATCTCTCATATAAATAAACTTAGAAATTTTAGCATGAGAGTGGAGGCCATGAGAGGAACAAATTTGGCATAGTTTAGTTGTAGAGTTGAATAATGATGATTTAGGCTAGGCTTAGGGGTCTTTTTATAGAAGATTAGGATAATATTAGCCATCGGATTAACCCTAGATTCAATCCGAGCCATCAAATCCCGTCATTAGCCACCAGACCTGACCCAAACTCAAAGTAGGCGCACCAGGGCACTTGGCCACCCGGGGGAAGGGGTCGACCCCTGGGTCGACATGGGTGTCGACCCATGGGTCGACATGGGTGTCGACCCATGGGTCGACATCGGTGTCGACCCATTGGGGGGGGGGGGTCGACACTGGTGTCGACCCTGCCTGGGGCGGGAAAAATCCCGCCTATCTGTTTTGGTTTGAATTCGAATCTGAATCCGAATTTGAACTGTTTTCGGGCTTAGAATTTTCTGAAAACTTCATTGGGCCATAACTTGGTCATACGGACTCCGTTTTTCGAAAACTCGGACTCTATTTCGCGTATTTTTTCGAGACGAACGCAATGGCATAGCCCGTTTCCCTTGATTCAGATTTTTTAATTTAATTCTGTCTTGATTTACATTATAACATGTTATTAAAAATATGGGTTGTTACATTCTCCCCTCCTTAAAGGATTTCGTCCCCGAAATCTCTAAGTTAGGAAGAACGTATCCTACCATCCATCATCCATCTACTCAAAACATCATCCACAAGTAATCATTGTCCTTAAAAGATTTCTAATGCTGTATGAATATATGCAAAGGTGTGTGTATATGTACTTATCTAATGCGAAAATCAGGCGGTTACTGATTCAGTAAACCTCCTTAATGCAAAGTATGTTAGTGAAATGAGTCCATATGTATGCAAATCCCTAACATAATTTATGATCTCTACATGAGTGCACATAACATTCATTCATATGCATCATCCACGTGATAGTATAACAAGTTTCATCCATGAATAAGTATAAGCACTCATGCATATGCAACATGAAAGTGTGTGAGCCGATCTTAGTGCCTAATGTGTATCATGCATCCACGAGTATCCACTTGCAAACACTTGCAAACATCAAGCATAACATGTTTCAAATACATGTTTTATCCAAAGGGTTTCTACCTAAGGTTCTCATGACACGATTAACGAGATAACAAGATAAACAGGATAAACATGGATAGCAAAAAGGAAGATATGATAATTAGGAAAGGAGATTGAGAATGTACCCTCAAAAAGGAATGGATAAAGCCCACGCATCTTCTCCTCGGTTTCCCAAGTTGCATCTTCATCGGCTTCACTCCACTGAACTTTCACCAATTTGACTTCTCGATTCCTTAACTTCTTGATCTCTGTTCCCAAGATACGAATCGACGCTCTTCTCAAGGTTGCCTCTTTCTCTACCTCCACGTCTTCAAGGATGCTTGGTTCAACCACCTCAGCGGACTCATGTAAAAACTTTCGGAGATGCGAGACATGAAAGACATTATGCACTCCGGCTAGCTTCTCGGGCAATTCCACCTTATAGGCCATCTTTCCAATTCTCTTTATGATAGGGAAGGGTCCTACGAACCTTGGTGCCAGCTTCCCAATTGCTCCAAAACGTACCACATTACGCAAAGGAGAAACCTTCACGAAAACCATGTCTCCCACTTCGAATTCCAAATCTGCCCTTCGCTTGTCAGCATATGATTTCTGTCTATCTTGGGCCGCTTTCATCCGTCTTCTCACCAATTCAACTTTCTCGGGTGTGTCCCGTATCATATCGGGCCCAAGTATAAGCCTATCTGTTGTCTCCCACCAACAAGATGGTGACCTACACGGCCTCCCATACAAAGCTTCAAATGGTGCCATCCCTATGCTGGCTTGATAGCTATTATTATCAGCAAACTCTACAAGAGGAAGGTGGTCTTCCCAAGTACCACCAAAGTCAAGAACACAAAGCCTCAAAAGATCTTCTAGCACTCTATTCACCCTTTCGGTTTGGCCATCCGTCTGGGGGTGATAGGCTGTACTCAGATTCAATCGCGTACCCATCGCTTCTTGTAGACTATTCCAGAACTGGCTAGTGAAAATTGGGTCACGATCGCTAACTATGCTAGAAGGAATTCCATGCAACTGCACTATCTCCCGAAGATAAATAGATGCTAGCCATGATGCGGTCCTCTTGCTCTTTACAGGAATGAAATGAGCACTCTTCGTAAGCCTATCAACTATGACCCATATGCTTGTATTCCCTTTTCTTGACCTAGGCAATCCATCCACAAAATCCATAGAAATACTCTCCCACTTCCATTGCGGGACCTCCAACGGATGTAATAGCCCACCTGGTTTCTTCGACTCGGCTTTCACTTGTTGGCACACCATGCACTTTGAAACATACTCTGCCACATCTTTCTTCATTCTGGCCCAAAAGAAAATGCGCTTCATATCCCTATACATCTTATCTCCACCAGGATGTATAGTCATCTTCGAGTGATGTGCTTCTTCGAGAACTTTATGCACCAAGTCTCCTACTTGTGGAACGCATAGCCTTCCATCACGCCTTAGCCAACCTTTATCATCAATAGTATATCTAGCAAGGTGACTAGACGTCTCACCATGAATCAACTTGTCCATGACCTCGACTATCTGTGGATCTTCCTTCTGCGAAGCCCCAACTTGATCAAGAAGTGTGGGTCTAAGCTCAAGGGATGCTAATGAACCCGTCATCGAATCAACAGCCGTCGTGAAATCAAAGGTTACCAAGAACTCTAAGCTCCTCATCTCAACAAACAAGGGACTCAAAGTCAACCTACTTATGCTTAGTGCATCTTCCACAACATTACCCTTGCCAGGGGTATAAGCTATCTCGAAGTCATAAGATGCCAAGAATTCCATCCACCTTTGCTGCCTTAGATTCAGATCCTTCTGCGAGAAGAGGTACTTGAGTGACTTGTGATCAGTATACAGCTCAAACCTTTCGCCTAGAAGAAAGTGGCGCCAGGATTTGAGAGCAAAGATGATCGCCGCTAACTCCAAATCATGAGTGGGATAGTTCTTCTCATGAACTTTAAGTTGCCTACCCCCATAACATATCACTCTTCCCTCTTGCATCAGAAAAACACCTAACCCCATGCCACATGCACATGTGTACACGGTAAACATCTTACCACTATTGGGTAATGCCAAAACTGGAGCTGAGGTAAGGGCTCTTTTGAGCTTTTGAAAAGCAAGCTCACACTCCAAGTCCCATGCAAAGACTAAGTTCTTCTTCGTCAACTTAGTAAGAGGGGCCGAAATCTTAGCGAAGTCCCTGATGAACTTCCTATAGTAGCCCGCCAGAACGAGAAAGCTTCTTATTCAGTTGCATTCCTAGGAGTCTTCCAGTCTTGAACCACAACCACTTTCGCGGGATCCACCGCTATGCCTTGCTTAGAAACTATATGTCCAAGAAACCGAACTTCCCTTCTCCAGAAATGACATTTGGAGAACTTGGCTTTCAACTGATGCGCTCTAAGCGTATCCATCACTTCCTTGAGATGCCTAGCATGCTCTTCCTCATCCTTTGAGAAGATCAGAATATCATCCACGAAGACAACAACAAACTTGTTAAGGAACTCCCTGAACACCCTACTCATCAAGTCTACGAAGTAGGCGGGTGCATTAGTCAATCCGAATGGCATGACAAGCCATTCAAAGAATCCATCTGGAGTCCTAAACGCAGTTTTATCAATGCTATCCTCAGCTACTCTAAGCTGATGGAATCCGGTGGCTAGATCGAGCTGAGAGAAAACAGAAGCACCAACCAGCTGGTCAAAGAGATCATCAATCCTTGGTAAATGGTGCCTATTCTTCTTTGTCAGCTTGTTCAACTCTCGATAATCAACACATAGACGAAGCGAACCACCCGCCTTAGTAGCGAATACCACCGGAGCACCCCATTCATAAATGCTTCGTCTACTAAAATTCTTCTCAAGCAGCTCCTTGATTTGCTTACTGATCTCTCTTCTTTCTCGTGGGGCCATGTGCCTAACGGGCAATGATACTGGCTTGGCATTATCGACTAGATAAATGCGGAAACCTATCTCTCGTTTAGGGGGTAACCCCTTAACTTCTTCAAAGACAACAGGATAGTCTCGGACCACCCTTACAGATTACAGATCATTGATGGACGAGTCAAGAGATTCAAGATAACATAACATGACGGGACCTCTAGGGTTACAAGAAATTTCTAGGGTATTACCGAGGCGAGTCATGAGCCTCACCACCCTATGTTCACAATCGAGAATGGCTCCATAACTGGACAACCAATCCATGCCCAAGATCAACCCGTATCCCGTGAACCCGAGAACATAAGCATTACACGTGAATTCTACGGTCAAGATAGAAATCTTCAAATCCACGCAAATCATAGATAGATGGGCAGAACCCCCAATCGGATTTGAAACACAAACGGGATCCTCAACTAGACTAGTACTTAGGTGCAAACTTTCAACAATGTCAGAAGAAATAAAACTATGTGATGCGCCAGAATCAAATAAGGTGCGAACAGGATAATCAGAAATATAAACAAGACTCTCTACAGAAATACTACCTTGGTCCTGAACTGGAGCAGCGTTGAGAGCGTGTACTTGCCCTCCAGAAGGTCCTGCACGCTGATTCTACCCTTGCTTCTTGGGGCAATCCTTGCTAAAGTGTCCAGACTCTCCGCAATGAAAACACTCGCCTAACTTCCTCTTCTTCTTCCTGCAATCTTTGGCTATGTGCCCAACGATCCGACAGAACTTGCACTTCCTTGTTTCCCTGGTCTTGTTGTCATTGCGATTGTTGTTGCCCTTGTTCCCCTTCTTGTTGTTCTTGTCTCTTTTCTCGGTATCTTCCTTCTTGCCTTGGGACTCATTTGCCTTGACCTCCTTCTTGCCACTCTTATCTTCCTCTTGAAGTAGGGCCATATTCACCAAACTCTCGAAGGTCGCCCCCAGGGGTATATGAGACATGGCCAAACCGCGCAATGGCTCATTCAATCCTAGAGCAAAGTGTAGGGCCTTCTCCCGAGCTATGTTTACCAATTCTAGACCGAACTGAGCAAGTTGATTAAACTTATCCACGTATTCCCTAACGGTCATGTCCCCTTGCTTTAGAGATAGGAACCTCTCCATCTGAAGGTTCTCTTCTGTCGATGATAGAAACTTTAGTGCAAACCTTCTCCTAAAGTCATTCCAAGTCTCAATTGGTCTAGTAGTGGTGACTACTCACCAATAAGCAGCTTCCACTTTCAATAGCCATACCGCCAACAGAACTTTCCTACGATCTTCCACATCAAAGATAGCAAAGAGGTCTTCAGTTTCCTTTAACCAGTTTCTTGCCTCCACAGAAGTCTCTGTTCCGACAAAATTCTTGCAACCCATCGCCTTAAAGTCTTTGCAAAGCTCCGTGAAATTCGCCTGTGTATGCTGAGGGGGAGGAGGAATATCCGCGGGGCCGGCTTCATTCGCCCTTGCCTCTATGTACCTTCTAAACCAAATAGGTACTGGTACACGCTCCGGGATGGCAAAATTATCGGCCATACTGAAACGAAGAAAAAGATAGATAGATTCAGAACGAGGAAACGAAGGATAATGCTAATGGCTTTTGGGGAATAGCCTTTTAAAATAACTAGACTTTTCTTGGAAAATACTTAATTGGTTTTGAAAATAGTTTTTCAAAAGGTAAGTTTTTTAAAAATCTTTTGCTCAAATCTTGTAAACCTTAGGCTCTGATACCAAATGTAACACCCCACCTCCGCCAGGGTAACTCTAGCAAGGACACTAGCTTTGGAGGGGCATTAAACGAGGTAAACATGCATGCAGATATCACAAGACAGAACATGTAAGTAAAATAGAGTAAATAAAGCAGCGGATCAAACTAGCATTTCAAAACCATAGTCAAGTTACAACAAAGTACTTGGTCATTATTTTCCAACAAACAAAGTCTAGAGAAAAGCATAAACTGAAAAACTGAAATACATAAAGTACTATCCCCAAAGTGAAGTGATAAACCATAGCTAGCTCAATGTCCAAGACCGTACATGAGCAAATCCAGTAAGCAAGCTATAAAGATCCAAGCTAAGCTCCAATATTCCTACCCTGAGGACCTGGGGGGGGGGGGGGGGGGACAGAAGAAAAGAGGCGAAAGAAAACAAGTCAGTCAAAAAGACTGGTAAGCCCTAACTACTATCAGTCCATGAACTAGTAAAGTTAACTGGCATGAGAAGCTGAGATGAACATAAGGATAACAACATACTGGCATGATGATTAACTAACAAGATAGATAAAGGTGTCATCGCATAATCAAGGTTAAGTTTTGCACCATGGGTGTACTAGCATTCTAACATGTCAAGTAAAAACAAGAATTGATCCCTTGGCCCAAGCTTGGCCCAATATCATGAGGTGACCTAAATCAAGGTCCGACTACACGGTCTAGTTGATCGGCTCCCTATAAGCCTAACTCGTCAAGTGTCGGTGTCATACAGCCCAAACATGAAATGTAGTTAAACTGCGCTAGGTCCACCCTAGGGTGTATCAAGTCCTAGGGTGTCAACCTCGGACACCAATCAAGTATGCACAGTCTAGATCTACTGGTACCCGTGCCTGATTTTCCAACTCCGGACTATGTGCACGACCATAGTCCGCCTGGACCTACACCGGCGTACCTACTCAGCCGTCGTTTTGGTCGCTTACATGTCAGCCCAGTAATCGTGCCCCACCCTAGCCTAGTCCATAGGGTCTTATGATACTATCAAGAGGGTTACTGCTGAAAAGGACCACGCCACTAGGGTTTCTTAACGAGTTAAATGTGGTTAACCCGATCCAAACGTGGATTAAATTGGTTAAGTGTACCCAAGGTTCATGACTTAACCCCGATTAACCCATCAAGCCCAAATTGGTTAAGTATTAAGTGGACCATGACTTAACCCTAATCAGGAGGCATTAATTAACTTAATGTGCTTTAACCTCTCAAATTAGACCTTGTTGTGGTTACTAGTTAAGCCGGGCGGGTCCGGGTAGCTTTACACCACAACTTGGTCTAACCTCGGGTTCGAGCACAACATGACCAACTTCTCACATTGGGTCCTATTGTTTGTAGCCACTAATTAAGCCGGGCAGGTTCGGGTAGATTTATGCTACAAACTCAACCCAACCTCGAGTTGGCCACACTCATATTTTCTAAGTGTCATGTCCATTATGTTTCCAAAACATAATTACAAGCTAACATATCATGTCATGTTATAAAAACCATGTTTATGTCATAATGTTACCCAACCCCAACGTAATCCCATCGTTTACATAATCGCAACAACGCATAAAGGATAAAATAGGGAACTTGGCATAATCATGACAAAAAGGTGTTGGAGCCACAAGTTTAACATGGTGGCATATGAAATGTACATATGTTCATATACTTGCATATTGCATTATTAGGCTTCAAAAGTATGCATAAAACCAAACTTAGCATATAAGTGATACATGGTGATAAATGACATGTAGAAGTTGCTAGAAGTTCGCATTTAGCCTCACATGCAAGTTATCATAAGGGATATGATAACTTCCATGTTGCCAAAATGCAACCTTTAATATATAGCTTGAAGCTTTAAGCTCACAAACTCAAGTTTAACTTGCATAACATGATAACATGTGTATAATGGTCAACCCAAACTTGCATAACATAGCAACATGTGTCATACATAATGATTAAACCAACTTGCATAACATAATGATCAACCAAACTTGCATATCACAATGATCAACCCAAACTTGCATCATTCATTTAACTTTAGAGTTCAAAAAAAAAAGAAAGTAGAAAAGGGCTTACAATGCTAAGAAGACACAAATGAATATTTATTATAAAGATTGAGACGAAGCCCTTATGCAATCACCCAAATATGAAAGCTCCAAATGAAAAACCCTTGAGCCAAATCAATAAAAACCCTTGCTTTGTAATAGAAATGTTGCAACTTGTCTTGAATGCAAACTAAGAACACTCATACAAGTTTGAAAACACTTGTATGAACTCAAAATCTCTCATATAAATAAACTTAGAAATTTTAGCATGAGAGTGGAGGCCATGAAAGGAACAAATTTGGCATAGTTTAGTTGTAGAGTTGAATAATGATGATTTAGGCTAGGCTTAGGGGTCTTTTTATAGAAGATTAGGATAATATTAGCCATCGGATTAACCCTAGATTCAATCCGAGCCATCAAATCCCGTCATTAGCCACCAAACCTGACCCAAACTCAAAGTAGGCGCACCAGGCCACTTGGCCACCCGGGGGAAGGGGTCGACATGGGTGTCGACCCATTGGGGGGGGGGGGGGGTCGACACTAGTGTCGACCCTGCCTGGGGCGGGAAAATTCCCGCCTATCTGTTTTGGTTTGAATTCGAATCTGAATCCGAATTTGAACTGTTTTCAGGCTTAGAATTTTCTGAAAACTTCATTGGGCCATAACTTGGTCATACGGACTCCGTTTTTCGAAAACTCGGACTCCATTTCGCGTATTTTTCCAAGACGAACGCAATGGCACATCCTGTTTCCCTTGATTCAGATTTTTGAATTTAATTCTGTCTTGATTTACATTATAACATGTTATTAAAAATACGGGTTGTTACAACAATGAAAAGAAATTTGTTCAGCTACCTACCTCCTACCTTTCGTAATTTCCTTTCACATCTGTGAAACTTGCCAACCAAGCCTGGAATCCTAATCTACGCCTACTTATTTACTGCTACCTAGTTGTACCTAGATTACTTGACGCCCAAACTACTATCTCCTATATATACAGGCGCACTGATTTTTTTTCTTTTTCCACTTTGTTCAGCAAGGAGCTGCAACTCCCTTTCTGCTTCCACTTAAACCAAAGTATTCCCTTCATTAAATAAAAACGAAACCGTATTGGTGGGCTGGGTAGCGGAGCTGTTTGTAGGGGGCGCAAGCTGATAGCGGAGGCGCTTGGAAGATAAGGGGAGAATGGCGACTTTAATGTGGATCAGTGAGGAGAAGGAAGGAGTTTAGTAGCAGTAGTGGCAAATCACGTCTTGTACAGCAGTAGAAGGACGGGATGTTGATAAGAGAGAGGTGGTTTGCAGGGGACAGAGATGAGTACTCAAGTGGAGGCGGATTGAGTTGGACGAGAGGGAGATCAGGCTTGTGTATCAACTGGGTGGCGGTTTCATTGCCAGTGAAGGAGACGTGAAGGAAATTGGGGAGGTGGATTGTATGCTGGTGGTAGCGCGGGTCCAGGAGGTTGCCTGGTGGAGTAAAGCATTACGGAGTATAGGAAATAGGGAAAGAGCTTTTCGTGATCATGGTTTAAGGGAAAGGGCTTTTGGCTGGCGCTTCAGTGGACGGAGAGGGTAGGCGCATGATGGGAGAAGAGGGAGCATGCTGTATCAACGTCGGTCAGAGACGATGAGCGCCGGAGTGAGAGAGCGGGGTCCCGACAAGTCGAGGATGGAAGGAAGAGTTGATGGATGGGATTGTTTCGATGGTTCTTGAGGTTTGCGCGGGATCATGAAAATTTGTGTACAGGGAGTACACGATGGGTTCTAAGGAATGGAAAGGGTGAAGAATCATCATGAGGGAGAAGCAAGTTTAACGAACTGGGCCTATTGGGCTTTTCAAGTGAAAAGAGAATAAAAGGTGTTGGGCCGTTTATATATATATATATATATATATATATATATATATATATAAAGAAAAGGGGAAAGCATCGTGAACCATGTTAAAAAAATGCTGGGAAGACCAGTTTTGGCTCTAAAGGAAAAGCGATGGGTATTTTTACGTTTGCCTGGAATGGAACTTTGCAGATCGGGTGAAGTCCGGTACTTGGCATGGCTATGGGGTAAGGCCCGAAATAATGTACTTAAATTTATTTAAAATAAAGTGTATATTATACAAATTTATAATAAATCGTAACTTGAACATTCATTGACAGAATTAAACAAAGAGGGGTGCGTCGGAACCATATCGTTGGACACTACAATGCGGAACTGGTCGGGTTAGGGATGGAAGCTACCGGTTTTTAATAAAATTTCGCGATGGTTAAATTTTATTAAAACGACCCATTTTAATCAACGGATTAACTCAAGGTGAGTTAAACTCACTCAGTTTTCCCATTTATATTTTCATATAAATTGGATTTTTATTTTTTGTGCTCTGCTTGCCAATGGTTGACTGTTTGCTAGTTATATATTTATTTATTGATTTAACTGATGAAATTAAACCGTCGTTTAATTTTAGTGAAATACCAAATCGTTATTCTAACGATTGGTTCCAATAAAGGTAACTTACCTTGTTGGTCACGTTTATAAAATAAACGCGTTTTAATTGGTTGAATTGTTTGAATTGCTTGTGAATTGGTTGATATTAAATGTTCGTTATTTATTATTATCAGTCAAATGAAATTGAATGATCTGTTTGGAGATAACCATTTGTATACAGGGAAAAACAGGTTGGAGGGATCCAACCGGGTTCCTCAAATATATGATTTATTTTCATATTATCATATATGAACTGTCATGATTAGGTAATTGTTTTTAGTAGTGATCATCGACTGAAAAGTCAACCTGTGTTGTGTTTTAACCAATGGGCTATATTGGTTGAGTAATCGGTAGTGGTTGGCCTAAAAGTAAATTTGTTTTGTTTATATTGATTTACCGTTAGGTGAATTGATAGAACTGAAGTTATAAAATTTATTTTATAACTGGAGATAGATTTTGAAATGTTTTATTTTGAATAAAGGTTATTAAAGGGAAGTAAATAAATATTTTATTTATTTAAGAATTCGAATTATAAAAATGGAATTTATAAAGTGATGTTTTATCAGATACTACTTAATTATTAAATTAAGAAATAAATGGTTATACCCGAGATTGGGATTTTCAAAAAAAAAAAAGAAGGTGTATGAAACCGTATTTTTAAATAAAATAGTTAAATGGGATTTGTGTTGAGATTAGAATGAGATATTGGGTTTTTGATTATAACTTGTATCTATCTTTAGATATGAACGTTGTTGATCAAGGTCTGAGAGGTAATTAAAATACCCCAACTTGAACAACTTCAGGATTATCTGAGGGTGATATTAGTTGTAATGGTGAAAGTGGTTAGTAAAATTTATTATTTCATTAGAGAAATAATAACGCAACATTGTGATGAAGATTTGGAATATATATATATATATATATATATATATATATATATATATATATAATGAAGGATTCCAAAGTGGAAATAAAAAGGAGTGGCGTGAATTATAACGATCTTGTCAAGGTTTAAAAAGGAAATGTAAAGGATGAATTTTGTTCTATAAGAATAAACATGGATGATGGTTTTTAGGTATTAAATAAAAGGTGTTTCATAACTTTGTTTTGCGAGTAATATACTAAATGAATTTCCCAATATTATAATAGCATGGCTAATGTTTGAAAGTGAAAATAGACAAATTGGAGATGATATAGAATTTTTCTAAGTATTAAAAAGAATTCGTTTTAAAGAATAATCTTATGTTATATAAGAAACGAAAGCTATATTCATTTATCGAAATATTTAAGAGTTTTAAATTTACATTTGTTTTAATTAAAAGGCCAAGTGGTGCTGAATACGGAACTAGTGAACTCATTGGATTGTCATGACTGAAACACGGTTTATTTTGATAGTCAAATCACTGACTATCAAATCTGACCCATACGATTGTTGGTAAGGAAAGACCGGGATCGAACTTAGGTTCGAAAACCATTCCGACCAACAAATACTTGAAGATATCAGAATACGGTCGAGATGGAGCATTGAAGACTGTGGATCTTCATAAGCGGAAGGATTACTTATAATCTCTAGCTTAGCGGCCCGAGATACACTGTGATTCTGTCGTGGTTGGAATCTACGGTTTGCAAGGACTTCTCGCTACTGATCCATGGGGTGATTCCTATATTGGATGCAGTAGGAGAGTACCTTCAGTTCATACTGTTCCTGGATGACTTGTATGGACGAATGTCTGACAGAGTATTTCCTAAAAACCACGTACGTTGAATTTTACAAACATACCGAGTTGGTGGCGAAGAAGGCGCGCTTCTTTTAAACCCAGTATATGTTTGTGGACGACAATTAGTGATTTGGCGGATTTGATGATGTGGCATTCAAAGTGAATGGTGACAAAATATTCCAAAAGGAAACTCAAACTTCAAGCCTCACAACTGAGAGATGACAAAAATCGGGCAGGAAACATGGCAATGTGGGTCGCTCCCATTAGGGTGTATAATCACCTATCTAGAGAAATTCCATTTGCTTCTTTAATCTATTTCGATGCTGTCCCTTTTCGGGAAACGGTGGTTTGAGCCCAACCGTTGGTGATATACATTCGATACACTCAAGCGAAATGAGTAGTCGGTCATGTGTGGGCCGGGTTGCAAGACGTTCTTGTTAAACCCAGTGTATTCGCCTCTAGAGATACGCTATCGGCTGGTGGTCCCATACCTTGTCATAGTTGGAATCCAATTTCCAATAAGCGCCCGCGTTCTTTTATTGTATGCTATATATGTGGAGCGTGAGATGCACGCGTTCCACTAGATTGCTATTTACTTGTAATTAGACATTATTATAATATTAGAAAAGATATTGGTTTCAAAAATGTTTTGGGTTATCGTAAGGTAAAAACTGTCCGTAGTTATGTGTGGATTTGGTCTTACGATTATCCTTTTATTTGAAAGATGTTGACTTTAAAATCAAGTTGTGTGATACCCTTAATACTATGCGATTTTTTCTCACTCTGGTTCACCAGACTGACCCGGTGTTTTGTAAATGCTCGGGTTAGCCCGGGATGTACTAGTTCAGGTTATCGAATGCTGTGAAGTCCAGAGACGAGCTGGAGGTGTTCAGACGTATGATATTATGTAGCTACTATTCCACTGTATGTTGTATATGGGAATAGGTTATTATAACTATCCCATTGTGTGATGTACTCTGATATTGTAAGTATTTTGAAAGCTCTAAATAAAGATTTATTTCTGTATTATATTTTGTTTTGCTGCTATGTGAGACTTTGTGTTGTGTTGATTCTTCTCCTTCTTCTATTCTTATATTTATTTATTTCTTATCTCACCCTCTAAATTCTTTCTAATAACGTTCCGGTGTTTGGAAGGTCAGCATAAGGTACGGGAAATGTATTTATGTCGATTTTTAGGGCCGAAAATCCCGGGTTCGTTATAGTGGTATCAGAGCTGGTTGCTTAATTGGTACGAATGATAGGGGATTTTCGCTTTGCGTTAGGTGGCGAACGGGAGACTCTTACCCCTACATCTCCCGACAATGTGGGTTGGTCGAGTCGCAAGGCTGGCCGTAAATGCAGTTCTGAGGTACCAGTGTAAGCCACGGGGGGAGGTTAGCCCTCTGCCTTGGGGGTTGAGGGATGGTTGAAAAGCCTACCGAAATTCCCGGGTTCGTTACAGTGGTATCAGAGCTATTGGTTTAGTAATAACCTTGACTCTGTGGTGTAACTCGATAGAGATAGGGTGAGTAATACCCTAGATCGAGATTGAGTGTATATATATATGAGAGCATATTTGTAAATTTTATATACAAATGTTTTGTATTACTATTGGTTGATCGGTTCAAGTGTTGAGAAGCATAGAACTGACAATGGATACATTATTGTTTTGAGAAGAGGGTAAACGAAATAATTTTACCCAAATTATATTTTTGTGTAGAAAAGAAATAATGTTGTCTAATTATTGAGATATTAGTGTGTTGATTGATTTGAATGATATTCAAACTAGATTGAAAATTTATGTTGAAAACTTAACTTTGTTAAGTATAATTAAATTAATAATGATGTTGGAAATAAATTAAATAAATTGGATTTGATGAATAAATGATATTCAAATAGAAATCAGTCGGATATTAATCGAGTGATGTTCAAATATGAGAAACCAAAGTAAAATAGCGACATTGAATATAAATTCAATTAATTTGGTTGATTTGGTTATGTATTAGTTGCCTTGATTGTGAAATGTTTGTTATTAAATGGTAGATTGTTTGAGTGAAATGAATCAACGATTTAATGAAGTTGAATAAATTATAAACTAAAGTAAATAAATTCCAGTATAATAAAACTGGATTAAACTTCATGTGAACGGAGATTAAGGCTATATACCTGTATGGGAAAATAAATTGATTCTCATGTTTGAATTTGTGAATTTGTGAAGTTATACTTGTCGTTCAATGAAATATTATTTGGAATCTCATGTATTTGTGACTTACATGTGAATTGAGTTAAGTACAGGTGCCAGATGGCTGAGCAGATTGATATTGGTTGAGTAAATCGCGTATACACTAAGCAAATATGCTCAATAGCGCTCGAAAAGGTACGCTTACGTGAAAATATAAATTTTGGGGTTTTTGATTTTTGTTTTCCAACCGTGTGGGTCGATGTATATATATTATTCGTTCCTGTGATATCACAGATGTCACTCCGTGCAGGGGAGACTCTGCCGAATTTTTCCGGGAATTTAAGGTGTTAGAATTTTTTTGATATTTTTGAAAATATTGATAAATGGTATTGAATCGTTTTCGATTTTAAAATAAAATGGATTTAGAAATTAATGAGTTTGTAACGTTCTTTCTTACCTTAGCAATTTCGAGGACGAAATTATTTTAAGGGGGGAAGAATGTAACGCCCCGTATTTTTGGTAGCCAAATATTTATTTAATTTATTATTTTAAATATTATATTTGGAATGTTAATGGATTTTAATATTGAATTCATTTATTTAAAACGACGTCTAAACGTTATAATTTATATAATTATAAAACGAGCTCGAAACGGTGCTGCAGTTCGTAATATTGAATTTTGAACTTTAATCGAATGTACAGGATCCGATATAAGTCGGATTTCTGTGAAACAAGAAATGTTGGAATCGTGGTGATGATAATTTTCATATGAAAGAGAAAAATTCAGATTTCTTATTGTAAATTGTAAGTTATGGCCAAATCAAATTTTAAAATAATCGCTACGAAAATCGTTATTAAAATATAAGCCTTTAGAATGGCCATTTTGCAAACAGAGGCCGATTTTGATGAAATCATTTTCATTGGGACCGTAACGTTAAATTATTTCAAGGTGTTAAATGGCGTAGAAAACCGATGTCATATGTGGCTACGGTAGTCGTAAACGCCTGTTCAATTTCTATACCGCGTAATAAAATTAGTAAAGGGGTTTTTTGAGTGTAACTTGAGCAGACGATCAAATTAATCCACAAAACCAATTCCGTTGAATTCGTATCGTCGATTATAGTCAGGATAAGTATATAGTTTGTTATTTTTAGAGACCGGGTAATTTGGCGTCTAAAATGGCATCACGGTGCGCGTAAAAGTAGCCTACCGGGGAAATAATCTCAGAATGCGATGAAACTGGTGCCGTTGGGTTCGTATTGAAGAAATATTTTAGGATTGCAAGACTTCAAGTTGATCGGGTTTATCTAGTGATCGTGAAAAATTTAAACGTGTGTTGATTTTCGGTTTTATAAAGGAATTTTTTTCAAACGATGTCGGATTTCGGCGAAACTTGTCCCATTGGGTCCGGACTATTTTTTTTACACTAAGATTAGCCTTTTTATCAGAAAACAGGAGTCGATTGTGATTAGTTTTACGTGATACTTCACCGTTAAGTTTCATGAAAATAAAATAATAAAACTTAATTTCTAAATAACCAAAATCGAATGAAATGTTACATCGACGCAGTACCTATTTTCACCTAGCTAGTGCAATGAAAAGAAATTTGTTCAGCTACCTACCTCCTACCTTTCGTAATTTCCTTTCACATCTGTGAAACTTGCCGACCAAGCCTGGAATCCTAATCTACGCCTACTTATTTACTGTTACCTAGTTGTACCTAGATTACTTGACGCCCAAACTACTGTCTCCTATATATACAGGCGCATTGTTTTTTTTTATTTTTCCACTCTGTTCAGCAAGGAGCCACAACTCCCTTTCTGCTTCCACTTAAACCAATGTCCTCCCTTCATTAAATAAAAACGAAACCGTATTGGTGGGCTGGGTAGCAGAGCTGTTTGTAGGGGGCGCAAGCTGATAGCGGAGGCGCTTGGAAGATAAGGGGAGAATGACGACTTTAATGTGGATCAGTGAGGAGAAGGAAGGAGTTTAGTAGCAGTAGTGGCAGATCACGTCTTGTATAGCAGTAGAAGGACGGGATGTTGATAAGAGAGAGGTGGTTTGCAGGGGACGGAGATGAGTACTCAAGTGGAGGTGGACTGAGTTGGACGAGAGGGAGGTCAGGCTTGTGTAGCAACTGGGTGGCGGTTTCATTGCCAGTGAAGGAGACGTGAAGGAAATTGGGTAGGTGTATTGTATGCTGGTGGTAGTGTGGGTCCAAGAGGTTGCATGGTGGAGTAAAGCATTACGGAGTAGAGGAAACAAGGAACGAGCTTTTCGTGAGCATGGTTTAAGGGAAAGGGCTTTTGGCTGGCGCTTCAGTGGACGGAGAGGGTAAGCGCATGATGGGAGAAGAGGGAGCATGCTGTATCAACGTCGGTCAGAGACGATGAGCGCCAGAGTGAGCGTGCGGGGTCCCGGCAAGTCGAGGATGGAAGGAGGAGTTGATGGGTGGGATTGTTTCGGTGGTTCTTGAGGTTTACGCGGGATCATGAAAATTTGTGTACAGGGAGTACATGATGGGTTCTAAGGAATGGAAAGGGTGAAGAATCATCATGAGGGAGAAGCAGGTTTAACGAACTGGGCCTATTGGGCTTTTCAAGTGAAAAGAGAATAAAAGGTGTTGGGCCGTTTATATATATATATATATATATAAAGAAAAAGGGAAAGCATTGTGAACCATGTTAAAAAAAATGCTGGGAGGACCAGTTTTGGCTCTAAAGGAAAAGCGATGGGTACTTTTACGTTTGCCTGGAATGGATCTTTGCATATCGGGTGAAGTCTGGTACTTGGCACGACTATGGGGTAAGGCCCGAAATAATGAACTTAAGTTTATTTAAAATAAAGTGTATATTATACAAATTTATAATAAATCGTAACTTGAACATTCATTGACAGAATTAAACAAAGAGGGGTGCGTTGGAACCATATCGTCGGACACTACAATGTGGAACTGGTCGGGTTAGGGATGGAAGCTACCGGGTTTTAATAAAATTTCGCGATGGTTAAATTTTATTAAAACGACCCATTTTAATCAATGGATTAACTCAAGGTGAGTTAAACTCGCTCAGTTTTCCCATTTATATTTTCGTATAAATCGGGTTTTTATTTTGTGTGCTCTGCTTGCTAATGGTTGACTGTTTGCTAGTTATATATTTATTTGTTGATTTAACTGGTGAAATTAAACGGTCATTTAATTTCAGTGAAATAACAAATCGTTATTCTAACGATTGGTTCAAATAAAGGTAACTTACCTTGTTGGTCACGTTTATAAAATAAACGTGTTTTAGTTGGTTGAATTGTTTGAATTGCTTGTGAATTGGTTGATGTTAAATGTTCGTTATTTATTTTTATCAGTCAAATGAATTTGAACGATCTGTTTGGAGATAACCATTTGTATACACGAAAGAACAGCTTGGAGGGATCCAACTGGATTCCCCAAATATATGATTTATTTTCATATTATCATATATGAACTGTCATGATTAGGTAATTGTTTTTAGTAGTGATCATCGACTGAAAAGTCAACATGTGTTGTGTTTTAACCAATGGGCTATATTGGTTGAGTAATCGGTAGTGGATGGCCTAAAAGTAAATTTGTTTTGTTTATACTAATTTACCGTTAGGTGAATTGATAGAACTGAAGTTATAAAATTTATTTCATAACTGGAGATAGATTTTGAAATGTTTTATTTTGAATAAAGGTTATTAAAGGGAAGTAAATAAATATTTTATTTATTTAAGACTTCGAATTATAAAAATGGAATTTATAAAGTGATGTTTTATCAGATATTACTTAATTACTAAATTAAGAAATAAATGGTTATACCCGAGATTGGGATTTTCAAAAAAAAAAAAAGGTGTATGAAACCGTATTTTTAAATAAAATAGTTAAATGGGATTTGTGTTGAGATTAGAATGAGTATTGGGTTTTTGATTATAACTTGTATCTATCTTTAGATATGAACGTTGTTGATCAAGGTCAGAGAGGTAATTAAAATACCCCAACTTGAACGACTTCAGGATTATCTGAGGGTGATATTAGTTGTAATGGTGAAAGTGGTTAGTAAAATTTATTATTTCATTAGAGAAATAATAACGCAACATTGTGATGAAGATTTGGAATAGATATATATATATAAAGGAGGATTCCAAAGTGGAAATAAAAAGGAGTGGCGTGAATTATAACGATCTTGTCGAGGTTTAAAAAGGAAATGTAAAGGATGAATTTTGTTCTATAAGAATAAACATGGATGATGGTTTTTAGGTATTAAATAAAAGGTGTTTCGTAACTTTGTTTTGCGAGTAATAGACTAAATGAATTTCCCAATATTATAATAGCGTGGCTAATGTTTGAAAGTGAAAATAGACAAATTTGAGATGATATAGAATTTTCCTAAGTATTAAAAAGAATTCGTTTTAAAGAATAATCTTATGTTTTATAAGAAACGAAAGCTATATTCATTTATCGAAATATTTAAGAGTTTTAAATTTACATTTGTTTTAATTAAAAGGCCAAGTGGTGCTGAATACTGAACTAGTGAACTCATTGGATTGTCATGACTGAAACACTGTTTATTTTGATAGTCAAATCACCGACTATCAAATCTGACCCATACGATTGTTGGTAAGGAAAGACCGGGATCGAACTTAGATTCGAAAACCATTCCGATCAACAAATACGTGAAGATATCAGAAGACGGTCGAGATGGAGCATTGAGGACCATGGATCTTCATAAGCGGAAGGATTACTTATAATCTATGGCTTAACGGCCCGAGATACACTGTGATTCTGTCGTGGTTGGAATCTACGGTTTGCAAG
Source organism: Allium sativum (assembly GCA_030737875.1). Lineage (NCBI taxonomy): Eukaryota > Viridiplantae > Streptophyta > Magnoliopsida > Asparagales > Amaryllidaceae > Allium > Allium sativum. The sequence goes on from CM060912.1 coordinate 153,049,226, forward strand.
GACTTCTCGCTACTGATCCCTGGGGTGATTCCTATATTGGATGCAGTAGGAGAGTACCTTCGGTTCATCCTGTTGCTGGATGACTTGTATGGACGAATGTCTGACAGAGTATTTCCTAAAAACCACGTACATTGATTTTTACAAACATACCGAGTTGGTGGCGAAGAAGGTGCGCTTCTTTTAAACCCAGTATATGTTTGTGGACGTTAATTAGTGATTTGGCGGATCTGATGATGTGGCATTCAAAGTGAATGGTGACAAAATATTCCAAATGGAAACTTAAACTTCAAGCCTCACAACCGAGAGATGACAAAAATCGAGCAGGCATCATGGCTATGTGGGTCGCTCCCATTAGGGTGTATAATCACCTATCTAGAGAAATTCCATTTGCTTCTTTAATCTATTTCGATGCTGTCCCTTTTCGAGAAACGGTGGTTTGAGACCAACCGTTGGTGATGTACATTCGATACACTCAAGCGAAATGAGTAGTCGGTCATGTGTGGGCCGGGTTGCAAGACGTTCTTGTTGAATCCAGTGTATTCGCCTCTAGAGATACGCTATCGGCAGGTGGTCCCGTACCTTGTCATAGTCGGAATCCAATCTCTAATAAGCGCCCGGGTTTATTTTTTGATTGTATATTATTTATATGGAGCGTGAGATGCAAGCGTTCCACTAGATTGCTATTTACTTGTAATTAGACATTATTAAAATATAAGAAAAGATATTGATTTCAAAAATGTTTTGGGTTATCGTAAGGTAAAAACCGTCCGTGTTTATGTGTGGATTTGGTCTTACGATTATCCTTTTCTTTGAATGATGTTAACTTTAAAATCAAGTTGTGTGATATCCTTAATACCGTGCGAGTTTTTCTCACTCTGGTTCACCAGATTGACCCGGTGTTTTGTAAATGCTCGGGTTAGCCCGGGATGTACAGGTTCAGGTTATCGAATGTTGTGAAGTCCAGAGATGAGTTGGAGGTGTTCAGACGTATGATATTATGTAGCTACTATTCCGCTGTATGTTGTATATGGGAACGGGTTATTATAACTGTCCCGTTGTGTGATGTACTCTGATATTGTAAGTATTTTGAAAGCTCTCAATAAAGATTTATTTCTGTATTATATTTTGTTCTACTGCGATGTGAGACTTTGTGTTGTGTTGATTCTTCTCCTTCTTCTATTCTTATATTTCTTTCTTTCTTATCTCACCCTCTAAATTCTTTCTAATAACGTTCCGGTGTTTTCGGTGTTTGGAAGTTCGGCATGAGGCACGGGAAAGGTATTTATGTCGATTTTCAGGGCCGAAAATCCCGGGTTCGTTACAGTGGTATCAGAGCTGGTTGCTTAATTGGTACAGATGATTGGGGATTCTCGCTTTGCGTTAGGTGGCGAACGGGAGACTCTTACCCCTACTTCTCCCGACAATGTGGGTTGGTCGAGTCGCGAGGCTGGCCGTAAAAGCGGTTCTGAGGTACCAGTGTAAGCCATGGGGGGAGGTTAGCCCTCTGCCTTGGGGGTTGAGGGATGGTTGAAAAGCCTACCGAAATTCCTGGGTTCGTTACAGACATGCTCCACTAGTACTTTTACGATCGGATTTATATCCCGCATAGTCAGCATCATAATAAGAAATTAAATCGAATGAATCATCATTAAGATAAAATAATTCAAAGTCTGATGTATGTTTTACATATCTTAGAATACGTTTTATGACTTTTAAATTTGTTTCCTTAGGTTGCAGTTGATATCTTGCACAGAGATATACACTATGCATTATATCTGGTCTACTAGCGGTTCTATATAATAGCGATCCTATCATTCCTGTATATAGTTTTTGATCAATGACTTTTGATGTATCATCTTTACTTAACGTTATGTTAGTTGCCATTGGTGTTGGTCCCCCATTATTTGTTGTTAAGTAATATTATTAATTAAATCTCTTGTGTATTTTTCTTGATTAATAAAAATTCCGTTCTTTAATTGACGAGTTTATAAGCTTAAGAAAAATGTTAGTTCTCCCATATGACTCATCTCAAATTCTTGTGTCATAATATCTGAAAATTATTTATTCATCTTATTATTTATTAATCTGAAAATTATATAGTCAACATATATTTGCATTAATTGTATATCCTTATTATTCCTTTTAGTAAACAAGGTGTTATCTAGTTTTCTTGTTTCAAAGTTGGATTGTAATAAGTAATTTCTTAATTTATCATACCAAGCCCTAGGAGCCTGTTTTAATCCATATAATACTTTCTTTTACGTGATTTGGTAAATTTTCGTCTTCAAAAAGAGGTGGTTGCTCTATGTGACATCCCGAATTTCGACGGACCGAATTTTTTCAAAATTCCAATCCATCGAAACTTGAATTGATTTGCTCTGGTATCCCGCAGAAAAGACAAAGACATAAAATATGTCAGAGCTTAGAAAATATCTCACAGCGGAATGGATAAAATATAATATAATCAAAACATAGCCTTACCATATTATTAATACTGCCTAACCAGTATCCAAAGCTATCATGTCTATGCCACAAATCTAACCTGCGAGTACGTTATGAGAAGGGGGTCAGAACACAAGTTTCGGTGATTGGATTTAAACTATACACTTTGGATAATCCTACATATACCATTCAATCATGTTATCTTATTTATTAGGTTACTTGGGTTGTCAGCACTCAAGGCTTACACACATGTCGTACCCATTTATTTCCCAGTGGATTAACCTAATATAGTATAAATGTAGCTACCCCAATATTGAGGTACACCCCATGGTACCCCATTCGCACGGTCTCCACCGTAACACCATCGAAATATACGCAGTCCCTCTTCCTACCTCGTAGTGACGTAAAGATAACAATATTACATTCCGCATATATCTGTCATTACTTTGTTACGCAAACGTACGGACTACCACCTTTGTTCAAATCCGAATTCATATCGAAGTAATGCCCTCAAGTGTATGATACACCAGAGCCGACATGCATGTATCTAGACTGTCCACCATACATATCTTCGATTGTAGCTCGATGCCTCAATCGCACGTCCTCTGATGTGCACCGAGTTTCATGGCAGAGCGATATAAGAAACACAGAACTCGATCGGAAGCTTTTCCATATCTGTACAGTCCCGCCTTTAAAGAGCCTCTATATACAGATATACCTACGGTCTATTTTCATGGTGGCTATGGCCCCACCTCGGCCCCTTCCTTAACTAGTAAAGACTACAAGAGATAAGCGACTGCCCCTAATAATAAACAATCTAAACATCCATTTGGCGTCTCCCCTCGGCCCCTTACCCCGATAGTGAAGGGTGAATGGTATCTTGGGTTTTGCTATAGTCTTTTCGCATCCCACTGGCTGTCGATGATGGGTATCCGACGATCTGCTATCCTTGTTGGTCGTGACCCTCCTCCTCCCCGTTGAGGCAACCGCCGAATCACCCAGGTGTCATCGCGTCACAACATTCTGACTGCATAGCTACTTCTGTAGTCAAGGCCCACCCACCTAGTAGTTACACGCAGACCAACCTGTGCGAGCACAACTTAAGACATCTGTCACCGCACAGAGGACTACTAGGAGCACCTTACGTACCTCAGGAAGCCGCGTGCTTCCCCTTCCAGTCCTTTGGAGCCGTCAGAATAATCAGATGAATGTGCGCTCCCCTCGTGCCTTATAACACCTCGATGATCTACCCCGTTGGTTTATTCACCCTCAAACGTGCGGACTGGTCCAAGCGCCTCACTTTAATATGTTGTTAGACCCTATGTCTAAACATTCTTTTACGCGCTTGCTTTTCCTTACCAAGTTTCCTTTTAACTTGGTTATTCCCATTCACATTGAATTCTTCATCAGTTACCAAGTTCCTCTTGCTTATTAATTTCAATTATAACTCAACCCATTTAACTTTATTTATAAGCCCACAACATGTTATTCTCCAGATTGTGGCCCAAATTATGTAATCCACAATCTCTTTTATATTCTTATTTGATTTCTTCATTATTATAACATGTTTTACTTAATATGTAATTAAGCATATCTCAGTTCATATGTTTTCCAATTAACATGTCACTTACCATTTATGATTAAATATAACTTATTTCATTTCATAAGTTTTACTCATCCTTTCTCATTTAATCATAATTCCACTTTACATCATCAATACAACTTATCATTGTTTACTTGTTAACTTAGTTCTATTAACTCCCATTAATAAGTTTCTCTACCCATTTATTATAACCTATGTTATAATTTCCCCTTGTCCCTAGGACAAGTTTGAACATGTTATTTTTATCAGCGGGTTTTAGACCTCCAAGTTTACGGCTTGCTTAATTTATAATTAAGTATAATATATTTTTCCCCTTTTCCTTAACATGTTTTAGGTTTTCCACTTTACTGATTACTTAATTTACAATTAAGTGTCCCTTAATTCAATTCACCAGTTATCCCATTCCCTTACTAGTTTATTATAACCTAAGTTATATATTCACTTGTCCCTAGGACAAGTCTACCTATTATACAACATTTTCATTAATATTATTATTTATAATAGGTTATTATCATTCCCCTTTTTAAATCATTTACTGATGTAAACCATTAATCTTCATTCACCGTAATATATATCCTTATTATATTAAGGAAACCACTTCATGCACCTTATCAGTTTGATAGAAGGAATCAATGATTTATTTTCAGAACGTATTCCCATCTAAATTCGTGGTAGCAAGTAATTTCTTTACTTTTCTTACTTTATTTACTGTGGCTTACTTGCAACCACGTTCTCATCACACTAAGTCAGTTTATTACATCCCTTCCTTTCTTATTTTCTAAGTTAGAAATTTAATTACCATCATTGTCATTTATTCATATCTTATTATATACATATATTTATATATATGTATATACATATGCCTACACCTCTCAATTATGCCTACACTTGTAGACGTTGGATTTGCCGGGCGAGTCTGGACAGACTTCGACCACAAGTTGACTTAACCTCGTGTCTTAGCACCATTTTAAGTTATGCACCTAGATCTCTCGCATTAGATTTACCACTTGTGAATGCTGGATGGGTCCGGGAAGACTTCTATCACAAGTGCAATCTAACCTCGTGTCTGAGGCGTTACAGTACCAAATTACTACGTATTTAGGCATGTTCATATTTTAATAGTTATTCTCTTTTTTCCATGTAAATTTTTGGCATATTATCCTCTTCATATGTTTACTATAATCCAATTTACATGTCATCAAGTTATGCCTATATTTTGGTGCATGTCCTTTTAAACATGTATTTAGTTCTAATTTTTGACATGTAAGCATTTAATCGGGTAATTGTTCAGATCTAGCAAGTTACAAGTCAATTACTCAATAATATGCCACAAGTACCTCATGTAGTTACAATCACTAAATTGGTTATTCATATCCTAACAAGTTTTTTTTCTCCAACATGTAAACATTCAATATTTTAGCCAATTCAACATAGAAATTTCCTGAAATATTCATATTAACATTTCAACTCGTTACAACAGCAATTTATAATTAATCTGGCAATTTCACAATTAATACAAAGGGGAATGCTAAACGATTATGTACCATTATCTAAAATAATATAGCTTAAATCCACTCACCTTGTAAGCTTTCCAAATCCTAGATCTGGTCCAGATCTAATCTTCCATGATTTTCCCCTAATTGAATTTAGAACCTAATAATCATGGTTTTACTATTTTTACTAAAAGAGAAAGGGAAAAGAAAGAGAAGGAAAAATTGAATAGATTGGATCTGGAACGTTACCTTGCTTTTCACGTAATTCTGAACGCCTAAAAAATATCAATCTCTTCCCTCCAGATCTTAATTTAAGATTTTCTAATTTATAACTCTAAATTTCTGAATATAATTTGAGGAGAGAGAGGAAGAGAGTAATGGCAGAGCTCCAGCATAGCCGCCAAATTATGAAGTTTAGGGCTAGGTCTAAGATCTTATTTATTGGTGTAGCGGTGGAACCAGGACCCTCAGATTTAATTTAAAAAAATTAGAAACGTCCACGTCAGAAAAGAACTTTCCAAATCCACAGGTGGGTCGACCCCCAATGGTTTATTTCCTTCCAGCTTTTCCCATTCGTGAATTTTGATTTTTGAATTAATTTTCGAATTTTCTGGATGTATTTATTTAATATATCCATATACATATAAGCTCCTTATGTGTATACAAACTTCTAATGCTCATAACTTCTTCATACGGTGTCCATTTTATGCAAACCAAATGTCTATCTTGACCAGAATTTCGAGACGGACGCAATGGCGCAGTCCGTTGTACTTAATTATAAATATTTGATTAAGTTATCCTTATTTTATCATCTTGAGTTAAAAATGCGGGGTGTTACGTTCTCCCACCCTTAGAAAATTTCATCCCCGAATTTTGGTAAGGGTAAAATCAACTAACTGCTCGCATAATATACATCCAACATGTGTGCTTCCAATTTCTGCAAACATTGTGCACTTATGCAAAGTGAAGTACAACATAATAATGCATGCATGCCTAATAGGTACCTCCTATGTGTATGCAAACTTTTCAAAAATCCTTTTAAAATATGATGCTCACATCCTAAATACACTGGCAGTTCTACATGAATGCACTATTTTGAAAATCAAAATACTTTTTCATCCAATTTTCCCCACACTCTTACTAATAAGAGCGTAGTTCATCCATAATCCTGCCAACCAACTTTATTTTTCGAATTTCAGAAAAATCTAATTTTTTGAATTCAATTTCTTATGTTACAAAAAGGTGGGAAACGAAAAATTTCACATCTTCTGTTTTTCTTTTATATACCTTTTTCCCACCGTACTTGGATTTTTAAGAAACTATTATAAAGATTCTCCTATTTTCTATCCAAGCACAGCCCACATAAGAAAATTTTCTTTTGTTACTGATTTTCTTTTTCATCTTATCTTGGAAAGTCTGATCTTTATCCATCTTTTCTCATAATTTTTCATTTTTGTTGCTTTACTGACTTTTCTGTTTTCTTTTCAATTGTATCATTTCTCTTTTCTTAGCTTATTTAATTATCAGATCTTACTTTATATTTCCAACTAAAACAAGAGAATATACACCCTACACAGCTACTACTAAGGGCCAAGAATCTCGGGACTATGTCCCCCCTAAGACAGAAAAGTCCAAACTTTGGGATCCACGACAGGTTTAGGTGTTACCCTAATTACCCAACAAAATAACGGAACGATCCCAACAGAAATGCGATAACGGGTTTTACCCCTAACATGAAAATTAGCAACGGGATCTAAACACTTACTTGCCCTTTTCTATCTAGTATTCACTACTAGTCCTAACTGTGTACCAATAATTATTCCAAGCAGCACCCTAGGCTATTCAATGCTTATGCATTTATGGGAACTCACTATTATTCCAAGATAATTCTTGCTATTTACTTTATAGCCTCAAAACTTTTCCCGTCTTTCCTAGGCACTAACCTTTACCTACTCCATACTTTTAAAATACGGTTTGGCTTTTCTTTTTCATTTAAATTTTCTTCCAAAAATTCAAAAGTTTCAAAATTTAATTTTTCCTCATGAGAACTTACTTTTGCCAAACCACAAAAACATGCCATCTTAAAAAAAATGCAAATCATTCATTCATTTTTTTTCAAATCACAAAAACCAGAGTAGATAAAGGCAACTATTCCTCAATCGGGTTTATGACTGGTTCTTACCTATAAGGTTGGTTCAGTCCCCTGCTACAAGGTGCAAAAATCTACTCTACTCCTAATCTCTATGACTTATTTTGTCCACCCAACAAAATCCTCTTGTTAAAATAATTTATCAAAAAGGATTTATTATAAGAATAGAAATTTCAAATCTTCCTTTTATAAAATTTCTTATTATGAAATATAACAAGATAACTAGCGAGTTATACATGCTCTATAATATGAACCTTTTACTGAGAGAATTTTGCTTTAGATAAAGTTTGCAACAAATCACTATTTACAAAATATACCCCATTTTACTTTAAAACTCAATATATATACTTTACATATTTAAAACTATAACTTTTAAGATTAAAACTTGAAAACACCATAAATCATTTTCCAAAACTTTTATAATTTCAAGTTCTTAAAAGTCAACAATGGGGTTAGACTCAAAGCGGGTTTCCAATTTTTTTTTCTAGGCTTTCCTAGACACCCCCTCCCAAGGTCAATAATCTCAACTATATATTTTCCTAATCCATTTTTCTCTTTCTAACCTTTTCCAATCTATATAATTTTACTAACAAACCCACTTACCCAAAATACTAATCATATGGGATTCACTTTCCTTCCATACAAAGTATATTGTACACTCTCCATCCAAATTACCTAAGGGTCTTAGATTTCCTTATTCATTCCTTTAGTGTACAAAACAACATCCCATTTCTTATCATAAAGCTCTTTCTATTTAGTGGGTCCCTTTATGGATCTAGGTATATATATAATATTTATATTTTTAAAAATACAAACACGTTCACTCACTATTTATATAGGAATCCTATACCTAAGCTCTGATACTAGATGTGACAACCCGAATTCCGATGCATCGATTTTTTTTTAAATTCCAATCCATCGAAACTTGTATTGGTTTGCTCTGGTATCCTGCAAAAGACAGAGACATAAAATATGCCAGAGCTCAGAAAATATCTCACAGCGGAATGGATAAAATATATTATAATCAAAACATAGCCTTACCCTATTATTAATACTGCCTAACCAGTATCCAAAGCTATCATGTCTCTGCCACAAATCTAACCTACGAGTATATTATGAGGAGGGGGCCAGAATACAAGTTCTGGTGACTAGATTTAAACTATAAACTTTGGATAATCCTACATATACTGTTCAATCATGTTATCTTATTTATTAGGTTACTTGGGTTATCAGCACTCATGGCTTACACACACGTCGTACCCATTTACTTCCCAGTGGATTAATCTAATATAGTATATATGTAGCTACCCCCAATATTGAGGTATACCCCATGGTACCCCACTCGCACGGTCTCCACCGTAACACCATCGAAATATATGCAGTCCCTCATCCTGCGTCGTAGTGACGTACAAATAACAATATTACGTTCTGCATATACCTATCATTACTATGCTACGCAAATGTATGGACTACCACCTTTGTTCGAATCCGAATTCATACTCGAGTAATGCCCTCAAGCCTACGATACACCCACTAGAGACAACATGCATGTATCTAGACTGTCCACAATACATATCTTCAATTGTAGCTCGATGCCTCAATCGCACGTCCTTTAATGTGCACAGAGTTCCATGGCAGGGCGAAATAGGAAACACGGAACTCGGTCGGGAGCTTTTTCATATCTGTACAGGCCCGTCTTTAAAGAGCCTCTATATATAGATATACCTATGGTCTGTTTTCATGGTGGCTATGGCCCCACCACGGCTCCCTCAACTCGTAAAGACTACAAGAGCTAAGCGACTGCCACTAATAACAAACAATCTAAATATCCATTTGGCGTCTTCCCTTAACCCCTTACCCCGATAGTGAAGGGTGAATGGTATCTTGGGTTTAGCTCTAGTCTTTTCACATCCCACTAGCTGTCGATGACGGGTATGCGACGATCTACTATTCTTATTGGTCGTGACCCTCCGCCTTTCCATTGAGGAAACCACCGAATCACCCTCGTGTCACCGTGTCACAACATTCTGACTACATAGCTACTTCTGCAGTCAAGGCCCACCCACCTACCAGTTTCGCGCAGACCTAACCTCTGCGAGCACAACCTAAGACATCTGTCACCGCACGGAGGACTACTAGGAGCCCTTACGTACCTCAGGAAGCTGTGTGCTTCCCCTTCCAGTCCTTTGGAGCTGTCATAACAATAAGATGAATGTGCGCACCCCTCGTGCCTATAACACCTCGATGATCTACCCCGTAGGGTTATCCGCCCTCAAATGTACGGACTGGTCCAAGCACCTCACTTTAATATGTTGTTAGACCCTATGTCTAAACACTCTTTTTCACGCTTGCTTTTCCTTATCAGGTTTCCTTTTAACTTGGTTATTTCCATTCACATTGAATTCGTCATCAGTTACCAAGTTCCTCTTGCTTATTAATTTCAATTATAACTTAACCCATTTAAGTTTATTAATAAGCCCACAACCTGTTATTCTCCAGATTGTGGCCCAAAGTCTGTAATCCACAATCTCTTTTATATTCTTGTTTGTTTTCATCATTACAATAACATGTTTTACTTAATATGTAATTAATCATATCTCAGTTCACATGTTTTCCAATTAACATGCCACTTATCTCAGTTCACATGTTTTTCAATTAACATGTCACTTATGTTTATGATTAAATATAGCTTATTTCATTTCATAAGTTTTCCTTATCCTTTCTCATTTAATCATAATTCCATTTTACATCGTCAATACAACTTATCGTTGTTTACTTATTAACTTAGTTCTATTAACTAAGGCCTATTAATAAGTTTCTCTACCCATTTATTATAACCAATGTTATCATTTCCTCTTGTCCCTAGGACAAGTCTAAACATGTTATTCTTATCAGCGGGTTTCAGACCTCCAAGTTTACAGATTACATAATTTATAATTAACTACAATATATTTTCTCCCTTTTTCTTAACTAGCTTCAGATTTTCCCCTTTAGTGATTACTTAATTTACAATTAAGTGTCCCTTAACTCAATCCACCAGTCATCCCGTTCCCTTACTAGTTTATTATAACCTATGTTATAATATTCACTTGTCCCTAAGACAAGTCTACCTATTATACAACATTTTCATTAATGTTATTTAATTATAATAGGTTATTATCATTCCCCTTTTTAAATCATTTACTGATGTAAACCATTATTCTTCATTCACCGTAATATATATTCCTTATTATATTAAGGAAAACAGTTCATGCACCTTATCAGTTTAATAGAAGGAATCAATGATTTATTTTCATAACGCATTCGCATTTGAATTCGTGGTAGCAAGTAATTTCTTTACTTTTCTTACTTTATTTACTGTGGCTTACTTGCAACCACGTTCTCAAAAATAGGTCATTTAGGGAAATACATCACTTTTCCTTCTCATCACACTAACTCAGTTCATTACATCCCTTCCTTTCTTATTTTCTAAGTTAGACATTTAATTACCATCATTGCCATTTATTCATATCTTATTATATACATAAATTTATATATATGTACATACATATAGACCTCTTACATTAAGCCTACACTTGTGGATGCTGGATTTGCCGGGAGAGTCCGGACAGACTTCTACCACAAGCCGACTTAACCTCGTGCCTTAGCACCATTTTTATTTATGCACCTAGACCTCTCACATTAGATTTACCACTTGTGAATGCTGGATATGCCGGGCGGGTCTGGGTAGACTTCTATCACAAGTGCAATCTAACCTCATGTCTAAGGCGTTACAGTTCCAAATTACTGTGTATTTAGGCATGTTCATATTTTAATAGTTATCCTCTTTTATTCCATGTAAATTTTTGGCATATTATCCTCTTCATATGTTTACTATAATTCAATTTACATGTCGTCAAGTTATACCTATATTTTGGCGCATGTCCTTTTTAACATGTATTTAATTCTAATTTTTGACATGTAAGCATTTAATCGGGTAATTGTTCAGAACTAGCAAGTTATAAGTCAATTACTCAATAATATGCCATAAGTAAATCATGTAGTTACAATCACTGAATTGGCTATTCATATCCTAACAAGTTTATTTTCTCCAGCATGTAAACATTTAATACTTTAGCCAATTCAACATAGGAATTTCCTTACATATTCATATTAGCATTTCAACTCATTACAATAGCAATTTATAATTAATCTGGCAATTTCACAATTAATACAAAGGGGAATGCTAAACGGTTATGTACCGGTATCTAAAATAATATGGCTTAAATCCACTCACCTCGTAAGCTTTCCAAATCCTGGATCTGGTCCAGATCTAATCCTCCATGATTTTCCCCTAATTGAATTCAGAACCTAATAATCATGGATTTACCATTTTTACTAAAAAAGAAAGGGAAAAGAATGAGGAGGAAAAATTGAATAGATTGGATTTGGAACGTTACCTTGCTTTTCATGTAATTCTGAACGTCTAAAAAAACATCAATCTCTTTTCGCCAAATCTTAATTTAAGATTTTCTAATTTATAAACCTAAATTTCTGAATATAATTTGAGGAGAGAGAGGAAGATAGTAATGGCAGAGCTCCAGCGTAGCTGCCAAATTATGAATTTTAGGGTTAGGTCTAAGGTCTTATTTATAGGTGGAGCGGAGGAACCAGGACCCTCAAATTTAATTTTTAAAAATCAGAATCATCCACGTCAGAAAAGAACTTTCCAGATCCACGGGTGGGTCGACCCCTAGGTCCACCCCCCTGTTGGTGGGTCGAACCCTAGGTCGACTCCCAACGGTCTAATTTCCCTCCAGATTTTCCCCCTCGTGAAATTTGATTTTTGAACTGATTTTCGAATTTTCTGGATATATTTATTTAATATATATACATATAAGCTCCTTATATGTATACAAACTTCTAATGCTCATAACTTCTTCATACGGTGTCCGTTTTACGCAAACCAGGTGTCTATCTTGACCAGAATTTCGAGACGGACGCAATGGAACAGTCCGTTTTACTTAATTCTGAATATTTAATAAAGTTATACTTAGTTTATTATCTTGAGTTAAAAATGCAGGGTGTTACACTCTACATATACGTCTTCTTTAATTTGAAATTATAATGGTTTGGAAGGGCTAGTAATATCCTAATTGCTTCTAATCTAGCTACAAGGTCAAACATTTCATCGTAATTTATTCCTTCTTCTTGAATATAACCTTGCATTACTAATCGTGCCTTATTTCTTATGACCTCACCGTGTTCATTCATTTTATTCTTATAAACCTATTTAGTTCCTATTATAGTTTTATCCTCCAGTCTAGGAGCAATTTCCTATACATCATTCCTAGTAAACTGATTTAATTCTTCTTGCTTGGCAAGGATCCATGAATCACCGGAAGATGCTTCCTTTGGATTCTTAGGTTCAATAGTTGAAATAAATGCAGATATTCTTATATTGTTTAACAGGTTACGATTCCTGACGATGAAACCAATGTCTCCTAGGATATTTTCTACAAGTTGTTCTCTTAGTAATCTAATTATTTTATGTGGTTGACTATCTTCATTATTTGTTTCATTAACTTCATTTTCATATTCATCTTCGTTGTGTTGTGTTGTATTTTTATAATTTTCGTCAAATGATGCGTTTAAGGTTTCTTCTATAGTATTGGTTCTTGAATTAAAAAATATGCCTTACTTCTTTCTTAAAATCCAATAAATATTCCTTTATCGAATTTCAAGTCAAATTTATCTAAATTTTCTTTAGTATTAAGTATAAAACATTTACTTCCAAATATTTAAAATATGACACTTTTGGTTTCTTGTTATATAAAAATTTAATATGGTGTTTTATGAGTTAAGGGTCTGATTGAAATTCTATTGAAAATATAACAAGATGTTGCAACTGCCTCAGCCCAAAAATTATTTGGTAAATTGCTATCAGATAACATAGTTCCCGCACACTCTTATATCGGTCTATTTTTACGTTCAACTACTCCATTTTGTTGAGGGGTTCTAGGAAAAGAAAATTTATTTTATATTCCCTTTCTATTGCAAAAATTTTCAAAATTTTAGTTTTCGAATTCTCCTTCATGGTCACTACATATTGTTTTGATTTTTAGGGATAATAATTTTTGAATTTTTTTAGTAAAAGTTTGAATGATCAAAATCATCACTTTTATTTTCAAGAAACAAAGTCCAAGTGAATCTACAAAAATCGTTGACTATTAAATAAGCATATTTATTGTGATTTATCGACTGGGTTTGAGATGGACCAAATAAATTCATGTGAATTAACTCTAATGGTTTCGAGGTTGTAATTTCCTCTTTTGATTTAAATGTACTCTTTTTAATTTTCCGAACTGACAAGCATCACATAAATTATTAACCTTAAACTTCATTTTGGGTAATCCCCTAATTGAATCTAATTTAGAAATCCTAGAGATGTATTTGAATTTTATACGACCAAATCTTTTATGCCAGATCCAAGGGTCACTTGTGTGGGCCATAAGACATAAATTATCTTTGGAGATCTTCATACTCAATATATATAGATATTTTTCTTTCTATCTCCTTGAATATTACTTTTGAATTCTTATCTACTATAAAGCATTTATCCTTTTCAAAGTTTATTTTATAGCCCTTATCGCAAAGTTGACTTATACTTAGTAGATTGTGTTTTAGATTCCTAACTAGTAAAACATCAGAAATAGTTGGAGTTTCAGAGTTACTGACATTGCCGATGCCAACAATATATCCTTTAGAGTTATCTCCGAAGTTCACCCTTCCACCATCTTCATAGACTAGATTATATAGTATTTCTATACTTCCGATCATATGTCACGAGCATCCACTATCCAGTATCCATTTATCCTTTTTAATTTCCACCATTTGTTTGACAGAATTTGTATTCTCAACAGCCATGTAACATAACATTTCGGAATTTGAATTTTCAACCGCCACTTCACCCATCTTTTCAAATTTTGAATTTTCAATAGCCATAAAACACATGTTTTCCTGTATCGAACAACATTTCAGTAGATCACTTGAATTTTCAACATAATTGAATGCAGACTCTTTCAACATTGATGCAATGGATGAATTAATACTTGTAACGACCCGGATTTTCAGCCGTTGAATTCTGAATATTTAAATTGGTTTAAATATTTTATTTGAATTATATATAGGAATTTATTTAATAAAATGATATTTAAACGTATAATTTATAGTATATTTAAAACGAGGTCAAAATGGCGCGGTAGTTTGAAAATTAGATTTCAAATTTCAAATGAATGTACAGGATTTAAAATAAATTGGATTTTAGCAAAACAAGAAATATTTGAATTTATTTGACAATATCTTCCTAACGAATGTGAAAAATCCAGATTTCATAGCGGGAACAAAAAGTTATGTCAAATCAAATTTAGAAATAGTCGCTGTAGAATCGTTTATGGACCATAACAGTTTAGTTAAAATAACTAGGGATTGGTTACGAATTTGGACAAGATTCTTTTGAGGCGTAGCTATAATTTAATTTTTAGAATTTTACTGAAATTTTTAATTAATTAAATACGCAACTTTTTATTTGGAGTATTTTGCACCCTATATCAATATTGTGGGGTTTCATAATATAAGTTAAACTACCGGTATTATTATATTTTTGGGATCGTGGTACCTCACTGAACACGACCGTGCTCTTATTTCTATCTGTAACAGTCGTAAGTAAACAGAATTCTATGCAACCAGTATGACATTAACTTTAAAAATAAATATACAGGACATATTGAATCAACTACAGTCTAGTTCGCAAATCAAGCTACGTTTCAAATCTTTGGATAGGCCTAACCTATTCCTTCAAAGTTGCTGTATGTATAGTTTATCGGTTCACAAGCCTATTCTCTGCATCTGGCATGCCACTCTATTCATTCAGATCCATAGAACTGAAGGGTACGAATAAATAGAAAAAAAAAATTTACCCTATAAGTTTGCAAAAACCATGCTCTTCAAGTTTTTCTCCAAACCGTGCTCTCCACGCCTTTTAAAACAGCATTCCTACCAAGGTTTACTTTTCACGCTTGCCAAGTATTTTAGAGACCGTGTGTACCAAGTAAATGGTACCGTGCTCCATACGCTGTTATATCCCGTGCTTCCCAATCCATCTCTCCTTTAAATACTGTTATCCCTTCGTCCTCATTTTCGTTTAATCCATCTGCTATTTCTCCAACAACAAAAACCACTGCACTTCAAAAATCAAATTAAAAATCAATACATATCAAAAATGTTTGATTCTTGTTTCAATGATTCTATTTTTGCAAAAGCTTTCTCATCACTATATTTTATGGGGTGTGAGCCAAGATTGGGGGTTTCGGCTATACTCGCGGTCGCGACTTGTACTGGAAACTTTGAAGTCAGTTCAAGGTCGGATTAGCTATTGGTTTTTGAATGAAGAATGGTGGGGTTTGGCATGAATCTCGGGAAATAAGGAAAGTTGCGCTGGAGTTTAGAAGATGTTTGTGTTGAGTTTTTTTTGGTGGCAACAACGGTGGAAGTGCGGTCTGGAATGGAGACTAACAAAGGGTCGATGATCATCAAAGGTAGTGGAATGGTTTTTCGTTTGGTCAGGTGAAAGAGAACGGATGGGAAGAGGAGTGAGATAAGTTTGATCGTGGCTTCAGAGTCCTGTAGCATGAAAAACAGAAGGGGATTTGAGGAGCTGGCGTGCATTTGTGGTGCCTGGAGGAAAGTATCAGATTGTTTTCAAAAGAGAGGGTGCATCGGTTTCTGGGTTTGTAAATGAAGGTGGAAACTAGGTCGGCAATGGCTTAAAGGCTGTAGCGTGCCTAGTTTCTGGGAGAAGCTATCATGTTTTATAGGAGATCGTGGGGTTTCTGTTGAGCTGTGGTTCAGGGTGATTTTCTTTTTGGAGATGTACGGTTGTGACTTGGGTTTGAACTGAATGGTGTTAAGGTCGATGTTATAATATGGAGATGAGAGGTTCGACAATAGAACTAGGAAGTTCCGAGGCTTGTGGTTAATCACAGTCTGTCCGCTAGTGTATTTTGTAGAGGTTGCTGTCTAGATTATTGTTGAGGGGGACAGTGGATTCTGGTTAGACGAATTGAGGTGATTGAAGGTAGAAATTGTTGAAGGCGAAGTTGCAGTGATGGTTGGCGAAGAGATATTCCCATATTTAACTTGTAAAATGAATGGCGGTGCCCGCGTTGGTTGAGTTGCGGTGAACTCCAGCGGCTCAGATCTTCGATGGCGACGGTTTGAAGGAAGTCAATGAAGTTCGATTCAAAGGGCCTGGGTATCATGTTTTAAATCGTGATTGGCCGGAGATTAATCAAGTTAAACGGTAATTAACTTAAGCCAATGACCGTCTTAGCAAATATTAATTGATTTAATTCATGTATAAACTTGTAATAGGGATAACATATTCATATGATAACAGAATGGCAAAAAACAAACTACGTTGGATTCAGAACAACGAGATCTTTGTTGTCGAACTGATGTGGCTGAGAACTGGGAGATTGGAAATTTCATGATAAAATCAAACGTCTGTTTGATTGTAAACGGAGTAAAAGCAGAACCGTCAATTACGAACCAAGGTGAGTAAACTCACTAACTCTGACTCGTTATATTTTTATATAAACAAGTTTTAAATTTATTTAAAATAATATTTTTACTGTATAATGGTTGCTCGGTTGAATGGTTGATAAAAATTGGTTGATAGGATTACATCGTTGATCAATTATTAGCTTGATATTTCATATTTGATGTGAAATGATATTATTGATGTTATTAACATCAGTGGATGCAGGGAAACAGGTTAGAGGGGCCCAACTGGGTTCCTCAACATTTATATTATGGTTTTCATATAATCGCATTATATGATGTGGTATGTATTCTATGATTGATTTTGTTGTCACTGACCCTATAAATTTTAGTATTTAAATAATATAAAATATTTTTAAATATGGGAAATGGAGTTTGGGATTTAAAAAGAAAATTTATTTTCAAAAATAAGAATTTAATTTTCAAATAAATTTGAAAGTAGAAATCTGTTTAAATGAATAAACATGAAGTTGTTTATAAATGAGTTTGTAACTTAAGTGAACTATTTATCATTGGATAAACTGAAATTATAATTTCAAATTGAATTTACATAAGGGTGGAAATCGGTTTTTAAACCAATATTTGAAATGAGATTCGAACTTGGTAATTATAAAGGAAATTTTAAAGGGGATTATAAGTGGTTGGAATAAAATGAGATTCGATATGAAAAATTCTAAATAAAGGTTATAAATAGAATTTGGATTTAAGATATGTTTATAAGTATGAAATCAAATTGATTGTATAGAAGGTAATATATTCACGCTTTAAGTGAATAATGGTTTAAAGGAAATATTTTGCAAATTAAATATCTATAAAGGAAGTTTATATTTGAAATATAAATCCAAATTGGAACTTGAATGGAAAAGGAAATTGGATAATCGTTTTAAAATGAGAACGATGAGTTTTATTTCAAAATTTGGAATATAAAATAAACTATAATAACGTTTTGCAGAGTGACATGGTTATAAAGGAATTTGGGAAAGTTTTGGAAAGGATGAATTCAAAGGTGAATTTGGAATTTGAATTGACCTAAAATGGAAAAGTTCAGAATATAAATCGAAAAAAGAGTATTCGAAAGAGAGTAATTTATTGGAATTTGATTATCTTGAATTTAGGGAAGTAGTTATTTTACTTTCCGTTGTGAATCAAACTTAACTATTTAATTATTTACTTATTAGTTTATTTCTTGAATTAATATGTACAAGTTATATTTGGAAACAGCGATTTTAACGCTGCCATTAAAATCAATGTTTTGTAAATGCTAAGCGGCGATTTTAAATGCTGCCATTATAATATATGTTTTGGTAAATCTAAACAGAAATTTTAATGCTGCCATTATAATAACTGTTTTTAATAGCGATCTTAATGCTATTGTTATAATAAGTGTTCTATAATTCTAGACAGCGATTGTAACGTTGTGGTTAAAAGTATTGTTTTATAAATCAAATATTTGGAAACAGCGATTGTAACGCTGTTGTTAAAATGAAATGAATTGGTCAACGAGGAATTAAGGAAGGGAATTCAGAAATATTCTCCGATATTAATAATGTATATTTTATGAATATAGGAAAATAAGGATTCGTGAATATTTAGAAATGTTTTCTAACTGGAATAAGAGATATTTTCTCGAATAAAGGAATTATAATATTGAAAATGTTTTTCAAAGAATCGAGAGGGGAAATCGAGCTTCAAAAGAATACGAAAGATGGGAAATGAGATTGTAAATGATAATATAATAAGGAATTGATTTAAAGGGGCCAATGTTGATTGATGATTGATCGATCGAATTCCTACCTGGAAATAAGATCATTGGTTGCACACTTATTTTTCTTTGATAGTTAAATCACCGACTATCAAAGTTTTTGACCATTCTTCCGTCGTCAATACGGAGAGACCGGGATCAGATCCAGTATCTGAAAACCACTCTGTGTGGACGTTAGCATTGCGATCGAATATGATGATGAAAATTGAAGATGGAGTTATGCCAGGGCTATCCTGTTTATGGAATAGTGCCTCCAGGTTGTCCAGTCCCAGGACAACGTGAATGGACGAATTTCTGACAGAGTATATCTAACGGATCGCGTAAGTTGATCTCTTCAAACATACTTATGTTTGGTGGCGGAGGAATTCGTTTCTCTTAGCTTTATACCCGTGGTATTTTTGGGGGAATCAATTTGTGATTTGGCGGGTATGACGATGTGGCATTCAAAGTGAATGGTGGTCAGGTGTTCTAAAAGATACGTAATGACCTCAAGCCTCATCAATCGGGAAATGACAGAAATTGGACAAGCAACATGGCTATGTGGGTCGCACCCATTAGGATGTATAATCACCTATCTAGAGAAATTCCATTTGATTCTTTAATCTATCGATGCTGTCCCTTTCGGGAAACAGTTGCTGATCCCAACCGTTGGTGATATACATTCGATACACTCAAGCGAAATGAGTGGTCGGTCATGTAAGGGCCGGGTTGCAAGACGTTCTTGTTGAACCTAGTGTATTCGCCTCTAGAGATACACTATCGGAAGGTGGTCCCATACCTTGTCATGTTGGAAATCCAATCTCCAATAAGCGCCCTGCGGTTTTTGATTTTATATTATATATGGAGAGTGAGATGCAAGAGTTCGACTAGATGGTTATTTATTTGATTAGACACTATTATAATATCACCAGATTTTGATATAAAAAAGTTTTGGCCATCGTAAGGTAAAAGCCATCCGTGTTTATGTATGGATCGGTCTTACGATTATCATTTCTTTCGAATGGATTTTTCGAAAGTTAAATCAATGGTTGGAATTTACTCACACCAGTCCCATGACCGACCCGAAGTTTATTTTGTTTTGTTTTCCCTAAACTCTTGGGTGCCCAAATTTGTATGGACAGTCAAGTAGTCGGGATTTTTACAGATTCACTTAGAGGAGCTTGAACCAGGAGGCTTCATCAGTTAGCTATAAACTATCATATTTTCCGTTGTATACTATGTTGTATCTGGAAACAGGAGTTTATAACTATTCCAGAGATAACTGTTGTGCTCTGATAATGGTATGTATATAAAGTTACTGATTTTGTATTTCGATGTTTATGTTATCTAATATATTCTATTCGTTCCGCTATGAGTTTGTGGTCTTCGTTTTTTTCTTCTATTCTAATATTTCTTTCTTTCTATTTCTCATCCTCTAACTTCTTTCTAATAATGATTCATGTTGCTGTGCAATTTGGGTTGGACGTGTGGTGTTATTAGTCGACTCAAATAGTACGAAAATTCGGGTCGTTTCAATACTAGTGTTAACAATCATTTCAAAATTTGCCATTTAATATTTTCAAAAATTTGATTATGAACTTTTTGAAAAACCTAACTCTGATACCAATTGTTAGGGATTGCGGAATGAATTTTAAGGCAAAACTAACACTAGAGGGGGGGTGAATAGTGTTTTCAAGGAATTTAAGAGAATATAAAACTTATATGATCTACTATATGGAGCACACACCACAGAGATAATCACAAACACAGAATCAAACACAGATATAGAAATAAACAAAAATAAAATACAGAAAAGGAAAGAACACACCGGATTTTATACTCGTTCGGGTTGCTCCTACATCCAGTAACGCAACTCTGGATTGCACAATGTTTTATTACTAGATCAAAATATAAGTACAATCCCCTTGATTTCACAGCTACAAGATTAACACCTATTCCACCACCCTTGATTTCATGGCAGCAAGGTTCACACCGTTTCCGTTCCTTGACTTCACGGCGAAGAGGAACACACCATTTCCCAGACAATCCCAAATGATTACAACAGCCCTATAACTCTTCAATAACACTTTGATTCAAAGAGTAATGAGTAGAGAGTGAGAAGAGAAGAAGTATTATGTATTTAGAATAGAAATCAGCAGAGTAGAAGTGCAAAAATCATAAAAATATGAAATAATAATGGAGAAATGAAAAGGGAAGAAGACGGAGAATAAGAATGGTTAAAAATTCGAAATCAACCCCTATTTATAAGATTTGAAAGGTTGCAAGCTTCTGGAACATTACAAATAGTGAAAAGACACTTCCTTTCAAAACTGAAAATATGACAGTCGTATGCTGACATCCTCTCCTACGTATGCCAAGATATATGTTTTGAAAATTTGAATATTTTTCAATTGCTTTACCATATATATAATTATGGAAATTCTTGAATTAAAACATAATGATATAAATGAGTATTATAAAGTAGAAAATCATAAATATAAATTATATTTATAAAATTATAAAGTTTAAAACTATATAAATATAAAATTATAAAAGTATATAACTATATATAAACTAATAAGCCTTGAAACTTAAGTTTAAAATCAAAGGTAAGATAGAAAAATTAATTAAAATCAGAATTTGAAAATTGAAAATAGAATTTGAAATTTGAAATTCAGAATTTGAATTTGAACTTG
This sequence comes from Allium sativum, assembly GCA_030737875.1. Taxonomy (NCBI): domain Eukaryota; kingdom Viridiplantae; phylum Streptophyta; class Magnoliopsida; order Asparagales; family Amaryllidaceae; genus Allium; species Allium sativum. The sequence goes on from CM060912.1 coordinate 153,070,950, forward strand.
GAGTGCTATTCAGAGTCTTACGTATAAACTAGACTCTATTACTATATTTATCTCGAAATCTTGATTACTCATGAGTCTTGAATCTTCTCTAAATCCGAATCTCTTAAATCTCTAAAACTGTACGGTCTTCAGCATTAATTCATGTACATAACTCCTGCATATATATATATATATATGTGTGTGTGTATGTGTGTGTGTGTATATATATATATATTCTAGATAGAGATGTCAGTATATATTTTATAATCAATTAATATTGTAATAATAAGGTTATTGTCATCAAAACTCCATTCTCCGACACCCACACCTGCCCCGTAGATCCGGTGTGGGTTTGGAATTTTTCCCCGTACCCGAAATCCATACGGGGTGGGGTAGACCAGCCCCACCCCCTCACATGACCCGGAGATATTGTGTTCTGATTTACACAAATTTATATACTTATATTTTTTATCGGTAAATGATAAATTATATACATATTATAATGTGTTCACAATGATAAAAGAATATAATAAAATGAGTTGTAAGATAATAGTTCAAAATGTATGCATTTGTTATTGTATGATTATCATTGATTTAACTTAACACTATGAAAATTCTATAGTTTGTTGAATTGAAAGAATATAATTTTCAAGTTATAACCATGTATACCTAAGAAGATTATCAACTAATCATGTAGCACCCCGTATTTCTGTTAATACTAATATTCACAAATTAATATTGAGAATTTGCATGAAATAGCCTTAAAAGGCATATAATAAATTTGAGATATGTGAATTGCCTTAAAAGGCGAAAAATGGAATTAAGACATTAATTGGAAAATTAATGTGTAGAAATGGTCATAAGTTAATTATGGATTAATTTGAATTCATGAATAGGTGTGTGTGTATATATATATATATATTTATATATATATATATATGGGCAGTTAATGTAAACATGAATAGAAGTTTATTAATTTGCTGAGTGTTTGCTGAGTCACTTCTGACTCATTGCTGAGTCAATAAGATAAACCCCATCTGGTCTGAATGGCTGCGGTTATTTCTAGGTTAAATCTAATGGCCTAAATGAATCCTAACATCTATAAATAAGTGGGTAAACTCTAACCCTAAATCACTTGAAAAATTGGAGAGCTACCGACATGCCGTTGCCATGGAGTTCAGCATAGCCGTCACAAACTAAAGAAGAAGAAGGCCTAATCTACAAACTAAATCTACTCAAATCAAATCAAAAGCTCTCTCTCATTCTATTTCTCTTCTTTAAAATTGTGAGTATGATGAATCTCACAATATTATTATAAAATAATTTGATTAAGTTATGAATGGATCACAAGAAAGTGATATGAATTGTTATGTATTTGTAAATTATGTTGTGGATCTCTTGTTATGCTATTATGTTATCATATATATGTTGTTATGTTGTAGTGATTATGTTGTAAATAATCCTATGCTATGCCATATGTGATTAATCATGCTATGCTATGTTGTAAATCATATCATGCTATGTTGTAAATCATATCATGCTATGTTGCAAATTATGATATGCTATGTTGTAAATCTTATATATGTTGTAGATCTCATATTATCACATATGTTGAAATACTTATGTTATATGATAATGATGTCATGTTAAGTTGTGTTGAATCATACAAGTTGTAAAATCATGATGTTAGTATTTATGCGAATTGGATCATGTTTAAAGTTTATGTTTTTTTATATAATAGATCTTGATTATGGGAATTTGCCTATTGGGTTAGGTGTACCCATATACATGAATCTACAAATTAATTGGATCTTGAATATGGGAATTTTCCTATTAAGTTAGGTGTACCCATATACATGAATCTATGATTAAATGAATTTTGATTTTTGGGAATTTGCCTATTGAGTTAGGTGTACCCATATAAAACCATATTGTTAATGATGTTGATTCACACATGTCCTATACAAGTTTATGAAATTTGATCAAAATCATATTATGTGAATTATAAATAAGTTGACACCCTTAGATCCATGACATGTATAACCTTATGCAAGTTGTAATGTATGCAAGTTTTACCCCTTGTTATGATTTATTTAGTCACATATATATGTTGTTGTTGTGAATATTTTCTTTTATGCTATGAGTTAGACTAATAGGGTCTAGCATACATTTTGCGAATAAACGTTCAAACGTGGGGTAGGGGTAATATTAGGAAATTAATAAATTGGGGTGCAATTGATATGATTTTGCATGCCTTAAATGGATGTCCATAATTGAGTCAATTATGGACATTGTTAAATTTGGAATTAATTAATAATTCAAGTAGGGAATTATTAAAATTGGGGAAGTGGATTATTAATAATAATCAATGCTTAGGACACGAGGTTGGACCCGTTTGTGACGTAAACCTGCCCGGACCCACCCGGCAAATCCAGTAGTCACAAATGTCGGCCCAATGTGAGAGGTCCTAGGCCCAAACTAAAGCATAACAGTTGTAAAGACACGAGGTTAGACTCTTTTATGGTGTAAGACTGCCCGGACCCACCCGGCAAATCCAGCTGCCATAAATGCCAGTCTAATGTGAGAGGTCTTTATGAGGTTATGGCCTTAATGAATTAAGAAATACTTAGCCAGATAATCATGTAAGGTGGGACATGGGGGTTAAGTAGGTGCCTTGGGTGGCATGAGGAATCTAGTGGTTGCCTTTAGAGGCATTTGAAATACGATTAGACTTAACCAAATACACATGTAAATGAACATGACTAAGTGGGTTAAGTGGATGGACTAATGGGACAAGCTTAGGTGGAATGCTTGTGGGAAATAATGGGGGCCCATTTCAACCAGTATCCCAAAACGTATCTTTGTGGGCTCGACCCAAGTCGAGGATGGGACACGCATACTGGGTTTGACTATAAGAGGCCAAAACAGGGAGCGGTGGCAACGTAAGTCCAACGGGTTTCATATGCGTGTGTGGACCCGGGCTGGTAGGTAAGACGTTGTTGCATCGTGTAGGTATAAGCCGTGCATCTCCGTTATATCGGGTTGCCACTTTAGGGGAATGATACACCCCACTGTGGGGCCAGCACGGGTATCTACGAGTAGGGAGCCGATGGAAAAATGGAAAGTGGGGTACACCTAGTGGAGATAGGGGCAGGCGGCACCTATGTAGTCAGCTAGGAGTACGTAAAGCCATTAAGAAAGTTTCTAAGTGAAGCTAAGTGGAATCAATCTTTAGGGTGACTGGTGTGGTGCAGTATAGTGTTTATCCTTTAGTATTTAGTAGTGCCTATAACGTTTCCTTTAGCGATTGTCTATGTCCTTAATCTGCTCTTTCATAGACATTTCCTTGCTTTCCAGCTTATGCCTTAGTCCAGTTATTTTGATAATAGTATTGTAGAATTATCATACTCGCCAGACTTTATGTCTGACCCCCCCTCTTTTTCATCTTTTTCTCCCTTCAGGTCCTCAGGTTGGGCCAAGTTCCAGTGGAGTCTGATTGGATTGCTTATCTCTTGGAAAGCTTGGACTGCTGAAGTAAAGTCCAGCTTGTTATCTTTCTTTTTAATGGCTATTTATGTAATGGGATTATGTACTTGTTTTATCAAGATAGATATTGTACTTGACTTTGATTATGGTGTTATGATGTAATCAAACATGTTTTGACTTCTGCTGCAATTGAAATAAAGTTTTTAAATTTCCAAGTACTATTTTATATCTGTCTTGTTGAAATTTTACTGTTCTATATTCATCTAAAACCTCCATAGAAGTTAATGCATTCCCTTTGTGAGTGACATTAATGGACGTGGTGTGTTACAAATCATTATAGTTATAAAGTGTTCTAATGATGTTTCAATCATGTGGGTCAGGTTGGGGTAGGTTAGCCATGCCCCAAACCCGACCCTAGACCCGGACCTCCAAAAGCGGATCACTGGTCTATACCTGCCCTGAAGATCCTATGGGATGGGTCTAATTGGGTCAAAACAGGGGGTCAAACAGGTTTGGACCCTTAACTCGCCCCATTGCCATCCCTAATGTTGGTATAAACTTAGATACAAGTAATCATAACCATTAGATTAGTTTTTGAATTTCACCTTTCATGTAAAAACAAATAAACCAATGTTCCACAATTTATGAACCTAATTTTGTATAGAGTTTTGTATTCCAATAATATATATATATATATATATATATATATATATGAATATATATGAGCGTTTCAGGGCACTCCTGTTTTGTAGCACCCCTACCCTACTGTGAGCTACACTAATCCAAATTCAACGAAAAATTGTAAATGTTCAATTCACATTTATCCAAATTTTGATCTCGTTTTAATGTTCATAGAGTAATATATTTGATGTTTAAATTTAACGGTTCGAATAAATGTCTGAACGGTGAATAACTGAGCTAAAATTTTGAAAATGTTTCGAACGTCGGAACAAGCTCAAATTCTAAATAGATGATTATATATATACGGATTGATTATCTACAAATTTTTGTTGTATTCGGATTAATGTAGCTTACGGTAGGGTATTGATGCTAAATGGGTGCTCCAAAACGCTCCTTATATATATATATATAAGTATAGTTCAATGGCACCCCAAATAGTGAGCACCCCATTTTCCCTCTTCTCTACATCTCTTATTTATTATAAATTAAGCTAGTGGAAGGAGAGAGAAGTAGTGGAGGGAGAGAGAGAAACGCAATGTGTGGTGGAAATCAGATGTGCATTTTGGGGGTACTGCATTGTTTCGGGTGCCATAGAACGCTCACTATATATATATATATATATATGAAATAGTGGAGCACCCCGATAACACCCCTCTTTTCGATCACATATTCTCTCTCTCTCTCCTTACACTCACCTCCCACTAACTTAAACTAATATAAATGAAATGTGGAATTTAGGAGGCTATTGGGGTGCTGCATTTTCGGGGTATCATTGAATGCTCACACACACACACACACACACACACAATATATATATATATATATGTATGTGTGTCTTCTTAAACACAAAAATTTGACCCAAATTAGGGGACACAAATTGTCTACTATTGGATTGCCCCCTGGTTTCCACTTCTCACATAAAGACAAATTGATCCAAAAATCAAGATTTTGTATCACCTAATTTGTGTCAAATATATGTACGTATGTATGTATATATGTATATATAGGATAATGAGCACCTCAAATAATGCAGCACGCCTTTAGTCCCCTGATTTCCACCACATAATCCCATTTCCCTCTATTTCCACTAATTCTATCTTCCTTTACTACCTTATTTAATTATAAATATATGACCATAATTAGGGTGCAAAAGGGGTTTCATACAACCGAGAGACACAAGCCTCGATCATTAGATCTTTTTGTTTTATTATGGTGGGTGTAACGACCAGGATTTTTAATCATTCAATTTTGAACATTTAAAATTTGTTTTAAGTGTTGAATTGGAAATATAGATGGATCTTTCGTATGGAGATTTTCGATTTAATAAATGAAAAAACCGATCTAATTTTGAATATATCGAACTATCGTACTACGAAAACGAGAAATAGTTGAATTCTAAGTTAAAAATGAATCGAAATGATTTGAATGATTATTATAAATTCTGCTTGAATTCGAAAAAAATTAGCGAAGTTTTTAAAGTAGAAAATTTAAATGATTTCTTTTTCTATTAAAATCGTCGATAATCGACGTATTGAAATAGCCAATTTTCAAACAAACTCGGATTTCGACAAAATCAGTTTCATTGAGTCCGGAACGTCAAACTGTAGCAGGATGTCAATTTTCATCACGATCGGAGCTCGTATGTGGTCATTTAAGCATGAAACTTCAGGCTTAAGTTTCGTGAGAATATTATAATAATAAAAATCTCTTCGAAATCAAATGTATTAAATAAAAAATCAATTTTTTTTAAAATCAAATCTAATTTACATAAATCTTTTCAAAATTTAATTAGTATTGTACTTTAAGGGAGGTAATAGTTTGATTAAAGTGTACCAGTTGTTCCCCATTACATGTCTATAAAATCGCACCCCTCCTTCATTTTTTTGGAAAATCGAACGAGAATGTTAGAAAAAATGCCTAAATTCATTCCTCTTGTTCTTCTTTCATTCATTCTTTAAAAATAAAAAGTCTTTTCCTACTTTTCTATTTAAAACCATGAATCCTTTCCTTCTTGTCCTCAAATCAGAATTGAACCATCCTTTAATAATAATTAAAAAGGGATTAAATCAAACCCATAACTGTAACTCAAATCAACAGCCTCATGGCTTCCTAGAGCTCGACCTCAGGTGCACGTGAATTAAAACACACGATGGGAAGGTGAAGGTTAGGAAAAGTTGGAAGTCGCGATAGGGTTCGAAGGGAATCTGGATGGTCGCAAGTGGAGGAAGTGTAGTGATGGTTGCTGCTATAGAATGGGTGCGACAATAGTGGATGAACTGACGATTGCGATGGGACCTCAGGGTGGTTACTGCTACAGATGTGGGGACTACTACTGAGGTTATGCTAGGTTTTTGAGATGATATGAGGAATTCACAAATAGTGGAAAAGGTCAAAATTAATGTTGTGCAATGGGTTTGGATGGAATGATGGTGCAAGCCATTGTTGCTCAGGTGGTCAGTGAGCAGATCTTTAGATGGGAGTGATGAGAAAGGTGGCAGTGAGTTTGAAGTTGTTAAAGACGAGTGATAGATTTGACGACGTCATTGTGAAGGGGCAAAATCATTGCAAAAGGCTGTAGTGATGGAGGAAGCAATTGCAATGTATTATGCAGGATTTAGTGTTGCAAAATCTTTACAAAGTATTAGAGCATATGCAGTTAGAATAAATGTGAGTAAATCTCAATTAGAATTAAATATTGAATTATTTTTAGTAGTTAAAATAATTGTTGTTGTTTGGATGCATGGATAAATTATTATCAGTTGATTGCTATTATATATATTTGTAATATTTAAGGTTGATAGTTAGATATTCCTGCAATGTTTTAGCAGATGAGACCCTGTGCGCCCCGTATAATAGCAGATGACCTTCTATATCACGATATTCTGCCTTGAAGCAAGATTGGTATTATTTATGTTGGCTAAAATATGTGGATGTAGGAAAACAGGATGGAGGGATCCAAATGGATTCCTCAACATTATATTATTGTTGTTTCATATATATTGTGTTACATGATGTGTAATAGATTATCATGTTTTTGAATTTTGTAAATAGCGTTGGCCCTAAAATACTGGTATTTAAATACCATGAAAATATATTCAAATGAAGGGGAAAAAATGAGTTTAAAAAGGGAATTTTTTTCCAAATAGAAATTGGATTTCGAATGTGTAACAACCCAAATTTTTGGCAAAAGAATCAATTATTAAAATTCTAAAAACAGGAATTTCTGCAAACGACGGAATTTGGCCATGAAACTTTAACTATACGTTCGTCCCAGAATTCTGGTCAACTTTCATGTTTGGTATTTCACGAACGGAGTCCATATGAAAAGTTACGGACGAAAAACGATAATGGATGGAAAATAAATAATTCAGAATAACTATATATCATATACCATATTTAACTAGCCTCACTGGGCAGTTGGCGACCCCGGCGATTGACCCACTGGGCGCCAGAACACCCAGTGACTGCTAGGGTTAAAAGGGTTAGGTTATAAAATATTATTAAACAAATGAACGGATATAAAAAAAATGAATCTAATGGTTCATGGCCAATTCCACTCCTATAAATAAAGGGGTAAGGCATCATTATTTTCCACACAAATATGTGCGCAGCAGCGAAGCTCTGCCATTTTTCTCTCTCTTCAAACCTAATTTCTTAATTAAAAGTATATACATGTACAACCAATTAAACACAAATCATATAGGATTGAAAAGGAATATCAAATCCAATGGAAAAGAATGTGAATTGATGCTCTACATCAGATTTTCCCCTCTCTTCCTATTTCCTTACATATCTACAGATCTGAAAGTATCCTCTTTTTGGATAAATTGTAGATTTATAAGAATTTGGGAATTGTAGGCCTAAAAGGTTATTCAAACTTCAGATTTTGATGCTTTTAGGTGAGTGGGAAATTCATATATGTAGTTGTAATAGCATATTTTCTCATTTGAATTAGATCTCAAAATATATGCCTATTTTCATCAGATCTTTTCATAATGTTATTGTATTTGAATTGATACACATCAGATCTGCTAGTAAATATTGTCAAAACTTGGAAATTGTAAATTATGGTTAGGAATAATACTAATTGTATGATTCTTGAATTTGTTTATACATATTTCATGCAATTATGTTGTAAAATGTATTATAGTTGTTGTAAAACACTGATGATTTGGAAATCTGTCCTAATAGTAATTTTTATATGTATTTTCTTCCAAATCCCTAGTTTTAGTGTAATTTGGCGAATTATGTGATTTTAATTTAAAATAATTATACCTATTTGCGTTTAATGCTGTTAGGGTTTTAGCTTAATTGTGTAAATATGTCGTTTTCCTCTTTTTTAACATTATCTTGGATTCACAAGAGATATGTCAAAAAGTTTAAAAAGGGAAAAGTGGTGCAAACGTAAGTATAAATATAGATATTTGTGCGTGGTTTGCATCAACTATTCTAAATATATATATATATGCAGTTAAAGCCCTGCTAAATCCCCGTAATATCACTGTTATAGCCCATTGCACCCTTCAACTGCTACGCTATTTTAGTTTAGCCCTGATGAATAGTAGATCTGCTTTTAGTCTAGCTATTTTCCGCTGCATCCGCTAAATCAAGGCTTTTTAGCTTCAACTTTAGCAGCATTAGTATATAAAGCTTGATTTGACTAGTTTTCTTTATAAAAAAATCAGTAATTTTAGTGTATAGTGATAAATTTAAGGCATAAACGCCTAATATATGGTAACAATCAATTACGCTCATCAAATTTAGCATCGATAACCACGATATTCCTTGATTTTGTTATATAAGATTAATTAATATTGGTTCTTGTACACCTATAATGTAAAAAATATGATTATTTAATTTTCAAATATTTGCCTTTATGTCTAATGAACTTTTTTGCGTTCCCGCTGTAGCCTTGCTATTTCTCCGCTTTATCCCCACTACACCTTTTTCCACCTCGAATGCTATAGAACCGTTCCCGCTGTATCCCTGCTATTTCTCCGCTTTATCCCCACTACACCTTTTTCCACCTCCAATGCTATAGAACCGTTGAGCGCTTTCACTGCACAGATACATATATATTTCTTGTCAATTTGGAATATGTATATTCCCCTAATTAGGCATAATTTACAATAATTAGAACTAATGGTATTTTTGTAAGATTTGGAACCCTATGGCAAGATTAAATGTAAAAAAGGAAATGTTTAAATATTGATTAAACCAAACCATTAAATTTAAGAATAATAATAAGAATAAAAGATAACTACATTGACTGCGGGAAAATAGCAAAATAAATATATACATATTATCCGTCCAAATCAGCGTAAAATGGTAAAATATACATTATATTGAATGTTTGAAGAGCATTCAATTATGGAATTATATATGAAAATGTAATCCATATTGAATTAATACATTTGTGGTGACCACTGTACCAATTAATATAATTAATTGCTATAAATAGGGTCACAAATCAATAAATAACAGTTGCAACCAATATTGATTGGGGAAAGTGAATATAATAGGATAATGGTTAAACTCCTAAATTAATTAGGATTAATGTTGTAAACCACAATTAGGGAATTTGAATTATAAACGCATTTAGACACTAGGTTAAGCTTAACTTGTGATAGAAGTGTCTGCCCTGAATCGCTCGGAAAATCCAGCATCCACAGGTGGCTAGCTTAATGTAAGGGGTTAAATGCCTAAATATAAATGTACCAAGGCCCGAGGTTAAGTTCTACTTGTGGTAGAAGTCTGCCCGAAACCAACTGGTAAATCCAACATCCCCAAGTGGTCAACTTAATGTGAGAGGTCTGGTGCATATATATATATATATACATATACATATATATATATATATATATATATATATATATATATAACAAGCAACAAATAAACAAATAAATAGGAATAGTAATTGTCTATTGGGGTACAACAAATAGATACTTCGAGACTGGTAAATGGTTTCCCTAGGAAAACATGACCGTATGGGTCATAAATGGAAATAAACTAAAGGATAAAAGATAATGGGTGTAAAAAGGGATTAATGGATAGTGATTGTTGTTTAAATACTAAGTCCTATTAGTGAAATAATTAAATAAATATCCTAGAGCAAGGAGGATATAACTTTCCTTATTTACAATTAGTTAATACAGAACTTATAATTAAAAGTCAGAATTGGACTTAGTAGGTTAGTGATGTGAAATATTATTAACCATAGGAACCCGTGACGATAACGAATCGTGTGCATATTGTATTTCCGTGAAGAGGGACTAAACATGAATGACTTAATAATGTAGCCCACTTTATCCCAAAAAGGAAAGGTATTAAAGGAAAATGAGAGAGAACTTAATAATCTTCGCGCGTAGTTTGCTTCCTTGGGTCTTAAGTGGCTTGGGTTAAGAGTCCACATGGGAGTAGATCTTTCAGTTTAGGGGTCTTAAATGGTGTGTGTAGGGCCTACCCAAACGTGGAAACTAAAAATGTTAGATATGGCTACCTATCCCACGGGAAGTAGTAAGCGACTAAGAAGATTATGTAATAAGGTCAGCTCGATGGTACAACGAGTGATAAAATACCATTTCTCACCTTACGTGGGCAAGGGTATATGCGTGAATGATAAAAGACTTAACTAGTAGTGCCCATAGCTAGTGCCTTCTAGCTTATGTTTGCGTTAAATAAATTATCGAGGAATAATAACTGACCAATCGGTCCGCCTAGGGTCTTAAGCGATCAAGGAGAATCCACGCTATCTATCATTGATAGTGAGGCATTAAATAATGAAGAATGAGCGAATGAAGATAAATATATATACACACACACATACTCCGTAACTAGGGGTCTAACCTCGATTAAATAACCAACCATGTTCTGGTATAAATGCTTCAAAAATATGTGCATAAACGCCATATCTCGATATTATACTTTGGGAATGCTACCCTAGGAAGGGTAGTAGGGTCATATGTAATTAAACTTACAAGGTTAGAATCACTAACCTTAATAGGCATACATCTTGGGTTGAACCAAACAGGATACATCTGTGTATTATAATACATGTTGTACATTTCCTGTTCTTCAGAATCTTATTGTTCTGACCCCCTTCTCATTACAACCGCCCAGGTTTACTAGAGAAGGTCAGGTTCTCACAGGTATTTCAGTTTGACTTTCAGTCCTTGTTCTCTCTTATGCTCGATATTGGCAAAGTGACTTACTTTAAAATGGTAGTTACTTGAGTTAATAATAGTTTATCCTATTTTGTTTCCACTGTGAGTTTTCTTATCGTACTCTAATTATGCTCATGCTCATTTATTGCAGGTACCATATATGCACACTCCATGCTTGGATGTGTTCAAGTTTTGATTTTTGTCGAAATTTGGATTCCGAAAAGTATGTGGTCTTACATTTAGTATCAGAGCCTAGGTTAAACGATCATAGGAATTAGTTAAACCAGGACTCATAGGAGAACATAATTTTCTTTTCCTTTCTGTTTTTATTACTCAATTTTAATTTATTTTGACGATAAATTAGGTGTGGGCCTAATTATAGTAAAAAAATGGGCTTTAAGCGACTAAGAATTGGCTGAGTTTGGGTTTCCAGCCAAATTTGTTTTACCCCATAGTACATTGGCTATCTTGTCGTGAAGAGCATGGGGATGACATATGGTGGATTCCGATGATTCGCGTTTGGAGATCGGAATAATAATAAATATATAGCTACAACCGAGGTAGTCACAATTTCTGGTTTTCGGTTTTGTTGATAGTTCCGGTTAAGACCATTGCTCGATCCAAAACGGGAGAAGTTCACATTAATATATCGTACCCAGTTCGGAAATATAATTTTGACGTATATCCATTCGATGCTTCATTAAAATTATGAATCTACCTTATTAAAACATTTAATTGAGTTCTTAGCCTTATATTCGAGGAAAATTTGTTTTTAAAACTATTTAAAGAAAAAAAATGGGGTTTTAAAAGTTATGAAATACATTTTCAAAAAATGGTTTCATAAAGGCCTAGTTTTGTAAAGATATGGTTTTTAAATTTTAATCTATTCGTGTTTCAAAAATTATTAGGGCTATTGTGTAATTTTAATAAACATAACCGGATTGGTAGGAAGGAAGGAATTAGAAATGACAAGGAATATGCCACTAAACTAAAGAATAATAAATATACATTCCTTATGATTTTTAGTATCTCTCCCCCAATATATATTGGATAATTTATTGGAATTATCACAATTAATCATTAACATTTTCAAGCTCCAACATTTTGAACACGAAAAGGTTTTTCAGTTTGTAATATAAACTGGAATATAAATAATAATTATAAATTTGATTTATAAATACGAAGCCGCTAGTTTATAATAAATTCAATTTTTGAGAAGTTTTAAATTTTTCTTCAAAAAGGCTAAGGAAAATACTTCGTCCAGATTGTTGGGGTATTTAATTTTGAATCATTTAGTTTATGTCTACTAGTAAGGGAAAATCCATTTTAAATTTTATTTCGAATTTCTTGCTGATTTCCTGTTTTAAGTTCGTTTGATTCGGTGGTTACAACCCTTTTGGAGGCGGTGAAAAAGGCGTTGGAAAATTAAATTTCTTGACTCGATGAGTGGTGGAAGTGGATACAAGAATTCAGTTGGGAGAGGAAGTTTTTTCGACGTAATATAAATTTTATTTTAATTTATATATAATTTATACGGGTCGTTGGGTCGAGGTTCGTATCGCACCCATTAAGGGGCTAGCGGTCGACCGCCCATCTAGGGCCAGGTCGACCACTACCCTTAAGGGGACCTGGTCCGGAACCCAACCCGATTCGATTGGAATGATATATATATACACACACACATATATATATATATACACACATATATATATACACATATATATATATATTGTTTGAGCCGACTTCTCCTTCTCCAATCCCAAATTTCCACCGAACCCAAACCCTCCTCCATTCCCAAGCTCCAAACCGAACAACTTCCACTCCATTTCATCGCTAATTACCACTAAAATCCTTCTCATATAGGTCTATTCCTAGTTGTACTCTGAATTTGCAATTTCCTTTGTTGATTCGCTGATTCCTCCATGGTACCTCCTCGACACCTCGGTTTCTTGCCTCAGGAAGCCGCTTGGTTAGACTGCGATGAGGGGAAGATCAAGGACACTTAGCCACGACTAGTTATGAGTTTCAGGTTGGTCAACCATCGAAGTTCGTCGATTTCGCCGCTTTTGTTTTGGAGGAGCTTTTTTTCACCGTAGGCCTAACACCGATCCTACGCTTCGATACCTTTGAGCGTGACCTATATCCGCGTTATATCAGTTTGTTTGATGCTCAAATGTATGTCGACATCGATGATGAGTCGTGCGTCATCAGATCTTAGGTTATGGGCACTTACATCGAGTTCACTGACGATGACTTAGCTCAGATTTTGGGCATCTCGGCAGTCAGAGCGAGTTTGATACTATCGAGATGGAGGACCCTCAGATCCTTTAGCGTATCTTCCTTGAAGCCCCTGGAGCTTGGACCACCGCAAATCTGCGACCCATTGCCCGTAATTGTGTGCATCCTACAGCATAACATCATCCCGAAAATGGGAAGCTTGGAGAAGATTTATCCTTTTGTTCGTCGTGCCACCTATGTAATTCTTGGTGGCATAGTTGTTTATTGGTCGCACGTGCTTATGATTCATATTTATGAGCCCTTCATCGGCAACCCTACGAAGCATTTTCCTTATTGTCACCTCCTCACCCATGTCTTCCGACACTTCCAGGTGAGACTTTCTGGGGAGACGACGGTGAAGAAGGCACCGACCGCCATTAGTCACGCTACTCTCCAGAGTATGGGCATTCAACTGCTCGATGCTCATGTCCCCTCACCACCTGCTCCTGGGGGTGAGCAATATTCAGTTCAAACTGAAATTAGCTGACTAAACCGGTTCGTTTCAGTCGGTTTTAAAACTAAATCGGTTTGAATTCGGTTTGCAAAATAATTTCTTTTTGTTATCGATTCAACCGAATTAACTAAACTTCTAATTTATTATCTAGTTTTATGGCATTGCAATGCTTAAAATAATTAGTTTAGTTATATAATACAACAACATTTGTTGCAAATAAATCAAATCTTATCATAAACATAAACTTTAACAATATAAATTTTCTTCAAACATGAATTTATGTTTTATTTTGAGTGAAATTCATCATTTAAATAATAATACGTCCTTGAAGTTTGGTTTAATTGGTTACCGACCGAATCAACCAATATAATTCGGTTCGGTTTGAAAAAAATTCGGATTCAATTTGATTTGAAAAAAATTCGGATTCAATTCGATTTGAGTTTTTTTTACCTCCAAACCAACCAAACCGACCGAACGCTCACTGGTATATAAATTCTAGTAAAGGACCGATTCCACATCACGGGTATATAAATAAATAAATAGCCGCTCCTTATGAAAGCTAAAATTTATTTTGGTCTTTTGTGTGATTTCAGTTTTCGCATTTTTCGTGACTGACTTCCTTTTTCGCTAACATGTGACTTGAATCGTTTGAGTTTCTACAAAATATGTTTTTGAAACCTTTGGAAATTGTTGTTTGAAAAAAAAATCTTTTATCATTTTCCTATTTTTGTTGGAAAGTGAAACTGTTTTGAAAAGAAATTTTCAAAAATAAACATAAGAAGTTTTCAAGCGGAAATTTATTTTATGAAAAATTATGATTTTTGGATACTTAAACGACGTAAGGAAGATTTTTGGATGCTTTGTATGCGTGTTTTAGCTGTGCAATAGGATCGATGATGATAAAAATGTTCACGGTAACAAGGAAAAGGCTGTTAGCCTTGGGGGCATGTTTCGATACCTTGTCAATGATGCATGCGAGTTATTAATTAACTCATTTTACATCTTAGAGCTTGTTTTAAGCCTCTGTTACAGTCTACAGATGCAAAATTTTGAAGTATTTGGGATAACTGAGGTGAAAATTTCACTATAGGGCAGGAAATGGATTATTTGTAAACGGAGGAAACATTAGAATTCTTCGCTTCAATTTCCTTTTTTCGGTTTAGGAGAAGTTAAATAGGAAACAGTTAGATTGCGTGAAGTTTTGGATGGTAGGGTTTGGATGCAAAAATTAGTTGCTTCACACATTTATTCGTAATTGTGTGAAGGTAATGGAAGAAAAAGGGTTTTCGTAATTGTGTGAAGGTAATAGAAGAAAAAAGGTTTTCAAAATTTGCATTAATATAGAACTACCAGTATTTAGGATGTTTTGCATCATGCTTTCAAAAAATATTTCAAAATTTTAATGCATACATATAGAAGGAATCGATTTAGAATCATCTTGCATGCATATTTTATGACTGAATTGCATTATGTACACCGGGCACATATACATATGGTTGCAAAGTGAATGTACACAAATTGGCTGCGTAGGATATGATAATAAATGTCAGAATTTTGGGATGAAATTCCTTTTAAGGAGGGAAACCCGGAATTTTGGTAATAAAGTTAATTATTAGAATTTCAAAAATAGGAATTTCTACAACAATGGAATTTGACCATAAAACTTTAATCGGTGCGTTCTTCTTAGAATTCAGGTCAACATTCATGTTTGGAGTTTCGCGAACGAAGTCCGTATGAAAAAGTTACGGACGAAATACGACAACGGACGGAAAATAAATAAATCAGAATAATTATATATTATATACCATATTTAACCAGCCTCACTGGGCAGTTGAAGACTCCAGCGGTTGACCGACGGTCGACCCATTGGGCGCCAAAACGCCCAGTGATGGCTAAGCTTAAAGGGGTTAAGTTATAATATATTATTAAATGAATGGAAGAATATAAAAAAGAATAAATCGAACGGTTCATGGCCAATTCCACTCCTACAAATAAAGGGGTAAAGCCCCATTATTTTCCACACAAATCTATGGACAGCAGCGAAGCTCTGCCATTTTTCTCCATCTTCAAACCTAATTTCTAAATTAAAAATATGTTCATATACAACCAATCAAACACAAATCATATAGGATTGAAAGGGATTAACAGATCCAATAAAAAAGAATATGAATTGATGCTCTACATCATATTCTCCCCTCTTTTCCTATTTTCTTACATATATGTGGATATGAAAGTATCCCCTTTTCAAATAAATTGTAGATTTATAAGAATTTTGTAATTGTAATCCTAAAAGGTTATTCAAACTTCAGATTTGGATGCTTTCAGGTGAGTGGGATATATATATATAATTATAATAGCATATTTATCTTGTTGAATTAGATCTCAAAATATATGCCTATTGTCATTAGATCTGTTCCTAATGTTGTTATATTTGAATTGACACCCGTTAGATCTGCTAGTAAATATTGTCAAAACTTAGAAGTTGTGAATTGTGGTTAGGAATAATATTAATTGTAGGATTCTTGAAATTATTTATACATATTTTCTATAATTATGTTGTAAAATGTATTATAGTTATTGTAAAACATCGAGGATTTGGAAATCAGTCCCAATAATAATGTTTATATGGATTATCTTCCAAATCCCTAGTTTCAGTGTAAGTTGTTGAATTATTTGATATTAATTTAAAAGATTAATACCGATTTGCATTTGATGTTGTTGGGGTTTTGGCGTAATTGTTGTAAATATGTCGTTTCCCTCTTTTTGAATAAAAAGACATTATCTTGAATTCACAAGAGATATGACTAAAAGATTAAAAAGGGAAAAGTGATGCAAACGTACATATAAATATAGATATACATATTTGTGCATAGTTTGTATCAACCATTCTAAAAACATATATATACACATATATTTCTTGTGAATTTGAAATGTGACTATTCCTCTAATAAGGCATAATTTACAATAATTACAGCTAACCGTCTTTTTGTAAGATTTGGAACCCTATGGCAAGATTGAATGCAAAAAGGGAATATTTTCATATTGATTAAACAAAACCATTAAATTTAAGAATAATAATAGGAATAAAAGGTAACTACATTGACTGCGCAAAAACATAAAAATAAATATATACACATTATCCGTCCATATTATGTAAAACGGTAAAATATACATAGTATTGTATGTCTGAATGTTTGAACGATATTCAATTATGGAATTATATATGAAAATGTAATCCATATTGAATTAATATATTTGTGGTGACCGTTGTAGCAATTAATATAACTAATTGTTATAAATCGGGCCATAAATCAATAAATAACAATTTTAACCAATGTTGATTGGGGAAAGTGAATATAATAGGATAATGGTTAAACTCCTAAATTAATTAGGATTAATGTTATAAACCCTAATTAAGGAATTTGAATTATAACCGCATTTAGACACGAGGTTAAGCTCAACTTGTGGTAGAAGTCTATCCGAAAATGCCCGGCAAATCCAGCATCCATAGGTGGCCAGCTTAATGTGAGGTATCGAATGCGTAAATATAAATGTACTAAAGCACGAGGTTAAGTTCAAATTGTGGAGTTTGCCGGGAACCAACCGCCAAATCTAGCATCCACAAGGGGTCAACTTAATGTGAGAGGTCTGGTGCACAAACATATATATATATATATATATATATATATATATATATATATATATATAGCAACAAGTAAACAAGTAAATAAGAGTAGTAATTGTCTGTTGGGGTACAACAAATAGATATTTCAGGACTGATAAATAGTTGCCCTAGGAAAACATGACCATTAGGGTCATAAATGGCAGTAAACTAAAGGATAAAAGAAAATGGGTGTAAATAGGGGATTAATGAATATTGATTGTTGTTTAAATACAATGTCGGGAAATAATTAAGTATCGTAGTGCAAGGAGGATATAACTTTCCTTATTTACAATTAGTTAATACATAACTAACAATCAAAAGTTAGAATTGGACTTGGTAGGTTTGTGATGTGAAACCTTATTACCCGTTGGAACCGGTGCCATTAATGAATCTTGTGCGTATAGTATTTCCGTGAAGTGGCAATAAATGGGAATGAATTAATAACATTGCCCACTTTATCCCAATAGGGAAAGGTATTAAAGGCTAATGTGGACGAACTTAATAATTTTTGCGTATGGTCCGCTTCCTTAGGTCTTAAGTGGCTTGGGTTGAGGAGTCCACCTAAGAGTAGGTTTTTCAGTTTAGGAGTCTTAAATGTCATGTGTGTAGAGCCTACCCAAACCTAGAAACTAAAAATGTCAGATACAGCTACCTATCCTACGAGAAGTAGAAAGCGACTAAGGGTATTATGCAATAAGATTAGCTAGATGGTATAGCGAGCGATAAAATACCATCTCTCACTTTACGCGAGCAAGGGTATATGCGTGAATGACGGAAGCCTTAACTAGTAGGGCTCGTAGCTAGTGCCCTCTAGTTTATGTTAACTTTAAATAAATTATCGAGGAATAATAAGTGACCAATCGGTACGCCTAGGGTGTTAAGTGATCAGGGAGAATCCACCCTATCTATCACTGATACTGATGCACTAAATAATGAAGGATGAGCGAATGAATATATATATATATATATATATATATATATGTATATATAAACTCCGTAACAAGAGGTCTAATCTTGATTAAATAACCAGCTATGTTCTGGTATAAAGGATTCTCCAATATGTGCGTAAACGTCCTATCTCGGTATTATACTTTGGGAATGCTATCTTGGGAAGGATAGTAGGGTCGTGCATAATTAAACTTACAAGGTTAGGTTAGTATCACTAGCCTTGGTAGGCATACATCTTGGGTTGAACCAAACTGGATACATTTATGTATTATAATCTGTGTTGTACATTTTCTATTCACCAGAATCTTGTTGTTCTGACCTCCCTCCTCATTACAACCACCCAAGTTTTCTAGGGAAGGTCGGGTTCTCACATGTGTTTTAGTCTGGCTTTCGGTTCTCGTTCTCTCTCATGCTCGATATTGGCGAAGTGACTTACTTTAAAAAGGTAGTTACTTGAGTTAATACTAGTTTATCCTTTTTTTTTTTTTCTAATATGAGTTTTCTTATCGCACACCGATTATGCTTATGCTCATTTATTGTAGGTACCAGATATACACGCTCCATGTTTGGATGTGTTCAAGTTTCGATTTTTGTCGAAATTTGGGCTCAGAAAAGTGTGGGGTGTTACAGAATGGGCTAGGAGATATAAACTTGTTATTAATAATAAAACAAGTAGTTAAATTTATAAATGATATATATATATATATATATATATATAAATGCAAGTGAAAACTTATCATTGGATAATTTGTAGGTTTAAATTTAGGTATGAATTTAAAAAGGTAACTGTGAACCGTTTCAAAAGGAAACGATGAAATTTATTTCGATGTTTGGAATGTAAATTGAATTGAAATAAATCCATAGAGATTTATAATTGAATTTCAACTATGTCGAGTTTATAAAAGTAATTTATTTCCAAAAAGGATATTGGCATTGTTTTTCATAGGAACTATAATTTAAAATTTAACATTTTAAGAGGTTACTATTTCCAGTTTTAAAAATATGAAAATAGATTTTTTTGTTTATACATATATATAAATTTTGTAGTAATATTATATTTTCTTAAATAGAATGTAGTAAGTAAAATTACTTCTAGAAATGGAACTTATAAAGTAAATAGGAAATTAGGTATATTTTTAGAAATATTGAAGATGACTGGCTTTATAGGCAAGGATTGGATTTTTAAGTAAGTAGAAATTCATAAGGAATAAAACTAATGAATTGTAACGACCCAAAAAATCTGAACCAATTAAATTTTTTTAAATTGGCTAAAATAATTGATTTTTAATATTTAAAATAAATATTTTAAATAATGGCAATGAAAACTGATCTTGAATCGACAATTGAAAACGAATATAATTAATTATAATTATAAACAAGGCCTGAAATGGCGCTGTAGTTTCAAAAATTGAATTCAAACTTTGTCGGACTGTACCGGGTGCAAAACAAAACGAATTTTAGTGAAACCAAAAATATTTAAATCTGTTAGTGAATACCTTTCTAACGAATCTGAAAAATCAAATTTTCATAGCGGAAAGCAAAAGTTATGGCCAAATGAATTTTCAGAAAGGTCGCTATGGAATTTATATAGCCCGTGAAATTGGCCATTTTGCATACGACCTCGGAATTCGACGAAACCACTTTTATTGGATCTGGGATGAGAAGTTATTGCTAGGTTTCAAATTTCATAATTTTTGAAGCTAGTATGTGAGCATGGAAAAGGAAAATGTGTTTTGGTCAATTACAGTTAAATTGGATCGACCAGAAATGGGCCTTTTTGCAAACGGTCTCAGAATTCGACGAAACTAGTTTTGTTGGGACCGTATGGTCAAAACATAACTAGATTTATTTTTCTGGAATTTTTCGAATTAGTATGTGGCCCCGACAAATTGAAATGTACGTTCAAATTAAATATTGAATGTTTTATATTTTAATTTGGAGGAAAACTAACTGTAACAGTCGAATTGGCCAACGAAACATATCCCATTGTGTCCGGGATGGGAGTATTTAGCTAGGGACGACAGTCGTTGGGTTGAAATTGGTGTTCGTTTGGATAAGAAGATATTTTTGAATTTAAAATAAATTAAAAATATAATATAAAGTGGCCAATCAAAGCCTTTCTCTCTCATTCCCTTTTGAATGGTCAACCCGCCTCCTTCACTCTCGTTCACGGCGGAATTTTATTAGATCCTTCCTCCTCAAACATTTCAAAATCCACTGAATAAAATTGAAAGCTTTATAAGCGAAAATCCTTCTACTTGGTGAGATCTACATGCTGAGCTAATTTGGTGAATTATCCTTTTGTGATTTGTTTGATTCTCGAGCGCGAAACTGCTCCGTTCGCACGCCATTTCTGGCCACAGGAAGCCGGCGAGTTGCGAGCCACTTTGGGCGGAGGAGGAGGGTTCAATGTCGCTTCAGCTGGCATCGACGGATCGAAGTTCGGTAGAGCGTGGAGCGAGAGAGGAGGAACCCTAGTTTTCTAAGTGGGTTTCGGTGAACAGAAGGAGGAAGAAGAAGACCAGCGACAGTGTAATTTTTTTCCCTTTAATTAGTTTAATTAGATTTGGGAAAAAAGAAATAACCTAGTAGAAAAATTAGTTTTTTTTTATGAATCACATTAGTTAAAATAAAATATAAATAACCTTGTTTTTTTTAAAAAAAATATATAAATTTTTAAATAAAATTGCTATAGGGTAAAAATGAGTTTGTTATATCGATAGAGCTATAATAAAAATGTGATTTTTATTATATAGATCATTATATAAAAATGTGATTTTATTTGTAAAAGACATTATTTTAAAATTATGTTTTTAAAAAAAAAAAATATAAAGCAATATAAAAACGTGATTTTTAAATATATATAGCATTATAAAAAAATCATATCTTTTTCGTTCGTTAACGAAATTCGATGAAACAGGAAACATCGTGACCGTGTGGACGTCTTCTACATTCTAGAAGAGACCGCATATTTTTCTGAGCCTCCTGCTATTTTTGGTGGAGTGGAACCCAAGGTGAGATTTCTAATTTATAAACGATATGGAAAACGACGATGTATAAATTATATAGTCGATGTATGAGTTATATAAGCGTAGTACACCTCTTGTATAAGCGTTGTATAAGTTGTATGTTCGATGTATAAGTTATATATGCGTTGTAAAAATTATATATGTGTTGAAATAGAAGTGAATTGCTATATATAAATAAATAAATATATATATATATATATATATATATATATATATATATATATATATATATATATATACGCCCCTCGTCCACAAACCATGGACGATATTTATTGATTGAGATTGGTGTGAAAATTGATTGATAGCGAATGGTTGTTTGAGATTGTTTGTGGTTGATATTGATTGATTGTGGTTGAAAAATACCCATTTGTGGTTGAAAAATATTTGGTTGAAACCACATAGGATTAGTTTGTGGAAATGAAATAAATATATACATGCCGCCTGCGTGCGAACTAGATGCATGATCCCCATTGTCAAAAATCGCGAGGTTTTAAGGTAGAGCGAGGAGCCGTACTAGGGACGGTCCCGGTTTTAACTACCCTGCCGTTATGCTGCCGAAATTTTGAATAATATTCATGTGTTTGAATTATTTTCATTTGCTGAAACTATATTTATTCGTTGAATAGAAAACCTTCATGTGTTGAATCGATATTCATTCGTTGAATTAAAATTCATGTGTTGAATGGTCTTCGTGTTTTAAATATAAAAATCACATTTTTATATATATATATATATAAGCTATAGAAAACCTTCATGTGTTGAATCGATATTCATTCGTTGAATTAAAATTCATGTGTTGAATGGTCTTCGTGTTTTAAATATAAAAATCACATTTTTATCTATATATAGAAACTATAGAAAACCTTCATGTGTTGAATCGATATTCATTCGTTGATTAGAAATTCATGTGTTGAATGGTATTCATATTTTGAAATAAATTGTTTTATAATAAAAATCCCAATTTGAACATCAATATAAAATGTATAAAATAATCCTATTTTGAAATAAATTGTTTTACAATAAAAATCCTATTTTTATCACCTATATAAACCATATAAAATAATAGTGTTTTGAAATAATTTGTTTTACAATAAAAATCACATTTTTATTATATACATGAATTGTTGAAATGTGAAGTGTTAAAAATAGCAACTCGTTCAGATAAATATGCATGAGTTGAAATATTCATTAAGTAGTTAATGATATGATTTTTGCCTATGCATTAGAATGAATGGTGTTTTAAAACCAAATGGAATCAAATATGAAGTTGGATGGAAAATGATAAGTGATAAGAACTGTATATATGTACATGCATATTTATTGAACAGGTTATAGCAAAGGGGCTAGAGAAGAGGAATAAAATTTTGTGCCCGACAAATAGGTACACATTTACTGTTTTGTTTGGGTGATGATTTTATGAGCGTATTGGCTAGCAGCTTGGCTTTTTCTTTTTCTTTTTGACATGAGACGCCCGTGTGGCTATTTGGGAATTTTCCCAGCCCCTCCCGTACAAAGGAGATTATGGCGAAATTTTCCAAAATTTAAAGGCGTTAGTGAAATATTTGAAGTGAAAACGATATTGAAATTGTTGAATGAACTATATTTATATAAATATATAAATATAAATAAAATTAAAACGAAACGTGGCCGTGCAGTTCGTGTTTTGAAACCGTGATTTCAAACAACTAGTGCGGGAAATCCGACCATCGGATTTTCCTGAAATCGCAACCGTTGGGTCCGCTTTGGAAAAATCTTTCCAACGGCACCAACTTTGTAAAAATCCAACGGTTGGATTGTCTGGAATGTTTAATTCAAATCTGAAGAAAAACAGCGCCAGAATCGATTATATATATATATATATATATATATATATATATATATAAATAATTATATTTAAATCGAATAACGACGCTGCAGTTCGTATTTTGAAATCGAAACTTCAAACGATTGTACCGGGAGATCCGACCGTCGGATTTTCCCGAAACTGGAACCGTTGGATTCGTTTTGAAAAGTCCTTTCTAATGGTGTAAATTTTGTGAAGATCCAACGGTTAGATTTTCAGATATGTGTAAATCAAATCTGAAGAAAAACAGCGCCACGGCCGCGTTATTGCCCGAAGCGTCGTTTTGAATAAATTGGCTATTTTAAAATAAATAAAAATAGCGATAAATCGTTATAAAATATCATAAACGATATGGAATGGAAATAAACTGAATTTGCTCGATTTATGTGGTATTTGATGGTTGAATGTGTTTGGTGTGAAAATTACATTAAAGAACAAAATTGGTGTTGTCGAATGATTAAACCATTGAAATAAATTGATTTGAAATTCTAAATATACGTGAATTATTTGAAAAGGCCAAGTTAATTCTCATTTCAAATAATTGACCGATGATTGAAAGTCGAAGATGAAGACGGTGGTCGAAGACCGGAGATCTTCACCTCGTTTGGATGGTAACCGAGGTCCTGATTGGGAGGCATCCCGAAATATGGATAATGAGTGGTGATCGTCCAGACGTACGTGGTGATCGATGGGTTTGCGAGGTATTTAATGCCTCCGGTTTCGTTCAGACCCATAACGGACTTGTAAATGGACTGTGTCTGACATTGGATTTTATTCTGTGTTGATCGATCTCTATTAAATATACATCTGTTTGGCGGTGGAGAATTTATTCTTTTGCTTGACGCCCTTCTCTGAGACGCACGAGCTCAGAGGTTGTGTATCGATGGACATCAGTCGCATGGCATGAATTGCTAGTGTGGCATGCCTAAGTGGAAAATGATCAGGGCTTCTGTTGAAAAGAAAAGTCTTGTGGTGATGATCAAAGCACCGCCTGTGTGGCGTAGCTTTGTGTATAATGTGAATTCGCGAGCCTCACATCCCGGTATGAACCAGAAACGGGAGAAGGACCTCAGGGAGGGCATGCGTTTCTTTCTAGCTAGGGTGGTGTCAGTGACCTACCAGCCCTGACATTTATATACTTTTCACCTATGTGGTTGTTGCTATTGCGAGGCGCCTCGGTTTGATCGGACGATCCAGGTCCGACGGAGTCATTCGTTGGCTCGTTTGCGCCCCAAAGGGCGGGGAAACGTATTACTCAGGCATTTTAATCCGCATCGGTGGACCAGCCCTGACGATCCAAGGGTCACTCGAGCTCTGATCCTGAGACATGGTAGGCTAGATTGTCTCGAATTCGGTAAGGGCTATCTTTTGCCTTGCTTCATGACGGAAATCCAATTTCCAAATACGACATCATGCTGTTTTGATTGTATACCTATATATGGCGACATAGTGGTATGGGGCATTAATGCCGTCTATGATTGATAGTTATGATTTGAAGTTGTTTTCAAAACATATAAACACTAGAAATAATATCAAATGCCTTTTTTTTATTCGTATCAAGCATATTTTGGCCGTTATAAGGTAAAAACTCTATCCTCCGGTTTGCGTTGCATTGTGTGATGGGAACTGAATCTTATAATGGCTTCATTTTATAAAAAGCATAGCGTTGTTTCAAAGAATGATTTGTTTTAAAGCACTGGCAATCCAATGGAGTAAACCCGTTCCACGAAAGTGGCGTGGTCCTGTGATTAGCCATATTATATATGTGTTGAATAAATTTCTTATACCAGTCCCAGACTGACTCGTAGTTTGTTTCACTTTCAAAGTCGGGTGCCCCTTTTTCCGACACGGGCAGCCTTGTATTCAGGTTTAGCAGGCTTTATCTGGATAGCTGGAGCTGAAGATGGATTCTATCATTTATCTCTTTTTATGCTGTTCAGCTCCTATTGTACATATTTTGTTTGTTTTCCGCTGTAGACATTTATGTATAGCTGAACTGTGTTTGTACTAAGTAAGATCCTGTATACTGTGTAACTCTGATGATTATTTTTATCCAGTATATTCTATTGTTCATTATCTGGTGTATTTATTTATTTCTGTTCTGCTGTTATCTGTTTCTGTGTTATATTCCACGGATTACCCTTGTCTCCGTTAGTACGAGATTTAGGGTCGTCTCATTTGGTATTAGAGCTTTGGTTAAGCTTAGTTCTGGAATATAACATTTGAACGAACTCATCAGAAATAAAACCAGTAGTGTTCTAGGACGGGTAACTCTATACAGATAGGATCAGTAATATCCTAGTATGAGTAGCAGAATGAAATAACACCTAGATAGACACATTTACATTCAAGTATTTGTCTCTATATTTTGAAATATCTTTTCTGTTGACCTGACACTTTGTCTGTTAATTGCAGACGCTTTAGAAAATGAGTGCCAGAAACAGAAGAAGTAATACTGACCCGGATATAGAAGCTCTATTTATGAAATATAGAAATCTGGGGCGGGAAACCCTTCACGGGTGAAGAAGCAATTATGAAAACACAAGCTTGGATTCGTTCAGCTGAGAAAATCTTCAAAGCATTAAAGCTGAGGGATGACCAGAAAAGATTACTGTCCTCTTGGGCACTCAAAGACGAAGCTTTGTTCTGGTGGGATTCGGTCATTAAGGATAATCCAGAAGGTGATATCACCTGGGATAGATTTAAAGTGATTTTCCTAGAAAGATTTACTCCTCCAGAAGCAACTGAGCGATTTTGCGACGAATTTTCTTATCTGATACAAGGAGATATGACCATCCCAGAATATCATAAGAAATTCAACGAACTTTCTCACTTTGCTCCTCATCTGGTTAAAGACCCAAAAGGGAAGAATCTGAGATTTATTCATGGCCTGCAAAGAAAATATCAGAATAGTGTGATGAGGAATGTGAAGCTTCCTTTCTCAGAAATGATTTATATGGCTTATCAGTATGAAGACCTCCATATGAAAGGCATGTTGCCAGACGAAGAAGAAATCAGTTCTAGCAGCAAAAGAAAATTTGAAGCTGATAGCCCAGAGACAAGTGTGCAGCCTGAGGCCAGTACGAAGGCTGAAGTCAAAAAGAGGCCAAAGATCAATCAGAAAAAGGTAAAGACGGTCGTATGTCTAAAGTGCGATCAGCAAGGGCATTCAATGAGAAACTGTAGATCTTCGAACAGACGAAAGGGTGATGGGTCTAAATCCGGGATGAATTTCCAAGAGAATAGAAAGTGCAGTCGATGCCAACAGACCGGTCATCTTTTAAAGGCCTGCCCGCTATTCCGAAATCTTGAAGCAGTACATGTAAAGGAAGTGGCAGAAGTGCCTGCATCTTCGTCTGCTCCAGAAAGGCCAGATGTCTTAGAAGGCACGCTTACTGTCAAAAATATTCCAGTTAAAGTACTGTTTGACACAGACGCGTCACGAAGCTTCATTGCCAAGAATGCAGCTAAGAAATTATACTTAAATTTGAAAAAGCTCAAGGAACCAATGACTGTCCAGAATCCGGTTGGGGGTTCCATTGATCTCAGTTGGGTTTGTGGAGTGTCGGTTTCTTTCTCTCATTATCGGTTTCCCACCATCGCGGTCGTCATGAATTTTAAAGAGTTTGATCTTATCATGGGGTTAGACTGGTTGACCAAATATGAAGCTGAAGTTAAATGCACCGACAGAGTCGTAAAGGCGAAGATTAAATCAGGTGATTATATAACCATCCCCTGTGAGGCTCAGAATGCTAATAGAAAAGACTTCTGGGCAGCTTTGAATGTTTCTCCAGCCCAAATAGAAAAGGTCCCTAAAGTCACAGAGAATATTCCCGACCTAGTGAAGGATATTCCTATCGTCAAGAACTATGCGGATGTGTTCGAAGAAGTTGTTCGCTTACCTCCACAGAGGGAGATATATTTCAAAATTGCTTTGATTCCTAATGCAAGGCCGGTAGTTCACGCTATCCGAAGAATGTCCTTGAAAGAGAAAGAGGAATTAGACAATCAAACACGACAGCTAGTATGGAAAGGTCTGATCAGGCCTAGTTTCTCTGATTGGGGAGCAGCAGTGGTTTTTGTCCCAAAATCTGACGGTACTCTACGGTTATGTGTGGATTATCATGATTTGAACAAGTAGACCATAAAGAACAAATATCCATTGTCGCGGATTGATGATTTGTTAGATCGATTAAATGGAGCACAAGTATTTTCAAGAATGGACCTTGCTACAGGCTTCCATCAACTTCGAATTGCCGAAGAGTGTGTTCCAATGACAGCGTTCAGAGGCCCCGACTTATTCTACGAGTGGTTAGTAATGCCGTTCGGCTTATGTAACGCTCCCGCTTACTTCGTCGATCTAATGAACAAAGTATTCAGAGGAGTATTGAATAAATTTGTTCTGGTCTTCATTGACGATATTTTGATCTTCTCTAAATCAAAGGCCGAACATGAAAAACATTTGGAACAAGTGTTAGAAATTCTCAGACGGAATGTATTAAAAGCCAAATTTTCCAAATGTATATTCTGGCAAGATGAAGTGAAATTTCTGGGCCACGTCGTATCGAAAGAAGGAATTGCTGTGGATCCAAGCAAAATCACAGCTATTCAAAACTGGAAGCAGCCTAGCACCCCCACTGAAGTCCGCAGTTTTCTCGGATTGGCTAGCTATTACCGGAAGTTCATCAAAAACTTTTCAAAGATATCTGGCCACTTAACGAAGCTTACAAAGAAGCACTCTAAATTCAAATGGACTCCAGAAAGTGAGGAGGCTTTCGAAGAGCTAAAGTTAAGATTAACGATAGCTCCAGTGTTAACCATCGTCGATGGCAACCAAGATTTAAAAGTCTGGACTGATGCTTCTAGAGAAGGCCTCGGCGCAGTGTTAATGCAAAGGGGTAAAGTGATTGCTTATGCTAGCCGTCAACTGAAGCCGCACGAGAAGAACTACGTAACTCATGATCTTGAGTTATTGGCTATTATGTTCGCTTTGAAAATCTGGAGGCACTATCTTCTAGGTGAGAGATTTGAACTATTTACAGATCACCAATCGTTAAAGTATCTGTTCACCCAGAAAGACTTGAATTTGAGGCAGCAACGTTGGCTGGAGTTTCTAGTAGCATATGACTTTGAAATTATATATACTCCAGGGGAAAGCCAATGTCGTGGCCGATGCGCTGAGCCGAAAGAATGTAATGATCGCCAGCTTTATTATTACGACTTCCTTGATTGACAAAATATCTATTCTTCAGAAGGAGGATAACTTTATTAAGGATATGATTAAAAGGATTCAGAAAGGCGAACCCTCGTGTTTTCAAATAGATAACGACGAAACCCTGAGATTGAAAGGGAGGATTTGTGTTCCTGACATCCCCGAGCTCAAAAGGGAAGTGTTAGACGAGTGTCACAAGTCCAAGCTGAGTATCCAACCTGGTGTGGCCAAAATGTATAACGATCTCAAACGAACATAAATAAAAGATTTAATCTTTTCACAACCCGGTATACCACGATGAGACGTTACCGCGAAATCCGGTAGGCTTTGCAACCATCCCTTCATCCTCCAGTACAGCAGGTAAAACCCACCGTGGCTCTCACATGGTCCCCCAACCACTTGTTTTACGGCAACCCTCTCGAGTCTCGCGCCCACTGGCGAACCAACCCTCAACAGGGACATGTAGGGGTAAGAGTCTCCCGTTCGCCACCAAACTGCGAAGCGAGAACCCCCTATCACGCGTACCCAGCCCACACAGGGCCAGCAACAAGGACTGGTATGAGAAATCCACTCAACACATATATATAATTGGCTAATCACAGGACCACGCCACTTTCGTGGAACGGGTTTACTCCATTGGATTGCCAGTGCTTTAAAACAAATCTTTCTTTTAAACATCGCTATGCTTTTTATAAAAAAATGAAGCCATTATAAGACTCAGTTCCCATCACACAATGCAACGCAAACCGGAGGATAGAGTTTTACCTTATAACGGCCAAAATATGCTTGATACGAATAAAACAAAGGCATTTGATATTATTGCTAGTGTCTATATGTTTTGAAAACACTTTCAAATCATAACTATCAATCATAGACGGCATGGGTACCATATATCATGTCGCCATATATATATACAATCAAAACCGCACGATGTCGTATTTGGAAATTGGATTTCCGTCATGAACCAAGGCAAAAGATAGTCCTTACCGAATTCGTGACTCTCTAGCCCGAGCCACCGAAACAGCCGCAACTGCCCCTTGGATCGTCAGGGCCGGTCCACCGATGTGGATTATAGTGCCTGAACAATACGTTTCCCCGCCCTTTGGGGCGTAAATGAGCCAACGAATGACTCCATCGGACCCGGATCGTCCGACCAAACCGAGGCGCCTCGCAACAGCAACAACCACATAGGTGAAAAGTATATAAATGTCAGGGCTGGTAGGTCACTGGCACCACCCTAGATAGAAAGAAACGCATGTCCTCCCTGATGTCCTCTCCCGTTTTAGGTTCATACCGAGGTGTGAGGCTCGCGAATTCACGTTATACACAAAGCTACGCCACACAGGCGGTGCTTTGATCATCACCACAAGACTTTGCTTTTCAACAGAAGCCCTGATCACTGCATCTTAGCATGCCACACAGGCAATTCACGCCATGCGATTGATGTCCATCGATATACAACCTCTGAGCTCGTACGTCTCAGAGAAGGGCGTTAAGCAAAAGAATAAATTCTCCGCCGCCAAACAGATGCATATTTAACAGAGATCAATCAACACAGAATAAAATCCAATGTCGGACACACAGTCCATTTACAAGTCCGTTCTGGGTCTGAACGAAACCGGAGGCACTAAATACCTCGCAAACCCATCGATCACCACGTACGTCTGGACGATCACCACTCATTATCCATATTTCGGGATGCCTCCCAATCAGGACCTCGGTTACCATCCAAACGAGGTGAAGATCTCCGGTCTTCGACCATCGTCTTCATCTTCGAATTTCAATCGTCGGTCGATTATTCGAAATGAGAATTAACTCGGCCTTTTCAAATAATTCACGTATATTTAGAATTTCAAATCGATTTATTTCAATGGTTAAATTATTCGACAACACCAATTGTGTTCTTTAATATAGTTTTCACACCAAACACATCCAACCATCAAATACAACATAAATCGAGCAAATTCAGTTTATTTCCATTCCATATCGCTTATGATATTTTATAACTATTTATCGCTATTTTTATTTATTTTAACATAGCCATTTTATTCAAAACGACGCTTCGGGCCATAAGGCGGCCGTGGCGCTGTTTTCCTTCAGATTTGATTTACACATATCTGAAAATCTAACCGTTGGATCTTCACAAAATTTACATCATTAGAAAGGTCTTTTCAAAACGAACCCAACAGTTCCAGTTTCGGGAAAATCCGACGGTCGGATCTCCCGGTACAATCGTTTGAAATTTCGATTTCAAAATACGAACTACAGCGTCGTTATTCGATTAAATATAATTATATTTATATATATAAATAAATATAATCGTTTCTGGCGCTGTTTTTCTTTAGAATTGAATTAAACATTCCAGACAATCCAACCGTTGGATTTTAACAAGGTTGGTGCCGTTGGAAAGATTATTCCAAGGCGAACCCGACGGTTGAGGTTTCGGGAAAATCCAATGGTCGGATTTCCCGCACTAGTCGTTTGAAATCACGGTTTCAAAATACGAACTGCACGGCCTCGTTTCGTTTTAATTTTATTTATATTTATATATTTATATAAATATAGTTCATTCAACAATTTCAATATCGTTTTCACTTCAAAAAAATTTCTAACACCTTAAATTTTGGAAAAATTTCGCCATAACCTCCCCTGCACCGGGAGCATCGGGAAATCGCAAATAGCGTCCCGGTCCTTCTAATCTCAAAAAGAAAAAGAAAAAGCCAAGCGGCTAGCCAACAGGCTCAAAATCATCACCCAAACAAAT
Organism: Allium sativum; assembly: GCA_030737875.1. NCBI lineage: Eukaryota > Viridiplantae > Streptophyta > Magnoliopsida > Asparagales > Amaryllidaceae > Allium > Allium sativum. The sequence continues at coordinate 153,102,450 of CM060912.1, forward strand.
CAGTAAATGTGTACCTATTTGTCGGGCACAAAATTTTATTCCTCTTCTCTAGCCCCTTTGCTATAACCTGTTCAATGAATATGCATGTACATATATATACAGTTCATATCATTTTTCATTTTCTATTCAACTTCATATTTGATTTCTATTTGGTTTAAAAACACCATTCATTCTAATGTTACATAAATAGGTGTAAATCATTTCATTAGCTAATTAATGAATATTTCAACTCATATATGTTTATTTTGAACAAGTGGCTATTTTTAACACTTCACATTTCAACGATTTCGGCATACAATAAAAATGTGATTTTTATTGTAAAACAATTCATTTCAAAACACTATTTTTCTATATAGTTCATATAGGTGACAAAATAGGATTTTTATCATAAAACAATTTATTTCAAAATATGAATACCATTCAACACATGAATTTCTAAACAACGAATGAATATCAATTCAACACATGAATGTTTTCTATAGTTTCTATATATAGATAAAAATGTGATTTTTATTATCGAACAATTTATTTCAAAATATGAATGCCATTCAACACATGAATTTCTAAACAACGAATGAATATCAATTCAACACATGAATGTTTTCAATAGTTTTTATATATAGATAAAAATGTGATTTTTATTATCAAACAATTTATTTCAAAATATGAATACCTGGTATAAAAATGTGATTTTTATTATCGAACAATTTATTTCAAAATATGAATACCATTCAACACATGAATTTCTAAACAACGAATGAATATCAATTCAACAGATGAATGTTTTCAATAGTTTTTATATATAGATAAAAATGTGATTTTTATTATCGAACAATTTATTTCAAAATATGAATACCATTCAACACATGAATTTCTAAACAACGAATGAATATCAATTCAACATATGAATGTTTTCTATAGTTTTTATATATAGATAAAAATGTGATTTTTATTATCGAACAATTTATTTCAAAATATGAATACCATTCAACACATGAATTTCTAAACAACGAATGAATATCAATTCAACACATGAATGTTTTCTATAGTTTCTATATATAGATAAAAAAAATGTGATTTTTATTATCGAACAATTTATTTCAAAATATGAATACCACTCAACACATGAATTTCTAAACAACGAATGGATATCAATTCAACACATGAATGTTTTCAATAGTTTTTATATATAGATAAAAATGTGATTTTTATTATCGAACAATTTATTTCAAAATATGAATACCATTCAACACATGAATTTCTAAACAACGAATGAATATCAATTCAACACATGAATGTTTTCTATACAATGAATAAATATAGTTTAAGCATATGAAAATAATTCAAACACACAAATATTATTCAAAATTTCGGCAGCATAACGGCAGGGTAGTTACACCGGCACCGTCCCTAGTACGGCTCCTCGCTCTACCTTAAAACCTCGCGGTTTTTGACAATGGGGTTCATGCATCTAGTTCGCACGCAGGCGGCATGTATATATTTATTTCATTTCCACAAACTAATCCTATGTGGTTTCAACCAAATATTTTTCAACCACAATGGGTATTTTTCAACCTCAATCAACCAATATCAACCACAAACAATCCCAAACAATCATTCAATTTTCACAACAATTTCAATCAATAAATATCGTCCATGGTTTGTGGACGAGGGGCGTATATATATATATATATAGATATTTATATATAGCTATTCACTTTTATTTCACACATATATAATATTTTTAAATCAGAAATCTCACCAATAGCTATCCAACTGCACGACACTTCCTTTAGAGAAATCTTCGCCTTTTTTCGCTTTCGCCCGTATTCTCTACATATGTAAAAATCAAATTTTTACGATGTTATTCAATATATAAAAATATGAGTTTTACTTCGACTTTCAATATATAAAAATATGATTTTTACTTCGTAAAGTTCAAATCCTTTTTCTCTTTAAAGATTAAACCTTTTTCCTATTTAAAGTTTTTACCTTTAAAACAAATCAGTTTTTATTTTTAAAACAAATCAGTTTTAAAAATGCTTTTCCAATCAGTTTTTAAATCTTTTAAAATCAGTTTTAAAAATGCTTTTCAAAACAGTTTTTAAATCTTTTAAAATCAGTTTTAAAAATGCTTTTCAAAACAGTTTTTAAATCTTTTAAAATCAGTTTTAAAAATGCTTTTCAAAACAGTTTTTAAATCTTTTAAATAATCAGTTTTTCTTTTAAAAACAAATCAGTTTTTTTTTCAATCTTTTAAATAATCAGTTTTTCTTTTAAAAACAAATCAGTTTAAAAATCTTTATAAAACTCAGTTTTTCCTTTTAATAAAAAAACAGTTTTATTACAGAATAATAAATAAATAAAATAAGGATAAAATAAAATAAAATACTCACCGATCTGCGAAGGGGGGAGGGGGGGAAGAAGCGGCGGCAGGAGGTGCTGGAGTGGCGCGGTCGACGGTGGGAGGCGCTGGAGTGGTGCGGTCGGCGGTGTCTTCCTCTTCGTCGGAGTTCGCGCGACTTGGGGGCTTCGGTAGTCTCGATCGGGGAAAAGGCGGTGGGGTTTCGAACAGAGGAGGCGGTGGGGTTTCGAACAGAGGAGGCGGTGGGCGGCGTCGCTACTGCTCCGATCTTTTTTTTTTTTTTTTTTCTTTTCCCCTTTTTTTTTATTTCTGAAGAATGAAATCGGGGGGGGGGGGGGGGGGGGGCAGGAAGAAGAATAAAGGGAGGGAGGGAAAATATATAATATATATATATATATTTTTTTATTATTTAATTGCATAAAGTTGACTTTTACCCACGACCTCGAAACGAGGCCCACCGCCTGTCGTCCATAGCGTTTCACCCCCATTCCGAACACAATGGGATATGTATCGCAAGCTGATTTGATCGTTACAATCAGTTTCCTTTTGAATTTTCATTTAAATCACTATATTGAATTTTAAACGCACATTTCAAATTACCGGAGTCACATACTAACTAGAAAAATTCCAGAAAAATATTTTCTAGCTTCGTATTGACGATACGGTCCTAACAAAACTAGTTTCGTCGAATTCTGAGACCGTTTGAGAAATGACCAATTTCCATTCGATTAAAATCAACAGAAACTGGTCAAACGCGTTTTCTTTTGCCACGCTCACATATTGATTCGAAAAATTATGAAATTTGAAACCTAACAATAACTTGACCCTGCGGATCCAACAAAAGTGGTTTCGTCGAAATCCGAGGTCGTTTACAAAATGTCCATTTTTAAGGGCCTGAATTCCATAGCGACTATTCAGAATTTTCAACTGGACATATCTTTTGATTCCCGCTATCAAATTTCGATTGGTCGGATTCGTTAGAAAGATATCATCAATTAGATCCTAATGTTTTTGGTTTCACTAAAATCCGGATTGTTTTGCACCCGGTATATTCAATTGACGTTTGAAATCGAATTATCGAACTACCGCGCCATTTTCAATTCTATATATAATTATAATTTTTGAAACCTAACAATAACTTGACCCTGCGGATCCAACAAAAGTGGTTTCGTCGAAATCCGAGGTCGTTTACAAAATGTCCATTTTTAAGGGCCTGAATTCCATAGCGACTATTCAGAATTTTCAACTGGACATATCTTTTGATTCCCGCTATCAAATTTCGATTGGTCGGATTCGTTAGAAAGATATCATCAATTAGATACTAATGTTTTTGTTCTCACTAAAATCCGGATTGTTTTGCACCCGGTACAGCCCGACAAAGTTTGAATTCAATTTTTGAAACTACCACGCCATTTCAGGCCTTGTTTATAATTATAATTAATTATATTCGTTTTCAAATGTCGATTCAAACTCAGTTTTCATCGCCATTATCTAAAATATTTATTTTAAATATTTAAAATCCATTATATTAGCCAATTTAAAAATTTTAAATTGGTTCAGATTTTCTGGGTCGTTACAATCTCCCCCACTTAAAACTTTTCGTCCCCGAAAAGGAATAAAGTCGAAAGTGGTTTGATAAATCTACAATAACAAGATACAACAACCAATTTGTTTTTAATATTCAGAGTATAGAATAAATAGTGCACATCCATGGGAAGAAAATAGCAACAGAATAGAGAATTAAATGGTAATGCAAAGTAGGGTAAATGTACCTTGCACCAGAGTCAATCAGAGATATCTACTCGGCATCTAGGATAAGCTTTCTGAATGCTCTCCTCAGTTTCCCAAGTACAATCTCGCGGATCTCCACTCCATTGCACTTTGACTAAGTGAACCTTCTTGTTTCTCAGCTCTTTGGTTTCTTTGCCGATAATCTTTAGCGGCTCTCGCCTCACAGCTAATTCTGGAGTAATTTCAATGTCCTGTTGAGCTGCTTCTTCCACGATCAAGTCTGGATCATGAACGTGCTTTCGAAGTTGAGATAAATGAAATACATCATGCACTCCAGGCAACCAGTGAGGCAGTTTAACTTTATATGCGAGAGTTCCAATCCGTTCCAGAATAGGAAACGGACCAATAAATTTGGGTGCCAACTTTCCAGTTTTACCGAACCGGATAACTCCTCTCATCGGCGATACTTTCAAATATACATAGTCGCCAACTTCAAAGGATATATCTCTTCTTCTTTTATCGGCATAGCTCTTTTGTCGGCTTTGAGCGGCGAGTAATCGCTTCTTAATAAAATCGACTTTGTCGGCAGCTTCTCGAATCATATCAGGACCCAACACAAGTCTATTTCCAGGCTCGACCCAACAAGCAGGAGATCGGCAAGGTCTACCATACAATGCTTCGAATGGCGACATTGTCAGACTCGCCTGGTAGCTGTTGTTATAAGAGAATTCAGCCAAATGCAGATGGTCTTCCCATGATCCACCGAAATCCAGAATACAAGCCCGCAATAGATCTTCTAAAATGCGATTCACCCTCTCAGTCTGACCGTCTGTCTGAGGATGATAAGCGGTGCTCATGTTTAACTTCGTTCCCAGTTCGACTTGAAATGCCTCCCAGAATTTGCTAGTGAATATTGTATCTCTATCACTTACTATACTGAGCGGCACTCCATGTAGTCTAACTATTTCCCTGAAGTATATCTGCGCCAGACTCTGAGCAGTTCTGTTTGATCTGACAGGTATAAAATGGGCGGTCTTCGTGAAACGATCTACGATCACCCAAATACTGTCATTTCCTTTTCTGGTTCTGGGCAAACCATCAATGAAATCCATAGAAATATGCTCCCACTTCCAACCAGGAACTTCCAGTGGTTGTAATAATCCAGCCAATTTCTGTTGGTCACTTTTAACTAGCTGGCAAGTAGGGCATCGACTCACATATATCGAGATGTCTCTTTTTAACGACTTCCACCAGAATGTGCGTTTGATGTCATTATACATTTTATTCACACCCGGGTGGATACTGAGCTTAGATTTGTGGCATTCATCAAGCACCTCTCTTCTGAGTTCAGGAATTTCTGGAACGCAAATTCGTCCTTCTAACCTCAGAATCCCTTCGCTGTCTAATTGGAAATCCGAAGCATTGCCTTCACGAATTCGCTGACTTATTCCTTTGATAAATTGGTCGTTTTCTTGGAGAGCCTATATCTTATCAATCAACGAAGTCGCAATGACGAAACTGGCGATCATTTCATTCTTTCGGCTTAACGCATCAGCCACGACATTGGCTTTCCCTGGAGTATATATAATTTCAAAGTCATATGCTGCAAGAAACTCCAGTCAACGTTGCTGCCTCAAATTCAAGTCCTTCTGAGTGAACAGATACTTTAACGACTGGTGATCTGTAAACAGTTCAAATCTCTCGCCCAAAAGATAGTGTCTCCAGATTTTCAAAGAGAATATGATAGCCAATAACTCAAGATCATGAGTTACATAGTTTTTCTCGTGTGGCTTCAGTTGACGGCTAGCATAAGCAATTACTTGACCTCTTTGCATTAACACGGCGCCAAGGCCTTCTCTAGAAGCATCAGTCCAGACTTTCAAATCTTGGTTGCCATCGATGATGGTTAGCACTGCAGCAGTTGTTAATCTCAACTTTAGCTCTTCGAAAGCTTCCTCACTCTCTTGAGTCCATTTGAATTTAGCATGCTTCTTTGTAAGCTTCGTTAAGTGGCCAGATATTTTCGAAAAGTCTTTAACGAACTTTCGGTAATAGCTAGCCAATCCGAGAAAACTGCGGACTTCAGTGGGAGTACTGGGCTGTTTCCAATTCTGAATAGCTGTGATTTTGCTTGGATCCACAGCAATTCCATCTTTCGATACGATATGGCCCAGAAATTTCACTTCATCTTGCCAGAAGATACATTTGGAAAACTTGGCTTTCAATACATTCCTTCTGAGAATTTCTAACACTTGTTCCAGATGCTTTTCATGTTCGGCCTTTGATTTAGAGAAGATTAGAATATCATCAATAAAAACCAGAACAAATTTATTCAAAACTCCTCTGAATACTCTGTTCATCAGATCGACGAAATAAGCTGGAGCGTTACATAAGCCGAATGGCCTTACTAACCACTCGTAGAATAGGTCGGGGCCTCTGAACGCTGTCATTGGAACAAACTCTTCGGCAATTCGAAGTTGATGGAAACCTGTAGCTAGGTCCATCCGTGAAAATACTTGTGCTCCATTTAATCGATCCAACAAATCATCGATCCGCGGCAATGGATATTTGTTCTTTATTGTCTGTTTGTTCAAATCACGATAATCCACACATAGACGTAGAGTACCGTCAGATTTTGGGACAAACACCACTACTGCACCCCAATCAGAGAAACTAGGCCTGATCAGACCCTTCCATACTAGCTGTCGTGTTTGATTGTCTAATTCTTCCTTCTCTTTCAAGGACATTCTTCGAATAGCGTGAACTACCGGCCTTGCATTGGGAATTAAAGCAATCTTGAAATCTATTTCCCTCTGCGGAGGTAAGCGAACAACTACTTCGAACACATCCGCATAGTTCTTGACGACAGGAATGTCTTTGATGAGGTCTGGAATATCCTCAGCAACTTCAGGGATATTTTCAATTTGGGCTGGAGAAACATTTAAAGCTGCCCAGAAGTCTTTTCTATTGGATGTTGGGCCTTCACAAGGTATGGTTATATAATTTCCCAATTGTGCTTTTGCCTTTACAACTCTCTCGGCGCATCTAACCTCTGCTTCATATTTGGTTAGCCAATCCAATCCCAGAATAAGATCGAATTCATTAAAATTCATGACGATAGAGATAATAGGGAATTTATAGCAAGAAAAGGAGATAGGTACTGCACAGATCCGGCTGAGATTGATAGAACCCCCGACCGGATTCTGGACAGTCATTGGTTCCTTGAGCTTCCTCAAATTCAAAGCTAGCTTCTTAGCTGCATCTTTCGAAATGAAGCTTCGTGACGCGCCTGTGTCAAACAGTACTTTGACTGGAATGTTTTTGACAGTTAGCGTGCCTTCTAAAACATCAGATCTTCCCTGATTATCTGAGGGATCAGAAGTTTCTGCTACTTCATTCACTTGAACTATTTCAGTCTTTTTCAGTTGCCAACAATCTTGCTTTACGTGACCAACCTGATAGCAGAGATTGCATTTTCTATTTCCTTTAACCTTGCCCTTTGATTTAGATCCCTCCTTCTTTTGCAATTTCAAGGACTTACATTTCCTGGACAAATGACCTTTTTGATTGCAGTTTAAGCACATAGCGGCCATTGGTGATTCTTTCTCAGGTCTGGCCCTTTTCCGACTTACTTTGGGCTTCTTACTGACCTCAGACACCGTACTGCCCTCAGGACGATCAGTTTCTGACTCTGTTGTGTCACTAGAATAGACTTCTTCTTCGTCGCGCAACATTCCTTTCTTGTCTAGATCTTCGTATTGATAAGCCATATAAATCATTTCTGAGAAAGGAAGCTTCACATGCCCCAATACTTTATTCCGGTATTTCCTTTGAAGCCCGTGAATAAATCTCAGATTTTTCCTCTTTGGGTCTTGAATTAGATGAGGAGCAAAGTGAGCAAGTTCGTTGAATTTCTTATGATATTCGGGAATGGTCATATCACCTTGTATTAGATAAGAAAATTCATCACATAATCTCTCGGTCGCTTCGGGGGGAGTAAATCTTTCTAAGAAAATCACTTTGAATCTGTCCCAGGTGATATCACCTTCTGGATTATTCTCTATAACAGAATCCCACCAGAACAAAGCTTCGTCTTTAAGTGCCCAGAAGGCCAATAATCTTTTCTGGTCATCTCTAAGCTTTAATGCTTCGAAGATTTTCTCAGCCGAACGAATCCAAGCTTGTGTCTTCATAATAGATTCTTCACCAGAGAACGGTATTCCACCCATATTTCGATATTTGATTAATAGGGCCTCAATACTCGGTTCTGCATTCCTGCTTCTGACACTCATTTTTCTAGTACTTCTGCAAATGGCAGATCAAGTGTCAGGTCACAGAAAAGGTAGTTTAAAATATAGAAACACATACTTCAAATGTAAATGTGTCTATCAAGGTGTAATTTCATTCTGCTTTACTTATACTAGGATATTACTGATCCTATCTGTATAGAGTTACCCGTCCTAGAACACTACTGGTTCTATTTCTGACGAGTTCGTTCAAATGTTATATTCCAGAACTAAGCTTAACCAAAGCTCTGATACCACGTTGAGACGACCCGATTTCCCGTTCTCACGGAAACAAGGTTATCTTTGGAATATAACACAGAAACATATAATAGCAGAACAGAATTAAATAAATACACCAGAATATGAACAATAGAATATACTGGATAAAAATAATCATCAGAGTTACACAGTATACAGGATCTTACTTAGTACAAATACAGTTCAGCTATACATAAATGTCTACAGCGGTAATAAACAAAATATGTACAATAGGAGCTGAACAGCATAAAAAGAAATAAATGATAGAATCTATCTTCAGCTCCAGCTATCCAGAAAGAACCAGCTAAACCTGAATACAAGGCTGCCCGTGTAGAAAAAGGGGCACCCGAGTTTGAAAGTGAAACAAACTACGAGTCAGTCATGGGACTGGTATGAGAAATCCACTCAACACATATATAATTGGCTAATCACAGGACCACGCCACTTTCGTGGAACGGGTTTACTCCATTGGATTGCCAGTGCTTTAAAACAAATCTTTCTTTTAAACATCGCTATGCTTTTTATAAAAATGAAGCCGTTATAAGACTCAGTTCCCATCACACAATGCAACGCAAACCGGAGGATAGAGTTTTTACCTTATAACGGCCAAGATATGCTTGATACGAATAAAACAAAGGCATTTGATATTATTGCTAGTGTCTATATGTTTTGAAAACAATTTCAAATCATAACTATCAATCATAGACGACATGAGCGTCCGATGCCACTATGTCGCCAAATGTATATATACAATCGAAACCGCACAGTCACGTATTTGGAAATTGGATTTCCGTCATGAACCAAGGCAAAAGATAGTCCTTACCGAATTCGAGACTGCCTAGCCCGAGCCTCAGGAATAGCCGCAACTGCCCCTTGGAGCGACAGGGCCGGTCCACCGATGTGGATTATTATACCTGAACAATACGTTTCCCCGCCCTTTGGGGCGTAAACGAGCCAACGAATGACTCCATCGGACCCGGATCGTCCGATCAAACCGAGGCGCCTCGCAACAGCAACAACCACATAGGTGAAAAGTATATAAATGTCAGGGCTGGTAGGTCACTGACACCACCCTAGCTAGGAAGAAACGCATGCCCTCCCTGAGGTCCTTCTCCCGTTTTAGGTTCATACCGGGGTGTGAGACTCGCGAATTCACGTTATACACAAAGCTACGCCACACAGGCGGTGCTTTGATCATCACCACAAGACTTTGCTTTTCAACAGAAGCCCTGATCACTGCATCTTAGCATGCCACACAGGCAATTCATGCCATGCGACTGATGTCCATCGATATACAACCTCTGAGCTCGTACGTCTCAGAGAAGGGCGTTAAGCAAAAGAATAAATTCTCCGCCGCCAAACAGATGTATATTTAACAGAGATCAATCAACACAGAATAAAATCCAATGTCAGACACACAGTCCATTTACAAGTCCGTTCTGGGTCTGAATGAAACCGGAGGCACTAAATACCTCGCAAACCCTTCGATCAACACGTACGTCTGAACGATCACCACTCATTATCCATATTTCGGGATGCCTCCCAATCAGGACCTCGGTTACCATCCAAACGAGGTGAAGATCTCCGGTCTTCGACCATCGTCTTCATCTTCGACTTTCAATCGTCGGTCAATTATTCGAAATGAGAATTAACTCGGCCTTTTCAAATAATTCACGTATATTTAGAATTTCAAATCGATTTATTTCAATGGTTAAATTATTTGACAACATCACGTTTGTTCTTTAATGTAATTTTCACACCAAACACATTCAACCATCAAATATCACATAAATCAAGCAAATTCAGTTTATTTCCATCCCATATTGTTTCCAATATTTTATAACGATTTATCGCTATTTTTATTTATTTTAAAATAGCCCATTTATTCAAAACGACGCTTCGGGCCATAAGGCGGCCATGGCGCTGTTTTTCTTCAGATTTGATTTACACATATCTGAAAATCTAACCGTTGGATCTTTACAAAATTTACATCATTAGAAAGGTCTTTTCAAAACGAACCCAACGGTTCCAGTTTTGGGAAAATCCGACGGTCGGATCTCTCGGTACAATCGTTTAAAATTTCGATTTCAAAATACGAACTGCAGCGTCGTTATTCGATTTAATATAATTATATTTATATATATAAATAAATATAATCGTTTCTGGCGCTGTTTTTCTTCAGAATTGAATTAAACATTCCAGACAATCCAACCGTTGGATTTTTACAAGGTTGGTGCCGTTGGAAAGATTATTCCAAGGCGAACCCGACGGTTGAGGTTTCGGGAAAATCCAATGGTCGGATTTCCCGTACTAGTCGTTTGAAATCACGATTTCAAAATACGAACTGCACGGCCTCGTTTCGTTTTAATTTTATTTTTATTTATATATTTATATAAATATAGTTCATTCAATGATTTCCATATCGTTTTCACTTCAAATATTTTTCTAATGCCTTAAATTTTGGAAAAATTTCGCCATAACCTCCCCTGCATCGGGAAATCGCAAATAGCGTTCCCGGTCCTTCTAATCTCAAAAAGAAAAAGAAAAAGCCAAGCGGCTAGCCAACAGGCTCAAAATCATCACCCAAACAAATCAGTAAATGTGTACCTATTTGTCGGGCACAAAATTTTATTCCTCTTCTCTAGCCCCTTTGCTATAACCTGTTCAAATGAATATTGCATGTACATATATATACAGTTCTTATCATTTATCAATTTCTATTCGACTTCATATCTGATTTCTATTTGGTTTAAAAACTCCATTCATTCTAATGTTACATAAATAGGTGCAAATCATTTCATTAGCTAATTAATGAATATTTCAACTCATATATGTTTATTTTGAACAAGTGGCTATTTTTAACACTTCACATTTCAACGATTTATGCATACAATAAAAATGTGATTTTTATTGTAAAACAATTCATTTCAAAACACTATTTTTCTATATAGTTCATATAGTCGATAAAAGGCGATTTTTATTATCAAACAATTTATTTCAAAATATGAATACCATTCAACACATGAATTTCTAAACAACGAATGAATATCAATTCAACACATGAATGTTTTTAATAGTTTTTATATATAGATAAAAATGTGATTTTTATTATCGAACAATTTATTTCAAAATATGAATACCATTCAACACATGAATTTCTAAACAACGAATGAATATCGATTCAACACATGAATGTTTTCAATAGTTTTTATATATAGATAAAAATGTGATTTTTATTATCGAACAATTTATTTCAAAATATGAATACCATTCAACACATGAATTTCTAAACAACGAATGAATATCAATTCAACACATGAATGTTTTCAATAGTTTTTATATATAGATAAAAATGTGATTTTTATTATCGACCAATTTATTTCAAAATATGAATACCATTCAACACATGAATTTCTAATCAACGAATGAATATCAATCCAACACATGAATGTTTTCTATTCAACGAATAAATATAGTTTAAGCAAATGAAAATAATTCAAACACACAAATATTATTCAAAATTTCGGCAGCATAACGACAGGGTAGTTACACCGGCACCGTCCCTAATACGGCTCCTCGCTCTACCTTAAGACCTCGCGGTTTTTGACAATGGGGATCATGCATCTAATTCGCACGCAGGCGGCATGTATATATTTATTTCATTTTCCACAAACTAATCCTATGTGGTTTCAACCAAATATTTCACAACCACAAATGGGTATTTTTCAACCACAATCAACCAATATCAATCACAAACAATCCCAAACAACCATTCGTTATCAACCAATTTTCACAACAATTTCAATCAATAAATATCGTCCATGGTTTGTGGACGAGGGGCGTATATATATATATATATTTATATATAGTAGTTCACTTTCATTTTCAACACATATATATAATATTTTTAAATCAGAAATCTCACCAATAGCTATCCAACTACTACGACTCTTCTTCGCCAATCTCTCTTTCTGTTGCTTCGTCGCCCGTATTCTCTACATATGTAAAAATCTAATCTTTACGATGCTATTCAATATATAAAAATATGATTTTTACTTTGGCTTTCAATATATAAAAATCTGATTTTTCTTTCTTAAAGTTCAAATCCTTTTTCTCTTTAAAGATTAAACCTTTTTTCTATTTTAAACCCTTAAAATAAAATCAGTTTTTATTTTCTACTTTTAAACATTTTCAGTTTTTATTATTTAACAAAATCATTTTTTTTATTATTTAACAAAATCAGTTTTTTTTTTATTATTTAACAAAATCAGTTTTAACCTAATTAAAATTTCAGTTTTAAATCCTTAAAAAAACAGTAAAAAAAATGCTTTTAAAATCAGTTTAAAAATGCTTTTAAAATCAGTTTAACCTTTTTATAAAATCAGTTTTAATCTTTATAAAAAAAACAGTTTAAACCTTTTTATAAAATTAGTTTTAATCTTTATAAATAAAATAGCAAAACGAAAAACTTACAGAGGGGGGGGGGGTGTTTTCTGCAGTTCGTCGGAGGCGGGGGCATTGGATCTCGGTGGTGGTGGCGAGGCTCGTGGAGGAGGGCGGTTTCCGTCTTAAAGGGCGTAGGGGGTATCGGGTTCGGAGATAGGGCTTCGCGATTTAGGGGGAGGGGGTCGCCGAGGTTGGTGGTCGATGGCGCCTGGGGGAGCACGTTCGGCGGCGTGGAGGATGGGAGGGAGTTCGAGAGCAGTTCGGGGGTTTTTTTTTTTTTCTTTTCACCTGATCGAATTGAATGAGGGAGAGAGAGAACTCAAAAGGGTGTGGGGTTATTATACTATATATATTTAATTATTTAAATTATCAAAAAGGTTGACTTTTTTGTTTGACCTCGAAACGAGAGCCAACGACTGTCGTCCCTAGCGTTTAACCCCCATTCCGAACACAATGGGATATGTATCGCAAGCTGATTTGATCGTTACAATCAGTTTCCGTTGAATTTACATTTAAATCACTATATTGAATTTTAAACGTACATTTCAAATTACCGGGGCCGCATACTAACTAGAAAAATCCCAGAAAAATATTTTCTAGCTTCGTATTGACGATACGGTCCTAACAAAACTAGTTTCGTCAAATTCTGAGACCGTTTGAAAAATGGCCAATTTCCAGTCGATTAAAATCGACTAAAACTGGTCAAACGCGTTTTCCTTTGCCACGCTCACATATTGATTCGAAAAATTATGAAATTTGGAATCTAACAATAACTTGACACTGCGGATCTAACAAAAGTGGTTTCGTCGAAATCCGAGGTCGTTTGCAAAATGTCCATTTTTAAGGGCCTGAATTACATAGCGACTATTCAGAATTTTCAATTGGACATATCTTTTGATTCCCGCTATCAAATTTCGATTGGTCGGATTCGTTAGAAAGATATCATCAATTAGATACTAATGTTTTTGTTCTCACTAAAATCCGGATTGTTTTGCACCCGGTACAACCCGACAAAGTTTGAATTCAATTTTTGAATCTACCACGCCATTTTAGGCCTTGTTTATAATTATAATTAATTATATTCGTTTTCAAATGTCGATTCAAACTCAGTTTTCATCGCCATTATCTAAAATATTTATTTTAAATATTTAAAATCCATTATTTTAGCCAATTTAAAAATTTTAAATTGGTTCAGATTTTCTGGGTCGTTACAAACATTCTGGTGGAAGGCTATGAAAAGGGACGTTTCGATATATGTTAGTCGATGCCCTACTTGGCAGCTAGTCAAGAGCGACCAACAAAAACTGGCTGGATTGTTACAATCGCTAGAGGTTCCTGGTTGGAAGTGGGAACATATTTCTATGGATTTCATTGATGGTCTGCCCAGAACCAGAAAAGGAAATGACAGTATTTGGGTGATCGTAGATCGCTTCACGAAGACCGCCCATTTCATACCTGTCAGATCAAACAGAACCGCTCAGAGTCTGGCGCAGATTTACTTCAAGGAAATAGTTAGACTACATGGAGTGCCGCTCAGTATAGTCAGTGATAGAGATACTATATTTACTAGCAAATTCTGGGAGGCATTTCAAGTCGAGCTGGGCACGAAGTTGAACTTGAGCACCGCTTATCATCCTCAGACAGACGGTTAGACTGAGAGGGTGAATCGTATTTTAGAAGATCTATTGCGGGCTTGTGTTATAGATTTCGGTGGATCATGGGAAGACCATCTGCATTTGGCTGAATTCTCTTGTAACAACAGCTACCAGGCGAGTCTGACAATGTCGCCATTCGAAGCGTTGTATGGTAGACCGTGCCGATCTCCCGCTTGTTGGGTCGAACCTGGAAATAGACTTGTGTTAGGGCCAGACATGATTCGAGAAGCTGCCGACAAAGTCGATTTTATTAAGAAGCGATTACTCGCCGCTCAAAGCCGACAAAAGAGCTATGACGATAGAAGAAGAAGAGATATATCCTTTGCTGTTGGCGACTATGTATATTTGAAAGTATCGCCGATGAGAGGAGTTATCCGGTTCGGTAAAATTGGAAAGTTGGCGCCCAAATTCATTGTCCGTTTCCTATTCTGGAACGGATCAAAACTCTCGCTTATAGGGTCAAACTGCCTGACTGGTTGCCTGGAGTTCATGATGTATTTCACATATCTCAACTTCGAAAGCACGTTCATGATCCAGACTTGATCATGGAAGAAGCAGCTCAACAGGATATTGAAATTACTCCAGAATTAGCTGTGAGGCGGGAGCCGCTAAAGATTATCGGCAAAGAAATCAAAGAGCGGAGGAACAAGAAGGTTCGCTTAGTCAAAGTGCAATGGAGTGGAGATCCGCGAGATTGTACTTGGGAAACTGAGGAGAGCATTTAGAAAGCTTATCCTGGATGCCGAGTAGATATCTCTGATTGACTCCGGTGCAAGGTATATTTATCATACTTTGCATTATCATTTAATTCTCTATTCTGTTGTTATTTTCTTTCCATGGGTGTGCACTTTTAACTCTATAGTCTGAATGATTTTAAAAGAATATAAGAATTGATTTGTATGATTTTGAAAAGAAAAAAAAATGATTTGATTGTTGTTTGTGTTGTGTGATAATAAATTTGATTAATTAGATTATTGAAACGATAGTTAATTTAATTAATAGGAGATAGAATGGTAGAATTTATTCATTTAAATCACACATTGAACTGATTTAAAAATAAATAGAAATATATATACATGTGTATTATATATGTTTGAACAGGTAAAGGGATTAGCTGTTGAGTAAAGATTTTATTTGCGTGCCCGACAATTAGGTAAACCTTAATGAGTTGGATGCGAAATATTATCATATCAACTCCTGTGAATGCCATTGGATGCGGAGTGCTGGTTTTTCTGTGTGAAATAATAAACGTCGCCATAGGATAGTAACAATTAATTTTGAACTACATTACATAGCATACTTCTGGAAGATAGGCATACTTCATCATATACCACATAAGCATTTGGAGCTTGTGTGACGAGGTGGAAGATTTACCATGCGAGCGAGAGGCTTGTATGGCGATGACTATATTTTACAGGTTGAATTGATGACTGATACAGACTATTTAAATTGTAACGATAAAATTGCCAGATTAACAAAAACCCCACACGGGTCTGGAGTTGACAATAATCACGTCTCTCTAGTTATTAGATATGGCACATGGACTATTTATTTCCCACACGGGGCAGGGTGACGAGAATTTATTCTCTGGAGTTATTATCAATACATGCTCCCCTGTAAACACCAGAATATATCACTACAAATATGTGTATGCTTATTAGGATTTATTGGGTACCTAATACGGCCCAATAAATTTCCAAACCTCTCTCCGCACAAAGGAGGTTATGGTGAAATTTTTCAAAAATTCCGGGTGTTAGCCAAATTTTTGAAGAATTTGAAATTTCTCAGAAACTGAAAAGTTGGAGAATTGAAACCAGATCGAACATAGAGTTGATTAATCAAACCACTTTCGACTTTGTTCCTTTTCGGGGACGAAAAGTTTTAAGTGGGGGAGATTGTAACGACCCAGAAAATCTGAACCAATTTAAAATTTTTAAATTGGCTAAAATAATTGATTTTTAATATTTAAAATAAATATTTTAAATAATGGCAATGAAAACTGAGCTTGAATCGACAATTGAAAACGAATATAATTAATTATAATTATAAACAAGGCCTGAAATGGCGCTGCAGTTTCAAAAATTGAATTCAAACTTTGTCGGACTGTACCGGGTGCAAAACAAAACGGATTTTAGTGAAACCAAAATATTTTAATATGTTAGTGAGTACCTTTCTAACGAATCTGAAAAATCGAATTTTCATAGCGGAAAGCAAAAGTTATGGCCAAATGAATTTTCAGAAAGGTCGCTATGGAATTTATATAGCCCGTGAAATTGGCCATTTTGCATACGACCTCAGAATTCGACGAAACCACTTTTGTTGGATACCGGATAAGAAGTTATTGCTAGGTTTCAAATTTCATAATTTTTGAAGCTAGTATGTGAGCGTGGCAAAGGAAAATGTGTTTTGGTCAATTACAGTTAAATTGGATCGACCAGAAATGGGCCTTTTTGCAAACGGTCTCAGAATTCGACGAAACTAGTTTTGTTGGGACCGTATGGTCAAAACATAACTAGATTTATTTTTCTGGAATTTTTCGAGTTAGTATGTGGCCCCGACAAATTGAAATGTATGTTCAAATTAAATATTGAATGTTTTATATTTTAATTTGGAGGAAAACTAAGTGTAACAGTCGAATTGGCCAACGAAACATATCCCATTGTGTCCGGGATGGGGGTATTTAGCTACGGGCGACAGTCGTTGGGTTGAAATTGGTGTTCGTTTGGATAAGAAGATATTTTTGAATTTAAAATAAATTAAAAATAAAATATAAAGTGGCCAATCAAAGCCTTTCTCTCTCATTCCCTTTTGAATGGTCAACCCGCCTCCTTCACTCTCGTTCACGGCGGAATTTTATTCGATCCTTCCTCCTCAAAGATTTCAAAATCCACTGAATAAAATTGAAAGCTTTATAAGCGAAAATCCTTTTACTTGGTGAGATCTACATGCTGAGCTAATTTGGTGAATTATCCTTTCGTGATTTGTTTGATTCTCGAGCGCGAAACTGCTCTATTTGCATGCTATTTCTGGCCATAGGAAGCCGGCGAGTTGCGAGCCACTTTGGGCGGAGGAGGAGGGTTCAACGGCGCTTCAGCTGGCATCGGCGGATCGAAGTTCGGTAGAGTGTGGAGCGAGAGAGGAGGAACCCTAGTTTTCTAAGTAGGTTTCAGTGAACAGAAGGAGGAAGAAGACCAGCGACAGTGTAATTTTTTCTTTCCTTTGATTAGTTTAATTAGATTTGGGAAAAAAGAAATAACCTAGTAGAAAAATCAGTTTTTTTTATGAATCACATTAGTTAAAATAAAATATAAATAACCTTGTTTTAAATATATATATATATATAATTTTTTAAATAAAATTGCTATAGGGTAAAAATGAGATTTTTATATCGATAGAGCTATAATAAAAATGTGATTTTTATTATATAGATCATTATATAAAAATGTGATTTTATTTGTAAAAGACTTTATTTTAAAATTATGTTTTTTTAAAAAAAAATATACATAGCAATATAAAAACGTGATTTTTAAATATATATAGCATTATAAAAAAAGCATATCTTTTTCGTTCGTTAACGAAATTCGATGAAACAGGAAACATCGTGACCGTGTGGACGTCTTCTACATTCTAGAAGAGACCGCATATTTTTCTGAGCCTCCTGCTATTTTTGGTGGAGTGGAACCCAAGGTGAGATTTCTAATTTATAAACGATATGGAAAACGACGATGTATAAATTATATAGTCGATGTATGAGTTATATAAGCGTTGTACACCTCTTGTATAAGCGTTGTATAAGTTGTATGTTCGATGTATAAGTTATATATGCGTTGTAAAAATTATATATGTGTTGAAATAGAAGTGAATTGCTCTCTATATATATATATATATATATATATATATATATATATATATATATATACGTCCCTCGTCCACAAACCATGGACGATATTTATTGATTGAGATTGGTGTGAAAATTGAATGATAGCGAATGGTTGTTTGGGATTGTTTGTGGTTGATATTGATTGATTGTGGTTGAAAAATACCCATTTGTGGTTGAAAAATATTTGGTTGAAACCACATAGGATTAGTTTGTGGAAATGAAATAAATATATACATGCCGCCTGCGTGCGAACTAGATGCATGATCCCTATTATCAAAAACCGTGAGGTTTTAAGGTAGAGCGAGGAGCCGTACTAGGGACGGTCCCGGTTTTAACTACCCTGCCGTTATGCTGCCGAAATTTTGAATAATATTCATGTGTTTGAATTATTTTCATTTGCTGAAACTATATTTATTCGTTGAATAGAAAACCTTCATGTGTTGAATCGATATTCATTCGTTGAATTAAAATTCATGTGTTGAATGGTCTTCGTGTTTTAAATATAAAAATCACATTTTTATCTATATATATAAGCTATAGAAAACCTTCATGTGTTGAATCGATATTCATTCGTTGAATTAAAATTCATGTGTTGAATGGTCTTCGTGTTTTAAATATAAAAATCACATTTTTATCTATATATAGAAACTATAGAAAACCTTCATGTGTTGAATCGATATTCATTCGTTGATTAGAAATTCATGTGTTGAATGGTATTCATATTTTGAAATAAATTGTTTTATAATAAAAATCCCAATTTGAACATCAATATAAAATGTATAAAATAATCCTATTTTGAAATAAATTGTTTTACAATAAAAATCCTATTTTTATCACCTATATAAACCATATAAAATAATAGTGTTTTGAAATAATTTGTTTTACAATAAAAATCACATTTTTATTATATACATGAATTGTTGAAATGTGAAGTGTTAAAAATAGCAACTCGTTCAAATAAATATGCATGAGTTGAAATATTCATTAAGTAGCTAATGATATGATTTTTGCCTATGCATGCAACATTAGAATGAATGGTGTTTTTAAACCAAATGGAATCAAATATGAAGTTGGATGGAAAATGATAAGTGATAAGAACTGTATATATGTACATGCATATTTATTGAACAGGTTATAGCAAAGGGGCTAGAGAAGAGGAATAAAATTTTGTGTCCGACAAATAGGTACACATTTACTATTTTGTTTGGGTGATGATTTTATGAGCCTGTTGGCTAGCCGCTTGGTTTTTCTTTTTATTTTTGACATGAGACGCCCGTGTGGCTATTTGGGAATTTTCCCAGCCCCTCCCGTACAAAGGAGGTTATGGCGAAATTTTCCAAAATTTAAAGGCGTTAGTGAAATATTTGAAGTGAAAACGATATTGAAATTGTTGAATGAACTATATTTATATAAATATATAAATATAAACAAAATTAAAACGAAACGTGGCCGTTCAGTTCGTGTTTTGAAACCGTGATTTCAAACAACTATTGCGGGAAATCCGACCATCGGATTTTCCTGAAATCGCAACCGTTGGGTCCGCTTTGGAAAAATCTTTCCAACGGCACCAACTTTGTAAAAATCCAACGGTTGGATTGTCTGGAATGTTTAATTCAAATCTGAAGAAAAACAGCACCAGAATCGATTATATTTATATATATATATATAAATATAATTATATTTAAATCGAATAATGACGCTGCAGTTCGTATTTTGAAATCGAAACTTCAAACGATTGTACCGGGAGATCCGACCGTCGGATTTTCCGAAACTGGAACCGTTGGATTCGTTTTGAAAAGACCTTTCTAATGGTGTAAATTGTGTGAAGATCCAACGGTTAGATTTTCAGATATGTGTAAATCAAATCTGAAGAAAAACAGCGCCACGGCCGCGTTATGGCCCGAAGCGTCGTTTTGAATAAATTGGCTATTTTAAAATAAATAAAAATAGCGATAAATCATTATAAAATATCATAAACGATATGGAATGGAAATAAACTGAATTTGCTCGATTTATGTGGTATTTGATGGTTGAATGTGTTTGGTGTGAAAATTACATTAAAGAAAAAAATTGGTGTTTTCGAATGATTAAACCATTGAAATGAATTGATTTGAAATTCTAAATATACGTGAATTATTTGAAAAGGCCGAGTTAATTCTCATTTCAAATAATTGACCGACGATTGAAAGTTGAAGATGAAGACGGTGGTCGAAGACCGGAGATCTTCACCTCGTTTGGATGGTAACCGAGGTCCTGATTGGGAGGCATCCCGAAATATGGATAATGAGTGGTGATCGTCCAGACGTACGTGGTGATCGATGGGTTTGCAAGGTATTTAGTGCCTCCGGTTTCGTTCAGACCCAGAATGGACTTGTAAATGGACTGTGTGTCTGACATTGGATTTTATTCTGTGTTGATCGATCTCTATTAAATATACATTTGTTTGGCGGCGGAGAATTTATTCTTTTGCTTGACGCCCTTCTCTGAGACGCACGAGCTCAGAGGTTGTGTATCGATGGACATCAGTCGCATGGCATGAATTGCTAGTGTGGCATGCCTAAGTGGCAAATGATCAGGGCTTCTGTTGAAAAGCAAAGTCTTGTGGTGATGATCAAAGCACCGCCTGTGTGGCGTAGCTTTGTGTATAATGTGAATTCGCGAGCCTCACACCCCCGTATGAACCAGAAACGGGAGAAGGACCTCAGGGAGGGCATGCGTTTCTTTCTAGCTAGGGTGGTGTCAGTGACCTACCAGCCCTGACATTTATATACTTTTCACCTATGTGGTTGTTGCTGTTGCGAGGCGCCTCGGTTTGATCGGACAATCCGGGTCCGATGGAGTCATTCGTTGGCTCGTTTGCGCCCCAAAGGGCGGGGAAACGTATTACTCAGGCATTTTAATCCACATCGGTGGACCGGCCCTGATGATCCAAGGGTCACTCGAGCTATGATCCTGAGACATGGTAGGCTAGATTGTCTCGAATTCGGTAAGGACTATCTTTTGCCTTGGTTCATGACGGAAATCCAATTTCCAAATATGACATCGTGCGGTTTTGATTGTATACCTATATATGGCGACATAGTGGTATGGGGCATTAATGCCTTCTATGATTGATAGTTATGATTTGAAGTTGTTTTCAAAACATATAAACACTAGCAATAATATCAAATGCCTTTGTTTTATTCATATCAAGCATATTTTGGCCGTTATAAGGTAAAATCTCTATCCTCCGGTTTGCGTTGCATTGTGTGATGGGAACTGAGTCTTATAATGGCTTCATTTTATAAAAAGCGTAGCGTTGTTTCAAAGAATGATTTGTTTTAAAGCACTGGCAATCCAATGGAGTAAACCCGTTCCACAAAAGTGGCGTGGTCCTGTGATTAGCCATATTATATATGTGTTGAATAAATTTCTCTACCAGTCCCATGACTGACTCGTAGTTTGTTTCACTTTCAAAGTCGGGTGCCCCTTTTTCCGACCCGGGCAGCCTTGTATTCAGGTTTAGCAGGCTTTATCTGGATAGCTGGAGCTGAAGATGGATTCTATCATTTATCTCTTTTTATGCTGTTCAGCTCCTATTGTACATATTTTGTTTGTTTTCCGCTGTAGACATTTATGTATAGCTGAACTGTGTTTGTACTAAGTAAGATCCTGTATACTGTGTAACTCTAATGATTATTTTTATCCAGTATATTCTATTGTTCATTATCTGGTGTATTTATTTATTTCTGTTCTGCTGTTATCTGTTTCTGTGTTATATTCCATGGATTACCCTTGTCTCCGTCAGTACGGGATTTCGGGTCGTCTCATGAATTTGGAAGGAAGTTCTAATGGAATTTATTATAGAGGTTGGGTGATGAATTTATACTAAAGTATGAATTTCGAATGAAATAATCGACAATTTTGGATAACGAAAATTTTAAGTTAGATTTGAAAACCTAGCTTAATTTATTTAAAATATGGAAGAATGAAGTTGAAATTTATTTAATAAATGAAGTTTGAACATAGATATAAATTTAATTAAAAAAAACTCGTTGTAGCAAGGTAATTCGTAATTTGACGATTCGAACTTCAATTGAGTATATATAAATCAATGTAAGTCGAAATTCTTAAAACAAGAACCGTCCGGACCTATTGAATTATAGTTTTATAATGGAAGAGAAAAATCTGGATTTCATCTTATGGATTTTGAGTTATGTCAAAATCAAATTTCCAAACTAATCACGGTATAACGTTTATAAACCATAATGATTTATTAAAATAAAATAGAAGGATTTTGAGCGAATAAAATTCGGATTTCTATTAGAAAAATACATACTTGAATTATTAAATAGATTTGAACTCAAGTGAACAACATGGACTGATTTCTGAAATCAAAATCCCATTTTGAGTTATGGAGTGGAAGTAAACTAATTTGAGTTAATTAGTCAATGGAGTTTTGGGATCGAACTTAAATTTAGTCAAGTAAATTGAAGTTGTGAATTCGTATTTGAAATCGAATATGAAACTTGATTTAAAAACGAAATTCGACTGTTTTAAAAGCAAATAAAAATATATTTGAACGTGATATGTTTGAAGTTAAAGTGGACTATGTAAGAGAGCTAATTAGAAAATCAATTAGCGAATGGAAAGTGATTAAATTAGAAGTGTTAAACTGATTAGTAATAAACTTGGAATGGAATATATGTTAGACATGTATGGAATGATGTGAATGAAGAAAATAAATTGAATGCTCGAAAAGGTACATTTTTTTGGCATAGCTAGCCAGGTTTTAAGGTGACTGCAGGCATCTTTTATTATAAATAATAATGAAAAATACAATTTAGTTGAGGTGATTGTAGTTAACAATCAACCACTTCTGTTTTTAAGGTCATCAGGCCTCCACTATATCTATACTAGATTACATCCAAGAGCTAGTTTTTTACTAGCCTACTATGTATTTCCTATGCACTCCACGTAGGGAGGCAATAATTATGTGATATTAAATACATGATACACTGCATACATTTCTTACTTGTTTTAAAAATAAAATCCAAAGCATACTAGACTAACATATCCTCATACCGAAGTACATATCCATGGCTAGTGTGCAGAAAGAGTAGTACAAGCACAACTTTAAGGAATATGACATGGTATGTTGACCTAATTATAGACCAATCCCTTCAGCCGCTCACAACAGGAAACTACTGCAAACAGGCTATCATCTCATGAGTACCAACACAACAAACAGTAGCATACACTGGCACAATACATCAGTTCTTGCAAGTTGACCAGAGACAAGGCAAGACAGAAATCTGCCTCACCCATCATCACTGATCATTCATAATAACCACAAAAGTGGCATAATCAAGTTTCATAAGGGCCAATAGGATGGCAATATAGAACTAGGAAGGAAAACATAACCATTTTTTACACAACATAATTGAGAGAAATAAAAACTTCACTTGAAACGATGTCTGAAAGTGAAGAGAACTAAACCTGCTTGCCTAGTGACAACACCAACCATATGGGCCCAAGAATATAACAAAAAGTAAGTACCTTGGCGAATGACATGAAGCACAGCAACAACCAGGAAGAAAGACCCAAAAGCTCAAACAACTACGTTTCCTACAACCAAATGTTACCTCAAACCATCAAAACTGATCCTACTAGTCGAGAACTACAACCGCAGTGAATATCAACACCAAGCAAGTAACGAACACTACCAAAAAAACCAATCGAACTGCCAAGCCATTCTGGCAGTGGCTCAATGACCTAGAGGCAAAGCTCCCCAACCCCAAACCCTCGTCAGCTGAAAACTCTGTCTTATGTGAGGGCTTGAATTGAAACTCAATATAATAAAATAATACTTAGCAAAAATGACCAGAATTGTTGGCGGGTCGCGATACCATTACAAAGGAGGAAGAAAGTACTACGATTGAAGTCGCACTGCATAAAACCAGTTAAACCAAATCCACGCAAGTCGAACCAGTTCTAGAAACCATGAATGGTCACCGCACATAGACTTGGAGGGGACATCAGGAGCAAGATCGGCAGGGAATGAAGTTAGCGAGTGGAACGAATGGAAGGGGAAGTTGGAAGATTGATATGAAGAGGTTTCAGATCTAAAATAAAATCAAGGTTTGGTGAATTTCCAATGCACGACGAAAGCAAAATATTAGTTTAGAGAAAAACGCGGTGAGGAGAGAAGAGGGAGGAGGAGAGAGGGTTACATGGTTTTCACCAGACCGAAACCTCTTTTTAAACTATTGATATTACTTTTTCAAAAAAAGTTACATATTTAATTGAGTATGAGAATTTTACGAGCTTATTGGGCAAGCCGCTTAGCTTTTTCATTTTCTTTTTGAAGAGAAAGAGCCAAGAGAGGCAATTTGTGCTTATACCGAGTAAGCCACGCAAAGAAGATGTTGATGAAATTTTTCAAAAATTTAAAGAGTTAGATTTTTTTAAAGAAATTTGATAACTAAAATCTATTTACTGATTTCATAAAGAATTAGAAACCAAGTTGGTTAATAAAAATTAAATTGGAGTAATGAAATGTATTTCTATTGGTTTGAAGCCAACATTTTATAAACGGGTTTGAGATATAATATTTTCTAACTTTAGAAAATAAATGGTCACGTAAAAGAGATAAGTGAACGACATGTTTTCCAATGATAATATAATATTCTCTAAGTATATAAAATAAAGTATTGTGTGAAATATAAAAATATATTCGAAGTCTAGTGAGAATCCAAGCGGGTTTGAAAAATATCTCGATAAGGAGATTTGATAATGAATATTACGAATAATGTAATTAATGAAATATTAATTGAAAAGGGCTCAGCGACTGTTTGGTGCAAATCAATTGTAATTTCTTTTGGAAATAAGGTATTTAGATGAATATTTTTTTCGTCGATAGTTGAATAACCGACTTTCGAAATTCTAGCCAATTAAATGTTATCGTCGCCAAAATGGAGAGACTGGTTGGATTTATTGTACAAAACCACTCCGTATTGGCATAAGCATTGCGAATCAGATTATTTTGAAGATAATCGAATATTGAGTAAAGTGCAAGGGCCATTTCTATTAATCCTAGGTAGAAATTGCTAAGATGGATTAATAGAAATAGTGCCTTTAGTTTTGTTCAATCCTAGAACAGACTTGTATGGACGAATGTCTGACAGAGTATTTCCAATGATTACGTACGTTGGTTTTAAAATTATATCTAGTATGGTAGTGGATAATTTATTCTTTTAGTTTAGAATGTATTTGTGCTTATCAGTTAGTGACTGACGGTTCTGTTAATATGGCATTAAAAGTGAATGAAATGGCCAAGAATGTAATCGCAGCTGCATGCCTCATCACCCCAAAATGACAAAAATCGGGCAGGTCGCATGGTTATGTAGGTCTCACTGGGGTATTATCACTTGATCTAGAGAAAATTCATTTGCTTTTAATTATGTCACTGTTGTATGCTTTTGGCAACGTTGCTGATCAAAACCGTTGGTGATAACACATTTGGTACACTCTAGAGAAATGAGTGGTCGGTCATGTGTGGCGGGTTGCAAGATTTTCTTATTGAACCCATTATATTCCTCTCTAGAGATACACTATCGGAAGGTGGTTTCATACCTTGTCATAATTGGAAATCCAGCCTCCAATAAACGCCTGCAGTTTTGGATTGTATACTATGTATGTAGAACGTGAGATGCAAGCATTTCAATAGATTGATATTGATTTGATTAGATACTATTATGATATATCAAAATAGTATTGATACATAGAATGTTTAGGTTATCATAAGGTAAAACCGTCCATGTTTATTTGTGGACAAATCTTACTATTATCTTTTCTTTAAAGAGTTTTCAAAAGTAAATCAAGTAAATAAGTTTGCTCACACCGGTCTCATGACTGACCCAGAGTTTATTTGTTTTGTTTTTATCCTACACTCTTTAGTGCCCAAATTTGTATGGGAAATCAAGTAGTTCAGGTGTTTATAGATACCCTTGGAGGAGCTTGGAGCAGGAGGCTTCAGCATTAAATATTTGTTTTTATTATTTCTATTGTGATGTATTGTGTTGTACTCTGATGATGGTATGTATATATGGTACATGATTATGTATCAAAAAGTTGTTATATATATATATTATATTTTATTTCGCTGAATGTGAGATTCTTTGTCGTTATTTCTGTTCTTCTTCTATTTTTCTTCTTCTTTACCTATAATGATTCATATTTAATTCTATGCAATTTGGGTTGGACGTTTGGTGTATTTAGTCAACTCAAAGGGTACAGATTTGCGGGTCTTTACAGAAGGGGGAAATTTAGGGGGCGGTCCAATGATGGAGATCAATTGTGCCAAAATTTTGTGTCTAGATAGACTTTATACATATACATATACATATACATATACATATACATATACATATACATATACATACATACATACATATATATATATATATATATATATATATATAATCAAGAGCACCTCAAACAATGTAGCACCCCTATAACTCCCTGATTCCACCACACATTCATGTTTCTCCCTACTTCCACTAACTTTTTCTCCCTCTACTAACTTATTTAATTATAAGTGAGAGACTATTATTGAGGTGCAAAAGGGGTGTCATCATCACTAGACATACAATATATACCAACAGAGGGGGGAAACGACACTGGGGCAAAGACTTTAATGTCAGGTACTTTCTGGATTATTTTTTATGAAATAAAAAAATATACATTGGTATCATTGCCCTCGTTGGTTTTAAAGACGTTGGAGACCATTGTCACCCGTTAAATCGCGGAGAAACTGGCAGAACAGCTTCTTCTTCCTCATTTCGTTTTCCTCTCAAATTCTCCTCCAAACCCTTCTCAACCTTCGGC
Source organism: Allium sativum (assembly GCA_030737875.1). Classification (NCBI taxonomy): domain Eukaryota; kingdom Viridiplantae; phylum Streptophyta; class Magnoliopsida; order Asparagales; family Amaryllidaceae; genus Allium; species Allium sativum. The sequence goes on from CM060912.1 coordinate 153,129,939, forward strand.
CCCCGCCTCCTCATCAGCCACTCCTTGCCTATCCTACATCTGGAAACCTCCCTCTCCTCCTTTATAGGCTTCGATTCTCCTCTAATCAAGATATAAACCCTAATTTCAATTTTAATTACATTTTTCTCAATTAGAGTTAATTTATTAGGTTTCATGTTTGTATTGCCTTATTCTATGAACAATGTAGTTTATTGAGGTCTAATTCTTGTTATTAATCTATGTATTGCTAGGTTATGTAGTTTGTATCACAATTGAATTATGTGCATGTAGGTCGAATATATAAGCGATTTTAGTCTTGTTAAAGTACGTTTAGTGGAAACAACAAATAAGTTTATGTTTTCTAGAAATCTATCGAAAAATGATATTAATTTTATAATGTAAGGTTAGTTTGATTGAGTTTTGAAAATGTGTGTATATGCGATAAACTCCATATACATATAGTTAGAGATTGAAATTAAGCCGTTCAAGGCTTATCTGGTTTAAAATTTACTGCTTCATGTAAATGATTGATAATAAGAGCACCAATCGTAATATGTTATGTTCATAAACCCTTAAAGCGTTTTTCGTCCCCGTATGAAAGTATTGTATATCATCGTCATGTGGATATTCGTTTTGTTAACAGAACAGACATCTATATTCATTGTATATAATATTTGTTGGATTTTTCCTTGTATTAGAAAAGTTAGGAACAAAAAAACAAAATTAAATCTAGTAAATCATTTCATTTTAAATGGTTCTCAAAATTTCGAAAGCACTTCATTTATGTTGCTTGTGTACACACAATTGTGTATTGTTCAGGGAACTAAAGTGAAGTGCTGTCAAAATTTTGTTGAATTTAAAAGATTTACGTGATTTGATTACGTTATTATATTTGTAATGGGAGTAAGATAATCCATCATCAAAGTGTAAATGATCAATTAACAAAACATTCACCAATAAAATTGTTTTAATAAATATCTATGCAAATTTTATCATACTTTTTAATTATCTATTTAGGATATATAGACAATTATTTAACTGATCGGAGCTAGATGTCAAACGAAGGGAAAATGGAGGTTCAATAAGCGAACAATTTATTAATGGTGTTAGCATGTTTATTGATTTCTCTTTAAGTAATAACAGAAATGATGAAGCAGTGCAGTTTATTCTCCGCTATTACCCCGCCATATCCTTGCTATATCGTATAGTGGATTTCTACCGCTATGCTATTTCCAAATAGCCTCTGAAATAGCCTCTTCGCTTTAAGCCCCGCAATATTCCGATATTCCGGATATATCCTATTATTTCAGCTATATTCTACTATATCTTCTATAAAATAAATGAATTTGAAAGTGACATTTGTATATTATAAATTTGTAAAATTAGTTTTTTTAATATATGTTTTTAACATATATTTCTCAGAATAAAAAATACTACAATATTCTATTGAATTTAATCACGCTAAGTAAAAGTTTACATTTATTTACATGTATTTGCATATACTTTTATTTAAAATTAAGAATGTACTAATTATAATTAAGTTGAATGTAAATTTTACATTTATTTATCATTTACATGTTTGTAAAAGCATAAAATATGAATTTTATAAGTTATTTTAGGCTCATTCTCTATATCCTGTTGTTTCCTCGCTTTATCCATGCTACAACTTTTTGCACCTCGGCCGCGTTGGATCCACTGTGCGCTTTAACTACACAGCGATGAAGATATCCCTTGTCTACATTGTAGATGCAAATTGTTTAAACATTTGATACCATAAATGGTTACAGTTCATTTGCGTCGGTATGGTTTCGTGCCGAACTATTTGGTTTGGGATCATCATGGAGAACAATTAGCATCTAGTTTTGTACAAGTTGAGGAGGTAGTGAATAGTGAAATTGCTCCAATGAATCTTATAGAACATATGGTTGAATATGCTGCACATTCAATATTCCATGTTTCACAATTTGCTGATGACGATAATAATGCCGAAGAAGAATCAAATATTGGAGTCAAAAAAATATATGATTTATTAAATGCCGCAAAAAACTCCTTTGGGAAGGCTGTACAAGCAGAATCCAATTATCAGTAACTACTCAATACATTGTGATGAAATCCAAATACAACCTCACAAATGTTGGATCTACAACTATTATACAAGAAAACTTAGAGTTTCCCTCAGCGTAAAGGTTTCCTCGTCTTTTAATATAAGAGAAATCCTAACAGGTATGCATGAGCATCCATCTGCAATTCAGGCAGCGTCATCCCTCCGGAAGATGCAAAACTCCCAACATTAAAAATTGAAAGAACTAGATGACATTTTGCTTCAAAAAGAAAAAACCTAAGGATAAGCGATGCTCAAAAGATGACTATGCAAACATGGCATACCTCGAATCCAGTAGAGCAATAACGCTTCCCAAGGAATTGAACCTAATATCCATCAATGGTATGAGTATGAGATATAAAAAGGAATCCACTGAGATTGAGAAATAGTCATGCACGAAGGGAGAGATGTCATGAATTTAAGATACAAATTTTATACAGCCCAGGATTATCCGTGGTATGTGGGTAACACACAGAAACACCATTGGAAGAGATAACATACCATGAGACTACAATATACAAAAGGCATCCCAGCATAAGTGATAATGTCTTAATAAAATTAAAAGTGCCCCCAGAGTATGGAGAAAGTCAATATGTGCTAAGATAGGAATAATGCAATAAGCAATTCATTTCTATACAAGCATTTAATTGCAAGGCGTAGCTCCCAAGCTCACAATTCTCAAAATGGATGCTACAAAAGAAGAATGTAAATTTCATCTTGAAATAACTTATTAAGCATCAAACCTAAGCTACTCAATTTCCCGAAAATCCCATGATCATCGCCACCTAAAAGGATCGATGGAAAATAGGGGTTATGCTAAATGGGGAATTGCTAAAATTTATGTGACAACCGCCCTGTAACTCCTACGCAAACCATGGATGAAGTGAACTACATTATGTGCCAGGCCGATACGGGACGATCATCGATGAGGAAAACACAAGTGGAACATGTCGTATAACTCACATAACAAGGATGAAATATAATAGAACATACACAACATGCAAAAGTAGCAAAGCAAAATTGAGCAGAATCTTAAACTTTCATATCACCATAAGAATATCCATACATCACTGGATTACAGCATAAGAGTCTGTACAAGAAGCCTCACTACAAATCACTTAGAGCAACAAACATCAAGCATAACAGCGGAAACAAATAATAGTAGATAGAAGAAATTAATACATCAGCCTCCGGCTCATCGTCGCTCTACAGCATCGTCCTCAACAAGATCTACTACTTGCTACCTAGTCTTCCCATCCATTAGCGGATGAACAACCCAAGTTAATAAGAGGGAGACATAAAACCTTGAGTTAGACAATAATCTTACTGAGTGATAAACAACTATTTGGCATCAACAATAAATGATATTAGAAATAAGTAGATTAAACATCCAATCTACAACACATCAATAGAGAAGAACCTCAACCCGTCTCCTGCATGTAATGTCCTGTATTTCTGGTAGTCAAATATTTAATTTAATTTATTATTTTAAGTACTATATTTGGAATATTATTGGTTTTTAATATTGAATTCATTATTAAAACGAAGTTTAAGCGTTAAATTTATATATAATATAAAACAAGCTCAAATGGCATGGTAGTTCGTAATATTGAGTTTTGAACTTTAATTGAATATATATAATCTGTTTTAAGTCGGATTTCTGTGAAATAAGAAAGTTTGGATCTTGTTGATGATAATTTTCTAATGAAAAAGAAAAATCGAGATTTCGGATTACAGATTGTTAGTTATGCCCAATTCAAATTTTAAAATAGTCGCCATGGAAATTGTTATTTAATTATAATGTTTATTTAAAAAAATAATAAAGATTTTTTATAATTTGAATACGTTTTAACTCGAAATTGATGATATCAAGTTGTATAATTTGTATTTAAAGGTATATGATATTTCCAGTGGGTATTTATGATTTCAATAATTTATTATTATTTAATTTGATTATTTTGGAATTTATATAATATTCATTAATATTATATAAGCCTTAAAATAGCAATTTTTGCAAACGGTCTCCGTTTTCGATGAAATTAGTTTCATTGGAACCATAACATTAAATTATTGTACGGTATAAAATTCCGTAGCAAACCAAAGTCGTATGTGACGACAGCAGTCGTAAATGCCCGGTTATTTTCTATAATGCGTAATTAAACTAAATTAAATTAAATTAAAAGTGGGATATTTGTGTATAACTTGAGCAGACGATCGAATTAAGCCACGAAACCAATTCCGTTGACTTCGTATCGACGTTTAAAATCAAGATAGATGTATAGTTTGTTATTTTTGAAGACCGGGTATTTGGTGTCCAAAATAGCATTATGGTGCATATAAAAGTAGCGTACTGGGAAACAGTCTCAAAATGCGACAAAATATGTGCCATTGGAATCGTATTAGTAACTTATTGTACGGTTTCGATTTTCATGTCAATTGGACTTACCATTTGGCCGTGGCAACAATAAACGCCTCCATTTTTATTTAACCATTTATACCATTAGATAGGGGTAACTTTAAATGAATAAACGACTGGACCAAAGAAACTCTGATTTTAATGAAACAAATTTTGTTGAATCTGTAACAAAAAGGTCTAGTATAATTTCAAAGTTTCAAGTTGGTTGGATTTATTTTGTGATCGTGGGAAATTCAAACGCGTGATTTTTAGCCTGTCGATTATAAAGGAATTTTCACAAACGATTTCGGAATTCGATGAAACCTGTCCCGTCGGGTCCGGTATATTTTTTTATGCTAGGATTTCATTTGTTTGTCAAAAATGGAGATCGTATGTGTTAATTTTTAGACGTTACTTCAAGGTGAAGCTTGGTTTAATATATTTTAATATTTTTCTTACCTTATGTATTTACCATATTTCGTGAAACCCTAGTTTACATTCTGAGTGGTCAACGCATTGGTTTGGCCGCCATATAACAATAACAACGGCCAAAATCATTCCAATATTTCTCCCTTCTGATCTCGTGATCCATTCATTATTCTGATAACTTCCTAACTACAAACACGTAGTACTATGTGAGAGCTTTAATCTCAATGGTCGCAATGGGTTTCTGATCACCATACTGGCCGGAATCGAGCTATGAAGGCACGAAGTTCGAGACTAAATAGGGGGAGATGGGTGCGACCGAGGGCAGTAGGATTCTGGGTGGTGGAAGTCGACGTTCGGGCGTAGGGATTGGTGAACTCCGATCGTCTGATGGTTGGGTGAACGCGGTGCAATAGCATTGGGATTAAATCAAAGTCGGTATGGTCCTTTTGAATCAGGAATGAGGATGCTGAAGCAAATAGAAACAGGAAAGAGTTGGCCCATGTGTTTCTTTTCCAAAGCAAATGATGTCGGTTGTGTTCAATTCAAAGAAATCGGCCACGTACTCCTTTTTAACGAAAACAGTATGTTAAATTGTAGAATGTTATAATCACTACAATTAGTTTATATTAAAACAATTTTGGAAATTTATTGAAACATGGTTAAGTAAGTTTATTTATGTAACTAAAAATTGGGTTAGGTTACTACTCACTAAAATGAACGGAAACCAAAACGAAGTGAAAACAGGGTTGGGCTGGAATTTTTGAGAAACCAAAGTGATTTGGGTATATAATTAGCTGGCCCCTTTAATTTGAGAACATATTAGTTAATTTAATAATAATTAACATATTTAATTATGTAATCATAAAATGTAATTAGTTGATGATAATTAATTGAGAGTTAATTTCATAATTTAATTTCAAATTAAGTAATTAGGTTATCAAATTATAATCTATTAAATTAAACCGAATGGTTAAAATAGTTATAGCTTATCCATATCTTATCAGAATTAGACAAACAAGGTGTCATTGGAACCGCATTGTCGAACTCTACATTTTCGAACATAATTGGACAACTTTGGAATCGACTGTGATTTTTAGTTATATTCGTTTAATTTAACTGAAACAAGCTGTCTAACAATAGAATCAACTCAAGGTGAGTTAAACTCACTCAGTACTTCCCACTTATATTTTATATAAGTTGGGTTTTTATTTTTGTGTGCTTGGTTGATTGTTTGTTAATTTTATATTCATATATTGATTGAACCCATAGAATTAAACGGTTGTTTAATTTCAGTGAAACACCACATCGTTATTTTAAAGGTTGGTTCCAATTAAGGTAACTTACCTTATTGGTCACGTTTATAAAATAAACGTGTTTAATTTAATGAATTTTTTTGAATTGTTATGGTTGTGTTAAATAATTTGGTTGATACTGAATTGTCGTTATTGACTGTTATGAAACCATTATTTATTTAAATTGAATGATTATATTTGAGATAACGCATTTGGACATAAAGAAGAACAGGTTGGAGGGATCAAACGGGATTTCTCAAATATATTTAATGATATTTATTTTCATATCATCATTACGTGAATTGTTCTGATTAGATGATTGATTTGGTTGTTGATCGTTGACCTGAGATTCAACATTTGTTTAAACAAATGGGCAATATTGGTTGAGTAATTGGTAGTATATGACATATAAATCAATCGTTTTCCAAATATGGATTTACCGTCAGGCAAATCGATATAAATGAAGTCATAAAATTATTTTTATAACTGAAGATAGATTTTGAAATATATTATTTTGAATAAAAGTTATAAAAGGAAATAAACATTTATTATTTAAATTTATAAGCAAGTATTAAATGATTTTATAAAACAAATTCTGATGTTAGTTAGATTTATAAGCAAGAGAGTATAAAATTTACCTGACGGTTAAGAGTTGAATAATTGTTTTTAAGAAACAGTTAAATGGAATTATATAAATTAATTATATTATTAATTAATTTAAAGTGAGAACCAATTGGAATCGGTTAAAGAATTAATGGTGTTTTGAGTTGACTAAGTCGATCATTTTTAATTAGGATCGATTATTATGTTTTAAATTAATTTAATAAAATAGTTTAATGAATATTTGTTTAATTTTAATAAGATTTTAAAAAGGAATTTACTATTTATTTCAGTCAATTAAAAAAGTAACTACTGCTATAGTATTTATTGATTGAAGTAAATTATTATTTTAATTATTAACAATTTAAGAGATTACTTTTTAATTGGAATTCATTTTAAAAGCAACCATCGTTGAAATATAATCTAATAGATTTGTGAAAGGAGTATATGAATGGGTTTTATATTAAAACCCGAGTTTTTATAACAAAGTTATAAAAGGAAATTTTATGCGAATACAATTGCTTAAATTAAATGTTTACTTAATTTTTGAATTAATGGAAAAGAGAATTGAGATAAAAAAGGGTTTATATTAACCCTGAGTGGTATAAATGATGTTTATAAAAGAGAAGAGAAGTTAGAGCGTTAATTTTAAATTAACGTTACTTAATAATGAAATTAAGTCAAATGAGGGAAATGAAATAAGATTTTCAAAAACAGGATATGGTCAAATGGATTAGAAAAAGGGATTACTAAAAGTGACTCTGGTAAATAAGTGAGTAATAGGATCTTATAACCAAATTTGAATTATAAAACAAAATTGTTTAAATAAGAAAAAGTTTAATGTCTTTAATAAGCAATTACTTAATCGATGAATTAATAAATAATAGTTATATTCAAGAAGGAGATTTTCAGAAGTAAAGAACCGCATTTTGAATAAATTAGTTAAATGGAATTTGTTTTAATATTAGAATGAAATATCTGTTTTCGAATTACAACTCATTTCTATCTTAAGATAAGAATGTTGTTGAGCAAGGTCTAAGAGGTAATTAAAATACCCCAACTTGAACGACTGCAGGATTATCTGTGAATGATATTAGTTGTAATGGTAAAGAGGTATAGAATGATTTATTATTTCCATATGAGAAATAATAACGCAGTGATAATTAAAAAGTTTTGAAATATGTATAATGAGATTTCCAAAGTGATAGAAATGGTAAGATTGGAGAATATACATATATAGTGAATTTCCCAAAGTAAAAGAGATAAAAGGAGATTATGTGAAATTATAATGGTATTTTTGAGATAAAAAGGAAATGATAAAGGAAGTTTGGAATGGATGAATTCCAAATAATAAAGGGTTGGTTATTATTTCAAATAATAAAACAAGAAAGATTTCATAACATTGTTTTACGAGCGATAAGATGAATTTATTTCCCAATTATAGATAATGAGTAATGAGATAGCAAATGTTTCGAAGTGATAGTAGGATAGAAAATTGGATATGATTATAGAATATTTTCCTAAGTATTAATATAAAATAGTTTTGAAAATAATCCTATGTTAGACAAGAAGAGAAAATCTGTATTTGTTATATTTAAAGATGTAAGAGGTTTTCGATAATCGTTTTTAATTAAAGAGGCTAAGTAATGTCAAGCACTGAATCAGTGAACTCATTTTATTCTCATTATTATTTATTTGATAGTTAAATAACCGACTATCAAATCTGGCCAATACGATTGTTGGAACAAATTGACTGCGATCAAATGTATATTCGAAAACCATTCCGAACCAGCAAATACGTGAAAGATGTTGATTGAAGATAGAGCATTGAAGACCGTGGATCTTCATAAGCGGAAGGAGTACTCATAATCTTTGGTTAGCTCCTAGAGATAACCTGTGATTCTGTCGTGGTTGGAATCTACGGATTGCAGGGACTACTTGCTACTAATCCATGGGGTGATTCCTATATTGGATGCAGTAGTAGGGTACCTTCGGTTCATCCTGTTCCTAGATAACTTGTATGGACGGATGTTTGACGGAGTATTTCCAAAGGGATTACGTACGTTGATTTCTTCAAACATATCACAATTGTGGCGGAGAATGGTCATTCTCTTAGCAACTAGAGTATTTTTGTGGAAATCATTAGTGATTTCTGGTGGATCTGACGATGTAACATTCAAAGTGAATGGTGGCCAGATATTCCAAAAGATTATAACCTCAAGCCTCATCAACCGGGAAATGGCACAAAATCGGGTAGGTCACATGACTATGTGGGTCGCACCCATCAAAAGGTTATATCATTTCCTGATCTGGAGAAATTAAATGCCATTGGTTGTCCCTATTATATTTATATGTATGCTATCGGTTCAGTTGGCTGGACCCCAACCGTTGTAATGATATATTCAGTACTCTCAAGAGAAAGTTAGGGGCCAGTCGTGTTTAGCCTGGGTTGCAAGATGTTCTTGTTGAACCCCAATGTATTCATCTCCAAAGGTACATTGTCGAGAAGGTGGTCCCATACCTTGCCAGGAAATCCATTCTTCAATAAGAGCCCGCAGTTTCGATTGTATAATATATATGTGGAGCGGGAGATGCAAGCGTTTCGCTAGATTGCTATTTATTTGTATTTGGATACTATAATATCAGAATAATATTGTTTTCAAAAATGTTTTGGTTTATTGTAAGGTAAAAACCGTCTGTATTTATGTGTGTATTCAGTTTTACGATTATCCTTTTCTTTCGAAAAGATTTTGACGGTTAAATCAAGTTGTGTGATGCCTTTAAACTTATTGTGTTTTTCTCACTCTTGATCACCAGACTGGCCCGATGTTTGAAATATTCGGGCTAGACTGGGTTGTACAGGTTCAGGTTATCGAATGCTGTGAAGAGACGAGTTGGAAGAGTTCAAACGTATGATATAGTATAATCACTATTTTGCTGTGTGTTGTATATGAGGACACATTATTGTAACTATTCAGATGTGCGATGTACTCTGATGATTGTAAGTATTTCTAAAGCTCTCGGTAAAGATTCATTTCTATATTATATTTTGTTCCGTTGCGATGTGAGACTCTATGTCGTGTTGATTCTTCTTCTTTTACTGCTCTAATATTTCTTTCTTTCTTATCTCACCCTCAAATTTTTTTCTTCATACTATCTGGTGTGTTCGGTACTTGATTTTTGGCAAATAATATAGGTTTTATGTATTATTGTTGGAATTCGGGCATTGAATTCCTACCGTGTCGTTACACTCCACATGCAACAGTGATAGCCTCCCAACAAGATAGGAAGAAACAAACAGTAGCATTCATAACAACCAATTATCAAGCATGAACCAGTCCATTCAAGATCAATATTTCTTGAGCACAAGCCCCGAACGCCTAAACCAACATCAAATAAGCACCTAAGAAATTTCTCCCTTGGCATCGAATAATCAACACAAGATGATCAAATAATAGAATCCATGACTCGGGCTATCACCGCCAACCTTGCCTTGAAACCATCGTTATTCGTACGACTGGCCCAACTTGCCATCCGTCAAGGGCTAATTGCAATCCCGGTTCTAGCAAAACTCCATACACTATCGTGACTCGTATATAGGCCTTTCATCGATACCTCGAGTACGCGACCAGACATCTTCTAGTCTTTTGGGCGTCCCCATTATACCCCTACTTTGAGTCCGCTAGAACCTCCGACTAATGATATTCCCTCAGCCTTCAATATCTCTAGCCATCTACCCTAATGACTATCCATAAGCTCAAAAGATTTCTCGAGCAGCAATTATTCAAGAACTCAACATCTTTGAGTTGCCTAACATATTCGTTGCATTTCATCGATTAACGAACACTTCACCTTGCTTTGAACATTCCATTTTAATTACCTCGAAGCCACACCCATCGTCGAACCAAAATAAATATCATATGGTCACCATTCGATGGATTGTTCATCATATAGGTCGCCCTTACCATGGATCACACCGCCGATCCATATCCATCACTGACTCATGCTTCCATTAAGACCTAACATCTTTGGCCGATCCATCAACACGAACGACCCGCCATCCGAGCCGACCCATGCACTACTTACCTAACTGAATTGCCTCGATCGACCTAGCATGTGCTCAACGACCCGACCCATTGATCCACACTACACCCGACCCACCGACCCATCAAGCCATGACCCTCACTTCGAACGACCCGACTTCACTAAGCAAGCGGACCGACTCATGTCATGCCTTGTGTTTTCAACCGACCTGATCCCCACTTGAATGACCCGAATGTATGCGACCAACCATCCATTGTCAATCCCTCACTAGACTTGCCTCTCGAACGATCCATTATCGCCCTGTCTTCTTGCACAAGAAAACAGTGATGGATCGTGTCGCACTTGGAACGACCCATGCATTACTAACGCAACCCAATTGCCTCGACCGACCCATCATGTTCTCAACGACCCGACCCATTGATCTATACTACAACTGACCCACTGACCTATCATCAAGCCAAACAACCCATCAAGTGATGACCCTCACTTCGAACGACCCGACTTCACCATGCAAGCCAACCGACTCATGTCATGCTTTACGTCTTCAACCGATCTGATCCCCACTTGAACGACCCAACCATATGCGACCCATCCATTGTCAATCCATCACCAGATTTTCCACTCGAATGATCCAAGACTTGCCACATCATCATTGACCTGACCCATCCAAGTGCGACCTGATCCATCATTGTTTTCTTGTGCAACAAGAAAAGGGGAACCAAGCTTTGTGCAACGTTTTCGACTGATCCATCCATCCATGCTTCAACGACAAACATCCATACATGCAACTCATAAAAAATCGTGCAATTTCAACAAATAATCAATAGCAATCATCACAACACATTAGCACAACAATAAATCATCATACAACCATATGAATTCACCAAATCATGATAAAATAATAAATGAATCAATATATGGATCTAAACTTATATAAGCATATGATTACAACATTAACATATGAATTAACCATTATAATCTTACTAAATTAGATCCTATGGTTATTTGATTTAAATATATTCTAACCTCTATTAGATTTAGGTAGAAATGACTTGAAATGAAGATATTAAATCAAACAAACTCATATACTCGATTGAATTTGTGTGAGAGATGCTTATCACTCACTAAATCCACAAAATAGCCCCAAATCAACCAATATCTAATCTGGAAAGCGAAGAACGGTCTTCAAATCAACCACTTTGATGCGATCTTCCCTTCCTTGATGTTGATCTTCAACCTTCTAATGTAGATCTAAGAAATTAATGGAATGGAGATGTATTTGATTGAGCAAGGAGGATCACGAGCTCAACTAAATGAGAGAAATGAAGAAACTAAGCCATTCCCTCTACCTCTACCCCTCTATTTATAGCTAACAGTCTCTAACCTTAATGGGCCTCACTAATCAACCCACTAACGACTAATTAGTCTATACAGAAAATGTGTAGCACTAAAACAGAGATTCCTCCCGAACCGCTTAACCAAATCTTTAGTCTGACCAATCTACATGATTGGAAACATAATTTCCTTTCCAATAAAATCAATTCCCGCACCTGATTCAATCCCAGTCAAAAGATATGCCATGTACAAAATTAATAGTGGAAAAATGGTCACAAGTAAAACTGATAAAAAATATGGACATGTATCACATCCTCATAAATAACATATAAAAATATGGGAATGATCCAACCATATGGAATTAAATAAAAATATTTTACGATCCTCCGATACATAAAATGTGGGTCGTTACATTCTCCTCCCCCTTTAGGAATTTCTCCCCTGAAATCCCATGCAAATATAAGCAACCAAAAACAATTGCTCATGCCTACCATCCATGAGCAACCAATCTACCACTCGATCTAGCATCCATCAAGTCGTGCATCCATAGCCTTATGCTAGCACTTAGAATTCTAGTAATAGCACAAGTTATAATGGTGTAAGGTGACTTGACATTAATGGGTCATACCAACGAAGAGTTCTGGATGGATTGTCTCCACAATCTCTTCCGTTTCCCATGTACAATAGTCATCATCCTCACTCCATTGCACCTTGACTAGCTTAACCGATGTCCTCCTAACCTCACAACACGAAGAGGCTTACGAGGTTTCATTACTACGAACTCGACTTCTAGGTCTTTGTACTGTTCCAGAGATACCACCACACTCGAATCGTGGACACACTTCGGTAGAAAGGACACATGAAAAACATTGTGCACACTCGACATCTTCTCGGGTAAATCTAATTTATATGCGAGCTTTCAAATTCACTCGACCATTGGAAACGGTCCAATAGAACTTGAAGCTAACTTTCCTTTAGTTCTGAACCGAACAACATGCTTTCATAGTGAAATCTTCATGAAAACCATGTCACCAACGTCAAACTCCAAATCCTTTTGACGTTTAACAGCATAACTCTTCTAATGATCTTAAACTGCCTTCATTCATTGTTGAATGATCTTGATACAGTCTGATGTCTCTCTGATCATCACTGGCCCAAATATTAACTAATATCTAGTCTCCAACCAACATGTTGGAGAATTACATGGTCTACTATACAACACCTCGTATGGTGTCATTCCAATGCTCGACTGGTAGCTTTTGCTGTATGCAAACTCAATTAGATGTAGACGGTCTTCCCACGATCCTCCAAGTCCAATACATAAGCTCTAAGGAGATCCTCCAAAATTTGATTAACTCTATTGGTTTGACCATCTGTCTGGGATGATAAGCCGTACACAAACATAACTCGATTCCCAAAGTCTCTTGCAAACTCTTCCAAAATCCACTCGTAAACAACGGATCTCAATCACTCGCTATGCTCTTTGGGATACCATGGAATCAAACTATCCATTTCATATATAGCTCAGCTAATTTTGACGTTGTCCTAGTCGATTTGACAGGAATAAACCTTGCACTTTTGGTCAAGCAATCCACGATGACCCAAATTCCTTCATTTCCTGCCCTAGTTCTAGGTAGTCCATTGATAAAATCCATCGATATCAGCTCCCACTTCCATGTAGGAACTTCCAGTGGTTGAAGCTGTTCATTCGGCTTCATTTGTTCAGCTTTCACCAACTAACTGTTCATACACTTGGAAATAAACTTCCAATATCCCTCTTCATTCCTTACCAGTAGTAAGCTCGCTTCATGTCCTGATACATTTTATTACCACCAGGATGAATCATCAACTTCGAGTGATGATATTCCCTTAGAACCTCATTTCTCAATCCATCAATATTACGAACAACTAGTCGTCCTTTCTTCCAAACCCAACCCTCTCGATCAACTTCGAAGTCCTTATCCTCAGATTCCAACTTTTGGATGATCTCGAAAAGCTTTTCATCACGCTTCTGGCTTTCACCAATCCTTTCAATGAGAGTAGGTCATATCGATAAGCTTGACAACATTTCAAGCTCTAACTCACACCTTGTTCTAAAATGAATCTTGCCAAATACTTGGGTGCTTCCATTCCAAAAACATTGCTCCCGAACTTTCAAGTCTTTGACTCAACGCATCTGCCACTGCGTTACCTTTACTAGGAGTATAAGAGATACTAAAATCATATGATGTCAGAAACTCTAACCAGCTTTGTTGCTGAAGATTCAAATCCATCTGAGAGAAAATATACTTTAATGACTTGTGATCCATAAACAACTCGAATCTAACTCTGAATAGGTAATGTCTCCACATCTTCAAAGAAAACACGATCGCTGCCAAAACAAAATCATGAGTCGGATAATTCCTTTTGTGCGGCTTCAACTGTCGACTCGCATATGCCATAACTCTATCCTTCTGCATCAGCACTTCTCCAAGTCCAATACCACATGCATCAGCGTATACCACCATCTCTACATTCCCATTTGGAATCATCAAAATAGGGGCATGCATCAATCTCTCTTTCAGGATTCCAAAACCTTGCTCACACTTCGCATCCCATGTGAATACTTGATTCTTCTTCGTCAATCCTGTTAATGATGGATCTATCTTAGAGAAGTCCTGATAAAACGACAATAATATCCCCCAATCCAAGGAAACGCCGCATATCCGTCGCATTATTAAGTCTACACAGTCCTTGATCGTTGGCACCTTAGCGAGATCCACTGCTATTATGTTTCCCGAAACAACATGGCCTAAGAATCTCACTTCACTCTTCCAGAAAGTGACAATTCAAAAAATTAGCTCTTAGCTGATGCTTTTGCAAGATTTCCAAAACAACTCGCAAGCGCGTCTTGTGCTCTTCCTCATTCCAGGAGTAAATTAGAATATCATCTACGAACACAAGCACAAACTTGTTTAACTTCTCTCTGAACACCCTATTAATAAGTTCCACAAAATACGATGGTGCATTGATCAATCCGAACGGCATCACCGACCACTCAAAGGAACTGAATAGTGTCCTAAAATCTATCTTTAACACACTATCCTTTGCCACTCTCAACTCGTGAAATCCTATCGCCAGATCCATTTGGGAAAACACCCTGGCCTCATAAAGCTGATCGAACAAATCATCTATCCTCACAAATGGATACTTGTTCTTCTTGGTCACCTTTTCAGCTCATGATAATCAACAACAATCTCAAAAATCCATCAGCCTTGGCTGCAAACACAACTGATGCACCCCATTCGGACACACTCCTCTGAATGAATCCTGTTCCCAAAAGGTCACGCACTTGCACCTCTAACTCTCACTTTTCCTTAGGTTCCATTCGCCTAATAGGCATAATAATATGCCTAGCAATTTTGACCAAATCGATCCTGAACTAAATCCCGCGATGCGGCGACAACCCTTTGACCTTGTCAAAGACATCATCAAACCCACTAGCGATCAACATAGATGGCAAGTCTTCCCATGGAATCACAAGCGAATATAAAAAGCTTAAGAAGACCCCATCTTCTAGGTTACATCAAATCACAACCATTCGACTTTCCACATTCCTGACTGTTACCTCGAGCTTCTAACAATCCACTTTTGTAGTATACCTCTTGAGCCAGTCCGTATCCAAAATAATCCCAAACCCAGCGAAGTTCAAAACAACGCAATCATGCACAAAGAAGCAATCATGACTCAAAAACACTAGACCACAACAAAGCATACACAAAATGGATGAACTCCCGACTGGATTAGTCACGATCAATGGTCTATCACAAATCTTGGGTTCCAAACCGAAGCGACACACAAGCTCATTGTGAATGTAAGAATGTGATGCTCTAGTATCAAACAACACTCTAACTGAAACATCTCTAATAGAAATAGTTCCTTGAAGAAAATGGAATAGCTTCCAAAGTATATGCCTTCACAATCTGCTTTCCCATAGCTAGTTCTGGACAATCCTTCTTGTTATGTGTAACACCCCGTATTTTCTGTGAACATAAAAATGACAAACCAGAGAATAATTAAATTGTAACGTAATAATTAAGGGAAAACGGTTACTCCATTGTGTTCGTCTTGAAATTCTGCTTGGAATAGAGTTCAAGTTTGCGTAAATCGGACTCCGTATAAAGAAGATATGGCCTTTAGAAGTTTCAATAAAAACCAGCCTTAAATTCAAAAATTCAAATTTCGAAATTCAAAACAAACACCCGGGCTGGGCGGGAAAATTCCCGCCCAGGACCAAGGTCGACACTAGGGTCGACCTGGGAGTCGACCTGGGTAAACAGGTCGAACTTAGGGTCGACCTCCCCCCATTTCGAGATCGGTGGACAGATGCATTTTTGTGTATTTAGACGCCCGTTCTGACCAGATTCGTGACCCCTATGCTATTTAAACACCCCCAAACCTAGCTTTCTCTCCACACAATTTCATTCTGCCTATACTCTGCCTTTATTCTAATTTAAAATAAAATTGGCATCACTACTCTGCTGGAATCAAAACTAGGATTAATGCATCTTCTTCCAATCTGAATAGAATTAAAAGAGAATCAAATCTAAAACGATTAGTCTACATCAAAGGCAAGCATTTCAGTTTTAGAACACAGATTCCAGATACAAGAATCGTTCCTTTTTGTGAGTACAGTTATTTTCAGATATGAACTTTAATTATGATCTTGACTTGGTTATAAATCTGAATCTGAGGTTATGCATATTCTTATCTGTCAGATCTGTTTTTCTGTGACTATTCTATTTCTTCTTTCTGTTCTATAGCCAGGCTACTGCGAGCCTGTGCCGAATGTCATAAGAGATTAACGCATGAACGCTAAATTTTGGGACAAATAATGAATAATGCATAATTTGGACATGACTGATCTGTAACTGATTTGAGAAAAGGGACATATGTTGTAAATTAGATCTAGATCTGTGCATACTCTATGATTTGGAAGAAAAGGAACCATTGTATGTTAACATATGACTTGAAACTTGGGGACATAACACATGTTTAAAATTAAGATCTGATTTTGAGATGTTATAATTTAAAGATCTAGACTCTTGGGCATATTTTTATATAACGATTCATGACTTGAAAAAGGAATATGTGACTTAGGCGTAAAGACCTATATTAAAATAGGATAACTATTAATGTGAATGCACCTAAAAATGGATTTTTGGGTATTGGAATTAAAGGTTATAATTTGGCATAATTCATATTTTATATCATAATTTGGGGCTTTTAGAGAATATTCTGTACTGTGCAAAGTTTAACTAAAAATTTGGGCATATGTTGTATTATGAATTATGACCATGATTTAGGCATGTAAGTTTAGGCTTAATTTATGATTAGGCAAGATATGTAAATAAAATTTTAGAAATGTTTAATCTATTGAATTGCCTAATCTGCTAAATTTGTTATCTGCTAAATCTGTTGAATCGTCTAGTCTGCTAGATCTGTTATCTGTTGAATTGCTTAATCTGCTGAAAGCTGAATAATTGTAATTTGGGTATGAAAATACGTAGGCTTGATCTAAGATTGAGTAAAACATGGAAATTTGATTAATCTGTTGTAACCTGTAAAGAAGTTTAATATGTTAAATGGACATAATTAGTTTGATATCTGTATAATCTATATTGGAATAAATTGGCTATGACACGAGGTTAGACTCCGTTTGCGGTAGAAGCCTGCCCGGAACCAACCGGCTTAACCAGCGACCGCAAACTGTCAGTCTAATGTGAGAGGTCGTAGGCATAACTAAAATATGCTTAGACACGAGGATAGGTCTGGCTTGTGGCAGAAATCTGCCTGGAACCGCCCAGCATATCCAACGGCCACAAGCTACCGACCTAATGTGAGAGGTCTGTGCATTAATATTTAATTAATGCAAATCTGAGATAAATATGTTGTCTAAAACGTGTTGGGTGGATAGGGTTAAAACAACTGGACTGATGAATTTAACAAACCCGTTTCGTGAATCTGTAGGCCCAATACAAAGTTAGATAATCTATATGTCTGTTAAAACTGTACATATGAGCCGTTAGTCTGTATACTTGTTAATTTGATTGTCTGATCTGTAAACTAGTAAATCTGAACTTTGTATGTCTGAAACTTGTAAACAAGTTAATCTGAAATCTGTTAGCCTGGGGACACAAGGTTAGGAGGGGAAATACTTGTGTCATCTATTGTTTGGGACCCATATTAGTCAATAACACTTTCTGGTATCAAAAACTTTGACCCCATGCTATGTAGGGGTCCGGGCCTGCTTACTGAACTAATTATAAGCGGTTCATTCTGATAATGGCGAGGGGTGTTGGTGGTGCGTTCCAACCGGGTCATATGCATGCATGGATCCGGTCTGCTCTGAGGATGTAAGACATCGTGACATCTGTAAATAGGTCTGTGACAATAGGTTGCCACTTTAGGGAGTGATACACCCTACTGTGGGGCCGACACAAGGTATTTATGTATTAGGGAGCCGATCGCTTGGGGTAGGACTTAGTGTACACTTAGTTCTGTCTGTTTCTATTGGTACAGTCTGTTTCTGTTGTGTGGTAACACCTGTCTATTTCTGCGTGGTACCGTCTGTTGGGGTGGTAAAGGCCCATTACTCGTGTACACCTAATTCTAACATTCTGTTTCCGTTGGGATTATTCTGTTTCCATCTCTGATTCCATTTCCGATTCTGTTTCCATACCTTCTGTCTGTTGGGGTGGTAAAGGCCCATTATTAGTATTCTGCTTCTGTGCCTTTTGTTTGTTGGGGGTGGTGAAGGACCATTACTAGCATTTTGTTTCTATATAGATTATTCTGTTTCAATTCTGTTTCAGTTTCGACATTAGGGTAACACCTAACCCTGTTATACTTGTATTAGTGCAGAGAAGTAAGATTTAAGTAAGGAACATAACTTGGTTTACATCATTCTGTTTCTTCTGTTAACTTAAAGTATAAATGTTATTCCTGTTGATGTAATCTCTCATCCAACTTAATTTACATGTCATGATAATATTATCTGTTAATATGCTGGAAGTCACTGGACTCGCCAGACTTTATGTCAGACCTCGTTTGTTTTCGACTTTTTTCTTTCCGTTTCCCCCCTAGGTGCTCAGGGTAGAAACATAGGAGCTTGATTCTGATTCTCTCTGCTTGAAGTGCTTGGAGTATTGCTTGGCTTTGACTCTATCTTTTCATGGCAATTTATGTTGGGGATTATGGCTTTGAAACTTTACATTCTGAAGGATTTTGTATAAGACTGATAATTGTGTACTTGAGTTTCGGTATTGTGATTTAGAAAAATGTGACCAAACTTATTTCTGCTTCTGCTGTAATAAAGTTATATTTTTTTCTCAAGTACTAATTATCTGTCTTGTAATATTCTGTTCTGTCTACTAAAGTGCTCCATCAAAGTTGAGGCATTCCCTTTGTGACTGACCTTAACGGAGGTGGGGTGTTACACTTGGTATCAGAGATGAAGGTTACCAGATTTGATATAAAGTTTTTGAAAACTATTTTCAAAAAAGTTTAAAAAAGGAAGTATTTTCAAAAGGAAAGTTATTTTGAAAAACATAATCCCCAAAGCCATATGCCTATCTTTCTATCCTTTGTTTTGAATGTTTCCTTTTCTTTCGTTTCAGCATGTCTGGGGATCTTAACCTTCCAGAGGGCGTACCGATACTTGGCTGGTTTAGGATGTACCTATAAGCTAGGGCTAATGATGCGGGCCCAACAGACGTCCCTCCTACCCCAGCTGCAGCGGTTCCTCTTCCTCCGCGCGTGAATACTTTGTCGAAGATATGTAGAGACTTTCGGGCCATGGGTGGGAAGAACTTTAATGGAACTGAATCCTTCGTGGAGGCATGGAACTGGCTCAAAGAAACTGAGGATTTTTCGTTATCTTCGAGGTGGACGATAGGCAGAAGATACAATTGGCGGTATGGTTGCTTAAGGATGAACCTTCTTTTTTGTGGGAGGTCACAAACGGAGAGCATCTGGTAGAGACACGGATGGATTTCAGGTGTAACACCCCGTGTATTCTATAACAGTGAAATTCACAAATTAAAGGATAACTAATTTCAAATCAAAGAATTAAGCGAAACAGGATACGCCATTGCTTTCGTCTCGGAATTATGCTTGAGATAGAGTCCGAGTTTGCGTAAAATGGACTCCGTATGAAGAAGATATGGCCTCCGGAAGTTTCAGAATTCAATTTAAAATTCTAAACAGCTCAGAAAAACCAATTCAAAATTCAAAATCGGGCCGAATTGGCCAGGGTGGGAAAATTCCCGCCCAAGGCACCCAGGTCGACTTGGTAGTCGACCTGGGGCTACCCAGGTCGACTGGGCAGTCGACCTGGGTCACCCGTGTCGACTGCCAAGTCGACACGGTGTCGACTGGCGTGTCGACCTGGCCCCTGAGCCAGGTCGAACCCAGCCCCCCTGGCTGGCCTGGTCTGTGTTTGGTCGATTTTCTGAGTCTTGCCTTGTCACTAGGGCTAGGTGTCAGCTCCTGATTGGTCTCTCCTTCAAACGAACGGCTATTATTAAACCAAGCTCCATCGACGGTCCTAATCAACTCACAAACTCTATAAAAAGGACCTAAGACTCACCCTAATTCACACAAACAAAAATGGAGATAAGACCTTCATGCTGCTGAGGAAAGACTAGGAATAGCCGTCAGAAATTGAGAGACAATTAGGAGATAATTTGAAAGCTTAAAGCAACGTTAATTAAATCAAAGCAACGCCTACAACAAAGGATAACATCTCCAAATTCAGAATTCGGATTCCTGAATTGAAGATTCGTCATACGTTGTAAGTAGAGTGCTATTCCGATGTGAATAAATAATTGTGTTTTGATTTGTGTAATGTGAGAAATGGAATTGTGGTGATAATAATCTATATTTGTATGTTTCTTTGATTCTAAACGATTTGGAAATGTTATGGTATACGATTGGATATTTGCAAGTATGTGGTTTATGTTGACAACCATATGTTGTGGTATTTTATTTGGGGTTCATACAAGTATATGATTCATGTTAACAACCATATGTTGTGGTATTTTATTTAGGATTCATACAAGTATATGATTCATGTTAACAACCATATGTTATGGTATTTTATTTGGGATTCATGCAAGTATATGATTCACTATTATGACAATATGATGTACATACTTTTATGATCACTATTAGTGTATAATTGGACTCGACTAAGTACTATGGTTTATATGAATCTATGTTGGAATTGGCAAATCATACTTTTGTATTAGAAACAAAAGTAAGCATTTTTATGAACATGATCAAACTATGTTTGGTGTTATGCCTAGTTGAAACCATGTTTAGGCCTATGTTGTTATAAAAATCATATGGTGATATATGTGACACATAATTAAGTTAGATTTACATTCTAATTGCAAGTTTACATGAATAGACTAAAAAACATGATTTCATGTTTAGGTATGTTTATGCCATGATTATATGAATAGAATGGTTCATGTTTAAGTATTGTTTATGCCATGATTATATGAATAGAATGATTCATGATTAAGTATTGTTTATGCCATGATTATATGCTATTACAATGCAAGTTCACATGTGCCTAATTCATGTTAATTGAATCGTTATGTTGCAAGTTCATGCGTTCACACTCCCCTTTTTATGTTACCTTATAAACACCATGTTATAAGCCTCCCCTTTTCATATGGCTAAGTTGGGTTTAAATGTTAAACCCAACATATCTTATATTGTAGCGAATATGTAAAACGGGGGTAATGACGTTTGGGTTAAAATATAGAACATATGTGTTGGCATGTTTGACGCATGCCAACAACCTTGAAAAGCAATTAAGTGGTATAAATAAATTTTACCCAATAAAGATGAATTTGAATAATGGGCCGCAAATATTTACATATAAAAAGAAAAGAGACAAAATATGTAAATTTAGAAAATACGATGTGTTTAACCCGAGGTTGGATTGAGTTGTGATGTAAACCTGTCCGGAACCGCCCGGCTGTCCAGTAGTCACAACAACATTATGCAATGTGGGTGGTTAAACACGGAGCCCAATAAGGACTCGAGGTTAGACTGAGTTGTGGCGTAAGACTGCCCGGACCCAACCGGCAACAGGCAACCACAACTATACCTATCTAATGTGAGAGGTCGAGGCTTTAATAAGACAATTAGGGCTGAGTCAGGATTGATAGGATTAAGTAAATTATATTAATACTTAATCAAAATGGAACTTGCTAAACTATACAGACTGATTGGGGGTTAGGTTTACAAAACACTTAACCAATTTAGCATGTTGGCTAGAAATAGAAAACCTAGTAGCGGGGGACCCTTTTCAGCAGTAACCCTACAAGGTGTATCAGGATACCCTGAACTAGGCAGGGTGGGGCACGATTACTGGGCTGACTGTAAGAGGTCAAATCGACGGCAGTGGTGCAGCAGTGTAGGTTCTAACGGGGTGCGGGCGTGCACACACTCCGGCGCAAAAAAATAAGGCACTGGGCACCAGTAGCATACCTGTGCATTCTAGGATTGTGTCGGGCCGCCACCATGGGACTTGATACACCCCATGGTGGGACCAGCATAGTTAACTACAACATCGGGGGCCGTAAGACACATGTAACTATGCGAGTAGGAGCCGGTCATCAGAAATGGATCACTTCACCCTGATTATGGGGTGCCTGTTGGGAACTAGTTTATATGGGTACAGAGATTAATATGGGGTATGATAGTGTATTCGACCCTAGACAACTTAACTTAGTTTATGGTGCTTTCTCATTTCCAGTTTATACTCATCATACCCAGTTCTTTATTCATAGATTGAATAGTCCTAGACTTACTCAGGCTTTATGTCTGACTCTACTTTTCTTTCACCTTCTTTTCTTTCGTTCCCCCCCCCCCCCCCAGGTCCACAGGGAGGGAATACCGCAGCTTGACCAGCTTTCACATCCAGCTTGAAGAGAAAGAATGTATTGCTTGGATCTTTTTCATTTTGGACTATGGCTTTGGACAGTAATTATGGGACTTATGCAGTTTATTTATGTTTTCTTTATGATTCTTTAAATAATGTAATCAAGACAGTTATGAAGATGTTATGTTTTTGGAAGTATTGTAAAACAAATTATGACATGGTTTGTGTAACACGTATTTTGTTGAAATAAAAGTTGTTGTTTTCCGCTGTTCAAAAATATGTGTTCTTATATCTGCCTTGTATATCTGTGACTTATACTTATAAACCTCCACCAAAATTAGGGCATTCCCTTTGAGAGTGACCCTAACGGAGGTGGGGTGTTTCACTTGGTATTAGAGCATAGGTTTACCAGATAAGATAAAAGTTTTGAAAATTTATTTTCAAAAGAAAAATTAAAGAAGCATTTTTAAAGATAAAATGTTATTTTAAAAAGGCATAGTCCCCCCAAAGCCATAGGTACTATCTTTTATCCTTCGTTTTGAATCTATCCTTTTTGTTTCAGCATGTCCAAAGAACTTAACTTGCCAGAGGGTATACCAATACCTGGTTGGTTTAGACGATTCTTAGAAGCAAGGGCCACTCAGCCAGGTCCTACCATTCCTCCTCCCCCAGCTGCAGGAAATCATCCAGCTGCAGCAGCACCTCTTCTTCCACCTCCTCCGCGGGGTAATACTTTTGCTAAGATATGTAAAGATTTCAAAGCTATGGGAGGGAAGGACTTTCATGGAACTGAGTCCTTCGTGGCAGCTAGGAATTGGCTAAAGGAAACCGAAGACTTATTCGTCATCTTTGAGGTAGAAGATAGGCAGAAGGTACAACTGGCAGTATGGCTACTAAAAGGTGAGGCTTCCTACTGGTGGGAAGTCACTAATGCAGAAAGACCAGTGGAAACATGGGAGGACTTTAGGGCAAGGTTTGAGGCTAAATTTCTCTCATAAGCTGAAAGGAGTTTGAAGTTGGAAAAATTCTTATTTCTTAAGCAAGGGAATATGACAGTCAAAGAATATGTTAATCAGTTCGATGAGCTGGCTAGGTTCGGACTGGACCTAGTCAACACCCCGCACAAGAAGGCTCTCCGTTTTGTCTAAGGGTTGAATGAGCCATTACACAGTTTGGCCATGACCCATATACCCATGGGAGCTACGTATAAAAGATTGGTACAGATGGCATTGCTGAACGAAGAGGATAAGGGCAAGAAGGAGACAAAGGCAGAAAGCTCTCAAGTGAAGAAAGAGGGTTTGGAGCCTAAGAAGACAGACTTTAAGAAGGGCGGGAAAGACAACAAAGAGAAGAGGAAGTATAATTTCTATGGCAAAGTGGGGCACTTAGTGAAAGATTGCCAGAAAAAGAAGGCCAAGATGAATGGTGGGTGCTTTACTTGCGGTGAGACAGGCCACATGGCTAAGGATTGCCCAAAGAAACGAGGACAGGGGCAGAGGGCTGGATCCACCTCAGGGGCACAGGTTCATGTGCTAGAGGCGCCACCTCTGCAACAGCGAGGTATAAATACTTCTGTAGAAAGTGTAGTTTATCTTTATGATCACCCAGTTCACACTTTATTTGATTCTGGCGCATCACACTCCTTTATCTCGTCTGCTTTAGTAGAATCTCTGCACCTAGAAACTAGTATGGTAGAGGACCCCTTAATTGTTTCAAACCCAATTGGGGGCCCAGCTCATTTGTCTATGATCTGTGTGGGATTGAAAATTTCTATTCTAAGCATAGAATTTAGATGTAGTGCCTTTGTTTTGGGCTTCTCGGAATATGGTTTGATTTTGGGCATGGATTGGCTATCCAGTAATGGTGCCATCGTTTATTGTGAGAGAAGGGTGGTTAGGCTTCTGACCCAACTCGGTAACACTTTGGAAATTACTTGTAATCCCTCGCATGCGGTTATGCTTAGTTATCTTGAATCACTAGATGCCTCTATCGACAATCTGCAATCGATTAGAGTGGTCCGGGAATATCTGGATGTCTTCGAAGAGATGAAGGGCTTGCCTCCGAAGCGGGAGATAGACTTCCGCATATATCTTGTAGATAATGCAAAGCCCGTTGCTTTGCCCATTAGACACATGGCTCCACGGGAAAGGAAAGAGCTCAGTAAACAGATTAAAAAGCTTCTAGATAAGGGGTTCATTAAAAGGAGCATTTCAGAATGGGGTGCTCCAGTGGTGTTCGCTACAAAGGCGGATGGTTCACTCCGTCTATGTGTTGACTATAGGGAGCTTAACAAACTAACGAAAAAGAATAGGCACCCTCTCCCCAGAATTGACGATCTGTTTGATCAGCTGGTAGGAGCGTCTGTTTTCTCCCAACTCGATTTGACGACCGGCTTTCATCAGCTAAGGGTGGCTGAAGATAGTATCGATAAGACAGCATTCAGAACCCCAGACGGCTTCTTTGAATGGCTTGTCATGCCTTCTGACTTGACAACGCACCTGCTTACTTCGTGGACTTGATGAGTAGGGTGTTCAGAGAATTCCTCAACAAGTTCGTAGTGGCCTTCGTAGACGATATCCTTATCTTCTCAAAGAGTGAAGAGGAACATGCTCAGCACTTAAGGGCAATCATGGAAACTCTGCGAGTCCATCAGCTAAAAGCCAAATTCTCTAAATGCCACTTTTGGAGAGAGGAAGTGAGATTTCTTGGGCACATAGTATCCAAGGAAGGATTAGCAGTAGAACCGGCTAAGGTAGTAGCGATGCAGGATTGGAAGACACCAAAGAACGCAACAGAAGTCCGAAGCTTTCTCGGGCTAGCAGGCTTCTATCGGAAATTCATCAGAGACTTTGCAAAGATATCAGCTCCGCTCACAAAGTTGACCAAGAAGAATCTAGTGTTCAATTGGGACTTGGATTGCGAGTTTGCTTTCCAACGACTGAAAAGGGCTCTTACAACAGCCCCAGTTTTAACATTGCCAGATGGAAGCAAGATGTTCACAGTTTATACAGATGCATGTGGGACAGGGCTAGGTGCCGTCTTAATGCAAGAAGGGAGGGTAGTAGCTTATGGCGGGAGACAATTGAAAGTGCATGAAAAGAACTACCCGACCCACGATCTTGAGTTAGCCGCCATCGTCTTTGCACTCAAGTCTTGGCGACACTATCTCCTAGGTGAGAAGTTCGAACTTTACACTAACCATAAATCGTTGAAATATCTTTTCTCGCAGAAGGACCTTAACTTGAGGCAACAGAGATGGATGGAGTTTCTTGCCTCGTACGATTTCGAGATCTCCTACACTCCAGGCAAAGGCAACGTAGTGGTAGACGCGTTGAGCCAAAAGAAACTAACCCAAAGCTCGTTGTTTGTTGAAAGACAAAGCCTAGAGTTTATAGCCAGTTTTGACTTTAGGCCCTCCTCCGATTTTGTACCAGGCTTGCTAGCATCTCTCGAAGTACGCCCGACTTTAGTGGACTCAATAGGGACAGCACAACGCGAAGACCCTCAGCTTGTGGAGACGATTGATAGGCTAATTAGGGGTGAGACTTCAAGTCCCCTCAACAGATACTCCATCGACGATAAGGGTTGGCTATGGCGAGGCGGGAGATTATGCGTCCCACAGACAAGGGATTTAGTAAAGAAGGTTCTCGAGGAAGCACATCACTCCAAGATGAAGATACACCCAAGCGGGGATAAAATGTACAAGGACATAAAGAGGACTTTCTTTTGGAACGGCATGAAGAAGGACGTGGCAGATTTCGTTTCTAAGTGTATGGTGTGCCAACAGGTTAAGGTGTAACAGAAAAAACCTGGCGGTCTGCTACATCCTCTAGAGGTCCCGCAGTGGAAGTGGGATAGCATCTCAATGGACTTCATTGATGGGCTGCCTAGGTCTAGGAGAGGCAACACTAGCATTTGGGTAATAGTGGATAGGCTTACTAAAAGCGCTCACTTCTTACCTGTCAAGAGTAAAAGAACTGCCTCATCCCTAGCATCTCTTTACCTCAAGGAAATTGTCCGACTCCATGGAATACCGTCCAGCATTGTTAGTGACCAAGACCCTATCTTCACAAGTGAGTTTTGGCGGAGTCTGCAAGAAGCGGTAGGCACACAGTTATGCTTAAGCACAGCCTATCATCCCCAAATCGACGGCCAGACAGAAAGAGTGAACAGAGTTTTGGAGGACCTTTTAAGACCGTGCGTCCTTGACTTCGGAGGGACATGGGAAGACCATCTTCCTTTGGTGGAATTTGCCTGCAACAACAGCTACCAAGCAACCATCGGAATGGCGCCCTTCGAAGCTTTATATGGAAGACCATGCCGATCACCCATTTGTTGGTGGGAGTCTACTGATAAGCTCATACTTGGACCAGATATGATCCGAGAGACTTCAGAGAAAGTAGACTTAATATGGAGAAGAATGAAGATAGCCCAAGACAGACAAAAGTCCTACGCCGACAAGAGGAGGACCGACCTTGAATTTGAGGTTGGGGACAGAGTTTTTCTCAAGGTATCTCCGCTAAGGAACGTTGTTCGTTTTGGAACCACAGGAAAGCTAGCACCAAGGTTCGTAGGGCCATTTACTATCATTGAGAAAATTGGGAAAATGGCCTATAGATTAGAGCTACCCGAAAAATTGGCCGGAGTTCACAACGTTTTCCATATTTCACACCTCCGAAAATGTCTACATGAATCTGCTGAAGTGGTAGAGCCAAATATCCTAGAAGAAGCTGAAGTGGAACACGAAGCAACCGTGAGGAAAGTTCCAACCCGCATATTAGGAACGGAAGTGAAGAAGCTACGCAACTGCGAAGTCAAGCTCGTCAAAGTTCAGTGGAGCGACGCCGAGGGAGACGCAACTTGGGAAACTGAAGCTAGAATACGCGCAGCCTACCCTTTTCTTTTCGAGGGTACATCTTTGATCTTTCTTTTTCATTAAGTTGCGCTTTTATCTATCTTTTTAGGTATATCTCCTCGACCTTATCTTTTAGGTAGAAACTCTTTGGATGAAAACATGTAATTGAAACATGTTATGGATGATGGTTGCAAGTGGTTGCAAGTGATTGCTAGTGGTTGCTCGTGGTTGCCTATACACACACAATTTAGGTTTTAGATCGACTCAGTCACTTCATATTGCATATGCATATATGTTGAACTTTAGTGTGTTGTCATATGGATGTTGCATTTGTATGAATGATTGTGCACTCATGTAGAATCATGAATAGGAGAATTTGCATACATAATGGATTCATGGCACTTACATAATTCGCATTAAGGAGGTCAACTGAATCAGTAGACCGCCTGATTTTGCATTAGATAAGTACATGTACACACACACTTCGCATATGATCATGAAGCATTAGAAGTCTTTTAAGGACAATGGATGCTCGTGTTTGATGAATGAGTAGATGGATGTTTGGATGTTAGGATGTACATTCTTCCTGAACTTGAAGATTTCGGGGACGAAATCCTTTTAAGTGGGGGAGAATGTAACACCCCGTGTATTCTATAACAGTGAAATTCACAAATTAAAGTATAACTAATTTCAAATCAAAGAATTAAGTGAAACGGGATATGCCATTGCGTTCGTCTCGGAATTCTGCTTGAGATAGAGTCCGAGTTTGCGTAAAACGGACTCCGTATGAAGAAGATATGGCCTCCGGAAGTTTCAGAATTCAATTTAAAATTCTAAACAGCTCAGAAAAACCAATTCAAAATTCAAAATCGGGCCGAATTGGCCAGAGCGGGAAACTTCCCGCCCAAGGCACATAGGTCGACTTGGTAGTCGACCTGGGGCTACCCAGGTCGATTGGGCAGTCGATCTGGGTCACCCGTGTCGACTGCCAAGTCGACACAGTGTCGACTGGCGTGTCGACCTGGCCCCTGAGCAAGGTCGAACCCAGCCCCCCTGGCTGGCCTGGTCTGTGTTTGGTCGATTTTCTGAGCCTTGCCTTGTCACTAGGGCTAGGTGTCAGCTCCTGATTGGTCTCTCCTTCAAACGAACGGCTATTATTAAACCAAACTCCATCGACGGTCCTAATCAACTCACAAACTCTATAAAAAGGACCTAAGACTCACCCTAATTCACACAAACAAAAATGGAGATAAGACCGTCATGCTGCTGAGGAAAGACTAGGAATAGCCGTCAGAAATTAAGAGACAATTAGGAGATAATTTGAAAGCTTAAAGCAATGTTAATTAAATCAGAGCAACGCCTACAACAAAGGATAGCATCTCCAAATTCAGAATTCAGATTCCTGAATTGAAGATTCGTCATACGTTGTAAGTAGAGTGCTATTCCGATGTGAATAAATAATTGTGTTTTGATTTGTGTAAAGTGAGAAATGGAATTGTGGCGATAATAATCTATATTTGTATGTTGCTATGATTCTAAACGATTTGGAAATGTTATGGTATACGATTGGATATTTGCAAGTATGTGGTTTATGTTGACAACCATATGTTGTGGTATTTTATTTGGGGTTCATACAAGTATATGATTCATGTTAACAACCATATGTTGTGGTATTTTATTTAGGATTCATACAAGTATATGATTCATGTTAACAACCATATGTTATGGTATTTTATTTGGGATTCATGCAAGTATATGATTCACTATTATGCCAATATGATGTACATACTTTTATGAACACTTTTAGTGTGTAATTGGACTCGACTAAGTACTATGGTTTATATGAATCTATGTTGGAATTGGCAAATCATACTTTTGTATTAGAAACAAAAGTAAGCATTTTTATGAACATGATCAAACTATGTTTGGTGTTATGCCTAGTTGAAACCATGTTTAGGCCTATGTTGTTATAAAAATCATATGGTGATATATGTGACACATAATTAAGTTATATTTACATTCTAATTGCAAGTTTACATGAATAGACTAAAAAACATGATTTCATGTTTAGGTATGTTTATGCCATGATTATATAAATAGAATGGTTCATGTTTAAGCATTGTTTATGCCATGATTATATGAATAGAATGATTCATGATTAAGTATTGTTTATGCCATGATTATATGCTATTACAATGCAAGTTCACATGTGCCTAATTCATGTTAATTGAATCGTTATGTTGCAAGTT
Organism: Allium sativum; assembly: GCA_030737875.1. NCBI lineage: Eukaryota > Viridiplantae > Streptophyta > Magnoliopsida > Asparagales > Amaryllidaceae > Allium > Allium sativum. The sequence continues at coordinate 153,160,157 of CM060912.1, forward strand.
CATGCGTTCACACTCCCCTTTTTATGTTACCTTATAAACACCATGTTATAAGCCTCCCCTTTTCATATGGCTAAGTTGGGTTTAAATGTTAAACCCAACATATCTTATATTGTAGCGAATATGTAAAACGGGGGTAATGACGTTTGGGTTAAAATATAGAACATATGTGTTGGCATGTTTGACGCATGCCAACAACCTTGAAAAGCAATTAAGTGGTATAAATAAATTTTACCCAATAAAGATGAATTTGAATAATGGGCCGCAAATATTTACATATAAAAAGAAAAGAGACAAAATATGTAAATTTAGAAAATACGATGTGTTTAACCTGAGGTTGGATTGAGTTGTGATGCAAACCTGCCCGGAACCGCCCGGCTGTCCAGTAGTCACAACAACACCTATCCATTGTGGGTGGTTAAACACGGAGCCCAATAAGGACCCGAGGTTAGACTGAGTTGTGGCGTAAGACTGCCCGGACCCAATCGGCAACAGGCAGTCACAACAATACCTGTCTAATGTGAGAGGTCGAGGCTTTAATAAGACAATTAGGGCTGAGTCAGGATTGATAGGATTAAGTAAATTATATTAATACTTAATCAAAATGGAACATGCTAAACTATACAGACTGATTGGGGGTTAGGTTTACAAAACACTTAACCAACATAGCATTTTGGCTAGAAATAGAAAACCTAGTAGCGGGGGACCCTTTTCAGCAGTAACCCTACAAGGTGTATCAGGATACCCTGAACTAGGCAGGGTGTGGCACGATTACTGGGCTGACTGTAAGAGGTCAAATCGACGGCGGTGGTGCAGCAGTGTAGGTTCTAACGGGGTGCGGGCGTGCACACACTCCGGCGCAGAAAAATAAGGCACTGGGCACCAGTAGCATACCTGTGCATTCTAGGATTGTGTCGGGCCGCCACCATGGGACTTGATACACCCCATGGTGGGACCAGCATAGGTAACTACAACATCGGGGGCCGTAAGACACATGTAACTATGCGAGTAGGAGCCAATCATCAGAAATGGATCACTTCACCCTGATTATGGGGTGCCTGTTGGGAACTAGTTTATACGGGTACAGAGATTAATATGGGGTACGATAGTGTATTCGACCCTAGACAACTTAACTTAGTTTATGGTGCTTTCTCATTTTCAGTTTATACTCATCATACCCAGTTCTTTATTCATAGACTGAATAGTCCTAGACTTACTCAAGCTTTATGTCTGACTCTACTTTTCTTTCGCCTTCTTTTCTTTCGTTTCCCTCCCAGGTCCACAGGGAGGGAATACCGCAGCTTGACCAGCTTTCACATCCAGCTTGAAGAGAAAGAATGTATTGCTTGGATCTTTTTCGTTTTGGACTATGGCTTTGGACAGCAATTATGGGACTTATGCAGTTTATTTATGTTTTCTTTATGCTTCTTTAAATAATGTAATCAAGACAGTTATGAAGATGTTATGTTTTTGGAAGTATTGTAAAACAAATTATGACATGGTTTGTGTAACACGTATTTTGTTGAAATAAAAGTTGTTGTTGTTTTCCGCTGTTCAAAAATATTTGTTCTTATATTGCTCTTGTATATCTGTGACTTATACTTATAAACCTCCACTAAAATTAGGGCATTCCCTTTGAGAGTGACCCTAACGGAAGTGGGGTGTTTCATCAGGTATAGGTTCGAGATGAAATTTCTCTCACGAGCGAAAGAGAGTCTATACGTAGAGAGGTTCTTGGCGTTGAAGCAGGGGAATTTATCAGTGAGAGAGTACGTCAACAAGTTTAATCAGTTGGCGAGATTTAGCTTAGATTTGGTAAATACACCGCATAAGATGGCACTAAGGTTTCCTAAAGATTTGAACGAGCTGCTACACGGATTGGAAATGTCCCACATTCCTATGGGGGCTACCTTCGAGGAATTAGTTGACATGGCATTGATGCATGAAGAGTAAACCAAAAGTGAGAAGAAAGAAGAAAAGCTTGAAGGACCACAGAACAAGAAGGCGGGGCCCAAAAAGGAAACACAAAAGAAGGATGAGAAGTCTGAAGACAAGAAGGAGAAGAAGTGCTTTACTTGTGGAAGCTCGACCTATCTGAACAAGGATTGAAGAAAGAGGAAGGGCACCTGCTTTAACTTAGGTGAGATGGGACACTTCACTAGGGACTGCCCAAAGAAACAAGGGCAAGAGCAGAGGACAGGTCCTACTTCTAGAGGGCAGGCGAATACCCTCGAGGGTGGTGGATAGGATAGAAATAGGAAAACTTTATGTAGAAGGTTTAATTCCCTTATCTGATTTTTTGAGTTAAAAATCTTTCTGCTTTTGGCATTTTTATTCTGTAATTGATACTCTGCACTTTAATACTAGTCTTGTTTTTGATCCTGCTGTAGACTCAGACCCATAAGCGTTATGACTCATCTATTTGTGATAAGTTGGGTTTGAGGGTATCTGTGTTAGGCATTAAGTTGACTATGATGCATACGTTCTGGGTTTTTATCATGCTTAGTTTCCTAAGAATCATTTGGTAATCTGGTCTGTATCAATAGTCTGTAAGTATCTGAATATTTCTGATAAGGTTAAGGGTTTTTACTTGAGGCGTGAAGTAGATTTCCAGTCTGGCATTTTTTAATGGGAGTAATTCACTGGGTGTCAATCTGATGTTGATTTCGGTCTTCTGGTTTGATACTTAGGGAATTATTTTCTTAACCGATGTCTAATAGGAACAGAACTCTTGTTTTAATCGTACTTGCTTCTGTCACTCAGTTGTATCATATCGATCGAATCTTCGACCTTTAGGTAAAAAAAAATGGGTGTAAACATGTGTTTGAGACATGTTATGTTTGATGGTTGTAAGTGGATGCAAGTGGTTGCTCGTGGATGCATATACACACACTAGGCACTAGATTGGCTCAAAAACACTCTCATACTACATATGGATGTGTGTGCATTTTTAATATTTTATGGATGTAAAATGGTTGACTCAGCACATGGATGTTTCATATGAATGAATGGTTGTGCACTCATATAGAAATGGTATGTATCAAATAGGAAAGTTGCATACATCTTGGACTCATGGCACTGACATAATTCGCATTAAGGAGGTCAACTGAATCAGTGGACCGCCTGATCTTTGCATTAGATGAGGAACATATACACACACTTTTACATATTCTCATACAACGTTATAAGTTTCTAAGGACGATGGATGCTTATGGATCATGGTTAAGTAGATGGGTGATTGGATGGTAGGACACATTCTTCTTAACTTGAAGATTTCGGGGACGAATTCCTTTAAGGAGGGGAGAATGTAACACCCCATATTTTCTGTGAACATAAGAATGATAAACCAGAGAATAATTAAATTGTAACAGAATAATTAAGATAAACAGGTTATGCCATTGCGTTCATCTCGAAATTCTGCTTGAAATAGAGTCCAAGTTTGCATAAATCGGACTCCGTATGGAGAAGATCTAGCCTTCAGAAGTTTCAATAAAAACCAACCCGAAATTCAAAAATTCAGATTTCGAAATTCAAAATAGACACCCGGGCTGGGCGGGAAAATTCCCACCCAGGACCCAGGCCGACACTAGGATCGACCTGGTGGTCGACCTGGGTAAACAGGTAGATACTAGGGTCGACCTCCCCCCTATTTCCAAATCCGTGGACATATGTATTTTTCTGTATTTAGACGCCCGTTCTGACCAGATTCATGACCCTATGCTATTTAAACACCCCCAAACCTAGCTTTCTCTCCACACAATTTCATTCTGCCTATACTCTGCCTCTATTCTAATTAAAAATAAAAATGGCGTCGCTACTCTACTGGAATCAAAACTAGGATTAATGCATCTTCTTTCAATCTGAATAGAATTAAAAGAGAATCAAATCTAAAACGATTAGTCTACATCAAAGGCGAGCATTTCAGTTTCAGAATAAAAATTCCAGAATACAAGAATCATTCCTTTTTGTGAGTACAGTTATTTTTAGATATGAACTTTAATTATGATCTTGACTTGGTTATAAATCTGAATCTAAGGTTATGCATATTCTTATCTGTCAGATCTGTTTTTCTGTGACTATTCTATTTCTTCTTTCTGTTCTATAGCCAGGCTAATACAAGCCTGTGCCGAATGTCATAAGAGATTAACACATGAACGCTAAATTTTGGGACAAATAATGAATAATGCATAATTTGGACATGACCGATCTGTGACTGATTTGAGAAAAGGGACATATGTTGTAAATTAGATCTAGATCTGTGCATACTCTGTGATTTGGAAGAAGAGGAACCATTGTACGTTAATAAATGACTTGAAACTTGGGGACGTAATGCATGTTTAAAATTAAGATCTGATTTTAAGATGTTATAATTTAAAGATCTAGACTCTTGGGCATATTTTTATATAATGATTCATGACTTGAAAAAGGAATATGTGACTTAGGCGTAAAGACCTATATTAAAATAGGATAACTATTAATGTGATTGCGCCTAAAAATGGATTTTTGGGTATTGGCATTAAAGGCTATAATTTGGCATAATTCATATTTTATATCATAATTTGGGGCTTTTAGAGAATATTCTGTACTGTGCAAAGTTTAACAAAAAATTTAGGCATATGTTGTATTATGAATTATGACCATGATTTAGGCATGTAAGTTTAGGCTTAATTTATGATTAGGCAAGATATGTAAATAGAATTTTAGAAATATTTAATCTATTGAATTGCCTAATATGCTAAATTTGTTATCTGCTAAATCTGTTGAATCGTCTAATCTGCTAGATCTGTTATCTGTTGAATTGCTTAATCTGTTGAAAGTTGAATAATTGTAATTTGGGTATGAAAATCCGTAGGCTCGATCTAAGATTGAGTAAAACATGGAAATTTGATTAATCTGCTATAACCTATAAAGAAGTTTAATCTGTTAAATAGACATAATTAGTTTGATATCTGTATAATCTGTATTGGAATAAATTGGCCATGACACGAAGTTAGACTCCGTTTGCGGTAAAAGCCTGCCCGAAACCAACCGGCTTAACCAGCGACCGCAAACAGTCAGTCTAATGTGAGAGGTCGTAGGCATAACTAAAATATTCTTAGACACGAGGATAGGTCTGGCTTGTGGAAGAAATCTGCCTGGAACCGCCCGACATATCCAGCGGCCATAAGCTACCGACCTAATGTGAGAGGTCTGTGCATTAATATTTAATTAATACAAATCTGAGATAAATATGTTGTCTAAAACGTGTTGGGTGGATAGGGTTAAACCAACTGGACTGATGAATTTAACAAACCCGTTTCGTGAATCTGTAGGCCCAATACAAAGTTAGACAATCTATAAGTCTGTTAAAACTGTACAACTAATCCATTAGTCTAAAAACTTGTTAACCTGATTGTCTGATCTGTAAACTAGTAAATCTGAACTTTGTATGTATGAAACTTGTAAACAAGTTAATCTGAAATTTGTTAGCCTGAGGACACAAGGTTAGGAGGGGAAATACTTGTGTCATCTGTTGTTTGGGACCCATATTAGTCAATAACCCTTTCTGGTATCAAAAACTTTGACCCCACGCTATGTAGGGGTCCGGGCATGCTTACTGGACTAATTATAAGCGGTTCATTCTGATAATGGCAAGGGGTGTTAGTGGTGCGTTCCAACCGGGTCATATGCGTGCATGGATCCAGTCTGCTCCGAGGATGTAAGACACCGTGACATCTGTAAATATGTCTGTGCTAATAGGTTGCCACTTTAGGGAGTGATACACCCTACTGTGGGGCCGACATGGTATTTATGTATTAGGGAGCCGATCGCTTGGGTAGGACTTAGGGTACACTTAGTTCTATCTGTTTCTGTTGGTACAGTCTGTTTCTGTTTGTGGTAACACCTATCTGTTTCTGTGTGGTACCGTCTGTTGGGGTGGTAAAGGCCCATTACTAGTGTACACTTAATTCTAACATTCTGTTTTTGTTGGGATTATTCTGTTTCCATCTCTGATTCCGTTTCCGATTCTGTTTCCGTACCTTCTCTCTGTTGGGGTGGTAAAGGCCCATTAAGTATTCTGCATCTTTACCTTTTGTCTGTTGGGGTGGTGAAGGCCTATTACTAGCATTTTGTTTCTATATAGATTATTCTGTTTCGATTCTGTTTCAGTTTAGACATTAGGGTAACACCTAACCTTGTTATACTAGTATTAGTGCAGAGACGTAAGATGTAAGTAAGGAACATAACTTGGTTTACATCATTCTATTTCTTCTGTTAACTTAAAGTATATATGTTATTCCTGTTGATGTAATCTCTCATCCAACTTTATTTACATGTCATGATAATATTATCTGTTTATATGCTGGAAGTCACTGGACTCGCCAGACTTTATGTCTGACCTCGTTTGTTTTCGCCCCTTTTATTTCCGTTTCACCCCTAGGTGCTCAGGGTGGAAACATAGGAGCTTGATTCTGATTCTCTCTGCTTGAAGTGCTTGGAGTATTGCTTGGCTTTGACTCTATCTTTTCATGGCAGTTTATGTTGGGGATTATGGCTTTGAAACTTTACATTCTGAAGGATTTTGTATAAGACTGATAATTGTGAACATGAGTTTCAGTATTGTGATTTAGAAAAATGTGACCAAACTTATTTCTGCTTCTGCTGTAATAAAGTTATAATTTTTTCTCAAGTACTACTTATCTGTCTTGTAATATTCTGTTCTGTCTACTAAAGTGCTCTATCAAAGTTAAGGCATTCCCTTTGTGAGTGACCTTAACGGAGGTGGGGTGTTACACTTGGTATCAGGGCTGAAGGTTACTAGATTTGATACAAAGTTTTTGAAAACTATTTTCAAAAAGGTATTAAAAAGGAAGTATTTTCAAAAGGAAAGTTATTTTGAAAAACATAATCCCCAAAGCCATATGCCTATCTTTCTATCCTTTGTTTTGAATCTTTCCTTTTCTTTCGTTTCAGCATGTCTGGGGATATTAACCTTCCGGAGGGCGTAACGATACCTGGCTGGTTCAGGAGGCACCTATAAGCTAGGGCTAATGATGCGGGCCCAACAGACGTCCCTCCTCCCCCAGTTGTAGCGGTTCCTCCTCCTCCACTCGTGAATACTTTCCCGAAGATATGTAGAGACTTTCGAGCCATGGGTGGGAAGAAATCTAATGGAACTGAATCCTTCATGGAGGCAAGGAACTGGCTCAAAGAAACTGAGGATTTGTTCGTTATCTTCGAGGTGGACGATAGGCAGAAGATAAAGTTGGCGGTATGGTTGCTTAAGGATGAACCTTCTTTTTGGTGGGAGGTCACAAATAGAGAGCGTCCGGTAGAGACATGGATGGATTTCAGGCATAGGTTCGAGATGAAATTTCTCTCACGAGCGGAAGAGAGTCTATACGTAGAGAGGTTCTTGGCATTGAAGCAGGGGAATTTATCAGTGAGAGAGCACGTCAACAAGTTTAATCAGTTGGCGAGATTCGGCTTAGATTTGGTAAATACACCGCATAAGATGGCACTAAGGTTTGCTAAAGATTTGAACGATGCTAAAGAGGAAACCAAAAGTGAAAAGAAAGAAGAAAAGCTTGAAGGACCACAGAACAAGAAGGCGGGGCCCAAAAAGGAAACACAAAAGAAGGATGAGAAGTCTGAAGACAAGAAGGAGAAGAAGTGCTTTACTTGTGGAAACCCGACCCATCTGAACAAGGATTGCAGAAAGAGGAAGGGCACCTGCTTTAACTGTAGTGAGATGGGATATTTCACTAGGGACTGCACAAAGAAACAAGGGCAAGGGAAGAGGGTAGGTTGAGACGACCCCAAACCCCGTACTGACGGTGACAAGGATAATCCTTGGAATATAACGCAGAAACAGATAATAGCAGAATAGAAATAAATAAATACACCAGATAATGCACAATGGAATATACTGGATAAACGTAATCATCAGAGTTACACAGTATACAGGATCATACTTAGTACAAATACAGTTCAGCAAATGTCTACAGCGGAAAACAAACATAATGTACAATAGGAGCTGAACAACATAAAAAGAGATAAATAATAGAATCCATCTTCAGCTCCAGCTATCCAGAAAGAGCCAGCTAAACCTGAATACAAGGCTGCCCGTGTAGAAAAAAGGGCACCCGAGTTTGAAAGTGAATCAAACTACGAGTCAGTCATGGGACTGGTATGAGAAATCTACTCAACACATTTATAATTTGGCTAATCACAGGACCATGCCACTTTCGTGGTACGGGTTTACTCCATTGGATTGCCAGTGCTTTAAAAACAAATCTTTCTTTTAAACATCGCAATGCTTTTTATAAAAAATGAAGCCATTTTAAGACTCAGTTCCCATCACATAATGCAACGCAAACCGAAGGATAGAGTTTTACCTTACAACGGCCAAAATATGATTGATACGAATAAAACAAAAGCATTTGATATTATTACTAGTGTTTATATGTTTCAAAAACAATTTCGATCACAACTATCGATCATAGACGGCATGGGTACCATATATCATGTCGCCATATATATATACAAACAAAACCGCACAGTCACGTATTTGGAAATTGGATTTCCGTCATGAACCAAGGCAAAAGATAGTCCTTACCGAATTCGAGACTGCCTAGCCCGAGTCTCAGGATCAGAACGCATCGACCCTTGGAGCGACAGGGCCGGTCCACACGGAGTGGATTAAAATGCCTGAACACTACGTTTCGCCGCCTTTTGGGGCGTAAGCGAGCCAACAAATGACTCCATCGGACCCGGATCGTCCGATCTAACCGAGGCGCCTCGCAACAGCAACAACCACATAAGTCAAACTCGTCAGGGCGTGTAAAACCACTGACGCCACTTCTAGCTAGGAGGAAACGCAGGCCCTCCCTGAGGTCCTTTCTCCCGTTTCTGGTTCATACCGGGTGTGAGGCTCGCGATTTCACGTTATACACAATGCTACGCCACACAGGCGGTGCTTTGATCATCTCCACAAGACTTTGCTTTTCAACAGAAGCCCTGATCACTGCATCTTAGCATGCCACACAGGCAATTCACACCGTGCAACTGATGGCTATCAATCACATAGAATAAATTCCAATGTCAGACACACTGTCCATTTGCAAGTCCGTTCTGGGTCTGAACGAAACCGGAGGCACTATATACCTCACAAACCCATCGATCACCATGTACGTCTGGACGGTCACCACTCATTATCCATATTTCGGGATGCCTCCCAATCAGGACCTCGGTTACCATCCAAACGAGGTGAAGATCTCCGGTCTTCGACCACCGTCTTCATCTTCGATTTCTTATCGTCGATTCAGTTGTTCAGAATGGGATAAACCCGATCGTTCTGAGAAACTCACGTATATAATAAACAAGTGCAATACTAACATACACACGCATCATTTCAATTCATTAGTCACTAACCGTCAATCAGTAAGAGAACGATTTCCCAAATATTAACCTCGAAGGCCGAAACCAACATTAGATCAACACCCAGGAAACCATTCAACTTAGCCAACCTTCAGTTAATTTCTAAATTTCACATCCATATCGTTTATAATATCTTATAACGATTTATCACTATTTTTATTTATTTTAAAATAGCCAATTTATTCAAAACGACGCTTCGGGCCATAACGCGACCGTGGCGTTGTTTTTCTTCAGATTTGATTTACACATATCTGAAAATCTAGCCGTTGGATCTTCACAAAATTTACATCATTAGAAAGATCTTTTCAAAACGAATCCAACGGTTCCAGTTTCGGGAAAATCCGACGGTCGGATCTCCCGGTATAATCGTTTGAAGTTTCGATTTCAAAATACGAACTGCAACGTCGTTATTCGATTAAATATAATTATATTTATATATATATATAGAAATATAATTGATTCTGGCGCTTTTTTCTTCAGATTTGAATTAAACATTCTAGACAATCCAACTGTTGGATTTTTACAAAGTTGGTGCCGTTGGAAAGACATTTCCAAAGCGAACCCAACGGTTTCGATTTCAGGAAAATCCGATGGTCGGATCTCCCATACTAATCGTTTGAAATCACAGTTTCAAAATACGAACTACAGCATCGTTATTCGATATATTTCACTTCTATTTACATATACATATATATATATATATATATATATATATATATGGATTCTTTGATTTCAAAACTATATGATTTCCATACATTTGATAAAAATGATATTTTTATCTAACTGTCTTCTATTTCAACACTTCACTATTTTTAACAATTCGTGTATATAATAAAAATTTGATTTTTACTGTAAAACAATTTATTTCAAAACATGATTATTTTATATAGTTAATATAGGTGATAAAAATAGGATTTTTATTATAAAACAATTTATTTCAAAACTAGATTATTTTATACATTTCATATTGATGTTAAAAATGGGATTTTTATTATAAAACAATTTCTTTCAAAATATGAATACCATTCAACACATGAATTTCAATTCAACGAATGAATATCGATTCAACACATGAAGGTTTTCTATAATTTATATAAATCGACAAAAAGGTGATTTTTATATTTAAAACACGAATACCATTCAACACATGAATTTCAATTCAACGAATGAATATCAATTCAACACATGAAGGTTTTCTATAGTTTGTATATATAGATAAAAATGTGATTTTTATATTTAAAACACGAATACCATTCAACACATGAATTTCAATTCAACGAATGAATATCGATTCAACACATGAAGGTTTTCTATAGTTTGTATATATAGATAAAAATGTGATTTTTATATTTAAAACACGAATACCATTCAACACAAGAATTTCTATCCAACGAATGAATATCGACTCAACACATGAAGGTTTTCTATTCAACGAATAAATATAGTTTCAACAAATGAAAATAATTCAAACACATGAATATTATTCAAAATTTCGGCAGCATAACGGCAGGGTAGTTAAAACCGGGACCGTCCCTAGTACGGCTCCTCGCTCTACCTTAAAACCTCGCGGTTTTTGACAATGGGGAATCATGCATCTAGTTCGCACGCAGGCGGCATGTATATTTATTTCATTTCCACAAACTAATCCTATGTGGTTTCAACCAAATATTTCTCTACCACAAACGGGTATTTTTCAACCACAATCAATCAATATCAACCACAAACAATTCCAATCAACCATTCGCTATCAATCAATTTTCACACCAATCACAACCAATAAATATCGTCCATGGTTTGTGGACGAGGGGCGTGTGTGTGTATATATATATATATATATATATATATATATATATATATATATAGCATTTCACTTCTATTTCAACACATATATAATTTTAACAACGCATATACAACTTATCCATCGAACGTACAACTTATACAACGCTTATACAAGAGGTGTACAATGCTTATATAACTCGTACATCGATTATATAATTTATACATCGTCGTTTTCCATATCCTTTATAAATTAGAAATCTCACATTAGGTTCCACTCCACCAAAAATAGCAGAAGGCTCAGAAAAATATGTGGTCTCTTCTAGAAGGTAGAAGACGTCCACACGGTCACGATGTTTCCTGTTTCATCGAATTTCGTCAAAAAACGAAAAAGATATGATTTTTCAAAGTTCTGCAACACTTAAAAGTGTTATTTTCATTTCAAATAAACCGCAGGTCGTACCTTTCCACGGAGTTCGAAACTAGGGTTGGCAAATACTTCCAATCCGCTGCTCGAGGTGATGATCGGCCTTCACCACGACGGAGAGCTACGAAGCGCGCACCCAAAGAGCCAGGTGGGGCCCAGTTCGATCTCGTCTAGCAGCGGTGGCGGCGCGATGAAGTCTTCGACTTCGAGCCCTTCGTTCACAACGATTACGGGACGAGGGAGGTCGAGGTTGGTTCTGATTTGAAGAATGGAGGTAGACGAACGGAAAAGTCAACTGGAGAGGGTGGCGAAAACGCCTGTGGCGGCGACGATCTGGCCTGGAAGTTCTGAGCAACTTCCGCCGTCTGTCGAGGGAGGGAGAAAAAGTTTTTTTTTATAAAAAATATGATTGGCCGGTGTATATATGTTTCAAAAAAAATTGGGTTTTCACAAATGAACACCTTTTTAAACCCAACGACTGTCATCCCTAGCATTTTACCCCCATTCCGAACACAATGGGATATGTTTCGAAGGCCCATTCGAATGTTTCAGTCAGTTTTTCTTCAAATTAAAATATAAAACATTCAATATTAAATTTGAACCTACATTTCAATTTTCCAGGGCCACAAACTGATTCGAAAAATTCCAGAAAAATAAATCTAGCTATGTTTTGATGATACGGTCCCAACAAAACTAGTTTCGTCGAATTCTAAGACCGTTTGAAAAATGGTCCATTTCTGGTCGATCCAATTTAACTGTAATTGACCAAAACACATTTTCCTTTGCCACGCTCACATACTAGCTTCAAAAATTATGAAATTTGAAACCTAGCAATAACTTCACATCCTGGATCCAACAAAAGTGGTTTCGTCGAATTCCGAGGTCGTTTGCAAAATGGCCAATTTCACGTGCTATATTAATTCCATAGCGACCTTTCTGAAAATTCATTTGGCCATAACTTTTGCATTCCGCTATGAAACTTTGATTTTTCAGATTCGTTAGAAAGGTATTCACTAACAGATTTAAATATTTTTGGTTTCACTCAAATCCGTTTTGTTTTGCACCCGGTACAGTCCGACAAAGTTTGAATTCAATTTTTGAAACTGCAGCGCCATTTCAGGCCTTGTTTATAATTAGAATTAATTATATTCGTTTTCAATTGTCGATTCAAACTCAGTTTTCATTGCTATTATTTAAAATATTTATTTTAAATATTTAAAATCCATTATTTTAGCCAATTAAAATTTTTTAAATTGGTTCAGATTTTCTGGGTCGTTACAACCTCCCCTACTTAAAACTTTTCGTCCCCGAAAAGGAACAAAGTCGAAAGCGGTTTGATTAATCAACTCTACGTTCAATCTGGCTTCCATTCTCCAACTTTCCAGTTTCTGAGAATTTTCAAATTCTTCAAAAATTTGGCCAACACCCGGAATTTTCGAAAATTTTCGCCATGACCTCCTTTGTACGGGGAGAGGTTTGGAAATTTATTGGGTCATATTAGGTACCCAATAAATCGTAATAAGCATACACATATTTATAGTGATATATTCTGGTGTTTACAGGGGAGTGTGTATTGAGAATAACTCCAGAGAATAAATTCTCGTCACCCTGTCAAAGCCTGAGGGAGTGTGTATTTTAAATGCTCCAGAGGATAAATCCTCGTCACCTCGTCCCGTGTGGGAAATAAATAGTCCATGTGCTGTATCTAATAACTAGAGAGACGTGATTATTGTCAACTCTAGACCCGTGTGGGGTTTTTATTAATCTTGCAATTTTATCGTTACAATTTAAATAGTCCATATCAGTCATCAGTTCAACCTGTAAAATATAGTCATCGCCATACAAGCCTCTCGCTCGTATGGTAAATCTTCCACCTCGTCACACAAGCTCCAAATGCTTATGTGGTATATGATAAAGTATGCCTATCTTCAGAAGTATGCCATGTAATGTTGTTCAAAATTAATTGTTACTATCCTGTGGCGACATTTATTTTTACACACAGAATAACCAGCACTCCGCATCCAATGGCATTCACAGGAGTTGATATAATAATATTTCGCATCCAACTCATTAAGGTTTACCTATTTGTCGGGCACGCAAATAAAATCTTTACTCAACAGCTATCCAATAACCTGTTCAAACATATATATGCACATGTATATATTTCTATCTATTTTCTAATCAGTTCAATGTGTAATATAATCGAATAAATTCTACAATTATTCTATTGTTGATTAAATTAGCTATTGTTTCAATAATTCAATAAATCAAATTTACTACCACACAACACAAACAACAATCAAATTGTTTTTAACTTTTCAAAATCATATAAATCAATTTCTATATTCTTTTAAAATCATTTAGACTATAGAATTAAAAGTGTACATCCATGGAAAGAAAATAACAACAGAGTAGAGAACTAATTGGTAATGCAAGGTATGGTAAATGTACCTTGCACCGGAGTCAATCAGAGATATCCACTCGGCATCTAGGATAGGCTTTCTGAATGCTCTCCTCAGTTTCCCAAGTACAATCTCGTGGATCTCCACTACATTGCACTTTGACTAAGTGAACTATCTTCTTCCTCAGCTCTTTGGTTTCTTTTCCGATAATCTTTAGCGGCTCTCTTCTCACAGCTAATTCTGGAGTAATTTCAATATCTTGTAGAGCTGCTTCTTCCACGATCAAGTCTGGATCATGAACGTGCTTTCGAAGTTGAGATATATGAAATACATCATGCACTCCAGGCAACCAATCAGGCAATTTAACCCTATAGGCGAGAGTTCCGATCCGTTCCAGAATAGGAAACGGACCAATGAATTTGGGCGCCAACTTTCCAGTTTCACCAAACCGGATAACTCCTCTCATCGGTGATACTTTCAAATATACATAGTCGCCAACAACAAAGGATATATCTCTTCTTCTTCTATTGGCATAGCTCTTTTGTCGGCTTTGAGCGGCCAGTAATCGTTTCTTAATAAAGTCGACTTTGTCGGCAGCTTCTCGGATCATATCTGGCCCCAACACGAGTCTATTACCGGGTTCGACCCAACAAGCAGGAGATCGACACGGTCTACCATACAATGCTTCGAATGGCGACATTGTCAGGCTCACCTGGTAGTTGTTGTCATATGAGAATTCAGCCAAATGTAGATGGTCTTCCCACGATCCACCAAAATCTAGAACACAAGCCCGCAATAGATCTTCTAATATACGATTCACCCTCTCAGTCTGACCGTCTGTCTGAGGATGATAAGCGGTGCTTAGATTCAGCTTTGTTCCCAGCTCTACTTGAAATGCCTCCCAGAATTTGCTAGTAAATATTGTATCTCTATCACTGACTATACTGAGCGGCACTCCATGTAGTCTAACAATTTCCTTGAAATATATCTACGCCAGACTCTGAGCGGTTCTGTTTGATCTGACAGGTATGAAATGGGCGGTCTTCGTGAAGCGATCTACGATCACCCAAATATTGTCATTTCCTTTTCTGGTTCTGGGCAAACCATCAATGAAGTCCATGGAAATATGTTCCCACTTCCAACTAGGAACGTCTAGCGGTTGTAATAATCCAGCTAGTTTTTGTTGGTCGCTTTTGACTAGCTGGCAAGTAGGACATCGGCTAACATATAGAGAAATGTCCCTCTTCATCGACTTCCACCAGAAAGTGCGTTTGATGTCATTATACATTTTTCTTACTCCCGGATGGATACTAAGTTTTGACTTGTGGCATTCATCCAGTACTTTCTTTCGAAGCTCAATAATGTTAGGGACACAGATTCGACCTTTCAGCCTTAGAATCCCATCATTATCAACTTGAAAACTCGAGGGTTCGCCTTGTTGAATTATCTCTCTGATCTTCTGAATGAAGTGATCATCCTTCTAAAGAGTAGATATTTTATCTATCAATGAAGTCGTGATAATAAAACTGGTGATCATTTCATTCTTTCGGCTTAACGCATCGGCCACGACATTGGCTTTCCCTGGAGTGTATATAATTTCAAAGTCATATGCTGCAAGAAACTCCAGCCAACGTTGCTGCCTCAGATTCAAGTCCTTCTGGGTGAATAGACACTTTAGCGACTGGTGATCTGTAAACAGTTCAAATCTCTCACCCAGAAGATAGTGTCTCCAGATTTTCAAGGCGAATACTATAGCCAATAACTCAAGATCATGAGTTACGTAGTTTTTCTCATGCGGCTTCAGCTGACGGCTAGCATAAGCAATCACTTGACCTCTTTGCATTAACACTACGCCAAGGCCTTCTCTAGAAACGTCTGTCCAGACTTTTAAATCCTGATTACCGTCGATTATGGTTAACACTGGAGCTGTCGTTAATCTTAACTTTAGCTCTTCAAAAGCCTCTTCACTTTCTGGAGTCCATTTGAATTTTGAGTGCTTCTTTGTAAGCTTCGTTAAATGACAAGATATCTTCGAAAAGTTTTTAACGAACTTCCGGTAATAACTAGCCAATCCGAGAAAACTGCGGACTTCAGTAGGGGTACTGGGCTATTCCCAATTCTGAATAGCTATGATTTTACTTGGATCCACAGCAATTCCTTCTTTTGATACGACATGGCCCAGAAATTTTACTTCCTCTTGCCAGAATATACATTTGGACAGTTTGGCTTTCAATACATTCCTTCTAAGGATTTCCAGAACCTGTTCGAAATGCTTTTCATGTTCGGCCTTTGATTTAGATAAGATTAGAATATCATCAATGAAAACCAGAACAAATTTATTCAAAACCCCTCTGAACACTCTATTCATCAGATCGACGAAGTAAGCTGGAGCGTTACATAAGCCGAACGGCATTACCAACCACTCGTAGAATAAGTCGGGACCTCTGAATGTTGTCATTGGAACATACTCTTCGGTAATTCGAAGTTGATGGAAACCTGTAGCTAGGTCCATTCATGAAAATACTTGTGCGCCATTTAATCGATCCAACAAATCATCAATCCGCGGCAATGGATATTTATTCTTTATTGTCTGTTTGTTCAGATCACGATAATCCACACATAGTCGTAGAGTACCGTCAGATTTTGGGACAAACACCACTGCTGCACCCCAATCCGAGAAACTAGGCCTGATCAAACCCTTCCATACGAGCTGTCGTGTTTGATTGTCTAATTCCTCTTTCTCTTTCAAGGACATTCTTCGAATAGCGTGAACTACCGGCCTTGCATTCGGAATCAAAGCAATCTTGAAATCTATTTCTCTCTGCGGAGGTAAGCGAACAACTTCTTCAAACACATCCGCATAATTTTTGACGACAGGAATGTCTTTGATGAGGTCTGGAATATTCTCTGTGACTTCAGGGATATTTTCTATTTGAGCTGGAGAAACATCCAAAGCTGCCCAGAAGTCCTTTCTATTTGAATTCGGGCCTTCGCATGGTATGGTTATATAATTCCCTGATTAGGCCTTCGCCTTAACAACTCTCTCGGCGCATCTAACCTCTGCTTCATAATTGGTTAGCCAATCCAATCCTAGAATAAGATCAAATTCATTAAAATTCATGACGATAGAGATAATAGGGAATTTATAACAGGAAAAAGAGACAGGCACCCCACAAACCCAACTAAGAGCGATGGAACCCCCAACTGGATTTTGGACAGTCATTGGTTCTTTGAGCTTCTTCAATTTCAAATCCAACTTCTTGACTACACTCTTTGAAATAAAGCTTCGTGACGCGCCTGTGTCAAACAGTACTTTAACTGGAATGTTCTTGACATTGAGCGTGCCTTCTAAAACATCAGACCTTTCCTGAGCAGACGAAGATGCACGTACTTCTACCACTTCATTTACATGCGCTGCTTTGGATTTCTTAAATTGCCTGCAGTCCTTTTCAAGATGGCCAGTCCGACAGCATTGAACGCACTTTCTATTCTCTCGAAACTGGTTATCGGGTTTAAACCCCTTCTTTCGTTTCTTCGGGGTTTTACACTTCCTGGTCAGATGCCCCGGTTTATTGCAGTTAGAGCATGTGGCAGTTGTTACTGGTTCCTTCTTAGATTTAGCCCTTTTTCTCTTGGCACTGGGCTTATTACTGATCTCAGACATCGTACTGGCCTCGGGACGATCAGTTTCAGACTCAATTTTATCACTAGAGCTGACTTCCTCTTCGTACTGTAACATACCTTTCTTGTCTAGATCTTTGTACTGGTAAGCCATGTATATCATTTCTGAAAAAGGAAGCTTCACATTCCTCATCACACTATTCTGATATTTTCTTTGCAGGCCATGAATAAATCTCAGATTCTTCCTCTTTGGGTCTTTAATCAGATGAGGGGCAAAGTGAGAAAGTTCGTTGAATTTCTTATGATATTCTGGGATGGTCATATCACCTTGTATCAGATAAGAAAATTCGTCACATAATCGCTCAATCGCTTGTGGAGGAGTAAATCTTTCTAGGAAAATCACTTTGAATCTGTCCCAGGTGATATCACCTTCTGGATTATTCTCAATAACCGAATCCCACCAGAACAAAGCTTCATCTTTGAGTGTCCAGGATGCCAGTAATCTTTTCTGGTCATCCCTCAGCTTTAAACCATCAAAGATTTTCTCAGCAGAGCGAATCCAAGCCTGTGTCTTCATAATAGATTCTTCACCAGAGAACGGTATTCCACCCATATTTCAATATTTGATTAATAGGACCTCAATATCCGGTTCTGCATTCCTTCTGTTTCTGACACTCATTTTCTAGTACTTCTGCAAATAGCAAATCAAGTGTCAGATCACAGAAAAGATATTTTAAAACATAGAAACAAATACTTCAAATGTAAATGTGTCTATCGAGGTGTAATTTCATTCTGCTTTACTCATACTAGGATATTACTGATCCTATCTGTATTGAGTTACCCGTCCTAGAACACAACTGGTTCTCTTTCTGACGAGTTCGTTATATGTTATATTCCAGAACAAAGCTTAACCAAAGCTCCGATACCAAAACGAGACGACCCCAAACCCCGTAATGATGGTGGCAAGGGTAATCCTTGGAATATAACACAGAAACAGATAATAGCAGAATAGAAATAAATAAATACACCAGATAATGCACAATGGAATATACTGGATAAACGTAATCATCAGAGTTACACAATATACAGGATCATACTTAGTACAAATACAGTTCAGCTATAAATAAATGTCTACAGCGGAAAACAAACATAATGTACAATAGGAGCTGAATAGCATAAAAAGAGATAAATAATAGAATCCATCTTCAGCTCCAGCTATCCAGAAAGAGCCAGCTAAACCTGAATACAAGGCTGCCCATGTAGAAAAAGGGGCACTCGAGTTTGAAAGTGAAAAAAACTACGAGTCAGTCATGGGACTGGTATGAGAAATCTACTCAACACATTTATAATATGGCTAATCACAGGACCACGCCACTTTCGTGGAACGGGTTTACTCCATTGGATTGCCAGTGCTTTAAAAACAAATCTTTCTTTTAAACATCGCAATGCTTTTTATATAAAATGAAGCCATTATAAGACTCAGTTCCCATCACACAATGCAACGCAAACCGGAGGATAGAGTTTTACCTTATGACGGCCAAAATATGATTGATACGAATAAAACAAAAGCATTTGATATTATTACTAGTGTTTATATGTTTCAAAAATAATTTCAATCATAACTACCGATCATAGACGGCATGGGTACCATATATCATGTCGCCATATATATATACAATCAAAACCGCATAGTCACGTATTTGGAAATTGGATTTCCGTCATGAACTAAGGCAAAAGATAGTCCTTACCGAATTCGAGACTGCCTAGCCCGAGTCTCAGGATCAGAACGCATCGACCCTTGGAGCAACAGGGCCGGTCCAAACGGAGTGGATTAAAATGCCTGAACACTACGTTTCGCCGCCTTTTGGGGCGTAAGCGAGCCAACAAATGACTCCATCGGACCCGGATCGTCCGATCTAACCGAGGCGCCTCACAACAGCAACAACCACATAAGTCAAACTCATCAGGGCGTGTAAAACCACTGACGCCACTTCTAGCTAGAAGGAAACGCAGGCCCTCCCTGAGGTCCTATCTCCCGTTTCTGGTTCATACCGGGTGTGAGGCTCGCGATTTCACGTTATACACAAAGCTACGCCACACAGGCGGTGCTTTGACCATTTCCACAAGACTTTGCTTTTCAACAGAAGCCCTGATCACTGCATCTTAGCACGCCACACAGGCAATTCACACCGTGCAACTGATGGTTATCAATCACACAGAATAAATTCCAATGTCAGACACACTGTCCATTTGCAAGTCCGTTCTGGGTCTGAACGAAACCGGAGGCACTATATACCTCGCAAACCCATCGATCACCACGTACGTCTGGACGATCACCACTCATTATCCATATTTCGGGATGCCTCCTAATCAGGACCTTGGTTACCATCCAAACGAGGTGAAGATCTCCGGTCTTCGACCACCGCCTTCATCTTCGATTTCTTATCGTCGATTCAGTTGTTCAGAATGGGATAAACCCGGTCTTTCTAAGCAACTCACGTATATAATAAACAAGTGCAACACTAACATACACACGCATCATCTCAATTCATTAGTCACTAACCGTCAATCAGTAAGAGAACGATTTCCCAAATATTAACCCCGAAGGCCGAAACCAACATCAGATCAACACCCAGGAAACCATTCAACTTAGCCAACCTTCAGTTAATTTCTAAATTTCACATCCATATCGTTTTTAATATCTTATAATGATTTATCGCTATTTTTATTTATTTTAAAATAGCCAATTTATTCAAAACGACGCTTCGGGCCATAACGCGACCGTGGCGCTGTTTTTCTTCAGATTTGATTTACACATATCTGAAAATCAACCGTTGGATCTTCACAAAATTTACATCATTAGAAAGATCTTTTCAAAACGAATCCAACGGTTCCAGTTTCGGGAAAATCCGACGGTCGGATCTCCCGGTATAATCGTTTGAAGTTTCGATTTCAAAATACGAACTACAACGTCGTTATTCGATTAAATATAATTATATATATATAATCGATTCTGGCGCTGTTTTTCTTCAGATTTGAATTAAACATTCCAGACAATCCAACCGTTGGATTTTTACAAAGTTGGTGCCATTGGAAAGATATTTCCAAAGCGAACCCAACAGTTGCGATTTCAGGAAAATTCGATGGTCGGATCTCCCGTACTAATCGTTTGAAATCACGGTTTCAAAATACGAACTGCAGTGTCGTTATTCGATATATTTCACTTCTATTTTTATATATATATATATATATCGATTCTTCGATTTCAAAACTATATGATTTCCATACATTTGATAAAAATGATATTTTTATCTATCTGTCTTCTATTTCAACACTTCACTATTTTTAATAATTCGTGTATATAATAAAAATATGATTTTTACTGTAAAATAATTTATTTCAAAACACGATTATTTTATATAGTTAATATAGGTGATTGTTAGACCCAAATGTGGTTCTAACACCCAAATTGATTAGAAACAAGATAAAATAAAACAGAAATAAAAATGAACACACAAGATTTATAGTGGTTCGGCGAAGAAATGCCTACGTCCACTTAGTTCTAACTATATTCAGTAATTCAGTTACAAAGGCAATGTAAGATTCACTCACAACTCACTTTTGTTCACTCAAATGATTAAAACAAGAAATGAAAGATGGTTTGGATTTTCCGGGAGTAAAGGAATTCGGATGATGGAGGTACTTGGATTCTCAAAAGTGCTGAAAAAGATCCTTCTCTTTGTCTCCAGATGGGGTATTTATAGGTGTGAATTTGCCTGAGATTCAATCCGGGTCGGAACACGTGTCATCCATCGCACTCTCTTCAGGTTCGGATGGACTATCAAGCTGACAACACATCAAAGAGACGAACGTTAGGGGTAGGAATTAGTCATATCCGGTCCGGTTCTCCAGGCGATTTCATAGGAGATTTTCCTGGATCATGGGTGCGGGTCGGAGACGTGCAGGTTGGGGGCTCGGATCGGAATACCCGATCCGAACCGGAGTAGCTTGGACGTCTCTCCTTCTCTAATCATACTCCGCTCCGCTCCAGCGTCGTGGCAAGCAGATGGCTTTCCGGTCCACTTGAGATTTATTGATCTTCCGATCCGATCAGATATGCTTTGCCAATTTATCCAGTAAGAGACATCCGATCCGAACAGAGAATTCCATCCGATCCGAACCGATATGCTGCTATCAATCTGAATTGTGGTGTTTCCTTCCGATCCGAACCGGAGTCTTATAACTTGAAATACTCTTCAACGGTTGGTTTCTTGACTTTGTGTTGCCTAGTTCACAAAGTAGGCTAACATTTTGCCCCCTCAAAGGATGCTTTCGTTGTACAAAGCGTGCTTTGATGTCGTTTAACCAGAATTGTCAAGAGTAATGCACGGACTTCTGTTCGGTTCGGCGTCCGACCCGAACACATTTTCTTCATTTCTGAGCAGATTTGAGAACTTATCTCGCCATGTAATGCTTCTTGCAGGTATGCTCCTCCTTTACTCTCCTTCTCTTCAATTCGAGTCGGATGCTAAATCAACGTGTGAAGTTTCCACTCGGTTCGGATTCCGATCCGAAGCGTATTCGTGGATTTATTTCTTAAACATTGGGCCTTCAGAGAGAGTTGTGCTACTGGGCTTCCACTCCGGTCCGATCGGGCGAGACAAAATAGGGAGACGAGGAGTCAACTCCATTCTTTATATAAACCCATCACCGTCTTCATTTCTTCCTTCTTCGTTTCTATTGCCGCTCGGACCTAAGCATTGAAAACTTTAAAAACTCTAAAACTCCGAAATCATTCCTTGTAGATTTCTCAAATCAAGCACATAGGTAGCTTTTTAATCTCGAATAACTTCGTTGTAACCGTTTTCGATTTCGATTCGTGTTGGATTGGGATGGCTTGGCCATAAACTTCGCTTGAACCCCCCGCCGCTGCTGGTAGATGCGCCATCGCTTCGAGGCGTTGCGAGGCTGGAGAGGGAAAAATATTTTATCCTCAACGGTGGCCTTGGTGATAAAATAGACTCGTTTGTGAGAAAGGGGGGAAAGAGGAAGAAGATGAAGAGTGTGGTGACCATCTGGAGTCGGTTCGGGTAGAAGACGGAGGACCAAAAAAGGAAGGAGAAGGAAAGGGGATCGGCTCGGATTGCACGTCTTAGAAAAATGGAAAGGAAAGAAAAAGTCGGTTCGGGTCGGAAAAGTGGATGGGAGAAGAGGTTGAAGTAAACGGACCGGTTAAGTGGTGCTGGTTCGGTTCGGATCGGGCTACCCGATCCGATCAGATCAGTTCTGCTTCCGAGCCCACTGTTCCTATTGTCTTGAACTAACCTTGCCTTACTGAAGCACCCGAACCGAATGTCTTCTGTATTGAGCCAAACATCACATGCATATCCGAACCGAACCGAACGCATCAAATTTGGCACATAAAGACTATCCAACTAATTCAATTAACACTTACTCTAGACGAATATGCTTCGCGGACAGTTAGGATAGTGCCTTGTGAACATAAACGAGAATTAAGAACAACTCTGACTATCGCTTTCTCTTTAAAGCTTCGTCTTACATTGCTGTACTTTTATTTTGTATTTCCCACATTTGCTGCACACACTTTAGTTCACACACATACACAAAAAGGGGGACACAGGATAATTCACTCTAATCCGTGCTATTGCTTCTTCAATAGCTCCATGACAATGAGGCCCAGACGCTCTTCTCGTTTAGCTGAGAGGAAAGAAGCTCCAGAAACTTCCAACAAAACCACTCTCAAAGATATATCTTCTTCATCTGACCCAGAATGGGACAGCGAGGGTCCGGATTACGGAGTTGGTCATCGGGGAAGAGACGAAATGTCTTCAGAGAGCGAAGTTTCCCTAGGCTTTGAGGAGGAAGGAGGGATCGGTGACAATCGGGCACCCGATGAATTTGACTCAGCCATCATATTGGAGTCACCTCCAGATTCTGTAGAATCGACAATTGACAATGACCGACTTGTTCGGATTTTCTTGAAGTATGGAATAATGAAGAGAGACACCTTAGTGCCCTCACGTTCTGACCGTCCCCATAACCCTCCAGAAGGATATATGACGGTTACTCGACTGATGTGCATGGTTGGCGCCATTCCTCCATTCTCGCCTTTCATCGTCGACTTCTTAAGACAAATGCGGATTGCCCCCATGCAGCTGCATCCCAACTCATATGCCTATCTGCATACTTTATTCATAGCATATCGTGAAATTCTAGGCGTGGAGCTCACGTTCGACGATGTTCATTTCTTCTACAATTTCAAACATCGGACTAGAGAAACCCCTTCTTTCTGTTACTTTGAATCAGTCCCCAAGAGGAAGATAATCTCTACGCCGTTTAGCAGTAAAGCTGGAGATTCCAGACTAGAGTGGTTCTATATAAAGCAACAGTCTGGATGCGCCAGGAGATGGACAAAATCAAGTAAAGCACTGATCTTCTGATCCTGGACTCTATACACTTGAATCATCACCCTGACCTGTTTTCCTTTTTATTTGCAGTCGACAATCCCAAACAGGTATCAGACCAAGCGTTCTTTGATCGAATGCACCGTCTCCTCAATGGCGACCAAAAATTCCTTACTATTGACGAGGTTCTTAAAGATGAGTACCTTCATTTTCACGGGCTGCTATCCGTTTTCCGTAGCATCGGTCATGGGACGGTCCCTTATGCATATATTCCTCCAGTGGAAACAGTTCCAGAAATGGGAGAAGGCTCGGGAATTCCTGCAGCTTCTCTTCAAACTTCACCCTCTCCCTCTTCCACTCAAGATGATGAACTGGCTAATCTGGCCAAAAAACATCGTGAAGGATATATTGCCCCCGAGGAAACTACCTCGGTAGACAAATCAAAATCTCCCCAAGGGTCGCCACTTCACGCTTCCGAAGGGGATGTTCCTAGCACCGACGAGCACATATTTCAGGGTTTGGGGGATCTCCCCTTACCCGAGACTATATATACTTCGGAAGATTTCAGAAAGGACCCTTTAGTCTTCACTTCTTCTGAAGAGACTACTCCTGCTAAGGCCCAAGAGCCTGCCCGCACCAGTCTAGCTTCAGACTCGGGTTGGTTGGGGGGACACACACACCACTTAGGATGCACTTTACACCGTAGCACTAGCATTCATTGCACTTCTTTCTCCATGGATTCGTCGATTCTAAACTTCGTTTAACTTATTGTGCAGGTACAATGTCTCGATCCTCTTATGATATAAGAAAGCTTCGCCGCAGCATGTCCAATCCTCCCCAGGATGCCGAGTATAACCGCCGGGATGACCGCGGTAGGGAGGAAAGAAGACCCTATGATCCTTATCGATCTCGATCCTCACGCTCCCGCTCACCAGTTCGACCGGAACAAGAAAAATACAAAAGCTATCAAGGTCGTAGGGAGGAGGATAGACCACAATCTAGGGATTCCACTTCCTCCCATGAAAAGCGAAGTAGAGAGAAAACACCTCCAAAGGAAACTGGGTCTAGAAGTAAGCAAAAAGTCCCTGCTACTAAGCGACCTCGGACAGACAAGGGTTCTACAGAATCTTCTTCAGGAAGGGACACTGAACTAACAATCCTCGCCCCTCCTCCACCAGATGCGGGAACCGCAGTAAGGCTGGCGTATTTAAAGGAGCAATTTCCCGAGCACTACTTCGAGACTCTGACCTTTCTACCTTCCCTTGAACCTATTTCTTCTAATTGGGCAGAGGAGGCCAGAGCAAAGATTGATTTGGTGGAAAAACAATATACCGAAATGTTCAAGTATTCCCGCACTCTTTCTAGAATCATTCGCACGCTAATGACAAATGCTGACTCAATGCACAAAACTGCGGAGGAAGATGCTAAGGCCCTAAAAACCTTAGGAAAAAATTTAGAAGATACTCAAGCTCAGCTAGCTATCGCTCAGAAGAGCGCTTCTAACTTCAAACAACAGTTTGAGGATATGCAAAAGCGCTATCATGATTTACTAGAATCCCACACTCAGGAGCGTTCTGAATTGAAGAAGCAAGCTGACGAAGCCAAAACAGAGGCTGCTAAGACACGTCTTGCTTATACTGAGCTTGAGCAGAAAAACGCTGAGTTAGCAAAAAGGAGTGCTGAGTTAGAAAAGAAAAACGCTGACTTGGCTTCAAAATTGTTAGAGGCGGAAAACAGGGCTGCTCTGGCTGAGGGCAATGTGGAATGCGCTATTAAATCTGCGGAGGAAACCCGCAAACAACTATCAGAGGCGGAGGCCGATATTCAAGGCTTCGGCGAGCTAATGATCGAATTCTTCGCGCACATTATTCGTCGTCGAAACATTTCCTGGATCGAGGACTATCCATCCACTTTGGTTCATGTGTGGAATCAAATCGTCGAGTGGGAAAAAGAAGAGCTTAAGGTCGATTCCCTCGATGAAGATAAGCTGATGGAGAAATATTTAAGAGACGACGAACCGGAGCGCCTAGCTGAAGGGCGCCGTCTAATTGCTGAGGCCATGGAAGAAGAGAGGCGGAAGTCTAAACAGAAAACCATTCCTGAAGCTGGTTCCTCTTCTTCTGCTCCTGTAACTCCCGAAGTAGAAGGGTATGATCCCGAAAACCCGGGAATTCCCCGAACAACTTTGCTATCTCCCATTCCTGAAATAACTCCAGAGGTAGTAGTCACCCCCGCTGAAAAGTCTTCAGAAGGTATCCCTATCTTTTCTCCTCAATTTGTCAAGGCTACTACTACCTTTGGCTACATAACCGAACGTTCGATGAGAAATCCTTTGCTCTCGCCTGAGTCGATAACCAATGTTTCTCATTTTGTAGGCGTTGAATCATCCACGAAGACAGATGTAGCTCAAGGAGCTACCGCTGGGACACAACCCGCTGATAGGGTCAAAGAAGGGGAAGACAAGGCTGCTTCAACAGACCTGGGGGAAAGAAGTGAGCCAACTAAGGTCACTACTCCCCATGATGAAGAAATGATTGCAGCTTTAAAAGACGACGGAGGAGACGAGGGGCATGATGAGGAACCAGAGGTTACAATAACCGGGGAGTCAAAAAGCGCCGATGACATTACCTTGGCGGCCATGAAGGCCGATCAAGACAAGCGCTTGCAATTAAAGACTGAAGAATTAGATCCTGAGGTCCTCAAACCCCTCGCAGTTGTGGATGCAGGTTCAAGGTTAGTTGTTAAGCTCTCAACTAGATCTATCACCGAAGAACTTGCTAAAAAATCTTCTTTTGATTCCAGTGCCCAGCCCTCCGGGAAGAAGTCTGCTGGCTCCAGTGCTACACCTTCAGGGAAAAAGAAATCAAAGCGAATTTTGATTGAAGCCGAGAGGGAAGCAAAGGATGCGGAAAAAGCTGCCAAGAAATCGAAGGCTCATCCCAAACCCAAATAGTGGGTTCTCCTGTGTCCTTTTAGCATCTTTGTAAATCAATAAGTGCTGCCACAACAGCAGCTCCTGCACTTTCTTTTTTAGTCATTTCCCTGTACAAATTCATTCATTTGTAAATAAAAATAATTCACTTTTTGCAATGTTTATCTATTAGCAGCTCTGCACTTATGTAAAAATGCATATCTATAGTTATGAAACAAAGTTGTGGAGAGGGGAGATATGTGTATGTATATGTGTCCCCAGTCAATCTCCATAAGTTATTCAGTGCTTAACCATGCAATCTGAATGCTCCCGATTCTCTAACGGGATAGCATTTCCTGTATCATCAACACCTGTTGTTTTTCCTGGCATTTCTTTTATACTCTCTCTCATTCTCTCGAGAGTTAGAGTTCGAGTTCAGTTATTTGTTTATTCCCCGGTCGTTCAACGGGAAAAGATTTCTTTCTCGGCGCTCGATCGGAGACGCCTTTATACTCTCTTTCTCTCTGGAAAGTTAGAGTTCGGAGTTGAACCTCTTTCTCAGCGCTCAGTCGGAGACGCTTTTATACTCTCTCTCTTTCTCTGGAGAGTTAGAGTTCAGAATGTCGTTTTCTCATTCTTTTATGTCTTATTGCACAAATAATCATTGTGCTTCTTTTTATGTCCAAACTGTTTCAACCTTTTTAGGCTCTAAGTTATCCTGTATTTTATAATCTCAACAGAACAACTAACGAATGTAAATGCATAAAAGTAAATAACACACAATATTTTTATAGTGGTTCAGCTAAGTCGTAGCCTACATCCACTTTATAGTCCTTTATTCATATCATCAGATTTTCCCAAGGCAAGTCGTGCCTTATTACAGAGTTTACAGGAAGAACAGCAAAAAGTATAGCATTTCTAATCCAAATATCGCATTAAGTGTTGGGCATTCCATGCTCGAGGGACTTCTTCGCCATCTACGGTCGCTAACTTGAATGTTCCTTTATCAAGTTTCCGTTGGATGACAAAGGGTCCTTCCCATTTTGGGCCGAGGTGAGGAAGAGATGGAAAAACTCTCTTTAGCACCAAATCTCCTGGTTCAAAAGTTCTGAGGCGAACTTTTTTGTCATAATAGCGTGCCATCTGACGCCGATGTCTTGCTGCACGCAAGTCTGCTTCATCCCTCTTCTCTTCGACTTCATCAAGAGACTCAAGTAAAAGTGCCCGATTCGTCATCGGGTCATAATACGTAACCCTGTGGGAAGGAACTTCCAGTTCAACTGGAATTACTGCTTCTGAGCCAAAGGAGAGAGAGAAAGGGGTATGACCGGTAGCCGTTTTAAACGTTGTTCGATATGCCCACAAAGCTAGGGGCAATTCATCAACCCATTTTGCCTTTGCACGCTCTAATCGCTTCTTGAGGATGGATTTTATTACCTTGTTTATTGCCTCTACTTGCCCATTAGATTGTGGATAGGCAACTGCAGTATATCGTTTGTCTATCTTATATTTCTGGCAAAAGTTTCTGAATTCAGTGCTATCAAATTGGGTCCCGTTATCGGTAATAATCGTCCTTGGAATCCCGAATCGGCATATAATATTTCGGACCACAAAACTTATCACCTTTCTTGTGGTGATCTTAGTCAAGGGTTCAGCTTCCACCCACTTTGTGAAATAATCCACAGCCACTATGGCATACTTAGCTCCCCCTTTAGCAATCGGTAAAACTCCAATGATATCGATTCCCCATGTGGCAAATGGCCAAGGACTCACCATCGATTTAAGCTGAGTTGACGGTGCCCTGGGGATTTTGGCGAATCTCTGGCACTTATCGCAGCGTCGTGAATAATCAGCTGCATCTTTGTTAATCGTAGGCCAGAAGTATCCGTACCGCAATATTTTCTTTGCTAAAGTTTGACCTCCTGTATGATCTCCACACTCACCTTCGTGCACTTCTCTCAGTACACGCTTGATGTCGTCGTGTGCGATACATCGTAACAGGGGCATAGAAAATCCCTGTCTATAGAGGGTATCGTCTTGCATAACATATCTGGCAGCTTTGCGAACTACAGCTCTTTTCTCACTTTTCTTTGATGGGAGAGTCCCATTCTTAAGAAAACTCTTGATTGGAGTCATCCATGACTCCTTCTCTGGTTTCGCTTCATGAACGAATTCAATTTCCATTGACTCAAAGCTTGGCGATTCCAACGTTTCAATTGGAATTACCTCAGTCTCTTCTGGATTGTCGGAACTAGCCAACTTTGCTAGTCTATCCGCTTTCTGGTTTTCTACTCTGGGAATATGTGTTATGTTGTACCGCTCTAAGCTACTTAATAGCTCTTTCACTTTCTTGAGGTAAGCGACAAGTCGAGGTCCTCGAGCTGCGAATTCCTCTCGCACTTGACAAACAACAATCTTAGAGTCACAAAATATGTCCATCATTTTTACTCCGAGGTCTTTAGCGAGTTTCAGCCCGGCAATCAGGGCTTCATACTCAGAGTCATTGTTTGTTGCCGAAAATTCTAATCGCAGGGCGTAATATAATGACCGTCCCTCCGGAGTGACTAAGACAATTCCAGCTCCGGATCTTCGGTCATTTTTAGCTCCATCTGTATATAATTTCCATGGATTCATCTCTAGCTTATCCTCGGATTTAACCACTCGGTCATTGATTGTTTCTTCCTCTGGAATGGTGAACTCCGCAATAAAGTCTGCTAGAGCTTGCTCCCTGATTGACTTTCGTGGTTGAAAATTCAAATCAAACTGGCTTAGTTCTATGTTCCATTTAATCAACCTTCCCGACGCTTCGGGTCTCTGCAACACCTGTCTTAACGGCTGATCGGTGTATATGGTTATTGGATGGGCTTGGAAGTAGTGACGAAGTTTTCGGGATGCGATCAGGAGGCTGTAAGCGAGCTTCTCGATCTTTGGGTAGTTGCGCTCTGCCGCTGCTAATTTCTTACTCACATAGTATACTGGCCTTTGTACTTTGTCTTCTTCTCGAACCAGAACTGTGCTGACAGCGTGAGCCGAGACTGCTAGATAAACAAATAGTTCTTCGTGATCTACGGGCTTTGATAAGATTGGCGGTTTCTCTAACAGCTCTAACAGATTTTGAAAAGCCTCGACACAATCGGGAGTCCACTGGAAGTTCTTCTTTCCCCTTTTTATCAAATCAAAAAATGGAACACATTTATCGGTGGCTTTGGAGATGAATCTACTTAGCGCCGCTACCTTCCCTGCCAGACTTTGGACGTCTTTAATTTTCCTTGGTTCTTTGATATTTCTAATTGCCGCTATCTGGCTAGGGTTGATCTCAATTCCTCGGGAACTCACAATGAAGCCAAGGAACTTTCCCGACGCCACTCCAAATGAACATTTTAAAGGATTCAATTTCATACGGTATTTTCGCAAGATACCAAACATTTCCGCTAAGTCTTGCGTATGACTGGAGGACTGCTTTGATTTAACAAGCATATCATCCACATAAACTTCCATAGTTTTTCCTATCTGATTATAAAACATTCTATTTACCAACCGCTGATAAGTAGCTCCAGCGTTTTTTAATCCGAACGGCATTACAACATAACAATATAATCCCAAATTCGTAATGAAACTTGTATGCTCTTGGTCTGGCACATGCATAGGAATTTGATTGTATCCAGAGTATGCATCCATGAAAGAGAGAAGTTCATGACCTGCTGTCGAGTCTACAAGCTGGTCAATCCTGGGAAGTGGGAAACTATCTTTTGGGCAAGCCTTATTTAAATCTGAAAAGTCAATACAAGTTCGCCACTTTCCGTTTGGCTTCTTTACCAAGACAGGATTCGATATCCAGTCGGGATAAGTCGAATCTCGAATAAATCCATTTTGCTTCAATTTCTCTACTTCCTCTTTGAGAGCAGCCGACCTCTCTGGGCCCAGCATGCGTCTCTTTTGTTTCACAGGCGGATGCTTCGGATTTACATTCAGTTTGTGACTGATAATGGAAGGCGATATCCCACACATGTCAGCATGGGTCCAGGCGAACACATCTAAGTTTGCCTTCAAGAAGTCCGTCAATTCTTCAGCACGACGTGGATCCAATTGGGAACCAATCTTCAAAACTTTCGTAGGATCAGCTTTATCAACAGGAATTTCCACTGTCGCTTCATTAGGAGTTGCATTTCTAGCCTCTGGCTCCTCGTCTTTTCTAGGATCCAGGTCTTCAGGCGTTCCTTTGGGCAACTCCCTTGGGTTCAATCTCTCTAATTGCTATGCCGAGTCCCCCTTTGAGGGAGATGGGGCATCCTTACTCTCAGCATTTACTCCTTTCATCAACATCTTCAGTTCGGCCACATAGCAGGCCCGTCCAGAAACCTGATCCCCTCTTATTACTCCAGTTCCGGCTTCGGTTGGGAACTTTAGTAACAAGCACCAAGGGGCAATACAAACTCTAAATTCAGCGAGGGCAGGTCTCCCTAAAAATGCGTTATAGGGCGAATCTACATCCAATACTACGAATTGAAGCATTCGCACTCTTCTACGTTCTCCTTGCCCTAAAGTCACGGGCAACTCTATGTATCCCATGGGAGCTGTCGTCGCTCCGTTGAAGCCTCTAATCCATCCTTCACAAGGTTTCAGATCTTCGGGCTCAAGCTTCATCCGATCAAATGACTTCTTGAACAAAATATTAACGGAACTTCCGTTGTCTACTAATACCTTATGGACCAAGGCCGGCCCAATAGTGGTAGTAATAACCAACGGATCATTGGTGGGAGATTGTATTCCCGTGTTGTCTCGGCTGCGGAATACCACGTCATCGAACATGGTTTTTTGTTGTTTTATAGGAGTGACATCTTCCAAATCGTCACCTTCATTCACATCTAGATGCTTGGCAGCATTCACATATTGGTCCATCGACCTAAAACTTCGGATTGCCGGGTGAGGCCCGCCTACTATGGAGTTGATGACGATCCCTTTACCTTTCTGCTGCGTGGTAGGCTTAGGAGCAGGTAGAATCTGTTTTGGAGCCTGCTCTCCTTGCCCCCTGTCCCTCGGGGCAACCTTGTACTCATCCAACTTTCCTTCACGCAGCAGCTTTTCAATTACATCCCTCAAATGTCGACACTCATTGGTCGAATGTCCATGTGTTCCGTGAAACAAGCAAAATTTCCCTGTCGCCATTTCTTTCTCGGTCGAATCACGAGGTGGCGGTCTTTTGTACTGCAACACATTATACGTGTCCAGGTAAATATTTTCCAGGGTGTCATTCAATGGTGTATAGTTCTCATAGTTCTGGAATCGGGGCCTTTTGTTAGGGTCGCTTCCCCTATTTCTGTTTCTCCTGTTACCGTTCGAATTACGGTTGTTGTTGTTTCCCCCGTTTCCAGTATTGCTGTTTCCACCCTTGTTTCCTACATTTACTTCAACCTTGCCAGAACTTTCCCCAGACTGCTTCACGGCAATATTACTCTGCACATTCTCCTTTGAAGCTGTCTCAGACTTTCTCTTCCGGTTTTCCCGGGCCTCCTCTCGTCTTAGATAAATATCGGCTTTTTCGTAGAATATCGCCCTTGTGGGGGGTGTCTTCCCAGAAAGGTAGTCTCCAAACTCAGATTCAGGATCGACTCCTTCCTTCAATGCCATCAGAATAGTGGGCTCATGCGGGTCACTGACCTCAGTTACAGCTTGGTTAAAACGATCTAAATATGCCCTTAAAGACTCTCCCGGTGCCTGTTTGATCCTCGACAATTCAATAACACTCTTGGACTTTCGAGCATGTAGTCGGAACTGGTTCATGAAACGCTCGCTTAGTTCTTTGTAATTAGAAATTGAATGAGGAGGAAGTCGGGTAAACCAAAATAAAGCCACATCTTCTAGGTAGATTGGGAACGCTTTGCACTTTACTTCATCGGGGGCAGCAGCGGCGTTCATGAGCCACGAATACCGCATCAAATGCTGTCCCGGATCAGTCCTTCCGTTGTATTTGTCCATCTGCGGCAAGTTAAAGCGTCGGGGAAACTGGAAATCTAGGATATCGTCAGTGAACGGTGTATGGCTTCGCTCAATGCCATAGTCTTCATTCGTATAATTCCGGCTCTCGGACATAATTCGGCGGACCATTGCCTGCACATCGGCACTAGTTAGGGGCTGCTCAGGTTCCCTAGCCCTAGTGTCCGAGCTCCTTCTGGGCTCATGCTCGGGAGATGCCCTTCTTCTTCGAGCTGCCTCTGCTCGATTCCTTTCCCTGTGTTCCCGGTCGATCTCGGGAAGAGGGGACTGGAGTCTTTGCCCCCGAGTGGGGCTATCATTTCCTAATGCTCGTGCGATATCCTCGCGAGATCCCAAAGATCCAAAGGTTAGCTGCTCCACGTTCTGAGGTCGTTCGAGTGGCCTTCGTTCACGGGGCCTCTCTTCCTCAGAAGATGAAGATTGATCTACGGGTGTGTGACGAACCGGTGATGGAGTTCTCTGCCGGCGAAGCTCATTGATCTCCCGACTCATGAGCCTCATATTTTCCTGCATCATGAGATTGGTGCGCTCATGAACTCTCGTAGCTTCCCTCGTGCTCTCAAGCATATCAAGCAAGCGCGTGAAATCCCCTTGAGTGATAGGAGCAGATGGATTGACCTGGTCTCCAACCCTGGCAGCTGGAATTGGAGCATTCGCGGGGACTCGAGTAGATGTTCCAGCTTCACCAAGCATCGGGTCGGATCGGAGGTAGGAAGTCGGGTCGGATCGGAGCTGGGGTGCCTGGTCGGATCGGTGTGCAGCGAGCAACTCGGGTCGGTTCAGACTGGGGGAGTGCACTGCTTCGGAGTCTCCTACCCGGATCGGATCGGAGCTCTCCCCTTGCTGCCGGTTCGGATTTCCTGCATTGATTCTTCCTGCTGCTGAACTCTGCCCCCGAGACCTTGTTACAACAGCATGTTGCTGATCTTCGCCAGCTCCATTTCCTTGAACAGACTGAACTTCCTTGCCTTTTCCTTTGGCCATGAGTCTTTGACAGTTACTTCAACGAATGTAAGAAAGCGGAGAAACTTAAGGATTCACTTCTTTGAACTCAACGGTCCAAAAAGTAGAAAGAGATCCCGGAAAATAAAGAATTTAGATGAGGTTTCTCAGTGAAAGCACCAAAATGTTAGACCCAAATGTGGTTCTAACACCCAAATTGATTAGAAACAAGATAAAATAAAACAGAAATAAAAATGAACACACAAGATTTATAGTGGTTCGGCGAAGAAATGCCTACGTCCACTTAGTTCTAACTATATTCAGTAATTCAGTTACAAAGGCAATGTAAGATTCACTCACAACTCACTTTTGTTCACTCAAATGATTAAAACAAGAAATGAAAGATGGTTTGGATTTTCCGGGAGTAAAGGAATTCGGATGATGGAGGTACTTGGATGCTCAAAAGTGCTGAAAAAGATCCTTCTCTTTGTCTCCAGATGGGGTATTTATAGGTGTGAATTTGCCTGAGATTCAATCCGGGTCGGAACACGTGTCATCCATCGCACTCTCTTCGGGTTCGGATGGACTATCAAGCTGACAACACATCAAAGAGACGAACGTTAGGGGTAGGAATTAGTCATATCCGGTCCGGTTCTCCAGGCGATTTCATAGGAGATTTTCCTGGATCATGGGTGCGGGTCAGAGACGTGCAGGTTGGGGGCTCGGATCGGAATACCCGATCCGAACCGGAGTAGCTTGGACGTCTCTCCTTCTCTAATCATACTCCGCTCCGCTCCAGCGTCGTGGCAAGCAGATGGCTTTCCGGTCCACTTGAGATTTATTGATCTTCCGATCCGATCAGATATGCTTTGCCAATTTATCCAGTAAGAGACATCCGATCCGAACAGAGAATTCCATCCAATCCGAACCGATATGCTGCTATCAATCTGAATTGTGGTGTTTCCTTCCGATCCGAACCGGAGTCTTATAACTTGAAATACTCTTCAACGGTTGGTTTCTTGACTTTGTGTTGCCTAGTTCACAAAGTAGGCTAACAGTGATAAAAATAGGATGATTATTATAAAACAATTTATTTCAAAACAAGATTATTTTATACATTTCATATTGATGTTAAAAATGGGATTTTTATTATAAAACAATTTCTTTCAAAATATGAATACCATTCAACACATGAATTTCAATTCAACGAATGAATATCGATTCAACACATGAAGGTTTTCTATAGTTTATATAAATCGATAAAAAGGTGATTTTTATATTTAAAACACGAATACCATTCAACACATGAATTTCAATTCAACGAATGAATATCAATTCAACACATGAAGGTTTTCTATAGTTTGTATATATAGATAAAAATGTGATTTTTATATTTAAAACACGAATACCATTCAACACATAAATTTCAATTCAACGAATGAATATCGATTCAACACATGAAGGTTTTCTATAGTTTGTATATATAGATAAAAATGTGATTTTTATATTTAAAACACGAATACCATTCAACACATGAATTTCTATCCAACGAATGAATATCGACTCAACACATGAAGGTTTTCTATTCAACAAATAAATATAGTTTCAACAAATGAAAATAATTCAAACACATGAATATTATTCAAAATTTCGGCAGCATAACGGCAGGGTAGTTAAAACTGGGACCGTCCCTAGTACTGCTCCTCGCTCTACCTTAAAACCTCGCGGTTTTTGACAATGGGGAATCATGCATCTAGTTCGCACGCAGGCGGCATGTATATTTATTTCATTTCCACAAACTAATCCTATGTGGTTTCAACCAAATATTTCTCAACCACAAACGGGTATTTTTCAACCACAATCAATCAATATCAACCACAAACAATTCCAATCAACCATTCGCTATCAATCAATTTTCACACCAATCACAACCAATAAATATCATCCATGGTTTGTGGACGAGGGGCGTATATATATATATATATATATATATATATATAGCATTTCACTTCTATTTCAACACATATATAATTTTTACAACGCATATACAACTTATACATCGAACGTACAACTTATACAACGCTTATACAAGAGGTGTACAACGCTTATATAACTCATACATCGATTATATAATTTATACATCGTCGTTTTCCATATCCTTTATAAATTAGAAATCTCACATTGGGTTCCACTCCACCAAAAATAGCAGAAGGCTCAGAAAAATATGCGGTCTCTTCTAGAAGGTAGAAGACGTCCACACAGTCACTATGTTTCCTGTTTCATCGAATTTCGTCAAAAAACGAAAAAGATATGATTTTTCAAAGTTTTGCAACACTTAAAAGTGTTATTTTCATTTCAAATAAACCCCAGGTTGTACCTTTCCACGGAGTTCGAAACTAGGGTTGGCAAATACTTCCAATCCGCTGCTCGAGGTGATGATCGGCCTTCACCACGACGGAGAGCTACGAAGCGCGCACCCGAAGAGCCAGGTGGGGCCCAGTTCGATCTCATCTAGCAGCGGTGGCGGCGCGATGAAGTCTTCGATTTTGAGCCCTTCGTTCACAACGATTACGAGACGAGGGAGGTCGAGGTTGGTTATGATTTGAAGAGGGGAGGTAGACGAACGGAAAAGTCAACTGGAGGGGGTGGCGACGCCTGTGGTGGCGGCGATCTGGCCTGGAAGTTCTGAGCAACTTCCGCCGTCTGTCGAGGGAGAGAGAAAAAGTTTTTTTTTTATAGAAAATATGATTGGCCGGTGTATATATATTTCAAAAAAAATTGGGTTTTCACAAATGAACTCCTTTTTAAACCCAACGACTGTCGTCCCTAGTGTTTTACCCCCATTCCGAACACAATAGGATATGTTTCGAAGGCCCATTCGAATGTTTTAGATTGTTTTTCTTCAAATTAAAATATAAAACATTCAATATTAAATTTGAACGTACATTTCAATTTGCCAGGGCCACAAACTGATTCAAAAAATTCCAGAAAAATAAATCTAGCTATGTTTTGACGATACGGTCCCAACAAAACTAGTTTCGTCGAATTCTGAGACCGTTTGAAAAATGGCCCATTTCTGGTCGATCCAATTTAACTGTAATTGACCAAAACACATTTTCCTTTGCCACGCTCACATACTAGCTTCA
Organism: Allium sativum; assembly: GCA_030737875.1. NCBI lineage: Eukaryota > Viridiplantae > Streptophyta > Magnoliopsida > Asparagales > Amaryllidaceae > Allium > Allium sativum. The sequence continues at coordinate 153,197,218 of CM060912.1, forward strand.
AAAATTATGAAATTTGAAACCTAGCAATAACTCCACATCCTGAATCCAACAAAAGTGGTTTCGTCGAATTCCGAGGTAGTTTGCAAAATGGCCAATTTCACGGGCTATATTAATTCCATAGCGACCTTTCTGAAAATTCATTTGGCCATAACTTTTGTATTCCGCTATGAAACTTCGATTTTTCAGATTCTTTAGAAAGGTATTCACTAACAGATTTAAATATTTTGGTTTCACTCAAATCTGTTTTGTTTTGCACCCGGTATAGTCCGACAAAGTTTGAATTCAATTTTTGTAACTTCAGCGCCATTTCAGGCCTTATTTATAATTAGAATTAATTATATTCGTTTTCAATTGTTAATTCAAACTCAGTTTTCATTGCTATTATTTAAAATATTTATTTTAAATATTTAAAATCCATTATTTTAGCCAATTTAAATTTTTTAAAATGGTTCAGATTTTATGGGTCGTTACATAGGTCCTACTTCTAGAGGGCAGGTGAATACTCTCGAGGCTGGTGGATAGGATAGAAATAGGAAAATTTTCGGTAGAAGGTTTAATTTCCTTATCTAATTTTTTGAGTTAAAACTCTTTCTGCTTCTAGCATTTTTATTCTGTAATTGATACTCTGCAATTTAATACTAGTCTCGTTTTTGATCCTGCTGTAGACTCAGACCCATAAGGGTTATGACTCATCTATTTGTGATAAGTTGGGGTTTGAGGGTATCTGTGTTGGGCGTTAAGTTGACTATGACACATACATTCTGGGTTTTTATCATGCTTAGTTTCCGAAGAATCATTTGGTAACCTGATATGTGCCAGTAGTCTGTAAGTATCTGAATATTTCTGATAAGGTTAAGGGTTTTTACTTGAAGCGTGAAGTAGATTTCCAGTCTGGCATTGTTTAATGGGAGTAATTCACTGGGTGTCAATCTGATGTTGATTTCGGTCTTCGGGGTTGATACTTAGGGAATTATTTTCTTAACCGATGTCTAATAGGAACAGAACTCTTGTTTTAATCGTACTTGCTTCTGTCACTCAGTTGTATCATATCGATCGAATCTTCGACGTTTAGGTAGAAAAAAATGGGTGTAAACCAATGTTTGAGACATGTTATGTTTGATAGTTGCAAGTGGATGCAAGTGGTTGCTAGTGGTTGCTCGTGGATGCATATACACACACTAGGCACTAGATCGGCTCAAAAACACTCTCATACTGCATATGGATGTGTGTGCATTTTTAAAATTTTTATGGATGCAAAATGGTTGACTCAGCACATGGATGTTGCATATGAATGAACGGTTGTGCACTCATATAGAAATGATATGTATCAAATATGAAAGTTGCATACATCTCGGACTCATGGCATTGACATAATTCGCTTTAAGGAGGTCAACTGAATCAGTGGACCGCCTGATCTTTGCATTAGATGAGGAGCATATAAACACACTTTTACATATGTTCATACAACGTTAGAAGTTTCTAAGGACAATGGATGCTTGTGGATGATGGTTAAGTAGATGGTTGATTGGATGGTAGGACACATTCTTCTTAACTTGAAGATTTCGGGGACGAATTCCTTTAAGGAGGGGAGAATGTAACACCCCATATTTTCTGTGAACATACGAATGACAAACCAGAGAATAATTAAATTGTAACAAAATAATTAAGAGAATCAGGTTATGCCATTGCGTTCATCTCGAAATTCTGCTTGGAATAAAGTCCAAGTTTGCGTAAATCGGACTCCGTATGAAGAAGATATGGCCTTCAGAAGTTTCAATAAAAACTAACCCGAAATTCAAAAATTCAGATTTCGAAATTCAAAATAGACACCCGGGCTGGGCGGGAAAATTCCCACCCAAGACCCAGGTCGACACTAGGGTCGACCTGGGTAAATAGGTCGACACTAGGGTCGACCTCCCCCCTATTTCCAAATCCGTGGACTGATGCATTTTTCTGTATTTAGACGCCCGTTCTGACCAGATTCGTGACCCCTATGCTATTTAAACACCCCCAAACCTAGCTTTCTCTCCACACAATTTCATTATGCCTATGCTCTGCCTCTATTCTAATTAAAAATAAAAATGGCATCGCTACTCTATTGGAATCAAAACTAGGATTAATGCATCTTCTTCCAATCTGAATAGAATTAAAAGAGAATCAAATCTAAAACGATTAGTCTACATCAAAGGCGAGCATTTTAGTTTTAGAATACAGATTCCAGAATACAAGAATCATTCCTTTTTGTGAGTACATTTATTTTCGGATATGAACTTTAATTATGATCTTGACTTGGTTATAAATCTAAGTCTGAGGTTATGCATATTCCTATCTGTCAGATCTGTTTTTCTGTGACTATTCTCTTTCTTCTTTCCATTCTATATCCAGGCTACTACGAACCTGCGCCAAACATCATAAGAGATTAATGCACGAACGCTAAATTTTTGGACAAATAATGAATAATGCATAATTGGACATGATTGATCTGTGACTGATTTGAGAAAAGGGACATTTGTTGTAAATTAGATCTAGATCTGTGCGTACTCTGTGATTTGGAAGAAGAGGAACCATTGTATGTTAAAAGATGACTTGAAACTTGGGGACTTAACGCATGTTTAAAATTAAGATATGATTTTGAGATGTTATAATTTAAAGATCTAGACTCTTGGGCATATTTTTATATAACGATTCATGTCTTGAAAAAGGAATATGTGACTTAGGCGTAAAGACCTATATTAAAATAGGATAACTATTAATGTGATTGCGCCTAAAAATGGATTTTTGGGTATTGGCATTAAAGGCTATAATTTGGCACAATTCATATTTTATATCATAATTTGGGGCTTTCAGAGACTATTCAGTACTGTGCAAAGTTTAACTAAAAATCTGGGCATATGTTGGATTATGAATTATGACCATGATTTAGGCATGTAAGTTTAGGCTTAATTTATGATTAGGCAAGATATGTAAATAGAAGTTTAGAAATGTTTAGTCTATTGAATTGCCTAATCTGCTAAATCTGTTATCTGCTAAATCTGTTGAATCGTCTAATCTGCTAGATCTGTTATCTGTTGAATTGCTTAATCTGTCGAAAGCTGAATAATTGTAATTTGGGTATGAAAATCCATAGGCTCGATCTAAGATTGAGTAAAACATGGAAATTTGATTAATCTGTTGTAACCTGTAAAGAAGTTTAATCTGTTTAATGGACATAATTAGTTTGATATCTGTATAATCTATATTGGAATAAATTGGCTATGACACGAGGTTAGACTCCGTTTGCGGTAGAAGCCTGCCCGGAACCAACCGGCTTAACCAGTGACTGCAAACTGTCAGTCTAATGTGAGAGGTCGTAGGCATAACTAAAATATGCTTAGACACGAGGATAGGTCTGGCTTGTGGCAGAAATCTGCCCAGAACTGCCCGGCATATACAGCGGCCACAAGCTATCGACCTAATGTGAGAGGTCTATGCATTAATATTTAATTAATGCAAATCTGAGATAAATATGTTGTCTAAAACGTGTTGGGTGGATAGGGTTATACCAACTGGACGGTTGAATTTAACAAACCCGTTTCGTGAATTTGTAGGCCCAATTCAAAGTTAGACAATCTATAAGTCTATTAAAACTGTACATCTGATCCATTAGTCTGAAAACTTGTTAACTTGATTGTCTGATCTGTAAACTAGTAAATCTGAACTCTATATGTCTGAAACTTGTTAACAAGTTAACCTGAAATCTGTTAGCCTGGGGACAAAAGGTTAGGAGGGGAAATACTTGTGTTATCTGTTGTTCGGGACCCATATTAGTCAGTAACCCTTTCTGGTATCAAAAACTTTGACCCCATGCTATGTAGGGGTCCGGGCACGCTTACTGAACTAATTATAAGCAGTTCATTCTGACAATGGCGAGGGGTGTTGATCGTGCGTTCCAACCGGGTCATGCGTGTGCGTGGATCCGGTCTGCTCTGAGGATGTAAGACACCGTGACATCTGTAAATAGGTCTATTCCAATAGGTTGCCACTTTAGGGAGTGATACACCCTACTGTGGGGCCGACACAGGGTATTTATGTATTAGGGAGCCGATCGCTTGGGGTAGGACTTAGGGTACACTTAGTTCTGGCTGTTTCTGTTGGTACCGTCTGTTTCTGTTAGGTGGTAACACCTGTCTGTTTCTACGTGGTACCGTATGTTGGGGTGGTAAAGGCCCATTACTAGTGTACACCTAATTCTAACATTCTGTTTCCGTAGGGGTTATTCTTTTTCCGTATCTGATTCTGTTTCCGATACTGTTTTCGTACCTTCTGTCTGTTGGGGTGGTAAAGGCCCATTAGTTGGGTGGTAAAGGCCTATTATTAGTATTCTGTTTCTGTACCTTCTGTCTGTTGGGGTGGTAATGGCCCATTATTAGTATTCTGTTTCCGTACCTTCTGTCTGTTGGGGTGGTAAAGGCCCATTATTAGTATTCTTCTTCTGTACCTTTTGTCTGTTAGGGTGGTGAAGGCCCATTACTAGCATTCTGTTTCTGTATAGATTATTCTGTTTCGGTTCTGTTTCACTTTAGACATTAGGGTAACACCTAACCTTGTTATACTAGTATTAGTGCATAGAAGTAAGATGTAAGTAAGGAACATAACTTGGTTTACATCATTCTGTTTCTTCTGTTAACTTAAAGTATATATGTTGTTCCTATTGATGTATTCTCTCATCCAGCTTTATTTATATGTCATGATAATATTATCTGTTTATATGCTGGAAGTCACTGGACTCGCTAGACTTTATATCTGACCTCATTTGTTTTTGCCCCTTTTCTTTCCGTTTCCCCCCTCCCAAGGTGCTCAGGGTGGAAACATAGGAGCTTGATTCTGATTCTCTCTACTTGAAGTGCTTGGAATATTGCTTGGCTTTGAGTCTGTCTTTTCATGGCAGTTTATGTTGGGGATTATGGCTTTGAAACTTTACATTCTGAAGGATTTTGTATAAGACTGGTAATTGTGTACTTGAGTTTCGGTATTGTGATTTAGAAAAATGTGGCCAAACTTATTTCTGCTTCTGCTGTAATAAAGTTATATTTTTTTCAAGTACTACTTATCTGTCTTGTAATATTCTGTTTTGTATACTAAAGCGCTCCATCAAAGTTAAGGCATTCCCTTTGTGAGTGACCTTAACGGAGGGTGTTACATTATGCCCAGGCTTCCCATAGTTATAATAGTTCCTCTCTACCTTTGGATTCATGTAATCCTTGGAAAAATGGCTCTTCTGTTGGTAGTTGAAGCAAATCACCTCATTTTTTTGCTTCTTTTGACCATGTTTTCCTTTTCGTTGTTGTTGCTTCCTCCTTTTGTTATAACCACCCTATTGTGGTTTCAGTTCCTCTTTAGTTGCAATGACACTCTCTTCCTTGGGAAACAAACTCTCGTGCCATAAAGTTTTCGCGATGATCTTCTCATAAGTGTCATCAAAATTATCAACCAGCTGATTCCCAAGGTATTTGTCCAAGCCCGTAACGAACTTCTAGTTCTTCTGATAAGGAGTCTCAACATACGAATGAGCATACTTGGACAAGGCTTCAAATTCAGAAACATACTTATGACGAACTGGGATTTTCGACCCCGAAAATTGACATAAAACCTATGTCAAATATTCAAGCATCGAACATATCGGATCATTAATAGAAAGAAGATATAGGGTGAGAAACAAACTAATTAGGAGCTACCCTAATTGGTACAACATCGAAATACATTTAAGAAGCAAATAAATTTTCTCTGGATCAGGTGACAATACACCCTAATTGGGAGCTACCCACTTAGCCATGCGACGTACCTGATTTTATACCATTTCCTAGTTGCGAGGCTTAAGGCCAGGTTTATCTCTTGACATGCCACATCTTCATTAATTTTTAATGCCACCTCGTTAAACTTGCCAAATCACTTATCGATTTCCCAACAATATGACGCGTATAAAGCTAAGGGAAACGAATTTTTCTGCCACCATACATTTGAAGAGATCAACATACCTGATTTGTTAAGGATACTCTATCAGACATATATCCATATAATGAGACGACCCGATTTCCCGTTCTCACGGAAACAAGGTTATCTTTGGAATATAACACAGAAACAGATAATAGCAGAACAGAATTAAATAAATACACCAGAATGAACAACAAAATATACTGGATAAAAGTAATCATCAGAGTTACACAGTATACAGGATCTTACTTAGTACAAATACAGTTCAGCTATACATAAATGTCTACAGCGGAAATAAACAAAATATGTACAATAGGAGCTGAACAGCATAAAAAGAAATAAATGATAGAATCCATCTTCAGCTCCAGCTATCCAGAAAGAACCAGCTAAACCTGAATACAAGGCTGCCCGTGTAGAAAAAGGGGCACCCGAGTTTGAGAGTGAAACAAACTACGAGTCAGTCATGGGACTGGTATGAGAAATCTACTCAACACATATATAATATGGCTAATCACAGGACCACGCCACTTTCGTGGAACGGGTTTACTCCATTGGATTGCCAGTGCTTTAAAACAAATCTTTCTTTTAAACATCGCTATGCTTTTAACAAAAATGAAGCCATTATAAGACTCAGTTCCCATCACACAATGCACGCAAACCGGAGGATAGAGTTTTACCTTATAATGGCCAAAATATGATTGATACGAATAAAACAAAGGCATTTGATATTATTGCTAGTGTTTATATGTTTTGAAAAACAATTTCAAATCATAACTATCAATCATAGACGGCATGGGTACCATATATCATGTCGCCATATATATATACAATCAAAACCGCACGATGTCGTATTTGGAAATTGGATTTCCGTCATGAACCGAGGCAAAAGATAGTCCTCACCGAATTCGGGACAATCTAGCCTACCATGTCTCAGGAACAGCCGCAACTGCCCCCTGGATCGTCAGGGCCGGTCCACCGATGTGGATTATTATACCTGAACAATACGTCTCCCCGCCCTTTGGGGCGCAAACGAGCCAACGAATGACTCCATCGGACCCGGATCGTCCGATCAAACCGAGGCGCCTCGCAACAACAACAACCACATAGGTGAAAAGTATATAAATGTCAGGGCTGGTAGGTCACTGACACCACCCTAGCTAGAAAGAAACACATGCCCTCCCTGAGGTCCTTCTCCCGTTTTAGGTTCATACCGGGGTGTGAGGCTCGCGAATTCACGTTATACACAAAGCTATGCCACACAGGCGGTGCTTTGATCATCACCACAAGACTTTGCTTTTCAACAGAAGTCCTGATCACTGCATCTTAGCATGCCACATAGGCAATTCACACCGTGCAACTGATGGCTATCAATCACACAGAACAAATTCCAATGTCGGACACACAGTCCATTTACAAGTCCGTTCTGGGTCTGAACGAAACCAGAGGCACTAAATACCTCGCAAACCCATCGATCACCACGTACGTCTGGACGATCACCACTCATTATCCATATTTCGGGATGCCTCCCAATCAGGACCTCGGTTACCATCCAAACGAGGTGAAGATCTCCGGTCTTCGACCACCGTCTTTATCTTCGACTTTCAATCGTCGGTCAATTATTTGAAATGAGAATTAACTCGGCCTTCCCAAATAATTCACGTATATTTAGAATTTCAATTCAATTTATTTCAATGGTTAAATTATTCGACAACACCAATTTTGTCCTTTAATGTAATTTTCACACCAAACACATTCAACCATCAAACATCACATAAATCAAGCAAATCCAATTTATTTCCATTCCATATCGCTTATGATATTTTATAACTATTTATCGCTATTTTTATTTATTTTAAAATAGCCATTTTATTCAAAACGACACTTCGGGCCATAAGGCGGCCGTGGCGCTGTTTTTCTTCAGATTTGATTTACACATATCTAAAAATCTAACCGTTGGATCTTCACAAAATTTACATCATTAGAAAGGTCTTTTCAAAACGAACCCAACGGTTCCAGTTTCGGGAAAATCCGACGGTCGGATCTCCCGGTACAATCGTTTGAATTTTCGATTTCAAAATACGAACTGCAGCGTCGTTATTCGATTAAATATAATTCTATTTATATATATAAATAAATATAATCGTTTCTGGCGCTGTTTTTCTTTAGATTTGAATTAAACATTCCAGACAATCCAACCGTTGGATTTTTACAAGGTTGGTGCCGTTGGAAAGATTATTCCAAGGAGAACCCGACGGTTGAGGTTTCGGGAAAATCCAATGGTCGGATTTCCCGCACTAGTCGATTGAAATCACGGTTTCAAAATACGAACTGTACGGCTTCATTTCGTTTTAATTTTATTTATATTTATATATTTATATAAATATAGTTCATTCAATGATTTCCATATCGTTTTAACTTCAAATATTTTTCTAACACCTTAAATTTTGGAAAAATTTCGCCATAACCTCCCCTGCACCGGGAGCATCGGGAAATTGCAAATAGCGTTCCCGGTCCTTCTAATCTCAAAAAGAAAAAGAAAAAGCCAAGCGGCTAGCCAACAGGCTCAAAATCATCACCCAAACAAATCAGTAAATGTGTACCTATTTGTCGGGCACAAAATTTTATTCCTCTTCTCTAGCCCCTTTGCTATAACCTGTTCAATGAATATTGCATGTACATATATATATATACAGTTCTTATCATTTATCAATTTCTATTCGACTTCATAATTGATTTCTATTTGGTTTAAAAACTCCATTCATTCTAATGTTACATAAATAGGTGCAAATCATTTCATTAGCTAATTAATGAATATTTCAACTCATATATGTTTATTTTGAACAAGTAGCTATTTTTAACACTTCACATTTCAACGATTTATGCATACAATAAAAATGTGATTTTTATTGTAAAACAATTCATTTCAAAACACTATTTTTCTATATAGTTCATATAGGTGACAAAATAGAATTTTTATCATAAAACAATTTATTTCAAAATATGAATACCATTCAACACATGAATTTCTAAACAACGAATGAATATCAATTCAACACATGAATGTTTTCTATGGTTTCTATATATAGATAAAAATGTGATTTTTATTATCGAACAATTTATTTCAAAATATGAATACCATTCAACACATGAATTTCTAAACAACGAATGAATATCAATTCAACACATGAATGTTTTCTATAGTTTCTATATATAGATAAAAATGTGATTTTTATTATCGAACAATTTATTTCAAAATATGAATACCATTCAACACATGAATTTCTAATCAACGAATGAATATCAATTCAACACATGAATGTTTTCTATGGTTTCTATATATAGATAAAAATGTGATTTTTATTATCGAACAATTTATTTCAAAATATGAATACCATTCAACACATGAATTTCTAAACAACGAATGAATATCAATTCAACACATGAATGTTTTCAATAGTTTTTATATATAGATAAAAATGTGATTTTTATTATCGAACAATTTATTTCAAAATATGAATACCATTCAACACATGAATTTCTAAACAACGAATGAATATCAATTCAACACATGAATGTTTTCAATAGTTTTTATATATAGATAAAAATGTGATTTTTATTATCGAACAATTTATTTCAAAATATGAATACCATTCAACACATGAATTTCTAAACAACGAATGAATATCAATTCAACACATGAATGTTTTCTATACAATGAATAAATATAGTTTAAGCATATGAAAATAATTCAAACACACAAATATTATTCAAAATTTTGGCAGCATAACGGCAGGGTAGTTACACCGGCACCGTCCCTAGTACGGCTCCTCGCTCTACCTTAAAACCTCGCGGTTTTTGACAATGGGGTTCATGCATCTAGTTCGCACGCAGGCGGCATGTATATATTTATTTCATTTCCACAAACTAATCCTATGTGGTTTCAACCAAATATTTTTCAACCACAATCAACCAATATCAATCACAAACAATCCCAAACAATCATTCGCTATCAACCAATTATCACAACAATTTCAATCAATAAATATCGTCCATGGTTTGTGGACGAGGGGCGTATATATATATATATATATATATATATATATATATATATATATATTTATATATAGCAATTCACTTTTACTTCACACATATATATATAAATTTTAAATCAGAAATCTCACCAATAGCTATCCAACTGCACGACACTTCCATTAGAGAAATCTTCGCCTTTTGTTGCTTCGTCGCCCGTATTCTCTACATATGTAAAAATCGAATTTTTACTACGCTATTCAATATATAAAAATATGATTTTTACTTCGACTTTCAATAAATAAAAATATGATTTTTTTTTTAAAGAAATCAGTTTTCAATACCTTTTAAAAATCAAAATCAGTTTTTACTCTTTTTATAAAATCAGTTTTACTCTTTTTATAAAATCAGTTTTTAACTTTTTAAAAACCAAATCAGTTTTTACTTATCTAAAATAAAATCAGTTTTTAATTTTTCAAAAACCAAATCAGTTTTTACTTTAAAAACAAAACAGTTTTTACTTTAAAAACAAAACAGTTTTTACTTTAAAAACAAAACAGTTTTTACTTTAAAAACAAAACAGTTTTTACTTTAAAAACAAAACAGTTTTTACCTTAAAAACAAAACAGTTTTTTTTATTCTTTTATTTTAAAAACAAAATCAGTTTTTATTATTCTTTTATTTTAAAAACAAAATCAGTTTTTTTTATTCTTTTATTTTAAAAACAAAACCAGTTTTTTTTATTCTTTTATTTTAAAAACAAAATCAGTTTTTTTTTTAAATCTTTAAAAATCAGTTTATACTTTTTATTTTAAAAATATCAGTTTTAATCTTTCTTTGAAAACAGTTTTAACATTTCTTAAAAATATCAGTTTTAATCTTTTAATAGAAAATCAGTTTTAATCTTTTTAAAATCAGTTTTTATAATGCTTTTAAAATCAGTTTATTTTTTTTACAGAATAATAAAATAAAAATAAAATAAAATAAAAAAGTAAAACAAAACGACTTACAGAAGGGGGGGGGGGGGGTTTCTCTGGTGGCGGTCGGCTTCAGCTTCGCGAGCGAGGGGGGGAGAAGATGTCGTCGGCGATTTCGATCTGGGGGGGGGGGGGCTTCGGGTCTTCGATCGATGGAGGGCGGCGTCGAGGGATTCGTCGGCGTCTCGAGGTGGGGGGCGGCGATGTCTGGAGGGAGGCGCACGATCTAATTTAGGTTTTTCTTTTCTTTTTTTCTTCTGGTAAATGAATCGGGGGGGGGGGGGGGGCAGAACGAAGATGAAGGGGGGAAGGGAATTTTTTTTTATTATTTAATTATTAAATTTTTGCAAAAAGGTTGACTTTTACATACGACCTCGAAACGAGGCCCACCGCCTGTCGCCCATAGCGTTTCACCCCCATTCCGAACACAATGGGATATGTATCGCAAGCTGATTCGATTGTTACAATCAGTTTCCTTTTGAATTTACATTTAAATCACTATATTGAATTTTAAACGCACATTTCAAATTATCGGGGCCACATACTAACTAGAAAAATTCCAGAAAAATATTTTCTAGCTTCGTATTGACGATACGGTCCTAACAAAACTAGTTTCGTCGAATTCTGAGACCGTTTGAAAAATGGTCAATTTCCAGTCGATTAAAATCAACTGAAACTGGTCAAATGCGTTTTCTTTTGCCACGCCCACATATTGATTCGAAAAATTATGAAATTTGAAACCTAGCAATAACTTGACACTGCGGATCCAACAAAAGTGGTTTCGTCGAAATCCGAGGTCATTTGCAAAATGTCCATTTTTAAGGGCCTGAATTCCATAGCGACTATTCAGAATTTTCAACTGGACATATCTTTTGATTCCCGCTATCAAATTTCGATTGGTCAGATTCGTTAGAAAGATATCATCAATTAGATCCTAATGTTTTTGGTTTCACTAAAATCCGGATTGTTTTGCACTCGGTATATTCAATTGAAGTTTGAAATCGAATTATCGAACTACCGCGCCATTTTCAATTCTATATATAATTATAATTAATTATATTCGTTTTCAAATATCGATTCAAACTCAGTTTTCATCGCCATTATTTAAAATATTTATTTTAAATAATTAAAATCCATTATTTTAGCCAATTTAAAATTTTTAAATTGGTTCAGATTTTCTGGGTCGTTACATATAAGTTGTCCTAAGATTGGACAAACAGAATGCACCATTCCGTTAATCCATCTTAGGAAATTTCCACCTAATGCATAAATTACGTCTTCAGTTGTCTTCAACATATTTGATTCGCAATGCTTATGCCAATATGGAGTGGTTTCAGGTAATAATTTAATCCAGGTCTCTCCGTATTAACAACGGAAAATTGGTCAAAAACTTTGATAGCTGGTTTTTTAACCATCAAAGGAAAACACCCATACAAATTCTTTTATATAATCAAATCAGTTTGATTTTGATCGTGAATAATATTTCTTTTATATAATCAAATCAGTTTGATTTCGCATTGAAATAATGACTCAAATCCGAATTCCTTTTATACTTCTATTTATAGAATTATTTATACAAAATCTCCTTTTTTACTTCTTACACTTAAAATCTCATTTGTATTTCCCTTTATAAATGCTAAGTTCAAATTCCATTAAAAAAAGGTGTTAAAATCGATTTCTACTTCTCTATATAAATTAGGACATATATTTTAATTTATCCAATGATAATTACTTTACTTAATTTATAAATATCGTTTATAAATTAATCTTCTCAATTTATCTGTTAAAAACATATTTCTATTAAATATCTACTTTAAATAAATCTTCTCATAATTCTTTTATAAACCGCAATTCCCTTTTTAAAATTTTATTAATTTCCAAATATCATATTTATTCCGTATACTCATTATTTACCTCTTATTGCCTTCATTCAATATTTTCACAAAAATGGCCTTTCAAAACTTCCATATAACAGTTAATAATTTTGTACAGAAGTTTCATATTTAATTCCCAAATATTTCCTTTTTATAAAATTCTTTGATTTTATATATAAAAAATTCAATATCCACTTCAAATATTCCTTTTTATATTCTAATATTACTTATGGCATTTAAAATAACAAATAAAAAGGGTCAGTGTGATCCAAACACACAAAATCAAGCATAGAATATATATCATTCATATAACATAATATATAAAAAAAACAGTAATATAAATGTTAAGTTATCCAGTTGGATCCCTCCAACCTGTTTCCCTGCATCCACATATGTTAAACAACATAAATAACATCAATTTCATTTCAATATGAAATGTCCTGATAAACAGAATTAATATTTAATTAATGATATATACATATAACTATATTTATATTTCCAACCAATTAAATAACAATTCATCTAAACAATCATCACACAACAATCATCATTTATCAATACTGAATTACGTTTATAAAAATATAAACTGGACAGAGTTAGTGAGTTTACTCACATTGGTCATTTATCTTTGAATAACAATAAACTGTCATCTATTCAGACAAACATTTTATTCTACCATAAATTGAGACGAGCTCCAAATCATTTTAAACTTCACGAGCTTCTAGTATTCGTCACTGCGATTCCAACGAATCTTGTTTCGCTCAATTTTGGTTATATATGAATGAAATATTAATTTTGTACGACTGTATATAATTTAAGGTAATTAACAATATGATTAATTATTAATTATTCTCCTAATCACCTCATTACCTCATTAATCTACCCGCTCATCCAATCTTCTTCCAGCATCGTTCGAAACCAAACTTCCTAAACCATGGCCACATGCTTCTACCTCCCCAATACCACTTTAACCGATCACGAACACCAAAACAACGATCACCAAACACCTTATCTCCAAGGTCTCTTCTTCTTGTACACAAATCTATCCACTCGCGTCATCTCTTCTGATATATGAACCCACCCTGCTCATGCATACCTCTGTACAGAGGTCAATACAAAATCACACCATTCACACCTTAAAATAATCCACGTCATTAACAATGCCAACCAATCTTCCTTGATTTCAAAATAAACGTGTTCTAGTATTAGCTCCTCACTATTATTGCCATTACCCACCCTTTTTTCCAGGCTCCATTCTTCCTTTCTACTCAACAAACTTCAAACTAAATTATCCTAAATTCCTATCTTCGAAACCTCTTCCACCCTATACTCGTTTGATCTAACTCGAATCATCTTCATCCCTGCGTCTTTGTACAGCTATACGCTGCTAACAGCCAAGAGATTGAACACTATATTCATCGTTTTCCACCAAATGTGGCACTCAAGCTCTACCCACTCAATCCAAGAATCCCTTTGAATTCATGAATTCATGCCTAAATTTTTCACAAACCAAAAACCCTAGCTAACGAAATGAAGCGAATCGAACAACAGTCGAACCCATCAGTACTTTCATCAAAGTGGAAAGGATACTCTCAAAGTTACAAATCTACATGTATAATGATTTATGAGATTTTATATAAATTGATAAAGAATTTAGAAGCTGGATTTGTTGGTGGCGGCTTCTTGAGTTTTGACCAGGTAAAAATGTATTAGGGTTATTAGAGTTAAAGGCGTACGTTTGGCTTGTATTATTCATTTTTTTTATTAATTTATATAGTTATCGCCTCTTGTATTTGTCTTTTAAAAATCCATATGATCATGTTCGATATCCAATTCCAACAAAAATGGACATGCAGCTACGATTCCACATTACGGATCCAATGAAACTTGTTGTGTCGAATTCCGAGTCCGGGTTTACTCAAACAGTGTATTTTTAAAGTCAAATTATTGACTATTTTCACATTAAAATCGTGCATGGCCACGTACTGACTCCAAAAAATCACGAATTATGAAATTTAACAATAATTTTATATTCTGGATCCAACAAAATTAATTTTGTCGAAAACGAAGGTCATTTGCAAAAATGGCTATTTTCTAAGGTCTAAATAAACCAATAAAATATTAATATATTCAAAAACAGTTTTAATTAAATAATAAAAAATTATTATTTTCGTATATATCCAAACAGAATACCGTACAGCTCCAAAATAAATATATGTCTGGATTTATAACTCAATATTTCAAAACCAAGTTAAATCGATATTCAATATAAAATAAAACCCTTTTATTATATAAATAAATCGCTATAAATTATAAGTGAATTCCATGGTGACTTTCTGAAAATTTGATTTGAACATACCTCACAATCTATAAGACGAAATCTTGATTTTTCTCTTTCATTGAAAAAATATAGTCAAATATATCTGAACGTTTCTTGTTTCAAAGAAATCCGACTTACAACGAATCATGTATAATCGTTTAAAGTTCAAAACGTAAGTTTACGAACTACCATGACGTTACGAGCTCGATTTGAATCATATTATAATTAAAACGTTAAAACTTCATTATATAAATAAATTCGTTATTATAATTCAATTCTAAACTGAATTAAATCTCTTAAATTATCCAATACACACAATATTGCAAATTTAGCTATTTTCGATTGGCGATTTCGAAAATTATATTATTCTATTAATTAAATATTAAATATGATTAATTCAAGACATTTTAAATTACAAAATCAATATTTAAATAACTAAATAAATTAATTATTCGTTCATAAAAAATACGGGATGTTACAATACTCCAACACTAGTAAACCATTCTGCTTTAGCTCCACAAATCTCTTGAACGGAACAGACTTCTGGACAGTAGAAATGAACTTCATCTCGAACTTGACTTGGAAACGATCCCACATAATCTCATCTTTTTTAGTCTCTGAATTGACAGAGTTCCACCAATCCATAGCTCTACCCTGTAGCTATCTCGATGCATGCTTCCTCTTAGTCGCATCATCAATGCCTATGTCTCCAAATATCCGAATGCAAGAATCAAGCCACCCTTGAATCTCTACCATCGGCTCTGTCCTTTTGAATGGCTTCCCTGATCGAGTAGTGAAATCCTTGCACAACTTCACCAAGTCCACAACCCTAGGCACTAGCACCTAAACCCCAACATCCATCGCGACTGTCTCTAGAGCGGTACCCCCTCATGATAGCTGCCATCATGGCCTCGAACATAGCTGGGTAATCTGGTACACCGCAGTCTCCTCCCGAGCAGCATGTCTCGACGTTCGACGGCTCATTATAAATCTGAAAAATAGAAAGTATAGTCCACGGATGACAAAACTATAAATGGAGTTCAAGCGCTACTATATTATACATTATAATATAGCATACATCCATCAGAAGGTACACATACGTCTCTTATACGTTATTACATCCATGAAATTTGGATAAAATCACTTAACCAAAACTCTGATACCAAATGTGACAACCGCCCCGTACCTCCCATACAAATCAAAGATAAAGTGCACTGTATTATGTGCCAGGCCGATACGGGATGATCATCGATGAAGAAACCACAAGCTGAACCTGTCGTATAACTCACAGCGCAAGGATAAAATATAACAGAACATATACAAGAGGCAGTAGTAGTGAAACATAATTGAGCAAAATCTTAAACTTTCATATCATCATGAGAATATCCATACATCACTAGATTACATCATAACCGTATGTAGAAGATACCTCACTACAAGTCACTCAAAGTAGCACACATCAAACATAACAGCGGAAACAACTAAGAGTAAACAGTAGAAAATAATATGTCAGCCTCTGCTTGTCGTCGCTCTACAGCGTCGACCTCATCAAGTTCTACTACCTGCTACCTAGTCTGCCCATCCACAACCGGATGAACAACTTAAGACAATAAGAGGGAGACATAAAACCGTGAGTCAGACAATAGTCTTAATGAACGATAAACAACTATCTAACATCAACAATAAAGTACATGTGAAATAGGTAGATTAAACATCCAATCTACCAACACATCAATAGAGAAGAACCCCGACACGTCTACTCCACATCCGATAGTGATAGCCTCCCCAACCAAACAGAAAGAGAAAACAGTAGCATTCATAGTAACCAAAAATCAGGCATGGACCACTCTTATCAAGTTCAATATTTCCCGAGCACAATCCCCGAAGGCCTAAACCAACATTAGACAGGCACCCAAAAAATATCTCCTTAACGTCGAATAATCCACACAAGACAACCAAACAATAGCATCCATGACTCTGGCTATCACCGCTAACCTTTCCTTTAAACCATCGTATGACTAGCCCAACTTGCCATCTATCAAGGGCTAATGGCAACCTCGCTTCTAGCAAAACTCACACGCCATCGTGATATCTATGCCTTTCATCGATACCCAGGGTACTTGACTAGACATCTTTTAGTCATTTGGGCGTCCTCATATACCCTCGCTTTGAGTCCTCTAGAACCTCCGATTAATGACAATCCCTCAAATGTTGCCTTTAAATAATTAATGATGACTGTTTCTTTTCTTTATGTTCTATCCTTAAATGTGGCCTTTTCATTTTCACTCTTCTGTTTTCATTTTTTAAATGTTGGCATTATTGGTTGCTTTTATTCTCATTTACTAAATTCATTTTCCAATCACTATTTTCTATATTGGAGTATCAATTGTTAATTCCTCTCTCAAATATAGTTTACTATACAAGAAATTAAATTTTGGTTGAGTGGTTATCGATTTCCAGCTCAAGTTTAGGTATGTGATTCCTTTGATTAAGTCCTATTGCTTTATACTTTTTTCTAGTAAAATTTATATTTTTCATATTAATCTAATTGATTCTTTGCCCAACTTCATGTATGCTCTTCGTTTTGTTATGTTCCATTGTATTATGCTTTTTTGTTCATCACCAAAATTCATGTCTCGATCGTGATCTAATTGACTTTCTACTCTAAATAGGTAAACGTCATTCTTCTTCGTTCTTGTTTTTAAATATGACTTTTTTCCAGGTATTCACTACTTTTTTAAATTTAAAGATCTTCACTATATAGGTTGCTCTAAATATAATCAATGATTTAAACGACTCTGAAATTTTATGATGTTTGTTTATCTATAAATCGCTATATTAGTTGACTTAATAACATCTGTTTTATAAACTATTTTAAAGAATATGTTTCATCGTTCTTTTTTGGATTTCTGTTTGAAATTATAATGTTCCATTTGTGTTCCAGTTGTCCAATTATACAAAAATAATGATTGATTTTGATGAGAATTTATTTAGCAGTGAAAATGCTGTACAAAAATAATTTTTGGTTTTTGTAACGGCCTGCAAATCCGTACTATCTGAGTTGACTAATAACACCACACGTCCAACCCAAATTGCACAGAAATACGAATCATTATTAGAAAGAAGTTAAAGGATAAGAAATAGAAAGAAAGAAATATTAGAATAGAAGAAAAACGAAGAACACAAATCTCACAGTGGAACGAATAAAATATATTAAATAACATAACTTTTGAAACACAAATCTGTAACTATATATACATACCATTATCAGAGCACAACAGTTATTCCTGGAACAGTTATAAACACCTGTTTCCAGATACCACATAGTACACAATGGAAATATGATAATCTATAGCTAACTAGTGAAGCCTCCTGCTTCCAGCTCTTCCACGTGAATTTGTAAAATCTCGACTACTTGACTGCCCGTACAAATTTGGGCACCCAAGGGTTTTGGGAAAACAAAAAAAAACAAAAAAAAAACTCTGGGCCGGTCATGGGACTGGTGTGAGTAAGCTCCAATCATTTGTTTAACTTTAAAAATCCTTTTGCAAGAAATGATAATCGTAAGACCGATCCACACATAAACACGGATGGTTTTTACCTTACGATAACCCAAATTATTTTTGATATCAAATCCAGTGATATTATAATAATGCCTACATCAAATAAATAGAATCTAGCGGAAAGCTTGCATCTCACGCTCCATATATAATATAAAACCAAAAACCGTATGGCACTTATTGGAGATTGGATTTCCAACATGACAAGGTATGGAACCACCTTCCGATAATGTATCTCTAGAGAGGAATACACTGGGTTCAACAAGAACATCTTGCAACCCTGCCCACACATGACCGACCACTCATTTCGCTTGAGTGTATCGAATGTATACCACCAATGGTTGGGATCAGCAACCGTTTCCCGAAAAGGGATAACATCGATAGATTAAAGAAGTAAATGAAATTTCTCTAGATAGGTGATTATACACCCTGATGGGAGCGACCCACATAGCCATGCTGCCTGCCCGATTTTTGTCATTTCCTGGTTGTTGAGGCCTGAGGCTACGATTACTTTCCATTCATTGATAGCACAATCATTTTGAATGACACATTGCCAAAATCGTTAATCACTGATTAATTTGCACAGATATATTCTAGATATTATGCTACGAGAAAAAAATTCTCCGCCACTATATGTATCTATACAGACCAACATATGCGATCATTGGAAATACTATGTCAGACATTCATCCATATACATTCATTCTGGGATTGAATGAAACCGAAGGCACAATTTCTATTAATAGAAAAATTCCTTGCACTTTACTCCATCTTCAATTATCTTCATAAAATCCAATTTGCAACGCTACGGCCAATATGGAGTGGTTCTCGGATAATAATCCAACCGGTCTCTCCATATTGACAACGATATTGGTAAGTACTTCGATAGTCGGTTATTTAACAATCGAATAAAAACAAACATCCATTAAAAGCATCATATAATCACTGAGCCCCTTAATTAATATTTCATTAATTAAAACACTTCTCCATTTCTTTATCCATATTCATTAACACAATATTTTTGATAATCATATTGGCCTATTATGCTATTGGGAAAACATTTCCATATACCGCCTTCTTTTGTTTTCTGTTCATCAAAATATCCTTTACTTATAATTGGAAACGTTCCAATTACTTATCTATTCCACGACTATTCATTTATTTCTATATTCAGGAAATATTTATTATTATATTTCCAAATTTCCACTTAGTTGGGTTAAAACGAATGTTGTGTAAAACATCATTACAACAACCCAAAATACTGCAGTCAACTAACTCTTATTCAAACATTTATCTTCAAGACTGGATTTTGCTATTTATCGGTTAAAAATGAAATCAATCAAGTTGGGGAATAACTACCTCTCAGACCTTGACTGAAAACATCCTTAACTTCAAAACGGACAAGACCACTTACCTCGAATAATCAACAGCATAAAAACCACTTATTTATTTTTAAAACGTATATTTATATATTTCTCTTTCTATTACTAGATTTTCGATTTCCTTTTGTTTATAATATTTTATTTTTTAGTTCGTTTCCTTACCGGATTCTACATATATTGATATATAGATATCTAATTATCAAATTATCTTTAAAATGTTCTAACTCCATAAATTCCTGGAAAATTTCGCCATAATCTCCTTTGTACCGGTCGATAGTTCAAACCTCAACTCGCCTCTCTAGGCCCTTTCCATTCAAAAAGAAAATCAAAAAAGCCCAGTGGCTTGCTGATTCGGCGCATAAAACCACATATGGAATTTAAACATGTACCTTTTTATCGGGCACTAAATTTATATCTCTTTATATACTTCATTCCAAACCTACTTAACACGTGTCCAAATATTCCTATTTGGTTTCAACTCAATCCATTCGTCTTAACCCAATTCGCTAATTTATTTTCTAATTAGCTATTTTGCCTATTTCACTTTTTATTTGAACATATCACATTCAAATATATTTTAATCTACTCATGAACCCAATCTAATTCTATTTTCAACTCAAGTTGCATATTCGATTTCGAATAAAAATTCTCAAATCTCTTTCACTTATCCAACCCCCAATTTCATTTCAAATTTCGATTAACTATTTGTTCTTCAAACTAGTTAAATCTATTTAATAAATAAAAATCTGATTTTCGTTTCAAAAATCATTTCACTTACTTCACTGGAGTTCATATTTATTTTATATCTCCAGTCTGGATTTTTCTAATGGCAATTCGGATTTTTTCCCTTAAAATCCTTCTATTTATTTAAATAAACTGTTATGGCTTTATAATGGTTCTGGCGCTGTTTTTCTGAAAATTTGATTTTGACATAACTCAAAATCTATTCAATGAAATCTAGATTTTTCTCTTCAATTAGAAAACTATTATTCCAACGGCCCTAGCGATTCTTGTTTCAAAGAATTCCGACTTAAATTGAGTCCTGTATACTCAATTGAAGTTCAGAATGCCAATTTATGAACTGCAGCGCCGCGGCGAGTTTGTTTTTAATTATATTTAATATATAAACCTTTTAATCTTCGTTTATATAAATTCCAACTCTATTCTAATATATATTAAACTAATTTTCCCCAATTCAACTTAATATTTCCAATTATCTATAATTGTGGATTTTTCCTTACTCGGTAATAAATTTATTTATATTTCGATCTTCTATGTTTAATTCCAATTCCTTTTATAAATAAATTATTTATAAAATTTGATATAATCGAATTTCAATTTTTAACCCGTTGGATTTTTCTCAATTCAACTTATATTTCGAATTCTGAAATGTAATCAATCATTTTGTTTCAAAACACTTCCCAATTTACTTTTAAATTCCTATTTGAATTTAAATGGTTTAAATTATCCAAATGATAGTTTATTTCACCAAATTTATAACACTATTTATAAATTCAACTTCCTTGTTTCATATAGTTAAACAAGTTCCCTTTTCAAATTCTATTTGAAACTCCATCCCTTTGATATTCCGAATTGCGGAATAAAAACCGTTGTTCCCTTTCGAATGATTTCGAATTCTGTTTTAAATTCATATTTGAATTTAAATATTCCAATTATCTCTTGATAATTAATTTATTATATTTGTAAACACCATTTTATAAATTTCCTTGTTTCATATATTTGAACAAGTCTATTTCGAAATCTATTTAAAACCAAAATCTTATTTTGGAAATTTCTATTTAAAATAACTTATATATATAACACCCAATTTATTTTCATATTCAATTTCTTTTATTTAAATAAATTCGAGTTAATCAAAGTCAAATCATAAATCCTTATGGATTTATTTTTGTTCAATTTATATTCTGAACATCTGAATAAATTCCATCGTTTATTTCTTTAAAACGATTTCCCTATTTCTATTTTTAAATTCACATATGAATTTAAATATTCAAATTATCCGATGATAATTTTTCCGCCTTATTTATAAAAACTGTTTATAATTTCACTTCAAATCTCGTATTATTAATTTATAAACAATGTTTATAATTTCACTACTTGTTTTATGTATTCAAACAAGTTAGTATATTTATAGTTCAATTTAAATTCAAAATCTATTTTAGATAAATAGAATTTTCCCTTTAAATTTCAAAAATACCAGTTATCAACCACGGATTTCCTAACACATCATATATGACAATATATATGAGAACAAACAAATAATAATATTTTTGAGGAATCCAGTTGGATTCCTCCAACCTGTTTTTCCTGCATCCACAGACGTTAGCCAACATAAATAATACCCATCCTGCTTCGAGGCAGGATATCGCGGTATAGAAGGTCATCCACTATCATAGCGTGGGGCATACAAGTTCATCCGCTAATGATACTGCGGGCATCCTCTAATGGTACAACGGGAATCCAACCACCAATATATATATATATATATATATATATATATATAATAGCCACAAACATCAATCCTATATAACTAATATATATGTATAATAGCCACAGTAATATTTAGATGCAACCAACCATCAATTATTTTTAACGACTAAAAATAACTCTAAAAATAAATTGGGTGAGATTTACTAATCTTGTTTGAACGACTAGTGTTGGAAAAATCTCAAATCCCTCATATATCGTATATGCAGCTATGATCCACTCGGGACGCCTCGAATGAATTCTACATGAATCTATGATTACAAAATCCTTAATTAAAGATTCATATTATTATTGATTTATACTAATTATATAAATTATCTTAGATATGTTAAATTCAAAATGAAAATGCCTTAATCTCTTTTTAACTCCTCTGCAATTCACGAATGCAGACCAATACAGTAGGTTCAATGGTCGCTGCTCCTCCTAAATCCCCCAAATTCTAGATTAGCATATAATTTTCAGTTTCCTTTTTAACAGTAAACTATTTTCAGTTTAGCCTAACATACTAATAAAATTAAAATAAGAATGCACCTTAGTTTAATTCTCCAACCAGAACTGAGTCTAAGCCTGCTACTGTAGTAATCCCCCTTCAGAACCATATCGACAATTATCAAATCACGAACTGTTACTATCCTCCTCCCAAGACATACGCCATTAACCAACTGTTCGCTACTCATCGAACTATCCAACATCACTATCTTCTTCACACAAACCCATGGCCGTTGTCCCCTAAATCGCACACCCTAAACTGCGCTCGAACAAAAACCGCGATGCCAGTCCCTCAACTTGAAATCACAACGAACTCTAACCTTCACGTAATCACACCCTTAATTCGATGTTGAATCGACTTCACTTGGCTACCACAAATCACTAGTGTCACAATCCACCACTTCGCGAGTCAAACCCCTTTCTGTTGGTCTTCGAATGAACTCACGATCAACAATTGCTTCATCCTTTCGAGCTCCATGGTCTCACGTTAATGATTGGAAAGGCGAGGGCTTCTAACTATGACCGAACTTCAGATTTTGAGTTTTCGATTTGAGGGAATTAGAAGTAGAGATGGTCGGCTTTGATTTTCGAAGTGAGGAAAGGAAGGCCATTTCATTTTCTTTTGGAAGCTTGCGATTTCTAGAGGAAATAAAGGGGAGTTGTGATTATATAGATAGAGATGCTTCACGGTTAAGGAACGAAGGTAGGTGTTTTACTGGGTAGGATTTATCTGAAGTAGGTTTTAATAGGTACAGAGTTTATTAAGGGAAGGTATTAACTGGTACGGTGTTTATTTAATTCTATTTCAGCTACCGCTATATGCTGCTGAACGCGCAATATTCGTAGCCCCACCACGAACTCCAATCGAAACACAACTGACGTTTCTAGGATTTAACCACTATTCTGAACACATTGGAACAAGCTCTGAAGTATAATTTGATTGTATGGAGAAAATATTTATTTAGATCGATATATATTCAAAACAATTAATTCCTTGATAATAAATAATTATTATCATCGATTTATGTTCCAATATAATGTCTATAAATCATTTGAATCATTCTGACTCAGTTTTAATTTCGAATTAAATTATTTCAAAATTTTGTATTACGATATATATTCGAAGTAAATCATATTTTGATTATTAAATCGATAAATCAATATAAAATTCATTTATATTATCAACACAAAAATTAAAATAAATATTAAAACTAATCGACCAAAAAAAATCAGGATCGTTACATTCTTCCCCCCTTAAAAGAATTTAGTCCCCAAAATTACTAAGTTAGGAAAAATGTTACAAACTCATTTACTTTTAAAAAACACACTAATGTTGAAACTCAACTCTTTGTTTTTCAACAAATGTTATTCTACCAAAACATTTGGTTTCTCATTCATATGGCACCCCATATATGTTTGCATTTATTTAGTCTGAATGATTTACAATCAATTCATATTCCATTTCATATTCATTCATATGCGTTCATATTCATTCAAATTGATTTTAATTAATTTATTTACTTCAATTTATTTAACTTGCTTAATCTAAATTTAAATTTCAAAACTTAAATTCTTGAGTCTTTCATTTCATATCCTTTTGAAATCACACAAATATACATAAATGTATTTATAACCATTTCAAATTCAAAACATTTGAATTTTCAAACTAACTTGTTTTCCTTTAAACGAATTTCCATCAAAACTTTTCTAAGGTAGCAATTCATCACTTAGGAACTCGAAAATGAACACTAATAATGCTGCAGTCATCATCAGAATTATTTTCCAGCCACTGAAGTGAGTTTAGTGCTTTACCACTTTCGAATCCATCAAAATGATTTTGGTTCAGAAATCCTTCAAACACAAGGCTATTTTGTTCTAATATACTTCTAAAAATATTTCCAGACTTCCTGGGATTTAAATTCCAAATTCTTGTTTGAATTCAATTTTAATTCATCTTACTTGTATATTTCATTCATATACAAATTATATTTGGTTATACATAACCATTCCAATTTTTATAATCTCATTTGATTATAATAATATCAACCAACACATCCATATATTATAATAATTTCATAAAATTATTCCTTCTATATCAAAATAGAATTTTGAGTAAAATTATTTCATTTACCCACCTAAAACACTATCGTGTCCTTTCTCCTGTTCAGGTATTTACAAACTCTTAACGACGTCATGGCGTCCCACGATTTGGCCAGAATTCATAAACCACTCAACAGACAAGCCAACACAATATAAAACAACTTTTATATTAAATAAAAAATACGCACTCTCAAATATATACACTCAACTCATTCTAGCATACTGCTGACCCTATCTCTAATGAGTACATCTCCATAAACCCTAGGTGTTCGCTTAACCTAAGCTCTGATACCAACTATAATGGCCCGCAAATTCGTACTATCTGAGTTGACTAATAACACCATACGTCCAACCCAAATTGCATAGAAATACGAATCATTATTAGAAAGAAGCTAAAGGAAGAGAAATAGAAAGAAAGAAATATTAGAATAGAAGAAAAACGAAGAACACAAACCTCATAGAAGAACGAATAAAATATATTAAATAACATAACTTTTGAAATACAAATCAATAACTGTATATACATGCCATTATCAGAGCACAACAGTTATTCCTAGAATAGCTATAAACACCTATTTCCAGATACCACATAGTACACAGCGGAAATATGATAGTCTATAGCTAACTAGTGAAGCCTCCTGCTTCCAGCTTTTCCAAGTGAATCTCTAAAATCCCGACTACTTGACTGCCCGTACAAATTTGGGCACCCAAGAGTTTAGGAAAAAAACAAAATAAACTCTGGGTCAGTCATGGGACTGGTGTGAGTAAACTCCAATCATTTGTTTAACTTTAAAAATCCTTTCGAAAAAAATGATAATCGTGACTGATCCATACATAAACACGGATGGTTTTTACCTTACGATAACCCAAATTATTTTTGATATCAAATCCAGTGATATTATTATAATGTCTACATCAAACAAATAGAATCTAGCGGAACGCTTGCATCTCACGCTCCATATATAATATAAAACCAAAAACCGCAGGGCGCTTATTGGAGATTGGATTTCCAACATGACAAGGTATGGAACCACCTTTCGATAATGTATCTCTAGAGAGGAATACACTGGGTTCAACAAGAACATCTTGCAACCCGACCCACACATAACCGACCACTCATTTCGCTTGAGTGTATCAAATGTATACCACCAACGGTTGGGATCAGCAACCATTTCCCGAAAAGGGACAGCATTGATAGATTAAAGATGTAAATGGAATTTCTCTAGATATGTGATTATATACCCTAATGGGAGCGACCCACATAGCCATTCTGCCTGCCCGATTTTTGTCATTTCCCGGTTGTTGAGGCCTGAGGCTACGATTACTTTTCATTCATTAATAGCACAATCACTTTGAATGCCACATTGCCAAATCCATTAATCACTAATTTATTTGCACAAATATATTCTGGATATTATGCTAAGAGAATAACTTCTCCGCCACCATATATATATCTATACAGACCAACATATGCGATCATTGGAAATACTCTGTCAGATATTCATCCATATACGTTCGTTCTGGGATTGAACGAAACCGAAGGCACAATTTCTATTAATAGAAAAGTCCTTGCACTTTACTCCATCTTCGATTATCTTCATAAAATCTAATTCGCAACGCTACTGCCAATATGGAGTGGTTCTCGGATAATAATCCAACCGGTCTCTCCATATTGACAATGATATTGGCAAGTACTTCGATAGTCGGTTATTTAACTATCAAAGAAAAACAAACATCCATTCAAAGCATCAAACATTCACTGGCCCCGTTAATTAATATTTCATTAATTAAAACACTTCTCCATTTCTTTATCCATATTTGTTAACACGATATTTTCGATAATCATATTGGCCTATTACGCTATTTGGAAAACATTTCCATATATCACCTTCTTTTATTTTCTGTACTTAGAAAATATCCTTTACTTATAATTGGAAACATTCCAATTACTTATCTATTCCACGACCATTCATTTATTTCTATACTCAGGAAATATTTATTATTATATTTCTAAATTTCCACTTACTTGGGATAAAACGAATGTTGTGTAAAACATCGTTACAACAACCCAATATACTGCATTCAACTAACTCTTTTTCAAACATTTCTCTTCGAGACTAGATCTTTCTATTTATCGGTTAAAAATGAAATCAATCAAGTTGGGGTATAACTACCTCTTAGACCTTGACTGAAAACATCCTTAACTTCAAAATGGAGAAGACCACTTACCTTGAATATTCAACATCATAAAAACAACTTATTCATTTTTAAAATGTATATATATTTCTCTTTCTATTACTAGATTTTCGATTTCCTTTTGTTTATAATATTTTATTTTTTAGTTCGTTTCCTTACCGAATTATATATATATATATATATATATTGATATATAGATTTCTAATTATCAAATTATCTTGAAAATATTCTAACTCCTTAAATTCTCGGAAAATTTCTCCATAACCTCCTTTGTACCGGTCGATAGTTCAAACCTCAACTCGCCTCTCTAGGCCCTTTCCATTCAAAAAGAAAATCAAAAAAGCCAAGTGGCTTGCCGATTCGGCGCATAAAACCTCATATGGAATTTGAACATGTACCTTTTTTGTCGGGTACTAAATTTATATCTCTTCTTATACTTCATTCCAAACTTGCTTAACACGTATCCAAATATTCCTATTTGGTTTCAACTCAATCCGTTTGTCTTAACCCAATTCGCTAATTTATATTCTAGTTAGCTATTTTGCCTATTTCACTTCTTATTTGAACATATCACATTCAAATATATTTTAATCTACTCATGAACCCAATCTAATTCCATTTTCAACTCGAGTTACATATTCTATTTCGAATAAAATTCTCAAATCTCTTTCACTTATCCAACGCCCAATTTCAATTCAAATCTCGATTAACTATTTATTCTTCACACTAGTTAAATCTATTTAATAACTAAAAATCTGATTTTTGTTTCAAAAATCATTTCACTTACTTCACTGGAGTTCATATTTATTTTATATCTCCAGCCTGGATTTTTCTAATGGCAATTCGGATTTTTTCCCCTTAAAATCCTTTTATTTATTTAAATAAACTGTTATGGATTTATAATGGTTCTAGCGCTGTTTTTCTGAAAATTTGATTTTGACATAACTCAAAATCTATTCGACGAAATCCAAATTTTTCTCTTCCATTAGAAAACTATTATTCCAACGGTCCTGGCGATTCTTCTTTCAAAGAATTACGACTTAAATTGTGTCCTGTATACTCAATTGAAGTCCGGAATGCCAATTTACGAATTACAGCACCGCGGCGAGTACGTTTTTAATTATATTTACTTAATATTTCCAATTATCTATAATTGTCGATTTTTCCTTACTCGGTAATAAATTTATTTATACTTCGATCTTCTATGTTTAATTCCAATTCCTTTTATAAATAAATTATTTATAAAATTCGATATAATCGAATTTCAATTTAAAGCCCATTGGATTTTCTCAATTCGGCTTATATTTCGAATTCTGAAATGTAATCAATCGTTTTGTTTCAAAACACTTCCCAATTTTCTTTTAAATTCCTATTTGAATTTAAATGGTTTAAATTATCCAAATGATAGTTTATTTCACCAAATTTATAACACTATTTATAAATTCGACTTCCTTGTTTCATATATTTAAACAAGTTCCCTTTTCAAATTCTATTTGAAACTCCATCCCTTTGATATTCCGAATTGCGGAATAAAAACCGTTATTCCCGTTGAATGATTAAAAATTCTATTTTCAAATTCATATTTGAATTTAAATATTCCAATTATCTCTTGATAATTAATTTATTATATTTATAAATGCCATTTTATAAATTTCGTTGTTTCATATATTTAAACAAGTCTGTTTCGAAATCTATTTAAAACCAAAATCTTATTCTGGAAATTTCAATTTAAAATAACTTTTATATATAACTCCTAATTTATTTTCATATTCAATTTCTTCTATTTAAATAAATTCGAATTAATCGAATTCAAATCATAAATCCTTACGGTTTATTTTAGTTTAATTTATATTCTGAACATCATAATAAATTCCATCGTTTATTTCTTTAAAATGATTTCCCTATTTCTATTTTTATATTCACATATGAATTTAAATATACAATTATCCGATGATAATTTTTCTACTTAAATTATAAAAACTTTTTATAATTTCACTTCAAATCTCGTATTATTAATTTATAAACAACGTTTATAAATTCACTACTTGTTTTATGTATTCAAACAAGTTAATATAATTATAGTCCAATTTAAATTCAAATTCTATTTTAGATAAATAGAATTTTCCCTTTAAATTTCAAAAATACCAATTATCAACCACGGATTTCCTAACACATTATATATGACAATATATATGAGAACAAACAAATAATAATATTTTTGAGGAATCCAGTTGGATTCCTCCAAACTGTTTTTCCTGCATCCATAGACGTTAGCCAACATAAATAATACCCATCCTGCTTCGAGGCAAGATATCGCGGTATAGAAGGTCATCCACTATCATAGCGTGTGGCATATAAGGTCATCCGCTAATGATACTGCGGGCATCCTCTAATGGTACAACGGGAATCCAACCACCAATATATATATATATATATATAATAGCCACAAACATCAATCCTATATAACTAATATATATGTATAATTGCCACAGTAATATTTAGATGCAACCAACCATCAATTATTTTTAACGACTAAAAATAAATTGAGTGATATTTACTCACCTTGTTTGAGCGACTCGTATTTGCAACTATGATCCACTCGGGACGCCTCGAATGAATTCTACATGAATCTACGATTACAAAATCCTTAATTACTGATTCATACTAATAATAATTTGTACTAATTATATAAATTATCTTAGATATGTTAAATTCAAAATGAAAATACCTTAACTCTTTTTAACTCCTCTCCAATTCACGAATGCAGACCAATACAGTAGGTTCAATGCTCGCTGCTCCTCCTAAATACCCCAAATTCTAGATTAGCATCTAATTTTCAGTTTCCTTTTTAATAGTAAACTATTTTCAATTTTAACTAACATACTAATAAAATTAAAATAAGAATGCACCTTAGTTTAATTCTCCAACCAGAATTGTGTCTAAGCCTGCTACTGCAGTAATCCCCCTTCAGAACCGTATCGACAATTATCAAATCACGAACTGTTACCATCCTCCTCGCAAGACATACGCCATTAACCAACTGTTCACTACTCATCGAACTCTCCAACATCGCTATCTTCTTCACACAAACCCATGGCCGTTGTCCCTTAAATCGCACACCCTAAACTGCGTTCGAACAAAAACTGCGATGCCAGACCCTCAACTTGAAATCACAACGAACCCTAACCTTCATGGAATCACACCCTTAATTCGATTCGATGTTGAATCGACTTCACTTGGCTACCACAAATCACGAGTGTCACAATCCACCACTTTGTGAGTCAAACCCCTTTCTGCTGGTCCTCGAATGAACTCGCGATCAACCATTGCTTCATCCTTTCGAGCTCCATGGTCTCGCGTTGATGATTGGAAAGGCGAGGGCATATAACTGTGACCGAACTTTAGATTTTGAGTTTTCGATTTGATGGAATTAGAAGTTGAGATGGTCGGCTTTGATTTTTGAAGGGAGGAAAGGAAGGCCATTTCATTTTCTTTTGGAAGCTTGTGATTTCCATAGGGAATAAATGGGAGTTGTGATTTTATAGATAGAGATGCTTCATGGTTAAGGAACGAAGGAAGGTGTTTTACTGGGTCGGATTTATCTGAGGTAGGTTTTAACAGGTACAGAGTTTATTAAGGGAAGGTATTAACTGGTACGGTGTTTACTTAATTCTATTTCAGCTACCGCTATATGCCGCTGAACGCGCAATATTCGTAGCCCTACCACGAACTCCAATCGAAACACAACTGACGTTTCTAGGATTTAACCACTATTCTGAACACATTGGAACAAGCTCTGAAGTATAATTTGATCGTATGGAGAAGATATTTATTTAGATCGATATAAAATTTATTCAAAACAGTTAATTCCTTGATAATAAATAATTATTATCATAGATTTATGTCCAATATAATGTATATAAATCATTTGAATCATTCTGACTCAGTTTTAATTTCGAATTAAATTATTTCAAAATTGTGTATTATGATATATATATTCGAAGTAAATCATATTTCGATTATTAAATCGATAAATCAATATAAAATTCATTTATATTGTCAACACAATAATTAAAATAAATATTAAAACTAATCGACCAAAAAATTCAGGGTCGTTACAATTTTATGTTACGATTTATTTTCAATTATAATTTTCAGAATGTATTATATATATCAAATATGGTCTCCGTAATCATCACTTCTCATTCATTTTCACCTTAAAACTTAATTCTTTTAGTTTTTACCTTATAGTTTTCATTTACCATTTTCAAACATGTATTTTATAGTTACCTTAACATTTCCCTTAAATTCTTTTAGGTATGTAATATTCAAATCATTTTAGGTATGGGTTGAAATATTACATTGTGCTTTTTTTTTTAGCAAAAATTATATATTTCTATCTTGATCTAATTCACTGTCTACCTTAAATAGAGATATGTCGCCCTTCTTTATTTCTATTTTTGAATTTTAACTTTGAATTCCAATTTTTATTGGTTTCTAATTTTATAAATTTTCAATTTGTTTTATGTACAACTAACGACTTCCATAATTTTTGATGATCTTTATGTTGTTCCAATGGTTTATGCCTTAAGATTTGCTTTACGAACTATTTTTAGGCATTTGTTTTTCCATTTGACCTCAAAAACTGAATTTTCCTAATTTTTAACTTATAACTTTCATTTACTTCTGTCAAACATGTATTCAATAATTACCTTAGAGTTGTCCTTATATACAAAAATTGCTCAATATTTTTAATAATAACTCTTTCCATTCTTAAATTTTCTTTCTTCAAAAATGCTTGACTTAAATCTTTCCTCTTATGTTCTCTTATAATCAATGCTTTAGATTTCATCTTAAGCTAAACTTATCTTGCAATCTATTAAAATTGTTTGTTCATTTTATTTTCATTTATAAAATTCCATTCTCAATTACTGTTTTTAATATTATAGGATAAATTTTCAATACCTTTCTTCAAATCTACTTTATTACATGAGAAAATAAATGTAGGTTGAATATATGTCAATTTCTTGCTCAATTTTACGTATGTATTTCCTTTAATTATGTTCTATTGTTTTATCCATTGTATCTTCACCAGTCATATTTCAATTTATGCTAATTCATTTTACACATTAAATAGATAAATGTCATTGCCCTTTATTCCCGTTATCGATTATAACTTTGTTTTCAAGTACTTATTACTTTCTAATTTTGCAAATTATCATTTTGTTCTATGTCAAACTGAATGAATATGAATATGTTCTTTAAAATCATATGCATATGCATCTTAATGCACATAAAATGCTATTTTGCTATTTGTTTGTTTGTAAGCTGAATAATAAACTATATTTGCAAAAAAAGCAACACTCTATTTTTTTTTATAAGTACACGATGTTTCGACATTGTAATGAACTGGAAAAATATTTGATGTATTTATGATGGACATTCCTCTTTGAGAATAGGTCCATTACGATTTTAAGATCTATTACTTTTGAGTTTTCAATGATACAAATAGTTGTCAAATAACATCATAAATTTTTAGTTCTACATAATGATTTGTTTGTTATTAAGATATTTAAAATTTTTAGTTATTATTTATAATGACTTTTTCTATTTAACTAATGGCATGTTAGAAATCGCTTGATTCATTGTAACTCTATTACATATTGAAATAGATGTGCTATTAGAATTTTGAATTCAATGTTATGGTTTTTTATATAAATTATGATTGTTTGAAGCTAATAATTTGGTTGATTGTATGATTAAGTGGTGTTTATGTAGCAAGCAATGAATAAATTGGCTTTATATTTCTGATCGCATTTGTATTAGGCATATTATAGGTTTGAAAGCTACTTGCTGAATAATTTTGGATAAGAATTGGTTACTCATTTTATTCCTAGAATAGTTCCAATAAGTACATATGTTTTTGGGATTATTCCACGTGCGTACAGTACATGATTTTTTTCTAATAAATGTAAAGTTGTATCTATCCTTTTTCCAAACTTTTTGTCCTTCATAATTTGTGTCTTTCCATTTTTCTCTATGCTTTATAATAAATATTCAAAGAAGATTTCTCACGTAGCGGCCCAGAAATTTTGACTCTTGAATCCAGACATTTATACACTCCATGTCCAAATTCAAGTATCGAAATCCCAGAAAGCTAATAGAAAGAAATAAGAGGATGAGAAATAGAAAGAAAGAAAAATACGAATAGAAGAAAGAGGAAGAACAATAACACATAGTCTAACATTGCAGCGGAATAAAACATAATACAGAAATAAATCTTTATCAAAAAACTTGAAATAATACTTACAATTTATCAGAGTATAGCGGGCATTCAATTCATCTGGATGGTTATAACAGTCTGTCCTCGTTTACTACACACAGTGGAATAATATATGAATCATACGTCTGAACTCCTCATGCTCGTCTCCTGAAATTCGTATCATCTTATCCTGAACCTGTACCCGGGCTGACCCGAGCATTACAAACGCACAGGTCGGTCTGGTGAACCAGCGTGAGAAAACCCACTAAATTATTGGTATCATTTAACTTGATTTTAAAGTTATAAATCATTTCGAAAGAAAAGGATAATTTTAATACCAATCCACACATAAACACAGACGGTTTTTACCTTACGATAACCCAAACCATTTTTGAAATCAATATCTTGTTGTGATATTATAATAGTGTCTAAATACACATAAATATCAATCTAGCAGAACGCTTGCATCTCACGCTCCACATATGTAGTATACAATCAAAACCGCATGCACTTATTGGAGAATGGATTCAGACTATGACAAGGTTTGGAACCACCTTCCGATA
This sequence comes from Allium sativum, assembly GCA_030737875.1. Lineage (NCBI taxonomy): Eukaryota > Viridiplantae > Streptophyta > Magnoliopsida > Asparagales > Amaryllidaceae > Allium > Allium sativum. Next base: position 153,231,448 of record CM060912.1, read on the forward strand.
GTGTACCTCTAGAGGGGAATACACTGGGTTCAACAAGAACGTCTTGCAACCCGACCCACACATGACCGACCACTCATTTCTCTTAAGTGTATCGAATATATTGCCACCTTACGGCTGCGCATCTACCGTTTCCCGGGAGATACAGAAACAAAAAGAAGTAACAAAACGAATATTCTCTAGATGGTGACAATACACCCTAATGGGTGCGACCCACATAGCTATCCCGCCTTCCCGATTTTCGTCATTTCCCAGTTATGAGGCTTGAGGTCATAATTTATTTATTTGTTTATTTATTTTTATTCTTCTAGAACATCTGGCCAGCTTTCACTTTGAATATCACATTGTCAGATCCACCAAATCACTAATTGACGTCCACAAAAATATTACGGTCGTTAAGATAAAAGAAGTGCCCTTCTTCGCCCCTAACAGAAATATATTTGTAAAAATCAACATACGTGATTCTTTTGGAAATACTTTATCAGACAATCATTCATACAAGTTGTCCTGGGTCTGGACAAACCGACGGTACCCTCCTATCACATCCTAGGAATCACCCTATAGATTAGTAGTGAGAAGCCCTTACAATCCGTAAATCCCAACCACGAAAGAACCACAGTATATATCTGGCTGTTAAACCAGATATTTTAAGTAGTCCTTCTGCTTTATAAAGATCTATGGTCTTCAATTACTCTATCTTGGTTCGCATTAAATATCGCCAACGTTTACGTATTTACTGGTCGGAATGGTTTTTGAATATAAATTCGATCCCGGTCTTTCCGTACCAACAATCGTTTTAGGCCAGATTTGATAGACGGTTATTTAACTATCAAATAAAACATCCATTCATCCATAAAAGGAAAATTGAATTTATTGATTCAATATTTGCCTCTTGATTTAATCATTCGTTAATTAAACTTCTTAATTATCACAACACTTTGCAATACTCAATTTGATTCTTATATTAATATATAAGAATACTCAAACCAGTTTATCTTTAATCATGTTCTCCTTATCTTGGTCAATAGTTCCTAACCGTACTCTAGTAAGAGAATAATTCCCTAAATATCAATCCCGAAGACCGAAACCAAAATGAGATCGATACTTAGAAATTTATTCATCTCAACTAATTTCCTGTAAATTTCTAATTCCCTTAACTTTATTTCTACGTTTCTAAACGAATAGAAATTTCAAATATTAATTACCATTTTTAATGAGATGTTTATCTAAAATTATAACTATTCGAATATTTTACTTATAAATGACATTTATAAAACATCGCTACAAACTTTATAAATTATTCCCATAAGGATTCGATTTGCAAAACATTTGCTAAACATTTATTTCTAAATTGAAACAAGATCTTTCTTATCCCGATGAATTTCATTAACCAACACCATTTCATTTTAATCCTTTGTAAACCAAGTACTATATCAAGTCTTTATTCCACGAGCCATCTTTACAAATATCTACATATATTTATCTCAGTCCAGTTTTATTTTAACAAAACTTCATTGCATTTATAACTTATGTTCTAAAATATTCGTATATAATTATCATTTGCAAATTCTAATGGTATTAACTATTTACAAACCATATGTAAAATTCTTTAATATAATCTATACTATATTATTTAAATTAGTTCTACCTAAATTCAATTAGAATTTATAGTTCAAAAATTCTTTCTAACTTACTTTTATATAAATTCCAATTTTTTTCACACCGCTTATTTTATCCTCCTTATTCACCATAATCGTGAATAGTAATACCATTCATCGAAATTTTAATTCTACTTCTCTCGACCACCCTCGCTTCTAAACCAATATCATTCTTGGATAATCATGAGGTCGTTCGAGTTGGGGTATTTTATTTACTTCTCAGACCTTGAGTAACAACGTTTTTATCTTCAGAATAAACATAAGTTTATCAACGAAATTCCACTTCACTAATTATCCCATATATTTCATTTACTTTCCGATGTGTAACATGGATTTAATATCACGCCCTTTATTGGAAATCTTATTTCAACTTTGACACATTTACTCCCTTTACGTATTAAGTACATTATCACTTAAAACTTTCTTTATAACTTTAACAATCTTTTACAACAACATATATAAATATTTTCTTCTATTACAAACAGAAGTTTCATAAACTTCTGACAAGTTCATTTCAAACCCATATAGTCATATCTTGATAAAACCATATTTTATATCGTGAAATTAGATTGCATCTTAATAGCTTACTCTCCTCATCACTGTAATCCAATTTGTCATTTCCTTTGGAATTTAAAATATTAGTTCAACCCGCATTTCTATTTCCTTCCAAATTTACATTCAAATTATATTTTTAATTTCTCGAATCTCCTACTTCTTTATAAACATCGTTTATAAAATCTACTTTATGTTTTATTTATTAAAAAATAGCTCTTTACCTTTCAAATCCTATTTAGATCAGTTTCTATATAAAATTTCTGTAACACCCCGAATTTTTGAATAATCGAATTAACTAAATTCAAGAATAATTCATCTCAGATGTGAGAAATAAGGGAAATGGATTAGACCATTGTGTTCGTCTCAGAATTTTGGTTGAGATAGAGTCCGAGTTTGCGTAAAACGGATACCGGATGAAGGAGATATGAACGAACGAAGTTAGGCGGGAGAACCAGAAAAAATAATAATTGCACTGGCGCACTTGGGAAGTGCGCCAGTACAAAAGTGGCACTGGCGTACCTGCCAAGTGCGCCCAGGCCAAGCAGAAATCCTGCATAGCTTTTTGGTGCAATCTGATCCATATTGTGACTCATTACTGAGTCCTTTCTGACTCCTTGCTGAGTCATTAGTGCTGAGGTGTCACCCTATCCCAACTGAGTGGTTTTGATTAACCCTAAGATCATCTGACGACTATAATTAAATTGAAATTCTATATAAACATGGGTAGACTCAAACCCTAAAATCAAATTAAAATCTGAATCATGGCCGTCATGCTGTCGTCTTGTAACCTAGAGTAGCCGCCACCAACTAGAGGGAAAACGAAGCTAATCAATTCAGTTCTATTCAACTCTAATCTAAACAATAACGAGTCTACTACAAAGGCGAGCTAAATCAATTTCAGAACTCAGATTTCAAAACGCAAGACCTTCTTTTTGTGAGTTTGATTTCTTTAATAAGATAATTAACAATTTAATTGGATTAAGCTATGATTTGGATTATATGGTTATGTTGTGAATCATTGACCGTATGTTATTAACTATGTTGTAAATCTATGATGTTAGTATCTATGTTGTAAAGCTGTGATGTTATCATCTATGTTGTAAATCTATGTTAATTGTTGGCTTATGTACAATCAGTTCATAATGATGTTTCATATGCTAGTTTGGTTATGTTGTTGGAACCAATTCATATGTTAAATCATATGTATGTATGAAAGTTTAGATGTTAATTTAGATATGAATTATATGCAAGTTAGTGAGAATCATATACAACCTTACATGTTTAATGACATCTATTTTATGTGTAAATTGGATCTAAAGTTAGGCTATGACATGTGTGAGTTAGATGCAAGTTTACATCATAGTCTATGTTGTATAAATCACATATGCAAATATATATATATGTTAGGGTATGAATCATGTAATGTAAAGTTTGTAACTTTGGCCTATGCAAGTTTACACCTTATGATTAGATCTATGACATCCATAGTTTATGCAAGTTTGTAACTTTGGCCTATGCAAGTTTTAGATGAAAAACCCTATTTGCACGTGTAAGTTCACCCCTTTTGTTTAGATCTAGTTTTTATCCTATGCATGTTGTGATGTTTTCTCTTTATTCCATAAGTTAGACTATTCGAGTCTAACGTATATTTTACGTTAAACGAACGAACATACAACGTGGGGCAAAGGGGATAACATTAAAAGATTTAATATTGAGAATTGGCATAAATGCCTTAAATGTGATGTTAATTGGTATAATTTTATATACCATAAATAGATGAACATAATTGAGTCAATTATGGACATAGTTAAATTTGTAATTGATTGACAATTTGAATAGGGAAATTAATTCAAATTGGGGATAGTTAATTATGTGTAATTAATCGCCTAAGACACAAGGTTAGGCTCTTTGTGGTGTAAGACTGCCCGGACCCGCCCGGCAAATCCATCTGCCACAAATGTCCGTCTAATGTGGGAGGTCTTAGGCATAAATTAAATGCGTAATAGTTGTAAAGACACGAGGTTAGGCTCGTTTGTGGTGTAAGACTGCCCGGACCCGCTCGGCAAATCCAACAGCCAAAAATGCCAGTCTAATGTGGGAGGTCTTTACAAGGTTACGGTCTTAATGAATTAAGAAACACTTAACCAGATAAACATGTAGTGGGACATGAGGGGGTTAAGTGGGTGACTTGGGTGGCATTTTAAATACGATTAGATGCACTTAACCAAGATTGAAACATGTAAGAAGACATGAATAAGAATGGGGTTAAGTGGGGAAAAACCTTAGAGGGGACCAAGCATAGGTGGAAAGCTTGTGTCGTGCATGGGGGCCCTTTTCAAACCAGTAACCCATTAAGTATCTTTGTGGGCTTGAACCCAAGTCGAGGACGGGACATGCGTACTGGATTTGATTGTAAGAGGTCAAAACGGGTCAGCGGTGGCAACGCAAGTCCAACGCGTTCATATGCGTGTGTGGGCCGGGCCGGTAGGTCAGACGTTGTTGCATCGTGTAGATATAAGCCGTGCATTTTTTGTTGTATCAGGTTGCCACTTTGGGGAGTGATACACCCCACTGTGGGGCCAGCACGGGTATCTACGAGTTAGGGAGCCAATCGAATGGGGGGTAGTGGGTACACCCAGTGGAGATAGGGGCAGACAACACCTATGAAGGTAGCTAGGGGTACACTAAACTACCATTATCATTATTAAGTTCTGTAGGTGGGATCAACCTTTAGAGTGACTAGTGGTGGTGCAGTGTAGTAATTGTCTTATAATGATTAGGGGCGCCTTTAACGATATCTTGGTTCATCTTATTTCCTCGTTTTGTTCTGTCATACCCAATTATTCACAGTGATTTCCTTATTTTCCAGCTTATGCCTTAGCCTAGTTATTTGGATAATTATATTGTTAAAGTTATCGCACTCGCCAGACTTTATGTCTGACCCCCTTTTCTTTCCACCTCTTTTCTTCATTCCCCCCTCAGGTTTGCAAGGAGGGAATACTACAGCTTAATGCCGATTTCTTTCAGTTGCTTGAAGATAGTGGATGTATCGCTTGGGACTCTCTTATCTTTATGGCTTTGCTTAACCTCAGTGGGGATTTATGCATTTATGTTATTTAAGTATTTGCTTCTTTGTGTACTTTGAAGTTTTTGGAAAAGACTACTGATCCTGTTGTAATGGTTTTGGAAACTAATTATGTAAACTCGTTTTGAGTTATGATGAAATAAAATAAGTTTTATCTTCCGCTGTGTTGTTTTATTTATTTATTCTTGTAATTTATCTGTTCTATACAACAATAACGCTTCATGGACATTGATGCATTCCATTTGTGAGTGACATTAACACGTGGTATCAGAGCTATGGTTGCAAGAACATAAAAAGTCTTGAAAAGTGTTTTCAAAGTATTATTTTCTACAAAGTATTTTCAAAAACTTGTTTTAAAGAAGATATTTTCAAGGAAAAGTTTACTTTAAAAAACATAATCCCCATGAGCCATATATCTTTCCTTCGATTCTCCATTTTGAATCTCTTCCTCCGCGTATAGATGCTTTTTCCTAAGATATATGAGGACTTCCGTACGATGGGCGGAAAACCGCTTCATGGGACTTAGACGTTTGTCGGAACTAGGAGTTGGCTCAAGAAAGTGGAGGACTTGTCGGTATCTTGGAGATAGACGAGGGGAGGAAGGTTCGACTAGCTGCTTGGTTGATGAAGGATGAAGTTTCTTGTAGGTCGGAGGTCACGAATGGATAACGTATAGTGGAGGCATGAGGATAAGGCACAGGGTAAGAAAGTAGAACCTAAGAAGGTGCAAAGAATAATAAACCTCGTGACAAGAGGAAATGTCTTTATTGTGGAACACCAGGCCATTTGAGTAAAGACCATAGGGAAAAGGAGAAGACTGGCTGTTTCCATTGTGGAGAGGCAGGTCATCTAGTTAAGGACTGCCCAAGGAAACAGGGACAAGGGCAAAGAAGTTTTGGAGGGCTGCTTCAAGCTCTGGTGGCACCAGGGTAGGCAAGGGAGCAGGTCCAGGCTCTCGCGGTCCCACCGCTGCAAGAACGAGGTAGAAACACTTCCGTCGAGGGTTTAGTTTTTATATTTTATCATCCTGTCCGTACCTCATTCGATTCTGGTGCATCACATTCGTTTATCTCTATATCATTAGTTGAAACACTGCACTTAGATACTAGTCTTGTTGTGGATCCCATTGTAGTCTCAAATCCTATTGGTGGGTCGCCTCACTTATCCATGGTCTGTAGGGATTTGAGATTGTCTATCTTAGGCGTTGGTTTTGAATGTAATGCTTTTGTGCTTGGTTTCATGGGCTATGGGTTGATTCTAGGGATGGATTGGCTAGCCCGATATGGCGCCATCCTAGATTGTGAACGAAGGGTAGTAAAATTGTTGACTCGTAGTGGAAAGACCCTTGACATTTCTTGTGACCCTAGAGGACCGGTGATGCTTAGTTATCTTGAGTCAATTGATGCATCCAATGATGATTTACATTTTTTTCATATAGTCCGTGAATATGTTGATGTCTTCGGTGAGGTGAGGGCTCTACCCCCAAAACGTGAGATAGACTTTCGTATTTATCTTGTAGACAATGCAAAACCAGAATCTCTGCCAATACGCCACATGGCTCCTCGTGAGAGGAGGGAACTCAATAAGCAAGTAGGGGAGTTGCTTGAGAAGGGGTTCATAAGACATAGTATATCAGAGTGGGGTGCTCCAGTAGTATTTGCCATGAAGGCGGATGGGTCCCTTAGACTTTGTGTGGACTATAGAGAGCTTAATAAACTTACTAAGAAGAATAGGCACCCACTGCCAAGGATTGACGATCTCTTCGATCAGTTAGTTGGCGCCTCAGTGTTTTCGTAGTTGGACTTAGCCACTGGTTTCTATTAGTTGAGGGTGGCTGAGGATTGCATAGACAAGACTGCCTTTAGGTCTCCGGACGGTTTCTATGAATGGATTGTGATGCCCTTTGGTTTGACAAACGCCCCCACATACTTTGTTGACTTGATGAGTAGGGTGTTTAGGGAGTACCTTAATAAATTCATGGTGGTCTTTGTGGATGACATCTTGGTCTTTTCTAAGAGCAAGGAAGAGCATGCCCTACATCTTAGGGAAGTGGTGGAGACCCTCCGAGCGCATAACCTTAAAGCTAAATTTTCTAAATGTCACTTTTGGAGGAAGGAAGTGCGATTCTTAGGGCACGTGGTTTCCAAAGAAGGGATAGCTGTGGATCCCGCAAAGGTTGTGGCCATCCAAGATTGGAAGGTCCCTAAAAATGCTACCGAGGTGAGGAGTTTCTTGGGGTTGGTCGACTATTATAGGAAGTTTATCAAGGACTTCGCAAAAATATCAGCCCCATTAACACGCTTGACGAAGAAGAACCTAGTTTTTACTTGGGACGTAGATTGTGATGATGCGTTCCAACTTTTAAAGAGAGCTTTCACCACAGCCTCAGTCTTAGTGTTGCCAGATGGGAGTAAGCCATTTACCGTTTATACCGATGCTTATGGGACAGGACTAGGCATAGTCTTAATGCAAGAGGGAAGGGTAATAGCCTATGGAGGAAGGCAGTTGAGAGTACATGAGAGAAATTACCCTACGCATGACCTGGAGTTGGCCGCTATTGTTTTCGCGCTTAACTCTTGGCGCCATTATCTTCTTGGCGAGAAATTCGAATTGTTTACAGACCACAAATCACTAAAATATTTGTTCTCTCAGAAGGACTTGAACTTAAGGCTGTAAAGGTGGATGGAATTCTTAGCGTCCTATGATTTCGAGATAGCATATACCCCTGGCAAGGGTAACATGGTGGCATACGCCTTAAGTAGGAAAAGGTTGTCCTTGAGTCCGTTGTTTGTTGAGCGGCGAAGCTTAGAGTTCATCTCTATGTTTGACTTTAGACCTTCCATTGACTATGTACCCGGTTTTCTAGCATCCTTAGAGGTCGGACCTACGATTTTGGGATGGATTGGTGAGGCACAACGAGATGACCCACAGTTAGTTGAGTTAGTAGAGAAGCTCATAAGGGGGGAGTCATCGAGCCATCTCAGTAGGTATACCCTAGATGATAAGGGTTGGTTACGTAGGGACGGTAGACTTTGTGTACCACGAGACGAGGAATTGAGGAAGACCATTCTTGATGATGCACATCGTTCGAAGATGACCATTCATCACGACGGGGACAAGATGTACATGGACATGAGACGAGTTTACTTTTAGGCTGGTATGAAGAAGGATGTGGCCGAATTTGTCGCTAGATGCTTAGTGTGCCAACAAGTAAAAACAGAGCAAAAGAAGCCCGGTGGGTTGCTTCACCCATTGGAGATCCCACAATGGAAGTGGGAGAGTGTCTCAATGGACTTTGTTGACGGGTTACCGAGATCGAGGAAGGGTAATACGAGGATTTGGGTCGTGGTAGACAGACTTACTAAGAGCGCCCATTTCATTCCCGTGAAGAGTAAGAGGACAACTCCATGGTTAGCCTCCGTATTCATTCGAGAGATAGTTCGTTTGCACAGTGTTCCTTCTAGCATAGTGAGCGATCGCGATCCTATCTTTACTAGCGAGTTTTGGAGGAGCTTGCAAGAGGCGGTAGGGACTCAGTTATGTTTGAGCATCGCATATCATCCTTAGACGGACGACCAGACCGAGAGGGTGAATCGTATTCTATAGGACCTTTTGAGGTTATGTGTTTTAGACTTCGGAGGTACATGGGAGGAGCATCTTCCTTTGGTAGAGTTCACATATAATAATAGCTTTCTGTCTAGCATTGGCATGGCACCTTTCGAGGCTCTTTATGGACGGCCGTGTAGTTCACCTACATGTTGGTGGGAATCTACAGATAAGATCTTACTTGGGCCCGATATGATTTGAGATACTTCGGAAAAGATCGATTTAATTCGAAGGAGGATGAAGGCGACGCAAGATAGGCAGAAATCTTATGCGGATAAGAGGAGGAACGATCTTGAGTTTGATATTGGGGACATGGTCTATATCAAGGTGTCTCCATTACGGAATGTTGTTCGCTTTGGGTACGTTGGGAAGTTAGCACCAAGGTTCATAGGGTCGTTTCCTATTAGGAGAGGAATCGGACAGATAGCGTATAGAGTGGAGTTGCCCGAGAGACTTAGTGGTGTACACGACGTATTCCATGTATCACATTTGAGGAAGTGCTTGCATGAGACCGCGGAAGTGGTAGAGCCAAGCTTGCTTAGAGAGGTGGAGATAGAGCGTGATGTGACGATTCGACGAGCTCCTACGTGCATTCTTGGGTCGGAGATTAAGAAGTTGAGGAATCGAGAGATCAAGCTAGTCAAAGTGCAATGGGAAGATAATGGGAGCAACGCTACTTGGGAGGCAGAAGAGAAGATGTGTTCATTGTACCCTTTTCTTTTCGATGGTATGTTTTTTAATTTCTCCTTTATTGCTTAGCTTGTACTCGTTTTATCTTTAGTGTGTCCTCTCTTTAGTATCTTTGACCTTTAGATAGGGTAGTCCTATGGTTGAAACATGTGTTTGAGACATGTTATGTATGATGGATGCATGTGGATGCAAGTGTTTGCTAGGGGTTTCTCGTGGATGCATATACACACACTTTAGGCACTAGATCGGCTCAGTCACTTTCATATTGCATATAAATGGATGTTTTTAGTAAAATGAATGTACATTGAATGTGTGTATCATATGGATGTTGCATTTATATGGAGGGTTGTGCACACATGTAGTAATGATATGTATAGGATTCTATGCATACATGATGGATACATGGCACTATCATTATTTGCATTAAGGAGGTCGACTGAATCAGTGGACCGCCTGATTTAGCATTAGTATACGGACATATACACACACTATGCACATGTACATGAAAAGCATTAGAAATCTTTTAAGGACCATGGTTGCTAGTGGCTGATGGTTGAGTATATGGATGATTGGATGGTAGGATACGTTCTTCTTGACTTAGAGATTTCGAGGACAAAATCCTTTAAGTAGGGGAGAATGTAACACCCCGAATTTTTGAATAATCGAATTAACTAAATTCAAGAATAATTAATCCTAAATGTGAGAATTAAACGAAACGGGTTGCGCCATTATGTTCGTCTCGGAATTCTGGTTGAGATAGAGTCCGAGTTTGCGTAAAACGGATACCGGATGAAGGAGATATGGACGAATGAAGTTAGGCGGGAGAATCAGAAGAAAAAAAATTGCACTGGCGCACTTGGGAAGTTCCCAAGTGCGCCAGTACAAAAATGGCACTGGCGCACCTGCCAAGTGCGCCCAGGCCGAGCAGAAAGCCTGCACAACTTTCTGGTGCAATTTGATCCATATTATGACTCATTGCTAAGTCCTTTCTGACTCCTTGCTGAGTCATTAGGGCTGAGGTGTCACCCTATCCCGACTGAGTGGTTTTGATTAACCCTAAGATCATCCGACGACTATAATTAAATTGAAATTCTATATAAACATGGGTAGACTTAAACCCTAAAATCAAATAAAAATTTGAATCATGGTCGTCATGCTGCCATCTTGTAACCTAGAGTAGCCGCCACCAACTAGAGGGAAAACGAAGCTAATCAATTCAGTTCTATTCAACTCTAATCTAAACAATAACGAATCTACTACAAAGGTGAGCTAAATCGATTTCAGAACGCAAGACCTTTTTGTGAGTTCGATTTCTTTAATAAGATAATTAACAATTTAATTGGATTAAGCTATGATTTGGATTATATGGTTATGTTGTGAATCATTGACCGTATGTTATTATCTATGTTGTAAATCTATGTTGTAAAGCTGTGATGTTATCATCTATGTTGTAAATCTATGTTAATTGTTGGCTTATGTACAATCAGTTCATAATGATGTTTCATATGCAAGTTTGGTTATGTTGTTGGAACCAATTCATATGTTAAATCATATGTATGTATGCAAGTTTAGATGTTAATTTAGATATGAATTATATGCAAGTTAGTGAGAATCATATACAACCTTACATGTTTCATGACATCTATTTTATGTGTAAATTGGATCTAAACTTAGGCTATGACATGTGTGAGTAAGATGCAAGTTTACATCATAGTCTATGTTGTATAAATCACATATGCAAGTGTGTGTGTGTGTTTGTTTATATATATATATGTATATATATATATATATATGTATATATATATATATATATGTATATATATATATATATATATGTATGTATGTATGTTGGAGTATGAATCATGTAATGTAAAGTTTGTAACATTGGCCTATGCAAGTTTACACCTTATGATTAGATCTATGACATCCATAGTTTATGCAAGTTTGTAACTTTGGCCTATGCAAGTTTTAGATGAAAAACCTTATTCACACATGCAAGTTCACCCCTTATGTTTAGATCTAGTTTTTATCCTATGCATGTTGTGATGTTTTCTGTTTATTCCATAAGTTAGACTATTCGAGTCTAACGTATATTTTACGTTAAACGAACGAACATACAACGTGGGGCAAAGGGGATAAGATTAAAAGATTTAATATTGAGAATTGGCATAAATGCCTTAAATGTGATGTTAATTGGTATAATTTTATATACCATAAATAGATGAACATAATTGAGTCAATTATGGACATAGTTAAATTTGTAATTGATTGACAATTTGAATAGGTAAATTAATTCAAGTTGGAGATAATTAATTATGTGTAATTAATCGCCTAAGACACGAGGTTAGGCTCGTTTGTGGTGTAAGACTACCCGGACCCGCCCGACAAATCCGGCTGCCACAAATGCCAGTCTAATGTGGGAGGTCTTAGGCATAAATTAAATGCGTAATAGTTGTAAAGACACGAGGTTAGGCTCGTTTGTGGTGTAAGACTGCCCGGACCCGCCCGGCAAATCCAGCTGCCACAAATGCCAATCTAATGTGGGAGGTCTTTACAAGGTTATGGTCTTAATGAATTAAGAAACACTTAACCAGATAAACATGTAGTGGGACATGAGGGGGTTAAGTTGGTGCCTTGGGTGGCTTTTGAAATACGATTAGATGCACTTAACCAAGATTGAAACATGTAAGAAGACATGAATAAGAATGGGGTTAAGTGGGGAAAAACCTTAGAGGGGACCAAGCATAGGTGGAAAGCTTGTGTCGTGCATGGGGGCCCTTTTCAAACCAGTAACCCATTAAGTATCTTTGTGGGCTCGACCCAAGTCGAGGATGGGACACGCGTACTGGATTTGATTGTAAGAGGTCAAAACGGGTCAGCGGTGGCAATGCAAGTCCAACGGGTTCATATGTGTGTGTGGGCCCGGGCTGGTAGGTAAGACACTGTTGCATCGTGTAGATATAAGCCGTGCATTTTTGGTTGTATCGGGTTGCCACTTTGGGGAGTGATACACCCCACTGTGGGGCCAGCACGGGTATCTACGAGTTAGGAAGCCGATCGAATGAGGGTAATGGGTACACCTAGTGGAGATAAGGGCAGACGACACCTATGAAGGTATCTAGGGGTACACTAAACTACCATTATCATTATTAAGTTATGTAGGTGGGATCAACCTTTAGGATGACTAGTGGTGGTGCTGTGACGGCCCGCCCCACACCAGCCTGCATTTCCTTCGAAAGTGCGCGGTACACATGCCCAACTAGCACGGGACGGTCGTCAGAAGAAAGAAAAGAAGAGAATTAACTAACAAGAAACCTGTAGAATGTCTCACAGCGCATGGAGTAAAATATAATAATAATCACATACTTGACATAAAACAGGTGAGACAGTGTATAAGCTGATAACTAAAACCAACATCAACATCAGAGCAGCGGAAATCCAAATATAGCTTTTTACAACTTTTCAAATTTACTGTCTCTAAACAAAAGAAAGCTAAAGTAGAAGATGCACCACCAATTCTCAAGCATTGATCTTCAACAACACAGGGAGAATACTATATATATATTACGTGGAAGCCTCCTGCTCGTCTCCGGATCATCTACCCGTGCATTACCAGCTAACTTGTCTCAAGTCTGCTCGTGTGAGCACCCAGAGTAATAAGAGGAGACATAAAACTCTGGGTCAGACATAAAGCCTGCTATGAGCGATAAGCATCTAAATAGAATAATAACAGGTATACTAAACCATACCTGAACCTAGACCTGCAACCAAAGAGTTAGTACCACATACCGTACAGTACTCTAAGGTGCCATAATAAATAGTGTAAAGAATACGGGGGTGCGGTGTGCATATCATAATGATAGCAAACAAATCAACCATAGCAACCATCCTCACATCCCTCACTCAGTGCGTAAAGCATACGATGTCCACCACTGTCAATCACTAGACCCATCGAAGTAGTGACGGAGTTCGACTTGTACAACAACTACTACTACCAAGCTTACCACATGGAGTCATGACCAAATCTTTACAAATGACCCCACTTCATTGGTTTATAGCCCTTTAGTCATACCTAGGCCATTTCAGCCCTGAATCCGTTCACGTACTTCCCATACATAGTGATCCAAAGTCATAAACATCGACTGCCCCTTGGCACACGTCCCGCAGCAAAGCCCAATCATGAAGTGAACTCATCGGTTCCCAACTGGATCCTGAGCTCTAACTTCCCATATTGGACTACCTTTGCATCTCGGCTTATTGGTCAATACTGGGTCGGGTCGGGTTCCCCTCCTAGCCATCGGTTCGGGTCGGGTCCTCTACTTTGAATTGGCTCTGTTCGTAGTCTTCCCCTCTAGCGGTTCGGTTCGGGTCCACAGTGTTGCATCGGTTTGGGTCAGGCGTCCCACTTCGGTTCGGGTCGGGTGTCCTCCTACGGGTCGGGTCGGGTGCCATCTCCCTTCCAATTCGTGTTTCAGCTCTGATCCGCTCCCTCGTTCTTCACGTGCTCCGATCCGATCCCTCCTTCTTCAGCTGATCCGATCCCAGTTCAATTAGGGTGGCCTTCCCTCTTGCCAGTTCTCCCAAGTGTCAAGTTCCGATCCGAGCCCTTCGTCGCTAAGTCGATCCGATCCCCAGCTTAACCAACGTGGCCTTCCTTTTTGCCAAGCCTCGCTTGTGCCAGACTCCAGTTCGGGTCGGGTTCCTTTCCCAGATCTCCAATCCGATCCGAGCCCATATCCGATCCGATTCGAAACCCTGCACAACTTTCTACAACTTTTTCCAGCAACTTGTTTACGCCATTCGACGACGTTTTCGACAAATCTAACTATACTAATCAATCACAAATCATCCCAAACAGTCATAGCAGCATAACAAACTAACCACAAACACCAAAACAATGAATTTACATGCCAAAATGGATCAAATATACCCAAAACCCCTTATTTTCCCTAAAGTATGTTTAAGTAAAACTAATCATAGGGTTAACAGAACTTAACCAAATTAAACCAAATTTCTACCAGAGGCATAAAATATTATTTTCAAATTTATAGATATTTTTCCAGAATTTATCAGTGTATAAGTTCGCTAATCTTCACTAATTACCCTTAATTAACTGTAATTAGTGTCAAAACGATGCTAATCACTCACCTTGGCCACAAACGAAATTCTTAGAACTGAAACCTTGCTGATTTGGGCGAATACTGATGTCTAACAGCAGCTCTAGCCTTGCTTTCGTGTTTCCTCTCCTTAATTTGATGTAGATTAAGCCAAAACTTGATTAGAAAGTGGTTAGAAGGTGATTTGGGTGTTGGAGGCCATTGCTAGGGTTGCAAGAAAGAAAGTGGCGGCTAGGAAATGAGGATAAGATCGTTCTCTAACTGATTTCAGCCTCCTCCTTACTCTAATCCCGAAATCCCCCATTAGGCCTAGCTGTTAATCACCCGGTTAAGCCCAATTAAGCTGTTTTTCACCATCTGAAACTTGTTTCAACCATATCTCCCAAACGGTGAGTCCGTTTGGCTAATGTGACCACTCTACGGAATTGTAAACCATCATCCGAAGCCAATGGAAGTGGTTTCAGGTCAAAATTCCTTTCAGGTCAAAAGTTATGGCCAAAACAGTGCCAACTAGGGGTAAAATGGTCATTTAAAAATCGGGAAAAATCATGAACATGGGAAATGACCCCAATAGTCGTCTCCCAAAGTTACATGACCATACTACTTCGTATGTGAAAGAAATAAATATTCTACGATCCTATGATGCGTAGAATACGGGTCGTTACACTCTCCCCCCCTTAAGAAATTTCGTCCCCGAAATTCCTTAACCCAAAACATACAAAAGACCCCGCATGCCTAACAACCACATACAACAACCAAACATGCAAAGCAAGCAAACAAGCCTATCCTAGCATGCAGAAAACTAAATCGAAGTCAAAATCTTACCAGGTAAAGAGTTTTGGATATGTCTTCCTAATGTTCTCCTCTGTCTCCCAAGTACAATCATTCTTGTCCTCGCTCCACTGAACCTTGACTAGCTTCACCGCCTTCCTTCGAAGTTGCTTCATGTCGTGCTCGACAATACGGGCCGTCTTGCGGTTCCCAACCGCCTCGGGTTCTACTTCGAAGTCCTCTAACTGATCAGGTGAAATAGTCATATCTGGGTCGTGAACGGACTTCCTTAGTTGGGAAACGTGAAATACGTTGTGAACTCCCGCCATCTTCTCTGGTAAGTCAATTCTGTATGCCAAATTCCCGACTAGTTCAAGAACAAGGAATGGGCCAACAAATCTTGGTGCCAACTTGCCTCTCCTGCCAAATCGTATTACGCTCTTCAATGGAGAAATCTTGATAAACACCAAGTCACCAATGGAGAATTTTAGGTCTCTTCTCCTCTTTTCAGCATAACTCTTCTGCCTATCTTGGGCAGCCTTCATTCGTTGTTGAATGATCTTGATCTTATCTGAAGTTTCCCTCACCACATCTGGTCCAAGCACAAACTTCTCGTCAGTCTCTATCCAACATGATGGTGAGTTGCACGGTCTTCCGTACAAAGCTTCAAACGGAGCCATACCGGTACTGGATTGGTAGCTATTGTTATATGCAAACTCTACTAGATGCAAATGGTCATCCCATGATCCACCGAAATCCAATACACAAGCTCTCAAGAGATCTTCCAAAATACGATTCACCCTCTCCGTCTGACCGTCGGTCTGAGGATGATATGCGGTACTGAGATGTAACTCTGACCCTAGAGCCTCTTGTAAGCTCTTCCAAAACCCACTAGTGAACAACGGGTCTCGGTCACTCACAATGCTTCTAGGTACCCCATGATATCTCACTACCCACTTCATATACAATTCTGCCAACTTGGCTGCCGTTTTGGTCGATTTGACTGGTATAAATCTTGCACTTTTAGTCAATCGATCCACGATCACCCAAATGCTATCATGTCCGGATCTATTCCTTGGTAAACCATCGATGAAATCCATCGAGACTTTCTCCCATTTCCATTCGGGACTCTCTAATGGTTGCATCAAACCACTAGGCTTCTTTTGCTCAGCTTTAACTAGCTGGCAATTCATGTATTTGGATATAAACCTCCCAATGTCTCTTTTCATCCCTTCCCAGTAGTAGGTCTGCTTCATGTCTCGATACATCTTGTTACCACCGGGGTGTATAGTCAGTTTTGAGTGATGACATTCGCTAAGCACTTCATCTCTCAATCCATTGAGATTGGGTACAACAAGCTTTCCACTCTTTCTAAGCCATCCATCTCGATCAAGCCCATACTTGTTCATCTCCTCATCGATACTCATCTCTAACTTGGAGATGATTTCCAATAGGTTAGGATCGTCCCTCTGACTAGAGCCGATCCGCTCAATCAAAGTGGGTCTGATCGTCAAACTTGCTAACATTTCTGGGTCCAATTCGCACTTTGGTCTGAAATCATACCCAACAATGTACTACAGTTGCTTCCATTCAAGAAACATAGCCCCTAAACTGGCATGTCTCCTACTCAATGCATCAGCCACCACATTGCCCTTTCCCGGTGTATATGCGATGTCAAAATCATAGGAAGCCAAGAATTCTAACCACCTTTGTTGCCGAAGATTTAAATCCTTCTGGGAGAAGACATACTTCAACGACTTATGATCTGCAAACAGCTCAAATCTTTCTCCCAAGAGATAGTGTCTCCACATCTTTAACGCGAACACGATCGCTGCCAATTCCAAATCATGGGTAGGGTATCTTCTCTCGTGCGGTTTCAATTTCCGACTTGCATAAGCTACAACCCTACCGCCTTGCATCAATACAACACCCAGTCCGGTACCACAGGCATCCGTGTATACCGTCATATCTTCATTCCCCTTAGGAATGACTAACACTGGTGCGCATGTCAACTTGTCCTTTAGACTCTTGAATGCATTCTCGCACCTTTCATCCCACACAAAAGCTTGATTCTTCTTGGTCAACTGGGTCAATGGTGCTGCTATCTTGGAGAAACCTTGGATAAACTTACGATAATATCCAGCTAACCCCAAGAAACTTCTTACATCTGTTGCATTCTTGGGTGTAGGCCAATCCTGTACCGTAGCCACCTTCGCCGTGTCCACGGCAATACCATTCTCTGATACAACATGGCCCAAGAACCTCACTTCCCTCCTCCAGAAGTGACACTTAGAAAACTTTGCTTTCAATTGGTGATTTCTCAACACCTCCATCACTATTTTTAAATGTTCCTTGTGTTCTTCCTCTGTCCTCGAGTAGACCAAAATATCATCAACGAACACAAGGACAAACTTATTCAACTGATCTCTGAATACCCTATTCATAAGATCCACAAAATATGCTGGGGCATTGGTCAGCCCGAATGGCATGACCAACCACTCATAAAACCCAGACGGCGTCTGAAATGCCGTTTTAGCTGTACTCTCAGCTTCCTCTCTAAGCTGATGAAAACCTGTCGCGAGATCCAACTGAGAAAATACTCTCGTGCCACCCAACTGATCGAACAAATCATCTATCCGCGGTAGAGGATACTTCTTCTTCCTCGTCACTTTATTCAACTCGCGGTAGTCTACACACAAACGAAGGGAACCATCCGCCTTGGTAGCAAACACAACTGGTGCTCCCCATTCAGAAACACTCCTTCTGATAAATCCCTTCTTCAAAAGATCGTTGACTTGCACCTCGAGCTCTCGCTGCTCCCTTGGTGCCATACGACGAAGTGGCATCACTATAGGTCTGGCATCTTTTACCAAATCAATACGGAACTCAATCTCTCGGTGTGGTGGAAGCCCGGTCACTTCTTCGAAAACATCCGGATACTGGCCAACCATGGGCAAACCTAGCAACTCACTATGCGGAATGTCGAGGGAGTTTAGAAAACTAGCCAATACCCCCTCACTGCGTAGACCACCAAACACTATCCTCCGCCCATCATCCGCTCTAGCTGTCACCAAAAAAGCCCTCACAGTCTACCACCACCCCGTATCTTCGGAGCCAATCTACTCCCAAAATAATGCCAAACCCAGTAAAGCCCAAAACAAAGCAATCACAAACAAACATGCATTCATGACTCAATAAGACCACATTACGACAAATCATGCTAAGGCTAGTCGAACCACCAATCGGGTCCGTCATTACTAAAGGTCTATCGACAATCTCGGGCTCCAATCCCAACCTATCTACCAGGTCACTAGATATGAAAGAACTGGAAGCTCCGGTATCAAACAAAACTCTAATAGGAACATCATAAACAGAAAGCATACCTTGAATGACGACATTCTTTCCCTTCTCCGCCGCAGTTGGGGCATTCGACGAAGAAGGAATAGCATTAAGGGCATATGCTTTCACCATTTTCTTTTCTTTAGGGGGTTGTGGACACTTGTCCTTGTGATGTCCCATTTGGCCACAGTTGAAGCACTTCCTATCCGCTGGCTTGGCCCGACAATTACTAGCATAATGGCCCTTCTTACCACAGCTGAAGCACTCAACATCTTGCTTATTCTTTTTCTTCTGGCCATCCTTAGTCTGATTCTGCTTTCTCTTATTCTGGGAACCACCCTTGCCTCCACCACTTGCTTGTGGCTTTGGCTCATCTGCGGATGCAACCTCAGTCTTCAGCTTAGGGTAGAGACTTTCTGATCTCAATGCCTTCCCCACAATCGATTCAAACATCTCATCGATGTGGTTAATAAGCCTTTCCCCCAAGTACTGATCCAAACCAGTTATGAATTTCTCATTCTTCTTCTCGGCAGTATCAATAAGAGATAACCCATACTTCGACAAAGTATCGAATTTAGCAATATACTCCAAGACAGCTCTGCCATTTTGCTTGAGCTCCAAGAATTTCTTAAACAGCACTGACTTCTGAGCAGCTGGAATGAACTTCTCGCTAAAGCGAACCTTAAACTGCTCCCAAGTAATCTGATCTTCGGGAGTAGCTGCCTTTATAGCATTCCACCAATTCATTACCCGCCCTTGCAGCTGATGGGACGCTAGCTTTCTCTTCATCGCATCCTCGATACCCAAATCCTCGAAGATACGTTTGCAACTATCCAACCAATCCTGAACATCCGTAGCCGACTCCATTCCGTGGAACGGCTTCCCACCAAGGCTAGTATAATCCTTATTCAGCTTGGCGAAGTCGACTCTCGGCGCCTGCACTATTGGACCACCACCATTTCCACCATTGGGACCTTCCCTCTGCACATCCCTAAGCATCTCCCTCATGAGGTCAGTAAACATCGTCCTCATGTCAGCAGCATTCCCCTTATTGGCCCCTCTACCGGTACCTCTAACATATCGGCTCATCGTCAATCTGTAAAGGGAAACGATTAACGACCCCATAGTGGTGCTAGTGCAGCACGACTTCATTCTTATACTACTAATAGTATATATATAGCTTTTAAAAACCAAAATAATCACAAATACGCTCTCTCGTATAAGTATATTATCTCTCCCTGATAACTTCCCTAGGTTAACTACGCAACCTAGAGCTCTGATACCAAGTGTGACGGCCCGCCCCGCACCAGCCTTCATTTCCTTCGAAAGTGCGCTGTACACATGCCCAACTAGCACGGGACGGTCGTCAGAAGAAAGGAAAGAATAGAATTAACTAACAAGAAACCTGTAGAATGTCTCATAGTGCATGGAGTAAAATATAATAATAATAACATACTTGACATAAAACAGGTGAGACAGTGCATAAGCTGATAACTAAAACCAACATCAACATCAGAGCAGTGGAAATCCAAATACAGCTTATTACAACTTTTCAAATTTACTGTCTCTAAACAAAAGAAAGCTAAAGTAGAAGATGCACCACCAATGCCCAAGCAGTGATCTTCAACAACACAGGGAGAATACTATATATATATTACGTGGAAGCCTCCTGCTCATCTCCGGATCATCTACCCATGCATCACCAGCTAACCTGTCTCTAGTCTGCTCGTGTGAGCACCCAGAGTAATAAGAGGAGACATAAAACTCTGGGTCAGACATAAAGCCTGGTATGAGCGATAAGCATCTAAACAGAATAATAACAGGTATACTAAACCATACCTGAACCTGGACCTGCAACCAAAGAGTTAGTACCACATACCGTACAGTACTCTAAGGTGCCATAATAAATAGTGTAAAGAATACGGGGGTGTGGTGTGCATGTCATAATGATAGCAAACAAATCAACCATAGCAACCATCCTCACATCCCTCACTCAGTGCGTAAAGCATACGATGTCCACCACTGTCAATCACTAGACCCATCGAAGTAGTGATGGAGTTCGACTTGTACAACTACTGCTACTACCAAGCTTACCACATGGAGTCATGACCAAATCTTTACAAATGACCCCACCTCATTGGTTTATAACCCTTTAGTTGCACCTAGGACATTTCAGCCCTGAATCCGTTCACGTACTTCCCATACATAGTGATCCAAAGTCATAAACATCGACTGCCCCTTGGCACACGTCCCGCAGCAAAGCCCAATCATGAAGTGAACTCATCGGTTCCCAACTGAATCCTGAGCTCTAACTTCCCATATTGGACTACCTTTGCATCTCGGGTTATTGGTCAATACTGGGTCGGGTCGGGTTCCCCTCCTAGCCATCGGTTCGGGTCGGGTCCTCTACTTTGAATTGGCTCTGTTCGTAGTCTTCCCCTGTAGCGGTTCGGTTCGGGTCCACAGCGTTGCATCGGTTCGGGTCAGGCGTCCCACTTCGGGTCGGGTCGGGTGTCCTCCTCCGGGTCGGGTCGGGTGCCATCTCCCTTCCAGTTCGTGCTTCCGCTCCGATCCGCTCCCTCGTTCTTCACGTGCTCCGATCCGATCCCTCCTTCTTCATCTGATCCGATCCCAGTTCAATTAGCGTGGCCTTCCCTCTTGCCAGTTCTCCCAAGTGTCAAGTTCCGATCCGTGCCCTTCGTCCCTAAGTCGATCCGATCCTCAGCTTAACCAACATGGCCTTCCTTTTTGCCAAGCCTCGTTTGTGCCAGACTCCAGTTCGGGTCGGGTTCCTTGCCCAGGTCTCCAATCCGATCCGAAACCCTGCACAACTTTCTACAACTTTTTCCAGTAACTTGTTTACGTCATTCGACGACGTTTTCGACAAATCTAACTATACTAATCAATCACAAATCATCCCAAACAGTCATAGCAGCATAACAAACTAACCACAAGCACCAAAACAATGAATTTACATGCCAAAATGGATCAAATATACCCAAAACCCCTTATTTTCCCTAAAGCATGTTTAAGTAAAACTAATCATAGGGTTAACAGAACTTAACCAAATTAAACCAAATTTCTACCAGAGGTATAAAATATTATTTTCGAATTTATAGATATTTTTCCATAATTTATCAGTGTATAAGTTCGCTAATCTTCACTAATTACCCTTAATTAACTGTAATTAGTGTCAAAACGATGCTAATCACTCACCTTGGCCACAAACGAAATTCTCAGAACCGAAACCTTGCTGATTTGGGCGAATACTGATGTCTAACAGCAGCTCTAGCCTTGCTTTCGTGTTTCCTCTCCTTAATTTGATGTAGATTAAGCCAAAACTTGATTAGAAAGTGGTTAGAAGGTGATTTGGGTGTTGGAGGCCATTGCTAGGGTTGCAAGAAAGAAAGTGGCGGCTGGGAAATGAGGATAAGATCGTTCTCTAACTGATTTCAGCCTCCTCCTTACTCTAATCCCGAAATCCCCCATTGGGCCTAGCTGTTAATCACTCGGTTAAGCCCAATTAAGCTGTTTTTCACCATCTGAAACTTGTTTCAGCCATATCTCCCAAACGGTGAGTCCGTTTGGCTAATGTGACCACTCTACGGAATTGTAAATCCTCATCCAGAGCCAATGGAAGTGGTTTCAGGTCAAAATTCCTTTCCAGTCAAAAGTTATGGCCAAAACAGTGCCAACTAGGGGTAAAATGGTCATTTAAAAATCGGGAAAAATCATGAACATGGGAACTGACCCCAATAGTCGTCTCCCAAAGTTACATGACCATACGACTTCGTATGTGAAAGAAATAAATATTCTACGATCCTATGATGCGTAGAATACGGGTCGTTACAGGTGCAATGTAGTAATTATCTTATCATGATTAGGGGCCCCTTTAACGATATCTTGGTTCATCTTATTTCCTCGTTTTGTTCTGTCATACCCAATTGTTCACAGTCATTTCCTTATTTTCCATCTTACGCCTTAGCCTAGTTATTTTGATAATTATATTGTTAAAGTTATCGCACTCGCCAGACTTTATGTCTGACCCCCTTTTCTTTCCACCTCTTTTCTTCCTTCCTCCCCCCCCCCCCCCCCCAGGTTTGCAAGGAGGGAATACTACAGCTTAGTGCCAATTTCTTTCAGTTGCTTGAAGATAGTGGATGTATCGCTTGGGACTCTCTCATCTTTATGGCTTTGCTTATGCTCAGTGGGGATTTATGCATTTATGTTATTTAAGTATTTGCTTCTTTATGTACTTTGAAGTTTTTGGAAAAGACTATTGATCCTGTTGTAATGGTTTTGGAAACTACTTATGTAAACTCGTTTTGAGTTATGATGAAATAAAATAAGTTTTATCTTTCGTTGTGTTGTTTTATTTATTTATTCTTGTAATTTATCTATTATATACAACAATAACGCTTCATGGACATTGATGCATTCCCTTTGTGAGTGACATTAAAGGAAGTGGGGTGTTACAATTTCCTTTAACCATAACGAGTTCTTGTGCTTCATAATTTCACTAAATGAATTCCAATTACTCGATTATCGCTCTGATCATTATTAACTAAATGATAATTCATTTCCACATTTTTTTATCTGAAATAGAAATACTTTACTTCATTATTTATTAATAATATGATAATTAACCTTTCTTTAAAATAATAATCCACTTCCTTATATCATTAAAAATTCTATATTCATCTCCACTCCCATTTCTATTTAATAATTTGGTTTCTAAATAAATATCTAGAATTCCCTTTAAAGACTTTTATATTTCAAATTATATTTTAGAAAATATCCATATATTTTCTTGGCATTCGAAACTACCGAAATCAAGGGTCAGGGTTACGCATCCAAATAAATCATAAACTATCATAGGGTGTCAATCATGTCATATAACAGCATATATGTGAAAACAATATAAATAAATGTTGAGGAATCTAGTTGGATTCCTCCAACCTGTTTTCCCTGCATCCACAGATGTTAGTCAAACAATAATAATACCTATCCTGCTCTGAGGCAGGATATCGCGGTATAGAAGGTCATCCACTATATATATTGTGGGGGTGTATAGGGAAATCATCTGCTAATGGTACTGCGGCATCCGCCAATGGTACTGCAGGCATTATCCAATCACCAATCACCAATCACCAATATTATTATTAATATTATATATATACTACTATAACTTTATATCAATCAATTATCATCCAACGAGCAATAAATAAAATTTGGACTATTAAAAACTGTCCTCAATAATTTAACTGAGTGAGTTTAACTCACCTCGATTTTTCCATAGCTGAATATTCCGGTTTAAATTCCATTGCTGCGTCTATGAATCATCTTGAATTATCTTGAATAATTTTTACGATTATTTAATTTAAATTTATTGATTAAATTATATTCATTTTAAATTAATCATTAACATAAATAAAATAATTATCCTAAATAATTTAAATTTAAATTATGGTAAAAATATATACCTTACTGCTTTTACCACTACGAAGCCAATCAATATTCATCGACCCACTTCTACTATAATCAGCCCAAAACAAATTCTCCATTCCATTTCAACATTTCTTCGAACAACTTACATTCAATTTTCGAGCTGCTATGCTAAATCACCAACTCGACCTCGACACTTTGCCTACTCCAGTCCTGGACACTACAGACACCTATTGCCACCATACCGGCATTCCACATACCAAATACCATTGCGCACCTCAAATCCATTAGCCACACAAACCAGACAACATTCTTCAATTAACAGACCAGGTCATTCTCCCCAAAAATGCAGACCCATACTCTCATATATATTCTCCTGTCACCAACATCCTATAACCCGACCACTTCCTCCACATAACAGCCCATTTTCCCAATCATCTGCATCCATACTCCCAAATCTCCTACTGTTCATTAATCAAAGAAAAATGAACCTAGTTCACTTCAGTAAACCAAACTACCCCCAATTCAAATGCCTATTGTCGCAGTATTAGTCAGTCCACCCAAACATTAACAGATTTCACTTCCCAAATTGTAGAAAAATATAAACTCTAGTGTAACCATACCATCGTCGCTTTCTCAGAATTACGACATCATCCACCCCTAGTTGGTCATAACAAAAATTGGACTACACTACCACTCCAAATCCCATAGTTCAACTTCAATCCAGTCGAACTCCTCTAGGCATCGCACCCACTCCAGTCGCATGTGTCTAGTATGCCTCCAATTTGCCCATACAAATGTCAGATCCTCGTCAGTCCCTCAATCGACAGCCCAAATTTGGTCATGGATCCGCCATATGCACCCTTCGCAATGTCGAGAACATCCATCAATCATACCCCTCGATCGCGTCTCCCGTCTCAACTCAGTGAAAATCCAATCGAACCTCAAATCGCACTCATTAATCAAGTGTCTCCAACTGTGTCGAGTATCAAGGCTTTCGTGATTTCAATCGCGAATTCGATTTGCCCTTCCCCCATTTTTTGTTATTTCAGAGAATTGATTTTGATTGTAGTGTGAAAGGGAAATAATGGAAATGGCAAAGGACGTTAATTGATTTCGTGGTTTTGGAATGGAGAGAGCTGACTGCAAGAGCTAAATTTATAGATGAATAAGCTGATGATAAGAACAACGTTGTTTTCACAAAGGTACCAGTAGCTTTAGGTTTTGACAATAGGGAGGAAGACTTCAACATCCTTGAGGGATGGTAGAATAGAAAAACGATGCATCTACTTAGAATAGGTTTCAGACAGACATGTGGGAGAGGACGAAATTTCTGTATACCATGTTGGGAACCTTACAGTAGAAGGAGAGTTTAGTTTCAGCGTATGGATAAAGGAATTATATGCATTACCCTTATATTAATTCGAACCGATGTAAATTCATTTATAAATTATCTTGTTTTTCCGAACTCGTTTAAATTATATATATATACGCTCAACTTCATTTTAATTAATATCAATATTTAAACTAAATTAAATATTTGAAACTGAAGCGGTCAAAATATGGGACGTTATATTCCTTCCCCCTTAAAAGAATTTCGTTCGCGAAATTACTAAGTAGAAAATGTGCTACATCTTATTCACTTCCCACGGTCAACTCATGCAACTCGACACTCACATTTAGCTCCAATATTCACTACTCAATCAACTCATTAGTTTCCAAGTTCACTAAAATTCTTTAACCTCAATTTCCAATTGAACATTAATTTTTTTGTTAACAAAAATTTTCAAAACTGTTGAAAATTTTTCTAACTCCCTAAATTTTTGAATTTTTTTGCCAACACCTCCTTTGTACGGGATGATCGTTACAATTACAAAATCCTCTCGGGGCCCTCTCCAATCAAAAAGAAAATTAAAAAGCCAAGCGGCTTGCCAATCAGGCTCATAAAATCCCATATTGAATTAAACATGTACCTTTTTGTCGAGCAACTCATATTATTCTCACATATCTGCTTCCATCTCATAACCCTACTTAATCATATACACCTGTATTTCTGGTTGACTACAAACAATCTAACTTCTTACTTCCGATTTGCCAATTCATCCACTAACTTGTTATCTTACTCAACTTATGACAATTTAAATCTTGATGTTCAAATGTACATTCATTTGCTTATAAACAAGTTGGGTTTATTTATAATTCAAGTTCCATGTTTTTTTAATTACTTTTAATATACAAGTTCATTTACCTTCGAGTTCAAATTTACATTCACTTCAACAAACTCAATTTGGTTGATTATTCCAAGTCATATTCAGTTATATTCATTTGAATTGGATTCATTTCAATTTACTTCTTATTACACTCGACATATTCAAGTTATATTTATCGAGTTCCATTTATCAATATTCAATCTATTCAGTTCTATTGAATCATATTTATTTAGTGACTCAATTACGAATTCTATTTATGGAAATCTAATTTTTGATTATTTTAAACTCCCACCATTTGAATTAAGATACCGTTTTAATTTAATATAATTTCAATTCCAATCCAACTTTATTTTAACTTACCATTAATCATGTTCTAATCCATTCAATTCATTCTTCATTCATTTTCAATTCAACTCAGTTTTAAATAATCTGAGTTTATATTCACTATTCAATATATACACACATATGCACTTCAAATACAAGACTCAATTTCATAGCCCAAACTCAATTGGATATTATTTTAGGTCATGCTCAACTTATTGATGTATCAACTTGAATTCAAGCATTTTCACCTCTTATTAGTTCACCGATCCTATTTTAGCCGAGATATAGTTTATTATAACTAATTGATTTCTCACATTAGTTATCTTCATTTCATAATCTGATTCTTTTTGCAAAAATCTCTTTTCTTCAATTCTCTTGGATCCATGTTTATTTAATAACTCATTACAAGTTTTATTAAACTTGTCATTCTTAAGTCAAGTTTCAATCGTTCAATCCATGGTATTGGAATTTATTTCCTTAGTTTCCAATTTATATTACAAGTTCTGATTTTTATTTCAAACATCATTTATTTCATCTTCCGGTTATATTAAACCATTTCAATTCCATAATTGTATTTGAATTTCAATTCAAATAATCAAACAATCCAATGTAATATAAGAAAACTATTTCTTTTTCTGTACAAAAATATAATTTGGGCAAAATTATTTCATTTGCCCTCTTTACAAAACAATACTGAGTTAGTCACCAGTTCGAAATTGAACCCGATCAAATAACACAATATAAAACATTTTTTTTAAATGAAACATACAAGTACGCTCTCTTATATATATACACTCAACTCAATCTAGGGTATTACTAACCCCATCTCTATCGAGTTATACCACAGAGTCAAGGTTATTCCTAAACCATTGCTCTGATACCAACTGTAGCGACCCAGAAATTTTGACTCTCGAATCCAGACATTTATACACTCCATGTCCAAATTCAAGTATCGAAGTCTTAGAAAGCTAATAGAATGAAATAAGAGGATGAGAAATAGAAAGAAAGAAAATAAGAATAGAAGAAAGAGGAAGAAAATAACACAAAGTCTCACATCGCAGCGGAATAAAACATAATACAGAAATAAATCTTTATTAAAAAAATTGAAATAATACTTACAATTTATCAGAGTATATCGGGCATTCAATTCATCTGGACAGTTATAACAGTCTGTCCTTGTTTACTACACAGTGGAATAATATATGAATCAAATGTCTGAACTCCTCCAGCTCGTCTCCTGAAATTCGTATCATCTTATCCTGAACCTGTACCTGGGCTGACCCGAGCATTACAAACGCAGAGGTCAGTCTGGTGAACCAGCGTGAGAAAACCCACTAAATTATTAGTATCATCCAACTTGATTTTAAAGTAAAAATCATTTCGAAAGAAAAGGATAATCGTAAGACCAATCCACACGTAAACACGGACGGTTTTTACCTTACGATAACCCAAACCATTTTTGAAATCAATATATTGTTGTGATATTATTATAGTGTCTAAATACAAATAAATATCAATCTAGCGGAATGCTTGCATCTCACGCTCACCGTATATAGTATACAATCAAAACCGCGTAAACTTATTGGAGAATGGATTCCGACTATGACAAGGTATGGAACCACCTTCCGATAGTGTACCTTTAGAGGGGAATACACTGGATTCAACAAGAACGTCTTGCAACCCGGCCCACACATGACCGACCACTCATTTCTCTTGAGTGTATCGAATATATTTCCACCTTACGACTGTGCAGCTACCGTTTCCCGGGAGATACAAAAATAAAAGGAAGTAACAAAACGAGTATTCTCTAAATGGTGACAATACGCCCTAATGGGTGCGACCCACATAGCCATGCTGCCTGCCCGATTTTTGTCATTTCCCGGTTGTGAGGCTTGAGGTCATAATTTATTTATTTGTTTATTTATTTTTATTCTTCTAGAACATCTGGCCATCTTTCACTTTGAAAATCACATTGTCTGATCCGCCAAATCACTAATTGACATCCAAGCTAAAAGAAGTGCCCTTCTCTGCCCCTAACAGAAATATGTTTGCAAAAATCAACGTTCGTGATTCTTTTGGAAATACTTTGTCAGACATTCGTCCATACAAGTTGTCCTGGGTCTGGACAAACCGAAGGCACCCTCCTACCACGTCCTAGGAATCACCCTATAGATTAGTAGTGAGAAGTCTTTGCAATCCGTAAATCCCAATCACGACAGAACCACAATATATCTCTGGCCGCTAAACCAGAGATTTTAAGTAGTCCTTCCGCTTTATAAAGATCTACGGTCTTCAATTACTCTATCTTGATTCGTATCAAATATCTCCAACGTTTACATATTTGCTAGTCGGAATGGTTTTCGAATATACATTCGATCCTGGTCTTTCCGTACCAATAATCGTTTTAGGGCAGATTTGATAGTTGGTTATTTAACGATCAAATAAAACAACCATTCATCCATAAACGGAAAATTGAATTTGTTGATTCAATATTTGCCTCTTGATTTAATCATATGTTAATTAAACTTCTTAATTATCCCAACACTTTGAAATACTCACTTTGATTCTTATATTAATATGTAAGAATACTCAAACCAGTTTATCTTTAATCACGTTCTCCTTATCTTAGTCATTACTTCCTAACCATACTCTAGTAAGAGAATAATTCCCTAAGTATCAATCCCGAAGGCCGAAACCAACATCATATCGATACTTAGAAAGTTATTCATCTCAACTAATTTCCAGTAAATTTCTAATTCCCTTAACTTCATTTCTACACTTCTAAATGAATAGAAATTTCAAATATTAATTACCATTTTTAATGAGATGTTTATCTCAAATTATAATTATTCTAATACTTTACTTATAAATGACATTTACAAAACATCGCTACAACCTTTATAAATTATTCCCTTTAGGATTCGATTTGCAAAACATTCGTTAAACATTTATTTCTAAATTGAAACAAGATCTTTCTTATCCCAATGAATTTCATTAACCAACTCCATTTCATTTTAATCCTTTGTAAACCAAGTGTTGGATCTAGATTAACCCTAGAGGGGGGATGAATAGGGTTTATTGAAAATTAAGCGAGATATAAAAAAATATCAAATCACAGAATGCAGCAGAAAATAAATGCAGATAAGTAAATGACACAAGATATACCCAGCTTCGGAAAAATCCTGCACACTGCTACATTCCAAAGGTTTCTACTAGGTAATCGAACAGATCCCGCTTACAAGACCATGTGAACTCGCGAACCCCTCGCTCCTATTCTAATCCTACGCTCAAAACCCTAGACTGATTTAATCCACTAGTTCAGATTTTCCCTAGTTTTACAGACTCTAGTAAATTGTCTAGTTTTAGAGACGAAACTAGAAAACCACCTAGATTTCACAGACTCTAGAAACTGCCAGTTAATCCCCTAACTGGATCCCCTAGAATTTTACAGACTCTAGAAACTATTCGGAATGGTTTACAAATAAAAATACAACAAAATGATTTTTTTTTTAAAAAATAAACCCTAAATACCTTTTATAACATAAAAAGAAGAGCCTGGCCCATTCTCCTTTGCAAGCTCCTTCGTTCACAGATGTTGGCCGACTTTAAGAACGGAATTTGGGTTTTTCAAATCCCAAATCAAATTCGATCGTGATTGCTCTTTGATTTGCTTCTTTGTTGAGCTTCAAAATTGGATGCTTCGATTTGGGATAATGATGATCGAAAATACGTGAGTATTGTTATTTTGATTTCTTTGATTTTCTCTTTGAATTGTTGGGTTGGTTCTCGATTGATTTGACTTGGCTTCTAATCGAAATCTTCTGTGAGTTCTCTGATTTAAAAATGATTACTCTGAATTTTTTGTTGTATGATTTTGATATAGCCTGTGTTAAATATCGTGTTCAAAATAGTATTATATTATCCTATAAAATTCTCTGATTTCGTGTATGATGACTTGGCTTGACCCGATTGATTATGTGTTTCCTCTTTTGACATAAGTTATGTCGGCCTTGATTTTCTCTGTAAATTTCCTTGATTGAATTTGATTCCTTGGCTTTGAAAGCTTTCTTGATTTGTGGTGATGAAATTCGATACTATCCCCTGGACATGCTTGTTGCCTTTTTTAAAAAAACATTTTCCCTTCCTGAAAATAAGATCTCATGACTTTGTTAATTAAAAAAAATTGTTTCAAAATATTCCAATGTTGAATTCTGAAAATATATCTGTGCATGCCATATCTGAATTATTCATGAAACATATTGATATTCTGCTAATTAACACTTTCCAAAAAATGATTTCCAAGAGTGTCCCACTGTTTTCCTAAAGCAGAATTGCAGATGAACCATAAAACAAAAAACTTTCTTGCCAAATTCTGAATTGTATGCATGTATGAATATTTCTGAAAAACAAATTTGAAAACAAATAAAAAAATTTCATGCCATTTCTGGATTTGTCATTTTGAAAACTTTTCGAATATGAATTACTGAATTTCTGGAGAAACAACGAATTGATTATTTACCTTAAACAAGCTTTGTTGCTTGCTCTTTGTAAATCTTGGACAAAGATTATTTGTTGCACAAGTTCTCATTCATGTTGTTCTCTTGCTTGACCAGTGTCATAGTTGCATGTAAACTTCTGATGCCAAAAACGTATTTTTGGAAATCAACGAAATTATATTTATGGCCCCTCAATACACTTGCCATATGTTGTTTGCCAATATCACCATTACTTGATACTTGCCTTAATTTGATCACTGAATTCTAGACACATTATAAACTTTGACAAATTTGAACTCAGAAAAATGCTTGCCCAAAAATGTCTTTGTTTAAAACTGGAAAGAAAATTCTTTGCACATTTAAATTGTTGCCAAGATTGTAAATCAAAGAAAAAACATTCCTGTTTATTCTTTGCATTCTGATTTGTCCATGCCCATCAACGATTCTATATGAATGCATTTCCTACATGTGTATGTTGTACCCAATTTTCATGTACTTACTGTATACTTGCATGTTGGCTTGTGAAAACTGGAAATAACAAACCTTGTCAAATTTGGTGCTATGATTGATTTCCAAACATGATATCTCCCAGTAAAAATATAATGTTTTAAAGCAATGAAACCTTTGATGATGCTTGCACATATCCAAAACTGATTTGTTAAGTATTTCACTGGAAATGTATTAAAAACTACCCAGAAATGTTGTTCCTTGATTGATTGAAAGCCTTGCATGATTAAATATGCCAAACATATTTGTGTCATAACTTGAGAAAGTTATTTGCACTATTAACTGTTGCCAATTTTTTTTGCTTTGAATGTCTCTGCAATTTTGAATATTTCTGGAAAGAAATCAAAACATGTTTGCACCATATGGTCATCTTGACTTAAACCTGAGTACAAGCTGCACCCTACACATGTGTCACAATGGATTGCACCATTCATCCATGTCCTGTATTTGTATGACTTCTGAACTAAAAATGAAAAATGCTTTACTTGCAATTCATATGAATGCACTGCTGTGATCTTGCATGATTGACAAGAAAAAAAAATCCAAAAAAAAACTTGTTGCTAAACTTGTTGTTCCTCCTTTTTTTTGTCTCATAATTGGAATGTGATTGAGTGAAATGCTGTAGTGAGGCAATGATTGTATACTAGAATGATGAGGGTTGTAGTGAGGAACAAATGCACAGAATGAGAAAAAATTGTACTGATATTTGTAATAAACAAATTTGATGAAATAAAATATTATTTCGTTGTCTTCAAAAAAAATTGTCTATCATATTCAGTTTATTTACTAGTACAAATATTTTGTGAATGTATATGAAATGTGATGTGTTCAAATTGTAACGTCCCGCATTTTAATCGGTTTAATTTGAATATTTAAAACAGTTTAGATATTGAATTCATAATGTAAATGGATTTATATATTAATTAAAAACGAAGTTGAACGTATAAAAATATATATTAAATATAATCGAGCCCGTAATATCGCGGCAGTTCATAAATTAACATTCTGAATTTCAACTGAGTATATCCCCTCTAGAGTACACTGATCAGAAGGTGCTCTCATACCTTGTCTGTTGGAATCCATTCTCCAATAAGCGCCCT
The DNA here is from genome assembly GCA_030737875.1 of Allium sativum. Classification (NCBI taxonomy): domain Eukaryota; kingdom Viridiplantae; phylum Streptophyta; class Magnoliopsida; order Asparagales; family Amaryllidaceae; genus Allium; species Allium sativum. Next base: position 153,264,348 of record CM060912.1, read on the forward strand.
GCGGTTTATGATTTTATACTATATATATGTGGAGCGTGAGATGCAAGCATTCTGCTACTTGGATATTTATGTGTTTAGACATTATCATAATATCACTGGTTTTGATACCAAGAATATTTTGGGTTATAGTAAAAACCGTCCGTGTTCAGTTGTGGGTTGGTCTTACTATTATCCTTTTGTTTCAAAAGGTTTTTCAAAGTTAAACAGTATAGTAGGAATTTACTCACACCAGTCCCATGACTGACCCAGAGTTTATTTTGTTTGTTTTACCTAAACTCTTGGGTGCCCAAATTTGTACGGGCAGTCAAGTGTTTTAGGATTTTACAGATTCACTTGGAGGAGCTCAATGCAGAAGGCTTCACCATTAGTATTTAGAGATTATTTCCGCTGTGATATGATGTATTGTACTTTGATATATGGTATGTATATACAATACAGTTTTGTAACTCAGAGTTATGTTATATAATACATTTTATTTATTCCGCTGTGAGTTTCGTGTTTGCTCTGATTCTGTTCAGTGTTCTTCTTCTTCTTCTTCTATTCTATTAGTTCTATCTTTTCTATCTCACCCTCTTAACTCTTTCAATAATGACACGGTTTTCAAGGTATCGAAAATCGCGCCGTTACAGTTGGTATCAGAGCTAAAGGTTAAGTGATTACCTTGGCTCTGTGGCGTAACTCAATAGAGATGGAGTTAGTAATACTCTAGATTGAGTATTAGTGTATACATATGAGCGCGTATTTGTAATTAATATAAAAAAACCGTTTTATATTGTGTTGACTAGTCAGTCGAGTGGTTTATGAATTCTGGTCGAAATAGTAATGCAAACTGCGTCGATAGGTGTTTCTAAACTCTTGAACAGAGTAATTCAACACAGTATGTTTTTAAAAGAGGGTAAATAAAATAATTTTACCCAAAAATATATTTTGATATAAAGAAAGCATATATATTGGAATTATCTAATATATATTGAATGTGTTGGTTGAAATTATGATCGAATAAAATTTACAATTGAGTTGGTTATATAAATAACCAACCGAAATATTATATAAGCATAATATGTAAAATCAGATGAGTTAAATCTGAATTAAAAGCCAGAATTGAAATAAAACTCCAGAAACTTGGAAAAAGTTGGAAATAATGTTTGGATTAAATATATGTGAATTTTAAAATCCTGGGAGATTTGAAATTGTTTTCCAAGTGCTGTGAAAGATATTCTAATGTAAATTTCAAAATAAAGTGTTAAAAAATGGGTTTTGAAAGTAATATAGTATTGAACTCACTTCGATGGTTGAAAAATAAATTCTGATGATGATCGCAACATTATCGGTGTTCATTTTCGAGCTGGTAAGTGACGGATTACTACCAAAGATTTTGTTTTGGATTATTTTGAGAAACAAAGTTGTTAGAAATTCAAATGTTTTGAATTATATATGATTTCAAACTAAATTGAAATAAATCCCATGAATTTGAATTCTGAAATATAAATTTAACTATGGAGTTAAAATGTAAAAAGTGAAACTTAGACTAAGATAAACCAAATTGGACTGAATTTGGAACGATCCAGAATGGAAATTGTAAAAGAGAAATATTGGAGATTCAAGTTATTAAAATGAATTGATTCTTGGAGAATAAGAATCGAATTTTGAATTTGGAGATGAAGATAACTAATTTAAGAAAAAAAAATCAGTAAATGGAATTAAAGTTGAAATAGAATTTGGCTTGGGTATAAAAGGATTATGGGTTTGATGATTAATGGATTTGAGATCAATTGGAATGCTGGAGTATAGATTGGACTGGTAGCAAATAGAAGAGGCAGAGTTGAATGCCCAACCAAATGGGTACAGATTTATATTATATGGAGTAGAAGATTTTTGAGTCTGTTTGGCAAGCCGTTTGGCTGTTTGATTTTCTGTTGAATTGGAGAAAGCCCAGAGAGGCTAGTATTGCCGAATGAACCGTGCAGAGGAGACGCTGGCAAAATTCTTCAAAAATTTAAGCCATTAGGAAATTTTCAGAATTTCGAAAATATTCGGTAATAAGAAGAAATTAATATTTTAATTGGAATTAATCAATTCAGTTGAAACTGAAATTATGAAGTAAACAAAAAAGATTTTTGACCTGTTTACAACAGGGATTGTAGCATTTTCCCTATCTTAGCAATTTCGAGGACGAAATTATTTTAAGGGGGAAGGACTGTAACGTCCCGCATTTTTATCGGTTTAATTAGAATATTTAAAACAATTTAAATATTGAATTCGTAATGTAAATGGATATATATATATTAATTAAAAACGAAGTTGAATGTATAAAAATATATATTAAATACAATCGAGCCCGTAATATCGCGGTAGTTCGTAAATTAACGTTCTGAATTTCAACTAAGTGTATCCCCTCTAGAGTACACTGATCAGAAGGTGCTCCCATACCTTGTCTGTTGGAATCCATTCTCCAATAAGCGCCCTGCGGTTTATGATTTTATACTATATATATGTGGAGCGTGAGATGCAAGCGTTCTGCTACTTGGATATTTATGTGTTTAGACATTATCATAATATCACTGGTTTTGATACCATGAATATTTTGGGTTATAGTAAAAACCGTCCATGTTTAGTTGTGGTTTGGTCTTACTATTATCCTTTTGTTTCAAAAGGTTTTTCAAAGTTAAATAGTATAGTTGGAATTTACTCACACCAGTCCCATGACTGACCCAGAGTTTATTTTGTTTGTTTTACCTAAACTCTTGGGTGCCCAAATTTGTACGGGCAATCAAGTGTTTCAGGATTTTACAGATTCACTTCGAGGAGCTCAAAGCAGAAGGCTTCACCATTAGTATTTAGAGATTATTTCCACTGTGATATGATGTATTGTACTCTGATATATGGTATGTATATACAATACAGTTTTGTAACTCAGAGTTATGTTATATAATACATTTTATTTATTCCGCTATGAGTTTCGTGTTTGCTCTGATTCTGTTCAATGTTCTTCTTCTTCAATTCGATTAGTTCTATCTTTTCTATCTCATCCTCTTAACTCTTTCAATAATGACACGGTTTTCAAGGTATCGAAAATCGCGCCGTTACACAAATAGTGGTGTTGTAAATCTGTACTGTTGAACATTGAAATATAATATTCAATTTAAATAAAATACTGTATGAATGTCTATACAGTCGTATTCTATTTAAATATAAATATTATATTCATGTCTGAGATGTATATATATAAAACAGTACAATTACAAGCACATTTAAAATAAAATATTTTTGTTTGTTATCATCAAACAAAATCATATAATTGTGTATACAACACCGTTATATACAACAATCTCCCCCTTTTGATGATGACAAACAAATATGAGGATTTTGAATATAATAATATTATAAATGTGTTTGAGAGTGAAGAACTGAACTCCCCCTATTTGAAGGCTCCCCCTACAACAGAAACTCCCCCTATAACTGTGCATGAGTGAAGAAACATGAAAGCTGAATGAAGTTTCAAAATTAAAAATATTTATAAAATATTCACTCATAAACATGAAAATTGAATGAATTTTCAAAATTAAAAATATTTATAAAATATTCACTCATAAATCAAAATCTCAATCCATTCTCCCCCTTTTGTTATCATCAAAAGGATGCAGAATTTAAAATATAGATGAAAAATTACTAACAAATACAATACCAACTTAAGAGGAAGAATAGTCATCATAAATCTCAATCAGTCAAACAAAAATTATAATAAACTAAGACCTAGTGGCATATTTCACATTTTAGAAACTGACGGATTTACGATGAATGTAAAATGGAGAGTTTCAAAAACATATATTTCCAAAATTTTTCAAAAGAATTTTATAAAAATGAAGTTCAAAAACAGTGACGGATTTGAACTATAATTAATAATTCAACTTAAGTGACAAAATCGAATAATCTCAAATCCCAATAGCTATCAATCAACAAATCATAATACGTCATAAGATATTAACACATTTCACAGATTAGAACATGGATTGATAGGCTGATTTTTACATACCAAGAAGAAATTCATATTAATTTATATTTAGTACATTATTTCCTTTTTCTTTTATTTTTTATTTAAGAGCACACTGACCATGCATAACAAGAGCTTGGATTTTTAAATGAGGTCAGTCGCAGCTTAAATTATAAGTTATCTCTTAAACATGCATGACTAGAGCTTGGATTTTAAATGAGGTTAGAGACACACTTGTGTATTAATTATATATTTATCATTTTATCTTTAAAAGGAAAAAACTCCTCGGTATATAAAACCAATATATGGATGATAGAAGATGGGGTAGGTAAAGGAATGGACTATGAAATAAATTTCTAAATTAATTATATTATGAAATATGATCAACTGTACCGAGATCATTGAAAATTTTCAATTGTCACTAATTCTAAAAAATAACATAGTCCCATTTCTATCACAAATATTTCTACTGTTTATTCAAAAAGATTTTAAAACATGTTAACTCTCCACATTACTATAAAAGACATGATGGATGGCAGAATGATGATGGATAAAGGAGATGGTCGTGAAATAATTGCCATTTCAAAGATATTATAATAAATGTTCAACCATCATGAAAATTTTAAACAAAATCTCCTCTTGTTTTGAAATATACTGCAGTCACAATTCATCGCAATTTCAAAATCTGATAATAATTTTGATGAATTATAAATATAGTTCAATTTGGATATAGATTCCAATTTCTAAATGAATAATCAATAAATAATTTTAAAATTGAAAATCAATTACAAGAGGAATATGCTGATCTAACATGACAAGAGGGATTAAAATATATACAAAAAAAATATCAAATATAGCTTTTCTAAACAACTGATACCACTTGATGTTTCAATTAATGAGGATGACACGGGAGACGAGCAAGGATATCATAGACAAAAAAATAAATTATAAGTACAAAGCCCAAGCAAACAAGATAACAGATGATGCACATGTATCAGAGCAGCAAACAGTTGATTCCAAAACAAGCATTTTTCAAAAATAGTATCAGAGTAGCACAGAAAATAATTTCAAATCATACTTGTCAAGATGACGGTCACATAAGATGACTTATGATCCAATGATTAAAAAAATACCATTTAGGAATATGAAATTCTCAAGATTCAGTGAATCAATCACACCAGAATATTAATTTTAGATTCAAGATATGTGTGAGATTCAATAAATCAATAATTTCAAATGATTTTAAACAAACATATATTTAAATCAAATACATCATGAAATAACAGTGAGTTTTAATGACCATTTTTCAAAAAAAATTCACAAATTTTTCTGACAATCACAAGACAAATTTAAAATCATTTACATCAAGATTGATTAATAATTCATGATCCAAAAATAGTGGTTTATTCAAAATCACTTGAAAAAAATGTAAATCTTGAGATATAATGAATCAATTACACAGGATAATAAATTCAGATCTGAGAGGTGTGTAAGATTCAAAATATCATAAATTTTCAAGTGATCTCAAACAAACAAAAAACAAACTAGATGATCATGAACAACAACGAATTTCAAGATGTAAGAAATGATTCAAGACCAAACAAAATATCCAAGCCAATCCGAAAATCAATGAAATTACCACAACTGATAAATAGCAGAGTGTTGTAATGAGTATAATATTTCAAGCTTTTCTAAATGAATTAGAATAAACTCAGAACAGCAGAGATGTGTGATATTTCAATTGTTTTTTAGATCTTCAAAAATTTAGAATTCATGTTAACAGTGTTCAAGATATGATATGAATACATCAACACTGTTATGAATTCAAAAAACAGAAAATAAACCTCAAAACAATTGCAGAATTTACAAGCTTAAATTCAAGATCTGGAAATGGTTAAAACATTAGAGTATTATACAAATGAAGTGAATTTCCAGAATTCTACAATTGGAAGTTTAAGGAAGCCCAGAATAAAAAATAATAATATAGTAGTGACAAATCTAAAACAAAAAAATAGAACGGGGTAGAAGGAGGAATAAAAAAGAAAATAAAAAAATACTTACAAAGTTGAGTTTAGAGATCATACCAGAATATGATGTAAGCAAAAGAATCTCTAACTCAACATACACGGCTAAGGAACTGTGAATGATACAGAAATATAGTCCAGCTTGGTTTCAAGTCTCTTTTTGCATAGCAATTCCTCAGCCTCCTCCGGCACCTAATAGTTTATAGAATCAAGTGGTCTAACAACAAAGTTTGTAAAACCACTCACAGTTTTATTCACATATTTTGGTACCCAGACTTATTTAAATAACAATCCATTCGAATCTACCTTTGTACCCTTCGGGACCCAAATCTTTTTGAATTTCATAAAGTTTGTTTTATTTCTTTTTGGGATCCAGAATTGTTCAAATGGATTACCATAACACAGATTCACATCATGTTTATGATTCAAAAATCCTTTGCGATTATCAGAGTTTGACTTTTCATATCGATTCTTTTCAAGACCGTTTGAAGGATTTTTAAAATCATTTGAAATCCGCTTTTCAAAAACATTTATTTTCCCAAATCCAGGACCATGTTTATTTCTGACAAAAGTTTGGTTATGTAACAACATATTCAACGATTTTTCCCCATTAGAGAATTTTTCCAAAGTTGATTCCAATCGTTGAATTTTGGATTTAAGATCATTATTATCTTTCATTAAGTCTTAACATCGATTATTATTGATCGTTCTTTCAGCATCATGTTGTTTCAAAACCAAATTTTCATTTTCAAGTGATTTTATTTTGGCTTGGGATTCTGAGATCTTAGATTCAATTTTTTTTTTTTCAATCTCAAATTTCTTGGATTTTTCAATCTCGTTTTCGAGTTCATTCAAAATCAAATCGGATTTCATCAAACTCTCCTTTTCAGCAATTTCAAATTTAGAATATATATCATTCTTAAAAACTTCAAATTCCTTTTGTAGATAATTGTTCAAATTTGATAACTCAATCTTGTTTTCTTTTAAGATCAGAATTTCATTTTCAAACCTTTGAATATTTTTTATTGAGATGAACAAGATTAGTTTCCAATTTCAAACAATTTTTGCAATCTGAATTTGAAAAGTTTTAAAATATTCAAGTTGTGATTCCAAATTATCAATTTTGCTGGTCAACTCAGAATTCTTAGATTTCAGAAAATTATTTTTCAGTTGGAGTTTATCAACAGATTTCGTTAAATCAAGACACATGTAAACCAGATCTTCATATGAGAAATTTTTGGTTTCAGCATTTGTTGATTCTCCATCGTCTAATCCATCTAAAGTTTCATTTACATGACCTGTTAAGCATAGAGTTGAAGCTGAGTTGACTTTCTGGGATTTTGAGCAGCTGTTGTCAATTTGTCCATACTTTGTATTGAGAGTATTCCAAATTTCCTGTGCAGATAAACAATGACAGATAAGATTAAACTGTTCAGTACTAAGATAATCAAATTTAATTTTCATAGCACGAGCATTCAAAGTAATATCTACACTATTAAACCCATTGATAACAACATCCCAACATTTAATATTAACAGATTTTAAATAAAATTCCATTTTGGATTTCCAGTTTGAAAAATCTGTTCCATTGAAAATAGTTGGAAATGAACTGGACTGACTCTCTGTGGATTGACACCTAGGTTTACCCATGACTCTAGAGTTAAAAATACCTGCTCTGATACCACTTGTTGGATCTAGATTAACCCTAGAGGGGGGTGAATAGGGTTTATTGAAAATTAAGCGAGCTATAAAAAAAATATCAAATCAAATAATACAGCAGAAAATAAATGCAGAAATGTAAATGACACAAGATATACCCAGCTTCGGAAAAATCCTACCTACTGCTGCATTCCTAAGGTTTCTACTATGTAATAGACCAAATCCTGCTTACAAGACCATGTAAACTCGCGAACCCCTCGCTCCTATTCTAATCCTACGCTCAAAACCCTAGACTGATCTAATCCACTAGTCCAGATTTCCCCTAGTTTTATAGACTCTAGTAAACTGTCTAGTTTTAGAGACGAAACTAGAAAACCACCTAGATTTCGCAGACTCTAGAAACTGCCAGTTAATCCCCTAACTGGATCCCCTAGAATTTTACAGACTCTAGAAACTATTCAGAATGGTTTACAAATAAAAATACAACAAAATGAATTTAAAAAAATAAATAAACCCTAAATACCTTTTATAACATAAAAAGAAGTGCCTGGCCCATTCTCCTTTGCAAGCTCCTTCCTTCATAGATGTTGGCCGACTTTAAGAACGGAATTTGGGTTTTTCAAATCCCAAATCAAATTCGATCGTGGTTGCTCTTTGATTTTCTTCTTTGTTGAGCTTCAAAACTGGATGCTCTCTGATGCTTCGATTTGGGATAATGATGATTGAAAACACGTGAGTATTGTTGGTTTGATTTCTTTGATTTTCTCTTTGAATTATTGGGTTGGTTTTCGATTGATTTGACTTGGATTCTGATCGAAATCCTCTGTGAGTTCTCTGATTTAAAAATGATTGCTCTAAATTTTCTGTTATATTATTTTGATACAGCCTGTGTTGAATATCGTGTTCAAAATAGGATTATATAATCCTATAAAATTCTCTGATTTCGTGTATGATGACTTGGCTTGACCCGATTGATTATGTGTTTCCTCTTTTGACATTAGTTATGTCGGCCTTGATTTCCTCTATAAATTTCCTCGATTGAATTTGATTCCTTGGCTTTGAAAGCTTTCTTGATTTGTGGTGATGAAATTCGATACTATCCCCTGGACATGCTTGTTGCCTTTTTTTTAAAATATTTTCCCTTCCTGAAAATAAGATCTCATGAATTTGTTAATTAAAAAAAATTGTTGCCAAATATTCCAATGTTGAATTCTGAAAATATATATGTGCATGCCATATCTGAATTATTCATGACACATATTGATATTCTGCTAATTAACACTTTCCAAAAAATGATTTCCAAGAGTGTCCCACTGTTTACCTAAAGCAGAATTGCATATGAACCATAAAACAAAAAACTTTCTTGCCAAATTCTGATTTGTATGCATGTATGAATATTTCTGAAAAACAAATTTGAAAACAAATAAAATGTTTTCATGCCATTTCTAGTTTTGTCATTTTGAAAACTTGCCGAATATGAATTGCTGAATTTCTGGAGAAACAATGAATTGATTATTTTCCTTAAACAAGCTTTGTTGCTTGCTCTTTGTAAATCTTGGACAAAGATTATTTGTTGCACAAGTTCTCATTCATGTTGTTCTCTTGCTTGACCAATGTCATAGCTGCATGTAAACTTCTGATGCCAAAAACATATTTTTGGAAATCAACGAAATTGTATTTATGGCCCCTCAATACACTTGCCATATGTTGTTTGCCAATATCACAATTATTTTGATACTTGCCTTAATTCGATCACTGAATTCTAGACACATTATAAACTTTGACAAATTTGAACTCAGAAAAATGCTTGCCTAAAAATGTCTTTGTTTAAAACTGGAAATAAAATTCTTTGCACATTTAAATTGTTGCCAAGATTGTAGATCAAAGAAAAACATTCCTGTTTATTCTTTGCATGCTGATTTGTCCATGCCCATCAATGATTCTTTATGAATGCATTTCCTGCATGTGTATGTTGTACCCAATTTTCATGTACTTACTATATACTTGCATGTTGGCTTGTGAAAACTGGAAATAACAAACCTTGTCAAATTTGGTGCTATGATTGATTTCCAAACATGATTTCTCCCAGTAAAAATATAATGTTTTAAATCAATGAAACCTTTGATGATACTTGCACATATCCAAAACTGATTTGTTGAGTATTTCACTGGAAATGTATTAAACACTACCCAGAAATGTTGTTCCTTGATTGATTGAAAGCCTTGCATGATTAAATATGCCAAACTTATTTGTGTCATAACTTGAGAAAGTTATTTGCACCATTAACTGTTGCCAAAATTTCTTGCTTTGAATGTCTCTGCAATTTTGAATATTTCTGGAAAGAAATCAAAACTGTTTGCACCATACGGTCATCTTGACTTAAACCTGAGTACAAGCTGCACTCTACATATGTGTCACATTAGATTGCACCATTCATCCATGTCATGTATTTGTATGACTTCTCAACTAAAACTGAAAAATGCTTTACTTGCAATTCATATGAATGCACTGCTGTGATCTTGCATGATTGACAAGAAAAAAAATTTCTAAAAAAAAAAACTGTTGCTAAACTTGTTGTTCCTCCTTTTTTGTGTGTAATAATTGCAATGTGAATGAGTGAAATGCTGTAGTGAGGCAATGATTGTATACTAGAGTGATGAGGGTTGTAGTGAGGAACAAATGTACAGAATGAGAAAAAATTGTACTGATATTTGTAATAAACAAATTTGATGAAATTAAATATTATTTCGTTGTCTTCAAACAAATTTGTCTATCATATTCAGTTTATTTACTAGTACAAATATTTTGTGAATGTATATGAAATGTGATGTGTTCAAATTGTGGAGTTGTAAATCTGTACTGTTGAATATTGAAATATAATATTCAATTTAAATAAAATACTGTATGAATGTCTATACAGTCGTATTCTATTTAAGTATAAGTATTATATTTCTGTCTGAGATGTATATATATAAAACAGTACAATAACAAGCACATTTAAAATAAAATATATTTGTTTGTTATCATCAAACAAAAATCATATAATTGTGTATACAACACCGTTATATACAACACCAAGTACTATATCAAGTCTTTATTCCATGAGCAATCTTTACAAACATCTAAATATATTTATCTTAGTCCAGTTTTATTTTAATAAAACTTCATTCAATTTATAACTTATCTTCTAAAATATTCATATATAATTATCATTTGAAAATTCTAATAATATTAACTATTTACAAACCATATGTAAATTCTTTAATATAATCTATATTATATTATTTAAATTAGTTCTACTTAAATTCAATTAGAATTTATAGTTCCAAAAATCCTTTGTAACTTACTTTTATAAATTCCAATTTTTTTCACACGGCTTATTTTATCCTCCTTATTCACCATAATCGTGAATAGTACTACCATCAAGGTTTTAAATCTCGGATATCGGTCGCGTTTCGTCTCGGGGATTTTATAGACTCAATCTCGTATCGGGGGAGATCTCAGACGAGATGAGTCTAACTCGGGAGTCTGTCTCGGATTTTCATCTCGGGTCTGAAAGTTCATATCGGAACAATCTCGTGGTACATGATATGTTAAAAATAATATTTAAACGAAATGATTTTTATGAATGTTATTAAAAACATAGTAACTTAAACTTAAAATGCAAAATAACTTTACTATTCTTTATTTTGAGAAAGATCATTCATACTCTAAATCGTTATATGCTTAAAATAGAAATATTGTTAGATAGGAAACATTAAAAGGATCCAAAACATTAAAAAAAATCAGCATAAATAGATCATAAAATACATAAATTCATAAGTAACGTGTATGTAAAAAGATGAATATGAAAATCATAAGCATTGTAAAACATATACGAACATACAATATAGTCATTTAACATGCAAAATTAAAATAACAAAAGATTGATATGGCTAGGTTTGAGTTTTTTAATTATAGTTCTTGTTCAGGCAAAAGTTTAAATTTTTACCAAAAAACCTAAGATCTCGAACGATATTCCAGGATTTCGTCTTGGTTGATGTATCGTTCGATATTGCAATATCTCTGGCGATATATTCGAAAGGAGATTTAGAGTGATATTTGCTATTTCGTTTCGGAAGGAGCAGAAAACGAGATCTCGGAGGAGATCTCAGGCGATATTTGCGAGATTTGAAACAGCGAATACCATTCATCAAAATTTTAATTCTACTTCTATCGACCACCCCCGTTTCTAAACTAATATCATTCTTAGATAATCATGAGGTCGTTCGAGTTGGGGCATTTTATTTACCTCTCAGACCATGAGTAACGACATTTTTATCTTCAGAATAAACAGAAGTTTATCAACGAAATTCAACTTCACTAATTATCCCGTATATTCCATTTACTTTCTGATGTGTAACATGGATTTAATATCACGCCCTTTCTTGGAAATCTTATTTCAACTTTGACACATTTACTCCCTTTACGTATTAAGTAAACTGTTACTTAAAACTTTCTTTATAACTTTAACAATCTTTTACAACAACATATATAAATCTTTTCTTCTATTATAAACAAAAGCTTCATAAACTTCTGATAAGTTTATTTCAAACCCATATAGTCATATCTTGATAAAACCGTATTTTATATCGCAAAATTAGATTACATCTTAATAACTTACTCGCCTCATCACTTTAATCCAATTTGTCGTTTCCTTTATAATTTAAAATATTAGTTCAACCTACATTTCTATTTCCATCCAAATTTACATTCAAATTATATCTTTAATTTCTCGAATCTCTTATTTCTTTATAAACATCGTTTATAAAATCTACTTTATGTTTTATCTATTAAAAATATCTCTTTACCTTTAAAATCCTACTTAGATCAGTTTCTAAATAAATATTCTACACAAAATTTCCTTTAACCATAATGATTTCTTGTACTTCATAATTTCACTAAATGAATTCTAATTACTCGATTATCGCTCTGATCATTATTAACTAAATGATAATTCATTTCCACATTTTTTTATTTGAAATAGAAATACTTTACTTCATTATTTATTAATAATATGAAAATGAACCTTTCTTTAAAATAATAATCCACTTCCTTATATCATTAAAAATTCTATATTCATCTCTACTCTCATTTCTATTTAATAATTTGGTTTCTAAATAAATATCTAGAATTCCCTTTAAACACTTTTATATTTGAAATTCTATTTATTTTTTAAAATCCATATATTTTCTTGGCATTCGAAACTACCAAAATCAAGGGTTAGGGTTACTTACGCATCCAAATAAATCATAAACTATCATAGGGTGTCAATCATGTCATATAACAACATATATGTGAAAACAATATAAATAAATGTTGAGGAATCTAGTTGGATTCCTCCAACCTGTTTTCCCTGCATCCACAGATGTTAGTCAAACAATAATAATACCCATCCTGCTCCGAGGCAGGATATCGTGGTATAGAAGGTCATCCACTATATATATTGTAGGGCGTATAGGGAAATCATCCGCTAATGGTACCGCGGCATCCGCTAATGGTATTGTGGGCATTATCCAATCACCAATATTATTATTAATATTATATATATACTACTGTAACTTTATATCTATCAATTATCATCCAACATGTAATAAATAAAATTTGGATTATTGAAAACAGTCCGTAATAATTTAACTGAGTGAGTTTAACTCACCTTGATTTTTCCATAGCTGAATATTCTGGTTTAAATTCCATTGCTGCGTTTACGAATCGTCTTGAATTATCTTGAATAATTTCTACGATTATTTAATTTAAATTTATCGATTAGATTCTATTCGTTTTAAATTAATCACTGACATAAATAAAATAATTATCCTAAATAATTTAAATTTAAATTATGGTAAAAATATATACCTTATTGCTTTTAACACTATGAAGCCAATCAATATTCATCGACCCACTTCTACTACAATCAGCCCAAAACAAATTCTCCATTCCATTTCAACATTTCTTCAAACAACTTACATTCAATTTTCGAACTGCTGTGCTAAATCACTAACTCGACCTCGACACTTTTCCAACTCCAGTCACGGGCGCTACAGACTCCTACTGCCACCATACCGGCATTCCACATACCAAATACCATTGCGCACCTCAACTCCATTAGCCACACAAACCGGACAGCATCATCCAATTAACAAACCATGTCATCCTCCCCAAAAATGCAGACCCGTACTCTTATATATATTCTCCTGTCACCAACATCCTATAACCCGATCACTTCCTCCACATAACAGCCCATTTTCTCGATCATCTACATCCATACTCCCAAATCTCCTACTGTTCATTAATCAAAGAAAAACGAACCTAGTTCACTTCAGTAAATCAAACTACCCGCATTTCTAATGCCTATTGTCGCAGTAATTAGTCAGTCCAGCCAAATATTAATAGATTTCACTTCCCAAATTGCAGAAAAATATAAACTCTAGTGTAACCATACCAGCGTTGCTTTCTAAGAATTACGGCATCATCCACCCCTAGTTGGTCATCACAAAAATTGGACTACACCGCCACTCCAAATCCCATAGTTCAACTTCAATCCAGTCAAACTCCTTTAGGCATCGCACCCACGCACCCACTCCAGTCGCATGTGTCCAGTATGCCTCTAATTTGCCGATACAAATATCGGATCCTCATCAGTCCCTAAATCGACAACTCAGATTTGGTCATGGATCCTCCATATGCACCCTTCGCAATGTCGAGAACATCCATCAATCATACCCCTCAATTGCGTCTCCCATCTCAATTCAGTGAAAATCCAATCGAACCTCAAATCGCACTCATTAATCAAGTGTCTCCAGTTGTTTCGAGTAATAAGGCTTTCGTGATTTCAATCGCCAAATCGATTTGCCTTTCCCCCTTTTTTTCAGAGAATTGATTTTGATTGTACTGTGAATGGGAAAGAACGAAAATGGAAAAGTACGTTAATTGATTTCGTGGTTTTGGAATGGAGAGAGCTGACTGCGAGAGCTAAATTTATAGTGAATGAGCTGACGATAAGAACAACGTCATTTTCACAAAAATACCAGTAGCTTTAGGTGTTGACAATAGGGAGGAAGACTTAACGTCCTTTGTGATGAACCTAAACTCCTGTTCCACGATGGCAAGGGTTGTCTTTGGAATATAACACATAAACAAATAACAGCAGAGCAGAAATATATAAATACATCAGATAATGTACCACAAATACACTGGATAAACACAATCATCAGAGTTACACAGTATACAGGATCATACTTAGTACAAAATACAGTTTCAGCTTTACATAAGATGTCTACAGCAGAATCAAAACACAATATGTACAACAGGAGCTGAACAACATAAAAAGAAAGAAATGATAGAATCCATCATCAGCTTCATAGCTATCCAGAAAGAGCCTGCTAAAACTGGAATACAAGGCTACCCGGGTAGAAAATAGGGCATCCGAGTTTGCAAGTGAAACAAACTACGAGTCAGTCATGGGACTGGTATGAGAAATCTACTTAACTTATTTTAATAATAAGGCCAATCACAGGACCACGCCGCGGAATAGGTTTACTCCATTGGATTGCCAGTGCTTAAAACAAGTACCCTTTAAAAATTGCAATGCTTTTTATAAAAATGAAGCCATTATAAGACTTAGTTCCCATCACAGATGATAGAGTTTTACCTTATAATGGCCAAAATATGCTTGATACGAATAAAACAAAAGCATTTCATATTATTACTAGTGTTTATATGTTTTAAAGAAAATTTCAATCATATGTATCAATCATAGACGGCATACGTGCCCCATACCACTATGTCACCATATATAGGTTTACAATCAAAACCGCACGATGTCGTATTTGGAAATTGGATTCCGTCATGAACCAAGGCAAGGGATCATCCTTACAGCTTCGAGACTGCCTAGCCCGAGCCTTAGGAATAGCCGCAATTGCACCTTGGATCTTCAAGGTCGGTCCACGTGGAGTAGATTAAATCTCCTGAACACTGCATTTCCCCACCCTATGGGGCATAAACTGGTTATATACCGACCAAACCATCGGCCCCGAAGCGACTGATATAACCGAGGCGCCTCGCTATCTATCATCCACATAAGTAAAATGTCCGGGCGTGTAAAACCAAAAACACCACTCCTAGCTGGAAAGAAACGCATGTCCTCCCTGAAGTCCTCTCCTATTTCTGGTCCATACCGAGGTGTGAGGCTCGCGAATCAACGCTAAACACAAAGCTAGCTATTTAAAGCCCTGCTTTGATCATCTACCACAAGACTCTGCTTTTCTGCAAAAGCCTTTATCACTGCATTTCAGCATGCCACACAGGCAATTCACGCCATGCAACTGATGTATATCAATCACACAAAATGAAATCCAACGTAGGACACACAGTCCATTTACAAGTCCGTTCTAGGTCTGAACGAAACCGGAGGCACCTTATTCCTCTCCTGTATGTCCAATATAGGAGAGAGGCGCTCACACATCCAAACGATCAACAAGTACATCCAGACGACCACCACTGTAACCCCTTAAGGGCAGTAAATCCCATCAAAGGCATCAGTAGCCATCCACTTGATGTGAAGATCCTCGGTCTTGCACCGTCTTCATATCTTCGACTTCTAACCGTCGACCAATTATTTGAAATGAGAATTAACTCGGCCTTTTAAAATAATTCACGTATATTCAGAATTTCAAATCAATTCATTTCAATGGTTAAATTATCTAACATTCATAATTCAGTTCATTAATGTAATTTTCACGTCAAACACATTCAACCATCAAATATCCTATAAACCGAGTAAATTCAGTTTATTTCCATTCCATATCGTTTATGATATTTTATAACGTTTATCGCTATTTTTATTTATTTAAATATAGCCAATATATTCAAACGACGCTTCAGGCCATAACGCGGCCATGGCGCTGTTTTTCTCTAGATTTGATTTACACATATCTGAAAATCTAACCGTTGGATCTTTACATATTTTATATCATCGGAAATGTCTTCTCAAAGCAGATCCAACGGTTCCAGTTTTCGGAAAATCCGACGATCGGATTTCTCGATACAATCGTTTGAAATTACGATTTCAAAATATGAACTGTAGCGTCGTTATTCAATTTAATTTAATTATATTTATATATACTAATATAATCCATTTTGGCGTTGTTTTCATTCAGATTTGAATTTAACATTTCACAAAATCTAACTATTGGATCTTTACAAATTTGGTGTCGTTGGAAAGATATTTCCAAAGCGGACCCAATAGTTTCGGTTTCGGAAACACTCGATGGTTGGACCTCCCGCAATAATAGTTTAAAACCACGATTTCAAAATACGAACTGCAACTTCATTATTCAGTTTAATTTAATTATATATATATATATATATAATCCTTTCTTCGATTTCCAAACCATTTTCATTTTATATATTTGATAAAAATAATATTTTTACCCAATACATATTTATTTCAACACATGACTATTTTTAACACATTGCATATATAATAAAAATGTGATTTTTATTGTCAAAACAATTTATTTCAAAAATGAAGATTTTTAGCGATTCATATATATTATAAAAATGTGATATTTATTATTAAAACAATTTATTTCAAACACAAATATTTTATATACTTCGTACATACCATAAAAATGTTATTTTTATTGTTCAAAACATTTCATTTCATACATTCAATAAAAATGTTATTTTTATCATTCAAACAATTTATTTCAAAAAGGAATATTTTTCCAATACATGAATCTATTTCAACACATGAATATTAATCAAACATATGAATATTTCAGCAAATTTCGGCAGGATAACGGCAGGATAGTTAAAACTGGCACCGTCCCGAGTTCGGCTCCTCGCTCTACCTTAAAGCCTCGCAGCTTTGGACAATGGGGATTTCAAAAATCTAGTTCGTATGCAGATGAATTTTTCCACAAACTAATCCTATTTGTTTTCAACCACAAACAACCATAATCAAATCAACCATTCGTAATATTCATCAAATTTCATGTCAACCAAAATCCAAACAATCACAACCAATATATCGTCCATGGTCTGTGGACGAGGGGAGTGTGTGTGTATATATATATACACACACACACACATATGTAAATATATTTTGATTTCATTTGAATATCATTTCAATTCCATTCAATGCACATATGATTTTTACAACGCATATATAACTTATACATCGCACATATAATTTATACAACGCTTATACATGAGGTGTACAACGCTTATATAACTTATACATTAACCGTATAATTTATACATCGCCATTCCATATCGTTTATAATTTAGAAATCTCACGTTGGGTTCCACTCCAAAAATTGTATGAAGCTCCAAAAATTCTCCGGTCTCTTCTAGAATGTAGATGATGTCCACATCGTCCCGGTGTCTCTTGTTTCACTGGATTTCAACCACACAGCAAAAAGATGATTTTAATAACTTTGCAACACTTTTATTTGTCGAAATCAGTTAAAATAAATAAAGGCAGTACCTTTCAGCAAATGGTTCCAAACTAGGTTTGGATTTTTCGTCGAATCCGTGAAGGGGTTGGGCGATCGGGCTATGCAGCGTCAAAGGGGGATGGAGGGCGCACGTGTGCAAGGGGGTATGGCCCCACTCGGTGTCGACAGTAGAGCACGGCGACGCCTTGAAGTCCGGATCTATCAGGGTTCATATCTAACGAAATACTCAACGATAAAATCCAAACTTTATATGGATTTGAAGCTTGAGCGATCCTTTATAAAATTCTCAGCTGGGGCACGTGATTTTATTGAGCGGTTTGATAGAGTTTGAAGAGAGAAGTCATGGAAACGTTTCCGTCATTCATTGCAGCTGATACCAGGAGAGAGAAAATGGAACGATGAATATGATTTGCCAAGTGATTTTATATTTATTTTTAATTTATTTAAATCCGAAAATACCCCTCAATCCATACTAACTCCAATTCACACCCAACGACTGTCGCCCCTAGCTAAATACCCCCATTCCGGACACAATGGAATATGTTTCGTAGGCCCATTCGACTGTTTCAGCCAGTTATTCTTCAAATTAAAATATAAAATATTCAATATTTGATTTGAACGTATATTTCAATTTTCCGGGGCCACATACTAATCCCAAAAATTCCAGAAAAATAAATCTAGCTATGTTTGGATGATACGGTCCCAACAAAACTAGTTTCATCAAAATTGGAGACCGTTTGAAAAATGGTCATTTTCTGTTCGATCCAAATTGACTAAAATTTACCAAACACATTTTCCTTTGCCACGCTCACATATTGACTCCAAAAATTATGAAATTTGAATTCTAGCAATAATTTGACATTCCGGATCCAAAAAAAGTGGTTTCGTCGAAAACGGAGGTCGTTTGCAAAATGTCTATTTTCACAGCTATATTAATTCTATAGCGATCATTCTGAAAATTCATTTGGCTATAACTTTTGATTCCCGTATTGAATTTTGATTTTTCAGATTCGTTAGAAACATATTCATAAACAGATTCAAATATTTTTGGTTTCACTAAAATCCGTTTTATTTTGCATCCGGTACAGTCAGTCAAAGTTCAAATTCAAAATTTCAAACTGCCGCGCCATTTCAGGCCTTGTTTTATAATTAAAATTAATATATTTATTTTCCAACATCGATTCAAATAGACTTTTGGTCGTTATTATTTAAAATAATTTATTTTAAATATTTAAAATTCATTAAAATAGCCAAATTACAATGTTTAAATTGGTTCAGATTTTCCGGGTTGTTACAATCTCCCCCACTTAAAATCTTTTCATCCCCGAAAAGGAACGAAGCTGAAAGTTGTTTAATTAACCAACTCAACTTTCATTCTTCAACTTTTCAGTTTCTAAGAATTTTCCAATTCTTCAAAAATTTGGCTAACACCCTAAATTTTTGAAATTTTTTGCCATAACCTCCTTTGTACAGGGAAGGGTTTGGAAATTTATTGGCCCGTATTAGGTACCCAATAAATCCTAATAAGCATGTACATATTTATAGTGACATATTCTGGTGTCCACAGTGGAGTGTGTATAGATCATAATTCCAGAGAATAAATTCTCGTCACCCTATAAATGCTTTTTGTGCCTTAATGACCAAAGAGACATGTTTATTGTCATCTCCGGACCCGTGTGGGTTTTTTATTAATCTGGCAATTTACCATTACATTTTATATAGTCGATATCCGTCTTCTGTTCAACCTGCAATATATAGTCATCGCCATACAAGCCTCTCGCTCGTATGGTAAATCTTCAACCACGTTACATAAGCTCCAAATGTTTATGTGGTATATGATGAAGTATGCCATGTAGTGTAGTTCAAAATTAATTGTTACTATCCTATGGTGACGTTTATTATAATTGCATTTATAGGAGTTGATATAATAAATAAAATTGCGCATCCAACTCATTAAGGTTTACCTATTTGTCGGGCAAGAAAATAAATTCTTTACTCAATAGCAAATCCATTTACCTGTTCAAACATATATAATGTACATGCATGTATTTCTATCTATTTTTAAACTAGTCTAATATTTGATTCAATTGCATACATTTACCCTTCATGCTCTTATTGATTTTATTATTCGAATGTGATTTTGTTTGAACTAACAATCACTCCACACAAACAACAATCAATTTATTTTTAACCTTTTCAAATATATAGTAATTAATTCATATACTCTTTTAAAATCATTCGGACTATATGATTAAAAATTCTACATCCATGAAAAGGAAACAACAACCAAGTAGAAAACAATACGGAAATGCAAAATATGGTAAATGCACCTTGCACCAGAGTTAATCAGAGATATCCACCCTGCAATTGGGATAGGCTTTCTTAATACTCTCCTCAGTTTCCCAAGTACAGTCTCGCGAATCCCCACTCCATTGCACTTTGACTAAGTGAACCTTCTTGTTCCTCAACTCTTTAGTTTCTTTGCCAATAATCTTTATCGGCTCTCTCCTCACAGCTAATTCTAGAGTAATTTCCAAATCTTGTTGTGCGGCTTCTTCCACGACCAAGTCTGGATCATGCACATGCTTTCGAAGTTGAGATACGTGAAACACATCATGTACCCCAGGCAACCAATCAGGCAATTGGACACTATAAGCGAGAGTTCCAATCCGCTCGAGCATAGGAAACAGGCCTATAAATCTAGGCGTCAACTTCCCTGTTTTGCCAAATTGGACTACTCCTCTCATCGGAGAAACCCTTAGATACACATAGTCACCAATAGCAAATGATAAATCTCTTTTTCTCGAATCTACATAGCTCTTCTGTCGGCTTTGAGCGGCTAGTAATCGTTTCTTAATGAAATCGACTTTATCCGTAGCTTCGTGAATCATATCTGGTCCCACTACAAGTCTATTACTAGGTTCTACCCAACAAGCGGACGGTCTACCATACAGTGCTTCGAATGGTGACATTTTCAGGCTCGCTTGGCAGTTGTTGTTGTATGAGAACTCAGCCAAATGCAAGCGGTCTTCCCATGATTCGGCAAAATCAATAACGCAAGCCCGCAATAAATCTTTTAGAATACGATTCACCCTCTCAGTTTGACCATCTGTTTGAGGAAGATATGCGGTGCTCAAGTTTAGTTTGGTTCCTAATTCTGCTTGGAATGCTTCCTAGAATTTACTAGTGAAAATCGGGTCACGTTCGCTAACGATACTCATGAGAACTCCATGAAGTTCAACAATCTCCTTGAAATAAATCTACGCCAAAGTTTGAGCAGTTCTATTCGATCTAACGGGTAAAAAATGGGCCGTCTAAGTGAAACGATCTACAATCACCCAAATACTGTCGTTTCCTTTCCGGGTTCTGGGCAAACCATCTATGAAATCCATAGAAATCTAATCCCACTTCCAACCTGGAATTTCCAACGGTTGCAACAATCCAGCGAGCTTCTGTTGATCGCTCTTGACTTGTTGACAAGTGGAACGCCTGCTTACATATATAGAGATGTCTCTTTTCATCTCCTTCCACCAGAAGGTTCGCTTGAGGTCATTATACATTTTACTAACCCCTGAATGGATACTCAGCTTGGACTTGTGACACTCGTCCATTACTTCTCTTTTGAGCTCAAGGCTATCGGGAACACAAATTCTTTCTTTCAATCTCAGAATTCCTGCGCTATCCACTTGGAAACTGGAGACT
Source organism: Allium sativum (assembly GCA_030737875.1). NCBI lineage: Eukaryota > Viridiplantae > Streptophyta > Magnoliopsida > Asparagales > Amaryllidaceae > Allium > Allium sativum. Next base: position 153,286,226 of record CM060912.1, read on the forward strand.
TCGCCCCTTTGAATTCTTTTGATCATCTCTTTAACAAAACTATCGTCTTTCTAAAGAATAGATAATTCATCAATCAACGATGGTGTAATGATAAGATTGGCTATGATCACACTCTTTCCGCTGAGCGCATCAGCCACAACATTGGCTTTCCCCGGAGTATACAAAATATCAAGATCGTATGCCACGAGAAATTCTAACCAACGCTGCTGCCTCATATTCAGATCTTTCTGGGTGAATAAATACTTCAGTGATTGATGATCGGTATATAATTCGAACTTCTCACCCAATAGATAATGCCTCCAGATCTTCATAGCAAACATGATAGCTAACAATTCAAGATCGTGAGTTGCATAATTCTTCTCATGTGGCTTCAATTGACGGCTAGCATAAGGGACTACTTGGCATCTTTGCATTAATACTGCACCTAGACCTTCTTTAGAAGCATCTGTCCAGACTTTCTAGTCTTGATTGCCATCAATAATTGTTAACACTGGAGCAGTTATCAGCCTTAACTTCAGCTTTTGGAAAGCCGCCTCACGTTCTGGAGTCCAATTGAACCTTGAATGTTTCTTAGTAAGCTTCGTTAAGGAACTAGATATCTTTGAAAAATCCTTAACGAACTTCCGATAATAACTAGCCAATCCAAGAAAACTTCGGACTACTGTGGGCGTAGTTGGCTGCTTCCAATTCTGAATAGCAGTAATCTTACTGGGATCTACAGAAATTTCTTCCTTTGATACGACGTGACCAAGGAATTTGACTTCTTCTTGCCAGAATATACATTTGGAAAATTTGGCTTTTAAAACATTCTTTCTGAGAATTTCTAACACTTGTTCCAAATGTTTTTCATGCTCGCTTTCTGACCTAGAGAAGATTAGAATATCATTAATGAAGACCAACACAAATTTATTCAATAGTTCTCTGAATACCCAGTTCATTAGATCGACAAAATAAGCTGGAGCGTTACATTAGCCGAACGGCATTACTAACGACTCATAGAATAAATCTGGACCTCTGAACGGTGTCAAAGGAACACAATCTTCGACAATACGAAGCTGATGGAAGCCGGTAGCTAGGTTCATTCGTGAAAATACTTGTGCTCCATTCAATCGATCCAACAAATCATCAATTCGCGGCAATGGATATTTATTCTTCAATATCTGCTTATTCAAGTCACGATAATCCACACATAATATAAGAGTACCATCTGACTTTGGGACGAATTCCATTGCTGCTCCCCAATCAGAGAAACTAGGTCTGATTAGACCCTTCCATGCAAGCTGTCGAGTTTGATTGTCTAACTCTTCTTTTTCCTTCAAGGTCATTCTTCGAATAGCGTGAACTACTAGCCTTGCATTTGGAATTAAAGAGATTTTGAAATCGATTTCTCTACGCGAAGGTAAGCTAACAACTTCTTCGAACACATCCGCATAATTCTTCACGATAGGGATATCTTCTATGTCGACCCAAACATTCTCTATAACGACAGGAACAGGTTCTAATTGAGAAGGAGAAACATCCAGAGATAACCAAAAGTCTTTTCTATCAGAATTCGGACCTTCGCATGGAATGGTTATATATCCTAGCTTTGTTTTAACTTTAACAACTCTTTCTGCACAGTTAACTTCCGCTTCATATTTGGTTAACCAATCTAATCCCATAATAAGATCAAATTCTGTGAAATTCATGACGATCGAGATAGTAGGGAACCGATAACAGGAAAAAGTAGCAGGCATCCCACAAATCCAACCAAGATATAGGGAACCCCCAACTGAATTATGGACAGTCATGAGTGCTTAAAGCTTTTTCAGTTTCAAATCCAGTTTCTGTAACACCCACACGTCCATTAATGTGACTCACAAAGGGAATGCATTAACTTTCATGGAGCATTTTAAGTGTGTATAGAACAGAAACTTAACAACAAGACATATATAAACAGTACTAAAACTTTAAAACTTTATTTCATTGCAGCGGAAAATACATAAGTTTGATTACATCATCAAAACCAGAGTCAAAGTACATAATATCCATCTTGACCAACTCAAAGTACATAAACTGAAAGACATAACCCCAATACAAAATAGCCATAAATAAGAGAAGCTGAACTTTACTTTAGCGATCCAAGCAACTTCTAAAAGCAAGCGATACAGCTGTCCAAAATCAAGCTCCACTGTTGCTAGTTCCAACCCGAGCACCTTGAGGGGGGGGGGGAGGAAGAAAAGAGGAGGAAACAAAGGGGGTCAGACATAAAGTCTGGCGAGTGTGATAAATTTAACAATATAATTACCAAAATAACTAGGCTAAGGCATAAGTTGGAAAATAAGGAAATGATTGTGAACAACTGAGTAAGACAGAGTAAACAAGGAAACAAGATGAACAAAGATAACGTTAAAACGCACCTAAACCACTATAAGATAATTACTATACTGTGCCACCACTACTATACTGCACCACCACTAGTCACCCTAATGGTTGATCCCGCCTACAAGACTTTAACAATGATAATGGTAGTTTTGTGCACCCCTAGTTGCCTTCATAGGTGCCGCCTGCCCCTATCTCCACTAGGTGTACCCACTACCCCCAAGCGATCGGCTCCCTAACTCATAAATACCCGTGCTGACCCCATAGTGGGGTGTATCACTCCCCAAAGTGGCAACTCGATACCACCAATAATGCACGGCTTATACCTACACGATGCAACAATATCTTACCTACCAGCCCGGGTACACACACGCATATGAACCCATTGGACTTGTGTTGCCACCGCTAACCCGGTTTGGCCTCTTACAGTCAAGCCCAGTATGCGTGTCCCGTCCTCGACTTAGGTCGAGCCCACAAAGATACGTATGGGTTACTGGTTGAAACGAGCCCCCATTACTTGACACAAGCTATCCACCTAAGCTTGGTCCCCTCTAGTATATCCCACTTAACCCTCTTCTTATTCATGTTCACTTACATGTTTCAAATTTTGGTTAAGTATTTCAAATCGTATATCAAATGCCACCGAAGGCACCCTCTGAATTCCACATGCCACCTAAGGCACCCAATTCACCCCCCTCATGTCCCACTACATGTTTATCTGGTTAAGTGTTTCTTAATTCATTAAGATCATAACCTTATAAAGACATCCCACATTAGACTGACATTTGTGGCAGCTGGATTTGCCGGGTGGGTCCTGGCATTCTTACACCATAAAAGAGCCTAACCTCGTGTCTTTACAACTGTCACGTATTTAATTTATGCCTAAGACCTCCCACATTAGACTGACATTTGTGGCAGCTGGATTTGCCGGGCGGGTCCAGGCAGTCTTACACCACAAAAGAGCCTAACCTCGTGTCTTAGACGATTAATTTCTCCTAATTAAACATTCCCCAATTTGAATTACTTTCCCTATTCAAATTATTAATCAATTCCAAATTTAACTATGGCCATAATTGACTCAATTATGTCCATCCATTTATGGTATGTAAAATCATACCAATTATCATCACAAATTTATTTTATGCCATTTAATGCATTTATGCCAATTCTCAATATTAAATCTTTTAATATCATCCCATTACCCCACGTTGTACGTTCGTTCGTTTAACGTAAAATATACGTTAGACTCGAATAGTCTAACTCATAGAATAAAGAGAAAACACCACAACATACATATAATTAAAACTAGATCTAAACATAAGGGGTGAACTTGCATGTGTGAATGATGTTCTAAATCTAAAACTTGCATAGGTCAAAGTTACAACTTGCATAAATCTACACATGTCATAAATCCAATTCTAAAGGTGTAAACTTGTTTAGGTAATGGTCACAACTTGCATAAATCATGTATGTCATAGATCTACATCTAAAGGTGTATACTTGCATAGGCAATAACCACAACTTGCATAACATGATTCATATCCCAAACACATATATTTATATAAACTTGCATATGTGATTTATGCAACATAACAATAGTGTAAACTCACATCTAAACATATAAACTAGCATGTAAAATTTAGCATATAACTCACACATTTCATAGCCTAACTTTAGATCTAAAATAAATGTCATAAAACATGTAAGGTTATACATAATCTTTACTAACTTGCATATGATTCATGTCTAAATCAATATCTAAACTTGCATACATACATATGATTTATCATATGAATCAACATAACCAAACTAGCATATGAACAACATGATGATTTGATTATACATAAGCCAATCATAGAATTACAACATAGATGATTGCATCATAAAATTTACAACATAGATGATAACATCACAACATAACATTATAGAATTTACAACATGTATGATAACATCGCAATTTTACACCATAATTATAACATGCGGTCAATAATTAACATCATATCTATATAATCCACATCATAACTTAATCCAATTAAATTAATAATTATTTTATTAAAGAAATCAAACTCACAACTCAAAGAAGGTCTTGAGTTCTGAATTCTGAGTTCTGAAGTTGAATTAGCTTTCCTTTGAAGTAGATTCGTTGTTAGAGTTGAATAGATTTGAATTTGATTTGCTTTCTTTCTCTCTAATTGGTGGCAGCTATTCTGAGTTGCAAGGTGACGGCATGGAGGCCATGAATCTAATTTTAATTTGATTTTAAGGTTTGAGTCTTCATGTCTTTTTATAGAGTTTAGGATTAGTTTAGGCCATCCGATCAACCCAGAATTAATCCCAGCCAATCAGAGCAGATCAGAAACCCTAATGAGTCAGCACACAATCATTAACAGGTCACTAATCAAATCTGCCCGGGGGGGGGGGGCAAGTCGACCCCCAGGTCGACCTGGTCAGGGTAGGTCGACCCTATGGTCGACCTGGCCCTGGCGGGAATTTTCCCGCCTAGCCTGTTTGACTTTGAAATTTGAATTTTCTGAAATCTGTTTTGAATTTTCTGAAACTTCTGATGGCCATAACTTCTTCCATACGAAGTCCAATTCACGCAAACTCGGACTCTATCTCAACCAGAATTCCGAGACGAACAAAATGGCGCAACTCATTTCCCTTAATTCTCACATCTGAGATTAGTTATTCTTTAATTTGTGAACTTTAGTGTTAACATAAATACGAGGTGTTACATTCTCCCCTCCTTAAAGGATTTCGCCTCCGAAATCTCCAAGTTAAGGAGAATGCATATCCTAACATCCAAACAACAATCTACTCAACCATTAAACACAGGCATCCATTGTCCTTATAGAATTTCTAATGCTGTATGAACATATGCAAGAAGTATGTATATATGTTCCTTATCTAATGCGAAATCAGGCGGTCTACTGATTCAGTTGACCTCCTTAATGCAAACCATGATAGTGCCATGCATCCATTATGTATGCGAAAGAATCCTATCGATACATATTATTTCTACATATGTGCACAACCATTCACCAAAATGCAACATCCATGTGATAGCACAACCATTATACATCCATTAACTTAAATATGCACACACATTTATATACAATATGCAATATGAAGTGATTGAGCTGATCTAGTGCCAAAAATGTGTGTATATGCATCCACGAGCAACCACTAGCAAACATTTGCATCCACATGCATACATCATACATGTTTCAACCATAGGACTACCCTATCTAAAGGTCAAAGATACTAGCGAAAGGACATACTAAAGATAAGATAAGCACAAGCTAAGCGATAAAGGAGAAATTAAAAGACATACCCTCGAAAAGAAAAGGGTACAATGAATGCATCTTCTCTTCCGTCTCCCAAGTAGCGTTGCTCTCCTCATCTCCCCATTGCACTTTGACTAGCTTGACCTCTCGATTCCTCAACTTCTTAACCTCCAACCCAAGAATGCATGTTGGAGCTTGTCGAATCGTTGCATCACGCTCTATCTCCACTTCTTTAAGCAAGCTCAGATCTACCACTTCCGCGGTCTTGTGCAAGCACTTCCTCAAATCTGATACATGGAATACATCGTGTACACCACTTAGTCTCTCGGGCAACTCCACTCTATACGCCATCTGCCCAATCCTCTCCTTAATAGGAAACGACCATATGAACCTTGGTGCTAACTTCCCAACGGACCCAAAGCGAACCACATTTCGTAATGGAGACACCTTGACAAAGACCATGTCCCCACATCAAACTCAAGATCTATCCTCCTCTTGTCAGCATAAGATTTCTGCCTATCTTGCGCCATCTTCATCCTCCTTCGAATCAAATCGATCTTTTACGAAGTCTCTCTAATCATATCGGGCCCAAGTAAGATCTTATCTGTAGACTCCTACCAACATGTAGGCGAACGACACGACCGTCCATAAAGAGCCTCGAACGGTGCCATGCCAATGCTAGACTGGAAGCTATTATTATATGCGAACTCCACCAATGGAAGATGTTCCTCCCATGTACCTCCGAAGTCTAAGACACACAACCTCAATAAGTCCTCTAGAATACGATTCACCCTCTCGGCCTGGCCGTCCTTCTGAGGATGATATGCGGTGCTCAAACATAACTGAGTCCCTACCGACTCTTGCAAGCTTTTCCAAAATTCGCTAGTAAAGATAGGATCGCGGTCACTCACTATGCTAGAAGGAACACTGTGCAAACAAACTATCTCTCGAATGTATACAGAGGCTAACCGTGAAGCAGTCCTCTTACTCTTCACGGGAATGAAATGGGCGCTCTTAGTAAGTCTGTCTACCATGACCCAAATCCCCATATTACCCTTCCTCGATCTTGGTAACCCATCAATAAAGTCCATCGAGACACTTTCCCATTTCCATTGTGGAACCTCCAATGGGTGAAGCAACCCACCGGGCTTCTTTTTCTCTGCTTTTACTTGTTGGCACACCAAGCATCTAGCGATAAACTCGGCCACATCCCTCTTCATGCCGGCCTAAAAGTAAACTCGTCTCATGTCCATGTACATCTTGTCCCCGCCGAGATGGATGGTCATCTTCGAACGATGTGCATCATCAAGAATGGTTTTCCTCAGATTCTCGTCCCGTGGTACACAAAGTCTACCGTCCCTACGTAACCAACCATTATCATCTAGGGTATACCTACTGAGATGGCTCGATGACTCCCCCCTTTTGAGCTTCTCTACTAACTCAACCAATTGTGGGTCATCTCGCTGTGCCTCACCAATCTGTCCCAAAAACGTAGGTCTGACCTCTAAGAATGCTAGCAAACCGGGTACAAAGTCAACGGATGGTCTAAAGTCAAACATAGAGATGAACTCCAAGCTTCGCCGCTCAACAAACAATGGACTCAAGGACAACCTTTTCCTACTTAAGGCGTCTGCCACCACGTTACCCTTGCCAGGGGTATATGCAATCTCGAAATCTTAGGATGCTAAGAATTCCATCCACCTTTGTTGCCTTAAGTTCAAGCCTTTCTTAAAGAACAAGTATTTTAGCGATTTGTGGTCAGTGAACAATTCGAATTTCTCGCCAAGAAGATAATGGCGCCAAGACTTAAGCGCGAAAACAATAGCGGCCAACTCTAGGTCATGTGTAGGGTAATTTCTCTCATGCACTCTCAACTTCCTTCCACCATAGGCTATTACCCTTCCCTCTTGCATTAAGACTGCGCCTAGTCCTGTCCCACAAGCATCAGTATAAACGGTAAATGGCTTACTCCCATCCGGCAACACTAAGACTGGGGTTGTGGTCAAAGCTCTCTTCAAACGTTGGAACGCATCATCACAATCTACGTCCCATGTGAAAACTAAGTTCTTCTTCGTCAAGCGTGTTAATGGGGCTGATATTTTTGCGAAGTCTTTGATAAACTTCCTATAGTAGCCAGCTAACCCTAAGAAACTCCTCACCTCGATAGCGTTTTTTAGGGACCTTCCAATCTTGGATGGCCACTACCTTCGTGGGATCCACAGCTATCCCTTCTTTGGAAACAACGTGCCCTAAGAATCGCACTTCCTTCCTCCAAAAGTGATATTTAGAAAATTTAGCTTTAAGGATATGCGCTCTCCAACACTTCCCTAAGATGTAGGGCATGCTCTTCCTCGCTTTTAGAAAAGATCAAGATGTCGTCCACAAAGACTACCACGAATTTATTGAGGTACTCCTTAAACACCCTACTCATTAAGTCAACAAAGTATGCGGGGGCATTTGTCAAACCGAAGGGCATCACAAGCCACTCGAAGAAGCCGTCTGGAGTCCTAAAGGCAGTCTTGTCTATGCTATACTCAACCACTCTCAACTGATGGACACTCGTGGCTAAGTCCAACTGCGAAAACACTGAGGCGCCAACTAACTGATCGAAGAGATCATCAATTCTTGGTAGTGGGTGTCTATTCTTCTTAGTAAGCTCATTAAGTTCTCTATAGTACACAAAAAGTCTAAGGGACCCATCAGCCTTCGTGGCAAATACTACTGGAGCACCCCACTCTGATATACTACGTCTGATGAACCCCTTCTCAAGCAATTCTTTCACCTGCTTACTGAGTTCTCTTCTCTCTCTTGGAGCCATGTGGCGCACTGTCAATGCAATTGGCTTTGCATCATCTACTAGATATATTCGAAAGTTTATCTCACGTTTTGGGGGTAAACCCCTCACCTCATCAAAGACATCAACATATTCACGGGCTATACGAACAGAATGTAAATCATCATCGGATGCGTCAATGGATTCTAGGTAGCTAAGCATTACTGGACCTCTAGGGTCACAAGAAATATCAAGGGTCTTTACACCATAAGTCATCAATCTAATCACCCTTCTTTCACAATCTAGGATGGCCGCGTATCTAGTTAGCCAATCCATACCTAGAATCAAGCCGTAGCCCATGAAGCCAAGAACAAAGGCGTTGAATTCAAACCCAACACCCAAGATAAACACTCTCAAATCCCGACAAATCATAGAAAGATGAGCCGAACAACCAACAGGATTTGAGACTACTAAGGGATCTGTAACTAGACTAGTATCTAGGTGCAGTGTTTCAACTAATGATGTAGAAATAAACGAATGTGATGCGCCAGAATCGAATAAAGTATGGACAGGATGATCAAACAGAAAAAATAACTCTCAACGGAAATTGCTCTACCTCGTTCTTGCAGCGGTGGGACCACGAGAGCCTGAACTTGTCCCCTTGCCTGCCCTGGTGCCATAAGAGCTTGCACCTGTCCTCTTGAGGTAGACCCTGCCCTCTGCCCTTTCCTTGGGCAGTCCTAAATCAGATGTCCCACTTCGCCACAGTGGAAACAACGAGTCTTCTTTTTCTTCCTACAATCTTTTCTTAGATGGCCTGGTGTCCCACAGTTAAAGCATCTTTTCTTTCCCTTACCATTGTTGTCTTTTCCACCCTTCTTGTTCTATTGTTGCTGTTGCAGTTTCTTTTGATCCCCTTTCTTCTCGGGTGCCTTATTAGCATTGACGCCCTTCTCTTCTTCATGCATAAGCGCCATGTCAACTAGTCTCTCAAAGGTAGCCACCATGGGGATGTGGGTCATAGCTAACCCATGAAGCGGCTCGTTCAAACCCTTAACAAATCTCAGGGCCTTCTTTTCTGGAGTATTCACCAAGTCCAAGCCAAATCTCGCCAACTGATTGAACTTGTTGACATATGTTTTCACCGATAGATTCCCCTGCTTCAATGCTAGAAACCTTTCCATGTATAGATTCTCTTCAGCCCGTGATAGAAACTTCGCCTCAAACCTCCACCTGAAATCTGGCCATGTATCAACTGGACGTTCTCCATTAGTGACCTCCCACCAAAACGAGGCCTCATCCTTCATTGGCCAGGCAGCTAACTGGACCTTTCTTCCATCTTCCACTTCAAAGATCCCAAACAATTCTTCCACCTCCTTTAGACAATTACGAGCTTCCACAAATGTCTCCGTCCCATGAAAAGGTTTTCCACCCATTGCCCGAAAGTCCTTACATATCTTTGCGAAAGTATCGACGCGAGGAGGAGGAGGAGGGGGAGGAGGAGGAGGAGAATTTGCTGGACCTGCGATGGCGGCCCTAGTCTCCAAATAACTCCTAAACCATCCTGGTATAGGTATCCCCTCGAGTATCTCGGGAATTCCAGACATGCTGAAACGAAAAAGGATAGATTCAATACAAAAGAACCGAAGGAAAGGTATATGACCCTTAGGGTTATGCTTTCTAAAATAAGCTTTTCTCTTGAAAATACTTTCCTTAAAACATACTTTTGAAGGTACTTCTTTACAAATGTTGTTTGTCAAAATTCACATCTGTTCTGGCAACCTTCAGCACCGATACCATGTGTAACACCCCATGTCCATTAATGTCACTCACAAAGGGAATGCATTAACTTTCATGGAGCATTTTAAGTGTGTATAGAACAGAAACTTAACAACAAGACAAATATAAACAGTACTAAAACTTTAAAACTTTGTTTCACTACAGCGGAAAATACATAAGTTTGATTACATCATCAAAACCAGAGTCAAAGTACATAATATCCATCTTGACCAACTCAAAGTACATAAATTGAAAGACATAACCCCAGTACAAAATAGCCATAAATAAGAGAAGCTGAACTTTACTTTAGCGATCCAAGCAACTTCAAAAAGCAAGCGATACAGTTGTCCAAAATCAAGCTCCACTGGTGCTAGTTCCAACCTGAGCACCTGGGGGGGGGGGGAGGAAGAAAAGAGGAGGAAACAAAGGGGGTCATACACAAAGTCTGGCAAGTGCGATAACTTTAACAATATAATTACCAAAATAATTAGGCTAAGGCATAATTTAAAAAATAAGGAAATGACTGTGAACAATTGAGTAAGACAGAGTAAACAAGGAAACAGGATGAACAAAAGATAACGTTAAAGCGCACCTAGACCACTATAAGATAATTACTACACTGCACCACCACTAGTCACCCTATTAGTTGATCCCTCCTACAAGACTTTAACAATGATAATGGTAGTTTCGTGCACCCCTAGTTGCCTTCATAGGTGCCGCCTGCCCCTATCTCCACTAGTTATACCCACTACCCCCAAGCGATCGGCTCCCTAACTCGTAGATACCCGTGCTGGCCCCACAGCGTGGTGTATCACTCCCCAAAGTGGCAACCGATACCACCAATAATGCACGGCTTATACGTATACGATGCAACAATGTCTTACCTACCAGCCCGGGTCCACTCACGCATATGAACCCGTTGGACTTGCGTTGCCACCGCCAAACCGGTTTGGCCTCATACAGTCAAGCCCAGTATACGTGTCCCATCCTCGACTTGGGTCGAGCCCACAAAGATACGTATGGGTTATTGGTTGAAACGGACCCCCATTACTTGACACAAGCTATCCACCTTAGCTTCGTCCCCTCTAGTACATCCCACTTAACCCTCTTCTTATTCATGTTCACTTACATGTTTCAAATTTTGGTTAAGTGTTTCCAATCGTATTTCAAATGCCACCCAAGGTACCCTCTGAATTTCACATGCCACCCAAGGCACCCACTTAACCCCCTCATGTCCCACTACATGTTTATCTGGTTTAAGTGTTTTTTAATTCATTAAGACCGTAACCTTGTAAAGACCTCCCACATTAGACTGGCATTTGTGGCAGCTGGATTTGCTGGGCGGGTCCGGGCAGTCTTACACCACAAAAGAGCCTAACCTGGTGTCTTTACAACTGTCACGTATTTAATTTATGCCTAAGACCTCTCACATTAGACTGGCATTTTTGGCAGCTGGATTTGCCGGGCTGGTCCGGGCAGTCTTACACCACAAAAGAGCTTAACCTTGTGTCTTAGACGATTAAATTCTCCTAATTAATCATTCCCCAATTTGAATTACTTTCCCTATTCAAATTATTAATCAATTCCAAATTTAACTATGGCCATAATTGACTCAATTATGTCCATCCATTTATGGTATGTAAAATCATACCAATTATCATCACAAATTTAATTTATGCCATTTAAGGCATTTATGCCAATTCTCAATATTAAATCTTTTAATATTATCCCAATACCCCACGTTGTACGTTCGTTCGTTTAACGTAAAATATATGTTAGACTCGAATAGTCTAACTCATAGAATAAAGAGAAAACACCACAACATACATATAATTAAAACTAGATCTAAACATAAGAGGTGAACTTGCATGTGTGAATGATGTTCTACATCTAAAACTTGCATAGGCCAAGTTTACAACTTGCATAAAACTACACATGTTATAGATCCAATTCTAAAGGCGTAAACTTGTTTAGGTAATGGTCACAACTTGCATAAATCATGTATGTCATAAATCTACATCTAAAGGTGTAAACTTGCATAGGCAATAAACACAACTTGCATAACATGATTCATATCCCAAACACATATATTTATATAAACTTGCATATGTGATTTATGCAACATAACGATGGTGTAAACTCACATCTAAACATATAAACTAGCATGTAAAATTTATCATATAACTCACACATGTCATAGCCTAACTTTAGATCTAAAATAGATGTCATAAAACATGTAAGGTTATACATAATCTTTACTAACTTGCATATGGTTCATGTCTAAATCAATATCTAAACTTGCATATGTACATATGATTTATCATATGAATCAACATAACCAAACTAGCATATGAACAACATGATGATTTGATTATACATAAGCCAATCATAGAATTACAACATAGATGACTACATCATAAAATTTACAACATAGATGATAACATCACAACATAACATCACAGAATTTACAACATGTATGATAACGTCAAAATTTTACACCATAATTATAACATGCGGTCAATAATTCACATCATATCCATATAATCCACATCATAACTTAATCCAATTAAATTACTAATTATTTTATTAAAGAAATCAAACTCACAACTCAAAGAAGGTCTTGAGTTCTGAATTCTGAGTTCTGAAGTTGAATTAGCTTTCCTTTGAAGTAGATTCGTTGTTAGAGTTGAATAGATTTGAATTTGATTAGCTTTCTTCCTCTCTAATTGGTGGCGGCTATTCTGAGTTGCAAGGTGACGACATGGAGGCCATGAATCTAATTTTAATTTGATTTTAGGGTTTGAGTCTTCATGTCTCTTTATAGAGTTTAGGATTAGTTTAGGCCGTCCGATCAACCCAGAATTAATCCCAGCCAATCAGAGCAGATCAGAAACCCTAATGAGTCAGCACACAGTCATTAACAGGTCACTAATCAAATCTGCCCGGGGGGGGCGGGGGGGGGGGGGGGGGGGGGGGTAGGTCGACCCTATGGTCGACCTGGCCCTAGCGGGAATTTTCTCGCCTAGCCTGTTTGACTCTGAAATTTGAATTTACTGAAATCTATTTTGAATTTTCCGAAACTTCCGATGGCCATAACTTCTTCATACGAAGTTGTAACAACCCTGAATTTTGGGGGTAAATTTAAAATTTATATTAAGTAAATTTAATGAGGTCTTGATATTTAAAATAATTTATTTAAAATAATAATGATTAAAAATTGATTTAAAACGAAGTTAGAATGAATAATTTAATTTTAATTATAAAAGAATTAGAAATAACGCAGTAGTTTGAATAGTCAAACTTGAACTTTGACTGACCATACAGGATGCAAAATTTAACGGATTTTAGTGAAACAAAAAATATTAGAATCTATTTAAAAATATCTTTCTAACGAATCTGAAAAATTGAAATTTCATAGCAGGAATCAAAAGTTATTCCCAAATTAAAATTTAGAAAGGTCGCTATGAAATGTACAAAGGTCAAAATGCTACTTTTTGCATACGAAGGAATTTGAACTCGAAACCACTTCCATTGAGTTTAGAATGACGTCTCTGCATTGAAAAACAGTAAGCACTTATATATTTAGAGTTTTGAAGATTATTTGTTAAAAAAAATGTATTTTTAATATTGAATATATACGTCTTGAAAATAGACATTTTACAAACGACATCGGTTTTCGACGAAACCACTTTTGTTGGAACCTGAATGTCGAATTATGGCTAAGTTTAATTTTCCAGAATTTTTCGAACGAGTATGTAAGCATGGCAGAAGATAATACGTTTTGTCAGTTTACAGTAAAAAACAGATCGACCTGAAAAAGGCCATTTTTCGAGCAGTCTCATAATTCAATGAAAATAGTCTTGTTGGAACTGTATCGTCAATACGAAGCCAAAATTATTATTTTTTTGGATTTTTCGGAGTTCGTATGTGGCTCCGGTGGATTTTTGAGTACGTTAGAATATTAGAATGAAAGAATAGTTTTAAATCTGAAAAACGGAGGCTGAGATGACCTTTTGGGCCTGCGGGACATTGTTAGATGGATCCGGAATAGGGGTTATTAGCTAGAAAACACAGTCGTTGGGCTGAAAACGGAGTAAGTGGGTAAACGGACCTTTATTGGATAATTAGATAATAACTAATTAAATAATAATATAAATAAGAAGCAAAGTACGGGCTTTCTTCTTCCCTATCGTTCTACAGCCGCACGCACAAACCCATGGCCGAAAATTTTCCCTCTCCAAATTCTCCCAATCCACAAAGAATTAGCTTAGGCCGTAGTGCAACTTTTTGAAGCTCTTCTCACTCTCTTTAATCTCCAACAAGTTTCATCCATTTTCATCGACCGTAGGCGAAGAACGAGCACCGCCAACCCGCGGCCTTTGCACCCAAACCGCACCTTCCATGTGCCACCATCCATCACCCTATTTTCTGAGCTTGTAGATCTCTCGTAGTCGGTCGTTTTGCCGCAAACCGTTCGCAAAACCATCAACTACAGAGAGGAAAATCTTGATCCAAAGTTTTGAACAAAAACTGAAAATAAAGGTATGGAATTCATTTCAGATTTTGCCACGCTTTTGTTTGTGGCGACTGCAGTTGTTAAAAAGTAATTGTTATTCAAAAATTGATAATTAATTCATACGAACTCCAAACTGAAAAATGTCAGATCCGTGTGAATCGTGACAGCAAATACATCGACTTAGAACTGATTGGGACAATTTCTGAATTTATTTGGATTTTTAATTTTGCTTAAAGCAAGGTGAGTATTCTGATTTAATTAATCAATTTTAATCTAGTTACTTCGTTTTTTTATAAATCATGCTATGTATGTTATTGGTTCTGATCAGTGATATTGCGATGGATAATTGATTTGTTTGAGAGTTATATTGTTATTTTAGTCATTGATTTATTTAGATCTGCAATTGTATATACAATAGAAAGGCATGAAATTTATATCGTATATAAAATGACACCTTGTATGAAATTAAAATTGAGAATTTGAAGTTGTGAATAGATTTAGATTTAAATTTAAATTTTTATATGTAAATTAAGGAAGGAGTTTACATGTTAATGAAAAGATGAGATATTTTTACATTGAAAATAAAAAACAATATTTTTACGTTGAAAATAAAAAGACGATATTTTTACATTGAATGTGATTAAATTACATTTTTTTTACATGTAAATAAGAAGTAGGAATTTGACATGTATTATAAAATTTCATTTTTTTAGTAGGAATTTGGCATGTAATACAAATTACATTTTTACATGTAATAAAGAAGAGAAATTTGCATTGTAATAAAAATTACATTTTTATTATGTAATTAAAGTTAAATTTACAATTTTGTCAATATATATTAGTAGCGTCAAAATTCACATTTTTGTCTAAAGGAAAGAGTTGAAATAAAAATGTACATTTTTGTTACATGGGATGGTTGAGAACAAAAATTATATTATTTTTTTTTTAAAAAAAAGAACTAAAAAAAAAATACAAACTTGTTGTATACATTTTTATTTATATCCTATGGGTAATAAAAGGCAAGATTTGTAAACTCATTTTTATTTACATATTATATGTAAAACAAAATATTTATTTTGTTAAATAGAAGGGCATGTCATAACAAAACGTTCATTTTGTTAAATAGAGAATGGTTTGAATTGATTTAATGTAAAAATATTCTTTTTATGTTAACGTGTAACGTTAGAAAATATTTTGTTTGTTAAAACGTTATTTTTAGCAAGCTAGTAAAGAAGTAAATGAGAAGCGCATAAAATGTACATGTTTTGGAATACGTTTGTATGTGTTAGAAATATAATTTTTAACATAGTCCTATTTTGTTGTAGCGAATAATGCAAATATAACTTAGAAAAAGAAGTTCACTTTTTATTTGCATTTCACAATGCAAATATATCATAGAAGTATGGGTTCACTTTTCATTTGTATTTTACAATGCAAATAAAGTATAGGGATGCAAATTACACTTTTTATTTGTATTCCACAATGCAAATAAGACATAAAAGTAAAAGATACATTTTTTTTTGTTTGCAACTTTAAATGCAAACAAATTACTAAAATAAAAGTTACATATTTTATTGACGTCACTTGTTGTAAATAAACATGAAAGAAAAAGTGCATTTTATTTGCGTTCCACAACACAAATAGAACTAGAAAATAAAATATGAAATCAAGAGTTGCATTTCTACGATAGTTGGAAACGCATCTTTATAGTTAACCTTAAAAAGAGTAGAAAAATGTACATATTTCACTATGAAATATGTTTCACATTAAAAATCCATTTTTAATGTTAATATTAGAAAAAGTAAGAAAATTACATTTTTAATGTAATTAGATTTAAAGAAGAAAAATTACATTTTTAATGTAATTAAAAAGGATATCTTTACTTTGTAATAAAAATTACATTTTTTTATGTAATTAAAAGATAAGAATTTGGCACTGTAACGTTAATTACATTTTTAATGTAATTAAAAGGGAGACTCTTATATTGTAATATTAATTGCACTTTTAATGTAATTAAAAACGAATTTTTACATTGTAAATGAAAGATTTCATCTTTTGCTTGTTAAATAAAAGATTCCACCTTTTTGTTTGTTAAAATAAGAAAGTTTCACTTTTGATTGTAAATAAAAGAAAGTTTCATTTTTTTTACGTAAATAAGAAAACATAAGTAAAATGTCCGGGCGTGTAAAACCAAAAACACCACTCCTAGCTGGAAAGAAACGCATGTCCTCCCTGAAGTCCTCTCCTATTTCTGGTCCATACCGAGGTGTGAGGCTCGCGAATCAACGCTAAACACAAAGCTAGCTATTTAAAGCCCTGCTTTGATCATCTACCACAAGACTCTGCTTTTCTGCAAAAGCCTTTATCACTGCATTTCAGCATGCCACACAGGCAATTCACGCCATGCAACTGATGTATATCAATCACACAAAATGAAATCCAACGTAGGACACACAGTCCATTTACAAGTCCGTTCTAGGTCTGAACGAAACCGGAGGCACCTTATTCCTCTCCTGTATGTCCAATATAGGAGAGAGGCGCTCACACATCCAAACGATCAACAAGTACATCCAGACGACCACCACTGTAACCCCTTAAGGGCAGTAACTCCCATCAAAGGCATCAGTAGCCATCCATTTGATGTGAAGATCCTCGGTCTTGCACCGTCTTCATATCTTCGACTTCTAACCGTCGACCAATTATTTGAAATGAGAATTAACTCGGCCTTTTAAAATAATTCACGTATATTCAGAATTTCAAATCAATTCATTTCAATGGTTAAATTATCTAACATTCATAATTCAGTTCATTAATGTAATTTTCACGTCAAACACATTCAACCATCAAATATCCTATAAACCGAGTAAATTCAGTTTATTTCCATTCCATATCGTTTATGATATTTTATAACGTTTATCGCTATTTTTATTTATTTAAATATAGCCAATATATTCAAACGACGCTTCAGGCCATAACGCGGCCATGGCGCTGTTTTTCTCTAGATTTGATTTACACATATCTGAAAATCTAACCGTTGGATCTTTACATATTTTATATCATCGAAAATGTCTTCTCAAAGCAGATCCAACGGTTCCAGTTTTCGGAAAATCCGACGATCGGATTTCTCGGTACAATCGTTTGAAATTACGATTTCAAAATATGAACTGTAGCGTCGTTATTCGATTTAATTTAATTATATTTATATATACTAATATAATCCATTTTGGCGTTGTTTTCATTCAGATTTGAATTTAACATTTCACAAAATCTAACTATTGGATCTTTACAAATTTGGTGTCGTTGGAAAGATATTTCCAAAGCGGACCCAATAGTTTCGGTTTCGGAAACACTCGATGGTTGGACCTCCCGCAATAATAGTTTAAAACCACGATTTCAAAATACGAACTGCAACTTCATTATTCAGTTTAATTTAATTATATATATATATATATATATATAAATATAATCCTTTCTTCGATTTCCAAACCATTTTCATTTTATATATTTGATAAAAATAATATTTTTACCCAATACATATTTATTTCAACACATGACTATTTTTAACACATTGCATATATAATAAAAATGTGATTTTTATTGTCAAAACAATTTATTTCAAAATTGAAGATTTTTAGCGATTCATATATATTATAAAATTGTGATATTTATTATTAAAACAATTTATTTCAAACACAAATATTTTATATACTTCGTACATACCATAAAAATGTTATTTTTATTGTTCAAAACATTTCATTTCATACATTCAATAAAAATGTTATTTTTATCATTCAAACAATTTATTTCAAAAAGGAATATTTTTCCAATACATGAATCTATTTCAACACATGAATATTAATCAAACATATGAATATTTCAGCAAATTTCGGTAGGATAACGGCAGGATAGTTAAAACTGCCACCGTCCCGAGTTCGGCTCCTCGCTCTACCTTAAAGCCTCGCAGCTTTGGACAATGGGGATTTCAAAAATCTAGTTCGTATGCAGATGAATTTTTCCACAAACTAATCCTATTTGTTTTCAACCACAAACAACCATAATCAAATCAACCATTCGTAATATTCATCAAATTTCACGTCAACCAAAATCCAAACAATCACAACCAATATATCGTCCATGGTCTGTGGACGAGGGGAGTGTGTGTGTGTGTATATATATACACACACACACATATGTAAATATATTTTGATTTCATTTGAATATCATTTCAATTCCATTCAATGCACATATGATTTTTACAACGCATATATAACTTATACATCGCACATATAATTTATACAACGCTTATACATGAGGTGTACAACGCTTATATAACTTATACATTAACCGTATAATTTATACATCGCCATTCCATATCGTTTATAATTTAGAAATCTCACGTTGGGTTCCACTCCAAAAATTGTATGAAGCTCCAAAAATTCTCCGGTCTCTTCTAGAATGTAGATGATGTCCACATCGTCCCGGTGTCTCTTGTTTCACTGGATTTCGACCACACAGCAAAAAGATGATTTTAATAACTTTGCAACACTTTTATTTGTCGAAATCAGTTAAAATAAATAAAGGCCGTACCTTTCAGCAAATGGTTCCAAACTAGGTTTGGATTTTTCGTCGAATCCGTGAAGGGGTTGGGCGATCGGGCTATGTAGCGTCAAAGGGGGATGGAGGGCGCACGTGTGCAAGGGGGTATGGCCCCACTCGGTGTCGGCAGTAGAGCACGGCGACGCCTTGAAGTCCGGATCTGTCAGGGTTCATATCTAACGAAATACTCAACGATAAAATCCAAACTTTATATGGATTTGAAGCTTGAGCGATCCTTTATAAAATTCTCAGCTGGGGCACGTGATTTTATTGAGCGGTTTGATAGAGTTTGAAGAGAGAAGTCATGGAAACGTTTCCGTCATTCATTGCAGCTGATACCGGGAGAGAGAAAATGGAACGATGAATATGATTAGCCAAGTGATTTTATATTTATTTTTAATTTATTTAAATCCGAAAATACCCCTCAATCCATACTAACTCCAATTCACACCCAACGACTGTCGCCCCTAGCTAAATACCCCCATTCCGGACACAATGGAATATGTTTCGTATGCCCATTCGACTGTTTCAGCCAGTTATTCTTCAAATTAAAATATAAAATATTCAATATTTGATTTGAACGTATATTTCAATTTTCCGGGGCCACATACTAATCCCAAAAATTCCAGAAAAATAAATCTAGCTATGTTTGGATGATACGGTCCCAAAAAAACTGGTTTCATCAAAATTGGAGACCGTTTGAAAAATGGTCATTTTCTGTTCGATCCAAATTGACGAAAATTTACCAAACACATTTTCCTTTGCCACGCTCACATATTGACTCCAAAAATTATGAAATTTGAATTCTAGCAATAATTTGACATTCCGGATCCAAAAAAAGTGGTTTCGTCGAAAACGGAGGTCGTTTGCAAAATGTCTATTTTCACAGCTATATTAATTCTATAGCGATCATTCTGAAAATTCATTTGGCTATAACTTTTGATTCCCGTATTGAATTTTGATTTTTCAGATTCGTTAGAAACATATTCATAAACAGATTCAAATATTTTTGGTTTCACTAAAATCCGTTTTATTTTGCATCCGGTACAGTCAGTCAAAGTTCGAATTCAAAATTTCAAACTGCCGCGCCATTTCAGGCCTTGTTTTATAATTAAAATTAATATATTTATTTTCCAACATCGATTCAAATAGACTTTTGGTCGTTATTATTTAAAATAATTTATTTTAAATATTTAAAATTCATTAAAATAGCCAAATTACAATGTTTAAATTGGTTCAGATTTTCCGGGTTGTTACAATCTCCCCCACTTAAAATCTTTTCATCCCCGAAAAGGAACGAAGCTGAAAGTTGTTTAATTAACCAACTCAACTTTCATTCTTCAACTTTTTAGTTTCTAAGAATTTTCCAATTCTTCAAAAATTTGGCTAACACCCTAAATTTTTGAAATTTTTTGCCATAACCTCCTTTGTACAGGGAAGGGTTTGGAAATTTATTGGCCCGTATTAGGTACCCAATAAATCCTAATAAGCATGTACATATTTATAGTGACATATTCTGGTGTCCACAGTGGAGTGTGTATAGATCATAATTCCAGAGAATAAATTCTCGTCACCCTATAAATGCTTTTTGTGCCTTAATGACCAAAGAGACATGTTTATTGTCATCTCCGGACCCGTGTGGGTTTTTTATTAATCTGGCAATTTACCATTACATTTTATATAGTCGATATCCGTCTTCTGTTCAACCTGCAATATATAGTCATCGCCATACAAGCCTCTCGCTCGTATGGTAAATCTTCAACCTCGTTACATAAGCTCCAAATGTTTATGTGGTATATGATGAAGTATGCCATGTAGTGTAGTTCAAAATTAATTGTTACTATCCTATGGTGACGTTTATTATAATTGCATTTATAGGAGTTGATATAATAAATAAAATTGCGCATCCAACTCATTAAGGTTTACCTATTTGTCGGGCAAGAAAATAAATTCTTTACTCAATAGCAAATCCATTTACCTGTTCAAACATATATAATGTACATGCATGTATTTCTATCTATTTTTAAACTAGTCTAATATTTGATTCAATTGCATACATTTACCCTTCATGCTCTTATTGATTTTATTATTCGAATGTGATTTTGTTTGAACTAACAATCACTCCACACAAACAACAATCAATTTATTTTTAACCTTTTCAAATATATAGTAATTAATTCATATACTCTTTTAAAATCATTCGGACTATATGATTAAAAATTCTACATCCATGAAAAGGAAACAACAACCAAGTAGAAAACAATACGGAAATGCAAAATATGGTAAATGCACCTTGCACCAGAGTTAATCAGAGATATCCACCCTGCAATTGGGATAGGCTTTCTTAATACTCTCCTCAGTTTCCCAAGTACAGTCTCGCGAATCCCCACTCCATTGCACTTTGACTAAGTGAACCTTCTTGTTCCTCAACTCTTTAGTTTCTTTGCCAATAATCTTTATCGGCTCTCTCCTCACAGCTAATTCTAGAGTAATTTCCAAATCTTGTTGTGCGGCTTCTTCCACGACCAAGTCTGGATCATGCACATGCTTTCGAAGTTGAGATACGTGAAACACATCATGTACCCCAGGTGTGACGACCCAAACTTCCCCGTAAAGGAAAACCCGGATTGCTTTGAGAACAATACTCATCAGAACACAGAACAACAGAACATTTTCATTGCTATTACAACAATTACATCAGAGTACAAGAATATTCCAGAATACAAATGAATACTTTACATTTGATAAATACAATATCAGAGATTTTAATTACATTTAAATAGCAGCGGAAAAATAATACAAAATTACAACTAAAAGAGATACACGGATACAGAGCTTTCCGAATATCGCTTCATCTGTAGACCAGGATCCTGTGAATATAATATCTGCAAAACCAAAACTACTAGCTGCCCGTGTGGAAAAATATGGGCACCCAGAGTTTAGGTTAAAACAATAAACTCCAGGTCAGTCATGGGACTGGTATGAGAACTCAAAACTAATTTAGCTAATAAGACAAATCCAAGGACCACGCCGCTAATGCGGAACGGGTTTTATTCCAATGGATTGTCGGTGCATAAATTAAAGTAAATCGTTAAACAACGCAATGATTTTTGGAAAAATGAAACCATTATAAGACCCAGGTCCCATCACACAATGCAACGCACACCAGAGGATAGGGTTTTACCTTATAATGATCAAAAGATGATAAATACGTTAAACCGATATTATCATTAGTGTGTATATGTTTTAAAAGCAATTCAAAATAAATGTATCAATCCTAGACGGCATGGGTACCATATATCATGTCGCCATACTAGTTATACAATCAAAACCACAATGGTCGTATCGGAGATTTGAATTCCATCATGAGTCAAGGCTAGGGAGGAGCTCCTTACCGATTCGAGGCACTCTAGCGGATACCTCAGGATTCCCCGCAGTGAACCCTTGGATAGCTGCAGGGCCGGTCCCCGCCTATGGGCAGTGGATTAGTTATGCCTGAACACACGTTTCCCGGTCCCTTTGGACCTATAGTGTGACCACCAACGGCCTATAAAAATAACGAGGCGCCTCAAAATCCAATATCCACAATGAGTAAACTGTCAGCGCTGGTAGGTCCCTGACATCACTCTAGCTAGAAAGATAACGTGTGCACTCCCTGCGTTCCCTTCTCCCGTTTTTGACTCATACCGGGGTGTGAGGTTCGTGAAGTTACGTTATACCCACAAGGCCTGCTTTTCAACAAAAGCCTTGATCAATGCATCTTGGCGTGCCACATTGTCAGACCATACCATATCATTGATCATCTACCAATATATAACCGGGTGTTAAGCGAAGAATAAATTCTCCACCACCACACAGTTATACGTAAAACAGAGATCAACAAGTACAATATAAAGGAATACCATGTCAGACACGCAATCCATTTACTAGTCCGTTCTGGTTCTGAACGAAACTATATCCGGTAGAATTCCCAAATACGTCTGAATGATCACCAACTTTCCCTCATCTTGGGTGTACGGTCCAATCAAGATATCAATAATCATTCATTCAATATGGAAATTTCCCGTTCTTCAATAACCGTCTTCATCGTCGATCTTCAATCATCGTATGAATTTATTCGGAATGGGTTGAACCCGGTCTTTCCGAATAATTCGCGCAATTTAAAAAACGTGTGTTAAAGTAACACAAACAACGTCTCATTCCAAATCAAGGATGTTAATTTATTTTTGTTTAAATCTAATTAAAGATTTATTTAAATCACATTTAAACTTACTTCATTCATAAATCATTACTTAATGATTTAATTCACTTTAGGAAATCATTAATTCAAATTTACAACTCTGAATTAAGAAACTCCTCCTTTATTAAATCTCCATTAAATTCTAATTTAATACATTAAATTAGGAAACCTCATTTTTGGAAATATTCCCTTAAAAGATTAATGGATCCTGGATTCAAATTTCATTTTCAATATATTGTTCTTGACCCTTAACAATTTCGTGCATTTTAATAAATTCAGTTATTAAATGAAAATCACATCTTATACTTAATAAAAGAATGAACTTTTATTATCGTCTTATTATTCATTTCATAAAATAAAAGATATACTTTACATTACACGTTCATTCTTATTAAAAGAATAATTTACATTGCACGTTCATTCTCTAATAAAAGAGTCTCTTTTATTTTCCACGTTTTATTTTTTTTAAATAAAAGACTAACTTTTATTTTCCGCATAATTAAACCCAAAGTCATGTTTATATGAATAAATAACCATGTCATTTTAAGTAATACATTATTTTCTTTAATGTTTTTAGATAAACAATAATAAACTTTATTAAAAAAAGTTTCTAAACGTTAATCCATTTTCAATGTATTGACATGTCGTTCAAAATATAATTTACTACACTGAAACAAGGTTCATATGTAAATCAAAAAGTATCATTTAATTCGACATTCATTCTTACCATATTCAAAATAAAGTTGTCAAAAGAAATACTTTTGAGATTCAATCTTTAATATTAATTCATAATTAATATTTCATTTATAATATTCAAAATAATATTAATTACTCCTTAATGTTAATCAATCATTAATATTGTATTTATTCTCAATAAATACCTCTTTTTGAAATTCAATTCTTAAATATTAATTAATAATTAATATTTCATCATTCTTAATAAAAAGAATAACCCTTATTATCAAAATATCCCTCACGTTCTTAATCTTAAAAAAAAATAACTTTTATTAACAAAATATCTTCAATGCCATAAATTTTAATAAAAGATTTACTTTTATTATTAAAACATATTTAATGTCATACCTAAATAAAAGGTTTACTTTTATTTTCAAAAACATTAACTTTTGAAATTTAACTTTCAGCATTTATCATTCATTAATGCTGCATTTATGTTTATACTATTAAAGGAAATATTAACTTTTCCAAAATATATATTTTGAATTTCAAATCTCCAACATTAATTAATTAATTCTGCATTAATTATTACATTTCCAAAATGTTACCTTTTGAATTTCAAAACTTCCTATATTAATTTCTTAATTAATTCTGCATTAACCTCTCACATTAGATATGTATTGTTGCGGTTGCTGGATATGCCGGGCGGGTCCGGGCAGTCTTATACCACAACTCAATCTAACCTCGGGTCAAGCAGAATCTATTTATTTAATTATATTAAAATAAATGTAAAATTGATAATTTTCAAATTTCAAAACTTAATTGATTAATATATAATCAATGAAATTCATGGTAATAACCATGAACGTAAAAATACCGCAAATTACCCTAACGGCTTAATTTACATTAAATTGCATTAAATGTTATCATAAAAATCAAAATTAATCTTCAATGGAAAAACCATTTTGAAAGTTTTCAAACCTTCCTCTTTTTTTTTTGTTTTTTTTTTTTGGAATGAGACCGACTCAATACAATTAAATAATGGGGTTCCAAACAATGTTCAATATTCAATGACATTCAATGACAGTCCAGTACAACATTCAATGACATTCAAATTACACAATAGCAATCGAACAACCAACATATCATATTCATACAACATTCAATGTATAATATATTAAATGTGCTTTTGAGTGACGTGTGAAAATATCAACCCAATCAACACATATGAGTCAGGTAACCCATATGTGGCAGTGTAATATAATTGGAATTACCATAAGAAATATTAAATTAATCCCTAAGTTACAATATTCCAAATTTCAAACTTTTCATAGCAATCCCAACATCCATTCATAACCAAACATGCATAATATGGAATTAAACCACAAACAAATCATCTCAGGCATTAAAATATATTTATTTATAAAAATAAATAATTACTGAACATTAACAATGAGTGAGGAAAGAGTTCTCACATTGGTTCGATTAAAATAAAACTAATAAATGATATTTTTATTTTGGACAATTCTATTCTAACAAGATAAATAAACAGACACTTTTATTTTAACGATTCTACTTTAACAAAAACAATACGTTTGTTATGTCAATTCTAATTTAACAAAAATGACATATCTTAATCCCATTAATACATCCTAACAGAAATGACATGACATGTTTTAATCTAATTAAAACATCCTAACACAATTGACATGTTTTAATCAAATTAACGCATTTTAACAAATAAGACACGTTTTCATTCTAATTAATGCATTTTAACAAATAAGACACGCTTTCATTCTAATTAATGCATTTTGACAAATATGTTATGTTTTCATTTTCCATGTCATATTCGAGTTGCTACATGTGATATTGAATAATGTTTTGGTGTCCATAATGATGTCAACTATTCCTATCAATACATGTGATGACATATAACTTTGGTGTCAACATATGATATAAATTTCTACAATGCTAAATGTAACAATATTCTAAATTTTGATATCGACATTAATAACATAATTCAAATTAATACATAATAAAAGTTGAATCTTTATAATGAAAACAATCTTATGTAAACTATCAATATTAAAAATTGAATCTTTTTCATTAAAACAATTTTATGTAAACAATCAATATTAAAAATATTGGATCTTTTTGAAATAAACAATACCTAATTTAAACGGTGTTTATAGATCTAAACAAATACGAATTTTTATTGAATGACATAGATCTACACAATCATTGATATCCCAAATATCACAATACATACAACAACAAAATCCAAGCACAAGACATCGCAAATATGATCATAATCATAAATCCAATTGAACTTTGATTAATCAATAATTAATTAAACATTTGATTAATTTTTAAAAAAAAATCTCATCTTTTAATTCTATTAACAATGAAAACAATATTCTGTGTCAAAACCTTATCTTCTAATTCTATAAAAAAAATGACCATAAAGTTCCATGTCCAAAATATCGCTTTTTAATTTGTATTAAAAATGTAAACAATATTGAAAGAGAATAACAGCGCGTATAATTAGATCTTTAAAAACAGATCTGGAAATAATAACTACATTTAATTGCGGATCAGAGATAATATCATTCGAATCACGAAAATAATTAATTTCAAATAAATTCGGTAAATAGGAGTTCTCACCTTGTTTTGGCTTCTGAATTTCGAATTCTGAAACGTTTAATTGAAGTTTTAGTCAAATCCGTGCGATGTTTGATGAAACCGACGACACCAGTAGCTTCGGATCGTCGATACCTTCATTTTGACATATAATTTGACATGTTTTGGTGAGGATTGGGAAAAATCATATGTTTTTTTTTTTTTTTTTTTGAGTGGAGGAAGAAGACACCATTGTTGAGAGATGAAGGTGTAGGCGGCTGTTATGTTTAGAGAAATGAATTAGGGTTGCTAAAAGCTGAGAAAAATGTATTAAATAGGTTGGGTTGTAATTTAGCTTGGGCCCAATACTTTTTACTTGTTTATTTATCCAATTCCTTGCATTTTTGACCGTTTAAAAATTACTACGTTCACATACTAATTCCGAAATTAATGAAACTTTAAACATAAATAATATTTGATGTTACGAATCCAAAGAACCTAATTTCGTAATTTTCTGAGTCCGTATGAATTTATTATGAATTTTTAAAGTCTGAAAATTGACTGTTTTCCAATTAAAAATTAATACAGTCCACAGATTAACTCCGAAAATTATGAATTTTGGTTTTTTAACTATATTTAAATATTCTTGATCCATAGAGACTGGTTTCGTCGGATTTGGAGGTCGTTTGCAAAAATCCTATTTTTGGCGCGTATATATTTAATATTAAAAATAATTAAAATAATGAAATTTTTTCCAAAACTCAAAAACATAAGTCTTTATAGTCATTTTTATATGTAAACAACATTCTGAAACCAATGGAGGTGGTTTCGAGTCCTATTTCCTTATTTAGAAAAAATTTTGTGTTTCGGGCCTTTAATCTTATATATACGAATTCCATAGCGTTTTTCTTAAAATTTAATTTTCTCATAACTTACAATTTATAAACTGGAATCTTAATTTCTGAAACTCTTTGGAAAGATATTTTCGATATGGTCCTAGCGTTTCTTGTTTCGTCCAATTCCGATTTATATTTTATTTTATATAATTTTTCAAAGTTGGAATTTCAAAACTGAAATTACCGCGCCATTTCAGGCTCGGAATAGAATTCATATAACCTTTAAGTTCGTTGTTGAAATAAAATAAGTTTATCATCCATATTATTTAAAATAAATAATATAATTATATTAAACTCATTAAAATTCATTAAAATAAATTTTAAAATTACCCCCAAAAATCAGGGTTGTTACAATATCCCCCCCTTAAAAACTTTTCGTCCTCGAAAAGGCACGAAGCTAGAATTATTTTAATAATCCAACCCATCTCTCATTATTTTTGTTACAGCTTAAGTCCCCAATTTTTCAATTAATAAATTTTTCCTAATTTTCCAAAAAAAATTGGCTAACACTCTAAATCTTTGAAAAATTTCGCCACAACCTCCTTTGTACGGAGAGTATCGTAAGAATGAAATTGGCATGAAAGGCTCTCATAAAACAAAATGGAAAAAGAGAAAGAGAGGAGAGAAGAAAGAAAAAGCCAAGCAACGGCTAGCCAACGGCTAATAAAATCAAAAACCCAAACAACAAAGTAAATGTGTACCTTTTGGTCGGGCAAATTATTTTATTCCTCTGCTTCTAGCCTCCTTGCTTGACCTGCTCAGTACATATATATACGCGTATGCAATTCCAAACAAATTTTACATTCATTCCAATATTATTGTTTGATTTGTCTTAACTTATAATTCATTCTACTTTGGTTTCATATTCCAATATTATTAATACATCAACAAACAACCAAACAACACATCCATCAATCAATTGAGTGATTAAATTATAAATGCATAACTTTATATATGTAAATATATACAAAAATCTTGTGTTTGGTGCCAAGTCACAACAAATCCTAAGGTTTGAGTTCTCATACTTGTAAATGTGGAAATATATATAGAAATCCCACTTTCACAACTCGAACATAAATACTGATGATGTCATGCTCATCATCAGAATCATTCCGGGCCACTAGAGTGTGATTCCTATATCTACCCAGTATATCGAGATTCCGTATACACGTTTGCAAGGCGTGTATGCAAAATCTACTAATACCTGATAGTCCAAAATACATTAAAATATAATATTCAAATAGGCTTAATAATTTAAAATTTTCAAAACCTATTTTTGTGTTTTTATTATATTTTTATAAAAAGAACTCTTTAAACTCATCCTAGGATACTGCTGATCCTATCTCTGACGAGTTATCCTTATAGGGTATTACTAATCCGATCTCTGATGAATTCTTTCGTTCGGTTCTAATGTGTCTTGTTCTCGAGCTCTGTAAACCAAAGCTCTGATACCAAATGTGACGACCCAAACTTCCCCGTAAAGGAAAACCCGGATTGCTTTGAGAACAATACTCATCAGAACACAGAACAACAGAACATTTTCATTGCTATTACAACAATTACATCAGAGTACAAGAATATTCCATAATACAAATGAATACTTTACATTTGATAAATACAATATCAGAGATTTTAATTACATTTAAATAGCAGCGGAAAAATAATACAAAATTACAACTAAAAGAGATACACGGATACAGAGCTTTCCGAATATCGCTTCAGCTGTAGACCAGGATCCTGTGAATATAATATCTGCAAAACCAAAACTACTAGCTGCCCGTGTGGAAAAATATGGGCACCCAGAGTTTAGGTTAAAACAATAAACTCCAGGTCAGTCATGGGACTGGTATGAGAACTCAAAACTAATTTAGCTAATAAGACAAATCCAAGGACCACGCCGCTAATGCGGAACGGGTTTTATTCCAATGGATTGTCGGTGCATAAATTAAAGTAAATCGTTAAACAACGCAATGATTTTTGGAAAAATGAAACCATTATAAGACCCAGGTCCCATCACACAATGCAACGCACACCAGAGGATAGGGTTTTACCTTATAATGATCAAAAGATGATAAATACGTTAAACCGATATTATCATTAGTGTGTATATGTTTTAAAAGCAATTCAAAATAAATGTATCAATCCTAGACGGCATGGGTACCATATATCATGTCGCCATACTAGTTATACAATCAAAACCGCAATGGTCGTATCGGAGATTTGAATTCCATCATGAGTCAAGGCTAGGGAGGAGCTCCTTACCGATTCGAGGCACTCTAGCGGATACCTCAGGATTCCCCGCAGTGAACCCTTGAATAGCTGCAGGGCCGGTCCCCGCCTATGGGCAGTGGATTAGTTATGCCTGAACACACGTTTCCCGGTCCCTTTGGACCTATAGTGTGACCACCAACGGCCTATAAAAATAACGAGGCGCCTCAAAATCCAATATCCACAATGAGTAAACTGTCAGCGCTGGTAGGTCCCTGACATCACTCTAGCTAGAAAGATAACGTGTGCACTCCCTGCGTTCCCTTCTCCCGTTTTTGACTCATACCGGGGTGTGAGGTTCGTGAAGTTACGTTATACCCACAAGGCCTGCTTTTCAACAAAAGCCTTGATCAATGCATCTTGGCGTGCCACATTGTCAGACCATACCATATCATTGATCATCTACCAATATATAACCGGGTGTTAAGCGAAGAATAAATTCTCCACCACCACACAGTTATACGTAAAACAGATATCAACAAGTACAATATAAAGGAATACCATGTCAGACACGCAATCCATTTACTAGTCCGTTCTGGGTCTGAACGAAACTATATCCGGTAGAATTCCCAAATACGTCTGAATGATCACCAACTTTCCCTCATCTTGGGTGTAAGGTCCAATCACGATATCAATAATCATTCATTCAATATGGAAATTTCCCGTTCTTCAATAACCGTCTTCATCGTCGATCTTCAATCATCGTATGAATTTATTCGGAATGGGTTGAACCCGGTCTTTCCGAATAATTCGCGCAATTTAAAAAACGTGTGTTAAAGTAACACAAACAACGTCTCATTCCAAATCAAGGATGTTAATTTATTTTTGTTTAAATCTAATTAAAGATTTATTTAAATCACATTTAAACTTACTTCTTTCATAAATCATTACTTAATGATTTAATTCACTTTAGGAAATCATTAATTCAAATTTACAACTCTGAATTAAGAAACTCCTCCTTTATTAAATCTCCATTAAATTCTAATTTAATACATTAAATTAGGAAACCTCATTTTTGGAAATATTCCCTTAAAAGATTAATGGATCCTGGATTCAAATTTCATTTTCAATATATTGTTCTTGACCCTTAACAATTTCGTGCATTTTAATAAATTCAGTTATTAAATGAAAATCACATCTTATACTTAATAAAAGAATGAACTTTTATTATCGTCTTATTATTCATTTCATAAAATAAAAGATATACTTTACATTACACGTTCATTCTTATTAAAAGAATAATTTACATTGCACGTTCATTCTCTAATAAAAGAGTCTCTTTTATTTTCCACGTTTTATTTTTTTTAAATAAAAGACTAACTTTTATTTTCCGCATAATTAAACCCAAAGTCATGTTTATATGAATAAATAACCATGTCATTTTAAGTAATACATTATTTTCTTTAATGTTTTTAGATAAACAATAATAAACTTTATTAAAAAAAGTTTCTAAACGTTAATCCATTTTCAATGTATTGACATGTCGTTCAAAATATAATTTACTACACTGAAACAAGGTTCATATGTAAATCAAAAAGTATCATTTAATTCGACATTCATTCTTACCATATTCAAAATAAAGTTGTCAAAAGAAATACTTTTGAGATTCAATCTTTAATATTAATTCATAATTAATATTTCATTTATAATATTAAAAAAATATTAATTACTCCTTAATGTTAATCAATCATTAATATTGTATTTATTCTCAATAAATACCTCTTTTTGAAATTCAATTCTTAAATATTAATTAATAATTAATATTTCATCATTCTTAATAAAAAGAATAACCCTTATTATCAAAATATCTCTCACGTTCTTAATCTTAAAAAAAAATAACTTTTATTAACAAAATATCTTCAATGCCATAAATTTTAATAAAAGATTTACTTTTATTATTAAAACATATTTAATGTCATACCTAAATAAAAGGTTTACTTTTATTTTCAAAAACATTAACTTTTGAAATTTAACTTTCAGCATTTATCATTCATTAATGCTGCATTTATGTTTATACTATTAAAGAAAATATTAACTTTTCCAAAATATATATTTTGAATTTCAAATCTCCAACATTAATTAATTAATTCTGCATTAATTATTACATTTCCAAAATGTTACCTTTTGAATTTCAAAACTTCCTATATTAATTTCTTAATTAATTCTGCATTAACCTCTCACATTAGATATGTATTGTTGCGGTTGCTGGATATGCCGGGCGGGTCCGGGCAGTCTTATACCACAACTCAATCTAACCTCGGGTCAAGCAGAATCTATTTATTTAATTATATTAAAATAAATGTAAAATTGATAATTTTCAAATTTCAAAACTTAATTGATTAATATATAATCAATGAAATTCATGGTAATAACCATGAACGTAAAAATACCGCAAATTACCCTAACGGCTTAATTTACATTAAATTGCATTAAATGTTATCATAAAAATCAAAATTAATCTTCAATGGAAAAAACATTTTGAAAGTTTTCAAACCTTCCTCTTTTTTTTTTTGTTTTTTTTTTTTGGAATGAGACCGACTCAATACAATTAAATAATGGGGTTCCAAACAATGTTCAATATTCAATGACATTCAATGACAGTCCAGTACAACATTCAATGACATTCAAATTACACAATAGCAATCGAACAACCAACATATCATATTCATACAACATTCAATGTATAATATATTAAATGTGCTTTTGAGTGACGTGTGAAAATATCAACCCAATCAACACATATGAGTCAGGTAACCCATATGTGGCAGTGTAATATAATTGGAATTACCATAAGAAATATTAAATTAATCCCTAAGTTACAATATTCCAAATTTCAAACTTTTCATAGCAATCCCAACATCCATTCATAACCAAACATGCATAATATGGAATTAAACCACAAACAAATCATCTCAGGCATTAAAATATATTTATTTATAAAAATAAATAATTATTGAACATTAACAATGAGTGAGGAAAGAGTTCTCACATTGGTTCGATTAAAATAAAACTAATAAATGATATTTTTATTTTGGACAATTCTATTCTAACAAGATAAATAAACAGACACTTTTATTTTAACGATTCTACTTTAACAAAAACAATACGTTTGTTATGTCAATTCTAATTTAACAAAAATGACATATCTTAATCCCATTAATACATCCTAACAGAAATGACATGACATGTTTTAATCTAATTAAAACATCCTAACACAATTGACATGTTTTAATCAAATTAACGCATTTTAACAAATAAGACACGTTTTCATTCTAATTAATGCATTTTAACAAATAAGACACGCTTTCATTCTAATTAATGCATTTTGACAAATATGTTATGTTTTCATTTTCCATGTCATATTCGAGTTGCTACATGTGATATTGAATAATGTTTTGGTGTCCATAATGATGTCAACTATTCCTATCAATACATGTGATGACATATAACTTTGGTGTCAACATATGATATAAATTTCTACAATGCTAAATGTAACAATATTCTAAATTTTGATATCGACATTAATAACATAATTCAAATTAATACATAATAAAAGTTGAATCTTTATAATGAAAACAATCTTATGTAAACTATCAATATTAAAAATTGAATCTTTTTCATTAAAACAATTTTATGTAAACAATCAATATTAAAAATATTGGATCTTTTTGAAATAAACAATACCTAATTTAAACGGTGTTTATAGATCTAAACAAATACGAATTTTTATTGAATGACATAGATCTACACAATCATTGATATCCCAAATATCACAATACATACAACAACAAAATCCAAGCACAAGACATCGCAAATATGATCATAATCATAAATCCAATTGAACTTTGATTAATCAATAATTAATTAAACATTTGATTAATTTTTAAAACAAAATCTCATCTTTTAATTCTATTAACAATGAAAACAATATTCTGTGTCAAAACCTTATCTTCTAATTCTATAAAAAAAATGACCATAAAGTTCCATGTCCAAAATATCGCTTTTTAATTTGTATTAAAAATGTAAACAATATTGAAAGAGAATAACAGCGCGTATAATTAGATCTTTAAAAACAGATCTGGAAATAATAACTACATTTAATTGCGGATCAGAGATAATATCATTCGAATCACGAAAATAATTAATTTCAAATAAATTCGGTAAATAGGAGTTCTCACCTTGTTTTGGCTTCTGAATTTCGAATTCTGAAACGTTTAATTGAAGTTTTCGTCAAATCCGTGCGATGTTTGATGAAACCGATGACACCAGTAGCTTCGTATCGTCGATACCTTCATTTTGACATATAATTTGATATGTTTTGGTGAGGATTGGGAAAAATCATATGTTTTTTTTTTTTTTTTTTTTTTGAGTGGAGGAAGAAGACACCATTGTTGAGAGATGAAGGTGTAGGCGGCTGTTATGTTTAGAGAAATGAATTAGGGTTGCTAAAGGCTGAGAAAAATGTATTAAATAGGTTGGGTTGTAATTTAGCTTGGGCCCAATACTTTTTACTTGTTTATTTATCCAATTCCTTGCATTTTTGACCGTTTAAAAATTACTACGTTCACATACTAATTCCGAAATTAATGAAACTTTAAACATAAATAATATTTGATGTTACGAATCCAAAGAACCTAATTTCGTAATTTTCTGAGTCCGTATGAATTTATTATGAATTTTTAAAGTCTGAAAATTGACTGTTTTCCAATTAAAAATTAATACAGTCCACAGATTAACTCCGAAAATTATGAATTTTGGTTTTTTAACTATATTTAAATATTCTTGATCCATAGAGACTGGTTTCGTCGGATTTGGAGGTCGTTTGCAAAAATCCTATTTTTGGCGCGTATATATTTAATATTAAAAATAATTAATATAATGAAATTTTTTCCGAAACTCAAAAACATAAGTCTTTATAGTCATTTTTATATGTAAACAACATTCTGAAACCAATGGAGGTGGTTTCGAGTCCTATTTCCTTATTCAGCAAAAATTTTGTGTTTCGGGCCTTTAATCTTATATATACGAATTCCATAGCGTTTTTCTTAAAATTTAATTTTCTCATAACTTACAATTTATAAACTGGAATCTTAATTTCTGAAACTCTTTGGAAAGATATTTTCGATATGGTCCTAGCGTTTCTTGTTTCGTCCAATTCCGATTTATATTTTATTTTATATAATTTTTCAAAGTTGGAATTTCAAAACTGAAATTACCGCGCCATTTCAGGCTCGGAATAGAATTCATATAACCTTTAAGTTCGTTGTTGAAATAAAATAAGTTTATCATCCATATTATTTAAAATAAATAATATAATTATATTAAACTCATTAAAATTCATTAAAATAAATTTTAAAATTACCCCCAAAAATCAGGGTTGTTACACCAGGCAACCAATCAGGCAATTGGACACTATAAGCGAGAGTTCCAATCCGCTCGAGCATAGGAAACAGGCCTATAAATCTAGGCGTCAACTTCCCTGTTTTGCCAAATTGGACTAATCCTCTCATCGGAGAAACCCTTAGATACACATAGTCACCAATAGCAAATGATAAATCTCTTTTTCTCGAATCTACATAGCTCTTCTGTCGGCTTTGAGCGGCTAGTAATCGTTTCTTAATGAAATCGACTTTATCCGTAGCTTCGTGAATCATATCTGGTCCCAATACAAGTCTATTACTAGGTTCTACCCAACAAGCGGACGGTCTACCATACAGTGCTTCGAATGGTGACATTTTCAGGCTCGCTTGGCAGTTGTTGTTGTATGAGAACTCAGCCAAATGCAAGCGGTCTTCCCATGATTCGGCAAAATCAATAACGCAAGCCCGCAATAAATCTTTTAGAATACGATTCACCCTCTCAGTTTGACCATCTGTTTGAGGAAGATATGCGGTGCTCAAGTTTAGTTTGGTTCCTAATTCTGCTTGGAATGCTTCCTAGAATTTACTAGCGAAAATCGGGTCACGTTCGCTAACGATACTCATGAGAACTCCATGAAGTTCAACAATCTCCTTGAAATAAATCTACGCCAAAGTTTGAGCAGTTCTATTCGATCTAACGGGTAAAAAATGGGCCGTCTAAGTGAAACGATCTACAATCACCCAAATACTGTCGTTTCCTTTCCGGGTTCTGGGCAAACCATATATGAAATCCATAGAAATCTAATCCCACTTCCAACCTGGAATTTCCAACGGTTGCAACAATCCAGCGAGCTTCTGTTGATCGCTCTTGACTTGTTGACAAGTGGAACGCCTGCTTACATATATAGAGATGTCTCTTTTCATCTCCTTCCACCAGAAGGTTCGCTTGAGGTCATTATACATTTTACTAACCCCTGAATGGATACTCAGCTTGGACTTGTGACACTCGTCCATTACTTCTCTTTTGAGCTCAAGGCTATCGGGAACACAAATTCTTCCTTTCAATCTCAGAATTCCTGCGCTATCCACTTGGAAACTGGAGACTTCGCCCCTTTGAATTCTTTTGATCATCTCTTTAACAAAACTATCGTCTTTCTAAAGAATAGATAATTCATCAATCAACGATGGTGTAATGATAAGATTGGCTATGATCACACTCTTTCCGCTGAGCGCATCAGCCACAACATTGGCTTTCCCCGGAGTATACAAAATATCAAGATCGTATGCCACGAGAAATTCTAACCAACGCTGCTGCCTCATATTCAGATCTTTCTGGGTGAATAAATACTTCAGTGATTGATGATCGGTATATAATTCGAACTTCTCACCCAATAGATAATGCCTCCAGATCTTCATAGCAAACATGATAGCTAACAATTCAAGATCGTGAGTTGCATAATTCTTCTCATGTGGCTTCAATTGACGGCTAGCATAAGGGACTACTTGGCATCTTTGCATTAATACTGCACCTAGACCTTCTTTAGAAGCATCTGTCCAGACTTTCTAGTCTTGATTGCCATCAATAATTGTTAACACTGGAGCGGTTATCAGCCTTAACTTCAGCTTTTGGAAAGCCGCCTCACGTTCTGGAGTCCAATTGAACCTTGAATGTTTCTTAGTAAGCTTCGTTAAGGAACTAGATATCTTTGAAAAATCCTTAACGAACTTCCGATAATAACTAGCCAATCCAAGAAAACTTCGGACTACTGTGGGCGTAGTTGGCTGCTTCCAATTCTGAATAGCAGTAATCTTACTGGGATCTACAGAAATTTCTTCCTTTGATACGACGTGACCAAGGAATTTGACTTCTTCTTGCCAGAATATACATTTGGAAAATTTGGCTTTTAAAACATTCTTTCTGAGAATTTCTAACACTTGTTCCAAATGTTTTTCATGCTCGCTTTCTGACCTAGAGAAGATTAGAATATCATTAATGAAGACCAACACAAATTTATTCAATAGTTCTCTGAATACCCGGTTCATTAGATCGACAAAATAAGCTGGAGCGTTACATTAGCCGAACGGCATTACTAACGACTCATAGAATAAATCTGGACCTCTGAACGGTGTCAAAGGAACACAATCTTCGACAATACGAAGCTGATGGAAGCCGGTAGCTAGGTTCATTCGTGAAAATACTTGTGCTCCATTCAATCGATCAAACAAATCATCAATTCGCGGCAATGGATATTTATTCTTCAATATCTGCTTATTCAAGTCACGATAATCCACACATAATATAAGAGTACCGTCTGACTTTGGGACGAATTCCATTGTTGCTCCCCAATCAGAGAAACTAGGTCTGATTAGACCCTTCAATGCAAGCTGTCGAGTTTGATTGTCTAACTCTTCTTTTTCCTTCAAGGTCATTCTTCGAATAGCGTGAACTACTAGCCTTGCATTTTGAATTAAAGAGATTTTGAAATCGATTTCTCTACGCGAAGGTAAGCTAACAACTTCTTCGAACACATCCGCATAATTCTTCACGATAGGGATATCTTCTATGTCGACCCAAACATTCTCTATAACGACAGGAACAGGTTCTAATTGAGAAGGAGAAACATCCAGAGCTGACCAAAAGTCTTTTCTATCAGAATTCGGACCTTCGCATGGAATGGTTATATATCCTAGCTTTGTTTTAACTTTAACAACTCTTTCTGCACAGTTAACTTCCGCTTCATATTTGGTTAACCAATCTAATCCCATAATAAGATCAAATTCTGTGAAATTCATGACGATCGAGATAGTAGGGAACCGATAACAGGAAAAAGTAGCAAGCATCCCACAAATCCAACCAAGATATAGGGAACCCCCAACTGAATTATGGACAGTCATGAGTGCTTAAAGCTTTTTCAGTTTCAAATCCAGTTTCTGTAACACCCACACGTCCATTAATGTGACTCACAAAGGGAATGCATTAACTTTCATGTAGCATTTTAAGTGTGTATAGAACAGAAACTTAACAACAAGACAGATATAAACAGTACTAAAACTTTAAAACTTTATTTCATTGCAGCGGAAAATACATAAGTTTGATTACATCATCAAAACCAGAGTCAAAGTACATAATATCCATCTTGACCAACTCAAAGTACATAAACTGAAAGACATAACCCCAATACAAAATAGCCATAAATAAGAGAAGCTGAACTTTACTTTAGCGATCCAAGCAACTTCTAAAAGCAAGCGATACAGCTGTCCAAAATCAAGCTCCACTGTTGCTAGTTCCAACCCGAGCACCTTGAGGGGGGGGGGGAGGAAGAAAAGAGGAGGAAACAAAGGGGGTCAGACATAAAGTCTGGCGAGTGTGATAAATTTAACAATATAATTACCAAAATAACTAGGCTAAGGCATAAGTTGGAAAATAAGGAAATGATTGTGAACAACTGAGTAAGACAGAGTAAACAAGGAAACAAGATGAACAAAGATAACGTTAAAACGCACCTAAACCACTATAAGATAATTACTATACTGTGCCACCACTACTATACTGCACCACCACTAGTCACCCTAATGGTTGATCCCGCCTACAAGACTTTAACAATGATAATGGTAGTTTTGTGCACCCCTAGTTGCCTTCATAGGTGCCGCCTGCCCCTATCTCCACTAGGTGTACCCACTACCCCCAAGCGATCGGCTCCCTAACTCATAAATACCCGTGCTGGCCCCATAGTGGGGTGTATCACTCCCCAAAGTGGCAACTCGATACCACCAATAATGCACGGCTTATACCTACACGATGCAACAATATCTTACCTACCAGCCCGGGTCCACACACGCATATGAACCCATTGGACTTGTGTTGCCACCGCTAACCCGGTTTGGCCTCTTACAGTTAAGCCCAGTATGCGTGTCCCGTCCTCGACTTAGGTCGAGCCCACAAAGATATGTATGGGTTACTGGTTGAAACGGGCCCCCATTACTTGACACAAGCTATCCACCTAAGCTTGGTCCCCTCTAGTATATCCCACTTAACCCTCTTCTTATTCATGTTCACTTACATGTTTCAAATTTTGGTTAAGTATTTCTAATCGTATATCAAATGCCACCGAAGGCACCCTCTGAATTCCACATGCCACCTAAGGCACCCAATTCACCCCCCTCATGTCCCACTACATGTTTATCTGGTTAAGTGTTTCTTAATTCATTAAGATCATAACCTTATAAAGACATCCCACATTAGACTGGCATTTGTGGCAGCTGGATTTGCCGGGTGGGTCCTGGCATTCTTACACCATAAAAGAGCCTAACCTCGTGTCTTTACAACTGTCACGTATTTAATTTATGCCTAAGACCTCCCACATTAGACTGACATTTGTGGCAGCTGGATTTGCCGGGCGGGTCCAGGCAGTCTTACACCACAAAAGAGCCTAACCTCGTGTCTTAGACGATTAATTTCTCCTAATTAATCATTCCCCAATTTGAATTACTTTCCCTATTCAAATTATTAATCAATTCCAAATTTAACTATGGCCATAATTGACTCAATTATGTCCATCCATTTATGGTATGTAAAGTCATACCAATTATCATCACAAATTTATTTTATGCCATTTAATGCATTTATGCCAATTCTCAATATTAAATCTTTTAATATCATCCCATTACCCCACGTTGTACGTTCGTTCGTTTAACTTAAAATATACGTTAGACTCGAATAGTCTAACTCATAGAATAAAGAGAAAACACCACAACATACATATAATTAAAACTAGATCTAAACATAAGGGGTGAACTTGCATGTGTGAATGATGTTCTAAATCTAAAACTTGCATAGGTCAAAGTTACAACTTGCATAAATCTACACATGTCATAAATCCAATTCTAAAGGTGTAAACTTGTTTAGGTAATGGTCACAACTTGCATAAATCATGTATGTCATAGATCTACATCTAAAGGTGTATACTTGCATAGGCAATAACCACAACTTTCATAACATGATTCATATCCCAAACACATATATTTATATAAACTTGCATATGTGATTTATGCAACATAACGATAGTGTAAACTCACATCTAAACATATAAACTAGCATGTAAAATTTAGCATATAACTCACACATTTCATAGCCTAACTTTAGATCTAAAATAAATGTCATAAAACATGTAAGGTTATACATAATCTTTACTAACTTGCATATGATTCATGTCTAAATCAATATCTAAACTTGCATACATACATATGATTTATCATATGAATCAACATAACCAAACTAGCATATGAACAACATGATGATTTGATTATACATAAGCCAATCATAGAATTACAACATAGATGATTGCATCATAAAATTTACAACATAGATGATAACATCACAACATAACATCATAGAATTTACAACATGTATGATAACATCGCAATTTTACACCATAATTATAACATGCGGTCAATAATTAACATCATATCCATATAATCCACATCATAACTTAATCCAATTAAATTAATAATTATTTTATTAAAGAAATCAAACTCACAACTCAAAGAAGGTCTTGAGTTCTGAATTCTGAGTTCTGAAGTTGAATTAGCTTTCCTTTGAAGTAGATTCGTTGTTAGAGTTGAATAGATTTGAATTTGATTTGCTTTCTTTCTCTCTAATTGGTGGCAGCTATTCTGAGTTGCAAGGTGACGGCATGGAGGCCATGAATCTAATTTTAATTTGATTTTAGGGTTTGAGTCTTCATGTCTTTTTATAGAGTTTAGGATTAGTTTAGGCCATCCGATCAACCCAGAATTAATCCCAGCCAATCAGAGCAGATCAGAAACCCTAATGAGTCAGCACATAATCATTAACAGGTCACTAATCAAATCTGCCCGGGGGGGGGGGGCAAGTCGACCCCCAGGTCGACCCTATGGTCGACCTGGCCCTGGCGGGAATTTTCCCGCCTAGCCTGTTTGACTTTGAAATTTGAATTTTCTGAAATCTGTTTTGAATTTTCTGAAACTTCTGATGGCCATAACTTCTTCCATACGAAGTCCAATTCACGCAAACTCGGACTCTATCTCAACCAGAATTCCGAGACGAACAAAATGGCGCAACTCATTTCCCTTAATTCTCACATCTGAGATTAGTTATTCTTTAATTTGTGAACTTTAGTGTTAACATAAATATGAGGTGTTACATTCTCCCCTCCTTAAAGGATTTCGCCTCCGAAATCTCCAAGTTAAGGAGAATGCATATCCTAACATCCAAACAACAATCTACTCAACCATTAAACACAGGCATCCATTGTCCTTATAGAATTTCTAATGCTGTATGAACATATGCAAGAAGTATGTATATATGTTCCTTATCTAATGCGAAATCAGGCGGTCTACTGATTCAGTTGACCTCCTTAATGCAAACCATGATAGTGCCATGCATCCATTATGTATGCGAAAGAATCCTATCGATACATATTATTTCTACATATGTGCACAACCATTCACCAAAATGCAACATCCATGTGATAGCACAACCATTATACATCCATTAACTTAAATATGCACACACATTTATATGCAATATGCAATATGAAGTGATTGAGCTGATCTAGTGCCTAAAATGTGTGTATATGCATCCACGAGCAACCACTAGCAAACATTTGCATCCACATGCATACATCATACATGTTTCAACCATAGGACTACCCTATCTAAAGGTCAAAGATACTAGCGAAAGGACATACTAAAGATAAGATAAGCACAAGCTAAGCGATAAAGGAGAAATTAAAAGACATACCCTCGAAAAGAAAAGGGTACAATGAATGCATCTTCTCTTCCGTCTCCCAAGTAGCGTTGCTCTCCTCATCTCCCCATTGCACTTTGACTAGCTTGACCTCTCGATTCCTCAACTTCTTAACCTCCAACCCAAGAATGCTTGTTGGAGCTTGTCGAATCGTTGCATCACGCTCTATCTCCACTTCTTTAAGCAAGCTCAGATCTACCACTTCCGCGGTCTTGTGCAAGCACTTCCTCAAATCTGATACATGGAATACATCGTGTACACCACTTAGTCTCTCGGGCAACTCCACTCTATACGCCATCTGCCCAATCCTCTCCTTAATAGGAAACGACCATATGAACCTTGGTGCTAACTTCCCAACGGACCCAAAGCGAACCA
Organism: Allium sativum; assembly: GCA_030737875.1. Taxonomy (NCBI): domain Eukaryota; kingdom Viridiplantae; phylum Streptophyta; class Magnoliopsida; order Asparagales; family Amaryllidaceae; genus Allium; species Allium sativum. Next base: position 153,328,758 of record CM060912.1, read on the forward strand.
CATTCCGTAATGGAGACACCTTGACAAAGACCATGTCCCCACATCAAACTCAAGATCTATCCTCCTCTTGTCAGCATAAGATTTCTGCCTATCTTGCGCCATCTTCATCCTCCTTCGAATCAAATCGATCTTTTACGAAGTCTCTCTAATCATATCGGGCCCAAGTAAGATCTTATCTGTAGACTCCTACCAACATGTAGGCGAACGACACGGCCGTCCATAAAGAGCCTCGAACGGTGCCATGCCAATGCTAGACTGGAAGCTATTATTATATGCGAACTCCACCAATGGAAGATGTTCCTCCCATGTACCTCCGAAGTCTAAGACACACAACCTCAATAAGTCCTCTAGAATACGATTCACCCTCTCGGCCTGGCCGTCCTTCTGAGGATGATATGCGGTGCTCAAACATAACCGAGTCCCTACCGACTCTTGCAAGCTTTTCCAAAATTCGCTAGTAAAGATAGGATCGCGGTCACTCACTATGCTAGAAGGAACACTGTGCAAACAAACTATCTCTCGAATGTATACAGAGGCTAACCGTGAAGCAGTCCTCTTACTCTTCACAGGAATGAAATGGGCGCTCTTAGTAAGTCTGTCTACCATGACCCAAATCCCCATATTACCCTTCCTCGATCTTGGTAACCCATCAATAAAGTCCATCGAGACACTTTCCCATTTCCATTGTGGAACCTCCAATGGGTGAAGCAACCCACCGGGCTTCTTTTTCTCTGCTTTTACTTGTTGGCACACCAAGCATCTAGCGATAAACTCGGCCACATCCCTCTTCATGCCGGCCTAAAAGTAAACTCGTCTCATGTCCATGTACATCTTGTCCCCGCCGAGATGGATGGTCATCTTCGAACGATGTGCATCATCAAGAATGGTTTTCCTCAGATTCTCGTCCCGTGGTACACAAAGTCTACCATCCCTACGTAACCAACCATTATCATCTAGGGTATACCTACTGAGATGGCTCGATGACTCCCCCCTTTTGAGCTTCTCTACTAACTCAACCAATTGTGGGTCATCTCGCTGTGCCTCACCAATCTGTCCCAAAAACGTAGGTCTGACCTCTAAGAATGCTAGCAAACCGGGTACAAAGTCAACGGATGGTCTAAAGTCAAACATAGAGATGAACTCCAAGCTTCGCCGCTCAACAAACAATGGACTCAAGGACAACCTTTTCCTACTTAAGGCGTCTGCCACCACGTTACCCTTGCCAGGGGTATATGCAATCTCGAAATCTTAGGATGCTAAGAATTCCATCCACCTTTGTTGCCTTAAGTTCAAGCCTTTCTTAAAGAACAAGTATTTTAGCGATTTGTGGTCAGTGAACAATTCGAATTTCTCGCCAAGAAGATAATGGCGCCAAGACTTAAGCGCGAAAACAATAGCGGCCAACTCTAGGTCATGTGTAGGGTAATTTCTCTCATGCACTCTCAACTTCCTTCCACCATAGGCTATTACCCTTCCCTCTTGCATTAAGACTGCGCCTAGTCCTGTCCCACAAGCATCAGTATAAACGGTAAATGGCTTACTCCCATCCGGCAACACTAAGACTGGGGCTGTGGTCAAAGCTCTCTTCAAACGTTGGAACGCATCATCACAATCTACGTCCCATGTGAAAACTAAGTTCTTCTTCGTCAAGCGTGTTAATGGGGCTGATATTTTTGCGAAGTCTTTGATAAACTTCCTATAGTAGCCAGCCAACCCTAAGAAACTCCTCACCTCGATAGCGTTTTTTAGGGACCTTCCAATCTTGGATGGCCACTACCTTCGTGGGATCCACAGCTATCCCTTCTTTGGAAACAACGTGCCCTAAGAATCGCACTTCCTTCCTCCAAAAGTGATATTTAGAAAATTTAGCTTTAAGGATATGCGCTCTCCAACACTTCCCTAAGATGTAGGGCATGCTCTTCCTCGCTTTTAGAAAAGATCAAGATGTCGTCCACAAAGACTACCACGAATTTATTGAGGTACTCCTTAAACACCCTACTCATTAAGTCAACAAAGTATGCGGGGGCATTTGTCAAACCGAAGGGCATCACAAGCCACTCGAAGAAGCCGTCTGGAGTCCTAAAGGCAGTCTTGTCTATGCTATACTCAACCACTCTCAACTGATGGACACCCGTGGCTAAGTCCAACTGCGAAAACACTGAGGCGCCAACTAACTGATCGAAGAGATCGTCAATTCTTGGTAGTGGGTGTCTATTCTTCTTAGTAAGCTTATTAAGTTCTCTATAGTACACAAAAAGTCTAAGGGACCCATCAGCCTTCGTGGCAAATACTACTGGAGCACCCCACTCTGATATACTACGTCTGATGAACCCCTTCTCAAGCAATTCTTTCACCTGCTTACTGAGTTCTCTTCTCTCTCTTGGAGCCATGTGGCGCACTGTCAATGCAATTGGCTTTGCATCATCTACTAGATATATTCGAAAGTTTATCTCACGTTTTGGGGGTAAACCCCTCACCTCATCAAAGACATCAACATATTCACGGGCTATACGAACAGAATGTAAATCATCATCGGATGCGTCAATGGATTCTAGGTAGCTAAGCATTACTGGACCTCTAGGGTCACAAGAAATATCAAGGGTCTTTACACCATAAGTCATCAATCTAATCACCCTTCTTTCACAATCTAGGATGGCCGCGTATCTAGTTAGCCAATCCATACCTAGAATCAAGCCGTAGCCCATGAAGCCAAGAACAAAGGCGTTGAATTCAAACCCAACACCCAAGATAAACACTCTCAAATCCCGACAAATCATAGAAAGATGAGCCGAACAACCAACAGGATTTGAGACTACTAAGGGATCTGTAACTAGACTAGTATCTAGGTACAGTGTTTCAACTAATGATGTAGAAATAAACGAATGTGATGCGCCAGAATCGAATAAAGTATGGACAGGATGATCAAACAGAAAAACTAAACTCTCAACGGAAATTGCTCTACCTCGTTCTTGCAGCGGTGGGACCACGAGAGCCTGAACTTGTCCCCTTGCCTGCCCTGGTGCCATAAGAGCTTGCACCTGTCCTCTTGAGGTAGACCCTGCCCTCTGCCCTTTCCTTGGGCAGTCCTAAATCAGATGTCCCACTTCGCCACAGTGGAAACAACGAGTCTTCTTTTTCTTCCTACAATCTTTAATTAGATGGCCTGGTGTCCCACAGTTAAAGCATCTTTTCTTTCCTTTACCATTGTTGTCTTTTCCACCCTTCTTGTTCTATTGTTGCTGTTGCAGTTTCTTTTGATCCCCTTTCTTCTCGGGTGCCTTATTAGCATTGACGCCCTTCTCTTCTTCATGCATAAGCGCCATGTCAACTAGTCTCTCAAAGGTAGCCACCATGGGGATGTGGGTCATAGCTAACCCATGAAGCGGCTCGTTCAAACCCTTAACAAATCTCAGGGCCTTCTTTTCGGGAGTATTCACCAAGTCCAAGCCAAATCTCGCCAACTGATTGAACTTGTTGACGTATGTTTTCACCGATAGATTCCCCTGCTTCAATGCTAGAAACCTTTCCATGTATAGATTCTCTTCAGCCCGTGATAGAAACTTCGCCTCAAACCTCCACCTGAAATCTAGCCATGTATCAACTGGACGTTCTCCATTAGTGACCTCCCACCAAAACGAGGCCTCATCCTTCATTGGCCAGGCAGCTAACTGGACCTTTCTTCCATCTTCCACTTCAAAGATCCCAAACAATTCTTCCACCTCCTTTAGCCAATTACGAGCTTCCACAAATGTCTCCGTCCCATGAAAAGGTTTTCCACCCATTGCCCGAAAGTCCTTACATATCTTTGCGAAAGTATCGACGCGAGGAGGAGGAGGAGGGGGAGGAGGAGGAGGAGCATTTGCTGGACCTGCGATGGCGGCCCTAGTCTCCAAATAACTCCTAAACCATCCTGGTATAGGTATCCCCTCGAGTATCTCGGGAATTCCAGACATGCTGAAACGAAAAAGGATAGATTCAATACAAAAGAATCGAAGGAAAGGTATATGGCCCTTAGGGTTATGCTTTCTAAAATAAGCTTTTCTCTTGAAAATACTTTCCTTAAAACATACTTTTGAAGGTACTTCTTTACAAATGTTGTTTGTCAAAATTCACATCTGTTCTGGCAACCTTCAGCACCGATACCATGTGTAACACCCCATGTCCATTAATGTCACTCACAAAGGGAATGCATTAACTTTCATGGAGCATTTTAAGTGTGTATAGAACAGAAACTTAACAACAAGACAAATATAAACAGTACTAAAACTTTAAAACTTTGTTTCACTACAGCGGAAAATACATAAGTTTGATTACATCATCAAAACCAGAGTCAAAGTACATAATATCCATCTTGACCAACTCAAAGTACATAAATTGAAAGACATAACCCCAGTACAAAATAGCCATAAATAAGAGAAGCTGAACTTTACTTTAGCGATCCAAGCAACTTCTAAAAGCAAGCGATACAGTTGTCCAAAATCAAGCTCCACTGGTGCTAGTTCCAACCTGAGCACCTAGGGGGGGGAGGAAGAAAAGAGGAGGAAACAAAGGGGGTCATACACAAAGTCTGGCGAGTGCGATAACTTTAACAATATAATTACCAAAATAATTAGGCTAAGGCATAATTTAAAAAATAAGGAAATGACTGTGAACAATTGAGTAAGACAGAGTAAACAAGGAAACAAGATGAACAAAAGATAACGTTAAAGCGCACCTAGACCACTATAAGATAATTACTACACTGCACCACCACTAGTCATCCTATTAGTTGATCCCTCCTACAAGACTTTAACAATGATAATGGTAGTTTCGTGCACCCCTAGTTGCCTTCATAGGTGCCGCCTGCCCCTATCTCCACTAGGTATACCCACTACCCCCAAGCGATCGGCTCCCTAACTCGTAGATACCCGTGTTGGCCCCACAGTGTGGTGTATCACTCCCCAAAGTGGCAACCGATACCACCAATAATGCACGGCTTATACGTATACGATGCAACAATGTCTTACCTACCAGCCCGGGTCCACTCACGCATATGAACCCGTTGGACTTGCGTTGCCACCGCCAAACTGGTTTGGCCTCATACAGTCAAGCCCAGTATACGTGTCCCATCCTCGACTTGGGTCGAGCCCACAAAGATACGTATGGGTTATTGGTTGAAACGGGCCCCCATTACTTGACACAAGCTATCCACCTTAGCTTCGTCCCCTCTAGTACATCCCACTTAACCCTCTTCTTATTCATGTTCACTTACATGTTTCAAATTTTGGTTAAGTGTTTCCAATCGTATTTCAAATGCCACCCAAGGTACCCTCTGAATTTCACATGCCACCCAAGGCACCCACTTAACCCCCTCATGTCCCACTACATGTTTATCTGGTTTAAGTGTTTTTTAATTCATTAAGACCGTAACCTTGTAAAGACCTCCCACATTAGACTGGCATTTGTGGCAGCTGGATTTGCTGGGCGGGTCCGGGCAGTCTTACACCACAAAAGAGCCTAACCTGGTGTCTTTACAACTGTCACGTATTTAATTTATGCCTAAGACCTCTCACATTAGACTGGCATTTGTGGCAGCTGGATTTGCCGGGCTGGTCCGGGCAGTCTTACACCACAAAAGAGCTTAACCTTGTGTCTTAGACGATTAAATTCTCCTAATTAATCATTCCCCAATTTGAATTACTTTCCCTATTCAAATTATTAATCAATTCCAAATTTAACTACGGCCATAATTGACTCAATTATGTCCATCCATTTATGGTATGTAAAATCATACCAATTATCATCACAAATTTAATTTATGCCATTTAAGGCATTTATGCCAATTCTCAATATTAAATCTTTTAATATTATCTCAATACCCCACGTTGTACGTTCGTTCGTTTAACGTAAAATATATGTTAGACTCGAATAGTCTAACTCATAGAATAAAGAGAAAACACCACAACATACATATAATTAAAACTAGATCTAAACATAAGAGGTGAACTTGCATGTGTGAATGATGTTCTACATCTAAAACTTGCATAGGCCAAGTTTACAACTTGCATAAAACTACACATGTTATAGATCCAATTCTAAAGGCGTAAACTTGTTTAGGTAATCGTCACAACTTGCATAAATCATGTATGTCATAAATCTACATCTAAAGGTGTAAACTTGCATAGGCAATAAACACAACTTGCATAACATGATTCATATCCCAAACACATATATTTATATAAACTTGCATATGTGATTTATGCAACATAACGATGGTGTAAACTCACATCTAAACATATAAACTAGCATGTAAAATTTATCATATAACTCACACATGTCATAGCCTAACTTTAGATCTAAAATAGATGTCATAAAACATGTAAGGTTATACATAATCTTTACTAACTTACATATGGTTCATGTCTAAATCAATATCTAAACTTGCATATGTACATATGATTTATCATATGAATCAACATAACCAAACTAGCATATGAACAACATGATGATTTGATTATACATAAGCCAATCATAGAATTACAACATAGATGACTACATCATAAAATTTACAACATAGATGATAACATCACAACATAACATCACAGAATTTACAACATGTATGATAACGTCAAAATTTTACACCATAATTATAACATGCGGTCAATAATTCACATCATATCCATATAATCCACATCATAACTTAATCCAATTAAATTACTAATTATTTTATTAAAGAAATCAAACTCACAACTCAAAGAAGGTCTTGAGTTCTGAATTCTGAGTTCTGAAGTTGAATTAGCTTTCCTTTGAAGTAGATTCGTTGTTAGAGTTGAATAGATTTGAATTTGATTAGCTTTCTTCCTCTCTAATTGGTGGCGGCTATTCTGAGTTGCAAGGTGACGACATGGAGGCCATGAATCTAATTTTAATTTGATTTTAGGGTTTGAGTCTTCATGTCTCTTTATAGAGTTTAGGATTAGTTTAGGCCGTCCGATCAACCCAGAATTAATCCCAGCCAATCAGAGCAGATCAGAAACCCTAATGAGTCAGCACACAGTCATTAACAGGTCACTAATCAAATCTGCCCCGGGGGGGGGGGGGGGGGTAGGTCGACCCCCAGGTCGACCCTATGGTCGACCTGGCCCTAGCGGGAATTTTCTCGCCTAGCCTGTTTGACTCTTAAATTTGAATTTACTGAAATCTATTTTGAATTTTCCGAAACTTCCGATGGCCATAACTTCTTCATACGAAGTTGTAACAACCCTGAATTTTGGGGGTAAATTTAAAATTTATATTAAGTAAATTTAATGAGGTCTTGATATTTAAAATAATTTATTTAAAATAATAATGATTAAGAATTGATTTAAAACGAAGTTAGAATGAATAATTTAATTTTAATTATAAAAGAATTAGAAATAACGCAGTAGTTTGAATAGTCAAACTTGAACTTTGACTGACCATACAGGATGCAAAATTTAACGGATTTTAGTGAAACCAAAAATATTAGAATCTATTTAAAAATATCTTTCTAACGAATCTGAAAAATTGAAATTTCATAGCAGGAATCAAAAGTTATTCCCAAATTAAAATTTAGAAAGGTCGCTATGAAATGTACAAAGGTCAAAATGCTACTTTTTGCATACGAAGGAATTTGAACTCGAAACCACTTCCATTGAGTTTAGAATGACGTCTCTGCATTGAAAAACAGTAAGCACTTATATATTTAGAGTTTTGAAGATTATTTGTTAAAAAAAATGTATTTTTAATATTGAATATATACGCCTTGAAAATAGACATTTTACAAACGACATCGGTTTTCGACGAAACCACTTTTGTTGGAACCTGAATGTCGAATTATGGCTAAGTTTAATTTTCCAGAATTTTTCGAACGAGTATGTAAGCGTGGCAGAAGATAACACGTTTTGTCAGTTTACAGTAAAAAACAGATCGACCTGAAAAAGGCCATTTTTCGAGCAGTCTCAGAAATCAATGAAAATAGTCTTGTTGGAACTGTATCGTCAATACGAAGCCAAAATTATTATTTTTTTGGATTTTTCGGAGTCCGTATGTGGCTCCGGTGGATTTTTGAGTACGTTAGAATATTAGAATGAAAGAATAGTTTTAAATCTGAAAAACGGAGGCTGAGATGACCTTTTGGGCCTGCGGGACATTGTTAGATGGATCCGGAATAGGGGTTATTAGCTAGAAAACACAGTCGTTGGGCTGAAAACGGAGTAAGTGGGTAAACGGACCTTTATTGGATAATTAGATAATAACTAATTAAATAATAATATAAATAAGAAGCAAAGTACGGGCTTTCTTCTTCCCTATCGTTCTACAGCCGCACGCACAAACCCATGGCCGAAAATTTTCCCTCTCCAAATTCTCCCAATCCACAAAGAATTAGCTTAGGCCGTAGTGCAACTTTTTGAAGCTCTTCTCACTCTCTTTAATCTCCAACAAGTTTCATCCATTTTCATCGACCGTAGGCGAAGAACGAGCACCGCCAACCCGCGGCCTTTGCACCCAAACCGCACCTTCCATGTGCCACCATCCATCACCCTATTTTCTGAGCTTGTAGATCTCTCGTAGCCGGTCGTTTTGCCGCAAACCGTTCGCAAAACCATCAACTACAGAGAGGAAAATCTTGATCCAAAGTTTTGAACAAAAACTGAAAATAAAGGTATGGAATTCATTTCAGATTTTGCCACGCTTTTGTTTGTGGCGACTGCAGTTGTTAAAAAGTAATTGTTATTCAAAAATTGATAATTAATTCATACGAACTCCAAACTGAAAAATGTCAGATCCGCGTGAATCGTGACAGCAAATACATCGACTTAGAACTGATTGGGACAATTTCTGAATTTATTTGGATTTTTAATTTTGCTTAAAGCAAGGTGAGTATTCTGATTTAATTAATCAATTTTAATCTAGTTACTTCGTTTTTTTATAAATCATGCTATGTATGTTATTGGTTCTGATCAGTGATATTGCGATGGATAATTGATTTGTTTGAGAGTTATATTGTTATTTTAGTCATTGATTTATTTAGATCTGCAATTGTATATACAATAGAAAGGCATGAAATTTATATCGTATATAAAATGACACCTTGTATGAAATTAAAATTGAGAATTTGAAGTTGTGAATAGATTTAAATTTAAATTTTTATATGTAAATTAAGGAAGGAGTTTACATGTTAATGAAAAGATGAGATATTTTTACATTGAAAATAAAAAACAATATTTTTACGTTGAAAATAAAAAGACGATATTTTTACATTGAATGTGATTAAATTACATTTTTTTTACATGTAAATAAGAAGTAGGAATTTGACATGTATTATAAAATTTCATTTTTTTAGTAGGAATTTGGCATGTAATACAAATTACATTTTTACATGTAATAAAGAAGAGAAATTTGCATTGTAATAAAAATTACATTTTTATTATGTAATTAAAGTTAAATTTACAATTTTGTCAATATATATTAGTAGCGTCAAAATTCACATTTTTGTCTAAAGGAAAGAGTTGAAATAAAAATGTACATTTTTGTTACATGGGATGGTTGAGAACAAAAATTATATTATTTTTTTAAAAAAAAAAGAACTAAAAAAAAAATACAAACTTGTTGTATACATTTTTATTTATATCCTATGGGTAATAAAAGGCAAGATTTGAAAACTCATTTTTATTTACATATTATATGTAAAACAAAATATTTATTTTGTTAAATAGAAGGGTATGTCATAACAAAACGTTCATTTTGTTAAATAGAGAATGGTTTGAATTGATTTAATGTAAAAATATTCTTTTTATGTTAACGTGTAACGTTAGAAAATATTTTGTTTGTTAAAACGTTATTTTTAGCAAGCTAGTAAAGAAGTAAATGAGAAGCGCATAAAATGTACATGTTTTGGAATACGTTTGTATGTGTTAGAAATATAATTTTTAACATAGTCCTATTTTGTTGTAGCGAATAATGCAAATATAACTTAGAAATAGAAGTTCACTTTTTATTTGCATTTCACAATGCAAATATATCATAGAAGTATGGGTTCACTTTTCATTTGTATTTTACAATGCAAATAAAGTATAGGGATGCAAATTACACTTTTTATTTGTATTCCACAATGCAAATAAGACATAAAAGTAAAAGATACATTTTTTTTTTGTTTGCAACTTTAAATGCAAACAAATTACTAAAATAAAAGTTACATATTTTATTGACGTCACTTGTTGTAAATAAACATGAAAGAAAAAGTGCATTTTATTTGCGTTCCACAACACAAATAGAACTAGAAAATAAAATATGAAATCAAGAGTTGCATTTCTACGATAGTTGGAAACGCATCTTTATAGTTAACCTTAAAAAGAGTAGAAAAATGTACATATTTCACTATGAAATATGTTTCACATTAAAAATCCATTTTTAATGTTAATATTAGAAAAAGTAAGAAAATTACATTTTTAATGTAATTAGATTTAAAGAAGAAAAATTACATTTTTAATGTAATTAAAAAGGATATCTTTACTTTGTAATAAAAATTACATTTTTTTATGTAATTAAAAGATAAGAATTTGGCACTGTAACGTTAATTACATTTTTAATGTAATTAAAAGGGAGACTCTTATATTGTAATATTAATTGCACTTTTAATGTAATTAAAAAGGAATTTTTACATTGTAAATGAAAGATTTCATCTTTTGCTTGTTAAATAAAAGATTCCACCTTTTTGTTTGTTAAAATAAGAAAGTTTCACTTTTGATTGTAAATAAAAGAAAGTTTCATTTTTTTTACGTAAATAAGAAAACATTCAATTGATTTTTGGTTAAAAAAGAACGGAATGACATTAACAGTGAATTTAGTTGAAACAATTACGAGACATCATTTTGGTTAGTGAATAAAAAGAGACTTCATTTAGTTGAATTAGAAGTGATATTATTTACAACGTTATGTGTTAAATTTGTAATGAACATTATTTGCACCATCATGTGTTAAATGAAAAAAAGAACATTATTTACTTTGTCATTTTGTTGGAAATGAAAACTAGACATTATTTGCTTTGTCAATTTGTTAGAAATAAAAAAAAGGGACCTTGATTTCATTGTAAAAAAAGATTTAGAAGAAAAGTTTACATTTTTAATGTAAATAAGATTAAAGAAGAAAAGTATACATTTTAATGTGAATAAGAGAAGGAGAACTTTACATTTTCATGTAATTAGAACTTAAAGAAGAAGAGTTACATTTTAATCAATTGATTTTTTATTAAAAAAGGATAACGGTATGAAATTTACATATTCATGTAAAAGAATTTTAGTAAAGATTATAACGATGAAATTCATGTTTCAATGAATTAGATTTTCCTTAAAAGTTTAAAGACATGAAATTTATATTTTCATAGGTAAAGATTAAAGCAAGAATATCATTTTGCTTGTAAAGAAAAGAATGACACAAAATAATCATTTTTGTTGAATTAGAAACAACGCACAAGAAATTGCATGTTTGTGTAGATTGAAAATAGTAAAAAAAAATATACATTGCATGGATAGGTTATGTATGTGAATTAAAATAAACATTATTGTGTGTAATGTCATATATCTTTACTTGTCATGATTATCACAATAATGAAATGGCCGAAGAAATTGTAAGTATATATATAATCATATATAAACAAATTTCAATTGAACAAATCGAGCGTGGTAGTTCACTTTATAGAATTGTAGTTTTAGTTGATTATACCGAAATATCCGACCGTCAGATTTTCCCAAATCTATAACCGTTAGGTTCGCCTTGGGAAGATCTTTCCAACGTTATAAATTATGTTAAAATCCAACGGTTAGATTTAGATAAATATGTAAAACAAATTTGGGTGAAAACAGCGCCAAGGTCGCCTTTTGACTTGGAGCGTCGCTAAATGGAATTTAATTATTTTTATATAAATAAAAATAAAGGTTGATCGTTATAAATTAATATCAACGATATGAAATGATTTTTAAATATATATATATATGCGAGGATCATTTGAAAAGTCCGAGTTCAAACTCATTTCAAATGATCATACGACGAATGAAAGTCGAAGAGTTGAAGACGGTGATTGAAGACCGGTGATCTTCACATCAAATGGACGACAGCTGCTGATGCCCGTGATTGGTGTAGCTACCTTGAAGGGGCTACAGTGGTGGCCGTCCGGACGTAGTTTTGATTAGTACGGATTTGGCTTTCGCTCATACCCAGAGCATAAGCTTATAAATGGAATGTGTGTCTGACATTGTACTCCTTTATATTGTATTTATTAATTTTCTGTCGAATGAATGAATGTTTGGTGGCGGAGAATTTATTCTCTTTCTTAACACCCTTTCATATATTTCGGCAAAGGATTGGTAGTGTGATATGGAGTGACGATGTGGCATGCTAAGATGCATATGATCAAGGCTTTGTTGAAAAGCAGGCCTTGTGGGATGATCAAAGCATAGCCTGTTTAGGCATAACTTTGTGTATATCGTGACTTCGCGAGCCTCACTGTGACGGCCCGCCCCGCACCAACCGACATTTACTCCGAAAGTGCGCTGTACACATATCCAGTTAGCACGGGACGGTGCCAGAAGAAAAGAAAGAAGAGAATGGACTAATCAAGGAACCTGTAATATGTCTCACAGCGCATAGAACAAAATATAATAATAACATACTTGACATAAAACAGAAGAGACAGTGCATAAGCTAAAAACCAGAATTGAGCATCATAGCAGCGGAAATCCAAAATATAGCTTATTAGAACTTTTCAAACTGTCTCAAAGCAAAAGCAAGATAAAGGAGGTACACTACTAATGCCCAAGTAGCGACCACCAACGACACGGGGAGAATATTTGTATATCATACGTGGAAGCCTCCTGCTCGCCTCCGAATCAGCTACTCGCGCATCACCAGCTAACCATAACCTGTCTCTAGTCTGCTCGTGTGAGCACCCAGAGTAATAAGAGGAGACATAAAACTCTGGGTCAGACATAAAGCCTGGTATGAGCGATAAGCAACAAAACATAACAATAACAGGTATAATCCAATCATACTTGAACCTGGACCTGCAACCAAAGAGTTAGCACTACATATTGTACAACACTCTAAGGTGCCCTTTCAAATGGTGTAAAGATAACGGGGGTGGGGGTGTGCATGTCATAGTGATGTCAAACAATCAAGCATAACAATCATCCTCACATCCCTCACTCAGTGCGTAAAGCATACGATATCCACTACTTTGGTCACCCAATACTTTGGGCCATGACGGAATCCAATCCCGTGTAACTATCACTACAAGCCCACCAACCATCTCTCAGTGGTGAACCAAAGTTATGAATACCGACAACCCCTTTGCACACGTCCCGCAGCAAAGCCCAACCATGAAGTGAACTCATTGGTTCCCAACTGGGTCCGGGATCCTGAGCTCTAACTTCCATTTGGACTACCTTTGCATCTCGTGTTTTAGTCATCATCCTCCCGATCGGTCTTCATTCAGTTCATAGCCTCCTGGTTCGGTTCGTAGTCACCATACTGGTTCGGGTCGAGTTCCTCCATTCGGATCGGGTCGCGCCATCAACTCGTGGTCCTCCAGCTCCATCGGATCGGTTCGAGTACCCTTCAGCGGATCGGGTCGGGGTCTATAAGTCCATCGCCATGGATCGGTTCGTGACAAGCTACTTCGGGTCGGGTCGTGCTTCATCAGTTCGTGGGGCCCCTGTCGGATCGGGTCGTGCTTCCTTCTCGCGATTGGAGCTGCTAGCGGATTGTGAAGGTGGATCGTGGTGGAGGGCTCGGATCGGATCACATCGTCGGATCGTGGTCTTCAAGCATCGGCGGATCGGGTCGCGCCATCGGTTCGGATCGCCTTTGCTTCCACCGATCCGGTCCGGTTCGGACTGATTTACTGCAGTTCTTCCAGCGAGCGGTTTACGCCATTCGACGGCGTTTTCGACCATTCTAACTATTCTAAACAATCACAAAGCATAACATACAGTCATAGCAACAAGTATAATCAACCACAAACACCAAAACAACAATATAATAGGTTAAAATGGATCAAACATAGCCAAAACCCCATATTTTCCCTTAAGCATGTTTGGGTGAAACTTATGATATGATTAGCAAAACTTAACCAAATTATCCCAAATTCACATCAGAGGTCTAAAACAATATTTCAGAATTTATGAATATTTTCCCAGATTTTTAACATGCACAAATTCGCTAATTATCACTAATTACCCCTTAATCCCCCAAATTCCGGGGTTTGCAAAATTAGTCGAAATTAACCCAAATTCATATCAGATGCATAAAATGATGTTTTAGAATTTTGGGAATTTTTCTAGATTTTTCTGAGCCATAATTTCGCTAATTACCATAATTAGCAATAATTAGTGAGGAACTATGCAAATCACTCACCTTAGCCACAAACAAACTTTAGATCTGAGATAATCTCTGATTTGGATCCAATCCCTATGTGTTCCAGCAGCTCTCCCTCTGATTTAGTGCTACCCTCCCTTGATTTGATGTAGTTTTGCTTAATCTTCGATTAGAAAGTGATTAGAGATGATTTGGGATGAAATTAGAAGGTGGAGGCCATTGCTAGACCTTGACGGAGGTAAGTGGCGGCTGAAAAAATGAGTCTAAAACCGAAATCCTAACCCTTGCAGCCCTTAAATACCCCAAATCCCGAAATCTCCCATTGGGCCTAGTTGCTAATCACCCGGTTAAGCCCGATTAGTTGTTTTTCACCTTCTAAACCTTGTTTCAGCCATATCTCCCAAACGGTAAGTCCTTTTGGCTAATGTAACCACTCTGCGGAAAGAGAAACCATCATTCGAATCCAATGGAAATGGTTTCAGGTCAAAATTCCTTTCCAGTCAAAAGTTATGGCCAAAACAGTACCAATTAGGGGCAAAACGATCATTTAAAAATCGACAAAAATCATGAACATGGGAAATAACCCCAATAATCGTCTCCCAAAGTTACATGACCATACGACTTCGTATGTGAAAGAAATAAATATTCAACGATCCTATGATGCGTAGAATGCGGGTCGTTACACTCTTCCCCCCTTAAGAAATTTCGCCCCCGAAATTCCCTAACCAAAACACAAAAAGGGTTCTGCATGCCTATCAACCATAAACAACAATCAACATGCAAAACAAGTCTATCCTAGCATGCGGTTTACTAACAAGGGAAGAAACTATCACTACCAAAACCTTACTAGGCAAAGAGTTCTGGATACTTCTTCCTTATATCCTCCTCTGTTTCCCAAGTACGGTCTTTCTCATTCTCACCCCACTGGACTTTGACTAGTTTCACCGCCTTCCTTCGAAGCTGCTTCGTATCGTTCCCAACAATACGCATAGACTTGCGGTTCCCAACCGCCTCGAATTCAACTTCGATGTTATCCAACTGATCAGGTGAAATAGCTGCACTAGGGTCGTGCACGAATTTCCTTAACTGGGAAACATGAAATACGTTGTGAACTCCTGCCATCTTGTCAGGTAGCTCTACCTCATACGCCAAATTCCCAACTTGCTCGAGGACTGGGAATGGGCCAACAAATCTTGGTGCTAACCTACCTCTCCAACCAATCCGAATCACATTCTCTATGGAGAGATCTCGACGAACACCAAGTCGTTAACGAAGAATTCAAAATCTCTTCGTCTCTTATCGAGATAAGCCTTCTGCCTATCTTTATCCCTTCCTAGTAGTAGATCTGCTCTGTCTCAATACATCTTGTTACCACTGGGATGTATAGTCAATTTCGAGTGATGATATGCTCTAAGCACTTCACCTTTCAGTCCATCTACGTTGGGTACAACTAGTCCCTTATTCTTTCGAAGCCACCCTTCTCGATCAAATCCTTACTTGATCATTCTCTTTCCATCGATATCCATCTCTACCCTAGAGATGGTTTCCAATAGATTAGGATCGTCCTTCTAACTAGAAACAATCCACTCAATCAAAATCGATCTAATCGTCAAGCTTACTAGCGTTTCTGAATCCAATTCAGTCTTGGATCTGAAATCATATCCTGTGACATACTCTAGTTGCTTCCATCCTAGAAACAAAACCCCTAAACTGGCATGTCTCCTACTCAATGCAACTAGTACTGAACCCAAATCCTTTACTATGATCACTCTGCCCCATGGAGTCATGGCGACTCCACTGCACTGATCCATAGTCACTAGTCCTTTGCTATGTCCACTCTGCTCGATGAAGTCATAACAACTCCACTGCACTAGCTCATAGCCTTACTAATCCTTCGAGTCATGACGACTCTACTGCACTGGCTCATAGTCCTACTACAATCACTTTGTTCCCCATCGCTGGAACCCTACAGGTGATAGTCTACTCAAGAGAAGAAAGATAGGAACAAACATAGCAACCATAACATCCATCAAACAAATCCTATCTATCACCTGCTAAAGTCATAAACACATCGACACCTACATGATTGGTCTAACCAATCCCAATATGTCGATTCCAGTCTGTCTGGTCCAACCAACATCACTAACTAATGGAAGCCCAGCCCGCATACATACATCGATGCCTACTTGACTGGTCCAACCAATCCCAGGCTAATGGAAGCCCCGCCTCCCTTCGGACTACCGTACGTCCAACGTACGTTTATCCTCCAAGGATAATTAAACTAATGGAAGCCCAGCCTCCAATCGGACTACCGTACATCTAACGTACGTTTATCCTCCAAGGATAACTAGATCACGTCCAACGGGTCCAAGGTAACGGGCGTCCCCAGATACCCCTGCTTTTAGTCCTCCTAAAATACTTGAGTCCAACCCAAGTCTATCCATTATCTTGCTGCCCTCTCGAGTCCAACTCGAGCTGAATCCAATTCCTTGAAGCCTTCTCGAGTCCAACTCGAGTCACTCTATAACTCAGACCCAGTCTTGAGTACCAACAAACTCTAGTCCAACGTGAGTCGTCTCCCTATTCGTTGCATCTCCAAGATCAACGAACACCTATTTTCTTTTACGAGTTCAAGTCCAACTTGAATCGCTCTAATCTTCGTTGTATCATCCATGATCAACGAACACATCCTACTCCTTCAAAGTTCTACTATCTAATAGAGAACATCAACATAGGGTCCTAAACAATCCATTACTTTGCATCTTTCGCGAGTCCCACTCGAGCAATCTCATAACCCTATCGAGTCTAACTCTGGGCAGGCCATACCATTGAACAGTCTTATCATGTTCCGTCTGCCCATCACTCCTCGAGTAAACCAAGATATCATCCAATGAAAAATCAAAACAACTATTTACCCCTCACGCAACCCATCCTAGTCGAAATCGACATTCCCCAAGCACAAGCCCCAAAGGCCTAAACCAATATCAGACAAGCACCCAAGGAACATCTCCTCCGAGTTCGGACAATCCACATGAGGTGATACTAGCAAAACAATCTAGCACTGGAGTACTCATTTGCCTCCCAGAGACAACTAGAACTTATTACAACGATAACCTCTTAGCTTCCTTAACTCCAGTTACTATCGCCATCACTAGGTAGGTACCTAATACCACCCTATTCCTTTGGAGTAGATCGACTCCCCACAATAATGCTAAACCCAGTAAAGCCCAAAACAAAGCAATCACAAGAAAACATACATCCATGACTCGATAAGACCATATTAACAAATCATGCCAAATCTAGTCGAACCACCAATCGGGTTCATCACTACTAAAGGTCTATCGACTAACTCAGGTTTGTCAAACAAAACCCGATCAAAATTTCTTAAATAGAAAGCATACCTCGAATAACGACACCTTTTCCCTTCTACGCCACAGTTGGGGCATTTGACGAAGAAGAAACAGCGTTGATAGCATACGCTTTCACAATCTGCTTCTCCCTAGGAGGTTGTGGGCAATCATCCTTGTGATGTCCCGCCTGGCCGCAGTTAAAGCACTTGCTTTCCCCAAGCTTCTCTCGACAATCTCTGGCATAGTGGCTCTTCTGGCCACAACTAAAGCATTCACCATCTTTCTTGTTTTTCTTATCCTGACCATCCTTGGTCGGGTTCTGCTTCCTCTTGTTCTGAGAATTCTTCTTGCCTCCACCGCCTGCTTGCGGCTTTGGCTCCTCTGCAGATGCCGTAGCAACTTCGGTCTTCGACTTAGGGAAAAGGCTCTCTGACCTTAATGCCTTTCCTACAATAGACTCGAACGTCTCATCGATATGGTTTATAAATATTTCCCCCAAGTACCCATCCAAGCCAGTTATGAACTTCTCGTTCTTCTTTTCGACTGTATCGATAAGGGACCATCCATATTTCGATAAAGTGTCGAATTCAGCGATATACTCCGAGACTGCTCTACCGTTCTGCTTAAGCTCCAAGAACTTCCTGAACAGTTCTGATTTATGAGCAGCTGGAATAAACTTATCACAAAAGCGAGTCTTAAACTGATTCCAAGTAACTTGATCTTCTGGAGTAGCTGTTCTAATGGCATTCCACCAATTCATCGCTCGCCCTTGCAGCTGATGAGACGCTAGCCTTCTCTTCATCGCATCCTCAAGACCCAAGTTGTCGAAGATACGATCACAACTATCCAACCAATCCTGAATATATGTGGCCGACTCCGTTCCGTGGAACGGCTTCCCACCAAGGGTAGTGTAATCCTTGCACAACTTGGCGAAATCGACCCTAGGCGCCTGCACTACTGGACCACCACCATTTCCGGGATTGGGAACAGCTCCCTGAACATCTCTAAGCATGTCTCTCATGAAGTTGGTGAACATTGTCCTCATGTCAGGAGCATTCCCATGGTTGGTCCCTCTACCAGCACCTCTAGGATATCGGCTCATCGTTAATCTGTAAAAAGGGAAACGATTAACGACCCCATAGTGGTGCTAGTGCAGTACAACTTCATTCTTATACTACCAATAGTATATATATATATAGCTTTTGAAAACCAAAGTAATCACAATTACGCGCTCTCATATACGTACTATCTCTCCCTAGTGTCTTTCCCTAGGTTAACTACGTAACCTAGAGCTCTGATACCAAGTGTGACAGCCCGCCCCGCACCAACCGACATTTACTCCAAAAGTGCGTTGTACACATATCCAGTTAGCATGGGACGGTCGCCAGAAGAAAAGAAAGAAGAGAATGGACTAATCAAGGAACCTGTAATATGTCTCACAGCGCATAGAACAAAATATAATAATAACATACTTGACATAAAACAGAAGAGACAATGCATAAGCTAAAAACCAGAATTGAGCATCATAGCAGCGGAAATCCAAAATATAGCTTATTACAACTTTTCAAACTGTCTCAAAGCAAAAGCAAGATAAAGGAGGTACACTACTAATGCCCAAGTAGCGACCACCAACGACATAGAGAGAATATCTATATATCATACGTGGAAGCCTCCTGCTCGCCTCCGAATCAGCTACTCGCGCATCACCAGCTAACCATAACCTGTCTCTAGTCTGCTCGTGTGAGCACCCAGAGTAATAAGAGGAGACATAAAACTCTGGGTCAGACATAAAGCCTGGTATGAGCGATAAGCAACAAAACATAACAGTAACAGGTATAATCCAATCATACCTGAACCTGGACCTGCAACCAAAGAGTTAGCACTACATACTGTACAACACTCTAAGGTGCCCTTTCAAATGGTGTAAAGATAACGGGGGTGGGGGTGTGCATGTCATAGTGATGTCAAACAATCAAGCATAGCAATCATCCTCACATCCCTCACTCAGTGCGTAAAGCATACGATATCCACTACTTTGGTCACCCAATACTTTGGGCCATGACGGAATCCAATCCCGTGTAACTATCACTACAAGCCCACCATCCATCTCTCAGTGGTGAACCAAAGTTATGAATACCGACAACCCCTTTGCACACGTCCCGCAGCAAAGCCCAACCATGAAGTGAACTCATTGGTTCCCAACTGGGTCCGGGATCCTGAGCTCTAACTTCCATTTGTACTACCTTTGCATCTTGGGTTTTAGTCATCATCCTCCCGATCGGTCTTCATTCAGTTCATAGCCTCCTGGTTCGGTTCGCAGTCACCATACTGGTTCAGGTCGAGTTCCTCCATTCGGATCGGGTCGCGCCATCACATCGTGGTCCTCCAGCTCCATCGGATCGGTTCGAGTACCCTTCAGCGGATCGGGTCGGGGTCTATAAGTCCATCGCCACGGATCAGTTCGTGACAAGCTCCTTCGGGTCGGGTCGTGCTTCATCAGTTCGTGGGGCCCCTGTCGGATCGGGTCGTGTTTCCTTCTGGCGATCAGAGCTGCTAGCGGATCGTGAAGGTGGATCGTGGTGGAGGGCTCGGATCGGATCACATCGTCGGATCGTGGTCTTCAAGCATCGGCGGATCGGGTCGTGCCATCGGTTCAGATCGCCTTTGCTTCCACCGATCCGGTCCGGTTCGGACTGATTTCCTGCAGTTCTTCCAGCGAGCAGTTTACGCCATTCGACGGCGTTTTCGACCATTCTAACTATTCTAAACAATCACAAAGCATAACATACAGTCATAGCAACAAGTATAATCAACCAAAAATACCAAAACAACAATATGATAGGTTAAAATGGATCAAATATAGCCAAAACCCCATATTTTCCCTTAAGCATGTTTGGGTGAAACTTATGATATGATTAGCAAAACTTAACCAAATTATCCCAAATTCACATCAGAGGTCTAAAACAATATTTCAGAATTTATGAATATTTTCCCAGATTTTTAACATGCACAAATTCGCTAATTATCACTAATTACCCCTTAATCCCCCGAATTCCGGGATTTGCAAAATTAGTCGAAATTAACCCAAATTCATATCAGAGGCATAAAATGATGTTTTAGAATTTTGGGAAATTTTCTAGATTTTGCTGAGCCATAATTTCGCTAATCTTCGCTAATTACCATAATTAGCCATAATTAGTGAGGAACTATGCAAATCACTCATCTTAGCCACAAACAAACTTTAGATCTGAGATAATCTCTGATTTGGATCCAATCCCTATGTGTTCCAGCAGCTCTCCCTCTGATTTGGTGCTACCCTCCCCTGATTTGATGTAGTTTTGCTTAATCTTCGATTAGAAAGTGATTAGAGATGATTTGGGATGAAATTAGAAGGTGGATGCCATTGCTAGAGCTTGAAGGAGGTAAGTGGCAGCTGGAAAAATGAGTCTAAAACCGAAATCCTAACCCTAGCAGCCTTTAAATACCCCAAATCCCGAAATCTCCCATTGGGCCTAGTTGCTAATCACCCGGTTAAGCCCGATTAGTTGTTTTTCACCATCTAAACATTGTTTCAGCCATATCTCCCAATCGGTAAGTCCGTTTGGCTAATGTAACCACTCTACGGAAAGAGAAACCATCATTCGAATCCAATGGAAGTGGTTTCAGGTCAAAATTCCTTTTCAGTCAAAAGTTATGGCCAAAACAGTACCAACTAGGGGCAAAACGATCATTTAAAAATCGACAAAAATCATGAACATGGGAAATGACCCCAATAATCGTCTCCCAAAGTTAAATGACCATACGGCTTCATATGTGAAAGAAATAAATATTCCACGATCCTATGATGCGTAGAATGCGGGTCGTTACACTCACACACCGGCGGAGTCTAAAACGGGAGAAGGGAACGCAGGGAGAGCAGCACGTTTCTTTCTAGCTAGAAGTGGTGTTTGGGTTTTAACACGGCCCGACATTTTACTTATGTGGATGATGGAATGGGGCGCCTCGGATGATAGGTCCTATAGGACCGGGAAACGTGTGTTCAGGAATTGCCAATCCACGAAGATGTATGTGTGGACCGGCCCTGCAGTTATCCAATGTTTCATTGCGGGGGATCCAGTGACATTAGCTAGAGTGTCTCGAATCGGTAAGGAGCTCCTCCCTAGCCTTGACTCATGATGGAAACCCAATTTCCAATACGACCTCATGCGGATTTGATTGTGTTACTAGTATGGAAGCATAGTATTATGGTATCTATGTGTCCTAGGATTGATACATTATGATTGAATTGTTTTTGGAAATATATACACTAATAATAATATCAAATTCATTTTATCGTACCAATCATGTTTAATCATCATAAGGTAAAACTCTATCCTCTGGTTTGCGTTGCATTGTGTGATGGGACTTAAGTCTTATGGTGATTTCATTTTTCCAAAAAGCATTGCGTTGTTTAACGATTTACCTTAAGTTATGCACGACAATCCATTGGAGTAAAACCCGTTCCACGTTAGCGGCGTGGTCCTTGGATTTGCCTGATTACTATTAGTTAAATTAGTTAAGAATTCTCACACCAGTCCCATGACTGACCCGTTGTTTGTTTCCACCTTTCCAAACTCGGGTGCCTTCTTTTCCACACAGGCAGTCGAGTAGTTTGCCTGCAGGTCCTTATCTCGAGCAGAATGCTGGATTGAAGCTTAAAGCTGTGTCCAGAGCATAGTTATCTTCCGTTGTATCTATTTTATTGTTTCCGCTGCAATGTATTAAAATATTGTAATTTATCTTCTGCTATAATTTATCAATGTACTCTGATATTCTGTACTCTGATGTTACGTTACCATGATGTAATAAAAGTCTGCTGTTATTGTTCTGATGTTGTTTTATTCTCAAAGTTAACGTATGCGGATTTTGAACGGTCTTGGTCGATCTATCGATCGATTAAGGTCGGGCAAAATGCATATCGTTACTGTTGGTATCAGAGCTCTGGTTAGCTCAAATCTTTGGGGTACAACTCATTAGAACTGAACAAAAGACTCATCAGAGATTGGATTAGTAATATCCAATAAGAATACTCATTAGAGATAGGATCCGCAGTATCCTAGAATGAGAAAACTCATTAGAGATGGGGTTAGTAATGCCCTTGAATGAGTTGAGAGTGCCCAGTTTATAGTTAACGTATTTGTGAATATATATAATCTATTTTAGAAAATATGATTTTTAAATATATAAAAGTTATATATTATAAAAGTTAATCAACTATTGATTGATGGTTGTGTAGTGCAATTATTGGTTCAACCAATGAATGGATATAAAAAAATTGAGTAGGGTAATTAATTAAACAACTTTTAGCTTCGTTCCTTTTCGAGGACGAAAAGTTTTTAAGTGGGGGAGACTGTAACAACCCTGAATTTTGGGGGTAAATTTAAAATTTATATTAAGTAAATTTAATGAGGTTTTGATATTTAAAATAATTTATATAAAATAATAATGATTAAGAATTGATTTAAAACGAAGTTAGAATGAATAGTTTAATTTTAATTATAAAAGAGTTAGAAATAACGCGGTAGTTTGAAAAGTCAAACTTGAACTTTGACTAACCATATAGGATGCAAAATTTAACGGATTTTAGTGAAACCAAAAATATTAGAATCTATTTAAAAATATCTTTCTAATGAATCTGAAAAATTGAAATTTCATAGCGGGAATCAAAAGTTATGCCCAAATTAAAATTTAGAAAGGTCGCTATGAAATGTACAAAGGTCAAAATGCTACTTTTTGCATACGAAGGAATTTGAACTCGAAACCACTTCCATTGAGTTCAGAATGACGTCTCTGCATTGAAAAAAGTAAGCACTTATATATTTAGAGTTTTGAATATTATTTGTTTAAAAATGTATTTTTAATATTGAATATATACGCCTTGAAAATAGTCATTTTACAAACGACCTCGGTTTTCGACGAAACCACTTTTGTTGGAACCGGAATGTCGAATTATTGCTAAGTTTAATTTTCCAGAATTTTTCGAATGAGTACGTAAGCGTGGCAGAAGATAACACGTTTTGTCAGTTACAGTTAAAAACTGATCGACCTGAAAAAGGCCATTTTTCGAATAGTCTCAGAATTCAATGAAAATAGTTTCGTTGGAACCGTATCGTCAATACGATGCCAAATTTTTTTTTTTTTTTGAATTTTTCGGAGTCCGTATGTGGCTCCGGTGGATTTTTGAATATGTCAGAATATTAAAATAAAAGAATAATTTTAAATCTGAAAAACGGAGGCTGAGATGACCTTTTGGGCCTGCGGGACATAGTTAGATGGATCCAGAATAGGGGATATTAGCTAGGAAACACAGTCGTTGGGCTGAAAATGGAGTAAGTGGGTAAACGGACCTTTATTGGATAATTCGATAATAACATAATTAAATAATAATATAAATAAGAAGCAAAGTACGGGCTTTCTTCTTCCCCATCGTTCTACAGCCGCACGCACAAACCCATGGCCGAAAATTTCCCCTCTCCAAATTCTCCCAATCCACAAAGAATCAGCTTAGGCCGTAGTGCAACTTTTTGAAGCTCTTCTCACTCTCTTTAATCTCCAACAAGTTTCATCCATTTTCATCTACCGTAGGCGAAGAACGAGCACCGCCAACCCGCGGCCTTTGCACCTAAACCGCACCTTCCATGTGCCACCATCCATCACCCTATTTTCTGAGCTTGTAGATCTCTCGTAGCCGGTCGTTTTGCCGCAAACCGTTCGCAAAACCATCAACTACAGAGAGAGAAATCTTGATCCAAATTTTTGAACAAAAACTGAAAATAAAGGTATGGAATTCATTTTAGATTTTGCCACGCTTTTGTTTGTGACGACTGCAGTTGTTAAAAAGTAATTGTTATTCAAAAATTGATAATTAATTCATACGAACTCCAAACTGAAAAATTTCAGATCCGCGTGAATCGTGACAGCAAATACTTCGACTTAGAACTGATTGGGACAATTTCTAAATTTATTTGGATTTTTAATTCTGCTTAAAGCAAGGTGAGTATTCTGATTTAATTAATCAATTTTAATCTAGTTACTTCGTTTTCTTATAAATCATGATGTGTATGTTATTGGTTCTGATATGTGATGTTGCGATGGATAATTGATTTGTTTGAGAGTTATATGGTTATTTTAATCATTGATTTATTTAGATCTGCAATTGTATATACAATAGAAAGGCATGAAATTTATATCGTATATAAAATGACACCTTGTATGAAATTAAAATTGAGAATTTGAAGTTGTGAATAGATTCAAATTGACATTTTTATATGTAAATTAAGGAAGGAGTTTACATGTTAATGAAAAGATGAGATATTTTTACATTGAAAATAAAAAGACAATATTTTTACATTGAAAATAAAAAGACGATATTTTTACATTGAATGTGATTAAATTACATTTTTTTTACATGTAAATAAGAAGTAGGAATTTGACACGTATTATAAAATTTCATTTTTTTAGTAGGAATTTGGCATGTAATACAAATTACATTTTTACATGTAATAAAGAAGAGAAATTTGCATTGTAATAAAAATTACATTTTTATTATGTAATTAAAGTTAAATTTACATTTTTGTCAATATATATTAGTAGCGTCAAAATTCACATTTTTGTCTAAAGGAAAGAGTTGAAATAAAAATGTACATTTTTGTTACATGGGATGGTTGAGAACAAAAATTATATTTTTTTTTTAAAAAAAAAGAACTAAAAAAAAAAGACAAACTTGTTGTATACATTTTTATTTATATCCTATGGGTAATAAAAGGTAAGATTTGTAAACTCATATTTATTTACATGTTATATGTAAAACAAAATATTTATTTTGTTAAATAGAAGGGTATGTCATAACAAAACGTTCATTTTGTTAAATAGAGAATGGTTAGAATTGATTTAATGTAAACATATTCTTTTTATGTTAAGGTGTAACGTTAGAAAATATTTTGTATGTTAAAACGTTATTTTTAGCATGCTAGTAAAGAAGTAAATGAGAAGCGCATAAAATGTACATGTTTTGGAATACGTTTGTATGTGTTAGAAATATAATTTTTAACATAGTCCTATTTTGTTGTTGCGAATAATGCAAATATAACTTAGAAATAGAAGTTCACTTTTTATTTGTATTTCACCATGCAAATATATCAATATATCATAGAAGTAGGGGTTCACTTTTCATTTGTATTTTACAATGCAAATAAAGTATAGGGATGCAAATTACACTTTTTATTTGTATTCCACAATGCAAATAAGACATAAAAGTAAAAGATACAAATTTTTTTGTTTGCAACTGTAGATGCAAACAAATTATTAAAATAAAAGTTACATATTTTATTGACGTCACTTGTTGTAAATAAACATGAAGGAAAAAGTGCATTTTATTTGCGTTCCACAACGCAAATAGAACTAGAAAATAAAATATGAAATCAAGAGTTGCATTTCTACGATAGTTGGAAACGCATCTTTATTGTTAACCTTAAAAAGAGTAGAAAAATGTACATATTTCACTGTGAAATATGTTTCACATTAAAAATCCATTTTTAATGTTAATATTAGAAAAAGTAAGAAAATTACATTTTTAATGTAATTAGATTTAAAGAAGAAAAATTACATTTTTAATGTAATTAAAAAGGATATCTTTACTTTGTAATAAAAATTACATTTTTTTTATGTAATTAAAAGATAAGAATTTGGCACTGTAACGTTAATTACATTTTTAATGTAATTAAAAGGGAGACTCTTACATTGTAATATTAATTGCATTTTTAATGTAATTAAAAAGGAATTTTTACATTGTAAATGAAAGATTTCATCTTTTGCTTGTTAAATAAAAGATTCCACCTTTTTGTTTGTTAAAATAAGAAAGTTTCACTTTTGATTGTAAATAAAAGAAATTTTCATTTTTTTTATGTAAATAAGAAAACATTCAATTGATTTTTTGGTTAAAAAGAACGGAATGACGTTAACAGTGATTTTAGTGGAAACAATTACGAGACATCATTTTGGTTAGTGAATAAAAAGAAACTTCATTTAGTTGAATTAGAAGTGATATTATTTACACCGTTATGTGTTAAATTTGTAATGAACATTATTTGCACCATCATGTGTTAAATGAAGAAAAGAACATTATTTACTTTGCCATTTTGTTGGAAATGAAAAATAGACATTATTTTCTTTGTCAATTTGTTAGAAATAAAAAAAAGGGACCTTGATTTCATTGTAAAAAAAGATTTAGAAGAAAAGTTTACGTTTTTATTGTAAATAAGATTAAAGAAGAAAAGTATACATTTTAATGTGAATAAGAGAAGGAGAACTTTACATTTTCATGTAATTAGAACTTAAAGAAGAAGATTTACATTTTAATCAATTGAATTTTTATTAAAAAAGGATAACGTTATGAAATTTACATATTCATGTAAAAGAATTTCAGTAAAGATTATAATGATGAAATTCATATTTCAATGAATTAGAGTTTCCTTAAAAGTTTAAAGACATGAAATTTATATTTTCATAGGTAAATATTAAAGCAAGAATATCATTTTGCTTGTAAAGAAAAGAATGACACAAAATAATCATTTTTGTTGAATTAGAAACGACGCACAAGAAATTGCATGTTTGTGTAGATTGAAAATAGTAAAAAAAAATACATTGCATGGATAGGTTGTGTATGTGAATTAAAATAAACATTATTGTGTGTTATGTCATATATCTTTACTTGTCATGATTATCACAATAATTAAATGGCCAAAGAAATTGTAAGTATATATATAATCATATATAAACAAATTTCAATTGAACGAATCGAGTGTGGTACTTCACTTTATAGAATTGTACTTTTAGTTGATTATACCGAAATATCCGACCGACGGATTTTCCCAAATCTGTAACCATTAGGTTCGCCTTGGGAAGATCTTTCCAATGTTATAAATTATGTTAAAATCCAACGGTTAGATTTAGAGAAATGCGTAAAACAAATTTGGGTGAAAACAGCGCCAAGGTCGCCTTTTGACTTGGAGCGTCACTAAAAGGAATTTAATTATTTTTATATAAATAAAAATAAAGTTGATCGTTATAAATTAATATCAACGATATGAAATGATTTTTAAATATACATATACATATACATACATATATATATATATATATATATATATATATGCGAGGATAATTTGAAAAGTCCGAGTTTAATCTCATTTCAAATGATCATACGACGAATGAAAGTCGAAGAGTTGAAGACGGTGATTGAAGACCGGCGATCTTCACATAGAATGGACAACAACTGCTGATGCCCGTGATTGGAATAGCTACCTTGAAGGGGCTATAGTGGTGGCCGTCCGGACGTAGTGTTGATTAGTATGGATTTGGGTTTCGCTCAGACCCAGAGCATAAGCTTATAAATGGAATGTGTGTCTAACATTGTACTCCTTTATATTGTATTTATTGATTTTCTGTCGAATGTATGAATGTTTGGTGGTGGAGAATTTATTCTCTTTCTTAACACCCTTTCATATATTTCGGCAAAGGATTGGTAGTGTGATATGGAGTGACGATGTGGCATGCTAAGATGCATATGATCAAGGCTTTGTTGAAAAGCAGGCCTTGTGGGATGATCAATGCATGGCCTGTTTAGGCATAGCTTTGTGTATAGCGTGACTTCACGAGCCTCACACACCGGCGGAGTCTAAAACGGGAGAAGGGAACGCAGGGAGAGCAGCACGTTTCTTTCTAGCTAGAAGTGGTGTTTGGGTTTTAACACGGCCCGACATTTTACTTATATGGATGATGGAATGAGGCGCCTCGGATGATAGGTCCTATAGGACCGGGAAACGTGTGTTCAGGAATTGCCAATCCACGAAGCTGTATGTGTGGACCAGCCCTACAGCTATCCAAGGGTTCACTGCGGTGGATCCTGAGACATTAGCTAGAGTGTCTCGAATCGGTAAGGAACTCCTCCCTAGCCTTGACTCATGATGGAAACCCAATTTCCAATACGACCTCATGCGGATTTGATTATATTACTAGTATGGAAGCATAGTATTATGGTATCTATGTGTCCTAGGATTGATACATTATGATTGAATTGTTTTTGAATCATATATACACTAATAATAATATCAAATTCGTTTTATCGTACCAAGCATGTTTAATCATCATAAGGTAAAACTCTATCCTCTGGTTTGCGTTGCATTGTGTGATGGGACTTGAGTCTTATGGTGACTTCATTTTTCCAAAAAGCATTGCGTTGTTTAACGATTTACCTTAAGTTATGCACGATAATCCATTGGAGTAAAACCCGTTCCGCGTTAGCGGCGTCGTCCTTAGATTTGCCTTATTACTATTAGTTAAATTAATTAAGAATTCTCACACCAGTCCCATGACTGACCCGTTGTTTGTTTCCACCTTTGCAAACTCGGGTGCCCTCTTTTCCACACGGGCAGTCGAGTAGTTTGTCCGAAGGTCCTTATCTCGAGCAGAATGCTGGATTGAAGCTTAAAGCTGTGTCCAGAGCATAGTTATCTTCCGCTGTATCTATTTTATTGTTTCCGCTGCAATGTATTAAAATATTGTAATTCATCTTCCGTTGTAATTTATCAATGTACTCTGGTATTCTGTACTCTGATGTTACGTTACCATGATGTAATAAAAGTCTTCTGTTATTATTCTGATGTTGTTGTATTCCCAAAGTTAACGTATGCGGATTTTGAACGGTCTTGGTCGATCTATCGATCGATTAAGGTCGGGCAAAATGCATATCGTTACAGAAGTCCAACTCATGCAAACTCGGAATCTATCTCAACCAGAATTTCAAGACGAACAAAATGGCGCAACCCGTTTCCCTTAATTCTCACATCTGAGATTAGTTATTCTTTAATTTGTGAACTTTAGTGTTAACAGAAATACGGGGTGTTACTGTTTCTTAACCGCATTACTTGCAATGAAGCTTCATGACGCGCCTATATCAAACAGTACTTTAACTGGAATGTTTTTGACATTAAGCGTGCATTCTAAAACATCTGGCCTTCCCTAACTAGCTGAGGGTGTTGGAGTTTCTGCCACTTCATTCACTTGCACTATTTCAGGTTTCTTTAATAGCCGACAATCCTGCTTTACATGATCAGCCTGATGGCAAAGATTGCATTTTCTATTCTCTTGAAATTTATTCTTGGATTTAGATCCATTCTTTCTCCGCATTTTCAAAGATATACATTTTCTGGACAAATGGCCCTTCTGATTGCAGTTGATGCATATGGCAGTCATTACCAGTTCTTTCCTAGATTTAACCTTTTTCCCCTTGACCCTAGGCTTCTTTCTGACCCTAGACATCGTACTTACCTCAGGCTGCATATTTGGCTTTGGGCTATCCATTTTAAATTTCCTTTTGTTGCTAGAACTACATTCCTCTTCGTCGCCCAAAAGACCTTGCTTATCCAGATCTTCATACTGGTAAGCCATGTATATCATTTCAGAAAAAGATTGTTGCACATGTGCAGTCACACTACTTTGGTACTTTCTTTGAAGCCCATTAATAAACCTCAGATTGTTCATCTTAGGATTTTGAATTAGATGCGGGGAAAAACGAGAAAGTTCATTGAATTTCTTATGATATTCCGGAATGGTCATATCTCCTTGAATCAGATAGTAGTATTCATCACTTAACCGCTTAGTCACTTTTGGAGGAATAAATCTTTCATTGAAAATTTCTTTGAATCTATCTCAGTTAATATCACTTTTTGGATTATCCTTAATAACTGTATCCCACCAGATTAAAGCTTCATCTTTGATCACCCAAGATGCCAGTAATATTTTCTGATCAACTCTCAGTTTTGAACCTTCAAAAATTTTCTAAGTAGAGCGCATCCATGCTTGTGTTTGAATAATGGATTCATTGCCTGAGAACGGTACTCCACCCAGATTTCGATACTTATTTGATAGAGCTTCAATATTTGGTTCCGACCTACCTCTTCTACTTCTTTCACTCATTTTTTCAACTACAAATAACAGACAAAGTGTTAGGCCAACAAAAAAGGTAATTTTAAAGCATAGAGACGTATACTTGAATGTAAATGTGTTTACTGGGGTGTATTTCATTTTGCTACACACATTCTAGGATATTACTGATCCTATCTGAAATAAGTCATTCGTCATAGAATACTACTGATTCTATTTCTGATGAGTTTGTTAATATGTTATATTCTAGAACTAAGCTTAACCAAAACTTTGATACCACGTTGTGACGACCCCAAACTCCCGTTCCACGGTGGTAAGGGTAGTCTTTGGAATATAACACATAAACAAATAACAGCAGAACAGAAATATATAAATACACTAGAGAATGTACAACAAATACACGGGATAAACATAATCATCAGAGTTACACAGTATACAGGATCATACTTTGTACAAAATACAGTTTTAGCTTTACATAGGATGTCTATAGCAGAATCAAAGCATAATATGTACAACAGGAGCTGAACAACATAAAAAGAAAGAAGTGATAGAATCCATCTTCAGCTCCATAGCTATCCAGAAAGAGCCTGTTAAAACCTGAATACAAGGCTGCCCGTGTGGAAAATAGGGCACTTGAGTTTGCAAGTGAAACAAACTACGAGTCAGTCATGGGATTGATATGAGAAATCTACTTTGCTTATTTTAATAATAAGGCCAATCACAGGACCACGCCGCTAACGCGGGACAGGTTTACTCCATTGGATTGCCAGTGCTTAAAACAAGTAAATCCTTTAAAACATCGCAATGATTTTTATAAAAATGAAGCCATTATAAGACTCAGTTCCCACCACACAATGCAACGCAAACCGGAGGATAGAGTTTTACCTTATAATGGCCAAAATATGCTTGATACGAATAAAATAAAAGCATTTGATATTATTACTAGTGTTTATATGTTTCAAAAAACGATTTCAATCATAAGTATCAATCATAGACGGCATAAGTGCCCCTTACAACTATGTCGCCATATATAGGTTTACAATCAAAACCACTCGATGTCATATTTTGAAATTGGATTCCGTCATGAACCAAGGCAAGGGATCATCCTTACCGCTTCAAGACTGTCTTTCCCGAGCCTCAGGAATAACCGCAACTGCACCTTGGATCTTCAGGGTCGGTCCACGTGGAGTGGAATAAAATGCCTGAATACTGTGTTTCCCCCTCTATGGGGCGTAAACTGTTCATATACCGACCAAACCATTGGCTCTGGAGCGACCGATATAACCGAGGCGCCTCGCTGTCCATCATCCACATAAGTAAAATGTCCAGGTGTGTAAAACCCAAAACACCACTCCTAGCTGGAAAGAAATGCATGTCCTCCCTGAAGTCCTCTCCCGTTTCTGGTCCAGACCGGGGTGTGAGGCTCGCGAATCAATGCTAAACACAAAGCTAGCTATTTAAAGCCCTGCTTTGATCATCTACCACAAGACTCTACCTTTTAACAAAATTCTTGATCACTACATCTCAGCATACCACACAGCCAATTCACGCCATGCAACTGATGTATATCAATTACACAGAATGATTTCCAATGTCGGACACACAGTCCATTTACAAGTCCGTTCTGGGTCTGAACGAAACCGAGGCACCTTATTCCTCTCCTGTATGTCCAATACAGGAGAGAGGCCCTCGCACATCCGAACGATCAACAAGTACATTCGGACAACGACCACTGTAACCCCTTTAGGGCAGCAGCTCCCATCAAAGGCATCAGTAGCCATCCATTCGTTGTGAAGATCGTTGGTCTTGCACCGTCTTCATATCTTCGACTTCTAACCGTCGACCAATTATTTGAAATGAGAATTAACTTGGCCATTTCAAATAATTCACGTATATTTAGAATTTCAAATCAATTCATTTCAATGGTTAAATTATCTGACATTCATAATTCAGTTCATTAATGTAATTTTCACGTCACATTCAACCATCAAATATCCTATAAACTGAGTAAATTCAGTTTATTTCCATTCCATATCTTTTATGATATTTTATAATTATTTATCGCTATTTTTATTTATTTAAATATAGCCAATATATTCAAACAACGCTTCAGGCCATAACACGGCCATGGCGCTGGTTTTCTCCAGGTTTGATTTACATATATCTGAAAATCTAACCGTTGGATCTTTGCATATTTTATATCATTGGAAAGGTCTTCTCAAAGCGGACCCAACGGTTCCAGTTTTGGGAAAATCCGATGGTCGGATCTCCCGGTACAATCGTATGAAGTTACGATTTCAAAATACCAACTGCAGCGTCGTTATTCGATTTAATTTAATTATATTTATATATATTAATATAATCCATTCTGGCGTTGTTTTCATTCAGATTTGAATTTAACATTTCAAAAAATCTAACTGTTGGATCTTTACAAATTTGGTGTCGTTGGAAAGATATTTCCAAAGCGGACCCAACGGTTTTGGTTTCAGGAAAACTTGATGGTCGGATCTCCCGCAATAATCGTTTAAAATCAAGGTTTCAAAATACGAATTACAGCTTCGTTATTTGGTTTAATTTAATTATATATATAAATATAATCCGTTCTTCGATTCCTAAACCATTTTCATTTCATATATTTGATAAAAATAATATTTTTACCCAGTACATATTTATTTCAACACATGACAATTTTTAACACTTCTCATATATAATAAAAATGTGATTTTTATTGTCAAAACAATTTATTTCAAAAATGAAGATTTTTAGCGATTCATATATATTATAAAAATATGATTTTTACTGTTAAAATAATTTATTTCAAACACAAATATTTTATATACTTCGTACATGCCATAAAAATGTTATTTTTATCATTCAAACAATTTCATTTCATACATTCAATTAAAATGTTATTTTTATCATTCAAACAATTTAATTCAAAAAGGAATATTTTTCCAATGTATGAATCTATTTCGACACATGAATATTAATCAAACATATGAATATTTCAGCAAATTTCGGCAGCATAACGACAAGGTAGTTAAAACCGGCACCATCCCGAGTACGGCTCCTCGCTCTACCTTAAAGCCTCACAGCTTTTGAAAACGGGGATTTCAAAAATCTAGTTCGTACGTAGATGAATTTTTCCACAAACTAATCATATTTGTTTTTAACCACAAACAACCATAATCAAATCAATCATTCATAATATTCACCAAATTTCACGTCAACCAAAATCCAAACAATCCCAACCAATATATATCGTCCATAGTCTGTGGACGAGGGGAGTGTATATATATATATGTATATAAATATATTTCGATTTCATTTCAATATCATTTCAATTCCATTCAACGCACATATGATTTTTACAATGCATATATAAATTATTCAACGCTTATACATGAGGTGTACAATGCTTATATAACATATACATCGACCTTATAATTTATACATCGGCATTCCATATCGTTTATAATTTAGGAATCTCACATTGGGCTCCACTCCTCCAAAAATTGTAGGAAGCTCCAAAAATTGTCTTGTCTCTTCTAGAATGTAGAAGACGTCCACACGGTCCTGATGTCTCTTGTTTCACTGGATTTCGACCACATAGCAAAAAGATATGATTTTTATAAGTTTGCAACGCTTTTATTTGTCGAAATCAGTTAAAATAAACAAAGGCTGTACCTTCCAGCAAATGGTTCCAAACTAGGTTTGGATTTTTCATCGAATCCGTGAAGGGTTTGGACGATCGGGCTATGCAGCATCTGCAACACCCCACCTCCGCTAGGGTCACTCACAAAGGGAATGCACTAGTTTTAGTGGAGTATTATCTTGGTAAACATGCATAGAGATATCACAAGGCAGAACATAAATAAAGTAGCGGTAGAAATTAAAAACCAACTTTTTATTATTTTCCAGAAAAGAGTCAAAAGCTCATATATCCAAGATACAAATTATTCCATTACATCAGGTTCATAATAAAGAAGCATAAACTTTAAAACAAAAGTAAATTATTCCCCATAAATAGCAGAAGCAGCCATAGCATAGCCCAAGATCAAACCGTACATGAGCTGTTAGAAAGCAAGTTGAATCTAAGCTAAGAGCTAGTGTTTCCTCCCTGAGAACATGGGGAGAAGAAACGAAAGAAAAAGGGGCGAAAGAAAAGGGTCAGTCATAAAGACTGGTAAGCCCTAGTGACTTTCAGTATGAAAACTAGTAAAGGTAACATGATATGTGAAAACTGGAATTAAACATAAGGATGATAACAGAACTAGTTGGATAATTAAGATAACAAGATAAGTCAAGTCTGGCATCGCATGTTCAAGGTTCACTGCACCAACTATACTAGTATTCTAACCCATGTCAAGTATTAACCATGAAATGATCCCTTAGCCCAGTGTCATGAAGTGACCCATTACAGAGTCCTACGGTACGATCTACTAATCGATCGGCTCCCTGCAAGTCCTAGCTCGTCATGTGTCTGTGTCATACGGCCCTTTCCAGAAATGTAGTTACCTGTGCTAGGTCCACCATAGGGTGTATCAAGTCCTATGGTGCCAACCACCGACACGAATCAAGCACGCACAGTGTAAATCTACGGGTGCCCAATGCCTGCTTTTTCAACTCCGGACTACGTGCACGACCATAGCCCGCTTGAACCTACAATGGCGCACCTACTCAGCCGTCGTTCCGGTCACTTACAATCAACCCAGTAATCGTGCCCCACCCTGCCTAGTCCCAGGGTATCGTGATACATCTAAGTGGGTTACTGCTGAAAAGGACCGCGTAACTAGGGTTTCTAATGGGTTAAGTGTTGTCATTCAAGTTCGTGACTTAACCCTATCCAGATCGTGTATCAAGTTGGTTAAGTATAT
The DNA here is from genome assembly GCA_030737875.1 of Allium sativum. Lineage (NCBI taxonomy): Eukaryota > Viridiplantae > Streptophyta > Magnoliopsida > Asparagales > Amaryllidaceae > Allium > Allium sativum. Next base: position 153,364,336 of record CM060912.1, read on the forward strand.
TCAAGTGGTTCATGACTTAACCCTATCATGTGGCATTAATTCATTAGTGCACGCCAACCTCTCACATTAGACTAACTATTGTGGTTACTGGATTTTCCGGGCGGTTCCGGGCAGATTTATACCACAACATAGTCTAACCTCGGGTTTTTACGTGCGATATGACCAAGTACCCACATTGGATCCTATTGTTTGCAGCCACTGGATTTACCGGGCGGTTCCGGGCAGATTTACACTGCAAACTTAACCCAACCTCGAGTTGGCCATTTTCAAGTTTATCTAACTGTCATGCCCACGTTCAAGTTTTCATGTTTAGATTCATGTCGAGTTTTCAAGACATGTTTTATGTCAAATCGTGTCAAGTTCATGTCCATATTCAGGTTCAAGTCATAATAATGTTCATGTTCAAGATTAAAGCTAATTCATATTTTACCTAATCTACCCAAATCGTATTCCCATCGCACGACGGTTCGAATCGATACAAATAAATCTAATTAGGGAGTGACATAAAAAGAAATGGGTATAAGGTGGCAAGAGTGATTACTAGCATAGAATGATATGAATTGAAATAAAACATTACTGGCATATGAAATATTGGCCTCAAACATATGGATTCCAATTCTAGCAAAACAAGGTAATAGTCAAGATAACAGTTGTCATAAGGTGATAGTATAGTCATGGTGTCGATTGTCATAAGGTGATAGTATAGTCATGGTGTCGATTGTCATAAGGTGATAGTATAGTCGTGGCAACTGTCATAAGGTGATAGTCATAAACATGTGACTAATAACAGATTCAACATGATAATAAGAGGGGTTTCTTTTTAATTTACAACATAAATAGGCCCCAAATCGATGTCATTGGAATATTCAAGAGTCAAGATCCAAGATGAACAAGAATGAATGTAAACAGCCATCATACATAGATCCAATTTCAATTTTACATCATATTCATAATACATTTACAGTTAAATCTGAAAATAACTGGGGCTTACAGATCGTGGTTCGAGAATTAGAAAAAGAGAGTCGTTTGTTGCTTAGTCAAGTCCTAATAGAAGTCCCCTAATCAACAATTCCTTTAACGCAGTCTAAACGTAGTAAAAGCAGTCCCTCTCTCAAACTTTTCAACCAGAATCAGAGCAGCATAAAGTCAGAAAGAATTTTGTGTAGAGAGACTGGTGTTAGGGGCTATATTTATAGGGTCAGGTCAACGAATGTGGACAGAAATGAGGCCACATACATCAGAGTGAATCTAGCTTCAGAAATGGGCTCGGGCACCAGGTCGACCCCCAGGTCGACACTATGGTCGACCTGGCCCTGGGTAGGTCGACCTGGTCCTGGGCGGGATTTTTCCCGCCAAGTCCATTTGGAGGTTTGAAATTCGAATTTTGAATTGAGTCTGTTTTGAATTTGAATTTTTTTGAAAACTTCAAATGGCCATAACTTGGTCATACGGACTCCGATTTTCGAAAACTCAGACTTGTTTCCAAGCAGAATTTCGAGACGAACGCAATGGCGTAACCCGTTTCCCTTGATTCTTATTTTAAAAATTAATTTTGCCTTAATTTACGGTTATTACACGTTATAAAAACACGGGTTGTTACATTCTCCCCCCCTTAAAGGATTTCGTCCCCGAAATCTCTAAGTTAGGGAGGATGTGTCCTACCATCCAATCATCCATCTACTCAAAGCTTCATCCATAGGCAACCATTGTCCTTAAAAGATTTCTAGTGCTGTAATGAACATATGCAGAAAGTGTGTGTATATGTACTTATCTAATGCAAAAGATCAGGTGCTTACTGATTCAGTAAACCTCCTTAATGCAAAATATGTTAGTGTCATGAATCTAACATGTATGCAAATTCCTAGCATAGTTCATAATCTCTACATGAGTGCACAGTCATTCATCCATATGCAACATCCAAGTGATAACATAACAAGTTCCATCCATGTACAAGTATAAGCACCCATGTATATGCAACATGAAAATGTGACTGAGCCGATCTAGTGCCTAATGTGTGTCATGCATCCACTAGCAACCATTTGCAACCACTTGCAACCATTTGCAACCATCAATCATAACTTGTTTCAATCACATGTTTACATCCATACGGTTCTACCTACAGTTCTCAAGATAAGATCGAGAAGATAACAAGACAAACAAAGATATTAGAAGCATGGTACGAAAAGGTTTTCAAGGAAAAAGAGATCGAGAATGTACCCTCAAAAAGAAATAGGTAAAGCGTGCGTATCTTCTCTTCGGTTTCCCAAGTTGCGTCCTCTTGGGCTTCACCCCACTGCACTTTCACTAGCTTGACTTCTCGATTCCTTAGCTTCTTAATCTCTGTTCCTAAGATACGAATCGGAACTCGCCTCAATGTTGCTTCTTCCTCCACTTCCACGTCTTCAAGGATGCTTGGCTCAACCACTTCGGATGACTCATGCAAACACTTCCGGAGATGCGAGACGTGAAAGACATTGTGTACTCCAGACAACTTCTCGGGTAAGTCTACCTTGTAGGCCATCCGTCCAATCCTCTCAATGATAGGGAACAGTCCTACAAATCTTGGTGTTAGCTTTCCAACTGCTCCAAAACGAACTACATTGCGTAACGGAGAAACTTTTATAAAGACCATATCTCCGACTTCGAACTCTAGGTCTGTCCTTCTCTGGCCCACATAAGATTTCTGTCTATCTTGGGCCGTTTTCATCCGTCTTCGTATCAACTCAATCTTCTCAGAAGTGTCCCTTATCATGTCGGGCCCAAGTATAAGTCTATCTGTCGTCTCCCACCAACAAGTTGGTGACTTGCACGGTCTTCCATACAGGGCTTCGAACGGTGCCATTCCGATGCTAGCGTGGTAACTGTTATTATATGCGAACTCCACGAGAGGAAGATGGTCTTCCCAAGTACCACCAAAGTCAAGAATGCATAGCCTCAGGAGATATTCTAGTACCCTATTTAGCCTTTCGGTTTGTCCATCTGTCTGTGGGTGATAGGCTGTGCTTAAGTTCAGTCGTGTTCTCATTGCTTCTTGCAGACTATTCCAAAACTGGCTAGTGAAAATTGGGTCACGATCACTAACTATACTAAAAGGAACTCCATGCAATCGTACTATCTCTCAAACGTAAATAGACGCTAGCCCTGATGCGGTCCTCTTGCTCTTAATCGGAATGAAGTGAGCACTTTTCGTGAGTCTATCAACTATGACCCATATGCTAGTATTTCCCCTCCTTGACCTAGGCAATCCATCCACGAAATCCATCGAGATACTCTCCCATTTCCATTGCGGAACCTCCAACGGATGTAATAGTCCACCGGGCTTCTTCGACTCGGCCTTTACTTGTTGGCACACCATGCACTTCGAAACGAATTCTGCCATGTCCTTTTTCATCCCAGCCCAAAAGAAAATGCATTTCATATCCCTGTACATCTTATCCCCTCCGGGATGTATAGTCATCTTCGAGGGGTGCGCTTCTTCGAGAACTTTCCTTACTAGGTCTCCCACTTGTGGGACACATAGCCTTCCATCGCGCCTTAGCCATCCCTTGTCATCTATGGCATACCTACTGAGGTGACTTGACGTCTCACCTCTAATCAGCTTGTCCATGATTTCAACTAACTGTGGTTCTTCCTTCTGTGAAGTCCCTACTTGATCTAGAGGTGTAGGTCTTAACTCAAGAGATGATAACGTAGAAGTCAATGACTCAACAGCAGGAGTAAAATTAAAGGTTGCTATAAACTCAAGGCTTTTCATTTCAACAAACAAGGGGCTCAAAGTCAGCCTTTTTCTACTTAGCGCGTCTGCCACCACATTACCCTTGCCAGAGGTATTAGCTATATCGAAGTCATATGATGCCAAGAACTCCATCCACCGCTGTTGTCTTAGATTCAAGTCTTTTTGTGAGAAGAGGTACTTAAGCGATTTGTGGTCGGTATACAGCTTGAACCTCTCCCCTAGAAGATAATGGCGCCAAGCTTTAAGTGCAAAAACAATCGCGGCCAACTCCAAGTCATGCGTGGGATAGTTTTTCTCATGGACTTTAAGTTGTCTGCCCCCGTAGCATTTTACTCTTCCTTCTTGCATTAGGACAGCGCCTAATCCCGTGCTACACGCATCTGTGTACACGGTAAACATCTTACCTCCATCGGGTAATGCTAAAACTGGAGCTGTGGTGAGGGCTCTCTTGAGTTTCTGAAAAGCAGCATCACATTCTAGGTCCCATGCAAAAGGTAGGTTCTTCTTTGTTAATTTAGTAAGAGGGGATGAAATCTTAGCGAAGGCCCTAATGAACTTCCTGTAGTAGCCCGCCAAACCGAGAAAGCTCCTCACCTCCGTTGCATTCTTAGGAATTTTCCAGTCCTTTACAGCAACTACCTTTGCGGGGTCCACGGCTATGCCTTTCTTAGAAACTACATGTCCAAGGAACCGAACTTCCTTCCTCCAAAAATGGTGTTTGGAGAACTTAGCATTTAACTGGTGTGCTCTAAGCGTCTCCATGACTTCCTTGAGATGCCTAGCATGCTCTTCTTCATCTTTTGAAAAAATAAAAATATCATCCACGAAAACTACCACAAACTTGTTAAGGAACTCCCGAAACACCTTGCTCATCAAATCTACAAAGTATGCGGGTGCATTCGTTAACCCAAACGGCATAACGAGCCATTCAAATAACCCATCCGGAGTCCTAAACGCAGTTTTGTCAATGTTATCCTCAGCCACTCTGAGCTGATGGAATCCTATGGCTAGATCGAGTTGAGAGAAAACAGATGCTCCCACAAGCTGGTCAAACAGATCTATGATTCTTGGTAGTGGGTGCCTATTCTTCTTTGTCAACTTGTTTAACTCACGATAATCTACACACAGACGAAGCGACCCATCCACCTTAGTAGCGAATACTACCGGAGCACCCCATTCAGAAATGCTTCGTCTTATGAAATTTTTCTCAAGCAACTCGTTGATTTGTTTACTGAGCTCTCTCCTTTCTCATGGGGCCATGTGCCTAACGGGCAATGAAACTGGTTTGGCATTATCAATAAGATAAATTCGGAACTCTATCTCGCGTTTAGGAGGTAATCCCCTCACTTCATCAAAGACATCTGGATATTCTCGGACCACTCTTACCGATTGCAAATTATCGTCGGACGAGTCAAGGGATTCAAGATAACATAACATGACCGGACCCTTAGGGTTACAAGAAATTTCAAGGGTATTGCCAAGGCGAGTCATGAGCCTCACTACCCTTCGTTCACAATCAAGAATGGCTCTATAATCGGACAGCCAATCCATACCTAGGATCAAACCGTATCCCATAAATCCGAGAACATAAGCATTACATGTGAATTCTACGCTTAAGATAGAGATCCTCAAATCCACACACATCATAGATAAATGGGCGGAGCCCCCAATTGGATTTGAAACTATAACGGGATCCTCAACCAAACTAGTACTTAGGTGCAGATTTTTAACAATATCAAAAGAAATAAAAGTATGCGATGCGCCAGAGTCAAATAAAGTACGAACAAAAAAGTCAGAAATGTAAACATGGCTTTCTACGGAAATATTACTACCTCGGTCAGGAGCTGGAGCGGTGTTGAGAGCATGCAACCGCCCTCCAGAAGGTCCTGCTCGCTGAGTCTGCCCTTGCCCCTGCCCTTGCTTCTTAGGGCAATCCTTGCTGATGTGTCCAGTAATACCACAGAAGTTGCACTTCCTCGTCTCACATGATTTGTTGTTGCTCTTGTTATTCTTACTATTCTTGTTGTTCCCCTTCTTAAAATCAGTTTTCTTATTCTGAGTTTCAGTAGGCTTAACCTCCTTCTTGCTATTCTTGTCTTCCTCATGGAGTAGAGCCATATCCACCAAGCTTTCAAAGGTCGCCCCCATGGGTATATGAGTTAGGGCCAAGCTGTGTAGTGGCTCATTCAATCCTCGAGCAAAGCGTACAGCCTTTTTCTGGGCTGTGTTGACCAAATCCAAACCGAACCTAGCAAGCTGATTAAACTTATTCACATACTCCCTCACAGACATATCCCCTTGCTTGAGTGCTAGGAACCTCTCCATCTGAAGTTTCTCCTCTGCTGACGATAAGAATTTGAGCCCGAACCTCTCTCTAAAGTCTGCCCAAGTCTCAATTGGCCTGGTAGCGTTGGTGACTTCCCACCAAAATGCAGATTCCTCTTTCAACAACCATGCTGCCAACTGAACTTTCCTATGGTCCTCCATATCAAAGATAACGAATAAGTCTTCTGTTTCCTTTAGCCAGTTTCGTGTCTCAACGAAGGTTTCAGTTCCAATGAAGTTCTTACCGCCCATCACTTTAAAGTCTTTGCATATTTTGGCAAAGGCGGAACCAGGAGGAGGAGGAACCGCGGCCACTTGGGGAGGAGGAGGAGGGATGTCTGTCGTGCCCGCGTCATTGGCCCTGGCTTCTAAGTACCTTCGGAACCATCCAGGCACGGGTATTCCCTCAGGAAGGTTAAGATCGGCCATGCTGAAAAACGAAAAGAAAAGATTCAAACGAGGAAACAAAGGGAAGTGCTAATGGCTTCTTGGGGAATAACCTTTTTAAACATAAAACTTTTCTTGAAAAATGCTTCTTTATAAATGGTTTTGAAAACAGTTTCAGCAGGTTTTTAAAACTTTTGCCCAGCTTGGTAACCTTCAGCTCTGATACCAAATTGTAACACCCCACCTCCGCTAGGGTCACTCACAAAGGGAATGCACTAGTTTTGGTGGAGTATTATCTAGGTAAACATGCACAGAGATATCACAAGGCAGAACATAAATAAAGCAGCGGTAGACATTAAAAACCAAATTTTTATTATTTTCCAGAAAAGAGTCAAAAGCTCATATATCCAAGATACAAATTATTCCATTACATCAGGTTCATAATAAAGAAGCATAAACTTTAAAACAAAAGTAAATTATTCCCCATAAATAGCAGAAGCAGCCATAGCATAGCCCAAGACCAAACCGTACATGAGCTGTCAGAAAGCAAGTTGAATTCAAGCTAAGAGCTAGTGTTTCCTCCCTGAGAACCTGGGGGGAAGAAACGAAAGAAAAAGGGCGAAAGAAAAGGGTCAGTCATAAAGACTGGTAAGCCCTAGTGACTTTCAGTATGAAAACTAGTAAAGGTAACATGATATGTGAAAACTGGAATTAAACATAAGGATGATAACAGAAATAGTTGGATAATTAAGATAACAAGATAAGTCAAGTCTGGCATCGCATGTTCAAGGTTCGCTGCACCAACTATACTAGTATTCTAACCCATGTCAAGTATTAACCATGAAATGATCCCTTAGCCCAGTGTCATGAAGTGACCCATTACAGAGTCCTACGGTACGATCTACTAATCGATCGGCTCCCTGCAAGTCCTAGCTCGTCATGTGTCTGTGTCATACGGCCCTTTCCAGAAATGTAGTTACCTGTGCTAGGTCCACCATAGGGTGTATCAAGTCCTATGGTGCCAACCACCGACACGAATCAAGCACGCACAGTGTAAATCTACGGGTGCCCAATGCCTGCTTTTTCAACTCCGGACTACGTGCACGACCATAGCCCGCCTGAACCTACAATGGCGCACCTACTCAGCCGTCGTTCCGGTCACTTACAATCAACCCAGTAATCGTGCCCCACCCTGCCTAGTCCCAGGGTATCGTGATACATTTAAGTGGGTTACTGCTGAAAAGGACCGCGTAACTAGGGTTTCTAATGGGTTAAGTGTTGTCATTCAAATTCATGACCTTATCCTATCCAGATTGTGTATCAAGTTGGTTTAGTATACTCAAGTGGTTCATGACTTAACCCTGCAAGCCAACCTCTCACATTAGACTAACTGTTGTTGTTACTGGATTTGCCGGGCGGTTCCGTGCAGATTTATACCACAACATAGTCTAACCTCGGGTTTTTACGTGCGATATGGCCAACTACCCACATTGGATCCTATTGTTTGCAGCCACTGGATTTGCCGGGTGGTTCCGGGCAGATTTACACTGCAAACTCAAGCCAACCTCGAGTTGGCCATTTTCAAGTTTATCTAACTGTCATGCCCACGTTCAAGTTTTCATGTTTAGATTCATGTCGAGTTTTCAAGTCATGTTTTATGTCAAATCGTGTCAAGTTCATGTCCATATTCAGGTTCAAGTCATAATAATGTTCATGTTCAAGTTTAAAGCTAATTCATATTTTACCTTATCTACCCAAATCGTATTCCCATCGCACGATGGTTCGAATCGATACAAATAAATCTAAATAGGGAGTGACATAAAAAGAAATGGGTATAAGGTGGCAAGAGTGATTACTAGCATAACATGATATGACTTGAAATAAAACATTACTGGCATATGAAATATTGGCCTCAAACATATGGATTCCAATTCTAGCAAAACAAGGTACTAGTCAAGATAACAGTTGTCATAAGGTGATAGTATAGTCATGGTGTCGATTGTCATAAGGTGATAGTATAGTCATGGTGTCGATTGTCATAAGGTGATAGTATAGTCGTGGCAATTGTCATAAGGTGATAGTCATAAACATGTGACTAATAACAGATTCAACATGATAATAAGAGGAGTTTCTTTTTGATTTACAACATAAATCGGCCCCAAATCGATGTCATAGGAATATTCAAGAGTCAAGATCCAAGATGAACAAGAATGAATGTAAACAGTCATCATACATAGATCCAATTTCAATTTTACATCATATTCATAATACATTTACAGTTTAAATCTGGAAATAAATGGGGCTTACAGATCGTGGTTCGAGAATTAGAAAAAGAGAGTCGTTTGTTGCTTAGTCAAGTCCTAATAGAAGTCCCCTAATCAGCAATTCCTTTAACGCAGTCTCAATGTAGTAAAAGCAGTCCCTCTCTCAAACTTTTCAACCAGAATCAGAGCAGCATAAAGTCAGAAAGAATTTTGTGTAGAGAGACTGGTGTTAGGGGCTGTATTTATAGGGTCAGGTCAACGAATGTGGACAGAAATGAGGCCACATACATCAGAGTGAATCTAGCTTTAGAAATGGGCTCGGGCACCAGGTCGACCCCTATGTCGACACTATGGTCGACCTGGCCCTGGGTAGGTTGACTACATAGTCGACCCCCAGGTCGACCTGGTCCTGGATGGGATTTTTCTCGCCTAGTGCATTTGGAGGTTTGAAATTCGAATTTTGAATTCGAATTGAGTCTGTTTTGAATTTGAAAATTTCTGAAAACTTCGAATGGCCATAACTTGGTCATACGGACTCCGATTTTCGAAAACTCGGACTCGTTTCCAAGCAGAATTTCAAGACAAACGCAACGGAGTAACCCGTTTCCCTCGATTCTTATTTTAAAAATTAATTCTGCCTTGATTTATGGTTATTACACGTTATAAAAACACGGGTTGTTACAGCATCGAAGGGGGGGCGGAGGGCGTACGTACGCAAGAGGGTGTGGGCCCACTCCGTGGCGGCAGCAGAGCACGGTGATGCCTCGAAGTCCGGATCTTCAGCGGTTCAGATCTAACGAAATACTCAATGTTAAAATCCAAACTTTATATGGATTGGAAGCTTGAGTGATCCTCTACAAAATTCCTAACTAGGGCACGTGATTTTATTGAGTGGTTTGAGAGATTTTGAAGATATAAGGCATGGAAACGTTTCCGTCGTTCATCGCAGCTGATACGGGGAGAGAGAAAATGGAACGATGAATATGATTAGCCAAGGGATTTTATATTTATTTTTAATTTATTTAAATCCGAAAATACCCCTCCATCCATACAAACTCCAATTCACACCCAACGACTGTCGCCCCAAGCTAAGTACCTCCATTCCAGACACAATGGAATATGTTTCGTAGGCCCATTCGATTGTTTCAGCTGTTATTCTTCAAATTAAAATATAAAACATTCAATATTTGATTTCAAAATACATTTCAATTTGTCGGAGCCACATACTATAACACCCCGCATTTTAATATAATTAAAAAAAGAGTACAAATATGTGTATATGCATAGATAGGTAAATAATGGTGATGTATAATGAAAATTAATTAATATATGGAAGAGAAGGAAAAATTATATTCGATAACAGTGTGCGTAACGGAAAAGATAATAAAATAAGGATACTTAATTTAAATATTAGGAATTAAGTAAAACAGACATCACCATTGCGATCGTCTTGAAATTCTGCTTGAAATAGGGTCCAAGTTTGCGTAAATCAGACTCTGTATGAAGGAGTTATGGCCTTTAGAAGATTCAATAAAAATTCAAAACAGTTCGAAATTCGACCCAGGCAGCTAGGCGGGAAATTTCCTACCAAAACCAAGCAGGTCGACCAGGAGGTCGACCTGGGGGTCGACCTAACCCTAGGGAGGTCGACCTGGGGGTCGACCTAACCCTAGGGAGGTCGACCTGGGGGTGGACCTATCCCCAGATCTGGGCGATTTCAGCTTCTGTGACGTATTTTGATGTGTTATACGGGTCGGATGGCTTCTAGGTCAATCTAAGGGCTCTAAAGCACTCTCTACACCTATAAATACATAGCAAGACCTAATTCTAATTCATAACAATTCCTTAAGACGCCTCTATGCCACCAAACTTCAACCAAACATGCCTGTCGCCCCAAAACTCTAAATTATATTGCAAGTTCTTCATCAACTTTGGAGTTTAATCAAATCAAGTAGCAAAGTTCTTCATCAACAATTCATGCTCTTCACCAACAATCAAATAAGAAGATTAAATAAGCGTTCTACATCAACAAATAGTTTATTTTCCCCAATCCAGTCAAGGTGAGTGGAATTATAATAAACTTGTTGTATAATAGTATTTGTATCGTTCATCATTCCATAGTTAAAAATTCAATTCAAGATTCATGTTATAATAATTGTTCTTTTATTCTCCTTACCCTTTTTATTTTTGGATCTAGGTTATCTCGAACCTAGATGAAATCTTATTATATATACGCATGGTTGGAATATGGAAATATTGGGCATAATCTATTTTATGCAGTCGAGGAATATAATATGTAATTTGGGTTTTGTGGCATAACGATTATTATTGCAAATATTGGGGATAATCTATTTTATGCAGTCGAGGAATATAATCTGTAATTTGGGGTTTGTGGCATAACGATTATTATTGCAAATATTGGGCATAATATATTTTATGCAATCGAGGAATATAATCTATAATTTGGGGTTTGTGGCATAACAATTATTATTGCAAACATTGGGCATAATCTATTTTATGCAGTCGGGGAATATAATCTGTAATTTGGGGTCTGTGGCATAAAGATTATTATTGCAAATGTTGGGGTAATTGGAAAAGTATGTATTGATATTATTCAAGGAAATAAGGGGAAAGGATCGTGAAATTGGTAATTTGGAGTAACTTACGCTAAGGGTAAATAAAGTTTGAATAGGGGATTTGGGGAAAAATGATTTAAAGATAAAAATCCTAATTTGGTGAAGAAATAGGTAGACTAAAAATCCTAATTTTCTTTCGACAATTGTTGCATTACCTCCCCATTTAACAGTAGCTTCTAAAGCTTCACCCTCTTAGCATTATCATTACAAATCCATCCTTCACCAAGAAATCATGACATTACCAGACGACCATCCTCCCATTCAACATATGTTGAGTCTGTACTCAACAAGACCCCTAGTTGGTTAGAGTGTAAATAATGTCATCTCCACTATTACTAATACCCGCTAGTTTCCTTATCCAAACTCTTCATCATGATACTTTAAAATCATACTAAAATTTCCCTTAAATACATTATTAGTTCAAAAGCTTAAACTCTCCTCCTCCTGTAAAAAAAATACAACACCCTTTCGTTACTCAGCAAGAAGCAGAAACAAAAACTGATACTGTTCCTCAACATATAACCCATCACTGTACCTTCCAGGAGTCATCACCGACGTCAGCTCTGGAAGAAATTGCGTCATCCCCCTCTAAGTTAGCTTCGTCGGTCCCCCTGAAAAAGCCAATCTCGACATCCCTCTCTTCATCATTCCATCACAAAGACCAACGACACCGTCATTCGAAATTCAGACCTCAGAGTCTGATCTATAGCCGTCTTCCGAAGCCTGAATCCACCACCATCAAATGCCTCAAGTTCCGTTTGATTGGAGATGCTCCTCTCTCTAGAAAACTAGCTCGAAGTCGTTGTCTTTCTGCATCGATTACTTCCAATTGGTGAAACCATATTTCATCACAACCGTACAGGCCGTAGATTTCATTGAGTAGAAGGCTTTTGATGTTGAAGATTTTCGTAACACTGAGTGGATTGAACGGAAGTTCGTAGGGAATAAGAAAATGAATTCAATGGTTTATTGTTTATGAGTGGAGGCGCAATTCTTTTGACCTCAGAAAATCGATGACTTAGGGTTAGAAAGGAAAGGATGTTATATATATAGTGTACGGTACCTTCTACTATAAGCTTTGTAATTTATTTTATTAATATGTATGAGTTACTTACATTGTAATCTTCATTGTTACGTATTGTATGTCATATACTGTCAAGGATTTGTGGCAAGACCCAGTAACGGTATTCGATGTTCAACACATAGATTAAGCCGTTATAAATTCTAAAACCGAATATAAATCTCATTTCCCTACTTTATACTTGAAATATGAAGTGGATCTCAGATTTACAAATTTTATAACTAATACATACTTTTATAAAAATAACAATTTAGTTAATGCATACAAAAAGAAGTTCCAGCTTTAGACTCTCTTTGATCGATACAAATACGCCAACGGTTTTCATTGCACTATCAAAACGACGATATATTTTAATGGGTGAATGCAACGATGTCGATGGATCGTCGAAAGTTTTCAACAACTTTTGAAATTATAATTTGAATCTAAACCAAACTAGATTCCTTACATTACTCGATACACACAATATTTCAAGTTCAACATAAATTTCGATTTTTACGGAAATAAATATATAATTCATTTTAATTCAATATTATTTAATTAAACAACCATTTAAATTACCAAACCATTATTTAAATAAATAAAATTAATTAATTATTATACTGTAAAAATACGGGACATTACAACTTACACTCATTTGAAAGTTCTTGTTAATGGAAATTAAATGTTTTTCATTTTATGGAAATCTAATTCAGATTGCAAAAGTTATAAGAGTTTAAAGTTTGCATCTAAAATACGTAAATTGTCATTATGCTACAAGCACAGTTTTGACCATAATCACCATTATTCTACGTTACTTCAAAATATCTTAGAAAACCATTATATCCTTATATAACCCATTTAAAATCATTTAAATTTACTTTCCAAATTATTTTGGATCTAAAGTTCAACTTTTATTTATTTTTACTTAATAAATCAAATTCCAATTCATTTCTAAATTCAAATAACTTCAGATTAGCCATCCCATTCGTCGGATCAGTTAGGGATATCAGGCAGAGCAGGAAACTTTATTTTCAAACCCAAGCCTAGACACTATCCTCTCTGTCATCCTAGAATGTTCCGGTATTTATTTATTCATTTAAAGGACTTTATCAATATATATGAATTCATACATATGGTCTTTCCAAATTATTAACCTTCAAGATACCATAATTGTTGTGTCATAGTGTGTGCAAAACAACATCAACAACCATGTAAACATCCATAGCAACCATCATCAAAATAATTAAATAAATCATAACTATGCACAAGCGTTATAACACTAACGCTTAATAGTGTGTGTGGTCTAAACTATGCATCCATCATCCATCACAACAAACATCAATCATCATTAATCACTTATAATTCATCACTATATTTAAATTAGTCTAACCACTAATTAAATATATAAATTGTGGTTAAAGATTTCTCACCAAACAACTTTCCAAATTTCCTAGTAGGTAATCCTAGCTGAGCGAACCGTCGGACAGTATTTCGACGCAACGTCTACTTCACCAAAATATGTATACTAATCTCTCTCTCTATCATAAAAGGAGGAAGAGGAGGATGACGAACTTTGGCAAGGTGGTGTGGAGAAGAGGAAGAATTATGCCATGGAAACCATGGCCATAAGCTTAAGAAGAAGGAGGAAGATAGGAAAAATGAAAATGGATGATAAAAAGTAAAGTGAAGAGCTCCTTATATAGGAAATGAGGAGTAAGGAGGTAAAGCCACATAAGGGGACAAGTGGAAACCATGCGTGAAAGCATACATGCAAAATTGCAAGTGTCCATACACCTGTCTTAAGAAGAGAAGGTAAACTTTTGGTAGCATTTTCCCTTATATGCTATGAAAACTAAAGGCAACACTTAATTCTAACGCTATTAATTCATGTTATGGTTTGACAAATACGATTGAACGGCCAATAGGGTTATTAAATCCAAACTTATTAATATTCATTCTCATTTATAATTCAAGTAAAATCTATCATATAACTTATTAAATTATTAAATATTCTAAACCATATATATTTATGTCAAATTCAATTTGAGTAATAAAAATTCAAATTTTAAATTGGTTAAAAATTCCGGATCGTCACATTCACCCCCCTTAAAACTTTTCGTCCTCGAAAAAGAAAGGGAATTGCAATTACTCATTTAACATCTTGTAGATTTTCAGACATAAGATTAAAATTCTTTATACCAAAGCTCCCTGTTCTCATAATGAATAAGCCACACCTAATTCCAGACAATCATATCTACCATGTCCTCCAACGATAACTTCCAATTTCACATTATATTCTAATCATCGTTTACTGGGCCAATTACTTATACTTAACCATTTACATCTTTCAAAAAAAATCAGATTTATAAATTTATTCTCTTTGATCTTAACTTCCAAATTAAATGGTTATGAAACTTACTCCCTTTCGGTTCCATAAAATTACTATTATTATTCACATGTAAAACTTGATCCTCAAAACTCAACTTATCTAAACATTTTAGTTTAGGTAATTTCTTCTTACTATTCCCGCTTACTAAATATCCTTTAATCAAATTGTGAAACTAAATTCACAAGATACTCATGCTTACTTAAACAGTTCCATTTTGTAACCACAATATACTTTAGAAACTATCCAAATTGTCGATAATTTCATATTTTAATTCCTTGTATAGTTTTAGCTATTCTCATTAATTATTCCAAATTCAAGGTTACAAAACTTATTTGTTTCAAACTTTAGAGAAATCATTTAGATATATTTTTATTAACATCTTTAACCACCGTGGTCCTTGACCAAAATATCATCAAATATCTTATAGTCATATTGTGAAACTGAATTCTCAAGAAATTTGTATTTTAAATTTAATTATCTGGGAAGGACTAATTATAAAATATCCTGATTAATCAATTCCAACTTAGCTTTTAAATCGTTTCTCAAACTACTTTTTCTACATTTGGATTGCTTATGTAAATTACAACTTTTCGTAAACGGCTTTAATAAACTGAGAAATTCCAATCACAAGATGTCTGTGCTTAAGTTTCTAATTTCCAAATCAATTCCAAAGTAATTGCCAATTCTCTCAAAAAATTTATTTGAGTTTTCAAATTATACATCTTTACAAAACCCTTATATATATATCACAAATGCACTTTGTCAAAACTCTTTACTAGCTTATCCCTTACTAACAAGTTTACCGGTATAATTCTTATAGCCCAATCAAAATTTCACTTTTCTATTTAAGTTCACATCAATTTACCAATTATTTTTAAACACTTATCTAAATTGGTTTAAGTATATATTGATATTTTAATCAGAATCATATAAGCATCCCACTTTCGAAACTCGAAAATACATACTGATGATGCTGCAGTCATCAACAGATCATCTTTAAGCGACAAGAGAGTGATTCTATATCTATCTAGTATACTTAAGATTTCGTATATACGTTGATAAGATGGATATGAAAAATCTTCTTATACTCGATAGTCCAACCTCAACATCGAATACAATACTCAAATTCTATTTTTTAATTACTAACCATATTGATAAGTGACCTTAACAAATTTGACCCAGGTTTATCAATATTTCAAAATGTTACCCAATAGTGAATTTAAATCCAAAAGGCATTTGTACTCAGACCATTTTCCTGATTAGTGGAAGGGGCTTAGTTACCATGCCATAAGAAGTATTTTATTTGTAACTATAATCACAAAATGTAAACATAACCTTAATCATTTGATTAAGTATCCAGGTTATAATTAGCCACATATTTTCAAAATATGTTTCATTCTTAAAATATAATTTTTCAAAACTCATTTCATATTTTTAAATACGCTCTCTCAAATATAATACTCCAAAATCTCATTATAGGGCATTACTAACCCTATTTCTAATCAGATATGATAACTCTGATGAGTCTTTCCTTTTGTCCAAATGAGTCGTACCCCATAGCTTTGTATAAACCAAAGCTCTAATAACAAAATGTAACGGTCTAGTCTTTTTTAACCATCGGACAGTGGCTAATACTCTGCCGTGGCATTACAATGGTACCCCAGCACCTTTTTTTATGGTCAGCCTCTCGACTGTCACGACCTCATGCCTAACTAACCCCTCTTGGGACGTGAAGAGGTAAGAGTCTCCCGCTCGCCACCAAACCAAGAGTGAGAACCCCCTATCATGTTGCCTCATGCCAAACAAGGACTTGTGTGAGAACTCAAAACATTTGTTTTTAGGGTTTATTTTAAAGTTAGGTAATTCACAGGACCACGCCGCTAATGCGGAACGTGTTTACTCCATGTGAATACCAGTGCATATAAATTCGCAATGACTTTTTGAAAAATGAAATTAACACAAGGTCTCGCGGCACACACATAATGCAAACGCACATATGGGCGAGGTTTCTCCTTATGCAGTCCAAAATGCTTGGTATGTGAAAATCCTCTTTCAATATTATAATATAGTGTGAAAAATCCTTTCGAAAGTAAATGTATCAATCTTAGCCAGCATAGGTACCATATACTATACTGACGCACAATCAAAATCGTATGAGCTCGTAGCGGAGATTGGGTTTCCAACAATGACCAGGCAAAGGTACTTCCTTCCAAACCGAATTTTGAACACCTCTAGAGGGATGTTCGAGGATCAACAGTGATGCTCCTCATGCCAACACAAGGTCGAGTTACCCCTTAACTGGGTAACTTAGAGTACGCCTGGGTATGTAATCTCCCGGTCATTACCGACCTTTTCGAGCACGAATTAAGAACAACCACAAAAGTAGATGCTTTTACCACATTGGTTAATACCTGGTCTCCATACCATAGTACACCTTTTATCTAGAAGGAGACAACACCCTATAACCCTGTTGCATTTCTTCCTGTTTTGGCCATTTACTGGGGTGTGAGGCTTGCCGAGGTCCCGATATACACAAAGCTACGCTTAAATAAGCCATGCTTTGATCATCCAAAGCTCACCACATAACTTAAGTATGCCACATTGTCCATTCACAACGCATCACTGATCTCTATCTATATATAACCTCTAAGCTCGTACATTTTAGAGAAGGGTGTAAAGCAAGAGAATAAATTATCTACCACCAAACTGGTATATAATTAATAGAGATCAGTGCTAAGCAGTCAATTACAATGTTAGACACACAATCCATAAATGTCCGTTCTGGGTCTGAACGAAAAAACAATCCAAAATTCGTTCACATATTTTGGGCTTCTTGCAACTTAGCTGATATAAAATCCATCTGCAAATGGGAGCTACCCATTTGAGACATTCAGCAAGTCATCCTTACGATATGAAGGGTCCCGGTCTTCATTGCTGTCTTCAGTTGCTCCACAACCTCGTATTATTACTTGAAATGGTTTTTGGACATACATCTGATTCGGTCTTCCCATATAATAAGCGTAATTTTTAAAACACAATTACGTAACACATAGGCTTTCAACCAAATCTCCTTCCATCTTAGATTTTGTTAAATTAAATTTATTTAAACCCATTCTCAAATTATCTTTAACAAAATCCATATTTAACCCTTCTTCTTTAAAACACATCCCTTAAATAAAAGATAATCTAGCCCCAAAGCCTTAATTAATTTTCTGTTTGATAACTCGTTATCAAAACCCAGTTTCCTTTGAAAATCCTTTAATCCATATTTCAACCATAGTTTCCAATTAAATCGATTTTCCAACATTTAATTCTTTAATCTTAACTAAAAGATTATACTTTGTTCCCAATTTCTTATTTTTATTTTTCTCAAATCAAAGATTTGATTAAATCCCAATTTATGATATGAATTTCCACAACTCAATCTCATTGGGTTTCAAGAATGATATTGTTGAACATATGATTCACGACAAAACCCAAATCAATCGATATTGAACATAGGTTACACAGAGATTATATCTACTTATAGTCAATATCAATTCTCATAATCAATGAATACTATAAGTGGAATAACGATATAATAATAATATCTTCCAAATTCCTTAAATAGTATACGTTTACACTAAAGAATTTCATATCAAATATCCAAATATTATTTCTACCCAACTTATCCCAATCAAATTGGGAAACCCATATCTTAATTAAAATATTTATCCTACTCTTTGACATTAGATCTGGATAGAAATACCATCAACTTATCCTCAATATTAATCTCCGTATCCAACTCACACTATAAGCGAAATAACAGTGAACTACTTTTTGAGTTCCTCAAATGTAAGAGTCATCATCTACCGAATTAATATCAAACATCCAAAGATTTATCCCCAACCATATCCAATTATTTAAAATTGAAAACCCTTATTAATATAAATTTAAATTCCATATAAAATATTTTTAATACTTTTAAAACTTTGAAAACATTCCACAAATCATTACTTATATTTCGGAAAATAGTTTACGGTTTAAAACTTCAAAATAGATTGTTTTCGAAGGAAGCGTTACAGTAACATTTCAAAAGTGTTACAAAAGCGTTAATATCTTAAATATTTTGATCAAAATATCGTTTATCTTAGCCAAAACTTAAACTTTACAATTCAAAGCACCTTTTCATAGTTTATAACAAATTTACAATTTTTTTCCATATTTTAAAACATTTAAAAATAGCTGTTTATAGTTATGGTCAACAATTGTTCTTTCATTGACCTTTTACAAAACGGTTTCAAACATAACTTGAAAATTATAACTCGAATTTAAAATCTACTTTCACTCATTTGAAAGTTCTTGTTAATGGAAATCAAAAGGTTTTTCATTTTATGGATGTAACGACCCGTATTTTCAGCTATATAATATTTAATTTATTTAATTATTTATATAATGAATTAGAGAATATAAGGTTGTTTAATTAAATTAGAGTAAATATTTAATTAAAATAATAATTATATAATATATTTAATTCTAAAATAATCAGAATTGGCTGAAATGGTGATATGATGTGAATTGGGCAATTCAAAATATATAATTCAGTTTAGAGTTGAATTATATTAACGAATATATTATATAAACGAAGTTTGAACGTATAATTATATTATAAATATAATCGAGCTCGAAAAGGCGCTGCAGTTCATAAATTGGTGATTCGAACTTCAACTGAATATACAGGGTCCGTTTTAAATCGGATTTCTATGTAACAAGAAATGTTAGGAGTTGGTGAAGTATATCTTTCTAATGGAAGAGAAAAATCAGGATTTCGTCGTGTAGATTTTGATTTATGTCCAAATCAAATATTCAGAAAAACAACAGTATATTCGTTCATGGCCATAACGATTATTTAAAAATATTTGAATATCGGGTTGGAATTTAGACAAGGTTCTTTTGAGACATAACGATAATTTAATTTTTAGAATTTTACTGTGATTTTTAATTAATTAAATAAGCAACTTTTTATTTGGAGTATTTTGCACCCATAATCAGTAATTTTGGGGTTTCACAATATGAGTTAATCTATCGGTGTTATTATATTATTGGAACCCTAGCACGTCACTGATCACAACGGTATTTTTAATTCTGTCCATACATAAGCAGAATTTTACATAACAGGGTATGTAAAATTTTAATTTAAAAATAGCCTAACTAAATTAATCCATTCCTTCTACCTGATCAAAACTAATCCACGCCCATTTTTCATAGCCACCACAAAACAAGACTTGGCTGAAGTAACATCCACGTCCCTTAAACAAAACTCTATAAATAGCCCTATCTCTTCGTTAAGACCTAATATTTAATCTTCTGTACAAAAGAACGGCAGCCACAACACTTTCTCCCTTACACAAAAATCACGGATAACTGAAGCGAGATGAAGCGATGTAGGGTTGAATCTCATGAAGCAAACGAAAGGAAGGGATTGCGTGAATGGAAGGAGTTGGGTTCGCTGTTACCCTCTATTTGCGAACGAAGTGAAGCATGAAATAGAAACTGAAGATGTATATACTAGGTACACAAGTTGGATGATGCGTTGAGTACAGTAGGGGAGGTTAATGGTGGTTGTAGTTCTGGAAACGGTGAAGGAAAGAGGCGCAATACCATTGCTATCGAACTGTACTGGAGCAGCTGGGTGAACTCCATATCGCGATCTATTATGTCGATAGGAAGATGTGCTTATGTGGGTAGAAGGATAGGGTGAAGAGACAGAAGCATGTGAGTAGTTTGGATTTGGAAGTTTGTGAATCAGTGTGGGTGCGACGGTTGAAAGAAATACGACAATGTCTGAATGGTAGTGAGGAGGGACGCGTTTAACAGGACGAAGAAGGATGGACCAACTAATGGGTTAGTGGGCCGGATCAGAAGGTGAAAGCCCAAGAGTTTAATTAATTAACTTTAAATTTAATTAAATATCGATAATAACTTGTAACCCTAATATCTTAGCCATACATTATCAGAATTTCGAACGGTCAGATCCGTTGGGATCGTATGGACGACGGCTACACGATGGAACTGACTGCGAGTGAGTCGAAGCCCGTTACAATTTATAGCAAAATAAATTGTCCGTCTGAATTGAGCGATGGTTATCGTTATTAACAATGATCGTCCAATGTGAGTAAAACTCAACAACTCTGAACAGTTATATTTTTATAACTGTTAATCATCTGTTGATTGCTGTGTGTTAACTATTTGGTTGAATTGCATATGTATTGGTTGAAATTATAGATAACGATATTTATATATATCGTTAATCAGATATCGATTCTGTTTATCAGAATATTTCATATCGAAATGAAATCAATGTTATTATATTGTTTAACATCTGTGTATGCAGGGAAACAAGTTGGAGGGGTCCAACTGGTCTCCTCAATATTTATAATACTGTTCTGTTCAGGTATTGTAATATATAATCTGTTGTGGATTATGTGTGTTGAATCATATCGATCACTGTTAATTGGTATTTTTAAATACCGTAAGAAATACAGGAAGGTATAAAATGGGATTTTCAAAGCATATTTTGAAAATAATTTATTTATATAAAATCAATGGATTTTATATATTAAAAGAAAAAGGGTTTTTATAAAGGAAATAATTATAAAATCAAAAGAGTTAGAAAGGAGATATATTTGTCAAAACAAATATAAAACATTTACAAATAGATTAAATGGGATTATTTATTTATTTAGGGAATAAATAAAAGTAAAGGATTATTTATTTAGAAAATATATAGAATAAAGGATTATTTATTTAGAAAGTAAATAGAACAAAGGAATATTTATTTGGAAAATAAATAGAGTAAATGAAAAGGTGTTAATCGAATTTAGTATTGGAAGGAGTTAATCGAATTTAGTTAATCAAAATGGAGTTAAACAAAAATTAGAAACTGACTAGAGATTAATAAGTTCAATGGTTTCCTGAGTATCGATCTGAAGTTGGTTTCGACCTTCGAGGTTTATACTCAGGAAGTTGTTCTCTTGTTAGTATATAGTTGGAGTCTGATACATGTGGAAGAATAGTGATACGTAATTAAGCCATGGAAATGTTTTCCAGTGTTAATAACGTATATTTTCTAAACATAGAAAATGAGGAAATATATATATATATGTGTATATATATATATATATATATATATATTTGATGATTGTTCGATATCATTTCTATCTGGAAATAATATCGTTGTTTGCACACGTGTTTTTCTTTGATAGTTAACTCACCGACTATCGAAGTTTTTGACCATTTTAACGTTGTTAATTTGGAGAGACCGGTTGGATTATTATCCAAAGAACCACTCTGTATTGGCATAATCGTGGCGAATCATATATGCTAAAGATAATTGAAGACGGAGTAAAATGCAAGGGCTGTTGTATAAATATTAGGTAAAGATTGCCTAAGATGGATGTACGGAATAGTGCCTTCGGTTTGTCCAGCCCCAGGACAACTTGTATGGAAGAAAGTCGGATAGAGTATGTCTGATAGATTGCGTAAGTTTATCTCTTCAAACGTATTCACGTTTGGTGGCAGAGAAATTCATTTCTCTTAGCTGTATACCCGTGGTATTTTTGGGGAAATCTATTTGTGATTTGGCGGGTATGACGATGTGACATTCAAAGTGAATGAAGATGTGGCATGTAAAAGATAAGCGTAGCTTCTAGCCTCACATCCGTTAAATGACAGAAATCGGGCAGGCAGCATGGCTATGTAGGTCGCACCTATTAGGGTGTATAAATCACCTGATATAGAGTTTCATTTACTTCTAAAAATCTATTGTTGATGTTGTCCCATTCGGGAAACGGTTGCTGATCCCAACCGTTGGTGATATACATTCGATACAGTCAAGCGAAATGAGTGGTCGGTCATGTGTGGCCGGGTTGCAAGATGTTCTTATTGAACACAGTGTATTCCTCTCTAGAGGTACACTAGCGATAGGTGGTTCCATACCTTGTCATAGTTGGAAATCTATTACCCAATACGTGCTTGCGGTTTTGATTATATACTATATATGTAGAACGTGAGATGAAAGCGTTTCTGCTAGATTGATATCTATTTGTATTTATACATTATTATAATATCAGAAGGATATTATTTACAAAGTTGTTTGGATTCTCATATGGGAAAAACCCGTTCCGTTTTCACGGCGTTGTCTTATGAGATATCCTTTATTTAACCAAGTGTTTGGAGTTTTATTCACATCAGTCCCATGACTGACCCGGAGTTTATTTTGTTGTTTTCCCTAAACTCTTGGGTGCCTAAATTTGTACGGGCAATTAAGTAGTCGGGATTTTATAGATATACTTGGAGAGCTTGGAGCAGGAGGCTTCAGGATTATATAGCTATTGTTTATTTCCGCTATTATTGTAAGTGTTGTACTCTGCAATGTTGCTGTATACATATACTGTTTGTATTTCAAAAGTTATGTTATATTTTATTCGTTCCGTTGTGAGATTCGTGTTTACTCTGATGATGATGTTTTTCTTCTTATTCTATTCTATAAGTTCTGTCTTATCTATTCTCACCCTCTAACCTCTTTCATTAACTATTCGGTTATTTTCGACTCTTGGATGTCGATATGTGTTGTATATCGGATAACCAAGATCGCCTTAAATCTGGGTCGTTACAGTTGGTATCAGAGCTTAAGGTTAAGTGAATTACCTTGGCTCTGTGGTGTGACTCAGTAGAGATAGGGTTAGTGATACCCTAGATTGAGTTGAGTGTA
Source organism: Allium sativum (assembly GCA_030737875.1). Classification (NCBI taxonomy): domain Eukaryota; kingdom Viridiplantae; phylum Streptophyta; class Magnoliopsida; order Asparagales; family Amaryllidaceae; genus Allium; species Allium sativum. The sequence goes on from CM060912.1 coordinate 153,387,885, forward strand.
TATATACGAGTGAACGTATTTATTATTCAATATAAAATGATTTTATATTGTGGTGCTTTGTTGGTTGAGTTGTTTATGGGTTCTGGTCGATCAGTTTGATCCACTGTATCGGTAAGTATTTATAAACACTCGAATACGATGAACCGACACTGTATGTTTTGAAAGAGAGTAAATGAAATAATTTTATCCGAATTAGATTTTGATATAAAGGATTTACATTGAAATGATTATAATATATTGGATGTATTGGTCACTATTACAATCCAGTAAGATTATAGCAGTAAAATGGTTATATATATAACCAAGTAGAATTCGTACAAGTGTTACGAAATGAATTAATTCTGAATTTTAACCAGAAATTGAATTAAAATTCTAGAAAATTGGATAAGTATTTGTAAATGGATTTGAATTAAAAATAAGCAAAATTTAAGATCCTGGGAGATTTTAAATTGTTTTACAAGCAGTGTGAACTATATTTTGAAATGAATTTCAAAGCGGAAATGTTTAGAAATGGTTTTATAGTATTGAACTCACTTCGATCACTGGAAAATCGATTCTGATGATGACAGCTGCATCATCAGTATTCATTTTCGAGTTGTAAGTGACGGATTACTACCAGAGATACTGTTTTGAATCTGTTTTGGGGAAAAGCAAGTTGTGTTGAATTTCAAAAAGGAAAATTTGATTTTTGAAAAAGGTAAACTGTTTTAAAACTCCCAAGAAGAATATTGTTTGAATTAAGAACAAATTAAACAGAAATTTGTGAAAGCAAATGGGAATTAAAGATAAAGCCAGTTCAGTGGTAGTTGAATTGAATTGAATTTGAATTAGAACCAGATTAAGGGATTATGAGTTTAGAATCTAGCATAATACTTGATTTTGAAATGGAATTTGGCTTGGTTAAAAGCGAATGGTTGTGTTGGAGATAAAAGTCATTAGAGTTTGATTGGGATGACCCTTGTATCTGCTGAATTGATAACAGGTGGAAACGATATAATGATATGCCCGACAAAAAGGTACAAGTTTATATTTGATATAAGCATGAGATTTAAGAGCCGAATTGGCAAGCCGCTTGGCTGTTTGATTTTCTTTTAAGTTGGAGATGGCCCAGAGTGGCGAGTTGGAGTTTGACCTATTGACCAATACAAAAGAGGTGCTGGCGAAATTTTTCGAAAAGTTAAGGCATTAGAAAATTTTCAGGATTTTTGAAAATTTTCGTTGATAAGGATTAATTAATAATTTAATTAAAATAAATTAGTCCAGTGGAAATTGAAGTTGAGAAGTGAACAAAAAAGGTTCTAACTAGTCGAAAGGGTTTGTTTTCTACCTTGCAATTTCGAGGACGAAATTATTTTAAGTGGGGAAGAATGTAACGACCCGTATTTTTAGCTATATAATATTTAACTTATTTAATTATTTATATAGTGAAATAGAGAATATAAGGTTGTTTAATTAAATTAGATTAAATATTTAATTAAAATAATAACTAATAATATATTTAATTCTGAAATAATCAGAGTTGGCTGAAATGGCGATATGATGTGAATTGGGCAATTCGAAATATATAATTCGGTTTAGAGTTGAATTATATAAACGAAGTTTGAACGTATAATTATATTATAAATATAATCAAGCTCGAAAAGGCGCTGCAATTCGTAAATTGGCGATTCGAACTTCAATTGAATATACAGGGTCCGTTTTAAATCGGATTTCTGTGAAACAAGAAACGTTAGGAGCTGGTGAAGTATATCTTTCTAGTGGAAGAGAAAAATCGGGATTTTGTCGTGTAAATTTTGATTTATGTCCAAATCAAATATTCAAAAAAAACAACAGTATATTCGTTCGTGGCCATAACGGTTATTTAAAAATATTTGAATATCGGGTTGGAATTTAGACAAGGTTCTTTTGAGACATAATGATAATTTAATTTTTAGAATTTTACTGTGATTTTTAATTAATTAAATAAGAAACTTTTTATTTGGAGTATTTTGCACCATTAATCAGTAATTTTGGGGTTTCACAATATGAGTTAATCTACCGGTATTATTATATTATTGGAACCCTGGCACATCACTGATCACAACGGTATTTTTATTTCTGTCCGTACATAACCAGAATTTTACGTAACAGGGTATGTAAAATTTTAATTTAAAAATAGCCTAATTAAATTAATCCATTCCTTCTCCCTGATCAAAACTAGTCCACGTCCACTTTTCGTAGCCACCACAAAACAAGACTTAGCTGAAGTAACATCCACGTCTCCTAAACAAAACTCTATAAATAGCCCTCTCTCTTCGTTAAGACCTAATATTTAATCTTCTGTACAAAAGAAAGGCCGCCACAACACTTTCTCCCTTACACAGAAATCACGGATAGCTGAAGTGAGATGAAGCGATGTGGGGTTGAATCTCATGAAGCAAACGAAAGGAAGGGATTGCATGGATGGAAGGAAATGGGTTCTCTGTTGCCCTCTATCTGCGAACGAAGTGAAGCATGAAACAGAAACTGAAGATGTATATACTAGGGACACAAGTTGGATGTGCGTTGAGTACAGTAGCGGAGGTTAATGGTGGTTGTAGTTCTGGAAACGGTGAAGGAAAGAGGCACAATACCATTGCTATCGACCTGTACTGGAGCAGCTGGGTGAACTCTATATCGCGATCTATTGTGTCGATAGGAAGATGTGCTGATGTGGGTAGAAGGATAGGGTGAAGAGAGAGAAGCACGTGAGTAGTTTGGATTTGGAAGTTCGTGAATCAGTGTGGGAGCGACACTTGAAAGAAATACGGCAATGTTTGAATGGTAGTGAGGAGGGACGCGTTTAACAGGATGAAGAAGGACGGATCAACTAATGGGTTAGTGGGCCGGATCAGAAGGTGAAAGCCCAAGAGTTTAATTAATTAACTTTAAATTTAATTAAATATCGATAATAACTTGTAACCCTAATATCTTAGCCATACATTATCAGAATTTCGAACGGTCAGATCCGTTGGGATCGTATGGACGGCGGCTACACGATGGAACTGACTGCGAGTGAATCGAAGCCCGTTACAATTTATAGCAAAATAAATTGTCCGTCTGAATTGAGCGATGGTTATCGTTATTAATGATGATCGTCCAATGTGAGTAAAACTCACCAACTCTGAACAGTTATATTTTTATAAATTATTTTTAGAACTGTTAATCATCTGTTGATTGCTGTGTGTTAACTGTTTGGTTGAATTGCGTATGTATTGGTTGAAATTATAGATAACGATATTTATATATATCGTTAATCAGATATCGATTCTATTTATCGGAATAATTCATATCGAAATGAAATCGATGTTATTATATTGTTTAACATCTGTGGATGCAGGGAAACAGGTTGGAGGGTGAAACGACCCAAACTTCCCGGTAAAGGAAAGGCTGGATTGCTTTGAGAACAATACACATTAGAGCACAAACTGAAGAAAATTTTATTGCTGATTACAATAATTACATCAGAGTACAAGACATAATAGAGTATGAATATTTATTACACAATAGAAACACAATAATATCAGAGTTTTAAATTACATTTAAGTAGCAGCGGAAAATAATATAAATATACAACTGAGAGGAATACACGGATACAGAGCTTTCCGAATACCGCTTCAGCTGTAACCAGGATCCTGTCAATATATCTGCAAGACAAGCTACTCGACTGCCCGTGTGGAAAAATATGGGCACCCGAGCTTGCCAGTGAAACAAACTACAGGTCAGTCATGGGACTAGTATGAGAAATCTTAACTAGACTTATCTAATAAAAAGGCTAATCACAGGACCATGCTGCTTACGCGGAACGGGCTTACTCCATCGGATTACCAGTGCATAAAATAAGGTAAATCGTTAAACCACGCAATGCTTTTTAGAAAAATGAAACCATTATAAGACCCAAGTCCCATCACACAATGCAACGCAAACCGAAGGATAGGGTTTTACCTTATAATGATCAAAAGATGCTTGATACGATAAAAACGGATTTAATATTAGTGTGTATATATATATGGGTATATATATTTCAAAACATTACAATCATAATGTATCAATCATAGACGGCATAGTACCCCATCCTACTATGTCACCATACTAGTTCTACAATCAAAACCGCAAGGTCGTATTGGAAGTTGGTTTTCCATCATGAGTCGAGGCTAGGGGCAAGCTCCTCTCCGATTCGAGACACTCTAGCAAATGCCTCAGGATCCCCCACAGTGAACCCTTGGATGCGGTAGGGCCGGTCCCCGCCTATTGGCAGTGGATTGGTTATGCCTTAACACACGTTTCCCGGTTCCTTTGAACATATAATATGACCACTATCGGCCTATAAAAATTCGAGGCGCCTCAAAATCCATCATCCACATAAGTAAAATGCCAGGCCGTGTTAAAGCACTGACACTACCACTAGCTAGAAAGAAACGTGTGCACTCCCTACGGTCCATATCCCATTTTTGACTCATAGCGGGGTGTGAGGCTCGCGAAGTCACGATATACACAAAGCTATGCCGTAATAGGCTATGCTTTGATCATCCCACAAGGACTTGCTTTTCAACAAAAGCCTTGATCATTTGCATCTTGGCGTGCCACATTGACAATTCACGCCATGCGATCAATCACTATTAATATATACCAGGGTGTTAAGTAGGGAATAAATCCTCCACCACCAAACAGACATACATTAACAGAAATCGATTTACTTCACATGGAACAAAATCCAATGTCAGACACACATCCATTTACTAGCTTATGCTCTGGGTCTGAGCGAAAACCAAATCCGAACAATCAACAATAGTCCGGACGGCCACCACTGAAGCCCCTTCAATGTAGCTACTCCCATCAAGGGTCTCTGTAGCAACACATCCGTTCGATGTGAAGATCGTCGGTCTTCAACCACCGTCTTCATCTCAGACTCTTTATCGTCGTAGAAATTATTCGGAATGGGTTAAACCAGTCTTTCCGAATAACTCTCGTATTTTTATAATTAAAAATCGAGTACTATAAAAACACATCCAACGCCTCATTCCAATTCAGAATATTCTTCTAATAGATATTCGCATTATTATATCCGCAATAATTACTTTAAATTATCCTTAAATCCTTTCTTTAAAGAAATACCAAAACTTCAATTGGGTTTAAATACCAAAAATCTTTATTCAATGATTATTTAAGTTTTAAGAAATTAATCTTAACTTTAACTGGGTTAAAGAATTAATGTCATTTAAAACATAGTTCACGGTAAACCCAAAATCATCTTCCATAAAATATGGAATCTTCACATAAATCAAATCAATATATAATCGTTATAAATTTCTGTATCCGACCAATAATATAAATGGAATAACGGCAAAGCCTTTTAAATTCCATATGTAGTATCGATCCTCTTTTACAGAAGCTTATCTCAGTTATTATTAATTCGAATTCCATTCCATTCCAGTTTAATGTATTAAATTGGAAAACTTTACTTTTGGAAAATTCCCATTTAAATCATAATAAAAGATTTATAAATTTCAAATCATAATTTCACGGTCAGTTGGGTTAAAGAACATATGTCGCTTAGAAACACAGTTCATAATAAACCCGACTCATATTTCATCTTATTTCAATTACTAAATATAAATTGAAAACCTTTAATAATCTTAATTAAAAGATTTATTCTTTTCTCAACTGGGTTTAAGAACAGTGTTATTGAAGACACCATTCACGACAACCCAAATCCAATTTATTTAATTTAATTTCAATTAAATATTCACTAATTTTGAAAACTTCATTAAATCTTAATTTAATGATTTATTTTAGTTAATTACTAATTCATTCAATAAAAATATTTTTCCAAAATATATTCTTTTTCTAAAATATTCTTTTCTAAAATATATTTTCTAAAATATTCTTTTCAACAATATATTTTCTAAAATATTCTTTTCAAAAATATATTCTTTATTGGAATGTGACTCAACCAACAACCATATATTTTGTATGGAATCAAAAATCATGATAAATAATTATCAAACATCCAAATGACGACCAAAGTCGAATCTATATCCGTGTGAGCATAAAAGTAAATAACTGACGCTCATCACAGACTGTCAATCCATTGATTGACAGATAACTAAATATTGGGATTAGTGTGTATCCAATATCATCCCAATACCCTTGTGGGGTTTCATCCATCAAACCAATAATAAATTATTTGTGCACTTGGGCGATGTGTGAAAATTATCGTCCCAATGACATAAACAAGTCAGGTGACTTGTAAATGGAAGGGTAATATTCAGTTTGAATATACTAGCGTTTTATTTAACACATCAAACATTTCAACATCACAAACATATATTTCAGGCCATCGCTAATATCATATTTTAAGATATTAACTTTCATTCTTTTAAAGTGGCAAAAATGTCCATTTTTACTTCATTCTTTCAAGGTGGCAAAAATGAATTTTTTCTAATTCATTTTTCTAAAGTGACAAAAATGTCCATTACTAATTCATTCTTTTCAATGTATAAAAATATACATTTTCCGAATTCATTCTTTTTAATGAATTCTAGTTATCATTAAAAATGTGAATTACATGTAAATACGTCTTTAAAACAGAATGTTTATATTTTTAATGTACCATTTACAATAAGAGTGCAAAAATCAAATGCAAATGCATTTTATATCAAAATGTGTATTTTCTAATGCCTCATTTACATTAAAATGTAAAATCACATGTTTTATACATTTCATATCAAAATGATGTTATAATTCCAACATAACATTTCTTACAATAATGGTCTTTTTATTTTAATACACATGTTGTAAAAAAAATGTTATTCTATACTAATGCAACAAAAATAACATTATTCTTTTATCAATTAACAAAATGACAATTTGGTTTTGTCTAATTCTTCCCATGTAAACAAAATGAGAATTTGTCTATTTCTTTTTATGTAAACCAAATGACAACTTGTCTAATTCTCTTTTTATGTAAACAAAATATGAATTTTGTCATATCCTTTTTAATGAAATTAAAATGTTCATGTTAACTAATCCTTTTTAATGAACTCCAAATGTTCATTTTAACTAATCCCTTTTTAATGAAATCAAAATGTTCATTTTAACTAATACCTTTTTATTGAAATCAAAATGTTCATTTTAACTAATCCCTTTTTAATGAAATCAAAATGTTCATTTTAACTAATCCCTTTTTTAATGAAATCAAAATGTTCATTTTAACTAATCCCTTTTTAATGAAATCAAAATGTTCATTTTAAGTAATCCCTTTTTAATGAAATCAAAATGCAATTTTGAACAAATACTTTTAATGTAAACATGAATGCAATTTTTGAATAAATCCTTTTAATGTAAACATAACGCAATTTTTGTTTTTCATCCCTAATTACATTGAAAAATGTAATCTTTTTATTTCATTTCTTAATTACATTGAAAAATGTAATCTTTTTATTTCATTTCTTAATTACATTAAAAAATGTAATTTTTTTTCTCATTCTTTAATTTTATTGAAAAATGTAAAATTTTCCTTTCCTTTCTTTAATTTCATAGAAAATGTAATCTTTTCCCTATGTATTCATTTGCAAATAAAAAAATGCAAAAATAAAAATGTGATCCTTTTTCTAAGTTTTCATTTATCATATAAAAGAGTATTTTATATATAAACATTTTTCTATGTATTCTAAGGTCAAATAAAAGAGTATTTTATTTGTTAACCATTTGTACTCAACATAACAAATAAATAAGAATGATTTATTTGTTACAAATTTCTAATTTAACTTAACAGATTAAAATGAAATTTTATTTGTTAACAATTTCTAATTAACAAAAAAAATGATAATTTGGTTTTATCTAAACTATTATAGCAAGAATGAATATTTTGTCCAACCATTATATTTTGACAAAACAGCGCTTCATGTTAACAATAAAGGTGAGATCTTTTTCTTGTCAATCTATATCTAACAAAACGATGTTTTCCTGTTAAACATAAAAGTGAGATTTTTATTATTAATCTTAATTTAACAAAACCATATCTCATGTTTAACAATAAAAGTGAAATTTTACTGTTAATCTAAATTTAACAAACATGACAATCAACAGTCGACAATTCAGATTTCAAGCATCACAGAATAAATCAACATTGCAGTGAATATACACACCACATCAACATGAATTTCATGAATATAATTTACACAGTGAAACAAATAATTAATATTATTTTCAAAATAGAAATCTCACTTCGGGATTTTGAATTCTCCAAAATTGTAGACCGCTTTGGTCTGTTCCATGATCTAGATCTCGAATTTACGATTCAAATGCTTCTTAAATCATTCAGTTCTGTTTTCATTTGAGAAAGTTATATGATTTAAACATTTTACAATATAATAGCAAAATTAACAAATAATTAACTAGTTTAATTACATGATTAAGGGGTCTTAACCCTCTTTCTTCCCCGTCCAGGCTTCAGGCCTATAATCGAACCCAACCTGCTCCACTAGGGTTTCAGAACGCATGCCAAATCCCATCGCCTGAACCCCATCCTCCACCACCACGTGACTCGCGGTCCTCGACTCCACCTTCGGCCAAAGCCCCGGCCAACTCGCCGTCCTCCAGCGCCGTGACAACGGCTTCAAAGTTCGCAACTTCTAGCACAAAAATCGAATGCTCTGCTCCTCTAAAAACGATCCAACCCGTATGAAATTAAAGATCCAAGAAGCCTCTATGATTTTGATGTTATAGGATTTCAAAATTATATGAGAATCGAAAGAATTTGGGGATTCAAAATGGAATAAAATTGGCCATTGATTTGTTGGTGCGGCGGCTACTGGGTTTGGATTAGGGTTTCCTATTTTTCTTGATATTTATAATATTTTAATCACTAAATTCTTTAATTAATCATGAAAGCCAGTTAGCTCTTACCAATCCCAAATCCAGCCCAACTAGAGTTGTCCCTAGGCAAATACCCACGTTCCGGATGCAATGAGCCATGTCCCGTCAGCCCAAACTAACGTCTGTAGCCGGTTTTATTTATTTAAATATTTTAATCATTTATTTAATTAATTCAATCGTATATTTAAATTCACCAGGGCCACATATGAACTCTAAAAATTACAGAAAAATTATTTCTAGTTATGTTTTGACGATACGGTTTTAACGAGACTAATTTCGTTGAATTCTGAGACTGTTTGAAAAATGGTCATTTTCTAGTCGATTAAATTTGACTTAAACGGACAAAACACGTTTTCCTCTGCCACGCTCACATATTAATTCGAAAAATTATGAAAATTGAAACCTAGCAATAATTTGACATTCTGGTTCCAACAAAAGTGGTTTCGTCAAAAACCGAGGTCGTTTGAAAAATGACTATTTTTAAGGCCAATATATTTAATATTAAAAATACATTTTTTAAACAAATAAATTCCGAAACTCAAAATATATAAGTGTTTACTGTTTTTCAATGTAGAAACGTCATTCCGAACTCAATGGAAGTGGTTTCGAATTGAAATTCCTTCATATGTGCAAAGTAGGCTTTCAGGCCCTATATAATATATATATATATAAATTCTACAGCGACCTTCCTAAAAATTGAATTGGCCATAACTTTTGATTTTTAAAACAAAATTTCAGTTTTTCAGATTCGTTTGAAAGATATGATTAAACAAATTTAAATGTTTCTGGTTTTGCTCAATTCTGATTTAAAATGAATCCTGTACAGTCAGTCAAAGTTCAAATTCAATTTTTCAAACTACAGCACTGTTTTAAACTCCTTTTATAATTAAATTGAATTTATTCGCTTTAAAATAAATTTTTAGTCATTCTTATCTAAAATAAATTATTCCAAACATTAAAATCCATTAAAATTTCTAAAATAAAAAATTTAAATTGGCCCCAAAATTCCGGGTCATTACAATCGCCCCACTTAAAATCTTTTCGTCCTCGAAAAGGAACGAAGCTAAAAGTTGTTTAATTAACCTACTCAACTTTAAATTTTTATTTATTGGTTTAATTAATTATCATTTCTATACTTTTATTAGCTAAACTAATAATCAAACATCACAACCAGCAATCAATTAGGTGATTAACTTTTCAAATATATAATCTTTATATATAGTTAAAAATCGTATTTTATTAGTGCAAATCACAGCAATGTGTCCTAACTAAGTTTTGCTTCTCATACCAGTCAATGGAAATATATAGATATACCACTTTCGAAACTCGAACATGAATTCTGATGACACTAGCAATCATCAGAATCATCTCCGGGCGACTAGAGTGTTATTCTGTATATATCCAGTATATTAAAACTTCGAATATCCGTTAATTACTCGTATATTCGAAATCTTTATATACCTAATTTTCCACATTAAAATATAATAATATTCTCAAATATGTATATTTAGATAAAATTTTCAAAACTAAATTTGTTTTCATTTTTATTTAAAAGAAAATAATACTCTTCACACTCGTTCTAGGATACTACTGATCCCATCTCTAACGAGTTATTCTTATTGGGTATTACTAATCCAATCTCTGATGAATTCTTTCGTTCGGTTCTAATGTGTCTTGTTCTCAAGCTCTGTAAACCAAAGCTCTGATACCAAATGAAACGACCCAATCTTCCCGGTAAAGGAAAGGCTGGATTGCTTTGAGAACAATACACATTAGAGCACAAACTGAAGAACATTTTATTGTTGATTACAATAATTACATCAGAGTACAAGACATAATAGAGTATGAATATTTATTACACAATAGAAACACAATAATATCAGAGTTTTAAATTACATTTAAATAGTAGTGAAAAATAATATAAATATGTAACTGAGAGGAATACACGGATACAGAGCTTTCCGAATACCGCTTCAGCTGTAACCAGGATCCTGTCAATATATCTGCAAGACAAGCTACTCGACTGCCCGTGTGGAAAAATATGGGCACCCGAGTTTGCCAGTGAAACAAACTACAGGTCATCATGGGACTGGTATGAGAAATCTTAACTAGACTTATCTAATAAAAAGGCTAATCACAGGACCCGCCGCTAACGCGGAACGGGCTTACTCCATCGGATTGCCAGTGTATAAAATAAGGTAAATCGTTAAACCACGCAATGCTTTTTAGAAAAATGAAACCATTATAAGACCCAAGTCCCATCACACAATGCAACGCAAACTGGAGGATAGGGTTTTACCTTATAATGGTCAAAAGATGCTTGATACGATAAAAAGGGATTTAATATTAGTGTGTGTATATATATAGGTATATATATTTCAAAACATTACAATCATAATGTATCAATCATAGACGACATAATACCCCATCCTACTATGTCGCCATACTAGTTCTACAATCAAAACCGCAAGGTCGTATTGGAAGTTGGTTTTCCATCATGAGTAGCGGCTAGGGGCAAGCTCCTCTCCGATTCGAGACACTCTATCAAATGCCTCAGGATCCCCTGCAGTGAACCCTTGGATGCGGTAGGGCCGGTCCCCGCCTATCGGCAGTGGATTGGTTATGCCTGAACGCACGTTTCCCGGTTCCTTTGAACCTATAATATGACCACTATCGGCCTATAAAAATCCGAGGCACCTCAAAATCCATCATCCACATAAGTAAAATGCCAGGCCGTGTTAAAGCACTGACACTACCACTAGCTAGAAAGAAACGTGTGCACTCCCTACGGTCCATATCCCGTTTTTGACTCATAGTGGGGTGTGAGGCTCGCGAAGTCACGATATACACAAAGCTATGCCATAATAGGCTATGCTTTGATCATCCCACAAGGCCTTGCTTTTCAACAAAAGCCTTGATCATTTGCATCTTGGCGTGCCACATTGACAATTCACGCCATGCGATCAATCACTATTAATATATACCAGGGTGTTAAGTAGGGAATAAATCCTCCACCACCAAGCAGACATACATTAACAGAAATCGATTTAATTCACATGGAACGAAATCCAATGTCAGACACGCATCCATTTACTAGCTTATGCTCTGGGTCTGAGCGAAAACCAAATCTGAACAATCAACAATAGTCCGGACGACCACCACTGAAGCCCCTTCAAGGTAGCTACTCCGATCAAGTGTCTCTGTAGCAACACATCCGTTCGATGTGAAGATCGTCGGTCTTCAACCACCGTCTTCATCTTCGACTCTTCATCATCGTAGAAATTATTCGGAATGGGTTAAACCGGTCTTTCCGAATAGCTCTCGTATTTTTATAATTAAAAATCGAGTGCTATAAAAACACATCCAACGCCTCATTCCAATTCAGAATATTCATCTAATAGATATTCGCATTATTATATCCGCGATAAGTACTTTAAATTATCCTTAAATCCTTTCTTTAAAGATTTACCAAAACTTCAGTTGGGTTTAAATACCAAAAATCTTTATTCAATGGTTATTTAAGTTTTAAGAAATTAATCTTAACTTTAACTGGGTTAAAGAACTAATGTCATTTAAAACATAGTTCACGGTAAACCCAAAACCATCTTCCATAAAATATGGAATCTTCACATAAATCAAATCAATATATAATCGTTATAAATTTCTGTATCCGACCAATAGTATAAATGGAATAATGACAAAGCCTTTTAAATTCCATATGTAGTATCGATCCTCTTTTACAGAAGCTTATCTCAGTTATTATTAATTCGAATTCCATTCCATTCCAGTTTAATGTATTAAATTGGAAAACTTTACTTTTGGAAAATTCCCATTTAAATCTTAATAAAAGATTTATAAATTCCAAATCATAATTTCACTGTCAGTTGGGTTAAAGAACATATGTCGCTTAGAAACACAGTTCACAATAAACCCGACTCATATTTCATCTTATTTCAATTACTAAATATAAATTGAAAACCTTTAATAATCTTAATTAAAAGATTTATTCTTTTCTCAACTGGGTTTAAGAACAGTGTTATTGAAGACACCATTCACGACAACCCAAATCCAATTTATTTAATTTAATTTCAATTAAATATTCACTAATTTTGAAAACTTCATTAAATCTTAATTTAATGAGTTATTTAAGTTAATAACTAATTCATTCAATAAAAATATTTTTCCAAAATATATTCTTTTTCTAAAATATTCTTTTCAAAATTATATTTTCTAAAATATTCTTTTCAAAAATATATTCTTTATTGGAATGTGACTCAACCAACAACCATATATTTTGTATGGAATCAAAAATCATGATAAATAATTATCAAACATCCGAATGACGACCAAAGTGGAATCTATAACTGTGTGAGCATAAAAGTAAATAACTGACGCTCATCACAGACTGTCAATCCATCAATTGACAGATAACTAAATGTTGGGATTAGTGTGTATCCAATATCATCCCAATACCCGTGTGGGGTTTCATCCATCAAACCAATAATAAATTATTTGTGCACTTGGGCGATGTGTGAAAATTATCGTCCCAATCACATAAACAAGTCGGGTGACTTGTAAATGGAAGTGTAATATTCAGTTTGAATATACTAGCGTTTTATATAACACATCAAACATTTCAACATCACAGACATATATTTCAGGCCATCGCTAATATCATATTTTAAGATATTAACTTTCATTCTTTTAAAGTGGCAAAAATGTCCATTTTTACTTCATTCTTTCAAAGTGGCAAAAATGAATGTTTTCTAATTCATTTTTCTAAAGTGACAAAAATGTCCATTACTAATTCATACTTTTCAATATATAAAAATATACATTTTACGAATTCATTCTTTTTAATGAATTCTAGTAATCATTAAAAATGTGAATTACATTTAAATACGTCTTTAAAACAGAATGTTTATATTTTTAATGTACCCTTTACATTAAGAGTGTAAAATCAAATGCAAATGCATTTTATATCAAAATGTGTATTTTCTAATGCCTCATTTACATTAAAATGTAAAATCACATGTTTTATACATTTCATATCAAAATGATGTTATAATTCCAACATAACATTTCTAACAATAATGATGTTTTTATTTTAATACACATATTGTAAAAAAAATGTTATTCTATACTAATGCAACAAAAATAACATTATTCTTTTATCAATTAACAAAATGACAATTTGGTTTTGTCTAATTCTTCTCATGTAAACAAAATGACAATTTGTCTATTTCTTTTTATGTAAACCAAATGACAGCTTGTCTAATTCTCTTTTTATGTAAACAAAATATGAATTTTTTCATATCCTTTTTAATGAAATTAAAATGTTCATGTTAACTAATCCTTTTTAATGAACTCTAAATGTTCATTTTAACTAATCCCTTTTTAATGAAATCAAAATGTTCATTTTAACTAATCCCTTTTTAATGAAATCAAAATGTTCATTTTAACTAATCCCTTTTTAATGAAATCAAAATGTTCATTTTAAATAATCCCTTTTTAATGAAATCAAAATGTTCATTTTAACTAATCCCTTTTTAATGAAATCAAAATGTTCATTTTAACTAATCCCTTTTTTAATGAAATCAAAATGTTCATTTTAACTAATCCTTTTTAATAAAATCAAAATGCAATTTTGAACAAATACTTTTAATGTAAAGATGAATGTAATTTTTGAATAAATCCTTTTAATGTAAACATAACGCAATTTTTGTTTTTCATCTCTAATTACATTGAAAAATGCAATCTTTTTATTTCATTTCTTAATTACATTGAAAAATGTAATCTTTTTATTTCATTTCTTAATTACATTAAAAAAATGTAAATTTTCTTCTTATTCTTTAATTTTATTGAAAAATGTAAATTTTTCCTTTCTTTAATTTCATAGAAAATGTAATCTTTTCCCTATGTATTCATTTGCAAATAAAAAAAAATGCAAATAAAAATGTGATCCTTTTTCTAAGTTTTCATTTATCATATAAAAGAGTATTTTATATATAAACATTGTTCTATGTATTCTAAGGTCAAATAAAAGAGTATTTTATTTGTTAACCATTTGTACTCAACATAACAAATAAATAATAATGATTTATTTGTTACAAATTTCTAATTTAACTTAACAGATAAAAATGAAATTTTATTTGTTAACAATTTCTAATTAACAAAAAAAATGATAATTTGGTTTTATCTAAACTATTATAGCAAGAATGAATATTTTGTCCAACCGTTATATTTTGACAAAACAACGCTTCATGTTAACAATAAAGGTGAGATCTTTTTCTTGTCAATCTATATCTAACAAAACGATGTTTTCCTGTTAAACATAAAATTGAGATTTTTATTATTAATCTAAATTTAACAAAACCATATCTCATGTTTAACGATAAAAGTGAAATTTTACCATTAATCGAAATTTAACAAACATGACAATCAACAATCGATAATTCAGATTTCAAGCATCACAGAATAAATCGACATTGCAGTGAATATACACACCACATCAACATGAATTTCATGAATATAATTTACACAGTGAAATAAATAATTATTTTTATTTTCAAAATAGAAATCTCACTTCGGGATTTTGAATTCTCCAAAATTGTAGACCGCTTTGTTTCTGCTTTGGTCTGTTCCATGATCTAGATCTCGAATTTACGATTCAAATGCTTCTGAAATCATTCAGTTCTGTTTTCATTTGAGAAAGATATAGGATTTAAACATTTTACAATTTAATAGAAAAATTAACAAATAATTAACTAGTTTAATTACATGATTAAGTGGTCTTAACCCTCTTTCTTCCCCGTCCAGGCTTCAGGCCTATAATCGAACCCAACCTGCTCCACTAGGGTTTTAGAACGCACGCCAAATCCCATCGCCTGAACCCCATCCTCCACCACCACGTGACTCGCGGTCCTCGACTCCACCTTCGGCCAAAGCCCCGGCCAACTCGCCATCCTCCAGCGTCGTGACAACGGCTTTAAAGTTCGCAACTTCTAGCACAAAAATCGAACGCTCTGCTCCTCTAAAAACGATCCAACCCGTATGAAATTAAAGATCCAAGAAGCCTCTATGATTTTGATGTTATAGGATTTCGAAATTATATGAGAATCGAAAGAATTTGGGGATTCAAAATGGAATAAAATTGACCATTGATTTGTTGGTGTGGCGGCTACTGGGTTTGGATTAGGGTTTCCTATTTGTCTTGATATTTATAATATTTTAATCACTAAATTCTTTAATTAATCAAGAAAGCCAGTTAGCTCTTACCAATCCCAAATCCAGCCCAACTAGAGTTGTCCCTAGGCAAATACCTACGTTCTGGATGCAATGAGCCATGCCCCGTCAGCCCGAACCAACGTCTGTAGCCGGTTTTATTTATTTTAATATTTAAATCATTTATTTATTTAATTCAATCGTATACTTAAATTCACCAGGGCCACATATGAGCTCTAAAAATTACAGAAATTATTTCTAGTTATGTTTTGACGATACGGTTCTAACGAGACTAATTTCGTTGAATTATGAGACTGTTTGAAAAATGGTCATTTTCTAGTCGATTAAATTTGACTGAAACGGACAAAACACGTTTTCCTCTGCCACGCTCACATATTAATTCGAAAAATTATGAAAATTAAAACCTAGCAATAATTTGACATTCCGGTTCCAACAAAAGTGGTTTCGTCGAAAACCGAGGTCGTTTGAAAAATGACTATTTTTAAGGCCAATATATTTAATATTAAAAATACATTTTTTAAACAAATAAATTCCGAAACTCAAAATGTATAAGTGTTTACTGTTTTTCAATGTAGAAACATCATTCCAAACTCAATGGAAGTGGTTTCGAGTTGAAGTTCCTTCATATGTGAAAAGTAGGCTTTCGGGCCCTATATTATATATATATATATATATATATATATATATAAATTCTACAGCGACCTTCCTAAAAATTGAATTGGCCATAACTTTTGATTTTTAAAACGAAATTTCAGTTTTTCAGATTCATTGGAAAGATATGATTAAACAGATTTAAATATTTCTGGTTTCGCTCAATACTGATTTAAAATGAGTCTTGTACAGTCAGTCAAAGTTCAAATTCAAATTTTCAAACTGCAGCGCTGTTTTAAACTCCTTTTATAATTAAATTGAATTTATTTGCTTTAAAATAAATTTTTAGTCTTCTTATCTAAAATAAATTATTCTAAACATTAAAATCCATTAAAATTTCTAAAATAAAAATTTTAAATTGGCCCCAAAATTCTGGGACGTTACAGAGGGGTCCAACTGGACTCCTCAATATTTATAATACTGTTCTGTTCAGGTATTGTAATATATAATCTGTTGTGGATTATGTGTGTTGAATCACATCGATCACTGTTAATTGGTATTTTTAAATACCGTAAGAAATACGTGAAGGTATAAAAGGGCATTTTCAAAATATATTTTGAAAATAATTTATTTATATAAAATCAATGGATTTTATATATAAAAGAAAAAGGGATTTTATAAAGGAAATAATTATTAAATCAAAAGAGTTAAAAAGGAGATATATTTGTCAAAACAAATGTAAAGAAAAATATTTGTAGAACATTTACAAATAGAAAATAAAAAGAGCTATTTGTGGAACATTTACAAACAGATTAAATGGGATTATTTATTTATTTAGGGAATAAATAAAAGTAAAGGATTATTTATTTAGAAAATAAATATTATAAAGGATTATTTATTTATAAAATAAATAGAATAAAGGAATATTTATTTGGAAAATAAATAGAGTAAATGAAAAGGAGTGCATCAAATTTAGTGTTGGAAGGAGTTAATCGAATTTAGTTAATCAAAAATTAGAAACTGACTAGAGATTAATAAGTTGAATGGTTTCCTGAGTATCGATCTGATGTTGGTTTCAGCCTTCGGGGTTTATACTTAGGAATTTGTTCTCTTGTTAGTTTATAGTTAGAGTCTGATAGATGTGGAAGAATAGTGATACGTAATTAAGCCATGGAAATGTTTTCCAGTGTTAATAACATATATTTTCTAAACATAGAAAATGAGGATATATATATATATTTTTGTTTGATGATTTGTCGATATAATTTCTATCTGGAAATAATATCGTTGTTTGCACACGTGTTTTTCTTTGATAGTTAACTCACCGACTATCGAAGTTTTTGACCATTTTAACGTTGTTAATTTGGAGAGACCGGTTGGATTATTATCCAAAGAACCACTCTATATTGGCATAAGCGTGGCGAATCATATATGCTAAAGATAATTGAAGATGGAGTAAAGTGCAAGGGTTGTTGTATAAATCTTAGGTAAAGATTGCCTAAGATGGATGTACTAAATAGTGCCTTCGGTTTTTCCAGCCCCATGACAACTTGTATGGAAGAAAGTCAGGCAGAGTATATCTAATAGATTGCGTAAGTTGATCTCTTTAAACGTATTCACGTTTGGTGGTGGAGAAATTCGTTTCTCTTAGCTGTATACCCATGGTATTTTTGGGGAAATCAATTTTTGATTTGGCGCGTATGACGATGTGACATTCAAAGTGAATGAAGATGCGGCATGTAAAAGATAAGCGTAGATTCTAGCCTCACATCTGGTAAATGACATAAATCGGGCAAGCAGCATGGCTATGTAGGTCGCACCTATTAGGGTGTATAAATCACCTGATCTAGAGTTTCATTTACTTCTAAAAATCTATTATTGATGATGTCCCATTCGGGAAACGGTTGCTGATCCCAACCGTTGGTGATATACATTCGATACACTCAAGCGAAATGAGTGGTCGGTCATGTATGGCCGGGTTGTAAGATGTTCTTGTTGAACCCAGTGTATTCCTCTCTAGAGGTACACTAGCGAAAGGTGGTTCCATACCTTGTCATAGTTGAAAATCAATTACCTAATACGTGCTTGCGGTTTTGATTATATGCTATATATGTAGAACGTGAGATGAAAGCGTTTCTGCTAGATTGATATCTATTTGTATTTAGGCATTATTATAATATCAGAAGGATATTATTTACAAAGTTGTTTGGATTCTCATATGGGAAAAACCCGTTCCATTTTCACGGCGTGGTCTTATGAGATATCCTTTATTTAACCAAGTGTTTGGAGTTTTATTCACACCAGTCCCATGACTGACCCGGAGTTTATTTTGTTGTTTTCCCTAAACTCTTGGGTGCCTAAATTTGTACGGGCAGTTAAGTAGTCGGGATTTTACAGATATACTTAGGGAGCTTGGAGTAGGTGGCTTCAGGATTATATAGCTATTTTTTATTTCCGTTGTTGTTGTAAGTGTTGTACTCTGCAATGTTATTGTATACATATACTGTTTGTATTTCAAAAGTTATGTTATATATTATTCGTTCCGCTGTGAGATTCGTGTTTACTTTGATGATGATGTTCTTCTTCTTCTTCTATTCTATAAGTTCTATCTTATCTATTCTCACCCTCTAACCTCTTTCATTAACTATTCGATTATTTTCAACACTTGGATGTTCGATATGTGTTGTATATCGGATAACCAAGATCGCCTTAAATCTGGGCTGTTACAATGGAAATCCGATTTAGATTGCAAAAGTTATAAGAGTTTAAAATTTGCATCTAAAATATGTAAATTGCCGTTATGTGACAAGCTCTATTTTGACCATAATAACCATTATTTTATGATACTTCCAAATATCTTAGAAAACCATTATATCCTTATACAACCCTTTTAAAATCATTTAAATTTACTTTCCAAATTATTTTGGATCTAAAATTCAACTTTTATTTTTTTACTTAATAAATCAAATTCCAATACATTTCTAAATTCAAATAACCTCAAATTAACCATCTCATTCGTCGGATCAGTTTGGGATAGCCAGAGATAGTAGGAAACTTTATTTCCAAACCCATTCCTAGACACTATTCTCTCTATCATCCTAGAATGTTCCAGTATTTGTTTATTCATTTAAAGGACTTTATCAATATATATATATATATATATATATATATATATATATGAATTCATACATATGCTCTTTCCGAATTATTAACCTTCAAATTCATTAATGATATTGCTTCTAAATATGAAGGAGATTTGTCAATCACCTGTGTGATACCATAATTGTTGTGTCATAGTGTGTGCAAAACAACCCCAACAACCATTTAAACATCCATAGCAACCACCATCAACATAATTAAATAAATCATAACTGTGCACAAGCGCTATAACACTAGCGCTTAATAGTGTATGTGGTTAAATCTATATATCCATCATCCATCACAACAAACATCAATCATCATTATTCACTTATAATTCACCACTATAATTAAATGAGTCTAATCACTAATTAAATATATAAATTGTGGTTAAAGAGTTCTCACCAAACAGCTTTCCAAATTTCCAGGTAGGCGATCCTAGCTGAGCGATCCGTCGGACAGTATTTCGACGCAATGTCTTCTTCACCAAAATATATGTACTAATCTCTCTATCTATCATAAGAGGAGGAGGAGGAGGAAGACGAACTTTGGCAAGGTGGTGGTCGAAAAGAAGAAGACTTATGTCATGGAAACCATGGCCATAAGCTTAAGAAGAAGGAGGAAGATAGGAAAAATGAAACTGGATGATAAAAAGTGAAGTAAAGAGCTCCTTATATAGGAAAGGAGGAGTAAGGAGGTAAAGACACATAAGGGTACAAGTGGAAACCATGCATGAAAGCATACATGCAAAATTACAAGCATCCATACACTTATCTTAAGAAGAGAAGGTGAACTTTTGGTAGCATTTTCCCTTAAATGCTATGAAAACTAAGGGCAACACTTAATTCAAACGCTACTAATTTATGTTATGGTTTGACAAATCTGATCGAACAACAAATTGTGTTAATAAATCCAAACTTATTAATATTCATTTTCATTTATAATTCAAGTAAAATCTATCATATAACTTGTCAAAATTATTAAATATTCTAAACCATATATATTTATGTCAAATTCAAATTTAAATTCAAATTGAGTAATAAAAATTCAAATTGGTTAAAAATTCTGGATCGTTACAGAGCTTTTGTGTTATGTATAAAGCAACAAGGAAACTTCAAACTTATTATTATTTTGTTGAAATAGGTAGCATAAAATATGGTGCTTCACCTATATTTTGCACATCTCTTTCGCTGCACATTTCCTTGCCACTCTAACAAAAAATGTTTACCTATAAACTTATTGATTCGTAAAAACTTATCATATAATTCGTCTCGTTCCAACAAGTTAAAGTATGTAACACTCTTTCCTTTATTAAAATTTTTATATTTTATTTCACTCAAGTTCACCTATACACCCTACATTGCTAATTCATTTATTTGCGCTTTCCCTTAACCGCTTATATCACTTAACCCCTCAACGTGCATAAGCATTCAATACTTTTTGAAAACAAATTTGCACAATTTTCTCAAAAATCATTTTAACACAACTCTTAATATTTCAAACAAATAAATTTCTAAAACTGTAAACTTTTGAAACTTGAATTTTATTTTTTTCAATTTTTTTCTATATTTTTACATTTTTTTCTAGTTCTTTCTAAAAGTTATAACTATGGGGCTAATTACAAAGTGATTTCTAGATTTTTCATTTTCGAATTTCTTTGCTTGAAATTACATTTTTTGTCCTAAATTTTTCCTTTACATAAATTCCTACCAAACTATTTCTAGACTGAACAATAAGACTAGTGCCACTTTTGCGCCAGATGTATATATAAATTCCTAATCCATTTTTATCTTTCTTAATGTTTTCTCATTTTACCAGGCTCTACTTCCTAATCCACTAAACTGAAATACCAAAATTTCAAACATTATCATATGGAATCTTCTCTTTTCTTTCAAACATTTTTTACACTTTCCCCTGTAGCTACTCATGGGTCTATAGTTCTTAAACTCCTATAAACATTTCCTTAGTGTACAAAACCAATACTCCAAAAAAATCCAATCCATGTGTTACTTACATAATTACTGGATTTCTTTATATATATATATAATACTTATATTTAAATATACAAATACGTTTACTCACTATTTATATAGAAATCTTATACCTAAGCTTTGATACCAGATGTGAAAACCCAAATTTCAATAGATCTGGATTTTTTTTAAAAAAAAAATTCAAATCTACTGAAGCTCGAGTTGGTCTGTATGGTATCCTGCAGAAAGTCAAAGATAAACATATCATGGCTCACAATAGAAATCTTATAATGTAAGGGAATAAAATATAATAGCGGGCAAACACTTGGCAATATAATGGCACTATCTAACAAGTGTCTCTAAGCTACAAAATCTCAACCACCTATCTAACCTGCTGATTTGTAATGAGGAGGGGGTTAGAAAAAGTTTTTAGTAAATGGACAAATTATATATTCTACAAATAATACTACATATACGGTCCAATCACTATCATATTTATTAAGTTATTCCAGTTTATCTCACAATAGTCTTTCGGATTTTCCGTATAAATCATATCTATCTGCTCCCCAGTAGATTAACCTAATAAATAAGATATATGTAGCTATATGCCCAATATATCGAGGTTCTCCCCCTAGTATCCTCCTCGAGTGGTCCCCATCGTCTACTATGAAAACGTACTGGACCTCCATCTCCACGCAACGAAAGTGTATTAGGCTAGGATAAGAAAGAGAATAAGCCTCTACCAATGCGCCACGAGGACGTCGGAATCCCTGAATTCCTCCACGGAACTCGGTTGGAGGATTACTACATATCTGTAATGGATGGCCTTGTTAGGCCTATAATACAAATATCCAAATACAGGTTTATCTCTTTCGATGGCTCTCCAATGCCCCATCTAGCTTACTCCCAAACTAATGAAAGACTATTAAAGAGCAAAATGATCACCCAACTGTCCAATCTAAATAAACATGTGGTCCCTCATCCGAAGACCTGAGAGTAAAAGATCATTGCCCTCTTAGCTTAACTCCATTCTTACCTGCACACTCTCCGATTGACAATGACAAGTATCCGATGACCTACTATCATTTGTTGAGTCCTGACCATGAAGAATCCTTACTTGATGCAATTGCGAATCATCCTACTACCATCACTATCAGTTTTTAGGTTGCCCACCATTAAAGATGCAGCCAAGGCATACTCACGTGATGGAACCGTACCGACCGTTCCTTTGTGGGTACAACTTCATTAGGCCTTCCACAAAGGGTCATCTTAGAGTATCCTCATGTCCCGTAGAAGTCCCGCGCTTCCTTCCAGTACCATTAAATAATAAGTTGCACGTGCCTCCCTCATTTATCCAGACACCTACGATGATCTTCCCCATTGGGCCCTTCATCCACACGCGTATAGACTAGTCCAAGTAAATTTCATTATTACGTCATTAAACCCTATGCCTAATCTTCAACTATGTGCTTGTTTTACTAACTGCATTGCTGGTTAGCTTAAACATTCACGTGTTTATTTTGCATTCAAATTATTTTTTTATTTCTTTAGTTAGCTGCTTGTTTTCCCTAATCATCTCTCGCTGATGGGACGAACCAATGCATATTATATTCATTAAACTTAATTTCACAATTATAAGTTTATTAACAATAAGCATACTCTACCCTTTTCCATTTAATTATAAACTCGTGTTATAATATTACCGTAACTATGATTGTGAGTTTGCTTATTAAACTTATTTCCCATAATTTAAGTACATTTATAATAAGCCTTTTACTTTCCATTTCATCTTTTAATTATAACCTGTATGTTATAATCCCATTTGTCCCTAAGACAAACCTACCTATTATATTACATTCCTGTCATATATGATTTATTGTAATAGGTTACATTCCCCATTCATTACATACTCTATAGGTTTCTAATTCCATTTTATCTCTACTTAATACCTTTCACTAATGTTACCCCTTTTTATTTCCGTCTTTAGAAGTTATTTTTTAGGAAATTAGACTTATTCCTAATTGATTAGTGATTAAAACTATATAAAATCAATTTCCATGGCTTAAGGTAATTACCTCAATGGAAACCCATAATTGCAAGACATTTCTATCAATTATTTTTAGGCTATTGAGTAGTGTGCAATTTGCCAAAAACTTTATTTTGCATTAATATTCACCTCTATTTATTTTTAAACTTGCTCCAAACTATGGAATCCCTTTTTTCTAACCAATCAACCCACTCCAATAGCAACTTCCTAATTTAATTGATATACATTAATTCCTATCTCTAAATTATTTTCCCCTTTTATTTTGTATAACTACAGTAAAATTGGACACAATTGGGTTTATACCCATTTTTCTTTGAATCCCTATAATTTCAGCATTATTTCCATTTTAAATCTGAAAAGTGATTTCTTACAAGTAATATGAAAATTCTCAACTTATCTTTTTTGCTAAAAATTTACTGTACATAACTTTGTTTATGCCATATCAATATTTGTCACATTAATTTAGTAAGCCTTACCAAGTTTGCCAACTTTCAAATTTCCCCTTTTATTACAATTTTGGCATAATACATTTATTTAGCCCCAAATCATCAAGTTTCCTCTTTTGTTCACAATTCCAATTATTTTGCGCATAACTGTAATTAAATTAATTTTTGCTTAACCGTAATTCAATTATTTTGCGTATAACCCCAATCTAATTTATTTGCGTCTAACCACAATTGTTTTGGTTATAACCCCAGTTCAATTATTTTGCGAATTTACGCATAACTAAAATTTAACCTAAACTGCATATTTTGATGTAGAAAGGGGGAAAGAGGAAGAAGAGAACATATTACAAATTCCAACATGAATTAAATGACACAACATATCATTATTGGAAAATATAATTTAAACCCACTGACCTGAAATTTGCACTCTAATATTTTGGATATCATTTGGATCTGCATTATTTTCTTTTCAATTCAGATTTATCTATTTGTCTGTACAAAGGATCTGGGCATCTATAGCTTAGTTATACAAACTTCTTCTCCAAGTCTTGAAAAAGAAATAATAAAACTAATATTTTTTTTAAGAATTTATAGGAGAAAAGAAATGGAACAGCTCTAGCGCTTTCTCAAATAATATGAGTTGGAGACTAGGCCCTGCTAGTTTATTGATAGGTGCTTAGAAGAACCACGTCTGTCAGATCAAAATAAGTAAAATTGGAGCCGTTTACAACATTTAAATCACGCTGCCTTGCCCGAAATTAGGTCGATGCAAGCTCAAGATGGGTCGGTCTACTTGTTGCATGGATCGACCCATATACTGGGTCGTGTATATGATTCCCACTACTATTTAAAACGTTGCTTTAATGTTACTTTCTTGCGTATGATTCTCCATCATATTTTATTACTTAATGTTTTTAACTTATGCTTTAGATTTTAAATTTTAAATTTGCATGTATATATTAATGTACAACTCCATAAAATTTCAACCATTAATAGCTGCATAATTTTTGGTTCTTAAACGTTATTATTCCCAAACCATTTCATTGATTCTTTCCGGGTTTTTTCCCATCTATTTCAAAATTTAAACAGCCTTATCCTGAAATTACTTGTTTTGATTAATTGCGTGTTGCTTCGAATTTCATGTGTGTGTATATATATATATATATATACTTTTATGTGAATTAATATATATACATGCACACGCAAACATACACACAAACACACACACACACACACACACACACACACACACACATATATATATATATATATATATATATATGCGTATACACGCACACACACACATATATATATATAACATTTCCTTATATATACGTACACATACTTTTCTCTTAGAATAAGCATCTTTTTCATTGGCCCTCTTAAAAACTATAAATGTTATGTTAGTGGGAATCGAACTCCTGATCTCTGGTCTACGAAGTGCACGTTCTACCACTCCACCTAACACTGCTTTTGTTCACAAAATTAGGACATTGGAAACTCTTTGCTTTATGTGTGTTCCTTTTTTCCGTGTTTGTTCTGAAACTTCATTTAACGATATCTTTTTCATTTTAAGTTTGTTTCTACAAACCATGGGTCTAAATTGATCAGAAAATCATTATAGATGCAATGGCGCTAATTCCGCGACCAAATTCAAAAAAAAAATTACAAATTTTATTTTAATATTTAATTTAAGATGCTAGATGTTACACCAAATTAGGTTATATGTTAAATTCCCTTTGTATTTCACTTTACATGCTTAACATTGTTATTGTAAAATTTTCCATATTTAGGCGTATGCCTTTCCCTTTATTTTAAACCCAAAGTTACTTTTATGTTCGGATTTTATCCCATTAGACTAACATTTAGATATAGGATTAACATCATAGGATTGATAGTTTAACTTAAATAACTTGAATAAACTGTTTTCCATAAATACTCCAAACATAACAATATCCAGTTCAATAATTATATTGGGAATCTAATGATATCATATAATATTGTCATAAAAGATATATAATTCAAATCCGCTCACTTAGAAAAACACTCAAAATTCCAGATTCAAATCCAATCCTATTATCCATAATCTTTCCTTTTGTAATCATTATTTGGAACAAAAAATGGAATATATTCGGATTTATATATCTAAATAAGAAACATCAGATTTGAGATCTTACTTCATACAAATGACCTATTTTGAATAGACACATTCCTAG
The DNA here is from genome assembly GCA_030737875.1 of Allium sativum. NCBI lineage: Eukaryota > Viridiplantae > Streptophyta > Magnoliopsida > Asparagales > Amaryllidaceae > Allium > Allium sativum. Next base: position 153,414,436 of record CM060912.1, read on the forward strand.
ATCTATAATTTTTACGCCCAATTTGTGGTTCATAAGGCTAAAATCATGTATATATATATATATATATTGAAAATTGGATAAGAAAGAAGTGATAATGTTTCAGAGTAATTCAGAAAAAACGAGAGTGGATGCTTGCTCTGTGCATTTATTTGTAAGGAACCAAAATCGAATCATACGTTCAATTAAAATGCACTAGAATCCACAAGTTCAGTCGCTACGCTTACGTGCTTTTAAAGTGCACATGGACTGACTTATAGCTTAGGGAGGTCGACCTATAGGTTGACCCATGTTGTTCAAAATTGTGTGGTTAATAGTATTTATTATTCTATAATATTACATTTATACAATGTTAATGTTTCAATTAATTTCCATTGATTCATTGATTTATTTTCATTTATATTGCACATTAGTTTTTCAAATTCACATATGTGTTTAATTCTTGAATTTATACATATATATAGATATATACATGCTTGTTTACGTATATAATTATTCTTTCATGCCAAACTTCGAATTTCAATAACTTTTTCATATGAACTCTATTCATAGCATATTATGTGAATTGATTAGTAAATCACCAAGAACGCAATTAAATAATTTCCAAGGCCAGATTCTGAAAGTTAAAAAAAATTCTCTGCTCATAGTTTAATTATGTTAATAATTTGTTCTGAAAGGTGTAGGGTGTTACACATACCCTCTTATATTACTATGATTTTGGGTTTTAGCTTAAAATCTTTTTAAGAAAACATTTTAATGTTCGCATAAACCTAAGCTTTGATACCAAATAGTAGCATACCATTCTCTGAGACTTGAAACTAAGCACTACAGATGTTGCAGTCATCTATAGTATTAACTTTTGGTGATAACAAATGAATATGTTAATGAATAATAATATTAGAGAAAACAGAAATAGGAAAAAAATTCATTAGTAATCATTCATTACAGTGCCCACTCATAAAACCCCACTCAGATTAAAATACAACTATTATAAAATATAACTCAAAGAGAAACATACGAAGATGCGCATTGGTTGATCAGAGTTTATATATATGTAATAAGCATACTTGTCTTTATATACACCAAAAATGATAAAATGACACAGGAGAGAAAACTCTTTAATAGCTAACTGCCTCTTTTACAACTCTCGAATGTTATTTATAAAATAAGAATGGGAAAACCCTAACTTTCAACATACTCAAATGAGTATCCAAGAGTTTAAGGCAAAAAAATTCTTCGAGAAAGTTAACAAATTATTTTGAATAATAACTTAAATACTTGACCTCAATGGATACCTAGCAAGTTCACTCTGCATTGCGGAATAGTTTCCTTCTCATGAGTATTCAATTATCAAAATAACCAATCCTGTGCACTATCAATAGTTAGAATCATAATGATAATGATTATGATGATGATAATAATAATGTGTAACATGTATCATATGGTGGATTCCCCATCCTCATTTTCCAAATTGACTGCCTTAACAGTTTATAAACAATAAATTATTTGCAAATTATCTATTGGCTTTATATAAAAATGATTCGCCATGATATATAAGTGATTATTCATTTTGATATAACGATTACCCATCCATAATATCTGGATTTTCTATCTTACTAACCATATATGTATAGATATATATTATTTATAACACATCCCGTAGTTTTACCTTAGAAGGACTATGAACCTTCACAATAGCAAATGTGGACTATCCATCACACATTCCGTAGTTTTGTCCTTTGGATCACTATCAGCCTATCTCAATAAATAATGTGACTATCCATTACACATTTCATATTCCATTCTGTTTTTATCTCTCCGATAATTTATACTGTATTGATATCCCTAATTTACCCAAAATTTATCCCCCATTAGAGTTCCCAATGTGTTCATTCAAGTACAACATGGTTATCTTCCATTTGAACTTCAGTATAGAGATTCCAATTAGAGCAATATAGCATTCAAATATTGCAAGTTGTTCCTTATTGAAAGCATCATATAAATCAATGGGTATGGCCCTACCAACCCTATACCCCTTTCAACTCCCTCCATAAGTTTCAAAGAAAATATAGTACATTACAATAATAGGTAAAGCCCTATCGACAATATACAAACAAGCAAGCTAAACGAGCCCTAATGACAAGAATGATGCAACAAGTAATTAAGGAGATAGCCTCAAGCTATTTTAGAAACAACTTACTTAATTCTCTGTGTTGACATTGTCGACCCCAACAAGCAATTGAGGTAAAAGCCTCAAAGTAATTTGATGGTTTTAAGAGTTCCTTATCGACCATAAATATGTCCGAGGAAACACTCTAGAAAACAAGTTCGGAAGAAGGCTTGTCAATATAGGAGATGGCTCCAAGGGGTATTGTCGAGAAATAGACAATTTCGATATGAATAGTGACGACAAGGTCTAAGACATTTGCCTTGGTCTTTGAAAACAATTTATTAAACAAGTTAGAAGTAAATCCCCTTTCGATAACAACTGTTTCAAAAGGATATAAGATGATAGCCTCGTACCTCGAAAGAAATCCTTACCACATCAACTATGTTGACGTGGTTCAAAGGAAATAATCCCAAAGAAAAATTTATGAAGTGAACCCAAAGGGAATAGAGGTAATAGGTTACAGAGTATAAAACAAGGGTTTAGAAAGCAGACCCCACCAAAAGAGAATGGAGGTGATAGACACTAGGTTCTATAAATTATAGTTTTTAGGAAAATAACCCCTTCGACCCTATCGAAGGAGTAATAAGGCGACAATCCTCAAAGCTATTAAAATAGATTTGGAAAACAAACCCTTTCGACGTCGCTAAAAGAATATAGACCGTATACCTCAATGATTTATAAAACAAAGCTTTAGGGAAATGGTTCCTTTTGACTCTATCGAAAGCGCTTGAGGAAATAGCCTATGTGGAGTGGCTAACTTTTAAAATATAATGCAAGTGACCAGGGCTAGGTCAAATGGATAAAGGTGAAAATCTGGATGCTTCCTGTACCATGATTCCATTACAAATATCAAGAGTTTTACCTAAATAAAAGGGTCATTTGACTGTGTTGGAAGGGTACTCTCAACTAGGTCGATGGCACTACCAGAAAATAAAAATAAAAATATTTTGATTCTTTACTAAGTATTATTTTCCACCAATTCCATTATATTTTTCAAAATTTTATTGGTTTACAAAAGGTTAGACTGAGCAATATTCGATCTTTTCAAAAATTGTATTCACCGAACAAAGGAAATAATATAAATATGTTGATTTACTTAATTAACATCCTAATTGTCGTAAGCCTATCCAAGATATGAAATTTATATTAATTAATTATAGCATGGGAGAAAACCCACAAATTCACCAGAGTTAGAAAATATCCTTCTCCTTCTTATATAGAAAATCTAAGTACAAATTCATTAACTAATTATCATGATTAATTAATCCCGTAATTAATATATTTTTCTTCATAGGAAATTCATAGAAAAATATAAAGTTCAAAACCCATCTCCAAAATCATATTATGAAAAACATATCAAAATCTTATATCAATTGGAGATGATAAAATATGGTTATAATCTAAAACCTAACGATTTTCATGCAAATCAGACAGATATAAACAAATCCAATCATTGTTCTACCTAAACAACACATTAACATCAACATAAACATGAAAACAATCATGTAATCAAGTTAGTTCTTTAGGTATAACCTATAACCAGAATAAACTTAAGTTAGAAATCATTATTCACTTTTTATGGAAAGTTGAGACTTGTTGTAGGATCCTAAGCTTGATTTCTTCTAGCTTTCTCTTTTTTCTCTTCTTCTTCTTAAATGTAACAACTAGCCTGCTATCTTTAGTTTCTTGCATTTATCAAATGATGAATGAAATAGTAAAAGAGTGGAAAGTTATGTATATATGTGAGGCTATGTGTTCCCCGCTTTGCCTGTCTTATATTTTTCACTATTTTCATTTAGATCAGTTAGTCACAATGGTTCAATAACTTAGTTTAATCACAAATCTCATCTCGATATCTTACTATGTACTCTTATTTGTTTTATCCAATTAAATCTCCTGAACAATGTTACTGAAATTAGGGATGTTATAGTAGTGCTAATTAGTTTGTTAATAAAACTGAGGTTATGATTGTTTATTTTGTCATTACTGCAGAATCAAAGTCCTATAAACTATAAAATAATTGGACATCAGAAGGCTATATGGAAATAAAAGAAGTCCCAACTGTTAGGGAATGCAGAATGGATCTTAAGGGAAAACTAACACTAGAGGGGGGTGAATTGTGTTTCGAGGAATTTAAGTAAATCTGAAACTTATATGATCTACTATATAAATCACACACCACAGAGATGATCACAGACGCATAATCAAACATAAACACAGAAATAAACAAAAATAAATGCAGAAAAGGAAAGAACACACCGAATTTTATACTTGTTCGGATTACTCCTACATCCAGTCCCATGCAACGCTAGATTGACTATGCGTATGGGGTTAGCGAATAGCTAAAATAAATTGCAAATCCCCCAAACCTCTAATTTTATGAAATTGTCGATCTAATTTTGTTGTTTGAATTTTGATTGTGGATATCAGTGAAAAAGGATTTCTTTGTTGTTGTTATTATGTAAATCCAAAAATAGTGTATTTTGTTCTCTTTCCCTTCTACCATATATCCTAAGCTTACATGAAATTGATGGATTTGGTTACTGTAGATTATGTGTATTCAAATCCCTATTGTAATCATAAAATAGTAGATTTGGGTATAATAAACTATACGTGACAAAAATCCTTTTTTTTTGTAAAAATCACCTAATGTGGAAAGATAGGAAAATGGTACTAGAAAAAATGTAGATAACTTTACTTATTTATCTTGTCCCTTTTTATTTATTGATTAATCTAAAAAGCCTAGGATTACCAGTTTATCTTTTGCTATGTTGTGATTATTTCCTTATTAATGTTATGGTTCTGACATGATGTCTGTAACACCCCACGTCCATTAATGTCACTCTCAAAGGGAATGCATTAACTTTCATGGAGTATTATTGATGTATAGAACATAATTTAACAAGATAGATACATATATTAATACTTGAAAATTAAAAAAAAAAACTTCTATTACAGCGGAGAAATAGTTTGATTACACAACATCATAAACCAACAGTAAAACCCAAGTACACTTCATATCCATCTTTACAAATTGTTTTCTGGGTACATAAAGTAAAAAAGCATAACCCCAACATAAGTAGCCATAAAGGAGATGAGCTGAACTTTGCTTTCAGTGATCCAAGCACTTCCAAAGAGAGAGAAAGATCCAAATCAAGCTCGACTAGCACTAGTCCCACCCTAAGAACCTGGGGGGTGGAAGGAAGAAAAGAGGAGAAAACAAAGGGGGTCAGACATAAAGTCTGGCGAGTCTAATAACTTTAGCAATATAATTGTTAAAATAATTAGGATAAGGTATAAACTGGTAAAACAAGGAATGACTGTAAAACAAGTGGGCAAGACAAAACAAACAAGAGGAATATTATGGCGTTAATCTCGCTCCTAATCACTATAGGATAATTACTATACTGCACCATTACTAGTCACCCCAAGAGATGATCCCACCTACTGAACGTAATAACCATAATGGTAGTTTCGTGTACCCCTAGTTGTCTTCATAGGTGATACCTGCCCCTATTAGATTTTACCCACTACCCTCCCCATTCTAATTACAACATTTATTCATAATATGGTAGTTGGATTCCTAGCTGTCTTCATAGGTGCCGCCTGCTCCTGTCTCCGCTAGTTGTACCAACTACCTTCCCCATTCGATCGGCTCCCTACATCGTAGATACCTGTGCTGGTCCCACAATGGGGTGTATCACTTCCCAAAGTGGCAACCCGATACCACTAAAGATGCACGGCTTATACCTACACGATGCAACAACGTCTTACCTACCAGCCCGATCCTATGCACGCACATGACCCCGTTGGACTTGCGTCGCAACCGCTAACCTGTTTCGACCTCTTACGATCAAACCCAGTAAGCGTGTCCCGTCCTCAATCTAACTCAAGCTCACAAAGATATTTAATGGGTTACAGGTTTGAAAAGGTTCCCCCATGCTTGACACAAGCTTTCCACCTATGCTTGATCCCTACTTAGGATTTCCCACTTAACTCCTCTTATTCATGTCTTCTTACATGTTTCAATTTGGTTAAGTGTTTATAACTATATCCCACATGTCACCCATGTTACCCACTTATCAAATCAACATGTGTTATTGGTTAAGCTTATCATAACCCTATCCACTTATCAGATCAATATATATACATTTGGTTAAGCCGGTCTTAACCCTATCTGCTTATATATTATTGGTTAAGTTGGTCTTAACCTTATCCACTTATATATTGTTGGTTAAGTTGGTCTTAACCCTATCCACTTATCAGATCAATATATATTATTGGTTGAGTTTGTCTTAACCCTATCCACTTATCAGATTAATATATATTATTGATTAAGCTGGTCTTAACCCTACCCACTTATCAAATTAATATATATTATTGGTTAAGCTGGTCTTAACCCTATCCACTTATCAGATTATTGGTTAAGCTGGTCTTAACCCTATCCACTTATCAAATCAATATATATTATTGGTTAAGTTTGTCTTAACCCTATCCACTTATCAGATTAATATATATTATTGGTTAAGCTGGTCTTAACCCTACCCACTTATCAAATTAATATATATTATTGGTTAAGCTTGTCTTAACCCTACCCACTTATCATGTTTTATATATCACATATATATATCGTGTGACATGTTTTACTTAATTTATGATTAAGTACATTTTAGTTCACAGATACATTGGTTAAGAGAATAACTTCCTAAGTATCAACCCCGAAGACTGAAATCAACATCAGACTGGTACTCCGAGAATTACTCAACTCAACCAAACTTCTGTTTGTCATTCCTATTCGTCTTTGATCAGCATTAATTAATTATTAATGCACAGACCTCTCACATTAAGTTGATTGCTCGTGGCCGTTGGATATGCCGGGCAGACTTCCACCACAAGCCAGACTTAACCTCATGTCTAAGCATCTTTTAATTATGCCTACGACCTCTCACATTAGACTACCATTTGCAGTTGCTGGATGTGCCGGGCGGGTCCGGGCAGTCTTATACCATAAACGAGTCTAACCTCATGTCTTAGGCATTTATTACTCATTTAATTTATGCCTTTGACCTCTCACATTAGACTACCATTTGTAGTTGTTGGATTTTCCAGGCGGGTCCGGGCAGTCTTATACCACAAACGAGTCTAACCTCGTGTCTTAGGCATTTATTATTACAAATTATTTCACCCTAATATGAATTAATTATCCCTATTCAAATTGTCAATAATTTCCAAATTAATTATGTCCATAATTGTCACCTAAATTATGTCCATAATTTTAATGTCTAAATTTAATTATATGCTTTTAAAGCCATTTTATGCCAATTCACAGTTTACATAATTAATATTTTCCCACTGTCCCCACGCTATTCGTACGTTTAAATATGAAATATGTTAGATTTGCAAATAGTCTAACTTAAGATCTAACTTGCAAATAGGAATTATAACATAAATTTTCATAGCCGATAATTTGCATAGACAATGGTCATATAGAATCATATATTTACATAAACTACCATGGATCTAAATATAGATCTAAACATGAAATTGTGAACTTGCATATATGAATTATGGGTCTCACCTAAACTTGCATATGTGAATATAGTTTTCACACAAAAAATGTGAATATAGTTCTCACCTAAACTTACATATGGATTCCTACAACTTGCATATGAATTTATCACATGTTTTGCATATAAACTAGCATATGTATATACTTGATTCACATATAAACTTGTGAATAATTCACATATAGACTTGCATAAGATTCACATACAAACTAGTATATGATTTAACATCCCAAACTTGCATAAGATTTTACATACGAACTAGCATATGTAAACGCAGACTTGCATAAGATTCACATACAAACTAGCATATGATTTAACATCCCAAACTTGCATAAGATTCACATATGAACTAGCATATGATTTTCATCCCAAACTTGCATAAATTCACATATGAACTAGCATATGATTTACATCCCAAACTTGCATAAAATGAATCAAGTTAAACATGTATAATTGGAAATATGAAATAGATCTATCGACATACGATAACAAAACTGTCATATGTTCACCAACAGACGATAATAAGGTTAAATAACATCACATGATTCAACAGTCATGTTCTCATAATCCAAGTTATAACTTATCACAATTAATTTATTAATTATTTTGTGAAAGAAATTGTACTCACAAAGATAGGTTAGAGAAGAGAATGATTCGTTCGTCTTTTGAATTAGAATTCTCACTTGCTAATCCCTAAGCTTTAGGAAGAAGAACTATCCTAACAGCGGCATGGTGGCCAAGAGACAAATTTAGTTTAGGTTTAGGGTTTAAGTCTAGGCGCTCTTTTATAGAAGTTTAAATCAACCTAAGCCGTTAGATTATCATAAGAGCAATCCCAACCATCCAGACTAGATAGAATTATCTAGAACAACCACATCAATCCTAATGACTCAGCAAAGAGTCAGAAATCGTCACATTTCAGATTTGCCCGAGGAGGGTAGGTCGACCCCCAGGTCGACCCTTAGGTCGACCTGTATAGGTAGGTCGACCCCCTGGTCGACCTGGCCTGGGGTAGGTCCACCTCCAGGTCGACCTGCCTTGGTATTTAATTTTCTGAATTTCATTCTGAACTGTTTTAATAAAATTTCTGAGGGCCATAACTTCCTCATACGAAGTCCGATTTATGAAAACTTGGACTCTATTCCAAGAAGAATTTCGAGACGAACGCAATGGCGTAACCCATTCCCCTTAATTCTCACTTTAATAATTAAGTATTCTTAGGATTGTTAATTTTAATATTCATAGAAAATTTAGGGTGTTACAATATCTTATATGCCATATTGTGAATTTGGAAAATATGATCTGCAAATCTTTTATTTAGAATATAGGTTGACGCTTCATTCTATCAATACATTTTCTTTCATGCGCACCATTTATTACGCATTTATGTATAATTATTATATTTAGCGTATGTTGCATATTTCAAATTCATTGCTAAAGTTTCTTAAATTAGAAATTTAGTATTAAACATCCCCATTAGGAAAATAAAGTGTTTATTGTTAGTTATTGGGTTTTAGTAATATTAAATGACATGTGAATGCGAGGTTAACCCCTACTTGTAGTAGAAGTCTGCCCTGACAACACAGCTAGCAACTACTACAAAAAGTCAGATTAATGTGAGATGTCTAGTGCCATGGGACATTTTACAATAGGACTACCTCGAGAAGGTACTATGTAACTAATCCAGGATTCATTCCTTTCTGAAGGGTTTTATCCTTATAGTTTGGACCATAGTCATAGGGTCCACCCTTATAAGATATTTCGTGGTCTATGGGTTATCCTGTCTTTAATAGTTATAAGACATTTAATGTCCAATATGGAACACGGAATAAGGTGACTCCGGTTTTGTTCAGACCCAGAACGGACCCTTGTGTGTCCAACAGTGAATTTCATTCCATGTAATTAAATAGATTTCTATTTAATACATATATATATATATGTAGTGGCGGAGAATTTATTTTCTTGCTTAACACCCTTCTTTGAGATGCATGAGCTCAAAGGTTATATATTGGTAGTTGTCAATCGCATGGTGTGAATTGTCAATGTGACATGCTAAGATGCAATTGATCGAGGATTTTGTTGAAAAGCAAAGCCTTGTGGATGATGATTAAAGAATAGCCTATTTCGGCATAGCTTTGTGTATTACGTTACCTCGCGAGCCTCACACCCCAGTAGAGCCAAAAATGGGACGAGGGAACGCAGGGAGTGCACACGTTCCTTTCTTGCTAGAAGTGGTGTTTGGGTTTTTACAAGGCCCGACATTTTTACTTATGCGGTTGATGGAACGAGGATCCTCGATTTTATTGGTCGATTGTGACCATTTTATAGGTTCAATAGGACCACGAAGCGTGTGTTCAGGCATAACTAATCCATTAACATTATTTATAGACTGGCCCTGCAGTATCCAAGGGTTCACTACGGGGGATCCTGAGACATTTCTAGAGTGTATCGAATTGGTTAGGAGATCGTCCCTAGCCTTGACTCTAGATGGAAACCAATTTCCAATACGACATTACGGTTTTGATTGTAAACCTTTATATGGTGACATAGTAGGACGGGATACTATGCCGTCTACGATTTATACATTTACTTTGAAGTATTTTTAAAACATGTTAGACAAAAATAATAATATTAAATATTATTTTCTACGTATCAAGCATTTTTGATCATTATAAGGTAAAACTCTATCCTCCGGTTTGCTTGCAATGTGTGATGGGACTTGAGTCTTATAATGATTTCATTTTCTAAAAAGCATTGCATTGTTTTTAAATAAAATTTATTAAACATATGCACTAGCAATCCAATGGAGTAAACCCGTTTCGCATTAGTGGCGTGGTCCTGCGATTAGCCATATTGTTAGTTAAGTAAGATTTCTCATACCAGTCCCATGACTGACTCGTAGTTTATTTCACTTTGCAAACTCGGGTGCCCTCTTTCCACACACAGCCAAATGACAGGTGTTAGGTATGGATATTTTCTGGACTGGAGGTTGCTAAGGAAGAAGATGAAGACCCTTATTCTTTTATCTTTTTATTTACTTCTTGAGACATTTAAACAGTATTGAGTATTGATGTATTTTGGTGGAGATTGAGACTTTATTTCTTTCCTTATTTAGACTTCTATTTTGCTAAGTGTATCCTGTACTACGTACTTTGATATCTGTGATGTTACGTTGTGATGACATTTACATTTTTGCTGCAATGATCTATATGTTCTGCTATTATCTTAGATCTGTTATTTTTTTAATTATGTTATGCTCCTATGATTATCCTTACTTTTATACCACGAAAGTTTGTGGTCGTCACAGTTGGTATCAGAGCTAAAGGTTAACCTTTGCTTCGGAGTATAACATTTTTAGAACAATTCGTCTAGATAGAATCAGTAGTATTCTAAGATGAGTAGCTCATTAGAGATAGGATTAGTAATGTCCTAGAATGAGCACAGCAGAATATCACATATTAATCAGTCATTACTTCATTATCATCTTATCATATGTCTCTACTTTTAACCTTTCCTTTGAAATTATCGTTTCTCTTAATCTGACTCTTTCCTTGATGATACAGACTGATTGAAAAATGAGTATGAGAGCCAAAACTTAAGGAAGAGGTCAAGGTGGAGCAGCAGGCAAGGGCGGAGAAAGAGATATAGTCCCAGCTGCTTAGGACCAACCTAATTTGGATTTTGAGGTGCCGCCACCACCACCACCTCCATGTGCTTTTGATCTAGACAAGGTGGCAAAGAAAATAAAGAATCTAGGAGGCGTGCATTTCATAGGCTGGGAGACGGCGACAGAGGCACAAGCGTGGCTTAAGACAATCAAGAAGATCTTGGGAGGAGTAGAACTAGAAGATCATAGGAAGCGATTTATGGCGACATGATTCCTAAAGGACCAGGCTCAGATTTGGTAGGAAACGGCTATGATTGGTTGAAATGAAGTTGATATAACTTGGGAAAATTTAAAGAGCTCTTCAATGAGAAGTTTATTCGGCCTCACGACGTTGAATGCCTTCATGATGAGTTTGTCAACCTCCAACAAGGAAGTATGACTATTGCCGAATATGTGACGAAATTCGACGAGCTCTCCAGATATGCCCCTGAGTTAATTCAAGACCCACTTTAGAAGAATAAGAGATTTATTAATGGCCTTATGAGGAGGGACCATAATAGAGTGATGAAATACATTGAGCATCCATTTGCTTAAGTGATCGAGATGGCTTGCAGATATGAGGAGATTAACCAGAAAGGTTCTCAGCAAGATCGAGAAAGGAATCAAGCCAATAATAAGAGAAAAGAGTCTGGAAAAAAACTGGAGGCGGGTAGCTCTTCTACCACCAAGCCCCAAGGGAAAAAGAAAAGGGATAAATCAAAGGTCAAATGCTTCAATTGTCAGAAGATGGGACACTTCGACTATGAATGCCGAGCTCCCAAGAGGCCGAAGGGAAATGAGTCTGGACCTAGTTAAAGTTCTCAGGATAAGGGAGAGTGCTATAATTATCACCAAAAGGGGCACATCAAGACAAACTTCCCACCGCTGAAGAGTTCCCATGTGGCACATTTTTATGATGGAGCAGCTGCACCAGATTCTTCCAAAGGAGCAGGTAAACCTGATGTTTTAGGAGGTACTCTTAATATTAAGAACACTCCTATTACAGTTTTGTTTGACATGGGTGCATATAGAAGTTTCATATCTAATGACACGATTAAAAAGTTGAAATTGAAATCAAGAAAACTTAAAGAACCGATTAGAGCCCATAGTCCGATAGGAGGTTCACTTATTCTCGATCAGTATTGTAGAGTGCCTATTTCTTATTCCTATTTCCGATTTCCTTTTAATCTGATCATCATGAATTTCTCCAGGTATGATATCATATTTGGAATGGACTGGCTAACAAAGTATGAGGCTGAGTTACTATGTGCTGAAAGAGTAGTCAAAATTAAAACCGAATTCGAAAATATGATGACTATACCGTGCCACGGCTCGGCCACAGATAGGAAAGAATTTTGGCCTTCTCTACAAGCCACTCCTGCTTCTATTGAGGATATTCCCATCATCAAAGACTATGTAGTTGTGTTTGAAGAAGTAGACAGCTTACCTCCACGCAGAGAAATCGACTTCAGGTTTGACTTAGTTCTGAATGCAAGGCCCGTTGTACACCCTATTCGGAGAATGTCACTGAAAGAAAAAGTGGAACTAAGCAATCAAACTAAGCAACTTTTGTGGAAAGGTCTGATCAGGCCTAACTTCTCGAGCTAGGGTGCAGCAGTGGTGTTTGTCCTAAAGTTTGATGGTACCCTCAGGCTATGTGTGGACTACCGTGACCTAAATAAGCAGACTCTGAAAAATAAATACCCGCAGCCACACATTGATGATCTGCTAGACCGCTTGAATGGAGCACGAGTATTCTCTAGGATGGACCTAGCTACAGGTTTCCATCAACCGCGCATTGCCGAAGAATGTGTGCCTTTGACAGCATTCAGAGGACCAGACTTATTTTATGAATGGCTAGTGATGCCCTTCGGCTTATGCAATGCTCCAGCATACTTCGTTGATCTAATGAATAGAGTATTCCGTGACGTTTTAAATAAATTCGTGCTGGTGTTCATCGATGATATCCTAATCTTTTCTAAATCCACTGCTGAACAAGAAAAGCATCTGAAAGAAGTCTTGGAGATTTTGCGAAGAAATGTGCTGAAAGCCAAATTCTCCAAATGCATACTCTGGCAAGAAGAGGTGAAAATCCTTGGCCATGTTGTATCAAAGGAAGGCATCTTAGTAGATCTAGGAAAGATCTCAGCCATCCAAGATTGGAAGCATCCTAGCACGCCCAGAGAAGTTAGAAGTTTCTTAGGACTGGCTGGCTATTATCGAAAATTCGTTAAGGATTTTTCGAAATTATATTGTCTATTGACAAAGCTGATTAAGAAGCATACAAAATTCATTTGGACACCTGAATGTGAGGCAGCTTTCCAAGAACAGAAATGGAGATTGATCACCGCTCCTGTGTTGGCAATTATTGATGGCAATCAGGATTTGAAAGTCTGGACAGAAGCTTCTAAAGAAGGTTATTATTTTCATCTAAATAAACATGTCAGAGATGACATTTATAATGTCAAATCTTATTTCAACATGTTATCCTTTTATCTATTTAAGGTATTGGTGCGGTGCTAATGCAAATGGACAAAGTAGTCGCATATGCTAGCCGCCAGTTAAAACCGCATGAGAAGAATTACGCCACTCATGATCTTGAGCTAATGGCCATCATATTTGCTTTAATGATATGGAGGCACTATCTCTTGGGAGAGAAATTAGAGCTGCATATTGATCACAAATCCTTGAAGTATTTGTTCACCTAAAGAGATTTGAACTTGAGGCAGCAACGTTGGGTTGAATTCCTTGCACTCTATGACCTGGGCATCTTATATACTCCAGCGAAATTCCAATGTAGTGGCAGATGCTCTTAGCAGGAAGAACACAGCCAGCACCAATCTTATCCTTGCCAATCTCATTGTTACCGCTACCTTGATCGATAAGATCTCTGCTCTCCAAAAATATGATAAATTTATTCAGATGATTAGTGAGCGAGTTTGAAAGGGTGAAGGGTCAAGCTTCCAAATAGACGGAAAGGGAACCCTTAGACTGCAAGGGCGAATATGTGTGCCAGATATTCCTGAGCTAAAAAGAGAAGTTATGGATGAATGTCGTAAATCTAAGCTCAGCATCCATCCAGGAGTAAGCTTGATGCATCATGACCTCAAGGGCACATTTTGGTGTAGATCTATGAAGAGAGACATTTCTATATATGTTGCTAGATGTCCAACCTACCAGCAAGTCAAAAGCGATCAGAAAAAGCTAGCAGGTCTGTTGCAACCGCTAGGGGTTCCAAGTTAGAAGTGGGATGAAATTTCTATGGACTTTATTGATGGCTTGCCCCAGACTAGGAAAGGCAATGACAATATACGTGCGATTGTAGATCGCTTCACAAAGACTGCCCATTTCATCCCTATCAAATCTAGTAGAACAGCTCGAAGTTTGGCACAACTGCATTTCAGAGAGATTGTCAGACTACATGGAGTTCCCAGTAGCATTGTCAGTGGTCGCGATCCGATATTTGCTAGCAAATTCTTGGAAGCTTTCCAAGAAGAGCTAGGGACCAAGCTGAATATGAGCATCAATTATCATCCTCAGACAGATGGCCAGACTGAGAGGGTGAACTGCATATTAGAAGACTTGTTGCGAGCATGCATTCTAGATTTTGGTGGGTCGTGGGAAGATCATTTGCACTTGGTTGAATTCTCTTATAATAACAATTAACAAGCGAGCTTGCAGATGTCGCCATTTGAAGCATTATATGAAGGCCATGCAGATCTCCCGCTTGTTAGGTGGAACCGGACAATCGATTAGTTCTGAGTCCCGACATGATTCGTGAAGCAGCAGATAAAGTTGATTTTATTAAGAAGCGGTTACTGGCTACTCAAAGCCGACATAAGAGCTATGTAGAAGCTCGAAGAAGGGATTTGGAATTCTCTGTTGGTGATCTTGTATACTTGATGGTTTCCCTTCTGAGAGGTGTAATTCGATTTGGGAAGACTGGAAAGTTGGTGCCGAAATTCATTGGTCCATTTCTTATTCTCGAAAGGATTGGGACTCTCGCTTATAGGGTGCAGTTGCCCGACCGGTTGCCAGGGGTTCACGATGTATTTCATGTGTCCCAACTTCGGAAGCATGTTCATGATCCAGAATTAGTTGTGGAGGAAGCAGCACAACAAGTTTTGGAGATTACCCGAGCTTGGCAGTGAGGAGGGAGCCAGTAAAAATAGTTGGCAAAGAAACCCGAGTTCGGAGGAACAAGAGGATCCACTTAGTCAAAGTGCAGTGGAGCGGGATCCTAGAGACTGTACATGGGAGACCAAGGATAGCATCAAAAAGGCCTATCCCAAGTGCAAAGTGGACATCTCCGAGTGACTCTTGTTTCGAGGTACATTTACAATACCTTGCGTTTTCTGTTTTGTTTCCTACTTTACTATTTTTTCCTTTTCAGGGACGAAAAGCTTTTAAGTGAGGGAGATTGTAACAACCCGGAAAATCTGAACCAATTTAAAAGTTTTATTTTGGCTATTTCAGTGAGTTTTGAATAGTTAAAATAATTTATTTTAAATAATAAAGATTAAAAATATATTTCAATCGAAGTTAGAGCAAATATATTTATTTTAATTTCAAAAGGAATTGGAAATAGTACGGTAGATTGAAAAGTCAAACCTAAACTTTGACTGAATGTACCGGATTCAAAATTTAACGAATTTTAGTGAAACCAAAAATATCTAAATCTGTTTGAAAATATCTTTCCAACGAATCCGAAAAATCGAAATTTCATAGCGGAAATCAAAAGGTATGGCCAGGTGAATATTCAGAATAGTCGCTATAGTATAATTTATAGCCCGTATAAAAGGCCATTTTCAAACGACCTCCATTTTCGATGAAACCATTATTTTCGGATCTGGAATGACAAATTATTGATAAGTTTAATTTTGCAGAATTTTTGGAATTAATATGTGAGCGTGGCAAAAGAAAATGTGTTTTGTCAATTTCAATCAAATTTAATCGACTTGAAAATGGCCATTTTTCAAATATTTCCAAATTCGACGAAATTAATTTTGGTAGGATCGTATCGTCAAAATAAAGCTAGAAATAATTTTTCTGGAATTTTTAGAGTCTATATGCGGCCCCGGTGAATTTAAACATACGATCAAATTAATTAAATAAATGAAATAATTTTTAAATTAAATAAAACAGGCTGAAGATGACCGTTTGGGATGACGAGACCTAGCCCATTGGATCCGAAACGGGGGCTGTTGGGTTTAATCAAGTCCTGTTTGACTGAAATTGGAGTTGTTTAGAACTTATGGATTTTTTTGTAAAAATTAGCAATATAATATTATAAAAAGACTTTTGTCATTTTCCCAAAACCCTAGTTACATAACCAGCCGCTGCCCCCTTTAACCCATGGCTGAAATGCTCCTATCTCCTCTCCTCTAATTCTCTCAATCCACCACGAATTAGACCTCACTCCTTTAGACATTATCGAAGAGATTTTCTTGCTCTTCGATTCTGTACGGTTAGATCATCCTCATGTGACACGAATGCGTAGATACAGCGCCCCAAACCCAGCGGGTTTCGATGGCCACCGCCCCCAATAGTCGCCATCACGACTGTTGCAGGTAGGACCACTCTGTGCGCCTCACTTCTCCGTTCGTCGTGCCAGTGTCTAATCATCTTCCAGCGCCTCGATCCGCGAGCAAATTCCAACCCTATTTTATTTTAATATGTTAATTACACAAATTATATCATAACTCATCCATACTAACTCAGAATAACATGATTTTCAAAGTGTTGCGATCGTAGAGACAAGATCTACGATTCTAGATTGAAAAGAAGCAATTCTGAGCTTATTGAATTTTGGGCCAAATTTTCAGATCTGAACTATTCAGATTCAAAAGAACTGTGTGAAATCCTATTTTATTTTTATTGTTATTTATTTTAAATTAATTAGAATAAATCGTAATTGTATTCTCATTGATTCGCTGTATATGTTATGCCACGTGATTTGATTTGTATGTGTTGTGTTAATATAGATCTATAAGTTTAGATATTTTGTTAATTGGATCTATATGTGAAGCGACCCGAACTTTCTCGATCTCCGAAGAGAAGAGAAAGAACAAATTACTTTGAGGACAAGACGAATCAAAACACAAACAGAAGAACATTTCATTGTTTATTACAACAATTCCATCAGAATACAAGAATATACAGAGTATGAATAAATATTACACATTTCATAAATATTAGAGATTTAAATTACAGTTAAATACATAGCAATGGCAAAATAATACAACGCACAACTGAAGGCGATACACAGATACAGAGCTTTCCGGATATCGTTCCAGCTGTAAACCAAGATCCTATGAATATAAATCTGCAAAACCCAACTACTAGCTGCCCGTGTCGAAAATAAGGGCACCCAAAGTTTAAGTTAAAACAATAAACTCCAAGTCAGTCATGTGACTGGTGTGAGAACTAAAACAGTTATTAATCTTTATTTTAAAGATGGGTAAATCAAGGGACCACGCCGCAAACACGGAACGGGTTTCCTCCCTAGAATACCAGTGCATAAAACAAACAGCGCAATGCTAAATAAAGAAAAATGTAGCTATTATAAGACCCAGGTCCCATCACACAATGCAACGCAAGCCAGAGGATAGGGTTTTACCTTATAATAGCCAAAGAATGCTTGATACATTTAAAACACATTATTTTGATATTACTATAAGTATATAATGTCAAAACAATTTCAATCATAAGTATTAATCATAGGCGGCATAACTACCATCTACAATGTCGCCCTACTAGGTTCTACAAATAAAACCGAATTATCACATATTGGAAATTGGATTCCATCATGAGTCGAGGCAAGGGGAAAGCTCCTCTCCGTTCGAGACACTCTAGCAAATGTGTCAGGACCACATACAGCGATCCTTGGAATCGATTGGGCCGGTCCTTATCTAACTTTGGAGGATTAGTTATTCCTGAACACACGTTTCCCGGTCCTATAGGACCTATATAATAATGGTCTGTGTGTCGGCTTACATAGTGCCAGTTATCGACTATATATTCGAGGTGCCTCACATTCCAACAACCACACAGTTAAAAAGTATATAAATGTCAGGGCTGGTAGGTCACTGCCATCACCCATAGCTAGAAAAAAGTCATGTTCCCCCAACGGTCCGTATCCCGTTTTTGACTCATATCGAGGTGTGAGGCTCGCGAATTCACGCTATACACAAAGCTATGCCACACAGGCCGTGCTTTGATCATCAACCACAAGACTTTGCTTTTCAATAGAAGCCTTAATCATTTGCCACTTAGGCGTGCCACACAGGCAATTCATCCCATGCGACTGATGTCCATCGATAGACAACCTCTGAGATCGTACGTCTCAGAGAAGGGCGTTAAGCAAAAAAATAAATTCTCCGCTGCCAAACAAATGTATATTTATTAGAGATCAATCAACACATAATAAAATCCAATGTCAGACACACAGTCCATTTACAAGTTCGTTCTGGGTCTGAACAAAACCGGAGGCACTTTCCTCGCATATCCATCAATCTCCAAGTACGTCTGGACGATCACCAACTGATTCCCTCCTCTTGGGTGTACAGCCCAATCAAGATCATCAATAATAATCAAAACGACGTGAAGACTTCCGGCCTTCAACCACCGTCTTCATCTTCGATGTATCATCGAATGGGTTATTCACAATGGGTACAAACCCGGTCTTTCCGAATAACCCACGTATATAATATACAAGTGTTAACAATATGCCTCATTCCAATTCAAAATATTCTTTTATTCAAAAAAATCTCATTCTTAAGGAAAGGTTCCCATTAATTTTATCAAAGATAAATTCTTCTAAATTTATTCTTTAATATTCCTTTGGATATCATTTCAAACCATGTTAAGGTTTTCCGAGCTAGTCGGGATTAGCGAACCACACCAAAGTAATTATTTATTTTATTTCCCAATCCCAACCTATTCATCCCATGGGGCAAAACTGGTAATACTCCATATCTAACACCACAATGTTATCGGTAAATATTAATTACCATTTCACGTTCACATCTAATCAAAGATTTAACTATCGCTTTGGAGCAAAACAGGTGATACTCCATTCTCGATCTTTTCAATCTAATTAATGATTCATTAAAACTCAACTTAGTTTTAATCTTCCCAAAAATCAACATCCTGTCTATAACTGGGTTAAAGAACCAATGTCACCTAAAACACGATTCACGATAAACCCAAAATCACTTTCTATTGTTAATCGAGTTAAAGAACAGATGTTATTCAAAACACCGCTCACGATAAACCCAAAAAAAAAACAATTTAAATTCAATTCCAATTAAATACCAAATTAACTGGACAATTTCACTAAATCTTAATTAAAAGATTTATTCTTTTTCTAAACTGGGTTCAAGGACAGTGTTATTTAAGACACCATTCACGACGAACCCAAAATCCCATTTGATATTAAATACAAGGCTCTGAATAGAAAATATACCAGCTTATATTCAATATCAAATTCTGAAACCAACAAATATCGTATTGGAAATAACGATATAAATATATCTTTCAAATTTCCATAACCATATCTATATAATCACGAAATCCAACATCGAAATATTCCGAAGATAATTTCGATTCAAATCCATTCCAATTCACGTATTGGAAATTCTGATTATTTTTAAAACCACTTCAAATCTATTTCAAAACTAGTTCATTTCGATAAAAATATATTTTATCCTTTCAAATGTGGAATTTTTCATCCCAGTTCTTCCCAATTCATATATTATGATTTTACACAAATTATTAATATTTTTAATAATTTTATCAAGGCCCGTACAGTCGGTTTTCAATAACGGCCACCGAACTGCACTTACAACGACCTTTTCCAAATTTGATTTGGACATAATTCCAAATCGAACCATTAGATTTCAAATTTCTAATATTCATTGGAAAGCACTTTTCGATACGAACCTAAGGTTCCGGTTTTAGGAGAATCCGACGGTCGGATCTCCCGCAACGTCAATTCGAAGTCATTGGTCGAAATTCGCGAACTGTCGCGGCGCGACGCGTTCTATTCAGGCCATTTAATATATATAATATTTATATTATATATATTTCGGTGATTTCAATTCAAAACGTAATTTATAAATCGTTTTAAATTCGTTTTCCAAACAATTTCAACTTCATATTCAATTTCAAATCAAAATTGAATATTTCATATCATTACTATATAAATGATAATATTTTCAAAACGTTATATTTTGAAATCACTTCTTTTTCTAGATTCATTATAAAATGAATATAATCGATATAAATATCGTTCGCGTCAAAATGGGGCATCTCTAATCAACACGACTTTATATTTCAATAACTTCGTTATTCTATTCAACAAATGAATGTTTATTCTATTCAACACATGAATCTATATTTCTTTCAACACATGAATATTCTCAACACATGAGTATCGTCAACACACGACTATTTTTGTTATTTAATATATTTTATAAAATTATGATAAAGATGTAAATTTTTATTGTTTAAAATATTTTACTCAACACATGAATATTTTCAACACATGAATATATATTTTATTCAACACATGAATATATATTACATTCTATTCAACACATGAATATATATATGTTATTCAACACATGAATATTCTTTATTTTCCCAATTTGAATGAGGCCCAATCAATTACCATATAATGTTAATTATATGGATTCCATACAACACATGTATATAATAGCAACGATAAATAATCAACCATCATCCAAAGTGCACCACACAACTGCATAAGCATTAAATATAACTAATTAACGCTCATACAGTCTGTCAATCAAACGATCGACATACCACTAAACAATTGGGATTAGTGTACGTCAAATATCATCCGAACACCCGTGAGGGGTTTCAATCCACAAACACTGAATACTATTTTCTGAATACTATTTGTGTAGTTGGGCGACGTGTAAAATTTATCGTCCCAATCAATATCCTTCAAATAAGTGTACATAAATAAACTGTCCGGTTTGTAAATGAATGTTTATTTAATCACATTCACGTTAAAAATTATATTTTCAACGATAATTAATTTATTTCAACACATGAATGTGTTATTATCCATTTCACATCAACATCACAAACAAACTTCACAACACATCAAGCAAGCATACAAGTCGTCCATGGTCTGCAGACGACGGGTGTCGGGTGCTGCTAAGCACCGTCTGCATCCTAGTATATATTTTAACTCGAAAACAAGATTTAAAGTGAGAAGTTCTCTCCCAAGCTAAACCAAACGCCACGACCCTTCATATGTAGGAAATCTTCGTCGTGCTCGCCTTTCGTCACTTTCGTTGCCCGTATTAACTACATATATAAAAATCACATTTTTATATTATTGCTATGTATATAAAAAAATCACATTTTTATATTGCTACTATATAGATAAAAATTCTATTTTTATACCGCTAATATATAGATAAAAATTCTATTTTTATATCGCTACCATACGTAAAAATATTGAACCTTCCTATATAAAAATATCGAACTTTCCTACGATAAAAATATAATCTTTTATATAAACAAAATCATGCCTTGTATATAAACAAAATCATTTCTTTATCTAACTAAAAATCTCTTCTTTTCGCCACTAAAAATCAAATCTTCTTGTTTTTAAAATCCTAATCTTTTTGTTAATAAAAATCTAATCTTTTTATCAATAAAAATCTAATCTTTTTTTCAATAAAAATCTAATCTTTCTGACAATAAAAATCGATGCTTTCTTCTTATAAAAATCTATGTTTTTAAACTCTACTCTTTTCATGTAAAAACTGATTTAAATCCCCTTTTTAAAACTAATTCTTAAACTAAATTAAAATAAATAAGTAAAAATAAAACTTACAGTAAAATCGAGAGGGGAGGCTGCTACCACGCGCTGGAGGTGAATGGAGGCGCGAGAGCAGGTTGCGGATCCGGTGATGGCAGCGCAGTGAGCCCTGTGACGGACCTCTGGGGATGGGTGGTGTCGGTCCTGGGGCTAGGGCGTGGGAGCTTAGGTTTTTTTTTCTTTTTAATTTTCTTCGATCAAAACTGAAGGGGGGTGTTTGAGGGGAGAGAGAGGAGAGTTTTTTCTTAATTTATTTAATTTAGTTTCAAAAAGGTAGCTTTTTATTTTGACCTCGAAACGAGACCCATCGCCTGTCGTCTATAGCTAATTACACCCATTTCGAACACAATGGAATATGTATCGTAAGCTGATTCGATCGTTTCGATCGGTTTTCGTCAAAATCAAAATATAAATCTATATATTGAATTTGAATGCACATTTCAGTTTACCGGGGCCACGTACTAACTAGAAAAATTCCCAAAAAATATTTTCTAGCTCCGTGTTGACGATACGGTCCTAACAAAACTAATTTCGTTAAATTATGAGACCATTTGAAAAATGGTCATTTTCCAGTCGATTAAAATCAACTAAAACTGGTTAAACGCGTTTTCCTTTGCCACACTCACATATTGATTCGAAAAATTACGAATTTTGAAACCTAGCAATAATTTGACATCGCGTATCCAACAAAAGTGGTTTCGTCAAAAACTGAGGTCATTTGCAAAATTTCCATTTTTAAGGGCTAGAATTCCATAGCAACTATTCTGAATTTTATATTGGACGTAACTTTTTATCCCCGCTATGAAATTTCATTTTTTTGGATTCGTTGGTTAGATATGTTCAATTAGATTCAAATATTTTTGGTTTCGCCAAAATTCGGTTTATTTTCAATCCTGTACATTCATTTGAAATTAGAAATCGAATTTTTGAACTACCGCGCCATTTTCAATTCCTTTTATATTTACAATAAATTATTTATATTCTAATGACGATTTGAATAAATATATACGTTCTAATTCTATTCAAAAATAAATTTCTCGTCATCATTATTTAAAATAATTCATTTTAAATATTCAAAATTCACTAAAATTGCCAAAATAAAAATTTTAAATTGGCTCAGTTTTTTCCGGTTATTACAATCTTCCCCACTTAATACTTTTCATCCCCGAAAAGGAACGAAGCCAAAAGTTGTTTAACAAACCAACTCAACCTTCATTACTTCCATTATGGCTTAAGTCCTTCAACTTTTCAGTTTCTAAGAACTATTCAATTTTTTCAAAAATTTGGCCAACACCCTAAATTTTCGAATTTTTTTGCCATAACCTTTTCCTGCACCGGGGAGATCGGGATATTTCAAATAGCCTCCCATGGACCTCATCAATCCAAAAAGAAAAAGAAACCGCCAAGCGGCTAGCCAATCGACTCATAAAATCATCAAATCCCAATAAATTTGTAAACATGTACCTATTTGTCGGGCAAACAATTTTATTCTTCTGCTCTAGCCTCCTTGATATGACCTGTTCAACAGACATACATGTATATGCATGCAAACGCGAAATTTTTTCAATACAATTCACTTTTTGGTACAATTTGGCAAAATGGTTCAACATTTAATTAATCAACCAATAATCAAACAACACAATCTGCAATCAATTAGTTGATTATCATTTCAAATTCATAACTTTGATATATATACAGAAAATCATGTTTTTGATGCCAAATCACAACAATAAACCTATCTAGTTTTGGTTCTCACACCAATCTAATGGAAATATATAAATATCACACTTTCGAAACTCGAACGTAAATACTGATGATGTGGCCACATCATCAGAATCATCCCCGGGTGTCTAGAATGTGATTCTATATCCATCCAGTATATTAAAACTTCGAATATACGTTCATGACGCGTAAATACAAAATCTTTATATATTGGATTGTCCAAATTCAATACAAATAAAATATTCAAATACGTATAATTGAATTTAACTTTCAAAACAAAATTAGTTTTCGTTTTTATTTTTCAAAATTTTCACTCTTTCAACTCGCTCTAGGACACTACTAATCCCATTTCTAATGAGTTATTCTAATTGGATATTACTAATCCAATTTCTGATGAATTCTTTCGTTTGGTTCTAATGTGTCTTGTTCTCGAGCTATGTAAACCAATGCTCTGATACCAAAATGAAGCGACCCGAACTTCCCTGATCTCCGAAGAGAAGAGAAAGAACGAATTACTTTGAGGAAAAGACGAATCAGAACACAAACGAAAGAACGTTTCATTGTTTATTACAACAATTCCATCAGAATACAAGAATATATAGAACTTTGAGGACAAGACGAATCAGAACACAAACAGAAGAACGTTTCATTGTTTATTACAATAATTCCATTAGAATACAAGAATATATAGAGTATGAATAAATATTACACATTTCACAAATATCAGAGATTTAAATTACATTTAAATACATAGCAGCGTAAAAATAATACAACGCACAACTGAAGGCGATACACGGATACAGAGCTTTTCGGATATCGTTCCAGCTGTAAACCAGGATCCTGTGAATATAAATCTGCAAAAACCAAGTACTAGCTGCCCATGTCGAGAATAAGGGCACCCAGAGTTTAGGTTAAAACAATAAACTCCAGGTCAGTCATGTGACTGGTGTGAGAACTAAAACAGTTATTAATCTTTATTTTAAAGTTAGGTAAATCAAGGGACCAAGCCGTAAACATGGAACGGGTTTCTTCCCAAGAATACCAGTGCATAAAACAAACAGCGCAATGCTAAATAAAGAAAAATGTAGCTATTATAAGACTCAGGTCCCATCACATAATGCAACGCAAGCCGGAGGATAGGGTTTTACCTTATAATAGCCAAAGAATGCATGATACGTTTAAAACACATTATTTTGCTATTACTATAAGTGTATAATGTCAAAACAATTTCAATCATAAGTATCAATCATAGGCGGCATAGCTACCATCTACTATGTCTCCATACTAGGTTCTACAAATAAA
Source organism: Allium sativum (assembly GCA_030737875.1). NCBI lineage: Eukaryota > Viridiplantae > Streptophyta > Magnoliopsida > Asparagales > Amaryllidaceae > Allium > Allium sativum. Next base: position 153,439,701 of record CM060912.1, read on the forward strand.
ACCGAATTATCACATATTGGAAATTGGATTCCATCATGAGTCGAGGCAAGGGGTAAGCTCCTCTCCGTTCGAGACACTCTAGCAAATGTATCAGGACCACACAAAGCGATCCTTGGAATTGGTTGGGCCGCTCCTTACCTAACTTAGGAGGATTAATTATTCTTGAACACACGTTTCCCAGTCCAATAGGACCTATATAATAATAGTCTGTACGTCAGCTCACATAGTGCCAGTTATCGACCATATATTCGAGGCGCCTCGCATTCCAACAACCATTCAGGTAAAAAGTACATAAATGTCAGGGCTAGTAGGTCATTGACACAACTCATAGCTAGAAAGAAACGTCGTGTTCTCCCAACGGTCCGTATCCCGTTTTTGACTCATACCGAGGTGTGAGGCTCGCGAATTCATGCTATACACAAAGCTATACCACACAGGCTATGCTTTGATCATCAACCACAAGACTTTGCTTTTCAACAGAAGCCTTGATCATTTGCCACTTAGGCATGCCACACAGGCAATTCACTCCACGCTACTGATGTCCGTCGATATACAATCTATGAGCTCGTATGTCTCTGAGAAGGGCGTTAAGCAAGAGAATAAATTCTCTGCCACCAAACAGATGTATATTTAATAGAGATCAATCAACACAAAATAAAATCCAATGTCAGACACACAGTCCATTTACAAGTTCGTTCTGGGTCTAAACGAAACCGGAGGCACTTTCCTCGCATATCCATCAATCTCCAAGTACGTCTGGACGATCACCAACTGATTCCCTCCTCTTTGGTATACAGCCCAATCAAGATCATCAATAGTCATCCAAACGATGTAAAGACTTCTAGTCTTCAACCACCGTCTTCATCTTCGACATATGGTCGAATCGGTTATTCAGAATGGGTATAAACCCGGTCTTTCCGAATAACCCGCGTATATAATATACAATTGCTATATAAACACAACATACGCCTCATTCCAAATCAGAATATTCTTTTATTCAAAAAATCACATTCTTAAGGAAAGGTTCCCATTAATTTTATCAATGATAATTTCTTCTAAATTTATTCTTTAATCTTCCTTTGGATATCATTTCAAACCATGTTAAGGTTTTCTGAACTAGTCGGGATTAGCGAACCACACCGAAGTAATTATTTATTTTATTTCCCAATCCGAACCTATTCATCCCATGGAGCAATACTGGTAATACTCCATATCTAACACCACGGTGTTATCAGTAAATATTAATTACCATTTCACGTTCACATCTAATCAAAGATTTAACTATCGCTTTGGAGCAAAACTGGTGATACTCCATTCTCGATCTTTTCATTCTAATTAAAGATGAATTAAAACTCCACTTAGTTTTAATCTTCCCAAAAATCAACATCCTGTCTTTAACTGGGTTAAAGAACCAATGTCACCTAAAACACGATTCATGATAAACCCAAAATCACTTTCTATTGTTAATTGGGTTAAAGAACAGGTGTTATTCAAAACAACGCTCACGATAAACCCAAAAAAACAATTTAAATTCAATTCCAATTAAATGAACAATTTCACCAACAGTGTTATTTAAGACACCATTCACAACGAACCCAAAATCCCATTTGATATTAAATACAAGGCTCTGAATAGAAAATATACCGGCTTATATTCAATATCAAATTCTGAAACCAACAAATATCGTATTGGAAATAACGATATAAATATATCTTTCAAATTTCCACAACCATATCTATATAATCACGAAATCCAACATCGAAATATTCTGAAGATAATTTCGATTCAAATCCATTCCAATTCACGTATTGGAAATTCTGATTATTTTTAAAACCACTTCAAATCTAGTTCAAAACTAGTTCATTTCGATAAAAATATATTTTATCCTTTCAAATAAGGAATTTTTCATCCCAGTTCTTCCCAATTCATATATTATGATTTTACACAAATTATTAATATTTTTAATAATTTTATCAAAGCCTTTACAGTCGGTTTTCAATAACGGTGTGAAGACCCGTAACAACCCCGTGAAGGAAAGAGCGGATACTTTGAGAACAACACACAAAAGAACGCAAACGGAAGAACGTTTCATTGTTAATTACAACAACTTCATCAGATTACAAGAATATACAGAGTATGAATGAATAAAATACATTTAATAAATATCATAGATTACAATAAATTACATAGCAGCGGAAAAATAATACAAAACACAACTGAAAGCAATACACGGATACAGAGCTTTCCGAGTATCGTTCCAGCTGTAAACTAGGTTCCTGTGAATATAAATCTGCAAAACCAAAACTACTAGCTGCCCATGTCAAAATAAGGTCACCCAGAGTTTACGTTAAAACAATAAAATGTAGGTCAGTCATGTGACTGGTGTGAGAACTAAAACTATTATTAATCTTTATTTTAAAGTTAGGTAAATCAAGGGACCATGCCATATAACATGGAACGGGTTTCCTCCCAATAATACCAGTGCGTAAAACAATAACGCAATGCTAAACAAAGAACAATGAAGCTATTATAAGACCGAGGTCCCATTACACAATGCAACACAAGCCGGAGGATAGGGATTTACCTTAGAATAGCCAAAGAATGCATGATATGCTAAAAACAAATCATTTGATACTATAATAACTGCATAGTGTATAAAACAGTTTCAATCATAAGTATCAATCATAGACGGCATGAGTGCCCCCATCCCACTATGTCGCCATACTAGGCTTTACAATCAAAACCGCAAAGTCACGTATTTGGAAATTGGATTTCCATCTATGAACCGAGGCAAAAGATAGTCCTCACCGAATTCGAGAGCCTCTAGTCTGCCCCTCAGGCAAGCGCGCAGACAAGCCTTAGATCGTCAGGGCCGGTCCACCAATGTGGATTATTATGCCTGAAAACTACGTTTCCCCGCCCTTTGGGGCGTAAATGAGCCAACAAATGACTCTATCGGCTCCACATAGTCACCGATATATCCAAGGCGCCTCGCAACAACAACAACCACATAATTCAAACTTGTTAGGGCATGTAAAACCACTGACGCCACTTCTAACTAGAAAGAAACGCATGTCCTCCCTGAGGTCCTTCTCCCGTTGTTGTTTCACACCGGGGTGTGAGGCTCGCGAATCAACGCTACACAAAGCTATGCCACACAGGCCGTGCTTTGATCATCACCCACAAGGCTTTGCTTTTCAACAGAAGCCTTGATCATATTGCCACTTAGGCATGCCACACAGGCAATTCACTCCATGCGTTTGATACCCATCAATATATAACCTCTGAGCTCGTACGTCTCAGAGAAGGGCGTTAAGCAAGAGAATAAATTCTCCGCTGCCAAATAGATATATATTTAATAGAAATCAATCAAATAGAATAAAATCCAATGTCAGACACACAGTCCGTTTACAAGTTCGTTCGGGGTCTGAACGAAACCGGAGGCACCTAGTACCCCGCATATCCATCGATCTCTGTAACACCCCGTATTTTCTGTGAACGTATAAGTAACAAATTAAAGTATACTTAATTTTTAGGAGAAGAATTAAGGGAAACGGATTACGCCATTGCGTTCGTCTCGAAATTCTGCTTGAGATAGAGTCCGAGTTTGCGTAAAACGGATACCGTATGAAGGAGATATGGACGAACGAAGTTAGGCAGAAAAACCGGAAACAGGCCAGAAATGCACTAGCGCACTTGTGAAGTGCGCCATCACAAAAATACACTGGCACACTTGGGAAGTGCGCCCATGTCGAGCCAGAAACCTGCACAGGGTTCTAGAGAGTTCTAATGACGATTTTTGATGTGCTGGACGGACCTGATGGCTTCTAGGGTGATCTAATGGTTTTGAAACACTCTCTACACCTATAACTATGTGGTTAACCTAACCCTAATTCATAGAATATTGTCTATGACATCATTATGTTACCAAACTCTCTCTTAAACCCTAGCCGCCGCCTCTAAATCTAATCTCAAGTGTTCATTCACAATTCAAATTAAAGTTTAGAGCTGCAACAACAATCGAAGAAGATTAATCAGCGTTTCTGCATCAAATTCGATTTATAATCCTTTTCTTTAGCCACGAAAGGCAAGTACGGTTATTTTCCGATATAAACGTTAATTATGATTGTGGCATGAATTGTAAATCTGAATCTGAGGTTATGTCTGTTCTGTTTAGATCTCTCTTACTCTGTATCTCTTTCTTCTTTCTGTTCTATAACCAGGCTACTACGAGCCTGCGTCGAATCTCATAAGAGATTAACGCACGAACGCTAAATTTTGGGACAAATAATGAATAATGCATAATTGGACATGAAACTGTTGCCTATGAGACTATTATTGCCTATGACTATGATTCATGACTATGAGACTATTGCCTATGACTATGATTAATGCCTATGAGACTATTGCCTATGACTATGATTCACGCCTATGAGACTATTGCCTATGACATTGAATAAGAAACTATTGTGATTTGTCGCCCATGACTATTGTAGTTAGTTTCTTACGCCTATTCCCTTAATGATACTAGATCTCATATTTAGTATGTAACTTTGCTAGTTTATTTCCATTCACTGTTATGTACATCGAGCCTAGTGGGGCCATTATCATTGTATTTGGTTCATTATTTCATGCCTATTCTTTCTTGTGCTTATCTCCTATTCCTTTTGCTAGGGCCATTTCATGAGTACTTAGAGAACTTGTTGAAACATTGGGCGTAGCTTAATTAAGTTAGTAAATATGTTGGCATAATTTGAATTGGCTATGATAGAGAATGATTTACATGCATATTAGTCTAGGACAAAAATGGTAAACTAGAATATTAAATCTAGTTTTGACATGAACTGTAAATGGGAATATTAAGGCTAAGATTTGGGGCATATTTTGTATTATGAATTATGATCTTGATTTAGGCACGTAAGTTTAGGCTAAATCTATGATTAGGCAAGATAGGTAAATAGGGTTTTAGATATATATAATCTGCTAAATCTGTTATCTGCCAAATCCGTTAAATTGCCTAATCCGTTATCTGCTAAATCTGTTATATTGCCTAATTTTCTAGTTCTGCTATATTGCCTAATCTGCTAGATCTGTTCATCTGCTAAATCTGTCATTTGTTAAGTCTGCTGAAAATGCCTAATCCGTTATATGCTAAATCTGCTAAATTGCTTAATCTGCTAAATCTGTTAAGTCGCCTAATCTGCGAAACCTGTTATCTGCTGAGTTGATATATTTAGTCTGTTATTGACGTAATCTGAATTGGCTATAGTTATGAATAATTGACATGTATATTAGGCATGGGCATAAATAGTAAATTATTAATTAATTGGCCGCAAAGATAAACATGGCTAACTCGAGGTTAGAATGAGTTTGCGGCGTAATCCTGCCCGGAACCGCCCGGCACATCCAGTGGCCGCAAACAATAGGTTCTAATGTGAGAAGTTAGTCATAACATGCTTGAAACCCGAGGTTAGACTCAGTTTGTGGCAGAAATCTGCCCGGAACCAACTGGCCTAACCAGTAGCCGCAAACTGTCAGTCTAATGTGAGAGGTCTGGGCATTAATATTTAATTAATGAAAATCTGAGATAAATATGATGTCTAAAACGTGTTGGGTGGGTAGGGTTAAACCAACTGGACTAATGAAATTAATAAACCCGTTTCATGAATCTGTAGGCCCAGTACAAAGTTAGACAAGTCTGTAAATCTGTTAAATCTGTATGTCTGATCCGTTAGTCTGAAAACTTATTAACTTGATTTTCTGATCTGTGAACTAGTTGACCTGAACTCTGTATGTCTGAACTTGTAAACAAGTTAATCTGAAATTTGTTAGTCTGGGGGCACAAGGTTAGGAGGGAAAATACTTGTGTCATCTGTTGCTTGGGACCCATATTAGTCAGTAACCCTTTCTGGTATCAAAACTTTTAACCCAACAGTAGGTAGGGTCCGGGCACGCTTACTGAACTAATTATAAGCGGTTCATTCGTATAATGGCGAGGGGTGTTGATGGTGCGTTCCAACCGGGTCATGTGCGTGCATGGATCCCGGTCTGCCTCTGAGGATGTAAGACGCCGTGACATCTATAAATATGTCTGTGTCATTCAAAGGTTGCCACTTTAGGGAATGATACACCCTTTTGTGGGGCTGGCACAGGGTATTTATGTATTAGGGAGCCGATCGCGTGGGGTAGGATTTAGGGTACACTTAGTTCTGTCTGTTTTGTGGGGTACCGTCTGTTTCTGTTGGGTGGTAACACCTGTCTGTTTCTGCGTGGTACCGTCTGTTGGAGTGGTAAAGGCCCATTTACTAGTGTACACCTAATTCTAACATTCTGTTTCCGTAGGGATTATTCTGTTTCCGTTTCTGTCTCTGTTCGGGTGGTAAAGGCCCATTACTAGCATTCTGTTTCTGTACTTTATATTCGGGTGGTAAAGGCCCATTATTAGCATTATGTTTTTGTACCTTCTGTTAGGGTGGTAAAGGCCCATTATTCTGTTTCTGTTTAGACATTAGGGTAACACCTAATCCTGTTATACTAGTATTAGTGCAGAGAAGTGAAAAGTAATATCATCATGTTTCTTCTGTTTAACCTAAGTATATCTGTTATTCCTGTTTCCTGTTATCTCTCATCTAGTTCTATTTGCATGCCATGACATTATTATCTGTTCATAACTGAAAGTCACTGGACTTGCCAGACTTTATGTCTGACCCTTGTTGTTTCTCCTCTTTCCTTCCGCTCCCCCCCAGGTTTTCAAGGAGGGAATACTCTAGCTTGATCCAGATCTTTCTTCCTGCTTGGAGTGCTTAAAGTATGGCTTGTCTTTTTCTGGCATCTTTGTTGGGGATTATGATTTTAAAGTTTTGTACTCTGATGGCTTTTGAACAAGGCTGATATATATGTACTTGAGTTTTTGGTAAAGTTGTAACCAAGCTGATTTCTGTCCGCTGCAATAAAGTTATAAAGTTTTTCAAGTATTATTTTTATATCTGTCTTGTAATATTCTGTTCTGTTTACTAAAATGCTCCATCAAAGTTAAGGCATTCCCTTTGTGAGTGACCTTAACGGACGTGGGGTGTTACATTTGGTATCAGAGTAGAAGGTTACCAGATTAGATAGAAGTTTTTGAAAACTATTTTCAAAAAGGTTTTAAAAGGAAGTATTTTCAAAAGTAAAGCTTATTTTGAAAAACATAATCCCCAAGAGCCATATATCTTTCCTTCGGTCCTTTTTGTATTGAATCTTTCCTTTTTCGTTTCAGCATGTCTGAAGCATCTGAGATACCAGAGGGTGTTCATGTACCCGGTTGGTTTCGTCAATACCTTGAGGCTAGGACCGCCGCCGTAGGTCCGGCAAATGATCCCCTTCCTCCGCCCCTTCCTCATGCAATTGCTTTCTCAAAGATCTGTAAAGACTTTAGGGCCATGGGTGGAAAGGATTTCAAGGGAACTGAATCATTCGTAGAAGCGAGGACCTGGCTTAAAAAACTGAGGATCTGTTCGTTATCTTCGAGGTGGACGATAGGAAAAAGCTACAGTTGGCGGTATGGTTGCTCAAAGACGAAGCTTCCTACTGGTGGGAAGTCACTAACGCCGAGAGGCCGGTTGAAACATGGATGGATTTCAGAACAAGGTTTGAGGCGAAATTCCTCTCGCAAGCCGAACGAAGTCTACAATTGGAAAAGTTCTTATCTCTTAAGCAAGGAAGTATGACGGTCAAGGAATACATCAACCAGTTCAACCAACTGGCTAGGTTCGGATTGGATTTAGCCAACACTCAGCATAAAAAGGCTCTCCGCTTTGTTAAAGGATTGAACGAGCCATTACACAGCCTAGCCATGACCCATGTACCCATGGGAGCGACTTACGAGAAATTGGTGGACATGGCACTACTGCACGAGGAAGACAAGGGCCAGAAAGAGACAAAGAAGGAAGAACCACAGAATAAGAAAGCATGGCCCAAAAAGGAAACACAAAAGAAGGATGAGAAGTCTGAAGATAAGAAAGAGAAAAAGTGCTTTACTTGTGGAAGCTCGACTCACCTGAACAAGGATTGCAGAAAAAGTAAGGGCACTTGCTTCAACTGTGGTGCGATGGGACACTTCACTAGGGACTGCCCGAAGAAACGAGGGCAAGGGCAGAGGGCAGAACCCACTTCTGGAGGACAGGCGAATGCTCAAGTGACTGGTAGATAGGGTAGAAATAAGAAAATTTATGTAGAAGGTTTAATTTTCTTATCTGATTTTTGAGTTAAAAACTCTTTCTAATTCTGGCATTTTGATTCTGTAATCGATACTCTGCACTTTAATACTAGTATTGTTTCTGATTCCACTGTAGACTCAAACCCCTAAGGGTTAGGATTCATCTGTTTGTGATAGATTGGGGATTGAGAGATATATGTGTTAGGCGTCAAGTAGGACGCAAACATTCTGGTTTTTATCATGCTTAGTTCGGTAATCTGATCTGTACCAGTAATCTGTAAATATCTGAATATTTCTGATAAGGTTAAGATTTCCAGTTTTGACATTGTCTAAAGAGGGTAATCCTTTGGGTGTCAATCTGATGTTGGTTTCCGTCTTCGGGGCCAATACTTAGGGAAATTATTCCCTCAACCATGGTCTAATGGAAATCAAGTTTTTGTTTCATCTGTACTCGCTTCCATCATTCGGCTGTATCCTATCGATCGAATCTTCGAACTTTAGGTAGAAACCAATAGGTGTAAACATGTGTTTGAGACATGTTATGTTTGATGGTTGCCAGTGGATGCAAGTGGTTGCTAGTGGTTGCTCGTGGATGCATATACACACACTAGGCACTAGATCGGCTCAAAAACACTCTCATAATGCATATGGATGTGTGTGCATTTTCAATTTTGTGGATGCAAAATGATTGATTCATCACATGGATGTAGCATTTGGATGAATGATTGCGCACACATATAGAAACGATGTGTATCAAATAGGATTTCTTGCATGCATAATTGGACTCATGGCACCAACATGGTTTGCATTGAGGAGGTCAACTGAATTAGTAGACCGCCTAATCTTTACATTAGATAGGAGACATATACACACACTTTTGCATATGTTCATACAACATTAGAAGTTTTCTAAGGAAAATGGATGCTTGTGGATGATGGTTGAGTAGATGGATGATTGGATGGTAGGACATATTCTTCTTAACTTGAAGATTTCGAGGACGAAATCCTTTAAGGAGGGGAGAATGTAACACCCCGTATTTTCTGTGAATGTATAAGTAACAAATTAAAGTATACTTAATTTTTAGAAGAAGAATTAAGGGAAACGGATTGCGCCATTGCGTTCGTCTCGAAATTCTGCTTGAGATAGATTCCGAGTTTGCGTAAAACGGATACCGTATGAAGGAGATATGGACGAACGAAGTTAGGCAGAAAAACCGGAAACAAACCAGAAATGCACTGGCACACTTGTGAAGTGTGCCAGCACAAAAATACACTGGCGCACTTGGGAAGTGCGCCCATGTCGAGCCAGAAACCTGCATAGGGATTTAAGAGTTCTAATAATGATTTTTGACGTGCTGGACGGACCTGATGGCTTCTAGGGTGATCTAATGGTTCCGAAACACTATCTACACCTATAAATATGTGATTAACCTAACCCTAAATCATAGAATATTGTCTATGACACCATTATGCTACCAAACTGTAACAACCCGCATTCTACGCATCGAAGGATCGTAGAATATTTATTTCTTTCCCATATGAAGTCGTATGGTCATGTAACTTTGGGAAACATCCATTAGAGTCATTTCCCATGCTTATGATTTTTGTCGATTTTTAAATGACCATTTTGCCCCTAGCTGATCTTGTTTCGGCCATAACTTTTGATTGGAAAGGAATTTTGACCTGAAACCACTTCCATTAGATTCTTTTGATGGTTTACCTTTCCGTAGAGTGGTCATAATAGCCAAACGGACTTACCGTTTGGGAGATATGGCTGAAATAAGGTTTGGAAGGTGAAAAACTGCTTAACCGGGCCAAATAGGGTGATTAGTGAATAGGCCCATAACCCATTTCGGGATTAGGGTTATGGGGAGGCTGAAATAAGTTAGAGAATCATTTCATTTCAGTTTTCTAGCCTCCACTTACCTCTTGGAAATCCTAAAAATGGCCTCCAACCTCTAAATCACCTCCAAATCATCTTTTGATCAAGGATTAAGCTTAGCAACATCTAATCAAGGGAGATCTACACCAAATCAACATTGGAGCTGCTGTTTAGCATTGGGATTCACATCAAATCAGAGATTTATTTCAGATTTTAGTTTATTTGTGGCTAAGGTGAGTGATTTGCATAGTTCCTCACTAATTATGGCTAATTATGGGTAATTAGTGTTAATTAGCGAATTAAACATGATAAAATTCTGGAAAATTTTTCATAAATTCTTAAATGATGTTTTAGACCTCTGATATGAATTTGGGTTAATTTGGTTAAGTTTTGCTAATTCTATCATTAGTTTCACCTAAACATGCTTAAGGGGAAATATGGGGTTTTGGGAATGTTTGATCCATTTTAACCTATCATATTGATGTTTGAGGTTGATTATGCATGTTGTTATGACTGTATGATATGCTTTGTGATTGATTTCAATAGTTAGAATGGTCGAAAACGTCGTCGAATGGCGTAAAACACTTGCTGGAAAAGTTTCAAGAAACAGTGCAGGATCGGTTCAGATCGGATATGGTGGCTCGGATCGGATAAGTTTAACTAGGCAAGAGATTCGATCGGATCGGAACCTAACACTCGAGAACCCTGGCAAAAAGGAAGGCCATGTTGGTTAAGCTGGGGATCGGATCGGCTTAAGGACGAAGGGCTCGGACCGGAGTATGGTGAAGGGATCGGATCAGATTAGAATAGGGAACAGGGCCAGACGAGGCACAAGAACTGGAGCACGAACTGAATGGAAGATGGCAACCCGACCCAACCCGAAGTGGGACACCCGACCCGAACCGACGCGATGGAGTGGACCCGAACCGAACCGTTACCAGAGGAAGACCATGAACCGACGCAACATAGTGGACCCGACCCGAACCGATAGCTTGAAGGGGAACCCGACCAGACCCAGTATTGACCAATAACCCGAGATGCAAAGATAGTCCAATATGGGAAGTTAGAGCTCAGGATCCAGTTGGGAACCGATGAATTCACTTCATGGTTGGGCTTTGCTGCGGGACGTGTGCTAAGGAGTTGTCGACGTTCATAACTTCGATTCACCACTGAAAATGGATGATGGGCTACTTATCAGTGCAGTAGAGTCATTATGACTCGAGGGGCAAGGTGATGGTAGCAAGACTACGTTATCAGTGTAGTAGAGTCATTATGACTTGAGGGGCAAGGTGATGCGTAGTAAGACTATGAGCCAGCGCAGATGGGGTGAATAACTCCATGGGGCAAGTGGACATAGTAAGGATGGGTAAGGCTATGAGCCAGCGCAGATAGGGTGAATAACTCCATGGGGCAAGTGGACATAGTGAAGGATTAGTGGCTACGTTATCAGTGCAGTGAAGCCATTTATGACTTCATGGGGCAAAGTGATCGTAGCAAGGTATGTTGGGTGATCGAAGTGGTGAATATCGTATGCTTTACGCACTGAGTGAGAGATGTGAGGATGGTTGCTATGTTTGATTTTTTGCCATCACTAAGACATGCACACCCCCACTTCCGTATCTTTACACCGTTTGATATGGCACCTTAGAGTGTTGTACAGTATGTAGTGCTAACTCTTTGGTTGCAGGTCTAGGTTCAGGTATGTTTTAGTCTACCTGTTATTGTTCTGTTTAGATGCTTATCGCTCATACCAGGCTTTATGTCTGACCCATAGTTTTATATCTCCTCTTATTACTCTGGGTGCTCACACGAGCAGACTGAAGACAGGTTAGCTGGTGATGCGCGAGTAGCTGATTCGGAGGCGGGCAGGAGGCTTCCACGTATGATATATATATAGATATTCTCCCTGTGTCGTTGGTGGTCGCTACTTGGGCATTAGTAGTTTACCTCCTTTACCTTGCTTTTGCTTTTGAGACAGTATGAAAAGTTGTAATAATGTTTAACTTTGGATCATAAACTGTTCTTGGATTTTCCGCTGCTATGTTAGTTGTTTCAGCTTATGCACTGTCTCACCTGTTTTATGTCAAGTATGTTATTATTATATTTTATTCCATGCGCTGTGATACATTCTACAGGTTCCTTGTTAGTTCATTTCCTTCTTCCCTTTCCCTCTGATGACCCGTTCCGTGTTAACTGGACATGTGTACAACGCACCTTTGGAGTAAATGTCGGTTGGTGCGGGGCGGGCCGTCACACTTGGTATCAGAGCTCTAGGTTGCGTAGTTAACCTAGGGAAAGACACTACGGAGAGATAGTACGTATATGAGAGCGCGTATTTGTGATTACTTTGGTTTTCAAAAGCTATATATGTATATACTATTGGTAGTATAAGAATGAAGTCGTACTGCACTAGCACCACTATGGGGTCGTTAATCGTTTCTCTTTTACAGATTGACGATGAGACGATATTCTAGAGGTGCTGATAGGGGAGCCAATAATGGGAATGCTGCTGACATGAGGGCAATGTTTACTGACCTCATGAGAGACATGCTTAGAGAAGTGCAAGGGGCAGTTCCCAATCCCGAAATTGGTGGTGGCCTAGTAGTGCAGGCGCCTAGGGTCGATTTCGCCAAGTTGTGCAAGGATTACACTAACCTTGGTGGGAAGCCGTTCCACGGGACGGAGTCGGCCACAGATGTTCAAGACTGGATGGATAGCTGTGATCGTATCTTCGATGACTTGGGTCTTGAGGATGCGATGAAGAGAAGGCTAGCGTCTCGTCAGCTGCAAGGGCGAGCGATGAATTGGTGGAATGTCATTAGAACAGCTACTCCAGAAGATCGGGTTACTTGGGATCAGTTCAAGGCTCGCTTTAGCGAGAAGTTTATTCCAGCTGCCCAGAAGTCAGTGTTGTTCAAGAGGTTCTTGGAACTCAAGCAGAGTGGTAGGGCAGTTTCTGACTATATTGCTGAGTTCGACACTGTCAAAGTATGGACTATCTCTTATCGATACTCCTGAGAAGAAGAATGAGAAGTTCATTACTGGTTTGGATGGATACTTGGGGGAAAGACTTATCAACCACATCGATGAGACTTTTGAATCGATTGTGGGGAAAGCTTTGAGATCAGAGAGTCTTTACCCTAAGTCAAAGACTAAGGCTGCATCTGCAGAAGGACCAAAGCCACAAGTAGGCAGTGGAGGCAAGAATAACTCTCAGAATAAGAGGAAGCAAGACCAATCTAAGGGTGGCCAGAAAAAGAGCAAGAAGGATGTTGAGTGCTTCAGCTGTGGTAAGAAGGGCCATTATGCTAAAGATTGTCGGGCCAAGACAGCGGATAAGAAGTGCTTCAACTGTGGTCAAGTGGGACATTTCAAGGATAAGTGTCCGCAACCTCTTAAGGAGAAGCAGATTGTGAAAGCATATGCTATTGATGCTATTCCTTCTTCGTCGAATGCCCCAACTACGGTGGAGAAAGGAAAGAATGTTGTTATTCAAGGTATGCTTTCTATTTATGATGTACCAGTTCGATTTTTGTTTGATACTGGGGCTTCCCGTTCCTTCATATCTAGTGACCTGATAGATAGGTTGGGACTGGAACCCGAGATAGTCGATAGACCATTGGTTGTGGCGAACCCGATTGGTGGTTCGACTAGCCTTAGTATGATTTGCAGGAATTTGGTCTTATCGAGTCATGGATGTATGTTTGTGATTACTTTGTTTTGGGCTTTACTGCGTATGGCATTATATTGGGAGTCGATTGGCTCCAAAGATACGGGGTGGTGGTAGACTGTGAGGTCTTTTTGGTGACAGTTAGGGCGGATGATGGGCGGAGGGTAGTGTTTGGTAGTCTACATAGTGATGGGGTTATGGCTAGTTTTGTAAATTCCCTCGACATCCCGCAGGATGAGCTGTCAGATGTGCCCGTGGTTGGCCAGTATCCGGACGTCTTCGAGGAGGTGACCGGGCTTCCACCACACCGAGAGATTGAGTTCCGTATTGATTTAGTGAAAGATGCCAGACCTATAGTGATGCCACTTCGTCGTATGGCACCAAGGGAGCAGCGAGAGCTCGGGGTGCAAGTCAGCAATCTTTTGAAGAAGGGATTTATTAGAAGAAGTGTCTCCGAGTGGGGAGCACCAGTTGTGTTTGCCACTAAGGCAGATGGTTCCCTTCGTTTGTGTGTGGACTATCGCGAGTTGAATAAGGTAACGAGGAAGAATAAGTATCCTCTACCGCGGATAGATGATTTGTTTGATCAACTGGAAGGAGAAAGAGTGTTCTCCCAGTTGGACCTCGCGACAGGATTTCATCAGCTACGAGTAGCGGATGAGAGTGTTCCGAAAACGACATTTAGGACGCCGTCTGGATTTTATGAGTGGTTGGTCATGCCATTTGGGTTGACCAATGCACCAGCCTACTTTGTGGATCTTATGAATCGAGTATTCAGAGATCAGTTGAATAAGTTTGTTCTTGTGTTCGTAGATGATATCCTTGTTTACTCAAGGACAGAGGAGGAACATAAGGGACACTTGAGGATAGTGATGGAGGTGTTGAGGAAACACCAATTGAAAGCGAAATTCTCTAAGTGTCACTTTTGGAGAAGGGAAGTGAGATTCTTGGGTCATGTTGTTTCAGAGAGTAGTATTGCCGTGGACCCTGCGAAGGTGGCTACGGTACAGGATTGGCCTACGCCCAAGAATGTAACAGATGTAAGAAGTTTCTTGGGGTTGGCTGGATATTATCGTAAGTTTATCCAGGACTTCTCCAAGATAGCAGCACCGTTGACTCAGTTGACTAAGAAGAATCAGTCCTTCGTCTGGGACGGAGTGTGTAAGAATGCATTCAAGAGTCTAAAAGAGAAGTTGATGCGTGCGCCAGTGTTAGTCATTCCTAAAGGGAATGAAGAGATGACGGTACACATGGATGCTTGTGGTACCGGACTAGGTGCTGTATTGATGCAAGGAGGTAGGGTTGTAGCTTATGCTAGTCGACAGCTAAAGCCGCATGAGAAGAAGTATCCTACCCATGATTTGGAATTGGCAGCGATCGTGTTTGCGCTAAAGATGTGGAGACATTATCTCTTGGGAGAAAGATTTGAGTTGTTTACCGATCATAAATCGTTAAAGTATCTCTTCTCTCGGAAAGATCTGAATCTCCGTCAGTAGAGATGGTTAGAGTTCTTGGCTTCGTATGATTTTGATATCGCATAAACACCTGGGAAAGGTAATGCGGTAGTCGATGCCTTGAGTAGGAGACATGCCAGTTTAGGGGCAATGTTTCTCGAATGGAAGCAACTAGAGTATATCGCGGGGTTTGATTTCAGACCAAAGTGCGAATTAGATCTAGTCATGCTAGCTAGTTTGGTGATCAGACCCACTTTGATAGAGCGGATTGGTTCCAGCCAGAGGGATGATCTTAATCTACTGGAAATCATCTCCAAGTTAGAGACGAACATCGACGGTGAGGAGATGAATTTGTATGGGCTTGATCGAGAGGGATGGCTTCGAAAGAATGGAAGACTAGTTGTACCCAACGTGAATGGTTTGAGAGATGAAGTGCTTAGAGAATGTCATCACTCAAAACTGACTATACATCCCGGTGGTAATAATATGTATCGAGACATGAAGCAGACTTATTACTGGGAAGGGATGAAAAGAGACGTTGGGAAGTTTATATCCAAATGCATGAATTGCCAGCTAGTTAAAGCCGAGCAAAAGAAGCCTAGTGGGTTGTTGCAACCATTAGAAATTCCCGAATGGAAATGGGAGCAAGTCTCGATGGATTTCATCGATGGTTTACCAAGGACTAGATCGGGATATGATAGCATTTGGGTAATTGTGGATCGATTGACTAAGAGCGCAAGATTTATACCAGTCAAATCGACCAGAACGGTAGCTAAGTTAGCAGAATTGTATATGAAGTGGGTAGTGAGATTTCATGGAGTACCCAAAAGCATAGTAAGTGACCGAGACCCATTGTTCACTAGTGGGTTTTGGAAGAGCTTACAAGAGGCTTTAGGGTCAGGATTACATCTCAGTACCGCATATCATCCTCAGACCGACGGTCAGACGGAGAGGGTGAATCGTATATTGGAAGATCTCTTAAGAGCTTGTATATTGGATTTTGGTGGATCATGGGATGACCATTTGCATCTAATAGAGTTTGCATATAATAATACCTACCAATCCAGTATCGGTATGGCTCCATATGAAGCTTTGTACGGAAGACCGTGCAACTCACCATCATGTTGGATAGAGACCGGTGAGAAGTTTATACTTGGACCAGATGTAGTAAGAGAAACCTCGGACAAGATTAAGGTCATTCAACAACGAATGAAAGCTGCCCAAGATAGGCAGAAGAGTTATGCTGATAAGAGGAGAAGAGACTTAAAATTCTCCATTGGTGACTTGGTGTTTGTCAAGATTTCTCCGTTGAAGAGCGTGATACGATTTGGCAGGAGAGGCAAGTTAGCACCAAAATTTGTTGGCCCATTCCCTGTTCTTGAACTAGTCGGGAATTTGGCATATAGAGTTGGCTTACCAGAGAAGATGGTGGGAGTTCACAATGTATTTCATGTTTCCCAACTAAGGAAGTTCGTTCACGACTCAGATATGACTATTTCACCTGATCAGTTAGAGGACTTCGAAGTAGAACCTGAGGCGGTTGGGAACCGCAAGCCGATTCGTATTGTGGGGCACGATACGAAGCAACTTCGAAGGAAGGCGGTGAAGCTAGTCAAGGTTCAGTGGGGCGAGAACGAGAATGATTGTACTTGGGAGAAAAAGGAGAGCATTAGGAAGGCGTATCCAGAACTCTTTGCCTGGTAAGATTTACTTTGTAATTTAGTTATTCCGCATGCTAGGATATACTTGTTTTGCATGTTTGATTGTTGTTTATGATTGATAGGCATGCGGGACCCTTTGTGTGTTTGGTTAGGGAATTTCGGGGGCAAAATTTCTTAAGGGGGGGAGAATGTAACAACTCGCATTCTACGCATCGAAGGATAGTAGAATATTTATTTCTTTCCCATATGAAGTCGTATGGTCATGTAACTTTGGGAAACATCCATTAGAGTCATTTCCCATGCTTATGATTTTTGTCGATTTTTAAATGACCATTTTGCCCCTAGCTGATCTTGTTTCGGCCATAACTTTTGATTGGAAAGCAATTTTGACCTGAAACCACTTCCATTAGATTCTTTTGATTGTTTACCTTTCAGTAGAGTGGTCATAATAGCCAAACGGACTTACCGTTTGGGAGATATGGCTGAAATAAGGTTTGGAAGGTGAAAAACTGCTTAACCGGGCCAAATAGGGTGATTAGTGAATAGGCCCATAAACCATTTCGGGATTAGGGTTATGGGGAGGCTGAAATGAGTTAGAGAATCATTTCATTTCAGTTTTCTAGCCTCCACTTACCTCTTGGAAACCCTAAAAATGGCCTCCAACCTCTAAATCACCTCCAAATCATCTTTTGATCAAGGATTAAGCTTAGCAACATCTAATCAAGGGAGATCTACACCAAATCAATATTGGAGCTGCTGTTTAGCATTGGGATTCACATCAAATCAGAGATTTATTTCAGATCTTAGTTTATTTGTGGCTAAGGTGAGTGATTTGCATAGTTCCTCACTAATTATGGGTAATTATGGGTAATTAGTGTTAATTAGCGAATTTAAACATGATAAAATTCTGGAAAAATTTTCATAAATTCTTAAATGATGTTTTAGACCTCTGATATGAATTTGGGTTAATTTGGTTAAGTTTTGCTAATCCTATCATTAGTTTCACCTAAACATGCTTAAGGGGAAATATGGGGTTTTTGGGAATGTTTGATCCATTTTAACCTATCATATTGATGTTTTGATGTTTGAGGTTGATTATGCATGTTGCTATGACTATATGATATTCTTTGTGATTGATTTCAATAGTTAGAATGGTCAAAAACGTCGTCGAATGGCGTAAAACACTTGCGGGAAAAGTTTCAGGAAACAGTGCAGGATCGGATCGGATATGGTGGCTCGGATCGGATAAGTTGAACTGGGTAAGGGATTCGATCGGATCGGAACCTGACACTTGAGAACCCTGGCAAAAAGGAAGGCCATGTTGGTTAAGCTGGGGATCGGATCGGCTTAAGGAAGAAGGGCTCGGACCGGAGTATGGTGAAGGGATCAGATCGGATTAGAATAGGGAACGAGACCAGACGAGGCACAGGAACTGGAGCACAAACTGAATGGGATATGGCAACCCGACCCGACCCGACCCGAAGTGGGACACCCGACCTGAATCGACGCGATGGAGTGGACCCGAACCGAACCGTTACCAGAGGAAGACCATGAACCGACGCAACGTAGTGGACCCGACCCGAACCGATAGCTTGAAGGGGAACCCGACCAGACCCAAAATTGACCAATAACCCGAGATGCAAAGGTAGTCCAATATGGGAAGTTAGAGCTCAGGATCCAGTTGGGAACCGATGAGTTCACGTCATGGTTGGGCTTTGCTGCGGGACGTGTGCTAAGGAGTTGTCGACGTTCATAACTTCGATTCACCACTGAAAATGGATGATGGGCTACTTATCAGTGCAGTAGAGTCATTATGACTCGAGGGGCAAGGTGATGGTAGCAAGACTACGTTATCAATGCAGTAGAGTCATTATTACTTGAGGGACAAAGTGATGCATAGTAAGACTATGAGCCAGCGCAGATGGGGTGAATTACTCCATGGGGTAAGTGGACATAGTAAGGATTGGTAAGGCTATGAGCCAGTGCAGATGGGTTGAATAACTCCATGAGGCAAGTGGACATAGCGAAGGATTAGTGGCTACGTTATCAGTGTTGTGAAGCCATTTTATGACTTCATAGGGGCAAAGTGATTGTAGCAAGGTATGTTGGGTGATCGAAGTGGTGAATATTGTATGCTTTACGCACTGAGTGAGAGATGTGAGGATGGTTGCTATTTTTGATTGTTTGCCATCACTAAGACATGCACACCACCGACCTCCGTATCTTTACACCGTTTGATATGGCACCGTAGAGTGTTGTACAGTATGTAGTGCTAACTCTTTGGTTGCAGGTCCAGGTTCAGGTATGTTTTAGTCTACCTGTTATTGTTCTGTTTAGATGCTTATCGCTCATACCAGGCTTTATGTCTGACCCAGAGTTTTATGTCTTCTCTCATTACTCTGGGTGCTCACACGAGCAGACTAGAGACAGGTTAGCTGGTGATGCGCGAGTAGCTGATTCGGAGGCGGCCAGGAGGATTCCACGTATGATATATATAGATATTCTCCCTGTGTCGTTGGTGGTCGCTACTTAGGCATTAATAGTGTACCTCCTTTACCTTACTTTTGCTTTTGAGACAATTTGAAAAGTTGTAATAATGTTTAACTTTGGATCATAAGTTGTTCTTGGATTTTCCGCTGCTATGTTAGTTGTTTCAGCTTATGCACTGTCTCACCTGTTTTATGTCAAGTATGTTATTATTATATTTTATTCCATGCGCTGTGAGACATTCTACAGGTTCCTTGTTAGTTCATTTCCTTCTTCCCTTTCCTTCTAACGACCCGTTCCGTGCTAACTGGACATGTGTACAGCGCACCTTTGGAGTAAATGTCGGTTGGTGCGGGGCGGGCCGTCACACAAACTCTCTCTTAAACCCTAGCCGCCGCCTCTAAATCTAATCTCAAGTGTTCATTCACAATTCAAATTAAAGTTAAGAGCTACAACAACAATCGAAGAAGAATAATCAGCGTTTCTGCATTAAATTCGATTTATAATCCTTTTCTTTAGCCACGAAAGGCAAGTACAATTATTTTCTGATATAAACGTTAATTATGATTGTGGCATGAATTGTAAATCTGAATCTGAGGTTATGTCTGTTCTGTTCTGTTTAGATCTATCTTACTTTGTATCTCTTTCTTCTTTCTGTTCTATAGCCAGGCTACTACGAGCCTGCGCCGAATCTCATAAGAGATTAACGCACGAACGCTAAATTTTGGGACAAATAATGAATAATGCATAATTGGACATGAAACTGTTGCCTATGAGACTATTATTGCCTATGACTATGATTCATGACTATGAGACTATTGCCTATGACTATGATTCACGCCTATGAGAATATTGCCTATGACTATGATTCATGCCTATGAGACTATTGCCTATGACATTGAATAAGAAACTATTGTGATTTGTCGCCTATGACTATTGTAGTTAGTTTCTTAAGCCTATTCCCTTAATGAGACTAGATCTCATATTTAGTATGTAACTTTGCTAGTTTATTTCCATTCACTGTTATGTACATCGAGCCAAGTGGGGCCATTATCATTGTATTTGGTTCATTATTTCATGCCTATTATTTCTTGTGCTTATCTCCTATTCCTTTTGCTAGGGCCATTTCATGATACTTAGAGAACTTGTTGAAACATTGGGCGTAGCTTAATTAAGTTAATAAATATGGTTGCATAATTTGAATTGGCTATGATAGAGAATGATTTACATGCATATTAGCCTTAGACAAAAATGGTAAACTAGAATATTAAATCTAGTTTTGACATGAACTGTAAATGGGAATATTAAGGCTAAGATTTGGGGCATATGTTGTATTATGAATTATGATCTTGATTTAGGCATGTAAGTTTAGGCTAAATCTATGATTAGGCAAGATAGGTAAATAGAGTTTTAGATATATATAATCTGCTAAATTTGTTATCTGCTAAATCCGTTAAATTGCCTAATCCGTTATCTGCAAAATCTGTTATATTGCCTAATTTGCTAGTTCTGCTATATTGCCTAATCTGCTAGATCTGTTCATCTGCTAAATCTGTCATCTGCTAAGTCTGCTGAAAATGCCTAATCCGTTATATGCTAAATCTACTAAATTGCTTAATCTGCTAAATCTGTTAAGTCGCCTAATCTGCAAAATCTATTATCTGCTGAGTTGATATATTTAGTCTGTTATTGACATAATCTGAATTGGCTATAGTTATGAATAATTGACATGTATATTAGGCATGGGCTTAAATGGTAAATTATTAATTAATTGGCCGCAAAGATAAACATGGCTAACTCGAGGTTAGAATGAGTTTGCAGCGTAATCCTGCCCGGAACCGCCCGGCACACCGTAAACAATAGGTTCTAATGTGAGAAGTTAGTCATAACATGCTTGAAACCCGAGGTTAAACTTAGTTTGTGGCAGAAATCTGCCCGGAACCAACCGGCCTAACCAGTAGCCGCAAACTGTCAGTCTAATGTGAGAGGTCTGGGCATTAATATTTAATTAATGAAAATCTGAGATAAATATGATGTCTAAAACGTGTTGGGTGGATAGGGTTAAACCAACTGGACTAATGAAATTAATAAACCCGTTTCATGAATCTGTAGGCCCAGTACAAAGTTAGACAAGTCTGTAAATCTGTTAAATCTGTATGTCTGATCCGTTAGTCTGAAAACTTATTAACTTGATTTTCTGATCTGTGAACTAGTTGACCTGAACTCTGTATGTCTGAACTTGTAAACAAGTTAATCTGAAATCTGTTAGTCTGGGGGCACAAGGTTAGGAGGGAAAATACTTGTGTCATCTGTTGTTTGGGACCCATATTAGTCAGTAACCCTTTTTGGTATCAAAACTTTTAACCCAACAGTAGGTAGGGTCCGGGCACGCTTACTGAACTAATTATAAGCGGTTCATTCGTATAATGGCGAGGGGTGTTGATGGTGCGTTCCAACCGGGTCATGTGCGTGCATGGATCCTGGTCTGCCTCTGAGGATGTAAGACGCCGTGACATCTATAAATAGGTCTATGTCATTCAAAGGTTGCCACTTTAGGGAATGATACACCCTTTTGTGGGGCTGGCACAGGGTATTTATGTATTAGGGAGCCGATCGTGTGGGGTAGGATTTAGGGTACACTTAGTTCTGTTTGTTTTGTGGGGTACCGTCTGTTTCTATTGGGTGGTAACACCTGTCTGTTTCTGCGTGGTACCATCTGTTGGAGTGGTAAAGGCCCATTTACTAGTGTACACCTAATTCTAACATTCTGTTTCCGTAGGGATTATTCTGTTTCCGTTTCTGTCTCTGTTCGGGTGGTAAAGGCCCATTACTAGCATTCTGTTTCTGTACTTTCTATTCGGGTGGTAAAGGTCCATTATTAGCATTATGTTTCTGTACCTTCTGTTAGGGTGGTAAAGGCCCATTATTCTGTTTCTGTTTAGACATTAGGGTAACACCTAATCCTGTTATACTAGTATTAGTGCAGAGAAGTGAAAAGTAATATCATCATGTTTCTTCTGTTTAACCTAAGTATATCTGTTATTCCTGTTTCCTGTTATCTCTCATCCAGTTTTATTTGCATGCCATGACATTATTATCTGTTCATAACTGAAAGTCACTGGACTTGCCAGACTTTATGTCTGAACCTTTTTGTTTCTCCTCTTTCCTTCCGCTCCCCCCCCCCAGGTTTTCAAGGAGGGAATACTCTAGCTTGATCCAGATCTTTCTTCCTGCTTGGAGTGCTTGAAGTGCTTAAAGTATGGATCGTCTTTTTCTGGCATCTTTGGTGGGGATTATGATTTTAAAGTTTTGTACTCTGATGGCTTTTGAACAAAGCTGATATATATGTACTTGAGTTTTTGGTAAAGTTGTAACCAAGCTGATTTCTGTCCGCTGCAATAAAGTTATAAAGTTTTTCAAGTATTATTTTTATATCTGTTCTGTTTACTAAAATGCTCCATCAAAGTTAAGGCATTCCCTTTGTGAGTGACCTTAACGGACGTGGGGTGTTACAATCTCCAAGTACGTCTAGACGATCACTAACTGATGCCCTCCTCTTGGTTGTACGGCCCAATCAAGATCATCAGTAATCACCCAAACGACGTGAAGACCTCCGGTCTTCAACCATCGTCTTCATCTTCAAATCATCGTCGAATCAGTTATTCAGAATGGGATAAACCCGGTCTTTCTGAATAACTCGCGTATATAATAAACAAGTGTTACACAAACATAACATATGCCTCATTCCAATTCATCAGTCACTAACCATAAATTAGCAAGAGAATAATTCCCCAAATATTAACCCCGAAGGCCGAAACCAACATCAGATCAATACCCAGGAAACCATTTTGCTTAGCTAACCTACAGTTAGTTTCTAAATTTCACAGTCTTAGGGAAAGGTTCCCATTAATTTTATCAAAGGTAAATTCTTTTAAATTTATTCTTTATTCTTCCTTTGAATATCAATTCAAACTAGTCGGGATTAGCGAACCACACCGAAGTAATTATTTATTTTATTTCCCAATCCCAACCTATTCATCCCAAGGAGCAAAACTGGTAATACTCCATATCAAACACCACGGTGTTATAGGTAAAGTTAATTACTATTTCACGTTCAAATCTAGTTAAAGATTTAACTATCGCTTGGAGCAAAACTGGTGATACTCCATTCTCGATCATTTCAATCTAATTAAAGATTCATTAAAACTCCACTTAGTTTTAATCATTAATTGGGTTAAAGAACCGATGTCATTTAAAACACGGTTCACGATAAACCCCAAAACCACATCACATTTCAATCAGTCCCTAACCGTAAATTAGTAAGAGGACAGTTCCCTAAAATATTAACCACGAAGGCCAAAACCAACATCAGATCAATATCCAAGAAACCATCCAACTTAACTGATCCCCAGTAAGTTCTTAATTTTCTTAACTCCATTTGAGTTTAAGAACAGTATTATAAAAGATACCGTTCAGGACAACCCAAAATCCCATTTGATATTAAACACAAGGCTCTGAATAGAAAATATATCGGCTTATATTCAATATCAAATTCTGAAACCAACAAATATCGTATTGGAAATAACGATATAAATATATCTTTCAAATTTCCATAACAACATCTATATAATCACGAAATCCAACATCAAACTATTCCGAAGATGATTTCGTTTCAAATCCATTCCAATTCAATTATTGGAAATTTTGGTTATCTTTAAAACCATTTCAAATCCACTTTATTTATTTTAAAAATAAATAGAATTATAATTCTAGTTCAAAGCTAGTTCATTTCGATAAAAATCTATTTTTATCTTTTCAAATATGGAGTTTTTCATCCTAATTCTTCACAAATCATTTCTTATGATTTTACACAAATTATTACTATTTTTAATATTTTTATCAAGGCCCGTTCAGTCGATTTCCATCAACGGCCATCAAACTGCTCTTACAGCGACCTTTTCCAAATTTGATTTGGACATTATTCCAAATCCAACCGTTAGATTTCAAATCTCTAATATTCATTAGAAAGATCTTTTTGATACGAACCCAATGGTTCTGGTTTTAGGAGAATCCGACGGCCGGATCTCCCGCAACATCCATTCGAAGTCAATGGTCGAAATTCGCCAACTGCCGCAACGCGGCGCGTTCTATTCAGGCCATTATATATATATATATATATAATATATTATATAAATTTCGTCGATTTCATTTCAAAACGTATTTTATAAATCGTTTAAATTCGTTTTTGAAACGATTTCAACTTCATATTCAATTTCTAATCAAAATTGAATATTCCTTATCATTAATCTATAAATGATAATATTTTCAAAACGTTATATTTCTATATTCATTTTAAAAACGAATATAATCGATATAAATATCGTTCACGTCAAAATGGCGTCAATCTAATCCACACGGCTTTTATTCAACACGTGAATATTTATTCTATTCAACACATGAATTTTATATTATTCAACACCTGAATTTATTTTCAATTCAACACATGAATTTATTTTCAATTCAACACATGAATTTTTTTTCTATTCAACACATGAATTTATTTTCTTAATTGGAATGGGGCCCAATCAATTACCATATAATTTTAATTATATGGATTTTCTACAACACATGTATGTAATAGCAACGATAAATAATCAACCATCATCCAAAGTGCACTACACTGTATAAGCATCAAACATAGATATCTAACGCTTACAACAGCCTGTCAATCAATCGATCGACATACAACTAATTGTTGGGATTAGTGTATGTCATATATTATCCCAATACCCGTGTGGGGTTTCAAATCAACAAACACAGATTTTTATTTGTGCAGTTGGACGATGTGTAAAATTTATCGTCCCAATCAATATCAGTCAAATCAATGTATATAAACAAATCGTTCGATTTGTTTATAAATATTTATTTATTCACATACCCATTAAAATTATATTTTTAACGACAAAATATTTTTAACTATATAAATATTTCATTTCATTTCACATCACACAATCAATTTTCACCACAACAAACAATCAAACATACAAGCCATCCATGGTCTGTGGACGACGGGTGTCTTGTGCTACTAAGCACCGTCTGCATCCTAGTATATATTTCAAACTAGAAATAAATTAAAGGTGAGGCGTTCTCACCGAGGGTTCCACTCCTCCATTTTATTTCTGAAATTCAGAATATATGGATCTGGTCGTACTTCCAATGCAGTCTTCTCCACGCTGTTCAATATTAAAATCACATTTTTAATAAGATGTTCTATACATTAAAAATCAAATTTTTAATACTCTACCGATATAAAAATTATATTTTTTATTCTTTCTATAATATAAAAATCATATTTTTATTCTTCCTATGATATAAATATCATATTTTTATTATCCCTAAAAATATTTTCATACATACTATAAAAAATCTATTTTATATTTTCTATTTTAAAACAATGTATATATTTTCTATTTTAAAACAAAGTATATTTTTATATTCAAACAATGTATATTTTTATATTCAAACTATGCTAATTTTTACATTCAAACTATGTATATTTTTATATTCAAACTATGCTAATTTTTACAAACTATGTATATTTTATATTCAAACTATGCTAATTTTTACATTCAAACTATGTATATTTTATATTCAAACTATGCTAATTTTATTTTATGAAACCAATGTTATTTCTATTTATAAAATCAATGCTTTTTCTTCTTTTCATTTATAATCTCAGATCTTATATAACAATTTTTTTTCCTTCTTTCAATGCTATTTTATTTTCTAGAAACAATGCATATTTAATTACATGGTTTAAACATTACACTGCAAGTCATCTTCTTCTTCGTCGTCTTCACGCTCCACCCTAGGGTTTCACCACCGTCGCCTCCTGACAAAGCCGGACCCAGATCAACGGCAGACCCTCGACGCGCCTTCAGATGCTCCACCGACGCTGGCCATTGGGGCCCACTCGCGACACCCCAGCGCGCTGAAATCGAGCTCGAACTCGAGCCCTTTGAGCTCGAATTCCCACCAAATTACGCCCCTATATTCGATCATGCCAGTACCAATTTCAAGCCCTCTCTTAGTACAACAATTTGTGCTTTGATTTCATAAGATAATTCGAAGTGAGGAGGAAGAAATCAATGGGAGAAGGATTGAGCATTTCTGTTCGTTCAACGAAGAGTGACGGCGGGTTTTTTCTTTGACTGTGAATAAATGGTTTGACTAGGGTTTTGACCCTTCTTATAATAATTATTTTGTATTATTTTTTCATTAAAGTGATCTTTTGTATACAAACTTCAAATTAAACCTAATGACTGTCGCCCCTAGCTAATTAACCCCATTCCGAACACAATGGGTTATGTCCAATAAGCCGATTCGACTGTCTCAATCAGTTTCTGTCAAAATCAAAATATAAATCTATATATTGAATTTGAACACACATTTCAAATTACCAGGGCCACATACAGGCTCTAAAAATTCCCAAAAAATATTTTCTAGCTTCGTATTGACGATACGGTTCTAACGGAACTAATTTCATCAAATTCCGAGACCGTTTGAAAAATGGTCATTTTCCAGTCGATCGAAATTGACTGAAACTGTTAAAACACGTTTTCCTTTGCCACGCTCACATATTGATTCAGAGAATTATGAATTTTGAAACCTAGCAATATTTTGACATTCCGGTTCCAACAAAAGTAGTTTCATCGAATACAGAGGTCGTTTGCAAAATGGCTATTTTTAAAGGCCTTTATATATACTAAAAAATATATAAATTCCACAACAACTTTTCTGAATTTTAAACTGGACATATCTTTCACTCTATAAAGTGAAATCTCGGTTTCTTATATCCGTTAGAAAGATATGCTCAAACAGATTCAAATATTTCTTGTTTCGCTAAAATTCGGTTTATTTTGAACCCGGTACATTCATTTAAACTTTGAAATCGAATTTTCGAACTACCGCGCCATTTTCAATTCCTTTTATAATTTAAAATAAATATTTATATTATAACGTCGATCTATATAAATATATACGTTCGAATTCCATTCAAAATAAATTTCTCGTCGATATCATTTAAAATAATTCATTTAAAATAATTCATTTTAAATAATCAAAATTCGTTAAAATTGCCAAAATAAAAATTTTAAATTGGCTCGGATTTCCAGGTTATTACAATCTCCCCCACTTAAAACTATTCGTCCTTGAAAAGGAACGAAGCCGAAAGTTGTTTAACTAATCAACTCAACTTTCACTATTTTCAATACGGCTTAAGTTCTTCAACTTTTCAGTTTCTAAGAACTTTTCAATTTTTTCAAAAATTTGGCTAACACCCTAAATTTTCGGAAAATTTCGCTATAACCTCCCCTGCACCGGGAGCTTTGGGATATTTCAAATAGACTCCCATGGCCCTCACCAATCCGAAAAGAAAAAGAAACAGCCAAGCGGCTAGCCAATTAGCTCATAAAATCATCCAAATCCAATAAATATGTAAACATGTACCTATTTGTCAGGAAAATAAGTTTATTCTTCTGCTCTAGCCTCCTTGCTATGACCTGTTCAATGTAAGTACATGTATATGCATGCAAATGCAACTAATTTTCAATACAATCCACTATTTGGTACAATTTGGCTAAAGGTTCAACATTTAATTAATCAAACAATAATCAAACAACTCAACCAGCAATCAATTAGTTGATTATCATTTCAATCACATAACTTTGATATATAGTCTAAAAATCAGATTTTTGATGCCAAATCACAACAATAAGCCCTATCTAGCTTTGGTTCTCACACCAGTCAACTGGAATCATACAAAAATCCCACCTTCGAAACACGAAAATAAATTCTGATGATGACTCATCAATCATCAGAATCATGTCCGAGCGACTAGAGTGTGATTCTATATCTATCCGGCATATTAAAACTTCGAATACACGTGGATCAGACGTATACGCAAAATCTTTATATACTAGATAGTCCAAATCAATATAAAATAAATAATCAAATACGAATAATTGATTTAAATATTCAAAACAAAAATTGTTTTCATTTTATTTTTGAAAATAACACCCTTTACACTCGTTCTAGGATACTACTGATCCTATCTCTAACGAGTCATTCTTATTGGATATTACTAATACAATTTCTGATGAATTCTTTCGTATGGTTCTAATTTGTCTTGTTCTCTGAGCTTTGTAAACCAAAGCTCTGATACCAACTGTGAAGACCCATAACTTCCCCGTGAAGGAAAGAGCGGATACTTTGAGAACAACACACAAAAGAATGCAAACAAAAGAACATTTCATTGTTAATTACAACAACTTTATCAGATTACAAGAATATACAGAGTATGAATGAATAAAATACATTCAATAAATATCAGAGATTACAATAAATTACATAGCAGCGGAAAAATAATACAAAACACAACTGAAAGTAATACACAGATATAGAGCTTTCCGAGTATCGTTCCAGCTGTAAACCAGGTTCCTGTGAATATAAATCTGCAGAACCAAAACTATTAGCTGCCCGTGTCAAAGTAAGGGCACCCAGAGTTTAGGTTAAAACAATAAACTCCAGGTCAGTCACGTGACTGGTGTGAGAACTAAAACAGTTATTAATCTTTATTTTAAAGTTAGGTAAATCAAGGGACCACGCCGTATAACATGGAACGGGTTTCCTCCCAAGAATACCAGTGCATAAAACAACAGCGCAATGCTAAATAAAGAACAATGATGCTATTATAAGGCCCAGGTCCCATCACATAATGCAACACAAGCCGAATGATAGGGTTTTACCTTATAATAGCCAAAGAATGCTTGATACGCTAAAAACAAATCATTTGATACTATAATAAGTGCATAGTGTATAAAACAATTTCAATCATAAGTATCAATCATAGACGGCATGAGTGCCACATCCCACTATGTCGCCATACTAGGCTCTACAATCAAAACTGCAAAGTTACGTATTTGGAAATTGGATTTCACTGTGAACCGAGGCAAAAGATAGTCCTTACCGAATTCGAGAGCCTCTAGTCCACCCCCCACGCAAGGCGTAGACAAGCCTTGCATCATCAGGGCTGGTCCACCGATGTGGATTATTATGCCTGAACACTATGTTTCCCCGCCCTTTGGGGTGTAAATAAGCCAACAAATGACTCCATCGGCTCCACATAGTCACCGATATATTCGAGGCTCCTCGCAACAGCAACAACCACATAAGTCAAACTCGTCAGAGCGTGTAAAATCACTGACGCCACTTCTAACTAGAAAGAAACGCATGTCCTCCCTGAGGTCCTTCTCCCATTGCTGGTTCACACCGGTGTGTGAGGCTCGCAAATCAACGCTACACAATGCTATGCCACATAGGCCGTGCTTTGATCATCACCCACAAGACTTTGCTTTTCAACAGAAGCCTTGATCATATTGCCACTTAGGCGTGCCACACAGGCAAGTCACTCCATGCGTTTGATACTAATCAATATATAACCTCTAAGCTCGTACGTCTCAGAGAAGGGCGTTGAAACACCCCACCTCCGATAAGGTCACTCACAAAGGGAATGCCTTAATTTTGGTGGAGGTTTATAAGTAAAAGCCACAGATAAATTCAAGACATATATAAATACACATATTTTAAACAGCGAAAATCAAACAGACTTTTATTTCATCAATACGTGTTCAAAACATAACATTCCATAATTGTCTCAAAATACTTCCATCATTACAACCTCATAACTGTCTTGATTATTAAAGAAGCATAAAACACAAATAAAGTGAAAAAATCCCCATAGTGATATCCAAAGCCATAGTCCGAGCAAAAAAACCCCAAATCATACATCTACGTTCTTGGAGCTTGTACAGAGCCTGATTGAGCTGAGCTGTTTCCTCCCTGTGGACCTTGGGGGGGGGGGGTAACAAAAGAAAAGAAGACGAAAATAAAATAGGGTCAGACATAAAGCCTGAGTAAATCTAGTAACTCTTCAGTATGTGAATAAGAAAAGGGCATGACAGATATATACTGAAAATAGGATGGTGTCACAAGCTAAGGGAGTGTCGAATGTACTATCGCACCCATACTATATCTCTGCATCTACTTGAGTTTACTCTAACTGGCACCCCATGGTGAGGGTGAAGTGATCCCCAACTTTATTTAAAGATCGGCTCCTACTCGCGTTAACATGTGTCATACGGCCCCCAAGAATTGTAGATACATATGCTGGTCCACCACGGGGTGTATCAAGACCCATTGTGGCGGCCCCGACACAAATTCTAGAAGGCATAGGCTATACTACTGGTGTCCCCAGTGCCCTGGTTGTCTGCTCCGGAGTGTGTGCACGCCCGCACCACGTTAGACCTGCACTGTGCACCCACCGCCGTCGTATGACCGCTTACAATCAGCCTAGTAATCGTGCCCCACCCTGCCTAGTTTCAGGGTACCGTTGATACCTAACTTGGGTTACTGCTGAAACAGGTCCCTCGTTACCAAGATTTTCTAGTCAAACATGTTAAGTGGTTAAGTTTCTGTATTTATCTAACCCCACCCATCAATTCTTGTTAACATGTTGAATTTGGTTAAGTGTTAAAGTTGACTTAACCCTACCATCCGTCCTTAGCCTCTTAGGAGCACCTGACCACTCACATTAGACAGGTATTGCTACGGTTACCGGATATGCCGGTCGGTTCCGGGCAGGTTTACACCATAGCTTAGTCTAACCTCGGGTCCTTATTGGGCTCAATGCTTAACCACCCACATTGGATAGGTATTGTTGTGACTACTGGACAGCCGGGCGGTTCCGGGCAGGTTTACATCACAACTCAATCCAACCTCGGGTTAAGCATATCGTGTTTTCTAAAATTTACATATTTTATTACTTCTCAATTATATATTTAAATGTCATATCTTTTATTTTTGGGTATAACGATTCATACCGCTTTAAATGTCATTGTAATTGGCATGTGCCAAACATGCCAACATGTATTTCAATGTTTTACACCCAACGTTGTTACCCCCGTTTGTAACGTTCGCAACATTGTAACAAATGTTAGGCTCAACACAATTCGGCCCAAATTTATAAACGTGAGAAAAAGAGGAAACTCAATAACATGTAATATTTTAAAACATATAAGGGTGTGTGGCGCATGAACTTGCAATTTAGCGATTCAATTAATCATATAGTATGAGTCATGTGAACTTGCATTCAAATCAATGTATAACCAAGTAGGTGACATATGAAATGGCATAGTTTAGGCTTACACAACTTGTGTTTAAATATGTTTAACTTGGCAAAATGTCAAACACAAAACTAGCATGATGTATATTCAACAAAAGGTCCAATTATAACATCTAATCACATAGCCTATTTCAACATGAACTTGCATAGTTCATGAAACACAACGATACTTTACATAGATCCAATTATACTTGCAAAAAACACGAACTTGCATAGTTTATGAAACACAAATGATACTTAACATAGATCCAATTATACTTCAAATAAACATGAAAGTGATATCATAGGTTTTGGGTCATGTAGGCATAAAAGGTTTCAAGTCTAAATCATGTTTACATAAACCTTAATGAATGTATAAGGTCCATGTCATAGGCATAAACAAAAAGGGATCAATTTCTAGTTTTTGCCACAAACTTACAAGTGCCATTGTTTTCGTATACAATTGTTCAATAGGCTTGCATCAATTAATTTATGCCACAAACATCAATACAAAAGTCATGATTGAACTATCACAATACATAGAATTTATACAATACAATAACACAATTCTATTTTCATTTACATCGAATCACATCACAATTTTTATTCATATTCTGAAAGGTCACTATACTTACAATGAATGCAGAATCTTGAATTCTAGATTCTGAATTCTGAAATTGAGATGCGCTCCTTTGGGTAGACTAACGTTGCGTTGATAAATTTGATTTAAACTTTAATCTTCTTCTTAGTTTGATTCGTCTCTAGGCTTTTCTCTTGACGGCTATGTTCAATTCCTCCCTAGCAGCATGACGACTCCTTTCTCATTTTTTTGGTGTGAATTTTCAGTTGAGACTTAGGGTGTATTTATATATTTTTAAGTTGTTTTGAGCCGTCAGATGAAGACAGGAGGAATCTAGACCATTCAGAGTTCAAAGAGCCAATCAAGAGGTGACACGTCAGCCCTAGTGACACACAAAGCCTCAGAAATTCGAGCCAGAGCTAGACCTGGCCATCCAGGTCGACCAGGCAGGTCGACACCCAGGTCGACACTATGGTCGACCTAGGGGGGACCAGGTCGACACTATGGTCGACCTGGGGTGACCAGGTCGACACCATGGTCGACCCTATGGTTGACCTGGTCTCTGGGCGGGAATTTTCCTACCCAGCCCAGTTTGAACCTGAAATTCGAATTTTGAAATTTAAACTGAGCTGTTTGAATTTAAATTTGATTCTGAAACTTCCGAAGGCCATAACTCCTTCATACGGAGTCCGATTCACGCAAACTCGGACTCTATCTCAAGCAGAATTCTGAGACGAACGCAAAGGCGTGACCCGTTTCCTATAATTCTTCCATTTAAATTTAATTATACTTTAATTTGTGAAGTTTAGCGTAATAGAATTCACGGGGTTTTACATTCTCCCCCTTAAAAGGATTTCGTCCCCGAAATCTTCAAATTAGGAAGAATGTATATCCTACCATCCAACCGTCCATCTACTCAACCAACAAACACAGGCATCCACTGTCCTTAAAAGACTTCTAATGCTTCGTGATCATATGCATAGTGTGTGTATATGTCCTTATCTAATGCAGAAATCAGGCGGTCTACTGATTCAGTTGACCTCCTTAATGCGAATCATGTAAGTGTCATGAATCCATTATGTATGCAAATTTTCCTACTCATAATTCTACATGAGTGCACAACTATTCATACAAGTGCGACAACCATATGACAGCATATCAAGTTTCAGCCATATACAAATGAGAATACATATATATACATATGCAATATGAAGTGACTGAGCCGATCTATAACCTAAGGTGTGTGTGTGTGTATGCATCCACGAGCAACCACCAGCAACCACTAGCAACCATTTGCAGCCATCATCCATAACATGTTTTCAAATACATGTTTGCATCCATTTGTTTTCTACCTAAGGAGCTAGGAAAAGGACCGAGGAGATATACCTAAAAAGATAGATAAAGCATAACTTAAGGAAAAAGAGAGATCAAAGATGTACCCTCAAAAAGAAGAGGGTAGGCAGCGCGTATTCTGTCTTCGGTTTCCCAAGTCGCGTCTTCCTCGGCATCGCTCCACTGAACTTTAACGAGTTTGACTTTGCGGTTGCGTAGCTTTTTCACTTCAGTTCCTAAGATGCGGGTTGGAACTTTCCTCACAATCGCTTCACGTTCCACTTCGGCTTCTTCTAGAATGCTTGGTTCCACCACTTCCGCAGACTCATGCAAACACTTCCGGAGGTTAGAAACATGAAAGACGTTGTGAACTCCGGCCAGTCTCTCGGGTAGCTCTAGTCTATAGGCCATCTTCCCAACCTTCTCGATGATAGGAAATGGTCCTACAAATCTTGGTGCTAGCTTTCCTGCGGATCCAAAGCGAACGACGTTCCTTAAAGGTGATACCTTAAGGAAAACCCTGTCCCCAACCTCAAACTCAAGGTCCGTTCTTCTCTTGTGGGCGTAGGATTTCTGTCGGTCTTGGGCAGTCTTCATCCTCCTTCGTATCAGGTCCACTTTCTCCGAAGTCTCTCGAATCATATCTGGCCCAAGTATAAGCTTATCTGTAGACTCCCACCATCAAGTTGGTGATTTGCACGGTCTTCCATACAAGGCTTCGAAGGGCGCCATATCGATGGTAGCTTGATAGCTGTTGTTGTAGGCAAATTCTACTAAAGGAAGGTGATCCTCCCAAGTCCCTCCAAAGTTAGGAACGCAAAGTCTCAAAAGATCCTCTAAAACTCAATTCACCCTTTCCGTCTGGCCATCGGTTTGGGCGTGATAGGCCATGCTCAAACATAACTGTGTGCCTACAGTTTCTTGCAGACTCCGCCAAAACTCGCTTGTGAAGATAGGGTCTCGGTCACTAACGATGCTGGAGGGTATCCCATGGAGTCGAAATATTTCCTTGAGATAAAGAGATGCTAGAGATGAGGCAGTCCTTCTACTCTTGACAGGTATAAAGTGGGCACTCTTAGTAAGCCTATCCACTATTACCCGAATGCTAGTGTTGCCTCTTCTCGACCTAGGTAGTCCATCAATGAAGTCCATTGAAATGCTATCCCACTTCCACTGTGGGACCTCTAAAGGATGAAGTAGTCCTCCAGGTTTCTTCTATTCCGCCTTGACCCGTTGGCAGGTTATGCACTTAGAGATGAAATCTGCCACGTCTTGCTTCATGCCGCTCCAAAAGAAAGTCCTTTTTATATCCTTGTACATCTTATCACCGCCAGGGTGTATGGTCATCTTGGAATGATGCGCATCCTCGAGAACCTTCTTTGTCAACTCCCTTGCTTGTGGGACGCATAATCTTCCATCTCGCCTCAGCCAACCCTTATCATCGATGGCGTACCTACTGAGGTGACTAGAAGTCTCACCCCTAATAAGTTTATCAATCACATCAACAAGATGTGGGTCTTCACGTTGTGCAGCCCCTATTGAGTCCAAGAGAGTAGGGCGTACTTCGAGAGATGCTAACAAACCCGGTACAAAATCTGAGGAGGGCCTAAAGTTAAAACTGGCTATATACTCCAGGTTTTGCCTTTCCACAAATAACGAACTTAAGGTCAGTTTCTTTCGGCTCAACGCGTCTGCTACCACGTTGCCTTTGCCGGGAGTATAGGAAATTTCAAAGTCATACGAGGCAAGAAACTCCATCCATCTTTGCTGCCTCAAGTTAAGATCCTTCTGCGAGAAGGGATATTTCAACGATTTATGGTCAGTGTATAATTCGAACTTCTCACCTAGGAGATAACGGCGCCAAGACTTAAGCGCAAAGACGATGGCGGCTAACTCAAGATCATGCGTTGGGTAGTTCTTTTCATGAACCTTCAATTGTCTTCCACCATGCGCTACTACCCTTCCTTCTTGCATTAGAACAGCACCTAGTCCCGTTCCACATGCATTCATGTATACTGTGAACATTTTGCTTCCATCTGGCAAATTCAGAACAGTGGCTGTTGTGAGAGCCCTTTTTAATCGTTGGAAAGCAAACTCGCAG
This sequence comes from Allium sativum, assembly GCA_030737875.1. NCBI lineage: Eukaryota > Viridiplantae > Streptophyta > Magnoliopsida > Asparagales > Amaryllidaceae > Allium > Allium sativum. Next base: position 153,475,284 of record CM060912.1, read on the forward strand.
TCCAAATCCCAAGTGAACGCCAGATTCTTCTTTGTTAGCCTTGTGAGTGGGGCTGAGATTTTCGCGAAATCCCTAATAAATTTTCGGTAAAAACTGGCTAGCCCAAGAAAGCTTCGAACTTCGGTTGCATTTCTTGGTGTCTTCCAATCTTGCACTACCACCACTTTCATGGGGTCCACAGCCAACCCCTCTTTGGACACTATATGCCCCAGAAATCTTACTTCTTTTCTCCAGAAGTGACACTTGGAGAATTTGGCTTTTAGCTGATGAGCTCGAATAGTTTCCATGATTTCTTTCAGATGCTGAGCATGCTCTTCCTCATTCTTTGAGAAGATTAAGATATCATCTATGAAGACAACCACCAATTTATTGAGGAATTCTCTAAACACCCTGCTCATTAGGTCTACGAAATAAGCGGATGCGTTTGTCAAGCCGAAAGGCATGACAAGCCACTCGAAGAAACCGTCTGGGGTTCTGAACGCTGTCTTATCAATACTATCTTCAGCTACTCTTAGCTGATGGAACCTAGTTGCCAGATCAAGTTGGGAGAAGACCATTGCACCTACAAGCTAATCAAACAAATCGTCGATTCGGGGAAGAGGGTGCCTATTTTTCTTGGTCAATTTGTTTAACTCCCTATAGTCGACGCAAAGGCGAAGCGAACCGTCCGCTTTAGTTGCGAAAACCACTGAAGCACCCCATTCCGAAATGCTCCGTCTAATGAACCCCTTTTCGAGAAGTTCTTTAACCTGCTTACTGAGCTCCTTTCTCTCCCTTGGAGCCATGTGTTTGACAGGTAAAGCTATAGGCTTTGCGTTATCCACAAGATATATGCGGAAGTCTGTTTCCCGCCTCGGAGGTAAGCCTTTCACCTCCTCAAAGACATCTGGATATTCCCGGACTACTCTTACTGATTGCAAATTCTCATCAGAAGCATCAAGCGACTCTAGATAACTAAGCATAACAGCGTTCAAGGGATTACAAGAAATTTCTAGAGTGTTTCCAAGCCGAGTTAAGAATCTAACTACTCTTTTCTCACAATCAAAAATGGCACTATTACTGGATAACCAGTCCATGCCTAAGATCAAACCATATCCCGAGAAGCCTAAGACAAAGGCATTACAACTAAACTCAACGCTGAGAATAGAGATTTTCAAACCCAAACAAACCATTGACAAGTAAGTAGAGCCCCAATTGGATTTGAAACCACTAAAGGATCTTCTACCATACTAATGTCTAGATGCAGAGATTCTACTAAGGCAGATGAAATAAAAGAGTGTGATGCGCCAGAGTCAAAAAGTGTACGAACTGGATGATCATAAAGATAGACTACACTTTCTACAGAAATATTACTACCTCGTTCCTGCTGAGGTGCCACTAGCGCATGAACCTGACCGCCTGAAGTGGATCCGGCTTTCTGTCCCTTCCCTTTCTTCTTTGGGCAGTCCTTAGCTTGGTGCCCAGTCTCTCCACAATGAAAGCAACCACCCATCTTCGCCTTTCTTTTCCGGCAGTCTTTTGATATATGGCCCACAATGCCACAGAAATTGCACCTTCTCTTCTCACGGGGCTTATTGTTCTTCCCTTCTTTCTTGAAGTCTGTTTTCTTTTCTTGTTGACCCTCTTTCTTCTCTTCCCCCTTAGTTTTTTTTCTTGCCGTGGTCTTCCTCGTGTAGCAACGCCATATCCACCAAGCTTTCATAAGTCTCTCCCGTGGACACATGGGTCATGGCAAGGCTGTGTAGAGGCTCATTCAAACCCTTGACGAAGCGAAGTGCCTTCTTGTGTTGGGTGTTTACTAAGTCTAACCCAAATCTGGTAAGCTGATTAAACTGATTAACATATTCCCTGATCGTCATGCTTCCCTGTTTCAGAGTTAGAAACTTCTCCATTTGCAGGCTTCTTTCTGCTTGGGAGAGGAATTTCATCTCAAACCTTGTCCTGAAATCCTCCCATGTTTCCACCGCCCGTTGAGCATTGGTAATTTCCCACCAATAGGAAGCTTCATCCTTAAGCAACCGTACCGCTAGTTGTATCTTTTGCCTGTCATCAACTCCGAAGATGACAAATAGATCCTCAGTCTCCTTTAGCCAGTTTCTTTCCCCTACAAAGGATTCTGTCCCATAAAAGTCCTTTCCACCCATAGTCTTAAAGTCTCTACATGTTTTTTCGAAGGTATTTCCACGAGGAGGAGGAGGAACCGCGGCTACTGGAGGAGGGATGTCTACTGGCCCTGCACCATTGGCCCTTGCTTCTAAGTACCTCCTAAACCAGCCGGGAATCGGCACTCTTTCCGGGAGGTTAAGGTCTCCAGACATGCTGAAACAGAAAGGAAAAATTCCAAATGAAGGATAGAGAGAGATAGATGGGGCACATGGCTTTGGGGGATTTTGTCTTTTATAAATATAACACTTTTTCTTGAAAAATGCTTCTTTAAACTTTCTTTTTGAAAACAATTTCAAAAACTTTTATCTTATCTGGTAAACCTATGCTCTGATACCAAGCGAAAAACCCCACCTCCGTTAAGGTCACTCACAAAGGGAATGCCTTAATTTTGGTGGAGGTTTATAAGTAAAATCCACAGATAAACTCAAGACAGATATAAATACACATATTTTAAATAGCGGAAATCAAACAGACTTTTATTTCATCAATACGTGTTCAAAACATAACATTCCATAATTGTATCAAAATACTTCCATCTATACAACCTCATAACTGTCTTGATTATTAAAGAAGCATAAAATGTAAATAAAGTGACAAAAATCCCCATAGTGATATCCAAAGCCATAGTCCGAGCAAAAGAAACCCAAATCATACATCTACGTTCTTGGAGCTTGTACAGAGCCTGACTGAGCTGAGCTGTTTCCTGCCTGTGGACCTTGGGGGGGGGGAACGAAAGAAAAGAAGACGAAGAGAAAATAGGGTCAGACATAAATCCTGAGTAAATCTAGTAACTCTTAAGTATGTGAATAAGAAAAGGGCATGATAGATATATACTGAAAATAGGATGGTGTCACAAGCTAAGGGAGTGTCGAATGTACTATCGCACCCATAATATATCTCTGCATCTACTTGAGTTTACTCTAACTGGCACCCCATGGTGAGGGTGAAGCGATCCCCAACTTTATTTAAAGATCGGCTCCTACTCGCGTTAACATGTGTCATACGGCCCCCAAGAATTGTAGATACCTATGCTGGTCCCACCATGAGGTGTATCAAGATCCATGGTAGCAGCCCCGACACAAATTCTAGAAGGCATAGGTTATACTACTGGTGTCCCCAGTGCCCTGGTTGTCTGCTCCGGAGTCTGTGCACGCCCGCACCCCGTTAGACCTGCACTGTGCACCCACCACCGTCGTTTGACCACTTACAATCAGCCCAGTAATCGTGCCCCACCCTTCCTAGTTTCAGGGTACTGTTGGTACCTAACTTGGTTTACTGCTGAAACGGGTCCCTCGTTACCAGGATTTTCTAGTCAAACATGTTAAGTGGTTAAGTGTCTATATTTACCTAACCCCACCCATCAATTCTTGTTAACATGTTGAATTTGGTTAAGTGTTAAAGTTGACTTAACCCTACCATCTGTCCTTAGCCTCTTAGGAGCACCTGACCACTCACATTAGACATGTATTACTACGGTTACTGGATATGCCGGTCGGTTCCAAGCAGGTTTACACCATAGCTCAGTCTAACCTCGGGTCCTTATTGGGCTCAATGCTTAACCACCCACATTGGATAGGTATTGTTGTGACTACTGGACAGCCGGGCGGTTCTGGGCAGGTTTACATCACAACTCAATCCAACCTCGGGTTAAGCATATCGTGTTTTCTAAAATATACATATTTTATTACTTCTCAATTATATATGTAAATGTCATATCTTTTATTTTTGGGTATAACAATTCATACCGCTTTAAATGTTATTGTCGTTGGCATGTGCCAAACATGCCAACATGTATTTTCAAGGTTTTACACCCAACGTTGTTACCCCCGTTTGTAACGTTCGCAACATTATAACAAATTTTGCGCTCGACACAATTCGGCCCAACTTTATAAACGTGAGAAAAAGGGGAAAATCAATAACATGTAATATTTTACAACATATAAGGGTGTGTGGCGCATGAACTTGCAATTTAGCGATTCAACTAATCATATAATATGAGTCATGTGAACTTGCATTCAAATCAATGTATAACCAAGTAGGTGACATATGAAATGGCATAGTTTAGGCTTACACAACTTGTGTTTAAATATGTTTAACTTGGCAAAATGTCAAACACAAAACTAGCATGATGTATATTCACCAAAAGGTCCAATTATAACATCTAATCACATAGCCTATTTCAACATGAACTTGCATAGTTTATGAAACACAAATGATACTTAACATAGATCCAATTATACTTGCAAATAGACTTGAACTTGCATAGTTTATGAAACACAAACGATACTTAACATAGATCCAATTATACTTGCAAATAAACATGAAAGTGATATCATAGGTTTTGTGTCATGTAGGCATAAAAGGTTTCAAGTCTAAATCATGTTTACATAAACCTTAATGAATGTATAAGGTCCATGTCATAGGCATAAACAAAAAGGGATCAATTTCTAGTTTTTGCCACAAACTTACAAGTGCCATTGTTTTCATATACAATTGTTCAATAGGTTTGCATCAATCAATTTATGCCACAAACATCAATACACAAATCATGATAGAACTATCACAATACATAGAATTTATACAATATAATAACACAATTCTATTTTCATTTACATTGAATAACATCACAATTTTTATTCATATTTTGAAAGGTCACTATACTTACAACGAATGCAGAATCTAGAATTCTGGATTCTGAATTCTGAATTCTGAAATTGAGATGCGCTCCTTTGGGTAGACTAACGTTGTGTTGATAAATTTGATTTAAACTTTAATCTTCTTCTTAGTTTGATTCGTATCTAGGCTTTTCTCTTGACGGCTATGTTCAATTCCTCCCTAGCAGCATGACGACTCCTTTCTCATTTTTTTGTGTGAATTTTCAGTTGAGACTTAGGGTGTATTTATAGATTTTTATGTTGTTTTGAGCCATCAGATGAAGACAGGAGGAATCTAGACCAATAAGAGTTCAAAGAGCCAATCAAGAGGTGACACGTCATCCCTGGTGACACACAGAGCCTCAGATATTCGAGCCAGAGCCAGACCTGGCCAGCCAGGTCGACACTATGGTCGACCTGGGGGGGACTAGGTCGACACTATGGTCGACCTGGGGTGACCAGGTCGACACCATGGTCGACCTGGTCTCTGGGCGGGAATTTTCCCGCCCGGGCGGGAATTTTCCCGCCCAGCCCAGTTTGAACCTGAAATTCGAATTTTGAAATTTAAACTGAGCTGTTTGAATTTAAATTTGATTCTGAAACTTCCGAAGGCCATAACTCCTTCATACGGAGTCCGTTTCGCGCAAACTCAGACGCTATCTCAAGTAGAATTCTGAGACGAACGCAATGGCGTAACACGTTTCCCTTAATTCTTTCATTTAGAATTAAGTATACTTTAATTTGTGAAGTTTAGCGTTTTAGAATTCACAGGGTGTTACAGGCGTTAAGCAAGAGAATAAATTCTCCGCCGCCAAACAGATATATATTTAATAGAAGTCAATCAAACAGAATAAAATCCAATGTCAGACACACAGTCCATTTACAAGTTCGTTCGGGGTCTGAACGAAACCGGAGGCACCTAGTACCCCGCATATCCATCGATCTCCAAGTACGCCTAGACGATCACTAACTGTTTTCCTCCTCTTGGGTGTACAGCCCAATCAAGATCATCAGTAATCACCCAAACGACGTGAAGACCTCCGGTCTTCAACCACCGTCTTCATCTTCAACTCATCGTCGAATCAGTTATTCGGAATGGGATAAACCCGGTCTTTCTGAATAACTCACGTATATAATAAACAAGTGTTACACAAACACAACATATGCCTCATTCCAATTCATCAGTCACTAACCGTAAATTAGCAAGAGAATAATTCCACAAATATTAACCCCGAAGGCCGAAACCAACATCAGATCAATACCTAGGAAACCATTTTGCTTAGCTAACCTACAGTTAGTTTCTAAATTTCACATTCTTAGGGAAAGGTTCCCATTAATTTTATCAAAGATAAATTCTTTTAAATTTATTCTTTAATCTTCCTTTGAATATCACTTCAAACTAGTCGGGATTAGCGAACCACACCGAAGTAATTATTTATTTTATTTCCCAATCCCAACATATTCATCCCAAGGAGCAAAACTGGTAATACTCCATATCTAACACCACGGTGTTATCGGTAAAGTTAATTACTATTTCACGTTCAAATCAAGTTAAAAATTTATCTATCGCTTGAAGCAAAACTGGTGATACTCCATTCTCGATCATTTCAATCTAATTAAAGATTCATTAAAACTGCACTTAGTTTTAATCATTAACTGGGCTAAAGAACCGATGTCATTTAAAACACGGTTCTCGATAAACCCCAAAACCACATCACGTTTCAATCAGTCCCTAACCGTAAATTAGTAAGAGGACAATTCCTTAAAATATTAACCCTGAAGGCCGAAACCAACATCAGATCAATATCCAAGAAACCATCCAACTTAACTGATCCCCAGTTAGTTCTTAATTTTCTTAACTCCGTTTGGGTTTAAGAACAGTATTATTAAAGACACCATTCACGACAACCCAAAATCCCATTTGATATTAAACACAAGGCTCTGAATAGAAAATATATCGGCTTATATTCAATATCAAATTCTGAAACCGACAAATATCGTATTGGAAATAACGATATAAATATATCTTTCAAATTTCCATATCAACATCTGTATAATCACAAAATCCAACGTCGAACTCTTCCGCAGATGATTTCGATTTAAATCCATTCCTATTCAATTATTGGAAATTTTGGTTATCTTTAAAACCATTTCAAATCCACTTTATTTATTTTAAAAATAAATAGAATTATAATTCTAGTTCAAAGCTAGTTCATTTCGATAAAATCCATTTTTATCTTTTCAAATATGGAGTTTTTAATCCCAATTCTTCACAAATCATTTCTTATGATTTTACATAAATTATTACTATTTTTAATAATTTTATCAAGGCCCATACAGTCGATTTCCATCAACGACCATCGAACTGCACTTACAACGACCATTTCGAAATTTGATTTTGACATAATTCCAAATCCAACTGTTAGATTTCAAATCTCTAATATTCATTAGAAAGTTCTTTTCGACACAAATCCAACGGTTCTGGTTTTAGGAGAATCCGACAGTCGGATCTCCTGCCACGTCCATTCGAAGTCAATGATCGAAATTCGCAAACTGCCGCAGCGCGGCGCGTTCTATTCAGGCCATTATATATATAATATATATTATATATATTTCGTCGATTTCCTTTCAAAACGTATTTTATAAATCGTTTTAAATTCGTTTTCGAAACGATATCAACTTCATATTCAATTTCTAATCAAAATCGAATATTCCTTATCATTAATCTATAAATGATAATATTTTCAAAATGTTATAATTTGAAATCACTTCCTTTTCTATATTCATTTTAAAAACGAATATAATCGATATAAATATCGTTCACGTCAAAATGGCGTCAATCTAATCAACATGGCTTTTATTCAACACATGAATGTTTATTCTACTCAACACATGAATATTCATTCTATTCAACACATGAATTTTATATTGTTCAACATCTGAATTTATTTTCAATTCAACACATGAATTTATGTTCAATTCAACACATGAGTTTATTTTCTATTCAACACATGAATTTATTTTCTAAATTGGAATGAGGCCCAATCAATTACCATATAATGTTAATTATATGGATTTTCTACAACACATGTATATAATAGCAACGATAAATAATCAACCATCATCTAAAGTGCACTACACTGTATAAGCATCAAATATAGATATCTAACGCTTACAACAGCCTGTCAATCAATCGATCGACATACATCTAATTATTGGGATTAGTGTATGTCATATATTATCCCAATACCCATGTGGGGTTTCAAATCAACAAACACAGATTTTTATTTGTGCAGTTGGGCGATGTGTAAAATTTATCGTCCCAATCAATATCAGTCAAATCAGTGTATATAAACAAATCGGTTGATTTGTTTATAAATATTTATTTATTCACTTACCCGTTTAAAATTATATTTTTAACGATAAAATATTTTTAACTATATAAATATTTTATTTCATTTCACATCACACAATCAATTTTCACCACAACAAACAATCAAACATACAAGCCATCCATGGTCTGTGGACGACGGGTGTCGGGTGCTACTAAGCACCGTCTGCATCCTAGTATATATTTCAAACTAGAAATAAATTAAAGGTGAGGAGTTCTCACTAAGGGTTCCACTCCTCCATTTTATTTCTGAAATTCAGAATATATGGATCTGGTTGTACTTCCAACGCAGTCTTCTCCACGCTGTTCATATTAAAATCACATTTTTAATATGATGTTCTATACATTAAAAATCAAATTTTTAATACTCTACCGATACAAAAATTATATTTTTGTTCTTTCTATAATATAAAAATCATATTTTTATTCTTCCTATGATATAAAAATCATATTTTTATTATCCCTAAAAATATTTTCATACATACCATAAAAATTCTATTTTATATTTTCTATTTTAAAACAATGTATATATTTTCTATTTTAAAACAATGTATATTTTTATAATCAAACAATGTATATTTTTATATTCAAACTATGATAATTTTTACATTCAAACTATGCTAATTTTTACATTTAAACTATGTATATTTTATATTCAAACTATGCTAATTTTTACATTCAAACTATGTATATTTTATATTCAAAATATGCTAATTTTAATTTATGAAACCAATGTTATTTCTATTTATAAGATTAATGCTTTTTCTTCTTTTCATTTATAATCTTAGATCTTATATAACAATTTTTTTTCCTTCTTTCAGTGCTATTTTATTTTCTAGAAACAATGCATATTTAATTACATGGTTTAAAAATTACACTGCAAGTCTTCTTCTTCTTCATCGTCTTCACGCTCCACCCTAGGGTTTCACCACCGCCGCTACCTGACAAAGCCGGACACAGATCAACGGCAGCCCCTCGACGCGCCTTCAGATGCTCCACTGACGCTGGCCATTAGGGCCCACTCGCGCCACCCTAGCGCGCTGAAATCGAGCTTGAACTCGAGCCCTTTGAGCTCGAATTTCCACCAAATTACGCCCTATATTTGATCATGCCAATACCAATTTCAAGCCCTCTCTTAGTACAACAATTTGTGCTTTGATTTCATAAGATAATTCAGAGTGAGGAGGAAGAAATCAATGGGAGAAGGATTGAGCATTTTCGATTGTTCAACGAAGAGTGACGACGGGTTTTTTCTTTGATGTGAATAAATGGTTTGACTAGGGTTTTGACCCTTCTTATAATAATTATTTTATATATTTTTTTCCATTAAAGTGAGCTTTTGTATACAAACTTCAAATTAAACCCAACGACTGTCGCCCCTAGCTAATTACCCCCATTCCGAACACAATGGGATATGTCCGGAAAGCTGATTCGACTGTCTCAATCAGTTTCTGTCAAAATCAAAATATAAATCTATATATTAAATTTGAACGCACATTTCAATTTACCGGGGCCACATACAAGCTTTAAAAATTCCCGAAAAATATTTTCTAGCTTCCTATTGACGATACGGTTCTAACGGAACTAATTTCGTCAAATTCCGAGACCGTTTGAAAAATGATCATTTTCCAGTCGATCGAAATTGACTGAAAACACATATTGATTCAGAAAATTATGAATTTTGAAACCTAGCAATATTTTGACATTCCGGTTCCAACAAAAGTGGTTTCGTCGAAAACAGAGGTCATTTGCAAAATGGCTATTTTTAAAGGCCTTTATATATATTAAAATATATATAAATTCCACAGCGACTTTTTATCTTTCACTCTATAAAGTGAAATCTCACTTTCTTAGATCTGTTAGAAAGATATGCTCAAACAGATTCAAATATTTCTTGTTTCGCTAAAATCCAGTTTATTTTGAACCCGGTACGTTCATTAAACTTTGAAATCGAATTTTCAAACTACCGCACCATTTTCAATTCCTTTTATAATTTAAAATAAATATTTATATTGTTACATCGATCTATATAAATATATACGTTTGAATTCCATTCAAAATAAATTTCTCATCGATATTATTTAAAATAATTCATTTTAACTAATCAAATTTCGTTAAAATTGCCAAAATAAAAATTTTAAATTGGCTCGGATTTCCGGGTTAGTACAAACAGCCACCGAACTGCACTTACAACGACCTTTTCCAAATTTGATTTGGACATAATTCCAAATCCAACCGTTAGATTTCAAATTTCTAATATTCATTGGAAAGCACTTTTCGATATGAACTCAAGGTTCCGGTTTCAGGAGAATCCGACGGTCGGATCTCCCGCAACGTCAATTCGAAGTCAATGGTCGAAATTCGCGAACTGTCGCGGCGCGACGCGTTCTATTCAGGTCATTTAATATATATAATATTTATATTATATATATTTCGTCGATTTCAATTCAAAACTTATTTTATAAATCGTTTTAAATTCATTTTCCAAACAATTTCAACTTCATATTCAATTTCAAATAAAATTGAATATTTCATATCATTGCTATATAAATTATAATATTTTCAAAACATTATATTTTGAAATCACTTCTTTTTCTATATTCATTATAAAATGAATATAATCGATATAAATATCGTTCGCATCAAAATGGCGCATCTCCAATCAACACGGCTTTATATTTCAATAACTTCGTTATTCTATTCAACAAATGAATGTTTATTCTATTCAACACATGAATCTATATTTCTTTCAACACATGAATATTCTCAACACATGAGTATCGTCAACACATGACTATTTTTGTTATTTAATATATTTTATAAAATTATGATAAAGATGTAAATTTTTATTGTTTAAAATATTTTACTCAACACATGAATATATATTTTATTCAACACACGAATATATATTACATTCTATTCAACACATGAATATATATATATTTTATTCAACATATGAATATTCTTTATTTTATCAATTGGAATAAGGCCCAATCAATTAACATATAATGTTAATTATATGGATTCCATACAACACATGTATATAATAGCAACGATAAATAATCAACCATCATCCAAAGTGCACCACACAACTGCATAAGCATTAAATATAACTAATTAACGCTCATACAATCTATCAATCAAATGATTGACATACCACAAGGATTAGTGTATGTCAAATATCATCCCAACACCCGTATGGGGTTTCAATCCACAAACACTGAATACTATTTTCTGAATACTATTTGTGTAGCTGGGCGACGTGTAAAATTTATCGTCCCAATCAATATCCTTCAAATAGGTGTACATAAACAAACGGCCCGGTTTGTAAATGAATGTTTATTTAATCACATTCACGTTAAAAATTATATTTCCAATGATAATTAATTTATTTCAACACATTAATGTTTTATTATCCATTTCACATCAACATCACAAACAAACTTCACAACACATCAAACAAGCATACAAGTCGTCCATGGTCTGTGGACGACGGGTGTCGGGTGCTGCTAAGCACTGTCTGCGTCCTTGTATATATTTTAACTAGAAAACAAGATTTAAAGTGAGAAGTTCTCAACCAAGCTAAACCAAACGCCACGACCCTTCATATGTAGGAAATCTTCGTCGTGCTCGCCTTTTGTCACTTTCGTTGCCCGTATTCACTACGTATATAAAAATCATATTTTTATACTGTTGCTATGTATATAAAAAAATCACATTTTTATACTGCTACTATATAAATAAAAATTCTATTTTTATACCGCTACTATATAGATAAAAATTCTATTTTTATATCGCTACTATATATAAAAATATCGAACCTTCCTATATAAAAATATCGAACTTTCCTACGATAAAAATATAATCTTTTATATAAACAAAATCATGCCTTGTATATAAACGAAATCATTTATTTATCTAACTAAAAATCTCTTCTTTTCGCCACTAAAAATCAAATCTTTTTGTTTTTAAAAACCTAATCTTTTAGTCAATAAAAATCTAATCTTTTTATCAAAAAAATCTAATCTTTTTGTCAATAAATATCTAATCTTTTTGTCAATAAAAATCGATGCTTTCTTCTTATAAAAATCTACGTTTTTAAACTCTACTCTTTTCATGTAAAAACTAATTTAAAAACCCTTTTTAAAACTAATTTATTAAACTAGAATAAAATAAATAAGCAAAAAGAAAATTTACAGTAAAATCGAGAGGTGGGGCTGCTACCGCGCGCCGGAGGTGAATGGAGGCACGAGAGGAGGTTGCGGATCAAGTGATGGCCGCGCAGTGGGCCCTGCGACGGACCTCCGGGGATGGGTGGCGTCGGTCCTGGGGCTAGGGCGTGGGAGCTTCTTCGATGCAGCCAGGTGGAAGCGGCGGAGGAAGGTCGGAGGGGGGAAGAAGAAGGTGGAGGCGGCGTTGCCACCGTTGGAGGCGGCGCGATCGACGTAGGTGCTTAGGTTTTTTTCTCTTTCTTTTTAATTTTCTTCGATCAAAATTGAACGACCGGGGGGGGGGGGGGGTTGAAGAGTGAGAGAGGAGAGTTTTTATTTTATTTTTTTATTTAATTTAGTTTCGAAAAGGTACCTTTTTATTTTAACCTCGAAACGAGACCCACCGCCTGTCGTCCATAGCTAATTACCCCCATTCCGAACACAATGGGATATGTATCGTAAGCTGATTCGATCGTTTCGATCAGTTTTCGTTAAAATCAAAATATAAATCTATATATTGAATTTGAATGCACATTTCAATTTACCTGGGCCACGTACTAACAATAAAAATTCCCGAAAAATATTTTCTAGCTTCGTATTGACGATACGGTCCTAACAAAACTAATTTCATCAAATTCTGAGACTGTTTGAAAAATGGTCGTTTTCCAGTCGATTAAAATCAACTGAAACTGGTCAAACGCGTTTTCCTTTACCACGCTGACATATTGATTCGAAAAATTACGAATTTTGAAACCTAGCAATAGTTTGACATCGCGGATCCAACAAAAGTGGTTTCGTCGAAAAACGAGGTCATTTTCAAAATTTCCATTTTTTAGGGCCAGAATTCCATAGCGACTATTCTGAATTTTCAACTGGACGTTACTTTGTATCCCCGCTATGAAATTTCAATTTTTCGGATTCGTTGGAAAGATATGTTCAATTAGATTCAAATATTTTTGGTTTCGCCAAAATCCGGTTTATTTTGAATCCTGTACGTTCATTTGAAATTAGAAATCGAATTTTCAAACTACCGCGCCATTTTCAATTCCTTTTATATTTAAAATAAATTATTTATATTCTAAGGACGATTCAAATAAATATATACGTTCTAATTCTATTCAAAAATAAATTTCTCATCATCATTATTTTAAATAATTCATTTTAAATATTCAAAATTCACTAAAATTGCCAAAATAAAATTTTTAAATTGGCTCAGATTTTCCGGGTTATTACAATATGTGATGTGTTAATTAGAATAAATCATTTTTGTTGATACTTTGTTGAATCATATATATTCAACAAAAATGGAGCCTTGTTTGTTTATTGGATTGAATTAGAACTTTCAATTAAATAAAAACATTACTTTTGTTATTGTTTGATTGAATTAGAATTTTCAATCAAAACAATATACCACTTTCGCTTATTATTTGATTGAGTTAGAACTTTCAATCAAAAAGGAAATCGCAAATCTTGTCATTTTGTTGAATTAGAATATTCAACAAAAATGAAATTTAAATTTCTATCATATTATGGAACTACTATAAAAGTAGAAATGCTCATGTTTTAGATAAAAATAAGGACATTACATTAAAAAGTTGCATTTTAATGTAATGTTAAAAATAAAGAAAGTGTTAATGTTTTTAACCAAAACATGAATTCATTAAAAATATACATTTTTAAGAAAATGTTAAGAATAGAGAAAAATGTACATGTTTAGAAATAAAAGCATGTGGTCATTAAAAGCCATATTTTAATGTCATTAAGGAAATTAGCAAAATGTTCATTGTTTGAACAAAAACATGATTTCATTAAAATATACATTTTTAATGTTAAGAATATAAATAGCGAAAAATGTTCATGTTTATAATCAAAACATGATTTCATATGAAATATACATTTTAATGTAATGGTTGGAAAATGGAGAAATGTTCATGTTTTTAACAAAAACGTGAATTCATTAAAAAAATATACATTTTTAATGTAAAGTTAAAAATAAGAAAAGTGCTTATGTTTTAAGGTCAAAACCTTATTGAACTAAAAATATACTTTTTAATGTAATAGTAGGTAATAACAAAAATGTTCATGTTTTTAATCAAAACATGGTTTCATTAAAAATATACATTCTGAATGAAATGTTGAAAATAGGAAAAATATACATGTTTTCAATCCAACATGGTTTCATATGACAAAGTTCACATTTTTAATATAATGTTAAATAAAATAGAAGATGCACAAGCTTTAAAAAAGAAACCATCATTTCATTAAAAACAGGAACATGATTTCATTAAAATCAAAAACATAATTTCATTAAAAAATAAATTTTTAATGTAATGTTAAAATAAAGAAAATATACATGTTTTAAATGCAAAACATGTTATACTTAAAATTTCACTTTTTAATGTAATTATAAAAATGTAGAAAAGAAACATGTTTTAAATGAAAATAGGTTGTACATTAAAAATTCATTTTTAATGTAATAATAGAAATGTTAAAAAATAAAAGTTTTTCATGTTTTAAATAGAAAACATGATTTCATTAAAAATATACATTTTTAATGTAAAAAGACAAACATGCAAGATTTAAAAATAAAACATGTTTACATTAAAAACTTTGCTTTTAATGAAATGGTTAAAAGCCTTTTTATAATATTATATTGCTAATTTTTACAAAAAAATCCATAATTTTATATAACTCAAATTTCAGTCCAATAGGAGTTGATTCCACCCAATAGCCCCCGTTCCGGATCTAATGGGCTAGGTCCCGTCAGCCCAAACGGTCATCATTAGCTTGTTTTATTTAATTTAAAAATTACTTCATTTATTTAATTAGTTTGATCGTACGTTTAAATTCACCGGGGCCGCATACGGACTCTAAAAATTCTAGAAAATTTATTTATGGCTTTATTTTGATGATACAGTCCTAATAAAATTATTTTTTTCGAATTTGGAGACCAGTTGAAAAATGGCCATTTTCAAGTTGATTAAATTTGACTGAAATTGACAAAACACATTTTCTTTTTCCATGCTCACATATTAATTCCAAAAATTCTACAAAATTAAACTTAGCAATAATTTGTCATTCTGGATCCGACAAAAGTGGTTTCGTTGAAAACGGAGGTCGTTTGAAAAATGGCTTTTATATGGGCTATAAATT
The DNA here is from genome assembly GCA_030737875.1 of Allium sativum. NCBI lineage: Eukaryota > Viridiplantae > Streptophyta > Magnoliopsida > Asparagales > Amaryllidaceae > Allium > Allium sativum. Next base: position 153,490,859 of record CM060912.1, read on the forward strand.
ATACTATATCGACTATTCTGAATATTCATCTGGCCATAACTTTTGATTTCCGCTATGAAATTTCGATTTTTCGGATTCGTTGGAAAGATATTTTCAAACAAATTTAGATATTTTTGGTTTCACTAAAATCCATTAAATTTGGAATTTGATACATTCAGTCAAAGTTCAGGTTAGACTTTTCAAACTACCGTACTATTTCCAATTCCTTTTGAAATTAAAATAAATATATTCTCTCTAACTTTGATTAAAATAAATTTTTAATCTTTATTATTTAAAATAAATTACTTTAACTATTCGAAATTCACTGAAATAGCCAAAATTAAAATTTTAAATTGGTTCAGATTTTCTGGGTTGTTACACTCTACGCATTACTCTTTGAAGTTATAGGGCTGTTTGTTTCCCCCGTTTGTACGTACGCAGCATTATAACATATGTTGGTCTTAACATTTCAGCCCAACTTGTAAACATAAAAAAGGGAAGCATAGAATCATGAATTGTTCTAGAATACATAAAAGTGTGTGGCGCATGGACTTGCAACATAGCGTTTTCACTAACATAGATTGTGGGTCATGTGAACTTGCATTCAATAAGGATATAACTAAATTGGTGTCACATGAAACGGCGTACTTTTAGACTTGTTTAAACATGGTTTTATACACATATAACTAGGCATAATGTCAAACACCAAACTAGCATAAAAATGTCCACTTTTGACATAACCCAAAGGTGTAAACTAACTTTACATCAAGTAGCCTACTTCAACATGAAACTAGTATAATTTGTGTGACCAAAAGGTACTTGCATAAACCCAATTATCACTTGCAAATAAACATAATAATGTGTACAAAGGTTTTGAGTTGTGTAGGCATAAAAGGTTTCATCTTGGAACATGTTTACATGAGTCTCAACTTAGGCCTAAAAAGAATGTATGCTAACCATGTTAACGACATAATATAAAGATGTCAATTCTAGTTTTTACTACAAACTTGCAAGTGATAATTATTTTCATATACAAATGTCAATAGGCTCGCATCAGACCAGGCCCAGAAATTCGACCAGTACACAGACCAGGCCAGCCAGACCTGACCAGGTCGACAGGGGAGGCCGACCCTATGGTCGACCTGGGCCTGGGAAGGAATTTTCCTGCCCAGCCCGGGTCTGGTCCTATTTTTGAATTTTGAATCCGATTTTCAAGCTGTTTGAATTTTAAATAAATGCTTAAACTTTTGGAGGTCATATCTCCTTCGTACGGAGTCCGATTTACGCAAACTCGGACTCTATCTCAAGCAGAATTTCGAGATGAACGCAATGGCGTAACCCATTTCCCTTAATTCTTCTTATAAAATTTCATTATACTATAATTTGTGAAACTTAATGTTACAGAACTACGGGGTGTTACATTCTCCCGCTCTTAAAAGGATTTCGTCCCCGAAATCTTCAAGTTAGGAAGAATGTGTCCTACCATCCAATCACCCATCTACTCAACCATTCAATCACAGGCATTCATTGTCCTTAAAAATATTTCTAATGCTTTCATGTTCATATGCATAGTGTGTGTATATGTCTTTATCTAATACAAAATCAGGCGGTTTACTGATTCAGTTGACCTCCTTAATGCGAATTATGCCATTGCCATGCATCCAATCATGTATGCAAACATCCCTAGTTATGTAAATACTACATGTGTGCATAGTCATTCATCCATACGCAACATCCGTATGATAACATACCAAGTTAAATCAGTTAAGTAAATACATATATGCGAATGCAATATGAATGTGACTGAGTCATTCTAGCGCCTATGGTGTGTATATGCATCCACGAGCAACCATTTGCAATCATCAATCATAACATGTTTCAAATACATGTTTACATCCATTGGCTTCTATCTAAGGATCGATGATATGTCCTAGAGGATATACCTTAAAAGCTAGAAAGTATGCATAAAATTCCTAGAAAAAGAGATCAAGGATGTACCCTTAGGAAAAAGGGTATGATGCGTGTATCTAGTCTTCAGTCTCCTAAGTCGCATCTTCTTGGGCTTCACTATTATGTACCTTATCTAATTAATCTTCACGATTGCGAAGTTTCTTGACCTCCATTTCCAAAACAGTCGTTGATCGGATAGCTGGTTTTTCATTGTCAACTGGATATATGTGGAAGTCTATCCCGCGTTTTAGGGGTAAACCCCTAACCTAATCAAAACATCTGCGTACTCATGGACTATTCTGACGGATTGCAAACCGTCGATAGATGTATCAAGTGATTCTAGGTAGCTAGGCCTAACTGATCCTTTAGGATCACATGAAATCTCGAGGGTATTTCCAAGGCAAATCAAAAGTCTAACTACCCTTCTTTCAGAACTACCAGCCAACCAACCCATGCCTAGAATCAAATCATAGCCCATGGAACCAAAAACATAAGCATTACGCTTAAACTCAACACTTAATATAGTTAATCTCAAATCCTTGTAAACCAAAGATAAACAGGCCGAACCACCAATTGGATTTTGAGACGCTAATGGGATCTTCTACTATACAAGTGCTAAGGTGCAGAGACTCAACTATGGAAGTAGATATGAACAAACGCGGAGCGCTAAGATCAAAAGAGTACTAACTGGTTGATCAAAAGAAAAGCTAAACTTTTCCAACAAAGACTTTTACTATCTCTCTCAGGCATGCTGGTGTTGAGAGCACGTACTTGTCCTTCTAAGAATCCTGACCCTCGTTCTTGCCCTTTGTCCTTAATTATATGCCCTATTATACCATAGTAAAGATACTTCCTTTCATCTTAGGTTTTACAATTCCTTCCTCCCTCGTGAGCCAAGTCCATATCCATGAATTTCTCATCCTTGGGTTGTGCTCCTTAGCCAAACTCCTCATCCTCTTACTTGTGTAATATGTTGACAGGTCTCTCGAAAGCTGCCACCACCGCATTGAAAACCCTACAAAGCTTGAAAGAAAACTAGCCACAGGTGTAAAGACCCGTAAATTCTAGCTCTTTGGATCGACCATGAACCACACAAGTCTGACCCAAAAGGTTGGAAATCCACGAATACTTTAACTTTGGAAATACAACACATTAGAACGCAACAGTAGACTTTTATAAACATTACAATAATGTCCATCAGATTACAGAAAATCAGAGTATATTGAATAAAATTACAGCAGAAGATAAATTACAATATTTTAATACATTGCAGCGGAAATAAAATAACTAAGGCAGCAGAAGACAACTATGCTCTGGACACAGCTTTAGGCTTCAATCCAAAATCCTGCTCGAGATAGAAAAAACCTGTAGACAAACTACTCGACTGCCCGTGTGGAAAGAGGGCACCCGAGTTTGTAAAGGTGGAAACAAACAATGGGTCAGTCATGGGACTGGTGTGAGAATTCTTAACTAATTTGACTAATAGTAATAAGGCAAATCCAAGGACCACGCCGCTAACGCGAAACAGGTTTACTCCAATGGATTGCCGTGCATAACTTAAAGTAAATCGTAAAAAAACAATGCAATGCTTTTTAGAAAAATGAAACCATCATAAGACCCAAGTCCCATCACACAATGCAACGCAAACCGGAGGATAGGGTTTTACCTTATAATGGTCAAAAATGGTTGATACGATAAAAACGAATTTGATATTATTATTAGTGTATATAAGTTTCAAAAACAGTTCAATCATAATGTATCAATCCTAGGACACAAAGATACCATAATACTATGCTTCCGTACTAGTAATACAATCAAATCTGCATGAGGTCGTATTGGAAATTGGGTTTCCATCATGAGTCAAGGCTAGGGAGGAGCTCCTTACCGATTCGAGACACTCTAGCTAATGTCTTAGGATCCCCCGCAGTGAACCCTTGGATAGCTGCAGGGCCGGTCCATACATACAACTTCGTGGATTGGCAATTCCTGAACACACGTTTCCCGATCCTATAGGACCTATCATCCGAGGCACCTCATTCCATCATCCACATAAGTAAAATGTCAGGCCGTGTTAAAGCCCAAACACCACTTCTAGCTAGAAAGAAATGTGCTGCTCTCCCTGCGTTCCCTTCTCCCGTTTTAGACTCCGCCGGTGTGTGAGGCTCGCGAAGTCAAGCTATACACAAAGCTATGCCTAAACAGGCTATGCTTTGATCATCCCACAAAGCTTGATTTTCAACAAAGCCTTGATCATATGCATCTTAGCATGCCACATCGTCACTCCATATCACACTACCAATCCTTTGCCGAAATATATGAAAGAGTGTTAAGCAAGAGAATAAATTCTCCGCCACCAAACATTCATACATTCGACAGAAAATCAATAAATACAATATAAAGGAGTACAATGTCAGACACACATTCCATTTATAAGCTTATGCTCTGGGTCTGAGCGAAAGCCAAATCCGTACAAATCAGCACTACGTCCGGATAACTACCATTTTAGCCCCTTCTTGGGAGCAACTCAATCAAGGGCCTCAACATTAGTTACCCATTCGATGTGAAGATCGTCGGTCTTCAATCGCCGTCTTCAATTCTTCGAACGTCGTATCATTATTTGGAATGAGAGTAAACTTGGACTTTCCAAATAACTCTCGCATATATAAATTTGAAAACCATTTCATATCGTTGTTAATAATTTATAACGATCTATCGCTATTTTTACTTTACATACACATCCTAAACATAACAGTATATTTTCTCTTTCATTTTTCAATTTACACCAAATGTATATTTGGTTTCATTATTTTTCTAATGAAAATCCATTCCTTAAAAATGTAAATTTCTAATCTTATTATTTACATTGAAAAATGTCAGTTTCTATATTACACCAATTACATATAAAAATGTAACTTCCTATTTTCCTTTTATTTACATTAAGAAAAATGTAACCTTTCTAATATTTACATTAAGAAAAATGTAAAACTTCTATAACCTTATCTTATTTTATAAAAAAAATGTAACTTTCTTTTATAACAAACTTGGAGGTGAAAATATTCATTTCATTATTAACACTTAACGCTGTGAAAATAACGTCAATTTTTAAGTTACTCATTTATATTTTAAAATGGGCCAGACCTCTCACATTAGGCCTACAACTTGTGGATGCTGGATAGGCCGGTCGGTTCCGGGCAGACTTCCACCATAAGTTGGGCTTAACCTCGTGTCTTGGCCCAATTTGTATTTGCGCACTTGGACCTCTCACATTAGGCCCAACATTTGTGGCTGCTGGATATGCCGGTCAGACTTCCACCACAAATGTGACCTAATCTCGTGTCCAAGTACAATTATAATTTATAATTATAATTAATTTTTTTCAAAACATGTCATTATTTGAAATTATCCTTTCCATTAAAGAATCTTAATTTTAAGGTATTCTTTATTTCAAAATCTCTTGATTTCAAGTATCTTAATATGAATTGTAACTTTCCCTATTTTTATGGTTTCCTAATAAAAATCTTTTCAAGATGTACAATTTTAAAACCGTATCTTTTTTACTTTAATATATTGACGCCAAAGATGTAAACTTTCTAAACCAACATCAATTAATTTCATTAATTGAATATAAAATAAAAACATTCCTTTATTTCAAAATTGATAACATTTTGAAACCAAAATCTTCTTAATTTAACACATTGACAATTAACAAGGTAATCTCTTTAAATTCTAACTTTGTCTACTATCATAAATGACATACTTTTATATTTACATAATTGACATAAAAAAATGGAATTCTATTTACAGTGCAAATCCTCTCTTCTAATTACATATAAAAATGCAATTTTTTATTTATTTATGCGGTATAAATTATACTTTTGTTTACATATAAAAATGTGATCTTTTTTATAATGCAAGTTCATACCTTAATTACATATAGAAATGTAATTTTTATCATGCGATGTAAATTCATATATAAATTACATATAAAAATGTAATTTTTATCATACAGTGTAAGTTCACATTTTAAAAATGCAAATTTTCATTTCATTCTTTATTTACATAGGAGAATATAAATTCCTATGAAATCTTTATTTACATAAGAAAGTGTAAATAAAGGTCGTCGCTATAAATACGTTCATTTTATTTACCTAGAAAATATAAATAAAAGTTCTCACTATCAATGTGTTCATCCTATTTACATAGAAAATGTAAATAAAGTTTTATCGCTAAATTGTTCATTTTATTTACACAAGAAATGTATAAGTTGGTGTGTTCAGTTTATTACACAAAAGTGTATAATTGGTGTGTTCATTTAATTGCACAAAAATGTTTAATTTGTGCGTGTTCATTCAATTACACAAAAATGAATAATTTGGGTGTGTTCATTTTCAATGCAAGCAAAAAGGATAATTTTGTGTGTCGTTCTATTTACATAAAAGTGAATAACTTTGTGTCATTTCTTTTATAGCAACAATGTAATAATGTCCATTTTATTTCTAGAAAATTGACAATGTAAACAATTTCTACTTTTCATTCCTAACTAATTAACAATGTAACCAATGTCTATTTTTCATTATCCAACTAAATGACGATGTAAAATGTCATTTTTATATTCCAACTAAATAAGGTGAAATAAATGTCATTCTTCTTTTTAACAAACAAAATGATGTCTTTCTATTTAACAAATGAAAATGATATGGAATGTCTTTTTTTCCATGGGACTGAAATAAATGTTCTCCTTCTAATTTAACTAAATGACGGTGTAAATTGTCATTTTCACTATCAACTAAATGAAGTTTTTTTATTCACTAACCAGAATGATGTCTGTTCTCTCCAAATTGACATGACGCTGAAAATGCGTTCATTTTTACTAAATTTACATAACGCTAAAAATGCGTTCATTTTTACTAAATTTACATAACGCTAAAAATGCGTTCATTTTTACTAAAATGACATGATGCTACTAATATGTTCATTGTTGTTCTAATTTACATTTCTTAACAAAAATGTCCTTTTATTTTAATTTACATTTTCTAATAAAAATGTCCTTTTATCTCTAATGCCTATTTTTTTGTCATTCTTTTACATTCGGCAAAATTAATATTTTTGTCCTTCTTTTACATTCAATAAAATGTATATTTTTTTCTTTCTTTTTCATTTGACAACACATGGATTTGTGATAACCATAAAAGTGAAATTCTATCATCAACCTAAATTTGACAAATAATTTCATGTTAACGATAAAAGTGAAATTTTATCGTTAATCTAAATTTAACAAGCATGGTGCAATTTTTTTTATACCACTATCTTATTCTAACAAAGAAGAGACATACAAATTAATTCAATCATCCATCGCATTCATACGACAACCAGCACCGAATAAATATATGTAGCATTAACATAAATTATATACAAGGTGAATATACAATTTGTAGTGAAATAAATAAATAAATAACGTTATTTAAAAAAATAGAATTCTCACCAAACCATTCAGATCTGAAATTTTCAAAGTGTTTGGTTTCAGCTCTAGTCAGCTTCATAGCGTAGATTTGATCCATACAAGTCCAATGCTTTCAGTTTCGTTCGATTCTGATTTGAAATGAATAAGTTACGATGATTCGAACATTGGATAAATTAATACGTTATTAAATTAAATAAAGTAATTAGTTTAATTAATCTCTCCTCCTAACCTTTCTTCCACTTCAGAACAAAGGCCGCACGTTTTCACTACTATGTTCGATCCTAGGCCTTGAATTTTCTATTGATTCTTGCGGCTTGAAGATGATCGGGTGACATGACGTCGGAGAGGAGAGGAAGGGGATCTTGCGCCTAGGATGGTGTAGGGTGCGGTGGGGCCTAGGGGGCACAGTGGGGCTGTTTGGCCGCGGGTTGAGGGGATGGGTTCAGCCAAATCTCTTGCCTAAATCGGATCATCACCTTATGAAATGGTAGAGGAGGTGAAGAGCTTCGAAATGGTATATAGTTTGTCTTCTAATTCGTAGAGAGGAGGGAGAGATTGAGGGAGGAAGTTTCGGCCATTCTAGGCCACGAAACCTGAAGTGGCGGCTGAGTTTTGGTAGGGAAGGATTAGGGTTGCGATTAAGGAGTATATTTATATTATTATATTCACTAATTATCCCATTATGGTCCGATTTGGCCCGAACTCAGAATTAGACATGCTTACTATCTATCTTAATGTTTTGACGTATTCTGAACGCGATGGGACATGTTTCGAGGCCCAATTTCGAAGTTTACAGTGTTTTTTATTTATTTTTAATTTAAATCCTTTAATTTTTTATTCAACCGTACATGAAAATTCACCGGGGTCACAAATTAACTTCTAAAATTACCAAAAAATATATTTAGCTATGTTTTGACGCTGCGGACCTAGAAAAATTAATTTCGTTCAATTCTGAGCCCGTATGAATTTTTAATGAATTTTTAAAGTCAAAAATTGTCCGTTTACACTGAAAAATCAATTATAATTATATATTAATTCTAAAAATTACCGAAAAATCATTTTTATCTTTGTTTTGACGATACGAACCCAACAAAATTAATTTTGTTCAATTTGGAGACCGGTTGCAAAATTTCAATTTTCAAGTCGTATATATATTTAATATTAAAGATAAATTTTTATACCAATAATTTTCGTAACTCAAAATATATAAGTGTTTACTGTTTTTCAATGTAGAAACATCATTCTGAACTCAATGGATGTGGTTTCGAGTCCAAATTCCTTTGTATGCAAAAAGTAGCATTTTTGACCTTTATAAATTTCCTAGCGACCTTTCTTAATTTTAATTTGGGCATAACTTTTGATTCCCCCAATGAAATTTCGATTTTTCTGATTCTTAGAATGATATTTTTAAATAGATTCTAATATTTTTGGTTTCACTAAAATTCGTTAAATTTTACATCTTGTACGGTCAGTCAAAGTTCAAGTTTGACTTTTCAAACTACCGCGTTATTTCTAACAATTTTTATAACTAAAATTAAATTATTCATTCTAACTTCGATTTAAATCAACTTTTAATCATTATTATTTTAAATATCAAAAACCCATTAATATTAGTTAAAATAAATTTTTAAATTTACCCCAAAATTCAGGGTTGTTACAGCAGGTGAAACTACTATGGCTATAGATGGAAGTCGGGCGCTTCTTTGCCCTTCGATAGGTATCGTAGTATTATCAAGCCTACAGAACCGTGCCGCGATGAGGTTACCTCCCAGAAAGCCAGGAGCCCCGAAGACTTAAGAAAGAAGGGGAAAAGAATTCAAACAGAGGATCAGAAGATAGTGCATATGGCTTTAGGGAATATGCTTTTAAAACAAAACTTTTCTTTTGAAAATGCTTCTTTTAAAACCATTTGAAAATAATTTTTCAAATCTTTTATCTGATCTAATAACCTTCAGCTCTGATACCACGTGTAATACCCCACATCCGTTAGTGTCACTCACAAAGGGAATGCACTAAGTTCTGTGAAGTATTATAGGTAAAAGATGCAGATAAATTACAAGACAAATAAATAAAGCAGTGGAAAAGTGAATAAAACTTTATTTCATTTATAAACAGCTTGTATAAAGATTGTTTTCCAACAACAAAGTATCTATCTTGTTTAACAAAATAAAGAAGCATTAATATACAATGATATTCCCTAATGAAACATTAGCCAGCCATAACGGTGGAAAAGAGAGTCCAAAGTAGCACATCAAAGAGTCTTCAAGCTTGGAAAGAGTAATAGGTCCATACAAATCTGAGCTATTCCCTCCCTGACTACCTGGGGGAGGGGGGGAACGAAAGAAAAGAAGACGAAAGAAAACATAGAGTCGGACATAAAGCCTGGTAAGTCTAGTGGTGCTTCGGTATATGAATAAAGAAAAGGACATGACAGGCATAAACTGAAAATGGGAAAATACCATAAACTAAGGCAAAGCAGTTTAGAATCGAAATTACTATCGCACCCCATACTAATCTCTGCACCACCTAACTAGTATCCCAACTAGTAATCTGTATAAAATGATAACTTTATCCCAGTCCCTGTAATTGTGGTTGCCTTCAGGCGCACGTCTATTATTTATTACCTAGATCTAATCTAGAGTTTTCTATCGAGCATTTCCTAGATTCAACTAGGGTTTATGCGACTTATCTAATACTTCTCGGATTCAGGATTTATGCCACCTAGGTCCAACTAGGGATTATGCTACCTGTCGAATGATACCCCTAGTCTAGGACACACTACCTAGAGTGGTATATGTTCCTAGGCTTTCCTCACGTATGTGTCGCGAATCGTTTATCGCTGTCTAGATGCACATGTCCTAAAATGTGCGACCCGAGTCCCGTGGCAGGGCTATTCTAGAAACACAGAACTCGGTCGGGAGCTTTCAGATATCTGCCAATGCAGATGCTAAGGTCTGTTTTTCCAGTGGCTATGGTCCCACCTGACCCCTCCCTCAACTAATGAAAGGCAATCCAAGAAAATCAAGCACGAGAACTATACTCCTGCCACTTATGCCCCACTTTCCTGTTAGCCCGCCTCACCTATAACTAGATAGCAAGTATATGGTCTGTTGGGAGTTCTCTGCCTTTCCGCATGCGTATCTCGACTGACTCAAGATGGTAGGTAGACGACGGGTCGCTATCACAGGGCCATTTGTCCCGCCGAATCATGCTGGTCCATCCTAGTCTTTAGGTTGCCTCATATTGCAACCAAGGAATACCCTTGGTTCTTCTAACGCAGACCTTAACCTCTGTGAGCCCAGGCGGATCATCTGCAGCCTCACAGAGGGATACCAAGTTATATTGGTTAAGTATTTCTTATTAATTAACCCTACTGATTCACCTTGTATTGGTTAAGTGTCCCTTTTAACCTAACCTTGCCCATCTGTTTTAACTAACATGTTAGAACGGTTAAGTGTTCCCTTAGTTAACTTAACCTTAACATCTGTTTAATTAACATGTTCTAATGGTTAAGTATTGTCCCTTCATGTTTCAACTTAACCCTGTTCAATTTATCACACTATGATGGTTAAGTGTTCTAAGTTTACTTAACCCCACCCTCTAGTCCAGCTAACATATTAAATTAGCTAAGTGTATTTACTTAACCTTACCCACTTATCTAGCTAACATGTTATAATGGTTAAGTATTCTAAATTTACTTAATGTCACCCACTTATTAGGTTATAACGGGTAAGTGTCCTGAATTTACTTAACCTCACCCTCTAGTCTAGTTAATATGTTAAATTGGTTAAGTGTATTAACTTTACTTAACCTCAACTTCTAGTCTAGTTAACATGTTAAATTGGCTAAGTGTATTAACTTTACTTAACCTCACCTTCTAGTCTAGTTAACATGTTAAATTGGCTAAGTGTTTTCTTAGTTACTTATCCCCTACAAGTCTTGTCTTGTTAACATGTTAAGTTGGTTAAGTGTTTTAGTTAACTTAACCCTACCAATCCTAACTTAGCTTTAATTGTCTTACTGAAGCACCAACCACTCACATTAGACATGTATTGTTGTGGCTGCCTGTATGCCGGTCAGTTCCGGACAGTCTTACACCACAACTCAGTCTAACCTCGGGTCCTTATTGGGATCAATGCCTTAACCACCCACATTGGATAGGTATTGTTGTGATTACTGGACAGCCGGGCGGGTCCGGGCAGGTTTACATCACAATTCAATCCAACCTCGGGTTAAGCATGCTCGTATTTTCTAGATTTACATATTTGTCACTTTTCATTTTTATATGTAAATATTTATGGCCCAATTATCCAAATTCACTAATTTTGGGTATAACAATTTATACCGCTTTAAATGTCACTAGTCATCGGCATGTGTCAAACATGCCAATACATGTATTTTATTTTAAACCCAACGTTTGTTTCCCCCGTTTGTACGTACGCAGCATTATAACATATGTTGGGCTTAACATTTCAGCCCAACTCGTAAACATAAAAAAGGGAAGCACAGAATCATGAATTGTTCTAGAATACATAAAAGTGTGTGGCGCATGGACTTGCAACATAGCGTTTTCACTAACATAGATTGTGGGTCATGTGAACTTGCATTCAATAAGGATATAACTAAATTGGTGTCACAAGAAACGGCGTACTTTTAGACTTGTTTAAACATGGTTTTATACACATATAACTAGGCATAATGTCAAACACCAAACTAGCATAAAAATGTCCACTTTTGACATAACCCAAAGGTGTAAACTAACTTTACATCAAGTAGCCTATTTCAACATGAAACTAGTATAATTTGTGTGACCAAAAGGTACTTGCATAAACCCAATTATCACTTGCAAATAAACATAATAATGTGTACAAAGGTTTTGAGTCGTGTAGGCATAAAAGGTTTCATCTTGGAACATGTTTACATGAGTCTCAACTTAGGCCTAAAAAGAATGTATGCTAACCATGTTAACGACATAATATAAAGATGTCAATTCTAGTTTTTACCACAAACTTGCAAGTGATAATTATTTTCATATACAAATGTCAATAGGCTCGCATCAACCAATTTATGCCACAAACACCCAATACAAAATATGACATAATCAACGCAATACACAGAATTTACATTAATATTTTACAATAGTAAAACCCCAATTTCAATTACATCGAATCACATCGCAATTTCTATTCATATTCAGAAAACCACTATACTTACAATGAGCGCAGAAACTTGTTTTCTGGTTTCTGTTATTCTGAATTTGCAAAGCTTTCCCTTAGAGTAGAAAACGTTGCGTAGAAATTAGATTAGACTTTTGTTTCTTGAATCGTTGTTCGTCTCTTTTCAAGTGGAGGCTTTCCTTAGTTTTCTTCATACAGTATGGCGGCTCAAGTTCTTATTTTTGTGTGAATTTTAGTTGGAGACCTAGGGTGTTTTTATAGAGTTGCAAGTTAATTAGAGTCGTCGATGAAACCAGGTGTAATCAAAGCCATCCGTTCTAAAGAGAAGCCAATCAAAAAAAGACAACTCATCCCTAGTGACAAGACCAGGCCCAGAAATTCGACCAGTACACAGACCAGGCCAGCCAGACCTGACCAGGTCGACAGGGGAGGTCGACCCTATGGTCGACCTGGGTCAACCAGGTCGACCCTATGGTCGACCTGGGCCCTAGGCAGGAATTTTCCTGCCCAGCCCGGGTCTGGTCCTATTTTTGAATTTTGAATCCGATTTTCGAGCTGTTTGAATTTTAAATAAATTTTTAAACTTCTGGAGGTCATATCTCCTTCATACGGAGTCCGATTTACGCGAACTTGGACTCTATCTCAACTAGAATTTCGAGATGAATGCATTGGCGTAACCCGTTTCCGTTAATTCTTCTTCTAAAATTTAATTATACTTTAATTTGTGAAACTTAATGTTATAGAACTATGGGGTGTTACACCAAACGATGTGAAGACCTCCGGTCTTCGACCACCGTCTTCATCCTCGACACCATGTCGAATCCGTTATTCAAAATGGGATAAACCCGGTCTTTCTGAATAACTAGCGCATATAATAAACAAGCGTTACACAAACACAACATACGCCTCATTTCAATTCAGAATATTCTTTTACTCAAATATTCTTATACTTTGGGAAAGGTTCCAATTAATTTTATCAAAGATAAATTCTTTAAATTTATTCTTTAGTCTTCTTTTGAATATCAATTCAAATTAGTCGGGATTAGTGAACTACACCGAAGTAATCATTTATTTTATTTTCCAACCACAACCTATTCATCCTATGAAGTAAAACTGGTAATACTTCATATCTAACACCACGGTGTTATCGGTAAATTCAATTACCATTTCACGTTCAAATCTAAGTAAAGATTTAACTATCGCCTAGAGTAAAACTGGTGATACTCCATCCTCGATTATTTCAGTCTAATTAAAGATTCATTAAAACTCCACTTGGTTTTAATCTTCCTAAAAATCAATATTAATGATTATTTAACTTGGGAAATCACATCCTGTCTTTAACTGGGTTAAAGAACCAATGTCATTTAAAACACGGTTCACTATAAACCCAAAATCACATTCAATTCATTATCGGGTTAAAGAACAAGTGTTATTTAAAACACCGTTTACAATAAACCCAAAAATCAATTCAAATTTAATTCCAATTAAATACCATTTAGTTGGTACATTTCATTAAATCTAAATAAAAAGATTTAATCTTTTACTCAACTGGGTTTAAGAACAGTGTTAATGAAGACACCATTGACGACAAACCCAAATCCCATTTGATATTAAATACAAGGCTCTGAATAGAAAATATATCGGCTTATATTCAATATCAAATTCTACGACCAAAAAATATCGTATTGGAAATAAAGATATAATTATATCTTTCAAATTTCCATAACAATATCTGTATAATCACGAAATCCAGCATCGAAATATTCCAAAGACAATTTCGATTCAAATCCATTCCAACTCAATTATTGGAATTTCTGGTTACCTTTAAAACCATTTCAAATCCACTTTATTTATTTTAAAAATAAATGGGATTATAATTCTAGTTCAAAACTAGTTCATTTCGATAAAAATCTATTTTTATCTTTTCAAATATAGAAATTTTCATCCTAATTCTTTCCAAATCATTCCTTATGATTTTACACAAATTATTACTATTTTTAATAATTTTATCAAGGCCCGTACAGTCGATTTCCATCAACGGCCATCGAACTGCACTTACAGCGACCTTTTCCAAATTTGATTTGGACATAATTCCAAATCCAAATGTTAGATTTCTAATTTCTAAAATATGTTAGAAGGCTCTTTTCGATACGAACCCAATGGTTCCAGTTTTAGGAGAATCCGATGGTCGGATCTCCCGCAACGTCAATTCAAAGTCAATGGTCGAAATTCGCGAACTGCCGCAGCGCTGCACGTTCTATTCAGGCCATTATATATATAATATATAATATATATATATTATATATATTTTGTCAATTTCCTTTAAAACGTATCTTATAAATCGTTTTAAATTCGTTTTCAAAACGATTTCAACTTCATATTCAATTTCTAATCAAAATTGAATATTTCATATCATTACTATATAAATGATAATATTTTCAAAACATTATATTTTGAAATCACTTCCTTCTTTATATTCATTATAAAAACAAATATAATCGATATAAATATCGTTCGCGTCAAAATGGCGCATATCTAATCAACACAGCTTTATATATTTCAATAACTTCGTTGTTCTATTCAACAAATTAATATTTTCTTCAACACATGAATATATATTTTACTCAACACATGTATTTATTTTTCTATTCAACACATGAATTTATATTTTCTATTCAGCACATGAACTTATATTTTCTATTCAACACATGAATACATATTTTCTATTCAACACATGTATTTATATTTTCTATTCAACACATGAATATATATTTTCTATTCAACACATGAATATATATTTTCTATTCAACACATGAATATATATTTTCTATTCAACAGATGAATTTGTATTTTCTATTCAACAAATGAATTTATATTTTCTATTATCCAAACTGGAATGAGGCACAATCAATTACCATATAACGTTTATTATATGGGTTCCCTACAACACATGTGTATAACAACAATGATAAATCATCAACCATCATCCAGAGTGCACCACACAACTACATAAGCATTAAATATAAATAATTAACGCTTACGCAGTCTGTCAACCCATCGATTGACATACAACTAAACAATCGGGATTAGTGTACGTCTAATATCATCCCAATACCCGTATGGGGTTTCAAATCAACAAACACAGATTTTTATTTGTGCAGTTGGGCGATGTGTAAAATTTATCGTCCCAATCAATATCAGTCAAATCAGTGTATACAAACAAATCGCCCGATTTGTTTATTACTATTTGTTTTATATAGACGTTAAAAATCATAGTTTTAACTATAAAATATTTTCCACTATAAAATATTTTATTTCATTCCACATCACACAATCAAATTTCACAACACGACAATCAAACAAATAAGTCATCCATGGTCTGTGGACGACGGGTGTTGGGTGCTACTAAGCACCGTTTGCATCCTAGTATATATTTCAACTAGAAATTAAAATAAAAGTGAGGAGTTCTCACTGACTAGCTAAACCAATACACCGCGACTCTTTATATGTATGAAATCTTTGCTACTCGCCGAAGGTAGCTGACCATCGGGAGGTGGCGCTCTGCGCGGCGGCGGCTGCCGCTATTCGGGCATGGGGGGCTGTGTCCGTAGCTGAGGAGGAGGGAGGGGTTTAAGAAGAGCGAAGGAAGGAAGAGGAGGGAGAAACGCTGGAGGGGAGGTCGACGCGGTGTGGTGGGCTGCGGCGAGGTAACAATCGCCAGGGGGAGGGGCGACGGTTGAAAGTAGATCGGTTTTTTTTCTTTTGATTTCGTTCTGAAAATAGAAGGGGGTGTAGAGAGAATATATATATTTAATTAATTATTTTTAATTTCAAAAAGGTACCCTTTTATTTCGACCTCGAAACGAAACCCACTGCCTGTCATCCATAGCTAATTACCCCCATTCCGAACACAATGGGATACGTATCATAAGCTGATTCGACTGTTTCGATGAATTTCCGTCAAAATCAAAATATAAATCTATATATTGAATTTGAACGCTCATTTCAATTTACCGGGGCAACATACTGACTCTAAAAATTCTCGAAAAATATTTTCTAATTTCATATTGACGATATAGTGCTAACAAAACTAATTTCATCGAATTCTGAGACCGTTTGAAAAATAGCCATTTTCCAGTCGATTAAAATCAACTGAAACTGGTCAAACGGGTTTTCCTTTGCCACGCTCAAATATTGATTTAGAAAATTACGAATTTTGTAATCTAGCAATAACTTGACATCCTAGGTCCAACAAAAGTGGTTTCGTCGAAAACCGAGGTCGTTTGCAAAATTCCCATTTTTAAGGGCCAGAATTTCATAGCGACTATTTTGAATTTTCAACTTTGCATAATTTTTATTCCCGCTATGAAATTTCAATTTTTCGGATTCGTTGGAAAGATATTTTCAATTAGATTTGAATATTTTTGGTTTTGTTAAATCCGGTTTATTTTGAATCCTGTATACTCGTTTGAAATTTGAAATCGAATTTTCAAACTACCGCGCCATTTTCAATTCCTTTTATAATTTAAAATAAATAATTATATTCTAACGACGATTCAAATAAATATATACATTCAAACTCTATTCAAAATAAATTTCTGGTCGTTATTATTTAAAATAATTCATTTTAAATTTTCAAAATTCGCTAAAATAGCCAAAATAAATTTTTTAAATTGGCTCGGATTTCCGGGTTACTACAATATCCCCCACTTAAAACTTTTCGTCCCCGGAAAGGAACGAAGCCGAAAGTTGTTTAACTAATCAACTCAACTTTCATTATTTTCATCACGGCTTAAGTTCTTCAACTTTTTAGTTTCTATGAACTTTTCAAATTTTTCAAAAATTTGGCTAACACCCTAAATTTTCGAAAAATTTCGCCATAACCTCCCCTGCACCGGGGACTTCGGGATATTTCAAATAGCCTCCCATGGCCCTCGTTAATCCAAAAAGAAAAAGAAACAGCCAAGCGGCTAGCCAATCGGGTCATAATCGACTCATAAAATCATCCAAACCCAATAAATTTGTAAACATGTACCTATTTGTCGGGCAAACAATTTTATTCTTCTTCTCTAGCCTTCTTGCTATGACCTGTTCAATGTAAGTACATGTATATGCATGCAAATGCGACAAATTTTCAATACAATTCACTATTTGGTTCAATTTGGCTAAAGGTTCAACATTTAATTAATCAAACAATAATCAAACAACACAATCAACAATCTAGTTGTTGATTAACATTTCAAATTCATAATTTTGATACATAGTCCAAAAATCACATTTTTGATGCCAAATCACAACAAATAATCCTATGTAAGTTTTGGTTCTCACACCAGTCTAATGGAAATATATAGATATCTCACTTTCGTCACTCGAATATAAATTCTGATGATGAAGCTTCAATCATCAGAACCATCTCTGGGCGACTAGAGCGTGATTCTATATCTACCCAATATGTTAATACTTTGAATACCCATGGATCAGACGAATATGCAAAATCTTTATATATTGGATTGCCCAAATCAATATAAATAAATATTTGAATATGAATAATTGAATTAAATTTTCATAACAAAACTTGTTTTCAATTTTATTTTAAAAACATCACTATTCACACTCGTTCTAGGATACTACTGATCCTATCTCTAACGAATCATTCTCGTTGGATATTACTAATCCAGTCTCTGATGAATTCTTTCGTTTGGTTCTAACATGCCTTGTTCTCGAGCTTTTAAACCAAAGCTCTGATACCAACTGTGAAAACCCGTAACTTCCCCGGTAAGGAAAGCCCGGATACTTTGAGGACAAGATACATCAGAACACAAACAGAAGAAAATTTCATTGTATATTACAACAATTCCATTAGAATACAAGAATATACATTGTACGAATAAATATTACACAGAAAATATCAGAGATTACAATACATTACATAGCAGCGGAAAATAATACAATAAGCAACTGAAAGGAATACGCGGATACAGAGCTTTCCGAGTATAATTCCAGCTGTAAATCAGGATCCTGCGAATATAAAACTGCAAAACCAAAACTACTAGCTGCCCGTGTCAAAATAAGGGCACCCAGAGTTTAGGCTAAAACAATAAATTCCAGGTCAGACATGTGAATGGTGTGAGAACTAAAACAGTTATTAATCTTTATTTTAAAGTCAGGTAAATCAAGGGACCACACCGTATAACATGGAACGGGTTTCCTCCCAAGAATACCTGTGACGATCCCAAAATCCGTGTGACGGTATTAAGGATAATCATTGGAATATAACACATCAATCATCATAGCAGAGTACAGATAATAGCAAAACAGTAAATAGAATAATTTTACATGGATATGACAGCGGATTCATAACATGTAACAACATTAGAATAGCACAACGTAGGATATAACTTAGTAAATAAAAGGGGGAAATGATCAGTCACCATCGCCAGAGGCGGAATATATACATGCAGTGAGACGTAATAAGGGTATCAATCTACATCGCCGAAGGCGGTACATATACATACGATAATAAGTACTGGAAGTAAAACAGTCTGCATCGCCCGTGGCGGAATCATAATATAAATACAATAATGGCGGAAAATGTCAAAGTCATCTCGGTGAAGTCAGCCTCGCCATGAGCCAAAGATGCACTCCATACTACAGGGCTGAGCCAAAAACAACCTGTCACCTGTGAACTAGGCTGCCCATGTGAAAATGAGGGCACCCGCGTTTGCAAAGTGAAACAAACAACGAGTCAGTCATGGGGACTGGTATGAGAAATCTACTTAACAGTTTAAACAACAGTAATAAGCAAATCATAGGACCACGCCACTTTCGCGGAATGGGTTTACTCCAGTGATTGCTGGTGCATTTAAAACAAAGTAAATTCTTTGAAACAACGCAATGCTTTTAAAAAGAATGGAGCCATTATAAGACTCAAGTCCCATCATACAATGCAACGCAAGCCGGAGGATAGAGTTTTACCTTATAATGGCCAAATATGCTTAATACGTGTAAAGCAAAATCATTTGATATTATTACTAGTGCATATACGTTTCAAAAACGAATAGCATCATAAATATCAATCATAGATGGCATAAGTGCCCCAGACCACTATGTCGCCATACTAGTTCTACAATCAAATCTGTTGTTTCGTATTGGAATTTGGATTTCCATCATGAGTCGAGGCAAGGGGCAAGCTCCTCTCCGCTTCGAGACACTCTAGCAAATGCCTTTGGACTACGCACTCTGGGTAACCCTTGGATCGGCTGGGTCGGTCCTCTCTTACGTTTGAGGATTGGCAATTCCTGAACACACGTTTCCCGGTCCTTACAGTCCTATAATCGAGGCGCCTCGCATTCCAACAACCACAAAGGTGAAAAGTAGATATAAATGTCAGGGCTGGTCGGTCACTGACACCACCATAGCTAGAAAGAAACGTCGTGCTCTCCCAGCGGTCCTTATCTCGTTTTTAACTCATACCGAGGTGCGAGGCTCGCGAATCTGCGCTATACACAAAGCCAGGCCACGTAGGCCGTGCTTTGATCATCAAACACAAGACTTTGCTTTGCAACAGAAGCCTTGATCACAACATCTTGGCATGCCACATAGGCAACCCACTCCATACGACTGATTTCTATCGATATATAACCTCTGAGCTTGTACGTCTCAGAGAAGGGCATTAAGCAAAAGAATAAATTCTCCGCCGCCAAACAGATATATATTTAACAGAGATCAATCAGTATAGAACAAAATCCAATGTCAAACACACAGTCCATTTACAAGTCCGTTCTGGGTCTGAATGAAACCGGAGGCGTCAAATTCCTCGTATATCCATATAATCGACACATACGTTCAGACGGCTACTACTTCCATTCCTTCTCGGTAGCTACTCCAATCAGGAACCTCAGCAGCGCCCATCCAACCGATACGAAGATCATCGGTCTTGAATCTTCTTTGTATTTTCCAATTCGAATCGTTCGATCAATTATTTGAAATGAGGGTTAGCTCGGCCTTTTTAAATAATTCACGTAATTAGAATTCAAATCAATTCTTTCCATGGTTATATTATTCGACATTCATATTTCAGTTCTTTAGTGTTATTTTCGTGTCAAACACATACAACCATCAAATATCAAACAGATCAAGCTAAATTGGTTTATTTCCAATCTATGTTGCTTATAATATTTTATAATGATTTTTCACCATTTTTATTTATTTAAAAATGGCCATACTTAATTAAACGACGTTTCAGGTCGTGCCGTGGCACTGGCGCTGTTTTTCACTTAATTTGTTTTACACATATCGGAAAATCTAACCGTTGAATTTCTACAAAGTCTATATCACTGGGAAGATATTCCCAAAGCGAACCCAACGGTTCCAGTTTCGTGAAAATCCGACGGTCGGATCTTCCACACTAGTCGTTTGAAGTTACGATTTCAAAATTCGAACTACAGCGTCGTTATTCGATTTAATTTAATTATATTTATATTATATATAAATATAAATGATTCTGGCGCTGTTTTTCTCCTAATTTGTTTTAAACATTCCAGACAATCCAACCGTTGGATTTTTACAAAGTTGGTGTCGTTGGAAAGATATTTCCAAGGCGAACCCAGCGGTTGCAGTTTCGGGAAAATCCGATGGTCGGATTTCTCGTACTAATCGATTCAAATTACAATTCCAAAACACGAACTGCACGGCTTCGATTCCTTTCAATTCTATTTATATTTATATATATAAATATAGTTCATTCCTTTATTTCTAATATAGTTCATCCATTTATTTCAACATCGTTTTCCCTTCAAATATTTCACTAATGCCTTAATAGTTCGAATTTTTTTGCCATAACCTCCTTTGTACGGGAAGGGGTTTGGAAATTTATTGGACCGTGTTAGGTACCCAATAAATCCTATAAAGCATCCACATATTTATAGTGATATATTCTGGTGTTCTCGTCACCCTGTCAAGCCTGAGGGAGCGTGTATTTTTAATTACTCCAGAGGATAAATCCTAGTCACCTCGTCCCGTGTGGGAATAAATAGTCCATGTGCCATATCTAACGACTAGAGAGACGTGATTTTTGTCAACTCCAGACCCGTGTGGGGTTTTTATTAATCTGGCAATTTATCGTTATTTTTTATATAGTCCATATTAGTCATCAGTTCAACCTGTAGTATATAATCATCGCCATACAAGCCTCTCGCTCGTATGGTAAATCTTCCACCTCGTCACACAAGCTCCAAATGCTTATGTGGAATATGATGAAGTATGCCTATCGTCAAGGAGTATGCCATGTAGTGTAGTTCAAAATTAATTGTTACTATCCTATGGAGATGTTTATTATTTCACACAGAATAACCAGCACTCCGCATCCAATGGCATTCACAGGAGTTGATATAAGAATAAAATTGCGCAGCCAACTCATCGAGGCTTACCTATTTGTCGGGCACGCAAATAATTTCTTTACTCTACAGCTAATCCATTTTCCTGTTCGACACATGTATATATATGCAGAACAAAGCTAATAATAACATTTCTTGCAAACTAATATTTATTTCAAGACGTGTGTATTTTTATCAAAGCGTATACATGATAAAAAAAATATTTTTTCATCAAAAATATTTATTCAACACGTGAATGTTTTTAACACTTCATATTCACAATAAAAATGTAGTTTTTATTGTCTATTCAATTTATTTTAAAATACGAATAACATTCAACACATGAATTTCAATTCAACGAATGAATTTCAATTCAACACATGAATATTATCCATAGTTTGTATATATATATAAATGTGATTTTTATCGTTAAATCTATTTGTTTAAAATTCGAATGATATTCAACACATGAATATTCTCTATAGTTTGTATATATATAAAAATGTGATTTTTATCGCTAAATCTATTTGTTTAAAATTCGAATGATATTCAACACATGAATTTCGATTCAACGAATGAATTTCAATTCAACACATGAATATTCTCTATAGTTTGTATATATATAAAAATGTGATTTTTATCGCTAAATCTATTTGTTTAAAATTCGAATAACATTCAACACATGAATTTCGATTCAACGAATGAATTTCAATTCAACACATGAATATTCTCTATAGTTTGTATATATATATAAAAATGTGATTTTTATCGCTAAATCTATTTGTTTAAAATTCGAATAACATTCAACACATGAATTTCGATTCAACGAATGAATTTCAATTCAGCACATGAATATTCTCTATAGTTTGTATATATATAAAAATGTGATTTTTATCGCTAAATCTATTTATCTAAAATTCGAATAACATTCAACACATGAATTTCGATTCAACGAATGAATTTCAATTCAACACATGAATATTGGTTTCAACATATGTAATTAATTTCAACAAATGAAAATTATTCTAACACATGAATATTTCAGAAAATTTCGACAGTATAACGACAGGGTAGTTAAAACCGGGACCGTCCCTAGTACGGCTCCTCGCTCTACCTTAAAACCTCGCGGTTTTTTACAATGGGGATCATGCATCTAGTTCGCACGCAGGCGGCATGTTTTATTTTCATTTCCACAATCCTATTCTAATTTGTTTCAACCACAAGAGGGTATTTTTCAACCACAATGGTATTTTTCAACCACAATATCAACCACAAACAATTATTTCCAACCATTCGTCATACTATACAATTTCACGCCAATCACAAGCAATAAATATCGTCCATGGTCTATGGACGAGGGGAGTATATATATATATATATATATATTATTTCTATAATTCAC
This sequence comes from Allium sativum, assembly GCA_030737875.1. Classification (NCBI taxonomy): domain Eukaryota; kingdom Viridiplantae; phylum Streptophyta; class Magnoliopsida; order Asparagales; family Amaryllidaceae; genus Allium; species Allium sativum. The sequence goes on from CM060912.1 coordinate 153,514,202, forward strand.
TTGCATTTCATCACTATTCAAAGCATATATGTTTCATACAACGCTTGTATAATTTATACATCGCTAATATAACTTATACAACACATGTACATGAGGTATACAATGCGTATATAATTTACACTTCGCTTATATAATTTATACAACACGATTCCATTCACACAATTTAATTTAGATTCCTCACATTGGTTTTTGAAGTGCTAAAAATGTATGAAGATCAGAAAAATCCGCGGCTTCTACTAGATAGTAGAGAGCCTCTCTACGGTCCCGATGTTTCCTGTTTCATCGAATTTCGTTAACACACTAAAAAGATATGATTTTTCAAAGTTTTGCAGCACTTAAAAGTGTTATTTTCAATTCAGAAATTTCAAAGCAGATGACTTTTCAAACCTTCAAAACTAGGTTTTTAATTCTCGATCAATCCATGCTATTTCGTCTCAATCGGTTGCTGCGACGTCGAAGAGCTTCAAACAGGCTTCCCAACGCCTGTGGTGGCAGCAAACTCGACGGCTCCTATGCGGCTCGGCAGCGCTCCAAAGGTGAAGACTTCCTGGCTGAAATTCAACGCGAATACGGGATGGTTTCAGACGAGGCTTGGTTTGGTTGAAAGAGGGGAGGAAGGTGATCGGAAAAGCCAACTGGAGGCGGTGGCGAAATCGCCTGTGGCGGCGGCGATGAGTCCTGGAAGTTTCGAAGGGTTTGCGTCGTTCATTTCAGAGGGGTTTGACCGACTTTTCTAATGAGAGAGAGAGTGAAGATATTTCCTATTATATTTAAATTTTAAATTCCCAAAATATCCCTTTGCTCAAACATACACCAATTTCAACCCAACGACTATCGCCCCTAGCTAAATACCCTCATTCCGGACACAATGGGATATGTTTCGTTGGCCAATTCGACTGTTACAGTCGGTTATTTTTCAAATCAAAGTATAAAACATTTAATATTCAATTTGAACGTACATTTCAATTTGCCAGGGCCACAAACTGAATCGAAAAATTCCAGAAAAATAAATCTAGCTTTGTTTTGATGATACGGTCCCAACAAAACCAGTTTCGTCGAATTCTGAGATCGTATGCAAAATGTCCATTTTCAGGTCGACCCATTTTAACAGAAATTGACCAATCACATTTTCCTTTGCCCCGCTCACATACTAGCTTCAAAAATTATGAAATTTGAAACCTAGAAATAATTTGACATCCCGGATCCAACAAAAGTGGATTCGTCGAATTCCGAGGTCGTATGCAAAATATCTATTTTCAAGGGCTATATATTCTATATAGCGACCTTTTTGAAAATTCATTTGGCCATAACTTTTGATTCCTGTTATGAAACTTTGATTTTTCAGATTCGTTAGAAAGGTATTCATAAACAGATTTAAATATTTTTGGTTTCGCTAAAATCTGTTATATTTTCCACCCGGTACAGTCATACAAAGTTTGTATTCAAATTTTCAAACTGCCTCACTATTCCCAATTCATTATTTTATTGAAATATGCTATTTCAATTGTTTAAATTCTTTGACAATAACCAATTTTAAAATTTTTAAATTGGTTCACATTTTTCGGGTTATTACAATACCAGTGCATAAAACAATAGCGCAATGCTAAATAAAGAACAATGAAGCTATTATAAGACCGAGGTCCCATCACACAATGCAACGCAAGCCGGAGGATAGGGTTTTTACCTCATAATAGCCAAGAATGCTTGGTACGTGAAATTTCTTGTTTTATTATTACTATAAGTGTATAGTGTCAAAAAAAATTCAAATCATAAGTATCAATCATAGACGGCATAAGTGCCCCATACCACTATGTCGCCATATATAGGTTTACAATCAAAACCGCAAAGTCACGTATTGGAAACTGGATTTCCTTCTGTGAACCGAGGCAAAATATAGTTCTCTACCGAATTCGAGGCTGTCTAGCCCGAGTCTCGGGCAAGTACTCAGTCAAGCCTTTGGATCGTCAGGGACAGTCCACCGATGTGGATTAAAATGCCTGAACACTGCGTTTCCCCGCCCTTTGGGGCGTAAATGAGCCCAATTGCTCCATCGGCTCCACACAGTCACCGATATATCCGAGGTGCCTCGCAACAACAACAACCACATAAGTCAAACTCGTCAGGGCGTGTAAAACTACTGACGCCACTTCTAGCTAGAAGGAAACGCATGCCCTCCCTGAGGTCCTCTCCTGTTTTTGGTTCACAACCGGGGTGCGAGGCTCGCGAATCAACGCTACACAAAGCTATGCTACACAGGCCGTGCTTTGATCATCAACCACAAGACTTTGATTTTCAACAAAAGACTTGATCATTTGCCACTTAGGCATGCCACACAGGCAATTCACTCCATGCGATTGATATCCACCAATATATAACCTCTAAGCTCGTACGTCTCAGAGAAGGGCGTTAAGCAAAAGAATAAGTTCTCCGTCGCTAAACAGATATATATTTAATAGAAAACAATCACACAGAATAAAATCCAATGTCAGACACACAGTCCATTTACAAGTTCGTTCTGGGTCTGAACGAAACCGGAGGCACCTTGTACCTCACATATCCATCAATCTCCAAGTACGTCTGGACGATCACCAACTGATTCCCTCCTCTTGGGTGTACGGCCCAATCAAGATCATCAGTAATTATCCAAACGATGTGAAGACCTCCGGTCTTCGACCACCGTCTTCATCCTCGACACCATGTCGAATCAGTTATTCAAAATGGGATAAACCCGGTCTTTTTGAATAACTCGCGTATATAACAAACAAGCGTTACACAAACACAACATTCGCCTCATTTCAATTCAGAATATTCTTTTATTCAAATATTCTTATACTTTGGGAAAGGTTCCCATTAATTTTATCAAAGATAAATTCTTTAAATTTATTCTTTAGTCTTCTTATGAATATCAATTCAAATTAGTTGGGATTAGCGAACCACACCAAAATAATTATTTATTTTATTTCCCAACCCAACCTATTCATCCCATGAAGTAAAAATGGTAATACTTCGTATCTAACACCACGGTGTTATCGGTAAATTCAATTACCATTTCACGTTCAAATCTAATTAAAGATTTAACTATCACCTGGAGTAAAACTGGTGATACTCCATCCTCGATTATTTCAATCTAATTAAAGATTAATTAAAACTCCACTTGGTTTTAACCTTCCCAAAAATCAATATAATGATTATTTAACTTGGGAAATCACATCCTGTCTTTAACTGGGTTAAAGAACCAATGTCATTTAAAACACTGTTCACTATAAACCCAAAATCACATTCAATTCGTTATCGGGTTATAGAACAAGTGTTATTTAAAACACCGTTCACGATAAATCCAAAAATCAATTCAAATTCGATTCCAATTAAATACCATTTAATTGGTACATTTCATTAAATTTAATAAAAAGATTTAATCTTTTTCTCAACTGGGTTTAAGAACAGTGTTAATGAAGACACCATTCACGACAAACCCAAATCCCATTTGATATTAAATACAAGGCTCTGAATAGAAAATATATCGGCTTATATTCAATATCAAATTCTACGACCAACAAATATCGTATTGGAAATAACGATATAAATATATCTTTCAAATTTCCATAACAATATCTGTATAATCACGAAATCCAACATCGAAATATTCTAAGGACAATTTCGATTCAAATCCATTCCAACTCAATTATTGGTATTTCTGGTTACCTTTAAAACCATTTCAAATCCACTTTATTTATTTTAAAAATAAATGGGATTATAATTCTAGTTCAAAACTAGTTCATTTCGATAAAAATCCATTTTTATCTTTTCAAATATGGAAATTTTCATCCCAATTCTTTCTAAATCATTCCTTATGATTTTACACAAATTATTACTATTTTTAATAATTTTATCAAGGCCTGTACAGTCGATTTCAATCAACGACCATCGAACTGCACTTACAACGACCTTTTCCAAATTTGATTTGGACATAATTCAAAATCCAACCGTTAGATTTCTAATTTCCAATATTCGTTAGAAAGATCTTTTCGATACAAACCCAACGGTTCTAGTTTTAGGAGAATCCGGTGGTCGGATCTCCTGCAACGTCAATTCAAAGTCAATGGTCGAAATTCGCGAACTGCCGCAGTGCGGCGCGTTCTATTCAGGCCATTATATATATATATATATATATATATATATATATATATATATATATAATATATTATATATATTTTGTCGATTTCCATTAAAACATATTTTATAAATCATTTTAAATTCGTTTTCAAAACGATTTCGACTTCATATTCAATTTCTAATCAAAATTGAATATTTCATATCATTACTATATAAATGATAATATTTTCAAAATGTTATATTTTGAAATCACTTCCTTCTTTATATTCATTATAAAAACGAATATAATCGATATAAATATCATTCGCGTCAAAATGGCGCATATCTAATCAACACGGCTTTATATATTTCAATAACTTCGTTATTCTATTCAACAAATGAATATTTTCTTCAACACATGAATATATATTTTATTCAACACATGTATTTATTTTTCTATTCAACACATGAATTTATATTTTCTATTCAACACATGAATTTATATTTTCTATTCAACACATGAATATATATTTTCTATTCAACACATGTATTTATATTTTCTATTTAACACATGAATATATACTTTCTATTCAACACATGAATATATATTTTCTATTAAACACATGAATTTGTATTTTCTATTCAACACATGAATTTATATTTTCTATTATCCAAACTGGAATGAGGCCCAATCAATTACCATATAACGTTTATTATATGGATTCCCTACAACACATGTATATAACAACAATGATAAATCATCAACCATCATCTAGAGTGCACCACACAACTGCATAAGCATTAAATATAAAACAGAAAGAGAAATATTCGTAAAACATTTAAAAATAAAACTGAAAGAGAAATATTTATAAAACATTTACAAATAAAACGGAAAGAGAAATATTCGTAAAACATTTACAAATAAAACGAAAGAGAAGTATTGGTAAAACATTTATAAATAGAGTCATAAAAAGGAAAGGTTTATTTAGAAAAATAAATAGAGTTATAAAAAGGAAATATTTATTTAGAAAATAAATAGAGTTATAAAAGGGATTTATTGAGAAATGAAAAGGAATGTCATATAAGGAAATATTTGGCAAATGAATAGAATTTTACATCAGGAAAGTTTAGACCTGTGCTTCGCACAGGGGTGTAACATGATATGGATTTAAAGCAAATATTTTAAATAGAATTTGTGGTAACCAATAGATTGAGAAGATTAATTTATAAATAATATTTTATAAATTAAATAAAATATTTATCATTGGATAAATAGGATATATAAGTCAGGACTTATATAGAGAAGTAAGAATCGATTTCAACATCGATATTTGAAACTGAATATGGATATAGAGTTAATCAAGGGAGTTAATCAAAATTTCTTAATCAAAATGAGCTAGAGGAGTTAATCGGTTAGAGTTAGAGTTAATCGATTAGAGTTAGAGTTAATCAATTAGAGTTAGAGTTAAACAGTTAGAGTTAATCAGTTAGAGTTAATCAATTAGAGTTAAATCGAACTAGAGTTATTCGAAGAGAGTTAATCGAATATAGTTTATTCAAAAGAGATATTTTCGAATATAGTTTATTCGAAAAAGAGATTATCGAATATTAGTTACTCGAAGAGAGTTAATCGAATATTAGTTATTCGAAAGGGTTATTGAATATTAGTTATTCGAAAGGGTTATCGAATATTAGTTATTCGAAAAGGAGTTGTCGAATATAGTTTATTCGAATAGAGTTAAAAAGGAGATATCGAATATAGTTTATTCGAATAGAGTTAAAAGGAGATATCGAATATAGTTTATTCGAATAGAGTTAAAGGTAGTAAATTGAATATCGTTTATTCGAAAGGGGTTAATCAAATATAGTTTATTAGAAAGGAGTAATCTGATAGGATGTAATTGAAAAGAGTTAATCCATTAGGGTTAATCAAATAGAGTTAATAGAATAGAGTTAATCAAAAAGAGTTAATAGAATAGAGTTAATCAAATAGAGCAAAATGATAAGAGTAAATCAATTAGAGTTAATCGAATAGTGTTAATTGAATAGAGTTACTCGAATATGGCTATTCGATCGAATATAGTTTATTTGAAGGAAAGAGTTATCGAATAGAGTTTATTCGAGAGAGAGTTTGTGACGATCCCAAAACCCCGTACTATGGTGTTAAGGATAATCATTGGAATATAACACATTAATCATCATTAGCAGAGTACGGAAAAAAGCAAAAGCAGGAAATAAAGTAATTTACACAAATATGACAGTGAAATCATATATATAACACTACATCAGAGAGCACAGTGCAGGATATAACTTAGTGTATAATAATACATAATCAGTCTACATCGCCTGAGGCGGAATCATATACATAGGAAGTACATAAACGAAACACCAGTCTACATCGCCTGAGGCGGAATCATAATACATATATAGTAATGGCAGAAAAATCATAATCATCACGGTGTAGTCAAGCCTCGCCATGAGCCAAAAGTACACCTCTGCTGTGGTGCCAAGCCAAAATACGTCAGCTACCTGTTACTGGGCGGCTCGTATGAAAATAAGGGCACCCGAGTTTGCAAGGTGAAACAAACTACGAGTCAGTCATGGAACTGGTATGAGAAATCTACTTAACTAATAATACAACAATAATAAGGCAAGTCAAAGGACCACGCCACTTTCGTGGAACGGGTTTACTCCAATGAGTGCTAGTGCATGAAATAAAATAAATTATTAAATCATCGCAATGCTTTTTATAAAAATGAAGCCATTATAAGACTCAGGTCCCATCACACAATGCAAAGCAAGCCGGAGGAGAGAGTTTTTATCTTATAATGGCCAAGAGATGCTTCATACGTATAAAAAAAAGTGTTTGATATTATTACTAGTGCATATATGTTTCAAAAAAGAATTCAATCATAAATATCAATCATAGACGACAAAATGACCCATACCACTATGTCGCCATACTAGTAATACAATCAAATCCGCAATTTCGTATTGGAAATTGGATTCCATCGTGAGTCGAGGCAAGGGGAAGCTCCTCTCCGTTCGAGACACTCTAGCAAATGCCCCAGGATCGAACACAGCAGTCCTTGGAATCGGCTGGGCCGGTCCTCTCTTACTTTTGAGGATTAGTCATTCCTGAACACACGTTTCCCAGTCCTTGCAGGCCTATAATCGAGGCGTCTCGCATTCCAACAACCACATAAGTGAAAAGTATATATAAATTTCAGGGCTGGTAAGTCACTGACACAACCGTAGCAAGAAAGAAACGTCGTGTTCTCCCAGCGGTCCGTATCCCGTTTTTGACTCATACCGAGGTGTAAGGCTCGCAAATCCATGCTATACACAAAGCTATGCCACACAGGCCATGCTTTGATCATCATCCACAAGACTTTGCTTTGCAACAGAAGCCTTGATCATATTCCACTTAGGCGTGCCACACAGCCTTGATCATATGCCACTTAGGCGTGCCACACAGGCAATTCACTCCATGCGACTGATTTCTATCGATATATAACCTCTGAGCTCGTATGTCTCAGAGAAGGGCATTAAGCAAGAGAATAAATTCTCCGTTGCCAAACAGATATATATTTAATAGAGATCAATCAGCACAGAACAAAATCCAATGTTAGACACACAGTCCATTTACAAGTTCGTTCTGGGTTTGAACGAAGCCGGAGGCACCAAATTCCTCGCATATCCAGACAATCAACATTACATCCGGACGGCTACCACTTCAGCTCCTTCAAGATTGCTACTCGAATCATGAGCATCAGTAGCGCCCATCCATCCAATGTGAAGATTGCCGGTCTTGAACCGTCTTCAACTCTTCGACTTCTAACCGTCGATCGATTATTTGAAATGAGAATTAACTCGGCCTTTTCAAATAATCCATGCATATTATAGATTTTCAAATCAATTCTTCACATGGTTAAATCATTCGACATTTACATTTCAGTTCTTTAGTATAATTTTCATGTCAAACACATTCAACCATCAAATATCAAGCAAACCAAGCAGAATCGGTTTATTTCCTCCCTATATTGTCTATAATATTTTATAAAGATATATCGCCATTTTTATTTATTTAAAAATGGCCCTATTTAATTAAACGACGTTTCAGGTCGTGCCGAGGCACTAGCGCTGTTTTTCCCAAAATTTGTTTTACACATATCTGAAAATCTAACCGTTGGATTTCAACAAAGTTTATATCATTGGGAAGATATTCCCAAAGCGAACCCAACGGTTCCAGTTTCGTGAAAATCCGATGGTCGGATCTTTCAGTATAATCGTTTGAAGTTATGATTTCAAAACGCGAACTGCACGGCCTCGATTTGTTTTAATTTAATATATATATATATATATATATATATATATATATAATTCATTCGACGATTTCAATATCGTTTTCACTTCAAATATTTCACTAACACCTATATATTTCAAAAAATTTCGCCATAACCTCCTTTGTACGGGAAGGGGTTTGGAATATTATTGGGTCGTATTAGGTACCCAGTAATCCTAATAAGCATACACATATTTATAGTGTTATATTCTGGTGTCCACAGGGGAGTGTGTATAGATCATAACTCCAGAGAATAAATTCTCGTCACCCTATAAATGGTTTTTGTGCCTTAATGACCAGAGAGACGTGTTTATTGTCATCTCCCGACCTGTGCAGGGTTTTTATTAATCTTGCAATTTACCGTTACAATTTATATAGTCCAGATCAGTCATCAGTTCAACCTGTAATATATAGTCATCTCCATACAAGCCTCTCGATCGTATGGTAAATCTTCAACCTCGTCACACAAGCTCCAAATGCTTATGTGGTATATGATGAAGTATGCTGTAATAACCCGAAAAATCTGGGCCAGTTTAAAATTTTTATTTTGGCAAATATAGCGAATTTTCTATATTTAAAATAGATTATTTTAAATAATATCTACGAGAAATTTATTTTCAATAGCATTAGAACGTATATATTTATACGTGTCGTCGTTAGAATATAAATATTTATATATAATTATAAATAGAATTGAAAATGGCGCGGTAGTTCGATAATTCGATTTCAAACTTCAATTGAATGTACCGGGTAAAAACAATCCGGATTTTAGTGAAACCAAAAATATTTGGATCTAATTGATAATATCTTTCCAACGAATCCGACCAATCGAAATTTCATAGCGGGAATCAAAAGATATGTCCAGTTGAAAATTCTGAATAGTCGCTATGGAATTCAGGCCCTTAAAAATGGACATTTTGCAAATGACCTCGGATTTCGACGAATCCAGTTTTGTTGGATCCGTAGTGTCAAATTATTGCTAGGTTTCAAATTTCATAATTTTTCGAATCAATATGTGAGCGTGGCAAAGGAAAACGCGTTTGACCGGTTTCAGTTGATTTTAATCGACTTGAAATTGGCCATTTTTCCAACGGTCTCAGAATTTGACGAAACTAGTTTAGTTAGGACCGTATCGTCAATACGAAGCTAGAAAATATTTTTCTAGAATTTTTAAAGTTCATATGCGACCCCGGTAATTTGAAACGTACGTTTAAAATTCAATATAGTGATTTAAATGTAAATTCAACGGAAACTGTTCGAAACGATCGAATCAGCTTACGATACATATCCCATTGTGTTCGGAATTGGGGTGAAACGCTATGGACGACAGGCGGTGGGCCTCGTTTAGAGGTCGTATGTAAAAGTCAACTTTTAGAAATTAAATAATATATAAAAAAAAAAAACCCTCCTCCTTAAAATCGTTCTGGCCCCCCCGCCCTTCCCTTCATTTTCGTTGATCACTGAAATAAAAAAAAAAAAGAAGAGGGAAAAGGAACGACGGGGAGGACCCATCGCTCGACGACGCCTCCTGGCGCCAGAGCGCCGCCCATCGCCGCGGAGGACAAGCCTCTCCGATCTGCTCCCCCTCCGCCTTCTCTTCTCCCTCCCTTCTCCGTAGTGGAAATCACGACCCCCCCCCCCTCAGAAACGCGCCGTCGCGCGATCGAGCCCCCCCCCCCCTGAAGCCGCGACCGCCTCTCCCCATCGAGCACCCCTCCGACAGTTCTCCCCCCCCCCCTTCATCGTTGACTGTAAGTCCTTCTTTTATTATATATATATATATATATATATATTTATATATAAATTCATATTTATTGTGTTTATAAATAATCAAGTTCAGATTTTTAAGGGTTTACAAATAGGATTTTATCATGAAAGAATGAATTTTTGTAAATGAAAAAGATTGGGTTTTTGAAATAAAGCTAGGATTTTTTTTATATTTAAAAAGGCGATTTCTATGTAAAGATATAATTTTTATTGTGGTACAAGGTTAAAAATATAATTTTTACATAAGCTAGAAGTAATAAAAATATGATTTTTATATTTTTAAAATAATAAAAATATGATTTTTATATTTTTAAAGTATTAAAAATATAATCTTTACGATATAGAAGATGTAAAAATATGATTTTTGGTTAGGTAGAGAGTTAAAAATATAATTTTTACATGATAGGAATATTTAAAATATCATCTTTATATGTGTAGAAAAATAAAAATGAGATTTTTATAAAGATGAAATCTTTAAATTTGAAAAGGCGAAGTCTATGTTTTTTTATAAAGGCGAAATCTTTATTTTGGAAAAGGCGAAATCCTTATATGGAAAATAGCGTGATAAAAATATAATTTTTATCTATATAACATAGTAGTAAAAATTCGATTTTTATATATTGAACATCGAAGTAAAAATATGATTTTTATATATTGAACTTCGAAATAAAAATATGATTTTTATATATTGAACTTCGAAATAAAAATATGATTTTTATATATTGAACTTCGAAATAAAAATATGATTTTTATATATGGAATAGCGAAGTAAAAATTCGATTTTTACATAGGTAGTGAAAGCGGACAACGAAGGTGAAAAAGGGCGAGAACGAAGAAGATTTCTATCAAAGAAAAGTTAAGATAGTTGGATAGCTATAGGTGAGAATTTCTCACCTTTCAATTTCTTTTCTTGTTATATATATATACTAGGATGCAGACGGTGCTTAGTAGCACCCGACACAACCGTCCACAGACCATGGACTTATTTGTTTGGTTGCATAGATTAGTTATATGATTTGATGTGAATTTGGTTGTCTGGTGAATTTGATTGAGGTGTGAATGGCGTGGGCCTTCACTAGATCGGGGATAAGGCTAGGCCTCGTCCCGTTTCTAGTATCGTGCCGTTATGCCGCCGAAATTTTATAAAATATGTTAGAAAAATAAAAATATCATTTTATTGAACAAATGAACTGAATAGAAATTCATATGTTAAAATAAAATTGTTTGATCGTTAAAAACATAATTTTTAACGTGAAAGTGAGTAAATAGATATTTATAGACAAATCGGCCGATTTGTTTATATGCACTGATTTGACTGATATTGATTGGGTCGATAAATTTTACACATCGCCCAACTGCACGAATAAAAATCTGTGTTTGATTGTTTGAAACCCCACACGGGTGTTGGGATGAAATTTGAAGTTCACTCATCCCGATTGATTAAATATGTCAATCGATTGATTGACAGGCTGTTATAAGCATTAGATATCTATATTTGATGCTTATACGGCGTAGTGCACTTTGGTTGATGGTTGATTATTTATCGTTGCTATTATATACATGTGTTGTATGAAAATCCATATAATTAACTTTATATGGTAATTGATTGGGCCTCATTCCAATCGTGAAAATAAAGAATATTTTGATAATAACTAATATTTTGATAATAAGAAATATTTGAAATAGAATATTTAAAAATAGAAATTTATGAAGCCGTGTTGATTAGATTGACGCCATTTTGACGTAAACGATTTATATCGATTCTATTCATTTTGAAATGAATTGAATATAAAACGATTTCGAAATGAATTGAATTGAAAACGATTTCGAAATGAATCGAATTGAAAACGATTTCGAAATGAATCGAATTGAAAACGATTTCGAAATGAATTGAATTGAAAACGATTTCGAAATGAATTGAATTGAAAACGAATTCAAATTGAATTGAAAGCGAATTGAAATGAATTAAAATCGAATTGAAATTTGAATTGAATAGAAATGAATTTTTAAACGAATTTATAAAGAAGAATTCAATTTTGATTTGAATTGAAAAAGAAGTTGAAATTGCTTTTGAAACGAAATTAAAACTATTCATATAATTCGTTTTAAATAGAAATCGACGAAATATATATTATATATATTATATATATAATATAATGGCCTGAATAGAACGCGCCGCGCCGCGGCAGTTCGCGAATTTCGACCATTGATTTCAAACGGACATTACGGGAGATCCGACAGTCGGATTCTCCTAAAACCGGAACCGTTGGGTTCGTATCGAAAAGAGCTTTCTAACGAATATTAGAAATTAGAAATCTAACGGTTGGATTTGGAAATATGTCCAAATCAAATTTGAAAAAGGTCGCTATACGTGCAGTTCGATGGCCATTGGTGGAAAATCGACTGTACAGGCCTTGATAAAATTATTAAAAATAGTAATAATTTGTGTAAAATCATAAGAAATGATTTAGAAAGAATTGGGATGAAAAACTCCATATTTGAAAAGATAAAAATAGATTTTTATCGAAATGAACTAGTTTGAACTAGAAATATAATTCTATTTATTTTTAAATAAGTAAATTGAATTTGAAAAGGGTTTTAAAAATAACCAGAATTTCCAATGATTGCATTGGAGTGGATTTGAATCGAAATTGTCTTCGGAATATTTCGATGTTGGAATTCGTGATTATACAGATGTTGTTATGGAAATTTGAAAGATATATATTTATATCGTTATTTCCAATACGACAGTTGTTAGTCGTAGAATTTGATATTGAATATAAGCCGATATATTTTCTATTCAGAGCCTTGTATTGAATATCAAATGTGATTTGGGTTTGTCATGAATGGTGTCTTCACTAACACTGTTCTTGAACCCAGTTGAGAAAAGATTAAATCTTTTTATTTAGATTTAATGAAGTGTACCAATTAAATGATATTTAATTGGAATTGAATTGATATTGATTTTTGGGTTTATCGTGAACAGTGTTTTAAATAACACTTGTTTTTTTTAACCCGATAATTAATGAATGTGACTTTGGGTTTATCGTGAACCGTGTTTTAAATGACACGGATTCTTTAACCCAGTTAACGATTAAAACTAGGTGGAGTTTTTAATGAATCTTTAATTAGATTGAAATGGTCGAGAATGGAGTATCACCAGTTTTGCTCCAGGCGATAGTTAAATCTTTAATTAGATTTGAACGTGAAATGGTAATTGAATTTACCGATAACACTGTGGTGTTAGATATGAAGTATTACCAGTTTTACTTCATGGGATGAATAGGTTGGGATTGGGAAATTAAAACAAATAATTACTTCGGTAAGGTTCGCTAATCCCGACTAGTTTGAATTGATATTCAAAAATAGATTAAAGAATAAATTCAAGGAATTTATCTTGGATAAAATTAATGGGAACCTTTCCCTATGAATGTGGAATTTAGAAACTGACTGTCGGTTAGCCAAGCAGAATGGTTTTCTGGATATTGATCTGATGTTGGTTTCGGCCTTCGGGGTTAATATTTGGGAAATTATTCTCTTGATTAATTTACGGTTAGTGACTAATGAATTGGAATGAGGCGTATGTTGTGTTTGTGTAACACTTATTTAAAATATACGCGAGTTATTCGGAAAGACCGGGTTTATCCCATTCTGAATAACTGATACGACGATAAGTCGAAGATGAAGACGATGGTCGAAGACCGGAGGTCTTCACGTCGTTTGGGTAATTACTGATGATCTTGATTGGGCTGTACACCCAAGAAGATGGAAACAGTTGGTGATCGTCCAGACGTACTTGGAGATCGATGGATATGCGAGGTACTAGGTGCCTCCGGTTTCGTTCAGCCCCAGAACGGACTTGTAAATGGACTGTGTGTCTGACATTGGATTTTAGTCCGTGTGATTGATCTCTATTAAATATATATCTGTTTGGCGGCGGAGAATTTATTCTCTTGCTTAACGCCCTTCTCTGAGACGTACGAGCTCAGGGGTTATATATTGATGGATATCAAACGCATGGAGTGAATTGCCTGTGTGGCTTGCCTAAGTGGCAATTGATCGAGGCTTCTGTTGAAAAGCAAAGTCTTGTGGTGATGATCAAAGCACGGCCTTTGTGGCGTAGCTTTGTGTAACGTTTACCTCGCGTGTTTCACACCCGGTATGAACCAAAAACGGGAGAGGACCTCAGGGAGGGCATGCGTTTCCTTCTAGCTAAAAAGTGGCGTCAGTGGTTTTACACGCCCTGACGAGTTTGACTTATGTGGTTGTTGCTGTTGCGAGGCGCCTCGGATTGATCGGTCGTTCTCGAACCGATGGAGTCATTTAGTTGGCTCACCTACGCCCCATAGGATGGGGAAACGCATGTTCAGGGTTTAAGTTTAATCCACATCAGTGGACTGGCCCTGACGATCCAAGGGTCACTCGAGCTCTGATCCTGAGACATGGGCTAGATTGTCTCGAATCGGTTGAGGGCTATCTTTTGCCTCGGTTCATAGATGGAAATCCAATTTCCAAATACGTGACTTTGCGGTTTTATTTGTAAACCTATATATGGCGACATGATATATGGTACCCATGCCGCCTATGATTGATACTTATGATTTGAAGTTGTTTTATACACTATGCACTTATAATAGTATCAAATGATTTGTTTTAAACGTATCAAGCATTCTTTGGCTGTTATAAGGGAAAACCCTATCCCCCGGCTTGCGTTGCATTGTGTGATAGGACCTGGGTCTTATAACAGCTTCATTTTTCTTTATTTAGCATTGCGCTGTTTGTTTTATGCACTGGTATTCTTGGGAGGAAACCCGTTCCGTGTTATACGGCGTAGTCCCTTGATTTACCTAATGATTTAAAATAAAGATTAATAACTGTTTTAGTTCTCACACCAGTCACATGACTGACCTGGAGTTTATTGTTTTAACCTAAACTCTGGGTGCCCTTATTTTGACACGGGCAGCTAGTAGTTTTGGTTTTGCAGATTTATATTCACAGGATCCTGGTGTACAGCTGGAACGATATCCGGAAAGCTTTGTATCCGTATATCTCTTCTAGTTGTGTATTGTATTATTTTCCGCTGCTATGTATTTAAATGTAATTTAAAACCTCTGATATTTATTTCTGTGTAATATTCATTTGTACTCTGTATATTCTTGTAATCTGATGCATTGTTGTAATATACATTGAAATGTTCTTTTATATGCGTTCTATTTTGTCGTGTTCTCAACGATAGGGCGTTTCGAACGGTCTGGGTCGGTTTAGCGACTGGTTCGGACCGAGCGAAATTCCTTGCCGTCACAGTTGGTATCAGAGCTTTGGTTTACAAAGCTAGAGAACAAGACACATTAGAACCATACGAAAGAATTCATCAGATATTGGATTAGTAATATCCAATTAGAATGACTCGTTAGAGATGGGATCAGTAGTATCCTAGAACGAGTGTGAAGAGTATATTTTTAAAGTGAAAACAATTTTTGTTTTGAAAATCTAAATCACTTATTCGTATTTGATTATTTATTTATATTGATTAGGACAGTCCAGTATATAAAGATTTTGCATATACGCCTTGCAAACGTGTATTTGAAGTTTTAATATACTAGATAGATATAGAATCACACTCTAGTCGCCCGAAGATGATTCTGATGATAGTTCGAACATCATCAGAATTGGTATTCGTGTTTCGAAGGTGTGATATCTATATATTTCCTATTGACTGGTGTGAGAACCAAAATTAGATAGGGCCTATTGTTGTGATTTGGCATCAAAAATCTGATTTTTGACTATGTATCAAAGTTATCCATTTCAAAAGCTAATCAACTAATTGATTGATGTTTGTGTTGTTTGTTTATTTGTTTGCTAATTTTGAACCATTATGCCTAATTGCATCAAATATTGAATTATATTGAAAATTGGTTGCATTTGCTTGCATATACATATATATCATTGAACAGGTCATAGCAAGGAGGCTAGAGCCAGAGAATAAAATTTGTTTGCCCGACAAATAGGTACATGTTTACTACATAATTTACTGTTTTGTTTGGGTGATGATGATTTTATGAGCCTATTGGCTAGCCGCTTGGCTTTTTCTTTTTCTTTTTGAGATCTGAAGGACCGGGGAAGCTATTTGAAATTCCCCGATGCTCCCATTGCAGGGGAGGTTATGGCGAAATTTTTCGAAAATTTAGGGTGTTAGCCAAATTTTTGAGAAATTTGAAAAGTTTTAGAAACTGAAAAGTTGAAAACTTAAGCCGTAATGAAAAACAATGAAAGTTGAGTTGGTTAGAAAACAACTTTCAGCTTCGTTCCTTTTCGAGGACGAAAAGTTTTAAGTGGGGGAGATTGTAATAACCCGGAAAATCTGGGCCAGTTTAAATTTTTTATTTTGGCAAATATAGCGAATTTTCTATATTTAAAATAGATTATTTTAAATAATATCTACGAGAAATTTATTTTCAATAGCATTAGAACGTATATATTTATACGTGTCGTCGTTAGAATATAAATATTTATATATAATTATAAATAGAATTGAAAATGGCGCGGTAGTTCGAAAATTCGATTTCAAACTTCAATTGAATGTACCGGGTGCAAAACAATCCGGATTTTAGTGAAACCAAAAATATTTGGATCTAATTGATAATATCTTTCCAACGAATCCGACCAATCGAAATTTCATAGCGGGAATCAAAAGATATGTCCAGTTGAAAATTCTGAATAGTCGCTATGGAATTCAGGCGCTTAAAAATGGACATTTTGCAAATGACCTCGGATTTCGACGAATCCAGTTTTGTTGGATCCGCAGCGTCAAATTATT
Source organism: Allium sativum (assembly GCA_030737875.1). Lineage (NCBI taxonomy): Eukaryota > Viridiplantae > Streptophyta > Magnoliopsida > Asparagales > Amaryllidaceae > Allium > Allium sativum. The sequence goes on from CM060912.1 coordinate 153,531,223, forward strand.
GCTTGGTTTCAAATTTCATAATTTTTCGAATCAATATGTGAGCGTGGCAAAGGAAAACGCGTTTGACCGGTTTTAGTTGATTTTAATCGACTGGAAATTGGCCATTTTTCCAACGGTCTCAGAATTTGACGAAACTAGTTTAGTTAGGACCGTATCGTCAATACGAAGCTAGAAAATATTTTTCTGGAATTTTTAAAGTTCGTATGCGACCCCGGTAATTTGAAACGTACGTTTAAAATTCAATATAGTGATTTAAATGTAAATTCAACGGAAACTGTTCGAAACGATCGAATCAGCTTACGATACATATCCCATTGTGTTCGGAATTGGGGTGAAACGCTATGGACGACAGGCGGTGGGCCTCGTTTAGAGGTCGTATGTTAAAGTCAACTTTTAGAAATTAAATAATATATAAAATAAAATAAAAAAAACCCCTCCTCCTTAAAATCATTCTGGCCCCCCCTTCCCTTCATTTTCGTTGATCACTGAAATAAAAAAAAAAAAGAAGAGGGAAAAGGAACGACGGGGCGGACCCATCGCTCGACGACGCCTCCTGGCGCCAGAGCGCCGCCCACCGCCGCGGAGGACAAGCCTCTCCGATCTGCTCCCCCTCCGCCTTCTCTTCTCCCTCCCTTCTCCGTAGTGGAAATCGCGACCCCCCCCTCAGAAACGCGCCGCTGCGCGATCGAGCCCCCCCCCCTCCCCGAAGCCGCGACCGCCTCTCCCCATCGAGCACCCCTCCGACAGTTCTCCCCCCCCCCTTCATCGTTGACTGTAAGTCCTTCTTTTATTATATATATATATATATATTTTTATATAAATTCTGATTTATTGTGTTTATAAATAATCAAGTTCAGGTTTTTAAGGGTTTACAAATAGGATTTTATCATGAAAGAATGAATTTTTGTAAATGAAAAAGATTGGGTTTTTGAAATAAAGCTAGGATTTTTTTTTTATATTTAAAAAGGCGATTTCTATGTAAAGATATAATTTTTATTGTGGTACAAGGTTAAAAATATAATTTTTACATAAGCTAGAAGTAATAAAAATATGATTTTTATATTTTTAAAATAATAAAAATATGATTTTTATATTTTTAAAGTATTAAAAATATAATCTTTACGATATAGAAGATGTAAAAATATGATTTTTGGTTAGGTAGAGAGTTAAAAATATAATTTTTACATGATAGGAATATTAAAAATATCATCTTTATATGTGTAGAAAAATAAAAATGAGATTTTTATAAAGATGAAATCTTTAAATTTGAAAAAGCGAAGTCTATGTTTTTTTATAAAGGCGAAATCTTTATTTTGGAAAAGGCGAAATCCTTATATGGAAAATAGCGTGATAAAAATATAATTTTTATCTATATAACATAGTAGTAAAAATTCGATTTTTATATATTGAACATCGAAGTAAAAATATGATTTTTATATATTGAACTTCGAAATAAAAATATGATTTTTATATATTGAACTTCGAAATAAAAATATGATTTTTTATATATTGAACTTCGAAATAAAAATATGATTTTTATATATGGAATAGCGAAGTAAAAATTCGATTTTTACATAGGTAGTGAAAGCGGACAATGAAGGTGAAAAAGGGCGAGAACGAAGAAGATTTCTATCAAAGAAGAGTCAAGATAGTTGGATAGCTATAGGTGAGAATTTCTCACCTTTCAATTTCTTTTCTAGTTATATATATATACTAGGATGCAGACGGTGCTTAGTAGCACCCGACACAACCGTCCACAGACCATGGACTTGTTTGTTTGGTTGCATAGATTAGTTATATGATTTGATGTGAATTTGGTTGTCTGGTGAATTTGATTGAGGTGTGAATGGCGTGGGCCTTCACTAGACCGGGGATAAGGCTAGGCCTCGTCCCGTTTCTAGTATCGTGCCGTTATGCCGCCGAAATTTTCTAAAATATGTTAGAAAAATAAAAATATCATTTTATTGAATAAATGAACTGAATAGAAATTCATATGTTAAAATAAAATTGTTTGATCGTTAAAAACATAATTTTTAACGTGAAAGTGAGTAAATAGATATTTATAGACAAATCGGCCGATTTGTTTATATGCACTGATTTGACTGATATTGATTGGGTCGATAAATTTTACACATCGCCCAACTGCACGAATAAAAATCTGTGTTTGATTGTTTGAAACCCCACACGGGTGTTGGGATGAAATTTGAAGTTCACTCATCCTGATTGATTAAATATGTCAATCGATTGATTGACATTCTGTTATAAGCATTAGATATCTATATTTGATGCTTATACGGTGTAGTGCACTTTGGTTGATGGTTGATTATTTATCGTTGCTATTATATACATGTGTTGTATGAAAATCCATATAATTAACTTTATATGGTAATTGATTGGGCCTCATTCCAATCGTGAAAATAAAGAATATTTTGATAATAACTAATATTTTGATAATAAGAAATATTTGAAATAGAATATTTAAAAATAGAAATTTATGAAGCCGTATTGATTAGATTGACGCCATTTTGACGTAAACGATTTATATCGATTCTATTCATTTTGAAATGAATTGAATATAAAACGATTTCGAAATGAATTGAATTGAAAACGATTTCGAAATGAATCGAATTGAAAACGATTTCGAAATGAATCGAATTGAAAACGATTTCGAAATGAATTGAATTGAAAACGAATTCAAATTGAATTGAAAGCGAATTGAAATGAATTCAAATTGAATTGAAATTTGAATTGAATAGAAATGAATTTTAAAACGAATTTATAAAGAAGAATTCAATTTTGATTTGAATTGAAAAGGAAGTTGAAATTGCTTTTGAAACGAAATTAAAACTATTCATATAATTCGTTTTAAATAGAAATCGACGAAATATATATTATATATGTTATATATATAATATAATGGCCTGAATAGAACGCGCCGCGCCGCGGTAGTTCGCGAATTTCAACCATTGATTTCAAACGGACATTACGGGAGATCCGACCGTCGGATTCTCCTAAAACCGGAACCATTGGGTTCGTATCGAAAAGAGATTTCTAACGAATATTAGAAATTAGAAATCTAACGGTTGGATTTGGAATTATGTCCAAATCAAATTTGAAAAAGGTCGCTATACGTGCAGTTCGATGGCCATTGGTGGAAAATCGACTGTACAGGCCTTGATAAAATTATTAAAAATAGTAATAATTTGTGTAAAATCATAAGAAATGATTTAGAAAGAATTGGGATGAAAAACTCCATATTTGAAAAGATAAAAATAGATTTTTATCGAAATGAACTAGTTTGAACTAGAAATATAATTCTATTTATTTTTAAATAAATAAATTGAATTTGAAAAGGGTTTTAAAAATAACCAGAATTTCCAATGATTGCATTGGAGTGGATTTGAATCGAAATTGTCTTCGGAATATTTCGATGTTGGAATTCATGATTATACAGATGTTGTTATGGAAATTTGAAAGATATATATTTATATCGTTATTTCCAATACGACAGTTGTTAGTCGTAGAATTTGATATTGAATATAAGCCGATATATTTTCTATTCAGAGCCTTGTATTGAATATCAAATGTGATTTGGGTTTGTCGTGAATGGTGTCTTCACTAACACTGTTCTTGAACCCAGTTGAGAAAAGATTAAATCTTTTTATTTAGATTTAATGAAGTGTACCAATTAAATGATATTTAATTGGAATTGAATTGATATTGATTTTTGGGTTTATCGTGAACAGTGTTTTAAATAACACTTGTTTTTTTTAACCCGATAATTAATGAATGTGACTTTGGGTTTATCGTGAACCGTGTTTTAAATGACACGGATTCTTTAACCCAGTTAACGATTAAAACTAGGTGGAGTTTTTAATGAATCTTTAATTAGATTGAAATGGTCGAGAATGGAGTATCACCAGTTTTGCTCCAGGCGATAGTTAAATCTTTAATTAGATTTGAACGTGAAATGGTAATTGAATTTACCGATAACACTGTGGTGTTAGATATGAAGTATTACCAGTTTTACTTCATGGGTTGAATAGGTTGGGATTGGGAAATTAAAACAAATAATTACTTCGTTAAGGTTCGCTAATCCCGACTAGTTTGAATTGATATTCAAAAATAGATTAAAGAATAAATTCAAGGAATTTATCTTGGATAAAATTAATGGGAACCTTTCCCTATGAATGTGGAATTTAGAAACTAACTGTCGGTTAGCCAAGCAGAATGGTTTTCTGGATATTGATCTGATGTTGGTTTCGGCCTTCGGGGTTAATATTTGGGAAATTATTCTCTTGATTAATTTACGGTTAGTGACTAATGAATTGGAATGAGGCGTATGTTGTGTTTGTGTAACACTTATTTAAAATATACGCGAGTTATTCGGAAAGACCGGGTTTATCCCATTCTGAATAACTGATACGACGATAAGTCGAAGATGAAGACGATGGTCGAAGACCGGAGGTCTTCACGTCGTTTGGGTAATTACTGATGATCTTGATTGGGCTGTACACCCAAGAAGATGGAAACAGTTGGTGATCGTCCAGACGTACTTGGAGATCGATGGATATGTGAGGTACTAGGTGCCTCCGGTTTCGTTCAGCCCTAGAACAGACTTGTAAATGGACTGTGTGTCTGACATTGGATTTTAGTCCGTGTGATTGATCTCTATTAAATATATATCTGTTTGGCGGCGGAGAATTTATTCTCTTGCTTAACACCCTTCTCTGAGACGTACGAGCTCAGGGGTTATATATTGATGGATATCAAACGCATGGAGTGAATTGCCTGTATGGCATGCCTAAGTGGCAATTGATCGAGGCTTCTGTTGAAAAGCAAAGTCTTGTGGTGATGATCAAAGCACGGCCTTTGTGGCGTAGCTTTGTGTAACGTTTACCTCGCGTGTTTCACACCTGGTATGAACCAAAAACGGGAGAGGACCTCAGGGAGGGCATGCGTTTCCTTCTAGCTAAAAAGTGGCGTCAGTGGTTTTACACGCCCTGACGAGTTTGACTTATGTGGTTGTTGCTGTTGCGAGGCGCCTCGGATTGATCGGTCGTTCTCGAACCGATGGAGTCATTTAGTTGGCTCACCTACGCCCTATAGGGTGGGGAAACGCATGTTCAGGGTTTAAGTTTAATCCACATCGGTGGACTGGCCCTGACGATCCAAGGGTCACTCGAGCTCTGATCCTGAGACATGGGCTAGATTGTCTCGAATCGGTTGAGGGCTATCTTTTGCCTCGGTTCATAGATGGAAATCCAATTTCCAAATACGTGACTTTGCGGTTTTATTTGTAAACCTATATATGGCGACATGATATATGGTACCCATGCCGCCTATGATTGATACTTATGATTTGAAGTTGTTTTATACACTATGCACTTATAATAGTATCAAATGATTTGTTTTAAACGTATCAAGCATTCTTTGGCTGTTATAAGGGAAAACCCTATCCCCCGGCTTGCGTTGCATTGTGTGATAGGACCTGGGTCTTATAACAGCTTCATTTTTCTTTATTTAGCATTGCGCTGTTTGTTTTATGCACTGGTATTCTTGGGAGGAAACCCGTTCCGTGTTATACGGCGTAGTCCCTTGATTTACCTAATGATTTAAAATAAAGATTAATAACTGTTTTAGTTCTCACACCAGTCACATGACTGACCTGGAGTTTATTGTTTTAACCTAAACTCTGGGTGCCCTTATTTTGACACGGGCAGCTAGTAGTTTTGGTTTTGCAGATTTATATTCACAGGATCCTGGTGTACAGCTGGAACTATATCCGGAAAGCTTTGTATCCGTATATCTCTTCTAGTTGTGTATTGTATTATTTTCCGCTGCTATGTATTTAAATGTAATTTAAAACCTCTGATATTTATTTCTGTGTAATATTCATTTGTACTCTGTATATTCTTGTAATCTGATGCATTGTTGTAATATACATTGAAATGTTCTTTTATATGCGTTCTATTTTGTCGTGTTCTCAACGATAGGGCGTTTCGAACGGTCTGGGTCGGTTTAGCGACTGGTTCGGACCGAGCGAAATTCCTTGCCGTCACATATGCCTATCGTCAAGAAGTATGCCATGTGGTGTAGTTCAAAATTAATTGTTACTATCCTATGGCGATGTTTATCATTAGACACAAAACAATTAGCACTCCACATCCAATGGCATTCACAGGAGTTGATATAATAATAAAATTTGCACATCCAACTCATTAAGGTTTGCCTATTTGTCGGGCATGCAAATAAATTCTTTACTCAACAGCTAATCCATTTCCTATTCAACACATGTATATATATGTGCAAAACTAAGCTAAAAATTATATTTCTAGCGAACAAAGGTTTATTTCCACTTATGATTATTTTTAACACTTCACGTTTCACATAAAAATGATATTTTTAGCGAACTAAAATATATTTCAACACATGACTATTTTATTTAGTTCCTATACATGTTAAAAATAATATTCATAGCAAAACAAAAATTTATTTCAACATTGTATATTTTTAGCAATTCATACACATGATAAAAATGGTATTTTTATCATCAAAAATATTTATTCAACACATGAATGTTTTAACACTTCAATTCTCAATAAAAATGTAATTTTTATTGTTCGATCTTTTTATTCAACACATTAACTTCTCAACACATGAGCTTCTCAACACATGAGCATTTCCACACATGGATATATTTTATATGGTTTGTACATACAAGAAAGATGTTATTTTTATTGTTGAAACAATTTATTTAAAATAAGAATATTTTGAATACTTCATATATATAATAAAAATGTGATTTTTATTGTTAAAACAATTTATTTATTCAACACATGAATTATTTTTCAACATATGAACTTCTCAACACATGAGCATTTCCACACATGGATATGGTTTCAACACATGACTTTCGTTTCAACACATGAAAATAATTTCAACATATGAAAATAATTCTAACACATGAATATTATTCAAAATTTCGGCAGCATAACGGCAGGGTAGTTAAAACCGGTACCGTCCCGAGTACGGCTCCTCGCTCTACCTTAAAACCTCGTGGTTTTTTACAATGGGGACTTCATACATCTAATTCGCACGCAGGCGAGTATGATTTTTCTTTTCCACAATTTATTTCAATCACAAATGGGTATTTTTCAACCACAACCAAACAACATCAACCACAAACAATTCTATCAACCATTCGCATTATTCACCAAAATTTTCACACCAATTCACAATCAATAAATATCGTCCATGGTTTGTGGACGAGGGGAGTGTGTATATATATATATTCGTATATAAATATATTTTATTTCCATTCCAACACACATATCATTTATACAATGCATGTATAATTCATACTTCGCTCATATAACTTATACAACGCATGTACATGAGGTATACAACACGTATATAATCTATATTTTGCTTGTATAAATTAAACATCACATTTCAATTCACATTTCAGTTTAGAAATATCATGTTGGTTTTCGAGATGCTAAAAATCGTAGCTAGCTCAGAAAAATCCGTGGTCTATTCTAGATTGTAGAGAGCGTCCTTGCGGTCTCGATGTTTTCTGTTTCATCGAATTTTGTCAAAACACGATAAAGATATGATTTTTCACAGTTTGCAACACTTAAAAGTGTTATTTTCAGTTTAAATACACCAAAGCCAATACCTTTCAAAGTGGGTTCGAACTAGAGTTTGGATTTTTCGGCAAATCCGTGAAGAGTTGCTTCGATCAGCTTGTGCCACGTGAAAAAGGGGAGAGAGGGGCGTCTGTCGATGGTCGGAGGGGGAAGCTCGGTGGTCGGGATAAGGCGGCGCGGCGCTGTGAAGTCGCCGACTTCGGGGAGCTCGAACTCGCGAAACACGAGGTGATAAAGGGCCTAATGGGTATTGATTTGAAGAGGGAGAAGAGGGCTTTGGAGATCAGGCGGTGGCAGGGGTCAAACGTCGCCTATGGCGGTGGGAATTTGGTCGGGAAGTTCGGAGTACGGTGCCGCCGGGGCGAGGGCTGATACGAGGGTTTTGAGATTTTTTTATTTTAATTATGAAAGGAAAATACCTATTGGGCAAGGTTTTATTTAAATTTTAAAACAGTGTTTCTCCATACGAACACCAATTCAAACCCAATGACTGTCTCTCCTAGCTAAATACCCCCATCCCAGACACAATGGGATATGTTTCGTAGGCCAATTCGACTGTTACAGTTAGTTATTCTTCTAATTAAAATATAAAACATTCAATATTCAATTTGAACGTAAAATTTAATTTGCTAGGGCCACAAACTGATTCGAAAAATTCCAAAAAAATAAATCTAGCTATGTTTTGATGCAACGGTCCCAACAAAACTAGTTTCGTCGAATTCTGAGATCGTTTGAAAAATGGCCATTTTCTGGTTGATCCAATTTAACAGAAATTGATCAATCACATTTTCTTTTGCCACGCTCACATACTAGTTTCAAAAATTACGAAATTTGAAATCTAGCAATAGTTTGACATCCCGGATCCAACAAAATTGTTTCGTCGGATTCCGACGTCGATTGCAAAATGTCTATTTTCAAAGGCTATATATTCTCTATAGCGACCTTTCTGAAAATTCATTTGGCCATAACTTTTGATTCCCACTATGAAACTTCGATTTTTCAGATTCGTTAGTTAGATATCCATAAACAAATTTAAATAATTTCGGTTTCACTAAAATCCGTTATATTTTGCACCCGGCACAGTTAGTCAAAGTTTGAATTCAAATTTTCAAACTGCCGCACTATTTCTAATTCATTATTTTATTGAAATATTCTATTTCAATTGTTTAAATTCCTTTAAAATATCCAATTTAAAAATTTTAAATTAGCTCACATTTTGCGGGTTGTTACAATCTCCCCCACTTAAAAATTTTCGTCCTCGAAAAGGAAACAACAGTATAGTAGGAAACAAAAATGTAAATGCAAAGTATTGTGAAGGTACCTTGCACCGGAGTTAGTCAGAGATATCCAATCTGCATTTGGGATAAGCTTGCTTAATGCTCTCCTCAGTCTCCCAACTACAGTCTCTAGGATCACTACTCCACTGCACTTTAACTAAATGAACCATCTTGCTCCTTAGCTCTTTAGTTTCTTTACCAACAATTTTTAACGGCTCTCTTCTGACTGCCAATTCTGGAGTAATTTCCAAGTCCTATTGCGCTGCTTCTTCTACAACAAGATCCAGATCATGCACATGTCTTCTAAGTTGAGATACGTGAAACACATTATGCACTCCAGGCAACCAATCAGGTAATTGAACCCTATAAGCAAGAGTTCCAATCCGTTCAAGTATAGGAAAGGGACCAATAAATCTAGGTGCCAACTTCCCAGTCTTACCGAATCGGATCACTCCTCTCATCGGAGAAACTTTTAAATAAACATAATCACCAACAGCGAATGCCACATCTCTTCTTCTAGAATCTGCATAACTTTTCTGTCGACTTTGCGCGGTTTTCAATCGCTTCTTGATGAAATCGACTTTATCAGATGCTTCTCTAATCATATCGGGTCACAACACAAGTCTGTTGCTAGGTTCTACCCAACATGCGGGAGATCTGCACGGTCTACCGTATAATGCTTCAAATGGAGACATTTTTAAACTTGCCTGATAGCTGTTGTTATATGAGAATTTTGCCAAATGCAAGTGATCTACCCATGACCCGCCAAAATCAATAATACAAGCCCGCAACAAATCTTCTAGAATTCTATTCACCCACTCAGTTTGGCCATCTGTCTGAGGGTGACAAGCAGTGCTCATGTTCAGTTTTGTTCCCAATTATTTCTGGAATGCTTCCCAGAATTTGCTAGCAAAAATTGGGTCTCTATCACTGACTATGCTAATGGGAACTCCATGCAGTTTAACAATTTCTTTGAAATAAATCTATGCTAGACTTTGAGCGGTTCTATTAGATCTGACAGGTATGAAATGGGTGGTCTTTGTGAAGCGATCTACGATCACCCAAATATTGTCATTACCTTTCTTGGTTCGGGGCAAACCATCTATGAAATCCATGGAAATCTGTTCCCATTTCCAACCGGGGACTTCCAACGGTTGCAACAATCCGGCTTGCTTTTGTTGGTCGCTCTTGACTAGTTGACAAGTAGGGCACCTGCTAACATATAAAGAAATGTCCCTCTTCATCGCCTTCCACCAGAAAGTGCGCTTGATATCGCTGTACATTTTACTCACTCCAGGATGAATGCAAAGCTTTGACTTATGGCATTCATCGAGCACCTCTCTTTTGAGCTCAGGGATGTCGGGAACACAAATTCTCCCATTTAATCTCAGAACTCCCTCACTATCCACTTGGAAACTGGAGCTTTCGCCTTTTTGAATTCTTCTGATCATCTCTTTAACAAAATTGTCGTTTTTCTATAGAACAGAGATCTTGTCATTCAATGAAGACGTAACGATAAAACTGGCAATGATTTCAGTCTTTCTACTGAGCGCGTCAGCTACTACATTAGCCTTTCCCTACGTATACAGGATATTCAGATCATATTCTGCGAGAAATTCTAACAAATGCTGCTGTCTCAAGTTCAGATCTTTCTGGGTGAACAAATACTTCAATGATTGATGATCTGTAAACAATTCAAATTTCTCACCCAATAAGTAATGCCTCCAGATTTTCAAAGAAAAAACGATGGCTAGCAACTCAAGATCATGAGTTACATAATTCTTCTCATGCGGTTTCAGCTGGCGGCTTGCATAAGCGACTACTTGGCCTCTTTGCATTAATACTGCATCCAGACCTCTAATAGAAGCATCCGTCCAAACCGTCAAATCCTAATTACCATCGATAATGGTTAATACTAGAGTGGTTGTCAATTTTGATTTTAATTCCTGGAAAGCTTCCTCACAGTCGAAAGTCCACTTAAATTTCTCGTGCTTCTTTGCAAGCTTCGTTAATGGACCGGATATCTTCGAAAAATCCTTAACGAATTTTCGATAATAACTAGCTAACCCCATAAAACTTCTGACCTCTGTGGGTGTAGTAGGTTGTTTCCAGTCTTGAATTGATGTAATTTTGCTCGGATCTACAGAAATTCCTTCCTTTGACACAACATGGCCAAGGAACTTCACCTCTTCTTGCCAAAAGACACACTTAGAGAATTTGGCTTTGAAGACGTTCTTTCTCAGAATCTCCAATACTTGTTCTAAATGTTTTTCATGCTCAGGTTTTGATTTGGAGTAGATTAAAATATCATCGATGAATACGAGGACAAATTTATTCAGAACTTCCCCTGAACACTTTATTCATTAGATCGACAAAGTATGCAGGAGCGTTGCATAAGATGAACGGCATTACTAACCATTCATAAAATAAGTATGGACCTCCGAAAGTTGTCAAAGGAACACATTCTTCGGCGATTCTCAGTTGATGGAAACCTGTAGCTAGGTCCATTCTGGAAAATACTCTCGCCCCATTTAATTGGTCTAACAGATCATCGATGCGGGGTAACGGGTATTTGTTATTGAGCGTCTGTTTGTTGAGGTCTCGGTAATCAACACACAATCAGAGAGTAGCATTTGACTATGGGACAAACATTATAGCTGCACCCCAACTAGAAAAGCTAGGTCTGATTAGACCCTTCCATAGCGGTTGATGAGTTTGATCGCCTAATTCTTCTTTTTCTTTTAAAGTCATTCTTCGAATTGGATGTACTACTGGTCTGGCATTGGGAATTAGATCGATTCTGAATTCAATTTCTCTTTGCGGAGGTAAGTTTTCAACTTCTTCAAACACATCTACATAGTTTCTAACAAAAGGAATCTTTTCTAAGGAAGTAGGGATAACTTCTAGTGCAGACCAAAATTCTTCTCTATCTGGATTCGAACCATGGCATGGTACAGTAATGTATCCAAGCTTCGTTCTAATTTTTACTATTCCTTCCGCACATTTTACTTCAGCTTCGTATTTCGTTAACCAATCTAGCCCGAGAATGATATCGAATTCGGGAAAATACATCACGACTAGATTAAAAGGAAACTGGTATCGAGAAAAAGAAGCAGGTACTTTACAATATGAACTGAGAATAATAGAACCCCCTATTGGATTATGAACCTTAACTGATTCTGTAAGCTTTTTCTGTTTTAACTTTAATTTGTGAACCGTGTTACTTGCAATAAAACTACGTGATGCACCCGTATCAAATAATACAGAAGCAGGAATATTTTTAATTTTAAGGGTACCTCCCAAAACATTGGGTTTACCTGCTCCATCGGAAGTAGCCGGCGGGTTCGCCCCGTCATACACATGAGCAACCTCGGCCTTCTTAGGCAAGGAACAATCTCTAACAAGATGTCCTGTCCCGCGGCAGTTAAAGCATGAACGAGGGTTCTGAGAGCTCTGGCTTGAACCTTGAGAGTTGGTCTTCTGCCGTTTCGAGGCTGTGCAAGCATTTGAGTAGTGCCCCCACCTTGCCACAATTGTAGCAGCTTCCTTATGGCGGCTTGCTATTCTGCTGATTAGTGGATGCCGTGTTGCTTGACTCAGTTTGATTCGTAGCAGGCTTGCGTTTATTCCTCGCCTGGCTTTTAGCATGATCCAGATCAAGGTTCCTTTGATCCAGGTCCTCATATTTGCATACCATCTCCACTAATTCAGAAAATGCCAGTTTGATGTGGGTCATTGCCCTATCTTGGTACTTACGCTTTAGCCCGAGGATAACCCTCTTGTTCTTGGACTTGGCGATCGCGATGAGCTCTGGTGCGTAGCGGGATAACTGTGTAAACTTGTTTAGGTAGTCTTGCACAGGGAGATCTCCTTGTTGGAGGTTCGCAAATTCGTCATGCATGCGCTCAATCGCTTGCTCTGGGATGAACTTTTCTTTGAACATGTCTTTGAACTCATCCCATGTTCTACCTGCATTTCTGTTCTCTGCAGTGATGGCTACCCACCGTAATTCGGCTTCGTCTTGCAGAAGCCAGGCACCCATGAATGCTTTGTCTTGATCACCCAGCCTCAGGCCTCCTAGTATCTTTTCGCCTGTCTTTAACCATGCTAGGGCCTCAATTACAGTGCCCGTTCCGGAGAAGGTTTTGCCTCCTAGGTTCTTGTATCTTTTGGCCACTCGGTCAAGCTCGAATGGCTGAGCGGCTGGTGGTTGCATCAATGGTCCTTCTGCGGCAGGGTTATCCCCTTGGCCTCTGCCTCGGCCTCCACAGTCTCCTCTTGCTGCTGCAGCCCTGGTAGCCATTTCTCAAGTTCTGTATAAGCAAGGAAAGAGTTAGCTCTCAGAAACGAAAATTTTATTATATGGTACTGTAGAAGAACTTAAGGAAAGACAACGATGTACTGATCAGATTATTTTTGCTATTCTGGTTAGCTCATTCTAGGACATTACTAGTCCTATCTCTAATGAGCTACTCGCCTTAGAATACTACTGATTCTATTCTGACGAGGTGTTTAACGTGTTAAATTCCATAACTAAGGTTAACCTAGGCTCTGATACCACCTGTGACGATCACAAAACCCCGTGCTACGGTGTTAAGGATAATCATTGGAATATAACACATTAATCATCATTGCAGAGTACGGAAAAAAGTAAAAGCAGGAAATAAAGTAATTTACACAAATATGACAGCGAAATCATATATATATCACCACATCAAAGAGCATAGTGCAGGATACAACTTAGTGCATAATAATACATAATCAGTCTACATCGCCTGAGGCGGAATCATATACATAGGAAGTACATAAACGAAACATCAGTCTACATCGCCTGAGGCGGAATCATAATACATATATAGTAATGGCGGAAAAATCATAGTCATCACGGTGTAGTCAAACCTCGCCATGAGCCAAAAGTGCACCTCTACTGCGATGCCAAGCCAAAATACGTCAGCTACCTGTTACTGGGCGGCTCGTGTGAAAATAAGGGCACCCGAGTTTGCAAGGTGAAACAAACTACGAGTCAGTCATGGGACTGGTATGAGAAATCTACTTAACTAATTATACAACAATAATAAGGCAAGTCAAAGGACCACGCCACTTTCGCGGAACGGGTTTACTCCAATGAGTGCTAGTGCATGAAATAAAATAAATTATTAAATCATCGCAATGCTTTTTATAAAAATGAAGCCATTATAAGACTCAGGTCCCATCACACAATGCAAAGCAAGCCGGAGGATAGAGTTTTTATCTTATAATGGCCAAGAGATGCTTCATACGTACAAACAAAAGTGTTTGATATTATTACTAGTGCATATATGTTTCAAAAGCGAATTCAGTCATAAATATCAATCATAGACGACACAAATGACCCATTCCACTATGTCACCATACTAGTAATACAATCAAATCCGCAATTTCATATTGGAAATTGGATTCCATCGTGAGTCGAGGCAAGGGGTAAGCTCCTCTCCGTTCAAGCCACTCTAGCAAATGCCCCAGGATCGCACACAGCGGTCCTTGGAATCGGCTGGGCCGGTCCTCTCTTACTTTTGAAGATTAGTCATTCCTGAACACACGTTTCCCGGTCCTTGCAGGCCTATAATCGAGGCGCCTCACATTCCAACAACCACATAGGTGAAAAGTATATATAAATTTCAGGGCTGGTAAGTCACTGACACCACCGTAGCTAGAAAGAAACGTCGTGTTCTCCCAATGGTCCGTATCCCATTTTTGACTCATACTGAGGTGTGAGGCTCGCGAATCCACGCTTTACACAAAGCTACGCCATACAGGCCATGCTTTGATCATCATCCACAAGAATTTGCTTTGCAACAAAAGCCTTGATCATATGTCACTTAGGCGTGCCACACAGGCAATTCACTCCATGCGACTGATTTCTATCGATATATAACCTCTGAGATCGTACGTCTCAGAGAAAGGCATTAAGCAAGAGAATAAATTCTCCGCCGCCAAACAGATATATATTTAATAGAGATCCATCAGCACAGAACAAAATCCAATGTTAGACACACAGACTGTTTACTAGTTTGTTCTGGGTTTGAACGAAGCCGAAGGCACCAAATTCCTCGCATATCCGTACAATAAACATTACATCCGGACGGCTACCACTTCAGCTCCTTCAAGGTAGCTACTCCAATCACGAGCATCAGTAGCGCCCATCCATCCAATGTGAAGATCGTCGGTCTTGAACAGTCTTTAACTCTTCGACTTCTAACCGTCGATCGATTATTTTAAATGAGAATTAACTCGGCCTTTTCAAATAATCCACGCATATTTAGATTTTCAAATCAATTCTTCACATGGTTAAATCATTCGTCATTCACATTTCAGTTCTTTTGTATAATTTTCATGTCAAACACATTCAACCATCAAATATCAAGCAAACCAAGCAGAATCGGTTTATTTCCTCCCTATATCATCTATAATATTTTATAATGATATATCGCCATTTTTATTTATTTAAAAACGACCCTATTTAATTAAACGACGTTTAAGGTCGTGCCGAGGCACTGGCGTTGTTTTTCCCAAATTTTTTTTTACACATATCTGAAAATCTAACCGTTGGATTTCAACAAAGCTTATATCATTGGGAAGATATTCCTAAAGCGAACCCAACGGTTCCAGTTTCGTGAAAATCCGATGGTCGGATCTTTCGGTATAATCGTTTGAAGTTACGATTTCAAAACGCGAACTGCACGGCCTCGATTCGTTCTAATTTATATATATATATATATATATATATATATATATATATATATATATATATATAATTCAATCGACGATTTCAATATCGTTTTCACTTCAAATATTTCACTAACACCTATATATTTCGAAAAATTTCTCCATAGCCTCCTTTGTACGGGAAGGGGTTTGGAAATTTACTGGGCCGTATTAGGTACCCAATAAATCCTAATAAGAATACACATATTTATAGTGATATATTCCGGTGTCCACAGGGGAGTGTGTATAGATCATAACTCCAGAGAATAAATTGTCGTCACCCTATAAATGGTTTTTGTGCCTTAATGACCAGAGAGACGTGTTTATTGTCATCTCCAGACCCATGTGGGTTTTTTTATTAATCTTGCAATTTACCGTTACAGTTTATATAGTCCAGATCAGTCATCAGTTCAACCTGCAATATATAGTCATCACCATACAAGCCTCTCGCTCGTATGGTAAATCTTCAACCTCGTCACACAATCTCCAAATGCTTATGTGGTACATGATGAAGTATGCCTATCGTCAAGAAGTATGCCATGTGGTGTAGTTCAAAATTAATTGTTACTATCCTATGGCGATGTTTATTATTACACACAGAACAACTAGCACTCCGCATCCAACGACATTCACAGGAGTTGATATAATAATAAAACTTGCACATCCAACTCATTATGGTTTACCTATTTGTCGGGCATGCAAATAGATTCTTTACTCAACATCTAATCCATTTCCTGTTCAACACATGTATATATATATATATGTGCAAAACTAAGCTAAAAATTATATTTCTAGCGAACAAAGGTTTATTTCCACTTATGATTATTTTCAACACTTCACGTTTCACTTAAAAACGATATTTTTAGAGAACTAAAATATATTTCAACATATGACTATTTTATTTAGTTCCTATACATGTTAAAAATAATATTCGTAGCAAACAAATATTTATTTCAACATTGTATATTTTTAGCAATTCACACACATGATAAAAATGGTATTTTTATCATCAAAATATATATTCAACACATGAATGTTTTAATACTTCATATTCTCAATAAAAATGTAATTTTTATTGTTCGATCTTTTTATTCAACACATGAACTTCTCAACACATGAGCTTCTCAACACATGAGCATTTCCACACATGGATATATTTTATATGGTTTGTACATATAAGAAAGATGTTATTTTTATTGTTGAAACAGTTTATTTAAAATACGAATATTTTACATACTTCATATATATAATAAAACTGTGATTTTTATTGTTAAAACAATTTATTTATTTAACACATGAATTATTTTTCAACACATGAACTTCTCAACACATGAGCATTTCCACACATGGATATGGTTTCAACACATGACTTTCGTTTCAACACAAGAAAATAATTTCAACATATGAAAATAATTCGAACATATGAATATTATTCAAAATTTCGGCAGCATAACGGTAGGGTAGTTAAAACCGGCACCGTCCCGAGTACGGATCCTCGCTCTACCTTAAAACCTCGCGGTTTTTGACAATGGGGATTTCATACATCTAATTCGCACGCAGGCGAGTATGATTTTTATTTTCCACAATTTATTTCAATCACAAATGGGTATTTTTCAACCACAACCAAACAATATCAACCACAAACAATTCTATCAACCATTCGCATTATTCACCAATTTTTTCACACACCTTCACAATCAATAAATATCGTCCATGGTTTATGGACGAGGGGAGTGTATATATATATATTCGTATATAAATATATTTTATTTCCATTCCAACACACATATCATTTATACAATGCATGTATAATTCATACTTCGGTCATATAACTTATACAACGCATGTACATGAGGTATACAACACGTATATAATCTATATTTTGCTTGTATAATTTAAACATCACATTTCAATTCACATTTCTGTTTAGAAATCTTACATTGGTTATCGAGATGCTAAAAATCGTAGCTAGCTCAGAAAAATCCGCGGTCTCTTCTAGATTGTAGAGAGCGTCCTTGCGGTCTCGATGTTTCCTGTTTCATCGAATTTCGTCAACCCACGATAAAGATATGATTTTTCAAAGTTTGCAACACTTAAAAGTGTTATTTTCAGTTTAAATATACCAAAACCGATACCTTTCAGAGTGGGTTCGAACTAGGGTATGGATTTTTTGGTAAATCCGTGAAGAGTTTCTTCGATCAGCCTGCGCCACGTGAAAGAGAGGAGAGAGGCGTGCCTGTCGATGGTCCGAGGGGGAAGCTCGGTGGTTGGGATAAGGCGGCATGGCGTTGTGAAGTCGCCGACTTCGGGGAGCTCTAACTCGCGAAACACGAGGTGATAGGGGGCCTAGTGGGTATTGATTTGAAGAGGGAGAAGAGGGCTTTGGAGATCGGGTGGTGGCATCGGTCAACGTCGCCTGTGGCGGTGGGAAATTGGTCGGGAAGTTCGGAGTATGGTGTTCGTCGGGGGCGAGGGCTGATACGAGGGTTTTGAGATATTCTTTTTTTATTTTAATTATGAAAGGAAAATTCCTATTGGGCGAGTTTTATTTAAATTTAAAAACTATGTTTCTCCATACGAACACCAATTCAAACCCAACTACTGTCGCCCTTAGCTAAATACCCCCATCCCAGACACAATGGGATATGTTTCGTAGGCCAATTCGACTGTTACAGTCAATTATTCTTCAAATTAAAATATAAAACATTCAATATTCAATTTAAACATACATTTCAATTTGCCAGGGCCACAAACTGATTCGAAAAATTCCAGAAAAATAAATCTAGCTATGTTTTGACGCTACGGTCCCAACAAAACTAGTTTCGTCGAATTCTGAGATCGTTTGAAAAATGGCCATTTTCTGGTTGATCCAATTTAATAGAAATTGACCAATCACATTTTATTTTTCCACGCTCACATACTAGCTTCAAAAATTATGAAATTTGAAACCTAGCAATAGTTTGACATCCCAGATCCAGCAAAAGTGGTTTCATCGGATTCCGAGGTCGTTTGCAAAATGTCTATTTTCAAGGGCTATATATTCTCTATAGCGACCTTTCTGAAAATTCATTTGGCCATAACTTTTGATTCCCGCTATGAAACTTCGATTTTTCAGATTCGTTAGAAAGATATTCATAAACAGATTTAAATATTTTTGGTTTTACTAAAATCCGTTATATTTTGCACCAGGTATAGTCAGTCAAAGTTTGAATTCAAATTTTCAAACTGCCGCACTATTTCTAATTCATTATTTTATTGAAATATACTATTTCAATTGTTTAATTTCCTTTAAAATATCCAATTTAAAATTTTTAAATTGGCTCACATTTTCCGGGTTTTTAAACCAAGATTTGTTTATCTAATAAATCGGTTATTTATTTATTTAAATTAAGGAATAAAAGTTATACTTAAGTCAATATAGTTCGGAAGCATGGGATAATGACATTAATGTTATTATCAAATGATTTCTGTAAAAGAGGTGGATTCATAAATAGAAATCCGAGATAAACTTTGACTATTTCGAAGTTAAAACGTTGTTCAGTTAAGGTCTAAGAGGTAATTATACCCCAACTTGATTGACTTCCTTCTTAACTAAGGAATGGTAAGGTTTGATAGTGAAGGTTGGTTAAGTGAATATAGTTAATGAAGGTAATGGTTTGAATTGGCATAGCGATGTTTTATTAAAACTTCTGTTTAAATCCAAGGAATGAGTTTTGAAAACGTTTTGCAAATATAATCAGAGATATTTTCTAATCATAGAAAATGAAATGTTGGGTGGTAAAGAATAATGGAATTACAGTGATACGTGGAAAGGAGATGGAGATGTTTCCCAATGATTAATAACGTTTATTTTCTAAATTTATAAAACAAGGATTTCTGTATATATACGGAAACAGGAAATGGGGAATGAATAAATTAATGGTAAATTAATTTAAGAGATAAATGATGAATGATGATTGATCTATATAATTTCCATCCGGAAATAATATCGTTGTTTGCCCACATGTTTTTCTTTGATAGTTAACTCACCGACTATCGAAGTTTTTGACCATTTTAACGTTGTTAATATGGAGAGACCGATTGGATTATTATCCTAAGAACCACACCGTATTGGCATAAGTGTTGCGAATTATATATGCTAAAGAAAATTGAAGACGAAGTAAAGTGCAAGGGCTGTTGTATAAATCTTAGGTAAAGATTGCCTAAGATGGTTGTACTGAATAGTGCCTTCGGTATGTCCAGTCCTAGGAAGACTTGAATGGACGAATGTTTGACAGATTATATTTGTTAGATTAAGTAAGTTGATTGTTTCAAACGTATTTACGTTGGTGGCGGAGGAATTCGTTTCTCTTAGCTTATACCTGTGGTATTTTTGGGGAAATCAATTTGTGATTTGATGGGTATGATGATGTGACATTCAAAGTGAATGAATGAGTAATCCGTTGAAAGATACATTATGACCTCCAGCCTCATCAACTGGCAAATGACAGAAATCGGGCATGCAGCATGGCTAAGTGGTTCACAACCAAGTAGGGTATATTGTCACCATCTGGAGAATATTCATATTTGTTATTTCTTTCGATTATGTATCTCCCGGGAATGGTTGTGTTGGTTTACCAACTGTAAGGTGACAATATATTCGATACACTCAAGCGAAATGAGTGGTCGGTCATGTGTGGCCGAGTTGCAAGATGTTCTTGTTGAACTCTAGTGTATCACTTCTAGAGTACACTGAGCGGAAGGTGGATCTATACCTTGTCATAGTTGGAATCCATTCCCCAAATAAGAGCCCGCGGTTTTGATTGTATATTATATACGTAGAACGTTAGATGCAAGCGTTTCTACTAGATTGATATTACTTGTGTTAGACATTATTATAATATCAGAATAATATTGTTTTACTAATGATTTGGGTTATCGTTAGATAAAAACCATCCGTGTTTATGTGTGGATCGGTCTTATGATTATCTTTTGTTTCAAAAGGATTTTGAAAGTTAAATCAAATAATTTGAGTTTACTAACACCAGTCACATGACTGACCTGGAGTTTATATTTTTTTTGTTTTTCCTAAACTCTTGGGTGCCCAATTTTGTACGAGTAGTCAATTAGTTGGGATTTACAGATACTTGAAGAGCTGGAGCAGGAGGCTTCAGAATTATATAGCTATGGTTTTTCCACTGTGTTGTAAGTGTTGTACTTTGGAAATGATATGTATATTCAAGTGCAGATTTATATTTCAAAGTTATGTTATGAAATATATTTATTCGTTCCGCTGTGAGATTCGTGTTTACTCTGATGTTGTATGTTCTTCTTCTTCTTCTTCTTCTTCAATTCTAAGTTTCTATCTTATCTGCCCTCACCCTCAATTTTCTTTCCATTAGTTTTCTGTTTTCCAGTGCAATTGGGGTTGGACTTGTGTTATTTGATCAGCTCAAATTGGACCGGAATTTCAAGACACTACAGTATCCTAGACTTCAGAGGGACTTGGGAAGAGCGACTTCCTTTAGTAGATTTTGCCTATAACAGCAGTTATCAAGCTAGCATCGGCATGGCACCCTTCGAAGAGTTGTACGAACGACCCTGTAGTTCACCAACTTGTTGGTCGGAATATACAAAAAGGCTATTTCTTGGACCAGATATGGTTAGAGAAACGTCCGAAAAGATTGATCTTATTATTGACAAATAAAGACCGCTCAAGATAGGCAGAAATCCTACGCAAACAAGAGAAGGGCTGACATAGAATTCAAAGTAGGAGATATGGTTTTCATTAAAGTGTCACCATTGAGGAATGTGGTTCGCTTCAGTTCTGTAGGGAAGTTGGCACCAAGATTCGTAAGGCCATTTCCCATAATTGAAAGAATTGGCCAAATGGCCTATAGAGTAAAGCTTTCAGAGAGACTATCTGATGTTCATGATGTTTCCACGTTTCTCACTTACAAAAGTGTTTGCATGATATCGTGGAAGTAGATGAGCCGAGTGTATTGGAAGAAGTAAGGGTGGAATGGAAGGCAACAGTCAGACGAGTTCCTTTCTGTATTCTTGGATCAGAAGTTAAGAAGCTACGCAATAAAGAAATCAAGTTGGTGAAGGTTCAGTGGGGAGATAACCCAGAGGATACAACTTGGGAGACCGAAGACAAGATTCATGTTTCATATCCTTTTCTTTTCGAGGGTATGATCTTAACTTCCTTTTCCAAAGCTTTTATTTATGCTCATTTTTATCATTTAAGCATATCCAATCGATCGAATCTTCGACCTTTAAGTAGGAATCACATGGATGTAAACATGTGTTTGAAACATGTTATGTTTGATGGATGCAAGTGTTTGCTAGTGGTTGCTCGTGGATGCATATACACATTAGGCACTAGATCGGCTCAATCACTTTCATACTGCTTATGGATGTGTGTGCATTTTTCTTCTTTTCATGGAAGAAAATGGATGCATCATATATGGATGTTGCATTTGGACGAATGATTGTGCACATATATAGAACTTACATGTTATAATAGGATTATTTGCATACATATTGGATTCATGGCACTAACATACATTGCATTAAGGAGATCAACTAGATCAGCAGATCGCCTGATTTTCGCATTAGTGTTGAGACATATATACACACCTTTGCATATGTTTATATAAGTATTAGAAGTCTTTAAGGACAATGGATGTTAGTGATTAATGGATGAGTAGTTTGGATGATGGATGGTAGGCTATGCATTCTTCTTAACTTGAAGATTTCGGGGAAGAAATACTTTGAGTAGGGGAGAATGTAACACCCTGTATTTTAACAACATTAAAAGAGGATAAATTAAATAATAATTAATTTAATATTCAAAATTAAGGGAAACAGACTGTGCCTTTGCGTCTGACTCAAAATTCTGGTCTAGATAGACATTTTGTTTGCGTAAAACGGACACCGAATGAAGAAGTTATGAGGGTTTGAAGTTTGTATACGCGCAGGAGAATTACACACACACACACACACACACACATATATATATATATGGCCTAAGAATTCAAAATCAGGTCCAGAAAGTTCAAAAAAGTTCAAAATTCCAGAATTCGGGGTGAGTGGAAAAATTCCCACCCAGGGGAGTCGACCCTTTAAGGGGGTGTTGACCCTAGGTCGACCCCCTATGGGAGGTGTCGACACTAGGGTCGAACCCCTAAGGGGTGGGTCCCGCCCTAGGGCTGACGTGGCTAAGTCGGTATGGAGGCTGGCAGCTATAAATATAGGCTCATTTCTCTTATTTTCTTCACATGAAAATCAATGGAGGCCTAAGTGCTGCTAGTGCCTGGACTGAACCAAAACTCTTTCTTCTTCTGCAATCAAATTTAGAAATTCAGGCGTAGTTCTAAGATTCATCAATATTTTCTTCTCCTCATATTGTTCTAGATTCAAACACTATGAGTTTCAGTTGCGTTTAGATTTAAATAATCAAAAGTAAACATGATGTGACTGTGAATTTGGATCTATGACTGTGACTGAATCATATCAGATCTATTGCAATTTGTGAATCCATGATATTGAAATTTGGGATCTATGCCTGTGACTGAATCATATGAGATCTATTGTAATTTGGGAATCTATGACATTTTGAATTGACTATGACATGGATCGTAACCCTTATCACGTCAGATCTACTTTTAATTATGGATCTAATTTGTTATTTGGATAATCTTATTATTACCATGTTGTGATCAATTTAGATCTAACGTAAGTTGTACATCTAAATTCTTACTTAGATCTAATTATGCCTATTATAGCATCCCTACTATTTTAGAATCTGTTTTATTATCACAAGTTTACCGATTTGTTCTTATATGTCCATCCTATCATTATGCCATCATATGCTTATGTCAGTTTGTTAGAATAAACATCTCTGTCATCTTCCCTACACCCTTTCCCTTTTTATTTTATATAGCCAGGCTATTTTTGAGCCTAGGCATGCCGCTAAATTATGTGATTACGTTAGTTTGGAAACGAGGGGAAAACATTGAAATTGGGCATATCTTGTGAAATGGGGAATTTGGGCATAATTGTTAAAAAGGTGAAAACTGGCATAATTTAAATAATTTATATGTATATGAATTTGGATATATAATTTACTATGAACATAATTAGGGAAAAAAGGGGCATGAAACCTATAACGACATAGGAAAAATGGCTAGTAATGAAATGCCTAGGATTACAGTAATTAGAAACTGTAATTGCGCCTAGACACGAGGTTAGATTGCACTTGTGGTGGAATTCTGCCTGGACCCCCCCGGCGTATCCAACGACCATAAGTGGTGAATCTAATGTGGGAGGTATAGGTGCACAAATAAGAGACATGCTAAGACACGAGGTTAAGCCCAATTTGTGGAATAAGTCTGCCCGGACCCGCCCGGCATGTCCAACATCCACAAATGGTAGGCTTAATGTGGAAGGTCTAACATACCATAACCATAAATGAAAATATGGTAATAAACCTTGAATAATTAACCTAGTTTAATCCATAGGGATTGTATATAAACTTAAGTTGAGGTTAAGTAAAATTTGGTTGAACAGTTGGTGGGTTAAGTAAATCTGAGGAGGTGGGTAATATTTACATATAGGCCTACAAACTTAACCAGATAAGGTTATGTAATTAAAGACACCTAGTGGTAAACGTAACTGATGGAAATATTAGAGTTATGTAATTAAAGACACCTTTTTAGGGTAAGCATAATTTGTAGAAATGATAGGGTTGTGTAACTAAAGACACCTAGTGGTATACATAACCAATGGAAATCCTAGTTGGGATACAAGACAAGGGGGAGAGCTTGTATCAAATTGTGTGGGACCCATTTCAGTCAGTAACCCTTAATAGGTATCAAACGAGTACTCCGAACTAGGTCGGATTTAGTGCGCACTTACTAGGCTGAATGTAAGAGATCCAAACGAGGAGGACGGTGTGGGCGGCGGCGCAAACTGACCGAGGACATGTGCGTGCATATGCTGAATAGATGGGCTAAGACGACCGTCGCACCTGTAGATATAGCTGTGTATATCAGCGAAGGTTGCCACTATAGGACGTGATACATCCTATGGTGGGGTCGGCACAGAGTATCTACGTGGTGTAAGAGCCGATCGATTAGGGTAGTGGTTATGATACCTCTGGACGTATGCCTATGTCTACCATCTTATAGTTGTTGCGATCATCTCATTTTGGTTATTGTAACAACCCGGAAAATCTGAACCAGTTTAAAAATTTTAAATTGGCTATTTTAGTGAATTTTAGATATTTAAAATAAAATATTTTAAATAATAACGATGAAAAGTGTGTTTGAATTGACGTTTGAAAATAAATATAATTAATTTGAATTATAAACAAGGCCTAAAAAGGCGCGACAGTTTCAAAATTACAATTCAAACTTTGATTGACTGTACCAGGTGCAAAATAAAATGGATTTTAGTAAAACCAAAAATATTTAAATCTGTTAGTGAATATATTTCTAACGAATATGAAAAATCGAAGTTTCGTAGCGGGAACCAAAAGTTATGGCAAAATGAATTTTCAGAAAGGCTCTATAGAATTTATATAGCCCGTGAAAATAGACATTTTGCAAATGACCTCGGAATTCGACGAAACCACTTTTGTTGGATCTGGGATGTCAAATTATTGCTAGGTTTCAAATTTTATAATTTTTGAAGCTAATGTGAGCGTGGCAAAGAAAAACGTGTTTTGTTCAATTACAGTTAAATTGGATCGACCAGAAAATGGCCATTTTTCAAACGGTCTCAGAATTCGATGAAACTAGTTTTGTTAGGACCGTATCGTCAAAACATAGCTAGATTTATTTTTCTGGAATTTTCAGAATCAGTATGTGGCCCCGGCAAATTGAAATGTACGTTCAAATTCAATATTGAATGTTTTATATTTTAATTTGAAGAGAAACTGACTGAAATAGTCAAATGGGCCTACGAAACATATCCCATTGTGTTCGGGAAGGGGGTATTTAGCTAGGGGCGACAGTCGTTGGGTTTGAATTGGTGTTCGTATGGAGCGGGGGGTATATTCAGATTTAAAGAAATATAAAATAATTATAAAAATTCCTGGCCCAATCATAATTCTCCTTTCATTGCGCATTGACCAGAATTCCCCGTAACCCCCCCCCCCCCAAATTGAAGACGACCGTACTTCATTCCTTCACTCCTCTTTAATTCAAAATCCACACAATAAATTCATCCACTCCAGTTGGGTTTTTTGTAGAGATTTTCCCCAGCTACCAATCCATAAAAACCTCGTGAGGTATCGAGCCGTATTGATCGAGTTCTGAAGCTCGAAAGTCGAGCTGTTTGGCCTAGAAATTCAGCGCCGATTCAACGGCGAGTTCACCGTCCTCCAGCGCGGTGGTGCGCCTCTCCAGGTTCTTCGGCGTGAGGTAATCCGATTGCATTCTAGCTGCGCGGATGTGAAGAAATATGAAGACCTAGTTTTGAACAAATTTTGAAGGTAAACGGCCTTTATTTTTATTTTATAATTAATAGCACTTTAAAGCGCTACGGTTTTTGATTTCACAGTAAAAATCATATCTTTTTGCTATGTTGACGAAATCCAGTGAAACAAGAGACAGTGGACTCGTGTGGACGTCTTCTACATTATAGAAGAGACCGCGTATTTTTCTGAGCCTTCTGCTATTTTTGGTGGAGTGGAACCCAATGTGAGATTTCTAATTTATAAACGATACGGAAAACAACGATGTATAAATTATATAGTCGATGTACAAGTTATATAAGCGTTGTACACCTCATGTATAAGCTTTGTATAAGTTGTATGTTCGATGTATAAGTTATATATGCATTGTAAAAATTATATATGCGTTGAAATGAATTGAAGTGAATTGAAATATATTTATATATGAATATATATATACTCCCCTCGTCCACAGACCATGGATGATATTTATTGGTTGTGATATTGTTTGGATTGGTTGATGTGAAATTTGGTGAATACCATGAATGGTTGATTGGAAATGATTGATTGTGATTGAAATCCCAATAAGATTAGTATATGGGAAAATTCGCCTGCGTGCGAACTGGATATTGAAAATCCCCATTGTTAAAAACCACGAGATTTTAAGGTGGATCGAGGAGCCGTACTAGGGACGGTCCCGGTTTTAACTACCTTGCCGTTATGCTGTCGAAAATTTCAATAATATTCATGTGTTAGAATTATTTTCATGTGTTGAAACTGTATTCATGTGTTGAATAGAAATTCATGTATTGAATAGAAATTCATGTGTTCAACGAAGTTCATATGTTGAATAAATTATTTGAAAGATAAAAATCACATTTTTATTATATATATAGACTATATAAAATATTAGTATTTTAAATAAATTGTTTTAACACCAAAAATAACATTTTTACCTTATGTGTAAACTGTATAAAATAATCGTGTTTTGAAATAAATTATTTGAAAGATAAAAATCACATTTTTACTATATATATAAACTATAGAAAATATTCATGTGTTGATTAAAGGACTAGAACGATGAAAATCATATTTTTATCATGTGTGTGAAGTCGAAAACATTCAGGTGTTGAATATATAGATTGAATAATAAAATCTATCTTTTTATTGCAAATATGAGGTGTTAAAAATGGTGATGTGTTGAATAAATATTTTTGATGATAAAAATGGCATTTTTATCAAATATATGAAATGAATATAGTTTTGAAATTGAAGAAAGAATCATATTTATATATTATATAAATATAATTAAAATAAATTGAATAACAAAGCTGCAGTTCGTGTTTTGAAAACATGATTTCAAACGATTAGTGCGGGAGATCCGACCATCGGATTTTCCCGAAACCGAGACCGTTGGGTTCGCCTTGGAAATATCTTTCTAACGACACCCACTTTGTGAGGATCCAACGGTTGGATTGTCTGGAATGTTTAATTCAAATCTGAAGAAAAATAGCACCAGAATCGATTATATATATAATTAAATTAAATCGAATAACGATGCTGTAGTTCGTATTTTGAAATCGTAACTTCAAACGATTAGTGCGGGAGATCCGACCGTCGGATTTTCCCAAAAACTAAAACCGTTGGATTCGTTTTAAAAAGATCTTTCTAATGATGTAAAATTTGTGAAGATCCAACGGTTAGATTTTCAGATATTTGTAAATCAAATTTGGAGAAAAACAGTGCCACGGCCGCGTTTTGGCCTGAAGCGTCGTTTGAATGAATTGGCTATTTTTAAATAAATAAATATAGTGATAAATCGTGATAAAATATTATAAACGATATGGAATGGAAATAAACTGAATTTGCTCGGTTTATGTGATATTTGATGCTTGAATGTGTTTGGCGTGAAAATTACATTAAAGAACAGGACTAGTGATATCTAATAATTTAACCATTGAAATGAATTGATTTGAAATTCTAAATATACGTGAATTATTTGAAAAGGCCAAGTTGATTCTCATTTCAAATAATTGATCGACGAGTGAAAGTCGAAGATATGAAGACGGTGCAAGACCGATGATCTTCACGTCGAATGGAAGGGTGCTACTGATGCTCATGATAGGAGTAGCTACCATGAAGGGGTTGAAGTAGTAGCCACCCAGACGTACTTGTCGATTGTACGAATATGCGAGGTACTGAGTGCCTTCGGCTTCGTTCAGACCCAGAAAGAACGTGTAAATGGACTGTGCGTCTAACATTGGATTTTGTTCTATGATGATTGATCTCTATTAAATATATATCTGTTTGGCGGTGGAGAATTTATTCTCTTGCTTAACGCCCTTCTCTGAGATGTACGAGCTCAGAGGTTATATATTGATAGGAATCAGTCGCATGGAGTGAATTGCCTGTATGGCATGCCTAAGTGGCAGATGATCAAGGCTTCTGTTGAAAAGCAAAGTCTTGTGGTTGGTGATCAAAGCACGGCCTATGTGGCATAGCTTTGTGTATAGCGTTGTTTCACGAGCCTCACCCCCGTTATGAGCCAGAAACGGGAGACGGACTTCAGGGAGGACATGCGTTTCCTTCTAGCTAGGAGTGGTGCTTTGGGTTTTGCACGCTCGGGTATTTTACTTATGTGGATGATGGAAAGCGAGGCCTCGGTTTGCTTCGGTCTCTTCGGAGCCGATGGTGTGGTTAGATATGATCAGTTTACGCCCCATAGGGCGGGGAAACGCAGTGTTCAGGAATTTTAATCCACATCGGTGGACCGGCCCTGACGATCCAAGGCTTGCCGGCGCGCTTGCCTGGGACATGGGCTAGATTGTCTCGAATTCGGTAAGGACTATCTTTTGCCTTGGTTCATGATGGAAACCCAATTTCCAAATATGACACATGCGGTTTTGATTGTATACCTATATATGGCGACGTAGTGGTATGTGGCATTAATGCCGTCTATGATTGATACTTATGATTGAAATTGTTTTTGAAACGTATAAACACTGGTAATAATATCAAATGCTTTTGTTTTATTCGTATCAAACATATTTTGGCCATTATAAGGTAAAACTCTATCCTCCGGTTTGTGTTGCATTGTGTGATGGGAACTAAGTCTTATAATGGCTTCATTTTTATAAAAAAAAGCATTGCGATGTTTAAAGATTTACTTGTTTTAAAGCACTGTCAATCCAATGGAGTAAACCCATTCCGCGAAAGTGGGGTGGTCCTATGATTAACCATATTGTAAAGTGTGTTAAGTAGATTTCTCATACTAGTGCCATGACTGACTCGTAGTTTGTTTCACTTGCAAACTTGGGTGCCCCTATTTCTACACGGGCAGCCTTGTATTCAGGTTTTAGCATGCTCTTTCTGGATAGTTGGAGATGGATTCTATCATTTATCTCTTTTTATGCTGTTCAGCTCCTGTTGTACATATTATGTTTTCTTTTCCGCTGTAGACATTTTATGTATAGCTGAACTGTATTTTGTACTAAGTATGATCCTTTATACTGTGTAACTCTGATGATTTTATTTATCCAGTGTATTCTATTGTACATTATCTGGTGTATTTATTTATTTATGTCCTGCTGTTATTTGTTTATGTGTTATATTCCAAAGATTATCCTTGCACCGTCATATCGGGGTTTGGGGTCGTCACAAACGTGGTATCAGAGCCTTGGTTAAGCTTAGTTCTGCAATATAACATATGAACGAACTCGTCAGAAATAGAACTAGTAGTGTTCTAGGACGAATAACTCATTACAGATAGGATTAGTAATATCCTTGTATGAGTATAGCAGAACTAGAATAACTCGTTAGAGATGGGGTCAGAAATGCCCCAGAACGAGTTGAGAGTAATATGTTTATAAATAACGTATTTGTGATTATATATATAGTCTGGTTTTAGAAATACAATTTTTGAATATATAAAAGATGTATATTTGAAAAGTTGAAAACAAATTGGTTGTTGTTTGTGTTGGGTGATTGTGGATTTGATTAATTAAATTATTAGAATGATAGCCAATTTAATCTATGAATGAATGGTAAATTTATGCAATTAAATTACACATTGAACTGGTTTGAAAATAGATAGAACTCTGTACATATGCATTATATATGTTTGAACAGGTAAATGGATTAGCTGTTGAGTAAAGAATTTATTTGCATGCCCGACAAATAGGTAAACCTTAATGAGTTGGTTGCGCGATTTTATTATTATCTCAACTCCTGTGAATGCCATTGGATGCGGAGTGCTGCTGTTCTGTGTGTAATAATAAATGTCACAATAGGATAGTAACAATTAATTTTGAACTACACTACATGGCATACTTCTTGAAGATAGGCATACTTCATCATATACCACATAAGCATTTGGAGCTTGTGTGACGAGGTAGAAGATCTACCATACGAGCGAGAGGCTTGTATGGCGATGACTATATTTTACAGGTTGAACTGATGACTGATATGGACCATATAAAATATAACGGTAAATTGCCAGATTAATAAAAACCCCACACGGGTCTGGAGATGACAATAAACACGTCTCTCTGGTCATTAAGGCACAAAAACCATTTATAGGGTGGCGAGAATTTATTCTCTGGAGTTATGATCTATACACACTCCCCTGTGGACACCGGAATATATCACTATAAATATGTGCATGCTTATTAGGATTTACTGGGTACCTAATACGGCCCAATAAATTTCCAAACCCTTCCCCGTACAAAGGAGGTTATGGCG
The DNA here is from genome assembly GCA_030737875.1 of Allium sativum. NCBI lineage: Eukaryota > Viridiplantae > Streptophyta > Magnoliopsida > Asparagales > Amaryllidaceae > Allium > Allium sativum. The sequence continues at coordinate 153,562,077 of CM060912.1, forward strand.
AAAAATTTCGAAAATTTAGAGTGTTAGCCAAATTTTTGAAGAATTTGAAAATTCTTAGAAACTGAAAAGTTGGAGAATGGAAGCCAGATTTAAAGTAGAGTTAGTTAATCAAACCACTTTCGACTTTGTTTTTTTTCGGGGACGAATAGTTTTAAGTGGGGGAGATTGTAACAACCCGGAAAATCTGAACTAGTTTAAAATTTTTAAATTGGCTATTTTAGTGAATTTTAGATATTTGAAATAAAATATTTTAAATAATAACGACGAAAAGTGTGTTTGAATCGACGTTTGAAAATAAATATAATTAATTTGAATTATAAACAAGGCCTAAAAAGGCGCGGCAGCTTCAAAATTTCAATTCAAACTATGATCGACTGTATCGGGTGCAAAATAAAATGGATTTTAGTGAAACCAAAAATATTTAAATCTGTTAGTGAATATCTTTCTAACGAATCTGAAAAATCGAAGTTTCATAGCGGGAATCAAAAGTTATGGCCAAATGAATTTTCAGAAAGGTCGCTATAGAATTTATATAGCCCGTGAAAATAGACATTTTGCAAACGACCTCAGAATTCGACGAAACAACTTTTGTTGGATCTGGTATGTCAAATTATTGCTAGGTTTCAAATTTCATAATTTTTGAAGCTAATATGCGAGCGTGGCGATGAAAAATGTGTTTTGTTCAATTACAGTTAAATTGGATCGACCAGAAAATGGCCATTTTTCAAACGGTCTCAGAATTCGATGAAACTAGTTTTGTTGGAACTGTATCGTCAAAACATAGCTAGATTTATTTTTCTGGAATTTTCAGAATCAGTATGTGGCCCTGGCAAATTGAAATGTACGTTCAAATTCAATATTGAATGTTTTATATTTTAATTTGAAGAGAAACTGACTGAAACAGTCGAATGGGCCTACGAAACATATCCCATTGTGTTCGGGATGGGGGTATTTAGCTAGGGGCGACAGTCGTTGGGTTTGAATTGGTGTTCGTATGGAGCGGGAGGTATTTTCAGATTTAAAGAAATTTAAAATAATTATAAAAATTCCTGGCTCAATCATAATTCTCCTTTCATTGCGCATTGACCAGAATTCCCCGCAACCCCCCTCCCCAAATTGAACGACGACCGTACTTCATTCCTTCTCTCCTCTTTAATTCAAAATCCACACAATAAATTCATCCACTCCAGTTGGGTTTTTTGTAGAGATTTTCCCCAGCTACCAATCCATACAAACCTCGTGAGGTATCGAGCCGTATTCATCGAGTTCTGAAGCTCAAAAGTCGAGCTGTTTGGCCCATAAATTCACTGCCGATTCAACGGCGAGTTCACCTTCGTCCAGCGCGGTGGTGCGCCTCTCTAGGGTCTTCGGCGTGAGGTAATCCGATTGCATTCAAGCTGCGCGGATGTAAAGAAATCTGAAGACCTAGCTTTGAACAAAATTTGAAGGTATACGGCCTTTATTTTTATTTTATAGTTAATAGCACTTTAAAGCGCTACGGTTTTTGATTTCACAATAAAAATCATATCTTTTTGCTATGTTGACGAAATCCAGTGAAACAAGAGACAGTGGACTCGTGTGGACGTCTTCTACATTCTAGAAGAGACCGCGTATTTTTCTGAGCCTTCTGCTATTTTTGGTGGAGTGGAACCCAATGTGAGATTTCTAAATTATAAACGATATGGAAAACAGCGATATATAAATTATATAGTCGATGTACGAGTTATATAAGCGTTGTACACCTCATGTATAAGCGTTGTATAAGTTGTATGTTCGATGTATAAGTTATATATGCGTCGTAATAATTATATATGCATTGAAATAAATTGAAATGAATTGAAGTGAATTGAAATATATTTATATACGAATATATATATATATATATATATATATATATATATATATATACACACACACACTCCCCTCGTCCACAGACCATGGACGATATATATTGGTTGTGATATTGTTTGGATTGGTTGATGTGAAATTTGGTGAATACCATGAATGGTTGATTGGAAATGATTGACTGTGATTGAAATCCCAATAGGATTAGTATATGGGAAAATTCGCCTGCGTCCGAACTAGATATTGAAAATCCCCATTGTCAAAAACCGCGAGGTTTTAAGGTAGAGGGAGGAGCCGTACTAGGGACGGTCCCGGTTTTAACTATCCTGCCGTTATGCTGCCGAAATTTTCAATAATATTCATGTGTTAGAATTATTTTCATGTGTTGAAACTATATTCATGTGTTGAATAGCATGTGTTGAATAGAAATTCTTGTGTTGAACGAAGTTCATATGTTGAATAAATTATTTGAAAGATAAAAATCACATTTTTATTATATATACACTATATAAAATATTAGTATTTTAAATAAATTGTTTTAACACCAAAAACAACATTTTTACCTTATGTGTGAACTGTATAAAATAATCGTGTTTTGAAATAAATTATTTGAAAGATAAAAATCAAATTTTTATTATATATATAAACTACAGAAAATATTCATGTGTTGATTAAAGGACTAGAACGATGAAAATCATATTTTTATTGTGTGTGTGAAGTCGAAAACATTCATGTGTTGAATATATAGATTGAACAATAAAATGTATCTTTTTATTGCAAATATGAGGTGTTTTAAGTTGAATAAATATTTTTGATGATAAAAATGGCATTTTTATCAAATACATGAAATGAATATAGATTTGAAATCAAAGAAAGATCATATATATATATATATATATATATATTTAATTAAAATAAATCGAATAACGAAGCTGCGGTTCGTGTTTTGAAACCGTGATTTCAAACGATTAGTGCGGGAGATCCGACCATTGGATTTTCCAGAAACCGAAACCGTTGGGTTTGCCTTGAAAATATCTTTCTAATGACACCCACTTTGTGAAGATCCAACGGTTGGATTGTCTGGAATGTTTAATTCAAATCTGAAGAAAAACAGCGTTAGAATCGATTATATTTATATATGTATATATATAATTAAATTAAATCGAATAACAACGCTGTAGTTCGTATTTTGAAATCGTAACTTCGAACGATTAGTGCGGGAGATCCGACCATCGGATTTTCCCAAAACTGAAACCGTTGGATTCATTTTGAAAAGATCTTTCTAATGATATAAAATTTGTGAAGATCCAATGTTAGATTTTCAGATATGTGTAAGAAAATCTGGAGAAAAACAGCGCCAAGGCCGCGTTATGACCTGAAGCGTCGTTTGAATGAATTGCTATTTTTAAATAAATAAAAATAGCGATAAATCGCGATAAAATATTATAAACAATATGGAATGGAAATAAACTGAATTTACTTAGTTTATGTGATATTTGATGGTTGAATGTGTTTGGCGTGAAAATTACATTAAAGATTAGGACTAGTGATATCGAATAATTTAACCATTGAAATGAATTGATTTGAAATTCTAAATATACATGAATTATTTGAAAAGGCCGAGTTGATTCTCATTTCAAATAATTGATTGATGAGCGAAAATCGAAGATATGAAGACGGTGCAAGACCGATGATCTTCACGTCGAATGGAAGGGTGCTACTGATGCTCATGATAGGAGTAGCTACCTTGAAGGGGTTGAAGTAGTAGTCACCCAGACGTACTTGTTGATTGTACGGATATGCGAGGTATTGAGTGCCTCCGGCTTCGTTCAGACCCAGAATGAACGTGTAAATGGACTGTGTGTCTGACATTGGATTTTGTTCTGTGCTGATAGATCTCTATTAAATATATATCTGTTTGGCGGCGGAGAATTTATTCTCTTGCTTAATGCCCTTCTCTGAGACGTACGAGCTCAGAGGTTATATATCGATAGGAATCAGTCGCATGGAGTGAATTGCCTGTGTGGCAGATGATCAAGGCTTCTGTTGAAAAGCAAAGTCTTATGGTTGATGATCAAAGCACAACCTGTGTGGCACAGCTTTGTGTATAGCGTTGTTTCGCGAGCCTCACACCCCGGTATGAGCTAGAAACGGGAGACGGACTTAGGGATGACATGCGTTTCCTTCTAGCTATGAGTGGTTCTTTGGATTTTGCACACCCGAGTATTTTACTTATGTGGATGATGGAAAGCGAGGCCTCGGTTTGCTTCGGTCTCTTCGGAGCCGATGGTGTGGTCAGATATGACCAGTTTACGCCCCATAGGGCGGGGAAACGCAATGTTCAGGAATTTTAATCCACATCGGTGGACCGGCCCTGACGATCCAAGGCTTGCCTGCGCGCTTGCTTGGGACATGGACTAGATTGTCTCGAATTCAGTAAGGACTATCTTTTGCCTTGGTTCATGACGAAAATCCAATTTCCAAATACGACACCGTGCGGTTTTGATTGTATACCTGTATATGGCGAGATAGTTGTATGGGGCATTAATGCCGTCCATGATTGATACTTATGATTGAAATTGTTTTTGAAATGTATAAACACTAGTAATAATATCAAACTCTTTTGTTTTATTCGCATCGAACATATTTTGGCCATTATAAGGTAAAACTCTATCCTCCGGTTTGTGTTGCATTGTGTGATGGGAACTGAGTCTTATAATGGCTTCATTTTTATAGAAAAAAGCATTGCGATGTTCAAAGATTTATTTGTTTTAAAGCACTGGCAATCCAATGGAGTAAACCCGTTCCGCGAAAGTGGCGTGGTCCTGTGATTAGCCATATTGTAAAGTGTATTAAGTAGATTTCTCATACCAGTCCCATGACTGACTCGTAGTTTGTTTCACTTGCAAACTCAGGTGCCCTTATTTCTACATGGGCAGCCTTGTATTCAGGTTTTAGCAGGCTCTTTCTGGATAGCTGGAGCTGGATTCTATCATTTATTTCTTTTTATGCTGTTCAGCTCCTGTTGTACATATTATGTTTTCTTTTCCGCTGTAGACATTTTATGTATAGCTGAACTGTATTTTGTACTAAGTATGATCCTGTATACTGCGTAACTCTGATGATTTTATTTATCCAGTGTATTCTGTTGTACATTATCTGGTGTATTTATTTATTTCTGTCCTGCTGTTATCTGTTTTTGTGTTATATTCCAAAGATGACCCTTGCACCGTCTTATCGGGGTTTGGGGTCGTCATGGTTATACTAGTATTAGTGCAGAGTTATCTTTAGAGAAGTATACACTCTATCATGTTTATCTTGTCATATCTACCTTATTTGTTGTTATCTCTCTCTTATCCATTCTATATGCCTATCATGCTACTTTTACTTATCTACTTGCTAATAGTAACTGCACTCGCCAGACTTTATGTCTGACCCTTTTTGTTTCCTCTTCTTTCTTCCATCCCCCCTCTAGGTTCTCAGGGTGGGAACACTCAGGCTTGACCGTGATTCTTCTTTCATTTTGCTGGAGCTGCTTAGATGTGTGGCTCAAGCTCCTATCCTTGCTACTATGGCTATGTTTTATTTGGGGAATTTTGCTTGTTTTATGTACTCTGATGTTTTAAAGTACAAGACAGTAGTTTCAATGATGTAATGGTTTTTATGTATTTCAGACATGTGATGTATTCAGACCACATTGCTTTATGTTAAATAAAGTTTTTAATTCCACAATCATTTTTATATCTATCTTGTAATATTTCTGTTTCTGTTTACCTATAATGCTTCATGAAACTTAATGCATTCCCTTTGTGAGTGACATTAACGGATGTGGGATGTCATATAAAGGGAGGTTAATATCGAGATTTGTTGATTCTTTTCGGGTGATGATTAGGAATATATAGTTGACTTTCATTAGAAGACGTGCATAACATGTTTTACATCTCCCACTTTTAGAATCTTGTACACTGCTCAAGCATGCATGATAATTGCACTGAATTAACTTAATGGTACCAAGATTGAACTAGAAGCTTTAAGACCTAATGAGAAGCAGCTTATGAGGAAGATGATAAAGCCAGTGAAGGTCCAATGGAGTGAAAGCAAAAGAGATTGTATGTAACGACCCGTATTTTTACGGGTAATAATTAATTTATTTAATTATTTAAATATCGATTCAGAGAGGTTAATGGTTGTTAAATTAAATAATAGTGAATATTTAATTAATATTATAATTAAATAATATATTTAATTTCTGAATTAATCAGAAATAGTGAATTGATATTTTAATGTGAATTAGACAATTTAAAATATATAATTTAGTTTAAAATTGAATTATGATAACGAATATATTTAATTAAAGATGGTTGAACGTATAAATTATATTTTAAATATAATCGAGCTCAAAATGGCGCTGCAGTTCGTAAATTGGCGATTCGAACTTCAAACGAATATAGAGAAGCCGTTTTAAACCGAATTTCTGTGAAACAAGAAACGTACGGAGCTGGTGGAGTATATCTTTCTAGTAGAAGAGAAAAATCGAGATTTCGTCGTGTAGATTTTGATTTATGTCAAATCAAATATTCAGAAAAACAGCGGTATTTTCGTTCGTGGCTATAACGGTTATTTAAAAATATTTGAATATCGGGTTTGAATTTTGACAAGGTTCTTTTGGGACATAGTGATAGTTTAATTTTCACAATTTTACTATAATTTTTAATTAATTAAATAAGCAACTTTTTATTTGGAGTATTTTGTACCCGGTAATCAACATTTTTAGGTTTCACAATATGAGTTAACCTACCAATATTATTATATTTTTGGGATACTGGCACATTACTCATTAGGATGGTATTTTTAGTTCTGTCAGTAGCGGTTCATATGTGAACATAATTGGATACATCATGGTATATAACTTTACAAAATAAAAGGGTAAAATGAAGGCCACGATATTCTTTCTTTCCAACCACCAAGTCTCTGTGTCCTCAAAACCCACGACATGGATCTCCTATGATTCAAAAAAAAAAAATTCCTTGGCAACGAAGACAACCCCCCCTTTTACTTAGCTTCGCAGTATGTTACCGTATGTATATATATACGAAGCTTGCTCGTTCATTCGTTTTTCAGAGAAACCCAAACAGTTTCCATCCATAGAAAAATAAAAATAAAATCAAAGATTAATCTCTAAAATGGGAAATAAGTATATTTGGATCCTCTTCAAACTTCTCTACACCCCCATATGCTTTTTGAATGGATAGACCAACCTTTTGTTCGCTGTCCAGTTGAAGTCGACAGTGGTTCGGGGCTGTGAAACTTGAATCCGCGAAGTCAATGATGTTTTTGGTTTCCTGAACGAATTCCAAACTCCGGTTGCTTCATTTTGTGGGATATGATGACAAGAAGTGACGTGGCTTTTCAGCAGTAGCAGGAAAAGGGGCGATCGACGGGATAGGTTGGAGGAGTTCGAGTGGAACGGAAAGAGTATGGAAAGAAGGCGTATTGGATAAGGAGAAGCATAGTGGTCTTTGTTTTGAGAATAGAGAAGCATGGAACGAGATGAGAGAGGGGTGAAGGAAGCGGAGGAACATGTTTGTATGTTTAAGAAGGAAGAGGGATCGAAGAGAAAGTCAATGGGATTTTTGGTTTGGATTTTTGCTGAAGAGATGAGGGGTTTGTTGCGTGAAGGAGTGGGGAAAATGCCATGAAAAGAATGGGTACTTGGAGGGAGTTATGGGGATGATTTATTTGAGGGAGACGCACTGTTCATATTGGGTTTGGGCCAAGCAAGAAGGGTGAGGCCCAATTGGATTTTAAGTAATTAAATCTCATATATAAAATGTATGTTAACTTTGAAATTTGATAACTTTATCATACGATATCGATTTTCAGTGAAACAAGATCCGTCGGTATCGTATGGACGATGGCTACACCATGGGACTGACGGGGAGTGAATCCGAGATTGCTACAATTTATTACAAAATAAATTGTCTGTCTAAATCAAATATGGTTAATCATTATTTAATGATAACTGTCCAATGTGAGTAAAACTCACCAACTCCGAACAGTTCTATTTTTATAACGTATATTTAGAACTGATAAATGATGACTGTTTGCTATGTGTTGACTATTTGATTGAACTGATAATTGTTTTGGTTGAAATTATAGATAACGATATATATGTAAATCGTTAATCAAATATTGATTCTGTTTATCAGAATATTTCATACTGAAATGATATTGACGTGAATTATATTGTGTAACATCTATGATGCAGGGAAACGGGTTGGAGGAATCCGACTGGATTCCTCAACATTTATTTTACTTTTTTCACTTATTTTGATATATGATGTGATATATAATCTGTAATGGATTATGTGTGTTAGAATGATGTTGATAATTGTTATTCGATATTTTTAATATCATAAGAGATCCTGGGATGTTAAAAGAAATATTTCAATATATATTGAAATAAAGGTATTTTATAAAATCAACCGATTTTATAAAAGGAAATATTTTGGAAATAAAGTATTTATAAAATCATAGGATATTATAAAGGGGAACATTTATTTATAAAATAAATAGAATTATAAAAGGAATATTTATGTGGATAATAAACAGGATTTATAAAGAGGAAGTTGACGAGATATAGAAGAGTTAATCGAATTTAGTTAATCAAAGTGTTAATCGAATTTAGTTATTCTAAGAGTTAATCAAACAGAGTTAATCGATTATTAGTTATTCGAATAAAAATTTATCAAACAGAGTTAAAGATATAGAGTTAATAAAAAATTGAAACTGACTAGAATTAGTAAGTTGAATGATTTCCCGAGTATCGATCTGATGTTGGTTTCGGACTTCGGGGTTTATACTTAGGAAGTTGTTCTCTTGTTCGTTTATAGTTAGAGTCTGACAGATGTGGAAGAATAGTGATACGTAATTAAGCTATGGAAATGTTTTCCAGTGTTAATAAACGTATATTTTCTAAACATAGAAAATGAGGAAATTTATATATATATATGTTTGATGATTGGATCGATAATTCCATTTGGAAATAAGATCGTTGTGTAAACACAAACATGTTTTCATTTGATAGTTAAATCACCGATTATCAAAGTTTTGACCATTTTAACGTTGTTAATATGGAGAGGCCGGTTGGATTATTATCCGAAGAAGGACTCCGTATTGGCATAAGCATTGCGAATCAAGTATGCTGAATATATTAAAGATGGATGTACTGAATAGTGACTTCGGTTTGTCCAGTCCCAGGACAACTTGTACGGAAGAAGGTCTGACAGATATATCTAATAGATCGCGTAAGTTGATCTCTTCAAACGTATTCACATTTGGTGGTGGAGGAATTCGTTTCTCTTAGCTGTATACCCGTGTTATTTTTTGATAAATCAATTTGTGATTTGGCGGGTATGACGATGTGACATTCTAAGTGAATGAAAATGTGGCATGTAAAAGATAAGCGTAGCTTCTAGCCTCATATCTGGTAAATGACGAAAATCGGGCAGGCAACATGGCTATGTAGGTCGCACCTATTAGGGTGTATAATCACCCGATCTAGAGTTTCAGTTACTTCTAAAAATCTATTGTCGATGCTGTCCCATTCGGGAAACGGTTGCTGATCCCAACCGTTGGTGATATACATTCGATAAACTCAAGCGAAATGAGTGGTCGGTCATGTGTGGCCGGGTTGTAAGATGTTATTATTGAACCCAGTGTATTCCTCTCTAGAGGTACACTAGCGAAAGTTGGTTCCATACCTTATCATAGTTGGAAATCCATTACCCAATACGTGCTTGCGGTTTTGATTGTATACTATATATGTAGAACGTGAGATGAAAGCGTTTCTGCTAAATGATTATTATATTGTGGTTAATATATATTATTAAAATATCAAAAAGGTTTTTGATATAAAGATATTTTGGATTTCTCATAAGTTAAAAACCCGTTCCGTTATACGGCGTGGTCTTATGAGATATCCTTTAATGGCTCAAACTATTTTAAACTATTTTACTCATACCAGTCCCATGACTGACCCGGAGTTTATTTTGTGTTGTTTTCCCTAAATTCTTGGGTGCCCAATTTTGTACGGGCAATCAAGTAGTCGGGATTTATAGATACTTGAAGAGCTAGAGCAGGTGGCTTCAGGATCATATAGCTATTGTTTATTTCCGCTGTGTTGTAAGAGCTGTACTAGGGAAATGATATGTATATTCATGTACAGATTTATATTTCGAAGTTATGATATATATTATATGTTACTCGTTCCGCTGTGAGGTTCGTGTTACTCTGATGTCGTGTTCTTCTTCTATTCTACGTTTCTATCTTATCTATTCTCACCCTCTAATTTCTTTCATTAACTTTCCGGTTATTTTCGATCCTTGGATGTTCAATATGTTTTGTATATCGGATAACCAAGATCGCCTTTTTCCGGGTCGTTACATTGTACCAGGGAGTTCGATGAAAGCACAGTGTTGGCTTGTTCAAAGCTCTTTACTTGGTTATACTTTCTGCTTATCGCACATTTTTACTTTCTACATCATACGCAAACTACCTACATGGTAGGACAATACTAGATATCATTTGTTTCTTCTATATGCATGTTTTGTTCAATATGTTTACTTGTGGATATTATGCTGGTGGAGTATCTATATTCGATTCTACTAGGATTTTGTTGGTGAAATTCCGAAAGGGGGCGAGAGTGTAATGATCCATATTTTTCGCATCAAATGCTAGCAAATTTTTTTTGACTCAAGTTGAGTCGAATGGCACTATAACTTTAGGGGAGGTTGAGTTGTTATATTTTTGGCCCCGCAAATTTTGTAGATGATTTTATCCTTAAAACTTGTAATGGAATCAAGTTTTAATGTAAGCCAAATTATTACTCGATATTACCTCAATTGGAAAGATATGATTATTATCCTTTCAAGTTTGTCATTACAATAGTGATATGGACCATTTAGCTATGAATGTAGCATATTGGGTAATTAATGAGACTAGGAAGAAGCCTAAAAATCGGTTTGGATTTAAGGATTATACTGGTTGTAGAAAACATCCCCAAATCACTTGTACCTTATCCCAAGTAGTTATTATCCCCCATTAACTAATTCTTCACCAAAATATTCTCGTTTCTCTTCCATATCCAGTCTAAATCACGGATTAAGAGTATATTACCAAGAGGATTAATTAGAGATTTCCACATCTAAATTTTTTAGGAATAAAAATCACATCTTTGATGTTCATTTTCAGATTTTCCTTATTTTGCAAGAAAATCTCAAATTTATTTATTTAGTGGGTAATTTATCATCTCTTACAGTATACATAGCTTTGGTATGTTTTAACACCTTATTATTTCAAAATAATATTTTAATACTATTTTTGAAATGATGTCTGATGTTAAAACAAATTTAAAATGTTATGAAGTGTTCTAATCATGTTACCTTTATGTTTAGCTTGTGTAGTAATAACGCTTAGCAGTTCTATAGTGATGCTAGTGCAAAAAGGTATAGTAGGGATTAAGCGAGAAAATAGTAGGGGTATAAGGGAGATGCAAAAAGATTCACTAGATTTAAAATCAAATATTAAAAATTAATTAATTTTCATTCTTATACTATTCATATAAAATAAACTAATATTAATTAATCTTGTATAACATAATCAAACAATACCATGTTGTGAACACTAGATTTGATGACTATAATAGATTTCTAACATATGCTAGACAGTTTTGTCGTGAAATTAGTTCTTTACACAAATTTTTATTGATTTTTTTGAAAAAAAAAGTAATTAATTTAAGCTCTATATATTAGTATCGCTAAAATGAGTGCTAAAAAGCCGTGATTTAGCAGGAATAACGAAAAATAGCGAGACGTAAAGAAGATCTACTGTTCACTAGAGCTAATAACATAGCGGCCGATGAGGAATATAGGCTAAAGTCACGATTTTGCGGAGCTTTAACTACATAGTGTTTATGTAACACCCTGCATTTTTTAGATAATAAAAAATTAACAAATTTGTCAAAATAATAATGAAAGAGTGTGCATCTGAAATTTTAAAACGAATGCATGGTATAAAGTGGGCAAAATAAAAAGTTGCTACTATGTAAAATAAGTGTGCAATAGTATTTATATATAATTAAATAAAAAGAAATGGAAGAAAGAATGGAAAATATGATATGCATATTAATTGTATAAACAATGTGAATTTGAATTTAAAATAACAAAAGGTTATTAACGTACTAATAGCTAGCTTTACCATTTAATAAAATAAACTTCTAGTAATAACCATATTTGAAATTGGAATTCGATGTGTGTTAGAAACGGAAAGCAATTAATGTTAAATTGCAACATTTCTTTGAATTACAATGCGTGGCATAATGGGAATAAAATCACGAAATAAAAAAGGATTCTAATTGATGTTAGTTAAGTAGTGCTTTAATTCAAAACAAATTAACCAAGTGTGTGTAATTATACATTTATATATTTGTTTCAAGAATATATATGCATGCATATTAATTTCAGCAATGAATACATTTGAAACTGATGGGCAAAGAAATGAAAGAAATAAATTAAAAACGTTAAGAGAATAATAACTTTCATAAGATTAGTGGAATTAAACATGTAAAACCACATAATTTAATACACCATAGTAATAATAAAATGAATATTAATTAATAAAATATTCAAAACTAAGTAAAGCGGACTTTATTGTTGCGTTCGTTACCAAATTTTGGTTCGAATAGACTCTTGCTTTTCGTAAATCGAATCAAGTATGAGGAAGTTATGAAATAAGGAAGATTCAACTAAAAGATTGTATAATATTTGTTATAAGTAAAAACAACTGACCATAGGAAGCAAAGGTAAGTGGGCGACCCAACCCTTAACAGGTCGACACAGGGGTCGACCCATGACTAAGATGGATTGACCCAAGTTGTAGGTGGGTCGACCCACCTGCATGCAAGACAGATTCCTGCACCTGGACTATTTTGTTTGCTACATACATATGGTGACTCAGCTTGAGATGTACGGTTTGATTTACAAACCTAATATCTAATGGTTTAGAATTATCCTAGCTTATCTATAAATGTAACGACCCGGGTTTTCCAGTTATTTGAATTCGAATATTTAAATTGATTTAAATATTTTATTTTGGAATAATAATGGATTTTAATATGGAATTCGTTTATAAAACCATAACGTTTATTTAATTATATAATAATGAGTTTTTATATATTTTGAATATCGTTTAACTCTAGAATATTAATGTTGAGTTGTAAATCCATATTAGCTAAATTTAAAGCTGTATATTATTTTAATTAGATATATACATGACGATAATAATTTATTATTTAATTTAATTGTTTTGTAATTTACTTATATTTTATAGGTATTATATAAGCCATTTAAATAGTTATTTTTCCAAACCACCTCCGTTTTCAGTGAAATGAGTTTTATTGGAATATGTATAACTAATTATTTCTAGATTTCCAGTTTGAAGCCAATTGGAGTTATTTTGTCAGTAGACGAAATTTAAAGGTGAACCAATGGATAAATTGGGATCTAAATAATGCTGTTACGCAAATGGGGTCGGATTTTAACGAAATTAATTTCTTTGGATTCGTGAATGGCAATACAAATTAAGAATGTGCAACGGTAAAAATTAAATGAACCAGGTTAAAATAAGAATAATGAATCGAATTGATTTATATGGTCAAGCAGTTTAAGTTTTTCCATCAAAAACATCTTACTAAACCACGTACATGCACCGAGTCAGCATCTACATGTGGTCTATTGCTTTCATCATAGTATCAATTCGAATCATCAAAATCATTGATTCTGACTTAGTTAAAGGTCCTTTCATGAACACAACTGATGCTTTCCATTTTTACATTTGGTACATGGTAATTACATTGAACCTTATCTGAACACCTACATTCATGATTCAGTGTCTCAAATTTGATGACCACCAATTTTTCTATCAATTCTTGCTAGTTATGTTATCATTCTGAATTTTATAATTCACCTTCATATGGTTTTTCTGTACGGTTTCATACTCACGCTAAGTTTTGCTATTTCTTTCTACATATTCTTATTTACGTAACTCATATGGTACCAATAGTTTTCCCTTCTTTCAAGCAACAATTTCATTCTTCCAGCTAGGCTGAGCACGTAACCTTTGAACTAACGTTTCTTAAGTATTAAGTATTAACGTACTCACTTTTCTTTTCAACTTAAAACACAACACATGGCCCTGACATGACCATTGGTATACAAGAAATGCAGCTACCTTTCACTGTGCCTAAGCACATGTATTCCCCAAGCTGCAAACCTATATTCTAACAGATTGAAAACCTAAAAATAGAGAATTGATTAAAGTGAAAATACGCACAGCCTACGCTCTAAATCCAACAAAACTCAACTACCTTTCTCTTCAGCAGTGAACTTGCACATGCTACACTAAGATAGGGGAATGCATACCTATATGTTCATTTCGTGGGTGCCAAGGCTCCCTCCCCTATAAAGAACGCAAGGTAGTTCAGTCTTCTCCTTCATAAAATACCAGGCCGAGTTTAATCAATGGTATAAAAAAACAAACAAACAAAAAAACGAAAACAAAAAAAACTCCTGTGAATAATAAACCCAAACACCTCCATTACATCAAAAATTATCAGCCGCTCAACCCTGAAGCATTACCTAAGCTTATGGCAGCAGCACTGGAGGCAAAGAAGAGATCGAGGTAGGCAAATGGAGGTGGCTCTCGGAGGTTTCTGGTGATCGGCAGAAGGATTGAACAGTAGGGGTTGGTTATGTTTGCCATGAGGGAGGAGGCTGCGAGATCTTAATTTAGTGGTGACAGATGCTGAGGAAAGGCAAATTTCGGTGGACGGGGCTGAAGTACGGTGGTGTGAGTGTTTTTTGGATAAGAGCAGGTTAAGGAAGTAGTGTGAGATTGGGGAAGATGTCTGTAGGAAATAAAGATATACATGGGGACATGATTTGCTTTGAACATGGGTTGCCTTGGAGTTGGGTTTTGGGCTTTCGTTATTTAAAAAAAAATGATTTATAGAAGAAACGAAGTCTGGGTAAACAAACGATGGAGTCGGCAGTGGTTGGGGTGGAATAATGCCATGCATTTTACATAAATTTGAAGGAGTTTTAGCTAGTCAAGGTTGGACGTGAGTTTAAGTGCATGGGCCGGGTTTCCTGAACTGGGCTCTCGGGTTTAAAGAAAATAAATGAAAAAAACTGAAGGAGAATAAGGATGTTTCGGCTATTCTTGGGTCAGTGGTTTTAACTCATGTAAATCGAATAGTGTTTCCAAGGCCACGTAACAGGTTAGAAAAAGAGAATAATGTACGTGGGTTTTACAGCATGGAGTGGACTGAACGTTGAGGGTAAGTCCCATTGTTTTAATTTAAAGTTAAATTGATTTAATTACAACCTTTTAATTATTATTAGTAACATATTCATTCATTATCAGAATTGCGGGCAATCGACCTCGTTGTAACCGTAGAAACGAAGACTACGAGATAGAGCTTGTCTGATCAACACTGGAAGCTACCAGAATTTTAATAAAATTAAACGGCTGTTTAATTTTTTTAAAACGACTTGTTTGATCGACCGGATAAAAAACAAGATGAGTTAAACTCACTTAGTTCTCCCACTTATAATTATTATAAGTTGGGTCTATTATTTGTATGATATGTTTACTAATAGTTGGTTTATTTGATGATTGATTGGATGTTTGTTAAATATTTTTATTTATTATTTAAATTAAACGATTGTTTAATTTAAATGAAATGACATCGTTATTTTTAATGATTATTCCCAATAGAGGTAACTTCCCTTGTTGGTAACGTTTATAATGATATAAACATTTTTAATATAAATTGGATGCTTTAGTTATTATTATTGGTTGACCAGTATTAGTTTAATTGATTATTGATCTGCATATGATCATTATATGAACTGTTTAACCCATGTGATTGGATGATTGAATCCAAATTTATCATTGTTTTGATATTAACCAATGGGTAGTATTGGTTAAAGAATTTATCGTAGATAGCCCGAATATATACTGTTTATAAATATTGATTTACCGTCAGGTAAATCAATAGAAATGAAGTTATGAAATGTATTTTATAACTGAATATAGATGGGTAAATATATTATTAAAAATGAAGTTTATAAAAAGGAAATAAACCAACTACACATATCACTATAAGAAAAGTGGTTATCTATAATACCAATAGACAACATTTTACACCAACTATTGTTGTTTAACCTTTTGATAAGTAGGAATAGTTTAAAACAACACAGCAAAACGTTGTCTAATTAAGGCAATTGAAAGGTCTTTCAATTAATTTCAAAGGCCGCGCAATTCACTACTACCTTCTTCTGTTTCCCCTGCTTTCCATAATACTCATCCGAAAATTTCATTTTCCCTCGTACTTTCCCTCCTTGCATTCTATTTTATTTCCTTCTTCCATATTTTATTTTTTTTAGATTTTGCATGTTCTTCAAATTTGTTAATCTTCACTTCCCTAATTTGCCATTAATACCTCAGGTACATCCTTTTTACTGAATAACCCTAATTTAACTTGTTCATAATTAATTGATTAGTCGATTTTTATGTTAATTTCAGTTGTTAATCCAAATTTTCATGCCTAAGGTACTTAGGTTTGTGTATTATTGCATGTTTTTTACGCATATATTAAGAAGAGAGCTTCTTATCATATGTTTCATCCCAAATAGGTGTTTTCATAGAGTTTTTCATTCTTGAGGTGCAACTATTACAGGAGATGAATATCCATCCAAGGTAATTTATCGCAGAGTATGCAAAAAATACTTTAAGTTTTGTATAAATTGTTTACTGATTTTAAACAAGTCTTTTGATATGTATAAATTGAGGTTCAACTATTACAGGAGATTTAATTGTCATGTTCTTGGTGCTCTGTTAAGAGTAATTATATTTTAATGTATTGCATCAAGTCCTAAACGTTTGAATCCATTGAAATAATGAGCCTTTATTTGGTAATCTTCTGTTAGATTTCATGTTCTCAGTGTTCTTTTAAGAGCATGTAGATTTGTTAACAATATTTGGTGAACAAATCCACAAATAATTATTAATGACCGTTTTCCTGTCAATTTATTGTAATACGCTTTATAGTGGCTTGGATAATGTAATATATTGTCATTTTACTAGATTTTTGATGCCAAAGTATTAAAATAAATCAATATTTTTATGAGAATTTTACAGTATTGAAATAATTTGACATCAAAAGTGGTATTACTATTTTCTTTGACTGTCAAATTATGGATAACTTACTAATTTTTTAGCTCATAAAACATGGTATGATGAACCACTAAAGTCAATTCCAAAGCATTAACTATAATTGTAGGTTATATTTGTTGTTGAGGATTCTGATACAAGAGCACGAAAATCCAATGCAACAGATAGTAACAAGAGAATATATGAAGTTGCCAAAGGGCTACCAGACTGGGAACAGAGAGAAAGGGAGCATTTAGTAAAGGAGTTGTCTAATGTTCTTCTCTATCTAGTCAGACTTTCCGACATGTGCGGTGTCGATCTCAGAAAAGCTGCTGCTTGTAAATTACCAGATGGGCTAATTATTTTCAGACGAAGTTTATATCCTGTAAATTAATAGGTTCATGTAGGGTAGTAATTTTGCATTTGTTTTCATGAATATGAACATGGAATTATATTAGATCAGTTCAATAATTCTGCATTTGAAGCTCCGAGTCCAGGCTTCACTGAAATACTTTACAAATTTCATTATATTTGTATGGTTAGTCTTGTTTATCTGCTTTTACAAATTAAAGCCTTTGGATATTTGATCTATACCTGAATGCATATGAAATTGGAGGCAAACACATGCTACCTCAGGTATTAAAATTATCATTTATATTCATGTATGCAGCTTTTGAACACAACATGTAATCTATTTAAATTTTATAGTACGTTGAATTTATTGCTATAGCAATGAAATTAGAATTCCAATAACATCAAATTCCTAATTATATTAGCATTTTTCTCTGTACAAATTTAGGCCATTTTCTGTCCTCAAATATTAGACTTTATGTATGTTCTAATCCTTTTCTTTCATTAACTTTTGGAATATATTCTTAATCCGTTATGATTTACTTGTAGCTGCATATGTAGTCATAGTTCCAGAACAGAAATTTGAGTTCCTGCTTTTTCCTTGCGGTCTGTAACACCCCACATCCGTTAGTGTCACTCACAAAGGGAATGCATTAAGTTCTATGGAGCATTTAAGGTAAAAGATGCAGATAAATTACAAGACAGATAATTAAAAACAGCGGCAAATAAAACTTTACTTTATTGATAAAATAGTTTGTACAACAATTGTTTTCCAATACCAGAGTATCTGTCTTACAAAATAAAGAAGCATAATATAATATTTATATTCCCCAATGTAGCATGAGCCAGCCATAGAAGTCGAAAAGAGAATCCAAGCAAAACTTCGACTAATCTTCAAGCTTAGAAAGAAAAATCGAGCTAAGTAGTAACGTTCCCTCCCTGTAGACCTGGGGGGGAGGGGGGGACGGAAGACAAGAAAGCGAAAGAAAACAGAGTCAGACCTAAAGTTTGGTAAGTTCAGTAAGTTTTAGCATGTGAACAGGTAAAAACAACATGACATGGAATACAAGGCAATACCATGATGATAGGGTTAACAAGATAACGCAAGCTATGCTGAGGCAAGATAAAACGGAATGTACTAATAAATTGGATCTAATGACAAGCTGAATATACTGATAAACTGAATATGCTTCCATACTTTCTCTACTTCGCGATTACCTTGTTATTCTGGTTTCTATATCTCTGCACCACCTAACTAGTGTCCAACTAGTATTCTGTATAAAATAATAAAACAATAACATGATCCCAATCCCCGAAATTGTGGTTGTTTTCAGGTGTACATCTATTATTTATTACCTAGATTTAATCTAGAGTTTACGCTACCCAGGGCTACTGGGGTTTATGCTACCTGTTGAACATTTCTCGGATTTTAGGGTTTACGCGACCTAGGTCCAACCAGGGATTACGCTACCTATCGAACGACGCCCCTAATCTAGGACACACTACCCAGAGCGGTATATGTTTCTAGACTTTCCCCATGTATGTGTCGTGAATCACTATCGCTGTCTATATGCACATGTCCTCTATATGTGCGACCCAAGTCTCGTGGCAGGGAAAATCAAGAAACACGGAACTCGGTCGGGAGCTTTCAGATATCTGCCGATGCAGATGCTAAAGTCTATTTTTCCAGTGGCTATTGTCCCACTTGACCCCTCCCTCAACTAATGAAAGGCACACCTTGTAAAATGAGAACTATACGCAGGCCCTCTATGCCCCCACTAACCTAAGGCCATCCGCACCCATAACTAGATAGCAAGTATATGGTCTTTTGGAGTTCTCCGCCTTTCCACTGTACGTATCTCGACTGACTCAAGATGGTAGGTAGACGACAAGTTGCTATCACAGGGCTACAGGTCTCGCCGAATCACGCTGGTCCATCCTATTCTTTAGGTTGCCTTATATTGCAACCAAGGCATACCCTTGGTTCTTCTAATGTAGACCTTGTCCTCTGTGAGCCCAGGCGGATCATCTACAGCCTCACAGAGGGATACCAAGAGTACCCTCACGTCCCCTCGAAGCCGCATGCTTCGTAACCCAGTTTGTTGGAGCCTTCTTTAAGATCAGATGGACGTTCGCTCCTTCTCGTGTTCTACTAAGGTTTACTACTTAGTTCCCTTAACTAAGGTTTACTACTTAGTTCCTGAATCACTGTTTTCTTAACTAAGGTTTACAACTTAGTCCTCTTAACTAGGGTTTACTACTTAGTTATTTTTACCGTCAAGTTGGATTGGTTAAGTGTCATTAGTCAATTAAAGTTATCTTAACCCATTCATTTGTCATGTTAATCTGGTTAAGTGTTATCAGTAGTTCATGTTGACTTAACCCCACCACAAATCAAGTTACATTGGTTAAGTATTTCTTATTACTTACCTCACCCATTCATCTTGGATTGGTTGAGTGTTCCCTTTAACTTAACCCTGACCATATGTTGGGCTAACACGTTATAACGGTTAAGTGTCCTCTTAGTTAACTTAACCCTAACATCTGTTTAATTCATATTCCCTAATGGTTAAGTATTGTCCCTTCATGTTTTAACTTAACCTTGTTCATTTGGCACACTATGGTGGCTAAGTGTTCTAAGTTTACTTAACTCAACCTTCTAGTCTAGTTAACATGTTAAATTGGCTAAGTGTATTTTACTTAACCCCACCTTCTAGTCTAGTTAACATGTTAAATTGGCTAAGTGTCCCTATGGACTTAACCCTCCCATTCTAACTTAAATATTTCTTAGCTTTAAATTATTCATTTAAAGCACCAACCACTCACATTAGACAGATATTGTTGCTGTCACTAGATGTGTCGGTCGGTTCCGGGCAGATTTACACCGCAACTCAGTCTATCCTCGGGTCCTTTTTGGGCTCAATGCTCTAACCACACACATTAGATAGGTATTGTTACGGTTGCTGGATTTGATGGGCAGTTCTGGCCAGTCTTATACCATAACTCAATCTAATATCGGGTTAGGCATATTCGTCTTTCCTAGATTTACATATTTATCCTTTTTGTCTATATGTAAATTGCTAACGACTCTTTTAAACAAGTTTGACCTATATCATATCCATTTGTTATGCCCACTAACATACCTATATTCTAGGCCCAAATATTGATTTACCTATCATGAAACCCAACTTGCAGTTTATGCCAAATTAGATCAGTTCATGTCAAAACTAGATGTAATATTCTAGTTTAGAGTTTTTATCCAAACTTAGCTTACATGCCAATTACATACTTTGCAGCTAATTAACAATTTACCATTTTACGCCCAAGTCTAATATGCATGTATATTATTTACTATTATAGCCAAATCAGATTGTGCCAACATATTTGTTATGCCAAATTATCTTAAATAATCTACACCCAAATTCCCCCGCCGTAGTCGTACGTATAACACGATTTCACAAGTTTCTAGGTACTCATGACATGAAACTAATAAAAGGAATAGGGGATAAGCGTGAGAATTTACATAAGAGGATAGGCATGAAAAAGCAAACCAAAATACAAAAATACAAAGATAATGGATCCAATGGGTTTGGTGTACATAATAGCGAACAAGAATAAACTAAGCAAATTACACCCTAAGTATGAGATCCAACATAATCAAGGGAGACATAGGTGATTTGATCCAACATAATGCCAGTTCGGTATACAATTATGATTTGTAACTGTAATGTTATAGGCATAAGCCACTAACCATAATAGTCATAGGCAATTAACCACAATAGTCCTAGGCAATTAACCACAAAATAGCCCTAGGCAATTAACCACAAAATAGACCTAGTCATGGTCGCATAGTTATGAATCATAGTCATAGGCAATAGTCTTATGTTCATAGTCATAGGCACAGTCTTATGTTCATAGTCATAGGCAACAGTCTTATGTTCATAGTCATAAGCATAGGCATAGTCTTGTGTTCATAGTCAAAGGCAATAGTTTCATAGGTCATGGCTTCATAGTCATAGTCTTAGGCAAAAAGTCCCATAATCATAGTCATTGACAATTAGCCACAATAAGTTCTAGCCCATAATCGAGAATCAGATCCAAAGGCATATACAAGCACCGATTCAAACGAAAGGATTAAGCATATTCTCATATCCATTTAATTACATGTCACAAATAGATCTAGGTGTTCAAATCTAAAAAGTAACTGATTTACATTGGTTGGTTTCAGAAAAGGATAATCAGATAGTGTTGTGATATGTTATGATTTGCATGACGTTGCTCGCAACCGTTGAATTAGCCTTTGCTTCCCTTCTTGAATCTTTAACTTTATTTGAATCTCCAATTTGTGAATCTCGCGTTGCTTGAAGAAGAAGGTAGAAGGACTCTCTTAATTTGATTAATCTTGTTTTAATTGAATCATGTAGTCTTTGGAGAAGAAGAAGTCATATTGTTCATTAAGAATTTGTGCAGCATAAGGATAAAGAAGAATGGTGTGAGGAGTAGTGGGGATTAGGGGAGGTTTATATAGGTTTAGGATTACGAATCTAGTCAGAAAACACGTCTAAATACATCGCAATGCATCAGGTTCAAAAACTGGAATTCGGCACCAGGTCGACCCCTAGGTCGACACTATGGTCGACCTGGTCCCTGGGAGGTCGACACTATGGTCAACCCCCAGGTCGACCTGGTCCTGGGAGGGAAATTTCCCACTCAGCCTGTTCTGGGTTTTGAATTTGAATTTTGAGCTGTTTTTCTGTTCTGAAAATCCTTGAAACTTCAGAGGGTCATATCTCCCTTATACGGACTTCGATTCTCGAAAACTCGAACTCGTTTCCAAGCAGAATTTGGAGATGAATACAATGGCGCAACCCGTTTCCCTTGGTTCTTATTTAAAAATTTATTTATACTTTAATTTGCGAAACTTAATGTTATAGAATTACGGGGAGTTACATTCTCCCCCTCTTAAAAGGATTTCGTCCCCGAAATCTTCAAGTTAGGAAGAATGTATCCTACCATCCAATCACCCATCTACTCAACCATTCAATCACAGGGATTCATTGTCCTTAAAATAATTTCTAATGCGTTCATGTTCATATGTATAGTGTGTGTATATGTCTTTATCTAATGCAAAATCAGGCGGTCTACTGATTCAGTTGACCTCCTTAATGCGAATTATGTCAGTGCCATGCGTCCAATCATGTATGCAAGCATCCCTATTTATGTAAATACTGCATGTGTGCATAGCCATTCATCCATATGATACATCCATATGATAACATATCAAGTTAAATCCGTTAAGCAAATACATATATGCGAATGCAATATGAAAGTGACTGAGTCGTTCTAGCGCCTATGGTGTGTATATGCATCCACGAGCAAACATTTGCAACCATCAATCATATCATGTTTCAAATACATGTTTCCATCCATTGGCTTCTACCTATGGATTGATGATACGTCCTAGAGGATATACCTTAAAAGCTAGAAAGTATGCATAACATTCCTAAAAAAAGAGATCAAGGATGTACCCTTAAGAAAAAAGGTATGATGCGTGTATCTAGTCTTCAGTCTTCTAAGTCGCATCTTCTTGAGCTTCACTATTCTGTACCTTATCTAATTAATCTTCACGATTGCGAAGCTTCTTGACCTCCATCTCCAAAACTGTCGTTGATCGAATAGCTGGCTTTTCATTTTCAACTGGATACATGCGGAAGTCTATCCCGTGTTTTAGGGGTAAACTCCTAACCTAATCAAAAACATCTGCGTACTCATGGACTACCCTAACGGATTGCAAATCGTCGATAAATGCATTAAGAGATTCTAGCTAGCTAAGCCTAACTGATTCTTTACACAAAATCTCGAGGTTATTTCCAAGGCAAGTCAAAAGTCTAACTACCCTCCTTTCAGAATTACTAGCCAACCAACCCATGCCTAAAATCAACTCATAGCCCATGGAACCAAAAACATAAGCATTACGCTTAAACTCAACACTTAATATAGTTATTCTCAATTCCTTACAAACCAAAGTTAAACGGGCCGAAACACCAATTGGATTTGAGACACTAATGGGATCTTCTACTATACAAGTGCTAAGGTGCAGAGACTCAACTATTGAAGTGGATATGAACAAATGTGAAGCGCTAAGATCAAAAGAGTACTAATTGGTTGATCAAAACGAAAAGATAAACTTTTCCAACAGAGACTTTTACTATATCTCTCTCAGGTATTCTGGTGGTGAAAGCATGTACTCGCCCTTCTGAAAATCCTGTCCCTCGTCCCTGCCCTTGTCCTTAAATATATGCCCTATAATACCAGGGAAAAGATACTTCCTCTCATCTTATTTTTTATAGTTCCTTCTTTCTTCGTGAGTCGAGTTTATATCCATGAGTTTCTCATCCTTGTGTTGAGCTCCCTAGCCAAACTCCCTCATCCTCATCTTTACCATCCCTGTGTAATCATATTGAGAAGCTTCTCAAAAGCTGCCTCCATCGCATGGAAAACCCTTTAAAGCTTGAAAGAAAACTAGCTGCAGGTGAAACTACTATGGCTATAGATGGAAGTCGGGCACTATTTTTCCCTTTGATAGGTATTGTAGTCTTATCAAGCCTACGGAACCATGTCGCGATGAGGTTACCTCCCAGAAAGCCAGGAGCCCCGAGGACTCAAGAAAGAAGGGGACAAGAATTCAAACATAGGATCAGAAGATAATGCGTATGGCTTTTGCGGAATATGCCTTTAAAACAAAACTTTTCTTTTGAAAATGCTTCTTTTAAAACCGTTGAAAATAATTTTTCTAATCTTTTATCTGATCCGGTAACCTTCAGCTCTGATACCACATGTAACACCCCACATCCGTTAGTGTCACTCACAAAGGGAATGCACTAAGTTCTGTGGAGCATTTAAGGTAAAAGATGCAGATAAATTACAAGATAGATAATTAAAAACAGCGGTAAATAAAAATTTACTTTATTGATAAAATAGTTTGTACAACAATTGTTTTTCAATACCAGAGTATCTGTCTTACGAAACAAAGAAGCATAATAACATTATATTCCCCAATGTAGCATGAGCCAGCCATAGCAGTGGAAAAGAGAATCCAAGCAAAACTTCGACTAATCTTCAAGCTTGGAATGAAAAACCGAGCTAAGTAGTAATGTTCCCTCTCTGCGGACCGAGGGGGGGGGGGACGGAAGACAAGAAAGCGAAAGAAAACAGAGCCAGACATAAAGTCTGGTAAGTTCAGTAACTTTCAGCATGTGAACAGGTAAAAACAACATGACATGGGTTAACTGAATACAAGGCAATACCATGATGATAGCGTTAACAAGATAACGCAAGCTATGCTGAGGCAAGATAAAACTGAATGTACTAATAAATTGGATCTAACGACAAGCTGAATATACTGATAAACTGAATATGCTTCCATACTTTCTCTACTTCGTGATTACCCTGTTATTCTGGTTTCTATATCTCTGCACCACCTAACTAGTGTCCAACTAATAATCTGTATAAACTGATAAAACAATAACGTGATCCTAATCCCCAAAATTGTGGTTGTTTTCGGGTGTACATCTATTATTTATTACCTAGATCTAATCTAGGGTTTACGCTACCCATGGCTACTGGGGTTTATGCTACCTATTGGACATTTCTCGGATTTTAGGGTTTACACGACCTAGGTCCAACTAGGGATTACGCTACCTATCGAACGGCGCCCCTAATCTAGGACACACTACCCAAAGTGGTATATGTTTCTAGACTTTCCCCACTTATGTGTAGTGAATCGCTATCGCTGTCTAGATGCACATGTCCTCTATATGTGCGACCCGAGTCTCGTGGCAAGGAAAATCAAGAAACATGGAACTCGGTCAGAAGCTTTCAGATATCTGCCGATGCAGATGCTAAGGTCTGTTTTTCCAGTGGTTATGGTCCCACTTGACCCCTCCCTCAACTAATGAAAGGCATACCTTGAAAAATGAGAACTATACGTAGGCCCTCTATGCCCCCACTAACCTATGGCCATCCGCCCCCATAACTAGATAACAATTATATGGTCTTTTGGAGTTCTCCGCCTTTCCGCTGTACGTATCTCGACTGACTCAAGATGGTAGGTAGACGACGAGTTGTTATCACAGGGCTACTGGTCTCGCCGAATCACGCTGGTCCATCCTAGTCTTTAGGTTGCCTTATATTGCAACCAAGGAATACCCTTGGTTCTTCTAACGCAGACCTTAACCTATGTGAGCCCAGGCGGATCATCTACAGCCTCATAGAGGGATACCAAAAGTACCTGTAACGACCCACGTTCTACGCATCGCAGGATCGTAGAATATTTATTTCTTTCACACACGAAGTCGTATGGTCATGTAACGTTGGGAGACGACTACTGGGGTCATTTCTCATGTTCATGATTTTTCCCGATTTTTAAATGACCGTTTTGCCCCTAGCTAATACTGTTGGGCCATAATTTTTGGATGGAAAGGAATTTTGACCTGAAACCACTTCCATTAGATTTTTTGATGGTTTACAATTCTGTAGAGTGGTCAAATTAGCCAAACGTACTCACCGTTTGGGAGATATGGCTGAAACAAGTTCAGATAATGAAAAACAGCTTAATTGGGCTTAACCGTGTGATTAACAGCTAGGCCCAATGGGGAGTTTTGGGATTAGGGTTATGAAGAGGCTGAAATCAGTTAGAGAACGATCTCATTTTCATTTTTCAGCCGCCACATTCATTCTTGAAACCCTAACAATGGCCTCCAACACTCAAATCAACTTCTAATCACTTTCTAATCGAGTTTTGGCATAATCAACATCAAATCAAGGAAGATCCTCACCAAATCAGTAGTAGAGCTGCTGTGTTACATTGGTATTCGTACCCAAACTGCAGAGTTTCAGTTCTAAAGGTTTCATTTGTGGCCAAGGTGAGTGATTAGCATTGTTTTGACACTAATTACAGTTAATTAAGGGTAATTAGTGAAGATTAGCAAATTTATACACTAATAAATTCTGGAATTTTTTTTATAAATTATAAAATAATGTTTTAGACCTCTGTTAGAGATTTAGTTTGATTTTGTTAAGTTTTACTAATCATATCATTAGTTTTTCCTAAATATGCTTAAGGGAAAATATGGGATTTTGGGTAGGTTTGATCCAAATTACATGCTATGGTTATTGTTTTGATGTCTATGGTTGATTCCCTATGTTATTATGACTGTATGGTATGTTTTATGATTGTTTAGACTAGTTAGATTGGTCGAAAACGCCGTCGTATGGCGTAAAACAGTCGCTGGAAAGTCACAGGAAATATGCAGGGTTTCGAACCGGATCGGATCGAATAATTGGGCTCGGATCGGATAGGAGAACCGGGCAAGTGGACTCGATTCGGATTGGAGCTTAGCATAAGGGGCTTGGCAAGAAGGAAGGCCATTTGCTTAGAATTGGAGTTGGGCAGGGGATCGGATCAGAGAGAAACTAAAGGGGATCGGATCGGAGAAAAACCAAAGGGGATCGGATCGGAGAGACTAACAGGGATCAGATCGGAGGCAAGGGCATAGGGATCGGATCGGAGGACCTAGCTTGGAGCTAGTGTTGGAGCGAGCACCGGGTCTGATCGGGACATCTAGGAGGGAGCAGCCACCGAACCAGACACAGGGCATCCGAACTGAACCGATGGAGCAAGAGTACACCGAACCGAACCAGGCCGGAAGGGGAACACCGAACCGAACCGTACATATGCTATTACTACTATGCGACGACTCTTTTGAAGACCAACTCCAATTCGACCAAAACCCGAGATGCAAAGGAAGTCCAAATGACGAGCTTTGACTCAGGATCCAGTTGGGAACCAATGAGTGGGCTTTGCTGCGGGACGTGTGTTAAGGGGTTGTCGATGTCTGTAACTTTGAATCACTATGTTTAGGGAGTACGTGAACAGATTCAGGGCCACAGTGGCCTAGGTACGACTAAAGGGCTATAGACCAATGAAGTGGGGTCATTTGTAAAGATTGGTCATGACTCCATGTGGTAAGCTTGGTAGTAGCAGTAGTTGTACAAGTCGAACTCCGTCATTACTTCGATGGGTCTAGTGATTGACAGTGGTGGACATCGTATGCTTTATGCACTGAGTAAGAGATGTGAGGATGGTTGTTATGGTTGATTTGTTTTCCATCACTATGACATGCACACCCCCACCCCCGTTATCTTTACACCATTTGTTCAATGGCACCTTAGAGTATTGTACGGTATGTAGTGCTAACTCTTTGGTTGTAGGTCCAGGTTCAGGTATGGTTTAGTATACCTGTTATTGTTCTGTTTAGTTGCTTATCGCTCATACCAGACTTTTTGTCTGACCCATAGTTTTATGTCTCTTCGTATTACTCTGGGTGCTCTCATGAGCAGACTAGAGACAAGTTAGCTGGGTATGCACGGGTAGCTGATCCGGAGACGAGCATGAGGCTTCCACATATGATATATATAGTATTCTCACTATGTTGTTGAAGATCACTGCTTGGGCATTAGTAGAGCATCTTCTAATTTAGCTTTCTTTTGTTTTAGAGACAGTAATTTGGAAAGTTGTAATTTAGCTTTCTTTTGTTTTAGAGACATACGGTATATACAGATGCATGTGGCACAGGGCTAGGTCCTGTATTGATGCAAGGAGTTAGGGTTGTAGCTTATGCAAGTCGGAAACTGAAACCGCATGAGAAAAGATACCCTACCCATGATTTGGAATTAGCAGCGATCGTGTTCGCATTGAAGATGTGAAGACATTATCTCTTGGGAGAAAGATTTGAGTTGTTTACCGATCATAAATCGTTAAAGTATCTCTTCTCTCAGAAGGATCTAAATCTCTGACAACAAAGATGGTTAGAATTTTTAGCTTCCTATGATTTCGACATCGCATATACACCAGGAAAGGGTGGTGGCTGATGCATTCAGTAGAAGACATGCCAATTTAGGGTCTATGTTTCTAGAATGGAAGAAACTGAAATACATCGCTGGGTATGATTTCAGACCAAGGTGCGAATTGGATCCAGAAATATTAGCGCGTTTGAGGATCAGACCCACTTAGATTGAATGGATTGGTTCCAGTCAGAGGGACGATCCTAACCTATTGGAAATCATCTCAAAGTTGGAGATGAGAATCGACGGAGAGATGAACAAGTATGGGATTGATCGAGATGGATGGCTTAGAAAGAATGAAAGATTAGTTGTACCCAATGTCAATGGATTGAGAGATGAAGTTCTTAGAGAATGTCATCTCTCAAAATTGACTATACATCCCGGTGGTAACAAAATGTATCAAGACATGAGGCAGACTTACTACTGGGAAGGGATGAAAAGAGACATTGGGAAGTTTATATCCAAATGCATGAATTGCCAGCTAGTTAAAGCTGAGCAAAAGAAGCCTAGTGGTTTGTTATAACCATTAGAAATTCCAGAATGGAAATGGGAACAAGTGTCAATGGATTTCATTGGTGGATTACCAAGGACTAGATCGGGTCATGATAGCATTTAGGTGATTGTGGACCGATTGACAAAAAGTGCAAGGTTTATACCCGTCAAGTCAAATAGGACGGCAGCTAAGCTAGCTGAACTATATGTAAAGTGGGTAGTGAGATTTCATGGAATACCCAAGGGCATTGTGAGTGACCGAGATCCGTTTTTCACTAGTGGATTTTGGAAGAGCTTACAAGAGGCGTTAGGATCAGAACTAAATCTCAGTACCGCATATCATCCTCAAACCAACGGATAGACAGAGAGGGTGAATCGGGTGTTAGAGGATCTCTTAAGAGCTTGCGTATTGGATTTTGGTGGATCATGGGATGACCATTTGCATCTAGTAGAGTTTGCATATAATAATAGTTATCAATCCAGTATCGGTATGGCTCCGTTTGAAGCTTTGTATGGAATACTGTACAACTCACCGTCATGTTGGTTAGAAACTGGTGAGAAGTTTGTGCTTGGACCAGATGTGATAAGAGAAACATTAGACAAGATTAAGGTCATTCAACAGCGGATGAAGACTGCCCAAGATAGACAGAAAAGTTTTGCTAATAAAAGGAGAAGAGAGTTGAAGTTCTCCGTTGGCGACCTGGTGTTTGTCAAGATTTCTCCGTTGAAGAGCGTGATACGATTTGGCAGGAGAGGCAAGTTAGCACCAAGATTTGTTGGTCCATTCCCAGTTCTTGATCAAATTGGGAATTTGGCATACAAAGTTGAATTACCAGAGAAGATGGCAGGAGTTTACAACGTATTTCATGTTTCCCAATTAAGGAAGTTCGTGCACGACCTAGATGTGACTATTTCACCTGATCAGTTGGATGATATCCCTAGGCGGTTGGGAACCGCAAGCCTATGCGTATTGTTAGGAACGATACGAAGCAACTTCGAAGGAAGGCGGTGAAATTAGTCAAAGTTCAGTGGGGCGAGAATGAGAATAACTGTACTTGGGAGACAAAGGAGAGCATTAGGAAGACGTGTCCAGAACTCTTCGCCTAGTAAGATTTCAGTTTTGATTTAGTCTTTCCGCATGCTAGGATAGGTTGTTTTGTTTGTCTTGCATGTTTGATTGCCATATATATGATTGGTAGGCATGCAAAATCCTTTGTATGTTTTGGGTTAAGGAATTTCGGGGACGAAATTTCTTAAGGGGGGGGGGGGAGTAACGACCCGCATTCTACGCATCGCAGGATCATAGAATATTTATTTCTTTCACACACGAAGTCTTATGGTCATGTAACTTTGGGAGACTACTATTGGGGTCATTTCCCATGTTCATGATTTTTCCCGATTTTTAAAAGACCGTTTCGCCCCGAGCTAATACTGTTTTGGTCATAACTTTTGGCTGGAAAGGAATTTGGACCTGAAACCACTTCCATTAGATTCGTTTGATGGTTTACAATCCCTAGAGTGGTCACTTTAGCCAAACGGACTCACCGTTTGAGAGATATGGCTGAAACAAGTTCAAATAATGAAAAACAGCTTAATTGGGCTTAACCAGGTGATTAACAGCTAGGCCCAATGGGGAATTTCGGGATTAGGGTTATGAGGAGGCTGAAATCAGTTAGAGAACGATCTAATTTTCATTTTTCAGCCGCCACTTTCATTCTTGAAACCCTAACAATGGCCTCCAACACTCAAATCACTTTCTAATCACTTTCTAATCGAGTTTTGGCTTAATCAACATCAAATCAAGGAAGATCCTCAACAAATCAGTAGTAGAGTTGCTGTGTTACATTGGTATTCGCTCCCAAACAGTAGAGCTTCAGTTCTAAAGGTTTCATTTGTGGCCAAGGTGAGTGATTAGCATTGTTTTGACACTAATTACAGTTAATTAAGGGTAATTAGTGAAGATTAGCGAATTTATACACTAATTAATTCTGGATTTTTTTTATAGATTCAAAAATAATGTTTAAGACCTCTGTTAGAGATTTAGTTTGATTTGGTTAAGTTTTACTAATCATATCATTAGGTTTGCCTAAACATGCTTAAGGGAAAATATGGGATTTTGGGTAGGTTTGATCCAAATTACATGCTATGGTTGTTGTTTTGATGTCTATGGTTGATTCCCTATGTTACTATGACTGTATGGTATGTTTTGTGATTGTTTAGAATAGTTTGAATGGTCGAAAACGCCGTCGTATGGCGTAAAAAAGTCGCTGGAAAGTCACAAGAAATATGTAGGGTTTCGAACTAGATCGGATCGGATAATTGGGCTCGGATCGGATAGGAGAACTGGGCAAGTGGACTCGATTCGGATTGGAACTTAGCATAAGGGGCTTGGAAAGAAGGAAGGCCATTTGCTTAGAATTGGAGTTGGGCAGGTGATCGGATCAGAGAGAAACTAAAGGGGATCGGATCAGAGAGAAACCAAAGAGGATCGGATCAGAGAGACTAACAGGGATCGGATCGGAGGCAAGGGCATAGGGATCGAATCGGAGGACCTAGCTTGGAGCTGGAGTTGGAGCGAAGCACCGAATCGGATTGGGACATCTAGGAGGGAGCAACCACCAAACCAGACATAGGGCATCCGAACCGAACCAATGGAGAAAGAGTACACCGAACCGAACCAGGCCAAAAGGGGAACACCGAACCGAACCGTACATATGCTATTACTACTACGCGACGACTCTTCTGAAGACCAACTCCAATTCGACCAAAACCCGAGATGCAAAGGAAGTCCAAATGAGGAGCTTTGACTCAGGATCCAGTTGGGAACCAAGGAGTGGGCTTCATGATTGGGCTTTGCTGCGGGACGTGTGCTAAGGGATTGTCGATGTCTGTAACTTTGAATCACTATGTGTAGGGAGTACATGAATGGATTCAGGGCCACAGTGGCCTAGGGACGACTAAAGGGCTATAGACCAATGAAGTGGGGTCATTTGTAAAGATTGGTCATGACTCCATGTGGTAACCTTGGTAGTAGCAGTAGTTGTACAAGTCGAACTCCGTCACTACTTCGATGGGTCTAGTGATTGACAGTGGTGGACATCGTATGCTTTATGCACTGAGTGTGAGATGTGAGGATGGTTGTTATGGTTGATTTGTTTGCCATCACTATGACATGCACACCCCCACCCCCGTTATCTTTACACCATTTGTTCAATGGCACCTTAGAGTATTGTATGGTATGTAGTGCTAACTCTTTGGTTGCAGGTTCAGGTACGGTTTAGTATACCTGTTATTGTTCTGTTTAGTTGCTTATCGCTCATACTAGACTTTTTGTCTGACCCAGAGTTTTATGTCTCTTCTTATTACTCTGGGTGCTCTCACGAGCAGACTAGAGACATGTTAGCTGGGTATGCACGAGTAGCTGATCGGGAGACGAGCAGGAGGCTTCCACGTATGATACATATAGTATTCTCCCTGTATTGTTGAAGATCACTGCATGGGCATTAGTAGTGCATCTTCTACTTTAGCTTTCTTTTGTTTTAGAGACAGTAATTTGGAAAATTGTAATAAGCTGTATCTGGATTTCTGCTGCTACGATAGTTTGTTTTCAGCTTATGCAATGTCTCACCTGTTTTATGTCAAGTATATGTTATGACTATATTTTATTCCATGCGTTGTGAGACATTCTACAGGTTCTTTGTTGATTTTCGTCTTCTTCCTTTCCATTTGACGACCGTCCCATGCTAACTGGACATGTGTACATCGCACTTTTGGAGTAAATGTCGGTTGGTGCGGGGCGGGCTGTCACAGTACCCTCACGTCCCCTCGAAGCCGCATGCTTCGTAACCTAGTTTGTTGGAGCCTTCTTTAAGATCAGATGGACGTTCGCTCCTTCTCGTGTTCTACTATGGTTTACTACTAAGTTCCCTTAACTAAGGTTTACTACTTAGTTCCTGAATCACCGTTTTCTTAACTAAGGTTTACAACTTAGTCCTCTTAACTAAGGTTTACTACTTAGTTCTTTTTCTCGTCAAGTTGGATTGGTTAAGTATCATTAGTCAATTCAAGTTAACTTAACCCATTCATTTGTCATGTTAAACTGGTTAAGTGTTATCAGTAGTTCATGTTGACTTAACCCTACCACAAATCATGTTATATTGGTAAAGTATTTCTTATTACTTAACCTCACCCCTTCATCTTGTATTGGTTAAGTGTTCCCTTTAACTTAACCCTGCCCATCAGTTTAGCTAACACGTTATAACGATTAAGTGTCCTCTTAGTTAACTTAACCCTAACATCTGTTTAGTTCACATGCCCTAATGGTTAAGTATTGTCCCTTCATGTTTTAACTTAACCTTGTTCATTTGGCACACTATGGTGGCTAAGTGTTCTAAGTTTACTTAACTCCACCTTCTAATCTAGTTAACATGCTAAATTGGCTAAGTGTATTTTACTTAACCCCACCTTCTAGTCTAGTTAACATGTTAAATTGGCTATGTGTCCCTATGGACTTAACCCTCCCATTCTAACTTAACTATTTCTTAGCTTTAAATTATTCATTTAAAGCACCAACCACTAACATTAGACAGATATTATTGCGGTCACTGGATGTGCCGGTCGGTTTCGGGCAGATTTACACCGCAACTCAGTCTAACCTCGGGTCCTTTTTGGGCTCAATGCTCTAACCAACCACATTAGATAGGTATTGTTACGGTTGCTGGATTTGTCGGGCGGTTCCGGGCAGTCTTATACCGTAACTCAATCTAACCTCGGGTTAGGCATATTCGTCTTTCCTAGATTTACATATTTATCCTTTTTGTCTACATGTAAATTGCTAAAGACACTTTTAAACAAATTTTCCTATATCATATCCATTTGTCATGCCCACTAATATACCTATATTCTTGGCCCAAATCTTGATGTACCTATCATTTAACCCAACTTGCAGTTTATGCCAAATTAGATCAGTTCATGTCAAAACTAATTTAATATTCTAGTTTACAATTTATATCCAAACTTGGCTTACATGCCAATTACATACTTTGCGGTCAATTAACAATTTACCATTTTATGCCCAAGTCTAATATGCATGTAAATTATTTACTATTATAACCAAATCAGATTATGCCAACATATTTGTTATGCCAAATTATCTTAATTAAGCTACGCCCAAGTTCCCCCGCCGTAGTCGTACGTATAACATGATTTCACAAGTTTCTAGGTACTCATGACATGAAACTAACAAAAGGAATAGGGGATAAGCGCGAGAATTTACATAAGAGGATAGGCATGAAAAATGAACCAAAATACAAAAATACGAAGATAATGGATCCAATGGGTTTGGTGTTCATAATAGCAAACACGAATAAACTAAGCAAATTACACCCTAAGTATGAGATCCAACATAATCGAGGGAGACATAGGTGATTTGATCCAACATAATGCCAGTTCGGTATACAATCATGATTTGTAACTATAATGTTATAGGCATAAGCCACTAACCATAATAGTCATAGGCAATTAACCACAATAGTCCTAGGCAATTAACCACAAAATAGTCCTAGGCAATTAACCACAAAATCGTCCTAGTCATGGTCTCATAGTTATGAATCATAGTCATAGGCGATAGTCTTATGTTCATAGTCATAGGCATAGTCTTATGTTCATAGTCATAGACAATAGTCTTATGTTCATAGTCATAGGCAATAGTTTCATAGGCCACTGCTTCATAGTCATAGTCTTAGGCAAAAAGTCCCATAATCATAGTCATTGACAATTAGCCACAATAAGTTCTAGGCCATAATTGAGAATCAGATCCAAAGGCATATACAAGCACCGATTCAAACGAAAGGATTAAGCATATTCTCATATCCATTTAATTACATCTCACAAATAGATCTAGGTGTTCAAATCTAAAAAGTAATTGACTTACATTGGTTGGTTTCAGAAAAGGATAATCAGATAGCATTGTTGATATGCTATGATTTGCATGACGTTGCTCACAACCGTTGAAATAGCCTTTACTTCCCTTCTTGAAGCTTTAACTTTATTTGAATCTCCAATTTGCGAATATCGCGTTGCTTGAAGAAGAAGGTAGAAGGACTCTCTTAATTTGATTAATCTTGTTTTAATTGAATCATGTAGTCTTTGGAGAAGAAGAAGTCATCTTGTTCATTAAGAATTTGTGCAGCATAAGGATAGAGAAGAATAGTGTGAGGAGTAGTGGGGATTAGGGGAGGTTTATCTAGGTTTAGGATTACGAATCTAGTCAGAAAACACGTCTAAATACATCGCAATGCATCAGGTTCAAAAACTAGAATTCGGCACCAGGTCGACCCCTAGGTCGACACTATGGTCGACCTGGTCCCTGGGAGGTCGACACTTTGGTCAATCCCCAGGTCGACCTGGTCCTGGGCGGGAAATTTCCCGCCCAGCCTATTCCGGGTTTTGAATTTGAATTCGAATTCGAATTTCAAGCTGTTTTTCTATTCTGAAAATCCTTGAAACTTCGGAGGGTCATATCACCCTCATACGGACTCCGTTTCTCGAAAATTCAGACTCGTTTCCAAGCAGAATTTCAAGACGAACGCAATGGCACAACCTATTTCCCTTGATTTTTATTTTAAAATTTATTTATACTTTAGTTTATGAAACTTAATGTTACAGAATTACGGATGTTACAGGGTCAGTACTAAACAAGTATGGAGGTCTGCTATTGTAACTGCATATGTCATCCCATTTCAGGCCTGCTATTTGTATAGTATGAAATTTATGATTATCACTAGTAAGTCGACCAAGTGTTTTTGTCCCCTTTGTGATGCAAATAGTGACCGCGGAAAGATTGGTATGCAAGGATGCAATAAATTTGGCCCTTTAAAAAAAATGGTATAACTTAAAACTTAGTGATTTGTGAAAATAAGTCATAGATAAAGTTTGTATCCTGTAAATTTACAATCACTAAAGGATTGTGTTGATAAATGTTGTTGTAAATTTCATATAATTGTATATAATTTTCCAAAGTTAATTTACAATCACTAAAAACACTGCTAACCTCATACAGTTATCACAAATAATCATCCTATCTACAATGCTTCGATTGTTTCTTGGTTGCGCACTCTCTCAATTACGTCTAAATTTTCTCACATATTGCATGGACTCATTCTTCAGCATCTTCACATATTTCACGCTTCAGCTGCCCTTAAGGTTATGAGTTACATGCGTTTTTCTTTGCTTTTGCTGTAAGTGTTGACAGAAATAGATAACTTCTGAGCTTCAATTGCTTTTTAGCAACACCTTATTCTTTATGCTTGCTAATCCAAATAGAGGAGAAATTGGCCCTCCTTCTATTTGTAGCTCAACATTTGGATACTTTGATTTCTGATGGTATAATGATGTCCATTAAACAGAGTAAATCATTGAGCAGGAAAAGAGTGATATGGATTGCAACTTAAAATAAGGATTACCTTCGATTTGTGCCTTTATGCAATAAGGTAAGTGATATTTCAAGTGTATGTTGTTGCTACTCTCATATTCCAGTCGATATTACAAATTCGACAGAGGTTTGTTTTCATCACGCATGCATGTATGTCTAATTATTTTATAATAATATTTTTGAATATGAGGTCTTGGATAATGAGGTCTTGAATATAGTGGTCGATGATTCTGTATAGATAAATATAATGATTAGTGTTAATTTTTGAAGCAAGAGTTTTAATTGGTGCTATTCTCGTATTCATAATTCTTTGTAGGTCCTTTTCCAGTGTTTCTAATTGTTCTCTTTACAAAGACATACACTTGTCTTTCCTCATCAGCTGATGGTCTACTTTTTGAAATTGTATATTTACCAGAAGTAGGCTATGGTTTTTTTTTCCTTTTCTTTTTCTAATGTTGTTCCTAAACAGCCATGGAAATGTGAGTTGACAAGTCTGGTCTGGCATTGTCCTCACCTTCTCATGTTTCCTTTTGCTTAGACTCTGGTGCTCGCTCTGTTTGCTGTTGAGAAGAATAGTTACTACTCTCTATTCGCTCTGACATCACTGAAAGCCCATGAGATTTCAGATAAGGTAACAGCTCCCCCTTTTTTCACGAGTTCTCTTGCTTGTTCAATGCATATTTGCCAAATCTGTATTTAGATTACCTTAGTTGTCATATTGAAGCATGCCTTGTTATTTTGCATTGACGATAAACACTTCTCTTTTTCATGTAAATCATTGTCATATATGTTTTACTGGGATTCATACACGAGTAGTGGCTTGGAATAGTAGCTTTTCTACCAATGAATCAAGAATAAAAAGTACAATTAAATTTTTTTTTTCACTTCCTTGACCAGACCATTTCTCCTTTCAACAATTTCCTTGGAGAATTTCAATGAAAAATTTCCATTAACACTTTGGGAAAAAGGAACATCTAGAATACCATTTTTTTCTGTTCTCGTGCTTGAGCCATGTCTTTTGGGTAGTTATGTTGGATGTATCCTTTCATGTATTATGTTATGGCAGTACAGTAACAGAAGAAGTGCATATATTTTTCAGTCTAAAAATACAGGACTTCCGTTGCACACTAAACAATTTAGTTAATTCTTATGTTCAGGTTTCATCTATCTTAACATTAAAAGAACGTTGCTGATATTTACCTGGGCTTTAACGGATAATTTCTTATAGTAAAAAAACTATTCTGACTTTCTATTTGAGACAATAGATGACCTTCTCTATAGTATATATATACACAATGGGATTCAGAGTTGTAATTCATACTGCCTGCAGTTCAATAGTTTTAAATTTCTTCTATTGATTAAGAATGCATACACATGCCCTTCGTACCATTATTGCACTAATTGTACATGTTTTGTTTCTAGTAGAATGCTTAGCATACAGATCTTGTGCAGGCATTCCAGGTGCATTTGACAAATCATAAAGCCCAGTAAGAGCTTTTGAGTCATGTATCGTAGGTGTTACCATCCATTTATTGTATTCAGGCGATGTGTTTTTCAGTAGACACATCAGAGAAATACAAGAAGTTTCTTGTTATATTTTCATTATCACATATTTATTTTTATGTTATTGCAGAACAATGCAAACTGTTGTTGGTGTATTTGGAGGTGAAAGCATAAAAGTTGTAGGTCCAAACAAGTCAATTAGGAAATGCTCCTAAATATGATGTATGACAGAAAAGGTAAGAGTTATCTGAAGCATGTTTGTTTTTACTAGTCGAAGACTGCATAAATATACCATAAATTAAACAACATTACATAGGTTAAAGGTCCATGTGGAAAACAATATAAGAGCAGGTCAGACATCTGAAATAAATTTCAAACACCTGAACCAGGCCTAGGAATTGCCCAAGAACATTTTCTAACGTCTGAAATAAATTTCAGACGTTTGAAGTAGTCTCAGGACATTGACCGAAATCCATTTCAAATGTCTGAAACCATATTTCAGACATTTGAACCAGGTCATACGTCTGAAAATAAGTTCAGACGTCTGAAATTTGTTGTTGTTTCTAGTTTTCCTTCTATCGACCGATTGGTTGTATGCGATGTCAACTTATTACTTGTTTTTCTTGTGCAGCTTATGACCCTTTTGTTAATGAGACATGCCTTGAGCTTTTCCAATGACGACGATGATGATGCTTCTGCATATTTTTCTGTAAGTAATTATATTCATCACACTACATGTTCATGGCATTCATGTAGGATTAACAAAGTACATAAAAATACAAAACATAAGTAAACTTCTACAATAAT
The DNA here is from genome assembly GCA_030737875.1 of Allium sativum. Lineage (NCBI taxonomy): Eukaryota > Viridiplantae > Streptophyta > Magnoliopsida > Asparagales > Amaryllidaceae > Allium > Allium sativum. The sequence continues at coordinate 153,600,685 of CM060912.1, forward strand.
AATAACAATAAGATTTATAATAGTAGTAAATTAACGAAGATTTAAAAAATAATTAAATAAACGTATAAAAATTAACTAAGTATTATTAAAATGAACTAAATAGTATAAAAATTTAACTAAGTTTACTAATTTTATAAAAATGAAGAAGTGGTTTATAAAAGTTAACTAAGTATATAAAAATATAAAATATTATCAAGTATTCTATAATAATAATAATAGAAAGAATTAAAAATTATCTATGTATCATAAAACTAAATAATTATTATAAAAAATTAACTATGTATTACAAAAATTAACTAACTTTTATAAAAATTAACTATGTATTATTAAAATTAACTAACTATTATAAAAATTAACTGACTATTATAAAAATTAACTAAGTTTATTAATTTTATAAAATTAAGTATTAACTAAGTATTATAAAACTAAGTATTATAAAATTAACTAAGTATTAGGTATTATAAAATTAACTAAGTATTATAAAAATTAACTAACTATTATAAAAAATTAATTAAATTAATTAAATTTACTAATTTTATAAAAATTAACTAAGTATACTAATTTTATAAAAAATTAACTAAGTGTTAGTTTTTATAAAATTAACTAAGTATTATAAAATTAGCTAACTATTATAAAAATTAAAACTATTAAAAAAATTAATTAAGTTTACTAATTTTAACAAAATTAACTAACTATTATAAAAATTAACTAAGTAATATAAAAATTAACTAAGTTTACTAATTTTATAAAAAATTAACTAAATATTATAAAAATTAACTAAGTATTATAAAATTAACTAAGTATTAGGTATTATAAAATTAACTAAGTATTATAAAATCAACTAAGTATTATAAAAATTAACTAACTATTATAAAAAATTAATTAAGTTTACTAGTTTTATAAAAATTAACTAACTATGATAAAAATTAACTACGTATGATAAAAATTAACTTACTTTACTAATTTTATAAAAAATTAACAAACTATTATAAAAATTATCTAAGTATTATAAAAATTAACTAAGTTTACTAAATTTATAAAAAAATTATAAGTTTAGTTTATAAAAGTTAACAAAGTATATAAAAATATAAAATATTACCAAATATGACCAAATTCTAACATGAACGCATGTGTATAGGTATTGGAGATGGGCATCGTTGTGCATTCGGCTATAATTAGAATATCGTTAGGCGCTTCTGAAGATCCCTAAGCAAAAAGATTGCTTGTCGTATATGATTACGAAGAAAGCGGTAACTTTTAGATGTTCATTTTGTTGGTATTCGGCACAAACTTGTTTTATGGATATTTTGTTTTATTTATAGATATCGTGACTTTTTTAACGGATATTGTGTAAATTTAATTTATGGTGTTTTTTAGATAGAAATTATGTAGAGTTGGTTTATCGATGATGTCTTTATGTATGAATATCGTGTTATATAATTAGTCGGTTGATAAATATTTATATGTTGCTGATATGTATGTACATGAATATTTTGATACTACAATATGTAAATGCAGCGATAGATGTGGTAAAACGCTGCGATAGTAAAGAGCATGTAAACTTCCAGAAATGTTGTGATACGCGGCAAAACGCTGTAGAAAACGGAAGATGACAACCTATCTGAAACAATACAAAACGCTGTATAAACATAAGAACAACACTATTTGAAACGCTGTAGCGTGTCAATTTTCTATAGCGTTTTGGTATGTATTATGATATTTTCATGGCCTATAATAACTTGTTGGTAGACAGCTTTCATCAAAACGCTATGGTATGCCATTTTTCTATAGCGTTTTGGAATGTATTGTGATATTTCCACGATCTATAACAACGTGTTGGTAGACAACGTTCATCAAAACACTGTAAAAGGATATAACAACGTTTTTTCAATGCTGTCAATGGGCATATTTGTTGTAGTGTATGTTGATTGTTTTAATTACAAATCACCATTTTTTGTACAAAATCTATCCGTGTGCGAAGAACGTGCCTTACCTTAATTATTTATTGATTTATAAAGCAAATTCGTATATTACTAAGATTGATAAGAAAATGAGTACTGATTTATGTAACGACTAGTAAATGAGATTAATTGTTTTTAATAATAATTAAAATGAAATTATATTGAAATATATTGTTATTTAGTTAATAATAATCGAAGTAAATGAGATTATTTGGATTGATAATATTATTTATTAACTTAAATGAAGAGACGAAGTAGAGTTGATCCAAGAATTAATCATGTCAACTATTTTAATGGAAATTGATTATTAAATTAAATTAGTTTGTGCCGATTAATCTAATGAAATAACTTAACTAATAGTTGTTTAACTTAATGAGGTTTTGAAAAGGAAATTTAATTCCACTTGATGATGATGTAAATTATAATTTTTATTTATAATGATATAAGGGATTATTTCTTAAATGAAGTTCATTTAAGTAATCGAAGTAGTAATGAAATATAATTGAGTTCCGAGTGAGTTTATGGACGGTTTTATATTTAAACCGAGTTGGTCAATTAAGTCATAAAAAATATTGTTAAGCAAATGTGATAAGCTTAAAATATAGGTTACTTAATATTTGGATTAAGTAAAGGAAATCAAGATGAAAAGGGTTTGATATTAAATGAAAGTTATATAAACGAGTTTATAAAGAGAGATGTGAAGTTAAAGCGTTAGTTATAAATTAACGTCACTGAAGGATGGCATCAAGTGAAATGGATGAGATTTGAGATAAGATTTCCTAGAGAAAATGATTGGAGAGTTTGAAAAGAAAAGATATTTGCAATCGAATTTGGTAAAGATCTGGTAATAAGATTTATAATAAAAATCCAAATAATGAAACAAATAATTTAAAGATCTAAAAGTTGAAAGGTTAATGTTTTATTAATCATTTACTAACTACATAAATTTAGTAATAATATATTTAAAATGGAGATTTCAAAAGTAAGAAGGGTTATAAAACCGTATGTTAAATAAAACAGTGAAGTAGGATTTGTTGGTATTAGAATGAATAGGGATATTTGAATAACATTTCATATTTATCTTAAGATAAGAACGTTGTTGATCAAGGTCTAAGAGGTAATTTAAATACCTCAACTTGAACGACTTCAGGATTACCAGAGAATGATATTAGTTGTAATGGTGAAAGTGTTATAGTTAATTTATTTAGGGAAATAATTGTGTAATGTTATGTGATGAATTTGGTAACATATATAATGGGATTTCGAAATAAAGGGAAATAAAGAGGGGCTTGAGAATATGGAAGGAATATTCCCGTAATAAAAGAAATAGAAAGGAGATTGGTAAAAGTAAAACGATATTTTTGATGTAAGAAGATGAGATTTGAAATGAGTTCATTTTGAAAAGGGAAGTGACGATTATGGTATTCAAATAACGAAACCAAAGGGATATCATAACGAGCGTTTACAATGTAAGTTGAACCGATTTCCCAAATATTAGATAATAAGAGATGTCGTACGAAATGGTTTAAAATGATAGTTAGCGGGAAATAGAATAAGACTTAAGATATTTTTCTAAGTGTATAAATGATTTGAGAATATTAATATATTAAACTGGTATGGTATTTTGGTATCACACTGATATATTATTAAATGGCCAAATGATGCTGTAGAACAAACCAATAGATTTTTTAATGATTTGTTTATTTTGGTACTTAAATAACCAACTACCAAAATCATGGCCAATGCGTTGTTGGTACGGAAAGACTGGGATCGAATTTATATTCAAAAACCATTCTGACCAATAAATATGAATACGTCAAAGATGTAGATTGAAGATGGAGAAATTGAAGACCGTAAATCTTCATGAGTGGAATAACTATTGTTAAATGCCTCTAGCTGATTCCTAGAGTTAACAATGATTCTGTCGTGATTGGAATCTACGGATTTGCAAGGACTACTCGCTACTGATCTATAGGGTGATTCCTAGGATGTGGTAGGAGGGTGCCTTCGGTTCATCCTGTTCCTGGATGACTTATATGGACGAGTGTTTGACAGAGTATTTCTAAAGGAATCACGTACGTTGATTTCTTCAAATGTACTATAGTTGTTGGCGGAGAATGGCCGTTCTCTTAGATTAATTGCTAGAATATTTTTGTGGATGTCAACTAGTGATATCCATCGGATCTGACGATGTGGCATTTAAAGTAAATGGTGGCCAGTTCTTTTAAAGGTAAATTCTAACCTCAAGCCTCATCAAGCGAGAAATGACAAAAATCAGGCAGGCAGCATGGCTTTGTGGGTCGCTTCCATTTGGGTGTATAATCACATATATAGAGAAATTCCATTTGCATCTTTAATCTATTTCGATGTTGTCCCTTTTAGGGAAACGGTGGTTTGAGCCCAACTGTCGGTGATATACATTCGATACACTGAAGTGAAATGAGTGGTCGGTCATGTATGGGCCGCATTGCAAGACATTCTTGTTGAACCCAGTGTATTCCCCTCTAGTGATACACTATCGGTAGGTGGTTCCATACCTTGTCATAGACGGAATACAATCTCCAATAAGCGCCCACGGTTTTGTTTATATACTATATATGTGGAGCGTGAGATGCAAATGTTCTTCTAGATTCTATTTATTTGTATTTAGACACTATCATAATATCAGAATAAGATATTGGTTTCTAATGTTTTGGGTTATCATAAGGTAAAAATCATCCGTATTTATGCGTGAATTTGGTCTTACGACTATCCTTTTCTTTCAAAAGGATTTTAAATTTTAATATCAAGTGGATGATACTATAAACTTAGCGAGTTTATCTCACTCTGGTTCACCAGTCTGACCCGTGTTGGTAATGCTCGGGTTAGACTGGGTTGTAGAGGTTCAGGTCATCGGATGCTATGAAATCCAAAGATGAGACGAAGGAGTTCAAACGTATGATGTTATACCATTATTATTCCGCTGTGTCATATATATATATATATATAAGGACAGGAATTATAACAGTCCAGGTGTATTGATATACTCCGATGTTGTAAGTATTATTTCATGCTCTCAATAAAGTTTATTTTATTGCATTTTGTTCCACTGCGATGTGAGACTCTGTGTTGTGTTCTTCTTCTACTATTCTAATATTTTTTCCTTCTTATCTCTCCCTCTAATATTCTTTCTAATAACTATCTTTGTTTTCGATACTTGGGTTCTGAGAAGTGATACAAGATTTATATTATTGTCGAAATTTATGCGCGAATTACCGCACGTCGTTACAGTGGTATCAGAGCAATGGTTTAGGAATAACCTTGGCTCTGTGGTGTAACTCGATAGAGATGGGGTTAGTAATACCCTAGATTGGGATTGAGTGTATATATATGAGAGCATATTTGTAATTTTATATACAAATATTTTATATTGTGTTGATAGATCGATTCAAGTTGAACTGACAAATTGATATGATATTGTTTTGTAAACAGAGTAAATGAAATAATTTTACCCGAATTATATTTTCATATATAAAAGAAATAATTTCGTTGAATTGTTAATATTGGTTTGCTAGTTGATTTGAATGGAAATTCAAATTGGATCACAAATTTGAACGGTTTAATAAGACCGGAAGGGAATTTAAATCATGGAAATTATGGATTAGAACTTTAATATGGAATTAAATATTTTACTGAAGATAAGCTATATGAAAATAAAAAGATGAATAGTGAAATATTAATTAGTTAATACGGATTCAATGAGTTTGGGTTATGTTGATTGTTATTTATTGGATATTAGGATGTTCGATAATAAAATTCATCAACAGTTGAATGAGTTGAAAACTAAGAGATATATTTCAATATAATAAATTTAAATGGAATCACTTATAAATGAAACTGATATGATTTAACCCTGTATTTTTTATTGGCATTAGATATTGAGTTAAGTGCAGGTTGGAAAAAGAAAGAGCTATTTGTGCTTTGATTTGTAACTAGAGTATTGGTTGCCTGACAAATAGGTAAACCTTAATTATTGATTTGGATAAGGGATTTTATACCAATAAGTTCGGCAGCCGTTTGGCTTTATTTTCTTTTGATCGATATGAGAGGCCTGGAGAGGCGTTTGTAGTTGTTGGAATTGAACAGTACAGAGTGGGTGCTGGCGAAATTTTTTTTGTCAAATTTTGAGACTTAGATTATTTTTGATAATATTTTTATATAATTATTTTGAAATAGTTGGGCTTGGTGTATTCTTCTTTACTTAGCAATTTTGGGGACGAAATTCTTTTAAGGGGGAAGAATGCAACGACCCAGGTTTTCCAGTTATTTGAATTCGAATATTTAAATTGATTTAAATATTTTATTTTTTAATACTAATTGATTTTAATATGGAATTCGTTTATAAAATGATAATGTTTATTTAATTTATATGATAATGAATTTTTATATATTTTGAATATCATTTAACTCTGGAATATTAATGTTGAGTTGTAAATCCATACTAGCTGAAATTAAAGTTGTATATTATTTTAATTAGATATATATACAAAGATAATAATTTATTATTTAATTTAATTTTTTTAGTTTATTTATATTTTATCGGTACTATATAAGCCATTTAAATAGTTAATTTTCCAAACGACCTCCGTTTTCAGCGAAAAGAGTTTTATTGGAGTATGTATAATTAATTATTTCTAGATTTCAAGTTTGAAGCTAATTGGAGTTATTTTGTTGGTAGACGAAATTTTAAAGTAAATCGATGGATAAATTGGGATCTAAATAACGTTGTTGTGCAAACGGGGTCGGATTTTAACGAAATTAATTTCTTTGGATTCGTGAATGGCGGTACAAATTAAGAATGTGCAACGGTAAAAATTAAATGAACCAGGTTAAAGCAAGCATAACGAATCAAATTGATTTACATGGTCAAGCAGTTTAAGATTTTCCTTCAAAAACATCTTATAAACCACGTACATGCACCAGGTCAGCACCTACATGTGCTCTATTGCTTTCATCATAGTATCAATTCGAATCATCAAAATCATTGATTCTTACTTAGTTGAAGGTCTGTAACACCCCACATCTGTTAGCGTCACTCACAATGGGAATGCACTAAGTTCTGTGGAGCATTATAGGTAAAAGATGCAGATAAATTACAAGACAGACAAATTTAAAACAGCGGAAAATAAAACTTTACTTTATTGATAAAATAGTTTGTACAACAATTGTTTTCCAATACCAGAGTATCTGTCTTACATAAAACAAAGAAGCATAAAATAACATTTATATTCCCCAATGTAGCATAAGCCAGCCAAAGCAGCGGAAAAGAGAGTCTGAAGCGATATATCCAAGAGTCTTCAAGCTTGGAAAGAGTAACAATCCATACTAAGCAGAGCTATTCCCTCCCTGACTACCTTGGGGGGGGGAGGGAAGAAAAGAAGACGAAAGAAAAACAGAGTCAGACATAAAGCCTGAGTAAGTCTAGTGGCTTTTAGCAAGCGAACAGGATAAAGTTCATGACAGGAGTAAACTGGAAAATGGGACATTACCAGAATAACAGACTAATATAAACCAAAGCAAGACAGTTTAAACCGAATATACTATCACACCCCATTCTATATCTCTGCACCACCTAACTAGTATCCCAACTAGTAATCTGTATAAAGATGATAACGTGATCCCAATCCCTGTAATTGCGGTTGCCTTTAGGTGTAGATATATTATTTATTACCAAGATCTAATCTAGGGTTTTCTTATTGAGCACTTTCTAGACTTAATCAGGGTTTACACGACCTAGATCCAACTAGGGTTTATGTTACCTATTGAACGCTTCTCGGATTCAGGGTTTATGCCACCTAGGTCCAACTAGGGATTATGCTACCTGTCGAACGATGCCCCTTAGTCTAGGACACACTACCCAGAGTGACAAGTGTTCCTAGGCTTGACGTCCCAATCGTATCGTAAACGTGCTATATATCTAGTTGCATATGTCCTCTATATGTGCGGCCCGAGTCCCATAACAGGGCTTAATCAAGAAATATGGAACTCGGTCGGGAGCTTTAAGTTATCTACCGATGTAGATGCTAAGGTCTGTTTTTCTACCTGTGGATATGGTCCCACGTGACCCTCCCTCAACTAATGAAAGGCAATACAAGAAAATAAAGCACGAGAACTATACTCCTACCACATATGCCCCCACTTTCCTATTGGCCAGCCTCACCCATAACTAGATAGCAAGTATATGGTCTGTTGGGAGTTCTCTGCCTTTCCGCATGCGTACTACGATTGACTGAAGATGGTAGGTAGACGACGAGTGCTATCACAGGGCTAAACAAGATATCGCCGCCTCACGCTGGTCCATCCTAGTCTTTAGGTTGCCTTATATTGCAACGAAGGCATACTCTTGGTTCTCCTACCGCAGACCTTAACCTCTGTGAGCCCAGGCGGATTATCTGCAACCTCACAGAGGGATACCAAGATTACCCTCACATCCCCTCGAAGCCTCGGGCTTCGTAACCCAATTCATTGGATCCTTCTTTAAGATCAGATAGACGTTCGCTCCTCCTCGTGTTATACAAAGAATTACTACTTAGTTTTCCTAACTAAGGTTTACCACTTAGTTTCCTGAATCGTCGTTTTCTTAACTAAGTTTACTACTTAGCCCTCTTTCTTGTCAAGTTGGATTGGTTAAGTGTCTTTACTCAATTCAAGTCAGCTTAACCCATTCCTTTGTCATATTAAACTGGCTAAATGTTATCAGTAGTTCATGTTGACTTAACCCTATCACAAACCAAGTTATATTAGTTAAGTATTTCTTATTACTTAACCCTACCCATTCATCTTGTATTGGTTAAGTGTCCCTTTTAACCTAACCTTGCCCATCTGTTTTAACTAACATGTTATAACAGTTAAGTGTTCCCTTAGTTAACTTAACCCTAACATCTGTTTAATAAACATGTTCTAATGGTTAAATATTGTCCCTTCATGTTTCAGCTTAACCCTGTTCACTTTATCACACTATGATGGTTAAGTGTTCTAAGTTTACTTAACCCTACCCTCTAGTCCAGCTAACATATTAAATTGGCTAAGTGTATTTACTTAACCTTACCCACTTATCTAGCTAACGTGTTATAATGATTAAGTATTCTAAACTTACTTTACCTCACCCCCTTATCTAATTATCAGGTTATAATGGATAAGTGTCCTGAATTTACTTAACCTCACCCTCTAGTCTAGTTAACATGTTAAATTGGTTAAGTGTATTAACTTTACTTAACCTCACCTTCTAGTCTAGTTAACATACTGAGTTGGCTAAGTGTTTTAGTTAACTTAACCCTACCAATCCTAATCTTAGCTTTAATTGTCTTATTAAAGCACCAACCACTCACATTAGGCAGGTATTGTTGTGGCTTCCTGTATGCCGGTTGGTTCCGGGCAGTCTTACACCACAACTCAGACTAACCTCGGGTCTTTATTGGGCTCAATGCCTTAACCTCTCACATTGGATAGGTGATTAACATAGAAATTTGTTTATTTTATGCTCTTATATTTTATCTTTTGTAAATAAATAAGTGATACTTTGGGTACTTTAGTGTGTTTTTACAGGTTGTCAAGAAATGCCTCCTTCGTTTCAAATTAAAGGTCAACTACAGATAGAAAGCTACTTCCCCGTATTAAAGCCATATCAATTACAAAAGACGTTGTAGCTCACTGGTAATTGCATAGAGATTTGTACTGAGAGACCTGAGTTCGATCCCCGTCAAGCTCACTTTTTGCCAAAGAACGGAACTTTCACACTGCCCTTTTGCTATGAAGAATATATTAATTAGTGTTATATTATATACATACATATTCATGTGTATGTATAATATTCACTAATGAACATTTCAAGAGTAGTCATGGAAATCAATTCAGAACATTCATTTTTCAATTTCCAATTAGAAGAATTTCTGAATGATTTATTGTCAAGAAAAGATCAATTTTGAAGATTTTATCCTTTGTTGCCTTTGGAGTCTAATGAGTATCCTTGTTTGGAAGAATTAATCACATGCAATCTGCTCATCAATCAATCAATCAATTTGCCACATGGAAGATAAGGAAGATTTGGAAGATATTCACCAAGATATGCATCAGATATTCTTAAAAGAATTATTTCCAAACAAGCCTAGTCAAGGAAGGCAAGAGTTATGATATTACTTCTTGGGAAAAGAACCCATTTATTCATAGACTTAATTAGGATTTTTCCTATCTCATCTATAAATATACGTTGTAACCATTGTAAGAGCATCCATTCTTCTGTACTCTCTTTTAATTTTAATAAAGCTCTTCTTCGTTTAGTTTCATAACAATTTGTGTTCTACTCAATTAGTTTTGGTAGACAGAAATTGTTATTGTTATTTCTATTGCCTATTAGTGATTAGTCGTTTGATTAGTTTCAACGACAATCCTAATTTACTTTTTTGTTGTTCTTCTTTTCCTGCCATTTTACTTCCTGCATTCTATTTCTGTTTGCATTTTAAATTCCAATTGATAGTTGTGATTTGATCATCGGTTCAATTAGATTTGTTCTGAATCGGATCGCAGTTTCAATTTTCATTGTATTCAAAACCAACCTCGAAAATCGTCTAACTCGCCCCAGAATAAATAAATAATAATTTTTAATTACACCTCCCTTTGTTCGACCTGTATGCTACACACCTGTATGCTTGCAGAATTTAATTTAAATGTCGCGCTTTTCTGATTCATAGACTAGCGTCGATCAAGTTTTTGGCGCCGTTGCCGGAGAAGGGCTACCCCACTATTACTCTCAGGACCAAGCGAATGCTATAGCTCAAAATAACCCTTACTCATCCACATACAATCCTGGTTGGAGGAACCACCCAAATTTTTCTTGGTCAAACCCCAATAATTCGGCTAACCCATATCACGTGCAACCCTTTATCCCAAATCCGAATTATCAAGCTCTACCCTCCAATTCTCAAACTTCTCAAACTTCACCTCAATCCAAACAACCTTATAGGCACCCAAATTTTCAATCATCAAACCAATCCTCTCAATCTTCTGAATCATCACCATAAATTGTGCGTTTAGAAAAACAAATGGAGCAAATGATGAATATGATAAAGGAACTAGCGAAAAATAACGAGAAAGGAAAATTGCCGAGTCAACTTGAGGTGAATCCAAAATACAACTCTTGTGCTGTGAATTCTTGTGAGGACGAAAACCATAATCCAGTCAATGCTATTACGACCCTTCGATCTGGAAAGAGGATTGATAATAACGTGGGTGACCCTGACGAACCTTCTAACTCGACCCCAATCCCTAATCTTGATGATCACCCATTGGCTTCGAATGCCAATTCTTCTAAACCTCAAGTTTCCTTAAATGTTGGCCATCCCAACAGTTCTTCTCCTAGTGTCGGCAAACCCGACCCACCTTCGAAAATTAATGTTAGCAATACCAACATTCCATATTCTACGACCTTACCACCTTCTATTTCCTTGGATAAACCTTCTCCCTCGAATGATGAAACTGATCACAAAGTCGAAAAACCAATAGCTCCATTTCCCCATAGACTCATTAATAAGAAGAAAGCGACAAATTTTGATAAAATTTTGGAAATTTTCAAACAAGTCCGTGTGAACATTCCTCTTTTAGACACAATTGAACAAATTCCTCAATATGCCAAATGTCTTAAGGAATTGTGCACACAAAAACGTGCAACTAATGTCCCAAAAACCGCTTTTCTAACTGCTAATACAAGCTCTGTTCTTTCAAATCTTGCCCCAGTCAAGTACAAAGACCATGGCTGCCCTACGATTGATTACAAAATAGGAAACACCCATATCTCCCGTACCCTACTCAACCTTGGTGCCAGTGTCAATCTTCTTCCTTATACTGTTTATTGTCAACTTGGGTTAGGGGAAATTAAACCAACAAACATCACTCTTCAGTTAGGAGATCGATCTGTCAAAAAGCCATTGGGAATTATCGAAGACGTCTTGATACAGATCGAACAGTTTTACTTCCCTGTCGATTTCATAGTTTTAGACACAGAGACCGTCTAAAATCCCAAAGTTCAAATACCGTTGATTTTAGGACGGCCCTTCTTAGCAACCACAAATGCTGTCATAAATTGTAGGAATGGTCAACTTCGACTTTCCTTCGGGCACCTAACCATTGAGCTAAACATCTTCAATCTCAACAAACAACCTAGGGATTTTGAGACCGATGAAGTCGACATGATTCAAACCATAGTTGACGAAACCTCTAATGACATTTATGAAGCCTTGAAAATGTGTCTGGAACATTTCGACTCCGATTTCGATGAACTTGAATACATTTCTGAACTGAATGAATTTCTTGACTTAAATCCTTCGTCTTCTGAATCTAACCAAGGAATGTTAACCAACGTTAACACTCAAGAACATCCTAAGTTAGATCTCAAACCCTTGCCACAAGACCTTAAGTACGCATACTTAGACTCCTCAGAAACTCTTCCCGTAATCTTGGCCTCTGATCTTACCGAGGACCAAGAAGAAAAACTCTTAGAAATTTTGCGGGAAAATAAAGACGCTTTAGGGTTGGAACTGAGTGATATAAAATGAATTATCCCATCAATTGTGGAACATCGCATACACTTAGTTGATGAGGCTAAACCCATTTGTGAGGCTCAAAGGCGATTAAACCCAAACATGAGAGAAGTGGTCAAGGAGGAGATAATCAAATGTCTAGACAATAACATTATCTATCCCATCTCTGATAGTACCTGGGTGAGTCCGGTACAAGTCGTACCAAAGAAATCGGGAGTCACAGTGATCAAAAATGAAAGTAATGAGCTCGTCCCAACAAAAATCAAAACAAAATGGCGTGTGTGTATCGACTATCGAAAGCTCAACTCAGCCACACGAAAAGACCATTTTCCCTTACCTTTTATTGACCAAATGCTCAAACACTTAGCGGGTCATGAGTACTATTGTTTTCTCGATGGATACTCTGGCTATAACCAAATCCCTGTTGCTTTAGAGGATCAACATAAGACCATCTTTACTTGTCCCTTTGGAACCTTTGCTTATCGTCGCATGCCTTTTGGTCTTTGTAATGCCCCCGCGACTTTCCAAAGGTGTATGATGAGTATTTTCTCTGATATGGTGGAAGAATTCTTGGAAATTTCATGGATGATTTTTCAATCTATGGATCATCTTTCTCCCAATGCCTCACTCATTTAGAACTCGTCCTAAAACGTTGTAAGGAAAAATCACTCGTACTTAATTGGGAAAAATGTCACTTCATGGTAAAAAGGGGGATAGTTCTAGGTCATGTCGTCTCCAAAGATGGCCTTGAAGTCGATAAATCTAAAATCGATTTGATTGCTAATCTGCCTCCTCCTAAATCTGTTAAGGATGTTTGTTCATTTCTTGGCCACGCGGGATTCTATAGAAGATTCATTAAGGATTTCTCGAAAATTTCAAAACCTCTCTCAAATTTACTTGCCAAAGACGTTAAGTTCGAATTCTCCAATGACTGCAAAACATCTTTTGAAACTCTTAAGTCAATCTTGACCACAGCTCCCATCATTCAACCACCTGATTGGACTCAGCCCTTCGAACTTATGTGTGACGCTTCTGACTTTGCAATTGGAGCCATCTTAGGCCAGCGTATAGATAAACTCCCTCGAGTCATTTATTACGCTGGCAAAACCTTAAACGAGGCCCAATTGTATTACTTAACTACTGAAAAGGAATTTTTGGCAGTTGTCTTCGCTCTTGAGAAATTCAGACCATATCTCATAGGATCCAAAGTCATAGTTTACACTGATCATGCTGCCCTACGATATTTTCTTTCTAAGAAGGATGCTAAGGCCCGCTTGATTCGTTGGATTCTTCTTCTTCAAGAATTCGATATAGAAATACGAGATAAAAATGGTTCTGAAAATGTTGTAGCTAATCATCTATCTCGAATTGTGCACGAAAATGTTGACGACACCCAAATCAATGACTATTTTCCTGACGAAAAAATTCTTTCCATTTCTAACACCCCTTGGTACGCTAACATTGTGAATTATCTTGTCACACAACAAACACCCGCTGAATGGTCGAAACAAGATAAACAAAAATTTCTCTCGAAAGTTCAAAACTTCTATTGGGATGACCCATATCTTTTCAAATACTGTCCAGACCAAATCATTCGAAGGTATGTGCCCGATCATGAACACCATAGTATTCTCTCCTTCTCACATGACCATGCTTGTGGCGGTAATTTTGGAGCAAGAAAAACTGCTGCAAAAGTCTTGCAAAGCGGTTTTTACTGGCCCACACTCTTCCGTGACGCTTTCGAATTTTGCTCTAAATGTGATCGATGTCAAAGAACGGGTCGAATTACTAAGCGAAACATGATGCCACTCAACCCCATTTTAGTGATTGAGTTATTCGATGTTTGGGGCATCGATTTCATGGGACCATTCCCTAATTCATTTGGGAATCTTTACATCTTGCTTGCGGTAGATTATGTCTCTAAATGGGTTGAAGCCATTCCGACCAAAACCAACGACAATAAGGTTGTCGTCAAATTCCTCAAAGAAAACATCTTTTCGCACTTTGGCACACCTCGAGCTATCATTAGCGATAATGCCACTCACTTATGTAATCGTGCTTTTGAGTCCTTGCTCAAGAAATACTCAATCACACACAAGCTATCGACCCCTTACCATCCACAAACTAGTGGACAAGTAGAAGTTTCCAATAGACAAATCAAACAAATTCTTGAGAAAACCGTGAATTCCAATAGAAAAGATTGGTCCTTAAAACTGATTGATCCACTTTGGGCTTTTCGTACTGCTTATAAAACCAATCTAGGGATGTCACCATATCGATTAGTCTTTGGAAAGGCCTATCACTTACCTCTTGAATTAGAGCATCGTGCTCTTTGGGCCATAAAATTTTTGAATTTTGACTTAGAGAAAGCCGACTCACATAGGAAGTTACAAATTTCTGAATTAGAGGAATTAAGAAATGAGGCATATGAAAATGCGAAAATCTACAAAGAAAGAACCAAAGCCCAACACGACAAAAACATACTTCGTAAGGAATTCAACGTAGGTCAAAAAGTTCTTTTATACGACTCTAGACTTCACTTGTTTCCAGGAAAACTCAGATCTCGATGGATTGGACCTTATGTTGTGAAAACAGCATATCCTCATGGAGCAGTTGAAATTGAAAATCATAGGGATGGAAAAGTCTTCAAAGTAAACGGTCAACGACTGAAGCCATTTTTAGAATTCGAGCAATATGACGAAGATGACCTTATCGATCTTCATGAGCCTGATCATCCACCGTGAAATCAGGTGGTACACGTTCCTTTTCTTTTATTTTTATTTTTCATTTTTTTTATTTTTGTTTTTCTGCCATTTTGGTCTGCATACCTTAGACAGTTGGGACACTATCTCATTCTAGTGTGGGGGAGTCAAGTCTGCATCACATCTCCTCCATCTTCATTTATTTCAAAAAAAAAAAAAAACACACACACACACACAATCACACCGACACGACTCATTTTAGAGTGATACCACGAAATAAGTTTACAACTTTTAGTCAGTTGATAGTATTTTTTTCTCTCAACTTAGATCGAATAAGAAATATAATGAAAAGTTTAATTTTGAGGGATAATAGTGTAACCGGTACATAGGGAGATTCTTAGGTGATGGCCATTAAATCTATTCTATATTGTAGACTTTATTTAAATAAGTGGAGGACTTAAAATACTTATATTGGCTTTTCGAATCTTTAAAACTAAGTTGTGTTAAGTTGAATTCGCGTAACTCTCTCTTTTGTGCTTATAAATTCAATAATAATAATAGTAATCCAAGGGTATCCAACATTGCTTGTATATCAAGCGTTGGTGTGCAAACCCGCGAAGCTCTATCCGACATGTTGTTGACAAAGTCAGCGTTGGAATATCTTGTCTCATTTTATGAGATTGGACACCTTAGGATTACCGACAGTTGTTGACAAAGTCAAAGTCGGCCTGCACAATCCGCCAAGCTCTTTACCCACTCTCCGTTAGTCCGCGAGGCAGTGCATGGGTGGTAAACCTTGGTCTTTTAAGTTAGGTGTATGTACTTAATCATAAATTTTAAATTTTTATAGAATGAAGAATAAGCGATGATGCCCAAACACTTCTTGACCTTATTGATTTGACTAGCCATACATGAGAAAATTAGAATACCACTTTACAAACTGTGCCAAGCAAACTAAGAATCTATTTCATGGCCGCACTATGTTATCGACCGAACTAACTGGCCAAACTGGAATTTAACATTAGAAAACTTGATTTATATTGAAAATTTGTGACAAGTTGAGGTATCAAAAATAAAATCAAATGACTAGAAATTGTAAACTTAATTTGTTGTACCACTTTCCTGAAACAAGTCGTGTTGTCATTCTTGTTGTCTTTGTTTTTTGTATATAACCATTGCATTCATTAAATCCACACATACTGCATTTGGATTTTGTGGGTAGTATCCGCTGAAAACCCTCACAAGACACCACTGGTCCTACTAGGTACACCTAGAGGTTTAACAGCTTGTTGCATACGCTCAATGCAATCGTGTTTCCTACGAAAGTGTGACCTATCTAGTTAGTTTTTCATTTTCTTTTTCTCGAGAACGAGTAAAAGATAAGTGTGGGGGTATTTGATTAACATAGAAATGTGTTTATTTTATGCTCTTATATTTTATCTTTTGTAAATAAATAAGCGATACTTTGGGTACTTTTGTGTGTTTTTACAGGTTGTCAAGAAATGCCTCCTTCGTTTCAAATTAAAGGTCAACTACAGATAAAAAGCTACTTCCCCGTCGTAAAGCCATCTCAATTACAAAAGACATTGTAGCTTACTGGTAATTGCATAGAGATTTGTACTGAGAGACCTGAGTTCGATCCCCGTCAAGCTCACTTTTTGCCAAAGAACGGAACTTTCACACTGCCCTTTTGCTATGAAGAATATATTAATTAGTGTTATATTATATATATACATATTCATGTGTATGTATAATATTCACTAATGAACATTTCAAAAGTAGTCATGGAAATCAATTCAGAACATTCATTTTTCAATTTCCAATTAGAAGAATTTCTGAATGATTTATTGTCAAGAAAAGATCAATTTTGAAGATTTTATCCTTTGTTGCCTTTGGAGTCTAATGAGTATCCTTGTTTGGAAGAATTAATCACATGCAATCTGCTTATCAATCAATCAATCAATTTGCCACATGGAAGATAAGGAAGATTTGGAAGATATTCACCAAGATATGCATCAGATATTCTTAAAAGAATTATTTCCAAACAAGCCTAATCGAGGAAGGCAAGAGATATGATATTACTTCTTGGGAAAAGAACCCATTTATTCATAGACTTAATTAGGATTTTTCCTATCTCATCTATAAATATACGTTGTAACCATTGTAAGAGCATCCATTCTTCTGTACTCTCTTTTAGTTTTAATAAAGCTCTTCTTCATTTAGTTTATTTGCTTTACTTTCATAACAATTTGTGTTCTACTCAATTAGTTTTGGTAGACAGAAATTGTTATTGTTATTTCTATTGCTTATTAGTGATTAGTCGTTTGATTAGTTTCAACGATAATCCTAATTTACTTTTTTGTTGTTCTTCTTTTCCTGCCATTTTACTTCCTGCATTCTATTTCTGTTTGCATTTTAAATTCCAATTGATAGTTGTGATTTGATTGTCGGTTCAACTAGATTTGTTCTGATTCGGATCGCAGTTTCTATTTTCATTGTATTCAAAACCAACCTCGAAAATCGTCTAACTCGCCCCAGAATAAATAAATAATAATTTTTAATTACACCTCCTTGTGTTCGACCTGTATGCTACACACCTGTATGCTTGCAGAATTTAATTTAAATGTCGCGCTTTTCTGATTCATAGACTAGCGTCGATCAATAGGTATTGTTGTGATTACTGGACAGTCGGGCGGGTCCGGCCAGGTTTACATCACAACTCAATCCATCCTCGGGTTAAGCATATTCGTATTGTCTAAATTTACATTTTATTTATGTAAATTATCTAGAATTCATGTCATTGCCCAAATTTATTTCTAATCATGTTCATTAATTTAGGTATATAATTTATACCGTTTCATGCCATAAATCACCTATGTGATTTTAACCAATTTACGTTAAGTTTCCTATAATTACCAATTTTACCCAACGTTACCCCGTCTAAATATTAGGCTAACAATCTTAGCCTAATTTTCCATCCGCATGATTTTTACATATAATATTAGGCTAAAAACTTAGCCTAATTTAGCATACACAAAATTGGCATAAAAATAATTCATTAACATAAACATGTCATAGGTGTAAACTTGGCATTCTCGACATAGTCAATATGAACATCATAGGTGTGAACTTGCAAAATAATCGACATGAATATCATAACATTGCATAACATGCCACAAACTTGCATATAAATATTGGGCCTAGTTAAATAGGTGTCATATGAATCATATAGTTTTAGCCTAACATATTGGTATAACATAGTATAACCTAATAGATGTCATATGAATCCACTACAACATGGTATAACATGTTAATGCATAGGTCTACGCATAACCTCAAACATAAAACTGGCGTAAGACAAAACTATATGTATAACTTTGACAACCACTTAAGGGTGTTTTTATAGAGTTTCAAGTTGATTTGAGCCATCAGATGAAGACAGAAGGAATCTAGGCCATACACGTCAAGAGGAGCCAATCAAATGCCGACACGTCAGCCCTAGTGACACACTAAGGCTCAGAAATTCGACCAGAACACAGACCAGGCCAGTCAGACCTGGCCAGGTCGTTGGGGGGTCGACCCTATGGTCGTCCCTATAGTCGACCTGGGTCCACCAGGTCGACCCCCAGGTCGACCCTATGGTCGACCTGGGTCCTGGGCAGGAATTTTCCTGCCCAGCCAGGGTCTGTTCCTATTTTTGAATTTTGAATCCGATTTTCGAGCTGTTTGAATTTCAAATTAATTCTGAAACTTTCGGAGTCATATCTCCTTCGTACGGAGTCCGATTTACGCAAACTCGAATCTGTCTCAAGTAGAATTTTGAGACGAACGCAATGGCGTAACCCGTTTCCCTTAATTCCCACGTTTAGAATTAACTATACTTTAATTTGTGAAACTTAGTGTTACAGAATTACGGGGTGTTACATTCTCCCCTTCTTAAAAGGATTTCGTCCCTGAAATCTTCAAGTTAGGAAGAATGTGTCCTACCATCCAATCACCCATCTACTCAACCATTCAATCACATGCATTTATTGTCCTTAAAAAGATTTATAAATGCTTTCATATTCATATGCATAGTGTGTGTATATGTCTTTATCTAATGCAAAATCAGACGGTCTACTGATTCAGTTGACCTCCTTAATGCGAATTATGTCAGTGCCATGCGTCCAATCATGTATGCAAGCGTCCCTAGTTATGTAAATACTACATGTGTGCATAGCCATTCATTCATATGCAACATCCATATGATAACATATCAAGTTAAATCCATTAAGCAAATACATATATGCGAATGCAATATGAAAGTGACTAAGTCGTTCTAGCGCATATGGTGTGTATATGCTTCCACGAGCAACCACTTGCAACCATCAATCATAACATGTTTCAAATACACATTTACATCCATTGGCTTCTACCTAAGCATCGACGATACGTCCTAGAGGATATACCTTAAAAGCTAGAAACAAGTAGGCATAAAACTCCTAGAGAAAGGATATACCCTTAAGAAAAAGGGTAAGATGCACGTATCTAGTCTTCAGTCTTCTAAGTCGCATCTTCTTGAGCTTCTCTGTACCGTACCTTATCTAGTTAATCTTCACGATTGTGAAGCTTCTTGACCTCCATTTCCAAAACTGTCATTGATCGGATAGCTGGCTTTTCATTGTCAACTGGACTATATGCATAAGTCTATCCCGCGTTTTAGGGGTAAACTCGTAACCTAATCAGAACATCTGTGTACTCATGGACTATTCTAACGGATTGTAAATCGTCGATAAATGGCCTAACTGATCCTTTAAGGATCACGAAATCTCGAGGGTATTTCCAAGGCAAGTCAAAAAGTCTAACTTTCAGAATTACTAGCCAGCCAACCCATGCCTAGGATCAACTCATAGCCCATGGAACCAAAACATTACGCTTAAACTCAACACTTAATGTGGCCGTTCTCAATTCCCTACAAACCAAAGGAAAACGGGCCGAATCACCAATTTGGATCTGAGACTAATTGGGATCTTCTACTATACAAGTACCTAGGTGCAGAGACTCAAATATGGAAGCAGGTATAAACGAATGCGAAGCGCTAAGATCAAAAGAGTACTAACAAGTTGATCAAATGAAAAGCTAAACTTTTCCAATGGAGACGTTTACTATCTCTCTCCCAGGTATTATGGTGGTGAAAGCACGCACAGAAAATCCTTTCCCTCGTCCTTGCCCTTGTCCTTAATTATATGCCCTATAAGCTACTTCCTCTTGTCTTAGGTTTTATAATTCCTTCCTCCTTCGTGAGCCGAGTCCATTTCCATGATTCCTCATCCTTGGGTTGTGCCCCTTAGCCAAACTCCTCATCCTCTTCCTTGTGTAATCATGTTGACAAATCTCTCGAAAGCTGCCTCCATCGTACAGAAAACCCTACAAAGCTTGAAAGAAAACTAGCCGCAGGTGAAACTATTAAGACTATAGATGGAAGTTGGGTACTACTTCGCCCTTCGATGAGGTTACCTCCCAGAAAGCCAGGAGCTCCAGAGACTCAAGAAAGAAGGAAACAAGGACTCAAACAGAGAATCAAAAGATAGTGCATATGGCTTTGGGGAATATGCCTTTAAAACAAAACTTTTCTTTTGAAAATGCTTCTTTTAAACCCGTTTTGAAAATAATTTTTCAAATCTTTTATCTGATCCGGTAACCTTCCGCTCTGATACCACGTTTATCACCCTACATCCGTTAGCGTCACTCACAAAGGGAATGCACTAAGTTATGTGGAGCATTATAGGTAAAAGATGTATATAAATTACAAGACAGACAAATTTAAAACAGCGGAAAATAAAACTTTACTTTATTGATAAAATAGTTTTTACAACAATTGTTTTCCAATACCAGAGTATCTGTCTTACATAAAACAAAGAAGCACAAAATAACATTTATATTCCCAAATGTAGCATAAGCCAGCCATAGCAGCAAAAAAGAGAGTCTGAAGCGATATATCCAAGAGTCTTCAAGCTTGGAAAGATTAGCAATCCATACTAAGCAGAGCTATTCGCTCCCTGACTACCAGGGGGAACGGAAGAAAAGAAGACAAGAAAAACAGAGTCAGACATAAAGCCTGAGTAAGTCTAGTGGCTTTTAGCATGCGAACAGGATAAAGTTCATGACAGGAGTAAACTGGAACATGGGACAGTACTAGAATAACATACTAATATAAACCAAAGCAAGACAGTTTAAACCGAATATACTATCACACCCCATTTTATATCTCTGCACCACCTAACTAGTATCCCAACTAGTAATCTGTATAAAGATGATAACGTGATCCCAATCCTTGTAATTGCGGTTGCCTTTAGGTGTACATCTATTATTTATCACCTAGATCTAATCTAGGGTTTTCTTATCGAGCGCTTTCTAGACTTAACCAGGGTTTACATGACTTAGATCCAACTAGGGTTTATGTTACCTATTGAACGCTTCTCGGATTCAAGGTTTATGCCACTTAGGTCCAACTAGGGATTATGCTACCTGTCAAATGATGCCCCTTAGTCTAGGACACACTACCCAGAGTGATAAGTGTTCCTATGCTTGACGTCCCAATCGTATCGTAAACGTGCTATATATCTAGTTGCACATGTCCTATATATGTGCGGCCCGAGTCCCATAACAGGGCTTAATCAAGAAATACGGAACTCGGTCGGGAGCTTTAAGTTATCTGCCGATGTAGATGCTAAGGTCTGTTTTTCTACCAATGGATATGGTCCCATGTGACCCCTCCCTCGACTAATGAAAGGCAATCCAAGAAAATCAAGCACGAGAACTATACTCTTGCCACCTATGCCCCACTTTCCTATTGGCCAGCCTCACCCATAAATAGATAGCAAGTATATGGTCTGTTGGGAGTTCTCTGCCTTTCCGCATGCGTACTACGATTGACTGAAGATGGTAGGTAGACGACGAGTGCTATCACAGGGCTAAACAAGATATCGCCACCTCACGCTGGTCCATCCTAGTCTTTAGGTTGCCTTATATTGCAACCAAGGCATACTCTTGGTTCTCCTACCGCAGACCAAAACCTCTGTGAGCCCAGGCGGATCATCTGCAACCTCGCAGAGGGATACCAAGAGTACCCTCACGTCCCCTCGAAGCCTCGGGCTTCGTAATCCAATTCGTTGGAGCCTTCTTTAAGATCATATGGACGTTCGCTCCTCCTCGTGTTATACTAAGAATTACTACTTAGTTTTCCTAACTAAGGTTTACCACTTAGTTTCCTAAATCGTCCTTTTCTTAACTAAGGTTTACTACTTAGCCCTCTTTCTCGTAAAGTTGGATTGGTTAAGTGTCTTTAGTCAATTCAAGTAAGCTTAACCCATTCCTTTGTCATATTAAACTTCCTAAGTGTTATCAGTAGTTCATGTTGAATTAACCCTATCACAAACCAAGTTATATTGGTTAAGTATTTCTTATTACTTAACCCTACCCATTCATCTTGTATTGGTTAAGTGTCCCTTTTAACCTAACCTTGCCCATCTGTTTTAACTAACATGTTATAACGGTTAAGTGTTCCCTTAGTTAACATAACCCTAACATCTGTTTAATTAACATGTTCTAATGGTTAAGTATTGTCCCATCATGTTTCAGCTTAACCATGTTCACTTTATCACACTATGATGGTTAAGTGTTCTAAGTTTACTTAACCCTACCCTCTAGTCCAGCTAACATATTAAATTGGCTAAGTGTATTTACTTAACCTTACCCACTTATCTAGCTAACGTGTTATAATGGTTAAGTATTCTAAACTTATTTAACCTCACCCCCTTATCTAATTATCAAGTTATAACGGTTAAGTGTCCTGAATTTACTTAACCTCACCCTCTAGTCTAGTTAATATGTTAAATTGGTTAAGTGTATTAACTTTACTTAACCTCACCTTCTAGTCTAGTTAACATACTGAGTTGGCTAAGTGTTTTAGTTAACATAACCCTACCAATCCTAACCTTAGCTTTAATTGTCTTATTAAAGCACCAACCACTCACATTAGACATGTATTGTTGTGGCTGCCTGTATGCCAGTCGGTTCAAGGAGGTTTTACGCCACAACTCAGTCTAACCTCGGGTCTTTATTTGGCTCAATGCCTTAACCTCTCACATTGGATAGGTATTGTTGTGATTACTGGACAGCCAGGCGGGTCCGGCCAGGTTTACATCACAACTCAATCCAACCTCGGGTTAAGCATATTCGTATTGTCTAAATTTACATTTTATTTATGTAAATTATCGAGAATTCTTGTCATTGCCCAAATTTATTTCTAATCAAGTTCATTAATTTAGGTATATAATTTATACCGTTTCATGCCATAAATCACCTATGTGATTTTAACTAGTTTACGTCAAGTTTCCTATAATTACCAATTTTACCTAACGTTACCCCGTCTAAATATTAGGCTAACAATCTTAGCCTAATTTTCCGTCCGCATGATTTTTACATATAATATTAGGCCAAAAACTTAGCCTAATTTATCATACACAAAATTGGCATAAAAATAATTCATTAACATAAACATGTCATAGGTTTGAACTTGGCATTCTCGACATAGTCAATATGAACATCATAGTGTGAACTTGCAAAATAATCGACATGAATTTCATAACATTGCATAACATGCCACAAACTTGGATATAAATATTGGGCCTAGTTGAATAGGTGTCACATGAATCATATAGTTTTAGCCTAACATAAAGATATAACATAGTATAACCTAATAGGTGTCATATGAATCCACTACAACATGGTATAACATGTTAATGCATAGATCTAGGCATAACCTCAAACATAAAACCGGCGTAAGACAAAACTATATGTATAACTTTGACAACCACTTAAGGGTGTTTTTATAGAGTTTCAAGTTGATTTGAGCCATCAGATGAAGACAGAAGGAATCTAGGCCATACACGTCAAGAGGAGCCAATCAAATGCCGACACGTCAACCCTAGTGACACACTAAGGCTCAGGAATTCGACCAGAACACAGACCAGGCCAGTCAGACCTGGCCAGGTCGATTGGGGGCGGGGGGGGGGGGGGGTCGACCCTATGGTCGTCCCTATGGTCGACCTTATGGTAGACCTGGGTCCATTAGGTCGACCCCTAGGTCAACCTGGGCCCTGGGCAGGAATTTTCCTGCCCAGCCCGGGTCTGGTCCTATTTTTGAATTTTGAATCCGATTTTCGAGCTGTTTGAATTTCAAATAAATTCTGAAACTTCCGGAGGTCATATCTCCTTCGTACGGAGTCCGATTTACGCAAACTCGGACTCTATCTCAAGCAGAATTTTGAGACGAACGCAATGGCATAACCCGTTTCCCTTAATTCCCACATTTAGAATTAACTATACTTTAATTTGTGAAACTTAGTGTTATAGAATTACGGGGTGTTACAAGGTCTGTCCATGAACACAACTGAAGCTTTATAGTTTAACATTTGGTACACGGTAATTACATCCAACCTTATCTGAACAACTACATTCATGATTCAACATCTCAAATTTGATGACCACTAATTTTACTGTCAACTCTTGCTATTTATGTTATCATTCTGAATTTTATAATTCGCCTTCATATGGTTTCTCTCTACGGTTTCATACTCACAATAATTTTTCTGTTTCTTTCTACAAATTCTTATTTACGTAACTCATATGGTACTAATAGTTGTCCCTCCTTTCAAACTTCAATTTCTTTCTTCCAGCTAAGATGAGCACCTAACCTTTAAGTTAATGTTTCTTAAGTGTTAAGTATTAACGTACTCACTTTTCTTTTCAACTTAAAACATAGCACAGGGCCATGACAGGCCCATTGGTATACAAGAAATGTAGCTGCCCTTCACCGTGCCTAAGTACATGTATTCCCCAAGCTGTAAACCTATATTCCAACAGATCGCAGACCTAAAAATAGAGAACTAATTGGAGTGAATATACGCACAGCCTACGCTCTAAATCCCACAAGACTCAGCTACCTTTCTCCTCAGCTGTGAACTCGCACATGACACGCTAAGATAGGGGAACCTCCCCTATAAATAACGCAATTTAGTTCAGTCTTCTCCTTCATAAAATACCAGGCCGAGTTTAATCAATGGTATATAAAAAAAACTCCTGTGAATAATAAACCCAAACACCTCCATTACATCTAAAATTATTAGTCGCTCAACCCTGAAGCATTACCCAAGCTTTTGGCAGAAGCACTAGAGGCAAAGAAGAGATGGAGTGTAACACCCTGAATTTTCTGTGAATATTAAATTGAAAAATTTAAGAATACTTTATTTCAAATGTGAGAATTAAGGTAAACGGGTTACACCATTGCGTTTATCTCGGAATTCTTCTTGAGATAGAGTCCGAGTTTGCGTGAATTGGACTCCATATGAAGAAGTTATGACCTTCCGAAGTCTCAAAATTTAAATAAATTAAAAACAGCTCAAGTTCAGAAAATTTGAAATTCAAATTTCAAACAAGGAAGCGGGATGGGCGGGAATATTCCTGCCTAAGGCCAGGTCGACCAGGGGGTCGACCTCCCTATACAAGTCGACCAGGGGGTCGACCTGCCCCCTCAGGCAGATCTGAAAGATGACGATATTTCGACTCACTGCTAAGTCATTAGGGTTGAGGTGTTATTCTATCTTGACTGGATGGTCTTGATTGCTTCTAGGTTAATCTGACGGCTCTAAATTAATTAAAATTCTATATAAGCAACCTACCTCTCAACCTAAAATCACACTAATTCATACCAAGAGCCGCCATGCCGTAAATGGAGAACCTAGAGTAGCCGCCGTTCTCTTTCAACTCAAAACAAGATAGAAGCAAGAATCAAAATCAAATCTAATCTAAATTAGAATACCAATTAGTCTACATGAAATGTGAGCAATTCAGTTTCAGAATACAGATCCCAGAAAAACAAGACTGTTCTTTTGTTTGTGAGTATAATTTCTTTCACAAAATAATTAATTAATTTAATTGTGATAAGTTATAATTGGGATTATGAGAATATGACTTTGAATCATGTGATGTTATCGTTGACAGTTTTGTTATTGTGGATCTATTTCATATGTTGAATTGTACATGTTTAACTTGATTCATCTTATGCAAGTTTGGGATGTTAAGTCATATGTATATGAATCTTATGCAAGTTTGGTATGTTAAATCATATACTAGTTTATGAATCTTATGCAAGTCTGTAGGTGGATTATACACAAGTTCATATGTGAATCATGTAGATACATATGCTAGTTTATACGCAAACATGTGACATTAATTTACATGTTTAGATCCATATGCAAGTTCACATTTTTGTGTTTAGATCTATATTTAGATCCATAGTAGTACATAGTTATGCAAATTTATGTTCTAAATTCCCATTGCCTTGCTAGTCTCGTATGTGAATCATATGCTAGTTTGAATGAAATTCATATGCAAGTTATAGGAAAACCATATCCATATGTGCAAGTTTACATCTTTATGTTTAGATCTATATTTATATCCATGATAGGTTATACAAAGTTATGTATACCCATTGCCTATGCAAGTTATTGGCTATGCAAACTTATGTCATGATTGTTAGATCTATTTTATGTGTTATGCAAGATGTGATGTTGCTTTTCTTTTTATAAGTTAGACTATTTGCAAGTCTAAAATATGTCATATTAAAATGTACGAACAGCGTGGGGATGATGGGATAATATTAAATATTAATATTGTGAATTGGAATAAAATGGCTTAAAAAGGCTTATAGTTAATTTGAGACATTAATTGGTATAATTTGTATACCTGAAATTTATGGACATAATTTAGGTGACAATTATGGACATAAATTAATTTGGAATTTATTGACAAATTTGAATAGGGATATTAATCCAATTTGGGGTTAAATAATTATATGTAATAATTAACCGCCTTTGACATGAGGTTAGACTCATTTGTGGTGTAAGACTGCCCGGACCCGCCCGGCGAATCCAGCAACCACAAATGGTAGTCTTATGTGAGAGGTCAAAGGCACAAACTAAATGCGTAATAATTGTAAAGACACGAGGTTAGGCTCGTTTGTGGTATAAGACTGTCCGGACACGCCCGACAAATTCAGCAACCGCAAATGGTAGTCTAATGTGGGAGGTCTTTATAAGGTTACGGTTCTAATGAATTAAGTAACGCTTAACCAGATAAACATGTGGTGGGACATCGAGGTTAAGTGGGAGGCCTGGGTGGCATGTGAAATACGATTAGAAACACTTAACCAAGTTGAAAAATATAAGAAGACATGAATAAGAAATGGTTAAGTGAGAAGTTCTAGTGGGGACCAAGCATAGGTGGAAAGCTTGTGTCAAACATGGGGACCCTTTTCAAACCAGTAACCCATTAAGTATCTTTGTGAGCTCGAGTTAGATCGAGGACATGACACGCTTACTGGATTTGATTGTAAGAGGTCAAAATGGGTTAATGGTAGCAATGCAAGTCCAACGGGGTCATGTGCGTGCGTGGGCCCGGGCTGGTAGGTAAGACGTTGTTGCATCGTGTAGATAGAAGCCGTGCATCTTTAGTGGTATCGGGTTGCCACTTTGGGAAGTGATACACCCCACTGTGGGCCTAGCACGGGTATCTACGAGTTAGGGAGTCGATCGCATGGGGGTAGTGGGTACAACTAGTGGAGATAGGGGCAGGCGGCACCTATGAAGGCAACTAGAGGTACACGAAACTACCATTATCATTATTAAGTTCTATAGGCGGGATCAACTTTTATGGTGACTAGTAATGGTGCAGTATAGTAATTATCCTATAGTGATTAGGAACGAGATTAACGCCAGAATATTCCTCTTGTTTGCTTTGTCATGCCCACTTGTTTCACGGTCATACCTTGTTTTACCAGTTTATGCCTTATCCTAATTGCTTTAGCAATTATATTGTTAAAGTTATTATGCTCGCCAGACTTTATGTCTGATCCCCTTGTTTTTGCCTCTTTTCTTCCTTTCCCCCTAGGTTCTTAGGGTTGGACTAGTACTAGTAGAGCTTGATCTTGGATCTCTTTCGCTCTCTTTTGGAATTGCTTGGATTGCTAAAATAAAGTTCAGCTCATCTCTTTTATGGCTACTTGTGTTGGGGTTATGCTTTTTTACTTTATGTACTCAGAAAACAATTTGTCAAGATGGATATTAAGTGTACTTGGTTTTACTGTTGGTTTATGAAGTTGTTGTAATCAAACTATTTCTCCGCTACAATAAAAGTTGTTTTAAAATTTTCAAGTACCAATATATGTATCTGTTTTGTTATATTCTGTTATATACACTAATAATGCTCCATGAAAGTTAATGCATTCCCCTAGAGAGTGACATTAATGGACGTGGGGTGTTACATGGAGGCAGGCAAATGGAGGCAGCTCTCGGAGGTTTCTGGTGATCGGCAGAAGGATTGAACATCAGGGGTCAGTTATGTTTTCCATGGGGGAGGAGGCCGCGTGATCTTCATTCAGTGGAGATGGATGCTGAGGACAGGCGAAGTTCGGTGGACGGGGCTGAAGTACGATGGCGTGAGTGTTTTTTGGACAAGAGCAGGTTAGGGAAGTAGTATGAGATTGGGGAAGATGCCTGTAGGAAGTGGAGATATACATGGGGACATGATTTGCTTTGAACATGGGCTGCCTTGGAGTTGGATTTTGGGCTTTCGTTATTTTTAAAAAAATGATTTATAGAAAAAATGAAGTCTGGGTAAACAAACAGGGGAAGTCGGCAGTGGTTGGGATGGAATAATGTCGTGCTTTTTACATAAATGGGAAGGAGTTTTAGCTAGTCAAGGTTGGACGTGGGCTTAAGTGTGTGGGCAGGGTTTCTTGAACTGGGCTCTTGGGTTTAAAGAGAGGAAATGAAAAAAATTGAAGGAGAATAAGGATGGTTCGGCTATCCTTGGGTCAGTAGTTTCAACTCATGCAAATCGAACAGTGTTTCCAAGGCCATGTATCCGGTTAGAAAAAGAGAACAATTATACGTGGGTTTTACAGCATGGAGTGGACTGAGTGTTGAGGGTAAGTCCCATTGTTTTAATTTAAAGTTAAATTGAATTAATTACAACCTTTTAATTAATATTAGTAACGTATACATTCATTATCAGAATTGTGGGCAATCGGTCTCGTTGGAACCGTAGAAACAAAAACTACGAGATAAAGCTTGTATGATCAACACTGGAAGCTACCAGAATTTTAATAAAATTAAACGACTGTTTAATTCTATTAAAATGACTTCTTTAATCGAATGGATAAAAACCAAGTTATAATTATTATAAGTCTTATTTATTATTTGTATGTTGTGTTTGCTAATAGTTGGTTTATTTGATGATTGGTTGGATGTTTGTTAAATATTTTTATTGATTATTTAAATTAAACGATTGTTTAATTAGATGAAATGACATCGTTATTTTTAACGATTATTCCTAATAGAGGTAACTTACCTTGTTGGTTACGTTTATAATGATACAAACATTTTTAATTTAAACTGGATACTTGAATTATTATTATTGGTTAACCAATATTAGTTGAATTGATTATTGATCTGCATATGGTCATTATATGAATTGTTTAACCCACGTGATTGGATTATTGATTTGATTATTGAATCTAAATTTATCATCGTTTTGATATTAACCAATGAGTAGTATTGGATAAAGAATTTATCGTAGATGGCTCGTATATATACTGTTTATAAATATTAATTTACCGTCAGATAGATCAATAGAAATGAAGTTATGAAATATATTTTAGAACTGAATATAGATTGGCAAATATATTATTAAAAATGAATTTTATAAAAAGGAAATAAACCAATTACATATATGTTGATTGTTTTAATTACAAATCACCATTTTTGGTACAAAAATCTATCCGTGTGTGAAGCACGTGCCTCACCTTAATTATTTATTGATTTATAAAGCTAATTCGTATATTACTAAGACTGATAAGAAAATGAGTACTTATTTATGTAACGACTAATAACTGAGATTAATTGTTTTTAAATAATAATTAAAATGAAATTATTTTGAAATAGAATATTATCTAATTAATAATAATCGAAGTAAATGAGATTATTTGGATTAATAATATTATTTATTAACTTAAATGAAGAGACGAAGTAGAGTTGATCAAAGAATTAATCATGTCAACTGTTTTAACAGTAATTCATTATTAAATTAAATTAGTTTATGTCGATTAATCTAATGAAACAACTTAACTAATTAGTTGTTTAACTTAATGAGGTTTTGAAAAGGAAATTTAATTCCAGTTAATAATGATGTAAATTATAATTTTTATTTATAATGATATAAAGGATTCTTTCTTAAATGAAGTTCATTTAAGTTATCGAAGTAGTGATGAAATATATTTGAATTCCAAGTGAGTTTATGGACGGGTTTATATTTAAACCGAGTTAGTCAATTAAGTCATAAAAAAGATTTTTAAGCAAATATGATAAGCATAAAATATAGGTTACTTAATATTTCGATTAAGTAAAGGAGATCAAGATGAAAAAGGATTTGATATTAAACCGAAGTTATATAAACGAGTTTATAAAGAGAGATGTGAAGTTAAAGCGTTAATTATAAATTAACGTCACTGGAGGATGGCATTAAGTGAATTGGATGAGATTTGAGATAATATTTCCCAAATGATTGAAAGGTTTGAATAGAAAAGATATATTTAATCGAATTTGGTAAAGATCTGGTAATAGGATTTGTAATAAAAATCCAGATAATGAAACAAATAATTTAAATACCTTAAAGTTTAAAGGTTAATGTTTTATTAATCATTTACTAAATCAATAAATTTCGTAATTATATATTTAAAAAGGATATTTCAAAAGTAAGAAGCGTTATAAAACTGCATGTTAAATAAAATAGTGAAGTAGGATTTGTTGGTATTAGAATGAATGGAGTTTTTGAATTACAATTCATTTTTATCTTAAGATAAGAACGTTGTTGATCAAGGACTGAGAGGTAATTTAAATACCCCAACTTGAACGACTTTAGGATTATCGGAGAATGACATTAGTTGTAATGGTTAAAGTGTTAGAAGTAATTTATTTAGGGAAATAATTGTGTAACGTTATGTGAAGAATTTGGTAACATATATAATGGGATTTCGAAATAAAAGGAAATAAAGAGGGGCTTGAGAATATGGAAGGAATATTCTCATACTAAAAGAAACAAAAAGGAGATTGGTAGAAGTAAAACAGTATTTTCGATGTAAGAAGATGAGATTTGGAATGAGTTCATTTTGAAATGGGAAGTGATGATTATGGTATTCAAGTAAGGAAACCAAGGGGATATCATAACGAGTCTTTACAATGATAAGCTGAATCGATTTCTCAAATATTAGATAATAAGAGATGTCGTGCCAAATGGTTTAAAATGATAGTTAGCGGGCAATTGAATAAGACTTAAGATATTTTTCTAAGTGTATAAACGATTTGAGAATATTAATATATTAAATAGATATGGTATTTTGGTATCACAACTGATATATTATTCAGTGGCCAAATGACGATATATAACAAACCAATGGATTTTTTTAATGATTTGTTTATTTTGATAGTAAAATAACCAACTATCAAAATCATGCCCAATGCATTGTTGGTACGAACCATTCCGACCAATAAATACGAATACGTCGAAGATGCAGATTGAAGATGGAGCAATTTAAGACCGTAAATCTTCATGAGCGGAAGAACTATTGTTAAATGCCTCTAGTTGATCCCTAGAGTTAACAAAGATTCTATCGTGATTGGAATCTACGAATTTGCAAGGACTACTCGATACTGATCTATAGGGTGATTCCTAGGATGTGGTAGGAGGGTGCCTTCGGTTCATCCTGTTCCTGGATGACTTATATGGATGAGTGTTTGACAGGGTATTTCCAAAGGAATCACGTATGTTGATTTCTTCAAATGTACTATAGTTATTGGTGGAGAATGGCCGTTCTCTTAGCTTAACTACTAGAGTATTTTTATGGACGTTAGTTAATGATATCCAGCGGATATGACGATGTGGCGTTCAAAGTAAACGGTGGCCAGTTGTTTTAAAGTTAAATTCTAACCTCAAGCCTCATCAACCGAGAAATGACAAAAATCGAGCAGTCAGGATGGCTATGTGGGTTGCTCCCATTAGAGTGTATAATCACTTATCGAGAGAAATTCCATTTTCTTCTTTAATCTATTTCGATGCTATCCCTTTTTGTGAAACAGTTGTTTGAGCCCAACCGTTGGTGATATACATTCGATACACTCAAGCAAAATGAGTGGTCGGTCATGTGTGGGCCGGGGTTGCAAGACATTCTTGTTGAACCCGGTGTATTCCCCTCTAGAGATACACTATCGGGAGGTGGTTCCGTACCTTATCATAGTCGAAATCCAATCTCCAATAAGCACCCACAGTTTTGTTTGTATATGATATATGTGGAGCGTGAGATGCAAAAGTTCTACTAGACTCTATTTATTTGTATTTAGACACTATCATAATATAAGAATAAGATATTGGTTTCAAATGTTTTGGGTTATTGTAAGGTAAAAACCATCCGTATTTATGCGTGGATTTGGTCTTACAATTATCCTTTTCTTTCAAAAGGATTTTAAATTTTAAAATCAAGTGGATGATATTATCAACTTAGCGAGTTTATCTCACTCTTGTTCGCCATACTGACCTGTATTGGTAATGCTCGGGTTAAACCGAGTTGTACAGGTTCAGGTCATCAGATGCTGTGTAATCCAAAGACGAGCTGAAGGGGTTCAAACATATGATGTTATACCGTTATTATTCCGTTGTGTTATATATATGAGGATAGGTATTATAACTGTCCAGGTGTGTTGATGTACTCCGATGTTGTAAGTATTATTTCAAGCTCTCAATAAAGTTTATTTTATTATATTTTGTTCCACTACTATGTGAGACTCTATGTTGTGTTTTTCTTCTTCTTCTACTATTCTAATATTTCTTTCTTATCTTACCCTCTAATATTCTTTCTAATGTGTTTTTGATACTTGGGTTCTGACAGGTGATACAGGATCTGTATTATTGTCGGAATTTCAGCTCGAATTCCCATAGGTCGTTATAATAAATAGGCAAGCAGCTTTACCATTTTCTTACACATAAACATTCTTTATTATACTTTCTCCAAGCTAATTATGAATAAAAAGAAGAAGTTGTCGAGGTGCTGCAAAAACGTAGATTAAAGGAATAATTATAGTTTTTCTACAACAACTATTTTAAAGAGACCTGAAAAATATTTTGATAGTAAATGATTTCGATCTGAAAAGTAACAATGTTTATATGTGTATATGTTATTGTTTTACTGTCAGTTATCTATTTAGTTACAGTTATTATATGTTCATATATACACCTTTCTAGCTTATCCCCTTTTCTGTCTTTTATTTACTTACAGTCCTTTCTATGGCTATTTATTCAGTTTGAGTTTAAATATGTCTTCTTCTTTTCCTTTTTATTTTACGCTGAGCATAGGCCATTTCCGTTTGAATTGCATATAATTTGGATAAATTTGAATAACTTGTAATGACAATTAAAAAGAAGAATTGGGCATATTATAACTTGAGAACCTTTGACTGTAAATTTGGGGTAATTATAAAGGGAAGAATATGCAAAAATGTTAATTTGACCAGGTTGGACTTAATTTAATATTTAGTAGAACATGTTATAGAAAATATGAGGATCATATGTAAATTTAGTAAAACTTGTTACTGTAGATTTATATACATCTAAACCGGTGCTCATCTGTTTTGGGGGAGCGGTTGTACACAGAATAAAGTTTATAGGAAATGTCATTTGCAACCATTCTTATTATTGAACTTAAATCTGCTAAGTTAAACCTGTTAATTATAAGCTGAGAGATCCCACATCTTGTTCTTTATATCTGGTTTTAGAACTCTTAAAATCCTAGTTATTTGGGGGTACAAGCATGGTGTGGCTTGTGTCAATCTTGTTGTGTGGAATCCGTATCAATTAGTATTCCTGTTGGTATCATAGAGGGGCCTCGCACTAGGTAGGGGCCAGGGAATGCTTTACTGATCTAGATTGAAAGATGTTCAAATTCATGGAGGTGGACACATGCACGTTCTGATGGAGTCATGAGTGTGCATGGGTCCGATGGAGGAAACTAAGATGCTGTAACACCAACGAATAAGGCTGTGTCTTAAAATTTGACAATTTAGGGACAAATACTCCCACTGTCGTGGATGGCACATGTTATTCATGTCTATAGGGAGACGATCGCATGGGTAGTAATTAAGGTAACACCTAATGTAACGACCTGTAATTTTGACCGTTTAAGATGACAATGATTCACACATATCGATTCAAACGAATTGAAAATACAGATAGTTATTGGGATCAATATAAGAAAAAGAAAGAGCAAAGGAAGACAATCACTGAATCTCACAATGAAAGGAAAAAATATAATAAACAAATAACAGTTCATGAAGCCATTACATTATACATTTGACTATACATTTCGACCATACATCAAAGTTTACTATCATAAACATACCAATATATATGTAGCGGAATAATACTAGTAATTACATTTATCTAGCTCCATCTTCATCTTCAATACAATCGGGTCCTCACTAACTAAAAAACTCAGGTTGGCTCGAGCATAAATGAAAATATAAAATACTCGGATCAAAACTAAAATATTTTCATATCAGTCAAATCAAAATTAGGTAATAATATGAGTGTCACGGCTTCAGAGCTGCTCATGCACTACACCATAATGGCCATTTGGCAACCCTTTTTTTCCAATCGCCAACACTTATTTGTTTTGTAGTGTAATAACAAGAACAAGCGTTGTTATGTTAAAAAACTGTTACCAAAAATACATAATTTTAATTTTTTTATTGCCAACGCTTATTTGTGTTGGCAGGGCTGATTTCTAAGGGTAAAAATGTAAACAAACATCTGTAACCCTATATCTCATTTGTCATTCAGTTTGCCCAACGCTTTTGCAAAAAGGGGCCGCCTAAGTCAATTATCCAAATCCCGATTTCAGAAAGAAAGAAAAAAGATTATCAAATCCGTTCATATCTAATCGGATTTTGGGATCTTTCTTCGATTTTTGCTCGCACTATAATCGTTTTTAATCCCATTCAGTCGCTTCAGGTATAATTTTTGTTCGATTTTTTGCTTTGTAGATTTCACGTATTGATTTCCTAAGAATTTTTGTTCGATTTGTGCTTTGTCGTCATTATCATTGCCGATTTCGTGTACAGTTTGATTTACAGATAAGGAAAATCTCTGTTAGTCTTATTTAGGTTTATACGATTTCGTGTACAGTTCGATTCCGTGTACTATATTAGTCTTATTTAGGTTTATACGATCTACAGATAAGGAAAAGAGTTAAATACTTAACGTGTTTTATGTTAAGTATACGAGTTAAATACTTAGTCTTATTTAGGGGCATTTCTTTTTTCCTTTTGTTATGGCACAATTTAAGATGGTGGTTGTTGAAATGATAAATTACTGCATGATCTAGGATTGAGTTAGCTTGCGCTATCCAGAATTGGGCTTCCCTTCTTTTCTTTTCTATTAAACTGTGAGTTAGCTTGCGCTTTAAATTACTGCATGTTAGTGTTATTTAGGTTTAGTTTGTATGTTCTTATAATGTTGGTTTGTCTTCTCCTTGATTAGGAAAATGACGACCACTTGAAGTTTAGGGTACTTTGTCTAAGTTGTGCATGACACACAGGTGGAAGTGTGCAAGAAGAAGTCAAACCCATCACCAACCTATAATAGATAGGAAAACTGAGAAACAAATATCATTACACTGCGAGTCCTAAGCAAAAATGATTGTTTTGAGACAAGTAGCATTATAATATGTCAAGTAAGCACCGTGGGAATGAAACATAGCAATTCAAACTATTGATATTATAGAAGTTACTGAAGTAAAGAAGATTTCCAGTATTTAAAAGAACTAATTATGATAGGAGAAGCTTAATAAGCTCAAAATCAAATGCTATTTTGATCGAATGAAGCTTGATGCCAGTCGAGACGACTGTAAACATTTTAAAAACAGTCCAAACCAGGATTGACAAATACATATAGACAACTAATTAACAAATAACTTGTTGTCGAATGACGTAAACTTCTCAAAGTAACTTCACAGTCAAAGTTTAGCTTTTGAAATCATTCAACATAGCTGTAGCATTTTACTTTTCTTAAAAAAATAGCTTGTACATTTTACAAGTGTATAAAAAACAATAGTGTTTCTGTTTGTGTGTGTCTAAGATTGTCGAATGTGCTTATATATATATATATATATATATATATATATATATATATATATATGCACAGAATTACTCCTCAATCATAACATTGCACCCAGAAAGCATAAAAGGAAGACCTGGAACACTGGTGATCGAGTCATTTGTGGTAGATGTTCCAGGCGGCAACACCAGGGATGAAATCTGCTTTTTCGTGGAAGCCTTAATTAAATGCAACCTCAAATTTCTTGCAGATGTGTCAGGCCACCTTATCGCAAGAGTCATCTGCTTCCATTAGTGGGTTTTTTTTTTCAAAGAAAGCAATTTAGGTACATTTGTCCAGGTACTTTCTCTATTTTGAAGTGTGGTTTTGACAAGTTCCAATGTGCATACATATGTCTGTGCATTTTTCTCTTTTATTGTTGTCAACAAATTTCGATTTAGGTTGAACTAGATAGATCACACCAACTCATTGTTATTGAATCGCCTTTTGAGCATTTAGTATTTGCTTTCCTAGTGTCAAAGTTGGTGTTTGGTTTAAGAAAACTTTTTATGCCCCCATAGCATGGTTTGTAATTCACACACATACCCCATAGATACGTTCAGCTCGCTCAGTTTTGCTGAGCCATTCGGCTCAGTTAAACTGAGCCTAAGGCTCAGTTAAACTGCTAATGATAAGCCTTATCTGTAGTATTTACGGCAAATAATGCATCACTCTGTGTGCAGTGATAATATAATAGTTTTCTGTTGAGACAGGCAAGACATGGTCAATAATTAACATTCCAGTTGGATATTATAGAGAGATTTTGGAAATCACAGCGTAGTCTTTGATTGGCTAAACATTAATTGGTTTTTTTTTCCATTCATTTTCAGTTTGTATTATTAAGTTCTACAAAGAAATTTGTGTCGTCCCGCAGACCGGGTTAGGTGCACTAGGGGGAGTTTTACGACAGTGTCAGTTTCTCCCTTGAAAAAATTCAAAAAAAAAAAAAATTTGTGTCGTTTATGTATGATGTCTCATGTTAAACTGTTTTTCCTTTAAAAGAGACAAAAACATTTTTGAGTGTCAAATTCAGATGAAACTACAGTGTATAATAGAATACAAATCAATGCCAGCTAGAGAAATTGTATTTAGATCATATTCAATAATTCGAAACCGTGATGGATGAATAAACTGCCAATGCCATTTAAATTTTCACAAAAGCAGTGCAGAATTTTGTCCATTAGGCATTCATAAAATAGGTATAATAATAGTAAACATGTTTCTTTGTAGAAAACCAAAATTAAATGGTGTGGATAGGTTAGAAATACTTTATGTTTGAGCTACTTGTTTGAGATTTACTCCTAGGTTATTTGTCGCCTTGAAATATCTCAAGTATACTGAGTTACCAACATAATTAATAGTATTCATTCAATGTTGTACTTTGTAAATTTTTTATAAATTAGATCCATCAAATTGGAGTATATAACAAAAATAATTTTTATTTCAAAGTAATAATTAACGGTTTAACA
Organism: Allium sativum; assembly: GCA_030737875.1. NCBI lineage: Eukaryota > Viridiplantae > Streptophyta > Magnoliopsida > Asparagales > Amaryllidaceae > Allium > Allium sativum. The sequence goes on from CM060912.1 coordinate 153,638,688, forward strand.
TTTTTCGAGTGGACAATTCCCCATCTGGGATACTATCCAGTTTTGTCGCTGCCTGTATTAAGTATAGATATTAAACCCAGAACTTATTAATGGTCTGGTATTAAAATAAATATTAATTCAGCACTGCTTGATTCTGAATTCACACTATTTTACCAATTCCACACGTTCAGGGATTAATATGTAAGGCTGTATATTTTAGTCGTCTTTAGTCGTCTTTTTTATGGTAGTGTTGTTTTTTTTGAACAAAACATTTTTTATGGCTATGATAAAGCTATTATATTTATCTATTTATTTTGGGATAAAAGAAAAGCACACATGCCCACACACATTTGTGAAGCACGATTTAACATAGTGCAAACTGGTGCTATCCTAAATCACACCAAGAACATGGCAGAAACTGTTGTAATTCTGATTCATGCAAATTGACGCTACCTTAATTGCGATATAACAATTTTGAATTTCATACAAACTCAGTAATCAAAATGTTATCCTTCTCTTTAAATGATAATGTGCTACTATTTTGAATTGTAGTGTATTATATAAAAATGGTTATGATTATATGGGTTTTACAGGTTTGAAGTTGCAAACTCAGTTTTGCAAAACTGAGTTGCACATACTCATTTTGCAAAACTGAGTTTGCAACCCAGTTCGAAAAACTGAGTGCAAACTCAGTTCAACAAACTGAGTGCCAACTCAGTTTTGCGAACGTAGTTGCAAACTTTGTTTTGCGAACTGAGTTGCAAACTCAGTTTTGCAAAACTGAGTTGTGCAAACTCAGTTTTGCAAAACTGAGTTGTGCAAACTCAGTTTGCAAAACATTTTTACAAAAATGAGTTTGCAAAACTGAGTGAAATCAGTTTTGCAAAACTGAATTGCACATACTCAGTTTGGAAAACCGAGCTTGCAAACCAGTTCAAAAAACTGGGTGCAAACTCAGTTCGACAATCTGAGTGCCAACTTAGTTTTGCGAATTGAGTTGCAAACTCAGTTTTGCAAAACTGAGTTGTGCAAACTCAGTTTTGCAAAACTGAGTTGCACAAACTCAGTTTGCAAAACATTTTTGCAAAAATGAGTGCAAACTCAGTTTTGCGAACTGAGTTGCAAATTCAGTTTTGCAAAACTGAGTTGGACATACTGAGTTTGCAACCCAGTTCAAAAAACTGAGTGCAAACTCAGTCCGACAATCTGGGTGCCAACTCAGTTTTGTGAATTGAGTTGCAAACTCAGTTTTGCGAACTGAGTTGCAAAATCAGTTTTGCAAAACTGAGTTGTGCAAACTCAGTTTTGCAAAACTAAGTAGCACAAACTCAGTTTGCAAAACATTTTTGCAAAAATGAGTTTGCAAAACAGTTTTGCAAAATTGAGTGCAAACTCAGTTTTGCGAACTGAGTTGCAAACTCAGTTTTGCAAAACTGAGTTGCACATACTCAGTTTGCAAAACTGAGTTTGCAACCTAGTTCAAAAAACTGATTGCAAACTCTGTTCGAAAAACTGAGTGCCAACTCAATTTTACGAACTGAGTTGCAAACCGATTTTATTCCAACGGCTGACTTCCTTGTTTATACACGTGACTTCCTTCATTTAATATTAGTTGCATTCCTTCCATGAGTATTCTGATCTTTGACATGCTTTTTATTGTGGTAATCTATATGTTGATTATATATCATTTTTCCTTACTGAAGGCTAAGCTGCCATATCAATTACTGGAAAAACTCAAAGTATATCCTCACATAGAAGAGCATATCCAATCTCATCTTCTCTCAATCGCATCGGCAGAATAGTGGAAAAATATTTAGAGGTAAGTTTAAAGTTCTCAGTATTGTTGTTTACTGGCTTGACATTGTCCTGTAGGATTGAAGTTGTCATGGATCTTCATTACTTATTGCCTTTGTCTTTAAGGGGCTAGAATAAAGTATAACGCATATTATGTTAGCCAGTGATCAGTGTCCTAGGGTAGAACAAATACTTGCAACTCGTAGAGTGGAAGTAGCAGTTATTGGTGTTCATGGCTATTATTTTTAATCTCATTTTTTGTTTATTATTTTCAATGCCAAGTCAAATAAAGTATTTATGTTTCATATAAATAAATATTGTTGTTCACTTTTAGGTCAGATCACATTTTCTTTTAAGCTCCTTGGTTATTAGTAGGTCAGTTACTACGACAAACATTTTCTCTTTGAAAAAATTGTTCGGTTCTTTGGCATGAAAGAGGCACTTGGATGTGCACCTTCTTGGCTATTATGGCTAAGGTTTGTGTTACACAGTCACTTACATTTATCATGTGAACTATTCTAGAAAAATGATATGTTTGATTCAAATATTGTTTATGAATTCGGGTATAGCATGCTTTTATTACCATATCCTTGTGGTATCACTAGTCACACCAACAAGTTGTGAGCCGAGTGGCTCAGTTGAAACTGAGCCTACAAAGCTCAATTGAAAGTGAGCCTTGTAGGTTCAATTTTGCTGAGCCAAACCTTGGTTTAAACTGAGCTGAGCTCGGCTCAGTAAAATTTAACCTACAAAGCTCAGTTTAAATTGAGCTGAAGCTCAGATTTACTGAGCCACTCGACTCAGTTTCAATTGAGCCGAAGGCTCCATAAGACTGAGCTTCGTCTCAGTTTAAACTGAGCCTTAGGCTTTGTAAAAACTGAGCCTTAGGCTCTGTAAAAATTGATCCTACAAGGCTCTGTTTAAACCGAGCAGTAGGCTCAGTTTAAACTTAGCCTATCGATATCCGGAACAATTGTGCTTATCAATATAATACTCATGTTTTTAACAAGGAACTGAAAATATTATTGAATGAATGCAGACACTTCTAGAGGAAGCAGAAGAAAAGAGAAAATTGGATGTTATTTCTAATGGTGCAGTAGAAGATCTTGAAAATGATCCAATTGCAGAAGTTTTTGGTTTCAGCATGAAGAAAAACTATTGTCGAGCAATTAGTTCTACTTCTTCTATAAAACAAGAAAAAATATTGTTGAACAATTAATTGTACTTGTCTGTTGTTAACTGATATTCTATGATGTTACTTGATTATGAATGTTGCCTATTGGTATTCATTGAGTTATACTTTTTAAATTAAGAATAATATTAGTATTGTATTCATATTAAATATCGTCTATATTATAATAATGTTATTTATTAATTGACTATTGATGTTAGAATATGGGAATTCCTAATACATACTATTACTATTAACATTTATTTATATTTGTTGTGAATGAAAATCTTGCAACATGTATAAGCGTTGCAAACGAAAATATACCAACGCTAGTAAGCGTTGCAAACAAAAATATACCAACGCTTATAAGCATTAGGAAAGAAAATATACCAACGTTTACGTTGGGAGAGAAAATCTACCAACGCTTATATGTGTTGGTAATACATTGCCACGCCCCCATAGCAAAACTTATAAGTGTTGCGGAAATTGTTTGCGACAGTTATACTCGTTGGCAATCACCTGTTTTGGTGTAGTGATGGTAATTTGCATCTCCTATCTAAGGTGTTCGTGAGCGCAATAACTTAAAACATGTTACGGGAATTTCCATCGCCTAAGGATCCATCAAATTAGATAATATATAATGTAACACACTAATATAATAGTGTCTGTTCAGTAAAGTAATGTATCAAAATAGTGTAGGCGGGATTATATTTTTACCTTACACCGTTTATTAACATTGTAGTGTAATACTGTAAACTCCACCAAACCGGTGGGCTATCAGCGAGCACTCCATAGGTACAACACAAAACAAAGTCGTAGTGGGCGCGATTAGGATAAAATGACAAGTCAAAGAGGAATACCCAACTGTAAGATTCTGTAACACCCCATACTTTTCTGTGCCCAAATTTAAAAAAAAAATCGAAATTTAAACACAACCAAGCATGGAGCATTTAAATCTAGTACCATTAATAAATGAGCATGAGCATGAGCATAATCAAGTATGATAAGATAACTCATAGCGGAAAACAAAATAGGATAAACTAGTATTAAATCAAGTATCTACCTTTCTCAAAGTAAGTCACTTTGCCAAAACCGAGTATGAGGGAGAACGAGAACTGAAAGCCAAACTAAAAAACCTATGATAGCCCGACCTTCTCTAGGAAACCCGGGAGGTTGTAATGAGGAGGGGGGTCAGTACAACAAGTTCTGATGACTAAGAAATGTACAATACAGATTATAATAAACAAATGTATCCCATTTGGTTCAGCCTAAGATGTATGCCTGTCAAAGTTAGTGATTCAAACCTAACCTTGTAGACGTTTACGTACTACTCTACTACTCTTTCCGAAGGTAGAATTCTAAGATATGATACCGAGATAGGATCTTTACGCATATATTTAGCAGGTTACATATGTCAAGATATGTCTACGCAGCACAAAAGATCCACACAAACACCAATTATCTAACCAATGAGGTGGATATCCAGTCAATCGCTCATTAGTTTTTTAAGGTGAAGACCCAATGAGGTGGACATTATCGGTCACTTATGGCCCTATTAAAGGTGGATTCTTATGATCTCTTATAACCCTGAGGCGGACCTTAACCGCTCAAGATCCCGTCCTAATAATTCAATATTCTTAAAGTCTATACTCTCAATTATAATATGAGAAGTAGTATTGCAAACATTACCACTTAACTAATATTATGGAAGAACACCTATGTCACTTAAGACTTCCCCAGACAGTTGGTAAGCATGAGATGGCCACATAACTTTAACATACCGGTTCTGACCCTAGTTAAGACCTTACAAGCTTCTGGAGAAAGTGGACATCCCTCGTGAACTACCTTGCTTCGTTACTGCTTATGCATAACCACTTTTAGAGGAGGACCCAAAGACTTACTTCGATTCTAATAAAGGTGAGTCCCCTGACTTTATTTCCTCTCCAAGGAATAAACCTTCGAAGGGATCCAAATCCTAACCACTTAAGATCCAAATTGGACAAGAAGAGAGTCAGACGCTTAAGACCTTCTCAAGGTGTATTAAACCTACCTATTTTCACACACAATAGACTTATATAAACACAAACACACACTTTATTATCTTCAAGGCTTCATATGGCTAATAATATTTTACATTATTAACTTATTATGTCCAACTCTATTTTTAAATTATAAGTTATGTATTTATTAATATAAGTAAGGAAGGTTGTATCATCTTTTAACTAGGATATTTATCTGATTTCTTCCCTAATTTGGACTTAGTATTCAAATGATAATCAATTTCCATTAATCCCCTTATGACACCCATTTTTGTGACGACCCCAAACCCCGTACTAATGGTGGCAAGGGTAATCTTTGGAATATAACACATAAACAGATAATAGCAGAACAGAATTAAATAAATACACCAGATAATGTACAAATAATACACCGGATAAACGTAATCATCAGAGTTACACAGTATACAGGATCATACTTAGTACAAATACATTTCAGCTATACATAAATGTCTACAGTGGAAAATAAACATAATATGTACAATAGGAGCTGAACAACATAAAAAGAGATAAATGATAAAATCCATCTTCAGCTCCAGCTATCCAGAAAGAGCCTGATAAAACCTGAACACAAGGCAGCCTGTGTAGAAAGAGGGGCACCTGAGTTTGAAAGTGAAACAAACTACGAGTCAGTCATGGGACTGGTATGAGAAATCAACTTAACACATTTTACAATATGGCTAATCATAGGACCACGCCACTTTCGCGGAACGGGTTTTCTCCATTGGATTGCCAGTGCTTTAAAAAAAGTCAATCTTTTAAACATCGCAATGCTTTTTATAAAAATGAAGCCATTATAAGGCTTAGTTCCCATCACACAATGCAACGCAAACCGGAGGATAGAGTTTTCACTTTATAATGGCCAAAATATGCTTGATACGAATAAAACAAAAGCATTTGATATTATTACTAGTGTTTATATGTTTCAAAAACAATCTCAAATCATAAGTATCAATCATAGACGGCATTAATGCCCCCAAACCACTATGTCGCCATATATGGGTATACAATCAAAACCGCACAGTCACGTATTTGGAAATTGGATTTCCGTCATGAACCAAGGCAAAAGATAGTCCTTACTGATTTTGAGACTCTCTAGCCCGAGCCTCCGGAACAGCCGCAACTGCCCCTTGGAGCGACAGGGCCGGTCCACACAGAGTGGCTTATAGTGCCTGAACAATACGTTTCCCTGCCCTTTGGGTCGTAAATGAGCCAACGAATGACTCCCGGTCCTGGATAGACCGATATAACCAAGGCGCCTCGCAACAGCAACAACCACAAATGTGAAAATAATATATATGCCAGCCAGTTTAAGCACTGACACCACCTCTAGCTAGAAAGAAATGCATGTCCTTCCTAAGGTCCTCTCCTGTTTCTGGTTCATACCGGGGTGTAAGGCTCGCGAATTCACGTTATACACAAAGCTACGCCACACAGGCGGTGCTTTGATCATCAACCACAAGACTTTGCTTTTCAACAGAAGCCTTGATTAGTGCATCTTAGCATGCCCCACAGGCAATTCACACTATGCAACTGATGGCTATCAATCACATAGAATGAATTCCAATGTCAGACACACAGTACATTTACAAGTCCGTTCTGGGTCTGAACGAAACCGGAGGTACTATATACCTCACATACCCATTGATCTCCACGTACATATGGACTATCACCACTCACTATCCATATTTCGGGATGCCTCCCAATCAGGACATCAGTTACCATCCAACCAAGGTGAAGATCTCCGGTCTTCAACCACCGTCTTCATCTTCGACTTCTTTTCGTCGATTCAATTATTCAGAATGGGATAAAGCCGGTTTTTCTTACCAACTCGTGTATATAATAAAAAGTGCTACACAAACACAACATACGCCTCATTTCAATTCATCAGTCACTTACCATAAATCGGTAAGAGAACGATTTCCCAAATATTAACCCCGAAGGCCGAAACCAACATCAGATCAAAACCCAGGAAACCATTCGACTTAGCTAACCTTCAGTTAGTTTCTAAATTTCACATTCCATATCGTTTATAATATGTTATAACGATTTATCTCTATTTTTACTTATTTAAAAATAGCCAATTCATTCAAACGACGCTTCAGGCCATAACGCGGCCATGGCGCTGTTTTTCTTCTTATTTGATTTACGCATAACCGAAAATCTATCCGTTGGATCTTCACAAATTATATATCGTTAGAAAGATCTTTTTAAAATGAATCCAACGGTTCCAGTTTTGGGAAAATCCGACGGTTGGATCTCCCGGTACACTTGTTTGAAGTTTCGATTCCAAAATACGAACTGCAGCGTCGTTATTCGATTTAATTTAATTATATTTATATATATAAACATAATCGATTCTGGCGCTGTTTTCTTCAGATTTGAATTAAACATTCCAGACAATCCAACCGTTGGATCTTCACAATGTGGGTGTCGTTGGAAAGATATTTCCAAGGCGAACCCAACGGTTTCAGTTTTGGGAAAATCCGATGGTCGGATCTCCCGCACTAATCGTTTGAAATCACCGTTTCAAAACGTGAACTGGAGCTTCGTTATTCGATATATTTTAATTATATATATATAATATTGATTCTCGATTTCAAAACCATATTCTTTTCATACATTTGATAAAAATGATATTTTTATCCAATAGACATTTATTTCGACACTTCACTATTTTTAACAATTCGTGTATATAATAAAAATGTATTTTTTATTGCAAAACAATTTATTTTAAAATATGAATATTTTATATAGTTCATATAGATGATAAAAATATGATTTTTATTATAAAACAATTTATTTCAAAACACAACTATTTTTTATAGTTCATATAGATGATAAAAATATTATTTTTATTATAAAACAATTTATTTCAAAACACGACTATTTTATATAGTTCATGTAGATGATCATATAGATGATAAAAATATGATTTTTATTATAAGACAATTTATTTCGAACCCGAATACCATTCAACACATGAATTTCTATTCAACGAATGAATTTCTATTCAACACATGAATATTTTCTATAGTTTGTATATATAAAATAAAAATGTGATTTTTATTGTTAAAACAATTTATTTAAAACACGAATACCATTCAACACATGAATTTCTATTCAACGAATGAATTTCAATTCAACACATGAATGTTTTCTATAGTTCGTATATATAAGATAAAAATGTGATTTTTATTGTTAAAACAATTTATTTAAAACATGAATACCATTCAACTCATGAATTTCTATTCAACGAATGAATTTCTATTCAACACATGAATGTTTTCTATAGTTCGTATATATAAGATAAAAATGTGATTTTTATTGTTAAAACAATTTATTTAAAACACAAATACCATTCAACACATGAATTTCGATTCAACGAATGAATTTCTATTCAAAACATGAATGTTTTATATTCAACACACGAATATAGTATCAACACATGAAAATAATTCTAACACATGAATATTATTCAAAATTTCGGCAGCTTAACGGCAGGTTGGTTAAGACCGGGGCCGTCCCTAGTACGGCTCCTCGCTCTACCTTAAAGCCTCGCAGCTTTTGACAATGGGAATTTCATGCATTTAGTTCGCACGCAGGCGGCATGTATATTTTTTTTTCTTTTACACAAACTAATCCTATGTGGTCTCAACCTAATAATTCTCAACCACAAACGGGTATTTTTCAACCACAATCAATCACTTTCAACCACAAACAATTCTAATCAACCATTCGCTATCAACCAATTTTCATACCAATTACATCCAATAAATATCTTCCACGGTTTGTGGACGAGGGGCGTATATATATATATATATAAGTATATTTCACTTCTATTCAACATATATATAATTTTGACCACGCATATATAACTTATACATCGAACGTACAATTTATACAATGCTTATACATGAGGTGTACAACGCTTATATAACTCATACATCGACTATATAATTTATACATCATCGTTTTCCATATCGTTTATAATTCAGAAATCTCACATTGGGTTCCACTCCACCAAAAATAGCAGAAGGCTCAAAAAAATATACAGTCTCTTCTAAAATGTAGAAGACGTCCACACGAGTCCACTGTCTTTTATTTCACTGAATTTCGTCAAGAAACAAAAAAAGATATGATTTTTACAGTGCAATCAAAAACCGTAGCACTTTAAAGTGCTATAATATAGTTTAGAATTAAATCAGCCGTACCTCAGCTGAAGGATTCGAAACTAGGTTTCGATTTTTCTTCGAATCCGTGTAGCTTTTTGTCGATCGGCCTTTGCAGCGTCGGAGGGGGAGGAGCGGCGCACCTGCGCGCGACGGTGGGTGGCGTTCGATTGCCTGAGGCGGCGGCGGCGACGACTTGAACGTCGCGACTTCGTGAGCTTGATTCGAGCTCTACATTTCACGAAAAAATCCAAACTTCATATGGATTTAAAGATCTCGCCGAGCTCTTCAAAATCTTCAACTGTGTCGAGGTCTGAAACGAAGAGGTTTGGAAGAGATCGGCTTGGGAAGTTTTGAAGCTATTTTCGTCGTCGATCGGTTTGTTACGGGGAGAGAGACGATGGGTTTGACCAATGAGATTTTTTTATATGTATATTTTTTAAAAATCCGAAAATACCCCTTATCTCACACGAACACCAATCCAAACCCAACGACTGTCGTCCCTAGCTAAATACCCCCATTCAGAAGACAATGGGATATGTTTCCTAGGCCCATTCGACTGTTTCAGTTAGTTTTCCTTCAAATTAAAATATAAAACATTCAATATTTAATTTGAACGTATAGTTCAATTTGCCGGGGCCACATATTGATTCTAAAAATTCCCGAAAAATAAATCTAGCTATGTTTTAACGATACAGTCCCAACAAAACTAGTTTCGTCGAATTCTGAGATCGTTTGAAAAATGGCCCTTTTCTGGTCGATCCAATTTAATAGAAATCGACCAAACAAATTTTCCTTTGCCACGCTCACATACTAGCTTCAAAAATTATGAAATTTGAAACCTAGTAATAATTTGATATCCCGGATCCAACAAAAGTGGTTTCGTCGAATTCCGAGGTTGTTTGCAAAATGGCCATTTTCACGGGCTATATAAACTCTATAGCGACCTTTCTGAAAATTCATTCAGCCGTAACTTTTGCTTCCAGCTATGAAACTTCATTTTTTAGATTCGTTAGAAAGATATTCACTAACAGATTTAAATATTTTTGGTTTCACTAGAATCCATTTTATTTTGCACCCGGTGCAGTCAGTCAAAGTCTGAATTCAAATTTTGAAACTACTGCGCCATTTCAGTCCTTGTTTATAATTAGAATTAATTATATTCATTTTCAAACGTCGATTCAAACTTACTTTTCATCTCTATTATTTAAAATATTTATTTTAAATTCACTAAAATAGCCAAATTAAAATTTTCTAACTCGTTCAGATTTTCCAGGTTGTTACAATCTCCCCCACTTAAAACTTTTCGTCCCCGAATAGGAACAAAGTCGAAAGTGGTTTGATTAATCAACTCTACTCTTAATCTGGCTTCCATTCTCCAACTTTTCAGTTTCTGAGAATTTTCTAATTCTTCAAAAAAATTGGCTAACAGCCTAAATTTTCGAAAAATTTCGCCATGATCTCCTTTGTATGGGAAGGGGTTTGGAAATTTATTGGGCCGTATTAGGTACCCAATAAATCCTAATAAGCATGCACATATTTATAATGATATATTACGGTGTCCACATGGGAGTGTGTATAGATCATAACTCCATAGAATAAATTCTCGTCACCCTATAAATGTTTTTTGTGCCTTAATGACCAGAGAGACGTGTTTATTGTCATCTCCAGACCCGTGTGGGGTTTTTATTAATCTTGCAATTTACCATTATATTTTACATGGTCCGTATCAGTCATCAGTTCAACCTGTAATATAGTCATCGCCATACAAGCCTCTCGCTTGTATGGTAAATCTTCAGCCTCTTCACACAAGCTCCAAATGCTTATGTGGTATATGATGAAGTATGCCTATCTTCACGAAGTATGCCATGTAATGTAGTTCAAAATTAATTGTTACTATCCTATGGCGACGTTTATTATTACACACAGAACAACCAGCACTCCGCATCCAATGGCATTCACAGGAGTTGATATATTAATAAATTCGCGCAACCAACTCATTAAAGTTTACCTATTTGTCGGGCACGCAAATAATTTCTTTACTCAGCAGCTAATCATTTTACCTGTTCAAACATATATAATGCACATGAATATATTTCTATCTATTTTTAAATCAGTTCAATGTGTGATTTAATCGAATAAATTCTACCATTCATTCTCTTATTGATTAAATTAACTATCGTTCTAATAATTTAATTAATCAAATCTACTATCACACAGCACAAACAACAATCAATTTTATTTTTAACTTTTCAAAATCATACAAATTAATTCATGTACTCTTTTACTTTTCAAATATATATCTTTTATATATTCAAAAATCATATTTCTAAAACTAGACTATATATATAATCACAAATACGTTATTTATAAACATATAACTCTCAACTCATTCTGGGGCACTTCTGACCCCATCTCTAACAAGTTATTCTGATTCTTTTATACTCATACTAGGATATTACTGATCCTATTTGTAATGAGTTCTTCGTCCTAGAACACTACTGGTTCTATTTCTGACGAGTTCGTTAATGTGTTATATACCAGGACTAAGCTTAACCAAAGCTCGGATACCACGTTATGACGACCCCAAACCCCGTACTGATGGTGGCAAGGGTAATCTTTGGAATATGACACATAAATAGATAATAGCAGAACAGAATTAAATAAATACACCAGATAATGTATAAATAATACACTGGATAAACGTAATCATCAGAGTTACACGGTATACAGAATCATACTTAGTGAAAATATAGTTCAGCTATATATAAATGTCTACAGCGGAAAACAAACATAATATGTACAATAGGAGCCGAACAGCATAAAAAAAGATAAATGATAGAATCCATATTCAGCTCCAGCTATCCAGAAAGAGCCTGCTAAAACCTGAACACAAGGCTGCCCGTGTAGAAAGAGGGGCACCCGAGTTTGCAAGTGAAACAAACTACGAGACAGTCATGGGACTGGTATGAGAAATCAACTTAACACATTTTACAATATGGCTAATCACAGGACCACGCCACTTTCGCGGAACGGGTTTACTCCATTGGATTGCCAGTGCTTTAAAAAAAGTCAATCTTTTAAACATCGCAATGCTTTTTATAAAAATGAAGCCATTATAAGACTTAGTTCCCATCACATAATGCAACGCAAACCGGAGGATAGAGTTTTTACCTTATAATGGCCAAAATATGCTTGATACGAATAAAACAAAAGCATTTGATATTATTACTAGTGTTTATATGTTTCTAAAACAATTTCAAATCATAAGTATCAATCATAGACGGCATTAATTGTAATAACCCGGAAAATACGAGCCAATTTAAAATTTTTAAATTGGTGATTTCAAAGGAATTTGAACAATTGAAATAGAATATTTCAATAAAATAGTGAATTAGAAATAGTGAGTCAGTTTGAAAATTTGAATTCGAACTTTGACCGACTATGCAGGATGGAAAAATATAACGGATTTTAGCGAAACCAAAAATATTTAAATGTGTTAGTCAATACCTTTCTAAGAATCTGAAAAATCGAAGTTTCATAATGGGAATAAAAAGTTATGGCCGAATGAATTTTCAGAAGAGTCGATATATAGAATATATAGCCCTGGAAAATTGATATTTTGCATACGACCTCGGAATTCGACGAAACCACTTTTGTTGGGTCCGGGATGTCAAACTATTGCTAGGTTTCAAATTTCATAATTTTTGAAGCTAGTATGTGAGCGTGGCAAAAGAAAATGTGTTTGGTCGATTTCTGTTAAATTGGATCGACCAAAAAATGGCCATTTTTCAAACGACCTCAGAATTCGACGAAACTAGTTTTGTTGGGACCGTAGCGTCAAAACATAGCTAGATTTATTTTTCTGGAATTTTTCGAATCAGTTTGTGGCCCTGGCAAATTGAAATGTGCATTCAGAGTTAAAAATTAAATGTTTTATACTTTAATTTGAAAAATAACTGACTGTAACAGTCGAATTGGCCTACGAAACATATCCCATTGTGTCCGGAATGGGGGTATTTAGCTAGGGGCGACAGTCGTTGGGTTTAAAAAGGAGTTCGTTTGAGAAAACACTATTTAAAAATTTAACATAAATCCTCGCCCAATCAGAATTTTCCATTCATAAATTAAAAAAAAAAAAAAAAGAGAACCCCCCCCCCCCCCCGATCAACGGCGAAACCGCTCCAGACCTTCTCCCCCAAATCGCCGCCGCCACAGGCGATTTTCGCCTGCGCCACCCCCCTACCTCGACGCGCCTCCTCCTCCTCTTCAAATCCGACCCCACCGCCGCCAGCCTCGTCGCCTCCTCCGCCCGTATCGACGCCAGGAAGTCGAGCACTTCCCGCCGCCGCCCTGAACGCCACCGACCACCGAACGCCACCAAACCACCACCGATTTGAAGCCCTCTCTTCCCTCTTCCACGTCCAACTCACCAATCGTCCCCACGTGCCACTGATTTCGCGAAAACAGTAAACCTAGTTTTGAAGCTTCGTGAAAGTGAGTTTTTCTTTGATCTTTACACTTTGAAAAATCATATCTTTTTGGTATGTTGACAAAATTCGATGAAACAGGAAACATCGGGACCGCAAGGAAGCTCTCTACCCAATAGAAGAAGCCGCGGATTTTTCTGACATCGTATCGATTTTTAGCACTCCGAAAACCAATGTGAGAAATCTAAATTAACGTGAAATTGAATGGAAAATGTCGTGTATAATTTATATAAGCGAAATATAAATTACATACGTGTTGTATACCTCATGTACATACGTAGTGTAAGCTATATAAGCGAAGTATGAATTTTTACATGCATAGAATAATTGAAATATGTGTTGAAATGCTAGTGAAATATAGCATATATATATATATATATATATATATATATATATATATATATATATATATATATATATATATATATATATATACTCCCCTCGTCCACAAACCATGGACGATATTTATTGTGGTGAATTGATGTGAAATATTGGATGAAAAATACGAATGGTTGAATAATTGTTTGTGGTTGATATTGTTTGGTTGTGGTTGAAAAATACCCATTAGTGATTGAAATGAATTGGGAAAATTTGTGGAAATAAAAATAAACATGCCGCCTGCGTGCGAATTAGATGCATGAATCCCCATTGTCAAAAACCGCGAGGTTTTAAGGTAGAGCGAGGAGCCGTACTAGGGACGGTGCCGGTTTTAACTACCCTGCCGTTATGCTGCCGAAATTTTGAATAATCTTTGTGTGTTAGAATTATTTTCATATGTTGAAATTATTTTTCATGCGTTGAAATTAAAGTCATATATTGAAACTATATCCATGTGTGGAAATGTTTGTGTGTTGAAAAGTGTTGTGTGAAAATTAAATTCATTTGTGAATGAATGAAGTGTTTAAACAATAAAAATTACATTTTTATATATATACGAAGTATGAAAAATATTCGCCTTATATAAATAGTTTCAACAATCAAAATTTCATCTTTCTAATATGAACAACATAAATAAAATGTCCATGTGTGGAAATGCTCATTTGTTGAGAAGTGTGTGTAGTGGAAAAGTTCATGCGTTGAATAAAAAGATCGAACAATAAAAATTACGTTTTTATTGAAACTATGAAGTGTTGAAACCATCCATTGGTTGAATAAATATTTTGAACGATAAAAATATCATTTTTATCATATTTGTGATATGCTAAAGATATGCGGACGTTGAAATAAATATTTGTGAAAGAAATATTATTTTTAACATGCATAGGAACTAAATAAAATAGTCATGTGTTGAAATCTATTTTAGTTCGCCAAAATTATCATCTTTGAAATGTGAAGTGTTAAAAATAGCCACTTGTTCAAATAAACGTGCATGAGTTGAAATATACATTAACTAGCAAATGATATGATTTTAGCCTATGCATGCAACATTAGAATGAATGGTGTTTTTAAACCAAAGCAAATCAAATATGAAATTGAATGGAAATTGATGAATGTTAGAAATTGTATATATGTACATGCATATCTATTGAACAGGTTAAAGCAAAAAGGGCTAGAGAAGAGAAATAAAATTTTGTGCCCGACAAATAGGTACACATTTACTGCTTTGTTTGGGTGATGATTTTATGAGCCTGTTGGCTAGCCGCTTGGCTTTTTCTTTTTCTTTTTGATATGAGACGCCCGTGTGGCTATTTGGGAATTTTCCCAGACCCTCCCGTACAAAGGAGGTTATGGCGAAATTTTCCAAAAATTTAAAGGCGTTAGTGAAATAACTGAAGTGGAAACGATATAGGAATTTTTGAATGAACTATATTTATATAAATATATAAATATAAATAGAATTAAAACGAAACGTGGCCGTGCAGTTCATGTTTTGAAACCGTGATTTCAAACGACTAGTGCGGGAAATCCGACCATTGGATTTTCCCGAAACTGCAACCGTTGGGTTCGCCTTGGAAATATCTTTCCAACGGCACCAACTTTGTGAAGATCCGATGGTTGGATTGCCTGGAATGTTTAATTCAAAATTGAAGAAAAACAGCGCCAGAAACGATTATATTTATATATATATAAATATAATTAAATTAAATCGAATAACGACGCTGCAGTTCGTAAATAGAAATCATAACTTCAAATGGCTAGTGTAGAAGATCCGACCGTCGGATTTTCCCAAAACTGAAACCGTTGGACTCGTTTTGAAATGACCTTCCTAATGATGTAAAATTTGTGAAGATCCAACGGTTAGATTTTCAGATATGTGTAAAACAAAATTAGTGGAAAGCAGCGCCAGTGCATCGACACGACCCGAAACGTCGTTTAATTAAATATGGCCGTTTTAAATTAAATAAAAATGGCGATATATCGCTATAAAGTAATATAGACGATATAGAGTGGAAATAAACCAATTTTGTTGTGTTTGCTTGATATGTGATGGTTGAATGTATTTGACATGAAAATTATAACTAAATAACTGAAATGTGAATGTTGAATAGTCCAACCATGTGATTAATTGATTTGAAAATCTAAATATACGTGGGTTATTTGAAAAGGCCGAGTTTATCTCATTTCAAATAATCGATCGACGTTGAGAAGTCGAAGAGTCGAAGACGACTGAAGACCGACGATCTCCACATTGGATGGATGGGCGCTACTGATGCTCGTGATTGGAGTAGCTACCATGAAGGAATTGAAGTAGTAGCCGTCCACACATACTGTTGATTGTACGGATATGCGAGGAATTGGTGCCTCTGGTTTCGTTCAGACCCAGAACGGACTTGTAAATGGACTGTGTGTCTAACATTGGATTTTGTTCTGTGTTGATTGATCTCTGTTAAATATATATCTGTTTGGCGGCGGAGAATTTATTCTCTTGCTTAACGCCCTTCTCTGAGACGTACGAGCTCAGAGGTTATGTATTGACAAAAATCAGTCGCATGGAGTGGATTGCCTGTGTAGCACGCCTGAGTGGCATATGATCAAAGCTTCTGTTGCAAAGCAAAGTCTTGTGGGTGGTGATCAAAGCATGGTCTGTGTGACGTAGCTTTGTGTATAACGTGAATTCACGAGCCTCACACCCCGGTATGAGTCAAAAACGGGAGACGGACTGCTGGGAGAGCACGACGTTTGTTTCTAGCTATGGTGGTGTCAGTGACCTACCAGCCCTGACATTATATATACTTTTCACCTGTGTGGTTGTTGGAATGCGAGGCGCCTCGATTATAGGTCTGTAAGGACCGAGAAACGTGTGTTCAGGAATAACTAATCCTCAAAAGTAAGAGAGGACCGGCCCAGCCGATTCCAAGGATCATAGTGGGGTCCTGGGACATTTGCTAGAGTGTCTCGAACGGAGAGGAGCTTGCCCCTTGCCTCGACTCATGAAGGAATCCAATTTCCAATACGAAATATGCGGACGTGATTGTATTACTAGTATGGCGACATAGTGGTATGGGTCATTTATGCCGCCTATGATTGATATTTATGATTGAATTTGCTTTTGAAACATATATGCACTAGTAATAATACCAAACACTTTTGTTTTATTCGTATGAAGCATCTTTGGCCATTATAAGGTAAAAACTCTATCCTCCGGCTTGCGTTGCATTGTGTGATGGGACCTGAGTCTTGTAATGGCTTCATTTTATATAAAGCATTGCGTTGATTTAATCATTTACTTTATTTCATGCACTAGCACTCATTGGAGTAAACCCGTTCCGCCAAAGTGGCATGGTCCTTTGATTTGCCTTATTATTGTTGTTAATAAGTTGAATAGATTTCTCATACCAGTCCCATGACTGACTCGTAGTTTGTTTCACCTTGCAAACTCGGGTGCCCTCATTTCACACGGGCAGCCTAGTTACAGGTTTCTGACGCACCTTTTTGCTCATGGCGAGGCTTGACTACACCGTGCTGACTTGGATTTTCTCCGCCATTATTGTATCTATATTATGATTCCGCCATTGGCGATGTAGACTGATATTCCTTTTGTGTACTCTTTATGTATGATTCCGCCTCAGGCGATGGTGACTGATTATGTATCATTATGCAAATAAGTTGTATCCTGTACTGTGCTTCTCTGATGTGATGATATCTACATGATTCCGCTGTCATATGAGTGTAAATTATTCTATTTTCTGTTTATGCTATTATCTGTGATCTGCTATTGATGATTATTGTGTTATATTCCAATGATTATCCTTAACACCGTGTCACGGGGTTTTGGGATCGTCACAGCTGGTATTAGAGCTTTGGTTAACCTTAGTTCTGGAGTGTAACACATTAAACACTTCGTCAAAATAGGATCAGCAGTATTCTAAGGCGAGTCGCTCATTAGAGATAGGACTAGTAAGGTCCTAGAATGAGCGGAGCAGAATAGCAAAAACAATTGATCAGTCCATCGATATCTTTTCGTAGAAATTTTCTGCTTAACTATTCAATAGACTATCATTTCTGTTAGCTGACTTTTTTCGTTGCTTATACAGAATTTGACAAATGGCTACCAGAGCAGCCGCCGCTAGAGGAGGCCGTGCCGGCCGAGGCCGAGGAAGGGGAGAAATCCCAGCTCAAGAAGGACCTTTGATACAACCTCCGGCAGCTCAATACTTCGAGCTTGACCGTGTAGCTAAGAGATATAAGAACTTAGGAGGCAAGACCTTCTCGGGAACTGGCACCGTAATAGAGGCCCTTGCATGGCTCAAAACATGCGAGAAAATTCTTGAAGGCCTAAGGCTAGGAGACGAATACAAAGCTATTATGGGTGCCTGGCTTATGCAGGAACAAGCCGAATTATGGTGGGAATCTCTTACCGCCGGGAATAGAGAAGCTGGAAGAACATGGGATGGATTTAAAGAACTCTTCAAGGAGAAATATGTCCCAGAACAAGCTCTAGAAAGAATGCACGATGATTTCGCCAATCTCCAGCAAGGGGATCTTTCCGTGCAAGATTATCTAAATAAATTTACAATGTTGTCGCCCTATGCTCCAGAGCTCGTTGCTACGGCAAAATCCAAGAATAAGAGGTTTATCCTTGGGCTAAGACGACAATATCATGATAGAGCCATGGCCCATGTCAAGCTAGAATTCAACGAGCTGGTGGAAATGACATGCAACTATGAAGACCTTGATCAAAGGCATCTGGATCAGGATTGCGCTAGAAGCCAAGCCGGAAACAAGCGCAAGCCTGCTGTAAATCAGGGCGAGTCAAGCCAAGCAGCATCTTCAAAGCCTCAGACTGGCAAGCCGCCAAGAGGAAATTGCTTTAACTGTGGTAAGCCGGGGCACTACTCAAACGTCTGCACAGCTCCGAAGAGGCAGAAGACAAATTCTCAAGGCTCGAGCCAAGGCTCTCAGAACCCTCACTCGTGCTTCAACTGTCGCAAGACCGATCATCTGGTCAAAGACTGTCCTTTGCTGAAGAAAGCTACAGTAGCTCACGTCTATGACGGGTCTAGCCCGCCAGCTGCTTCCGATGGAGCATGTAAACCTGATGTTTTGGGAGGTACCCTTACAATTAAAAATATTCTTGTTTCTGTGTTGTTTGACACAGGTGCATCGCGTAGTTTCATTGCTAATAACACAGTACACAAATTAAAGTTAAAACAGAGGAAGCTTAAAGAATCGGTTGAGGTACATAACCCGATAGGAAGTTCTATTACCCTCAGTTCGTGTTGTAAGGTTCCTACTTCTTTCTCCCGATACCAGTTTCCTTTCAATTTAATCGTTATGGATTTTCCCGAATTCGATATCATTCTCGGGCTAGATTGGTTAACGAAATATGAATCCGAAGTGAATTGTGCGGAAAGAATCGTTAAAATTCGAACGAAGCTTTGATATATTACGATTCCCTGTCATGGTTCGAATCCGAATAGAGAAGAATTTTGGTCAGCATTAGAACTTATCCCCACTTCCATGGAAAAGATTCCGATTGTTAGAAACTTTGCGGATGTGTTTGAAGAAGTTGAAAACTTACCTCCGCAAAGAGAAATAGAATTCCAAATCGATCTAATTCCCAATGCCAGACCAGTGGTGCATCCAATTCGTAGAATGACTCCGAAAGAAAAAGAAGAATTAGGCGATCAAACTCGTCAACTGTTGTGGAAGGGTCTAATCAGACCTAGTTTTTCTAATTGGGGTGCAGCTATTGTGTTTGTCCCGAAGTCAGACGGTACTCTTCGATTATGCGTTGATTACCGAGACCTCAACAAACAGACGCTTAAAAATAAATATCCATTACCTCGCATTGATGATTTGCTAGACCAATTGAATGGGGCGAAAGTATTTTCCCGGATGGACCTAGCTACAGGTTTTCATCAATTGAGAATAGCAGAAGAGTGTGTTCCTTTGACAGCTTTCAGAGGTCCAGACATATTCTATGAATGGTTAGTAATGCCGTTTGGCCTATGCAACGCTCCAGCATACTTTGTCGATCTAATGAATAGAGTGTTCAGGGGAGTTCTGAATAAATTTGTCCTCGTATTTATCGATGATATTTTAATCTACTCCAAATCAAAACCCGGGCATGAAAAAAACTTAGAACAAGTATTGGAGATTCTAAGGAAGAACGTCTTCAAAGCCAAATTCTCTAAATGTGTCTTCTGGCAAGAAGAAGTCAAATTTCTTGGCCATGTCATGTCAGAGAAAGGAATTTCTGTTGACCCAAGCAAAATAACAGCGATTCAAGACTGGAAACAACCCACTACTCCCACAGAAGTTAGAAGTTTTATGGGGTTGGCTAGTTATTATAGAAAGTTCGTTAAGGATTTTTCGAAGATATCCGGTCCGTTAACGAAGCTCATAAAGAAACATGAGAAGTTTAAGTGGACTTCCGACTGTGAAGAAGCTTTCCAGGAATTGAAATCGAAGCTGACCACCGCTCCAGTGTTAACTATTATTGATGGCAATAAAGATTTAACGGTTTGGACAGATGCTTCTATTAGAGGTCTTGGTGTAGTGTTAATGCAGAGAGGCCAAGTAGTCGCTTATGCAAGCCGCCAACTGAAACCGCATGAGAAGAATTTTGTGACTCATGATCTTGAGTTACTAGCCATCGTATTTGCCTTGAAAATCTGGAGGCATTATTTATTAGGTGAGAAGTTTATACTGTACACAGATCATCAATCGTTGAAGTATTTATATACCCAGAAAGATCTGAATCTGAGACAGCAGCGTTGGCTAGAATTTCTTGCAGCGTATGATCTTGATATCCTGTATACGCCGGGAAAGGCTAACGTTGTAGCGGATGCACTTAGTAGAAAAACCGCAATCATTGCCAATCTTATAATTACACCTGTATTGATTGATAGGATATCTGTTCTTCAGAAAAGTGACAATTTTGTGAAAGAGATGGTAAAAAGGATTCAAAGGGGCGAAGGCTCTAGTTTCCTAGTGGATAGTGAGGGAGTTCTGAGGCTGAATAGAAGAATATGTGTTCCCGACATTCCCGAGCTTAAAAGAGAAGTGCTGGACGAATGCCATAAATCCAAATTTTGCATCCATCCTGGGATGAGTAAAATGTACAACGATATCAAACGCACTTTCTGGTGGAAGGCAATGAAAAGGGATATTTCTTTGTATGTCAGTAGATGTCCTACTTGTCAATTGGTCAAGAGTGACCAACAGAAGCTAGTCGGACTGTTACAACCATTGGAAGTCCCAAGCTGGAAATGGGAACAGATTTCCATGGATTTCATAGATGGTTTGCCGCGAACCAAGAAAGGTAATGACAACATTTGGGTAATCGTAGATCGCTTCACGAAGACTGCCCATTTTATACCTGTCAGATCCAATAGAACTGCCCAAAGTCTAGCACAGATATATTTCAAAGAAATTGTTAAGCTGCATGGAATTCCCATCAGCATAGTCAGTGATAGAGATCCCCTATTTACTAGCAAGTTCTGGGAGGCTTTCCAGACAGAATTGGGAACAAAACTGAATATGAGCACCGCTTATCACCCTCAAACAGATGGCCAAACTGAGCGGGTGAATAGAATTCTAGAAGATTTATTGCGGGCTTGTATAATCGATTTTGGTGGGTCATGGGAAGATCATTTGCATTTGGCAGAATTCTCATATAACAATAGCTATCAAGCAAGTTTGAGAATGTCACCATTTGAAGCATTATATGGCAGACCCTGCAGATCTCCAGCATGTTGGGTAGAACCTGGCAACAGACTTGTACTAGGACCCGATATGATTAGAGAAGCATCTGATAAAGTGGACCTCATCAAGAAGCGATTGAAAACCGCCCAAACCCGACAGAAAAGTTATGCAGACTCTAGAAGGAGAGATTTGACATTTGTTGTTGGTGATCATGTTTATTTAAAGGTTTCTCCGATGAGAGGAGTAATCAGATTTGGCAAGACTGGGAAGTTGGCTCCGAGATTTATTGGTCCCTTTCCAATACTTGAGCGAATTGGAACTCTTGCTTATAGGGTTCAATTAGCAGATTGGTTGCCTGGAGTGCACAATGTATTTCACGTATCTCAACTTAGGAGACATGTGCATGATCCGGATCTTTTTGTAGAAGAAGCAGCGCAACGGGATGTGGAGATAACTCCAGAATTAGCACTCAGAAGAGAGCCATTAAAGATTGTTGGCAAAGAAACTAGATAACTCAGAAGTAAAAAGGTTCATTTAGTTAAGGTGCAGTGGAGCAGTGATCCTAGAGACTGTACTTGGGAAACTGAGGAAAGCATTAAGCAAGCTTACCCCAAATGCAGAGTGGATATCTCTGACTAACTCCGGTGCAAGGTACCTTTACAATACTTTGCATTTACATTTTATTTCCTACTTTACTGTTGTTTCCTTTTCGAGGACGAAAAGTTTTAAGTGGGGGAGATTGTAATAACCCGGAAAATACGAGCCAATTTAAAAAATTTAAATTGGTGATTTCAAAGGAATTTGAACAATTGAAATAGAATATTTCAATAAAATAGTGAATTAGAAATAGTGAGTCAGTTTGAAAATTTGAATTCGAACTTTGACCGACTATGCAGGATGGAAAAATATAACGGATTTTAGCGAAACCAAAAATATTTAAATCTGTTAGTCAATACCTTTCTAACGAATCTGAAAAATCGAAGTTTCATAACGGGAATCAAAAGTTATGGCCGAATGAATTTTCAGAAGAGTCGATATATAGAATATACAGCCCTGGAAAATTGATATTTTGCATACGATCTCGGAATTCGACGAAACCACTTTTGTTGGGTCCGGGATGTCAAACTATTGCTAGGTTTCAAATTTCAAAATTTTTGAAGCTAGTATGTGAGCGTGGCAAAAGAAAATGTGTTTGGTCGATTTGTGTTAAATTGGATCGACCAGAAAATGACCATTTTTCAAACGACCTCAGAATCCGACGAAACTAGTTTTGTTGGGACCGTAGCGTCAAAACATAGCTAGATTTATTTTTCTGGAATTTTTCGAATCAGTTTGTGGCCCTGGCAAATTGAAATGTGCGTTCAGAGTTAAAAATTAAATGTTTTATACTTTAATTTGAAAAATAACTGACTGTAACAGTCGAATTGGCCTACGAAACATATCCCATTGTGTCCGGAATGGGGGTATTTAGCTAAGGGCGACAGTCGTTGGGTTTAAAAGGAGTTCGTTTGAGAAAACACTATTTAAAAATTTAATATAAATCCTCGCCCAATCAAAATTTTCCATTCATAAATCAAAAATAAAATAAAAAAAGAGAAACCCCCCCGATCAACGGCGAAACCGCTCCAGACCTTCTCCCCCAGATCGCCGCCGCCACAGGCAATTTCCGCCTGCGCCAACCCCTACCTCGACGAGCCTCCTCCTCATCTTCAAATCCGACCCCACCGCCGCCAGCCTCGTCGCCTCCTCCGCCCGTATCGACGCCAGGAAGTCGAGCACTTCCCGCCGCCGCCCTGAACGCCACCGACCACCGAACGCCACCAAACCACCACCGATTTGAAGCCCTCTCTTCCCTCTTCCATGTCCAACTCACCGATCGTCCCCACGTGCCACTGATTTCGCGAAAACAGTAAACCTAGTTTTGAAGCTTCGTGAAAGTGAGTTTTTCTTTGATCTTTACACTTTGAAAAATCATATCTTTTTGGTATGTTGACGAAATTCGATGAAATAGGAAACATCGGGACCGCAAGGAAGCTCTCTACCCAATAGAAGAAGCCGCGGATTTTTCTAACATCGTATCGATTTTTAGCACTCCAAAAACCAATGTGAGAAATCTAAATTAACGTGAAATTGAATCGAAAATGTCGTGTATAATTTATATAAGCGAAATATAAATTACATACGTGTTGTATACCTCATGTACATACGTAGCGTAAGCTATATAAGCGAAGTATGAATTTTTACATGCATAGAATAATTGATATATGTGTTGAAATGCTAGTGAAATATAGCAAATATATATATATATATATATATATATATATATATATATATATACTCCCCTCATCCACAAACCATGGACGATATTTATTGTGGTGAATTGATGTGAAATATTGGAAGAAAAATACGAATGGTTGAATAATTGTTTGTGGTTGATATTGTTTGGATGTGGTTGAAAAATACCCATTAGTGATTGAAATGAATTGGGAATATTTGTGGAAATAAAAATAAACATGCCGCCTGCGTGCGAATTAGATGCATGAATCCCCTTTGTCAAAAACCGCGAGGTTTTAAGGTAGAGCGAGGAGCCGTACTAGGGACGGTGCCGGTTTTAACTACCCTGCCGTTATGCTGCCGAAATTTTGAATAATCTTTGTGTGTTAGAATTATTTTCATATGTTGAAATTATTTTTCATGCGTTGAAATTAAAGTCATATATTGAAACTATATCCATGTGTGGAAATGTTTGTGTTTTGAAAAGTGTTGTGTGAAAATTAAATTCATTTGTGAATGAATGAAGTGTTTAAACAATAAAAATTACATTTTTATATATATATACGAAGTATGAAAAATATTCGCCTTATATAAATAGTTTCAACAATCAAAATTTCATCTTTCTAATATGAACAACATAAATAAAATGTCCATGTGTGGAAATGCTCATTTGTTGAGAAGTGTGTGTAGTGGAAAAGTTCATGTGTTGAATAAAAAGATCGAACAATAAAAATTACATTTTTATTGAAACTATGAAGTGTTGAAACCATCCATTGGTTGAATAAATAATTTGAACGATAAAAATATCATTTTTATCATATTTGTGATATGCTAAAGATATGCGGACATTGAAATAAATATTTGTGAAAGAAATATTATTTTTAACATGCATAGGAACTAAATAAAATAGTCATGTGTTGAAATCTATTTTAGTTCGCCAAAATTATCATCTTTGAAATGTGAAGTGTTAAAAATAGCCACTTGTTCAAATAAACGTGCATGAGTTGAAATATACATTAACTAGCTAATGATATGATTTTAGCCTATGCATGCAACATTAGAATGAATGGTGTTTTTAAACCAAAGCAAATCAAATATGAAATTGAATGGAAATTAATGAATGTTAGAAATTGTATATATGTACATGCATATCTATTGAACAGGTTAAAGCAAAAGGGGCTAGAGAAGAGAAATAAAATTTTGTGCCCGACAAATAGGTACACATTTACTGCTTTGTTTGGGTGATGATTTTATGAGCCTGTTGGCTAGCCGCTTGGCTTTTTCTTTTTCTTTTTGATATGAGACGCCCGTGTGGCTATTTGGGAATTTTCCCAGACCCTCCCGTACAAAGGAGGTTATGGCGAAATTTTCCAAAAATTTAAAGGCGTTAGTGAAATAACTGAAGTGGAAACGATATAGTAATTTTTGAATGAACTATATTTATATAAATATAAATAGAATTAAAATGAAACGTGGCCGTGCAGTTCATGTTTTGAAACCGTGATTTCAAACGACTAGTGCGGGAAATCCGACCATTGGATTTTCCCGAAACCGCAACCGTTGGGTTCACCTTGGAAATATCTTTCCAACGGCACCAACTTTGTGAAGATCCGACGGTTGGATTGTCTGAAATGTTTAATTCAAAATTGAAGAAAAACAGCGCCAGAAGCGATTATATATATATAAATATATAAATATAATTAAATTAAATCGAATAACGACGCTGCAGTTCGTAAATAGAAATCATAACTTCAAATGGCTAGTGTAGAAGATCCGACCGTCGGATTTTCCCAAAACTGAAACCGTTGGACTCGTTTTGAAATGACCTTCCTAATGATGTAAAATTTGTGAAGATCCAACGGTTAGATTTTCAGATATGTGTAAAACAAAATTAGTGGAAAGCAGCGCCAGTGCATCGACACGACCCGAAACGTCGTTTAATTAAATATGGCCGTTTTAAATTAAATAAAAATGGCGATATATCGCTATAAAGTAATATAGACGATATAGAGTGGAAATAAACCAATTTTGTTGTGTTTGCTTGATATGTGATGGTTGAATGTATTTGACATGAAAATTATAACTAAATAACTGAAATGTGAATGTTGAATAGTCCAACCATGTGATTAATTGATTTGAAAATCTAAATATACGTGGGTTATTTGAAAAGGCCGAGTTTATCTCATTTCAAATAATCGATCGACGTTGAGAAGTCGAAGAGTCGAAGACGACTGAAGACCGACGATCTCCACATTGGATGGATGGGCGCTACTGATGCTCGTGATTGGAGTAGCTACCATGAAGGAATTGAAGTAGTAGCCATCCACACATACTGTTGATTGTACGGATATGCGAGGAATTGGTGCCTCCGGTTTCGTTCAGACCCAGAACGGACTTGTAAATGGACTGTGTGTCTGACATTGGATTTTGTTCTGTGTTGATTGATCTCTGTTAAATATATATCTGTTTGGCGGCGGAGAATTTATTCTCTTGCTTAACGCCCTTCTCTGAGACGTACGAGCTCAGAGGTTATGTATTGACAGAAATCAGTCGCATGGAGTGGATTGCCTGTGTGGCACGCCTGAGTGGCATATGATCAAGGCTTCTGTTGCAAAGCAAAGTCTTGTGGGTGGTGATCAAAGCATGGTCTGTGTGACGTAGCTTTGTGTATAACGTGAATTCGCGAGCCTCACACCCCGGTATGAGTCAAAAACGGGAGACGGACCGCTGGGAGAGCACGACGTTTCTTTCTAGCTATGGTGGTGTCAGTGACCTACCAGCCCTGACATTATATATACTTTTCACCTGTGTGGTTGTTGGAATGCGAGGCGCCTCGATTATAGGTCTGTAAGGACCGAGAAACGTGTGTTCAGGAATAACTAATCCTCAAAAGTAAGAGAGGACCGGCCTAGCCGATTCCAAGGATCATAGTGGGGTCCTGGGACATTTGCTAGAGTGTCTCGAACGGAGAGGAGCTTGCCCCTTGCCTCGACTCATGAAGGAATCCAATTTCCAATACGAAATATGCGGACGTGATTGTATTACTAGTATGGCGACATAGTGGTATGGGTCATTTATGCCACCTATGATTGATATTTATGATTGAATTTGCTTTTGAAACATATATGCACTAGTAATAATACCAAACACTTTTGTTTTGTTCGTATGAAGCATCTTTGGCCATTATAAGGTAAAAACTATATCCTCCGGCTTGCGTTGCATTGTGTGATGGGACCTGAGTCTTATAATGGCTTCATTTTATAAAAAGCATTGCGTTGATTTAATCATTTACTTTATTTCATGCACTAGCACTCATTGGAGTAAACCCATTCCACGAAAGTGGCGTGGTCCTTTGATTTGCCTTATTATTGTTGTTAATAAGTTGAATAGATTTCTCATACCAGTCCCATGACTGACTCGTAGTTTGTTTCACCTTGCAAACTCGGGTGCCCTCATTTCACACGGGCAGCCTAGTTACAGGTTTCTGACGCACCTTTTTGCTCATGGCGAGGCTTGACTACACCGTGCTGACTTGGATTTTCTCTGCCATTATTGTATCTATATTATGATTCCGCCATTGGCGGTGTAGACTGATATTCCTTTTGTGTACTCTTTATGTATGATTCCGCCTCAGGCGATGGTGACTGATTATGTATCATTATGCACTAAGTTGTATCCTGTACTGTGCTTCTCTGATGTGATGATATCTATATGATTCCGCTGTCGTATGAGTGTAAATTATTCTATTTTCTGTTTATGCTATTATCTGTGATCTGCTATTGATGATTATTATGTTATATTCCAATGATTATCCTTAACACCGTGTCACGGGGTTTTGGGATCGTCACATTAATGCTCCATACCACTATGTCGCCATATATAGGTATACAATCAAAACTGCACAGTCACGTATTCGAAAATTGGATTTCCGTCATGAACCAAGGCAAAAGATAGTCCTTACCGAGTTCGAGACTCTCTAGCCCGAGCCTCCGGAACAGCTTCAACTGCCCCTTGGAGCGACAGGGTCGGTCCACACGGAGTGGATTACAGTGCCTGAACAATACGTTTCCCCGCCCTTTGGGGCGTAAATGAGCCAACGAATGACTCCATCGGTTCCGGATCGACCGATATAACTGAGGCGCCTCGCAACAACAACAACCACATATGTGAAAATAATATATATGCCAGCCAGTTTAAGCACTGACACCACCTCTAGCTAGAAAGAAACGCATGTCCTCCCTGAGGTCCTCTCCTGTTTCTGGTTCATACCGGGGTGTGAGGCTCGCGAGTTCACGTTATACACAAAGCTACGCCACACAGTGGTGCTTTGATCATCAACCACAAGACTTTGCTTTTCAACAGAAGCCTTGATTACTGCACCTTAGCATGCCCCACAGGCAATTCACACCATGCAACTAATGGCTATCAATCACACAGAATGAATTCAAATGTCAGACTCACAGTCCTTTTACAAGTCCGTTCTAGGTCTGAACGAAACTGGAGGCACTATATACCTCGCATACCCATCGATCTCCACGTACGTCTGGACGATCACCACTCACTATCCATATTTAGGGATGCCTCCCAATCAGGACATCAGTTACCATCCAACCGAGGTGAAGATCTCCGGTCTTCAACCACCGTCTTCATCTTCGACTTCTTATCGTCGATTCAGTTATTCAGAATGGGATAAACCCGGTCTTTATGAGAAACTCGCATATATAATAAAAAGTGCTACACAAACACAACATACACCTCATTTCAATTCATCTATCACTAACCGTATATCAGTAAGAGAACGATTTCCCAAATATTAACCCCAAAGGCCGAAACCAACATCAGATCAAAACCAAGGAAACCATTTGATTTAGCTAACCTTCAGTTAGTTTCTAAATTTCACATTCCATATTGTTTATAATAAGTTATAACGATTCATCGCTATTTTTATTTATTTAAAAATATCCAATTCATTCAAACGACGCTTCAGGCCATAACGTGGCAATGTCGCTGTTTTTCTTCTGATTTGATTTACACATATCTGAAAATCTAACTGTTGGATCTTCACAAATTTTATATCATTAGAAAGATCTTTTTAAAACGAATCCAACGGTTGGATCTCTCGGTACACTCGTTTGAAGTTTTGATTCCAAAATACGAACTGCAGCGTCGTTATTCGATTTAATTTAATTATATATATAAATATAATCGATTCTGGCGTTGTTTTTCTTCAGATTTGAATTAAACATTCCAGACAATCCAACCGTTGGATCTTCACAAAGTGGATGTCATTAGAAAGATATTTCCAAGGCGAACCCAATGGTTTTGGTTTTGGGAAAATCCAATGGTCAGATCTCCTGCACTAATCGTTTGAAATCACGGTTTCAAAACACGAACTGCAGCTTCGTTATTCGATATATTTTAATTATGTATATATATATAAATATAATCAATTCTTCTATTTCAAAACCATATTCTTTTCATACATTTGATAAAAATGATATTTATATCCAACAGACATTTATTTCGACACTTCACTATTTTTAACAATTCATGTATATAATAAAAATATGATTTTTATTGCAAAACGATTTATTTCAAAACACAACTATTTTATATAGTTTATACAGATGATAAAAATATGATTTTTATTGTAAAACAATTTATTTCAAAACACGACTATTTTATATAGTTCATATAGATGATAAAAATATGATTTTTATTATAAGACAATTTATTTCGAACTCGAATACCATTCAACACATGAATTTCTATTCAACGAATGAATTTCTATTCAACACATGAATGTTTTCTATAGTTCGTATATATAAAATAAAAATGTTATTTCTATTGTTAAAACTATTTATTTAAAACACGAATACCATTCAACACATGAATTTCTATTCAACGAATGAATTTCTATTCAACACATGAATGTTTTCTATAGTTCGTATATATAAGATAAAAATGTGATTTTTATTGTTAAAACAATTTATTTAAAACACGAATACCATTTAACACATGAATTTCTATACAACGAATGAATTTCTATTCAACACATGAATGTTTTTTATAGTTCGTATATATAAGATAAAAATGTGATTTTTATGGTTAAAATAATTTATTTAAAACACGAATACCATTCAACACATGAATTTCTATTCAACAAATGAATTTCTATTCAACAAATGAATTTCTATTCAACACATGAATGTTTTCTATTCAACACATGAATATAGTTTCAACACATGAAAATAATTCTAACACATGAATATTATTCAAAATTTCGGCAGCATAACGGCAGGGTAGTTAAAAGCGGGGTTGTCCCTAGTACGGCTCCTCGCTTTACCTTAAAGCCTCGCATCTTTTGACAATGGGGATTTCATGCATCTAGTTCGCACGTAGACGGCATGTATATTTTTTTCTTTTCCACAAACTAATCCTATATGGTCTCAACAAAATAATTCTCAACCACAAACGGGTATTTTTCAACCACAATCAATCACTTTCAACCATAAACAATTCTAATCAACCATTCGCTATCAACCAATTTTCACACCAATTACAACCAATAAATATCATCCATGGTTTGTGGACGAGGGGCGTATATATATAAGTATATTTCACTTCTATTCAACACATATATAATTTTTACCACGCATATATAACTTATAAATCGTACGTACAACGCTTATACATGAGGAGTACAACGCTTATATAACTCATACATCGACTATATAATTTATACATCGTCGTTTTCCATATCGTTTATAATTCAGAAATCTCACATTGGGTTCCACTCCACCAAAAATAGCATAAGGCTCAGAAAAATATCCGGTCTCTTCTAGAATGTAGAAGACGTCCACACGAGTCCACTGTCTCTTGTTTCACTGAATTTCGTCAAGAAACAAAAAAGATATGATTTTTATAGTGAAATCAAAAACCGTAGCGCTTTAAAGTGCTATAATACAGTTTAGAATTAAATCAGCCGTACCTCAGCTGAAGGGTTTGAAACTAGGTTTCAATTTTTCTTCGAATCTGTGTAGTTATTCATCGATCGACCTTTGCAGCGTCGGAGGCGGAGGAGCGGCGCACCTGCGTGTGGCGGTGGGGTGGCGTTCGATCGCCTGAGGCGGCGGCGGCGGCGACTTGAACGTCACGACTTCGTGAGCTCGATTCGAGCTCTACAGTTCACCAAAAAAATCCAAACTTCATATGGATTTAAAGATCTCGCCGAGCTCTTCAAAATCTTCAACTGTGTCAAGGTCTGAAACGAAGCGGTTTGGAAGAGATCGGTTTGTTATGGGGAGAGAGACGATGGGTTTGATCAATGAGATTTTTTTAATATTTATACATTTTAAAAATCCGAAAATACCCCTTATCTCACACGAACACCAATCCAAACCCAATGACTGTCGTCCCTAGCTAAATACCCACATTCCAAACACAATGGGATATGTTTCGTAGGCCCATTCGACTATTTCAGTTAGTTTTCCTTCAAATTTAAATATAAAACATTCAATATGTAATTTGAACTTACATTTCAATTGTCGGGGCCATATATTGATTCTAAATATTCCCGAAAAATAAATCTAGCTATGTTTTTACGATACGGTCGCAACAAAACTAGTTTCATCGAATTCTGAGACCGTTTGAAAAATGGCCCTTTTCTGGTCGATCAAATTTAATTGAAATCGACCAAACACATTTTCCTTTGCCACGCTCACATACTAGCTTCAAAAATTTTGAAATTTGAAACCTAGCAATAATTTGACTTCCCGGATCCAACAAAAGTGGTTTTGTCAAATTCCGAGGTCGTTTGCAAAACGGCCATTTTCACGGGCTATATAAACTCTATAGCGACCTTTCTGAAAATTCATTTATCCATAACTTTTGCTTCCAGCTATGAAACTTCGATTTTTCAGATTCGTTAGAAAGATATTCACTAAAAAAATTAAATATTTTTGGTTTCACTAGAATCCGTTTTATTTTGCCCCCGGTGCAGTCAATCAAAGTTTGAATTCAAATTTTGAAACTACCGCGCCATTTCAGGCCTTGTTTATAATTAGAATTAATTATATTCATTTTCAAACGTCGATTCAAACTTACTTTTCATCGCTATTATTTAGTATATTTATTTTAAATATTTTAAATTCACTAAAATAGCCAAATTAAAATTTTCAAACTGGTTCAGATTTTTCGGGTTGTTACAAATTTCTTCTATTTTTATTTTTATTGCCCTTTATGACCATAATGGTCATATTTTCCTAAGGCAACTATTTATCTGTCCCAAGGTTTCTATTTGTTGTACCCAAGCAGACAATTACTATTATTTATTTATTTATTTATTGGTTGACTGTTATATATATATATATATATATATATATATATGTGTGTGTGTGTGTGTGTGTGTGTGTGTGTGTGTGTGTACCGGGCCTCTCACATTAAGTTGACTACTTTTGGATGTTGGATTTTTCGGTCGGTTCCGGGCGGACTTCTATCCCAAGTTAAACTTAACCTCATGCCTTAGTACATTTATATTTATGCACTAGACCCTCACATTAAGCTGAGTTCCTGTGGTTGTTGGATTTGCCGGTGGATTCCGGACAGACTTATACCACAACTGAGCTTAACTTCGTGTCTAAATGCAGATATAATTTAAATTTCCTAATTAGGGTGTACAACATTTATCCTGATTAATTTAGGAATTGTAACCATTATCCTATTCTGTTTACTTTCCCCATTCAGCATTGGTCACAATTGTTATTTGTTGATTTGCGGTTCTGTTTATAACAATTAATTATATTTACTGCTACAGATGGTTACCACAAATATATTAATTCAATATGGGTTACATTTGCATATAATTCCATAAATGAACCTCATTCAAACATTAAATACAATGTATAATTTTACCGTTTTACGCTGGTTTGGATGGATAAGATGCATGTATTTATACTTATGTTTTCATGTGGTCAACGTAGTTATTATTTTTGTTATTATTATTTTAATTTTAATGATTTGGTTAATCATCAACCAAGCATTCCTTTTGCATTATCTTGGCAAAAGGTTTAAAATCTTACAAAAAGACCGTTAGTCGTAATTATTGTAAACAATGCCTAATTAGTAAAAAAGACATATCTCAAATTCACAAGAAATATATATGTATATATATATATATATATATATGTATATATATATATATATTTGGAATAGTTGATGCAAACTATGCACAAATATGTATATTTATATTTATACGTACGTTTGCACCACTTTCCTTTTCAAATCTTTTTGTCATATCTCTTGTGAATTCAAAATGATATTTTTGTTCAAAAAGAGGGAAACGACATATCTACAACAATTAAGCCAAAACCCACCAATCTTGAATACAAACAGGCATGATCCTTATAAATATTACAATCACAATATTTACCAATTGAATCTTTTTACCTAAATTCATCGGATTTGTTTTTCAGCACTGAACTAGAGATCAGGAATGTAACAACATCTTCTTTTTTTGGCAAAGCCAGCGGGGTCTAATGGCCCCTTCCATTTTATTTATATATATATGAGAGAACTTACAACATAAATAAGGAGATAGGAAATATAAGAAATACATAAGACAGAAAAGAAAACAGGGTAGGAGAGCAAGCTAAGACCATCAAAGATGCACATGCGGTTCAAAGTAGAAGGTTGACATGGTGATCTCTTTGCTAATATCGGCACATATTATATGGAACAATTGCAGTCTTGTTTTTGATCTGCTATTGGAAACACTTTCATTTCTTTCATGCCAAATTGCAGATAATGTTACTTTGAACATTATCAACAATTCATATGTAGAGCTTTGCTTCCGACTTGTTGCCTAGTAAATACTGTTCCATTCTTCGTTGCTGTTTCACTTTGGACCCGAAAGCGCTCCATGGTTTCGTATCTTGGCCTATAGTGTATATGAAGAGGAGAAACCAAAGAAAAGATGATAGGTATCCTCAGTAGATGATCTACAGCAAACACATTCAGAAGGTACATTAATCCCCTTAGCACGCAGATTACTCTTTTTTTGTGATGTATTTTGATACACCGTCCAACAATGGAAATTAAGCTATTCATTCATATGCCTATTCCATATACTCTTACACCATTTGACTTTCAGCATATTTTGTTTCAGAAGTGAGCGTAGAGAAAACTAGGCTAGTAGCATGTTTCTTATGCTCATTAGTCCATACATACTCCATTTGCTGTCGCAATTGATACCGAGTTCCATTTTATATTTGTAGCACTCTATTTACAGCAGTGTTGTTGCAGTATGGTATTCTGATCGTACTATCAGATATATAGGCAGTTGCACGCGCATTAAGAGGTATGTTGCTTTGCATGATCTGATCGTAGGACATTAATTTCCTAAGCACAGTACCAGTTTGTATCTAAGGAGATAGCCAAAAAAATTCTTCACTGTCGGTAGCTATGTACTTTCAGCATGGTCATCCACACCCAACTGCACGAAGGCTTGGGTGAAACCATCCATATATCGTCAGATTTCAAGTTATGGTTGATGCACCATTTGACCCATAGGAACCTCGATTGTATTACAATTTTCTCAAAATGTTTAGATAAGGCTGCATAGTTCCATGAACCTATGTTTTTGAGACCAAGACCACCTTTATGTTTTGGTTTTTCCAATTTATGAAATGCAGTGGGCGACAACTTACTGGAATGGATTGAGACAGTCCATAGAAAATTACGCATTACAGTTCTATGCATGGTCAACAGCTTCGAAGGTAATATGAATGTTCTTCACTAGTAGACGGTCATCGAGAATATGATAGAATTGAAAATAACTAAACTACCGGGATGCGATATATATCTATTTTCCCAACGTGTCAGCACTGAAGGGATTTTTTTCATATAGAGGTATGCATTGGGTTATAGATATTCTTTTGGTAGCCAACAGGATTCCAAGATAAGATATAGAGCTATCCATACTCATCATCTTGATGATATGTAGACATATAGTCCTTTGTTCAGTAAACACTCCACATATTAATATTTGGTATTTATCAATATTTAATTTGAGTCCAGAGAAAGAGTGAAATGGTGCAAGTACTTCCATTATGGTTTGGAGTGAGTTTACCGTTGGTTTGGTGAAAATCATCAAGTCGTCCGCAAAAAAGAGAGAGGTAATCCAAGGATCCTTGCATATAGGATGAAGCTTAAATTTTTTCAAGGCCACTTGCCTCTCAATCTCCATGTTTAGAATTTCAATAACCAGTATGAAAAGGTAGGGTGAAATCGGATCTCCTTGCCTTAAACCATTGCATCCCCCAAAGTATCTGACAGTATGGGCATTGAACACTAAAGAGTATCTCACCGTTGATATGCTTAAGTGTATCCATGTTACAAACTTGCTTGGGAATTTCATTTTTTTCATAATATGATTGATAGTTTTCCAATTTACAATGTCAAATGCTTTCCTTTTGTCAATTTTCAATAGTGCTCGGGGAGACTTATTTTTCCAGATGTAGCCATTCAATAATTCATGGTTCATGAGAATGTTAACAATGATGCTTCTATTAGGTGGAAAGGCCAATTGGTTGAGGGATATCAATAGTTCTAGAGCATTTTTGAGTCTTGAAGCCAAAATTTTTGAAATAGCTTTGTAAATAACATTACAACACGCTATTGATCAAAAGTGTGAAACACTTGTAGGATTTGAAATTTTGGGAATCAAAGTCAATTCCTGGAATTTATGGATGACATCATCTTTTTTTGTCAAAGAAATTATGCACTACCTTTAAGATATCCTTTTAAACAATGTGCCAAATATGAATATAAAAGGATGCCTTGAATCCGTCTGGCCCTGAGATGCCAACTTCCTCATTAAAAAGATCGCATTTTTATTTCTTCATCAGTGACAGGAGATATGAGTTCCTGCTACATACAAGTATGCAAGCATGGAATTAGCAATTATGTAGTGAAGGAGCGGTCCGGATCTATATGTTGCTTTCCAATGAGATCAGTATAATATGCCAGAAAAGCATCATCAATCTAGTTAGGGGAGTTATTCAGATGACCATGGGTATCATATATGGAGTGGATAAGAGATTTTGATTGTTTGATTTTCAGAGAGGCATGAAAGAATTTTGAATTTCTATCACCAAATATAGACCAGTTCCGATTTAGTTTCTATTGCACCATTCTAGATTCAATTTGCAATGCTCTATCAAGTTGTTCAGAAATATCTCTCTCCATAAAGTATGTATTAGCATCAACAGCGGGATTGAAATTATGGCTTTGCACCTATTCGAGTTTTTTATGCTAATTCAGTAGATTGTTTGTTACCTGTTTTGTACACCTTCTTGGACCAAGTCTTTAAAGCTTCTTTTGCATTCTTCAATTTCTTTTGTAAATTGTGCATAGGGTTTCCATACATGTGTATTTTCTAAGCAGATTGAACCACCTGTAACATGTTAGAGTTATATATACATTCATCAAAAAAATTGAAATTTACTTGTTTAAATAAAATTGCTGCTCCAAAGTTGAGGATGGGGGGCAATGGTCAGATAGTAAGGGCATGGGGATGTCGATGTCAATTGCGGACCAGTAGGAAAGTGTATGAGGGTTCATCAGACCATGGTCAATCTTGGGTATATGGTGCAAATAGGTATAAACAAATTTTAGAATCCCATAATTAACACTATTCCTAACCATAATTCATATATTCAAGTTTTAACAATGTTTAAAATCAGATCTTGATGGGTGTCAATCCAATTACAACAATTTAGTGAATAGATCTGATAGAAATAGGCATAAAAATTTAGATCTAATTCAAACGAAACAAATAAGTCATTATAATTGTATTCGTAAATTTCTCACCCACCTTATAACCACCAAATCCAAAGTTTGAACCCTTTAGGCCTATAATTCCAAATTCTTATAAATCTACAATTTATGTGGAAAGGGGAAAATTCCAGATTTACAGAGATGTAAGAAAATAGGAAGTGAGGGGAGAATCTAATTTGAAGCATTAATTTGCATTCTTTTCTATTATATCTGTTAATCCTATAAATTTCATATGAACTGGATTTGATTTATAGTATATAAACATATTTTTATTTTAGAAATTAGGTTTAGAGAAGGAAGAAAATGGCAAAGCTTCGCTGCTACCCATGGATTTGTGTGGAAAAGAATTAGGCCTTACCTCCCCCCCCTTTATTTATAGGAATGGCAATGGCCTAGGACCGTTAAATTTATTTTAGGGGATTTGTACTTAAAGGGCCTTCGTTATGTTAAAATTTTATTTCTAGGACACACGCGGTGAATAATTAGTTTCCATGACAATTTAAAAAACCCTTGCCCATCTGCGTCTCATTTTTCTCAAAACAGACGATTCCGTAAAACCCTAATTTGATCTTCTCATTCAAGTCGACATTCTAAAGTGAGGTAAAATTGTAAAATCGCTAATACCCTACAGGTCAAAATCTATTTTTTCAATTTTTACCATTCAACATTTACCGAAGCATCTAAGCATTATATATCACTACTTCTCAACTATTTTTTTTTTCTTGTGTGCTTGTAATTCCTTTTTTTGGTTATTTGATTATTACTGACGGTTTTTGCCTCTTTGATTACTGAAAAGATAAATAAAAATATCTTTTAAGTAATTGTGAGTAATTTTTAAGTTTAACTAAACTAGAACTAAGAATTTAGCGTATGCTTGTCTTACTTTATACCAAAATAGACAACTTAGATAATGAAAACTATCCTAAAACTGCTAGTTTTGACGACACTGCTTCAGTATGTTCAAAATGGATTGTTACATCACTGCTTCAGTATGTACAAATTGCACAAACATATTTAACTAAATAACTGATAGAGATATCATTTTATCTTTTACTATAAAAAATATAAAGGAATTTATCTTTAAGTTTTTACAGCTGATATAATAATTATAATTACTTTATAGCAAGATAGTAATCATCATTATAAAGTTATCGTGTTTATCTTTATACCAAGATAAACATGTTTAGAGTCTAAATCATTTTTATATTCAATTAAAATTACTACGTGATTCTCCAACACCAACAACCGAGGCTGATTTATCTTTCTATACTGATACATTTATAGAAAAGATACACTTGTTTATCTTTCTATACAGATATTATATTTTAAATTATTATTAACTTTAAATAATAAGATATAAAAGTTATAAAAGAAGCTTTGTTAAATTAGTAATGGAATTTTTTTAACAAACTATCTTCATGAATATTTTAGAAGCTATAAATTTATTTGGTTTAAAAGATAAACTCGTTTATATTTCTATACAAATATTGTATTTTAAATAAATATTGTCTTTCTGATTTTTTGATATTACAATTTAAATTATTATTGATTTTAAACAATAAGATATACAAGTTATAAAAGAAGTTTTGTTAAATTAATAAAAAAATTACTAAAAACTATCTTTACGAAAAATTTTGAAGCTATATTTTTTTGTAAAAAAGTTAAACAAGGTTATCTTTCTATACAAATATTGAATTTTTAATGATTATTGTCTTTAAACAATCAGATATACTAGTTGTTAAAGAAGTTTTGTTAAATTACTAAGGGAAAAATATTTAATAAAAACTGTCTTTATGAATATTTTTGAAGCTAAAAATGTATCTGTTTTAAAAGATAAACAAGAATATCTTTCTATACAGATATTGAATTTTAAATGATTATTTTCTTTAAACAATCAGATATACAAGTTATTAAAGAATTTTTTTTTAAATTAATGAGAAAAAAATAATTACAAAAAACTATCTTTACGAAATTTTTTAAAGCTATAAATGTGTAACGAACTGGGATTTTCGACTCCGAAAATCAACACAAAACTACCATGTTGACTATTCAGACATCGGAAATTCCTGATCATTAATAGAAAGAAGTTAGAGGGTGAGAATATATAAGATGGAAAATTAGAATAGAAGAAGAAGAAGATCACCCCAGAACAGAATCAGAGTAATACGAGTCTCACAGTGGAATGAATAAAATATATTATAACATAACTTTGAAATAAAACTGTATTTATATATATACATACAATAACATTATCAGAGTACGACACTTACACACAGCGGAAATAACAATAGCTATATAATCCTGAAGCCTCCCGCTTCAAGCTCCTCCAAGTATATTTGTAAAGACCTGAACTACTTGTCTGCCCATACAAATTTTGGTACCCAAGAGTTTAAGGAAAACAAAACAAAATAAACTCTGGGTCAGTCATGGGACTTGTGTAAGTAAACTCAAATCATTTGGTTTAACTTTTCAAAATCCTTTTCAAAAGAAAAGGTAATTATAAGACCGATCCACACATAAACACGGACGGTTTTTACCTTACGATAACCCAAAACACTTTCAAAATCAATATTTTCTGATATTATTATAATGTCTAATCATAAGTAATTAACAATCTACCAGAATGCTTTCATCTCACGTTCCACAAATATACCATACAAACAAAACTGCGGGCGCTTATTGGAGACTGGATTCCAACTATGACAAGGTATGGGACCACCTGTGTAACACCCTGGATTTTTGAATAATCGAATTAACTAAATTAAAGAATAATTAATCTCAGATGTGAGAATTAAGGGAAAAGGGTTGCGCCATTGTGTTCGTCTGGGAATTCTGGTTGAGATAGAGTCCAAGTTTGCGTAAATTGGACTCCGTATGAAAAAGATATCTTTTAAATTAAATATTGCAGCAAAACATGAAAAAAAAAAAGGAATAGGAAAAGAATAAATGTTTAGCATTGTTCTAAGGTTTGTAAGCAAAAGACTTAGTAGCTCATTTGGTTGGAACATGTGACTTTCATACAAGAGGTACAGAGTTCGATCCCCGCCAACGCCATATTTTTGTTTTAGGGGAATGGCTAAAAAGCGGCTTAGTGTGAACGCGGTTCAAAAAGTAGTTTAGTGTGAAAATGGTTAATTAGGAAGAAAGAAATATATATAGATATATATATAAATAAAATGAAATTCAACCTAAAATTTAAGAAAAAAATTCAAAACAACGGAAGCGGGAAGGCAAAACACCAAACCGACCTATATTATGGGTCAACCCAGCGGAGCCCCGCTGGGTCGACCCAGGGTCGACTCAGGAGGTTTGAAATTGGTCCCGTCAGCCCTAAATAGTCTAAATCACCCTATTCTCCTATATAAACACCCCCAAACCTCACTTTTTCTCCACACAATTTCATTCTGCCTATACTCTGCCTCTATAATAAATAAATATAATAATGGCGTCGCTACTCTGTTGGGATCAAAACTAGAACTAGTGCATCTTCTTCCAAATCTGAATAAGATTAAAAGAGAACTACTGCAACTCTTCTTCTATAATCCAATCAAGGCAAGTGCAGTTATTTTCCGATATGAATTTTAATCATGATCTTGACATAATTATAAAACTGAATCTGAGATTATGCCCTTTTTCGATTTATCAGATCTGTTCCTCTGTTTTATTATTCTGTTTGTTCTGTATTTCTTCCTCCTTTCTTTCTTTTTGTTTGATAACCAGGCTACCACGAGCCTGAGCCAGATCTCATAAGAGATGAACGCATAAACGCTAAATTTGGAAAGAATATTGAATGAGGCATATTTGGGCATAATTGATTTGTAACTATTTTGATGATACAACGCATGTTGTAATTCTGGACATAAATTTGAGGAATATTGTATAAGATGATATATGACTTGGAAGTAGAGGATTATTGTGACTTAGAACATAAAGAACATAGATTGAACTTAGAATATAAATCTGAGACATATAATTGGGCATGTTGTATTTAAAACATAGGGTGTATTTAACATATGTCTTGAGTTTTGAGGCATAAAGAATATTGGACATATGGCTTGGGATTTGTGGCATAAAGTTTAACTGTGAACTTGTAATTGATTTGGATGCATATTACAAGTTGTAATTCAAGATCTAGATCTAGACATACTATATATATTATAGTCTGAAATTAAAAAAAAAGAGAATTAATTTGAATTTATCTTAGGTGTAAAGATCCATATTAAGATTGGATAATTATTAAGTGTGAATACACCTAAGCGAGGTTTTTTTTTTTGGATATGTGACATGCACAGTAATCAATGGCTATATTTGGCATAATTTATATGTAAGGTTTTTGGAGAATATTCTGAACTATGCAAGTTTAACTAAAAATTGGGACATATGTTATATGGTGGATTATGACCATAATTTGGGCATATAAGTTTAGGCTTACCTTATGAATTAGGCAAGATATGTGAATAGGACCTTAAGGAATGTTTAAATCGGCTAAAACTGTTATCTGCTTATTATGTTAAATTTGCCTAATCTGCTAAACCTGTTACCTGTTTAATCTGTTGAATTGCCTAAACTGTTACATATGTTGAATCGCTTAATCTGTTAATTTTGACTAATCTGCTAAATCTGTTGAGTTGCCTAATCTGCTAAATCTGTTGAACCGCCTAAGCTGCTAAATCTGTTGAAAAGCTAAATGATTGTAATTTGTGTAAAACATGTTAATTTGTTTAATCTGCTGCGACTTGAAAAGAAGTCAAAGCTGTTAAATTGACATAATTAGTCTGATATTTGTATAATTTGTAATGGAATAAACTGGTTAAAATAAAAATGCCGAGACACGAGGTTAGACTCATGTTGGCGGTAGAAGCCAGCCCGGACCCAACCGGCTTAACCAGCAACCGCAAACTGCTGGTCTAATGGGAGAGGTCATAGGCATAACTAAAATATGCTTAGACACGAGGTTAGGTCTGGCTTATGGCAGAAGTCTGCCCGTAACAGCCCGGCTTATCCAGCGGCCATAAGCTACCGACTAATGTGAGAGGTCTGCGCATAAATATTTAATTAATGCAAATCTGAGATAAATATGATGTCTAAAACATGTTGGGTAGATAAGGCTAAACTAACTGGACTGATGAATTAATAAACCTGTTCCGTGAATCTGTAGGCCCAATACAAAGTTAGACAATTTATAAGTCTGTTAAAACTATACATCTGAACCGTTAGTCTGAAAACCTATTGACTTGATTTTCTGGTCTGTGAACTAGTTGATTCTGAACTCTGTAGGCCTAAAACTTGTAAACAAGATAATCTGAAATCTGTTAGTCTAGGGACACAACGTTAGGAGGGAAAATACTTGTGTCATCTTTGTTTGGGATCCATATTAGTCAGTAACCCTTTCTGGTATCAAAACTAGGACCCAACAGTAGGTAGGGTCCGGGCACGCTTACTGAACTAATTATAAGTGGTTCGTTCTGATAATGGCGAGGGGTGTTGATGGTGCGTTCCAACCGGGTCATGTGCGTGCATGGATCCTGGTCTGCCTCTGAGGATGTATGACGCCGTGACATCTGTCAATAGGTCTGTGTCATTTAAAGGTTGCCACTTTGGGGAGTGATACACCCTTCTGTGGGGCTGACATAGGGTATTTATGTATTAAGGAGACGATCGCTTGGGGTAGATTTAGGGTACAATTAGTTCTGTCTGTTTATGTTGGGGTACCGTCTGTTTCTTTTAGGTCGTAACACCTGTCTGTTTCTGCGTAGTACCGTCTGTTGGGGTGGTAAAGGCCCATTTACTAGTGTACACCTAATTCTAACATTCTGTTTCTGTAGGGATTATTCTGTTTCTGTCTCTGATTCCGTTTATGTACCTTCTGTCTGTTGGGGTGGTAAAGGCCCATTACTGGCATTCTATTCTTGTATAGATTATTCTGTTTCAGTTTGGACATTAGGGTAACGCCTAATCCTGTTATACTAGTATTAGTGTAGAGAAGTATAATATAAGTAAGAAGCATAACTTGGGCTATATCATTCTGTTTCTTCTGTTTAGCTTAAGTATACCAGTTACTCCTGTTGTTGTTGTCTCTTATCCAACTTTATTTTCATGTCATGATATTATTATTTGTTCATATGTTAAAAGTCACTGGACCCAGACTTTATGTCTGACCTTGCTTGTTTTCTCCACTTTTCTTTCGTCCCCCCCCCCCCCCAGGTTTTTTAGGGTGGGAGTATAGGAGCTTGATTCGGATATTCTCTGCTTGAAGTACCGTGATCGACGCTAATCTATGAATTAGAAAAGCGCGACATTTAAATTAAATTCTGCAAGCGCATAGGTGTGTAGCATACAGGTCGAACACAGGGAGGTGTTATTAAAAATTATTATCTATTTATTCTTGGGCGAGTTAGACGAAGTTTGGGGTTGTTGTTTTTTTATGTTGTTGAAATTACTCTGAATCTAATCAGTATCAAATTCAACAATTGAAAAGAAAAGGAACAATTACTAGAAAAAGAGAATAACGACTAGAACAATAACAAAAATTAAAAGTAGGATTCCTGTTGAAACTAATCAAACAGTGAATCGCTAACAAGCAGTAATAAAAGACAATAACAATATGCGTTCTACCCAAACCTAATTAGGTAGATAACACAAATTGTTATGAAATTAAAATAACAATAAAACTAGAAAAGAAAAGACTTTTATTAGAACAAAAGAGAATACATAATAGAAAATTGAATGGGATTTACAATGGGACATCATGTATATTTATAGAGATGTAAACCAAATCCTAATCAAATCAATGACTAAATGGCCCTCTTTTCCTAAGAAGTAATATCATATCTCTTGCCTTCCTTGACCAAGCTTGATTGAAAAGCAAATCACGGTGAATATCTTCCAAAATCTTCCCTATCTTCCATGTGGCAAATTGATTGATTGATTGATGAGAAGATTGTATGTGATTAATTCTTCCAAACAAGGATACTCATTAGACTCCAAAGGCAACAAGGGATAAAATCTTCAAAATTGATCTTTTCTTGGCAATATTTCTATCAGAAATTCTTTTAATTGGAAATTGAAAAATGAATGTTCTGAATTGATTTCTATGACTACTCCTGAAATGTCTATTAGTGAATATCATACATACAAATGAATATGTATATATATAATATAACACTAATTAATATATTCTTCATAGCAAAGGGCCAGTGTGAACGCGTTTTGTTCTTTGGCAAAAAGTGAGCTCGACAGGGATCGAACTCAGGTCTCTCTGTACAAATTTCCATACAATTACCAGTGAGCTACAACGTCTTTTGTAATTGAGGCGGCTTTAATACGGGGAAGTAGCTTTTTATCTGCAGTTGGCCTTTAATTTGAAACGAATGAGGCATTTCTTGACATCCTGTAAAAACATACAAAAGTAACCAAAGTATCATTTATTTATTTACAAAAGATAAAATATACGAGCATAAAATAAACACATTTCTATGTTAATCAAATACCCCCACACTTATCTTTTACTCGTCCTCGAGTAAAAAGAAAATGAAAAACTAACTAGATAGGTCGCACTTTCGTAGGAAACACGATTGCATTGAGCGCATGCAACGAGCCATTAAACCTCTAGGTGTCCCTAGTAGGACGAGTGGTGTCTCGTGAGGGTTTTCAGCGGATACTACCCACAAAATCCAAATGCAGTATGCTATGATTCTAATGAAACTACATGAATGCAATGGACATATGCAACTAAAAACGAAAAATGAAAACACGACTTATTTCAGGAAAGTGGTACAACAAATTAAGTTAATAATTTCTAATCAGTTGATTTTATTTTAGATACCTCGACTTGTCACAAATTTTCAATATAAATCAAGTTTTCAAATGTTAAATTCCAGTTTGGCCAATTAGTTCGGTCGATAACATAGTGCAGCCATGAAATAAATTCTTAGTTTGCTTGGCATAGTTTGTAAAGTGGTATTCTAATTTTCTCATGTACGGCTAGTCAAATCAATAAGGTCAAGAAGTGTTTGGGCATCATCGCTTATTCTT
This sequence comes from Allium sativum, assembly GCA_030737875.1. NCBI lineage: Eukaryota > Viridiplantae > Streptophyta > Magnoliopsida > Asparagales > Amaryllidaceae > Allium > Allium sativum. The sequence goes on from CM060912.1 coordinate 153,683,587, forward strand.
TATTCTATAAAATTTTAAAATTTATGATTAAGTACATACACCTAACTTAGAAGACCAAGGTTTACCACCCATGCACTGCCTCGCAGACTAACGGAGAGTGGGTAAAGAGCTTGGCGGATTGTGCAGGCCGACTTTGACTTTGTCAACAATGTGTCGGTAATCCTTAGGTGTCCAATCTCATAAAATGAGACCAAGATATTCCAATGCTGACTTTGTCAACAACGTGTCGGATAGAGCTTGGCGGGTTTGCACACCAACGCTCGATATACCAGCAATGTTGGATACCCTTGGATTACTATTATTATTATTGAATTTATAAGCACAAAAAGAGAGTTACGCGAATTCAACTTAACACAACTTAGTTTTAAAGATTTGACAAGCCATTATAAGTATTTTAAGTCCTCCACTTATTTAAACAAAGTCTACAATATAGAATAGATTTCATGGCCATCACCTAAGAATCTCCCTATGTACCGGTTACACTATTATCCTCTCAAAATTAAACTTTCCATTATATTTCTTATTCGATCTAAGTTGAGAGAAAAAAATACTATCAACTGGCTAAAATTGTAAACTTATTTTGTTGTATCAATTGAAAATGAGTCGTAAAAAAAAATTATGGTATGTTACTACGATATAAAATGTATGATGGTCCTACATGAAAAGAAAGAAAAATCAAAATAAAATGAAAAATGAAAAATAAAAATAAAAGAACGTGTACCACCTGATTTCATGGTGGATGATCAGGCTCATGCAGATCGATAGGGTCATCTTCGTCATATTGCTCGAATTCCAAAAATGGTTTCAGTCGTTGACCATTTACTTTGAAGACTTTTCCATCCCTAGGATTTTCAATTTCAACCGCTCCATGAGGATATACTGTTTTCACAACATAAGGTCCAGTCCATCGAGATCTGAGTTTTCCTGGAAACAAGTGAGGTCTAGAGTCGTATAAAAGAACTTTTTGACCTACGTTGAATTCCTTACGAAGTATGTTTTTGTCGTGTTGGGCTTTGGTTCTTTCTTTGTAGATTTTCGCATTTTCATACGCCTCATTTCTTAATTCCTCTAATTCTGAAATTTGTAACTTCCTATGTGAGCCGGCTTTTTCTAAGTCAAAATTCAAAAATTTTATGGCCCAAAGGGCACGATGCTCTAGTTCAAGAGGCAAGTGACAGGCCTTTCCGAAGACTAATCGATATGGTGACATCCCTAGATTGGTTTTATAAGCAGTACGAAAAGCCCAAAGTGCATCAATCAGTTTTAAGGACCAATCTTTTCTATTGGAATTCACGGTTTTCTCAAGAATTTGTTTGATTTGTCTATTGGAAACTTCTACTTGTCCACTAGTTTGTGGATGGTAAGGTGTTGACAGCTTGTGTGTGATTGAGTATTTCTTGAGCAAGGACTCAAAAGCACGATTACAGAAATGAGTGCCATTATCGCTAATGATAGCTCGAGGTGTGCCAAAGCGTGAAAAGATGTTTTCTTTGAGGAATTTGACAACAACCTTGTTGTCATTGGTTTTGGTCGGAATGGCTTCAACCCATTTTGAGACATAATCTACCGCAAGCAAGATGTAAAGATTCCCAAATGAATTAGGGAATGGTCCCATGAAATCGATGCCCCAAACATCGAATAATTCAATCACTAAAATGGGGTTGAGAGGCATCATGTTTTGCTTAGTGATTCGACCCGTTCTTTGACATCGCTCACATTTAGAGCAAAATTCGAAAGCGTCACGGAAGAGTGTGGGCCAATAAAAACCGCTTTGCAAAACTTTTGCAGCAGTTTTTCTTGCTCCAAAGTGACCGCCACAAGCATGGTCATGTGTGAAAGAGAGAACACTTTGGTGTTCATGATCGGGCACACACCTTCGAATGATTTGGTCTGGACAGTATTTGAAAAGATATGGGTCGTCCCAATAGAAGTTTCGAACTTTCGAGAGAAATTTTTGTTTATCTTGTTTCGACCATTCAGCGGGCATTTGTTGTGTGACAAGATAATTCACAATGTCAGCGTACCAAGGGGTGTTAGAGATGGAAAGAATTTGTTCGTCAGGAAAATAGTCATCGATTTGGGTGTCGTTAATATTTTCGTGCATAATTCGAGAGAGATGATCAGCTACGACAATTTCAGAACCCTTTTTATCTCGTATTTCTATATCGAATTCTTGAAGAAGAAGGATCCAACGAATCAAGCGGGCCTTAGCATCCTTCTTAGAAAGCAAATATCGTAGGGCAGCATGATCAGTGTAAACTATGACTTTGGATCCTATGAGATATGGTGTGAATTTCTCAAGAGCGAAGACAACTACCAAAAATTCCTTTTCAGTAGTTGAGTAATTCAATTGGGCCTCGTTTAAGGTTTTGCTAGCGTAATAAATGACTCGAGGGAGTTTATCGATATGCTGACCTAAGATGGCTCCAACTGCAAAGTCAGAAGTGTCGCACATAAGTTCGAAGGGCTGAGTCCAATCAGGAGGTTGAATGATGGGAGCTGTTGTCAAGATTGACTTAAGAGTTTCAAAAGACGTTTTGCAGTCATTGGAGAATTCGAACTTAACGTCTTTGGCAAGTAAATTTGAGAGAGGTTTTGAAATTTTCGAGAAGTCCTTAATGAATCTTCTATAAAATCCCGCATGGCCAAGAAATGAACGAACATCTTTAACAGACTTAGGAGGAGGTAGATTAGCAATCAAATCGATTTTAGATTTGTCGACTTCAAGGCCATCTTTGGAGACGACGTGGCCTAGAACTATACCCTTTTTAACCATGAAATGACACTTTTGCCAATTAAGCACAAGAGATTTTTCTTTACAACGTTTTAGGACGAGTTCTAAATGAGTGAGGCATTGGGAAAAAGAAGATCCATAGATTGAAAAATGATCCATGAATATTTCTAAGAATTCGTCCACCGTATCAGAGAAAATACTCATCATACACCTTTGGAAAGTCGCGGGGGCATTACAAAGACCAAAAGGCATGCGACGATAAGCAAAGGTTCTAAAGGGACAAGTAAAGGTGGTCTTGTGTTGATCCTCTAAAGCAACAGGGATTTGGTTGTAGCTAGAGTATCCATCGAGAAAACAATAGTACTCATGACCCGCTAAGTGTTCGAGCATTTGGTCAATAAAAGGTAAGGGAAAATGGTCTTTTCGTGTGGCTGCGTTGAGCTTTCGATAGTCGATACACAAATGCCATTTTGTTTTGATTTTTGTTGGGACAAACTCATTACTTTCATTTTTGATCACTGTGACTCCCGATTTCTTTGGTACGACTTGTACCTGACTCACCCAGGTACTATCAAAGATGGGATAGATGATGTTATTGTCTAGACATTTGATTATCTCCTCCTTGACCACTTCTCTCATATTTGGGTTTAATCGCCTTTGAGTCTCACGGATGGGTTTAGCCTCATCAACTAAGTGTATGCGATGTTGCACAATTGATGGGCTAATTCCTTTTATATCGCTCAGTTCCCATCCCAAGGGGTCTTTATTTTCCCGCAAAACTTCTAAGAGTTTTTCTTCTTGGTCTTCGATAAGATCAGAGGCCAAGATTACGGGAAGAGTTTCTGAGGAGTCTAAGTATGCGTACTTAAGGTCTTGTGGCAAGGGTTTGAGATCTAACTTAGGATGTTCTTGAGCTTTAACGTTGGTTAACATTCCTTGGTTAGATTCAGAAGACGAAGGATTTAAGTCAAGAAATTCATTCAGTTCAGAAATGTATTCCAGTTCGTCGAAATCGGAATCGAAATGTTCCAGACACATTTTCAAGGCTTCAGAAGTGTCATTAGAGGTTTCGTCAACTATGGTTTGAATCATGTCGATTTCATCGATCTCAAAATCCCTAGGTTGTTTGTTGAGATTGAAGATGTTTAGCTCAATGGTTAGGTGCCCGAAGGAAAGTCGAAGTTGACCATTTCTACAATTAATGACATCATTTGAGGTTGCTAAGAACGGTCGTCCTAAAATCAAAGGTATTTGAACTTTGGGATTTGAGACAGGCTCTGTGTCTAAAACTATGAAATCGACAGGGAAGTAAAACTGTTCGATCTGTATCAAGACGTCTTCGATAATTCCCAATGGCTTTTTGACAGATCGATCGGCTAACTGAAGAGTGATGTTTGTTGGTTTAATTTCCCCTAACCCAAGTTGACAATAAACAGTATAAGGAAGAAGATTGACACTAGCACCAAGGTCGAGTAGGGCCTAAGAGATATGGGTGTTTCCTATTTTGCAATCAATCGTAGGGCAGCCAGGGTCTTTGTACTTGACTGGGGTAAGATTCGAAAGAGCAGTGCTTGTATTCGCAGTTAGAAAGGCGGTTTTTGGAACATTAGTTGCACATTTTTGTGTGCACAATTCCTTAAGACATTTGGCATATTGAGGAATTTGTTCGATTGTGTCTAAAAGGGGAATGTTCACACGGACTTGTTTGAAAATTTCCAAGATTTTATCGAAATTTGCCGCTTTCTTCTTATTGTTGAGCCTATGGGGAAATGGATCTATTGGTTTTTCAACTTTGTGATGAGTTTCATCATTCGAGGAAGAAGGTTTATCCAAGGAAATAAAAGGTGGTAAGGTCGTAGAAGATGGTATGTTGGTATTGCCAACATTAATTTTCGAAGGTGGGTCGGGTTTGCCGACACTGGGAGAAGAATTGTTGGGATTGCCAACATTTAAGGAAAATGGAGGTTTAGAAGAATTGGCATTCGAAGCCAATGGGTGATCATCAAGATTAGGGATTGGGGTCGAGTTAGAAGGTTCGTCAGGGTCACCCATGTTATTATCAATCCTCTTTCCAGATCGAAGGGTTGTAACAGCATTGACTGGATTATGGTTTTCGTCCTCACAAGAATTTACAGCACGAGAGTTATATTTTGGATTCACCTCAGGTTGACTCGGCAACTTTCCTTTCTCGTTGTTTTTCGCTAGTTCCTTTATCATATTCATCATTTGTTCCATTTGTTTTTCTAAACGCACAATTTCTGGTGACGATTGAGAAGATTGAGAGGATTGGTTCGATGCTTGAAAATTGGGGTGTATATAAGGTTGCTTGGATTGAGATGTTGTTTGAGAGGTTTGAGAAATTGGAGGTGGAGCTTGATAATTTGGGTTGGGAATAAAGGGTTGCACGTGAGATGGGTTAGCCGAATTGTTGGGGTTTGACCAAGAAAAATTTGGGTGGTTCCTCCAACCAGGATTGTATGTGGATGAGTAAGGATTATTTTGAGCTATGGCATTAGCTTGGTCCTGAGAGTAATAGTGGGGTAACCCTTCTCCGGCTTGAGGAGTTTGATTTTCTAAGGGAATTTGACTTGGGTCCACGACCTGCATTCCTCTAGTAGAAGTACGAATGGGAACACGAATTGATTCCCATTGCATGTCCTTTTCAGAATAATCTTCTAAGAATTGCCAAGCTTCATCGGCTGTCTTAGACATAAAATCTCCTCCACACATTGATTATAGTTGAGCTCTAGTCTAATAGTTTAGCCCTTCATATGCAATTTGACATAAGTGATCTTTTAGAATTCCATGATGATGGCAACTATATAATAGCTGGTTGAATCTCTCAAAGTATTTTGAAAAAGTTTCCCCCTCATTTTGACAGAATTGATTTATCTCGGTTCGGATTTTTAGAGTTTTATGAAAAGGGATTTTTTTTTTCAAGAATGCAGTGACAAATTCATCCCAACTTCTTATGGAATGTCTTGGAAGAGAATTTAACCATCTTTTAGCGCTTTCAAGTAGTGCAAATGGAATTAGCCTTAGCTTGATCGATTCGTTAGATAGTTGTTGCATTTTTGTTGTGGAAGCATACAATTCAAATTCACTCAGAAATTCATAAGCATTTTCAGATCTAGTAAACTTTGGTACCCCTTGGATAAAAGAATGTTTTAGCTCAAAATTGTTTCCTTCAGCTGGTGGGATCACAATGCCAGATGGTTGAACGGTCCTAGTCGGATAACATCGATCACGAAGAGATAAGGGTCTATCTATTTGGATATTGAGGTTTTGAAAATTTTGATTTGTTTGGTTTTGATCCCCAAAGTTTGGAAAGTTGTGATTCACTCGATTTTGATCCAATTTGGTTGGAAAATTTTGGTTGATTCGAGAACCCCTAGGAGAATTTTGTTGGGTAACACTTTTTTCACTCATTGTTGTTAAATGCAAGCACAGAATTTAGCTACAATGAAATTTTATGTCCTTAATGGCTCCTAACCCAAAATTATATAGTGACACATTTGATTACTTAGATCAAAAGATTTCTTAGCCAGTTAACGGACAGGAGTTATCGGTGCACCAGGAATCACCCTAGCAATGCAGCCGAAGGTTTAAGTACCTTCAGAGTAACAACCGATATAATATTTACGAATCACCATAATATTTATAAACGGTTATTTCTCTGCCGTAGTCTAGACACCAAGAAATAATTCGTTCCAAATGAATCAACTATCACAATACAATTAAGCCCTAGATGAGCCCGTGACTCCCTTAAGTCCAACGTCTAACCGTTATTATTAGTTAGATTCTACGATGAAATGCAATTTGTGGGCTAAGGAAAGGGTGATGAAATCCCTCACCTTATGTGAATTGGGGTATTGCCCTTAACAGAATGAATAAAAAGTGCAGAAATAACAATAATCACACAATTTAATTGCACAAATTAAAAATTTACATTCAACCCGCTGCCCCTACAGAATTTTTTTACAACAATTGTCTATATTTTTTTTCTTTTGTAGCAGAGCATCTGTAGAGTTTTAAAAATTTCTCACCTTGATCGGCAGTCCTCCAGTGAAATTGGGTAGCGCTAGCGTGTTCACACCCCACTTGGTGTGCAACCGCTCCAACAATTCGACTTCAACTATTTGCAATTGTTTGACTTTTGAATTTCTCCACTTCGGTCTTGCTTGTTTTCCTTCCTTCGCTTGATCTTGATTTTGATTTCTTTTTTTTTATTTTTTTTTAAGAAATTATTAAAACAAGGAAAGAGATTAAGGAAAAAAACAACTCTTTCCTTTTAAAGCGCGAAAAACTTGGTCGTCGCTAATCTATGAATCAGTAAAGCGCGACATTTAAATTAAATTCTGCAAGCATACAGTTGTGTAGCATACAGGTCGAACACAGGGAGGTGTTATTAAAAATTATTATCTGTTTATTCTTGGGCGAGTTAGACGAAGTTTGGAGTTGTTTTTTTTATTTTTTTAATATGTTGAAAAGAAGAAAGAATTTGTAAAAGAAGAGAATGGGATTGAGAAATAAAAAGGAAAGAAATAGGTGAAAATTGGTAACTTTTTTTTCCTTTTAAAATTTGTAAAATGAAGAAAATGAAGGAAAGAAACTGAAAAATTGGTAAGAAATTAAAAGAAAAAGTGGCAATTTTTTTTTATATAAAAGGAAAGCAATGAGAGAAAATAGCATGCAAATTAAAGATGTGAAAACTAAAAAGGTGATTGCAAAGTAGAAAGAAATTTGGGTAATGGAATTATTCAGCAACAACGAGAAAATTTAGAAAGAATTTTTTTTTAAAGGGTAAGAGATTTGCAACAGAAGGAGATTTGTGAGAAGAAATTATAAGAAAATGGCAAGAATTTGTACAATGGGAAGAATTTAATGACAAAAAAATTCTTTTTTTTTTCTGATTTGTAAAAGAAGAAAGAGAACGTAGAAGATTGGGAAAAGAAATGGAAAGATGGAAAGAAATAAAGCAAAAATTGAAAGGTTTTTTTTCCTTTAGAATTGAAAAGAAGGAAGAATTTATAAAAGAAAAGAAGGAGATTGAGAAATAAAAAGGAAATAAATAAATGAAAGAAAAAAAGGAAATAAGGTCAAGAAAATTTGGCAAGTTCTTTTTTTTTGCCTAAAGTAGGAATAAATTCGCAAGAGGGAACAAACAAATGTAAAAATTGGGAAGGAAGGAATATATGAGATTAAAGAAAAGAAACTAGGAGACAAAAGTGGCAAGAATTTTTTTTCTCTTCTCTTGTTTAGATGATTCTAGCACCAATGTTTGATACAAAATCAACTAATAAAGAGATTTTTTTTAGCAAAACAAAAACAAAAACAAAAATAAAAATAAAAACTAACACGAATCAGGTATTAAATAAACAATAAAATTTAATCGTTACCTCCCCGGAAACGACGCCAAAAACTTGATCGACGCTAATCTATGAATTAGAAAAGCGTGACATTTAAATTAAATTCTGCAAGCGCACAGGTGTGTAGCATACAGGTCGAACACAGGGAGGTGTTATTAAAAATTATTATCTATTTATTCTTGGGCGAGTTAGACGAAGTTTGGGGTTGTTGTTTTTTTATGTTGTTGAAATTACTCTGAATCTAATCAGTATCAAATTCAACAATTGAAAAGAAAAGGAACAATTACTAGAAAAAGAGAATAACGACTAGAACAATAACAAAAATTAAAAGTAGGATTCCTGTTGAAACTAATCAAACAGTGAATCGCTAACAAGCAGTAATAAAAGACAATAACAATATGCGTTCTACCCAAACCTAATTAGGTAGATAACACAAATTGTTATGAAATTAAAATAACAATAAAACTAGAAAAGAAAAGACTTTTATTAGAACAAAAGAGAATACAGAATAGAAAATTGAATGGAATTTACAATGGGACATCATGTATATTTATAGAGATGTAGACCAAATCCTAATCAAATCAATGACTAAATGGCTCTCTTTTCCCAAGAGGTAATATCATATCTCTTGCCTTCCTTGACCAAGCTTGATTGGAAAGCAAATCACGGTGAATATCTTCCAAATCTTCCCTATCTTCCATGTGGCAAATTGATTGATTGATTGATGAGAAGATTGTATGTGATTAATTCTTCCAAACAAGGATACTCATTAGACTCCAAAGGCAACAAGAGATAAAATCTTCAAAATTGATCTTTTCTTGGCAATATTTCTATCAAAAATTCTTTTAATTGGAAATTGAAAAATGAATGTTCTGAATTGATTTCCATGACTACTCCTGAAATGTCTATTAGTGAATATCATACATACACATGAATATGTATATATATAATATAACACTAATTAATATATTCTTCATAGCAAAGGGCCAGTGTGAACGCGTTCTGTTCTTTGGCAAAAAGTGAGCTCGACGGGGATCGAACTCAGGTCTCTCAGTACAAATTTCCATACAATTACCAGTGAGCTACAACGTCTTTTGTAATTGAGGTGGCTTTAATACGGGGAAGTAGCTTTTTATCTGTAGTTGGCCTTTAATTTGAAACGAAGGAGGCATTTCTTGACATCCTGTAAAAACATACAAAAGTAACCAAAGTATCATTTATTTATTTACAAAAGATAAAATATACGAGCATAAAATAAACACATTTCTATGTTAATCATACCGCTTGGCCTTGGCTTTATCTTTCCATGGCAGTTTATGTTGGGGATTATGATTTTAAAAACTATGCATTATGAAGGCTTTTGTACATGGCTGATATTTTGTACTTGAATTCTGATATTGTGATTTGAAAAGATGTAACCAAACTTACTTCGGTTTCTATTGTAATAAAGTTATTAAATTTTCAAGTAATGTTTAATCTGTCTTGTAAATTTCTGTTCTGCCTACTAAAACGCTCCATCAAAGTTAAGGCATTCCCTTTGTGAGTGACCTTAACGGAGGTGGGGTGTTACACGTGGTATCAGAGCTGAAGGTTAGCAGAACAATTATGAATTTTTGAAAAGTTGTTTTTCAAAAACAATTTTATGAAGAAGTACCTACAAAAGTATGTTTTAAGGAAAGTATTTTCAAGAAAAAAACTTATTTTAGAAAGCATAACCCCAAGGGCCATATATCTTATCTTTAGTATGTCCTCTCGTTAGTACTTTGAGCTTTAGGTAGGGTAGTCATATGGTTGAAACATGTGTTTGAGACATGTTATGTATGATGAATGCATGTGGATGCAAGTGTTTGCTAGTGGTTTCTCGTGGATGCATACACACACACTTTAGGCACTAGATCGGCTCAGTCACTTCATATTGCATATAAATGTGTGTACATATTTAAGTAATGGATGTATAATGGTTGTACTATCATATGGCTGTTGCATTTTGGTGAATGGTTGTGCATGCATGTAGAGATAATATGTATCGATAGGATTCTTTCGCATACATAATGGATGCATGGCACTATCATGGTTTGCATTAAGGAGGTCAACTGAATCAGTAGACCGCCTGATTTTGCATTAGATAAGGAACATATACACGCACTTTTTGCATATGTTCATACAGCATTAGAAATTCTATAAGGACAATGGATGCCTATGTTTGATGGTTGAGTAGAAGGTTGTTTGGATGTTAGGATATGCATTCTCCTTAACTTGGAGATTTCAGGGGCGAAATCCTTTAAGGAGGGGAGAATGTAACACCCCGGATTTTTGAATAATCGAATTAAATAAATTAAAGAATAATTAATCTCAGACGTGAGAATTAAGGGAAACGGGTTGCGCCATTGTGTTCGTCTCGGAATTCTAGTTGAGATAGAGTCCGAGTTTGCGTAAATTGGACTCCGTATGAAAAAGATATCTTTTAAATTAAATATTGCAGCAAAACATGAAAAAAAAAGAATGGGAAAAGAATAAATGTTTAGCATTGTTCTAAGGTTTGTAAGCAAAAGACTTAGTAGCTCATTTGGTTGGAACATGTGACTTGCATACAAGAGGTATAGAATTCGATCCCCGCCAACGCCATATTTTTGTTTTAGGGGAATGGCTATAAAGCGGCTTAGTGTGAACGCGGTTCAAAAAGTAGTTTAGTGTGAAAATGGTTAATTATTAAGATAGAAATATATATATATATATATATAAATCAACCTAAAATTTAAGAAAAAAATTCAAAACAGCGGGAGCGGGAAGGCAAAACAACAAACCGACCTATTTTATGGGTCGACCCGTGGGTCAACCCCAGGGTCGACTCAGGAGGTTTGAAATTGGTCCCGTCGGCCCTAAATGGTCTATGACGAAATTTTATATTTTAGGGCTTAGGTGACGATTTCTGGTTGGTCTGTTGACATCATTTCTTGGTTTCTAAGGCCAAGATGGATTCTAGAGTGATCTGAAGGCTCTAAATCACCTTATTTTCTTATAAAAACACCCCTAAACCTCACTTTCTTTCCGCACAATTTCATTCTGCCTATACTCTGCCTCTATAATAAATAAATATAATAATGGCGTCGCTACTCTGCTGGGATCAAAACTAGAACTAGTGCATCTTCTTCCAAATCTGAATAAGATTAAAAGAGAACTACTGCAACTCTTCTTTTATAATCCAATCAAGGCAAGTGCAGTTATTTTCAGATATGAATTTTAATCATGATCTTGACATAATTACAAAACTTAATCTGAGATTATGCCCTTTTTCTATTTATCAGATTTGTTCCTCTGTTTTATTATTCTGTTTGTTCATTATTTCTTCCTCCTTTCTTTCTTTTTGTTTGATAGCCAGGCTACCACGAGCCTGAGTCAAATCTCATAAGAGATGAACGCATAAACGCTAAATTTGAGAAGAATATCGAATGAGGCATATTTGATCATAATTGATTTGTAACTAATTTGAGGATACAATGCATGTTGTAATTCTGGACATAAATTTGAGGCATATTGTATAAAACGATCTATGACTTGGAAGGAGAGGATTATTGTGACTTAGAACATAAAGAACATAGATTGAACTTAGAACATAAATCTGAGACATATAATTGGGCATGTTGTATTTAAAACATAAGGTGTATTTAACATATGTCTTGAGTTTTAAGGCATAACGAATATTGGACATATGACTTAGGATTCGTGGCGTAAAGTTTAACTGTGAATATGTAACTGATTTGGATGCATAGTACAAGTTGTAATTCATGATCTAGATCTAGACATACTATATATATTATAGTCTGAAATTTGGAAAAAAGAGAATTAATTTGAATTTAACTTAGGTGTAAAGATCCATATTAAGATTGGATAATTATTAAGTGTGAATACACCTAAGCGAGGGTTTTTTTTTGGATATGTGACATGCATTCTAATCAATGGCTATATTTGGCATAATTTATATGTAAGGTTTTTGGAGAATATTCTGAACTATGCAAGTTTAACTAAAAATTGGGACATATGTTATATGGTGGATTATGACCATAATTTGGGCATATAAGTTTAGGCTTATCTTATGAATTAGGCAAGATACGTGAATAGGACCTTAAGGAATGTTTAAGTCGGCTAAAACTGTTATCTGCTTATTATGTTAAATTTGCCTAATCTGCTAAACCTGTTACCTGTTTAATCGATTGAATTGCCTAAACTGTTACATATGTTGAATCGCCTAATCTGCTAATTTTGCCTAATCTTCTAAATCTGTTGAGTTGCCTAATCTGCTAAATCTGTTGAACCGCCTAAGCTGCTAAATCTGTTGAAAAGCTAAATGATTGTAATTTGTGTAAAACATGTTAATTTGTTTAATCTGCTGCGACTTGAAAAGAAGTCAAATCTGTTAAATTAACATAATTAGTCTGATATTTGTATAATTTGTAATGGAATAAACTGGTTAAAATAAAAATGCTGAGACACAAGGTTAGACTCACGTTTGCGGTAGAAGCCTGCCCGGACCCAACCGGCTTAACCAGCAATCGCAAACTGCTAGTCTAATGTGAGAGGTCGTAGGCACAACTAAAATATGCTTTGACACGAGGTTAGGTCTGGCTTGTGGCAGAAGTCTGCCCGGAACCGCCTGGCTTATCCAGCGACTACAAGCTACCGACCTAATGTGAGAGTTCTGCGCATTAATATTTAATTAATGCAAATCTTAGTCAAATATGATGTCTAAAACGTGTTGGGTATATAAGGCTAAACCAACTAGACTGATGAATTAATAAACCTGTTTCATGAATCTGTAGGCCCAATACAAAGTTAGACAATTTGTAAGTCTGTTAAACCTACACATCTGATCCGTTAATCTGAAAACCTATTGACTTGATTTTCTGGTCTGTGAAATAGTTGATTCTGAACTCTGTAGGCCTAAAACTTGTAAACAAGTTAATCTGAAATCTGTTAGTCTGGGGACACAAGGTTAGGAGGGAAAATACTTGTGTCATCTATTGTTTGGGACCCTTATTAGTCGGTAACCCTTTCTGGTATCAAAACTATGACCCAACAATAGGTAGGGTCTGGGCACGCTTACTGAACTAATTATAAGTGGTTCATTCTGATAATGGCGAGGGGTGTTGTTGGTGCGTTCCAACCGGGTCATGTGCGTGCATGGATCCCGGTCTGCCTCTGAGGATCTAAGACGCCGTGACATCTGTAAATAGGTCTGTGTCATTTAAAGGTTGCCACTTTGGGGAGTGATACACCCTTCTGTGGGGTTGGCACAGGGTATTTATGAATTAGGGAGCCGATTGCTTGGGATAGATTTAGGGTGCACTTAGTTCTGTCTGTTTCCATTGAGGTACTGTCTGTTTCTGTTGGGTGGTAACACCTGTCTGTTTCTGTGTGGTACCGTCTGTTCGGGTGGTAAAGGCCCATTTACTAGTGTACACCTAATTCTAACATTCTGTTTCTATAGGGATTATTCTGTTTCTGTCTCTAATTCCGTTTATGTACCTTCTGTCTGTTGGGGTGGTAAAGGCCTGTTACTGGCATTCTATTCTTGTATAGATTATTCTGTTTCAGTTTGGACATTAGGGTAATGCCTAATCCTGTTATACTAGTATTAGTGCAGGGACGTAAAATATAAGTAAGAAGCTTAACTTGGGCTATATCAATTCGTTTCTTCTGTTTGGCTTAAGTATACCAGTTACTCCTGTTGTTGTTGTCTCTTTTCCAGATTTATTTTCATGTCGTGATATTATTATCTGTTCATATGCTGAAAGTCAGTGGACTTGCCAGACTTTATGTCTGACCTTGCTTGTTTTCTCCCCTTTTCTTTCGTTCCCCACCACCCCCAGGTTTTTTAGGGTGGGAGTATAGGAGCTTGATTCGGATTTTCTCTGCTTGAAGGACCGCTTGGCCTTGGCTCTATCTTTCCATGGTAGTTTATGTTGGGGATTATGATTTTAAAAACTATGCATTTTGAAGGCTTTTGTACAAGTCTGATATTTTGTACTTGAATTCTGATATTGTGATTTGAAAAGATGTAACCAAACTTACTTCGGTTTCTGTTGTAATAAAGTTATTAATTTTTCAAGTACTTTTTATCTGTCTTGTAAATTTCTGTTCTGCCTACTAAAACGCTCCATCAAAGTTAAGGCATTCCCTTTATGAGTGACCTTAACGGAGGTGGGGTGTTACACGTGGTATCAGAGCTGAAGGTTACCAGAACAGATATGAATTTTGAAAAGTTGTTTTTCAAAAACAATTTTATGAAGAAGTACCTTCAAAAGTATGTTTTAAGGAAAGTATTTTCTAGAAAAAAAACTTATTTTAGAAAGCATAACCCCAAGGGCCATATATCTTATCTTTAGTATGTCCTCTCGTTAGTACCTTTGACCTTTAGGTAGGGTAGTCCTATGGTTGAAACATGTGTTTGAGACATGTTATGTATGATGAATGCATGTGGATGCAAGTGTTTGCTAGTGGTTGCTCGTGGATGCATATACACACACTTTCGGGACTAGATCGGCTCAGTCACTTCATATTGCATATTGCATATAAATGTGTGTACATATTTAAGTAATGGATGTATAATGGTTGTACTATCATATGGATGTTGCATTTTGGTGAATGGTTGTGCACACATGTAGAGATAATATGTATTGATAGGATTCTTTCGCATACATAATGAACACATGGCACTATCATGGTTTGCATTAAGTAGGTTGTAACACCCCGTGTATTCTATAACCATGAAATTCATAAATTAAAGTATAATTAATTTCAAATCAAAGAATTAAGGGAAAGGTGATACACCATTGCGTTCGTCTCGGAAAAATACGCGAAATAGAGTCCGAGTTTTCGAAAATCGGAGTCCGTATGACCAAGATATGGCCTCCGGAAGTTTCAGAATTAGGTTTAAAATTCGAACAGACGAAAACAGCTCAGAAAAACTAATTCAAAATTCAAAATCGGGCCCAATTGGCCAAGGCGGGAAAATTCCCGCCCAAAGCACCCAGGTCGACTTGGCAGTCGACCTGGGGCTAGCCAGGTCGACTGGGCAGTCGACCTGGGTAACCCGTGTCGACTGCCAAGTCGACACGGTGTCGACAGGGGTGTCGACCTGGCCCCTGAGCCAGGTCGAACCCAGCCCACCCTGGCTGGCCAGGTCTGTGTTTGGTCGATTTTCTGAGCCTTGCCTTGTCACTTGGGCTAGGTGTCAGCTCCTGGTTGGTCTCTCCTTCAAACGAACGGCTATTATTGAACCATGCTTCATCGACGGTCTAAATCAGCTCACAAACTCTATAAAAAGGACCTAAGGCTAACCCTAATTCACATAAACTAAAATGGAGATGAGACCGTCATGCTGCTGAGGAGAGACTGAAGATAGACGTCAGAAATAGAGAGACAATTAGGAGATAAATCAAAAGCTTAAAGCAACATCAAATCAATCAAAGCAACGCCTACAACAAAGGATAGCAAATCCAAATTCAGAATTCAGATTTCTGAATTGAAGATTCGCCATACGCTGTAAGTAGAGTGCTATTCCGATATGAATTAAATAATTGTATTGATTTGTGTAATGTAAGAAATGGAATTGTGGCGATAATAATCTATATTTGTATGTTGCTTTGATGCAAAACGATTTGGGAATATTATGGTATACGATTGGATATTTGCAAGTACGCGATTTGAGTTGGAAACGAAATGGAATTGTGGCGATAATGAATTATATTTGTATGTTATTTTGATTCTAAACGATTTGGCAATGCTATGGTTTGATTCATACAAGTATTTGGCTTATGTTGACAACCACATGTTGTGGAATTTTGATTGGGACTTATGCAAGCATATGATTCATATTGAAAACTACATGTTTGTGGTAGTTATTTACAACACCCATTTGGTAAATGCAAGTATAAGATTCATGTTGAAACAACAACTATATGTTGTAATAGTTTATTTTGAAATTCATGCAAGTCTATGATCTATTGTTATGACAACATGATGTATAATTCTATGGTCATCTTTAGTGTAATTTGATCCACTTAAGTATTATGATTCATATGAAGGTTATGTTGAAATTGGCATCATAGTTCAAGTATAAAAATCATATTTTTGTGATAGTGACAAAAGCACACATCTTTGTAAATTTGTATTAATTTTATGAACATGACTAAACTATGTTCGTTATTATGCCCAATTGAAAAACATGTTTTTAGGCTCATGTTGTTATCATAAGTTACATTAGAATTACATTAGAATTACATTCCTCTTGCAAGTTTACATAGATGAAATAAAAACCATGATGTAAGTTTAGATATGTTTATGCTATAATTCTATGAATAGAATGAAAACCATGATTCATATAAGAATCAGGTTGGGATAATTCTAGTTGAACCATACTTTTGTATTAGTGACAAAAGTAAGTACCCTTTTGTTAACATGTAGTGATTTTATGAAAATGATTAGTTTATGCCTAAATAAAAATATAGGCTTATATTTCTAGTCAAGACCATGTGCCAATAATAATGATATCTAATTTAGTTAGATTCTTAATTTCAAGTTTACATGGTTAGTTGAACCTATGATTCATGTTCAAGTATTGTTTATGCCATAATCATATGAATTGAATAATTCATGCTTAGGTATTGTTTATGCCATAATCATATGAATAGAATAATTCATGTTTAGGTATTGTTTATGCCATAGTCATATGAATAAATGATTCATGTTTAAGTATTGTTTATGCCATAATCATATGAATTGAATAATTCATGCTTAGGTATTGTTTATGCCATAATCATATGAATAGAATAATTCATGTTTAGGTATTGTTTATGCCATAGTCATATGAATAAATGATTCATGTTTAAGTACTGTTTATGCCATAATCATATGAATAGATTGATTCATGTTTAAGTATTGTCTATGCATTAACCATATGAATAGAATGATTCATGTTTAAGTATTGTTTATGCCATGATTATACGAATAGAATGATTCATGTTTAAGTATTGTTTATGCTATGATTATATGGATAAAATGATTCATGTTATGCCATGATTATATGATGTTACAATTGCAAGTTCACATGTGCCTATTTTATGTTAATTGAATCGTTCGTTGCAAGTTCATGCGTTCACACTCCCCTTTTTCATGTTATCTTATAAACATCATGTTATAAGACTCCCCTTTTCATTTGGCTAAATTGGGTTTAAGTATTAAACCCAACACACCTTACGTTGGAGCGAACGTATAATACGGGGGTAATGACGTTTGGGCTAAAATATAGAACATATGTGTTGGCATGTTTAACGCATGCCAACAACCTTGAAAGAACAATTAAGTGGCATGAATAAATCTTAACCAATAAAGATGAATCTGAATAATGGGCCGCAAATATTTACATATAAAAAGAAGAAAGACAAAATATGTAAATGTAGAAAAATACGATGTGTTTAACCCGAGGTTGGATTGAGTTGTGATGTAAACCTGCCCGGAACCGCCCGGCTGTCCAGTAGTCACAACAATACCTATCCAATGTGGGTGGTTAAACACGGAGCCCAATAAGGACCCGAGGTTAGACTGAGTTGTGGCGTAAGACTGCCCGGACCCAACCGGCAACAGGCAGCCACAACAATACCTGTCTAATGTGAGAGGTCAAGGCTTTAATAAGACAATTAAGGCTGAGCCAGGATTGATAGGATTAAGTAAATTATATTAATACTTAATCAAAATGGAACATGCTAAACTAAACAGACTGATTGGGGGTTAGGTTTATAAAACACTTAACCAACTTAGCATGTTGGCTAGAAATAGAAAACCTAGTAGCGAGGGACCCTTTTCGCAGTAACCCTACAAGGTATCATGATACCCTGAAACTAGGCAGGGTAGGGCACGATTACTGGGCTGATTGTAAGAGGTCAAATCGACGGCGGTGGTGCAGCATTGTAGGTTCTAACGGGGTGCGGGCGTGCACACACTCCGGCGCAGAAAAATAAGGCACTGGGTACCAGTAGCATACCTGTGCATTCTAGGATTGTGTCGGGCCGCCACCATGGGACTTGATACACCCCCTGGTGGGACCAGCATAGGTAACTACAACATCGGGGGCCGTAAGACACATGTAACTATGCGAGTAGGAGCCGATCATCATAAAATGGATCACTTCACCCTGATTATGGGGTGCCTGTTGGGAACTAGTTTATATGGGTACAGAGATTAATACGGGGTACGGTAGTATATTCGACCCTAGACAACTTAACTAAGTTTATGGTGCTTTCCCATTTCTAGTTTATACTTATCGTACCCAGTTCTTTATTCATAGACTGAATAGTCCTTGACTTACTCAGGCTTTATGTCTGACTCTACTTTTCTTTCGTCTTCTTCTCTTCCGTTCCCCCCCCCCCAAGGTCCACAGGAAGGGAATACCGCAGCTTGACCAGCCTTCATATCCAGCTTGAAGAGAAAGAATGTATTGCTTGGATCTTTTCGTTTTAGACTATGGCTTTGGACAGCAACTATGGGACTTTTGCAGTTTATTTATGTTTTCTTTATGCTTCTTTAAATAATGTAATCAAGACAGTTATGAAGATGTTATGTTTTTGGAAGTATTG
The DNA here is from genome assembly GCA_030737875.1 of Allium sativum. Classification (NCBI taxonomy): domain Eukaryota; kingdom Viridiplantae; phylum Streptophyta; class Magnoliopsida; order Asparagales; family Amaryllidaceae; genus Allium; species Allium sativum. Next base: position 153,702,321 of record CM060912.1, read on the forward strand.
TAAGACAATTATGGTATGGTTGTTGTAACACATATTTTTAATGAAATAAAAGTTGTTGATTTTCCTCTGTTCAAAAATATGTGTTCTTATATCTGTCTTGTATATCTGTGACTTATACTTATAAACCTCCACCAAAATTAGGGCATTCCCTTTGAGAGTGACCCTAACGGAGGTGGGGTGTTTCACTTGGTATCAGAGCATAGGTTTACCAGATAAGATAAAAAGTTTTGAAAATTTATTTTCAAAAAAAAAAGGAAATTTAAAGAAGCATTTTTAAAAAGATAAAATATTTTATTTTAAAAAGGCAAAGTCCCCAAAGCCATAGGTACTATCTTCTATCCTTCGTTTTGAATCTATCCTTTCTGTTTCAGCATGTCTGGAGACCTTACTCCCCAGCTTCTGACGCTTTCACTCCTCCTCCTCCACGTAAACCAGCAAGCGGAACAGTCCCAGAGTAGGAAGACGAATAATAGTCAAACAAGAAAGGATCGTAACAGTAATAATAAGAAACGAGAAAAAAAAGGAAATGCAATTTTTGCGGTACGGAAGGGCACATAGCCAAGGATTGTAGAAAGAGGAAAAGAAAGCAAGGAGAATGTTTTCATTGTGGGGAGACTGGACACATCAGCAAAGACTGCCCTGAGAAGACAGACTTTGAGAAGGGCGGGAAAGACAACAAGTCCCGAGAGAAGAGGAAGTGTAATTTCTGTGGCAAAGTGGGGGCACTTAGTGAAAGATTGCCGGAAAAAGAAGGCCAAGGAGAATGGTGGGTGCTTTTCTTGCGGTGAAACAGGCCACAGGGCTAAGGACTGCCCAAAGAAACGAGGACAGGGGCAGAGGGCTGGATCCACCTCAGGGGCACAAGTTCATGTGCTAGAAGCGCCACCTCTGCAACAGCGAGGTATAAATACTTCTGTAGAAAGTGTAGTTTATCTTTATGATCACCCCGTTCGCACTTTATTTGATTCTGGCGCATCACACTCCTTTATCTCGTCTGCTTTAGTAGAATCTCTGCACCTAAAAACTAGTATGGTAGAGGACCCCTTAATTGTTTCAAACCCAATTGGGGGCCCAGCTCATTTGTCTATGATTTGTTTGGGATTGAAAATTTCTATTCTAAGCGTAGAATTTCAATGTAGTGCCTTTGTTTTGGGCTTTTCGGGATATGGTTTGATTTTGGGCATGGATTGGCTATCCAGTAATGAGGCCATCCTTGATTGTGAGAAAAGGGTTGTCAGGCTCCTAACCCAGCTCGGTAATACTTTGGAAATTTCTTGTAATCCCTCGTATGCGGTTATGCTTAGTTACCTTGAATCGCTAGATGCCTCTGTTGAAAATTTGCAATCAGTTAGAGTGGTCCGGGAATATCCGGATGTCTTCGAAGAGGTGAAGGGCTTGCCTCCGAAGCGGGAGATAGACTTCCGCATATACCTTGTAGATAATGCAAAGCCCGTTGCGTTGCCCGTTAGACACATGGCTCCACGGGAAAGGAAAGAGCTCAGTAAACAGATTAAAGAAGCTTCTAGAGAAGGGGTTCATTAGAAGGAGCATTTCAGAATGGGACGCTCCAGTAGTGTTCGCCACTAAGGCAGAAGGTTCATTTCGCTTATGCATGAGTTGTGGAGAATCACCTTAGTAAGTACATTTGGCAACATAGCTGGCATTTATTTCCAAGAGATAGTTCTGCTACGTGGAATACCTGATAGTAAGTGGACGAGATCTAAAATTCACTAGTGAATTTTGGAGAGCTTGCATGAAACCATGAGTACGCCGTTATGTTTGAGCTGAGTATACTAGAAGTAGAGTAAGTGAAAGAGGAACGAGAGGCAATAGTGAAATAGGTTCCAACTCATATTTTGGAAACAAGAATTAAGAAGCTACGAAATTGTGAAGTTAAAGACGGACAAAGCATAATGGAGTTAAGCTCAAGGAATGCGACTTAGAAGATTGAAGACTAGATTCGTGCATCATATCTCTTCTTAAGAGTATATCCTTGATCCCTCTCTTCCTGTAGAGCTTACTTGCATGCTATCTTTTGTATATATCCTCTCGGTCCCATTCTCAATCCAATTTCTATTGCAAACCCCATAGGGAGTATGACTCATCTTTTAGTAACACATGTTGGGGCTCGAGGGTGTTCGTTGGTTTGACTAAACATTTTGGGTTTTATAGGATACGGGTTGGTCCTAGGAAGGGACTCCCTTGTGACCTAAAAGGAGTCCATCATGCTTTGTTTCCTAGAATCATATATAGTGGTTGGGTTGAGTAATTCTTTGGGTGTCAGTCTGATGTTGATTTCGGTCTTCGGGGCTGATGCTTAGAGAATTCTTCTCCTAGTCAATATATATATGGCATAGATTTCCAGTTTTGACATTGCCTAATGGGCACAAAGTCTTTACTTGCTTCTATCATTCGACTATACCTTTAGATAGGAACAATTGGGTGTAAACATGTAGTTGAAACATGTTATGGATGATGGTTACAAGTGGTTGCAAGTGATTGCTAGTGGTTGCTCGTGGTTGCATATACACACACAATCTAGGTTTTAGATCGGCTCAGTCACTTCATATTGCATGTGCATATATGTTTGCATTCGTATATGGTTGAACTTTAATGTGTTGTCATATGGATGTTGCATTTATATGAATGATTGTGCACTCATGTAGAATCATGAATAGGAGGATTTGCATACATAATGGATTCATAGCACTTACATAATTCGCATTAAGGAGGTCAACTGAATTAGTAGACCGCCTGATTTTGCATTAGATAAGTACATGTACACACACACTTCGCATATGATCATGAAGCATTATGTAACGACCCGCATTCTACGCATCATAAGATCGTAGAATATTTATTTCTTTCACATACGAAGTCGTATGGTCATGTAACTTTGGGGGACGACTATTGGGGTCATTTTCCATGTTCATGATTTTTCCCGATTTTTAAATGACCATTTTACCCCTAGTTGGAACTGTTTTGGCCATAACTTTTGACTGGAAAGGAATTTTGACCTGAAACCACTTTCATTGGCTCCGGATGATGGTTTCTCTTTCCGTAGAGTGGTCACAGTAGCCAAACGGACTCACCGTTTGGGAGATATGGCCGAAACAAGTTTCAGATGGTGAAAAACAGCTTAATTGGGCTTAACCGGGTGATTAACAGCTAGGCCCAGAGGGGAATTTCGGGTTTAGAGGTATAGGAGGACTGATTAGGATTAGGTTATCACTTTCATTTCAGTTTTGAGCCGCCACAAACCTTCTTGAGACCTTAGTAATGGCTTCCATCCTCTAAAAACCATCCCAAAACACTTTTTTAGTGAAGATTAAGCCTAAACTACATCAAAACAAGGCCAAATAGTAACAAAGCAAGGTTGGAGCTGCTGCTATACATAGGAATTCGACCCAAACAGAGAATATTTTAGATTTGGTGTTTTATTTTGTGGCCAAGGTGAGTGATTTGCATAGTTTTTGCACTAATTACGGTAATTAAGGGTAATTAGTGAAGATTAGCGAATTTATACGTAAATAAATTCTGGAAAAATTTCTAAAATTCTAAAATAATGTTTTAAGGCTCTGTTAGAAATTTGGGTTAATTTCGATGTGTTTTGCTAATTGTATGCTTAAACATGATTAAGAGGGATTAAGGGAAAATGAGGGGTTCTAGCTATGTTTGATCCATTTTAATCCATCAAATTGTTGTTATGGTGTTGCAATTGATGTTATATGTTGCTATGACAGTTTGACATGAATTGTGATTGATTAGAATAGTTAGATTGGTCGAAGACGCCGTTGTATGGCGCAAAACAGTCGCTGGAAAGTCGGTGCAGGAAAGTACCTGAACCGGATCGGATCGGATGGGAGGCCCGAACCGAACCGTTGTGAAGCCGTCCCTACGAACCGCTTGTGGTGATGGAGACCGATCCGAACCACCTGGAAGCTTGCGAATTGATAGCCATGGAGGATCACAAGTTGGAGCATACTATCCGAACCGACCCGCTCACACCACCCGACCCGATCCGCCTCTCGTGAGCACGAGCTACTCCGACCCGAACCGATGGGTGACAATTGGATTCGAAGACCGACCCGATCCGCCAGGAGTGGCCACGACCGATTCGAACCGCCACGAGATGAGGGCCACGAACCAAACCGATGGCAAAGAAGGGATCCGAACCGAACCGATGGCAAAGAAGGGATCCGAACCGAACCGATGGCAAAGAGGGGAACCGAACCGATCCGGTGATGACAGAAACCCGAGATGCAAAGGAAGCCCAAATGAGAAGTTAGAGCTCAAGATTCAGATGGGAATCAACGAGTTCGCTTCATGGTTGGGTTTTGCTGCGGGGCGCGTGCTAAGGAGTTATCGATGTCTATAGCTTTGGACCACTATGGTAGGAGGTACAAAGACGGATTCAGGGTCATTATGGCATAGGTAGAACCAAGGGCTACAACCAATGAAATGGGTCATTGAGATGTTTGGTCATGACTCCAAGTGTTTGGCTTGGTCATAGCAGGGTTTCTACAAGTCGGGATTCGTCGTTACCTCAATTTGTCTAGTGTTCCAAAGTGGCAGATATCGTATGCTTTACGCACTGAGTGAGAGATGTGAGGATGGTTGCTATGGTTGATTTGTTTGCTATCATTATGACATACACACCCCACCCCCGTATTCTTACACTATTTATTATGGCACCTTGGAGTATTGTACGGTACGTGGTACTAACTCTTTGGTTGCAGGTCCAGGTTCAGGTATGGTTTAGTATACCTGTTATTATACTGTTTAGATGCTTATCGCTCATACCAGGCTTTATGTATGACCCAGAGTTTTATGTCTCCTCTTATTACTCTGGGTGCTCACACGAGCAGACTAGGGACAGGTTAGTTGGTGATGCACGGGTAGATGATCCGGAGACGAGCAGGAGGCTTCCACGTAAATTTGTTGAAGATCACTGTTTGGGCATTGGTGGTGCATCTTCTACTTTAGTTTTCTTTTGTTAGAGACAGTAAATTTGGAAAGTTGTAATAAGCTGTATTTGGATTTCCGCTGCTCTGATGTTGACATTGATTATTAGTTATCAGCTTATGCACTGTCTCGCCTGTTTTATGTCAAGTATGTTATTATTATTATATTTTATCCCATGCACTGTGAGACATTCTACAGGTTCCTTGATTAGTTCATTCTCTTCTTTCCTTTCTCCTGACGACTGTCCCGTGCTAGTTGGGCATGTGTACAACGCACTTACGAAGGAAATGCAGGCTGGTGCGGGGCGGGCCGTCACACTTGGTATCAGAGCTCTAGGTTGCGTACTTAACCTAGGGAAGTTATCAGGGAGAGATAAGATACGTATACGAGAGAGCGTATTTGTGATTACTTTGGTTTTTAAAAGCTATATATATATACTATTACTATTATAAGGATGAAGTCGTACTGCACTAGCACCACTATGGAGTCGTTAATCGTTTCCTTTTTCAGATTGACGATGAGCCGATATACTAGAGGTGCTGGTAGGGGAGCCAATAATGGGAATGCTGCTGACATGAGGACGATGTTTACTGACCTCATGAGAGATATGCTTAGAGATGTACAGAGGGCAGCTCCCAATGGTGGAAATGGTGGTGGTCCAATAGTGCGGGCGCCAAGAGTCGACTTCGCCAAGCTGAATAAGGATTATACTAGCCTTGGTGGGAAGCCGTTCCATGGAACGGAGTCGGCCACGGATGTTCAGGATTGGTTGGATAGTTGCAAACGTATCTTCGAGGATTTAGGTATCGAGGATGCAATGAAGAGAAAGCTAGCGTCCCGTTAGCTGCAAGGGCGGGCAATGTAACAACCCGAAAATCCGAGCCAGTTTAAAATTTTTATTTTGGCAATTTTAGCGAATTTTGAACATTTAAAATAGATTATTTTAAATAATATCGACGAGAAATTTACTTTGAATATAAATCGAACGTATATATTATACGCGTCGTCGTTAGAATATAAATAATTATATATAATTATAAATAGAATTGAAAATGGCGCGGTAGTTCGATAATTCGATTTCAAACTTCAATTGAATGTACCGGGTGCAAAATAATCTGGATTTTAGTGAAACCAAAAACATTAGAATCTATTTGATAATATCTTTCCAACGAATCCGAAAAATCAAAATTTCATAGCGGGAATCAAAAGATATGTCCAGTTGAAAATTCTGAATAGTCGCTGTGGAATTCAGGCCCTTAAAAATGGAAATTTTGCAAACGAACTCGGATTTCGACGAAACCACTTTTGTTGGGTCCGTGATGTCATGTTATTGCTAGATTCCAAATTTCATAATTTTTCGAATCAATATGTGAGCGTGGCAAAGGAAAACGCGTTTGACCAGTTTCAGTTGATTTTAATCGACTGGAAATTGACCATTTTTCAAACGGTCTCAGAATTCGACGAAACTAGTTTTGTTAGGACCGTATCGTCAATACGAAGCTAGAAAATATTTTTCGAGAATTTTTAGAGTTAGTATGTGACCCCGGTAATTTGAAATGTACGTTTAAAATTCAATATAGTGATTTAAATGTAAATTCAACGGAAACTGATTGTAACGATCGAATCAACCTACGATACATATCCCATTGTGTTCGGAATGGGGGTAGAACGCTAAGGACGACAGGCGGTGGGCCTCGTTTCGAGGTCGTATGTAAAAGTCAACTTTTTGCAATTAAATTAATTAAATAAATTGTAAATTAAATCTCTCCCCTTAAATCACGTTGCCCCCCCCCCTTTTTTCTTTTCAGATAATCGATATATAAAAAAAACGAAAAAGGGCGGCGGAGCCCAACCCATCGTCGTCGCCGCCTAGGGCACCCCGCCGCTGTGCCCTGCCACCAACGCTTCCCCCCTCCTCGAACCCCTCGCGACCACCGCACACCTCTTCCCCCAAACCGTGCCCCACGATTCCACCACCGGAGCCACCGAAGGCCACCGCCACCCGCCTCCCCGCAGCTCCGCCTCAGCCAGCGCCCACCCCCATTCCCGTCCCCTCCTCCAGCTCGAAGAAGCCACACCCCCCTGCGCGAGCAACCCTCAGTCGGCCACCGGTCAGAGCCTCCAACCCACCCTGCAAACGAAAAACAGGAAGAAAAAAGGGCAAAGGTGAGTTTTTAATTAGGTTTAATTAATTTTAATTTAACGAAATAGGATTGTTTATAAAACTGAAATTAATATTGATTTAAAATATATAAATGGCATTGATTTTTCAATTATGAATGGCATAGATTTTTCAAATAAAATTAGCGTTGTTTTTAAAATGAAGTAGCAATTAAAAATATGATTTTTATATTTTTAAAGTAATAAAAATATGACTTTTATATTTTTAAGGTATTAAAATTATAGTCTTTACTATATAGACGAAGTAAAAATTTGATTTTTATATTTTTTAAAGCATTAAAAATATAATCTCTACTATATAGAAGTTGTAGGAATATGATTTTTGCTTAAATAGGAAAGACTATATTTTTAGAGAGAAAAATAGGATTCTTGCTTTCGTAAAGTTCGGATTTTTAATATTTTTGAAAAGGCGAAATCTTTATATGAAGAATAGTGTGATAAAAATATAATCTTTACTATATGAACATCGTTGTGAAAATATAATTATTATCTTTATAATAGCGAAGTGAAAATTCGATTTTTTAAATGTATGAAGCAATTATAAAAATATGATTTTAAATTGAAAGTGAATAAATAAAAATGTGACTTTTATTTTAAAGACATCAAAATATAAAAATGTGTGATTTTTATATATGTAGTGGCTACGGGCAAACGAAGATGATAAAAAGGGCGAGAATGGCGAAGATTTCTATAAATGAAGTGTCGTGAAGTTGGATAGCTATCGGTGAGAATTTCTCACCTTTCAATTTCTTTTTATAGTTATATATATATATATACTAGGATGCAGACGGTGCTTAGCAGCACCCGACACCCGTCATCCACAGACCATGGATGGCTTGTTTGTTAAATTGTTTGGTTGTGTAGTTGGTTAGATTATTTGGTTTGAATTGGATTGTTTGATGAAATGAAATTGATTTGATTGATGTGTGAATGGCGTGGGCCTTCACTAGGCCGGGGATAAGGCTAGGCCTCGTCCCGTTTCTAGTATCGTGCCGTTATGCCGCCGAAATTTTCTAAAATAAGTTAGAAAATAAAAATATCATTTTATTTAAAGAATGAACTGAATAGAAATTCATATGTTAGAATAAAATGTTTTATCGTTAAAAATATAATTTTTAACGTGAATATGAATATAGTGAATGTGAATAAATAAATATTCATTTACAAACCGGACGGTTTGTTTATGTACACCTATTTGAAGGACATTGATTGGGTCGATAAATTTTACACATCGCCCAACTGCACAAATAAAATCTGTGTTTGATTGTTTGAAACCCCACACAGGTGTTGGGATGAAATATGAAGTTCACTCATCCTGATTGATTAAATATGTCGATCGATTGATTGACAGGCTGTTATAAGCGTTATATCTATATTTGATGCTTATACAGTGTAGTGCACTTTGGTTGATGGTTGATTATTATTTTTTATGCTATTATATACATGTGATGTATGAAAATCCATATAATTAATTTTATATGGTGATTGATTGGGCCTCATTCCAATTTAGAAAATAAAGAAGAATATAAAATAAAGGTTCATGTGTTGACTGTACTCATCCGTTGAGATTAGTCATGTGTTGAACGAAATATTTTAATAGTAAAATTTATATCTTTATCAATATAAAATAAAGGTTCATGTGTTGACTGTACTCATCCGTTGAGATTAGTCATGTGTTGAACGAAATATTTTAACAATAAAATTTATATCTTTATCAATATAAAGTAAATGTTCATGTGTTGACTGTACTCATCCGTTGAGATTAGTCATGTGTTGAACGAAATATTTTAATAGTAAAATTTATATCTTTATCAATATAAAATAAAGGTTCATGTGTTGACTGTACTCATCCGTTGAGATTAGTCATGTGTTGAACGAAATAATTTAACAAAAATAGTCACACATGGACGGTACTCATTCAATGAGATTAGTCGTGTGTTGACAAATAGAAATATTTGAAATAGAAATATTTGAAATAGAAATATTTGAAATAGAATATTTGAAAATAGAAATATATGAAGCCGGGTTGATTAGATTGACGCCATTTTGACGTGAACGATATTTATATCAATTTTATTCGAAATGAATTGAATTGAAAACGATTTCGAAATGAATTGAATATAAAACGATTTCGAAATGAATTGAATATATAACGATTTCAAAATGAATTGAATATAAAACGATTTCGGAATGAATTGAATATATAACGATTTCGAAATGAATTGAATATATAACGATTTCGAAATGAATTGAATATAAAACGATTTCGAAATGAATTGAATATAAAACGATTTCGAAATGAATTGAATATAAAACGATTTCGAAATGAATTGAATATAAAACGATTTCGAAATGAATTGAATATAAAACGATTTCGAAATGAATTGAATATATAACGATTTCGAAATGAATTGAATATATAACGATTTCGAAATGAATTGAATATATAACGATTTCGAAATGAATTGAATATATAACGATTTCGAAATGAATTGAATATATAACGATTTCGAAATGAATTGAATATAAAACGATTTCGAAATGAATTGAATATAAAATGATTTCGAAATGAATTGAATATAAAACGATTTCGAAATGAATTGAATATAAAACGATTTCGAAATGAATTGAATATATAACGATTTCGAAATGAATTGAATATATAACGATTTCGAAATGAATTGAATATAAAACGATTTCGAAATGAATTGAATATATAACGATTTCGAAATGAATTGAATATATAACGATTTCGAAATGAATTGAATATAAAACGATTTCGAAATGAATTGAATATATAATGATTTCGAAATGAATTGAATATTAAACGATTTCAAAATGAATTGAATATAAAACGATTTCGAAATGAATTGAATATAAAACGATTTCGAAATGAATTGAATAGAAAACGAATTTGATTTCAATTGAATATATAACGAATTTGATTCGAATAGAAAACCAATTTGAATTGGATCGAATAGAAAACGACTTTGAAACAATTTTAATTGAATCGAATAGCAAACGACTTTGAAATTGAATTGAATTAAAAACGAATTCAAATTGAATTGAAGCGAATTGAAATGAATTCAAATTGAATTGAAATTTGAACTGAATAGAAATGAATTTTAAAACGAATTTATAAAGAAGAATTCAATTTTGCTTTGAATTGAAATGGAAGTTGAAATTGTTTTTGAAACGAATTCAAAACTATTCATATAATTCGTTTTAATTAGTAATCGACGAAATATATATTATATATATATATTATATATATAATATAATGGCCTGAATAGAACGCGCCGCGCCGCGGCAGTTCGTGAATTTCGACCATTTATTTCAAACTGACATAACGGGAGATCCGACCGTCGGATTCTCCTAAAACCGGAACCGTTGGGTTCGTATCGAAAAGAAATTTCTAACGAATATTAGAAATTCAAAATCTAATGGTTGGATTTGGAGATACGTCCAAATCAAATTTGAAAAAGGTCGCTGTAAGTGCAGTTCGATGGCCGTTGATGGAAATCGACTGTATGGACCTTGATAAAATTATTAAAAATAATAATAAATTGTGTAAAATCATAAGAAATGATTTGGGAAAAATTGGGATGAAAAACTCCATATTTGAAAGGATAAAAATGGATTTTTATCGAAATGAACTAGTTTTGAACTATATTTAAAACCCGATTATTTTTAAATAAATAAATTAGATTTAAAAAGGGGTTTTAAATAATCGGAATTTCTAATATATTTGATTGAGTTTGAAATGGGTTTATCGTGAACAGTGTTTTAAATAACACTAGTTCTTTAACCCGATAACAAATAGAATGTGATTTGGGTTTGTCGTGAACTGTGTTTTAAATAACACCTAGTTCTTTAACCCAGTAAAGGGAGTTCTAACGAATCTGCAATTAGATTGAAATGTGAATCTATAATCTAAATTATCAAATTTAGAAATGAGCGAGAATGGAGTATCGCCAGTTTTACTCCAAAGCGATAGTCAAATCTTTAATTAGATTTGAACGTGAAATGGTAATTAATTTTACCGATAACACCGTGGTATTAGACATGGAGTATTACCAGTTTTGCTTCATGGGATGAATAGGTTGGGATGGGGAAATAAAATAAATAATTACTTCGGTGTGGTTCGCTAATCTCGACTAGTTTAGAAAAACCATAATTTGGTTTGAAACGACATCCAAAGGAAGATTACAGGATAAATTTTAAAGAATTTATATTGGATAAAATTAATGGGAACCTTTCCCTAAGAATGTGGAATTTAGAAACTAGCTGTAGGTTGGCTAAGAAGAATGGTTTCCTGGGTATTGATCTGATGTTGGTTTCGGCCTTCGGGGTTAATGTTTGGGAAATTGTTCTCTTGCTAATTTGCGGTTAGTGACTAATGAATTGGAATGAGGCGTATGTTGTGTTTGTGTAACATTTGTTTTCAATATACGCGGGTTGTTCGGAAAGACCGGGTTTACACCCATTCTGAATAACCGATTCGACGATATGTCGAAGATGAAGACGGTGGTCGAAGACCGGAAGTCTTCACATCGTTTGGATAAATACTGACGATCCTGATTGGGCTGTACACCCAAGAGGATGGAAATAGTTGGTGGTCGTCCAGACGTACTTGGAGATGGATGGATATGCGACGAAAGTGCCTCCGGTTTCGTTCAGACCCAGAACGGACTTGTAAATGGATTGTGTGTCTGACATTGGATTTTATTCTATGTTGATTGATTTCTATTAAATATACATCTGTTTGGCGGCGGAGAATTTATTCTTTTGCTTAACGCCCTTCTCTGAGACGTACGAGCTCAGAGGTTGTATATCGATGGACATCAGTCGCATGGCATGAATTGCCTGTGTGGCATGCTAAGTTGCAATGATCAAGGCTTTTGTTGAAAAGCAAAGTCTTGTGGTTGATGATCAAAGCATGCCTACGTGGCAGCTTTGTGTATAACGTGAATTCGCGAGCCTCACACCTCGGTATGAGTCAAAAACGGGATAAGGACCCAAGGAGCGCATGACGTTTCTTTCTAGCTATGGTGGTGTCAGTGACTTACCGGCCCTAACATTTATATACTTTTCACCTATGTGGTTGTTGGAATGCGAGGCGCCTCGATTATAGGTCTGTAAGGACCGGGAAACGTGTGTTCAGGCATAATTAGACCTCTAACGTAAGTGAGGACCGGCCTTGGAGGATCCCAGGGTTGCCCAGAGTGCGTAGCCCTGAGGCATTTGCTAGAGTGTCTCGAACGCGGAGAGGAGCTTGCCCCTTGCCTCGACTCATGACGGAAATCCAATTTCCAATACGTGTATTTCGGTTTTATTTGTAGAGCCTAGTATGGTAACATAGTGGGATGGGGCACTTATGCCGTCTATGATTTATATTTATGATTGAAATGTTTTGACACTATACACTTATTATAGTATCAAATGATTTGTTTTAAACGTATCAAGCATGTTTGGCTGTTATAAGGTAAAACCCTATCCTCCGGCTTGCGTTGCATTGTGTGATGGGACCTGGGTCTTATAATAGCTTCATTTTTCGAAAAAGCATTGCGTTGTCTTTTCTGTGCACTGGTATTCTTGGGAGGAAACCCGTTCCGTGTTATACGGCGTGGTCCCTTGAATTACCTTCTTTCAAAGTAAAGTTTTTAATAACTATTTTAGTTCTCACACCAGTCACATGACTGACCTGGAGTTTATTGTTTTAACCTAAACTCTGGATGCCCCTATTTTCCGCACGGGCAGCTAGTAGTTTTGGTTTTGCAGATTTATATTCACAGGATCTTGGTTTACAGCTGGAATGATATCCGGAAAGCTCTGTATCCGTATATCACCTTCAGTTGTGCTTTATATTATTTTCCGCTGCTATGTAATTTATTGTAATCTCTGATATTTATCGAATGTAATTTATTCATTTATACTCTGTATATTCTTGTATTCTGATGGAATTGTTGTAATAACAATGAAATGTTCTTCTGTGTGGATTCTGATTTGTCCTGTTCTCAACGATCAGGGGTTTCGAACGGTCTAGATCGGTTTAACGACTGATTCAAATCGAGCGAAATTCACGGTCGTCACATTTGGTATCAGAGCTTTGGTTTACAGAGCTCGAGAACAAGACACATTAGAACCATACGAAAGAATTCATCAGATATTGGATTAGTAATATCCAATTAGAATGACCCGTTAGAGATAGGATCAGTAGTATCCTAAAACGGGTGTGAAGAGTATATTTTTCAATTGAAAACAATTTTGTTTTGAAAATTTAAATCGTTTTATACGTATTTGATTATTTATTTATTTTGAATATGGACAATCGAATATATAAAGATTTCGCGTATACGCGTCATGAACGTATATTCGAAGTTTTAATATATTGGATAGATATGAAATCACATTCTAGTCACCCGGAGATGGTACTGATGATTGTCATGACATCATCAGTATTTATGTTCGTGTTTCGAAGGTGTGATGTCTATATATTTCCATTAGACTGGTGTGAGAACCAAAACCAATATAGTTAGAACACATTGTTGTGAATTGGCATCAAAAACAAGATTTTCAGTATATATATCAAAATTATGAATTTGAAAATCTAATTCACTAATTGATTGATGATTGTGTTGTTTGATTATTGATTGTTTATTTGTTTGCTAATTTTGAAACATTTATGCCTAATTGAATCAAATATTGAACTGTATTGAAAATTAGTTGCATTTGCTTGCATATACATGTATATAATTGAGCAGGTCATTGCAAGGAGGCTAGAGCCGAAGAATAAAATTTGTTTGCCCGACAAATAGGTACATGTTTATCATAATTTACTGTTTTGTTTGGGTGATGATGATTTTATGAGCCTATTGGCTAGCCGCTTGGCTTTTTCTTTTTCTTTTTGAGATTAGAAGGACCGGGGAAGCTATTTGAAATTCCCCGATGCTCCCGGTGCAGGGGAGGTTATGGCGAAATTTTTCGAAAATTTAGGGTGTTAGCCAAATTTTTGAAAATTTGAAAATTCTCAGAAACTGAAAAGTTGGAGAATAGGAGCCAGATCGAACGTAGAGCTGAATAATCAAACCACTTTCGACTTCGTTCCTTTTCGGGGACGAAAAGTTTTAAGTGGGGGAGATTGTAACAACCCGAAAATCCGAGCCAGTTTAAAATTTTTATTTTGGCAATTTTAGCGAATTTTGAACATTTAAAATAGATTATTTTAAATAATATCGACGAGAAATTTACTTTGAATATAAATCGAACGTATATATTATACGCGTCGTCGTTAGAATATAAATAATTATATATAATTATAAATAGAATTGAAAATGGCGCGGTAGTTCGATAATTCGATTTCAAACTTCAATTGAATGTACCGGGTGCAAAATAATCCGGATTTTAGTGAAACCAAAAACATTAGGATCTATTTGATAATATCTTTCCAACGAATCCGAAAAATCAAAATTTCATAGCGGGAATCAAAAGATATGTCCAGTTGAAAATTTTGAATAGTCGCTATGGAATTCAGGCCCTTAAAAATGGAAATTTTGCAAACGAACTCGGATTTCGACGAAACCACTTTTGTTGGGTCCGTGATGTCAAGTTATTGCTAGATTCCAAATTTCATAATTTTTCGAATCAATATGTGAGCGTGGCAAAGGAAAACGCGTTTGACCAGTTTCAGTTGATTTTAATCGACTGGAAATTGACCATTTTTCAAACGGTCTCAGAATTCGACGAAACTAGTTTTGTTAGGACCGTATCGTCAATACGAAGCTAGAAAATATTTTTCGAGAATTTTTAGAGTTAGTATGTGACCCCGGTAATTTGAAATGTACGTTTAAAATTCAATATAGTGATTTAAATGTAAATTCAACGGAAACTGATTGTAACGATCGAATCAACCTACGATACATATCCCATTGTGTTCGGAATGGGGGTAGAACGCTAAGGACAACAGGCGGTGGGCCTCGTTTCGAGGTCGTATGTAAAAGTCAACTTTTTGCAATTAAAATAATTAAATAAATTATAAATTAAAGGGTCCGTTTGGCACAGGTCCCTATTAAGTTTCAAAATTAGGCACAGGTCCGGTCATAAAATTATTGTAAATTAGGTCCCTATTTTTCTATTTAGAAAAGTTGCATATATTTATGCAACAATTCATCAATGTTAGTTCAACTTTATTTGCATACATGTATGCAATAATTTAGAATATTTGCATACATGTATGCAAATATTCGTTCAGAATAGTTGCATACATGTATGCAAAATTTCGGAATATTTGCATACATGTATGCAAATATTCGTTCAGAATAGTTGCATACATGTATGTAAGTATTTTGAATAGTTGCATACATGTGTGCAACTATTTTGAACAAATATTTACATACATGTATGCAAATATTCGTTCAGAATAGTTGCATACATGTATGCAAAAATTTAGAATATTTGCATACATGTATGCAAATATTCATCAGAATAGTTGCATACATGTATGCAAAAATTCAAAATATTTGCATACATGTATGCAAATATTCGTTCAGAATAGTTGCATACATGTATGCAAAATTTTTAAATATTGGCATACATGTATGAAGATATTCGTTCAGAATAGTTGCATACATGTATGCAAATATTTTGAATATTTGCATACATGTATGCAACTATTCGTTCAGAATATTTGCATACATGTATGCAACTATTCATTAGAATAGTTGCATACATGTATGCAAAAATTCAAAATATTTGCATATATGTATGCAAGTATTCATTCAGAATATTTGCATACGTGTATGCAAATATTATGAATAACACGTAAAAATGAAAACATGGACTAAATTTATAATAAGTTTATGACCGGATGTGAGCCTAATTTTGAAACTTAATAGAGATGTGACACTAATTTTCACTAAATTAAATCTCTCCCCTTAAATCACGTTGGCCCCCCTTTTTTCTTTTCAGATAATCGATATATAAAAAAAAAAAACGAAAAAGGGCGGCGGAGCCCCACCCATCGTCGTCGCCGCCTAGGGCACCCCGCCGCTGTGCCCTGCCACCAACGCTTCCCCGCTCCTCGATCCCCTCGCGACCACCGCACACCTCTTCCCCCAAACCGCGCCCCACGATTCCACCACCGGAGCCACCGAAGGCCACCGCCACCCGCCTCCCCGCAGCTCCGCCTCAGCCAGCGCCCACCCCCTTTTCCCGTCCCCTCCTCCAGCTCGAAGAAGCCACACCCCCCTGCGCGAGCAACCCTCAGTCGGCCACCGGTCAGAGCCCCCAACCCACCCTGCAAAAGAAAAACAGGAAGAAAAAGGGGCAAAGGTGAGTTTTTAATTAGGTTTAATTAATTTTAATTTAACGAAATAGGATTGTTTATAAAACTGAAATTAATATTGATTTAAAATATATAAATGGCATTGATTTTTCAATTATGAATGGCATAGATTTTTCAAATAAAATTAGCGTTGTTTTTAAAATGAAGTAGCAATTAAAAATATGATTTTTATATTTTTAAAGTAATAAAAATATGACTTTTATATTTTTAAGGTATTAAAATTATAGTCTTTGCTATATAGACGAAGTAAAAATTTGATTTTTATACTTTTTAAAGCATTAAAAATATAATCTCTACTATATAGAAGTTGTAGGAATATGATTTTTTGCTTAAATAGGAAAGACTATATTTTTAGAGAGAAAAATAGGATTCTTGCTTTCGTAAAGTTCGGATTTTTAATATTTTTGAAAAGGCGAAATCTTTATATGAAGAATAGCGTGATAAAAATATAATCTTTACTATATGAACATCGTTGTGAAAATATAATTTTTATCTTTATAATAGCGAAGTGAAAATTCGATTTTTTAAATGTATGAAGCAATTATAAAAATATGATTTTTAAATTGAAAGTGAATAAATAAAAATGTGACTTTTATTTTAAAGACATCAAAATATAAAAATGTGTGATTTTTATATATGTAGTGGCTACGGGCAAACGAAGATGATAAAAAGGGCGAGAATAGCGAAAATTTCTATAAATGAAGTGTCGTGAAGTTGGATAGCTATCGGTGTGAATTTCTCACCTTTCAATTTCTTTTTCTATTTATATATATATATATACTAGGATGCAGACGGTGCTTAGCAGCACCCGACACCCGTCATCCACAGACCATGGATGGCTTGTTTGTTAAATTATTTGGTTGTGTAGTTGGTTAGATTATTTGGTTTGAATTGGATTGTTTGATGAAATGAAATTGATTAGATTGATGTGTGAATGGCGTGGGCCTTCACTAGACCGGGGATAAGGCTAGGCCTCGTCCCATTTCTAGTATCGTGCCGTTATGCCGCCGAAATTTTCTAAAATAAGTTAGAAAATAAAAATATCATTTTATTTAAAGAATGAACTGAATAGAAATTCATATGTTAGAATAAAATGTTTTATCGTTAAAAATATAATTTTAACGTGAATATGAATATAGTGAATGTGAATAAATAAATATTCATTTACAAACCGGACGGTTTGTTTATGTACACCTATTTGAAGGACATTGATTGGGTCGATAAATTTTACACATCGCCCAACTGCACAAATAAAATCTGTGTTTGATTGTTTGAAACCCCACACGGGTGTTGGGATGAAATATGAAGTTCACTCATCCTGATTGATTAAATATGTCGATCGATTGATTGACAGGCTGTTATAAGCGTTATATCTATATTTGATGCTTATACAGTGTAGTGCACTTTGGTTGATGGTTGATTATTATTTTTATGCTATTATATACATGTGATGTATGAAAATCCATATAATTAATTTTATATGGTGATTGATTGGGCCTCATTCCAATTTAGAAAATAAAGAAGAATATAAAATAAAGGTTCATGTGTTGACTGTACTCATCCGTTGAGATTAGTCATGTGTTGAACGAAATATTTTAATAGTAAAATTTATATCTTTATCAATATAAAATAAAGGTTCATGTGTTGACTGTACTCATCCGTTGAGATTAGTCATGTGTTGAACGAAATATTTTAACAATAAAATTTATATCTTTATCAATATAAAGTAAATGTTCATGTGTTGACTGTACTCATCCGTTGAGATTAGTCATGTGTTGAACGAAATATTTTAATAGTAAAATTTATATCTTTATCAATATAAAATAAAGGTTCATGTGTTGACTGTACTCATCCGTTGAGATTAGTCATGTGTTGAACGAAATAATTTAACAAAAATAGTCACACGTGGGCAGTACTCATTCAATGAGATTAGTCGTGTGTTGACAAATAGAAATATTTGAAATAGAAATATTTGAAATAGAAATATTTGAAATAGAATATTTGAAAATAGAAATATATGAAGCCGTGTTGATTAGATTGACGCCATTTTGACGTGAACGACATTTATATCAATTTTATTCGAAATGAATTGAATTGAAAACGATTTCGAAATGAATTGAATATAAAACGATTTCGAAATGAATTGAATATATAACGATTTCGAAATGAATTGAATATATAACGATTTCGAAATGAATTGAATATATAACGATTTCGAAATGAATTGAATATAAAATGATTTCGAAATGAATTGAATATAAAACGATTTCGAAATGAATTGAATATATAACGATTTAGAAATGAATTGAATATAAAACGATTTCGAAATGAATTGAATATAAAACAATTTCGAAATGAATTGAATATATAACGATTTCGAAATGAATTGAATATATAACGATTTCGAAATGAATTGAATATAAAACGATTTCGAAATGAATTGAATATATAACGATTTCGAAATGAATTGAATATATAACGATTTCGAAATGAATTGAATATATAACGATTTTGAAATGAATTGAATATAAAACGATTTCGAAATGAATTGAATATAAAACGATTTTGAAATGAATTGAATATAAAACGATTTCGAAATGAATTGAATATATAACGATTTCGAAATGAATTGAATATATAACGATTTCGAAATGAATTGAATATAAAACGATTTCGAAATGAATTGAATATATAACGATTTCGAAATGAATTGAATATATAACGATTTCGAAATGAATTGAATATAAAACGATTTCGAAATGAATTGAATATATAACGATTTCGAAATGAATTGAATATAAAACGATTTCAAAATGAATTGAATATAAAACGATTTCGAAATGAATTGAATATAAAACGATTTCGAAATGAATTGAATATATAACGATTTCAAAATGAATTGAATAGAAAACGAATTTGATTTCAATTGAATATATAACGAATTTGATTCGAATAGAAAACCAATTTGAATTGAATCGAATAGAAAACGACTTTGAAACCAATTTGAATTGAATCGAATAGCAAACGACTTTGAAATTGAATTGAATTAAAAACGAGTTCAAATTGAATTGAAAGCGAATTGAAATGAATTCAAATTGAATTGAAATTTGAACTGAATAGAAATGAATTTTAAAACGAATTTATAAAGAAGAATTCAATTTTGCTTTGAATTGAAATGGAAGTTGAAATTGTTTTTGAAACGAATTCAAAACTATTCATATAATTCGTTTTAATTAGTAATCGATGAAATATATATTATATATATAATATAATGGCCTGAATAGAACGCGCCGCGGCAGTTCGTGAATTTCGACCATTTATTTCAAACTGACATTACGGGAGATCCGACCGTCGGATTCTCCTAAAACTGGAACCGTTGGGTTTGTATCGAAAAGAACTTTCTAACGAATATTAGAAATTCAAAATCTAACGGTTGGATTTGGAGATACGTCCAAATCAAATTTGAAAAAGGTCGTTGTAAGTGCAGTTCGATGGCCGTTGATGGAAATCGACTGTACGGACCTTGATAAAATTATTAAAAATAATAATAAATTGTGTAAAATCATAAGAAATGATTTGGGAAAAATTGGGATGAAAAACTCCATATTTGAAAGGATAAAAATGGATTTTTATCGAAATGAACTAGTTTTGAACTATATTTAAAACCCGATTATTTTTAAATAAATAAATTAGATTTAAAAAGGGGTTTTAAATAATCGGAATTTCTAATATATTTGATTGAGTTTGAAATGGGTTTATCGTGAACAGTGTTTTAAATAACACTAGTTCTTTAACCCGATAACAAATAGAATGTGATTTGGGTTTGTCGTGAACTGTGTTTTAAATAACACCTAGTTCTTTAACCCAGTAAAGGGAGTTCTAACGAATCTGCAATTAGATTGAAATGTGAATCTATAATCTAAATTATCAAATTTAGAAAAGAGCGAGAATGGAGTATCGCCAGTTTTACTCCAAAGCGATAGTCAAATCTTTAATTAGATTTGAACGTGAAATGGTAATTAATTTTACCGATAACACCGTGGTATTAGACATGGAGTATTACCAGTTTTGCTTCATGGGATGAATAGGTTGGGATGGGGAAATAAAATAAATAATTACTTCGGTGTGGTTCGCTAATCTCGACTAGTTTAGAAAAACCATAATTTGGTTTGAAACGACATCCAAAGGAAGATTACAGGATAAATTTTAAAGAATTTATCTTGGATAAAATTAATGGGAACCTTTCCCTAAGAATGTGTAATTTAGAAACTAGCTGTAGGTTGGCTAAGAAGAATGGTTTCCTGGGTATTGATCTGATGTTGGTTTCGGCCTTCGGGGTTAATGTTTGGGAAATTATTCTCTTGCTAATTTGCGGTTAGTGACTAATGAATTGGAATGAGGCGTATGTTGTGTTTGTGTAACATTTGTTTTCAATATACGTGGATTGTTCGGAAAGACCGGGTTTACACCCATTCTGAATAACCGATTCGACGATATGTCGAAGATGAAGACGGTGGTCGAAGACCGGAAGTCTTCACATCGTTTGGATAATTACTGACGATCCTGATTGGGCTGTACACCCAAGAGGATGGAAATAGTTGGTGGTCGTCCAGACGTACTTGGAGATGGATGGATATGCGAGGAAAGTGCCTCCGGTTTCGTTCAGACCCAGAACGGACTTGTAAATGGATTGTGTGTCTGACATTGGATTTTATTCTGTGTTGATTGATTTCTATTAAATATACATCTGTTTGGCGGCGGAGAATTTATTCTTTTGCTTAACGCCCTTCTCTGAGACGTACGAGCTCAGAGGTTGTATATCGATGGACATCAGTCGCATGGCATGAATTGCCTGTGTGGCATGCTAAGTTGCAATGATCAAGGCTTTTGTTGAAAAGCAAAGTCTTGTGGTTGATGATCAAAGCACGCCTACGTGGCAGTTTTGTGTATAACGTGAATTCGCGAGCCTCACACCTCGGTATGAGTCAAAAACGGGATAAGGACCCAAGGAGTGCATGACGTTTCTTTCTAGCTATGGTGGTGTCAGTGACTTACCAGCCCTTACATTTATATACTTTTCACCTATGTGGTTGTTGGAATGCGAGGCGCCTCGATTATAGGTCTGTAAGGACCGGGAAACGTGTGTTCAGGCATAATTAATCCTCTAACGTAAGTGAGGACCGGCCTTGGAGGATCCCAGGGTTGCCCAGAGTGCGTAGCCCTGAGGCATTTGCTAGAGTGTCTCGAACGCGGAGAGGAGCTTGCCCCTTGCCTCGACTCATGACGGAAATCCAATTTCCAATACGTGTATTTCGGTTTTATTTGTAGAGCCTAGTATGGTGACATAGTGGGATGGGGCACTTATGTCGTCTATGATTTATATTTATGATTGAAATGTTTTGACACTATACACTTATTATAGTATCAAATGATTTGTTTTAAACGTATCAAGCATGTTTGGCTGTTATAAGGTAAAACCCTATCCTCCGGCTTGCGTTGCATTGTGTGATGGGACCTGGGTCTTATAATAGCTTCATTTTCCGAAAAAGCATTGCGTTGTCTTTTCTATGCACTGGTATTCTTGGGAGGAAACCCGTTCCGTGTTATACGGCGTGGTCCCTTGAATTACCTTCTTTCAAAGTAAAGTTTTTAATAACTGTTTTAGTTCTCACACCAGTCACATGACTGACCTAGAGTTTATTGTTTTAACCTAAACTCTGGGTGCCCCTATTTTCCGCACGGGCAGCTAGTAGTTTTGGTTTTGCAGATTTATATTCACAGGATCCTGGTTTACAGCTGGAATGATATCCGGAAAGCTCTGTATCCGTATATCACCTTCAGTTGTGCTTTATATTATTTTCCGCTGCTATGTAATTTATTGTAATCTATGATATTTATCGAATGTAATTTATTCATTTATACTCTGTATATTCTTGTATTCTGATGGAATTGTTGTAATAACAATGAAATGTTCTTCTGTGTGGATTCTGATTTGTCCTGTTCTCAACGATCAGGGGTTTCGAACGGTCTAGATCAGTTTAACGACTGATTCAGATCGAGCGAAATTCACGGTCGTCACAGGCAATGAATTGGTGGAATGCTATAAAGGCAGCTACCCCCGAAGATCAGATTACTTGGGAGTAGTTTAAAGCTCGCTTTAGCGAGAAGTTCATTCCGGCTGCTCAGAAGTCAGTGCTGTCTAAGAAGTTCTTGGAGCTCAAGCAGAATGGCAGAGCTGTCTCGGAGTATATTGCTGAATTTGACACTTTGTCAAAATATGGGTTATCTCTTGTTGATACTGCCAAGAAAAAGAATGAGAAATTCATAACTGGTTTGGATCAGTACTTGGGGGAAAGACTTATTAACCACATCGATGAGTCGTTTGAGTCGATTGTAGGGAAAGCATTGAGGTCAGAAAGTCTCTACCCTAAGTCGAAGACTGAGGTTGCATCTGCAGATGAGCCAAAGCCACAAGCAAGTGGTGGAGGCAAGAGTGGTTCCTAGAATAAGAGAAAGCAGAACCAAGCTAAGGATGGCCAGAAGAAAAAGAATAAGCAAGATGTTGAGTGCTTCAGCTGTGGTAAGAAGGGCCATTATGCTAGTAATTGTCGGGCCAAGCCAGCGGATAGGAAGTGCTTCAACTGTGGCCAAATGGGACATCACAAGGACAAGTGTCCACAGCCCCCTAAGGAAAAGCAAATGGTGAAAGCCTACGCTCTTAATGCTATTCCTTCTTCGTCGAATGCCCCAACAGCGGCGGAGAAGGGAAAGAATGTCGTCATTTAAGGTATGCTTTCTGTTTATGATGTTCCTGTTAGAGTTTTGTTTGATACCGGAGCTTCCAGTTCTTTCATATCTAGTGACCTGGTAGATAGGTTGGGATTGGAACCCGAGATTGTCGATAGACCTTTAGTAGTGACAAACCCGATTGGTGGTTCTACTAGCCTTAGCATGATTTGTCGTAATGTGGTCTTATTGAGTCATGGATGCATGTTTGTTTGCGATTGCTTTGTTTTGGGCTTTACTGGGTTTGGCATTATTTTGGGAGTAGATTGGCTCCAAAGATACGGGGTGGTGGTAGACTGTGAGGGCTTGTTGGTGACAGCTAGAGAGGATGATGGGCGGAGGATAGTGTTTGGTGGTCTACCCAGTAAGGGGGTATTGGCTAGTTTTCTAAACTCCCTCGACATTCCGCATAGTGAGTTGTCAGGTTTGCCCGTGGTTGGCCAGTATCCGGATGTTTTCGAAGAAGTGACCGGACTTCCACCACACCGAGAGATTGAGTTTCGTATTGATTTGGTAAAGGATGCCAGGCCTATAGTGATGCCACTTCGTCGTATGGCACCAAGAGAGTAGCGAGAGCTCGAGGTGCAAGTCAGCGATCTTTTGAAGAAGGGATTTATCAGAAGGAGTGTTTCTGAATGGGGAGCACCAGTTGTGTTTGCTACCAAGGCGGATGGTTCCCTTCGTTTGTGTGTAGACTACCGCGAGTTGAATAAAGTGACGAGGAAGAACAAGTATCATCTACCGCGGATAGATGATTTGTTCGATCAGTTGAGTGGCGCGAGAGTATTTTCTCAGTTGGATCTCGCGACAGGTTTTCATCAGCTTAGAGTGGAAGATGAGAGTATAGCTAAAACGGCATTTCGGACGCCGTCTGGATTTTATGAGTGGTTGGTCATGCCATTCGGGTTGACCAATGCCCCAGCATATTTTGTGGATCTTATGAATAGGGTATTCAGAGATCAGTTGAATAAGTCTGTCCTTGTGTTCGTTGATGATATTTTGGTCTATTCGAGGACAGAGGAAGAACACAAGGAACATTTAAGAGTAGTGATGGAGGTGTTGAGAAAACACCAATTGAAAGCAAAGTTTTCTAAGTGTCACTTCTGGAAGAGGGAAGTGAGGTTCTTGGGCCATGTTGTATCAGAGAATGGTATTGCCGTGGACCCGGCAAAGGTGGCTACGGTACAGGATTGGCCTACGCCCAAGAATGCAACAGATGTAAGAAGTTTCTTGGGATTAGCTGGATATTATCGTAAGTTTATCCAAGGTTTCTCCAAGACAGCAGCACCATTGACCCAGTTGACCAAGAAGAATCAAGCTTTTGTCTGGGATGAAAGGTGCGAGAATGCATTCAAAAGTCTAAAGGACAAGTTGACAAGCGCACCAGTGTTAGTCATTCCTAAGGGGGATGAAGAGATGACGGTATACACGGACGCCTGTGGTACCGGACTGGGTGCTGTATTGATGCAAGGCGGTAGGGTTATAGCTTACGCAAGTCGGCAATTGAAACCGCACGAGAGAAGGTACCTTACCCATGATTTGGAATTGGCAGCGATCGTGTTCGCGTTGAAGATGTGGAGACACTATCTCTTGGGAGAAAGATTTGAGCAGTTTACAGATCATAAGTCGTTGAAGTATCTCTTCTCCCAGAAGGATCTAAATCTCCGGCAACAAAGGTGGTTAGAATTCTTGGCTTCCTATGATTTTGACATCGCATACACACCGGGAAAGGGCAATGCGGTGACTGATGCATTGAGTAGGAGACATGCCAGCTTAGGGGCTATGTTCCTTGAATGGAAGCAACTGGAGTATATCGCGGGGTTTGATTTCAGACCAAAGTGCGAATTGGATCCAGAAATGTTAGCAAGTTTGACGATCAGACCCACTTTAATTGAGAGGATCGGCTCTAGTCAAAGGAACGATCCTAACCTATTGGAAATCATATCCAAGTTAAAGATGGATATCGATGAGGAGATGAACAAGTATGGGCTTGATCGAGATAGATGGCTTAGAAAGAACGGAAAGCTTGTTGTACCCAATGTCAATGGATTGAGAGATGAAGTGCTTAGAGAATGTCATCACTCAAAGCTGACTATACACCCCGGTGGTAATAAGATGTACCGAGATATGAAGCAGACCTACTACTGGGAAGGGATGAAAAGAGACGTTGGGAAGTTTATATCCAAATGCATGAATTGCCAGCTAGTTAAAGCAGAGCAAAAGAAGCCTAGTGGGTTGTTACAACCATTAGAAATTCCCGAATGGAAATGGGAGCAAGTCTCGATGGATTTCATCGATGGTTTACCAAGGACTAGATCGGGACATGATAGCATTTGGGTGATTGTGGATCGATTGACTAAAAGTGCAAGGTTTATACCAGTCAAATCGACCAGAACGGCAGCTAAGTTAGCAGAATTGTATATGAAGTGGGTAGTGAGATTCCATGGAGTACCTAAAAGCATTGTGAGTGACCGAGACCCGTTGTTCACTAGTGGGTTTTGGAAGAGCTTACAAGAGGCTCTAGGGTCAGAGTTACATCTCAGTACCGCATATCATCCTCAGACCGACGGTCAGACGGAGAGGGTGAACCGTATTTTGGAAGATCTCTTGAGAGCATGTATATTGGATTTTGGTGGATCATGGGATGACCATTTACATCTAGTAGAGTTTGCATATAATAATAGCTACCAATCCAGTATCGGTATGGCTCCGTTTGAAGCTTTGTACGGAAGACCATGCAACTCACCATCATGTTGGATAGAGACTGGCGAGAAGTTTATGCTTGGACCAGATGTGGTGAGGGAAACTTCAGATAAGATTAAGACCATTCAACAACGAATGAAGGCTGCCCAAGATAGGCAGAAGAGTTATGCTGATAAGAGGAGAAGAGACTTAAAATTCTCCGTTGGTGACTTGGTGTTTGTCAAGATTTCTCCGTTGAAGAGCGTAATACGATTTGGCAGAAGAGGCAAGTTGGCACCAAGATTTGTTGGCCCATTCCCTGTTCTTGAGCTAGTCGGGAATTTGGCATATAGAATTGACTTACCGGAGAAGATGGCGGGAGTTCACAACGTATTTCATGTTTCCCAACTAAGGAAGTTCGTTCATGACTCAGATATGACTATTTCACCTAATCAGTTAGAGGACTTCGAAGTAGAACCCGAGGCGGTTGGGAACCACAAGCCGGCCCGTATTGTCGAGCACGACATGAAGCAACTTCGAAGGAAGGCGGTGAAGCTAGTCAAGGTTCAGTGGGGCGAGGACGAGAATGATTGTACTTGGGAGACAGAGGAGAACATTAGGAAGACACACCCAGAACTCTTTGCCTGGTAAGATTTTTGACTTCGATTTAGTTTTCCGCATGCTAGGATAGACTTGTTTGCTTGTTTTGCATGATTGATTGTTGTATGTGGTTGTTAGGCATGCGGGATCCTTTGTATGTTTTGGGTTAAGGAATTTCGGGGGCGAAATTTCTTAAGGGGGGGAGAGTGTAACGACCCGCATTCTACGCATCATAAGATCGTAGAATATTTATTTCTTTCACATACGAAGTCGTATGGTCATGTAACTTTGGGGGACGACTATTGGGGTCATTTCCCATGTTCATCATTTTTCCCGATTTTTAAATGACCATTTTACCCCTAGTTGGCACTGTTTTGGCCATAACTTTTGACTGGAAAGGAATTTTGACCTGAAACCACTTCCATTGGCTTCGGATGATGGTTTCTCTTTCCGTAGAGTGGTCACAGTAGCCAAATGGACTCACCATTTGGGAGATATGGCTGAAACAAGTTTCAGATGGTGAAAAACAGCTTAATTGGGCTTAACCGGGTGATTAGCAGCTAGGCCCAGAGGGGAATTTCGGGTTTAGAGGTATAGGAGGACTGATTAGGGTTAGGTTATCACTTTCATTTCAGTTTTGAGCTGCCACAAACCTTCTTGAGACCTTAGTAATGGCTTCCATCCTCTAAAAACCATCCCAAAACACATTTTTAGTGAAGATTAAGCCTAAACTACATCAAAACAAGGCCAAATAGCAACAAAACAAGGTTGGAGCTGCTGCTATACATAGGAATTCGACCCAAGCAAAGAATATTTCAGATTTGGTGTTTTATTTTGTGGCCAAGGTGAGTGATTTGCATAGTTTTTGCACTAATTACGGTAATTAAGGGTAATTAGTGAAGATTAGCGAATTTATACGTAAATAAATTCTGGAAAAATTTCTAAAATTCTAAAATAATGTTTTAAGGCTCTGTTAGAAATTTGGGTTAATTTCGATGTGTTTTGCTAATTGTATGCTTAAACATGATTAAGAGGGATTAAGGGAAAATGAGGGGTTCTAGCTATGTTTGATCCATTTTAATCCATCAAATTGTTGTTATGGTGTTGCAATTGATGTTATATGTTGCTATGACAGTTTGACATGAATTGTGATTGATTAGAATAGTTAGATTGGTCGAAGACTCCGTCGTATGGCGCAAAACAGTCGCTGGAAAGTCGGTGCAGGAAAGTACCTGAACCGGATCAGATCAGATGGGAGGCCCGAACCGAACCGTTGTGAAGCTGTCCCTACGAACCGCTTGTGGTGATGGAGACCGATCCGAACCACCTGGAAGCTTGCGAATTGATAGCCATGGAGGATCACAAGTTGGAGCATACTATCCGAACAGACCCGCTCACACCACCCGACCTGATCCGCCTCTCGTGAGCACAAGCTACTCCGACCCGAACCGATGGGTGACGATTGGATTCGAAGACCGACCCGATCCGCCAGGAGTGGCCACGACCGATCCGAACCGCCACGAGATGAGGGCCACGAACCAAACCGATGGCAAAGAAGGGATCCGAACCGAACCGATGGCAAAGAAGGGATCCGAACCGAACCGATGGCAAAGAGGGGAACCGAACCGATGGCAAAGAGGGGAACCGAACCGATCCGGTGATGACAGAAACCCGAGATGCAAAGGAAGCCCAAATGAGAAGTTAGAGCTCAATATTCAGATGGGAATCAACGAGTTCGCTTCATGGTTGGGTTTTGCTGCGGGGCGCGTGCTAAGGAGTTATCGATGTCTACAGCTTTGGACCACTATGGTAGGAGGTACAAAGACGGATTCAGGGCCATTATGGCATAGGTAGAACCAAGGGCTACAACCAATGAAATGGGTCATTGAGATGTTTGGTCATGACTCCAAGTGTTTGGCTTGGTCATAGCAGGGTTTCTACAGGTCGGGATTCGTCGTTACCTCAATTTGTCTAGTGTTCCAAAGTGGCAGATATCATATTCTTTACGCACTGAGTGAGAGATGTGAGGATGGTTGCTATGGTTGATTTGTTTGCTATCATTATGACATACACACCCCACCCCCGTATTCTTACACTATTTATTATGGCACCTTGGAGTATTGTACGGTACGTGGTACTAACTCTTTGGTTGCAGGTCCAGGTTCAGGTATGGTTTAGTATACCTGTTATTATTCTGTTTAGATGCTTATCGCTCATACCAGGCTTTATGTCTGACCCAGAGTTTTATGTCTCCTCTTATTACTCTGGGTGCTCACACGAGCAGACTAGGGACAGGTTAGCTGGTGATGCACGGGTAGATGATCCGGAGATGAGCAGGAGGCTTCCACGTAATATATATAGTATTCTCCCTGTGTTGTTGAAGATCACTGTTTGGGCATTGGTGGTGCATCTTCTACTTTAGTTTTCTTTTGTTAGAGACAGTAAATTTGGAAAGTTGTAATAAGTTGTATTTGGATTTCCGCTGCTCTGATGTTGACATTGATTATTAGTTATCAGCTTATGCACTGTCTCGCCTGTTTTATGTCAAGTATGTTATTATTATATTTTATCCCATGCGCTGTGAGACATTCTACAGGTTCCTTGATTAGTTCATTCTCTTCTTTCCTTTCTCCTGACGACCGTCCCGTGCTAGTTGGGCATGTGTACAGCGCACTTACGGAGGAAATGCAGGCTGGTGCGGGGTGGGCCGTCACACATTAGAAGTCTTTTAAGGACAATGGATGCTCGTGTTTGATAGATGAGTAGATGGATGTTTGGATGTTAGGATATGCATTCTTCCTAACTTGAAGATTTCGGGGACGAAATCCTTTTAAGTAGGGGAGAATGTAACACCCCGTGTATTCTATAACCATGAAATTCATAAATTAAAGTATAATTAATTTCAAATCAAAGAATTAAGGGAAGGGGGATACGCCATTGCGTTCGTCTCGGAAAAATACGCGAAATAGAGTCCGAGTTTTCGAAAATCGGAGTCCGTATGACCAAGATATGGCCTCCGGAAGTTTCAGAATAGGTTTAAAATTCGAACAGACGAAAACAGCTAAGAAAAACTAATTCAAAATTCAAAATCGGGCCCAACTGGCCAAGGCGGGAAAATTCCCGCCCAAAGCACCTAGGTCGACTTGGCAGTCGACCTGGGGCTAGCCAGGTCGACTGGGCAGTCGACCTGGGTAACCCGTGTCGACTGCCAAGTCGACACGGTGTCGACAGGGGTGTCGACCTGGCCCCTGAGCCAGGTCGAACCCAGCCCACCCTGGCTGGCCAGGTCTGTGTTTGGTCGATTTTCTGAGCCTTGCCTTGTCACTAGGGATAGGTGTCAGCTCCTGGTTGGTCTCTCCTTCAAACGAACGGCTATTATTGAACCAAGCTTCATCGATGGTCTAAATCAACTCACAAACTCTATAAAAAGGACCTAAGGCTAACCCTAATTCACATAAACTAAAATGGAGATGAGACTGTCATGCTGCTGAGGAGAGACTGAAGATAGACGTCAGAAATAGAGAGACAATTAGGAGATAAATCAAAAGCTTAAAGCAACATCAAATCAATCAAAGCAACGCCTACAACAAAGGATAGCAACTCCAAATTCAGAATTCAGATTTCTGAATTGAAGATTCGCCATACGCTGTAAGTAGAGTGCTATTCCGATATGAATTAAATAATTATGTTGATTTGTGTAATGTAAGAAATGGAATTGTGGCGATAATAATCTATATTTGTATGTTGCTTTGATGCAAAACGATTTGGGAATATTATGGTATACGATTGGATATTTGCAAGTACGCGATTTGCGTTGGAAACGAAATGGAATTGTGGCGATAATGAATTATATTTGTATGTTATTTTGATTCTAAATGATTTGGCAATTCTATGGTTTGATTCATACAAGTATGTGGCTTATGTTGACAACCACATGTTGTGGAATTTTGATTGGGACTTATGCAAGCATATGATTCATATTGAAAACTACATGTTTGTGGTAGTTATTTACAACACCCATTTGGTAAATGCAAGTATAAGATTCATGTTGAAACAACAACTATATGTTGTAATAGTTTATTTTGAAATTCATGCAAGTCTATGATCTATTGTTATGACAACATGATGTATAATTCTATGGTCATCTTTAGTGTAATTTGATCCACTTAAGTATTATGATTCATATGAAGGTTATGTTGAAATTGGCATCATAGTTCAAGTATAAAAATCATATTTTTGTGATAGTGACAAAAGCACGCATCTTTGTAAATTTGTATTAATTTTATGAACATGACTAAACTATGTTCGTTATTATGCCCAATTGAAAAACATGTTTTTAGGCTCATGTTGTTATCATAAGTTACATTAGAATTACATTCCTCTTGCATGTTTACATAGATAAAATAAAAACCATGATGTAAGTTTAGATATGTTTATGCTATAATTCTATAAATAGAATGAAAACCATGATTCATATAAGAATTAGGTTGGGATAATTCTAGTTGAACCATACTTTTGTATTAGTGACAAAAGTAAGTACCCTTTTGTTAACATGTAGTGATTTTATGAAAACGATTAGTTTATGCCTAAATAAAAATATAGGCTTATATTTCTAGTCAAGACCATGTGCCAATAATAATGATATCTAATTTAGTTAGATTCTTAATTTCAAGTTTACATGGTTAGTTGAACCTATGATTCATGTTTAAGTATTGTTTATGCCATAATCATATGAATTGAATAATTCATGCTTAGGTATTGTTTATGCCATAATCATATGAATAGAATAATTCATGTTTAGGTATTGTTTATGCCATAGTCATATGAATAAATGATTCATGTTTAAGTATTGTTTATGCCATAATCATATGAATTGAATAATTCATGCTTAGGTATTGTTTATGCCATAATCATATGAATAGAATAATTCATGTTTAGGTATTGTTTATGCCATAGTCATATGAATAAATGATTCATGTTTAAGTACTGTTTATGCCATAATCATATGAATAGATTGATTCATGTTTAAGTATTGTCTATGCATTAACCATATGAACAGAATGATTCATGTTTAAGTATTGTTTATGCCATGATTATACGAATAGAATGATTCATGTTTAAGTTTTGTTTATGCTATGATTATATGGATAAAATGATTCATGTTATGCCATGATTATATGATGTTACAATTGCAAGTTCACATGTGCCTATTTTATGTTAATTGAATCGTTCGTTGCAAGTTCATGCGTTCACACTCCCCTTTTTCATGTTATCTTATAAACATCATGTTATAAGCCTCCCCTTTTCATTTGGCTAAATTGGGTTTAAGTATTAAACCCAACACACCTTACGTTGGAGTGAACGTATAATACGGGGGTAATGACGTTTGGGCTAAAATATAGAACATATGTGTTGGCATGTTTAACACATGCCAACAACCTTGAAAGAACAATTAAGTGGCATGAATAAATCTTAACCAATAAAGATGAATTTGAATAATGGGCCGCAAATATTTACATATAAAAAGAAGAAAGACAAAATATGTAAATGTTGAAAAATACGATGTGTTTAACCCGAGGTTGGATTGAGTTGTGATGTAAACCTGCCCGGAACCGCCCGGCTATCCAGTAATCACAACAATACCTATCCAATGTGGGTGGTTAAACACGGAGCCCAATAAGGACCCGAGGTTGGACTGAGTTGTGGCGTAAGACTGCCCGGACCCAACCGGCAACAGGCAACCACAACAATACCTGTCTAATGTGAGAGGTCAAGGCTTTAATAAGACAATTAAGGCTGAGCCAGGATTGATAGGATTAAGTAAATTATATTAATACTTAATCAAAATGGAACATGCTAAACTAAACAGACTGATTGGGGGTTAGGTTTATAAAACACTTAACCAACTTAGCATGTTGGCTAGAAATAGAAAACCTAGTAGCGAGGGACCCTTTTCGCAGTAACCCTACAAGGTATCATGATACCATGAAACTAGGCAGGGTGGGGCACGATTACTGGGCTGATTGTAAGAGGTCAAATCGACGGCGGTGGTGCAGTAGTGTAGGTTCTAACGGGGTGCGGGCGTGCACACACTCCGGCGTAGAAAAATAAGACACTGGGCACCAGTAGCATACCTGTGCATTCTAGGATTGTGTCGGGCCGCCACCATGGGACTTGATACACCCCATGGTGGGACCAGCATAGGTAACTACAACATCGGGGGCCGTAAGACACATGTAACTATGCGAGTAGGAGCCGATCATCATAAAATGGATCACTTCACCCTGATTATGGGGTGCCTGTTGGGAACTAGTTTATATGGGTACAGAGATTAATACGGGGTACGATAGTATATTCGACCCTAGACAACTTAACTAAGTTTATGGTGCTTTCCCATTTCTAGTTTATACTTATCATACCCAGTTCTTTATTCATAGACTGAATAGTCCTAGACTTACTCAGGCTTTATGTCTGACTCTACTTTTCTTTCGTCTTCTTCTCTTCCGCCCCCCCCCCCCCCCCCCAGGTCCACAGGGAGGGAATACCGCAGCTTGACCAGCCTTCATATCCAGCTTGAAGAGAAAGAATGTATTGCTTGGATCTTTTCGTTTTAGACTATGGCTTTGGACAGCAACTATGGGACTTTTGCAGTTTATTTATGTTTTCTTTATGCTTCTTTAAATAATGTAATCAAGACTGTTATGAAGATGTTATGTTTTTGGAAGTATTGTAAGACAATTATGGTATGGTTGTTGTAACACATATTTTTAATGAAATAAAAGTTGTTGTTTTTCCGCTGTTCAAAAATATGTGTTCTTATATCTGTCTTGTATATCTGTGACTTATACTTATAAACCTCCACCAAAATTAGGGCATTCCCTTTGAGAGTGACCCTAACGGAGGTGGGGTGTTTCAGAGGTCAATTGAATCAGTAGACCGCCTGATTTTGCATTAGATAAGGAACATATACACACACTTTTTGCATATGTTCATACAACATTAGAAATTCTATAAGGACAATGGATGCCTGTGTTTAATGGTTGAGTAGATGGTTGTGGGCGAAATCCTTTAAGGAGGGGAGAATGTAACACCCCGGATTTTAGAATAATCGAATTAAATAAATTAAAGAATAATTAATCTCAGACTTGAGAACTAAGGGAAACAGGTTGCGCCATTGTGTTCGTCTCGGAATTCTAGTTGAGATAGAGTCCAAGTTTGCGTAAATTGGACTCCGTATGAAAAAGATATCTTTTAAATTAAATATTGCAGCAAAACATGAAAAAAAAAAGAATGGGAAAAGAATAAATGTTTAGCATTGTTCTAAGGTTTGTAAGCAAAAGACTTAGTAGCTAATTTTGTTGGAACATGTGACTTGCATACAAGAGGTACAGAGTTCGATCCCCGCCAACGCCATATTTTTGTTTTAGGGGAATGGCTAAAAAGCGGCTTAGTGTGAACGCGGTTCAAAAAGTAGTTTAGTGTGAAAATGGTTAATTAGGAAGACAGAAATATATATATAGATTTATATATAAAAATAAAATAAAATTCAACCTAAAATTCAAGAAAAAATTCAAAACAGCGGGAGCAGGAAGGCAAAACACCAAACCGACCTATTTTATGGGTCGACCCAAGGCCCGCTGGGTCGACCCCAGGGTCGACTCAGGAGGTTTGAAATTGGTCCCGTCGGCCCTAAATGGTCTATGACGAAATTTTATGTTTTAGGGCTTGGGTGGCGATTTCTGTTTGGTCTGTTGACATCATTTCTTGGTTTCTAAGGCCTAGATGGATTCTAGAGTTATCTGAAGGCTCTAAATCACCCTATTCTCCTATAAAAACACCCCCAAACCCCACTTTCTCTCCACACAATTTCATTCTGCCTATACTCTGCCTCTATAATAAATAAATATAATATTGGCGTCGCTACTCTGCTGGGATCAAAACTAGAACTAGTGCATCTTCTTCCAAATCTGAATAAGATTAAAAGAGAACTACTGCAACTCTTCTTCTATAATCCAATCAAGGCAAGTGCAGTTATTTTCCAATATGAATTTTAATCATGATCTTGACATAATTACAAAACTGAATCTGAGATTATGCCCTTTTTCTATTTATCAGATTTGTTCCTCTGTTTTATTGTTATGTTTGTTCTGTATTTCTTCCTCCTTTCTTTCTTTTTGTTTGATAGCCAGGCTACCACGAGCCTGAGCCAAATCTCATAAGAGATGAACGCATAAATGTTAAATTTGAGAAGAATATCGAATGAGGCATATTTGGGCATAATTGATTTGTAAATAATTTGAGGATACAACGCATGTTGTAATTCTGGACATAAATTTGAGGCATATTGTATAAGATGATCTACGACTTGGAAGGAGAGGATTATTGTGACTTAGAACATAAAGAACATAGATTTAACGTAGAACATAAATCTGAGACATATAATTGGGCATGTTGTATTTAAAACATAAGGTGTATTTAACATATGTCTTGAGTTTTGAGGCATAAAGAATATTGGACATATGACTTGGGATTTGTGGCGTAAAGTTTAACTGTGAACATGTAAATGATTTGTATGCATAGTACAAGTTGTAATTCAAGATCAGATCTGGACATACTATATATATTATAGTCTGAAATTTGTAAAAAAGTTAATTAATTTGAATTTAACTTAGGTGTAAAGATCAAAATTAAGATTGGATAATTATTAAGTGTGAATACATCTAAGCGAGGGTTTTTTTGGATATGTGACATGCATTGTAATCAATAGCTATATTTGGCATAATTTATATGTAAGGTTTTTGGAGAATATTCTGAACTATGCAAGTTTAATTAAAAATTGGGACGTATGTTATATGGTGGATTATGACCATAATTTGGGCATATAAGTTTAGGCTTACCTTAAGAATTAGGCCAGATATGTCAATAGGACCTTATGGAATGTTTAAATTGGCTAAAACTGTTAACTGCTTATTATGTTGAATTTGCCTAATCTGCTAAACCCGTTACCTGTTTAATCTGTTGAATTGCCTAAACTGTTACATATGTTGAATCGCCTAATCTGCTAATTTTTCCTAATCTGCTAATTCTGTTGAGTTGCCTAATCTGCTAAATCTGTTGAACCGCTTGAGCTGCTAAATCTGTTGAAAAGCTGAATGATTGTAATTTGTGTAAAACATGTTAATTTGTTTAATCTGTTGCGACTTGAAAAGAAGTCAAATCTGTTAAATTGACATAATTAGTCTGATATTTGTATAATTTGTAATGGAATAAACTGGTTAAAATAAAAATGCTGAGACACGGGGTTAGACTCATGTTTGCGGTAGAAACCTGCCTGGACCCAACCGGCTTAACCAGCAACCGCAAACTGCTAGTCTAATGTGAGAGGTCGTAGGCATAACTAAAATATGCTTAGACACGAGGTTAGGTCTGGCTTGTGGCAGAAGTCTGCACATAACCGCCCGGTTTATCCAGCGGCCACAAGCTACCGACCTAAGGTGAGAGGTCTGCGCATTAATATTTAATTAAGGCAAATATGAGATAAATATGATGTCTAAAACATGTTGGGTAGATAAGGCTAAACCAACTGGACTGATGAATTAATAAACCTGTTTGGTGAATCTGTAGGCCCAATACAAAGTTAGACAATCTGTAAGTCTGTTAAAATTATACATCTGAACCGTTAGTCTGAAAACCTATTGACTTGATTTTCTGGTCTGTGAACTAGTTGATTCTGAACTCTGTAGGCCTAAAACTTGTAAACAAGATAATCTGAAATATGTTAGTCTGGGGACACAAGGTTAGGAGGGAAAATACTTGTGTCATCTATTGTTTGGGATCCATATTAGTCAGTAAACATTTCTGGTATCAAAACTATGACCCAACAGTAGGTAGGGTCTGGGCACGCTTACTGAACTAATTATAAGTGGTTCATTCTGACAATGGCGAGGGCTGTTGATGGTGCGTTCCAACCGGGTCATGTGCGTTCACGGATCCTGGTCTGCCTCTGAGGATGTAAGACACCGTGACATCTGTAAATAGTTCTGTGTCATTTAAAGGTTGCCACTCTGGGGAGTGATACACCCTTATGTGGGGCTGACACAGGGTATTTATGTATTAAGGAGCCGATCGCTTGGGGTAGATTTAGGGTACAATTAGTTCTATCTATTTCCGTTGGGGTACCGTTTGTTTCTATTAGGTGGTTACACCTATCTGTTTCTGCGTGGTACCATCTGTTGGGGGTGGTAAAGGCCCATTTACTAGTGTACACCTAATTCTAACATTCAGTTTCTGTAGGGATTATTCTATTTCTATCTCTGATTCTGTTTATGTACCTTCTATCTGTTGGGGTGGTAAAGGCCCATTACTGGCATTCTGTTCCTGTATAGATTATTTTGTTCCATTTCTGTTTCAGTTTGGACATTAGGGTAACGCCTAATGCTGCTATACTAGTATTAGTACAGAGAAGTAAAATATAAGTAAGAAGCATAACTTGGGCTATATCATTCTGTTTCTTCTGTTTAGCTTAAGTATACCAGTTACTCCTATTGTTGTTGTCTCTTATCCAGCTTTATTTTCATGTCATGATATTATTATCTGTTCATATGCTGAAATTCGCTGGACTTGCCAGACTTTATGTCAGACCTTGCTTGTTTTCTCCCCTTTTCTTTCGTTCCCCCCCCCCCCCAGGTTTTTTAGGGTGGGAGTATAGGAGCTTGATTCGGATTTTCTCTGCTTAAAGTACCGCTTGGCCTTGGCTCTAAATTTCCATGGCAGTTTATGTTGGGGATTATGATTTTAAAAACTATGCATTACGAAGGCTTTTGTACAAGGATGATATTTTGTACTTGAATTTTGATATTGTGATTTGAAAAGATGTAACCAAACTTACTTCGGTTTCTGTTGTAATAAAGTTATTAAATTTTCAAGTACTGTTTTATCTGTCTTGTAAATTTCTGTTCTGCCTACTAAAACGCTCCATCAAAGTTAAGGTATTCCCTTTGTGAGTGACCTTAACAGAGGTGGGGTGTTACACGTGGTATCAGAGCTGAAGGTTACCAGAACAATTATGAATTTTTAAAAGTTGTTTCTCAAAAACAATTTTATGAAGAAGTACCTTCAAAAGTATGTTTTAAGGAAAGTATTTTCAAGAAAAAAACTTATTTTAGAAAGCATAACCCCAAGGGCCATATATCTTATCTTTAGTATGTCCTCTCATTAGTACCTTTGACCTTTAGGTAG
Source organism: Allium sativum (assembly GCA_030737875.1). NCBI lineage: Eukaryota > Viridiplantae > Streptophyta > Magnoliopsida > Asparagales > Amaryllidaceae > Allium > Allium sativum. The sequence continues at coordinate 153,740,116 of CM060912.1, forward strand.
GGTAGTCCTATGGTTGAAACATGTGTTTGAGACATGTTATGTATGATGGATGCATGTGGATGCAAGTGTTTGCTAGTGGTTGCTCGTGGATGCATACACACACACTTTAGGCACTAGATCGGCTCGGTCACTTCATATTTCATATTGAATATAAATGTGTGTACATATTTAAGTAATGGATGTATAATGGTTGTACTATCATATGGATGTTGCATTTTGGTGAATGGTTGTGCACGCATGTAGAGATAATATGTATCGACAGGATTCTTTCGCATACATAACGGACGCATGGCACTATCATGGTTTGCATTAAGGAGGTCAACCGAATCAGTAGACCGCCTGATTTCGCATTAGATAAGGAACATATACACACACTTTTTGCATATGTTCATACAGCATTAGAAATTCTATAAGGACAATGGATGCCTGTGTTTGATGGTTGAGTAGATGGTTGTTTGGATGTTAGGATATGCATTCTCCTTAACTTGGAGATTTCGGGGGCGAAATCCTTTAAGGAGGGGAGAATGTAACACCCCGGAGTTTTGAATAGTCGAATTAACTAAATTAAAGAATAATTAATCTCAGACGTGAGAATTAAGGGAAACGGGTTGCGCCATTGTGTTCGTCTCGGAATTCTAGTTGAAATAGAGTCCGAGTTTGCGTAAATTAGACTCTGTATGAAAAAGATATCTTTTAAATTAAATATTGCAGCAAAACATGAAAAAAAAAAGAATGGGAAAAGAATAAATGTTTAGCATTGTTCTAAGGTTTGTAAGCAAAAGACTTAGTAGCTCATTTGGTTGGAACATGTTACTTGCATACAAGAGGTACAGAATTCGATCCCTGCTAACGCCATATTTTTGTGTTAGGGGAATAGCTAAAAAGCGGCTTAGTGTGAACGCGGTTCAAAAAGTAGTTTAGTGTGAAAATGGTTAATTAGGAAGATATATATATATATATATAGATATATATATATGTATAAAAAATAAAATTCAACCTAAAATTTAAGAAAAAATTTCAAAACAGCGGGAGCGGGAAGGCAAAACACCAAGCCGACCTATTTTATGGGTCGACCCCAGGGTCGACTCGGGAGGTTTGAAATGGGTCCTGTCGGCCCTAAATGGTCTATGACGAAATTTTATGTTTTAGGGCTTAGGTGGCGATTTCTGGTTGGTCTGTTGACATCATTTCTTGGTTTCTAAGGCCTAGATGGATTCTAGAGTAATCTGAAGGCTCTAAATCACCCTATTCTCCTATAAAAACACCCCTAAACCTCACTTTCTTTCCACACAATTTCATTCTGCCTATACTCTGCCTCTATAATAAATAAATATAATAATGGTGTTGCTACTCTGTTGGGATTAAAACTAGAACTAGCGCATCTTCTTCCAAATCTGAATAAGATTAAAAGAGAACTACTGCAACTCTTCTTCTATAATCCAATCAAGGCAAGTGCAGTTATTTTCCGATATGAATTTTAATCATGATCTTGACATAATTATAAAACTGAATCTGAGATTATGCCCTTTTTCTATTTATCAGATTTGTTCCCCTGTTTTATTATTCTGTTTGTCCTGTATTTCTTCCTCCTTTCTTTCTTTTTGTTTGATAGCTAGGCTACCACGAGCCTGAGCTAGATCTCATAAGAGATGAACGCATAAACGCTAAATTTGGGAAGAATATCGAATGAGGCATATTTGGACATAATTGATTTGTAACTAATTTGAGGATACAACGCATGTTGTAATTCTGGACATAAATTTGAGGCTTATTGTATAAGACAATCTATGACTTGGAAGGAGAGATTATTGTGACTTAGAACATAAAGAACATAGATTGGACTTAGAACATAAATCTGAGACATATAATTGGGCATGTTGTATTTAAAACATAAGGTGTATTTAACATTTGTCTTGAGTTTTAAGGCATAACGAATATTGTACATATGACTTAGGATTTGTGGCGTAAAGTTTAACTATGAACATGTAACTGATTTGGATGTATAGTACAAGTTGTGATTCAAGATCTAGATCTGGACATACTATATATATTATAGTCTGAAATTTTTGAAAAAAGAGAATTAATTTGAATTTAACTTAGGTGTAAAGATCCATATTAAGATTGGATAATTATTAAGTATGAATACACCTAAGCGAGGTTTTTTTTGGATATGTGACATGCATTGTAATCAATGGCTATATTTGGCATAATTTATATGTAAGGTTTTTGGAGAATATTCTGAACTATGCAAGTTTAACTAAAAATTGGGACATATGTTATATGGTGGATTATGACCATAATTTGGGCATATAAGTTTAGGCTTACCTTATGAATTAGGCAAGATATGTGAATAGGACCTTAAGGAATGTTTAAATCGGCTAAAACTGTTATCTACTTATTATGTTAAATTTGCCTAATCTGCTAAACCTGTTACCTGTTTAATCTGTTGAATTGCCTAAACTGTTATATATGTTGAATCGCCTAATCTGCTAATTTTGCCTAATCTTCTAAATCTGTTGAGTTGCCTAATCTGCTAAATCTGTTGAACCGCCTGAGCTGCTAAATCTGTTGAAAAGCCGAGTGATTATAATTTGTGTAAAACATGTTAGTTTGTTTAATCTACTGTGACTTGAAAAGAAGTCAAATCTGTTAAATTAACATAATTAGTCTGATATTTGTATAATTTGTAATGGAATAAACTGGTTAAAATAAAAATGTTGGGGCACGAGGTTAGACTCAGGTTTGCGGTAGAAGCCTGCTCGGACCCAACCGGCTTAACCAGCAACCGCAAACTGCTAGTCTAATGTGAGAGGTCGTAGGCTTAACTAAAATATTCTTAGACACGAGGTTAGGTCTGGCTTGTGGCAGAAGTCTGCCTGGAACCGCCCGGCTTATCCAGCGGTTACAAACTACCAACCTAATGTGAGAGATCTGCGCATTAATATTTAATTAATGCAAATCTGAGATAAATATGATGTCTAAAACGTGTTGGGTAGATAAGGCTAAACCATCTGGACTGATTAATTAATAAACCTGTTTCGTGAATCTGTAGGTCCAATACAAAGTTAGACAATCTGTAAGTCTGTTAAAACTATACATCTGATCCGTTAGTCTGAAAGCCTATTGACTTGATTTTCTGGTCTGTGAACTAGTTGATTCTGAACTCTGTAGGCCTAAAACTTGTAAACAAGTTAATCTGAAATCTGTTAGTCTGGGGACACAAGGTTAGGAGGGAAAATACTTGTGTCATCTATTGTTTGGGACCCATATTAATAAGTAACCCTTTCTAGTATCAAAACTATGACCCAACAGTAGGTAGGGTCTGGGCACGCTTACTGAACTAATTATAAGTGGTTCATTCTGATAATGGCGAGGGGTGTTTATGGTGCGTTCCAACCGGGTCGTCTGCGTTCATGGATCCCGGTCTGCCTCTGAGGATGTAAGACGTCGTGACATCTGTAAATAGGTCTGTGTCATTTAAAGGTTGCCACTTTGGGGAGTGATACACCCTTATGTGGGGCTGGCACAGGGTATTTATGAATTAGGGAGCAGATCGCTTGGGATAGATTTAGGGTACACTTAGTTCTGTCTGTTTCCGTTGGGGTACCGTCTGTTTCTGTTAGGTGGTAACACCTGTCTGTTTCTGCATGGTACCGTCTATTAGGGTGGTAAAGGCCCATTTACTAGTGTACACCTAATTCTAACATTCTGTTTCTGTATGGATTATTTTGTTTCTGTCTCTGATTCCGTTTATGTACCTTCTGTCTGTTGGGGGTGATAAAGGCCCATTACTGGCATTCTATTCTTATATAGATTATTCTGTTTCAGTTTGGACATTAGGGTAACGCCTAATCCTGTTATACTAGTATTAGTGCAGAGAAGTAAAATATAAGTAAGAAGCATAAATTGGGCTATATCATTCTGTATCTTCTGTTTAGCTTAAGTATACCAGTTACTCCTGTTGCTGTTGTCTCTTATTCAGCTTTATTTTCATGTCATGATATTATTATCTGTTCATATGCTGAAAGTCACTGGACTTGCCAGACTTTATGTCTAACCTCCACTTTTCTTTCGTTTCCCCCCCCCCCAAAGGTTTTTTAGGGTGGGAGTATAGGAGCTTGATTCGGATTTTCTCTGCTTGAAGTACTGCTTGGCCTTGGCTCTATCTTTCCATGGAAGTTTATGTTGGGGATTATGATTTTAAAAACTATGCATTATGAAGGCTTTTGTACAAGGCTGATATTTTGTACTTGAATTCTGATATTGTGATTTGAAAAGATGTAACCAAACTTACTTCAGTTTCCGTTGTAATAAAGTTATTAATTTTTCAAGTACTTTTTATCTGTCTTGTAAATTTCTGTTCTGCCTACTAAAACGCTCCATCAAAGTTAAGGCATTCCCTTTGTGAGTGACCTTAATGGAGGTAGGGTGTTACACATGGTATCAGAGCTGAAGGTTACCAGAACAGATATGAATTTTGAAAAGGTGTTTTTCAAAAACAATTTTATGAAGAAGTACCTTCAAAAGTATGTTTTGAGGAAAGTATTTTCAAGAAAAAAACTTATTTTAGAAAGCATAACCCCAAGGGCCATATATCTTATCTTTAGTATGTCCTCTCGTTAGTACCTTTGACCTTTAGGTAGGGTAGTCCTATGGTTGAAACAAGTGTTTGAGACATGTTATGTATGATGGATGCATGTGAATGCAAGTGTTTGCAAGTGGTTGCTCGTGGTTGCATATACACACACTTTAGGCACTAGATCGACTCAGTCACTTCATATTGCATAGCATATAAATGTGTGTACATATTTAAGTAATCGATGTATAATGGTTGTACTATCATATGGCTGTTGCATTTTGGTGAATGGTTGTGCACGCATGTAGAGATAATATGTATCGATAGGATTCTTTCAATTACATAATGGACGCATGGCACTATCATGGTTTGCATTAAGGAGGTCAACTGAATCAGTATACTGCCTGATTTTGCAATAGATAAGGAACATATACAAACACTTTTTGCATATGTTCATACAGCATTAGAAATTTTATAAGGACAATGGATGCCTGTGTTTGATGGTTGAGTAGATGGTTGTTTGGATGTGAGGATATGCATTCTCCTTAACTTGGAGATTTCGGGGGCGAAATCCTTTAAGGAGGGGAGAATGTAACACCGCGGATTTTTGAATAATTGAATTAACTAAATTAAAGATTAATTAATCTCAGACGTGAGAATTAAGGGAAACAGGTTGCGCCATTGTGTTCGTCTCGGAATTCTAGTTGAGATAGAGTCCGAGTTTGCGTAAATTGGACTCTGTATGAAAAAGATATCTGTTAAATTAAATATTGCAGCAAAACATGAAAAAAAGAATGGGAAAGAATAAATGTTTAGCATTATTCTAAGGTTTTTAAGCAAAAGCCTTGGTAGCTCATTTGGTTGGAACATGTGACTTGCATACAAAAGGTACAGAGTTCGATCCCCGCTAATGCCATATTTTTGTTTTAGGAGAATGGCTAAAAAGCGGCTTAGTGTGAACGCGGTTCAAAAAATAGTTTAGTGTGAAAATGGTTAATTGGGAAGACAGAAATATATATAGATATATATATATATAAAAAATAAAATTCAACCTAAAATTTAAGAAAAAAAATTCAAAACAGCGGGAGCGGGAAGGCAAAACACCAAACCGACCCGAGACCCACTGGGTCGACCCCAGGGTCGACCCAGGAGGTTTGAAATTGGTCCCGTCGGCCCTAAATGGTGTATGACGAAATTTTATGTTTTAGGGCTTAGGTGGCGATTTCCGTTTGGTCTGTTGACATCATTTCTTGCTTTCTAAGGCCTAGATGGATTCTAGAGTAATCTGAAGGCTCTAAATCTTCTTATTCTCCTATAAAAACACCCCCAAACCTCACGTTCTCTCCACACAATTTCATTCTGCCTATACTCTGCCTCTATAATAAATAAATATAATAATGGCATTGCTACTCTGCTGGGATCAAAACTAGAACTAGTGCATCTTCTTCCAAATCTTAATAAGATTAAAAGAGAACTACTGCAACTCTTCTTCTATAATCCAATCAAGGCAAGTGCAGTTATTTTCCGATATGAATTTTAATCATGATCTTGACATAATTATAAAACTGAATCTGAGATTATGCCCTTTTTCTATTTATCAGATCTGTTCCCCTGTTTAATTATTCTGTTTCTTCAGTATTTCTTCCTCCTTTCTTTCTTTTTGTTTGATATCCAGGCTACCACGAGCCTGAGCCAGATCTCATTAGAGATGAACTCATAAACGCTAAATTTGGGAAGAATATTGAATGAGGCATATTTGGGCATAATTGATTTGTAACTAATTTGAGGATACAACGCATGTTATAATTCTGGACATAAATTTGAGGCATATTGTATAAGACGATCTATGACTTGGAAGGAGAGGATTATTGTGGCTTAGAACATAAAGAACATAGATTTAACTTAGAACATAAATCTGAGACATATAATTGGGCATGTTGTATTTAAAACATAAGGTGTATTTAATATATGTCTTGAGTTTTGAGGCATAAAGAATATTGGACATATGACTTGGGATTTGTGGCGTAAAGTTTAACTGTGAACATGTAAATGATTTGTATGCATAGTACAAGTTGTAATTCAAGATCTAGATCTGGACATACTATATATATTATAGTCTATAATTTGGAAAAAAGTTAATTAATTTGAATTTAACTTAGGTGTAAAGATCAAAATTAAGATTGGATAATTATTAAGTATGAATACACCTAAGCGAGGTTTTTTTTGGATATGTGACATGCATTGTAATCAATGACTATATTTGGCATAATTTATATGTAAGGTTTTTGGAGAATATTCTGAACTATGCAAGTTTAATTAAAAATTGGGACACATGTTATATGGTGGATTATGACCATAATTTGGGCATATAAGTTTAGGCTTACCTTATGAATTAGGCAAGATATGTCAATAGGACCTTATGGAATGTTTAAATTGGCTAAAACTGTTAACTGCTTATTATGTTGAATTTGCCTAATCTGCTAAACCCGTTACCTGTTTAATCTGTTGAATTGCCTAAACTGTTACATATGTTGAATCGCCTAATCTGCTAATTTTGCCTAATCTGCTAAATCTTTTGAGTTGCCAAATCTGCTAAATCTGTTGAACCGCCTGAGGTGCTAAATCTGTTGAAAAGCTGAATGATTCTAATTTGTGTAAAACATGTTAATTTGTTTAATCTGCTGCGACTTGAAAAGAAGTCAAATCTGTTAAATTGACATAATTAGTCTGATATTTGTATAATTTGTAATGGAATAAACTGGTTAAAATAAAAATGCTGAGACACGTGGTTAGACTCATGTTTGCGGTAGAAGCCTGCCCAGACCCAACCGGCTTAACCAGCAACTGCAAACTGCTAGTCTAATGTGAGAGGTCGTAGGCATAACTAAAATATGCTTAGACACGATTTTAGGTCTGGCTTGTGGCAGAAGTCTTCCCAGAACCGCCCGGCTTATCCAGCGGCCACAAGCTACCGACCTAATGTGAGAGGTTTGCACATTAATATTTAATTAATGCAAATCTGAGATAAATATGATGTCTAAAACATGTTTGGTACATAAGGATAAACCAATTGGACTGATGAATTAATAAACCTGTTTCGTGAATCCATAGGCCTAATACAAAGTTAGACAATCTGTAAGTCTGTTAAAACTATACATCTGATCAGTTAGTCTGAAAACCTATTGACTTGATTTTATGGTCTATGAACTTGTTGATTCGGAACTCTGTAGGCCTAAAACTTGTAAACAAGTTAATCTGAAATCTGTTAGTCTGGGAACACAAGGTTAGGAGGGAAAATACTTGTGTCATTTATTGTTTTGGACCCATATTAGTCAGTAACCCTTTCTGGTATCAAAACTATGACCCAACAGTAGGTTGGGTCCGGGCACGCTTACTGAACTAATTATAAGTGGTTCATTCTGACAATGGCGAGGGGTGTTGATGGTGCGTTCCAACCGGGTCATGTGCGTGCATGGATCCCGGTCTGCCTCTGAGGATGTAAGATGCCGTGACATCTGTAAATAGGTCTGTGTCATTTAAAGGTTGCCACTTTGGGGAGTGATACACCCTTCTGTGGGGCTGACACAGTGTATTTATGTATTAGGGAGCCGAACGCTTGGGGTGGATTTTGGGTACACTTAGTTTTGTCTGTTTCCGTTAGGGTACCTCTGTTTCTGTTGGGTGGTAACATCTATCTGTTTCTACGTGGTACCGTCTGTTGGGGTAGTAAAGGCCCATTTACTAGTGTAAACCTAATTCTAACATTCTGTTTCTGTAGGGATTATTCTGTTTCTGTCTCTGATTCCGTTTATGTACCTTCTGTCTGTTGGGGTGGTAAAGGCCCATTACTGGCATTCTGTTCCTGTATAGATTATTCTGTTTCGTTTCTGTTTCAGTTTGGACATTAGGGTAACGCCTAATACTGTTATACTAGTATTAGTGCAGAGAAGTAAAATATAAGTAAGAAGCATAACTTGGGCTATATCATTCTATTTCTTCTATTTAGCTTAAGTATACTAGTTACTCCTATTGCTGTTGTCTCTTATCCAGCTTTATTTTCATGTCATGATATTATTATCTGTTCATATGCTGAAAGTCACTGGACTTGCCAAACTTTATTTCTGACCTTGCTTGTTTTCGCCCCTTTTCTTTCATCCCCCCCCCCCAGTTTTTTAGGGTGGGAGTATAGGTGTAATAACCCGAAAATCTGGGCCAGTTTGAAATTTTTGTTTTGGCAATTTTAACGGATTTTGAACATTTAAAATAGATTATTTTAAATAATATCGACGAGAAATTTATTTTGAATAGAATTCGACGTATATATTATACGCGTCGTCGTTAGAATATAAATATTTATATATAATTATAAATAGAATTGAAAATGGCGCGGTAGTTCGATAATTTGATTTCAAACTTCAATTGAATGTACCGGGTGCAAAACAATCCGGATTTTAGTGAAACCAAAAATGATAGGATCTAATTGATAATATATTTCTATCGAATCCGAAAAATCAAGATTTCATAGCGGGAATCAAAAGATATGTCCAGTTGAAAATTTTGAATAGTCGCTATGGAATTCAGGCCCTTAAAAATGGACATTTTGCAAATGACCTCGGATTTCGACGAAACCACTTTTGTTGGGTCCGTGATGTCAAACTATTGCTAGATTTCAAATTTCATAATTTTTCGAATCAATATGTGAGCGTGGCAAAGGAAAACGCGTTTGACCTGTTTCAGTTGATTTTAATCGACTAGAAATTGGCCATTTTTCTAACGGTCTCAGAATTCGACGAAACTAGTTTTGTTAGGACTGTATCGTCAATACGAAGCTAGAAAATATTTTTCGAGAATTTTTAGAGTTAGTATGTGACCCCGGTAATTCGAAATGTACGTTTAAAATTCAATAAAGTGATTTAAATGTAAACTCAACGGAAACTGATTGTAACGATCGAATCAGCTTACGATGCATATCCCATTGTGTTCGGAATGGGGGTAAAACGCTATAGACGACAGGCGGTGGGCCTCGTTTCGAGGTCGTATGTGAAGGTCAACTTTTTGATAATAAAATAATTAAAAAAAACCCCTTCCTCCTTTCCTTATGCTCTGCCCCCCCCCCCCCCCCCCCGATATTTTCGATTCAGAAAAACTAAAATAAAAAAAAAGGGGAAAGGCGATCGCTCCACCAGGGAGGCCGTCGCCCAGCCTCCTGGCGCCGCCGCGTCGAGCGCAGTTCTCCCCCCCCCCCCCCCCCAACGGCGCCGACACCCCCCCCCCCCGCTTCCCTCTCCCATCTACATCGCGACAGTCCCTCCCCGTCGCCACCTTCCCCTCCTCCTCCCACGACCACATCCGCACCCCCCCTTCTTCCACCGATCCTTCTCCTTCGCCTGAACGGAAAACGCGACCCCCCCTCCCTCTTGCTAAAACCTGTAAGTGTCTTTTCCTTTCTTCTTTGTTTTTTTATATATAGCTTTGTTTATTTATTTTTATGATTTCTATATTTATAAAAGTTTAGATTTTTAATTTATAAAAGTTTAGATTTTTAATTTATAAAAGTTTAGATTTTTAATTTATAAAAGTTAGGATTTTTAATTTATAAAAGTTTAGATTTTTGTATTAGGAAAATATGATCTTTATATTTTTGAAGTATTAAAAATATAATTTTTACATGATAGGAATATTAAAAATATCATCTTTATATGTGTAGAAAAATAAAAATGAGATTTTTAAAAAGGTGAAATCTTTAAATTTAAAAAGGTGAAATCTTTAAATTTAAAAAGGTGAAATCTTTAAATTTAAAAAGGCGAAATCTTTAAATTTAAAAAGGTGAAATCTTTAAATTTAAAAAGGTGAAATCTTTAAATTTAAAAAGGCGAAATCTTTAAATTTAAAAAGGTGAAATCTTTAAATTTAAAAAGGCGAAATCTTTAAATAGAAAATAGCGTGATAAAAATATAATTTTTATCTATATAACATAGTAGTAAAAATTCGATTTTTATATATTGAATAGCATAGTGGAAAATTCGATTTTTAAATATATGAAGTGATTATAAAAATATGATTTTTAAATTGAAAGTGAATAAATAAAAATGTGATTTTTATTTTAAAGACATCGAAATATAAAAATGTGTGATTTCTATATGTAGTGGCTACGGGCAACAAAGGAGAAGAAAAGGCGAGAACGACGAAGATCTCTACAATAGGAGTGTCGTGGTATTGGATAGCTTTCGGTGAGAATTTCTCACTCTTCAATTTATTTTCTAGATATATATATATATATATATATATATATATACTAGGATGCAGACGGTGTTTAGTAGCACCCGACACAATCGTCCACAGACCATGGACTTGTTTGTTTGGCTGTTTGGTGATTGATTGCGATATTGGTTTGAGTGTGGTTTGTGGTGTGAAAAATCGAATCGATAAATGGGTTAGGATTAGACGTGCGCCGTTATAAGGCGAAGGAGTAAGGCTAGGTTAGACTCTTACTCCAAATTTTGTGGTTTGCATAACGAAAGTGATTTGATTGATGTGTGAATGGCGTGGGCCTTCACTAGACCGGGGATAAGGCTAGGCCTCGTCCCGTTTCTAGTATCGTGCCGTTATGCCGCCGAAATTTTCAAAAATATGTTAGAAAAATAAAAATATCATTTCATTGAATAAATGAACTGAATAGAAATTCAGGTGTTAAAATAAAATGTTTTATCGTTAAAAATATAAATTTTAACGTGAAAGTGGATAAATGAATATTTATAAACAAATCGGCCGATTTGTTTATATACACTGAGTTGACTGATATCGATTGGGTCGATAAATTTTACACGTCTCCCAACTGCACAAATAAAATCTGTGTTTGATTGTTTGAAACCCCACACGGGTGTTGGGATGAAATTTGAAGTTCACTCATCCTGATTGATTAAATATGTCGATCGATTGATTGACAGGCTGTTATAAGCGTTAGATATCTATATTTGATGCTTATACAGTGTGGTGCACTTTGGATGATGGTTGATTGTTTATTATTGCTATTATATACATGTGTTGTATGGAATCCGTATAATTAACATTATATGGTGATTGATTGGGCCTCATTCCAATCGGGAAAATAATGAATATTATAAAAGAAAATTCATGTGTTGAATATAAAAATAGTCATGTGTTGACGATGTTCATGTGTTGAGTGAAATATTTTATACAATAAAAATTTACATCTTTATCATATTTAAAATTAGAACTACTTCCCAGTAGAAGTCTAATTGAAAATTAAACGATAGATACCATAGTTTTATAAAATATTTTACATAACAAAAATAGTGATGTGTCGACAGTACTCATGTGTTGAGATTAGTCGTGTGTTGAAAGAAATATAGATTCATGTGTTGAATAGAACAAATATTCATTTGTTGAATAGAATAACGAATTATTGAAATATAAAGCCGTGTTGATTAGAGATGCGTTATTTTGACGCGAACAATGTTTATATCGATTTTATTCATTTTAAAATGAATATTGAAAAGTGATTTCGAAATCGAATATTTCGAAATGAATTGAATTGAAAACGATTTCGAAATGAATTGAATTGAAAACGATTTCGAAATGAATTGAATTGAAAACGATTTCGAAATGAATTGAATTGAAAACGATTTCGAAATGAATTGAATTGAAAACGAATTCAAATTGAATTGAAAGTGAATTGAAATGAATTCAAATTGAATTAAAATTTGAATTGAATAGAAATGAATTTTAAAACGAATTTATAAAGAAGAATTCAATTTTGATTCGAATTGAAAAGAAAGTTGAAATTGCTTTTGAAACAATTTTAAAACGATTTATAAAATTCGTTTTAAATAGAAATCGACGAAATATATAATATATATATTATATATATAATATAATGGCCTGAATAGAACGCGCCGCGCCGCGGCAGTTCGTGAATTTCGACCATTTATTTCAAACGGACATTGCGGGAGATCCGACCGTCGGATTCTCCTAAAACCGGAACCGTTGGGTTCGTATCGAAAAGAGCTTTCCAATGAATATTAGAAATTTGAAATCTAACGGTTGGATTTGGAATTATGTCCAAATCAAATTCGAAAAAGGTCGCTGTAAGTGCAGTTCGATAGCCGTTGATGGAAATCGACTGTACGGGCCTTGATAAAATTATTGAAAATATTGATAATTTGTGAAAATCATAATATGTGAATTGGAAAGAACTGGGATGAAAAACTCCATATTTGAAAAGATAAAAATAGATTTTTATCGAAATGAACTAGTTTTGAACTAGAATTGAAATCAATTTATTTTTAAAATAAATAAATTGAATTTGAAAGTGATTTTTAAAATAATCGATAATTTCCAATACGTGGATTGGACTGGAGCTGAATCGAAATTATCTTCGGGATATTTCGAAGTTGGATTTCGTGACTATACAAATATTGTTAGGGGGATTTGAAAGATATTTTATATCGTTATTTCCAATACGATATTTGTTGGTTTCAGAATTTGATATTGAATATAAGCCGATATATTTTCTATTCAGAGCCTTGTATTTAATATCAAATGTGATTGGGGTTTATCGTGGATCGTGTTTTAGATGACATTGGTTCTTTAACCTAGTTAAAGGCAAGATGTTGATTTTTGAAAAGATTAAAACTAAGTGGAGTTTTAATGAATCTTTATTTAGATTGAAATGTGAATTGATAATTTAGATTATCAAATCTGAAAAGTGATCGAGAGTGGAGTATCACCAGTTTTGCTCCAAAGCGATAGTTAAATCTTTAATTAGATTTGAACGTGAAATGGTAATTAATTTTACCGATAACACCGTGGTGTTAGATGTGGAGTATTACCAGTTTTCTCCATGGGATATGTAGGTTGGGATTGGGAAATAAAATAAATAATTACTTCGGTGTGGTTCGTTAATCCCGACTAGTTTGAAATGATATCCATAGGAGGATTAAAGAATAAATTTAGAAGAATTTATCTTTGATAAAATTTATGGGAACCTTTCCCTAAGAATGTGATTTGTGAATAAAAGAATATTCTGTATTGGAATGAGGCGTTCGTTGTGTTTGTGTAACATTTGTTTATCATATACGTGGGTTATTCAGGAAGGCCGGGTTATACCCATTCTGAATAACCGATTCGACGAGATGTCGAAGATGAAGACGGTGGTCGAAGACCGGAAGTCTCCACATCGTTTGGGTGATTACTGATGATCTTGATTGGGCTGTACACCCAAGATGAGGGAAACAGTCGGTGATCGTCCAGACGTACTTGGAGATGGATGGATATGCGAGGAAAGTGCCTCCGGTTTCGTTCAGACCCAGAACGAACTTGTAAATGGATTGTGTGTCCGACATTGGATTTTATTCTGTGTTAATTGATCTCTATTAAATATACATCTGTTTGGCGGCGGAGAATTTATTCTCTTGCTTAACGCCCTTCTCTGAGACGTACGAGCTCAGAGGTTGTATATCGATGGACATCAGTCGCATGGAGTGAATTGCCAATGTGGCATGCGTAAGTGGCAATTGATCAGGGCTTCTCTTGAAAAGCAAAGTCTTGGGGTTGATGATCAAAGCACGGCCTGTGTGGCGTAGCTTTGTGTATAACGTGAATTCGCGAGCCTCACACCTCGGTATGAGTCAAAAACGGGATAGTGACTGCAGGGAGAGCACGACGTTTCTTTCTAGCTAGGGTGGTGTCAGTGACCTACCAGCCCTGACATTTATATACTTTTCACTTGTGTGGTTGTTGGAATGCGAGGCGCCTCGGATATAGGTCTGTAAGGACCGGGAAACGTGTGTTCAGGAATTGCCAATCCTCAAAAGTAAGAGAGGACCGGCCCTGAAGATCCAAGGATCATAGTGGGGTCCTGAGGCATTTGCTAGAGTGTCTCGAATCGGAGAGGAGCTTGCCCCTTGCATCGGCTCATGACGGAAATCCAATTTCCAATACGTGTATTGCGGTTTTAATTGTAGAACTAGTATGGCGACATGATATATGGTACCCATGCCGTCTATGATTGATATTTATGATTGAAATTGTTTTGACACTATACACTTATGATAGTATCAAATGATTTGTTTTAAACGTACCAAGCATGTTTGGCTATTATAAGGGAAAACTCTATCCTCCGGCTTGCGTTGCATTGTGTGATGGGACCTGGGTCTTATAATAGCTTCATTTTTCGAAAAAGCATTGCGTTGTTTATTCTGTGCACTAGTGTTCTTGGGAGGAAACCCGTTCCGTGTTATACGGCGTGGTCCCTTGAATTACTATCTTTAAAGTAAAGTTTTAAATAATTGTTTTAGTTCTCACACAGGTCCCATGACTGACCTGGAGTTTATTGTTTTAACCTAAACTCTGGGTGCCCCTATTTTCCGCACGGGCAGCTAGTAGTTTTGGTTTTGCAGATTTATATTCACAGGGTCCTGATTTACAGCTGGAACGATGCTCGGAAAGCTCTGTATCCGTGTATTACTTCTAGTTGTGTTTCATATATTTTTCCGCTGCTATGTAATTTATTGTAATCTCTGATATTTATCGAATGTAATTTAATCATTTATACTCTGTATATTCTTGTATCTGATGGAATTGTTGTAATAACAATGAAATGTTCTTCCGTCTGCGTCCTTTTGTGTGTTGTTCTCAAAGTATTCGTGCTTTCCTTCACGGGGAAGTTACGGGTCCTTACAATAGGAGCTTGATTCGGATTTTCTCTACTTGAAGTACCGCTTGGCCTTGGCTCTATCTTTCCATGGCAGTTTATGTTGGGGATTATGATTTTAAAAACTATGCATTATGAAGGCTTTTGTACAAGGCTGATATTTTGTACTTGAATTCTGATATTGTGATTTGAAAAGATGTAACCAAACTTACTTCGGTTTCTGTTGTAATAAAGTTATTAATTTTTCAAGTATTGTTTTATCTGTCTTGTAAATTTCTGTTCTGCCTACTAAAAAGCTCCATCAAAGTTAAGGCATTCCCTTTGTGAGTGACCTTAGCGGAGGTGGGGTGTTACAACCTGCCGATAGTGTATCTCTAGAGGCGAATACACTGGGTTCAACAAGAACGTCTTGCAACCCGGCCCACACATGACCGACCACTCATTTCGCTTGAGTGTATCGAATGTATATCACCAACTGCTGGGAGCTACCCACCGTTTCCCAAAAAGGGACAACATCGATAATAGATAAAAGAATGAAATGGATTTTCTCTAGATAGGTGATATACACCCTAATGGGAGCGACCCACCTAGCCATGCTGCTCGCCCGAGTTCTGTCATTTCTCGTTGATGAGACTTGAGGTCATTACGTGTCTTAGATACACCTGACCACCATTCACTTTGAATGCCACATCGTCATACCCGCTAAATCGCAAATTGATTTCCCCAAAAATACCATGGGTATAAAGCTAAGAGAAATGAATTCCTCTGCCACCAAACGTAAGTACATTTGAAGAGATCGACTTACGTGATTCGTTAGACATACTCTGTCAAACATTCATCCATTCACGTTGTCCTGGGACCGGACAAACCGAAGGCACTATTCTGTAAACAGGATAGCCCTTACATAACTCCGTCTTCAATATTTTCATCATATTTGATCGTAATGCTAACATCCGTACAGAGTGGTTTTAAGATTATGAATCAGATCCCGGTCTCTCCGTATTGACGACGGAAGAATGGTCAAAAACTTCAATAGTCGGTGATTTAACTATCAAAGAAAAACACGTTTGCAAACAAAGATATTATTTCCAGATGGAAATTCTATCAATCAATCATCATTCCACATTTATCTCTTTAGATTAAATCATCATTAATTTACCCATTTCGATATATTCAAAAATTCTCATTCCTAAATTTAGAAAATATACTTTATTACTCATTGGAAACATTTCCGTATTTGCTCCATTCGTTAATTTCTATATTTGAAAACATTTATGATTCTTATTTGGAAACAATTCCGAAACTCCTTCGTTTGATTTAAACAGATGTTTAAATAAAACATCACTAAGCCAATTCAAACCATTACACTCATTAACAAAATTCACTTAACCAACCTTCACTATCAAACCTTAACCATTCCTTAGTTAGAAACGAAGTCAATCAAGTTGGGGTATAATTACCTCTCAGACCTTAACTGAACAACATTTCTAACTTTGAAATAGACAAATTTCGCCTTTTAAATCTTTAACAACTTCCTTATGAATTCTCGGATTTCTATTTACGAATCCACTTCTTTTATCATTTGACTATAACGATAATGTTATAAACCCATGCTTCCAAAATAAAATAACTTAAATATAACTTCTATTACATAATTTAAATAAATAAAAAAAATAACTAATTTAGAAATAAATAAATAAATAAATCTTGATTTAAAAATGGAAAGTAAATGGTACTTTCCCTAATTCGATATAATTGAACTTCAACCTATAATTCTCTCTCTCGAATAATCTCTATTCGATAACTCCCTTTCGAATAACTATATTCGATTATCTCTTTCTTTCGAATAACCATAATCGATTTATCTTTCTTCCGAATAAACTACATTGGATTTATTTATCTTTTCGAATAACTTCTATTCGATTAATGATCTTCGAATAACTTTTATTCGATTATCTCTTCTTCATGGATTTTATTTAATCCTTGTTACATTTCGAATATTGAAATGGATTTCATCGTTCCCTTTTTAAATCACTCCAAATTTCCCATTTTATATTCACTGTTGAATTTTCCGTCTCAATTATCCACTGGTAATTGTACTTTAGTTTATTTATAAACTTTGTTTATAAATCACAACACTTGTTTCATTATTAAACCAGTTCTTTATTTCATAACCATGCGGAACTTCATTACTGTTTGAATTTCTGTTTCAAAACCCAGTTTCCTTTACACATGTTTTTATTTGCAAAATCTTTGCTTATTTTCATTTTTGACATCGAATGTGAATAATGTTTCCTTTATATAATCTATTCAGTTTGTTTTCATATTTAAAAACAATATCTCATTTTCAATTCCTATTTATATTTCTATTTACAAAATTATTTTTACAAAATCTCCTTTTAACTTCTAACACTTAAAATCTCATTTTAAATTTCGCTTCATAAATGCTGAATTCATATTCCATAAAATATCGGTGTTAAAACCGATTTCTAGTTCTCTATATAAGTTCGACTTATATATTTCATTTATCAAAAGATAAATATTTTTATTTAATTTATAAAATATTATTTATAAATTAATCTTCTCAATTCATCTGATAAAAACAGATTTCTATTTAATACCTACTTTGAAACCATCTTCTCTTTGTTCTTTTATATCTTGCCTATTTCCTTTTATAATTCTATTTATTTTCCAAAAAGTTCCCTTTTATAATCATATTTGTTTCCCACACATTTCATTTATAATATCCTATCTATTTCATATAAATATTTCCTTTCATATATTTCTTTACTTCTTATTACTTCTATTAAGTAATTTACCAATAACGGTCTTTTAATCTTCCATATAACTGTTAATAATTTTATATATAAGCTTCTGCTTTCATTTTCACATATCCCTTCTTTTTATATAACCTTTTTGATTTATAAAATCCTTATTTCAATATACACTTCACAAATTCCCTTTTTATAAAACCCTTTTTGATTTTATAAACGGCCACAATTTAATAATCAATTCAAATTTCCCTTTTATATAAAATTCTTTGATTATATATATATAAATATTTTATTTCAAATTATAGTTTGAAATTTCCCTTTTCACATTCCAGTATTTCATTTGGTATTTATAAGTACCAAATAACCATGATCAAACATACATAATCAGCAATAGATTATAATCACATCATATATCACAATATATGAAAAACAGTAAAATAATTGTTGAGGAACCCAGTTGGGTCCCTCCGACCTGTTTCCCTGCATCCACAGATGTTAATCAACATAAATAACACGAATATGAAATATTCTAAAAAACAGAATCAATATTCGATTAACGATTTATATATATCGTTATCGATATTTTTAACCAATTAACTAGCAGTTCATCCAAACAGCCAATACATAGCAAACAACCATCATTTATAGATTCTAAAAATACGTTATAAAAATATAAATTGAGCAGAGTTAGTGAGATTTACTCACATTGGACGGTTATCGTTAAATAACGATTATTGGTCATTGATTTGATTCAGCTGTTTAATTCCACCATAAGTCCAAACGAGCTCCAATTCACTCCCGGTCAGTTCCATGGTGTAGCTATCGTCCATACGATCCCAGCGAATCTTGTTTCGTGAAATTCTGATATCGTATTTTTGAAATATTAAGATAACAAGTTCATATATAATTTAATTAACATTAACTTAAATTAGCCTTGACTAAATACCATTTTCTTCTCAAAATCCATGTTTTAAATAGCTAATCCTACATCCCCTTGGATTTGAACATTCATGACTCCCTGAAAACAAAGAAACCCGATCTCTTTCTCTCCATACTTCCCTTTGCACACTTCACTTTGAATTAAATCCAAAAACCAAATTTAATAAAACAAATGGGCCTTACGATTAGAACCCGGCCCAAATCTTCACTACCCCGTCACTCCTAGTACAGACTCTTCTTCCCCAATGGTTCCTCCCAACATTGAAAAAAACAGCCAACTCCCTCACGTCCTTTCTCCGTCGACACTCAATGGTTTCAAAAACTTAAAACACCATCTTACTCTCCTTGGAATTCTCATTCAACCCGTACCCAAAACAAATAACTCAAACTGCACTGGCTCCCTTCGATTTCAACCTCATTCGCACAGGATGATCCCAGGTCCGAACTTCAATCTGACCAACATTGTAACAACCCGGAAATTCTGAGCCAATTTTAAATTTTTATTTTGGCAATTTTAATGAATTTTGAATATTTAAAATGAATTATTTTAAATAATAACGACAGAAATTTATTTGAATAGAATTCGAACGTATATATTTATACAGATCATCGTTTGAATATAAATATTTATTTTAAATTATAAAAGGATTGAAAATGGCGCGGTAGTTCGATAATTCGATTTCAAAGTTCAAATGAATGTACCGGGTGCAAAATAAACCGGATTTTAGCGAAACCAAAAATATTAGAATCTATTAGAGAATATCTTTCCAACGAATCCGAAAAATTGAAACTTCATAGCGGGAATCAAAAGTTACGTCCGGTTGAAAATTCAGAATAGTCGCTATAGAATTCTGGCCACTTAAAAATGGAAATTTTGCAAACGAACTCGGTTTTCGACGAAACCACTTTTATTGGATCCGTGATGTCAAGTTATTGCTATGTTTCAAAATTCATAATTTTTCGCATTAATATGTGAGCGTGGCAAAGGAAAACGCGTTTGACCAGTTTCAGTTGATTTTAACCGACTGGAAAATGGCCATTTTTCAAACAGTCTCAGAATTTGGTGAAACTAGTTTTGTTAGGACCGTATTGTCGATACGAAGCTAGAAAATATGTTTTTAGGAATTTTTAAAGACTGTGTTCCCGGTAAATTAAAAAGGTGAGTTCAAATTCAATATATAGAGTTACATTTTGATTTTGACGGAAACTAATCGAAACGACCAAATCGGCTTACGATGCACATCCCATTGTGTTCGGAATGAGGGTAATTAGCTATGGTCGACAGGCGGTGGGTCTCGTTTTGAGTTCGAAAATAAAAGTTGCTTTCTGGATAAGAAAATAAACAAATAAAAATAAAAAAATATACATAGTCCCCCCTATTATCTTCCCCTATTCACTTCAGGAAAAAAGGAAAAAAAAAGAAAAACCCTAAATCGATCGCCCCCCCCCCCCCCCCACATCCGCCGCCGCCGTTTCTTCTTCTTCCTCCACCTCCGACCGCCAGAACCCCCCTCCCCTCACGCCTTTCTATCTCCTCCTCCCCATCCTCTTCAAACTCACATGCCCTAGCCCCATCACCCAAAATCGAAGACGCCGCCCCCTTTTCCACCGTGAGGATTCCCCTCTGCGATGAAAACGAGGTAAATAACTTTAAAACTTATTTTCAGTTTTACTATAAATTTATATAGGATTAAAAAACTGATTTTATTTGCTTATAAAAAACTGATTTATATAGGATTAAAAACTGATTTTATTTGCTTATAAAAAGATTTGATTTTTAGTTAATAAAAAAAATACGATTTTTTATATGAAATCATTTAGAAGTAAAGATATGATTTTTAATACTTTAAAAATAGAATTTTTATATCATTTGAATAATAAAAAATCGATCTTTATATCATAGGAAGAATAAAAATATGATTTTTATCCATGTAGGGTAATAAAAATATAATTTTTATTATATTACTAGCAAGATAAAAATATAATTTTTATCATGGAAGTAGCGGCGTAAATGAGTATTTTTACATATGTAGTAGAGATATAAAAATATGATTTTTATATAAATGAAGTGGGAATAAAAATATGATTTTTATATAGTGAGCAGAATAAAAATAGGATTTTTATCCATATAGAGCGATTATAAAAATGTGATTTATATATATATAGCTACAATATAAAAATGTGATTTTTATATATGTAGTGGCTACGGACAATGAAATTGACAAAAGGCGAGCACGACGAAGATTTCTACATAAGAAGAGTCATGATGTTTGGTTTAGCTAGTCGGTGAGAACTCCTCACTTTTAATTTGTTTTCTAGTTGAAATATATACTAAGATGCAGACGGTGTTTAGTAGCACCCGACACCCGTCGTCCATAGACAATGGATGACTTGTATGTTTGATTGCTGTGTTGTGAAATTTGATTGTGTGATGTGAAATGAAATAAAATATTTTATAGTGGAAAATATTTTATAGTTAAAAATATAATTTTTAACGTGTGTGTGAATAAAATAAAATAGTAATAAACAAATCGGACGATTTGTTTATATACACTGATTTGACTGATATTGACTGGGACGATAAATTTTACACATCGCCCAACTGCACAAATAAAAATGTGTTTGTTGATTTGAAAACCCACACGGGTATTGGGATGATATTTGGCGTACACTAATCCCAATTATTTAGTTGTATGTCGATCGATTGGTCGACAGACTGTGTAAGCATTAATTATTTATAGTTAATGCTTATGCAGTTGTGTGGTGCACTCTGGATGATGGTTGATGATTTATCGTTGCTATTATATACATGTGTTGTAGAAAATCCATATAATTAACATTATATGGTAATTGATTGGGCCTCATTCCAATTTAGAAAATAAATTCATGTGTGGAATAGAAAATAAATCCATGTGTTGAATAGAAAATAAATTCATGTGTTGAATAGAAAATAAATTCATGTGTTGAATAGAAAATAAATTCATGTGTTGAATTGAAAATAATTCATGTTTTGAATAGAAAATTAATTCATGTGTTGAATTGAAAATAAATTCATATGTTGAATAGAAAATAAATTCAAGTGTGAATAGAAAATAAATTCATGTGTTGAATTGAAAATAAATTCATGTGTTGAATAGAATAAACATTCATGTGTTGAATAAAAGCCATGTTGATTAGATTAGCGCCATTTTTATGCAAACAATATTTATATCGATTTTATTCATTTTTATAATGAATATAGAAAAGAAGGTGATTTCAAAATTTAACGTTTTGAAAATATTATCATTTGTATATCGATGATGTGGAATATTCAATTTTGATTCGAAATTGAATATGAAGTTCAAATCGTTTTGAAAACGAATTTAAAACGATTTATAAAATAAATTTTAAAAGGTAATTGATGAAATATATATATATATATATATTATATAATGGCCTGAATAGAACGCGCCGCGCTGCGGCAGTTCGCGAATTTCGACCATTGACTTTGAATGGATATTGCGGGAGATCC
The DNA here is from genome assembly GCA_030737875.1 of Allium sativum. NCBI lineage: Eukaryota > Viridiplantae > Streptophyta > Magnoliopsida > Asparagales > Amaryllidaceae > Allium > Allium sativum. The sequence goes on from CM060912.1 coordinate 153,762,591, forward strand.
GACCGTCGGATTCTCCTAAAACTGGAACCGTTGGGTTCGTATCGAAAAGAGCTTTCTAATGTATATTAGAGATTTGAAATCTAACTGTTGGATTTGGAATTATGTCTAAATAAAATTTGTAAAAGGTCGCTGTAAGTGCAGTTCGATGGTCGTTGATGGAAATCGACTGTGCGGGCCTTGATAAAATTATTAAAAATAGTAATAATTTGTGTAAAATCATAAGAAATGATTTGTGAAGAATTGGGATGAAAAACTCCAAATTTGAAAAGATAAAAATAGATTTTTATCGGAATGAATTTGTTTCGAACTAGAATTATAATTCTATTTATTTTTAAAATAAATAAAGTTGATTTGAAATGGTTTTGAAAATAAACAGAATTTCCAATAATTGAATTGGAATGGATTAGAATCGAAATTATCTTTGGAATATTTCGATGTTGGGTTTCGTGATTATATAGATATTGTTATGGAAATTTGAAAGATATATTTATATCGTTATTTCCAATACGATATTTGTTGGTCGTAGAATTTGATATTGAATATAAGCCAATATATTTTCTATACAGAGCCTTGTATTTAATATCAAATGTGATTTGGGTTTGTCGTGAATGGTGTCTTCATTAACACTGTTCTTAAACCCAGTTGAGAAAAATATTAAATCTTTTTATTTAGATTTAATGAAGTGTACCAATTAAATGGTATTTAATTGGAATTGAATTTGAATTGATTTTTTGGTTTATCGTGAACGGTGTTTTAAATAACACTTGTTCTTTAACCTGATAATTAATGGAATGGGATTTTGGGTTTATATTGAAATGTGTTTTAAAAGACATTGGTTCTTTAACCCAGTTAAAGACATAATATGGTTTTCCCAAGTTAAATAAGTATTGATAGTGATTTTTGGGAAGATTAAAACCAAGTGGAGTTTTAATGAATCTTTAATTATATTTGAACAAGAAATGGTAATTGAATTTACCGATAACACCGTGGTGTTAGATATGAAGTATGACCAGTTTTACTTCATGGGATGAATAGGTTGGGATTGGGAAATAAAATAAATGATTACTTCGGTGTGGTTGGCTAATCCTGACTAGTTGGAATTGATATTCAAAAGAGGATTAAAGAATAAATTTAAAGAATTTATCTTTGATAAAATTAATGGGAACATTTCCCAAAGTATAAGAATATTTGAATAAAAGAATATTCTGAATTGGAATGAGCCGTATGTTGTGTTTGTTAACACTTGTTTATTATATACGCGAGTTATTCAGAAAGACCGGGTTTATCCCATTTTGAATAACTGATTCGACGTGGTGCCGAGGATGAAGACGGTGGTTGAAGACCGGAGGTCTTCACATGGTTTGGGTGATTACTGATGATCTTGATTGGGTTGTACACCCAAGAGGAGGGAATCAATTAGTGATCGTCCAGACGTACTTGGAGATCGATGGATATGCGAGGTACAAGGTGCTTCCGGTTTCATTCAGACCCAGAATGGACTTGTAAATAGACTGTGTGTCTGATATTGGATTTTATTCTGTGTGATTGATTTCTATTAAATTTATATATCTGTTTCGCGACGGAGAATTTATTCTCTTGCTTAACGCCCTTCTCTGAGAAGTACGAGCTCAGAGGTTATATATTGATGGATATCAAACGCATGGAGTGAATTGCCTGTGTGGCATGCCTAAGTGGTAATTGATCAAGGCTTTTGTTGAAAAGCCAAGTCTTGTGATTGATGATCAAAGCACCTCCTGTGTGGCATAGCTTTGTGTAACGTGAATTCGCGAGCCTCACACCTCGGTTGTGAACCAGAAACGGGAGAGGACATCAGGGAGGGCATGCGTTTCCTTCTAGTTAGGGTGGTGTCAGTGCTTAAAATGGATGACATTTATATACTTTTCACCTGTGTGGTTGTTGCTGTTGCGAGGCGCCTCGGATATATCGGTGACTGTGTGGAGCCGATAGAGTCATTTGGCTCATTTACGCCCCAAAGGGCGGGGAAACGTAATGTTCAGGCATAATAATCCACATCGGTGGACCGACCCTGATGATCCAAGGCTTGTCTTTACGCTTGCCTGAGACATGGGCTAGATTGTCTCGAATTCGGTAGAGGACGATCCCTTGCCTCGGTTCACAGATGGAAATCCAACTTCCAATACGTGACTTTGCGGTTTTGATTGTAGAGCCTATATATGGCGACATAGTGGGATGGGGCACTTATGCCGTCTATGATTGATACTTATGATTGAAATTGTTTTAATACTATGCACTTATAGTAATAATAAAAGATGAAATTTAGCGTATCAAGCATTCTTTGGCTATTATAAGGTAAAACCCTATCCTCTGGTTTGTGTTGCATTGTGTGATGGGACCTGGGTCTTATAATAACTTCATTTTTCTTTATTTAGCATTGCACTGTTATTTTATGCACTGGTGTTCTTGGGAGGGTACCCGTTCCGTGTTATACGGCGTGGTCCCTTGATTTACCTAACTTTAAAATAAAGATTAATAACTGTTTTAGTTCTCATACCAGTCACATGACTGACCTGGAGTTTATTGTTTTAACCTAAACTCTGGGGGCCCTTATTTTGACACGGGCAGCTAGTAGTTTTGGTTTTGCAGATTTATATTCATAGGATCCCGATTTACAGCTGGGACGATACTCAGAAAATTCTGTATCCGTGTATTACTTCGAGTTGTGGATTGTATTATTTTTCCGCCGCGATGTATTTAAATGTAATTTAAATCTCCGATATTTTCTGTGTAATATTTATTTATACTCTATATATTCTTGTATTCTGATGGAATTGTTGTAATATACAGTGAAATGTTCTTCTGTCTGCGTCCCGATTCGTCTTGTCCTCAGTACAATCCGTGATTTCCCGTAAGGGGGATTTCGGGTCATCACAGTTGGTATCAGAACTTTGGTTTACAGAGCTCGAGAACAAGTCACGTTAGAACCAAACGAAAGAATTCATCAGAGTTTGGATTAGTAGTATCCAATGAGAATGACTCCTTAGAGATAGGATCAATAGTATCCTAGAACGAGTGTGAAGAGTATATTTTTAAAAATGAAAACAATTTTTGTTTTGAAAATTTAAATCGTTTTATGCGTATTTGATATTTATTTGTATTGAATTTGGACAGTCCAATATATAATGATTTTGCGTATACGTCTAATCCACGTGTAGTCGAAATTTTAATATACTGGATAGATATAGAATCACACTCTAGTCGCTCGGACATGATTCTGATGATTGACGCATCATCATCAGAATTTATTTTCGAGTTTCAAAAGTGATATATCTATATATTTCCATTAGACTGGTGTGAGAAGCAAAATTAGATAGGTCTTATTGTTGTGCTTTGGCACCAAAAATCTGATTTTTGAACTATGTATCAAAGTTATGAATTTGAAATGATAATCAACTAATTGATTGCTGATTGTGTTGTTTGATTAATTAAAATTTGAACCATTTAGCCAAATTGTACCAAATAGTGGGTTGTATTGAAAATTTATCGCAATTGCATGCATATACATGTATATCTATTGAACAGGTCATAGCAAAGAGGCAAGAGAAGAAGAATAAAATTGTTTTCCCGACAAATAGTACATGTTTACATATTTATTGGGTTTTGGATGATTTTATGAGCCGATTGGCTAGTTGCTTGGCTGTTTCTTTTTCTTTTTTGGATTGATGAGGGCCATGGGAGGATATTTGAAATATCCCGAAGTCCCCAGTGCAGGGGAGGTTATGGAGAAATTTTTTGAAAATTTAGGGTGTTAGCCAAATTTTTGAAAAATTTGAAAAGTCCTTAGAAACTGAAAAGTTGAAGAACTTAAGCCATAATTAAAATAATGGAAGTTGAGTTGGTTTGTAAAACAACTTTCGGCTTTTTTACTTTTCGAGGACGAAAATTTTTAAGTGGGGGAGATTGAAACAACCAGGAAATTCCGAGCTAATTTAAATTTTTTATTTTGGCAATTTTAATGAATTTCGAATATTTAAAATGAATTATTTTAAATAATAACAACGGAAATTTATTTTGAATAGATTCGAACATATATATTTATATAGATCATCGTTAGAATATAAATATTTATTTTAAATTATAAAAGGAATTGAAAATGGCGCGGTAGTTCGATAATTCAATTTCAAAGTTCAAATGAATGTACCGGGTGCAAAATAAACCGGATTTTAGCGAAACCAAAAATATTAGAATCTATTAGAGAATATCTTTCCAACGAATCCGAAAAATTGAAATTTCATAGCGGGAATCAAAAGTTATGTCCAGTTGAAAATTCAGAATAGTCGCTATACAATTCTGGCCACTTAAAAATGGAAATTTTGCAAACGACCTCGGTTTTCGACGAAACCACTTTTGTTGGATCCGTGATGTCAAGTTATTGCTAGATTTCAAAATTCGTTATTTTTCTAATCAATATGTGAGCGTGGAAAAGGAAAACGCGTTTGACCAGTTTCAGTTGATTTTAATCGACTGGAAAATGGCCATTTTTCAAACGGTCTCCGAATTTGGCGAAACTAGTTTTGTTAGGACCGTATCGTCGATACGAAGCTAGAAAATATTTTTTCAAGAATTTTTAAAGACTGTATGTGTTCCCTGTAAGTTAAAAAAGGTGCGTTCAAATTCAATATATAGAGTTACATTTTGATTTTGATGGAAACTGATCGAAACGATCAAATCGGCTTACGATGCATATCCCATTGTGTTCGGAATGTCGGAATGGGGGTAATTATCTATGGACGACAGGCGGTGGGTCTGTTTATGAGTTCGAAAATAAAAGTTGCTTTTTGGGTAAGAAAATAAATAAAAAAAATACATAGCCCCCTTTTATCTTCCCCGATTCACTTCAGGAAAAAAACCTAAATCGATCCCCCCCCAACATCCGCCACCGCCACTTCTTCTTCTTCCTCCACCTCCGACCGCCAGAACCCCCTCCCCTCGCGCGCTTCTCTCTCCTCCTCCCCATCCTCTTCAAACTCACATGCTCTAGCCCCATCACCCAAAACCGAAGACGCCGCCCCCTTTTCCACCGTACACCGCCACCTTGGAAGACTCCCGCTCCGATCGACTGCGCCGTCAGTAGCCTCCGGCGCTCGCGTGAGGATTCCACCCGCGACGAAAACGATGTAAATAACTTTAAAACTTATTTTTAGTTTTACTATAAATTTATATAGGATCAGAAAACTGATTTTATTTGCTTATAAAAAACTAATTTATATAGGATTAAAAACTGATTTTATTTTCTTATAAAAATATTTGATTTTTAGTTAATAAGAAAAATATGATTTTTTAAATGAAATCGTTTAGAAGTAAAGTATGATTTTTAATGCTTTAAAAACAAGATTTTTATATCATATAAATAATAAAAATTCGATCTTTATATCATAGGAAGAATAAAAATATGATTTTTATTCATGTAGAGTAATAAAAATATAATTTTTATTATATTACTAGCAAGATAAAAATATAATTTTTATCATGGATGTAGCGGCGTAAAGGTGTGATTTTTACATATGTAGTAGAGATATAAAAATACGATTTTTATATGTATGAAGTAGGAATAAAAATATGATTTTTTTATAGTGAGCAGAATAAAAATAGGATTTTTATCCATATAGGGCGATTATAAAAATGTGATTTTTATATACATAGCTATAATATAAAAATGTGATTTTTATATATGTAGTGGCTACGGACAATGAAATTGACAAAAGGCGAGCAGGGCGAAGATTTCTACATAAGAAGTGTCGTGGCGTTTCGTTTAGCTAGTCGGTGAGAACTCCTCACTTTTAATTTGTTTTCTAGTTGAAATATATAATAGGATGCAGATGGTGTTTAGTAGCACCCAACACCCGTCGTCCACAAACCATGGATGGCTTATTTGTTTGATTGCTATGTTGTGAAATTTGATTGTGTGATGTGAAATGAAATAAAATATTTTATAGTGGAAAATATTTTATAGTTAAAAATGTAATTTTTAACATGTGTGTGAATAAAATAAAATAGTAATAAACAAATCGGACGATTTGTTTATATACACTGATTTGACTGATATTGACTGGACGATAAATTTTACACGTCGCCTAACTACACAAATAAAAATGTGTTTGTTGATTTGAAACCCCACATGGGTATTGGGATGATATTTGGCGTACACTAATCCCAATTATTTAGCAGTATGTCGATCGATTGGTCGATAGACTGTGTAAGCGTTAATTATTTATATTTATTGCTTATGCAGTTGTATTGTGCACTCTGGATGATGGTTGATGATTTATCGTTGCTATTATATACATGTGTTGTAGAAAATCCATATAATTAACATTATGTGGTAATTGATTGGGACCTCATTCCAATTTAGAAAATAAATTCATGTGTGGAATAGAAAATAAATTCATGTGTTGAATAGAAAATAAATTCATGTGTTGAATAGAAAATAAATTCATGTGTTGAAATGAAAATAAATTCATGTGTTGAATATAAAATAAATTCATGTGTTGAATTGGAAATAAATTCATGTGTTGAATAGAAAATAAATTCATGTGTTGAATAGAAAATAAATTCATGTGTTGAATTGAAAATAAATTCATGTGTTGAATAGAATAAACATTCATGTGTTGAATAAAAGCCGTGTTGATTATACTGGCGCCATTTTGACGCGAATGATATATATATATCGATTTTATTCATTTTTATAATGAATATAGAAAAGAAAGTGATTTCAAAATTTAACGTTTTGAAAATATTATCATTTGTATATCGATGATATGGAATATTCAATTTTGATTCGAAATTGAATATGAAGTTGAAATCGTTTCGAAAAAGAATTTAAAATGATTTATAAAATACATTTTAAAAGGAAATCGACGAAATATAAAATAAATAAATATATATATATATTATATCAAATGGCCTGAATAGAAAGCGCCGCGCTGCGGTAGTTCGCGAATTTCGACCATTGACTTCGAATAGATATTGCGGGAGATCCGACCGTCGGATTCTCCTAAAACTGGAACCGTTGGGTTCTTATCGAAAAGAGCTTTCTAACTAATATTAGAGATTTGAAATCTAATGGTTGGATTTGGAATTATGTCCAAATCAAATTCGGAAAAAGGTCGTTGTAAGTGCAGTTTGATGGCCGTTGATGGAAATCGACTGTGCGGGCCTTGATAAAATTATTAAAAATAGTAATAATTTGTGTAAAATCATAAGAAATGATTTGTGAAGAATTGGGATGAAAAACTCCAAATTTGAAAAGATAAAAATAGATTTTTACCGAAATGAACTAGTTTCGAATTAGAATTATAATTCTATTTATTTTTAAACTAAATAAAGTGGATTTGAAATGGTTTTGAAAATAAACAAAATTTCCAATAATTGAATTGGAATGGATTGGAATCGAAATTATCTTTGGAATATTTCGATGTTGGGTTTCGTGATTATACAGATATTGTTATGGAAATTTGAAAGATATATTTATATCGTTATTTCCAATGCGATATTTGTTGGTCGTAGAATTTGATATTGAATATAAGCCAATATATTTTCTATTCAGAGCCTTGTATTTAATATCAAATGTGATTTGGGTTTGTCGTGAATGGTGTCTTCATTAACACTGTTCTTAAACCCAGTTGAGGAAAAGATTAAATCTTTTTATTTAGATTTAATGAAGTGTACCAATTAAATGATATTTAATTGGAATTGAATTTGAATTGATTTTTGGGTTTATCGTGAACAGTGTTTTAAATAACACTTGTTCTTTAACCCTATAATTAATGGAATGTGATTTTGGGTTTATAGTGAACCGTGTTTTAAAAGACATTGGTTCTTTAACCCAGTTAAAGACAGAATATGGTTTTCCCAAGTTAAATAATCATTGATAGTGATTTTTGGGAAGATTAAAACCAAGTGGAGTTTTAATGAATCTTTAATTAGATTTGAACGTGAAATAGTAATTGAATTTACCGATAACACCGTGGTGTTAGATATGAAGTATGACCAGTTTTACTTCATGGGATGAATAAGTTGGGATTGGGAAATAAAATAAATGATTACTTCGGTGTGGTTCGCTAATCCCTACTAGTTGGAATTGATATTCAAAAGAGGATTAAAGAATAAATTTAAAGAATTTTTCTTTGATAAAATTAATGGGAACCTTTCCCAAAGTATAAGAATATTTGAATAAAAGAATATTCTGAATTGGAATGAGGTGTATGTTCTGTTTGTGTAACACTTGTTTATTATATACGCGAGTTATTCAGAAAGACCGGGTTTATCCCATTCTGAATAACTGATTCGACATGGTGTCGAGAATGAAGACGGTGGTTGAAGACCGGAGGTCATCACATGGTTTGGGTGATTACTGATGATATTGATTGGGTTGTACACCCAAGAGGAGGGAATCGGTTGGTGATCGTCCAGACGTACTTGGAGATCGATGGATATGCGAGGTACAAGGTGCATCCGGTTCCGTTCAGACCTAGAACGGACTTGTAAATGGACTGTGTGTCTAACATTGGATTTTATTTTGTGTGATTGATTTCTGTTAAATATATATATCTGTTTGGCGGTGGAGAATTTATTCTCTTGTTTAACGCCCTTCTCTGAGACGTACGAGCTTAGAGGTTATATATTGATGGATATCAAACGCATGTAGTGAATTGCCTGTGTGGCATGCCTAAGTGGCAATTGATCAAGGCTTTTGTTGAAAAGAAAAGTCTTGTGGTTAATGATCAAAGCACCGCATGTGTGGCATAGCTTTGTGTAACGTGAATTCGCGAGCCTCACACCTCGGTTGTGAACCAGAAACGGGAGAGGACATCAGGGAGGGCATGCGTTTCCTTCTAGCTAGGGTGGTGTCAGTGCTTAAACTGGCTAACATTTATATACTTTTCACCTGTGTGGTTGTTGCTGTTGCGAGGCGCCTCAGATATATCGGTGACTGTGTGGAGCCGATGGAGTCATTTGGCTCATTTATGCCCCAAAGGGCGGGGAAACATAGTGTTCAGGCATAATAATCTACATCAGTGGACCGGCCCTGACGATCCAAGGCTTGTCTGCGCGCTTGCCTGAGACATGGGCTAGATTGTCTCGAATTCGGTAGAGGACGATCCCTTTCCTCGGTTCACAGATGGAAATCCAACTTCCAATACGTGACTTTGCGGTTTTGATTGTAGAGCCTATATATGGCGACATAGTGTGATGGGGCACTTATGCCGTCTATGATTGATACTCATGATTGAAATTGTTTTAATACTATGCACTTATAGTAATAATAAAAGATGAAATTTAGCGTATCAAGCATTCTTTGGCTATTATAAGGTAAAACCCTATCCTCTGGTTTGTGTTGCATTGTGTGATGGGACCTGGGTCTTATAATAGCTTCATTTTTCTTTATTTAGCATTGCGTTGTTATTTTATGCACTAGTGTTCTTGGGAGGAAACCCGTTCCGTATTATACGGCGTGGTCCATTGATTTACCTAACTTTAAAATAAAGACTAATAACTGTTTTAGTTCTCACACCAGTCACATGACTGACCTGGAGTTTATTGTTTTAACCTAAACTCTGGTTGCCCTTATTTTGACACGGGCAGCTTGTAATTTTGGTTTTGCAGATTTATATTCATAAGATCCTGATTTACGGCTGGGACGATACTCGGAAAGTTCTGTATCCGTGTATTACTTCTAGTTGTGGATTGTATTATTTTTCCGCTGCGATATATTTAAATGTAATTTAAATCTCTGATATTTTTTGTGTAATATTTATTCATACTCTGTATATTCTTGTATTCTGATGGAATTGTTGTAATATACAATGAAATGTTCTTCTGTCTGCGTCCCGATTCGTCTTGTCCTCAGTACAATCCGTGATTTCCCGTAAGGGGGATTTTGGGTCGTAACAGTCAACATCCTCCAAAATCTCAGAAAGTCGCTTACTAAATGCCACGATCTCAATTTCAACACCCAAAATCGCAATCGAATGCTCAAACTCTGGAAATATCGAGTCCTAGGTCTCGCGGTAACTGACGTCGACTCCCCAAACATGAATCACACTGAGAGATTTTGATACACAAATGAAGCTCTAGCCTTGCAGAATCCATATATATCCCTATTATGATTTATATGATTTTATTTAATTTGTTGAGGATTTAAGAAATGAAGATTTTTCTATGAGGAAAGAATTTGTGGCGGCGACAAAGTTTGACCATGAAAAGGATAGGATTAGGTTTACAAAACATGTAAGTATATTTATAGGAGTAGTTTAATATTTTTCTATTCGATTATTAAATTCAGTTTTAAGCAAACGCTATTTGTATTCGTCCTCTAAAATTGCTGTGATCACACGTGATACCCAAAAATCACGAAACTGGACATACTGCTAGAGTTCGACATTACGAACCCAACGAAACTGATTTCATCGAATTCCGACTCCGTTTACTCACACTTTTAACCGTCAAAATACTGACTGTTTTTCATATTAAAAATCCGTACGGCCACATACTGACTCTAAAAATCACGAAAATTGAAATCTAACAATAATTTAATATTGCGGATCCAACAAAATTAGTTTCGTCGAAAACAGAGGTCGTTTGCAAAACTGGCCATTTTTAAAGCTCGAAATAACCCGTTTAAATAAATAAATATATTTAAAAATAATTAAATATAATATTTAAGAATAAATATTATCGTATATATTAACAATAGAATACAATATAGCACCAATTGGATTTATAACTCGATATTTCAAAGTTCCCGGTTATATCGATATTCGATTTATATTTAAAACCCTTTTATAAAATAAATATGTATTTATAAATTTCAAAGGAATTCCATATCGACTTTTCTAAAATTTGATTTAGACATGAATAAAAATCTACCCAATGAAATCCCGAATTTTCTCTTCCACTAGAAAAATATACTCCACCAGCTCCGAAAGTTTCTTGTTTCACAGAAATCCGATTTAAAACGGACTCTGTATATTCGGTTGAAGTTCGAATCGCCAAATAGCGAACTGCCACGCCATTTCAAGCTCGGTTTTAATTATATTATAATTCTACGTTCAAACTTCGTTTAAATAATATATTTGTTATTATAATTCAATTCCAAACTGAATTATATATTTTAAATTGCCCAATTAACACAATAATGTGAATTCTGTTATTTCTGATTATTTCAGAAATTAAATATATTACTCCATTATTTAGTTTAATTAAATATTCACTATTATTTAATTAAACAATGATTTGATTCCCTAAATCACTATTTAAATAATTAAATGAATTAAATATTATATCGCTGAAAATACGGGTTGTTACATATTAACTGGTTTAACTGGTTTAAAATTATTCTTTACTTTTAACTTCAGTTTCAACTGTTCCCGTTCAATTCCAATTTAAAATATTAATTAATTTCTAATAACAAAAATTTTCAAAAAATCCTGAAAATTTTCTAACACCCGAATTTTCGAAAAATTTCGCCAGCACCTCCTTTGTACCGGTCAATAGTTCAAACCCCAACTCGCCTCTCTAGGCCCTTTTCTTTTCAAAAAGAAAATCAAAAAGCCAAGCGGCTTGCCGATTCGCCGCATAATATCTCATATGGAAAATTAAACATGTAACTTTATTGGGCATATCAATATATTTTTGCACTTGCTTCTACTCAATACCTACTGATCAGATATCCATGTATACCAATCGATTTCCAATCAAATTCCAATCTGTTTTTATCCACAAATCCAACCATTTTCTTATAACTAAGCCAATTTCCATTCTGAACTCAAATTCCATTATCAATTCAAAATTCTTACGACATCAATCTAACCTACTCGATATCATTATAATCTAATTCAATTCAATTTTTACATAATTGACTTCAATTTAATTCCAGTTTGCTTTTGCAAATTTCAATTCAATTTGGTTTTAAATCAAACAATATTTCCTAGGGAATTTTAAATAACTTTGCTTTCCCAAAATCAAATATCCCTTTTTGAAATCCAAAACAACTTGCTTTTCTCAAAACAATTCAAAAATCATCCCTTTGGTAGTAATCCGTCACTTACACACTCGAAAATAAACACTGATGATTCAGCTGTCATCATCGAAATCTATTTTCTAGCGATCGAAGTGAGTTCAATACTATATCACTTTTCAAAACCCATATTTAAACATTTCCATTTTGAAATACATTTCAAAATATCATTCACGATGCTTGTAAAACAACATTAAAATCTCCTAGGATCTTAAAATTCTCGTATATATAATCCATTTATAAACACTTATTCAAAATTCTAGATTTTTATTTTCAATCTTGATTTAAATTCAGATTTAATCCATATGATTTCGATATTATACGAACTCTAATTGGTTATTTATATAACCATTTCAATTATAATCAACCAATACATCCAATAAACTATAATATTTCAAATATTAATCATTCTTTTATAGTAAAATATAATTGTGGTAAAATTATTTCATTTACCCTCTTTAAAACAAACTACGTTGGTTTATCGTACTTGAGTGTTTAGAAACTCCTATCAATACAGTGGATCAAACTGATCGACCAGAACTCATAAACAACTCAACCAATAAATCTCCATAATATAAAACCATTTTTATAAAATCTGCAAATACGTTCACTCATATATATACACTCAAACTCAATCTAGGGTATTACTAACCCCATCTCTGCTGAGTCACGCCACAGAGACAAGGTAATCACTTAATCTTCAGCTCTGATACCACTGTAACGAACTGGGATTTTCGACTCCGAAAATCAACACAAAACTGCCATGTTGACTATTCAGACATCAGAAATTCCTGATCATTAATAGAAAGAAGTTAGAGGGTGAGAATAGATAAGAAAGAAAATTAGAATAGAAGAAGAGGATCACCCCAGAACAGAATCAGGGTAATACGAATCTCACAGCGGAATGAATAAAATATATTATAACATAACTTTGAAATAAAATAGTATATATATACAATAACATTATCAGAGTACGACACTCACACACAGCGGAAATAACAATAGCTATATAATCCTGAAGCCTCCCGCTTCAAGCTCCTCCAAGTATATCTATAAAGGCCCGAACTACTTGACTGACCTTACAAATTTGGGCACCCAAGAGTTTAGGGAAATCAAAACAAAATAAACTCTAGGTCAGTCATGGGACTGGTGTGAGTAAACTCAAATCATTTGGTTTAACTTTTCAAAATCCTTTTCAAAAGAAAAGGTAATGGTAAGACCGATCCACACATAAAAACAGACAGTTTTTACCTTATGATAACCCTAAACACTTTCAAAATCAATATTTTTCTGATATTATGATAATGTCTAATCACAAGTAATTAACAATCTAGCAGAACACTTGCATCTCACGTTCCACATATATACTATACAAACAAAACCGTGGGCGCTTATTGGAGATTGAATTCCAACTATGACAAGGTATGGGACCACCTGCCGATAGTGTATCTCTAAAGGTGAATACACTGGGTTCAACAAGAATGTCTTGCAACCCGGCCCACACATGACGGTTGGGAGCTAACCACCGTTTCCCAAAAAGGGACAGCATCGATAATAGATAAAAGAATGAAATGGATTTTCTCTAGATAGGTGATATACACCCTAATGGGAGCGATCCACCTAGCCATGTTGCCTTCCCGATTTCTGTCATTTCCCGGTTGATGAGGCTTGAGGTCATAACGTATCTTTGATACACCTGACCACCATTCACTTTGAATGGGACATCGTCATACCCGCCGAATCACAAGTTGATTTTCCTAAAAATACCATTGGTAAAAAGCTAAGAGAAACGAATTCCTCCGCCACCAAACGTAAGTACATTTGAAGGGATCAACTTACGCGATCCGTTAGATATACTCTGTCAGACATTCATCCATTCACGTTGTCCTGGGACTAGACAAACTGAAGGCACTATTCTGTAAACAGGATAGCCCTTGCATAACTCCGTCTTTAAATTTTCATTATATTTGATCGCAATGCTAACGTCCATACAGAGTGGTTTTCAGATAATGAATCTGATCCTAGTCTCTCCGTATTAATGACGGAAAAATGGTCAAAAACTTCAATAGTCGGTGATTTAACTATCAAAGAAAAACACGTGTGCAAACAACGATATTATTTCCAGATGGAAATTCTATCGATCAATCATCATTCCACATTTATCTCTTTAGATTAAATCATCATTAATTTACCCATTTCTATATATTCGTAAATTCTTATTCCTAGATTTTGAAAATATACTTTATTAATCATTGGAAACATTTCTGTATTTGCTCCATTCCTTAATTTCTATATTTGAAAACATTTCTGATTCTTATTTGGAAACATTTCCAAAACTCCTTCGTTTGATTTAAACAGATGTTTAAATAAAACATCACTAAGCCAATTCAAACCATTACACTTGTAACATCTCGTATTTTTGGGGGTCGAATATTTAATTTAATTTACTATTTTAAATATTGTTTTGGAAATTATAAATGGATTTATAATAAGGCCCGTGCTTCGCACACGGTAAATTGTTTGATATATTTTATGGGCATTAGAAATGGTTTATTTTTCAAACGATTTCCATTTTCGATGAAACAAATTTTATTCGGATGCGTATAATTTTATTGGCATGCGTATAATTTATTATTGCTATATTTCTATTTGGAGCACAACAGAGTTGTTTTATCGGTAGGCGAAATTTAAAAGGGAACCGATAATCTAAAATAACATCGATGCGCAAACGGAGTCCTATTTCAATGAGATTTATTTTTATTAGGACCAAAATGTCAAGGCGTAACAATATATTTATTTTCGTTATGTTTGTATATGATGGTACGAATATACACACTGTTAACGACAAACAGCGACAACATAAAATAACCATTTTAAAATAAAACAAACTGAAAGCCTACGTCCTAAGGAAATATAAAAGTACACCCATATACAAATCAAATAGCCTACCATAAATTTTACCAGCTACCTATGGACTCAAATCAGTGTAGACATAATGTGATCTTTCCATTCACAATTATCATAGCACATCCTACGCCAAAAGAGAAATCCCATCCTACTTGTTGGAAGCTAAAGTCAGCCTACCCAAGCCTCCACCTTTAGCATGCTTATGCCATGGAAAATCAAAGTCCTATTTCGTGTGCAACATCACATGCTAATATAAAAATCTGCTAAGCTTCATAGCAGTAGCAACCTAAGTAAATATGTCAACTTCTATATTCTGTTTTCCCATCTAATACTAGCGTATGGATACCCTGTGATCTATACACGTGCTTAAACTAAAAAGGTTTACAGCTATATAAGAAAACTCAGATAAATTGGCTCTTTAAAATGTCAACATATATGGTGCAGAACTACAAACTCAACCCGGCTACTCTACTACCTAAATCAATGGCTACCCAATTAGTCTGTATGTACACTGAAGCTTGCACATGCCATCTTCACTTCAACCTGTGTGTATTTTCTCCATCACGTAGACAAGACAAATGAAAACACAATGAACCCAGTTTTCCTCAAATTACACGCTGCAGGCCTACATCCACCCTATTTCTTCATCATCAAGATTTCATTGCATATCCTACTTTTTGTTCGCAGACCTAAAGGGAGCTAAGCACATGCCTGTGTATGACATGAAATTACCCTGCACCAGTCCAGTTCCCTTCAACTACATTCGCCATTATATTTCAATTAACTTACGATGTCCCTTCATGTAATTGACTTAGTTCTTATCCTCCCATACTTTGTTCTATAAATAGCAACCCATTTCCAACTTTCCTTCCGGCAAAGCAAAATGTATAAAGTCACCTTCTCTGAATTTCCTCGGTTCCAAAATCAATGCTAGCAATAGAAAACAAAAAGTGGGAAGATAACGGGTCAACACAAAACGGTGGTGTTGGGGGGCTACTATACGAAGGGCTGTGTAAGTTCTCATGGCATAGAAGTTGCATGGCGAGAAAAGAAGAACGCAAGGACAAGGAAAGATACAAATGGGAGTGCTCACTGCTCAACGTGACGGGAAGTCCAGGCGTGTGTCAGTGTGGAGTTTGGTGTTGAATGAAATGGTGGAGTATGTTGGAAAGGAAGGATGAAGCGAGGTGAAAGGGAGTTTTGTGCATGAGCAGAAGGGTTCGAGGGAAAACAGTGCAGAACGAAGCTACTGTAGCTAGCAAGAGGCGTGGGGATTCTCTGATGCAAGGTGTCGGAGCACTGATCGTTGGTGGACACGTTACTGGGATGGGGAGCGGTTTCGAAAACTGGAGGAAGTGGATGAACAGTGATATTCATGTGCCAATATCACAGTCTCAAAAATGCGGCATCATGGCCTTAATAAGCGTAAGTGGTTCATTTGTGTTAAGCTCTTATTAAATTTAAACTTTTATTTAAACAAAGCCTAGAAATAATTTGAATGAGTGAAAGCGTATGAATTGGGTATATTATATGAGAGTATATTAGCAGTATTAAATTATAAGATGAACAGTACACTTTTAATGTTCCTAATCCAAACTTAAATATGCCCTTTTTTCTTTTTGCGGAAACCAGTATAAAATAAAGTAGTAATATTTGCCTAATCTAATCTAAATTTTACGTGACCATAAGTAATATCATAGGACACATGACCTGAGTAGTGAGCATGCCTAAGTCCTAACCGTCATTTTTATTTGCCTAAGAGTGATTTATTTGCCTAATTACTTTTCCTTTACCGTGGAAATTAGGATTTAAAAGAAGTTGCCAGCTCTTTGTAAACATGAATTCGGGTGCATTGGTTCTAAAGCTGTCATGATGGGCATGTTTTCAAAGGAAACGTGGATTTAAATTAGGAAGTTAATTAGGATGTGTCCAATCTTTTCTGTTATTAATCTAAGCATGGGAAAAAAGGTTTTTATTTTGGGAATGTAAATTGGAGAAAAGAATCGTCATGGAGTTGTTTAATGGGGTCAGTAGTATTATAAGCTTACCAGTTGTGCGATACACATGGTTGCAGATAGCTTATATGCGTATAACGGGTTTTAAACCCAACCAAGGGTTAAACATGCCTAATGACAACTTAATTAGCCTAATCTTTTTAATTATAACATGTTCTACCTCATGTTCGTGAGATGCGGACCGTGTGTCCTATTTTGCATGAAGGAGGGATAAGTGAGATAGTTTAAACGTTGGTAAAGATTAACTAAAAATTTAACTAATTTGAATAAAAATCATTTTTTTAAACACGTCTAATCATGTTAACATGCCAAATGTATATTACGACGTGCTCAAAGAAACTTATACAAGTACTAGAGAAGCATATGCCAAATCACGTGTAACCCGTACTCAACGAAGATTATATTAACATTAAACATAGATTTAGAAAATAAATTATTATTATTAAGTTCTTTACATATTATTTAAACAGTAAATACCGAATTAAATTTAAAACATCTTTATACAGTGACGTCAGACCGTATCGACGAGCATGGCATGTTGGAACCGGTCTGGTCAGAGGAGACAACTTCGGGGATTTTTAACATCAGTTTAATTTAATTAAAGCAAACTGTTCAGAGACAACAAATCAAGGTGGGTTCAACTCATTCAGTTTTATCCCACTTATATTTTATATAAACCGGGTTTAAATATTTGTGTGCTATGATCGTTAATTGGTTGATGGATGATTGGATTGCTGTTATTGTTTGATGGTTGAATATTATATCTATTCATTGAAATGATATTGTTGAGATAACATATTTGGATGTAGGGAAAACATGTTAAAGGGATGCAACAGGATTCCTCACATTTATTATTTATTTTCGTATTACATTTACATGGACTGTTTGACCAATATGATTGGATAATTGATTTGATCATTGTTGTTAAATCTAAATTCAACGGTTGTTTTGACCAATAAACAATATTGGTTGGGTAATTGGCTGCAGTTGGCTTAAAAATAAATGGTGTTACAAATATTGATTTACCGTCGGTTGAATCGATGGTAATAAAGTGATGAAATGTATGTTATAATCAATTATTGATTATTAAATCTATATGTTTAAATAAATAAAGCAAATTAAGATTATTGTTCATTTTATAAGTTAAGAATTATTAAATAGTTTACAAATCAAAGTTTTGTGTTAATAAGGAGACAAGTAGAAACTAACGCAATAGTTGAGAGTTGATTAATTGTTTCAAGAAACAATTAAATGGAATATATTTTAAATTAAGTATGTTATTAAATTTAAAAGGATGAATACTTTGATTTGGTTAACAAGATGATCATGTTTAGAATTGATCATCTTAGTTTGGTATTAACTAATCTAGTGGAATAGATTAATGAATATTGCTAGAATTTTAATAAGATTTTGAAAGGAAGTTTACAATTTGTTTAGTTAATTAAGAAGTAACTATTTTTACATAGTTAAAGATAATGTAAATTATTATTTTAAATATTTTAAGCAATCAATTAGTAATGAGATCCATTAAGGTACGTAACCAAAGTGGATAGCGAAATGTAATCAGAATTTTGAAAAGAGTTGATGAACGGTTTTATACTAAAACCGAGTTTTATAACTAAGTTATAAATGAGATTTTAAGCCGATATAATAGCTGAAAATAAGTGTTTGAATTAAGGAGAACGGAAGCGAGATTAAGGGTTGTATATTTAACCGGAGTTTTATATTAAACCGGAGTTTTATAAACGATATTTATAAAAGTGGAGCATAAGGCCAAAACGTTAAGTTTTAAATTAATGTTACTTGACAATGAATTTTGAAGTGAGATTCCCAAAATGGGAATGGGTAAATGAATTAGAAGTGGGATAATATGGGGCTGATAATGAGTTGAGATGATTTTCCCAACTAATGGAGATTTGAAATGGTTTGAGAATATTACTAAGAGGTAATACCATATTTTAAAATATATATAGGAGACATAGAAGTTTATTTAATCATTTGTTAGTTATTTATAAATTTTAAAGGGTCGAACATTGCTGAGTACTGAATCAATGAATTCATTTCATTTCCATGATTGAATGATTGTTCATTTGATAGTTAAATAATCGACTATCAAATCTGGCCAATACGATTGTTGGTACGGAAAGACCGGGATCAAATTTATATTCGAAAACCATTCCGAACCAGCAAATACGAAATCGTCAAAGATGCAGATTGAAGATGGAGCAGTGAAGACTGTAGATCTTCATAAGAGAAATAACGACCTATCGAATCTCTCTGGCATGCATCTAGAGTTATTTTATTTGTGATTCTGACGTGAATGAAATCTGCGGATTGCAAGGACTACTCGCTATTGGTCCATAGGGTGAATCCAAGTATGCAGTAGGAGGGTACCTTTGGTCTGTCCAGTCCCAGGACAACTTGTATGGACAAATGTCTGACAAAGTATTTCCAAAAGGGATTACGTACGTTGATTTCCTCAAACGTATTTCCGTGGCAGCGGAGAAGACACCTTCTCCTAACTTAACAACCCAATTATTTTTGTAGAAATCAATTAGTGATTTCTGGTGGATTTTACGATGTGGCAATCAAAGTGAATGGTGGTCAGGTGTTTCAAAAGATACGTTATAACCTCAGGCCTTGCAACCAGGAAATGACAAAAATCGAGCAGGCAGCATGGCTATGTAGGTCGCTCCCATTAGGATGTATAATCACCTATCTATAGAAAATCCTTTTCCTTCTTTAATTTATCAATGTTGTCCCTTTTCCGGAGACGGTTGTTGATCCCAACCGTTGGTGATATACATTCGATACACTCAAGCGAAATGAGTGGTCGGTCATGTGTGGGCCGGGTTGCAAGACGTTCTTGTTGAACCCAGTGTGTTCATCTCTAGAGATATACTATCGGCAGCTGGTTCCATACCTTGTCATAATATGAATCCAATCTCCAATAAGCGCCCGCGGTTTTTAATTGTATACTATATATGTGGAGCGTGAGATGCAAGCGTTCCGCTAGATTGTTATTTATTTGTATTTAGACACTAGTATAATATCAGAGAAGTATATGATTTCAAAAATGTTTTGGGTTATCGTAAGGTAAAAACCGTCTGTGTTTATGTGTGGAATTGGTCTTACGATTATCCTTTTATTTTGGAAAAATTTTGATCTTTAAAATCAAGTTGGACGATCCCCCTTAAAAACATTACGAGTTGTTCTCACTCTAGTTCATCAGACTGACCCGGTATTTGTAATGCTCGGGTTAGCCCGGGATGTACAGGTTTAGGTTATCAGATACTGTGAAGGGACGAGATGGAAGAGTTCAGATGTATGATATTATATTATTCCGATGTGTGTTGTTTATGGAGACAGATTATTATAACTGTCCAGATATGTTGGCGGTAAGCTGTACTCTGATATTTGTATGTATTTTCAAGCTATCAATAAAAATTATTTCTATATTATATTTTGTTCCGCTGCGATGTGAGACTCTGATTATATTGTATTGGTTCTTCTTCTTCTATTCTAATATTTCTTTCTTTCTTACCTCACCCTCTAACTTCTTTCTAATAAATATCTGGTGTTTTTGATACTTGGATTTTGGCAAATGATACAGGTTTTATGTATTATTGTCAAAGTCCGGGCCTCGAACCCGCTGGGTTGTTACAGTAGTATCAGAGCTATTGGTTTAGTACTGACCTTGGCTCTGTGTCGTAACTCGATAGAGATGGGGTTAGCCCTAGATTGAGTTGGAGTATATATATATATATATATATATATATATATGTGTGTGTGTGTGTGTGTGTCTATGTATATATATATGAGAGCGTATTTGTAAATTTTATATGAAGTTGTTTTATATTGTGCTATTTGGTTGATTCAACATCGGGCCGACATCTAACACGATAATGTTTTGTAAAGATGGTCAAATGAAATAATTTTGGGCAAATTATATTTTTGTATAGAGAAATAATTTTATCAAATTATTAAGATGTTGATTTGTTTGATTAATTTGAATGGAATTCGCATTGGATTAAAATTTGAAATGGTTAATATAACCAAAGAAAATTCAAGGTGAAATTAGTATATGTGGATTTCAAGTTGGAATTCAAATAAATCGGGATTTGGATCATGAAATGGAAGTAAACTAATTGGAAAATCAATTAGTAATTGAATATGAGTTGGAAGTTAGTCTGGTCAAGTAAAGTTAATCTAAAAATGATTATGGATATTAGAATTAAACAAGAATGATTTAGAATTTGGAAATTTAGTAAATAGTAATTGAATGGAAATCGATTGGATATTAATCGGTTGATAATTAAGGTATGCTAACCCAAGTAAATGTTAATAATAAATATAAATTTAAATTGATTGGGTTATGTTGATAGGTACTGTTAGTTGATTGTTGTTAGTTTGGTTGATTAAAATCCTCAATGGTTTAATAAGAGTTGAATAAATTGGTTTTCGATTTATTATAAATCGGATTTAAGCATTTTTCCAACCTTACTAATTTCGGGGACGAAATTCTTTTAAGGGGGAAGGAATGTAACGTCTCATATTTTTGGTGGTCGAATATTTAATTTAATTTACTATTTTAAATATTGTTTTGAAAATTAGAAAAGGATTTATAATAAGGCCCGTGCTTCGCACACGGTAAATTGTTCGATATATTTTATGGGCATTAGAAATGGTTTATTTTTCAAACGATCTCCATTTTTGATGAAACAAATTTTATTGGGATGCATATAATTTTATTGGAATGCGTATAATTTATTATTGATATATTTCCAGTTGGAGCTCAACGGAGTTGTTTTGTCGGTAGGCGAAATTTAAAAGGGAACCGATAATCTAAAATAACATCGATGTGCAAACGGAGTCCTATTTCAATGAGATTTATTTTTATTAGGAACGAAATGTCAAGGCATAACAATATATTTATTTTCGTTACGTTTGTATATAATGGTACGAATATACACACCGTTAACGACAAACAGCGACAACATAAAATAACCATTTTAAAATAAAACAAACTGAAAGCCTACGTCCTAAGGAAATATAAAAGTACACCCATATACAAATCAAGTTGCCTACCATAAATTTTTACCAGCTACCTATGGACTCAAATCAGTGTAGACATAATGTGATCTTTCCATTCAAAATTATCATAGCACATCCTACGCCAAAAGAGAAATCCCATCCTACTTGTTGGAAGCTAAAGTTAGCCAACCCAAGCCTCCACCTTTAGCATGCTTATGCCATGGAAAATCAAAATACTATTTCGTGTGCAACATCATATGCTAATATAAAAATCTGCAAACATATTACTTCATTCTAAAGCTTCATAGCAGTAGCAACCTAAGTAAATATTTCAACTTCTATATTCTGTATGCCCATCTAGTACTAGCATATGGATACCCTGTGATCTATACACATGCTTAAACTAAAAAGGTGTATAGCTATATAAGAAAACTCAGCTAAATTGGCTCTTCAAAATGTCAACATATATGGTGCAGACCTACAAACTCAACCCAGCTATTCTACTAGCTAAATCAATGGCTACCCAATTAGTCTGTATGTACGTTGAAGCTTGCACATGCCATCTTCACTTCAACCTATGTGTATTTTCTCCATCACGTAGACAAGACAAATGAAAACACAATGAACCCAGTTGCCCTAAAATTACACGCTGCAGGCCTACATCCACCCTATTTCTTCATCACCAAGATTTCATTGCATATCCTACTTTTTGTTCGCAAACCTAGAGGGAGCTAAGCATATGCCTGTGTATGACATGAAATTACCCTGCACCCAGTCCAGTTCCCTTCAGCTACATTCGCCATTATATTTCAATGTACTTACGCTGTCCCTTCATGTGATTGACCTAGTTCTTATCCTCCCATACTTTGTTCTATAAATAGCAACCCGTTTCCAACTTTCCTTCTGGCAAAGCAAAATGTATAAAGTCTCCTTCTCTGAATTTCCTCGGTTCCAAAATCAATGCTAGCAATAGAAAACAAAAGGTGGGAACATAGCGGGTTAGCAAAAAATGGTGGTGTTGGGGGCTACTGTACGAAGGGCGGTGTAAGTTCTCATGGCATAGAAGTGGCTTGGCGAGAAAAGAAGAACGCAAGGACAAGGAAAGATACAAATGGGAGTGCTCACTGCTCAACGTGACGGGAAGTCCAGGCGTGTGTCAGTGTGGAGTTTGGTGCTGAATGAAATGGCAGAGTACGTTGGAAAGGAAGGATGAAGCGAGGTGAAAGGGAGTTTCGTGCACGAGCAGAAGGGTTCGAGGGAAAACAGTGCAAAACGAAGCTACTGTAGCTAGCAAGAGGTGCGGGGATTCTCTGATGCAAGGTGTCAGAGCACTGATCATTGGTGAACGCGTTACTGGGAAGCGGAGCGGTTTCGAAAACTGGAGGAAGTGGATGAACAGTGATATTCATGTGCCAATATCACGGTCTCAAAAATGTGGCATCATGGCCTTAATAAGCGTAAGTGGTTCATTTGTGTTAAGCTCATATTAAATTTAAACTTTTATTTAAGCAAAGCCTAGAAACAATTTGAATGAGTGAAAGCATATGAATTGGGTATATTATATGAGAGTATATTAGCAGTATTAAATTATAAGATGAACAATACACTTTAATGTTCCAAATCCAAACTTAAATATGCCCTTTTTTCTTTTTGCGGAAACCAGTATAAAATAAAGTAGTAATATTTGCCTAATCTAATCTAAATTTTACGTGACCATAAGTAATATCATAGGACACATGACCTGAGTAGTGAGCATGCCTAAGTCCTAACCGTCATTTTTATTTTCCTAAGAGTGATTTATTTGCCTAACTACTTTTCCTTTACCGTGGAAATTAGGATTTAAAAGAAGTTTCCAGCTCTTTGCAAACATGAATTCGGGTGCACAGGTTCTAAAGCTGTCATGATGGGCATGTTTTCAAAGGAAACGTGGATTTAAATTAGGAAGTTAATTAGGATGTGTCCAACCTTTTCTGTTATTAGTCTAAGCATGGAAAAAAAAGTTTTTATTTTGGGAATGTAAATTGGAGAAAAGAATCGTCATGGAGTTGCTTAATGTGGTCCGTAGTATTATAAGCTTACCAATTGTGCGATACATATGGTTGCAGACATCATATATGCGTATAACGGGTTTTAAACCCTACCAAGGGTTAAACATGCCTAATGACAACTTAATTAGCCTAATCTTTTTAATTATAACATGTTCTACCTCATGTTCATTAGATGCGGACCGTGTGTCCTATTTTGCATGAAGGAGGGATAAGTGAGATAGTTTAAACGTTGGTAAAGATTAACTAAAAATTTAACTAATTTGAATAAAAATCATTTTTTTAAACACATCTAATCATGTTAACATGCCAAATGTATATTACGACGTGTTAAAAGAAACTTATACAGTAGTAGAGAAGCATATGCCAAATCACGTGTAACCCGTACTCAACGAAGATTATATTAACATTAAACATAGATTTAGAAAATAAATCATTATTATTAAGTTCTTTACATATTATTTAAACAGTAAATACCGAATTAAATTTAAAACATCTTTATACAATGATGTCAGACCGTATCGACGAGCATGGCATGTTGGAACCGGTCTGGTCAGAGGAGACAGCTTCGGGGATTTTTAACATCAGTTTAATTTAATCAAAGCAAACTGTTCGGAGACAACAAATCAAGGTGAGTTCAACTCACTCAGTTTTATCCCACTTATATTTTATATAACCCGGGTTTAAATATTTGTGTGCTATGATCGTTAATTGGTTGATGGATGATTGGATTGTTGTTATTGTTTGATGGTTGAATATTATATTTGTTCATTGAAATGATATTGTTGAGATAACATATTTGGATGTAGGGAAAATAGGTTGAAGGGATCCAACAGGATTCCTCACATTTATTATTTATTTTCATATTACATTTACATGAAATGTTTGACCAATATGATTGGATAATTGATTTGATCATTGTTGTTAAATCTAAATTCAATAGTTGTTTTGACCAATAAACAATATTGGTTGGGTAATTGGCAGCAGTTGGCCTAAAAATAAATGGTGTTACAAATATTGATTTACCGTCGGTTGAATCGACGGTAATAAAGTGATGAAATGTATTTTATAATCAATTATAGATTTTTAAATCTATATGTTTAAACAAATAAAGGAAATTAAGATTATTGTTCATTTTATAAGTTAAGAATTATTAAATAGTTTACAAATCAAAGTTTTGTGTTAATAAGGAGACAAGTAGAAACTAATGCAATAGTTGAGAGTTGATTAATTGTTTCAAGAAACAATTAAATGGAATATATTTAAATTAATTATGTTGTTAAATTTAGAAGGATGAATACTTTGATTTGGTTAACAAGATGATCATGTTTAGAACTGATCAACTTAGTTTGGTATAAACTAATCTAGTGGAATAGATTAATGAATATTGCTAGAATTTTAATAAGATTTTGAAAGGAAGTTTACAATTTGTTTAGTTAAATAAGAAGTAACTATTTTTACATAGTTAAAGATAATGTAAATTATTATTTTAAATATTTTAAGCGATCATTTAGTAATGAGATTCATTAAGGTACATAACCAAAGTGGATAGCGAAATGTAATCAGATTTTTGAAAAGAGTTGATGAACGACTTTATACTAAAACCGAGTTTTATAACTACGTTATAAAAGAGATTTTAAGCCGATATAATAGATGAAAATAAGTGTTTGAATTAAGGAGAACGGAAGCGAGATAAAGGGTTGTATATTAAACCGGAGTTTTATAAACGATATTTATAAAAGTGGAGCATAAAGCCAAAACGTTAAGTTTTAAATTAACGTTACTTGACAATGGAATTTGAAGTGAGATTCCCAAAATGGGAATGGGTAAATGAATTAGAAGTGGGATAATATGGGGCTGATAACGAGTTGAGTTGTTTTTCCCAACTAATGTAGATTTGAAATGGTTTGAGAATATTACTAAGAGGTAATACCATATTTTAAAATATATATAGGAGACATAGAAGTTTATTTAATCATTTGTTAGTTATTTATAAATTTTAAAGGGTCAAATGTTGCTGAGTACTGAATCAATGAATTCATTTCATTTCCATGATTGAATGGTTGTTCATTTGATAGTTAAATAACCGACTATCAAATCTGGCCAATACGATTGTTGGTATGGAAAGATCGGGATCGAATTTAATTTCGAAAACCATTCCGAACAAGCAAATACGAAATCGTCAAAGATGCAGATTGAAGATGGAGCAGTGAAGACCGTGGATTTTCATAAGCGAAAGAACGACCTATCGAGTCTCTCTGGCATGCATCTAGAGTTATTTGATTTGTGATTCTGACGTGACTGAAATCTGCGGATTGCAAGGACTACTCGCTATTGATCCATAGGGTGAATCCAAGGATGCAGTAGGAGGGTACCTTTGGTTTGTCCAGTCCCAGGACAACTTGTATGGACAAATGTCTGACAGAGTATTTCCAAAAGGGATTACATACGTTGATTTCCTCAAACGTATTTTTGTGGCGGCGGAGAAGACACCTTCTCCAACTTAACAACCCGATTATTTTTGTGGAAATCAATTAGTGATTTCTGGCGAATTTGACGATGTGGCATTCAAAGTGAATGGTGGTCAGGTGTTTCAAAAGATACGTTATGACCTTAAGCCTCGCAACCAGGAAATGACAAAAATCGGGCAGGCAGCATGGCTATGTGGGTCGCCCCCATTAGGGTGTATAATCACATATCTAGAGAAACTCCTTTTCCTTCTTTGATTTATCAATGTTGTCCCTTTTCCGGAGACGGTTGCTGATCCCAACCGTTGGTGATATACATTCGATACACTCAAGCGAAATGAGTGGTCGGTCATGTGTGGGCCGGGTTGCAAGACGTTCTTGTTGAACCCAGTGTGTTCATCTCTAGAGATATACTATCGGCAGGTGGTTCCATACCTTGTCATAATATGAATCCAATCTCCAATAAGCACCCGCGGTTTTTAATTGTATACTATATATGTGGAGCGTGAGATGCAAGCATTCCGCTAGATTGTTATTTATTTGTATTTAGACACTAGTATAATATCAGAGAAGTATATGATTTCAAAAATGTTTTGGGTTATCGTAAGGTAAAAACCGTCTGTGTTTATGTGTGGATTTGGTCTTACGATTATCCTTTTATTTCAGAAAAATTTTGAACTTTAAAATCAAGTTAGACGATCCCCTTAAAAACATTATGAGTTGTTCTCACTCTGGTTCACCAGACTGACCCAGTATTTGTAATGCTTGGGTTAGCCCGGGATGTACAGGTTTAGGTTATTAGATACTGTGAAGGGATGAGCTGGAAGAGTTCAGATGTATGATATTATATTATTCCGCTGTGTGTTGTATATGGAGACAGATTATTATAAATGTCCAGATATGTTGGCGGTAAGCTGTACTCTGATATTTGTAAGTATTTTCAAGCTCTCAATAAAGATTATTTCTATATTATATCTTGTTCCGCTGCGACGTGAGACTCTGCTTTTATTGTATTGGTTCTTCTTCTTCTTCTATTCTAATATTTCTTTCTTTATTACCTCACCCTCTAACTTCTTTCTAATAACTATCTAGTGTTTTCAATACTTGGATTTTGGCAAATGATACGGGTTTTATGTATTATTATCAAAGTCCGGGCCTCGAACCCGCTGGGTTGTTACAACATTCATTAACCAAATTCACTTAACCAACCTTCACTATCGAACCTTAACCATTCCTTAGTTAGAAACGAAGTCAATCAAGTTGGGGTATAATTACCTC
This sequence comes from Allium sativum, assembly GCA_030737875.1. Classification (NCBI taxonomy): domain Eukaryota; kingdom Viridiplantae; phylum Streptophyta; class Magnoliopsida; order Asparagales; family Amaryllidaceae; genus Allium; species Allium sativum. The sequence continues at coordinate 153,790,396 of CM060912.1, forward strand.
TCAGACCTAAACTAAACAACATTTCTAACTTTGAAATAGACAAAGTTCACCTTTTAAATCTTTAACAACTTCCTTACGAATTCTCGGATTTCTATTTACGAATCCACTTCTTTTATCATTTGATTATAACGATAATGTTATAAACCCATGCTTCCGAAATAAAATAACTTAAATATAACTTCTATTACTTAATTTAAATAAATAAACAAATAACTAATTTATAAATAAATAAATCTTGATTTAAAAACGGAAATTAAATGGTACTTTCCCTAATTCAATATAATTGAGCTTCAACCTATAATTCTCTCTCTCGAATAATCTCTATTCGATAACTCCCTTTCGAATAACTATATTCGATTATCTCTTTCTTTCGAATAACCATATTCGATTTATCTTTCTTCCGAATAAACTATATTCGATTTATTTATCTTCTTCGAATAACTTCTATTCGATTAATGATCTTCGAGTAACTTATATTTGATTATCTCTTCTCTATGAATTCGATTTAATCCTTGTTACACTTTGAATATTGAAATGGATTTCATCATTGCCTTTTTAAAACACTCCAAATTTCCCAATTTATATTCGCTGTTGAATTTGCCATCTCAATTATCCACTGGTATTATAATTTAGTTCATTTATAAACTTTGTTTATAAATCACAACACTTGTTTCATTATTAAACCAGTTCTTTATTTCATAACCATGCGGAATTTTATTATTGTTTGAATTTTTGTTTCAAAACCCAGTTTCCTTTACACATGTTTTTATTAGCAAAATCTTTACTTATTTTCATTTTTCACATCGAATGTGAATAATGTTTCCTTTATACAATCTATTCAGTTTGATTTCATATTTAAAAACAATATCTCATTTTCAATTCCTATTTATATTTCTATTTACAGAATTATTTTTACAAAATCTCCTTTTAACTTCTAACACTTAAATTCTCGTTTTAAATTTCCCTTCATAAATGCTGAATTCATATTCCATAAAATATCGGTGTTAAAACCGATTTCTACTTATCTATATAAGTTCGACTTATATATTTCGTTTATCAAAAGATAAATGTTTTTATTTAATTTATAAAATATTATTTATAAATTAATCTTCTCAATTCATCTGTTAAAAACAAATTTCTATTTAATACCTACTTTGAAACCATCTTCTCTTTGTTCTTTTATATCTTACCCATTTCCTTTTATAATTCTATTTATTTTCCAAAAAAATTCTCTTTTATAATCATATTTATTTCCCACACATTTCATTTATAATATCCTATCTATTTCATATAAATATTTCCTTTCATATATTTCTTTACTTCTTATTACTTCTATTAAGTAATTTACCAATAACGGTCTTTTAAACTTCCACATAACTGTTAATAATTTTATATATAAGCTTCTGCTTTCATTTTCACATATCCCTTCTTTTTATAGAACCTTTTTGATTTATAAAATCCTTATTTCAATATATACTTCACAAATTCCCTTTTATAAAACCCTTTTTGATATTATAAACTTCCACAATTTAATAATCACTTCAAATTTCCCTTTTATATAAAATCCTTTGATTTTATATATATATATATATTATTTCAAATTATAGTTTGAAATTTCCCTTTTCACATTCCAGTATTTTCTTTAGTATTTAAAAATACCAAATAACCATGATCATACACACATAATGTAACACCCCGAATTTTCAGTTAACATTAAATTAATAAATTAAAGTATAATTAATTATAAATGAAAGAATTAAGGGAAAGGTGTTGTGACATTGTGCTCGTCTTGGAATTCTGCTTGAGATAGAGTCCGAGTTTGCGTAAATCGGACTCCGTATTAAGGAGTTATGACCTTCCGAAGTTTCAGAATTCAATTTAAAATTCAAACAGTTCAAAATTCGGTTCAAAATTCGAAAACAGACCCAAATTAGGCTGGGCGAGAAAATTCCCGCCCAGGATCCAGGTCGACCTGGGGGGTCGACCTCGGTACCCAGGTCGATTAGGGGGTCGACCTGGGGGTCGACGTAGGGGTCGACCTACCCAGTCGACCTGGTCAGGTCTTGGCTGGCCAGGTCGGGTTCTGGTCGAATTTCTGAGTTTTGGTGTGCCACTAGGGCTGATTTGTCACTTTCTAATTGGCTCCTCTTGGTATATATGGTCTGGATTCACTCTATGATCATCTGACGGCTCAAATCAATCTGAAATTCTATAAATATAACCCAATACTCAACCTAAATTTACACAAATAAAATAGAGCTAGAGCCGTCATGCTGCCGGGAGGAAACTAAGAGTAGCCGTCAGTTGGAGAAAGCTTAGAGATGAGCAAAACTAAAGTAAAAACAAGATTCAAACAACGTTTATCTATCCAAAGGAAAGCATTGCAAATTCAGAACTCAAAAACCAGAAAATCAATATTGTTGTTTGTTGTAAGTATAGTGATTTTTCCGATGAGAATAAAAATTAAGACTTGATTCGATGTAAAGTGGAAATGGAATTTTACTATTGTATAACGATGATGCTAATTCATATCTGTGTATTGCAATGATTGTATTGTGAATGGTATTGGGATGTTTGTGGTATAATTGACTTGATGTTGATCCTATTGTACATTTAGAATGAAAGCAACATCACATACAAGTATATGGTTAATGTTAGAATTTACAACTATATGTTTAACTTAGGTTGTATACATTTTTCTAAGTCCAAATTAAGACTTATATACACATGTTCTATGTTAAGACCATTATGCCTACATGATTAAATCCCATGTATATGTTCTTATGTTCTTTGCAAGTTTGTAATTGGGTCCATGCCAAGTACCATTTAGTTTCACACGATTATTACAAGTTTCGTGTTATAATAGGATACATGATTTGATCTTGTTCACGCCTTTGGGTTAATGTCAAAAATAGACATTTTTATGGACATGTAATAACTTTGTCACATGCTAGTTTGTGTTTGAAGTTATGCCTAGGTAAAAATATGTTTAGGCTTATTTTTTATGCAAGTCTAAATTATGCCATTTCATGTGACACCTATTTAATTAGATTCTTATTTGAATGCAAGTTCACATGACAAGTTGAAACCCATGATTTATGTTAATTAGATCGCAAAGTTGCAAGTTCATATGTCATACATCCTTTATGTTATTTAGAATATTTCATGTTCTTGGCTTTCTCTTCTATGTTTATAAGTTGGGCTGAAATATCTAGCCTAATATTCATTATAATCTTGCGAACGTACAAACGGGAGAATATCGTTGGGATTAAACATGAAAAATATATGTGTTGGCATGTTTGGCACATGCCAATAATTGGTGGCATTTAAATGGTATTAATTGCCATGCCTAAAAATAATAACGAACTTGGAAAATGGGCCATACCATTTACATATAAGAAGTAAAAGAGACAAATATGCAAATTTAGAAAATACGAATATGCTTAACCCGAGGTTAGATTGAGTTGTGATGTAAACCTGCCCAGACCCGCCTGACTGTCCAGTAATCACAACAATACCTATCCAATGTGGGAGGTTAAGGCATTAAGCCTAATAAGGACCCGAGGTTAGACTGAGTTGCGGTGTAAACCTGCCCGGAACCGACCAGCTGTCCAGTAACCGCAACAATACCTATCTAATGTGAGTGGTCGGTGCTTTAATGAATAAATTAAAGCTAGAATAAGGATGGTAAGGTTAAGTTAACTAAAACACTTAACCAATTCAACATGTTAATTAAACTGATGGGTGGGGATAGGTTAATACATACACTTAACCACTTAACATGTTTGACTAGAAAACCCTAGTAATGGGGACCCATTTCTGCAGTAACCCAATTAGGTATCACGGTACCCTGAAAGTAGGCAGGGTGGGGCACGATTACTGGGCTGATTGTAAGCGGTCAAGAGCGACGGCGGTTGGTGCAGTAGTGTAGGTTCTAACGGAGTGCGGGCATACACACACTTCGGAGCAGATAAACAGGGCACTGAGCACAAGTAGTTTACACTATGCATTCTAGAATTGTGTCGGGCCGCCGCCATGGGACTTGATACACCCCATGGTGGGACCAGCATAGGTATCTACAATCATTGGGGGCCGTATTACACATATGATTTTGCGAATAGGAGCCGATCTTAAAAAGGGGATCACTTCACCCCGATCATGGGACACCAATCGGAACAAATACAAGTAGGTGCAGAGATATAGTGTGGGGTGCGATAATATATTCGGTTCAAAAACTGCTTTATCTTAGTTTATGATACTTTCCTGTTTACAGTTTATACCTATCATGCCCGTTTTCTTATTCTCATACTGAAGAGTCACTAGACTTACCAGGATTTACGTCTGACTCTATTTTTCTTTTTTCTTCTTTTCTTCCGTTACCCCCCCGGTCCACAAGGAGGAAACAACCCAACTTAGTCAGACTCTTTGCAAGCTTCAAGATAGTAGATGTATGGTTTGGACTCTCTTTCCTTGGCTATGGCTTTTGGACACGTTATATGGGGATTTATGCAGCTTTAATTATGTTTTATGCTTCTTTATTTAATAATCAAGACAGAAATGATGATGTAACTGTGAGACAATTATGGAAATATTTTGTATGAACACGTACTTATGAAATTAAAGTCTGTTTGTTTTCCGCTGCTTATATATGTGTGTGTTTATATCTGTCTTGTGTTTTATCTGTGACTTTTACTTATAAACCTCCACCAAAGTTAAGGCATTCCCTTTGTGAGTGACCTTGATGGAGGTGGGGTGTTTCACTTGGTATTAGAGCACAGATTTACCAGAATAGATAAAGGTTTTTGAAACTATTTTCAAAAAGAAGTTTAAAGAAGCATTTTTTTCAAGAAAAAGCGTTGTTTTTAAAAGGCATAATTCCCCAAAGCCATATGCACTATCTCTCTATCCTTTTGTCTTGAATATTCAATTTTTGTTTCATCATGTATGGAGATCTTAACCTTACAGAAGGAGTACCGATACCTAGCTAGTTCCGAAGGTACCTAGAGGCTAGGGCCAATGATGCGGGCCCAGCAGACATTCCTCCCATAGTGGCAACGGTTCCTCCTCCTCCTCCTCGTGGAAATGCTTTTGCTAAGACGTGTAGAGACTTCAAGGCTATGGGTGGAAAGGACTTTTATGGAACTGAATCCTTTGTGGTAGCAAGGAACTGGCTAAAGGAGATCGAAGATTTGTTCGTCATCTTTGAAGTTGACGACAGGCAAAAGATACAGCTAGCAGTGTGGTTGCTTAAAGACGAAGCTTCTTATTAGTGGGAAGTTACCCATGTTGAAAGGCCAGTGGAAACTTGGGAAGATATCAGGATGAGGTTTGAGATGAAATTCCTCTCCCAAGCTGAAAGAAGCCTGCAGATGGAGAAGTTCCTAACTCTTAAACAAGGAAGTATGATGATCAAGGAATACATCAATCAGTTTAATCAGTTGGCCAGAAGGCCCTTCGCTTCGTCAAAGGTCTGAATGAGCCTCTACACAGCCTTGCTATGACCCATATACCCATGGGAGCAACTTATGAAAGCTTGGTGGACATGGCGCTGCTACACAAGGAAGATAAAGGCAAGAAAGAGGCAAAGGTGGAAGTGCCTCAAGAAAAGAAAGAGGGTTGACAGGCTAAGAAAACAGACTTCAAGAAGGGCGGGAAGAACAACAAATCCCATGAAAAGAGAAAGTGTAATTTCTGTGGCATTGTTGGACATATAGTGAAAGACTGCAGAAAGAAGAAGGCGAAGATTAATGGTGGTTGTTTCCATTGCGGCGAGATGGACACATGGCTAAGGACTGCCCAAAGAAATGAGGGCAGGGACAGAGGACTAGATCCAAGGGGACAGGTTCATGCGCTGGTGGCACCTTCGCAGGAATAAGGTAGAAATATTTCTGTAGAAAGCTTAGTTTATCTCTATGATCATCTAGTTCGCACTCTCTTTGATTCTGGCGCATCACACTCCTTTATTTCATCTGCTTTAGTAGAATCTCTACACCTAGACACTAGTATGGTAGAAGATCCCTTGGTTGTTTCAAATCCAATTGGGGGCTCAGCTTATTTGTCAATGTTTTGTTTGGATTTGAAAATCTCTATTCTGAGTGTTGAGTTTAGATGTAGTGCCTTTGTTTTGGGTTCCTAGAGATATGGATTGATCTTAGGCATGGACTGGTTATCCAGTAATGGTGCCATTCTTGATTGTGAGAAGAGAGTGGTTAGACTCTTGACTCGGCTCGGTACCACTCTAGAAATTTCTTGTAATCCCTTGAATGTTGTTATGCTTAGTTATCTAGAGTCGCTTGATGCTTCTATTGAGAATTTGCAATCAGTTAGAGTGGTCCGTGAATTCCCGGATGTCTTTGAAGAGGTGAAGGGCTTACCTCCGAGGCGGGAAATAGACTTCCGCATATATCTTGTTGATAATGCAAAGCCCATAGCTTTACCTGTTAGACACATGGCTCCAAAAGAGAGAAAGGAGCTCAGTAAGCAAGTTAAGGAGCTTCTCGAGAAGGGGTTTATAAGGCGGAGTATCTCCGAATGGGGTGCTCCAGTGGTGTTTGCCACCAAAGCTGATGGGTCACTATGTCATTATGTGGATTATTAGGAGCTAAGCAAGCTGACTAAGAAGAATAGACACCCGCTTCCCAGAATAGACAATCTGTTTGATCAGCTTGTAGGTGCGTCGGTTTTCTCCCAACTTGATCTGACTACTGGGTTCCATCAGCTAAGGGTGGCTGAAGATAGCATTGATAAGACGACGTTCAGAACCCCAGACGGTTTTTCGAGTTGCTTGTCATGCCTTTCGGCATGACAAACGCACCCGCTTATTTCGTAGACCTAATGAGTAGGGTGTTCAGAGAATTCCTCAACAAGTTTGTGGTTCTCTTCGTAGACGATATCTTGATCTTCTCAAAGGATGAGGGAGAGCATGCTCAGCATTTAAAGGAAATCATGGATACTCTTCCTGCACATCAGCTAAAAGCAAAATTTTCCAAGTGGCACTTCTGGAGAGAATAAGTAAGGTTTCTTGGACATGTAGTGTCCAAAGAGGGGTTAGTTGTGGACCTCGCGAAAGTGGTGGCAGTGCAAGATTGGAAGGCACCAAGAAATGCAACCGAAGTCCGAAGATTTCTCGGGCTAGCGGGTTTTTACTGAAAGTTCATTAGAGATTTCGCAAAAATCTCAGCTCCACTCACAAGGCTAACTAAGAAGAATCTAACATTCGCTTGGGATTTGGATTGTGATATTGCTTTCCAATGCTTGAAAAGGGCTCTCACAACAGCCCCAGTTCTTACATTGCCAGATGGAAGCAAGATGTTCACAGTATACACGGATGCTTGTGGTACGGGACTAGGCACTGTTCTGATGCAAGAAGGGAAGGTAGTAGCTTATGGTGGAAGACAATTGAAAGTTCATGAAAAGAACTACCCAACCCATGATCTTAAGTTGGCCGCCATCGTCTTTGCGCTTAAGTCTTGGCGCCATTATCTCCAAGGTGAGAAGTTCGAACTATATACTGACCATAAATCATTGAAGTGTCTTTTCTCGTTGAAAGATCTTAACTTGAGGCAGCAAAGGTGGATGGAGTTTCTTGCCTTTTATGATTTTGAGTTTTCCTATACTCTTGGCAATGGCAACGTAGTATCAGATGCCTTGAGTAGAAAGAAGTTGGCCTTAAACCCTCTTTTTGTAGAAAGGCAAAGCTTGGAGTATATAGCCAGTTTTGACTTTAGGCCCTCCTCTGATTTTGTACCTGGTTTGTTAGCATCACTAGAAGTATGACCCACTCTTTTAGACTCAATAGGGGCCACACAACGAGAAGACCCTCAGCTTGTTGATGTGATTGATAAGCTAATTAGGGGGTGAAACTTCCAGTCACCTCAATAGGTACTCCATCGATGATAAGGGTTGTCTGAGGCAAGATGGAAGATTATGCATCCCACAAGCAAGGGATTTGGTAAAGATGGTTCTCGAGGAAGCACACCATTCCAAGATGACAATACACCCAGGTGGAGACAAGATGTACAAGGATGCAAAGAGAGTTTTCTTTTGAAGCGGCATGAAGAAGGATGTGGTAGATTTCGTTTCTAAGTGCATGATATGCCAACAGGTCAAGGCGGAACAAAAGAAGCCTGGAGGACTGCTTCATCCTCTAGAAGTCCGGCAATGGAAGTGGGATACCATTTCAATGGACTTCATTGATGGGTTGCCTAGGTCAAGAAGGGGAAATACTAGCATTTGGGTAATAGTGGACAGGCTCACAAAAAGCGCCCACTTTATACCTGTCAAGAGTAGAAGGACTGCCTCATCTCTAGCATCTCTTTATCTCAAGGAAATAGTTCGACTCCATGGAATACCCTCCAACATAGTAAGTGACCGAGATCCTATCATTATGAGCGAGTTTTGGCGGAGTTTGCAAGAAGTTGTAGGCACACACAGTTATGCTTGAGCATGGCCAATCACCCCCAAACTGATGGTCAGACGGAAAGGGTGAACAGAGTATTAGAAGATCTTTTGAGACTGTGCGTTCTTGACTTTGGAGGGACATGGGAGGATCATCTTCCTTTAGTGGAATTCGCCTACAACAACAGCTACCTAGCCACCATCGACATGGCGCCCTTCGAAGCTTTGTATGGAAGACCGTGTCGATCACCAACTTGTTGGTGGGAATCTACAGACAAGCTTATACTTGGGTCAGACATGATTAGAGAGACTTCAGAAAAAGTGGCCTTGATACGAAGGAGAATGAAGACTGCCCAAGATAGACAGAAATCCTACGCAGAAAAAAGAAGGACCGACCTTGAGTTTGAGGTTGGGGACAGGGTTTTCCTTTAGGGATCTCCTTTAAGGAACGTCGTTCGCTTTGGATCCGCAGGAAAGCTAGCACCAAGATTTGTAGGACCGTTCCCTATCATCGAGAAGATTGGGAAGATGGCTTATAGAGTAGAGCTGCCCGAAAGGTTATCTGGAATTCACAATGTCTTTCACATTTCTCATCTCCGGAAATGTTTACATGAGTCTGCGGAAGTAGTGGAGCCAAGCATTATAGAAGAAGCTGAAATAGAACGAGAAACAACTGTGAGGAGAGTTCCAACTCGAATCGTAGGAAATGAAATCAAAAAGCTACGCAACCGTGAAGTCAAACTTGTTAAAGTTCAATGGAGCGATGCCGAGGAAGACGCAACTTGGGAAACTGAGGAAAAAATACGCGCTGCCTACCCTTTTCTTTTTTAGGGTACATCTTTGACCTCTCTTTTTCCATAAGTTTATGCTTGTATCTACCTTTTAGTGTATCTTCTCAGTCCTTTTTCTCCTAACTCCTTAGGTAGAAACTAATGGATGTAAACATGTATTTGAAACATGTTATGGTTGATGGCTGCAAGTGGTTGCTAGTGGTTGCTCGTGGATGCATATATACAAACAACCTAGGTATTAGATCGGCTCAGTCACTTTCATATTGCGTATGCGTATATGTATTCATATTTGTATGTGGTTGAAACTTGATATGTTGTCATATGGATGTCGCATTTGTATGAATGGTTGTGCACTCATGTAGAATTATGAGTAGGGAAAAACTGGCACACATAATGGATTCATGACACTTACATGATTTGCATTAAGGAGGTCAACTGAATCGGTAGATCGCCTGATTTTGCATTAGATAAGGACATATACACACACTATGCATATGATCATGAAGCATTAGAAGTCTTTTAAGGACAATGGACGCCTGTGTTTGTTGGTTGAGTAGATGGACGATTGGATGTTGGGATATACATTCTTCCAAACTTGAAGATTTCGGGGAAGAAATCCTTTAAGTAGGGGAGAATGTAACACCCCGAATTTCCAGTTAACATTAAATTAATAAATTAAAGTATAACTAATTTTAAATGAAAGAACTAAGGGAAACGAGTTATGCCATTGCGCTCGTCTCGGAATTATGCTTGAGATAGAGTCCGAGTTTGCGTAAATCGGACTCCGTATGAAGGAGTTATGACCTTCCGAAGTTTCAGAATTCAATTTAAAATTCAAACAGTTCAAAATTCAGTTCAAAATTCAAAAACAGACCCGAATTGGGCCGGGCAGGAAAATTCCCGCCTAGGATACAGGTCGACCAAGGGGTCGACCTGGTCAGGTCTTGGTTGGCATGGTCGGGTTCTGGTCGAATTTCTGAGTTCTGGTGTGTCACTAGGGCTGATTTGTCACTTTCTGATTGGCTCCTCTTGCTGTGTATGGTCTGGATTCACTCTATGATCATCTGACAGCTCAAATCAATCTGAAATTCTATAAATATAACCCAAGACTCAACCTAAATTCACACAAATAAAATAGAGCTAGATCCGTCATGCTGCCGGGAGGAAACTTAGAGTAGCCGTCGTTCGGAGAAAGCTTAGAGACGAGCAAAACTAAAGTAAAAACAAGATTCAAACAATGTTTATCTACCCAAGGAAAGCATTGCAAATTCAAAACTCAAAAACCAGAAAATCAAGATCATCGTTTGTTGTAAGTATAGTGATTTTTCCGATGAGAATAAAAATTAAGACTTGATTCGATGTAAAGTGGAAATGGAATTTTACTATTGTATAACAATGATGCTAATTCATATCTGTGTATTGCAATGATTGTATTGTGAATGGTATTGGGATGTTTGTGGTATAATTGACTTGATGTTGATCCTATTGTACATTTTGAATGAAAGCAACATCACATACAAGTATATGGTTAATGTTAGAATTTACACATATATGTTTATATGTTTAACATAGGTTGTATACATTTTTCTAAGTCCAAGTTAAGACTTATATACACATGTTCTATGTTAAGACCATTATGCCTACATGATTAAATCCCATGTATATGTTCTTATGTTCTTTGCAAGTTTGTAATTGGGTCCATGCCAAGTACCATTTAGTTTCACACGATTATTACAAGTTTCATGTTATAATAGGATACATAATTTGATCTAGTTCACGCCTTTAGGTTAATGTCAAAAATAGACATTTTTATGGATATGTAATAACTTTGTCACATGCTAGTTTGTGTTTGAAGTTATGCCTAGGTAAAAATATGTTTACGCTTATGTTTTATGCAAGTCTAAATTATGCCATTTCATGTGACACCTATTTAATTAGATTCTTATTTGAATGCAAGTTCACATGACAAGTTGAAACCCATGATTTATGTTAATTAGATCGCAAAGTTGCAAGTTCATATGTCACACACCCTTTATGTTATTTAGAATATTTCATGTTCTTGGCTTTCCCTTCTATGTTTATAAGTTGGGCTGAAATATCTAGCCCAACATTCATTATAATCTTGCGAACGTACAAACGGGGGAATATCGTTGGGATTAAACATGAAAAATATATGTGTTGGCATGTTTGGCACATGCCAATAATTGGTGACATTTAAATGGTATGAATTTCCACGCCTAAAAAAATAACGAACTTGGAAAATGGGCCAAAACATTTACGTATAACAAGTAAAAGAGACAAATATGTAAATTTAGAAAATACGAATATGCTTAACCGGAGGTTGGACTGAGTTGTGATGTAAACCTGCCCAGACCCGCCCGGCTGTCCAGTAATCACAACAATACCTATCCAATGTGGAAGGTTAAGGCATTAAGCCCAATAAGGACCCGAGGTAAGACTGAGTTGCGGTGTAAACCTTCCCGGAACCGACCGGCTATCCAGTAACTGCAGCAATACCTGTCTAATGTGAGTGGTTGGTGCTTTAATGAATAAATTAAAGCTAGAATAAGGATGGTAGGGTTACGTTAACTAAAACACTTAACCAATTCAACATGTTAATTAAACTGATGGGTGGGGTTAGGTTAATACAGACACTTAACCACTTAACATGTTTGACTAGAAAACCCTAGTAACGGGGCCCATTTCAGCACTAACCCAATTAGGTATCATGGTACCCTGAAACTAGGCAGGGTGGGGCACGATTACTGGGCTGATTGTAAGCGGTCAAGAGCGACGGCGGTTGGTGCAGTAGTGTAGGTTCTAACGGAGTGCGGGCGTGCACACACTTCGGAGCAGACAAACAGGGCACTGGCCACCAGTAGTATACACTATGCATTCTAGAATTGTGTTGGGCCGCCACCATGGGACTTGATACACCCCATGGTGGGACCAGCATAGGTATCTACAATCATTGGGGGCCGTATGAAACATATGATTTTGCGAATAGGAGCCGATCTTTAAAAAGGGGATCACTTCACCCCGATCATGGGGCGCCAATCGGAACAAATACAAGTAGGTGCAGAGATATAGTGTGGGGTGCGATAGTATATTTGGTTCAAAAACTGCTTTGTCTTAGTTTATGATACTCTCCTATTTCCAGTGTATACCTATCATGCCCTTTTACTTATTCTCATACTGAAGAGTCACTAGACTTACAAGGCTTTATATATGACTCTATTTTTCTTTCGTCTCCTTTTCTTCTGTCTCCCTCCCCTCCCCAGGTCCACTGGGAGGAAACAACCCAGCTTAGTCAGACTCTTTGCAAGCTTCAAGGTAGTAGATGTATGGTTTGGACTCTCTTTCCTTGGCTATGGCTTTTGGACATGTTCTATGGGGATTTATGCAGCTTTAATTATGTTTTATGCTTCTTTATTTAATAATCAAGACAGAAATGATGATGTAATTATGAGACAATTATGGAAATGTTTTGTATGAACACGTATTTATGAAATGAAAGTCTGTTTGTTTTCCACTGCTTATATATATATATATATATATATATATATATATATATATATCTGTGTGTGTGTGTGTGTGTGTGTGTGTGTTTATATCTGTCTTGTGTTTTATGTGTGACTTTTACTTATAAATCTCCACCGAAGTTAAGGCATTCCCATTATGAGTGACCTTGATGGAGGTGGGGTGTTTCACATAATCAGCAGATGATTATAATCACATCATATATCACAATATATGAAAAACAGTAAAATAATTGTTGAGGAACCCAGTTGGGTCCCTCCGACCTGTTTCCCTGCATCCAAAGATGTTAATCAACATAAATAACATGAATATGAAATATTCTAATAAACAGAATCAATATTCAATTTATGATTTATATGTATCGTTATCGATATTTTCAACCAATTAACCAGCAGTTCAACCAAACAGCCAATACACATCAAACAACCATCATTTATAGATTCTAAAAATACGTTATAAAAATATAAATTGAGCAGAGTTAGTGAGATTTACTCACATTGGACGGTTATCGTTAAATAATGATTATTGGTCATTGATTTGATTTAGGCGTTTAATTCCACCATAAATCCAAACAAGCTCCAACTCACTCCCGGTCAGTTCCATGGTGTAGCCACCGTCCATACGATCCCAGCGGATCTTGTTTCATGAAATTCTGATATCGTATATTTGAAATATTAAGATAACAAGTTCATATATAATTTAATAAACATTAACTTAAATTAACCTCGACTAATTATCATTTTCTTCTCATAATCCATGTTTTAAATAGCTAATCCTTCATCACCTTGGATTTAAACATTTGTGACTCCCTGAAAACCCAAAAAAACCGATCTCTTTCTCGCCATAATTCGCCTTGCACACTTCACTTTGAATTAAATCCAAAAACCAAATTTAATAAAACAACTGGGCCTTACGATTAGAACCCGGCCCAAATCTTCACTACCCCGTCACTCCCTGTACAGACTCTTCTTCCCCGATGGTTTCTCCAACGTTGAAAACAACAACCAACTCCCTCACGTCCTTTCTCCATCGACACTCAATGGTTTCAAAAACTGTTAACACCATCTTACTCTCTATGGAATTCTCATTCAACCCGTACCCAAAACAAATAACTCGAACTGCACTGGCTTCCTTCGATTTCAACCTTGTTCGCACAGGATGATCCCAGGTCTGAACTTCAATCTGACCAACATCCTCCAAAATCTCACAAACTAGCTTACTAAATGCCACGATCACAATTTCAATACCCAAAATCCCAATCGAATGCTCAAACTCTGGTAATACCGAGCCCTAGGTCTCGCAGTAATTGACATCGACCCCCCAAACATGAATCGCACTGAGAGATTTTGATACACAAATAAAGCTCTAGCCTTGCGGAAACCATATATATCCCTATTATGATTTATATGATTTTATTTAATTTGTTGAGGATTTAAGAAATGAAAATTTTTCTGTGAGGAAAGAATTTGTGGCGGCTACAAAGTTTGACCGTGAAAAGGATATGATTAGGTTTACAAAACATGTAAGTATATTTATAGGAGTAGTTTAATATATTTCTATTCGATTATTAAATTCATTTTTAATCAAACGCTATTTGTATTTATCCTCTAAAATTCCTGTGATCACACGTGATACCAAAAAATCACGAAGCTGGATATACTGCTAGAGTTCGACATTACGAACCCAACGAAACTGGTTTCGTCGAATTCCGACTCCGTTTGCTCACACTACGTATTTTTAACTATCAAAATACTGACTGTTTTCACATTCAAAATCCGTACGGCCACATACTGACTCTAAAAATCACAAAAATTGAAATCTAACAATAATTTAATATTGCAGATCCAACAAAATTAGTTTCGTCTAAAACAGAGGTCGTTTGCAAAACTGGCTATTTTTAAAGCTCTAAATAACCCATTTAAATATATAAATATATTTAAAAATAATTAAATATAATATTTAAAAATAAATATTATCGTATATATTCACAATAGAATACCATACAGCTCCAATTGGATTTATAACTCGATATTTCAAAGTTCCCAGTTATATCGATATTCGATTTATATATATAACCCTTTTATAATATAAATATATTTATATATTTCAAAGGAATTCCATAGCGACTTTTCTAAAATTTGATTTAGACATAAATAAAAATCTACACAATGAAATCCCGATTTTTCTCTTCCACTAGAAAAATATACTCCACCGGCTCGGAACGTTTCTTGTTTCACAGAAATCCGATTTAAAACGGACCCTGTACATTCAGTTGAAGTTCGAATCGCCAAATAGCAAAATGCTGCGCCATTTCAAGCTCTATTTTAATTATATTATAATTCTACGTTCAAACTTTGTTTAAATAATATATTCGTTATTCTAATTCAATTCAAACTAAATTATATATTTTAAATTGCCTAATTCGCACAATACTGTGAATTCTGTTATTTCCGATTATTACATAAATTAAATATATTACTCTATTATTTAATTTAATTAAATATTCACTATTATTTAATTAAACAACGATTTATTTACCTAAATCACTATTTAAATAATTACATGAATTAAATATTATATCGCTGAAAATACGGGTCGTTACAAAATGTATTTGTTTTAAAAAGATAAACAAGATTATCTTTCTATGCAAATATTGAATTTTAAATGATTATTGTCTTTAAACAATTAGATATACAAGTTATTAAAGAAGTTTTGTTAAATTACTATGGAAAAAACATTTAATAAAAACTATCTTTATGAATATTTTTGAAGCTGAAAATGTATTTCTTTTAAAAAGATAAACAAGATTATCTTTTTGTATAAATATTGAATTTTTAATGATTATTGTCTTTAAAGTTTAAACAATCAGATATACAAGTTATTAAAGATGTTTTGTTAAATTACTAAGGAATTTTTTTTAATAAAAACTATCTTTATGAATATTTTTGAAGCTAAAAATGTAATTGTTTTAAAAAGATAAACAAGATTATCTTTCTATACAGATATTGAATTTTAAATGATTATTGTCTGTAGGATCTAAATTAACCCTAGAGGGGGGGGGGAGGTGAATAGGGTTTATCGCAGATTTTCACAGAATAATTAAATAATCACAGCACAGATTAAAAACAGAATAAATGCAGAAATAAATAACACACAGATATACCCAGTTTCGGAAAAACCCTGCCTACTGCTGCATTCCCCAAGGTTTCTACTAGGAGTTAAAACAATATCTACGCTTACAATCCCCTGTAAACTCGCGACACTCGCTCCCAACTGTTCTTAACCCTACGCTCAAAACCCTGCACTGGTTTTTATGCCCAAAACCAGATTTCCCTGAATTACAAACCCTGTAATTCGTCTCCCTAGTTTTAGAGACAAACTAGAAAACTCTAGACTGATTACAAAGTTGAAAAAAAATTAAAATGGAGACCCTAGTTTAAAACAAAACCCTAGTTTTGTTTTATAAAAATCCTTCTTAATAAAAAAACCCTTAGTCTTTGATATAGACTTGGCCGGCCCCTTTTTATTTTGCTCCACCACTTTTTACTTGAGCCCGACTTCCTTTAATTCTCTCTAGAAATAGAAATGGCGGCTAAATGAAAACTAGGGTTTCTCTGAAAACACTGAATCGAGATGCCTGGTTGATGAAAATCAGTTCTCTGCTACTCGATTCTTCGGCTTCAATCTCTGGCGACTTGTATCTTCTTCGATTGAGTTTATGGACTCTGATTTGGATCCAAGTTTTCTCGATTTCTGGTATGATTTTACTATTCGATTTTATGCTTTAATTGTGCTTGAACTCGGATTAAATCATAAGCCTGTGATGATTGGTGTATTTATAGGAATAAAATTCCTAAAATTTTGCTCTGATTTCGTGTATTACTTGGTCGAGATATATACATAAATTTTGGACCTTGAACTCTTCGTGGCTTTGAATTGTTCTTCAACTTCTGGAGATTTCTTCGATTTGAATATTGTGTTAACTTCTGAAACTTTAGGATTAAGTCTTACTTCAAAAATAATCTCAAAAAAGAATCCATGAATCCCTTTTGAGCTAATTTTCTGGAACTTTGATTAGTATCATTTTGGGCTGATATTATCTTGAATAAACTGCTTCAAAAGAACTGATATGAACCTGTACTGTACTCATTCTTCGAATTTGACAATTTCTGGATTTAAACTTTCTTCTTATGAACAAATTTTAAACTTGATTTGCCAAAACACACTCAACTTATTCTTCCTATTTTTGCACTGACTTTTCGGCTTTCCTTTTGTAATACTTCATGATATGCTGCTTCACTATTTAAAAAAATAAACTTGTACACTGTGATGATTTTATTCACCTTATTTATGCCTCTGTATATCATTTTGATACTAAACTCCACTTTTGATCGCAGTTTGTACACTTTTAATAAGATCAGATATAACTTGATTTTGTCTTGAGAACATATGCTATTATTTCTTTTCCATTCTCTGGACGATGGTATTGCACTGCTCGACCACATTGGTTTCACTCTTCATCTTGTTCATGAATTTTGGCTTGAGTTTTATTTGACTATACTGCTCTTGCTCGTCAACATGTATATTTGAATTAATACTGCACTGTCTTCAAAACATACTGTTTTGATGTTTCACAAGTTCCATGTCTTGACACTCCTTTGACTTTGTTGATCCACTTGTATATTACTTTTCACCTCTTTGTATATTGGTTTGATGTTGGCACCTGCTTAGATGTTATTCACATGTTGTTAAAAAAAACTTATGTAAATGCTGAATTAGCTGCACCATGCAAAGTCACCATGTTCACAATTTTGCCACTTCCTGTATACATGTGAGCTCGACAATTATTGCAGTTGTAACTTGTGAACACTTGAAATTGTTGTGTGATCTTGGTGCTATCACTGTCTCGACCACTTTCTAGTATTGGCTCCCATATTTGATTGGTTCCACCAATGTTTACATTCACCTGAAACACTGTTTGGACTTGTACCATGACCTTGTTGTATTCTTGTATCATTGCACTTGACTTATGATTTGAACATATTGCTTAAAAATATTCATCGCAACTGAAATGCACACTGTTTTGGCACCAGATCCATACTGACTTGCTTCATGCACTTGTTGCTCTCATGAATTTTCCCATTGCTTTGTGCACTGTGCTTGTGCCATGACCATGATATGTTTCATACTGCCTTGATTTTGTTGATACTACTTGAACTGTCTTTGACCAACACTTAATCCTTTTTGTTACTGATAAGAACAGTTATTTCATTTGTTCATGCCACTTCTTGAACCACTTATTTGATAAGAACATTTTTCTATGTTAGAATTTTCCTGTTTGTTCTTCGACTTTGAACTTTGAACTGATTAAAGAAAATACTATGGTTGATCTGCCTGACTCTTTTGGGTATTCATATGAATTGCTATGATCTTTAAAACTGTCTGGAACCATGTCTGTTTTGCTTTGGTGCTTACTGCCCTGCGCCATTGTTCCTGCCCTGTTTCTTGACTTTTGATTTTTGGCCATGATTTGCTGTGTTGACTTTATTTCTTAAACTTGTATTCGATTGTCCCAATGTTGATTGTACACTGGGTCGAGACGGTCCATTGTGACTACTCCTCAGTCGTTCGCTGATTGGCGGGGCAGTGCACACGTGTATATTTATACACGTGTGTACATGCAGCCATCAGTCAATTTTCCTGTCCCTGTATATCAGACCAAGTCTAGAAACATGATGAGAAACACACCACAAATCTGAGGCAAATAAAATTTAAAAATAAATTTTTATTTGCTTTGCTTTTATTTTATTTTTGTTGTAGTCTACTGTGTGTGTTCTTCTGTATTGACAGGTATGAAGA
The DNA here is from genome assembly GCA_030737875.1 of Allium sativum. Lineage (NCBI taxonomy): Eukaryota > Viridiplantae > Streptophyta > Magnoliopsida > Asparagales > Amaryllidaceae > Allium > Allium sativum. The sequence goes on from CM060912.1 coordinate 153,808,983, forward strand.
TGGACTGACTAAAAGCTGTGAAGACATAAGACTGAAGATGAAGACAAGAACAGCATTAGTGTGTGTGTGTATATGTAAGAAACAGTGTTTGTACAACTGAAAGAATATGTAATGAGGAATTTCTGTATTGATTATGGACATGAATAAAAATTGTACTACTCTTTGTAATAAACAGATTTGATTGAAATAAAATATTATTTTTGTTTTTCAATTCAATCTATCTATTTTTATTTTGTTTGAATCTTTTAATAGTACAATGTCTGTGATGTGTTAAATGTGTCATGACAAAAATATTCAAAAAATATTTGAATGTGTAAATAGTGGAGTATTGTATATGTACTATTTCAAATGTTGAAAATAAAATATTTATTCGAATAAAAACACTGTTTGGATATTCAATTCTGTATAGTAGTGTTCTATTCAATAAATATTTATTTCTGTGTGTAAAATATAGAATAGTACAATTTACAAACACATTTAATATATATATATATATATATGTTTGTTATCATCAAACAAAAATCACACTGTTATACTCAACAATCTCCCCCTTTTGATGATGATAAACATATACAGGATTTTGAATGTGTTAAATGTGTTTGTACATGAAATATATTACTCCCCCTATTTGTATGCTCCCCCTACAACTGAACTCCCTTTATATATATGGAAAATATGAATGATGAAATCCAATTGACCATTCTTCCTTTAGATATTTAATTTCCAATCTTAAAATATTTTTTAATTATATACCCATTAATCAAAATCTTTGACCATTCTCCCCCTTTTGTTATCATCAAAAGGATAATAGAAATCGAAACAGTGATGAATATAGACTATAAATATAAATTCAAATTAAGAGAGATAATATATATCGTAAAACCCATTTAATCAAACAAAAATCATAATAATCTTTAAATCAGAAGCAGATTTCACTTTCAGAATAAATGGATTTACAATGGATTTTATAGAATGAGGAGAGTTCAATAAAAGTTGAATATTTGAATATGAATTTTAAAGATTTAAAAATGCTCAAAAATGTGTTAAGCACTTTCTAACCACGCATAGCCCAAAGGTCTTTTAAATGGGGTTAGTAGTAACTTAACTTTATCCTCTCTAATGAGTTCCATCCATGCACAGCCCAAAGGTCTTTTAAGTGAGAATGGAAGCACATAGAGATTAAGGTAATTCACCCACGCATAACCGCGAGGATTTTTAAATGGGAGTGAATACCAAGGATAAATTATTTATTTATTATTATTTTTATTATTATTATTTTTAAAATTTCAAGAATAATTAGAACTCCCTAAATTAAATAAAACCATGATGAATGACAGAAATATGGTAGATATAGAAGATGGTCGTGAAATAAGCTCCAATTCAAAGATATTATAAAATTTGTCCAATCATCATGAGATTTAAAATAACATCTCCTCTAGTTATGAATTATACCATAGTCATAACCCATCACAAATTCATAAATCTATTAATAATTTTGATGAGTCACAAAACAGTTCAAATTAATCAATAATTTCAATTTTTGAATAAATAATCAAAAATAATTTTAAAAGTGAAAATATCAATTTCAAGAGGAGGTTTTGAAAATATCAATGCAAGTTTGAAGATCAGTTTCAAAAATCAATCAGTAGAATATGAAATTATCTAATTTTTCTAATGCTGATTGTTCCTAGACAATTTTGAAACAACTTATATATTTAATTCAAATTGTCTATGGAATTTTAAAGATATTTAATTACTGATTTTTACATCATCGTCCAATCACCAAATCAAATCAATTTCCTTATCAGAGCAGCACAAGATCTTTTTCAAAGCAAGAACCATGAGTGAAATTTTCAGAGAATTTTTAGACAAGCACAAGAAATAGACAGCGATCAAATCTAAGATAATTATATGGGATCACACAAAAAAAATCAAAATTTTCATAATCTAGGAAATTCAACAATCTATAATGAATGATTTCAAAATCAGCCAAAAATTAAACTAAAAGGAATAAAAAAACTAAAAAGGAATATAAACTAAAAGGAATTAAAATAAAAGTATGAGTATAGAGATCATACCTAACTTACCATAATCAATGTGATCCAATGAACTTCCAACTCTGAATCTATGGATAAGGAACTCCAAATAATTCGATATATGAATCAACTTGAATTTTATCTTACTTAAGAACAGTTGTTCCTCAGCCTCCTACGGTACCTAAATGTTTATATGATCGAGTGGTCTAACAAAAGTTGTTTTACCACTCTTATCTTCGTTTACATGTTTTGGTACCCAAACCCGTTTATATAACAATCCATTACTATTCACTAGCGTACCCTTTGGAACCCAAATTTGTTTAGATTTGCTTAAATTTATTTTGTTAATTTTTGGAATCCAAACAGATTTAAATGAATTGTTTTTAAATGAGTTATCAACTTGTTTATGATTTAAAAACCCTTTGAAATTATTTAATTTCAAAAATTCAATTTGATCATTTTCAAAGCCAATTAAAGGATTTTTAAAATCATTAAAATTTTGTTTTTCAACTTGATCAGATTCAAATCCAAGTCCCTTTTTATTCTGAACAAAAAATTGATTTTTCAACAACATATTCAACGATTTCTCTCCTTTAGAAAATTTAGTCAGAGCTGACTCAAGTCGTTGAATTTTAAATTTAAGATCTCTATTTTCTTTCATTAAATTTGAACAACGATTAATAGCGATTTTCCTCTTTTCAGCATCAGTTTGTTTTAAAATCAAATTTTCGTTTTCAAGTGCTTTGATTCTAGCATCGGACTTGGAAATTTCAATTTCAAATTGTTTTCACTTTCCAAAATCAAGTTTTTCAGATTCTCTAAACTTTTCAATCACCTTTTCAAAATCATGATTTTCATTTTTCAAATTCATGTTTTCACTTTTAAGTAGCTCAAGATCAGTTTTTAATTTCAAGAAATCGTTACTCAAAAATTGACATTTTTCACATTTTGAAAACGGTGAATTCTTACCCTTTTCAAGTTTTCTTTCTAAACTGTTATTTTCTTGAACTAGTTTTGACCTATCAGATTTCAATTTCTTAACTTTTAGTTCAAGAGAATCAACAGTTTTCGTGAGATCATGACACATTAAAATTAAATCTTTATAAGTAAAATTCGATACCTCACAAGAATCCTCTTCACTACCTTCTGAATCAGATTGAGCCATAAGACACAAATTAGCTTCTTCTTCATCACTTTCATAAGCTTCTTCTCCTTCCTCGTCATCCCATGTAGCAGCAAAAGCCTTCTTCTTCCTTCTGAACTTCTTCCTCCTTTCATTTTTAAGTTGTGGGCAATTTGGTTTGATATGACCGGGTTTCTTGCAATTGTAGCAAAACACTTCATCGTCTGAACTATCTGAACTTTCGGACTTGTCGGTTTTTGAATTCTTCTTTCGTGGTTTGTATTTTCCTTTGGCCCACTCTTTTAAAAACATGGCTAGCTCTTCAGCGGGATCATCATCATTACTTTCAACAGAATTATTTAGAGCAATCGTCTTTTTCTTTGATTCAGAATCCTTTCGTTCTTCTCTTGCTTTTAACTCCATCTCGTAAGTGATGAGATTTCCGATCAACTCTTCCATGCTTACTTTGTTCAGATCTTTTGATTCTTGTAGCGCTGTCACCTTAGCTTCAAAATTCATTGGTAGCACTCTCAATATTTTTCTGATCAATTCAACTTCAGTATAGGTTTTGCCAAGAGCTTTTGCATTGTAGACTAGTGACGAGAAGCGTCCATACATCTCTTTTATATTTTCGTCTCTTTGCATAGAGAAATTTTCATATTCGTTGCTGAGTAGAGCGAGACGAGATTCCTTCACTTGTGATGTACCTTCGTGTGTAACCTCCAACGTATGCCATATTTCCTGCGCAGTCTCACAATGAGAAATTCGATTAAATTCAGTTTTATCAAGAGCACAGATTAAAGCATTCATCGCTTTGGCATTAGTTGAAAATAATTTTTTAGCATTAGCATCCCACCTGTCTTTTGATTTAGGAATTTCAACACCACTAACTATAACAGTGGGAGATCTATAACCCGTTTCAATAATATCCCATACATCATAGTCGACTAAACTCAAATAAATTTTCATCCTAGCTTTCCAATATGCATAATCAGTTCCATTAAATATTGGTGGCCTAGCTATGGTCTGACCCTCAGAAAACGCGTTATTGGACAGATTCATGACTCTAGAGTTAAAATAAAATAAAAAACCTGCTCTGATACCATTTGTAGGATCTAAATTAACCCTAGAGGGGGGGGTGAATAGGGTTTATCGCAGATTTTCACAGAATAATTAAATAATCACAGCACAGATTAAAAACAGAATAAATGCAGAAATAAATAACACACAGATATACCCAGCTTCGGCAAAACCCTGCCTACTGCTGCATTCCCCAAGGTTTCTACTAGGAGTTAAAACAATCTCTACGCTTACAATCCCCTGTAAACTCGCGACACTCGCTCCCAATTGTTCTTAACCCTACGCTCAAAACCCTACATTGGTTTTTATCCCCAAAACCAGATTTCCCTGAATTACAAACCATGTAATTCGTCTCCCTAGGTTTAGAGACAAACTAGAAAACTCTAGACTGATTACAAAGTTGAAAAAAAATTAAAATGGAGACCCTAGTTTAAAACAAAACCCTAGTTTTGTTTAATAAAAATCCTTCTTAATAAAAAAAACCCTTAGTCTTTGATATAGACTTGGCCGGCCCCTTTTTATTTTGCTCCACCACTTTTTACTTGAGCCCAACTTCCTTTAATTCTCTCTGGAAATAGAAATGGCGGCTAAAAGAAAACTAGGGTTTCTCTGAAAACACTGAATCGAGATGCCTGGTTGATGAAAATCAGTTCTCTGCTACTCGATTCTTCGGCTTCAATCTCTGGCGACTTGTATCTTCTTCGATTGAGTTTATGGACTCTGATTTGGATCCAAGTTTTCTCGATTTCTGGTATGATTTTACTATTCGATTTTATGCTTTAATTGTGCTTGAACTCGGATTAAATCATAAGCCTGTGATGATTGGTGTATTTATAGGAATAAAATTCCTAAAATTTTGCTCTGATTTCGTGTATTACTTGGTCGAGATATATACATAAATTTTGGACCTTGAACTCTTCGTGGCTTTGAATTGTTCTTCAACTTCTGGAGATTTCTTCGATTTGAATATTGTGTTAATTTCTGAAATTTTTGGATTAAGTCTTACTTCAAAAATAATCTCGAAAAAGAATCCATGAATTCCTTTTGAGCTAATTTTCTGGAACTTTGATTAATATCATTTTAGGCTGATATTATCTTGAATAAACTGCTTCAAAAGAACTGATATGAACCTGTACTGTACTCATTCTTCGAATTTGACAATTTCTGGATTTAAACTTTCTTCTTATGAACAGATGTTAAACTTGATTTGCCAAAACACACTCAACTTATTCTTCCTATTTTTGCACTGACTTTTCGGCTTGCCTTTTGTAATACTTCATGATATGCTGGTTCACTATTTAAAAAATAAACTTGTACACTGTGATGATTTTATTCACCTTATTTATGCCTCTGTATATCATTTTGATACTAAACTCCACTTTTGATCGCAGTTTGTACACTTTTAATAAGATCAGTTATTTTGTCTTGAGAACAGATGCTATTATTTCTTTTCCATTCTCTGGACTGTGGTATTGCACTGCTCGACCACATTAGTTTCACTCTTCACCTTGTTCATGAATTTTGGCTTGAGTTTTATTTGACTATACTGCTCTTGCTCGTCAACATGTGTATTTGAATTAATACTGCAGTATTCAAAACATACTGTTTTGTTGTTTCACAAGTTCCATGTCTTGACACTCCTTTGACTTTGTAGATCCACTTGTATATTACTTTTCACCTCTTTGTATATTGGTTTGATGTTGGCACCTGCTTAGATGTTATTCACATGTTGTTAAAAAAACTTATGTAAATGCTGAATTAGCTGCACCATGCTAAGTCACCATGTTCACACTTTTGCCACTTCCTGTATACATGTGAGCTCGACCATTATTGTAGTGGTAACTTGTGAACACTTGAAATTGTTGTGTGATCTTTGTGCTATCACTGTCTCGACCACTTTCTAGTATTGGCTCCCATATTTGATTGGTTCCACCAATGTTTACATTCACCAGAAACACTGTTTGGACTTGTACCATGACCTTGTTGTATTCGTGTATCATTGCACTTGACTTATGATTTGAACATATTGCTTAAAAATATTCATCGCAACTGAAATGCACACTGTTTTGGCACCAGATCCATACTGACTTGCTTCATGCACTTGTTGCTCTCATGAATTTTCCCATTGCTTTGTGCACTGTGCTTGTGCCATGACCATGATATGTTTCATACTGCCTTGATTTTGTTGATACTACTTGAACTGTCATTGACCAACACTTAATCCTTTTTTTTACTGATAAGAACAGTTATTTCATTTGTTCATGCCACTTCTTGAACCACTTATTTGATAAGAACATTTTTCTATGTTAGAATTTTCCTGTTTGTTCTTCGACTTTGAACTTTGAACTGATTAAAGAAAATACTATGGTCGATCTGCTTGACTCTTTTGGGTATTCATATGAATTGCTATGATCTTTAAAACTGCCTGGAACCATGTTTGTTTTGCTTTGGTGCTTACTGCCCTGCGCCATTGTTCCTGCCCTGTTTCTTGACTTTTGATTTTTGGCCATGATTTGCTGTGTTGACTTTATTTCTTAAACTTGTATTCGATTGTCCCATTGTTGATTGTACACTGGGTCGAGACGGTCCATTGTGACTACTCCTCAGTCGTTCGCTGATTAGCGGGGCAGTGCACACGTGTATATTTATACACGTGTGTACTTGCAGCCATCAGTCAATTTTCCTGTCCCTGCATATCAGACCAAGTCTAGAAACATGATGAGAAAAACACCACAAATCTGAGGCAAATAAAATTTAAAAATAAATTTTTATTTGCTTTGCTTTTATTTTATTTTTGTTGCAGTCTACTGTGCGTGTTCTTCTGTATTGACAGGTATGAAGATGGACTGACTAAAAGCTGTGAAGACATAAGACTGAAGATGAAGACAAGAACAGCATTAGTGTGTGTGTGTGTATATGTAAGAAACAGTGTTTGTACAACTGAAAGAATATGTAATGAGGAATTTCTGTATTGATTATGGATGTGAATAAAAATTGTACTACTATTTGTAATAAACAGATTTGATTGAAATAAAATATTATTTTTGTTGTTCAATTCAATCTATCTATTTTTATTTTGTTTGAATCTTTTAATAGTACAATGTATGTGATGTGTTAAATGTGTCATGACAAAAATATTCAAAAAATATTTGAATGTGTAAATAGTGGTGTATTGTATACGTACTATTTCAAATGTTGAAAATAAAATATTTATTCGAATAAAAACACTGTTTGAATATTCAATTCTGTATAGTAGTGTTCTATTCAATAAATATTTATTTCTGTGTGTAAAATATAGAATAGTACTATTTACAAACACATTTAAAATATATATATATATGTTTGTTATCATCAAACAAAAATCACACTGTTATACTCAACATTGTCTTTAAACAATCAGATATACAAGTTATTAAAGAAGTTTTGTTAAATTACTGAAAAAATTACTAAAAACTATCTTCACGAAATTTTCTGAAGCTAAAAATTTATTTGTTTTAAAAAGATAAACAGGATTATCTTTCTATACAGATATTGAATTTTAAATGATTATTGTCTTTAAACAATTAGATATAAAAATTATTAAAGCAGTTTGGTTAAATTTATAAGGAAAAAATATAAATGTATTTATCTTTTTAAACTAAAAGTGATTTTTAAATACTTTTATGGCTTATAACTTGTATAGCCAACAAAATTATTTATGGTTGATCATTAATTTTAGTATGCACATTCATTTATAATAAACAATTTGTCCAATAACAAAATTGATATTTCAATGCAAGAAAAATGCGTACAAGAAATTCAAGGTACGCTGATCAAAAAATAGCATTTGAAGATACATAACAATGTATCTTTATCAACATTAAAGGAGAGCAGTGTTCAAATATAAGGAATCAGTCAGATTCTTTTTGTGATATACACAGCTAGACAATGCAAAATATACCAACACCTCCACGTAGTCCTATTGTAAGTAAACAAAATTTTATACTATTAAGTGCAAAAGTTAGAATATATTATCATTATATTCTTGTATAATAATTTGATTACCAAACAATAGATGATTATGTAACCAATGTTAAAGATAAAATATGTATATCATATTGTGAGTAAACATATAAATTGTGTAAAAAGATAAATTTATTTATCTTTTTAAAAACAAATATATTATTCATGTGATCATCTAAACTTAGTTCAATTGTTTTCATGCATGCTTATCCGAAAGCTAAGTAGAAATTTTATTCTGTATTTAAATTAACATTATTTCCATTTAATAATTTGGTATAACAGGTTCATACAATCAACTTCACTAAAGCAGAAAAAAGAATACTGCAGTCAGAGCTACAGCTTCACGAATGTATCTACTCTCCTCCAGAAGGATGCTTATATACAAATTTAGACAACAACTCCGACCCCCGACATTGAAGTTGATGCTAAACAATATGAAGTGGAAAAAAGGGGTGAGGAAAAAAATAAGGGAACTTATAGGTGATGCATTCTACAAGGTGATGACTAAAATAAAGGAAAAAAAACATATTCTCTTCCACTGCAATGTCATATATAGATAGAACACCTTTCAAAAAATTATTTCATATATTTTTGGAAGGTAAAATCAAAAGAAAGGATATTAGAAAATTGCAAAAAGTTTAGATGAAGTCATTACATCATACAATAGGGAAGAGAAAGCATTTAAAGTAGGAGATGCTAGTCTTAAGTTAACTGAAGAGGATATTAGTTTAATACTTGAATTTCCATTGACCGGAAAGAATATATTCCCAATTGGAATTATTAGTAGGAATAATTGGATGAGGAGTACTTAAGTTTTCTAAATTGACATTTTGAGTGGAATGAGAGGGCAAATAAGAAAATTTTGAGTAAGAGAATCAAAATAATGATTGAAGAAAGGAACGGAAGTGAAGATTTGGTTAAATTACTTCTTTTGTTACTAATTATTACATTCTTCTTCCCCAACAACCAATTCTACTTACAATGTGGATTTATTCTCAAATTGTTGAATTTGAAGAACATAAATTCCATTTCTTAGGAAAAATCTATTCATACACGTGTCCCAAAATGTTGAAAAGTTTGCTAAAGACCCAAGAAATAAGCCTGGATGCTCCATGATATTATTGGTATGTATTTTATATTTAACTGTACAATGAATTTATCTAATATCATATAATAAAATATTTTGATTTTTTGACAGTATTGCCTTTATGAAAGGACACAAATCATCAAGTTTAAAGAGGGTTGTGAAAATGAAAGGCCAAGAATATTAAAATGGAATTTATCGTTGTTGAAAAACATATCAATTCAATCCATTAAGTCAGAAAAGGTAATTTCTTTGTGTGTGCTTCCTTGTTGATTATGTCATTTTACCGTAATTGTTTAATTTAAAAAACTTAATTTTTACCACATGTGTAAAAAGATAAGAACTTTTATCTTTTTAAAATTTCCTTTTTTTATTATCAATACCTTTGATTAATCTTATGCTTATTAATAATTATTGTGCATTTTCACCTAGAAGTCAAATAAATTTGCACATAACAAATTAATCAACAATATGAAGTAACAATATTGTTTTCCTAATTTTATTTTTTTAGTTTGCAAAGAGATTCAACAAAGTTATGAAAGATGAAAAAAATTCTTTTACTGAAAGTGAACAAGACTTTGGAAGAGGAAAAAAAGATAATGAAGAAAGCATTCTTCTAACACAAGCCGAAGGCAAAGTTAATGAAATTGCAAGGCTAAAAAGAAAAGTTGAGCAGTTACAAAAAAAGCTTCAATCCAAAGAATATCAATTACAAGCCCAAAAAAAGGAGAGAAAAGAAATGGAAAGTTTGTTAAATAATGAAATACACTAATTTCTCTCATTGAAATACACTAATTTCTCTCATATAGAAAATCAGACTTCCCTTCGGGATTTCCAAAATCAATTTGCTTCCAAAATTTCAAATATACTATGAAAAAAATCTATATGTTATTAGTTCGAGGAGTTCATCCTCATGATTGGGCAACTGAGTATCACCCATCGCATGAAATCCAATCTTTCATCCCAACCCAGTTTTAGTCATGGTTACTCAAAAAACCAAATCATTTCATATCCCGAAATTGTAAATCATTTCATAATTATAATTTACAAATACTTATTGTTTTCTAAATATTTCAAAATATTGGGATTCTAGTCGTCGAAATTTCCTTTATTTACAAGTCATTCATCATGTCCAAATTATTGGAAAATTCGCTCAATTGAAGATAAAATTTCGACTTCAACATGTAAAGTTATGTTCCAACATTTTGAAATCAAAGCTCTTATTCAAATGTTCAAATTTTATAAATCAAACTTTTAAGGATCACATTCATAAATTTCAATTCAAGTATTAAAGATTATTTGGGAAAAATTTCTTTACTCAACTAGTCGGGAAAATCATTTCTATTTAAAATAACAACATGCTTCCGCTGCGCTACTCTGATTCAGTATATTTCAAAATAGTATTGTTTCAATCATTTATTCAAGCGGTTGAGGTAAATTTCAAAATAAACTAGTATTTCAAATCCAACTCCCTACCTAAGTTAGACCTTTTATTTCAATGCTTTTGATTACTATACAACATTTATTTATTGAGATTTCGCTAGTATAATATTTGGATAGATCACCATTTCTAGTTTGAATTTTAAAATTTGGCTTTGTTTGAAAAATCAAATTTCATGCTCGAGTCGAGTTACAAATAAAAGTTCAGTATCAGTAGGAGGATTTGAATCAATTTACTTAACCAAGTTCATAAGACAAAAGGGGTACGAATGATGTTTTCCCAGAACAAATGGTTCAAAAATGGACAAGCGTAGGTCAAGATAGAAGAATTTAGTGCACCTATCGATATGAGTATGGAAAATTCAATTAAGGTAAAATCTTACGTCAATATTTCCATCAAGTCATAAGCGATTGCTTTTTAACTAATTTCCAGTTGACTCACACGTACCATCTCAATAGGGAAGAGTAGTGTTCTCCCCCGCTTAGATTTTTAGTTATAATTTAAATCATCTTTTAAACCATTCTTACTTTAGTTAGAATTACCTTTAAATTTCCTAAGGGGTTTGTTTTGCTAAAATATACCTCCAAACAATATAACGTAACTTGCATATTATCATTACAATATATGTTAGGTATCGATTTATATCTATTGCTTACATTAACCTATTTAACATTCGTCGAGAAGCATGATATCTTCTCTGATTACAACTTATTAGATTCTAAAATTCATATTCAAATATTCATTATAATTAAATCAATTATTCTAGTCACTTTGGGATATGGTTGAATTATCTTTCTTACTTACATTTCCAACCAATTATTTCCAAATTCTTTAAGTGAGATTTCTCCTAAAATATCTTTAATTATTCAAGTATTTATTGTTTACTATATTCAAGTTTTAGAGTTTAAAGTCCTAAAGTATTCTTAAGAGAATCTAAATTTTCTCTCAAACATCTAGTTTTGTTCCTCCCCCCAAATTAAATTCCTATATTAAATTTTCAAACCATTTTATTAAAATTTATTCATTACAACACATAGTTAAATGGTTTTTAAATATTCCTTGATGCTTAAATCGGAATTATATAGTCATCACACCTTCGAAACTTGAAATAAATATCAGGGATGTCATGCTCATCCCAGAATTTATTTCCAAGCGACTAGAGTGTGATTCTATATCTATCTAGTATATACCAGACTTCTTATATACGTTGATCAGACGTATATTCAAAATACCTACATACTTGATAGTCCGATTACGATGTCGAATAAATACTCAAAACCCTTAATTACAATTATATTTCAAAAATTTATTTCAAAATGCTTATTGTTAGACCAAAAGGTGGTTCTAACACCCAAATTGACATAGATTACGATAAAATGAAATCGAAAATAGAAAAGAGACACAAGATTTATAGTGATTCGGCGTTTAAAAGCCTACGTCCACTTTATATCACTTTGTTTGATGATGTAGATGAAAATACAACAAGATATTCACTCAATCTCTTTCTTTTTTCACATACATTCACTCAATTGTACTCAAAATACACTTTGAATGATGATTTGGATTGCTTGGGAATGTTGGAATTCGGTTCTCAATGTTACTCAAACTCTTAGAGTGCCAAAAGTCCCTTTCAAATGACCCTTGGGGGTCTATTTATAGGTGGAAACTTCTCCAGAGTCCAGTTCGGATCAGACCCACTTGGCTTCTATCCCACCACTTTCAGGCTCAGATGGATTTCAGTGTTGACAGCGCACTGGGTTAGTGGCCAACGTGGGTAGAAAGTGGATGTAACTGCCCCGATTGTTTAGGAGAACGTGGAGTCATGCAACCAGGGATTCTGTGTTCGGTTTGGATGAACCATCATATGGGGATCGGATCGTCCCTACTTCCCCCGATCCGATCCGAATGCTTTCCTTCCCTCGTTGCCTTGCTTCTGGTTTGCTTTTACTCCAGTAATTCCGATCCAAACCAAGCGTAGAACAGAGTGTCCTTCATTTACCAATCTTCTAATTTCTTGACTTTGTGTTGCCTAGTTCACAAAGTAGGCTAACATTTTGCCCCCTCAAAGGATGCTTCTGTTGAAGACGGAGTGTGCTTTGACATCGTTTGCATACCAGCTCTTGAACTTGAAGCGTTAAAAAGTCGTTTGACGCGTTGCTTCATGAAGTCGTGTCTTTCATCGCTTATATATATGTCGTAGAATACACGATTTATTTTCTTCATTTTTAAACAATCCTAGGAACTCTCCTCGATGTCCAGTAAATCTTCCAGGTAGTTTTTTTTGTTTTATCTTAAATTTAATTTATGATCCGAGTTGCTATGCTCAACCTATTCGGTTCGGATCTGACCCGAATGGGTTCTCTTCTCAAACTGCTCGATTATTGAACTTAATAGGCCAAACTTATGCTCATGGGCCTATATCCCGGTCCGAACGGAATGAAATACGAGGAGTACTAAGAGTCATCTCAAGTCCATATATAAATCCACAGCTCCATTTCCTCCTTCTTTTTTTCTTTTTATTTCTATCACTTTTCCAGAAATTGCTCCAATAAGAAAAAGAAAACCTTGACGCCCAAAATCCCAAGACTTTCGCCCTAATTTCTGAATTAAGCATATAGGTAGTTGTATAATCTTAAGTCATCTCAATATAACCGTTTTATAGTTTGGATTTGTACTTAAATCAGACGATTTGGGTATGAGTACTATTCGGCTTCGACGCCATGGCCATCTCCTCCTCAGCCGTCGTCGCTGGTGGCTCCGTCACCACCTCGAGATGCTGGGAGGTTGGAGAGGGTGTACGTCTCTTCCTAACTGGAGCTTTAGAAACAGGATTGGGTTTGGTTGTGATTGAGGAGGAAAAGGAAGACGAAGGGTATAGGGAATCGGTTCGTGCGAGGAAGTATAGGAGATGGAGGAGAAGAAAAGAGTGAGGGGTTCACAAGACCGGATCGGGTCGGAAAAGAGGGAAGGCGAAGCTTACTCTATCAGGTCGGGTCGGAGCAAAAAGCAAAAAAGGGAAACGAGGCTTATTTGACCGGATCGGGTCGGAGGGAAAAACAAAGGAGAAGGGGCATTGATATACAAGCCGACCCGGTCCCCTCCAAAAGCCTGCTCCCGAACCGATCCAGTTGGACGTCAACTTCTGACGGAAGCACGACTTTGCCTCCGATCCGATCCCATCATGTATACTCGAACCGAACCGAGGCCACCAAACTTAAAGCACAATACTTTGTCCAATTGGCTAAATCATTACTTGACATAATCTTCAACCCAATGGACAGTTAGGATAGTGCCTTGCGAATACAAGCGAACATCAAGAATTATTCTGAGCATCACTTCATCGTCTGAACTTCACATTACACTTTCAAGTGCTCACTTTACATTTCCTGCATACACCGTACACACTTTAGTTCACACACGTGCACAGGGGGACACGGGCTAATTTACTCTAACTTCTGTTATTACTTCTTCGATAGTTTAGCAATCATGGCCAAAAGACATTCTTCTAGACTGTCAGAAAAGAAAGAGATCCCAGAGACCTCCACTAAAGTCACTCTTGACGACATATCTTCTTCCTCAGACCCTGAATGGGACGACGAGGGATCAGATTATGAAGTAGAGGCGTATAACAGCGAAATGCCTTCTGACAGTGAAGTTTCCCCGGGCTATGAAGAGGAAGGAGGGGTTGGAGATACTCGAGCTCCTGACGAATTTGAATCTGCCATCATATTGGAATCACCTCAAGATTCTGTTGAATCGACGATTGACAACGACAGACTTACTCGAATATGCCTAAAGCACGGGATACTGAAAAAGGATACCCTGGTGCCGTCGAAGACTGACCGTCCTCATAATCCTCCAGAGGGGTTTATGGCAATTACCCGATTAATGTGCATAGTTGGGGCTATCCCTCCATTTTCACCTTTTGTCGTTGATTTTCTAAGACAAACGCGGATTGCCCCTATGCAGCTGCATCCCAACTCTTATGCTTACCTGTATACCTTATACGTAGCATACCGCGAGATCTTAGGCATAGATCTCACTTTTGATGACGTTCATTTCTTTTATTACTTCAAGCATTGGACTCGAGAAACTCCTTCTTTATCTTACTTCGAGTCTATCCCAAAAAGAAAGATAATTTCGGCGCCATTCTACAGCAAGGCCGGCGACTTCAAGCTGGAATGGTTTTATATAAGGCAACAGCCGGGGTGTGCTAGGAGATGGACAAAATAGAGTAAGGCACCGATTTTTTAAATCTTAACTCTGAATGTCCACACCACCACATTAATCTGTTTTCTTTTTGTTTGAAGTTGATAATCCAAAGCAAATATCGGGTCAAGTGTATTTTGATCGGATGCATCAGCTCCTCAATGATGACCAAAAATTTCTAACTATCGACGATGTCCTCAAGGACGAATATCTTCATCACCACGGACTGCTGTCCATTACCCGTAGCATAGGTCATGGGTCAGGTTCATATGTATATATCCGTCCGGTGGATATAATTCCAGAAATGGGCGAGAGCTCGAAAGGCCCCACCATGCCACTTCGAACTTCACCTTCTTCAAGTTCAACTTAAGACGATGAGTTGGCTAATTTACCTGAAAATCACCGAGAGGGGTACATCACTCCTGGGGATGTTGTTTCTCTTGAGAAATCACCATCTCCTAAAGAATAGCCAACAGGCGCTTCCCAAAGAGATGCCCTTACTGTTGATGATCCTACATTTCAGGGCTTGGGAGATCTCCCCCTTCCCGACACTATTTACACTTCCGAGGATTTTGGCACAAATCCTTTAGTTTTTACTTCTTCGGAGGAGGCTAGTCCTATTAAGGCCAAAGATCCCGCTCGCACTGGCTCAGCTTCAGAATCTGGTTTGTCGGAGGAGGGACACCATTTAGGATGCACTTAACACAACTGCACCCCACTTCACAGCACTTACGTCTTATGAGAATACTGATTCTGAATTCCACTTGCATTGCTGTGCAGGTACAATGTCTCGTGCTCACTATGACATCGGGAAACTACGCCGCAGCATGACCAGACCCCCTCATGATGTCGACCATGATCGTCGCGAAAGCCGCGGTAGGGAGGGTAGAAGGCCCTATGATTCTTATCAGTCGCGAACCTCGCGCTCTCGCTCTCCCGTTCGGTCAGATTCAGAGTGATATAAGGGCTACCAAAGTCATCGAGGAGATGATGCGTCACAATCAAAGGACCAAATCTCTTCTCAAGAAAAACGTAGTAGGGAAAGATGCTCACCGAGAGATACCAACTCGCGAAGCAGACGCAAGGTTCCTGCTAAGCGGCCTAGAAAGAGTGAGGAGGCCATTGAGCCCTCCACACATAAGGATACCGAGCTGACATTCCCTGCACTTCCACTATTGGATGCTGAAACTGCAGTTAAGCGGGCGTATCTGGAGGAGCAGTTTCCCGAACACTACTTTGAAAACTTGACTTTCTTACCTGCTCTTGAGCCTATTTCCTCGAGTTGGGCAGACGATGCCAAAGCAAAAATTAACGCGGTCGAGAAACAATATTCAGAGATGTTCAAGTATTCGTGTAACCTTTCCAGAATCATCTGAAATATAATCACGAATACTAACTTGATGCAGAAGACCGCAGAAGATGACGCAAAGGCCTTGAAAAATTTAGGGAAAGACCTTGAGGATACATAGGCCCAACTTGCTATCGCTCAACGGGATGCTGCTAGCTTCAAGCAACAATTTGAAGATCTACAAAAACGCTACCAGATCTTGCTCGAGTCCCATACTCAAGAGAGTTCGGAGCTGAAAAAGCAAGCAGAAGACGCCAAGTCGGATGCTGCCAAAATGCAACTCGCTTATGCTGACCTTGAGCGAGAGAAGGCCGAGTTAGCGAAGAAGAACGCCGAATTGGAGAAGAAAAACGCTGACTTGGCTTCCAAGTTGATGGAGGCCGAGAACAGGGCTTCCCTGGCAGAGGGTAATGTTGAAAGTGTCATCAAATCAGCCGAAGAGTCCTGCAAGCAGCTGGCGGAGGTCCAGGAGGATGTGCTGGACTTTGGTGAATTACTGATCGAATTTTTTGCACATAGAATCCATCACCGAAACATCTCTTGGATCGATGATTATCCAACTACCTTGGTTCATGTGTGGAGCCAAATTGTTGAATGGGAAAAAGAAGAACTCAAGGTAGATTCCATCGACGAGGATATACTTATGGAAAAATATCTAAGAGATGACGAGCCGGCGAGCCTAGCTGAGGGGCGTCACCTGATTGCTGCTGCCATGGACGAGGAGAGACGGAAGGTTAAACAAAAGGACATCTTGGAGGCTAGTTCTTCTTCCACTGCCGCTGAAACTTCTGAAGTAGAGGGATATGACCTCGAAAACCCGGCGATCCCTCAGGCATCTCTTTTATCTCCTATTCCTGAATCGACTTCAGAGGCGGCAGCTACTCCAGTTGAGAAATCATCGGAAGGTATTTCTACCTTTTCACCCCAATTCGTCAAAGCTATCTCCACTTTCCATCGCATAGTCGGACAATCGATGAAGGACCCTTTATTTTCTCCCAAGTTGATAACTGTTGCTTCTCATTCCGCAGGTGCTGAACCGTCCGAGAAGGCAGACGTGTCCCAGGGAACCGCTGCCGAAGCAAAGTCAGTGGAGAGGGATGAAGGAGACAAGAGTAGGGCTGACGCTCCTCACGACGGCGATATGATAGACGCCTTAAAGCATGATAGTGGCGATGAGGGACATGAGAAAGACCCTGAGGTGGCTATAGTTGGGGAGTCAAAAAGCGCCGATGACATTACTTTAGCTGCATTGAAAGCCGAACAAGACAAACGCATGCAGCTTAAAGTTGAAGACCTAGATCCCGAAAGCCTTAAGCCTCTCGCAGTAGTGGATGCTGGATCAAGGTTAGTTGTTAAGCTTTCGAGTAGATCTATTACAGAAGAACTTGCTAAAAAGTCTTCTCTTGATTCCAGCGTTCCGACTCCCGGGGAAAAATCAACCGATTCCAGCACTTCAGTCTCAGGGAAGAAAAAACCAAGGCGCATCTTAACTGATGCTGAAAGAGAGGCGAAGGATGCTCAGAAGGCTGCTAAAAAATCCAACTCCACTTCAAAGTCTAAGTGTTGAAGTGTTTTGCTTTATTTTAGCACTTAACTGGCCCACAATTGTTGCAACGAGTGTTGCCCTCGCATCTTCTTTTTGCCTATTTTCCTGTACAAATTCATACATTTGTAAATGAAAATAATTCATTTCCTGCAATGCCTGTTAGTCATCAGTTCATTACTTATGTAAAAATGCAAATGCATGTCCTACTAAAGTTGTGTAATGGAGTCATAGTGTGGGGGAATATGTGTGTACATATATGCCCCCAGTCAATCTTGAAAAACTATTCAAGATTAAATTAAAAAGTCCGAATGTCCCTGATTCTCTGACGGGGGTCACATTCCTTTTGTCATTGATGCCTGTTCTTTTCTGGCATCTTTTATGCTCTCCTGTCTTATATTCAGGTTAGAGTTCTTGCTGAGGCAGTCTCTCATCTGGTGCACCTTCACGCCTCAGAGGACATCGTCTTCCCATCCTTTATACTCTCTCTCAATTCTTAAGAGTTAGAGTTAAGAATGTCGTCTTCCCATTCTTTTATGTCTTATTGTACAAACAGTCATTGTGTTTGTTCCGGCATATAAGCCATCTCCAACTTTCCAGATTTTAATTTAATATCTCGTATTCCACAGTCACAATAGAATAATAGTTAAAGATATAAATAATGCAGGAAAGTAAATGGCACACGATATTTTTATAGTGGTTCGGCTAAGTCATAGCCTACATCCACTTTATAGTTCTGTGTTCGTATCAACAGACTTTTCTAAGGCAAGTCGTGCCTTTTTACAAGGTTTATAAGAAAAACAAAAGAAAATACAACATCCCTAATTCAAATATCGCATCAAGTGTTGGGCATTCCAAGCCCTAGCCACTTCTTCGCCATCTACGGTTGTTAACTTGAAGGCTCCTGTCTCAAGTTTCCGTTGGAAGACGAATGGTCCTTCCCACTTTGGACCGAGGTGAGGAAGGGATGGAAAAACTCGCTTTAGCACCAAATCTCCTGGTTCAAAGGTTCTAAAACGAACTTTCTTGTCATAATAGCGTGCCATCTGACGTCGATGCCTTGACGCACACAAGTTTGTCTTGTCCCTTCTCTCTTCGATTTCATCAAGGGACTCGAGGAGGAGTGCCCGATTCGTCATCGGGTCATAATATGTCACCCTGTGAGAGGGAACTTCAAGCTCTACCGGGATTACTGCTTCTGAGCCAAATGAGAGAGAGAGAAAGGAGTATGACCGGTAGCTGTCTTAAACGTTGTCCGATATGCCCACAAAGCCAAGGGCAATTCATCCACCCATTTTGCTTTTGCACGTTCCAATCGCTTCTTGAGGATGATCTTTATGACTTTATTTATTGCTTCTACTTGCCCATTCGACTGTGGATGGGCGACTGCAGTATACTGCTTGCCGATCTTGTATTTCTGGCAGAAATTTCTGAATTCGGCACCATCGAACTGGGTTCCATTGTCAGTTATAATGGTCCTTGGAATCCCAAATCGGCATATGATATTTCTAACCACGAAACTTGTCACCTTTCTCGCTGTGATTTTGGTTAAGGGCTCAACTTCCACCCACTTCGTAAAATAGTCCACGGCGACTATTGCATACTTCGCTCCTCCTTTGGCAATCGGTAGAACTCCGATGATGTCAATTCCCCACATGGCAAACAGCCATGGACTCACCATCAATTTGAGCTGGGTCGGTGGTGCTTTGGGGATCTTGGCGAACCTCTGGCATTTGTCACAGCGTCGTGAGTAATCAGCTGCATCTTTATTAATAGTGGGCCAGAAATACCCATACCGCAATACCTTTTTTGCTAAAATCTGACCCCCCATATGATCTCCACACTCACCTTCGTGTACTTCTCTTAGTACACGCTTGATGTCGTCGTGCGCTATACATCGTAACAGGGGCATAGAAAATCCTTGCCGATAAAGGGTACCATCTTGATGGATGTATCTGGTGGCTTTGCGAACTATAGCTCACCTCTCACTCTTCTTTGGCGGGAGTACTCGATTTCTAAGGAAATTGTTGATTGGGGTCATCCACGACTCCCTCTTCGGTTCTGCTTCGAAAGCTAATTCAATTTCCATTGACTCAAAGCTTGGCGATCCCAACGTCTTAATTGGAACCATTTCGGTATCCTCCGGATTGTCGGAACTAGCCAGCTTCGCTAGCCGGTCTGCCTTCTGGTTTTCAGCACTTGGGATATGCGTTATGTTATACCGTTCCAAGTTGTTCAACATCTCCTCCACTTTTCCGAGATAGGTAATAAGTCTAGGTCCCCGGGCCACAAACTCCTTTCGCACTTGGCAGACGACTATTTTAGAGTCGTAGAATATATCCAATGCCTTTATTCCGAATTCCTTAGCAAGTTTCAGCCCGGCAATCAGGGCTTCATATTCAGAGTCAATATTGGTCGCTGAAAATTCTAGTCGCAGAGCATAATATAACGATCGTCCTTCAAGAGTAACTAAGACGAATCCAGCTCCAGACCTTCAGTCGTTCTTGGCTCCGTCTGTGTACAACTTCCATGGATCTAATTTTAATTCCTCCTCTGACTTGACCACCTTGACGTTGATCATCTCTTCCTCCGGAATTTTGAACTCTGCTATAAAGTCAGCCAGAGCTTGACCCCTGATCGATCTCCGCGGCTGAAAATTTAAATCAAACTGACTCAATTCAATATTCCACTTGATTGACCGTCCCGATGCTTCGGGTCTTTGCAACACCTGTCTCAGAGGATGATCAGTGTATATGGTTATTGGGTGAGCTTGAAAATAATGGCGAAGTTTTCGGGAGGCGATCAGAAGGCTGTAAGCAAGCTTCTCAATCCTAGGGTAGTTACGATCTGCAGCTTCCAATTTCTTACTTATGTAATATACCGGCCTTTGCACTTTGTCTTCTTCCTGGACCAAGGCGATGCAAACGGCGTGAGCCGATACTACTAGATAACAAACAACACTTCATGATCCACTGGCTTCGACAAAATCGGTGGTCTCTCTAGTAAGTCCAATAGATTTCGAAAGGCCTCAACACAGTCCGGAGTCCATTCGAAATTTTTCTTTTCCCTTTTTATCAAGTCAAAAAACGGGACGCATTTGTTTGTTGCTTTGGAGATAAATCTACTCAACGCAGCTACTTTTCCCGCAAGACTTTAGACAACTTTGATTCTCCTTGGTTCCTTAATGTTCCTTATCGCTGCTATTTGACTGGGATTGATTTCAATCCCTCGAGAGCTCACGATGAAACCTAGAAACTTTGCAGATGCCACCCCGAATGAGCACTTCAAAGGATTTAACTTCATCCGATACTTTCGCAGGATACCGAACATCTCTGCCAAGTCTTGCGTATGGCTGGAGGACTGTCTTGATTTGATGAGCATATCGTCCACATAAACCTCCATAGTCTTCCCTATTTGGTTATAAAACATCCTGTTCACCAATCGTTGGTAGGTAGCTCCAGCATTTTTCAATCCGAATGGCATGACCACATAGCAATACAACCCCAAATTTGTAATGAAGTTCGTGTGCTCTTGATCGGGCACATGCATGGGAATCTGGTTGTATCCGGAATATGCGTCCATGAAAGAAAGAAGTCCATGTCCTGCCGTCGAATCCACAAGCTGGTCTATTCTGGGGAATGGGAAGCTTTCTTTCGGCAGGCTTTGTTCAAGTCTGAAAAATCAATACATGTCCGCCACTTTCCGTTTAACTTCTTTACCAAAACAGGATTCGATATCCAGTCGGGATATGTCGAATCTCTAATAAATCCGTTCTCTTTCAGCTTCTCCACTTCTTCTTTCAGAGTTGCCGACCTCTCTGGGCCCAGCACACGTCTCTTTTGCTTTACAGGCGGGTGTTTTAGGTTTATACTCAGCGAATGACTCATGACGGATGGTGATATCCCACACATGTCCGCGTGGGTCCAGGCAAACACATCCAAGTTTGCCTTCAGAAAGTTAGCCAGTTCTTTGACTCGGTGCGGATCCAACTGGGATCTAATCTTCAAAACTTTTGCTGGATCAGCTTCGTCAATGGGTATATCCACTGTCGTTTCGTTAGGAGTTGCCTTTCTATCCTCAGGTTCCTCTTTTCTCTGGGATCCAGGTCCTCGGGCATTCCCTTGGGCAACTCCTTTGGGGCTGATCCCTCTAATTGCTACGCTGAACCCTCCTTTGGAGGAGGTGAAATAGTTTTATTCTCGATGTTGAGTCCCTTCGTCAGCATCTTTAATTCAGCAATATAGCAAGCTCGTCCAGAGACTTGATCTCCCCTCATTACTCCTGTTCCGGCTTCAGTTGGGAACTTTAGCAATAAACACCACGGTGCAATACAAGCCCTGAACTCTGCAAGGGCAGGCCTTCCTAAAAATGCATTGTAGGGCGGATCTATATCTAGCACTACGAACTGAAGAATTCGTACTCTTCGACGATCCCCTTGTCCCAATGTTACGGGTAATTCTATATACCCCATTGGAGCTGTCGATGCCCCATTGAAGCCTCAGATCCAACCTTCGCAGGGCTTCAAATCCCCAAAGTCGAGTCTCATCTGATCAAATGACTTCTTAAACAAAATGTTGAAAAAGCTTTCGTTGTCCACTAGTACCTTATGAACCAGTGCCGGCCCAATGGTAGTGGTAATAACCAACGGATCTTCGGTAGGTGTTTGGATTCCAGTGTCGTCTCTGCTACGGAACACTACGTCATTGAACATTGTCTTCTGCTGTTTCACAGGGGTGATATCTTCCAAATCATCGCACTCGTCCACATCTATGTGCTTAACTGCATTAATGTTTTGGTCCATTGCTCTGAAACTGTGGACAGCCGGATGGAGTCCACCTATTATGGTGTTAATGACAATCCCTTTGCCTTTTTGTTGCGCTGTAGGCATGGGAGCAGACTGATTCTGGCTTGAGGCCTGTCCTCCTTGCCCTCTGTCCCTTGGGGCAGCCTTATACTCATCCAACTTACCTTCACGCAACAACTTCTCAACTACATCTCTCTAGTGTCGACATTCGTTCATTGAATGTCCATGAGTTCCATGAAATAAACAAAATTTTCCAGTAGCAATTTCTTTCTCTGTCGAATCTCGTGGCGGCGGTTTTTTATACTGCAAAACATTATACGTGTCCAAATAAATGTTCTCTAACGTGTCATTCAACGGTGAATAGTTTTCAAATGTCTTGAACCGAGGTCTTTTGTCAGAATTACTTCCTCGGTTCCTGTTTCTCCTATTACCATTCCCATTACGGTTGTTTTTGCCCTCATTTCCATTATTATTGTTTCCATTCTTGTTTCCAACATTCACTTTGACTTTCCCAGAGCTTTCTCCAGACTGCTTTATGGCAACATTACCCTGAACACCTTCTTTTGAGGCCGCTCCGGACTTCCTCTTTCTGCTTGCCCTTGCTTCCTCCTGTCTTAACTGAATATTGGCCTTCTCATAAGACAACTCTCTTGTGGGAGGCGGCTTCCCAGAAAGATAATCTCCAAACTCTGAATCAGGATCAACTCCTTCCATTAAGGCCATCAAGATGGTAGGCTCATGCGGGTCACTGACTTCTGTCACAGATAAATTGAAACGGTCTAGATACGACCTCAAGGACTCACCCGGCACTTGCTTAATTCTCGATAATTCGATAAAATTCTTAGACTTTCGGGCGTGAAGTCGTAATTGATTCATAAAACGTTCACTTAGTTCTTTGAAATTCGATATCGATCGAGGAGGAAGTCGGGTAAACCATAGTAATGCTACGTCTTCTAAGTAAATCGGGAAAGCCTTACACTTCACAGCGTCAGGGGAAGCGACAACATTCATAAGCCATGCGTATCGTATCAAATGTTGTCCCGGGTCAGTTCTCCCGTTATATCTGTCCATCTGCGGCAAATTAAAACGTCGGGGAACTAAAAGTCAAGAATGTCATTAGTAAAGGGAGTATGGATTTGCACAATACCATAATCTTCATTGGTGTAGTTTCGACTCTCAGACATGATCTGGCGTACCATAGCCCATACATCAGCATTGGTCAAGGGCCGTTCAGGCTCCCTGGCTCTGATGTTCGGGTTTCCTCTGGGCTCCTGATCAGGGGACACCCTCCTTCTAGCAGCTTCTGCTCTGCTTTGCTCCCTACATTCCCGGTCGATCTCGGGAGGAAGGGGCTAAAGCATTTGTCCCTGAGTGGGGTTGGTGAGGTTAGGATCTCTAGGCAAAACATGGGATCCTCACATTGGTAATAGCATAAGCTCTCTCAAGCTCGAGTCATCGGGTCCTAGCACACGAGCAGCATCCTCGCGGGATCCCAGAGACCCGAAAGTCATTTGTTCCAAATTCTGAGGTCGTTCGAGCGGCCTTCTTTCACGAGGTTGTTCTTCCTCAGAAGAAGAAGACTGATCCATTGCAGTGTGGTGAACTAGGGAAGGGGTTCTCTGCCTGCGGAGCTCGCCAATTTCCCAACTCATAATTCTCATATTCTCTTGCATCATAAGATTGGTGCGCTCGTGGATTCTCATAGCCTCCCTAGTGCTCTCAAGCATGTTGAGAAGGCGCGAAAAATCTCCTTGGCTGACAGGCGCATATGGATTGATCTGGTCAATGATCCTGGTGGCTGGAGTAGGAGCATTTGGAGGGGATCGAGTAGAGGTTCCAGCATCACCTAGTGTCGGATCGGATCGGAGCAAAGTAACCTGGCCGGATCGGTTCGGGTTGGGGGAGTGCACCTCTTCAACGTCTTCTACTAGGTTCGGATCGGAGCTCTCCCTATGCGATCGGTTCGGATTTCCTGAGCCAGTCCGATCCGCTCCTGAGCTTTGCCCACGAGACCTCGTCACGACCGGGTTTCGCTGATCTTCACCAACTTCGTTCCCTCGACAGGTTTGAACTTCCTTGCCTTTTCCTTTGGCCATAATTCTTCAACAATCAACCAACAAGTATTTAAAAGCGTCGAAAATTGGGGATTAACTTCTTTGAACTCAACGGTCCAAAAAGTAGAACGATAATCCAGAAAAACAAAGAATTCAAATTGTTCTCAGTGAAAGCACCAAAATGTTAGACCAAAAAGTGGTTCTAACACCCAAATTGACAAAGATTACGATAAAATGAAATCGAAAATAGAAAAGAGACACAAGATTTATAGTGGTTCGGCGTTTAAAAGACTACGTCCACTTTATATCACTTTGTTTGATGATGTAGATGAAAATACAACGAGATATTAACTCAATCTCTCTCTTTTTTCACATACATTCACTCAATTGTACTCAAAATACACTTTGAATGATGATTTGGATTGCTTGGGAATGCTGGAATTCGGTTCTCAATGTTACTCAAACTCTTAGAGTGCCAAAAGTCCCTTTCAGATGACCCTTGGGGGTCTATTTATAGGTGGAAACTTCTCCAGAATCCGGTTCGGATCGGACCCACGTGGCTTCTATCCCACAACTTCCGGGCTCAGATGGATTTCAGTGTTGACACCGCACCGGGTTAGTAGCCAACGTGGGTAGAAAGTGGATGTAACTGCCCTGATTGTTTAGGAGAACGTGGAGTGATGCAACCAGGGATTCTGTGTTCGGTTCGGATGAACCATCATATGGGGATCAGATCGGCCCCACTTCCTCCGATCCGATCCGAATGCTTTCCTTTCCTCATTGCCTTGCTTCTGGTTTGCTTTTGCTCCAGTAATTCCAATCCGAACCGAGCGTAGAACAGAGTGTCCTTCATTTACCCATCTTCTAATTTCTTGACTTTGTGTTGCCTAGTTCACAAAGTAGGCTAACACTTACCATTTTCAAAGCGTTTTACTAGTTTCGAAATAATTTATATAGATTCCAAAATACGTTCTTTCAACGAGATATTCCAAAATCTCATTCTAGGGTTTTTCTAACCCTATCTCTAATGAGATATTATAACTCTGATGAGTTTTATCTTTTGTTCAAAATATGTCGTACCCAAAGCTTTCTATAACCAAAGCTCTGATACCAACTGTAACGACCCGCCTTTTAGCCCGATTTTCCCCGGTAATTAAACCAACTAAAACCGTTCACAAAGACGAATAGTTAAGGGTACATACATACATTGAAACACAACAACAGAACTATTCATTGATCAAATACAATATTACATCAGAGTTACGACATACATATATACAGCGGAAGGAAGGAATATACTCTCAGCGGAAGAACAAATGCTACAGCGGAAGTTTCAACTCTAGCGTGGACTCCAACTCAGAAAGTGCTCCAATCTTTGCTCTTATGAATTATAACTACAAAGTCTAAACTACTAGCTGCCCATGTGAAAATTAATGGGCACCCAGAGTTTAGGAAGGAACAATAAACTCTAGGTCAGTCATGGGACTGGTGTGAGAACATAAAACAGTTGTTTTTAGTATTCATTTTAAAGTTGGGAAATTCACCGGACCACGCCGCTAACACGGAATGGGTTTAATCCATGTGAATGTCCGTGCATATCAATACGCAATGACTTTTGAAAATGAAGCTATCATAAGCTCGTCCCATATCACACAATGCAAGCGCACACCCGATGGCTGAGGTTTATCTTATGATAAACAAATATGCTTTCGTATGTAAAAATCCTCTTTTACTGTCACAATGCATATATAGTGTGGAAAACATTTCGCAAATAAATGTATTAATCTTAGACGGCATAATACTCCATAATATTATGTCGCCATATATATATATATACAATCAAAATCGTTTGGCTCGTATTGGAGATTTGGGTTTCCAACTTGATGATTCCTAGCACGAAAGATCAATCGGAACACAAATGAAATCTAATCACGGGTTTTTCATCCAGACGTGGACACCAATACAAATTGTGAGGTAGATCAACGGTTTTCGACCAGACACGGCCCCCCGAACATACCCTATTCCATAAGTCAAAAGTGGCTTCCCACTGCTGCAGTGGTCATCATCAATTCATATATATATACACAACCTAACCGCCAGTTTCTCATCATCCAGGGTGTGAGGTTTGTCGATGTCACGTCATACACAAAGCATGCCTAGAAAAGCAATGCCCTGATCGTACAAGCTCATTTCATCTCTTAAGTATGTCACATTATCCATTCACGAAATGACCATTGATTTCCATCCATACATAACCACTCCGAGCTCATACGTCACAAACCAGATACATATCAATGAAAATCAGTGTTATGTCGTCAATTACAATGTCAGGCACACAATCCATACAAGTCCGTCCTGGGTCTGAACGGAACAAAAATCCGAAAGTTCTTCCCCATACGTTGGACTTCCTGCCACTCCGATAATAGGGACATCTCTCTACTATAGCTATCAGTAAAGAAACCAATCGGCAATTCGTCCGTTCGATGGGATGAACCATGGTCTTCACTCGTCGATTCCAAGTCTTGAATTTGCTTCAAGCGTCGTACTATTACTTGGAATGGTTTTCGGACTGAAATCCGATCCTAGTCTTTCCAAGAAATAAGCATATTCATAAAACAATGGTTATGGACCACACATGGTTTCAATTCAAATTTCCATCCAATCGTCGTTTATTCATGTACAAATCAAGGTTGGATTGATCATAACTTCCGTTATCATCTTAACTTTTTCTTTGAAATCCAAATATTCGATTTACAAATCCTTTCATTTTCAAACATAACCATCCAATTCTTACACTTTAAATATGCTTCTTTATTCCATCCTTACATCTTCCAATCTGCTAATCCTCGTTTGAATTACAATTCCATTATGATAATTCCAACAATTCATATTCAGACATGAGTTTGATAGAGTTGCATCGACTTATATTCGATACCCATTCACAACTCATCAAGCACTATTAGAATCTTGATGTAAATATTTTCGTAATGCTTCTGATAATGTTTGTTCAACCCTGGAATTACATATCAAATATCCGTCACAAACTCCATCCAGCTCATTTCCTTTTTCCTAAATTCTAACTTTTAGAATGAATAAATATTTCCATATCCAAATCACTTAAAACCTTCTGAACATTTACAATCCTTTTAACCATTTAAAATAATGGTTTACGATTATAAATTTCAAAAACCCATTTATCTTTGGAATTTAGATGATAACATTGAACGTTATCAAAGCGCTGCAATAGCCATTTAATTCTAATAGATTTCAAATCATTCAAAAATTCACATAATTCAGTTCTAATCACTTTAAATTAATAAAGTAAGCTTTATCAAGTATTTCCTTAAATTTAAAACTTGTTTTCTTTGAAATTTCATTATGGTCGCCTAACTGCACGTATAACGACCTTTCCCAAATTTGTTTTGAATATAACTTGAAAATCGTACGCTAAAATTTGGAAATTCCTTTTCTATTCAAAAATTGTTAATATTTGAAAATCATCTTTCTTATTTCAAGTCAAACCGATTTCAAACGGTCAAGTTATAACCATTTGAAAATTCAAATCGATATTTACGAACTATTGCGCCGCAGCGCGTTACCAAATGATTTAAATATAATTCCTTCAAATCCTTTTGAACATAAATTTAAAATTTCAAAACAACTTAAATTCAAACTAATTTTTAAGTTAAATAAAAAATCATTTACAAATCTTAATTTTAAAATTTAAATAAGTTGTAAACCATAGGAATTCAAAACCCTTTAATTTAAATCCAGATTTAAATTTTAAATTTCATAAATGGTCCTTACACGACATTTATTAATTTAAATTCCAATTTCGCTTTCTAAGTTTGAACCAATTTAAATTTCAAATTATATTTTAAATTCCAACCCATCTATCAGACCAGTTAGGGATAGCCAGGGAGAGAAGGAAACTGGATTTACAAACCAAGCCGAGGCACCATCCTCTCTGTCATCCTAGAACGGTCTAGTATAATATTATAAAATATTATATTCAAATTTCCAAATCTCTTTTAAATTAAAATTTTGACTTAAAAGAATAATATTTTAATATTTGGAAAATAAATCTTCATTTATATGGAAGGAGAATTCAAATCGATCGTCTATACGATTCCACAACCATGGTGTTGTGTGTGCATCATGCAAACAAAGTAAATCAACCATACATTCTGATGATCATGAATTATAATCATCACCAATAACAACGATTCAGCTGTGCACAAGCGTTACTGTTAATCACGCTTTTCAGTGTCAGTGTGTTATCTAATTACATGCACATCCATTCAAACAATAACATCCATGTCAAACAAATAATCTATCACAACTCATTATTCAATCACTACTAATTTAAATAATAATTAAATTATGAGTTCTAACCATATACGCTCCAAAGTTTCCAGTGCCTAAGTTTCCATGTGAACAAACAATGTTACCTCTACATGTACTACTTTAGATCCATTTCCATTTGCAGCTAATGATCTTATGTTAATTTATACAAGAATTGAATTATAATATGTACATAAGGAATTTTTATTTAATTATAAATTTATATTTAAATAAAGTTATCGATATCATATGTCAATGGTTCTATATTCCTACACGATTCTAATGGACCTAACGGCAAGACAAACCAATTAAAAATGAACGAGATATGATTATTTAAAGGTTAGGTAAATTAAACTTGAATTAACTTAAAACAAAACCATACCCAAGAACTTTTGGCCCAAGCCCAATTGCTCAGACCCGATCCACACTCCCTTCCTTCTGCCTCTTCTCCTCCCACGCATGATCTTTTTCCTGAAACCCAACATACGGTGAACGGTGTGCACTCGTACACGCCTTCCACTCCATTATTCTCGAATCTGAGGCCATCCGCAAACCTGTTTTCGCACTCTCATGCAACCGCACACTTCCCCATGACCCCGGGCACCCTGAGTCAAAAACCGAACATAAGCTGGAAGCTCCAAAACCGTACGACATCGTCACAGCATCGACATCTTTTCCCTTAGATTTCCACCAAACTATACCGCCTCGAAGCTCTCTGTAATGACCCGGATTTTTGATCGGTTTATTTTAAATATTTAATATGGTTTTAAATATTGAATTGATAATATAAATGAATTTTATATTTAGCTATCGATTTAAAAATCGATTTCGATTTAATATCGAATATATTAAATTATCGTAGTATGAAAAATAATTCAACTCGAAATTTAAAACCTAATTGAAAACAGTTCAGATAATAAATACAAACTTCTGTTTGAATTAGAATAATTTATTATCGAAGAATTTATTTGTTCGAATTTAAATTATATTATACCAATTTAACATGGTTATTTTATATATACATTCGAATAAAATTTTATAGTCTATTCTGTTGAGTCCAGAATAATGTAAATACATTGAAACGTCATTCGGTAGGTTAAAATAGCGGTTCGTGATGTCGAGTTATGAACCCCGATATATGTTTAGTGGATAGGATCGAAATCAAATCAATATCTATTTAAAAAGAATAAAAATTCCCTTTATGTCTAATCGTATTTAATACAAATCAAATCGCAGTCAGAACAAAATCAAATTAGTTAAATCAAAATCAAATCGCATTTAATTTATATGTACTATACACAAACCTAAAATTCCTTCAGCACTAAGTTTTCTCTTTCTACATAATACGACTAACCCCTCCTTTAAACTCTTTTATTTTTCCTTTGCTCTCATTCTTTCTGAACATTTTGAAATCTTTTTTTCTTCTTCTTCTAATCTCAGGAGAAAGAAAGTAAGTATATGACACTCCTCATATCTTCGAATCCAAGAAAACTCCGTTCTCTCTCTCAAATCGTGGGAATCAAAGTAAAATATGTTGAAAAGGGGATTTCGATCTGAAATTTCGAATTGAAATCGCAATGGTTCCTGATGCTCGAGACCAAGCCCAGTGCGCTCGTGAATTTACGAAGAAGACAAATGGCGATTTGGAAATGCGATGATGCTCTGAAGCTCGAACTCGACCGACGCATGTTCTTATGGTTCAAACTTGGCGCGATCAATTTTAGGAAGATGCGAGACTTGTAGCTGTAGAGCTTGTAGATCGTGTTCATGGTATTGCGATCAAAGGAAGTAACTAGAGGTTCGACAATTGAGTGGAGTTCATCTTTCTTGTGATGGTAAATTAGGGTACGGTGGCATGCAAATTGAGGAGTTCATGAATATAAACGCTGAAATGGTGAACCTGTTGGGTTAAGGCGTTGAATTTGGGGATGATGACTAGAAATAGATTGGAAATGGTAGAGAAGTTGCTGTGAAACTTGCGTAGTTAAGATTGAAAGCTAGGGATATTGTAGTTTAAAATTTCAAGTAGTAAGGTATATTCTGGTTTTATTTTAGTTATTTAAAATTTATTTAGGAAATAATTTATAAGATTAGGAATCAGTGATACAATACTATATAGATAACTACTATACGAATTAAATTCTCTACTTATCGGTTTAGTATGAAATTAAGGTATATTATTTTATTTTAAAATAAAATAAAATGTTTAAAAGGTAATTAACATCGGTTATTTATTTATTTAAGTAAGCATTAAATATACAAATGGTTTAATGTTTAAAAATACATAAATTTATTTATTTATCTTTTAGGTTAATTTAAATTAGAAATCGTTTAATCATTGAATAAAATTTAATAATCGTAAATGTCGAATGGATTCGGTCAAGACAACTCGTAGCCATTAAATTTGGGAGTTAACAGGATATTTGGCAAAAGGAAAAATCACGGTGAGTAAAATCTCACTCTTATTTTTATGTAGAATTATTTTATTTCTTGTTGGTTGTTTGCTTGCATTTAAATATTATTGTGGCTATTAAAAATATATTAGTTATTTAGGACTGGTGTTTGTGGCTATTATATATATATATATATATTGGTGGTTGGATTCCCGCAGTATCATTAGCGGATGCCCGCAATATCATTAGCGGATGATTTCCCTATGCGCCCCACAACTATATATTAGTGGATGACCTTCTATACTATGATATCCTACCTCGAAGCAGGATGGTATTATTTATATTGGCTAATGTCTGTGGATGCAGGAAACAGGTTGGAGGGATCCAACGGAATTCCTCAAAAATATTATTATTTGTTTGCTTTCACATATATTATCATATACGATGTGTTGATTGATAATTGAGTGGTTTGATTGTTTAAATATTACTAGGGCCAAAATGTTAAATTATAAAAATATTGTGAAAAGAGATTTGGAGATTTAAAAAGGATTTTTTTTAAAAATAGAATTGGATTTAGAATGTGCTAAAAATATTTACTTGTTTTAAATAAATAAAACAAGTATTGAATTTATAAACGATGTTTATAAATTTAATAATGTGGGGAATTGAAACGAATTTATAAACAGTGTTTATAAATAAAGTGGAAAAAATTATCATTTGATAATTTGAATATTTAAATTCAAATATGAATTTATAAATGGAAATGGAAAATTGTTTTAAAGAAGTAAAAGATAAAGTTTATTCTGATGTTCAGAATATAAACTGAACTAAAATAAATACATAAGGATATATGAAGTGAATTCGACTAGTTCGAATTTATTTAACTAAAACGTGTTTAGAAAATATTAGGATTTTATTTAACAAGAAGTTAAATTGAATATGAAAATAAATTGGGTGTTATATATATAAGTTATTAAAAATAGAAATTTCCAAAACAAGATTTTGGTTTTATATAGATTTCGAAATGGACTTGTTTAAATATAAAACAAGAAAATTTATAAATAATGTTTATAAATATGGTGAATAAATTATCAACAGATAATTGGTAACTTTAAATTCAAGCATGAATTTAAAATAGAAAGTTGAAATCATTTTAAAAAGGAAACAACGATTTTTATTCTAGAATTCAGAATATAAAAGGAGTTGGATTTCAAAGGGGATTTGAAATGGAAAACTTGTTTTAATATATAAAAAAGAAAGAGGGATTTACAAACGATGTTATAAATCTACTGAAATAAATTATCATTGGATAATTTAGAAGTTTAAATTCAAGGAAGAATTTATATAGTGAAATTGGGAAACGTGTTGAAAATAGAATAATTGATTACATTCCGGGATTTAGAATATAAATTGAATTGAGAAAATACGAAGGAGTT
Source organism: Allium sativum (assembly GCA_030737875.1). Lineage (NCBI taxonomy): Eukaryota > Viridiplantae > Streptophyta > Magnoliopsida > Asparagales > Amaryllidaceae > Allium > Allium sativum. Next base: position 153,841,880 of record CM060912.1, read on the forward strand.
ATAATTGGAATTCGATTATATAGAATTTTATATTTTATTTATAAAAGTAATTGGGATTTTGAAATAACAAATCGAGTATAAATAAATGTATAACCGAGTAAGGAAAAATCAGCGATTTTAGATAATCAGAATTTATTGAGTTGAATTGGGAAAATTGGTTTGAAATATATTAAAAGTATATTAGAATGGAGTTGAATTTAATTTAGATGAAGTTTAAAAGTTTATATATATATATATAACTATAATTAAAACGAACTCGCCGCAGCGCTGTAGTTCGTAAATTGGCGTTTCGAAATTCAATTGAGTAGATAGAACTCAATTCAAGTCGGAATTCTTTGAAATAAGAATCATCAGGACCGATTTAATAATAGTTTTCTAATAAAAGATAAAAATCTGGATTTCTTCGAATAGATTTTGAGTTATGTCAAAATCAAATTTTCAGAAAAACAGCGCCAGAACCATTAAAAAGCCATAACGGTTTATTTAATTAAATAAAAGGATTTTAAAGAAATAAAATCTGAATTGCCATCAGAAAAATCCAGATTGGAGATATAAAATAAATATGAACTCTAGTGAAGTAAGTGAAATGATTTTTGAAACAAAAATCAAATTTTTAGTTATTAAATAGATTTAACTAGTTTGAAGAATAAATAGTTAATCGAGATTTGAATCGAAATTTAGCGTTGGATAAGTGAAAGAGATTTGAGAATTTTTATTCGAAATCGAATACGTAACTCGAGTTGAAAATGGAATCAGATTGGATTCATGAATAGATTAAAATATATTTGAATGTGATATGTTCAAATAGAAGCGCAACAGGCAAATATAGCTAATTAGAAGGAAAAAATAGCGAGTTGAGTTAAAAATGACCAGATTGAGTTGAAATAAATTAGAAATGGACACATAAGTGTTAGACAGGTATGGGATGAAGTGTATGAAGATTATAATTTGAGTGCCCGACAAAAAGGTGCAAGTTTAAATTCCATATGAGGTTTTATGCGCCGAATCGGCAAGCCACTTGGCTTTTTGATTTTCTTTTTGAATGGAGAGGGCCCGTGTGGCGGTTTGGGGATTTTCCCGATGCTCCCGGTATAAAGGAGGTCAAGGCGAAATTTTCTGGAAAGTTAAGGAGTTAGAATATTTTTTAGAAAATTGGATAACTAAGAAAATCAATATATCAATATATTGAATTCGATAAGGAAACGAATTTAAAATAGAATATTATAAACAAAAAGGAAATCGATAATCTGGTTATAGAAAGAGAAACGTATATACATTTAAAAATGAATAATTGGTTTGTATGGTGTTGATTTTTCGGGAATAATGGTTTTGTCTGTTTTGAAGTTAAAGATGTTTTCAGTCAAGGTCTGAGAGGTAATTATACCCCAACTTGATTGATTTCATTTTAACCGATAAATAGCAAGATCCAGTCTCGAAGAGAAATGTTTGAATAAGAGTTATTGAATGCAGTGTTTTGGGTTGTTGTAACGATGTCTTACACAACATTCGTTTTAACCCAAGTAAGTGGAAATTTAGAAATAAAATAAATAAATATTTCCTAAGTGTAGAAATGAACGGGCGTGAAAGGGATAAGTAATTGGAATGTTTTCCAGTTATAAATTGAAGATATTTTCTATGTGTAGAAAATAAAAGAAGGCGAGATATGGAAATGTTTTCCAAATAGCGAAAGGGGCCAAGATGATTGTTGAAAATATTTGGCTAACAAATATTGATAAGGAAATGGAGTAGTGATTTAATTAATGAATGAAATATTAATTAAAAGGCCCAATGATTTGTTTGATGCTTTGAATGGATGTTTGTTTTTCTTCGATAGTTAAATAACTGACTATCGAAGTGTTGCCAATATCATTGTCAATATGGAGAGACCGGTTGGATTATTATCCGAGAACCACACCGTTTTGGCAGTAGCGTTGTGAATAAGATTATATGAATATAATCGAAGATGGTGTAAAGTGGAAGGACTTTTTCTATTAATAGAAATGGTGCCTTCGGTTTCGTTCAATCCCAGAACGAACGTATATGGACGAGTGTCTGACAGAGTATTTCCATTGATCGCATATGTTGGTCTGTATAAATATATATGGTGGTAGAGAATTTATTCTCTTAGCATAGTATCCATAATATATTTGTGCAAATCAATTAGTGATTAACGGATCTGATAATGTGGCATTCAAAGTGATTGTGCTATCAATGAATGGAAAGTAATCATAGCCTCAGGCCTCAACAACCGGGAAATGACAAAAATCGGGCAGGAAGCATGGCTATGTGGGTCTCTCCCATTAGGTTGTATAATCACCTATCTAGAGAAATTCCTTTTACTTCTTTAATCTATCGATGTTGTCCCATTCAGGAAACGGTTGCTGATCCCAACCGTTGGTGATATACATTCGATACACTCAAGCGAAATGAGTGGTCAGTCATGTGTGGGCCGGGTTGCAAGATGTTCTTGTTGATCCCAGTGTATTTCTCTCTAGAGATACACTGTCGAAAAGTGGTTCCATACCTTGTCATGTTGGAAATCCAATCTCCAATAAGCGTCATGCGGTTTTTGATTTTATATTATATATGGAACGTGAGATGCAAGCATTCCAATAGATTTTATTTATTTGATGTAGACATTGTTATAATATCACTGGATTTGATGCCAAAAATATTTTGGGTTATCGTAAGGTAAAGACCATCCGTGTTTATGTGTGGATTGGTCTTACGATTATCATTTCTTTCAAAAGGATTGTTCAAGTTATACAAATGATTGGAGTTTACTCACACCAGCCCCATGACTGACCCAGAGTTTATTTTGTTTTTGTTTTCCCTAAACTCTTGGGTGCCCAAATTTGTACGGGCAGTCTAGTAGTCAGGATTTTTTAGATTCACTTGGAAAAGCTGGAATCAGGAGGCTTCATCAGATAGCTATAGACTATCATATTTTTGCTGTGAACTATGTGGTATCTGGAAACAGGTGTTTATAACTGTTCCAGGAATAACTGTTGTGCTCTGGTGATGGTATGTATATAAAGTTACTGATTTGTATTTCAAAAGTTATGTTGTATAATATATTTTATTCGTTCCGCTGTGAGATTTGTCTTCTTTGTTTTCTTCTGCTCTAACATTTCTTTCTATTTCTCGTCCTCTAACTTCTTTCTAATAATGATTCATATTTCTGTGCAATTTGGGTTGGTCATGTGGTGTTATTAGTCGACTTAAATAGTACTGATTTGCGGGCCATTATATTTGGTATCAAAGCTTAGGTTGAGCGAATATCTAGGCTTTGATGGGGTTGTGCTCATTAGAGATAGGTTCAGTAGTACCCTAGAATGAGTTGAGTGTATATTTATGAGAGAGCGTACTTGTTAATTGATATTAAAAACTATTTTATATTGTGTTGACTTGTCTGGTGAGTAGTTTATGAATTCTGATCGAATCGTGGAACGCTACGACATCGATAAGAGTTGGTAAATACTTGACAAAAGATTTAACATCATATAGTTTTTAAGTAGGTAAATGAAATAAATTTACCCAAAATTCTATTTTGATACAGAAATAATAATTTTCGAAAATTATTGGATGTGTTGGTTGATAATATTATAATCAAATGAGATTATAAAATTGGAAAGGTTATATATAACCAAATAAAATTGTATGTGAATGAGAATTATAAAAATGAGATAAACTAGAATTGGATTTAAATCATAACTTGAAATTTAAATCCTGGGAAGTTGGAAAATATTTTCGAAGTATATTAAAATGATATAGCTTTGTTTTAGGGGGATTTTTGAATAAAAATCATTTTTGAATGGATTTTGGAAGTGATAAAGCACTGAACTCACTCCAGTGGCTAGGAAATAATTCTGATGATGATCACGACATCATCAGTGTTCATTTTCGAGTTCCTAAGTGATGGATTGCTACCTTAGAAAAGTTTTTAAAGGGAATTGGTTTGAAAGAAAACAAGTTGATTTGGAAAATTCAAATGTTTTGAATTTGAGATGGAAATAAATATATGTATATTTATGTGATTTCAGAAGTGATTTGAAATAAAAACCAAGGAATTTGAATTTGGAATTTAAATTTAACCTAAGAAAGTTAAATGGGGCGAAATGGATAAATTGATCAAAATCAATTTGAGAGGAATTAAATGGAATATGAATCCAATGTAAATATATTGGTTATAAGTCATTCGAATTGAATGAATGTAAGCTTATATGGGGTAAGACATAAATGAAAACAGTAAGTGTTATTGTAACTAAATTTGTTGAAATATAAAATAAAGAATTGAGTTCAACATAAATGAGTTTTGAAAAGTTAATGGGTTTGTAGCATTTTTCTTACTTAGTAATTTCGGGGACGAAATTCTTTTAAGGAGGAAGAGTGTAACGACCCGGATTTTTGATCGGTTAATTTTAAATATTTAATATGGTTTTAAATATTGAGTTGATAATATAAACGAATTTTATATTTAGCTATCGATTTAAAAATCGATTTTGATTTAATATCGAATATATTTAATTATCATAATATGAAAAATAATTCAACTCGAAATTTAAAACCGATTTGAAAACAGTTCAGATAATAAATACAAACTTCTGTTTGAATTAGAATAATTTATTATCGAAGAATTTATTTATTCGAATTTAACTTATATTATATCAATTTAACATGGTTATTTTACATATACATTTGAATAAAATTTATAGTCCATTCTGTTAAGTCCGGAATAATGTAAATACGTTGAAACATCAGTCAGTAGGTTAAAATAGCGGTTTGTGATGTCGAGTTATGAACCCCGATGAAACGACCCGAAATCCCCCTTACGGGAAATCACGGATTGAGTTGAGGACAAGACAAATCAAAACGCAAAAAGAAGAACATTTCATTGCTTATCACAACAATTCCATCAGAATACAAGAATATACAGAGTATGAATAAATATTATACAACACAAAATATCATCGATTTAAATTACATTACATAGCAGCGGAAAAATAATAAAACACACAACTGAAAGTAATACACGGATACAGAGCATTCTGAGTATTGTTCCAGCTATAAACCAGGATCCTGTGAATATAAATCTGCAAAACCAAAACTACTAGCTGCCCGTGTCAAAAATAGGGCACCCAGAGTTTAGGTTAAAACAATAAACTCTAGGTCAGTCATGTGACTGGTGTGAGAACTAAAACAGTTATAAATCTTTATTTTAAAGATAGGTAAATCAATGGACCACGCCGTATAACACGGAACGGGTTTCCTCCCAAGAATAAAGTGCATAAAACCATAGCGCAATGCTAAATAAAGAACAATGAAGCTATTATAAGACCCAGGTCCCATCACACAATGCAACACAAGCCAGAGGATAGGGTTTTACCTTATAATAGCCAAAGAATGCTTGACACGTTAAATTTCATCTTTTATTATTACTATAAGTGTATAGTGTCAAAACAATTTCAATCATAAGTATCAATCGTAGATGGCATGGGTACCATATATCATGTCGCCAATACTAGGCTCTACAATCAAAACCGCACATGCCACGTATTGGAAGTTGGATTTCCATCTGCGAACCGAGGAAAGAGATAGTCCCCACTGATTTGAGACTTTCTAGCCCGAGCCTCAGGACCTAGACAAAGGTAGCCCTTGGATCGTCAGGGTCGATCCACCGATGTAGATTAAAATGCCTAAACACTGCGTTTCCCCACCCTTTAGGGCGTAAATGAGCAAAATGAATCCATCGGCTCCACATAGTCACCGATATATCCAGGGCACCTCGCAACAGCAACAACCACACAGGTGAAAATAATATAAATGTCAGGGCTGGTAGGTCACTGACACCACCCTAGCTAGAAGGAAATGCATGCCCTCCCTGAGGTTCTCTCCCGTTTTTGGTTCACAACCGGGGTGTGAGGCTCGCGAATCAACGTTACACAAAGCTATGCCACACAGGCGGTGCTTTGATCATCAACCACAAGACTTTGCTTTTCAACAGAAGCCTTAATCATTTGCCACTTAGGCATGCCACACATGCAATTCACTCCATGCGATTGATATCCATCAATATATAACCCCTGAGCTCGTACGTCTCAGAGAAGGGCGTTAAGCAAGAGAATAAATTCTCCGCCGCCAAACAGATATATATTTAATAGAAATCAATCACACAGAATAAAATCAAATGTCAGACACACAGTCCATTTACAAGTTCATTCTGGGTCTGAACGAAACCAGAGGCACCTTGTACCTCGCATATCCATCGATCTCCAAGTACGTTTGGACGATCACCAACTGATTCCCTCCTCTTGGGTGTATAGACCAATCAAGATCATCAGTAATCACCCAAACAATGTGAAGACCTCCGGTCTTCGACCACCGTCTTCATCCTCGACACCACGTCGAATCAGTTATTCAGAATGGGATAAACCTGGTCTTTCTGAATAACTCGCGTATATAATAAACAAGTGTTACACAAACACAACATACGCCTCATTCCAATTCAAAATATTCTTTATTCAAATATTCTTATACTTTGGGAAAGATTCCCATTAATTTAATCAAATAAATTCTTTAAATTTATTCTTTAATCTTCCTTTGAATATAAATTCAAACTAGTCGGGATTAGCAAACCGCACCGAAGTAATCATTTGTTTTATTTCCCAATCCCAACCTATTCATCCCATGAAGTAAAACTGGTCAGACTTCATATCTAACACCACAGTGTTATCAATAAATTCAATTACCATTCCACATTCAAATCTAATTAAAGATTTAACTATTGCTTGGAGCAAAACTGGTGATACTCCATTCTCGATCACTTCAATCTAATTAAAGATTCATTAAAACTCCACTTACTTTTAATCTTCCCAAAAATCACTATCAATCATTATTTAACTTGGGAAATCATATCCTGTTTTTAACTGGGTTAAAAAACCAATGTCATTTAAAACTCGGTTCACTATAAACCCAAAATCACATTCCATTCCAATTCAATTATTGAAACTTCTGGTTACTTTTAAAACCCTTTCAAATCCAATTTATTTATTTAAAAATAAATAAATTATTATTCTAGTTCAAAACTAGTTCATTTCGATAAAAATCTATTTTTATCTTTTCAAATTTGGAATTTCTCATCTCAATTCTTCACAAATCATTTCTTATAATTTTACACAAATTATTACTATTTTTAATAATTTTATCAAGGCGCGTACAGTCGAATTCCATCAACGGCCATCGAACTGCACTTACAGCGACGTTTTCCAAATTTGATTTGGACATAATTCCAAATCCAACCATTAGATTTCAAATCTCTAATATTCATTAGAAATCTCTTTTCGATACGAAATGAACGGTTCTGGTTTTAGGAGAATCCATGTAACAACCCGGAAAATCTGAACTAATTTAAAATTTGGCTATTTTAGTGGATTTTTAATATTTAAAATAAATTATTTTAAATAATAACGATGAAAAGAGTGTTTGAATCGATGTTTGAGAATAAATATAGTTAATTTAAATATAAACAAGGCCTGAAAAGGCGCGGTAGTTCCAAAATTGAAATTCAAACTTTGACTAACTATATCGAGTGCAAAATAAAACGGATTTTAGTGAAACCAAAAATATTTAAATTTGTTAGTGAATACCTTTGTAATGAATCTGAAAAATCGAAGTTTCATAGCAGGAGTCAAAAGTTATGGCCAAATGAATTTTCAGAAAGGTCGCTATAGAATTTATATAGCCCGTGAAAATACACATTTTGCAAACGACCTCAGAATTTCACGATACCACTTTTGTTTTATCCAAGATGTCAAATTATTGCTAGGCTTCAAATTTCATAATTTTTAAAGTTAATATGTGAGTGTGGCAAAAGAAAATGTGTTTGGTGAATTTCTGTTAAATTGGATCGATTACAAAATGGCCATTTTTCAAACAGTCTCAGAATTCAACGAAACTAGTTTTGTTGGGACCGTGTCGTCAAAACATAGCTAGATTTGTTTTTCGGGAATTTTTAGAATTAGTATGTGGCCTCAGCAAATTGAAATGTACATTCAAAACAAATATTGAATGTTTTATATTTTAATCTAAAGGAAAACTGACTGAAATAGTCGAACAGGCCTACGAAACATATCCCATTATGTTCGGAATGGGGGTAATTAGCTAGGAACGACAGTCGTTGGGTTTGGATAGGAGTTCGTATGAGAAAAGGGTATTTTTGGAAATAATTAAATTAAAAATTAAAATAAAAACCATTGGCCAATCCTTTTCCGCCATCGTTTCTTCTCTCTCCGATGATCTTCTGCTCGACGGCGAAAAACCTCTCTCCACTTCCTGTCCAAATTCCAGCGCCTCCCTTCACCAAAACACCTCATCCCCATTGAGTTTTCCGAAGCCCTCCTCCTCTTCAAATCAAAACAAACCCCCCATCTCTCCTCACTCCAGTCGAGAGAATCACCTCCAGGAACTTCCAACGTTAAAGACGCCGATTCCCCTCAGCCCCACCACCGAACTGTGCCCCACCACCATGCGCCTGAGCGTGATTCGAAGCTCTTCGAGGTGTCAAAACACGATTGAGTCCTGGTGCTACGGATTAGAAGTTATCGCCAAACCTAGTTTTGAATATTCAGAAAGGTAACGACCTATTTTATTTTAAACTGATTATAGCACTTCTAAGCGCTACGGATTTTGATTTCACTATAAAAATCATATCTTTTTGCTACGTGGTCGAAATCCAGTGAAACAAGAGACAGTGGACTCGTACGGACGTCTTCTACATTTTAGAAGAGACTGAATATTTTTCTGAGCCTTCTGCTATTTTTGATGGAGTGGAACTCAATGTGAGATTTTTAATTTATAAACGATATGGAAAACAACGATGTATAAGTTATATAGTCGAAGTATGAGTTATATAAGCGTTGTCAACCACATGTATAAGCGTTGTATAAGTTGTATGTTCGATGTATAAGTTATATATGCACTGTAAAAATTATATATGCATTGAAATGATTGAAACGAAGTGAAATGAAATTGAAATATATTTATATACGAATATATATATATATACTCCCCTCGTCCACAGACCATGGACGATATATATTGGTTGTGATATTGTTTGGATTATTGGTTGATGTGAAATTTGGTGAATATCATGAATGGTTGATTTGAAATGATTGATTGTGGTTGAAATCCCAATAGGATTAGTATATGGTAAAATTCGTCTTTGTACGAACTAGATATTGAAAATCCCCATTGTCAAAAACCGCGAGGATTTAAGGTAGAGCGAGGAGCCGTACTAGGGACGGTGTCGGTTTTAACTACCCTACCGTTATGCTGCCGAAATTTTCAATAATATTCATGTGTTAGAATTATTTTCATGCGTTGAAACTATAGTCATGTGTTGAATAGAAATTCATGTGTTGAATAAATTGTTTTACAATAAAAATCACATTTTTTATTATTTATATAGACTATATAAAATATTAGTAAATTGTTTTTACACCAAAAATAACATTTTTACCTTATGTATGAACTATAAATAATAATCGTGTTTTGAAATAAATTGTTTTACAATAAAAATCACATTTTTATTATATATATAAATTATAGAAAATATTTATGTGTTGAGTAAATATTTTTGATGATAAAAATATCATTTTTATCAAATATATGAAATGAATATAGTTTTGAAATCGAAGAAAGAATTATATATATATATATATATATATAATAAATCGAATAACAAAGCTGCAGTTCATGTTTTGAAACTGTGATTTCAAACGATTATTGCGGGAGATCCGACCATCGGATTTTCTCGAAACCGAGACCATTGGGTTCACTTTGGAAATATCTTTCCAACGACATCCACTTTGTGAAGATCCAACAGTTGGATTGTCTGCAATGTTTAATTCAAATCTGAAGAAAAACAACGCCAGAATCGATTATATATATATATACAATTAAATTAAATCGAATAACGACGCTGTAGTTCGTATTTTGAAATTGTAACTTCAAATGATTGTACCGGGAGATCCGACCGTTGGATTTTCCCAAAACTGAAGCCATTGGATTCGTTTTGAAAAGATCTTTCTAATTATATAAAATTTGTGAAGATCCAACGGTTAGATTTTCAGATATGCGTAAATCAAATTTGAAGAAAAACAGCGCCACGGCCACGTTATGGCCTGAAGCGTTGTTTGAGTGAATTGGCTATTTTTAAATAAATAAAAATAGCGATAAATCATGATAAAATATTATAAATGATATGGAATGGAAATAAACTGAATTTGCTCGGTTTATGTGATATTTGATGGTTGAATGTGTGTGGCGTGAAAATTACAATAAAGAACAAAATTAGTGATGTCGAATAATTTAACCATTGAAATGAATTGATTTGAAATTATAAATATACGTGAATTATTTGAAAAGACTGAGTTAATTCTCATTTCAAAAAATTGATCGACGAGTGAAAGTCGAAGATATGAAGACGGTGCAAGACCGACGATCTTCACGTCGAATGGAGGGGTGCTACTGATGCTCATGATAGGAGTAGCAACCTTGAAGGGGTTGAAGTAGTAGCCGCCTGGACGTACTCATTGATTGTACGGATATGCGAGGTATTGAGTGCCTCCGGTTTCGTTCAGACCCAGACGAACTTGTAAATGGACTGTTTGTCTGATATTGGATTTTGTTCTGTGCTGATTGATCTCTATTAAATATATATCTGTTTGGCGGCGGAGAATTTATTCTCTTGCTTAACGTCCTTCTTTGAGATGTACGAGCTCAGAGGTTATGTATCGATAGAAATCAGTCGCATGGAGTGTATTGCCTGTGTGGTATGCCTAAGCGGCAGATGATCAAGGTTTCTGTTGAAAAGAAAAGTCTTGTGGTTGATGATTAAAGTGCAGCCTGTGTGGCATAGCTTTGTGTATAGCGTTGTTTCGCGAGCCTCACACCCTGGTATAAGCCAGAAACAGGAGAAGGACTTCAGGGAGAACATGTGTTTCCTCCTAGTTACGAGTGGTGCTTTGGATTTTGCACGCCCGGGTATTTTACTTATGTGGATGATGGAAAGCGAGGCCTCGGTATGCTTCGGTCTCTTCGGAGCCGATGGTGTGGTCGAATATGACCAATGACGCCCCATAGGTTGGGGAAACGCAGTGTTCAGGCATTTTAATCCACATCGGTGGACCGGCCCTGACGATCGAAGGGTTCATGCGTTCTGATCCTGAGACACGGGCTAGAGCATCTCGAATTCGGTAAGGACTATCTTTTGCCTTGGTTCATGGCGGAAATCCAATTTCCAAATACAATACCGTGCGGGTTTGATTGTATACTTATATATGGCGACATTGTGGTATGGGGCATTAACGTCATCTATGATTGATACTTATGATTGAAATTGTTTTTGAAACATATATACACTAGCAATAATATCAAATGATTTGTTTTGCTTGTATCAAGCATATTTTGGCCATTATAAGGTAAAACGCTATCCTCTGGTTTGTGTTGCATTGTGTGATGGGAACTGAGTCTTATAATGGGTTCATTTTTATAAAAATCATTGCGAATTTTAAAAGATTTACTTGTTTTAAAGCACTGGCAATCCAATGGAGTAAACCCGTTTCGCGAAAGTGGCGTGGTCCTGTGATTGGCCATATATTAAAGTGTTAAGTAGATTTCTCATACCAATCCCATGACTGACTCGTAGTTTGTTTCACTTGCAAACTACGGTGCCCCTTTTTCTACATGGGCAGCCTTGTATTCAGGTTTTAGCAAGCTCTTTCTAGATAGCTGGAGCTGAAGATGGATTCTATCATTTATCTCTTTTTATGCTGTTCAGCTCTTTTTGTACATATTATGTTTGTTTTCCGCTGTAGACATTTATGTACAGCTGAACTGTATTTTGTACTAAGTATGATCCTGTATACTGTGTAACTCTGATGATTATGTTCATCCAGTGTATTCTATTGTACATTATCTGGTGTATTTATTTATTTCTGTTCTGTTGTTATCTGTTTATGTGTTGTATTCCAAAGATTACCCTTGCCGCCGTCTTATGGGGAATGGGGTTGTCACAAACGTGGTATCAGAGCTTTGGTTAAGCTTAGTTCTGGAATATAACATATGAACAAACTCGTTGGAAATAGAACCAGTAGTGTTCTAAGACGAATAGCTCATTACAGATAGGATCAATATGGTCCTAATATGAGTATAGCAGAATGAAATGCACCCTAATAGACACATTTACATTCAAGTATATGTCTCTATGTTTTACACTATCTTTTCTGTTGACCTGACACTTGGTCTGCTATTTGCAGAAGTACTAGAAAATGAGTGTCAGAAATAGAAGGAATGCAGAACCAGATCTAGAGGCTCTATTAAAGAGATATCAAAATCTGGGTGGATTACCATTCTCGGGCAATGAATCCATTATTCAAACTCAAGCGTGGATGAGTTCTGCTGAAAGAATTTTTGAACGTTCCCAGCTGAGAGATGATCAGAAAAGATTAGTGGCATCTTGGGCGCTCAAAGATGAAGCTTTAATCTGGTGGGAAACGGTTATAAAGGATAATCCAGAAGGTAATATTACCTGGGATAGATTCAAAGAGATTTTCATAGAAAGATTTGCTCCTCCAGAAGCAACTGAGCGATTATGTAATGAATTCTACTATCTGATACAAGGAGATATGAATATCCCAGAATATCATAAGAGATTTAATGAACTTTCTCATTTTTCCCCTCATCTAATTCAAGATTCAAAGAGGAAGCATCTGAGGTTTATTAACGGGCGTCAAAGAAAATACCATAATAAAGTAATGGGGCATGTGAAGCTTCCTTTTTCTGAAATGATATACATGGCTTATCAGTATGAAGATCTAAATAATCGAGGTCTTTTAGTCGATGAAGAGGAAGTCAGTTCGAGCAACAAAAGGAAAACTGAAACTGATAGCCCAGAGATGAGTATACAGCCTGAGGCCAGTACGAAGTCTGAGTTCAGAAAGAAGCCTAGATTCAATCAAGAAAAGGGTATATCTGAGAAAGGACCAGTAACGACTGCCACATGTTCGAACTGCAAGAAGCCAGGGCATTTGGAAATAAATTGTGGACCCTTAAAGAAATGAAAGAAGGATAAATTTATATCCAAGAACAAATTTCAAGAGAGTAGAAAATGCAGTCAATGCCATCGGACTGGCCATCCTGAAAAGGATTGTCGGCTCTTAAAGAAATCTGAAATGGTACAGGTAAATAAAGTAGCAGAAGTTCCTACATCCTCAGCTAGTCAGGAAAGGCCAGATGTTTTAGAAGGCACGCTAACTGTCAAAAACATTCCAGTTAAAGTACTGTTTGATACAGGCGCATCGCGAAGCTTCGTTGCAAAGAATGCGGTTAAGAAGCTGGATTTGAATTTGAAAAAGCTCAAAGAACCCATGACTGTCCATAATCCGGTTGGGGGTTCCCTCGATCTTAGTTGGGTTTGTGGGGTGCCAGTTTTTTTTCCCGTTATCGGTTCCCTACCATCGCGATCATCATGAATTTTACCGAATTTGACCTTATTCTGGGATTGGACTGGTTGACCAAATATCAAGCTGAGGTTAAATGCACCAATAGAGTCATTAAGGCGAAGATTAAATCAGGTGACTATATAACCATTCTCTGTGAAGGTCAGAATTCTGATAGAAAAGACTTCTGGGCAGCATTAGATGTTTCTCCTGCTCAATTAGAACCTGTTCCTGTCGTTTCGGAGAATATTCCATTCGACATTGCAAATATCCCAATTGTGAAGAACTATGCGGATGTGTTCGAAGAAGTTGTTAGCTTACCTCCGCAGAGAGAAATTGATTTTAAAATCTCTTTAGTTCTGAATGCAAGGCCAGTAATTCGTGCTAGTCGAAGAATGACTTTGAAGGAAAAAGAAGAGTTAGACAATCAAACTAGACAGCTTGTATGGAAAGATCTGATCAGTCCTAGTTTCTCCGATTGGGGAGCAGCAGTGGTATTTGCCCCGAAGTCAGACGGTACTCTCAGACTATGTGTAGATTATCGTGACTTGAATAAGCAGACACTGAAGAACAAATATCCATTGCCGCGAATTGATGATTTGTTGGATCGATTGAATGGAGCACAAGTGTTTTCACGAATGGACCTAGCTACAGGTTTTCATCAGTTCCGTATTGCCGAAGAGTGTGTTCCTTTGACAGCATTCGGGGGTCCAGACTTATTCTATGAGTGGTTAGTAATGTCGTTCGGCTTATGTAACGCTCCAGCTTATTTTGTCGATCTAATGAACCGGGTATTCAGAGGAGTATTGAATAAATTTGTTCTGGTTTTCATTGATGATATATTGATCTTCTCTAAATCAGAAAGTAAGCACGAAAAACATTTGGAACAAGTGTTAGAACTTCTCAGAAATAATGTTTTAAAAGCAAAATTTTCCAAATGTATATTCTGGCAAGAAGAAGTCAAATTTCTTGGCCACGTCGTGTCAAAAGGAATTTCAGTGGATCCCAGTAAAATCACTGCTATTCATAATTGGAAACAGCCTCGTATGCCCATAGAAGTCAAAAGTTTTCTCGGACTGGCTAGTTATTACCGGAAGTTCGTTAAGAATTTTTCAAAGATATCCAGTCAGTTAACAAAGCTTACTAAGAAACATTCGAGATTCAACTGGACTCCTGAATGTGTGGCAGCTTTCCAGGAGCTGAAGTTAAAATTGACGACTGCTCCAGTGCTCACAATTATTGACGGCAATCAGGATTTAAAAGTATGGACCGATGCTTCTAAAGAAGGCCTTGGCGCAGTGTTAATGCAAAGAGGACATGTAGTCGCTTATGCTAGCCATCAATTGAAACCACATGAAAAGAATTATATAACTCACGATCTTGAATTGCTGGCTACCGTGTTTGCTATGAAAATCTGGAGGCATTATCTATTGGGTGAGAAGTCTGAATTATATACTGATCATCAATCATTGAAGTATTTATTCACATAGAAAGATCTGAATATGAGGCAGTAGCATTGGTTAGAATTTCTCGCAGCTTATGATCTAGATATTTTATATACTCCGGGAAAAGCCAATGTTGTAACTGATGCACTCAGCAGGAAGAATGTGATCATCGCCAGTATTATCATTACACCATCATTGATTGATAAAATAGCTATTCTTTAGAAAGACGTTAGTTTTATTAAGGAGACAATCAGAAGAATTCAAAAGGGCGGAGTCTCCAGTTTCCAAGTGGATGGCGCCGGAGTTCTGAGATTGAAAGGTAGAATTTGTGTTCCCGACAATCTTGAGCTCAAAAGAGAAGTAATGGACGAGAGCCACAAGTACAAACTGAGCATCCACCCAGGGGTTAGTAAAATGTACAATGACCTCAAGCGAACTTTCTGGTGGAAGGCAATGAAAAGAGATATCTCTATATATGTTAGCCGGTGTTCCACCTGTCAGCAAGTCAAAAGTGATCAATAGAAGCTCGTTGGATTGTTGCAACCTTTAGAAATTCCAGGTCGAAAGTGGGAACAGATTTCTATGGACTTCATAGATGGTTTGCCCAGAACTAGGAAAGGGAATGACAGTATTTGGGTGATCGTAGATCGTTTCACGAAGACCGCCCATTTCATAACTGCCAGATCGAACAAAACTGCTCAAAGTCTGGCGCAGATGTATTACAAGGAAATAGTTAGACTGCATGGAGTTCCCATGAGCATCGTTATTGATCGTGACCCGATTTTTGCTAATAAATTCTGGGAGGCATTCCAAGCAGAATTGGGAATGAAGCTGAATTTGAGCACCGCATATCATCCTCAAACAGATGGCCAAACTGAGAGGGTGAATCGTATTCTTGAAGATCTATTGCGGGCGTGTATTATTGATTTTGGCGGATCATGGGAAGACCATCTACATTTGGTCGAATTCTCAGATAACAACAGCTACCAGGCGAGCCTGAAAATGTCTCCATTCGATGTATTGTATGGTAGACCGTGCCAATCCCTTGCTTGTTGGGTAGAACCTGGCAATAGACTCGTATTGGGGCCTGATATGATTCGCGATGTTGCGGACAAAGTCGATTTCGTTAAGAAACGATTACTTGCCGCTCAAAGCCGATAGAAGAGCTACGCAGATAAGAGAAGAAGAGGTATATCATTTGTTGTTGGCGACAATGTATATTTTAAGGTATCTCCGATGATAGGAGTCATCCGATTCGGTAAAACGGGGAAATTGGCACCCAAATTTATTGGTTCGTTTCCTATTCTTGAACGGATTGGAACTCTCGCATATAGGGTTCAATTTCCTGATTGGTTGCCTGGAGTGCATGATGTATTTCACGTATCTCAACTACGAAAGCATGTGCATGATCCAGATCTCGTTATAGAAGAAGCCGCACAACAGGATTTGGAAATCACTCCAGAATTGGCAGTTAGAAGAGAGCCGATGAAGATCATTGGCAAAGAAACCAAAGAACCGAGGAATAAGAAGGTTCACTTAGTCAAAGTGCAATGGAGTGGAGATCCGCGTGATTGTACTTGGGAAATTGAGGAGAGTATTAAGAAAACCTATCCTAAGTGCAGGGTGGATATCTCTGATTGACTCTGGTGCAAGGTACATTTACCATATCTTTGCATTACCATTTTGTTATCTACTTTGCTGTTGTTTCCTTTTCATGGATGTAAACTTTTAATCATATAGTCTGAATGATTTTAAAGGAGTATATGAATTAATTGGTATATTTTTGAAAAGTTAAAGACAAATTGATTGTTGTTTATGTTGTGTGATTGAGAACTTGGTTAATTAAATTATTCGAATGATAGTTAATTTAATCAATAAGAGAATGAATGGTAGAATTTATTCGATTAAATCACACATTAAACTGATTAGAAAATAGATAGGAATATATACATGTGCGTTATATATGTTTGAAAAGGTAAATGGATTAGGTGTTGAGTAAAGAATTTATTTGCATGCCCGACAAATAGGTAAACCTTAATGAGTTGGTTGCGCAAATTTATTATTATATCAACTCCTGTGAATGCCATTGGATGCGGAGTGCTGGTTGTTCTGTGTGTAATAATAAACGTCGCCATAGGATAGTAACAATTAATTTTGAACTACACTACATGGCATACTTCTTGAAGATAGGCATACTTCATCATATACCACATAAGCATTCGGAGCTTGTGTGACGAGGTTGAAGATTTACCATACGAGCGAGAGGTTTGTATGGCGATGACTACATTTTACAAGCTGAACTGATGACTCATATGGACCATATAAAATGTAACGGTAAATTGCAAGATTAACAAAAACCCCATACGGGTCTAGAGATGACAATAAACACGTCCCTCTGGTCATTAAGGCACAAAAACCATTTATAGGGTGACAAGAATTTAATCTCTGGAGTTATGATCTTTACACACTCCCCTGTGGACACCGGAATATATCACTATAAATATGTGCATGCTTATTAGGATTTATTGGGTACCTAATATGGCCCAATAAATTTCCAAACCCCTCCCCGTACAAAGGAGGTTATGGCGAAATTTTTCGAAAATTTAGGGTGTTAGCCAAATTTTTGAAGAATTTGAAATTTCTTAGAAATTGAAAAGTTGAAGAATGGAAGCCAGATTGAAAGTAAAGTTGGTAAATTAAACCACTTTCGACTTTGTTCCTTTTCGGGGACGAAAAGTTTTAAGTGGGGGAGAATGTAGCAACCCAAAAAATCTGAACCAATTTAATTTTTTTAATTTGGCTATCTTAGTTGATTTTTAATATTTAAAATAAATTATTTTAAATAATAACGATGAAAAGTGTGTTTGAATCGATGTTTGAAAATAAATATAATTAATTTAAATTATAAACAAGGCCTGAAAAGGCGCGGCAGTTTCAAAATTGAAATTCAAACTTTGACTGACTGTACCGGGTGCAAAATAAAACAGATTTTAGTGAAACCAAAAATATTTAAATCTGTTAGTGAATATCTTTCTATGGAATCTGAAAAATTGAAGTTACATAGCGGGAGTCAAAAGTTATGGCTAAATGAATTTTCAGAAAGGTCGCTATAGAATTTATATAGCCCGTGAAAATAGACATTTTGCAAAAGACCTCAAAATTTGACGAAACTACTTTTGTTGGATCCGGGATGTCAAATTATTGCTAGGTTTCAAATTTCATAATTTTTCAAGTTAACATGTGAGCGTGGCAAAAGAAAATGTGTTTGGTGGATTTCTGTTAAATTGGATCGACCAGAAAATGGCCATTTTCCAAACAGTCTCAGAATTCGACGAAACTAGTTTTGTTGGGACTGTATCGTCAAAACATAGCTAGATTTATTTTTCGGGAATTTTTAGAATCAGTATATGGCCCCGGCATATTGAAATGTACGTTCAAAACAAATATTGAATGTTTTATACTTTAATTTAGAGGAAAACTAACTGAAATAGTCGAATGTGCCTATGAAACATATCCCATTGTGTTCGGAATGGAGGTAATTAGCTAGGAACGACAGCCGTTGGGTTTGGATTGGAGTTCGTATGAGAAAAGGGTATTTTTAGAAATAATTAAATTAAAAATTAAAATAAAAACCATTGGCCAATCCTTTTGCTCCATCGTTTCTTCTCTCTCCCCGATAATCTTCTGCTCGACGGCGGAAAACCGCTCTCCGCTTCCTGTCCAAGTTCCGGTGCCTCCCTTCACAAAACACCTCATCCCCGTTGAGTTTTCCGAAGCCCTCCTCCTCCTCTTCAAATCAAAACAAACCCCCCCACCTCTCGTCACTCCAGTCGAGAGAATCACCTCCAGGAACTTCCAACGTTAAAGCCGTTGATTCCCCTCAGTCCCACCACCACGCGCCTGAGCGCGAATCGAAGCTCTTCGAGGTGTCAAAACCCGACTGAGTCCTGGTGCTATGGATTAGAAGTTATCGCCAAACCTAGTTTTGAATATTCAGAAAGGTAACTGCCTATTTTATTTTAAACTGATTATAGCACTTCTAAGCGCTATGGATTTTGATTTCACTATAAAAATCATATCGTTTTGCTATGTGGTCGAAATCCAGTGAAACAAGAGACAGTGGACTCGTGCGTTCGTCTTCTACATTTTAGAAGAGACCGGATTTTTTTCTAAGCCTTCTGCTATTTTTGGTGGAGTGGAACCCAATGTGAGATTTCTAATTTATAAACGATATGGAAAACAACGATGTATAAATTATATAGTCGAAGTATGAGTTATATAAGCGTTGTACACCATATGTATAAGCGTTGTATAAGTTGTATGTTTGATGTATAAGTTATATGCGTTGTAAAAATTATATATGCGTTGTAAAAATTATATATGCATTGAAATGATTGAAATGAAGTGAAATGAAATTGAAATTTATTTATATACGAATATATATATATATATGTATATATACTCCCCTCGTCCACAGACCATGGACGATATATATTGGTTGTGATATTGTTTGGATTATTAGTTGATGTGAAATTTGGTGAATATCATGAATGGTTGATTTGAAATGATTGATTGTGGTTGAAATCCCAATAGGATTAGTATATGGGAAAATTCGTCTGCGTACGAACTAGGTATTGAAAATCCCCATTGTCAAAAACAGCGAGGTTTTAAGGTAGAGCGAGGAGCCGTACTAGGGACAGTGCCGGTTTTAACTACCCTGCCATTATGCTGCCGAAATTTTCAATAATATTCATGTGTTAGAATCATTTTCATGCGTTGAAACTATATTCATGTGTTGAATAGAAATTCATGTGCTGAGTAGAAATTCATATGTTGAATGAAGTTCATGTGTTGAATAAATTGTTTTACAATAAAAATCACATTTTTATTATATATATATATAAACTATAGAAAATATTCATATGTTGAATAAATATTTTTGATGATAAAAATATCATTTTTATCAAATATATGAAATGAATATAGTTTTGAAATCGAAGAAAGAATTATATTTATATATATATTTATATAAATATAATTAAAATAAATCAAATAACGAAGGTGCAGTTCATATTTTGAAACCGTGATTTCAAACGATTACTGCGGGAGATCCGACCATCGGATTTTCCCGAAACCGAAACCGTTGGGTTTGCTTTGGAAATATCTTTCCAACGACACCCACTTTGTGAAGATCCAACGGTTGGATTGTCTGGAATGTTTAATTCAAATCCGAAGGAAAACATCGCCAGAATCGATTATATATATATATATATATATATATATATATACATATATACATACATATATATATATATATAATTAAATTAAATCGAATAACGACGCAGTAGTTCGTATTTTGAAATCGTAACTTCAAACGATTGTACCGGTAGATCCGACCATCGGATTTTCCCAAAACTAAAGTCGTTGGATTCGTTTTGAAAAGATCTTTCTAATGATATAAAATTTGTGAAGATCCAATGGTTAGATTTTCAGACATGTGTAAATCAAATCTGAAGAAAAACAGCGCCACGGCCGCGTTATGGCCTGAAGCATCGTTTGAGTGAATTGGCTATTTTTAAATAAATAATAATAGCGATAAATCATGATAAAATATTATAAACGATATGGAATGGAAATAAACGGAATTTGCTCGGTTTATGTGATATTTGATGGTTGAATGTGTGTTGCGTGAAAATTACGATAAAGAACAGAATTAGTGATGTCGAATAATATAACCATTGAAATGAATTGATTTGAAATTCTAAATATACATGAATTATTTGAAAAGACTGAGTTAATTCTCATTTCAAATAATTGATCGACGAGTGAAAGTCAAAGATATGAAGACGGTGCAAGACCGATGATCTTCACGTCGAATGGAGGAGTGCTACTGATGCTCATGATATGAGTAGCTACCTTGAAGGGGTTGAAGTAGTAGCCGTCTGGACGTACTTGTTGATTGTACGGATATGCGAGGTATTGAGTGCCTTCGGTTTCGGTCAGACCCAGAATGAACTTGTAAATGCACTGTGTGTCTGACATTGGATTTTGTTCTGTGCTGATTGATCACTATTAAATATATATTTGTTTGGCGGTGGAGAATTTATTCTCTTGCTTAACGCCCTTCTCTGAGACGTACGAGCTCAGAGGTTATGTATCGATAGAAATCAGTTGTATGGAGTGAATTGCCTGTGTGGCATGCCAAAGTGGCAGATGATCAAGGCTTATGTTGAAAAGCAAAGTCTTGTGGTTGATGATCAAAGCGCGGCCTGTATGGCATAGCTTTGTGTATAGCGTTGTTTCGCGAGGCTCACGCCCCGGTATGAGCCAGAAACGGGAGAAGGACCTCAGGGAGAACATGCGTTTCCTTCTAGCTAGGAGTTGTGCTTTGGGTTTTGCACGCCCGGGTATTTTACTTATGTGGATGATGGAAAGCGAGGCCACGGTTTTCTTCGGTCTCTTCGGAGCCGATGGTGTGGTCAGATATGACCAATGACGCCCCATCAGGCGGGGAAACGCAATGTTCAGGCATTTTAATTCACATTGGTGGACCGGCCCTGGCGAACCAAGGGTCGATGCGTTCTGATCCTGAGAAACGGTCTAGAGCATCTCGAATTCGGTAAGGACTATCTTTTTCTTTGGTTCATGGTGGAAATCCAATTTCCAAATACGATACCATGCGGGTTTGATTGTATACTTATATATGGCGACATAGTGGTATGGGGCATTAATGCCGTCTATGATTGATACTTATGATTTAAATTGTTTTTGTAACATATATACATAGCAATAATATCAAATGATCTGTTTTGCTCGTATCAAGCATATTTTGGGCATTATAAGGTAAAACTCTATCCTCCGGTTTGTGTTGCATTGTGTGATGGGAACAGTCTTATAATGGCTTCATTTTTATAAAAAGCATTGCGATGTTTAAAAGATTTACTTGTTTTAAAGCACTAGCAATCCAATGGAGTAAACCCATTCCGCGAAAGTGGCGTGGTCCTGTGATTGGCCATATATTAAAGTGTTAAGTAGATTTCTCATACCAGTCCCATGACTGACTCGTAGTTTGTTTCACTTGCAAACTCGGCTGCCCCTTTTTCTACATGGGCAGCCTTGTATTCAGGTTTTAGCAGTCTCTTTCTGGATAGCTGGAGCTGAAGATGGATTCTAACATTTATCTCTTTTTATGCTGTTCAGCTCCTATTGTACATATTATGTTTGTTTTCCGCTGTAGACATTTATGTATAGCTGAACTGTATTTTGTACTAAGTATGATCCTGTATGCTGTGTAACTCTGATGATTATGTTTATCCAGTGTATTCTATTGTACATTATCTGGTGTATTTATTTATTTCTGTTCTGCTATTATCTGTTTATGTATTATATTCCAAAGATTACCCTTGCCACCGTCTTATGGGAAATGGGGTCGTCACAATTCGACGGTCGGATCTCCCGTGATATCCATTCGAAGTCAATGGTCGAAATTCGCGAACTGCCGCGGCGCGGCGCGTTCTATTCAGGCCATTCTATATATATAATATATATATTATATATATTTCGCCGATTTCCTTTTAAAACATATTTTATAAATTGTTTTAAATTCGTTTTCGAAACGATTACAACTTCATATTCAATTTCGAATCAAAATTGAATATTCCACATCATCAATATACAAATGATAATATTTCAAAAAGTTATATTTTGAAATCACTTTCTTTTCTATATTCATTATAAAAATGAATAAAATCAATATAAATATCGGTCACGTCAAAATGGCGTCAAACTAATCAACACGGCTTTTATTCAACACATGAATATTTATTCTATTCAACACATGAATTTATTTTTCTATTCAACACATGAATTTATTTTCTATTCAACACATGAATATTTATTCTATTCAATACATGAATATTATATTATTCAACACATGAATTTATTTTCTATTCAACATATGAATATTTATTCTATTCAACACATGAATATATATATTTTATTCAAATATCATCCCAATACCCGTGTGCGGTTTCAAATCAACAAACACAGATTTTTATTTGTGCAGTTGGGCGATGTGTAAAATTTATCGTCCCAATCAATATAAGTCAAATCGGTGTACATAAACAAATTGTTCGATTTGTAAATGAATATTAATTTTACTTCAACACATGAATATATATATTTTATTTCAATACATGAATATATATATATATATATATATATATTATTTCAACACATGAACATATATATTTTATATCAACACATGAATATATATATATTTTATTTCAACACATGAATATATATATTTTTATTTCAACACATGAATATATATATTTTATTTCAACACATCAATATATATTTTATTTCAACACATGAATATATATTTTATTTCAGCACATGAATATATATTTTATTTCAACACATGAATATATATTTTATTCTATTCAACACATGAATTTATATTTTATTTCAACACATGAATATATATTTTATTTCAACACATGAATATATATTTTATTACAACACATGAATATATATATTTTATTTCAACACATGAATATATATATTTTATTTCAACACATGAATATATATTTTTTATTTCAACACATGAATATATATTTTATTTCAACACATGAATATATATTTTATTTCAATTTCAATCACACAATCAATTTTTCACAACACATCAATCAAACAAACAAGCCGTCCATGGTCTGTGGACGACGGGTATCAAGTGCTACTAAGCACCGTCTTCATCCTATATATATTTCAACTATAAAACAAATTAAAAGTGAGGAGTTCTCACCGAGGGTTCCACTCCGCCATTCTTTAATTCTGAACGGTTCAGATTCGCCCGACATTCCAACTCAACCATTTCACGTTGTTCAGAATAAAAATCACATTTTTATTGTTGTAATGTTCATACAAAAAACCACATTTCTATTCTTCTCATATAATAAAAATCATATTTTTATTCTCTACATTATATAAAAAATATATTTTTAATCTTTACATCATATCAAAATTATATTTTAAATCTTTACATCATATAAAGATTATATTTTTATTTCACTACACATATATAAAGATCGCATGTTTATTTCAAAACCATGTATATAAAAATCTAATCTTCCATACGATAAAAACTTTATCTTTATATTGATGTTTATATATAAAATAACACCCTTTTTTCCGATGTTTATGTTTATATATATATATGTATATTTATTTATTTATTTTTAAAACATTCGCTATTTATATTATTTTCTAAAACAACGAAATTTTTATTTCTAATCTGCACACATAAAAATCATTTCTTTCTTAAGATAAAAATCAAATCTTTTTAAAGTATAATTTTCAAATCTTTTAACAATTAAAAATCAAATCTTTTCTTTAGCAAGATAATGTATATATTTTCTTCCTAAAAGTCAAAATTTTAAATTGATTAACTAAAAAAACAAAGTAAAAATTCACCGTTCATGAATGAAGCAGCGATGATGAAAGGAGCAGGGTTTGGTAGCGTACGGTGGTGCTGAGAAGATGGCGCGGCCTTGAGACGGTGACTGCAGTAGTTCGGCGAGATGGTGGAGGGGTTTTGGGCGCTGGTCTTCAGATTGGATAGTAGAGAGAAGCCGAGGGAGAAAAGGCTTACCACCATTAGAGGTGGCGTCGGAGCTTGGGGGACCACCAGTGGCGTCGCGGTAGAAGGGGGAGGAGCGCGGTGGATTTGGGTTGCGGAAATTGGTTTGGGGAGTGGTTTAATCGTCGGAGGAGACTGAAGAGGAGGGGCGCGGACTGGGGATGGTCGGAGGCATCGTCCGCGAGGCGATGGGAGGAGCGGCGGTCAACGGCGTGGCCTCGAGGGAAGCGAGATGTCGATTTGAAGAGAGCAATTTTCCTTTTTTTTCTTTCTTTTTTTCTTTTTGATCGAAGTGAGGGAGAGAGAAAAGTGAGGGGTCACATATCCCTAGCTTCGATCAAAATGGGGGTATTTAGCTTCGATCAAAATGAAACATATCCCTAGCTAAATACCCACATTTTGAACACAATGGGATATGTTTCATAGGCTGATTCGACCATTACGATCAGTTTCCATTGAATTTAAAATATAAATCAATATAAGTTGAATTTGAGCGTACATTTCAATTTACTGGGGTCACATACGGACTCTGAAAATTTTAGAAAAATCATTTCTAGTTTCGTATTGACGATACGGTCCTAACAAAACTAATTTCGTCAAATTCTGAGACCGTTTGAAAAATGGCCATTTTCTGGTCGATCGAAATTGACTGAAACTGTTAAAACATGTTTAACTTCGCCATGCTCACATATTGATTCAGAAAATTATGAATTTTGAAACCTAGCCTCAATTTGACATGCCGGATCCAACAAAAGTGGTTTCGTCAAAAACCGAGGTAGTTTGCAAATTGGCTATTTTCAAGGCCTTTATACATATTAAAATATATATAAATTCCACAGCGACTTTTCTGAATTTTAAACTGGACATATCTTTCAACTTCTAAAGCGAAATCTCAGTTTCTTAACTTCATTAGAAAGATATGATTAAACAGATTCAAATATTTCTTGTTTCGTTCAATTCTGAGTTATATTGAATCCTGTATATTCAATTGAAATTAGAAATCGAATTTTCAAACTACCGCGCCATTTTCAATTCCTTTTACAATTAAAATAAAATATTTATATTCTAACGACGATCTATATAAATATACATGTTCTAATTCTATTCAAAATAAATTTCTCGTCGTTATTATTTAAAATAATTCATTTTAAATATTCAAAATTCACTAAAATTGCCAAAATAAAATTTTTAAATTGGCTCGGATTTCCGGGTTATTACACCCGATATATGTTTAGTGGATAGGATCGAAATCAAATCGATATCTATTTAAAAAGAATAAAAATCCCATTATGTCTAATCGTATTTAATTCAAATCAAATCGCAGTCAGAACAAAATTAAATCGGTTAAATCAAAATCAAATCGTATTTAATTTATATGTATTATACACGAACCTAAAATTCCTTCAGCACTAAGTTTTCTCTTTCTATATAACGCGACTAACCCTCCTTTAAACTCTGTTATTTTTCCTTTGCTCTAATTCTTTCCTGAACTTTTTGAAATCCTTTTTTTTTTTCTTCTAATCTCAGGAGAAAGAAAGTAAGTATATGACACACCTCATACCTTCGAATCCAAGAAAACTCTGTTCTCTCCCTCAAATCGTGGGAATCAAAGTAAAATATGTTGAAAAGGGGATTTCGATCTAAAATCGTATGTTGAAAAGGGGATTTCGATCTGAAATCGTGAATTGAAAATGTGATGGTTCCTGATGCACGAGACCAAGCCCAGTGCGCTCGTGAATTTACGAAGAAGACAAATGGCGATTTGGAAACGCGGTGATGCTCTTAGGCTCGAACTCGAACGACGCGGGTTCTTATGGTTCAAACTTGGTGCGATCGATTTTGGGAAGGTGTGAGACCTGTAGCTGTCATGTTTGTAGCTCGTGTTCATGTTATTGCAATCAAAGGAAGTAATTGGAGGTTCGACTGTTGAGTAAAGAGGGTGGAGTTCGATCTATTTTGTGATGGTAAATTGGGGTACGGTGGTGTGCAAATTGAGGATTTCATAAAGTTAAACGCTGAGAGGGTGAAACTGTTGGGTTAAGGAGTTGAATTTGGGGATGATGACCAGAAATAGACTGGAAATGGTGGAGAAGTTGTTGTGAAACTTGCGTAGTTCAGATTGAAAGCTAGGGATATTGCAGTTTAAAATTTCAAGTAGTAAGGTATATTCTGGTTTTATTTTAGTTATTTAAAATTTATTTAGGAAATAATTTATAAGATTAGGAATCAGTGATACAATACTATATAGTTAACTACTATACGAATTAAATTCTCTACTTATCGGTTTAGTATGAAATTAAGGTATATTAATTTATTTTAAATTAAATAAAATGTTTAAAAGGTAATTAACATTTGTTATTTATTTATTTAAGCAAGCGTTAAAAATACAAATGGTTTAATGTTTAAAAATACATAAATTTATTTATTTATCTGTTAGGTTAATTTAAATTAGAAATCGATTAATCGTTGAATAAAATTTAGAAATCGTAGATGTTGAATGGATTCGGTCGAGACAACTAGTAGCCATTAAATTTGGGATTTAATAGGATATTCGGCAAAAGGAAAAATCACGGTGAGTAAAATCTCACTCTTATTTTTATTTAGAATTATCTTATTATTTGTTGGTTGTTTGCTTGCATTTAAATATTATTGTGGCTATTAAAAATATATTAGTTATTTAGGACTGGTGTTTGTGGCTGTTATATATATATATATATATATTGGAGGTTGGATTCCCGAAGTATCATTAGCGGATGCCCGCAGTATCATTAGCGGATGATTTCCCTATGCGCCCCACAAATACATATTAGTGGATGACCTTCTATACTATGATACCCTGCCTCGAAGCAGGATGGGTATTATTTATATTGGCTAACGTCTGTGGATGCAGGAAACAAGTTGGAGGGATCCAACGGGATTCCTCAAAAATATTATTATTTGTTTGTTTTCACATATATTATCATATATGATGTGTTTATTGATAATTGAGTGGTTTGATTGTTTAAATATTACTAGGACCATAATGTTAAATTATAAAAATATTGTGAAAAGAGATTTGGAGATTTAAATAGGAAAATTCTATTTTTTTAAAAATAAAATTTGGATTTAGAATGTGCTAAAAATATTTACTTGTTTTAAATAAATAAAACAAGTATTGAATTTATAAACGATGTTTATAAATTTAATAATGTGCGGAATTGAAATGAATTTATAAACAGTGTTTAGAAATAAAGTGGAAAAAAATTATCATTTGACAATTTGAATATTTAAATTCAAATATGAATTTATAAATGGAAATGGAAAATTGTTTTAAAGAAGTAAAAGATCAAGTTTACTCTGATGTTCAGAATATAAACTGAACTAAAATAAATCCGTAAGGATTTATGATTTGAATTCGACTAGTTCAAATTTATTTAAGTAAAAGGTGTTTAGAAAATATTAGGATTTTATTTAAATAGAAGCTAAATTGAATATGAAAATAAATTGAGTGTTATATATATAAGTTATTAAAAATAGAAATTTCCAAAATAAAATTTTAGTTTTAAATAGATTTCATAATGGACTTGTTTAAATATAAAACAAGTAAATTTATAAATAATGTTTGTAAATATGGTGAATAAATTATCAAGAGATAATTGGTAACTTTAAATTCAAGTATGAATTTAAAATAGAAAGTTGAAATTATTTTAAAAAGGAAACAACGGTTTTTATTCTGGAATTCAGAATATAAAAGGAGTTGGATTTCAAAGGGGATTTGAAATGGAAAATTTGTTTTAATATATAAAACAAGAAAGAGGGATTTACAAATGATGTTATAAATCTACTGAAATAAATTATCATTGGATAATTTAGAAGTTTAAGTTCAAGGAAGAATTTAAAAAGTGAAATTGGGAAACGTGTTAAAAATAGAATAATTGATTATATTCTGGAATTAAGAATATAAATTGAATTGAGAAAATCCAAAGGAGTTATAATTGGAATTCAATTATATAGAATTTTATAATTTATTTACAAAATAAATTAGGATTTTGAAATAACAAATCGAGTATAAGTAAATGTATAACCGAGTAAGGAAAAATCAGCAATTTTAGATAATCAGAATTTATTGAGTTGAATTGGGAAAATTGGTTTGAAATATATTAAAATTATATTAGAACGGAGTTGAATTTATTTCAAACGAAGTTAAAAGTTTATATATATATATAAATATAATTAAAATGAACTCGTCGCAGTGCTGCAGTTCGTAAATTGGCGTTTCGAACTTCAATTGAGTAGATAGAACTCAATTCAAGTCGGAATTCTTTGAAATAAGAATCATCAGGACCATTTAATAATAGTTTTCTAATAAAAGACAAAAATTTGGATTTCATTGAATAGATTTTGAGTTATGTCAAAATCAAATTTTCAGAAAAACAGCGCTAGAACCACTAAAAAGCGGTTTATTTAATTAAATAAAAGGATTTTAAAGAAATAAAATCCGAAGTTCCATCAAAAAAATCCAGACTGGAGATATGAAATAAATATGAACTCTAATAAAGTAAGTGAAATGATATTTGAAACAAAAATCAGATTTTTAGTTATTAAATAGATTTAACTAGTTTGAAGAATAAACAGTTAATCGAGATTTGAATCGAAATTGAGTGTTGGATAAGTGAAAGAGATTTGATAATTTTTATTCGAAATCGAATATGTAACTCGAGTTGAAAATGGAATCAGATTGGATTCATGAGTAGATTAAAATATATTTGAATGTGATATGTTCAAATAAAAGTGAAACAGGCAAATATAGCTAATTAGAAGAAAAAAACAAATTAGCAAGTTAAGTTAAAAATGACCAGATTGAGTTGAAATAAATTAGAAATGGACACATATGTGTTAGATAGGTATGGGATGAAGTGTATGAAGATTATAATTCGAGGGCCCGACAAAAAGGTACACGTTTAAATTCCGTATGAGGTTTTATGCGCCGAATCGGCAAGCCACTTGGCTTTTTGATTTTCTTTTTGAATGGAGAGGGCCTGTGTGGTGCTTTGGGGATTTTCATGATGTTGCATGTATAAAGGCGGTTATGGCGAAATTTTTTGGAAATTTAAGGAGTTAGAATATTTTTAATAAAATTAGATAACTAAGAATATCAATATATCAATATATTGAATTCGATAAGGAAACGAATTTAAAACAGAATATTATAAACAAAAAGGAAATCGATAATCTGGTAATAGAAAGAGAAACGTATATACATTTATAAATGAATAATTGGTTTGTATGGTGTTGATTTTTCAGGAATAATGGTTTTGTCTGTTTTGAAGTTAAAGATGTTTTCAGTCAAGGTCTGAGAGGTAATTATACCCCAACTTAATTGATTTCATTTTAACTGATAAATAGCAAGATCCAGTCTCGAAGAGAAATGTTTGAATAAGAGTTAGTTGAATGCAGTGTTTTGGGTTGTTGTAACGATGTCTTACACAACATTCGTTTTAACCCAAGTAAGTGGAAATTTAGAAATAAAATAAATAAATATTTCCTAAGTGTAGAAATGAACGGGCGTGAAAGAGATAAGTAATTGGAATGTTTTCCAGTTATAAATAGAAGACATTTTTTATGTGTAGAAAATAAAAGAAGGCGAGATATGGAAATGTTTTCCAAATAGCGAAAGGGGCCAAGATGATTGTTGAAAATATTTGGCTAACAAATATTGATAAGGAAATGGATTAGTGATTTAACTAATGAATGAAATATTAATTAAAAGGCCTAGTGATTTGTTTGATGCTTTGAATGGATGTTTGTTTTTCTTTGATAGTTAAATAACCGACTATCGAAGTGTTGCCTATATCGTTGTCAATATGGAGAGACCGGTTGGATTATTATCCGAGAACCACTCTGTATTGGCAGTAGCGTTGCGAATCAAATTATATGATGATAATTGAAGACGGAGTAAAGTGCAACACTTTTTCTATTAATAGAAATGGTGCCTTCGGTTTCGTTCAATCCCAAAACGAACGTATATGGACGAGTGTCTGACAGAGTATTTCCAGTGATTGCATATGTTGGTCTGTATAAATATATATGGTGGCGGAGAATTTATTCTCTTAGCATAATATCCAGAATATATTTATGCAAATCAATTAGTGATTAACGGATCTGACAATGTGGCATTCAAAGTGATTTTGCTATCGATGAATGGAAAGTAATCGTAGCCTCAGGCCTCAACAACCGGGAAGTGACAAAAATCGGACAGGCAGCATGGCTATGTGGGTCGTTCCCATTAGGGTGTATAATCACCTATCTAGATAAATTCCTTTTACTTCTTTAATCTATCAATGTTGTCCCATTCAGTTAATGGTTGCTAATCCCAACCGTTGGTGGTATACAATCGATACACTCAAGCAAATGAGTAGTCGGTCATGTGTGGGCCGGGTTGCAAGACATTCTTGTTGAACCCATTGTATTCCTCTCTAGAGATACACTATCGAAGGTGGTTCCATACCTTGTCATGTTGGAAATCCAATCTCCAATAAGCGCCATGCGGTTTTTGATTTTATATTATATATGGAACGTGAGATTCAAGCTTTCTACTAGATTCTATTTATTTGATGTAGACATTATAATAATATCACTGGATTTGATATTGAAAGTAATTTGGGTTATCGTAAGGTAAAAACCATCCGTGTTTATGTGTGGATCGGTCTTACGATTATCATTTCTTTCGAAAAGATTGTTCAAGTTATACAAATGTTGGAGTTTACTCACACCAGTCCCATGACTGACCCAGAGTTTATTTTGTTTTTGTTTTCCCTATACTCTTGGGTGCCCAAATTTGTACGGGCAGTCAAGTAGTCTGGATTTTTCAGATTCACTTGGAAGAGTTGGAAGAAGGAGGCTTCACCAGTTAGCTATAGACTATCATATTTCTGTTGTGTACTATGTGGTATTTGGAAACAGGTGTTTATAACTGTTCCAGGAATAACTGTTGTGCTCTAATGATGGTATGTATATAAAATTACTGATTTGTATTTCAAAAGTTATGTTATATAATATATTTTATTCGTTCCGCTGTGAGATTTGTCTTCTTTATTTTCTTCTGCTCTAACATTTCTTTGTATTTCTTGTTCTCTAACTTCTTTCTAATAATGATTCGTATTTATGTGCAATTTGGTTGGACATGTGGTGTTATTAGTCGATTCAGATAGTACGGATTTGCGGGCCGTTACAGTTGGTATCAGAGCTTAGGTTGAGCAAATATCTAGGCTTTTGATGGGGTTGTGCTCATTAGAGATGGGTCAGTAGTACCCTAGAGTGAGTAGAGTGTATATATATGAAAGAGCGTACTTGTTAATTGATATAAAAACTGTTTTATATTGTGTTGACTTGTCTAGTGAGTAGTTTATGAATTTTGATCGAATCGTGGGACGCCACGACATCTGTAACAACCCGGAAAATCTGAACCAATTTAAAAATTTTAAATTGGCTATTTAGTGGATTTTAAATATTTAAAACAAATATTTTAAAACAAATATTAAAAACAAATATTTTAGTGGATTTTAAAATTATGGCTAGGTTTCAAATTTCATAATTTTTGAACTTAGTATGTGGGCGTGGCAAAGTAAAATGTGTTTGGTCGATTTCTATTAAATTGGATCGACCAGAAAAGGGCTATTTTTCAAACGATCTCAGAATTCGACGAAACAAGTTTTGTTGGGACCGTATCGTCAAAACATAGCTAGATTTTTTTTTTGAATTTTTAGAATCAATATGTGGCCCCGGAAAATTGAAATGTACATTCAACTCAAATATTGAATGTTTTATATTTTAACCTGAAGAAAAACTGACTGAAACAGTCGAATGGTCCTACGAAACATATCCCATTGTGTTCGGAATGAGGGTATTTAGCTAGGGGCGATAGTCGTTGGGTATGGATTGGAGCTAGTATGTGAAGAGGGGTATTTTTGGAAATTTGAAAAATATAAATAATAAAAAATATCATTGGCCCATTGTCTTTCTCTCTCCCCAATACACCTGCTCTCGATGGCGATAAATCCTTCCCCGCTTCTCTCCTATTCATCTCCTGAACCACGCATCGAAGTGCCCCAGCTCCAGTTGGGGTTTTTGTGGAGAATCCTCCAAGCTTCAAATCAGTACCAGCCTCATCCCCTATTATTGAGTATTTCTCGAGTTACGTGTAACACCCCACCTCCGCTAGGGTCATTCACAAAGGGAATGCACTAGTTTTGGTGGAGTATTATCTAGGTAAACATGCACAGAGATATCACAAGGCAGAACATAAATAAAGCAGCGGTAGAAATTAAAAACCAACTTTTTATTATTTCCAAGAAAAGAGTCAAAAGCTCATATATCCAAGATACAAATTATTCCATTACATCAAGTTCATAGTAAAGAAGCATAAACTTTAAAACAAAAGTAAATTATTCCCCATAAATAGCAGAAGCAGCCATAACATAGCCCAAGACCAAACCGTACATGAGCTGTCAGAAAGCAAGTTGAATCCAAGCTAAGAGCTAGTGTTTCCTCCTTGGGAACCTGGGGGGGGGGGGAACGAAAGAAAAAGGGGCGAAAGAAAAAGGGTCAGTCATAAAGACTGGTAAGCCCTAGTGACTTTCAGTATGATAACTAATAAAGGTAACATGATATGTGAAAACTGGAATTAAACATAAGGATGATAACAGAACTAGTTGGGTAATTAAGATAACAAGATAAGTCAAGTCTGGCATCGCATGTTCAAGATTCGCTGCACCAACTGTACTAGTATTCTAACCCATATCAAGTATTAACCATGAAATGATCCCTTAGCCCAGTGTCATGAAGTGACCCATTACGGGGTCCTACGGTACGATCTACTAATCGATCGGCTCCCTACAAGTCCTAGCTCGTGATGTGTCCTTGTCACACGGCCCTATCCAGAAATGTAGTTACCTGTGCTAGGTCCACCATAGGGTGTATCAAGTCCTATGGTGCCAACCACCGACACGAATCAAGCACGCACAGTGTAAATCTACGGGTGCCCAATGCCTGCTTTTTCAACTCCGGACTACGTGCACAACCATAGCCCGCCTGAACCTACAATGGCGCACCTACTCAGCCGTCGTTCTGGTCGCTTACAATCAGCCCAGTAATCGTGCCCCGCCCTGCCTAGTCCTAGGGTATCGTGATACATCTAAGTGGGTTACTGCTGAAAAGGACCGCGTAACTAGGGTTTCTAATGGGTTAAGTGTTGTCATTCAAATTCGTGACTTAACCCTATCCAGATCATGTATCAAGTTGGTTATGTGTGTTCAAGCAGTTCATGACTTAACCCTATCAAGTCATCGTTTCAAGTTGGTTAAGTATATTCAAGTGGTTCATGACTTAACCCTATCATGTGGCATTAATTCATTAGTGCACGCCAACCTCTCACATTAGACTAACTGTTGTGGTTACTGGATTTGCCGGGCGGTTCCGGGCAGATTTACACCACAACATAGTCTAACCTCGGGTTTTTACGTGCGATATGACCAACTACCCACATTGGATTCTATTGTTTGCAGCAACTGGATTTGCCGGGCGGTTCCGAGCAGATTTACACTGCAAACTCAACCCAACCTCGAGTTGGCCATTTTCAAGTTTATCTAACTGTCATGCCCACGTTCAAGTTTTCATGTTTAGATTCATGTCGAGTTTTCAAGTCATGTTTTATGTCAAATCGTGTCAAGTTCATGTCCATATTCAGGTTCAAGTCATAATAATGTTCATGTTCAAATTTAAAGCTAATTTATATTTTACCTAATATACCCAAATCGTATTCCCATCGCCCGAAGGTTTGAATCGATACAAATAAATCTAATTAGGGAGTGACATAAAAAGAAATGGGTATAAGGTGGCAAGAGTGATTACTAGCATAGCATGATATGACTTGAAATAAAACATTACTGGCATATGAAATATTGGCCTTAAACATAAAGATTCCAAATCTAGCAAGATAAGGTACTAGTCAAAATAATAGTTGTCACAAGGTGATAGTATAGTCATGGTAACGACTGTCATAAGGTGATAGTATAGTCATAGTAACGATTGTCATAAGATGAGAGTATAGTCACGGTACGACTGTCATAAGGTGATAATCATAAACATGTGGCTAATAACAGGTTCAACATGATAATAAGAGGGGTTTCTCTTTTTGATTTACAACATGAATAGGCCCCAAATCGATGTCATAGTAATATTCAAGATCCAAGACGAACAAGAATGAATGTAAACAGTCATCATACATAGGTCCAATTTCAATTTTACATCATATTCATAATACATTTACAGTTTAAATCTGAAAATAACCGGGGCTTATAGATCGTGGTTCGAGAATTAGAAAAAGAGAGTCGTTTGTTGCTTAGTCAAGTCCTAATAGAAGTCCCCTAATCAGCAATTCCTTTAACGCAGTCTCAACGTAGTAGAAGCAGTCCCTCTCTCAAACTTTTCAAGCAGAATCAGAGCAGCATAAGGTCAGAAAGAAATTTGGTGTAGAGAGACTGGTTTTAGGGGCTGTATTTATAGGGTCAGGTCAACGAATGTGGACAGAAATGAGGCTACATACATCAGAGTGGATCTAGCTTCAGAAATGGGCTCGGGCACCAGGTCGACCCCCAGGTCGACACTATGGTCGACCTGGCCCTGGGTAGGTCGACTACATAGTCGACCCCCAGGTCGACCTGGTCCTGGGCGGGATTTTTCCTGCCTAGTTCATTTGGAGGTTTGAAATTCGAATTTTGAATTCGAATTGAGTCTGTTTTGAATTTGAAAATTTCTGAAAACTTCGAATGGTCATAACTTGGTCATACGGACTCCGATTTTCGAAAACTCGGACTCGTTTCCAAGCAGAATTTCAAGATGAACGCAATGGCGTAACCCTTTTCCCTTGATTCTTATTTTAAAAATTAATTCTACCTTGATTTATGGTTATTACACGTTATAAAAACACGGGTTGTTACATTCTCCCCTCCTTAAAGGATTTCGTCCCCGAAATCACTAAGTAGGGGGGATGTGTCCTACCATCCAATCAACCATCTACTCAAAGCATCATCCACAGGCAACCATTGTCCTTAAAAGACCGCTAGTGATGTATGAACATATGCAGAAAGTTTGTGTATATGAACTTTATCTAATGCAAAAGATCAGGCGGTTACTGATTCAGTAAACCTCCTTAATGCAAAATATGTTAGTGTCATGAATCCAACATGTATGCAAATTCCCAGCATAGTTTATAATCTCTACATGAGTGCATAGTCATTCATCCATATGCAACATCCAAGTGATAGCATAACAAGTTCCATCCTTGTACAAGTATAAGCACCCGTGCATATGCAATATGACAATGTGACTGAGCCGATCTAGTGCCTAATGTGTGTCAAGCAACCACTTGCAACCATTTGCAACCATCAACCATAACATGTTTCAATCACATGTTTACATCTATACAGTTCTACCTAAGGTTCTCAAGGTAAGAACAAGACAAACATAGATATTAGAAGCATGATACGAAAAGGTTTTCAAGGAAAAAGAGATCGAGAATGTACCCTCAAAAAGAAATGGGTAAAGCGCGCGTATCTTTTCTTCGGTTTCCCAAGTTGTGTCCTCTTGGGCTTCACTCCACTGCACTTTCACTAGCTTGACTTCTCGATTCCTTAGCTTCTTAGTCTCCATTCCTAAGATACGAATCGGAACTCGCCTCAATGTTGCTTCTTTCTCCGCTTCCACGTCTTCAAGGATGCTTGGCTCAACCATTTCGGTTGACTCATGCAAACACTTCCGGAGAAGCGAGACGTGAAAGACATTGTGTACTCCAGACAACTTCTCGGGTAAGTCTACCTTGTAGGCCATCCGTCCAATCCTCTCAATGATGGGGAACGGTCCTACAAATCTTGGTGCTAGCTTTCCAACTGCTCCAAAACGAACTACAATGCGTAACGGTGAAACCTTTATAAAGACCATATCTCCGACTTCGAATTCTAAGTCTGTCCTTCTCTGGTCCGCATAAGATTTCTGTCTATCTTGGGCCGTTTTCATCCGTCTTCGTATCAACTCAATCTTCTCAGAAGTGTCCCTTATCATGTCGGGCCCAAGTATAAGTCTGTCTGTCGTCTCCCACCAACAAGTTGGCGACTTGCATGGTCTTCCATATAGGGCTTCGGATTGTGCCATTCCGATGCTAGCTTGGTAACTATTATTATATGCAAACTCCACGAGAGGAAGATGGTCTTCCCAAGTACCACCAAAGTCAAGAATGCATAGTCTCAGGAGATCTTCTAGTACCCTATTTACCCATTCGGTTTGTCCATCCGTCTGTGGGTGATAGGCCGTGCTTAAGTTCAGTCGTGTTCCCATTGCTTCTTGCAGACTATTCCAAAACTAGCTAGTGAAAATCAGGTCACGATCACTAACTATACTAGAAGGAACTCCATGCAATCGTACTATCTCTCGAAGGTAAATAGACGCTAGCCCTGATGCGGTCCTCTTGCTCTTCACCGGAATGAAGTGAGCGCTTTTCGTGAGTCTATCAACTATGACGCATATGCTAGTATTTCCCTTCCTAGATCTAGGCAGTCCATCCACGAAATCCATCGAGATACTCTCCCATTTCCATTGCGGAACCTCCAAAGGATGTAATAGCCTACCGGGCTTCTTCGACTCGGCCTTTACTTGTTGGCACACCATGCACTTCGAAACGAACTCTTCCACGTCCTTTTTCATTCCATCCCAAAAGAAAATGCGTTTTATATCCCTGTACATCTTATCCCCTCCATGATGTATAGTCATCTTCGAGTGGTGCGCTTCTTCGAGAACTCTCCTTACTAAGTCTACCACTTGTGGGACACATTACCTTCCATCGCGCCTTTGCCATCCCTTGTCATCTATGGCATACCTACTGAGGCGACTTGACGTCTCACCCCTAATCAACTTGTCCATGATTTCAACTAACTATGGGTCTTCCTTACGTGAAGTCCCTACTTGATCTAGAAGTGTAGGTCTTAACTCAAGAGATGCAAACGTAACAGTCAATGACTCAACAGCAAGTGTAAAATCAAAGGTTGCTATAAACTCAAGGCTTTTCATTTCAACAAACAAGGGGCTCAAAGTCAGCCTTTTTCTACTTAGCGCGTCTACCACCACATTACCCTTGCCAGGGGTATAAGCTATATCGAAGTCATATGATGCCAAGAACTCCATCCACCGCTGTTGTCTTAGATTCAAGTCTTTCTGTGAGAAGAGGTACTTAAGAGATTTGTGGTCGGTATACAGCTCGAACCTCTCCCCTAGAAGATAATGGCGCCAAGCTTTAAGTGCAAAAACAATCGCGGCCAACTCCAAGTCATGTGTGGGATAGTTTTTCTCATGGACTTTAAGTTTTCTGCCCCCGTAGCATATTACTCTTCCTTCTTGCATTAGGACAGCGCCTAACCCCGTGTCGCACGCATCTGTGTACACGGTAAACATCTTACCTCCATCGGGTAATGCTAAGACTGGAGCTGTGGTGAGGGCTCTCTTAAGTCTCTGAAAAGCAGCATCACATTCTAGGTCACATGCAAAAGGTACGTTCTTCTTTGTTAATTTGGTAAGAGGGGCCGAAATCTTAGCGAAGTCCCTAATGAACTTCCTGTAGTAGCCCGCCAAACCGAGAAAGCTCCTCACCTCCGTTGCATTCTTAGGAATTTTCCAGTCCTGTACCGAAACTACCTTTGCGGGGTCCACAGCTATGCCTTGCTTAGAAACTACATGTCCAAGGAACCGAACTTCCTTCCTCCAAAAATGGCATTTGGAGAACTTAGCCTTTAACTGGTGTGCTCTAAGCGTTTCCATGACTTCCTTGAGATGCCTAGCATGCTCTTCTTCATCTTTTGAGAAGATCAAAATATCATCCACGAAAACTACCACAAACTTGTTAAGGAACTCCCGAAACACCCTGCTCATCAAATCTACAAAGTATGCGGGTGCATTCGTTAACTCAAACGGCATAACGAGCCATTCGACGAACCCATCTGGAGTCCTAAACGCAGTTTTGTCAATGATATCCTTAACCACTCTGAGCTGATGGAATCCTGTGGCTAGATCGAGTTGAGAGAAAACAGATGCTTCCACAAGCTGGTCAAACAGATCGTCGATTCTTAGTAGTGGGTGCCTATTCTTCTTTGTCGGCTTGTTTAACTCATGATAATCTACGCACAGACGAAGCGATCCATCCGCCTTAGTAGCGAATACTACCGGAGCACCCCATTCAAAAATGCTTCGTCTTATGAAATTTTTCTCAAGCAACTCGTTGATTTGTTTAGTGAGCTCTCTTCTTTCTCGCGGGGCCATGTGCCTAACGGGCAATGAAATTGGCTTGGCATTATCAACAAGATAAATTCAGAACTCTATCTCGTGTTTAGGAGGTAATCCTCTCACTTCATCAAAGACATCTGGATATTCTCGGACCACTCTTACAGATTGCAAATTATCGTCGGACGAGTCAAGGGATTCAAGATAACATAACTTGACCGGACCCTTACAGTTATAAGAAATTTCAAGGGTATTACCAAGGCGAGTCATGAGCCTCACTACCCTTCATTCACAATCAAGAATGGCTCCATAATCGGACAGCCAGTCCATACCTAGGATCAAACCGTATCCCATAAATCCAAGAACATAAGCATTACACGTGAATTCTACGCTTAAGATAGAGATCCTCAAATCCACACACATCATAGATAAATGGGCGGAGCCCCCAATTGGATTTGAAACTATAACGGGATCCTCAACCAGACTAGTACTTAGGTGAAGATTTTCAACAATATCAGAAGAAATAAAAGTATGCGATGCGCCAGATTCAAATAAAGTTCGAACAGGAAAGTCAGAAATGTAAACAAGGCTTTCTACGGAAATATTACTACCTCGGTCAGGAGCTGGAGCGGTGTTGAGAGCATGCAACTGCCCTCCAGAAGGTCCTGCTCGCTGAGTCTGCCCCTGCCCCTGCTTCTTAGGGCAATCCTTACTGATGTGTCCAGTATCTCCACAATGAAAGCATTCACCCAACTTCCTCTTCTTCCTTCTACAGTCTTTAGCTAGATGTCCAGTAATACCACAGAAGTTGCACTTCCTCGTCTCACGTGATTTGTTGTTTCTCTTGTTATTCTTATTATTCTTGTTGTTCTCCTTCTTGAAGTCAGCCTTCTTATTCTGAGTCTCATTAGGCTTAACCTCCTTCTTGCTATTCTTGTCTTCCTCATGGAGTAGAGCCATATCCACCAAGCTTTCAAAGGTCGCCCCCATGGGTATATGAGTTAGGGCCAAGCTGTGTAGTGGCTCGTTCAATCCTCGAGCAAAGCGTACAACCTTTTTCTGGGCTGTGTTGTCCAAATCCAAACCGAACCGAGCAAGCTGATTGAACTTATTCACATACTCCCTCACAGACATA
Organism: Allium sativum; assembly: GCA_030737875.1. Classification (NCBI taxonomy): domain Eukaryota; kingdom Viridiplantae; phylum Streptophyta; class Magnoliopsida; order Asparagales; family Amaryllidaceae; genus Allium; species Allium sativum. The sequence continues at coordinate 153,881,900 of CM060912.1, forward strand.
TCCCCTTGCTTGAGTGCTAGGAACCTCTCCATTTGAAGGTTCTCCTCTGCCGACGATAGGAATTTAGCCCAAACCTTTCTCTAAAATCTGCCCAAGTCTCAACTGACCTGGTAGCGTTGGTGACTTCCCACCAAAATGCAGCTTCCTCTTTCAACAACCATGCTGCCAACTGAACTTTCCTATGGTACTCCATATCAAAGATAATGAACAAGTCTTCTGTTTCCTTTAGCCAGTTTCGTGCCTCAACGAAGGTTTTAGTTCCAACGAAGTTCTTGCCGCCCATCGCTTTAAAGTCTTTGCATATTTTGGCAAAGGCGGTACCAGGAGGAGGAGGAACCGTGGCCACTGGAACGGAGGAGGAGGGATGTCTGCCATGCCCGCGTCGTTGGCCCGGGCTTCTAAGTACCTTCAGAACCATCCAGGCACGGGTATTCCCTCAGGAACGTTAAGATCGGCCATGCTGAAAAACGAAAAGAAAAGATTCAAACGAGGAAACAAAGGGAAGTGCTAATGGCTTCTTGGGGAATAACCTTTTTAAACATAAAACTTTTCTTGAAAAATGCTTCTTTATAAATGGTTTTGAAAACAGTTTCAGAAGGTTTTTAAAACTTTTGCCCAACCTGGTAACCTTCTGCTCTGATACCAAATTGTAACACCCCACCTCCGCGGTCACTCACAAAGGGAATGCAGTAGTTTTAGTGGAGTATTATCTAGGTAAACATGCACAGAGATATCACAAGGCAGAACATAAATAAAGCAGCGGTAGAATTTAAAAACCAACTTTTTATTATTTCCAAGAAAAGAGTCAAAAGCTCATATATCCAAGATACAAATTATTCCATTACATCAAGTTCATAGTAAAGAAGCATAAACTTTAAAACAAAAGTAAATTATTCCCCATAAATAGAAGAAGTAGCCATAGCATAGCCCAAGACCAAACCGTACATGAGCTGTCAGAAAGCAAGTTGAATCCAAGCTAAGAGCTAGTGTTTCCTACCTGGGAACCTGGGGGGAAACAAAAGAAAAAAGGGCGAAATAAAAAGGGTCAGTCATAAAGACTGGTAAGCCCTAGTGACTTTTAGTATGAAAACTAATAAAGGTAACATGATATGTGAAAACTGGAATTAAACATAAGGATGATAACAGAACTAGTTGGGTAATTAAGATAACAAGATAAGTCAAGTCTGGCATCGCATGTTCAAGGTTCGCTGCACAAACTGTACTAGTATTCTAACCCATATCAAGTATTAACCATGAAATGATCCCTTCGCCCAGTGTCCTGAAGTGACCCATTACGGGGTCCTACGGTACGATCTACTAATCGATCAGCTCCCTACAAGTCCTAGCTCGTCATGTGTCTGTGTCATACGGCCCTATCCAGAAATGTAGTTACCTGTGCTAGCTCCACCATAGGGTGTATCAAGTCCTATGGTGCCAACCACCGACACGAATCAAGCACGCACAGTGTAAATCTACGAGTGCCCAATGCCTGCTTTTTCAACTTCGGACTATGTGCACGACCATAGCCCGCCTGAACCTACAATGGTGCACTTACTCAGCCGTCGTTCTGGTCGCTTACAATCAGCCCAGTAATCGTTCCCCACCCTGCCTAGTCCCAGGGTATCGTGATACATCTAAGTGGGTTACTGCTGAAAAGGACAGCGTAACTAGGGTTTCTAATGGGTTAAGTGTTGTCATTCAAATTCTGACTTAACCCTATCCAGATCATGTATCAAGTTGGTCAAGTGTGTTCAAGCAGTTCATGACTTAACCCTGTCTAGTCATCGTGTCAAGTTGTTTAAGTATATTCAAGTGGTTCATGACTTAACCCTATCATGTGGCATTAATTCATTAGTGCACGCCAACCTCTCACATTAGACTAACTGTTGTGGTTACTGGATTTGCTGGGCGGTTCCGGGCAGATTTACACCACAACATAGTCTAACCTCGGGTTTTTACGTGCGATATGACCAACTACCCACATTGGATCCTATTGTTTGCAGCCACTGGATTTTCCGGGCGGTTCTGGGCAGATTTACACTGCAAACTCAACCCAACCTCGAGTTGGCCATTTTCAAGTTTATCTAACTGTCATGCCCACGTTCAATTTTTCATGTTTAGATTCATGTCGAGTTTTCAAGTCATGTTTTATGTCAAATCGTGTCAAGTTCATGTCCATATTCAGGTTCAAGTCTTAATAATGTTCATGTTCAAATTTAAAGCTAATTCATATTTTACCTAATCTACCCAAATCATATTCCCATCGCACGAAGGTTCGAATCAATACAAATAAATCTAATTAGGGAGTGACATAAAAAGAAATGGGTATAAGGTGGCAAGAGTGATTACTAGCATAGCATGATATGACTTGAAATAAAACATTACTGGCATATGAAATATTGGCCTCAAACATAAAGATTCCAAATCTAGCAAGATAAGGTACTAGTCAAAATAATAATTGTCACAAGGTGATAGTATAGTCATGGTAACGACTGTCATAAGGTGATAGTATAGTCATAGTAACGATTGTCATAAGATGATAGTATAGTCACGGTACGACTGTCATGAGGTGATAATCATAAACATGTGGCTAATAACAGGTTCAACATGATAAAAAGAGGGGTTTCTCTTTTTGATTTACAACATGAATAGGCCCCAAATCGATGTCATAGTAATATTCAAGATCCAAGATAAACAAGAATGAATGTAAACAGTCATCATACATAGGTCCAATTTCAATTTTACATCATATTCATAATACATTTACAGTTTAAATCTGAAAATAACAGGGGCTTACAGATCGTGGTTCGAGAATTAGAAAAAGAGAGTCGTTTGTTGCTTAGTCAAGTCCTAATAGAAGTCCCATAATTAGCAATTCCTTTAACGCAGTCTCAACATAGTAGAAGCAGTCCCTCTCTCAAACTTTTCAACCATAATCAGAGCAGCATAAGGTCATAAAGAAATTTGGTGTAGAGAGACTGGTATTAGGGGCTGTATTTATAGTGTCAGGTCAACGAATGTGGACAGAAATGAGGCCACATACATCAGAGTGAATCTAGCTTCAGAAATGGGCTCGGGCACCAGGTCGACCCCAAGGTCGACACTATGGTCGACCTGGCCCTGGGTAGGTCGACTACATAGTCGACCCCCAGGTCGACCTGGTCCTGGGCGGGATTTTTCCCGCCCAGTCCATTTGGAGGTTTGAAATTCGAATTTTGAATTCGAATTGAGTCTGTTTTGAATTTGAAAATTTCTAAAAACTTTGAATGGTCATAACTTGGTCATACGGACTTCGATTTTCGAAAACTCGGACTCGTTTCCAAGCAGAATTTCAAGATGAATGCAATGGCGTAACCCGTTTCCCTTGATTCTTATTTTAAAAATTAATTCTGCCTTGACTTATGGTTATTACACGTTATAAAAACACGGTTTGTTACATTACGGGTCCCAGAAGTTGGCGCCTGTAATGACCCGGATATTTAGCGATCTTGGTTATCCAATATACAACACATATCGAACATCCAAGGATCGAAAATACCGGTCATTAATGAATAAATTAGAGGGTGAGGAAAGATAAGATAGAAACTTAGAATAGAAGAAGAAGAAGAAGAACACAACATCAGAGTAACACGAACCTTACAGCGGAACGAATAATATATAATAGATAATATATCCTTGAAATAAAATCAGTATATCTATACAATAACATTATCAGAGTACAGCACTTACAACACAGCGGAAATAAACTATAGCTATATGATCCAGAAGCCTCCTGCTCCAGCTCTTCCAGTATATCTGTAAATTCCTGACTACTTGACTGCCCGTAAAAAATTGGGCACCCAAGAGTTTAGGGAAAACAAAACAAAACAAACTCTTGGTCAGTCATGGGACTGGTGTGAGTAAAACAGTTTGAACAATTGAACAAGTAAACGATATCTCATAAGACCACACCGTATAACGGAACGGGTTTTTCCCTTATGAGAATCCAAAATATCTTTATATAAAAATCTTTTGATATTATAATAATGTCTATCAACCACAGTATAATAATCATCTAGCAGAAACGCTTTCATCTCACGTTCTACATATATAGTATACAATCAAAACCGCAAGCACGTATTGGGTAATGGATTTCCAACTATGACAAGGTATGGAACCACCTTTCTCTAGTGTACCTCTAGAAAGGAATACACTGGGTTCAACAAGAACATCTTGCAACCCGGCCACACATGACCGACCACTCATTTCACTTGAGTGTATCGAATGTATATCACCAACGGTTGGGATCAGCAACCGTTTCCTGAATGGGACAGCATCAACAATGGATTTTTAGAAGTAAATGAAACTCTAGATCAGGTGATTATACACCCTACTTCGGAGCGACCGACTTAGCCATGCTGTCTGCCCGATTTCTGTCATTTACCGGTTGATGAGGCTTGAGGTTACGCTTCATCATCACATCAGATTCACTTTGAATGCCACATCGTCAAATCCATCAAATCACCAATTGACGTCTACAATAGTACATTACGTGTTAGTTAAAGAAGTTTCCTTCTCCGCTTCCACTCTTGGTACGGTTGAAGAAATCAATGTACGTGACCTTTCTGGAAATACTCTGTCAGACATTCATCCTTACAAGTCACCCAGGAATAGGATGAACCGAAGCTACTATTCAGTATATCCATCTTAGGCACTGTTATCTAAGATTTATACAACACCCCTTGCACTTTACTCCGTCTTCAATTATATTTGGCATATATGATTCACAATGCTTATGCCAATACAGAGTGGTTCTTTGGATAAAAATCCAACCGGTCTCTCCATATTAACAACGTTAAAATTGTTAAAAACTTCGATAGTCTGTGATTTAACCATCAATGAAAAACAAGTGTGCAAACAACGATATTATTTCTAGATGGAAATTCTATCAATCAATCATCAATCATATATATATATATATATATATATATATATATATATATATATATATATATATTTCCTTATTTTCTATGTTTAGAAAATATACGTTATTAACACTGGAAAACATTTCCATAACTTATTTCTTATTTCCAATTTCAATATTTGATTACGTTTCTGATTCTATTTGGAAAACATTTCCAAATCTTCTTTACTTGGATTTAAACAGATGTTTAAATCAACATCGCGACGACAACTCGAACCACTATACTTATTTACTAAATTTACTTAACCACTTTCACTCTCGAACCTTAACCATTTCTAAATTAAAAATGAAGTCAATCAAGTTGGGGTATAACTACCTCTCAGACCTTAACCGAACAACGTTTCAAATCTCGAAATAGGTTAAGTTCATCTTTTAACTCTTTAACACTTCCTTACGTAACTCTCGTTCGAATAAATCTCTATTCGATAACTCCTCCCTTCGAATAACTATATTTGATAATCTCTCTTATGAATAACTAGATTCGAAACCCTTTCTTCGAATAAACTAAATCCGATTAACTCTATTTATTTAACCCCTTACTAAACCTCTTTCGAATAACTAATTCGATAACTCCTTTCGATTAAACTATAATCGATAACTCCTTTCGATTAAACTATAATCGATAACTCCTTTCGATTAAACTAATTCGATAACTCCTTTCGAATAACTAATTCGATAACTCCTTTCAAATAAACTATTCATTTATAAAGATTTACTTTAGTAACGGTTCTTCACTTTACAAATGATTTCCTTTTTAGTAACGTTTTCCTTTTTATAACGTTTTCCTTTTTATAACATCCTATTCAGTTATAAACAAATTTCCTTTTTATAATTCTATTTATTTTATAAATATTTCCTTATTCTCTATTTGTAAATGGTTTTACAAATACCTCCTTTTCGATTTCATTTGTAAAGGTTTTACAAATATTCCTCTTTCGATTCCATTTGTAAATGGTTTACAAACATTTCTCTTTCTGATTGATTTGTTGATGGTTTACAAACCTTTCTCGTTCTAATCTATTTGCAAATAATTCCTTTAGGGTTTCATTTCTAAGTATTTTCTATTTATAAATAATCCATTTATAAATAAATTTCTATTTATAAATGTTCCATTTATAAATAATTCCTTTTATAAAATCTCCTTTGATTGTTATAAATATTATCTCTTTTATAAAATCCTTTGATTTTATAAATAATCTATTTTCAATATTCATTTTGAAAATTCCCTTTTCACCATTCCGGTATGCTATGGTATTCAACATATCAAATCACGATGATCAATATCATCCAAACACATATAATTGGCAACAGATTATATATCACATCATATATCACAATATATGAACAACAGTAAAATAAATGTTGAGGGATCCAGTCGGATTCCTCCAACCTGTTTCCCTGCATCCACAGATGTTACACAATAAAATCAACATCACTATATGATATATTTTGTTAAACAGAATCAATATAGAAATTCAACTAAATAACTAGCAGTTCAATCAAACAGTCAACACACAGTCAATTAGCCTATATTTAACAGTTCTAAAAATACAACATGAAAATATAACTGTTCAGAGTTAGTGAGATTTACTCACATTGGCGGTTCATCGTTAAAGAACGATAAACTGTTGTTTGATTTGAATCAAACAATTTTCGCCATAAATTCAAACGAGTTTCAATCCACTTTCAGTCAGTCCCATGTTGTAGTGTCCGTCCATACGATCCTAACGAATCTGACTGTTCGTGATTCTGATATCATACGACGAAGATATGGCATTTACAAGTTATACATATTATTTAAAATAAAATTTAACTTAATTTAATTTGAATACTTGGGCCAAACGTTTAAACCCAGCCCAATATCACCTACCCACTTAAAATCTACACCCGCAAATGGATCCCTTTCTTCCTCAATCAAAATCCATCGCTCCAGTATTTGCTTTAACACCATTGAGTGACACTTCCCACTACTTCGGCCACCAAGGATCACTACAACTAACTCCAACCAATTCGCCAACAAAATCCGCACCCGCCAAACCCCAGTACCACGAACTCGATTCTCCTCTTCCAGAACCGACCTGCTGCTTCCATCTTCACCTTTTGCTGTCGCGATTCGTTCCTGACCATCGAAGAGCACCTCCTCTAGGTAAAACGAACCGTAATGACACGCCGAGCAACCCTGTTCCTACCACTACACCGCCGACCTCGCCAACTTGATGTCGATACCAGCCCTACCTTCATGATGCCAAAAATCCAACTACAGTAAGCAGTGTCGAACTTTACAATAGGTACACCAATGTGATGATCTCCCTTCCACCAAGCTAACGGATCCAACATCGACTGATTTCGTTGAGAAATAGGATGGATTTAATTGTTTGAAGAAATGATAAAGTGGCGGCTCGTTTTTTTCTGTTGACTTAGGAAGAGGAAAATTAGGTTTAAGAAGTATAGAGGGGTATATATAGGAGGATTAGATATTTTATTTCGAATATTATATTGAATTATAATCAACTGTTGTTTTTATTTGTCCTTTAAAATTCCTACGATCACATACGATACCCAAAAATCACGAAACTGGACATACACCTTTAGTTCGATATTACGGTCCCAACGAAACTGGTTTCGTCAAATTCCGACTCTGTTTGCTCACACAGCGTATTTTCAACTGTCAAAATATCGACTGTTTTTCACATTAAAAATCGATACGGCCACATACTGACTTCAAAAATCACGAAAATTGAAATCTAACAATTATTTAACATTGCAAATCCAACAAAATTAGTTTCGTCGAATTCCGACTTCGTTTGCAAAAGTGGCTATTTTTAAAGTCCTAAATAATCCTTTTTAAATATATAAATATATTTATAAACAATTAAATTTAATATTTAAAAATAAATATTATCGTATATATTTACAACGGAATACCATATAGCTTCAGAAAAATCTTATATGGATTTCTAACTAGATATTTCAAATCTGGGTTAACCCGATATTCGATTTATATTGAAATTCCTTTTTTTAAAATATATATAATTCCTTTATAAATTATAAAGGAATTCCACAACGACTTTTCTAAAATTTGATTTGGACGTAAATCAAAATCTACACGACGAAATCCTGATTTTTCTCTTCCACTAGAAAGATATACTCCACCAGCTCCTAACGTTTCTTGTTTCACATAAATCCGATTTAAAACGAATCATGTACATTCAGTTGAAGTTCAAATTGCCAAATTATGAACTGTAGCGCCATTTCAAGCTCGATTTTAATTATAATATAATTATACGTTTAAACTGTCGTTTATATAATATATTTGTTATTCAAATTAAATTCTAAACTGAATTAAATATCACAGATGATCCGGTTCACACCATATCATCATTTCAGCCAATTCTGATTATTTAGAATTAAATATATTATTTAATTTATTATTTTAATTAAATATTCACCATTATTTAATTCCATAACCATTTAATTCACTATATCACTATTTATATAATTAAATTAATTAATTATAATACCTCTGCAAATGTGGGTCATTACAGCGCCTTTGAAGAGCCGCTGCGCCCTCCTCCTTGCATCGATCTGAGCGCAGCCTCCAGGCGTGGCTGCGCGACTCCAAGCTCCACCTCGTGGCATCGTCCGATCATCCCCTAGTTGCGCGGATTTGGCGATAATCGCTGACCTAGTTTTGAAGCAAACAGTGGAGGTAACGGCTTTAAATATTTTCAACTATTTAAAAGCACTTTAAAGCACTACGATTTATGATTTCACAATAAAAATCATATCTTTTTGCTGTGTGATCGAAATCCAGTGAAATAAGAGACAGTAGACTCATGTGGACGTCTTCTACATTCTAGAAGAGACCACATATTTTTCTGAGCCTTCTACAATTTTTAGTGGGGTGGAACCCAATTTGAGATTTCTGAATTATAAACGATATGGAAATAACGATGTATAAAATGTATATTCGAAGTATGAGTTATATAAGCGTTGTACGCCTCATGTATAAGCGTTGTGTAAGTTGTATGTTCGATGAATAAATTATATACACGTTGTAAAAATGATATATGCGTTGAAATAAATTGAAATGATATTGAAATGAAATCGAAATATAGTTATATACGTGTATATATATATATATAATTCCCTCATCCACAGACCATGGATGATATATATTGGTTGTGATATTGTTTAGATTGTTGGTTGATGTGAAAATTTGGTGAATATCATGAATGGTTGGTTTGAAATGATGGATTGTGAGTGAAATCCCAATAGGATTAGTATATGGGAAAATTCGTCTGCGTACAAACTAGATATTGAAAATCCCCATTGTCAAAAGCTGTGAGGCTTTAAGGTAGAGCGAGAAGCCATACTAGGGACGGTCCCGGTTTTAACTACCCTGCCATTATGATGCCGAAATTTTCTAAAATATTTCTGTGTTTGATTTATATTCATGTATTGAAATAAAATTCATGTGTTGAAATAAAATTCATGTGTTAAATAGAAATTCATGTGTTAAATGGAGTTCGTGTATTGAATAAATTCTTTGAAAGATAAAAATAACATTTTTATCATATATATAGACTATATAAAAATTGTTTTAACACCAAAAGTAACATTTTTACCTTATATATAAACTATATAAAATAATCGTGTTTTAAAGTAAATTGTTTTACAATAAAAGTCACATTTTTATTATATATATCAACTATAGAAAATATTCATGTGTTGAATAAAGGACTAGAACGATAAAAATCATATTTTTATCGTATATGTGAAGTCAAAAACATTCATTGGTTAAATATATCGATTGAACAATAAAATCTACATTTTTATTGTGAATATGAAGTGCTAAAAAAGTTCATGTGTTGAATAAATATTTTTGACGATAAAAATATCGTTTTTATCAAATATGTGAAATGAATTTGGTTTTGAAATCGAAGAATGAATTATATATATATAAAATAAAACGAATAACGAAGCTGCAGTTCGTGTTTTGAAACCATGATTTCAAACGATTAGTGCGGGAGATCCGACCATCGGATTTTCCCGAAACCGAAACCATTGGGTTCGCTTTGGAAATATCTTTCCAACGACACCCAGTTGTATTGTGTGGAATGTTTAATTCAAACTGAAGAAAAACAGCACTAGAATCGATTATATTTATATATATATATAAATATAATTAAATTAAATCGAATAATGACGCTGCAGTTCGTATTTTGAAATCGTAACTTCAAACGATTGTACCGGGAGATCCGATCATCGGATTTTCCCAAAACTGAAACCGTTGGATTTGTTTTGAAAAGATCTTTCTAATGATATAAATTTTTTGAAGATCCAACGGATGGATTTTCAGATATGTGTAAATCAAATCTGAAGAAACACAGCGCCACGGCCGTGTTATGGCCTGAAGCGTCGTTTGAATGAATTGGTTATTTTTAAATGAATAAAAATAGTGATAAATTGTTATGAAATATTATAAATGATATGGAATGGAAAATAAACCGAATTTACCCAGTTTATCATATATTTGATGGTTGAGTGTGTTTGGTGTGAAAATTACACTTAAGAACAGAATTATTGGTGTCGAATAATTTAACCATTGAAATGAATTGATTTAAATATATGTGAATTATTTGAAAAGTCCAAGTTAAATCTCATTTCAAATAATTGATCGGCGATATGAAGTCGATGACGGAGACGGTGGTTGAAGACCGGAGATCTTCACCTCGGTTAGATGATAATTGATGTCTTGATTGGGAGGCATCCCGAAATATAGATAATAAGTGGTGATCGTCCAGACGTACATGGAGATCTATCGATATGCAACGTATATAGTGCCTCCGGTTTCATTTAGACCCAGAACGAACTTGTAAATGGACTTTGTGTCTAACATTGGATTTTGTTCTATGCTTATTGATCTCTATTAAATATATATCTGTTTGGTGGCGGAGAATTTATTCTCTTGCTTAACGCCCTTCTCTGAGACGTACGAGCTCAGAGGTTATATATCGATAGAAATCAGTCACATAGAGTGAATTGCCTGTGTTGTATGCCTAAGTGGCAGATGATCAAGGCTTCTGTTGAAAAGCAAAGTCTTGTGGTTAATGATCAAATCACGGCCCGTGTGGCATAGCTTTGTGTATAACGTTGATTTGCGAGCCTCACACCCCGTTATGAACCAAAGACGGAAGAGGACCTCAGGGAGGGCATGTGTTTCCTTCTATCTAGGGTGGTGTTAGTGACCTACCAGCCCTAACATTTATATTATTTTCACCTGTGTGATTGTTGCTGTTGCGAGGCACCTCGGATATATCGGTGACTATGTGGAGCCGATGGAGCCATTAAACTCATTTACGCCCCCAAAGTGCGGGGAAACGCAGTGTTCAGGCATTTTAATCCACATCGGTGGACCGACCCTGACGATCCAAGGGTCACTCGAGCTCTGATCCTAAGACTCGGGCTAGACAGTCTCGAATTCGGTAAGGACTATCTATTTACTTGGTTCATGATGGAAATCCAATTTCCAAATACGTGACTGTGCGGTTTTGATTATATTCCTATATATGGCGACATGAATATATGGTACCCATGACGTCTATGATTGATTCTTATGATTTGAAATTGTTTTTGAAACATATAAACACTAGTAATAATATCAAATTCTTTTGTTTTATTCGTTTCAAGCATATTTTACCCATTATAAAGTAAAACTCTATCCTCCGGTTTGCGTTGCATTGTGTGATGGGAACTGAGTCTTATAATGGCTTCATTTTTATAAAAAGCACTGCGATGTTTAAAAGATTAACTTGTTTTAAATAACTGGAAATCCAATAGAGTAAACCTGTTCCGCGAAAGTGGCGTGGTCTTGTGATTAGCCATATTATAAAATGTGTTAAGTAGATTTCTCATATCAGTCTCATGACTGACTCGTAGTTTGTTTCGCTTGCAAACTTGGATGCCCCTTTTCCTACATGGGCAACCTTGTATTCAGGTTTTAGTAGGATCTTTCTAGATAGCTGGAGCTGAAGATGGATTCTACCATTTATCTCTTTTTATGTTATTCAGCTCCTATTGTACATATTATGTTTTATTTTCCGATGTAGACATTTATGTATAGCTGAACTGTATTTTTGTACTAAGTATGATCCTGTATATTGTGTAACTCTGATGATTATGTTTATCCAGTGTATTCTATTGTACATTATTTGGTGTATTTAATTATTTTTGTTCTGCTGTTATCTGTTTATGTGTTATAATCCAAAGATTACACTTGCCAACGTCGTACCGGGTTTTGGGGTCGTCGCAATGTGGTATCAGAGCTTTGGTTAAGCTTAGTTCTGGAATATAACATATCAACGAATTCATCAGAAATAGAACCAGTAGTGTTCTAGGATGAATAACTCATTATAAATAGGATCCGTAATATCCTGGTATGAGTATAACAGAATGAAATACACCCGATAGACACATTTACATTCAAGTATATGTTTCTATGTTTTATAATATCTTTTCTCTTGACCTGACACTTGGTCTGCTATTTGCAGAAGTACTAGAAAATGAGTGTCAGAAACATAAGAAGGAATACTGAACCAGATATTGAAGCTCTAGTAAAGAGGTATCAAAATCTGGGTGGATCACCATTCTTGGGAAAGGAATCCATTAAGGAAACACAAGCTTGGATTCGTTCTGCTGAGAAAATCTTTGAGGGTTTAAAGCTGAGAGATGATCAGAAAAGGTTACTGGCATCTTGGGCACTCAAAGAGGAAGCTTTGTTCTGTTGGGATTAGATCATTAAGGATAATCCAGAAGGTGATATCATCTGGGATAGATTCAAAGAGATTTACAATGAAAGATTTATTCCTCCAGAAGCAGCTGAGCGATTATGTGATGAATTCTGTTATCTGATACAAGGAGATATGACCATTCCAGAATATCATAAGAAATTCGATGAACTGTCTCATTTTACCCCTCATCATCCGAAGAGGAAAAATCTGAGATTTATTAACGGGCTTCAAAGAAAGTACCAAAGTGGTGTAATGGGGCATGTGAAGTTCCCTTTTTATGAAATTATATACATGGCTTATCAGTATAAAGATCTCCATAAGAAAGGTCCTTTGAACAACGAAGACGAAGTCAGTTCGAGTAACAAAGAGGAGTTTGAGACCGACAGTCTTGAGGCCAGTACGATGCCTGAGGTAAGTGAGAAGCTCAAGGCCAAGAGAAAAAGGGTTAAATCTGAAAAAGAACCAGTAACGACAGCCATATGCTCTAACTACAATAAGCAAGGCCATTTGACCAGGAATTGTAAATCCTCGAAAAAACGAAAGAAGGATGAATCTAAACGCGGTAAGAAATTTCAAGAGAACAGAAAATGCGATGGATGTCAGCAGACTGGTCATCTTTTAAAGGCCTGCCCGCTATTCAGAAAACTTGAAGCAGTACATGTGAATGAAGTGGCAGAAACTTCAACATCCTCAGCTATTCAGGGAAGGTCTGATGTTTTGGAAGGCACGCTTACTGTCAAAAACATTCTAGTTAAAGTACTGTTTGATACAGGCGCGCCGCGAAGCTTTATTGCAAACAATGCAGTTAAGAAGCTGGATTTGAATTTGAAAAGGCTCAAAGAACCCATCATTGTCCATAATCCGGTTGGGGGTTCCCTCGATCTTAGCTAGCTATGTGGGGTGCCTGTCTCTTTTTCCAGATATCGATTTCCTACCATCTCAATCGTCATGAATTTTACCCAATTCGATCTTATTTTAGGATTGGATTGGTTAACCAAATATGAAGCAGAGGTTAAATGTGCCGAGAGAGTGGTTAAGGCAAGGATTAAATCAGGGGATTATATCACCATACCATGTGAAGGTCTGAATTCAGATAGAAAAGACTTTTGGTCAGCTCTGGATGTTTCTCCTGCTCAAATAGAAAATATCCCTATGGTCACAGAGAATATTCCAGACTTCATAAAAGATATTCCTGTCGTTAAGGATTATGCAGATGTGTTTGAAGAAGTTGTTAGCTTACCTCTGAAGAGAGAAATTGATTTTAAGATCGCTTTAATCCCGAATGCAAGGCCAGTAGTGCATGCTATTCGGAGAATGACTCTAAAAGAGAAAGAAGAATTCGATGATCAAACTCGACAGCTTGTATGGAAGGGTCTGATAAGGCCTAGTTTCTCTGATTGGGGAGCAGCAGTGGTGTTTGTCCCAAAGTCGGACGGTACTCTTCGACTATGTGTGGATTATCGTGACTTGAATAAACAGACATTAAAGAACAAATATCCATTGCCGTGGATTGATGATTTGTTGGATCTATTGAACGGTGCACAAGTATTCTCAAGGATGGACCTAGCTACAGGCTTCCATCAGCTTCGTATTGCCGAAGAGTGTGTTCCTACGACAGCATTTAGAGGTCCCGATTTATTCTATGAGTGGTTAGTAATGTCGTTCGGCTTATGTAACACTCCAGCATATTTTGTGGATTTAATGAATCGAGTATTCCGCGATGTCTTGAATAAATTTGTTCTGGTTTTCAATGATGACATATTGATCTTCTCTAAGTCAGAGAGCGAGCACTCAGAACATTTGGAACAAGTGTTGGAAATTCTCAAAAAGAATGTCTTGAAGGCCAAACTTCCCAAATGTATATTCTGGCAAGAAGAAGTCAAGTTTCCTGGCCACGTTGTATCTAAAGAGGGAATTTCTGTGGATCCCAGTAAAATCACAGCTATTCAAAATTGGAAGCAGCCTAGTATTCCTACAGAAGTTCGAAGTTTTCTTGGATTGGCTAGTTATTATCGGAAGTTCGTTAAAGATTTTTCGAAGATATCTAGTTCCTTAACAAATCTTACGAAGAAGCACGCAAAATTCAAGTGGACTCCCGAATGTGAGGAGGGTAATCAGAAGCTAAAATTAAGTTTAACAACTGCTCCAATGTTAATGATTATCGATGGCAATCAAGACTTGAAAGTCTGGACGGATGCCTCTAGAGAAGGCCTTGGTGCAGTCTTAATGCAAAGAGGTCAAGTGGTTGCTTATGCTAGCCGTCAATTGAAACCGCATGAGAAAAATTACGTTACTCATGATCTTGAGTTGTTAGCCATTGTATTTCCTTTAAAATCTGGAGGCACTATCTTCGGGTGAGAAATTTGAACTATTTACAGATCATCAGTCGCTAAAGTATCTGTTCACCCTGAAAGACTTGAATCTGAGGCAGCAACGTTGGCTAGAATTTCTTGCAGCATACGATTTTGAGATTTTGTACACTCCAGGGAAAGCCAATGTTGTAGCCAATGCGCTAAGTAAAAAGAATGTAACGATCGCCAGTTTTATTATTACGACTTCATTGATTGATAAAATATCTGCGCTTCAGAAGGACGATCACTTCATTCAGAGAATCAGGGAAAGAATACAGAAAGGCTAACTTTTGAGTTTCCAGATTGATAACCAAGGGGTTCTAAGGCTAAAGGGTCGAATTTGTGTTCCTAACATTTATGAGCTCCGGAGGGAAGTACTGGATGAATGCCACAAGTCAAAGCTTAGTATCCATCCTAGAGTGAGCAAAATGTATAATGATATTAAGCGTACATTCTGGTGGAGGTCGATGAAGAGAGACATTTCTTTATATGTTAGCAGGTGCTCTACTTGCCAACTAGTCAAGAGCGACCAATAGAAACTTGCTGGATTGTTGCAACCGCTGGACATTCCAGGTTGGAAGTGGGAACATATTTCCATGGAATTCATAGATGGTTTTCCCAGAATCAGGAAAAAAAATGACAGTATTTGGGTGATCGTAGATCACTTCACGAAGACCGCCCATTTTATTCCTGTCAGATCCAATAGAACCGCCCAAAGTCTAGCACAGATTTATTTCAAAGAAATTGTTAGGCTACATGGAGTGTCGATCAGTATTAATGATAGAGATCCAATATTTAATAGCAAATTCTGGGAGGCATTTCAAGTAGAACTGGGAACGAAGCTGAATCTGAGCACTGCCTATCATCCTTAGACAGATGGTCAGACTGAGAGGGTGAATCGTATTCTAGAAAATTTATTGCGGGCTTGTGTACTTGATTTTGGTGGATCATGGGAAGACCACTTGCATTTGGCGGAGTTCTCATACAACAACAGCTACCAAGCGAGCCTGACAATGTCACCATTCGAAGCATTGTATGGTAGACCATACCGATCTCTTGCTTGTTGGGTAGAACCTGGAAATAGGCTTGTATTGGGACCAGATATGATTCGTGAAGCTGCGGATAAAGTTGATTTCATTAAGAAACGATTGCTAGCAGCTCAAAGCCGATAGAAGAGCTATGCAGACTCGAGAAGGAGGGATTTAGCATTTCCTATTGCTGACTATGTGTATCTAAGGGTTTCTCCGATGAGAGGAGTGATTCGATTTGGCAAAACTGGGAAGTTGGCGCCCAGAGTTATTGGCCCATTCCCTATACTTGAACGGATTGGAACTCTCGCTTATATATTTCAATTGCTTAATTGGTTGCCTGGAGTACATAATGTGTTTCACGTATCTCAACTTCGAAAGCATGTTCATGATCCAGACTTGATCGTGGAAGAAGCAGCATAGTGGGATATAGAAATTACTCCAGAATTGGCTGTGAGTAGAGAACCGCTCAAGATAATTTGCAAAGAAACCAAAGAACTGAGGAACAAGAAGGTTCACTTAGCCAAAGTTCAATGGAGTGGAGATCCGCGAGATTGTACTTGGGAAACTGAGGAGAGTATTGTGAAAGCCTACCCTAAGTGCGCGGTGGATATCTTTGATTGACTCTGGTGCAAGGTACATTTACCATACTTTGCATTACCATTTTGTTCTCTACTTTGTTGTTGTTTTCTTTTCATGGATGTATAACTTTTTAATTATATAGTCTGAATGATTTCAAAAGATTATATGAATTAATTAGTATATTTTTGAAAGTTAACAAACAAATTGATTGTTGGTTGTGTTGTCTGATTTTGGTTAATTAATTAGAATTTTGAACCGTTTAGCCAAATTGAACTGAATTGAAAATAGATAGAAATATATACATGTGCATTATATATGTGTGAGCAGGTTATGGATAAACAGCTAAGAAGAGGAATAAAATTGTTTGTCGGACAAATAGGTACATGTTTATTATATTTCTTGGGATTTGATGATTTTATGAGCCGATTGGCTAGCCACTTGGCTTTTCCTTTTTCTTTTGGACTGGTGAGGGCCATGGGAGGCTATTTGAAATATCCCGAAGCTCCACGTACAAAGGAGGTTATGGAAAAAAATTTCGAAAATTTAGGGTGTTAGCCAATTTTTTGAAGAATTTGAAAATTCTTAGAAACTGAAAAGTTGGAGAATGGAAGCCAAAATGAAAGTTGAGTTGGTTAATTACACAACTTTCGACTTCTTTCCTTTTCGAGGACGAAAAGTTTTAAGTGGGGGAGATTGTAACAACCCGGAAAATCTGAACCAATTTAAAGTTTTTAAATTGGCTATTTTAGTGGATTTTAAATATTTAAAACAAATATTTTAAATAATAACGACGAAAAGTGTGTCTGAATTGACGTTTGAAAAGAAATATAATTATTTTTAATTATAAACAAAGCCTGAAATGGCGCGGTAGTTTAAAAATTTGAATTCAAACTTTGACTGAATTTTCAGTCAAACCAAAAATATTTAAATCTGTTAGTGGATATCTTTCTAACGAATCTGAAAAATTGAAGTTCCATAGCGGGAATCAAAAGTTATGGCCAAATGAATTTTCAGAAAGGTCACTGTAGAGTTTATATAGCCAGTGAAAATAGCCATTTTGCAAACGACCTTAGAATTCGACGAAACCACGTTTGTTGGATCCGAGATGTTAATTTATTGCTAGGTTTCAAATTTCATAATTTTGGAAGTTAGTATGTGGGCGTGTCAAAGTAAAATGTGTTTGGTCGATTTCTATTAAATTGGATCAACCAGAAAAGTGCCATTTTTCAAACAATCTCAGAATTCGACGAAACAAGTTTTGTTGGGACCATATCGTCAGAACATAGCTAGATTTATTTTTCTGGAATTTTTAGAATCAATATGTGGCCCCGGCAAATTGAAATGTACGTTCAACTCAAATATTGAATGTTTTATACATTAATATGAAGAAAAATTGACTGAAACAGTCAAACGGGCCTACGAAACATATCCCATTGTGTTCGGAATGGGGGTAATTAGCTAGGGGCGACATTCGTTGGGTTTGGATTGGAGCTAGTATGTGAAGAGGCGTATTTTTGAAAATTTTAAAAATATAAATAAAAAAAATATCATTGGCCCATCGTCTTTCTCTTTCCCCGATACACCTGCTCTCGATGGCGATAAACCCTTCCCCGCTTCTCTCCTCTTTATCTCCTGAACCACGCATTGAAGTTGCCAGCTCCAGTTGGGGGTTTTCTGGAGAATCCTCCAAGCTTCAAATCAGTACCAGCCTCGTCCCCTATCATCGAGTATTTCTCGAGTTACGGGTCCCAGAAGTTTGTGCCTTTGAAGAGCCGCCGCGCCCTCCTTCTTGCATCGATCTGAGCGCCGCCTCCAGGCGAGGGTGCGCGACTCCAAGCTCCACCTCGTGGCATCGGCCGATCATCCCCTAGTTGCTCGGATTTGGTGATAATCGCTGACCTAGTTTTGAAGCAAACAGTGGAGGTAATGGCTTTAAATATTTTCAACTGTTTAATAGCACTTTAAAGCGCTACGATTTATGATTTCACAATAAAAATCATTTCTTTTTGTTGTGTGATCAAAATCAAGTGAAACAAGAGATATTGGACTCGTGTGAACGTCTTCTACATTCTAGAAGAGACCGCATATTTTTCTGAGCCTTTTACAATTTTTGGTGGAGTGGAACCCAATGTGAGATTTCAAAATTATAAACGATATGGAAAAACGACGTATACATTATATATTCGAAGTATGAGTTATACAAGCGTTGTACACCTCATGTATAAGCGTTGTATAAGTTGTATGTTCGATGTATAAGTTATATACGCATTGTAAAAATGATATATGCGATGAAATAAATTGAAATGATATTGAAATGAAACTGAAATATAGCTATATACGTATATATATACACTCCCCTCATCCATAAACCATGGACGATATATATTGGTTGTGATAATGTTTGGATTATTGGTTGATGTGAAAATTTGGTGAATATCATGAATGGTTGGTTTGAAATGATGGATTGTGATTGAAATTCCAATAGGACTAGTATATGGGAAAATTCGTCTGCGTACGAACTAGATATTGAAAATCCCCATTGTCAAAAGCTGCGAGGCTTTAAAGTTGAGCAAGGAGCCGTACTAGGGACGGTCCCGGTTTTAATTACCCTGCCGTTATGCTGCCGAAATTTTCAGAAATATTTCTGTGTTTGATTTATATTCATGTGTTGAAATAAAATTCATGTGTTGAAATAAAATTCATGTGTTAAATAGAAATTCATGTGTTGAATGGAGTTCGTGTGTTGAATAAATTCTTTGAAAGATAAAAATAACATTTTTATCATATATATAGACTATATAAAATATTAGCGTTTTAAATAAATTGTTTTAACACCAAAAGTAACATTTTTACCTTATATATAAACTATATAAAATAATCGTGTTTTGAAGTAAATTATTTTACAATAAAAATCACATTTTTATTATATATATCAACTATAGAAAATATTCATGTGTTGAATAAAGGACTAGAACGATAAAAATCATATTTTTATCGTATATGTGAAGTCAAAAACATTCATGGGTTGAATATATAGATTGAACAATAAAATGTACATTTTTATTGTGAATATGAAGTGCTAAAAAGATTCATGTGTTGAACAAATATTTTTGATGATAAAAATATCGTTTTTATCAAATATGTGAAATGAATTTGGTTTTGAAATCGAAGAATGAATTATATATATATATATAAATAAATAAAATAAAATGAATAACGAAGCTGTAGTTCGTGTTTTGAAACCGTGATTTCAAACGATTAGTGCGGGAGATCCGACCATCGGATTTTCCCGAAACCGAAACCGTTGGGTTCGCTTTGGAAATATCTTTCCAACGACACCCACTTTGTGAAGATCCAATGGTTGGATTGTCTGGAATGTTTAATTCAAATCTGAAGAAAAACAGCTCCAGAATCGATTATATATATATATATATATATATATATAATTAAATTAAATCGAATAACGACGCTGCAGTTCGTATTTTGAAATCGTAACTTCAAACGATTGTACCGGGAGATTCGACCATCGAATTTTCCCAAAACTGAAACCGTTGGATTCGTTTTGAAAAGATCTTTCTAATGATATAAAATTTGTGAAGATCCAACGGTTTGATTTTCAGATATGTGTAAATCAAATTTGAAGAAAAACAGCGCCACGGCCTTGTTATGGCCTGAAGCGTCGTTTGAATGAATTGGTTATTTTTAAATGAATAAAAATAGCGATAAATCGTTATAAAATATTATAAACGATATGGAATGGAAAATAAACCGAATTTACCTGGTTTATCAGATATTTGATGGTTGAATGTGTTTGGTGTGAAAATTACACTTAAGAACAGAATTATTGGTGTCGAATAATTTAACCATTGAAATGAATGGATTTAAATTCTAAATATACGTGAATTATTTGAAAAGGCCGAGTTAAATCTCATTTCAAATAATTGATCGGCGATAAGAAGTCGATGATGGAGAAGGTGGTTGAAGACCGGAGATCCTCACCTCGGTTGGATGATAACTGATGTCTTGATTAGGAGGCATCCCGAAATATAGATAATAAGTGGTGATTGTCCAGACGTACATGGAGATCGATGGATATGCGAGGTAGATAGTGCCTCCGGTTTCGTTCAGGCCCAGAACGAACTTGTAAATGGACTGTGTGTCTGACATTGGATTTTGTTCTGTGCTGATTGATCTCTATTAAATATATATCTGTTTGGCAGCGGAGAATTTATTCTCTTGCTTAATGCCCTTCTCTGAGACGTACGAGCTCAGAGGTTATATATCGATAGAAATCAGTCGCATTGAGTGAATTGCCTGTGTGGCATGCCTAAGTGGCAGATGATCAAGGCTTCTGTTGAAAAGCAAAGTCTTGTGGTTGATGAACAAAGCACGGCCTGTGTGGCATAGCTTTGTGTATAATGTTGATTCGCGAGCCTCACACCCTTGTATGAACCAGAAACGGGAGAGGACCTCAAGGAGGGCATGTGTTTCCTTCTAGCTAGGGTGGTGTCAGTGACCTACCAGCCCTGGCATTTGTATTATTTTCACCTGTGTGGTTGTTGCTGTTGTGAGGCGCCTCGGATATATCAGTGACTGTGTGGAGCCGATGGAGTCATTAGGCTCATTTATGCCCCCAAAGGGCGGGGAAACGCAGTGTTCAGGCATTTTAATCCACATCGGTGGACCGGCCCTGACGATCCAAGGTTCACTCGAGCTCTGATCTTGAGACTCGGGCTAGACAGTCTCGAATTCGGTAAGGACTATCTTTTGCCTTGGTTCATGTCGGAAATCCAATTTCCAAATACGTGACTGTGCGGTTTTGATTATATACCTATATATGGCGACATGATATATGGTACCCATGCCGTCTATGATTGATACTTATGATTTGAAATTGTTTTTGAAACATATAAACACTAGTAATAATATCAAATTCTTTTGTTTTATTCGTATCAATCATATTTTGGCCATTATAAGGTAAAACTCTATCCTCCGGTTTGCGTTGCATTGTGTGATGGGAACTGAGTCTTATAATGGCTTCATTTTTATAAAAAGCACCGCGATGTTTAAAAGATTTACTTGTTTTTAAGCACTGGCAATCCAATGGAGTAAACCCATTCTACGAAAGTGGCGTGGTCCTGTGATTGGCCATATTATAAAATGTGTTAAGTAGATTTCTCATACCAGTCCCATGACTGACTCGTAGTTTGTTTCACTTGCAAACTCGGGTGCCCCTTTTTCTACATGGGCAAACTTGTATTCAGGTTTTAGCAGCCTCTTTCTGGATAGCTGAAGCTGAAGATGGATTCTACAATTTTTCTCTTTTTATGCTGTTCAGGTCCTATTGTACATATTATGTTTTATTTTCTGCTGTAGACATTTATGTATAGCTGAACTGTATTTTGTACTAAGTATGATCCTGTATACTGTGTAACTCTGACGATTATGTTTATCCAGTGTATTCTATTGTACATTATTTGGTGTATTTAACTATTTCTGGTCTGCTGTTATCTGTTTATGTGTTATATTCCAAAGAATACCCTTGCCACCGTCGTATGGGGTTTTGGGGTCGTCACAATGTCGATAAGAGTTGGTAAATACTTGAATAGAAGATTGAACATGATATTGTTTTTAAGTGGGTAAATGGAATAAATTTACCCAAAATTCTATTTTGATATAGAAATAATAATTTTCGAAAATTATTAGATGTGTTGGTTGATAATATTATAATCAAATGAGATTATAATATTGGAAAGGTTATATATAACCAAATAAAATTGTATGTGAATGAGAATTATACAAATGAGATAAACTAGAATTGGATTTAAATCATAACTTGAAATTTAAATCCCGGGAAGTTGGAAACTATTTTCGAAGGATATTAAAATGATATAGCTTTGTTTTGGGGGGGATTTTTGAATGGATTTTGAAAGTGATAAAGCACTGAACTCACTCTAGTGGTTGGGAAATAATTCTGATGATGGTCATGACATCATCAGTGTTCATTTTCGAGTTTCTAAGTGATGGATTGCTACCTTAGAAAAGTTTTTGAAGGGAATTGGTTTGAAAGAAAACAAGTTGATTTGGAAAATTCAAATGTTTTGAATTTGAGATGGAAATAAATATAAGTGTATATTTATGTGATTTCAGAAGTGATTTGAAATAAAAACCTGGGAATTTGAATTTGGAATTTAAATTTAACCTAAGGAAGTTAAATGGGGCGAAATGGATAAATTGATCAAAATCAATTTGAGTGGAATTAAATGGAATATGAATCCAATGTAAATATATTGGTTATAAGTCATTCGAAATGAATGAATGTAAGCTTATATGGGGTAAGACATAAATGAAAACAGTAAGTGTTATTATAATTAAATTTGTTGAAATATAAAATAAAGAATTTAGTTCAACATAAATGAGTTTTGAAAAGTTAATGGGTTTGTAGCATTTTTCTTACCTTAGTAATTTAGGGGACGAAATTCTTTTAAGGGGGGGAAAGAATGTAACGACCCGGATTTTTGACCGGTTTATTTTAAATATTTAATATAGTTTTAAATATTGAATTGATAATATAAATGAATTTTATATTTTGCTATCGATTTAAAAATGGATTTCGATTTAATATCGAATATATTAAATTATCGTAATATGAAAAATAATTCAACTCGAAATTGAAAACAGTTCAGATAATAAATACAAACTTTTGTTTGAATTAGAATAATTTATTATCGAAGAATTTATTTGCTCGAATTTAAATTATATTATATCAATTTAACATGGTTATTTTATATATACGTTCGAATAAAATTTTATAGTCTATTCTTTTGAGTCCATAATAATGTAAATACGTTGAAACATCAGTCGGTAGGTTAAAATAGTGGTTCGTGATGTCGAGTTATGAACCCCGATATATGTTTAGTGGATTGGATCGAAATAAAATCGATACCTATTTAAAAAGAATAAAATTCCCTTTATGTCTAATCGTATTTAATACAAATCAAATCGCAGTCAGAACAAAATCAAATTGGTTAAATCAAAATCAAATCGCATTTAATTTATATGTACTATACACAGACCTAAAATTCCTTCAGCACTAAGTTTTCTCTTTCTATGTAACGCGACTAACCCCTCCTGTGATGGCCCGCCCCGCACTAGCTGGCATTTCCTCCGAAAGTGCGTTGTACACATGCCAGACTAGCACGGAACGGTCGCCAAAGAAAGGAAAGAAGAGAATGAACTAATCGAAAACCTATAGAATGTCTCACAGCGCATGGGATAAAATATAATAACAACATACTTGACATAAAACAGGCGAGACAGTGCATAAGCTAAAAACTAAACATCATAGCAGCGGAAAATCCAAATACAGCTTATGTTCCACATCATCATCATTACAACTTTAAAACTGTCTCTAAAGTAAAAGAAAGAAAGAAAGAAAGGGTACACTATTAATGCCCAAAGTAGTGACCAGCGGCGACACAGGGAGAATATCTATATATCATACATGAAGCCTCCTGCTCATCTCCGGTACAACTACTCGTGCATTACCAGCTAACCTGTCTGTAATATGCTCATTAGAGCACCCAGAGTAATAAGAAGAGACATAAAACTCCGAGTCAGACAAAAAAATCTGGTATGAGCGATAAGCAGCAAAACAGAACAATAACAGGTATACTAAACCATACATGAACCTGGACCTGCAACCAAAGAGTTAGCACTACATACCGTACAATATTCTAATGTGCCACTAAACAGATGGTGTAAAGATAAGGGGGGAGGGGGTGTGCATGTCGTAGCGATAGCAAACAAATCAAGCATGGTAACCATCTTCACTTCTCTCACTCGGTGCGTAAAGCATACGATATCCACCACTTTGATCACTAGACCGATCGAGGTAATGACAGAGTTCGACTTGTACAACTACTGCTGCCGCCAAGCTTATCCCATGAGATCATGACCAAACCTTTTCAAATGACCCCAGTTCATTGGTCTATAGCCCGCTAGTCGTACCTAGGATAATGTGGCTCTGAATCCATTCACGTACCCCTTACACATAGTGATCTAGAGTTATAGACATCGACAACTCCTTACCACACGTCCCGCAGCAATGTCCAATCATGAAGTTAACTCGTTGGTTCCCAACTGGATCCTGAGTACAAACTTCCCACTTGGACTACCTTTGCATCTCGGGTTTTGGTCTTCTCCTCCGGATCAGTCTTCATTTGGTTCGTAGCCTGTGTCTCGCATCCAATCTCCTTGGTTCAGCTCGTAGTATCTCCTCTGGTTTGGATCGGGTTGCTGCATATGGATCGGGTCGTACTCCCTCCATTGGATCGTGCATGGCAGCTCCTCCTCTAGCTCATGGTCCATCCAGATCGGGTCGGATCGTGCTAACACAACGGGTCGGGTGCATCCTCCCAGGTCTTCAGGTCGTGGGCTTCTGAAGTGATTCGGGTCGGGTCATGGGTCCTTCAATCGGATCGGGTCGAGCTCCCTCCATCGGATCGGTAGTGGATGCATACTCGCAGCGGCTCGTGAAGATGGTGTCACGACCGAGTCGGGTTCGGAAAGGGCGATCTGATCCGGTTGCTAGCCAAATTCCTGCAGTTCTTCCAGCGACCGTTCTATGCCATACGACGACATTTTCGACTATTCTAACTTTTCTAATCAATCACAAAGCATACCATACAGTCATAGCAACATATAAAACTGACCACAAACACCAAAACAACAATTTGATTGGTTAAAACGGATCAAACACCATATTTTCCCTTAAGCATGTTTAAGCAAATCTAATGATATGATTAGCAAAACTTAAACAAATTAACCCAAACTTCTAACAGAGGTCTAAAACATCATTTCGAATTTTATAAATATTTTTCTAGAATTTATTAATGCATAAATTCACCAATTAACACTAATCACCCTAATTAACTGAAATTAGTGTCAAAATAATGCTAATCACTCACCTTTGCCACAAATAAAACTCAGATCTGAAATGAATCTCTGTTTTGCACGAATATAGATGTTTAACAGCAGTCCTAATACTGATTTGGTGTTATCTCTCCTTAATTTGATGTTGCTAAGCCTAATCTTCAATTAGAAAGTGGTTTGGGGATGTTTTAGATGTTGGAGGCCATTGTTAGGGTTGAACAAATGTCTATGGTGGTTGAAAAATGTCTAAAAACTGAAATCCCTAACCCTAACGACCCTTAAATACTCCAAATCCCGAAATCCCCCTTTGGGCCTAGCTGCTAATTACCCGGTTAAGCCCAATTAATTTGTTTTTCACCATCTGAAACTTGTTTCAGCCATATCTCCCAAACTGTTAGTCCGTTTGGCTAATTGACCACTCTATGGAATTGTAAACCATCATTCAGATCCAATGGAAGTGGTTTCAGGTCAAAATTCCTTTTCAGTCAAAAGTTATAGTCAAAACAAGATTAGCTAGGGGCAAAATGGTCATTTAAAAATCGGGAAAATTTATGAACATGGGAAATGACCCCAATAGTCATCTCCCAAAGTTACATGACCATAAAACTCTCTATGATGATGAAATAAATATTCTACGATCCTATCATGCGTAGAATGCGGGTCGTTACACTCTCCCCCCTTAAGAAATTTCATCCCCGAAATTCCTTAACCCAAAACATACAAAGGATCCCGCATGCCTACCAGCCATATACAACAATCAATCATGCAAAACAAACAAAACAAACCTATCTTAGCATGCGGAAAGACTATATTGATACTGTAATCTTACCAGGCGAAGAGTTTTGGATACGTCTTCTTAATGCTTCCCTCTGTCTCCCAAGTACAATTATTTTCTTTTCCGTCCCATTGAATTTTGACTAATTTCACCTCTTTCCTTCGAAGTTGCTTCGTATCGTTCCCAACAATACGCATAGGCATGCGGTTCCCAACCGCCTCGGGTTCAACCTCGATACCATCCAACTGATCAGGTGAAATAGTCACATCGGGGTCGTGCACGAATTTCCTTAACTGGGAAACATGAAATACGTTATGAACTCCTGCCATCTTCTTTGGTAATTCAACTTTATATGCCAAATTCCCAATTTGCTCTAGAACTGGGAATGGACCAACAAATCTTGGTGCTAACTTGCCTGTCCTGCCAAATCGTATCACGCTCTTCAACGGAGAAATCTTGACAAACACCAAGTCGCCAATGGAGAACTTTAAATCTCTTCTCCTCTTATCAGCATAACTCTTTTGCCTATCTTGGGCAGCCTTCATTCGTTGTTGGATAACCTTAATCTTAGCTGAAGTTTCTCTTATCACATCTGGTCCAAGCACAAACTACTCACCGGTTTCTAACCAGCATGAGGGTGAGTTGCACGGTCTTTCGTACAAAGCTTCAAATGGACCCATACCGATACTAGATTGATAACTATTATTATATGCAAATTCTACTAGGTGTAGATGGTCATCCCATGATCCACCAAAGTCTAATATGCAAGCTCTCAAAAGATCCTCTAATATTCGATTCACCCTTTCTGTCTGTCCATCGGTTTGAGGATGATACGTGGTACTGAGATGTAATTCTGATCCTAACGCCTCTTGTAAGATTTTCCAAAATCCACTAGTGAACAACGGATCTCGGTCACTTACAATGCCTTTGGGTATTCCATGAAATCTCACTACCCACTTTACATATAGCTCAGCTAACTTAGTTGTTGTCCTGTTTGACTTGACGGGTATAAACCTTGCACTCTTACTCAATCGGTCCACAATCACTTAAATGCTATCATGGCCCGACCTTGTTCTTGGTAACCCATCAATAAAATCCATTGAGACTTGTTCCCGTTTTCATATTGGAATCTCTAATGGTTGCAACAAACCACTAGGCTTCTTTTTCTCAGCTCTAACTAGCTGGCAATTCATGCATTTGGATATAAACTTCCCAACGTCTCTTTTCATCCCTTCCCAGTAGTAGGTCTGCTTCATGTCTTGGTACATCTTGTTACCACCGGGATGTATAGTCAGTTTTGAGGGATGACATTCTCTAAGCACTTCATCTCTCAATCCATTGACATTGGGTACAACTAGTCTTCCATTCTTTCTAAGCCATCAATCTCGATCAAGCCCATACTTGTTCATCTCTCCGTCGATTTCCATCTCTAAGTTTGAGATGATTTCCAATACGTTAGAATCGTCCCTCTGACTGGAACCAATCCGCTCAATCAAAGTGGGTCTGATCGTCAAACTTGCTAACATTTATGGATCCAATTCGCACTTTGATCTGAAATCATACCCGGCGATATACTCCAGTTGCTTCCATTCTTGAAACATAGCCCCTAAACTGGCATGTCTTCTACTCAATGCATCAGCCACCGCATTGCCCTTTCTCGGTGTATATGCGATGTCGAAATCATAGGAAGCTAAGAATTCTAACCATCTTTGTTGTCGAAGATTTAGATCCTTTTGAGAGAAAAGATACTTTAACGATTTATGATCGGTAAACAGCTCAAATCTTTCTCCCAAGAGATAATGTCTCCACATCTTCAACGCGAACATGATCGCTGCCAATTCCAAATCATGGGTAGGGTATCTTCTCTCATGCAGTTTCAATTGGCGACTTGCATAAGCTACAACCCTACCTCATTGCATCAATACATCACCTAGTTCGGTACCACATGCATCCGTGTATACTGTCATCTCTTCATTCCCCTTAGGAATGACTAACACTGGTGCATATGTCAACTTTTCCTTTAGACTCTTGAATGCACTTTCATACTTTTTGTCACAGACGAAAGCTTGATTCTTGTAACAACCCGTATTTTAATAACATGTTAAAACCATAAATCTAGGCAGAATTAAATTTTAAAATAAGAATCAGGGGAAACGGGTTGCGCCATTGCGTTCGTCTCCAAATTCTACTTGGAAACGAGTCCGAGTTTGCGAGAATCGGAGTCCGTATGAGGGAGATATGACCCTCCGAAGTTTCAGAAATTTTCAGAATCAAAAACAGCTCGAAAATCCGAATTCAAATTCGAATTCAAAACCCAAAACAGGCTAGGCGGGAAATTTCCCGCCCAGGGGCCAGGTCGACTATACTGTCGACCTCCCAGGGACCAGGTCGACCATAGTGTCGACCTGGGGGTCGACCTGCCTCCTTAACCCATTTTCTGAGCCTGATGCATTTTGATGTATTTGACCTCGTTTTCTGTCCAGATTCTTCTGCCTAACCCTATTTAAACAGCCTTCTAGCCTCATTCTGTTTACACCATTCTTCTCTAACCTTATGTTGCACAAACTCTTGATGATCATGGCTTCTTCTTCTTCCTTTAAATTAAACTAAGATAAATTAAATTAAACGCGAAGATTATTTCTTGAAGACTACGGCTAGGAATTGGGGATTTTCTTCTACAATCAAAGCAAGATTCAGCGATTCAACAATTCAACGACAAATTTCTAGACTTGACTTCTGCATCTAAATTTCTTAGACCACGATCTGTAAGTTCTAGTTACTTTTAGATAAAAACTATAAATCTAATATGGGCATGTTAAATTGGAATTGATTAATGTATGATTCATATCTATTCTTGTTTTCTTCTAGGATCTTGACTATTGGGAATATTGTCTACGACGTTGAAACTATTGTTAATGGCATAAGACTATGACTACGCCTATGACTGTGAACATAAGACCATGACTATACCTATGACGGTGAACGTAAGACTATGCCTATGACTATGACTGTGAACATAAGACTATGCCTATAACTATGACGGTGAACATAAGACTATGCCTATGAACATGAACATAAGACTATTGCATATGACTATGACAAGGAAAATTGTGACTAATCACCTATGATTCACGACCATGAGGTTATTGCCTAGAATTATAACTATGAAATTGGATCTAAGCTTGATTTTCTATTCAGACCTATTTTCTTTATTTGTCCTTGGATCTTGATTTTGGGATTTTCTATTTAAGTTAGATCTATCTATGTTCTTGAACCTAGATTATTATTCAAACCTTTTCATGTTCATAATGTTATCAGATCTATATGCCTGCGATGTTTTAATCAATTTATTCAGTTATGTCATGCCTTGAAAATAGTTTGATAGTAGAATAATGTTTATTATGTTATATTGAATGATATTGATCTATGCCTGTGGTTCTATTTTATTATCATGTTGAATTGGGAATTAATGAATAAGTCTATTCATCTATATATGAACTTGGAATATAACCTGTTATGACAAGTTGTGTAGTTTATCATGTTATGCAAGTTTTAAGTTGTGAAATCATATCACATATATGACCAAATGTTAGATCTACATGTTTATGTGTATATGTTAAATCTATGTCATATTTCAAGTTCACATTTATTCATATGCTCGTGATTGATTTGCATGTTCACATATATGTAAGTTGATCTAGTCTATGTTGCAGATTCACATATATGTATGTTAATTTAGTCTACGTTGCAAGATTTCACCTATGATATTCATGTTGATTATTTTGCAAGTACACACCTATGGTGTTCGTATTGACTATGCCGATAATGCCAAGTTTACATCTATGTCATGTTTATGTTAATGAATTGCTTTATGCCAATTTTGCGTACGTTAAATTAGGCTAAGTTTTTAGCCTAATATTATATGTCAAAAATCATGCGGACGAGAAATTAGGCTAGGATTGTTAGCCTAATATTCAAATGGGGTAATGTTGGAAAAAATTGGTAATCATAGGAAGCTTGGCATGAATCTTGCCTTGAAAACTTGACACGAACTTGACATGAATCTTGAACATGGACATGACACTAGAATGAACATGAAAATGGCCAACTCGAGGTTGGATCGAGTTTGCAGTGTAATTCTGCCCGGAACCGCCCGGCAAATCCAATTACTGCAAACAATAGGATCCAATATAGGTAGTTGGTCATATCGCACTTGAAAACCCGAGGTTAGACTGAGTTGTGGTGTAATTCTGCTCGGAACCGCCCGGCATATCCAGTGACCACAACAACAGGTCTGATGTGAGAGGTTGGGGTGCATTAATGAATTAATGCCACATGATAGGGTTAAGTCATGAACTTGAAAGACAACACTTAACCAACTTGATACATGATTCATAGGGCTAAGTCATGAACTTGAACGACAACACTTAGTCAAATTTGACATGACACGTAGGCAGGTTAAGTCACGAACTTGAATGACAACACTTAACCAATTTGACATGATAGACTGATCGGGGTTAAGTTTCGAATTTAAATGACAACACTTAGCCTATTAGACGGAAACCCTAGTTACGCGGTCTATTTCAGCAGTAACCCACTACATATATCATGGTACCCTGGAACTAGGTAGGGTGGGGCACGATTACTGGGCTGATTGTAAGCGACCAGAACGACGGCTGTGTTGGTGCGCCAGTGTAGGTCCAGGCGGGCTATGGTCGTGCACGTGGTCCGAAGTTGAAAAAGCAGGCATTGGGCATCAGTAGGTTTATCTGTGCATTCTTGATTCATGTCGGTGGTTGGCACCCTAGGGCTTGATACACCCTATGGTGGACCTAGCACAGGTGACTACATTCGTGATAGGGCCGTATGACACAGACACATGACGAGCTAGAACTTGTAGGGAGCCGATCGACTAGTGGATCGTTTCGTTGGACCTAGAAATGGGTCATTTCTTGATATTGGGCCAAGGAATCATTTCATGATTAATATAAGACATGAGTTTGGGATTCTAGTACAATTGATGCAGCGAACCTTGAATACATGATGCTATACTTGATTTATCATGTTATCTTAGTCTATCTTGCCCATCTTCTCATCATCCGTATGATTACTTTCAGTTTATACATGTCATGTTACCTTTATCTATTTTTATGCTGAAAGTCACTTCGACTTACCAGTCTTTATGACTGACCCGTTTTCTTTTGCCTCTTTTTCTTCCGTTTCCCTCCCCCCCCCAAGGTTCTCAGGGAGGAAACTCTAGCACTTAGCTTGGATTTCACTTGCTTTCGGTTCAGCTCATGTACGATTTGATCTTGAGCTATGCTATGGCTGCATTTCTGCTACCTTTGGGGAATTAAGCTCCTTTTGTTGTTTCAAGTTTATGCTTCTTTATTTATGCAAGACAGAATTTATTGTAATGGAAAATAACGACCCTGGCTATTTGATGTAAAAGGTTTTGACTCTTTTTGAAAGTAATGAAATTTATCTTTTGATTCTTCTGCTGTTTTATCTATGTTATGTCTTGTAATATTTCTGTGTTTGTTTACCTCGGTAACGCTCCTCCAAAACTAGTGCATTCCCTTTGTGAGTGACCCTAGTGGAGGTGGGGTGTTACATTTGGTATCAGAGCAGAAGGTTACCAGACTGGGCAAAAGTTTTTAAAAACCTCCTAAAACTATTTTCAAAACCGTTTATAAAGAAGCATTTTTCAGGAAAAATCTTGTTTTATTTAAAGGCTATTCCCCAAAAGCCATTAGCATTATCCTTTGTTTCCTTGTTTGAATCTCTTTTCCTTTCTTTTCTCCATCTGTAGTCGCAGTAGTTTTTACTTGCGGCTAATCTTCTTTCTAGCTTCGTAGAGGGTTTTCCGTACGATGGAGATAGTTTCCATGAGGCTTGTTAAAATGTTACATAGGGAAGGTATGAGTGATAAGTTAAGGCGGATGAGTCTCAGAACGAGAAGAAAGACTTCCATAAGGGAGGCGAGAACAACGATAACAATGATAACAAGTCACATGATAAGAGGAAGTGCAAGTTCTGTGGTATAGCTGGGCATGTTATCAAGGATTATAAAAGATGGAAGAAGAAGATAGGTGCGTGCTTTCTGTGTGGTAAGCTTGGACACATCAGCAAGAACTGCCCTAAGAAGCAAGGGCAAGGCCCGCAGGCAGGACCCTCTAGGGGTACATCTTTAACTTCTTCTCCTTGATGCTTTGTTTTATCTTGTTTATCTTCTCAATCCTATCTTGAGAACCTTAGGTAGAACCCTTTTGGATGTAAACATATGATTGAAACATGTTATGTTTGATGTTTGCCAATGGTTGCAAGTGGTTGCTCGTGGTTGCATAACACACATTAGGCACCAGATCCGCTCAGACACATTTTCATATTGCATATGCATGAGTGGTTATACTTGTTTATGGATGAAATTGAATGTGTTATCATGTGGATGTTGCATATGGATGGATGTTTGTGCACACATATAGTGTTTATATGACTAGGACTATTAGCATACATGTTGGATTCATGACACTAAACATATTTTGCAGTAGGAAGATCAATCAGGCCTGATCATCTGCATTAGATAAGGAACATATACACACACTTTCTGCATATGTTCATATAGCATTAGAAATCGTTTAAGGACAATGGTTGCTTGTGGATGATGGTTGAGTAGATGGTTGACTGGATGATAGGATGCATTCTTCTTAACTTGAAGATTTCGGGGACGAAATCCTTTAAGGAGGGGAGAATGTAACAACCCATATTTTAATAACATGTTAAAACCATAAATCTAGGAAGAATTAAATTTTAAAATAAGAATCAGGGGAAACGGATTGCGCCATTGCGTTCGTCTCAAAATTCTGCTTGGAAACGAGTCCGAGTTTGCGAGAATCGGAGTCTGTATGAGGGAGATATGACCCTCCGAAGTTTCAGAAATTTTCAGAATCAAAAACAGCTTGAAAAATCGAATTCAAAACCCAAAACAGGCTGGGCGGGAAATTTCCGGCCAGGGGCCAGGTCGACCTGGGGGTCGACTATAGTGTCGACCTCCCAGGGACCAGGTCGACCATAGTGTCGACTTGGGGGTCGACCTGCCTCCCAAACCCATTTTCTGAGCCTGATGCATTTTGATGTATTTGACCTCGTTTTCTGTCCAGATTCGTCTGCCTAACCCTATTTAAACAGCCTTCTAGCCTCATTCTCTTTACACCATTCTTCTCTAACCTTATGCTGCACAAACTCTTGATGATCATGGCTTCCTCTTCTTCCTCTAAATTAAATTAAGATAAGTTAAATTAAACGCGAAGATTATTTCTTGAAGACTACGGCTAGGAATTGGGGATTTTCTTCTACAATCAAAGCAAGATTCAGCGATTCAACAATTCAACGACAAATTTCTAGACTTGACTTCTACATCTAAATTTCTTAGACCACAATCTGTAACTTCCAGTTACTTTTAGATAAAAACTATAAATCTAATATGGGCATGTTAAATTGTAATTGATTTATGTATGATTCATATCTACTCTTGTTTTCTTCTTGGATCTTGACTATTAGGAATATTGTCTACGATGTTGAAACTATTGTTAATGGCATAAGACTATGACTACGCCTATGACTGTGAACATAAGACCATGACTATACCTATGACTGTGAACATAAGACTATGCCTATGACTATGACGGTGAAAATAAGACTATGCCTATGACTATGACTGTGAACATAAGACTATGCCTATGACTATGACTATGACGGTGAACATAAGACTATGCCTATGCCTATGACTGTGAACATAAGACTATTGCCTATGACTATGACAAGGACAATTGTGACTAATCACCTATGATTCACGACCATGAGGTTATTGCTTAGAATTATAACTATGAAATTGGATCTAAGCTTGATTTTCTATTCAAACCTATTTTCTTTATTTGTCCTTGGATCTTGATTTTGGGATTTTTCTATTTAAGTTAGATCTATCCATGTTCTTGAACCTAGATCATTATTCAAACCTTTTCATGTTCATAATGTTATCAGATCTATATGCTTGCGATGTTTTAATCAATTTATTCAGTTATGTCATGCCTTGAAAATAGATTGATAATAGAATAATGTTTATTATGTTATATTGAATGATATTGATCTATGCATGCGGTTCTATTTTATTATCATGTTGAATTGGGAATTAATGAATAAGTCTATTCATCTGTATATGAACTTGGAATATAACCTGTTATGACAAGTTGTGTAGTTTATCATGTTATGCATGTTTTAGGTTGTGAAATCATATCACATATGTGACCAAATGTTAGATCTACATGTCTATGTGTATATGTTAAATCTATGTCGTATTTCAAGTTCACACTTATTCATATGCTCATGATTGATTTGCAAGTTCACATATATGTAAGTTGATCTAGTTTATGTTGCAAATTCACATATATATATATATATATATGTTGATTTAGTCTAGATTGCAAGATTTCACCTATGATATTCATGTTGATTATTTTGCAAGTACACACCTACTGTGTTCATATTGACTATGCCGATAATGCCAAGTTTACACCTATGTCATGTTTATGTTAATGAATTACTTTGTGCCAATTTTGTGTACGTTAAATTAGGCTAAGTTTTTAGCCTAATATTATATGTCAAAAATCATGCGGACGAGAAATTAGGCTAAGATTGTTAGCCTAATATTTAGACGGGGTAACGTTTGGAGAAATTGGTAATCATAGGAAGCTTGGCATGAATCTTGCCTTGAAAACTTGACACGAACTCGACATGAATCTTGAACATGGACATGACACTAGAATGAACATGAAAATGGCCAACTCGAGGTTGGGTTGAGTTTGCAGTGTAATTCTGCCCGGAACCGCCCGGCAAATCCAGTTACTGCAAACAATAGGATCCAATATGGGTAGTTGGTCATATCGCACTTGAAAACTCGAGGTCAGACTGAGTTGTGGTGTAATTCTACCCGGAACCGCCCAGCATATCCAGTGACCACAACAACAGGTCTGATATGAGAGGTTGGGGTGCATTAATGAATTAATGCCATGTGATAGGGTTAAGTCATGAACATGAAAGACAACACTTAACCAACTTGATACATGATTCATAGGGCTAAGTCATGAACTTGAACGACAACACTTAGTCAAATTTGACATGACACGTAGGCAGGTTAAGTCACGAACTTGAATAACAACACTTAACCAATTTGATATGCTAGACTGATAAGGGTTAAGTCTCGAATTTAAATGACAACACTTAGCCTATTAGACGGAAACCCTAGTTACGCGGTCCATTTCAGCAGTAACCCACTAGATGTATCATGGTACCCTCGAACTAGGCAAGATGGGGCATGATTACTGGGCAGATTGTAAGCGACCAGAATGACGGCTGTGTTGGTTCGCCAGTGTAGGTTCAGGCGGGCTATGGCCGTGCACGTGGTCCGGAGTTGAAAAAGCAGGCATTGGGCATCAGTAGGTTTATCTGTGCATTCTTGATTCGTGTCAGTGGTTGGCACCCTAGGGCTTGATACACCCTAAGGTGGACCTAGCACAGGTGACTACATTCGTGATAGGGCCATATGACATAGACACATGACGAGCTAGAACTTGTAGGGAGCCGATCGACTAGTGGATCGTTTCGTTGGACCGAGAAATGGGTCATTTCATGATATTGGGCCAAGGAATCATTTCATGAATAATATAAGACATGGGTTTGGGATTCTAGTACAATTGATGCAGCGAACCTTAAATACGTGATGCTATACTTGATTTATCATGTTATCTTAGTCTATCTTGCACATCTTGTCATCATCCGTATGATTACTTTCAGTTTATACGTGTCATGTTACCTTTATCTGTTTTTATGCTGAAAGTCACTTGGACTTACCAGTCTTTATGACTGACCCGTTTTATTTTGCCTCTTTTTCTTTCGTTCCCCCCCCCCCCCAGGTTCTCAGGGAGGAAACTCTAGCACTTAGCTTGGATTTCACTTGCTTTCGGTTCAGCTCATGTATGGTTTGATCTTAAGCTATGCTATGGCTGCATTTCTGCTACCTTTGGGGAATTAAGCTCCTTTTGTTGTTTCAAGTTTATGCTTCTTTATTTATGCAAGACATAATTTATTGTAATGGAAAATAACGACCTTGGCTATTTGATGTAAAAGGTTTTGACTCTTTTTGAAAGTAATGAAATTTATCTTTTGATTCTTCCGCTGTTTTTTCTATGTTCTGTCTTGTAATATTTCTGTGCTTGTTTACCTCGATAACGCTCCTCGAAAACTAGTGCATTCCCTTTATGAGTGACCCTAGTGGAGGTGGGGTGTTACAATTCTTCTTGGTCAACTGAGTCAACGGTGATGCTATCCTGGTAAAGTCTTGGATAAACTTACGATAATATCCAGCTAATCCCAGGAAACTTCTTATGTTAGTTGCATTCTTGGGCGTAGACCAATCTTCTACCGTAGCCACCTTCGCAGGGTCCACGGCAATACCATTCTCTGAAACAACATGGCCCAAGAATCTCACTTCCCTCTTCCAGAAGTGACACTTAGAAAACTTTGCTTTCAATTAGTGTTTTCTCAACACGTCCATCACTATCTTTAAATGTTCCTTGTGTTCTTCCTCTGTCTTTGAATAAACAAGTATATCGTCCATGAACAAAAGAATAAACTTATTCAACTAATCTCTCAATACCCTATTCATAAGATCCACAAAATATGCTAGTGCATTGGTCAGCCCGAATGGCATGACCAACCACTCATAAAATCCAAACGGTGTTCGAAATGTCGTTTTAGCTATACTCTCAGCTTCCACTCTAAGCTGATGAAAACCTACCGCGAGATCCAACTGAGAGAATACTCTCGCGCCACTCAACTGATCAAACAAAACATCTATCTGCGGTAGAGGATAATTATTCTTCCTCGTCACTTTATTCAACTCGCGGTAGTCTACACACAATCGAAGGGAACCATCGGCTTTGGTAGCAAACACAACAGGTGCTCCCCACTCAGAAACACTTCTTCTGATAAATCCCTTCTTCAAAAGATCGCTGACTTGCACCCCGAGCTCTCGCTGCTCCCTGGGTGCCATACGACGAAGTGGCATCACTATAGGTCTGGAATCTTTCACTAAATCGATACGGAACTCAATCTCTCGGTGTGGTGGAAGCCCGATCACTTCCTCGAAGACGTCCGGATACTGGCCAACCACGGGCAAACCTGACAATTCATCATGCGGGATGTCGAGGGAATTTAGAAAACTAGCCATTACCCTATTGCTAGGTAGACCACCAAACACTACCCTCCGCCCATCATCCGCTCTAACTGTCACCAAAAAGCCCTCGCAGTCTACCACCACCCCGTATCTTTGGAGCCAATCGACTCCCAAAATAATGCCAAACCCAGAAAAGCCCAAAACAAAGCAATCACAAACAAACATGCATCCATGACTCGATAAGACCACATTACGACCAATCATGCTAAGGTCAGTCGAACCACCAATCGGGTTCGTCACTACTAAAGGTTTATCGACAATCTCGGGCTCCAATCCCAACCTATCTACCAGGTCATTAGATATGAAAGAACTGGAAGCTCCGGTATCAAACAAAACTCTAACAGGAACATCATAAACAGAAAGCATACTTAGAATAACGACATTATTTCCCTTCTCCGCCGCAGTTAGGGCATTCGACAAAGAAGGAATAGCATTAAGGGCATATGCTTTCACCATCTTCTTTTGTTTAGGGGGTTGCGAACACTTGTCCTTGTGATGTCCCACTTGGCCATAGTTGAAGCACTTCCTGTCTGCTAGCTTTGCTCGACAATTACTAGCATAGTGGCCCTTCTTGCCACAGCTAAAGCACTCAACATCTTTCTTCTTCTTTTGGCCATCCTTATTCTGGTTCTGCTTCCTCTTATTCTTAGAACCACTCTTGCCTCCACCGCTTGCTTGCGGTTTTGTTTCCTCTGCAGATGCGGCCTCAGTCTTCGACTTAGGGTAAAGACTTTCCGATCTTAAAGCTTTCCCCACAAGGGATGTGGTTAATAAGCCTTTCCCCCAAGTATCCATCCAAGCCAGTTATGAACTTCTCGTTCTTCTTCTCGGCAGTATCTATTAAGGATAACCCATATTTCGACAAAGTGTTGAATTCGGCAGTACACACCGAGACAGCTCTGCCATTCTACTTGAGTTCCAAGAATCTCTTAAACAACACTGACATCTGAGCAGCTGGAATGAACTTATCGCTAAAGCGAACCTTAAACTGATCCCAAGTAATCTGATCCTTGGGAGTAGCTGCCTTTATAGCATTCCACCAATTCATTGCTCATCCTTGCAGCCGACGGGATGCTAGCCTTCTCTTCATTGCATCCTCGATACCCAAGTCTTCGAAGATACGCTTGCAGCTATCCAACCAATCCTGAACATCCGTAGTCGACTCTGTTCCGTGGAATGGCTTCCCACCAAGACTAGTATAATCCTTGTCCAGCTTGGCGAAATCGGCCCTAGGCGCCTGCACTATTAGACCACCTCCATTATAGCATTGGGAGCTGCCCTCTGAACATCTCTAAGCATCTCCCTCATGAGATCAGTAAACATCGTCCTTATGTCAGCAGCATTCCCATTATTGGCTCCTCTACCAGTACCCGTTGCGTATCGGCTCATCGTTTAATCTGCACAGAGAAAACGATTAACCATCTCCATAGTGGCTTGGATGGATACTCAACCATCTCCATAGCAGTGCGACTTCATCCTTAACTATACTAATAATATATATATATATATAGCTTTTAAAAACCAAAATAATCACAAATACGCGCTCTCATATACATATTATCTCTCCCTGGTGTCTTTCCCTAGGTTAACTATGCAACCTAGAGCTCTGATACCAAGTGTGATGGCCCTCCCCGCACTAGCTGGCATTTCCTCCGAAAGTGCGTTGTACACATGCCCGACTAGCACGGAACGGTCGCCAAAGAAAGGAAAGAAGAGAATGAACTAATCAAAAACCTGTAGAATGTCTCACAGCGCATGGGATAAAATATAATAACAACATACTTGACATAAAACAGGCAAGACAGTGCATAAGCTGAAAACTAAACATCATAGCAGTGGAAAATCCAAATACAGATTATGTTCCACATCATCATTATTACAACATTAAAACTATCTCTAAAGTAAAAGAAAGAAAGGGTACACTACTAATGCCCAAAGTAGTGACCAGCGGCGACACATGGAGAATATCTATATATCATACGTGGAAGCCTCCTACTCGTCTCCGGTACAGCTACTCGTGCATTACCAGCTAACCTGTCTCTAGTCTGCTCGTGAGAGCACCCAGAGTAATAAAAAGAGATATAAAACTCTAGGTCAGACAAAAAGTCAGGTATGAGCGATAAGTAGTAAAACAGAACAATAACAGGTATACTAAACCTTACCTGAACATGGACCTGCAACCAAAGAGTTAGCACTACATATCGTACAATACGCTAAGGTGCCACTAAACAGATGGTGTAAAGATAACGGGGGAGGGGGTGTGCATGTCGTAGTGATAGCAAACAAATCAAGCATGGCAACCATCCTCACGTCTCTCACTCAGTGCATAAAGCATACGATATCCACCACTTTGATCATTACACCCATCGAAGTAATGACGGAATTTGACTTGTACAACTACTGCTACAAGTAAGCTTATCCCATGGGATCATGACCAAACCTTTTCAAATGACCCCACTTCATTGGTCTATAGCCCACTAGTCGTACCTAAGCCACTGTGGCCCTGAATCCATTCACGTACGTACCCCCTACGCATAGTGATCTAAAGTTATATACATCGAAAACTCGTTAGCACACGTCCCGAAGCAAAGTCCAATCATGAAGTTAACTTGTTGGTTCCCAACTGGATCGTAAGTACAAACTTCCCACTTGGACTACCTTTGCATCTCGAGTTTTGGTCTTCTCCTCCGGATCAGTCTTCATTTGGTTCGTAGCCTGTGTCTCGCGTCCATCCTCCTTGGTTCAGCTCATCGTATCTCCTCTGGTTTGGATCGGGTTGCTGCATACGGATCGGGTCGTACTCCCTCCATCGGATCGTGCATGGCAGCTCCTCCTCTAGCTCGTGGTCCATCCAGATCGGGTCAGAACGTGCTCACCCATCGGATTGGGTCGGTTGCATCCTTCGAGGTCTTCAGGTTGTGCGCTTATGAAGTGATTCAGGTTGGGTCATGTGTCCTTCCGTCGGATCAGGTCGAGCTCCCTCCATCGGATCGGTCGTGGATGATACTCGCGGCGGCTCGTGAAGATGGTGTCACGACCGGGTCAAGTTCGGAAACAGCGATCTGATCCGGTTGCTAACCAATTTCCTGCAGTTCTTCCAGCGACTGTTCTACGCTGTACGA
Organism: Allium sativum; assembly: GCA_030737875.1. Lineage (NCBI taxonomy): Eukaryota > Viridiplantae > Streptophyta > Magnoliopsida > Asparagales > Amaryllidaceae > Allium > Allium sativum. The sequence continues at coordinate 153,922,738 of CM060912.1, forward strand.
CGGCGTTTTCGACCATTCTAAATTTTCTAATAAATCACAAAGCATACCATATAGTCATAGCAACATATAGAACTGACCACAAACAACAAAACAACAATTTGATAGGTTAAAACGGATCAAACACCATATTTTCCCTCAAACATGTTTAAGCAAATCTAATGATATAACTAGCAAAACTTAACCAAACTAACCCAAACTTCTAACAATGGTCTAAAACATCATTTCTAATTTTATAAATATTTTTCCAGAATTTATTAATGCATAAATTCACCAATTAACACTAATCACCTTAATTAACTATAATTAGTGTCAAAACAATGCTAATCACTCACCTTTGCCACAAATAAAACTCATATCTGAAATGAATCTCTATTTGGCATGAATACTGATGTCTTATAGCAGTCCTAATACTGATTTGGTACTATCTCTCCTTAATTTGATGTTGCTAAGCCTAATCTTCAATTAGAAAGTGGTTTGGGGATGTTTTAGATGTTGGAGGCCATTGTTAGGGTTGAACAAATGTCTATAGCGGCTGGAAAATGTCTAAAAACTAAAATCCCTAACCCTAACAACCCTTAAATACTCTGAATCCCGAAATCCCCCTTTCGGCCTAGCTGTTAATCACCCGGTTAAGCCCAAATAAGCTGTTTTTCACCATTTGAAACTTGTTTCAGCCATATCTCCCAAACGGTGAGTCTGTTGGCTATTGTGACCACTCTACGGAATTGTAAACCATCATTTGGATCAAATGTAAGTGGTTTCAGGTCAAAATTCCTTTCCAGTCAAAAGTTATGGTCAAAACAAGATCAGCTAGGGGCAAAACGGTTATTTAAAAATCAGGAAAAATTATGAACATGGGAAATGACCCCAATATTCGTCTCCCAAAGTTACATGACCATACGACTCTCTATGACAATGAAATAAATATTCTACAATCCTATGATGCGTAGAATGTGGGTCGTTACACGTCCTTTAAACTCTTTTATTTTTCCTTTGCTCTCATTCTTTCCTGAACGTTTTGAAATCCATTTTGTTTCTTCTTCTAATCTCAGGAGAAAGAAAGTAAGTATATGACACTCCTCATATCTTCGAATCCAACAAAACTCTGTTCTCTCCCTCAAATCGTGGGAATTAAAGTAAAATATGTTGAAAAGTGGATTTCGATCTGAAATCACGAATTGAAAACGCGATGGTTCCTGATGCTCAAGACCAAGCACAGTGCGCTCGTGAATTTACGAAGAAGACAAATGGCGATTTGAAAACGCGGTGATGCTCTGAAGCTCGAAATCGAACGACGCGGGTTCTTACGGTTCAAACTTGGTGTGATCGATTTTGGGAAGGTGCGAGACCTGTAGTTGTCGAGCTTGTAGCTCGTGTTCATGGTATTGCGATCAAAGGAAGTAACTGGAGGTTCGAGAGTTTAGTAAAGAGGGCGGAGTTCGATCTTTCTTGTGATGGTAAATTGGGGTACGGTGGTGTGCAAATTAAGAAGTTCATGAAGATAAACGTTGAGAGGGTGAACCTGTTGGGTTACGACGTTGAATTTGGGGATGATGACCAGAAATAGACTGGAAATGGTGGAGAAGTTGCTATGAAACTTGCGTAGTTCAGATTGAAAGTTAGGGATATTGCAGTTTAAAATTTCAAGTAGTAAGGTATATTCTGGTTTTATTTTAGTTATTTAAAATTTATTTAGGAAATAATTTATAAGACTAGGAATCAGTGATACAATATTATATAGTTAACTACTATACGAATTAAATTCTCTACTTATCGGTTTAGTATGAAATTAAGGTATATTATTTTATTTTAAAATAAAATAAAATGTTTAAAAGGTAATTAACATCTGTTATTTATTTATTTAAGTAAGCGTTAAATATACAAATGGTTTAATGTTTAAAAATACATAAATTTATTTATTTATCTGTTAGGTTAATTTAAATTAGAAATCGGTGAATCGTTGAATAAAATTTAATAATCGTAGATGTTGAATGGATTCGGTCGAGACAACTCGTAGCCATTAAATTTGGGATTTAACAGGATATTCGGCAAAAGGAAAAATCACGGTGAGTAAAATCTCACTCTTATTTTTATTTTGAATTATTTTATTGTTTGCTTGCATTTAAATATTATTATGGCTATTAAAAATATATTAGTTATTTAGGACTGGTGTTTGTGGCTATATATATATATATATATATATATATATATATATATATATATTGGTGGTTGGATTCCCACAGTATCATTAGCGGATGCCTGTAGTATCATTAGCGGATGATTTCCCTATGCGGCCCACAACTATATATTAGTGGATGACCTTCTATGCTACGATACCCTGCCTCGAAGTAGGATGGGTATTATTTATATTGGCTAACGTCTGTGGATGCAGGAAACAGGTTGAAGGGATCCAACGGGATACCTCAAAAATATTATTATTTGTTTGCTTTCACATATATTATCATATTTGATGTGTTGATTGTTAATTGAGTGGTTTGGTTGTTTAAATATTAATGGGGCCAAAATGTTAAATTATAAAAATATTGTGAAAAGAGATTTGGAGATTTAAAAAGGAATGTTCTAATTTTTTAAAAATAGAATTTGGATTTAGAATGTGCTAAAAATATTTACTTGTTTTAAATAAATAAAACAAGTATTGAATTTATAAACGATGTTTATAAATTTAATAATGAGGGGAATTGAAATGAATTTATAAACAGTGTTTATAAATAAAGTGGAAAAATTAGCATTTGATAATTTGAATATTTAAATTCAAATATGAATTTATAAATGGAAATGGAAATTTGTTTTAAAGATGTAAAAGATGAAGTTTATTCTGATGTTCAGAATATAAACTAAAATAAATCCGTAAGGATTTATGATGTGAATTCGACTAGTTCGAATTTATTTAACTAAAACATGTTTAGAAATTATTAAGATTTTATTTAAATAGAAGTTAAATTGAATATGAAAATAAATTGGGTGTTATATATAAGTTATTAAACATAGAAATTTCCAAAATAAGATTTTGGTTTCAAATAGATTTCGAAATGGACTTGTTTAAATATAAAACAAGTAAATTTATAAATAATGTTTATAAATATGGTGAATAAATTATTAAGAGATAATTGGTAACTTTAAATTCAAGTATGAATTTAAAATAGAAAGTTGAAATCATTTAAAAAAGGAAACAACGGTTTTTATTCTGGAATTCAGAATATAAAAGGAGTTGGATTTCAAAGCGGATTTGAAATGGAAAACTTGTTTTAATATATAAAACAAGAAAGTGGGATTTACAAACGATGTTATAAATCTACTGAAATAAATTATCGTTGGATAATTTAGAAGTTTAAATTCAAGGAAGAATTTAAGAAGTGAAATTGGGAAACGTGTTGAAAATATAATAATTGATTATATTCCAGGATTTAGAATATAAATTGAATTGAGAAAATCCAAAGGAGTTATAATTGGAATTCAATTATCTGGAATTTTATAATTTATTTATAAAAGGAATTGGGATTTTGAAATAACAAATCGAGTATAAATAAATGTATAACCGAGTAAGGAAAAATCAGCGATTTTAGATAATCAAAATTTATTGAGTTGAATCGGGAAAATTGGTTTGAAATATATTAAAAATATATTAGAATGGAGTTGAATTTATTTTAAACAAAGTTTAAAAGTTTATATATATAAATATAATTAAAACGAACTCGTTGCAGCGCTGCAGTTCGTATATTGGCGTTTCGAACTTCAATTGAGTAGATAGAACTCGATTCAAGTCAGAATTCTTTGAAATAAGAATCATTAGGACCGATATAATAATAGTTTTCTAATGAAAGAGAAAAATCTGGGTTTCGTCGAATAGATTTTGAGTTATGTCAAAATCAAATTTTCAGAAAAACAGCGCTAGAACCGTTAAAAGGCCATAACAGTTTATTTAATTAAATAAAAGGACTTTAAAGTAATAAAATCTGAATTGCCATCAGAAAATCCAGACTGGAGATATAAAATAAATATGAACTCCAGTGAAGTAAGTGAAATGATTTTTGAAACAAAAATCAGATTTTTAGTTATTTAATAGATTTTACTAGTTTGAAGAATAAATAGCTAATTGAGATTTGAATCGAAATTGAGCATTAGATAAGTGAAAGAGATTTGAGAATTTTTATTCGAAATCGAATATGTAACTCGAGTTGAGAATGAAAACAGATTGGATTCATGAGTAGATTAAAATATATTTAAATGTGATATGTTCAAATAGAAGTGAAATAGGCCAATATAACTAATTAGAAAAAAAAAATTAGCGAGTAGAGTTAAAAATAACCAGATTGAGTTGAAATAATTTAGAAATGGACACATATGTGTTCGACAGGTATAGGATGAAGTGTATGAAGATTATAATTCGATTTCCCGACAAAAAGGTACACGTTTAAATTCCATATAAGGTTTTATGCGCCGACAAAATGACCAGATTGACTTGGCTTTTTGATTTTCTTTTTGAATGGAGAGGGCCTCTGTGGAGGTTTGGGGATATTCCCGATGCTCCTAGTATAAAGGAGGTTATGGCAAAATTTTACGGAAATTTAAGGTGTTAAAATATTTTTAAGAAAATTGGATAACTATATCAATATATTGAATTCAATAAGGAAACGAATTTAAAATAGAATATTATAAACAAAAAGGAAATCGATAATCTCGTAATAGAAAGAGAATCATATATACATTTAAAAATGAATAATTGGTTTGTATGGTGTTGATTTTTCGGGAATAATGGTTTTGTCTATTTTGAAGTTAAAGATGTTTTAAGTCAAGGTCTGAGAGGTAATTATACCCCAACTTGATTGATTTCATTTTTAACCGATAAATAGCAAGATCCAGTCTCGAAGAGAAATGTTGAATAAGAGTTAGTTGAATGCAGTGTTTTGGGTTGTTGTAACGATGTCTTACACAACATTCGTTTTAACCCAAGTAAGTGGAAATTTTGAAATAAAATAAATAAATATTTCCTAAGTGTAGAAATGAATGGGCGTGAAAGAGATAAGTAATTGGAATGTTTTCCAGTTATAAATAGAAGATATTTTCTACGTGTAGAAAATAAAAGAAGGCGAGATATGGAAATGTTTTCCAAATAGCGAAAAGGGCCAAGATGATTGTTGAAAATATTTGGCTATCAAATATTGATAAGGAAATAGAGTAGTGATTTAATTAATTAATGAAATATTAATTAAAAGGCCCAGTGATTTGTTTGATGCTTTGAATGGATGTTTGTTTTTCTTCGATAGTTAAATAACCGACTATCGAAGTGTTGCCAATATCGTTGTCAATATGGAGAGACCAGTTGGATTATTATCCCAGAACCACTCCGTATTGGCAGTAGCATTGCGAGTCAGATTATATGAAGATAATCGAAGACGGAGTAAAGTGCAAGGACTTTTTCTATTAATAGAAATGGTGCCTTCGGTTTCCTTCAATCCCAGAACGAACGTATATGGACGAGTGTCTGACAGAGTATTTCCAGTGATCGCATATGTTGGTCTGCATAAATTCATATGGTGGCGGAGAATTTATTCTCTTAGCATAATATCCAGAATATATTTGTGCAAATCAATTAGTGATTAACGGATCTGACAATGTGGCATTCAAAGTGATTGTGCTATCAGAGAATGGAAAGTAATCGTAGCCTCAGGCCTCAACAACCGGGAAATGACCAAAATCGGGCAGGCAGCATGGCTATGTGGGTCGCTCCCATTAGGGTGTATAATCACATATCTAGAGAAATTCCTTTTACTTCTTTAATCTATCGATGTTGTCCCATTCAGAAAACGGTTGTTGATCCTAACCGTCGGTGATATACATTCGATACACTCAAGCGAAATGGATGGTCGGTCATGTGTGGGTCGGGTTGCAAGACATTCTTGTTGAACCCAGTGTATTCCTCTCTAGAGATACACTATCGGAAGGTGGTTCCATACCTTGTCATGTTGGAAATCCAATCTCCAATAAGCGCCATGTGGTTTTTCATTTTATATTATATATGGAACGTGAGATGCAAGCTTTCTGGTAGATTCTATTTGTTTGATGTAGACATTATTATAATATCACTGGATTTTATATCAAAAATATTTTGGGTTATCGTAAGGTAAAAACCATCTGTGTTTATGTGTGGATCGGTCTTACGATTATCATTTCTTCCGAAAGGATTGTTCAAGTTAAACATGAAAATGTGTGTGCATACTTGTCAAGTATAATACACTCACAAGGATCATATAATATGACAAACAATATTCCACGTATAAAGTAATAGCTAATCACAGAACAATAAAATCGAAGATGCAGTAATGAGACGACCCGAACTTCCCCGATCTCCGAAGAGAAGGGAAAGAACAGATTGTTTTGAGAACACGACAAACTAGAACACAGACGGAAGAACATTTCATTGTATATTACAACAATGCATCAGATTACAAGAATAGACAGAGTATAAATGAATATACATTACACAGAAATATCAGAGATTTAAATTACATTTAAATACATCACAGCGGAAAATAATACAATACACAACTAGAAGAGATATACGGATACAAAACCTTCCGGATATCATTCCAGCTGTAAACCAGGATCCTGTGAATATAAATCTGCAAAACCAAAACTACTAGCTGCCCATGTCAAAATAAGGGCACCCAGAGTTTAGGTTAAAACAATAAACTCCAGGTCAGTCATGTGACTGGTGTGAGAACTAAAACAGTTAATAATCTTTATTTTAAAGTTAGGTAAATCAAGGGACCACGCCGTATAACACGGAACGGGTTTTCTCCCAAGAATACCAGTGCATAAAACAAACGGCGCAATGCTAAATAAAGAAAAATGAAGCTGTTATAAGACCCAGGTCCTATCACACAATGCAACGCAAGCTGGGGGATAGGGTTTTGCCTTATAACAGCCAAAGAATGCTTGATACGTTTAAAACAAATCATTTGATACTATTATCAGTGCATAGTGTATAAAACAACTTCAAATCATAAGTATCAATCATAGGCGGCATAAGTGCCCCATCCCACTATGTCGCCATATATAGGTTATACAATCAAAATCGCAAAGTCACATATTTGGAAATTGGGTTTCCATCTATGAACCGAGGCAAAAGATAGTCCTCAACCGATTCGAGACTCTCTAGCCCGAGCCTCGGGCAAGTACTCAATCAAGCCTTTGGATCGTCAGGGCCGGTCCACCGATGTGGATTAAAATGCCTGAACACTGCGTTTCCCCGCCCTTTGGGGGCGTAAATGAGCCAACGAATGGCTCCATCGGACCCGGATCGTCCGATCTAACCGAGGCGCCTAGCAACAGCAACAACCACATAGGTGAAAAGTATATAAATGTCAGGGTTGGTAGGTCACTGACACCACCCTAGATAGAAAGAAACGCATGCCCTCCCTGATGTCCTCTCCCGTTTTTGGTTCACAACCGGGGTGTGAGGCTCGCGAATTCACGTTACACAAAGCTGTGCCACACAGGCTGTGCTTTGATCATCACCACAAGACTTTTCCTTTCAACAGAAGCCTCGATCAATTGCATCTTAACATGCCACACAGGCAAACCACTCTATGCAACCGATATCAGTCACACAGAATGAAATCCAATGTCAGACACACAGTCCATTTACAAGTCCGTTCTGGGTCTGAACGAAACCGGAGGCACTTTCCTCGCATATACATCGATCTCCAAGCACATCAGGACGACCACCGATTGATTCCCTCATCTTGGGTGTACAGCCCAATCAAGATCATCAGTAATCACCCAAACGATGTGAAGACTTCCGGTCTTCAACCACCGTCTTCATCTTCGACTTATCGTCGTATCAGTTATTCAGAATGGGATAAACCCGGTCTTTCCGAACTCGCGTATATTTTAAATAAGTGTTACACAAACACAACATACGCCTCATTCCAATCCATCAGTCACTAACCGTAAATTAATCAAGAGAATAATTTCCCAAATATTAACCCCGAAGGCCGAAACCAACATCAGATCAATACCCAGAAAACCATTCTGCTTGGCTAACCGACAGTTAGTTTCTAAATTTCACATTCATAGGGAAAGGTTCCCATTAATTTTATCCAAAATAAATTCCTTGAATTTATTCTTTAATCTATTTTTTTTTTTGAATATCAATTCAAACTAGTCGGGATTAACGAACTTTACCGAAGTAATCATTTGTTTTAATTTCCCAATCCCAACCTATTCATCCCATGAAGTAAAACGGGTCTTACTTCATATCTAACACCACGGTGTTATCGGTAAATTCAATTACCATTTCACGTTCAAATCTAATTAAAGATTTAACTATCGCCTGGAGCAAAACTGGTGATACTCCATTATCGGTCATTTCAATCTAATTAAAGATTCATCAAAACTCCACTTAGTTTTAATCGTTAACTGGGTTAAAGAATCAGTGTCATTTAAAACACGGTTCACGATAAACCCAAAATCACATTCCATTAATTATCGGGTAAAAGAACGGGTGTTATTTAAAACGTTGTTCACGATAAACCCAAAAATCAATATCAATTCTATTCCAATTAAATATTATTTAATTAGTACTCTTCATTAAATCTAAATAAAAAGATTTAATTTTTTCTCAACTGGGTTCAAGAACAGTGTTAATGAAGACACCATTCACGACAAACCCAAATCACATTTGATATTAAACACAAGGCTCTGAATAGAAAATATACCGGCTTATATTCAATATCAAATTCTACGACTAACAAATATCATATTGGAAATAACGATATATATATATCTTTCAAATTCCCATAACAATATCTGTATCATCACGAAATCCAACATCGAAATAATCCAAAGACAATTTCGATTCAAATCCATTCCAATATAATTATTGGAAATTCTGGTTATTTTCAAAACCATTTCTAATCCAGTTTATTTATTTTAAAAATAAATAGAATTATAATTCTAGTTCAAAACTAGTTCATTTCGATAAAATCTATTTTTATCTTTTCAAATATGGAGTTTTTCACCCCAATTCTTTCTAAATCATTTCTTATGATTTTACACAAATTATTACTATTTTTAATTATTTTATCAAGGCCCATACAGTCGATTTCCATCAACGGCCATCGAACTGCACTTACAGCGAACTTTTCCAAATTTGATTTGGACATAATCCCAAATCCAACCGTTAGATTTCTAATTTCTAATATTGTTAGAAAACTCTTTACAATACGAACCCAACGGTTCCGGTTTTAGGAGAATCCGACGGTCGTATCTCCCGCAATATCCATTCGAAGTCAATGGTCGAAATTCGCGAACTGTCGCGGCGCGGCGCATTCTATTCAGGCCATTATATTATATATATAATATATACTTCATCGATTTCAATTCAAAACGTGCTTTATAAATCGTTTTAAATTCGTTTTCAAAACGGTTTCTACTTCATATTCAATTTCAAATCAAAATTAAATATTCCAATATAAATTCGTTTTAAATTCATTTCAAATCGATTTCAATTCAAATTGATTTCTAATTCAATTTCAGTTCGTTTTCAATTAAATTTCGATTCGTATTCAATTTCAATTCGAATTCATTTCTATTCAAATTCATTTATATTCAATTTCAATTCGAATTCATTTCTATTCAATTTCAAATCATTTCAGTGTATTTCGAATTTCAAATCAATTCAGTTTAATTCGAATTTCAATTCACTTTAAATATTATTCGAATTTCAATTCATTTCAATATAGTTCGAATTTCAAATCTATTCAATATTCATTGAAGAATGAATAAAATCGATATAATTATCGTTCATGTCAAAATGGCATCAATCTAACCAACACGGCTTCATATGTTTCTATTTTCAAATATTCTATTTCAAATATTTTTATTTCAAATATTTTTTATTTCAAATATTTCTATTTCAAATATTTTTATTTTAAATATTTCTTCTTCGAAACTGGAATGAGGCCCAATCAATTACCATATAATGTTAGTTATATGGATTTTCTACAACACATATATACAATAACAACGATGAATAATCAACCATCATCCAAAGTGCATTCTACACTGTATAAGCATCAAATATAAATATTCAACGCTTATAGCAGTCTGTCAATCAATCGATCGACATACAACTAACTATTGGGATTAGTGTATGTCATATATCATCCCAATACCCGTATGGGGTTTCAAACAATCAAACACAGATTTTATTTGTGCAGTTGGGCGATATGTAAAATTTATCGTCCCAATCAATATCAGTCAAATGTGTGTATATAAACAAATCGTCCGATTTGTTTATAAATATTAATTTTATATATACGTTAAAAATTATATTTTTAACTATAAAATATTTTCCACTATAAAATATTTCATTTCACATCACATCACACAATCAACCACACATCAAAATCAAACAAACAAGCATACAAGCCGTCCATGGTCTGTGGACGACGGGTGTCGGGTGCTACTAAACACCGTCTGCATCCTAGTATATATATAACTAGAAAATTAAATTAAAGAGTGAGAAATTCTCACCGAAAGCTATCCCAACTTCACGACACTTCTTAGGTAGAAATCTTCGTCGTTCTGCCTCTTGTCAGTTTTCACTGCCTGTATTCTCTACATATGTAAAAATCACATTTTTACTTCGCTATTCGATATATAAAAATCGAATTTTTACTTCGCTATTTAATATATACAAATCGAATTTTCACTTCGTTATTTAATATATAAAAATCGAATTTTTACTTCGTTATTCAATATATAAAAATCATATTTTTATACCGCTATTTTCACAATAAAAATCAAAACTTTATATGTTATACATCATAATAAAAATCAGATTTTTATCACTTCAACTTCATATTAAAAATCGTTTCTTTCTTTTGCTAATGAACAAATAAAAATCATTTCTTTTTATAAAAATAAAATGTGTTTTCTTTTCTATAAACTAAAACTGATTTATATAGTATTAATTCGGATTTTTAAACAATTTAAATAGCAGAAGAAAAGTAAAAAGAAATACCTTTCTCTGTAAAAAAAAGAATATCCGTCGAACCCTTCATCATCTGCGCCTCCTCAGATGGCCGGAGCCACACCTGGACGCATCTCATTGTCGGCGGTTTTCAGATTGGTTCGGGGAGGGTTTTGGAGCAACGGCTTCAAGCAGAGGAGGAGAGAGAGAAGCGAGAGGGGGTCGAGGCTGGAGATCGCCTGAAGCGCTCGAGGGGGGCTACTGCTCATCGCGGTGGTGCGGGGGTTAGGGCAGGCGTCGGCTTCAGGAAATGGGGGGGGGGCTCGCGCTTCGATTGGAAGGGATGAGGGGGAAGAGTTGAGGGCGGAGGAGAAGATGGCCAGCGGAGGGGTTGGCGATGGCGACAGAGGAGGGCTGGGCGGCAGATTCCATCGAGCGTTTTTTTCCCCTTGCGTTCTGAACTGATAAGGGAGGAAGGGAAAAGAAAGAAAAGGGGGGGTCTATATGTAAATATATATTTTATTATATTATTAATTTCAAAAAAAGGTACCTTTTATATTTGAACTCGAAATGAGACCCACCACCTGTCGTCCCTAGCTAATTACCCCCATTCCGAACACAATGGGATATGTATCGTAGGCTGATTCGATCGTTACAATCAGTTTCTGTTGATTTTAAAACATAAATCAGTATATATTCAATTTGGACGCACATTTCAATTTACCGGACCACATACAATCTCTAAAAATTCCCGAAAAATATTTTCTAACTTCGTATTGACGACACGGTCCTAACAAAACTAGTTTCGTCAAATTCTGAGACCGTTGGAAAAATGACCATTTTCCAGTCGATTAAAATCAACTGAAACTGGTCAAACGCGTTTTCCTTTGCCACGCTCACATATTGATTCGAAAAATTATGAAATTTGAAACCCAGCAATAACTTTACATCATGGATCCAACAAAAGTGGTTTCGTCGAAATCCGAGGTCGTTTGCAAAATGTCCATTTTTAAGGGCCTGAATTCCATAGCGACTATTCAGAATTTTCAACTGGACATATCTTTTGATTCCCGCTATGAAATTTCGATTTTTCGGATTCGTTGGAAAGATATTCTCGATTAGATCCCATTATTTTTGGTTTCACTAAAATCCGGTTTATTTTGCACACGGTACATTCATTTGAAGTTTGAAATCGAATTATCGAACTACCGCGCCATTTTCAATTCCTTTTATAATTATATATAAATATTTATATTCTAACGACGATCTATATAATATATACGTTCGAATTCTATTCAAAATAAATTTCTCGACGATATTATTTAAAATAATTCATTTTAAATAATCAAAATTCTCTAAAATTGCCAAAATAAAAATTTTAAACTGGCCCAGATTTTCGGGTTGTTACAAGTAAAAAGGAAAATCACTCCAGGGATTTTTATACTGGTTCGGAGCACCGTCTTACGTCCTGTCCTAGACCTCTCTCTGGATTTTCACTAAACAACTACCTCGCTTCACCCGGAGGAACAGGTTCACAGCACCCGAGCAGTCGAACGGGATTTCATGCCTCTTACACATGAGGACTTCACAACTTTGCCTCTCACAACAACGAGACTTCACACAAGATGAGTATACTTGTAATTTGACAATGTGTGTTTTTAATAACACGAATTTGTCAATTCTTGTACAACCTTCCTATAATCTTATCCTTAAACAGAATTTGAATTCGTGAAGATATGGAAGATGATATCGTGTTTGAATCAAAAGAATAATATGTAGATTCTAGGATTCAACAGCGATATAAAAGGATTATGAGCTTTTGAGTGCTTTGAATGATCAAAAATGAAATCAACAATAGATAGAATACATAGAAAAAATTAGTTAAATTAAATTGAAGATTTCATGTTATATTTATAGAGGATAAGGAGATGCAATCATTGGTGAAGAGAAGTATTGAATAGAAATGATTTTTGATGAAAAAAAAGGAAGCAACCATTGATGAATGAAGATGTCTGTACGAAGAGTTGCTTTCAGTTCGTAGACCAGTCGACACGTAAAAAATAACTAGTAGACTGGTATTTGAATATATATGCGTTATATACATGTAAGCAGTTCATTGTGCATTTCTGCCCAGAAACGGTCGACCGTATAATTTGAAACCAGTCGACCGGTTTCTGACATTATGCACAATGAATGTGCATTCATATATATACATATATATATATTCAAACTTCTGAGGTATATGATTATTTGATAGATTTTAACAATTTTAACACAACTAAATCACTAAATAATCAACCTCTATCTTTCAATACCATTGAATCTCTTCTTTTTGTCGATCTTGAACTTCTCCTTGTCATTAATCAAAATGCCATGAATTCCTTGATTCAACAAAACAAATGATTGGAGTTTACTCACACCAGTCCCATGACTGACCCAGAGTTTATTTTGTTTTTGTTTTCCCTAAACTCTTGGGTGCCCAAATTTGTACGGGCAGTCAAGTAGTCGAGATTTTTCAGATTCACTTGGAAGAGCTGGAAGTAGGAGGCTTCACCAGTTAGCTATAGACTATCATATTTCCGCTGTGTACTATATGGTATCTGGAAATAGTTGTTTATAACTGTTCCAAGAATAACTGTTGTGCTTTGATGATGGTATGTATATAAAGTTACTGATTTGTATTTCAAAAGTTATGTTATATAATATATTTTATTCATTCCACTGTGAGATTTGTCTTCTTTGGTTTCTTCTTTTCTAACATTTCTTTCTTTCTATTTCTCATCCTCTAACTTCTTTCTAATAATGATTCATATTTCTGTGCAATTTGAGTTGGACGTGTGGTGTTATTAGTCGACTCAGATAGTACGAATTTGTGTGCTGTTACACTCTCTCCTCCCTCATCGAAACTCCATATTCCATTTTGCCTATCGCCACTCCAATTTCCGACAAACCTCAAACCTAGTTTTTAGCTTTCAAAATCATCATCACAAAATCAAATGAAATTTACACCAAAAATACTACATCCTTCTCTGATCGTGATGGCGCTGACGGCGCAATCTAATTCTTCCTGGATTGGGAGAACCAATTTTTCGAAGTTCTCTACACAAAATTTTCACTTTGCTGTAAATCAAGGATTTATCTTTCGATAGTTAATGAAATCAGGATCCATCGGCTTCTAAAAATCAAAAATGCAAATCCGAACAACATTTGTGTGAATCACTTTTGCTAGAAACCAATGGATTGTGAGTTATGAATTTTTGAATGGAGTAGGAAGTGATTTTTTCTTTACTATAATGTGAAAATGAGAGGGAAGAAGAAGGAGGTCGTGTATTTCTTCTATAGCTTTGACCAGGGAAAAAGGAAGCATGTTTTTATATATGATTTAAAAGATTTTTTTTTATTAATGACACATGTGCTTATCACATGAACTCCATATATGCATGTAAACGCCTATTTCTTGTTTTTAAAATTAACCAATGCATGTGTGACAAAATTAGCTTATTTATTTAGTTGTTAATTTTTATTTTTAGTTATACCTTAGTAACACTTATAAATGTGTCAAATTGAGCCTTACTTGTTATTGTAACATTTATCGATCTTAACTATATAAATACCAAAACTATAGGTTATAAAAAAATAGAAAATATTCAAGTCAAAAATAATGTCATTAAAAAGTCTTTAAAATTTGCTCACAAATAATTTAGAAATATATATATTATTTATTAAATATATACACATATAATTTATAAAATTTATACTAACAAACGGTTTAAAATAAATACTTATAAATCCTTATACCAATTCATATTTTACAATTAATATTATCAAAATTAGAAGATATCATTGCTTATAAAATCAAAAATACTTTTTAAAATAAGTTTTCTTATACAAAATCATATATAATAAAAGAAGATACTTGTTTAATATTAAAATTTATATTCAAGCCTTATAAAATTAAATTTGTACTCAGAAAAATTGAAATTATATCATATGTTAAATATTGAAAAATATTGGATCGTTACAAATTTGGTGATGTTAAGTAAGCTTATATACTGTTTAAATTATGTACTATATAAATTAATAGAAACAAATTTCTTAAATTATAACTTTGTTTACTTTACAGTGTAGAGATTTACAATTCAAATGACAAAAACAATATTGTCATACATAAGGACATGATTGAAGAACTGATTTTCGGTGAATTTGTTTCTAGCCAGGTAAGCATGTTATATAATTCGACTTATGACACTAATGGATCTGTACACATATGATATTTATTCTGATTACAGAAACATAGAAGCTCTACCGATCACATAATTTTCATACTTTTTACAACATAAAAAGATAAAAACATATATCTTTATTTAAAAATAATGTTTTCGTACTTATATTGTCACATCTAATTATCCATTACTAGCATATCAAAACAATATAAAATTGCTTTGTTGTATATGTTTATTATTGCAACTACTCTGATATAATGCCTGTGTAGATAATTGATTGGTACTGGCATAAAGTAGCAAAAATATGGGATGTCAATTCAAATGTAGATTACTTTAATACCACAATGATAGTAAGACCTTTATTATGGACATATACGTAATGATTCATTAATAAATATGGTTTGTATAACTTCAATATTAATTTGGTTATACAGAAAAGTGCTGCAATTGTCATAGAAAATATCAAAACTCATTCATTTATTACAGCTTTGACAGAAGCACTACAAGATTCACAATGTGATGTACTCTTATTTCCAATCTATGAAGACTCACACTGGGTACTATTAGCATTTGAACCAGAATTTTCAGTGTGGACACTGTATGATTCTTTGTCAAACAGATGCAGAAACGGAAGATTTACCAACAGGCACAAAAAAAGCGCGTTAAAAATCGTAAGACATTTGGAATGTTTAATTTTTCTATGTTAACTTACTTAATAAATATTCTTATTATTATATACAACAAAATTTAGTCAATGACATAAACAAGAAACTTCAGGAGGAAAAACTACGGAGAATACAAAAAAATCATCTGTTCTTAGAGTTGGAGAATGTGCTCAACAGCATAATGGGTAATACTATATAATTGCTATATTTTTTAATTTTTCTCCCATATTGAATCAACAACACCAAAAGATAAATAGTTTTTTCTTTTTCAAAATCTGCTGTTTATGTTATACATACATACATAAAAATTCATTTTTTTTAAACATAAAAACTTATTTACTAAATGTTTTAATACTTTATTAAAGCATACTAAAATTATATTAATCTTAGCTACTATAAAATAAATATATAATATTTTTTAATTAAAAAGTTGAATAAAATAAATACATTTATCTATTTTAGTAACTTTTGTTTTTTTATACATCAACTTATACATACATACATACATATATATATATATATTAATTTTGTAATAAGAATTATAAAATTATTTTAAATTTAACATATTAAAAAGGATTAATCTTTCTTACAACAGATTTGATTGCGGAATGTATGTGATTATGAACATTTCAAGACTGACTCAAGATAGATGTCTTCTTGCAACCATAGCTCAAACAGAAATTAATTATCTAAGAGCTAGTATTGCATCCAGAATATTCCATAATGAAGATTTCTGCTGGACAAAGGATAAGTTGTGAAGACCGGTAACTTCCCAGGTAAGGAAAGTCCGGATACTTCGAGAACAACACACAAAAGAACGCAGACAGAAGAACATTTCATTGTTAATTACAACATTTCCATCAGAATACAAGAATATACAGAGTATAAATAAATATTACACATCAGAAAATATTAGAGATTTAAATTACATTACATAGCAGCGGAATATAATACAAAACACAACTGAAGGAGATATACGGATATAGAGCTTTTCGGATATCGTTCCCGTTGTAAACCGGGTTCCTGTGAATATAAATCTGCAAAACCAAAACTACTAGCTACCCATGTCAAAATAAGGGCACCCAGAGGTTAGGTTAAAACAATAAACTCCAGGTCAGTCATGTGACTGGTGTGAGAACTAAAACAGTTATTAATCTTTATTTTAAAGTTAGGTAAATCAAGGGACCACGCCGTATAACACGGAACGGGTTTCCTCCCAAGAGTACCAGTGCATTAAACAAACCGCAAAATGCTAAATAAAGAAGAATGAAGCTATTATAAGACCCAGGTCCCATCACACAATGCAACACAAGCCGGAGGATAGGGTTTTACCTTATAATAGCCAGAGAATGCTTGATACGCTAAATTTCATCTTTTATTACTATAAGTGTATAGTGTCAAAATAATTTCAATCATAAGTATCAATCATAGACAACATAAGTGCCCCATCCCACTATGTCGCCATACTAGGCTCTACAATCAAAACCGCAACGTCATGTATCGAAAGTTGAATTTCCACGTGTGAACCAAGGCAAGGGATCGTCCTCTACCAAATTCGAGACGCTCTAGCCCGTGTCTCAGGAACAGCCGCAAACGACCCCTTGGATCATCAGGGTCGGTCCACCGATGTGGATTATAATGCCTAAGCACTGCGTTTCCCTACCCTATGGAGTGTCAATGAGTCCACTGTCTCCATCGGCTCCACATAATCACCGATATATCTGAGGCGCCTCGTAACAGCAACAACCACATAAGTCAAACTCGTCAGGGCGTATAAAACCACTGACGCCACTCCTAGCTGGAAGGAAACACATGCCCTCCCTGAAGTCCTCTCCCGTTTCTGGTTCACAACCTGGTTGTGAGGCTCGTGAATCAATGCAACACAAAGCTATGCCACTCGGCTGTGCTTTGATCATCTACCACAAGACTCTGCTTTTCAACAAAAGCCTTGATCATTTTCAACTTAGGCATGCCACACAGGCAATTCACTCCATGCGACTGATGTCTATCGATATACAACCTCTGATCCCGTACGTCTCAAAGAAGGGTGAAGTAAGGAAATGAATTCCCCTTCACCAGGCAGATGTATATTTGATAGAGATCAGTCAACACAGAGCAAAATCCAATGTCATACACACAGTCCATACAAGTTCGTTCTGGGTCTGAACGAAACCGGAGGCACCTTGTACCTCGCATATCCATCGATCTCCAAGTACGTCTGGACGATCACCAACTGATTCCCTCCTCTTGGGTGTACAGCCCAATCAAGATCATCAATAATCACCCAAACGATGTGAAGACCTCCAGTCTTCGACCACAATCTTCATCCTCGACACCACGTCGAATCAGTTATTCAAAATGGGATAAACCCGGTTGTAACACCCCATGTCCATTAATGTCACTCACAAAAGGGAATGCATTAACTTCTATGGAGCGTTTTAAGCGAATATAGAACAGAAAATCACAACAAGACAGATATGAAATAGTACTTGAAAATTTAAAACTTTATTTATTGCAACGGAAGGTAAATATGTTTGGTTACATCACCAAACCCTAAAGACTAAAGTCAAGTTCATAATATCCATCTTGACAAAATCAGAGTACATAATATAAAAAGCATAATCCCATAAATAGCCATAAAGGAGATAGGTTGAGCTTTACTTCAGCAATCCAAATCCAAGTGCTCCCAAAGAGATCCAAATCAAGCTTCCCACCCTAAGAACCTGGGGGGGGAAGGAAGAAAAGAGGTGGAAACAAAGGGGGTCAGACATAAAGTCTGGCAAGTCCGATAACTCCAACAATATAATTATCAAAGTAACTAGGATAAGACATAAGCTTGGTAAATAAGGAAATCACTGTGAATTAATGGCAAGACCAAGCAACCAAAAATAATAGGATGAGCAAAGATAATGTTAAAGGCGCTTCCTAATCAATATAGGGTAATTACTATACTCTACCGTACTGTACCGTACTGTACTGTACTGTACTAACACTAACTGCACCCATACTAGTCACTCTAGAAACTTGATCCCTCTTGACTAAATAGAATGATGATAGCTTCGTGTACTACTAGATGTACCCACTATCCCCACTAGATGTACCCCTTCAATGGTAATTCCATGTACTCCTAGCTGACGTCATAGGTGTCGCCTGCTCCTATCTCCACTAGGTGTACCCCTTTAATGATTAATTAATAATGGTAGCTTCATGTACCCCTAGCTGACTACATAGGTGCCGTCTGCTCCTATCTCCACTAGATGTACCCACTACCCTGCCCCATTCGATCGGCTCCCTAACTCGTAGATACCCGTGCTGGTCCCACAGTGGGGTGTATCACTCCCCTAAAGTGGCAACCCAATACAACTTAAGGATGCACGGCTTATACCTACACGATGCAACAACGTCTTACCTACCAGCCCGGGCCCACGCACGCACATGACCCCGTTGGACTTGCGTTGCCACCGCTAACCCATTTTGGCCTCTAACAATCAGGCCCAGTAGGCGTGTCCCGTCCTCGACTTGGGTCGAGCTCACAAACATACTTAATGGGCTACTGGACTGAAAAGGGCCCCCACCAAGCTTCCCACCTAGGCTTGGTCCCCTCTAATACATCCCACTTAACCCTATGTCCACTTACATGTATAAATTTGGTTAAGTGTTTTCTAATTTAACCTAGTCTCACCCTTTTGTTTAATTAACAGGTTGTATTGGTTAAGTCTGTGGGCCTATATACACAAATATTACCCACCTACCCAAGATTTACTTAACCCTCTCACTGGTTCAGACATATTAATTTACGGTTAAGTTTGTGGGCCTATATGTACTAATATTACCCACCTACCTAAGATTTACTTAACCCACTCATTCCGTATAACCCAGTTTACTTAACCCCCAACTTAAACTTAAGTTCTTACAATCCCTAGGGATCAGATTTGGTTAAGTAGTCCATTTCATTTACCATGTCCATTTTTAATTAATTAATCAATTAATTAAAACCTTTCCCTTCATAGGTGTCAATACCTATTTTATCCAATAATTTGAATTACATGTCATAATTGTTTATATTCAAATTACTCCATTTTTCTAATCGTATTTCTCATGACATTCTCATGTCACCCACATGTCACCCACTAGATTCCTCATGCCACCCAAGGCACCCACTTAACCCCCTCATGTCCCACTACATATTTACTTTGGTTAAGTGTTTCTTAATTTATTACTATCGTAACCCCTGTAGGACCTCTCACATTAGACTGACATTTGTGGCTGCTGGATTTGCCGGGCGGGTCCGGGCAGTCTTACACCATAAACGAGCCTAACCTCGTGTCCATACAATTGGTACACATTTAGTTTGGGCCTTTGACCTCTCACATTGGGCTACCATTTGTGGCTGCTGGATTTGCCGGGCGGGTCCGGGCAGTCTTACACCACAAATGAGTCCAACCTCGTGTCTTAGGCAATTAATTATACATAAATAATTTCCCCCAATATTTGAATTACTTTCCCTATTCAAATTACAAATCATTTCCATATTTATTTATGTATAAATATGTCACCTTAATTATGTCCACTATTTATGGTACATAAATTGTACCAATTTACATCTCAAAATAATTTCATGCCTTTTTAGGCATTTGTGCCAATTCCCAATATTTTATATCCCTATTCAAATTCAAATTAATCTATGTCCATAATTAAACTATGTCCATTACTACACATTAATTTTCCAATTAATGCCTTCATTAAATTTTTCGCCTTTTAAGGCAATTCACCTTAATTAATATCTCAAATTCGTTATATGCCTCATTTACATGCCAATTCACATTTATTAACATAATCAATATTTTCATTCCATATTCGGATTAATTATTCCTAATCAAATATGTTAATAAAATTCCAATTATCTTTATGACCATAATTCACATTAATTATATCCATATATCACTTTGCCAATTAATATCTCAATTTACATATATGCCTCTTTTAAGGCTATTACATGCCAATTCACATTTATTAACATAATCAATATTTTTTCCATAACCCCCGCGAAGTCCGTTCGCATAGAATATATGATAGACTAAGAAATAGTCTAACACATGAAAAGGGGAAAACACCACATATTCACATAACATACAAAATAGGCCTAACTTGCATATGAGAATTTACCACATAACTTGCATAAAATCATAGATCTAAACATAGGCCTAAAAGGTATGAACCTGCATGTTATGAATAAGTTTTTCATCACAAAATTTACATAGGCAATAACCACAAACTTGCATAACATGATTCATATTCCAAACTCATATTTTTATATAAACTTGCAAATGTGATTTATGCAACATAACAATGGTGTAAATTTACCTCTAAACATATAAACTAGCATGTAAAGATTTAGCATATAACTCATACATGTCATAGCCTAACTTTTGATCTAAAATAGATGTCATAATCTTTACTAACTTGCATGTGATTTATGTCTAAATTAACATCTAAACTTGCATACATACATATGATCTATCATATGAATCAACATAACCAAACTAGCATTTAAACAACATGATGATTTGATTATACATAAGCCAATCATAGAATTACAACATAGATCATAACTTTACAACATGTATGATAACATCACAATTTAACAACATAATCATATCATACGGTCAATAATTCACATCATATCCATATAATCCACAATTATATCTAATCTTACTTAATTTAATAATTATCTTGATTAGAGAAATCGAACTTGCCTTTTGTGGTTAAAGAATTATGAACAATTGATCAAACTTGATGCAGAATTGTTGTAGCGACGTTAGTTGATTCGTTGTTGAAGCTCTAAGCTTGAATTAGGTTGAATTGATTAGCTATCTTCCTCTTTAGTTGGCGGCGGCTACACTGAGTTCCATGGCGATGGCATAACGGCTTTAGTTTCAATTTTAATTAGGTTTAGGGTTAACATTAGGATGTATTTATAGGTGTAGGAAGTTATTTAGGACCACTAGATTAACCCTGAACCATGAGAACCAACCAAATGCAAAATCTGCATTTGAGCGAATCGGCCCACGGGTTGACAGCCAAACACCCTGGATTAACCCCTAGTCGACCCAGCGGAGCTTGGGTCGACCTCAAAAATGGGCCGGTTCGGTCATTCCCTCCTCCCAATTCGCTGTTTTGAACTTTTTCGCATATTTATTTATTTAATTTTTAATTTATATATATATATATATATATCAATATATATATATTTCTCTGCACAACCCATTTCACATAATTCTTTTCTAAAAATTAAGTATACTTTAATTTGTGAATTTTAATGTTATAAAATTACGGGGTGTTACACCGGTCTTTCTGAATAACTCGCGTATTTAATAAACAAGTGTTACACAAACACAACATACGCCCCATTCCAATTCAGAATATTCTTTTATTCAAATATTCTTACACTTTGGGAATAGTTCCCATTAATTTTATCAAAGATAAATTCTTTGAATTTATTCTTTAATCTTCCTTTGAATATCAATTCAAATTAGTCGGGATTAGCGAACCACACCGAAGTAATCATTTATTTTATTTCCCAATCCCAACCTATTCATCCCATGAAGTGAAACTGGTCATACTTCATATCTAACACCACGATGTTATCGGTAAATTTAATTACCATTTCACGTTCAAATCTAATTAAAGATTTAACTATCGCTTGAAGCAAAACTGGTGATACTCCATTCTCAGTCACTTCAATCTAATTAAAGATTCATTAAAACTCCACTTAGTTTTAATCTTACCAAAAATCAATATCTTGTCTTTAACTGGGTTAAAGAACCAAAGTCCTTTAAAACACGGTTCACAATAAACCCAAAATCACATTCCATTAATTATCGAGTTAAAGAACAATTGTTATTTAAAACACTGTTCACGATAAACCCAAAAATCAATTCAAATTCAATTCCAATTAAATACCATTTAATTGGTACACTTCATTAAATCTAAATAAAAAGATTTAATCTTTTTCTCAACTGGGTTTAAGAACTGTGTTAATGAAGACATCATTCACGACAAACCCAAATCACATTTGATATTAAATACAAGGCTCTGAATAGAAAATATACTGGCTTATATTCAATATCAAATTCTACGACCAACAAATATCGTATTGGAAATAACGATATAAATATATCTTTCAAATTCCCATAACACTATCAATAAAATCACGAAATCCAACATCAAAATATTCCAAAGGCAATTTCGATTCAAATCCATTTCCACTTTATATATTGGAAATTCTGGTTATTTTCAAATCCAGTTTATTTATTTTAAAAATAAATGGATTTCAATTCTAGTTCAAAACTAGTTCATTTCGATAAAAATCTATTTTTATCTTTTCAAATTTGGAATTTTTCATCCCAATTCTTCACAAATCGTTTCTTATGATTTTACACAAATTATTGATATTTTTAATAATTTTATTAAGGCCCGTACAGTCGATTTCCATCAACGGCCATCGAACTACACTTACAGAGACCTTTTCCAAATTTTATTTGTACATAAATCCAAATCCAACCGTTAGATTTCTAATTTCTAATATTTGTTAGAAAGCTCTTTTCGATACGAACCCAACGGTTCCCGTTTTAGGAGAATCCGACGGTTGCATCTCCCGTAATATTCATTCGAAGTCAATGTTCGAAACTCGCGAACTGCCGCAGTGCGGCGCGTTCTATTCAGGCCATTGTATATATATATAATATATATATTTCATCGATTTCCTTTCAAAACGTATTTTATAAATCGTTTTAAATTCATTTTCAAAACGATTTCAACTTCATATTCAATTTCGAATCAAAATTGAATATTCCACATCATCGATATACAAATGATAATATTTTCAAAACGTTATATTTTGAAATAACTTTCTTTTCTATATTCATTATAAAAATGAATAAAATCGATATAAATATCGTTCACGTCAAAATGGCGTAAATCTAATCAACACGGCTTTTATTCAACACATGAATGTTTATTCTATTCAACACATGAATATTTATTCTATTCAACACATGAATATTTATTCTACTCAACACATGAATTTATATTATTCAACACATGAATTTATTTCTATTCAACACATGAATTTATTTCTATTCAACAAATGAATTTATTTTCTATTCAACACATGAATTTATTTCTATAATAATCCTTATTTTCCAAATTGGAATGAGGCTCAATCAATTACCATATAACGTTAATTATATGGATTCCCTACAACACACGTATATAATAGCAATGATAAATCATCAGCCATCATCCAGAATACATTCTGCACTGTATAAGCATCAAATATAAATATTCAACGCTTATAACAGCCAGTCAATCAATCGATCGACATACTGTTAATTATTGGGATTAGTGTATGTCCAACTTCATCCCAACACCCGTGTGGGGTTTCAAACAATCAAACACATATTTTATTTGTGTAGTTGGGCGATGTGTAAAATTTATCGTCCCAATCAATATCAGTCAAATCAGTGTGCATAAACAAATCGTTCGATTTGTAAATGAATATATATTTTATTTCAACACATGAATATATATTTTCTTTCAACACATGAATATATATTTTCTTTCAACACATGAATATATATTTTATTTCAACACATGAATATATATTTTCTTTCAACACATGAATATATATTTTCTTTCAACACATGAATATATATTTTCTTTCAACACATGAATATATATTTTATTTCAACACATGAATATATATTTTCTTTCAACACATGAATATATATTTTCTTTCAACATATATTTTCTTTCAACACATGAATATATATTTCACAAATCACAATCAACAGTCAAATTTCACAATACAGCAATGAAACAAACAAGTCATTCATGGTCTGTGGACGACGGGTGTCGGGTGCTGCTAAGCAATGTCTGCATCCTAATATATATTTCAAACTAGAAATAAATTAAAGGTGAGGAGTTCTCATCGACAAGCTAAACCAATTCACCGCGACTCTTCATATGTCGGAAATCTTCACTTTGTTTCCAACGAGATCTGTTCAACAACGTTTGTGTTAAAAATTATATTTTTAACAACGCTACTTCCTATATAAAAATCGAATTTTTATTTCGAAATCTAAATTATAAAAATCACATCTTTATGCTTCGCTACTTCATAATAAAAATCGAATCTTTATGCCGCTACTTCATATGTAGAAATCTAATTTTTCTTTTCAACATAAAAATCATATTTTTATTCTTTCTATAATATAAAAATCATATTTTTTATTCTTTCTATAATATAAAAATCATATTTTTATTCCTTCTATAAATCATATTTTTATTCTTTCTTCATATCGATAAAGATTATATTTTTATTCTGACTTCATATCGATAAAGATTATATTTTTATCGCTCCATTCAAACAAATAAAAAGAAGTGATTTTCTCGTTTAAAAATCCTATCTTTATTTTTTTCAAATTATAAACTGATTTTTAAATAAAAAAAACTGATTTCTTAAATAAAAATAAAGAAATAACAATTAAAGAAACTTACAGGAGGTAGGAGAAGAAGGAAGAGGCGCAGTGGGTGAAGGAGGAGCCGCGGGCGAAGTCGGAGGCTGTGGTGGCAGTCAAAGGGGGTGGCTCGACCTCTGGTAGGGTGGGCGGCGGGTCTGGGTTTCTCCATTCGGTTTTGGGGCTATTGAGGGGGGCTACGGGTTTTAGCTGAAGAGGGGGGAGAGAGAAGGTCGGAGTAAGGAGATGGAGGAGCGGAGGTGGAGGTGCTGGCGCTGGGGAGGCCAACGGTGGGAAGGGGGTGACAGCGTCATCGATTTGGGGTAACGCGATTGTCTTTTTTTTTATTCAAAGCCAATCTGAGAGAATGAACGGGGAGGGGCTAGTGGAAGAGGTAAAGGGCTTGGCCCTATTTGATATTATATATTTTATTTATTTTTAATTTTCAAAATGTTCACTTTTCTTTCCAATCCCAAACGAGGCCCAACGACTGTTGTCCCTAGAGTATTACCCCCACTCCGAACATAATGGGTTATGTTTCGTAAGCCAATTCCCTCGTTTCGATCAGTTTCCATTCAGATTAAAATTTAAATCTATATATACAATTTTAAACGCACATTTCAATTTACTAGGGCCACATACTAATTCTAAAAATTCCAAAAAAAATATTTCTAGCTTCATATTGACGATACGGTCCTAACAAAACTAATTTCATCAAATTTGAAGACAGTTTGAAAAATGGCCATTTTTCAGTCGATTAAAATCAATTGAAACTGGTCAAACGCGTTTTCTTTTGCCACACTCACATATTGATTCAAAAAATTATGAATTTTGAAACCTAGCAATAACTTGACATCACAGATCCAACAAAAGTGGCTTCATCGAAAACCGAGGTCATTTGCAAAATTTCCATCTTTAAGGGCTAGAATTCCATAGCGACTATTCTGAATTTTCAACTGGACTTAACTTTTTATCCCCGCTATGAAATTTCAATTTTTCGGATTTGTTGGAAAGATATTTTCAAATAGATTCTAATATTTTTGGTTTCGGTAAAATCTGGTTTATTTTGAATCTTGTACATTCATTTGAAATTTGAAATCGAATTTTCGAACAACCGCGCCATTTCAGGCTCGTTATATAATTAAAATAAATTTATTCGTTTTAACTTCGTAGAAAATATATTTTATGTCATTATTATTTAAAATAATTTATTTTAAATATTCAAAATTCATTAAAATCGCCAAAATAAGAATTTTAAATTGGCTCAGATTTTCGGGTTATTACAATCTCCCCCACTTAAAACTTTTCGTCCCCGAAAAGGAACGAAGCTGAAAGTTGTTTTACAAACCAACTCAACTTCCATTATTTTCTTTACGGCTTAAGTTCTTCAACTTTTCAGTTTATAAGAACTTCTCAAATTTTTCAAAAATTTGGCTAACACCCTAAATTTTTGAAAAATTTCGCCATAACCTCCCCTGCAATGGGGACTTCGGGATATTTCAAATAGCCTCCCATGGCCCTCATCAATCCAAAAAGAAACAGCCAAGTGGCTAGCCAATCGGCTCATAAAATCATCAAAAACCCAAGAAATACAATAAACATGTACCTATTTGTCGAGCAAACAATTTTATTCCTCTTCTCTAGCCTCCTTGATATGACATGTTCAATGTAAGTACATGTGTATGCATGCAAATGCAACTAATTTTCAATACACTCACTATTTGATTCAATTTGGCTAAAGGTTCTACATTTAATTAATCAACCAATAATCAACCAACACAATCATCAATCAATTAGTTGATTAACGTTTCAAATTCATAATTTTGGTACATATACAGAAAATCATGTTTTTGATGCTAAATCACAATAATAAGCCCTATCTAATTTTGGTTCTCAGACCAGTCAATTGGAAATATATAGAAATCCCACTTTCGAAACTCGAACATAAATAATTATGATGTTGCAATCATCATCAGAATTGTCCCCAGGCGACTAGGGTGTGATTCTATATCTACCCAGTATATTAAAATTTCCAATACACGCGGATTAGACGTATACGCAAAATCTTTATATACTGGACTGTCCAAATCAATACAAATAAATAATCAAATATGAATAATTGATTTAAATTTTCAAAACAAAAATTGTTTTCATTTTAAAAATATACTCTTCACACTCGTTCTAGGATACTACTGCTCCTATCTCTAACGAGTCATTCTTATTGGATATTATTAAGGGTGCGTTTTTTAGAGGTCCCTATTAGGTTTCAAAATATAAAAAAAAACCCGGTCATAAACTTATTGTAAATTTAGTCCCTGTTTTTCGAAAATTCATAAAAAAAATATAAAAAAAATATAAAAAAATCACGTAAATTCGTATTTAAATAAAACATGTACTCGCCCAAAAATTCAGATCATAATAAAATCAAAACATGCATCAAAATCGAAAAAATACAGAAAACAACGAAAAATGCAGTAATTTGCATCAAATCATGCACATATTTGGAATACTTGCATTCATCTGTGCAAGTATTTCTCTGTTATATTTTTACATGCAATACTTGCATACATGTGTGCAAGTATTTAAAATAGTTGCATACATGTATGCAAGTTTCTGCACATATTTTATTTTCACATGTAAATACTTGCATACATGTGTGCAAGTATTTCAAATAGTTGCACACATGTATGCAAGTTTCTGCATACATTTTCAACTAAAACAGCTTCAGAAATACTTGCATACATGTATGCCACTATTGGCAAAAGTTGCATACATGTATGCAACTATTTTGCAAGTTTTAAATTCACAATACATCCCTGTAATTAATGTTTTCTCTGTAAACCCGCCCCCTATTTTAGCTGCCGCCTGGAATCTTCCGCCTGCCACTTTCCATACCTCCGCCTCTTTTGTTTTCTGTCCAAATTTTCAGGCACTATCACTTAAAAAAAAAAAAAAAATCTAAAATCTGTAAATATTCTCGGAAGTCCACAGAAATTAAAAAAAAAGTTGCATCAATGTATGCAACTTTTACGAATAGTTGCATACATTTATGCAACTATTCGAATACACATGCATATATTTATGCACGCCTGTTTGAAAAATTGCATACATGTATGCAGTTTTTCTATATAACTGCATACATGTGTGCATATATGTCAAAATACATGCAAACGTGAATAAGTTGCACGTAGGTATGCAGTTTTTAAACAAATGCATCAGCAGATGCATGTTTTAACAATATGTGCATACATGTATGCATTTATACTGCAGTTTTGACGCAGATTTGAAATAAATGCATACAGGTATGCAACTAATCGACTTATATGCATGTTTTGATGCAATTTACTGCATTTCGTTGATTTTCTGTATTTCATGATTTCAACGTTGTTTTTAATGTTTTTTTGATCTGATTTTTTTCACGATTAATTGTTTTAATTAAATACGAATTTACATGGTTTTTTTATATTTTTTTTATATTTTTTTATATGTTTTTGAAAATAGGGACCTAATTTACAATAAGTTTATGACCGGATGTGAGCCTAATTAAGTTTCGTTTTAGGGATGTGTGCCTAATATTCACTATTATTAATCCAATCTCTGATGAATTCTTTCGTTTGGTTCTAACGTGTCTTGTTCTCAAGCTTTGTAAACCAATGCTCTGATACCAAATGTGAAGACCCATAACTTCCCCGGTAAGGAAAGCCAGGATACTTCGAGAACAACACACAAAAAAGGCAGATAGAAGAACATTTCATTGTTAATTACAACAAGTCCATCAGAATACAAGAATATACAGAGTATGAATAAATATTACACATCAGAAAATATCAGAGATTTAAATTACATAACAGCGGAAAATAATACAAAACACAACTGAAGGAGATATACGGATACAGAGCTTTCCGGATATCGTTCCAGCTGTAAATCAGGTTCCTGTGAATATAAATCTACAAAACCAAAACTACTAGCAGCCCGTGTCAAAATAAGGGCACCCAGAGTTTAGGTTAAAACAATAAACTCCAGGTCAATCATGTGACTGGTGTGAGAACTAAAACAGTTATTAATCTTTATTTTAAAGTTAGGTAAATCAAGGGACCACGCTGTATAACACGGAACGGGTTTCCTCCCAAGAGTACCAGTGCATCAAACAAACCGCGCAATGCTAAATAAAGAAGAATGAAGCTATTATAAGACCCAAGTCCCATCACACAATGCAACACAAACCGGAGGATAGGGTTTTACCTTATAATATCCAAAGAATGCTTGATACGCTAAATTTCATCTTTTATTACTATAAGTGTATAGTGTCAAAATAATTTCAATCATAGGTATCAATCATAGAAGGCATAAGTTCCCCATCCCATTATGTCACCATACTGCGCTCTACAATCAAAACCGCAAAGTCACGTATCAAAAGTTGGATTTCCACCTATGAACCAAGGCAAGGGATCGTCCTCCACCAAATTCGAGACGCTCTAGCCTGTGTCTCAGGAACAACCGCAACTACCCCTTGGATCGTCAGGGCCGGTCCACCGATGTGGATTATAATGCCTGAACACTGCGTTTTCCCACCCTATGGGGTGTCAATGAGTCCACTGACTCCATCGGCTCCACATAGTCACCGATATATCCGAGGCGCCTCGCAACAACAACCACATAAGTCAAACTCGTCAGGGCATGTAAAACCACTGACGCCACTCCTAGCTAGAAGGAAACGCATGCCCTCCCTGAAGTCCTCTCCCGTTTCTGGTTCACAACCGGGGTGTGAGGCTCGCGAATCAACACTACACAAAGCTATGCCACATAGGTTGTGCTTTGACATCAACCACATGACTCTTCTTTTCAATAAAAGGCTTGATTATTTGCCCCTTAGGCATGCCACACAGGCAATTCACTCCATGCGACTGATGTCCATCGATATACAACCTCTGATCCCGTACGTCTCAGAGAAGGGTGAAGTAAGGGAATGAATTCCCCTTCACCAGGCAGATGTATATTTGATAGAGATCAATCAACACAGAGCAAAATCCAATGTCAAACACACAGTACATACAAGTTCGTTCTGGGTCTGAACGAAACCGGAGGTACCTTGTACCTCGCATATCCATCGATCTCCAAGTACGTCTGGACGATCACCAACTGATTCCCTCCTCTTGGGTGTACAGCCCAATCAAGATCATCAGTAATCACCCAAACGATGTGAAGACCTCCAGTCTTCGACCACAGTCTTCATCCTCGACACCACGTTGAATCAGTTATTCAGAATGGGATAAACCCGGTCTTTCTGAATAACTCGCGTATATAATAAACAAGTGTTACACAAACACAACATTCGCCCCATTCCAATTCAGAATATTCTTTTATTCATATATTCTTACACTTTGGGAATAGTTCCCATTAATTTTATCAAAGATAAATTCATTGAATTTATTCTTTAATCTTCCTTTGAATATCAATTCAAATTAGTCGGGATTAGCGAACCACACCGAAGTAATCAGTTATTTTATTTCCCAATCCCATCCTATTCATCCCATATGTAATAACTCGAAAATCTGAGCCAATTTAAAATTTTTATTTTGGCAATTTTAGTGAGTTTTGAATATTTAAAATGAATTATTTTAAATAATAATGACGAGAAATTTATTTTAAATAGAATTAGAACGTATATATTTATTTGAATTATCGTTAGAATATAAATATTTTATTTTAAATATAAAAGGAATTGAAAATGGCGCGGTAGTTCGATATTTCGATTTCAAATTTCAAATGCATGTACAGGATTCAAAATAAACCAGATTTTAGTGAAATCAAAAATATTTGTATCTAAGTGAATATTTTTCCAATGAATCCGAAAAATCAAAATTTCATAGGGGAATCAAAAGATATGCCCAGTTGAAAATTCAAAATAGTCGCTATGGAATTCTGGCCCTTAAAAATGGAAATTTTGCAAATGACCTCTGTTTTCGACGAAACCACATTTGTTGGATCTGTGATGTCAAGTTATTGCTAGGTTTCAAAATTCCTAATTTTCTGAATCAATATGTGAGCGTGGCGAAGGAAAACGTGTTTTGACAATTACAGTCCATTTCGATCGACCAGAAAATGACTATTTTTCAAACAGTCTCAGAATTTGACGAAATTAGTTTATTAGGACCGTATCGTCAATACGAAACTAGAAAATATTTTTCGGGAATTTTTAGAATTCGTATGTGGCCCCCGGTAAAGTAAAATGTGCGTTCAAATTAAATATATAGATTTATATTTTGATTTTGATGGAAACTGGTCGAAAAAGCCAAACAGGCATGCGATACATATCCCATTGTGTTCGGAATGGGGGTAATTAGCTAGGGACAACAGTCGGTGGGTTTGATTTTGAGTTCAAAATAAAAAGGCACTTTTGAAATTTAAAAATAATAAAATAAATTAATATATAGGTTTGGTCAAACCCCTAATATCTCAATCCCTAGGTCCAACTCAGAACCCGCCCCAAAAATAAAAACAAAAATAAAAACCCGATGTTCTCGTTCCCACGCCTCCTCAGGTCGATACGCCCCTCCGCCGGCCTGCCAGCGCCGCGCCGCCACCTCCAATGGCGATCCTCTCCTCCCCCATCGCCCTTCTTCCAACTCTCACTGCCCCCCCTTCGATTTGAAGCTCCTCTGCCCAGTAAATCGCTACCACAGTCTAGCGTCGCATCCTGACGAGGCCGCCACCCCCTCAGCAAACTCCGGCGACCACCTCAGTACCCTCTCCAACCCCATTTGCGCAGAGACCCTCCCCTCCCCCCCCCCCCCCCCCCCCCGCTGAAAGGACAGTAAGCTTTTTATTTAATCCTCTTTCCAGTATTCATATTATTTTTTACAGTGAAAAGAATTGTGTTATATATATATATATATATATATATATATATATATATATATATATATGAATTGCTTAATTAAAAATGTGATTTTTATGCTTGGGCATAATTAAAAATATGATTTTTATTCTTTTGTTTAATTAAAAATATGATTTTTTTTCTTTTGCTTAATTAAAAATATGATTTTTATATAGTAGAGATTATAGAAATATGATTTTTATTATATATATGTTGAAATAAAAATGTGATCTTTATAGTGTCGAAATAAAAATTCAATCTTTATATTAGAAGTAGGTATAGAAAAATATAATTTTTATATAGAAGGAAGCGTTTTAAAAATATATGAAGTAAAAATATAATTTTATTATATTATTAGAATTATAAAAATATGATTTTTATATAATACAGAATATAAAAATGTGATTTTTATATATGTAGCGAACACGGACGACGAAAGTGACAAAGGGCGAGCATGATGAAGATTTTCTACCTATGAAGAGTCGTGGCGTTTGGGTTTAGCTTTTCGGTGAGAACTCCTCACTTTTATTTTTATTTCTAGTTGAAATATATACTTGGATGCAGACGGTGCTTAGTAGCACCTGACACCCGTCGTCCACAGACCATGGATGGATTGTATGTTTGATTGTTTGTTTGGTTGCTGTGTTGTGAAATTTGATTGTGTAATGCGAAATGAAATAAAATATTTTATAGTGGAAAATATTTTATAGTTAAAAATATAATTTTTAATGTGTATATAAAATAAATAGTTATAAACAAATCGAACGATTTGTTCATATACACATATTTGATTGATATAGATTGGGACGATAAATTTTACACATCGCCCAACTGCAGAAATAAAATCTGTGTTTGATTGTTTGAAACCCCACACGGGTATTGGGATGATATATGACATACACTAATCCCAATAATTAGCTGTATGTCGATCGATTGATTGACAGACTGTTATAAGCATTACATATTTATATTTGATGCTTATACAGTGTAGAACGCACTTTGGATAATGGTTGATTGTTTGTTGTCATTGTTGTATACATGAATTTTCATCCCTATAACTGAAATTATATGGTAATTGACTATGTCTGATTCCAGTTCAGAATTATCAAATATTTTAAAATAATATTCAGTGAATATTGAAATGTGAAGTCGTGTTAAGTAGTTAAACGCCATTTTAACATGAACGGGAACTTTGTCGATTTTATTTGTTTTTAATGAACATTGAAAAGTGATTTCAATAATCGAATATTTTAGAAAATGAATTCGAATCGAATATTTTAGAAAATGAATTGAAATTGAATTGAATAGAAAATGAATTCGAATTGAATTGAATAGATAATGAATTCGAATTAAATTGAATTGAAAACGAATTCAAATCGAATTGAAATTGAATTGAATAGGAATTCAAATCGAATTGAAATTGAATTGAACAGAAAATGAATTCGAATTGAATTGAATAGAAAATG
Organism: Allium sativum; assembly: GCA_030737875.1. Taxonomy (NCBI): domain Eukaryota; kingdom Viridiplantae; phylum Streptophyta; class Magnoliopsida; order Asparagales; family Amaryllidaceae; genus Allium; species Allium sativum. The sequence goes on from CM060912.1 coordinate 153,956,489, forward strand.
AATTCGAATTGAATTGAATAGAAAATGAATTCAAATCGAATTGAAATTAAATTGAATAGAAAACGAATTCAAATCGAATTGAAATTGAATTGAAATTGAATTGAATAGGAATTCAAATCGAATTGAAATTGAATTGAATAGGAATTCAAATCGAATTGAAATTGAATTAAATATAATTCAAATCGAATTAAAATTGAATTGAATCGAATTGAAATCGGATTGAAATTGAATTGAAATCAAATAGAAACGAATGTAAAAAGGAATTTATAAAGGAAAATTCAATTTTGATTTGAAATCGAGTAAGAAGTTGAAATCGTTTTGAAAATAAATTTAAAACGATTTATAAAATTCGTTTTAAATGGAAATCGACGAAATATATATAATATATATTATATTATATATTTAATTGCCTGAATAGAACGCGCCGCGCCGCGGCAGTTCACGAATTTCGACCATTGACTTCGAATGGATATTGCGGGAGATCCGACCATCTGATTCTCCTAAAATGGGAACCGTTGGGCTCATATCGAAAAGCGCTTTCTAAAAAATATTAGAAATTAGAAATCTAACGGTTGGATTTGGAATTATGTCCAAATCAAATTTGGAAAAGGTCATTGTAAGTGCAGTTCGATGGCCGTTGATGGAAATTAACTGTACGGGCCTTGATAAAATTATTAAAAATATCAATAATTTGTGTAGAATCATAAGAAATGATTTGTGAAGAATTGGGATGAAAAACTCCATATTTGAAAAGATAAAAATTGATTTTTATCGAAATGAACTTGTTTTGAACTAGAATTATAACTCTATTTATTTTTAAAATAAATAAAGTGGATTTGAAATGGTTTCAAAGGTAACCAGAATTTCCAATAATTGAATTGGAATGGATTTGAATCGAAATTGTCTTTGGAATATTTCGATGTTGGATTTCGTGATGAAACAGATATTGTTATGGGAATTTGAAAGATATATTAATATCGTTATTTCCAATACGATATTCGTTGGTGGTAGAATTTGATATTGAATATAAGCCGCTATATTTTCTATTCAGAGCCTTGTATTTAATATCAAATGTGATTTGGGTTTGTCGTGAATGGTGTCTTCATTAACACTGTTCTTAAACTCAGTTGAGAAAAAGATTAAATCTTTTTACTTAGATTTAATGAAGTGTACCAATTAAATGGTATTTAATTGGAATTGAATTTGAATTGATTTTTGGGTTTATCGTGAACGGTGTTTTAAATAACACTTGTTCTTTAACCCGAAAATTAATGGAATGTGATTTTGGGTCATCGTGAACTGTATCTTCAATAAACTGTTCTTAGACCCAACCGAGTTAAGAAAATCAGAAACTAACTAGAGATTAGTTAAGTTGAATGGTTTCTTGGGTATTGATCTGATGTTGGTTTCAGCCTTCGGGGTTAATACTTAGGGAATTTCTCACTTGCTATTTTACGGTTAAAGGCTGGTAAATGGAATGTGATTTTGGGTTTATCGCGAATTGTTTTTCAAATGACATTGGTTCTTTAACCCTGTTAAAGACAGGAAGGTTAAAACCAAGTCGAGTTTTAATGAATCTTCAATTAGATTGAAAAGATCGAGAATGGAGTATCACCAGTTTTGCTCCAGGCGATAGTTAAATCTTTAATTAGATTTGAACGTGAAATGGTAATTGAATTTACCGATAACACTGTGGTGTTAGATATGAAGTATTACCAGTTTTGCTTCATGGGATGAATAGGTTGGGGTTGCGAAATTAAAACAAATGATTACTTCGGTAAGGCTCGTTAATCCCGACTAGTTTGAAATGATATTCAAAGGAAGATTAAAGAATAAATTTTAAAGAATTTATCTTTGTTAAAATTAATGGGAACCTTTCCCTAAGAATGTGAAATTTAGAAACTAACTGGAGGTTAGCTACGAAGAATGGTTTCCTGGGAATTGATCTGATGTTGGTTTCGGCCTTCGCGGTTAATATTTGGGGAATTTTTCCCTTACTAATTTACGGTTAGTAACTGCTTAATTGGAATGAGGCGTATGTTGTGTTTGTGTAACACTTGTTTACTATATACGCGAGTTATTCAAAAAGACCGGGTTTATCCCATTCTGAATAACTGATTCGACGTGGTGTCGAGGATGAAGACGGTGGTCGAAGACCGGAGGTCTTCACATCGTTTGGGTGGTTACTGATGATCTTGATTGGACCGTACACCCAAGAGGAGGGAATCCGTTAGTGGTCGTCCAGATATACTTGGAGATCGATGGATATGCGGGGTATTAGGTGCCTCCGGTTTCGTTCAGACCCAGAACGAACTTGTAAATGGACTGTGTGTCTGACATTGGATTTCAGTCTGTGTGATTGATTTCTATTAAACATACATCTGTTTGGCGGTGGAGAATTTATTCTCTTGCTTAACGCCCTTCTCTGAGACGTACGAGCTCAGGGGTTATATATTGATGGATATCCATCGCATGGAGTGAATTGCCTGTGTGGCATGCCTAAGTGACAATTGATCAAGGCTTTTGTTGAAAAGCAAAGTCTTGAGGTTGATGATCAAAGCACGGCCTGTGTGGCATAGCTTTGTGTAGCGTTGATTCGCAAAACTCACACCCCGGTTGTGAACCAGAAACGGGAGAAGACATCAGGGATGGCATGGGTTTCCTTCTAGTTAGAAGTGGTGTCAGTGGTTTTACACGCCCTGACAAGTTTGACTTATGTGGTTGTTGTTGTTGCGAGGCGCCTCAGATATATCGGTGACTATATGAAGCCGATGGAGTCATTCGTTGGCTCATTTACGCCCCAAAGGGCAGGGAAACGCAGTGTTTAGGCATTTTAATCCACATCGGTGGACTGGCCCTGACGATCCGAGGGTCGATGCGCTCTGACCCTGAGGCTCGGCCTAGAGAGTCTCGAAGCCGGTGAGGACTATCTTTTGCCTTGGTTCACACAGGAAAATCCAATTTCCAAATACGTGACAGTGCGGTTTTGATTGTACAGCCTAGTATGGCGACATGATATATGGTACCCATGCCATCTATGATTGATATTTATGATTGAAATTGTTTTGACACTATACGCTTATAATAGTATCAAATGATTTGTTTTTAATGTACCAAGCATGTTTCGCTGTTATAAAGGAAAACCTTATCCTCGGGCTTGCGTTGCATTGTGTGATGGGACATGGGTCTTATAATAGCTTCATTATGCACTGGTATTCTTGGGAGGAAACCCATTCCTTGTTATACGGTGTGGTCCTTTGATTTACCTAACTTTAAAATAAAGATTAATAACTGTTTTAGTTCTCACACCAGTCCCATGACTGACCTGGAGTTTATTGTTTTAACCTAAACTCAGGTGCCCTTATTTTGACAGGGCAGCTAGTAGTTTTGTTTTTGCAGATTTATATTCACAGGATCCTGATTCATAGCTGGAATGATATCCAGAAAGCTCTGTATCCGTGTATCTCTTTCAGTTGTGTATTGTATTATTTTTTCGCTACTATGTAATGTATTGTAATCTCTGATATTTTTCTGATTTATATTATTTGTTTATACTCTATGTATTCTTGTATTCTGATGAATTATTGTAATTAACAATGAAATGTTCTTCTGTCTGCGTTCTTTTGTGTGTCGTTTTCAAAGTATCTGGGCTTTCCTTACCGGGGAAGTTACGAGTCTTCACATTTGGTATCAGATCATTGGTTTACAGAGCACGGAGAACAAGATACGTTGGAACCAAACGTAAGAATTCATCAGAAATTGGATTAGTAATATCCAATAAGAATGACTCGTTAGAGATAGGATCAGTAGTATCCTAGAATGAGTGTAAAGAGTGATGTTTTTAAAAATAAAATTAAAAAAACAATTTTTGTTTTGAAAATTTAAATGAATTATTCAACGTATTTGAATATTTATTTGTATTAAATTTTGACAATCTAATATATAAAGATTTTGCAGATACGCCTTACAAACGTGTATTCGAAGTTTTAATATACTGGATAGATATAGAATCACACCCTAGTCGCCCGGGGATGAAACTATTGGTGACTATATAGCATCAGTAGCTTGTGTTCGAGTTTCGAAAGTGGGATTTCTATATATTTCCAATTGACTAGTGTGAGAACCAAAACTATCAAAAATCTGATTTTTGGACTATATATCAAAATTATGAGTTTGAAATGATAACCAACTGATTGATTGATGGTTGTGTTGTTTGATTAATTAAATGTTGAACCTATAGCCAAATTGTATCAAATAGTGAGTGTATTGGAAATTAGACGCATTTGCATGCATATACATGTACTTACATTGAACATGTCATAGCAAGGAGGCTAGAGAAGAAGAATAAAATTGTTTGCCCAACAAATAGGTACATGTTTATTGTATTTCTTTGGGTTTGGATGATTTTATGAGCCGATTGGCTTTTTCTTTTTCTTTTGGATTAAAGAAGGCCATGGGAGGCTATATGAAATATACCGAAGTCTCCGGTGCAGGGGAGGCTATGGCGAATTTTTTCGAAAATTTAGGGTGTTAGCCAAATTTTTGAAAATTTTGAAAAGTTCATAGAAACTGAAAAGTTGAAGAACTTAAGTCGTAGTGAAAATATTGGAAGTTAAGTTGATTTGTGAAACAACTTTCGGCTTCGTTCCTTTTCGGAGTCGAAAAGTTTTAAATGGGGGAGTTTGTAATAACCCGGAAATCTGAGCCAATTTAAAAATTTTATTTTGGCAATTTTAGTGAATTTTGAATATTTAAAATGAATTATTTTAAATAATAACGACGAGAAATTTATTTTGAATAGAATTAGAACGTATATATTTATTTGAATCGTCGTTAGAATATAAATATTTTATTTTAAATATAAAAGGAATTGAAAATGGTGCGGTAGTTCGATATTTCGATTTCAAATTTCAAATGAATGTACAGGATTCAAAATAAACCAAATTTTAGTGAAACCAAAAATATTTGTATCTAAGTGAGAATATCTTTCCAATGAATCCCAAAAATCAAATTTTCATAGCGGGAATCAAAAGATATGCCCAGTTGAAAATTCAAAATAGTCGCTATGGACTTCTGGCCCTTAGAAATGGAAATTTTGCAAACGACCTCGGTTTTCGAGGAAACCACTTTTTTTGGATCCGTGATGTCAAGTTATTGCTAGGTTTCAAAATTCCTAATTTTCTGAATCAATATGTGAGAGTGGCGAAGGAAAATGTGTTTTGACAATTACAGTCCATTTCGATCGACCAGAAAATGACCATTTTTCAAATGGTCTCAGAATTTGACGAAATTAGGTTTATTAGGACTGTACGTCAATATGAAACTAGAAAATATTTTTCGGGAATTTTTAGAGTTCATATGTGGCCCCGGTAAAGTAAAATGTGCGTTCAAATTCAATATATAGATTTATATTTTGATTTTGACAGAAACTGGTCGAAACAACCAAAGTGGCATGCGATACATATCCCATTGTGTTCGGAATGGGGGTAATTAGCTGGGGACGACAGTCGGTGGGTTTGATTTCGAGTTCAAAATAAAAAGGTACTTTTTGAAATTTAAAAATAATAAAATAAATTAATATATAGGTTTGGTCAAACCCCTAATATCTCAATCCCTAGGTCAAACTCAGAACGCGCCCCCAAAATAAAAATAAAAACCCGATGGTCTCGTTCCCACGCCTCCTCAAGTCGATACCGCCCTCCGTCGGCCTGCCAGCGCCACGCCGCCACTCCAATGGCGATCCTCTCCTCCCCCATCGCCCTTCTTCCCTCTCTCTCTGCCCCCTCCTTCGATTTGAAGCTCCTCTGCCCAGTAACCCGCCACCACAGTCTAGCGCCGCATCCTGACGAGGCCGCCACCCCCTCAGCGAACTCCAGCGACCACCTCAGTACCCTCTCCAACCCCATTTGCGCAGAGACCCTCCCCCCCCCCCCTCGCAGAAAGGACTATAAGCTTTTTATTTAATCCTCTTTCCAGTATTTATATTATTTTTTACAGTGAAAAGAATTGTTATATATATATATATATATATATATGAATTGCTTAATTAAAAATGTGATTTTTATGCTTGGGCATAATTATAAATATGATTTTTATTCTTTTGTTTAATTAAAAATATGATTTTTATTCTTTTGTTTAATTAAAAATATGATTTTTATATAGTAGAGATTATAGAAATATGATTTTTATTATATATATGTTGAAATAAAAATGTGATCTTTATAGTGTCGAAATAAAAATTCGATCTTTATATTAGAAGTAGGTATAGAAAAATATAATTTTTATATAGAAGGAAGCATTGTAAAAATATATGAAGTAGAAATATAATTTTATTATATTATTAGAATTATAAAAATATGATTTTTATATAATACATAATATAAAAATGTGATTTTTATATATGTAGCGAACACGGACGACGAAAGTGACAAAGGGCGAGCACAGTGAAGATTTTCTACATATGAAGAGTCGTGGCGTTTGGGTTTAGCTTTTTGGTGAGAACTCCTCACTTTTATTTTTATTTTTATTTCTAGTTGAAATATATACTAGGATGAAGACGGTGCTTAGTAGCACCCGACACCCATCGTCCACAGACCATGGATGGCTTGTATGTTTGATTGTTTGTTTGGTTGCTGTGTTGTGAAATTTGATTGTGTGATGTGAAATGAAATAAAATATTTTATAGTGGAAAATATTTTATAGTTAAAAATATAATTTTTAATGTTTATATAAAATAAATAGTTATAAACAAATCGAACGATTTGTTTATATACACATATTTGACTGATATAGGTTGGGACGATAAATTTACACATCGCCCAACTGCACAAATAAAATCTGTGTTTGATTGTTTGAAACCCCGCACGGGTATTGGGATGATATATGACATACACTAATCCCAATAATTAGTTGTATGTCGATCGATTGATTGACAGACTGTTATAAGCGTTAAGTATTTATATTTGATGCTTATACAGTGTAGAACACACTTTCGATGACAGTTGATTGTTTGTTGTCATTGCTGTATACATGAGTTGGATGAAATCCATATAACTGAAATTATATGGTAATTGACTGTCTGATTCCAGTTCAGAATTATCAAATATTTTAAAATAATGTTCAGTGAATATTGAAATGTGAAGCAGTGTTAAGTAGTTAAATGCCATTTTAACACGAACGGGAACTTTGTCGATTTTATTTGTTTTTAATGAATATTGAAAAGTGATTTCAATAGTCGAATATTTTAGAAAATGAATTCGAATCGAATATTTTAGAAAATGAATTAAAATTGAATTGAATAGAAAATGAATTCGAATTGAATTGAATAGAAAATTAATTCGAATTAAATTGAATAGAAAACGAATTCAAATTGAATTGAAATTGAATTGAATAGGAATTCAAATCGAATTGAAAGTGAATTCGAATCGAATTGAATAGAAAATGAATTCAAATTGAATTGAATAAAAAACGAATTCAAATCGAATTGAAATTGAATTAGATAGGAGTTCAAATCGAATTGAAATTAAATTGAATAGAAAACGAATTCAAATCGAATTGAAATTGAATTGAATAGGAATTCAAATCGAATTGAAATTAAATTGAATAGAAAACGAATTCAAATCGAATTGAAATTGAATTGAATAGGAATTCAAATCTAATTGAAATTGAATTGAATATAATTCAAATCGAATTGAAATTGAATTGAATCGAATTGAAATCGGATTGAAATTGAATTGAAATCAAATAGAAATGAATGTAAAAAGGAATTTATAAAGGAAAATTCAATTTTGATTTGAAATCGAATAAGAAGTTGAAATCATTTTGAAAATAAATTTAAAATGATCTATAAAATTCGTTTTAAATGGAAATCGACGAAATATATGTAATATATATTATATTATATATTTAATGGCCTGAATAGAACGTGCCACGGCAGTTCGCGAATTTCGACCATTGACTTTGAACGGATATTGCGGGAGATCTGACCGTCGGATTCTCCTAAAACCGGAACCGTTGGGTTTGTATCGAAAAGAGATTTCTAATGAATATTAGAAATTAGAAATCTAATGGTTGGATTTGGAATAGTGTCCAAATCAAATTTGGAAAAGGTCGTAGTAAGTGCAGTTCGATGGCCGTTGATGGAAATCGACTGTACGGGCCTTGATAAAATTATTAAAAATATCAATAATTTGTTAAAATCATAAGAAATGATTTGTGAAGAATTGGGATGAAAAACTGCATATTTGAAAAGATAAAAATAGATTTTTATCGAAATGAACTAGTTTTGAACTAGAATTATAATTCTATTTATTTTTAAAATAAATAAAGTGGATTTGAAATGGTTTCAAAGGTAACCAGAATTTCCAATAATTGAATTGGAATGGATTTGAATCGAAACTGTCTTTGGAATATATCGATGTTGGATTTGATGATGAAACAAATATTGTTATGGGAATTTGAAAGATATATTAATATCGTTATTTCAAATACGATATTTGTTGGTCGTAGAATTTGATATTGAATATAAGCCGATATATTTTCTATTTAGAGCCTTGTATTTAATATCAAATGTGATTTGGATTTGTCGTGAATGGTGTCTTCATTAACACTTTTCTTAAACCCAGTTGAGAAAAAGATCACATCTTTTTATTTAGATTTAATGAAGTGTACCAATTAAATGGTATTTAATTGGAATTGAATTTGAATTGATTTTTGGGTTTATCATGAACGGTGTTTTAAATAACACTTGTTCTTTAACCCGAAAATTAATGGAATGTGATTTTGGGTCGTCGTGAACTGTATCTTCAATATACTGTTCTTAGACCCAGCGAGTTAAGAAAATCAGAAACTAACTAGAGATTAGTTAAGTTGAATGGTTTCTTGGGTATTGATCTGATGTTGGTTTCGGCCTTCGGGGTTAATACTTAGGGAATTCCTCACATGCTATTTTACGGTTAAAGGCTGGTAGAATGGAATGTGATTTTGGGTTTATCGCGAATCGTGTTTCAAATGACATTGGTTCTTTAACCCAGTTAACGATAGGAAGATTAAAACCAAGTGGAGTTTTAATGAATCTTTAATTAGATTGAAAAGATCGAGAATGGAGTATCACCAGTTTTGCTCCAGGTGATAGTTAAATCTTTAATTAGATTTGAACGTGAAATGGTAATTGAATTTACCGATAACACCGTGGTGTTAGATATGAAGTATTACCAGTTTTACTTCATGGGATGAATAGGTTGGGGTTGCGAAATTAAAACAAATGATTACTTCGGTAAGGCTCGTTAATCCCGACTAGTTTAAAGTGATATTCAAAGGAAGATTAAAGAATAAATTTAAAAGAATTTATCTTTGATAAAATTAATGGGAACGTTTCCCTAAGAATGTGAAATTTAGAAACTAACTGGAGGTTAGCTAAGAAGAATGGTTTCCTGGGAATTGATCTGATGTTGGTTTCGGCCTTCGCGGTTAATATTTGGGGAATTTTTCCCTTACTAATTTACGGTTAGTAACTGCTGAATTGGAATGAGGCGTATGTTGTGTTTGTGTAACACTTGTTTACTATATACGCGAGTTATTCAAAAAGACCGGGTTTATCCCATTCTGAATAACTGATTCGACGTGGTGTCGAGGATGAATACGGTGGTCGAAGACCGGAGGTCTTCACGTCGTTTGGGTGGTTACTGATGATATTGATTGGGCCGTACACCCTAGAGGAGGGAATCAGTTAGTGGTCGTCCAGACGTACTTGGAGATTGATGGATATGCGGGGTACTAGGTGCCTCCGGTTTCGTTCAGACCCAGAACGAACTTGTAAATGGACTGTGTGTCTGACATTGGATTCCAGTCTATGTGATTGATTTCTAATATATATATATATATATATATCTGTTTGGCGGCGGAGAATTTATTCTCTTACTTAATGCCCTTCTTTGAGACGTACGAGCTCAGGGGTTATATATTGATGGATATCCATCGCGTGGAGTGAATTGCCTGTGTGGCATGCCTAAGTGGCAATTGATCAAGGCTTCTGTTGAAAAGCAAAGTCTTGAGGTTGATGATCAAAGCATGGCCTGTGTGGCATAGCTTTGTGTAGCGTTGATTCGCGAGCCTCACACCCCTGTTGTGAACCGGAAATGGGAGAGGACATCAGGGAGGGCATGCGTTTCCTTCTAGTTAGAAGTGGCGTCAGTGGGTTTACACGCCCTGACGAGTTTGACTTATGTGGTTGTTGCTGTTGCGAGGCGCCTCGGATATATCGGTGACTATGTGAAGCCGATGGAGTCATTCGTTGGCTCATTTACGCCCCCAAGGGGCGGGGAAACGCAATGTTCAGGCATTTTAATCCACATCGGTGGACCGGCCCTGTCGCTCCAAAGGGCTGACTGAGTACTTGCCAGAGGGGCGGGCAAGACGTCTCGAATTCGGTAGAGGACGATCCCTTGCCTCGGTTCACGGATGGAAATCCAATTTCCAAATACGTGGCTTTACGGTTTTGATTGTAAAGGCTAGTATGGCGACATGATATATGGTACTCATGCTGTCTATGATTGATACTTATGATTTGAAATTTTTTTATACACTATACACTTATAGTAATAATAAAAGATGAAATTTAGCGTATCAAGCATTCTTTGGCTATTATAAGGTAAAACCCTATCCTCCGGCTTGCGTTGCATTGTTTGATGGGACCTGGGTCTTATAATAGCTTCATTGTTCTTTATTTAGCATTATGCTGTTGTTTTATGCACTGGTATCCTTGGGAGGAAACCCGTTCCGTGTTATACGGCGTGGTCCCTTGATTTACCTAACTTTAAAATAAAGATTAATAACTGTTTTAGTTCTCACACCAGTCACATGACTGACCTGGAGTTTATTGTTTTAACCTAAACTCTAGGTGCCCTTATTTTGACACGGGTAGCTAGTAGTTTTGGTTTTGCAGATTTATATTCACAGGATCCAGGTTTACAGCTGGAATGATATCCGGAAAGCTCTGTATCCGTATATCTCCTTCAGTTGTGCTTTGTATTATTTTCCGCTGCAATGATTTATTTAAATGTAATTTATATCTCTGATATTTGTTGATGTATATTATTTGTTTATACTTTGTATATTCTTGTATTCTGATGGAATTGTGGTAACATACAATGAAATGTTCCTCTATTTGCGTTCTGATATGGCTTGTTCTCAACTCAATCCGTGATTTCCCGTAAGGGAGATATCGCGTCGTTTAAGGCTAGTGGAAGAGGTAAAAGGCTTGGCCCTATTTGATATTATATATTTTATTTATTTTTAATTTTCAAAATGTTCACTTTTCTTTCCAACCCCAAACGAGGCCCAACGACTGCTGTCTACAGCGTATTACCCCCACTCCGAACACAATGGGATATGTTTCGTAAGCCAAATCCCTCGTTTCGATCAGTTTCCATTCAGATTAAAATTTAAATCTATATATTCAATTTTAGACGCACATTTCAATTTACTGGGGCCACATACTGATTCTAAAAATTCCATAAAAATTATTTCTAGCTTCGTATTGAAGATACGGTCCTAACAAAACTAATTTCATCAAATTTGAGGACCGTTTGAAAAATGACAATTTTCCAGTCGATTAAAATCATCTGAAACTGGTCAAATGCGTTTTCCTTTGCCACGCTTACATAATGATTCATAAAATTACGAATTTTGAAACCTAGAAATAACTTGACATCACAGATCCAACAAAAGTGGTTTCGTCAAAAACCGAGGTCGTTTGCAAAATTTCCATTTTTAAAGGCTAGAATTCCATAGCGACTATTCGGAATTTTCAACTGGACTTAACTTTTTATCCCCACTATAAATTTCAATTTTCCGGATTCGTTGGAAAGATATTCCCAAATAGATTCTAATGTTTTTGGTTTCGCTAAAATCCGGTTTATTTTAAATCTTGTACATTCATTTGAAATTTGAAATCGAATTTTCGAACTACCGCGCCATTTCAGGCTCATTATATAATTAAAATAAATTTATTCGTTTTAACTTCGTAGAAAATATAGTTTCCGTCGTTATTATTTAAAATAATTCATTTTAAATATTCAAAATTCATTAAAATCGCCAAAATAAAAATTTTAAATTGTCTCAGATTTCCGGGTTATAACATAAGTCGTCTAGTAAAGATAACAAATTTGTTTGTAGTTCATAATGCTTGATAGTGAACAATGGACAAGATCTACAGACGAGATGGATTTATTTGTTTGTACTCTGTTTGGATACATTGTTAATGACTGTCAATTGTTTGTGTATGTTGTATGTCTGTGTATTGCGTTGGGTTATGAAAATCTAACAACAAGGAATTTTGCTCGATCCGAATCAGTCGCTAAACCGACCTAGACCGTTTGAAACCCCTGATTGTTTTGAGAACACGACAAATTAGAACGCAAACAGAAGAACATTTCATTGTTAATTACAACAATTCCATCAGAATACAAGAATATACAGAGTATGAATAAATTTTACACACCATAAATTATCAGAGATTTAAATACATTAACGCAGCGGAAAATAATACAATACACATCTAGAAGTAAAACATGGATACAGAGCTTTCCGAGTATCGTTCCAGCTATAAATAAGGATCCTGTGAATATAAATATGCAAAACCAAAACTACTGGCTACCCTGTCGAAATAAGGGCACCCAGAGTTTAGGTTAAAACAATAAACTCCAGGTCAGTCATGTGACTGGTGTGAGAACTAAAACAATTATTAATCTTTATTTTAAAGTTAGGTAAATCAAGGGACCATGCCGTATAACACGGAACGGGTTTCCTCCCAAGAATACCAGTGCATAAAATAACAGCGCAATGCGAAATAAAGAAAAATGAAGCTATTATAAGACCCAGGTCCCATCACACAATGCAACACAAGCCGAAGGATAGGGTTTTACCTTATAATAGCCAAAGCATGCTTGATACGTTAAAAACAAATCATTTGATACTATTATAAGTGTGTAGTGTTAAAACAGTTTCAATCATAAAAATCGATCATAGACGGCATGGGTACTATATATCATGTCGCCATACTAGGCTCTACAATCAAAACCGCAAAGTCCCGTATTTGGAAATTGGATTTCCATCCATGAACTGAGGCCAGGGATCGTCCTCTACCGATTCGAGACAGTCTAGCCCGAGCCTCGGGAATAGAACACATCGTCCCTTGGATCGTCAGGGCCGGTCCACCGATGTGGATTAAAATGCCCGAACACTGCGTTTCCCCGCCCTTTGGGGCGTAAATGAGCCAAATGACTTCATCGGCTCCACACAGTCACCGATATATCTGAGGCGCCTCGCAACAACAACAACCACACAGGTGAAAAGTATATAAATGTCAGCTAGTTTAAGCACTAACACCACCCTAGCTAGAAGGAAACGCATGCCCTCCCTGATGTCCTCTTCCGTTTCTAGTTCACAACCGGGCTGTGAGGCTCGCGAATTCACGTTACACAAAGCTATGCCACACAGGCGATGCTTTGATCATCAACCACAAGACTTTGCTTTTAAACAAGTGTAACACCCCGTAATTCTGTAACACTAAGATTCACAAATCAAGGTATAATTAATTCAAAATGGAAGAATCAAGGGAAACGGGTTGCGCCATTGCGTTCGTCTCGAAATTCTTCTTGGAAACGAGTCCGAGTTTGCGAGAATCGGAGTCCGTATGAGGAAGATATGACCCTCCGAAGTTTCAGGAAATTTCAGAACAGAAAACAGCTCGAAATTCGAATTCGAAATTCGAATTCAAACCCAGAAGCGGGCTGGGCGGGAAAATTCCCGCCCAGGACCCAGGTCGACTGGGGAGTCGACTGGGTAGTCGACCCCCCCTGACCAGGTCGACTGCCCAGTCGTGTGACGAGAAGGAATTTCGCTCGGTCCGATCCAGTCGCTAAACCGACCCAGACCGTTCGAAACGCCCTATCGTTTGAGAACACGACAAAGCAGAACGCAGACGGAAGAACATTTCATTGTATATTACAACAATGCATCAGATTACAAGAATATACAGTTAATAAATGAATAAATATTACACAGAAAATATCAGAGATTACATTTAAATACTTCGCAGCGGAAAATAATACAATACACAACTAGAGGAGATATACGGGTACAAAGCTTTCCGGATATCGTTCCAGCTGTAAACCAGGATCTGTGAATATGAATCTGCAAAACCAAAACTGCTAGCTGCCCGTGTCAAAATAAGGGCACCCAGAGTTTAGGTCAAAACAATAAACTTTAGGTCAGTCATGGGACTGGTGTGAGAACTAAAACAGTTATTAATCCTTGTTTTTAAAGTTAGGTAAATCAAGGGACCACGCCGTATAACACGGAACGGGTTTCCTCCCATGAATACCAGTGCATAAAACAAACAACGCAATGCTAAATAAAGAAAAATGAAGCTGTTATAAGACCCAGGTCCTATCACACAATGCAACACACGCCGGGGGATAGGGTTTTCCCTTATAACAGCCAAAGAATGCTTGATACGTTTAAAACAAATCATTTGATACTATTATAAGTGCATAGTGTATAAAACAACTACAAATCATAAGTATCAATCATAGGCGGCACGGGTACCATATATCATGTCGCCATACTAGTTCTACAATTAAAACCGCAAATGTTACGTATTTGGAAGTTGGATTTCCATCTATGAACCGAGGCTAGGGATCGTCCTCTATCGATTCGAGACTGTCTAGCCCGAGTCTCAGGATCAGAGCTCGAGTGACCCTTGGAGCGACAGGGCCGGTCCACCGACGTGGATTAAAATTCCTGAACACTACGTTTCCCCGCCCTTTGGGGCGTAAATGAGTCAACGAATGACTCCATCGGACCCGGATCGTCCGATCAAACCGAGGCGCCTCGCAACAGCAACAACCACATAGGTGAAAAGTATATAAATGTCAGGGCTGGTAGTTAAATCTTTAATTAGATTTGAACGTGAAATGGTAATTGAATTTACCCGAGCCCACAACCGGGGTGCGAAACTCGCGAAGTAAACGTTACACAAAGCTACGCCACAAAGGTCGTGCTTCGATCATCACCACAAGACTTTGCTTTTCAACAGAAGCCTCGATCAATTGCATCTTAGCATGCCACACAGGCAATTCACTCCATGCGTTTGATATCCATCAATATATAACCCCTGAGCTCGTACGTCTCAGAGAAGGGCGTTAAGCAAGAGAATAAATTCTCCACCGCCAAACAGATATATATTCAATAGAGATCAATCACACGGGCTAAAATCCAATGTCAGACACACAGTCCATTTACAAGTTCGCTCTGGGTCTGAACGAAACCGGAGGCACCTAGTACCCCGCATATCCATCGATCTCCAAGTACGTCTGGCCGATCACCAACTGTTTCCATCTTCTTGGGTGTACAGCCCAATCAAGATCATCAGTAATCACCCAAACGATGTGAAGACTTCCGGTCTTTGACCACCGTCTTCATCTTCGACTTATCGTCGTATCAGTTATTCAGAATGGGATAAACCCGGTCTTCCCGAATAACTCACGTATATTTTAAATAAGTGTTACACAAACACAACATACGCCTCATTCCAATTCATCAGTCACTAACCGTAAATTAATTAAGAGAATAATTCCCCAAATATTAACCCCGAAGGCCGAAACCAACATCAGATCAATATCCAGAAAACCATTCTGCTTGGCTAACCGGCAGTTAGTTTCTAAATTTCACATTCATAGGGAAAGGTTCCCATTAATTTTATCCAAGATAAATTCCTTGAATTTATTCTTTAATCATCTTTTGAATTTCGATTCAACTAGTCGGGATTAACGAACCTTACCGAAGTAATCATTGGTTTTAATTTCCCAATCCCAACCTATTCATCCCATGAAGTAAAACTGGTAGTACTTCATATCTAACACCACGGTGTTATCGGTAAATTCAATTACCATTTCACGTTCAAATCTAATTAAAGATTTAACTATCGCCTGGAGCAAAACTGGTGATACTCCATTCTCGGTCATTTCAATCTAATTAAAGATTCATCAAAACTCCACTTAGTTTTAATCGTTAACTGGGTTAAAGAATCAGTGTCATTTAAAACACGGTTCACGATAAACCCAAAATCACATTCCATTAATTATCGGGTAAAAGAACGAGTGTTATTTAAAACGTTGTTCACGATAAACCCAAAAATCAATATCAATTCTATTCCAATTAAATATTATTTAATTAGTACCCTTCATTAAATCTAAATAAAAAGATTTAATTTTTTCTCAACTGGGTTCAAGAACAGTGTTAATGAAGACACCATTCACGACAAACCCAAATCACATTTGATATTAAACACAAGGCTCTGAATAGAAAATATACCGGCTTATATTCAATATCAAATTCTACGACTAACAAATATCGTATTGGAAATAACGATATATATATATATATCTTTCAAATTCCCATAACAATATCTGTATCATCACGAAATCCAACATCGAAATAATCCAAAGACAATTTCGATTCAAATCCATTCCAATATAATTATTGGAAATTCTGGTTATTTTTCAAAGCCATCTCTAATCTAGTTTATTTATTTTAAAAATAAATAGAATTATAATTCTAGTTCAAAACTAGTTCATTTCGATAAAAATCTATTTTTATCTTTTCAAATATGGAGTTTTTCACCCCAATTCTTTC
This sequence comes from Allium sativum, assembly GCA_030737875.1. Taxonomy (NCBI): domain Eukaryota; kingdom Viridiplantae; phylum Streptophyta; class Magnoliopsida; order Asparagales; family Amaryllidaceae; genus Allium; species Allium sativum. The sequence goes on from CM060912.1 coordinate 153,973,184, forward strand.
TAAATCATTTCTTATGATTTTACACAAATTATTACTATTTTTAATAATTTTATCAAGGCCTGTACAGTCGATTTCCATCAACGGCCATCGAACTGCACTTACAGCGACCTTTTTCAAATTTGATTTGGACATAATTCCAAATCCTACCGTTAGATTTCTAATTTCTAATATTCTTTAGAAAGCTCTTTTCGATACGAACCCAATGGTTCCGGTTTCAGGAGAATCCGACGGTCGGATCTCCCGTAATGTCCGTTTGAAATAAATGGTCGAAATTTACGAACTGCCGCGGCGCGGCGCGTTCTATTCAGGCCATTATATTATATATATAATATATATTTCGTCGATTACTATTTAAAACAAATTATATAAATAGTTTTGAATTCGTTTCAAAAACATTTCAACCTTTATTTCAAATTCAAATCAAAGTTGAATTTTTCCTTATAAATTCGTTTTAACATTCATTTCTATTCAATTCAAATTTTAATTTAATTTGAATTCATTTCATTTCGTTTTCAATTCAATTCGAATTCGTTTCAATTCAAATCAAATTCATTTCATTTTCTATTTGAATCCAATTCATTTCGTTATTTATTTGAATCAAATTCATTTCAAAATCGTTTACAATTCAATTCATTTCGAAATCGTTTTCAATTCAATTCATTTCAAAATCGTTTTCTATTCAATTCATTTCGAAATCGTTTTATATTCAATTCATTTCGAAATCGTTTTATATTCAATTCATTTCGAAATCGTTTTCTATTCAATTCATTTCGAAATCGTTTTATATTCAATTCATTTCGAAATCGTTTTATATTCAATTCATTTCGAAATCGTTTTCTATTTGAATCAAATTCATTTCAAAATGAGTAAAATCGATATAAATATCGTTCACGTCAAAATGGCGTCAATCTAATCAACACGGCTTCATATATTTCTATTTTCAAATATTCTATTTCAAATATTCTATTCAACAAATAATTATTTATTTTTGTCAACACCCGACTAATCTCAACGAATGAGTACTGTCCACGTGTGACTATTTTTGTTAAATTATTTCGTTCAACACATGACTAATCTCAACGGATGAGTACAGTCAACACATGAACCTTTATTTTATATTGATAAAGATGTAAATTTTGTTATTAAAATATTTCGTCCAACACATGACTAATCTCAACGGATGAGTACAGTCAACACATGAACCTTTATTTTATATTATTCTTTATTTTTCAAATTGGAATGAGGCCCAATCAATCACCATATAAAATTAATTATATGGATTTCCATACAACACATGTATATAATAGCATTGAAAAATAATCAACCATCAACCAAAGTGCACTACACCGTATAAGCATCAAATATAGATATCTAACGCTTATAACAGCCTGTCAATCAATCGATCGACATATTTAATCAATCAGGATGAGTGAACTTCAAATTTCATCCCAACACCCGTGTGGGGTTTTCAAACAATCAAACACAGATTTTAGTTGTGCAGTTGGGTGATGTGTAAAATTTATCGACCCAATCAATGTCAATCAAATAGGTGTACATAAACAAACCGTCCGGTTTGTAAATGAATATTTTATTTTATTCACATTCACGTTAAAAATTATATTTTTAACGATAAAATATTTTATCTTAACATATGAATTTCTATTCAGTTCATTTTTTAGATAAAATGATATTTTTATTTTTCTAACATATTTTAGAAAATTTCGGCGGCATAACGGCACGATACTAGAAACGGGACGAGGCCTAGCCTTATCCCCGGTCTAGTGAAGGCCCACGCCATTCACACATCAATCAAATCCATTCATTCCACCATACAATTCAATTCAATCAAATAATCTAACTAATTTTTGCAATCAAACAAACAAGTCCATGGTCTGTGGACGATTGTGTCGGGTGCTACTAAACACCGTCTGCATCCTAGTATATATATATAACTAGAAAATGAAATTGAAAGGTGAGAAATTCTCACCGAAAGCTATCCAATCATCTTGACTCTTCTTTGATAGAAATCTTCAATTTTTCGTCTTTTGTCACTTTCGTTGCCCGTACTCACTACACATATAAAAATCACATTTTTATATTCTCTAGTGTATAAAAATCATATTTTTAATTCGTTATATATATAAAAATCACATTTTTATATTCTCTCTACTTCACGATAAAATAAAGTTCAGATTTATCTTTCACTTCATATATTTACAACGCTTCTTCCTATATAAAAATTATATTTTTATATTTCTACTTCTTATATAAAGATTGAATTTTTATCATCATAACTATATAAAAATCATATTTTTAATAGGCCACTAGTATAAAAATTATATTTTTAACCTTTTTATACTATAAAAATTATATTTTTATTTCGCTACTTCTATAAAAATCGTATTTTTAATATCTGAATCATATAAAAATTTGATTTTGATATTGTTACTTAAGTAAAAATTCTATTTTGATATCGCTACTTTATAAAAGATTATATTTTGAACTTCTATATTATATAAAAATTATTGCCATTTCATAGAAAAAACTATTTTTTTTTTATGCTTCTAAAAATTGATTCTTTACTACTTCGCCACATCTATAAGGATCTCATCTTTAACTTCCTGTATAATAAATAAAAATAAAAATAAAAATCATATCTTTTTATTATATTTATATAAAAAAACTAATCTAAGCTTTCTACTATAGAAATTTAACCTTAACCTATTTAAAATATAACCTTTTCTTCATAAAATAAATATAACTTTTCATTACTTAAAAACATAATCTTTAGCATAAAAAAATCAATTTTTAAAACTATATTTTTCTCTAAAAGAAATGAAATAAAATAAAACAATAAAACAACAACAAAAAAAACTTACAGCGTCTTCAGGGGGGGGTCTCTCTGAGTTCGCCGGAGGTGGCTAGGGGGGAGGTCGGCGGACATCACTGTGGGGGGGGGGGGGGGGGGGCTCTGGCGTTCGCGTCTTGATTGGAAGGGAGGGACGGGTTCGAGCGGAGAGGACAAGGAGGGAGGAAGGAGAAGGAGAAGGATCGGAGGAGGGAGGGGGGTACGGCGGTCTCTGGCGCGGCGGTGATAAGGGGGGAGGAGGAGCGTGGAATCGCCTAGGGGGCCTCGACTTTTTTTATTTTTTATTATTCATCTCGATTTTGATTTGGACAACGAAGGGGAGGCTGAGTGTATAGGAAGAGAGAGATATTTTATTTTTAATTTATTTAATTATTTAATTTCAAAAAGCAACTTTTATTTTCGAACTCGAAATCGAACCCACCGCTGTCGTCTATAGCGTTTTACCCCCATTCCGAACATAATGGGATATGTATCGCAGGCTGATTCGACTGTTTCGATCAGTTTCCGTCAAAATCTACATATAACTCTATATATTAAATTTGAACGCGCATTTCAATTTACCGGGGTCACATACTAACTAGAAAAATTCCAGAAAAATATTTTCTAGCTTCGTATTGATGATACGGTCCTAACAAAACTAGTTTCGTCGAATTCTGAGACCGTTTGAAAAATGGCCATTTTCCAGTCGATTAAATTCAACTGAAATGGTCAAAACACGTTTTCCTTTGCCACGCTCACATATTGATTCGAAAAAATATGAAATCTGAAACCTAGCAATAACTTGACATCCCGGACCCAACAAAACTGGTTTCGTCGAAATCCGAGGTCGTTTGCAAAATTCCCATTTTTAAGGGCTTGAATTCCATAGCGACTATTCAGAGTTTTCAACTGGACATATCTTTTGATTCCCACTATGAAATTTTGATTTTTCGGATTCGTTGGAAAGATATTCTCAATTAGATCCTATTATTTTTGGTTTCGCTAAAATCCGGATTGTTTTGCACCCGGTACATTCAAATGAAATTTGAAATCGAATTATCGAACTAGCGCGCCATTTTCAATTCTATCTATAATTATATATAAATATTTATATTCTAACGACGACGTATATAAATATATACGTCGAATTCAATTCAAAATAAATTTCTCGTCGATATTATTTAAAATAATTCATTTTAAATAATCAAAATTCGCTAAAATTGCCAAAATAAAAATTTTAAACTGGCCCAGATTTCGGGTTGTTACAATCTCCCCCACTTAAAACTTTTCGTCCCCGAAAAGGAACAAATTCGAAAGTGGTTTGATTAATCAACTCTACGTTCGATCTGGCTTCCATTCTCCAACTTTTCAGTTTCTGAGAATTTTCAAAAATTTCAAAAATTTGGCTAACACCCTAAATTTTCGAAAAATTTCGCTATAACCTCCCCTACACTTGGAGCCACGGGAAAATCCCGAAATTGCCATACAGGCCTTCTGATCTCAAAAAGAAAAAGAAAAAGCCAAGCGGCTAGCCAATAGGCTCATAAAATCATCATCACCCAAACAAAACAGTAAATTATGTAATAAACATGTACCTATTTGTCGGGCAAATAAATTTTATTCTCTGCTCTAGCCTCCTTGCTATGACCTGTTCAATGAAAGTACATGTATATGCAAGCAAATGCGACCAATTTTCAATACAATTCAATATTTGATACTATTAGGCAAAATGGTTCAAAATTATCAAACAAATAAACAAACAACACAAACATCAATCAATTAGTGAATTAGAGTTTCAAATTCATAATTTTGATATATAGTCAAAAATCTCATTTTTGATGCCAAATCACAACAATAAGCCCTATCTAATTTTGGGTTCTCACACCAGTCAATAGGAAATATATAGAAATCTCACTTTCGTCACTCGAATTTAAACACTGATGATGAGGCCTCATCATCAGAATCATCTCCGGGCGACTAGAGTGTGATTCTATATCTATCAAATATATTAAAATTTCGAACACACTTTTGCAAGACGTATATGCAAAATCTCTATATACTGGACTGTCCTAATCAATACAAATAAATAATCAAATACGAATAATTGATTTAAATTTTCAAAACAAAATTTGTTTTCATTTTTTTAAAATACACTCTTCACACTCGTTCTAGGATACTACTGATCCTATCTCTAACGAGTCATTCTCATTGGATATTACTAATCCAATATCTGATGAATTCTTTCGTATGGTTCTAATGTGCCTTGTTCTCTAGCTTTGTAAACCAAAGCTCTGATACAAACTGTGATGAGAAGGAATTTCGCTCGGTCCGAACCAGTCGCTAAACCGACCCAGACCGTTCGAAACGCCCTATCGTTTGAGAACACGACAAAGCAGAACGCAGACGGAAGAACATTTCATTGTATATTACAACAATGCATCAGATTACAAGAATATACAGTTAATAAATGAATAAATATTACACAGAAAATATCAGAGATTACATTTAAATACTTCGCAGCGAAAAATAATACAATACACAACTAGAGGAGATATACGGGTACAAAGCTTTCCGGATATCGTTCCAGCTGTAAACCAGGATCCTGTGAATATGAATCTGCAAAACCAAAACTGCTAGCTGCCCGTGTCAAAATAAGGGCACCCAGAGTTTAGGTCAAAACAATAAATTCCAGGTCAGTCATGGGACTGGTGTGAGAACTAAAACAGTTATTAATCCTTGTTTTTAAAGTTAGGTAAATCAAGGGACCACGCCGTATAACACGGAACGGGTTTCCTCCCATGAATACCAGTGCATAAAACAAACAAAGCAATGCTAAATAAAGAAAAATGAAGCTGTTATAAGACCCAGGTCCTATCACACAATGCAACGCACGCCGGGGGATAGGGTTTTCCCTTATAACAGCCAAAGAATGCTTGATACGTTTAAAACAAATCATTTGATACTATTATAAGTGCATAGTGTATAAAACAACTTCAAATCATAAGTATCAATCATAGGCGGCATGGGTACCATATATCATGTCGCCATACTAGTTCTACAATTAAAACCGCAAATGTCACGTATTTGGAAGTTGGATTTCCATCTATGAACCGAGGCTAGGGATCGTCCTCTATCGATTCGAGACTGTCTAGCCCGAGTCTCAGGATCGGAGCTCGAGTGACCTTTGGAGCGACAGGGCCGGTCCACCGACGTGGATTAAAATTCCTGAACACTACGTTTCCCCGCCCTTTGGGGCGTAAATGAGTCAACGAATGACTCCATCGGACCCGGATCGTCCGATCAAACCGAGGCGCCTTGCAACAGCAACAACCACATAGGTGAAAAGTATATAAATGTCAGGGCTGGTAGGTCACTGACACCACCCTAACTAGAAAGAAACGCATGCCCCCCCTGAGGTCCTCTCCCGTTTTTGGTTCACAACCGGGGTGCGAAACTCGCGAAGTAAATGTTACACAAAGCTACGCCACAAAGGCCGTGCTTCGATCATCACCACAAGACTTTGCTTTTCAACAGAAGCCTCGATCAATTGCATCTTAGCATGCCACACAGGCAATTCACTCCATGCGTTTGATATCCATCAATATATAATCCCAGAGCTCGTACGTCTCAGAGAAGGGCGTTAAGCAAGAGAATAAATTCTCCGCCGCCAAACAGATATATATTCAATAGAGATCAATCACACGGACTAAAATCCAATGTCAGACACACAGTCCATTTACAAGTTCGCCTTGGGTCTGAACGAAACCGGAGGCACCTAGTACCCCGCATATCCATCAATCTCCAAGTACGTCTGGCCGATCACCAACTGTTTACATCTTCTTGGGTGTACAGCCCAATCAAGATCATCAGTAATCACCCAAACGACGTGAAGACTTCCGGTCTTCGACCACCGTATTCATCTTCGACTTATCGTCGTATCAGTTATTCAGAATGGGATGAACCCGGTCTTCCCGAATAACTCACGTATATTTTAAATAAGTGTTACACAAACACAACATACGCCTCATTCCAATTCATCAGTCACTAACCGTAAATTAATTAAGAGAATAATTCCCCAAATATTAACCCCGAAGGCCGAAATCAACATCAGATCAATATCCAGAAAACCATTCTGCTTGGCTAACCGGCAGTTAGTTTCTAAATTTCACATTCATAGGGAAAGGTTCCCATTAATTTTATCCAAGATAAATTCCTTGAATTTATTCTTTAATCATCTTTTGAATTTCGATTCAACTAGTCGGGATTAACGAACCTTACCAAAGTAATCATTGGTTTTAATTTCCCAATCCCAACCTATTCATCCCATGAAGTAAAACTGGTAGTACTTCATATCTAACACCACGGTGTTATCGGTAAATTCAATTACCATTTCACGTTCAAATCTAATTAAAGATTTAACTATCGCCTGGAGAAAAACTGGTGATACTCCATTCTCGGTCATTTCAATCTAATTAAAGATTCATCAAAACTCCACTTAGTTTTAATCGTTAACTGGGTTAAAGAATCAGTGTCATTTAAAACACGGTTCACGATAAACCCAAAATCACATTCCATTAATTATCGGGTTAAAGAACGAGTGTTATTTAAAACGCAGTTCACGATAAACCCAAAAATCAATATCAATTCTATTCCAATTAAATATTATTTAATTGGTACTCTTCATTAAATCTAAATAAAAAGATTTAATCTTTTCTCAACTGGGTTCAAGAACAGTGTTAATGAAGACACGATTCACGACAAACCCAAATCACATTTGATATTAAACACAAGGCTCTGAATAGAAAATATACCGGCTTATATTCAATATCAAATTCTACGACTAACAAATATCGTATTGGAAATAACGATATATATATATATATATATATATATATATATATATATATATATCTTTCAAATTCCCATAACAATATCTGTATCATCACGAAATCCAACATCGAAATAATCCAAAGACAATTTCGATTCAAATCCATTCCAATATAATTATTGGAAATTCTGGTTATTTTTCAAAGCCATCTCTAATCCAGTTTATTTATTTTAAAAATAAATAGAATTATAATTCTAGTTCAAAACTAGTTCATTTCGATAAAAAACTATTTTTATCTTTTCAAATATGGAGTTTTTCATCCCAATTCTTTCTAAATCATTTCTTCTGATTTTACACAAATTATTACTATTTTTAATAATTTTATCAAGGCCTGTACAGTCGATTTCCATCAACGGCCATCGAACTGCACTTACAGCGACCTTTTTCAAATTTGATTTGGACATAATTCCAAATCCAACCATTAGATTTCTAATTTCTAATATTCTTTAGAAAGCTCTTTTCGATATGAACCCAACGGTTCCGGTTTCAGGAGAATCCGACGGTCGGATCTCCCGTAATGTCCATTTGAAATAAATGGTCGAAATTTACGAACTGCCGCGGCGCGGCGCGTTCTATTTAGGCCATTATATTATATATATAATATATATAATATATATTTCGTCGATTACTATTTAAAAAGAATTATATAAATAGTTTTGAATTCGTTTCAAAAACATTTCAACCTTTATTTCAAATTCAAATCAAAGTTGAATCTTTCCTTATAAATTCATTTTAACATTCATTTCTATTCAATTCAAATTTTAATTTAATTTGAATTCATTTCATTTCGTTTTCAATTCAATTCGAATTCATTTCAATTCAAATCAAATTCATTTCGTTTTCTATTTGAATCCAATTCATTTCGTTATTTATTTGAATCAAATTCATTTCAAAATCGTTTACAATTCAATTCATTTCGAAATCGTTTTCAATTCAATTCATTTGAAATCGTTTTCTATTCAATTCATTTCGAAATCGTTTTATATTCAATTCATTTCGAAATTGTTTTATATTCAATTCATTTCGAAATCGTTTTCTATTCAATTCATTTCGAAATCGTTTTATATTCAATTCATTTCGAAATCGTTTTATATTCAATTCATTTCGAAATCGTTTTCTATTTGAATCAAATTCATTTCAAAATGAGTAAAATCGATATAAATATTGTTCACGTCAAAATGGCGTCAATCTAATCAACACGGCTTCATATATTTCTATTTTCAAATATTCTATTTCAAATATTCTATTCAACAAATAATTATTTATTTTTGTCAACACCCGACTAATCTCAACGAATGAGTACTGTCCACGTGTGACTATTTTGGTTAAATTATTTCGTTCAACACATGACTAATCTCAACGGATGAGTACAGTCAACACATGAACCTTTATTTTATATTGATAAAGATGTAAATTTTGTTATTAAAATATTTCGTTCAACACATGACTAATCTCAACGGATGAGTACAGTCAACACATGAACCTTTATTTTATATTATTCTTTATTTTTCAAATTGGAATGAGGCCCAATCAATCACCATATAAAATTAATTATGTGGATTTCCATACAACACATGTATATAATAGCATTGAAAAATAATCAACCATCAACCAAAGTGCACTACACCGTATAAGCATCAAATATAGATATCTAACGCTTATAATAGCCTGTCAATCAATCGATCGACATATTTAATCAATCAGGATGAGTGAACTTCAAATTTCATCCCAACACCCGTGTGGGGTTTTCAAACAATCAAACACAGATTTTAGTTGTGCAGTTGGGTGATGTGTAAAATTTATCGACCCAATCAATGTCATTCAAATAGGTGTATATAAACAAACCGTCCGGTTTGTAAATGAATATTTTATTTTATTCACATTCACGTTAAAAATTATATTTTTAACGATAAAATATTTTATCTTAACATATGAATTTCTATTCAGTTCATTTTTTAGATAAAATGATATTTTTATTTTTCTAACATATTTTAGAAACTTTCGGCGGCATAACGGCACGATACTAGAAACGGGACGAGGCCTAGCCTTATCCCCGGTCTAGTGAAGGCCCACGCCATTCACACATCAATCAAATCCATTCATTCCACCGTACAATTCAATTCAATCAAATAATCTAACTAATTTTTGCAATCAAACAAACAAGTCCATGGTCTGTGGACGATTGTGTCGGGTGCTACTAAACACCGTCTGCATCCTAGTATATATATATAACTAGAAAATGAAATTGAAAGGTGAGAAATTCTCACCGAAAGCTATCCAATCATCTTGACTCTTCTTTAATAGAAATCTTCAACTTTTCGTCTTTTGTCACTTTCGTTGCCCGTACTCACTACACATATAAAAATCACATTTTTATATTCTCTAGTGTATAAAAATCATATTTTTAATTCGTTACATATATAAAAATCACATTTTTATATTCTCTCTACTTCACGATAAAATAAAGTTCAGATTTTTCTTTCACTTCATATATTTACAACGCTTCTTCCTATATAAAAATTATATTTTTATATTTCTACTTCTTATATAAAGATTGAATTTTTATCATCATAACTATATAAAAATCATATTTTTAATAGGCCACTAGTATAAAAATTATATTTTTAACCTTTTTATACTATAAAAATTATATTTTTATTTCGCTACTTCTATAAAAATCGTATTTTTAATATCTGCATCATATAAAAATTTGATTTTGATATCGTTACTTAAGTAAAAATTCTATTTTGATATCGCTACTATATAAAAGATTATATTTTGAACTTCTATATTATATAAAAATTATTGCCATTTCATAGAAAAATCTATTTTCTTTTTTTTATACTTCTAAAAATTGATTCTTTACTACTTCGCCACATCTATAAAGATCTCATCTTTAACTTCCTATATAATAAATAAAAATAAAAATCATGTCTTTTTATTATATATATAAAAAAAAACTAATCTAAGCTTTCTACTATAGAAATTTAACCTTAACCTATTTAAAATATAACCTTTTCTTCATAAAATAAATATAACTTTTCATTATTTAAAAACATAATCTTTAGCATAAAAAAAATCAATTTTTAAAACTATATTTTTCTCTAAAAGAAATGAAATAAAATAAAACAATAAAACAACAACAACAAAACTTACAGCGTCTTCGGGGGGGGGGGGGGGGGGGGTGTCTCTGAGTTCGCCAGAGGTGGCTAGGGGGGAGGTCGGCGGACATCACTGTGGGGGGGGGGGGGGCTCTGGCGTTCGCGTCTTGATTGGAAGGGAGGGACGGGTTCGAGCGGAGAGGACAAGGAGGGAGGAAGGAGAAGGAGAAGGATCGGAGGAGGGAGGCGGGTACGGCGGTCTCTGGCGCGGCGGTGATAAGGGGGGAGGAGGAGCGTGGAATCGCCTGGGGGGGCCTCGACTTTTTTTATTTTTTATTATTCATCTCGATTTTGATTTGGTCAACGAGGGGGAGGCTGAGTGTATAGGAAGAGAGAGAGATATTTTATTTTTAATTTATTTAATTATTTAATTTCAAAAAGCAACTTTTATTTTCGAACTCGAAATCGAACCCACCGCCTGTCGTCTATAGCGTTTTACCCCCATTCCGAACATAATGGGATATGTATCGCAGGCTGATTCGACTGTTTCGATCAGTTTCCGTCAAAATCTACATATAACTCTATATATTAAATTTGAACGCGCATTTCAATTTACCGGGGTCACATACTAACTAGAAAAATTCCAGAAAAATATTTTCTAGCTTCGTATTGATGATACGGTCCTAACAAAACTAGTTTCGTCGAATTCTGAGACCGTTTGAAAAATGGCCATTTTCCAATCGATTAAATTCAACTGAAATGGTCAAAACACGTTTTCCTTTTCCACGCTCACATATTGATTCGAAAAATTATGAAATCTGAAACCTAGCAATAACTTGACATCCCGGACCCAACAAAACTGGTTTCGTCGAAATCCGAGGTCGTTTGCAAAATTCCCATTTTTAAGGGCTTGAATTCCATAGCGACTATTCAGAGTTTTCAACTGGACATATCTTTTGATTCCCACTATGAAATTTTGATTTTTCGGATTCGTTGGACAGATATTCTCAATTAGATCCTATTATTTTTGGTTTCGCTAAAATCAGGATTGTTTTGCACCCGGTACATTCAAATGAAATTTGAAATCGAATTATCGAACTACCGCGCCATTTTCAATTCTATTTATAATTATATATAAATATTTATATTCTAACGACGACGTATATAAATATATACGTCGAATTCAATTCAAAATAAATTTCTCGTCGATATTATTTAAAATAATTCATTTTAAATAATCAAAATTCGCTAAAATTGCCAAAATAAAAAATTTAAACTGGCCCAGATTTCGGGTTGTTACAATCTCCCCCACTTAAAACTTTTCGTCCCCGAAAAGGAACAAATTCGAAAGTGGTTTGATTAATCAACTCTACGTTCGATCTGGCTTCCATTCTCCAACTTTTCAGTTTCTGAGAAATTTCAAAAATTTCAAAAATTTGGCCAACACCCTAAATTTTCGAAAAATTTCGCTATAACCTCCCCTGCACTTGTGTAACAACCCGTAAAATCTGGGCCAGTTTAAAATTTTTATTTTGGCCATTATAGCAAATTTTGATTATTTAAAATGAATTATTTTAAATAATATCGTCGAGAAATTTATTTTGAATGGAATTCGAACGTATATATTATATACGTCGTCGTTAGAATATATAAAAATTATATATAATTATAAAAGGAATTGAAAATGGCGCGGTAGTTCGAAAATTCGATTTCTAATTTCAAATGAATATACAGAATTCAATATAAGTCAGAATTGAACGAAACAAGAAATATTTGAATCTGTATAACTATATCTTTGTAACGAAGTTAACAAACTGAGATTTCGTCTTAGAAATGATAAGATATGTCCAGTTTAAAATTAGAAATAGTCGCTGTGGAATTTATATATATTTTTATATATATAAGGCCCTTAAAAATAGCAATTTTGCAAACGACCTCGGATTTCGACGAAACCAGTTTTGTTGGGTCCGTGATGTTAAGTTATTGCTAGGTTTCAAATTTCATAATTTTTCGATTCAATATGTGAGCGTGGCAAAGGAAAACGCGTTTGACCAATTTCAGTTGATTTTAATCGACTGGAAATTGGCCATTTTTCCAACGGTCTCGGAATTCGACGAAACTAGTTTTGTTAGGACCGTATCGTCAATACGAAACTAGAAAATATTTTTCTGGAATTTTTCTAGTTAGTATGTGACCCCGGTAATTTGAAATGTACGTTTAAAATTCAATATAGTGACTTAAATGTAAATTAAACGGAAACTGATTGAAACGATCGAATCAGCTCACGATACATATCCCATTGTGTTCGGAATGGGGGAAATTAGCTAGCGACGTCAGTCGTTGGGTTCAGTTTAGAGTTAGTATTGATAAACAAGTGAATGGAGAATTTAATATTATTATATTATATTATATATATATACATATATCTCCCTCTAGTCAAACCCTCCCTTTCTATTTTCTCACGGTCAACGGAAACGCACAGCCCCCAAATCGATCAAACCTACGATGCCCTACCCCTAGCCGGCTCTCCACGTCATCGCGGCCCCCCCAACCAACGGCGTCACCTCGCCGGATCCCACTCCAGTCAATGGCGCAACCACCCTCCTCCCAATTCATAAACCACTGCGTTTTCTCTCGTGGTTCGAGACACTCAGGCCACCGAGCTTCGGGGTACTGCTGGCGTAAAGATGTGGCGTCGATGGCCTCCAGGTGCCACCCCGTGATCAATGTCCGACCCCCCCTCCCTCTCGTGAAGCGTGCGTGAGATGGATTGAGTCGATGGGCATTTCCGTGAACACTGGAGCCAAATGATAGAAGCAAAAAGGTTTAAAGATGAGTTTTTTTTTTCCTTTATTTACATAGTTTACAATTTGTTTTAGGAATAAAAATATACTTTGTTTTAGGAATAAAAATATAAAGACATGATGATTGATAAAATCACTTTGTTTAGAAAAATAAAAGCACGTTGTTTTTAAATTATATATCATAACAAAAGAAAAAAACTGAATTGATTTTTTTTAAAGTATTAAAACTGATGTGCTTTTAAAGTAAAAACTGATTTTTATATAAAGTTAAAAACTAATTTTTATATAAAGTTATCACTGAATTATGTATATAGTAAAAATATGATTTTTATATATTGAACTTCATAGGAAAAATATGATTTTTACATATTGAACTTCATAGGAAAAATTCGATTTTTATATATTGAACTTTGAAATAAAAATTCGATTTTTATATATTGAACTTTGAAATAAAAATTCGATTTTTATATATGTAGTGGCTACGGGCAACAAAGGCGATAAAAAGGCGAGTTGGCGAAGATTTCCTGCATTAGAAGTGTCGTGGAGCTAGGATAGCTATATGTGAGAACTTCTCACCTTTCAATTTTATTTCTAGTTATATATATATACTAGGATGCAGACGGTGCTTAGTAGCACCCGACACCCGTCCACAGACCATGGACTTGTTTGTTTAGTTGAATGTTGGGTGATTGATTTATTCGTATGGTTGAATTGGAAATTGATTGAAATTGATTTGTGAATGGCGTGGGCCTTCACTAGACTGGGGATAAGGCTAGGCCTGGTCCCGTTTCTAGTATCGTGCCGTTATGCCGCCGAAATTTTCTAAAATATGTTAGAAAAATAAAAATATCATTTTTATTGAAAAAAATGAATTGGATAGAAATTCATATGTTGGAATAAAATGTTTTATCGTTAAAAATATAATTTTTAACGTGAATGTGAATAAATAAATATTCATTTACAAACCAGACGGTTTGTTTATGTACACTTATTTGAATGACATTGATTGGGACGATAAATTTTACACATCGCCCAACAGCACAAATAAAATATGTGTTTGATTGTTTGAAACCCCACACGGGTGTTGGGATGAAATTTGAAGTTCACTCATCCTGATTGATTAAATATGTCGATCGATAGATTGACAGGCTGTTATAAGCGTTGAATATCTATATTTGATGCTTTTACAGTGTAGTGCACTTTGGTTGATGGTTGATTATTTTCAATGTTATTATATACATGTGTTGTATGAAAATCCATATAATTAACTTTATATGGTAATTGATTGGGCCTCATTCCAATTTGAAAAATAAAGAATATTATAAAATAAAAGTTCATGTGTTGACAGTACTCATTCATTGAGATTGGTCATGTGTTGAACGAAATATTTTGATAATAACAACTATTTTGGAAAAGAAATATTTGAAATAGAATATTTGAAAATAGAAATTTATGAAGCCGTGTTGATTAGATTGACGCCATTTTGACGTGAACGATATTTATATCGATTTTATTCATCTTAAAAATGAATATTGAAAAGTGATTTCGAAATCGAATATTTTGAAGTGAATTGAAAACGAATTCAAATTGAATTGAAAACGATTTTGAAATGAAATGAATTGAAAACGAATTCAAATTGAATTGAAAACGATTTCGAAATGAATTGAATTGAAAACGATTTCGAAATGAATTGAATTCAAAACGATTTCGAAATGAATTGAATTGAAAACGATTTCGAAATGGATTGAATTGAAAACGATTTCGAAATGAATTGAATTGAAAACGAATTGAAATGAATTCAAATTGAATTGAAATTTGAATTGAATAGAAATGAATTTTGAAACGAATTTATAAAGAAGAATTCAATTTTGATTTGAATTGAAAAGAAAGTTGAAAATGTTTTTGAAACGAATTCAAAACTATTTATATAATTCGTTTTAAATAGAAATCGACGAAAAATATATTATATATATTATATATATAATATAATGGCCTGAATAGAACGCGCCGCGCCGCGGCAGTTCGTGAATTTCGACCATTTATTTCAAACAGATATTGCGGGAGATCCGACCGTCGGATTCTCCTAAAACTGGAACCGTTGGGTTCGTATCGAAAAGAGCTTTCTAACGAATATTAGAAATTTGAAATCTAACGGTTGGATTTGGAATTATGTCCAAATCAAATTCGAAAAAGGTCGCTGTAAGTGCAGTTCGATGGCCATTGATGGAAATCGACTGTACAGGCCTCGATAAAATCATTAAAAATAGTGGTAATTTATGTAAAATCATAAGAAATGATTTAGAAAGAATTGGGATGAAAAACTCCATATTTGAAAAGATAAAAATAGATTTTTATCGAAATGAACTAGTTTTGAACTAGAATTATAATTCTATTTATTTTTAAATAAATAAATTGAATTGGAAATGGTTTTGAAAATAACCAAAATTTCCAATGATTGCATTGGAATGGACTTGAATCGAAATTGTCTTCGGAATATTTCGATGTTGGATTTCGTGATTATACAAATGTTGTTATGGAAATTTGAAAGATATAGATATATATATCGTTATTTCCAATACGATATTTGTTTGTTCGTAGAATTTGATATTGAATATAAGCCGGTATATTTTCTATTCAGAGCCTTGTGTTTAATATCAAATGTGATTTGGGTTTGTCGTGAATGGTGTCTTCACTAACACTGTTCTTGAACCCAGTTGAGAAAAGATTAAATCTTTTTATTTAGATTTAATGAACCATACCAATTAAATGATATTTAATTGGAATTGAATTGGTATTGATTTTTGGGTTTATCGTGAACGGTGTTTTAAATAACACTTGTTCTTTAACCCGATAATTAATGGAATGATTTTTGGGTTTATCGTGAACAGTGTTTAAATAACACTCGTTCTTTAACCCGATGATTAATGAATGTGATTTTGGGTTTATCGTGAACCGTGTTTTTAAATGACACTGATTCTTTAACCCAGTCAAAGATTAAAACTAAGTGGAGTTTTAATGAATCTTTAATTAGATTGAAATAATCGAAATGGAGTATCACTAGTTTTACTCCAGGCGATAGTTAAATCTTTAATTAGATTTGAACGTGAAATGGTAATTGAATTTACCGATAACACCATGGTGTTAGATATGAAGTATTACCAGTTTTACTTCATGGGATGAATAGGTTGGGATTGGGAAACTAAAACCAATGATTACTTCGGTAAGGTTCGTTAATCTCGACTAGTTGAATTGATATTCAAAAGTAGATTAAAGAATAAATTCAAGAATTTATCTTTGATAAAATTAATGGGAACCTTTCCCTATGAATGTGA
Source organism: Allium sativum (assembly GCA_030737875.1). Lineage (NCBI taxonomy): Eukaryota > Viridiplantae > Streptophyta > Magnoliopsida > Asparagales > Amaryllidaceae > Allium > Allium sativum. The sequence goes on from CM060912.1 coordinate 153,990,157, forward strand.
AATTTAGAAACTAACTGTCGGTTAGCTAAGTAGAATGGTTTTCTGGATATTGATCTGATGTTGGTTTCGGCCTTCGGGGTTAATATTTGGGGAATTATTCTCTTGATTAATTTACGGTTAGTGACTGATGAATTGGAATGAGGCGTATGTTGTGTTTGTGTAACACTTATTTAAAATATACGCGAGTTATTCGGAAAGACCGGGTTTATCCCATTCTGAATAACTGATACGACGATAAGTCGAAGATGAAGACGATGGTCGAAGACCGGAGGTCTTCACGTCGTTTGGGTGATAACTGATGATCTTGATTGGGCTGTACACCCAAGAAGATGGAAACAGTTGGTGATCGTCCAGACGTACTTGGAGATCGATGGATATGCGGGGTACTAGGTGCCTCCGGTTTCGTTCAGACCCAGGACGGACTTGTAAATGGACTGTGTGTCTGACATCGGATTTCATTCTGTGTGACTGATATCGGTTGCATAGGATGGTTTGCCTGTGTGGCATGCTAAGATGCAAATGATCAAGGCTTCTGTTGAAAAGCAAAGTCTTGTGGTGATGATCAAAGCACGGCCTTTGTGGCGTAGCTTTGTGTAACATTTACTTCGCGTGTTTCACACCCGGTATGAACCAAAAACGGGAGGGGACCTCAGGGAGGGCATGCGTTTCTTTCTACTTAGAAGTGGCGTCAGTGGTTTTACACGCCCTGACGAGTTTGACTTATGTGGTTGTTGCTGTTGCGAGGCGCCTCAGATTGATCGGTCGTTCTCGAACCGATGGAGTCATTTGTTGGCTCATTGACGCCCCATAGGGCGGGGAAATGCATGTTCAGGGTTTAAGTTTAATCCACATCGGTGGACCGGCCCTGACGATCCAAGGGTCACTCGAGCTCTGATCCTGAGACACGGGCTAGAGCGTCTCGAATCGGTTGAGGACTATCTTTTGCCTCGGTTCATAGATGGAAATCCAATTTCCAAATACGTGACTTTGCGGTTTTGATTGTAAACTTATATATGGCGACATAGTGTTATGGGCCGTTCATGCCGCCTATGATTGATACTTATGATTTGAAGTGTTTTATACACTATGCACTTATAATAGTATCAAATGATTTGTTTTAAACGTATCAAACATTCTTTGGCTGTTATAAGGGAAAATCCTATCCCCCGGCTTGCGTTGCATTGTGTGATAGGACCTGGGTCTTATAACAGCTTCATTTTTCTTTATTTAGCATTGCGCTGTTTGTTTTATGCACTGGTATTCTTGGGAGGAAACCCGTTCCGTGTTATACGGCGTGGTCCCTTGATTTACCTAATGATTTAAAATAAAGATTAATAACTGTTTTAGTTCTCACACCAGTCACATGACTGACCTGGAGTTTATTGTTTTAACCTAAACTCTGGGTGCCCTTATTTTGACACGGGCAGCTAGTAGTTTTGGTTTTGCAGATTTATATTCACAGGATCCTGGTTTACAGCTGGAACGATATCCGGAAAGCTTTGTATCCGTATATCTCATTCTAGTTGTGTATTGTATTATTTTTCCGCTGCGATGTATTTAAATGTAATTTAAATCTCTGATATTTCTGTGTACTATTCATTTATACTCTGTATATTCTTGTAATCTGATGCATTGTTGTAATATACAATGAAATGTTCTTCTGTATGCGTTCTGCTGTGGTTTGTTCTCGAACTATCCGACGCTTTCCTTTACGGGGAAGTTGCGGGTCTTTACACGTGGTATCAGAGCTTTGGTTTACAAAGCTAGAGAACAAGACACATTAGAACCATACGAAAGAATTCATCAGATATTGGATTAGTAATATCCCATGGGATGACTCGTTAGAGATGGGATCAGTAGTATCCTAGAACGAGTGTGAAGAGTATATTTGGAAAGTAAAAACAATTTTTGTTTTGAAATTTAAAAAAATCAACTATTCGTATCTGATTATTTATTTAAATTGATTTTGGACAATTCAGTATATAAAGAATTTGCATATACGCCTTGCAAACGTATATTCAAAGTTTTAATATACTGGATAGATATAGATTCACACTCTAGTTGCCCGAAGATGATTCTGATGATTGTAGCTACATCATCAGAATTAGTGTTCGAGAGTCGAAGGTGTGATATTTATATATTTCCTATTGACTGGTGTGAGAACCAAAATTAGATAGGGCTTATTGTTGTGATTTGGCATCAAAAATCTGATTTTTGTATATATATCAAAATTATGAATTTTAAACGTTAAATTCACTAATTGATTGATGTTTGTGTTGTTTGTTTATTTGTTTGCTAATTTTTAGCCATTTAGCCTAATTGAATCACATATTGAATTATATTGAAAATTGGTCGCATTTGCTTGCATATACATGTATATCATTGAACAGGTCATAGCAAGGAGGCTAGAGCCGAAGAATAAAATTTGTTTGCCCGACAAATAGGTACATGTTTACTACATAATTTCCTATTTTGTTTGGGTGATGATGATTTTGTGAGCCTATTGGCTAGCCGCTTGGCTTTTTCTTTTTCTTTTTGAGATCTGAAGGACCGGGGAAGCTATTTGAAATTCCCCGATGCTCCCGGTGCAGGGGAGGTTATGGCGAAATTTTTCGAAAATTTAGGGTGTTAGCCAAATTTTTGAAATTTTGAAAATTCTCAGAAACTAAAAAGTTGGAGAATAGAAGCCAGATCGAGTGTAGAGTTGATTAATCAAACCACTTTCGACTTTGTTCCTTTTCGGGGACGAAAAGTTTTAAGTGGGGGAGATTGTAACAACCCGTAAAATCTGGGCCAGTTTAAAATTTTTATTTTGGCCATTATAGCAAATTTTGATTATTTAAAATGAATTATTTTAAATAATATCGTCGAGAAATTTATTTTGAATGGAATTCGAACGTATATATTATATACGTCGTCGTTAGAATATATAAAAATTATATATAATTATAAAAGGAATTGAAAATGGCGCGGTAGTTCGAAAATTCGATTTCTAATTTCAAATGAATATACAGAATTCAATATAAGTCAGAATTGAACGAAACAAGAAATATTTGAATCTGTATAACTATATCTTTGTAACGAAGTTAACAAACTGAGATTTCATCTTAGAAATGATAAGATATGTCCAGTTTAAAATTAGAAATAGTCGCTGTGGAATTTATATATATTTTTATATATATAAGGCCCTTAAAAATAGCAATTTTGCAAACGACCTCGGATTTCGACGAAACCAGTTTTGTTGGATCCGTGATGTTAAGTTATTGCTAGGTTTCAAATTTCATAATTTTTCGATTCAATATGTGAGCGTGGCAAAGGAAAACGCGTTTGACCAATTTCAGTTGATTTTAATCGACTGGAAATTGGCCATTTTTCCAACGGTCTCGGAATTCGACGAAACTAGTTTTGTTAGGACCGTATCGTCAATACGAAACTAGAAAATATTTTTCTGGAATTTTTCTAGTTAGTATGTGACCCCGGTAATTTGAAATGTACGTTTAAAATTCAATATAGTGACTTAAACGTAAATTAAACGGAAACTGATTGAAACGATCGAATCAGCTCACGATACATATCCCATTGTGTTCGGAATGGGGGAAATTAGCTAGCGACGTCAGTCGTTGGGTTCAGTTTAGAGTTAGTATTGATAAACAAGTGAATGGAGAATTTAATATTATTATATTATATTATATATATATATATATATATATATATATATATATATATCTCCCTCTAGTCAAACCCTCCCTTTCTATTTTCTCACGGTCAACGGAAACGCACAGCCCCCAAATCGATCAAACCTACGATGCCCTACCCCTAGCCGGCTCTCCACGTCATCGCGGCCCCCCCAACCAACGGCGTCACCTCGCCGGATCCCACTCCAGTCAATGGCGCAACCACCCTCCTCCCAATTCATAAACCACTGCGTTTTCTCTCGTGGTTCGAGACACTCAGGCCACCGAGCTTCGGGGTACTACTGGCGTAAGGATGTGGCGTCGATGGCCTCCAGGTGCCACCCCGTGATCAATGTCCGACCCCCCCTCCCTCTCGTGAAGCGTGCGTGAGATGGATTGAGTCGATGGGCATTTCCGTGAACACTGGAGCCAAATGATAGAAGCAAAAAGGTTTAAAGATGAGTTTTTTTTTTCCTTTATTTACATAGTTTACAATTTGTTTTAGGAATAAAAATATACTTTGTTTTAGGAATAAAAATATAAAGACATGATGATTGATAAAATCACTTTGTTTAGAAAAATAAAAGCACGTTGTTTTTAAATTATATATCATAACAAAAGAAAAAAACTGAATTGATTTTTTTTAAAGTATTAAAACTGATGTGCTTTTAAAGTAAAAACTGATTTTTATATAAAGTTAAAAACTAATTTTTATATAAAGTTATCACTGAATTATGTATATAGTAAAAATATGATTTTTATATATTGAACTTCATAGGAAAAATATGATTTTTACATATTGAACTTCATAGGAAAAATTCGATTTTTATATATTGAACTTTGAAATAAAAATTCGATTTTTATATATTGAACTTTGAAATAAAAATTCGATTTTTATATATGTAGTGGCTACGGGCAACAAAGGCGATAAAAAGGCGAGTTGGCGAAGATTTCCTGCATTAGAAGTGTCGTGGAGCTAGGATAACTATATGTGAGAACTTCTCACCTTTCAATTTTATTTCTAGTTATATATATATACTAGGATGCAGACGGTGCTTAGTAGCACCCGACACCCGTCCACAGACCATGGACTTGTTTGTTTAGTTGAATGTTGGGTGATTGATTTATTCGTATGGTTGAATTGGAAATTGATTGAAATTGATTTGTGAATGGCGTGGGCCTTCACTAGACTGGGGATAAGGCTAGGCCTGGTCCCGTTTCTAGTATCGTGCCGTTATGCCGCCGAAATTTTCTAAAATATGTTAGAAAAATAAAAATATCATTTTTATTGAAAAAAATGAATTGGATAGAAATTCATATGTTGGAATAAAATGTTTTATCGTTAAAAATATAATTTTTAACGTGAATGTGAATAAATAAATATTCATTTACAAACCAGACGGTTTGTTTATGTACACTTATTTGAATGACATTGATTGGGACGATAAATTTTACACATCGCCCAACAGCACAAATAAAATATGTGTTTGATTGTTTGAAACCCCACACGGGTGTTGGGATGAAATTTGAAGTTCACTCATCCTGATTGATTAAATATGTCGATCGATAGATTGACAGGCTGTTATAAGCGTTGAATATCTATATTTGATGCTTTTACAGTGTAGTGCACTTTGGTTGATGGTTGATTATTTTCAATGTTATTATATACATGTGTTGTATGAAAATCCATATAATTAACTTTATATGGTAATTGATTGGGCCTCATTCCAATTTGAAAAATAAAGAATATTATAAAATAAAAGTTCATGTGTTGACAGTACTCATTCATTGAGATTGGTCATGTGTTGAACGAAATATTTTGATAATAACAACTATTTTGGAAAAGAAATATTTGAAATAGAATATTTGAAAATAGAAATTTATGAAGCCGTGTTGATTAGATTGACGCCATTTTGACGTGAACGATATTTATATCGATTTTATTCATCTTAAAAATGAATATTGAAAAGTGATTTCGAAATCGAATATTTTGAAGTGAATTGAAAACGAATTCAAATTGAATTGAAAACGATTTCGAAATGAAATGAATTGAAAACGAATTCAAATTGAATTGAAAACGATTTCGAAATGAATTGAATTGAAAACGATTTCGAAATGAATTGAATTGAAAACGATTTCGAAATGAATTGAATTGAAAACGATTTCGAAATGGATTGAATTGAAAACGATTTCGAAATGAATTGAATTGAAAACGAATTGAAATGAATTCAAATTGAATTGAAATTTGAATTGAATAGAAATGAATTTTGAAACGAATTTATAAAGAAGAATTCAATTTTGATTTGAATTGAAAAGAAAGTTGAAAATGTTTTTGAAACGAATTCAAAACTATTTATATAATTCGTTTTAAATAGAAATCGACGAAAAATATATTATATATATTATATATATAATATAATGGCCTGAATAGAACGCTCCGCGCCGCGGCAGTTCGTGAATTTCGACCATTTATTTCAAACAGATATTGCGGGAGATCCGACCGTCGGATTCTCCTAAAACCGGAACCGTTGGGTTCGTATCGAAAAGAGCTTTCTAACGAATATTAGAAATTTGAAATCTAACGGTTGGATTTGGAATTATGTCCAAATCAAATTCGAAAAAGGTCGCTGTAAGTGCAGTTCGATGGCCATTGATGGAAATCGACTGTACAGGCCTCGATAAAATCATTAAAAATAGTGGTAATTTATGTAAAATCATAAGAAATGATTTAGAAAGAATTGGGATGAAAAACTCCATATTTGAAAAGATAAAAATAGATTTTTATCGAAATGAACTAGTTTTGAACTAGAATTATAATTCTATTTATTTTTAAATAAATAAATTGAATTGGAAATGGTTTTGAAAATAACCAAAATTTCCAATGATTGCATTGGAATGGACTTGAATCGAAATTGTCTTCGGAATATTTCGATGTTGGATTTCGTGATTATACAAATGTTGTTATGGAAATTTGAAAGATATAGATATATATATCGTTATTTCCAATACGATATTTGTTTGTTCGTAGAATTTGATATTGAATATAAGCCGGTATATTTTCTATTCAGAGCCTTGTGTTTAATATCAAATGTGATTTGGGTTTGTCGTGAATGGTGTCTTCACTAACACTGTTCTTGAACCCAGTTGAGAAAAGATTAAATCTTTTTATTTAGATTTAATGAACCATACCAATTAAATGATATTTAATTGGAATTGAATTGGTATTGATTTTTGGGTTTATCGTGAACGGTGTTTTAAATAACACTTGTTCTTTAACCCGATAATTAATGGAATGATTTTTGGGTTTATCGTGAACAGTGTTTAAATAACACTCGTTCTTTAACCCGATGATTAATGAATGTGATTTTGGGTTTATCGTGAACCGTGTTTTTAAATGACACTGATTCTTTAACCCAGTCAAAGATTAAAACTAAGTGGAGTTTTAATGAATCTTTAATTAGATTGAAATAATCGAAATGGAGTATCACTAGTTTTACTCCAGGCGATAGTTAAATCTTTAATTAGATTTGAACGTGAAATGGTAATTGAATTTACCGATAACACCATGGTGTTAGATATGAAGTATTACCAGTTTTACTTCATGGGATGAATAGGTTGGGATTGGGAAACTAAAACCAATGATTACTTCGGTAAGGTTCGTTAATCTCGACTAGTTGAATTGATATTCAAAAGTAGATTAAAGAATAAATTCAAGAATTTATCTTTGATAAAATTAATGGGAACCTTTCCCTATGAATGTGAAATTTAGAAACTAACTGTCGGTTAGCTAAGTAGAATGGTTTTCTGGATATTGATCTGATGTTGGTTTCGGCCTTCGGGGTTAATATTTGGGGAATTATTCTCTTGATTAATTTACGGTTAGTGACTGATGAATTGGAATGAGGCGTATGTTGTGTTTGTGTAACACTTATTTAAAATATACGCGAGTTATTCGGAAAGACCGGGTTTATCCCATTCTGAATAACTGATACGACGATAAGTCGAAGATGAAGACGATGGTCGAAGACCGGAGGTCTTCACGTCGTTTGGGTGATAACTGATGATCTTGATTGGGCTGTACACCCAAGAAGATGGAAACAGTTGGTGATCGTCCAGACGTACTTGGAGATCGATGGATATGCGGGGTACTAGGTGCCTCCGGTTTCGTTCAGACCCAGGACGGACTTGTAAATGGACTGTGTGTCTGACATCGGATTTCATTCTGTGTAACTGATATCGGTTGCATAGGATGGTTTGCCTGTGTGGCATGCTAAGATGCAAATGATCAAGGCTTCTGTTGAAAAGCAAAGTCTTGTGGTGATGATCAAAGCACGGCCTTTGTGGCGTAGCTTTGTGTAACGTTTACTTCGCGTGTTTCACACCCGGTATGAACCAAAAACGGGAGGGGACCTCAGGGAGGGCATGCGTTTCTTTCTAGTTAGAAGTGGCGTCAGTGGTTTTACACGCCCTGACGAGTTTGACTTATGTGGTTGTTGCTGTTGCGAGGCGCCTCGGATTGATCGGTCGTTCTCGAACCGATGGAGTCATTTGTTGGCTCATTGACGCCCCATAGGGCGGGGAAATGCATGTTCAGGGTTTAAGTTTAATCCACATCGGTGGACCGGCCCTGACGATCCAAGGGTCACTCGAGCTCTGATCCTGAGACACGGGCTAGAGCGTCTCGAATCGGTTGAGGACTATCTTTTGCCTCGGTTCATAGATGGAAATCCAATTTCCAAATACGTGACTTTGCGGTTTTGATTGTAAACTTATATATGGCGACATAGTGTTATGGGCCGTTCATGCCGCCTATGATTGATACTTATGATTTGAAGTGTTTTATACACTATGCACTTATAATAGTATCAAATGATTTGTTTTAAACGTATCAATCATTCTTTGGCTGTTATAAGGGAAAACCCTATCCCCCGGCTTGCGTTGCATTGTGTGATAGGACCTGGGTCTTATAACAGCTTCATTTTTCTTTATTTAGCATTGCGCTGTTTGTTTTATGCACTGGTATTCTTGGGAGGAAACCCGTTCCGTGTTATACGGCGTGGTCCCTTGATTTACCTAATGATTTAAAATAAAGATTAATAACTGTTTTAGTTCTCACACCAGTCACATGACTGACCTGGAGTTTATTGTTTTAACCTAAACTCTGGGTGCCCTTATTTTGACACGGGCAGCTAGTAGTTTTGGTTTTGCAGATTTATATTCACAGGATCCTGGTTTACAGCTGGAACGATATCCGGAAAGCTTTGTATCCGTATATCTCATTCTAGTTGTGTATTGTATTATTTTTCCGCTGCGATGTATTTAAATGTAATTTAAATCTCTGATATTTCTGTGTACTATTCATTTATACTCTGTATATTCTTGTAATCTGATGCATTGTTGTAATATACAATGAAATGTTCTTCTGTATGCGTTCTGCTGTGGTTTGTTCTCGAACTATCCGACGCTTTCCTTTACGGGGAAGTTGCGGGTCTTTACAACTTGGAGCCACGGGAAAATCCCGAAATTGCCATACAGGCCTTCTGATCTCAAAAAGAAAAAGAAAAAGCCAAGCGGCTAGCCAAGCGGCTAGCCAATAGGCTCATAAAATCATCATCACCCAAACAAAACAGTAAATTATGTAATAAACATGTACCTATTTGTCGGGCAAATAAATTTTATTCTCTGCTCTAGCCTCCTTGATATGACCTGTTCAATGAAAGTACATGTATATGCAAGCAAATGCGACCAATTTTCAATACAATTCAATATTTGATACTATTAGGCAAAATGGTTCAAAATTATCAAACAAATAAACAAACAACACAAACATCAATCAATTAGTGAATTAGAGTTTCAAATTCATAATTTTGATATATAGTCAAAAATCTCATTTTTGATGCCAAATCACAACAATAAGCCCTATCTAATTTTGGGTTCTCACACCAGTCAATAGGAAATATATAGAAATCTCACTTTCGTCACTCGAATATAAACACTGATGATGAGGCCTCATCATCAGAATCATCTCCGGGCGACTAGAGTGTGATTCTATATCTATCAAATATATTAAAATTTTGAACACACTTTTGCAAGACGTATATGCGAAATCTCTATATACTGGACTGTCCTAATCAATACAAATAAATAATCAAATACGAATAATTGATTTAAATTTTCAAAACAAAATTTGTTTTCATTTTTTTAAAATACACTCTTCACACTCGTTCTAGGATACTACTGATCCTATCTCTAACGAGTCATTCTCATTGGATATTACTAATCCAATATCTGATGAATTCTTTCATATGGTTCTAATGTGCCTTGTTCTCTAGCTTTGTAAACCAAAGCTCTGATACAAACTGTGATGAGAAGGAATTTCGCTCGGTCCGAACCAGTCGCTAAACCGACCCAGACCGTTCGAAACGCCCTATCGTTTGAGAACAGACAAAGCAGAACGCAGACGGAAGAACATTTCATTGTATATTGCAACAATGCATCAGATTACAAGAATATACAGTTAATAAATGAATAAATATTACACAGAAAATATCAGAGATTACATTTAAATACTTCGCAGCGAAAAATAATACAATACACAACTAGAGGAGATATACGGGTACAAAGCTTTCCGGATATCGTTCCAGCTGTAAACCAGGATCCTGTGAATATGAACCTGCAAAACCAAAACTGCTAGCTGCCCATGTCAAAATAAGGGCACCCAGAGTTTAGGTCAAAACAATAAACTCCAGGTCAGTCATGGGACTGGTGTGAGAACTAAAACAGTTATTAATCCTTGTTTTTAAAGTTAGGTAAATCAAGGGACCACGCCGTATAACACGGAACGGGTTCCCTCCCATGAATACCAGTGCATAAAACAAACAACGCAATGCTAAATAAAGAAAAATGAAGCTGTTATAAGACCCAGGTCCTATCACACAATGCAACGCACGCCGGGGGATAGGGTTTTCCCTTATAACAGCCAAAGAATGCTTGATACGTTTAAAACAAATCATTTGATACTATTATAAGTGCATAGTGTATAAAACAACTTCAAAACATAAGTATCAATCATAGGCGGCATGGGTACCATATATCATGTCGCCATACTAGTTCTACAATTAAAACCGCAAATGTCACGTATTTGGAAGTTGGATTTCCATCTATGAACCGAGGCTAGGGATCGTCCTCTATCGATTCGAGACTGTCTAGCCCGAGTCTCAGGATCAGAGCTCGAGTGACCCTTGGAGCGACAGGGCCGGTCCACCGGCGTGGATTAAAATTCCTGAACACTGCGTTTCCCCGCCCTTTGGGGCGTAAATGAGCCAACGAATGACTCCATCGGACCCGGATCGTCCGATCAAACCGAGGCGCCTCGCAACAGCAACAACCACATAGGTGAAAAGTATATAAATGTCAGGGCTGGTAGGTCACTGACACCACCCTAGCTAGAAAGAAACGCATGCCCTCCCTGAGGTCCTCTCCTGTTTTTGGTTCACAACCGGGGTGCGAAACTCGCGAAGTAAATGTTACACAAAGCTACGCCACAAAGGCCGTGCTTCGATCATCACCACAAGACATTGCTTTTCAACAGAAGCCTCGATCAATTGCATCTTAGCATGCCACACAGGCAATTCACTCCATGCGTTTGATATCCATCAATATATAACCCCTGAGCTCGTACGTCTCAGAGAAGGGCGTTAAGCAAGAGAATAAATTCTCCGCTGCCAAACAGATATATATTCAATAGAGATCAATCACACGGACTAAAATCCAATGTCAGACACACAGTCCATTTACAAGTTCGCTCTGGGTCTGAACGAAACCGGAGGCACCTAGTACCCCGCATATCCATCGATCTCCAAGTACGTCTGGCCGATCACCAACTGTTTACATCTTCTTGGGTGTATAGCCCAATCAAGATCATCAGTAATCACCCAAACGACGTGAAGACTTCCGGTCTTCGACCACCGTATTCATCTTCGACTTATCGTCGTATCAGTTATTCAGAATGGGATAAACCCGGTCTTCCCGAATAACTCACGTATATTTTAAATAAGTGTTACACAAACACAAATACGCCTCATTCCAATTCATCAGTCACTAACCGTAAATTAATTAAGAGAATAATTCCCCAAATATTAACCCCGAAGGCCGAAACCAACATCAGATCAATATCCAGAAAACCATTCTGCTTGGCTAACCGGCAGTTAGTTTCTAAATTTCACATTCATAGGGAAAGGTTCCCATTAATTTTATCCAAGATAAATTCCTTGAATTTATTCTTTAATCATCTTTTGAATTTCGATTCAACTAGTCGGGATTAACGAACCTTACCGAAGTAATCATTGGTTTTAATTTCCCAATCCCAACCTATTCATCCCATGAAGTAAAACTGGTAGTACTTCATATCTAACACCACGGTGTTATCGGTAAATTCAATTACCATTTCACGTTCAAATCTAATTAAAGATTTAACTATCGCCTGGAGAAAAACTGGTGATACTCCATTCTCGGTCATTTCAATCTAATTAAAGATTCATCAAAACTCCACTTAGTTTTAATCGTTAACTGGGTTAAAGAATCAGTGTCATTTAAAACACGGTTCACGATAAACCCAAAATCACATTCCATTAATTATCGGGTTAAAGAACGAGTGTTATTTAAAACGCTGTTCACGATAAACCCAAAAATCAATATCAATTCTATTCCAATTAAATATTATTTAATTGGTACTCTTCATTAAATCTAAATAAAAAGATTTAATCTTTTCTCAACTGGGTTCAAGAACAGTGTTAATGAAGACACGATTCACGACAAACCCAAATCACATTTGATATTAAACACAAGGCTCTGAATAGAAAATATACCGGCTTATATTAAATATCAAATTCTACGACTAACAAATATCGTATTGGAAATAACGATATATATATATATATATATATATATATATCTTTCAAATTCCCATAACAATATCTGTATCATCACGAAATCCAACATCGAAATAATCCAAAGACAATTTCGATTCAAATCCATTCCAATATAATTATTGGAAATTCTGGTTATTTTTCAAAGCCATCTCTAATCCAGTTTATTTATTTTAAAAATAAATAGAATTATAATTCTAGTTCAAAACTAGTTCATTTCGATAAAAATCTATTTTTATCTTTTCAAATATGGAGTTTTTCATCCCAATTCTTTCTAAATCATTTCTTATGATTTTACACAAATTATTACTATTTTTAATAATTTTATCAAGGCCTGTACAGTCGATTTCCATCAACGGCCATCGAACTGCACTTACAGCGACCTTTTTCAAATTTGATTTGGACATAATTCCAAATCCAACCATTAGATTTCTAATTTCTAATATTCTTTAGAAAGCTCTTTTCGATATGAACCCAACGGTTCCGGTTTCAGGAGAATCCGACGGTCGGATCTCCCGTAATGTCCGTTTGAAATAAATGGTCGAAATTTATGAACTGCCGCGGTGCGGCGCGTTCTATTCAGGCCATTATATTATATATATATATATAATATATATAATATATATTTCGTCGATTACTATTTAAAAAGAATTATATAAATAGTTTTGAATTCGTTTCAAAAACATTTCAACCTTTATTTCAAATTCAAATCAAAGTTGAATTTTTCCTTATAAATTCATTTTAACATTCATTTCTATTCAATTCAAATTTTAATTTAATTTGAATTCATTTCGTTTCGTTTTCAATTCAATTCGAATTCGTTTCAATTCAAATCAAATTCATTTCGTTTTCTATTTGAATCCAATTCATTTCGTTATTTATTTGAATCAAATTCATTTCAAAATCGTTTACAATTCAATTCATTTCGAAATCGTTTTCAATTCAATTCATTTCGAAATCGTTTTCTATTCAATTCATTTCGAAATCGTTTTATATTCAATTCATTTCGAAATCGTTTTATATTCAATTCATTTCGAAATCGTTTTCTATTCAATTCATTTCGAAATCGTTTTATATTCAATTCATTTCGAAATCGTTTTATATTCAATTCATTTCGAAATCGTTTTCTATTTGAATCAAATTCATTTCAAAATGAGTAAAATCGATATAAATATCGTTCACGTCAAAATGGCGTCAATCTAATCAACACGGCTTCATATATTTCTATTTTCAAATATTCTATTTCAAATATTCTATTTCAAATATTCTATTCAACAAATAATTATTTATTTTTGTCAACACCCGACTAATCTCAACGAATGAGTACTGTCCACGTGTGACTATTTTTGTTAAATTATTTCGTTCAACACATGACTAATCTCAACGGATGAGTACAGTCAACACATGAACCTTTATTTTATATTGATAAAGATGTAAATTTTGTTATTAAAATATTTCGTTCAACACATGACTAATCTCAACGGATGAGTACAGTCAACACATGAACCTTTATTTTATATTATTCTTTATTTTTCAAATTGGAATGAGGCCCAATCAATCACCATATAAAATTAATTATATGGATTTCCATACAACACATGTATATAATAGCATTGAAAAATAATCAACCATCAACCAAAGTGCACTACACCGTATAAGCATCAAATATAGATATCTAACGCTTATAACAGCCTGTCAATCAATCGATCGACATATTTAATCAATCAGGATGAGTGAACTTCAAATTTCATCCCAACACCCGTGTGGGGTTTTCAAACAATCAAACACAGATTTTAGTTGTGCAGTTGGGTGATGTGTAAAATTTATCGACCCAATCAATGTCATTCAAATAGGTGTACATAAACAAACCGTCCGGTTTGTAAATGAATATTTTATTTTATTCACATTCACGTTAAAAATTATATTTTTAACGATAAAATATTTTATCTTAACATATGAATTTCTATTCAGTTCATTTTTTAGATAAAATGATATTTTTATTTTTCTAACATATTTTAGAAACTTTCGGCGGCATAACGGCACGATACTAGAAACGGGACGAGGCCTAGCCTTATCCCCGGTCTAGTGAAGGCCCACGCCATTCACACATCAATCAAATCCATTCATTCCACCATACAATTCAATTCAATCAAATAATCTAACTAATTTTTGCAATCAAACAAACAAGTCCATGGTCTGTGGACGATTGTGTCGGGTGCTACTAAACACCGTCTGCATCCTAGTATATATATATAACTAGAAAATGAAATTGAAAGGTGAGAAATTCTCACCGAAAGCTATCAATCATCTTGACTCTTCTTTGATAGAAATCTTCAACTTTTCGTCTTTTGTCACTTTCGTTGCCCGTACTCACTACACATATAAAAATCACATTTTTATATTCTCTAGTGTATAAAAATCATATTTTTAATTCGTTACATATATAAAAATCACATTTTTATATTCTCTCTACTTCACGATAAAATAAAGTTCAGATTTTTCTTTCACTTCATATATTTACAACGCTTCTTCCTATATAAAAATTATATTTTTATATTTCTACTTCTTATATAAAGATTGAATTTTTATCATCATAACTATATAAAAATCATATTTTTAATAGGCCACTAGTATAAAAATTATATTTTTAACCTTTTTATACTATAAAAATTATATTTTTATTTCGCTACTTCTATAAAAATCGTATTTTTAATATCTGCATCATATAAAAATTTGATTTTGATATCGTTACTTAAGTAAAAATTCTATTTTGATATCGCTACTATATAAAAGATTATATTTTGAACTTCTATATTATATAAAAATTATTGCCATTTCATAGAAAAATCTATTTTCTTTTTTTTTATACTTCTAAAAATTGATTCTTTACTACTTCGCCACATCTATAAAGATCTCATCTTTAACTTCCTATATAATAAATAAAAATAAAAATCATGTCTTTTTATTATATATATAAAAAAAACTAATCTAAGCTTTCTACTATAGAAATTTAACCTTAACCTATTTAAAATATAACCTTTTCTTCATAAAATAAATATAACTTTTCATTATTTAAAAACATAATCTTTAGCATAAAAAAATCAATTTTTAAAACTATATTTTTCTCTAAAAGAAATGAAATAAAATAAAACAATAAAACAACAACAAAAAAAACTTACAGCGTCTTCAGGGGGGGGGTCTCTCTGAGTTCGCCGGAGGTGGCTAGGGGGGAGGTCGGCGGACATCACTGTAGGGGGGGAGGGGGGGCTCTGGCGTTCGCGTCTTGATTGGAAGGGAGGGACGGGTTCGAGCGGAGAGGACAAGGAGGGAGGAAGGAGAAGGATCGGAGGAGGGAGGGGGGTACGGCGGTCTCTGGCGCGACGGTGATAAGGGGGGAGGAGGAGCGTGGAATCGCCTAGGGGGCCTCGACTTTTTTTATTTTTTATTATTCATCTCGATTTTGATTTGGACAACGAAGGGGAGGCTGAGTGTATAGGAAGAGAGAGAGATATTTTATTTTTAATTTATTTAATTATTTAATTTCAAAAAGCAACTTTTATTTTCGAACTCGAAATCGAACCCACCGCCTGTCGTCTATAGCGTTTTACCCCCATTCCGAACACAATGGGATATGTATCGCAGGATGATTCGACTGTTTCGATCAGTTTCCGTCAAAATCTACATATAACTCTATATATTGAATTTGAACACGCATTTCAATTTACCAGGGTCACATACTAACTAGAAAAATTCCAGAAAAATATTTTCTAGCTTCATATTGACGATACGGTCCTAGCAAAACTAGTTTCGTCGAATTCTGAGACCGTTTGAAAAATGGCCATTTTCCAGTCGATTAAATTCAACTGAAATGGTCAAAACACGTTTTCCTTTGCCATGCTCACATATTGATTCGAAAAATTATGAAATCTGAAACCTAGCAATAACTTGACATCCCGGACCCAACAAAACTGGTTTCGTCGAAATCCGAGGTCGTTTGCAAAATTCCCATTTCTAAGGGCTTGAATTCCATAGCGACTATTCAGAGTTTTCAACTGGACATATCTTTTGATTCCCGCTATGAAATTTTGATTTTTCGGATTCGTTGGAAAGATATTCTCAATTAGATCCTATTATTTTTGGTTTTGCTAAAATCCGGATTGTTTTGCACCCGGTACATTCAAATGAAATTTGAAATCGAATTATCGAACTACCACGCCATTTTCAATTCTATTTATAATTATATATAAATATTTATATTCTAACGACGACGTATATAAATATATACGTCGAATTCAATTCAAAATAAATTTCTCGTCGATATTATTTAAAATAATTCATTTTAAATAATCAAAATTCGCTAAAATTGCCAAAATAAAAATTTTAAACTGGCCCAGATTTCGGGTTGTTACAAGTCGACCTTGGTGTCGACCTAGGTGCAAAACCCACTTTTGGGCCTGGGTGCATTCTGATGTACATGGTCTCGTTTTCTGCCTAGATTCGTCCGCCTAATCCTATATAAACAGCCCCTATTCTCCTTCACTATTCACAATTCTTCTCTAACCTTATGCTGCAAAGATTCTTAGTGGACATGACTTCTTCTCCTCCTCTAAATTAAATAATAAATAAAATAATATGTAAAATAAATCAAGACGAGGAAATGCTACTCAAGACTTTCAAGAGGAGATTCAAAACAAGCTAGGATTCAAGTGAAGATTCAAATAACTTCAGCGACTATTTTTCTATGAATCTAATATAATCTCTGTAAGTCGGTTACTTTTTAGGTTTGAACGTTTTCTCTATTCGTGACATGAAATTAAAGGAATAAAAGAATATGCCAAATCTTTCTGTTCGAATCAGTGCTTATATCCTTGGACCTAATTAAGAACTGTTATGATTCAATGACCAATAAGACTGTGACTATGAAACTATGGACCTTAAAACCATATGCCTCTTTGACTATGAACATTTCCTATGAACATTGCCTATGACTGTGACTCATGACTGTGAGAATTATTTTCCTTTGACTATGAACATCGCCTATGACTGTGATTCATTAACTGTGAGGATTTATTGCCTATGCCTATGGATATAAGGTTATTATTTATGCCCATGACACTGTAGTTACAAAACCATGTTGTACCCCAAACTGGCATTATATTGGCTTGACATTCTATTTCTAGTTATCCTTGGATCTTGATCTTGGTAATTTACCTATTAAGTTAGGTCTACCCATGTTCTTGAACCTATACTATTCAACCCTTTTCATGTCATAATATTACCAGATCTATATGCCTATGAATTATCATCTTATGCCAGTTATTATGTCTGTTCTTTCATGGCATTTTGATTCATTCCCTTTTATCCACGAATCTAGATTTATTTATAATCTAGGTTTAATCACGATTATACGAACGATGGGAATACATTTTGGGAAAAACATGAAATTGACTAAATTGGCATAATTTGGGAACATGCATTATAGCATGACTATTAAGATGAAAATTAGAATAACAAGCCTAGTTTTGACATGAACTGAAATTAGAATATTAAATCAGAATTGGGTGGCTAAATTAAGCATGATAAGTATATTAGCATAATTGTGAATAATTTACATCCATTGGGCGTAAATGGTAAATGGTTAAATGGGCCACAAAGTAGGTAGTTGGTATGCAAATTAAGTTCTGGGCATAAACGGTGAACTAGAATATGAAATCTAGTTTGGCATAAACTGTAAACTAGAATATAAAATCTAGTTTTTGGCATGAACTGTAAATGAGGATGTTGGATCTAAATTGCTATAAACTGTAAGATAGGCAAATCAAGATTTGGGCCTAGAATATAAGTCCATTAGCGGGCATGGCAAATGTATATGGTATAAGCCAAATTTATTTAAAAAAGGGAAAATGGACTTTGAGGATAAATGGTTAAACTTTGAGGATAAATTGTTAACAATTTATATATATATAAAAGAAAGGTTTATTAATGACATCTCTTTTAATAATGCATACACCAGAAAGTTCTAGGGTGACAAAGAGGATAGTGTCTAGGCTTGGGTTTGGAAAATACAAGTTTCCTGCTCTCCCTGACTATCCCTAACTGATCCGACGGACGGGATGGTTACTTTCAAAACCTGATTTGAAAATTAATCAAAACCCTTTGAACTTAGAAAACACGAATATGCCTAACCCGAGGTTAGAGTGAGTTGCGATGTAAACCTGCCCGGAACCAACCGGCACATCCAGTAATCGCAACAATATCTGTCTAATGTGAGTGGTCGCGGCTTTAATTTATTTAGTTAAAGCTAGAACAAGAATGGTAGGGTTAAGTTAACTAAGACACTTAACCAATTCAACATGATAACCAAACCGATGGGTGGGGTTAGGTTCATACAGACACTTAACACAGTTAAGCTAGAATGGGAGGGTTAAGTCCATAGGAACACTTAACCAACTTAACACAGTTAAACTAGAATGGGAGGGTTAAGTCCATAGGGACACTTAACCAAACTTAACATCGTAACAAGACAAGATTTGTAGGGGTTAAGTAACTAAGAAAACACTTATCCAAATTAACATGTTAACTAGACTAGAAGGTGGGGTTAAGTAAAGTTAATACACTTAGCCAAATTAACATGTTAACTAGACTAGAGGTTGGGGTTAAGTAAAATTTAATACACTTAGCCAATTTGATATGTTAGCTAGACTAGACCGTAGGGTTAAGTAAACTTGAACACTTAACTATCAAATTGTGATAAATGAATAGGGTTAAGTCTAAAACATGAAGGGATAATACTTAACCATTAATAAAATGTTAGTTCAAACAGATGGGAAAGGTTAAGTTAAAAAGGAACACTTAACCAATACAAGATGAATGGGTAGGGTTAAGTAAATACTTAACCAATATAACTTGATGCTGGTAGGGTTAAGTCAACGTGAATTACTGGTAACAGTTAACCAGTTTAACCGGATAAGTGAAGAGGGTTAAGTTAGCCTAAATTGACTAATGACACTTAACCAATCCAACTTGACGAGAAAGAGAACTAAGTAGTAAACCTTAGTTAAAAGGAGCTAAGTAGTTAACCTTAGTTAAGAAAACAACGATTCTGGAAACTAAGTGGTAAATCTTAGTTAGCAAAACTAAGTAGTAATTCTTAGTATAACACGGGAAGGAGCGAACGTCCATCTAATTTTAAAGAAGGCTCCAACGAATTGGGTTACAAAGCCCAAGGCTTCGAGGGGACGTAAGGGTACTCTTGGTATCCCTCTGTAAGGCTGCAGATGATCCTCTTGGGCTCACAGAGGTTAAGGTCTGCGTTAGAAGAACCAAGGGTATGCCTTGGTTGCAAAATATGGCAACCTAAAGACTAGGATGGACCAGCGTGATTCAGCGAGAAACCGGTAGCCCTGTGATAGCAACTCGTCGTCTACCATCCATCTTCAATCAATCGAGATACGTGAAGCGGGAAGGCGGAGAACTCTTACGGACCATATACTTGCTATCTAGTTATGGTTGCGGTTGTGGATGGCCATAGATTAGTGGGGCATAGGGGGCCTGCGTATAGTTCTCATTTTTCAAGGCGTGCCTTTCATTAGTTGAGGGAGGGGTCAAGTAGGACCATAGCCACTGGAATAAAAACAGACCTTAGCATCTGCATCGGCAGATATCTAAAAGCTCCACCGAGTTCTGTGTTTCTTGATTTTCCCGGCCATAGGACTCGGGCCGCACATTACAGGACATGTGCATCTAGACAAACGATAATGATTCGCGATACATGTGTGGGGAAGTCTAGGAACATATACCACTCTAGGTAGTGTGTCCTAGACTTGGGGGAATTGTTCGACAGGTAGCATAATCCCTAGTTGGACTAGGTGGCATAAACCCTGAATCCGAGAAGCATTCAGCAGATAGCGTAAACTCTAGTTGAATCTAGAAAGCACTTGATAGAAAACCCTAGATTAGATCTAGGTAATAAATAATAAATGTATGCCTAAAGGCAATGGAAACTACATGGATTGGGATTACGTTATCGTTACTAGTTGGGACACCAGTAGAGGTGGTGCAGAGATATAGAAACCAGTATAACAAGGAAATAGCGAAGCGACGAAAGTATTAGAGCATATCCAGTTTACTTTGTCTTAGCATATCTTGTGTTAATCTTGTCTAATCTTGCTGATCCTATAATCATGGTGTGTGAAAACCCGTAACTTCCCCGTGAAGGAAAGCGCGGATAGTTCGAGAACAAGCCACAAAATAGAACGCAGGCGGAAGAACATTTCATTGTATATTACAACAATTCCATCAGAATACAAGAATATACAGAGTATGAATAAATATTACACAGAAATATCAGAGATTTAAATTACATTTAAATACATAGCAGCGGAAAATAATACAATACACAACTAGAAGTAATACGCGGATACAAAGCTTTCTGAGTATCGTTCAAGCTGTAATTCAGGATCCTGTGAATATAAATCTGCAAAACCAAAACTACTAGCTGCCCGTGTCAAAATAGGGGAACCCAGAGTTTAGGTTAAAACAATAAACTCCAGGTCAGTCATGTGACTGGTGTGAGAACTAAAACAGTTATTAAAAACTTTATTTTAAAGTTCGGTAAATCAAGGGACCACGCCGTATAACACGGAACGAGTTTCCTCCCAAGAATACCAGTGCATAAAACAAACAACGCAATGCTAAATAAAGAAAAATGAAGCTATTATAAGACCCAGGTCCCATCACACAATGCAACGCAAGCCGGAGGATAGGGTTTTTACCTTATAACAGCCAAAGCATGCTTGATACATTTAAAACAAATCATTTGATACTATTATAAGTGTTTAGTGTACAAAACAACTTCAAATCCAAAGTATCAATCATAGGCGACATGAGCGTCCCATGCCACTATGTCGCCATATATAGGTTTACAAATAAAACCGCAAATGTCACGTATTTGGAAATTGGATTTCCATCTATGAACCGAGGCAAAAGACAGTCCTCAACCGATTCGAGACGCTCTAGCCCATGTCTCAGGATCAGAGCTCGAGTGACCCTTGGATCGTCAGGGCCGGTCCACCGATGTGGATTAAAATTCTTGAACACTGCGTTTCCCCACCCTTTGGGGTGTCAATGAGCCAACAAATGACTCCATCGGACCCGGATCATCCGATCAAACCGAGGCGCCTCGCAACAGCAACAACCACACAGGTGAAAAGTATATAAATGTCAGGGCTGGTAGGTCACTGACACCACCCTAGCTAGAAGGAAACGCATGCCCTCCCTGAGGTCCTCTCCCGTTTCTGGTTCACAACCGGGGTGTGAGGCTCGTGAATTCACGTTACACAAAGCTATACCACACAGGTGGTGCTTTGATCATCAACCACAAGACTTTGCTTTTCAACATAAGCCTTGATCATTTGCCACTTAGGCATGCCACACAGGCAATTCACTTTATGCGTTTGATATCCATCTGTATATAACCCCAGAGCTCGTACGTCTCAGAGAAGGGCGTTAAGCAAGAGAATAAATTCTCCGCCGCCAAACAGATATATGTTTAATAGAAATCAATCACACAGACTAAAATCCAATGTCAGACACACAGTCCATTTACAAGTCCGTTCAGGGTCTGAACGAAACCGGAGGCACCTAGTACCCCGCATATCCATCGATCTCCAAGTACGTCTGGACGATCACCAACTGTTTCCATCTTCTTGGATGTACAACCCAATCAAGATCATCAGTAATCACCCAAACGACGTGAAGACTTCCGGTCTTCGACCACCGTCTTCATCTTCGACACCACGTCGAATTAGTTATTCAGAATGGGATAAACCCGGTCTTTCTGAACAACTCGCGTATATATATAATAAACACGTGTTACACAAAACACAACATACGCCTCATTCCAATTCAGAATATTCTTTTATTCAAATATCCTTATATTTTGGGAAAGGTTCCCATTAATTTTATCAAAGATAAATTCTTTAAATTTATTCTTTAATCTCCTTTGACTATCAATTCAAACTAGTTGGGATTAGCGAACCACACCGAAGTAATCTTTTATTTTAATTTTCCAATCCCAACCTATTCATCCCATGAAGTAAAACTGATCATACTTCATATCTAACACCACGGTGTTATCGGTAAATTCAGTTACCATTTCACGTTCAAATCTAATTAAAGATTTAACTATCGCCTGGAGCAAAACTGGTGATACTCCATTCTCGATCTTTTCAATCTAATTAAAGATTCATTAAAACTCCACTTAGTTTAAATTTTTAACTGGGTTAAAGAATCAGTGTCATTTAAAACACGGTTCACGATAAACCCAAAATCACGTTCCATTAATTATCGGGTTAAAGAACAAGTATTATATAGAACATTGTTCACGATAAACCCAAGAATCAATTCGAATTCAATTCCAATTAAATATTATTTAATTGGTACACTTCATTAAATCTAAATAAAAGATTTAATCTTTTTTCTCAACTGGGCTTAAGAACAGTGTTAATGAAGACACCATTCACGAAAAACCCAAATCACATTTGATATTCCATACAAGGCTCTGAATAGAAAATATATCGGCTTATATTCAATATCAAATTCTACAACCAACAAATATCGTATTGGAAATAACGATATATATATGTATATCTTTCAAATTTCCATAACAACATCTGTATAATCACGAAATCCAACATCGAAATATTCCGAAGACAATTTCGATTCAAATCCAATCCAATGCAATTATTGGAAATTCTGGTTACTTTTAAAACCCTTTTCAAATTCAATTTATTTATTTAAAAATAAATAGAATTATAATTCTAGTTCAAAACTAGTTCATTTCGATAAAAATCTATTTTTATCTTTTCAAATATGGAGTTTTTCATCCCAATTCTTCCCAAATCATTTCTTATGATTTTACACAAATTATTACTATTTTTAATAATTTTATCAAGGCCTGTACAGTCGATTTCCATCAACGGCCATCGAACTGCACTTACAACGACCTTTTCCAAATTTGATTTGGAAATAATTCCAAATCCAACTGTTAGATTTCTAATTTCTAATATTCGTTAGAAAGCTCTTTTCGATACGAACCCAACGGTTCCGGTTTTAGGAGAATCCGACGGTCGGATCTCCAGTAATATCCGTTCGAAGTCAATGGTCGAAATTTGCGAACTACCGCGGTGCGACGCGTTCTATTCAGGCCATTATATTATATATATAATATATATAATATATACTTTGTCGATTTCAATTCAAAACGTGCTTTATAAATCGTTTTAAATTCATTTTCAAAACGATTTCAACTTCTTTTCAAATTCAAATCAAAATTGAATTTTTCCTTATAAATTCGTTTTAAATTCACTTCAAATTGATTTCAATTCAAATTGATTTCTGATTCAATTTCAGTTCGTTTTCAATTCAATTCAATTTGAATTCATTTCCATTCGATTTCAATTCGAATTTATTCCTATTCGGTTTCAGTTCGAATTTCAATTCTTTTCGAAATATCAGATTTTGAAATCACTTTCGATATTCATTATAAAATGAATAAAATAGATTTAAATATCGTTCACGTCAAAATGGCGTCAATCTAATCAACACGGCTTCATATATTTCTATTTTCAAATATTCTATTTCAAATATTTCTATTCAAATATTTCTTTTCAAATATTTCTTTTTCAGATATTTTTATTTCAAAACTGGAATGAGGCCCAATCAATTACCATATAATGTTAATTATATGGATTTTCTACAATACATGTGTACAATAACAACGATGAATAATCAACCGTCATCCAAAGTGCATTCTACACTGTATAAGCATCAAATATAAATATTCAACGCTTATAACAGCCTGTCAATCAATCGATCGATATACAACTAAACAACCGGGATTAGTGTACGTCAAATATCATCCCAATACCCGTGTGGGGTTTCAAACAATCAAACACAGATTTTATTTGTGCAGTTGGGCGATGTGTAAAATTTATCGTCCCAATCAATATCAGTCAAATGTGTGTATATAAAAAAATCGTCCGATTTGTTTATATTTATTTATTTCATTTCATATACACGTTAAATATTATATTTATCTATAAAATATTTTCCACTATAAAATATTTTATTTCAACTATATAAATGTTTTATTTCATTTCACATCACATCACACAATCAACTACACATCAAAATCAAACAATCAAGCATACAAGCCGTCCATGGTCTGTGGACGACGGGTGTCGGGTGCTACTAAACACCGTCTGCATCCTAGTATTTATTTCTACTAGAAATGAAATAAAAAGGTGAGAAGTTCTCACAGATTAGCTAATCCAATCCCACGACTCTTCTTATGTAGAAATCTTTGCTGTTTTTTCCTCTTGTCACTTTCTTTGCCTGTATTCTCTACATATGTAAAAATCGAATTTTTAATTTGCTATTCAATATATAAAAATCGAATTTTTACTTCGCTATTCAATATATAAAAATCGAATTTTTACTTCGCTATTCAATATATAAAAATTGAATTTTTACTTTGCTATTCAATATATAAAAATCGAATTTTTACTTCGCTATTCAATATATAAAAATCTTCTCTTCTATAAAAATGTAATCTTTTCATATAGAAAAATATAATCTTTCCCTTATAAAAATCAAATCTTTTTATTCAATAAAAATAAAACTGATTTTTAATAAATAAATGAAGGTAAAATAAATGGGAGAACATACATCACGTGGCGAGGAGGGTAAAGATGTAGCACCGGAGTTGCTGAGGTGGCGGGGAGGCTCCTCAGGGCGGATTGGAGGGGAGGAGATGGAGGCAGGGGGTTTTCGCAGGCGGAAGAGAGGGGGAGGGTCGCGCATCGCTCAGGAGGGGGGGTTTCGCAGTCGGGAGCAAGGGGAGTTTCGTAGTCGGCAGCAGGGGGGTCGCGCTCCACGCGAGGAGGAAGGGGAGACGATCGGGAGGAGGCGAAGCATGGGGGCAGCGTGCGGCAGGGGGCGGTGGCTCCTGGCTGAGCGACGCGATTTTGTTTTTTTTGATTGAAAGGATACGGGGGGGGGGGGGGTCTGATAGCATAGAGAGAGAGAGAGGGGAGAGGAGAGAGAGTTTTATTTTTTTATACCATTTTATTTCAAAAAAGGTTGACTTTTTATTTCGACCTCGAAACGAGGCCCACCGCCTGTCGTCCATAGCGTTTCACCCCCATTCCGAACACAATGGGATATGTACCATAAGCTGATTCGACCGTTTCGATCAGTTTCCGTTAAAATCAACATATAACTCTTTATATTGAATTTGCGTGCATTTCAATTTATCGGGGCCACACACTAACTCGAAAAATTCCCAAAAAATATTTTCTAGCTTCGTATTGACGATACGGTCCTAACAAAACTAATTTCGTCAAATTCTGAGATCGTTGGAAAAATAGCCATTTTCCAGTCCATTAAAATCAACTGAAACTAGTCAAATGCGTTTTCCTTTGCCACGCTCACATATTGATTCGAAAAATTATGAAATTTGGAATCTAACAATAATTTGACATCACGGATCCAATAAAAGTGGTTTCGTCGAAATCCGAGGTCGTTTGCAAAATTTCCTTTTTTAAGGGCCTGAATTCCATAGCGACTATTCAGAATTTTCAATTGGACATATCTTTTGATTCCCGCTATGAAATTTTGATTTTTCGGATTCGTTGGAAAGATATTATCAATTAGATTCAAATATTTTTGGTTTCACTAAAATCCGGCTTATTTTGAATCATGTACATCCATTTGAAGTTTGAAATCGAATCATCGAACTACCGCGCCATTTTCAATTCCTTTTATATTTTAAAATAAATATTTATATTCTAACGACAATCAATATAAATATATTCGTTCGAATTATATTCAAAATAAATTTCTCATCGTTATTATTTAAAATAATTCATTTTAAATAATCAAAATTCACTAAAATTGCCAAAATAAAAATTTTAAACTGGCCCAGATTTCCGGGTTATTACATGGTGTTATCTTGTATTCAGTTAATTCATGTCGTTTGTTTTTCCATTTTCACATGCAAGAAGTAACTGAACTTACTCAGGCTTTATGTCTGACTCTGTTTTTCTTTCGTCTTCTTTTCTTCCGTTCCCCCCCCCCAGGTAGTAAAGGAGGGAATAGTATAGCTCAGGTTAAGTCGGACTGTCACTCTTTCCCAGCTTGAAGATTTGTCGAAGTTTTGCTTGGATTCTGTTTTCAGATGCTATGGATGGCTCTTGCTACAATTGGGGAATATAAATGTTGTTTTATGCTTCTTTATTTTGTAAGATAGATGATACTCTGATACTATAAAGAAATCGTGTACAAACTATTTTATCAATAAAGCGAAGTTTTATTTTCCGCCTGTTTTAATCTTGTCTGTCTTGTAATTTATCTGCATCTTTTACCTTAAAATGCTCCACAGAACTTAGTGCATTCCCTTTTTGAGTGACACTAAAGGATGTGGGGTGTTACAACAAGAGCCTTGATCATTTGCCACATAGGCATGCCACACAGGCAATTCACTCCATGCGTTTGATATCCATCAATATATAACCCCTGAGCTCGTACGTCTCAGAGAAGGGCGTTAAGCAAGAGAATAAATTCTCCGCCGCCAAACAGATATATATTTAATAGAAATCAATCACACAAAATAAAATCTAATGTCAGACACATAGTTCTTTTACAAGTTTGTTCTGGGTCTGAACGAAACCGGAGGCACCTTGTACCTCGCATATCCATCGATCTCCAAGTACGTCTGGACGATCACCAACTGATTCCCTCCTCTTGGGTGTACAGCCCAATCAAGATCATCAGTAATCAACCAAACGACGTGAAGACCTCCGGTCTTCGACCACCGTCTTCATCCTCGATACCACATCGAATCAGTTATTCAGAATGGGATAAACCCGGTCTTTCTGAATAACTCGCGTATATAATAAACAAGTGTTACACAAATACAACATGCACCTCATTCCAATTCAGAATATTCTTTTATATGAATATTCTTATACTTTGGGAAAGGTTCCCATTAATTTTATCAAAGATAAATTATTTAAATTTATTCCTTAATCTTCTTTGAATATCAATTCAAACTAGTCGGGATTAGCGAACCACACCGAAGTAATCTTTTATTTTATTTCCCAATCCCAACATATTCATCCCATGAAGTAAAACTGGTCATACTTCATATCTAACACCACGGTGTTATCGATAAATTCAATTACCATTTCACGTTAAACTCTAATTAAAGATTTAACTATCGCCTGGAGCAAAACTGGTGATACTCCATTCTCGATTATTTCGATCTAATTAAAGATTCATTAAAACTCCACTTAGTTTTAATCTTCCCAAAAATCAATATCAATGATTATTTAACTTGGGAAATCACATCCTGTCTTTAACTAGGTTAAAGAACCAATGTCGTTTAAAACACGGTTCACGATAAACCCAAAATCACATTTCATTAATTATCGGGTTAAAGAACCAGTGTTATTTAAAACACCGTTCACGATAAACCCAAAAATCAATCCCAATTCAATTGCAATTAAATATTATTTAGTTGGTACACTTCATTAAATCTAAATAAAAAGATTTAATATTTTCCTCAACTGGGTTTAAGAACAACGTTAATGAAGACACCATTCACAACAAACCCAAATCACATTTGATATTAATTACAAGGCTCTAAATAGAAAATATATCGCCTTATATTCAATATCAAATTCTACGACCAACAAATATCATATTGGAAATAACGATATAAATATATCTTTCAAATTTCCATAACAATATCTGTATAATTACGAAATCCAACATCGAAATATTCCAAAGATAATTTCGATTCCAATCCATTCCAATTCAGTTATTGGAAATTCTGTTTATTTTCAAAACCATTTCAAATCCACTTTATTTATTTTAAAAATAAATAGAATTATAATTCTAGTTCAAAACTAGTTCATTTCGATAAAAATCAATTTTTATCTTTTCAAATTTGGAGGTTTTCATACCAATTCTTCACAAATCATTTCTTATGATTTTACACAAATTATTACTATTTTTAAAAAATTTATCAAGGCCCGTACAGTCGATTTCCATCAACGGCCATTGAACTGCACTTACAACGACCTTTTCCAAATTTGATTTGGACATAATTCCAAATCCAACCATTAGATTTTAAATCTCTAACATTCATTAGAAAGCCCTTTTCGATACGATCCCAACGGTTCCTGTTTTAGGAGAATCCGATGATCGGATCTCCTGCAATATCCACTCGAAGTCAATGGTCGAAATTCGTGAACTGCCGCGGCGCGGCGCGTTCTATTCAGGCCATTATATATATTTATATAATATATATATATATATATATATATATATATTTCGTCGATTTCCTTTTAAAACTTATTTTATAAATCATTTTAAATTTGTTTTCAAAACGATTTCAACTTCATATTCAATTTCGAATCAAAATTGAATATTCCACATCATCGATATACAAATGACGATATTTTCAAAACATTAAATTTTGAAATCACTTTCTTTTCTATATTCATTATAAAAATGAATAAAATTGATATAAATATCGTTCATGTCAAAATGGCGTCAATCTAATCAACACGGCTTTTATTCAACACATGAATATTTATTCTATTCAACACATGAATTTATTTTCAATTCAAAACACGAAATTATTTTCTATTCAACACATGAATTTATTTTCAATTCAACACATGAATTTCCTTTATATTCAACACATGAATTTCCTTTATATTCAAATTGAAATGAGGCCCAATCAATTACCATATAACGTTAATTATATGGATTTTCTACAACACATGAATATAATAGCAACGATAAATCATCAATCATCATCCAGAGTGCACCACACAACTGCGTAAGCATTAAATATAAATAATTAACGCTTACACAGTCTGTCAACCCGTCGATTGACATACAACTAAACAATCGGGATTAGTGTACGTCAAATGTCATCCTAATACCCGTGTGGGTTTCAAATCAACAAACACATATTTTATTTGTGCGGTTGGGCGATGTGTAAAATTTATCATCCCAATCAATATCAGTCAAATCAGTGTATATAAACAAATCTTCCGATTTGTTTATTACTATTTATTTTATATACATATTAAAAATTATATTTTTAACTATAAAATATTTTCCACTATAAAATATTTTATTTTATTCCACATCACACAATCAAATTTCACAACACAACAACTAAACAAACAAGTCATCCATGGTCTGTGGACGACGGGTGTCGGGTGCTGCTAAGCACCGTCTGCATCCTAGTATATATTTCAAACTAGAAATATAAATAAAAGTGAGGAGTTCTCACCGACTAGCTAAACTAAACGTCGTGACTCTTCTTATATAGAAAATCTTAGCCGTTCTCGCCTTTTGCCACTTTCGTTGACCGTATACACTACATATATATAAATCACATTTTTATATTATTGCTATGTATATAAAAATCACATTTTTATGCCGCTATTAAATAAATAAAAATTCTATTTTTATACAGCTACTATATAGATAAAAATTCTATTTTTATACCGCTATTATATATATATAAATTCTATTTTTATACTACTACTAAATAAAAATCATATTTTTATTCTTCCTATGATATAAAAATCATATTTTTATTCTATTCTATAATATATATAAATCTAAACCGTTCTTTACTTAAAAATATAAACTTTCTTTATTTAAAAATATAAACTTTCTTTATTTAAAAATAAAATCTAATCATTACCATATCAAAAATCTAATCTTTACCGTATCAAAAATCTAATCTTTACCATATCAAAAATCTAGTCTTTACCTTATCAAAAATCTAATCCTTACCATATCAAAAATTGTATTTTTATTCTCAAATCATATACATAAAATTCAAATCTCTCTTCGCTACTATCATGTATGGAAATCCCATCTTTTTACGCTACGTATTTATATAAAAATTCAACCTTTATAAATAAAAACCCGTTTTTAAATCAATGTGAATTTATATAAAACTGAAAAATAAATTCATGACAGAGTAAAATAAAAACCGATAATAACTTACATTGAATCTCAGATAAAAGGGGGTTTTAGTTGAGGAGAACTACGGCCCGGTGCTTGCAGACGAGGAGGAGGCGCAAGGGGGGGGTTTCAGGCGGAAGGCGGTGGAAGAGGAGAGGGGAGGTACGGCAAGAGGGGGGCGTGATGTTCAATGGAGCAAAATGGCTCGCGGGGTTCGATTCGTGGGGGCTCGAGGGGGTGGAGGGGATAAGGCGGAGGGGGGGAGGAGAAGGGGAAGGGGGGAGGGGGTGCGATCGACGGCGGAAGGGGGGGCTGCCTGGGGAGCGATTCGATTTGGGTTCTCTTTTTTTTCCTCTTTTCGGTTTGACTGAGTAAAAGGGGGGAATGGAGAGATTAGGCTGAGCGCCCTGTATAAATATATATATATATATATATATATATATATATTATTTACTTTAATTTCAAAAAGCAACTTTCTATTTCGACCTCGAAATCGAACCCACCGACTGTTGTCCATAGCTAATTACCTCCATTCCAAACACGATGGGATAGGTATCGCAGGCTGATTCGATCGTTTCGATCAGTTTTCGTCAAAATCAAAATATAACTCTATATATTGAATTTGAACACGCATTTTATTTTACAGGGGCCACATACTAATTAGAAAAATTCCCAAAAAATATTTTCTAGCTTCGTATTGACGATACGGTCCTAACAAAACTGACTTCGTCAAATTCTGAGACTGTTTGAAAAATGGTCATTTTCAAGTCGATTAAAATCAACTAAAACTGGTCAAACATGTTTTCCTTTGCCACGCTCACATATTGATTCGAAAAATTACGAATTTTGAAACCTAGCAATAACTTGACGTCACGGATCCAACAAAAGTGGTTTCGTTGAAAACCGAGGTCGTTTGCAAAATTCCCATTTTAAGGGCTAGAATTCCATAGCGACTATTCTAAAATTTCAACTGGGCATAACTTTTTATCCCCGCTATGAAATTTCGATTTTTTGGATTCGTTGGAAAGATATTCTCAATTAGATTCTAATATTTTTGGTTTCGCCAAAATCCGGTTTATTTTGAATCATGTACATTCATTTGAATTTTGAAATCGAATTTTCGAACTACCGCACCATTTTCAATTCCTTTTATAATTAAAATAAAATATTTATATTCTAACGACGATCTATATAAATATATACGTTCAAATTCTATTTAAAATAAATTTCTCGTTGTTATTATTTAAAATAATTCATTTTAAATATTCAAAATTCATCAAAATTGCCAAAATAAAAATTTTAAATTGGCGCAGATTTCCGGGTTATTACAATCTCCCCAACTTAAAACTTTTCGTCCCCGAAAAGGAACGAAGCCGAAAGTTGTTTAACAAATCAACTCAACTTCTAGTATTTTCATTACAGCTTAAGTTCTTCAACTTTTCAGTTTCTAAGAACTTTTCAAAATTTTCAAAAATTTGGCTAACACCCTAAATTTTCGAAAAATTTCGCCATAACCTCCCCTGCACTGGGGACTTCGGGATATTTCATATAGCCTCCCGTGGCCTTCTTCAATCCAAAAAAAAAAGATAAAGCCAATCGGCTCATAAAATCATCCAAAACCCAAGAAATACAATAAACATGTACCTATTTGTTGGGAAAACAATTTTATTCTTCTGCTCTAGCCTCTTTGCAATGACTTGTTCAATGTAAGTACATGTATACGCATGCAAATGCGATAAATTTTCAATACAATTCACTATTTGGTTCAATTTGGCAAAATGGTTCAAATTAATTAATCAAATAATAATCAAACAACACAATCAACAATCAATTAGTTAATTAGCTTTTCAAATTCATAACTTTGATACATAGTCCAAAAATCAGATTTTTGATGCCAAATCACAACAATAAGCCTTATCTAATTTTGGTTCTTACACCAGTCTAATGGAAATATATAGATATCACACCTTCGAAACACGAAAATAAATTCTGATGATGCTCGAGCGATCATCAGAATCATCTTCGAGCGACTAGAGTATGATTCTATGTCTATCCAGTATATTAAAACATCGAATGCACGCGGATCAGACGTACATGCAAAATCTTTATATACTGGATTGTCCAAGTTCAACACAAATAAATATTCAAATACATTGAATAAAGTTTAAATTTTGAAAACAAAATTCGTTTTCATTTTAAAAATATACTCTTCACACTCGTTCTAGGACACTACAGATCCCATCTCTAACGAGTCATTCTCATCGGATATTATTAATCCAATCTCTGATGAATTCCTTCGTTCGGTTCTAATGTGTCTTGTTCTCCGAGATCTGTAAACCAAAGCTCTAATACCAAATGTAACAACAAGGAATTTCGCTCGATCCGAATCAGTCGCTAAACCGACCAAGACCGTTCGAAACCCCTGATTGTTTTGGGAACACGACAAATTAGAACGCAAACAGAAGAACATTTCATTGTTAATTACAACAATTCCATCAGAATACAAGAATATACAGAGTATGAATAAATATTACACACCATAAATTATCAGAGATTTAAATACATTAACGCGACGGAAAATAATACAATACATAACTAGAAGTAATACACGGATACAGAGCTTTCCGAGTATCGTTCCAGCTGTAAATAAGGATCCTGTGAATATAAATATGCAAAACCAAAACTACTAGCTGCCCATGTCGAAATAAGGGCACCCAGAGTTTAGGTTAAAACAATAAACTCTAGGTCAGTCATGTGACTGGTGTGAGAACTAAAACAGTTATTAATCTTTATTTTAAAGTTAGGTAAACCAAGGGACCGCGCCGTATAACACGGAATGGGTTTCCTCCTAAGAATACCAGTGCATAAAACAACAACGCAATGCTAAATAAAGAAAAATGAAGCTATTATAAGAGCCAGGTCACATCACACAATGCAACACAAGCCCGAGGATACGGTTTTACCTTACAATAGCCAAAGCATGCTTGATACGTTAAAATCAAATCATTTGATACTATTATAAGTGTATAGTGTCAAAACAATTTCAATCATAAATATCAATCATAGACGGCATGGGTACCATATATCATGTCGCCATACTAAGCTCTACAACCAAAACCACAAAGTCCCGTATTTGGAAATTGGATTTCCATCTATGAACCGAGGCCAGGGATCGTCCTCTACCAATTCGAGACTGTCTAGCCCGAGCCTCTGGAACAGAACGCATCGTCCCTTGGATCGTCAGGGCCGGTCCACCAATGTGGATTAAAATGCCTGAACACTGCGTTTCCCCGCCCTTTGGGGCGTAAATGAGCCAAATGACTCCATCGGCTCCACACAGTCACCGATATATCCATTGCGCCTCGCAATAGTAACAACCATACAGGTGAAAAGTATATAAATGTCAGCCAGTTTAAGCACTGACACCACCCTAGCTAGAAGGAAACGCATGCCCTCCCTGATGTCCTCTCCCGTTTCTGGTTCACAACCGGGGTGTGAGGCTCGCGAATTCACGTTACACAAAGCTATGCCACACAGGAGGTGCTTTGATCATCAACCACAAGACTTTTCTTTTCAACAAGAGCCTTGATCATTTGCCACTTAGGCATGCCGCATAGGCAATTCACTCCATGCGTTTGATATCCATCAATATATAACCCCTTAGCTCGTACGTCTCAGAGAAGGGCGTTAAGAAAGAGAATAAATTCTCCGCCGCCAAACAAATATATATTTAATAGAAATCAATCACACAAAATAAAATCCAATGTCAGACACACAGTCCATTTACAAGTTCGTTCTGGGTCTGAACGAAACCGGAGGCACCTTGTACCTCGCATATCCATCGTTCTCCCAGTACGTTTGGACGATCACCAACTGATTCCCTCCTCTTGGGTGTACAGCCCAATCAAGATCGTCATTAATCACCCAAACGATGTGAAAACCTCCGGTCTTCGACCACCGTCTTCATCCTCGACACCACGTCGAATCAGTTATTCAGAATGGGATAAATCCGGTCTTTTTGAATAACTCGCGTATATAATAAACAAGTGTTACACAAACACAACATACGCCTCATTCCAATTTTGAATGTTCTTTTATTCGAATATTCTTATAATTTGGGAAAGGTTCCCATTAATTTTATCAAAGATAAATTCTTTAAATTTATTCCTTAATCTTCTTTGAATATCAATTCAAACTAGTCGGGATTAGCGAACCACACTGAAGTAATCTTTTATTTTATTTCCCAATCCCAACCTATTCATCCCATGAAGTAAAACTGGTCATACTTCATATCTAACACCATGGTGATATTGGTAAATTCAATTACCATTTCACGTTCAAATCTAATTAAAGATTTAACTATCGCCTGGAGCAAAACCGGTGATACTCCATTCTCGATTATTTCGATCTAATTAAAAATTCATTAAAACTCCACTTAGTTTTAATCTTCCTAAAAATCAATATCAATGATTATTTGACTTGGGAAATCACATCCTGTCTTTAACTGGGTTAAAAAACCAATGTCATTTAAAACACGGTTCACGATAAACCCAAAATCACATTCCGTTAATTATTGGGTTAAAGAACCAGTGTTATTTAAAACACCGTTCACGATAAACCCAAAAATCAATCCCAATTCAATTCCAATTAAATATTATTTAATTGGTACACTTCATTAAATCTAAATAAAAAGATTTAATCTTTTCCTCAACTGGGTTTAAGAACAACGTTAATGAAGACACCATTCACGATAAACCCAAATCACATTTGGTATTAAATACAAGGCTATGAATAGAAAATATATCGGCTTGTATTCAATATCAAATTCTACGACCAACAAATATCGTATTGGAAATAACGATATAAATATATCTTTCAAATTTCCATAACAGTATCTGTATAATCACGAAATACAACATCGAAATATTCCAAAGATAATTTCGATTCCAATCCATTCCAATTTAATTATTGGAAATTCTGTTTATTTTCAAAACCATTTCAAATCCACTTTATTTATTTTAAAAATAAATAGAATTATAATTCTAGTTCAAAACTAGTTCATTTCGATATAAATCGATTTTTAGCTTTTCAAATTTGGAGTTTTTCATCCCAATTCTTCACAAATCATTTCTTATGATTTTACATAAATTATTACTATTTTTAATAATTTTATCAAGGCCCGTACAGTCGATTTCCATCAACGGCCATCGAACTGCACTTACAGCGACCTTTTTCAAATTTGATTGGGACATAATTCCAAATCCAACCATTAGATTTCAAATATCTAACATTCATTAGAAAGCCCTTTTCGATACGAACCCAACAGTTCCGGTTTTAGGAGAATTCGACGGTCGGATCTCCCGCAATATCCATTCGAAGTCAATGGTCGAAATTCGCGAACTGCCACGGCGCAGCACGTTCTATTCAAGCCATTATATATATAATATATATATTTCGTCGATTTCCTTTTAAAACGTATCTTATAAATCGTTTTAAATTCGTTTTCAAAACGATTTCAACTTCATATTAAATTTCGAATCAAAATTGAATATTCCACATCATCGATATACAAATGATGATATTTTCAAAACGTTAAATTTTGAAATCATTTTCTTTTCTATATTCATTATAAAAATGAATAAAATCGATATAAATATCGTTCACGTCAAAATGGCGTCAATCTAATTAACATGGCTTTTATTCAACACATGAATATTTATTCTATTCAACACATGAATTTATTTTCAATTCAACACACGAAATTATTTTCTATTCGACACATGAATTTATTTTCAATTCAACACATGAATTTCCTTTATATTCAACACATGAATTTCCTTTATATTCAAATTGAAATGAGGCCCATTCAATTACCATATAATGTTAATTATATGGATTTTCTACAACACATGAATATAACAGCAACGATAAACCATCAATCATCATCCAGAGTGCACCACACAACTGCGTAAGCATTAAATATAAATAATTAACGCTTACATAGTCTGTCAACCCATCGATTGACATACAACTAAACAATCGGGATTAGTGTACGTCAAATATCATCCCAATATCCATGTGGGGTTTCAAATCAACAAACACATATTTTATTTGTGTGGTTGGGAGATGTGTAAAATTTATCGTCCCAATCAATATCAGTCAAATCAGTGTATATAAATAAATCGTCCGATTTGTTTATTACTATTTATTTTATATACACGTTAAAAATCATATTTTTAACTATAAAATATTTTCCACTATAAAATATTTTATTTTACTCCACATCACATAATCAAATTTCACAAAACAGCAACCAAACAAACAAGTCATCCATGGTCTGTGGACGATGGGTGTCGGGTGCTGCTAAGCACCGTCTGCATCCTAGTATATATTTCAAACTAGAAATAGAATAAAAGTGAGGAGTTCTCACCGACTAGCTAAACCAAACGATGCGACTCTTCTTATGTAGAAAATCTTCGCCGTTCTTGCCTTTTGCCACTTTCGTTGACCGTATCCACTACATATATAAAAATCACATTTTTATATTGTTGCTATGTATATAAAAATCACATTTTTATACCGCTATTATATAAATAAAAATTCTATTTTTATACCGCTACTATATAGATAAAAATTCTATTTTTATACCTCTATTATATAAATAAAAATTCTATTTTTATACTAGTACTAAATAAAAATCATGTTTTTATTCTTCCTATGATATAAAAATCATATTTTTTATTCTATTCTATAATATATACAAATCTAAACCTATCTTTATTTAAAAAAATAAACTTTCATTATTTAAAAATATAAACTTTCTTTATTTAAAAATAAAATCTAATCTTTACCATACCAAAAATCTAATCTTTACCATATCAAAAATCGTATTTTTATTCTCAAATCATATACATAAAGTTCAAATCTCTCTTCGCTAATATCATGTATGGAAATCCCGTCTTTTTACGCTACGTATTTATATAAAAATTCAACCTTTATAAATAAAAACCCGTTTTTAAATCAATGTGAATTTATATAAAACTGAAAAATAAATTCATGACGGAGTAAAATAAAAACTGATAATAACTTACATTGAATCTCAGAGAAAGGGGGTTTTAGTTAAGGAGAACGGCGGCCCGGTGCTTGCAGACGAGGAGGAGGCGCGGGGGAGGGGGGTGTTTCAGGCGGAAGGTGGTGGAAGAGGAGAGGGGAAGTGCGGCAAGAGGGGGGGCGTGATGTTCGATGGAGCAAAATGGCTCGCGGGGTTCGATTCGTGGGGGCTTGAGGGGGTGGAGGGGATATGGCGGAGGGGGGGGAGGAGGAGGAGGAGAGAGGAGGGGTGCGATCGACGGCGGAAGGGGGCTGCCTGGGGAGCGATTCAATTTGGGTTCTTTTTTTATCTTTTCGGTTTGACTGAGTAAAAGGGGGGAAGGGAGGGATAAGGTTGAGGGCCCTATATATATATATATATATATATATATATATATATATATTGCTTTAATTTCAAAAAGCAACTTTTTATTTCGACCTCGAAATCGAACCCACCGATTGTTGTCCATAGTTAATTACCCCCATTCCGAACACGATGGGATAGGTATCGCAGGCTGATTCGATCGTTTCGATCAGTTTTCGTCAAAATCAAAATATAACTCTGTATATTGAATTTAAACGCGCATTTTATTTTACCGGGGCCACATACTAACTAGAAAAATTCCCGAAAAATATTTTCAAGCTTCGTATTGACGATACGGTCCTAAGAAAAATGATTTCGTCAAATTCTGGAATCGTTTGAAAAATGGCCATTTTCCACTCGATTAAAATCAACTTAAACTAGTCAAATGCGTTTTCCTTTGCCACGCTCACATATTGATTCGAAAAATTACGAATTTTGAAACCTAGCAATAACTTGACATCACGGATCCAACAAAAGTGGTTTCGTCGAAAACCGAGGTTGTTTGAAAAATTCCCATTTTAAGGGCTAGAATTCCATAGCGACTATTCTGAAAATTTCAACTGGGCATATCTTTTTATCCCCGCTATGAAATTTCAATTTTTCGGATTCGTTGGAAAGATATTCTCAGTTAGATTCTAATATTTTTGGTTTCGCCAAAATCCGGTTTATTTTGAATCCTGTACATTCATTTGAATTTGAAAATCGAATTTTCGAACTACCGCGCCATTTTTAATTCCTTTTATAATTAAAATAAAATATTTATATTCTAACGACGATCTATATAAATATATACGTTCGAATTCTATTCAAAATAAATTTCTCATCGTTATTATTTAAAATAATACATTTTAAATATTCAAAATTCATAAAAATTGCCAAAATAAAAAATTTAAATTGGCTCGGATTTCCGGGTTGTTACAGAAAATTATCGTGAAACTTCAAGTTTTAACAGCACTGCTTCAATATATTCTAATTGCGTTATAAATTCACTGCTGTAATTTTTCAAATTGTATAAATATATTTAACTAAATCACTGCTTGATATATAAATTATCTTTTACTACCCAAAAACATATAATCATTTATATTTATTATTTTACAGCTGATAAAAAGCTATACTTAGGGTTGGTTTTACAATGAATAAGTACAGTATATAAAACTGATTTATTGCTTGTCTTATAATACAAAATTTTTTGAACTTATTATCTTATGTAAACCGTGTTGTACTTAAAATATAAAAGATAAATCATTTTATCTTTTTTACATATTTACCAACTCCATTCTCCAAATAACAATTAATTTATAATATCTAAAATTAACTAGTAACCTGTAACATAAATTCTGGTAATTTTAAGATGAAATTCTGATAAATTAACATGAATTTTCAATACTCATTTTTATTACAGAGCTAAGCTAAGAAAGATAAAATCTTATATATATTGTTAAATATATGTTAATACAACATAGTATTATACATCCATAACAGTAAGTTCATTATTAAATTCAAAATAAACATTTTACATATTACAAATTCATGTCATCAGATATTATAAATTCATTATTTAATTCATTATAAAAGTTTTCAACATCAACCATCACAATAACATCACTAAAATCAGGTTAACTTAAAATATAATCAATAAAAGATAAAATCATGTATCTTTCTTCTATATAAGTTTAACAATAGTACTACTAATAAAACACCATTTGTAAATTGGTGACAAAACATACAACATTAGACATCACAATTTACCAACTCCCACAAGATCTATTATCCTTTTGAAGATATTATCAATTATCCTTTTAAAGATATAATCAGTTATTGTAACACCCCGTAATTTTAGAACATGACATAAGAAATAATTAAAGAATAATTAATTATTAATAGAAGAATTAGGTGAAACGGGTTATGCCATTGCGTTCTTCTCGGAATTCTACTAGAGAAAGAGTCCGAGTTTGCATTAAACAGATGTTGTATGAAAGAGTTACGGGAGGATAGAAGTTGGGAAGAAAATTCAGGAAATGGATCAGAATGCACTGGCGCACTTGGGAAAAATGCACCAGCGCACTTGGGAAGTGCGCCCATGCTGAGGACAGAACTGCGCAGAGTTCTGGAGAGTTCTGTGATGACGTGCCTTGCAGGGATTGGCTGGATGACGTGTCTTTGAGCTATGTGGTTTTGATGATTTCCAAGCTAATCTGAAGGCCCTAATTAACTCACTACAACTATATAAACATACCTTGTAACACCCCGTGAATTCTATAACGTTAAGCTCCACAAATTAAAGTGTAATTAATTCTAAATGAAAGAATTAAGGGAAATGGGTTACGCCATTACGTTCGTCTCGGAATTCTGCTTGAGATAGAGTCCGAGTTTGCGTGAATCGGACTCCGTATGAAGGAGTTATGACCTTCAGAAGTTTCAGAATAAAATTTAAAATTCAAACAGCTCAGTTTCAAATTCGAAATTCGAAAAACAGGTTCAAACTAGGCCGGGCGGGAAAATTCCCATCCAGGGACCAGGTCGACCATAGGGTCGACCATGGTGTCGACCTGGTCACCCCAGGTCGACCATAGTGTCGACCTGGGTGTCGACCTGCCAATCGACCTACCTGGTCGACCTGGCTGGCTAGGTCTGGCTCTGGCTCGAATTTCTGTGGCTCGGTATGTCACTAGGGCTGACATGTCACCTCTTGATTGGCTCTTTGAACTTTGTATGGTCTAGATTCCTCCTGTCTTCATCTGACGGCTCAAAACAATTTAAAAATCTATAAATACACCCTAAGTCTCAACTAAAAATTCACACAAAAAAATAAGATGGGAGTCGTCATGCTGCCAGGAAGAGATTGAGCGTAGCCGTCAAGAGAGAGGGGCTTAGAGACGAATCAAATTAAGAAGAAGATTAAAGCTTAATCAAATTAATCAACGCAACGTTAATCTACCCAAAGGAACGCATCTCAATTTCAGAATTCAGAATCCAGAATTCAAGATTCTGCATTTGTTGTAAGTATAGTGACCTTTCAAAATATGAATAAAAACTGTGACGTGATTCGATGTAAATGAAAATAGAATTGTGTTATTGTATGATAATGACATAAATTCTGTGTATTGTAATGATTCTGTCATGACTTGTGTATTGATATTTGTGGCCTAAATTGATTTATGCAATCCTATTGAACAATTGTATATGAAAATAATGGCACTTGCAAGTTTGTGGCAAAAACTAGAATTTGATCCCTTTATGTTTATGTCTATGGCATGGACTATATACATTCACTAAGTCTAAATTAAGGCTTATGTAAACATGTTCTAGATTTGAGACCTTTTATGCCTACATGACCCAAAACCTATGAAAACATTCTTATGTTTATTTGCAAGTATAATTGGATCTATGTTAAGTATCGTTTGGGTTACATAAACTATGCAAGTTCATGTTGAAATAGGCTATATGATTAGATGTTAAAATTGGACATTTTGGTGAATATGCAACATGTTAGTTTTGTGGTTGACATTATGCCAAGTTAAACATGTTTAAACCCAAGTTTGTATAAGCCTAAACTATGCCATTTCATATGTCACCTACTTAGTTATACTTTGATTTGAATGCAAGTTCACATGACCCATAATTTATGTTAGTTGAATAGCTAAATTGCAAGTTCATGCGCCACACACCTTTATGTATTGTAAAATGTTACATGTGCTTGATTTCCCCTTTTCTCACGTTTATAAAGTTGGGCTGAATTGTGTCGAGCCCAACATTTGTTATAATGTTGCGAACGTACAAACGGGGGTAATAACGTTGGGTGTAAAACATGAAAATATAAGTTGGCATGTTTGGCACATGCCAACGACAATGACATTTAAGCGGTATGAATTGTTATACCCAAGAATAAAAGATATGACATTTACATATAATTGATAAGTGATAAAATATGTAAATTTAGAAAACACGGTATGCTTAACCCGAGGTTGGATTGAGTTGTGACGTAAACCTGCCTGGACCCGCCCGGTTGTCCAATAGTCACAACAATACCTATCCAATGTGGGTGGTTAAGCAATGAGCCCAACAAGGACCCGAGGATAGACTGAGCTACGGTGTAAACCTGCCCGGAACTGACCGGCACATCCAGTAGTCGTAGCAATATCTGTCTAATGTGAGTGGTCAGGTGCTCTAAGAGGCT
The DNA here is from genome assembly GCA_030737875.1 of Allium sativum. Classification (NCBI taxonomy): domain Eukaryota; kingdom Viridiplantae; phylum Streptophyta; class Magnoliopsida; order Asparagales; family Amaryllidaceae; genus Allium; species Allium sativum. Next base: position 154,032,451 of record CM060912.1, read on the forward strand.
AAGGAAAGATGGTAGGGTTAAGTCAACTATAAAACACTTAACCAAATTCAACATGTTAACAAGAATTGATGGGTGAGGTTAGGTAAATACAGACACTTAACCACTTAACATGTTTGACTAGAAAACCCTAGTAACGAGGGACCCGTTTCTGCAGTAACCCAAGTTAGGTATCATGGTACCCTAAAACTAGGCAGGGTGGGGCACGATTACTGGGCTGATTGTAAGCGGTCAAAACGACGGCGGTGGGTGCACAGTGTATATTCAAACAGGGTGCAGGCGTGCACACACTCCGGAGCAGACAAAAAGGGCACTGGGGACACCAGTAGTATAACCTATGCCTTCTAGAATTATGTCGGTGCCGCCACCATGGGTCTTGATACACCCCATTATGGGACCAACATAGGTATCTACAATTCTTGGGGGCCGTATGACACATGTTTACACGATTAGGAGCCGATCTTTAGAAAATGGGGATCACTTCACCCTCAGCATGGGGTGCCAGTTAGAATAAACTCAAGTAGGTGCAGAGATAAAGTGTGGGTGCGATAGTACATTCGATTCTAAACGTCACCTCCTTAGCTTGTGACACTTTCCTGTTTTCAGTTTATATCTATCATGCCCTTTTCTTATTCACATACTGAAGAGTTACTAGATTTACTCAGGCTTTATGTCTGACTCTATTTTCTTTTCGTCTTCTTTTCTTTCGTTTCCCGCCCTCAGGTCCGCAGGGAGGAAAACAACTCAGCTCAGTCAGACTCTTTACAAGCTCCAAGATCGTAGATGTATGTTTTGGATCTCTTTTGCTCGGATTATGGCTTTGGATATCACTATGGGGATTTTTGTCACTTTATTTATGTTTTATGCTTCTTTAATAATCAAGACAGTAATGAGGTTGTAATGTTGGAAGTATTTTGAGACAATTATGGAAATGTTTTGTTTGAACACGTATTAATGAAATAAAAATCTGTTTGGTTTCCGCTGTTTAAAATATGTGTATTTATATATGTCTTGTGTTTATCTGTGGCTTTTACTTATAGACCTCCACCAAAGTTAAGGCATTCCCTTTGTGAGTGACCTTAACGGAGGTGGGGTGTTTCACTTGGTATCAGAGCATAGGTTTACCAAATAAGATAAAAGTTTTTGAAATTGTTTCCAAAAAGAAAGTTTAAAGAAGCATTTTTCAAGAAAAAGTGTTATATTTTTAAAGAGACATAATCCCCCAAAGCCATGTGCACTATCTCTCTCTATCTTTCGTTTTGAATCTTTCCTTTCTGTTTAAGCATGTTTGGAGACCTTAACCTTCCAGAAGGAGTGTCGATACCTGGCTGGTTTAGGATGTACTTAGAAGCAAGGGCCAATGGCGCGGGCCCAGCAGACATCCCTCGTCCAGTGGTCGCGGTTCCTCCTCCTCCTCCTCGTGGAAATGCCTTCGCAAAAACATGTAGAGACTTCAAGGCTATGGGTGGAAAAGGCTTTTATGGAACAGAGTCCTTTGTAGGAGCAAGAAACTGGCTAAAGGAGACCGAGGATCCGTTTGTCATCTTCGGAGTTGATGACAGGTTAAAGATACAACTAGCGGTGTGGTTGCTTAAAGATAAAGCTTCCTATTGGTGGGAAATTACCAATTCTCAGAGGGCGGTGGAAACATAGGAAGATTTCGGGACAAGGTTTGAGATGAAATTCCTCTCCCAAGCTGAAAGAAGCCTGCAAATGGAAAAGTTCCTAACTCTGAAACAGGGAAGTATGAAAATCAGGGAATACGTTAATCGGTTTAATCAGCTGGCCAGATTTGGGCTAGACTTAGTAAACACCCAACACAAGAAGGCGCTTCGCTTCGTCAAAGGTTTGAATGAGCCTCTGCATAGCCTTGCTATGACCCATGTATCCATGGGAGCGACTTATGAAAGCTTGGTGGACATGGCGTTGCTACACGAGGAAGACAACGACAAGAAAGAGACTAAGGTGGAAGAAAAGAAAGAGGGTTTACAAGCTAAGAAAACAGACTTCAAGAAAGGAGGGAAGAACAATAAGCCCCATGAGAGGAGAAGGTGCAATTTCTATGGCATTGTGGGACATATATCAAAAGACTGCCGAAAAAGGAAGGCGAAGATGGGTGGTTGCTTCCATTGTGGAGAGACTAGGCACCAAGCTAAGGACTGCCCAAAGAAGAGAGGGCAGGGACAGAAAGCAGGATCCACTTCAGGGAGTCAGGTTCATGCGCTAGTGGCACCTCAGCAGGAACGAGGTAGTAATATTTCTGTAGAAAGTGTAGTTTATCTTTATGATCATCCAGTTCGCACACTTTTTGACGCTGGCGCATCACACTCTTTTATTTCATCTGCCTTAGTAGAATCTCTGCATCTAGACACTAGTATGGTAGAAGATCCCTTAGTAGTTTCAAATCCAATTTGGGGCTCCGCTTACTTGTCAATGGTTTGTTTGGGTTTGAAAATCTCTATTCTCAGTGTTGAGTTTAGTTGTAATGCTTTTGTTTTGGGCTTCTCGGGATATGTTTGATCTTAGGCATGGACTGGTTATCCAGTAATGGTGCCATCCTTGATTGTGAGAAAAGAGTAGTTAGACTCTTGACTCGGCTTGGTAGCACTCTAGAAATTTCTTGTAATCCCTTGAATGCTGTTATGCTTAGTTATCTAGAGTCACTTGATGCTTCTGATGAGAATTTGCAATCAGTTAGAGTAGTCCGGGAATATCCGGATGTCTTTGAGGAGGTGAAGGGCTTACCTCCGAGGCGGGAAATAGACTTCCGCATATATCTTGTGGATAATGCAAAGTCTGTAGCTTTACTTGTCAGACACATGGCTCCAAAGGAGAGAAAGGGGCTCAGTAAGCAGGTTAAAGAACTCCTCGAAAAGGGATTCATTAGACGGAGCATTTCGGAATGGGGTGCTCCAGTGGTGTTCGCAACCAAAGCAGACGGTTCGCTTCGCCTTTGCGTCGACTATAGGGAGTTAAACAAATTGACCAAGAAAAATAGGCACCCTCTTCCCCGAATCGACGATTTGTTTGATTAGCTTGTAGGTGTGACGGTCTTCTCCCAACATGATCTGGCAACTGGGTTCCATCAGCTAAGAGTAGCTGAAGATAGCATTGATAAAACAGCGTTCAGAACCCCAGGCGGTTTCTTTGAGTGGCTTGTCATGCCTTTCAGTTTGACAAACGCACCCGCTTATTTCGTAGACCTAATGAGCAGGGTGTTCAGAGAATTCCTCAACAAATTTGTGGTTGTCTTCGTAGATGATATCTTAATCTTCTCAAAGAATGAGGAAGAGCATGCTCAGCATCTGAAAGAAATCATGGAAACTCTCCGTGCACATCAGCTAAAAGCCAAATTCTCCAAGTGCCACTTTTGGAGAAAGGAGGTAAGATTTCTAGGGCATATAGTGTCCAAAGAGGGGTTGGCTGTGGACCCCGCGAAAGTGGTGGCAGTGCAAGATTGGAAGACACCAAGAAATGCAACCGAAGTTCGAAGCTTTCTTGGGCTAGCCGGTTTTTACCGAAAGTTTATTAGGGATTTCGCGAAAATCTCAGCCCCACTCACAAGGCTAACAAAGAAGAATCTGGCATTCACTTTGGATTTGGACTGCGAGTTTTCTTTCCAACGATTAAAAAGGGCTCTTACAACGGCTCCAGTTCTAACTCTGCCTGACGGAAGAAAAATGTTCACAGTATACACAGATGCATGTGGAACGGGACTAGGCGCTGTTCTAATGCAAGAAGGAAGGGTAGTAGCTTATGGTGGAAGACAATTGAAAGTTCATGAAAAGAACTACCCAACCCACGATCTTGAGTTAGCCGCCATCGTCTTTGCGCTTAAGTCTTGGCACCATTATCTCCTAGGTAAGAAGTTCGAATTATACACTGACCATAAATCGTTGAAATATCTCTTCTCGCAGAAGGATCTTAACTTGAGGCAGTAAAGATGGATGGAGTTTCTTGCCTCATACGACTTTGAAATTTCCTATACTCCCGGTAGAGGCAACGTAGTAGCAAACGCATTGAGCCGAAAGAAACTGACCTTAAGCCCTCTCTTTGTGGAAAGTCAAAGCCTGAAGTATATAGCCAGTTTTAACTTTAGGCCCTCCTCGGATTTTGTACCAGGTTTGCTAGCATCTCTCGAAGTACGCCCTACTCTCTTGGACTCAATAGGTGTTGCACAACGTGAAGACCCTCAGCTTGTTGATGTGATTGATAAACTTATTAGGGGTGAGACTTCTAGTCACCTCAGTAGATACGCCATCGATGATAAGGGTTGGCTGAGGCGAGATGGAAGATTATGCATCCCACAAGAAAAGGAGTTGACAAAGAAGGTTCTCGAGGAAGCGCAACATTCCAAGATGACTATACACCATGGCGGTGATAAGATGTACAAGGATATAAAAAGATCTTTCTTTTGGAGCGGCATGAAGCAGGACATGGCAGATTTCGTTTCTAAGTGCATGACCTGCCAATAGGTCAAGGCGGAACAGAAGAAGCCTGGAGGACTACTTCATCCTTTAGAGCTCCCACAGTGGAAGAGGGATAGCATTTCAATGGACTTCATTGATGGACTGCCTAGGTCGAGAAGAGGCAACACTAGCATTTGGGTAATAGTGGATAGGCTTACTAAAAGCGCCCACTTTATACCTATCAAAAGTAGAAGGACTGCCTCATCTCTAGCATCTCTTTATATCAAGGAAATAGTTCGACTCCATGGGATACCCTCCAGCATTGTTAATGACCGAGACCCTATCTTCACAAGCGAGTTTTGGCGGAGTCTGCAAGAAGCAGTAGGCACACAGTTATGTTTGAGCACGGCCTATCACCCCCAAACCGATGGCCAGACGGAAAGGGTGAATAGAGTTTTAGAGGATCTTTTAAGACTTTGCGTTCTTGACTTTGGAGGGACGTGGGAGGATCACCTTCCTTTAGTGGAATTTGCCTACAACAACAGCTACCAAGCTACCATAGGCATGGCACCCTTCGAAGCCTTATATGGAAGACCATGCAAATCACCAACTTGTTGGTGGGAGTCTACAGATAAGCTTATACTTGGGCCAGACATGATTCAAGAGACTTCGGAGAAAGTGGACTTGATACGTAGGAAAATGAAGACTGCCCAAGACAGACAAAAATCCTATGCCGACAAAAGAAGGACCGACCTTTAGTTTGAGGTTGGGGACAAGGTTTTCGTTAAGGTATCCCCTTTAAGGAACGTCGTTCGCTTTGGATCCGCAGGAAAGCTAGCACCAAGATTTTTATGACCGTTTCCTATCATCGAGAAGGTTGGGAAGATGGCCTATAGATTAGAGCTACCCGAGAGACTAGCCGGAGTTCACAACGTCTTTCATGTTTCTCACCTCCGGAAGTGTTTGCATGAGTCTGCGTAAGTGGTGGAACCTAGCATCCTAGAAGAAGCCGAAGTGGAACATGAAGCAACAGTGAGGAGAGTTCCAACCCGCATCTTAGGAACTGAAGTGAAAAAGCTACGCAACCGCGAAGTCAAGCTCGTTAAAGTTCAATGGAGCGACGCCGAGGAAGACGCGACTTGGGAAACTGAGGACATAATACGCGCTGCCTACCCTCTTCTTTTTGAGGGTACATCTTTGATCTCTCTTTTTCCTTAAGTTATGCTTTATATATCTTTTTAGGTATATCTCCTCGGTCCTTTTCCTATCTCCTTAGGTAGAAAACAAATGGATGCAAACATGTATTTGAAAACATGTTACGGATGATGGCTGCAAATGGTTGCTAGTGATTGCTAGTGGTTGCTCGTGGATGCATATACACATACACCCTAGGTTTTAGATCGGCTCAGTCACTTCATATTGCATATGCATATATGTATTCCCATTTTTATATGGTTGAAACTTGATATGCTGTCATATGGTTGTTGCATTTGTATGAATAAGTTGTGCACTCATGTAGAATTATGAGTAGGAAAAATTTTCATACATAATAGATTCATGACACTTACATGATTCGCATTAAGAAGGTCAACTGAATCAGTAGACCGCCTAATTTCGACATTTGATAAGTACATGTACACAGACTATACATATGATCATGAAGCATTAGAAGTCTTTTAAGGACAGTGGACACCTGTGTTTGTTGGTTGAGTAGATGGACTGTTGGATGGTAGGATATGCATTCTTCCTAACTTGAAGATTTCGGGGACGAAATCCTTTTAAAGGGGGAGAATGTAACACCCCGTGCATTCTATAACGTTAAGCTTCACAAATTAAAGTGTAATTAATTCTAAATGAAAGAATTAAGGGAAATGGGCTACGCCATTGCGTTCGTCTCGGAATTCTGCTTGAGATAGAGTCCGAGTTTGCGTGAATCGGACTCCGTATGAAGGAGTTATGACCTTCGGAAGTTTTAGAATAAAATTTAAAATTCAAACAGCTCAGTTTCAAATTCGAAATTCGAAAAACAGGTTCAAACTGGGTTGGGCGGGAAAATTCCCGTCCAGGGACCAGGTCGACCATAGGGTCGACCATGGTGTCGACCTGGTCACCCCAGGTCGACCTGGGTGTTGACCTGCCAGTCGACCTACCTGGTCGACCTGGCTGGCTAGGTCTGGCTCTGGCTCGAATTTATGTGGCTCGGTGTGTCACTAGGGCTGACATGTCACCTCTTGATTGGCTTTTTGAACTTTGTATGGTCTAGATTCCTCCTGTCTTCATCTGACGGCTCAAAACAATTTAAAAATCTATAAATACACCCTAAGTCTCAACTAATAATTCACACAAAAAAATAAGATGGGAGTCGTCATGCTGCCAGGAAGAGATTGAGCGTAGCCGTCAAGAGAGAGGGGCTTAGAGACGAATCAAATTAAGAAGAAGATTAAAGCTTAATCAAATTAATCAACGCAACGTTAATCTACCCAAAGGAACGCATCTCAATTTCAGAATTCAGAATCCAGAATTCAAGATTCTGCATTCATTGTAAGTATAGTGACCTTTCAGAATATGAATAAAAACTGTGACGTGATTCGATGTAAAAGAAAATAGAATTGTGTTATTGTATGATAATGACATAAATTCTGTGTATTGTAATGATTCTGTCATGACTTGTGTATTGATATTTGTGGCCTAAATTGATTTATGCAAGCCTATTGAACAATTGTATATGAAAATAATGGCACTTGCAAGTTTGTGGCAAAAACTAGAATTTGATCCCTTTATGTTTATGTCTATGGCATGGACTATATACATTCACTAAGTCTAAATTAAGGCTTATGTAAACATGTTCTAGATTTGAGACCTTTTATGCCTACATGACCCAAAACCTATGAACACATTCTTATGTTTATTTGCAAGTATAATTGGATCTATGTTAAGTATCGTTTGGGTTACATAAACTATGCAAGTTCATGTTGAAATAGGCTATATGATTAGATGTTAAAATTGGACATTTTGGTGAATATGCAACATGTTAGTTTTGTGGTTGACATTATGCCAAGTTAAACACGTTTAAACCCAAGTTTGTATAAGCCTAAACTATGCCATTTCATATGTCACCTACTTAGTTATACTTTGATTTGAATGCAAGTTCACATGACCCATAATTTATGTTAGTTGAATCGCTAAATTGCAAGTTCATGCGCCACACACCTTTATGTATTGTAAAATGTTACATGTGTTGATTTCCCCTTTTCTCACATTTATAAAGTTGGGCTGAATTGTGTCGAGCCCAACATTTGTTATAATGTTGCGAACATACAAACGGGGTAATAACGTTGGGTGTAAAACATGAAAATATATGTTGGCATGTTTGGCACATGCCAACGACAATGACATTTAAGCGGTATGAATTGTTATACCCAAGAATAAAAGACATGACATTTACATATAATTGAGAAGTGATAAAATATGTAAATTTAGAAAACACGGTATGCTTAACCCGAGGTTGGATTGAGTTGTGACGTAAACCTGCCCGGACCCGCCCGGCTGTCCAGTAGTCACAACAATACTTATCCAATGTGGGTGGTTAAGCATTGAGCCCAATAAGGACCCGAGGTTAAACTGAGCTACGGTGTAAACTTGCCCGGAACCGACCGGCACATCCAGTAACCGTAGCAATATCTGTCTAATGTGAGTGGTCAGGTGCTCTAAGAGGCTAAGGACAGATGGTAGGGTTAAGTCAATTATAAAACACTTAACCAAATTCAACATGTTAACAAGAATTGATGGGTGAGGTTAGGTAAATACAGACATTTAACCACTTAACATGGTTGACTAGAAAACCCTAGTAACGAGGGACCCATTTCAGCAGTAACCAAAGTTAGGTATCATGGTACCCTGAAACTAGGCAGGGTGGGGCACGATTACTGGGCTGATTGTAAGCGGTCAAAACGACGGCAGTGAGTGCACAATGTAGTGCTAACGGGGTGCGGGCGTGCACACACTCTGGAGCAGACAAACAGGGCACTGGGGTCACCGGTAGTATAACCTATGCCTTCTAGAATTGTGTCGGGGCCGCCACCATGGGTCTTGATACACCCCATGGTGGGACCAGCATAGGTATCTATAATTTTTGGGGGCCGTATGACACATGTTTACGCAAGTAGGAGCCGATCTTTAGAAAATGGGGATCACTTCACCCTCAGCATGGGGTGCCAGTTAGAATAAACTCAAGTAGGTGCAGAGATATAGTGTGGGTGCGATAGTACATTCGATTCTAAACGTCACCTCCTTAGCTTGTGACACTTTTCTGTTTTTAGTTTATATCTATCATGCCCTTTTCTTATTCACATGCTGAAGAGTTACTAGATTTACTCAAGCTTTATGTCTGACTCTATTTTCTTTTCGTCTTCTTTTCTTTCGCCCCCCCCCCCCCCCCCAGGTCCGCAGAGAGGAAATAACTGAGCTCAGTCAGACTTTTTACATGCTCCAAGACCGTAGATGTATGGTTTGGATCTCTTTTGCTCGGATTATGGTTTTGGATATCATTATGGGGATTTTTGTCAATTTATTTATGTTTTATGCTTCTTTAATAATCAAGACAGTAATGAGGTTGTAATGTTGGAAGTATTTTGAGACAATTATAGAAATGTTTTGTTTGAACACGTATTGATGAAATAAAAGTCTGTTTGGTTTCCGCTGTTTAAAATATGTGTATTTATATCTGTCTTGTGTTTTTCTGTGGCTTTTACTTATAAACCTCCACCAAAGTTAAGGCATTCCCTTTGTGAGTGACCTTAACGGATGTGGGGTTTTTCATACCTAGACCTAAACCTAATTCACAATACACTAATTCATACGCCTCCATGCTGCCGCAACCTAAGCTAGTCTTTCTTCTACACTAAAGTAGATCTAAATAGGAGTAATTCACATTGGAAGATAAGAATAGAATTCTACAACAACGGTTTAGCTAATCAAATTCAGAATACAGAATTCAGATCTACTTTCTCTTCTTCCACTGTGAGTCCATGTTGCTTTCACAAATAATTAATTAAAAGTAATTGTGATAAGTTTGTGGATTGGATTTTATGAACATGACTGTGAGATGCAAGTTCATATGTTTAATTAGACCTATTTTATGATGCAAGTTCATATGCTTAATTAAATCTATTTTATGATGCAAGTTCGTATGTTTAATTAGACCTATTTTATGATGCAAGTTCATATGTTTAATTAGATCTATTTTATGATGCAAGTTCATATGTTTTATTAGATCTATTTTATGATGATAGTTCATATGCTTAATTAGATCTATTTTATTATGCCAAGATCATATGCTTATTAGATCTATTTTATTAGATCTATTTTATTATGTCAGTTCACATGCTTATAAGACCTATGCCAGTTATATGCTTATTAGATCTGTTTTATTATGCCAGTTCACATGCTTATTAGATCTATGCCAATTCATTTGCTTATTATCTATTTTATGAGATCTATTTTATTATGTCAGTTCTTATGTTTATAAGATCTATGCCAGTTCATATGCTTATTAGATCTATTTTATTTTGTTTATGCCAGTTTTGGTGCCTCAATTCCTTCCCCTTCTTCTCATCTTTTCCTTTTTATGAGATTAGGCTAACTGCGAGCCTAACATATTATTATACATATGAATGACGTGGGAATGTTATGGGAAATATTGGGAAAACATTGAATTATATGCAATTGGGCATAAATTGATTTGTAATCATGTAATTGACCTGGGGCATAAATTTGGCATAATCTATATGCATGGAATTATGGGCATAGATTTGGATTAAAATGATGAACATAACTTAGATTGGAAATGGTGGGTAATTAATATATTTTAATCCAAGATTTGAAATTGGGTACATGAATTAAGAAAGTAATAATGAACGCCTAAGACACGAGGTTAGACTTGGATTGTAGTATAAGACTGCCAGGAACCGCTCGGCACATCCAGCAACCGCAAAAGGTAGTCTAATATGAAAGGTCAAAGGTAGAAATTAGATGCGTAATAATGCAAAGACACGAGGTTAGATTCGGATTGCGGTCTAAGACTGCCAGGAACCGCCCGACAAATCCAACAACCGCAAAACGGTAATCTAATGTGGGAGGTCTTGCAAGATTACGGTTAAAAGGAATTAAAGAACACTTAACCAAGATAAGACATGTAGTAAGACATGGGAGGGTTAAGTGGGTGACATGTGAAATATAATTTGAAGCACTTAACCATGGTAAACATGTAAGAAAACATGGGAATAAAAAGGGGTTAAGTAGGAATTCCTAGTGGGGACCAAGCTTAGGAGGGAAGCTTTTGTCAAGTGTGTGGACTCTTTTCAACCAGTAACCCATTATGTATCTATGTGAGCTCGAACTAGGTCGAGGACGGGCAACGCTTACTGGGTTTGATTGTAAGAGGTTGAAAGAGTTAGCAGTGGCAACGCAAGTCCAACGGAGTAATATGCGTGCATGGGTCCGGGCTGGTAGGTAAGACGTTGTTGCATCGTGTAGGTATATGTCGTGCATTTTTAGTAGTATCGGGTTGCCACTTTAGGAAGTGATACACCCTACTGGGGGACCAGCACGGGTATCTACGAGTTAGGTAGCCGATCGAATAGGGAGGGTAGTGGTTACAACTACTGGAGATAGGAGCAGGCGACACCTATAATAGCATCTAGGAGTACACGAAACTACCATTATTATTATTATTAGTAAGAGGGATCAACTTTCAGTATGGGACTAGTAATGGTGCGGTGTAATTAGTAATTATCTTATAGTGATTAGAAGCGCAACCAATGTTATATCTTGCTTACCTTGTTCCCCTTATCATATCTGTTTATGTTACAGTCATTTCTTATACCAATTTATGTTTTATCCTGTTACTTTACTAATTATATAGTTAAAGTCACTGGACTCACCAGACTTTATGTCTGACCCCGTTTTGTTTCACCTTTTTCCTTTCCTCCCCCCCACCCCCAGGTGCTCAGGGTGGGATTAGTGGAGCTTGACTCCGATTTCTTTCTTGTTGAAGTGCTTGGAAGTGCCGAAAGTAATGCTCAGCTTTATCTCTTTTTCATATAGCTACTTGGAGTGGGATTATGCTTTTGTTTTTATGTACTCTGATAATAAATTGTCCAAGATGGATATTTGTTGTAACAACCCGTATTTTGATAACGTGTTATAACCATAAATCTGGGCAGAATTAAATTTTAAAATAAGAACCAAGGGAAATGGGTTGCGCCATTGCGTTCGTCTCGGAAATCTGCATGAAATCGAGTCCGAGTTTTCAAAAATCGGAGTCCGTATGACCAAGTTATGGCTCCCCAAAGTTTTAGAAATTTTCAGAGTTCAAAACAGTTCGAATTCGAGTTCAAATTCGAATTTCAAAACCCAGACAGACTGGGCGGGAAATTTTTCGCCCAGCACCCCCGGTCGACTAGGGAGTCGACTGGGCAGTTGACACCTCCAGGACCAGGTCGACTGCGCAGTCGACTTGGGTGTCGACCTGGTCCCCGAACCTGGTTTGGGCCTGGTTGCTCCTACTTGACCCTGTTGGCTTGTTTGAGGGCCTGGGCGGTTCAGATAGATTCTAGGGTTTATCCTATGGCCTAAACTAGTTGTTGCAACTATAAAAACACCCTAAGACCTAGCCTAATCCAGAACAAATCTTTCAAACACCATTATGCTGCTAAGTCTCCTCTTGAACCATGGTCGCCGCCTCTAACTTGAAGCTTAAACATTCAAACTAGATCCAAATCGAAGGCCAACGTTTCTACAACAATTCAAGGGAATAGATCAACATCTCAACAACGATCCTACGACAATTCCTATTCTTAGTTCTCAAAAACCATGATCTGTAAGCCCCAGTTACTCTTAGATCTAAACTCTAAACTTAAAATGGACATGTGTAAATTGAAGTTGAACATAAACATGATAACTACTTGAGACCTACTATTGTATATCTTTGGTCTATGACTATTCCTTTTTGATCTATTATTTTAGATATACTCTTGTTCACCCTAGATCTATTCACCTTGAACCTAGTACCGTTCATATTGAACCTTGATTTGTGGAATACTGATAAGAACTTGATTTAGGGGCATGTTCATGTCATAACCTAAACCCTATCATTATTTTAACATGCCTGTGATGTTGTGATGTGGAAACTATTGCTAGTCACAAGTTTAGGATTATCATCTTATGTCATTTATTGCTATGTTTATCACCCTATTTCATGTGCCAGTGATGTTATGATCATATCTCAAGCTACACCATGCTTGCCTTGAAATCACCTTTGCCACTTTATACCCATCCTTGTTATGTTATTCCCTAGTTACATCTATTGCCTTGATTCGAATTCACGAGCGTTGGGGATGCGATTTGGGTAGTTTAGGAAAACCTGAATTTAGTATGAACTTGAAAACATGAATATCATTACAAATTGAGCTTGGATAGGAACATGAACTTGACATGAAATTATACTTGAAAATATGAATTTAGGACATGACACTTAGATAACTTGAACGTGGCCAACTCGAGGTTGGGTTGAGTTTGTAGTATAAATCTGCCTGGAACCGCCCGACGAATTCAGTAACTGCAAGCAATAGGACCCAATGTGTGTAGTTGGTCATATCGCACTCGAAACCCGAGGTTAGACTAGGTTATGGTGTAAAACTGCCCGGACCCGCCCGACACATCCAGTAACCATAACCAAGTCTAATGTGAGAGGTTAGGGGTGAATTAAGTAAATTAATGCCACTGGATAAGGTTAATTCATGGACCACTTGAATATACTTAACCAATTTGACATGTTGATTTGATAGGGTTAAGTCATGAACCGCTTGAACACACTTAACCAACCTGACACATGATTCGTAGGACTAAGTCTTGAACTAGAATGACTGAAACACCCCACCTCCGTTAGGGTCACTCTCAAAGGGAATGCCCTAATTTTGGTGGAGGTTTATAAGTATTAATCACAGATATACAAGATAGATATAAGAACACATATTTTAGAACAGCGGAAAACAACAACATCTTTTATTTCATTAAAATACGTGTTCACAAAAACATGCCATACTTGTCTTACAATTCTTCCAAAAACATAACATCTTCATAACTGTCTTGATTACATTATTAAAGAAGCATAAAGAAAACATAAATAAACTGCATAAGTCCCATAATTGCTGCCCAAAGCCATAGTCCAAAACGAAAAAGATCCAAGCAATACATTCTTTCTCTTCAAGCTGGATGTGAAAGCTGGTCAAGCTGCGGTATTCCCTCACTGTGGACCTGGGGGGGGGGGCACGAAAGAAAAGAAGACGAAAGAAAAGTAGAGTCAGACATAAAGCCTGAGTAAGTCTAGGACTATTCAGTCTATGAATAAGGAACTGGGTATGATAAGTATAAACTGGAAATGAGAAAGCACCATAAACTAAGTTAAGTTGTCTAGGGTCGAATACTATCGTATCCCATATTAATCTCTGTACCCATATAAACTAGTTCCCAACAGGCACCCCATAATCAGGGTGAAGTGATCCATTTCTGATGATCGGCTCCTACTCGCATAGTTACATGTGTCTTACGGCCCCCATTGTTGTAGTTACCTATGCTGGTCCCACCATGGGGTGTATCAAGTCCCATGGTGGCGGCCCGACACAATCCTAGAATGCACAGGTATGCTACTGGTGCCCAGTGCCTTATTTTTCTATGCCGGAGTGTGTGCACGCCCGCACCCCGTTAGAACCTACACTGCTGCACCACCGCCGTCGATTTGACCTCTTACAGTCAGCCCAGTAATCGTGCCCCACCCTGCCTAGTTCAGGGTATCCTGATACACCTTGTAGGGTTACTGCTGAAAAGGGTCCCCCGCTACTAGGTTTTCTATTTCTAGCCAACATGCTAAGTTGGTTAAGTGTTTTGTAAACCTAACCCCAAATCAGTCTGTATAGTTTAGCATGTTCCATTTTGATTAAGTATTAATTCAATTTACTTAATCCTATTAATCCTGACTCATCCTTAATTGTCTTATTAAAGCCTCGACCTCTCACATTAGACAGGTATTGTTGTGGCTGCCTGTTGCCGGTTGGGTCCGGGCAGTCTTACGCTACAACTCAGTCTAACCTCGGGTTCTTATTGGGCTCCGTGTTTAACCACCCACATTGGATAGGTATTGTTGTGACTACTGGACAGCCGGGCGGTTCCGGGCAGGTTTACATCACAACTCAATCCAACCTCGGGTTAAACACATCGTATTTTCTACATTTACATATTTTGTCTCTTTCCTTTTTATATGTAAATATTTGCAGCCCATTATTCAAATTTATCTTTATCGGTTAAAATTTATTTATGCCACTTAATTGTTTTTCAGGGTTGTTGGCATGCGTCAAACATGCCAACACATATGTTCTATATTTTAACCCAAACGATATTACCCCCGTTTTACACGTTCGCTACAATATAAGATATGTTGGGTTTAACATTTAAACCCAACTTAGCCATATGAAAAGGGGAGGCTTATAACATGGTGTTTATAAGGTAACATAAAAAGGGGAGTGTGAACGCATGAACTTGCAACATAACGATTCAATTAACATGAATTAGGCACATGTGAACTTGCATTGTAATGGCATAAACAATACTTAAACATGAATCATTCTATTCATATAATCATGGCATAAACAATACTTAAACATGAATCATTCTATTCATGTAATCATGGCATAAACAATACTTAAACATGAATCATTCTATTCATGTAATCATGGCATAAACAATACTTAAACATGAATCATTCTATTCATGTAATCATGGCATAAACAATACTTAAACATGAATCATTCTATTCATATAAACTTGCAATTGGAATGTAAATCTAACTTAATTGTGTCACATATATCACCATATGGTTTTAATAACAACTTAGGCCTAAAACATGTTTTTCAACTAGGCATAATACCAAACATAGTTTAGTCATGTTCATAAAGATGCTTACTTTTGTTTTTAATACAAAAGTATGATTTTCCAATTTCAACATAGGTTCATATAAACCATAGTACTTAGTCGAGTCCAATTACACACTAAAAGTGATCATAAAAGTATGTACATCATGTTGGCATAATAGTGAATCATATACTTGCATGAATCCCAATTAAAATTTCACAACATGTGGTTGTTAACATGAATCATATACTTGTATGAATCCCTAAATAAAATACCACAACATATGGTTGTTGATTTCCAACATAAATCACATACTTGCAAATATCCAATCGTATACCATAACATTCCCAAATCATTTAGAATCAAAATAACATTCAAGTATAGATTATTATCGCCACAATTCCATTTCGTTGTTAACTTCCAACGTAAATCACATACTTGCAAATATCCAATCGTATACCATAACATTTCCAAATCGTTCAGAATCAAAATAACATACAAATATAGATTATTATCGCCACAGTTCCATTTCGCATTTTACACAAATCAAACGCAATTAATTATTCACATCGGAATAGCACTCTACTTACAACGTATGACGAATCTTCAATTCAGGAATCTGAATTCTGAATTTGGAGATGCTATCCTTTGTTGTAGGCGTTGCTTTGATTTAATTAACGTTGCTTTAAGCTTTTGATTTATCTCCTAATTGTCTCTTAATTTCTGACGGCTGTCTCTAGTGTCTCCCCAGCAGCATGACGGTCTCATCTCCATTTTTGTTTGTGTGTATTAGGGTGAGTTTTAGTTCCTTTTTATAGAGTTTTTGAGTTGATTTGGACCGTCGATGGAGCTTGGTTTAATAATAGTCGTTCGTTCAAAAAAGAGACCAACCAGGAGCTGACACCTAGCCCTAGTGACAAGGCAAGGCTCAGAAAATCGACCAAACACAGACTAGGCCAGCCAGGGGGGCTGGGTTCAACCTGGCTCAGGGGCCAGGTCGACATGCCAGTCGACACCGTGTCGACTTGGCAGTCGACACGGGTGACCCAGGTCGACTGCCCAGTCGACCTGGTTAGCCCCAGGTCGACTGCCAAGTCGACCTGGGTGCCTTGGGCGGGAATTTTCCCGCCCTGGCCAATTGGGCCCGATTTTGAATTTTGAATTGGTTTTTCTGAGCTGTTTTGGTCTGTTTGAATTTTAAACTGAATTCTGAAACTTCCGGAGGCCATATCTTCTTCATACGGAGTCCGTTTTACGCAAACTCGGACTCTATCTCAAGCAGAATTTCGAGACGAACGCAATGGCGTATCCCGTTTCCCTTAATTCTTTGATTTGAAATTAATTATACTTTAATTTGTGAATTTCACTGTTATAGAATACACGGGGTGTTACATTCTCCCCCACTTAAAAAGGATTTCGTCCCCGAAATCTTCAAGTTCAGGAAGAATGTATATCCTAACATCCAAACATCCATCTACTCATCCATCAAACACGAGCATCCATTGTCCTTAAAAGACTTCTAATGCTTCATGATCATATGCGAAGTGTGTGTGTACATGTACTTATCTAATGCAAAATCAGGCGGTCTACTGATTCAGTTGACCTCCTTAATGCGAATTATGTAAGTGCCATGAATCCATTATGTATGCAAATTCTCCTATTCATGATTCTACATGAGTGCACAATCATTCATACAAATGCAACATCCATATGACAACACATTAAAGTTCAACCATATACGAATGCAAACATATATGCATATGCAATATGAAGTGACTGAGCCGATCTAAAACCTAGATTGTGTGTGTATATGCAACCACGAGCAACCACTGGCAATCACTTGCAACCACTTGCAACCATCATCCATAACATGTTTCAATTACATGTTTCAATTACATGTTTTCATCCAAAGGGTTTCTTCCTAAAAGATAAGGTCGAGGAGATATACCTAAAAAGATAGATAAAAGCGCAACTTAAGGAAAAATAAAGATCAAAGATGTACCCTCGAAAAGAAAAGGGTAGGTTGCACGTATTCTAGCTTCAGTTTCCCAAGTTGCGTCTCCCTCGGCGTCGCTCCACTGAACTTTGACGAGCTTGACTTTGCGGTTGCGTAGCTTCTTCACTTCCGTTCCTAATATGCGGGTTGGAACTTTCCTTATGGTTGCTTCGCGTTCCACTTCAGCTTCTTCTAGGATATTTGGATCTACCACTTCAGCAGAATCATGTAGACATTTTCGGAGATGTGAAACGTGAAAAACATCGTGAACTCCAACCAATTTTTCGGGTAGCTCTAATCTATAGGCCATTTTTCCAATTTTCTCGATGATAGGAAATGGCCCCACGAACCTTGGTGCTAGCTTTCCTGTGGTTCCAAAAAGAACAACGTTCCTTAGTGGAGATACCTTAAGAAAAACTCTGTCCCCAACCTCAAATTCAAGGTCGGTCCTCCTCTTGTCGGCATAGGACTTTTGTCTGTCTTGGGCCGTCTTCATCCTTCTTCGTATTAAGTCTACTTTCTCTGATGTCTTTCGGATCATATCTGGTCCACGTATGAGCTTATCGGTAGACTCGCACCAACAAGTGGGTGATCGGCACGGTCTTCCATATAATGCTTCGAAGGGCGCCATTCCGATGGTTGCTTGGTAGCTGTTGTTGTAGGAAAATTCCACCAAAGGAAGATGGTCTTCCCACGTCCCTCCGAAGTCAAGGACGCACAGTCTTAAAAGGTCCTCCAAAACTCTGTTCACTCTTTCTATTTGGCCGTCAGTTTGGGGATGATAGGATGTGCTCAAGCATAACTGTGTGCCTACCGCTTCTTGCAGACTCCGCCAAAACTCACTTGTGAAGATAGGGTCTCGGTCACTAACAATGCTAGAAGGTATTCCATGGAGTCGGACAATTTCCTTAAGGTAAAGAGATGCTAGAGATGAGACAGTTCTTTTACTTTTAACAGGTAAAAAGCGGGCACTTTTAGTAAGCCTATCCACTATTACCCAAATGCTAGTGTTGCCTCTCCGAGACCTAGGCAGCCCATCGATGATGTCCATTGAGATGCTATCCCACTTCCACTGCGGGACCTCTAGAGGATGGAGAAGACCGCCAGGCTTTTTCTATTCCGCCTTAACCTATTGGAACACCATACACTTAGAAACAAATTCTGCCACGTCTTTCTTCATGCCGTTCCAAAAGAAAGTTCTTTTTATATCCTTGTACATTTTATCTCCGTCTGGATGTATCGTCATCTTGGAGTGGTGTGCTTCCTCGAGAACCCTCTTTACTAAATCCCTTGTTTATGGGACGCATAGTCTTCCGTCTCGCCTTAGCCAACCCTTATCGTCGATGGAGTATCTGTTGAGGTGACTTGAAGTCTCACCCCTAATTAGCCTATCAATCGTCTCCACAAGATGAGGGTCTTCGCATTGTGCTGTCCCTATTGAGTCCACTAAAGTCAGGCGTACTTCGAGAGATGCTAGCAAGCCTGGTACAAAATCGGAGGAGGGCCTAAAGTCAAAACTGGCTAGAAACTCTAGGCTTTGTCTTTCAACAAACAGCGGGCTTAGGGTCAGTTTCTTTCGGCTCAACGCGTCTGCCACTACGTTGCCTTTGCCCGGAGTGTAGGAGATCTCGAAATCATACGAGGCAAGAAACTCCATCCATCTCTGTTGCCTCAAGTTAAGATCTTTCTGCGAGAAAAGATATTTCAACGATTTATGGTCAGTGTAAAGTTCGAACTTCTCACCTAGGAGATAGTGTCGCCAAGACTTGAGTGCAAAGACGATGGCAACTAATTCAAGATCGTGGGTTGGGTTGTTCTTTTCATGCACTTTAAATTGTCTCCCGCCATAAGCTACTACCCTTCCTTCTTGCATTAAGACAACGCCTAGCCCTGTCCCACATGCATCTATATAAATTGTGAACATCTTGCTTCCATCTGGCAACGTTAAAACTGGGGCTGTTGTAAGAGCCCTTTTTAGTCGTTGGAAAGCAAACTCGCAATCCAAGTCCCAATTGAACACTAGATTCTTCTTGGTCAGCCTTGTGAGCGGAGCTGAGATTTTCGCAAAATCCCTTATGAACTTTCGATAGAAACCTGCTAGTCCTAGAAAACTTTGGACCTCAGTTGCATTCCTTGGTGTCTTCCAATCCTGTACCGCTACTACCTTAGCAGGGTCCACAGCTAACCCTTCTTTGGATACTATGTGCCCAAGGAACCTCACTTCTTCTCTCCAAAAGTGGCATTTGGAGAATTTGGCTTTTAGCTGATGGACTCGCAGAGTTTCCATGATTGCCCTAAAATGCTGAGCATGTTCCTCTTCACTCCTTGAGAAGATAAGGATATCATCTACGAAGACCACTACGAACTTATTGAGGAAATCTCTGAATACCCTACTCATCAGGTCCACGAAGTAAGCAGGTGCATTGGTCAAGCCGAAAGGCATGACAAGCCATTCAAAGAAGCCGTCTGGGGTTTTGAATGTCGTTTTATCGATACTATCTTCAGCCACCCTTAGCTGATGAAAACCGGTCGCTAAATCGAGTTGGGAGAAAACAGACGCTCCTACAAGCTGATCAAACAGATCATCAATTCTGGGAAGAGGGTGCCTATTCTTTTTCGTTAGCTTGTTGAGCTCCCTTTAGTCAACACAAAGACGGAGTGAACCATCCGCCTTTGTAGCAAACACCACTGGAGCGCCCCATTCTGAAATGCTCCTTCTAATGAACCCCTTCTCTAGAAGCTCTTTAATCTGTTTACTGAGCTCTTTCCTTTCCCGTGGAGCCATGTGTCTAACGGGCAACGCAACGGGCTTTGCATTATCTACAAGATATATGCGGAAGTCTATCTCCCGCTTTGGAGGCAAGCCCTTCACCTCTTCGAAGACATCCGGATATTCCCGGACCACTATAACCGATTGCAAATTTTCAACGGAGGCATCTAGCGATTCAAGATAACTAAGCATAACCGCATACGAGGGATTACAAGTAATTTCCAAAGTGTTACCGAGCTGGGTCAGGAGCCTAACAACCCTTCTCTCACAATCAAGGATGGCCCCATTACTGGATAGCCAATCCATGCCCAAAATCAAACGATATCCCGAAAAGCCCAAAACAAAGGCACTACATTTAAATTCTACGCTTAGAATAGAAATTTTCAATCCCACACAGATCATAGACAAATGAGCTGGGCCCCCAATTGGGTTTGAAACAATTAAGGGGTCCTCTACCATACTAGTTTCTAGGTGCAGAGATTCTACTAAATCAGACGAGATAAAGGAGTGTGATGCGCCAGAATCAAATAAAGTGCGAACGGGGTGATCATAAAGATAAACTACACTTTCTACAGAAGTATTTATACCTCGCTGTTGCAGAGGTGGCGCCTCTAGCACATGAACCTGTGCCCCTGAGGTGGATCCATCCCTCTGCCCCTGTCCTCGTTTCTTTGGGCAGTCCTTAGCCATGTGGCTTGTCTCACCGCAAGAAAAGCACCCACCATTCATCTTGGCCTTCTTTTTCTGGCAATCTTTCACTAAGTGCCCCACTTTTCCACGGAAATTACACTTCCTCTTCTCTTTGTTGTCTTTCCTGCCCTTCTTAAAGTCTGTCTTCTTGGGCTGTAAACCCTCTTTCTTCCCTTGAGAGCTTTCTGCCTTTGTCTCTTTCTTGCCCTTATCCTCTTCGTTCAGCAATGCCATCTGTACCAATCTTTCATACGTAGCTCCCATGGGTATATGGGTCATGGCCAAACTGTGTAATGGCTCATTCAACCCTTTGACAAAACGGAGAGCCTTCTTGTGCGGGGTGTTGACTAGGTCCAGTCCGAACCTAGCCAGCTCATCGAACTGATTAACATACTCTTTGACTGTCTTATTCCCTTGCTTAAGAAATAAGAATTTTTCCAACTGCAAACTCCTTTCAGCGTCTGAGAGAAATTTAGCCTCAAACCTTGCCCTAAAGTCCTCCCATGTTTCCACTGGTCTTTCTGCATTAGTGACTTCCCACCAGTAGGAAGCCTCACCTTTTAGTAGCCATACTGCCAGTTGTACTTTCTGCCTATCTTCTACCTCAAAGATGACAAATAAGTCCTCGGTTTCTTTCAGCCAATTTCTAGCTGCCACGAAGGACTCAGTTCCATGAAAGTTCTTTCCTCCCATAGCTTTAAAATCTTTACATATCTTAGAAAAAGTGTTTCCCCGCGGAGAAGGTGGAGGAAGAGGTGCTGCTGCAGCTGGATGATTTCCTGCAGCTGGGGGAGGAGGAACGGTAGGACCTGGCTGGGTGGCCCTTGCTTCTAAGAATCGTCTAAACCAACCAGGTATTGGTACACCCTCTGGCAAGTTATGTTCTTCGGACATGCTGAAACAAAAAGGATAGATTCAAAATGAAGGATAAAAGATAGTACCTATGGCTTTGGGGGACTTTGCCTTTTTAAAATATAATATTTTATCTTTAAAAATGCTTCTTTAAATTTTCCTTTGAAAATAAATTTTCAAAACTTTTATCTTATCTGGTAAACCTATGCTCTGATACCAAGTGAAACACCCCACCTCCGTTAGGGTCACTCTCAAAGGGAATGCCTTAATTTTGGTGGAGGTTTATAAGTATAAGTCACAGATATACAAGACAGATATAAGAACACATATTTTAGAACAACGGAAAACAACAACATCTTTTATTTCATTAAAATACGTGTTCACAAAAACATGCCATACTTGTCTTACAATTCTTCCAAAAACATAACATCTTCATAACTGTCTTGATTACATTATTAAAGAAGCATAAAGAAAACATAAATAAACTGCATAAGTCCCATAATTGCTGCCCAAAGCCATAGTCCAAAACGAAAAAGATCCAAGCAATACATTCTTTCTCTTCAAGCTGGATGTGAAAGCTGGTCAAGCTGCGATATTCCCTCCCTGTGGACCTGGGGGGGAAACGAAAGAAAAGAAGACGAAAGAAAAGTAGAGTCAGACATAAAGCCTGAGTAAGTCTAGGACTATTCAGTCTATGAATAAGGAACTGGGTATGATAAGTATAAACTGGAAATGAGAAAGCACCATAAACTAAGTTAAGTTGTCTAGGGTCGAATACTATCGTATCCCATATTAATCTATGTACCCATATAAACTAGTTCCCAACAGGCACCCCATAATCAGGGTGAAGTGATCCATTTCTGATGATCGGCTCCTACTCGCATAGTTACATGTGTCTTACGGCCCCCGTTGTCGTAGTTACCTATGCTGGTCCCACCATGGGGTGTATCAAGTCCCATGGTGGCGGCCCGACACAATCCTAGAATGCACAGGTATGCTACTGGTGCCCAGTGCCTTATTTTTCTGCGCCGGAGTGTGTGCACGCCTGCACCCCATTAGAACCTACACTACTGCACTACCGCCGTCGATTTGACCTCTTACAGTCAACCCAGTAATCGTGCCCCGCCCTGCCTAGTTCAGGGTATCCTGATACACCTTGTAGGGTTACTGCTGAAAAGGGTCCCCCGCTACTAGGTTTTCTATTTCTAGCCAACATGCTAAGTTGGTTAAGTGTTTTGTAAACCTAACCCCAAATCAGTCTGTATAGTTTAGCATGTTCCATTTTGATTAAGTATTAATTCAATTTACTTAATCCTATCAATCCTGACTCAGCCTTAATTGTCTTATTAAAGCCTCGACCTCTCACATTAGACAAGTATTGTTGTGGCTGCCTGTTGCCGGTTGGGTCCGGGCAGTCTTACGCCACAACTCAGTCTAACCTCGGGTCCTTATTGGGCTCCATGTTTAACCACCCACATTGGATAGGTATTGTTGTGACTACTGGACAGCCGGGCGGTTCCGGGCAGGTTTACATCACAACTCAATCCAACCTCGGGTTAAACACATCGTATTTTCTACATTTACATATTTTGTCTCTTTCCTTTTTATATGTAAATATTTGCGGCCCATTATTCAAATCTATCTTTATTGGTTAAAATTTATTTATGCCACTTAATTGTTTTTTAGGGTTGTTGGCATGCGTCAAACATGCCAACACATATGTTCTATATTTTAACCCAAACGACATTACCCCCGTTTTACACGTTCGCTACAATATAAGATATGTTGGGTTTAACATCTAAACCCAACTTAGCCATATGAAAAGGGGAGGCTTATAACATGGTGTTTATAAGGTAACATAAAAAGGGGAGTGTGAACGCATAAACTTGCAACATAACGATTCAATTAACATGAATTAGGCACATGTGAACTTGCATTGTAATGGCATAAACAATACTTAAACATGAATCATTCTATTCATATAATCATGGCATAAACAATACTTAAACATGAATCATTCTATTCATGTAATCATGGCATAAACAATACTTAAACATGAATCATTCTATTCATGTAATCATGGCATAAACAATACTTAAACATGAATCATTCTATTCATATAAACTTGCAATTGGAATGTAAATCTAACTTAATTGTGTCACATATATCACCATATGGTTTTAATAACAACTTAGGCCTAAAACATGTTTTTCAACTAGGCATAATACCAAACATAGTTTAGTCATGTTCATAAAGATGCTTACTTTTGTTTTTAATACAAAAGTATGATTTGCCAATTTCAACATAGGTTCATATAAACCATAGTACTTAGTCGAGTCCAATTACACACTAAAAGTGATCATAAAAGTATGTACATCATATTGGCATAATAGTGAATCATATACTTGCATGAATCCCAATTAAAATTTCACAACATCTGGTTGTTAACATAAATCATATACTTGTATGAATCCCTAAATAAAATACCACAACATATGGTTGTTAACTTCCAACATAAATCACATACTTGCAAATATCCAATCGTATTCCATAACATTCCCAAATCGTTTAGAATCAAAATAACATACAAGTATAGATTATTATCGCCACAATTCCATTTCGTTGTTAACTTCCAACGTAAATCACACACTTGCAAATATCCAATCGTATACCATAACATTCCCAAATCGTTTAGAATCAAAATAACATACAAATATAGATTATTATCGCCACAGTTCCATTTTTCATTTTACACAAATCAAACGCAATTAATTATTCACATCGGAATAGCACTCTACTTACAACGTATGACGAATCTTCAATTCAGGAATCTGAATTCTGAATTTGGAGATGCTATCCTTTGTTATAGGCGTTGCTTTGATTTAATTAACGTTGCTTTAAGCTTTTGATTTATCTCCTAATTGTCTCTCAATTTCTGACGGCTATCTCTAGTCTCTCCTCAGCAGCATGACGGTCTCATCTCCATTTTTGTTTGTGTGTATTAGGGTGAGTTTTAGGTCCTTTTTATAGAGTTTTTGAGTTGTTTCGGACCGTCGATGGAGCTTGGTTTAATAATAGCCGTTCGTTCAAAGGAGAGACCAACCAGGAGCTGACACCTAGCCCTAGTGACAAGGCAAGGCTCAGAAAATCGACCAAACACAGACTAGGCCAGCCGGGGGGGCTGGGTTCGACCTGGCTCAGGGGCCAGGTCGACATGCCAGTCGACACCGTGTCGACTTGGCAGTCGACACGGGTGACCCAGGTCGACTACCCAGTCGACCTGGTTAGCCCCAGGTCGACTGCCAAGTCGACCTGAGTGCCTTGGGTGGGAATTTTCCCGCCCTGGCCAATTGGGCCCGATTTTGAATTTTGAATTGGTTTTTCTAAGCTGTTTTGGTCTGTTTGAATTTTAAACTGAATTCTGAAATTTCCGGAGGCCATATCTTCTTCATACGGAGTCCGTTTTACGCAAACTCGGACTCTATCTCAAGCAGAATTCCGAGACGAACGCAATGGCGTATCCCGTTTCCCTTAATTCTTTGATTTGAAATTAATTATACTTTAATTTGTGAATTTCACTGTTATAGAATACACGGGTTGTTACAACGACACACTTAGTCAATTTGACATGACATGTAGATGGGGTTAAGTCTCGATTTTAAATGACAACTTAACCTGCTGAACGAAACCCTAGTTACGCGGTCCTTTTCAGCAGTAACCCACTAGATGTATCACGGTACCCTAGGACTAGGCAGGGTGGGGCATGATTGCTGGGCTGATTGTAAGCGACCAGAACGACGGCTGAGTTGGTGCGCCATTGTAGGTTCAGGCGGACTAGGGTCGTGCACTTAGTCCGGAGTTGAAAAAGCAGGCATTGGGCATCAGTAGGATTATCTGTGCATTCTTGATTCGTGTCGGTGGTTGGCACCCTAGGGCTTGATACACCCTATGGTGGACCTAACACAGGTGACTACATTCGTGATAGGGCCGTATAACTCAGACACACGACGAGCTAGTCTTGTAGGGAGCCGATCGATTAGATCATACCGTTGGACCCCGAATTGGGTCACTTCACGATATTGGGCCAAGGGATTATTTCTTGATTTATAGTTGCCACGGGATTAGTATACCAGTATAGTTGGTATGGCGAACTTTGAATACGCAATGTTAGACTTGAGTTATCTTGTTAGCTTAGTTATCATGTCAGACTTATCATTATTCCTATGTTTAATTCCAGTTTATTCATGTCTTATTAACTTTACTAGTTTCTATGCTGATAGTCACTAGGGCTTACCAGTCTTTTTGACTGACCCGTCTTCTTTCGCCTCTTTGTCTTTCGTCCCCCCCCCCCCCCCCCAGGTTCTCAGGGAGGAAACTCTAGCTCTTAGCTTGGACTTTGCTTGCTTTCTGACAGCTCATGTACGGTTTGGTCTTGAGCTATGCTATGGCTGCACTCATGCACTTTTTGGGGAATAATATTTTACTTATGTTGTTTTAAGTACTTTGCTTCTTTAGAACTTGATGTAATGAAATAATGACTTGGCATTTTGATGTAAGAGGTTTTGACTCTATTTTTCAGTAATGAGATTTGGTTTTAAAGTTTATATCCGCTGCTTTATATACTCTATTTTATCTATGTTCTGTCTTGTGTTATCTCTGTGCATGTTTACTAGATAATACCCCTCCAAAACTAGGGCATTCCCTTTGTGAGTGACCCTAGCGGAGGTGGGGTGTTACATTTGGTATCAGAGCAGAAGGTTACCAGACTGGGCAAAAGTTTTAAAAACCTTCTGAAACTATTTTCAAAACCGTTTATAAAGAAGCATTTTTCAAGAAAAGTTTAATTTTTAAGAAAAGGCTATTCCCCAAAAGCCATTAGCACTTTCCTTTGTTTCCTCGTTTGAATCTTTTTCCTTTTCTCTTTTCAGCATGTCTAATCTTAACCTTCCTGAGGGAGTACCCATACCTGGCTGGTTCCGAAGATACTTGGAAGCTAGGGCCAACGGCACGGGCCCGACAGATATCCCTCCTCCTCCTCCCCCGGTGGCCACGGTTTCTCCTCCTCCTCCTCCGGGTACCGCCTTCGCCAAAATATGCAAGGACTTTATAGGAATGGGCGGTAAGAACTTCGTTGGAACTGAAACCTTCGTTGAGGCGCGAAACTGGCTAAAAGAGACTGAAGACTTGTTTGTTATTTTTGATATGGAGGATCATAGGAAAGTTCAGTTGGCAGCATGGTTGTTGAAAGAGGAAGCTGCATTTTGGTGGGAAGTCACCAACGCTACCAGGCCAATTGAGACTTGGGCAGACTTTAGAGAGAGGTTTGGGCTTAAGTTTTTATCATCCGCAGAAGCGAGCCTTCAGATGGAGAGGTTCCTGGCACTCAAGCAAGGGGACATGTCAGTTAGGGAATACGTGAATAAGTTTAATCAGCTTGCTCGGTTTGGTTTGGACTTAGTCAACACGGATGAGAAGAAGGCTATACGCTTTGCTCGAGGATTGAGCGAGCCACTCCACACTATGGCCATGACTCATGTACCCATGGGGGCGACCTTTGAAAGCTTGGTGAATATGGGCCTACTTCATGAAGAAGACGAGAATGGCAAGAAGAAGGTCAAGGCGAATGAGTCTCAAGACAAGAAGGTAGACTCCGAGAAAGGAGGAAAGAACAGCAACAACAAGAATGACAAGTCACGTGAGAAAAGAAAATGCAACTTCTGTGGTATTGACGAGCATATAGTCCAGGACTGTAGGAAGAAGAAGATGAAGATAGGAGCATGTTTTCAATGCGGTGAAACTGGACACATCAGGAAGAACTGCCCTAAGAAGCAAGGGCAAGCCCCCGCAAGAAGGACCTTCTAGGGGTACATCTTTAACTTATTTTCCCTGGATACTCTGTTTTATCTTGTATATCCTTTCGATCCTATCTTGAGAACCTTAGGTAGAATCCTATGAATGTAAACATGTATTTGAAACATGTTATGCTTGATGTTTGCGAATGGTTGCAAGTGGTTGCAAATGATTGCTCGTGGTTGAACACACATTAGGCACTAGATCGGCTCAGACACATTTTCATATTGCATATGCATGAGTGTTTATACTTATTTATGGATGAAATTGAATGTGTTATCGTATGAATGTTGCATATGGATGAATGTTTGTGCACACATATAGTGCTTACGTGACTAGGATTATTTGCATACATGTTGGATTCATGACACTAAACATATTTTGCATTAGAAAGATCAATCAGGCCTGATCATTTGCATTAGATAAGGAACATATACACACACTTTCTGCATATGTTCATACAGCATTAGAAATCTCTTAAGGACAATGTTTGCTTGTGGATGATGTTTTGAGTAGATGGATGATGGATGGTAGGATACGTTCTTCCTAACTTAGAGATTTCGGGGACGAAATCCTTTAAGGAGGGGAGAATGTAACAACCCGTATTTTGATAACGTGTTATAACCATAAATCTAGGAAAAATTAAATTTTAAAATAAGAACCAAGGGAAACGGGTTGTGCCATTGCGTTCATCTCGGAATTCTGCATGAAATCGAGTCCGAGTTTTCGAAAATCGGAGTCCGTATGACCAAGTTATGGCTCCCCAAAGTTTCAGAAATTTTCAGAGTTCAAAACAGTTCGAATTCGAGTTCAAATTCGAATTTCAAAACCCAGACAGACTGGGCGGGAAATTTCCCGCCTAGCACCCCAGGTCGACTAGGGAGTCGACTGGGCAGTCGACACCCCCAAGACCAGGTCGACTACGCAGTCGACTTGGGTGTCGACCTGGTCCCCGAACCTGATTTGGGCCTGGTTGCTCCTGCTTGACCCTGTTGGCTTGTTTGAGGGCCTGTGACGATTTTTGGCTGTTCAGATCGATTCTAGGGTTTATCCTATGGCCTAAACTAGTTGTTGCAACTATAAAAACACCCTAAAACCTAGGCTAATCCACAAAAAATCTTTCTAACACCATTATGCTGTTAAGTCTCCTCTTGAACCATGGTCGCCGCCTCCAACTTGAAGCTTAAACATTCAAACTAGATCCAAATCGAAGGCCAACGTTTCTACAACAATTCAAGGGAATAGATCAACATCTCAACAACAATCCTATGACAATTTCTGTTCTTAGTTCTCAAAAACCACGATCTGTAAGCCCCAGTTACTCTTAGATCTAAACTCTAAACTTAATATGGACATGTGTAAATTGAAGTTGAACATAAACATGATAACTACTTGAGACCTACTCTTGTATATCTTTGATCTATGACTATTCCTTTTTGATCTATTATTTTAGAACTACTCTTGTTCACCCTAGATCTATTCACCTTGAACCTAGTACCGTTCATATTGAACCTTGATTTGTGGAATACTGATAAGAACTTGATTTAGGGGCCTGTTCATGTCATAACATAAACCCTATCATTATTTTAACATGCCTGTGATGTTGTGATGTGGAAACTATTGCTAGTCACAAGTTTAGGATTATCATCTTATGTCATTTATTGCTATGTTTATCACCCTATTTCATAAGCCAGTGATGTTATGATCATATCTCAAGTTACACCATGCTTGCCTTGAAATCACCTTTGCCACTTTATACCCATCCTTGTTATGTTATTCCCTAGTTACATCTATTGCCTTGATTCGAATTCACGAGCGTTGGGGATGCGTTTTGGGTAGTTTAGGAAAACCTGAATTTAGTATGAACTTGAAAACATGAATATCGTTATAAATTGAGCTTGGATAGGAACATGAACTTGACATGAAATTATACTTAAAAATATGAATTTGGGACATGACACTTAGATAACATGAACGTGGCCAACTCGTGGTTGGGTTGAGTTTGCAGTATAAATCTGCTCGGAACCGCCCGGCGAATCCAGTAACTGCAAACAATAGGACCCAATGTGAGTAGTTGGTCATATCGCACTCGAAACCTGAGGTTAGACTAGGTTATGGTGTAAAACTGCCCAGACCCGCCCGGCACATCCAGTAACCAAGTCTAATGTGAGAGGTTAGGGGTGCATTAAGTAAATTAATGCCACTGGATAGGGTTAAGTCATGGACCACTTGAATATACTTAACCAATTTGACACGTTGATTTGATAGGGTTAAGTCATGAACCGCTTGAACACACTTAACCAACCTGACAAATGATTCGTAGGACTAAGTCTTGAACTAGAATGACACACTTAGTCAATTTGACATGACACGTAGATGGGGTTAAGTCTTGATTTTAAATGACAACTTAACCTGCTGAACGAAACCCTAGTTACGCGGTCCTTTTCAGTAGTAACCCACTAGATGTATCACGGTACCCTGGGACTAGGCTGGGTGGGGCACGATTGCTGGGCTGATTGTAAGCGACCAGAACGACGGCTGAGTTGGTGCGCCATTGTTGGTTCAGGCGGACTAGGGTCGTGCACTTATTCCGGAGTTGAAAAAGCAGGCATTGGGCATCAGTAGGATTATCTGTGCATTCTTGATTCGTGTCGGTGGTTGGCACCCTAGGGCTTGATACACCCTATGGTGGACCTAGCACAGGTGACTACATTCGTGATAAGGCCGTATGACACAGACACACGACGAGCTAGACTTGTAGGGAGCCGATCGATTAGATCATACCGTTGGACCCCGAATTGGATCACTTCACGATATTGGGCCAAGGGATTATTTCTTGATTTATAGTTGACACGGGATTAGTATACCAGTATAGTTGGTATGGCGAACTTTGAATACGCAATGTTAGACTTGAGTTATCTTGTTAGCTTAGTTATCATGTCAGACTTATCATCATTCCTATGTTTAATTCCAGTTTATTCATGTCTTCTTAACTTTACTAGTTTCTATGCTGATAGTCACTAGGGCTTACCAGTCTTTTTGACTGACCTGTTTTCTTTCGCCTCTTTGTCTTTCGTTCCCCCCCCCCCTCCCCCCAGGTTCTCAGGGAGGAAACTCTAGCTCTTAGCTTGGACTTTGCTTGCTTTCTGATAGCTCATGTACGGTTTGGTCTTGAGCTATGCTATGGCTGCACTCATGCACTTTTTGGGGAATAATATTTTACTTATGTTGTTTTAAGTACTTTGCTTCTTTAGAACTTGATGTAATGAAATAATGACTTGGAATTTTGATGTAAGAGGTTTTGACTCTATTTTTCAGTAATGAGATTTGGTTTTAAAGTTTATATCCGCTGCTTTACATACTCTATTTTATATATGTTCTGTCTTGTGTTGTCTCTGTGCCTGTTTACTAGATAATACCCCTCCAAAACTAGGGCATTCCCTTTGTGAGTGACCCTAGCGGAGGTGGGGTGTTACATTTGTGTACTTGACTTTAGTATTGGGTTTTGATGTTGTAGCCAAACTATGTTCAGTTCTCGCTACAATGAACTTATTTTAAATTTTGAAGTGTCATTTTATATCTATCTTCTGATGTTCTGTTCTATGTACTTATAATGCTCCATGAAAGTTAATGCATTTCCTTTGTGAGTAACATTAATGGACGTGGGGTGTTACACGTGGTATCAGAGCTGAAGGTTACCAGAACAAATAAAAGATTTTGAAAACCGTTTTCAAAAAGCATTTTTTTAGGAAGTATTTTCAAAAATATGTTTTAAAGAGAGTACTTTTAAGAGAAATGTTTATTATGAAAAACATAATCCCCAAAAGCCATATATTTATCTTTCGATTCCCTGTTTTAAATCTCTTCCTTTTTCCTTTCAGCATGTTTGGGGAACCCGTTATACCCAAGGGCGTATAGATACCAGGCTAGTTCAGAAGGTATCTGGAGGCTAGGGCTACTGCCGAAGGCCCAGCAGACGTTCCTCCTCCCCCAGCTGCAGCCGCTCCTCCCCCCCTGCATAGACGCTTTTTCTAAGGTATGCAAAGACTTTCGGGAGATGGGCGGAAAACCTTTTCATGGGACTGAGACGTTCGTCAAAGCTCGAAACTGGCTCAAGGAAGTGGAGGACTTATTTGGTATCTTTGAGGTAGATGATGGAAGAAAGGTTCAATTAGCTACTTGGTTGATTAAGGACAAGGCCTCACTTTGGTGGGAGGTCACGAATGGAGAACGCGCAGTGGAAACTTGGATGGATTTCAGACAGTGGTTCGAGTTGAAATTTCTTTCACGAGCAGAGGAGAGTTTATACATGGAGAGGTTCTTGGCTTTGAAGCAAGGGAGTTTGTCTATGAAGGAGTACATTAACAAGTTTAACCAGTTAGCAAGATTCTGCTTAGAGTTGGTGAATACACCTCATAAGAAAGCCCTAAGATTTGCTAAGGGTTTGAACGAGCCGCTACACGGATTGGTCGTGTCCCACATTCCTATGGGGGCTACCTTCGAGAAACTTGTTGACATGGCGCTGATGCATGAGGAATAGAAAGGTGCTTATGTTATTAAGGCACAGGATAAGAAGGTGGATCCAAAGGAAGCACAACAACAACAATAGAAAGGTGGTAAGGATAACAAGGGCAAAGGGAAGAAAAGGTGTTTTAATTATGAAACACAAGGCCACTTAAGTAAGGCCAGTTGCATTCCCAGTGCGCTACATGGCTCCAAGGGAAAGGAGGAAGCTTAGTGAATAAGTGAAAGAGTTGCTTGAGAAAGGGTTCATAAGAAGAAGTATCTCGGAGTGGGGTGCTCCCATTGTTTTTGCTATGAAGGCTGATGGTTCGCTCAGATTGTGCGTGGACTATAGGGAGCTGAATAAGCTCACGAAGAAGAACAGACACCACTTGCCAAGGATAGATGACTTGTTTGATCAATCGGTTGGTACTTCGGTTTTCTAACAATTGGACTTAGCTATAGGATTTCATCAGCTAAGGGTGGCTGAGGACAGCATAGATAAAACTGCATTTAGAACTCTCGACGGTTTCTTTGAATGACTCGTCATGCTTTTTGGTTTGACGAATGCACCCGCATATTTCGTAGACTTGATGAGTAGGGTGTTTAGGGAGTTTCTAAACAAGTTCGTGGTGGTCTTTGCAGATGATATTTTAATATTTTCTAGAAGCGAGGAAGAGCATGCCCTACATCTTAGGGAAGTCTTAGAGACCCTTTGAGCACATCAACTCAAAGCTAAGTTCTCCAAACGTCATTTTTGGAGGAAGGAAGTGAGGTTCTTAGGACACGTGGTCTGTAAGGAAGGGATAGCAGTGGATCCCGCGAAGGTAGTGGCAATCCAAGATTGGAAGGTTCCTAAGAACACTACAACAAAAACACCATATTACAACTTTAATTTTACAACTGTAGGAAAAGTACAGTTGTAATAAAGGTTTTTTACAACAATCGCTTACCTAAAGTTGTAATAAACATATTTTTTTACAATTTTTCATTTTGTTAGTTGTAATAAATGTCTATTCCAAACTTCATATTTACAATATCTATATTTAATAATTAATTATATTAATATTTAATAATAATCAATAATTAATAATAAACTTAGGAATCAATTATATTTGTTAATTATTATTAAATAATTAATATTTAAGAAGTAGTAATTTATTTTTTAATAGATAATGCTTTTAATAATTATTAATCGATTATAACTAAGTAGAAATAATTAAAAGTTAAATAATAACTATTTTTAATAAGTAATATTTGATTTGGTAGTAACTATTTCAGCAGTTTTAATAAATATAATTTTGGCAACTTGTTTGTTCAGCAGTTAACAACCGTTCGTTTGTGCTTTTGATAGATTTTTTTTATTTGCGTGTGAACTTAACGTTGTAAGTAGTTTCTTGCATTACTTTTGATTTTCCTGCTTTTGATAGTTTTACTTATTAATTCTAATTTATTATATTTGATTTTATAAACTTATAATCAATGGCTACCTTGGAAAAAAAACGATTTCCCGTGCTAACCTGAAATTCAGGCGGGAGCGGCGAAATTTTGCCTCCAACAATCTCACGTGTTTTATTTCTTCTTTCTTTTATGTTAGCCGACCTCTCCTCTTCCCTAAATCAAAATCAATCCCCAATTTCTTCCTCCGCCCTTCTCCCCAGATCTATTTTTCTTCTGTCCGTTTCTTTTCCTTCGCGCTCCAATAATCGTATTCCAGTTCATTAAAAGAATAGTTATTAATCCGAACAAAAAATGAGGTTTTGTTTTCCCTATTAATGGCTTCTGGCATCTCTCCCCCTTCTTCACTTCTCTCTTCGCTTTATTTCCTCATGTTCGTCTTCTTCATTGCTTGTTGTCTTTTTTACATACAGATCTTTTTCTAAAAATAAAATTTCGGTTACTTTTTATTGGATTTAATGTGTTTTTTAATTCACAACAGACACATAAGAATGACAAACTGAGTCGTATAATGGGAAATTTAGATTCAGTGGTGAGAACAAATAACTAAGGAGTAGAAAACGAGATGAGTAAATCTAGGAGCGATAATTTAGATGTAGTTTCTGGTGATGATCTTGATCAGGCCTCGAAAAAGAAAGAAGCGTTACCACCGCCACACTCCTCAGCAGATTCAGGAGCTTGAATCATAATTATTTGTTTACTATTTTGATTGATATAATTTGGATTATTTATTAATTAGCTATGAAAATGTTGATAATTATTCAGGATTTTCAAAGAAAGCCCTCACCTGGATGAGAAAAAAGAAATGATCTAAGTAAACTGCTTAATTTGGATCCGAGAAAAGTAAAATTTTGGTTTCAAAATCGTAGAACCCAAATGAAGGTTTGCATCTAACATCGTAAAATTCTCAATAAAATTTTGTGTCACTTGTTTATATGAGCTCCTTTTAACCAACAAAAAAAAAATCCAAAATCATTGAGAAATTTGAAAAGATGCGATTGTTAATAGTTTTTTGTATTTCTGTTCTGTATTCCTAATAGTTCGCAAATTTGGTTTTAGTTCAGCCTTTCCTCTCACTTATTTAATCGGTGTATTGTTTACTATGATTCAATTACAAGGCATCAAAGTTTGTCACAATTCAATGCAAGTTTAATCGTGGTTT
This sequence comes from Allium sativum, assembly GCA_030737875.1. Lineage (NCBI taxonomy): Eukaryota > Viridiplantae > Streptophyta > Magnoliopsida > Asparagales > Amaryllidaceae > Allium > Allium sativum. Next base: position 154,067,103 of record CM060912.1, read on the forward strand.
ATACATAGGAAGAAGTGAAAAATAGACTTAAGGACAAACTTTGGAAAAAAATTTGTCCGAAGGACGTCATGTTTTATTTTTAGGCTGAAGGACAAACTTTGAAAAAAAAATAGGCTGAAGGACAATGCTAAATATAATTAGCATTTTCTGCAGTGTAAAACTGAATAATGCTAATTACAATTAGCATTTTCGTGTAGTGTAAAAAACTGAATATAATGCTAATTACATTTAGCATTTTCCTTCAGCTTAATTTTGGTTCAATGTTTGTCCTTCAAACTAAAAATAAAACTTAGTGTCCTTTAGCCTAATTTTTCGGTAAAGTTTGTCCTTCTCCCTAATTACCTCTAGGAAGAATTAGAGGGTGCTGGTTTTAAGAAAAATAAAGGGAACACTATATTCGAGGACTATTGGAAAATTTAACCCCTTTACTAAACCTTGATATATATTTTTTGATCTTCAAAAAGGTCATAGGCATGTTATTTCTCATTCAGATTATTTACTTCCTCAGTTATAAGCATGCATTGAAGGAAAATTGGACAACAATCTGATGTTATTTATCAACAGTCTGCCGACATTTATTATTGCAGAGTGTGTATTAATATACCTGGAGCATGATTCTACTTATACTATTGTTGGATGGGCCTCAAAGATATTTTCAACTGCAGTGTTTTTCTTATATGAATAGGTTTTCAGTTTAATTTTTCTAATCTGATTTCACGGTACTTCAAAATTTTCTCTATTTTCTGTTTATGTTTGAAAATGTATGTTGTATGTTTGCCATTTGTATTTCATGTAGATCCTTCCAGATTATGCATTTGGGGAACAAATGATGATGAATTTGGAGGTAATAATAAGATAATATACTTCAGTGTTAAACATGACAACTGGAATATATGAAGTCGTTACTACTTCAACTTCGGTACTACTTCAACTGAATGGAAGTATGGAACTCCAATTTCACTTTACAAAAAGCTTTCAAGTTTTTACCTTTTTTCCCTATATTTTGATACTTTTACTAGTCGTAGGACTCATAACAAAATCAGTACATTGATTATAATACATAGATCAAACCCTGGTCATAGTGTGATGACCTCCTGGTTTATGTTTTTTTCTTCCTAACCACATCATTATCCTCCTCAGGTATTCATATCCTAGTAAATATTCATGCATATGGAAAATGTTTATCTACTTATGCTTTGCTATAGTATCTGTTTCATCGATGCCATTAGAAAAATCTGATCAAGTGTATATTAGAATAAACCAGCATGTATATTTACATTTCATTATAACTTTGAATTTGTTCTCATTTTCAAGTTTTATGTTGTTATTTGTTACAGAGTAGGGGATGTCCACTTTTGGGAATACATGCTACATCAACTTTACAAGATAAAGAGAGATTTGGTATTGTTGGCTTAAAAAAAACACTTTATGTTCTTTTTTCTAACAACAGACGTATTCTTATGCAACAGGTTTTAGATCACTGTGGTGAACTTGCAACAAAAAGATAAATGGCGTAAAGATTTTGTTCTCTTCGACTTGTGTACTCCCATAGGATATGCAGTTTTTGTGGATAACTTGTGCTTGTACTAAGTTGCTTTATAACGGTCAATTATGTAATAATGCGCGAAATGTTTTCTAAAACTTATTGTTTGTAATATTGAAAATTTGAATATTCTAATAAATTAGTTTGTAAATAATTGTAATATCTGATTTGCTAATGGAGTATTGCTACGTTTAGTGTATTGTTCATTTCAGTTGCAAAAGGTCTTTTTTTAAAAAAAATGCAACTATCAATCACAATGGTGCATAACAGTTGTAGTAGACATTATTACAATGGTGCATAACTGTTGTAATAAAGTTTATTACAACGGTGGGGAAAAATTGTAAAATATACATATTACAACGGTGTTGCAACGGTGCAAAAAAGTTGTTAAAAGATTTTAGTCTATTACAACATCTTAATACACGACGGTTAGTCCACCGTTGTAAAATGTATATTACAACGGTTTTCGACCATTGTAATAGGGTCATTTTGTTGTAGTGGAATGCAACAGAAGTAAGAAGTTTCCTTGGTTTGGCGGGCTATTACAGAAAGTTCTTCAAGGACTTTGCTAAGATATCAGCCCCACTTACTCGGTTGACGAAGAAGAACTTGACTTTTTCTTGGGATGTTGACTGTGACGATGCTTTCCAACGATTGAAGAGGGCTTTGACGACAGCCCCAGTCTTAGTTTTGTCGGATGGGAGTAAGCCATTCACAGTGTATACCGATGCTTGCGGGACAGGGTTTGGCGCATTTTTTATGCAAGAAGGAAGGGTGATATATTATGGGGAAGGCAGTTGAAGCCCCATGAGAAGAATTACCCTACCCATGACTTAGAATTAGCCACTATAGTTTTTGCGCTTAAGTCTTGGAGCCATTATCTCCTTGTCGAGAAGTTTGATTTGTTTACAGACCATAAATCACTAAAGTACCTATTCTCTCAGAAAGATCTAAACTTAAGGCAACAGAGGTGGATGGAATTATTAGCATCCTACGATTTTCAAATTGTGTATACTCCTGGCAAGGTTAATGTTGTAGCTGACGCCTTGAGTAGAAAGAGGTTGACTTTGAGTCCTTTTTTCGTAGAGTGGCAGAGTTTGGAGTACATATCTACCTTTGAATTTAGACCCTCTATCGATTTTGTACCCGTTTATTAGCATCACTGGAGGTGCGACCTACGCTTTTAGGACAGGTTGGAGAGGCACATCGAGATGACCCACAGTTGGTTGAAATAGTAGACAAGCTCATAAGAGGGGAGTCTTCGAGCCATTTTAGTAGGTATACAATAGATGACAAAGGTTGGTTGCGCAGTGATGGGAGACTTTGTGTATCTCGAGATGAGAGCTTGAGAAAGACGAGTCTTGAAGAAGCACATCATTCTAAGATGACCATACATCCCGGTGGGGACAAGATGTATATGGACAAGAAGCGAGTTTTCTTTCTGGCCGGAATGAAGAAGGACGTGGCTGAGTTCGTTTCTAGATGCTTGGTGTGCAGCAAGTCAAGGCTGAGCAAAAGAAGCCTAGTGGTTTGCTTCACCCCTTAGAGGTTCCACAGTGGAAATGGGAAAGCGTTTCCATGTATTTTGTCAACGGGTTGCCGAGATCAAGGAAGGGTAATACGGGGATTTGGGTAGTAGTAGATAGGCTTACCAAAAGCGCCAATTTCATTCCCATCAAAAGTAAAAGAACAGTGACATGTTTAGCATCTGTTTATCTTTGAGAGATAGTTCGTCTGCATGGCATACCTTCTAGTATCATGAGCGATCGAGATCCTATTTTCACTAGTGAGTTTTGGAAGAGCTTGCAAGAGGCGGTATTACACAATTGTGTTTGAGCCCCGCTTATCACCCATAGACGGACGGCCCAACAGAAAGAGTGAATCGGATTCTAGAAGATCTTTTGACATTATGCATCTTGGACTTCGAAGGGACGTGGGAGGAACATCTTCCATTAGTAGAGTTCGCCTATAACAACATCTATCAGACTAGCATTGGCATGGCACCTTTTGAAGCTCTGTATGGATGACCTTGCCGATCACCGACTTGTTGGTGGGAATCTACGGATAAGATTTTACTTGGGCCCGACATGGTAAGAGAAACTTCGGAGAAGATAGACTTGATTCGAAGACGTATGAAGATGGCACAGGACCGGCAAAAGTCTTATGCTGATAAGAGAAGGACCGATCTTGAGTTCAATGTTGGAGACATGGTCTTTATTAAAGTATCACCGTTGAGGAATGTAGTTCGCTTTGGGTCTGTAGGGAAATTGGCACTAAGTTTCGTAGGCCATTCCCCATTACAGAAAGAATTGGACAGAGGGCCTACAGAGTGAAGTTGCCTGAGAAGCTTAGTGGTGTTCATGACGTATTTCATGTGCCGCATATGCGGAAATGTTTACATGATACCACGGAGCTAGTAGAGCCGAGCATGCTTGGAGGGGTAGAAGTAAAGCGAGATGCCATGATTAGACGAGCTCCTACGTGCATCCTTGGATCGGAGATCAAGAAATTACGAAATATAGAGGTCAAGTTGGTTAAAGTCCAGTGGGGAGATGATCAAGGGGACGCGACTTGGGAGATTGAAGACAAGATATGCGCGTCATACCCTTTCCTTTTTTAGGGTACGTTCTTAACTTTTCTTTTTTCTACAGCTTTGTTTATACTTACTCTATCGTTTAGTGTATCCTCTCGATTATATCTTCGATCTTTAGGTAGAAAACCCTATGGTTGTAAACATGTGATTGAGACATGTTATGTATAGTGGATGCAAGTGGATGTAAGTGTTTGCTAGTGGTTGCTTGTGGATGCTTACACACACATTAGGCACTAGATCGACTCAATCACTTTCATATTGCATAATTATAAGTGTACATACTTAAATTTATGGATGTATATTGAATGTGTTATCATATGGATGTTGCATTTGAATGAATGACTGTGCACTCATATAAAAATGATATGTATCATTAGGATTCTTTTGCATACATAATGGACGCATGGCACTATCATGTTTTGCATTAAGGAGGTCAACTGAATCAGTAGACCGCCTGATCTTTGCATTAGATAAGGAACATATACACACACTTTTGCATATGTTCATATAGCATTAGAAATATTTTAAGGACAATGGATGCTTGTGAATTATGGATGAGTAGATGGTAGGATGCATTCTTCTTAACTTGAAGATTTCGGGGACGAAATCCTTTAGAAGGGAAGAATGTACACCCGGTAATTTTAGAACATGACATAAGAGATAATTAAAGAATAATTAATTATTACAAGAAGAATTAGGTGAATCGGGTTACGCCATTGCATTTGTCTTGGAAATCTACTTGAGACAGAGTTTGAGTTTGCGTAAAACGGATGTCATATGATAGAGTTACTGAGGATAGAAGTTGGGAAGAAAATTCAGGAAATGGATCGGAATGCACTGCCGCACTTGGGAAGTGCGCCAGAACAAAAATGCACCGGCGCATTTGGTAAGTGCGCCTATGCTGAGGACAGAACTGCATAGAATTCTGGAGAGTTTTGTGATGATGTGTCTTGCAGGGATTGGCTGGATGACGTGTCTTTGAGCTGTGTGGCTCTGATGATCTCCAAGCTAATCTGAATGCCCTAATTAACTCATACAACTATATAAACATACCTAGACCTAAACCTAATTCACAATACACTACTTCATACGCCTCCATGCTACCGCAACCTAAGCTAGTCTTTCTTCTATACTAAAGCAAATATAAATAAGAGTAATTCATATTGGAAGATAAGAATAGAATTCTACAACAACGGTTTAGCTAATCAAATTCAGAATACAGAATTCAGATCTACTTTCTCTTCATCCACTGTGAGTCCATGTTGCTTTCACAAATAATTAATTAAAAGCAATTGTGGTAAGTTTGTGAATTGGATTTTATGAACATGACTGTGAGATGCAAGTTCATATGTCTAATTAGACCTATTTTATGATGCAAGTTCATATGTTTAATTAGATATACTTTATGATGCAATTTCATATGTTTAATTAGATCTATTTTATGATGATAGTTCATATGCTTAATTAGATCAATTTTATTATGCCAATATCATATGCTTATTAGATCTATTTTATTATGTCAGTTCACATGCTTATGAGATCTATGCCAGTTCATATGCTTATTAGATCTGTTATATTATGCATGTTTACATGCTTATTAGATCTATGCCAGTTCATATGCTTATTAGATCTATTTTATTAGATCTATTTTATTATGTCAGTTCATATGCTTATAAGATCTATGCCAGTTCATATGCTTATTAGATCTATTTTATTGTGTTTATGCCAGTTTTGGTGCTTTAATTCCTTCCCCTTCTTCTCATCTTTTCCTTTTTTATGAGATTAGGTTAACTGTGAGCCTAACATATTATTATACGTAAGAATGACGTGGGAACGTTATGGGAAAGTTTGGGAAAACATTGATTATATGCAATTAGGCATAAATTGATTTGTAATTATGTAATTGACTTGGGGCATAAATTTGGCATAATCTATATGCATGGAATTCTGGGCATAGATTTGGATTAAAATGATGAACATAACTTAGATTGGAAATGGCGGGTAATTAATATATTTTAATCCAAGATTTGAAATTGGGTACATAAATTAAGAAAGTAATAATGAACTCCTAAGACACGAGGTTAAACTTGGATTGTGGTATAAGACTGCCCAGAACTGCCCGACACATCCAGGAAACGCAAACGGTAGTCTAATGTGAGAGGTCAAAGGCAAAAATTAGATGTGTAATAATGCAAAGACAAGAGGTTAGATTCGGATTGCGGTATAAGACTGCCCGGAATCACCTGGCAAATCCAACAACCGCAAAACGGTAATCTAATGTGGGAGGTCTTGCAAGATTACGGTTAAAATGAATTAAAGAACACTTAAACCAAGATAAGACATATAGTAAGACATGGGGGAGTTAAGTGGGTGACATGGGTGACATGTGAAATATAATTTGAAGACTTAACCATGATGAAATATGTGAGAAGACATGGGAATAAGAAGGGGTTAAGTGGGAATTCCTAGTGGGGACCAAGCATAGGAGGGAAGCTTGTGTCAAGTATGTGGACCCTTTTCAACCAATAACCCATTCTGTATCTATGTTAGCTCGAACTAGGTCGAGGACGGGACATGCTTAATGGGTTTGATTGTAAGAGGTCAAAAGAGTTAGCGATGGCAACGCAAGTCCAATGGAGTCATGTGCGTGCGTGGGTCCGAGCTGGTAGGTAAGACGTTGTTGCATCGTGTAGGTATAAGCCGTGTATTTTTAGTAGTATCGGGTTGCCACTTTAGGGAGTGATACACCCTACTGTGGGACCAGCACGGATATCTACGAGTTAGGGAGCCGATCGAATGGGGAGTGTAGTGGATACAACTAGTGGAGATAGGAGCAGGCACCACCTATGATAGCAGCTTGGAGTACACGAAACTACCATTATTATTATTATGATTAGTAAGAGGGATCAACTTTCGGTATGGGACTAGTAATGGTGCGTTGTAATTAGTAATTATCTTATAGTGATTAGAAGCGCAATCAATGTTATATCTTGCTTAGCTTGTTCACCTTATCATATCTGTTTATATTACAGTCATTTCGTATACCAGTTTATGTCTTATCCTGTTACTTTACTAATTATATAGTTAAAGTCATTGGACTCGCCAGACTTTATATCTGATCTCATTTTGTTTTGCCTCTTTTCTTTCCTCCCTCCCCCCCCCCCCTCGGTGCTCAAGGTGGGATTAGTGGAGCTTGACTCAGATTTCTTTCTTATTGAAGTGCTTGGAAGTGCTGAAAGTAATGCTCAGCTTTATCTCTTTTTCATATGGCTATTTGGAATGGGATTATGCTTTTGTTTTTATGTACTCTGATAATAAATTGTCCAAGGTGGATATTTGTGTACTTGACTTTAGTATTGGGTTTTGATATTGTAACCAAACTATGTTCAGTTTTCGCTGCAATGAAGTTATTTTAAATTTTGAAGTACCATTTTATATATCTGTCTTTTGATGTTCTGTTCTACAAACTTATAATGCTCCATGAAAGTTAATGCATTCCCTTTGTAAGTGACATTAATGGACGTAGGGTGTTACAATTATCTTTTTAAATCCTATAAGATCTGTTATCTTTTCAAACAAACATTATCAGGACTATACAAAATCAGATATCAAATACTGTTAATATTCTTCCAAATTACAAAACCTACGCTGTAAGGGAAGAAAAAAAAACTCATGTATTTTTGCTAATGAATTGAGCATTAGGACATTGCTCATTATAATTTTCTCTACATAAACATTAAAATGCAGTTATCAGTGAAATCATTTATCATTTTACATCCAACTCATAATTTTCTATAAAGAATCTAATACATTTATTATTTTCGGTCATTATTTTGAAAAAAGATATAATCATATACCTTTTTCGAATCACAAATCATCAAAACCTAAATCACACGCATCGTCAACTAATAATATTTTAGATCCAACTACATAACCAAATTGAGTATAAATAGAACTAACTGACAAAATTGAATAGTTTGATTGCTCAATCCAAATTTGAAGTTATAATATAATTACAAAAATCAAAATTAAAACTGAATGATTCAGCAAGGCTAAATACACATTGCTTGTTTTATCACAAGAATACCTTTAAGAGTTCATTATTCCAATTACAGCAAACGAAACCTTCCTCTAATAGATCAAAACTACCTTACTTAATAAAAATTATACAAATGCATCAACAACGACATAAAACATCGAATTGACAATGAAAAATTCAAACATAAATAAACACTCACGAAAGAACAATTAATCCAACAGAGAAAATAAATTATCCAATCCAAATGAACAAATTTGACTCACGATTTCCCATAATTAAAGTCGAATTTGATTTCAGATTAAGTTAACGCCTAATTTTTTGCCAAAAAATCAACAAGTGATTTGATTACATAAGAAAAGACAGCTTATTTTTTATCTAATTACCACGAACACATGATTTCAGATATCACGATGGCTGTTTGAGAAGATGAAGACGTAGGCTTTGATTTTTGTCCTGGAAACTAGTATTTTAAAACTCGTGTCCTAGAAAATAATTGGGGCTAAATATTAATCCCTTAACACAAATTTCCTTTTTATTTTAAATAACATCCGTCCATTCATATTATAAAATATACCGAAATTGACTCTTAAAACCTAACCGTTATTGGGCATTACAAGCCCGAAGTGGTCGATATCCCCCAGGGGAGTGATCGAGTGCCCTTCGGACAAGATGCCCAATTAAGGCGGGTTAAAGAGGGAAAGGAATTAATAATTATTTTATTTATAAATTTCCGTCCATTTTTCGTATTTCGTCTGTAACCTTTTCATACGGACTACATTCGCGAAACTCCAAACTTGAAAGTTGATCAGAATTCCGAGATGAACGCATCGGTTAAAATTTCATGGTCAAATTCCATCATTTGCAAAAATTCTTATTTTTGAGATTTTAATTAAATAACCATTTATTGTCAAAATTCCGGGTTGTTGCATTTTTCCCCTTAAAAGGAATTTCATCCCGAAATTCTGACACCTAGTTATCTAATCCAACACACCCAATTTGTGTATATCCACTTTGCAACCATATGTACATGTGTATAATGTACATAATGCATTTCAACCACAAAACATGCATGCAAGATGATTCTAAATCGGGCCCTCTATATGTATGCATTGAAATTTTTTAAACATTTTTGAAAACATGATGTAAAACGTCCTAAATATACTAGCAGCCTATATGAATGCAAATTTTGAAAAATTCTTTTTTATTCATAACCCTCACACAACTACAAATACAATTGTGAAACAACCAATTTTGCATCCAAACCCTACCATCCGAAACGTCGCGCAATCTAATCGTTTCCTATTTAATTTCTCCTAAACAGGAAAAAGGAAATCAAGGCGAAGAACTTTAACATTTTTCCCGCTTACAAATATTCCATTTCCCACCCTTCGTGGAATTTTCAACTCAGTTACCCAAAATATTCCAAAAGTTTCCATTTGTAGACTATAAAGGAGGCTTAAAGCAAGCTCTAAAACGTAAAAAAGTTAATTAAAAACTCACAAGCATTGTTGTTAAGGTATGGAAACAACGTTTCCAAGGCTAAAGCAAACTTTTCCTTGTTGTCATTAACGTTTTTATCATATCGTTGGTCTTATTGCACCGCTCAAACGCGCATAAAGCATCCAAAAATCTTCCGTATGCTATTTATGTGACAAAAAATCGAATTTTTTCACAAAAATAAATTTCCGCTGAAAAACTTGTCATGTTTATTTTGGAAATTTCATTTCAAAACCATTTCACTTTCCTATAAAAATAAGAAAATGATAAAAAAAAGTCTTTTTTTTGCAAACAATGTTTTCCAATAACTTTCAAAAATGTAATTTGCGAAAAATCAAACGATTTAAGTCACTCACGCATAAAATGCGAAAACTGAAATCACACACAGAAAGACCAAAATAAATTTTAGCTTTAACAATCAATGGTGATTTATATATTTATATACCCATGACGAAAACAACGCAAAACCCGTCCTTTGCTAAAATTTATTCAACACAGAATTATTATTTTTCCAGCTCTAGGATAACCGTTAGTTTAGATAAAATAAATGAGATTTCATTCAAACAGGCATGCATAAATGACATAAACATCTCTAAACATATAAATCTCATTAACCTAAGTTGTGAGATTTAAAAAACACTAACAGTTACAAGCACGAATCACAACAAAGCTAAGAACCTGATGCAGAAAAGGGAAAACAACAATGACGACGACAAAACAACAAACAATGGCTATAAACAACGAGTTGTCTTGCTCCACGGTTGGAGCTCGAACCAATTTTTATGATCTTTAATTAAACATATCATGGTAGCAATAATGCTCAGTCTCGTGTTGCAAACACTGTTGGTGTTGCTGGAGGTTTCCACATCACCATCTCTTCTAAGAGAAATTTATGATAAGAAAAGGAACCTACAACAAAACTGCTTCTCATCAAAATCCACCAAATATTATCAAAAGATAACATGGATAGGTGAATTTACAAAGAGTAACTCCACGAGATAACACACAAGAATACAAGCTAAATTGAATATAATGTGGTACTAAATGATGGTAATGCCACCAATCAAGCAAAGGATTAAATTCTCGCATCATGGGACAAACCTACTCATAACTTTTCATTTATAGAGCGATGCGCTAAATGGGTCACACGTCTACATATGCAGTTCGAACATAGATTCTCAAACTCAAGAACCGACATTAAGAAAAGAGGCTTGCTGCGAAAAATTCCGAAGCCAGTAAAATGTAAGACTATTCAAGTCCGTGTAAGACACGGATTCCTATAAAATCTCATCGAGATTGTCCTCAGAAAATAATCCAAATGATAGCTTAATCTTCATCTCCGAAACTACGATTACCTTTCAAGGAACCAATTATAACAAGATATAGCAAAGTCGGATGCAAAACAAGCAACAACCTATTCTAAGATCTCGAAGTGACTGGCTGGAGCAAGTCCAACCGCCTCAACAAATTTTCTTAGCTCTAAAACGGTGAGACCTTTTTTCTCATTACGATCCAATCAAATGGTCTCTAACTAAGGAGGAGACTTAAATGGTGTAAGTAGGATCAAATATTGCAATTAGGTATTGTAGGCCAAGAATTGGTTGGAGAGAAGAAATTAGATTTGGAGTATTAGTGAGGCAAGATCTAATGCGCAAACAAGCGCGAAGAGGAGGAGGCGAGACGACAACAAAGAAAGAGAGGAACAAAGATACGATTCGGCTAGATGAAGAAGGAAGGACGAAAGAAGGAAGTTAAGGGGGGTAATTTGGATGCAACATTTACGGTTGAGTCATTGGTTCAGGTTGTACCAAAACTCATTAATTAGTTGACCATTCTAGTATAACACCAAACAGTCAACTATAAGATGGGCTTTGGACAAAGGTTGAACCTTGGCCTTATTAGGCCAGATTAAAATACTAATCGTCCCGTGTCTTCTGTTAAAATTTGACGCGATCGATCCAAACAAAATTATCCTCATCACCACGGTATTTAAAGACCTTAGTTAAACTTCGAACCAACTCCAAGGATTTATACTCTCAACAGCGATGTTGCAACTACACAACGATCGAATGAACTTCCAAAAATAATTTAGCTAGAAATTCGTAATATAAATTAAAATGGATTTTCCCCTTACCTAACTGAAAACAAACAGACGGTTCATGAAATCAAAAACCCCAAAAATCAAGATGAAGAATTTTCCTTAGCCTTTCCAAAGAAAAAAATAAAAATGTTTTAAAGATGGAATTTATTATAATACTAACGGTTTCGTACTTATAAATCCAATTTACTATCACTGTTACTATTAATATTCTAGTTTACGTTACAAACTGAAAAAACCTTTTCGGCTTCAAAAACATTGGAACTTAAATACATCAAGGATTAATTGTAACAATCTCAATAAATTATCCAATATATATAGAGAGAGGGATACTAAAAATCACAAGGAGTAGATATTTGTTCTTTTCAAGTTTAGTGGCATATTCCTTGTCATTTCTAACTCCGTTTCTCCTAGAAATCAGGTTATATTTATTAAAATTACACTAAGCCCCAAAATTTTGAAACATAAATAGATTAAAATTTAAAAATCATATCTTTATAAAGCTAGGCTTTCACAAAATCATTTTCCGAAACCGTCATTCTAAACCATCAAAACCCATAATTTTTCTACATAGTTTTAAAAATAAATTCCTTCGAATATAAGGCTAAGAACTCAAATATTTCAATAAAGCTAGATTCGTAAATTTAAAGAAGTAACGAATGGGTATACCTCGTAATTATATTTTCGTAATAGATATGGCATACTAATGTGAACTTTTCCCGTTTTGGATCGAGTAATGGTCTTAACCGAATCTACCAACGAAACCGAACACCAAAAATCGTCACTATCTCGGTTGTAGCTAGATGTTTGTCCTGTCTCCAAACTCGAACCAATGCACTCCACTATATGACTTCCTCATGCTCTTCATGACGAGATCGTCAACGTATTGCAGGGTAAGATAGAATTGGCTAGAAACTCGAACTTAACATATTTCAACCTTTAGTCGCTTAAAGCCCATTTTTATTATTAGTCCCACGACTAATTCATCGTCGAAATAAATTAAAAGCGAGTAAGAAAGACGAAGAAAAATAGAAAAGAAAATTGAATCACGTTCTCTCACGAGTCCTAATCTAATTAATTTCTCTGACCGTTTAACCTAAGCTTCGATACAAAATGTAATACTCCATACTTTTCTATGCCCAAATTTCGACAAAAATCGAAACTCAAACACATACAAGCATGGAGCATTTAAATCTAGTACCTGCAATAAATGAGCATAATCAGAGTACAATAAGATAACTCACAACGCAAAAAAAAGGATAAATTAGTATTAACTCAAGTAACTACCTTATACAAAGTAAGTCACTTTGCTAATACCGAGCACGAAAGAGAACAAGAATTGAAAGCCAAAGTAAAACACCTGTGAGAACCTGACCTTCTCTAGGAAACCTGGGAGGTTATAATGAGGAGGGGGTAAGAACAACAAGTTCTGGTGACTAAGAAATTTACAACACTGATTATAATAAATAGGTGTAACCCATTTGGTTCAACCCAAGATTTATGCCTATCAAGGTTAGTGATTCTAACCTAACCTTGTAGATGTTTACGCATGACTCTACTACTATTTCTCAAAGTAGTATTCTAAGATATAATAATGAGATAGGACGTTTACGCATATATTTAGCAAGTTACATATACCAAGGTATGTCTACATAGCACACAAGAGTCAGACAAACAACAATTAGCTAACCATTGAGGCGGATATCCAAGTCAATCGCTCATTAGTATTTTTAGGGTGAAGACCCAACAAGTTGGACATTCTTGGTCACCTATGGCCTAATTAACGTTGGATTCTTATGATCTCTTATAACCCTGAAGCGAACCTTAGCCCCTTAAGACCTCATCCTAAAATGTCAACGTTCCTAAAGTTTATACTCTCAATAGTAATATGAGAAGTAGTATAGCGAACACTACCACTTAACTGATATTACGTTAGAACTCCTATGTCGCTTGAGACTTCCCATAGATAGTTGGTGAGCATGCAATGGCCACACATCTTTAATATACTAATTCTGTCCCTAGTTGAGCCCTTACAAGCTTCTAGAGGAAGTGGACATCCCCCGTGAACTACTCTGCTCCGTTACCACATATGCATAACCACTTTTAGAGAAGGAGGACCCAAAGACTTACTTCGAATCTAATAAGGGAGAGTCCTATGACTTTGGTTCCTCTCCAAGGAATGAACCTTCGGAGGGATCCAAGTCCTAACCACGTAGGACCCAAATTAGACAAGAAGAGAGTCAACCACTAATGTCACGCCCCGCCTCAATACCCACCATTGTCCAGTTCATTTTTGAGAAATGTCGTAGAACATAACGGAGAATGGGGTTTGTAACAACCCGTATTTTTATAACATGTTAAAACCATAAATCAAGGCAGAATTAATTTTTAAAACAAGAATCAGGGGAAACGGGTTGCGCCATTGCGTTTGTCTTGAAATTTTACTTGGAAACGAGTCCGAGTTTTCGAGAAACGGAGTCCGTATGAGGGAGATATGACCCTCCGAAGTTTCAGGAATTTTCAGAACAGAAAAACAGCTCGAATTTGAATTCGAAATTCAAATTCAAACCCCAGTGCAGGCTGGGCGGGAATTTTCCCGCCCAGGACCAGGTCGAGCTGGGGGTCGACACTACGGTCGACCTCCCAGGGAACAGGTCGACCCTATGGTCGACCTGGTGACAAAGCCCAATTTTGATCCTGGGTTCATTCTGACGTATCTGGTCTCGTTTTCAGTCTAGATTCGTCCGCCTAATCTTATATAAATAGCCTCCTAGCCTCATTCTCTTTACACCATTCTTCTCTAACCTTATGCTGCACAAATTCTTGATGGACATGGCTTCTTTTAAATCAAATTAAACTAATAAAAAACACGAAGACTGTTTCTTGAAGACTACGGCTAGGAATTGCATATTGGGGATTTGCTTCTACAATCAAATCAAGATTCAACGATTCAACAATTCGACAACTAGTTTCTAGACTTGACTTTTGTATCTCAATTTCTTAGACCACGATCTGTAAGTTCTAGTTACTTTGAGATTTAAACTTGTTAATTGTAATTTGGACATGAGATAAAGTGAAATTGGACTTAAGTATGATAATCGATTCACATCTATTCTAGTTTCCATCTTGGATCTTGACTTTTGGGAATATTGCTATGAAATCAGTTTGGACCTATTCATGTTGTAAATCAAACTCTTTCATGTCCATAACATTATCATGCCTGTGATGTTGAATCAGTCTATTATTTACAAGTTTGGGACTATCACCTTATGCCATGACTATCACCTTATTATGCTAGGTTTGAAATCTTATTTTCTATATGCCAGTGATGTTGTAACCAATTATCTCAAGTTATGTCATGCTAGTCTTGTAGTCCCTTTTATCACTTTATGCTCGTCCTTTTTGCCTATCATAGTTTTGATGTTATTCCCTTATTTCTGGATTTGGATTTACTTGTAATTTAGATCGATTCACGTTTACGTGCGATGGGAATACGATTTGGGTAGATTAGGCAAAACATGAATTGGTTATGAACATGAATCATGAACTTGATAATAGTCATAAGTTGAAACTTCACCTGAAACTTGCCATGAAAATTGGCACGAACTTGACATGAAACTGAACATGGACATGACACTAGAATGAACTTGAAAATGGCCAACTCGAGGTTGGGTCAAGTTTGCAGTGTAATTCTTCTCGGAACCGCCTAGCAAATCCAGTGACTGCAAGCAATAGGATCCAATGTGGGTAATTGGTCATATCGCGCTTGATACCCGAGGTTAGACTGAGTTGTGGTGTAATTCTGTCCGAAACCGTCCGGTATATCCAGTGACCACAACAACAGGTCTGATGTGAGAGGTTGGGGTGCATTAATGAATTAATGCCACATGATAGGATTAAGTCATGAACATGAAAGACAACACTTAACCAACTTGACATAGGATTAGTGGGGTTAAGTCATTAAATTGAGAGACAACACTTAACCAACTTGACATGCTAGACTGATAAGGGTTAAGTCATGAATTTAAATGACAACACTTAACCTGCTGAACGAAACCCTAGTTACGCGGTCCATTTCAACAGTAACCCACTTAGATGTATCATGGTACCCTGGAACTAGGCAGGGTGGGGCACGATTACTGGGCTGATTATAAGCGACCAAAATGACGGCTGAGTTGGTGCGCCAGTGTAGGTTCAGGCGGACTATGGTCGTGCACGTAGTCCGGAATTGAAAAAGCAGGCATTGGGCATCTGTAGGTTTACACTGTGCATGCTAGATTCGTGTCGATGGTTGGCACACTAGGGCTTTAAACACCCTACGGTGGACCCAGCACAGGTAACTACATTCGTGATAGGGCTGTATGAAACAGACACATGATGAGTTAGAACTTGTAGGGAATCGATCGAGTCATTCATGATATTGGGCCAAGGGATCATTTCGTGGTTAATACATGACATGGGTTTGGGATATCAGTACAGTTGGTGCAGTGAACCTTAAACATGCGATGCTATACTTGATTTATACTTGAATTATCATGCCATCTTAGTCTACCTTGCCTATCTTGCTATCATCCTTATGTTTACTTTTAATTTATACATGTCATGTTACCTTTACCTATTTTTATGATGAAAGTCACTAGGACTTACCAGTCTTTATGACTAACCCGTTTTCTTTCGCCTATTTTTCTTTCGTCCCTCCCTCCCAGGTTCTCAGGAAGGAAACTCTGGCACTTAGCTTGGATTTCGCTTGCTTTCGGTTCAGCTCATGTACGGTTTGATCTTAAGTCATGTTATGGCTGCATTTCTGCTACCTTTGGGGAATTAAGCTACTTTTGTTGTTTTATGTTTTTGCTTCTTTATTTATGCAAGACAGAATTTGTTGTAATGGAAAATAATGACTTTGCCTATTTGGTACTTTGGATGTAAAAGGTTTTGACTCTTCTTGAAAGAAATGAAATTTACCTTCTGATTCTTCCGCTGTTTTACTTATGTTCTGTCTTGTAATATTTCTGTGTTTGTTTACCTCGATGACGCTCCTCCAAAACTAGTTCATTCCCTTTGTGAGTGACCCTAGCGGAGGTTGGGTGTTACACTTGGTATCAGAGCAGAAGGTTACCAAACTGGGAAAAAGTTTTTAAAACCTTCTAAAACTATTTTCAAAACCGTTTACAAAGAAGCATTTTTCAAGAAAAGTCTTGTTTTATTTAAAGGCTATTCCCCAAAAGCCCTTTGCACTATCCTTTGTTTCCTCGTTTTGAATCTCTTCTCTTTCATTTCAGCATGTCTGGGAATCTTAACCTTCCAGAGGGCATGCCAATACCTGGCTGGTTCAGGAGGTACTTAGAGGCTAGGGCCAACGATGCAGGCCCAGCAGATATTCCTCCTCCGGCTGCAGCAGTTCCTCCTCCTCCTCGTGCAAATGCTTTCTCAAAAATCTATAGAGATTTTAGGGCCATGGGTGAAAAAGATTTCAAGGGAACTGAATCATTCGTAGAAGCAAGGAACTGGCTCCAAGAAACTGAGGATCTGTTCGTTATCTTCGAGGTGGACGATAGGAAGAACGTGCAGTTGGCAGTATGGTTGCTCAAAGATGAAGCTTCCTATTGGTGGGAAGTTACTAACGCTGAAAGACCTGTTGATACATGGATGGATTTCAGGATAAGGTTTGAGATGAAATTCCTCTCACAAGCTGAACGAAGTTTACAGCTGGAAAAGTTCTTAAGCAAGGAAGTATGACGGTCAAGGAGTACGTCAATCAATTCAATCAGTTGGCTCGGTTTGGACTGGACTTAGTGAATACTCCTCATAAGAAGGCTCTCCGTTTTGTCAAGGGGTTGAATGAGCCACTCCACAGCTTGGCTACGACCTACATACCTATGGGGGCTACTTACGAAAGGTTAGTAGACATGGGACTCTTAAGTGAGGAAGACAAAGGCAAGAATGAGATAAAAGCAGAAGGGCCACAAGATAAGAAGGGGAAGGGTCACAGAACAAGAAGATCGATCCAAAGAAAGGCGGGAAGAACAACAAATTCCGTGAAAAGAGAAAGTGTAATTTCTATGGCATTCCTGGACATTTGGTCAAAGACTGCAGGAAAAAGAAAAGGAAGATGAGTTGTTGTTTCCACTGTGGTGAGACAGGACACATGGCTAAGGTCTGCCCAAGGAAGAAAGGGCAGTGAGCTGGACCTTCTTCTGGAGGACAAGTCCACGCTCTCACGGTACCTCCGCAAGAACGAGGTAGAAATATTTCTGTCAAAAGTTTAGTCTATCTTTTTGATCATCTTGTTCGAACCTTGTTTGATTCTGGCGCATCGCATACTTTTATTTCTTCTGATATTGTTGAAACTCTGCACCTGAGTACTAGTCTATTTGAGGATCCCGTTATTGTTTCAAATCCAATTGGTGGCTTCGATCATTTATCTATGATTTTTGTGGATTTGAGGATTTCTATCTTAAGCGTAGAATTCACGTGTAATGCTTATGTTCTTCGATTTATGGGATACAGTTTGATTCTAGGCATGGATTGGTTGTCCAATAATGGAGCCGTTCTCGATTGTGAACGAAGGGTCGTTAGGCTCATGAATCGCCTTGGTAATACCCTTGAAATTTCTTGTAACCCTATGGGTCTTGTCATGTTAGGTTATCTAGAATCTCTTGACTCGTCTATCGATGATTTGCAATTAGTAAGGGTAGTCCGAGAATATCCCGATTTCTTTGATGAGGTTAAGGAGTTACCCCCTAAACGCGAGAAAGATTTCCGTATATATCTTATTGATAATGTTAAGCCAGTTGCATTGCCCGTTAGACACATGGCCCCGCGAGAGAGAAAAGAGCTTAGTAAGCAAGTTAAGGAGTTGCTTGAGAAAAATTTCATTAGGCGAAGCATTTCTGAATTGGGTGCTCCGATGGTATTCGGTACTAAGGCGGATGGTTCTCTTCGTCTATGCATAGATTATCGTGAGCTAAACAAGCTGACTAAGAAGAACAGGCACCCACTATCGAGAATCGACGACTTGTTCGACCAGCATGTAGGAGCGTCTGTTTTCTCTCAACTCGATCTAACTACAGGATTCCATCAGCTTAGAGTGGCTGAGGATAGCATTGACAAGACCGCATTTAGGACTCCGGATGGTTTCTTCGAATGGCTCGTCATGCCGTTTGGTTTGACGAATGCACCCACGTACTTCGTTGATTTAATGAGCAGGGTGTTCCGAGAGTTCCTTAACAAGTTTGTGGTGGTCTTCGTGGACAATATTTTGGTCTTCTCAAAGGATGAGGAAGAACATGCTAGACATCTCAAGGAAGTCATGGATACGCTTAGAGCACGCGAGTTAAAGGCTAAGTTCTCCAAGTGTCATTTTTGGAGAAAAGAAGTTCGGTTTCTTAGACATGTAGTTTCTAAGCAAGGTATAGCCGTGGACCCCGCAAAGGTAGTTGCGGTACAAGACTGGAAAGTTCCTAAGAACGCAACGGAAGTGCGAAGCTTTCTCGGTTTGGCGGGCTACTATAGGAAGTTCATTAAGGACTTCGCTAAGATTTGAGCCCCTTTTACTAGGTTAACGAAGAAGAACCTAGCTTTTGCATGGGACATAGAGTGTGACATTGCTTTTCAAAGGCTTAAGAGAGCCCTTACAACAGCTCCAGTTTTGGCATTACCCGACGGAGGTAAGATGTTTATGGTGTACACAGATGCGTGCGGCACGGGATTAGGCGCTGTCCTAATGCAAGATGGGAAAGTGATATGCTACGGGGGTAGACAACTTAAAGTTCACGATAAAAACTATCCCACACATGACTTGGAATTGGGGCAATTGTTTTTGCACTTAAGTCTTGGCGCCACTATCTTCTAGGTGAGAAGTTTGAGTTGTACACCGATCACAAGTCGCTTAAGTACCTCTTTTCGCAAAAAGATTTGAATCTAAGGCAACAAAGGTGGATGGAATTCTTGGCATCGTATGACTTCAATATAGCTTATACCCCTGGCAAGGGTAACGTGGTGGCGGATGCGCTAAGTAGGAAGAGGTTGACTTTGAGTCCTTTGTTTGTTGAAAGGAAAAGTCTAGAGTTTATAGCAACCTTTGATTTCACACCTGTTGTTGAGTCGTTGGCTAGCACGTTAGCATCTCTCGAGTTAAGGCCTACGCTTCTAGACCAAGTAGGGACTTCACAGAAGGAAGACCCACAGATAGTCGAGATCATGGACAAGTTGATTAGAGGTGAGATGTCAAGTCACCTCAGTAGGTATACCATAGATGACAAGGGATGGCTAAGGCGTGATGGTAGACTATGTGTCCCACAAGTGGGAGACATAGTAAAGAGAGTTCTCGAAGAGGCGCATCACTCGAAGATGACTATATATTCCGGAGGGGATAAAACGTACAAGGATATGAAGCGCATTTTCTTTTGGAACAGGATGAAAAAGGATGTGGCGGAATTCGTTTCTAAGTGCATGGTGTGCCAACAAGTAAAGGCCGAGTCGAAAAAGCCCGGTGGGCTATTGCATCCTTTGGAGGTTCCGCTGTGGAAATGGGAGAGTGTCTCGATGGATTTCGTGGATGGATTACCTAGGTCAAGGAAGAGCAGTACTAGCATATGGGTTATAGTAGATAGACTCACGAAGAGCGCTCACTTCATTCCTGTGAAGAGCAAGAGGACCGCATCATGGCTAGCGGCTTTATACCATCGAGAGATAGTACGATTGCACGGAGTTCCTTCTAGTATAGTTAGCGATCATGACCCAATTTTCACTAGCAAATTTTGGAATAGTTTACAAGAAGCAATGGGCACACGACTAAGTTTAAGCACGGCCTATCACTCCAGACGGATGGACAAACCGAAAGGGTAAATAGGGTACTAGAGGATCTTTTGAGACTATGTATTCTTAACTTTGGTGGTACTTGGGAAGATCACCTACCTCTCATTGAGTTCGCATATAATAATAGTTACCAAGCTAGCATTGGAATGGCACAATTCGAAGCTTTATACAGAAGACCGTGCAAGTCACCAACTAGTTGGTGGGAGTCAACAGACAAGCTCATACTTGGACCCGACATGATAAGGGACACTTCTGAGAAAGTTGAGTTGATACGAAGACGGATGAAAACGACCCAAGATAGACAGAAATCCTACGCGGACAAGAGAAGGACAAACCTAAAGTTCGAAGTCGAAGATATGGTCTTTATAAAAGTTTCCCCTTTACGCAATGTGGTTCGCTTTGGAGCGGTTGGAAAGTTAGCACCGAGGTTCGTAGGACCGTTCCCTATCATCGAGAGGATTGGACAAATGGCCTATAAGGTAGAGTTACCCGAGAGGCTGGCCGGAGTACACAATGTCTTCCACGTTTCGCATCTCCGGAAGTGCTTACATGAGTCTGCCGAAGTGGTTGAGCCAAGCGTCCTTGAAGGCCTAGAAGTAGAGAAGGAAGCAACATTGAGGCGAGTTCCGATTCGTATCTTAGGAACGGAGATCAAGAAGCTAAGGAATCGAGAAGTCAAGCTAGTTAAAGTGCAGTGGATTGAAGCCCAAGAAGACGCAACTTGGGAAACCGAAGAGAAGATACGCTCGCTATACCCACTTCTTTTTTAGGGTACATTCTCGATCTCCTTTCCTATAAGTTTACATACCTTCGTATCGTGTACATGCTTTTTCTATCCATGTTTGTCTTGTTATCTTCTCGATCTTATCTTGAGAACCTTAGGTAGAACCCTTTTGGATGTAAACATGTGATTGAAACATGTTATGGTTGATGATTGCAAGTGGTTGCTAGTGGTTGCTCGTGGTTGCATAACACACATTAGGCACTAGATCAGCTCTGTCACATATCTCATATTGCATATGCATGGGTGCTCATACTTGTGTATGGATGGAAACTTGATATGCTATCATTTGGATGTTGCATATGAATGAATGTTTGTGCACTCATGTAGAGATTATAAAATAAGTTAGGAATTCGCATACATTTTGGACTCATTACACTAACATCTTTTGCATTAAGGAGGTTTACTGAATCAGTAACCGCCTGATCTTTTGCATTAGATAAGTACATATACACACACTCTTGCATAAGTTCATACAACATAAGAAATCTTTTAAGGACAATGGTTGCTTGTGGATGATAGTTGAATAGATGGTTGATTGGATGATAGGATTCATTCTTCTTAACTTGAAGATTTCGGGGACGAAATCCTTTTAAGGAGGGGAGAATGTAACATCCCGTATTTTTATAACATGTTAAAACCATAAATCAAGGTAGAATTAATTTTTAAAACAAGAATCATGGGAAATGGGTTGCGCCAATGTGTTCGTCTCGAAATTCTGCTTGGAAACGAGTCCGAGTTTTCGAGAAACGGAGTCCGTATGAGGGAGATATGACCCTCCGAAGTTTCAGGAATTTTCAGAACAGAAAAACGGCTCGAATTTGAATTCGAAATTCAAATTCAAACCCCAGTGCAGGCTGGGCGGGAATTTTCCCGCCCAGGACCAGGTCGACCTGGGGGTCGACATTATGGTCGACCTCCCAGGGACCAGGTCGACCCTATGGCCGACCTGGGGGTCGACCTGGTGACAGAGCCCAGTTTTGAGCCTGGGTTCATTCTGATGTATCTGGTCTCGTTTTCAATCTAGATTCGTCCGCCTAATCCTATATAAACAGCCTCATTCTCTTTACACCATTCTTCTCTAACCTTATGCTGCATAAATTCTTGATGGACATGGCTTCTTTTAAATCAAATTAAACTAATAAAAAACATGAAGACTGTTTCTTGAAGACTACGACTAGGAATTGCATATTGGGGATTTGCTTCTACAATCAAATCAAGATTCAACGATTCAACAATTCGACGACTAGTTTCTAGACTTGACTTTTGTATCTCAATTTCTTAGACCACGATCTGTAAGTTCTAGTTACTTTGAGATTTAAACTTGTTAATTGTAATTTGGACATGAGATAAAGTGAAATTGGACTTAAGTATGATAATCGATTCACATCTATTCTAGTTTCCATCTTGGATCTTGACTTTTGGGAATATTGCTATGAAATCAGTTTGGACCTATTCATGTTGTAAATCAAACTCTTTCATGTCCATAACATTATCATGCATGTGATGTTGAATCAGTCTATTATTTACAAGTTTGGGGCTATCGCCTTATGCCATGACTATCACCTTATTATGCTAGGTTTGAAATCTTATTTTCTATATGCCAGTGATGTTGTAACCAATTATCTCAAGTTATGTCATGCTAGTCTTGTAATCCCTTTTATCACTTTATGCTCGTCCTTTTTGCCTATCATAGTTTTGATGTTATTCCCTTATTTCTGGATTTGGATTTACTTGTAATTTAGATCGATTCACGTTTACGTGCGATGGGAATACGATTTGGGTAGATTAGGCAAAACATGAATTGGTTATGAACATGAATCATGAACTTGATAATAGGCATAAGTCGAAACTTGACCTAAAACTTGCCATGAAAATTGGCATGAACTTGACATGAAACTGAACATGGACATGACACTAGAATGAACTTGAAAATGGCCAACTCGAGGTTGGGTTGAGTTTGCAGTGTAATTCTTCCCGGAACCGCCCGGCAAATTCAGTGACTGCAAACAATAGGATCCAATGTGGGTAGTTGGTCATATCGCGCTTGAAACCCGAGGTCAGATTGAGTTGTGGTGTAATTCTTCCCGGAACCGCCCGGCATATCCAGTGACCACAACAACAGGTCTGATGTGAGAGGTTGGGATGCATTAATGAATTAATGCCACATGATAGGGTTAAGTCATGAACATGAAAGACAACACTTAACCAAGTGGGGTTAAGTCATGAAAGTGAGAGACAACACTTAACCAACTTGACATGCTAGACTGATAATGGTTAAGTCACGAATTTAAAAGACAACACTTAACCTGTTGAACGAAACCCTAGTTACGCGGTCCATTTCAGCAGTAACCCACTTAGATGTATCATGGTACCCTGGAACTAGGCAGGGTGGGGCACGATTACTGGGCTGAAGTGACCAAAATGGCGGATGAGTTGGTGTGCCAATGTAGGTTCAGGCGGACTATGGTCATGCACGTAGTCCGGAGTTGAAAAAGCAGGCATTGGGCATCAGTAGGTTTACACTGTGCATGCTGGATTCGTGTCGATGGTTGGCACACTAGGGCTTGAAACACCCTACGGTGGACCCAGCACAGGTAACTACATTCGTGATAGGGCTGTATGACACAGACACATGATGAGTTAGAACTTGTAGGGAGTCGATCGATTAATGGATCATTCCGTTGGACCTAGTAATGGGTCATTCATGATATTGGGCCAAGGGATCATTTCATGATTAATACATGACATGGGTTTGGGATATCAGTACAGTTGGTACAGCGAACCTTAAACATGCGATGCTATACTTGATTTATACTTGAATTATCATGCCATCTTAGTCTACCTTGCCTATCTTGCTATCATCCTTATATTTACTTTTAATTTATACATGTCATGTTACCTTTACCTGTTTTTATGCTAAAAGTCACTAGGACTTACCAGTCTTTATGACTAACCCGTTTTCTTTCGCCTATTTTTCTTTCGTCCCCCCCTCCCAGGTTCTCAGGGAGTAAACTCTAGCACTTAGCTTGGATTTCGCTTGCTTTCGGTTCAGCTCATGTACGGTTTGATCTTAAGTCATGCTATGGCTGCATTTCTGCTACCTTTGGGGAATTAAGCTACTTTTGTTGTTTTAAGTTTTTGCTTCTTTATTTATCCAAGACAGAATTTGTTGTAATGGAAAATAATGACTTTGCCTATTTGGTACTTTGGATGTAAAAGGTTTTGACTCTTCTTGAAAGAAATGAAATTTACCTTCTGATTCTTCCGCTGTTTTACTTATGTTCTGTCTTGTAATATTTCTGTGTTTGTTTACCTCGATGACGCTCCTCCAAAACTAGTGCATTCCCTTTGTGAGTGACCCTAGCAGAGGTGGGTTGTTACAGGGTTTTTGAAGAGCGATCGATTGTATGATTGCTCCATGTAAGGAATGCACATCGAAATCCGATACCGATTAAAATTTCGACATGACCACTCGACGCATATGGAAACTACACAACGATTATATATAATACGGAAGGCAGTATTAAATAGATGACAACAATAATATACATATCACAGCCAGACACAGAATAATCATATCACAAAGGCGGAATAGAGATGAATAAACCAAGAATGTGTACAACAAGTTAGTGGTCAATAAAGATCCTCTAATACATGTACCATGATCTAAATAAAAGAATATGTACACAATGATAGATAATTTCATTAGTACAAAATTACATAAAGCACCTGAGACAGAGTAGCAAGATGAAAGAAGAAGATCAATCCTACGAGGGGTCCCAGTGGAGTGCCTAAAATGACTCGACGGTCTGACCTGAGTATAATTCATAAGAATAAATAATAAACGAGTCAGTCTAGCTGTACTTATCAAATAAACTGAGATAGTAAGGGATATAACAAAGAATGACATGATTCTAGTAATAATATCTAATCATAAATAAATATGAAGCTTGGAATGTCAACACAATCAGGAAATGACAATGAAATGTCAGCACACAAATATCTCTAGATAATCTCCTAGCTAATGTAGAATGCAACATTCGAATAATAGCACACAACACGAAATGACAGAGGAAATAAATCTCATGACAAGAAAAGAGCATATATGAAACACCCCACCTCCGTTAGGGTCACTCTCAAAGGGAATGCCCTAATTTTGGTGGAGGTTTATAAGTATAAGTCACAGATATACAAGACAGATATAAGAACACATATTTGTAAACAGCGGAAAATCAACAAACTTTTATTGATAAAAGCAAATACGTGCTACAACAATGTCACCATAATTGTCTTACATCTTTTCCCAAAACATGACATAACACTTTCATAATCTGTCTTGATTACATATTTTTAAAGAAGCATAAATAAAACATAGATAAGCTGCAAAAGCCCCATAGTGGATTGTCCAAAGCCATAGTTCAAAACGAAAAAGTCCAAGCAATACATTTCTCTTCTTCAAGCTGGATGTTAAGGCTGGTCAAGCTGCAGTGTTTCCTCCCTGTGGACCTGGGTGGGGAAACGGAAGAAAAGAAGACGAAAGAAAAGTAGAGTCAGACATAAAGCCTGAGTAAGTCTAGTACTATTCTGTCTATGAATAAAGAACTGGGTATGATAAGTATAAACAAGAAGTGGAAAAGCACTATAACTTGGTTAAGTTGTCTAGGGTCGAATATACTATCGTACCCCATGTTAATCTCTGAACCCATATAAACTAGTTTCCAACTGGCACCCCATAATCAGGGTGATGTGATCCGTTCTATGATGATCGGCTCCTACTCGCATAGTTACATGTGTCTTACGGCCCCCGATGTTGTAGTTACCTATGCTGGTCCCACCATGGGGTGTATCAAGTCCTATGGTGGCGGCCCGACACAATCCTAGAGTGCACAGGTATGCTACTGGTGTCCAGTGCCTTATTTTTCTGCGCTGGAGTGTGTGCACGCCCGCACCCCGTTAGAACCTACACTGCTACACCACCGCCGTCGATTTGACCTCTTATAATCAGCCCAGTAATCGTGCCCCTCCCTGCCTAGTTTCAGGGTATCCTGATACACCTTCTAGGGTTACTGCTGAAAAGGGTCCCCCGTTACTAGGTTTTCTATCTCTAGCAAACATGCTAAGTTGGTTAAGTGTTTCCTAACCTAACCCCCACCAGTCCGTTTAGTTTAGCATGTTCCATTTTGATTAAGTCTTTAGTTTACTTAATCCTAACAATCCTGACTCAGCCTTAATTGTCTTATTAAGGCCCTGACCTCTCACATTAGACAGGTATTGTTGTGGCTGCCTGTTGCCGGTTGGTTCCGGGCAGTCTTACGCCACAACTCAGTCTAACCTCGGGTCCTTATTGGGCTCCATGTTTAACCTCCCACATTGGATAGGTATTGTTGTGACTACTGGACAGCCGGGCGGTTCCGGGTAGGTTTACATCACAACTCAATCCAACCTCGGGTTAAACACATCGTATGTTCTACATTTACATATTTTGTCTTCCTTCTTTACTTTCTTATATGTAAATATTTGCGGCCCATTATTAAGTTAATGGTGTAAAAGTTACACCAATCATGGGCCCAACCCATACTTGAATTTGGGCCCTTCTACTTTATATTTTCATTCATTAGTTAATTTTAACCCAACGTTATTTTCCCCCGTTTAACTCATCCGTTTATTATATATATGTTGGGCTTAGCCTTTTAAAGCCCAACTTAGCCATACGAAAAGGGGAGGCTTAAAGCGTGATTACATACACGAAAAGGGGAATGTGAGCGCATGAACTTGCAATATGACGTTGGAAATACAAAATAGAAACTGGTGAACTTGCATAGTAGTGACATATACTTTGGTCATAAAGCATAAGTGACATGAATCAAAGCATGTAAACTTGTAGTTAAGTTAAGAATATCACTATCGACACATAGGCTTTAACTACAACATAAACCTATATTTTTATTCAGGCATAATGTCAAACATAAGCAAATCATGTTCATAAGACTACTACATGTTTACAAAGGTGTCTACTTTTGTGACTAATACAAAAGTATAGTTAAATTTGTTCACATAACCATGGCATAAATATTTCTCACATGAAATCATGATTTTTACTTTAGTCATGCAAACTTGCAAAAAGGGATTTTTGAACCTAACCTAGCTATGTACCACATATGTCATCATATAATTCTTGTAACCAATATAGACTTAATTATGCAAAATATCAATCATAGCCTAGTCATGTTCATAAGTTTGCAAATAGGTTTTCTAGCACAAAAGCATGGCTTAATGATAATTTCATATGAACTATGATAACCCAAACTTATTCCAATTACTTCCCAAAAATGATGTTTGTACAAAAATATACATTATGATGGCATAGTAGCAAAATCCCAAACTTGCATGAATTTCAATTAATCAACTACATACAAGTAGCTTCAACATGGATTACACAATTTGCGAATATTCCAAACGTATACTTGCATAAAACTACCGCATGTAGTTTTTCATAATGAACAACATAATTCGAGAATATCCAAACGTATACAATATTCCAAATCGATAAGAATCATAGTAACGCACAAATATGAATTACTTTATCGCCACAATTCAAGTATACAAACCAACACAATTATTTGTTCATACCAAAATAATACTCTACTTACAATGGTGAGGCGAATTCTCAAATTTAGGGATTTGAAGATGCGGTTTGATTTGATTGAGTTGCTTTATGCCTTAGAATTTTCCTCCTAATCCTCTCTCTCCAAGTGGTGGCTACTCTTAGTCGTTCCTCAGCAACATGGCGGCTTTGTTCTTATTTTTGAATGAATAGATTAGGGTTAGTCTAGGGTTGTTTTTATAGGGGTAATGAACTGATTAGGACCCTTGATGTTGCTTGGATTGATCGTAGCCATTCATTCGCAAGAGAGACCAATTAGAGCCTGCCACCTAGCCCTAATGACAAAGCAGACCACAGAAAATCGGCCAACATAGAATAGGCCAGCCAGGGTGGACTGGGTTCGACCTGGGTCTGGACCAGGTCGACATGCCTGTCGACAGCCCTGTCGACAGCCCTGTCGACCTGGTTAGACCAGGTCGACAGCCCAGTCGACCTGGGTGCGTGAGGCGGGTGTTTTTCCGCCCTGGCCCATTGGGCCCCATTTTGGAATTTTAAACTGTTTTATTCTGTTTGAATTTTAAACTTAATTCAGAAACTTCCGAAGGCCATATCTTCTTCATACGGACTCCGTTTTTCGAAAACTCGGACTCTATTTCGCGTATTTTTCCGAGACGAACGCAGTGGCATATCCCGCTTCCCTTAGTTCTTTGATTCCAAATTAATTATACTTTAATTTGTTAATTTCACAGTTATAGAATTTGCGGGGTGTTACATTCTCCCCCACTTAAAAGGATTTCGTCCCCGAAATCTTCAAGCTAGGAGGAATGTATATCCTAACATCCAATCATCCATCTACTCATCCATCAAACACGAGCATCCATTGTCCTTAAAAGACTTCTAATGCTTCATGATCATATGCGAAGTGTGTGTGTATGTACTTATCTAATGCAAAATCAGGCGGTCTACTGATTCAGTTGACCTCCTTAATGCGAATTATGTAAGTGCCATGAATCCATTATGTATGCAAATTTTCCTATTCTTGATTCTACATGAGTGCACAATCATTCAATACAAATGCAGCATCCACATGACAACACATTAAAGTTCAACCACATACGAATGCAAACATATATGCATATGCAATATGAAGTGACTGAGCCGATCTAAAACCTAGATTGTGTGTGTATATGCAACCACGAGCAA
Organism: Allium sativum; assembly: GCA_030737875.1. Classification (NCBI taxonomy): domain Eukaryota; kingdom Viridiplantae; phylum Streptophyta; class Magnoliopsida; order Asparagales; family Amaryllidaceae; genus Allium; species Allium sativum. The sequence goes on from CM060912.1 coordinate 154,096,281, forward strand.
CCACTAGCAATCACTTGCAACCATTTGCAACCATCATCCATAACATGTTTCAATTACATGTTTCCATCCAAAGGGTTTCTACCTAAAAGATAAGGTCGAGGAAATATACCTAAAAAGATAGATAAAAGCGCAACTTAAGGAAAAGGAAAGATCAAGGATGTACCCTCGAACAGAAAAGGGTAGGCAGTGCGGATTCTAGCTTCAGTTTCCCGAGTCGCGTCTCCCTCGGCGTCGCTCCACTGAACTTTGACGAGCTTGACTTCGCGGTTGCGTAGCTTCTTCACTTCCGTTCCTAATATGCGGGTTGGAACTTTTCTTATGGTTGCTTCGCGTTCCACTTCGGCCTCTTCGAGGATATTTGGCTCTACCACCTCGGCTGACTCATGTAGACATTTTCGGAGATGTGAAACGTGAAAAACGTTGTGGACTCCAGCCAACTTCTCAGGTAGCTCTAATCTATAGGCCATTTTCCCAATTTTCTCGATGATAGGGAATGGCCCTACGAACCTTGGTGCTAGCTTTCCTGTGGTTCCAAAACGAACAACGTTTCTTAGCGGTGATACCTTGAGAAAAACTCTGTCTCCAACCTCAAATTCAAGGTCGGTCCTTCTCTTGTCGGCGTAGGACTTTTGTCTGTCTTGGGCCGTCTTCATCCTTCTTCGTATTAAGTCTACTTTCTCTGAAGTCTCTCGGATCATATCTGGCCCAAGTATGAGCTTATCAGTAGACTCCCACCAACAAGTGGGCGATCGGCACGGTCTTCCATATAAAGCTTCGAAGGGCGCCATTCCGATGGTTGCTTGATAGCTGTTGTTGTAGGCAAATTCCACCAAAGGAAGGTGGTCTTCCCATGTCCCTCCGAAGTCAAGGACGCATAGCCTTAAAAGGTCTTCTAAAACTCTGTTCACTCTCTCTGTTTGGCCGTCGGTTTGGGGATGATAGGCTGTGCTCAAGCATAACTGCGTTCCTACTGCTTCTTGCAGGCTCCGCCAAAACTCACTGGTGAAGATGGGGTCTCGGTCACTAACAATGCTAGATGGTATTCCATGGAGTCGAACGATTTCTTTGAGGTAAAGTGATGCTAGGGATGAGGCAGTTCTCTTACTTTTGACAGGTAAAAAGTGGGCGCTTTTAGTAAGCCTATCCACTATTACCCAAATGCTAGTGTTGCCTCTCCTAGACCTAGGCAGCCCATCGATGAAGTCCATTGAGATGCTATCCCACTTCCACTGCGGGACCTCCAGAGGATGTAGCAGTCCGCCAGGCTTTTTCTGTTCTGCCTTAACCTGTTGGCACACCATACACTTAGAAATGAACTCTGCCATGTCCTTTTTCATGCCGTTCCAGAAGAAAGTCCTTTTTATGTCTTTGTACATTTTATCTCCGCCTGGGTGTATCGTCATCTTGGAGTGATGTGCTTCCTCGAGAACCTTCTTTATTAAATCTTTTGTCTGTGGGACGCATAGTCTTCCGTCTCGCCTTAGCAACCCCTTATCGTCGATGGAGTATCTGTTGAGGTGACTTGAAGTCTCACCCCTAATTAGCCTATCAATTATTTCCACAAGCTGACGGTCTTCGCGTTGTGCTGTCCCTACTGAATCCACTAAAGTTGGGCGCACTTCGAGAGATGCTAGCAAGCCTGGTACGAAATCGGAGGAAGGCCTAAAGTCGAAGCTGGCTATAAACTCTAGGCTTTGTCTTTCAACAAACAACGGGCTTAGGGTCAATTTCTTTCGGCTCAACGCGTCTGCCACTACGTTGCCTTTGCCCGGAGCATAGGAGATTTCGAAATCGTACGAGGCAAGAAACTCCATCCATCTTTGTTGCCTCAAGTTAAGATCCTTCTGCGAGAAAAGATATTTCAACGATTTATGGTCAGTGTAAAGTTCGAACTTCTCACCTAGGAGATAGTGTCGCCAAGACTTGAGTGCAAAGACGATGGCGGCTAACTCAAGATCGTGGGTTGGGTAGTTTTTTTCGTGCACCTTCAACTGCCTCCCGCCATAAGCTACTACCCTTCCTTCTTGCATTAAGACGGCACCTAGCCCTGTCCCACATGCATCCGTATAAACAGTGAACATCTTGCTCCCATCTGGCAGCGTCAAAACTGGGGCTGTTGTGAGAGCCCTTTTCAGTCGTTGGAAAGCAAACTCGCAATCCAAATCCCAATTGAACACTAGATTCTTCTTAGTCAATTTCGTGAGCGGGGCTGAGATTTTCGCAAAATCCCTTATAAACTTTCGATAGAAACCTGCTAGTCCTAGAAAGCTTCGGACCTCAGTTGCATTCCTTGGTGTCTTCCAATCCTGTACCGCCACTACCTTGGCAGGGTCCACTGCTAACCCTTGTTTGGATACTATGTGCCCAAGGAACCTCACCTCTTCTCTCCAAAAGTGGCATTTGGAGAATTTGGCTTTTAGTTGATGGACTCGCAAAGTTTCCATGATTGCCCTTAAGTGCTGAGCATGTTCCTCTTCACTCTTTGAGAAGATAAGGATATCATCTACGAAGACCACTACGAATTTGTTGAGGAAATCTCTAAATACCCTACTCATTAGGTCCACGAAGTAAGCAGGTGCATTTGTCAAGCCGAAAGGCATGACAAGCCATTCAAAGAAGCCGTCTGGGGTTCTGAACGCCGTTTTATCGATGCTATCTTCAGCCACCCTTAGCTGATGAAAACCGGTTGCTAAATCGAGTTGGGAGAAAACAGACGCTCCTACAAGATGGTCAAATAAATCGTCAATTCTAGGGAGAGGGTGCCTATTCTTTTTCGTTAGCTTGTTGATCTCCCTATAGTCAACACATAGACGGAGTGAACCATCCGCCTTTGTAGCGAACACCACCGGAGCGCCCCATTCTGAAATGCTCCTCCTAATGAACCCCTTCTCTAGAAGCTCTTTAATCTGTTTACTGAGCTCTTTCCTTTCTCGTGGAGCCATGTGTCTAACGGGCAACGCAACGGGCTTTGCATTATCTACAAGATATATGCGGAAGTCTATTTCCCGCTTCGGAGGCAAGCCCTTCACCTCTTCGAAGACATCCGGATATTCCCGGACCACTCTAACTGATTGCAAATTTTCAACAGAGGCATCTAGCGATTCAAGATAACTAAGCATAACCGCATACGAGGGATTACAAGAAATTTCCAAAGTATTACCGAGCTGGGTTAGGAGCCTAACAACCCTTTTCTCACAATCAAGGATGGCCCCATTACTGGATAGCCAATCCATACCCAAAATCAAACCATAACCCGAAAAGCCCAAAACAAAGGCACTACATTGAAATTCTACACTTAGAATAGAAATTTTCAATCCCACACAGATCATAGACAAATGAACTGGGCCCCCAATTGGGTTTGAAACAATTAAGGGGTCCTCTACCATACTAGTTTTTAGGTGCAGAGATTCTACTAGAGCAGACGAGATAAAGGAGTGTGATGCGCCAGAATCAAATAAAGTGCGAACGGGGTGATCATAAAGATAAACTACACTTTCTACAGAAGTATTTATACCTCGCTGTTGCAGAGGTGGCGCTTCCAGCACATGAACCTGTGCCCCTGGGGTGGATTCAGCCCTCTGCCCCTGTCCTCGTTTCTTTGGGCAGTCCTTAGCCCTGTGGCCTGTCTCACCGCAAGAAAAGCACCCACCATTCTCCTTGGCCTTCTTTTTCCGGCAGTCCTTTACTAAGTGCCCCACTTTGCCACAGAAATTGCACTTACTCTTCTCTTTGTTGCCTTTCCCGCCTTTCTTAAAGTCTGTCTTTTTAGGTTGCAAACCCTCTTTCTTCCCTTGAGAGCTTTCTGCCTTTGTCTCCTTCTTGCCCTTATCCTCTTCATTCAGCAATGCCATTTGCACCAATCTTTCATACGTGGCTCCCATGGGTATATGGGTCATGGCCAAACTGTGTAATGGCTCATTCAACCCTTTGACGAAACGGAGAGCCTTCTTGTGCGGGGTGTTGACTAGGTCAAGCCCAAACCTAGCAAGCTCATCGAACTGATTCACATATTCTCTGACTGTCTTGTCCCCTTGCTTAAGAAATAAGAATTTTTCCAACTGCAAACTTCTTTCCGCATCTGAGAGAAATTTAGTCTCAAACCTTGCCCTAAAGTCCTCCCATGTCTCCACTGGTCTTTCAGCATTAGTGACTTCCCACCAGTAGGAAGCCTCGCCCTTCAATAGCCACACTGCCAATTGTACTTTTTGTCTATCCTCTACCTCAAAGATGATGAATAGGTCCTCAGTTTCTTTCAGCCAATTTCTAGCTGCCACGAAGGACTCAGTTCCATGGAAATCCCTTCCTCCCATAGCTTTAAAATCTTTACATATCTTAGCAAATGTGTTTCCCCGAGGAGGAGGTGGAGGAAAAGGTACCGCAGCAGCTGGATGATTTCCGGCAGCTGGGGGAGGAGGAATGGTAGGGCCTGGCTGAGTGGCTCTTGCTTCTAAGAACCGTCTAAACCAACCAGGTATTGGTACCCCTTCCGGTAAGTTAAGATCTTCGGACATGCTGAAACAAAAAGGATAGATTCAAAACGAAGGATAAGAGATAGTACCTATGGCTTTGGGGGGTGGACTTTACCTTTTTAAAATAAAATAATATTTTTCTTTTAAAAATGCTTCTTTAAATTTCCTTTTTGAAAATAATTTTTCAAAACTTTTTATCTTATCTGGTAAACCTATGCTCTGATACCAAGTGAAACACCCCACCTCCGTTAGGGTCACTCTCAAAGGGAATGCCCTAATTTTGGTGGAGGTTTATAAGTATAAGTCACAGATATACAAGACAGATATAAGAACACATATTTGTAAACACCGGAAAATCAACAAACTTTTATTGATAAAAGCAAATACGTGCTACAACAATGTCACCATAATTGTCTTACATCTTTTCCCAAAACATGACATAACACTTTCATAATCTGTCTTGATTACATATTTTTAAAGAAGCATAAATAAAACATAGATAAGCTGCAAAAGCCCTATAGTGGATTGTCCAAAGCCATAGTTCAAAACGAAAAAGTCCAAGCAATACATTTCTCTTCTTCAAGCTGGATGTTAAGGCTGGTCAAGCTGCAGTGTTTCCTCCTTGTGGACCTGGGGGGAAACGGAAGAAAAGAAGACGAAAGAAAAGTAGAGTCAGACATAAAGCCTGAGTAAGTCTAGTACTATTCTGTCTATGAATAAAGAACTGGGTATGATAAGTATAAACAAGAAGTGGAAAAGCACTATAACTTGGTTAAGTTGTCTAGGGTCGAATATACTATCGTACCCCATGTTAATCTCTGAACCCATATAAACTAGTTTCCAACTGGCACCCCATAATCAGGGTGATGTGATCCGTTCTATGATGATCGGCTCCTACTCGCATAGTTACATGTGTCTTACGGCCCCCGATGTTGTAGTTACCTATGCTGGTCCCACCATGGGGTGTATCAAGTCCTATGGTGGCGGCCCGACACAATCCTAGAGTGCACAAGTATGCTACTGGTGTCCAGTGCCTTATTTTTCTGCGCCGGAGTGTGTGCACGCCCGCACCCCGTTAGAACCTACACTGCTACACCACCGCCGTCGATTTGACCTCTTATAATCAGCCCAGTAATCGTGCCCCTCCCTGTCTAGTTTCAGGGTATCCTGATACACCTTCTAGGGTTACTGCTGAAAAGGGTCCCCCGTTACTAGGTTTTCTATCTCTAGCCAACGTGCTAAGTTGGTTAAGTGTTTCCTAACCTAACCCCCACCAGTCCGTTTAGTTTAGCATGTTCCATTTTGATTAAGTCTTTAGTTTACTTAATCCTAACAATCCTGACTCAGCCTTAATTGTCTTATTAAGGCCCTGACCTCTCACATTAGACAGGTATTGTTGTGGCTGCCTGTTGCCGGTTGGTTCCGGGCAGTCTTACGCCACAACTCAGTCTAACCTCGGGTCCTTATTGGGCTCCATGTTTAACCTCCCACATTGGATAGGTATTGTTGTGACTACTGGACAGCCGGGCGGTTCCGGGCAGGTTTACATCACAACTCAATCCAACCTCGGGTTAAACACATCGTATGTTCTACATTTACATATTTTGTCTTCCTTCTTTACTTTCTTATATGTAAATATTTGTGGCCCATTATTAAGTTAATGGTGTAAAAGTTACACCAATCATGGGCCCAACCCATACTTGAATTTGGGCCCTTCTACTTTATATTTTCATTCATTAGTTAATTTTAACCCAACGTTATTTTCCCCCGTTTAACTCATCCGTTTATTATATATATGTTGGGCTTAGCCTTTTAAAGCCCAACTTAGCCATACGAAAAGGGGAGGCTTAAAGCGTGATTACATACACGAAAAGGGGAATGTGAGCGCATGAACTTGCAATATGACGTTGGAAATACAAAATAGAAACTGGTGAACTTGCATAGTAGTGACATATACTTTGGTCATAAAGCATAAGTGACATGAATCAAAGCATGTAAACTTGTAGTTAAGTTAAGAATATCACTATCGACACATAGGCTTTAACTACAACATAAACCTATATTTTTATTCAGGCATAATGTCAAACATAAGCAAATCATGTTCATAAGACTACTACATGTTTACAAAGGTGTCTACTTTTGTGACTAATACAAAAGTATAGTTAAATTTGTTCACATAACCATGGCATAAATATTTCTCACATGAAATCATGATTTTTACTTTAGTCATGCAAACTTGCAAAAAGGGATTTTTGAACCTAACCTAGCTATGTACCACATATGTCATCATATAATTCTTGTAACCAATATAGACTTAATTATGCAAAATATCAATCATAGCCTAGTCATGTTCATAAGTTTGCAAATAGGTTTTCTAGCACAAAAGCATGGCTTAATGATAATTTCATATGAACTATGATAACCCAAACTTATTCCAATTACTTCCCAAAAATGATGTTTGTACAAAAATATACATTATGATGGCATAGTAGCAAAATCCCAAACTTGCATGAATTTCAATTAATCAACTACATACAAGTAGCTTCAACATGGATTACACAATTTGCGAATATTCCAAACGTATACTTGCATAAAACTACCGCATGTAGTTTTTCATAATGAACAACATAATTCGAGAATATCCAAACGTATACAATATTCCAAATCGATAAGAATCATAGTAACGCACAAATATGAATTACTTTATCGCCACAATTCAAGTATACAAACCAACACAATTATTTGTTCATACCAAAATAATACTCTACTTACAATGGTGAGGCGAATTCTCAAATTTAGGGATTTGAAGATGCGGTTTGATTTGATTGAGTTGCTTTATGCCTTAGAATTTTCCTCCTAATCCTCTCTCTCCAAGTGGTGGCTACTCTTAGTCGTTCTTCAGCAACATGGCGGCTTTGTTCTTATTTTTGAATGAATAGATTAGGGTTAGTCTAGGGTTGTTTTTATAGGGGTAATGAACTGATTAGGACCCTTGATGTTGCTTGGATTGATCGTAGCCATTCATTCGCAAGAGAGACCAATTAGAGCCTGCCACCTAGCCCTAATGACAAAGCAGACCACAGAAAATCGGCCAACATAGAATAGGCCAGCCAGGGTGGACTGGGTTCGACCTGGGTCTGGACCAGGTCGACATGTCTGTCGACAGCCCTGTCGACCTGGTTAGACCAGGTCGACAGCCCAGTCGACCTGGGTGCGTGAGGCGGGTGTTTTTCCGCCCTGGCCCATTGGGAACCATTTTGGAATTTTAAACTGTTTTATTCTGTTTGAATTTTAAACTTAATTCAGAAACTTCCGAAGGCCATATCTTCTTCATACGGACTCCGTTTTTCGAAAACTCGGACTCTATTTCGTGTATTTTTCCAAGACGAACGCAGTGGCGTATCCCGCTTCCCTTAGTTCTTTGATTCCAAATTAATTATACTTTAATTTGTTAATTTCACAGTTATAGAATTTGCGGGGTGTTACAATATAACAGTAAGAATTGACAAACAAATGCCAAACATGAATCAAATTGACGAGCATCGCATCAAAGTAAACATAAATCAAATTGACGCGCATCGCATCAAAGTAATCATACAAATTGACATGCATCGCCTCAAATAAATCAAGAATCAGAAATCATTTAGAAATCCAAAAAACATCATAAAAAGAGGCCTGTTCATAGAAGATGAGATACAATCTCTAGGTAGCTAACCCATTTGTTTGAGCCGAAGCTTTCCCACAGAGCCTGGTCGTGAGCCCGGTAGGTTGAAAACGTATAAATCATGGAAAATCTTAGAAAATTGGGCCGAAGTCCCATAGATGAAGGTCCCAAATCATAAAGTCCCACTCGGGTGATTGCAAACCGAACAAATATGTCGAGAAGCAGATACCAATGATCCTGGTGAGTATAAATTACCCTGAGATATTTAATATAAGAAAATAGCTAAATGTCCTATAACCACCCGCTATTCTCGAATATTTGCGAACCCATCATTGGTTCATGCTCAAAACAATGAATAGAAATTATTTCGAGCTTGCTAATATAAGAAAACAGCGACATGTCCCATAACCATATGCTATTCTCGAATATTTACGAACCCGTAATTGGTTTCTATTCAAAATAGAGAAAATCACCGCACATGTTCAAACACATGAGTACAAGGGTTGTTCACTGAAGCAAACATATAAGGGGTCATAGTCCTCAGTTTTACTAAGGTAAATAAACTAAATTTCTCGTACGATCGACAGGATAAGGAATCGTATATAAATCAATAATTGGAATTGGGTTTAGAAATCGAATTTATTTTAAAAGGATTTGAATTTAAAAACTGATTGAATGTTGGTTCGATGCCCATTACAATTACATAAACTCAAACCGGGCTTAGAAATCGTATATAAATCAATAATATTCATTAAAACCGTCGCCGTAGCGAATGGAACACAAAAATCATAAAACATAAACTCACATTACAATAACATACAGGAAATCAAAGGGATAACGGTTAAAATTTCGATCAACGAATGAATCGAAATTCCAAGCTAGCACCCAAAGGTTTTAAACTATATCGGAATAGACTCGAAGGATATCGAGTCAATAATTCACGTTTTAGAGTCGTGAATCATAATCGAACTAATATCGAGGGTCAAAACAGAATTAACGAGTACATAGATTCATAAATTAGAGCGCACGGGCTCAAGAACGATTTCTAATGCAATTCACATTAAACAATGTGAATAGAGTCAATTAAAGATCAACATTCAGTGAATCAAACAAATATCAATGTCGATGAATCGAGCTGTTGGAATATATGAATTCGTAAAGCTGAAGTTCAAAAACGAAGTCCGAACAGCCCGAGCTCTGGCCAAGAAAGAGCCTGGATGGGGGTAGACTGTGGACCGAGGTCCCTCTGGTCTGCAGCAGTAAAACGGTCGACTGGTCAAAATGGGGCAGTCGACCATTTTTGCCTAGAAACAGAACTGGTGGATTGCCCCCATTTTGGGCTTGTCGAACGGTTTTGACCAATGTCGTTGCCCAGCTCAAACCTAAGGGGGATCCCCCCCCCCCCCCGCGAGTGTCCATAGTCGATCATTGAGGTTTATGACTTCTTCGGGACATCAACGAGACCTTTCCGATCCACCATATCAACTCGCAAAGCTCGAATGCAAAGATTTTGATTATATATTCAAATATGAACTAAATTCCAAACCAAAGAGTATAAACGCGATGTTAGCGAATTGTGAAGTCTTAGAACTAGTCGGGTGCGACAATGGTACTTCACAACACCAGTTAATCGATTCAAATCATGTGCATTGATCGTGTGAATAACATATGTCATAATTTCTATTTCAAATGAAATTCAAACTAAGGAATCGAAGAGTGTAACTATCCTAATCAATTCAACAAGCAAACGCAACATGAAATGGTCCTAAATAATACTGTACAACCACATAGGCTTGAGGCATAAATGTGAATTCAATAAAGAACTCACATGTGATTGTAGGAATGAAGAACAAGCTCCAAACCTAGGTTTGATCAACCTCTCTTCAATCAATACAGTAGAATCTCCAATCTAAGATAATATAAATAGAATTCCTAAGAGTTATGTCATAGGAAATCATAGAAAGCGAAGAGAAAACAAGTAGGAGAAGATGGAGAAGGAGATGGAGAAGCTTACTCAAGTTGTCTCTTTGATTTCCCCTTTGATTTGAGTTTGTAATTGCAAAACCTAGCTTAGGAATATTAATTTCTCATTCCCTTCCCCATTTCCATTTTCTTTTATGTGTGTGAAGTGAATGAGAGGAAGAGAGAGCTAGGTGGGGGTTATAAGGTAGGCTAGGTTAGCCAAACCAAGCCCAACCAGAGTCCCAATTTTCACAAACTCGAAACATATCAAAGCTTATAGTTTTCGAACACCTAAACGACATTTTGAACTCGATGAAGTGGTTTCGAGCCCAAATTTTCCATATGCAAAAAGTGATATTTTGGTCTTATATCCAATGAAAAAGACCAAAATAGCTCAACTCAAAAGGTACAGATGTTTATAGTAAAAAAGTTGTAAACGATGATCCGGACTCAATGGAAGTGGTCCCGAGTCCTAATTTTATCATTTGTGAAAAACGACATTTTGAGTGACACATCGGATACGACGATATATTTAAATAAAATATTTAAATTATTATCATGGAATGAGCGGGTTGTTGCAGACTTCCTTCCTTAAAAGAATTGCGTCTCTACAATTCCTTAAGATTGAAGTAATAGGTAACAACCAGAAATTATACCACGAAGTGGTACAATAAGAACCAACACGAAATGAAATGATCACACCAACGGCTAGGTGAGATCCCAACTTCATCTCGCAAGATCATAAAAACTACAGTTCAATCTCGAACTTCATTACCTATGAAGTTAGTCATCCCAAAGGGGTAAAATAATTCCAGAAAAATTTATAAATGCTATGAATTCGTATTGATTTGCCTCTCTTATTACAATTCTAAAAGCAATGAGAATTTGTTTAATACATAAGAATCTTGCAAATCAAATTCGGAATTTTCAAGAAGTAACAAGACTGGGTCCGACAGACGTGAAATATCGATAATAGATATTTCTCTAAGGATATGAGATGGGAAATTACGGTGATTGGCTATTCTATTCCCAAAAATCAATCACGACGATGTAGCGAACATCGAACTTCAGCACTTTAGACTTGCGACAAGGTGGTTGATGCCCACAAAAGAACGACTCAGAGATTCTAACGAAGTTAGCTAAAGGGGGCAATTCTCGTAGGAATAATCAATTCTATAAAATCGGAAACATCGAGAAGATGATGGATAAGTAGTGCACAACTTACCACTTCGAAACAATAGGATTTAAGATAATTTTCTGCCAAAAATCTCAAATCGCAAAAACATCAGCAATTAATCAAAGAAGCAATAGACAATTTCTATAAAAAGATGAGATTAAACCAAAGAGGTCGTAATCCCCAAAAGTTTTGATTGATAAGGGTTAACAAGTGTGTGGAGACAATTATCAATCCAAATGATTCAAACAAGAAAAGGAGGAATATCAAAAGAGCTCATCCTTTTGATATTCATTTCTAAGAACAACGCAAGGTTAATTCCGTAAGTGAATTGACTATAGCACTTCCGGGTGATCGACTAGATCATATATTCGAAGAAATGAATTATTGAACTTGCCGTGGATCACAAAACCCAAATCTCCCCTCCCCACGGGAATCCCATTCTCTCGAATGATCGTTCACTAGGGAAAATAAGGAGACCCATGGAATCACAAGAATACTAAATTCTCTTTAGCAAATTGAAGCAAGGATTAAGAACTTAGCGAGATTTCTTATTGATTGGGAATCTCGAAAATAAAAGATCTGAAATTCGAAAACAAGAGACATAAATAAATAACTTTTTGAGTCGTTCCTGGAGTTATTTAATTTGCTGAAAGAAAAGATTCAAGATAATTTCTAATTAAAAATATTGAACCACTCGATTTCTTGGAATTGCTCCAAGGAAATCTAGAAATAAATTATCTAGAAAAACAATAAACGATTACGAAAAGATCGCAAAAATCCAAAATAATATTATTTTGATCAACTTATTAGGAGAATTTTAATTTTAGTAATCATTTCGAGCGTCGGATTGTCACATAATGGTGTTTAGGAATTCCAAACTACAACATGGCGTCCCATATCTTGTTCGAAATCCTTAACACACCAAATGGAAAAGTTAACACAAGAAAGTCCTCACAATTTCTAATGTTCACGTAGATCTCGTAAAAATGTAAAAATTCAATAAATCATTCGGGATGGCATAAAGGAAATAAAATTCCTTTATCAACTTACGAATAAAACACAACTGATAACTTCTGATAAAGAAGAATACGGTCGACATATATCAAAAGAACATAAATAAAATAATCTCTGAACAATGTAAATGACATTAAGGAATTAATAACACGTACCTTGACTCAAGAAGAGGGATCACAAGGAGCGAGATGCTTTCCCTCGTTCTTGATCTTGAGTTTGGAACGCAACGATACATTTGTTGAGTTAATTTAGCACAAATGCTTGGTGACTCACACCGGCACAACAAGGTAACAAATGAGTTGTTTTAGCCCGAAGGCTTGGTGATCTAACATCGAACAAGAGCTATATAGCTGACAACAAGGGAGTAGGTTTAGTCATAAAGACATGGTATCTCCATACCAACCGATAAGTGATCAATAAACCATGCTAGGTACGTAACGACGTACAAAACAATCTTAACTAGAAATCAAGAAATATCAGGTTAAAAGGCGCTTACGACGTGCGTAACGATGCACGGACAAGATATCCAATGATCAATCAACTTCAAGGATCATAAATGATCAACAAGATAAGTGTGATACACAATAGGTCAAACAGACATCGATTAGCAACTCGAGTCAAAGAATGAAACAGAAGCACCACTAGAGCACACGACCCCTATATGGACTATAGAAATCAACCTGAAGGGGACAAGTCGATAGCTACTCTAAAATACTAAAAATAGGCCACTTGAGACATAATCACTCCTCCGGTAGGAGGTACACTTGGTGAACCGGCACTTGCGCGGCTACGATCGACTATTTCGCTTCATTAAGGAAAAAGGAGGAAAACGTTAGTCTCAAGTTGAATTCCAACGAGCGAATTCAATCAAAATGGAATCATGTAGGAAGATAAGCTATGGCGGGTCTTAAGAGTCTAACTAAAATCCTAAAGCCTGATTCCTGAGAGAGGCTTAAGACAATACCATCGTCATACCATCTTACACTATTCCGTAAAGTGGCTCCGATACCAACTGTAATGCCCCTCCTCTATACCTACTATCGTCTAGTTCATTTCATAGAAATGTCATAGACCATAACGGAGAATGAGATTCGTGAAGAGCAACCAATTGTATGATTACCCAATGTGAGGAATGCACATCGAATTCTGATACTGAGTAAAATTTCGACATGACCATTCAGCACATAAGGCAACTACACAGCGGCTATATGTAATTCGGAAGGCAGAATAAAATAGACGACAACAATAATATATATCATAGCCAGACACAGAATAATCATACCACAAAGGAGGAATAGATATGAATAAACCAAGAATGTGTACAACAAGTTAGTGGTCAACAAAGATCCACTAATACATGTACCATGATCTAAATAAAAGATTATGTACATCATGATAGATAATGTCATAGGTACAAAAGTACATAAAGCGGCGGAGACAGAGTAGCAAGATGAAAGCAGAAGATCAATCCTGCGAGGGGTCCAGGAGGAGTACCTAAAATGACTCGGCGGTCTGACCCGAGTATTACTCATAAGAATAAACAATAAACGAGTCAGTCTTGCTGTACTTATCAAATAAACTGAGATAATAAGGGATATAAAAAAGGATGACATGATTCTAGTAATAATATCTAATCATAAATAAATATGAAACACGACATGTCAACATAATCAGGAAATGACAAAGGAATGTCAGCACACAAGTATATCTAGATAATCTCCTAGCTAATGTAGAATGCAACATTCGAATAATAGCACACAACAGGAAATGACAGAGGAAATAAATCTCAGGACAAGAAAAGAGCATATAACAGTAAGAATTGACAAATAAATGCCAGACATAAATCAAATTGACGAGCATCGCATCAAAGTAACACTTCAACAAAACTAGTCTATTACAACGTCCATTTTACAACGGGCGTTGCCTGCCCGTTGTAATAGAATGCTATTACAACGGTCATTTTCTGCACCGTCGTAATAGAGATCAGTACAACACTCTTTTTACAACGGGCATAGTAAGCCCGTTGTAATAGAATGCTATTACAATGGTCGTTTCTGGACAGTTGTAATAGATATCCTTTACAACGCTCACTTTACAACGGGTAATGGTTGCCTGTTGTAATAGAACATTATTACAACGGTCATTTCTAGCCCGTTGTAATAAATGTCAATTTTACAATGTTCACAAAATGTCCGTTGTAATAGATGTCTATTTTACAACGATCACAAAACATCCATTGTAACAGGTGTCAATTTTCGACGATCAATAACTCATAATTACAATACTTCCATAAAATTAATATTGATTATTTAATAATTAATCATTAATCATATATTACTAATTATTAGCTATAATATTATATTACTAATTACTAATCATTAATAAAATTATATTATTTATTAATATTTGATAATTAATCGTTGTTAATATTATATTAATCATTTATAATTTATAATAATTAATGATTATTAATAAATAATATCTAATTACTAATTATTATATATAATCAGTATTCCACAAGCTTAATTTTACTTTCCAGTTATTAGTAAGTAATATTGAGTAATTAATAATCAGTAATTAGTTAATAAATTAATAATCAATAATAAATAAATTAATACTAAATATCTAATTAATAATTAATAATTTATAAATAAATCGCTATTGAATACTGTAATAATTATTAACTATAAATTTTTATAAAAGATGTTGATTAATTGAATGATAATTAAATACTAATAGTTGAAGTTAATATTAAAAATTTATAAAAATGATACATATTAAGATATTTTACTTATATAAAATTGTAAATGACAATAATTTTGTCTATATAATTACACAAAGAATAGCTATAATTTTGACTGTACCCGAACGAATAATTATCAAATGCGAATGTGACCGTATCCACATTTGTATTTGGTTTTTAAATATCGGATAATATTTTATTTCTTGAATATGCATATGATTTTTTTTTTATTAATCGACTAAAAATATTTTTAAACTCATTTTTTAATTTTGAAGGTTGTTTATTATTTTTTAATTAATTTAGCAATGATGAGAAATTAAAGTCAATTTCAACTGATAAAATATAATATAATTTTTGTTTTTGGTCTAGTTATTAAACTTAATTATCCGTAAACCTAATTTTATTTTGAATTGTGTTATTAAAACATCAGTAAACCGGCCATCTTAACCGAATATTTTCGGTTCAGTTAACCAAATTTTTGTCGGTTGGTTAACCGTTAACAGACGTAGTTTATGATTTATTAGAGCTGGCCCAAAAACCGAATAAAACCAAGCTCAATCCATTACCCAATATCTGACCCACCGACCCGACTGTGCCGTAGTAGAAGTAAAAAGTGAAAAGCTACGGCTTTACTCTTCAATACCAAATACCAGACGAAGTTGAATAAAAAACCCTAGTATAATCTTCATTGTTCAATCATCAATCAAATCTCCTCAATCGCCGGTTGAGTGTCGATGTTGCGCCTGCCACTGGTGCTCGCCTTGAAGGAACGATTGTTCATGGCATCGATTTGATTTCGAGAGCAGTGCAGATTGCAGAAATTAAATGGCTTCGACTACGTGAGTGACAAGATAAGTTTTTTAGTTTTCTATTTTGTTACATCCTTAGGCAAATTGTTATTATCGACCGATTAGAGTTGTACAAACTACAAAGTTAGTGCTGCTTGAATATGCCTTTGAATTACCACTATTTGAGTTTATTGAATTTGTATGTACTTCATTTTGTACATTGATTGTACTGGATGGGGTATTGCAGAATCATACTGCAACTATAAATATTAGTATTTGTCTTTTTTGATGTCATGTGGAAGGAAATGAATAATAATTTGCTGCTCCACGAGCACTAGTGAAAGATATAGGCTTAAGGGTGTGTAGTTTGCAGATCGCAAGTTTTGATTGAAATTGAAATGTAGACTTGAGGATAAACAAAGCTAAGATGTGAAGTGTGGATATTGCGTAAATAGGTGAATAGTATGTGCTGCACTGTGAAATGTGGCAAGATTGGTCATCCGTAGATGTATATGTTAAGTGCAACACTCTTTTTACAACGGCGCTAAAGTTTATAAAATTAGTTTATAAGGCGCTAAAGTTTATAAAATTAGTTTCATTTAAAAAAGACGTTCAACAGTTTGTTGTTTTCTTGCCTAATCCATTGCCAATGTTATTCTCAGTATAAAAGTAATGAAATGTGTAACTTTTTCTTTAGAAGGTCATTTAGGTTGGCACTTCTCAATTTAAAAGGGGAAAAAAAGA
Organism: Allium sativum; assembly: GCA_030737875.1. Classification (NCBI taxonomy): domain Eukaryota; kingdom Viridiplantae; phylum Streptophyta; class Magnoliopsida; order Asparagales; family Amaryllidaceae; genus Allium; species Allium sativum. The sequence continues at coordinate 154,112,842 of CM060912.1, forward strand.
AAAGTATTATTTTTAGAAGCCAAGTTCATTTATGAAATACAAAAAACTAATTCATGTTTCAGAATAGTCTGCCTCTAATTTTCTCTTAAGTTGCAGTCATTTCACCTAGGAAGTAAAAAAAATTCAAAATTATAAAACCAAATCTACTCTTTAAAGAACTACTTTTCAGAAGAAGAAAAATTAACCTGCTGTACTGAGATTCAATATGTCAAACCTGGTGCTGCTTTTCTTTTTGCTTGGTGAGGTTAATTATGCTGCAGAAGCAAATGTAAGTTTGCTTGCTTTGTTATATCCTCAAATTCATTTTGTGTGTTTTTCTTTCTTTTCTTCACTGCTACTACAATATTATAATATATCTTTCTCACTGAAATTCTAGAAATGGATGTATACTATACAAGACGGATGTGCTGTGTTGCTATCCGAGTTTCCATAATAATTATATCATGAGATATACTAATGCTAAAGTATTTTATTTGGCATCATACAGTTAGAAAGTTCATAAGATATTCCAATTATCTTCATAGCTTCCCAAGATCTAGTTCATTAATATTATTTTGGGCTTATATTTATGATTATGTAATTTAAATCAGGCAAAGCATCTTGGAATAATTCTCAATGTTTTTACACAATTCTTTTAAACCTTTATGTTTAAGGCAATTTGTATTTCCATCTAAATGAGTTGCTCAATCTCCATTTCTGCTTAATCATACAATAGTTGAAGTTAGAATGCCAGTTGATGCGGTCTTAAATTGATTGAATTGGTTAATCATTGTTGTGTGTTTTGATGCTACTTTGTTCTTTCGATGGATTAGTTTCAGTGTAAACAGCAGCAGAATAGTAGTGGTCTTGATAATGGTCCCGTACTTTGTTTGTTATTGTAATTGGTTGTTTATTTATTATTTCTTTTGTTTTGATATCATGTTCCCTTGGTTATTCCAGTTTGAATTCTGTACATTGAATTTGGGCTTACTAGTAATCACTCATCACTCATGATTTTTTATTGCAATGTTGGAAAGCAGGTTATAAAGAGAGCGCGGAAATAATAATAATATTTTGAGAATAGTAAATGCATTGTAGTTGTTATTAAATTTAGCCATCCTTTTCCACATACGTTTCAAATAAGAAGTCTAATTTTTGAATGCTAATTAATTGTATGTTTGTTCACAATCAAAATGTCATGTTTGTTTGGTTATTCTATAATGTAATAAACACTGAAAATTTCGGTTAACACTACAAAAGTTACTTAATGTCTATATAGTTATATTTAACTTAAAAGCGATTGTTTCGCAAGTGTTTAACGATATTAACTCTTGTTAATTTGAAAACAAGTAAAGCTTATTGCGACTTCAGTTCCGGTTTTAACAAGGGCTTGGGCAAATTCTATATGGTAAAAAGCCTGTCCGGCTAGATGTGGTAGAGAGGTCCACATTATGTGCATTCCATAAGAATATTAACAATTTAGTAAACTGATTCCTATGAAACCTATACGTTTTATATTCCAAAGGGTGTTGTACCACATTGTATCTCTACACTCTACCAATTCTTATTCTGCATAAGTAGCGTGGAATGGAATAAATGGTCTGCAATTGTCAATTTTAGTCCTTGATTGCTATCAAGCTGTTAATTTTTAAATGAGCCTAAAATTCTGTAATGTATAAGATGCAACATCTATTCTTCTTATCTGGTGAAGTTAATTCTAAGAGATGTAATGGGCTTAGTATGCATGCAGTTGCACTGACGCTGTACCGTTCAATTAAGATGTGATTATCCAAGCCAGAAACACCAAATTACATTGTTAAGAAAATAAAATAAAATCAAGGGCATACTTGATTGACCTGCTGAATTGCTTGTTTTTTGGACTAAAATAAAATCTAATAATGGATATGCTTTCTATACTTTATATCCACCTAAAAACAATATTTTTATAACTGTTTTTCCAAAACCTTCCAAACATGTCTAGGTTCTGAGTTGTGCTTAGATTGGGGTATTGGACCGCGAGACCTACCGTAAACTCAATGGTTGCCGTTTTTCTTCTTTCCTTAAATTGTGTATTAAAATTGTCAGACTTTGTAACAAGGATTGTCAGGTAATGGAGGGTTTGTGATGAAGTCAAAAATGCTAGCCAGCCTCTAGTTTTTTGCAACCTATAAACAATTGTTGCTAGACGTATCCTTTTTTTTTCATGCAACCTATAAACAATTGCAGAAAAAGAGTTCATTTTTGTTCGAATAAGATAATATTATTCAATCATTACCAAATCAATTAAGCTAATTAAGCTACCTCTTTTTTTTTTAAATATTAATTTCTATTTTTTTCCATGCAAAATCATGTATGTTAAAGTCTTTATTTACTTGTGAAAATTATAGTTGTTAAATATATCATTAAAACATCAATTTCATACACAGGTTACTCCTAGTTGTTCCCGAGATACGAGATAAATACCCTAAAAATACAATCATCTCATCCAAGATTTCCTTAGATATAAGATAGCTTGTGTGAAAATTCCAAGATGAAACGTGACTAAAATATGATATTTTAAGCATTGAGAAACGTTGAAATCAATGCAGTACCACTTATTTCTTCAATTCAATTTTCTTTTCACGACGAATTAAAAATCAACCAAATTGATGGAGAGAAGTTTCTGTTCAATATTTGCAAAAATATTTATAGACTTGTGCAAATAATCTGCAGTTTAAATTGTAAATATTTGCAGCAAAAAATATAGAAGTTTGAAAAAAGTTTGATTTCGGGTTTTTAAATATTTTTGCTCAGATGAAATCACTATCTAGTGTGTATATAAGTTGTGAAAAAAGTGGATTTTTTTCCAGAAACAATTATATGGGATATTTTTTTGTTAAGTTTCAAAATAAAGGCGGCCGTCCTAATTTTCACTAGACTTATTTTATAATTGGCAATATTGTTTCCCACCATCAAAATTTCTCTCTCTTTGTGCTTGGCCTCCAAATGTAAGCCCTTTGTCCTGGACAATTTTGATTTTAGTTGCAGAATCATTTTTGCATATATTTAATTTTGATAGATCGTATTTTTACTGTGCATTTCTCATTAGGTTCAAGGCATGCACTCTGATGTTACAACTTTGAAGAAGCCTAGTATATACCGTGAAGCATCACGAATTGTATCTGAGGAAGGATTTAGAGCTTTCTGGAGAGGAAATTTAGTTACTATAGCTCATCGCCTACCTTATTCCTCTATCAGCTTCTATGCTTATGAGCGATATAAAACTGTAAGTTAAAATGTTAGATCTGTATACGTTTATTTATTTTTACCCTTCAAATTTCGTATTATTAAAAATGCTGTGCATTATGCAGTTCTTGCAGTCGATGCCTGTTTTAGTTAACCACAGGGAAAATTTGACCGCAGATGTTAGTGTACGGCTGTTAGGAGGTGGCTTGTCTGGAATAACAGCTGCATCAGCTACATATCCTCTAGATCTAGTGAGAACACGCCTTGCAGCACAGGTGATCTCATTAGTTCTTCGGTAGGTCATGGATAGTCATAATTATCTTAACTACATTTATATTCTCCATATTCATGTCTTGCCTTGTACATCCAAATTAAGTTGTGTACATTCATTTGTTTTTTAATCATCATCCCTGCATCAAATGATTGGGATGGGGCGGGTGGCCTCATGAAATATCAATTCCTATAGGATTCTTTCTTGATTCATATTATTATTTAATTATAATTTTTTGAGATCGTATTTAGTACTCTGTTCCTATCATCATGAATGCCTTGTTCATTTGCTTCGTACCAACTGGACAAGTATGTACAGGATGTTCCCACAGCGGTGAAATAATGAGATATTTATTTTTGAAATTCCTATAAGAAGCTAAAAAGTATTAAAAATTTAAAGCAACTAATATGAAAAGGTATAATACTAGAATGTTCTCTTGTTCATTGTGGATTGAGGTTTGTTTTGTTGGCCAGGAAAAAAAATTGTGATCGGGTTATCTTGGACTTGAATACTTATGTCTGCAGATTCACTTATTAGCCTGTTATTCATCTAGTTTTTAGACATGATTATTTATAATCCGTGCCAGTTTAAAGTTGACCACTAATAAAATAAAAAAGAAATGAATCCCATAATTTCCTAATTAAAAAAAGTCTTTTTTGTTTGTTTGTTTGTTTGGCGGCCTCAAGTTGCTTCAGTAGAAAAGGAACGGTATTCTCTGTGCTACATTATCAGACTTACTTTAGTTTTCTTCCTGCTGTATCGTTTGTGTACATGTGTTGTTTCGTTTGATGATATATTCCTTTTTAAGGAAAAGGTAATTCGAGAGATAGCATTGCAGATAGAAGTAGGGATGTTGTTTGTATAGTAGATCAATTAATTTGCATTAATAACATACTGATTTGATAAGTGAGATATGGGGAAAGCATAAAATTTATCTTCTAGGATCAAACGCGAAAGATATGATTTTGCCGTGTGTATTGGTACAAAGTTCATGGTAGCGAGTACATGAATCTTTTTACTTGTGAAAGATGTAATTCGATCGAGTTATATTGCATATAATGATGGGATAGGTGGTGCAGAAACTGAGGTGCAACTCACATGGTTCTTTTATGTTTAGTCAGACAATTCCTACGACTGTGACTTGCTCCATAATGATATTGGGTTATCAAAGCTTGAAAATAAACAAAAAGCATGACACCATATTGATTAATGAAACAGATTAGTTCAATTTATGGATGTAACGACAATTCAGTATGCTTGAGCAGTATATTTTCTTTTGGCCTAATTATATAATGTCTTACTTGTGAAATATTTTTTTCATTTTATATTATGTATTTTAACGGTCGGTTTTCCCACCGTTGTGCGGTAATACTAGTAATATATTCTCTTTACATTTGGTAACTTTTTTTTCTGTTTTTGCAGTCACACCGTGCTAGTAAATATATGCAGACTCAAGATCAATAGGCCGTTGGATCTGTCGTCGCGTGTCACAAAGATTACATTTCCTTGGTCTAGTTTTGGTACTTATGAAACTAGTTATGTAATTTATGTTAGAACTATGTCGACGTAACTTATGTAACCTTTTGGAATGTAGACTTATCTAGTCTTTTGGAGTATAAACTTATCAAACTTTTTGAAATGTGTTGGAATTATATGATTCTTGCTTCAGTCTTTTAGTATGTGTTATTGTGTGATTTTCATTGTTGCATTACAGTATTTATTGCATGTTAAAATATTCATTATTATTATGGATGCATATCGCAGCAGTTATATTTAAATTTGCTATTACAACGGGCAAAAACCGTTGTAATATACTGTATTACAACGGGTAAAGGCCGCTTGTAATTTATTAGCTATTACAAAGGGTTTATAACCATTGTCATAAAGTCATTGCACGTGACAGAGCAAGTTATTACAATGGTCTTTTACAACAGTCATTGCCCGTTGTCAAATAGTCAGGAGCTATTACGACGGGTCATATTAAGACGGGCATATGCCCGTTGTGAAATGCATATTACAACGGTTTTTGCCCGTTGTAAAAGGACTGTTTTGTTGTAGTGTAAACATAAATCAAATTGACGTGCATCGCATCAAAGTAATCATAAATCAAATTGACGTGCATCGCATCAAAGGAATCAAGAATCAGAAATCATTTAGAAATCCAGAAAACATCATAAAAAGAGGCTTGTTCATAGAATATGAGATGTGATATCTATGTAGCTAACCCATTTGTTTGAGCCGAAGCTCCCTATAGAGCCGCCTCGTGACCCCGATAGGTTGAAAACGCATAAATCATAGATAATTATAGAAAGTTGGGCCGAAGTCCCATAGATGAAGGTCCCAAATCGTAAAGTCCCACTCGGGTGATTACGTACCAAAAAAATATATCGGGAAGCAAATACCAACGATTCAGGTGAGTATAAATTAACCCGAGATATTTAATATAAGAAAATAGCAAAATGTCCCAAAACCACTCAAAATTCTCGAATATTTACGAACCCATCGTTGGTTCATGCTCAAAACAGCGAATAGAAATTATTCCGAGCTAGTTAGTATAAGAAAACAACGACATGTCCCATAACCACATGCTATTCTCGAATATTTACGAACCCGTAATTGGTTTCTATTCAAAACAGAGAAAACCACCACACATTCTCGAACGCACGAGTCCAAGGGTTATTCACTGAAGCAAACATATAAGAGGTCATAGTCCTTAATTTTACTAAGGTAAATAAACAAAATTTCTCGTTTGATCGATAGGATAAGGAATCGTATATAAATCAATAGTATCAGAACCGGGTTTAGAAATCAAATTTATTTTAAAAGGATTTGAATTTAAAAACTGATTAAATGTTGGTTCAATGCCCATTGACAATATAAAACCCGTTATCCATTGTTGTTCAAATATTCATAAAAACCGTCGCCGTAGCGAATGGAACACAAAAATCATAAAACATAAACTCACATTACAATAACGTACAAGAAATCAAAGGGATAACGTTTGTAATTTCGATCAACGAGCAAATCGAAATCCCAAACTACCACCCGAAGGTTTTAAACTATATCGGAATAGACTCGAAGGATATCGAGTCGATAATTCACATTTTAGAGTCGTGAATCATAATCGAACCAATATCGAGGGTCAAACCCTAATTAACTAGTAAATAGATTCATAAAATAGAGCGCATGGGCTCGAGAACGATTTCTAATGCAATTCACGTTAAATAATGAGAATAGAGTCAATTAAAGACCAAAATTTAGTGAATCAAACAAATATCAATGTCGATGAATTGAGCTGCTGGAATACGTGAATTCGTAAAGTCCAAGTTCACAAACGAAGTCCGAACGGCCCGAGCTCTCGCCGGGAAAGAGCCAGGATGGGGGTAGACTATGGACTGTGGTCCCTCTGGTCTGCAGCAGTAAAGCAGTCGACTGGTCAAAATGAGGAGGTCGACCGTTTTTACCCAGAAATAGAACCGGTCAACCACCCCATTTTAGGTCTGTCGACCGGTTTTGACCTGGATCGTTGCCAAGGCAAACCTAGGGGAGATTCGCCCCCCGCGATTGTTCGTAGTCGATCGTTGAGGTTCATGACTTCTTCGGGACATCAATAAGACCTCTCCGATCCACCGTATCAACTCGCAAAGCTCGAATGCAAAGATTTTGATTATATATACAAATATGAACTAAATTCCAAACCAAAGCGTATAAACGCGATATAAGCGAATTGTGAAGTCTTAGAACTTGCCGGGTGCAACAATGGTACTTCACAACACCACTTAATCGATTCAAATCATTTGCATTGATCGTGTGAATAACATATGTCATAATTTCTATTTCAAATGAAATTCAAACTTAGGAATCGAAGAGTGTAAACTATCCTAACCAATTCAACAAGCAAATGCAACATGAAATCGTCCTAAATAACACTATACAAGCACATAGGCTTGAGGCGTAAATGTGAGTTCAATAAAGAACTCACCTTTGATTATAGGAATGAAGAACAAGCTCCAAACCTAGGTTAGATCAACCTCTCTTCAATCAAAACACCAGAATCTCCAATCTAATATGATATAAATAGAATTCCTAAGAGTTAGGTCATAGGAAATCTTAAAAATCAAAGAGAAAACAAGTAGGAGAAGATGGAGAAGCTTACTCAAGTTGTATCATTGATTTCCCCTTTGATTTGAGCTTGTAATTGCAAAACCTAGCTTAGGAATATTAATTTCCCGTTCCCTTCCCCATTTTCGTTTTCTTTTAACTGTTTGAAGTGAATGAGAGGAAGAGAGAGCTAGGTGGGGGTTATATGGTAGGCTAGGTTAGCCAAACCAAGCCCAACCAGAGTCCCAATTTTCACAAACTCAAATAATATCAAAGCTAATAGTTTTCGAACACCTAAACGACATTTTGAACTCGATGGAAGTGGTTTCGTGTCCAAATTTGTCCATATGCAAAAAGTGATATTTTTGTCTTATATCCAATGAAAAAGACCAAAATTTCTCAACTCAAAAGGTATCATTGTTTATAGTCAAAAAGGTTGTAAATGATGATCCAGACTCAATGGAAGTGCTCCCGAGTCCTAATTTTATCGTTTGTGAAAACGACATTTTGAGTGACACCTCGGATACGATGATATATTTAAATCTATTATCATGGAATGAGCGGGTTGTTACAGACTTCCCACCTTAAAAGAATTGCGTCCCCACAATTTCTTAAGATTGAAGTAATAGGTAGTGACCAAAAATTATACCACGAAGTGGTACAAGAAGAACCGACACGAAATTAAAAGATCACACCAACGGCTAGGTGAGATCCCAATTTCGTCTCGCATGATCATAAAAACTAGAGTTCAATCTCGAACTTCATTACCTATGAAGGTAGTCATCCCAAACGGGTAAAATAATTCCAAAAAAATTTATAGATGCTATGAATTCGTATTGATTTGCCTCTCGTTTTACAATTCTCAAAGGAATGAGAATTTGTATATGTAAGAATCTTGCAAATCAAATTCGAAATTTTCAAGAAGAAACAAGATTGGGTCTTACAGATCCGGAATATCAATAGTAGTTATTTCTCTTAGGATATGAGATGGTAAATTATGGTGGTTGACTATTCCATTCCAAAAACTTAATTACAACGATGTAGCGAATATCGAACTTCAGCTTTTTAGTCTTGCGACAAGGTGGTTGATGCCCACAAAAGAATGACTCAGAGATTCCAACGAAGCTAGCTAAAGGGAGCAATTCTCGAAGGAATAACAAATTCTAGAAAATTGGAAACATCGAGAAGATGATGGATAAGTTGTGCACAACTTACCACTTCGGAACAGTAGGATTTAATATAATTTTCCGCCAAAAATCTCAAATCGCAAAAACATCAACAATTAATCAGAGAAGCAATAGACAATTTCTATAACAAGATGAGATTAAACCAAAGAGGTCGTAATCCCCAAAAGTTTTGATTGATAAGGGTTAATAAGCGCGCGGAGACAATTGCCAATCCAAATGATTTAAACAAACAAAATAGGAATATCAAAAGAGCTCCTCCTTTCGATATACATTTCTAAGAACAACACAAGGCTAAGTCCATAAGTGAATTGACTATAGCACTTCTGGGTGATCGACTAGATCATAGATTCGAAGAAAGGAATTATTGAGTTTGCCGTGGATTGCAAAACCCAAATCTCCCCTCCCCATGGGATTCCCATTCTCTTGAGTGATCGTTCACTAGAGAAAATAAGGAGACCCATGGAATCACAAGAATACTAAATTCTCTTTAGCAAATCGAAACAAGGATTAAGAATTTGGTGAGATTTCTTATTGATTGGGAATCTCTAAAATAAAATATCTGAAATCCGAAAACAAGAGACATAAATAAATAACATTTTGGGTTGTTCCTGGAGTTATTTAATTTACTCAAAGGAAAGATTCATGATAACTTCTAATTAAAAATCGTGAACCACTTAATTTCTTGGAATTTCTCCAAGGAAATGTAGAAATAAATTATCTAGAAAGACAACAAACGATTACGAAAAAAACGTAAAAATCCAAAATATTATTATTTTGATCAACTTATTAGGAGAATTTTAATTTTAGGAATCATTTCGAGTGTCGGATTGTCACATAATGGTGTTTAGGAATTCCGAACTACAACATGGCGTCTCATATCTCGTTTGAGATCCTTAACGTACCCAATGGACAAGTTAACACAAGAAAGTCCTCACAATTTCTAATGTTCACGCAGATATCGCGAAAATATAAAAATTCAATAAATCATTCGGGATGGCATAAAGGAAATAAAATTCCTTTATCAACTTACGAATAAAACACAATTGATATCTTTTGATAACGAAGAACACGGTCGACCTATAACAAAATCACATAAATAAAATAATCTCTGAACAAGGTAAATGACATTAAGGAATAAATGACACGTACCTTGACTAAAGAAGAGGGATCACAAGGAGAGGGATGCTTTCCCTCGTTCTTGATCTTGAGTTTGTAATGCAACGATACATTTGTTGAGTTAATTTAACACAAATGCTTGGTGACTCACACCGGCACAACGAGGTAACAAATGAGTTGTTTTAGCCCGAAGTCTTAATGATCTAACACCGAACTAGAGCTATATAGCTGACAACAAGGGAGCAGGTTTAGTCACAAAGACATGTTATCTCCATACCGACCGACAAGTGAACAATAGACCATGCTAGGTACGTAGTGACGTACGAAACAATCTTTACTAGAAATTAAGAAATATCTGGATCAAAGGCACTTATGACGTGCATAATGACGCATGGGCAAGATATCCAATGATCAATCAACTTCAACGATCATAAATGATCAACAAGATAAGTGTGATACACAATAGGCCAAACAACGATCGATTAGCAACTCGAGTCAAAGAATGAAACAGAAGCACCACTAGAGCATACGGGCCCTAGATGGACTATAGAAATCAACCCAAAGGGGACAAGTCGATAACTATTCTAAAAAACTAAAAATAGGCCACTTGAGACATAATCACCCTCCCGTAGGAGGTACACTGGGTGAACCGGCACTTGCACGGCTACGACCAACTATTTCGCTTCTTTAAGGAAAACAACGTATGAAAACGTTAGTCTCAAGTTGAATTCAAACGATGCGAATTCAATCAAAATGGAATCATGTAGGAAGATAAGCTATGGAGGGTCTTAAGACTCTAAATGAAACCCTAAAGCATGATTCCTGAGAAAGGCTTAAGACAATACCATCGTTATACTATCTTACACTGTTCCGGAAAGTGGCTCCGATACCAACTGTAACACCCTACCTCTATACCCACTGTCGTCCAGTTTATTTCAGAGAAATGTCATAGACCATAATGGAGAATGAGGTTTGTGAAGAGTGACCAATTGTATGATTACCCCGTGTGAGGAATGCACATCGAATTATGATACCAATTAAACTTTGACATGACCATTCGGCACATAGGGAAACTACACAACGGCTACATGTAATGCGGAAGGTAGTATAAAATAGACAACAACAATAATATATATATATATATCACAGCCAGACACAAAATAATCATATCACAAAGGCGGAATAGATATGAATAAACCAAGAATGTGTACAACAAGTTAGTGGTCAACAAAGATCCACTAATACATGTACCATGATCTAAATAAACGAATATGTACAAAATGATAGATAGTGTCATAGGTACAAAAGTATATAAATTGGCTGAGATAGAGTAGCAAGATGAAAGCGGAAGATCACTCCTGCGAGGGGTCCCAGAGGAGTACCTAACATGACTCGGCGATCTGACCTGAGTATTATTCATAAGAATAAACAATAAACGAGTCAGTCTTGCTGTACTAATCAAATAAACTGAGATAATAAGAGATATAAAAAGGGATGACATGATTCTAGTAATAATATCTAATCATAAATAAATATGAAACATGGCATAACAACATGATCAGGAAATGAAAATGGATTGTCAACACACAAATATCTCTAGATAATCTCCTAGCTAATGTAGAATGCAATATTCGAATAATAGCACACAATAGGAAATAACAGAGGTAATAAATCTCATAACAAGAAAAGAGCATATAACAGTAAGAATTGACAAATAAATGTCAGACATAAATCAAATTGACGAGCATCGCATCAAAGTAAACATAAATCAAATTGACGCGCATCGCATTAAAGTAATCATAAATCAAATTGACGCGCTCGCATCACAGTAATCAAGAATCAAAAATCATTTAGAAATCAAGAAAATATCATAAAAAGAGGCCTGTTCATTAAAGATGAGATATGATCTCTAGGTAGCTAACCCATTTGTTTGAGCCAATGCTCCCCACAGAGCCAGGTCGTGACCCCGGTAGGTTGAAAACGCGTAAATCATATAATGTTGGGCCGAAGTCCCATAGATGAAGGTCCTAAACCGTAAAGTCCCACGCAGGAGATTGCGAACCAAACAAATATGTCGGGAAGCGGATACCAATGATTCAAGTGAGTATAAATTACCCTGAGATAGTTAATATAAGAAAATAGCTAAATGTCCCATAATCACCCGCTATTCTCGAATATTTACGAACCTGTCATTTTTTCATACTTAAAAAAACGAATAGAAATTATTCTGAGCTAGTTAATATAAGAAAACAGCGACATGTCCCATAACCACATGTTATTCTCGAATATTTACGAACCCGTAATTGGTTTCTATTCAAAACAAATAAAATCACCACACATGTTCGAATGCACGAGTCCAAGGGTTATTCACCGAAGCAAACATATAAGGGGTTATAGTCCTCAGTTTTACTAAGGTAAATAAACAAAATTTCTCGTTCGATCGATGGGATAAGGAATCGTATATAAATCAATAGTATCAGAACTGGGTTTAGAAATCGAATTTATTTTAATAGGATTTGAATTTAAAAACTGATTAAACATTGGTTCAATGCCCATTGGCAATACAAAACCCCTTTATCCATTGTGGTTCAAATATTCATAAAAACCGTCGCCGTAGCGAATGGAACACAAAAATAAAAAAAACATAAACTAACATTACAATAACATACAGGAAATCAAGGGATAACGGTTGTAATTTCGATCAACAAACGAATCGAAATCCCAAACTAGCACCCAAAGGTTTTAAACTATATCGGAATAGACTCAAAGGATATCGAGTCGATAATTCACGTTTTAGAGTCGTGAATAATAATCGAACTAATATCGAGGGTCTAACCCAAATTAATGAGTAAATAGATTCATAAAATAGAGCGCACGGGATCAAGAACGATTTCTAATGCAATTCACATTAAACTATGAGAATAGAGTCAATTAAAGATCAGTGATCAGTGAATCAAACAAATATCAATGTCGATGGATCGAGCTGCTGGAATCTGTGAATTCGTAAAGCTGAAGTTCACAAACGAAGTCCGAACGGCCCGAGCTCCATCAGGGAAAGTGCCTGGATGGGGGTAGACTGTGGACCGAGGTCCCTGTGGTCCATAGCAGTAAAATGGTCGACTGGCCAAAATGGGGTGGTCGACCGTTTTTACCAAGAAACAGAAATGGTCGACTGCCCTATTTTGGTCCTGTCGACCGGTTTTGACCTGGGCCGTTGCCCAGGTCAAATCTAGGGGGATTCACCCCCCGCAAGTGTCCGTAGTCGATCGTTGAGGTTCGTGACATCTTTGGGTCATCAACGAGACCTCTCTGATCCACCATATCAACTCGCAAAGCTCGAATGCAAATATGTTGATTATATATACAAATATGAACTAAATTCCAAACCAAAGCGTACAAACGCGAAATAAGCGAATTGTGAAGTCTTAGAACTTGTCGGGTGCGACAATGGTACTTCACCACACCACTTAATCGATTCAAATCAGGAGCATTGATCATGTGAATAACATATGTCATAATTTCTATTTCAAATGAAATTCAAACTAAGGAATCGAAGAGTATAAACTATCCTAACCAATTCAACAAGCAAATGCAACATGAAATGGTCCAAAATTATACTGTACAAGCACATAGGCTTGAGGCATAGATGTGAATTCAATAAAGAACTCACCTTTGGCTGAAGGAATGAAGAACAAGCTCCAAACCTAGGTTAGATCAACCTCTCTTCAACTAATACACTAGAATCTCCAATCTAAGATGAAAAAAATAGAATTCCTAAGAGTTAGGTCATAGGAAATCATAAAAATCGAAGAGAAAACAAGTAGGAGAAGGAGATGGAGAAGTTTACTCAAGTTGTCTCTTTGATTTCCCCTTTGATTTGAGCTTGTAATTGCAAAACCTAGCTTAGGAATATTAATTTCCCATTCCCTTCCCCATTTCCATTTTCTTTTAAGTATTTGAAGTGAATGAGAGAAAGAGAGAGCTAGGTGGGGGTTATAAGGTATGCTAGGTTAGCCAAACCAAGCCCAACCAGAGTCCAAATTTTCACAACCTCGAAACATATCGTGGCTTATAGATTTCGAACACCTAAACGACGTTTTGAACTCGATGGAAGTGGTTTTGAGTCCAATTTGTCCATATGCAAAAAGTACTATTTTGGTCTGATATCCAATGAAAAAGACCAAAATTTCTCAACTCAAAAGGTATAGATGTTTATAGTCAAAAAGGTTGTAAACGCTGATCCGGACTTAATGGAAGTGCTCCCGAGTCCTAATTTTATCGTTTATGAAAAATGACATTTTGAGTGACACATCGGATACGACGATATATTAAATAAAATATTTAAATCTATTATCATGGAATGAGCGGGTTGTTACAACTTAAGAGCTTCTCAACGTGTAGCAAACCTGCCTATTTTCACATATAATAAACTTATATATATACATGCACACTTTATTATCGTCATGAGTTCATATGGCTAATAATATTTTACATTATTAACCTACTAAGTCCAACTCTATATTTAAATTATAAGTTCTATATTTATTAATATAGATAAGGAAGGTTGTATCCTCTTTTACCTAGGACATTTATCTGATTTCTTCCCTAATTTGGACTTAGTATTCAAACGACAATCAATTTCCATTGATCCCCTTATGAAACCCATTTTATTCTATTTTTATTGCCGTTTATGACCATAATGGTCATATTTTCCTAAGGCAACTATTTATCAGTCCCAAGGTATCCATTTGTTGTACCCCAACAGACAATTACTATTCTTATTTATTTATTTATTTATTTATTTATTTATTTATTGGTTGATTGTTATGTGTGTGTGTGTATATATACACACACACACACCAGGGCTCTCACATTAAGTTGACTACTTGTGGATGCTGGATTTCCCGGATGATTCCGGGAAAACTTCTACCACAAGTTAAACTTAACCTCGTGCCTTAGTACATTTATATTTATGCATTGGACCCTTCACATTAAGCTGACTACATGTGGTTGCTGGATTTGCCGGTCAGTTACAGGAAGGCTTATACCACAAGTTGAGCTTAAACTCATGTCTAAATGTGGTTATAATTTAAATTTCCTAATTGGGGTGTACAATATTTATCCTTATTAATTTAGAAATTATAAACATTATCCTGCTATATTTACTTTCCCCATTCAACATTGATCACAATTGTTCAAATATATTATTTCAAGATGGATTACATTTACATATAATTCCATAATTGAACCTCATTCAAACATTCAATACAATGTATAATTTTACCATTTTACGCTGATTTGGATAGATAATATGTATATATTTATATTTATGTTTTCGTGCGGTCAACGTAGTTATTATTTTCATTTTTAGTATTTTAAATTTAGTGATTTGGTTTAATCAATAACCAAACATTCCTTTTTGCATTCAATCTTGCCAAAAGGTTTCAAATCTTACAGAAAGACCGTTAGCCATAATTATTGTAAACTATGCCTAATTAGTAAAATAGACATATCTCAAATTCACATGAAATATATATGTATTTTTTTTTTTGGAATAGTCGATGCAAACTACGCACAAATATGTATATTCATATTTATACATACATTTGCACCACTTTTAATTTTTAATTCTTTTTATCGTATCTCTTGTGAATTCAAAACGATCTTTTTTTCTTCAAAAAGAGGAAAATGGCTGACACGTCCTAGACTTCAACGATCCCGGAAGAGAAGGAGGATCCCAGATTGTTTTCAGAATACGATGCGTAAGAACACAAACAATAGAACATTTCTTGCTATTACAACAATTTATGTCAGAATACAAGAATATATCAGAGTTCAAATTATTAATATTACACAGCGGAAAATATCAGAGATTCAAAATAAATAGAAGTGGAAATTTAAAATGTATAAATACAATGCGTAGCAGAAATAAGTCAACTGACACAACTGAAAGAAATAGATGGATACAAAGCTTGTCGAATATAGCTCTAGTTGTAATCCAGGATCCTGTGAAAATGTATATCTGCAAACCCAAAACTACTAGCTGCCTGTGTGGAAACTAAGGGCACCCAGATTTCAGGCAGAAACAATAAACTCCAAGTCAGTCATGAGACTGGTATGAGAACTAAAACAGTTATTATACTTTACTTAAAATTGGGTAATCAAGGGACCTCGCTGTATAACATGGAACGGGTTTCCTCCCAAGAATACCATAAACAAACTACGCCAATAATAGACATATGGATCTACAATGCATCATACAACATGCAAATCCTCAATCTACCCATTTAGGTTTAATTCCAAATTTAGATTTTTCGAAATCCAATTCACTTTATAGAAATTATTTGTTTTGGACTTTATTCCTGAATTCTTATTTCAAATCATTTGAAATACATATCTCGCTTTTATATCAAAGTATATTTCACTTCAGGATCTCAAACCAAAATCTTTGGAAATATGAATTCCAAAACATCACAATGCATACAAAAAATATGCAACCAAATATCGAGAGGTATTCAGCCCTCAGACAATGCGAAGGGTACGCACCTTACTAACTCGATATATATATATATGTGCACCTCCCACGATGGAGCAGGCTACAGTGACGATGCACCTCCCAAGCCCTCGGGGAAAATACACCGCCCATCTCACCTATACTTTTAGTCATTCGGGTTACCCGAATCTTTAGCCACATACCAAATCATTTCATATCCCGAAGTAGGGAAAATCATTTCACAACATAATAATCAACTTTCCAAAATATAATACTTTACATTAGCAATTCACACATATGATTAGTCACTATTAATCACATAACCTTTGAGCTCGTATGTCTCAAAGAAGGGTGTTAAGCAAGAGAATAAATTCTCCGTCACCAAACAAATACATCATCAATAGCAACTAATTGGTTACGTGATGAAACACAATGTCAAACACATAATTCTTTTCTAAATCATTTCAGAAACATCGGGTTTTGTAACACCCCACGTCCGTTAGTGTCACTCACAAAGGGAATGCACTAAGTTCTGTGGAGCATTTAGGGTAAAAGATGTAGATAAATTACAAGACAGACAGAAATTAAGCAACGGAAAATAAAACTTTGCTTTATTGATAAAATAGTTTGTACAATGATTTCTTTACAATATCAGAGTATCATCTGTCTTACAAAATAAAGAAGCATAAAAATACATTTACATTCCCCAATGTAGCAAGAACCAGCCATAGCATCTGAAAAGAGAATCCAAGGAAAACTTCGACAAATCTTCAAGCTGGGAAAGAGTGACAGTCCAACTTAACATGAGCTATACTATTCCCTTGTTTACTACCTGGGGGGGAACGGAAGAAAAGAAGACGAAAGAAAAACAGAGTCAGACATAAAGCCTGAGTAAGTTCAGTAACTTCTAGCATGTGAACATGGAAAAACAAAATGACATGAATTAACTGAATACAAGATAACACCATGACGATAGGGTCAGCAAGATTAGATAAGATAATCACAAGATATGCTAAGATAAGATAAACTAGATATGTTCTAATACTTTCGCCGCTTCGCTATTTCCTTATTATACTGGTTTCTATATCTCTGCACCACCTAATTAGTATTCCAACTAGTAACGATAACGTGATCCCAATCCCTGTAGTTTCCATTGCCTTCAGGCATACATTTATTATTTATTACCTAGATCTAATCTAGGGTTTTCGATCAAGTGCTTTCTAGATTCAACTAGAATTTACGCTATTTGCTGAATGCTTCTCGGATTCAGGGTTTATGCCACCCAGTCCAACTAGGGATTATGCTACCTGTCGAACGATGCCCCCAAGTCTAGGACACACTACCTAGAGTGGTATATGTTCCTATACTTCCCCACGCATGTATCGCGAATCGTTTATTGCTTGTCTAGATGCACATGTCCTGTAATGTGTGGCCCGAGTCCTATGGCAGGGAAAATCAAGAAACACAGAACTCGGTCGGGAGCTTTCAGATATCTGTCGATGCAGATGCTAAGGTCTGTTTTTATTCCAATGGCTATGGTCCCACTTGACCCCTCCCTCAACTAATGAAAGGCACACCTTGAAAAATGAGAACTATACGCAGGCCCCCTATGCCCCCACTAACCTATGGCCATCCTCACCCATAACCAGATAGCAAGTAAATGGTCTTTTGGAGTTCTCCGCCTTTCCGCTTCACGTATCTCGACTGACTGAAGATGGATGGTAGACAACGAGTTGCTATCACAGGGCTACCGTTTTCTCGCCGAATCACGCTGGTCCATCCTAGTCTTTAGGTTGCCATATATTGCAACCAAGGCATACCCCTGGTTCTTCTAACACAGACCTTAACCTCTGTGAGCCCAGGAGGATCATCTGCAGCCTCACAGAGGGATACCAAGAGTACCCTCACGTCCCCTCGAAGCCTCGGGCTTCGTAACCCAATTCGTTGGAGCCTTCTTTTTACTCAGACGGACATTCGCTCCTTCCCGTGTTATACTAAGAATTACTACTTAGTTTTGCAAACTAAGGTTTACCACTTAGTTTCCAGAATCGTTGTTTTCTTAACTAAGGTTTACTACTTAGCTCCTTTTAACTAAGGTTTACTGCTTAGTTCTCTTTCCCGTCAATTTGGATTGGTTAAGTGTCATTAGTCAATTCAAACTAACTTAACCCTCTTCATTTATCCTGTTAAACTGGTTAAGTGTTATCAGTAATTCATGTTGACTTAACCCTACCACAAACCAAGTTATATTGGTTAAGTATTTCTTATTACTTAACCCTACCCATTCATCCTGTATTGGTTAAGTGTTCCTTTTTAACTTAACCTTGCCCGTCTGTTTTAACTAACATGTTATTAATGGTTAAGTATTATCCCTTCATGTTTTAAACTTAACCCTATCCCTTTATCACATTCCGACGGTTAAGTGCTCAAGTTTACTTAACCCTACGGTCTAGTCCAGCTAACATATCAAATTGCCTAAGTGTATAAAATTTTACTTAACCCCAACCTTTAGTCTAGTAAACATGTTAATTTGGCTAAGTGTATTAACTTTACTTAACCCCACCTTCTAGTCTAGTTAACATGTTAATTTGGCTAAGTGTTTTCTTAGTTACTTAACCCCTACAAATCTTGTCTTGTTACCATGTTAAGTTGGTTAAGTGTCCCTATGGACTTAGCCCTCCCATTCTAGCTTAACTGTGTTAAGTGTCTGTATGAACCTAACCCCATCCATTGGTTTTGTTATCATGTTGAATTGGTTAAGTGTCTTAGTTAACTTAACCCTACCATTCTTGTTCTAGCTTTAACTAAATAAATTAAAGCCGCGACCACTCACATTAGACAGTGTGATTACTGGATGTGCCGGTTGGTTCCGGGCAGGTTTACATCGCAACTCAGTCTAACCTCGGGTTAGGCATATTCGTGTTTTCTAAGTTCAAACGGTTTTGATTGATTTTCAAATCAAGTTTTGAAAGTAACCATCCCGTCCGTCGGATCAGTTAGGGATAGCCAGGGAGAGCAGGAAACTTGTATTTTCCAAACCCAAGCCTAGACACTATCCTCTCTGTCACCCTAGAACTTTCTGGTGTATTATTAAAAGAGATGTCGTTAATAAACCTTTAATTTGTCTAAATATACATTTTCTCATTTAGGACAAATTCTATAACTAAATCATTCCTAATTTACTTATTTCCTGATTACTCTTTTAATGTAAATTGTCAACATTCATTCTTAAGGCCCATTCTCCCCTCTATATCATATTTATGCCTTTTTGGTATGTAAACTATACCAAATTAAGTGTCACTAACCATGATTTTTGCTAAACCTAACAATTACTCCCAATTATGGCCAATTTCAAATTTATGCCAATATACTTATCATGCCAAATTAGCTAATCCAATTCTGATTTAACATTCAAATTACAGTTCATGTCAAACTAGACTTATTATTCTAGTTCACAATTCATGTAAATGCTAGATTTACAAGTCAATACTAGGTTCAAATTACACATCCTATAATTCATGTCAATTTTATCCAATTTGCATTTCTATGAACATGCCATAATACATGTTCCCAATTTATGCCAATTTCCAAGTTTAAAACTA
Source organism: Allium sativum (assembly GCA_030737875.1). Classification (NCBI taxonomy): domain Eukaryota; kingdom Viridiplantae; phylum Streptophyta; class Magnoliopsida; order Asparagales; family Amaryllidaceae; genus Allium; species Allium sativum. Next base: position 154,132,816 of record CM060912.1, read on the forward strand.
CGTTTTTTTAGTAAATTTCATATTTTGCCCAAATCGTATTCCCACCGTTCGTATAATCGTGATTCAATCTAGATTATAGATAAATCTAGATTCGTAGAAAATAGGGAATGAACCAAAGATACTATGAAAAAGATAGGCATAATAACTGGCATAAAATGATAATTTACCAATTACAGACCTAACGAATTTCATTGGAATTGATCTAGAACATCGAAGGCCTATAGGTCTGAAAATCTTATGACATAAAAAGGGTTGAATAACGATGTAGGTTCAAGAACATGGGTAGACCTAACTTTATAGGTAAATTCCCAAGGTCTAAAACCAAAGAAAACCAAGAATAGACAGAATAGATAATCAGGTCTAGACCCAATTTCATAGTCTCAAAACTTAAGCAACACTTTCCTAGTCATGAATCATAGATGTTTAATCACAGTTGTCCTTGTTATGTCATAGGCAATAGTTTATGTTTCCTAATCAAAGGCATAGGTTTGTGTTCATAGTCAAGGAAATATTTCTCATAGTCACAGTCACAGTCATAGGCAATGTTCATAGTCATAGGCAATGTTCATAGTCATAGGCAATGTTCATAGTCAAAGAGGCATATGGTTTTAAGGTCCATAGTTTCATAGTCACAGTCTCATTGGTCATCGAATCATAATAGTTCTTAATTATGCCCAAAGAAATAAGCACTGATTCGAATAGAAAGAATTGGCATACTCTTTTATTCCTTTAATTACATGTCACGAACAGAGAAAAACGTTCAAATCTAAAAAGTAACCGACTTACAGAGATTGGTTTTTAGAATAGAAAGATGGCGTTGCTATGATTCGTGCGACATTGCTCGAAACCGTTTGAGTTAGCCTTTGATTCTTATCTTGAAGCTTTAATCTTGATTCAAATGTCTTCTTGATAACTTGAGCAGCATAACCTTGTCTTGGATTTTCGTATTATCTTCTTATTTTTATTTATTTATACATTTTCTCAGAGGTAGCATAAGGATAGAAAAGAATTGTGAGTAGAGAAGGAGACTAGGGTTGTTTATATAGTGTAGAAGCCAACGAATCTGGTCAGAATGGCGTCCGGATACAGAAGAACGAACCAGACTGCAGATCTGGAAAAAGCACGGGGGGTCGACCCCCAGGTCGACTATCCAGTCGACTTGGGTCTTGGGCGGGAAAATTCCCGCCTAGCCCAATCTGGGTCCGATTTTGAATTTTGAACTCGTTTTCTGACCTGTTCGAATTTTAAATCGAATTCTGAAACTTCTCAAGACCATAACTCCTTCATACGGAGTCCGATTAACGCAAACTCGGACTTTATCTCATGCAGAATTCCGAGACGAACGCAATGGCGCAGCCCATTTCCCTTGATTTTGATTTTAAAATTTAATTCTGCCTTGATTTGTGAATCCTAGTGTTACAGAATTACGGGGTGTTACAGGTTTAGTCCTCGAAATCCTGTCTGTTTTATAAAACATTCCCTATCCAAAATCAGGAAAACATTTCTTTTCACTTAAGAAAATCTCTTTTCAAAATCATTCATTAATTTTGAAATAAAAAACATCACTAACACCTCATAGTCAAATCGTGAAGTGATTCACCAGGTGTTAGCATACAAATATTTCTACCCAACCCAATGCTAAATGAAAAAGCATATCTTGCTCATAAACTGGTCGAGTAGAATCCAACCAATCAATATCAACAACCAGGTAGATTTGGTTTATACCACATCTCATGTTTTGGTAAATTTATTCACCATTCATTTATTCAAATTTAATTAAAGATTTATTAGAACTCTAGTTCAGATTTAATTTCATAAATCATTACTTGATGATTATTCAACTTTCCAGAAATTAATCTTGCCTTTAATTGGGTTAAAGAAAAAATGCTATTTAAAACACAGTTCACGATAAACCCAAAATCATCTTCCATAAAAATGGAACCTTCACGGAAATCATAATAGTTTATAGTCGACATAAATTTCCGTATTAGACAAATACTATAAGTGGAACAACGAAAAGGTCTTTTAAATTCCATATATAGTGTCGGTCTTCCTTCACAGAAGCTCATTTCGATTATCGCTAAATCAAATTCCATTCAATTCCAATTTAGTTTATTAAATTGGAAAAACTTTACTTTGGAAATTTTCCATTAAATCTTAATAAAAAAATTATAAATTCCAAATCATATCTTCATTGTCAATTGGGTTTAAGAACAAACGTTATTTAAAACATCCTTCACAATGAACCCAAAATAATCTTCCATTTAATTCTAATTTATAATTATAGATTTGAAATCTTCTGAAACACCCCACCTCCGTTAGGGTCACTCTCAAAGGGAATGCCCTAATTTTGGTGGAGATTTATAAGTATAAGTCACAGATATACAAGACAGATATAAGAACACATATTTTTGAACAGCGGAAAACAACAACAACTTTTATTCCAACAAAATACGTGTTACACAAACAATGTCATAATTTGTCTTACAATACTTCCAAAAACATAACATCTTCATAACTGTCTTGATTACATTATTTAAAGAAGCATAAAAACATAAGTAAACTGCATAAGTCCCATAATTGCTGTCCAAAGCCATAGTCCATAACGAAAAAGATCCAAGCAATACATTCTTTCTCTTCGAGCTGGATGTGAAAACTGGTCAAGCTGCGGTATTCCCTCCCTGTGGACCTAGGGGGGAAACGAAAGAAAAGAAGACGAAAGAAAAGTAGAGTCAGACATAAAGCCTGAGTAAGTCTAGGACTATTCAGTCTATGAATAAAGAACTGGGTATGATAAGTATAAACTGGAAATGGGAAAGCACCATAAACTAAGTTAAGTTGTCTAGAGTCGAATATACTATCGTACCCCATATTAATCTCTACATCCATAGAAACTAGTTCCCAACAGGCACCCCACAATCAGGGTGAAGTGATCCGTTTTCTGATGATCGGCTCCTACTCGCATAGTTACATGTGTCTTACGGTCCCCGATGTTGTAGTTACCTATGTTGGTCCCACCATGGGGTGTATCAAGTCCCATGGTGGAGGCCCGACACAATCCTAGAATGCACAGGTATGCTACTGGTGCCCAGTGCCTTATTTTTCTACGTCGGAGTGTGTGCACGCCCGCACCCCGTTAGAACCTACACTGCTGCACCACCGCCGTCGATTTGACCTCTTACAGTCAGCCCAGTAATCGTGCCCCACCCTGCCTAGTTCAGGGTATCCTGATACACCTTGTAGGTTTACTGCTGAAAAGAGTCCCCGACTACTAGGTTTTCTATTTCTAGCCAACATGCTAAGTTGGTTAAGTGTTTTGTAAACCCAACCTCCAATCAGTTTGTATAGTTTAGCATGTTCCATTTTGATTAAGTATTAATTCAATTTACTTAATCCTATCAGTCCTGACTCAGCCTTAATTTTCTTATTAAAGCCTTGACCTCTCACATTAGACAGGTATTGTTGTGGCTGCCCGTTGTCGGTTGGGTCCGGGCAGTCTTACGCCACAACTCAGTCTAACCTCGGGTCCTTATTGGGCTCCGTGTTTAACCACCCACATTGGATAGGTATTGTTGTGACCACTGGACAGCCGGGCTGTTCCGGGCAGGTTTACATCACAACTCAATCCAACCTCGGGTTAAACACATCATATTTTCTAAACTTACATATTTTGTCTCTTTTCTTTTTATATGTAAATATTTGCGGCCCATCATTCAAATTCATCTTTATTGGGTAAAATTAATTTATGCCATTTAATTGTTTTTCAAGGTTGTTGGCATGCATCAAACATGCCAACACATATGTTCTATATTCTAACCCAATCGTCATTACCCCTATTTTATACGTTCGCTACAATATAACATATGTTGGGTTTAACATTTAAACCCAACTTAGCCACATGAAAAAGGGGAGGCTTAGAACATGGTGTTTATTATTCTAAGTAACATAAAAAGTGGAGTGTGAACGCATGAACTTGCAACATAACGAACTAATTAACATGAATTGGGCACATGTGAACCTGCATTGTAATAGCATATAATCATGGCATAAACATACTTAAACATAATTCATTCTATTCATATAATCATGGCGGAAACATACCTAAACATGAACCATTCTATTCATATAATCATGGCATAAACATACCTAAACATGGATCATGGTTTTTAATCTATTCATGTAAACAGGCAATTGGAATGTAAATCTAACTTAATTATGTATCACATATATCACCATATGATTTTGATAACAACATAGGCCTAAAATATGTTTTCAACTAGGCATAACACCAAACATAGTTTAATCATGTTCATAAAGATACTTACTTTTGTCTCTAATACAAAAGTATGGTTTTACACTTGAATCATGATGCCAATTCCAACATAAATTCATATAAGCCATAGTACTTAGTGGAATCCAATTATACACTAAAAGTGATTATAAAAGTATGTACATCATATTGGCATAATGGTGAATCATATACTTGCATGAATCTCAAATAAACTACCACAACATATGGTCGTTAACATGAATCATATACTTGCAAATATCCAATCGTTATACCACAATATTTCCAAATCGTTTAGAATCAAAACATCATACAAATATAGATTATTATCACCACAAGTTGAATACAATTCTATTTCTCATTTTACACAAATCAAAACACAATTATTTATTCACATCGGAATAGCACTCTACTTACAACGTATGACGAATCTTCAATTCAGGAATCTGAATTCTGAATTTGGAGATGCTATCCTTTGTTGTAGGCGTTGTTTTGATTTAATTGACGTTGCTTTAAGTTTTTGAATACCCTCTTAATTGTCTCTCAATTTCTGATGGCTATTCCTAGTCTTTCCTCAGCAGCATGACGGTCTCATCTCCATTTTTGTTTGTGTGAATTAGGGTGAGTCTTAGGTCCTTTTTATAGAGTTTGTGAGTTGATTAGGACCGTCGATGGAGCTTGGTTTAATAATAGCTGTTCGTTTGAAGGAGAGACCAATCAGGAGCTGACACCTAACCCTAGTGACAAGGCAAGGCTCAGAAAATCGACCAAACACAGACCAGGCCAGCCAGGGGGGCTGGGTTCGACCTGGCTCAGGGGCCAGGTCGACCCCCCAGTCGACCCCCAGGTCGACTATGTAGTCGACCTGGGTGCCCCAGGTCGACTACCCAGTCAACATGGGTAGCCCAAGTCGACTACCCAGTCGACCTGGGTGCCTTGGGCGGGAAAATTCCCGCCTTGGCCCTTCTGGCCCGATTTTTGAAATTTAAACTTGTTTTCTAAGCTGTTTTGGTCTGTTTGAATTTTAAACTGAATTCTGAAACTTCCGGAGGCCATATCTCCCTCATACGGAGTCCGTTTTACGCAAACTCGGACTCTATTTCAAGCAGAATTCCGAGAGGAACACAATGGCATATCCCGTTTCCCTTAATTCTTTGATTTGAAATTAGTTATACTTTAATTTGTGAATTTCACTGTTATAGAATACACGGGGTGTTACATTCTCCCCCACTTAAAAGGATTTCGTCCCCGAAATCTTCAAGTTCAGGAAGAATGTACGTCCTAACATCCATCTACTCATCCATCAAACACGAGCATCCATTGTCCTTAAAAGACTTCTAATGCTTCATGATCATATGCGAAGTATGTGTATATGTACTTATCTAATGCAAAATTAGTCGGTCTACTGATTCATTTGACCTCCTTAATGCAAATTATGTAAGTGCCATGAATCCATTATGTATGCAAATTTTCCTATTCATGATTCTACATGAGTGCACAATCATTCATATATAAATGCAACAACCATATAGCAACACATTAAACTTCAACCATATACGAATAAATACATTTATGCATATGCAATATGAAGTGACTGAGCCGATCTAAAACCTAGATTGTGTGTGTATATGCAACCACGAGCAACCACTAGCAATCACTTGCAACCACTTGCAACCATCATCCATAACATGTTTCAATTACATGTTTTCATCCAAAGAGTTTCTACCTAAAAGATAAGGTCGAGGAGATATACCTAAAAAGATAGATAAAAGCGCAACTTAAAGAAAAAGAAAGATCAAAGATGTACCCTCGAAAAGAAAAGGGTAGGCTGCGCGTATTCTAGCTTTAGTTTCGCAAGTTGCGTCTCCCTCGACGTCGCTCCACTGAACTTTGACGAGCTTGACTTCACGGTTTGGAACTTTCCTCATATGCGGGTTGGAACTTTCCTAATATGCGGGTTGAAAAGAAAAGAAAACTGACGAGCTTTTTCACTTCCGTTCCTAATATGCGGGTTGGAACTTTCCTCACGGTTGCTTCGCGTTCCACTTCAGCTTCTTCTAGGATATTTGGCTCTACCACTTCAGCAGATTCATGTAGACATTTTCGGAGGTGCGAAACATGGAAAACGTTGTGAACTCCGGCCAATTTTTCGAGTAGCTCTAATCTATAGGCCATTTTCCCAATTTTCTCGATGATAGGAAATGGCCCTACGAACCTTGGTGCTAGCTTTCCTGTGGTTCCAAAACGAACAACGTTCCTTAGCGGAGATACCTTAAGAAAAACTCTGTCCCCAACCTCAAATTCAAGGTCGGTCCTCCTCTTGTCGGCATAGGATTTTTGTCTGTCTTGGGCTGTCTTCATCCTTCTCCGTATTAAGTCTACTTTTTCTGAAGTCTCTCGGATCATATCCGGTCCAAGTATGAGCTTGTCAGTAGACTCCCACCAACAAGTGGGCGATCGGCACGGTCTTCCATATAAAGCTTCGAAGGGCGCCATTCCGATGGTTGCTTGGTAGCTGTTGTTGTAGGCAAATTCCACCAAAGGAAGATGGTCTTCCCACGTCCCTCCGAAGTCAAGGACGCACAGTCTTAAAAGGTCCTCCAAAACTCTGTTCACTCTTTCTGTCTGGCCGTCGGTTTGGGGATGATAGGTTGTGCTTAAGCATAACTGTGTGCCTACCGCTTCTTGCAGACTCCGCCAAAACTCACTTGTGAAGATAGGGTCTCGGTCACTAACAATGCTGGATGGTATTCCATGGAGTCGAAAAATTTCCTTGAGGTAAAGAGATGCTAGGGATGAGGCAGTTCTTTTACTCTTGACAGGTAAGAAGTGGGCGCTTTTAGTAAGCCTATCCACTATTACCCAAATGCTAGTGTTTCCTCTTCTAGACCTAGGCAGCCCATCAATGAAGTCCATTGAGATGCTATCCCACTTCCACTGCGGGACCTCTAGAGGATGGAGCAGACCGCCAAGCTTTTTCTGTTCCGCCTTAACCTGTTGGCACACCATACACTTAGAAACGAGATCTGCCACGTCCTTCTTCATGCCGTTCCAAAAGAAAGTTCTCTTTATGTCCTTGTACATTTTATCCCCGCCTGGGTGTATCGTCATCTTGGAGTGATGTGCTTCCTCGAGAACCTTCTTTACTAAATCCCTTGTCTGTGGGACGCATAGTCTTCCATCTCGCCTTAGCCAACCCTTGTCGTCGATGGAGTATCTGCTGAGGTGACTTGAAGTCTCACCCCTAATGAGCCTATCAATCGTCTCCACAAGCTGAGGGTCTTCGCGTTGTGCTGTCCCTATTGTGTCCACTAAAGTCGGGCGTACTTCGAGAGATGCTAGCAAGCCCGGTACAAAATCGGAGGAGGGCCTAAAGTCAAAGTTGGCTATAAACTCTAGGCTTTGTCTTTCAACAAACAGTGGGCTTAGGGTTAGTTTCTTTCGGCTCAACGCGTCTGCCACTACGTTGCCTTTGTCCGGAGTGTAGGAGATCTCAAAATCGTACGAGGCAAGAAACTCCATCCATCTCTGTTGCCTCAAGTTAAGATCTTTCTGCGAGAAAAGATATTTCAACGATTTATGGTCAGTGTAAAGTTCGAACTTCTCACCTAGGAGATAGTGTCGCCAAGACTTGAGTGCAAAGACGATGGCAGCTAACTCAAGATCGTGGGTCGAGTAGTTCTTTTCATGCACTTTCAATTGCCTTCCACCATAAGCTACTACCCTTCCTTCTTGAATTAAGACAACGCCTAGCCCTGTCCTACATGCATCTGTATAAACTGTGAACATCTTGCCTCCATCTGGCAACGTCAAAACTGGGGCGGTTGTAAGAGCCCTTTTTAGTCGTTGGAAAGCAAATTCGCAATCCAAGTCCCAATTAAACACTAGATTCTTCTTGGTCAACTTTGTGAGCGGAGCTGATATCTTTGCAAAGTCTCTGATGAATTTCCGATAGAAGCCTGCTAGCCCGAGAAAGCTTCAGACCTCTGTTGCGTTCTTTGGTGTCTTCCAGTCCTGCACCGCTACTACCTTAGCCCGGTCTACTGCTAACCCTTCTTTGGATACTATGTGCCCAAGAAATCTTACTTTCTCTCTCCAAAAGTGGCATTTGGAGAATTTGGCTTTTAGTTGATGGACTCGTAGGGTTTCCATGATTGCCCTTAGGTGCTGAGCATGCTCTTCTTCACTCTTTGAGAAGATCAAGATATCGTCTACGAAGACCACTACAAACTTGTTGAGGAATTCTCTGAACACCCTACTCATCAGGTCCACGAAGTAAGAGGGTGTGTTTGTCAAGCCAAAAGGCATGACAAGCCATTCAAAAAAGCCGTCTGGGGTTCTGAATGCTGTCTTATCGATACTATCTTCAGCCACCCTTAGCTGATGAAATCCGGTTGCTAAATCGAGTTGGGAGAAAACAGACGCTCCTACAAGCTGATCAAACAGATCGTCAATTCTGGGGAGAGGGTGCCTATTCTTTTTCGTCAGTTTGTTAAGCTCCCTATAGTCAACACATAGACGGAGTGAACCATCCGCCTTTGTAGCGAGCACCACTGGAGCGCCCTATTCTGAAATGCTCCATCTAATGAACCCCTTTTCTAGAAGCTCTTTAATCTGTTTACTGAGCTCTTTCCTTTCCCGTGGAGCCATGTGTCTAACGGGCAACGCAACGGGCTTTGCATTATCTACAAGATATATGCGGAAGTCTATTTCCCGCTTCGGAGGTAAGCCCTTCACCTCTTCGAAGACATCCGGATATTCCCGGACCACTCTAACCGATTGCAAACTATCAACAGAAGCATCTAGCAATTCAAGATAACTAAGCATAACCGCATACGAAGGATTACAAGTAATTTCCAGAGTGTTACCGAGTTGGGTCAGAAGCCTAACAACCCTTTTCTCACAATCCAGGATGGCACCATTACTGGATAGCCAATCCATGCCAAAAATCAAACCATATCCCGAAAAGCTCAAAACAAAGGCACTACATTTAAATTCTACGCTTAGAATAGAAATTTTCAATCCCACACAGATCATAGATAAATAAGCTGGGCCCCCAATTGGATTTAAAACAATTAAGGGGTCCTCTACCATTCTAGTTTCTAGGTGCAGAGATTCTACTAAAGCAGATGAGATAAAGGAGTGTGATGCGCCAGAATCGAATAAAGTGCGAACTGGGTGATCATAAAGATAAACTACACTTTCTACAGAAGTATTTATACCTCGCTGCTGCAGAGGTGGTGCTTCTAGCGCATGAACTTGTGCCCCTGAGGTGGATTCAGCCCTCTGCCCCTGCCCTCGCTTCTTTGGGCAATCCTTAGCCAGGTGGCCTGTCTCACCGCAAGAAAAGCACCCACCATTCATCTTGGCCTTCTTTTTCCGGCAATCTTTCACTAAGTGCCCCACTTTGCCACAAAAATTACACTTCCTCTTCTCTTTGTTGTCTTTCCCGCCCTTCTTAAAGTCTGTCTTCTTAGGCTGCAAACCTTCTTTCTTCCCCTGAGAGCTTTCTGCCTTTGTCTCCTTCTTGCCCTTATCCTCTTCGTTCAGCAATGCCATCTGCACCAACCTTTCATACGTAGCTCCCATGGGTATATGAGTCATGGCCAAACTATGTAATGGCTCATTCAACCCCTTGACAAAGCGGAGAGCCTTCTTGTGCGGGGTGTAGACTAGGTCCAGTCCGAACCTAGCCAGCTGATCAAACTGGTTAACATACTCTTTGACTGTCATATTCCCTTGCTTAAGAAATAAGAATTTTTCCAACTGAAGGCTCCTTTCAGCTTCTGAGAGAAATTTAGCCTCAAACCTTGCCCTAAAGTCCTCCCATGTTTCCACTGGTCTTTCTACATTAGTGACTTCCCACTAGTAGGAAACCTCGCCTTTAAGTAGCCATACTGCCAGTTGTACCTTCTGCCTATCTTCTACCTCAAAGATGACGAATAAGTCCTCTGCTTCTTTTAGCCAATTCCTGGCTACCACGAAGGACTCGGTTCCATGAAAGTCCTTTCCTCCCATAGCTTTAAAATCTTTACATATCTTAGCAAAAGTATTTCCCCGCGGAGGAGGTGGAGGAAGAGGTGCTGCTGCAGCTGGATGATTCCCTACAGCTGGAGGAGGAGGAACGGTAGGACCTGGATGAGTGGCCCTTGCTTCTAAGAATCGTCCAAACCAACCAGGTATTGGTATACCCTCTGGCAAGTTAAGTTCTTCGGACATGCTGAAACAAAAAGGATAGATTCAAAACGAAGGATAAAAGATAGTACCTATGGCTTTGGGGGGGACTATGCCTTTTTAAAATAATATTTTATCTTTTAAAAATGCTTCTGTAAATTTTCTTTTGAAAATAAATTTTCAAAACTTTTTATCTTATCTGGTAAACCTATGCTCTGATACCAAGTAAAACACCCCACCTCCGTTAGGGTCACTCTCAAAGGGAATGCTCTAATTTTGGTGGAGGTTTATAAGTATAAGTCACAGATATACAAGACAGATATAAGAACACATATTTTTGAACAGCAGAAAACAACAACAACTTTTATTCCAACAAAATACGTGTTACATAAACCATGTCATAATTTGTCTTACAATACTTCCAAAAACATAACATCTTCATAACTGTCTTGATTACATTATTTAAAGAAGCATAAAAACATAAGTAAACTGCATAAGTCCCATAATTGTTGTCCAAAGCCATAGTCCATAACGAAAAAGATCCAAGCAATACATTCTTTCTCTTCGAGCTGGATGTGAAAACTGGTCAAGCTGCGGTATTCCCTCCCTGTGGACCTGGGGGGGAAACGAAAGAAAAGAAGACGAAAGAAAAGTAGAGTCAGACATAAAGCCTGAGTAAGTCTAGGACTATTCAGTCTATGAATAAAGAACTGGGTACGATAAGTATAAACTGGAAATGGGAAAGCACCATAAACTAAGTTAAGTTGTCTAGAGTCGAATATACTATCGTACCCCATATTAATCTCTGCATCCATATAAACTAGTTCCCAACAGGTACCCCATAATCAGGGTGAAGTGATCCGTTTTCTGATGATCGGCTCCTACTCGCATAGTTACATGTGTCTTACGGCCCCCGATGTTGTAGTTACCTATGCTGGTCCCACCATGGGGTGTATCAAGTCCCATGGTGGCGGCCCGACACAATCCTAGAATGCACAGGTATGCTACTGGTGCCCAATGCCTTATTTTTCTGCGCCGGAGTGTGTGCGCGCCCGCACCCCGTTAGAAACTACACTGCTGCACCACCGCCATCGATTTGACCTCTTACAGTCAGCCCAGTAATCGTGCCCCACCCTGCCTAGTTCAGGGTATCCTGATACACCTTGTAGGATTGCTGCTGAAATGGGTCCCTCGCTACTAAGTTTCCTATTTCTAGCCAACATGCTAAGTTGGTTAAGTGTTTTGTAAACCCAACCCCCAATCAGTCTGTATAGTTTAGCATGTTCCATTTTGATTAAGTATTAATTCAATTTACTTAATCCTATCAGTCCTGACTCAGCCTTAATTGTCTTATTAAAGCCTTGACCTCTCACATTAGACAGGTATTGTTGTGGCTGCCTGTTGCTGGTTGGGTTCGGGCAGTCTTACGCCACAACTCAGTCTAACCTCGGGTCCTTATTGGGCTCCGTGTTTAACCACCCACATTTGATAGGTATTGTTGTGACTACTGGACAACCGGGCGGTTCCGGGCAGGTTTACATCACAACTCAATTCAACCTCGGGTTAAACACATCGTACTTTCTAAATTTACATATTTTGTCTCTTTTCTTTTTATATGTAAATATTTGCGGCCCATTATTCAAATTCATCTTTATTGGGTAAAATTAATTTATGCCATTTAATTGTTTTTCAAGGTTGTTGGCATGCGTCAAACATGCCAACACATATGTTCTATATTCTAACCCAATCGTCATTACCCCCGTTTTATACGTTCGCTACAATATAACATATGTTGGGTTTAACATTTAAACCTAACTTAGCCACATGAAAAAGGGGAGGCTTAGAACATGGTGTTTATTATTCTAAGTAACATAAAAAGGGGAGTGTGAACGCATGAACTTGCAACATAACGAACTAATTAACATGAATTAGGCACATGTGAACTTGCATTGTAATAGCATATAATCATGGCATAAACATACTTAAACATGAATCATTCTATTCATATAATCATGGCGGAAACATACCTAAACATGAACCATTCTATTCATATAATCATGGCATAAACATACCTAAACATGGATCATGGTTTTTAATCTATTCATGTAAACTGGCAATTGGAATGTAAATCTAACTTAATTATGTATCACATATATCACCATATGATTATGATAACAACATAGGCCTTAAATATGTTTTCAACTAGGCATAACACCAAACATAGTTTAATCATGTTCATAAAGTTGCTTACTTTTGTCTCTAATACAAAAGTATGGTTTTACACTTGAATCATGATGCCAATTCCAACATAAATTCATATAAGCCATAGTACTTAGTGGAATCCAATTACACACTAAAAGTGATTATAAAAGTATGTACATCATATTGGCATAATGGTGAATCATATACTTGCATGAATCTCAAATAAACTACCACAACATATGGTCGTTAACATGAATCATATACTTGCAAATATCCAATCGTTATACCACAATATTTCCAAATCGTTTAGAATCAAAACATCATACAAATATAGATTATTATCCCCACAAGTCGAATACAATTCTATTTCTCATTTTACACAAATCAAAACACAATTATTTATTCACATCGGAATAGCACTCTACTTACAACGTATGACGAATCTTCAATTCAGGAATCTGAATTTTGAATTTGGAGATGCTATCCTTTGTTGTAGGCGTTGTTTTGATTTAATTGACGTTACTTTAAGTTTTCGAATTGTCTCCTAATTGTCTCTCAATTTCTGATGGCTATTCCTCGTCTTTCCTCAGCAGCATGACGGTCTCATCTCCATTTTTGTTTGTGTGAATTAGGGTGAGTCTTAGGTCCTTTTTATAGAGTTTGTGAGTTGATTAGGACCGTCGATGGAGCTTGGTTTAATAATAGTCGTTCGTTTGAAGGAGAGACCAATCAGGAGCTGACACCTAGCCCTAGTGACAAGGAAAGGCTCAGAAAATCGACCAAACACAGACCAGGCCAGCCAGGAGGGGCTGGGTTCGACCTGGCTCAGGGGCCAGGTCGACCCCCAGGTCGACTATGTAGTCGACCTGGGTGCCCCAGGTCGACTACCCAGTCGACCTGGGTAGCCCAGGTCGACTACCCAGTCGACCTGGGTGCCTTGGGCGGGAAAATTCCCGCCTTGGCCCTTCTGGCCCGAATTTTGAAATTTAAACTTGTTTTCTAAGCTGTTTTGGTCTGTTTGAATTTTAAACTGAATTCTGAAACTTCCGGAGGCCATATCTCCCTCATACGGAGTCCGTTTTACGCAAACTCGGACTCTATTTCAAGCAGAATTCCGAGTCAAACACAATGGCATATCCCGTTTCCCTTAATTCTTTGATTTGAAATTAATTATACTTTAATTTGTGAATTTCACTGTTATAGAATACACGGGGTGTTACATCTTCATTTATCTTAATTAAAATATTTATTCTTCTCTCCACGGGGTTCAAGAATGGTGTTATTAAAGACGCCATTCACGACAAATCCCTAAATCCAATTTGATATTAAATACAAGGCTCTGAATACAGATAATATCGGCTTATATTCAACATCAAATTCTAAAACCAATGGATATCGTATTGGGAATAATGATATCTGTATCTTCCAACTTCCTCAACAATATCCGTATAATCATGGAATCCAATATCAAAATATTTCGAAGAGTATTTCCTTTTAAATCCTTTCCAATTCATACGTTGGAAAATTCTAGTTATTTCAAAAACCATTTACAAATCCAATTTTTCAACCTTTTACATTGGATTATTATTCTAGTAAATAACTAGTTCATTTCAATAAAAATATTTTTTTCTTTCCGAACTTGGAATTTTTCAACCAAAATCTTTATAAATCATTTATTTTGATTTTAAACAATTTTTTCATATTTTTAATAATTTTATTAAGGCCTTTATAGTCGGTTTCCAATAACGGCCACCTAACTGCATCAATAACGACCTTTTCTGAAATTGATTTGGACATAATTTATAATCCAACCATTCAAAATTAAATCTCTTATATTCATTGGATAGATCTTTTCGATACGACCCCAACGGTTCCATTTTTAGAAGAATCCGACGGCTATATCTCCTGTTACATGAATTTAAAGTTAATGGTTGAAATTCGCGAACGGTCGTTGCGCGGCGCGTTCTATTCAAGATATTATATAAATATAATATATATCGTCGATTTCCATTCAAAACGTATTTTATAAATCGTTTATAAATTCATTTTAAAATGATTTCAACTTCATTTTCAATTTTAAATCAAAAGTGAATATTCCATGTCATTATAATATTAAAATGATAATATTTTCAAAATATCAAATTTTGAAATCAATTCTTTCTTATATTCAATATAAAATGAATAAAATTGATAGAAAAGTCCATTCGAATTAAAACGGCGAATAGCTACTTACTCAGCTTCATATATTCCAATATTTTCCTGTCCATCCAAAATAGGACGTCAAAATCATATTTTAATTCTTTACTGAATTTTGTTTTAAAATATTCGTTCAATTCTTCAATGAATATTATTTTAAAATATTCGTTCATATTCTGAATCGGAATGCGACTCAATCAATTAACATGTAATTTCAGTTATATGGATTTCATACATTGCATATATTCAACAATAACGATAAATAATCACTAAACATTCAAACATCATCCAGAGTGCATTCTACAACTGTATAAACATTAAATAAACAAATAACGCTTACAACGGTCTATCGATCGATTGATTGACATAGAACTAAACAATTGGGATTAGTGTATGTCAAATATCATCCCAATACCCTTTTGGGGTTTTCAAACAACAACAGTCTATGTAAATAAATCATTGGTTAATAAATTTAACCAACTCAAATTCGGTTTGAATTATTTTTTTCTACTTAAACAATTTTCACTTTTAAATTATAAATAGATATTTATAATTTTATTTCAACTTCATAATAATATTAACATTGTTTTTAATATGTTAAACATCACAATCACAGCACAAATCACCAAATCATCCATAAAAATAAATACTCAACAACCAAATGCCATTTACGGCGCCACAAATGTCCATCTGCGGAGTATGAAATGGAGTGTCGCTAATATCCATACATCGCTTCCAATTTAAATGATTTGTATGAGTTCGTGTGTTGGAATCCAAAAATAAATAACATATAGAAATCCACAATGACAATTTATATATTATCAATTTTAAAATAAATAAGTGGTACAAATATTTTAGTGAGAGAATTCTCACTTTTGATTTCCACTCTATCAGTCTTTATTTTCTGAATTTCTGTTTTTACACTAAATTAAACGACTGTTTAATTTAGCTCAAAATCCAACTTGCCCGTTTCCGTTCTGGTCAGTTCCATGTTTTAGAGTTTGTTGTTGCGAATCCAACGCAATGTGACTAAGTTTGCAATTTTCTGAGCCCATATGAAAAAGATATGGGCTTTAATACATTAATTTTCATTAATGAAATAATTAATTAATAATTATCTAAACTAACTACATTCTTCCTTAATCATCTTCTTCAGGCCGACCATCGTTCTAATTCATTCTGCCTTAGGGTTCAAAATTTCTACCACCATGTTGCGTCGGAGTCTGATCACCATCCACCACGTCGATAGCCCAGCTGAGCCGCGCCACACCCCCATCCTCGAGAAACTCAGTGGGTCCCCTACGTCAGGAACGACATGCGAAGTAGTGGCCGTTGGGTCACGATTTTGAACAATCCACTCAACGATAGTTCATCAAACCCGTATCTAATCGAAGAGCTAAGAAAGTACTCAAATTCTTGCTTTAGAATGATAGGCCAATCAAAGTGTAGTAGGAGATTTTTGGAGAGAAGGAAGGGAGCGATTCTAGCCATTTAACTGTGGAGGCGGTGGTTTCTTACAGGGTTTGACCGCATTGAAAATTAATGAGGGTTTTGGCCCCTTTATATATATATATATATATATATATATATATATTATTTATTTCTAATATTCATTTAAAAGTGAGTTTTTTGTCCGAACTCCAAATCAAACCCAACGACTGTCGTCCCTAGCTAGATACCCCCATTCCGGACACAATGGAATATGTTTCATAAGCCAATTTGACTTTTTAATCATTTTTCATCAAAACTAAAATATAAATTAATATACTGGTCAATATTGAATTTTAACGTACATTTTAATTTACCAGGACCATATACTGACTCCAAAAATTAAAGAAAAATAAATAAATCTATGTTTTGATGGTACGTTCTTCGAATTTGGAGGCCGTTTGAAAATGGCCATTTTCTAGTCGATTGAATTGAAACTAAATTTGCCAAATGCTTATTACGCTCACATATTAATTCCAAAAATTATGAAATTTGAAATCTAACAATAATTTGATGTTATGGATCCAACAAAAGTGGTTTTGTCAAAAATGGAGGTTGTTCGCAAAATGGCTATTTTTAAGGGCTATATATTATTTAAAACATATATAAATTCCATAGCAACTATTCTAAATTTTAAACTGGACATTACTTCCAATTTATAAAGTGAAATATTAGTTTCTTACATTCGTTAGAAAATTATAGTTCAAAATATTCCAACGTTTCTTGTTTTATAGAAATCCAATTTAATTTGTATTTTGTACATTCAATTGAAGTTAAAAATCGAATTTTCAAACTACCACGCCATTTCAGGCTCGTTTTATAATTTAATCTTAAATTTATACGTTCTAACTTTTAAACTTTTAGTTCTTATTATTTAAAATAATCATTTTAAATTCTTGAAATCCATCAAATCAATTACAAGTAAAATTTCAAATTGATTTAGAAATTCCAGGTTGTTACAATCTCCCCCACTTAAAATATTTTAGTCCTCGAAAAGGGTCGAAGCTGAAAGTTGTTTAACTAACCAACTCAACTTTCATTCTGGCTTGCGTTCTTCAACTTTTCAGTTTCTAAGAACTTTCAAATTTCTCAATTATTTGGCTAACAACCTAAATTTTTGAAAAATTTCGCCATAACCTCCTTTGTACGGGGAGGGTTTGAAAATTTTATTAGGCCATATTAGGCACCCAATAAATCAACAAAAAGTATACACAATATTTGTGACCAATCTATGACCAAGGGAGACATGTAAAAAGTCAAAATTTCATACCTTGCCTCAGTGTTGGAAATAAAATAATCCATGTGCCTTAATAAAAAACAAGAGAGATGTGAATTTTTGTCATCTCCGGACCTGTGTAGGGTTTCTATTATCCTGCCCCGAGCACCTTTATATGTTTATTATTATGTCCATAACCAGTCTTCTGTTCAATCTATAATTCAGTCATCGCCATACAAGCATCTCGCTTGTATGGAAATCCAAACCTCGTCATATAAGCGCCAATTGCTTATATGGAATATGATATAATATTTTGTCTTCATGTAGTATGTCATGCGGTGTTGTTCACAATTTGTTTGTTACTATCTTATAGCGTATGTTTATAATCTCACATAGAACAACCATCACAACGCATCCAAAACCATTCACAGTAGTTGATATAATAATAAAATTGCGTAACCAACTCATTAAGGTGCAGTTGTTTGTCGAGCACACAATTTATTTCTTTACTCAGCGCGAAGCCATTAACCTACTCAGCATGTGTGTGTGTGTATGTACATATCTATCTAATATATAAATCCAGCTCTACATTATATTTGATTTGGTTTTATTTATCATTCATTCTAATATGGGTTTTATCATTCCAATATTTTTATTTATCAATCCAATGATCACACATAAGGTTTTGGTTCTCACACACTCAATTGGAGTCATATAGACATCCCACTTTTGAAACTTGAACATAAACACTAATGATACCAGTAATCATCGGTATCATACCCGGGCGACTAGAGTGTGATTCTATATCTATCCAGTATATTTGAGACTTCGAATACACGTGGATCAGATGTACATTCAAAATCTTCTTATACCCAGTAGTCCAAAATCAATTTAAAATAAAATACTCAAATACACATAATAAGAATTTTTTTTCTTTTCTAAACTAAATTCATTTTTAGTAAATAACACTCTTCAAACTCATCCTACGGTATTACTAGCCCCATCTCTAACGAGTCATTTTTATAGGATATTACTAAACCTATCTCTGATGAATTCTTTCGTTCGGTAATGTGTCTTGCTCTCTAGCTTTGTAAACAAAAGCTCTGATACCAAAATGACACGAGCCAGACTTCCCCGATCCCCGAAGAGACGGAGGATCCCGGATTGCTCTGAAAACACGACGCATCAGAACACAAGCAATAGAACATTTCATTGCTATTAGAACAATTTATATTAGAGTATAAGAATATATCAAGGTTCAAATAATTAATATTACACAGCGAAAAAATATCAGAGATTCAAAATAAATAGCAACGAAAATTTAAAATGTATAAATACAATGCGTAGTGGAAATAAATCAACTAACACAACTGAAAGAAATAGACAGAAACAAAGCTTTCCAAATATAGCTCCAGCTGTAATCCAGAATCCTGTGAAAATGAATATCTGCAAAGCCAAAACTACTAGCTGTCCATGTGGAAAATAAGGGCACCCAGAGTTTAGCTAGGAATAATAAACTCCGAGTTAGTCATAGGACAGGTTTAAGAACTAAAACTGTTATTAAATTTTACTTAAAATTGGGTAAATCAAGGGACCACTCTGTATAACACGGATTGGGTTTCCTCCCAAGAATACCATAAACAAACTATGCCAATAATAGACATATGGATCTACAATGCATCATACAACATGCAATTCCTCAATCTACCCATTTAGGTTTAATCTCAAATTTAGATTTTTTGAAATCCAATTCAGTTTACATAAATTATTCCTTTTGGACTTTATTCCCAAATTCTTATTTCAAATCATTTAAAATACATATCTAGCTTTTATATCAATGTAGGTTTCACCCCGGGATCTCAAACCAAAATCTTTGGAAATATGAATTCCAAAACATCACAATACATACAAAAAGATATAAAACCAAATATCGGGAGGTATTCAGCCCTCAAATAAGACAAAGGGTACGCACCTTACCAACTCGATATATATGTGTGCACCTCCCACGATGGAGCAGGCTACACTGACGATGCACCTCCCATTCCCTCGCGGAAAATACACCGCCTATCTCACCTATACTTTTAGTCGTCCTTGTTACCGGAATCTTTAGCAACATACCAAATCATTTCATATCCCAGAGTAGGGAAAATCATTTAACAACATAATAATCACAAGTACTTTCCAAAATATAGTACTTTACATTAGCAATTCACACGTACGATCAGTCACTATTAATCACATAACCTTTGAGCTCGTACGTCTCAAAGAAGGGTGTTAAGCAAGAGAATAAATTCTCCCCCACCAAACAGATACATCATCAATAACAACTAATCGGTTATGTGATGAACCACAATGTCAAACAGATAATACATTTCTAAACCATATCAGAAACACCGGGTTTAGCCCTCGAAATCCTTTTTGTTTTATAAAACATTCGCTGTCCGAAATTAGGAAAACATTTCTTTTCACTTAAGAAAATCTCTTTTCAAAATCATTCATTGATTTTGAAATAAACAACATCACTAATACCTCATAGTCAAATCGTGAAGTGTTTAACCAGGTGTTAGCATACAGATATTTCTACCCAACCCAATGTTATAAAAGCTTATCTTTCTCATAAACTGGTCAAGCAGAATCCAACCAATCAATCAATCACAATCAATATCAATAATCAAGTATATTTGATTTATACCACATCTCATGTTTAGGTAAATTTAATCACCATTCATTCATTCAAATCTAATTAAAGATTTATTAAAACTCTAGTTCAGTTTTAATTTCAAAAATCATTACTTAATGATTATTTAACTTTCCGGAAATTAATCCTATCTTTAATTGGGTTAAAGAACAAATTTTATTTAAAACACAGTTCATGATGAACCCAAAATCATCTTCCATAAAAATGGAACCTTCACGGAAATCATAATAGTTTATAATTGATATAAATTTCCGTATCAGACTAATACTATAAGTGGAATAATGATAAGGCCTTTTAAATTCCATATATAGTAACGGTCTTCCTTCACATAAGCTCATTTCGATTATCACTAAATCAAATTCCATTCAGTTGTAATTTAGTTTATTAAATTGGAAAAACTTTACTTTGGAAATTTTCCATTAAATCTTAATAAAAAGATAAATAAATTCCAAATTATACCTTCACTGTCACTTGGGGTTTAAGAACAAATTTTATTTGAAACATCGTTCACAATGAACCCAAAATCATCTTCCAATTAATTCCAATTTATAATTATAAATTGGAAAACATCATTTATCTTAATTAAAAAATTCATTCTTTTATCAATGGGGTTTAAGAATGTTGTTATTAAAGACGCCATTCAAGACAAACCCCTAAATCCAATTTGATATTAAATATAAGGCTTTGAATAGAGATAATATCAGCTTATATTCAATATCAAATTCTGAAACCAACAGATATCGTATTGGGAATAGCAATATCTGTATCTTCCAAATTCCTCAACAATATCTGTATAACCATGGAATCCAATATCGAAATATTCCGAATATTATTTCCATTTAAATCCTTTCCAATTCATATGTGGGAAAATTCTTGTTATTTCAAAAATCGTTTACAAATCCAATCTATTTATTTAAAAACATTGAACTATTATTCTAGTTAATAACTAGTTCATTTCAATAAAAATATTTTTTCTTTCCAAAGTTTGAATTTTTCATCCAAAATCTTTCCAAATCATTTATTATTATCTTACACGATTTTTTCATATTTTTAGTAATTTTATTGAGGCCTTTATAGTCGGTTTCCAGTAATGGCCACCGAACTGCATCCATAACGACCATTTCTGAAATTTATTTGGACATAATTTAAAATCCAACCATTCAACTTTAAATCTTTTATATTCGTTGGAAAGATCTTTTTGATACGAACCCAATGGTTCCGGTTTTAAGAGAATCCGACGATCGGATCTCCCGTTACATCAAATTGAAGTTAATGGTTGAAATTCGCGAACGGTCGCTGCACGGCGCGTTCTATTCAACCCATTATATATACAATATATATATATCATCGATTTCCATTCAAAACGTATTTTAAAAATCGTTTATAAATTCATTTTAAAACGATTTCAACTTCATTTTCAATTTTAAATCAAAATTGAATATTCCATATCATTATAATATTAAAATGATAATATTTTCAAAAAATCATATTTTGAAAGCAATTCTTTTCGATATTCATTATAAAATGAATAAAATCGATAAAAAATCCGTTTGAATTAAAATAGCGAGTATCTACTTGCTCGGCTTTATATATTCCGATATTTTCGTGTCCATCCAAAATCGGACATCAAAATCATATTTTAATTCTTTATTGAATTTTTTAAAAATATTCGTTCAATAATTCAATTCTTCACTTGAATATTATTTTAAAATATTCGTTCATATTCTAAATCGGAATGAGACTCAATCAATTACCATATAAGTTCAGTTATATAGATTTCATACATTGCATGTATTAAACAATAATGATAAATAATAATTAAACATTCAAACAACATCCAGAGTGCATTCTACAGCTGTATAAACATTAAATAAATAAATAACGCTTACAACAGTCGATCGATCGATCGATTGACATACAACTAAACAATTGGGATTAGAGTATGTCAAATATCATTCCAAAACCCGTTTGGGGTTTTCAAACAACAAGGGTCCATTTAAATAAATCATTGGTTAATAAATTTAACAACTCAAATTCGGTTTGAATTATTTTTTTCTACTTAACTAATTTTCACAGTTTAAATTATAAATAGATATTTATAATTTTATTTCAACTTGACAATAATATTAACATTATTTTTAATATGTTAAACATCACAATCACAACACAAATCACCAAATCATCCATATAAATAAATAATCAACAACCAATTGCTATTTACGGCGCCATAAATGTCCATCTGTGAAGTATGAAATGCGAGTGTCGCTAATATCCATACATCGCTTCCAATTCAAATGATTTGTGTGAGTTCGTGCGTTGAACTCCAAAAATATCTAACATATAAAAATCCCCAATGACAATTTATATATTTTCAATTATAAAACAAATAAATGGTACAAATATTTTAGTGAGAGAATTCTCACTTTTGATTTCCACTCCATCAGTATTTATTTCTGAATTTCTGTTTTTACACTAAATTAAACGACCATTTAATTTAGCTCAAAATCCAACTTGCTCTGTTTCCGTTCTGGTCAGTTCCATGTTGTAGAGTTTGTTGTTGCGAATCCAACGCAGCATGACTGAGTTTGCAATTTTCTGAGCCCGTATGAAAAAGATATGGGCTTTAAGACAATAATTTACATTAATGAAATAATTAGTTAATAATTATCTAAACTAATTGCAAGCTTTCTTAATCATCTTCTTTAGGCCAACCATCATTCAAATTCGTTCCTCCCTAGGGTCCAAATTTCCACCACAACGTCGCGCTAGGGTCTTATCACTATCCACCATGTCGACGGCCTAGGTGAGCCGCACGACCCCCCATCCTCGAGCAACTCGGTGGGTCCCTTACGTTAGGAACAACGTGCAAAGTAGTGGCCTTTGGGTCACAATTTTGAACAACTCACTCAACGATAGTTCATCAAACCCGTATCTAATCGAAGAGCTATGAAAGTACTCCAATTCTTGCTTTAGAATGATAGGCTAATTCGAAGTGTAGTAGGAGAATTTGGAGAGAAGGAAGGGAGCGATTCTGGTCATTTAATCGTGGAGGGGGTGGTTTCTTGGAGGGTTCGACCGCATTGAAAATTAATGAGGGTTTTGACCCCTTTATATGTATTTAATTTATTTATTTCTAATTTTCATTTAAAAGTGAGATTTTTGCTCGAACTCTGAGTCAAACCCAACGACTATCGTCCCTAGCTAAATACCTCTATTCCGGACACAATGGAATATGTTTTGTAAGCCAACTTGATTGTTTTAATTACTTTTCATCAAAATTAAAATATAAATTAATATAACGGTCAATATTGAATTTGAACGTACATTTTAATTTACCTGGGCCACATACCGACTCCAAAAATTACAGAAAAATAAATCTAGTTATGTTTTAATGATACGGTCGTCGAATTTGGAGGTTGTTTGAAAAATGGCCATTTTCTAGTCGATTAAATTCAAACTGAATTTGCCAAATGTGTTTAAATTTACTACGCTCACATATTAATTCCAAAAACCATGAAATTTGAAACCTAACAATAATTTAACATTACGGATCCAACAAAAGTGGTTTCGTTGAAAATGGAGGTCGTTTGCAAAATGGTATTTTCAAGGGCTACGTATTATTTAAAATATATATAAATTCCATAGCGACCATTCTAAATTTTAAACTGGACATAACTTCCAATTTATAAAGTGAAATCTCAATTTCTTACATTCATTAGAAAATTACAGTTCAAAATATTCCAATGTTTCTTGTTTTAATGAAACCTGATTTAATTTAAATTATGTACATTCAATTGAAGTTAAAAATCGAATTTTCAAACTACCGCGTCATTTCAAGCTCGTTTTATAATTTAATTTTAAATTTATATATTCTAACAAACATTTAGTCATTATTATTTAAAATAATTATTTTAAATTCTTAAAATCCATCAAATCAATTAAAATAAAATTTAAAATTAGTTCAGAAATTTCGGTTTGTTACAATAGCATATTTACAACATTTAAGCCAAACCCCAACAATATTGAATACAAATAGGTATAATCCTTTTAAATATTACAATCACAATATTTACCAATTGAATCTTTGTACCTAAATTCATACGACTTTTTTTGCAATACTAAATTAGAGATCTGGAATGTAACTACATCTAAATGGTGTTTAGTAGGACTGATTTCCAGATCTAAAATGCTATGTAATATCCACAATACATTTTACAACAAAACTGTAGGAAATAGGCATAATTTTTTTTTGAATCCCACAATTTACATTATGCCTAACCACAATTCATATATTCAAGTTTTAACAATGTTCAAAATCAGATCTAGATGTGTGTCGTTTCAATTACGACAATTTGGTAAATAGATTTGATAGAAATAGGCATAAAAATTTATATCAAATTCAAACGAAATAAACAAGTCATTATAACTATTCATAAATTTCCCACTCACCTTATAACTTCCAAATCCAAAGTTTGAACTCTTTAGGCCTACAATCCCCAATCCTATAAATCTACAATTTACGTGGAAAAGGGAAAATTCCAGATATGTAGAGATGTAAGAAAATAGTAAGAGAGGAGAGAATCTGATTTGGAGCATCAATTTGCATTTTTTTTCATTATATCTGTTAATCCTCTAAATTTCATATGAATTGGATTAAATTTTTTGTGTATGAATATATTTTTATTTTAGAAATTGGGTTTGGAGAAAGAGTAAAATGGCAGAGCTTCGCTGCTGCCCACAAACTTGTGACGAAAAGATGAGGCCTTACCCTTTATTTATAAGAGTGGCAATGGCCTTGGACCGTTAGATTTATTTTAATTAACGTTCATTCAGTCGTATTATAAAATATAATGAAATTCCCCCTCAAGACCTAGTCATCGTTAGGCATTATAGGCTCGAAGCGGTCGACACCCTCGTGGAGCGGTTGACCGCCCTTCGGCCAAGATGCCCAATGAAGGCGGATTAAAGAGGGAAAGGAATTTATTAATTATTTTATTTATTTATTTCTGTCCGTTTTTTGTATTTCGTCCATAACTTTTTCATAAGGACTTCGTTTGCGAAACTCCAAACATGAAAGTCGAACAGAATTCCGAGACGAACGCATCGGTTAAAGTTTCATGGTCAAATTCCATCATTTGAATAAATTCCTATTTTTGGGATTCTAATTAAATAACCATTTATTGTCAAAATTTCGCGTTGTCACAGATTCTACCGGATTGTTGTACCGAGTGGTGGTAAGGCATAGCAACTACTACTTCCCACCTTGAACAACGTTCAGAAAATCGCGGGTGGTCACCAATCAAATGACAAAGTAATATATATGGTATCGAAGCAGTCTGTCCACCACATACACAGTTATTAAAGTGGTTTTCGGTATTGGTAGAGAGTATGACAATATCCGATCCCGGTCTCTTTAACAACCAAATGTTTACATTTTACACACCGGTCAGATTAATACATTTCAAACAGTTCATACTTCATATCAAAATATCCTATTTTTCTTCAAAATGTTTTATATCCAAAATGAATATACTTTCGTATTAAAAACTCTATTTAAATCAAACTCGACATCTTAAAACAATTCCAGTCTTAAATAAATTTGCATACTAAATAATAGAAAGGTATATATAAAATAATTATCATACATATTTGAAATACTTTAAAAATAACTACTATGTGTTTTAATAGAATTATTAAAATTTAGTAAAATCTATAGTTAAAATATTAAAGTAGGTTATAAAATAAATAGTTAATTATTAAAATGGTTTATTTAAAATAATTAATATAGATAAGTTAAAAATAAAATAGTTATAAGGTAAAATAGTTTATAAATAAAACAGTTATTATTAAAATAGTTTATAAACTAGTAAAAATACTATAGTTGGAATTAGAATCGTTTCTTCAAAATTTCAATTAAACTTGAAGTCATATTCCCATTTCAAATCAAATCAGCTTAACTTCGATATTTTAATTCGATCCAACTTTCAATTTAAATTAAATCCAATTCAAACAATCTGATTCAAATAACTAAAATTTCCAATTAGAATATTTTATTTTATAAAAAATCTCGAGTTCACAATTCAAATATAACTTTAAATCAAGTTAATTTATAGTAAATTCCAAAGATGGATAAACAATTCAATTTCAATAAATTCAGTTCATATTCAATTCATTTTTAACTTCAGTTATAAACATTAATGAATCCTTTAAATTTTAAAAAAATTCAATGTTCAAATTAAAAGGAAAACGATTTATAACATCATTTATATTGTCTTTAAAACAATATTTTGAGATTCAAGGTTAAAACAAATTTTTTTATTTGCTGATTAATCCCAAGTTTATTTGATGCCCGTAACATCAAGGGTAAATGATTGGGATTAATCATCACAAACAAATAATCATATAGAATCATGGTGAATAACAGGTAAATTCATGCAAATAAACATCAATGTCTCAAAAATATCAAATCTGAGCCATTCATCATATCAGTACATCAAAACAGTTCAATATTATATAAATTTACTATTTATCAGATATTGGGTTTAAACTAGCAAATAAATGTCAAATTTTAACTTAATAGAGAATTTTAAACTAATAGTCAAATTAAGTTACCCTATCGATATCAATCAACATAAATATGCAATTTTAAATACCAAACGATAATCAATACAAACATATCACAACATCATTTTAATTTAACTAATAATCGAAGACTTTAGTTAGGTGTGAGTGAGTTTAATCACTCATCTTTGGTTTCAAATGCGTTTTGAAACTCAAATTAGGTTCAAATTTAAACAATCTCAGAAGAAATCCATGACAGTTCTACGTTGTCCGGAATTTCGATGCATTCCCAATGGATCTAACTACGCATCAATCTGAATTCATATGCAAAAGTTATGCATGTTAACACATTCAAATTTAAATTATATAAAAATAACAAAACAATCTGACTCACCTGTTATTCTCTGCCACATTGTAACGACCCGGATTTTTGGCCATTGAAGTCTAAATATTTAAATTTGTTTTAAATGTTTTATTTGAATTTTATATAAGGATTTATAAGGAATTTATTTAATAAAACGATATTTAAACGTATAATTTAAAACGAGTTTAAAAATGGCGCGGTAGTTTGAATATTCGATTTCAAATTTAAAATGAATGTACAGGATTCAAAATAAATCGGATTTTAGCGAAACAAGAAATATTTGAATCTGTTTGAAAATATCTTTCCAACGAATGTGAAAAATCCAGATTTCATAGCGGGAATAAAATGTTATGTCCAAATCAATTTTTCAGAAAATCGCTATGGAATCGCATATAGACCATAACAATTTATTTAATATATTTAAATATCGGTCTTGAATTTGGACAAGCCTTTTGAGACGTAATTATAATTTAATTTTTAGAATTTTACTATAATTTTTAATTAAATAAATAAGCTACTTTTTATTTGAAGTATTTTGCATCCTATATCAATATTTTGGGGTTTCACAATATGAGTTAACCTACCGATATTATTATATTTTTGGGATCATGATGCTTAACACGATAGTATTTTTATTTTCATCTTTAGCAGTCCACAAATGAATAAAATTCTATATAACGGGGTACGTTAATTTTTAAATAACTAACAAAAATAAACATGTTCCTTATATTGAAAACCATCGTGTTCCTTCCATTGAAAGCTATTGTATTCCTTACTATTGAAGATATTTAATAAAATAATACATAAAACTTTGTTCCATGCTCTCTAAGCTGTTGCGGGCTAAGCAAATCAAATTCCATGCTCTCGAAGCCTTCTTAAAACTGTGCCTGACAATCCATCTCATTTCGTGTGTGCCAATCCATCTCACTTCCGTGCAAACCAAGTTGTCTTTGTCTTTAAATACCACTACTTGCAGTAAATCACAGAAAAGGTTCCACTTCATAAAACTATAAAAATCAAATAAATTTACTAAACATGTCGAAGCATATATCCTTGAGTGTCTCGCGAGGTCAGATCTACTCCTAATTCAACTTTGTTTGTTGTGATGTTTGTTTGGCCACCGTCAGTAGTGGGTTCGAACCCAAAGGTTTTCGCATCCTTCGTTGCGGCGTTTATTACAGCGATGCTTCCGAAGGTTCGACACAGTATTTAAAACGCTGGGAAGAAAATCGAAGAAGGAGGTGGGTTCGGGCCAAACTATGGTGAACTCGGGGTGTTCTGGGATGGACGGACGTACGGTGGTGGAAGAGCTCCAGGGAGTTGCGGTTTCCAATTGAGGATCGGAGGTTGTGAGGTGGGTGGTTAGGAGTTTTTTTGGGCAGAAGAGTCTCGGTGATGTTCCAGTTTGGTGCATCCATCACAGCAGAGTGAGGGAGTCTGGGTGACACAGTAAAGAGGAGAGATTTGAGCTGTGTGAAGAGGGGATGGCAGACACAACTGCGGGTTCTGCACACAAAGGGAAAGACGAGCTAACGTGTTACCAGGGTGCAAAGGTTTATTGCAAACAAAAGAAAAGAAAAAAAAGAAAGAAAGGAAAAGGTGACACGTGGAGGCGGCTCATGAAGAGGGTGACATTGGAAAACTCGGTTGTAGATATATATAAAGGAGAAAGAAGAAGGGCGGAAGGGGTGAGCATGACAAACATAGTTCGTAGAGATGAGTTCTTTTGGAACTTTAAGTCCCTTCTAAGTTTAATGTATCTGAGCATGAAAGAGGGATGTTGTTGTAGGCTAAAGGGAGAAGATGGATTAGTTTACACTAGTGTAAGTGCTGGAAATCGTGACCGTAGTCTAGGGCTTGTTTATCATGAGTTGTTTTTCTTAAGTAAATACTGACACTTTTAGGCTTGTTTATCATGAGTTGAATTGGCCGTCGAAATTGCCAGGATGGAGACAGATAGGAGTAGTTCGTGGAAATGAAGTGAACATTATGGTGGGATCCCATTTTGGTTGAATTATTGAAGCACGGTAGTGAGGGGATAGTATGAACGACAGTTTATCATAAAAAGAGGAAGAAGGTTCTATAGCGAATTAATTTTTTATAGGTAATTAGTTTTAAATAATAATAATAACTTAGTAAAAAAAAGTTTGGTTTAATTATACAAATTCCTGTGATCGTTATAACTCGTTCGTTTGTGAACAGAATTGAACGCGATCAGATCCTGTAAAATCAAAATGTTGAGATCTACGTCATGGAATAAACGTGGCTGTGAGCAAAGCTACTGGATTTTGGTGATAAAATCAAACACTTGTTTGATTGTAAACGAAATAAACCCAGATTTAGTCAACTGCAAAACAAGGTGAGTAAACTCACTAACTCTATCTCGTTTATATTTTTATATAAATGAGTTTTAAATTTATTTATAATGATTTTATACTGTGTGATGGTTGCTTGGTTGAATAGTTGATAAAATTGGTTGGTATGATTACATCGTTGATCGATTATTAGTTCTGATATTTCATATTGATGTGAAATAATATTATTGATGTTATTAACATCTGTGAATGCAGGGAAACAGGTTGGAGGGATCCAACTGGATCCCTCAACATTTTATTTACCGTTTTATTGATTGTGTTATATGATTGGTAATTGATAATGTTGTGGTTGAATTACACTGGCCCAATAATTTGGTATTTAATTACTATAAAATATTTTAGAATGGAGAAAAGAAATTTGAGATTTTAAAAAGGAAATTATTTCCAAAATATATAAAGTAGATATCAAATGTATTTAAAATAGAAACTTGTTTAATAAATATGTAAAGTAGTTAGATTTATAAATGATGTTTATAAATAAAGTGAAATATCTATCATTGGAAAATGTAAAAATATAAATTCAAGTTGAATTTATATAAGCAAAGTGAAATTCGGTGTTGACACTGATATTTGAAGTGGGATTTAAACGCAGTAATTGTAAAAGAGATTTGAGTTGAGAAAAAGATAATTCAAATGGAAATTTGAATAAGAAATCGGTTTCAAAAGGAAACGATGGGTTTTATTCCAAATTTGGAATATAAAATAAATTGAGATAAATCCAATGGATTAATAAACGAGAAGTGTTAATTGAGTACAGTTCTATAAACAGAGTTTATAAGTGAAATAGAATAAGATGGAGCTTTAAAATATACTCGATAACTAGAAGTAGAGCAGTAACGATACTTAAAAAAAAGTCAAGTCGATTTGAATAAGCGAGTTTAGATTCCTATCAAGGAATGAAATTCATATTTGAAAATGAATAACAGTTTGAAAGCAAATGTTTACGAATGAAATGGTTTTAAAGGTTTTGTAAATTATAAACAGCGATTTTAACGTTGCCGCTATAATAAATGTTTTGGTAAATCTAAATAGCAATTTTAACGCTGTCATTATAATAAATGTTTTGGTAAATCTAAATAGCAATTTTAATGCTGCCGTTATAATAACTGTTTTGTAAATCTTAATAGCGATCTTAGCGCTATTGTTATAATAAGTGTTCTATAATTCTAAACAGCGGATGTAACGCTGTTGTTAAAAGTAATGTTTTATAAATCAAATATTTGGAAACAGCGATTATAACGCTGCCGTTATAATCAAAGTTTTTCCGTGAAAGAAGAGTGTGTTAGATTGGATTCGGAAGTCGCGTAAGCGACGTTTGGTTTAAAGTTGTGAGCTTTGACTATTTCAAAGTGAGAATGTTGTTCAGTTAAGGTCTGAGAGGTAAATATACCCTAACTTGATTGACTTCATGATTGATGGAGAAATGGTTAAGGGTCGATAGGGAAGATTGATTAGCAATATAGTTAATTAATAACTGGTTAATGTTTGAGTTATAATAACGATGTTTTATAACATCGCATTAATTTAAAAGAATTTGAATTTTTTTTCACAAATAAAAGATATTCTCTACGTATAGAGAATGAAATGAATTGGTCAACGAGGAATTAAGAAAGGGAATTTGGAAATATTTTCCAATATTAATGTGGTATATTTTCTGAATATAGAAAATAAGGATTCATTAATATATATATAGAAATGTTTTCTTACTGGAATAAAAGAGATTTTCTCGAATAAAGGAATTATAATGTTGGAAATGTTTTCGAAGAATCAAGAGGGGAAATCGACCTTAAAAAGGATACGAAAGATGGGAAATGGGAATTTTAAATGATAATATAATAAGGAATTGATTTAAAGGGGCCCAGTGTTGTTTGATGCTTGATCGGTAAGATTTCCAATTGAAAATAGGACCATTGATTTTATGGGTGTTTCTTTGATAGTTAAATCACCAACTATCAAAGTTTTGATTTATTTTATACCTCCGTTGTCAATATGGAGAGACCGGGATCAGATTTAATATCTGAAAACCACTCTGTATTGGTATAAGCGTTATGAATCAACTTATGCTGAAGAAAATTGAGGACGGAGTAAAATGCAAGGGCTGTTCTGTTTACCCTAGGTATAAATTGCCCAAGATGGATTAATAGAACGGTGCCTTCAGTTTGTCCAGACCCATGACAACTTGTAAGGACGAGTGTCTGACAGAGTATTTCGAAAGGGATTACGTACGTTGATTCCTTCAAACGTACGAAGTTGGTGGCAAAGAAGGGAAACTTCTTTAGCCTAACAAACTGAGTATTTTTGTAGGAACCAATTAGTGATTTCCGATGGATCTGATGATGTGGCATTCAAAGTGAATGGTGGCCAGATGTTCTGAAAGATAATTCAAACCTCAAGCCTCACAACCGGGAATCGACAAAAGTCGGGCAGGGCAGCATGGCTATGTGGGTCGCTTCCATTAGGATGTATAATCATCTATCTAGAGAAATTTCATTTGCTTCTTTAATCTATCGATGTTGTCCCTTTCGGGAAATGGTTGCTGATCCCAACCGTTGGTGACATACATTCGATACACTCAAGCAAAATAAGTGGTCGTTCATGTGTGGGCCGAGTTGTAAGACGTTCTTGTTGAACCCAGTGTATTCACCTCTAGAGATACACTATCGGCAGGTGGTCCCATACCTTGTCATGTTGGAAATCCAATCCCCAATAAGCGCCCATGTGGTTTTTGATTTTATATTATATATGGAGCGTGAGATGCAAGCGTTCCGCTAGATTCTATTTATTGGATTTAAACACTATTATAATATCACCAGATTTTGATATAAAATGTTTTGGGTTATCGTAAGGTAAAATCCATCCGTGTTTATGTGTGGATCGGTCTTACGATTATCATTTCTTTTGAAAGGATTTTGAAAGTTAAACAAATGGTTGAAGTTTACTCACACCAGTCTCATGACTGACTCAGTGTTTATTTTGTTTGTTTTCCCTAAACTTTTGGGTGCCCAAATTTGTACGGGCAGTCAAGTAGTCGGGATTTTACAGATTCACTTGGAGGAGATCGAAGCAGGAGGCCTTACTAGACAGCTATAGACTATCATATTTTCTGCTGTGTACTATGTTGTATCTGGAAACAGGTGTCTATGACTGTTCCAGGAATAACTGTTGTGCTCTAATAATGGTATGTATATATATAGTTACCGATATGTATTTCAAAAGTTTATGTTATCTAATATATTTTATTCGTTCCGCTGTGAGTTTGTGATCTTCGTTTTCTTCTATTTTAATATTTCTTTCTTTCTATTTCTCATCCTCTAACTTCTTTCTAATAATGATTCGTATTTCTGTGTAATTTGGGTTGGACGTGTGGTGTAATTAGTCAACTCAAAGGGTACAGAAATTTGGGCCACTACACACGTCACCCTCATAAACTTCATCTCCTCCTTCGTGAAACTGCTACAGGCATAAGCCGAAATGGAAACCCATTTTCACGCAACTTTGACCAAATTTTATCGTGCCTCCAACCACTTCCACCATGATCAGTGTAACACCCCACCTCCATTAAGGTCACTCACAAAGGGAATGCCTTAACTTTGGTGGAGCATTTTAGTAAACAGAACAGAAACTTACAAGACAGATAAAACAGTACTTGAAAATTTTATAACTTTATTTCAACAGAAACCGAAATAAGCTTGGTTACATCCTTTCAAATCACAATATCAGAATTCAAGTACAAAATACCAGTCTTGTACAAAAGCCTTCAGAATGCATAGTTTAAAATCATAATCCCCACAGAAGAAGACAAGCCATACTTTAAGCACTTCAAGCAGAAGAAATCTGGATCAAGCTAGAGTATTCCCTTCTACAAAACCTGGGAGGAAACGGAAGAAAGGAGGCGAAACAACAAGGGTCAGACAAAAAGTCTGGCAAGTCCAGTGATTTTCAGTTATGAACAGATAATAATAACATGACATGAAAATAAAACTGGATGAGAGATAACAGTAACAGGTGTAGCGGCTATTACAGAAGAAAAAAATGACATAAGCTATTTCTTTACACTTCTCTGCACTAATACTAGTAAAACAGAATTAGGTGTCACCCTAATGTCTAAACTGAAACAGAAACGAGTACAGAATAATGTCCACAGAATAGAATGCTAGTAATGGGCCTTTACCACCCCAACAGAAACGGAAAGAAATGGAATGTTAATAATGGGCCTTTACCACCCCAGCAGAAACGGACAGAAACAGATTAATCCCTACGGAAACAGAATGTAGAATTAGGTGTACACTAGTAATGGGCCTTTACCACCCGAACAGACGGTACCACGCAAAAACAGACAGGTGTTACCACCCAACAGAAACAGACGGTACCAACAGAAACAGACAGAACTAAGTGTACCCTAAAATCCTACCCCAAGCGATCGGCTCCCTAGTACATAAATACCCTGTGTCGGCCCAACAGTAGGGTGTATCACTCCCTAAAGTGACAATCAATTGGCACAGACCTAATTACAGATGTCACGGCGTCTTACATCCTCAGAGGCAGACCGGGATCCATGCACGCACATGACCCGGTTGGAACGCACCATCAAGACCCCTCGCCATTATCAGAATGAACCGCTTATATTTAGTTCAGTAAGCGTGCCTGGACCCTACCTACTGTTGGGTCAAAGTTTTGATACCAGAAAGGGTTACTGACGAATATGGGTCCCAAACAATAGATGACACAAGTAATTCCCCTCCTAACCTTGTGTCCCCAGACTAACAGATTTTAGATTAACTTGTTTACAAGTTCAGACATACAGAATTCAGATCAACTAGTTCACAGACAAGTTTTCAGACTAACGGATCAGATATACAGATTTAGCAGACTCACCGATTAACCAGTTACAGATTAACAGACTTACAGATTTGTCTAACTTTGTAATTGGGCCTACAGATTCACGGAACAAATTTATTAAATTCATCATTCTAGTGGGTTTAACCCTATCCGCCCAACACGTTTTAGACATCATATTTATCTCAGATTTTCATTAGTTAAATATTAATGCCCAGACCTCTCACATTAGACTGACAGTTTGCGGCCACTGGTTAGGCCGGTTGGTTCCGGGCAGATTTCTGCCGCAAACTGAGTCTAACCTCGGGTTTCAAGCACGTTATGACTAACTTCTCACATTAGAACCTATTGTTTGCGGCCACTGGATGTGCCAGGCGGTTCCGGGCAGAATTACGCCGCAAACTCATTCTAACCTCGAGTTAGCCATGTTCATCTTTGCGGCCAATTAATTAATAATTTACCATTTATGCCCACACCTAATATACATGTCAATTATTCATAACTATAGCCAATTCAGATTATGTCATTAACAGACTAATTATATCAACTCAACAGATATAGCAGATAATAGATTTTTCAGATTAGGCGACTTAACGGATTTAGCAGATTAAGCAAACTAGCAGATTTAGCAGATAGCAGATTAGGCATCTCAACAGATTTAGCAGTTTAGGCATCTCACAGATTTAGCTTAGCAGATTTGGAATTTTCAACAGACTTAGCAGATGACAGATTTAGCAGATGAACAGATCTAGCAGACTAGGCAGTAGAGCAGAACTAGCAAATTAACCAATATAACAGAACTAGCAGATTAGGCAATATAACAGAACTAGCAGATTAGGCAAATATAGCAGAACTAGCAAATTAGGCAAATATAACAGATTTAATCATTCCTTAAAGTTTCACAAACATATCTTGCCTAATTATAAATTTGGCCTAAGTTTGCATGCGTAAATAGTTGTCATGATTCACACTATGATCATATACCCCACGTTTGCATTGAATTTACATGTCACATATTATGGTCATAATTTACATGTCCCAATTTAGTTCAACTTTCCTAGTACAAAAGATTCACATATAAATTATACCAAATATAGCCATCGATTTCAATGCATGTCATATATTCAAAAATCTTCTACTTAGGTGTTATTCACATTTGATAGTTATCAAATCTTAATATAGATCTTCGCACCAAAGTCATATCTTCTTTCAAATCATGAATTGTCATATAACAATATGCCCAACAATCTAGTTATAATAGATCTTAATTCAAAATATGCATTATGTCCAATGTCTCAAGTCACATGTTAACATACCATGGTTCCTCTTCTTCCAATTCACAGAATATGCATAGATCTAAATCCAGTTTACAACCTATGTCTTTTTTCTTAAATCAGTCACAGATTAGCCATGCCCAATTATGCCACATTCATTATTTGTCCCAAACATTTTAGTGTTCGTGCGTTAATCTCTTAGGAGATTGGCGCAGGCTCGTAGTAGCCTGGCTATAGAACAGAAAGAAGAAGAGATACAGAATAAAATAGATCAGAACAGAACAGATATAACCTCAGATTTACAATTCATGTCACAGTCAGAATTAACATTTATATCGGAAAATAACTATACTTGCCTTCCGTGGTTAAAGAAAGAACTTTAATTTGTTGTAGAATCGTTGTAGGAGCTTTAATCTCTAGTTTGATTGAGTTTGGAGGCTAAGAGAATTGTTTAGAGAACGGCGGCCATGATCAAGAGGAAGTCCAGCAACATTTTGATGTAAGAATGTTTTGTTATCCATTAGGTTAGGTCTTAGGATGTATTTATAGGTGTAGGAACTCATTTAGGCCCTCAGATTAACCATAGAACTCTTCAGGTTCGCCCAAACACGTCACAGCCCCCAAAATCGCACACACACGCACCAGGTTCGACCAGGGAGGTCGACCCCCAGGTCGACTGCCCAGTCGACCTGGTCTGGGGTGTCGACTGCCCAGTCGACTCCCCAGTCGACCTGGGTCTGGGCGGGAAATTTCCCGCCCAGTCTTTTCTGGGTTTGAAATTCGAATTTTGAATTCGAATTCGAGCTGTTTTGAACTCTGAATATTTCTGAAACTTCGGAGGGTCATATCTCCCTCATACGGAATCCGATTCTTGCAAACTCGGACTCGTTTCCAAGAAGAGTTCCGAGACGAACGCAATGGCGCAACCCTTTTCCCTTGATTCTTATTTTAAAAATTAATTATCCTCTGATTTGTTACTTACACGTTCACAGAAAATACGGGGTGTTACATTCTCCCTTCCTTAAAGGATTTCATCCCCGAAATCTTCAAGTTAAGAAGAATGTGTCCTACCATCCAACATCCATCTACTCAATCATCAATCACTGGCGTCCATTGTTCTTAGAGACTTCTAATGTTGTATGAACATATGCAAAGGTGTGTGTATATGTTCCTTATCTAATGCAAAGATCAGGCGGTCCACTGATTCAGTTGACCTCCTTAATGCGAATTATGCTAGTGCCATGAGTCCAACATGTATGCAATTTTCCTACTCGATACATATCATTTCTATATGAGTGCACAACCATTCAGTCATATGCAACATCCATGTGCTGGGTCAATCATTTTGCATCCACAAAAATTGAAAATGCTCACACATCCATATGTAGTATGAGAGTGTTTTCGAGCCGATCTAGTGCCTAGTGTGTGTATATGCATCCACGAGCAACCACTAGCAACCACTTGCATCCACTTGCAACCATCAAATATAACATGTCTCAAACACATGTTTACACCCATTAGTTTCTACCTAAGGTTCGAAGATTCGATCGATAGGATACAATCGAATGATGGAAGCGAGTACAAATAAAACAAAAACTTGGTTCCCATTAGACATGGTTCCTAAGTATCGGCCCCGAAGAGCGAAACCAACATCAGATTGACACCCAGAGGATTACCCTCTTTAGATAATGTCAAAACTGGAAATCTTAACCTTATCGGGAATATTCAGATATTTACAGATTACTGGTACAGATCAGGTTACCGAACTAAGCATGATAAAACCCAGAATGTATGCGTCCTACTTGACACCTAACACGAATATCTCTCAAACCCCAATCACAAACAGATGAGTCATAACCCTTATGGATTTGGGTCTACAGCGGAATCAGAAACAATACTAGTATTAAAGTGCAGAGTATCGATTACAGAATCAAAATGCCAGAATCAGAAAGAGTTTTAACTCAACAATCAGATAAGAAAATTAAACCTTCTACTTAAATTTTCTTATTTCTACCCTATCTACCAGTCCCTTGAGCATTCACCTGTCCTCCAGAAGTGGGTTCTGCCCCTTGCCCTTGCCCTCGTTTCTTCGGGCAGTCCCTAGTGAAGTGCCCCATCTCACCACAGTTGAAGCAAGTGCCCTTCCTTTTTCTGCAATCCTTGTTCAGATGAGTCGAGCTTCCACAAGTAAAGCACTTTTTCCCCTTCTTATCTTCAGACTTCTCATCCTTCTTTTGTGTTTCATTTTTGGGCCATGCCTTCTTGTTCAGTGGCTCTTCCTTCTATGTCTCTTTCTTCTCGGGTGCCTTATTAGCTTTAGTGCCTTTCTCCTCGTGCATGAGTGCCATGTCTACTAGCTTCTCAAAGGTGGCCCCCATAGGGATGTGGGTCATAGCCAACCCCTGCAATGGCTCATTCAAGCCATTAACGAACCTCAGAGCCTTCTTCTCCTGCGTGTTCACCAAATCTAATCCAAACCTTGCCAATTGGTTAAATTTGTTGACGTACTCTTTCACTGATAGATTTCCCTGCTTCAATCTCAAGAACTTTTCCATGTATAGATTCTCTTCTGCCCTTGAGAGAAACTTTGCCTCAAACCTACGTCTGAAATCCGCCCAAGAATCAACAAGACGCTCCCCATTAGTGACGTCCCACCAAAAATAGGCCTCTCCCTTCATTAACCAAACTGCTAATTTGACTTTCCTCCCTTCTTCTACTTCAAAGATTTCTAGCAATTCTTCCACCTCCTTAAGCCAATCTCTAGCTTCCACAAACGTTTCTGACCCTTGAAAAGGTTTTCCACCCATAGCCTTAAATTCCTTGCATGTCTTTGCAAAAGTATCAGCGCGAGGAGGGGGAGGAGGAGGAGCGGGTGCAACTGGTGGTGGAGGAACATTGGCTGGACCTGCAGCGGCCCTAGCCTCTAATAACCTCCTATACCATCCTGGTATCGTTACACCCTCCGGAAGGTTAAGATCTTCAGCCATGCTGAAACGAAAAAGGAAAGATTCAAAATGGAGAATTCGAAAGATAAAGATATATGGCTATTGGGGATTATGTTTTTCAAAATAAGCTTTACTTTTGAAAATACTTCCTTTTAAAACCTTTTCGGAAATGGTTTTCAAAAACTTTTATCTAATCTGGTAACCTTTAGCTCTGATACCAAGTGTAACACCCCACCTCCGTTAAGGTCACTCACAAAGGGAATGCCTTAACTTTGGTGGAGCATTTTAGTAAACAGGTCAGAAACTTACAAGACAGATAAAACAGTACTTGAAAAATTTATAACTTTATTTCAACAGAACCGAAATAAGCTTGGTTACATCCTTTCAAATCACAATATCAGAATTCAAGTACAAAATATTAGTCTTGTACAAAAGCCTTCAGAATGCATAGTTTAAAATCATAATCCCCACAGAAGAAGACAAGCCATACTTTAAGCACTTCAAGCAGAAGAAATCTGGATCAAGCTAGAGTATTCCCTTCTACAAAACCTGGGGGGAAACAGAAGAAAGGAGGCGAAACAACAAGGGTCAGACAAAAAGTCTGGCAAGTCCAGTGATTTTCAGTTATGAACAGATAATAATAACATGACATGAAAATAAAACTGGATGAGAGATAACAGTAACAGGTGTAGCGGCTATTACAGAAGAACAGAATGACATAAGCTATTTCTTTACACTTCTCTGCACTAATACTAGTAAAACAGAATTAGGTGTCACCCTAATGTCTAAACTGAAACAGAAACGGGTACAGAATAATGTCCACAGAAGAGAATGCTAGTAATGGGCCTTTACCACCCCAATAGAAACGGACAGAAACGGAATGTTAATAATGGGCCTTTACCACCCCAGCAGAAACGGACAGAAACAGATTAATCCCTACGGAAACAGAATGTAGAATTAGGTGTACACTAGTAATGGGCCTTTACCACCCGAACAGACGGTACCACGCAGAAACAGACAGGTGTTACCACCCAACAGAAACAGACGGTACCAACAGAAATAGACAGAACTAAGTGTACCCTAAAACCCTACCCCAAGCGATCGGCTCCCTAGTACATAAATACCCTGTGTCGGCCCCACAGTAGGGTTTTATCACTCCTTAAAGTGACAACCAATTGGCACAGACCTATTTACAGATGTCACGGCGTCTTACATCCTCAGAGGCAGATCGGGATCCATGCACGCACATGACCCGGTTGGAACGCACCATCAGCACCCCTCGCCATTATCAGAATGAACCACTTATAATTAGTTCAGTAAGCGTGCCCGGACCCTACCTACTGTTGGGTCAAAGTTTTGATACCAGAAAGGGTTACTGACTAATATGGGTCCCAAACAATAGATGACACAAGTAATTCCCCTCCTAACCTTGTGTCCCCAGACTAACAGATTTCAGATTAACTTGTTTACAAGTTCAGACATACAGAATTCAGATCAACTAGTTCACAGACAAGTTTTCAGACTAACGGATCAGATATACAGATTTAGCAGACTTACCGATTAGCCAGTTACAGATTAACAGACTTACAGATTTGTCTAACTTTGTAATTGGGCCTACAGATTCACGGAACAGATTTATTAAATTCATCAGTCTAGTGGGTTTAACCCTATCCGCCCAACACGTTTTAGACATCATACTTATCTCAGAATTTCATTAATTAAATATTAATGCCTAGACCTCTCACATTAGACTGACAGTTTGCGGCTACTGGTTAGGCCGGTTGGTTCCGGGCAGATTTCTGCCGCAAACTGAGTCTAACCTCGGGTTTCAAGCACGTTATGACTAACTTCTCACATTAGAACCTATTGTTTGCGGCCACTGGATGTGTCGGGCGGTTCCGGGCAGAATTACGCCGCAAACTCATTCTAACCTCGAGTTAGCCATGTTCATCTTTGCGGCCAATTAATTAATAATTTACCATTTATGCCCACGCCTAATATACATGTCAATTATTCATAACTATAGCCAATTCAGATTATGTCATTAACAGACTAATTATATCAACTCAACAGATATAGCAGAAAACAGATTTTTCAGATTAGGCGACTTAACGAATTTAGCAGATTAAGCAAACTAGAAGATTTAGCAGATAACAGATTAGGCATCTCAACAGATTTAGCAGTTTAGGCATCTCACAGATTTAGCTTAGCAGATTTGGCATTTTCAACAGACTTAGCAGATGACAGATTTAGCAGATGAACAGATCTAGCAGACTAGGCAGTAGAGCAGAACTAGCAGATTAAGCAATATAACAGAACTAGCAGATTAGGCAACATAACAGAACTAGCAGATTAGGCAAATATAGCAGAACTAGCAAATTAGGCAAATATAACAGATTTAATCATTCCTTATAGTTTCACAAACATATCTTGCCTAATTATAAATTTGGCCTAAGTTTGCATGCGTAAATAGTTGTCATGATTCACACTATGATCATATACCCCACGTTTGCATTGAATTTACATGTCACAGATTATGGTCATAATTTACATGTCCCAATTTAGTTCAACTTGC
The DNA here is from genome assembly GCA_030737875.1 of Allium sativum. Taxonomy (NCBI): domain Eukaryota; kingdom Viridiplantae; phylum Streptophyta; class Magnoliopsida; order Asparagales; family Amaryllidaceae; genus Allium; species Allium sativum. The sequence continues at coordinate 154,174,008 of CM060912.1, forward strand.
CTAGTACAAAAGATTCACATATATATTATACCAAATATAGCCATCGATTTCAATGCATGTCATATATTCAAAAATCTCCTACTTAGGTGTTATTCACATTTGATAGTTATCAAATCTTAATATAGATCTTCACACCTAAGTCATATCTTCTTTCAAATCATGAATTGTCATATAAACAATATGCCCAACAATCTAGTTATAACAGATCTTAATTCAAAATATGCATTATGTCCAATGTCTCAAGTCACATGTTAACATACCATGGTTCCTCTTCTTCCAATTCACAGAATATGCATATATCTAAATCCATTTTACAACCTATGTCTTTTTTCTTAAATCAGTCACAGATTAGCCATGCCCAATTATGCCACATTCATTATTTTTCCCAAACATTTTAGTGTTCGTGCGTTAATCTCTTAGGAGATTGGCGCAGGCTCGTGGTAGCCTGGCTATAGAACAGAAAGAAGAAGAGATACAGAATAAAATAGATCAGAACAGAACATAATAGATATAACCTCAAATTCAGATTTACAATTCATGTCACAATCAGAATTAACGTTTATATCGGAAAATAACTGTACTTGCCTTCCGTGGTTAAAGAAAGAACTTTAATTTGTTGTAGAATCATTGTAGGAGCTTTAATCTCTAGTTTGATTGAGTTTGGAGGCTAAGAGAATTGTTTAGAGAGAGGCGGCCATGATCAAAAGGAAGTCCAGCAACAATTTGATGTAAGAATGTTTTGTTATCCATTAGGTTAGGTCTTAGGATGTATTTATAGGTGTAGGAACTCATTTAGACCCTCAGATTAACCCTAGAACTCATCAGGTCCGTCCAAACACGTCCCAGCCCCCAAAATCGCACACACACACGCACCAGGTACGACCAGGGAGGTCGACCCCCAGGTCGACTGCCCAGTCGACCTGGTCTGGGGGGTCGACTGCCCAGTCGACTCCCTAGTCGACCTGGGTCTGGGCGGGAAATTTCCCGCCCAGTCTTTTCTAGGTTTGAAATTCGAATTTTGAATTCGAATTCGAGCTGTTTTGAACTCTGAATATTTCTGAAACTTCGGAGGGTCATATCTCCCTCATACGGACTCCGATTCTTGCAAACTCGGACTCGTTTCCAAGCAGAATTCCGAGACGAACGCAATGGCGCAACCCGTTTCCCTTGATTCTTATTTTAAAAATGAATTATCCTCTGATTTGTTACTTATACGTTCACAGAAAATACGGGGTGTTACAATCAGGACCCGCCACCGCGACGAGCTTCACAAGCTACACCTATGGTCCCCACTCTAATCATCGTGGTGTCCCCTAGATCCCCACGCGAGACTAAAAATCACCCCCAAACTCGGGAACTTCACCACCACTTTGTCGCTTTGATTCACATCACATCGTTGAGATGCTTCGACTAGGCGTTTTCTTCAACTTTCATGTTAAAGCCACGCCCTATAAGTCAACACATGAAAGGAAAATCGAGGAGGAAAATGTTTCAATTTCAGCTATAGAAAATAGAAGAGGCGACAGTCGGAAAAACTAGGGTTTTCGAATTTATTAAAATAATGTTATTATATTGTTTTGCATAATTTAAAGCCAAAAAAGGACCTGTGTCTGAATCCAGCCTGCGTACAGCCAACCTATAGGCTTTAATGCCTTCTAAATGCAATGGAATAATTTTCAAAGCTCAATTCAAAAGTCCCTTCCAGTTTCTTCTAAAACTTGATTATTTTAAATTGTACAAACAGTTTCAAGACGTTTTAAATTCGTACAATCAAACGATAAGTCCGATGGCTATAAAATTGAAAACCTTATAATAATTCAATAATTCGGATTCGATGACACTGATTTCGTTGAATTCCGAGACCGTTTGAAAAATAGCTATTTTTAACAGGTTTATTCATATATTAAAATATTCAATTTTCGTTTATTCACCTTTTTATATAAAATTCAAAAGTTAATAAATTCTATCCAAATCAAAAATAGAATTCATAGAAACTTATAAGTTAAACTTCCATTTTTCATGAATTAATTTTTCATTATTTACAAAATTCAAATTTTATTTCAATTATAAATTAGACAAATCAATTCCATTAAATATATTAATATTGAATTCCAACTTTCAATGTTTATCTTTATAAACAAATTAATAATTTTAATTCACAATCGGTGCAAGTTGTTCTTATTATTATAATAAGTTGAATTTCATCCCTTAAAACAATTCAATTAAGTTCTTATCACAGAATTTCACAATTAAATCATTTATGACCACATAATATTCATAGATCATATTAAATTTAATAATTTAAACAGTCGAAAAATATGGTTTGTTATACTCTCCCCCACTCAAAACCTTTCGTCCTCGAAAAGTCGCAGTAAGAAAGTTGTCGATTTATAAATTTAACCATATAATTTTATATTCAACTTAGAAAATATTATCTTACAGGGATAGTTTATTATATATTTGAAAACTCAAATTTCCATAAATTTTTCTAAGTTTTAAATGCACGGAAAATTTCGGTAGAGTCTCTTTGTACGACTAGGTCTGGAAAACCACAACACATATATAACCACAAATATACATCTCATCACAATAATGAGGCATCCAAACCATGGGAAAACAATATATATAACCAAAACGTAATATATAATCTGAGAAAAGTACCTTTTATTAGCGTTATTAGCGCTTATTTTAAGCAAGCAAAGGTAATATTATGCGCAAGTAGTTCATGAAGCAGGCAAATTCCTCATGTACCTACTAAAGTACTCAACATCCAAATAAGAACATATTCATAAAAGAAATAATCTATATATCTAAGATAAATATATATATGAAATAGTAAATACAGTCAAAGCAACAAATAAACCAACAATCACATTCATCCCGACGAGCACAACAACTAATTTTCAATCTCAGTATATTGTTTATACGATTTGTTTGATTTGTATAAACCTCACATTTTCAAATGTCAATATTATAGTTTAAAAATATTTATTATAAGCATAATCCGTTTCGTATACGTTTATAATTCATTCAATGGTTATTCCAAATTTCAATTTATTCTAATATCAGCAAAGTGTATGAACACTAACATGTTCATTTTACTCAACTCACTTGGTTCAAATTTTTCAAAAATCAGTTTTAATTTATTATTTCTCAAATTCCATATTCTAAACATCCATTTTATTTATATTTCAGTTCTAAATCATGAATTACCAGCCGCGATTTTTCTAAAAAAATTATATTTACACATATCTTAAAATCTACAAGTTGAAATCTAGATTTGTATCTTTCATTGGAAAACTATATTTCAATTAACCCAAAAGATTATTGTTTTATAGAATTCTGACTTATTTTGGATCTTATACATTCATTTAAACTTCAACTTGATATATTACAAACTGGAGCAACGTGACAATCTCGTTTTATTAAATTGAATTAATTCGTTCAACCTTCGTTAAGTTTATAAATTATAAGCATATTCACTTATATTTTCACCAAACTAGTTAAGCATACATATTCAACTTGGAAATATCGAATATCCTAAATCGTCAAACATCCAACCATCAACACCAATACATATAATTCATAACCAAAGAATTTACTTTATTAACTTATCCATTGATTCGGTTTATTTTCTTTACTTAGTTGAATTCAGTTTCAAACATAACTAATTATATATCCTTTATTTCCTAACTTAAGTTTCATTCATATATTTATATATATATATATATGTATATGTATGTATGTATGTATATAAACCATTGATTTTATTTCACCGTTCATTATTCATGCTAGTACTTGTATATTATTTAATTGCTTATTCCTATAACATTTTAAATTCTTAAATATTTGGTAAGTTATATATATGTTATAGAAAAATTAGATTATTATACATGTTCAATGGTTACAATTCATTTCAATTCATTATTTCAAATTCTTAAGAGTTTTATTTTAACTATAAATCTCTTTGGTTCATTTTATTATTATATAATTCAGACATTTCTAATAATTTCAAGTTTTAATTCATTTCAATAATTTGAAAATCAATAATTATTGTGGAACATAAGAATTCAAACTCCGTGCTCAGTTCCAAATCAACTTTAGAATAGTATATATATTATATCTTTTATATCAAAGCGTACTATAAAATATTTAAATGAAATTCAATTTCTCCAAATAAAGTATGAAAGTTCTAAGTGGTCTACCCACTCATATTTCGAAAATAAACATTGATGATGCATGCACTCATCACCAAAATCATTTCCAAAGCCAAGAGGGGAGTATATACCTACTCAAAATTTCATTAGTAAACAATTTCTATTGAAATTACTTCTAAAATATAATTATATAATTTCAAAACCATTTGTAAATCAATACTTCAAAAACATCTGAATTAAATCCTCAATTTCATATTTAAATTCATTTTATTTCATTATCACTAAATTTTCAATATTACATTTTCTAAAATCATTCAATAATCAATAGTTAAATCATTGACTAATCGAACAATAAATGCTAAAAATTTAATATTTCCATTTCTAACAACCAATATAATAGAAAATTTAAAATATCAACATAATTCCTTATATATAAAGTATAATTCAAAACAATGTTGCGTCGTCGCTCCTACTCGAGTGTTTAGAAATCCCAATCGCTGACTTGTGGTTCCAAGTATCGATAAGAATTCATAAATACTCAACAGAATAAGTTAACACAATAAAAAACCATTTTATATCAAAATTAGAAGTACGATCCCTCACATACACTCAACCTCATTCTAGGGTATTATTACTCTATCTCTAATAAGTTAACCCTAAATAGAGCCAAGGTTTATCGCTAAACTCTGATACCAGCTATAACGACCTACATTTTTGACCGTTTAAGCCGACAGTGATTCACACAAGTCGATTCATACAAATCAAAAATACAGATAGTTATTGTGACTAATATAAGAAAAAAGAAGAAAGAATAAAGACAAACAAAGAATCTCAAAACAGAAGGACAAAATATAATAAACAAATAACAGTTCATGAAGCTGTTAAATTATACATTTGATTATACATTTCAACCATACATCAGAGTTAACTGTCATAAACATATCACTATATGTAGCAGAATTATACTAGTAATTATGTCTATCAAGATCAATCATCATCTTCAATACTGGGGTCTTTTCTAACTGAAAAAATCATGTTGATCCGAGCACAAATGTAAATACAAAAATTGTAATACCCCATAAGTTAAGACATTGTAATTATATAATAAAGATAATAAAATGGGAATTACTTAATTAAGTGTTCAGAATTAAGTAAAACGGACATTACCATTATGTTCATCTCAGAAATCTTGTTCAAATTGACCCTAACTTTGTGTAAAATGAATAATGTATGAAGAAGTTATGGGAATAAGAAGTCTGCATATATATAAGGAAATTATATATAAATATAATTCTAAATAAACCTAAACAACGCAGAACTAATGCAGGAAGTAGTGGGGATGAGATGACCTATAACGGGCCTAGGTCGACCTATGGGTCGACCGAAATCATTGGTGGTCGACCCATGGGTCGACACACTATGTCGGTGGGTCAACCCACCCATATGCTGGGCAGATCCTGTAACACCCCACATCTGTTAAGGTCACTCACAAAGGGAATGCCTTAAATTCAATGGAGCATTATGGGTACTGGAACAGAAATATTATAAGACAGACATATATAAAAGAGCGGAAGGTGAAGTAGAAGTACTTCAAATCATTTATTAAATATAATTGTTTACAATAAAAGCCCATCAACTTCCAATACCCAATTACATAGCTAAAATATTTATCTTGCTCAAAAACAAAGAAGCATAAAAATAAATTGTAGTATTCCCTAATAAAGCAAAGTAGCCATAGCCAAGAGAGATCCAAGCCGTACATGAAAGAGCCTGGGAGCTTGGTAACATCCGAACTAAGCTGTATTCCCACCTTGCGAACCTGGGGAGGGGGAAACGGAAGAGAAAGAGGTGAAACAAAGAGGGTCAGTCATAAAGACTAAGTCCTAGTGACTTTCAGCATAAAAACAGGTAACGATAACATGGCATGAATAAACTGAAAGTAAACATAAGCATGATGACAAGATAAGCTACAGACACGATAACTGAGAATAACATCATATGATTTTTGTCAAACATCGCAAGGTTCCCATTTAAGACGAACTAAGTATAATATCGCAAGATTTCTCTGCTTCACCATTAAAATATTTCTATGATATCTATTTGCTCTGCACTACCCGTACTAGTATCCCAACCCGTGTCATGTGTTGACTATAAAATGATCCATTGCCCAATGTCATGAAATGACCCATTACTTGGTCCCACGAAACGATCTATTAATCGATCAGCTCCTTACAAGTCCTAGCTCGTTCATGTGTCTGTGTCATACGGCCCTATCACGAATATAGTTACTTGTGCTAAGTCCACCATAGGGTGTATCAAGCCCTAGGGTGCCAACCACCGACACGAATCAAGCACGCACAGGTAAACCTACTAATGCCCAATGCCTGCTTTTTCAACTCCGGACTACGTGCACGACCATAGTCCGCCTGAACCTACACTGGCGCACCAACTCAGCCGTCGTTCTGGTCGCTTACAATCAGCCCAGTAATCATGCCCCACCCTGCCTAGTTCCAGGGTACCATGGTACATCTAGTGGGTTACTACTGAAATGGACCGCGTAACTAGGGTTTCCATCCAACAGGTTAAGTGTTGTCATTTAAATTCGTGACTTAACCCTTAACAGTCTAGCATGTCAAGTTGGTTAAGTGTTGTCATTCAAGTTCGTGACTTAACCCTTATCAGTCTAGCATGTCAAGTTGGTTAAGTGTTGTCATTCAAGTTCATGACTTAACCCTTTAGCATGTCAAGTTGGTTAAGTGTTGTCATTCAAGTTCATGACTTAACCCTTACCAGTCTAGCATGTCAACTTGGTTAAGTGTTGTCATTCAAGTTCGTGACTTAACCTGCCTACGTGTCATGTCAAATTGGCTAAGTGTTGTCATTCAAGTTCATGACTTAGCCCTAACAGATCATGTGTCAAGTTGGTTAAGTATATTCAAGCAGTTCATGACTTAACCCTACCAAATCATCGTGTCAAATTGGTTAAGTATATTCAAGCGGTTCATGACTTAACCCTACCATGTGTCATTAGTTAATTAATGCACCCTAACCTCTCACATTAGACCAGTTGTTGTGGTCACTGGATATGTCGGGCGGTTCCGGGCAGATTTACACCACAACTCAGTCTAACCTCGGGTTTCAAGCGCGATATGACCAACTACTCACATTGGATCCTATTGTTTGCAGTCATTGGATTTGCCGGGCGGTTCCCGGCAGAATTACACTGCAAACTCAACCCAAGCTCGAGTTGGCCATTTTCAAGTTCATTCCAGTGTCATGTCCAGTTCAAGTTTCATGTCAAGTTCGTGTCAAGTTTCAAGGCAAGTTTCATGTCAATTTTCATGTCTATATCCAGATCCAAGTATAACAATGTTCATGTTTCATGTTCATAACCAATTCATGTTTTGCCTAATCTACCCAAATCGTATTCCCATCGCACGTATACTCGAATCGATCCAAATTACAAATAAATCTAAATCCAGAATAAAGGGAATAACTTCAAAACTATGATAGGAAAAAGAACGAGCACAAGGTGATAAATCTAGCATGATATAGCTTGTGATAATCGGTTATAACATCACTGGCATATAGAATAATAGTCCCCAAACATTAGGATTACAGATCTAGCATAATAAGGTGATAGTCATGATAAAAGTTGACATAAGGTGATAGTCCCAAACTTGTGAATAATTACTAATTCAACATCATAGGCGTGATAATATTATGGACATGAAAGGATTTGATTTACAACATGAATAGGCCCAAATTGATTTCATAGCAATATTCCCAAAAGTCAAGATCCAAGATGAGCAAGAATAGATATGAATCAATTATCATACATAGGTGCAATTCCAATTTATAACATGTCCATATTAAGTTTATAGTTTTAATATAAAAGTAACTTGAACTTACAGAGCATGGACTGAGAAATTAAGATGCAGAAGTTGATTCTGGAAAGCAGTCGTTGAACATTGAATCTCGATTTGATTAATCGTGTACTAATTGAAAACCCCCAATTTGCAAATTTCTATGCCTAGTCTTGATGGGGAAGAAGTAGAAGAACTCTCTAGATTTGATTAACTTTATTTTTAATTTTGAAGAAGAAGAAGAAGCCATGTCCATCAAGAATTTGTGCAGCATATGGTTAGAGAAGAATGGTGTGAGAAGGAAAGGGGATTGGGTGGGTTTATATAGGATTAGGCGAACGAATCTAGACTGAAAACGAGACGAAGAACATCAGAATGAATCCAGGCTCAAAACTGGGTTTTGGCACCAGGTCGACCCCCAGGTCGACCATAGGGTCGACCTGGCCCCTGGGAGGTCGACCATGGTGTCGACCTGGTCCTGGGCGGGAAATTTCCTGCCCATCCTGCACTGGGGTTTGAATTCGAATTCGAATTTCGAGCTGTTTTCGATTCTAAAAATTCCTGAAACTTCGAAGGGTCATATCTCCCTCATACGGACTCCGTTTTCCGAAAACTCAGGCTCGATTTCATGTAGAATTCCGAGACGAACACAATGGCACAGCCTTTTTCCTTGATTCTTATTTTAAAATTTAATTCTGCATTGATCTACGATCTTAATATGTTATCAAAATTCGGGTTGTTACATTCTCCCCTCCTTAAAGGATTTCGTCCCCGAAATCTTCAGGTTAAGAAGAATGTGTCCTACCATCCAGTTATCCATCTACTCAAAACATCATCCACAAGCAATCATTGTCCTTAAAGATTTCAATGCTGTGTGAACATATGCAAGAAGTGTGTATATATGTTCCTTATCTAATGCAAATGATCAGGCCTAATTGATCTTCTTAATGCAAAATATGTTTAGTGCCATGAGTCTAACATGTATACAAATAGTCCTATTCACATAAACACTATATGTGTGCACAAACATCCATCCATATGCAACATCCACATGATAACACATTCAATTTAATCTATAAACAAGTATAAACACTCATGCATATGAAATATGAAAGGTGACTGAGCCGATCTAGTGTCTAATGTGCGTGTATATGCATCCACGAGCAACACCTAGCAACCACTTGCAACCATCAATCATAACATGTCTCAAACATATGTTTACACCCAATTGTTCCTACCTAAAGATATAGTCGAATGATAGAAGCAAGTAAAAACTTTGTGCCTATTAGGCAATGTCAAAACGGGAAATCTACGTCACATATGTACTGATTAGGAGAAGAATTCCCTAAGCACCAGCCTCGAAGACCGAAATCGACATCAGACTGATACCCAAAGAATTTCTCAACCCAACCAATATATGTTTCTAGGAAACTAAGCATGATGGACTCCTTTTAGGTCACAAGGAATCCCTCCCTAAAACTAACCCATATTCTATAAAACCCAAAAAGTTTAGTCAACCCAATGAACACCTTCAAGTCCCAACATGTATTACTAGCAGATGAGTCAAACTCCCTATGGGGTTTGCAACAGAAATAGGATTGAGAATAGGACCGAGAGGATATACTTAAAAGATAGCATGCAAGTAAGCTCTACAGGAAAAGAGGGATCAAGGATATACTCTTAAAAAGAGATATGATGCGTGTATTTAGTCTTCAATCTTCTAGGCCACATTTCCTTGAGCTTAACTCCATTGTTCTTTGACCGTCTTTAACTTCACAATTTCGTAGCTTCTTAATTCTTATTTCCAAAATATGAGTTAGAACTCATTTCATTGTCACCTCTCGTTCCACTTTCACTTATTCTTTTTCTAGTATACTCGGCTCAAACATAACTGCGTAATATGCAAGCTCTCCAAAATTCACTAGTGAATCCTGGATCTCATTTACTCACTATAAGGTATTCCATGCAGAAGAACTATCTCTTGAAAATAAACAGATGTCAACCATGTTGCCAAATGTACTTACTAAGGTGATTTTCTATAACTCATGCATAAGCAAAATGAACTATCCACCTTAGTGGCGAACACTACTCGAGCGGATCAATAAATGTATCAAGAGATTCTAGGTAACTAAGCATGGCAGAACCCTAAGGGTTACACTAGACTTCGAGGGCATTACCGAGGCAAGTCAAGAGTCTAACTACCCTCTTTTCATACTCGAGAATGGTATCATTTCTGGATAACCACTCCAACCCTAGAATCAACCCATAGCCCAAAAACATAAGCATTTCTTCTAAACTCAACACTTAGCATAGACATTCTCAAATCCAAACAAGTCATGAATAAATGAGCCGATTCCCCCAACAGGATTTGAGACAAAAATGGGATCCTCTACCACGCTAGTACTAAGGTGCAGAGACTCAACTATCGAAGCAGAATTAAAAGAACGCAATGTACAAAAACAAAGTTCCCACGGTATGATAGAAAAGAAGAGCTAAACTTTTAACAGAAACGTTACCACCTCTCTTAGGTATGCTAGTAGTGAGAGCATACAATTGCCCTCTCGACGATCTTGTCCTTTGCCCTTGTCCTTGTCCTATAATACTACATGTCCCTTTTTACCATACTAACGATACTCTCTCTTGTCATGGGTTTTATTATTCTTTCATTTTGGCCTCTTCCCTTTCACTTTTTCCTCCTTCGTGGATTAAGCCATATCAACAAGTTTCTCATCCTTAGGCTTGTGTTCTTTATCCTCGTTCTTACTATCCTTGTATAGTTTGTTGGCCGGTTTCTCGAAAGCAACCTCCATCGCACGGCAACCCTACAAAGCTTGAAATAAGATTAGTCGCAAGTAAAATTACTGTGACTACAGATGGAGGTTAGGCACTTCTTTGACCTCCGACATGTGTCGTACGCCTACAAAACTATGGTGAAAAGAGAGAAAGAAGATATTCAAAGTGAGAATCAAAAGATAGTGCATATGGCATTGGGGAATATGCCTTTCGTAAAACAAAACTTCTCTTAGAAAAATGCTTCTTTGTAAACGTTCTGAAAATAATTCCAGAAGGTTTTTTTTTAAAAGCTTTTGCCCAGTCTGGTAACCTTCTGCTCTGATACCAAATGTAAATACACCGCGAAATCCGGTAGGCTTTGCAACCATCCATTCATCCTCCAGTATAGCAGGTAAAACCCACTGTGGCTTACAGTGGTACCCCAGACACCTTATTTTATAGCGACCCTTTCGGGATCCCCCGGCTGTAGCATACCAACCCTAAAAAGGGACATGTGGGGGTAAGAGTCTCCCGTTCGTCACCAAACCGCGAAGCGAGAACCCCTCATCGTGCTTTGCAACCTTCTGCTCTGATACCAAATGTAACAACCCACATCCGTTAAGGTTACTCACAAAGGGAATGCCTTAACTTCAATGGAGCATTATGGGTACTGGAACAGAAATATTACAAGACAGACATATATAAAACAGCGGAAGGTGAAGTAAAAGTACTTCAAATCATTTATTAAATATAATTGTTTACAATAAAAGCCATCAACTTCCAATACCCAATTACATAGCTAAAATATCTGTCTTGCTCAAAAACAAAGAAGCATAAAAATAAATTGTAGTATTCCCCAATAAAGCAAAGCAAGCCATAGCCAAGAGAGATCCAAGCCGTACATGAATGAGCCTGGGAGCTTGGTAACATCCGAACTAAGCTGTATTCCCACCCTGCGAACCTGGAGAGGGGGGGGGGGAACGGAAGAGAAAGAGGCGAAACAAAGCGGGTCAGTCATAAAGACTGAGTAAGACCTAGTGACTTTCAGCATAAAAACAGGTAAAGATAACATGGCATGAATAAACTGAAAGTAAACATAAGCATGATGACAAGATAAGCTACAGGCACGATAACTAAGAATAACGTCATATGATTTTTGTCAAACATCGCAAGGTTCCCATTCAAGATGAACTAAGTATAATTTCGCAAGATTTCTCTGCTTCACCAGTAAAATATTCTTATGATATCTATTTGCTTTGCACCAACCGTACTAGTATCCCAACCCGTGTCATGTGTTGACTATAAAATGATCCCTTGCCCAATGTCATGAAATGACCCATTGCTTAGTCCCACGAAACGATCTATTAATCGATCGACACCTTACAAGTCCTAGCTCGTTCATGTGTCTGTGTCATACGACCCTATCACGAATGCAGTTACTTGTGCTAGGTCCACCATAGGGTGTATCAAGCCCTAGGGTGCCAACCACCGACACGAATCAAGCACGCATAGGTAAACCTACTGATGCCTAATGTCTGCTTTTTCAACTCCGGACTACGTGCATGGCCATATTTCGCCTGAACCTACACTGGCGCACCAACTCACCCGTCGTTCTGGTCGCTTACAATCAACCCAGTAATCGTGCCCCGCCCTGCCTATTTCCAGGGTATCATGATACATTTAGTGGGTTACTGCTGAAATGGACCGCGTAACTAGGGTTTCCGTCCAACAGGTTAAGTGTTGTCATTTAAATTCGTGACTTAACCCTTATCAGTCTAGCATGTCAAGTTGGTTAAGTGTTGTCATTCAAGTTCGTGACTTAACCCTTATCAGTCTAGCATGTCAAGTTGGTTAAGTGTTGTCATTCAAGTACGTGACTTAACCCTTATCAGTCTAGCATGTCAAGTTGGTTAAGTGTTGTCATTCAAGTTTGTGACTTAACCCTTAACAGTCTAGCATGTCAAGTTGGTTAAGTGTTGTCATCGTGACTTAACCCGCCTACATGTCATATCAAATTGGCTAAGTGTTGTCGTTCAAGTTCATGACTTAGTCCTAACAGATCATGTGTCAAGTTCGTTAAGTATATTCAAGCGGTTCATTACTTAACCCTACCAAATCATCATGTCAAATTGGTTAAGTATATTCAAGCGGCTCATGACTTAACCCTACCATGTGTCATTAATTAATTAATGCACCCTAACCTCTCACATTAGACATGTTGTTGTGGTCACTGGATATATCGGGCGGCTCCGGGCAGATTTACACCACAACTCAGTCTAACCTCGGGTTTCAAGCGCGATATGACCAACTACTCACATTGGATCCTATTGTTTACAATCATTGGATTTGCCAGGCGGTTCCGGGCAGAATTACACTGCAAACTCAACCCAACCTCGAGTTGGTCGTTTTCAAGTTCATTCTAGTGTGATGTCCATGTTCAAGTTACATGTTAAGTTTGTGTCAAGTTTCATGTGAAGTTTCATTTCCATATCCAGATTCAAGTATAACAATGTTCATGTTTCATGTTCATAACCAATTCATGTTTTTCCTAATCTACCCAAATCGTATTCCCATCGCATGTATACTCGAATCGATCCAAATTACAAATAAATCTAAATCCAGAATAAACGGGAATAACTTCAAAACTATGATAGGCAAAAGAACGAGCACAAGGGGATAAATCTAGCATGATATAGATTGAGATAATCGGTTATAACATCACTGGCATATAGAATAATAGTCCCAAAACATTAGGATTACAGATCTAGCATAATAAGGTGTTAGTCATGATAAAAGTTGACATAAGGTGATAGTCCCAAACATGTGAATAATTACCGATTCAACATCACAGGCGTAATAATATTATGGACATGAAAGGATTTGATTTACAACATGAATAGGCCCAAATTAATTTCATAGCAATATTCCCAAAAGTCAAGATCCAAGATGAACAAGAATAGATATGAATCAATTATCATACATAGGTCCAATTCCAATTTATAACATGTCCATATTAAGTTTATAGTTTTAATCTAAAAGTAACTTGAACTTACAGAGCATGGACTGAGAAAGTAAGATGCAGAAGTTGATTCTGGAAAGCAGTCGATGAACGTTGAATCTCTATTTGATTAATCGTGTTCTAATTGAAAACCCCCAATTTGCAAATCTCTATGCGTAGTCTTGATGGAGAAGAAGTAGAAGAACTCTCTAGATTTGATTAACTTTATTTTTAATTTTAAAGAAGAATAAGAAGACATGTCCATCAAGAATTTGTGCAGCATATGGTTAGAGAAGAATGGTGTAAGAAGGAAAGGGGATTGGGTGGGTTTATATAGGATTAGGCGAACGAATCTAAACTGAAAACGAGACTAAGAACATCAGAATGAACCTAGGAAACTGGGTTTCGGCACCAGGTCGACCCCCAGGTCGACCATCGACTTGGCCCCTGGGAGGTCGACCATAGTGACGACCCCAAGGTCGACCTGGTCCTGGGCGGGAAATTTCCCGCCCAGCCTGCGCTGGCGTTTGAATTCGAATTTCGAGCTGTTTTCGATTTAGAAAATTCCGGAAACTTCGAAGGGTCATATCTCCCTCATACGGACTCCGTTTTTCGAAAACTCGGACTCGATTTCATGTAGAATTCTGAGACGAACACAATGGCGCAACCCGTTTTCCCTGATTCTTATTTTAAAATTTAATTCTGCCTTGATTTATGATCTTAATATATTATTAAAATTCGGGTTGTTACAGATCCTGAGCTCTAAACCTGAATTGTTTTTAATACGGGGTTCGTTCACTGACTCAGCATTACGTGTATGGCTAAGATTGAAACCCTAATATCTAATGGTGGTGGATTGTCTAAGGTAGTCTATATAAAGGCATTCAACCTCATTTTTTCTACACACAAAATTATTCGTCCTCCTTCCTCTAAACTCTTTTCTCAGATTAATATATATATATATATGCATAAAACTATTAAAGTGTTGCCCAAATATATAATAGTAAGGACAATTTAGACTGCTCTACAACAATAAAAGATTAAAGTGGACCTTTTCTACAACGATATATTCATACATAAAAGAGATATCATCCTCTTCACCAAGTGTCCCTTTGAGTTTCATGTCATTTTTAGATTGGACAAATTATCAAAAGAGGCTAACTTTTAAAACTAATAGCAAAACTATTAGCAGATATAGGCTTGTTTTGGACACCTCAGCACTGAGGTGGCCAACCCTGTAAAAAACGATTACGGGGAGCACCTATTAGGTGCGCCCTTTATAGTTTACAAGGGCGCACTTAACAACTGTGCCCTTGTATATATAAACAGGTGCACTTATCAAATGCGCCCGTCCCAGATCTTTACAGGCGCACTTGTAAGGTGCGCCTTTATTTACCTTCTACTTTACAGCAGCCATTCTTCTCCTATTTCTATTGTTTCACAGCAGTTTTCCTTCCAAATTGAACATCTATATTAAACAGCAGCTTATTGTGCATATATATGAATCTACTTCAAACGTAAATACTTAAAAGCAACTTCAATATTCGATTACAAACATAAACACAAAATCCAAATAAAATTCGATTACAAACACAAACACAAACCCAAATAAAATTCGATCATAAATCCAAAGTGCACATGGTTTACTTAAAAACATACGCTTATATAACACTTAAAAATTGCTTATTGTGGAGTTTAATCTTGAGTAAGGGGAGGTTGAGAAGGTCCCGCCGCCTGCGATTGAGCTAGGTCATGTTGAGGTGGAGCTTGAGAAGGATCAAGTCTTCTTTTAGTTCTTCGCTCCAGTTGTCCTGGGCGTTGTAGTCAACGTCTAAAAAGTAATGTGTCAACGAGTTTCTTCAAGCTAATACATCGTAGTTGGACATCGTGCTCTGGTACTCGACCATGTCTGATATCCTCCAATCCTCTACCAACTGTTTCTAGCACATCAACCTACAAAATGTGTTATTTAATCACATATGTAAACTTAATTGTATCAATTAAAAGACTTAAGTTAGTAAGGTAAAAAAAACTTATGACATCTCGCTCAAGCGGTGCACGAGAAGTGTATGCTCATTCGTGAGGAACCTGATCTACAAGAATGAATCTTCAAGTGTTCGACCAATACCAACTCATGTACCTTGAAATAGGAGTGGTAGGAATTTGTTGACGAACAATACAGTTATGCTATCGTTCTATTGAATGAAAACAAAGTACAAATTTGGCTTTGGTTCACATGGCTAAGGGATGTGTTGTTGAAGGCCAAATTGTTGCATCACTCAATTAGGATTATACATCTCTATAGTTCACATGCATATGATCGGTGTCTTGCAAAGCCAACTAGGCATGCCACTTAGACATATCTGGGGCAAATCAACTAGCACATTCTGTATGTATTGATTCCATACAACAGCCTCAACAGTTAGCATGTCAAGCTGATCACGATAGTAAGTGGCTACCTGCTTTGGAGATTCAATCCAACTCCTATTTCCAAACCACCTGCGATATAAAGTAAATGTAAATAAAGTATGAAAATGTAGATAATATAGTATAAGCATAAGCATCATTATTAGACATCATGGTTACTAATATTTTTGCAATTTAAAGTGATATCTTTTTGTATATCTAAGATATGATATGATTATTTCACTAAGCAGTAAATGATGCAAAATGAAATAGTGAATTGTTATCTATAAACCAATTCATAATATATAGAAGTAAATAATTCCAATGATTTAATTTGTGCCCCAAAAAGAATAAAAATATGTAAATGTAAATAAACAACCTTGCACTATAAGGTAATGTCCTATCGATCTGTGCAGATAAAGTTACATTTGTACGACCATTGGGAAGATATGTTCATGACCAAAGCTGTCAAATATACAAAAATAAATATGGTAGGATTGCAAATTACATATGGCCATTAACAATTATAGATACTAATATTTACCTGCAGAAGAGAAAGACAGTTGGTTATCGATTCAGATTTACCAAGCGCATCATTTGTTAGCTCAGTGTATAATGTTGTCAATATAGAACTACCCCAAGAATATTGTACACAATCTTCCAAATTTCTCATAAATAATAGCCAAAAAAGATTTAATCGTCCTTTAGAATGATCGAGATATAGACAACACGATATCAGGTGTAGAATAACAACTCTCGCGTGATGTTCAACTTCTTCGTCTGATGCATCCTGTGATGGCTCATTTTGAAACATATGTCGAAGCCAAGTCAACTTAACTGTTACACCTCTTATCTCATTTCAATTTGGTACTACGCCTAAACTCTCATAACAAATATATTCATAATTACTGAGATGTGTAGCGGTAACAGGATTACCTTCCACGGCAACATCCAAAAGACAACTAACATCTTGCAACGTGATAGTAATATCACCAATGGGAAGATGGAGGGTGGAAGTCTTCGGTCTCCACATGTATACCAATAAAGTAAAAAGTGCATGATCTACCTTAAAAACCCTCAATCTAGATATTTCTCTAAATACATCTCTTTGTAAAGCAAGTTGAACTCTAGGTGTATTTGAAGTAATCAACCCTAACTTTCTAGAATGATATTGACAATCAATTGGCTCGTCGCTCTACAAATTCAAATGAGATGAAAGCAATTATCTAGTCCATGAGAAATGAAAAATTATAGATTTCATTCATTTGGATTTTTGAAATACTTTCATCAAGTCTGGATTATTGCTTTTATGTTCATTTTGAAGATGCAAGACACTTGCATTCACATGACCCGGTGCCAACTCTACAAGAAAAAAATCGAAATGAAATGAAGAAGTGATGAACTAGGTTTTGAAATGAATAAGTAAATCACCATATACTTGAACTAGGAATTGAAATGAACAAGTAATGAACCATTTTAGGGTTAATCTAATCTATGTAACATCTACTACGAAGCTAAATCTATTGTATACAACATAAACAAAAATAAGAAAATATAGTTTAAGAATTTACCTCTTCCTTGATAAGAGGAGGAAGATCCTTTCATTGTAGAATTAATTTGATATAAGATTAATGAAAAATAGTAGTATTTGAAAGTTTAGAAAATTAGGTTTTTGGATTTTTTAGTTTTAGAGATTTTGGAGAGAAAGTGAGTTTGGTAGAAGTGAGGATGCGGAGTGGCTGCTGGGTAAGTTAAAGCAGCATCTATGGTAGAGGCGCACCTGTAAGGTGCGCCCTTGTAATTTCACAAGGGCGCACTTGGTAAGTGCGCCCTTGTGAATATATACAAGGGAGCACCTTACAGGTGATTCGTTCCCGAGAGTTATAGCACTATTATGTTGCTTCACCTGTACCCAACAACTTACAAACCAGATCATAAAAACAGTCAAATACAATTCATAAGCTTATAAAATGCAGACATTCACTATTGAAATGCAAATCATTCATTCATTCACCAAACTGAAAATACGAATCGTTCATTGCATTATAGATCAAAAACAAAATATCAAGATACATCTACAAACATTCTCTTACAAAATATCATTTGGATGGATATGTCGATCTTTTGTGCCCTTTTTGACCACATTTGCTGAAAGTATTTCGTTTACTGCCTCCCATTTTATCCATCATACCTTTAATTTTTGTCCAGCGCAGACGTCTCGTCTTCCTTTTTGTATGCGGAGCCAATATGGTCAGATCTTGATAGGCATCCCAATATCTACTATCGGGAATTGGATGAAAACTTAGGGCGTAACTTGCTTTATATTTTTCAACAGAAAACCACAATGAACAAAGACCATAGTACGATATATTCGCTCCTCCAATTGTTTGAGCACAAGTGGCCATCACACGCAAGCATGACAATTTTTGCAATAATATAATGTTGCAATTGCAAGTGCATACATTATCATGTAAAGTCACGGTAAATATTTTCCAAATTGATCATTCACTTTCCATTCGGTTTGATTGAATCTAACAATTCCACAATGTCATGTTTGATTTGCTCTTTTCGGGAAACGAGTTTCACTTTAGGAGTCATTTGCATTTCAAATCCCCTGGCGTCGGAACGACATTTCATGAAATAGTCGTTTAAACGGTAAAACGTTCGTGCTACTAAAGACTTAACTGACAAAGCACAAGCACCTTGTAGAACTCCATTAAAATTTTTGGATACATTTGTTGTTGTCATCATAAATTGTCCATCGTTATCCTTGCATAGAGCCCAATTTTGCTGCGCACCTCGCAAACTTTTTTCAACCCATGCATGTGCATCCGCACAATAGTTTTCAAGTGGCCTCTTAGCTCATTGTACTGTAACTTATCTGTAGCACACTAGTTCAAAACTTGTCTTTTGCATCTCTTCATTTGCATCTGTTCTGTAAATAAAAGATGCAAATAGTACAATTTGCATCTTTTCCTAACTGAAAACGGATGCAAATAAGGAAAAACAAATATTACTTCAGCCTTTGCATCAGTTGTTGTTTACAAATCCGATGCGGGAGGATGGAAATAAAAATTCAATACAGTTACCTGCGTCCGTTCACGGTATAATCAAATGCAAATAGGATAAATAATAAAGTATTCGCGTCCGCCCTAATAAAATCAGACGCAAATGAATGCTCCTATTGGAACACAAAATTTAGACACAATTGGTGACACAACTAATCTCCACCATTGGATCACCCCATGAATTTCACCTCTCCACATAAAGACAAAAAGATCTAACGGTTGAGTCTTTGTGTCTCCAAGTTTGTATCTAATTTTGTGTTCCAATAGCCGCCCCTATTAAAATTCCCAATTGAATAAAATAAAAAAGGCACCAAAGCACGCATGCGGAAAAACGAAAACACTTGGCGTACTTTTCAACCCTAAAAACGAAAACACTTGGCGCACTTTTCACCCTTCAGCAAATTTCCCTTTTCTTTTCTTTTGGGGAAAACAACTCGACACATATAATAACAAACAAGGAGGACAACACAGACGGGCTCGGGGTGGCTTCGCCTGACGTGGAGTCGGAGCAGATGGCTTTAGGAATCGAGCGTGGTGGCTCTGGCTTAGGGTATGTGTTGGGAAACAATGGCTGAGTCGCGGACCAGGTCGCTCTCTTGAAGACGATTCGGCGATCTGGTCGGTGGTGCAAAACCAGTTCGTACTCTCGCCGCCGCCTCTAGGATAAAACAACCTCATAGAACAGTAACTGATTTGCTTGCACAACAAATCAGTGCAGATTTGCACTTTCAAAATAAATAACTACTCGAAAATTTCTGTAAGAATATTTTAATGGCGGAGGAAGAAAAAAAATATTTTTTCTGTACTAATCTCGTCTACAACTGAAGATAATATATAGACGGGGATTAGGGTTAATCGAAAATACTGGGCAGTAGGAGAAAATAGGATCTGCTGAAATACCGGGTCAAAAGTTTACCGCTTCATGATAAAGTCGGCTCAGAAATATTTTTCATAAAGATAGTTTGAAAAAGTCAAGGTTTTCTGGTCCAAAAATATAAGTGTCTACACCACATAGCCAAGGCCCAAGTCCAAGTACAAGTCCAAGCCCGAACCGAACCGAACCGAGCCGGCCCGGGTCGGGTCAGGTCGGTCGGTCGGTCGCGCGTGCGTGTGTGGTGGTCATGATGCATGGTCTCCCTCCTCACAACTAAGCATGCATTGGGAGCCCAAGGCCCCAACATGACTTCTTAGAAACAAGTATAAATACTTGCATCTTTCTTATAATCCCATGATGTGGGACTATTCACATATAGGAGCCATCATACACTTATTTCTATATTTTAAATAATTCACATAAATTTCCAACAATCCCCCACCTGAATTTTTTAAAATATTATCGAGTGGTTTCTAAAAATATAAGACTGTGCATAAACAAAGTGTCATCCGACTTGAACCTTTGCATAGTGAGTAAGATTCAGTTTTTACTAGAGTGACACGTAGTCTTGAACTCTATTCCTGACATCAAACCACACACAACCTTTTCTATAGTGCAATCAAATAAGCCCATGCGTTTATGGCCATGCACGTCTATCCCAGTTTAGTGAACGCTCTAGAAGTTGTGCCCAAAACTCCATAGGAAACGACCACATTTCCACATTCACACAGGTGAGTCTATCAAGAGTACTTCTAAAGGTAGGTACTCCACTCCAAATAGAGTATAGATCCCATTAAGAGTTTCTATTAACTCATCCTCTAATCACTTCAGGAATACATGCTTCTTAGTTTATTAAATAGCATGCTCTACTTCTATCACTACACAACTTGTTTTTACCCATTGAACCTATTTCTTGGGATCTCCAGTCATTTAGGTCGGGTTACCATTGTGCGTGATTCCACAATCTCAGGGCAATAGTCCCATTCTTTTGGAATTATTAAGGACTTTCTTTCTGGTCAGTCCTTTCGTCAAAGGATCTGCCAAATTATCATCACTTCATATGTGATGTCCTCTAACAATACTGTGCATACGACTGTCATTTCTTACCGTTGTATTATCGGTTCTGTTTTTCTTTCAATAGTCGTCAAATCTTTCATCACTATATATGTTATGTTCTTTTACAGTATTGTGCTTACGACGTCGTTTTCTACCGTTGTTATAACGGTTCTATACTTTTTTGTAGTAGCCGCGGAACTATCACAATCGATTACACCACTGCTGTCTATCTTTCCCGTATAGGGATCTCAACTAGCAGATTTCTTTAGTTCTCTGCTTCTTCACTAGCTGTGGCTAGTGCTCATATCTCAGTCACTATAGTATACCGAGTCAAGATATTTTGTTTCTTAGATTTCCAAGAAATAGTTCTTCCAGCAATGCTAAATATATAGCCACTGGTCGCAATAGAATCATCAGATAAAAATTCCAGTCAGCATCGGAATATCCTTCAAGTACAGCTTGAAACTTTTCATAATATAATCCAAGGTTCATGGTTCATTTAAGGTATTTCATGACCCTTTCAATAGCAGTTCAGTGCTCTATACTGGGTCTACTAGTAAATCTGCATAATTATCCCACGACATAGTCAATGTCGGGTCTAGTACATTCAGTGGCATACCGAAGGCTGCCAATGATGCTCGCAAAATCAGACTGTCTTACACCTTCATCAGTGTTCTTAAATAACTTTACACTGAGACCATATGGTGTATATGCAGGTTTACAGTCAAAATAACTGTATTTCTTTAGAGTATTCTCATTTTAATGAGATTGATCCAAAGAAAATCCCTTTTTTACCTAGTAATCTTAATACCAAGGATTATACTCACATCACCTAGATCTTTTCATATCAAAAATTGGCATTTAATAAGGATTTGACTGAGTTTATGGCATGAATGTTTGACCCAAAGATGAGTAGGTCATCT
Organism: Allium sativum; assembly: GCA_030737875.1. Taxonomy (NCBI): domain Eukaryota; kingdom Viridiplantae; phylum Streptophyta; class Magnoliopsida; order Asparagales; family Amaryllidaceae; genus Allium; species Allium sativum. The sequence continues at coordinate 154,196,128 of CM060912.1, forward strand.
ACATAAAGGCATATAATAGTGCAAATGTCATTCTCAAATTTGTAATAAATGCATTTGTCACTTTCATTAACTTTAAAACCATGTGAAATGATTAAAGTTATCAATTTTTTTTTATGTCATTGTTATGTGCTTGTTTTAAACCATATAATGGTTTATCTAATTTGCATACTTTATGTTCTTGACTATGTACTACGAATCCTTCAGGCTGGTCCATATTAATTTCTTCTTCTAATTCACCGTTCAAAAATGCGGTTTTAACATCCATTTGGTGTATTAATAAATTATGAATGGAAGCAAGTGAGATTAATACCCGGATGGATGTTATTCTAGTTACAGGTGAAAAAGTGTCGAAGAAATCTATATTTTCTTTTTCTCTAAAACCTTTAGCTACTAGTCGTGCTTTGTATTTATCAATAGTACCATCAGGTTTTAGCTTTCTTTTTAAGTACTCATTTACAGCATATAGATTTACAACCAGAGGGTAAATATGTCAAATGCCAAGTCTTATTGGATTTCAAAGAATCCATCTCATTATTTATAGCCTCTCGCCAAAAATCGGCATCTAAAGAAGATAAGGCCTCTTGGAGGTTTAAGGGATCCTCCTCTATAGTAAAATCACAAAAATTCGAACCAAATTCGTTTACGGTTCTTGCTCTTTTACTTCTTCTAGGTTCAACTTCAGAACTTTTATTAAGTTCTGTTCTAATAGGCGTACTTGATGTGCCCCCACTATTCCTTAATTTAAAAAGAAATTTCGTTTCATAAAAATTGGCATCATTTGATTCAAATTATATTATGTGTATTTTGGTCATAAATTTTGTATGCTTTGCTATTAACAGCATAGCTTATAAATACACATTCGTATGATTTACTTGCCAATTTTATTCTCTTAGGGTCTGGAATGCGAACATATGATAAGCAACCCCAAGTTCTAAAGTATGACATATTGGATTTATATTTCTCTAAAATTTCATAAGGCGAAATTTTATTCTTAGATTTGAGGATTCTATTCAGAACATAACATACAGTCTATAAAATATCCCCCCACTAATGTTTTGTTGTACCAAAATTTAATAAAATGATAATTACTAATTCGGTAAAGGTCCTATTTTTTTTTATATATAGCTTTACCTTCCATTTCAGGTGAAAATGGTGCAGTTCTCTTATGTACAATTTATCACATAAAAAATCCAGAATAGAATTTGATTCATATTCTGTTCCTCTATCACTATGTAGTCTCTTAATTTTCCTATTTGCTTGATTTCAATTTTGAATGTTTCAAACATATCAAATGCATCACATCTTTAAGAATCAATGTCTTTCCAATCATATGTTTTATTTTCATATTACCAGTCTCTACAGCTTAAATGGTGCGAGAATCTCACAACACACTTTCTGATCGTCAGCAACCGTGTATATTGTGAATATATCACGATCATAGCAAACATGGCGAGAAACACTAATGTCTGCCCACCAACCCTCTGATTCACCAACAAGGTGAACCTCAGTAATCATAACCATTAGAGGCTCCTCAGTCAGGTTTGCCTGCGGTGCAGGGTCTGGCCTGTTCCGACACTTTCGTGACATATGATCTGGTTTTCTACGGTTGTAATATAGAATAACTGTCCAGAATCATTCATTTGGGTTGATTGCTGCTGTCATTTATGGTTTCCTTGCGGAATCCATTCTGTTATTTACTGGTCGGTTGTTGATGCTTACTATTTTTTAGAGATGTTCATATGTTTGAGAATTTATATTTTCTCATAGGAAAATATTCATAAACTCAGAGACTAACATAAATTATCCACATGTATGCAACAAAGGTGTTCTATATTCTATCTTTTCACTTGTATGCATATAAACTATGTCAATTAATTTGATGCAAAAAAAACCTATTCACCCAATTAATGTCAATTCTTAAGGACATTATCAAATAACATACATATTCTATTAATGTCAATTTTTTTAGTGACATTTCCCAATATTATATGTGTTCTATTAATGTCAATTCTTACTGACATTTTTCAGATAACATACACATTCTATTAATGTCAAATTTTAATGACATTTCCATATAATCATATGCATTTCAAATGTATTGACCAATTATTTATTTTGGCCACTTCTTATCTTCCCTAAAAATATATATAAATAAATCGAGAGATTTATGCATCATAATACAGTCTGAACATCGCAATTCATGCATTTCTACTTGCTCAACCTCGTGGTCATCACTTGAGTGTGTAATTACATTTAACCATGTATATGTGCTTCGGCATTCACAATCAATTTAATCAGCATTGACAAAGCACATTACTGTATAAGTTATCATACTTCAAACGTCACATGGAGCAAAAGAAACGATAAAAAATTAAAACCATACCAGACATATTAAGTTGCAAATAGGAAACAAGTTCTGAAGTTTTACTTCTCTTTATGACCGCGCATCAGCTCTCTCAACTCAACCATCTCATCTTCACCGTACATGTATTTCTTCAGATCCAGGTTATACCCGAAAGCTCAATCAGGCCAAATTATTAGATCTGTGATCTTTAGTGAATATGGAGAGTGAGAGGAAGAAAAAAAAATTGTTTCTGTACTAATCTCGTATACAACTGAAGATAATATATAGACGGGGATTAAGGTTAATCGAAAATAATGGACAGTAGGAGAAAATAGGATCTGCTGAAATACCGGGTCAAAAGTTTACCGCTTCATGATAAAGTCGGCTCAAAAATATTTTTCATAAAGACAGTTTGAAAAAGTCAAGGTTTTCTGCTCCAAAAATATAAGTGTCTACACCACATAGTCAAGTCCAAGTCCAAACCGAACTGAGCCAGGCCGGCCGGTCGTTGTGTGTGTGATGGTCATGATGGATGGTCTCTCTCCTCACAACAAAGCATGTATTGGGAGCCCAAGGCCCAAACATGACTTCTTAGAAACAAGTATAAATACTTGCATCTTTCTTGTAATCCCATGATGTGGGACTATTCACATGTAGGAGTCATCGTACACTTATTTCTATATTTTAAATATTTCACATAAATTTCAAACAGTATGCGGCGACAAAATTGGGTAAAGCAAGGGGAAACACTACTTTAGGGTTCGGGTATACTGTCTGTTCGGGTTTTGACTTGCTGGCCTTTGGCTCAGAGGTTGGGCAAGTTGTCGGAGGTCGGACGTCGTGGCGATTGGTGATGCGCTGGTAGGGCCATGGTGGACTAATGCGAACTCGCAACATAATTTATTTTGGCAGACGATGATCAGCCAGTGGAATACCACTAATTGCAGGTAGAATCCACAAAATGATTCATCATATTTGTTAACAGAAAGTACTGGAGTCGAGTATGATTAAATAGGACATATCATATGAGTAAAAGTATAATGGTTCTTAAAATCAATATGATTTTTTTTATTTTTTTATTGAGAGAATCCCGTAGGGCAAAAATTACAGGCGTTTACCATTCTGAACACCTAGCCTGCACCTAAGGTGGTTTTTTCTCCTCTGCAGTCCTAATGCACCAACTCTAGATATAATCAAAGTAAACCTCTAACCACTACATTATCAATCATGAGTACCCATTATGAATGTAAACATTAAAACTGAAGTTACACCTAATTTCTTATGCAGCCTGATTAACAGCTCGAGGCATGAGCATACTAGCCACATGGTCGATAGTATTGCCAGTGAACATGGCAGCAGCCAAAACAAGTTGACCTCAACATAATTTCTGGAGCATCGAAGTCATGATATAATTTCTAAGAAAAGGGTCAAAACCATGGAATTATAACCAATATGTCGATGCTAATCTTGCATCTCAACTTGTGGCGAGATACAATGGTTCAGATGATGTACAAGAGGTATGAAATGCTTTTGTTTATTATTTTGGAGACTGAACCAAGCAGTTGCTCTTAAAATTTTGGGGAAGTAGCATTGTACCCTGGATGCATACTTGAAATAATATATCTATGATATGAAGTGATTCTTTATGACGTCATAATACTAGCCAACTATTCATTTTATTTCTCTGTGTTTGGGTTATCTAATCCTTTTTGACTTCCATCTTCATATTTTAATGCGCTATTGTAGTTATTTATGCACTTGCATTTATTTCTACTTTATGTTCAGAACTTGAATTGTTCTATTAACGAAAGTGAGATTATATTTATCATTCTACGACAATACGTCATTCACAAACTAGTGCTCAGATTTTCCCTAAACCATAATGAACTAGATTAACTTAGGTGCTTTTGTTCAAGTCGAACAATTTGGTAATAATCATGTTACATTTCACTCCACACACGCGCAACATACGTTATTACACAAACCAGTGTTCTCATTTTGGGTTATTCATTTCTTTTTGAAGAGGGTTTTCTGTTTCGTACTCTGTTTGATTTGTTATGTTTTCAATATGATAATAAACTGACAAAAATATTTTTAAACCTTTATAAATTAAATATGCTAGTGAAATAGTATCCGTTTGTAGTAAATGATGTCAAGTAATTTATATTCCTACCACTTTGGACATTAAACTTTACTAACTTGCTTCTCTTAGCATGATTAGGGGATAGTATTGAATGCATGAACTGTATACTAGTGAAGTCCTGAACCAGTGAACTCTTAGTTATTTTCACAAGGGAAAATGGAAGAGCTGTAGATATGTTGCTTGATTTTATGTCAATATAAAATTGATCAATAAATAAACAATTGAATGTGCTATCTGATTTTCCTTAAATAAGAGTGATACTTAATACTTTGTACACAGATCTCACTCCAAATTCTCCACATGAAAAAAAGGAAAATGAGTTATACTTCACAGTTTACATTAATCACTTAAAAGACATTGGTGTTAAATGGTCTCAATTTGGTTGAAAAAAACAAAAAAAAAAAAAAAAAAAAAAAAAAAAAAAAAAAGTTGCAGTGAAATAAGGACCTATGCTAATAAAATTTGGGCCTGGGTTGGAAGTTGATAGATGGAAGAGGAAGCACGAAGATTACTATATAATTTGTGGGTGGTGCTTGAAGGCCGAAAGGCATAGGTATCGGACAGGGTGAAAACCCGGGGAGCTTGACATTTCATGTTTCAGATTCACTTTGACCCTTCCTCATATTTTCACAATTTTTTTTCCCTAAAGCCTGGCCCTTTTACATTGTTGATATTAATTAATTTTTATGTACTCGGGGTATAGTGGTGTGAGAAGAGGGATTTAGTGGATTTATTTCCTTAAGGCAAACAATTGGAAGAACCATTGTGCTTATCTTTATGTTATTAATTGCTCCACTATGCTCAGATTATGTTCTGTTTTGTTTTCTTTCCATGCAACTGTCTATTGCAATGCTCCACACTGCCTTCTACGGTAACACCTCATAATATTTTAGAACCTCAAGTGCTTAGTGCTAACTAACAAAGGCCTAGTCTGATTCTTTCCATTTTCACATCTGTGTGATGAATGTCTAATTTTTTGTGTTGTATTGTATGCCATTGTTTGGACTGTTTCAAATACAGTTCAACTTGAATTGCTGCTAATAAAATGAATAGAAAACCTCAAAGTTCTTTCAGTAACACACCTTTAATCTTGAGCTTCCAAAGAATAGTTGTAATATATCTCCTCGCATGTCTGTACAACATAGATTTATTGCATGTCTTTATTTCAATTAGTACATCTATACGATCTATGCAATGAATGTCTAATTCTTTCAATCTTATATCAAAAACATGTCGTCTGTAGGTCATTGAGGATTGAAACCAACAACTTGGTGTTTTGAGAGGTCTTCAGTTTGAGTTCATGAGAAGGGCTGATTGGGTATGAATCCTTTTTGCTTGATGTTTATGCAGAAGTATATCATTTTTCATCTTAATGCATCAGTCTATGCTTAATTTAGATTATCTACAAATTATAGTACAAACATCTAAACTAATCAGCAAATTTAAGTCAAGCGCTGAATTTTCCCTAAAGCATAAAGGACTAACAAATGGTCGCACACATAAAATTTTGTTCTCTCTATTGGAAGATGTAATTCAAGATGACCTTTCTTAAACCTTATCTGTATGGACTTTTTTGCGAAACTGTTTTTTCTTTTTTTGGCGAAACTGTCTTCCCTTTTCATTTTCACCTTGTCATGTATTAATTTCGTTTTTTGACAAGCTTAGAGATCAGACTACCTATTGTAATAAAATACATAGTGACATTGGTTGATATCTACTCTATATGTCACTCATAGAGGTTTATCGTGCACAAATTTGTTGAGGGCTGGATGGATTTCTATTGGAATTTTAATACGACCCAAAAGTGATACAACACGTTAATTCATCTTCATTTAAGCATTTTTAAATTGCAGGCTTTTGTCAGAAACTTTTATTTTGAATACATGATTTTCAAACTTATCTTTCTTGTTAAATACATCATTTTCACCCAATATGCTCAACCAGATGCACCTGTTCGAGTATACTATACTACCACACATGTCTACATATGATTAAGATCACTTTACCAAGATGAGATCCGGAGGTCTGGGGGAACTGCAGCAGGCGACTTTCGGTTTGGTGGCAGCAGAAAGGGGGCTGCAATGGAAGAGGACGGGGTTCTGCTTGCTAAGAGAACATTAAGGTGGTCACCATTTTTTTATGTTGGTATTCAATATATTGATAATTTTGTTTAGTTAACTTATCTTAATTTAAAATAATTGATAGGTTAGTTTTTTACAGCGATGTCGTATTTTCATGCATTTTTATAGATTCCCAAGTAAATACCTCATTCCTTATTCCTAACCGATACTGTAGTTGGCTGCAATCAATTTTATAACTAATGATTCAGAATAATATTTGATCCTTTTCTTTTCAATAGCACACGTCCAGTTTTAACAAATCTAAATTAGTACACTTGAATTTCTATCTGGTTCTAATTTTTCCTTGCAATTTCTGTTACCTTTTGTTGTATCTTTATAGAATATTTCTAGAAATGTATGTGCAAGTCAGTGATTGAAGTTATAGTGGTATTTAGACTTGGATTAAACTGGCTCCTCCGCATATATTGATAGAATTCTTTATATTCTCTGCTAAATCTTCCACTTCCACTAATTGAATGTGAGATATAATAAACCAGTACTCAAATATATTGTTCTGCTTTAAATTTGAAAACATACAGATTATTGTAACACATAATTTGTTGTTTTATGTTATTACGGATACATCCCGTGGTTTGTAATTTTAAATTGATAACTGTATTCTCTTCATAACTTCAGGTCCAATAATAATCACCAAATTAGTTTTTTAAGTTTATATTACTAGTGAACATATTTTTTGTATGATATTCTTTTGCTATTACATGTCGCTAGTTTGTTCTGTCTTATTACATTCCTTGCTGCACTAATTTTCTTTTTTCTTTTCCACAGTTCATTCTATTGAACAATGCGAAATTGCTGACGTCTAGCACTGTAATTTCAGACAGTGCAGTTGGTCTTTGGTAACTTCTTTCTGACTTCATATTACCCCAGAACATGACAATTACTCGATGAATTACCAGTGGATGGATAACTTCTTTAGAATATATAATAGCTTCTTTATAATATATTATTATTTATCATAATAATATATGACATCTGCCTTGCCAATAAAATCAATATTACAGCCATGGATGAATTACCAGTGGAGTATCAAATACCTTATTAAAAATAGATATTTCTACGTTCTGCCTAAATTTTCATTTTCCAAATATTAACAAACAACTTATAAATCCCGATGACATCAAATATAAAGATGAAGTGAAAATTGTGCAGGTTGATATGATGAAACTAAAGTGCTGCTGCCTTTTGTACACATTCTATCTGCACCTTTTTTGGTAAAATTTCGCACCATTTCGTATGCTAATAAAATATTTTCATATGCACTCTGCCTAATTTCAGCACTTTGCTTATAAAGAAGAACCTCCAATTCCTTGATACCATTCTGATATTGCTGTAGCGGATTCTGATCATCAGGACATAAAAGGAGATGTATACAAAATCATTATTTTCCTTTCTTAATAAGTCAACTTGCTTATATACTGGGAATATAATTGCTCCACCTCTTCAGGTAATTTTTAATCTTTTTTAATTTAACAATGATTTGGTATAGGAAATTACCTGAAACTTTTAATTTAACAATGATTTGAACATATTACATAATAAAGAAAATTCTACAAAATATGCATTGAAACAGGACCCGTTTTTAATCCCGGCAACTTTGAAAATGAAGGTATTTCAAAATTTCATGTTGGTGCGGAGCAACTTATTCAAGTTTCTACTCCATCCGATTGTTGTAGTATAAGCTTATAAGGTACCGACATGGACATTTTCTGAACATATTTGGCTGATTTTTTTTTCATCTTTTTACTTACAGCCAATAGGACCTACAACATCAATAAAGAAATTTTCACCAATGATTTAACAGTATTTGCTTTGGCAGAAGCATCAGTAAATATTTGCCACATATTTGAGTTTGCTAAATTTCTTTTAAGGGCGAGTAACATACTCCGGTAAAAGACATAGAAGAGCTAGTGTTAATCAGATTTGATATTCGATTGTGAGGGAACAAATCATATGCTGCATAACATTTGATTTTTAAGTGAGTATTTATATGAATTACTAATTATGACTGTGTCATTCCCATCTGCGAGGAACCCTTTGATCTGGCATCACTCAAGGGGTGGCTATGGTTGTAATTGTTATGCATATGATACAAATGAATTTACAAATTTAGAGATATGCCTCAAAAATTATAATTTGTCGAATTCATATATTTTTAATATTTAGTATCTTGTATTGAATGAAGATGCACTATTCATTTTCTCCTTGTTTTTTAACTGTATGTATTTCTCATCATTTAACTAGTTGTGTTTACCGTGCTAAGTTTCAATGCTTTAAACTTTTATAGCTTATCTGCTATATACTACAGTAAGTAGCGTTTACGGCTTGATTACTGAAAAGGGAAACACCAGTTAATTTGAAATTGGGTGCAACACGGTTGATATATTTAGGATTAAGGGAACACCATTTGTAATCCAGTGGGTATTGTAAATTTAATAAAATTGGTTAAATAGTTCCACCAATTTACATACCTAGGCCCATTTTATTTTATTTAATGTTACGTTACAGGGCATGATGAGTTGCCCAGAGTGTAAAAATCAGGATTTTGGTAGACAATGTAAGTTTAAATTTATTTTTTATATAATGTACTTTATACCATGATAGATTTGTTGTTCATTATGAATTGTATGTATGTCTAGAAAATTGATCGCACTGGTTAGTAATGTTATTGTGTTTCAGCAATGCAAGTGATGCATTAGATAAGTTAAGATTTTTGAGTGTGGCTGACAATTTGTTAATGGGTGATGCTGGTAACTTGGAAATCCGCATAAAGCCTGACCTGGATTATGGAACTATTACTATCTCGTGAGTTCAAATATTGATATGAATAGCTTCCCACCATTTTTCAAATGTTGCTTGGATTTAATTATAAGAACCATATACTTTTACAGGGATACTGGGATTGGAATGACAAAAGAGAAGCTAATTGATTGTCTTCGAACCAGCTCAGAGTGGGAGATCAAAATTTTTGAAGGCCATCAAGGTATATTTTAGCAGTGTTGATGGAAACATATTAATGTTTCTAGTAGTTCCATGAAAGCAGTTTCTCTTATACTTAGGTCAACAAATTAATTGTGGAGGTGGTTTCAGTATGCAGGAAAACATGGATATTGGGGCAGACAACAGTTTGATTGGCCAGTTTGGTGTAGGATTCTACTCGGCCTTCCTTGTTGCTGAAAAGGTGATTTCTCATGTTACAAGAGAAGTTATTGATTTGTATCCGTCTTATCTACTAGATTAATTATCTCTTATGAAACTGGGTTTAACAAATGATTAGGTTGTTGTATCAACAAAAAGTCCAGAATCTGAAAAGCAGTATGTCTGGGAAGCAGCTGCTGACAGTAGCTCGTATGTAATGAAAGAGGAGACAGATCCAGAAAAAATGATACAACATGGAACACAAATTGCCTTGTTTCTTAGAGTATGTCAAATTAATAAAAATATAAGATTCTCATTTTACTTGTTTGGATGTATCGTGTTACTTAAGTTGTGGTCTTTGTTGCCAGCTAGATGAGAAGTACGAGTATGCTGATCCTAAAAAAATTCAAGGATTGATGAAAAACTATTCACAGTTTGTTTCATTCCCCATATACACATGCCAGGAAAAATCTAGGACTGTAGAGGTAATTGCATATGCTTGAACATTGGTACTTTTTTTAGGCCCCAATTTTTATATGAATTAAAATGGATCTTAAAATGGCTGTCAACGTATAACACTAACATTTCACAAATGGATCGAGCTTTAAATTTTGGAGATAATCAAATTTTGCAGATTTATGGGTTTATACACAACACATTGGCCAGTAGGAAGGTTAAAAGGATCAGGAATGATACAAGTGATCCTCGTGAGGATAAAGATGATCTTGGGTTTCTTCACCCTAAGTTCAAAGAGGTTCGTAATTTGAATTTAATACTTGATAAAGCCAAGTTATATTTGCTATCATGAATTTTTCTTATGTTAGCCATAATCTATGTTACATGTCGGTAACATATACATGATTATAACATGATTATGTTGTTGAAGTTTAATCTGTTGAAAGAGTGACAATGTTTGATGATATACACAGAAGGATTGTAGTTAATATATTTTTACCTTTTCTAAAATGGTTTCTTTTATCATGTGTCTTGATGTTCATGGGTACTTTGATGTTTTTATCCACTCTGCATTTAGCTGCAAAACAGTTGTGTTATGTTTTGTTGTTTGATTGGTGGAAACTGGAAATAATATCGTGGAGTTAAAGCTGTATAACACAAACGTTGTTGTGATATTGCTAGGTCATTGTGGCTTAGCTGTCTTGTAATTTTGCTTGATTTGTTTTGTTGCCATTATCTCTTGTCATCATTCAGCATCTTTGATCTTATTGTCATTTAGTTATCAAGTTATAAAGCGGGCATTATGACTTCAACCAAAGCAAATTAGGTTTTATTTTTTTAAAATTATTTTGTTGCTTTGTTATCATCTTTAGTTTTCCTGTTTTCCTTTTCTTATCTCTCTCTCTCTCTCTCTCTTTTTTTTTCTTTTTTTTTTTTTTTTTTTTTTTTTTTTTTTTAAGCAACAACTAAGATATGATATACTGAAACTTTAGTTTACTATTATGTTTTATCTTGGTACACTGAGCTAGGTTTATTTTGGTAATTCTAGCATCTTCCTGTTTTTCAGTTTATGAAACAAATTACTTAGCATTTTTTTAGCATTGTTTGTTGGAAATTTCCTAGATTTAGAAGGGCAGGTCTTAGGTATATGCCTTTATACGGAAGTTGGAAAGATCCTTGTACTGGCAGCTAGCAGTTCTATGACTTTGATTTTCGTATGTGGTCTGTATATCTCTTATTACAGCAGCTCTGTTGACATGAATTGAACTCCCAAAATGTATGGACTATGTTATTATGTGAATATCAATCAGGATAAGGGAAGTAAACTTATTTAAGTTTGTGTTTCCATTTTAGTATTATATTTCCCTTTGACTGCTATATTCTTTGTATCACTGCTTTATTCTTTATATGTTAATATGTATATGACTATTTTATTCTTTGTCGCATACATAATGAAGTATGCATCTATTTTGGTTTAATCTGTTGTGGCAAGCTGATTTTTTTTTAAAGAAACAAGTTTGCATCTGTTGTCTTAGTAAAATGGACGCAAATGCATTGAAAGGTAAAACCCATAAAATAGCAATGTGCGTCTACTGTGACAGTAAGGCAGACGCAAATGCAGTGGTATTTGCGTCCAATGTACGCTATAACGGATGCAAATATGTCAAATTTGTGTCTACTATAACGGTAAAGCAAACGCAAATGCATTGGTATTTGCGTCCATTGTACTCTAACAGATGCAAGTATGTCAAATTTGCGTTTGTCCAATAACAGAAGCAAAATAATAATAATAATAATAATAATAATAATAATAATAATAACAACAACAACAACAACATCTGCGTCCATTGCATTTGCATCCACGTTGGAGCAGACGCAAATAATGCAAAACATTAGATGCAAATACCCTATTTTGTACTAGTGGCACTAGCACATGAATAGAACAAGTCTACCAAGTTATTTTGAGTAAATTCAGCAACTTGAAGGTTAGCTTTGAGATGCCTAGCACAAAAGTGGTGATGGTGTTCTTGAGGCCGATTTTCTAATTTTCTTGAATGCCTTTCATTCGATCAAATATGAAAGTCAATCATTTATTGCGAACACTATGCATGTGATAGTACATGCATCTAAAAAATCAATCCCAATTATCTTTTGATTCGAAGTATACAATTGCATATGCTAATGGAAATATACCATCATTTGCATCAACTTTAGTCGCGACTAGCAATGTACCTTGATATTTGTTATATAGATGTGTGCCACCAATGCAAATTAACGGTCGACAATGCGTAAAATCATCAATAGAAGCACCGAATGCTCAAAATGCACTTTTGAAAAGAACTTTTTCATTCGTGAGTCTTTCGATTTCAATCTTAAAAACAGTTCCCGGATTATGTTTTTTAATAATAGCCGAATAGTGTGGCAAATCGTCCCAATCTCCAAAAATTGTCTCAAGTTCTTTCCACAATGCTCTATAAGCCTTGAAGTAGCTTATTTTGATGAAAAAATTCTGACATTAAAGTTTGAATCGCAGTGGGAGTGGTATTTAAATCCGATTTCACAAAAGAAAGTATTTTGTTAGCAATAAATCTACTTGTCACTTTCTTATGATTAGAATTGATGACCGAATTAACACAAGTATGATTGTGCTCATATTTTCTAACTTCCAACCTTCCCGCCAATTTTTGGGGACAATTGCATGTATTCTCCACTTGCAATTGTTATCGACATTAAAATTGTGGTGTGCTTTTTTTTTTTTTGCAGGATTTTATGGGTTTAAAATAGATAGAATTCTTAATAGACCACTCACTAAGCTGTTGAGTAAGTATTTCCTTTGTTTGAAACTCCCTCGTGAAATCTTGAATGAACACAGTTTGCAGTAAATACATCTCTAATAGGAGCTATATTTTCAGTCAATGATGCCACCATAATTTTTGCACTACATAAATTATTTTTCAAAGGCATCTTAAATTCCATTCGTTCGTTGTTATCGTCTTTATCTTCTTGCACCAACGGTGCTTCCTTATTTTCATTTTCATTCTCATTATCAATTTCAAATTCTAGCGGATCATTGTTAGCTTCCATATTCTTCATCCATGCCATATCATCATCCATTGAAGCAATTTGCATGCTATCTATATGCAGTGAACTACAACCTACATCATCATTTGTCGGTCTAGAGCTTGAACCTCCCGGCGGCATCATATAATTGTAAAAAAAATGTATGAGATCAAGAACTTTCATATTAAATATGAATTTCAACTATTCAAATGTAAATAATTTACTTACTTTGTATTCACGTATATAGGAAATATAGGACTTGGATTGCTTTGATAATAACTACTTGGGATAGTACCAATAATTTGAGTAGAATGTTGATTTACATTAATACCAATAGCTTCTTCATAATGCCTCAACTCCTCTTTTATTACGAATAGCTCAATAACTTTTATATTAATTGAAAACATTACATCAACATCTTCATCATCGCTTATGTCAACAGCAGAAGATCTAGAATTTGTCACCCATATACTTACTAATTGTATATGATACATGTAAATCAATTTTTGTAACCTTATACACCGTTTCTTTTAGTTCATTATACGAGCAAAAAAAAAATGACCTTTCAACTCTTTTGTTTGCCACCGATATATACTGGCGTATTGTTTTCTTTCAAATTCAACTTTCCTTCAAAGTAACATATAATCGGAATGAAATCCGACATAGTTCTACAATGGAAAATTAGTAAAGTTTTAAAACAATTAATTGTTAAACCAATATTACTAACATAAGAAAGCAAACAACATTAAGCTAGGGATTGAGTGTATTTGTGAAACATAGAAATTTCCGATAGGGTTTGGGTTGAAACCAAATAAATACCTTCAAATTGATGTCCAATAACTTATAGAAGTAATCCTATTGATAATCCTTGTTTCTTTAGATATTTTATGTAAATTCTGAAGAATTTTGGGGTCAGTGAAGAACAGTACAATTTTGTACTTTTATCCCGAATTAGGTTAAAGAATAGAATGATAGATAATAGTAGAAGAAAGTAGGTTACGTAAATTAGAAAGTAAATAAATATAACTGGCGCACTTGTTAAGTGTGCAAGTTGTAATTTTAAGGGGCACACTTGCGAAGTGCACCCCGATTTTTTTTCAAAACTTTGTCATCTCAATGCTAAGGTGGCTAAAACTAGCCTACTTTTGCAAATATTTTTAAAACTAGCCTAAACCTGCTATTAGTTTTAAAAACAAGCCTATTTTGAAAATTTGTCCTTTTAGATTTTATATTTAAAAAGGTTTTGGACAATAATTAATGTTGGATCTGAAATAAACAATGCCTGAAGTAATCCATGTATGTGTTTATGTATGTGTTTATACATGTTATTTTATTTCAATTGTAAATTATACAAATCAATTCCATCAAATATATAATATTAAATTCCAACTTTCAATGTTTATCTATATAAACAAATTCATAATTTTATTTACAATCAATGCAATTTGTTATTATTATTATAAAAAGTTGAATTTCATCACTTAAAACAATTCAATTAAGTTTTCATCACAGAATTTCACAAATAAATCATTAAATTTTATTTATGACCATATAATATTTAACAATCATACTAAATTTAATAATTTAATTACTTGAAAAAATACGGGTTGTTTCACCTAATCCTGATAGTTGGTGTAGAAACTTGTTCTTGGGATATGAATGAGAAATTTACTTGATCTCTACCTTGCTTTGTTATCTTGTTTGCATTGCACTTGTATATTTTACTGTATTTTCGTATACAATACCATTTATCTATCTTGATAATTCTTATCTTATGCTTATCCTAAAAATCACCGGAAATCACCAGACTTTATGTCTGACCTACTTTGTTTTTCTTCTCTCTCTTCCTTTTCTCCCTCAGGTTCTCAGAGTGGTGATGGAATATAGCAGGGACTTTGATTCTATTTAGTTTGGACTTGGATTACTTCTCTTTCCACGTATTTCTTCATTTTCTTTTATGTTTATTATCATGGCATGAAAGCGATATTATCATGGCATGTGAGGGGTATTATTTTATGGTTTTGTACTCTGATGATTTATGAGACAGATGCATATGACTTTATGACATTAATGGTCCAGTTGAAAATGTAATGTTGAATATGGTTTGAAATAAAACTTTGAAGTTTTTCTGCTGCATTTTTATATTCTATCTTGTTAAAATTAGTCTATGTATTATTATTGCACTTCAAAAAACTTAATGCATCCTCATACGGGTGACATTAAGAGACGTGGGGTGTCACATTTGGTATTAGAGCCTAAAGATACAAGATCAGAGAAAAAGTTTTTGAAAATGTATTTTTCAAAGTAAAGATTTCTAAATAAAGCCACTTTTTTAAAAATATATCTCCTTAAGTCATTATAATATTCCTTCGATCCCTTTCCGAATCCTTGTTTCGTCTCTTTTTCAGCATGTATGGGGCTCCCATCTTTCTCGAGGGAATTCCCATTCCGACTTGGTTCCATAGATACATAGAGGCTACGGCACCTACCGAAGTGCAAGGCAATGTCATACCCTCCACTACAGCCGAAGTAGTTCTACCTCATCCTATAGTCAACTTTTCTAAGCTTTGTAAGGATTTCTGTGTGGTGGGAGGCAATCCATTTGTGGTACTGAGAGTTTCATGCAGACGCGCAATTGGCTTAAAGAAACGAAGAATGTATTTGATTTATTGTAGCTCGATGATAGGAGAAAAAATCAGTTGGTCACTTCGCAACTGACACAAACCCAAACCCCCGCTCCATGGTGGCAAGTCCTGTCTTTGGAATATAACATGTTAATCACATCAGCAGATCATAGAATATAGCATAATACACAAAACAGAGAATAATTTACATCATATCATAACATCGGAATCATAAATGTCATCATCGAAGTTACACAGATACAGGATCCTACTAAGTACACACCAAGTTCGTCAAATTGATAACAAGTCTATTGCAGAATCAAATATAATTATACTAATAGTGTATAAAGGAGTTCAACGGAAATGAAAAGAAAATAAGTCTTCATCTTCAGAAAAATAACACCTAATGCTACGGTGCATATAAAAAAGAAAGTCATATCACTTGTTCACTTGGTTGCCCATGTAAAAATAAGGGCACTCGAGTTTGCAAGGAAAAAATAAACTACGAATCAGTCATGGAATTGGTATGAGAAATCCTATAGTTACTTAACTTATTTAAGAATAAAGAAAATCACAGGATCATGCCGTATGACACAGAATGGGTTTACTCCATTGGATTGCCGGTGCATAAAGTAAATCAAGTAAACAACGCAGTGCTTTTTAGAAAAATGAAGTCATTATAAGACTCTGGTCCCATCACACAATGCCACGCAAGCCGGAAGATAGAGTTTTACCTTATAATGGCCAAATATGCTTGTTACGCAGAAAAAAAATCATTTGCATTATTGTTAGTGTCTAGATATTTTAAAAACACTTTCAATATAAATGCATTAACCCTAGATGGCATAGTACTCCATCCTACTATGTCACCGTATAGATATACAACTAGAACCATAATATCGTATTGGACATTGAGTTTCCATCATGAGTCATGACAAGGGATGACTCCTTACCGATTCAGGTCACCTCTAGCAAGAAGACCCAGGATCACACCTATGGGCAACCCTAGATCTTGCAGGGTCGGTCTACACCTAACGTTTGTGGATTAGTTATTCCTGAACAATACGTTTCTCGGTCTTATCAGACCTACAATCTGGTCAATACATCGACCATATGAGCCTTTTAGTTGGACATATATTCGTGGCACTGTAACGGCTCGAGTTTCGATGCCCTCGGAAGTCGTGTCATTATTTAAGAAATAGAATGGATAGAGAATAGAACTAACATAAACATTAAAATCTCACAACGGATTTTTTATACAAAATATGATATTACATAACATAGTACATATCTGAGTCTATTACATCATAATACATCATCAGAATATAATATCATACATGATACTGGCCCAATACACCATACAAACTGGACACTTAGATATAGATATAGTTACTAGGCTGGTGCTTGAATCCCAAGTCCAGAATACTTCAAAAGGATTCCATATATTACCTGGATCACTCATCTACTCATGACAATTATTAAAAGTACCCAAGAGTTTATGAAAACACAAAAAAAACTCTAAATCAGTCAGGGGACTGGTGTGAATAAACAATTCAAAAAAGCTTTAAAACAAGGAAAGGAATGGGTTTTTCTCTTATGAGAATGGATTTATTTAACTGTAGACAAACATTTCAGAAAGAAAAGTAATCGTAAGACCGATCCACACATAAACATGGATGGTTTTTATCTTACGATAACCAAAACATTTTTGATATCAAATTCATCTGATATTACAATAGTTTTTATCAAATAAATAATCATTTAATGGAACGCTTGCATCTCATGCTCCATATACATAATATAAAATCAAAAACCGAAGGGCTCTTATTAGAGATTGGATTCCAACTATGACAAGGTATGGGACCACCTACCGATCAGTGTACTCTATAGAGGTACACTGGGGGTTCAACAAGAACGTCTTGCAACCCGACCACACATGACCACCCACTCATTTAGGTTGAGTGTAGCGGATGTATTATCACCATACAGTTGGGATCAGCAACTGCTATATAATGCTGCAGCAGCGAAAAAGATTGAGAATACAAAAGGAATATCTCTAGATTGTGATAATACAACCTGCTTGGGAATGACCCACCTTGCCATGCTGCCTGCCCGTTTTTTGTCATTTCCCGATTGTGAGGCTTGAGGCTTCCTTTTTGACAAATCACTTTTTCAATTACTATGGATGCTACATTGTCATATCTGTCAGAATACTCATTTTATTTTCCCAAATATACTACGGGCATAAAGCTAAGAGAAACGAATTCCTCTACCACCAACATAATATACTTAAGAAAAATTAATGGGTAGATCTAATAGATATATGTTGTCATACATCCGACCATATTTCCTGGGACTGGACAAACCGAAGGCACTATTCTGTAAATCCATCTTAGGCAATTTCCACCTAGGATAAACAAAATAGCCCTTGCATAACTCTATCTTCCATAATCTTCAACAATCTCTGACACGTAACGTATAAATCGAATAAAGTGGAAAATAAATTCCGGGCTTTTCGAAACGGTCAGCGCATGTCTTTTAAAGTTAGATGATATTTAAGAAAATCTGGTTTAAATGAAATTTTTATTTGGAAATCATCGCTTGTAAAATAGTTATCGACTGAAATCAATTAGTACTTTAAACAAGTTCGTCACAATAGTTATGATCAACTATTCTTCATAAGTCACGAAATTTCCTTTATTATTGTTCAACAAGTCAGATATTTGCTAATAATCTGGTTACGAGAATAATGAAATGTGCTTACTTTCTTTATTATTTAAATTTATTCGAAAAGAATAATATAATTATTAAACACAACTTGATTTATATATATGATTATATACATAAATATATATATATATATATATATATATATATATATGTATGTATATATAAGATTTCTCGTTTGGAAGGGTATCAGTTACCAACTTACATTGATTGGCCTAACAATTCAATAATTTAAGTTACTAGGTTCAATACACATGATTTACATAGGTATTCGATCACTTGTCAAATGTATACTACTGATTTATTATTTCACTTCATTTAGATGCTTAAAGCAAATCATTATTCTTATTGTATGTGTAAGTTCATTTTATTTAAATATTTTATAAACTTTAAAATCCTTCTTTATATATATATATATATATATATATATATATATATATATATATATATATATATATATATATGGGGGCGGCTACTTGAACACAAAATTAGACACAAAGAGAGAGACACAGAGCCTCAACCATTGGATCCTTTTGTCTTTATATGGAGAGGTGTAATTCATGGGGTGATCCAATGGTGCAAAACAATTGTGTTACCATTTGTGTCAAAATTTTGTGTCTCTATAGAATTTCTATATATATATATGTATATATATATATATATATATATATATATATATATATATATATATATATATATATATATATATATATTCTTTCTTGGTTTTATCCTTCCTTTTTCATTTCTATTAAACCTTACCGGGCTAATTCCATTCGGCCCAATATCTTTTTTCCATATATATTTTCTATTGAATTATCTTGGCCCAATTGCTCTTCAGCCCAATTACGTCCAGCCCAATATCCCCTAAAACACGCACAGACTCGCTCCTTTTCCTTATTTTCTTGTTGCTTCTTCTCGTCATTTATTCCCTTCCTACCACTGCTTTCCCTGCATTCCCTTTTGTTTATTTAGTTTCTTATGTTTTTTTTCTTTTAAAAACTTCGGCCCACAAAATCCAAGCCCACCACGTCCCAGATTCCTCCATCGGTTTCCTATCCAAATTCTTTTCTTCTAATTCTCCTGCTACTGCTCTCTCTTTCTTTCATTTAAAACTACATTCTGTGCCCTCTCCTGATTTCTCCAGTTCCTTTACCCCATATTTTCTTCTTACTTTAAAACTATGACCCAGTACTGTAGCCATCTAACACATGTTTCTCCTCTTCTTGTTTCCTGTTGTCACCTCTCCTTGTTAAAAGAAATTTTCCTCCCCTTATTTAAACACTACGCTGCTATTTTGAGACAAACGCATTTGAACCCAAAGATACAACTCTCGCATCAGCAGATATCATAAACACCGCTTCTTTTCTCTCCCTCCAGTTTTACAATGGAATTCATGGTACACAGCAGTGCACATGCACACACGCCCTACCCCATATCACACTGCCCTGATCACTTATACACATTACGCAACACACGCCGATCCCCATTACCAAACTCAACAGCCCTTATTTATCCTCTACAGTGTTTCCACTGTCGAACCTACCTATCACCGAACCGACCTTGATCCAAGAAACCACCAACAGCCGCAACCTCTGACTGTTGGAGCACGTCCGACTTGAGCCACCCCTTGGCGACGACCTCCGCCACCGTTTCTTCCTGGTGCGCAGTCTTCAACCATCGCCATACTGACGCATCTTCACCGAAAACTCACAACTATATATTCATGCACCAAGAAAACTTATTTCCTTCTCATTCCAACAAACTACCCAGTATAAACTTAATCAGTATTTTTCTTATGCTCACTGACCCTACATGCTACCCTAAAACTTCTTGTTGCTTAACCTGGTTGCCTAGTTCGCCTCAACCAGCCTCAAGGACTGTTTCCGTTCATCCCAATATACCCCCAACAATCACACTTTTAAAAGTCATGAAATATGGATTAAAATTCATCACTTCGACGTACGATCCAATTTGTATGCATGTAACGCGATTCGGAGATGGTCGAAAAGTCCATATGAAAACTTGGTTTCAGTCACAGTTTCATTACTGGAAATATATACTTATATATACTTAAAAGTTATATTTTATTGTATACCACAGGGGTATATAAACAAATTAAATGAAGAAATCAAGTCCTCGCATTTGTTAGAATCTAAGGAATAGGTTTTTAACATTGGTTATTATGTCTTCTTGGTACTTCTATACACAGCAGCAGGTTCACATAATTACAATGTTTTTTTTTTAAATCTTAACAAAACAGGACAATCATAAGCAAATATCCCAACGTGATATATACATATCCAAGTAACTATTCAAACACTTGCATAATTATCAATGAAGGCAGAAGTTTCAAAACAGAGAGTGCAAAAATGAGTTTACTCACCTCTTAACTTTGCTCTGTTCTGCTGTCTTTTGATCTTTCAAGTCTCAAGTGAATTTGCATGAGAAAAATGTAGGACTTAGGGTGTATTTATAGACACATTTAGTATTAAAATATCAGGCCTCATTAATGCTTGCAATACTCTTTCCCTACAGATAGAACAACTGATGTTTAAAACAAATATTTGCTTCAGGTTACTTAGTCCTAGTTCGATTTGGTTTCAGAAAGTAAGGGCATGGCCTGCTAAAATTTATATCATACCTAGTACAATTATGTATGCTAAGCTTTTAGAGACACATCTTTTCTTAGGCCATATCTATTTAATGTAGCCGAATGGTTCCAGTGATGTTAAATCTTTTCATGTTGACAATATAAAAATAGTTTTAGTTGTTGTTTAATATTAGCTGCAACATCTTTAGTACGCCCACTTGCATCACATTAGTTTACATCTCATTTAAAATATTATACTCTTATGCTTAGAAATTTGCATACATAATTGCAGCAAAAATCTCTCTTTGATTTTCTCCCTTTTCAAATGTTTAATCACATTAGTGGTTCAATTCTCTTTGTTGACTAATACACAACAATGATCTGATTTATGGTGACAAATTGGATTAGAAAATAAATCATTTTCTACATTAGATAAGACTTAGCTTAAGACCATATGTATATACAGGTTATGTTGTTTTTAAAACATATCTATGCATATGTTCTTTACCTAGCAGCATGAGTATGATCTTAAAATAAAAGATGGGGATTGTTATTGACACTCCAAGTATTATTAAAGGAGGGTCAATTTTTTAAAAAGAAAGAATTTGTTAAGGGGAGTACCAATGTAGAGAGCACCCCCTAACAAATAAAATTTATTTTACCAAATTAGTCTTCTTTGCAATAATCTCTTTTTTAGTTGTTAATTAAAAAAAAATTATATGGTATATTAGTCGAACTGCATCAAATTTTTAAATCAAATTATCAATAATTTCATTTTTTTTATATGCATCAAATCAGATGAAAATATATCATTCATAGTAAATTGATATATATATATATATATATATATATATATATATATATATATCGAACAATTTTTTTTAATACATTATCCTTCTGCCGAATTTGTCGATACATCCCATTTTCTCCACTTAGACAACCCAACAATGAATAAAAATTTCAAAAACGATGAACAACGTCGAACAAAAATATATAATATGACAGACCTACATCGCTCATGTCGTTATGCAGTAATTCACATATTTCAGCGATGACAAATAGAAAAAAAAGACTATCTTTCAAAGAATAAAATTTGACACTACAGCAACAGACATAATAAAACCTTAACCTTCATCTTTCCAGAGCATTATACAATCAATTTTACAAAACCTGTCAACAGCTTCTCCACTAGCTTAGCATCTTAGGAGATGCGTTTCACGTTCATTTTTTGCACTATTATTTCTCCCGAAACAATCACTTTTTCTTATTTGTAATTTGTTTTTTGTTTTTTCTGTTGTTGTTGTTTGAGATTAATTGGGTTTTGAGATAGTAAGGGTAAAAAGGAAACATAAAAAATAAAGTACGTGACCCCCTTAACAATTTTTTTATGATTGGAGTATTTTTAAAATTTGACCTCCCCTTAACAATACTTGGAGTGTCAATAATAACACCCTAAACGATCATATTATATACATTAATATATACATTATGTTATAAATGTATGTGTAAAATTCTAGTGCATAGGATTTTAGTTGCAAGATTGTTACTATTGTATTAAGTAACAAATAATAAGATATAAGTCAAAATATATGTATATTTCCATATACATACATTTGTAACCCTTTATATATATTCATGTGACATATGTATACCATTTCACATATACATGTACATAGGTTTTTAGATTCAAAGTTCGTTTATTAACATTGATTAAATTCCATTTTAATTTAATTAACTCATTTATAATGCATGTTTATTATTAAACAAAGTCAGTTAAAAAAAGGGACATTAAAGGCACCTCGCATATCCTTCATCCACATAAATAAAAATGTCTGAGATCCATACCATGACACCACTTCTGGCTAGAAAGAAATGCACGCACTTCCTGTTGTCTCTAATCTCGTTTTTGACTCATACCGGGGGGTGAGGCACGCGAATCAATGCTATACATAAGGCTGTGATAATTAAAGTCGTGCTTTGATCATCATCCACAAGGCCCTGATTTTCAACAAAAGCATTGATCATTGCATCTTAGCATGTCACATTTAGAATCCATGCTATACAACTGATATATACCAATATATAATCCTTAAGCTCATACATCTCAGAGAAGGGTGTTAAGCAAGAGAATAAATTCTCCGCCACCAAAAAGATATATATTTAACAAAAATCAATTGATATGTAACAAATTCTAGCGTTAGACACACAATCCATTTTCAAATCCGTTCTGAGTCTGAACGAAATCGGAGGCATCTTATTCCTCATCCAATATGTCCGATATAGGAGAGAGTTCCTCACATATCCGGACAATCTACAAGTACGTCAGAAGAACTACTACTATAACCTTTTCAAGGGAGTTATCCATATCGAAGGCATCAGTAGTAATCCATTCGATATGAAGATTGTCGTTCTTGCACCGTCTTCGATATCTTTGACTTTTAGTCGTCGTTTAATTATTTGAAATGAGAATTAACTCATTTTTTCAAATAATTCTTGCATATGTAAATCAAAATGATTTCTTTCTTCTGGTTCAGTTATTGGGCGTTCACCATCCAATTTATTTCCCTATTTTAAAGGGTTCAATTGAGAATTTAATTCGAGTTATGAATTAAATTTCCCATTTCCAAATGTCATCAAAAATTCATTTCTATAGTTTTTGTGCTAAATCAACTTAACCGTATTTATTTCATAAACCAAGTAAAATTGGTTTTGTACCCATTCTAAATTACTTATAATAATTTAAAATGAATATTTTCTATATATATATATACAGATATATATATATATATACAGATATATATATATATATATATATTTATATAGCCCAATTCAACCGAATGACATTTAAGGTCATTTAGTTGCACTGACGCTGTTTTCATTCAATTTTGAATTAAACATTTCTAATGATCTGACCATTGGATCTTAACATATTTATTATCGGTGGAAAGATCTTTTCGAAGTGAACCTAACGGTTCAAATGTCGAGAAAATCCGATGGTCGGATCTCCCGGTATACTCGTTTAAAATTACGAGTCGAAAATGTGAACTACCGCCGTTCGATTCTTTTAATTTAATTTATATTTTTTGTATGAAAATATAGTTCATTAAACGGCTTCCAAATTATTTAATGGACCAAATATTTGGTTAATGCCTTTAAATTTCGGAAAATTTTGCCATAACCTCCTTTGTACAGAGGGCTCGGAAAACTACAACGTGCCTCAACAGGCCCCAATAAATCACCATATCTCAATACAACCGTTGTTATTGGGAGATGTGTAAAAATAAATCTTCCCAACACCCGTGTGGGAATTAAAAATCATGTGAAAAACCATTGTGTAATATATATATATATATATATATATATATATATATATATATATATCACAAGAGTGATATGGTCATCTCAAGACCGTGTAGGGTTTATTATTAAATCATGCAATTTTTGGTATAAGTTTTACTTATCCCGAATCATGTCCTTTGCTCATATTTGATCAGTATGTTGTATACCTGACCTCTGGTTATTTGTTCTCAATGTATAGCATCAAATAATTGAATACAATACAGTTCACAACATATAAGCATCAAGCAACTACATGTTTATATGGGTATGTTGGGATATGCTATGTAGTGTAGTCCAATACCTGTTTTCTATCCTATGGTGTTGTTCAATTAATCCAAGAAACCGTCACTCACATACAATTCCCACGCAGTAGTCATAAATAAATAAATCAACCACCAATGCCACTTAAGGCTCAGTCATACTCAATTAAGTTTAGGTGTGGAGTTCGGGTATAGAACTCAAGTAAACATTGCACGTAAACGACAAAAATGGTATTTTTATTTAACTAACTAGTATTCAAGGTAACAATGAACTGGTGATAGTAATGTTAAACAAGCTAAAATATTTTTAATTTATAACTAGTAGTCACATAAAATCACTACTAAAAATTCTAGTTCAAAGCAAATCCCAATAATCGTCCCTATATCGATTAAAATAATTTTTTCAATCGCTCATTAATATCATCGTTGTTTTAAATTTCGCAAATATCGCCCGAGATCTCGTTTTGGGCTCCTTCCGAAACTAAATAGCAAATATCATTTTAAATCTCCTTTCGAATATATCGTACGAGATATTGCAATATCAAACGATATATCGTCCTAAACGAAATACTGGAATATCGTCCGAGATCTTATTGTTTTTGGTTAAAATTTAAATTTGTGCCTGAACTAGAACTATAATTAAAAAACTCAAATCTAGCCATGACAATCTTTTTTTATTTTACATTTTGCATGCTAAATGACTATATTGTATGTTCGTATATGTTTTAAAATGCTTATGATTTTCATATTTGTCTTTTTACATACATGTTACTTATGAAATTATGTATTTTATGGTCCATTTATGCTGATTTTTTTAATGCTTTGGATCCTTTTAATGTTTTCTGTCTAACAATATTTCTGTTTTAAGCATATTACAATTTAGAGTATGAATGATCTTTTGAAAAATAAAGAATAATAAAGTTATTTTGCATTTTAAGTTAAATTACTATGTTTTCAATAGCATTCATAAAAATCATTTTGTTAAAATATCATTTTTAACATATCGTATACCCCGAGATTGTTACGATATGAACTTCCAGGCCCGAGATGAAAATCCGAGACGAACTTCCGAGTTAGACTCATCTCGTCTGAGATCTCCCTCGATACGAGACCAAGTCTATAAAATCCCTAAGACGAAACGCGACCGATATCCAAGATTTAAAACCTTGAATATCATGATAAATTTATCTCATAAATTCGCAGTTAATTTCAATGTTAACTACTATCAACTTAACGCTCAATCGTCCATTTTATAATTTCAACTCAATTCGCAACCTTACGACATTGATACAGTTTTATTTATATATCGAATACCCAATCTACAATGCATACATTAGTTAAAAATCATATGTTTAACTAATTAAAAATCATTTCATCACTTAATAAATTTTATTTATCTCAATACTTATTGTTCTAACTTAACAATTAACTTTTATGCAATTAAATCTCTGATCTACCCCGTTCTAAAGTGAGTTTAGATTTTTCAACGCGAGTTCCACTTCACCAATTCTTTAATGCGAAGGAATGCACCTTTGCCGAGCTTCTGTGCGGCTATCCGAAGGTCCGCGGTGCTCTAACCTTGCTCCAATGCTCTCTAACACTCGACGGAGATGAAATTTAGAACGACCGGAGCGATTGCAGTGCCCATTGTCCGGATTTGAATTGGAGAAAATAGAAGAATTTGGTAGTGGAAATGAAGTCTAGAAGAAGTGTAGAGGTGCTAGGGGGTGTATGAAGCTTTGGAAGGAAGAAAGATGGAGTTTTGGAGGAAGAAAAGGGGTGTCAGGCTAAAGGGAGAGGTGTGTGTGTGCAGCAAGGAGGGTTGAGGGGGGTCTACGTCGGATAGGGGGTAGGGGTGCGACGGCTAGGGAGGTAAAGAGGAATCTAGGGGTGGCTTATGGGAGGAGATTATTAATTTGGAGGAAGGAGAAAATGAAGAAGGAGGAAATAACGAAGAGAGAAAGGAGATGAAGGGTTTAGGTAACAGATTTCGCCTCTCTCTCTTCGATTGCCCAACCGCAAACTATCTCCATTTACTATGAAGTTTGGCACAAGATAATATACAGAATTACAAATCCAACGAATCAAGTTTCGTCGAATTCTGAGTTCGTTTCACCTTCTGTTTTATTTTCAGATCTAGCTCAAATTAGCTTTAAAAATGCGATTTTAGCATACATTTCTTCTTGCACGCACACGTGCTAATTCCAAAAATTATGAAACTTGGACTTCCTCCATTATTGACGATACAAATCCGAAAAAAGTGTCACCGAATTTCGAGATTGTTCTAATAACGTTTCTTTGTAGATCGTTAGTTACTTAGCAAATGTGTTTGCCTCTCACAACCACACACTAACTCCGTTTAACATGAAATTTAAAATCTAGCAATTATTTATTATTCCAAATCTAACAAAATATTTCTTGGTGGATTCTGAGGGCTGTCAAAAAAATTCTTTTTAAGGGCTATGCGATAATTTAAAAATCGAATTTTTAAATTCTGACACATTTTCCTATAAAATTATATTAAAAATAATTTTTAAATTGGTTGTGAAATTCTGGGTTGTTATAATCTTCCCTACTTAGAAACTTTTCGTCCTCGAAAAGGAAACAACAGCGAAGTAGGAAATAAAACTGTAATGTAACATAACTTAAATGTACCTCTCATAAGAGAAAATCGGAGATGTCCGCTCTACACTTGGGATAAACCTATTTAATGCTATCATCTGTCTCCTGTGCATAGTCTCTAGTATATCCACTACATTGCACTTTGACTAAATGCACTTTCTTGTTCCTCAGATTCCTGGTTTCTCTACCTATAATCTTCCTCGGCTCTCTATGCACAGCCAAACTCGGAGTAATATCCAATATCGATTATGACGCCTCTTCCACGATCAAGTATGGATCATATACATGCTTCTGAAGTTGAGAAATGATGCACTTCGGGAAACCAATCTAGCAGCTGAACCCTGTAAGCTAGAGTTCTCACTTTCTCGAGTATAGGAAACAGACCAATATATCTGTGTGCCAACTTTCCTGTTTTCTGGAATCGAACCACTCCTCTCATCGGAGAAACTCTCAAATATATGCAATCACCAACAAAAAATGGTAAATATCTTCTTCTAAAATATGCATAACTCTTTGTCGACTGTGAGCTGTCTGCAGTCGCTTCTTAATGAAATCCACTTTATTTGTGACGACCCGTCCACACCAGCCGACATTTCCAATGAAATGCGCTATGCCGATGTCCAACCAGCATGGAATGGTCATCAAAGGAAAAGGAATTTCAAACTGTGAATCATCGAGGAACTTGTATTATATCTCACAGAGCATGGAACAAAATATAATAATAACATAACTTGATATAAAACAGGCGAGAAAGTGCATAAGCTGAAAACTAAGCCATCATAGCAGCGGATAATTCAAAATACAGCCTATGATCCAAACCATAATTATTACAATTTTTAAAACTCTCAAAAGAAAAATAGGAAGGTACACAACTAATGCCCAAAGTAGCGACCGGCGACAATACAGGCAGAATATATGGGAATGATACGTATAAGCCCCTGTAAGCTAGAGTTCTCACTCTCTCGAGTATAGGAAACATACCAATATATCTAGATGCCAACTTTCCTGTTTTCTCGAATCGAACCACTCATCTCATCGGAGAAACTCTCAAATATATGCAATCACCAACATAAAATGGTAAATATCTTCTTCTAAAATATGCATAACTCTTTCATCGGCTGTGAGCTATCTGCAGTCGCTTCTTAACGAAACCCACTTTATCTGTGACGTCCCGCCCCGCACCAGCCGATATTTCCAATGAAATGCGTTGTGCCGATGTCCAACCAGTACATAATGGTCCTCAAAGGAAAAGGAATTTGAAACTGTGAATCATCGAGGAACCTGTAGTATATCTCACAGCGCATGGAACAAAATATAATAATAACATAACTTGATATAAAACAGGCGAGACAGTGCATAAGCTAAAATCTAAACCATCATAGCAGCGGAAAATTCAAAATACAGCCTATGATCCAAACCATAATTATTACAACTTTTAAAACTCTCTAAAGCAAAATAGGAAGGTACACTACTGATGCCCAAAGTAGCGACCAGCAACAATACAGGGAGAATATATGGGAATGATATGTATAAGCCCCTGTAAGCTAGAGTTCTCACTCTCTCGAGTATAGGAAACAGACCAATATATCTAGGTGCCAACTTTCCTGTTTCCTCGAATCGAACCACTCCTCTCATCGGAGAAACTCTCAAATATATGCAATCACCAACATAAAATGGTAAATATCTTCTTTTAAAATATGCATAACTCTTTTTTCGGCTGTGAGCTGCCTGCAGTCGCTTCTTAATGAAATCCACTTTATCTGTGACGGCCGGCCCCGCACTAGCCAACATTTCCAATGAAATGCGCTATGCCGATGTCGAACCAGCACATAATGGTTGTCAAAGGAAAAGGAATTTGAAACTGTGAATCATCGAGGAACTTGTAGTATATCTCACAACGCATGGAACAAAATATAATAATAACATAACTTGATATAAAACAGGCAAGACAGTGCATAAGCTGAAAACTAAACCATCATAGCAGCGGAAAATTCAAAATACAGCCTATGACCATAATTATTACAACTTTTAAAGCTCTCTAAAGCAAAATAGGAAGGTACACTACTAATGCCCAAAGTAGCGACCAACAAGAATACAAGGAGAATATACGGGAATGATACGTATAAGCCTCCTGGCCGTCTCCGGACAGCTACTCGTGCATAACCAGCTAACATGTCTCTAGTCTGCTCGTTTAGGAGCACCCAGAGTGATAATAAGAGACACAAAACTCTGGATCAGACAAAAGTCTGGTATGAGTGATAAGCAGCAAAAACAGAACAATAACATGTATACATAACCATACCTGAACCTGGACCTACAACTAAAGAGTTAGCATAACAGGATGTACAATACTCTAAGGTAACACTAACACATGGTGTGAAAATAATGGAGAGGGGGTGTGCATGTCATGGTGATAGCAAACATCAAACATAGCAATCATCCTCACATCTCCTACTCAGTGCGTAAATTATACGATATCCTCCATTTTGATCACCCAATTCTTGGTTATGATCACTCTGCCCATGGAGTCATGAGGGCTCCACTGCATTGATCCGTAACCACTAATACTTTGCTATGTCCACTCTGCATCATGGAGTCATGACAACTCCACTGCACTGGCTCATAGCCTTGCTACGATCATTTTGCCCCCATGGAGTTATGACAACTCCACTGCACTGATCCATAGCCAATATCCATCTCTTGGTTGTGAGTCAAAACTATAGACATTGATAACCCCTTTGCACACGTCCCGCAGCAAAGTTCAACTCATGAAGTTAACTCATTGGTTCCCATCTTGATCTTGAGTTCTACTACCTATTTGGACTATCTTTGCATCTCGGGTTTTGGTCATCATCCTCCTGGTCGTGATCTCCAACCGGTTCGATTCGGGTGTACCTCTTCGATTCAGTTCTGTCATGATTACCCCATGGGGTCGGGTCGGGCTCCTCCATTCAAATCAGTTCATGCATGGCAACTCCTCCGGGTCGAATCGTGAGCACCCATTGGGTTCTGGTCGGGCTCCTCGGTTCGTGATATCCTCTCCAAAGCATCGGGTCGTGACTCTAACTTCGGGTTGGGGTTCTCCATTGGCTCGTGGGTCGAGCCTTCACCGGATCAGTTCGTGGAGCTCGAGCGGGAGTGGCTTGGTTCGGGGTACTTTGACGCGAGTGGGTCGGGGTCGTGGGATGCTCCACGAGCGGGCTCGGGGGTCCGATTCGATCCCCTTTTCTGCACTGTTTCCTGCAACTTTTCCAGCAAACGTTTATGCCACACAACGACGTTTCTAACCATTTTGACTGTTATATGCAATCACAAATCATACCAAACAGTCATAGCAACATGTAAAATCAACCATAAACACCAAAACGATGAATAATCATGCCAATATGCATCAAACATACCCAAAACCCATGGTTTTCCCCTTAATCGTATTTAACCATAACTAATGATTGGATTAACAAAACATATCCAAATTAGCCCAAAATTCTATCAGAGCCCTAAAATAATATTTAAGAGTTTTTACATATTTTTCTAGAATTTTAACATGCATAATTTCACTAATTAACACTAATCACCCCTAATTAGCCGTAATTAGTGGAAAACAATGCAAGTCGCTCACCTTAGCCACAAATAAAACTTTAGATCTGAAACTTTTCTATTTTGGCACGATTTCCAATGTAACAAGGCAGTTCCAACTCTGATTTGACACTAATCTTCCTTGATTTGGTGTAGATTAAGCTAATACATAATTAGAAGGCGATTTGGGATGAATTTAGAAGGTGGAGGTCATTGCTAGGGTTAAAGAGAAAGTTTGTGGCTATTGGAAAATGACAAAGGAGGGTTTCTCTATCCCCTATCAGCCCTTATGGAACCCTAATCCCGAAATACCTAATGGGCCTAGCTGCTAATCACCCTAATTAAACCCGGTTAAGCTGTTTTCACCTTCCAAACCTTGTTTCAGCCATATCTCCCAAATAATAAGTCTTTTGGCTAAGTGACCACTCTACGGAAAGCTAAACCATCATCTGAATCCAATGGACGTGGTTTTTGGTCAAAACTCCTTACCAATAAAAAGTTATAGGCGAAAAAAGATTCACTAGGGGTAAAACGGTCATTTAAAAATCGGCAAAAATCGGGAACATAGGAAATGATCCTAATAGTCGTTTGCCCAAGGTTACATGACCATATGGCTTCGCATATGAATGAAATCAATATTCTACGATACTCCGATGCATAGAATGTGGATCGTTACCCTCTCCCCCCTTAAGAAATTTCGCCCCCGAAATTCCTTAATTAAAACATACAATGGGTCCCGCATGCCTAACAACCATTTATAACAATCAAACACACATAATAACAAAACAGGTATATCCTAGCATGCGGTTTACTAACAAGGGAATAACTATCGCTATTAAAATCTAACCAAGCAAAGAGTTCTCGATGCGACTTCCTTATGCTCTCCTATGTTTCCCAAGTACAGTCATGCTCGTTATCACCCCACTGAACCTTGATCAGTTTCACCGCCTTCCTTCGAAGTTTCTTTGCACCATACTCAACAAAACGGATCGGCCTGCGGTTCTCAACCGCCTTGGGTTCTACTTCGATGTCATCCAACTGATCCGGTGAAATAGTCATATCGGGGTCGTGCACGAACTTCCTTAACTGGAAAACATGAAATACGCTGTGAACTCCTGCCATCTTGTCAGGTAATCCAACTTTATACGCTAAATTGCCAACTTGCCCGAGAACTGGCAATGGACCCACAAACCTTGGTGCTATCTTGCCTCTCCTACTAAATCGAATCATGCTCTTTAACGGAGAAATCTTGACAAATACCAAGTCGCCAACGGAGAATTTCAATTATCTTCGTCTCTTATCAGCATATCTCTTCTGCCTATCTTGGGAAGTCTTCATTCGCTGTTGGATAACCTTGATCTTTTCTGAGGTTTCTCTTATCACATCCGGTCCAAGCACAAATTTCTCACCAGTTTCTAACCAACATAATGGTGAGTTGCACGGTCTTCCGTGTAAAGCTTCAAATGGAGCCATACCAATACTGGTATGATTACCATTATTATGTGCGAACTCAACCAGATGCAAATGGTCATCCATTGATCCTCCAAAATCTAATATACAAGCTCTTAAGAGATCTTTTAGTACATGATTCACCCTCTCTGTTTGACCATTGGTTTGAGGATGGTACGCGGTACTGAGATGTAATTCTAACCCTAAAGCCTCTTGTAAGCTCCTCCAAAATCCACTAGTAAACAATGGATCTCGGTCACTCACAATGCCTTTGGGTACTCCATGAAATCTCACTACCCACTTCATATACAATTCTGCTAACTTAGTTGTTGTTCTACTTGACTTGACGAGTATAAACCTTGCACTCTTGGTCAATCGGTCCACAATCACCCAAATGCTATCACGGCCTGATTTAGTCCTTGGCAACCCATCAATGAAATCCATTGAGACTTGTTCCCATTTCGATTATGGAATTTCCAATGGTTGCAACAACCCACTAGGCTTCTTTTGCTTGGCTTTAACTAGTTGGCAATTCATGAATTTGGATATAAACTTCCCAACGTCACTTTTCATCCCTTCCCAATAGTAGGTCTGCTTCATGTCTCGATACATTTTGTTACCACCGGGATGCATAGTCAGTTTTGAGTGATGACATTCTCTAAGCACTTCATCTCTCAATCCATTGACATTGGGCACAACAAGCCTCCAATTCTTTCTAAGCCATCCTTCTCGATCAAACCCATACTTGTTCATCGATCTCCTCGTCGATACCCATCTCTAACTTAGAGATGATTTCCAGTAAATTAAGATCACCCCTTTGACTGGAACCAATCCGCTAAATCAAAATCGGTCTGATTGTCAAACTTGCTAACATCTCTGGATCTAATTCGCACTTAGGTCTAAAATCATATCCTGCGATATACTCCAGTTGCTTCCATTCAAGAAACATAGCCCCTAAACTGGCATGCCTCCTACTCAATGTATCAGCTACTGCATTTCCCTTTCCTGGTGTATATGCGATGTCAAAATCGTAGGAAGCCAAGAATTCTAACCATCTTTGTTGTAGGAGATTTAGATCCTTCTGAGAGAAGAGATACTTTAACGAATTATGATCGCTAAACAACTCGAATATTTCTCCTAAGAGATAGTGTCTCCACATTTTCAATGCGAATACGATTGCTGCTAACTCCAAATCATGGGTAGGATATCTTTTCTCATGCGGTTTCAGTTGCCGACTAGCATAAGCTACAACCCTACCTCCTTGCATCAATACAGCACCTAGTCCGGTACCACATGCATCTGTGTATACTGTCATCTCTTCATTCCCTTTCGGAATGACTAACACTGGAGCATGCATCAACTTTTCCTTTAGACTCTTGAATGCATTACCACACCTAACGTCCCAGACGAAAGCTTGATTCTTCTTGGTCAACTGAGTTAACAATGCCGCTATCTTGGAGAAGTCTTGGATAAAGTTAGGATAATATCCAACTAATCCCAAGAAACTTCTTACGTCTATTGCATTCTTGGGCGAAGACCAATCCTATACCGTAGCCACCTTCGTAGGATCCACGACAATACCATTCTCTGAAACAACATGGCCCAAGAATCTCACTTTCCTCTTTCAGAAGTGACACTTAGACAATTTCGCTTTCAATTGGATTTTTCTCAACACCTCCATCACTACCCACAAATGTTCCTTATGTTCTTCCTCTGTCCTCAAGTAAACAAGGATATTGTCCACGAACACAAGAACAAACCTATTCAATTGATCCCTGAATACCCTATTCATAAGGTCCACAAAATATGTTGGTGCATTGGTCAACCCGAATGGCATGACCAACCACTCATAGAATCCAAAAGGCGTCCGCAAGCCTGTTTTAGGAATACTCTCAGCTGCTATTCGAAGATGATGAAATCCTGTCGCGAGGTCCAACTGGGAGAACACTCTTGCTTTTTCCAATTGATCAAACAAATCATCTATTCGTGGAAGAGGATACTTATTCTTCCAAGTCACTTTATGCAACTCGCGATAGTCCACACATAAACGAAGGGAACCATCTGCCTAAGTGGCAAATACAACTAGTGCTCCCCACTCGGAGAAACTTCTTCGGATAAATCCCTTCTTCAAAAGATCGCTTACTTGCACCCCGAGCTCTCACTGCTCCCTTGGTGCCATATGACAAAGTGGCATCACTGTAGGTCTGGCATCTTTCACTATATCAATACGGAACTCAATCTCTCGGTGTGGTGGAAGTCTGGTCATTTCCCCGAAGATGTCTAGATACTGGCCAGCAATGGGAACCCCTGACAACTCATCCCGCAGAATGTCGAGGGAATCTAGAAAACTAGCCATCACCTCATCACTAGGTAGGCCACCAAACACTACCCTCTTCCCATCATCCGCCCCAATAGTCATCGAAAATCCCTCACAGTCTACCACCACCCCGTACCTTTGGAGCCAATTGACTCCCAAAATAATGCCAAACCTAGTAAAGCCCAAAACAAAGCAATCACAAGCAAACATACATCCATGACTCGATAAGGCCAAATTTCGACAGATCATACTAAGGCTAGTCGAACCACCAATCGGGTTCGTCACCGCTAAAGGCCTATCGACTATCTCGGGTTCCAATCTCAACCTATCTACCAGGTCACTAGATATGAAAGAATGGGAAGCCCCAGTATCAAACAATACTCGAACACGAACATCATAAATAGAAAGCATACCTTGAATGACGACGTTCTTTCCTTTTTCCACCGCAGTTGGGGCATTCGACGAAGAGTGTAACACCCCATGGCCATTAATTTCACTCACAAAGGGAATGCATTAATGTCATGAAGCGTTATAGTAGTATAGAACAGATAAATTACTAGAATAAATAAATAAAACACAGCGGAAGATAACTTATTTCATAGCATCATAACTTCAAAACAAGCTTACATAAGTAGTCTCCAAAAACCCTTACAACAGGATCAATTGTCTTTTCCAAAAACTTCAAAGTAAATAAAGAAGCAAATACTTAAATAACATAAATGCGTAAATCCCCACTAAGCATAAGCAAAGCCATAAAGATGAGAGAGTCCAAAGAGACACATCTACTCTTTTCAAGCAACTGAAAGAAATCGGCACTAAGCTGTAGTATTCCCTCCTTGCAAACCTGAGGGGGGGAATGAAAGAAAAGAGGTGGAAACAAAACAGGTCAGACATAAAGTCTGGCGAGTCCAGTAATTTTAACAAATAATAGGTAAGGTAAATGATCAAGACATAAATAGGCATCATGATATGGCTGTAACATAGATAAGGCAGATAAAAAGGATGGACAAGATGATTCCGTTCCTAAGTACTAAGATAATCCTACACCTTGGATAAGCGAACAACCCTCCAAGTACTAACCCCGAAGACCGAAGTCAACATCAGATTAGCACCCAAAGGACTATCCAACTCAACCAACATGTATTTCGTTACACCGCACTTTTGCTAAGTTACACTACATTACTTAATTACACCGCACATCTACTAGTCTCTATTTACTAAAGGTTGATCCTTTCCCACCAACTGTACCCACATGACAAACTTGGTAGTTACTTGTACCTAGCTGCTACCGTAGGTGCCGGCTTGCTCCTACCATCACTAAGGTACCTTTACCCTACCTATTCGATCGGCTCCCTAAACCCCGTAGGCACCCGTGCTGGCCCCACAGTGGGGTGTATCACTCCCCAAAGTGGCAACCCCGATACCAACATTAAATGCATGGCCATGCCTACACGATGCAACAACGTCTTACCTACCAGCCCGGACCCATGCACGCACATGAACCCGTTGGACTCGCGTTGCCACCGCTATTCACGTTTTGACCTCTTACATTCAAGTCTCGTAAGCGTGCCCCAACCCCGGCCTAGTACCGGGCCCAATTAGATACTCAAACGGAATACTGGTTGAAACAGGTCCCCCATCCGACGCAAGCCTCCCACCTATGCTTGGTCCCCACTAGTTTTTTCTCCCACTTAACCATTTTAGTTTAAATGTCCATGTCTTACACATGCTATGATTAAGTCCATACTTACATGTCATAATTTACATGTCTTATCTTATACCGGTTAAGTCCATATTTACATGTCTTAATTTACATGTCACCCCACTTAACCCTCTAACCATACCCATGTCTTATTATGGTTAGCATTCTTTAATTCATTCCTTATGACGAACATTGCATGACCTCCCACATTAGACCGAACGCTTTGTGGACGCTGGATTTGCCGGGCGGTTCCGGGCAATTTTACGCCACAAACCAGGTCTAACCTTATGTCATTAACCGTTGTGCCTACAATTAATTCCTTTGACCTCTCACATTAGATGTCCAATTGTGGCAGCTGGATTTGCCGGGCGGTTCCAGGCAGCCTTACACCACAATTGCGCCTAACCTCATGTCAAAGGTTTATTAATAATCGTATTTCACCCATACCCAATTTTCATGTCATGTATATCCAATTAAACATATAATCATGTTTACAATATTGCCTATTCCGAATTGTCACTAATTACATATTAATTAGCCTCAATTACAAATTTACAATTATAGGCAATTTCATCAATTCCATGTAAT
Organism: Allium sativum; assembly: GCA_030737875.1. NCBI lineage: Eukaryota > Viridiplantae > Streptophyta > Magnoliopsida > Asparagales > Amaryllidaceae > Allium > Allium sativum. The sequence continues at coordinate 154,233,201 of CM060912.1, forward strand.
TCATAACCAAATACGCCAATTTCACATATTATCCAATTATCCAAAATATCCAATAATATCCGATTTTCCATATTTCACATATTCCCATCGTTCCCACATATTTGCATTCACGCGTATTTTTAACATAGGCTCGAAGTTAGCCTAGATCCAAAAATAAAAGGAATAGAGATAAGAAGAGAGAATCAAATCACAGAAATTTGGTATTAACACAACATCATGAAATAAAGGGGCATGTAAACTAGCATAGAGGCATAATGACAAATTCAACATGAATAAACTGATAAAGGTATGAACTTTACATAGAAACAAAGGCATATGATGACATGAATCAAAAAGGTGAAGACTTGGATGAGATTTAAATTACATACATACATATGAATCCTCTTTACAACTTCATCATGTTACTTTTAATCCCATTATATTGTGAAAATCACCGTACTCACCTTTCGTTGTTAAAGAATAGAATTATGCACTGAAATTGGTGTAGAAATGTTGCGGTGTTGCTGATTTATCTTCTTGAATTGTTGAAGAAGCTCTAATCTTTAATTTGAGTTGAAGTTGAACACTTGAGATTTGATTTAGAGGCGGCGGCTAGGGTTTAAGAGAGAATTTGACAGCATAATGGTGTCATAGATAATATTTATGAATTAGGGTTAGGTCTTAGGGTGTATATATAGGTGTAGGAAGTTATTTTGGCCTTAGGATTAACCCTAGAACTAATCTGGACCACTCAGATGCCATATCAGCCCTTAGGGCGAATCGGGCTACGGGTTGGCAGCAAACACCCTGGATTGACCTCTAGTCGACCCAGCAGGGGCTCGGGTCGACTCAAAAAAATGGTGTGATTCGGCTATTCCCCCTCCCGATTCGCTGTTTTGAACTTTTTTTGAATATTTATTTATTTAATTTATATATATATATATTTCTCTCATATGCATACAAACTTCATGGCTTAATAACTTCTTCATAATTAACCATTTTCACACTAAACCACTTTTTGAACTGCGTTCACACTAAGCCACTTTTTAGCCATTCCCCTAAAACAAAAATATGGCGCTGGCGGGGATGGAACTCTGTACCTCTTATATGCAAGTCACATGTTCTAACCAAATGAGCTACTAAATCTTTTGCTTACAAACCTTAGAACAATGCTAAACATCGTTCTTTTCTCGTTCCTCTTTTTCAAATAAATTATTCTTTAATTTGTTATTTTAGTATTCTCAGAAAATACGGGTTGTTACATTCTCCCCTACTTAAAGGATTTTGTCCTCGAAATCTCTAATTCAAGAAGAACTTATCCTACCATCCAATAATCCATCTACTCAACCATCAACCACTAGCAACCGTGGTCCTTAAAAGATTTCTAATGCTTTTCATGTACATATGCATAGTGTGTGTGTATATGTCCGTATACTAATGCAAAATCAGGCGGTCCACTGATTCAGTCGACCTCCTTAATGCAAATAATGATAGTGCCATGTATCCATCATGTATGTAAAGAACCCTATACATATCATTACTACATGTGTGCACAACCATTCATTTAAATGCAACATCCATATGATACACACATTCAACGTACATTCATTTTACTATCCATTTATATGCAATATGCAATATGAAAGTAACTGAGCCGATCTAGTGCCTAAAGTGTGTGTATATGCATCCACGAGCAACCACTAGAAAACACTTGCATCCACATGCATCCACCATACATAACATGTCTCAAACACATGTTTCAACTACAGGACTACCCTATCTAAAGGTCAAAGATACGAGTGAGAGGACATACTAAAGATAGAACAAGTATAAGCTAAGTGATAAAGGAGAAATTAAAAGACATACCCTCGAAAAGAAAAGGGTACAATGAACGCATCTTCTCTTCCGTCTCCCAAGTAGCGTCGCTCTCATCATCTCCCCATTGCACTTTGACTAGCTTGACCTCTCGATTCCTCAACTTCTTAATCATCGACCCAAGAATGCATGTAGGAGCTCGTCGATTTGTCGCATCATGCTCTATTTCCACCTCTCTAAGCAAGCTATTCCAAAACTCGCTAGTAAAGATAGGATCGCGATCGCTCACATGCTAGAAGGAACGCCGTGCAAACGAACTATCTCTCGAATGTATACGGAGGCTAACCATGGAGCAGTCCTCTTACTCTTCACGAGAATGAAATGGGCGCTCTTAGTAAGTCTGTCTACCATGACCAAAATCCCCGTATTACCCTTCCTCGATCTTGGTAACCCATCAACAAAGTCCATCGAGACACTCTCCCACTTCCATCGTGGGACCTCCAATGGGTGAAGCAACCCACCGGGCTTCTTTTGCTCTGCTTTTACTTGTTGGCACACCAGGCATCTAGCGACAAACTCGGCCACATCCCTCTTCATACCGGCCCAAAAGTAAACTCGTCTCATGTCCATGTACATCTTGTCCCCGCCGGGATGAATGATCATCTTCGAACGATGGGCATCATCAAGAATGGTCTTCCTCAAGTTCTCGTCTCATGGTACACAAAGTCTACCGTCCACACGTAACCAACCCTTATCATCTAGGGTATACCTACTGAGATGGCTCGATGACTCCCCCCTTATGAGCTTCTCTACTAACTCAACCAACTGTGGGTCATCTCGTTGTGCCTCACCAATCCGTCCCAAAAGCGTAGGTCTGACCTCTAAGGATGCTAGCAAACCGGGTACAAAATCAATGGAAGGTCTAAAGCCAAACGTAGAGATAAACTCTAAGCTTCGCCGCTCAACAAACAACGGACTCAAGGACAACCTTTTCCTACTTAAGGCGTCTAGTACCACGTTACCCTTGCCAGGGGTATATGCTATCTCGAAATCGTAGGATGCTAAGAATTCTATCCACCTTTGCTGCCTTAAGTTCAAGTCCTTCTGAGAGAACAAGTATTTTAGCAATTTGTAGTCTGTAAACAATTCGAATTTCTCGCCAAGAAGATAATTGCGCCAAGACTTAAGCGCGAAAACAATAGCGGCCAACTCTAGGTCATGTGTAGGGTAATTTTTCTCATGCACTCTCAACTGCCTTCCTCCATAGGCTATTACCCTCCTCTCTTGCACTAAGACTGCGCCTAGTCCTGTCCCACAAGCATCGGTATAAATGGTAAATGTCTTACTCCCATCTGGCAACACTAAGACTGGGGCTATGGTCAAAGCTCTTTTTAAACGTTGGAACGCATCATCACAATCTACATCCCACGTGAAAACTAGGTTCTTCTTCATCAAGCGTGTCAATGGGGCTGATATCTTTGCGAAGTCCTTTATAAACTTCCTATAGTAGCCAGCCAACCCCAATAAACTCCTCACCTCGGTAGCATTTTTAGGGACCTTTCAATTTTGGATGGCCACCACCTTCGCGGGATCCATAGCTATCCCTTCTTTGGAAACCACGTGCCCTAAGAATCGCACTTCCTTCCTCCAAAAGTGACATTTAGAAAATTTAGCTTTAAGGTTATACGCTCGAAGGATCTCTAACACTTCCCTAAGATGTAGGGCATGCTCTTCCTCGTTCTTAGAAAAGATCAAGATGTCATCCACCAAGACCACCACGAATTTATTAAGGTACTCCCTAAACACCCTACTCATCAAGTCAACAAAGTATGCGGGGGTGTTTGTCAAACCGAAGGGCATCACAAGCCACTCATAGAAATCGTCCGCAGTCCTAAAGGCAGTCTTGTCTATGCTATCCTCAGCCACTCTCAACTGATGGAAACCAGTCGCTAAGTCCAACTGCGAAAACACTGAGGCGCCAACTAACTGATCGAAGAGATTGTCAATCCTCGGCAGTGTGTGCCTATTCTTCTTAGTAAGCTTATTAAGTTCTCTATAGTCCACACAAAGTCTAAGGGACCCATCCGCCTTTGTGGCAAATACTACTGGAGCACTCCACTCCGATATATTACGTCTTATGAACCCCTTCTCAAGCAACTCCCCTACTTTCTTATTGAGTTCCCTCCTCTCACGAGGAGCTATGTGGCGTAATGGCAGAGATACGGGTTTTGCATTGTCTATAAGATAAATATGAAAGTCTATCTTACGTTTTGGGGGTAGACCCCTCACCTCATCGAAGACATCAACATATTCACGGACTATATGAACAGAATGTAAATCATATTTGGATGCGTCAAGTGACTTAAGATAACTAAGCATCACCGATCCTCTAGGGTCACAAGAAATATCAAGGGTCTTTCCACTACGAGTCAACAATTTTACTACCCTTCGTTCGCAATCTAGGATGGCACCATGTATGGCTAGCCAATCCATCCCTAGAATTAACCCATAGCCCATGAAACCAAGCACAAAAGCATTACATTCAAAACCAACGCTTAAGATAGACAATCTCAAATCCCTACAAACCATGGATAAATAAGCCGACCCACCAATAGGATTTGAGACTATAATGGGATCCACAATGAGACTAGTATTTAAGTGCAGTGTTTCAACTAATGATGTAGAGATAAACGAATGTGATGCGCCCGAATCGAATAAAGTACGGACAGGATGATCAATCAAGAAAATCAAACTTTTGACAGAAACTTTTCTACCTTCTCCCTGCCCCGGAGCCATGTGAGCATGAACTTGCCCTCTCGAAGTAGAACCTGCCCTCTGCCCTTGCTTCTTAGGACAGTCCTTGACATCACGACCTGGATCACCACAATGATAACAAGCGAACTTCTTCTTCTTCCTACAGTCTTTCTTCAAATGGTCGGGTATCCAACAGTTGTGACACTTCCTCTTTTCTTTACCACCTTTCTTTTGTTGTTGGACTTTCTTTGGATCCTCCTTCTTATCTTGCGGCCTAAAAGTACTTACACCCTTCTCTTCTTCATGCATGTATGCCATATCAACAAGCTTTTCATACGTAGCCCCCATTGGAATGTGGGACATAGCCAAACTGTGAAGCAGTTCATTTAGGCCCTTTGCAAACCTCAAGGCCTCCTTGTGAGGCATATTCACCAACTCTAGCCCAAATCTTGCCAACTTATTAAATTCGGTCACATACTCCTTCACGGTCAAGTTTTTCTGCTTCAATGTCAAGAACCTCTCCATGTACATACTCTCCTCAGCTCGAGAAAGGAATTTCAACTCAAACCTTCCCCTAAAATTTTCCCACGTCTCTACAGCACGCTCTCCATTAGTAACCTCCCACCAAAACGAAGCTTCGTACTTCATCAACCAAGCAGCCAATTGGACCTTCCTACAATCGTCCAAATCGAAAATGCCAAACAGATCCACCACTTCTTTCAACCAATTTCTGGCTTCAACGAACGTTTCAGACCCACTAAAAAAGTTTTCCACCCATCGAACGAAAGTCTTTACATGTCTTGGAGAAAGCATCTCCACGCGGAGGAATGACTGGAGCTGGTGGAGGAGGAGGAGGAACGTCGGCCGGACCCGCAGCAACGGCCCTAGCCTCGAGATATTGACGAAACCAACCGGTACATGAACATCCTCTGGTATCTCAAATGCTCCAGACATGCTGAAAAGAAAAAGAAAGAGTTTCAAAACAAGGGAAGCGAAAGAGAGATGTATGGATTGCGGGGATTATGCTCTTTAAAGTAAACTTTCCTTGAAAATAGCTTCTTTAAAACAAGTTTTTGAAAATAATTTCTATGAAAATAATACTTTTGAAAACACTTTTCAAAACTTTTTATCTGTTCTTGTAACCATAGCTCTAACACCACGTGTAATACCCCATGGCCATTAATTTCACTCACAAAGGGAATGCATTAATGTCATGAAGCGTTATAGTAGTATAGAACAGATAAATTACAAGAATAAATAAATAAAACACAACAGAAGATAAAACTTATTTCATAGCATCATAATTCAAAACAAGCTTACATAAGTAGTCTCCAAAAACCATTACAACAGGATCAATTGTCTTTTCCAAAAACTTCAAAGTACATAAAGAAGCAACTACTTAAATAACATAAATGCATAAATCCCCACTGAGCATAAGCAAAGCCATAAAGATGAGAGAGTCCAAAGCAATACATCTACTCTTTTCAAGCAATTGAAAGAAATCGGCACTAAGCTGTAGTATTCCCTCCTTGCAAACCTGAGGGGGGGAAGGAAAGAAAAGAGGTGGAAACAAAACAGGTCAGACATAAAGTCTGGCGAGTCCAGTAATTTTAACAAATAATAGGTAAGGTAAATGATCAAGACATAAATAGGCATCATGATATGGCTGTAACATAGATAAGGTAGATAAAAAATATGGACAAGATGATTCTGTTCCTAAGTACTAAGACAATCCTACACCTAGGCTAAGCGAACAACCCTCCAAGTACTAACCCCGAAGACCGAAGCCAACATCAGACTAGCACCCAAAGGACTATCCAACTCAACCAACATGTATATCGTTACATTGCACTTTTGCTAAATTACACCACATTACTTAATTACACCGCACATCTACTAGTCTCTATTTACTAAAGGTTGATCCCTTCCCACTAACTGTACCCACATGACAAACTTGGTAGTTACTTGTACCTAGTTGCTATCGTAGGTGTCGGCTTTCTCCTACCACCGCTAAGGTACCCTTACTCTACCCATTCAATCAGCTCCCTAAACCCCGTAGGCACCCGTGCTGGCCCCACAGTGGGGTGTATCACTCCCCAAAGTGGCAACCCCGATACCAACATAAAATGCACGGCTATACCTGCACGATTCAACAACGTCTTACCTACCAGCCCGGACCCATGCACGCACCTGAACCTGTTGGACTCGCGTTGCCACCGCTATTCACGTTTTGACCTCCTACATTCAAGTCCAGTAAGCGTGCCCCAACAGTACCGGGCCCAATTAGATACTCAAATGGGTTACTGGTTGAAATGGGTCCCTCATCCGACACAAGCCTCCCACCTATGCTTGGTCCCCACTAGGTTTTTCTCCCACTTAACCATTTTAATTTAAATGTCCGTGTCTTACACATGCTATGGTTAAGTCCATACTTACATGCAATAATTTACATGTCTTAACTTATACCGGTTAAGTCCATATTTACATGTCATAATTTACATGTCACCCCACTTAACCCTCTAACCATACCCATGTCTTATTATGGTTAGTATTCCTTAATTCATTCCTTATAACGAACGGTGCATGACCTCCCACATTAGACCGAACGCTTTGTGGCTGCTGGATTTGTCTGGCGGTTCCGGGAAGTCTTACGCCACAATTGCGCCTAACCTCGTGTCAAAGGCTTATTAATAATCGTATTTCACCCATACCCAATTTTCATGTCATGTATATCCAATTAAACATATAATCATGTTTATAATATTGCCTATTCCAAATTGTCACTAATTACATATTAATTAGCCTCAATTACAAATTTACAATTATAGGCAATTTCATCAATTCCATGTAATTCATACCCAAATATGCCAATTTCACATATTATCCAATTATCCAATAATATCCAATTTTCCATATTTCACATATTCCCATCGTTCCCACGTATTTTCTTTCGCGCGTATTTTTAACATAGGCTCAAAGGTAGCCTAAATCCAAAAATAAAAGGAATAGGGATAAGAAGAGAGAATCAAATCATAGAAAATTGGAATTAACACAATATCATGAAATAAAGGGGCATGTAAACTGGCATAGAGGCATAACGATAGATTCAACATGAATAAACCGATAAAGGTATGAACTTTACATAGAAACATAGGCATATGATGACATGAATCAAAAAGGTGAAGACTTGGATGAGATTTAAATTACATACATGCATATGAATCCTCTTTACAACTTCATCATGTTACTTTTATTCCCATTATATTGTGAAAACCACCGTACCCATTTCATGGTTAAAGAATAGAATTATGCACTGAAATTGGTGTAGAAACATTGCATTGTTGCTGATTTATCTTCTTGAATTGTTGTAGAAGCTCTAATATTTAATTTGAGTTGAAGTTGAACAATTGAGATTTGATTTAGAGGCGGCGGCTAGGGTTTAAGAGAGAATTTGATAGCATAATGGTGTCATAGATAATATTTATGAATTAGGGTTAGCTCTAATCTGGACCACTCAGATGCCATATCAGCCCTTAGGGCGAATCGGGCCATGGGTTGGCAGCCAAACACCCTGGATTGACCTATAGTCGACCCAGCGGGGCTCAGGTCGACTCCAAAAATGGTGCAGTTCGGCTCCCCTCCCGATTCGTTGTTTTGAACTTTTTTTGAATATTTATTTATTTAATTTTTATATATATCTATATATATGTTTCTCTCATATGCATACAAACTTCATGGCTTTATAACTTCTTCATAATTAACCATTTTCACACTAAACCACTTTCTGAACTGCGTTCACACTAAGCCACTTTTTAGCCATTCCCCTGAAACAAAAATATGGCGCTGGCAGGGATCGAACTCTGTACCACTTATATGCAAGTCACATGTTCTAACCAAATGAGCAACTAAGTCGTTTGCTTACAACCCTTAGAACAATGTTAAACATCATTCTTTTCTCATTCCTCTTTTTCAAATAAATTATTCTTTAATTTGTTATTTTAATATTCTCAGAAAATACGGGGTGTTACAAAGAAGGAACAACATTAATTGCATATGCTTTCACAATCTGCTCCACTTTAGGAGGTTGTGGACATTTTTTCTTGTGATTTCCCACTTGACCACAATTGAAGCACTTCTTGTCCGCTGGCTTTGCTCGACATTCTTTAGCATAGTGGCCCTTCTTGCCACAGCTAAAGAACTCTACATCTTTCCTATCCTTCTTTTTCTGACCATCCTTGGTCTGACTCTGCTTCCTTTTATTCTGAGAATTATTCTTGCCTCCACTGCTTGCCTGCGGCTTTAGCCCCTCTGCAGATGCAACAACGACTTCAGTCTTGGGCTTAGGATAAAGGCTCTCTGATCTCAATGCTTTCCCAACAATCGATTCAAAAGTCCTATCAATATTGTTTATAAATGTGACACCCCCCGTCCGTTAATAGCACTCACTAAGGGAATGCATTTAGTTCCGTGAAGCGTTATAGGTAAATAAGAACATAATAGCATAAGACAGACAGGTAAAATAAAAGCGGAATTAAAAACTAAAAAAAAACTTTATTTAAATCAAAACATCATGGTCCCAAATACTGAGTTTACATCATAAGTAACTAATTACATTAATAATCTGTCTTGCCAAAAATATCTGAGTACAAAAGCATAAAACCATATTTCCCTGTGAAGCCATAAGAGAGTTGATAAGAAGTCAAAGCGATACATCTATATCCAAAATCCAAGCTAAGCTGAAAGAATCCAAATCAACTCTAAGCACTTCCACCCTAAGAACCTTGGGGGGCGGGAATGGAAGAGAGAGAGAGAAGATGAAACAAAAAGGGTCAGACATAAAGTGTGCCGATTCCAGTTAATTTTAAACATAAATAAATAAATGTATCATGGCAGGCATATATATAACTGGAAGAACAAGATAATAGTAACAAAAACAAGTGTGAACTGAGCAAGATAAGATGAACATGATGTATTGCGCTTCTTAAATACATTTCTTTACACCGCGCAGATACTAGTATATCAGAAATAGAATGATCCCTACTAATACTGTTCCATTACATTTTCTGGATTATTAGGTTACTTGGGTTAATATCACTCATCGTACCCATCCTACGCCGGAGTGACGTACGGATCTCTATATAGCGATGTTACATTCCACATATATCTGTCATTACTATCCTACGCAAGCGTACGGACTGCCACCATCGATCGAATCAGATTACATATCGAAATAATACCCTCTAGTCTACGATACACCATCCAGAGAAGATACGCATGTATCTAGACTGTCCCACGTATGTACTGTAATTGTAGCACGATGCCTCAGTCGCACGTCCTCTAATGAGCACCGAGTTCCATGGTAGGGCTAAACAAGAAACACGGAACTCGGCCGGGAGCATTTCCATACCTGTACAGGCCGCCTTTAAGTGCCTCCAAATACAAGTATTCCTCGGGTTTGTTTTCCATGGTAGTTATGGCCCCACCTCGGCCCCTCCCTCAACTAGAAAAGACTACAAGAACTAAGCGACCACCCATAATACAACCAATCTAAACATCCATGTGGCGTCTACCCTCAACCCCGTACCTTGATAGTGAAAGGTGAAATGATACCTTGGGTTTAGCTCTAGTCTTTTTGCATCCCGCTGGCTGTCGATGACGGATATCAGATGGAAAACTATCCTCGTTGGTTGTGACCCTCTCTACCTCCTCATGAGGCAACCGTCGAATCACCCTGGTTTCACCTCGTCACAGCATTCTGACTGCATAGCTACATCAACAGTCAAGGCCCACCACTTAATAGTTATGCGTAGACCCGACCTCTGCCAGTACAGCCTAAGACATCTGTCACCAGATAGAGGACTACTAGGAGCACCTTACGTACTTTAGGAAGCCGCGTGCTTCCCCTTCTAGTCCTTTGGAGCCGTCATAACAATCAGATGAATGTGTGCTCCCCTCGTGTCTTATAATACCTTGATGATCTACCTCGTTTGATTATTCACCCTCAAACGTATGGACTGGTCCAACCAACTTTCTTTAATATGTTGTTACAAACTATGTCTAAACATTCTTTTACGCGCTTGCCTTACCTCACCCGGTTCCCGTTTAACTTGGTTATTCTGTTCATATTGAATTCTTATTCAAATTTACCAAGTTTCTCTTGCTTATTAATTTCAATCATATAACTTAATCCATTTAAGTTTATTAATAAGCCCACAACATGTTATTCTCTAGATTGTGGCCCAAGGTCTATAATCCAAAATCTATTTTATATTCTTGCTTGGTTACATCATTACAATAACATGTTCTTAATATGTTATTAAGTATATCTCAATTCACATGTTTCCTGATTAACATGTCACTTACCATTTATGATTGAACATAATTTATTTATTTTATAAGTTTTCCTCATTTTTTCTCATTTAATCATAAATTCAATTTACGTCGTCACTACAACTTATCGTTGTTTACTTAGCAGATTATTACACATATCTAATTCTATCAGTTATGCTTACCCTACAAGGTGTCTTTAATTACATAACTGTATTTTATTTTCCACCGGTTATGTATACAACTAGGTTTCTTTAATTACATAACCTTATTGGGTTAAGTTCGTGGGCCTATATGTAAATATTACCCACCCACTCTATTTTACTTAACCCACCCACTACCCATCCGATTTTACTTAACCCTAACTTAATTTCATAATCATACAATCCTTATGGATCAAATTAGGTTAAGTAATCCAATTCATTACCATGTCCAATTATGGTTATAATGGGCTAGACCTCCCACATTAAGCCTACAACGTGTGGATGCCGGATATGTTAGTCGGGTCCGGGCAGTCTTATTCCACAGTTAGGTCTAACCTCGTGTCTTTTCCCGTTTCGTATTTTCACACTTAGACCTGTCACATTAGGTTCAACATTAGTGGCTGCTGGATATGCCGGTCGAGTCCAGGCAGACTTCCACCACTAATGCAACCTAACCTCGTGTCATAAGTGCAATTACAATTCCTAATTGTAATTACTAGCATTCCATTTTTATTCAAATCTACCTATGTCATTATAGGTGATTATTTCTCTTTTTCCACATATTTAATTATATGCCCAATTCACTATTCAAATCATAGACTTTTACACCCCTTTTTAACTCACCATTTAATTATGCACCATATGCTCTTTTTCCCAAGTTATAAATCAAGGCATATACATGTATATATATATATATATACATATATATATGTTATGCACAAACCCAAATCTACATATTTTCCAATTTATGTCCCTAGTCCATATTCACCCATTTCAATACAAGTTATATCTGAATCCATATTCACATATTTTCCAATGTATGCCTAAAATTCATATTCACATACGTCCTAATTTACGTCCCAAATCAATACTTACACATGTCCCAATTTATGCTCAAATTATATTTTCCAATGTATGCCTATTCATATTTTCCAACAAGACATATGCCCCCAAACTCATATTCGTATATTTCCAAATTTATGCCCAAATTTAGATCCATATTTTCCAATATCAATTATGCCCCAGATTATGTCTTTCCCCATTATTCCCAATTTCGCACGATCGCATTTTCAGTGTTAGGCTTAGGCTCGAAGGTAGCCTGGCTATATAAAAGTAAAAAGGGAAAAAGTGGGAGAGAAGAGAATCAAAAATAGGCATAATAATGAATCAATAATAAACTGATAGAAATTGGCATAAACCGAATAGGCAATTATGACAAGATTTAACATGGTGGCGGTATGAACATATAAAAGCAGATCTGATAGTTATGTCATAATAGAACTGATTAAGCACCGATTCAAGATCCAATTTTTACATACATATCAAGATTACTATTTAAATATTTTGATCTAAAAATAACATGAACTCACAATGAATTGATCTAAGGAAATGGATCCAAATTACTACAATGAACATGTTGAATAAGTTGTTGTAGCCATCGCTGAATTTGTTGTAGCAATCTTCGAATATGTATAATATTCTTAGAATTTATTTAGATGAATAAAGGACATCTTAATTTTCGTTGCTGCAGAGCTTCGCCGTCAGCATCTAGGATTCATTGAATCTTGCTCCTAAAGGTGTCCAGATACAAAACGAAGTATTTCGCCCATATCTGTCTGGGGTGGTTCGACCCCTCTTTGAGTGGGTCCACCTATGGGTCGACCCCCCTTTGGGTATGGTTCGACCTCCTTTTGAGTGGTAGACCCAACTGGGCAGGAAATCTGTCGCTTACCCAAATTTCGAATTTTGAACCGGATTTCGAATTTCTGGACCCATTTTTGAATTTTTGAACTTATTATATATATACATATATATTCTTCCTATGCGTATACAAACTTCAAACCTTAATAACTTCTTCATACGGTGTCTGATTTACGCAAACCAGGTGTCTATTATGACTAGAATTTCGAGACGGGCGCAATGGCGCAGTCCGTTTTACTTAATTCTGAATATTAGATTAAGTTTTCAATAATTCATTGTTAACAGTGTATTTCACACTAATTATTCTTTAATTCATCATCTTTAATGTCGCTAAAATTACGGGGTGTTACATTCTCCCCTACTCAAAGGATTTCGTCCCCGAAATCTTTAAGTTAAGAAGAACGTATATCCTAACAACCAACAATCATACATCCATCTAGAAATCAAAGGCATCCATTGTCCTTAAGGAATTTCTAATGCTTTTATGAACCTATGCAGTATTATGTGTATATGTATTTAAACTAATGCGAAAGATCAGGCGGTCTATTGATTCAGTTGACCTCCTTAATGCAATGTATGTTTGTGCCATGCAACCAAAATGTATGCAAATCATCCTAATACATGTAAGTTCTATATGTATGCACAATCATCCATCTTAATGCAACATCAGTGTAATGATACACCCATTTTCATCCATAAAATTTAAAATGTACACACATCAATATGCAATATGTATGTGATTGAGCCGATCTTGTGCCTATTGTATGTGTATATGCATCCACGAGCAACCACTAGCAAACATTTGCATCCATCAAACATAACATGCCTTAAACACATGTTTACATTTGTTAGTTTTCTATCTAAAGACTCGATCAATAGGAGATATTCAAATGATAGATACAAGTATTAATTTGTAGCTTGGGAAAAGAAGTTAAGAACATAATCTCGAAAAGGAAAGGATATAAAGCGCGAATCCTGTCTTAAGCCTCCCAAGTAGCGTTCTCGCGGTCCTCTCCCATTGCATTTTTACTAGCTTCACTTCTTTGTTGCAAAATTTCTTAACCTCCAATCCAAGTATGCCAATCGGAACTCGTCCAATCATTGCTTCATTCTCTACTTACACTTCTTCTCGCAATTCTGGCTCCACTACCTTGAACTCTATACACTTTATCGCCTCTTGAATGAATAGTCATCTTAGAATGATGGGCTTCCTCAAGGACTGTCTGTAATAGGTTTCCCATTTCGATATAATTTACCTATCAAACCTCTTCTCAAATAGCTCCCCTACTTGCTTACAAAGTTCCCTCTTTTCCTTTAGGAGTCACATGTCGCAAATCATTGATAGATATATCAAGAGGTTCTAGGAGACTAAGCATGACAGACCCCTTTGGGGTCATAAGAAATCTCAAGAGTCTTCCTATGGCAAGTTAGAATTCTAACGACCCTCCTCTCACAATCTAGAATTGCTCCATATATAGTTAAGCCATCCATCTTAGAATCAAACTGTATCTTATGAAATCAAGAACATATGCGTCGTAACCAAACTCGACACCTAACACAGAGATTCTCAAACCCCGACAAATCCTTGATAAATGAGCCATACCTCTAATGGGTTTGACACACTAATGGGATCCAAAACCATACTAGTATCTAGGTGCAGAGACTCAACTAAAACATTAGATACTAAAGAATGTGAAGCCCCAGAAAAAGAATGCTAACAGGATGATCAGAAATAGAAATCAATCCTTCGATGGAAACTTTCCTACCCCTATCCTGTCCACCAGCTATGAGAACATTAGCTTGCCCTCTAGAAGTTCCTGCCTTTCGATCTTGTCCTTGTTTCTTTCTTTGGGCACTCTTTAATAATGTGTCTCGCCTTACCAAAGTGGTAACAACGCCTTTCCTCTTTCTGCAATCCTTTTCCAGATGACTCACCGTTCCGAAGTTATGGTATTTCCTCTTTTCTTCTTTTCACCATCCTTGTGTAACATGCTAACAAGTCTCTTGAAAGCTGCCTCCATCACATGGAAATCCTTACGAGGCTTGAGAGAAAATAAGACACAGGTGAAACCACTGCGGCTAAAGATGGAGGTTGGGCACTTCTTTGCCCTTCGACATGTACCGTAGTTTTAACACGCCTACGAAACCATGCCAAAATAGGGATACCCTTTCGAGAGGAAACGGTTACCCGATCAAAAAGGAAAAGAAATCAAGCGGAGAATCGAGAAGATATTTGTAGCTTTGAGAAATATGCTTTCAAATACAGACTTTTTATTTTAAAATACTTTGTTTTTGAGAACTTTTTGAAAACCATTTTCAAAATACTTTATCCAATCTTATAACCATATGCTCTGATACCAAATGTGACACCCCAAATCCGTTAATGTCACTCACTAAGGGAATGCATTAAGTTTCGCGAAGCGTTATAGGTAAATAAGAACATAATAACACAAGATAGACATGTAAAATAGCATCGGAATTAAAAACTTAAAAAAAATCTTTATTTAAATCAAAACATCATGGTCGCAAATACTGTGTTTACATCATAAGTAAATAATTACATTAATAATCTATCTTGCCAAAAATATCAGAGTACAAAAGCATAAAACCATACTTCCCTGTGAAGCCATAAGAGAGTTGATCAGAAATCAAAACGATACATCTATATCCAAAATCCAAGCTAAGATGAAAGAATCCAAATCAATTCTAAGAAATTCCACCCTGAGAACTTGGGGGGAGAAACGGAAGAGAGAGAAGAGGGAACAAAAAGGGTCAGACATAAAGTATGGCGATTCTAGTCACTTTTAAATATAAATAAATAAAAGTATCATAAAAGGTATATATAAAACTGTAAGAACAGATGATAGTAACAATAACAAGTGCGAACTGAGCAAGATAAGATGAACGGGATATATTGCCCTTCTTAAATATATTTCTCTGCACCGCGCAGATACTAGTATATCAGAAATAGAATGATCCATGCTAATAGCATTCCATTACATTTTCTGGATTCTTAGGTTACTTTGGTTAATAGCACTTAAGACTTATACGCGCATCGTACCCATCCTACGCCGGAGTGACGTACGGATCTCTATATACCGATGTTATGTTCCGCATATATTTGTCATTACTATGCTACACAAGCGTACGAACTGCTACCATCGATCGAATCAGATTCCATATCGGAATAATGCCCTCCAGTCTACGATACACCATCCAGAGCAGATACGCATGTATCTAGACTGTCCCACGTATGTACTGTAATTGTAGAACGATGCCTCAATCGCATGTCTTCTAATGTGGACCGAGTTTCGTGGCAGGACTAAATAAGAAACACGGAACTCGGCTGGGAGCTTTTCCATACCTGTACAGGATGCCTTTAAGTGCCTCCAAATACAGATATTCCTGGGGTCTGCTTTCCCTCGTGGCTATGGCCCCACCTTGGCCCCTCCCTCAACTAGTTAAGACTACTAGAACTAAACGACTGCCCATAATACAACCAATCTAAACATCCATGTGACATCTACCCTCTACCCCTTACCTCGATAGTGAAAGGTAAAATGATATCTTTGGTTTAGCTCTAGTCTTTTCGCATCCAACTGGTTGTCGATGATGGATATCCGTCGGTCTACTACCCTTGTTGGTCATGTCCCTCTCTACCTCCTCGTGAGGCAACCGCCAAATCACCCTGGTGTCATCTCGTCACAACATTCTAACTGCATAGCTACATCTGTAGTCAAGGCCCACCCACCTAGTAGTTAAGCGCAGACCCAACCTTTTCGAGTACGGCCGAAGACATCTGTCCGTACAGAGGACTACTAGGAGCACCTTATGTACTTTAGGAAGCCTCGTGCTTCCCCTTCCAGTCCTTTGGAGCCATCATAACAATCAGATGAATGTGTGCTGCCCTTATGTCTTATAACACCTCGATGATCTACCCCGTTGGGTTATTCAGCCTCAAACTTACAGACTGGTCCAAGCGCCTTTCTTTAATATGTTGTTAGACCCTATGTCTAAACATTCTTTCATGCGCTTACCTTACCTCACCCAATTCCCATTTAACTTGGTTATTCCCGTTCATATTGAATTCTTATTCCAATTTACCAAGTTTCTCTTGCTAATTAATTTCAATCATATAACTTAATCCATTAAAGTTTATTAATAAGCCCACAACATGTTATTCTCTAGAATGTGGCCTAAGATCTGTAATCCACAATCTATTTTATATTCTTGCTTGGTTACATCATTACAATAACATGTTCTCCATAATACATTGTTAAGTATATCTCAATTCACATGTTTCCTGATTAACATGTCACTTACCATTTATGATTAAATATAACTTATTTATTTTACAAGTTTTCCTCATTCTTTCTCATTTAATCATAAACTCAATTTACACCGTCACTACAACTTATCGTTGTTTACTTAGCAGATTATTACGCATATATAACTCTATACATTATGCTTACCCAATAAGGTGACTTTAATTACATAACTTTATTATATTTTCCACCGATTATGTATACCACTAGGTGTCTTTAATTACATAACCTTATTGGGTTAAGTTCTTGGGCCTATATGTAAATATTACCCACCACCTCTATTTTACTTAACCCACCCACTACCTATCCGATTTTTACTTATCCCTAGCTTAAGTTCAAATTGATAAAATCCTTATGGATCAAATTAGGTTAAGTAGTCTAATTCATTACCATGTCAAATTATGGTTATAATGGGCTAGACCTCCCACATTAGGCCTAGAACGTGTGGATGCTGGATATGCCGGTCGGGTCCGGGAAGTCTTATTCCACAGTTGGGTCTAACCCCGTGTCTTATCCCGATTCGTATTTTCACACTTATACCTCTCCCGTTAGGTTCAACATTAGTGGCTGTTGGATATGCCTGTCGGGTCCGGGCAAACTTCCACCACTAATGCAATATAACCTCGTGTCATAAGTTCAATTACAATTCTTAATTGTAATTACTAGACATTCCACTTTTATCCAAATCTACCTATGTCATTATAGGTGATTATATCTCTGTTTCCCCATATTTAATTATATGCCCAATTCAGTATTCAAATCATAGACTTTTACACCCCTTTTCAATTCACCTTTTAATTATGCACCATATGCTCTTTTTCCCAAGTTATAAGTCAAGGCAGATACATACATATTTAATATATATATATATATATATATATATATATATAATGCACAAACCCAAATCTACATATTTTCCAATTTATGTCCCTAGTCCATATTCACCCATTTCAATATAAGTTATACCCGAATCCATATTCGCATATTTTCCAATGTATGCCTAAAATTGATATTCACATACGTCCCAGTTTATGTCCCAAATCAGTACTTACACATGTCCCAACTTATGCTCAAATTATATTTTCCAAAGTTTGCCTAAATTCATATTATCCAACAAGACCTATATCCCCAAACCCATACCCGTATATTTCAAAATTTATGCCCAAATTTAGATCCATATTTTCCAATATCAATTATGTCCCAAATTATGTCTTTCCCCAATATTCCCAATTTCGCACGTTCGCATTTTCAGCGTTAGGCGTAGACTCAATGGTAGGCTGGCTATATAAAAATAAAAGGGAAAAAGAGGGAGAGAAGAGAATCAAGAATAGGCATAATAACGAATCAATGATAAACTGATAGAAGTAGGCATAAACTGAATAGGCATATTATGGCAAGATATAACATGGCGGCGGTATGAACATATAAAAGTAGATCTGATAGTTATGTCATAATAGAACTGATTAGGCACCGAATCAAGATCCAATTTTTAAATACGTATCAAAATTACTATTTAAATATTTAGATCTAAAAATAACATGAAATCACAATGAATATATCTAAGTAAATGGATCTAAATTATTATGAAGAACATGTTGAATAAGTTGTTGTAGCCATCGCTGAATTTGTTGCAGCAATCTTTGAATATATATAATCTTCTTTGAATTGATTTAGAAAAAGAAAGGCCATTTAAATTTTCATTGCAGCAGATCTTCGCCATCAGCATTATTTTTAGATGAATAACACCTGGGTCTAGGGTACTTTCTATAGCCTAGGGTTCAATGAATCTTTCTCAGAAAGATGTCCGGATACAAAACGAAGTATTTCGCCCAGATCTGTCATGGGTGGGTCGACCCCCCTTTGAGTGGGTCGACCCCCCCTTGGGTAGGTCGACCTATGGGTTGACCCCCCTTTGAGTAGGTAGACCCAAGTGGGCAGGAAATCTGCCGCCTTCCCAAATTTCGAATTTTGAATCAAATTTCAAATTTCTGGACCCATTTTTGAATTTATGAACTTATTATATATACAAATATATTCTTAATGTGCGTATACAAACTTCAAACCTTAATAACTTCTTCATACGGTGTCCGATTTATGCAAACCTGGTGTCTATTTTGACCAGAATTTGGAGACGGGCGCAATGGTGCAGTCCGTCTTACTTAATTTAAAATATTAAATTAAGTTTTCCTTAATTCATTATTAATAGTGTATTTCACACTAATATTCTTCAATTCATCATCTTTTGTGTCGTTAAAATTCTGGGGTGTTACAATAAGCCTTTCTCCCAAGTACTAATCTAAACCAGTTATTGAAACGACCCGCCATTTTGATAGTGTCGAATCGACAAAACATGTCAACTAGGAACGTCCAAAACAACAGATTGATAAATCACAGAATCACAGATCACAGATACAGAGTAATATAATATCTCGCAGCGGAAAATACAAAATACTATAGTAGTTCGTGAAGCTGCTAAATAAATTTTTACATCAGAATTTACATAAATAATACAGCGGAAATCAAATACAATAAATAATTGATAATTGTCTGAAATAGAAATAACTGAACGACTGAAACAACTGATCAACAGGCAGATATAGATTAGCCAAAAATCCAATATAAGCTCCGAACTGCAAAGAAGAAACTCGAAACTGGAATACTCGATCTGACCCGAGCAATAATGCAAAACAAAACAACTCAGATCAGGACTAACATTCTCATGGAAGTAAATCAACTCAAATGAAATGTTCGATGAAATGCAATCAGTAACTTAAAGGATGTTTGGGATCACCATCCTCTAAGGATCTGTCAAACTAATACTATATAGTATAATATGCTATATATAATAGTGTCTACTAGTAAAGTAAAATATCAAAATAGCGTGAGCGGGATTACCATGATTACCCTTACACCGTTTATATATTCCCATAGTATATACGGTACCGTAATTCCTCCGTAAACTAGAGGCTGATCAGAGGGCACTACATATAAAACGGTACAAAACAAAGTCGTAGTTAAGGCATGCAAGGAATGCCAGGGTGGATTCACCGTTTGTAGAGTCGGACTGGTAGTAACGCATAGTAGCTACTGCCGCCCACCTCGATACACGCTCCCGTAAACAAAAGGTCCCAATCGAGTCTCAACAGTAATAGAATAATATCGAAGAAGTGTGCTCGATAAGAGGTATGCCTCACTTGGTCCATGCATAGCTCCTGTTTTAGCCATATCAAGCTGACTCAAGGTAGTCAGGGTCTCTTAATTAATATGAAATAAAATAAAATGGTGTCGTTTACCAAATCATCCCCTTTATTCTGGAACTCTACCTTATACACAGTTGTTAAAGTGGTTTTCGGTATTGGCAGAGAGTATGACAATAGGCGATCCCGGTCTCTTTAACAACCAAACGTTTACATTTTTCACACCATGACCATTATTTTATAAATCACTTTATAAAATTATTTACATGAAAGGTCATATTCGAATTTGAAATCAAAATATAATATACAACTTCGATTATATTAGAATTTTGAAAATAACTAACCTAAATCTCTTAAATCAAATCGATTTGGAAAACAATATCATAAAGATCCCAAATATAATATAAAATAATACTATAACATATAACTTCGATTATAATTTCTGAAAGTATTCACATAACGAAACCCAAATTCAAAAATCGACTTATATTTGTACCTTAAATATCTCAATTTCCATTAAAAACGATACCAAACCTTTAACTTTGATAATATTTTGCTTTGATATATTCGCAAGAATTTAAGTTCGAAACAATTCAAATAATTCAAAATTTTCCTTTGTAAGAAATCGTTTTAAGTCGATTCATTTAAATCCAACATTTTGGTTCGAGTTCGAATATACAATTCAAGTCAACTTACATTCAGTTTAAACAAATTATATCATACTTTATAATTCAAGTAATATACTTCAAAATTGTTACTTCTACATTTTGAATCAAAATCTTATATTTTCATTCAAACAAAATTGCTATTTAAAACCATTCGTATGCCTCAATTTAACAAAATTCTTAATTCAACCCAAACAATATAAAAACCAATTCCATATATAACATCTATATATATTCCAATCATGTTTAACCAACTACAATTTGAATTCAATTCATATTGATTATAAATTAAAATAAATCAACTAACCCAATTTACATTCATTTCTTATCAAAGTTCATAATTTAAAATAATTTAAATTCAATTTCATATCAATTATAAATTTCAATTTAAATATCAATTTACGCAATTAAAATTCATCTATACTAAAAGTTCGTATCAATTCGAATTCATAACCTAATATGAGTACATTTGTTTATTCAAATATCGTTATATAAATTTACATCTTTAAACTTCGAATTTTATTCGCGAAATCTAACTTATTCATCTAAACATTTATTATTAAAGTTTATAAAATATATATAAGAAAATTAAATTTTGAAATTAAATTTATATATATAAGTTTATAAACTTCTAAAATTAATTAGAATATAAATTATAAACATATATAAGATTAAAATGATATAGAAAATAAGTTTAAAATAATTATTCATAATAATATAAAAAGTGAAAAATACTAATAATTAAACAATATAGTTTAAAATAAACAAATTATAGGTAAAAACTTAAATAAGCATTAAAACTATTTTTACTTGTAAAAATCATTTTAAAACATATAATTCAAAATTTATAAAATTTAAGTTTAAAATATTTAAAATATAAATATCTAAAAATAAAATAAAATAAATCTTAAGTTATTATCTTGAAATCAAATTCACAAAATCAAAATACTTCAAAAATAAGACCAACGGTGTCCATATATAGTTTCCTACCCTATGGTCAAGTGATACAGATATTTATCATTTCAACCCGTAATTTATAAAATTTCTACGGGTCTATCATTTCAACCCGCGATGCCAAATTCATTAAAAATCGTTTAGGTCTATCATTTCAACCCATAATGATTTTTCCCTATTCTAATGTCCGTTCGGGTATGTACCATTCAACCCTTAGTGATTTTTCCTAAACTAGGAAATCAACAACATATCAAATCATCATATAGAATCAAACACATCATTATTTATATATAATCAGTGCACCTACATGTCATATAAATATCGTGTCATATATAAAAGTGTACATATTAAACAAACAATTTCTATTAGCAGTCATATACATTTCATAGCAATTCAAATAGTTGATCTAACATCTATAAGATAATGTGAGTCGGGTGTGAGAGAAACTCACCTTTCGTGGCACAGAAATAGTGATGACAACGGATGAACACTTAATGAAGCGACGATTTCCAAGCACGGTTCAGAATAGATTCAACTCGATGATCATTCAATATTTATTTATTTTTCCAAAGGAGGAATGGATCGGTACGTTATTGGATTTTGGGATGGTACAGCTATTTGGTTTTGGAAATGGGTTTTGGGCTCCACACCAAATTTAATCAAAAAATAACACAACACAAACACGGTTCAAAAATTAAAACACAATAATTCCTTTACAAAATATTATATATATAAATCATTTGTATATACACAGAAAAGTTATAATATATGTATATTTCAAAAATCCAACGGACGAAAGTGGACCATTTACTTATAAATGCCATGCTAAAGAACACACCCAAAATATGAACTCACACACATATACATAAGCACACCGACATACACACGCACCACGCTACACACAGATATATACAACACAAATGGCACAAACTGAGTTTTTTCGCACCCATACATAAAAAATGACTCACGCAAGGGGGAAAAGAAGGACAAGGCTCCAAGCGGCAGGCAAAGTTGTTCGACGTGGTTGATCTCGGATCCGAGTAGGGACAGCAAGATTCAGATAGACTCAGCAATCAGGCTTGGGAGTGAGACAGTGGGACAGAACAGGTCCAATGTAACACCCCGAATTTTAGTTAATACTAAAATTCACTAATTACAGGATAAATATTCTCAGATGTGGGAATTGGGGGAAACGGGCTGCGTCATTACGTTCGTCTCGGAAAAATACGCGAAATAGAGTCCGAGTTTGCGTAAAACGGGTACCGTATGAAAGAGATAAGGACGAACGAAGTTAGGCAGAAAAACCAGAAACAGGCCAGAAATGCACTGGCGCACTTGTGAAGTGCGCCAGAACAAAGATGCACTGGCGCACTTGTGAAGTGCGCCAGTACAAAGATACACTGGCGCACTTGTGAAGTGCGCCCGTGCCGAGCCAAGAAACCTGCACAGTTTCTAGAGAGTTCTGTGGTTGGGTGCACCAGTTTGGGGTTTGGGCTTGGTCTTAGGGCTGGTTTCTAGAGATTTCCTAAATCTAAGGGTCTTAATCTAATCTAGGGTTAATCTAAGGGCCTAAAACACTCACCTAATCCTATAAATAAGACCCCAACCCTACCCTAATTTATCCATAATTAAGTCTTGTAACTAAACTATGGCAAAATGAAATTTGAGCATGGCCTCCACTAGTTCATAAAGAAAGTTGCAAGCTAATCCCTCTCAAATCACCCTCTAATCATCATTATCTTCATAGTTAGCAACTAATTCTATTTCATAAGGTTGCTAATCTTGAGTTTGGTGAGTTTCTATCACTTTAACATCAATTGTTAAAGTAAGTAGATTAGGTGTAATGAGACTTATGGTCTTAAATGCGGATTAGTGAGTTCGAATCATGTATAATGATATGTTACTCTATGTTGTTCTATGTTTATGCATATTTGATAAGATGGTTTATGCATGCTTAATAAGTTTATTTATGCATGTTTAACAAGTTGATTTATGCATGTTTAACAAGTTGGGTTATGCATGTTTAACAAGTGGGTTTATGCATGTTGAGTATGTACGTTTATGCAAGTTTAGTATGATATATGTTATGTTTACATGGTGCTAAATATGCTAGTTGTGGACTATGTGATCATATACATGTTATGCAAGTTCATGAAGATATGCTATGCAAGTTACATGTATGTTAATATGCAAGATATGCTATGCAAGTTACATGTATGTTAATATGCAAGATATGCTATGGAAGTTACATGTATGTAAATATGCAAGATATGCTATGCAAGTTACATGTTTGTTAATATGCAAGATCATGATGACACATTATGCAAGTTTAAGAGTTAATATGCAAGTATATGGATGCTTATGCAAGTCATGTATATGTTTAAAAGCAAGATTTATGTGATATGCAAGTTATGCATGCTTATGCGAGTATATGAATGCTTATGCAAGATATGTATATGCTTAAAAGACATGATATGCAAGTTATGCATGTTTATGCAAATATGTGAATGCTTATGCAAGTATGTAGATGCTTATGCAAGTATATGAATGCTTATGCAAGTTATGTGTATGCTTAAATGCATGATTAACATGTTATGCAAGTTATGAGAATGCCTATATGCAAGTTCAACATGTTATGTAAGATATGTGTATGATAATATGCAAGCTCATATGCAACATGTTATGCAAATCATGTGTATGATAGTATGCAAGTTTGGATTAAATGTAGTTGGGTTAATATATGCTCATATATGCAAGTTGACATCCTCTTAACCCATGACAAAGTTGTATGCTAAACCCATGATATTTGTGATGATCTTCCCCTTATTTATGTCATGAAATGAGAACGATTTACGCGGGGAACGATGGGGTTGGTAAATATGTTAATAAAAATATGATTGGGTATGATTAAGCATACCATAGAAATAAATGACCATAAGTGGGAATTTACCTATTGAGTTAGGTCTACCCCATGGGAATTTACCTATTGAGTTAGGTCTACCCATGTTATGGAAAATTTGATATTAATTAGGGATAATTAATATGGGGGTGATTAATTAGGTTTAATTAATCAACTAAGACACGAGGTTGGACCCTTTTGTAGCGGAAGTCTGCCCGGAACCGACCGGCCATCCAGCGGCTACAAATGATTGGCCCAATGTGAGAGGTCTTAGTCATAAATTAAATACATGATTAAAGTAAAGACACGAGGTTAGACCCTTTTGATGACAGAAGTCTGCCCGGAACCAACCGGCATATCCAGCAGTCATAAAAGACGGTCTAATGTGAGAGGTCTTTATGAGGTCATGACCTTAATTAATGAATTAAGAAACACTTAACCATATTAGCATGTAGTGGAACATGAGGGGTTAAGTGGGTGCCTTGGGGTGGCAGGATGAGGCTAGTGGGTTGCCTTGGGTGGCAATAGAAAAATACGATTAGAATACTTAACCAAAGTGAAACATGTAAATAAGACATGATTAAAGGGTTAAGTAAGTGTCATGGGTGGCATGTGGAAATACGATTAGAACACTTAACCAAAGTGGAACATGTGATTAAAACATGGGTGAAGGGTTAAGTAAGTGCTTTGGGTGGCATGTGGAAATCTAGTGGGTGCCCTAAGTGGCAATTGGAAATATGATTGATGACTTAACCAAAACTTAACATGTAAGTGGGCATGACTATATAAGGGGTTAAGTGGGATGCACTAGATAAAATTAGCAAGCTTAAGTAGTAGCTTGTGGGGGCCCATTTCAACCAATATCCCAAACGTATCTTTGTAGGCTCGACTCTAGTTGGGTGACGGGACACGCATATTGGGCTTGACTGTAAGAGGCCAAACCGGGTTAGCGGTGGCAACGCGGGACCAACGGGTTTCATATGCGTGTGTGGACCCGGGCTGGTTGGTAAGTCGTTGTTGCATCGTGTAGATATAAAGCCGTGCACTGTTGATATTATCTGGTAGCCACTTTAGGGGAATGATACACCCCAATCGTGGGACCAGCACGGGTATCTACGGTAGGGAGCCGATCGATGGGAAGTAGTGGGTACACCTAATAAAGATAGGGGCAGACGGCACCTATGTAGGGGTACACAAAACTACTAGATAAGAATTACTACGTACACCTAGAAGAGATAGGGGCAGACGGCACCTATGTAGTGGGCTAGGAGTACATGAAACTACTGGGGAAATTTTCTAAGTCCTTGGAAGGGATCAACCTTTAAGTAGGAATGACTGGTGTGGTGCAGTTAGTAATTATCCTTGGGTGGGTAGATGCGTCCTTACGGTTATCTTAGTTTATCCTAAGTCTACCAAGCTGCTTAGTGTAGCCATTCATCCCCAGATATTACCGTAGGTCAAGTTTATGTCTTCTCTGGTTACTTTAATGATTGTATTGTTAAAGTTATAGGACTCACTCAGACTTATGTCTGACCCCGTTGTTTTTATCTTTTTCCCAACCCTCAGGTCCTACGGTGGATCCTAGCGGTAGTAGAGCTTGATCGGATTTCTGTTTCCAGTCTTGAGGAGCTTGGGTAGAAGTAAAGCTCCAGTTATCCAGTTATCTTTTCTTTTCTTATGGCTATTGTATGAGAGAGTGGGATTATGTACTTCTTTATTTTGACAGATATTGTATTTGACTTTTATCATGGTTTTATGATGTAACCAGACATGTTTATTTCCGCTGTTATGAGATGATGTTTTAAATTTCAAATACTGTTTATATCTGTCTTGGTGTAATTTTTCTATTCTATATTCACTAAAATACTCCACCGATGCTATGGCATTCCCTTAGTGAGTGACTATAGCGGGCGTGGGGTGTTACATCCAACATGGTGCTTAAGGTGGTGGGTGAGACAAGGAGATGGACACAGTAGTGTAGAAGCTCGTAGGTTGGTATGGCACTGCAGGGGGTCACGAAAGTTGGGGTTTTTAGGGCAGGAGCGGTCTCGGCAATGGAAAGAGAGGTCGGGTTTGTAGCAGAGGGAGACAAATGCATGGTAGTAAGCTTGTGAGGTGAAGCTCAACGTTGAGCGTCACTGAAAGAGGGTCACGGCAGTTCTTTGTGGTGAGCAGCAAGTTTCTACTTCGGCTAGCATAATAGGGACAACATAGGGGTTTTCCGGTGAGGCTTTAGCATGAGGAGGCGAATTCAGTCGGATGACAGCAGGAGGTGGCGTCAGCTGATGGTGATGTCAAGGGCGCAGGTTCGGGAAGAATAGGTGGACAATGGGAAAATGACAGATCAAATATGCCATGGCAGGTAAAATCATGAAGGAAGATAAAAGGGGCAGTAGGGGGCGATGGGAATAATGGCGGATGGTGAGAACGTGGTGATGTGTTTAACGAAGAAGAAAGAAGAGTGGGAAGTGTGAAAGAAGTTGCAATTTTTCAAAATGAACAAACAGTAATATATATTTGCAAATATCTTTGTGAAAGAACATGGCAACGTGCCATTTAAAGCAGATCTCAACAAATTGATCTTTTCAAATATTTTGAATTGTAGAACCTTTCAAAGTCATGTTGCATTTCTCATTTGGCAACCGAAGATAAACAAATAAACAAAAAAATGATACAAAAAGGATAGTCGTGAAGAACGTACAGGCTATTCCAAAATGTGCTTTACGTGCATGCATTTTGTTCTTTTATATATATATACTTTAACACGTTGGTGCATATAGGAAAGAAAGTGGCATCGTTTCTTTTGGAAATGGAAGGACATGGAAGCATTTAAACATGCATGGCTTGATTTTGGAACTAAAGAGAATGGAACGATTTAAAGGTTGGATGGGAATGTCAAATTGAATTCACGCATGCATGTTTTTTACATATACATGTGCCTCTTACTAAGCCATTGAAAAAACAAAAAAATAAATGGATGGCTTAATAAACTGAAAGCACAAGTTTTGCAGACCCAAAATGGCTAGAAAAGTATGTAAGATCGGAAAAGGGGCACATCGAACTCATATGGCTCTGTTTCAAAAATAAACTGTGCAAGCATTTTCACAATTTCAGCGCGAACCGAACACTGAAACAGACAAATGAATATATTATGGATATCAGCATGACGAGATGGACACAACGGTATGTATTTTGCAGTGCCTGGATGTTCCGTTCAAAAATGCATCACGGACACCTTAAACGTAATACACATATAGGTAAACGGTGATCAAAACGTCCGATTTTCGCGAAACGGATTTCGCCTTTAGATTCGTGACAGCGAATAGAATATTTTTCATGTTTGTCCGAACTGGTTTCGGAAAGATTTTAAAATAGCTAAAATTTGAACTGTTATGCGCAGCTTTGTAATGCAAATTGTGCGACCGACAAACAATCAAATTTTCCGATGAAATTTTCATAGCTACATCTTACAGTACTTATTTCAAATTCCAAATTCCTGTTACCAAAGTCCAAAAAATATTTTCAAAATAAAAATTTAATTTAAATCAGAATTTAAATCATTAAAAACAGTGGGTTGTTACAACCTCCCCTTCTCAAAACTTTTCGTCCCCGAAAAGGAACGAGGCAGAGGTATAAAAATTAAATAATTAATATATTTAATGTAACACCCCGTAATTCTGTGACATTAAGATTCTCAAATTAAAGTATAATTAATTTTTAAAAGAAAAATTAAAAGAAAAAGATCCATGCAGTTGTTTAATTTAAGTATTGTAACTAACATGAAAAAAAAGAGGTAAGGAGAGAACAATAATTATTATTGTTCTAAGACTTATTAACAAAAGGCTCTGTAGCTCAGTTGGTTAAGGCATTGGATTGGTAGCATGGAGGTCGGGGGTTCGAACCCCGGCGGCGGCATAATTTTTTTATCTTTGTTTTAGAGAGGGCCAACTGAACATGCAAATATATGTACGTATACAAATTCAAAATTTGAAAGGATAAGAACGTACATATAAGGAAATAAAGAAAATATATATATATACATATGAGAACATAAATATATATATATGCAAAAATATATGTATACGAAAGATAAAATTCAAGATAAGGCTACAGTCAATGAAATATGGCAACATCATTTGAATTTTGAAAATAAAATGAAAGTTGTGCGTATATATATACGCGTAAAATGGTCGTTAGAGGAATTGTATACATATAAGAATATTTCATGTGAATAAAACAGTTAAATAAATTCCAGAAATTCAAAAGTTTGAAAATCAAACTTTTACGCCAAAATAGCTTGTGGGACCCAATGCTGACTCAGCACTGCGTGTATGATAAGGTTTGGCTAGATTCATCTACGTACCTGGACTATTTTCTTAACTAGGTTCAATGCTGACTCAGCGCTGCGTGTACGATAAGGTCTTGAGCAGCTATATAAACAGCCCTAGTCTTCATTCTCTTTGCACCAATTCTCTTCTATCCTTATGCTGCTAAGATTCATGGCTTCTTCCCCTCTTCTAAATTTTCTTAAATAAATAAAATAAAATATGATTCAAGACGAGGAGATGCTGCTAAAAGACTTTTAAGGAGGGATTCAAATCAAAGTTTCAAGTGAAGAATTCAAAGGCTAGCTCAAACAAGTTTCAAGCAACGACGCACGAATCATAGCCACGCTTTCCTTCTTTTCTAGATCTATTTTCTGTAAGTTGGTTATTTCTAGATCTGAATATTTTGTTTTATTTGTGACATGAAATTAAAGGAATAAAGGAATATGCCAAATCTCTCTTTCTCTCTCTTCGAATCTGTGTTTATACTCTTAGACTAAATTGAGAACTGTTATGATTCAAGGACAAATAAGACTTTGCCTAAGACCGTTGCCTATGACTATGGATTCTGAGATCATGTGCCTTTGGACTATGAACATAAGCCTTTGATTTTGGGACATAAAACATTGCCTATGACGGTGACTTATGACTGTGGGAATTATTTTCCCTTTTGACTATGAATATTGCCTATGATTATGGACATTTGCCTATGACTATGAACACAAGCCTTTGATTTGGACATAAAGTATTACCTATGACATAACAACGGTGATTTAAACACCTATGATTCATGACTAGGAAAATTGTTGCTTAGGTTTTGTGACTATGAAATTGGGTCTAAAACCCGATTTATCTATTCTGTCTATTCTTGATTTTCTTTGGTTTTAGACTATGGGAATTTACCTATTAAGTTAGGTCTACCCATGTTCTCGAACCTATTCTGTCTATTCTTGGTTTTAGACCGTGGGAATTTACCTATTAAGTTAGGTCTACCCATATTCTTGAACCTGCGTTCTTATTCAAAATCTTTTTATGCCAATTATTATGTCCACCCTTTTTCATTGCATCTTTGGTTCATTCCCTATTTTCTACGAATCTAGATTTATTTACAATCTTGGTTGAATCATGATTATACGAACGGTGGGAATGCGATTTGGGAAAAACACAAAAATAAACATAAATATAGTTGTAAGCTTGAAATTGGCATAGTTTGGAAGCGAACATGATTCTGATTTATACAATTTTAGAACATGTGTTAAGACATGTGAATTGGGTAGATTTGACATGGATTATAGGTTATGAAATTTAGATCTAGTATTGGCCTGTAAACTGAAAAACTAGAATAATAAATCTAGTTTGTATGTAGACTGTAAACTAGAAGAATAAATCTAGTTTTTGGGCATAAACGGTGAACTAGAATAGAAAATCTAGTTTGGCATATAAAATCTAGTTTAGCATAAACTGAAAATAAAGATGATAGATCTAAATTGCTATGAACTGTAGGTTAGGCAAATCAAGATTTGGGCCTAGAATATAAGTCTGTTAGCGACAAATGAATATAGGCCAAATGTGTTTAAAAAGGGGGAAATGGGCTGTAAGATAAATTGTTAACAATTTATAAACAAAAGAAAGGTATTTTGATAACACCCCTTTTTATAACTCGTACCAGAAAGTTCTAGGGTGACAGAGAGGATAGTGTCTAGGCTTGGGTTTGGAAAATACAAGTTTCCTGCCCTCCCTGGCTATCCCTAACTGATCCGACGAACGGGATGGTTGCTTTCAAAACCAGGTTTGGAAATTAATCAGAAAACCCTTTGAACTTAGAAAACATGAATATGCCTAACCCGAGGTTAGACTGAGTTGCGGTGTAAACCTGCCCGGAACCGACCGGCACATCCAGTAACCGTAGCAATATCTGTCTAATGTGAGAGGTTGCGGCTTTAATTTATTAATTAAAGCTAG
This sequence comes from Allium sativum, assembly GCA_030737875.1. Lineage (NCBI taxonomy): Eukaryota > Viridiplantae > Streptophyta > Magnoliopsida > Asparagales > Amaryllidaceae > Allium > Allium sativum. The sequence goes on from CM060912.1 coordinate 154,264,307, forward strand.
AACAACAAGGGGAGGGTTAAGTCCATAGAAACACTTAACCAACTTAGCACAGTTAAAGCTAGAATGGGAGGGTTAAGTCCATGGGAATACTTAGCCAAATTAACATATTGACTAGACTAGAAGGTGGGGTTAAGTAAAGTTAATACACTTAGCCAATTTAACATGTTAATTAGACTAGAGGTTGGGGTTAAGTAATACACTTAGCCAATTTAATATGTTAGCTGGGTTGGACCGTAGGGTTAAGTAAACTTGAACACTTAACCATCAGAATATGATAAATGAATAGGGTTAAGTCTAAGACACGAAGAGATGATACTTAACCATTAATAACAGGTTTAGTTAAAACCGGTGGGAAAGGTTAAGTTAAAAAGGGAACACTTAACCAATATAGGATGAATGGGTAGGGTTAAGAAATACTTAACCAATATGACTTGGGTTGTGGTGGGGTTAAGTCAACATGAATACTGACAACACTTAACCAGTTTAACAGGATAAGGGAAGAGGGTTAAGTTAGCTTGAATCGACTAAAGACACTTAACCAATCCAACTTAACGGGAAAGAGAACTAAGTAGTAAAACTTAGTTAAGAAAACAACGATTCTGTAAACTAAGTGGTAAATCTTAGTTAGTAAAATTAAGTAGTAATTCTTAGTATAACAGGAGAAGGAGCGAATGTCCGTCTGAGTAAAAAGAAGGCTCCAACGAATTGGGTTACGAAGCCCGAGGCTTCGAGGGGACGTGAGGGTACTCTTGGTATCCCTCTGTGAGGCTGCAGATGATTCTCCTGGGCTCACAGAGGTTAAGGTCTGCGTTAGAAGAACCGAGGGTATGCCTTGGTTGCAATATATATATATGGCAACCTAAAGACTAGGATGGACCAGCGTGATTCGGCGAGAAAACGGTAGCCCTGTGATAGCAACTCGTCGTCTACCATCCATCTTGAGTCAGTCGAGATACGTGAAGCGGAAAGGCGGAGAACTCCAAAAGACCATAATTGCTATCTAGTTATGGGTGAGGATGGCCATAGGATAGTGGGGCACCGGGGGCCGGCGTATAGTTCTCATTTTACAAAGGGTGCCTTTCATTAGTTGAGGGAGGGGTCAAGTGGGACCATAGCCACTGGAATAAAAACAGACCTTAGCATCTGCATCGGCAGATATCTGAAAGCTCCCGACCGAGTTCTGTATTCCTTGATTTGCCCTGTCACAGGACTCGGACCGCACATTATAGGACATGTGCATCTAGACAAGCGATAACGATTCGCGATACATACGTGGGGAAGTATAGGAACATATACCACTCTAGGTAGTGTGTCTTAGACTTAGGGGCATCGTTCGACAGGTAGCGTAATCCCTAGTTGGACTAGGTGGCATAAATCCGAGAAGCGTTCAGCAGATAGCGTAAACTCTAGTTAAATCTAGAATGCACCTGATAGAAAACCCTAGATTTGATCTAGGTAATAAATAATGAATGTATGCCGGAAGGCAATGGAAAATACAGGGATTGGGATCACGTTATCGTTACTAGTTGGGACACTAGGTAGGTGGTGCAGAGATATAGAAATCAGTATAACAAGGAAATAGCGAAGCGGCGAAGTATTAGAGCGAAGCGGCGAAAGTATTAGAGCGTATCCAGTCATCTTAGCATATCTTGTGACTACCTTGTCTAATCTTGTTGACCTTAACGTCATGGTGTAATCTTGTATTCAGTTAATTCATGTCGTTTTGTTTTTCCATGTTCACATGCTAGAAGTTACTGAACTTACTCAGGCTTTATGTCTGACTCTGTTTTCCTTTCGTCTTCTTTTCTTCCGTTTCCCCCTCCCCCCCCAGGTAGTTGAGGAGGGAATAGTATAACTCAGGATTAGACTGGACCGTTGCTCTTTCCCAGCTTGAAGATTTGACGAAGTTGTCTTTGGATTCTCTTCCAGATGCTATGGCTGGCTCTTGCTACATTGGGGAATATATAAATGTATTTTCATGCTTCTTTATTTTATAAAGACAGATGATACTCTGATATTGTAAAGGAATCTTGTACAAATTATTTTATCAATAAAGCAAAGTTTTATTTTCCGCTGTTTAATGTTTGTCTGTCTTGTAATTTATCTGCATATTTTACCCATAATGCTCCACAGAACTTAGTGCATTCCCTTTGTGAGTGACACTAACGGACGTGGGGTGTTACACGTGGTATCAGAGCTGAAGGTTACCGGATCAGATAAAGATTTGAAAAATTATTTTTCAAAATAGTTTTTAAAGAAGCATTTTCAAAAGAAAAGGATTTGTTTTAAAGGCATATTCCCCAAAGCCATACGCATTGTCTCTTCTTCCTCTGTTTGAATTCTTGTCTCCTTCTTTCTTGAGTCTCTGGGGCTCCTGGCTTTCTGGGAGGTAACCTCATCGAAGGGCAAAGTAGTGCCCGGCTTCCATCCATAGCCGTAGTTGTTTCATCTACGGGCAGTTTTCTTTCAAAGCTTATAAGGTTTTCCGGACGATGGAGGCAATTTTCGAGAGATTTGTCAACATGACTACACACGGAAGGGGATGAGGAGTTTGGCTAAGGAGCATAACCCTAGGATGAGGAATTCATGGATGTAGACTTAGCACACGAAGGAGGAAGAAATTATAAAGCCTAAGACAAGAGGAAGTATCTTTACTAGGGTATGATAGGGCATATACTTAAGGACAAGGGCAAGAACGAGGACGAGATTTTCAGAAGGACAAGTACATGCTTTCGCCACCAAGCGTACCTAGGAGAAAGGTAGTCCAGTTGGAAGAGTCTAGTTTTCTGTTCGTGCTATTTCCTTAGGTTCTAGCGCTTCTCATTTGTTCATATCCACTTTCATAGTTGGGTCTCTGCACCATAGTACTTGTATAGTAGAAAGATCCCACTAGAGTCTCAAATCCAATTGGTGGTCCAAACAGTTTATTTTTTTGTTAGTAGGGATTTGAGGATAGCTATCGAGTTTGCTTATATCATCTCACGTAGATCGTCTAAATTCGGAGAAGATATTCCTTGGATGCTTGTCTGATATTGGTTTAGGCCTTTGGGGCTTGTACTTGAGGAATGTCGAGTTCGGTTTGGATGGTTTGCGAGAAAGATGAATAGTTGTGGTAGGTACTCTAAAAAGTACGGAGTGATCTTTTGACTCTCATAGTTATGGCGTGATGGATAAGCCAAGAGGAAGGCCTCTAATCATCTTAGTACATATACTTGGCGCCGTGATTGACATCTGTTTATTTTGGAAATGGAGATTAGGAACTTCACAATCGTGAAGATAAATTGGTTAAGATACAGTGGAGTAAAGCTCAAGAAGGCTAGATACTAGCAACATGCCCTTTTTCCTTAAGGGTGCATCCTTGATTTCTCTGTTTAGGAGCTTTACGCGTAGTTGTTTCTCTCTTTCCAAAGTATATCCTCTAGTTCGTATCTGCGATCCTTAGGTAGAAGCCAATGGATGTAAACATGTATTTGAAACATGTTATGGTTGAATGGTTTCAAGTGGTTTCAAATGGTTGCTCGTGGATGCATATGCATACGTATTAGGCACTAGATCTAGTTCGGACGCTCTCATATTGCATTTACATATATGCATTTGTTTATAAGTTGAAATTGATATGATATCATATGGACATTGCATATGGATGAATGGCTGTGAACGCATGTAGTATTTACATGACTAGGGATGTTTGCATGCATGATTGGACGCATGGCACTAACATGATTTGCATTAAGGAGGTCAACTGAATCAGTAGACCGCCTGATTTTGCATTAGATAGAGACATATACACACACTATGCATATGAACATGAAAGCATTAGAAATCTTTTAAGGACAATGAATGCCTGTGATTGAATGGTTGAGTAGATGGGTGATTGGATGGTAGGACACATTCTTCCTAACTTGAAGATTTCGGGGACGAAATCCTTTTAAGTGGGGGAGAATGTAACACCCCGTAATTCTGTGACATTAAGATTCTCAAATTAAAGTATAATTAATTTTTAAAAGAAAAATTAAAAGATCCATGCAGTTGTTTAATTTAAGTATTGTAACTAACATGAAAAAAAAGAGGTAAGGAGAGAACAATAATTATTATTGTTCTAAGACTTATTAACAAAAGCCTCTGTAGCTCAGTTGGTTAAGGCATTGGATTGGTAGCATGGAGGTCGGGGGTTCGAACCCCGGCGGCGGCATAATTTTTTATCTTTGTTTTAGAGAGGGCCAACTGAACATGCAAATATATGTACGTATACAAATTCAAAATTTGAAAGGATAAGAACGTACATATAAGGAAATAAAGAAAATATATATATACATATGAGAACATAAATATATATATATATGCAAAAATATATGTATACGAAAGATAAAATTCAAGATAAGGCTACAGTCAATGAAATATGGCAACATCATTTGAATTTTGAAAATAAAATGAAAGTTGTGCGTATATATATACGCGTAAAATGGTCGTTAGAGGAATTGTATACATATAAGAATATTTCATGTGAATAAAACAGTTAAATAAATTCCAGAAATTCAAAAGTTTGAAAATCAAACTTTTACGCCAAAATAGCTTGTGGGACCCAATGCTGACTCAGCACTGCGTGTATGATAAGGTTTGGCTAGATTCATCTACGTACCTGGACTATTTTCTTAACTAGGTTCAATGCTGACTCAGCGCTGCGTGTACGATAAGGTCTTGAGCAGCTATATAAACAGCCCTAGTCTTCATTCTCTTTGCACCAATTCTCTTCTATCCTTATGCTGCTAAGATTCATGGCTTCTTCCCCTCTTCTAAATTTTCTTAAATAAATAAAATAAAATATGATTCAAGACGAGGAGATGCTGCTAAAAGACTTTTAAGGAGGGATTCAAATCAAAGTTTCAAGTGAAGAATTCAAAGGCTAGCTCAAACAAGTTTCAAGCAACGACGCACGAATCATAGCCACGCTTTCCTTCTTTTCTAGATCTATTTTCTGTAAGTTGGTTATTTCTAGATCTGAATATTTTGTTTTATTTGTGACATGAAATTAAAGGAATAAAGGAATATGCCAAATCTCTCTCTCTCTCTCTTCGAATCTGTGTTTATACTCTTAGACTAAATTGAGAACTGTTATGATTCAAGGACAAATAAGACTTTGCCTAAGACCGTTGCTTATGACTATGGATTCTGAGATCATGTGCCTTTGGACTATGAACATAAGCCTTTGATTTTGGGACATAAAACATTGCCTATGACGGTGACTTATGACTGTGGGAATTATTTTCCCTTTTGACTATGAATATTGCCTATGATTATGGACATTTGCCTATGACTATGAACACAAGCCTTTGATTTGGACATAAAGTATTACCTATGACATAACAACGGTGATTTAAACACCTATGATTCATGACTAGGAAAATTGTTGCTTAGGTTTTGTGACTATGAAATTGGGTCTAAAACCCGATTTATCTATTCTGTCTATTCTTGATTTTCTTTGGTTTTAGACTATGGGAATTTACCTATTAAGTTAGGTCTACCCATGTTCTCGAACCTATTCTGTCTATTCTTGGTTTTAGACCGTGGGAATTTACCTATTAAGTTAGGTCTACCCATATTCTTGAACCTGCGTCGTTATTCAAAATCTTTTTATGCCAATTATTATGTCCACCCTTTTTCATTGCATCTTTGGTTCATTCCCTATTTTCTACGAATCTAGATTTATTTACAATCTAGGTTGAATCATGATTATACGAACGGTGGGAATGCGATTTGGGAAAAACACAAAAATAAACATAAATATAGTTGTAAGCTTGAAATTGGCATAGTTTGGAAGCGAACATGATTCTGATTTATACAATTTTAGAACATGTGTTAAGACATGTGAATTGGGTAGATTTGACATGGATTATAGGTTATGAAATTTAGATCTAGTATTGGCCTGTAAACTGAAAAACTAGAATAATAAATCTAGTTTGTATGTAGACTGTAAACTAGAAGAATAAATCTAGTTTTTGGGCATAAACGGTGAACTAGAATAGAAAATCTAGTTTGGCATATAAAATCTAGTTTAGCATAAACTGAAAATAAAGATGATAGATCTAAATTGCTATGAACTGTAGGTTAGGCAAATCAAGATTTGGGCCTAGAATATAAGTCTGTTAGCGACAAATGAATATAGGCCAAATTTGTTTAAAAAGGGGGAAATGGGCTGTAAGATAAATTGTTAACAATTTATAAACAAAAGAAAGGTATTTTGATAACACCCCTTTTTATAACTCGTACCAGAAAGTTCTAGGGTGACAGAGAGGATAGTGTCTAGGCTTGGGTTTGGAAAATACAAGTTTCCTGCCCTCCCTGGCTATCCCTAACTGATCCGACGAACGGGATGGTTGCTTTCAAAACCAGGTTTGGAAATTAATCAGAAAACCCTTTGAACTTAGAAAACATGAATATGCCTAACCCGAGGTTAGACTGAGTTGCGGTGTAAACCTGCCCGGAACCGACCGGCACATCCAGTAACCGTAGCAATATCTGTCTAATGTGAGAGGTTGCGGCTTTAATTTATTAATTAAAGCTAGAACAAGAAGGGGAGGGTTAAGTCCATAGAAACACTTAACCAACTTAGCACAGTTAAAGCTAGAATGGGAGGGTTAAGTCCATGGGAATACTTAGCCAAATTAACATATTGACTAGACTAGAAGGTGGGGTTAAGTAAAGTTAATACACTTAGCCAATTTAACATGTTAATTAGACTAGAGGTTGGGGTTAAGTAATACACTTAGCCAATTTAATATGTTAGCTGGGTTGGACCGTAGGGTTAAGTAAACTTGAACACTTAACCATCAGAATATGATAAATGAATAGGGTTAAGTCTAAGACACGAAGAGATGATACTTAACCATTAATAACAGGTTTAGTTAAAACCGGTGGGAAAGGTTAAGCTAAAAAGGGAACACTTAACCAATATAGGATGAATGGGTAGGGTTAAGAAATATTTAACCAATATGACTTGGGTTGTGGTGGGGTTAAGTCAACATGAATACTGACAACACTTAACCAGTTTAACAGGATAAGGGAAGAGGGTTAAGTTAGCTTGAATCGACTAAAGACACTTAACCAATCCAACTTAACGGGAAAGAGAACTAAGTAGTAAAACTTAGTTAAGAAAACAACGATTCTGTAAACTAAGTGGTAAATCTTAGTTAGTAAAACTAAGTAGTAATTCTTAGTATAACAGGAGAAGGAGCGAATGTCCGTCTGAGTAAAAAGAAGGCTCCAACGAATTGGGTTACGAAGCCCGAGGCTTCGAGGGGACGTGAGGGTACTCTTGGTATCCCTCTGTGAGGCTGCAGATGATTCTCCTGGGCTCACAGAGGTTAAGGTCTGCGTTAGAAGAACCGAGGGTATGCCTTGGTTGCAATATATATATGGCAACCTAAAGACTAGGATGGACCGGCGTGATTCGGCGAGAAAACGGTAGCCCTGTGATAGCAACTCGTCGTCTACCATCCATCTTGAGTCTGTCGAGATACGTGAAGCGGAAAGGCGGAGAACTCCAAAAGACCATAATTGCTATCTAGTTATGGGTGAGGATGGCCATAGGATAGTGGGGCACCGAGGGCCGGCGTATAGTTCTCATTTTACAAAGGGTGCCTTTCATTAGTTGAGGGAGGTTTCAAGTGGGACCATAGCCGCTGGAATAAAAACAGACCTTAGCATCTGCATCGGCAGATATCTGAAAGCTCCCGACCGAGTTCTGTATTCCTTGATTTGCCCTGTCACAGGACTCGGACCGCACATTACAGGACATGTGCATCTAGACAAGCAATAACGATTCGCGATACATGCGTGGGGAAGTATAGGAACATATACCACTCTAGGTAGTGTGTCTTAGACTTGGGGGCATCGTTCGACAGGTAGCGTAATCCCTAGTTGGACTAGGTGGCATAAATCCGAGAAGCGTTCAGCAGATAGCGTAAACTCTAGTTAAATCTAGAAAGCACCTGATAGAAAACCCTAGATTTGATCTAGGTAATAAATAATGAATGTATGCTGGAAGGCAATGGAAAATACAGGGATTGGGATCACATTATCGTTACTAGTTGGGACACTAGGTAGGTGGTGCAGAGATATAGAAATCAGTATAACAAGGAAATAGCGAAGCGGCGAAGTATTAGAGCGAAGCGGCGAAAGTATTAGAGCGTATCCAGTCATCTTAGCATATCTTGTGACTACCTTGTCTAATCTTGTTGACCTTAACGTCATGGTGTAATCTTGTATTCAGTTAATTCATGTCGTTTTGTTTTTCCATGTTCACATGCTAGAAGTTACTGAACTTACTCAGGCTTTATGTCTGACTCTGTTTTTCTTTCGTCTTCTTTTCTTCCGTTTCCCCCTCCCCCCCAGGTAGTTGAGGAGGGAATAGTATAACTCAGGATTAGACTAGACCGTTGCTCTTTCCCAGCTTGAAGATTTGACGAAGTTGTCTTTGGATTCTCTTCCAGATGCTATGGCTGGCTCTTGCTACATTGGGGAATATATAAATGTATTTTCATGCTTCTTTATTTTATAAAGATAGATGATACTCTGATATTGTAAAGGAATCTTGTACAAATTATTTTATCAATAAAGCAAAGTTTTATTTTTCGCTGTTTAATGTTTGTCTGTCTTGTAATTTATCTGCATCTTTTACCCATAATGCTCCACAGAACTTAGTGCATTCCCTTTGTGAGTGACACTAACGGACGTGGGGTGTTACATTTAATCCAATGGTTCATATCCATTATCATACATATATATACATATAGTTTTAAATATATATAAATCAAAAGTTAAAATATTTTAAAACATTTCAAAACAGTTTCAAGTATTCACTCGACGTGGCAATATATACTTATCCCACTTTCGAAACACGAAAATAGATGTCGATGATGCGGCAGTCATAACCACAATCATTTTCAAGCGACTAGAGTGTGACTCTATATCAATCTAATACACATAGGATTTAACATATATGTTGATTAGACGTATACCTAAATCACTAAATATTCGATAGGCCAACTTTAACGTCAGGTAAATACTCAAAACATCTTTATATATTTAAACATAATATATACCAAATTTTTAAATAACATATTATAATATATTTCAAATCATTAAAAATACAAGTAGGGAAAATTTATATCTCTCCCCACTCATTTTTAAAATTTTCAACTTCAATTCTAATAAATATGCAATAATATTATTAAATCAAATATATAACAATATTATTCTATACTAAAATATTTTCAAATCCATGGTATCAATACTTAAACTTATAAAACTAGTTTAATTCCATAAATTTAGCATATATACATCACAAATAAAATCTTTATAAACCAGTTTGAATTTATAAATTCCTATATATATGTATATGTTTATAAACAATAACATTACAGATTTCAACCAAGAAAAATCAATTCTTACAAAATCTACCCTTTTAAATCTTATTAAAAATATATAGAAAATATAAAATCTTAAAGTATAAACATCAAATATTGTCAAAATATTGCCATTAAAAAGTTATTTACAAATATACATCTTTCACAAATATATATATATATATTAAAATTCAATATTGCAACAAATATTTTTTATATTATAATACCCTTCAAATTACCAATTTTAAACCAATAATTGATAAGAATGGACTCGCAGAAAACTTATACTCTACTTATACTTCTTACCTTGTTGTGGACAAGGATAAGTTATAGAATTCGAGTTAAAGGTGAACGAACGAAAGAACTTTATCAAAGGGGATCTACGAAAGATGATCGATTCAAATGGAAAGGAAATATTAGAAAAGATTTAAATGTTAGACAAAATTTTATATTCGAAAATATTTGTTTTAAAACATTTCAAAACTATTTTAAAACCATTTAAAACTATTTATAATTTTCAAAATATGCTATCTCAAGAAGGATTATGTAACTAACTCAACTCATTCTAGGGTATCACTACCCTATCTCTAATGAGCTTTAACCCCATGGGCTAAAGCTTTGATAAACCAAAGCTCTAATACCACATGTAACGACCCGCCATTTTGATCATGTTGAATCGACAAAACATGTCAATTAGGAACGTCCAAAACAACAGATTGTTATTAGATTCAGAGGTAAATGGAATAAATCACAGTATCACAGTATCACAGATCACAGACATAGAGTAATATAATATCTTGCCACAGAAAATACAAAATACAATAGTAGTTCATGAAGCTGCTAAATAAATTTTTACATTCAGAGTTTACATAAATAATACAGCAGAAATCTAATACAATAAATAATCGATAACTGTCTGAAACAAAAATAACTGAATGACTGAAACAACTGATCAATAATTAGATATAGGTTAGCCAAAAATCCGATATAAGCTCCAAACTCCAAAGATGAAACTGGAATACTCGATCTGACCCGAGCAATAATGCAAAACAAAACAACTCGGATCAAGACTAACATTCTCATGGAAGTAAATCAACTCAAATGAAATGTTCGATGAAATGTAATCAGTAACTTTAAGGATGTTCGGGATCACCATCCTCTAAGGATTCGTCAAACTAATACTATATAGTATAATACGCTATATACAATAGTGTCTACTACTAGAGAAGTAAAATATCAAAATAGCATAAGCGGGATTACCATGATTACCCTTACACCGTTTATATATTCCCATAATATATACAGTACCGTAATTCCTCTGTAAACTGGAGGTTGATCAGAGGGCACTCCATATAAAATGGTACAAAACAAAGTCGTAGTTAAGGCACGCAAGGAATGCCAGGGTGGATTCATCGTTTGCAGAGCCGAACTAGTGGTAACGTATAGTAGCTACTACCACCCACCTTGATACACACTCCCATAATCAAAAGGGCCCAATCGAATCTAAACAATAATAGAATAATATCAAAGAAGTGTGCTCGATAAGAGGTATGACCTCACTTGGTCAGTGCATAACACCTGTTTTAGCCACATCAAGCTGACTTAAGGTAGTCAGGGTCTCGTAATTGATACAAAATAAAATAAAATGAAGTTGTTCACCAAATCATCCCCTTCATTCTGGAACTCCAACGTGAACACAGTTTTTAAAGTGGTTTTCGGTATTGGCAGAGAGTATGACAATAGCCAATCCCGATCTCTTTAACAACCAAATGTTTATATTTTTCACACCATGTCTATTATTTTATAAATCACTTTATAAAATTATTTACACGAAAGATCATATTCGAATTTGAAATCAAAATTTAATGTCTTACTTCGATTATATTAGAATTTTGAAAATAACTAACTTAAATCGCTTAAATCAAATCAATTTGGAAAACCATATCGTAAGATCCCAAATATAATATAAAATAATACTATAACATATAACTTTGATTATAATTTCTGAAAGTATTTGCATAAGGAATCCCAAATTCAGAAATCGACTTATATTTAAGTTATACCTTAAATATCTCTAATTCCTTTAAAATCGATACCAAACCTTTAACTTTGATAATATTTTGGTTCGGTATATTCGCAAGAATTTAAGTTCGAAACAATTCAAATAATTCAAAATTTTCCTTTGTAAGAAATCGTTTCAAGTCGATTCATTTAAATCCAACATTTTGGTTCGAATTCGAATATACGATTCAAGTCAACTTACATTTAGTTTAAACAAATTATATCGTACTTTATAATTCAGGTAATATAGTTCAAAATTGTTACTTCTACATTTTGAATCAAAATCTTATATTTTCATTCAAACAAATTGCTATTTAAAACCATTCTTATGCCTCAATTTAACAAAATTATTAATTCAACCCAAACAATATAAAAACCAATTCCACATATAACATCTATATATATTCCATTTCATGTTTAACCAACTAAAATTTGAATTCAATTCATATTGATTATAAATTTAAAATAAATCAACTTACCCAATTTACATTCATTTCTTATCAAAGTTCATAATATAGAACAATTTATATTCAATTTCATATCAATTATAAATTTCAATTTAAACATCAATTTACGCAATTAAAATTCATCTCGACTAAAAGTTCGTATCAATTCGAATTCATAACCTAATATGAGTACATTCGTTTATTCAAATACCGTTATACAAATTTACATCTTTAAACTTCAAATTTTAATCTCGAAATCTAACTTATCCATCTAAACATTTATTATTAAAGTTTATAAAATATATATAAGAAAATAAATTTTTGAAATTAAATTTATACATATAAAGTTATAAACTTCTAAAATTAATTAGAATATATATTATAAACATATATAAGATTAAAATGATATAGAAAATAAGTTTAAAATAATTATTTATAATAATATAAAAAGTGACAAATACTTATAATTAAACCATATAGTTTAAAATAAATAAATTATAGGTAAAAACTTAAATAAGCATTAAAACTATTTTTACTTATAAAAATCATTTTAAAACATATAATTCAAAATTTATAAAATTTAAGTTTAAAATATTTAAAATATAAATATCTAAAAATAAACTAAAGTAAATCTTAAGTTATTATTTTGAAATCAAATTCCCAAGATCAAAATACTGCAAAAATAAGACCAACGGTGTCCGTATATAGTTTCCTACCCTATGGTCAAGTGATACGAATATTTATCATTTCAACCTGTAATTTATAAAATTTTTACGGGTCTATCATTTCAACCCGCGATCCCAAATTCATTAAAAATAGTTCAGGTCTATCATTTCAACCCATAACGATTTTCCCTATTCTAATGTCCGTTCAGGTATGTATCATTTCAACCCTTAGTGATTTTTCCTAAACTAGGAAATCAATAACATATCAAATCATCATATAAAATCAAACACATCATAATTTATATATAATCAATGCACCTACATGTCATATAACTATCGTGTCATATATAAAAGTGTACAAATTAAACAAACAATTTCTATTAGCAATCCTACACACTTCATAGCAGTTCAAATAGTTGATCTAACATCTATAAGATAATGTGAGTCAGGAGTAAAAGAAACTCACCTTTCGTGGCACAAAAATAGAGATGAACACTTACTGAAGCGACGATTTCCAAGCATGGTTCAGAATAGATTCAACTCGATGATCATTCAATATTTATTTAATTTTCAAAAGGAGGAATGGATCGGTACGTTATTGGGTTTTGGGATGGTATGGCTATTTGGTTTTGGAAATGGGTTTTGGGCTCAACACCAAATTTAATCCAAACCAAATTTAATCCAAAAATAACACAACACTAACACGTTTCAAAAATTAAAACATAATAATTCCTTTACAAAATATTATATATATAAATCATTTATATATACGTAGAAAAGTTATAATATATGTATATTTTAAAAATCCTACGGATGAGGGTGGACCAATTACTTATAAATGCCATGCCAAAGAACACACCCAAAATATGAACTCACACACGTATACATAAGTACACCGACATGCACACGCACCACGCTACACATAGATATACACACACACATGCATATACAACACAAAATGGCACACACAGAGTTTTTTTTCGCACCCACACATAAAGAATGACTCATGCAAGGGGGAAAAGAAGGACAAGGCTCCAAGAGACAGGCAAAGCTGTTCGACGTGGTTGATCTCGGATCTGAGTAGGGACAGCAAGGTTCGGATTGACTCAGCAGTCAGGCTTGGAAGTGAGACAGTGGGACAGAACATGTCCGACATGGTGCTTAAGGTGGTAGGCGAGACGAGGAGATGGACACAGTAGTGTAGAATCTCGCAGGTTGGTATGGCACTATAGGGGGTCACGAAAGTTGGGTTTTTAGGCAGGAGCGGTCTCGGCAATGGAACGAGAGGACGGGTTCGGAGCAGAGGGAGACAAATGCATGACAGTAAGCTTATGAGGTGAAGCTCGACGTTGAGCGTCACCGGAAGAGGGTCATGGCAGTTCTTTGTGGTGAGCAGCAGGTTTCTGCTTCGGCTAGCGAAATGGGGACAACATAGGGGTTTTCCGGTGAGGCTTTGGCATGAGGAGGCGAATTCAGTCGGATGGCAGCAGGAGGAGGCGTCAGGCTGATGGCGATGCCAAGGGCGTAGGTTCAGGAATATTACGTGGACGATGGGAAAACGACAGATCAAATATGCCATGGCCGGTAAAATCATGAAGGAAGATAAAAGGGGCAGTAGGGGGCGATGGGAATGATGGCGGATGGTGGAACATGGTGATGTGTTTAACGAAGATGAAAGAAGAGTGGGAAGCGTGAAAGAAGTTGCAATTTTTCAAAATGAACGAACAGTAATGTGTATTTGCAAATGTCTTTGCGAAAGAACATCGCAACGTGCCATTTAAAGTGGACCTCAACAAACTGATTTTTTCAAATATTTTGAATTGTAGAACCTTTCGAAGTCACGTTGCATTTCTCCTTTGGCAACCGAATATAAACAAACAAACAAAAAAAATGATACAAAAGGGTAGTCGTGAAGACCGTACAGGCTATTCCAAAATGTGCTTTATGTGCATGCATTTTGTTCTTTTATATATATAATTTGACACGTTGGTGCATATAGGAAAGAAAGTGGAATCGTTTCTTTTGGAAATGGAAGGACATGGAAGCATTTAAACCTGCATGGCTTGCTTTTGGAACTAAAGAGAATGGAACGATTTAAAGGATGGATGGGAATGTCAAATTGAATTCAAGCATGCATGTTTTTTACATATATATCTCCCTCTTACTAAGCCATTGAAAAACAAAAATATAAATGGATGTCTTAGTAAACTAAAAGCACAGGTTTTGCAGACCCAAAATGGCTAGAAAAGTATGTAAGATCGGAAAAGGGACACATCGAACTCATATGGATCTGTTTCAAAAATAAACTGTGCAAGCATTTTCACAATTTCAGCGCGAACCGAACACTGAAACAGACAAATGAATATGTTGTGGATATCAGCGCGACGAGATGGACACAACGGTATATAATTTGCTGTGCCTAGATGCTCCGTTCAAAAATGCATTACGGACCCTTTAAACGTAATATACAGATAGGTAAACGGTAGTCAAAACGTCCGATTTTCACGAAACGGATTTCGCCGTTAGATTCGTGACAGTGATTAGAATATTTTTCATGTTTGTCCGAACTAGTTTCAGAAAGATTTTAAAATAGCTAAAATTTGAACTGTTAATGCTTAGCTTTGCAATGCAAATTGTGCAACCGACAAACAGTCAAATTTTCCGATGAATTTTTCACGGCTACTACATCCTACTGTACGTATTTCAAATTCCAATTTCCCGTTACCAAAAACCATAAAATATTTTTAAAATAAAAATTTAATCTAAATCAGAATTTAAATCATTAAAAATATTGGGTTGTTACAATTATGAACTTCTCTTTCTTCTTCTCGGCAGTATAAATAAGAGATAATCCATACTTCGATAAAGTATCGAACTCAGCAATATATTCTGAGACTGCCCTGCCATTCTGTTTAAGATCCAAGAACTTCCTAAACAACTCTGATTTCTAGGCAGTTGGGATAAACTTATCACTAAATCGGATCTTAAACTGATTCCAAGTAAATTGATCCTTAGGGGTAGCTGCCTTAAAAGCGTTCCACCAATTCATAGCCCGTCCTTGCAGCTGCCGGGATGCTAGCTTTTTCTTCATTGCGTCTTCGATTCCCAGATACTTGAAGATACGCTCACAACTAGCAAGCCAATCCTGAAATTTTGTAGCCGATTCCGTTCCATGGAACGACTTCCCACCAAGACTAGTGTAGTCCTTACAGAGCTTGGCGATATCGGCCTTAGGCGCCTACACCGCTGCACCACCACCATTTGTAGCATTAGGAGCTGCTCCCTGAACATCTCTCAACATCCATCGCATGAAGATAGTAAACATTGTCCTTATGTTAGGAACATTCCTATTACTGGCTCCTGAACCAGTATTCCTCATATATCGGCTCATCATTTAATCTGTAAAGAGAAAACGATTAACTATCTCTTCAGTGGTGCCAGTGCAGTGCGACTTCGACCTTAGATATACTAATAGTAAATATATAACTTTTGAAAACCAAAATATCATAATTACACACTCACGTATACGTATACTATCTCTCCCTGGTGTCTTTCCCTAGGTTAAATATGCAACCTAGAGCTCTGATACCAAATGTGACGGCCTGCCCCGCACCAGCAGACATTTCCAATGAAATGCGTTGTGCCGATGTCCAACCAACATGGAACGGTCATCAAATAAAAAGAAATCTGAAACTATGAATCATCGAGGAACCTGTAGTATATTGCACAGTGCATGGAACAAAATATAATAATAATATAACTTGATATAAAACAGGCGAGACGGTACATAAGCTGAAAACTAAAATATCATAGCAGCGGAAAATTCAGAATACAGCCTATGATCAAAACCATAATTATTATAACTTTTAAAATTGTTGCAAAAGCAAAATAGGAGGGTACACCACTAATGCCCAAAGTAGCGACCAACAACAATATAGGGAGAATATATTGGAATGATACGTATAAGCCTCCTATTCGTCTCCGGACAACTACTTGTGCATAACCAGCTAACCTGTCTCTAGTCTGCTCATTTAGCAGCACTCATAGTGATAAGCAGAGACATAAAACTCTAGGTCAGACAAAAGTCTGGTATGAGCGATAAGCAGCAAAAACAGAACAATAACAGGTACACATAACTGAACCTGGACCTGCAACCAAAGAGTTAGTACAACAGGATGTACAATACTCTAAGGTGATACTAACACATGGTGTGAAAATAATGGGGAGGGTGTGTTGATGTCATGGTGATAGCAAACATCAAATATAGCAATCATCCTCATATCTCTCACTCTGTGCGTAAAGTATACGATATCCACCACTTTGATCACCTAATTCTTTGTTACGATCACTCTGCCCCATGGATTCATGACGGCTCCACTACACTGATCCGTAACCACTAATACTTTGCTATGTCAACTCTACCGCATGGATTCATGACAACTCCACTACACTGGCTCTCATCCCTGCTACGATCACTTTGCCCCATGGAGTCATGACAACTCCACTGCACTGATCCATAACCAATATCCATCTCTCAGTAGTTAGTCAAAAATATAGACATCGATAACCCCTTTGCATATGTCCTGCAGCAAAGTCCAACTCATGAAGTTAACTCGTTGGTTCCCATCTGGATCCTGATTTCGACTTCCTATTTGGACTACCTTTGCATCTCGGGTTTTGGTCATCATCCTCTTGGTCGTGATCTCCAATCGGTTCGGTTTGGGTGTATCTCTTCAGTACAATTTGGTCGTGATTACCGCATCGGGTTAGGTCGAGCTCCTCCATTCAAATTAGTTCATGCGTGGCAACTCCTCCGGGTCGGATCGTGAGCACCCATTCGATTTAGGTCAGGCTCCTCGATTTGTGATGCCCTCTACAGAGCATCGGGTCATCACTCTAACTTCGGGTTGGGGTTCTCCATTGGCTCGTGGATCGAGCCTTCACCAGATCGGTTCGTGGAGCTCGAACACGAGTGAATCGGTTTGGGGTACTCTGACGTGGGCGGGTCGGGGTCGTGGGATGCTCCACGAGCGGGTTCGGGGGTCCGATCTGATCCCCTTTTCCTGCACTTTTTGCTGCAACTTTTACATCAATTGTTTACGCCACATGACGACATTTTCGACCATTTTAACCATTTTATGCAATCACAAATCATAGCAAACAGTCATAGCAACATGTATAAACTACCATAAAACACCAAAACGATGAATAATTATGCCAATATGGATCAAACATACCCAAAACCCATGGTTTTCCCCTTAACCGTGTTTAACCATAACTACTGATAGGATTAACAAAACATATCCAAATTAGCCCAAATTTCTATCAAAGCCCTAAAATAATATTTAAGAATTTTTATATATTTTTCCAGAATTTTAACATGCATAATTTCGTTAATTAACACTAATCATCCTTAATTTGTCGTAATTAGTGCAAAATAATGCAAATCACTCACTTTAGCCACAAATAAAAATTTAGATCTGAAACTCTACTGTTATGGCGCGGTTTCCAATGCAACACAGCAGCTCCAACTTTGATTTGACACTAATCTTCCTTGATTTGGTGTAGATTAAGCCAATACACGATTAGAAGGCGATTTGGGATGAATTTAGAATATGGAGGCCATTGCTAGGGTAGAAGAGAAAGTTTGTGGCAGTTGGGAAATGACAAAGGAGGGTTTCTCTAGCCCCTATCAGCCCTTATGGAACCCTAATCTTGAAATACCTAATGGGCCTAGCTGCTATTCACCCTAATTAGGCCCAATTAAGTTGTTTTTCACCTTCCAAACCTTGTTTCAGCCATATCTCCCAAACGGTAAGTCCGTTTGGCTAATGTGACCACTCTACGGAAAGGTACCATCATCTGAATCCAATGGAAGTGGTTTCAAGTCAAAGCTCCTTACCAATCAAAAGTTATAAGCAAAACAAGATTTGTCAAGGATAAAACGATCACTTTAAAATCCGCAAAAATTAGGAACATGGGAAATGACCCCAATAGTCGTTTTCCAAAGTTACACGACCATACAACTTCGCATGTGAATAAAATGATTATTCTATGATCCACCAATGCATAGAATGTGGGTCGTTACATTATTTGATGCTTCTTGGATCATATCTGGACCAAATACTAAGAGATTACTAGGCTCTGTCCAATAGGCAGGAGATCTACATGATCTACCATACAATGCTTCAAATGGAGATTATTTCAAACTTCCTTGGTAACTATTATTATATGAAAACTCCACCAAATGTATGTGATCCTCCCAAGATCCTCCAAATTCGAGAATACAAGCCTGCAATAAATCATCTAATACAGGATTCACCCTCTCAATCTAACCATCTGTCTGAGGATGATATGCAGTGCTAAGATTAATCTTCTTTCCTTCAGATTGGAACACTTCCCAGAATTTACTAGCAAAGATCGGATGTCGATCACTGACAATTCTGCTGTGAGCTCTATGCTATTTAACAATCTCTCTCACATATGACTATGCAAGACTCTGAGCAGTTCTAGTCGATTTCACTGGAATAAAATGGGCGCTCTTTGTGTAACGGTCAACAATAACCCAAATACTATTATTGCCTTTCTTGGTTCTAGGCAAACCATCTATGAAACCCATAGAAATTTGATCCTACTTCCATTATGGAACCTCTAATGGTTGCAACCAACGACCTTCTTCTGATCACTCTTGATTAGTTGGCAAGTAGAACTCCTGCTAACATATATAGAAATGTCCCTCTTCGTCGATTTCCACCAGAATGTACGCTTAAGATCATGATACATCTTACTCACTCCCAGATGGACTCAAAGCTTGTATTTATGACATTCATCCATCACTTCTGTTTTATGCTCGGGACTATCTGGAACACATATATGGCCTAGAAATCTCAGAACTCCCTTGCTATTTATCTGAAAACTCGAGACTTCGCCTTCCCGAATTCTCTTAATAATTTTATGAATGAAATCATCGTCCTTCTAAAAAGTAGAGATCTTCTCAATCAATGAAGGCGTAATAATAAGATTGGTGATGATTGCATTCTTTCTTTTAAGTGCATCAGCTACACCATTGGCTTTCCCTGGAGTATACAAAATATCTAAATCATATGCCGCAAGAAATTCTAACCAATGTTGTTGTCTTAAATTCACATCTTTCTGGGTGAACAAATATTTCAATGATTTATGATCTGCATATAATTCGAATTTCTCACCCAAGAGATAATGCCTCCATATCTTCAAAGCAAGTACCACAGCTAACAGCTCTAAATCGTAAGTAACATATCTCTTCTCATTCGGCTTCAACCGATGACTAGGATAAGCAACTACTTAGCCTCTCTACATCAATACCGCACCTACTCCTTCATGAGAAGCATCTATATAGACAGTCAAATCCTGATTTCCATATATAATAGTCAACACTAGAGCAGTAGTCAACCTTACTTTCAGCTCTTGGAAAACTGCCTCACATTATGTCGTCCAATTAAACCTTGCATGCTTCTTTGTAAGCTTCGTCAATGGACTAGATAGCTTCAAAAAATTCTTAATGAATTTCCGATAATAGCCTTCCAATCCCAGAAAATTTCTGACTTCTATGGGAGTGCTAGGTTGTTTCTAATCTCGTATGGTTGTAATCTTGCCTGGATCTACTGAAATTCCTTGCTTTGATGCTACATGACCAAAGAACTTCACTTCTTCTTTCCAGTACATGCATTTAGAAAATTTGGCTTTTAAAACATTCTTTCTTAGAATTTCCAAAACATGTTCCAAATCCTTCGCGTGCTCGCTAACTGACTTAGAGAAGATTAAAATATCATCAATGAAAACTAGCACAACTTTATTCAACACTCCGCGAAATACTCGATTCATCAAATCGACAAAATAAGTGGAAGCGTTACATAAGCCGAACGACATTACTAACCACTCATAAAATAAGTCTTGACCTCTGAAAGCTATCAAAGAAACACATTCTTCGATGATCCGCAATTGATGGGAACCTGTAGCAAGGTCCATCTTCGAAAACACTCTGTCTTCATTCAAGCAATCTAATAAATCATCAATGCGTGGTAATGGATAATTATTCTTCAATGTTTTCTTATTTAAGTCTCGGTAATCTGAGCATAATCTGAGAGTACCGTTTGACTTGGGAACAAATACCATAACTGCTCCCTAACTCGAGAAGCTAGGTCTGATCAGACTATTCCATAAAAGCTGCTGAGTTTGATCACTCAACTCTTCCTTCTTTTTCAATGTCATTCTTCGAATTGTATGCACAACTGGCCTTGCATTCAAAACTAGATTGATTGCAAAGTCAATTTCTCTTCGTAGAGGTATTCTATCAACTTCTTCAAACACATCCGCATAATTTCTAACAATGGGAATATTCTCTATAGAGGCGGGAGAAATCTCAACAGCAAACCAAAATTCTTTTCTATCTGAACTCGAGCCTTCACATGGTATAATAATAATATTCCTCAACTTAGTTTTAATTTTAACAACTCTTTCCTCAAAGACTTTGTGACACCCCACGTCCGTTAATGTCACTTATTAAGAGAAGGCGTTAAGTTTTGTGAAGCATTATAGGTAAATAGAAACAGAAACATTACAAGAAAGATATAAAATAGCAACGGAATTTAAAAATTTTATTAATGCAGAAAACATAACATCATGGTTCAAAACATCATAAGTCTAGAAATACATAAACCCAATACATCATCTTAAAATTTCTATCTTGTACTTAAAACATCAGAGTACAATAATTAAAGAAGCATAATTCCCCAAACAAAACATATCCATAGTAGAAAGGATAAGAGCTCGAGCAATACATCTAAGTAGCTCCAAGCAGAATGAAGCAGAATCCTAGTCAAGCTTGAGTATTCCCACCCTGAGAATCTAAGGGAAACGGAAGAGAAAGAAGAGGAAACAAAATGGGTCATACATAAAGTCTGGCGAGTCTAGTTACTTCTAGCATATAAATAAGTAAAAGTATCATGACAGACATATAAAGTGGATAAGAGAGACAACATCATAAAAGGCAAGTATGACAAGGTAAACAGGGTCAACATGATAGAGTATAGTGCGCTTCTCTAATGATTACTATGCACCAATACTAGTGTCTTATTAACAAGATGATCCCCAACAAGTATAAGATGGTAGACTTAGGTATACTTCCAGAGAGGTTTTCACCCCATACAATCAACAAGCAGCCCAACATACCGGAGTTACTGCTAACGATATTAACGGCTCCCCAACATACCGGAGTCTAGATGTACCCTAATTACTACACTAATCGATAGGCTCCCTACTCTGTAGATACCCTATGCTGGCCCCACAATAGGGTGTACACAACCATATCTGCAGGTGTCACGACATTTAAACCTCCTCGGCTGGACCCATGCACGCACATGACCTCGTTGGAATGCGCCGCCCATACCGTCCCCTATGTTTGGATCTCTTACAATCAGCCTAGTAAGCGTTCCCCGACTCCGACTTAGTTCGGAATACTCGTTTGTTACCTATATATGGGTTACTGACCGAAACGGGTCCCACACACAAGATGATACAAGCTTCCCCCTATGCTTGCATCCCCATTAGGTTTTCCACAGGTTATTCCATACTAGAGTAAAATATTGCAAAACCCCATAGGTTATGTTTGTGGGCCTGTATGTATAAATATTACCCACCCACCCAAGATTTACTTAACCTACCCACTGTTTCAAATAAGTTTACTTAACCCCTACTCAAGTTATATGTTCATACAATCCCTATGGATTCAACTAGGTTAAGTATTACAATTCATTACCATATTCATTTATGGTTATAATGATCTAGACCTCCCACATTAAGCCTACCGCTTGTGGATGCTGTATATGCCGGTTGGTTCCAGGCAGATTTCTTCCACAAGTTGGACTTAACCTCGTGTCTTAGCACATCTCATGTTTATACGCTTAGGCCCCTCACATTAGATTCACCACATGTGGTCCCTAGATATGCCGGTCAGTTCCGGGAAGACTTCGACCACAAGTGTAATCTAACCTTGTGTCTGTCTCTAAGCGCGGTTACAGTTTCTAATTATGGTAATTCTAGGCATTTCCATTATTAATAAACTATTCCTATGTCATTATATGTTTTCATGCCCCTTTCCCAAGTTATGTTCATAATGAACCATATACCCCGAATTAAAGTTTGTAATCATAAGTTGATTTATGTCCCAAATTCATGTTCATATATTTCATTCAAGTTATGCCAAAATTTCCAATTACTAGTTATGCGCAATTTTACAATTTTCCCATCTTTCCCAATTTAACGCGTTTGCATATTTCAACGGCATGCCTAGGCTCGAAGGTAGATTGGCTATAAAAATAAAAGGAAAAAGATAAAGGGAAGAGGACAGAAATGATCATACTAAAAATATTGACATACAATGGCAGAATTAGGCATAAACATGTAGTGGCATAATGACAAGATAGGCATATAAGGGAAGATCTGATGAACATGTGACAATATAACTGATTCTACTATAATAAGGATATCTTAAACAGTATGATGAGATCTCAAAGAAAGAGGAAATGAGGTTCTAAAAGTTTCCTAATGAATTAGATATCCAACTAATAGCAGATATGACTTTGCCAAAAACATAATAGGAACATGTAAGAGGTGATTTAAACAGTGATTTAGATCTACAAACAATGGCAGATCTGACATGATAAATAGGTATAGGTTCAGATCTAGTTCATAGTCATGCCAGAATAACTTAGATAGACAAGTTATAGCAGATCTGATATGATTCAAATAGTCATAGGCATAGATCCAAATTATAGTCATGTCAAGTTTTACTTTTTAAATATTTAGATCTAAAATTAACATAGACTCATAGTGATTGTATCTAGAAAATAGAAGAAAGAATTGTTGATGTTAAATCATAGATCCCTAAAACTCTAGTTGATTGCTGAAGAAGAAAAGGCTTAATTTAATCAGGGCAGAGGTAGCATCTAGTTCTCCATTATTTTGGTGTGGAGAAACAAGAGAAATGGGGTCTTATTTATAGCCTAAAGCCAATGAACCAAGTCAAGAAAGAAGTACACATTCAACCATAAGAATCTGCCCAGATCTACCGCAGGAGGGTCGACCCCTCTTATCGGGTCGACCCCTGGGTCGAGACCCCCCTTAATGGGGTCGATACCCCTGGGTTGGAATTTTCCCACTCCCCTAAAAGCTTGATTTTGAACTGTTTTGAACTAATTTTGATTGTTATGTATATATAATCCTCTTGTGCGTATATAAACTTCAAACCTTAATAACTTCTTCATACGATGTCCGTTTTACGCAAACCGGATGTCCATTTTGACCAGAATTCCAAGACGAACGCTGCGCAATCCTCTCTCTTAATTCTGAATATTAAATTAATTATTCTTTAATTTATCATTTTTTAGTGTTGTTAAAATACAGGATGTTATAGACTTCTTTAAACCTGGCCCATGTCAAATCAACTCCTAGATCACATATTGTCGTTGCTTGCTACTAGACTAGAGCCTCGTCTTTAAGTAGCCAGGATGCTAAAAGTCTTTTCTTATTATCCGCCAATTCTAGGCCTGCAAAGATCCGTTTGCAAGACCTCATCCAAGCTTGAGCTTCCATTACGGTTCTAATGCCTTTGAATGGCACTCCGCCCAATTTCTTATATTTCTTGGCAACAACATCAAGATCAAACGGTTGTTGTGAGGGTTGTTATGGAAATGCAATTTCAATGTTAGCTTCAAGTTCTATTTCATCGGGTTGGGATGATTATTAACAGTGAGGATATCACCCCTTCCTCGGCTTCTTCCTCTTCTACCTCTGCCTTATCCGCTGATTTTCTTTTACTTCTGCGAATAGCAAAAAAAGAGTCAGGCCAACAGAAAAGATATCTCAAGGAACGTTAAAAGCATAAGGAAATAAGCATAAATAATGATGTAATGATCAATTCATATGCTAGGATAATAGTAATCCTATCTCTAATGAGTTACTCATCCTAGAATTCTATTGATTCTATCCTTGAT
Source organism: Allium sativum (assembly GCA_030737875.1). Classification (NCBI taxonomy): domain Eukaryota; kingdom Viridiplantae; phylum Streptophyta; class Magnoliopsida; order Asparagales; family Amaryllidaceae; genus Allium; species Allium sativum. The sequence goes on from CM060912.1 coordinate 154,288,915, forward strand.
GAGTCATTTAATATGTTTTATTCCAAAGGCAAGGTTAACCAAAGCTTTGATACCATGCCTGACACGAAACCAAACTCCCCGCTCCATGGTGGTAAGGTCTGTCGTTGGAATATAACACATTAATCACACCGGCAGATGAATATTCATAGTACATAAAACAGAGAATAATTTACATCATATCATAATAGTGAAATCATAACAATCATCATCGAAGCTACTTAGATACAGGATCCTATTTAGTACAGATCAAGTTCATCAAATAGATAACAAGTCTATAGTGGAATCAAATATAATTATACATAAGATAGTGTATAATGGAGTTCAATGGAAATGAAAAGAAATTAAGTCTTCATCTTCAGCCAAAATAGCACCCACGGTGCATATCCAAAAGAAAGCCGTATCACCTATTCACTTGGCTTTCCATGTAAAAATAAGGGCACCCAAGTTTGCAAGGGAAAAACAAACTATGAGTAAGTAATGGAACTGGTATGATAAATCCTACAGTTACTTAACTTATTTAAGAATAAGTCAAATTACGGGACCATGCCATATGACACGGAATGGGTTTACTCCATTGGACTCCCAGTTCATAGAATAAAGTAAATCAAGTAAACAACGCAATGCTTTTTAGAAAAATGAAGACATTATATGACTGAGGTCCCATCATATAATGCAACGCAAGCTGGAGGATAGTGTTTTACCTTATAATGGCCAAATATGCTTGATACGCGGAAAACAAAATTTATTTGGTATTATTGTTAGTGTCTAGATGTTTTAAAAACACTTTCAATATAAATGCTTCAATCCTAGATGGAATAGTACTCCATCCTACAATGTCACCGTATAGATATACAACTAAAACCGTAATATCGTATCCGAAATTGGGTTTCCATCATGAGTCAAGGCAAGGGATGGCTCCTTACCGATTCGGGCCACCTTTAGCATGATGTCCTAGGATCACACCTATGGGCAACCCTGGATCTTGCAAGGCCGGTCCACGTCTAACGTTTGTGGATTAGTTATTCCTGAACAATATGTTTTCCAGTCCTACAGACCTATAATCTGGTCAGTACGTTGACCATACGAGCCTTTTAGTCGGACATATATCTGAGGCACCTCGCAAATCCATCATCCAAATAAGTAAAAATGTCTGGGTTCCACACCATGACACCAATTCTAGCTAGAAAGAAACACATGCTCTCCCAACTGTCCCTAATCCTGTTTTTGACTCATACCGGGGGGCAAGGCTCGCAAATCAACACTATACACAAAGTTGTGCTAATTAAAGTCGTGCTTTGATCATCATCCACAAGGCCCTTCTTTTCAACAAAAGCCTTGATTACTGCATCTTAGCATGCTACATTGACAATCTATGCCATACAACTGATATCTACCAATATATAACCTCTAAGCTCATATGTCTCAGAGAAGTGTGTTAAGCAAGGGAATAAATTCTCCACCACCAAACAAATATATATTTAGCAGAGATCAACGGATACACAACACAATACAATATCCGACATAATCCATTTGTAGGTCCGTTCTGGGTTTGAACGAAACCGGAGGCACCTTATTCCTCATTCCATATGTCCAATGTGGGAGAGAGATCCTCGCATATCCGAACAATCTACAAGTACGTCCGGACAACTACAACTATATCCTTTTCAAGGTAGCTACCCATATCGAAGGCATCAGTAGTAATCCATTCGGTGTGAAGATTGTCAGTGTTGCACCGTCTTCAATATGTTTGACTTTTAGTCGTTGTTTAATTATTTGAAATGAGAATTAACTTGGTCTTTCAAATAATTCTTGCATATATAAATCAAATCAATATCTTTCTTCCAGTTAAGTTATTTGGCATGAACCATCCAATTTATTTCCCATTTTAAAGGGTTCACTTGATAATTTAATTCGAGTTACAAATTAAATTTCGTGTTTTCCAAAAGTCTTCAAAAACTCATTTCTATAGTTTTAGTGCCAAATCAACTTAACCGTATTTATTTCATAAATCAATTAAAATTGGTTCGTACCCATTATAAATTGCTTATAATAATTTAAAATGAATCTTCTATATACATACATACATATATATATATATATATATATATATATATATATATATCTAAATACAATCGAATGATGTTTCAGGTCATTCAGTTGCACTGACGCTATTTTCATTCAATTTTGAATTTAACAATGTATCATTAAGATTCCAAGTTTTAAATTAACAAACAAATTTTTAATAAATATATCTATAATGATAAAAGAAATCAAGGAAGAATTGAAAAGACAGATAAAAAAATAATGATTTTTATTTCGAAAATAAAAAAGTCGTTATATAATATTTTTTATAATACTAATTTTAGTATTATCAACAAAAATTATAATATTTATTAGGACTTATCTTCTTTTTCTCAAGCATTTATATTTTACGAATTCTTGCAAAATCAATTACTTAACAAATATGTTTTGAAATCTGTACTTCTAATGATCTAACTATTGGATCTTAACATATTTATTATCGATTGAAAGATCTTTTCGAAACGAACCTAATGGTTCAAATTTCGGGAAAATCCGATGGTCGAAACTCCCAGTATACTCGTATAAAATTACGAGTCAAAAACGCAAACTGCTGCTATTCGATTCGTTTAATTTAATTTATATTTTTATCATAAAAGTATAGTTCATTAAACGACTTCCAAATTATTTAATTTAACAGATATTTGGCTAACGCCTTTAAATTTCGGAAACTTCTCCATAACCTCCCTTGTACGGAGGGATCGAGAAAACTACAACATCCTCAACAGGCCCCAATAATCACCATATCTCACGACAACCATTGTCTATTGAGGGATGTGTAAAAATAAATCATCCCAACGCCCGTGTAGGAATTAAAAATCATGTGAAAAACCATTGTGTAGTATATATATATATATATATATATATATATATATATATATATATAACATAAGAGTGACGTGTGTTCTGTCATCTCAAGACCTGTGTAGGGTTTATTATTAAATCTTGCAATTTTTGGTGTAAGTTTTACTTAGTCTGAATCATGTCCTATGTTCATATCTGATCAATATGTTGTATACCTAGCCTCCAGTCATTTGTTCTCATCGTATAACATGAAATAACTAAATAAAATATGGTTCACAACATATAAGCATCAATCAGCTACATGCTTATATGGGTATGTTGGGATATGCTATGTAGTCTAGTCCAATATCTGTTATCTATCCTATGGTGTTGTTCAATTAATCCAAGAAACCATCACTCGCATAGAATTCACACACAGTAGTGATAAACAAATAAATTTACCACCTTTTCCACTCAAGGCTCAATCATACTCAAATAAATTCAATGTGGAGTTCGGGTATAGAACTCAAGTAAACATAGCATGTAAACGATAAAAATGGTATTTTTATTTAACTAGCTAGTATTCAAGATAACAATGAACTGGTGATAGCAATCTTAAACATGATAAAATATTTTTAATCTATAACCAGCAGTCACATAGAATCACTAATTACTGCTAAAAATTCTAGTTCAAAGCAAATCCCGATAATCGTCCCCATATTGATTAAAATAATATTTTCAATCATTCATTAATATCATGATAAATTTATCTCATAAATTCGCAGTTATTTTCATTATTAACTACTATCAACTTAATGCTCAATCATCCATTTTATTAATTCATTTCAATCAACAATCTTATGATATCGATACGGTTTTATTTATATATCGAATACCCAATCTACAATGCATACATTAGTTGAAAATCATATTTTTAACTAACTAAAAATCATTCATCACTTAGTAATATTTTTTTATCTCTAGCACTAATTATTCTAACTTAACAATTAACTTTTATGTAATTAAATCTCTGATCTATTACTTTCTAAAGTGATTTTAGATTTCTCACCATGAGTTCCACTCCGTCAATTCTTTAATGTGGAGGAATTCACCTTTTTCGAGCTTCTTTGCGGCTATCCGAAGTTTTGCGATCCTCTAATTTTTCTCTAATGCTCTCTAACACTTGATGGAGATGAAATTAAACATGAACAGAGTCATAAACTTTGCGATGCTTGCTGTCAGGATTTGAATCAGAGAAACTAGGAGGCTTTGGACAAGGAAATGAAGTCTAGGGAAAGTATAGAGGTGCTAGGGGGTATATGAAGCTTTGGAAGGATAAAAGATGGAGTTTTGGAGGAAGAAAAGGGGTGCTAGGGCAAGGGAAGGGGGCCGTGCGTGCACAGCTGGGGAGGTAGACGGGGTGTCGACGTAGGGTATAGGTTGCGGCGGCTCGGAAGAGAAGGAGGGGGAAGGTAGGGTTGGCTTGGGGGTCGAGGCCATTAATCTGGAAGAAGGAGGAAATAATGAAGAGATAAAGGAGAGAAAGGGTCTAAGTAAGAGATTTCGCCTCTCTCTCTTCAATTGCCCAACTACAAACCATCTCCGTTTGCTACGAAATTTTGGAACAAGATAATATACGATTTACGAATCCAAAGAATCAAGTTTCGCTGAATTCCAAGTTCATTTGACGTTCTGTTTTACTTTTCGATCTAGCTCAAATTAGCTTAAAAATGCGATTTTAGCATACATTTTCTTCTTGCACGCCCACATGCTAACTTCAAAAGTTATGAAACTTCGGATTCTTCCATTATTTGACCGTACGAATATGGAAAAAAGTGTCGTCGAATTCCGGGATCGTCTCAATAACGTTCATTGGAAACTAATCGTCGGTTTCTTAGAAAATGTGTTTGCCTCTCACAGCCGCACACTGACACCGTTTAACGTGAAATTTGAAATCTGGCAATGATTAATTATTTTGAATCCAACAAAAATTTTCTTGGCAGATTCTGAGGTCGCTGTCAAATTTTCACTTTTAAGGGCTATGTGTTGAATTAAAAATTGAATTTTTTAAATCTGACGCATTTTCCTATAAAATTATATTAAAAATAATTTTTAAATTGGTTGTGAAATTACGGATCGTTATAGCAACCGAAAGAGGGAGCTTCATGGTGGGAAGTGAATTAGGCGGGGTAGGCAGCACCTACTTGAGATGAGTTTAGACACAAATTTGAGATGAAATTCTTGTCGCGAGCACATGAAGGGACGCAAATGGAGAAGTTCTTAAATTTCAAACAAGGAAGCATGACAGTGAAGGAATATGCCAACGGATTTAACCAACTAGCAAGATTTGGTTTGGATTTGGTAAACACACCTTATGATAAGGTTTTAAGGTTCGTGATTGGATTAAACCAACCGCTGCAGGGAGAAACATTGACCCATATCCTCTTGGGAGCGAAATTCGAGAGGATAGTTGATATGGATTTGATGCATAAATATGGTAAAGAGGAGAAGAAAAAAGTTAAGACTGAGGAGGAAAAACCCAAGGCTGAGAAAAAGAAATGGTGGCCCAAGAAAGGGGCGACAAAGAAGGGAGGAAAACATGGAAGACCCAGATCTAGATAGGGATTAAGTGCCATGGCAATGGAAATTTGGGGTACTTTGTGAGAGACTATAAGAAGAAGAATAATGCATGTTTAAGTTGTGGTTAAGTTAGACATTTCACTAGGCAATTCCCCAACAAGCAAGGTCAGAAGGCATGATAGTCTGGAGGACATGTTCATGCTCTAGAGACTAGTGGACAAGATTTAAATAGGAATGTCACCGTTGAAGGCTTGATTTCTCTTTTTGACTCTCCTATTAGGACTCTCTTTGATTCTGGTGCTTCTCATTCACTCATATCCAATTTTGTGGTTAATAATCTACACTTAGACATTAGTATTTTTTCTTATCCTGTTGTAGTCTCAACCCCCATAGGAGGAACGAATCATTTGACTATGATATGTAGGGGTTTGAGAATTTCTATTATGAGAATCGAATTTGAATGTGACGCATATGTTCTTGGCTTTATGGGTTACAGACTTATTCTACGAATATATTGGCTAGCCATGTATGGAGCCATTCTAGATTGTGAAAGGAGAGTTGTTAGTCTTCTAACATGCCATGGGAGAACTCTTGAGATTTCTTGTGATCCATTAGGGTTAGCTATGCTTAGTTTGCTAGATTCCCTTGATGCTTCTGTAAATAATCTTCGATTAGTTCCCATAGTCAAAGATTATCTGGACATGTTTGATGAGGTTAGGGGATTACCTCCTAGACGAGAGAGATTTTGATTTACATGGTGGAGAATGCAAAACCACTCGCTTTAGCAGTGCACCACATGGCCCTTAGGGAGAGGAGGGAGCTAGGCAAGCAAGTAGGTGAGTTATTTGAGAAGAGATTCATTAGACAAAGCATACTTGAGTGGGGAGCTCCAGTCGTCTTTGCAACCAAGGTAGACGTCTCCCTCTGTCTATACATGGACTATAGGGAGTTGAGTAAGCTCACCAAGAATAATAGGATTCCACTTCCAAGGATTGATGGCTTATTTGACCAAATAGAAGGCACTTCGGTTTTCTCACAGTTGGATCTAGCCATGGGATTTCATCATCTTAGAGTAGCACATGATAGTATTAACAAGACGGCTTTCAGGACATCAAACAGTTTCTTTGAGTGGTTGGTCATGCCTTTTGAGCTGACCAGTGCACCTGCATACCTCGTGGATTTAATGAGTCGGGTGTTTAGGGAGTACTTGAATAAATTTGTTGGGGTTTTCCTGGACAATATTCAGGTTTTCTCAATGAGTGAGGAAGAGCATGCCAGATACTTACAGGAGGTTCTCAGCACTCTCAGATCGCATCAGATTCAGGCTAAGTTTTCTAAGTGTCATTTCTGGAGAAAGGAAGTAAGGTTCCTAGAGCATGTAGTCTCCAAGGATGGAATATCGGTGGACCCCGCTAAAGCGGTCGCAGTCCAAGACTGGAAAGCCCCCAAAAATGCAACAAAGGTTAGGAGTTTCTTGGTATTGGCGGGTTATTACAAAAAGTTCATTAAGGACATTGCTCAGATATTAGCTTTTCTCACCCGTTTGACGAAGAAGAACTTGATTTTCACTTGGAGCATTGATTACAAGGATGTAATCCAGTGGTTAAAGAGCATTTTGACATCAACCCTTGTTCTAGCTCTTCCTGATGGTAGCAAGGTGTTTACATCTACATGGATGCTTGTGGCACGGGGTTAAGTGTCGTGAAAATGCAAGAAGGGAGGGTTGTCTACTCTGGAAGTAGGCAATTAAGAGTTCATGAGAAGAACTACCCCACCCACGACAAGGATTTGGATGCAGTAGTGTTCGTACTTAAGTTTTGGCGACACTATCTACTTGGAGAGAGATTTGAGCTATACACGAATCACAAGTTCCTCAAATATTTGTTCTCGTAGAAGGATCTCAATTTAAGGCAACAATGATGGATGGATTTCCTTGTATCCTACGATTTTGAGATATCTTATACCCCAGGCAAGGGTACTGTAGTTGCGGATTGAGTAGGCAAACGATGACCTTGAGTCCTTTATTCGTAGAGAGGCGGATCTTGTAGTTTATCTCGACCTTTGATTTCGGGCCATCTACGGGTATTTCACCCAGTTTTTCGACATCGCTGGAGGTGCAACCTACTCTTATAGAGCATATTGAATCCATCACAGCGGGAGGATTAGAAGTTAGTGGACATCTTGGATAGACTCGGTATAGAAGAGACCTCTAGTCACCTAGCTAGATATTATGTGAATGAGAAAGGGTAGATAAGAATAGTTGGGAGATTGTATGTTCCTAGATTTGGGGATTTGCTGAGATCAGTAGGCTCATCACTCTCGAATGACTATCCATCCGGACAGTGACAAGAAGTACCGAGACATTAAGCGAGTTTTTCATTGGACTGGCATGAAGAAGGATGTTGCAGAATTTGTTACTGATGGTTGACTTGCCAGAAAATTAAGGATGAACAAAGTAAACCTGGTGAACTGCTTCAGCTCTTGGATATCCCCACAGTGGAAATGAGAGAGCATCTCTATGGACTTTATTAATGGACTACCCAAACGAGGAAGGGAAACATGAGTAAATGGGTGATAGTGAACAAATTTAATAAGAGCGCAAATTTTATCCCCATCAGGAGAAAGAAGACAGCAGCTTCGCTAGCATCAGTATACTTTAGGGAGATTGTCCACTTCATGGGTACCTTCTAGTATAGTAAGTGACCGTCACGAGTGAGTTTTGGAAGAGCTTGCAAGAGGAAGTAGGTACATAGTTACAATTGAGCATTGCCAACCACCCTCAGGCCGATGGACAGACTGAAAGGGTGAATAGGATTCTTGAGGATTTACCGAGGCTGTGTATCCTAGACTTTGGAGGGACTTGGGAGGAGCATCTCCCATTAGTTGAGTTTGCTTACAATAATATTATCAGTCAAGCATAGGGATGGCGCCCTTCGAGGCACTTTATGGATGACCTTGCAGATAGCCAACATATTGGTAGGAGTCTACAGAGAGACTTCTACTTGGGCCTGAGATGATTAGGTAGACTTCTGAGAAGATAGACCTTATTCGCAAATGAATGAAAACGGCTTAAGATAGATAGAGGTCATAAGCCGATAGAAGGAGGGCCAACTTGGAATTCAAGGCAAGAGATATGGTCTTTATAAAGGTATCACCTAAAAGGAATGTTGTTCGCTTTGGCTCAGTAGTGAAGTTGGCACCAAGTTTTGTAGGGCCACTCCCCATAGTTGAGAGGATAGGCCAGATGGCCTACAGAGTAAGACTACCAGAATGGCTAGAGAAAGTTCATGATGTGCTCAAAGTTTCACACCTGAGGAAATGTCTACATTATTCAGCAGAGGTAGTTGATCCAAGTATGCTTGAGGATGTTGAAGTTAAGAAGGAGGCATCAGTTAGGACAGTTACTACCCATATTCTTGGATCGGAAGTTAATAACAACACAACAAAGTGATCAAGTTAGTGAAGGTGCAATGGGAAGAAAATCGAGACGATGTGGCATGGAAACTTGAAGACAAGATTGGCGCTTTTTACCCTTTTCTCTTTGAGAGTACATTTTATTCCTTTTTAAGCTTTTGAATTCAAATTTATTTATCCTATCATTTGAAACTGGATCCTTAGGTAGAATCATATGGTTGGAGCATGTGTTTGAGACATGTTATGATTTATGGATGCAAGTGGATGTAAATGTTTGTTGTGCCAGTGGACGCATAAACACACACACTAGGCACTAAATCAGCTCAAACACTAACATATTACATATGGACGTGTGCACTTTGATTTTCAATGGATGAAAATGGTTAATCATCACATGGATGTTGCATTTTGGTGAATGATTGTGCACACATATAGAATTTATATATACTATTAGGACTGTTTTGCATACATATTAGATACATGGCACCAACATATATTGCATTAAGGAGGTCAACTGAATCAATCGACCGCCTGATTTTCACATTAGAGCAGGGACATATACACACAACACCTTTGCACATGTTCATTAAAAGTATTAAAAACTTTTAGGACAATGGATGAGTATATGGGTGTAGATAGATTTTGAATAATAACATTCTTCTTAACTTGAAGATTTCAGGAACGAAATCCTTTAAGTTAAAGGAGAGGAGAATGTAACACCCCATAATTATTACACCATAATAATAGTAAAATTAATATTAATAAATAAAAAATGCAGAATTGAGTAAAATGGACTTTTCCACCGCATTCTTTGCAAATTTTTGGTTCGGATAGACTCTTAGTTTTCGTAATTTGGATTAAGTATGAGGAAATTATGAACTAAAGAAGATTGAACTAAAATAGTATATAATATATATTATAAATAAAAACAACTGAACGCGGAAAGAATCAGGCAACCCAGCCCTTAACTGGGTCGACACGGGGTTCGATCTTGGTCAAAGGCGGGTCGACACCTGTGTTGACCCAGGTAGTAGGTGGGTCGACCCACCAACATGCAGGGCAGATTCCTACACCTAAACCAGGACTGTTTTATTTGCTACATACATATGCTGACTCAGTTCGAGATGTATAATTTGATTTATAACCTAATATCTAATAGTTTAGAGTTATCATATCTAATGTATAAATAGGCTAACAGCCTCACCATTTTCTTACACACAAACATTCTTCATTCTTCTTCCTCCAAGCTATTTTTGAATGTAGATAAGAAGATGCCGAGGTGCTGCTATAACGTAAATTAAAGGGATAGTTCTAGTTTTTCTAAAACAACTATTTTAAAAAGATCTTTTTTGGATCTAATTCAAATCATGTGAGTTCTAGTTATTTTTAGATCTGCTATTTAAACAGTATTTTGATAGTAAATGGTTTGGATATGAAAAGTAACAATGTTTATATGTGTACATGATTTTGTTTTATTGTCAGTTATCTATTCAGTTTACAATTATTATATGTTCATATATATACCTTTCTTCCTTATCCCTTTTTCTGTATTTTATTTATTTACAGTCTTTTCTATGCCTATTTATTCAGTTTGAGTTTGGATCTATTTTCTCCTTTTCCTTTTTATTTTCTGCTGGCCTAGGCCATCGAGATCCTAGGCCATTTCCTTTGGAACTACCTATAATTGGATAAATTGGAATAACTTGTAATGACAATAAAAAGGGATAATTGAGCATATTATAACTTGAGAACCTTTAACTGTAAATTTGGGGTAATTACAATGGGAAGAATATGCGAACATGTTAATTTAGATAGGTTTGACTTAATTTAATATTAAGCAGAACATATTACAAAAAATATGAGGATCAAAGGTAAATTTAGTAAAACATGTTATTGTAGATTTGTATGCATCTGGACAGGTGCTTTTCAGTGTTGGGGCAAGGGTTGTACACAGAATAACATTTATAGGAAATGTCATTTACAACCATGCTTATTATTGAACTTAAACCTACTAAGTTAAACATGTTAATTAATAAGCTAAGAGGTCCCACATCTTGCATTTTATATCTGGTTTTGGGGCTCTTAAAATCCTAGTTATTTGGGAACATAAGCCTAGGTGGTGGCTTGTGTCAATCTTGCTGTGCGAAACCCATATCAGTCAGTATCCCTGTTGGTATCATAGTCGGGCCTCGCACTAGGTAGGGGCCGGAGCACGCTTTACTAGTCTGGATTGTAAGAGGTTCAAAGTCTTGGAGGTGGGTACGGGCGCATTTTGGCGGAGTCATGAGCGTGCATAGGTCCGACAGGGGAAACTAAGACGCAGTATCACCGACGAATAAGGCTGTGTCTTAAAAGCTGACGGGTTAGGGACTGATATCCCCTACTGTCGTGACTGGCATAGGTTATTCATGTCTGTAGGGAGCCGATCGCATAGACAGTAATTAGGGTAACACCAAATCCTAATAGTTGGTGTAGAATCTTGTTCTTGGGATATGAAAGAAAAGTTTACTTGATCTTTACCTTGCCTTGTTATCTCGTTTACTTCGTACTTGTATATTTTAAATTATTTTCATATCCAGTACCATTTATCTGTCTTGATACTTCTTATCTTATGCTTATGCTGAAAATCACTGGAACTCGCCAGACTTTATGTTTGACATATTTTTCTTTTCCTTCTCTCTCTTCCTTTTTCCCCTCAGGTTCTCAGAGTAGTGGCGGACAGTAGCAGTGGCCGTGATTCTATTCAGCTTGGACTTGGATTACTTCTCTTTCCACGTATTACTTCAGTTTCTTTTATGTTTATTGTCATGGCCTGTGAGGGATATTATTTTATAGTTTTGTACTCTGATGATTTATAAGACATGTGTTCATGACTTTATGACATTGATGGTTCATTTGAAAATGTAATGTTGAATTTGGTTTGAAATAAAAGTTTGAAGTTTTTCCACTACATTTTTGTATTCTATCTGTAACGGCCCGGAAAAAGGCGATCTTGGTTATCTGATATACAAAACATATCGACATCCAAGGATCGAAAATACCGGTAGTTAATGAAAGAAATTAGTGGGTGAGAATAAATAAGATAGAAACTTAGACTAGAAGAAGAAGAACAACACAACATCAGAGTAACATGAACCTCACAGTGGAACGAATAACATTAATATATAACATAACTTTGAAATACAAATCTGTACTTGAATATAAATATCATTTCCAAAGTACAACACTTAAAACACAACTGAAATAAACAATAGCTATATGATCTTGAAGCCTCCTACTCCAGCTCTTCAAGTATCTGTAAATCCCGACTACTTGACTGCCCGTACAAAATTGGGCACCTAACAGTTTTGGGAAAATAAAACAAAATAAACTCAGAGTCAGTGATGGGACTGGTGTGAGTAAAACAATTTAAAATAGTTTGAGCGATTAAACGATATCTCATAAGACCACGCCGTATAACGGAACGGGTTTTTCCCTTATGAGAATCCATAATATCTTTATATCAAAAACCTTTTGATATTATAATAATGTCTATCAACCACAATATAAAAATCATCTAGCAGAAACGCTTTCATCTCACATTCTACATATATAGTATACAATCAAAACCGTAAGCACGTATTGGGTAATGGATTTCTAACTATGACAAGGTATGGAACCACCTTTCGCTAGTGTACCTCTAGAGAGGAATACACTTGGTTCAACAAGAACATCTTGCAATCCGACCACACATGACCGACCACTCATTTCACTTGAGTGTATCGAATGTATATCACCAACGGTTGGGATCAGCAACCGTTTCCCGAATGGGACAACATCGACAATAGATTTTTAGAAGTAAATGAAACTCTAGATCTGGTGATTGTACACCCTAATAGGTGCGACCTACATAGCCATGCTACCTACCCGATTTTTGTCATTTCCCGATTGTGAGGCTAGAGGCCACGCTTATCTCTGACAGATCACACATTTATTCACTTTGAATGTCACATCGTCATACCCGCCAAATCAAAAATTGATTTCCCCAAAAATACCATGGGTATACAGCTAAGAGAAACGAGTTCCTCCGCCACCAAACGTAAATACGTTTGAAGAGATCAACTTACGCGATCTATTAAATATACTCTTTCAGACATTCTTCCATACTGGTCGTCCTGGGATTGGACAAACCGAAGGCACTATTCAGTACAACCATCTTATGTAATCTTTACCTAAGATTTATGCTACAGCCCTTGAACTTTACTCCGTCTTCAATTATCTTTGGCATATATGATTCGAAACGCTTATGCCAATACGGAGTGGTTCTTCAGATCATAATCCAACCGGTCTCTCCATATCAACAACGTTAAAATGGTCGAAAACTTCGATAGTCGGTGAGTTAAATATCAAAGAAAAACACATGTGCAAACAATGATATTATTTCCAGATGGAAATCATATCGATCAATCATCATTTAACATTTATCTCTTTAGTTCATTAATTTACTTATCTCTTGTTTCCATATATTCAACATTTCTTATTTTCTATTATCAAAAAACATTTCTGATTATTATTTGGAAAACATTTCTTCCTTATGAAACTCTCGGATTCTATTTACGAATCCACTTCTTTATTGAAAACATTAGTTATAACGATAGTGTTATAGTCCCTACTTTCGAAATATCTAACTTCAATTATAACTTTTATTCTTCAATGTGAATAAATAAACAACTAAGTTATAAATTAATAACTCTTGATTTAAACACCGGAAAGTATAAGTACTTTCCCCAATTCGATATAATCGAATTCGCCGATTAACTCTCTTCGAGTAATCTCTATTTGATTAACTCTTCTTCGAATAACCTATATTCGATTTTCTCTCTTTTGAATACCATATTCGATTTACTAATATTCCATTAACTAACGTTCGAATTAACTCTATTCGATTAACTCGACTCGACTAACCATACTCAACTAACTTCTTTTGAATAATTGTATTCAATTTCCTTACCTTCAAATACCATATTCGATTTACTTAACTTTCGAATACCATGTTCGATTTACTCCTCTCGAATAACTATATTTGATATTCTCTCTTTCGAATAAACTATATTCGATTAACTCACTTCGAATAACTTATATTCGATAACACTTTCTTTCGAGTAAACGATATTCGAAAATCTCTCTTTTCGAATAATCTATATTCGATAAATCGCCTTTCGATTAAACTAAAATCGATAACTCCTTTCGATTAAACTAATCGATAACTCCTTTCGATTAAACTAAAATCAATAACTCCTTTCCTTAAACTTTATTCGAATAAACTATATTCGATACTCCTTTAACTCTATTCAAATAAACTATATTCAATACTCCTTTAGATTAACTCATTTGGATTAACTCGGTTTGATTAACTTATCTTAATTAACTCGATTTGATTAACTCCATTTGAATAACTCTAACTGGTTAACTCTAACTGGTTAACTCTAACTGATTAGCTCTAACTGATTAACTCTAATCGATTAACTCTAACTCTAATCGATTAACTCTAACTGGTTAACTCTAACTCTAGTCGATTAACTCTAACTCGTTAACTCTAACTCTAATCGATTAACTCTAACTGGTTAACTCTAACTCTAATCGATTAACTCTAACTGGTTAACTCAAACTGGTTAACTCTAACTCTAATCGATTAACTCTAACTGGTTAACTCTAACTCTAATCGATTAACTCTAACAGGTTAACTCTAACTCTAATCGATTAACTCTAATTGGTTAACTCTAACTCTAACTAATTAACTCTAACTGGTTAACTCTAACTGGTTAGCTCTAACTCTAATCGATTAACTCTAATCGAATAACTAATATTCGATTAACTCATTTCGATTTACTCTTTTGAATTAACTCCTTTGAATTATCTCCTTTGGATTATCTCTATTGAATTATCTCCTTTAAATCTCCTCTCGAATAATTATTCCCTTTTCAATTCTATTTATTCAACAAATAAATATTTCTTTTATCTTTTCTATTTATTTAACAAATGAATATTTCCTTTATAACATTCTATTTATTTCCTAGAAATAAATATTTCCATTTAATCTATTTGTAAATGTTTTACAAATATTTCCGTTTAAATTCTATTTGTAAATGTTTTACAATTATTTCTCTTTCTATTTGTTTTGCAAATATCTTCCTTTGTATTTGTTTTACAAATATATTTCCTTTATATTTGTTTTACAAATAATTTGCTTTATATTTGTATTACAAATAATTTCCTTTATATTTGTCTTACAAATAATTTCCTTTATATTTGTCTTACAAATAATTTCCTTTATTTGTTATACAAATATATTCCTTTTTAACTCTTTTGATTTTATAATTATTTCCTTATATAAAATCCTTTTTCCTTTTATATATAAAATCCAATGATTTTATATAAATAATTTATTTTCAAAATATACTTTGAAAATCCCCTTTTTACTTCCCATTATTTTTCACGGTATTTAAAATACCAATTAACAGTGATCGATATCGTTCAAACACACATAATCAACAACAGATTATATATCACATCATATATTACAATATATGAACATAACAATATTATAAATATTGAGGAACCCAGTTGGGTCCCTCCAACCTGTTTCCCTGCATCATAGATTTTAATCAACATAATAACATCAAATTCATTTCGATATGAAATATTCTGATAAACAGAATCAATATTTTATTAACGATTTATATAAATATCGTTATCTATAATTTCAACCAAACAATTAGCAGCTCAATCAAATAGTCAACATACAACAAACAACCATCATTTATCAGTTCTAAATGTACGTTATAAAAATATAATTGTTCGGAGTTGGTGAGTTTTACTCACATTGGACGATCATCGTTAATAACGATAACCATCGCTTGATTTGATTCTGACAATTTCTTTGACTATAAATTGTAACGAGCCTCATTTCACTCCCAGTCAGTCTCATTATGTTGCTCCCGTCCATATGATCCCAACGAATCTAGTTTTGTCCAATTCCGATAAGGTATGAATAAGATATTCAGTTTTGAAGTTATACAAAATTTCAAATTAAAATAAAAACATTAATTTCTAAGAATTGGGCCTCACCCCTTATCTCCCGGCCTAAACCCAACGTGGACAACCCAGGCCCATTCACCAAATAAACACGGATCCTCTTTTCCACCTTTCTTCCCCGACAGAACTCACGAACTACTGCTCCTCCATCCTCTCCTCCTTTATAGTCCACCGTTCATCAATACAAGGCCTCCGGTAGCTCCCCCTTCGCGCCCTCCATCACCTCAACCCCAAAAGCCCCAACTCGAACTTCCATTTCACATCGCGGCCCCTCAAAACGGTGCCTCCCCCCAGTAACCATATCGACAATTTTTACTGCCAAATCCACCTAAAACCTCACTATCGACAGTTCTGCATACCTCGATCATCACTGCGCCACTAAATCTCTTCGCAGACAACCGTGTTGCCACAAAACCGATGCCCTAATGTATCCTGTTCATACACGCAGCGACATAGGGGGGTTCGAATCCTCCAAAACACATACCCGATTGAACAGAGTTGATTCCCGAATGCAAATATATGGGTTATAGCATTTATATGATTTTCTTCATTTTGTTTTGAATTTCCAAACATGCATTTTTTCCATTTCTAAGAATACGAAAAGGCGGCTGAGAGCTTTGATTTTATAATGGGGATGGGGATGTTGTGTGGCTGAAAAAGATTAGATGTGGCTTGTTTTTTATCATAAAATTAGTTAGGATATTTTATTTATGATTATTTTATTCATCGTTATTTATATTTACCGTTTAAAAAATCTGTACCGTCGTATAACATACCCAAAAATCATGAAACTGGACATGCAGCTACGGTTCGACATTACGGTCCCAAGAAACTGGTTTTGTTGAATTCCGACTTCATATGCTCACACAGCGTATTTTTAACCGTCGAAATACTGACTGTTTTTCACATTAAAAATCGGTACGGCCACATACTAACTTCAAAAGTCACGAAAATTGAAATCAAACAATAATTTAACATTGTGGATCAAACAAAATTAGTTTCGTTGAATTCTGAGGTCGTTTGTAAAACTAGCTATTTTAAAGCTCTAAATAACCCATTTAAATATATAAATATATTTAAAAACAATTAAATTTAATATTTAAAAATAAATATTATCATATATATTCACAGTGGAATACCATACAGCTCTCATTGGATTTATAACTCGATATTTCAAATCCCGGTTGAATCGATATTCAAATTTATATTGAAATTCCTTATATATATCATTATAAATTATAAAGGAATTCCACAGCGACTTTTCTAAAATTTGATTTGGACATAAATCAAAATCTATACGATGAAATCCCGATTTTTCTCTTCCATTAGAAAAATATACTTCACCAGCTCCGAACGTTTCTTGTTTCACAGAAATCCGATAAAACGGACCCTGTATATTCGTTTAAAGTTCGAATCACCAAATTACGAACCGCAGTGCCATTTCGAGCTCAATTTTAAATATAATATAAATTTTACGTTCCGGCTTCGTTATTTAAATATATTCACCAATATAATTCAATATAAACTGAATTATATATTTTAACTTGTCCAATTCACACAATATCATGAATTCTGTTATTTCCGATTATTTCGGAAATATATATTATTCTATTATTATATTAATTAAATATAAATATTATTTAATTTTGGTTATCGATATCGCCATTCGATATTTAATAATTAAATTAATTAATTATTCGATAGCTAAAATTGTGGGTCATTACACTATCTTAATAAAATTAGTCTATGTATTATTATTGCGCTTCACAGAACTTAATGCATCCTCATATGGGTGACATTAAGAGATGTGGGATGTCACAAAACACGCAGGATTTTGATAGTACAGAAAAAATAAATGTGCAGGTACATTTACGTATTTGAACACACGTTAAAAACCAAAAATTACAATAAAACAGTTAAGAAATATAAATGTTAAATATTTTTAAAACATAAAGAAAATCACGCACTGGTTGTAGTAGGCAGTATATTCGTGTTAGGGTCTCGATGCATGCACTGGGTAGCGTATTGTAGACGTTAGGGCATTAACTCTACGTCGGGGTTTAACTCGACCGTGGAGTTCGGATATAAGAATTCGTACACTTAGGTGGCATAACGATGAGGGTGCTATGTGTTTACGTGGCATAGTGATTGAGAATCCATAGTCGGCTAGGCATAGGATGAAGGTTAGGTATTCTTCTATGATGTGACGGTGGAGACCATACGAGGAAGGTACTATGGGGAGTACCTTGCGATATCGGGCATTTAGACACACACACACATATATATATTATTTATTAGGTAAATCTACTTGGGGAGGGATAGGTACGATTTATGTGGAAAAATCGAAAGCATATTGTGAAATAAACCTGAATAACCTGATAAATATAAACCAATGGTTGAACAATTTATGAAGTGTTATTTGTAGAAAATATAATTTGTCTATTCGCTAGAACTTTTGTTCTGACCCCTCTCAAAGCAAACCGTAGGTTAGACAGGTGGTTGAGGTTTAAAGCTTAGAACACTTGTTAGATAAGTATCATTATATTGGTAAGTGTTTACCTGCCATTATAGTTTATTCCCTTCCGCTGTGAGATTTCTATTATAAGCTTTGATATATTTATCTTTGACTTTCTATAGGATACCGAACAAGCCAAATCAAGCTTCGATAGATTTGGAATAAAAACAATTGCTTCTATCGAAATTTGGGTTGTAGCGATTTAGTTGCCTTAATATGCATTAGATCATAGTAGAGGTTCACGATAAGATGATTTATAATGAGTTGTTACAAGTTTGCAAGTATACTTGTTGATTAAGGTGTGTATAGTGTTTGCATTTACACTTAAAAAGTGAACTAGAGTTAGCAACGATTAAATGAGACTTCGGAAAATAGGTTCAAGAATTTAGGGGTCATATCGGTGCATAATGAAAAAGATTGGCTAGAGTAATGGAACATAGTGGTGAAACCAACATGATATTATAGTTTAGAGAAGGAATAATGTTTTTGTTTAGTGGCATTTGTTTGAACTTGGCTAGTTTATTCTTAGCTTCAGATTGGCGTTGTTTTTTCAAGGTTATACTCCTATTAGATGTAGAGAAGAACTGGACATTAGATACTATCAAATAGCACTAATGCTCGAGACTACATAGATAACGTTCTTTAGTGTTTGATTTAAGGCGTGCTTGGTGATTTGGAAGGAGAGCTTCGTTCCGATATCTATTCGGAACTGTCGCCCAGTGCTTACCATTGCATCGGCCGGTGGAACTAGGTGCTTTGGACTTTATCCTTGGGAACTTCGAGCTTGATTAGGGAAGAACCGGGATGAATGGAGTTTGGCGAAATCTTTGGAACGTCATGGCGATACTTCGGGGTTATTTTATGGTGCGTTCAGGATTGTTATGAGTGATGTGACGCGAGATAGACGTGAACAAATGACTTGGGATGACCTTAGATTTTGTGTGGCATTCAGTGAAGCTATTATGTAGCTCTTAGACATAGTGATGACATTAGAACTTTGATACAATGGCTTTAAGACTTGCAATGGTTCTCCAGAGGGGATTCAATGAAAATGACCTAAGGATGAGGTTTATGATGGTGATTCACACAGATGAGTTCAATGACGTGGGCTTGTAAGTAGAACTTGCAATAGTATTCAACTATGGAGAAATATGAATGGAATAACGATTGAGTTCCATTATGGAGATAAATGCAAAGAGATCATCGTTTGCTTGAAGGTTTTTGATGTGCTCAAAAAGAAGGGGAATATAGGGGAGCCTACCCAAATTTGTGATTATGTCGAGATCTTGCAACTGTAGATTACCCTAAGCTTTTGTTGTTGTGAGCCCAGTTTGTAGCGTTACGAAGTTCTGTGGATTCGAGAACTAATCAAATTGGAATTTATATTGGTGTTTAGTTTTTAGTTTTTCCATATGAGTTATCATATATTTAATACACATGAATAATGGTGAGTATTGTTTGATAGATTCTTATTATGGTCGTTTATTACTTTAGGGTGTCACATATTGTATGTATTTTTGACCGCACATTTAAACATTTGACATTGTACTTCGACTGTTTTACACTTATATGCTAATATTGTATTAGCATATATTGATCATTAAATGCTAATTCTTTGGAATATATTAACATAATCTATGTCCCTACTTACTTTATACAATTTTTTTGATATATTGTATAGCTTAAACTAGATTATGGTCTGATTCATGGTTTTATGCTTTGTGTTTTCTAATTTAGGATATTTTTGGGTACTTTTAAATTATTATATTATGGATAATAGATCTAGAAAACACATGGAGTTGTGTGGAATATGAGTAGGAGACCGCGCTTTCATATATTTGTACTTGAAGCTTATAACTGCTTCTGTTATGATATGCACTATAGTAGCGGTATACCAATACTCGTACTACCTTAGCACTAGTTAAAAGTTTATTTCGAATATTTTGTGTATATAAACTCTATAATTTCATAATCCGTGAACCTTTTTACACTTTAATGTTCCTGTTTCTACAAGTTGCACGATTGCAAAACAGTAGAATTCAACAAACTAAATATAATACGCAAACTTAATTCATAATTTCTCTCTCTTAATTTCTAAATGCATAGGGAACTATTCAAAAAATGAGGGAAGATATTGAAAATTTCTTCACGTCGACATCTTGTTGACTTTCCCTTATGGCCAGAATCATTGAGGCATTAATAGCTTGTTGATGGTTTAATGAGGGTTGAAGGAAGTATACTTTTGAGAGGTGAAACAAGAGTTTTATGAAAATATGGGTGTTAGCAGTGTATGAACAATGTTAGGAAAAGTGAGGGTCGACATATAACTCTGTTAAGGTAGATCGATTAGCGATATGTTGTAGCACATTACTAATCATGAAATTCAACTAGTTTGTATTCGAGGGATTGATCGACCACAGAACGCGAGCATTATGAAAGATGTCTTTTTAGATAGTTAAATCATGGTGGTTGTTGACACTATGCTAGAGGTGTGTTGAAGCAACGATAATGGCCATAAGGGGATAGATATCTTAAGTTTTAGGTGGGATATAGGATTTGAGGGAGAAGAACTAAGAGCATAGTTTTATTAATTATTTAGTTAATTAAGTATTTTTTGTACTCATTTTCTTATAAATTCATATTTTTTGCATACTAAATCTGATCGAAACATGATATTTTCTATTACGATCATTTCAGAATTTTCAATGATATGGTTTGCATTTTTTTGAGGTTTGGATTCCATAGAAATATAGGCAAGGCCAGTAAAGTTAATTAAGAGAGATAGTTGGTACGATGATTAGGAGACGCGTAAACATCTTGTGCGTTCAAGACTAAATGGATGGGTCAGAAGGTGGAGAACACTGGCTTCAAATTGTGATACACGGGAGAAGTACGTAACAAGAATGGGGTAGACATATTGAATGACAAGAACCTTAAGAACGAAGTGGTTGACGTCAGAAGACGAGGGGACATGATCATCCTTGTTAAGCTAGTAGTTGGTGATGCGGTTCTGAATGTCATTAGTGCATATACCCCATAGGTAGGTATGAGTGAAGAAGCTAAGAGGAAGTTCTAGGAAGACTTGGATGTCATGGTTATAGATGTACCTAATAGCGAGAAACATTTTATAGGAGAAGTCTTCAATGGCCATGTTGGCTCATCTAGCGGGGAATTTGAAAGAATGCATGATGGTTTGGGTTTTGTCATTAGGAACCAAGAGGGTGAAGATGTATTGAATTTCACTTTTTCTTATGATCCCATGATTGCTAACACATTCTTTAGAAAGAGACAACCACATCTGATCATCTTCAGCCAACATTATAGTCAAATTGACTTTGTCCTAACTAGAAGAGACAATAAACGAGATTTTGTTGATTGTAAGGTCATACCTGGAGAATGTGTCATCTCACAACGTCGGCTCTTGGTATGCGTATTTCGTCTTCAGGTGATGAAGGATAAGAGAGCGAAGATTAGTAGGACGAGATGGTGGAAACTCAAAGGAGACGCCTCATGGGTATTTAAAGATAGAGTGGTGGGATAAGAGGCTTGGAACATGGAAGGAGAAGCAAATGTCTTGTGGAATGCGATGACAACTTGCATTCGGGAAGTGGCTATGGAGGTGTTTGGGATAACAAGAGGAAATAAGCGATAACCTAAGGATTCGTGGTGATGGAATAATGATGTGCAAAAGGCTATCAACAAGAAAATTGAATGCTACAAATGCATGCATCATCATAGGAGAGAAGAGAACATGCACAAGTACAAAGTGGCAAAGAAGACTGCAAAGAGAGCAAAGAGTGAAGCAAGGCGTCGAGCGTATGAAGATTTGTATCAAAGTTTAATTACGAAAGATGGTGAAAGAGACATCTATAGAATAGCTAGGCTACGTGAGAGGAAAACAAGAGACTTCAACCAAGTTAAATGCATTAAGTACGAGAACGATAGACTTTTGGTGAAGGACGATGAGATAAAAAATAGGTGGAGGGAATACTTCGATAAGCCTTTCAACGAAGAAAGTGATACCTGCTCGATCAAGCTAGAAGATTCTACTGGCATCACCAATATAGATTTTGTTCAGAGAATTCAAGATACTGAGGTGAAGGGGCATTGAAATAGATGAAAACAGGTAAGTCGGTAAGGCCTGATGACATCCCTATTGAGGTGTGGAGATTCTTTGGAGATGTAGGGATAACCTGGCTAACTAAGTTGTTTAATAATATTTTCAAATCAAACAAAATGCCAGATGAGTGAAGGAGAAGCATTTTAGTTCCAGTCTTCAAGAATAAAAGAGATATTCAAAGTTGCACAGACTACTGAGGAATTAAGCTTATTGAGACGACCCAAAATCCCGTTCAGATGGAAACAAGGGTTATCTTTGGAATATAACACAGAAACAGATAATAGCAGAACAAAATTTAATAAATACACCAGATAATAACCAATAGAATATACTGGATAAAAGTAATCATCAGAGTTACACAGTATACAGGATCTTACTTAGTACAAGTACAGTTCAGCTATACATAAATGTCTACAGCGGAAAATAAACAAAATATGTACAATAGGAGCTGAACAGCATAAAAAGAGATAAATGATAGAATCCATCTTCAGCTCCAGCTATCCAGAAAGAACCAGCTAAACCTGAATACAAGGCTGCCAGTGTAGAAAAAGGGGCACCCGAGTTTGAAAGTGAAACAAACTACGAGTCAGTCATGGGACTGGTATGAGAAATGTATTCAACACATATATAATATGGCTAATCACAGGACCACGCCACTTTCGTGGAATGGGTTTACTCCATTGGATTGCCGGTGCTTTAAAACAAATCTTTCTTTTAAACAACGCAATGCATTTTATAAAAATGAAGCCGTTATAAGACTCAGTTCCCATCACACAATGCAACGCAAACCGGAGGATAGAGTTTTTACCTTATAACGGCCAAAATGTGCTTGATACGAATAAAGCAAAGGCATTTGATATTATTGCTAGTGTCTATATGTTTTGAAAACAATTTCAAATCATAACTATCAATCATAGGCGACATGAGCGTCCCATGCCACTATGTCACCAACTATATATATACAATTGAAACCGCATCGTCACGTATTTGGAAATTGGATTTCCGTCATGAACCAAGGCAAAAGATAGTCCTTACCGAATTCGAGATGCTCTAGCCCGCCCCTCAGGATCAGAGCTCGAGTGACCCTTGGATCGTCAGGGCCGGTCCACCGATGTGGATTAAAATGCCTGAACAATACGTTTCCCCGCCCTTTGGGGCGTAAACGAGCCAACGAATGACTCCATCGGACCCGGATCGTCCGATCAAACCGAGGCGCCTCGCAACAGCAACAACCACATAGGTGAAAAGTATATAAATGTCAGGGCTGGTAGGTCACTGACACCACCCTAGCTAGAAAGAAACGCATGCCCTCCCTGAGGTCCTTCTCCCGTTTCTGGTTCATACCGGGGTGTGAGGCTCGCGAATTTACGTTATACACAAAGCTACGCCACACAGGCGGTGCTTTGATCATCACCACAAGACTTTGCTTATCAACAGAAGCCCTGATCACTGCCTCTTAGCATGCCACACAGGCAATTCATGCCATGCGACTGATGTCCATCGATATACAACCTCTGAGCTCGTGCGTCTCAGGGAAGGGCGTTAAGCAAAAGAATAAATTCTCCGCCGCCAAATAGATGTATATTTAACAGAAATCAATCAACACAGAATAAACTCCAATGTCAGACACACAGTCCATTTACAAGTCCGTTCTGGGTCTGAACGAAACCGGAGGCACTAAATACCTCGCAAACCCATCGATCACCACGTACGTCTGGACGATCACCACTCATTATCCATATTTCGGGATGCCTCCCAATCAGGACCTCGGTTACTATCCAGACGAGGTGAAGATCTCCGGTCTTCGACCATCGTCTTCATCTTCGACTTTCAATCGTCGGTCAATTATTTGAAATGAGAATCAACTCGGCCTTTTCAAACAATTCACGTATATTTAGAATTTTAAATCAATTTATTTCAATGGTTAAATCATTCGACAACACCAATTTTGTTGTTTAATGTAATTTTCACACCAAACACATTCAACCATCAAATACAACATAAATCGAGCAAATTCAGTTTATTTCCATTCCATATTGTTTATGATATTTTATAACGATTTATCGCTATTTTTATTTATTTAAAAATAGCCAATTTATTCAAAACGACGCTTCGGGCCATAACGCGGCCGTGGCGCTGTTTTTCTTCAGATTTGATTTACACATATATGAAAATCTGACCGTTGGATCTTCACAAAATTTGCATCATTAGAAAGGTCTTTTCAAAACGAATCCAACGGTTCCAGTTTCAGGAAAATCCGAAGGTCGGATCTCCCGGTACAATCGTTTGAATTTTCGATTTCAAAATACGAACTGCAGCGTCGTTATTCGATTAAATATATAATTATATTTTTATATATATATATATTTATATAATCGCTTCTGGCGATGTTTTTCTTCAGATTTGAATTAAACATTCCAGACAATCCAACCGTTGGATTTTTACAAAGTTGGTGTCGTTGGGAAGATATTTCCAAGGCGAACCCGACGGTTGAGGTTTCGGGAAAATCCAATGGTCGGATTTCCCGCACTAGTTGTTTGAAATCATGGTTTCAAAATGCGAACTGCACGACTACGTTTCGTTTTAATTTTATTTATATTTATATATTTATATAAATATAGTTCATTCAATGATTTCAATATCGTTTTCACTTCAAATATTTCACTAACGCCTTAAAATTTTGGAAAATTTCGCCATAACCTCCCCTGCACCGGGAGCATCGGGAAATCTCAAATAGCTTCCCCGGTCCTTCTAATCTCAAAAAGAAAAAGAAAAAGCCAAGCGGCTAGCCAACAAGCTCATAAAATCATCACCCAAACAAAACAGTAAATGTGTACCTATTTGTCGGGCACAAAATTTTATTCCTCTTCTCTATCCCCTTTGCTATAACCTGTTCAATGAATATGCATGTACATATATACAGTTCTTATCGTTTATCATTTTCCATTCAACTTCATATTTGGTTCCTTTTGGTTCAAAAACACCATTCATTCTATTGTTACACGTATAGGCAAAAATCATATCATTAGCTAATTAATGAATATTTCAACTCGTATATATTTATTTTAACGAGTTGCTATTTTTAACACTTCACATTTCAACGATTCCTGTATATAATAAAAATGTGATTTTTATGGTAAAACAACTCATTTCAAAACACTATTATTTTATATATTTCATATTGGTGATAAAAATAGGATTTTTCTTATAAAACAATTTCTTTCAAGACGAGATTATTTTACACAGTTCATATAGTCGATAAAAGGTGATTTTTATTATCGAACAATTTATTTCAAAATATGAATACCATTCAACACATGAATTTCAAATCAACGAATGAATATCGATTCAACACATGAAGGTTTTCTATAGTTTCTATATATAGATAAAAATGTGATTTTTATATTTAAAACGCGAATACCATTCAACACATGAAGGTTTTCTATTCAATGAATGAATATAGTTTTAGCAAATGAAAATAATTCAAACACATGAATGTTATTCAAAATTTCTGCAGCATAACGGCAGGGTAGTTAAAACCGGGACCGTCCCTAGTACGGCTCCTCGCTCTACCTTAAAACCTCGTGGTTTTTGACAATGGGGATCATGCATCTAGTTCGCACGCAGGCGGCATGTATATATTTATTTCATTTCCACAAACTAATCTTATGTGGTTTCAACCAAATATTTCTCAACCACAAACGGGTATTTTTCAACCACGATCAACCAATATCAACCACAAACAATCCCAAACAATCATTCGCTATCAATCAATTTTCACACTAATCACAATCAATAAATATCGTCCATGGTTTGTGGACGAGGGGCGTATATATATATATATATATATATATATATATATATATAGCAATTCACTTTTATTTCAACACATATATAAATTTTACAATGCATATATAACTTATACATCGAACATACAACTTATACAACGCTTATACATGAGGTGTACAACTTTTATATAACTCATACATCGACTATATAATTTATACATCGTCGTTTTCCATATTGTTTTTAAATCAGAAATCTCACCGAATAGCTAAACCAAACATCTCGACTCTTCTTATGTAGGAATCTTCATCGTGTCCTTCTTTGGTCACTTTCGTCGCCCGTATTCACTACATATATAAAAATCGAATTTTTATCGCTACTTCATATATATATATAAATCGGATTTTTACCGCTCCACTTCGTATAAAGATTATATTTTTATCTCGCTCCACTTTGAATAAAAATTATATTTTTATTCGCCTAAAAATCTAACCTTTATGCTAGGTATACATATATATATAAAAAAAAATCGAATTTTTCCTATATAAAAAAAAATGAATCCTTTCTATTTTAAAAATCGAGTCTTTTCTATTTATAAAAACCTGCTCTTTTCTATTTATATTTCTCAAAACTAATGTATACATATTTTTCAAAACTAATGTATATATATATTTCTCAAAACTAATGTATATATATATATTTTAAAAACTCATGCATATATATTTTAAAAACTCATGTATATATATTTTAAAAACTCATGTATATATATTTTAAAAACTAATGTATATATATTTTAAAAACTCACTGTGCATCTCGTTATGAAATGGCCGTCGCCTTCACAGTTTGCTCCAACTAGGGTTTGGATTTTGCTCGCAGATCTTTGCACGAGGTTGGAATCAGGTCGCGCCACGAGGTAGGGGGTCGAGAGAGCTTCCCAGCGATGGCCACCACCTTCGGTTCGAGCTCCTGCTGGCGGCGCTAGGAGGTGCGACGCGGTCGAACTTTCCAGGCCCAGATCTCGTCGAGGGCGTGATGATAGGAGGTGAAACCGGTGCTGATTTGGAGAGGGAGGAAGGACCTTTCGAGAAGGGGTGGTGGCGGAGGCTGGTGATGGCCGTGGCGGCGGCGAAGTGGGGAGAAAGGTTCGAACGACGGTGGACGTCGATCGCAGGAGATAAAAAGGGTTTCCGCCTTTTTTTTTATTTAATGAACGGTGAATTATGATTGGCCCAAAGGTTATAAAAATAGGAAAATACCACTTTGACCATACGAACACGAATTCAAACCCAAAGACTGTCGCCTCTAGCGTTTTACCCCCATCCCGGACACAATGGGATATGTTTCGTAGGCCCATTCGACTGTTTCAGTCAGTTTCCATTCAAATCAAAATATAAAACATTCAATATTTAATTTGAACGTACATTTCAAACTACCGGGGCCACATACGGACTCAAAAAATTCCCGAAAAATAAATCTGGCTATGTTGAGACGATACGGTCCCAACAAAACTGATTTCGTCGAATTCTGAGACCGTTTGAAAAATGGCTATTTTCAGGTCGATCAGTTTTAACTAAAACTGTTCAAACGCGTTTTCCTTTGCCACGCTCACATATTGATTCAGAAAATTCTGCAAATTTAACTATAGCAATAAATTGACATCCCGGATCCAACAAAAGTGGTTTCGTCGACATCCGAGGTCGTATGCAAAATGGCCATTTTCACGGGCTATATAAATTCCATAGCGACCGTTCTGAAAATTCATTCGGCCATAACTTTTGCTTTCCGCTATGAAAATTCGATTTTTCAGATTCGTTAGAAAGGCATTCACTAACAGATTTAAATATTTTTGGTTTCACTAAAATCCGTTTTGTTTTGCACCCGGTACAGTCCGACAAAGTTTGAATTCAATTTTTGAAACTGCAGCGCCCTTTCAGGCCTTGTTTATAATTATAATTAATTATATTCGTTTTCAATTGTCGATTCAAACTCAGTTTTCATCTCCATTATTTAAAATATTTATTTTAAATATTTAAAATCCATCATTTTAGCCAAATTAAATTTTTTAAATTGGTTCAGATTTTCTGGGTCGTTACACTTATGAATCATACAATGAAGCTTTGGGAGAGATTTTGTGAGAAACATTTAAGAAGGTTGACAAGTGTCTCTAGGAATCGGTTTGGTTTCATGCTTGGAAGTTTAACCACTGAGGCGATTTTCTTGATTAGGCAACTCATGGAGAGGTACAGGGAGCAGAAGAAGGTTCTTCACATGATTTTTATTTATTTGGAGAAAGCTTATGACAGAGTACTGAGGAAGGTTATGGGGTGGGTGCTAAAAAGGAAGAGGGTGCCATCAAAGTGCATTACCCTTATCAAGGATAAGTACGAGGGGGTTGTTACTAGTGTGAGGGCATGCGATGGCGAGACTAGTGATTTTCCCATTAACATAGGGTTACATCAAGGTTCGGCTTTGAGCCCCTATATTTTTGCATTAGTGATGTATGAAATCACGAAAGATTTCCTTGGTGTATGCTCTTTGTTGATAACGTTGTGTTGATTGATGAAAGTAGAATAGGGTTTAATAGACAACTGGAGGAAGATCATAGAATCGAAGGGTTTCAAGCTTAGTTGTGACGACCGCCCATAATTCCTACACTAAACAAGAGGAATAATGCGCTGAAAGACGTGCACGACAGCTATGAACATCAGAGTTGAACAACACAAGCGGCACCTGTCGTATAACTCACAGCGCAAGGATAAAATATAATAGGACATATACAACAAGCTATAATGGTGAAGCATTTCTGAGCAGAAATTTAAACTTTCATAACAACTAGAAAGAATATCCATATACTTTAAGATTACAACATAAGTGTCTATACAAATTTGCCTCACTAGAACACTCAAACATCGGAAAATAAAAGATACCAGGTAATAGAAAAATAATTTGTCAGCCTCCTGCTTGCCATCGTATAACATCATCGTCCTCGCTAAGATGTGACCTTTCACCTGCTACTCAGTCTGTCCATCCAACAAATGGATGAACAACCCAAGTAATAAGAGGGAAACATAAAACCTTGAGTCAGAAAACAGTCTTAGTGAGCAATAAAACAGCTAACTAACATCATCAATAAAGTATATGAAAATAGGTATTTCAACCAAATAATCAACCAACATCAACAGAGATGAATCCAAACCATGTCTTCCCTACATTCGACGGAGATAGCCTTTATAAACAAGCATTTGAAAGCAATTATACATTTATGGAAATCAAAGGCAAGCAAACAATAGCAATCATAACAACTAGTTACATCTCACATAAACCACCCTAATCGAGCTCAACATCCCTAAAGCATAAGCCCCGAAGGCCTAAACCAACATCAGACATGCACCCAAGAAAAATCTCCTTCGACGTCAGACAATCTACGTGAGACGGTACAAACAAAACAACCAACATCCAAGAATCTGGTTATCACTGTTGTATATAACTGTGTTGTGTACACAATTATATGACTTTTGTTTGATGATAACAACCGAATATATTTTCATTATAAATGTGTTTGTTATTGTACTGTTCTATGTATACATCACAGACATGAATATAATATTTATATTTAGATAGAATACGACTGTACATACATTCATATATTCATATAGTATTGTATTTAAATATAAATATTATATTTAAAACACTCAAACAGTACAACTGTTCATAACTCCACTATTTAAACACTTCACTTTAAATTGTACTTGTATATAAACTGAATACAATAAACAATTTTGTTTGAACACAAGTTTAAATAAAATAAAATAATATTTTATTTCAAACAAATTTCTTTATAACAAATATCAGTACAATATTCTTTTTCATTCATTGCTCCTACAACACTCATTCGATTATACATTTTCAGTTATACATTCAAAGACTCAAATACAAACACTTTCACTGTTACACACACTGTCCTTGTTTCTGTCTTCTTGTCTTCTGTCTTCACAGCTTTCAGTCCAGTCTCATCCTCTTACCTGTCACATGAAACAGAAACACAGTACACTGCAATAGAAATAAAACTGAATACCTGCGTATATAAATTTTATTTTTTAAAATTTTATTTGCCTCAGTTTTCAGGTGTGTTTCTCATTATTTTTCATGACTTGATCTAATTCATCTGTGTCTAGCCAGTTTGTATATAGTACAAGGACAGGAAATCTTGTCTGTTGGCTGCATATACACACGTGTATAAATATACACGCGTGCACTTCCATGCCAATCAGTGTATACAACTGTGGAGCAGTCACATGGACCAAGCTCAACACAGCACAAATGTAAAGTACAAAGCAGAATGGTTGAGGCAACAAAGTGACAAAAGTAGTGTACACAAATTCAAGTCAGCTTGTAAAAGCCAACAAAGAACTGGATGGAGCATTAGCATGTCAACAAGTCAAGACAAAACCAAAAGTTGAGTGGTTCAAAGTGGTCGAGCTAGCAAAAACAACATAAGTGAAGCAAGCAGCTGAATGGCCGATCCATACAAAAATGGTGCAAATTCATGTGATAGTGGTCGAACACAAATGGTAATGCAAGTGGATGGACACAACACTAGATATGAAGCATGAAGACATTCAGCAAACCAGCAGTTCAATGCACAAATTCAGTTCAGCATGGTGAACAAATACTAATTGCAAGCAACATGCATGGTCAATGGAGGATGTACATCATTTCAACACGTCTTGGAAATGACAAACATACGCAGCAAACACAAGAAAATGGCAACAACATGTAAGTTTGTCAAAGCTCAAGTCTGTGTATATATAAACAAGCCGGTGTGTAAATCAGTTCATGGCATAAAGTCCTCAAATTCAAGCTAGAATGAGAATGTTTCAGTAAGACAGTTTCTCAAGTGCAAATTGAAGCAACAGGTCAATGCTCAAATTCAAGTTTTCAAATGCAAGCTCGAGCACAAGTCAGGATGCAGAAATGTTCATAAAGGAAAGAGAGCAACATGCTAGTCAAACAAAGGCAACAATACTGGGAAGCCTACATAATACATCTCATGGGGTCAATAAAGGTCTAGTATGGTCAAAAGTTCAGGCATGCAAGCATATATGGTGCACAGCAGTACATATGGTGAAGCAAAAGTCCGTGCATACATGAGTACTCATGTTCATGTGCATTCTCAGTTTCACACAGCAAATTTGAGCATGAAGCAGTTTTAAATGCAATATCAAGTTTCACTACAAATCATGGGCAAGCGTGGTTCATGGTATATGGTGCAAGAAACATAAGTGTATAGACAACAAACTTCAACATAGGCAAATCAGTGCAGGGAAATCAGTATCACAATATTTGGCAAGTGTTAAATTTTAAATCGGACAGAAAATCAAAACTTTCCAGAAATGTTGTCTTTCAAAAATCTCCAGAAACTTGTTTGGGTATGCATTCAATATTTTCCAGAAATTGATTGGCAAGGGATAATTAAATTTTTCCAGAATTCCTCAAAGTTTCCAAAGAACAATTTCCATGCTATTGTCGATTCGAAATTACAGAAAAGGAAACAAATATTTTTACAGGAAATACATTTTCAATCGACCGAATTCATGAAGGGAAAATCTACCTTTTAAAGGTAAAACTTGTCCACATTAAATTCATCAATTCAAGCCGAGAAACAGAAGGGGCAAAATCAATTTAAGACGAGAATCAAAAGGGGAAACCACAAAAATCAGGCCAAGTCAATTTATATGAAATTAGAGTGTTTATAGGAATATATATTATCCTATATGTGTTTCTACACAAAGATTCATCATAGGCAGTGAGTAACCATCGAATCCACTAACAATCAATTCAAAGAACCCAAGAGTAAATCAAATAACTCACATTTTTCTTAAGGGATTCGATCGCCAGAGAGTGAAAGGGACAATCAAATCAATCGACAAAGAGGAGAAATACTTTTCAATCATTAGAGAAACATCTCAACAAACTTCAGACATCTCGATTTGATTTGGGAACAAAAGCAGGAAACCCTAGAATTAATCGCAGCCGCCATATTTTGTTTTCCAGAGAAATGGAGAATGAAAACGGGCAATTGAGTTACAATATGGGCCGGCCAATACTAAGGGGCCATTCAAATGTTTAAAAGGGGATAACCCTTTAATTTATCTCCTAGGGTTCTTCTATGCGGGATCTGTTCTATCACCTAGTAGAAACCTTAGAAATGCAGCAGTAGGCAGGGTTTTACCAAAGCTAGGTATATCAGTGTGTGATTTATTTTTCTGCATTTCTGTTTCTGCTATATTCCGTGATCTGTTTATTATTATCTATCTCGTTAGATTTTCAATTCAGTTAAAAAAACTATGGTAAACCCTATTCACCCCCCTCTAGGGTTAATCTAGATCCAACATTTGGTATCAGAGCAGGTATTTTTTTAACTCTAGAGCAATGGGTCATCTTAGTTGTCAGTCCATAGAGAGTCAGTCCAGTCACATTCCAAATATTTTTTATGGTACAGATTTTTTAAACTAGAAATCCAAAATGGAATTTTATTTAAAATCTGTTAATATTAAATGTTGGGATGTTGTTATCAATGGGTTTAACAGTGTAGATATTACTTTCAATGCTCGTGCTATGAAAATTATATTTGATTATCTTAGTACTGAACGGTTTAATCTGATCTGTCATTGTTTATCTGCACAGGAAATCTGGGATACTCTAAGTATGGAGGATCTGACAACCACAGCTCAAAACCCCAGAATGTTAACTCTGATTTGGATCTATGCTTGACAAGTCATATAGATGAAAATTCAGATGAATCACTTAGTGGAGACTCAACAGACAACGAAATAGAAAATTTCTCATATGAAAATCTGGTTTATTTTTGTGTTGATTTAACCAAATCTACTGATAAACTCAAATTGAAAAATAAATCTCTAAAATCTAGGAATCATGAGTTGACCAGCAAAATTAACTGTTTGGAATCAAAATTGTCAAATGTCAAGAAATTTGAAAATTCTGATTGTAAATTTTTTTTGAAATTAAAAACTGATCTCGTTCATCTCAATAATAATAGTCAAAAGCTTAAAGAAGAAATTCTGATTTTAAAAGATAATGAGATTGAGTTGAAAGAGTCAAACATTTCTTTGCAAAAAGAATATAATAATTTTAAGACCATGAAAAATTCCAAACATGAAATTGCTGAAAAACAAAGCTTGTTGAAAACTGAGTCTATTCTGAATGAGCTTGAAAGTGAGATTGAAAAACTTAAGAAATTTGAATTTGAGAGTCGAAATCATTTTAAATTTGAAATTGTTGAGTCCCAAACCAAGATTAAACTGCTTAGTGATGAAAATTTGGTTTTGAAAACTGATTTTGAAAAGAGTAAGATCACTGAAAACCATTGTTCAGATTTAATGAAAGAAAACAGTGATCTTAAAACTGAAATTCAATGACTTGAAACAACATTGAGTAAATTTTCTAACGGTGAAAAATCTTTAAATATGTTGTTGAAAAATCAGCTTTCATCAGGAAATAAAAGTGGACTCGACTTTGGAAAATTTGATGTTTTTGAAAAGAGAAGCTCAAAAGATTTTAAAAATCCTTCAACCTTCTTTGAAAAGAATCGACCTGATAATCTGAACATTGATAATTACAAAGGATTTTTTAATCGAAAGCAAAATGTAAACTTGTTTAGAAACAACTCTGTTAGGACCCCAAAAGAAACAAAATGAATTCATCTAAATTCAAACAGATCTGGGTCCCTAAAGGTACTTTAATAAATTCTGATGGGTTGCTATTCAAACAAGTTTGGGTATCGAAAGTCCAACACACAACTGTGAGTGGTTTCACTAATTCTGTTAGACCACTCAATCCTCTAAACACTTAGGTACTGGAGGTGGCTGAGGAACTACTATTCAAAGGAGATTCAAATTCAAACTGTTTTATGGTTCTGTATCATTCACAGTTCCTCCAGCCAGGATCGTTGAGTTAGAGATTCTGTTTTACATTAGATTCAAGTATGATCTCTAAGCTCACCTTTGTAAATATTCACTGTTTTTTGGTTTATTCCTCCTTCTACCCCTTCTATCTTTGTTTTTTCTTTTTGAATTGACATCGCCACATTTTTTTTTGTTTTGTTTCTTCATGGGCCTCCTTAACTTCCAGTGGCAGAACTCTTGATTTTCTGGAAATTTGCTTTACTTGAATAAAAATCTGATATTTTTAATTATTTCCAGATCTTGAATTTTATCTTGTAAATGTCTGCAATTTTTTTCCTTTCTAATTTCTGAATTCATAACGGTGTTGATGTATTCTTGTCATATCTTGAACACTGTTAATTTGGATTCTAAATTTTTCGAAGATCTGAATAATTAATGAAATTTCACACACCTTTGTTGTTTTGAGTTTCTTCTAATTCATTTTAGAAAAGCTTGAAATAATATACTCATTACAGCACTCTGCTATTAATCAGTTGTGATAATTTCATTATTTTTCAGATTGGCTTGGATATTTTGAATTGTACTGAATCTCAGTGATACATCTTGAAATTCATTTTGTATTCATGATCTGTATGGTTGAAAATTATTTGTTTGAAATCATTTGAAATCCTTGATATTTTGAATATCACACACTACTTAAATTTGAAATTATCAATCTTGTGTGATTGATTCAATATATCTCAAAACTTAACATTGATTTAAGTGATTTCAAATGAATTTTCTTGATCATTAATATCCTTCAAATTAGATGTAAATGATCTGAATATTCTTTATACTTGTCAAAAATATTTGTGAAAATTCTTTTGAAAATATGGTCATAAATATCACTGTTATTTCATGATTATTTGATTTGAATATATGTTTGTTTAAAATCATTTGAAATTATTGATTTATTGAATCTCACACATAATTTTGAATCTGAAATATAACCTGGTGTGAGTGGTTCGTTAAATCCTAATACTTTCATATTTCTTCAAAAGATTTAAAATAAAGTATATCTTTTTAATCTGGGATAATGAAATTTTTTTTGACCATCATCTTGTCTTGTCTGCTTGGAAACTGTCTTTATACTGCTCTGATATTGTTCTTAGATAACTGCTTATTTTTGATCTGTCTACTGCTCTGTGCTAAATTTGTCTGCTTGGGCTTTAAATCTCTATTGTCTGCGATATCATGGTTTGTCTCCAGTATCTTGTTACACTTTTCATTAATAGAGACACCAAGCGGTATCAGAAGTGCCTTATATTTGTCTCACTCATCTGTACTTAGATTCTAGTCTTCACCTTGTATAGATCTATACACTCTTTTTGCCTTGTACATATTTTTCCCTCTTGTTCTGTATACATCTCCATATCACTCTTGTAATTGATTTTCAAGTTTAAGATTATTTATTGGTTATTCATTCAGAGATTGAAATCTATATCCAAATTGAATTGTACTCATAATTCATCAAAATTATTAACAGATTTTGAAATTGTGATGAATTGTGACTGCAGTATATTTCACAACAAGAGGAGATTTTATTTAGATTGATGGAGGAACATTTATTATAATATCTTTGAATTGGCAATTATTTCACGACTATCTTCATTATCTACCACTATTCTACCATCATGTCTTTTATATTAATGTGGAGAGTTTATTTTTTTTAATCATTTGGAATAAACAATGAAAATAGTTGTGATGGAAACGTGACTATGTTATTATTCAGAATTAGTGAAACTGAGAATTTTCAATAATCCCGTTACAGTTGGTCATATTTCATAATATAATTAATTTAGAAATTGATTTCACAGTCCATTTCTGTACCTACTGCATTTCTATCATCCATTTTTGGTTTTATACACTGAGGAGTTTTTCCTTTTAAAGATAAAATGAAAAACATATGATTAATACATAAGTGTGTCTCTAACCTCATTCAAAAATCCAAGCTCTGGTTATGCATGGTTATGAGACGACTTATAATTTAAGTTCCGACTGACCCCATTTAAAAATATAAGCTCTGGTTATGCGTGGTCAGTGTGCTCTTAAATAAAAAATAAATAAAAAGGAAATAATGTGCTGAAAAATTGAAATTAAATCTGAAATTCTCCTTGGTATTTAAAACTCAGCCTATCAATCCATCTTCTAATCTGTGAAATCTGTTAATATCTTATGACGTATTTTGATTTGTTGATTGATAGCTATTGGGATTTGAGATTATTTGATTCTGTCACTTACATTGAATTATTAACTATAGTCCAAATCCGTCACTGTTTTTTGAACTACATTTTTATAAAATTCTTCTAAAAATAATTGGAAATCATATTTTTGCAACTCTCTCCATTTTATATAAAATTCATTGTAAATCTGTCATTCTCTACAATGTGAAATATGCCACCAGTTCTTAGTTTATTATTATTTTTGTTTGACTGATTGAGATTTATGATGATCTGTCTTCCTCTTATGCTGAAATTATAATTTTTTAGTCATTTTTCATCTGTATTTTAAATTATGTATTCTTTTGATGATAACAAAAGAGGGAGAATGGATTAAGATTTTGATTTATGAGTGAATATTTGATAAATATTCTCGATTTTGATTTATGAGTGAATATTTGATAAATATTCTCAATTTTTAAAATTCATTATTATTCAGTTAATTTCACTCAAGCACAGTTATAGGGGGAGCTTTCTGTTGTAGAGGGAGCTAATAAATAGGGTAAGTTCATTTTTCACTGTCAAACACATTTATTGTATTCAAAATCTTCATATTTGTTTGTCATCATCAAAAGGAGGAGATTGTTGTATATAACTGTGTTGTATACACAATTATATGATTTTTGTTTGATTATAACAACCGAATGTATTTTCGTTATAAATGTGTTTGTTACTGTACTGTTCTATGTATACATCACAGACATGAATATAATATTTATATTTAGATAGAATACGGCTGTACAGACATTCATATATTCATACAGTATTGTATTTAAATATAAATATTATATTTAAAACACTCAAACAGTACAACTATTTATAACTCCACTATTTAAACACTTCACTTTAAATTGTACTTGTATATAAACTGAATACAATAAAAAAAAATTTTGAACACAAGTTTAAACACAATAAAATAATAATTTATTTCAAACAAATTTGTTTATTACAAATATCAGTACAATATTATTTTTCATTCTTAGCTCCTACAACACTCATTCGATTATACATTTTCAGTTATACACTCACAGACTCAAATACAGACACTTTCACTATTACACACACTGTTCTTGTTTCTGCCTTATGTCTTCTTGTCTTCTGTCTTCACAGCTTTCAGTCCAGTCTCATCCTCTTACCTGTCACATGAAACAGAAACACAGTACACTGCAATAGAAATAAAACTGAATACATGCGTATATAAATTTTATTTTTTAAAATTTTATTTGCCTCAGTTTTCTGGTGTGTTTCTCATCATTTTTCATGACGATCTAATTCATCTGTGTCTAGCCAGTTTGTATATAGTACAAGGACAGGAAATCTTGTCTGTTGGCTGCATATACACACGTGTATAAATATACACGCGTGCACTTCCACGCCAATCAGTGTATACAACTGTGGAGTAGTCACATGGACCAAGCTCAACACAACGCAAATGTAAAGTACAAAGCAGAATGGTCGAGGCAACAAAGTGACAAAAGTAGTGTACACAAATTCAAGTCATCTTGTAAAAGCCAACAAAGAACTGGATGGAGCATAAGCATGTCAACAAGTCAAGACAAAACCAAAAGTTGAGTGGTTCAAAGTGGTCAAGCTAGCAAAAACAACATAAGTGAAGCAAGCATCTGAATGGCCGATCCATACAATCATGGTGCAAATGATTCATGTCAGAAATAACTACTCAGCCCAAGTTTCAAAATAAACATATCAAGTAAACAATGGTGAACATGATGACTCAGCAAAATAAGTTCAGCAAATTCATGTGATAGTGGTCGAATAGAAATGGTAATGCAAGTGGATGGACACAGCACTAGATATGAAGCATGAAGACATTCATCAAACTAGCAGTTCAATGCACAAATTCAGTTCAGCATGGTGAACAAATACTAATTGGAAGCAGCATGCATGGTCAATGGAGGATGTACATCATTTCAACAAGTTTTGGAAATGACAAACATACGCAGCAAACACAAGAAAATGGCAACAACATGTAAGTTTGTCAAAGCTCAAGTCTGTGTATATATAAACAAACCGGTGTGTAAATCATTTCATGGCATTAAGTCATCAAATTCAAGCTAGAATGAGAATGTTTCTTTAAGACAGTTTCTCAAGTGCAAATCGAAGCAACAGGTCAATGCTAAAATTCAAGTTTTCAAATGCAAGCTCGAGCACAAGTCAGGAAGCAGAAATGTTCATAAAGCAAAGAGAGCAACATGCTAGTCAAACAAAGGCAATAATACTGGGAAGCCTACATAATACATCTCATGGGGTCAATAAAGGTCTAGCATGGTCAAAATTCAGGTATGCAAGCATATATGGTGCACAGCAGTACATATGGTGAAGCAAAAGTCAATGCATACATGAGTACTCATGTGCATTCTCAGTTTCACACAGCAAATTTGAGCATGAAGAAGTTTTAAATGAAATATCAAGTTTCACTACAAATCATGGGCAAGCATGGTTCTTGGTGTATAGTGCCAGAAACATAAATGTATAGACAACAAACTTCAACATGGGCAAATCAGTGCAGGGAAATCAGTATCACAATATTTGCAAGTGTTAAATTTTAAATCGGACAGAAAATCAAAACTTTCCAGAAATGATGTCTTTCAAAAATCTCCAGAAATTTTTTTGGGTATGCATTCAATATTTTCCAGAAATTGATTGGCAAGGGATAATTAAAATTTTCCAGAATTCCTCAAAGTTTCCAAAGAACAATTTCCATGCTATTGTTAATTCGAAATTACAGAAAAGGCAATAAATATTTTTACAGGAAATACATTTTCAATCGACCGAATTCAAGAAGAGAAAATCTGCCTTTTAAAGGTAAAACTTGTCCACATTAAATTCATCAATTCAAGCCGAGAAACAGAAGGGGCAAAATCAATTTAAGACGAGAATCAAAAGGGAATACCACAAAAATCAGGCCAAATCAATTTATATGAAATCAGAGTGTTTATAGGAATATATATTATCCTATATATGTTTCTACACACAGATTCATCATAGGCAGTGAGAAACCATTGAATCCACTAACAATCAATTCAAAGAACCCAAGAGTAAATCAAATAACTCACATTTTTCTTAAGGGATTCGATCGCCAGAGAGTGAGAGGGACAATCAAATAAATCGACAAAGAGGAGCAATACTATTCAATCATCAGAGAAACCTCTCAACAAACTTTAGACATCTCGATTTGATTTGGGAACAAAAGCAGGAAACCCTAGAATTAATCGCAGCCGCCATATTTTGTTTTCCAGAGAAATGGAGAATGAAATCGGGCAATTGAGTTACTACATGGGCCGGCCAATACTAAGAGGCCATTCAAATGTTTAAAAGGGGATAACCCTTTAATTTATCTCCTAGGGTTCTTCTTTTCTATTTTGCTTTGTATTTTCTATTTTGTTTTTGTTTTGTAAACCAAATTCAAACAGTGTCTAGATCTGTAAAGTCTAGGATATCAGTCAGGTTGTTGACTGTCAGTTTCAGAGTTTGTAAAATCTGGGTTACGGATTACAGGGTTGCAATTCGAGGAAATCTGATCGAGGGGATATCAGTCAGTCAAGGGTTTTGAGCGTAGGGTTAGAATAGGAGCAGGGTTTGCAAGTGTACATGGTCTTGTATGCGAGATCTGTTCTATCACCTAGTAGAAACATTAGAAATGCAGCAGTAGGCAGGGTTTTGCCGAAACTGGGTATATCTGTGTGTGACTTATTTTTCTGCATTTCTATTTCTGCAGTATTATGTGATTTGTGTATTATTATCTATCTCGTTAGATTTTTAATTCAGTTAAAAAAACCGTGGTAAACCCTATTCACCCCCCCTCTAGGGTTAATCTAGATCCAACAATCATTGCAAATTCTGCTTCGAAACCATGGTTAATTATATGATGGCCAACCCTATCATATGTCAAGGGCTAATGATAACCCCGGTTCTAGCAAAAACTACATACGCCTTTCAACGATACCTAAGGTACTCGACCATACAAGCGATCTTTTAGACGTCTCTATTATACCCTTGCTTTGAGACCGCTAGAACCTACGACAACGATAGTCTCTAAGCCTTCAATATCTCTAGTCATCCAACCCGAAGACTATTCATAGCTCAAGCAACCCTCTTGAGAAAACATTATTCATCAACTCATCACTTTGAGTCATCTTCACATTCGTTGTGTATCAACGATCGACGAACGTGTCACAACACTTTGAACATTCCATCTTGAATATACTTCAAAATCACATTCATCCCTGAAACAAAATAACATTAATACATGGTCCATAAAAATCAAATCGCCCCTAACTTAGGTC
Source organism: Allium sativum (assembly GCA_030737875.1). Classification (NCBI taxonomy): domain Eukaryota; kingdom Viridiplantae; phylum Streptophyta; class Magnoliopsida; order Asparagales; family Amaryllidaceae; genus Allium; species Allium sativum. Next base: position 154,329,753 of record CM060912.1, read on the forward strand.
GTAACCGACCTACGACCCAACCTTCTTTATCATCCTTCCAAACAAATGACCCATCACCAGGTCATTCTGATCTTCCCAAAAGCTGACTTCCCCAGGTCATTAACGACCTGTCTACATCCCATCTCCACTTAACTACGCAAGCCAACCCGACCTGACTCACCCAACGACCTTACCAAATGTTCCACACCATTTCCCATGACTTTGAGCCCTACGAATGACCTATTTTGGACCAACCTGCTATGCCCAGAAGACTTTGACCAACCCGATCCTCCTCCGAAGAACCTGAAGGACTCTATTACTCCAACGATCCAAAGTAGCCCCAACGACCAGCAACCTGAAGCTTTTCCAATTCCTTGAAGCTTCTCTGACAACCTGATATCCATACACTGAACATTCTGGCTGATCCATCAGTTTTTGTCTGATCCATCATTTTCTGGCATATCCATCAATTTCTGGCGGATCCATCAATTTCTAGCAGATCCATCAATTTCTTGGGCAACAAGCCATGACCCAAGCTCCATGCCACGTCATCAACGACCTATGAAAAACGATCTGACCAAAATAGCTCCAATCTTGACCAAATCACCACCAAACAACAACATTAATTCAAACAACTCATCCATATAATCCAACTCAACAATCAACATATTATGGAATAATCATTAACAACATCAAAATGACAATTACCCATCAATAACATATGAAATTCACCGAATCATGATATATCAATGAATAAACAAAATAATGGATCTAGCTTGCATAAACATATGAATTAACATAAGAATTATCGGTTTTAAGTTGCTGGATTAGATCCTATCGTGAGTCAATGAATTATACTTACCATAATGTAGATCTAGGTGAAAACAACTTGAAATGATGAAATAATGAAAAAATAACTCATATACTTGATTTAATCTATGTGAAGATGCATATCACCCACCAAATCTTCAAAACAACACAAAAACACTTGAACTAAAATCCGAATAGCGAAGAATTAGCTTTAAACTCTTTGATTTGATGAAATCTCTCTTCGAACGATTTAGATCTTTGGTTCTCTTATGTAGATCTAGAATTTTAATGGTGGAAAGATGTATTTGATTGAGCAAGGAGCATCACGAGCTTAACCAGAGAGAAGAAAGAAAGTAACCCTCTCTCCATGCCTCTAACCCCTATATATAGCTTCCCGCCAGCCCACTAATGGGCCTCTCTAAATCAGTCCCCTAATGGTTCAAAACATGAACAACAAATTGTGAAGCACAAAAACAACGATTCCTCCCAAATTTTTGAACCAAATCTTTATGTGACCACTCTTTTTGCAACATCATTTCCTTTTCAATGAGACTAACCTCAGCACTTGATTCGATCCCGGTCAAAAGTTATCCCTATACAAGACTGATATAGGAAAAATAGTCACAATTAAAATATGTAAAAATTATGGACACGTATCACATCCCCATAACCGACATATCAAAATATGAGAATGATCCAACCCTTAGAGAGTAAAATAAAAATATTTTATGATCCTCCGATATGCAAAATATGGGTTGTTACATTCTCCTCCCCTTTAGGAATTTGGCTCCTGAAATTCTCAGCAAACATAAGCAAAAAAAAAAAAAAAACAATTACGCATGTCTATCATCCATGAGCAGCCAGTTCTATCACCCAAACTAGCAGCCATTAAGGAGTGCATCCATAGCCTATCCTAGCACATGGAATTCAAACAATAACAACCATAACACAAGTTACCATGATGTAATGATGACACAATATCATCAGGTCATACCGACGAAGAGTTCTGGATGGGTCGCCTTCATGCTCTCTTCCGTCTTCCATGTACGATCGTTGTCATCCTCACTCCATTGTACCTTGACTAGCTTAATGGCCTTCCTTCTAAGCTGTTTCGTGTCATTCCCCACAATAGGAAGCGGCTTATGAGGTCTCGTAACTACGGTCTCTACTTTTAGGTCTTCATACTGTTCTGGAGATACCACTACGTTCGAATTGTGCACGCACTTCCGTTGAAATGACACATGGAAAAAATTATGCACACTTAACATCTTCTCCGGTAACTCTAATCTATATGCGAGCTTCCAATTTGCTCGATTATCGGAAATGGTCCAACAAATCTTGGAGCACACTTTCCTTTGCTTCCGAACCGAACAACATGCTTCAATGGTGAAATCTTCATGAACACCATACCGCCAACGTCGAATACCAATCTTTTCGACACTTGTAGGCATAACTCTTCTGACTAGGAATGATAATGGGGCGGGTTTCTCGTGCCCCATGCCCGACTTGGACTACTTAAACCACGCCCTATACCTGCCCTATAAACTTGGTGCAGGTCAGGAATTTCGCCCCGTACTCGAAACCCGTACGGGTCAGGATGGACCCGACCCACCCACGACCCGGTGACATTGTGTTTTAATATACACAAATTTATATACTTCTATTTTTTTTATTATCACTAAATGATAAATATACATATTATAATGTGTTCACAATAATAAGAGAATATAATAAAATGAGTTGTAAGATAATAGTTCAAAATGTATGCATTTGTTATTATATGATTATCATTGATGCAACTTAATACTACGAAAATTTTATAGTTTGTTGATTGAAAGAATATAATATTCAAGTTATACCCATGTATACCTAAGAAGATTAACAAGTAATCATAAAGTTATAAAGTGTTTTAATAATGTTTTAATCATGTGGGTCGGGTAGGGGAGGGTTAGCCGTGCCCTAGACCCGACCCTAGATCCAGACCTCCAAAAGTGGGTCACGGGTCTTCTTGACTCGAAGACCCTTGGGGCGGGTCTAAGTGGGTCAAAACAGTAGCGGGTTAAGCGGGTTTGGACCCTAGACCCGCACCATTACCATCCCTACTTCTGACGATCTTGGGCTGCCTTCATCTGTTGCTGAACGATTTTGATACAATTTGAGTTTTCTCTTATCATCGCCCAAGTATCAACTTATCTCTAGTCTCTATCCAATATGTTGGAGAATTACACGGCCTACCATACAACGCCACATCTAGTGACATCCCAATGCTCGACTCGTAACTATTGTTATATGAAAACTCGACTAGGTGTAGATGGTCTTCCCACGATCTCCCGAAGTCTAACACACAAGCCCTCAAGAGATCTTCCAGTCTAACACACAAGCCCTCGGGAGATCTTCCAAAACTCGGTTAACCCTCTCGGTTTGATAATCAGTTTGGCGGTGATAAGCCATGCTCAAACACAACTCATTTCCCAAATCTTCTTACAAACCCTTCCAAAATCCGCTCGTGAACAATGGATCAAGGTCAATTACTATGCTTTTTGGGATACCATGGAATCGAACTATCCATTTAATATAAAGCTTAGCCAAGTTTGATGTCGTCTTGGTCGATTTGAAAGGAATAAACCTTGCACTTTTGGTCAAGCGATCCACGACGACCCAAATTTCTTTGTTTCCTGCCCTCATTCTAGGTAGTCCATCGATAAAATACATCGATATTTGCTCCCGATTCCACGTAGGAACTTCTAATGGATGAAGTAACCCACTCGGCTTCATTGGTTCAGTTTTCACCAACTAACAGTTCACATACTAGGAAATGAACTTTCTAATATCTCTTTTCATCCCTTCCCAGTAGTAGACTCGCTTCATGTTTTGATACATCTTTTTACCACCAAGATGAATCGTCAACTTTAAGTGATGGCATTCCCTTAGAACCTCATCTCTCAATCCATCGATATCAGGAACAACCAGTCGTCCTTGCTTTTGAAGCCATCCCTCTCGATCGACCTCGAACTCTTTCACTGGTTCCAGCTTCTGGATAAACTCGACAGGCTTTGCATCTCGCTTTTGGCTTTTGCCAATCCTTTTGATACGAGTAGGTCTTATCGACAAGCTTGCCGACATTTCAGGTTACAACTCACACCATGGTCGGAAATCAAATCCTGCCAAGTACTCGAGGCTTTTCCATTTTGAAAACATCACTCCCAATCCTGCATGTCTTCGACTCAACGCATTTGCAATTTCGTTACCTTTTCCTGCAATATAGGCTATAACAAAGTTATATGATGCCAAAAACTCTAACCACCGTTGTTGCCGAAGATTTAAATCCTTTTGGGGCAAAAGATACTTCAATGACTTGTGATCCGTAAACAACTTGAATCGAACCCCCAACATGTAATGCCTACACATCTTTCAGAGAAAACACAATCGCAGTCAACACCAAATCATGAGTTGGATAATTTCTTTCGAGCGGCTTTAGCTATCGACTTGCGTATACCACAACCTTATCCTTCTGCATTAGCACTGCTCCAAGTTCAGTACCACATGGATCAATGTATACCAACATTTCCTCGTTCCTACTTAGAATCATGAAAATAGGAGCACTCATTAGTCTCTCTTTCATAATTCTGAAAGTTTGCTCACACTTTGCATCCCATGTGAACACTTGGTTCTTCTTCATCAATCCTGCTAATGGCGCAGCTATCTTGGAGAAATCCTTGATAAAACGGCGATAATATCCCGCCAACCCAAGGAAACTCCGGGCATCCATCGCATTCTTAGGTCTATCCTAGTCCCGGAGCTGCCACTTTAGTGGGATGAACTGTTATTCCATTTCCAGAAACAACATGGCCTAAGAACCTCACTTCGCTCTTCTAAAAGTGACACTTCGAAAACTTAGCCTTCAACAGGTGCTTTCACAAAATTTCCAAAATAACTCTCAAGTGCGTCTTATGCTCATCCTCATTCCAAGAGTAAACTAGAATATCAATAAAGAACACAAGCACGAACTTATTCAACTAATCTCTGAAAACCCTATTCATAAGGTCCATAAAGTACGATGGCGCGTTAGTCAACCCAAATGGCATCACCAACCATTCGAAGAAACCAGATGGTGTCCTAAAAGCCATCTTCGGCACATTATCCTTTGCCACTCTCAACTGGTGAAATCCCATTGCCAAATCCATCTAAGAAAACACTTTGGCTTCGTGAAGCTGATCGAACAAGTCATCGATCCTCGGTAATGGATACTTGTTTTCTTCGTCAACTTTTTCAGCTCATGATAGTCCACACACAATCTCAACGATCCAACGGTCTTGATTGTAGACACAACTGGTGCTCCCAACTCGGATACACTTCTCCAAATGAATCCTTTTCCTAAAAGGTCAGGTACTTGCACTTTAACTCTCGTTGTTCCTTAGGTGCCATCTGCCTAAGAGGTATAACGATTGGTCTAGCATCCTCGACCAAATCGATTATGAACTCAATCTCACAATGCAGCGACAAGCCTTTGACTTCTTTAAAGACATCCTCAAACTCATTAGCGATTAGCATAGATGACAAGTATTCCTATGGAATCACAAGCGAATATAAAAAGCACACGAAGAAACCATCTTCGGGCTTACATCGAATCAAAACCTTTCACTCTTCCACATCCCCGACTCTTACCTCAAGTTTCTCGCAATTCACTCTTGTCGCGTACCTCTTGAGCCAATCCATACCTAAGATGATCCAAACCCAACGAAGTTCAAAACAAAGCAATCACACACAAAAGAGCAACCATGACTCGGTAACACAAGACCACGACAAAGCATATAAAGGCTGTACGAACCCCAACTAGATTAATCACAACCAAAGATCTTTCACAAATCTCGGGTTCCAAACCTAAGTGGCACACAAGCTCATTACAATTGAATGAATGTGATGCCCTAGTATCAAACAACACATAAAACGAAACACCTCTAACGGAAAGAGTACCTTGAACTACAACACCTTTTACTTTCTCCTCTGCAATAGGATCCCTTGAAGACGATGGCATCGCTTCCAAATCATAATCCTTAACAATATACTTACCCTTAGTTGATTCTGGACAATCATTCTCTTCATGCCTAGGCTTTCCATACTTAAAGAACTTCTTCTCATCTTTCGAATTCATACATTCGTTGGAGTAATGTCCTTTTTGTTGGAGGTTAGAGTAAACTACCTCACTTTTAGGTTTCTTCTTGCCATCATTCCCTTTTTATTGTTGCTTCCTCTTTTTATTGTTATTACCACTCTGTTGTGGTTTCGAAGCTTCCTTGGTTGCAGCGACAACGTTTGCTTCTTTAGGAAAAAGCTTTCATGTCGAGCAACTTTCTCCACTTTCTTCTCATATGGATCGTCAAGATGATCCACCAGTGGCTTCCCAATATGGGTATCCAAACCCATAACAAACTTTTCGTTCTTCTGATAGGGTGTGTCAATGTATGAACGAGCATATTTAAACAATGACTCAAAGTCAGAAACATAATCAAGCACCAGTCTACCATTCTGTTTTAGCTCCACAAATTTCTTGAACAGAATAGACTTCCAAGTAGTAGAGATAAATTTCATCTTGAATTTGACTTGGAATTTATCCCACGTTGTCCCCTCTTCCGTAGTCTTAAGCGTAACATAATTCCCCCACTCCATGGCTCTTCTCTGTAGCTGCCTTGACGTAAGCCTTCTCTCAGTTGCATCATCTATACCCAAGTCTCCAAAAATACGTACACAAGCTTCCAACCATCTTTGAACCTCTTCGGTCATCTCTGTCCCCTTGAATGAATTTCCGCTAGAGATGTGAAGTCTTTACATAGCTTCGTAAAATCCACAACCCTAGGCACCTGCACACCTACATCTACCATGGATGCCGCTAGAGCAGTTACCCTTCTCATGAATGCTTCAATCATGGCTGGGTAATCTAGTGTACCGGCAGTTCCCCCTCCAGGAACAACCTCCTCCCTAGAAGTATGTCTTGAAGTTCGTCGATTCATTCTAAATCTGCAATATAGAATGAATAGCCACTTACAAGAAAATTGCTAATGGAGTTCAAACAATATTATACTATATAGTATTATATAGTATACATCCATTAAAATATACAAATACATCTCTCATATGTAATTACATCATCGAACTTTGGTTAAAATCGATAACAGAGCTCTGATACCAAATGTGACGACCTCCCACAACTTCTACACTAAACAAGAGGAATAATGCATTGAAAGACATGCTAGGCAGCTATGGACAATCATTAGAGTTGAATAACACAACTGGAACTTGTCGTAAACTCACAGCGCAAGGATGAAATATAATAGGACATATACAACAAGTTATAATAGTGAAGCATTTCTGAGCAGAAACTTAAACTTTCATAACAACTAGAAAGAATATCCATACACTTTAGGATTACAACATAAGTGTCTTTACAAATTTGCCTCACTACAACAATCAAACATAAAACAGCGGAAAATAAAAGATACTGAGTAATAAAAAATTATACGCCATCCTCCAGCTCACCGCCATATAATAGCATCATCCTCACCAAGATATCACTTGTTATTTGCTACACAGTCTGCCTATCCAACAAATGGATGAACAGGTCAAGGTAATAAGAGGGAAACATAAAACCTTGAGTTAGACAACAATCTTAGTGAGCGATAAAACAACTAACTAACAACATTAATCAAGTATATTTTTAAGGTTATTTTCCGCCAACACCTGGAGTAAGTTATATAGGACATGTATTCAGGAAATTTGATACAGTTATGATCCAGGGTTAAGGATATTCGAAGACTTACTTAGTTAAATCTACCTTTCCTTAACCACCGGTATCTCCGCTCTGAAGATTGGCTATTCTCCCCTCAAGGGTTAAATACCATGCTTACAACACAATGGTGTTCCGAAATGACCAGACGAAGATTTACTTAGTTTGGCACAACTAAGATCTTACGAAATCTCTTACTGCCTAGATCACAAATGTAACAATATGTATTGTGATAAGAAGAAAACATGCTAATGCTTCTCCAAATTCGGAAAAAAGGGCATCACAACGCTTATTAACTCAGATGATCTTTCCGCATCGAACCGACCACAAAGGGCCATGATGGCATTAGAAATCGAGTAATAAACCTACAAACAACCTTCTTCTCGATGTTAGGAAGCATTAGTCTCATTATGAGAATGTTGGTCAATATCATGAATCCTCCAGATAGAAGGAGGAGGACTTCGAATTTCTATGAAACCCTTTCCCCTTTTCACGAAGGCGCTATGATCAACTTCCTCATGCGAAAGGTTAGTGTTAACTCCCTGTTTCATCATAATGGTGCAACAAGATTATCAAATCGCGAGATGTTTAAGTCCCATAATTATTCATTCATAAATTGTGGATGTATTACAAGAGTTGAAGAGATCCCCTGTCTGATTTGGGAAGTTAGAATTTATCACTTAAAGAGGAAAGAAAAAGATTAAGAAGAAAGAAAAAGTGAAAAATCATCCCCTCCAATGTGATCCCTAGAGTCATATTTATAGGGAAATCAGGGACCCTTCTGTTGTTGGGCCGTTGGGCCCGCAGATGTTATTATCGGTAGCTTTCCTTCCTGGTTTTGGTTATTTTTAGCTCCCGACTGCTTTGTGTTCCGGAAGGAAGGTCTCGGTCAGTTGGGGTTTCTGTGAGAGGGATATGGGCTCGTTGACATAATAGCTTTTCTAGAAGGTTTTTGGACTTCCTGTTGTATGCTTTTAGTTTTCTCATAAATACTTAGAGGAGCTTGTCGACAAGATGTACGTAGATAACTGCCAGTTTAGAACCGCTATCGGTGTCTGTACCAAGCGTTTTAGTATGGATAGCAAATATCCTTCCTAGGGTTTCGGTTTTCCTTTCGGTGAGATTCCCGGGTATAGCCTACTCTTCTTAAAGGTAACTTCGAGTGAGCCTCATGTTGTCTATCAGTGCGACCTTTCGGTGTTTATGCAGTAGATGTTTCAGAAGCTGGTTCCGGATAATCCTTATGCACCTTTGGCTTGATACTCTTTAATGTCATTATCTCTTGGTGTATCGACATTAAACAGGTTAATACCGATAACCCTTCCATCTTTCTAGGTTTCATTTGGCGAAGATCTTACCTCTTTCTTAGCTTTTGACTTAGGTGACCTTTCGCTACAGAATTCCTTGTTAGGTAGACCTCGTTAGATAAACCCTACCGGATAAACCTCGCTATCCTTTAGTAGACTTTGAACTCCTTTCTTCCTGGGAGGTGTCGGTTTATGTCGCTCTCTGATCACACTCTCTTGCTTTCGGTTCTTCCTATTACTCGTCTTTTGGCCTTTGGATGATTCTTTTGTTCTTATGTTCCTCTGATACCCCTTCACCATCAGCCTATGTTAAGAGTTAATTTTGGTACCAACATCCCCCCCAGCGAAGGGGTGTTTTCGACTTTCCAAGTCACTTTTCTTTCTAGATTCTCTTCTATTCATTTTTGAATTGTTTCTTAACACTGGATTGCGTCACGAAACCCAAAGGCACTACTTTTGGGCCAGCTCTTTCTTGTCCGTTAAGGATTAAATATCAACGGCCGGTTTCCTGCTATGTTAGTATCCTTAAACCAACTTTTACTTGGATAATCTGAAGATTGAAGACCAGAAATCCCATTCTGGTATTTGTGAAGAACTAAATCAAACCAGATTCGGGTATTTATGTAGATGGGAGACCGGAAATCCCTTCCGGCATTTGTGAAGAGCCGAGTCAAACTAGATTCGGGTATTAAATATAAAAGACCGGAAACCCTCTCCAGCATTTGTGAAGAGCCGAATCAACCCAGATTCGGGCACTAAATATAGATAGAAGACCGAAAACCTCTTCCGACATTTGTGAAGAGCTGAATCAACCCAGATTCGGGTAATAAATATAGATAGAAGACCAGAAAGCCCTTCCGGCATTTGTGAAGAGCCAAATCAACGTAGATTCGGGTATTAAGTATAGATAGAAGACTGGAAACACCTTCCGGCATTTGGGAAGAGCCGAATCAACCCGGATTCGGGTAGTAAATCTAAATAGAAGACCGGAAACCCCTTTCAGCATTTGTGAAGAGCCAAATTAACCCAGATTCGGGTATTAAATACAAATAGAAGATATAACATCCTGCCAATTTGACCGCTTCAAATTGGCGACTAAACCAACTTAAAACGTTCAAATCAACAGATCGTTATTAGCTTACAGGGTTTAAAACAGAATCAACAAAGAAAAAACATAGAATAAATAATAACATAGTATTAAATAGCGGAATAAAACTTTTATTTATATTCAGAATTTTGGATACAAAATTTTTCTGTATACAACAGAAAAAAAATATAGTTTAAATGCAAAGAAATATTTACTGTTTTACAATTCTTCAGATTGCACGTCTTTGGAATCCTCATCTTCACCAATCTTCAAATCCTAAGCTGAATTCTTTAAATTTGTACTGCTCGGATCTAACTCTAATGTTCCATGAAAAACATAAAACACTCTAGTCAGGATTAAATCATAGTTCAAGTAAATTAACTTCAGTATAAACTGAAATATAATAGTTAATACCAACATCGATGTCATATATAAAATAATTAGTGGTGGTATATGTTCATATCAGTGTATCTAGACCAAGTGTGATATCTGTTCAAACCAGTATATCTATTTCCAGGGAGGAACGATCTCGGACGCTTGCAAATGTACTCATATATATTTATCTATACAGGCACACCGCCTTAACTTCCCAAAACTAGAAAATAACCAGTATGTAAAATGATCATGGTTGTCGTAGCAGGTGAGAATAAGCCCAAATAAAGCATACAAAGGTAGCAACCTGAGTTGTAAGAAGATAGCATGTGTGTGCATAGGGTAATAGTGAACATAATAGTTCCCAAATGGGCTACATAAGCACGACTGTGTGTATATATATGCCAATGCACATACACGAACCGCATATATGTGTTGGACCCCACGTATACTCATGGCCACGAGTTCAACAAGGAAAATTAAGGCCAGGCTTTGTAAGTCACTTGGTAAATCAAAAATCAAATGCCATAGTCAAAAATGATATATGATACTAGAAGGGCAGTTTGCACATTACAACGATTAATGGGACATGGTAGTTGAGCCAAGCCGGAAAAATGATCAATGCAAGAGTGGGAGACTCATTTACATGTAGTATGGAATAAGGCACTGTAGAACCAGTTGAAACAAAGGCCAGTGACACGTGTACAAGGTCAACAAATACTACCGGTAATGTCTTATGTAATTGGAATCAATACAATATGAGTAACAACTAAATACCATGCCTAACCAAAGAACTGCAGGTTAAATTCAAGGCAAGTGAAACAAATTTGCAAGGCTGTGAAATCTCATGCTAAAAGAACAGGCATATATATGGCAGCATAGGACAAATGATCAATAAACATGATTTTTAAAAGTAGCCCTGTGAATATAAGCAATCTGGGTTCAATTTTAAACAAAAATGTTGGGTGCTTTCTTTTTCTCTTAACAAGGATACACATGAAATAAAGGAGTGATATCAATAAATTTGCTTTTCTATAACTTGACTTAGCATTAGTTAGAGCTCCCCATTGTTAGTGCATGGTACAACATACGTGGAACTGAGGAAAATCAACCAACGAAAACATAGAATATAAAATTGACACACATTACAATTTACTATATGATATATGTTATTAAAAGTTGGTTCATCATCATGGAAAATGACAGTAGCAATAATGACCATTAATATGATAAGTAATTGGCACCCAACTCTAATTATGCAAACCACATAGTCAAGCATACAGTACTATATATGGTTTTTTATGAACATGCTACATGCACTACGCATTTTTCTAGTTATTGATTACCATCCCCTGTGAATTACTTTATAAGATTCGTCGTTTCTAAAAATTTAAAAGTAATATGCGATAGTGTTATCCCAAAGCAATGGGCACAGGTGGTCTCGCCCTTAACAACTTTATTTTCGTACAAGCAGAGGATACTATTCTAGTATTATAAATGTGAGTTATTAATGGAGTGAGCATTGCAATTATGTGTATATATATATTTACTACATGTCCGCATATCATTGCATTATACTGCTCTCAATAAAGTGGAAGTGTATTGACATGTTTAACTAATGGCAACGACCGAATACTGATAATATAATAGCATGTTTACAAAAGACAATTGCAATATACTTAAGAACTTCCACTTTAATAGTCGCTACTGTAATGACCATCCACTTTAACAAATGGCAACAACAACATATGATATTGAAGGATATAATTATTTATATATGAAAGCAAAGACAAACATAACAAGGAAGAGTTAGATTGAGAATGGAAACTCTCCATTGCAACTTTTATTATCAAGTTTTTTTATGGACAAAGCGTTCAGTTTCTTTGATTTGTAAGTCACTAATGAAACGTATCAAATCAAATTAGAGGGTGATGTTTAAACATACACATTGAGAATCAATAAACAGCCAAATTTCAGTATTTAAGTGGACTACATTATCAAATATATATATGACCAAATTACCCTCAAAATATGGGTAATAAATCATGCCTATGGACCTATAAGGATATACTTTATGAATTGAGTCGATTTCATCTTCTAACTTAAACCTGTTAACTATATGAACTACTGGATAGTCTCTGAGAATTATAGCAAACACAGAAGGAGAAAACAAATACTGCAAGAAAATAAAAACTCTACTTTTTTTATTACTTTCTTTTTTGTTCACATTTTGCTTAATTCAAATGAGGAGAGAGCTCTTCTATTTATAGCATACAATAGACCATTCTAGATTTGCAATATTCTAGGAAATACCTAAATATTTGTGGAAAAATATCTTTTCCTAAATAATAGCAACTTTAAAAGCTCTCTCACTAAAAATAGGATCATAAATTTGAATTATTACTAATCACGCTATAATAGAGATTTGACTCTTTCTATTCCTAAAAACTTGGCTAAAATGCTTGAGATTAATTCTCAACAAATCCCTCCTTTAAGCTCAAGCATCTACCATCCTTTATTCCAATCATCGTCTTGCAATTTTTGAACAACAGTTTTGGCAATGGTTTGGTGAAGATATCCGCTACCTGATCACGGCTCGTAACATGATTCAGCTGTACATCCTTTTCCTTGACATGCTGCCAGATGAAATGAAAACGAACATCTATGTGCTTGCTCGTTTCGTGGTGAACTGGATTCTTCGATTGCAGACTTTTGATTCCTTTATATCTCACATGTTTTGGTAGAAGTATAGTAATCGTCCAAACTTTCTTTCTCATCAGTTCCTCTTCTTTTCTCGCTTTCTTATTTTCGGGTTGCTCTACCACCACGGCTTCTGTAGTTATCATTAGTGAAGAAACACTTGCAGCATCCACTAATGCAATTCTGATCTCTTTCCATGAATCGGTAATACCAGCCTTTACCATATCAACATATTCACCTTTAACAGCATCAGCTTGATCCTGCTCCAAAAGCTTGCCAACAACAACCGCACCTTCTACTTGATCAGCATTCGCAGCAATAATATATGCTGGCACCTTCAAAGCATTTTGAATGATCTGAACACCAATTTTCTGGTCAAAATTAGCCGTCTGCAAGTTTGCTAGTTCTTTGAATGCATACAGCAAGGCAACACCACCTTCAGACACAATTCTCTCTTCCACAACGGCTTTAGTTGCATTCAAGGCATCGGTAACTCTATCCTTCATCGCACTAACTTCAGCTTCGCTCGCTCCTCTAATTTTTAGAACTGCAACACCACCAGATAATTTTGTCAACCGCTCTTGCAGCTTCTGTTTGTCATAGTCCGATGAATTCAAATCAATACCAGACCTTAGCTGGTCACGTCTTTCTTCAACTTTAGCTGTATTTTCTTTTTCTACTTCATTTGATTCAACCGCCCTATAAACATTCATGGCATTATTTGCATCAAGCCCAACTTCAGTATCCTTCAAATCTACTTCTTTCTCAACAACATCATCATTAGTGTTACTTCGATCCTCGCCTTCTATATCAACAGGTTCGTCCTCATCAAAATTGCTATCAAATACGTTATATTCTTCCTTGTTCACTGCTAGTACCTCCTCAACTTGATCTGTATCTCTTTTTCTTGCTTCTGAGGCAGCCCTCTGAACCGTGGCTCTTCCTACATGCAATCGTGCTTCATCATTTGCTTTATCAACAGCTGCCCGTTCTTGTTTTGCAATTGCTTCAGCGGCTGCTCTTTGTCTTGCCTCTTCTACGTTCATTATATCGTCAATTTTTGTATCATGGCCATTAGCAATCTCATCATTATACATTTTCCCAATGACTTCCTCAGCGAATTCTTGATTGTCAACAGCTTCCTCCTGCTCGACTCTTTTCAGAGTCATACAATCAGCCTCGTCTTCTTTATTTTCCATTAGGGCCTCCTTGTTTGCGTACACCTCTTTCAGTAATTTCCACGAATCTCTTGCAGAATTTTCTCCTATAATATGGTTGAAAGCTTCTTCATCAACGTTCTCACACATAGCAACACGGGCTTGATGGTCTTTCCATCTCAACCTTGTAAATGTCTCATTCTCTTTCTCCGTCATATTTTTAACATCTTTTGGCCACTCGTATCCGCACTCAACAATCTTCCATAATCCTTTGGAGATCAATTCTTCTTTCTTTTTATTACTCCACTCTTCGAAGTTTTCTTTTGTGAGAACAAACGTCGAAAGAAATAAAAATGTCATAGTTTCAAACTGGCGCTCTGATACCAATTTGTTGAAAATTTGTCTAGCTCCGATACCAATTTGTTAACTATATGAACTACTGGATAGTCTCTGAGAATTATAGCAAACACAGAAGGAGAAAACAAATACTGCAAGAAAATAAAAACTCTACTTTTTTTATTACTTTCTTTTTTGTTCACATTTTGCTTAATTCAAATGAGGAGAGAGCTCTTCTATTTATAGCATACAATAGACCATTCTAGATTTGCAATATTCTAGGAAATACCTAAATATTTGTGGAAAAATATCTTTTCCTAAATAATAGCAACTTTAAAAGCTCTCTCACTAAAAATAGGATCATAAATTTGAATTATTACTAATCACGCTATAATAGAGATTTGACTCTTTCTATTCCTAAAAACTTGGCTAAAATGCTTGAGATTAATTCTCAACAAAACCAGTACGATCTCAATCAAATTAATATTTGTTTATTGCTATTCTTATGCAAATGAACCAGTAATTACCACTTTCATATGAAGATCAGTGTGGCAAAAACAATAATAACAAGGCATAAGATGCCTACTATGCGGGAACTTAAAGATGCAACAGACAAATAAGTGAAATAATAGGTCATGACAAACTTTGCTGGCGAAACCCAAACAAATCAATCAAAACCACCAATCATTTACATTTCAGTTTTGATGAAGTTAAAACTTGAACGCAACAAATCATGAGTAGAAATACTCATATTGAAGCGGACTCGAAGGTGATGTGCGCTAGCAGCAATGAAACTAGGAGGGAATGTCTTCCGAAAAGAGGTCTTGCGTCTTCAAGGTGGTGCCTTGCCTCACTAGTTTCCCTTTCACTTCAATATGGCCTCGGGGAAAGGAGCGATGGAAAACAGTAGAGGGAAATGTTGTCGCGAGCCTAGGTGGCCTTCAAGTGTTCTTCAGTGATGGAGGGGAAGAAATTGATTTGGGAAAAAAATGGGGAAACTAATTTAATTTAGGAAGAAATGATTTTGGGGAAAGAACAAATGGGGAATTCGGCCATTTAATTTAAGAGAAGAAAGAAATGAGTTTGCTAAAGGAAAAGAACAATTGCGTGAAATTTATAAAGGCAAAATTTAGAGATAAGAACGAAGTTCCATTACATATGGTTATAGGGAGTGGTGTGCATCAAAAATGGATATGCATGAATCTAACTGGGGGAAGGTTCATTTTTGGGTTGACTTAATATTTAACTGTACCGTGAATAGACGTTGAACGCTCCATATTCATACTGCAACACAGTCGCTAAACATGACAAAGATTATACGTACCTCTTCGTCATCGCCTTATGAATCCAGTAAAATTAATTTAATCGTAATCTGACTTCATTTGTGTACAACGATATTTTAAATTATTAATCGGTTCACCCATTTGATTATGTTTGTAAATAAAACAACTTTGTTCAATTTGAAATTTGAAATGTTGAATTCCAATTTCATCATATTCACAAATACACACATATTCAAGCAAAAAATTCTCCAATTCATTCAATGCCAACTACGTATATTTTTAAATTCAACCATTTATTTTTCAATCGAATTGCAATTTTTTTTCGAACATCCAACCAAATTGATTTCAAACATTCAATGATAAATATTTGTTTCTCAACCAGCCATTCTGAATTTTTAATTCAATTCATACACCAACAATATATTTGATTTTTTTTAAATCCCAGTATCAATATAAAATTGATTATCAATAGTTAAATTTTTAATTAATTCCATAATTTAGTTGTCAACATTTATGGGACATTACAATCTCCCCCTTTAAATCTTTTCGTCCTCGAAAAGGAGAGATCGTTGGGGTCATACCAATGTATATTTCAAATTTTCATATTTATGGGTAATTTATCCCCAACTAATTTAAATATCTATATTTAAGTCATCGATCCTCTTTGTTTATTCATCGTATTCAATTAACTTGGAAAATTAATTCTTCTTATGGTCGAAGATCGATTTTGATCAAACACGTTTTTCATTCATCTTTCGAATCGACTTTATCGATTTCCATGCTTTTTAAACTATACTCAATTTTCTAAACCAATTTTATCTCAAAATAATTTGAGATATTTCACCATTTTTCATTCTATTTAAATCTCTAAGAGATTCAAAATCATATAATTTTCTTCCAAAACCATTCTTTTTAAATTTTCACTTTCTGAATAAATTAGATTGATGCATCTCACATTATTCCAAATTTAATTATAAACATCATTTATCAACGTTACTTATCCATCGTTACAACTGTAACGGGTCTAGGCTTAGCAACCCTCAACCCAGTCTCCTTACATTCAATCCATTTAAATTTTTCTCACTCATTGAAGAGTGTATATAACATCTCCTCTTCAGGTCACAAATTAGACTTGAAAATTTCCGAAATCCGAAATCATTTATAATTTTTATTATACATAACTCGAAATTCAGGAAGAATATATTTGTATTATTACTCACTAGCTATGGACTTGAAAATACTCTGAAACCATCATTCTTAACTTAATTAGTTAGATAAATTTTAAATTTAAATTATTTATTTGAAAGTATTTGATAACTTGAAGTTTGACAAGTCTATTGTCGTTCTCAAAGATGTTAGGCATACACTAGCCAGGTGCACGACTAAAATATCCAAGATTCAACTCCTAGGGAAAATATTTCAAAATTTCTTTAAAAAAACAGATATGGAAAGTAACAATGGAAGATATATCAGAATCAAAAGAAAATTTGAGGTCACTAAGCATTGGCTGCTATATCTCAGAATCACGAAAACAAATTATCAAATGAAGATAAATCAAATCACGAGGATCAATCAAGTCACAAAGACACATCAAGTCACGAAGACAAATCCGTCACGAAGACATTGCTACATCGAACAGGTGGCTCCTAATCACTAAGATATCTCAAGCTCGCATGGCTTCATTCTACCTTTTGTAACTCTAGTGGCTACATCTCTTTCACTTGTAGATATGCCATGTGGACCATAGGTACATAATGGTTACGCCTGATTCCCTCAAGAAACATCCATACCCGTAAGCTTTCATGGCTTTGCGGATTACGCCCTTATCACGACTGTAAGTCACAACAGACACAATGTTACGCTTGGTTCATCCAAGAAACATCCGTCTATCGTAGGCCATCTACAGCCCTACAAACTACGCTACACGGTCGTGTTCTTCAAGGAACAATGCCAACTCGAATTTTATGTCCGCACAACCTACCACACCACCAGCACATCTCAACCGAGCTCGAAATTCAAAAGAGAAGGAAGGTACTTTCCTTACCTTGACTTGAAAACATATGATACTGTACATATATTATTTTATGTTACCTCCCGCATATCTCATACTTATAAAATTTCCTCAACACAATTTTCCAAATCATGTTTTTCAACACTTCGTATAAATTTCGTTATATAAGACAGTATCTCAAATCAATTACCTTCTAATTCTATAGCTTTCATATTCACTAAATTCTTATATATTTTTCCATATAATTTCTGGAAACTTCTATATCCAATATCCAAAGTCGCATATTCTCAGATTTCTATTAAATTTCAAAACTTTGATCTCTTAAGCAGCTCAGCTATTTGACAACTTCTCAAACTCTGATTTATTTGCTACAAACCAAATTTTCATCCAATTCTCTAATTATTAAGTCCATTACTCAATTCTCATCTTTATGCTCTCACAATCTCGAAAATTTCATCTTTATAGTAAAATTTTCCTTCATGCACCATTAATCTTCCATATTCGCATCCGTCCGACTGTAAATTAGCAAGCAAACAACTCCTTAAGTATCGATCCCATAGGCCGATACAGCATCAAATCAATACTCAGAAAATTATTCAACTCAACTAATCTCCAGTCTACTTCTAAATTTTCTTAACTCCACCTCTTAAATTTTTTACCAATCATTTCTTACGCAACTCTCGAATTCAGTTTACGAATCCACTTCTTCGACCTTCATTCTCGACATACGTCTTTTTGTTCTTTAGTTCTTGCTATTCTAATTTATCAAAACACCTTAGCCACTCACGATCTCTCTTTTTTTTTAATAATAATTCACACCTTCAAAATATTTAATTTTAAACTATACTTTATTCACTAAACCAAATACATAAACAATTAATTAATGATATATTAAATTTTGATTTAAACAGAAAGTAAATAGTATTTTCTTGGAATTTAACATAATTGATCCCATGCATAATCTTCTTTTCGAATAATCTTTTATTCGATACCATATTCTGATCTTTAGAATAATATCACCGTATTGGTCAACTCCATCTCCTCTAGCAACATTTTTTTCTTCCAATCGTTATTTACTTCTAAAAAGTAAACATTATTCCTTTTACAGGAATCTGGGCTCGTCAGACAAAATTAATTTCGATTATACTCTCACACACACACACACACACACACACACACACACACACACACACACATATATATATATATATATATATTCAAATCTCTCTTCATTCATATTTCACTTCGCTTATAACTCAGGTTTACAATTTACCTCTTGTTAATTAATTAACCAGCTTATAACTTACTATCGAATTCATATATTAGATTACGCATTATTGGTTTGGAACCAATTACAATTTATCTTCTCCAATTCTAAATAATCTAAATAAATTAATCAAATTCAACACAGTCGCAATCCAGTTATATCTTTTTTCGATTTTATTTTCATTTATCACTATTTCGAATATCAAAATAAAGTTCATCGTTTCATTTTTGAAACGATTTCAAACCTCCCTTTCCATTTAAATTCTCATCGGAATTCTTATTTCAACATATTTCAGTTATCTTTAACTGCTAAAACTCACAATTAGAAAATTTTATTCGTCGATTCTCTCATTCTTATAATCCTTAGATACCATTCGATGATGGATTCGAGAATCAATCCTAAGAGAACTTATCGAAGAATAGCTCTGGAAAATCCGGATTCGAAGACCTAAGGACTCCGAAAAATTTTAAATTTCAAAATAAAATTTTGTTTCTATTATATTATTTTTAAAACTCTAATTTCAAAATCATTTAATATTTCCAAAATAATTTCCCTTTAAAATTCTAATTTTTCAAAAACTCCTTTTATTTTCAAAATCCGCTCTTTCCATTGTCGATCCTATTCAATTTAAATTCGATAAGCTACACTTTGAATAAACCAAAGCTCTGATGCCACTTGTAACGTCCCGCCAATTTGACCGCTTCAAATTGGTGATTAAACCAACTTACAATGTTCAAATCGATGGATCGTTATTAGCTTACAGGGTTTAAAATAGAATCAACATAGAAAATAAAGCAGGATAAATAATAACACAGTATTAAACAATAGAATAATTTTTTTTATTTATAATCATAATTTTGGATACAAAATTTTTTTACATACAGAAAAAATATAGTTTGAATGCAAAGAAATATTTATTGTTTTATAAATCTTCAGAGTGCACGTCTTCGGAATCCCCAGCTTTGCTAGTCTTCGAATCCTAAGCTGAATTCTTTAAATTTGTATTGCTCGGATCTGACTCGAGCATTCCATGCAAAACATAAAACACTCAAGTCAGGAATAAATCATAGTTCAAGTAAATTAACTTCAATATAAACTGAAATATAACAGTTATTACCAACATCAATGTCATATATAAAATAAACACTGGTGGTATCTGTTCATATCGGAGTATCTAGACCAAATGTTGTATCTGTAATGACCCGCATTCTACGCATCGGAGGATCGTAGAATATTTATTTCTTTCCCATATGAAGTTGTACGGTCAAGTAACTTTGGGAAACATTCATTAGAGTCATTTCCCATGCTTATGATTTTTGTCGGTTTTTAAATGACCATTTTGCCCCTAGTTGGTACTGTTTTGGCCATAACTTTTGATTGGAAAGGAATTTTGACCTGAAACCACTTCCATTAGATTCGTTTGATGGTTTACCTTTCCGTAGAGTGGTCATAATAGCCAAACGGACTTACCGTTTGGGAGATATGGCTGAAATAAGGTTTGGAGGGTGAAAAACTACTTAATCGGGCCAAATCGGGTGATTAGTGAGTAGGCCCATAACCCATTTCGGGATTAGGGTTATGGGGAGGCTGAAATGAGATAAAGAATCATTCCATTTCAGTTTTCTAGTCTCCACTTATCACCAAGGAACCCTAAAATAAATCACCTCCAAATCATCTTTTGGTCAAGGATTTGGCTTAGCAATCTCTAATCAAGGAAGATCTACCCCAAAGCAACATTGGAGCTGCTGTTTAGCATAGAGATTCACATCAAATCAGAGATTTATTTCAGATCTTAGTTTATTTGTGGCTAAGGTGAGTGATTTGCATAGTTTTACACTAATTATGGCTAGTTAAGGGTAATTAGTGTTAATTAGCGAATTTAAGCATGATAAAATTCGTGAAAAATGTTCATAAATTCCTAAATGATGTTTTAGACCTCTGATATGAATTTGGGTTAGTTTAGTTAAGTTTTGCTAATCCTATTATTAGTTTCAACTAAACATGCTTAAGGGGAAATATGGGATTTTGGGTATGTTTGATCCATTTTAACCT
Source organism: Allium sativum (assembly GCA_030737875.1). Lineage (NCBI taxonomy): Eukaryota > Viridiplantae > Streptophyta > Magnoliopsida > Asparagales > Amaryllidaceae > Allium > Allium sativum. Next base: position 154,350,895 of record CM060912.1, read on the forward strand.
ATCATATTGATGTTTTGATGTTTGTGGTCGATTATGCATGTTGCTACGACTGTATGATATGCTTTGTGATTGATTTCAATAGTTGAAATGGTCGAAAACGTCGTCGAATGGCGTAAACACTTGCTGGTACAGTTTCAGAAAACAGTGCAGGGCTCGGATCGGATCGGATATGGGGCTCGGATCGGATATGTTGAACTGGGCAAGGAATTCGATCGGATCAGTACCTGACAATTGTGAAAATTGGCAAAAAGAAAGGCCACGCTAACTGAACGGGGATCGGATCGGATTAAGGAGGACAGATCGGAGCGGAAGCATGAAGACGGATCAGAGCGGAAGTATGAAGACGGATCAGATAGGAGCATGTGAAGGATGAGGAGGCGGATCGGAGCGAAAGCACAAACTGGAGGGGAATGGCACCCGACCCGAACCGCACCAAAAGAGGACACCCGACCCGAACCGTACCAAAAGAAGACCCGACCCGAATTGATGGAGGACACCCGACCCGAACCGATGGCTTGAGGAAGAACCCGACCCGACCCAGTATTGACCAATAACCCGAGATGCAAAGGTAGTCCAATATGGGAAGTTAGAGCTCAGGATCTAGTTGGGAACCAATGAGTTCACTTCATGGTTGGGCTTTGCTGCGGGACGTGTGCTAAGGAGTTGTCGACGTTCATAACTTCGATTCACCACTAAAAATGAAGGATGGCTACTTATCAGTGCAGTAGGGTCATTACGACCTGAAGGGCAAGGTGATTGTAGCAAGACTACGTTATCAGTGCAGTAGGGTCATTATGACCCGAGGGGCAAAGTGATGCGTAGTAAGACTATGAGCCAGTGCAGTGGGGTCATTACGACTCCATGGGGCAGAGTGGACATAGTAAGGATTAGTAAGGCTATAAGCCAGTGCAGTGGGGTCCTTATGACTCCATGGGGCAAAGTGGACATAGCGAAGGATTTGTGGCTACGTTATCAGTGCAGTGAAGCCATTTATGACTTCATGGGGCAAATTGATCGTAGCAAGGTATGTTGGGTGATCGAAGTGGTGAATATCGTATGCTTTACGCACTGAGTGAGAGATGTGAGGATGGATGCTATGTTTGATTGTTTGCCATCACTATGACATGCACACCTCCCCCACCTCCGAATCTTTACACCGTTTTATATGATACCTTAGAGTGTTGTACAGTATGTAGTGCTAACTCTTTGGTTGCAGGTCCAGGTTCAGGTATGTTTTACTCTACCTGTTATTGTTCACTTTAGATGCTTATCGCTCATACCAGGCTTTATGTCTGACCCAGAGTTTTATGTCTCCTCTTATTATTCTGGGTGCTCACACGAGCAGACTAGAGACAGGTTAGCTGGTGATGCGCGAGTAGCAGATTCGGAGGCGGGCAGGAGGCTTCCACGTATGATATATATATATATACACATTCTCCCTGTGTCGTTGGTGGTCGCTACTTGGGCATTAGTAGTGTACCTCTTTTATCTTGCTTTTGCTTTGAGACAATTTGAAAGTTGTAATAAGCTGTATTTTGGATTTCCGCTGCTATGATGTTTAGTTCTGGTTTTCAGCTTATGCACTGTCTCACCTGTTTTATGTCAAGTATATTATTATTATAAATTATTCTATGCGCTGTGAGACATTCTACAGGTTCTTTGTTAGTTCATTTCCTTCTTCCCTTTCCTTCTGACGACCCGTTCCGCGCTAACTGGACATTTGTACAGCGCACTTTTGGAGTAAATGTCGGTTGGTGCGGGGCGGGCCGTCACACTTGGTATCAGAGCTCTGGGTTGCGTAGTTAACCTAGGGAAAGACACCAGGGAGAGATAGTACGTATATGAGAGCGCGTATTTGTGATTACTTTGGTTTTCAAAAGCTATATATATATATATATATACTATTGGTAGTATAAGAGTGAAGTCGCACTGCACTAGCACCACTATGGAGTCGTTAATCGTTTCCCTTTTACAGATTAACGATGAGCCGAGACACGAGGGGTGCTGGTAGAGGGACCAACCAAGGGAATGCCGCTGACATGAGGGCAATGTTTGCTAACCTCATGAGAGACATGCTTAGAGAAGTGCAAGGGGCAGTTCCCAATCCCGGAGTTGGTGTTGGCCCAGTAGTGCAGGCGCCTAGGGTCGATTTCGCCAAGTTGTGCAAGGATTACACTAACCTTGGCGGAAAGCCGTTCCACGGAACGGAGTCGACCACGAATGTTCAAGACTGGATGGATAGCTGTGATCGTATCTTCGATGACTTGGGTCTTGAGGATGCGATGAAGAGAAGGTTAGCATCACGTCAGCTGCAAGGGCGAGCGATGAATTGGTGGAATGCCATTAGAACAGCTACTCCAGAAGACCAGGTGACTTGGGATCAGTTCAAGGCTCGCTTTAGCGAGAAGTTTATTCCAGCTGCCCAGAAGTCAGTGTTGTTCAAGAGGTTCTTGGAACTCAAGCAGAACGGAAGGGCAGTTTCTAATTATATTGCTGAGTTCGACACTTTGTCGAAGTATGGACTATCTCTTATCGATACTCTTGAGAAGAAGAATGAGAAGTTCATTACTGCCCTGGAAGGATACTTGGGGGAAAGGCTTATTACTCACATCGATGAGACTTTTGAATCGATTGTGGGGATGGCTTTGAGATCAGAGAGTCTTTACCCTAAGTCAAAGACTGAGGTTGCATCTGCAGAAGGGCCAAAGCCGCAAGCAGGCGGTGGAGGCAAGAATAACTCTCAGAATAAGAGGAAGCAGGACCAATCTAAGGGTGGCCAGAAAAAGAGTAAGAAGGATGTTGAGTGCTTCAGCTGTGGTAAGAAGGGCCATTATGCTAAAGAATGTCGGGCCAAGCCAGCGGAAAGGAAGTGCTACAACTGTGGTCAAGTGGGACATCATAAGGATAAGTGTCCGCAACCTCTTAAGGAGAAGCAGATTGTGAAAGCATATGCTATTGATGTTGTTCCTTCTTCGTCGAATGCCCCAACTGCGGCGGAGAAAGGAAAGAATGTTGTTATTCAAGGTATTCTTTCTATTTATGATATACCAGTTCGAGTTTTGTTTGATACTAGGGCTTCCCGTTCCTTCATATCTAGTGACCTGGTAGATAGGTTGGGACTGGAACCCGAGATAGTCGATAGACCATTGGTTGTGAGGAACCCGATTGGTGGTTCGTCTAGCCTTAGTATAATTTGCAGGAATTTGGTCTTATCGAGTCATGGATGTATGTTTGTTTGTGATTGCTTTGTTTTGGGCTTTACTGGGTATGGCATTATATTGGGAGTCGATTGGCTCTAAAGATACGGGGTGGTGGTAGACTGTGAGGGCTTTTTGGTGACAATGAGGGCGGATGATGAGCGGAGGGTAGTGTTTGGTAGTCTACCTAGTGATGGGGTTATGGCTAGTTTTGTAAATTCCCTCGACATCCCGCAGGATGAGTTGTCAGATGTGCCGTGGTTGGCCAGTATCCGGACGTCTTCGAGGAGGTGACCGGGCTTCCACCACACCGAGAGATTGAGTTCCGTATTGATTTAGTGAAAGATGCCAGACCTATAGTGATGCCACTTCGTCGTATGGCACCAAGGGAGCAGAGAGAGCTCGGGGTGCAAGTCAGCAATCTTTTGAAGAAGGGATTTATTAGGAGGAGTGTCTCCGAGTGGGGAGCACCAGTTGTGTTTGCCACTAAGGCAGATGGTTCCCTTCGTTTGTGTGTGGACTATCGCGAGTTCAATAAGGTAACGAGGAAGAATAAGTATCCTCTACCACAGATAGATGATTTGTTTGATCAACTGGAAGGAGCAAGAGTGTTCTCCTAGTTGGACCTCGCGACAGGATTTCATCAGCTTCGAGTAGCAGAGGAGAGTGTTCCGAAAATGGCATTCAGGACGCCGTCTGGATTTTATGAGTGGTTGGTCATGCCATTTGGGTTGACCAATGCACTAGCCTACTTTGTGGATCTTATGAATCGAGTATTCAGGGATCAGTTGAATAAGTTTGTTCTTGTGTTCGTGGATGATATCCTTGTTTACTCAAGGACAGAGGAAGAACACAAGGGACACTTGAGGATAGTGATGGAGGTGTTGAGGAAACACCAATTGAAAGCGAAATTCTCTAAGTGTCATTTCTGGAGAAGGGAAGTGAGATTCTTGGGTCATGTTGTTTCAGAGAGTGGTATTGCCATGGACCCTGCGAAGGTGGCTACAGTACAGGATTGGCCTACGCCCAAGAATGCTACAGATGTAAGAAGTTTCTTGGGGTTAGCTGGATATTATCGTAAGTTTATCCAGGACTTCTCCAAGATAGCAGCACCGTTGACTCAGTTGACTAAGAAGAATCAATCCTTCGTCTAGGACGGAGTGTGTGAGGATGCCTTCAAGAGTCTAAAGGAGAAGTTGACGCGCGCGCCAGTGTTAGTCATTCCTAAAGGGAATGAAGAGATGACGGTATACACGGATGCTTGTGGTACCGGACTGGGTGCTGTATTGATGCAAGGAGATAGGGTTGTAGCTTATGCTAGTCGACAGCTAAAGCCACATGAGAAGAAGTATCCTACCCATGATTTGGAATTGGCAGTGATTGTGTTTGCGCTGAAGATGTGGAGACACTATCTCTTGGGAGAAAGATTCGAGTTGTTTACCGATAATAAATCGTTAAAGTATCTTTTCTCCCAGAAAGATCTAAATCTCCGTCAGCAGAGATGGCTAGAGTTCTTGGCTTCGTATGATTTTGATATCGCATACACACCTGGGAAGGGTAATGCGGTAGCCGATGCCTTGAGTAGGAGACAGGCCAGCTTAGGGGCTATGTTTCTTGAATGGAAGCAACTGGAGTATATAGCGGGGTTTGATTTCAGACCAAGGTGCGAATTGGATCCAGTTATGCTAGCTAGTTTGGCGATCAGACCCACTTTGATAGAGCGGATTGGTTCCAGCCAGAGGGACGATCCTAACCTATTGGAAATCATCTCCAAGTTAGAGATGAACATCGACGGTGAGGAGATGAGTACGTATGGGCTTGATCGAAATGGATGGCTTCGAAAGAATGGAAGACTAGTTGTGCCCAATGTGAATGGTTTGAGAGATGAAGTACTTCGTGAATGTCATCACTCAAAACTGACTAAACATCCCGGTGGTAATAAGATGTATCGAGACATGAAGCAGACTTACTACTGGGTAGGGATGAAAAGAGACGTTGGGAAGTTTATATCCAAATGCATGAATTGCCAGCTAGTTAAAGCCGAGCAAAAGAAGCCTAGTGGTTTGTTGCAACCATTAGAGATTCCCGAATGGAAATGGGAGCAAGTCTCGATGGATTTCATCGATGGTTTACCGAGGACTAGGTCGGGATACGATAGCATATGGGTAATTGTGGATCGATTGACTAAGAGTGCAAGATTTATACCAGTCAAATCGACCAGGACGGCAGCCAAGTAGGCAGAATTGTATATGAAATGGGTAGTGAGATTTCATGGAGTACCCAAAAGCATTGTGAGTGACCGAGACCCGTTGTTCACTAGTGGGTTTTGGAAGAGCTTACAAGAGGCTCTAAGGTCAGGATTACATCTCAGTACCGCATATCATCCTCAGACCGACGGTCAGACGGAGAGGGTGAATCGTATATTGGAAGATCTCTTGAGAGCTTGTATATTGGATTTTGGTGGATCATGGGATGACCATTTGCATCTAGTAGAGTTTGCATATAATAATAGCTACCAATCCAGTATCGGTATGGCTCCATATGAAGCTTTGTACGGAAAACCATGCAACTCACCATCATGTTGGATAGAGATTGGCGAGAAGTTTGTGCTTGGACCAGATGTGGTGAGGGAAACTTCTGATAAGATTAAGATCATTCAACAACGAATGAAAGCTGCCCAAGATAGGCAGAAGAGTTATGCTGATAAGAGGAGAAGAGACTTGAAATTCTTCGTTGGTGGCTTGGTGTTTGTCAAGATCTCTCCGTTAAAGAGCGTGATTCGATTTGGCAGGAGAGGCAAGTTAGCACCAAGATTTGTTGGCCTATTCCCTGTTCTTGAATTAGTCGGGAATTTGGCATATAGAGTTGGCTTACCAAAGAAAATGGCGGGAGTTCACAATGTATTTCATGTTTCCCAACTAAGGAAGTTCGTCCACGATTCAGATATGACTATTTCACCTGATCAGTTAGAGGACTTCGAAGTAGAACCCGAGGCGGTTGGGAACCGCAAGCCGATTCATATTGTGGGACACGATACGAAGCAACTTCGAAGGAAGGCGGTGAAGCTAGTCAAGGTTCAGTGGGGCGAGAACGAGAATGATTGTACTTGGGAGACAGAGGAGAGCATTAGGAAGGCGTATCCAGAACTCTTTGCCTGGTAAGACTTACTTCGTAATTTAGTTTTCCGCATGCTAGGATAGATTTGTTTTGCTTGGTTGCATGTTTGATTGTTGTTTTATGGTTGATAGGCATGCGGGACCTTTGTGTGTGTTTTGATTAGGGAATTTCGGGGGCGAAATTTCTTAAGGGGGGAGAGTGTAATGACCCGCATTCTACGCATCGGAGGATCGTAGAATATTTATTTCTTTCCTATATGAAGTTGTATGGTCATGTAACTTTGGGAAACATTCATTAGAGTCATTTCCCATGCTTATGATTTTTGTCGGTTTTTAAATGACCATTTTACCCCTAGTTGGTACTGTTTTGGCCATAACTTTTGATTGGAAAGGAATTTTGACCTGAAACCACATCCATTAGATTCGTTTGATGGTTTACCTTTCCGTAGAGTGGTCATAATAGCCAAACGTACTTACCGTTTGGGAGATATGACTGAAATAAGGTTTGGAGGGTGAAAAACTGCTTAATCGGGCCAAATCGGGTGATTAGTGAGTAGGCCCATAACCCATTTCGGGATTAGGGTTATGGGGAGGCTGAAATGGGATAGAGAATCATTCCATTTCAGTTTTCTAGCCTCCACTTATCACCAAGGAACCCTAAAAATGGCCTCCAATCTCTAAATCACCTCCAAATCATCTTTTGGTCAAGGATTTGGCTTAGCAATCTCTAATCAAGGAAGATCTACCCCAAAGCAACATTGGAGCTGCTGTTTAGCATAGAGATTCACATCAAGTCAGAGATTTATTTCAGATCTTAGTTTATTTGTGGCTAAGGTGAGTGATTTGCATAGTTTTACACTAATTATGGCTAGTTAAGGGTAATTAGTGTTAATTAGCGAATTTAAGCATGATAAAATTCGGTAAAAATGTTCATAAATTCTTAAATGATGTTTTAGACCTCTGATATGAATTTGGGTTAGTTTAGTTAAGTTTTGCTAATCCTATCATTAGTTTCAACTAAACATGCTTAAGGGAAAATATGGGATTTTGGGTATGTTTGATCCATTTTAACCTATCATATTGATGCTTTGATGTTTGTGGTTGATTATGCATGTTGCTATGACTGTATGATATGCTTTGTGATTGATTTCAATAGTTGGAATGGTCGAAAACGTCGTCAAATGGCGTAAACACTTGCTGGAACAGTTTCAAAAAACAGTGCAGGGTTCGGATCGGATCGGATATGGGGCTCGGATCGGATATGTTGAACTGGGCAAGGAATTCGATCGGATCGGTACCTGACACTTGGGAAAATTGGCAAAAAGGAAGGCCACGCTAACTGAATGGGGATCGGATCGGATTAAGGAGGACGGATCGGAGCGGAAGCATGAAGACGGATCGGAGCGGAAGTATGAAGACGGATCGGATAGGAGCATGTGAAGGATGAGGAGGTGGATCGGAGCGGAAGCACGAACTGGAGGGGAATGGCACCCGACCCGAACCGCACCAAAAGAGGACACCCGACCCGAACCGTACCAGAAGAAGACCCGACCCGAATTGATGGAGGACACCCGACCCGAACCGATGGCTTGAGGAAGAACCCGACCCGACCCATTATTGACCAATAACCCGAGATGCAAAGGTAGTCCAATATGGGAAGTTAGAGCTCAGGATCCAGTTGGGAACCAATGAGTTCACTTCATGGTTGGGCTTTGCTGCGGGACGTGTGCTAAGGAGTTGTCGACGTTCATAACTTCGATTCACCACTAAAAATGAAGGATGGCAACTTATCAGTGCAGTAGGGTCATTACGACCTGAGGGGCAAGGTGATGGTAGCAATACTACGTTATCAGTACAGTAGGGTCATTATGACCCGAGGGGCAAAGTGATGCGTAGTAAGACTATGAGCCAGTGCAGGGGGTCATTACGACTCCATGGGGCAGAGTGGACATAGTAAGGATTAGTAAGGATATGAGCCAGTGCAGTGGGGTCCTTGTGACTCCATGGGGCAAAGTGCACATAGCGAAGGATTTGTGGCTACGTTATCAGTGCAGTGAAGCCATTTATGACTTCATGGGGCAAAGTGATCGTAGCAAGGTATGTTGGGTGATCGAAGTGGTGAATATCGTATGCTTTACGCACTGAGTGAGAGATGTGAGGATGGATGCTATGTTTGATTGTTTGCCATCACTATGACATGCACACCTCCCCCACCTCTGTATCTTTACACCATTTTATATGATACCTTAGAGTGTTGTACAGTATGTAGTGCTAACTCTTTGGTTGCAGGTCCAGGTTCAGGTATGTTTTACTCTACCTGTTATTGTTCACTTTAGATGCTTATCGCTCATACCAGGCTTTATGTCTGACCCAGAGTTTTATGTCTCCTCTTATTACTCTGGGTGCTCACACGAGCAGACTAGAGACAGGTTAGCTGGTGATGCGCGAGTAGCTGATTCGGAGGCGGGCAGGAGGCTTCCACGTATGATATATATATATATATACACATTCTTCCTGTGTCGTTGGTGGTCGCTACTTGGGCATTAGTAGTGTACCTCTTTTATCTTGCTTTTGCTTTGAGACAGTTTGAAAAGTTGTAATAAGCTGTATTTTGGATTTTCGCTGCTATGATGTTTAGTTCTGGTTTTCAGCTTATGCACTGTCTCACCTATTTTATGTCAAGTATATTATTATTATATTTTATTCTATGCGCTGTGAGACATTCTACAGGTTCTTTGTTAGTTCATTTCCTTCTTCCCTTTCCTTCTGACGACCCGTTCCGCGCTAACTGGACATGTGTACAACGCACTTTTGGAGTAAATGTCGGTTGGTGCAGGGCGGGCCGTCACAGTATCTGTTCATACTAGTGTATCTATTTCTAGGGAGGAACGATCTCGGGCGCTTGCGAATGTTCTCATATATATTTATCTATACAGGTACACCACCTCAGCTTCCCAAAACCAGAAAATAACCTGTATGTAAAATGATCATGGCTGTCGTAGCAGGTGAGAGTAAGCCCAAATAAAGCATACAAAGTTAGCAACCTGAGTGGTAAGAAGACAACATGTGTTTGTGCATAGGGTAATAGTGAACATAGCAGTTCCCAAATGGGCCACTTAAGCACGACTACATGTATACGTATGCCAACACCTATACACGAACCACATATATGTATTGGACCCCATGTAAACTCATGGTCACGAGTTCAGCAAGGAAAATTAAGGCCAGGATTTGTATGTCACTTGGCAAATCAAAAACCAAATGCCGTGGTCAAAAATGATACATGATATTAGAAGAGCAGTTTGCATATTGCAACGATTAATGGGGCATGGAAGTCGAGCCAAGCTGGAAAAATGATCAATGCAAGAGTAGGAGACTCATTTACATGTAGTGTGGAACAAGGCACTGTAGAACCAGTTGAAACAAAGGCCAGTAACATGTGTACAAGGTCAACAAGTACTACCAGTAAAGTCTTACGTAATTGGAATCAATACAGTATAAGTAACAACTAAATTCCATGCCTAACAAAAGAACTGCAGTGTATATTCAAGGCAAGTGAAACAAATTTGCAAGGCAGTGAATTCTCATGCTAAAAGAACAGGCACATATATGGCAGCGTAGGACAAATGATCAACAAACATGATTTTTGAAAGTAAACCTGTAAATATAAGCAATCTGGGTTCAAGTTTAAACAAAAAAGTTGGGTGCTTTCTTTTTCTCTTAACAAGGATACACATGAAATAAAGGAGTGACATCAATAAACTTTCTTTTCTATAACTTGACTTAGCATTAGTTAGAGCTCCCCATTGTTTGTGCATGGTACCACATACGTGGAACTGAGGAAAACCAACCAGGGAAGCATAGAATATAAAATTGATACACATTACAATTTACTATATGATATATGTTATTAAAAGTTGGTTCATCGTCGTGGAAAGTAATAGTAGCAACAATGAAAATTAATATGACAAGTAATTGGCACCCAACTCTAATTATGCAAACCACATAGTCAAGCTTACAGTACTATGCATGTTTTTTTTTTATGAACACGATACATGCACTACACATTTTTCTGGTTATTGATTGCCATCCACTATGCATTACTTTAAAAGATTCATCGTTTCTACAAATTTAAAAGTAACAAGATACAGGTGGTCTCACCCTTAACAACTTTATTTTCGTACAAGTAGAGTATACTATTCTAGTATTATAAATGTGACTTATATATGAAGTGAGCGTTGCAATTATGTATATATATGTTTACTACATGTCCGCATATCATTTCATTATACTGTTCTCATTAAAGTGGAAGTGTAATGACTTGTTTAACTAATAACAACGATCAAATACTGATAATATAATAGCATGTTTACAGAAGACAACTGCAATATACTTAAGAACTTCCACTTTAATGATCTCTACTGTAATGACCATCCACTTTAACAAATGACAACAACATATGATATTGAAGGATATAATTTTTTATATACCAAAGAAAAGACAAATAGAACAAGGAAGAGTGAGCTTGAGAATGGAAACTCTCCATTGCAACTTTTACTATCAAATTTTTTTATGGACAAAGCGTTCAGTTTCTTTGATTTGTAGTCACTGATGAAACATATTAAATCAAATTAGAGGGTGATGTTTAAACATACGCATTAAGTACCAATAAATAGCCAAATTTCAGTATTTAAGTGGACTACATTATCAACTATATGTATGACCAAATTTGCATCAAAATATAGGTAATAAATCATGCCTATGGATGTATAAGGATACACTTTATCAACAGAGTCGATTTCATCTTCTAACTTAAACCAGTACGATCTCAATCAAATAAATATTTGTTTATTATTATTCTTATGCAAATGAACCAGCAATTACCACTTTAGTATGAATATCAGTGTGGAAAAAACAAGGATAACATGGCATAAGATGCCCATTATACAGGAATTTAAAGGTGCAACAGACAAATAAGTGCAATAACAGGCCGTGACAAACTTTGCTGGCGAAACCCAAACAAATCAAGCAAAGCCACCAATCATTTATATTTCAGTTTTAACGAAGTTAAAACTTGAACGCAACAAATTGTGAGTAGAAATACTCACCTTGAAGTGGACTCGAAGGTGATGCACGCTAGCAACAATGAAACATAGAGGGATCGGCTTCCGAAAAGAGGTCTTGCGTCTTCAAGGTGGTGACTTGCCTCACTAGTTTCCCTCTTCACTTCGATACGACCTCGGGGAAAGGAGCGATGGGAAACGGTGGAGGGAAATGTTTTCATGAACCTAGGAGGCCTTCATAGCGTTCTTCGGTGATGGAGGGGAAGAAACTGATTAGGGAAAAATAGGGAAGTTGATTTAATTTAGGAAGAAATGATTATGGGGAAAGAACAAATGTGGAATTTGGCCATTTAATTTAAGAGAAGAAAGGAATGAGTTTTGCTGAAGGAAAAGAACAATTTTGTGAAATTTATAAAGGCAAATTTTGGCGATAAGAACGAAGTTTCACCATATATGGTTATAGGGAGTGGCATGGATCAGGAATGGGTATGCGTGAATCTTACTGGGGAAGGTTCATTTTTGGTTTGACTAAATATTTAATTGTACCGTGAACTGACATCGAATGCTCCATATTTGTACTACAGCACAGTCACTAAATACGACAAAGATTATACATACCTCTTCGTCTTCGCGTTATGAATCCAGTAAAATTAATTTAATCGTAATCTGACTTCGTTTATGTACAACGATATTTTAAATTATTATTCGGTTCACCCATTTGATTTTGTCTGTCAATAAAACAACTTTGTTCAATTTGAAATTTGAAACGTTGAATTCTACTTTCATCAAATTCACAAATACACACATATTCAAGTAAAAAAAATTCTCCAATTCATCCAATGCTTACTACGTATATTTTTAAATTCAACCATTTATTTTTCAATCGAATTCCAAATTTTATTCGAACATCCAACCAAATTGATTTCAAATATTCAACGATAAATATTTGTTTCTCAACCATCCATTCTGAATTTTTAATTCAATTCATACACAAACAATATATTTAATTTTTTTTGAAATCCCAATATCAATATAAAATTGATTATCAACAGTTTAATTTTTAATTAATTCCATAATTTAGTTGTTGAAATTTCGGGGACATTACAGAAGACTGGAAACCTCTTCGGGCATTTGTGAAGAGTCGAATCAACCCAGATTTGGGTATTGAATATAGATAAAAGACCAGAAACCCCTTCCTACATTTGTGAAGAGCGAATCAACCCAGGTTCGAGTATTAAATATAAATAGAAGACCGGAAACCCCTTCTGGCATTTGTTAAAAGTCGAATCAACTCAGATTCGGGTATTAAATACAGATAGAAGACCGGAACCTCTTCCGACATTTGTGAAGAGCCAAATCAACCCAGATTCGGGTATTAAATATAGATAGAAGAATGGAAACCCCTTCTGGCATTAATTTTTTGGCATCCCTCTTGGATTTGATTTGTGAAGCAGAGGTTGTACGTGCTTCCTGAGCCACTCCGTTGGCTTTTGATATCAAAGCAGAGGATGTACGTGCTTTGTTAGCCACTCTCTAGGCATATGCGTCCGGTGCGCTTGGCTAGCTTATCCACAAGCAGGGCCCAAGGACTTACCCAACCTCCCTCCAGGAGACGCCTTATCCTGACCATCGTAGGTGATGATAAGGTCTTAGAAACTTAGACGGGGCCATCGTAGGTATAGAACTAAGGTTTACTCTTTTGATGCTCTATACTGACCATCGTAGGTACTGATAGGGGCTATATGTCACCCCCTCCTAGGGGTGCCCTATCCTGACCATCATAGTTAATTATAGGGGTTGGCGTTCCCTTTTGCAGGTAATGGGGAACATAACCAGAGGTAGGATGTGCTCTTCTTCGAGCAGAGGTAGGACGTGCTCAATTCTAGCAGAGGCAGGGCGTACTCTTCTGCGAGCAGAGGCAGGGCGTGCTAATTTTTAGATGCATCGCCATGACCATTTCTAGTGTGAAACGGTGGCTTATGCTTTTGATGCTTTAACCAACCCCCCTCTGTTTAGGAATGGAGAAAGACTAACACACCATTCCCCTTCGGGGAAATGCCTCCCTGACCAATTTTTGGTGATGACAAGCGATTTGATCCTTTTTTCAGCTTGACCCCTTTCGGGTCTCTTTTAAGCTACTTAAAGGGTTTCCGTGCCCTCAGTTACATGATCATCTTCGGAGGAAAGCCTTTTTCCTTATTCCTTTATCGTTGAGAAGTATGGTCTTAAATGTTCCGAGTTCCATGTTCTCGGAACAAGATCACCATTGGGTCTGCACAGTCGATATGTCTTGGGCGTAACTTCTTGATGGACGATCAAGGGTCCTTCCCAATTTAGGCTAAGAGGGCCATCCGCTAGGTTCTTTGTGTTAGCCATCCACTCTTCACAAAACTAACTCTTCTTTTGCGAAAGTTCTCGTCCTGACCTTTGTGTTGTAGTATTTCGTAATCCTTCTCTGATATTCAGTTGTTCTGATTACAGCCTCTTCTCTTAATCCCTGAATTAAGTCTAAGGATTCCTTTCTTAACTCCTGATTGGGATTAAAAGCATATGTTATCCTTTTATGCGATGGGATTTCGACCTCAACCGAAAGCATCGCTTCGCTTCCATATGACAAGGAAAAAGGGTTGTGTCCTGTTGTTGTTTTGACAGAGGTTCTATATGCCTAAAGCACTAAGGGTCACTCTACGGCCCAATTTCCTTTGGCTTGATTTAGGCGCTTTTTAAGAATTGTCTTTATGGTTTTGTTGGCAGCTTCGACAGCTCCGTTGGCCTTCGGATGGGCTACCGAGGAGAAACTTTTAATGATTCCATTTTTCTCATAGAACCGGGTGAATTCTTCACTCTCGAATTGAGTTCCATTATTTGATATAATTTTTTAAGGGGTTCCAAAGCGGATAACAATGTTCTTTATTACGAATCTTAACACCTTTTTAGATGTGATCGTCGGAAGTGGTTCTTCTTCCACCCATTTAGTGAAATAGTCGATAACTACTACGACATACTTAGATCCTCCTTTGGAGATTGGTAAGGGTCCGATTAAATCTATCTCCCATACGTCGAATGGCCAGGGACTCGAGATAGCTGTTAGCTCGCTAGGAGGAAGCCAGGGAACCTTACAGTACCTTTGACACCTTTCACATTTTTTGACATATTCAACCGCTTGATTAACTATCCATGGAAAATAATAACCTTGTCGCATGACCCTTTTGTCCATCTTAGTTCCACTGGAATGGTCTCTACATCGTCCTTCATAATCTTCTTTCAATAGGTTAAGCCCATCCTCGGAGCTTACACATCTTAAGTAAGGAAGTGAATGCCCCTTTTTATACAGTATATTATCGTAATCACAAATGTAGGAGCTTGGTGTTTTATCCTTCTCCCGTCTTGCTTACTGTAGCCAACGTTCCGTTCAAGAGATAGTCTATCATGGGAGTCGCCCACGTATTTCCATGGTGGCGGTCTGTTTCCATTAAGGGAGGTTCCTTTTTACGGTTTCCCTCTTTGTTTTCTTCGTCCCCCCTTCTCAAGGCTTGGGACCTAGTTAAGACTAAAAATTCCTTCCTTGTTTCCGACTCTTCATGCTTGATACTAGGCCTTTCTTGATATCCCATGGGAATTACTCGAGTTTAAGGGGGGGCCCGGGAGTTGGCTAATTTGGCTTGTGAATCTACTTGAGTATTCTCCCTGTGGGGAATTTGATGAATTGAAAAATCCTCAAACAGGGAGAGCAATTTTAATATCCTCTTCACATATAGGGTTAGCCGTGCATCCTTGGTTTGATAGGTTTTCTTTATTAGATTTACCATTAGTTGTGAATCACTAAAAATATCTATTCGAAATATCCTCGACTGTAGTGCCAAATTCAAACCAGTCATCATTGATTCGTACTCAGCTACGTTGTTAGTTGCTGGGAATCCTAACTTCATGGCATAGTGCAAACGGTGTCTGTCTGGGGTAATTATAATATAACCTGCCCCTGCTCCCTGTTTGTTGGAAGCTCCATCTATAAATAGTTACCACTTGGCCTTTAAGTCAGTCTGTTTAACTGATTGCTCTATAATGAAGCTTGTGCACTCATTCACGAAGTTTGCAAGAGCATGCCCTTTAGTTGTCATTCGAGAGCGAAATTCAGTCTCATACTAGCTGAGTTCAACTCCCTATTTAATAACCTTCCGGAGGTTTCTGGCTTACTGAAACCTGTTTAAGCGGAAAGCTAGTGAAAATCTTAATAAGGTGAGCTTGGAATTATCCTCTTAGCTTTCATGTGGTAAGTACTAGGCAATTTGCTAGTTTTTCCATTACTATGTTTCGGGTTTCGTCCTTTAGCCTTCTGCTGACATAATAAATTGGGTGTTGAGTCCCATTACTTTCTCTTATTAGGACTGAGCTTACCGTATATTCTGAGACAGCCATATATTGGTATAAATTTTCTCCTTTTTCCGGACTGGATAAAATTGGGGGAGTCCCCATATGAGCTTTCAATTCTTTAAAGGCCTTCCTACATTCTTCATTCCATTCGAAATTCTTCTTCTTCTTTATAACATCGTAGAAATGGACACATTTAATTTGTCAATGGCTTTAGAAATGAACCTACTGAGGGCTGCTACCTTCCCGTTTAAGCTCTTGACTTCTTTGCTTGTCCTAGATTCTTCCACGTCTCTTATGGCTTGAATTTGGTAAGGGCTAGCTTCAATCTCTTGCTTACTTTCCATATATCCCAGGAACTTTCCAGATTGAACCCCAAAAGAACACTTCTGTGGGTTTAACTTCATTTGGTAACTCCTTAAGATGTTGAACATTTCTTCCAAGTCCTTTAGATGGTTCTCTATTTTGGTGGACTTCACTAGCATGTCATCTATATATACTTTCATATTGCTTCCTATCTGTTCTTGGAACATCTTGTTTACCAGTCTTTGGTATGTTGCTCCCGCATTCTTCAACCCAAAGGGCATCACTTTATAGCAGAATGTTCCCCAATTAGTGATAAAACTTGTATGCTCCTTGTTGGGTTTATGCATTGGAATTTGGCTGTACCCAGAGTAAGCATCCATAAGGGATAGTATCTTGTGACCACTCGTGGCTTCAACTAACCGGTCAATCCACAAAAGGAGATAGCAATCTTTTGGGCAACCCTTGTTTGAGTCCGTCTAATCAGCACACATTCTCCACTTCCCATTGGACTTCTTTACTAGCACAGGATTGGCTAACCATTTTGGCTAAAGGACCCCCAGGATAAACCCGTTAGTTTCTAACCTTCTGACCTCCTCCTTTAAGGCTTCTAACCTGTCTCTATTATATTGTCTTTTCTTTTTCCGAATCAGAACCACTGAAGGGTCAATGTTTAAGGCAAGACTTATAATAGAAATATTGATACCGATCATGTCTAAATGGGCCCAGGCGAAAACATCCTTGTTGAGTTGTAGGAACTGAATTAAGTCGCTCTTAAGGGGTTCTGTCAGCCTTTTCCCTATGTTGATGACCTTCGATTCATCCTTTGAATCAACATTTACCTCTTTTACGTCTTCTATCGGTTTCATTCACTAGTTCAAAACAGGCCTATTGCTTCGCCTTATTTGCATCAGTTATGGCAACAACAGATGCAAATAGTGAAAGTTGCATCGGTTCCATCAGAAAACTTGATGCAGTTAGTAAGAGGAAAGCAGTAGATAATACAAGATTGAATTTTGCATCGGTCTTCTATAACAACTGAAGAAAATAAATAGATGCAAATAGTTGTAGTTGCATTGGATAAAAATAAAATTGATGCAACTATATTTATTTGCACAAGCAGGAAATGTTTTTTCACTTTACACGTTGCTTCCCGCCCATTATCCCCCTTCCTATTCCTTTTTCCCAAAAAAAGCTTCAGGTACGTTTTAATTTCCCTTAAAAGAATGACCAACGCAGGAATTAAAAAACAACCTAGAAATCAGATTTCAAATTAGCATCGCACTTGATTTCGTTGCTTGGATTCTACTACTCTAGGTATTGTTTTTCCTTTTTTAATTTCTTTATTTTGTTTCGATGTTTTGGGAGGTTTGCTATTCATAGATCCAAGGCCGGTTCGGTGGATTTTTTGTTGGCGGAGGCGTTTCGAGCTCAATTGAATTACATTTTTTTCCTGTATTGGACGCAGGTGGTGAAGGAGGAGGAATGAAAGATGGTGGAGGTTGAAGGAATAGGAGGTTGCAAAAAGTTTTGGAGTTTTCCACAGATACAATTGAGGATTTCGGACTTTGATTGACAAGGTGACTTACATGGGTGATGGAGGATAGGTGTAAAAGCAATGTTGTGTCGGGTTTGTAGGGCTTTGCTGAGATGGTTTGAGGCAATTTACAATGTTGAAAGCTAGGGAAGGTGTTGTTAGTGAGGTAGGGCTGTGAGGTAGCAGTCTCCTATGGAGTTTCATATTGAGATTGCAGTAAGTAATGGTCTGAATGATAGTCGTAAGTTTAATGTCGATTGTAGTTGAACAGAGTTTGGTGAAGTTTGCTGGACCATTATTGAGAAGAGGACCATGAGGTTTAGGCAGGGGAATTGAGCGATGTCGTTATACTGAATTTGAAGGCAATAGTGGGAAAATTTATAGCGTTGTTAGCGAGGCATGCTGTGATAAAGAAGTAAGATGGGGATTGATGGAGAGAGTGGGTGGTTTGTAAAGTGAAATTAAAGCTTCCTCATCCAAATGAAATAACTCCTGAAACCACTACACTTCCGTTACACTCAATAAAGAAGAGAGGTGGATATAAGTCCTAGTTAGGTAATGTATATCAGAATTAATAAGTAATTAGTTAGAGATATTTTATTTCCTCTAATTGGAACCAGCAAATAGAAGCATGTGCCTTACACTTTTCACCCATCAGTACAAAAATGATCTACTAATAGCCTGTATGTATAAATTGGAGTGGTGCGTGAACTTGAATTTCTCATGGTCTAAGTAATAAGGTAACGCATATGAAATTATAATTTCATCGTTAAACCGTACTAAAGAAGTTAAGTAAATAGTCAAATACTTTAAATATTTTTATATTAACAGGGAAATATAAATATGAAATTATAATTCAGTTTATAAAGCATACTATTAAGTACATGATTGGATAGTTTTGATATTTTTCCATCGTTTCTTTGGTCGTAAGGTTAAGGCGTCATAATAGAAGTAAAACGGGGTCTTGTCACCATATTTATTCCACGGGAGCACATATCTGTCAATTTATAAGAGAAAGAAAACTAATGCTCCCTTTGTAGATTAAAATTATAAGTTGCATTAATAATCATGATGATTATATGATCACTAAAGTAGCAAATATCATGAATCCGTAATATATACATGTAGAGGCCCTTACTATTGGTTCATCTTTTACTAAATTATATGGTGGTCCTGACATACATGTGATTTGTGAATATATACTTTTTCCATATTGTCAAATATAGTTGTTCCAAATATTTGAATTATATGGCATCATAGTCTATGAATGCGCAAGTCTTTTGTTGATACTTGCATATTAATTAATAAATTAATTCTGCTGATATATTTATGTTGTTCGCTTTGATAGGCTGACCTTGCAAGACTTACAGGACTTGCCGGAGAAACTAATGTCCAGGCAATCTTTTTTTTTTCTTAATAACCTTTTTTGGAGTATTTGAAATACTAGTGATTACAAGATAAGAGTAATTGGTCATTAGTATCTTAGAAATTTGTCTTTTAATGTTGCCATCAATCCAGGGTGAAGAGCAGAAGAAGCTGGATGTGCTTCCAAACGAAGTCTTTGTCAAAGCTTTTAATAAGTAATGGCCGAGCTGTATGACTTACTAACTACAAAATATTGGCTACTATGCTTGTTTATTCTTAATGCATCTTTTATGTTGGTTTGTGATGTTAAATTTTTTTTGCAATATATTCTTGTTTCAGAAGAGGGAGAGCAGGAAACATTTGTGGTTCCATCATTGCGTCGAAAGTTAGTGCTAACAAACCATTATATTGCTTCCGTATTAATTTGAAATGTAACTATAATTTTATATGCATAATTTATTAATTGCAAATACACAGTAGTCTTTGATCCGCTTGACGGTTCCTTAAATATCAACTGTGGGTTTCCCATTTGGAACTGTAAGTTTTCTGTAATTATATTCGTATCCAACATCATTTTTGTCTATTTTATAAATCTTGCATCACTCTACTGAAAATAACAAATTAGGCATGATATTTTTTGTAATGCATGTTGAATGGAATTTTTTTAAGTAAAATAATGTGGCTATCAATGTGTTCCAGTTTGAAAGAAGCTTTTGTATTATATAATTAAACTCTATATCTTTGCTAGTCGTGTAGATACCTGCTAGCCACTCTCGAATTTTGGTTAAACTGTATTATCATTTTTTATTCACTATGTGCCACTTGATTCATCGAGTGCATTCTCCTTCAGTTATACACATAATTTCAACTATCCTCTAATTTTGTTCAAATAGAATTAACATTTGTTACATTGCCGAGAAGCATAATTAGCCTAATAGGAGATATATTAACTATCAAAATTTTATTGTTTATGAGAATGTATTCAATAGGCCGATAAACAAGATTTTTCCAAAACGGGTCATTTACATTCAGTTGTTTTCTTTAGATATTTGGAATATACTTAATTGAAAACAAGGATGAAGCCAAACTTGAAGATGTTCTGCAATCAGGGAATAGTATGGTAGCCGCAGGATATTTCATGTATAGAGTTTCTGTGAGGTAAAAATTGTGTCACTGCTATGTCTATCCTCTTTATAGAGCTTATATCACAGTTAACCAAGTTATAAATACTTGAATATGTTTTACTGACTATTTATATTACTTTCATTTCAGTATTTTCCCTTGCATTTAAGTTGTTTCCTCATTTCAGTATCATAGGCTGGCTTACTAAGAAGCTAAGTGTCAAACGCTCATGGATTTATTATACGATTCCCTAGGCATGGAAAAATATGTATATGTGTGTTATTTGTGTGTTTAATTGTAATTTACTGCATTTTGTTAACTTTAGTACTCAGGAATTTATGCTTGCGATTCTTCAAGCCTGCTGCTCCCTGTTTTAATTTTCATACATGGAATTGGTCTGTATGTGTGGATTTGGTAAGTGCGTATCATGAATGATCAGAGGGTGTGCGTGAGAGTGAACTAGCTATATACATGTGTTGTGTTTGAATGCTCTTGCATCTATTGTTCAACGATGCATAACGACTATTCCTTCGTTCACTTGATTGTAAGAAAGACCAATTTTGCATCATTTGAGTTTGCATTGCTCTTTTACTAATTTTGCATCATTTGGATTTGCATTGCTTTTATGCTACTATATTGTTTGAACTCAAGAGGTGCTTATAGCTTTCACTTACATTCACTATTCGTATGCACGTATTTTTGATTCATCTGCAACCTTATGATGCTTGTGTTATTAATTCGAACTCTAGTCGAGGCACATATATTAGTGAATGAGTGTTATAAATAATTATGCAAGTGATGCTGCAAAAATACGTGCATACGAGGCTGCAAATACATGCATACGAAGCTGCAAATGAATACGAATATAATGTTATTTTTGATTTATTTACATATATAGAAGTTATCTTATGTTACAAATTTATTTGCAGCCTCATTCACTAATATTAAATATATGAGTTTCGCTGCACATAGAAGACATTGTAGCAATGACACAAATGTTATGATTGAAGTTAACATTTGTATTTAAAGAAGCAGCAGCTGCCGCAGCGCATATGCCCTACGGGGCAGCGATGGTTTTAAGAAGACAATTCAAATAAAAATCTATTAAAGAAGATTTGATCCACGCCTTGAAGATCTAGTCCGAAATTGTGTTTGGCTTAAAATATTTTTCTAAAATACATGCTTTGATAATAAGTAGTCCCATACCAGGACCAAACTGCAGCAGATGCACATATTTGATCATGTTGCCGATGCAGATCACCTTACCATTATTTACAATTTAAAGCAGACATGCACAAGTCATTTACCTTCTTTTTAAGATCCAAAACACTCTCACTTATTCACTTACAAAGTACACATCAATCTTTTCTTCAACTTCTATTATATACAAAACTTTTTCAGGAATGCATGATAGTAAATGCAGCAGCAGCAGAAGTACCATTGTGATGAAGAAGCTTTACAAATCAGCCTTCCCCTTCAGCAGTAGTAGAAGTACCAGCTGTCAATTTTTGAGTGTTGAGTAAGGAATGCTAAGTTTATCTTTATATATTAATAATGAGCCAATACATCAATTGCGATATAAAATGGTTACCTTTATGAAATCAGCCTTCCTTAAATCTTTGTAACCCTTATTCAATAATGAAATATTGAATTCTACTTAGGCAAGCATAAAGAATTTGATAATCCATATTTTCGTTGAATTTCACCTATTCATTACTACTATTTAGCAGAAAATTTTAGAATGCCAAATTTCATTGTAGGTTAATGATGCTTTTTGACTATGTAGGAGGAAAATACATTACAATTTTGATTTATATATGGTGAATTGCTTTTTCATTCATATGATAATTGCATTCAATATTGTTGAGTGGTTTGGCAACAAATTAATTATTTTAAGTTGGTGCAGCGTTTTGAGTTGGCATTTCATATGTTGCAAAATTTATTGGATAATGATTTAAACTTTTTATTAGTAGTTATTACCATACATAATGTTATTGGTTGAATGAATATCCTAGCTAAAAGAGTAGAATTTGTGTTATGTGGGATTTTAAATACTGACACTTCATCATAGTATTCAAAAATTAGACAAGCTATTCAGGACCGTTACTTAATCATGGTGGTTTAATGCTTATTTTTCCTACTA
Source organism: Allium sativum (assembly GCA_030737875.1). NCBI lineage: Eukaryota > Viridiplantae > Streptophyta > Magnoliopsida > Asparagales > Amaryllidaceae > Allium > Allium sativum. The sequence goes on from CM060912.1 coordinate 154,373,109, forward strand.
TTTATGGATTTAATTTACAGTCATAAAGACAGGTCCTATGGGATTATATCAAATAAGATGCTTATCATGTTTTTTTGCCATTGATTGTTGTAGGAAATTTGAACACTGTTTTATATGATGACCATTTAATAACTCCAAAAATGCAGATGACGAATTTTTTGACACTGTTCAAGTAGTCGGACTTCTGGAGTAGCATTGAATGGGCAATAAGTATACTTGGAGTTGCGGTAAAGAATTTCTATTTACAATAAATTGGCAGAATATTCACCAATGTTTTTACACATTTTATGTTTCTCGGTGCTGCTAGTAATGTGTTACCATATCAGGAAATTGACCATTGCCCTATATTAATTCAGTTACATGGTGGTGGTAATACCCAAAAAAATGTTTCTTTTAAATTTAACAATATGTGAACTACTATTGCTGACCATACATGTGCGGTGGAAAATGTTTGGCTGATTGATGTTGTTGGAAATAATCTTTTTAAATACTAATAAAAAATTAAACAAGTCAAACTGTTACTCGGACAATGCAGTAAAGGAAGAATATCACTAAACGAGATGATTATTCATTTGAGGAATAACAATAGTATATTTATCAACTACTTTTTAAAAACCCTTAAGATCAAAATGGCTGCAAGAACATAAAGATAATTTGCTTCAATTAGAATGGTCCTTGTATAATGATGCAATTGAGAACAATAGAAAATCAGCTGGTTAAAAACCGGGGATCAATATACTAAGTAGGATATTAATGATTCTGGCCAACCTGTTACTAATCCCAATTACAATGGCAACTTCTTCTATTTGAGTTATATACAATGCAACATATGTGATTAATAATCTTGAGCTATATTCAGCATATAATTGAGCTTTTCCCTATTTCTATAACAGAAAAAAAATGCTCCCTCATCCAGAAGGATGTTTTTGTCACTACTTGACCACATGCTTAGTTTAAAAAGTTTTCGACACAAATGTAAAAGATGACTCAGTGTTGTTATTGCTGTATGGTAGATGACATGGTTCATTTGGCTAGCACAATTAAGGAAGGGAGTTTGATTGAGATGAAAATAGATGGAGATGCATTTATAGTCAAGAAAATTTAGGTATCATTTTGGAAACAATGAAGTGGATAAACAACATTGCAGATTTGTAAAGGGCATATTTCTGAAGTGTTCCTGGTATTTTTGTACTTTTCCAATCATGTTTCATTTGTTTTTGCATTGTTACCTGTCACCATTACCATTTTATCGATTACACACACACATGTATATATATATATATATAAATATAAATATATATATATATATATATACACACACACACACATATATATACACACACATATATATACCTTAAAGAGGAAAGAAAAAGATTGAAAAGAAAGAAAAAGTGAAAAATCATCCCACCCAATATGATCCCTAGTGTCTTATTTATAGGGAAACCGGGGACCCTTCTGTTGTTGGACCGTTGGGCCCATGGATGTCTTTGTCGGCAGATTTCCTTCTTGTTTTCGGTTATTTTTAGCTCCCGGCCGCTTTGTGGTGTGGATTAAAGCTTTTGAAAGGAAGGTCTCAGTCAGCTGGGGTTTCCGTGAGAGGGATAGTGGCTCGTTGACATAGTAGCTTTTCCAGAAGGTTTTTGAACTTCCTGTTGTATGCTTACGGTTTTCTCTGAGGAGCTTGTCCTCAAGATGTACGCAAATAGTTGCCGGTTTGGAACCGTTGTCGATGTTTGTACTAAACAGTTTAGTATGGATAGACAGTATCCTTCCTAGGGTTCTGGTTTTCCTTACAGTGAGATCCCCGGGTATACCCAAGTCTTCCGAAAGGTAACTCCAGGTGAGCCTCCTGTTGTCTATCAGTGAGACCTTTCGGTGTTTATGCAGTAGATGTTTCGAAAGCTGGTTCCGGATAATCTTTATGCACCTTTGGCTTGATACTCTTTAATGTATTTATCTCCTGGTGTATCGGCATTAAATAGGTTAATACAGATAGCCCTTCCGTCTTTCTGGGTTTCAGTTGGTGAATCTCTTGCCTCTTTCTTGGCTTCTGACTTAGGTGACCTTACGCTACAGAAATTCCTGCTGGATAAACTTCGTTGGTCTTCAGTAGATTTGAACTCCTTTCTTCTTGAAAGGTGTAGGTTTACGTTGCTCTCTGATCATACTCTCTTGCTTTCGGTTCTTCCTATTATTTGGCTTCTGGCCCTCAGATGACTCTTCTGTGCTTATGTTCCTCTCATACCCCTTCACCGTCAGCCTATGTTAAGAGTTAATTTTGGTAGTAACATATATGAAAATAGGTAGATCAACCAACTAATATACCAACATCAATAGAGAAGAATCCAAACCCCGTCTTCCCCATATCCAACAGTGATAGCCTTTACAAACAAGCATTTGAAAGCAACTATACATTCATGGCAATCAAAGGCAAGTAGACAATAGCAATCATAACAACTAGTTACATCTCACATAAACCACCCTAATCGAGCTCAACATCCCTTAAGCACAAGCCCCTAAAAACCCAAACAAACATCAGACAAGCACCTAAGAAACATCTCCTTCTACGTCAGACAATCTACGTGATACAGTACATACAAAACAACCAACATCTAAGACTCTTGCTATAACTGCCAATCCTACTTCGAAACCATGGCGAATCGTATAACAGCCAATCCTGTTATATTTCAAGGGCTAATGGTAACACCGGTTCTAGCAAAAACTCCATATGCCTTTCAATGATACGAATCTAGGCCTTTCAAGGATACCCAGGGTACTCGACCATACAACCGGTCTTTTAGACGTGGCTATTATATCCTTGCATTGAGCCCGCTAGAACCTACGACAACGCTAATCTGTAAGCCTTCAATATCTCTAGTCATCCAATCCGATGACTATTCATATCTCAAACAACCCTCTTGAGCAAGCATTATCCATCAACTCACTACTTTGAGTCGTCTTCACATTTATTGCATATCAATGATCAACGAACGTGTCACAACACTTCAAACATTCCATCTTAAATATACTTCGAAGTCACATTCATCCCTAAACCAATATAACACCAATACATGGTCCATTTAAAATCAGATCGTCCGCACCTTAGGTTGTAACCGACCTAAAACCCACAACACGACCCACTCTATCATCTTGCCAAACTAATGACCTATCACTAGGTCGTTCTTATCTTCCCACGACCTGACTTCCCCAGGTCGTTAACGACCAGTCTTCATCCCATCTCCACTTCACTACGCAAGTCAACCCGACCTGACTCACCCAATGACCTTACCAGATCATTCCATACCATTTCTCACAACCTGGAGTCGTTCGATTGACCTAGCTACTTTGGATCAACCCGCTATGCCCAAAAGACTTCGACTGACCGATCCTCCTTCGAACGAGCTGATGGACTCCATTACTCCAAAGATCTAAAGTAGGCCCAATGACCTGTGACCTGAAGCTTTTCCAACTCCATGAAGATTCTCTAACGAACTAATCTCCATACATTAACAATTCTGGTCGAGCCGTCACTTTCTGATCGATCCATCAATTTCTGGCAGATCCATCAATTTCTTGCAGATCCCTCAATTTCTTGGGCAATAAGCCACAACCCAAGCTCCATGCCACGTTATCAACGACCTAAGAAAAATGACCTGAATCCAGATCTGACCAAAATAGCTACAATCTTGACCAAATCACCACCAAATGACAACATTGATTCAAACAACTCATCTGCATCATCCAATTCAATAATCAACACATTATGAAAACATTAACAACATCAAAATGAAAATTACCCATTAATAAACATATGAAATTCACTGAATCATGATAAATCAATGAATAGACAAAATAATGGGTCTAACTTTCATAAACATATGAAATAACATAAAAATTACCGGTTTTAAGTTGCTAGATTATATCCTATTGTCATTCAAATGAAAATATATTAATCATGATGTAGATCTAGGTGAAAACAACTTGAAAATGATGAAACAATGATCAAACAACTCATATACTTGATTGAATCCATGTAAGAGATGCATATCACTCTCCAAATCTTCAAAATAACACAAAAACACTAGGGTCTAAATCCGAACAGTGAAGAATTAGCTTCAAACTCTTCGATTTGATGAAATCTCTCTTCGATTGATGTAGATCTAGCTTCGAATGATGTTGATCTTCGATTCTCTTATGTAGATCTAGAATTTTAATGGTGGAAAGGTGTATTTGATTGAGTAAAGAGGTCACGAGCTCAGCCAAAGGAGATAATGAAGAAAGTAACCCTCTTTCCATGCCTCTAACCACCTATTTATAGCCTCCCACCAACCCACTAATAGGCCTCTCCAAATCAGCCCACTAATGGTTCAAAAATCTGAGCTGCAAACTGTGAAATACAAAACATTGATTTTTCTCAAATCACTGAATCAAATCTTTAATGTAACCATTCTACGGAATTTGCAAAACCATTTCCTTTTCAATGAGACCGACCTCAGCACCTGATTCGGTCTCAGTCAAAAGTTATGTCCTATACAAGACTGACAGGGACAAAATTGTCACAATTAAAATTGGTAAAAATTATGGACATGTCTCACATCCTCATAACCAACATATCAAAATATGAGGATTATCCAACCCTCAGGGAATAAAATAAAAATATTTTATGATCCTTCAATACGTAAAATACGGGCTGTTGCATTAGTAGAACTAAAACAGAGTATATAAAGTGTGAGTTAAGCGGCGGTGTCAAGTCAGATGATGGAGAGGTCACCTTGGCCAGTCGAGTAGTACCTAAGAAGGATTCCTTTCGATATTTATGATCTATGTTGCAATTTAATGGGGAGATTGATATGAATGTTAGTTTTAGAATTCAAGCAGGATGGGTGAAATGGAGACTAGCATTTGACATTCTCTATGATCGGTAGATTCCTCAGAAGCTTAAAGGAAAGTTTTATAGAACAACAATCAGACCTGCGATATTATATGGTGCGGAATGTTGGCCTATAAAAAGGCAACACGTTCAGAAGATAAGTGTAGCAGAGATGTGTATGCTGCATTGGAGCTTTGGGCATACCAGACAGAATCGGATTAGAAATGATGATATTCGAGACAAACTTGAAGTTGCACCTATTGAAGAGAAGCTAGTCAAATATCACTTGAGATGGTTTAGACATCTCCACAGTAGACCGCATGATGCACCTGTGCGCGTTGGAATTATTGGCAGCGCCAAAGGCCCAAAAAATGTACGGGTCGACCTAAAATGACTTGGGAGGAGGTACTAAAAATAGATTTAAGAAACTGGAGTATATCTGAAGAGCTGATATTGAATTGGAGTGCATGTAAGTTAGCAATCCATGTACCATTACGATTTCTGGTTTCTTTTTTTTTTTTTTTTTTTTTTGGCCACATTACAACTGCTTTTATTATCTATTAAATTATTTTAAACTTTTTTTTTTACTTTTATCGAAGTTTTTAACCTTTTTGTTAGTTTCATCTCTAGCCAATCTCAACTTATTTGATATTTATGGCTTTGTTGTTGTTGTTGTTGTTGTTGTTGTTGTATTTATATAAAACTCTGTATTCATTTACATTTCATTAACCATTATGGTACAAAATGTATCTTGTATGTGTTGCGTGTTTTGGTTTGGGTTGGGTTTGGTATGGATTAATTCTACATAGGCTAGTTGTTTAGGATCCTAGGTAGATATTGAATGCATGATTTGGACATTTATGCATATTTCTTAATTAGTGATTGGTTGAATTGTTTTCTATGGATGTACATTTGAACTATTATATATATTGAGACTCTATATGTGTGTGTGTTTATGTATGTATGTATGTATATGTGTGTACATGATTTGGGCATTTACGCTTATTTCTTAGTTAATGATTGGCTGAATTGTTTTCTATGGATGTATGTTTGAACTATTATCGATATTGATACTCTGTATGTGTGTGAGCGCGCGTGCCCATCTCTCTCTCTCTCTCTTTATATATATATATATATATATATATATATATATATATATATATATATATATATATATATACACACATATACATATATATACATATAAGAGAGAGAGAGAGAGACACACACACGCATATGTCTATATATTGTACAACATCCATGTTTTTGCAGTGCTCCAGCCCTAAGCATAAGTTTACATTTAAATATTGGATTAAGAGGAAGAAAGAGTGAGTGGATGGAGAAAGAACTAGAATTTGTGGTAGAAATCAAGTAACACTTAGAGGTGTTGTCTGAAGTGCAATAGAATGCATATATATATATATATATATATATATATATATATATATATATATATATATATATATTTCCAGTGTCAAATATAACCATGAGGGGAAAATAACATTAATCATACCAGGATAAAAAAAACCACCCTTGATTAGATTTTTCTCATAAATTAATGAAATGTAATTAAAAACCCAAACATAACCGTTATGTAAGATGTACACATATATATTGATATCTTATCATAGCTTGTATTCATTCTCCCCTTTGTCGGTTTCATGAGGAATACCACACTTACCTTCCTGCAAACCTTTCATGAGGCACCCTTAAAATTAAATAAATACCAATGAATATGTATTTATGAGCTAGTCGTGATCCCCGCCATGCCAATTGGGCCTTCCCAGAGTGAACTCCAGACTTGGTTTTTCAACTTCATGCCGAGGCATCCCTGAACCGCTTGCATATTCTTTGCTACTCTGTAGAATAAAATTTTGTACAGTTATATGCATTTGGTGTGCATATATTTCATGCAGAATTGAGGTCCAGTTAATATGTGTACGTACCTGAATAAATGGTGAGAAGTGGCTGGGCTCTATGCCATCCATGTCGTTTGAATGAGGATGCAAATAATGTGATCTGCAAAATTATTCATATAAGTTTTATTTATTTCTATAATAGGTAATTGATAATATTTTTTGAGTATTAATAGAGTTCTATTCTAACATTTTCCACATAGAATCGAACATGCTAAATAAGATCGGCAAATAGTTCGATATACCATGTTGGAAAATGCTGGTATGGTGAAATATAAATGATTTCTGGTCAATGGTACAAAAGATGCAGACTGTATATTTGAACGTTGTACACTTGATGATTGATCAATTGAAGTAGATAGCGGAGTATATCGGCATGAAATGAAGCAAAGAAACGATGGAACTTTTATTTTTAAGAACCAAGAGCGCTTGTTGAACAGACAGTTGAACCAAGCCCAGAATGTTCCCTAACCACTCGATCACCCCGGCTGGCTTCTTTATTCATCCATTTTGGTTGTAAACACTGATTTACTCTAATCAATTAAAGCTATCTAGAAGAAATAAAGCAATTTTAAGCGTGTTGAACTTTGCGCGTCTTTTTTCAAACAGTGGAAAATATAGTTTATAATGGTAAACAAACTTATCAAGATTAATCAGAACTTTCTACAAAAAAAGCAATAGAACTTCATTTAATTAAGGACAAAAATCACTATTGCTAATGCCATACTAAAGAAACAGTTTACATATAAATCAAACCATAAGTTTGCATTTTGATTCCGATCTTTGTAAAAAATATTGCTTTACATCTGTCTCGTTAAGATAACACAAGTCGACTCCCGGCTTTATATTGTTGATGTTAATATCAATTTTGCAAACCTATTCTCAAACCACGATCAAATATAATAATTTATGAAAGTTTTATGAATTTCAAATCCTAAATTGATTGTACTAAAGCTCGATACATTCACGCATATGACTGTATAATTATTGCCAATGCAAAATGATCATGGTTTAAATAATGGCTGTGTATAACGGCTAAATGGTTTTAGCGCAACTTTATATGGTGCTAAAATTTTCGCACCGTAGATTGTTGGTGCTGTAACATAAAATAAATATATAAGTTTCTTTAAGTTGATTAGTGCCAGCGTATGAGTTTTGTGGTAACAACACTCATATTTCTTATAGAATTATTCATATAGCATGTTTTTTTTTAAAACATGAGCCATGCTTTATTCAAACAAGGCCCTTTTTTTTTGAACGTACGGTGTTCAAACACATGGCCTTTAGAACTTCAGAAAGCGCCACACCCTAGACATTTGAGCCTGAAGTTCTTGGCAATTTTTTTTGAAGTACACATTTTGCGAGTGGAAGAGGAATTTGATACTCTTTGATCCTATTTCGATTATAATGGACTTAATTCATGATGCTAGTTAAGGATGTCCTTGGGTGCACCTCTTCATGTGGAGTTGATCGATGTTGGTGGGCTGTCGTATCATTGCATCTGGTGACAAATCTCCAATTCTATTCAAAAGAATCCAGTTAGAGCATCAATCTGTGATCCACAAGGCTCATGTGGATGTTTTGTGAAACAGGTTCAAATGAAGAATCAGGTTATGCTTGTCAAAGCTGGTGGAGGCAACCATAGTGGTAAAAACCAATGGCAAAAGATGATCAAAATTTAAGCAGTGAATGATTTACTATAGTGTATAAAATAGATGTGAAATTAAGATATGTAACATACAGAAGTTAGTCACGGTAGGTCACGAATTTCTATCCACTTGGCTACCCATATAAAAAAAAACCTCAAATATAAGTATATAACTAAGTATATATACACACAATTATACATTTAAAATAAATATATTAAACCTTAAATCAAGGGAGCATCAATTCATTTAAAAGGCAATGAACTAGTAAATGAGACGAATTGCTGAAATTGAGAAGAAACGGGCTAGTAATGACATTCGATTTAGGTAAGATTAAAGGGCTACTCAGTAAATGCCAAGTTTAAATATAATTAACCTTCAAATACGCATAAAACCTCAAACGAAGGTAAATGAATCAAACAAGGAGACGGAATACTAAAACGAAAAGAAATGGATAAATAATGACATCAGTTTATCATGGAAGGGACTACTCAACCAATATTGAGCTCAGAATTAACCTCAATATTTGTTTTGGAAAAGGGATAGGCCTTTGTGCATATGTTTTCGAATATGGATACCAGATAGTATCATATTATTTTAGGATATCAGATATTTGCATCCTCATATGCAAACGGATATCGATTATCTGACTGATATATAAATCAAGAAATGGTAACTAGAAAATTTAGCTTAACATAAACTTTAAGTTTCATCAATTATTAAAATTTTAAAAATAAACAAATATTATATTAATAAATAGTTTAAGGCACTTAATATGAATTTAGCGCTTATAATACATAAATCTCTAATTTAATAAAACAATAAATAAATATCTTTAATTAAATTAAAACACATATATTTTAAACAATAATCTTAAAATATCGAACGGATATTTTTTCGATTGTGGATATTTTTGTACCTGTGTCCATATCGGTTTTTAAAGATATTGGATATTAATCTGCTTTTTTTCGATACAAATAGGGACGACTTCAGATTTTCCGGATATCCACTGACAGTGTTACCAAGAGATGGGCAATGTTCAGTTATAACTAAAGGAACCAACAAATTTGATACATTTTGGTAAGTTAGGTGGTATGATTAAGAGCAAATTAAATCACCTGTACCCAGATCCCTTGTCCCTTCTATGTCCAACCAATCAGGATTTCTGATTTTCACTTTTTTTGCAGGACTTAATTACAAAAATGTGGAATTCAATGGGTCCTGATTGGTTAGGTACAGGGGATATTGGGTACACATGATATAATTTGTTTATTTAGTTTAATCGAAATAATTGAACTATTCGTAAGAATACTGAATAAAAATATTACAACCATACGTGTAGTCTTTTAAGTAAATCACATACTTCAAACTCAAAATATGAAATATCTTTGATCAAGGTAAGCAAACTTAATTTAATCGATCCGGTTTGGTTTCCGATTTAGTTCGGTTTCACCTCCTTTATTTACCTTTTCTATTATTACCTTAAAAGCAACCAAAGGCCCATCCTACTTGAGGCCCAAATAAATTTTACAATTATACTTGGTCAAATCATGTATGCATACATTGCAACTTAATCTGTAAATGCAACTGTTTCTTATAAAGTTTGTTCCGAATTACTCGCCCTACATGGCAGGTTATGATTCATTGTATTTTCTGGCAATAAAAGTAACCAATTAGAAGGAAGCCAAGGTATGTTAATTTGTTAAACCCATATCAAGAATTCATAACATGTTATGTAGGGACGGCTAAGATGATCTTGATCATATGACGTTGAAAACCCTAGATTTCATGTATGTTTCGTTTTCAATAATTTGTATTTATTTTCTTTTCATAAACCTGATTCCTACCATTGCCCTCACTGCTCTCTTCTCCCCTGAGATCAGAAGGTCATTCTAAATCCCTTGTGTTTTGTTTGTGATCCAATAGATCTGTCCAGTATCTTTTTTTCGTCTTCCCTATACAACAACACCCCCCCCCCCCCCCCCCAAACCCAATAAAAATAAAAATAAACTTTTCCCTATTTTGGGCCGCATTTTAGTATAACATGAGACTAACACAATTAAACTGAAATTTAATCACGCTTCTGATATTTACTCACTCAAGCTGGAAGTGAAAGCTTATGCTACATCAAGTGTCATAAACAGTAGCAGTCAAAAGATTAGATGAACTTTTACATTATACTACTCTATACCATATAGATGGACATGGTAGTGGGAAAATATATAATCAACATTGCGGATGTGTAGATCATACCATACCTGACATATTCAATTTAAAGAAAATGTTGTTTACCAACGAAATCTTAATAATCTTTGTGATAAAGATGTGTGAAGATATGGAAGTGAGTCGAGAAGCTAAATCCTGTGAATTTAATTAGTAAGAAGTCCAAAGAGAACAATGTGTTTTAATACATGATTACAGTATGCTACAATGTCTGAGAGTTGAATGGTTTTTGCTATATCAATTCAGTTATCCAAGGGATGCAACGATGTAACAGAAAATCTGAGGAAGAATGGTCACAGGTTGCAATCAACGTTAGAGCAAAATCTAAAACAAAGATTAGTAGACACACATGATCATAAGACATTGACAAGAATGCTACATTGAATGTATAGTGAAATTTTAAAAGCTGGAATGGGAAGTAACTTATTTATATATTCATTTTTATTGTTTTTATTAACCAGCGTGAACAATTTATGCCTGAAGAAGGTAAAAGGAAAGGTTTTAATACCAACAAATTAATTAGATTATACTGCCATCAAACTTAATTAGCGGAGTTAAAGGTCATCCGTGTGTGCGTCCGTCTGTGCGTGTGTGCACGAGTGTGTGCACACATGAAGAAATAATAGAAGCAAGGGCAAAATTAAAGAATGAATATAAAATATTTATTCTCTTCCTTTTACTCCAGCAAATTGCGGTAAGAATGTACTAACAAAGAAGAAGAGATTAGTTACCAAAAATTTATAATCACTGGACAAGTTGTAATGATAAAGGTTATGAAAAGGATAATACTAAAATTAGGGAAAGACTATGTTCTTCGAAATTAGATCAATAATGGGTGTAGAAGATTAGTAACTGGGTGTGAATGTTGGAGTAAATTAAAGAAAGTACCTATGATCACCAAAAGTTATAATTTATGGAAAATAGTCTATAACAAAAGATATTTTGGTATGATCACTATGGTTTAAAATGAAGAAAAGATACGGGACGGAGAAGTACTGCAGTGAAAAATAAAGAGACAGGTTATAATCATTTTTAGTACATGTATTATCGTGCAATAACTCTCTATGTCAAGAACTTAGGCAATAACCGTTATAAGTTCGAATAAACTATTTTTCTTTCCATTCTCTATAAGCAAAACTTTTGATCATAGAATATAATAATGTATTTTTTGTTATGAATATATCAAGGATAAACAATTTATTGTTTTCAGAACCAAAAGATGTTATTCTTACACACAAATATATAGTTAGTCTGTATATTTCATTCTTTTATAATACTGGTTGGCATCTAATAGTTTAACGAACCTATCCATAGACATAAGAAAACACGTTTATTAAACACAGAAGATTATAATGTAAGATAGTCTTCTTTTTAATTAATTAACCAGAACTGGCAGGCTAGTTTTCTAGCTAGCTAGCATGTATGTACGTAGCCTGCTTTTCTATACATATCTTGTCATCGATTAATTAATGTTTTGATAAAGTTCAAACTAGAGAAGAAGATTTACAAAATTCTCAAAAGCAAGTGAGAACACTGTAGTTTAGGAATAATCAAAAGTACAAGAACAGGAAAAAAGATGAAGAGTAATCAAGTGAATGACATAAACAATATCTAGGTCAAAAATATGAGCCAGGCATTGGGAACAAGGGAGGAAAAAAGTACAACACCAATCACTCTCACAATAATTAATACTAAATTTGAAAGTAGTGTGTAAAGAAAGAAAAACAAAAGCTAGGTAGCTAGTCATGAAGTTTGGCTTTTACGATGGATAAATTTTCTGAAAAAGATGCATAACAAAGTACATTAATCGCAAATATAAGTTATGCTTTACCAAGTGATATGTATTGTCTTGTTTCCTAGAGTAGCATCTTTTTTTAACTTAAAGTTGTAAAGTTGTGTGTTACTTATTCATGAAATTTCATTCAAACTACACTTAGAACTGGGAGATAATGCAAAGCTAAAGCTGCAAAGATATTAGAAACCACCCTCTCATCTTTATCTATATTTTATTTTATACCCGTAAAACAATATATACTTTTCATTTCTATTTTTGCAAAGAAACAAACAAAAAATTTACCTTGATGAATTACTCCACCTTGTAGCGTCTAAGGCATCATGTGGCTTGGTGGGGCCATTAGAAAGTCGGTTGTCTGTAAACCGTTGAATGTACAGATCATCTTCACCTGAACCCTCGGATTGGCCTTCAATATTTTAGATTGCAATTACAAAATATTATTTTCCAGAAACCCTAATTTGAGTTTTCATACATTGTATTGACATTCAACTGTACCTGAAGATGCTGCTGGCTTTTCAGTAGTCTTCACTGTTCTATACATCTTCATTTGACAAAAAATCATAGACTTAATCAACAATTTATGTAAATCAATTAATTATAAAGTAAGAAAAGTCTGATGTGCATTATTCCCTATCTTTAATTGATTTATTTCTATATATTATTATTTTGACTGTGCCCTATTTTCTTCTTCTTAAGCTGAAATTTCAACACTGTATTAACACCAACACGAACTTTTAAGCCTAAAAAAATTAAAGAAAAATATACAGACCTGTAGATGACTCTTAACATGAGCTAGAGTTAAGTCTTTTACATCCATCAGCTCAAGGACTGATTTTGGAGTTGCTCCTAGGAGTAGAAAAAAATAAAATAAATACAACCCTCATATTTGATATTTTGGAAGGAAAAAGAATAAAACTACAAAGAAATACGTAAAATAATATTAGCGTATGTACATACTTTCATGACCGCCAAGAAGCTCCACAGCATGAACAAATCTAGCATGAAGGCTACTAGTCCATCTCATCCGAGGCGCTCTCATACTCCTCTTCACTGGAATCTTTTGCATCAATCTCGACCCGATATTAAAATACTGGTTATTGTACACTTGGCTGCTTATTGATTTGAAAGAATCGATTGCCGAGGCCGAGGGGAACGAATTAAACTTAGTTAATGGAGCCACCAATGATCTTTGAAGCTGCTGTTGTTGATGGTAGTACAAAGAACTTGAAGGTGGTATCATGTCTATGTTTGGACTAATTTGTTGTAGAAAAGGGAAAGGAGCACTTGTCGCATTGTTGTAGACTGGAATTCCTTTTATTGGTTTAGAGATATTGTTGTTGACAGTGCTTGAAGGCGAGGTTGTACCATAAAATGTAGTAGATGAAGGGCTTGACAGTGAAAGCTCGGTGCTTGGAGGGATGTTTATGTGTAGTGATAGATCCGGTGATTGTGGTGACATTGACGAAGTTGTTTAGAAGTATTCACTATGTAATGTTTAGATTGTGAGAAAGGTTGATGTATATGTAGTTTATGGACGATTTGTATACATAAAGTAGTGGAAGAAATGAAGAAGAAAGGTATATAATATAAGAATGAGAATAGGCTAGAGAAAGAGATGCCTGATCAAAATGAAAAGAGAGATGGCAAGTTGGTTGGGAACATAGTTAAAAGAGAGAAAAAGAGAGCCATTCAGGTAGTGGAAGTGGATCCTCTTTGATAGGGAGAGGTATACACAAACATGAGTTATATGAATAAAGAGGCAAGGATGAGTGTTTTAGTCAAAGATAAATGCATTAAATAAAGAGATTAATTGATTGCATGGTAAAGGATGTTGCAAAAGCTTGAAAGACATAGAAGAATGTAGTATATAGCTCGTGTGGGGGGAGGACCGAGACTTTAATTCACTACAGATCTGACTTACCTACTAGATCAAATATACTATGATCCAAATTAATTGATGCATATTAGCATATTTAATATAGCTAAAATGCATATTTCTTCTTTTGAGATTTAATCTCCTAATACTTAACTGTTAGCTGTTGATGTGCATACATTAACGTTATCCTTGATTTTCGACAAGTCGTGTTATCTATTTTACCACGATTATCGTCAAATCTTTATTAATAGTTGATATAGAAACACAATTTTAAGTTCGACCACGAACACAATTTTAAGTTCGACCACGAAATTTTAAAAACACCCATATATACAAATAAATAGTAATAAATTCGAATCTCTTGTAGACCAAAATTTAACATTTATTTTCAAATGGAATTTTGTGTTGAAAATAAGATTACATGTTCGAAGCCCTGTTTCAACGACAAAGTTACACTTTCTTAATATTTTTAATTTTATTTCTATCAAAGATTAAAAACTAGATTGAAACTTTAAATTTTATGCAAAAAGTTATATGCACGTACGTATCACATGCCATAAAATTTTGTCTCTAATGAATATGTCAGCAATGAGATTTTTTTGCTTTTCCTTGTATCATAATATTGGTATATTAGTTTTGATTTTATTTTTTTCTTTCTAACCTTTAATTAGTCTGCAAAAAGAATATGAATGTTGTGTATCTATCTGTATCTGAACCATATATATTGTGTGTCCTCTGGTTTATCAGCCACTAACTGTATTTTGGTAATCAAAGATTAGTCTCAAGCAGTTGCTAGTATTTGTGACAGTAACATTGTTGGAAGATATTTGAAAAAGCTGAAATAAGATATGGAAAGTGTAGATTGAGGGAATAAAACAAGGCATGACAAAAGGTGGAGATCAACATTGGCCGAAAACCCTTTTCTCAATAAACGATCCCTTTGTATGTGTCAGTTGACAATGCACATCTGTTGAACCAGGTTGGGTTAAGTTAGAGCTAGTTTATGTTTCATGTTTAAGATTACAGTAACATTTTTAATATCGCAGCCATACCATTTTCAACCTTAAGCTAAAAAAGATTACCATTATTCATATCATCAATTTGTCAATACAGGAAGTCGGTATGCCCACAAATAAATTGCTATCACGTCGATAATGATAAAAGGTTGTTTTCTTAAGAAAACCGTAAAAAGATATTTGTAGTAAAATGGCATTTCATGGTATTTGTATCACTTAATAAACTCCCATAAACACGTAAGAAAATTAATTTCAAATGATATTATTCCAATCGAGTTTTTTTTAAATAGAAAATTGGTAATATA
This sequence comes from Allium sativum, assembly GCA_030737875.1. NCBI lineage: Eukaryota > Viridiplantae > Streptophyta > Magnoliopsida > Asparagales > Amaryllidaceae > Allium > Allium sativum. The sequence continues at coordinate 154,388,756 of CM060912.1, forward strand.
TATATATATATATATATATATATATATATATATATATATATATATATATATATATATATAGGGCCCGGCTATTTGAACACAAAATTAGACACAGAGCCTCAACCGTTGGATCTTTTTTTCTTTACATTGAGAGGTGTAATTCATGGGGTGATCCAATGGTGCAAATCAATTGTATCACCATTTGTGCCAAAGTTTTGTGTCTCTATAAAATTTCCCATATATATACATACATACATTCATATATATATATATATATATATATATATATATATATATATATATATATATATATATATATATATATATATATATATATATATATGGGGAATTCTTTTAGTTTTATAACTTTAAACTTTTTTGTGAGTTGTTTAAGGGTTATATCCAAACTGTCTATTTTATATAGGTTAGTTTTCAAGTAATCTTGGCTATTTGATATTTGTTTTAGTAATTTATTTTTCTCAATTATTCCTTTAAGGACTAATTGCATCAGGTATAGTGTTTTTCATTATAGAGATTTAAGTTTTCACTTAATTCTATAATCAACTCTGTAATTGTGTTCATATGTTCGGATTCTGAGTGTACTTTATGTGTATACATATTACCCTTTATATTACATATGTGTTTTTGTTTGTCTAAGGTAATAACCTTTTTATTCGGATTACTTATTTCTAAATTTAACTAGTTGAATTTTTTATAATTCATGTTTTATTCATAATGATTGGGCCAAGTAATCTTTTAGGCTATGATACCAATAAATATGATATTATAAAACTCAAAAACTTCATAGAAGAAAATAAGCCTAAAGATATCGAAATACATTCTAAAGAATTAATAATAAACTTAAAAGGACAATTTGATTTACAGATACAACAAATTGGAAAAATGTTAGAAGAAATAAAAAACTTAATATTAAGTTAATGAGTTAGGAAAACAAATATTATCAAGAAGCAGTTAAATTCGTAGAAACAAACTACAGATTCAAGGAACCAAATATAAATGTAGGATATAATAAAGATGAAGTTCAGGAAAAAGCGATAAGATACAAATATTGCAAAGTAACATAATAATAGCCATGCTAACTCAAATCCAGAACAAAATAGATAATGTTCAAAAACAAATATTTGATATAGACAAAAATGGTAAAGAACAAAAATACGAAATAACTAAGCTTACAAAAAGCTTGCATAAAATGAGTTTAGGACCAAATGATCCCACAACGCATATCAGATGTAGAAACTAAAATTATTTTCCTTATGTATAAAAAACTTGACCAAATATCAACAATAGAAGATTATCTTTTACAGGACCATCTAGCACTATAACAGAAAGACCAACAGAATCAAATAGTTTATCATCCACTGGTTGGATTGATAACATGTTAAGAAGAATTAATAATACACAAGCTCAATTAGAAGAAATAATTGACTTAGACAGAGACAGAAATATTTTCCAATGATCAACTAAATTTACTAAATCCTAGAGAAATCTATAGAATATGACTATTTACAGTAGTAACAGGACTGTATAGACACCATAGGGAAGAAATACTTTCTATTCTAGATGGAACACAACAGATAATAAGTTTAATGTCACAGGAAGCCATAAAACAACTAAAAATCCAGAAATATAAATTAATCCACTTAGGACTAATAGTCATAGGCATAAAAGGATTAATTAGACAAAAAATTGGAACAAAACTATTATTCGTATTAATTGATGATAGACACCAAGATATGGACAAAGTCATATTTGGAATGATGGAAGTTGATATGAACAATAATATAGGCATTGTTTATATGGCTCCAAATTTTATTATGACATTAAATGATTTTTACAAAACATATAAAAATAATAATACAATCTAAAGGATTTGAAAATTTCATAGGAAAAAATATCTTATTAGATATAATATTTTTGGGAAAATGTATGTCTAAATTTACACCAAAAATTAAATTAAATTTAGAAAAGGTAATAGAAACCTTAAATTCCACAGGAAAAAGTTTCATAAAACCAATGGAAATAGATTCTTCTATACTTGCTGGTCATGAATGGAAAATAGAAAATCTCAATAACACAACAGCAACGCTAAAACCAAATGATGTCGTAACATATATTAATCTAGATAAATCCATGTCCATAAGATTTAGAGACTATGGATCATCAAACCAACAAAAATTCGAAATTGATGAAGAAATAGAAGAATTAAATAAAAGAATAAATAGATAAAATAATATACGCAAAAGAATTAGGGATGGTTCTTGAACCATCTGAAATATATGAATTAGAACAAACTCTAATCTCAACAAACCAAATAAATGAAAATACATTTGTTTACATAGATGATGAAAATAATATAAGAACAAGAGAAATACATAATCTTGATGAATTCTTAGAAGACTCAAGAGAAACAGACATAACCATAGAACATAATATTCTTGAAGATATAATATCAGAATTTACTGAACATATGGAACTAGCTGACCATGAACAAACTGCTAGTTCAGGAATAACATATCCAAATAGAAATCAAGATCAACCAATGCCTTATGATGTAGGACAACCTCCTAGACAACAAGCCGATCCATACACAAATGAAAATAAAAATATAAGAACAGCTCGAAAAAGAATACCTAATGAAACATCTTTTTTCAAAATAATGCAATTATTCTAAATGTAACAGAATGTCATCCACAACTACTAGACGCTTATCTGGAATAATGGACTGCTGCTATAGCAAGACATACAAATATTAATTCTGGTGAAGAAATGATCAAAATAGCAGAAAACTACTTAGGAAACATAGCTAAAGCCATATGGGAAACATATAAGAAAAACTTCCTAGAAGAAATAAATACACTAGTAGCACAAGGAAGTAACATATATTATTTTGCCTACACAATACATAGAATAATAACAGAAAGAGATGTAAATACAGGAACAACAATTAGACAACAAGAAGCCATGCGTGATCTCGAACAAATCCAACTACTAGATTGGAAATACATAATAAAATTCTTAAAAGATTTTTTACATTATGCAACTATTTCAGGAAATTATTACAGTACACAAATAGGAAATAAATTGTTTTCCAAACTACCAGATGATTTAGGAAAAGAAATACATAGATCTTGGATAGAATGTTACCAAGATAAATTAGAAAATCTTCCTAAAAGATATGACAACATAGGAATAAGAATAACACATATAATTTCTGAATTAAAAAAGAAATGTACGTATATACAAATCTAAAGAGAGTTAAAACAGAAAAACTATGGATTTTGCGGGCAAATATATACTCCACAACAATATGGAACAAGAAATTATAAAATAGATAATAAACGCAAATTTAAGAAAAGATATACAAAAAAATATTATCTTAGAAAATCAAATGTTGGAAAACCTTATGTTAAGAAAGAAAAACATGTTAGGAAATATAACCTTATGAAAACATATACTAACACCATTACATGTTTTGCTTGTAATCAACAAGGACATTTATCCTCTTCATGTCCTAAAAAACATAATCTTTTTACACGCGAATCAAACCTTGCCGATTCAGTTAAAGAAGACTTACTAGAAATCTCTTCTGATGTCTCAGAAACATCAAAAATATATTCAATAATATCTTTAGATGGATTATAAGAAGAAAAAAAATAAGTTCAGCGAATTATACACTAATCAACGAATTAACAAATTTCGAAGAAAACATACCAAATGAATACATGTTCAATATGGTTAATAAAGATTTATGTACCCATAACTTCAAATTCAAAATGGGAACAGACATAAAAAATGTGATTTTTGTCCTTGGTATCCTGCCTTTGACAAAAGATACAAATGAATAGAATGAACCATGGAAATATGTCAAACTTGCGTAAAAAATAAATTTAACATAGAACCACCAAGAGAAAATAAGATAATCTATACAGATAGAAATAAGATAATTGAAGAACGAATAAAAATTCTAGAAGAAAGAATAAATAATTTTGACATAGAAATTGAAGAGACAAAAATAAAAATACAAAATATTGATAAAGGAAAAACTATAATAACTGATGAAGAAGAATTAATCACAGATAATAATTTAAATAATATTGATACACCAATCAATATTCCCTTAATATGCAATACTGGAAAATTGAAAGAATTAAGAGTTCCAACAAAAGTAAATATAAAAGGAACTGAAATAGAAGTTTTAGCATTTATAGATACAGGGGACAGTAGTTCAACTATATATTCTAGTATAATACCCCTAAAATATGTCATAAAAGCAGAAAAACCGAAACAAAGTATGCAATTTGCCGGAACTACAAAAATATGTATAAATATAGTAAAAAATATAAATATAAGTTTTACAAACACTTGTGATGAATGGTCACCATAATATAATCTAAAGCAAGTATGGGTCCTAGAACTTAACTTAGACGGAATAAAACTAATTCTAGGATCAGACTTCTTATTAAGTGATAATGGATCTTTTTCATTTAACAAAGACTATTTACAATTCAAAAAAGACTACATTATCCCCAATACTATCAGAATATGCACCAGAGAAGCGTGGTAGAAATAAAGATAACAAACACAGACTCAAAGAAAAATTATCCTTATATAATAAGTAGAAATAACTTTTAATGGTGACGTTCATTCCGCCATTCTTCTCCTCTCGGCCAAATCTCTCCTTGCGCCTCTCTCCCTCCCAAATTAACAACCATCTTGCACTGCAGCATCACTTCAGACCCCCTCCACTTACGCTTCCTCCACCAGAACCTCCTCCAGTACCAATTCCTCCTTCCAATCCCTCATCCTCTAACCCTAATTTCCCCTCTTCTGCGCCTAATAAGAAGTGGTCTTCCTTATTTGAATCTAAACCTTGAAACGCAGGGTCTTTCTCTCCTCTGCCTATGAAACTGGTGTTCAAAGGGAAAGTCTTGCAACCAACTGCAGAGATCTTTGCAGTAGCTGAAGAAAAATGGAATGGCTACCTAATCAGGCATTTTCTTGACTGTCCTCTCCCTTACTCTGTGGTTACGAATCGATTGAAAAATCTATAGAACCCTTCAGGAGGAATCAAGATCCACTCTACTGGTACGGTCTTCTTTTTCTTTTTCGATAGAATGGAGGATAGGGTGAAGGTATTGCAGGCAGGTCCTATTCTGGTACAAAATAAACTATTTATTGTAAGGCCTTAAGCCTCCAATCTTGGTGATTTGAATAGAGTGATTACCTCAGTCCCTGTATGGATTAAGCTTACGAACTTACCTCTATACGGTTGGTCCAAGACAGGCATTAGCTGGTTGGCAATGCGTGTAGCTAAATTCCTATGTATGGATTTATCTAGGGAAAAGTTAGAACGACTTGAATTCGCCAAGTGTATGGTTGAAATAACTCCACATGATGAATTACCATTTGATTTCCTTGTGTCGTTGCCCGATGAAAGTGAACAAACGGTGTACGTTACTTACTTGTGGCGCCCTGCCATATGCGTCAAATGTAATACCTTTGGGCATACTACTGTTAAGTGTGAGAAATCCAAAGAGGCACCAGTCAAAGAAAGTACCAGGAAGGATATTGTCAAGGTATGCTCTGATGCTAATGGAGACCGTAGGCAGTTTAAGGGTTCAGTATCAGTTGATGTTGGTGCTATACCTAACTCTTCTTGGTAGAGAGTTAACAGTAATTGGCATGAACACGTTGTTGCTCACGAAAAGTCAAGTGTGCTGAAAGAAAGTGGTATAAAGCTAGAAGCTAGCGCGAGTATTAATAAATTCTCCACGCTTGACGGGTTACAGGACGGAGAAACTTGTGTAGATGTTGTGGATGACTGTGAAGAAGGAGAAATCAGGCAGGCTAGCGAGCTGCTCTCTCATGCTTTTCCGGCCTATGGTAACTCAGAGGCAAGTGTTGCTGTCGTGCTAAATGCATATTCAGGTTTCACTGCTGATATCAATGTCAACGTTAGTGAAAAGGAAACTTTTAAATGTCTGAAATCTGTAGATGAGAGGGGTTGTAATCTTGAAGTTCAAAGCCAAAATGAAAACAAGGAAGGAAACACAGATGAACGAGGTGTTAACCAAGATATGCGCACTAACAGGGATGATAATAACCTTGACTCCTTCTTGCAAACGAACTTTGACTGTGTCGATCACAGAAGCAAAAACGATCAAGGAAAAAATGGAAACGAAGGATAAAGCTAAATGCAGGTCGGTAGAAGTCAAAGGGGTTCGCGAGTCTATTGAAGAGTTGCGCGCTGAAATAAAGAGTGGTAAGTTAGATCACTTAATATGTGCGGAGAAATTAAAGCTTATGGACATTATGATCTATAATTACAACTCAATGGAGGTGTATGCTTCTGAGCGTGAAAGGATGGGACTAATTCAAAATGAAATGAATGTGTGCAAGCCATCGACGTCGGGGCTCAAACCAGATTTTCTTAATCTTTATGTTGATATTAGTTCCTCCAAACCTGCTACTAAAGTCAAGTCCTCTTCCCCTCTCTCGGTTAACAAAGAAAGCGAAAAAACCAAGAGGAAACTAGGCCCTTATGATCTTATTCAACCCCCTCCTGGTTATAAAGCGCCTCCAGACCCGATCATCAACACACCGACAATTGTCCCATCTTCTGGAAGATTGACTGGAAGCAATCCTAATACGAGAAGCAAGAAAATTGAGCTTCTCAATGGTCTCAATGATGATATGGGATGAAGAGACGAGAGCTTTTTTTTCTCTGTAAGAAAATCTTTATGACATGTTTTAGGAAGTCTTAATTATGTAATGTAACTAAAGGTCAAATCTAGGAAAGTGGAGTGCTTAGCTCTGGTAAAGCTGGTATGTGTACTGCATATCACCTGGAACTCTTTGTATTTTATTTTGCAACGAATAAAAGAGTGTTACAGATCACTATAAAAACCGGTAAGTCTTGCAAAAAAAAAGATAACAAACAAAAAAATTGCAATTGCCCAGTACCAGGACAATGCAAAATACTAATAAAAGAAAACGAATTAACAAATACTAATGCAGAAAATGAAGAAATAGAATTAATAAAATATGATGAATATGAAAGCGTAGAAATTACTCTAGATTAAATAAACCCAAACAAATTAAGTAAGATCTACTAAGTACTGATGACATAAACCAAATTATTAGCAAACTTGAAAAATTAGAAATCATTAGAGAAAAACCATTAAAATATTGGGAAAAAGATTCTATTTATTGTAAACTAGATATAATTAATCCAGATATTACAATTAAAACTAGATCACCCAAATATGATAATTGGATGATTGAAGAATTCAAAATGCACATAGACATTCTAAACGAATTAGGAATTATAAGAAAAACGGACTCTAGACACAGAATATCGGCCTTTATAATACAAAAATAATCTGAAAGAAAAAGAGGACAAAGTCGGATGGTTATGGATTATACAAGATTGAATGACAATACAAATGAAGATGGATATTGCATTCCAAATAAAGACATACTAATCAACAAAATACAAAATAACTATTGGTATTCCAAGTTTGATTTAAAATCAGGATTTTGGCAAATAAAAATGCATCCAGAATCAATATCTTGGACAGCCTTCACTTGTTCAGATGGACATTATGAATGGTTTGTTATGCCATTTGGACTAAAAAATGCTCCACAAATATTCCAAAGAAAAATGGATAACATATTTAGACATTGTAGTAAATTTACATGCGTTTACATAGATGATATACTAGTTTTTTCAAAAACAAAAAAAGAACACATTTCACATTTATATACGGTATTTAAACTTTTTGAAACCCATGGACTAATAATTTCTAAAAGAAAGATTGAATTATTTAAAAATACAATTGATTTCCTATGAGTAAAAATAGGAAAAGGACAAATAGATTTACAACTACATATATCTAGATAAATATTAGAATTTCCAGATAAAATAGAAAACTTAAAACAATTACAATCATTTTTGGGATTAATAAATTATGCTAGACCATTCATACAAAATTTATCCAAATACACTGGACTTTTATATAATAAAGCAAGCCCTAAAGGCAAAAGAGAATTTAATAATGAGGACATAAAACAAATTCAAAAGGTAAAAAATTAGCAAAAAGTCTAAAAACATTAACCTTACCATTACCCACTGACTATTTAATTATAGAAACTAGTGGTTCTTTATTAGGATGGGGGAGGAATATTACTAAGTAAAATGCATAAAACTGATCCAAAACCCACTGAAAAGATTTGTAGATATACTTCAGGAACATATAAAGAGAAAGGTTATATGACTTCTTTAGATTATGAAATATTAGCAATAATATATCTTAGAGTCATTTAGGCTTTCCATAATATCACAAAAGGAAATAACAATCAGAACAGACTGTGAGTCTATAGTAAAATATGAAAATATTAAAAAAGAAAAAAAATATAATAAATAACAGATGGCTAAAATTCAAAAATTCAATCTTAAATTGTGGTGCCCAAATCAAATGGGAACATATCAAAGGTAATTTAAATATACTGCCAGATAAATTATCAACATTATTCACTGACATTCTTGAAGACTCTGATTCTTTAACATAGAAGAAGAAACAAAAATGTCTCCTACAAATAAGCCAACAGATAGCAGATTATTCCTGAAGACATGCAAGCACAACAGATTTGTTACAAATGCTCATTTAACTGAAGAACAACATCCGATACTAGATAACATATGGAATTTATCCACAGCAGCAACATACAAAAACTCAGCATCATATACACTCTTGTTGAGATTTTCACATAGAAATTAACACATTACTGTCTGTTTAATGGACCAAGTGCAAATATATACATCTCTTGGGAGGAAATGATACCAAGACTAAAAGAACTTGAACAAAATCCCAGGTATGGAATACCATATTTCAAAGGCTATTACAATTATGAAACAATGAAAGAAGCTATAGAAAAACAACTTGGAAAGACTACACAGTCTCTGATAACATCAAACAAATTCAAATTATAGCCTCAGGAGCAAAAATAAAAGAAGAAGACATAAATCCCACAGATCTAAGCCTAAGGCCAAATACATCATTTGCAACAATAACAACAAAAGAAGTACAAAAAGGAAAAATGGTCCAACTTGGTCATATCCCGCAAATTGCTCCAACACAAACAAAGAGCAAGATAATTTCATTTTCTAAAACTTTCAACAGAGAGATCCAATTCTTGCAAGCCACAAAGGAGCAGAATGCCACTACATACAAAGAAATCTATTCCATATTGAAAATAATCTCCACACAAAAGATCCTCGGATTCAAAATCACATGGGAAATAATAGAAAACCAAAATATTCCGTGTACAAAACAATTTACAGACTGTAAAGACTCTACCACAGATTGCAGGTGTACAATAATTGCATCTATGCCTCTTATATGCCTAAAACTTTCACAATACAAATAACTAGTACATAACAAGTATACTCTAGATCCTACCATTTTATTGAATTATGGATTCATCAAAGAACTATATTTAAATGGATGGCATCCGACAGAGTTGCCAGAGCCTCTCAATTTAATCACAGATTATTTTACATAGGTCCAAGACACAGAATTACATCTTCAGATTACAACAATCCCTCCTCATTATGGAAACGACATGATAGACCCAGCCAAACATATAATTAAAATCAAGGTGAATTTAGATTTTCCAAATTGGGAAGAACATACAGAGTACACAGATAAATCCACACCCAAAATGAACGAACAACGACATTATGAAAGATATCGTGCCTATATAATTGGACGAAATCTAAATTGGGAAAGTACAGACAAAACAAACTTCAAGTTATATGCTGAATCACCTGTGACAAAAATCTATACCTCCAGAAATATAGGAGAAGTTGGCCTAGAATATAGGCCTTTTGACATTTTTCATCCTGGACCAAACATCATAAATATTTATAGACAGACAAAGATTCTAGAAGATGGCGAAACAACTAGCAGCAAATAAGTAAGAGATGATACCCCAGACATGATGTAACATCACTTACCAAAGATCTACCAAACGAAGACTCCACTCAAACATAATGTGACCCCATATATTAAGAAAAGGACAGATGTGGAAAAAGAAAGAGACAAGATGTGACTACAGTCACAAAAAAGGACATAAGTGGATAATTAATGGGGTAGGTAGAAAGCTACTCTATAATAAAAGATTCTCCACGAAGCCTCATGGTGGAATGAAAACAAATCAAGAATGGGAGAATATTATCTGTAATATGTAAAATTATTAGCTTGTGTGGACAGCTGTATGCTTTACATAGACAGCTGTATGTGTGTACACGTGTGTAACCGGATGCATAAGACTATATATTAATCATCCATATTTAGTGGAAGATCATCAGAAGTTTGTAAGAGTAAAAGTTTGTAAGAATTACGAGTGAAATAATATTTTATAATTTTCTTATACAAAAAGCTCTGCACATATCTCTTTTAATGGCGATCTCAGAAAGCATGAACTAAACATATAAGACGTGGATCAAAGAAGAAAGGTGAAGCAACCTAGGTATGATCTTTATTTATTTTCTTAGATGTTTTTAATTTCAGAACTATTCTTTATGTACTCAAATTCAAAAGACGTAAGCTTGTTTAAGGAACTAAGTACCTACTATTAGGCGTTAGTCACATGGACGTTAGCCGTTTATGGGAAGCATTTCTTAGAGTGACAAGGTGAGAATTTGCTATATCAAAGAGTATTTTTGGTAATAAAACACTAATTTAAGTATGAATATCAAAACCATGTATGCTTCACTTAGTATTCTAAGATTCATGCCTTCCTATTCAAATTGAATTACCAAGCCCAACAAAATTAGAACTTACTAATGGAATTTTTACAAAATCACTTAGAAGAAGAATTTCTTACAAAAATTATTTCTGTCCTTAAAAACACAGATTTAACAGAAAAAGACCAGTATACTATTGCAAATATATTTAAACACAAATACACAACTGAACTTATAGACCTAACAGACTCTCGCTTAAACCTACTAAAAGTACTAAATGAAGTAGATGTTTTTCATTATCTCAATAGGACAAAAAACAAAAATATAGTTTTAAGCCAAAAATTTCTAGATTCGTTTCACCAAGAATGGACAAATCTTATAGAACAACAAGAAGAAAGAAACAGATCCACAGATTATATTTTGATATGGATCTGTATCATGATCAATAACATGGTAGGAAAAAAAATTACAAGAGCCTAAACAAAAAATTAGAAGACTCTGAAAATAGAGGGCGTTCCTAATTCCCAATTTAGCCCTTGGGTTTAACCTTCAAGCTGCCACTAAGGTTAAAAAAAGAGAGTAAATGTGCCGAAAAATTACTGGGTATAAAATCCATATAATTACTCCGTTCTACATATTATTACTAATATTTTAGAACTATTTATAAATATGACTTTATATTTAATTGGTACAATAGAAAGTTTAGTAGAAACACTAGATATTCTAAATATACCACTAAATGATATCACTAACCCTGATTTACTAGAAGAATTAGATTTTATATATCATGGTCTGTGCAGATATATAAATAGATAATATGTATCCTTTTTCTATGATACACTACATCTTTGGTTGTACAACTTTAGAAAAGGTGATAGAATACTCACTCGTATTGAAATAACCGTATAAACTAAAGATATAAAATCCAAAGACAATATTAGACTCAACCCTGAATCTGACCATATATAAGACCAAACTATGCCACCCATAGACAAATAGGCATAAACCTCCCTCACAAAGATATATGCTTTAAGGACCTGAGGAAGCAACTGGATCAGTAGAAAGAAAAGTTGTCACTTGCTTAAATTTCGTTGCTTTCTTCTTTTTCCCCTTCATATGATTGTTCATTGCAATCAATGCAGGATTTTTTATTACTCTAGTTACCACATTCACCTGAAACACGAAAGACGCCTCGTATGTTCTATCCTTATGTACCGCCTTTGGTCGCAGTCCACTATGTTCTAAATCTTTGTTAACCAAGTTATTGCCGTCAGGGTCCCTACATCATTAGCAGTGGCCACAAAGTCCATGTCATCAGGATACGAAGAAGGCACCTCACAGTTGTTTGCATGGAAATTTGCTTTTAGGTCTTAGTATTATTATCAAGATTCATAAAAGAACAATTGAGGTCTTGTGAGGAAGGAATGGTAAGAGTATGTAAATCAGGACACAGTGTATTAGGTTCCACCTCTATAGAATTCATGTGACAGGAATGAGAAGTCGTTTGTTTAGGAACCCAAGTTTTAGTAAACGGGCAGACATTTTATAAATGTAAAAAACAATGACAATTCAAGCATCTAGGTGGAAATTACTCATATTCTTCTTCCTCTATTATTAACTGATCGTCCTCTAACAAAATCGGGATATGCTTGGGGTGTGAAAAAGAACTTGAAACCTCAACCAACACTCGAGCGAAAGCAACCTTCCTAGTACCATCTGCTAACATATTAAGTTTAAGAGGAATAACAAGAACAAATGCAATACAAATTATCCCCTCTTCGGTTCAATAGTCAAGAGGCAATCCAGGAAGAGGAATCCATATGAGAATATAATGTAATATTTCTTTATTAAGCTTAATACATACTGACCAAACCTTCATCATCAATAGTTTTCTATTATAATAGTAAGGACCTTCTTTCAATATTTTATCATAGTACCATTAAACCATCTTCCTTATAGTAAATATAAAAATCACTTGTCGACTTTCAGACCATATGAATATAAGCTTTGAAAAAAGGAAAGCCGGGTTTGAAATCAGCAACGTATATAACTATAGCATTATCGCATTGTTATTTACCTTTTTAATTAACTCCATATAAGTTTTAGCACAAGACAAAATATAAAATTTCTTTGGCTTGTAATACTTAAGAGGAGTAAAAATGGGAAGTTGATTACCTAAAACAATATCTTTCCACGCACGACCACTATTCAAGGAAGAATTGCAATTAGCGGGAGGTTGGTCAGAGGTTGTCATTGGAGGCATGGACTGAGGAATTAGTGGCAACAAAAGTGTGAAAGAAGCAGGGATTATCTCCCCGGAAACACACTGACTTGTCTGAATTAAATTAGCCTCAACAGCTTCCATCCATGAACCATTTCTTCGGCCTGGGATGCCCGGCCAATGAAGTCCTTTCTAGGCATCAATCGACTAGAGGAAGAAGTCCCGTAATTGGCTTGAGAACTTGCCTGCTAGTATGGTAAACGCGAACTTCTATTTTTGCGGGAAACTACCAGCGTAATGCCATCCTTATCAGGCCTAGTTTGGGGATTTTGAAGCGGCGGTAACTGGTCGGGCGCTACTATGGGAGGAGAGAGCGGAGGTAGTTGAACAGGAGAAAGGGTCTCAAGCGGTTGAAACTTCGAAAGCGGTTTAGGGTTTACTACCACTTAGAGATACTCATTTTTAGGGGTCATGAATGTCCGTTTTGTAACTAATATGACTTGTGTCGTAAGATTTCAGTTGAGTTCCTATGCCAAATAAATGTACTTATATATTTATATGTGATTTTTTTATTTAGCAAACCAAACAAGGTTTATTAGTGCATACTATTTCTGTGGTGAAATTTAAGAAAAGTATAGAAGAAGAAGCGAAACAAATAAGTCCAAACTAATAAACCTCACATGCCACTCCATATATATTACTAGATAAAACATTCTCATTGCGGAACAACCCAAACAAACATAATATGGATACATCAAATAGGTATGACATGTTTCAAAAGAACGCACTCAGTTGATGAAAAGCTCAAGACATACCACACTAAGTCGAGATCCTCTCCAAAAAACATTGATTTCAGGTAGCAGAAAGGTGGAGTGTATAAATGCAAATTAGAAGAAGCCAAAAGCCTGATTTGGAGCAAAAGATACCAACGGGTTTGGCATTAATAGTAGAGTATTCAACCTTGTTAAGGTTGTCATCCAGATCAAAGGGTTCGAGAAGAGATGACGTAGGAGGAGCAATGGAAGTGGGAACGGTGGAAAGATGAAAGAGGAGAGGTTGGCACTATTAAGAGAAGGCTACAAATGAAGGTACAATATATAATAAGGAAAGAATTCAATTGAGAGAGCTTTTCATTGTTGGCATGAACAAAAGGAAGATGTATCAAAAATCCCTCAAATCCATCCATCTTCCTTGTCTGATTCTTTCCTTTCTTCATTAAATTATCAATAGGATAACTTATCAAGGTTTACCCACAAAATAGAGATTCTAGATCTTTATAAGTTTTGGATGCTCGTAAAACCGTTTAGTTCCAATATTTGTAAGTTCTTTGTAGGTATATGGTTAGGTGGTGACTTGCTATATAACAGATATTAAGAAAATTTTAAAGGCTAAGAGGGATGACTTAAAATATTTCCATAAAAATTTTAAAGGAAAAAAGGGAAGGGAACTTCGAGAGGTACGAGTTGGTGTATCACAAGCATAAGAAGATGAGGCACTATGCCAAAAACTGTTAGAGAAATGGTTTTGATCAAAAGGGTCAAGTAATGAGAGGGAAAGAATAAAGGAAGAGATCGACAAAAGGAAGGGTTATCTGTCTATTATTCTTTCTACTTTTCCTATTCGTGCTTTATTCGATTTTTGAGTATCCCGATCCTTTATCTTTGGAAATCTAGTTGATTGTTTGCACCTAATCATTTTTCAAGAACTTATAGTAATTTCTTAACCAATGAGATGATCGACATATTTATTTATGGTAAGACAGGGTTTGGAACTAGAAATCCTAGATAAAGAGTGATTCTTAGGGCATTTGTGGGCATGGGTTTGTTTTTAGGTATAGAAAGGTTAACCATATGGTTGACTATCTCAAGTTTTGATTCTATAGATAGAGTTAGACTGAGATGCTTATGTTATTAGGATTTTCGGGATATGGGTGAATTTTGGAAATGGATTGGTTATCCACTTACGAGGCTATTTTGGACTACGAGATGGGATTCCCAAGCTAAGGACATGCAGTAGACAAATTCATGAGATTATTGCTGCCTTAAGGGAACATTCATATTGGATTTCTTATATCCCCTTGACATGTCCTTGGATGACATTGGTTCTATTTCCATTTTGCAAGTTTTTTCGAATGTGTTAAACGGGGATAGAGGGCTACCTCTTATGCGAGAGACCGATTTTAAAACTCTTCTTTATGACAATTCCAAACCTATGAAATTACCATTTAGGCGTTGGCTCTAAGTAAAAAAGGGGAGTTGAGTCTCATACTTATGCCTAGAAGCTTTCCATATATATTTGAGGAAGTCTTTGGATTTCTATCGCATCAGAAGACTTTGAGAAAATAGATTAAGCAACTTTTGCGAAAAGGATTGGTGCGAGTAAGTATTTTGGAATGAGAGGAACCTCTCTTCCTTATTATAAAGAAAAATATTTTCTTTGGCTCTGTAATAATCATAGGTACGTTGTTTAGGAACAACCATTATCTTTTTCTTTAGGTGGATGGCCTTTTTGATTAATTAGTAGATGTCAAGACTTTCCCATAGCTGGATATCTTTGTCATTGATATCCACCAGGGATGGGTAGTGGAAGGAATTATATATAAAACCGCTACTAGCAAACTCAATGAATTTTGTGAATAGTTGGCCATACCTTTTCGGCTAGCTTATGATTAAGCCTAGTTGTGGACTTGATGGATAAAGTGTTTAGTGAAGTTTTTGAATAAGATGATAGGAGTCGGTGCGGATGACACTTTGGTCTAATCAAAAGCTAATACGGAATAGGTTTGGTATTCAGTACTTTATAAGCACATAGACCACCAACCAATTTTCCAAGAGTCATTTTTGGAAGGTAGGGGATTTTCTTAGATTAGTGGGTTGTTATAGAAAAGTTATTGGTAGTTTTTCTAAGATGTCGATTCTATCGCCTACCTTACCAAGAAAATTATAGCTTCTAATGACATTAAGTGTGAAGCTATTCTTTAGAGGATTAAAAAGAGTTTTGGCCAATATTTTGGTAACAGTACTACCAAGTGGCATGACCCATGGGGTGGGGATTACATTGGGACAACGATCATTGGTTTTTCTGTCAAGTAAAGGAAATTTTATCTTTTATGAGAAAGGCTTAGATTGTAGCTTACCATAAATTATTATGCTATTTGTCCTATTAGAGAGATTGGAAATTAAGAGTTTCACGCATCCGAGGATTCTGGGTTTTCATGTACTTGGGGTAAGAGTACGGATGCAATTGGCGATAAATGTTTGATTTTGGGTATAAGGGTACTTGGAATGAATGGAAACATTGGAAATATATTTAGCCTCTTTTGGGAATACTCCACTGTTGTATAAAGGAAGCATTTCTATGATAGTTAGCATACCATGGTCAAGGAAAGGGTTTACGTTGGAAGTACATCTTAAGTTGTGGTGAGACATAAGGATGAACCTTACCCTTAGTAGAACTTGGTGTTGCGAGTTTGGCATTCATCAAGATTTCGTCATGAGACAATGCTCCTAGAAATCTTGCTTATAAAGCAATAATTAATGGAGTTAGATTTTGTATGTAATAAACTAGATCATATTGGTTGAACCTAAGAATATAAGATCCTTATATGACCACTGATTTGAAATAAGACAAAAAGTTAAGTTAATAGGAAAATGATTAAATGTTTATATGTTATAAGCAGAAAAGGGAATGCAGTTCCTATCAGATTAACGCCAAAGTAAATATTTGTGTTCCAAGAAAATGAAATTTAGAGAAAAAGGATTTTTTTTCAAGGAAAAAGAAAAATTTTAAGTCCATTTTGAGTCAGACCCCACATATTCATGTATGATCTTAAGAATAGTGATTTTTAAAGGATAATATGCTTTGAATTGAAATACGCATTTTTCGAAATATTATAAAATAATAGTATGTTTCCAAAAGAAATTTTTATAATCCCATATATAAAGATTTTTCCATAAGACTTTTCCAATAAGATTTTAAAAAAGAAAAAAAAATTGAACTTTTGTGAGAATATATAGGGAATTTAAAAAGAAGTGTGCTCCTGGGGTTGGACAATATAAAAGGAACGGATAAAAATATATTTTAGGTAATAAAATTAAAGACACAAATTTAAAAGACGAATGCGATAAAACCAATGAGATCATGATGGCTCCACTTGGAGGGTAGAGTAGACTCTAAAACTCTAGACCAAGTTGTAGCAGCGATTAGTCCACATCAGACTAATTAAGAATAGATTCAAGAATGGATAGATGATTTAGAAGCAAACGGAATTTTTTTGAAAGGTAAACTAGTGAACATTCTCTGAGACTAGTGAGACTTCTTTCTACAATAATTAGACTGGATTAGATGGTAAATCTTTCTGAACGAATTCATCTAGAATGAATCAACATTTACAAGAGGAACAATTCAGTTTGGAGAACCGGAGAAGAGGTACGAGTCATTAGTTTGTCATCATAAAATAGAGCTTCAATCAATTCTACAAAAAGATTTCTCATCTCATGGCGAGGACTTTCTAATATAACAATTTGAGTGTCTTTAGGGAATCCAGGTTTCTTACTCACATTCTTTTGACAAACATCCTTTAGATGTTCAATCATTAGATTCTTCCTTTGATCAGGATCTTTCTTCTTTAGTATTCTTGGGAAGAATAGATATGAGGATTAAGCCAATGGATGGTATGACTAGTTGCAAACCTGTTGTTAGAACATTTACGTGTGATGGACGCAAGTGGTTGCAAGTGTTTTTTAGTGGATAAAAATGGACACATATACACTTACTAGGCACTATTATCTCTTATAGATCAACTAACTAGGTCACCAGGCATATGCATATCGAAGTGTGTTGCATTTTTATTATTTATTCCATGATTGCTATAAATGGGTGATAATCATATGGTTGCCTCATATGGATGATGATTGTAGCACTCATATAGAAGTATCGGTCATTAATAGGATCCCCGCATACATTTCGATGCATAGCATGAGCTTATTTGCATAAAAAAGAGGCCGATTGAATCAGTAGTCTGCCTAATCTTTTACATTATTGAGGGACAATTACATTGCATAATAACATAAATTGAATTAGAAGTCTTAAGGATAATGAATGAAATGGATGATGTTTGAGTAGATGGCTATAGATTTTGGATATGGTTGTTAATTACATTTTTCCGTCCTTAGTGATTTTGGTTTAGAGACAAAATCCTTTAAGGAAGGGAGAATGTAACACCTCGATATTTTAATAATATTATTAATAAAAATGAAATGAATTTAATAAGAAAGAAATAACTGTAAAAGAAAAAATAAATTAAAATGAATACTTTAATAGATGTCTGAATTTGGCTACTAAAAATTTTCCATTCTATCCATAGCGATTTTCTGGACTATATATATATATATATAATTTGTCAAAATTTGAGTTCGTATGAATAACTTTTAAAGGAATAAGAAATCAAGAAATTAAGTTTAGAAATAAACTCGGGCACAAAAAAATATAAGGCCAAGATGACCAGACTTTCCCCAAGATCGACCAGATCTTCCCCAAGGTCGACTTACAAGTTGACGTATAAAGGGTATAAGTTGACTCGTCATGTTGTCTAGACGTGAAAACGTCCAGGTAAGAGCTGATTGCTTTTAAAAATAAAATTTTTGAAATTTGTAGCATTGATTCTAAGATCTGGCGGTTGTATCATCGTCTATGACGTGATTGGATTAGATTTAATCAACTAATCATATGGTCTGAAATCCCTAACTCCGCAATAAATAAAACCCTAAGCTTAAATGTTTCTCTCACACACAATTTTTCTCCCTTTGGGTTGTCTCGCCTGAGTTAGGAAGCTAAGTCTAAATATTTTCTCGGAGAAGATATTAGAAATAATAATTAATAGACAGCCTAGAAGCCGAATCTTGGAAGACTACGAACTACAACTAAGGACAACAGGTGAGCCTAGTAATTATTTTAGATTTTTAAGTAATTTAAATAATATGGTGTTTAATAGTTGTAGTTTTACATTTCTTAAATTATTTTCTATAAAGTATATTTTTAGTCTTTCTCTTATGGTTACTATTTTCCATAGTTATTTAAAGTTCTATTACATCTTTTCTTAATGGTCAATAAATTTGTAAATGTTAGTTTTAAAACTGATTTTAATCCTTTTATTAATGTGAAAAATAATGAAAAGAGGACAATTTTCACTAATTAATTAAAGAATTACTAAATTAACAGAAAATATAGTACAACCTATATATCTAAAATAAAAGAAAAAAAACTTAAAATATGTAAAACCATTTTTTCAATTATTTTTTCATTTTATTTTTATTTTGGTACCATTTGTTAACACCAAATTTCGTACCAATCAAATATGAAGAAGCAGAAGCTTTAAAGCCAAAAGGGTAAAGGGATTTTGGACAACGAAACCGGGTTTGTGGAGAAAATAGCGAATCTAAGGAGTTATCGGAAGCAAAGTCTGAGAGCCAACAACAAAGCCACAGGGAAAAGGGGAAAAGCCAAAAGCAGATACTGGTGGCCAAGAAGAATCAGAACACATCAATATCGGTCCAATACCGACAGCTGAAAGTAGAAAGAAGTATTGAAGATTCCGAAAGGTCATGACGGAGGAAAGCTCAAGATCGATATGAAAAAAGAAGATGCCGGCAAGATAATGCTGAAACTAAAAGGGACAAAGAGTAGAAATTCCAGAAGCATTACACTTGATACCCGAAGCTGATGACGAGAGGATTACCGAAAGCATATAATCCGAAACATAAGTAGGAGGAGGAAAGAGCCTACCGACACCTATTTGGTACCGACACCAACATCAAGAAGCATCTTCAGCATCACCGGAAGGTATTTCAAAAGCCTACCTTTATAACTAAAGATGAATACATATGACGTAAGCCAACACCCTTTACCGCTACCAAAGATTCCATAATCCATTGCTTAAGCCGAGAGGTATAGAGGCGGACCGAGACAAGAGGTCCCGAAACCGAAAGCCATCAAGGTCAAGCTCTTGAATTCCGAGACCAAACTATTGGAAGGTATTGCACCGGAACCACTCCCGAGAGCCCAAGATTGATATTCCGAAGGCAGAGAAGCATCCATGGAGACATTTGATAGGAAAAAAGGCGACCAAAACCTTTTTGCCGGAATCGAAGTCCACAATGTTGGAGAATGGAGTTTTGATGACAACAACCTTATTTCAATTATCATTGATTATAAAATATATACTAACATTTTTATCTAAAATATATATATACACACATATGTAGGAATTAATACTGAAGACTGTACACTTTAAGAGCTTTTAGAGATTCAGAATTCAGAGTAGACTCAAGACTCATGAGTAATCAAGATTTCAAGAGTTCAAGATTAATATAATTATAGAGTCTAGATTTTGTAAGACTCTAAATAGCACTCTAGGTTCAAATCCAAATTCAAATTCTGATTTTTCAATTCTTTTCTCAATCCTCTCTATTTTGTTTTTCTATTTTGTTCTCAATCCTCTCTATTTTATTTTTATATTTTTTTCTATTATTATTCATCTTTTTTGTTCAAACTTAAGTTTTTATATATACTTTATTTATATTTTATATAGTTTAAAACCTTATAATTTTATAAATATATTTATATGGTTTAAAATTATGTTTACATATGTTTTTCTATCATATAATATTGATTTACAACATTAGAATTTTACTCAAGAATTTTCAGAATTAATTTTATATCAAAATACTTGAAAAATGCTTTGAAAATGAAAATTACACATAACTATTTTGACATAACAAAACATGTATGTTGACATATAACAAAAACAAATTCAAATTTTTTTCAAATTTTAAAATTAAAATAACTACTCATGTCCATTCAAAATCCAATGAATTCCAGACCCTATTTAAGTCCATTTCTTCTAGAAAACTTCATTATTTCATGGCTCCTTCTTCTTTAATCATTTCTCATCAAATCCATGGCAAATCCTATCCATAATCTAAGTGAAAATCTAGAAGAAACTCTCAATTCATTCAAAAGCATTCTCTCTACCATTCTAAGAAATCAGCGTCATCTTGAATTGAGTCAAATAAAAATGTTCAAACAACAAGAAAAGCACTTTGACGCAACGCGATGGCTAATCTCTTCTCTTTTCAGAGATGAAGAAAATAATCTCGCAAAGTCTACACCAACCAAAGAAGATGAAGATTGGGAAGTAATTAAGAAGGATCCTATATTTGGAGAAGATGGCTATGTTGAAGTTCCAAGAGACGTTTACTTGTTTGGTATGATTTGATTGATTTGTTTAATTACTCTAAAAACATATGGTGTGGTTTGATTTAGACTATATTGATTGTAACTTGTAAATATTAAGACATATGGTGTAGTTTAGTTTGGATTGGTTTGTATATATATTAAACAAACATATGTAATAATGATACTTGATTTGGTTTGCGTTTAATTATCATATTAAGTATTATTCTCTTTAGTTTAAATAAATTAGGAATGTTCTACTTAGAATTAGTTAATAAATTAAGGGGGAGTCACTACACCAGAACAGTGGATTCCCAACAAGTATATGTGTTACATATAATTTCTGTAACTCTTTTATGTGTCACCAACGGCCCGTGAGGAATTTCCTGTAACACTTACAAGTGTTAGAAATAGAGTTACTGCTAACACTTATAAGTGTTACAAACAGAGTACTGCTAACACTTATAAGTGTTACAAACATATTCATTGCTAACACTTATAAATGTTGGAACCATAAGATATGGTAACACTTATAAGAGTAACAAACACATTCATTGCTAACACTTATAAATGTTGGAACCATAAGATATGGTAACACTTATAAGAGTTACAAACGTATTTATTGCTAATAATTATAAATGTTGGAACCATAAGATATGGTAACACTTATAAATGTTAGTATCAAAATCCTACTAACTCTTATAAATGTTGGCATACATAAATTGCTAACACTTATATAACATGTTTTTATGATTTTCAATCACATATATAATTCAACATATCAATTCAAATAAAAGTATTTAGTACACTTCCAAATTTCAAATTCAATAATTTCACTTTTGCATAATGCTTTCAATTTCAAAATACCATAATATCAAGTTCAAATTAAAAAAAACAATACAAAGTTTTACTAAAGATACATAGAAGTTTAGGTATTATGAAGGCGAAACATGGACCATATCACAAAGCCTCCATCCGAAAATTCACAAAGCTTGTAATGTCCGTTTTGAGGACCATCGTAAATTGGTGCTTCCGGATCTAAAACTTCTGTTATCCAAACAACTTTCTCGACAACTTGCACTATCTCTCTAAAATGACACTTGATTCGGCACTTACTTGCAACTTGATTTTGTAATTTCATAGACCATTGCCGAAAATCGTCCTTTTTATTCTTGTCGGCAATTGCTTTTGAAGGTTATATCATCTTTACTTGCTTTACGGAAGAAGTGGAGCTAATTGTATCACACATATTTGCTTTTTCGTTGCCATTACATTTCAAATTCTGTTTTTTTTTCTCCTCCTCCGCTAGTGCCTACAAAATATAAATGCACTCATTTTTACAAAAATAACAAATCGCAAAACTGATAAATAACAAGTGTTTTTGTAAAAAAAAAAACTACATGTATTTATATAACAAGTGCATTACAAAAACTGATAAATAACAAGCGTATATATAACAAGTGCATTGCAAAAACTTGGGCTCGACTCAGTTTTGCAAAAACTCGGGCTCGACTCAGTTTGAAAACTAGTCGAGACTCGGTTTTTGCAAGCCGAGTCGCCTCGGTTTTTGTAAATTAAGCCAACTCAGATTGCAAACTGACCCGACTCGGTTTTTTGCAAACTAAGCCAACTCGGTTCGCGAAAACTGAGCCGACACAGTTTATGGAAACTGAGCCAACTTGGTTTGCGAATACTGAGCCGAGACTCAGTTTGTGCAAAATGAGTCGCCTCGGTTTGCGAATACTCAGTTTGTGCAAACTTATACCTCAAGCAGTTCTCAAAAATATATCCCACATTGTTCAGTCATACTTATACCTCAACTTCCAAATATAGGTTAAAACAATTGAAATACTTAATCTGAATTGTGATGTAAGTTGAAACCATGTATGTCAAGCCTCATGATCCATATTTTAGTAAATAAAATCCTCACAATTCAGATTAGATATTTTAATTGTTGAGTTGCGCAAACTGAGTTGCGCAAACTGAGTTGCGCAAACTCAGTCATATTTAAAGAGTTGCGTAAACTGAGTTGAAAACTCCATTTGCAAACTGATTTTTTGCAAACTCAGTTTGTGGAAACTGAGTTACAATTCAGTTTTGAAAATGAGTGCAATTCAGTTTTCAACTGACATCTGCGTATTGCAAATGGCAGGTTCCTGAATAAAATTAATACTATTTTCACTCATAATAAGATATCGAATATGCATGCAAAACTTTCAAACTTCATATACATGATAATCTTTTAGGCATGCAAAGTTCCTCAGTCTATAAATACAAGTTATAGTTCAAGTGTTCTCTTTGACTAAAAATAATATTCTAAGCAAGGTGAAATTGCAAATATTAAAAGGTCACCTGATAGGAAAATGATCATTTAGACAGTAACCGAAGAGTCCAGAACAATTATAGTGCCAGGTCCACAAGCTAGTCCCCTTAAGACCATTATAGCTACATAAATAGAACAAGTTAGCACATATCATGCAAACTGAAAGTATTTACCATGTGGCATTTATTAGTTTAATTGGTAATCTATTGAAGTGTAATCAATAACAATGGTGCAAAATAATACCAACCAGCATAATACAATGGTGCAAAATAACAATATTGATTAATTATCAAAATAACATATACCTCGTTTGGCACTCCATCTAGACCCTGCTCCGATTAATCACTTAACAAACTAAAGAAGCTGCATTTACAGAATATGAATGTAAAAAAGAGAGAAATAAAAACAAAAGATGTTTGAAACTAAAGATAGCTGCATTCATTTATAACGATGGACCACATTTGGGCTATGCGCAACCATAGGCACCCGCTGACCCTCTCCCGCTGCAGCGCAACCCACATCCTTGATTTCCTCTGGTACCTCGACCAGTTCAGAAAGACCGAAGTCCTGTCATCGCCTGACCTTACTTCGAGCACCTACAACGACCCGTGCCATGCCATTGCCCTCCGAAGCAGGCCTGGGGAACTAGATGCCTTGGTGCGTAGGCTCAGGGATGATTTTAAGGAAAATGGGGGCCTGTAGGTGGTGAACTCTCAATTCAACCTCATCCAAAAACTCATGTCAACTGGCAAAGAGGCAAATGTAATTTTGATTGAGCATACATACCTTAGAGAAATATCACCAACGAAATACATGTCAAACTAGTTTCTTTCATTATTGCGTCCCTATTATAGTCAACCATATTTTCCTTGCCGTCCCCGCTTACAGCCCGACATTAGGCTGTCCAGTTAGGCATATTAATCAACTTACAGTACCTAATTGCCCCACCCTTCCCCCTCCTCCACAAGCTTATTATCCATCGACTGCATCATGATTCTGGTGACTGTGATAATGAAGGCGGTGATTTGTTAGACTATGTTTCAGTCCGGCAATCCCTAGTTGAATAAAGTACCACATAATGGGTACCTCTGGTTCTGCTATACTACACGGCCTCTTTTATAATGCAGGAAAAAAAGCAATTGGTAATATTTTGTTTTGTTAACTCTAGTATTTTATTATTGTCGAAGAAGATACCGAATAACAGTGCATAATGTTAATTGGTACAAAGACTGGAGTGCTTTCGATCTGAGTTGTATAATTGAATGGAAAATGCGGGTAAGAGACATAACACAAAACTCAGCAGCAATGTAGTTTCATGAAATATGGGTTTACAACTGTTTTATAAGGATGACAAAGTACAATAGATGGACCGCGGAGAGATAGCAACATTATAATAAAACACCAATTCACTGGGCTGAAAATATCTGATTTCCAGAATTTCATTCACTGGGCCGACAGTGGAGGAGCATTTTGCCAATTAGCACATGTGCGTGTACTTAAATTCAATTTGATTTGACAAAGTGAAATGGAAAGAAAGCAATGATTTGTAGAAGTCCAAATATTTCAAATGTGTGTACATACAATTTTCCCCATAGGAACAATTCTTTCATATTTCAAATTGCATATCCTTGCCAGGATATTAGTGAATACCTTAGCTAACATGTATTAATATATCACACAAATGGTGGCTGCTCTAATATGGTATTTGTGTCGTACTATCAAAATAGGTAGCAGACAAATTTCTTTGAAAAAAATGAGATCAAAACTGAAACAGCATTAACAGTGAACATAACTATGTTAAGAGTTGTTTGTCAGCTCTTATCCTGGAAGAATCATAATGTATCCTATAGTAATCAACTCAAAACTCAAAAGGAGACATGCCAAAGCTACAACACCTCTTCGTTTACATGCTTAATATCATTTGGGACTAACGGCGAACAATTTTATCCAAAAGCAGAGTTATCAATGGGCCTGATAAACAAAAGCACACATCAATATCATTTGAACCTGAGACGATGATGTAGTTCTTAAACACGGAACAATACATCATACATGCATTCTATACTCTATAGTCGTCTTCTTTGTATGTAATTACCTATATAAATATAAGGCCATGGTTTCCAACTGGAAATAACTTGTAACATCAACATCCGTCCAATTCCACCTGACTGAGAACACAACATATCTGTATTACAATTAAGAAAAAGGCAGCATCACCAGCAAGTGGAACCAATGGGATAAGATGTGCACCTAACAACCAAGTGGACTTAAGAAGGGCCAAAACAAAACTACAATTACAAGTATTATAATATATGACCATATTAATACTACAAAACAAAACAAAACTACAATTACAAGTATTACAAGCATCACCAGCAAGTGGAACCAATGGGATAAGATGTGTACCTAACAACCAAGTCTTTACCCATTTATATAAGCCCACCAACACCAACCAAATATCAGCAATGCATTCATTTCAAAATGTCCGACTCGGAAAAAATTCCAAAAGCAAACAATTATAGCATTTCAGCAAGTTTAACAGGAGAAATTACCGTAGCTTCCGTGGTTGCAGTCCTCTTCCTTTTTGTGGTCGCATTAATTCTTTATCTTCATGCCAAAAGATATCCAGGAGCTTCGGGCACACTAAGGTCTTCTCATCGCCATCTCGTCTTTTCTTAGTATGTACCCAATGTTACAAAAAAAAACACTGGATTCAACCAATCTGCAAAGGATACCAATCATTACCTACTGAAGATTTTAAGGAAGTAATAGTTGATCAATGTGCAGTTTGTATATCGTCGGATATAAAAGATGGAGAGAAGGTAAGAGTGTTGCGTAAATGCAATCATGGGTTTCATGCCCATTGCATTGATATGTGGTTCATGTCGAATTCGACATGTACACTTCATCGTAATGCTGTCATGGCTGTTACTGATAGTAGCATAATAATTGACATAAAAAAGCAGAAACGTACAGGTCTGGAAGTGTTTAAGTCACCTATGCTGGACAGACTGAAATCATTGAGAAGAATCAAGAGTAGTGGAAGCCTGAATTGCGCTTGTTATGATATCGAGCAAGGTGCAATGGGAAAGAATTGTTCAGTTACATAATTTCCTTGTTAGATTAAATGATTTTTCTTTTCAAATTAAATTTGTTTGTTGATATTTTTTTGCATGCAATCAGCTTACTCAGCTTATAGCATACAATTTTTTTTGTACTATCTTGCAATTTACAAATACTGTACATTCATGACAATGTTGCGTAGTTCATTCTTAAGTAAGCTAGAATAGATAATGCCTCTATATATTATCTCAATTTTAAATTAGATAATGTTAGAAAATATATGTCAAAATCATATTGAGAAGAGAAAATAAAATCATAGGGACAATTTCATATGCATAACATATTCATAATTATGATAATTCAAATTGAATATTGTTGTTAAACTTCAGACCAGAAAATAAATAGAATAAAGTAGTAATGTACACACTTGATTTATGCCTTTTTTTTGGTTTACATTAATATCCACAAGACTTACAAGTGCATAATTCATATAGAATCAAATTGGAACCTGCAAACATGATGAGGAACCATTCATAAAATACAAAAGCATCCCATTTTGTGGCCACTAAACCTTTTTATATCAATGAAACAACAAGTTGATCATCCACTATATAATATTCATTACTTACCACAATTAAGATTAACCATGCACCTTAATTTTGAAAACAATTTGAGAATAAAACTGTAGATATTAAATAAACATAAGATGGCGTACATAATGCAGCAAATATTAGAAGGGGAAAAGAAATCCTATCCAAACTTAAGATCATTCTTAACAGTATGTTAAAAAACTTGGGAATGAAAAAGCTGATGTAAACTTTGCCTCTCATATTTCCATAACCACCAAAGATAATAAATATCTCATTGTTTCCATATACCCCAGACCCTAATTCACCGAGTAAATAAATTAAATACTCATTACTGAAGTTCAGATTCAAGAAAAGCAAGAATAGTTCTTAGTATGATGCCCTTTACTCCACCATCGTCTATACTCAAGACGGTTACGTCTTTCGTTCTCTCTTCAAAAACAAAACAAGGGAGGAAAACCTAAAAATATACAACAAAAACAACGAAATTGAAATCGAATTTTTCACCTATTATCGTGATTCCTAGAAGCCCCAATTCGAAGTAGAGGATTGAGAAACGAGTTGAGAAGCCCCAATTCCTAGAAGTCGTGATTCCTAGAAGCCTCAATTCTTAGAAGCCTCGATTTGAGAATACCAAAATCATTGGTATCGCTGATGTTGATATCGATTTGTGAGAGCCGATATCAATTCTTCGAAGTCCATTTTTCTTTATATTTGCTAAAGACGCGGCCTTCATAGGAATAAGCGTTGGGGGGAATATCTGAGGCAGCGATTAGGTTATTTCTGACAACTTACCGTTTTGCCCTCAAAACATAAGGGTTGACCAGGCATAACAACACATAGAAGTGTTGGCACATTTTTGGTGACACATTTTTGCTACCGCAACACATATTAGTGTCACTAGTCTACAACACATATAAGTGTTGGCAGTTGAAAAAATTAAGTGTTGCCAAATAGCCATTATGGTGTAGTGAGTATTTTTTATTCAGTATTTTTAGGAATATTACTTAGATTCTACAGTTGTTTAACTTAGGGGGAGTATCTTTAATCTTTCTTTTTTATAATGCCAAAGGGGGAGAAATTACAAAATATAGGTATAGTTTTATAGAATTCTTATAGAGAGGGGGAGTATAAGAGGATCATCATCAAACAGGTATATACAGGTATGATATATTATAAACTAAGGTTGTCATCATCAAAAAGGGGGAGATTGTTGGAGAATGGAGTTTTGATGTCAACAACCTTATTTTAATTATCTTTGATTATAAAATATATACTAACATTTTTATCTAGAATATATATATATATATATATATATATATATATATATATATACATATGCAGGATTTGTATACAGAAATTAATACTGAAGACTATACATTTTAAGAGCTTTTAGAGATTCAGAATTCAGAGTAGATTCAAGACTCATGAGTAATCAAGATTTCAAGAGTACAAGATTAATATAATTATAAAGTCTAGATTTTTTAAGACTCTAAATAGCACTCCAGGTTCAAATCCAAATTCAAATTCTTATTTTTAAATTCTTTTCTCAATCCTCTCTATTTTGTTTTTATATTTGTTTCTATTACTATTCTTCTTTGTTTTTCAAACTTAAGATTTTATATATACTTTATTTATATTTTATATAGTTTAAAACCTTATAATTTTATAATTGTATTTACATAGTTTAAAAATATGTTTTCATATGTTTTTCTATCATGTAATATTGATTTACAGCATTAGAATTTTTACTAAAGAATTTTCAGAATTAATTTTATATCAAAATACTTGAAAAATGCTTTGAAAATGAAAATTACACATGACTATGTCGACATAGCAAAATATGTATGTCGACATATAACAGCTATTTTTCTAATTTTGAAGGGAAGTGTCTTTCCACTATTTGAAATGCTTTAGAACCATTATAACCCTTCATACTGTATAAAAAGAGGTTAAAACTGAACTTTTTAACATCCCTTCTTCTCCATCTTCATCCTCTTTCATCCTACCATTATTCTTAATCATTTTTATGGTTTTTACACATATACTCTACCGAATTCACTTCTGATTTGATTAAAGTTCTGCTCTCTACACTCTCTACTCTCCACTCTCTGAATCAAGTGCTATTAAAGAGTTATAGGGCTATTTTGTAATTGCTTGGGTTGAATAAACCCTGTTTTCAAAGAGTAATCGGTGTATCTTTGTAGCTGTGAAATCAAGGAATAGGAGTCGATGTCTCCTTACTGAGGCGTGAAATCAAAGAGGTTGTATTTGGCAATTTGAAAAGAGTAATAAAACTCTACACAATCCAGCGTTGTGCGGGACTGGATGTAGGAGTGATCCGGACCAGTATAAAATCCGGTGTGTTCTTTCCTTTTCTACACTTCTATTTCTGTTTATTTTGCATCTGTGTTTGAATCTGTGTCTGTTATTGTGTTTGTATTGTTTGATTCATCCCATAGTTCTCTCTAGTTTTTAGTTTTGTTTAAATTCTTACAAACACTATTCACCCCCTCTAGTGTTTGCTTTGCCTGAACGATCCATTCTGTAGTCCCTAACACACAAGAACGGCCGAAACCTTGTTTCAGCATTGAAAAAGGGCTCCTACTAAGTCCACAACAGAAGGGGACCCAATACGCCTATAAATAAGACCCCAGGGGTCTCATTTTAAAGGACCGGATTCTGATTCCTCATTCTTTCTCTCATGTTCTACAGTGAAAACCCTATTTTGTAAATCAATTTGGGGATTTCTTTTGTAACCTCCTCTATGAATAAAATCATCAAAGCCCTTAAAGTGGATGTAGGTTCAAGTCGAACTGAACCACTATAAATTGTATGTTCTTGCTTATTTCACATACTATATTATTCTTCAATATATTTCTGTACGTATTCTGCTATGCTATTGGATTATCAAAATTCCCTTGCACAAGCCGTTAGGTTCTTAACAACCTGACGCTTTCCTCACAATATAAGCCTTTCTACACCAACCTCTCCTCAAGTCTTAAATCACTAATTACCCTTCTGCAAGCTTCCTAACCTATAGCAAGCCTAGGCGACCCTTCTGTAAGCTGTTTAGCTTCCTCACTTGTGTTGTGCTTAGGAAACCCCTATCCCAAGGTAACTGCTGGTCCTCGAGTTGCAGAAGCTTGATACTCACCCCTTGAGGAAAGAGTAACTAATCTTCGGACTTAAGACCGTGATATCTAGGAATCGATGAACTAACTCAAGCTAGTAGGAACTGAATGAACTGAATAATCCCTTTTCCCCTTAGGCTCGTTTCCATAGACCTATCTCCAGTGTTAACGAAAAGTATCGTTAACATTTTGGCGCTAGATTGAGGGCTTGAACCTCCAATCCCTATTCATACCTTTAACCCCTTAGGTAACCTTTCCATGTTTCTAACTGTGCTATTCCATCTCGGATTGGACTAAGTTTTGAAGAAGCAAGATTATAGAAAGAGACTCAATAAGGAGCTTTTGAATACCAAGTTACTACTTCAAACATCATTAATCTAAGCTATTTGAAGAATAGGATAACCTTGAACCTTCATCCTTATTGTGAACCCTCTGTACTTATCTTAAACCTTCCAACCTTATTTCTCATTCCATCATAACAAGGTATTCTGAAAATCAATTAAAGGATGATTCAATTGGGGAAAAGTGGTAAAGAAGGATCCAACTCATCATCCATTCCAGGAAACAACATCAGCTCAGCAAAGCTAGAAACTGGATGACCTTCAGTTTAACAAAAGATGAGTTGGAAGTATTGCACTTGGCTACGCAAATTGATACCACTAGGAGATTAACCGAAGCAGACTTGGTCCGAAGATCCTATGAAACGAAACCCTATGAAGCAGAATCAAGAATAATAGCACCTCCTAAACTTTGTAACCAAACTGATTCTTCATCAAATCTACAGAGTCGTCCAGTTTCAAGAAGAAACAACCAAACATCAAAAGAGGTGGTCAATTCAGAAGAAGAAAAAACCTTAACATGGATAAAAGACAGGAAGTTACAAGGGATCCCCTTCTCCAAAGAGATAATGATGGCAAAGGTTCCATCCTGTATAAAAGAGAACAAAACTTGCACATGATGGGACTATAGACACTGAAGAATACCTTAACATTTTCGAGAATTACATGGATATGTGTAACGCTTCTGGAGCCCTTCGATGCAAGGTCTTCATGACAACTCTTCATGGAAGAGCCCTTATATGGCGTAAGCAGTATCATGGCCCAGTCATCACCGCTTTGAAGAAATTGTCTACCGCATTTACCACACAATTTTGTATGCAAAAGGATTAGGCAAATAGCATTTATGATTTAGCTAAAATCAAACAAAGACCAGTGGAGTCACTTAACTGCTATCTAAAAAGGTTTCACAATATGTCGCTCAAAGTGAAAAGAGCAACGGATAGAAAGAAGCTAAGAGTTGTGCGATCGGGGTTGCTTGTACCATCCCTTTTTGGAAGGAACATATCTTAAATGAATGCGAAAGCTTGAACTATTTGTATTCCAGAGCTTATAAAATTCATTCCTATAAAAGAAATACTTAATGCAAGGAAAAGCTTGATGCAAGAACAAAAGGAAGAAGGGCTTGGTTCCAATCCCTTTGTAGAAGGTTCTACAAAATCGAACAAAAGGAAAGATTATTGCTCTTATCATAAGACAGAAAGACACAAAACCATACAATGTTAGGGTTTGATAAAAAGAAATCAAGCCAAAAAGAAAAGAAAGCCTAGCTAAGAAATTTGAAGTAAGACTAGTGGGAAAGTTGGTCATAAGCAACGCAACATGGGAATGAGAACTTAACAATAAGCCACCTATATCAAATGATTACTTTAATTACTCGTTTAGCTTTGTCTTTTTTACTTATTATCAAACAAATATTAATGTAACTTTGAGTGCTATTATAGGTAAAAACCAAACCATATTCAGACTTATCCATACAACATGAGCTCAAATAGGAGCACTTAAAGAACGCGATGCATGACCAAATGTACAACAAAGTTATCAATCAAGGGGGAGCTTTGATGAAAGTCGCCCAAAGGAATATGCAACGAAGAAACGATTGAATGACAATTGTCGCTTAACTTAAATGAGATTGCTTAAAATCTTATCTCCTATATCTTCAAATTCCATAAGCTATCTTTATTAAGCATGTTATACTGGCATGTAAAAATGCTTCTATGAAAGGTATGGAACATACGACCCCCAAACCCTTCGGGGGGAGGACAAATCAGTAAAGCCTTCAGAAGAAAAAGCACATCAAACAAAGCATCTAGAAGAGGAGTAGCAAACAAAGCTTGCAGAGAGAGAAACCACAACAAACACAACCTCCCAGAAGAGGAGCAGCAAATAAAGCTTCCAAGAAGAGAAGCTACAAAGTTACATCTCCACCTAGTGGAGTTTCCTTCTAAGTGGGGCTAACAAACAAAGTTAATTCTCAACCTAGTGGAGTTGCCTCCTAACTGGGCTAATAAACAAAGTTACATCTCCACCTAGTAAAGTTGCCTCCTAAGTGGGACTAACAAACAAAGTTACATCTCCACCTAGTGGAGTTGCTTCCTAAGTAGGGCTAAAAAACAAAGTTACATCTCCACCTTATGGAGTTGCCTCCTAAGTGAGGCTAACACCCCCAAAAAATTGTAGTACCCCTAAGTAGGGCTAGTAATGCCTACATATTCCCATATAAAGGGACCAGTGTCACTCTCCTAGAGAGCATTCATTCATTTGCATATCCCATGGGTTAGGAATAAGGCTAGACGTTAGATACCTAATGGCTAGGAAGTTGAGATAAACATCCATTGAACGACTAATTAACTCAGGGCATGATTAATTTATTACGAAAGCAGTCCTCTACATATTCACCCGAGAAGTTATCCCTTGGTATACTTATGACTCTTTCACTTGTGTGGTTCCTCGGAGTAAACTTCTGAGGAACCCAAAATAAGTTATGGTTTGCTTGATCACTTTCAATAATGTTTGGATAGGTTGACACTGTGCACATATGTAATCGTTGGATGATTTGCAATGATTTCATGGGATAGCATTTAAGTAAACTTTTGATTGTCACTTTATGCTCTTGTTACAGCAGTCCACTCGCGGCATTTCCCGATAACTACTAATTGGTGAATGGTTTATGCATGATTTCTGATTTCTATTTACCCGAGTGTGAGTCTCAGGGTGTTTACGTGAATTTCTGCTTTCTATTTACCCGAGCATGAGTCTAGAGATTCCGGTTTCCACTTACCCGAGTGTGAGTCTCGGGGTTTCTATATGATTTTCTGATTTATGCTTACAAAAGTATGAGGCTTAAGGCTTTCTGTATGATTTCTGGTTTAAGTTTACCCAAGTGTGAGTCTTGGGATTTCTCAAAGGTTTCTGATTTTTGACTACCCAATTGTGAGTCTTAGGGTTTACATACGATTTCTGACTTGTATTTACCCAAGTATGTGTCTTGGGGCTTTCTGTATGATTTCTGGTTTAAGTCTACCCAAGTGTGAGTCTTGGGATTTCTTTATGGTTTCTGATTTTTGCATACCCAAGTGTGAGTCTTGAGCTTTACATACGATTTGACTTGTATTTACCCAAGTATGAGTCTTGGGGCTTTCTGTATGATTTCTGGTTTAAGTTTACTCAAGTGTGAGTCTTGGGATTTGTCTATGGTTTCTGATTTTTGCCTACGGAAGTATGAGTCTTGTGTTTCTCTATGATTCCTGAGTTATATTTACCTGAGTGTGAGTCTCGAGGTTGATATGATTTCTGATTTCAATTTACCCAAGCATGGGTCTTGGGATTTCTATTATTTTTAGATATGATATCTGACTTACTATTTACCCGAGTGTGAGCCTCGAGTTGCTATGATTTTCCGATTTCTATTTAACTATGTATGAATCTCGGGCTTTCTATATGATTTTTGATTTTGCGTACCCAATTGTGAGTCTTGGGGTTTCCATATAATTTCTGGTTTCTACTTACCTAAGTATAATTCTTAGGGTTTCTGTAAGAGTTTCTGATTTCCATTTATCCAAGCAGGAGTCTTGGGGTTTCTACTAATTGCAGATGAGAATTTCTGATATTTGATTTTCTATTTGTAGGTTTTTATTTTTCTGTCACATTCAGATTTTCGAATTCCTATTGCATAAACCTATGTTTAAGCCTTAAACTTTCATTCCTTGATGAAAGTTCTTAGCATAAATCACAAATATATACTATGGAGCTACCATCCAAAGTTTTCCAACAAGGATTATGATCTCACAACACTTCGTGCAGGGAGTTTTCTAAACTCCTAGCACATTTACCCCTAATTTTTGCTGCCATGAATTATGGTCAAAATTATGTTAAACACATCATAAGTGTCAAACATTATGCAAGTAATACCATTTTCATTAATACATTATGCTTACTAATGGTGAGCTTCTGATTACCTATTGCAAATATCCAAATACAGATATTTGGATTCACCATTTCACGTTTCTAATAAAGAATTCTTGATAATGAAATGTTTTGATAATAATACCGAGTTCTTCATTCAACATTGCTAGGAGAATGCTGAACTTTTAATCATAAAATTCCACATGAATGCATATTGTCTTTTGCACATTAGGGTTCATAACTCGCAAGTTATATTCAAACTCTTTCCACTCGCAAAGTTTATGTTCCACCTCGCATTAATATTCTGAGAAATATGGAACTAGTACCAAAGATTTTTATGATAATTCTTGAGTGATAGGCAAGCTATACAGCAATCGAAAGAGTTTGTCCTAATGAACAAAAGCTTCTTCATACTAAGGGGGGCTAACTGTTAACACCAAATTTCATACCAATCAAATATGCAGAATCAGAAGCTTTAAAGCCAAAAAGATAAGGGGATACCGGCCAACGAAACCAGGTTTGCGGAGAAAAGAGCAAATCTAAGGAGTTATCGGGAGCAAAGTCCGAGAACCAACAGCAAAGCCACAGGGAAAAGGGGAAAAGCCGAAAGCAGATACCGGCAGCCAAGAAGAATCAGAACACAACAATATTGGTCCAATACGGATAGCTGAAGGTAGAAAGTAGTACTGGAGATTTCGAAAGGTCATGATGGAGGAAAGCTCAATATCGATATGGAAAAAATATGCTGGAAAGATAATGCGACACTAAAACGGGAAAAGAGTAGCAATTCCGGAAGCAATACACCTGATACCAAAAGTTGATGACGAGACGATTACTGAAAGCATATAATCCAAAACATAAGCAGGAGGAGGAAAGAGCCTACCGATACCTACTTGGTACCGACACCAACATCAAGAAGCATCTTCGACATCATCGGAAGGTATTTCGAAAGCCTACCTTTATAATAAAGACAAATACATATGCCGAAAGCCAAAACCGACACCCTTTGCTGCTATCAAAGATTTCATAATCAATTGCTTAAGCCGAGAAGTATAGAGGCGGACCGAGACCAGAGGTCCCGAAAATGAAAGCCATCAAGGCCAAGCTCTCAAATTCCGAGACCAAACTACTGAAAGGTATCGCACCGAAACCACTCCCGAGAGTCCAAGATTGATATTCCAAAGGCAAAGAAGCATCCATGAAGACATTTGATAGGAAGATAGGCGGCCAAAACCTTTCTGCTGGAATTGAAGTTCTCTAGAATGACCGAAACCTTGTTTGCGCATTCAAAAAGGGCTCCTGCTAGTCCACAACAGAAGGGGGCCCGATATGCCTATAAATAAGACCCCAGGGTTCTCATTTTGAAGGACCGGATTCTGATTCCTTATTCTTTCTCTCATGTTCTAGAGAGAAAATCCTAATTTGTAAATCAATTTGGGGATTTCTTATGTAACCTCCTCTATGAATAAAATCATCAAAGCCCTTAAAGTGGATGTAGGTTCAAGTCGAACCAAACCACTATAAATTGTGTGTTCTTGCTTATTCCATATACTACATTGTTCTTCAATATATTTCTGAACGTATTCTGCTATGCTATTGGATTATCAGAACGACCTTACACAAGCCATTAGGTTCTTAGCAACCTGGCGCTTTCCTCATAATATAAGCCTTTTTGCACCGACCTCTCTCCAAGTCTTGAATCACCAATTACCCTTCCGCAAGATTCCTACCCTGTAGCAAGCCTAGGCGACCCTTCTGCAAGCTGTTTAGCTTCCTCACTTGTGTTGTGCTTAGGAAACCCCTATCCCAAGGTAACTGCTGGTCCTCGAGTTGTAGAATCGTGATACTTACCCCTTGAGGAAATAGTAACTAATCTTCGGACTTAAGACATTGATATCTAGGAATCTGTGAACTAACTCAAGCCAGTAGGAACTGAATAATCCCTTTTTCCTCCTAGGTTTGTTTCTGTAAACCTATTTCCGGTGTTAACGAAAAATATTGTTAACACTATTCTTAGTGAAGCATTTTCTTTTTTAATGGGGACTAGGTCTTCTCCATCTTCTTCTTCGCTTCTATCCTCATCTGTCATCCATTCGCACTATCCCTCTGCAATTTAATATATCCCCTCCCTATTGCCTCTCTGTTCTCCATATGCCAGCATAGTTTTCGCCATCGTGGTGATTCCCCTCTCGAAACCCTAAACAAGATATGCACCAAGACCTCTACTTTTTAGTTGGATCTGGATTGTTGTGTTCAGCGTTCACCTATTTCCCTACTATAATATGCGATGATCCCTATTTTTTTTCTCTTACCTAGCCTCTATTGATTGTTTGCAATCTTTCATGACCACATGTCTTGCCTCTCAAATTTAGGTCATCTAATATTGCTGTGCAAAAAACTAAATAGAAGTCCTTACTTTTATGGCTAATGGATGTGGATCGAAGCTCACTTTGACATGCCGGTGAGTTGTGCTAGCGGTCTTTCTTGTGAACTTTGTTCTGGTTTGGGTTAGTATAAGTTTGGTTAGTAGTTTGTTTGATTTTCATGTCTGGGTTGTAATGTAAGTGTTTCGTATATCGACTTATGTTTGTGTGTGTTTTAGTGTAGTGTTGTGTCTCAAATCCGGGGCTTGGCTTAGTGTTGTTGTGTGGGTAAGCATATCTGATTTTCCATGTTTTGGTTGTTGGTTTAGTCATTGGGGTTTGCTTTATGAGTTCTTGAGTATAGTATGATGTGGTTGCTATAATGTTATAAGTCTGCTCTGCATCGCCCCTTATGTCTCCTCAGCGATTTCCATGGCAGTGGAGAGTCATCTACTTGCTAGGGTCTGGATTTTTTTGCTAATCTTTTCATTTTTTGGTGCCACATTGTATGATGTCATCTCCAGTAAATTCCCAACTTGACTTATGCTTTGTTAGAGGTGGGTGTTCATGTGAGAATTCATGTTACTGTATATACAAAGTTGATGGTCACTATGTTTATTCGGTAGTCGTATCTATGCACCATGGTGTTTGCACCATCATGAAGCTGTTTAATATGTTTGGGGCTGTAGTTACTGCTTTTTGTTAGTTGCTTAGGCATCATGTAATCTTAATATTGTTATTTTTTCACTCTGCGTGATGTAGGTCATATTTCTTGTCTGCCTTGTGCTAGATAATATGTTATGTAGTTATATATCACTCCCTGCCTGGAGCTTTGTATGTTTATATTGGTCGGTCCAATCTTAAAACCAATTGTAGTGATAGACAATCTGTGTATCTCCTGGTTTATTTCTATTTATTATTTGTTATAATGAAAAATGCTACGAATCACTATAAAATCGATTGGTCGGCCTTACCAAAGAAAAGTATGGAAAAGTTATATTTTAGAAATTAAGTACAGAAAGATATATTTAAGTACAATTAATTTATAATTATTCTACGTTTATTAAAGAGTTACAATTTTGTATGTTTATATTTAAAAGTAGATTCAAAAATATATTCAGATTACGTGGAAATTATAAGAAAACGAGAGGCTCATGTAAAACTGAAAATACATAATTATTTGAAAAGATTGAAAATACATGTAATGTAAATCAATATCAGAACATTAATTGAAATGAAAAGATAAAAAGGAAGTGAATGAACAAGTTTTAGAGACATGTAGGAAAATTATGACATGGGTTTTCATTCAATAGAACGAAAGATGGAAGGCTTATTATGATAATGGAAAACTGTCTTGGGAAGTTATAATAAGATAATAAAACGAATCGTAAGAAAATAATAAAGCCTATAATGGTATTATATATTTGTCTTGGTGAAAGCATAAATCTCAAAGGAAAGGCTCAAGTCAAGGACTGAAGCAATAAGTTAGACTCAAGTCATGGATTTGGTTAATAAATAAAACTTAGATATTGTATTAAGTTAATAAATAAAATTTAAATTAGGGATTGGGTTAATAAATAAAACTCGGGTTAAGGACTGAGTATGAGGGAATCACAATTAGAATATCGTTTGGTAGGACCAGTACATCATGATTTTCCATTTAAGTCAAGGATTAATGATCTTAGATATGGGATTAGGATAGGAACATACCATGTTGGTTGTGGTCAAAAAGTTGGGGCGACTACATGACCTTTTGTTCGTAACTGATTGGGTGTTACTGCATCCATACGCAAAAGTATGACTTTGTTATTTGGATCGATGGATGGTGATTCATGTTGATACGGTTTCATGATGGGTAAGTCAATAGAGACACTCTATCGTGCTAAGAGGTTGTAGTCTACCATGTCAAGAGGTAGTAGGTAGGAATTGCCGATCATGGCGTAGTATTAAGAATTGATCCTAATAGTATTTCTATAGTAATAAATTCAGTGAAGACAATCAAACACCTTCTTGAACTTGACAAAAAATCTAGTTATCTCTGAAACCATCTTAGATTGCAGAGAATACATTACCTTGTAACACTAGAACAATTATCAAGTCTATTTTCTTTAACTTTCTTAAAACTCTAGTAAGCACTTCCATTCATCAAACTTTATGTTTGACCCGCTTTCCTTTCATTCTCTTCTTCATCCATAAGCATACATGAATAGTAGCAGATTTCTTGGCAGGCTTGGAGTCTGGCTTAGTTACTCCATTCTTGCATGTTCTTAGTTTCTATTTTTTTACTCAATTCTTGTATTTATTGTAATTGAATTTGATAGATGGGAGTTTTGATGCATATTACGTACTTTGATAATTAATTGATTTTGAGTCTCTGATGCGGTACATTTTGCTTAGTTATACAACAATGCCTTTTTGAAAAGTTTAAATAAGATATCGTGTTTCCACTGTAATTTATTTTATGTCTTCTGAATCTTAGTTTCTATAAAGCTTCTAGTTATATTTAGATGTTCCGCACTCCTTAGCATGACTCGTTTTGGGTTTGCAAGGGATGTGCGGTATTACAAGAAAAATTCTAATCTCAGTAACACTCGCTAGCCTCTTCCAACTATAGATAGCATCAGAATTAGCGGAATCTATAGACAACCCTTCCCCTGATACAACGTGACCACGAAACTTTACTTCTTTCTCCTAGAAGTCACATTTAGAAAAGTTAGCCTCTGGTTCATGGTGGCTTAA
Source organism: Allium sativum (assembly GCA_030737875.1). Taxonomy (NCBI): domain Eukaryota; kingdom Viridiplantae; phylum Streptophyta; class Magnoliopsida; order Asparagales; family Amaryllidaceae; genus Allium; species Allium sativum. Next base: position 154,428,409 of record CM060912.1, read on the forward strand.
ATTCTCGAGCATGATCTGTAGGTAAGTCTCTTGATCCTTTTCATAGTTTGAATACACGAAGATATCATCTATGAAAACTTGCACGAACTTATCCAAACTCTCTTGGAAGACTCGGTTCATAGAATTCACTAAGAAATCAAACGCGTTAGTTAACCCGAATGGCATGGCCATCTATTTGTAAGACCCATGTCTTGTATGAAACACTGTGAGTAGGATACTTTCTTTCGCTACTTGCAGTTGATGAAAACAAGTAGCCAAGTCCAATTGAGAAATTAATTTCGCTCCACTCAACTAATCAAATAGATCATCAATACATGACAAATGATACTTATTCTTCGCCATCTTCTCGTTGAGATGAGACATTCTCAAAGGTCCATTTAACTTCTTTACAAACACTTCAGCTGCATCCCATGATAAACTGCTTGGACAAATGAAACTCTTTCCCTCCTAATCTACTAGTTGAACCTTTAGCTCTGTCATCTCTGTAGGTGTCATCCTACTACCTGGTCCACTTACGGGTTCAGCTCTGGGTACAAGATCATTTTTTAACTCGATAGCACTCCTTAGCAGCAAACCAGTGAGTAGTTCAAAAACATCTGTGAATTCCTTAAAGATAAGAACTCGGCTTAATTCCTTATCCGATTCCAATGCACCTAACAAAGCAAACATTTGTGGACTTGTATTCTCCAACGAATATATAATCTAACTACCCTAACTAGGGTGTTTAATGATATTAGTCTACCTTTGCAGAATATTCTGGCACTTTAACAATCTAACTGATTCATACCCAAAATGATTTTGAAGCCCTCAAAATGAAACTCATATTAATTACAAGAAAAAGTGAGACCTAGTACAAACTTTAGTCCTCCTCAAAACTAGCGTACTCATTTCCCTCAAATTTCTCTACCTGCCCAAATTTATCATCCCGCCTCTCTCCTTTGCAAATTAACAACCACCTCGCCCTACCGCCGTAAGCTGACCCTCCACCACCTATTCCTCCTCCATCGGACGCTCCTCCCGAACTAAGCTTGCCTCCTTTACCTGCCTCGTCTAATCCTAGTTCCTCCGCAAAGCCATCTTCAAAGAAATGGTCTTCACTCTTTGAAGCGAAACCACGTAATGTTGGTGCTTACTTGGTGCCAACAATGAAACTTTAATTTTCTGGGAAAGTGATGCTACCCACCGTTGAGATTTTCAAAGCAGCTAAAGAACAGTGGAATGGCCACTTGGTTGGGCACTTTCTTAATAGGCCTTTGTCACACGCAGCAGTCACCAATCACTTGAAAAAGATCTGGCATCCTTCATGTGGAATTAAAATCAGATCTACAGGTAAAGATTATTTCTTCTACATTGACTGTACTGAGGATAGAGACAAAATTCTATGCGCAGATCCCTTAATTATCCAAAGTAAACTATTCATTGTGAGACCTTAGGAAGAAAACTTAGGGGATTTAACCAAAAGCATTAGGTCAGTCCCTGTGTGGAATGAGCTAACCAATCTTCCTCTTTATGGTTGGTCTAAGATGGGGATTGGCTGGTTAACATTGAGAGTGGGTAAGTTCCTGTGCATGGACCTCTCCACTGAGAAGTTAGATTGGTTAGAATTTACAAAGTGTATGGTTGAAGTAACACCTCACGATGAACTTCCAACTGAGTTTCTAGTGATATTGCCTAATGGTCGTGAGCAGACAGTTTACGTTAGCTATTTGTGGAAGCCAGAGATTTGTGTGAAATGTGATACTTTTGGACACACCACAGTTAAATGTAGTAAACTCCATGGAGGCATTGCTAAGGTTGTTTCTTGTAAGGAAAAGTCCTCACCACTGGTGGAAGAATCGAATGCTAGAGGAAAGACCTATGTTAACTCTAAAGGGGTAACTGATACTTAGGTTAAGAACAATAATGTATGGAAAAAAGTCACCAACAAAAAGAAAGTTGGCTTTGAATCTCAATAAAATACAGTTCTAGACAAAGGAAAACATGCAGCTCATGATGTTAACTTGAATAGCAATATGTTTTCTTCCCTCCATGAGTTGAACGAAGATGAAACTGGGATAGATAACGTGGTGGAGTTTGAAGAAGGCGAAATCATACAAGTCAGTGAATTACTCTCTCGAGCTTTCCCAAAACATGCAGGTAATGATGCTAAAACAAAAGCAATATTTGAAGCCTGCACTAGCGGTAGTGTACATGAAAACAGTATGGGTATTGAAGAATTTGTGAATATGGAAAGTACTGAAATGGCAGCTAATAAAGAAAAGCAAGAAACCCAAATTGATGATGAAATAAGGATGGCAGTTGGTTCTGTCACTGCTGATACGAGCTGTGAAGCTACTGGTGCTTTGAGGAAGGAAGGAACATGCGTCAACACTGGCAATGAAGTGGGGGAGAAGCAAGGAAGTGGTGAAGACTCTCTCGACACCTTTTTACATGATAATTTCAATTGCATTGAAGAAGCAAAACCAGTGGGGAAGAAGCAGACTAAGCAACCAGCAATTAAAGCTTTGTCCAAAGGTTATGAAATAGGAGCTCATGAGACGATTGGAAAACTAAGAGAAGATGTTAATAGTGGTAAACTAGACAGTTTTGTGTGCAGCAAAAAAACCAAACTAATGGAAAGCATGACAAAGAATTACAATTCTATGAAAATGTATGCAGTCGAACCTAAGCTCTCTCCATCTAATGCCTAAAAACTTGGATTTCTAAACTATAGTAACAAGGCAAGTAGCGTTGCTGCAATCTACACAGAGCCCAACAAAACTCAAAAGCAATTTCCTTCACCCATAAAAGTCAACACATAATCACCAAAGTCTAAAGCTAAGAATAATGATGTTGTCAAACAAAAGTCAGGACTGTACGATCATATTTTTCCACCACCGGGTTATAAAGCATCACCCGAATTTATCATCAATCCCTTATATCTGTTTCCACATCAGGGCATAAGATGGTTAGTGCTCCTATCACCAGAAGTAAAAAGATTGAGCTCTTAAAAGGGGTCAATGATGATAAAGGATGACACGCTTATGTTTGTAGAACATTTCACGGAGTTCAATTCAATTTAATATGATATGAGCTATGTTATTCCCTATGTAATGTAATATGAGCTATGTTATTCCCTATGTAATGTAATCTGTGTTATCCGAGTGCGCATATAACCATGTAATACTATCACTTCCCTGCGTGGAAGTTCATTTAGCTAATATGTATAATGCATATCACCTACACTTATTTGTATCTTTTATTTTTTAGTAAATAAAAGAGTGTTACAGAGCACTATAAAAACTGGTCGACTTTGCCCAAAAAAAAGTGAGACCTAGTACCTGAAATTCTAGGTTATTGCATATCATTCCCAAAATTACATACCCTTCTATAGAATTTGTTACTCTAAAGGAAGTAATAAGGTATGAAGGTTCTAGTGATAATTTATCTATCAAACATTTAAGAATAAATGAATGTGATGCACCAATAATAAACAATACTGTAACTGGTATGCTACGAATCAAAATTGTACCTTTCAAAATGGATATTAATTTCTCCTCGGCAATTGGTCTAGACGATGCGGGTTACAAAGTAAGTACCTTCCCCTTAGCTGTTCTGGACACCTATTTTTATAGTGCCTGCCCGGCTGATTACAATTATAGCATCTTGCATAATCTTTGAGCCCGGTATTCATTTGTGTAATGAACCTTCTTATCGCATTTGAAACATACGACATCTGCCTTGGTTCTTTTTGCCTTGACACATTTTTGAGCTTCCTTTCCTTTGAAGAGCTTTCTCTTATTTTCTTGGAAGATCTATTTCTCAGTAGGTTTCTCGCATTCAGCAGTCAACTCCTCATTACGAATAGTCATTTCCACGATAACATCATTAGGGTCTTTCAGACATGGCATAGTTGTCATAGCAATATCGGATCTCATATCCTTGATGAATTTCGATTCTCATTCATTCTGATGACAGTAATGGTTGTACCATGAACATAGCGAGAGAACTCATCAAACCTAGCAGCGTATCCCACTAAAGTCATATCTTCCTAAACCATAATAACCGAATTAAACATGAGTAAGAATCATTATTGATCTTAGATTGTGTTGAGATGTTGAGATTTGATGTTTTAGGATTCAAAGCTTTAATCTTCATAAACCCTTCTTTAATTTCTTCTTCTTCTTAATGTCTTTAATTGTCGGCCCCTAAGCTCCTTTTTTATTTTATCCTTTAGAATGAAATGATAAAGGCATGAGAGTAGGAAAAATGCTTATATATGAGGCTAAGAGTTTCCCACTTTACTCTTTACATATTCCTCGTTATGTTTACTTAAATTAATTCATTTTTATGGCCGAAAACATTATTACTTATCTATATGTACATATCTCAACTCAACATCCAACTACATTACTCTTATCTGATTTATCTAATTAGAATTCCTAAATAATGTTTACCAAAAATTAGAAATGTTACACAGTCGGTTAGGTGATAGTTTGGGTTTATTGTTTTGAATTTGTTTTTAAAATTGCATGGTAGAGGAGGAGAGATGAATAAAACATCACCATTGAACCAAATGGGAGAAGAGGACGAAGAAGACAATTCAAAGAGAAAATTGTCCCATGAACATCACCATTATTACTTATCTATTGCTGGAAAAGCGGAAATATCATTTTCGATCTTTTTTCAAAAAAAAAATCCTAATTTAATTGGACTTAAAGAGCATTAACAAAAATATATAACCAAATGAGCGATGTTATGAAAATCTTGAAGTGAAAGCAACACAGGTCTCAATCCCGATGTCCATTTTATAAGAAAGGCTAATTTTACACATAATTTGATGCACTTATTCACTTAGATAATAGCAAGAGTTGCTCAAATCCATTATGGTGTATCTAATAAATTTCAATCATTCATTCCCTATTTTAGCTAGTTCTATTTAGTTGTTGATTAGCCCACCATAAAACAAGCAAAAAAACCACTATTTTTATGTTCTCCGTAAGCCCTATTATTAAAATTTTCCTTTATATTCTATTATGCTAAAAAATAAATTTCGTAAAAGATTCCACAGTCGAAAAAAAATCATCCACTAACAAAATAAACTTCAAGTTTGACCTTTTTTGTGAATTACGAATTTTCAAATTAAAAAAAATAGTAATCAAAACAACATGAAATACATGTTTTATGTCTTATGGTTCTATTAGATTGGTATTAGCACCATTACAATTAATCGATTTCAAGCGCAAGATTTGACTGTTTATCCAGTAGTAAATTCACTTTTTTTGTTAAATTAGAGGGATAAAAGAAGCAAATAAGATTAAAGATTAAAAAAAGGATTGACGACAAAAGGACAATTTTCTCTTTGAATTTTTAGTTAAATTTAACGGGGCAACTCAACGATATCGAATGCTTAAATAGATTTCCCATATTTATTTTGTCTATTAAATTTATCATTAATGATAATTGTCATAAAGAGCAACAATAATTTGATGGCTTTATCCCTCAAACGTTGCAGTCCCTTTATCCGCTGCAGTAACGACGAACGCAACCCCAAACGCTCCAAAGAAATGGACAATATTATTTGACTCACTTCCCCACATTGCGGGGGAGTACATGCCAGTGGATTTTAATATCCTCCACGCTGAGGATGGCTCTATCCCTCTGCAAGATATCCACGAGGAAGCTGCAAAATTCTGGAATGACCACCTTGTTGGCTTTTTCTTGGATTCCAAACATCCGGATGTAAATATGCTTATGGCATGTCGTAATTCATGGCATATCCATGCATCATTAAAAATGACGTATGTTGATGGTCTTTATTATTTTAAGTTCTCCTCTGCTGATGAGAGAAGACATGTTCTAGAAGCTGCGCCATCTATCATTGATGGGAGACCTTTTATTGTGACCTCATGGAGTGCTTCAATTGATAGAATCCGTGAACGGGTCCTATCGATACCTGTCTAGGCGTAGTTTAACCATATTCCAACCGTGCTATAACCTCTTCTTGTCCTTAATTGGCTGGCATGTCATATAGGTAAACTCAAATGCTTTGATGCTAATACTGGTGCTAGAAGAAACTTAGTATATGCTAGAGCTCTGATTGAGATAACTCCTGATAAACCTTTGCCTACTCAAATCGAAGTTAGTATAGAAAAACAAGTTCATTATGTGGATGTGACGTATAGTTGGCAACCTGAAATCTGCACAACCTACAAATCCTTTGGTCATTGTTCCGATACCTGTCAGCATGAAGCAAACTTGCCTCTCCTTGATAAATCTCCCCCACCTAAGCCTCCTGTTCGTGTATGGGCCCCTACGAGTAGGAAGATAGCACATACAGTAGTGGAGGAAGTACTTGTGGAAGAGCCGCCAGCTCCTATTTTACCTGATGTTCCACCTGATCCTGATATCTCTTGGAGTGAGAAGGAAGCAGCTTGGGTGCATGCTTCATATGGAATGCATAGTGACACTAATGATGTCTTCTTCAATTTCATCGATGATAAGGTGGATGATCGTAGCCGTTTATTCTTCACACCCGATGATGGAAAACTAATTATGAGAAATGACGGCGAAGTTGGAGAAAACAATGAGGTTATAATGAAGAATCCTTCATGGGATCGAAATCGTCTTTTGGCTACTTCCAATGTTAATGATTTGGCTCTTCGTTTTTGGAACTTTAAGCGTAATATGACTCCTTACGCTGGATTTTACTACGACGAAGGAGATGATCCGTAGGAACAGTCTTTTGTCTCCTTCAGTAGATGACTTCCCACACTTGCTCCTCTCAGGTTCTTCTGAAGTTATATAGCTTCATAGTGTTTATCATTTGTATGCAGAAATGTTTTATTTTGCTATTTTTTGTTTTGATAGTGACTTGACACTTCAAACCAGAATGTTACTTTGTGCATGTGTAGAGTACCAGTTCCTTTCTCTTAATAAAGGTGTTTGCGGTCACCTTAAAATCCGGTCGGCCTTACCAAAAAAAAATTTCTCAAATCGTGGAGACCACTTGATCTTACCCAAGTGAGGGCATATACGACCGCCAGTATATTAATTCGGGACGAGGTCCACCGTCATAAAGAGAAACAATTCTCTAACGTATTTCGAATCAACTAACATCATACATAATACAAACTTTCAACAATTTTCATACCTTAACACAGGATGTCTTGACATCTAGTTAGAGCAACTCTAACAGTGGCTCTAATTCATGTTACAGAGAGGAATCGGGGAAAAAATTGTCCCCAACATACGTTACTTCACGTAACATTCAGGGAAACGTTACTGACTCAATTCTGAATCCTGAATTGAGTTCGCGCGCCGATTTAATCGGCTCGTGAACTCGCGAGCCGATTTTTTCGGCGTGCACCTGATAAATTAGCTCGCCACTTCACGAGCCGATTAATTCGGCACGTGTAGATTTTTTTCCCATATCATACCTTAGTTTCTAATATAACAAAATAAAATCGCTATTATTTTCATTGTATAAACTATAGTGTAACATAATAATTGTTGATTAATAACCCTGGTGAGTACAGAGTTAAAAAACTAGGGCCATCCACTAAAATAACTAGGGTCAGCCACTTAAAAAACTAGGGTCGTCGTCTTAAAAAACTAGGATCGTATTATATTAACTTTAAAGGCACATCGTTTACATGGAGTTAAAAAAACTAGGGTCGTCCACTAACCAGTATAATTTAAACAGTTCAGCACATGAAGGATTTAAAAAGGAGGGTCGTCCCCATTTTATTTTATAAAATTCCTTTAACTTGTATATGAAAACCATATAATTCATCAACCATTTCCATGGCGACTTTTTGAAATTTTGGTTTGGACGTAAACCAATATCTACAACTTGAAAACCCATTTTTCCTCTTTCACTAGAAAATTATTGTCGATTAGATGTGAACATGTCTTGTTGTGGGGAAATCCGACTTAGATTGGATCTCGTACAACCAATTGAAGTTCAGATCATTATAAAACGAACTGTCGCGCTGCTGCGGTTCGTTTTATAATTAAATTACAAACCGGGCATGTTTCTAACATCGTTTTATATTAACTTTAAAGGCACATCATTTACACAGAGTTAAAAAACTAGGGTCGTCCACTAATCGGTATAATTTAAACAGTTCAGCACACGAAGGTGTTAAAAAGGAGGGTCGTCCCCATATGAAACACGCAAACATTACGTAGAACGTATGAAAAAAATAACATTACACAGAACATATGAAATGAGCAAACATTACACAGAACAGAATAAACGAGCAGACATTACACATAACACATTAAAAAATAACATAAAATCCAAAACGTCGATGGATACACATATATACATCATGATAAATCTGCAGCATCATCATCATCACCATCCAAATCCATGTCTGAACCGCTATCAGAAGGGTCATAATACGGAATATCGTCATCGTCACTACCACCTCCCGATCCGCCGCCACCACCTAACCCGCCACCCCCACCTAATCCTCCTCCCCACCTAATCATGTATCCCTACCGCCCGAACCGCCATCACCACCTAATCCCGTATCCCCACCTCCCGAACCGCCATCACCACCTAATCCGCCACCCCTCCTAGTCCGCCACCACCACCTAGTATGCCACCCCTCCTACTCCGCCTCCTGAACCTCCTCCAGTACATGACCCAACATCAATACCTGATGCTGTGGTATCACCACCCCCTACTGCCGCTAATCTGGCCTGTAAGTCAGCGATCTGCTTCTGAAATCCCTGAACTATGGCTTGGTGGTCCTGATACAGGGACTGAGAATATAGCAGGGCCATCTCCTGAATAACCGCAATATGTATCCTATGCTGGTATAATCAGGGTACATACTGCATATATAGAACATATAAAATCAGTTTCTACAGCAGATAACATACAACGTGAATTCACAAGTACAAATTTTACCTCATGTGGCGGATATAATCCAGCAGTAGGGACACCGTGCACTATGTGTGCAGGTGGGTAAACAATAGGCAAGAATATCTGTGCACCACTAAGACCAAATGTCTGAAATGTATCGGCCAGAGCGAAATCCGTAGGAGGGTCGGAGATGTGTGAAGGGGTCGGGTCAAAAGTAAATGGTGGAGGATGAACTCTACCAGTAACCAATCGGGGACCAATGTGATCGGAGTTCACACCCCGCGTATAATCCAGCAGCAAGTACCGTTTAGGAGCTACCCTAACCCAATAAGGACCAAACTCTACGTCGGGTAAGTGAAAATTGGTCGTATCAACCCATTCTGCCTGTCTCAAACCATGCACATACTGTCTCCCTATAGAACGATGCGGCCCAAACATATCAAGTGGCAGAGGTGGATCTCTAGGTACGCGTATATGACTAGGATCCTGGTAATAACATCGATCTTCCAAGTACCAACTAGAAAGGTGGGCCGGTGGCAACAAGAGGACACGTCGAAGAGATAAGTGACATGCAATGGCTAATGGATGGGCATCAGGTAGTGGGCCATCCGCTGAAAGTAACATCCAATAAGAAGTCCAAGGTGCTCGTAATACATTCCCCCTCCCCCTCATATCTAACTGGGTACGAGCCTCCATCAAGTCATGTCTGACACCAGCAGGAGCACGACGAACTCCGTGAGTACTCTCCCATCTACGCATGCGTGGAAAAAAGGTCTCGGCAGCATGACTCGCGGGGGGCTGTATGCGTGGATGCATGTTGGTCGTGTACTCGTAGTACCTGCACGGCAACATGTACCAAAAAGCGAACATCTCCAAAAAAAATAGGAGTCAAGAGCGGTGTATAGATAACCCAATATCGAAGAGCCCCAATCAATAGTATGCAAGCTGCTCTAACTCGATTAGTGTTGCTAGGTAGCCCAGTCTAATCGTACTTCGTTGGTTCGAAAAGAATGTCGAACCAAGGAGGTATAAAATGGTAATCTTGTATACTATGTCATGGAAATCTACTACATCAAGATGCGCTGTAATATACTGAAGTAAATATGTGACGGAAACGGCGCTATTAGCTATATGAGCCGCTGACAAATCTGGCAAATACTGTAGGTAGGAAGCGGGTGACTCAAAAGAGGCATCAAATGGACAACGGACTCTATCTGGAAGGCCAATGCCAATCCCCGTAAGCATGTAAAAATCGGCTAGGGTGATACCTAGCTCAAAATCCAGAAAGTGAAAAGTGTGTATCGTAGGCCACCATCTCTCTAATACGACATCTACCAATGGTCGATCAAAGGACTGGAGAGGTCTAAAAAGTAAAAAGCGTCCGAACGGACTAGCTAGTAGCCTCTCCCGAATATGTGCTGGAAATATGTCAATGGCATGTGAAATTAAATTCACCCAACCCCCGTGAAGGTAGACGTACTCAGTCTATTAAAATTATAACAGTTAAATGACTATAAAACCAAAAGTTCATACCATCAAAATGTGTAACGTACATGCACTAAACTATAACGTAAAAGCAACAGGGCATACTATTTAACACTTCAGTAACTATAAATAGTAAATAAATAAAAATTAATACCTGAACGGTGGCCAGCGCGGTAAAAGATCGATGAGGGAATCCCTCTGGCAGCTCGTGGAGGATCCGTAAGTCCTCAATCGTCGTCGCCGCTGGTGGAGGAAGATGAGTTGAACCAGATGCGTCGTCTGGCATAACTGGTACTGTCCTTCTCCCCATCTTCGTCACGCATGGCGGCATCTCGGCGTCGAAACCAATAAAAAAATTAAAAGGAGGAAATAGGGGAAAGTATATTCCCACCCACCTCCCACCCCGTGTCATATATAGGCGCGGGAGTGCCGCGAACCGATTTTATCGGCTCGCAAGCTTGCGAGCCGTTAAAATCAGCTCGCCAGCTGCGAGTCGATAAAATCGGCTCGCGCCTGTTGGGAGATATCAACGATATCTCTCAACATGTTACGGGTCGTAATATTATGTTGGAAAACAATTTCCAACATATTACGATCCGTAACTTTGTTGGAGTTGCTCTTAGTATATACCGAAGTCATCTTTCCTACACACAAAATGCTACCACAAACGTCCATGACCTTCGAATAGTCAAATATGTGATGCTTTAGGATAGACATAAACGCCAAATTAGTGTACAACTTTAATATATAAAGTATCACTAGGGTTATTAAAAAAAAAATTTGTTGTCACCAATGTAATAGTAGTAGTCCATGAAAAATTGCAAATTACGACTTGTGCTTGTTCACCAACCCAAACTTTCCATTTCATATATAAAGTCTATTTTAATTTATAAGTAATCATTGTATCAATGGAAGTTTGATAACAGCAAAAAATAAAACTATTAGATCCTACTTTTAACCCAGATATCCATCACATACGATTATAATATGTATTAGCAAGTGGAAGATCAATAGAGAAAAGGGAGAACACTAAATTAATGGGATAATAGTCAATTATCCCCATGAGTTAATGATTCCTTTACAAGATCAAAGATGGGACATTGGTTGCCTCAAATATCAGTTATATATACGTAAACTCAGACATCCAGTAGTATATATATCTGGTCTCAATGCTTAACTTTCAAATCCAGAAAGCATATAGTTGTCCTTAATATATATATTTAATTAACGAATTAATACTTAAGTAATTGACCACTACTATAATTCTGCAGCTTCTAATAAGTTCTAATTCCTTTACATGCTCCCAAATATTCCTTCTCTCCAACTGAGTTAATTAATTATTATGTTACGTATACCCACGTGATAATGCATGTCAGTTCAACTTAAATGTGTACTTAAACTAAACCCTGATTTCATTTTGGGAAGTACATTGCTTTTATTATCTTTGTTTGGGAGCTAATAAACTTTTCATTTTTTAAATTCTTGATATGTGAGAGAGTTGCTCAAATTTAACATTTAAATTCTCAAGCTTATCAGAAAACTATGCCAGACATTAATGCTGCAGGCATCTAGCACTACAGAAAGAGACTTTGAAAGCCACAAATTTGCTAACTTAGTTCATTTAATGCCTAACACTAATCAATCACTTCAGTAAAATCAATACCGGAATGTCATAAAGAGAATTACTACTCACAACCGTCTATTTTTTAAAGAGAAATGTTAAGCGCACTCTCCCTTAGAGAGAGTTAGCTTATACTTGCCACCTAATTGGTGAAATTGAGTTGACAGCTATTAATATCATATAGCAAATGATTGATGTCAACTCATTTCCACTAATCAGGTGACAAGTATAAGCTCACTCTCTTTAAGGAAGAGTGTGCTTAGCATTCCTTTTTTTTTAAATTATATCTCTAGTTGTATGTAGATCTCAGTATGGCTGGTTTGACCAATAGTTGAGCAAGTAACATACTGTCGTTCATGGGCGACTATGTATAACAATTTTCCTGTCATAAAACCCTAACATCTATTTGCTACTAGCAAACAGGATATACAATATTTGAGTGAAATAAAAGATTTATCTTTACTGGAATATGATATATATTAGTGCAAACACTTCAAGCCAAATTTAGGATTAATCTGGCAGCCAAACAAACATATATGCCCTTTGGTACTTTTTTTTCTGGTGTTGACACAAAAGAGATATGAGATGATGGGTTTTTAGCACATGACCTAAAAAAACGTTTAGCAGCGTCAAATCCATCATAACAAACTAAGTCCAAAAGCAAGGAATCAACAACCAAACATTTTGATCTTTTAATGTTAGTGACTCAAATAGTATAGACTTTACCTTCGTATGAGTTGTATCCATTTATTGCTCTCCTCCTTATGAATGATCATCCTTTCACATTTGAAAGATGTGCGCATGTTTCTTTGTGTATTTTTGGACGCGACAGCTTTAATTGATAGATATTCTCCAATTTAACTTATGCAGAAATTTTTATGGACCCATGTTGAGTTGCAATCACATATTCGAGTTGTCACCTGTCGGTTTCTACGTATGGTTTTTAATGAGCTAACTCCGTTTTTGTACACTTGATTTGATTGATTCAATTTCTTCAGCCTTAAATGTTGAGTACACAAATAAATATTGATGTGTGTGTAAGTATACGTTCATTTTTTTTTAAAAGAAAGATCGATGTTTTCATTTCATTTTTTCTTATGAGTTGAATTCCAGTACTGAATGTTTTGTTGATCTAAGAGCCAACTTATAATTTACACTACATTACTGATTGTCAAAATATTCGAAAGAAAATAAATATGCAATAATTATATGTACACTTTTGTTTGGATTGTTCATTCGTCTATCATATGAAGTTCAGTCCAAATCAATTGGAAATACAGTTTGGAGAAGGAATATCGCGTTTTCTTATGGATAACTAAACAAAACTTGCATAACATTGCAAATATACCAGCCTCATATAATCAGAAAGATGCTTCTTTACTAAAAATATACATCAAAAGTTATATGTAATATTGATTTTTCATATCCGCTCAGTTCAAAATATAAATGTTGTGATATATGTTATAGTTTGAAGCAGAAATTGAAGTCTTTTCCGTATCGCTGAATCTGTATGGTTCAACGTGGTTCCTGAAGTAAAATTACATTCATCAAAGTGCTGTTTTTAAATCAGTTTTTTTATCGTGAAAATAAATAATTTGGAAACAACTCCAATCATTTAGTAAGTGGTATAAAAAAACCTTAATGACATATATTAAATAATAAACATATTTTATGCTTTGTTCATCTTTATTATAATTGATATCAGAGTCGAAACTTGTATTTTCCAATAGAAAAACAGATATTCTGAACAAATTATAACATTTAATAAGCGATCTCGATTACTATTTACTAACAGGGTTATAATGTTGGTATTATAATACCAACCTCCAACCACACAATAGAATGGATCATTGCATTGCCTCATTATTTCCACCATACATAAAATAACAAAAGGATTAAAAGGTCTGTATTTTTATGTCATCAATTATGTTTTGCTTCATGTCCGCATGTACATATATATACATATAGAATAGAGATGGACTATACTTCATCTGTTGTACACCACAGATATATTCTCCAGTTTCAATCATATACTTAGAATTAAATAATATAATGAAGCCACAAGAAAAAGGTATATTACTTATTTTAATTAAAATATATACATATACATACACAAGAAAAGCGTTACATTGCACTTAAACAGTGCGACATCCTTAAATCCGCTCTTAGTTTCATCACATGATAAATTTTCTTTTTCTTTTCGCTAACTCTTCGGTGCACTCTTTAATTAAATATTTCTTTTAGAAGAGATCCTGTTAAGATTAAAATCTTACACAATTTTCGATTTATTGTCTTAGATTTTTTGACAGGTGGAGGAAGCCCTATTTAAGAGACAAAAACCATTCAAAGTGGTGGAAGAATTAAATTCAAAAGAAGGAAATTAAAGAAGGGTTAGGCAAAGGATGTGAAAGCTCAAATATGACACAGAGAAAGACCAAACAAAAGGAAGACAGTCAACAAGAAATTCATGTATGCATGCAGAATCAATGCAGAACGCAATAAAAACTTGATATGAAAGGAGAGGGAAGGGGAAGCACAGATTGTGATTGGAAATCATAAGGCCATCATGACAAATAGTAAACAAAATAAAATAGTATGGTTAAATTATTATTATACCAGTCTTCCTCATCAATTCTGTATCGTGTCAGAAGAGGAGGAGAGAAATATTCAAGTCCCAACAATGCAATCATAAAGTAATAGATTGCAGAATCATTTATTTATATTCAGTCTTCTTTCTCACTCCATTAATATGCCTTTTTCTTTCTCTGTTTCTTTAGTCAGTTCATTCTGACATTCAATAAAAAAAGGAAGGAAAAAAAAAAAAAACCCTATTGCCTTCCACTCTTTTATTCATCATTTATTAACACTCCATCCTTTTCTTGAATTTTTGCACCAGGTTGGGTGACCGGAAAACCTGATGAGTTATTATGTACAACTGGATGAACATGAAAATATTTTTTCACTTTTTTCCCTTATTTTCACGTTATATTAATTGAGAGTAACCGTGAGGTGGAACCTCATCTGGTTAGTGGTCTGAACGTACAAGTTTAAATCCGGAAACAGCCTTTTCGCAGTACGAGGGAAAATAGACCTACGCAGAGCCAAGCCTCCTGCACCGGGTTCAACCACCTTCTAACTGAGGCAAACCATTCTAATTGAGACAAACCATGCAAAAAGTAATAATTCCCAAAAGTTTTTTTTATTATTATTCAAAATTTTAAAAACGGCCCAAGGCCTGATGCATGACCCCCAAAATATTGCGTAAAGGGACAAAGTGGGCTGACATACTTAAATGCGACAAAGAGAATCAAAATACATCAACCCTAGGCACATCTAAACATATCTTATATCAAAAACAGAAAGCAGAGAAATCTAACTAATCAGTTCCTTCTTTTAGATTTTGGTAGAGAAAAAGCAACAAGGAGGCTTTTAATACTCTCCGAAATAATTCGTTTCAACTTGAGAATTCTTTGAACACTCTCCAAGCTTGCTATTTTTTTTTGGATTTGAACGAATTTCATTTCACTGGGATTGATGTCCTTGTTGCAATTGCTATCTGAAAACTTCACAATCCTAGGGGATTTGCTGTTTTCCCCTAAGCACTAAAAAAAAAAAAAAAAAAAAAAAAAAAAAAGGATAAATCTGGTTATTGTGGAGTATGTTTTTGTAATGATTAGCTCCTACTCATTAGTTATTAATGTCTAGATGATTTGAAATGCTTTTATTTAAAGACAGATCGAGCTTCTTAAGGGAACACTGCTGAAAGAATTGTAATCCTGCTCGTACGAAATAGTTAAATCAAGAATACAGTTGAGGTTTTAATATGTATAATAATTTCACTTACTAGTATAACCGCACAACGGTGGGGAAACCGACCGTTTAGTTTAAAAAAATCTATTGTATTTTCATATTAGTCTATAAAAACATGATTGATTTTAAAAAAAATGTATTTTTAAATTTTGTTTATATTTAGATATATCAAAAAATATTGTAGTAGAAATAAGATAGTAACGGTGGATTTAAAGTAGATTTGAAATGTAATGGATATTTTAGAGAAATTTTAGGAATTAATATTTGAGCTGTTAAAAATATCGGAGAAAGCAATTCCGATAAACAAGGAGCATTTTTTAGGCTTTACGAAAGTTTATTTTAGCCAAGTGACATAAGCAAACCTCCCTAACGGTTGGTTTGATAAGCAAACCTCCCTAACGGTCGGCTTGATAACGAACAATAACTTGTTAATGTTAGCAAAATTTCTTTCAAGTTAAGACTAATTGAATAGCAGGAGTAAAATGAAAAATTGATTTTAAAGGAGGAAGTTATACTTTATTGCAATCTTTGCTTACAGTTTTATTTTGTTTGCTTACAAATGAGATACACCACTCCAACTTATAGCAGTTCACATCTCAAATGAACGATGAAGATGTATTTGATCCTATTATGTATAATTATTCTCTAGAGTTTTCTATAACTTTCATATAAAATATCTTAGTTAAAGAAAATTCTAGATTCTACTTATTTAATTACAATTTGAGAATAGATAAGTCTAGAATCTTTTCCATATATAACTAGATATTTCTTTCTAATTTGGTCTAGATTCCCCTTTTTTAGCTTTCCTCGTTTGAATTATTTGTTGCCCAATTTCCCTTTTCTAGTATTGTTTTTGTATCAAAGCTATGCAGTCATTATCTTTTAGGTAAAAGTTCAAACTATTTACGAGTCATAAGTCACTCAAATATTTGTTTTCTTAGAAATATTTGAACATCAAAAAGAAGTTGGATGAAGGTTTTAGTCACACATGATTTTGATATTTCATATACAATGGGAAATGGCAATGTGGTGGTAGATGCATTAAGTAGAAGACATGATATGTTTGAGCTCGATGTTTACATAATAGAAGCAACTGCAATGCATGGCCAACATCGATTTTCGGCCTTCAGCCGAGTGGTTACCAAATTTGTTAGTGGCGATTTAGATTAAGGTAGTATTTATGGGTTGTCTTGGTGTTATACGAAAGGATGTAGGGTTGGTTAAAATCTTTCAGCAGTGGGAGTGAAGCGAACGATTTACTCATTTGGACTGTTATTCCATCTATAAAAAAGGAAGGGTAAGGCAAGACGGAAGGTCATGTGTACCGATAGTTGGGTAAGTGATAGAAGTGATGTTTTGCAAATGTCATCGCCCTAAAATGGCTGCTCATCTACGTGATGATAAAATCTACCATGATATGAAAATTGTTTTATATTGTCCAAGGATGAAGAAACATGCGGTGGAATATGTTGTTAGATGATTGACTTCTCAAAGGATAAAGGTAGAGCAAAGAAAGCCTAATGGACTACGACTCCTATTAGACAACCCATATTGGAAACCATAACATATTATGTGGAATTTGTTAATGGATTACCAAGGAGTAGAAGAGGGAATGAAAATATTTGGGTTATAGAAGATCGTTTGACAAAATTAACCAGTTTTATTCCGGTAGTGAGTGCTAGGACAACAACATCATTGAATACCACCTGATTTAAGGAGATTATTCATTTGCACGGGATTCCTTTAAGAACCGTTATTAATCAATACTCACTCTGTATGATTGACTTTTGGAGAGACCTTTTGAATGCATTGGGTATTGAGCTAAATTCAAGCACCACTTGTCGTCCACATACAAATGGATAAACCAGAAGGGTAAATATGTTTTAAAGGATCTATCAATGGCTTCCATACTTGATTTTGGTGGATCTTCATACGATCATTTACCACTAGTACAATTCACCTATAATAATAACTATCGAGCTAGCATAGGCATAGCCATTTCAATGATTTATATGGTAGACCAATTCTAGTCCCCTTCATGTTAGTGGGGAGCAACATATAAAGTTATACTTAGGCCAGAAATGGTTAGAGACACGTCAGTGAAAGTAGAGTTGATCCACTACAGAATGAAGACCATACAGAATAAGCAAGAGTCTTATGGAAATAGAAGACACAGTTTTGCAATTCAAGGTTGGGCATTTTCCACTTTTGAGAGAGTGCGGAAGCTAGCCTATAGTTTGGAACTTCCCGAAACGGTAGCAAAAATTCACAACGTTTTCATGTGTCATATTTGCAGAAATGCATTCACGGAACATTAGCGGTTGTGGAGCCTAGTCAAGTAGATGTAGTAGAAATAGAATTGGAACCAAGGACATCCTATAGTCCTATTTACATTGTGAATTATAATGTAAAGCATTCTAGAAATAAGATGGTGAAGTTTGTCCAGGTGCACTGATAAATGACCCATCTAACTGTATATGAGAACCCAAGGAGAAATTTTGAGTCTTCTATCTCGAACCTTTTTCCAGTATATCTCTTTTCTTGATGATTTTCTCAGTTTAGATGTTTAAATAACGGTTCTAATATTGGTTGATCCATTTGATTAATTTGGGAGTCTTTCACTAGTTTAACTTACTTACATAGATGTTACAATTTGTGCTAATTTTAATTATACTTGTTTTTGTTTACTTAACTTTTCGAGTACATACACATGGAATATATGCTTGTTATAGGGCTTGCATTGTTCTTATGTTGATTGAATGAATATAGGAGGATTCAGTTTAGACAAGTCTTACATTTTGTTCACTATTGTCATTGTTCATACCGACCATATATGTACCGTGTATTCGATGATGCATGTAACAACTCGTGCTATTCAAGGCCTAAATTTCTACAAAAATTGAAACCTAAGTCCATCGAAACATGAATCGTTTAGATAATTACAAAAATAAGTATGCGCAATATCAAAGTCATATAAATTAACTCAAAACAAAAACTAGATAGGATAAGAAATATCGTATGTACCTACTAAATTAAAATCAATTAACTTCTTTAAAAAACAGAGGTCACTTCAATATTGAAATGGCGAAGACTTTAGCAATATTCGATCACCTGTAGCTCCAAAGAATTTTACCTCTATGCCTACCATGTGGGTTGTTGTAACACGTAATACCCCATAAAATAAATCTATAATAGACATGAGATAATCTAATAATAATAATTAATAATAAGTTAATGGGCTGAAAATGGAATTTTAAGTAATTTTGAATTAAGGCATAAAGTATCGTAATTGCGTTCGTGGCGAGATTCAGATCTGTTATTATATTCTATTAACTGAAAATGGAGTCCGTATGTAAAAGATATTAATAAAACAAGTTGTGAACTTAGCAAATTCAGAATTCAAAGGAAAATGCTTTAACAATCTTGAGGATATGCATTTGGCAAGGAACTTCCCTAAGCCTAGAGTAGTGCATAATGGTCAAAACTATGCCTTGAAGGTAGCGCCGATTAGAAGTCATCCCCTAGAGATCAAGGACAACCTGCGTTAGAAGGTATAATTTCTATATTAGGAATTTCTTCGAATACTCTTTTTGATTCAAGATTCACCCACTCCTTTTTTGCTAGGAAGATTGTTGATTCTTTGAAACTTCCCATATCCTTTGCTAGCTATCTGACAGAGGAATCTAACTCTATAGGAGGGACTATGGAACTTTCTTTTGTGTGTAAAGACCTAGTATTGAACATCAGTGATGTCGACTTCTTTTGTGATGCGTGTGTACTTGAGTTTGAGGGGGGAATGATCTCATTTTAGGAATGGATCGGCTATCATTTTATGGGTCCGTCCTTAACAACGATAAGAGAATAGTTTGCTTGAGAATCCATGGGGGCCGCAACTTAGTGATTCCTTGTGGGGCAGGGAATATAGATTCAACTTTTTTTCCTTATGTTCTTATTTAGAAGGACCATCTTCGGTACTGGTTTTATGTGAGTTTCCTGATGTTTCATAGGAGGTCATAGGACTCCCACCTCACTGAGAGATATCATTTAGGATAGATCTCGACAAGGACGCGAGGCCTGTAGCATTGCCTTTGAGGCACATGGCTCCTAAGGAAAGAAGAAAGATTGATATACAAATCATAGAATTATTGCAAAATGAGTTCATTCGTAGGAGTACATCAGAGTGGGGTACACCAGTAGTGTGTGCTATGAAGTCTGATGGATCTTTAAGGTTGCATGTGTATCATAGGGAAATTAACAAACTAACTAAGAAGAATAGATACCCCTTACCGAGGATTGATGATTTGTTTGACTATGTGAGAGGAGCCCAAATATTTTTTCAGTCAGATTTAGCTACTGGATTTCACCAGTTGAGGATTTTAGGTCATAGTAATCCTAAGACAGCGTTTAGCATGCATGCTAGATGGATTGTTCGAGTGAAAGGTTATGCATGTTGGATCGACTAATGGCCCCGCTTTCTTGTAGACATTATGAGTAGGGTATTTAGGAGGTACTCAACAATATTGTGGTAGTGTTTGTGGATGACATCCTTATCTTTTCGGAGGACAGTAAGAAACATGAGGATCACTTGAGAAAGGTCCTAGGAATTCTGAGGGAGAACCAACATAATGCCAAATTCTCGAAATGTCACTTTTGGAAGAAAGAAGTAAAGTTTCTAGGATATATTATTTCAAGGAAAGGATTATATTAGATCCTGCTAAGGTAGAAGCTGTCCGAGAGTTGAGGATAACCCATAATGCGATGGTGATTATGAGTTTCCTTGGGTTAATAGGCTATTATCATAAATTTATTAAGGACTTTATGAGGATTGCAACCCCTCTAATCCAATTAACGAAAAAGATCATAGGTTTATGTGGAGTGAGAAATGTGGAATTATCTTTGAGAGATTGAAGGATTCCCTCACAAGTGCATCTATTCTTATTATTCCAGATGGAACGAAGATGGTTACGATTTTTATGGATGCATGTGGGATCGGTTTAGGGGAGGTACTTATGCAGGAGGATAAATTAGTTTCCTACACAAGTAGACAACTTAAGGATCACAAGAAAAGATACCTTGTCCATGACTTAGAGTTAGTAGTAGTAGTTTTCGCCCTTAAGATGTGGAGACATTATCTTCTAGGAGAAAAGTTTGAAATGTTCACCGATCACAAGTCTCTTAGATATTTGTCTTCTCAGCAAGATTTGAACCTTCGACAATAGAGATGGATGGAATACCTAGCATCTTTTGATTTTTCCATTCAGTATAACCCTGGGAAGGGTAACGTCATGCCCGATACTTTGAGCCGGAAGCATGCTTCCCTCATTGCGATCACCAAGTGGAGAAAGTTAGAGTTTGTCTCTAGTTTCAATTTGCAACTGCCATTTGAGGCAGCTCTAGGATTTCTTGGAGCTACGGTAAACAATTTTTTATGGAAAGGATCAAGAGTGAGCAAGACCATGATGATGAGTTGATGGTATAAAAGGAAAGGGTTTCTAAGGGAGAATCTTTCCTTCATTTTGGTAGATATTATGTGGATGGTAGTGGTAGTTTAAGGAGGGATAATCGAACTTGTCACCCTAGGATTACGGACCTTAGGAAGGAGGTTCTCGAGGAATGTCATAGGTCATGGATGACTATATAGCTCGGAGGTGACAAAATGTTTAAAGATACGAAGAGAAGCTTTTATTGCGAAGGAAGGAAAAGAGACGCTGTAGAGTTTGTTGCTAAATGCTTAATTTGTTAAAGAGTAACGGCAGAGCAAGGAAAGTTTGGAGGTCTATTGCTACTATTAAAGATTCCCACTTCGAAGTAGAAACACATTTCTATGGATTTTATTGATGGGATTCCGAGGAGTAAAAAGGAAAACGAAGCCATTTAGGTCGAAGTGGATCAGTTAACGAAGAGCACTAATTTTATTCCAATAAAAATGAGTTGGATCATTGCTTTGTTAGCCCAGCCAGTTATATGTCAAAGAGATTGTTAGAATGGACGAGATTCTGACTACCGTAGTTATTGACAAAGACTTGTTGTTCACTAGTGAATTTTGGAAGAGCCTTTAAGAAGCATTAGGAACTAAATTGAATTTGAGTGCAGCCAATCATCCGCAAGCCGACGGTCAGAACGAGATATTCAACAAAGTTCTAGAGGATTTTTTTAGAGCCTGCATCATCGACTTCGAAGAAGCATGGGAGCAACACTTGCCTTTGGTCGAGTTTTCGTATAACAACAGTTACCAAGTGAGGATTGGTATGACCCTTTACGAATCATTATATAAGCGGCCATGCAAATCGTCTACTTTTTGGTTAGAAACTACCGGCAAGGTTTTACTCGGATCAGACCTTATCCATGAGTCAACGGAGATTATCTCTTTGATTTGGCAGAGAATGAAGGTTGCCCAGGGCCTGCAGAAGTCATACGCGGATAGGAGGAGGAAGGAACTTAAATTTCTTGTTAGAGATTGGGTATTTGTTGAAGTTTCCTCTCTCAAGAAGATAGCCCGGTTTGGGAAGCCTGGGAAGTTGGCTCCCAGGTTTATTGGGCCTTTTAGGATTGTAGGTAGAACTAGGAAGATGGCTCGTCATGTGGATCTTCCTGAGCGTTTATCGGGAGTCCATAACATTTTCCATGTTTCTCATCTTTGCAAATGCCTTCATGATTCAGCCAACAAACTCGAGCTTAATGATGTTGGGGACTTAGTGAGCTTCGAGTTGGAGTCCAGGGTGCCCCATGGCATCGTAAAAGTCATGGGGCATAGAATCAAATGACTCTGCAACAAATCTATTTGCCTAGTATGATTTCAGTACGGAGATAACCCTGGGGATAGCACTTAGGAAACTGAGGAGAAGATTAGGTTAACTCATCTAGAACTTTTCTCGGGTAAACATTTCCTTGCAAATTTCCGTTTTTGGTTGCATAGTGGTTGGTAGATTGGATGGCAGAAAATGGTTGAAACAAATGCACCGCGCACTCATATTGAATTATATGCATATTAGGATGCTTTGCATACATATTGCATCTCTTATTACACATACACTTTAGGACTCACTACACTATAATGACCATTTGGTAACCCTTTTTTTCCAATTGCCAACAATTATTTGTGTTGCAAGGTAGCAACAATAATATGCGTTGCTATGTTAAAAACGAGTTATCAAAAATACATAATAATAATTTTTTTATTTCCAACTCTTATTTGTGTTGTTAAGGCTGGGTTATGGGGGTAAAAACGCAATCTAACGTACGTAACCCTATTTCCCCTTTCACGTTCCTTTGCCCTGACGCTTCTACAATATCGGCCGCCTAAATTGATAATCTCACATCCCACGATCCTAGAGGAAAAAAAAACCAGCATGGCGTAGATGAAAAAAAAATCAAGTCCACTCCTCTCTAATCGGATTTTAGGGGTAGCTTCAGGGTACAACTCACGTTCGCATTCAATTTTGGGGATTTTGTTTGATTTGTGCTCGCATTCACTCGCATTTAACTTGCATTCAAGTATAAATTTCATTCTGGCCTTTATTGATTTCATCCGAAATTTTGTTTGATTTGTATTATTGTCTATGTGAAATAATGGATTGTTAATTATTTTTTTCTGAGTTTGTTCAGGGAACAACTTGCATTCACATTCTATTTTGGGGATTTTATTCGATTTGTACTTGCATTCACTTGCATTCAACTCACATTTAGGTATAAATTTAATTTATCTAACCTTTATTGATTTCATCCGAAATTTTGTAGGGTTTATGTTACTGTTTATGTGAAATAATGGATTGTTAATATTTTTCCGTTTTTAGAAATTAATAGCATGTGTCCCTATGTCTTAGTGACGCCCTACTCTTCTACATCCTCGGATCCAAATATCTTAGATCTTACCCATATTGTCTTCCTTGCTCACAATCTCCTGACTTTCCATTGCATTTATCAATTTTGTGCTCAAACCACCGATGTTAAATTGGATGTACATTTTATCATGGTTTACTCTGTATTTGATCAACTTGATCTGAAGTGTTGTTATTTTATCCTATTAGGTTTATTCATATTTATATGCTGATTTTTTTTTTGTTGGATAGTTGATTGTATTTCATTGATTTATCATGTTTACCCATTGCTCTCTTGAATTCGTTTTCTACCCTTTTAATTAAGTTCGTTGTAATGAGAACCATTATCCATTGTTAATGTTTAACCGTTTCTCATTTAGGTTGGGTATAATGTAAAATTATTTTGTTTATCTCCTTTATCTTGCAGACAAGGCAAGACTTTTATTTTTTGATTCCTTAAGTTTTATCCTGACATCATATGGTATTATTTGACTGCCTCTAGCTTGTAAAGTTTATTGGAATACCGATCCCTTTCCAATTAAGCTACAGTTTGTACAAGAGTTATTTCTTTTACTGCTGTAACTTAAGTCTTGAGTTAATTTTGATTGTATCAATGTTTTCTTTGATTTGTTTATTTATTTGCGTTCTTATACTACCTCTAATTATACAAAATAGTTTTAGTTAATTTGGTTTAGTGTTAGCTAATATAACATTGTGCTTTCAGGCATTCATATCTTGTCCAACCCTTTCTAATATATCTGTTAATTAATTAATCCAGAAAATATCTTCCTACTTAGATTATTTAATTATTATGATGTCCAATATTTACCATGTCAGATTCTTGTGAACGGTTATGTTGGCTAGCTTTTTGACCAAGCCACCCAGGTTCATTCATAAGAAGAAAGTATGAAACCACATTCTCTAAGTACATGAAGGAACGGATCGCACCATTGACTCGCCCCTCATCGGATCGCCCCATATCGGATCACTCCATTGACTCGCCCCATATCGGATTGCTCCATTGACTCGCCCCTCATCGGATCGCACCCATTTCATCAGCGAAACGACACCTCTATGCGATTCGATCCATACATGTATTATTGCCCAGTATAGACCGATCCGATCCCTTGATGCATGGCGGAGCCTCTGACCCGTTCAAACACGAGCTAGTCTTCAGCGATCCGAGTTGCACGGATCTAGCGACACGTGTCCCTAACCGTCATTTTGACCGATTCTCCCCATTTGCACGATCCGATTTTTAAGGGGATCGCGACACCTGTCCACAACGGCTAATTTGACTATTTCTTCAACGGCAACGGTGCGATCCGATGTCCTCGGGATTCGTGCCACGTGTTACTACGATCCTCCTGACAAAATCCGCTATAAATAGCCCGGAGCTTGGCATTTTTAAGGATCTTTTTTGGCAATATTGAGTACTGAATCCGCCATTATTGTCAAACTACTAGAGTATTGAGAGAAATCATTGTGTATTAGCTTTCAAAGTATAATCAATAATATATAAAGTGGACGTAGGCTCGTTAACGCCGAACCACTATAAATTCTGTGTGTTATTTTCTTTTCCCTCATTCTTCAGTTGAAAATCTATAAGATTCAGAACAATTTGGGTGTTAGGTCCAAATTTTGATCTAACATTTTTGGTGCTTTCACTGAGAAAACAGTCCTAAAGTTTCACTATTCAGTTCTTTGAAGATTCCAGCGATTCGGATATCATGGCTGGAAAGAGATCTAAGGAAGCACGAGCTTCACGAACCAATGAAACAATCGAAGAAAGTGTGCATGAGCTAGGCAATGAGGAAACTCTGGATCGCGGAGCGCAGGGGGCGAACCGATCCAATGAAGACGCCACGCTCCGAGTCGACGAGAACGAGGCGATCCAGACTGCTGAAGGGGTTGTTACTCGATCCCAAGATAACGCCTCGAATCCTCCACGCATCGTGACCACGAACCGATCCCAAGGGGGCGCTGCGAGCCACCATCCTCGATCCACAGCGATCCGAATTGATGACCAGACTACAACTCGACCTTGAAAGGAGCCTATGGCTCGCTCCTACCGTCCTGGCCCCTCCGCTCGACCTGGCTCAAGCTCTTTGCGCATAAGAGAAAGTGATGATGACCAATATGACCCTGCTGCTCCCGTTACTGAGGGGGATCTCTCTTGCTTTTCCGAAATGTGGGAGAGATTGTTCGATGAATTGGCTGCCCAAAGGCAGGAAAGCTCCGTCCTGCGACAAAATTTGACTGCTATGGACAAAAGGCTTGATGAACTCGCAAGGCAAAGGACGCCACCAGCTCGTCCGCTCACTCCAGGATATTCTTCTTCGTCAGAGGAATCGCCGAGGCCTCCGCGACGACCATATGAGAGAGCCGAAAACATAGAGCAGCTTCGGTTCGAAACCCTGCCATCACGGGAAGAAGAAGCGCTGGAGGCGGGGCCCTTAAACCGTAATGTGAACGATCACGCCGCGACTCCCAGAGCTCGAGATGTGGACAATCCTGTACAGAACAGACTACCTCAGCCCCGTCGTCGCGCACATGCTCATGGTAACAGGGGGCAACGAAGCCCTATCTGAGCCCTAGATTTTGTGACTGCTCCCGGAAGAGAGACTAGAGAACCCCGCCGAGCCAGGAGCACAGACCTTGAACCTCCGCTGACCATTGCAAATGTGGCAGCCATGATCCATCAAATTCTGGCAGATAGCCGTGGGCAACGGAATGAAGATTGGGGAATTGACCGCAGTCACACCCCTTTCACTGATGATATTTTGGATGCGACTTTCCCGAGGCGTTTCAACTTGCCACAGATGAACCGATACGCTGGCAGGTCTGATCCTGTCCAGCATCTGATGAGATACTCTTGGTCAATGACCGCTGCCGCAGCTTCTGACGCTGTCAAGTGCAAAGCATTTCCCATATTCTTGGAGGATGTAGCATTGTTATGGTTTACTCGCTTTCCAGCAAGATCGATTTCTAGCTTCAGGGAGTTGAGTGAGAAGTTCGTAGAACAATTCCGTATCTATGCACAAAAGACAAAGAGTGTGATTGATTTGTTCCTTGTCAAGCAGCGACCAGGCGAGAGTTTGAGGGCGTACCTAGACCGTTTCAACTTGGCCGCTACTGAAGTTAAAGATCCCCATGAACCAACAGTTGTCGCAGCACTGATTGATGGAGTAGATAAAGACACTGAATTCGGGAGATACCTGGCAGGCAAACCACCCCATACTAGACAGTTATTCTACGAAAAAGCTAACGTACATTTACGCCAGGAAGAAGTATATGCTAACCGAAAGGCAAAAACAGCTGATAAGGAGGAAATCCAGAGCAATGTCGCCATTAAGCAGACAGGAGACAGCTCGGGGAAAGTCGAGGTTAATGTCGGAAATCGGAATCAGGGTGGTCGTCAGTCAGGGAACAACAATAATAATGGTAACGACAACAACCGGAAGAGGAGCCGAGGGAACGACTCCCAGAGAAGGACTCGTCCCAGGGCCTTTGAAAGTTATACACCAATAAATGATACTCTGGAAAATATCTTCATGGATGCGTATGAAGTCCTCCAGAATAAGAGGCCACCTCCCAGAGAGTCGACGGAGAAAGAACGTGAAACGGGGAAGTTTTGTCTCTTTCATCAGATTCACGGCCATTCGACAAATGAATGCCGTCACCTAAGAGATGTAGTCGAAAGGCTGCTTCGAGAAGGAAAATTAGATGAATACAGAGTAACGCCCAGAGACAGGGGGCAAGCAGTACAGGCCCCAAATCAGAACCAGAATCATCTTGCTGCTAGGCCAACTGCCCAGCAAAAGGGAAAGAACATTGTTATCAATACCGTAATCGGAGGACTTTATCTTGCCGGGCATAGTTCCAAGGCATTGGATCAATATGTCAATGCAGCCAAGCAACACCTCGAGGTAGGGGAGTGTAGCAACCCCGAGGTCAATATCCCGGTAAAGCAACAAAAGATAATGACCGACGATGTCGTTTTCCGAGAACGAGAAAGCATTGGAGTCCATGCCCCGACTGAAGATCCATTTGTAATCACAGTACCTATTGGACCGGCCACTGTTCATAAGGTTTTAGTGGACAACGGGAGTTCCATCAATATTCTTTTCAAAAGGACATTCGATCAGATGAACCTCGAAATAAAGGACTTGAAGCCCTGTCAAGGATGGATCCGTGGATTTAATGGAGCATCCACCGCTCCAATGGGTTATGTAGAGTTACCAGTTACGCTAGGGGAAGGAGAACGCCAGAGAGTGAGAATCCTTCCCTTCGTGGTTTTGGATGTTGAATCACCCTACAATGCCTTCCTGGGCCGACCGGCCCTCGCAAAGTTTAGAGCCTGCATAGCTCCCTGGTGCTTATTATTGAAATTCCCCATAGAAGCTGGCGTTGGTATCGTCAGAGGAGATCAGGTTGCTGCGCGAGCATGTTATGTTGCCGAGCTAAAGTTACTTCGCAATGGAGGGGACATAGAAACCAAAGGCGCTTCTCCCCCTACAAGGGCGGAGACCTTATAGCAACTAAAGAGGATAACCGTTGGAGAGTCGCCCAGAGAGTTTCCCGAGGATATAGATCCCAGAGAGGATCAAGAACCTGGGGGCAGAATGGCGACTCCCAACGAGACAACTATGGATGTACCTATCGATGATAGTGACCCAGAGAAGGTCCTTAAGATTGGATCCCAGTTAAATCCGAATCTCGCTAAAGAACTGACGGATTTCTTAAAAAATAACTTTGATTTATTTGCTTGGACTCATGCAGACATGTGCGGGATATCCCCATCAATCATGAGCCATTCATTAAGCATTAACCCTAAACATCCTCATGTAAAGCAAAAAAGGCGAATGCTGGGCCCAGAGAGGTCCGCTGCCTTGAAAGAAGAGGTTGGAAAGCTAAAGAGTAATGGATTTATCAGAGACTCGATCTATCCAGACTGGATTTCAAATCCAGTCCTGGTAAAGAAGGCCAATGGGAAGTGGCGAACGTGTATCGACTTCTCGGATCTGAACAAAGCCTGCCCAAAAGACAGTTTTCCGTTACCCCGTATCGACCAGTTGGTAGACTCGACGGCGCGTCATGAACTTCTCTCATTTACGGATGCTTACTCAGGATATAACCAGATTCCAATGCATGTTCCAGATCAAGAACACACTAGTTTTATCACGGATCTGGGATTATATTGCTATGTAGTGATGCCCTTTGGCTTGAAGAACGCAGGCGCTACATATCAATGCTTAGTCAACAGAATGTTTTATAACCAGATTGGGAAGACAATGGAAGTATACATCGACGACATGTTGGTTAAGTCCAAGCAATCCTCCCATCACACTATGGACTTGGCAGAGATGTTCGGCATCCTTCGAAAATACGAAATGAAACTCAACCCAACAAAATGTTCATTCGGTGTCGCTTCCGGAAAATTATTGGGGTTCATAGTCAGTTCCCGTGGGATTGAGATTAATCCAGACCAGATCGCGGCAATCAGAGACATTCAGGAACCTAGGCAAATTAAGGATGTGCAAAGCCTTGCAGGAAAAGTAGCTGCACTAAGCAGATTTATCTCCAGGGCTACGGACAAATGCATCCCATTCTTCGAATTAATAAAGCGGGGAAAACGCCACTTCAAATGGACGCCCGACTGCGTAGAAGCATTCCAGAACTTACTGAGGCACCTGGAGAAACCTCCGATATTATCTAAGCCGATGGATCACGAGGACTTATTCGTGTACTTGGCGGTGTCATCCCACGCGATCAGCTAAGCGTTGGTAAGAGAAGAAGATAAGGTCCAAAGACCCGTGTATTACGTGAGCAAAAAATTGACGGCGACAGAGCGTAATTATCCAAGGATAGAAAAGTTGGCGTATAGTTTACTGATCACCTCTAGAAAGCTTCAACATTATTTTCAGGTGCATCCCATTACCGTATACACCGATCACCCACTCAAGCAAGTTTTACAGAGACCAGAGGCGTCTGGAAGACTACTCAAATGGAACATTGAGTTAAGTCAATTTGATCTGAACTTTCGGCCTAGACGGTCAATTTGGGGGCAAATGATAGCCGACTTCATAGCAGAGTTTACCGTCCCGGAGGAAGATATAGCTAACGAAGAAGTCGATCCTTCAAAACTACTTTTCGATCCCAATGCCTGGAGATTGTATACTGATGGCGCTAGGAATAACGAAAGATCCGGCGCTGGAATAGTGCTTGAAACTCCAGAGAAACGATTGATATCCTATGCTAACCGGATGGAGTTTCACGCCACTAACAACGACTCCGAATATGAAGCCCTGATAGCCGGATTAAGGATCGCAAAGGAATTAGAGGTCACAAAGCTGAACATCTTTTGCGACTCCAAGTTAGTTGTGAACCAGGTTACTGGAAAATTCCAAGCTAAAAGTGCACGATTGATTTTATACTTGAAGAAAGTGAAGGAGTTGCTGAACGATTTTGATCACTACAGCATATCTCACATACCGCGGTCAGAGAATCAACAGGCGGATAAATTGGCAAAGATGGCTAGTTTCGACGATCCTGAAGAGATCGAGCTAGCCCCCGTTGAAGTACTACGGTACCCTAGTATTGATCAAATGGAGATCGATCTAATACTAGAGGCGGAACCAGAAAGGGAGTCGTGGATGACCCCTCTAAAGAATTTCCTGATGAATGGAGCACATCCGACCAAGAAAAACGAGAGGCGTAAAGTAATTCGTAAAGCTGCCCGATACGTTCTGCAAGGCGGAGTTCTTTACAGACAAGAATTTTCAATGCCCCTCCTCCGGCACATAGCTCACGATGACATCAAGTGTGTGCTGCAGGAGGTACACGAAGGCGAATGCGGCGACCACACTGGAGGGCAAACTTTGGCAAAAAAAGGTGTTGCGGCATGGTTATTTCTGGCCTACCATAAACAAGGATGCGGCAAGATACGCACGACGGTGTGATGCATGCCAGAGATTTTCAAAAATACCTAGAGCACCTCCTAACCAATTAAAAACAATGATGAGCCCATGGGCTTTCGCTATGTGGGGAATTGATATCATTGGAAGTCTCCCCATAGCAAGGGGCGGAGCAAAGTTCGCTATTGTGGCCGTGGATTATTTCACTAAGTGGGTCGAGGCTGAACCACTAACTACAATCACAACCAAACGAGTGATCAATTTTATCATTTGAAACGTCATTTTTCGATTTGGGATTCCAAAGATTGTGATAACGGATAACGGAACTCAGTTCGATAGCGCTGAATTCAGAAATTTCTACCAAAAATACCACATTGAGAATCGGTACACCTCTGTGGCGCACCCGCAATCGAACGGACAAGTCGAAGCGGCAAATAAAGTAATTAAGTCCATTCTGAAAAGAAGACTGAAGCGGGCTAGAGCCATGTAAGCTGATGAATTGCCCTTGGCACTATGGGCCTACAGGACAACATATAAATCGGCAACAGGACATACCCCGTTCTCCCTTGCTTTTGGAACGGAAGCAATCATCCCGGTTGAGATAAAGGTACCTTCTCACCGGGTGACTTATTATGATCCGATGACCAATAATGAATTGCTCCTTGAGTCCCTAGATATGATCGAAGAAAAGAGGGATGAAGCAGACCTGCGTGCCTTGAGATGCAAACAACAGGTCGCTCGATATTACAACAAAAAGGTTCAAGCCCAAACCTGGCAACCCGGAGACTTGGTTCTGAAACGTGTCTTTCCACCCCCAACTCATATGGGAGCAAAGTGGGAAGGACCGTACTCCATTCTGAGCAAGCTTGATAATGGAACCTTCAAGCTGGCAACCGTAGATGGAAAGGAAATCCCCAGAGTGTGGAATGCCCAACATTTACGGCCATACTTAACATAAAAGTTTCAAATCTATTCTTTTGCTTTGTTGAAAACCATGTACAAGGCACGACTTGCCTAGAATATTCTGATTCCTTAAAGCAAAAAATTATAAAGTGGACGTAGGTCATGATTCGACCGAACCACTATAAAAATATCGTGTGTCATTTACCTTTATTGCACCTTTATTTATTTGCCTGTTTATTTGTTATAAAAATCGTTGTGAATAATCCAACGATCCTAGAAGCATATAATCATAAATGCCTTCCATCAGAATGGAATGTAATCACAAGTCAAAATTCTGAGGATACAATAAAGTAAATTATATCGTTGATAGCGCTCTAACTCTCCAGAGAGAGAGAGAGAGAATATAAAAGCGTCTCCGATTGAGCGCTGAGAAAGAGCTCCTTCCCCGCTGAAGGATCGGGGAGCGAATGAATCGCTGAGCTCGAACTCTAACTCTCCAGAGAGAGAGAGTATAAAAGCGTCTCCGATTGAGCGCTGAGAAAGAGCTCCTTCCCCGCTGAAGGATCGGGGAGCGAATGAATCGCTGAGCTCGAACTCTAACTCTCCAGAGAGAGAGAGAGAGTATAAAAGCGTCTCCGATTGAGCGCTGAGAAAGAGCTCCTTCCCCGCTGAAGGAACCGGGAGCGAATGAATCGCCGAGCTCGAATTCTAACTCTCCAGAGAGAGAGAGAGAATATAAAAGCGTCTCTAATTGAGCGCTGAGAAAGAGCTCCTTCCCCGCTGAAGGATCGGGGAGCGAAGGAATCGCTGAGCTCGAACTCTAACTCTCCAGAGAAAGAGAGAGTATAAAAGCGTCTCCGATTGAGCGCTGAGAAAGATCTTCTTCCCTGTTAAAGGAACGGGAACCGACTGAACTATTGAATTTGAACAAAGGGTCTGAAACAAGCGGCTACTCTAGCTGAGTTTAGCTTTCAGCCCTATCTCAACTAGGCAAACAGCCTTCAATTTGCCAACATGCGAATAATGCTAATCAATCTTTAATAAGCCCTAGTTAAGCGCCACATTAACGATTGATTGGGGGCCATATGCATATACACAGGAACTTTAATGTAGCAATGCAGCACGAAAATTTTCTTTCTGTTGTTTGATTGATTTGTAGATATAATTAGATGGTCTGTTACTAAACATGGAAAGTTTATTTGAATACAGGTACACAATGATGCAAAAAGAGATAAACTTTCATTTATATACTACGAACCAACAAAGTGAAAAACGACCTAGAGGGGAAAGTGAGGGCCAGTCTCACAATTACACTTCCTGGCCAGTGAAAAACCTAAAGACAAAATATCAACAAGCAACAATATCCTATTTACGCTTTGGCCTCTTCTCCTGCTTCTGTTTCTCCAGCTTCGCCTTGTCGGCATCGGACTGATCCCCTTTCTTCCTCTTCCTTTTGTCTATGAGAGGAACATCTGACTCTTCTGAAGATTCCTCTTCCACCTCTTTTCTCTTCCTTCTATCAGAAAGGGAAGCCGGGAAGTCATCAGGATTTGCAAAATGAAGCTGTCTGCTGATGGATTTGGGCTGGATTTTCAAAATCATCCCGGTTTTGGGATCAAATTCTGCAAGAGGGACTACGTCCAAAGCCTCATCTGCCACCTTCTTCGAAGCCATCTCTTTTTCCTGCCTAGCCTTTCGGCAAGCCAAGGTTTCGTCGTCATCGTCGTCGGCTTTTTTGGCGCCGATAATATCTTCCTCATCCTCTACATGGCGCCCATCCATGTCTTTCAAGGCCTCAATGGTCTCAGCATCCTTGGGAACATCAGTACTAGGTGCCGGGATGCTTCTTTCTGCTGTTGTGACCTCAGCCTGCTTTGATATATCAATACCGGCACCTGGCGAGACAGCCTCCTTCTCTGATTCTTTTTCTTTTTCAACACCCTTGTCGACGGGCTTGCCAGCTGTATTATGAGGAACACACATTACTAATTCAATTGGTTGTTCTACCAGACGACGACAATTCACAATTGCTTTGACAAATTGTGGGGAAAAAAGGGAGATACCTTCCGCAGATCCTCCTTCTTGAGTAGCTGCAGGAGCTCCAACAACCACGGGAGTTAGACCCAAAGGGATTAGTGGATCATCAGGATGGTATTCCTCAACTCCGGAGGTCTTGGGCTCCACGGCTGAACTCGAACCCTCGTCAGCTTTGCCTTTACCCTTAGCCAGGGCCCTCTCCTTTTCCATCTCCGCTAGAATCAGACGACGACCCACTGCCAGGTCCTCAGGCTCGTTATCCCTCAAGATGCTCTTCATCAACTCATCTTCGTCAATATCTTCGACCCCCAATCTCTGCTTTTCACCCTCAACAATGGCATCCCATAAATTGGCTAAAGTAACGTGGTAATCTGGGATCCACGAAATGTTGCGGGTTTTGAGGACTTGGCCAAGAAAGTCAAAAATCATCTCTTCAAACCCCTCGATATCCTTCTCTCTTGCGAGGAGCTTGTTGTTAGAAGCGGTAGCCATTTCAATGGCGCTTTCAACATTCTTTTCGGCAAGAGCTGCCCGTCTCTCCGCATCCGCGACCTGATCATTCAAAATCACCTTCTCTGCTTTAGCCAAAGCCAAACTTTCTTTCAAACTTGCTTTTTCTGCCTCCCAAGCAGCTCTCTCAGCTTTAAAATGGCCTTGTGCTGTTTTCAACTCAATATTGGCCATTTTGAGATCTTCAACCTCCTTCTTTAAGGCCATTTTCTCTTGGCTATTGTAGTCAAGTTCCGAATGAAAGCGCTGCTTAGCATTCTCTAATTCAATCTTATAATTTTCGGCATCTCTCCGCGCTAAAGCAAGTTGGGATTGGGCATCTTCCTAGTCCTTCTCCATCTTTGTCCTGGCCCTTTCGTTGTTTTCAAGTTTTGCCTTAGATCTATGTGCTTCTATTTCGAGTGTTCGGATGACTTCTGAAAGGTTAACTGCATGTTTCTTCATCATCTCATACTGCCTGGCGACGTGGCGGATGTGCCCGACAACTTCATTATCCCAGTTCTTAGGGACCGGTTCCAAGGCTGGAACAAATGTCATCCTGTCGAAGAATATGTCTGGGAATTGTTCCCGCAGCTTTTCCAGCCTACCTTGAATCTCGGGACCATGCATGTAATCCCGTGAACCGGGGGCAGCCAACTCTGGCTGGCTGGAAGGGACGATGTCACTCCTGTCCTTTTTAGACTCTTTGATTGGATCCTTGCCCTTATCCTTAGACTCGTGATGCCTTTTTGATGACCTACTGTGAGAAGGTGCACTTTTCGGAGGAGTTAACTCTTTAGGAAGTTTCTTTCCCCCTGCAGGAACTACCAGATAACTAGGAAGCTTGGCAGATGTCGATTTCGGTGGAGACCGAGGTTGTAAGGAAGTCGGCTTGTGAGAAGGGCCGCGAGAGCGCTCAGTACCCGGATGAAGACTGGGTGTCCCCTCACGAAGAGAACGATAAGAATAAGATCGCCTGCGGGACATCTTTCCTGCAAAAGAGAAGAGAACATATTAAAACTTTGAGTATTGACGATATAAGCGTGCGGGGTCAGACAGTGTGTGTAATTTGTGCATCCCATATGATTCCCCCTAACAGACCCGGGCCTGAAGACAGGCTCATCTGACCAGTTTCTTGTTCCCTAGTTGGAGCGATGGCCTCCTCAGAGGTAGGGAAGAATGGCTCTCCTTCAAAGTCCCTCTCTGTGTATACATCGTCGGGCAGAGGAATTTTGCTCAGCTCTTTGAATAGCTATTCGTCTGTCAAGTCATCGGGAGCAGTGGGTTCGATTGGAGTAGAAACTGGGATTTCCTTGGACTTGTCACCTCGGGCCTCATCCCCTTTGTATATATTCAGGTCCTCATCGTCTTGGATGACTATCGGGGAAGGACTCTTGCGAAACTCAGTTGTTTCTGCTGCTTGCGATGTTCCCTCTCCTTCTGTTGGAGGCACGTACTTATAGGGTTTGCCGCCAGCGCTAAGTCCAAATCTTATATCCAGAAGATGGTGCTTATGAAGATTCTCACAAGTAATGCATTTTTTGATCCTTAAAAAGTCGAATCTGCTTTGTAGAAGAATAGACAATCGATTGTTGTATAGCGGACCCTCCGTTTTCGGGAAGATGTGATCTGTTTAGGACAAAGAAAAAGGGCAAAGAATGTTAATGCTTCGACTTCTTGAATAGGATATTCAGTTAAAAGCTTGAAGTTTACTTGATTTAAGCCATCTTCTTGAGCATCCGACCTGTTTCTTTATATAGAACCAATCAGACTTAGGATCCCCTATATTGCTATATCCATCGTACAGAACCTTCCTATTCGCCACCGATTCAAAGAAAGAGAAATTTGGAGTTGCCGAAGAATGATGCTTGAAAAGAAAGAAGAATGTCAAATCTCTGAATGTGAGTTCGGTATGTAGGATCTCCGCGTATGCAATATATAGGGTGTATAAAGATGCATAGGCATTAGGATGAAGCTGCATCGGAGCGATACCCAGTCGTTTTAAAGTCTCAATGGCGATTGAAGGAAACGGAGGAATAGCTCCTACCAAGCACATGGTTTGACTGATTGCCATATATCCTTCCGGAGCTAAGTGGGGTCTATCTTCGCTACCGGGTGTTATGACATCATCCCAAGGAATCCTGTGTCTCAAGCAGATTCTTTTAAGCTTTATATCATCGAGCTTAGATGCTAAAGAATCAGAAAATTTATCTATTCCGAGCGCGCCAGGAATCTCGTCGGGAGCTCGCCTGTCTATCTCAGATTCTTCACTAGATGAAGTACTTTCAGACGGAGTTGATTCCATTGCCTCGTATTCAGAGCCAGAATCTTCACCTCCTGGGTTAATTGGAGGGACCTCAGGGTTGTATCGCTCAGGAACCTCGGACTCCGTTTCTGTAGCGGATCTTGAAGAAGATTGATTATCCAACATTACTGCTAGGTGAGAAAACATGAAAAATGAGATTAAAACTACCCGTCCCCCGTGTGTGCAAGTGCCGGTGTGTGTGCTTGTGCATGCATTAAAGATAAAGCGTAAAAGCTATCAAGATCATCAAAATATTAGTCGTCATATGCAGTTAAATTGTGTGGTCATTTAGTCCAGAAAGTTCAAATCAAGGCCCTAACCTAACTGTTCAGAATTTTATGGTGACAAGGCATCGTCTAAGGTTCAAAATTTGTTTGGATCGTGAACTACAAGTCGGACCGCGATGTGTATGACAGTTCGCCCTCCTTCGGATCGCAGGGTAGAGGGATCGTCCTCCTTCGAATCGCAGGGCAGAGGAACCGCCCCCCTCACGAATCGTGAAATTGAGTGATTGGGGTCTTTGCTGGATCGTTGCAGTCCCTCACGAAGCGCGCCGCTGCCGCTGCCGCCACGACCCTCCGACTCGCCACTGGCCTTCATCTTCTTCCTTTCCTCTCCTTGCCCACGATCCGAACCGGCCTTCTCTCTTCTCCTTCCTCCTCCGTTTTTCTCCTCTCCTTCTCATTTCCGAACTCCAACCTCTGATCCCATCAGCCATGGCGCCTCGCTGGTTCCCTCAAAAAATCACAAAATTCCATCGTTTCTCCCTCAAACCAGTCGAAAAAACTCATAAAATTGAGAGCGACATCGAATAAGTATGCTTTCGATAGATTACCTTTATAAAAGTTGGGAGAACAGTCAGATTTTTGGAGGTTTGAAAAACTAGGGTTTTTTCCTTAGTGATGCAGGCGATACGATACGAAAGAAGGAAGAAGGAAGAAAGTGAAGAGGAGGATCGACTTATATAGGCAAAAGGGCAATCGTTTGTCTCCCCTTTTTTGTCTTATTCGATCCGTGAAAATAGTCGGGCCGCGAACCAAAAGCCCACCACGTCTCGGAGAGAAGCCCATTTCGTTTCGTTCCGTAAAGAAGCTCAAGCGCTCACCAAAGAACGAGACGAATGGCTCGAATGGCTTGCTAAAGGACCGCGACTCGAGTATGCGATACGAATCGATAAATAACCAACAGATCCAGTGAAGAAGACTTTGAAAAGTCCCAGAAAAGAAATCGTTCACTGTCTTGCGACTCGATGTGAAGAGACGGTTCTATAGCTTCGAAGCATGTTCCATCATCGATAAAACATACTTCGAGGGGGCAAAATGTTGGCTAGCTTTTTGACCAAGCCACCCAGGTTCATTCATAAGAAGAAAGTATGAAACCACATTCTCTAAGTACATGAAGGAACGGATCGCACCATTGACTCGCCCCTCATCGGATCGCCCCATATCGGATCGCTCCATTGACTCGCCCCATATCGGATCGCTCCATTGACTCGCCCCTCATCGGATCGCACCCATTTCATCAGCGAAACGACACCTCTATGAGGTTCGATCCATACATGTATTATTGCCCAGTATAGACCGATCCGATCCCTTGATGCATGGCGGAGCCTCTGACCCGTTCAAACACGAGCTAGTCTTCAGCGATCCAAGACGTACGGATCTAGCGACACGTGTCCCTAACCGTCATTTTGACCGATTCTCCCCATTTGCACGATCCGATTTTTAAGGGGATCGCGACACCTGTCCACAACGGCTAATTTGACTATTTCTTCAACGGCAACGATGCGATCCGATGTCCTCGGGATTCGTGCCACGTGTTACTACGATCCGCCTGACAAAATCAGCTATAAATAGCCCGGAGCTTGGCATTTTTAAGGATCTTTTTTGGCAATATTGAGTACTGAATCCGCCATTATTGTCAAACTACTAGAGTATTGAGAGGAATCATTGTTATTAGCTTTCAAAGTATAATCAATAATATATAAAGTGGACGTAGGCTCGTTAACACCGAACCACTATAAATTCTGTGTGTTATTTTCTTTTCCCTCATTCTTCAGTTGAAAATCTATAAGATTCAGAACAATTTGGGTGTTAGGTCCAAATTTTGATCTAACAGGTTACGTCTACTTTATTGGTGTCTACTTGAGTAATCTCTCCAGAGGGCAACGTGGAGCAGTTGGTACCATCCCATATTTCATTTAATTATTCTAATGTTGAACAAGTTTATTGCAATATGTTAATATTCAACCTCTTGAATTAATATCGGTCAAATTTCTCCACTGTTGGTGCTTATCAGATTTAATTTTATCAAATACTAGTATAACCATACAACGGTTAAAAAACTGACCGTTAAGTTTGATAATATCAAAAGACAAGTGTTTGTTTTTATTTTTATCTAATGTAGTGCGTATTGATATCTATTTAATTGAGGAAGATGTTAGATTTAGAATAGGCTCTGAATCGTTATTGAATGTTAAAAATAAAATGGCGGATCGGTCACTTTGAATCTTAATTTATGAATATTTATTCTTAGTTACAAGATTATTTATATGCTTTTCTCCTATGAAAATCAATACGTGAATTCAGGAACAAAGGAAAAAAATCTATAACTTTAGATAAACTTCCTTAAAAAAAATTTACTGACTTGTTCAAAAATAAAAATACTAATAAGATTTCTGCAAATTGACAATTTAAAAGGGTGTTGTTATTGACACTCCAAATATTACTAAGCGGGGTCATTTTTTAAAAATACTCCACTCTTTGGAAACTTATTAAGGGGCTACACAAGCATATTATTTCACACTACTCATTATTCCTGGATTGCCCTTCAAATTAGATTAAAAATAAATACTTATTCGACAAGAGAAACCGAATTAAAATAAGCAGTTCGTCACCACTGCAACGAATGCAACACGTAATCAATTATGTATGTATTCGATAGTGATATGTCGAAAATTAATAATCATTTCGACGCATTGCCTTTGTAATTATAAAATTCTGCACATTTATGTCAAAAAAATAGTTCGATCCTATTCCTCCGAAAACGCTTATCCTATAGGGTTTAAAAAAAATCGATATATATGAATTGAAAAAAATAATACTATGGCCTTTGCAATATTTGTTAAGGTAAAATTACATTTATTTGTTAAGGGGGTAAATAGGTAATAAGGTAAAATTACCTTTATTTGTTAAGGGGCTACTTTCCTCATTGGTACTCCCCTTAAAAAAAAAATTAAAAAAAAAAATTGGCCTCCCTTTAACAAAATTTGGAGTGTCAATAACAATGCCCGTTTAAAAAACAAACATATATGAAAATAATATCCATAGAGACAGAAAGTTGCATTTCCACAGGTAGACCTAATATTTATTACATTATTAACTTAGATTTAAACAACCCCAAGGATGGACAATTAATTATTTGTCTAAATTTAACCAAATCCAGCCAAAAAGCTAGATGTAGCAAAGCCAACATCTGTCTAGCCATGAATGCAAGTACGACATGCATGTATACACATACACACATTATATATACATAATGTGCATATATAGGGTGTCATAGAGCGTGTCTCTCTCTCTCTCTCTCACTCAGTCAAACACACACACGCACACACACATATGGACAAATGAAAAAACATATAATTAAATTTAAGTTTGTGAAACCGAGTGATGGTGCCATTTTTTCAAAAGAAAAAGGGTGAAAAAATAGTAAAGCTCTAAAATAAAATTTAATGAAGAAAGAGAGTAGGGATAGAAGGAGAAGATATAGTTGTTAAGTCAAAATAATTGTTCTAATAAGCATCATACTGGATCTTTACCCACTACTATTGACTAGTTTAGAGTCACTACTCAACTAAAAGGATTTGAAGAATGATCCCGAAAGGTTCTAGACTGAAACCCCAAGCACTGATTTAATTATTCTTATTTCTTTTGGATGAACATTTATGTTTAGTTTGGCGTAAACAATATACTCATTGAGAATTTAAAAAAATACAATTGTATTATGGAAATAAGATTCATAGATGGGTCACATTTAAATAATAAATGAATAACACAATAAAAATGACATAAACAAATATATATTGGGTATTTATAGATTATAGGTCAAACTATTAGTAATGCTAAGATGTGTATCCAATAGAGCAAGGAATTTTAGAATGAAATTAATCTTTTACCTCATTGACTTGATAGCTTCAAGAGTTTGGAATGAAAGAAAATTTCTCCAATAACAGTCCTAAATGGTTCCTTCTCTGTCTGCATATTTCAAACCTTCAAAAGCACAAACAAATGCCATACGGTCACTGTAATCTTTTGTACAAGTCTTTTGCTGCTCCAGCCAACCATTAGGTTCACAAATGAAATTTCATAAGCAAACAATTGTTAAGGAGAACCCAATTTGAATTAAAAGTAGATACAATTCTTATACATCAAATATAGCTAACAATTGTAAAGGAAAACTTTCGAACATCTATCATGTATTAAGTAGATGCTTGGGATGAAATATTCTACATTAATTGAATAAGTTAAAATGTTTACATACGTGTTAGTCAAGCTCAAATTAATAACAAAGCTTATTTTTATTATCATTATCAAAATTTACCATTTTCCAAAAAATTTATGCATTTATGTCAAGCTCAAATTAAAGTATTTATTCTATATTTTTCTTTGACATGTCCAAAAGGTAAAATTTGAAATTTATGTCAAACTCAAGTTCAAGAGAGTGGATTGAAAGTCCATATAGAAATACTGAAGAATATAAGCAAGGCGTTCGAGTCTTCATTAATTTTGTGAAGAATCACTCATCTCGCAATGTTGAAATTTGCACTTTCCCTTGTATTAAGTGCAAAAACTCTAAAAAGCTCTCACTGGAAAGCTTTGAGAAACACTTAATCATTCATGGTATGGTTAAAACATATAATATGTGGTTTTTTCATGGAGAGATGAGCAACAATAACATGGGGATGAATCATACAGAAAATTTTATTTTAGATCTTCATATCTAAGATCAAATTCAAATTGACCATTTTGTAGAGGGGGGCTCTTAGAAATCTCATAGATGATGCTTTTGGAGTGCATAATATGCCATAAGCTAGCAGTGAAGAGGAAGTTCAACAGACAAGTATAGACAACTATCTTTCTTACTTTGGATAGAAGCATAAAAAATACGTTGACAAAGCAAATGAAAAACTTTATTCTTCTTGCGAAGAGGGGGTTACAACGTCAGGTGTAATTGTTGGACTTCAAAACCTTAAAAAGAATTTAACTGGTAGGGAAATAGTGTGACTGAGTTGTTGAAGCGATTGAAGCGTTGGCTTCCAAAAGAAAATAATGTACCTGACAAGTATCCCACGATGAAGAAAATAATAAAGGATTTGGGAATGGAGGTGAAGCATACACATGCTTGTGTCAATGATTGTATATTATTTTGGAAAGAAAATGTTGATGCGAAAGAATGTCCTATGTGCCATAAAACAAAGTACAAAACTAAAAAAACAGGTGTTAGGGGAGGTCAAATTAACGAAAGAACCAAGAAAAGTTTTAAGATACTTCCCTATAAATCCAAGATTAAGTAGATTATACACTATACCATGGATAGCTCGTAAAATGCAGTGGCACAAGAAAGCTACACCATCCTGGAATTCCATGTGACATCTTATAGATTCAGCTGAATGGAGATCAGTCAAAAACCGGTGGCTAGAATTTACTATTGAAGGATGCAATGTTTGGTTTGGTATTTTTACGGATGGGTTTAATCCAAATGACATTCCCAGCAATAGTTATAGTTGTTGGCATGTTTATATGATACCTTATAACCTATCCACTTTGTTGTGTATGAAATCACAATTTCAAATGTTGAGTCTTTTAATTCCTAGACCAAAAGCACCATGTCAGGACATTGATGTATACTTGGAACCTCTTAAATATGAATTAAGACATCTTTGGGATGAAGAAGTATCTGTTTTTGACACAGACAAGCAAGAATTTTTCAATATGAAAGCAATATTACTATGGGGAATTCATGATTTACCAGCTTTTGGTAACTTATCTGGCTGTGTGACTATTGGTTATAAAGTGTGTCTTTTCTATGATATCGAGACAAAATCAGAGTACATCGACAATAAAATCATCTATCCAAAATCTAGAAGGTTTTTGAAGAATGATCATCCATATGGAGCATTAAAACACAGATGGTATAAGGATGTTGAATTTAAAGAGCCTCCAACTCGGCTAAGAGGCTCGTCTCTTTTAGAAAAGATTGAGTGTATCAAATATATTCATGGCAAAATACCACAAAGCAAAAAGAGATTGATTTCTGAAGTTTATGATAATGTATATTGTCCAGTCGATGAGAAAGAAAGGGCGGCATGGTATAAGAAGTCAATTTTGTTTGACTTGGATTATTGAAGCAGCCATAAATTTCGTCATACTATTGATGTGATGCATACTGAAAAAATGTTATTGAACATCTCATCAACTATATGTTTAACAAAGGAAAGCAATCTTCTAAACTTGCATTTGATAAGGTTCACAAGTTGCAATGTTGTCAAGTTCTTATAAATGTAAAACTTCCATCATGTCTTGCAACTAAGTTACACAATCGTATATGTCTTCAACCACCCAGTTTGCAAATTAAAAAGACATATGATTATCATATTCTCATCCAATATTTTCTCCCTATGATGGTTCAACATGCATATCCAAAATGTTGTGAGTTAAGATGAGCACTTTTACAAGTAAGCTTGTACTTCAACATAATATCTACGAAAGTTCTTGTTCGAGAACATGTGCAAGCGGCTAAAGATATGATTGCTGAAGCATTATGTTGTTGGCACACTATCTTTCAACGTATTTTCTTGATATAAGCATCTAACATTTAGCAGATCAAATTCTACTTTGTGGACCATCGAATTATATATGGATGTATCCATTGGAAGGTAAATATGTAGGATCTAAATTAACCTTAGAGGGGGGGGGGGGGGGTGAATAGGGTTTATCACAGATTTTTACTGAATAATTAAATAATCACAGCACAGATAATAATCAGAATAAATGCGGAAAAAATAAATAACACACAGATATACCCAGCTTCGGCAAAACCGTGCCTACTGCTGCATTCCCCAAGGTTTCTACTAGGAGTTAAAACAATCTCTACGCTTACAATCACCTGTAAACTCGCGACACTCGCTCCCAACTGTTCTTAACCCTACGCTCAAAACCCTGCACTGGTTTTTATCCCCAAAACCAGATTTCCCTGAATTACAAACCCTGTAATTCGTCTCCCTAGTTTTAGAGACAAACTAGAAAACTCTAGACTGATTACAAAGTTGAAAACAATAAAAAAAATTAAAACTGGGTTGGCGAGGCAGTGCACACGTGTATACACGTGTGTACATGCAGCCATCCAGACGAGTTTTTCTGTCCCTGCATATCAGACCACGTCTAGAAAAATGATGAGAAACACACCGTAATTATGAGGCAAATAAAATTTTAAAAATAAATTTTATTTGTTTGTATTGAATTTTATTTTTGTTGCAGTCTACTGTGTGTGTTTTTCTATTTGTAACAGGTTTGCATATGGTGACTGGACTGGTTAAAGAGCTGTGAATACAAAAGATGAAGATTGATGCAGTGATGAGTCAGTGTATAAAAGTGATTGTATAAGTGATTAATGAACTGTAGTGAGGATCTGTGAGAGAATTGTATTGATTGTATGTAATAAACGGTTTTTGTTGAAATAAAATATTATTTTATTGTGTTCAAACAAATTTGTCTATCGAATTCAGTTTATTTACAAGTACATATTTCTGTGATGTGTTTAAATAGTGGAGTTATAGATAGTTGTATTGTTTGAATGTTTGAAATATAATATTTATATTTAAATAAAATACTGTATGAATATATGAATGTCCGTAAGTTTGTACTCTATTTAATATAAATATTATATTCATGTCTGTGATGTATATATAGAACAGTACAGTAACAAACACATTTAAAATAGTATTTATTTATATGGTTGTTATCATCAAACAAAAATCATATAGTTGTGTATACAACTATGTCATATACAACAATCTCCCCCTTTTGATGATGGAAAACAAATAAAAGATTTTGAATGTGTTTGAACGTGAAATATATTACTCCCCCTATTTGTATGCTCCCCCTACAACTGAACTCCCTTTATATATGTAGAAAAATATGAATGATGAAATCCAATTGACCATTCTCCCTTTAGATATTTAATTTCCAATCTTAAAATATTTTTGAATTATATACCCATTAATCAAAATCTTGACCATTCTCCCCCTTTTGTTATCATCAAAAGGATAATAGAAATCGAAACAGTGATGAATATAGACTGTAAATATAAATTCAAATTA
Organism: Allium sativum; assembly: GCA_030737875.1. Taxonomy (NCBI): domain Eukaryota; kingdom Viridiplantae; phylum Streptophyta; class Magnoliopsida; order Asparagales; family Amaryllidaceae; genus Allium; species Allium sativum. The sequence goes on from CM060912.1 coordinate 154,473,027, forward strand.
AGAGACAGAATATATATCCTAAAATTCATTTAATCAAACAAAAATCATAATAATCTTTAAATCAGGGGCAGATTTCACTTTCAGAATGAATGGATTTACGATGGATTTAATAGAATGAGGAGAGTTCAATAAAAGTTGAATATTTGAATATGAATTTTAAAGATTTAAAAATGCTCAAAAAATGTGTTAAGCACTTTCTAACCACGCATAGCCCAAAGGTCTTTTAAATGGGGATAGTAGTAACTTAACTTTATCCTCTCAAATGAGTTCCATCCATGCACAGCCCAAAGGTCTTTTAAGTGAGAATGGAAGCACATAGAGATTAAGGTAATTCACCCACGCATAACCGCGAGGATTTTTAAATGGGAGTGAATAACAAGGATAATTTGTTTATTATTTTATTATTATTATTATTATTTAAATTTCAAGAGTAATTAGAACTCCCCAAATTAAATAAAACCATGATGAATGACAGAACTATGGTAGATATAGAAGATGGTCATGAAATAAGCTCTAATTCAAAGATATTATAAAATCTGTCCAATCATCATGAGATTTAAAATATCATCTCCTTTAGTTATGAATTATACCATAGTCATAACCCATCACAAATTCATAATTCTATTAATAATTTTTGATGAGTCACAAAACGGTTCAAATTAATCAATAATTTCAATTTTTGAGTAAATAATCAAAAAATAGTTTTAAAATTGAAAATATCAATTTCAAGAGGAGTTTTTGAAAATATCAATGCAAGTTTGAAAATCAGTTTCAAAAATCAATCAGTAGAATATCAAATTATCTAATATTTTTAACACTGATTGCTCCTAGACAATTTTAAAACTAATTATATATATTTAATTCAAATTGTCTATGGAAATTAAAGATATTTTATCACTGATTTTTAACTCATCATTCAATCACTACATCAAATCAATTTCCTTATCAGAGCAGCACAAGATCATTTTCAAAGCAAGAATCACAAGTGAAACTTTTTCAGAGAATTTTTAAAACAAGCACAAGAAACAGTCAATGACAGATAATTATTTGAGATCACTTAAAAAAATATCAATTTTTTTTTATTATCTAGGAATTTCAACAATCTATTAATGAATGATTTCAAAATCAACCAAGTAAAAATTAAAGAGAATAAAAGAAATAAAACAAAAGAAGAAAATAAACTAAAAGGAAAAAAAAATTGAGTTTAGAGACCATACCTGACTTACCATAATCGATGTGATCCAATGAATCTCCAACTCTGAATCTATGGCTAAGGAACTCCAAATTATTTGATATATGAATCAATTTGAATTTTATCTCACTTAAGCACAGTTATTCCTTAGCCTCCCACGGTATCTAAATGTTTATATGATCAAGTGGTCTAACAAAAGTTGTTTTACCACTCTTATCTTTGTTTACACGTTTTGGTACCCAAACCCGTTTATATAACAATCCATTACTATTTACTAGCGTACCCTTTGGAACCCATATTTGTTTAGATTTGTTTAAATTTATTATGTTTTTTTTGGGAATCCAAACAGATTTAAATGATTTGTTTTTAAACGAGTTATCAATTCGTTTATGATTTAAAAACCCTTTGAAATTATTAAATTTCAAAAATTCAATTTGATCATTTCCAAAGCCAATTGAAGGATTTTTAAAATCATTAAAATTTTGTTTTTCAACTTGATCAGATTCAAAACCAAGTCCCTTCTTATTCTGAGCAAAAAATTGATTTTTTAACAACATATTCAACGATTTCTCTCCTTTAGAAAATTTACTCAAAGCTGACTCAAGTTGTTGAATTTTAAATTTAAGATCGCTATTTTCTTTTATTAAATTTGAACAACGATTAATAGCGATTTTCCTCTTTTCAGTATCAATTTGTTTTAAAATCAAATTTTCGTTTTCAAGTGCTTTGATTTTAGCATTGGACCTGGAAATTTAAATTTCAAATTGTTTTCGCTTTTCAAAAACAGGTTTTTCAGATTCTCTAAGCTTTTCAATTTCCTTCTCAAAATCACGATTTTCATTTTTCAGAATCACGTTTTCACTTTTAAGTAATTCAAAAACAGTTTTGAATTTCAAAGAATCGTTACTCAAAAATTGACATTTTTCGCATTCTGAAACCGGTGAATTCTTAACTTTTTCAAGTTTTCTTTCTAAACTGTTATTTTCATGAACTAGTTTTGACCTATCAGATTTTAATTTATTAACTTTTACTTCAAGAGAATCAACGGTTTTTGTTAGGTCGTGACACATTAAAATTAATTCTTTATAGGTAAAATTCGATACCTTACTAGAATCCTCTTCACTACCTTCCGAATCATATTGAGCCATAAGACACAAGTTAGCTTCCTCCTCATCACTTTCAGAAACTTCTTCTCCTTTCTCGTCATCCCATGTAGCAGCAAAAGCCTTCTTCTTCCTTCTGAACTTCTTCCTCTTTTCATTTTGATGCTGTGGCCAATTTGGTTTGATATGTTCGGGTTTCTTGCAATTGTAGCAAAACACTTCATCGTCCGAACTATCTGAACTTTCGGGCTTTTCGGTTTTTGAATTCCTCATTCGTGGTTAGTATTTTCCTTTGGCCCACTTTTTCAAAACCATGGCTAGCTCTTCAGCGGGATCATCATCATTACTTTCAATAGAATTATTTAGAGCGATCGTCTTTTTCTTTGATTCAGAATCCTTTCGTTCTTCTCTTGCTTTTAACTCCATCTCATAAGTGATGAGATTTCCGTTCAACTCTTCCATGCTTACTTTATTCAGATCTTTTGTTTCTTGTATCGCCGTCACCTTAGCTTCAAAATTCATCGGTAGCACTCTCAATATTTTTCTGATCAATTCCACTTCAGTATAGGTTTTGCCAAGAGCTTTTGCATTGTAGACTAGTAACGAGAAGCGTCCATACATCTCTTTTATATCTTCGTCTTTTTGCATAGAGAAATTTTCATATTCATTGCTAAGTAGAGCGAGACGAGATTCCATCACTTGAGATGTCCCTTCGTGTGTGACCTCCAACGTATGCCATATTTCCTGTGCTGTCTCACAATGAGAAATTCGATTAAATTCAGTTGTGATCGATTGTAAACAATTTTTATTAGTGAATCAATAAAGAGGGTGGTTGGGTGGAATATTGTGTGCTCATATTTCTGACATTATTTGTGTTGTTTTATTTTTCAATCAAATTCATCTTCAAGTGATTAGGTGATAAAGATCATGTTTTTCGGGCGATTTGTCAAACTTCCGCTACGTACAAAACCCCAATAGTTTGGTATCAGAGCTCAGATCATCGCATAGCTTGGAGTGTTTGTTGGATTGAAGATTGTAGATGTCGGAGATGATGACATTTTCGAAGATGGCTAATTTGAATGGGAAGAATTGGGGTATATGGAAGCCGAAGATGGAGGACATTCTATATCTCAATGATTCACATGATCCCATTGACGGAGATGGGGAAATCCCTCGAATATGGATGAGCGAAAGCGGAAGAAAATGGACAAAGAGGCGATTGCATTGATTCGCCAATATTTGGATGATTTGGGGTTCCACCATGTGGCTAGTTGTGAATCTACGAAGGCATTGTGGGACAAATTAGTATCTTCATATGAGTCGAGGAGTGCTGCAAGTAAGGCTTTTCTGGTTCGAAAGTTGGTGCAACTTCGATTGGACGAGGAGAAGGCTGTTGCAGAGCATTTGAACGAATTTCAAGATGTGATCAATTAACTGGGAAACATGAAGGACAATTTTGATGATGAGTTGCAGGCTCTTTTGTTGATGAGTTCTCTTTCGGAAAGTTGGGAGACTTTGGTTGTTTCATTAAGTAATTCCAATGCTAATGGAACTGTCTCTTTGGAAACGGTTCGAAGCAGTCTTTTGAATGAGGATCTAAGAAGAAAAGGGTGGAGTTGAAATCGGTTCAAAGTGAGACGATGGTAGTAAGGGACACAGAGGAAACAGATTGGAAGAAAAAGGGAGCCAAAAGCAAAGGTGCAGTCACTTGTTTCCATTGCAAGAAGGAAGGTCACAAGCGCAGTGATTGTTATATACAAGATATGAAGAAAAAGAAGGCGCAAGATGGTAATAGTAGTGATTTGGCGCAGGTAGCCTTTGCAGAAGGTATCGAAAGCGATTCTTCATGTGATATCCACTACAAGAAAATTACCATATTTCAACTGGCTATTTGCAACAGGCGTCAAATTACAGTTGCAGTAAATGATATTTAGCAACCGGCCTTCCGTAACCGTTGCAATAGATAAGATTTAGCAATAGCCTTTTTCCTCCTGCTGCGAAAAGCCTTTTTTTCGCAATAGCGCTTTCATACCTGTTGCAAAAACATACTTTTAGTGTAATGACCCGCATTTCCAACGGTATTATAATTAATTTATTTAATTATATATAAGGTGATAAAAAGGATTTAATGGTGGTTTAATTAAATAATGGTGAATATTTAATTAAAATAATATATTAAATAATATATTTAATTCTGAAATAATCAGAATTGGCTCAAATGGCGATATGGTGTGAACCGGATCATCTGTGATATTTAATTCAGTTTAGAATTGAATTAGAATAACGAATATATTATTTGAACGACAGTTTGAACGTATAATTATATTATAATTAAAATCGAGCTTGAAATGGCGCTGCAGTTCGTAATTTGGCGATTTGAACTTCAACTGAATGTACAGGATTCGTTTTAGGCCGAATTTCTGTGAAACAAGAAACGTGTGGAGCTGGTGGAGTATATCTTTCTAGTGGAGGAGAAAAATCAGGATTTCGTCAGGTAGATTTGATTTACGTCTAAATCAAATTTTAGAAAAGTCGTTGTGGAATTCCTTTATAATTTATAAAGGAATTATTTATATTTTAAAAAGGAATTTCATTTTAAATCGAATATCGATTTAATCGGGATTTGAAATATCAAGTTATAAATCCCAGTAGAATGTATGATATTCTACTGTGAGTATATACGATAATATAAATTTATTTGTATTTAATTTAATTATATTTAAATATATTTATATATTTAAATGGGTCATTCAAAGCTTTAAAAATAGCCACTTTTGCAAACGAAGTCGGAATTCGACAAAACTAATTTTGTTGGATCCGCAACATCAAATTATTGCTAGATTCCAAGTTTCGTGATTTTTAGAGTCACTGTGTGGCCGTACGGATTTTTAGAGTGAAAAACAGTCGGTATTTCGACGGTTAAAAACACGTTGTGTGAGCATATGAAGTCGGAATTCGACGAAACCAGTTTCGTTGGGGCCGTAATGTCGAATTGTAGCTGCATGTCCAGTTTCATGATTTTTGGGTATCACGTGTGATCATATGAATTTTTAGAAATGGTTAATTGAGTAAATGACCAAATAAATGAATATAAAAATATTAAATTTCTTTCTATAAATACCCACCCTTTCCCCTAAGACCTAACTTCTTCATTTCTTTAGTCAACGAAAAACTAAGCCGCCAATTTTATTCTTTCAGTAAACCATATCATGAGTTATAAATTTCATATAAATTCGTATGAAATCTATAAATCATGAAATCAATACTTTGATACTTGTTATGGAAGAAGCTTCGATTCTATACCAAATTTGTTGGGTTCGATGTACTGTTTTCCACGATGAAAGTATACAGCGAAGGCTAGGGTTGGAAATCGATTGATGTTGGTGTCTCAATTCATGAAGGGGACGTTGGATTTGCAATGAGCAGATCGAATGGGTCAGGCTGGCAAGATTTTGTGGATTTTTGTGAGAAATTAGTTCGCTTGTTTTCTTCAGCAGTACGTGAAGTAAGATGGACGGATTCCGGTAGGGATAACCGAAGGCGAAGCAACGAGGACTAGGGGGTGCGGCTTTTGAGGAGGAAGGTCACGGTGACTTCGGATTTTGGAATAGCATGGTGATGAGGGAGCTTTGGAGGAGTATGTAAACGGAAATGGCAGTTATGAAGTCACGGTATTAAGTTTTGGGGGAGAAGGTGTTTAAGTGGGTTCGGGTCTGGTCTGGTATAAAGGGGAATGGGCTTTCTTGTTTTGGTGAGGCCCATTAAATTAATTTAAAGTTTTATTTTAATTAAAAGTGTATAGAATCTTGTAAATATGATAACTTCTACGTATGATGTTAGGATTTCATGGGATCGTATGGACGGCGGCTACGCACTGGAACTGACTGCGAGTCAATTGGAGTCCTTCACAATTTATGGCGAAATAAATTGTCTATCGCAATCAAATAACGCAAACCGTTATTTAACGGTTAACGCGCCAAAGTGAGTAAATCTCACTAACTCTAAATAGTTTATAATTTCATGTTGTATTTTTAGAACTGTTAGAAATTGTCTGATTGACTGTGTGTTGACTGATTGATTGAACTGCTAGTCAGTTAGTGGAAATTATATATATATATATACATATATATATATATATATATATATAAACTGTTAAATATTTAAATATTGATTCTGCTATCAGAATATTTCATATCGAACTGAAAGTGATGTCGATTTTATTGTGTAACATCTGTGGATGCATGGGAACAGGTTGGAGGGACCCAACAGGGTTCCTCAATATATAAATACTGTTTTGTTTTATATATTGTGTTATACGATGTGATATGAAATCTGTTGATGATCATACATGTGTGAATGAAACTGATCATTGTTGTATGGTATGTTAAATACTATTACATACCGGAATGTTGATAAGGGAATTTTCAAAGTGATATTCGAAAATAAATTATTTATAAAAATCAAAGGATTTTTATAAAAGGAAAATATTTATAAAATCAAAGGATTTTTATAAAAGGAAAATATTTATAAAAATCAAAGGATTTTTATGAAAGGAAAATATTTATAAAATCAAAGAAGATTTTATAAACAGGAATATTTATAAATAGGGAATATTTATAAAAAGGATATTTATAAGTGGAATACTTATAAAGTGAATTATTTATTTAAGATAAATAAATAAGACATTAAATGGATTATTTATTTGGTAAATAAATTAGATATTATAAAGGGATTATTTACTTTAGAAGATAAACAGGATTAAAGCAAAGGAGTATTGAATTAGAAAATAAATAGGGTCATTAATGGAATATTTATAAAAAGAAATATTTATAAAAAAAAATAAGATTTTATAAATGAGATATTTATTTGTTAAATAAATAGGAGATATTAAATGAGATATTTATTTGTTAAATAAACAGGATCTGTTAAGTGAATTATTTATTTAATTATAAAATAAGATAAATGAAAGGGTTATTCATTTAGGATAAATAAATAAGATATTTTATAGGGAATATTTGCAAACTATATGCAAATAGATTATAAAGGAAATATTTGTTTAGAAATCAAATAGATTATAAAGGAAATATTTATCCTTGGATAAATATATATATATAAGTCTGAACTTATATATGAAGAAGTAAACAGATAAAAGGAGCAGATTGATTTATAAATGATATTTATAAATTAAGTTAAATATTTATCATTTGGATAAATAGGATATATAAGTCAGGACTTATATAAAGAAGTAAGAATCGATTTCAACATCGATGTTTGAAACTGAACAAGGACAAAGAGTTAATCAGTTAGGGTTAACCAGTTAGAGTAAAACCATTATGGTTAACCAGTTAGGTTAAACCGTAGAGTTAAACTAGTTAGAGTTAACCACTTAGAGTTAATCAGTTATAGTTAAACCAGTTAGAGTTGATCAGTTAGAGTTAATCGATAGAGTTAAATCGAACTAGAGTTATTCAAATGGAGTTAATCGAATTTAGTTTATTCGATTAGAGTTGAAATGAGTTAATCTAATTTAGTTATTCGAAGAAGTGAATCGAATAGTAGATATTCGAAGTGAGACAATCGATTCAGAGATATTCGAAGTGAGATAATCGAATCAGAAATATTCGAAGTGAGTTGATCGAATCTAGTTATTCAAGAGGAGTTAAATCGAATAAGATTTATTCGAAGAAAGAGATTATCGAATATAATTATTCGAAAGTAAGCAAATCGAATATAAGTTATTTGAATAAGTTATTCGAATAAGTTATTCGAATAAGAGTTAATCCAGTAAGAGTTATTTGGTTGGAGTTATTCAAATAAGAGTTATAGATTAGAGTTGGTCGAATAAGGAGTAGTCGAATATTAGTTATTCGAATAAAGTCAAAAGGAATTATCGAATTAGTTATTCGAAAGGAGTAATCGAATATGGTTTATTCGAATAGAGTTAAAGGAGTTATCGAATATAGTTTATTCGAATAGAATTAAAGGGGTAAATCGAATATGGTTTATTCGAATAGAGTTAAAGGAGTTATCGAATATAGTTTATTCAAAAGGAGTTAAGTGAAAAGAGTTAATCGATTAGAGTAAATCAAACAGAGTTAATTGATAGAGTTAAATCGAATAGGAGTAAATAAATTAGTTGTCGTCATATTATTCGAGTTAGGAAATAAAAGTCATATTAAAGATAATGTATTTCAGATGCAGGAGATTATAACACCATTCTTATAATCACGTAAACTTGTAAAAGATGGGGGTTCGTAAATAGAATCCGAGGGTTCGTAAGGAAGTGTTAAAGGGTTAAAAGATGAACTTACCCTATTTCGTGATTTGAAATGTTGTTCAGTTAAGGTCTGAGAGGTAGTTATACCCCAACGTGATTGACTTCGTTTTTAATTTAGAAATGGTTAAGGTTCGAGAGTGAAAGTGGTTTAGTAAATAAGTATAGTGGTTTGAGTTGTTGTCGCGATGTTGATTTAAACATCTGTTTAAATCCAAGTAAAGAAGATTTGGAAATGTTTTCCAAATAGAATCAGAAACGTAATCAAATATTGAAATAGGAAATATGAATATATATATATATATATATATATATATATATATATGATTGATGATTGATTGATAGAATTTCCATCTGGAAATCATATCGTTGTTTTCACACGTGTTTTTCTTCGATAGTTAACTCACCGACTATTGAAGTTTTTTGACCATTTTACCGTTGTTAATATGGAGAGACCGGTTGGATTATTATCCAAAGAACCACTCTGTTTTGGCATAAGCATTGCGAATCATATATGCCAAAGATAATTGAAGACGGAGTAAAGTGCAAGGGCTATTATATAAGTATTAGATAACAGTGCCTAAGATGGATGTACTGAATAGTGCCTTTGGTTCATCCTATTCCTGGATGACTTGTATGGATGAATGTCTGACAGAGTATTTCCAGAAAGGTCACGTACAATGATTTCTTCAATCGTACCAAGAGTGGAAGCGGAGAAGGAAACTTCTTTAGCTAACACGTAATGTACTGTTGTAGACGTCAATTAGTGATTTTCGATGGATCTGACAGTGTGGCATTCGAAGTGAATCTGATGTGATGATAAAGCGTAACCTCAAGCCTCATCAACCCGTAAATGACAGAAATCGGGCAGGCAGCATGGCTATGTAGGTCGCACCTATTAGGGTGTATAATCACCTGATCTAGAGTTTCATTTACTTCTAAAAATCTATTGTTGATACTGTCCCATTCGGGAAACGGTTGCTGATCCCAACCGTTGGTGATATACATTCGATACACTCAAGCGAAATGAGTGGTCGGTCATGTGTGGCCGAGTTGCTAGATGTTCTTGTTGAACCCAGTGTATTCCTCTCTAGAGGTACACTAGCGGAAGGTGGTTCCATGCCTTGTCATATTTGGAAATCCATTACCCAATACGTGCTTGCGGTTTTGATTGTATACTATATATATATATATATATATATATATATATATATATATATATATAGAATGTGAGATGAAAGCGATTTTGCTAGATGATTATTATATTGTGATCGATAGACATTATTATAATATCAAAAGGTCTTTAATATAAAGATATTTTGGATTCTCATAAGGGAAAAACCCGTTCCGTTATACGGCGTGGTCTTATGAGATATCGTTTACTTGTTCGAACTGTTTTAAACTGTTTTACTCATACCAGCCCCATGACTGACCCGGAGTTTATTTTGTTTTGTTTTCCCTAAAGTCTTGGGTGCCCCATTTTGTACGGGCAGTCAAGTAGTCGGGATTTACAGATACGGGAAGAGATGGAGCAGGAGGCTTCAGGATTATATAGTTATTATTATTTCGTTGAGTTGTAAGTGCTATACTTTGATGATGATGTATATACATATACTGATTTTATTTCAAGGGTATATTATCTATTATATGTTATTCGTTCCGCTGTGAGATTCGTGTTACTTCATGTTGTCTTCTTCTTCTTCTTCTTCTTCTATTCTAAGTTTCTATCTTATCTTTCCTCACCCTATAATTTCTTTCATTAACAATTCGGTTATTTTCGATCCTTGGATGTTCGATATGTGTTGTATATCGAATAACCAAGATCGCTAAATTTCCGGGTCGTTACAGTTGGTATCAGAGCTTAGGGTTAAGTAATTACCTTGACTCTGTGGCGTGACTCGGAAGAGATAGGGTTAGTACTACCCTAAATTGAGTTTGAGTGTATATATACAAGTGCGTATTTGTAATTTGATATAAAGTGGTTTTATATTGTGGAGATTCAATGGTTGTGTTGTTTATGGGTTTTGGTCGATCGGTTTGATCCACTGTATCGGTAGGAGTTTATAAACACTCGAATACGATGGGTCAACACGTTATGTTTTGAAAAGAGGGTAAATTAAAATAAGTTTACCCAAGGTATATCTTGATACAGAGAAGATGTATATATCAAAATTATAATATAGTGGACATATTGGTTGTTATTATAATCGAATAAGATAATAAATTAAATGGTTATGTAAATAACCAGTCAGAATTCATATAATTGAAATACGTGAAATCAGATGCGTTAAATCTGAAATTTAAATCAGAAATTGAATTAGAATTCTGGAAAATTGGATAAGTGTTTGTAAATGGATTTGGATTAAAAATAAGGAAAATTTAAGATCCTGGGAGATTTTAAATTGTTTTACAAACAGTGTGAATTATATTTTGAAATGAATTTCAAAGTGGAAATGTTTAGAAATGGTTTTATAGTATTGAACTCACTTCGATCGCTGGAAAATAGATTCTGATGATGACAGCTGCATCATCAGTATTCATTTTCGAGTTGTAAGTGACGAATTACTACCAGAGATACTGTTTTGAATTTGTTTTGGGAAAGACAAGTTGTGTTGAATTTCAAAAAGGAAATTTTGTTTTTTGAAAAGTGTAAACGTTTAAAAAACTCCCAGGGAAAGACTGTTTGAATTAAAAACAAATTTAACAGAAATTTGTGAAAGCAAATTTGAATTAAAGTAAAGCCAGTAAAGTGGTAACTGAGATTGAATTAGAATGATACCAAGACAAATTGGATTGTGAGATTCAGATTGGAAGTGTAATGTGATATTCAAGTTAAGAGTTGGGAATCGAGAAGAAACTCGAGTTAAAATGATATTTGGCTTGGTAAAAAGGAGAATGGTTGTGTTGGAGATGAAAGTGATTTCAGAATTTGATTGGGATAACATTGGTTTATGCTGAGTTGATAGCATATGGAAGTGATAGAGTTGATATGCCCGACAAAAAGGTACAAGTTTATATTTCATACGGTATGAGATTTTGATAATCCATATTGGAAAGCCGCTTGGCTGTTTGATTTTCTTTTGGGTTGGAGATGGCCCAGAGAGGCGAGTTGGAGTTTGATCGATTGACCAGAACAAAGGAGCTGCTGGCGAAATTTTTCGAAAAGTTAAGGAGTTAGAAAATTTTCAGGATTTTTGGAAATTTTCATTGATAAGAATTAATTAATAATTTAATTGAAATTAAATTGGTCCAGTTGGAAACTGAAGTTAAGAAATGAACAAATATGTTCTAACCAGATGATAGGGTCGTCCTCTACCTTAGCAATTTCGAGGACGAAATTATTTTAAGTAGGGAAGAATGTAATGACCCGCATTTCCAACGGTATTATAATTAATTTATTTAATTATATATAAGGTGATAAAAAGGATTTAATGGTGGTTTAATTAAATAATGGTGAATATTTAATTAAAATAATATATTAAATAATATATTTAATTCTGAAATAATCAGAATTGGCTGAAATGGCGATATGGTGTGAACCGGATCATCTATGATATTTAATTCAGTTCAGAATTGAATTAGAATAACAAATATATTATTTGAACGACAGTTTGAACGTATAATTATATTATAATAAAAATCGAGCTTGAAATGGCGCTGTAGTTCGTAATTTGGCGATTTGAACTTCAACTGAATGTACATGATTCGTTTTAAGCCGGATTTCTGTGAAACAAGAAACGTGTGGAGGTGGTGGAGTATATCTTTCTAGTGGAAGAGAAAAATCAGGATTTCGTTGGGTAGATTTTGACTTACGTCCAAATCAAATTTTAGAAAAAGTCGCTGTGGAATTCCTTTATAATTTATAAAGGAATTATTTATATTTTAAATAGGAATTTCATTTTAAATCGAATATCGATTTAATTGGGATTTGAAATATCAAGTTATAAATCCCAGTATAGCTGTATTTTTTTCCACTGTGAGTATATACGATAATATAAATTTATTTGTATTTAATTTAATTATATTTAAATATATTAATATATTTAAATGGGTCATTCAGAGCTTTAAAAATAGCCACTTTTGCAAACGAAGTCAGAATTCGACGAAACTAATTTTGTTGGATCTGCAACATCAAATTATTGCTAGATTCCAAGTTTCGTGATTTTTAGAGTCACTGTGTGGCCGTACGGATTTTTAGAATGAAAAACAGTCAGTATTTCGATGGTTAAAAACACGCTGTTTGAGCATACGAAATCGGAATTCGACGAAACCAGTTTCGTTGGGACCGTAATGTCGAACTGTAGCTGCATGTCCAGTTTCGTGATTTTTGGGTATCACGTGTGATCATATGAACTTTTAGAAATGGTTAGTTGAGTAAATGACCAAATAAATGAATATAAAAATATTAAATTTCTTTCTATAAATACCCACCCTTTCCCCTAAGACCTAACTTCTTCATTTCTTTAGTCAACGAAAAACTAAGCCGCTAATTTTATTCTTTCAGTAAACCATATCATGAGTTATAAATTTCATATAAATTCGTATGAAATCTATAAATCATGAAATCAATACTTTGATACTTGTTATGGAAGAAGATTCGATTCTATACCAAATTTGTTGGGTTCGATGTACTGTTTTCCACGCTGAAAGTATATAGCGAAGGCTAGGGTTGGAAATCGATTGATGTTGGGGTCTCGATTCATGAAGGGGACGTTGGATTTGCAATGAGCAGATCGAATGGGTCAGGCTAGCCAGATCTTGTGGGTTTTTGTGCGAAATTAGTTCGCTCGTTTCCGTCAGTAGTACGTGAAGTAGGATGGACGGATTCCGGTAGGGATAACCGAAGGCGAAGCAACAAGGACTAGGGTGTGCGGCTTTTGAGGAGGAAAGTCACGATGACTTCGGATTTTGGAATAGTGTGGTGATGAGGGAGCGTTGGAGGAGTATGTAAATGGAAATGGCAGTGATGAAGTCACGGTATTAAGTTTTGGGGGAGAAGGTGGTTAAGTGGGTTCGGGTCTGGTCTGGTATAAAGGGCAATGGGCTTTCTTATTTTGGTGAGGCCCATCTAAATTAATTTAAAGTTTTATTTTAATTAAAAGTGTATAGAACCTTGTAAATATGATAACTTCTACGTACGATGTCAGAATTTCAAACCATCAGATCCGTTGGGATCGTATGGACGACGGCTACGCACTGGAAGTAACATAGAGTTAATTGGAGTCCTTCACAATTTATGGCGAAATAAATTGTCCATCGCAATCAAATAACGCAAACCGTTATTTAACGGTTAACGCGCCAAAGTGAGTAAATCTCACTAACTCTGAACAGTTTATAATTTCATGTTGTATTTTTATAACTGTTAGAAATTGTCTGATTGACTGTGTGTTGACTGATTGATTGAACTGCTAGTCAGTTAGTGAAAATTATATATATATATATATATATACATATATATATAAACCGATAAATATTTAGATATTGATTCTGCTATCAGAATATTTCATACCGAACTGAAAGTGATGTCGATTTTATTGTGTAACATCTGTGGATGCAGGGGAACAGGTTGGAGGGACCCAACAGGATTCCTCAATATATAAATACTGTTTTGTTTTATATATTGTGTTATACGATGTGATATGAAATCTGTTGATGATCATACATGTGTGAATGATACTGATCATTGTTGTATGGTATGTTAAATACTATAACATACCGGAATGTTGATAAGGGAATTTTCAAAGTGATATTTGAAAATAAATTATTTATAAAAATCAAAGGATTTTTATAAAAGGAAAATATTTATAAAATCAAAGGATTTTTATAAAAGGAAATTATTTATAAAATCAAAGAAGATTTTATAAACAGGAATATTTATAAATAGGGAATATTTATGAAAAGGATATTTATAAGTGGAATACTTATAAAGTGAATTATTTATTTAAGATAAATAAATAAGATATTAAATGGATTATTTGTTTGGTAAATAAATTAGATATTATAAAGGGATTATTTACTTTGGAAGATAAACAGGATTAAAGAAAAGGAGTATTGAATTAGAAAATAAATAGGGTCATTAATGGAATATTTATAAAATCATAAGAATTTATAAATGAGATATTTATTTGTTAAATAAATATGACATATTTATTTCTTAAATAAAATGGATCTGTTAAGTGAATTATTTATTTATTTAGAAAATAAGATAAATGAAAGGGTTATTCATTTAGGATAAATAAATAAGAGATTATATAGGGAATATTTGCAAACTATTTGCAAATATATTACAAAGGAAATATTTGTTTAGAAATCAAATAGATTATAAAGGAAATATTTATCCTTGAATAAATAGATATATTAGTTATTCGAATAAGTTATTCGAATAAGAGTTAATACAGTAAGAGTTATTAGGTTGGAGTTATTCAAATAAGAGTTATAGATTAGAGTTCGTCGAATAAGGAGTAGTCGAATATTAGTTATTCGAATAAAGTTAAAAGGAGTTATCGAATTAGATATTCGAAAGGAGTAATCGAATATGGTTTATTCGAATAGAGTTAAAGGAGTTATCGAATATATTTTATTCGAATAGAATTAAAGGGGTAAATCGAATATGGTTTATTCGAATAGAGTTAAAGGAGTTATCGAGTATAGTTTATTCAAAAGTAGTTAAGTGAAAAGAGTTAATCGATTAGAGTAAATCAAACAGAGTTAATCAAAAAAAGTTAATCGATAGAGTTAAATCGAATAGGATTAAATAAATTAGTTGTCGTCATATTATTTGAGTTAGGAAATAAAAGTCATATTAAAGATAATGTATTTCAGATGCAGGAGATTATAACACCATTCTTATAATCACGTAAACTTGTAAAAGAAGGGGGTTCGTAAATAGAATCCGAGGGTTCGTAAGGAAGTGTTAAAGGGTTAAAAGATGAACTTACCCTATTTCGAGATTTGAAATGTTGTTCAGTTAAGGTCTGAGAGATAGTTATACCCCAACTTGATTGACTTCGTTTTTAGTTTAGAAATGGTTAAGGTTCGAGAGTGAAAGTGGTTAAGTGAATTTAGTAAATAAGTATAGTGGTTTCAGTTGTCGTCGCGATGTTGATTTAAACATCGTTTAAATCCAAGTAAAGAAGATGTGGAAATGTTTTCCAAATAGAATCAGAAACGTAATCAAATATTGAAATAGGAAATATGAATATATATATATATATATATATATATATATATATATATATATATATATATGATTTATGATTGATTGATAGAATTTCCATCTGGAAATAATATCGTTGTTTGCACACGTGTTTTTCTTCGATGGTTAACTCACCGACTATCGAAGTTTTTTGACCATTTTAACGTTGTTATGGAGAGACCGGTTGGATTATTATCCAAAGAACCACTATGTTTTGGCATAAGCGTTGCGAATCATATATGCCAAAGATAATTGAAGACGGAGTAAAGTGCAAGGGCTATTGTATAAGTCTTAGATAACAGTGCCTAGGATGGATGAACTGAATAGTGCCTTTGGTTCATCCTGTTCCTGGATGACTTGTATGGATGAATGTCTGACAGAGTATTTCCAGAAAGGTCACGTACATTGATTTCTTCAACTTTACCAAGAGTGGAAGTGGAGAAGGAAACTTCTTTAGCTAACACGTAATGTACTGTTGTTGACGCCAATTAGTGATTTTCGATGGATCTGACAATGTGGCATTCGAAGTGAATCTGATGTGATGATAAAGCGTAACCTCAAGCCTCATCAACCGGTAAATGACAGAAATCGGGCAGGCAGCATAGCTATGTAGGTCGCACCTGTTAGGGTGTATAATCACCTAATCTAGAGTTTCATTTACTTCCAAAAAATCTATTGTTGATACTATCCCATTCAGGAAACGGTTGCTGATCCCAACCGTTGGTGATATACATTCGATACACTCAAGCAAAATGAGTGGTCGGTCATGTGTGGCTGGGTTGCAAGATGTTCTTTTTGAACCCAGTGTATTCCTCTCTAGAGGTACACTAGCGAAAGGTGGTTCCATACCTTGTCATAGTTGGAAATCCATTACCCAATACGTGCTTGCGGTTTTGATTGTATACTATATATGTAGAACGTGAGAAGAAAGCGTTTCTGCTAGATGATTATTATATTGTGATCGATATACATTATTATAGTATCAAAAGGTTTTTGATGTAAAGATATTTTGGATTCTCATAAGGGAAAAATCCGTTCCGTTATACGGCGTGGTCTTAAGAGATATCGTTTACTTGTTCGAACTGTTTTAATCTGTTTTACTCATATCAGTCCCATGACTGACCCGAAGTTTATTTTGTTTTATTTTCCCTAAACTGTTGGGTGCCCAATTTTGTACGGGCAGTCAAGTAGTTGGGATTTACAGACACGTGAAGAGCTGGAGCAGGTGGCTTCAGGATTATATAGCTATTATTATTCTGCTGTGTTGTAAGTGTTGTACTTTGATAATGATGTGTATACATATACTGATTTTATTTCAAGGGTATATTATCTATTATACGTTATTCGTTCCGCTGTGAGATTCATGTTACTCTGATGTTGTTGTCTTCTTCTTCTATTCTAAGTTTCTATTTTATCTTTCCACACCCTCTAATTTCTTTCATTAACAATTCGGTTATTTTCGATCCTTGGATGTTCGATATGTGTTGTATATCGGATAACCAAGATCGCTAAATTTCCGGGTCATTACAGTTGGTATCAGAGCTTAAGGTTAAGTAATTACCTTGACTCTGTGGCGTGACTCGGTAGAGATAGGGTTAGTAATACCCTAGATTGAGTTTGAGTGTATATATAAGAGTGCGTATTTGTAATTTGATATAAAGTGGTTTTATATTGTGGAGATTCATTGGTTGAGTTGTTTATGGGTTCTGGTCGATCAGTTTGATCCACTGTATCGGTAGGAGTTTATAAACACTCGAATACGATGGGTCGACACGATATGTTTTGAAAAGAGGATAAATTAAAATAAGTTTACCCAAGGTATATCTTGATATAGAGAAGATGTATGTATCAAAATTATAATATAGTGGACATATTGGTTGTTATTATAATCGAATAAGATTATAAATTAAATGGTTATGTAAATAACCAATCAGAATTCATATAATTGAAATACGTGAAATCAAATGAGTTAAATCTGAAATTTAAACCAGAAATTGAATTAGAATTTTGGAAAATTGGATATGTGTTTGTAAATGGATTTGGATTAAAAATAAGGAAAATTTAAGATCCTGGGAGATTTTAAATTGTTTTACAAGCAGTGTGAATTATATTTTGAAATGAATTTCAAAGTGGAAATGTTTAGAAATGGTTTTATAGTATTGAACTCACTTCGATCGCTGGAAAATAGATTCGGATGATGACAGCTGCATCATCAGTATTCATTTTCGAGTTGTGAGTGACGAATTACTACCAGAGGTACTGTTTTGAATTTGTTTTGGGAAAGACAAGTTGTGTTGAATTTCAAAAAGGAAAATTTGATTTTTGAAAAGAGTAATCTGTTTAAAAAACTCCCAGGGAAAGACTGTTTGAATTGAAAACAAATTTAACAGAAATTTGTGAAAACAAATTTGAATTAAAGTAAAGCCAGTAAAGTGGTAACCGAGATTGAATTAGAATGATATCAAGACAAATTGGATTGTGAGATTCATATTGGAAGTGTAATGTGATATTCAAGTTAAGAGTTGGGAATCGAGAAGAAACTCGAGTTAAAATGATATTTGGCTTCGTAAAAAGGAGAATGGTTGTGTTGGAGATGAAAGTGATTTCAGAATTTGATTGGGATAACATTGGTATATGCTGAGTTGATAGCATATGGAAGTGATAGAATTGATATGCCCGACAAAAAGGTACAAGTTTATATTTCATACGGTATGAGATTTTGATAAGCCAAATTGGTAAGCCACTTGGCTGTTTGATTTTCTTCTGGGTTGGAGATGGCCCAGAGAGGCGAGTTGGAGTTTGATCGATTGACCAGTACAAAGGAGGTGCTGGCGAATTTTTTCGAAAAGTTAAGGAGTTAGAAAATTTTCAGGATTTTTGGAAATTTTCGTTGATAAGAATTAATTAATAATTTAATTGAAATTAAATTGGTCCAGTTGGAAACTGAAGTTAAGAAATGAACAAATATGTTCTAACCAGACGATAGGGTCGTCCTCTACCTTAGCAATTTCGAGGACGAAATTATTTTAAGTGGGGAAGAATGTAATGACCCGCATTTCCAACGGTATTATAATTAATTTATTTAATTATATATAAGGTGATGAAAAGGATTTAATGGTGGTTTAATTAAATAATGGTGAATATTTAATTAAAATAATAAATTAAATAATATATTTAATTCTGAAATAATCAGAATTGGCTGAAATGGCGATATGGTGTGAACCGGATCATCTGTGATATTTAATTCAGTTTAGAATTGAATTAGAATAACAAATATATTATTTGAACGATAGTTTGAGCATATAATTATATTATAATTAAAATCGAGCTTGAAATGGCGCTGCAGTTCGTAATTTGGCGATTTGAACTTCAACTGAATGTACATGATTCGTTTTAAGCCGGATTTCTGTGAAACAAGAAAAGTGTGGAGATGGTGGAGTATATCTTTCTAGTGGGAGAGAAAAATCAGGATTTTGTCGGATAGATTTTGATTTACGTCCAAATCAAATTTTAGAAAAGTCGCTGTGGAATTCCTTTATAATTTATAAAGGAATTATTTATATTTTAAAAAGGAATTTCATTTTAAACCGAATATCGATTTAATCAGGATTTGAAATATCAATTTATAAATCCCAGTAGAGCTGTATGGTATTCCATTGTGAGTATATATGATAATATAAATTTATTTGTATTTAATTTTATTATATTTAAATATATTTATATATTTAAATGGGTCATTCAGAGCTTTAAAAATAGCCACTTTTGCAAACGAAGTCGGAATTCGACGAAAATAATTTTGTTGGATCCGCAACATCAAATTAATGCTACATTCCAACTTTCGTGATTTTTAGAGTCACTGTGTGGCCGTACAGATTTTTAGAGTGAAAAAATTTAGTATTTCGACGGTTAAAAACACACTATTGAGCATACAGAGTCGGAATTCGATGAAACCAGTTTCGTTGGGACTGTAATGTCGAACTGTAGCTGCATGTCAAGTTTCGTGATTTTTGGGTATCACGTGTGATCATATGAATTTTTAGAAATGGTTAATTGAGTAAATGACCAAATAAATGAATATAAAAATATTAAATTTCTTTCTATAAATACCCTCCCTTTCCCCTAAGACCTAACTTCTTCATTTCTTTAGTCAACGAAAAACTAAGACGCCAATTTTATTCTTTCAGTAAACCATATCATGAGTTATAAATTTCATATAAATTCGTATGAAATCTATAAATCATGAAATCAATACTTTGATACTTGTTATGGAAGAAGCTTCAATTCTATACCAAAATTGTTGGGTTCGATGTACTGTTTTCCACGTTGAAAGTATACAGCGAAGGCTAGGGTTGGAAATCGATTGATGTTGGGGTCTCGATTCATGAAGAGGACGTTGGATTCACAATGAACAGATTGAATGGGTCAGGCTGGCAAGATTTTTTGGGTTTTTGTGCGAAATTAGTTCACTCGTTTTCTTCAGCAGTACGTGAAGTAGGATGGACGGATTCTGGTAGGGATAACCGAAGATAAAGCAACGAGGACTAGGGGTGCGACTTTTGAGGAGGAAGGTCTCGGTGACTTCGGATTTTGGAATAGCGTGGTGATGAGGGAGCGTTGGAGGAGTATGTAAACGGAAATGGCATTGATGAAGTCACGGTATTAAGTTTTGGGGGAAAAGGTGTTTAAGTGGGTTCGGGTCTGGTCTGGTATAAAGGGGAATGGGCTTTCTTGTTTTGGTGAGGCCCATCTAAATTAATTTAAAGTTTTATTTTAATAAAAGTGTATAGAATCTTGTAAATATGATAACTTCTACGTACGATGTCAGAATTTCAAACCGTCAGATCCGTTGGGATCGTATGGATGATGGCTACGAAAGGAACTAACCGCGAGTCAATTGGAGTCCTTCACAATTTATGGTGAAATAAATTGTCCATCGCAATCAAATAACGCAAACCGTTATTTAACGGTTAACGCGCCAAAGTGAGTAAATCTCACTAACTCTAAACAGTTTATAATTTCATGTTGTATTTTTAGAACTGTTAGAAATTGTCTGATTGACTGTGTGTTGACTGATTGATTGAACTGCTAGTTAGTTAGTGGAGATTATATATATATACACATATATATATATATATATATATATATATATATATAAACCGTTAAATATTTAGATATTGATTCTGCTATCAGAATATTTCATACCGAACTGAAAGCGATGTCGATTTTATTGTGCAACATCTGTGGATGCAGGGGAACAGGTTGGAGGGACCCAATAGGGTTCCTCAATATGTAAATACTGTTTTGTTTTATATATTGTGTTATACGATGTGATATGAAATCTGTTGATGATCATACATGTGTGAATGATACTGATCATTGTTATATGGTATGTTAAATACTATAACATACCGGAATGTTGATAAGGGAATTTTCAAAGTGATATTTGAAAATAAATTATTTATAAAAATTAAAGGATTTTTATAAAAGGAAAATATTTATAAAATCAAAGGATTTTTATAAAAGGAAATTATTTATAAAAATCAAAGGATTTTTGTAAAAGGAAAATATTTATAAAATCAAAGAAGATTTTATAAACAGGAATATTTATAAATAGGGAATATTTATAAAAAGGATATTTATAAGTGGAATACTTATAAAGTGAATTATTTATTTAAGATAAATAAATAAGACATTAAATGGATTATTTATTTAGTAAATAAATTAGATATTATAAAGGGATTATTTACTTTGGAAGATGAACAGGATTAAAGCAAAGGAGTATTGAATTAGAAAATAAATAGGGTCATTAATGGAATATTTATAAAAAGAAATATTTATAAAATCATAAGATTTTATAAATGAGATATTTATTTGTTAAATAAATAAGAGATATTAAATGAGATATTTATTTGTTAAATAAACAGGATTTGTTAAGTGAATTATTTATTTATTTAGAAAATAAGATAAATGAAAGGGTTATTCATTTAGGATAAATAAATAAGAGATTATATAGGGAATATTTGCAAACTATTTGCAAATAGATTATAAAGGAAATATTTGTTTAGAAATCAAATAGAATATAAAGGAAATATTTATGCTTGGATATATATATATATATATATATATATAAGTCTGAACTTATATATGAAGAAGTAAACAGATAAAAGGAGCAGATTGATTTGTAAATGAAATTTATAAATTAAGTTAAATATTTATCATTTGGATAAATAGGATATACAAGTCAGGACTTATATAAAGAAGTAAGAATTGATTTCAACATCGATGTTTGAAACTGAATAAGGACAAAGAGTTAATCAGTTAGGGTTAACCAGTTAGAGTAAAACCATTAGGGTTAACCAGTTAGGTTGAATCGTAGAGTTAAACCTGTTAGAGTTAATGTAACAACCTGTATTTTCAATAACCTGTTATAACAGAAATCGAGGCAGAATTTAATTTATAATTCTGAATCAAGGGAAACGAGCTATGCCATTGCGTTCGTCTCGGAAAAATACGCGAAATAGAGTCCGAGTTTTCGAAAATCGGAGTCCGTATGACTCGATTAAGGCCCGACGAAGTTTTCAGAAAATTTCTAAATAAAAACAGATTTTCAAGTTCAAATCTAAGCTTGGAAATTGGGCCAGTTGGGCCAAGGCGGGAAAATTCCCGCCACAGTACCCAAGTCGACAGCCCTGTCGACTTGGGAGTCGACTTGGTCTGACCAGGTCGACAGCCCTGTCGACTTGGCTGTCGACTTAGCTCAGACGCCCAGTCCTGCCTGGTGCACCATTTTGGGTTTGTGTTGAGCTTGGGGGCCAGATTCGATTTGGAGGGCTGAGATGAGAACTAGGGTTTAATCCTATGGTCTAAATCACTAGCCTAATCTATAAATAAGACCCTAACCTACCCTAAATCCTCATTAATCTATCCTACAACTAAACTATGGCAAAATCAATCCTCTCATGGCCTCCACTCTCTTCATAAATTCCTAAATCAATTTTCAAGAAATTTCCATGCATACAAGTGTATTTAGGCTTGTATGATCCTCTTTAGCTTGCATTAAAGTCTTGTTTCTCTATTGGCATCATAAAGGAGGAGTCTTGATCAAGTTTGCTTGCATTTTGGGGTTTTAATTAGTTGCATAAGGGGGTTTCTTACATTTGCTATACTCATTTGAGTCTTCATAGCATAGTAAGCCTATTTCTACTCTTGTATTTTAACTATGAAGTTAATATGTTATGTTGCAAGTTGAGTTTGGGGTTAATCATGATATGTGCTTTGATCTTACGATTTTATGCATAAACTTACTCTATGCATGTTAGTAAAGTCATTATCTTGGCTTTATGCATAGAAAGATATGATCTTTGGTTGGAAATGTTGCATAATGCAACTTTGAAACTCTCATAACCCTTGCATTAACATGCATATAATGTTATATGCATGTTACTAGCCCTTATCTCATGCTATCTATGACCATGTTCCACCTATTTGCCAAGTTTGATGTTATGCATGCATATGAACCTTATGCAAGTTGAAACCATATTATGCATGCATATGAACACTATGCAAGTTAAAATGATGCTATGCATGCTTATGAATATTTTGCAAGTTGATAACATGATATGCAAGTTTATGATCACATCTTTGTCTCATGCCACCATGTTTAACTTGTGGCTCCAACCCCTCTATGTCATGATTATGCCAAGTTCCCTCTTTCTATCCTTTATGCGCTATTGCGATATGTAAGCGATGGGATTGCGTTTGGGGTTGGGTAAACTTAAAAGACATAAAGACATAAGCTTGGGAATTTACCTATTAAGTTAGGTCTACCCATTGGGAATTTACCTATTAAGTTAGGTCTACCCAATTGCTTGAAAACTTGTAATGTGATGGACATGACACTTAGAAAACATGAGAATGGCCAACTCGAGGTTGGGTTGAGCTTGTAGCATAAACCTACCCGGAACCGACCGGCTTAACTAGTGGCTACAAGCAATAGGGCCCAATGTGAGTAGTTGGTCATGTTGCACGTGAGACCCGAGGTTAGACTAAGTTGTGGTGTAAACCTACCCGGACCCGCCCGGCCTAACTAGTAACCACAACAAGGTCTAATGTGAGAGGTTGGGTGCATTAATTTAATTAATGCCACATGGTAGGGTTAAGTCATGGACCGCTTGAATACTTAACCAATTAAACACGATGGGTTGGTAGGGTTAAGTCATGAACCTTGGGTACACTTAACCAACTTGGTACTTGGATGAGTTGGGTTAACCACGTTTAACCCATTAAGGAAACCCTAGTTACGTGGTCCTTTGCACCAGTAACCCTCTTGGTTGTATCAGGATACCCTAGGGACTAGGCTAGGGTGGGGCACGATTACTGGGATGACATGTAAGCGACCAAAACGACGGCTGAGTAGGTGCGCCGGTGTAGGTTCAGGCGGGCCATGGTCGTGCACATGGTCCGGAGTTGAAAAAGCAGGCACGGGCACCAGTAGGTTTGAACTGTGCGTGCTTGGTTTGTGTCAGTGGTTGACACCCTAGGACTTGATACACCCTAGGGTGGACCTAGCACAGTTTAGCTACACTTCGTAGTTGGGCCGTATGACACCGACACTTGACGAGTTAGGCTTTAGGAGAGCCGATCGACTAGACCGTGCTAGTTGGACCTTGGTTTAGGTCATTCATGATGTTGGGCCAAACTTGGGCCTGGGGATCACTTCTTGTTTACACTTGACATGACTTGTGATACTAGTACACTTGGTGCAAGCCTCAACCTTGTATATGCGGTGCCACACTTGATCTATCTTGTTGACTTTTTCCATGCCAGTTATCATCCTATGACTCATCCTTGTTTACATATACAGTTAACTTTATTAGTTGTTGTACAATAGTAGGTAGGACTTACCGGTCTTTTGACTGACCCATTTTCTTTCGCCTCTTTTCTTTCGTTCCCCCCCCCCCCCAGGTTTACAGGGCGGGAATACCAGTACTTAGCTTGGATCTTAGCTGCTTTTCCTGGATAGCTCATGTATGCTTTGGACTTGAGCTCTCTATGGTTTTCTACCTTGGGGATAGCTACTTTATGTTTTCCTTTCCAGTTTCCAGTTTTATGTTTCTAGACTTTGTTTATGGAAAATAATGATCAAGTACTGTGTTGTAACTTAACTTATGTTTTTGATATGCTAGTTTTTATCCGCTGCTATATTTACTCTGTTTTTTTTACTTATATGTTCTGTCTTGTGATATCTGCATGCATGTTTACCTTGTTTAAACGCCCCTCCAAAGTCAGTGCCCTTGCAAGAGTGGCACTGGCGGAGGTTGGTTGTTACATTTGGTATCAGAGCATAAGGTTTACAAGATTGGAGCAAAAAGGGTTTTAAAGTTACTTTTAAAAGCTATTTTCAAAACCAATTAAGTATTTTCCAAAGAAAAGTCTAGTTTATTTTGAAAGGCTATCCCCCAAGAGCCATAAGCACTATCCTTCGTTTCCTCATTCTAAATCTATCTTTTCCTTTTTCAGCATGGCCGATCTCAATCTTCCTGAGGGAGTCACCATTCCCGGATGGTTCCGGAGGTATTTGGAAGCTAGGGCCAACAATGCAGGTCCAGCAACCACTCCCACTATCACTGAGGTTCCACCCCCTCCTCCTCCTCCTCAGCAACCGCAAGCCGATTTCGCCAAGGTTTGCAAGGACTTCAAGGCCATGGGTGACAAAAAATTTATTGGGACAGAAACTTTCGTGGAGGCAAGAAATTGGTTGAAGGAAACCGAAGATCTCTTTGCCATCTTTGATATAGAGGACCGTAGAAAGGTTCTGTTGGCGGTTTGGCTACTAAAGGAGGAAGCTGCTTATTGGTGGGAGGTCACTAATGCTACTAGGCCCGTAGAAACCTGGGCCGACTTTAGGGCAAGGTTTGGGCTTAAGTTTCTATCGTCTGCAGAGGCAAATTTGCAACTAGAAAAGTTCATAGCCTTGAAGCAAGGAGACATGACAGTGAGAGAGTATGTGAATAAGTTCAACCAGCTTGCCCGATTCGGTTTGGACATGGTCAATACTCCCGAGAATAAGGCTCTACGTTTCGCACGAGGGTTAAATGAGCCATTACAAGGTCTAGCCATGTCACACATACCCATGGGGGCCACTTTCGAGAGCCTAGTAGACATGGCATTGCTGCAGGGAGAGGATAAGAATGGGAAGAAAGAAGTCAAGCCCAATGAGACTCAGTCTAAGAAGACAGACTCCCAGTGGGGAGGGAATCAGAGTAATCAGAGTAACAAGAACAACAAGAACAATAAGGGCAACAAGAACAAGGCAAAGGACCCAAGAAAGTGCAACTTCTGTGGGATTGTTGGGCACATAGCCAAGGACTGCAGGAAGAAGAGAATGAAATTGGGTGGGTGCTTTCACTGTGGAGAGACAGGACATTTTAGCAAGGATTGCCCTAAGAAGCAGGGGCATGGACAGACTCAACGTGCAGGTTCATCCGGAGGGCAAGTGCACGCTCTCAACGCCGCTCCAGTTCAGGATCGAGGTAGCATTTCTGTAGAAAGTCTTGTTTATATTTCTGATTATCCTGTTCGCACCTTATTTGATTCTGGCGCATCGCATAGTTTCATTTCTTCTGACATTGTTGAAAGTTTGCACCTAAGTACTAGCTTAGTTGAGGATCCCGTTTGTGTTTCGAATCCGATTGGGGGTTCAGCCCATTTATCTATGATCTGTATGGATTTGAGGATTTCTATCTTGACCGTAGAATTCTCGTGTGATGCTTATGTTCTCGGGTTCACGGGATACGGGTTGATCTTGGGCATGGATTGGTTATCCCGCTATGGAGCCATTCTCGATTGTGAGCATAGGGTGGTGAGACTCATGACTCGCCTTGGCAATACCCTAGAGATTTCTTGCAACCCGCTAGATCCCGTCATGCTATGTTATCTTGAATCTCTTGACTCGTCTATCGATGATCTGCAGTCTGTAAGGGTGGTTCGAGAATACCCTGATGTTTTTGAAGAAGTTAAGGGGTTACCCCCTAAGCGAGAGTTAGATTTCTGCATTTATCTGGTTGATAATGCTAAGCCAGTCTCCTTACCAGTTAGGCACATGGCCCCGCGTGAAAGGAAAGAGCTCAGTAAGCAAATCAAGGAGCTACTTGAGAAGAATTTTATTAGGCGAAGCATTTCCGAATGGGGTGCTCCTATGGTGTTCGCTACTAAGGCGGACGGCTCGCTTCGTCTATATGTTGATTATCGAGAGTTGAACAAGCTGACCAAGAAGAATAGGCATCCATTACCGAGGATAGATGACCTCTTCGACCAGCTTGTTGGTGCTTCTGTTTTCTCTCAGCTTGATCTTGCTACTGGATTCCATCAGCTCAGGGTAGCTGAAGACAGTATAGACAAGACTGCGTTCAGGACTCCAGATGGATTCTTCGAATGGCTTGTCATGCCATTCGGCTTGACTAATGCACCCGCATATTTTGTGGACTTGATGAGTAGGGTGTTCAGGGAGTTCTTGAACAAGTTTGTCGTGGTTTTCGTGGATGATATTCTGATCTTCTCAAGAGACGAGGAAGAGCATGCTAGGCATCTCGGGGAAGTGATGGATACGCTTAGAGCCCATCAGTTGAAAGCCAAGTTCTCCAAATGCCACTTTTGGAGAAAGGAAGTCCAGTTTCTTGGGCATATAGTTTCTAAGCAGGGTATAGCTGTGGATCCCGGGAAAGTGGTTGCAGTTCAAGACTGGAAGACTCCTAGGAATGCAACCGAAGTGCGAAGCTTTCTCGGTCTGGCAGGCTATTATAGGAAATTCATTAGAGACTTCGCTAAGATTTCAGCCCCCATCACTAGATTGACGAAGAAGAACTTAGTCTTTGCATGGGACTTAGAGTGTGAGCTCGCTTTTCAAAGGCTCAAAAGGGCCCTTACCACAGCTCCAGTTTTGGCATTACCCGATGGCGGTAAGATGTTTACCGTGTATACCGATGCATGTGGCACGGGGTTAGGCGCTGTTCTAATGCAGGAGGGAAGAGTGATATGTTATGGGGGTAGGCAACTTAAAGTTCATTAGAAGAACTACCCCACTCATGACTTGGAGTTGGCGGCGATTGTCTTTGCACTCAAGTCCTGGCGCCACTATCTTTTAGGCGAAAGGTTTGAGTTATATACTGATCACAAATCACTCAAGTATCTCTTCTCGCAGAAAGATCTGAATCTTAGGCAGCAAAGGTGGATGGAATTCTTGGCATCATATGACTTCGAGATAGCTTATACCCCTGGCAAGGGTAATGTTGTGGCTGATGCACTAAGCAGAAAGAGGTTGACCCTAAGTCCTCTATTCGTCGAGATGAAGAATTTAGAGTATGTGGCTACCTTTGATTTCTCTTTGGCAATTGATTCGATGACCGGTTCTTTAGCACCTCTAGAACTCATACCTACCCTTATTGATCAAGTTGGGGCTTCGCAGAAAGAAGATCCTCAGATAGTTAAGATTATGGATAAGCTGATTCGAGGAGAGACGTCTAGTCATCTCGCTCGATATTCTATTGATGACAAGGGTTGGCTGAGGAGAGATGGAAGGTTATGTGTTCCAGTGGTAGAAGATGTAGTAAGAAAAGTTCTTGAGGAAGCGCATCGCTCTAAGTTGACTATACGTCCAGGCGGAGATAAGATGTATAAAGATATGAAGCGTATTTTCTTTTGGCCTGGGATGAAGAAGGATGTGACAGAGTTTGTTTCTAGATGTATCATTTGCCAGCAAGTTAAGGCCGAGTCGAAGAAGCCCGGTGGGCTATTGCATCCTCTAGACGTTCCACTTTGGAAGTGGGAGAGTATTTCCATGGATTTTATTGATGGGCTACCAAGGTCAAGGAAAGGGAATACGAGCATTTGGGTCATTGTGGACAGACTTACGAAGAGTGCTCATTTCATTCCGGTAAAGAGCAAGAGGACCGTGTAACACCCCACACCCGCTAAGGTCACTCACAAAGGGAATGCCTTAGTTTTGGTGGAGTATTTTTAGTGAGTATAGAACAGAAAAATTACAACAGGACAGATATAAGTAATACTTGAAAATTTAAAACATCATTTCATTAACAAAACATGTTTGGCTACATCACAAAACCATAACAAGAGTCAAGTACATAATATCCATCCTGATAAAATAGAAGTACATAATCCCATTACATAGACAATAGCCAGAGGATAAACTGAGCTTTACTTCTACCGTCCAAGCCCCAAAAGATAGATATAGCGGTCTGGTCCAAGCCCACTAGTGCTAAGTCCACTCTGATAACCTGAGGGTGGGGAAAAAGATAAACAACAACGGGGTCAGACATAAGTCTGAGTGAGTCCTATAACCCTAACAATACAACCATTAAAGTAATTAGGGTATGATATAAACAAGATACGGTACCTCTGGGGATAATGACTACAATAAGTAGCCCACAAAACACAGGATGTACTACGATAATCGAAACGACGTATTTATCCACCCAAGGATAATTACTAGCTTACACCACCCCAGACCTACCCACCCAAGGGTAATTCCTACACTGCACCACACCAGTTCTACCCACCAAGAGTAATTTCTACTTAAAGGTTGATCCCATCTAAAGTCTTAGAAAATATAACTAGTAGTTTCTGGTACTTCTAGCTGACCACGTAGGTGCCGTCTGCCCCTACATCCATTAGGTGTATAACTGACCACGTAGGTGCCGTCTTCCCCTACATCCACTAGGTGTACCTAGTAATCTTACCCAGTAGTTTCGTGTACCCCTACACAGGTGCCGTCTGCCCCTATCTTTACTAGGTGTACCCACTACACCCCATCGATCGGCTCCCTATCGTAGATACCCGTGCTGGTCCCACGATTGGGGTGTATCATTCCCCTAAAGTGGCTACCAGATAATATCACGGTGCACGGCTTTATATCTACACGATGCAACAACGACTTACCAACCAGCCCGGGCCCACACACGCATATGAAACCCGTTGGTCCCGCGTTGCCACCGCTAACCCGTTTTGGCCTCTTATAGTCAAGCCCAATATGCGTGTCCTGTCACTCGACCTGAGTCGAGCCTACAAAGATACGTTTGGGATATTGGTTGAAATGGGCCCCCACAAGCTACTACTTAAGCTTGTCGTTTAATCTAGTGCATCCCACTTAACCCCTTTTTATAATCATGCCCCCTTACATGTTAAGGTTTGGTTAAGTCATCAATCATATTTCAATCGCCACTAAGGGCACCCACTAGATTTCCACATGCCACCCAAAGCACTTACTTGATTCCCACATGCCACCCAAGGCACTTACTTAACCCCTTTAATCATGTTTAATTACATGTTCCACTTTGGTTAAGTATTCTAATCGTATTCTCTATTGCCACCCAAGGCAACCCACTAGTTTCCTCATGCCACCCGAGGCACCCCCACTAGTTACTACATGCCACCCAAGGCACCCACTTAACCCCTCATGTCCCACTACATGCTAATATGGTTAAGTGTTTCTTAATTAATTCAGACCGTGATCTCCCATAAAGACCTCCCACATTAGACTGGCTGTTATGACCGCCTGGTTAAGCCGGTAGAGTCCGGGCAGTCTTACGTCATAACAGAGTCTAACCTCGTGTCTTTATCTTAATCACGTATTTAATTTATGGCTAAGACCTCTCACATTGGGCTGACATTTGTAGCAACTGCTTAAGCCGGTCGGGTCCGGGCAGTTTTACACTACAAATGAGTCCAACCTCGTGTCTTAGTCGATTAATTACACCTAATTAATCACCCCCATATTAATTATCCCTAATTAATATCAAGTTTGCATAACATGGGTAGACCTAACTCAATAGGTAAATTCCCATGGGGTAGACCTAACTCAATAGGTAAATTCCCAATTATGGTAATTTATTTTTATGGTATGCTTAATCATACCCAAACATTCATTTATTGACATATTTACCAACCCCATCGTTCCCCACGTAAATCGTTCTCGTTACATGACATAATAAGGGGAAGATCATCACAAATATCATGGGTTTAACATACAACTTTGTCATGGGTTAAGAGGATGTCAACTTGCATATATGAGCATATATTAACCCAACTACATATAACCCAAACTTGCATATTATCATACACCTATCTTGCATATCATGTTGAACTTGCATATAGGCATTCTCATAACTTGCATAACATGTTAAACATGCATTTAAGCATACACACAACTTGCATAAGCATTCATATACTTGCATAAGCATTCACATACTTGCATGCATAACTTGCATATCACATTAAACTTGCATTTAAGCATATACATAACTTGCATAGCATCATGCACATAACTTGCATACTCTTATACACCATCCACATACTTGCATAAGCATTCACATACTTGCATAACTTGCATATCATGTCATTTAAGCATATACATATCTTGCAAAAGCATTCATATACTCGCATAAGCATGCATAACTTGCATATCACATAAATCTTGCATTTAAACATATACATGACTTGCATAAGCATCCATACACTTGCATAAGCATGCATAACTTGCATATCACTTTCAACTTGCATTTAAACATATACTTAACATGCATAACACCAACTACTTAGCATGCATAAAATCACATGCATAACTTGCATGTCATGTTACATATAACTTGCATATATTCTCACATATAGTTTGCATAACATGTCACATATGCATAAATGTTTAACATGGTGTTTTGCATCATAAAAAATGGCCTTAACTTGCATTTAACATAAAACTTGCAAATCACATATCATACAAACTTGCATAATTACATTTATCCTTAAACATAGCCATGTCTTATCACATCCTACCATAATCAATTTAACAATTGATTATTAAAGCCATAGAAACTCACCAAAACTAAGATTAGCAAACTCATGAAGTAAAACTAGTTGCCAAATATGAAGAAGAAGATGATTAGGGGTTGATTAGCTTGCAACTCTCTTCATTGATTTGTGGAGGCCATGACCAAGTTTCATTTTGCCATAGTTTAGTTACTAGATTTAATTATGAATGAATTAGGGTAGGGTTAGGGTCTTATTTATAGGATTAGGTTGCATTTTAGACCCTAGGATTAACCCTAGATTAGATTAGGACCCTTAGATTTAGGAAATCTCTAGAACCAGCCCTCCTAGCCAGCCTGAAACCCAACCTGGTGCAACCTGGTGCACCCAGGTTCACAGAACGGTGCCACCCTGTCGACAGGCAAGTCGACAGGCATGTCGACACCCCTGTCGACAGGCCTGTCGACAGCCCTGTCGACATGGGTTGGGCGGGAAGCTTCCCGCCTGACCCCGCCTGGCCCATTCCAAATCTGAATATTTTAATATTTTTTTTTAAATCTGTTTTAGTTTTGAATTTTCTGCAAACTTCATTGGGCCATAACTGGGCCATACGGACTCCGATTTTCGAAAACTCGGACTCTATTTCGCGTATTTTTCCGAGACGAACGCAATAACGCAGCCCGTTTCCCCTAATTCCCACATCTGAGATTATTTATTCTGTAATTAGTGAATTTTAGTATCAACCCAAAATACGGGGTGTTACATTCTCCCCTCCTTAAAGGATTTCGTCCCCGAAATCTCTAAGCTAAGGGGAATGCAAATCCTACCATCCAAACAACCATCTACTCAAACCATCATCCACGGGTATCCATTGTCCTTAAAACAATTTCTAATGATGTATGAGCATATGCAAAAAGTGTGTGTATATGTTCCCTATCTAATGTATGAACATATGCAAACCATGATAGTGCCATGCATCCATGATGTATGCGAGAGAACCCTATAGACCCATACAATATCTATATGAGTGCACAATCATTCACCAAAATGCATCATCCATATGATAACACAATCATTAAACATCCATAAATATAGCTTCCTACACACAATTTTATGCAATATGCAATATGAAGTGATTGAGCCGATCTAGTGCCTAGAGTGTGTGTATATGCATCCACGAGCAACCACTAGCAAACACTTGCATCCACGTGCATCCATCATACATAACATGTCTCAAACACATGTTTCAACCATAGGACTATCCTATCTGAAGGTCAAAGGTACTATCGAGAGGACATACTAAGGATAAGATAAGCACAAGATATGCGATGAAGGAGAAGCAAAAGGACATACCCTCCGAAAGAAAAGGGTACCTCGAACGCATCTTCGCTTCCGTCTCCCAGGTAGCGTTACTCTCTTCATCTCCCCTTTGTACTTTGATTAGTTGAACCTCTCTGTTTCTCAACTTCCAAATCTCTGACCCATGGATGCCAGTAGGAGCTCGTCGAATCGTCGCATCACGCTCTACTTCCACTTCTCTAAGCAGGCTCGGCTCTACTGCCTTTGCGGTCTCATGTAGGAACTTCCTCAAATATAACACATGGAATATATCATGTACACCACTAAGCCTGTCGGGCAACTCCACTCTATATGACATATGTCCAATCCTTTCCTTAATAGGGAACGGTCCAACAAACCCTTGTACTCACTTCCCAACAGATCCAAAGTGAACCACATTCCGTAACGGAGATATCTTAATAAAAAGCATGTCCTAATATCAAACTCAAGCTCTGTTCTCCTCTTGTCCACATAAGATTTCTGTTTATCTTGCGTCGCTTTCATCCTTCTTTGAATCAAATCAATCTTTTCCCGAAGTCTTTCTAACCTTATCGGCCCAAGCAAGATCTCATCCGTAGATTCCCACCAACGTGTAGGTGATCGACAAGCCCTTCCATAAAGAGCTTCGAAAGGTGCCATACCAATACTGGACTGAAAGCTGTTATTATATGCGAACTCCACCAATGGAAGATGCTCTTCCCATGTACCTCCAAAATCTAAGATACAAAGCCTCAAAAGGTCTTCTAGGACATGATTCACCCTCTCGGTCTGGCCGTCCGTCTGAGGATGATATGCGGTATTCAAACCCAACTGAGTCCCTACCGCCACTTGCAAACTCTTCCAGCACTCGCTAGTGAAGATAGGATCTCGATCACTTACTATGCTAGAGGGTACCCCATGTAATCGAACTATCTCTCGAGGATATACTGAAGCTAGCCATGGAGCAGTCTTCTTGCTCTTCACAGGTATGAAATGGGTGCTCTCAGTAAGTCTATCTACCACCACCCAAATTCCTGTATTACCCTTCCTCGACCTGGGTAACCCGTCAATAAAATCCATCGAGACGCTATCCCACTTCCATTGCGGAACCTCCAACGGGTGAAGCAACCCACCTGGTTTCCTTTGCCCCGCCTTCACTTGCTGGCACACCAAACATCGAGCGACATACCCGGCCACATCTTTCTTCATACCGGCCCAGAAGAAAACCTTCTTCATGTCTTGGTACATCTTATCCCCACCGGGATGAATGGTCATCCTAGAACGGTGTGCGTCATCAAGAATAGCCTTCCTCAGACCCTCGTCTTGCGGTACACAAAGTATACCGTCTCTACGCAAACACCCCTATCGTCTAGGGTGTTCCTACTCAAATGGCTGGACGACTTCCCCCCTTATGAGCTTCTCTACCAACTCAACCAACTATGGGTCGTCCCTCTGTGCTTTTCCAATCCGCCCCAAAAGAGTAGGTCTAACCTCCAAGGAGGCTAGCAAACCGGGTACAAAGTCAACGGAAGGTCTAAAGTCAAACTTAGAAATAAACTCTAAGCTCCGTCGTTCAGCGAACAATGAACTCAAGGACAACCTTTTTCTACTTAAGGTGTCCGCTACCATGTTACCCTTACTCATAGGATGCTAAGGATCCCATCCACTTTTGCTGTCCTAAGACTATGCGCTCGAAGAGTCTCCAACACTTCCCTAAGATGTAGGGCATGCTCTTCTCCACCAGAATATCATCCAAAATCATCACAACTGTCTCCCATGCAGACCACCCTAGTCGAATTCGGCATCCCCCAAATGCAAGCCCCAAAGGCCTAAACCAATATCAGACAAACACCCAAGGGATACCTCCTTCGAATTCAGACGACCTACGTGAGACGATACTAATAAAAATGGCTAAATAATTAAGCCCTTGACCAATTCTGGATGTTCTCGCCAGTCTCGCTCCAAAACCGTCGTTTGTCCTATACTGGCTCTGCTCAGCCTATTGAGCACATACGAAAACTTATTTCGCTCCTAGAAAAGACCCAGATGTCATCTACAAAGACCATCACGAACTTATTTAGGTACTCCCTGAACACCCTTCTCAACAAAGTATGCGGGGGCGTTCGTCAAACCCAACGGCATCACCAGCCACTCATAAAAGAAATCATCCGGAGTCCTAAAGGCAGTCTTCTCTATACTATTCTCAGCCACTCTCAACTGATGAAATCCCGTGGCTAAGTCCTACTACAAAAATACTGAGGCGCCAGCCAACTGATCAAAGAGATCATTAATCCTCGGCAATGGGTATCTATTCTTCTTTGTGAGTTTCTTTAGTTCTCTTTAGCCTACACAAAGTCTGAGGGACCCATCCGCCTTTATAACAAAAACTACTGGAGCGCCCCACTCCGATATACTTCGTCTTATGAACCCCTTCTCAAGCAAATCGCCTACTTACTTATGGAGTTCCCTCCTCTCACTAGGAGCCATGTGGCACACTGGCCAAGATACTGGTTTAGCCTTATCCACCAGATATATTTGGAAGTCAATCTCCCGCTTCGGAGGTAAGCCCTTCACCTCCTCACACACATCCGGGTGCTCCCGGACCGCTCTAACAGATCGCAAATTCTAGACCGACGTGTCAAGCGATTCTAGATAACTTAGCATAATAGATTCTATGGGATTATAAGAGATCTCGAGAGTGTTACCCAAGCGGCCCATAAGCCTAACAACTCTCCCTTCAAAATGAAGAACAGCACTCCTACTGGATAACCAGTCCATGCCCAAAATTAACCCATAGCCCGTGAAGCCCAACAAGCATCACTTCTAAACTCAATGCTAAGTATAGAGACTTTCAAACCCAAACACATCATGGAGCCCCAATTGGGTTTGAAACAACTAAGGGATCATCTACCAAACTGGTGTCTAAGTGCAGTGACTCAACTATCAATGGTGAGATAAACGAACTCGATATATCAGGATCAAATAAAGTTTGAATCGGATAATAAAGAAATCCAAATTCCAACCTAGACGGTCCTATCCCCATCTGGTACCCTAGCCGTGAGGGAATACCACTACCCTCCATACCTTACTTTTGCTTCTTTGGACAATCCTAATAAGGTGTCCTATTCCTTCAAAAAGGATAACTACCAGCCTTCTTCTTCCCTATTCTCCACTCATAACCTCCCACCAATGAGGTTTCATCTTTCATTAACCAAACAACTATTCGAGCCTTCCTCCCATCGTCTATCCAACAGATACCTACCAGTCCTCCTCCTTCTTGAACCAACTTCTTATCCGACTAACGTCTAAGTCCCTTGAAGTGGTTTTCCATCCTTATCTATCTTAGAAAGATCATCTATACGCGGAGGGGAAACTCAAAACGATAGAAAGGAAGAGATTCAAAATGGAGAATTCGAGAGATATAGATATGGCTATTGGGGATTATGCTTTTCTTTCAAAAACTTTTCTCTTAAAAGACATGTTTTTGAAAATACTCCTTTCCAAAAATATTCTTAGAAAATAGTTTTTCTAAAAATTTTATCTGTTCCGGTAACCTTAAGCTCTGATACCACGTGTAACACCCCACACCCGCTAAGGTCACTCACAAAGGGAATGCCTTAGTTTTGGTGGAGTATTTTTAGTGAGTATAGAACAGAAAAATTACAACAGGACAGATATAAGTAATACTTGAAAATTTAAAACATCATTTCATTAACAAAACATGTTTGGCTACATCACAAAACCATAACAAGAGTCAAGTACATAATATCCATCCTGATAAAATAGAAGTACATAATCCCATTACATAGACAATAGCCAGAGGATAAACTGAGCTTTACTTCTACCGTCCAAGCCCCAAAAGATAGATATAGCGGTCTGGTCCAAGCCCACTAGTGCTAAGTCCACTCTGATAACCTGAGGGTGGGGAAAAAGATAAACAACAACGGGGTCAGACATAAGTCTGAGTGAGTCCTATAACCCTAACAATACAACCATTAAAGTAATTAGGGTATGATATAAACAGGATACGGTACCTCTGGGGATAATGACTACAATAAGTAGCCCACAAAACACAGGATGTACTACGATAATCGAAACGACGTATTTATCCACCCAAGGATAATTACTAGCTTACACCACCCCAGACCTACCCACCCAAGGGTAATTCCTACACTGCACCACACCAGTTCTACCCACCAAGAGTAATTTCTACTTAAAGGTTGATCCCATCTAAAGTCTTAGAAAATATAACTAGTAGTTTCTGGTACTTCTAGCTGACCACGTAGGTGCCGTCTGCCCCTACATCCATTAGGTGTATAACTGACCACGTAGGTGCCGTCTGCCCCTACATCCACTAGGTGTACCTAGTAATCTTACCCAGTAGTTTCGTGTACCCCTACACAGGTGCCGTCTGCCCCTACCTTTACTAGGTGTACCCACTACTCCCCATCGATCGGCTCCCTATCGTAGATACCCGTGCTGGTCCCACGATTGGGGTGTATCATTCCCCTAAAGTGGCTACCAGATAATATCACGGTGCACGGCTTTATATCTACACGATGCAACAACGACTTACCAACCAGCCCGGGCCCACACACGCATATGAAACCCGTTGGTCCCGCGTTGCCACCGCTAACCCGTTTTGGCCTCTTATAGTCAAGCCCAATATGCGTGTCCCGTCACTCGACTTGAGTCGAGCCTACAAAGATAGGTTTGGGATATTGGTTGAAATGGGCCCCCACAAGCTACTACTTAAGCTTGTCGTTTAATCTAGTGCATCCCACTTAACCCCTTTTTATAATCATGCCCCCTTACATGTTAAGGTTTGGTTAAGTCATCAATCATATTTCAATCGCCACTAAGGGCACCCACTAGATTTCCACATGCCACCCAAAGCACTTACTTGATTCCCACATGCCACCCAAGGCACTTACTTAACCCCTTTAATCATGTTTAATTACATGTTCCACTTTGGTTAAGTATTCTAATCGTATTCTCTATTGCCACCCAAGGCAACCCACTAGTTTCCTCATGCCACCCGAGGCACCCCCACTAGTTACTACATGCCACCCAAGGCACCCACTTAACCCCTCATGTCCCACTACATGCTAATATGGTTAAGTGTTTCTTAATTAATTCAGACCGTGATCTCCCATAAAGACCTCCCACATTAGACTGGCTGTTATGACCGCCTGGTTAAGCCGGTAGAGTCCGGGCAGTCTTACGTCATAACAGAGTCTAACCTCGTGTCTTTATCTTAATCACGTATTTAATTTATGGCTAAGACCTCTCACATTGGGCTGACATTTGTAGCAACTGCTTAAGCCGGTCGGGTCCGGGCAGTTTTACACTACAAATGAGTCCAACCTCGTGTCTTAATCGATTAATTACACCTAATTAATCACCCCCATATTAATTATCCCTAATTAATATCAAGTTTGCATAACATGGGTAGACCTAACTCAATAGGTAAATTCCCATGGGGTAGACCTAACTCAATAGGTAAATTCCCAATTATGGTAATTTATTTTTATGGTATGCTTAATCATACCCAAACATTCATTTATTGACATATTTACCAACCCCATCGTTCCCCACGTAAATCGTTCTCGTTACATGACATAATAAGGGGAAGATCATCAAAAATATCATGGGTTTAACATACAACTTTGTCATGGGTTAAGAGGATGTCAACTTGCATATATGAGCATATATTAACCTAACTACATATAACCCAAACTTGCATATTATCATACACCTATCTTGCATATCATGTTGAACTTGCATATAGGCATTCTCATAACTTGCATAACATGTTAAACATGCATTTAAGCATACACACAACTTGCATAAGCATTCATATACTTGCATAAGCATTCACATACTTGCATGCATAACTTGCATATCACATTAAACTTGCATTTAAGCATATACATAACTTGCATAGCATCATGCACATAACTTGCATACTCTTATACACCATCCACATACTTGCATAAGCATTCACATACTTGCATAACTTGCATATCATGTCATTTAAGCATATACATATCTTGCAAAAGCATTCATATACTCGCATAAGCATGCATAACTTGCATATCACATAAATCTTGCATTTAAACATATACATGACTTGCATAAGCATCCATACACTTGCATAAGCATGCATAACTTGCATATCACTTTCAACTTGCATTTAAACATATACTTAACATGCATAACACCAACTACTTAGCATGCATAAAATCACATGCATAACTTGCATATCATGTTACATATAACTTGCATATATTCTCACATATAGTTTGCATAACATGTCACATATGCATAAATGTTTAACATGGTGTTTTGCATCATAAAACATGGCCTTAACTTGCATTTAACATAAAACTTGCAAATCACATATCATACAAACTTGCATAATTACATTTATCCTCAAACATAGCCATGTCTTATCACATCCTACCATAATCAATTTAACAATTGATTATTAAAGCCATAGAAACTCACCAAAACTAAGATTAGCAAACTCATGAAGTAAAACTAGTTGCCAAATATGAAGAAGAAGATGATTAGGGGTTGATTAGCTTGCAACTCTCTTCATTGATTGTGGAGGCCATGACCAAGTTTCATTTTGCCATAGTTTAGTTACTAGATTTAATTATGAATGAATTAGGGTAGGGTTAGGGTCTTATTTATAGGATTTGGTTGAATTTTAGACCCTTGGATTAACCCTAGATTAGATTAGGACCCTTAGATTTAGGAAATCTCTAGAACCAGCCCTCCTAGCCAGCCTGAAACCCAACCTGGTGCAACCTGGTGCACCCAGGTTCACAGAACGGTGCCACCCTGTCGACAGGCAAGTCGACAGGCATGTCGACACCCCTGTCGACAGGCCTGTCGACAGCCCTGTCGACATGGGTTGGGCGGGAAGCTTCCCGCCTGACCCCGCCTGGCCCATTCCAAATCTGAATATTTTAAATTTTTTTTTTTAAATCTGTTTTAGTTTTGAATTTTCTGCAAACTTCATTGGGCCATAACTGGGCCATACGGACTCCGATTTTCGAAAACTCGGACTCTATTTCGCGTATTTTTCCGAGACGAACGCAATAACACAGCCCGTTTCCCCTAATTCCCACATCTGAGATTATTTATTCTGTAATTAGTGAATTTTAGTATCAACCCAAAATACGGGGTGTTACAGACCGCATCTTGGCTAGCGTCTGTATATCTTCGTGAGATTGTGAGACTTCATGGAGTCCCTTCTAGTATAGTCAATGACCGTGACCCAATCTTTACAAGTCAGTTCTGGAATAGCTTGCAAGAAGCCATGGGCACGAGGTTAAATCTAAGTACTGCTTATCACCCACAGACGGACGGTCAAACCGAAAGGGTGAATAGGGTACTCGAGGATCTGTTAAGGCTTTGTATTCTGGATTTTGGTGGTACTTGGGAAGACCATCTTCCTCTTGTTGAGTTTGCATATAATAACAGTTATCAAGCAAGCATAGGGATGGCACCATTTGAAGCCTTATATGGGAGGCCGTGCAAGTCGCCTACATGTTGGTGGGAGACTACAGATAAGCTTATACTTGGGCCTGATATGATCAGAGATGCATCCGAGAGGATCGAGTTGATTCGAAGACGGATGAAAGCGGCCCAAGACCGACAGAAATCCTATGCTGATAAGCGAAGATCTGATTTGGAGTTTGATGTTGGAGATATGGTTTTCGTGAAGGTTTCTCCTTTGCGGAATGTGGTCCGATTTGGAGCCGTTGGGAAGTTAGCACCGAGATTTGTTGGACCCTTCCCTATTATAGAGAGGATCGGGCAGATGGCTTATAGAGTGAAATTGCCCGAGAAGCTTGCCGGAGTACACGACGTTTTTCATGTCTCGCATCTCCGGAAGTGTTTACACGAGTCAGCAGAGGTTGTTGAGCCAAGTGTTCTGGAAGATGTGGAAGTGGAGAAGGAAGCTACTTTGAGGAGAGCTCCGATTCGTATCTTGGGGACGGAGACCAAGAAGCTAAGGAATCGAGAGGTCAAGTTGGTGAAGGTTCAATGGGGTGAAGCCGAAGAAGACGCAACTTGGGAAACTGAGGAGAAGATGCGTGGGCTTTATCCATTCCTTTTTGAGGGTACACTCTCAATCTCCTTTCTTTGGTAGCATATCTTTCTCTTTGCTATCCATGTTTGTCTAGTTATCGTGCTAATCTTGTCATGAGAACCTTAGGTAGAAACCCTTTGGATGAAACATGTGTTTGAAACATGTTATGCTTGATGGTTGCAAGTGGCTGCAAGTGGTTGCAAGTGGTTACTCGTGGATGCATTATACACGATTAGGCACTAGATCGGCTCACACACTCCTCATATTGCATATGCATGAGTGTTTATGCTTATTCATGGATGAAAATTTTTTGTGTTATCACATGGATGTTGCATATGGATGTATGTGATGTGCACACATATAGATGTTATACATTATGTTAGGAATTGCATACATATGGATTCATTTCACTAACATAATCTGCATTGATGATATTTGCATTAGATAAGTACATATACACACACCTTTGCATATGTTCATACAACATTTAGAATCTTGTAAGGACAATGATTGCTCGTGGATGATGTTTTGAGTAGATGGATGTTGGATGGTAGGATACGTTCTTCCTAACTTGAGAATTTCGGGGACGAAACCCTTTAAGGAGGGGAGAATGTAACAACCCGTATTTTCAATAACCTGTTATAACAGAAATCGAGGCAGAATTTAATTTATAAATCTGAATCAAGGGAAACGAGCTATGCCATTGCGTTCGTCTCGGAAAAATACGTGAAATAGAGTCCGAGTTTTCGAAAATCGGAGTCCGTATGACCCGATTAAGGCCCGACGAAGTTTTCAGAAAATTTCTAAATAAAAACAGATTTTCAAATTCAAATCTAAGCTTGGAAATTGGGCCAGTTGGGCCAAGGCGGGAAAATTCCCACCACAGTACCCAAGTCGACAGCCCTGTCGACTTGGGAGTCGACTGGGTCTGACCAGGTCGACAGCCCTGTCGACTTGGCTGTCGACTTGGCTCAGACGCCCAGTCCTGCCTGGTGCACCATTTTGGGTTTGTGTTGAGCTTGGGGGCCAGATTCGATTTGGAGGGCTGAGATGAGAACTAGGGTTTAATCCTATGGTCTAAATCACTAGCCTAATCTATAAATAAGACCCTAACCTACCCTAAATCCTGATTAATCTATCCTACAACTAAACTATGGCAAAATCAATCCTCTCATGGCCTCCACTCTCTTCATAAATTCCTAAATCAATTTTCAAGAAATTTCCATGCATACAAGTGTATTTAGGCTTGTATGATCCTCTTTAGCTTGCATTAAAGTCTTGTTTCTCTATTGGCATCATAAAGGAGGAGTCTTGATCAAGTTTGCTTGCATTTTGGGGTTTTAATTAGTTGCATAAGGGGGTTTCTTACATTTGCTATACTCATTTGAGTCTTCATAGCATAGTAAGCCTATTTCTACTCTTGTATTTTAACTATGAAGTTAATATGTTATGTTGCAAGTTGAGTTTGGGGTTAATCATGATATGTGCTTTGATCTTACGATTTTATGCATAAACTTACTCTATGCATGTTAGTAAAGTCATTATCTTGGCTTTATGCATAGAAAGATATGATCTTTGGTTGGAAATGTTGCATAATGCAACTTTGAAACTCTCATAACCCTTGCATTAACATGCATATAATGTTATATGCATGTTACTAGCCCTTATCTCATGCTATCTATGACCATGTTCCACCTATTTGCCAAGTTTGATGTTATGCATGCATATGAACCTTATGCAAGTTGAAACCATATTATGCATGCATATGAACACTATGCAAGTTAAAATGATGCTATGCATGCTTATGAATATTTTGCAAGTTGATAACATGATATGCAAGTTTATGATCACATCTTTGTCTCATGCCACCATGTTTAACTTGTGGCTCCAACCCCTCTATGTCATGATTATGCCAAGTTCCCTCTTTCTATCCTTTATGCGCTATTGCGATATGTAAGCGATGGGATTGCGTTTGGGGTTGGGTAAACTTAAAAGACATAAAGACATAAGCTTGGGAATTTACCTATTAAGTTAGGTCTACCCATTGGGAATTTACCTATTAAGTTAGGTCTACCCAATTGCTTGAAAACTTGTAATGTGATGGACATGACACTTAGAAAACATGAGAATGGCCAACTCGAGGTTGGGTTGAGCTTGTAGCATAAACCTACCCGGAACCGACCGGCTTAACTAGTGGCTACAAGCAATAGGGCCCAATGTGAGTAGTTGGTCATGTTGCACGTGAGACCCGAGGTTAGACTAAGTTGTGGTGTAAACCTACCCGGACCCGCCCGGCCTAACTAGTAACCACAACAAGGTCTAATGTGAGAGGTTGGGTGCATTAATTTAATTAATGCCACATGGTAGGGTTAAGTCATGGACCGCTTGAATACTTAACCAATTAAACACGATGGGTTGGTAGGGTTAAGTCATGAACCTTGGGTACACTTAACCAACTTGGTACTTGGATGAGTTGGGTTAACCACGTTTAACCCATTAAGGAAACCCTAGTTACGTGGTCCTTTGCACCAGTAACCCTCTTGGTTGTATCAGGATACCCTAGGGACTAGGCTAGGGTGGGGCACGATTACTGGGATGACATGTAAGCGACCAAAACGACGGCTGAGTAGGTGCGCCGGTGTAGGTTCAGGCGGGCCATGGTCGTGCACATGGTCCGGAGTTGAAAAAGCAGGCACGGGCACCAGTAGGTTTGAACTGTGCGTGCTTGGTTTGTGTCAGTGGTTGACACCCTAGGACTTGATACACCCTAGGGTGGACCTAGCACAGTTTAGCTACACTTCGTAGTTGGGCCGTATGACACCGACACTTGACGAGTTAGGCTTTAGGAGAGCCGATCGACTAGACCGTGCTAGTTGGACCTTGGTTTAGGTCATTCATGATGTTGGGCCAAACTTGGGCCTGGGGATCACTTCTTGTTTACACTTGACATGACTTGTGATACTAGTACACTTGGTGCAAGCCTCAACCTTGTATATGCGGTGCCACACTTGATCTATCTTGTTGACTTTTTCCA
This sequence comes from Allium sativum, assembly GCA_030737875.1. Lineage (NCBI taxonomy): Eukaryota > Viridiplantae > Streptophyta > Magnoliopsida > Asparagales > Amaryllidaceae > Allium > Allium sativum. Next base: position 154,517,065 of record CM060912.1, read on the forward strand.
TGCCAGTTATCATCCTATGACTCATCCTTGTTTACATATACAGTTAACTTTATTAGTTGTTGTACAATAGTAGGTAGGACTTACCGGTCTTTTGACTGACCCATTTTCTTTCGCCTCTTTTCTTTCGTCCCCCCCCCCCTAGGTTTACAGGGCGGGAATACCAGTACTTAGCTTGGATCTTAGCTGCTTTTCCTGGATAGCTCATGTATGCTTTGGACTTGAGCTCGCTATGGTTTTCTACCTTGGGGATAGCTACTTTATGTTTTCCTTTCCAGTTTCCAGTTTTATGTTTCTAGGCTTTGTTTATGGAAAATAATGATCAAGTACTGTGTTGTAACTTAACTTATGGTTTTGATATGCTAGTTTTTATCCGCTGCTATATTTACTCTGTTTTTTTTTACTTATATGTTCTGTCTTGTGATATCTGCATGCATGTTTACCTTGTTTAAACGCCCCTCCAAAGTCAGTGCCCTTGCAAGAGTGGCACTGGCGGAGGTTGGGTGTTACAGTTAACCAGTTAGAGTTAATCAGTTAGAGTTAAACCAGTTAGAGTTAATCAGTTAGAGTTAATTGATAGAGTTAAATCGAACTAGAGTTATTCAAATGGAGTCAATTTAATTTAGTTTATTCGATTAGAGTTGAAATGAGTTAATCGAATTTAGTTATTCGAAGAAGTGAGTCGAATAGTAGATATTCGAAGTGAGATAATCAAATCAGAAATATTCGAAGTGAGTTGATCGAATATAGTTATTCGAGAGGAGTTAAATCGAATAAGATTTATTCGAAGAAAGAGATTATCGAATATAAGTATTCGAAAGTAAGCAAATCGAATATAAGTTATTCGAATAAGAGTTAATCCAGTAAGAGTTGTTAGGTTGGAGTTATTCAAATAAGAGTTATAGATTAGAGTTGATCGAATAAGGAGTAGTCGAATATTAGTTATTCGAATAAAGTTAAAAGGAGTTATCGAATTAGTTATCCGAAAGGAGTAATCGAATATGGTTTATTTGAATAGAGTTAAAGGAGTTATCGAATATAGTTTATTCGAATAGAATTAAATGGGTAAATTGAATATGGTTTATTCGAATAGAGTTAAAGGAGTTATCGAGTATAGTTTATTCAAAAGGAGTTAAGTGAACAGAGTTAATCGATTAGAGTAAATCAAAAAGAGTTAATCGATAGAGTTAAATCGAATAGGAATAAATAAACTAGTTGTCGTCATATTATTTGAGTTAGGAAATAAAAGTCATATTAAAGATAATGTATTTCAAATGCAGGAGATTATAACACCATTCTTATAATCACGTAAACTTGTAAAAGAAGGGGGTTCGTAAATAGAATCTGAGGGTTTGTAAGGAAGTGTTAAAGGGTTAAAAGATGAACTTACCCTATTTCGAGATTTGAAATGTTGTTCAGTTAAGGTCTGAGAGGTAGTTATACCCCAACTTGATTGACTTCGTTCTTAATTTAGAAATGGTTAAGGTTCGAGAATGAAAGTGGTTAAGTGAATTTAGTAAATAAGTATATTGGTTTGAGTTGTCGTCGCGATGTTGATTTAAACATCTGTTTAAATCCAAGTAAAGAAGATTTGGAAATGTTTTCCAAATAGAATCAGAAACGTAATCAAATATTGAAATAGGAAATATGAATATATATATATATATATGATTGATGATTGATTGGTAGAATTTCCATTTGGAAATAATATCGTTGTTTGCACACGTGTTTTTCTTCGATAGTTAACTCACCGACTATCGAAGTTTTTTGACCATTTTAACGTTGTTAATATGGAGAGACCGGTTGGATTATTATCCAAAGAACCACTCTGTTTTGGCATAAGCGTTGCAAATCATATATGCCAAAGATAATTGAAGACGGAGTAAAGTGCAAGGGCTATTGTATAAGTCTTAGATAACAGTGCCTAAGATGGATGTACTGAATAGTGCCTTTGGTTCATCCTGTTCCTGGATGACTTGTATGGATGAATGTCTGACAGAGTATTTCCAGAAAGGTCACGTACATTGATTTCTTCAACTTTACCAAGAGTGGAAGCGGAGAAGGAAACTTCTTTAGCTAACATGTAATGTACTGTTGTTGACGCGAATTAGTGATTTTTGATGGATCTGACAATGTGATCTTATGAGATATCGTTTACTTGTTCGAACTGTTTTAAACTGTTTTACTCATACCAGTCTCATGACTGACCCAGAGTTTATTTTGTTTTGTTTTCCCTAAACTCTTGGGTGCCCAATTTTGTACGGGCAGTCAAGTCGTCGGGATTTACAGATACGTGAAGAGCTGGAGCATGAGGCTTCAGGATTATATAGCAATTATTATTCCGCTGTGTTGTAAGTGCTATACTTTGATAATGATGTGTATACATATACTGATTTTATTTCAAGGGTATATTATCTATTATATGTTATTCGTTCCGCCGTGAGATTCGTGTTACTCTGTTGTTGTCTTCTTCTTCTTCTATTCTAAGTTTCTATCTTATCTTTCCTCACCCTCTAATTTCTTTCATTAACAATTCGGTTATTTTCGATCCTTGGATGTTCGATATGTGTTGTATATCGGATAACCAAGATCGCTAAATTTCCGGGTCGTTACATTTAGCAATGGCTCTTTTATTCCAGTTGCAATAGAAATATTATTTGCAACTACACTTTCAAACTAGTTGCAAAAAATATATATTTAGCAACTGTCTTGACCACTTGCGATAACTATAATTTTTTTGCAACTAGTAAAGCCACTTGCGAAAAACGCACTTTTGAAAACTATTTTTTCTCCAACTAATATTATGTTATAATATAAGAAGTATAAGCATAATAGTAATTAGTATAAAATAATAAACAATTATTATTTGATACATAACTATATAATAATGTGGGCTAATTATTACTAATTAATACATTTAATAATGTATGATATTGGATAATCATAATTTAGCTCCATTGAATTTTAAAAGTTATTATTATTTCTTTTTTTATAATTATCTAATAATGTATGATATTATTATTTGATACATAACTAATTATTTATAATTAATCTTTGTTTCTTTGTTAACCTATACTTAATAATTGATGCTAATTGTTTGATAATATAGAATTACAATAATAATTATTGATATATATACACACACACACATATGTACATATTTTACTAAACATTTAATAGTTAATATTGCATTATAATGAAGAAGCAACAAGTAATATTAAGTAAACTACTACAAAATAAAGGAAAAGAATAAATAATTATTAATTATTTTTTCATAGTGAATGACTGGACGTTCTATTACTTCTATATTTATTTTCGTACCTACGTTTTCTAGTAAAGAAAGTTCCGTCGGTTATAACTTTTAACTAATTTTGGCTCCAACCCCAGTTCCATTGCCGCCACCGAAATTTTTTGGCTCCAAAACATTATTTTCGCTACATCCACCTTCATTGTCATAGTAACCCTTAGCAAACATGCTACTTTCCCAATTAATCCAGATCGACAAATTAGGCATTCTCCATTTACAATTCAACAAACTAAAAAACACATTTTCTCCTCATTTCAAAATTAGATCCAAACAAAGCGCCTCTATCCCACATCGGCCTTTCTCTACTTTCGTTTTATTTTTCGTGATACTATACATTGCTTTGGTGGAAATTAAAGTCGGTAACTGAAGCTTTGAAGATCTATGTTAGATGGGTGGCCGTTCAATGGAGAAGTATGGGATACTGGGAGCGTAGTTGGCAATGGTGATACGAGGATTTAGGTGTGGTTTTGGTTTCGAATCTGGTGTGAGTGGTCAGTACATCAAATTTATATCTTACTTTAATCGATTCGTATCATTTTATATATAAGATTTAGGTAATTTACGTGTTTTGAATTTTGCTTTAACCGATTTGTGCCATTTGGTATCTTGCTTTAATCGATCTGGTACGAGCGCGGTGCAGGTTTGGGTTTGCATTTGGTGTAAGTGACAATACTAGGATTCAGGAGGATTTTTGGGTGTTTAAAAATTAGGTATTCACCAAGTACTCAAGGACGATGGAGGCTAAATTTAGGCTGTGTTAAACTACTTTCTCTCGTTGGCCCTATCTTACATATGCTACAAGTTTAGAATCAGTGCAACATCAACTTGTTTTAAAATTTTGTTTGTGGTCAGATTTAAAGATTTTTTAAGTTACAGCTACATGTCCAAGTGTTAACTATGCTATTTTGCTTATTTTGTTATATTAGGATTTAGCGCTATGAATGTTAATATGGAAGATTGCTTGTTTATGTATGTTAATAGGGGCATGACTACTAACTTGAGACTTCAGATCCATCCGATTTGTATGCTATTATTGCAGAATAGAATCATTAAAAGAGGAATAATAAGTGTGAAGGAAATGGAGCACAAAGAATGCAGTATCTCTATCAAAGGTTCTTCCTCTTCTACGATGAACTTGTCTCTGTCTTCTTAGTATCATAATATAGTCACTGTCGCAGAGAATAACACTACCTATATTCTATTATTAAAGTAATCACACACTTGGTCAAAGTTATCTTTTTATTAATCAATGGATGATAACGGAAAAGGAAAAACACATCATGTCCAATACATAGTTGATGAATTCACAGAAGTTATTGTTGATGAATTCACAGAAGTTATTGCTATGATATATTGAGCTTATGTGATATAATAGCAATATATAATTATATTGTAAGTTAAGGGGGATAATTAAGTGCAGGATTTCTATATTTGTATGTGGTTTGGTTGGAGGCAAAGACATAGTTATCAATGGCGCGCCATGGCGCGCGCCATGGCGCACGGCGCGGCGCGGCGCAGCATCTGCGCCATTTTGGCTTATGGCGCGGCGAATATGAGAAGGCGCACGAAATGGCGCAAAAGGCGCGCGGCGCAAAAAAGGCGCACGGCGCAAAATGGCGCGCCTTTTGTTTATTTTTTTGTTTTTTGCTTGTTTTTGTTTATTTTTTTCATTTTTTGCAGTTCACACAAGATTAATGTTGATCATATTATTGTGTTTGCTAACGTTTTGTATTTTGTTTTATTTATTTTGTAGGTTCTGATGGATTTTGAAAATATGATTGTTGAATCGGATTCAAATTTCTAGTTTATTAGTAATATGTATTATTATATTGGATTTTGAAACCTATGACGCTTGAAATTTTATGCTAATGATCTCAAATATGATGATGTTTCTTTTTGCAAAATAGTAAAAACTTTGATTGCACATGTTTTAGCAAAAAATACCGGATTTTTAATATTTTTTATTATATGTTAAATTAAAAAACAAAAGTGTGCCGTAAATCAGAAAGGCGCGCGCCATTTGCCGCGCCGTGCGCCAAGGCTCCGGACTGATGTTTCGCCTTTTTGCGCAGTGCGCCATTAATAACTATGGGCAAAGAAGCAATCAGGTTGACAGTTAAACCTCTTGACTGATCATGCAGTTTTTCCATCTCAATACCATGTACCATTTTCTTAAGCAATGCAGCTGGCAAAGTCTTAAATTTTATTGAACAAATCTTCTAGATTAGCATCTAATTGTACTTATAATGAACATCAACTAGTTTCTTATTGTGTAACATGAATTTTTTAATGGGAAAATTACTTGTTTATGTGGACAAATTTAATGGAAGTCAGTAGTATAAAGGTCATATGCCTTCTTGAGGTTAGCATTGTGCCAAAAGCGGATGTAACAATAACATGTTTAGCGCATATTAGACACTGTTGAACTTCAAATTAAACAAAAAAAGCATTCGTTATGTTGTAATGTAATAGTTCTGTGTGAAGATATAAACCGGTAAAAGATAACTTTTTATTATTTTTTAGAGCTAAAGAGTTTCAATAAATATAAAATTATAACATCTTGCATACTGTTTTTCCAATTGAGCACGTTGTGCTGATTATGGGAAAAAATCAGCAATAGGCGGTTATTTTTAGCTATTCTATATGGATGGTAGTTATAATTTGCGGCTACTTTCTCATCTTTGTAGACCTTTTGTTTCTTTTACTAACAAAATTTTATCGTTCTTATTTCAGGTTTGGCGGAATTTATCTTTATAGACCTTTTATTTCTCATATTTTGTGCTAATTGGGAGCAACAAATGAAGAAGCTGGAACATCAATGGCTATGAAAAATGTTTTGGAAAATAGTTCATGGAAAAGTGGATTTTACGAATTTGTTATACATGAATGGTTTATGAAAATAGTAGAAACTTTTATTGTAACCGTTTGTACTATTAAAACTTTGTTAAAATAAAATTTTTATTTGTTTATTTCATTCTGTGATATACACTATTGTTATAACAAGTACATTTAATATGTTATATCTATAAGCTGTAATAATTTTTTTTGCAGATTTATGAATCTATTGCAATGGGCATATACTGTTGCAACAGCTAAAGACTATTGCAAAAAATCTACCGCAACAGGAAATAACTGTTGCAAAAAGGGACCGATCTATTGCAACTTCGGCTAAACAGACGGGCCTTTGCCTATTGCAATAGGTCTATTGCAACAGATTTTGCCTGTTGCAAAAAGTGTTTTTTGTTGTTGTGATCCTATTTAATATTGTGGAGCCTTGGAAGATGGATTCAGGAGCCAGTTTTCACATATGTCGAGATGTGAAAAGTTTTTCTTTGTATGAGAAGAGTGTTGGCATGATAAAAATGACCAACGTAATAGAATTACAACTTGTGGACTTGGAGCTGTTAGGTTTCAAATGCATGATGGAGTGGTGAGAGAAGTGGCTGGTGTAAGGCACATACCCACTTTTTTACATAACCTCATATCTCTCGGTCAGTTAAATCGCCGCGGTTGCACTTATGAGACTCAAGATGGAGTTTGAGAGTGAAGAAGGGTGGTCGTGTGATGATGCGAGGAGTTTTGGAGGAGAGAAACCTATATAGTTTGGTCAGTTCGGTGGTCAACAGCGGAAGGTGGGTGACGGTTGAAGAACCTAGTTCACAACAAGGTGGAGAGGTTAATATGGTCGCCGCTGATGTCCTAAGGTGGAGGATTATGGTATTAACAAGGGTCTAGATGTTGATGATGCTCGAGGGATCCCGGAGATGAAGAGATCATGTCAAGCGGAAGTCGGATGTCGAGTTGTGAAATCCACAAAGATGAGATGGAGGTCTTTGTGGTATTACAAACGCTTTTGAAGATCGTTGTTGGCATGGTGCACAGATGATGGTGGTGCACCATTAGTGGGCAATGGTGGAGCTTTGTAATGATAATAATTGAGAAAAGAAGGTCGAAAGTGAGAGCTAAGTTGGCTGCTATTGAGTGGAGGAGATGTTGTGATTTGATATCAGGGTGGAGTGTTGAAATTGGTGATATGCAAATCACAATTTCGGGCAATAAATAAACTTACATATTTTGTGGAGAGATTTGTTGCTAGATTTTATGGAGAGATTTATTGCTATATTTGTGGACATTTAAGGAAAGGATATTTGGTACTTATCAAAATAGTTTTTTAACATATATAAGGATAATTTGGGTGCCAAATTTACTTGGGTATGAAGTAATTCACTCTATAAAAAGCCTAGCTAACATCTTCGTTAGGTGTGGAAAATTTGTCATTATTCTTCATTGCGTTTCTCCTCAAATTTTTTCCATCAGATATTCTCTACCTATTTCTCAATAAGGTTATTGGTTCAAGTTGTAATTGTTTGTAACGATAGTTGAGATCGATTGTAAACAACTTTTTATTAGTGAATCAATAAAGAGGGTGGTTGAGTGGAATATCATGTGCTCATATTTCCAATATTATTTGTGTTGTTTTTTTTCCAATCAAATTCATCTTCAAGTGATTGGGTGACAAAGATCCTGTTTCAAAATCAGTTCGATACGCAATGGAACATATGCCAAATCCACGTGATGGAAGTCATAGCTCTAAACAAGCATCCTTTTTAGATGAGAATAGTGATGATATATATAAGTGTTCCATCGTTGAAGGTAAACCATTAAAATTATCTAGAGTACAATGATCACTGATTCGATGATGGTTACTATTTAGAATTGATATACCAGAAGAGATGAATACTACAGGTAATACATTTTCACCTTTTTCAATACGTATATCACAGTTAGTCAAGAATATATACATACATGTTGAAATTGGTGATACGCAAATCACATTTTTTTGCAACAAATAATCTTACATATTTTGTGTAGAGATACGTTGCTAGATTTTATGGAGAGATTTATTGCTAGATTTTATGGAGAGATTTATTGCTATATTTGTGGACATTTAAGGCAAGGATATTTGGTGCTTATCCAAATAGTTTTTTTAACATATATAAAGATAATTTGGGTGCCAAATTTACTTGGGTATAAAGCAATTCACTCTATAAAAAGCCTAGCTAACATCTTCATTAGGTGTGGAAATTTTGTCATTATTCTTCATTGTCTTTCTCCTCAAATTTTTACCATTAGATATTCTCTACCTTTTCCTCAATAAGGTTATTGGCTCAAGGTTATTGGCTCAAGTTGTTATTGGCTCAAATTTTCTTTTGTCTATCGAATTTAGTTTATTTACAAGTACATATTTCTGTGATGTGTTTAAATAGTGGAGTTATAGATAGTTGTACTGTTTGAATGTTTGAAATATAATATTTATATTTAAATAAAATACTGTATGAATATATGAATGTCTGTACGTTCGTACTCTATTTAATATAAATATTATATTCATGTCTGTGATGTATATATAGAACAGTACAGTAACAAACACATTTAAAATAGTATTTATTTATCTGGTTGTTATCATCAAACAAAAATCATATAGTTGTGTGTACAACTATATCATATACAACAAAATATTGTTTTATCCATTTGAAAGGTAAATATTGTTTTTGCATTCAAATTATTTTACCTAAGGGCCATGAAGTAACTGTAAGTATGCATATTAATTTTTATGTCATAGGGATATGAAGGATTGAAAAAACATACCTAGTAACAAAAGGAATACAGAAGGATCAATTTCTGAAGCACACCTTGTTTCATAATCAGTTCGATACGCAATGGAACATAAGCCAAATCCATGTGATGGAAGTCATAGCTCTAAACAAGCATCCTTTTTAGATGAGAATAGTGATGATATATATAAGCGTTCCATCGTTGAAGGTAAACCATTAAAATTGTATAGAGTGCAACGATCACAGACTCGACGATGGTTACTATTTAGAATTGATATACTGGAACGAGATGAATACTACAGGTTATACATTTTTCACCTTTTTCAATATGCATATCACTGTTAGTCAAGAATATATATATATGTCCGCAGCAGTAGCCCTACGGTTAAGGATTGCGCCTTGGTAACAGTGGTGTGGGTTCGAAACCCAGAATGACATGCTAAGAGCTTACCATGTGCATACGCTAAGATCATCCACTTATGTGGTGCTCGCGACCGGGCTAGTGCACTAGGGAGGGTTTTACGACTCTGGTCGGCTTCCCTCCTGAAATATATATATATATATATATATATATATATATATATATATATATATATATATATATCACAATATTGAATTTGCAGTGCATACCGCTTATCTTCAGAAGATGGTCTTCGTGGTAAAAGGAAAACTATCACAAAAGCAGAAGTAGTAGTCCAATCTGAATTTGTTGATTGGCTACACAAGTAGGTGTGCTATATTTACTTGAGAGTAATGTATTTCTTCTTAACTAATGTTATTCTATTAATTTTATTAATTATTAATAGTTAGTGGGAGAAAAATGCATGAACATAATGTTATGGTTGTATGTCAATAGTCCAAAGTGGGAAGTTAAAAATTATCTTAAGTATAGAGTGAATGGCTACACATTCTCTCCTTAACATTATGACAACAACATTTCAATGCAAGATAGTGGTGTTTGTATGGATGCGATCACTACATTTGTTAAAAGTTCAAAAGATCTAAATCCTATGGGTGATGATACTACTTGGTATGGTGTTATTAAAGAGATCATGGAGGTTGATTACTATGATTTTCAACATTTATTATTTTATTGTGATTGGGTGAATGTTGCAAATAAGACAAACTGTTGTAAAGTTTGTCTGGATATCAATTTGTTAATGGTAAACTTAAAGAGGCTCAAGACTACCGATGGAGAAAATGATGACCTGTTATTCTTACGTCCAAAGCAATTCAAGTATTTTACATCATAAATACACAAAACTCCGATTGGTCCATTGTTTGACGCTCTCCTAAATGCATGATGGATAACATAGATGATTATGAAGCACTGACAACCTATCAATCTATTTTTAAAGAACAACCAAATTTAGAACCATTATTGAAATGTATTCAATCGAAATCAACATATTGATTGAAAATATTTTGCATGTATTTTACTTGTTTTGATCATGCATTAACCTTTATTGATGTATTGTACAATTGTGTTGTGTTTTGAAATGTATGATTTTCTTTTATTAACGTCTTTTGAAACTATTGCCAATTTGTTTTGTTAATTCATGTCTTGCAAGTATCTTTCACGTGTTATGTTAACTTTACATTTTGTTTGTTTTTTATGTAGATTATTCATTAAAATGAAAAACGATTTTAGCACAAATGCAAATTTAAGTACAACGGAGACTATTGAACCTCAACCAACTAAAGTTAAAAAGTACTTTGTAACAGTTGATGTTGAGGGTGCAAACGGGTAATATTCATCTAAATGGAGTACACATTGTGGTGAGTTAATTGTTGTTATATACCCGTTAGCTACAAAGAACGCATGGCCATAGATAGCTTCTACAAGGTTAAACAATGGGAAGAGCTTTTGTTACTTTCACTCATATCAATTTCACCATCAAATTTAAATTATGGTATATTTGATTATTTCATGATTTCTTTTATTATTATTTTGTTTTTTTTATGATAGGAAGAATTTGACATGGATGCAAAACCTACCATAGCTCGATCGTTATTGAAGAAACATTTCCCACCGTACTATAGATCAATGAAGTCAACATTAAGAAAAAGCCTTCTTAAAGTTGATGACGCTATGATTCCTAAACATGTTGCCATTGGTATATGTCCAAAGGATATAGATAGAGTGTGATGAGAAAAGTTCCTTGATATTGAGTATACAAATGAAAAGATGGAGCAATGTTAAAGAAATGCAAAAAAAAAAAAAAAAAAAAAAAAAGCGAAAAACCAAATCACTCATACTTTAGGAAGGAAATCTTACCATAGAGTGCATCGTGAAATGGTAATAAAATTATCTTTTGTAAATGGTTGTTTGTAGAATGTTATACTAATTATGTGTTGACAACTTTGATATTTCTTGTAGGTCTTAGCCAATCTAGAAGCAAATATTTCACGAATGACGATTTAGAAGGCTGGACATAAAAGAATATCGGGAAAAGTACTACCATGTGTCACTGAAACATATGTAAGTATGCATTATGTGAATTATTCAATGTAGAGAAATTCATACTTGTGTGTTTGAAACATTTCCCTCATTTTTAACATTTGGTACATACATAGTAAATCCCCCTACTACTAATTCTGAAGACAGTTTCTTTCTTCAAACAGGATAATAAATGACCTTTCTTATAGGGTACAAATTGAGTATAGGAAACCCCCTACTGCTAATTTTGCTTAATTCTTTGGTCGCGATTATCTTATTTTAGCATTACAGACAAACTGATACAGATATTATAACATAGATTCAGATTATTTTGAAGTTTCAAACAAATCCACAAGATCATTCAACATGCACTAGTGAGCCTTACACAAAAAAATCAGTTGTGTTCAATAAAAAAACACCATTTAATTTTCAGTAATTATAATTCCACACAGCTAATTATATATAAATCTGATCTTAAAATATAAAATACTTAATTGTGCTGTCCATCCTGCATGTAAGCTTGCATTCGCAAATTTTGTCAATAGCTTTGTGCATTTGTCAAAAACACAGTACAACATTTCTCTCCTCAACATTTTGGTGAATTGTTCTACGTTAATATTTGTATGTTAAAGCCAAAAAAAACATATCTCGTAGAATTTGCTGTTCTAGCTCAGAGTCAAGTCTAAAAACGGATGCGACTGAATCATGCATTGAGTTGTGAGCCTTGTTTTTGTATTTTTAATATCTAGATCATAAAAAAGAAAAATTAGTTAAGTTTTGTGCTTTTCTCATGATTCATTATAAAAATGAGTAATAAATAAATCGAAGATCATTTTTCCGACGAGAAAAATCTTTAGCTTCTTCCTACGATTTTCTGCAAAATTATTCTTCCATTTTTTGTTTTTTATCAACTTCAAGGCTTTTTATTTCAAACAATTACTTATCTTGTATTTTAGAACTATAGATTGATCGTGCTTAGCTTTCTTGATTTACAGGGATTCTTGTTTGCTTACACATACAAAAGAAAAATCATGGGGTTAATAATCTGATTTGCCACTCTACCTTTTTTATATAAAAAAATGAGCCTAACGGCTCAGTACTACTGAGCTGAACGTTTCAGTAATGCTGATCTGTTTGGCTTAGTTTAGGCTCAATGTTATTGAGTCACTCCGAGCGTAAAAATTAATATTATTTTGTGTGTGATGTAAACTCATGTTTTTCTGTTTTTATCAAGGACCTGAAATTTTCAATTTAATGTGATATTCAATGAACGCAGGCACTTCTTGAGGCAGCGAAAGAAAAGAGAAAATTGGATGGTAGTTCTAATGGTGCAGTAGATGATCTTGATAATGATCCAATTGTAGAAGTTTTTTGTTCTGACACAAAAATAATTATTGTTGAGCAGTTAGTTCTACTTCTTCTATAAAACAAGTAAAGGTGACTTGAGCTGTAAAAGCTGTAACTGAAAAAAAATAAGCAACGGATTTTTCCGTTTGGAAATTGGAGATAGAAAGGAAAGTAGCTACTCAAGTTTATAATGCCATTAATTCAGTTACTTCAACTTTTATGAAATTTATACATAATTTGCAAGAAAAACTTGTTGCAAGTCCTACGACTCTGCATACAGAAGGTGCTTCTAATTTAAGGGATCCTCATATGAATAATAATGTAACTGTTACTCCAACTGTGTCACATAATGAACTTCATTCATCTACAATGGAAAAGAAATATGTAATGCTATTGTTACATGATCTAGAGAAGGAAGTAGCAAAAGGTTATGTTGGAACACAAACAATTTGTCATTTTAGGAAAGTGGTACCGAATATAGAGAAAGTAATTCAGGTTGTTGATGATCTTGAACCGAATGCACCAATTTATGATGGTCCTCAGAATGGAATGTACAAGTTATGTGAATTTTCAGATAGAGGCTTCATTATATGGCCAAGTTTCGTATTTGATATTTGTTGAATTTCATTTATGTATTGAATTTAGCAAACTAATTATGTATTGAATTTGACAACTTAATTATGTATTGTGCTTGTCTGTTGATAACTGATATTCTATGTCATTATGTGATTATGAATGTTGTATATTGGTAAGCATTGAATTTAATATTAGTTTTTGATTCATATTAAATATCATCTACATTATCATCATGTTGGTTGTTAAATGACTATTAATGTTAGAATATGCGGGTTGCTAATACATATTTATGTTATTATTGAAATTTATATTTGTTGTGAATTAAAATTTGCATGTATTGGCATTGCAAACAAAAATATTGCAACATGTACAAGCGTTGCAAAAAAGAAATCTGACAACACTTATAAGCGTTGGCAAAGAAAATCTACCAACGCTTATAAGTGTTGTGAAAGAAAATCTACCAACGCTTATAAGCGTTGTGAATGAAAATATACCAATGCTTATAAGCGTTGAGAGAGAAAATCTACCAACGCTTATATGTCTTGGTACTAAATTGCCTCGCCCCCATAGCAACACTAATAACCATTGCTGAAATTGTTTGCGACGGTTTACTCATGGGCAATCACCTGTTTGGTGTAGTGACTGAACTTAATATTAGCAAGTCTGCAGTTCATAATCACTGAGTTATGGATGCTTATAAAATAACATAGGTATAAAACATGGTTGTTTAGAGCGAGTTGTGTTCTTTGCCTCTTTAAAAGATTTAGGGACGAAGTCTCTTATAATGGGAGTGAGACGACCCCAAACCCTGTACTGACGGCGGCAAGGGTAATCCTTGGAATATAACACATAAACAGATAATAGCAGGACAAAATTAAATAAATACACCAGATAATGAACAATAGAATATACTGGATAAATGTAATCATCAGAGTTTCCCAGCATACAAGATCATACTTAGTACTAATACAGTTCAGCTATACATAAATGTCTACAGCGGAAAACAAACAAAATATGTACAATAGGAGCTGAACAGCATAAAATAGATAAATGATAGAATCCATCTTCAGCTCCAGCTATCCAGAGAAAGCCAGCTAAAACCTGAATACAAGGCTGCCCGTGTAGAAAAAGGGCACCCTTGTTTGAAAGTGAAACAAACTACGAGTCAGTCATGGGACTGGTATGAGAAATCTACTCAACACATTTATAATATGGCTAATCACAGGACCACGCCACTTTCGTGGAACGGGTTTACTCCATTGGATTGCCAGTGCTTTAAAACAAATCATTCTTTTAAACATCGCTATGCTTTTTATAAAAATGAAGCCATTAAAAGACTCAGTTCCCATTACACAATGCAACGCAAACCGGAGGATAGAGTTTTTACCTTATAATGGCCAAGATATGCTTGATACGAATAAAACAAAAGCATTTGATATTATTACTAGTGTTTATATGTTTCGAAAACAATTTCGAATCATAACTATCAATCATAGACGGCATGGGTACCATATATCATGTCACCATATATATATATATATACAATCAAAACCGCACGATGTCGTATTGGGAAATTGGATTTCCGTCATGAACCAACGCAAAAGATAGTCCTTACCGAATTCGAGATGCTCTAGTCCGTGTCTCAAGATCAGAACGCATCAACCCTTTAGATCGTCAGGGCCGGTCCACCGAGGTGGATTATTATGCCTGAACAATACGTTTCCCCGCCCTTTGGGGCGTCAATGAGCCAACGAATGACTCCATCGGACCCGGATCATCCGATCTAACCGAGGCGCCTCGCAACAGTAACAACCACATAAGCCAAACTTGTCAGGGCGTGTAAAACCACTGACGCCACTTCTAACTAGAAAGAAACGCATCCCCTCCCTGAGGTCCTTCTCCCGTTTCTGGTTCATACCAGGGTGTGAGGCTCGCGATTTCACGTTATACACAAAGCTACGCTACACAGGCGGTGCTTTGATCATCACCACAAGACTTTGCTTTTCAACAGAAGCCCTGATCACTGCATCTTAGCATGCCACACAGGCAATTCACACCGTGCAACTAATGGCTATCAATCACACAGAATAAATTCCAATGTCAGACACACTGTCCATTTGCAAGTCCGTTCTGGGTCTGAACGAAGCCGGAGGCACTATATACCTCGCAAACCCATCGACTACCACGTACGTCTGGACGATCACCACTCACTATCCATATTTCGGGATGCCTCCCACTCAGGACCTCGGTTACCATCCAAACGAGGTGAAGATCTCCGGTCTTCGACCACCGTCATTATCTTCGATTTCTTATCGTCAATTCAGTTATTCAGAATGGGATAAACCCGGTCTTTCTGAGCAACTCACGTATATGATAAACAAGTGCAACACAAATATACATACGCATCATTTTGATTCATTAGTTGCTAACCGTCAATCAGTAAGAGAACGATTTCCCAAATATTAACCCCGAAGGCCGAAACCAACATCAGATCAATACCCAAGAAACCATTCGACTTAGCCAACCTTCAGTTAGTTTCTAAATTTCACATCCATATCGTTTATAATATTTTATAACGATTTATCGCTATTTTTATTTATTTTAAAATAGCCAATTTATTCAAAACGACGCTTCGGGCCATAACGCGGTCGTGGCGCTGTTTTTCTTCAGATTTGATTTACACATATCTGAAAATCTAACCGTTGGATCTTCACAAAATTTACATAATTAGAAAGATCTTTTCAAAACGAATCCAACGGTTCCAGTTTCGGGAAAATCCGACAGTCGGATCTCCCGGTATAATCGTTTGAAGTTTCGATTTCAAAATACGAACTACAGCGTCGTTATTCGATTAAATATAATTATATATATATATATAATCGATTCTGGCGCTGTTTTTCTTCAGATTTGAATTAAACATTCCAGACAATCCAACCGTTGGATTTTTACAAAGTTGGTGCCGTTGGAAAGATATTTCCAAAGCGAACCCAACGGTTGCGATTTCAGGAAAATCTGATGGTCGGATCTCCCGGTATAATCGTTTGAAATCACGGTTTCAAAATACGAACTGCAGCGTCGTTATTTTATATATTTTAATTCCGTATATATATATATATATATATATATATATATATATATATATATATATATATAAATATATATATATTGATTCTTCGATTTCAAAGCTATATTCTTTTCATACATTTGATAAAAATGATATTTTTATCTAACTGTCTTCTATTTCAACACTTCACTATATTTAACAATTCATGTATATAATAAAAATGTGATTTTTATTGTAAAACAATTCATTTCAAAACACTATTATTTTATGTAGTTCATATAGGTTATAAAAATAGAATTTTTATTATAAAACAATTTCTTTCAAAACAAGATTATTTTATATAGTTCATATAGATGATAAAAATGTGATTTTTATTATAAAACAATTTCTTTCAAAACAAGATTATTTTATATAGTTCATATAGATGATAATAATGTGATTTTTATTATAAAACAATTTATTTCAAAATATGAATACCATTCAACACATGAATTTCAATTCAACGAATGAATATCGATTCAACACATGAAGGTTTTCTCTAGTTTATATATATAGATAAAAATGTGATTTTTATATTTAGAACACGAACACCATTCAACACATGAATTTCAATTCAATGAATGAATATCGATTCAACACATGAAGGTTTTCTATAGTTTATATATATATAGATAAAAATGTGATTTTTATATTTAAAACACGAATACCATTCAACTCATGAATTTCAATTCAACGAATGAATATCGATTCAACACATGAAGGTTTTCTATATTTTATATATATAGATAAAAATGTGGTCTTTATATTTAAAACACGAATACCATTCAACACATGAATTTCTATCCAACGAATGAATATCGACTCAACACATGAAGGCTTTCTATTCAACGAATAAATATAGTTTCAACAAATGAAAATAATTCAAACACATGAATATTATTCAAAATTTCGGCAGCATAACGACAGGGTAGTTAAAACCGGGACCGTCCCTAGTACGGCTCCTCGCTCTACCTTAAAACCTCGCGGTTTTTGACAATGGGGAATCATGCATCTAGTTCGCACGCAGGCGGCATGTATATTTATTTCATTTCCACAAACTAATCCTATGTGGTTTCAACCAAATATTTCTCAACCACAAACGGGTATTTTTCAACCACAATCAATCAATATCAACCACAAACAATTCCAATCAACCATTCGCTATCAATCAATTTTCAAACCAATCACAACCAATAAATATCGTCCATGGTTTGTGGACAAGGGGCGTATATATATATATATTTATATATAGCATTTCACTTCTATTTCAACACATATATAATTTTTACAACGCATATATAACTTATACATCGAACGTACAACTTATACAACGCTTATACAAGAGGTGTACAATGCTTATATAACTCATACATCGACTATATAATTTATACATCGTCGTTTTCCATATCGTTTATAAATTAGAAATCTCACATTGGGTTCCACTCCACCAAAAATAGCAGAAGGCTCAGAAAAAATATGCGGTCTCTTCTAGAATGTAGAAGACATCCACACGGTCACGATGTTTCCTGTTTCATCGAATTTCGTCAACACACGAAAAAGATATGATTTTTCAAAGTTTGCAACGGTTTAAAGGTGTTAAAACTGTTGAAAATTAATATGGCCGTGCCTCAGCTGAATTCTTCAAAACTAGGTTTTGAATTTTCTTTCGATCCGTGAAGCTTTTCGCCGATCAACCACCGCCACGTTGTTCGCCTTGGAGAGGCGCACCTGAGGGTCCCCCTCCTGATGAACTCGCGCGCGCCTAGGTGGTGGTAGAGGGCTTCGAACGACGCCTCTTTCGATGGGGATATCTCGAGGTAGGAGCGACGAGGAAGGGCGTGACTTAGATGGATTTGAAGAGCTCAGGAAGATCTACAAAAAGCTTAACTGGAGCATTGGCTATTATTGCGTGGAGGAGGAGAAAACAAGGAGAGAAGATCTGAAAGTTTTCCGCCGTATATCGATTAATCGGGGAGAGAGAAGACGCGGGGGGGGGGGGGGGGGGGGGGGGGGGGTTCTGACGTGGACGAATAGTTTTATTTTATTTTATTTGTAAAGTTTTAAAAATCCGAAAATACCCCTTTCCTCCTGCGAACACTAATCCAAACCTAACGAATGTCATCCCTAGCGTTTTACCCCCATTCCGAACACAATGGGATATGTTTCGAAGGCCCATTCGAATGTTTCAGTCGGTTTTTCTTCAAATTAAAATATAAAACATTCAATATTAAATTTGAACGTACATTTCAATTTGCCAGGGCCACAAACTGATTCGAAAAATTCCAGAAAAATAAATCTAGCTATGTTTTGACGATACAATCCCAACAAAACTAGTTTCGTCGAATTCTGAGACCGTTTGCAAAAAGGCCCATTTCTGGTCGATCCAATTTAACTGTAATTGACCAAAACACGTTTTCCTTTGTCACGCTCACATACTAGCTTCAGAAATTACGAAACCTGAAACGTAGCAATAACTTCACATCTCGGATCCAATAAAAGTGGTTTTGTCGAATTCTGAGGTCGTTTGCAAAATGGCCAATTTCACGGGCTATATAAATTCCATAGCGACCTTTCTGAAAATTCATTTGGCCATAACTTTTGCTTTCCGCTATGAAACTTCGATTTTTCAGATTCGTTAGAAAGATATTCACTAAAGATTTAAATATTTTTGGTTTCACTCAAATCCGCTTTGTTTTGCACCCGGTACAGTCAGTCAAAGTTTGAATTCAATTTTTGAAGCTACCGCGCCATTTCAGGCCTTGTTTATAATTAGAATTAATTATATTCGTTTTCAAACGTCGATTCAAACTCACTTTTCATTACTATTATTTTAAATATTTATTTTAAATATTTTAAATATTTATTTTAAATATTTAAAATCCATTATTATAGCCAATTTAAAAATGTTAAATTGGTTCAGATTTTCTGGGTCGTTACAGGGAGAGAATGTAACACCTTGTAAAATAAACCTATAATACACATATTATAATTTAATAATAATAATTAATAATAAGTTGATGGGAAGAAAATGGAATTTTGAGTAATTGGGAATTGGGCTATGAACGGTTTGTAATTGCGTTCGTGGAAAGATTCTGATCCGTTCTCATATTTTATTTACTAAAAAGGGAGTCTATATTTAAAAAATATTAATAAAACAGGTTATGCGTAAATATTAACACACAAGGTTTGAAATTTGAATAGAATATATATATATACGGAATATATAAGTTATGGATTAACATGAAAAGAATATTCGAATTAAATTTTAAATTATGTGTATATTATATACAATGGGGACAAAGATAACCAAACAAAAGAAATAAATCAGCCAATTAAATCAATGTTTAATAAAATTGGAACAATATTCAGGAAATAAATTCCCTGAGCAAATTCGACATAAGGGGTTGACCCCTTCCCTAGGAAGTTCGACATAAGGGTTGACCGTCCTTCTATGGGGGAGGTCGACTGCCCTTTCATGGAGGAGGTCTACTACCCTGGATGAAAAAGGGCGGGGAAGACATGTTTTTTTGAGGTTTTTTTAATAAATTGCATACACAGACTGCCTGGATTTAATCTAATATATCTTACAATCTTTATTAACACTTGCAACTAAACATACCACCCTTATAGCCTCTCCTAACCCTATTCTTCATTTCATTCTTACGCCTCCATTATATCCTTTTGCCATTGCTAATACCAGATCTAAGGTAAGATTTTTCTTTTAATTCACTAACCTTAATTCTTTCCTCTTTATTCTAAGATTTATATAAGTTTGAGAATTTTGGAATTTAGTTTGTATATATATAAGATTCTGATTTATTTGATTGTTATATATATATATATATATATATATATTAATGATTGGAGCTCGTTTGCGAAGGCTAGATCTATATATATTTCTACTCATATTCTATTTTTCTTCATTTACATAGCACTATGGGTGGAAACCATCTAATTTTTTATCTTTTGTAGCTTGGATTTGGAATGTTATGCCTATATGGGATTTGGGTTAAATGGTAATAAAATGTTAAAACTCCACAAATCCTATATTTTATTTGTCGTTGGAATGGTCAATCAGAAGTGTTGTATTTTGGGCTTGTGTTTCTTGGGTGATAGAGATTTTGGCTTGGGAAATCCTTAGTTTTTGGATTCTTATTCACATAATTCTTATTTTGTGTTCATATATGTTTGTGTGTCAAAAAAAATGAGATTTGTACATTGTAAAATTTATAGGATTAAGCATCTATCGTAAACAAATTCGCTTGAACGTATAAACTGCAATATATTATCTTAAGTTTTGTACACAACATAAATATATAAGTGAAGCAATGTCAACATAAAGGGTTTTTGATATATTTCATCTTGCTTGTATTTCTAATATTCAAATAACTATTTAAGCCTAGGGTGCAAGTTTATTAACATATATTGTTATTTCCCTTTTTGTCATAAATTGTGTACACATATTGAACCATGTTAATTAGGGAAATTGACTTGTACAACATAATTGAAATTGATAGGATTGACTTTTCAAGCGTGATTAGGATGTTATTCACGTTCGCATAATTTACATCTATATATATAGCATAACTAAATGTAATATGAATGCGTATTAAGTGCGTATAAATACATTTATTAGGAATTTGAATTTGAATGTCCCGGTAGAATTTGTATGTATGTGTATGAGCTAATGGCTTTGATTACAATCATCGACACATAAACATGAGGTTAACCATTACTTGTAGTAGAAGCTTGCCCAGAACGGACTGACATATCCATCATCTACAAGTAAGACTGATTAATGTGAGAGATCTAGGTGTCATGGTCCATAAAATTAGTATGCTAAGACACGAGGTTAGGCCCAACTTGTAGTAGAAGTCTGCCCGGAGCCGTCCGATAAATCCAACATTTATAATTGGTCGGTTTGATATGAGAGGTCTGGTGTGTTTGTGTGTGTGTACACACACACACACACACACACACACACATATATATATATATATATATATATATATATATATTTGTGTGTGAACTAGGCATTCCTTATGAAGGTATTAAGTGGTTGACCTACTTGGTTTGGTTATTAAGTGATAGGACTAGGTCCACTCCTGAGATTTACTCATTGGTTTATGACCCAAGTCATGGGAATCACCCTTACCAAGGTCTTTTATGGTCATTAGGTCCGCCTATTTCTTATAGGGTATTAAATTGTTATAGTATATGATAATGTATGAGTAGGGTAGTTCTCCAAGTAATGTATGCTTCTTATTTAGGGGCTTAGTGAGGGCTGACCTGGACCGTTAGATAGTAACAAGATATTCCGCGAGGAGGGTCTTAAAAGAAACTATGTTCCTACCTAAACCTGGTATCAAGTGGTTGTTACTATTTCTCGATCTATAACGAAAGTTTCTATATATAACGATGACGTTTGGGACAAGGTCTTAAATGATTAGGGGTCCGTCATAGGGTCTTATGTAACTATAAGGACGTCCATCCTTAATAAATTAGGAAATGACCTTAAATGACTAGTTATAGCCCGCCTATTGGGTATTAAGTGATGGTAGGAACGTACACCCTTAGATTACTTTGTGGGTATTAAATGACTATAAATATGTCCACCCTTAAGTTTACGTATGGACCTTAAGTAACCGTTAGAATATCCACCTCAAATGTTTAATTGTGCATGTTATTTGCATAGACATAACATGAAGAATTTACACTGTCAAATATAAGATATAGTCATTCCTAAACTTATATGTTTTTCATTCACCAGAACTTTTTGTTCTGACCTCCATCCTCTTAATATAAATAGATTAGTGGGTGAGGTCCCTGTACCAGTAATGATTAGTGATCGCTTGGAGGAGGAGCTATTCGATGAAGATTTAGTTATTTTTGGCAGTAGTATTATTATTGTTGTTGTTATCATGATGTACTTGAGATAATTATTGATGTACCTATATTCTGTTGAGACTTGTTATATTTGACATTATGGTTTTAATTATATTACATCTATTTTTATGATATCATATTTTATCCCTTCCGCTCTGTGAGATTCTGATTTTCGTTTAGACTGCTCTATGGTTTTTATTTAGTATTTGCTTAAAGGAATTAGTGATCTATTTAGAATGGCTCTAAGTTCAGATGGGCATTTTCTGGATTGGAATTTAGGCCCACTCTGGGTTGGTTGTTACAGTTGTAATGAGGATAGGGTCAGAGTCAACAGTTCTTGTGAATGAAATATCAAAATACTGTCTACGATACAAATTTAAACCGGTTGGATTTCACCCAATGGTTATGCTTATTCTTTAAGTTATCTAAATCTAGTACTTGACACATACAACTAACTAGTCTTGATCCTTAGGTGTAGTACTCCAACGGAGCCCTTTAACTATCCAATATTTCCAATCCATCAGCCACTTAATACTTCCAATGGAAGTGACCTTTTCTTTTGTTAATTAGTCACTTAATTCCTTTGTAAGATAGGAAGACAAATTAATCATTTAATATGTACTAAGACAGACTCTAATTATTATTATCTTTATTATCTACTTAAGATAGGAAGAACTCATGGCCATTTAATACCTATCAATTATCGATAAACATTATTGGTAATCAGAGGACACTAGCTAATAGGCATTTGACTGATATTTAAAGCTTTTGGCATCAAATTCACGTCCCATAAACTTATAATGCAATAAATAGTAGCAACCACTTAGTACCTAAGTTCCAGGTAGACTCGACGACCTTTTAAGACCTTCAATAAGAATATTCTTATAGAGAAACCATTAGTTACACTCATTTGACTATTCAATACTTCGTATGTGTAAAAGATAGGTCCTCTGATTATTAATACCTAATGAGGGCGGGTCCCTATCACTACTCGTACTTTTTAAGATAAATTTTAGGGTGTTGTTATTGGCACTCCAACAATTGTTAAGGGGGGGCATTTTTTAAAAACACTCCACTCTTTGAAAAATTGTTAAGGGGATACACAAACATATTATTTCACACTATTCAATATTCCCGGGTTGCCCCTTCAAATTAGATTAAAAAAAACTTATTCAACTAGGGAAACCAATTAAAATAAGTAGTTCGTCATCACTGCACTGAATGCAGCACATAATTAATTATGAATGTATTCAACAGTGATACGTCAAAAATTAATAATCATTTCGGTGCATTGCCTTCGTAATTATAAGATTTGGTATATTTATGTCGACAAAAAAATAGTTCGATCCTATTACTCCGAAAACATTTAACCTTTAGGGTTTAAAAAAAATAAATATTTGCAAATCGAAAAAAAATACTATGGCCCTTGCAATATTTGTTAAGGAAAAATTACTTTTATTTGTTAAGGGGCTAAATGGGTAATGAAGTAAAATTACCTTTATTTGTTAAGGGGCTACTTTCCTCAATGGTACTCCCCTTAACAATTTTTGAAAAAAAATAAAAAAATTGGCCTCCCTTAACAATATTTGGAGTGTCAATAACAATACCCAAATTTTAACAAAAAAGGTGGGTCTCATTCACTTAATGCCAACAAAGATTGATTCAACCACTTGATAGCTAAATTCTTAAGCAGACCTTTCCATCACTTTATGACTTATAACATTACAGTATTTCTTATCATCAAAGATTTCCCCTAACTTAGTAAATTAAATCATCAAAATTTTTGCTATGTTTCTTCTTTCGATAGGAAGGCGGATTCATTTATTATTTGATACCTTAAATCTTGAAGTAAACCTTTTTAGAGACATCCTCACCTCTTATAGACCATTTAATACCTTAATAATGGTAAGGCATAACTCTCACTTGGTCATGGGTTATTGAATAGTGATATTAAATAGACGTTACTTCTAGTAACCATAAAGTGAAGGGTGGACTTTTGTAGAATAAGTATATTGACCTCCATCACTAACCCGCTTAGTCCAATTTTATCCAAAGTTGGATAATTACCAATCTAATTTAGAATAGGACTTAATCGAATATTAATTGCCTATTAATCCCCCATTAAATTTTATACTATAAATGTCAACATAAAGCATTTAGGTAACTTAGTAATTCACTAGTAATAATTACTGTTCCATTTATAGTCTGTCCCATAAATCCAGTTGTCCTTATGTAAATGGATTTCTTAATTTACATTCATTCATTTTCATTAAAATATTTATTATATTCAAATTGCCTATAACTTTTTGAATTTCATGTCACATTCTTTTCACATTTATTATGGTCACAATCACATATTTCCATTAATTATATTAAATTTAGTTGCAATCTTTTTAATTCAAATCCCTAAATTAATTTGGGTTGCATTCTCCCCTTTGCTATTAATTGGTTGGTGATTGCCCATTTATAGAATTAATTACCCTTCCCTTAATTTATAACACTTTGTTTCTTAATGTATTGTTTATAATTAATTTTTTCTTAAATGAATTACTAGTTAATTTATTTATCAATTTTTTAGTTTCCTTTTATTAGTTTTAACTTTCCTATTATTTGCTTATTCTTAGTTTTTCATTATAGATTAAATTCTAGGTTAATTTAAATTTACATATTCTATTTCCTGTTAAATCACCAGAACTCGTTTTGATATCTATTCTATTGAAACCTAAGAAGACTTTCCATTTCATCCGTTGAATTAATAAACCAGAAGTTTTTAACCCCATTCCAAACCTTGAGGAATGTTTATTTTATTTGGATTAGACATTGTAAAAATATATTGAAATCCATATACTTTACATATCTCTTCCTTCCTATTTGCTCATTATCTTTTCCAAAATTGTATTTTATTAGGAAAAATGGATGTACAAATAAATTTAAGAAAATTAATGAACATTCTTTCCATGAATTGAATTATGGAATTTCAAATATTACCAAATTAACCATAATCTTTTATTTGATTGTAATTACTCGGAATACTAATGAAGGAATATTTAATTAATTTTAAATATTAACGTCCGTTTATTAAATTAAATAACTCGAATTCAAATTTTAGGTGTTAATTGATCGATTTAAATAGTGGAATTTCGCAAATTAACGGAATTTGGACTCAAATATAATTTAGAATTGTTTTTGATTAGTTTAATACATTTTCAAGTGAATTAGAATGATAGTAGGAAATTATTATTGTTGAAGTTTAATAGATAAAAAACCTTTAATAAAAAAATCATTTTAGTTAATGTGTGAATTTAATAATTTTACAGGCTCTTGGATTTCGACTAAACCAGCTTCATCAGATCTAGAGTAGTGAATTTTTATATGACGTTAAGTTTCAAGATGATCAAACTTGTTGTGTGATCGTGCACGCTAAAAATTCATTGTATTTATTGATTTAAAATTAATATAATATGCAATTTAATTTTAAGAATAACAGTTAAATATGATCGAACTGGTCATGAAGGTACTTCCATTAAGTCCGATAAATAGGTAATTAGCTATGTACCTAGTGAGCACGCATTATTCTTAGTTCAGGAAGTCAAACATGAATAGTGCACGAATAGTATTCTATATTGCCTATAAATTCAAATCGGTAATTCATTTCCTAGTCCAAAAATCCATCTTCTTCCTATTAAATTGATAATCCGAACATCTCGATCGATCCGTGGATTTTCAGCCCAAATCTAAGACATCAATCGCACTCACGTAACCCTAGAACTGCATCAAAGGCCTCAGATCGACGATCGGAATTATGCAAGATCATGAATTTCAAGTTGAACCACTTTTCATTGTTGTAGTTTTTGGCAATTCATGGCGGCATGGAGGTTATTGGGTGTCGTTGTACGAACGATATGGGTCGGGGGTAGCAAGATCTGGTTGTAGAAAGACTCGGTTGTTGAATCATCATTGTTGTTGGCCGAAATTTACCTTGACTTCAATCCTCGTTTTTGGGTTTTGCAATGGTTCGAGGAATGGTCGGGGTTCGGGCTGAGGTCTCGAAGGGAGTTGGCGAGAGGGGGCGACGATGAAGGGGTTGCAATTGGCGAAGGGTGACCAGTGGGGGGCAGAGTCATTTCATCAGTGAATAAAGGAATGTTGATGCCAAGTTTGTTTGAATATGGGTTGTGAGTTAGGTGGGATTTATTGGTTAATTAAAGTAATTAAGAAACATAAGCTAAATTAAGAGTTTAATTATTTTAAATTATTAGTTGAGTTTGTAAAATCAATATCTCATTCGTCCAAATCCCACATGGTCAATGGCGTTGGACTCACAGCTGCAATATATACACCTTGGTACCGACCCAGATACATTTGGAGTGGATTTGGAATTTCAGTTGAAATCAAACATCCTTTTGACATTTTAACCAAATCAAAACGTAAAAATGACTGCTAGAACGATGGTAAGTAAAACTCATCTTTCTGAATAGCTAGTGTTGCATATAGTAGATTTAACTATTATTATTATCTACTTGAGTGTGTAAATTTTTAGTTGATTGGCTTAGTGGATATTATTATCATATCATTATCTCTTGTTTGAATCAATAAATCGATTATTTAAAATAAGTCTAGCATTGTGATATAGCACCTTAAAATGCTATTAATTTGGTTGAACCTGATTTAGGATCACGATATAGCATCCCGAATTGCTATTAAATATTTTTTAGTTTATTTTCGTTCAAGTTTATTGAATAATTGTTTGTGTGAAAATTTTGGATAATATTTAATTAATTACATTGTTTAATTATATCATAATAAAATTGATATGTGCTTAGTGTTATTTGGTTGGCGAAATAAACATCACTTAATTAAACTGGATAAATTTGTCTAATGACATCTATTGAGCAGACTAAATTCCCTTTTTCAATATTTTTTATGTGATTTTAATGTATAAATTGTGATATGAAATATGTTAGCTTTTAGTTTCTAATTTGTGATTTATTTGCATACATGCCTGTTCATGTAAATACAAATTTTATGGTGTAAAGTGAAATTAATTCGGTAGCTTATTAAAGTACCATAGTGATTGCCAAAGCCTTATTTAGATAATGGTTTAAAACCATAAATTATTTTTGTACTTTTAAACATTATAAATATTTGGAAAATCCAATAGCATAAATCGTGAGGGTGTTATACATACATTTTCCGATGGTTTCTCTAGGACAGCGATGCAGCCATCGTGTTACTGCAATTCATATAGTTGTTGTTAGAATAGCATAATTCAGGAGTAAAGATTTTTTACAGTCTACTTATGGTTTCATTGGGGTAACGATAAAACCATCATGTAGCTATGATCTTTTATGTTGTCATGGCGTAAATAAAGGGGTCAATGTCACAGTCCATTGACTAAAATCTATCGAGTTCCCATATTTTAGCCTTGGGTTTTGATACCTATAGTTACTTGTGGTTTTCTCTACGTAACCATTGGATAACTGCAGTCGTTAAGCTTATTCATATGAATGATTTCAAATTATAAATTATTTTATTTCTAATGTTTTAAAATAAAGTTATGTACCATATTTATGTTTCAAAATTAAATAATTTGCTTATTTAATAATATTTGAAAGTAAATAATTGATTTTTATAAAATAAATCATTATTTTATTAATAAGGTTTTCTAAAAAAATTAGTCAATTATTTTTTATAATATTTTTTTAAAAAGGGAGAATTCTTAATTATTAACGTTGTTTAAAGATTCGTAAATTATTTCATTATTAATGGATTAACTATATTCAGTTATTATATAAGTAAGGTTAAAAAAATTGTTAACTATTGTATTAATAAATGTTATAAATTTATTGCTTATTTTTTATAATAGTATTAAGATAATTAATTAAATGTTTAAAATTAGCAAAAAAAAATTATAACTGCATACAAAATTATGAATCAGGAATTCACAAAATTTGATCATTTTGATGGAATGAACTATACTCATTGGCAAGATAAAATCATGCTTGTCCTAATTACATTGAAGATTACATATGTGCTTGATGAAAATTTAACACCTATCCCACGCCTTTTGACAAAGACTCTCCCGACATTGTGGCCCAGAGAAAGAAGCACAAAGACGATGAAATTGTATGTAGAGGAGGCATTCTCAGCACAATCTCCGATCGTCTCTACGATCTTTTCATTTCTGTTAAGTCTCTGAGAGAAATATGGAAGACATTGGAAACCAGGTGTAGAAACGAAAAGCAAGGCACATATAAGTTTATAATCTATGAATTTTTCGAATTTAAAATGGTTGACAACGCTTTAGTTCTGGATCAAATATATGAGTTACAAGTCATATTTAACAAGTTGAAGGATGTTAAAATTGATATTCCTGAACTGCTACAAGTTGGGGCTGTTATGGCCAAACTCCCTCAAGCATGAAGTGATTACAAAAAGAAATTTATGCACTCAATGGGGGATTTCTCCATGGAATAAATTCAAAGGCATCTTGCATCAAAGAATAAACAAGAATCTGTGAAACAAAGATATTCGAATCTAATTCTTATATATTGTAGTGGTTAACAATAAAAAAGGGCATAAAGAAACTAGAAAGCGAAAGATGGATAATAACATAAAAGAATCCAACAAAAAGGGGAAAAGACTATTATTTCTATGGAAAACCAGGGCATTTCAAAAGAGACTACATATTCTTTAAGAGACAAAATAAGTAACATATACAAACTTCAAATCAAGGGAAGAAGAACTCAGATTCTTCTCATAAATTAAATATTTTTCAACAAGACGAATGTGAAATTGTTGCAATGATATCAAAGCTAAACATTAATATGGTGACATAATTGAACATGGACGATAACGCCAAGGATACTGACTACTGATTGATTCTGGCGCTACCACACACATATGCAACAATAGATTAATGTTCAAGTTCTATGAGAAAGTTTCCAATGATAATAAGGTATAAATGGACAACCATAATACATTGAATGTCATTGGAGAAGGAACCATAGAATTGGAATTCACTTTTGGAGAGAAACTTGTACTTGTGAATGTTATACATGTCCCACATATTTGGAAGAACCTGATCTCTTTGAGTCTTCTTTGTAGAGAAGGTGTCAAATGTGTCCCTGATAGTAACAGTCCCATATTGTCAAAAGGTGGAATATTTGTTGGAAAAAGATATGCTTGTAACGGGTTCTTCAAATTAAGTATCAATAAAATGAATGAATTTTCTTATGTTCTTGACTCATTTGATTTATGGCATGGTAGACTAGCACACTTAAATTTTAAACCTTTAAAGTACATGGCTAAAGAAAGTTTAATCTTGTATGAAGATAAGATACTATCAAAATGTGAAACATGCATTGAAACCAAAATATGCAAAAAAAAACATTTCCTAAATCTGAAAGAAACACAAAGTTGCTTGAGTTAATTCATTTCGATATATGTAAATTAAATGGTGTATTAACTAGAGGAGGAAACATATATTTTATTACTTTTATAGAAGACTATTCCAAATATATGTATGTTTACCTGATGAAAACAAAAGATCATGCTTTTGATATTTTTAAACGTTTTAAAATCACAATCGAAAATCAAATGGAAATAAAAATTAAAATATTGCGTCGTGATAGAGGTGGAGAATATTTCTTTATAGAGTTTTCCTTATTCTATAAGGAAAACAGAATTATACATCAATCAAATGCACCATATACCCCATAAAGGAATGCTTTGGATGAACGAAAAAATAGAATATCGATGGAAATGACTAATGCTAATATTTTAAAAGCCAAACAAAATGTAAATTTATGGGGGGTCACTTCTAAGACCTTATCACTTGCATAATAAAATTCCATCAAGAAAACAAAAATATCCCCATATGAATAACAGAAAGGTAGAAAACCAAGTTTTAAATACTTTAAAGTGTGGGATTGTTTAAACTTTTAACAAATAACAGATATAAAAATGAATAAACTAGGACCAAGGGCTTAAAAGGGGTATTTGTAGGATATGTTGGAAATTCCAAAGCATAATGGGTTCTAGACTTAGATTCTAATATCATTATAGAATCAAGAAATGTAGAATTTATTTAAAATAAGTTTATATGTGATTCCAACCAATTCTCAAATCCTAATCTTTTTATCCACACAAAGATAATGAAAAATTTAAATAAACTTCTTCTAATAAAATAAAATTTTCTAATATACCATAAGAACCTAAAAGAAGTCAAATAATAAAGAAGGCTAAAAAGTTAGGATTTTATTTCGTTTCACCTGATGATGTAATCCATATCATCATAGGTGATAGAAAATATATCATTGATGGTATAACTTGTGCCCTAGGTGGAGAAGGCATTCCCAAAACTTTTAAAGAAGCAATGGCTTCTATGGATGCTTCTTTCTGGAAAAAAGCAACAAAAGATGAAATGGATTCAATTCTATCTTATAATATTTTGGAATTAGCCGACTTAGCTAGCGAATTAAAGCTAATTGGATGTAAATTGGTATTTAGTAGAAAATACAATACAGATAGATTAATACAAACTTTCAAGGCAAGGTTAGTTGATAAAGGATTCAAGCAAAAAGAAGGTATTGATGATTTCGATACATATGCCTATGTTGCAAGATTAACATCCACTAGATTCGTAATTGCACTAACTTCTATTTATGGATTATATGTGCATCAAATGAATGTTAAAACTATTTTTTAAAATGGTAATCTGGATGAAGAAGTATATATGGAACAATGAAAAGGTTTCATTATGCCTGGAAATGAAAACAAAGTTTGCAAACTTGTTAAATCATTTTATGGATTGAATCAAGCACCAAAACATTGGAATGATAAATTTGACTTTGTGATTTTTTCTAATGGTTTCAAACACAATAATACAGACAAATGTACATATATTCTAAATTCAATGATAGTTATGGTATTATAATATGCTTATATTGGATGACCTGCAATATTTGGCACAAATAAGGAAGGCATTAATAAGACAAAGAAATATTTGACTTCATGTTTTAAAATGAAAGATCTAAATGAAGTTGACTCTATATTAGGAATCAAACCAAAGAAACATAATAGTGGATATGCATTATATCAATCTCATTACATTGAAAATTTGCTTCTTAAACATAACCACTTAAATGTTAAAGAAGCAAGTAGTCCTTATGATACTTCAATTAAAGTTTCTGCAAATTCTAAAAAGCAATAGCTCAACTAGAATATGCAAGCTTTATAGGAAGTCTCATATATGCGATGCATTGCACTAATTCAGATATCGCTTTTTCTACGTGCAAACTATCTTGATATATGCATAAACTGAGCACTTCACATTGGAAAGCCGTATGTAGAGTTCTTGGTTACCTTAAAAAAACCATGGGATTAGGGCTTTATTATGGAAAATTCCTAGCAGTTCTGAAAGGATATTCAGATGCAACTGGTTCAAAATCCAAAAATGAAAATAAAGGAACTACTGGATGGATTTTTACTCTTAGAGGAGGTGCTATATCTTAGACCTCCAAGAAACAAACGGTTTTAAAACATTCTATAATGGAAGCAGAATCTGTTGCCTTAGATGCATCAGGTAAGGAGGAAGAATGGCTAAGAAAATTATTATTAGAGGTGTGGCGACAACTAATGTCAGCCATTTCTATGTATTGTGACAGTGAAGATACATTGTCTAGAGCTTATAGTAATATTTATAATAGAAAGTCTAGACATATAAGTTTGAGATATGCATATGTTTGAGAATTAGTTGTAAATGGTATCATTACTAATATATTTGTTAGATCAAAAGGAAATTTGGCAGACCCACTAACTAAAGAATTACCAAGAGAAATGGTAAAAACTACTAGTAGTACAATGGGTCTAAAGATATTTTAGCCACCTGCAATACAAACCAAACCTTAAATTGTCTAAGGTTTTAAATGGTAATAACAAGTTGCAGAAAGGTGATTGGTAAACATTACAATGTTTATATTGTTATGTTTTGTGATGACCATTTGTCCCTGGTAACAAGAACGAAAAGAATGGACACCTATATGAGCATAAAAAACAACGTTTCAATAAAGTTTGGATATAACTTTCTACATGTTCATGAAAACCAAGAGAAATAAGTAACCAATATACTATTATGACTTTTTATAGAAGCATGATAACATTTATGTTTTCATATATTTCAATTAATCTCATAGGACTTTGGTTTAAGTATTCACTACCAAACATTCTATTGAAATTTAAATATATAGATTAAAGAGAAAAGTTTAAAACAAAAATGTACTTTCTTGAATGCATAAATAAATAATATTACAAACTTGTGGGGGATTATTGGAAGATTGGAATAATACTTTTCCCACATCACCAAGTTTTGTGAACTATTCCTATGTATGTAGGAATGGTTTGTATGTGATATTGTGAATTAAAAATGGCTTGGCCATGGATATGAATACATGCGGGCTTGGGGCTATAAAACATTGTTATGGGTCAAAGATGGGTACTTGGGCATTTTCCTATGAATACATATCTTGGTTTTCATTCTTGATTCACAATTCTTCAACATCTCCATCAAATGCAATCCTTCCACGAAAGAGCGAATAATCCAATCATCTCATTGCAAGCTAAATTCGAAGCCATAAAGCACCTCCTTTGCACACATTAGCACCTTTCCCATTCAACCTTCCATCCATTGCTCAAACTTTATCCATGCAACTTGCGACCAAAATACCCCCACGGAACAACGTCCACAATTTGACCTCACACCTAATCTCTAGGTAAATCATCCTTTAATCAACCTCCTACATTGTCTCAGAAGATCCTCTCTACTAATTAAATAATCCAAGACCCTCAATGGAAATAGTTCAACTGGTTTCATTGTAAACTTGTATTATTGTGTTTCCTGTTTTATTTAACCTTGATTTTTTTTTCTTCAGATATGGGAAGAAGGGGTGTAGGTTAATAAAGGAAATGGCTTTCAAGCGCTAAAAGATCTCAATTATAGGCTTATCGAGCTATGATCATTTCGGTCATGAATTTTATTGTTTAACCTTCTTATTTTTTATTTTATTTTGCTTCATCTCTTTTTTAAAAGATGAGAATTCAAAAACATTCATTGTCTTTGTGTTATTGGACTAATAAGGCTCGTTGGCTAAGCTAATTTCGCTAAAAAGAATATGTCAAAAAATCTGTCCACATTAAAGAGTTCCCGCTCACATCTTTTTTAGGTTGCAAAAGTAGAAAAGAAGATGTGCTCCCTATGCTTGTGTGGACGTCAAAAGTTGGTCACAAGTGACAGTCAACCCCCAATCGTGCAAATGATACATGAGTGATGATTATAGAATGCAAAAAATATAGAGAAAATAGGGAACACACAAGACTTTTTATAGTGTTTCGGCAAAAGACGGTGCCTATGTCCACTTTATATGTATTGATTTTTCTTTAGTTACAAGTACAAAGCTTTTTCTGTTATAAGCAAGAAGAAGAGATGGCTATTTTTGAGTTAGCCGTGAGAGAAGCTTAGAGGAGAAAGCTGGGAGTGCTTTAGAATATGGAGTTCAAGAGAGGTCTCCTCTTCCTCTTTGATCTCAGAGGTATTTATAGGGGAAATAATGGGCTGAGCGGGCCTCCACATGGCCTTCCACTTTTTCGGATCTCGGACACGTGTAGCTTGATCATTGGTAGCAATTGCGGCGGTAGGACCCATTCCACTGCTCATAATAGTATCCTCGGAATTAGCGGCTTATGTGGCACTCGAGATGAGGTGTATCAAAAGTAGAGCTCTGTCCGGATATGGTTGACTGCCTTTATGGTCTTGAAAGTCGGACTAAGCATTTGAATGGCTCGACTGGATATTTCCATGCAGATCCGAGATACTCGGTTGATGCACCTTTTCTGGGAGCGAGATATTTGGTCGACTAGGAGAGCAAATATTCTGGAGTGAACGAGTTATTGGCGGGAAGGAAATGGCTCGGCCTGGCACCTGAAGAAGGCCTGTTTGGGTTGAGCTTTAGCTGTCCGCGCATTGCTGAAGGGCTCATTTCTGGATATTGGGCTTCGGTTTGATTTGTGGTAGTCTTTTACCAAAATGATGGTTAACACTTTGCCCCTCAGAATGCATCTTCTTCGGTAGAGGGATGTGTTTTCTGAAATGTGATCCGAAGCACAATTGCCCATATAGCTATGGTCACACCGGACCATATTAAGGCCAGAAGTCCGACTGCCTCGATGATTGTATTAAGACCAGAGAATCAATGACCGAAGAAGGTCGTATTATGGTCAGAAAACTGACAACCATCGGGTACCATAGGAAGGTCGAGATGATGATCGCTGACTTTAGTCGTGAGATTTAGTACCTGCAAAGATAAAGTGAACCATCCTCGGTCTAGAGAAGGCTTCAATTTTGATGTGTCAAGTATTCGACCTATCATGGACTAGCATTTATTACACTCGGCTTTGAGAGAGGGCGAGTATTAACCATGCTCGGCTTACAAAGGTGGCGAGCATTATCCATGCTCGGCTTATGGATGTGGCAAACAGTAACCATGCTTGGCTTACGGAAGTGGCGAACATTAACCATGCTCGGCTTACGGAAGTGGCAAGTATTAACCTTACTCGGCTTATGGAAAGTGTTTTTTGTGCTTGACTCAAGTAAATTTATTTGTAAAATTCTTAGAAGGGGAGAGTATAGTCCATACTCGTTTTAAGGAGATCCAACCGTACTCGGCTCAAGGAGTAGGTTTTCAGAGGTGATGGTAGGCTTTCGCGCTAACCATATCTGGGAAGGGCGAGCGCTAGTCATGCTCGGCTTAAACATAATCCATATTTGCAAAAGAAAACTCACAGTAGCTAAAGAATTATTACATAAAATGAAATCAAATCCTAAGGGTACATTTGTTGATTCCAGAGCATGCCTATGAGCTAAATCCTAATCCCGTACATTTGTACATCAAAGTGTTCCTTTTTGTTGAAACAGAAGTACATCGAAAAATAAATCTAAATTTAATTAATGATAATGCCGCGGGTGCTAGTCTCAGGGTCTTTTCCGTTTCTTGGGGCTCGATGACCGGCCTGAGGAGCTTGGGCAGAAGATCGCGGCGGCAAGGCCGGGGCGCTTTTCTTAACATATTTGGGAAGTTCTCCTTGCCTGACTCGATCCTCGATGAGGTCGCGCAGATGCTGGCATTCATTGGTGCAATGTCCAGCTACGTTGTGGAATATGCAGTGTTTGCTGGAATCGAGCTCCATCTGTGTTGGTTCTTGTCACAGTGGTCTTGGAACAGGCAGGGACCCTCATATGTCAAGGTAGATGTCGAGCTGAGAAGAGTTGAGCTCGGTGTATTATTCATATTTACCTTCTTTTTGAGGTTGTACATTGTGCTCGTTCCTTTCTGGGGCCTTTCCTTTCCTTTATTCTGGCCATTGGTGTTGGATGGACCTGTTTGCTTGGTGGTGAGGACCTCG
This sequence comes from Allium sativum, assembly GCA_030737875.1. Taxonomy (NCBI): domain Eukaryota; kingdom Viridiplantae; phylum Streptophyta; class Magnoliopsida; order Asparagales; family Amaryllidaceae; genus Allium; species Allium sativum. Next base: position 154,552,794 of record CM060912.1, read on the forward strand.
AGGCTCTCCATCTCAATATTGGCATCCTCTTGTCAGAGGAATCGTTTGGCCTTTGAATAGAATCATCAATATCCTTGGGGGGATCTCTAGTTAAAGAGATTGAAAATTTAGATCAATTCTGAACTCCTGCAATGGCGGCCATAAGCACCATCTATGGCTTAGGTCGGTCGACTGATGCTACGATCGTGTCGAACCTTTCGAGGAAGGATCGAAGAGTTTCTCCTGATCGCTGCTTGATGGTAGACAGGAACATAACACTCTTTGGTCGGGAGATATGTACTTTGAATTGTTCGATGAAACGGGTGACCAACATGTTTCAACTGCCGATCAACTCCGTTGTTAATTGCCAAAACCACATGCCGGCTATATCTTTGAGGAAGAGTGGGAAGGACTTGGCCATGACGTTGATCAATGTATCGAGTACTTCTATATGTCTCATGTATCGCATGAGATGGATGGTCGGGTCAGTCCGTCCATTGTACGGTTCGATGGCCGGCACCTTGAAGTCCGTAGGGTTTCGGGAGTTTCCGATTTCTCTGGTGAAGGGGTTGCGATGGACATTATCTATATACTGCTGAGAAGAGGTGTCCCAAGTGAAGCATCGGATGATACTTCCAAGCCGACTTCCATCTCCAAGGAGTCGTTGCCATGAATTTAGCTCTGCATTTGGAAGAACTTCGATACGATGATCAGGCAAAAGCATGCTCAAAAGGGCGGCCGTGGGCTCGGCATCCGAGAGATGAGTGAAGGTGAGAGTGAGGATGAACTCCGGTTGGTGGTTCTGGGTAGAATGGCACCTATTGAACCTGATGAGTATTGGATCGGGCTATACCCAAGATAGAGGGTCCAGGTTGATCCAACATGGCATGTGATGTCCGTAGCAAGCGTCTGCCCCCGGTCGGGGCGAGGTTAGAAGTGTCTACGGTAGCGTTTTCTTCCGCCACGGCGAGGACCAGTTTGATAGAGTGGTTTCCCTGGTTCGAAGGGAAGGTCGCGCCAGCTCTTCGTTGAAGGGGAAGAGTGGTTAGATTGGTCTGTAGTAAGATTCCGGGCTGTAATGGGAATGGCGTTGATTCTAATGGGCCCGGTAATTGCTCGACTGGTATGGGGGCCGAGTTATTTCCAAGAGTGGAGGCAAAGCGATCGAATGACCTCGGTCTTGATGGCGAGCCTCTTGCGAATCTACAGCTACAGCGACACTAGTTGGTGGAAGCGATACTCCTGTTATGATTGGTCAGGAGGTGGAGCCGAGCTAAAATGAAATTAAGTTGTAATCTGATCCGTGGCCTGATTCTGTCCAGACCGAAGATCAGTTGTTGCCCCAGCCCCGGGCGATGGAGGAATTGATGTTGGAGCATTTAATCATGTCTCCACTCGACTGATAAGTTGATCTATCAATTGCTGCAATCGTTCGAGGAGTTTACCCGGAGATGCCATATGGTCTCTGAGTTCAGCCATAATCTTGTCCACGTTGTCCCGGGTGAATTATCGGGGCATAACTTCATGAGAGGAGGCTTCCTAACTTGCTTCTGCGCCGTTTGTATTGTCTGCATCGACATTAGTGGGATGAGAAGATGTTGAATCTTTCTTTTGTTTGTTCACCATGAATTGAAACTTGTAGAAGGTCGGAGGGTTTGTCAGTGCGTCTCGAGCCCCTTCCTGGCACGCCCAAGTGTTGACGTCACAAGTGATAGTCAACCCCCAATCGTGCAACAGATACACAAGTGATGATTATGGAACACAAAAAATATAGAGGAAACAGGGAACACACAAGACTTTTTATAGTGGTTCGGCAAAAGACGGTGCCTACGTCCACTTTATATGTATTGAGTTTTCTTTGATTACAAATACAAAGCTTTTTCTGTTTTAAGGAAGAAGAAGAGATGGCTATTTTTGAGTTAGCCATGAGAGAAGCTTAGAGGAGAAAGCTGGAAGTGTTTAGAATTTGGAGTTCAGGAGAGGTCTCCTCTTTCTCTTTGAGCTCTAAGGTATTTATGGGGGAAATAATGGGCTGAGCAGGACGCCATGTTGCCTTCCTCTTTTTCGGAGCTCGGATAAATGGAGAGCTTGATCATTGGTAGCAATTGCGGAGATAGGACCCATTCCACTGCTCATTAATAGTATCCTCAAAAATAGTGGCTTACGTGGCACCCGAGATGAGGTGTATCAAAAGTAGAGCTCTGTCTTGATATGGTTGATCGCCTTTATTGCCTTGACAATCGGACTGAGCATTTGAATGCTCAGCTGGATATTTCCGTGCAGATCTGAGATACTTGGTCGATGCGCCTTTTATGGGAGCGAGATATCCGGTTGACTAGGAGAGTGAATATTCCGGAGTGAATGAGTTATCGACAGGAAGGAAATGGATCGGACTGGCGCCTGAAGAAGGCCTGTTTGGGCCGAGCTTTGGCTGTTCGTGCGTTGCTGAAAGGTGCGTTTCTGGATATTGGGCTTTGATCTAATCCGTGGTAATCTTTTACCAAAAAGATGATTAACAGCTTGATTGTTGCACTAAAAATGCTACATATAAATAAGCCGTTAATAATTCTTCGTGTTTTGGTATTGTGTTTATCCACAGTTTAATTTTTTCTTGCACTATTGGTGGCTGTCATTTTACTAAAAAAACCATAGTAAAATTTCTTTTGTAGTTTCATTATTGAAGCATGTTTACTTTTTTTTTTAACTCAATTCAATTATTATTTTAGAAAGGAAAAAGATAAATCTCCATAAGGTGGGGAGTTCATTACCCTTGCTTAGTAGAAAAAATTGCATTTCATCATAGAAATATGATTAAATATAAATATTAGAAGTTCGATTCAACCTAGCGGTTCTATACTGGTGGAGGTGCAAAATTGTGTAGCGGAGAAAAAGTAGGGAAATATAGGAGGTCCAAAAAGGTTCGTTAGGAGTTATACTATATATTTTAATTAATTAATTAGTATTTTCATAATACTTATGTAAAAAAACAAATATCAATTGATCTTATATAGAAAATACAAAGAACGTTATGACTATGCACACTAGATTTGATGACTATAATAGATTTCTACCATATATCGAACACCTTTGACTTAAAATTAGCTTTTTACACTAGTTTTATTGATTTTAAAAATAGGAAATTACCAAATCTAGCTCAAAATTCTAATATTGCTAAAGTGAGTGCTAAAATGTTTTAATATAGCTAGCATAGCGAAAAGTTTCGGGGATCAAAGCGTTTTTTCTATTTATTAGTGTTATATCTAAATAGCATAGCTGAAGAGTGCTACCGGCGACAGTGAAGATTTTATGGGGCTTTGGTGGGGTTGTGACTGCATATGTCAGACTTAAAGATTTCATGGGAACATCTAAGGGAAATATGTGTTTTGACAGTTTAACTAGTTTTACCAAAATTCTCTCTTGATGTTTAAGAAAATGGCAAAATCTCGATCACTTATAATTATTACGAAGATTCATCAATATTACAGCGATTGTGTCTTTGAAGATACTTAAATCTTTAGCTTCACTTTCATGGTGATTCATGGTGCACTGATAACTCATGTAAGTTATCTAGCTAAGAATATTACGCTAAATTAAAAATAAGTTTCAAAATACAGTTTTCCATTAATAGTAACTAAGGTATGAAATTTTTTAATTACATTATTGCATTCATTTAGCTGCATTAGTTTTATGCATATGTAAATAAATTAAAAATCAAAATAAAGTAAAAACAAAAACATTTCTTTTAACATACTTCATTTTTTAGTAAAAACATAATTTTCTATGTTAAAAAAACCAAAAAATAGAATTAGTAAAAAAATATTTTCTTTATTTTATTCTCCCTTTTTTTTCACCTCTTTCTTTACTTGTATTCTACACCCATGTGCATGAGTGTTGGATCATGATACTTCAACTAACTTATTAATTCGAACAAGCGATCATTCCCAAATGTTGAACGAAAAACCCTCATCCGACTCTAATGGATAAAATCGTTCTAGATTGAGTTTCTATCCTTATTGTATCACATTGCCCACTCCAACGGATAATAACTTTGAAATCCATTTGAACCACATCCATGCACTTTCGAAATTTAGCAATTTTCAAACCAATGATTCTGACATTTTTTTTTGGAATTTAAAGTTTTTTTAACTATAATACTCCAACGATTATGTGATGATATAGATTGAGGTTAATTATATTTGCACTTACCAATTTTGTCAAAAATTGGCCTTTAGCTGACCGTCAATCTTGATTAAAATTAGATAAAAATTTGTAAAGCTCGTTAGACAAATTTTACCTCATCAAAAGGACAACCGAAATCCGTAACGATTTGTCAATTTTAACCAACTTGGGGGTGAATCTTTGGAAAATATATTAAATTATTTAATGAGCTTTTGACAAAATGTCCACACCATAATTTTGAAAATGGAATCTTTGCCAAATTTTATATGAGAGTCTCAAAAATGAATTTCAAACAATTCTTGAATCTATCTACTAAAGAACTTTTTTGGCATAAATCATGTTATCACTTGGCGATTTCATAAAAATTTGGCCGAAAAATCGACTTGATCAGAATGATTTAACGAGAAGTTAATGTATTCGTGATCAAGTTCCCATTCAATAGGATTATCTCTAGCCTTAAAAATGAAAATTGATGTCACGATGCACAAGTTGAATAATTTTCTTTCACTTCAATAATTGAAACATGCTTCTTAGCCATTATGTTATAAACGCAATGATTCAAACCATATCTCTATCAGTGCCCTCACTCGTTAGAAAAACATAGTGCTTTTAATAAAGTCAAAAATGATCCAGTTTCTCCGACTTATGATCTGAGTATGAGAAATCATCATAACTTTGCTAGGAACCAAAACAAATGGATTTCTAATATGGTTTGACCATCTTTTCAGTCATTTTGAACAACGCTTTGAATTCTTCCTTTTGACTAAGCCAATTTTAACAAAAAATTTTGCTTCATTCTTAAATCCAGAGGCAACAGTCATTCGCTTCTTAATACGATAAACAATTGACATCACTTGAAAAAAGTTTTAAAATTGGTTAAATAAAATACTCAAAATCTTCAAAATAATTTGTAAAGTTACCTCGTACTTGCAAAAATACGAGTCAATCAATTGTTAAGCTCGAATTGTACCACTTCTATAAGTGAACAAAAGAGAAACTATTTCCCAAGTTAGCCAATTCCAAGCCCTTGGAATTATAACTCTAACCCCAACTAAGCTATGTTGCTTACGATTAAAAATGCTAAACAATAGAACGCTATCACCTCATTGTGATCTGATAAGCAAATCGATAACCAAATTGTCAATCGTAATGACTAATAATTTCTTTTTCAAAACTCTAATTCTTCTCGACAGTTCGAAGATAAAAAATGAATCTGATCCAAATATTAAGCCAAACTTCAAGTCAAATTCCAAGCCTCAGCTTTCACCTACTCTAGTATAACGACTACCCGAGTTGAAACTTTCATTTTCCCGTACACTTCATATAAAAAACATTCGAAACAAAAAGAAAAGGTTCTGGAAAATTTTCAAAAATGTCAAAGTAAACATTTCCCTCTTAGATGTCGTTCATTAAGTCCCAACTTACGTTAAATTTATGGAAGATTTAGGCCTAAATGAAAAACATTCAAGCACTGGAAAAAAATTCTTTTTGGTGACAATTTAAGTGAAGAATTGTTTCAATCCATTTCCATAAAGATCTTGGTTGTCCAACAATCGCTTACTATAGCAGATAAGAAAATTAATATATGCTTGATAGACTAAGTTTCTTTAGTTATACCTCTATGTATTGGTAATTAGGCTTACATAAGCTCAAATCAAGAAAAATTACACTTCAATTTGCATCTGGGTAATTTGTATTCTCAATTGATTTCATTGTCCTAGAAATGCAGGCCCTTGAACAATCCTACAAGTCAAATTCCTTTGATTTTAGGATGAACTTTCTTGGCCACCATAAATGCTTCGATAATTGGAAAAATGGTTTGATGAAAAATTCTTTAGTGACATGACCTTAGAATTTAATGTTTTCAATTCAGAGAATCAACTTAACGGTCCATTTGATAATACATTGGAAGTAAGCGCAGTTCACAAGAACTTTGAAGAGGAAACAATCGACCTTAATGATGAGCACGAGGGCAAATATGAGAACTTATTTCACGATAGTCCAAGTAATTTCAAACAATGCCTTCGTTTGAATCTCTTAAGTTTGATTCTAACTCTCAACCGAGTTATTTGGTTGAGCAATCCTCTAGGATGGAGCTCAATCCTCTTCGTTCTTACCTGAAGTATGCATACTTTAGTGAAAACAAAACTTGTCATATCTTTATTTCAACCGATTTGTCTCTTGATCAAGAAGCATGAATATTATATGTCCTTCTGAAAAGTAAGGAAGCAATTAGTTGGACCATTTCTGATCATGAGAGTTAGCACCATGATTTCCCGGCACCGCATTCACTTATTCACGTAGCTAGACCTACTCATTATGTGCAATGATGGCTTAACCCTAAAATGATCTATGCAACGCAAGAGGAAATTATTAAGCTCCCTGATAATGGTATCATTTAGCATGTATTCGATGACTCATGAATTAACCTCATTCATGTCATGTCAGAAAATATGGAATCGCCGCTATCACGGACGACCACAATGAACGCATTCCAACTCTGTAACAACCCGCATTCTATGCATCGGAGGATCGTAGAATATTTCTTTCTTTCTTATATGAAGTCGTATGATCATGTGGCTTTGGGAAACGACCATTAGGGTCATTTCCCATGTTCATGATTTTTGCCGATTTTTCAATGACTGTTTTGCCCCTAGCTGATCTTGTTTTGGCCATAACTTTTGATTGGAAAGGAGTTTTGACCTGAAACCACTTCCATTAGATTCGTTTGATGATTTACCTTTCCATAGTGGTCACATGTGAAAAACGGACTTACCGTTTGGAAGATATGGCTGAAATAAGGTTTGGAAGGCGAAAAACTACTTAACCGGGCCAAATAGGGTGATTAGTGAATGGGCCCATAACCCATTTCGGGATTAGGGTTATGAGGAGGCTGAAAAGATTTAGGGTTTCATTTCAGTTTTCTATCCTCCACTTACCTCTTAGAAACCCTAAAAATGGCCTCCAACCTCTAAATCACCTCCAAATCACTTTCTATTCAAGGATTAAGCTTAGCAACATCAAATTGAGGAGAGAAAGCACGAAAGCAAAGTTAGAGCTGCTGTGTTATATTGGGAACAGTGCCAAACAGAGATTTATTTCAGTTTTGAGTTTTTATTTGTGGCTAAGGTGAGTGATTTGCATTGTTTTTCACTAATTACGGCTAATTAGGGTAATTAGCGAAGATTAGCGAAATTATAACTCAGAAAAATCTAGAAAAATTTGTAAAATTCTAGAATATTATTTTATGCCTCTGATATGAATTTGGGTTAATTTGGACTAACTTTGCTAATCCCGGAATTTAGGGGATTAAGGGGTGATTAGTGATAATTAGCGAAATTATGCATCATAAAAATGTGGAAAAATATTCAGAAATTCTTAAATATTATCTTAGGCCTCTGTTAGAAAATTTGGCTCATTTGGATAAGTTTTGCTAATTGTATGCTTAAGCATGATTAAGGGGGATTAAGGGAAAAACATGGGTTTTGGGTATGTTTGATCCATTTTATCCTATCAAGTTGTTGTTTTGATGTTTGTGGTTGATAATACATGTTGCTATGACTGTATGGTATGATTTGTGATTATTTGGAATAGTTGGAATGGTCAAAAACGCTGTCGAGTGGCGTATAAACAATAGCTGGAAGTTGCAGGAAGAACTGCAGGGTTTCGGATCGGATCGGAGGAGGAGTACCGGATCGGAGCTTGGCACAGGAGAAAGGCCATATGAACTGAATAGGAGAAGGGGGTCGGAGGTTGGGAGGAGGATCGGACCGGAGCTTGGACATCTCGACCCGAACTGAAGGCAAGGTGTGACGAACCGAACCGAGTTGCATATATCTGAACCGAACCGAGTTGCATATATCCGAACCGAACGTGAAGATTGAGTATTGTATTTCAAGCTAGAGCTTGAGCATTATACATGGCCGAACCGAACCGCCATAAGAGGATAGCTACGACCGAACTGATCTGGTGACGACTAAAAACCCAAGATGCAAAGGTAGTCCAAATGGAAGTTAGAGCTCAGGATCCAGATGGGAACCAATGAGTTCACTTCATGATTGGGCTTTGCTGTGGGACGTGTGCAAAGGGGTTCTTGGCATTCATAACTTTGGTTCGCCACTGAGAGACGGATAGTGGGCTTGTAGCGATAGTTGTACGGGATTGGATTCCGTCATGGCCCAATGGATAGGTGACCATGTAGTGGATATGGTATGATTTACGCACCGAGTGAGAGATGTGAGGATGGTTTCTATGTTTGATTTGTTTGCCATCATTGCGACATGCACAACCCCACCCCCGGTATTCTTTACACCATCTGTTTAGTGGCACCTTAGAGTATGGTATGTAGTGCTAACTCTTTGGTTGCAGGTCCAGGTTCAGGTATGAATGGATTATACCTGTTATTGTTCTGTTTTGTTGCTTATCGCTCATACCAGACTTTTTGTCTGACCCAAAGTATTATGTCTCTTCTTATTACTCTGGGTGCTCTCACGAGCAGACTAGAGACAGGTTAGCTGGTGATGCACAAGTAGCTGATTCGGAGGCGAGCAGAAGGCTTCAATGTATGATATAAATAGATATTCTCCCTATGTCGTTGGTGGTCACTACTTGGGCATTAGTAGTGTACCTCCCTTATCTTGTTTTTACCTTTAGAGACAGTTTGAAAAGTTCTAATAATGACGATGTGGAACATAAGCTGTATTTGAATTTTCCGCTGCTATGATAGTTTGTTTTCAGCTTATGCACTGTCTCACCTGTTTTATGTCAAGTATGTTGTTATTATATTTTGTTCCATGCACTGTGAGACATTCTACAGGTTCCTTGTTGATTCTTTGTCTTCTTTCTTTCCTTCTGACGACCGTTCCATGCTAACTAGACATGTGTACAATGCACTTTTGGAGTAAATGTCGGTTGGTGCGGGGCGGGTTGTCACATTTGGTATCAGAGCTCTAGGTTGCATAGTTAACCTAGGGAAAGACACTAGGGAGAGATAGTTTACGTATATGAGAGCGCATATTTTTGATTATTTTGGTTTTCAAAACCTATATATATACTATTAGTATAGCTAAGGATGAAGTCGCACTGCACTAGCACCACTATGGAGATGGTTAATCGTTTTCTCTTTACAGATTGAACGATGAGCCGATATGCAAGAGGTGCTGGTAGATGGGCCAATAATGGGAATGCTGCTGGCATGAGGACGATGTTCACTGACCTTATGAGAGAGATGCTTAGAGACGTTCAGAGGGCAGCTCCCAATGCCGGAAATGGTGGTGGTCCAATAGTGCAGGCGCCTAGGGTCGATTTCTCCAAGCTATGCACGGATTACACTAACCTTGGTGAAAAGCCATTCCACGGAACGGAGTCGGCCACAGATGTTCAGGATTGGTTGGATAGCTGTGATCGTATCTTCGACAACTTGGGTATCGAGGATGCGATGAAGAGAAGGTTAGCGTTTCGTCAGTTGCAAGGGCGAGCGATGAATTAGTGGAATGCTATTAAGACAGCCACTCCAGAGGATCAGGTTACTTGGGATCAGCTTAAGGCTCTCTTTAGCGACAAGTTTATCCCAGCTTGCTCAGAAGTCGGAATTGTTTAGGGAGTTCTAGGAGCTTAAGCAGAGTGATAGGGCAGTCTCGGAGTATATTGCTGAGTTCGACACTTTTTCGAAGTATGGATTATCCCTTATCGATACTCCCGAGAAGAAGAACGAGAAGTTTATAACAGGCTTGGATCAGTACTTCGGGGAAAAGCTTATTAACCACATCGATGAGACAATTGAATCGATTGTGGGGAAAGCATTGAGGTTAGAGAGTCTTTACCCTAAGCCAAAGACTGAGGTTGCTATTGCATCTACAGAGGAGCCAAAGCCGCAAGCAGGTGGTGGAGGCAAGAATAATTCCCAGGACAAGAGGAAACAAGACCAAACCATGGATGGTCAGAATAAGAAAAATAAGAAAGACGGCGAGTGCTTTAGCTGTGGTAAGGAGGGCCACTATGCCAGAGATTGTCGGGAAAAGCCTGGGGAAAGGAAGGGCTTTAATTGTAGCCAAGTGGCACATCACAAGAATGAATGTCCACAACCTCCTAGGGAGAAGCAGATCGTGAAGGCATATGCTATCAACGCTGTTCCTTCTTCGTCGAATGCCCCAACCGCGGCGCAGAAGGAAAAACGTGTGTTATTCGAGGTATGCTTTCTATTTAAGATGTTTTGATCGAGTTTTGTTTGACAAACTTGAGTTAGTCGATAGACCTTTAGTAGTGACGAACCCGATTGGTGGTTCGACTAGCCTCAGTATGATTTGCCGTAACGTGGTCTTATCGAGTCATGGATGTATGTTTGTTTGTGATTACTTTGTTTTGGGCTTTACTGGGTTTAGCTATACTTTGGGGAGTCAATCTACTCTAAAGGAATAGGGTGGTATTAGATACCTACCTAATGATGGTGATAATAACTGGAGTTAAGGAAGCTGAGAGGTTATCGTTGTATTAAGTTCTAGTTGTCTCTAGGAGGCAAATAAGTGCTCCAGTGCTTAGTTGTTTTGCTAGTATCACTTCACGTGGATTGTCCGAATTCGGAGGAGATGTTCCTTAGGTGCTTGTCTGATATTGGTTTAGGCCTATGGGGCTTGTGCTTGGGGAATGTCGAGTTCGACTAGGATAGTTTGCGAGAGAGATAAATAGTTGTTGTGATTTTCATTGGATAACATCTTGGTTTACTCGAGGAGTAATGGGAAACTGTGACATGATAAGACTATTCGGTGATATGGACTGCCCCGAGTTAGACTCGATAGGGTTATGAGATGACTCGAGTGGGACTCGAGAAAGATGCAAAGTAATGGATTGTTTAGGACCTTATGCTAATCTTCTTTTTGAACAAGTAGGATGTATTCGTCGATCATGGAGGATGCAACGAAGATTAGGACGATTCAAGTTGGACTTGAACTTGTAAAAGAAAATGGGTGTTCGTTGATCTTGGAGATGCAACGAATAGGGAGACGACTCACGTTGGACTAGGGTCTGTAGGTAATGGATACTCAAGACTGGGTCTGAATTTATGGGTAATACATTGACTCGAGTTGGACTCGAGAAAACTACAAGGAATCGGATTAGCTCGAGTTGGACTCGAGAGGGCAGCAAGATAATGGATAGACTTGGGTGGGACTCGAGTGTTTCATGTGGACTAAAAGCAGGGGTATCTGGGGACGCCCACTTACCTTGGATCCATTGGACGTGATATAGTTATCCTTGGAGGATAAACGTATGTTGGACGTACGATAGTCCGTTTGGAGGCAGAGTTTCCATTAGTTATTGATGTTGGTTGGACCAGACATGCAGGTATCGACGTATTCATTTGGCAGGTGATAGATAGGATTTGTTTGATGGATGCTATGATTGTTGTGTTTGCTCCTATCTTTCTTCTCTTGAGTATCACCTGTAGGATCCTGTTGAATGGAAATAGTATAAGTTCGTTGATCATGGTGATATGACGGGTGTAAGATACTTTACGTTAGACTTGAAGTATGTGGGGCATTGTGGAGCGTCCGTTGACCTTGGAGATTCAGCGGATATAGGTGCTTCAAGTTGGACTTGGACTCGAAGGTAGAGTACCTAGATTCATTGGATGGGTCTAGTTCACCTTTAAAAGGTGAATGTACGTTGGATGTGCAGTACGAGTATAAGCGGAGTACCTAGGTTCATTGGATGGGTCTAGTTTGCCTCTAGGAGGTGAATGTACGTTGGACGTACAGTACGAATGTAGGAAGGACTCAAGTTGGACTTGAAAGGACATTTAGAATGTAGTGGAAAAGTTTGGCGTATAAGGTTGGATTACCTAAGAAGATGACAGTAGAGACGAATGCCATAGTACCAGACTAGGTGCGATAGCTGATGCATTGGGTAGGAGACATGCCAGTTTAGAGGCTATTTTTCTGGAATGGAAGCAACTAGAGTATATCATGCGATATGACTTCAGACTTAAATGTGAATTGGATTCAGAAACGCTAATAAGCTTAACGATTAGATCGATCTAGATTAAGTGGATCGGTTCCAGTCAGAGGGACGATCCTAATATATTAGAAATTACCTCTAGGGTAGAGATGGGAATCGATGGCGAGAGAACGACTGTACTTGGGAAGTAGAGAATGACATAAGAAAGTCGTATCCAAAACTCTATGCCTGGTAAGATTTACTTTGCAATTTAGTTATTCCGCATGCTAGGATAGACTTGTTTTGCGTGTTTGATTGTTGTTTTATGGCTGAATGGCATGCGGAACCCTTTGTGTGTTTTGGTTAAGGAATTTCGGGGACGAAATTTCTTAAGGGGGGAGAATGTAACAACCCGCATTCTACGCATCGGAGGATCGTAGAATATTTATTTCTTTCTTGTATGAAGTCGTATGGTCATGTGGCTTTGGGAAACGACCATTAGGGTCATTTCCCATGTTCATGATTTTTGCCGATTTTTAAATGACCGTTTTGCCCCTAGCTGATCTTGTTTTGGCCATAACTTTTGATTGGAAAGGAGTTTTGACTTGAAACTACTTCCATTAGATTCGTTTGATGGTTTAACTTTCCGTAGAGTGGTCACATGTGAAAAACGGACTTATCGTTTGGGAGATATGGCTGAAATAAGGTTTGGAAGGCGAAAAACTGCTTAACCGGGCCAAATAGGGTGATTAGTGAATGGGCCCATAACCCATTTCGGGACTAGGGTTATGAGGAGGCCGAAAAGAGTTAGGGTTTCATTTCATTTCAGTTTTCTAGCCTCCACTTAACTCTTAAAAACCCTAAAAATGGCCTCCAACCTCTAAATCACCTCCAAATCACTTTCTAATCAAGGATTAAGCTTACCAACATCAAATTGAGGAGAGAAAGCACCAAGGCAAAGTTAGAGCTGCTGTGTTATATTGGGAACAGCGCCAAACAGAGATTTATTTCAGTTTTGAGGTTTTATTTGTAGCTAAGGTGAGTGATTTGCATTGTTTTTCACTAATTACGGCTAATTAGGGTAATTAGCGAAGATTAGCGAAATTGTAACTCAGAAAAATCTAGAAAAATTTGTAAAATTCCAGAATATTATTTTATGCCTCTGATATGAATTTGGGTTAATTTGGACTAACTTTGCTAATCCCGGAATTTAGGGGATTAAGGGGTGATTAGTGATAATTAGTGAAATTATGCATCATAAAAATATGGAAAAATATTCAGAAATTCTTAAATATTATTTTAAGCCTCTATTAGGAAATTTGGCTCATTTGGATAAGTTTTGCTAATTGTACGCTTAAGCATGATTAAGGGGGATTAAGGGAAAAACATGGGTTTTGGGTATGTTTGATCCATTTTATCCTATCAAGTTGTTGTTTTGATGTTTGTGGTTGATAATACATGTTGCTATGACTGTATGGTATGATTTGTGATTGTTTGGAATAGTTGGAATGGTCGAAAACGCCGTCGAGTGGCGTATAAACAGTCGTTGGAAGTTGCAGGAAGAACTGCAGGGTTTCAAATCGGGTCTGAGGAGGAGTATCGGACCATAGCTTGGCACAGGAGAAACGCCATATGAACTGAATAAGAGAAGGGAATCAGATCGGAGGTTGGGAGGAGGATCGGACCGGAGCCTGGACATCTCGACCCGTACCGAAGGCAAGGTATGACGAACCGAACCGAGTTGCATATATCCGAATCGAACCGAGTAGCATATATCCGAACCGAACGTGAAGATTGAGTATTGTATTTCGAGCTGGAGCTTGAGCATTATACATGGTCGAACCGAACCGCCAGAGGAGGATAGCTACGACTGAACCGATCCGATGACGACTAAAAACCCGAGATGCAAAGGTAGTCCAAATGGAAGTTAGAGCTCAGGATCCAGATGGGAACCAATGAGTTCACTTCATGATTGGGCTTTGCTGCGGGACGTGTGCAAAGGGGTTGTCGGTATTCATAACTTTGATTCGCCACTGAGAGACGGATCGTGGGCTTGTAGTGATAGTTGTACGGGATTGGATTCCGTCATGGCCCAATGGATAGGTGACCAGCGTAGTGGATATCGTACGCTTTACGCACCGAGTGAGAGATGTGAGGATGGTTTCTATGTTTGATTTGTTTGCCATCATTGCAACATGCACAACCCCACCCCCGGTATTCTTTACACCTTCTGTTTAGTGGCACCTTAGAGTATTGTACGATATGTAGTGCTAACTCTTTTGTTGCAGGTCCAGGTTCAGGTATGATTGGATTATACTTGTTATTGTTCTGTTTTGTTGCTTATCGCTCGTACCAGACTTTTTGTCTGACCCAGAGTTTTATGTCTCTTCTTATTACTCTGGGTGTTCTCACGAGCAGACTAGAGACAGGTTAGCTGGTGATGCACGAGTAGCTGATTCGGAGGCGAGCATGAGGCTTCCACGTATGATATATATAGATATTCTCTCTGTGTCGTTGGTGGTCACTATTGGGCATTAGTAGTGTACCTCCCTTATCTTGTTTTTACCTTTAGAGACAGTTTGAAAAGTTGTAACAATGACGATGTGGAACATAAGCTGTATTTTGATTTTCCGCTGCTATGATAGTTTGTTTTCGGCTTATGCACTGTCTCACCTGTTTTATGTCAAGTATGTTGTTATTATATTTTGTTCCATGCACTGTGAGACATTCTACAGGTTCCTTGTTGATTCTTTGTCTTCTTTCTTTCCTTCTGACGACCGTTCCGTGCTAAGTAGACATGTGTACAACGCACTTTTGGAGTAAATGTCGGTTGGTGCAGGGCGGGTTGTCACAAACTCGTACCCAAATGGGTTGGTGTGTCTGCATCAATTATCGGTAGTTAAATTCTGCAACATTTAAAGATCATTTTCCTCTTCTTTACATTGACCAGATGCTTGAATGATTAGCCGGATACAAATCATATTTCATTCTTTATGGTAATTGCGGCTATTACCAAATTCCTATCGCTCCTTATTATCAAGAGAAAGTGATATTCACTTTTCCATTAGAAACATTTGCTTACCAACACATGCCACTGGGATTTATAATGACCCTGCGGTTTTCTAATGATGCGTGGCTGGAATCATTTTTGATATGATTGAGTACTTTCCTAAATTTTTTATGGTAGACTTTTCGATATTCGGTGACTCAATTTCTGATTGCTTACATCAACTTGAATTGTTCCTAAAATGATATAAAGATAAACATTTAACTACGAACCGGAAAAAGATACCACTTTATGGTTAAAAATGGCATAGTCCTTAGACATGCATTCCAAATAAAGCATTAAGGTAATAAAAACAAAATTGATGTTATTTCAAATCTACCTATTCCAGATGTGTTAAAGACACTTGCTCATTCCTCGGACATACATGTGTTTACCAACTTATCATAAAAGGTTTTAAAAAAATTGCTTTCCATATGACTAATCTTGTAACAACCCAAACTTCTTAATGTCAAGTGTATGAGGATTTCATCAGGAAATATGAAGTGTATAGGTATAAAATAACGTCACAGATACTAAAATTCACAAGGCAACATATGAAAATCACAACGGAACTTAAAATTTTATTTAAGGCAGAATAAAAAGTTTTATTACATAATAGATCATAAAGACTACAACTGTCCCATGAAAGCAACATTATCGGAGTACCAAAATGAAAATTCCTCTCAACATCAACTATAAGAATATGTCAAACGCGGAACAATACATGTAACAGCAGAGAATGAGACAAATGAGAATCTCCAATGGGATAAGCTGGGCCAAAACTCTATCAGCTACTAGATCCTCCACCCTGAGAACCTGGATGGTAAGGAAGGAAGAAGAGTGATTAGTTGGTATATTTTAAGCTTAACTCCCCATTTAAGTTTATTAATAAGCCTACTTTCTTCATATAGCTATTTTCCATATCATAGGTTTCATGTAAACTTCAATTTATTGGTTGTTTGTAACATCATTTTTTGATTAAATTCATTGTACAACCCAACCCCCACTTTTTAGCGTCTATGCAAGTGTCATTTATTCAGTTTATCAAAGTTACGGTTCAATTATCCTTTGTTGCATAATTCCAATAAGCCCTAATTTATCCTTTTTTACATAATTCGTACTTTTCCCAAATGCGCTTTTATTTTCAAATTCATATTTTTACCCCAAAATAAAAGGAATGATGGTTTATGCTCTTTTAAGGCCTAAACTCAAAATGGAAATAAAAAGAACAATGGCCTAGGCTCAATAAAATAAGAACATATTTGAAATTAAATAGGGCTAAATCAAAACTGTAAATGAAATTATATATGAAGAAAAAGAGATAAAGATGAACTGAATAAATTTACAGTAACATACTAGATTATTGAAATAGACAAAAGAAAGGGTAGAAGCAAAAATCACACACACACACACACACAGATATATATATATATATATATATATATATATATATATATATATATATATATATATATGGATTATTCACAGAAAAGAAAACTGAAATATGAAGAAATTAACAACTAATATACTGTCAAAATAAACCCCAATTCATTCTATTTTTATAATCACAAAAAATACTCACAAATTTAAGCAATCAGATAAGCCTATTAGGAAATCTCTATATATAAATATTCTTCAAAATATATATACAAAAACCCAAGTTTCAGAACTCCATTAAAATATTTGAGGAGAAGGTTGTATAAAGTGGAGGAAGAAATTGAAGGAAATGGAGTAGGGAATAAGGCTAGGTTTGGAGCTATATTTAAAATAGAGCTATGGGATTTAGGACCTCTAGATTTTAGGTTAAAAACTTAGTCCATCATATTAGAAAAAGCCTCCATAAATTGCAACCCGAAAGAAGTATGAATTGCAACATAAACGTGTGCACTAGGTTGCGCATGTCACTGGGATGGGTCGACCCGCTTGGGGTTTTGGTCGACACCCAAGTTGACCGAGCTAAAGACTGCGACACCCCAGTTAACGTGATTTGCGGATGAATTAATTTCTTAGTGATTCGTTGTTTATTCAAATTTCAGGTTTGAATTTCAAAGTTTTTTGTAACACCCCGCATTTTATGACAATTTAATAATTAGATAATGCATATGTATATATTTGCACAGACATAAATGTATATATGAAGAATAAAAATAAAGATACTGCAAATAAAAATTTAATGCATGCGATGTAAGAAAGAAAGGATTAGTTGCATGCACTGATTTACAAATATTATACATTAATAATAAAAGAAAAATAAAAGAAAAAGATTCATGCAGTGGGTTAAAGGAAATATTGTAACAAACATGAAAAAAAGAAGTAAGAAGAGAATAATAATTACCATTGTTCTAAGCCTCGTTAACAATAGCCATAGTAGTCCAGTTGTTAGAGGATGTGACTTGCATAAAAGAGGTACAGAGTTAGATTTCCACTGGCGTCACATTTTTATTTTAAGGGAACGACTAAAATTAACACATGTTCTAAAGACAAAATATGTATAAACGCACATATAAGGAAAAGTATACATATAAGGAAGTAAAGAAAATATATGCGTATATATATGAGAATATATATGTATATATGTGCATATATATATATATATATATATATGTATGTACACACACACACACAAGAGATAAAGTCCAAGATATGCCTGCAATTAAAGAAATATGGCAAGAATCAAATAACGGTGCAACACCGTTTGAATTTTGAAAACGAAACTAAAGTTGTGCATATATATAAACACGTAAAATGGCCATTAGAAGATTTATGTACGCATAAGAAGATTACATGTGCATATAAAAGATAAATAAATTCCAAAAATTCAAACAACTGAAAATCAAATTTCTACGCCAAAACAGCTCGTGGGACCCATGGGGGTCGACACCGGGATCGACACCCTTGTACGGGGGTCGACACCCCCCAGATCGGGGCAAATTCATTAGCGTATCTAGACTGTTTTCTTAACTGTGTTCAATGCTGACTCAGCGCTGCGTGTACGATAAGGTCCTGAACACCTATAAATAGGCTAGCAGAGCCTAGCCTAAATCTCATATTCTCTGAGATAATGTCTAAGCTCTGCCATTCTTCTTCCTCCTCAAATCACTTTAGAAAAATAAGATAATTAGTTTAGGAATATTCTGAATTAAGATCTAGAGGAAAAGAATGAAAATTAATAAGAAGGTGTTCAAAATCATATGCGAAGCTAGGTAAATTCTTGGATCTAGCCTATTCAATTTTCTTCCACTTTCTTCCCTTTTTCTTTTAGTAAGAATTGTGGATCTATGGTTGTTAGGTTCTAAATCCAGTTAGGTAAAACCATGGAATGCTACATCTGGACCAGGTCCAGGAATTGGAAAGCAATTTAGGTGAGTGGATTTAAGTTATATCATTTTTGATAATGATATATTATCGTTTAACATTCCTCGTTATTATGCAATGTAAAGTGATGAAATGCTAACATGACATGTTGAAATATTAATATGTTAAAAATATTAATATGTTGGAATGTTCATTTGTTGAAATGCAAACTTGTAAAAATATGTGTGACGATTACTATTATAATTGCATGACTCACTTATGGCATATTATGTACTTGAATTATTAGTTGTAGAATTGAGAAAATGACATGTTAACTTGTTAGATTTGAACAATTACATGATTAGATGATTACATGTTAGAATAGAATCAATTATATGTTAGGAAGAACATATAACATAAAATGGGCTTAATATGATGACATATAAAATAGGTTGCAGTACAAATGTGGAAAGAATAATATGCCTAAATTTACAGTAAATAGAAAACTGTGACGCACATAGACATGAGGTTAAATTCAACTTGAGGTAGAAGTCTGCCTGGAACCGCCTGCAAATCCAGCGCCCACAAGTTGTTAATTTAATGTGAGAGGTCTAGTGCATACATAAAACATGTAACGGTGCTAAGACACGAGGTTAAGCCAACTTGTGTAAAAAGTCTGTCCGGAACTGCCCGGCGAATCCAACATCGACAAGTGGCTGGCTTAATGTGAGAGGTCTAGTACATAAGTATATATAAATATATATAAACAAGGATAGAATTAAATGGCACTAACTATGATTAATGGAAATGAATGAAAGATAATTACAACATTAAAAGAAATGGAATGAATGGGGAATGATAATAACCTATTATAAATAAATTACAGTAATGCAAATGTTATATAATAGGTAGGCATGTCCTAGGGACAAGTGGGGATTATAACTTATGTTATTATAAACAATAAGGAAATTGGAATAACTTATGAAATAAGATAAGTTGTACTTAATTGTAAATTAAGTTATCTACGAGAACGATAATCTGAAATATGCTGATAAGAACAACATAAGTTATATTTATGAAAAAGGAACTTATTAGTGAATCTTAGTTAAGAGAACTAAGTTAATAAGTAAACAACGATAAGTTGTAGTGACAGTATAAGATGGAATTATGATTAAATAAGAAAGAATGAGGCAAACTTATGAAATGAAATAAGTTATATTTAATCATAAATAATGACTGACATGTTAAACAGAAAACATGTGAATTGTGATGTACTTAATTACATATTAAGTAGAACATGCTACAGTTAGAAATCAAACAAGAATATAAAGGGATTGTGGATTACAAACCTTGGATCACAATCTAGAGAGTAACATGTTGTAGGCTTATTAATGGGCTTAAATGGGTTAAGTTATATGACCGAAATTAATAAGCAAGAGGAACTTGATAACTTGAATAAGAAGTCAATGTGAATGAGAATAACCAAGATAAACGAAGCCTGGTGAGTTAAAGCAAGAGCATAGAAGAATGTTTAGACATAGGGTCCAATAACATATTGAAGTGAGGCGCTTGGATCGATCTGCACGTTTGGGGGTGAATAACCCAACTGGGTCGATCATCGTGGTGTAATAAGGCACGAGGGGAGAGCACGTTCATCTGATAAGTCTGTTGGCTCTGAAAGATTGGAAGGAGAAGCACGCGACTTCCTGAGATACGTAAGGTGCTCTTGGTAGTCCTCTATGCGGTGGTAGATGTTTAGGCTGTGCTCGCAGAGGTTGAGTCTGCGCATTACTACCAGGTGGGTGGGCCTTGAGTGCAAAAGTAGCTTCGCAGCCAAAATGTTTTTTCGCGGTGATATTAGGGTGATTTAGCGATCGCCTCAACAGGAGGCGAGGTCAGGACCAACAAGGATAGCAGTTCGTCGGGTATCCGTCATCGGCAGCCAGTGGGATGCGAAAAGACTAGAGCTAAGCCCAAGACACCATTAACCTTTCACTATCGAGGCGCGGTGGTTGAGGGGAGACTCCAACTGGATGTTTAGATTATTTGTTAGGGGCAAGTCGCTTAGCTCTTGTAGTCTTTACTAGTTGAGGGAGGGGCCGAGGTGGGGCCATAGCCACCGTGAAAGATAAACCCAAGGGATATCTGTATTTTGAGGCCCTTAAAGGAAGGCATGTACTGATATGGAAAAGCTCCCGACCGAGCTTCGTGTTTCTTGTATAGCTCTGCGACGGAACTCAGTGCACATTAGAGGTTATGTGTGGTTAAAACGTCGAATACGATTGACGTTACGTACGTGGGAAAGTTTAGATACATGCATGTCTGCCCTGCGTAGTGTATCGTAGACTTGAGGCATTACTCTATGATGGAATCTGATTCAATTGAAGATGGCAATCCATACACTTTTGTAGCATAGTAATGACAGATATATGCGGAACGTAACATTGTTATGTAGAGATCCGTACGTCACTTCGGCATAGGATGAGGGACTCTGTTCATTTCTATGGCATTATGGTAGAGACCGTGTGAGTTGGGTATCATGGGGGTGTACCTCAATATTAGGGAGGGGGTACACTACAACAAAAATAGCCTATTAAAACGTCCATTTTACAACGGGCGATGGTTGCCCGTTGTAATAGGATTCTGTTACAACGGTCATTTCCGTGACCGTTGTAATAGATACCTATACAACACCCTTTTTACAACGGGCATAGACTGCCCGTTGTAATAAATGCTATTACAACGGTCATTTTCAGGCCCATTGTAATAGACGACTATTTTACAACGGTCAGAATATGTCTGTTGTAATACATGTCTATTTTACAACGGTCACAAAATACCCGTTGTAATATATGCCAATTTTCGACGGTCAATAATTAATACTTAAAATACTTCCATAAAATTAATTTTGATTATTTAATAATTAATCATTAACCATATATCATTAATAATATTATATTATTTAATAAATAATCATTAATAATATTATATTAATCATTTATAACTTATAATAATTAATGATTATTATTAAATAATCTCTAATTATTAATTATTATATATAACCAGTATTCCAACAAACTTAATTTTACTTTCCAGTTATTAGTAAGTAATATATATCCAGTAATTTATATCAATAATTTATAATTAATAATTAATATTAATAATTTATGATTAATAATATTACTACACTATCTAAAAAATACCATTTTTCAATATTGAATCCGCATTAAATCACCAAAGTGTTGTAAAAATACTTGATCTTTCACGATATTTAAAAAAAATGTTGTAATAGGATTTCCATGACAATGTTTTTATTTAAATGTTGTTAAAGTAAAAATATCTACATTGTGTACCCAAAGCTTTAAAAAAACTTTTAAATAATTTTTTCTCTTTATATAATTGTATACATATTGGATTTCATTCAATGATGTTATGTAACTTATATTATTGCCTTTTACTAAATTTGTTTACTACTTTACACAATAATGAACAATAAAACAGTTATATTAATAATTCCTATCAAATAGTTAAAAACTAATGTAATAATTGCTAAGCATTGATCCAAAATTATTATTAAATGACAAATATGCACTAATGAATTTGCTCTTTGCCGTTAATGAATTTAAACCAAGAGCATATATGACGGTTGCGATCAAAATATGTTTTTTCATTTTGAATAATCACCACCAATAAATTTATACAACACTCAAATTTTTAGAGCACTTTAATATAATCGCAAAAATCGCATCTTAAACTAGCCTCATTTATCCAAGCTACTAATTTTAGAAAAGCATAGAAATTTAGATTTAGTTTTAAAATTATTAATTAATAACTAATATCATTTGTAAAACCACGTGTCTGAAAACATGCGATCTTTCATATATGAACTTTTGGTTTTAAGAGATCATAAATATTTCTCTCGGTTCCAAAAATGCGCTCCAATCCTTAATTTGTTGACCGAATATTTCAGCCCTACCGCCATAACAAAAAATAAAACTTAATCTCTAACTCGTTTCTTTCAGTAAACCTAGTCTATTCTAAATCGCAACCGCCACAAAAATCCTCTTTCACTGCTTCAATTTTCGCTTTATCTTCATCCTCAATTTCCAATTTGTGAGTCAAGACGAGGGATGCTACCGCTTTCCTCAATTTCCAATCATGTCTGCACTTCTTTAAATTTCTCAACTGGCCTGGGTCACTACAGCTTCCTTCAATAATATGATTCAAGCTCTAGGTATTGTTTGGTTCTCTTTTCTTCTTACAGTTAAAAGCACAACTAAGCGAATTAACAACAGCAAGGGTAGCAGTGCAATGAGAAAAGGGCCATGGATGGCCGAGGAAGATGAAATATTGCTGGAGAACTTGCGCAAGCATGGACCGCATGATTGGAGCTCCATTCGAAAAAGAGGAAGCAAATTGAAGCTTCTGAGCAAACACCGAAGCAAGAAGAAGAACAAGCCGAGGTGCAAAGACCTAAAAGAAATCTTTTAGGATTCAAAATAGGACCAGCTACTGAAGCCAAAACTGATAAACCAGTTTTTAGAAATAAAGAGAATGTAACGAACCAAGATTTTTAACGTTTTAAAATTTTGAAATTAATTTTTGATTTGCTATTTACGAAATTAATTTTGTTTATAAATTAAAATCTAATCTATTTTATTTAAATTAGTTTTGTATATTTAAATTTTATTACTATAATCTGAATAGCATCATTTAGTTTAACGTTAACTGTATTTTCATAATTTATTGAAGTGTATTGTTGTGAAATACAAGATTTGATTTTTACATTTAACTCTAAGATCTATTTATGTATTTATTTAGATTTGAAATTTTGATTTTTAAATTTACTTATGTTTGTTTTGGGATAAAAATTACACATATTTGTTGTTTAATGTTAGAACACTTGTTATATATATACGTAGTATAATAATACATGAAGAAAACATTATTTAATTTCAAGTGCCGCTTGTTTGAATTTGTTGAATTTGGTTTTCACTTGTCTATGGGGTTCTAAGTTTGCATCGCGTGTTCCCTTTTATCTCCGTTCCTTCCTTTTATTTTTGATTTATTTCCGTTCCCCTTTCCTTCTTTATTTTTTTTCTACCAGCTTAAAGCATTCTTTCCCCAAATCTCCTTTTACCCAAATCCCTAGTTCGCTCCACCAAATTTTCCGATCGTCCGCTTCCTTGTATGGCCACCAATAGATTCCATCTCGCTCTTCCTTGCCCTTGCCTAGCATCGTTAGTTTCCCCTTCTAAACCCAAGTCTCCACTGTCTACTGTCTTCAGCGCTGACGCTTGTTCCCCTCATTCAACAAATTGCTCCGCCTTTCAGTTCGTCGTCGCCCAGTCTTCGTCTCCTCCATCGTGCCGCCTCTGTCCATCGAGATCCCAAATACCCAGTCGCAACTACCCATCTCCGAGCAACGGCAGCAGCTGCCGCTGTTCCCTCCTCAGGGCCCAGTCTCGTTGTCCACGCCATCAGCGTCTTCAGCAAAGTGGAGCTTTCTACCATCCCTTGTCATCGCTACTTAAGGTAAGTGTGCTTACGATTAAATTTATTTTAATATGCCACTTCGCACACGCACGAGATATAATTGTTGGGTTGTAGTTGTTATCTGCTTCTTGTCTACTTTGGGTATTGCGGTTATTAATTGTTGAGTTAGGAGCTTGCTGTATGTTTGATTTGTGTCTTGCCTGTATTCTCATGGCCGAATCATTCCTGCATGTACTGTCTTTATATATATACTTGTTGTTGGTAGGTTTGTGCAAAACTTATATAACCTTAATACTTGGAGAAATTGGAACCTGTTGTGTCTTAGTAAATAATTTAAACCATGCGTGCCTGTTATTGGATCAAGAGTTCTTGCCTACTTTATTGTTTTTCCCTTATGATTGTTGTAGCATTGGTACCTGCGTTTTACTCCTTAAGAGCCTTATCGTGGAACATATACATTTATCATCCTGTTAAGCTTGGGTTGGTTATTAAGTACAGTTGCATTTATTTAGTTATCTTAGGAAATGCAGAAACAATCAAAATGATTTTTATTATGAACTTACCATTGGACTTTTGCATACATGTGTATGAGTGAGAATTTGGTTTTATATAATTGTAGTTATTACCAGTTTCATCCTCAATAATGATGTTCTGCTGTCATTTGAATTGTGTATGATGAAACACAACATTTTAGTCGAACCATTGAGCCATGAATCTTGGTGAAAGTGTTAAGTTCATAGATGTTCATTTAAGTATATATGTGTAAAAAGAAAAGGGGGTTAATCTAACCTGAGAACAATTTAAGGAAGTTTTACCATGAATAATTTATGTTGTTATAATTTATTATATAATTAATTATCTACTGTTTTGGTTTGTAAATATTGTTTCTTTGGGTGTTTTTGACTTTTGTTTTTGATGGATTTGCTTTTGTAAACACAGGTATAGGCATTTGATGCTAAATGTGGTGTCCTTGTTTCCGCATGCTAAGAAGGACAATAAAATTGAATCCATGGATATTAAAGGAGCTACTCTTAATGAGTTGGTTGAGCCGAGGAATTGCTCAAGCTGCCTCTTTTTTGAGGTGGTATTGAGTAGAAGAGTGGTGTTTAAAATTTTAAATAGGCCATTTCATTTGTAAAGTAAGGCAAGATGGATAAGCACACACTGAACATGTGATTCGTCATGCTTTTATGTTTAGGTTAAATTTAATAAGAATTTTATTTTTAGTGCACACAATGGAAGAACTGAAACTTACTGGCAATCATCTTAAAGGTTCTCGACCATTATTAACTTTCTCTACAAATTTTGATAAAGAACCTCGATCGATGCTTATGAAAGAATTGATAACTCAGGTATGTATTATCTTAAATTTTGTTAATTGTGAAAATTTAGTTGAGCCATTCATTGAGTAAAGTCGTTAAAATGTCATGTAATGCTGCAATTTAAGTGCAACTATGTTATTGAGTAAGTCATTGAAATTGGTTGAGGTGTCAACTTTAAAATGTTGTATAATGCGCAGACCTTGACCAGAGCTTTATAATCTAGAATTGCAGGACATGTTTAACATGGATATGTAATTATATACAGTGCATGCACACTAGCCATTTGATCATTAGTATAATTTTGGGAGCTACATACTTTTTCCTGGTCTTTGCTAGTTAAATGAATCCATTGGGTTTTTCCATCTATAATAAAATTCTCTTTACTCTGTTTGCATACATTTGGAACACCAAAGGATCAGATGGAATTTGTAAGCTGTGCTCTGAACAACAACTAAGTTGTTGTACTCTGCATAGAAACTAAGTTGTGCTCTGAACATCAACTAAGTAGCTGTGCTCTGAAACTAAGTTATGTTGCTAGGAGATAGTTATCTTTGGAACTTAACTACTATAGTTTGCACTTGTATCCTCTGCTCTACCTAATAATATCTGGTGATATGTGTACAAAAATAAGGAATAAAACAATTAACTTTTTGTGCATTCCCAATTTAGTGCAATGCTGTAAGGTTACAGCAATGCAAGACTTAAATGTTGTATAATAATATATTCGCTCTACATTTGGTAAAAAAAAATTCTTTTTTTGTTGTCACATTGTGCTAGTAATAATATGCAGACTCAAGATCAACAGGCTGTTGGATCTACCTTCATGTGGCACAAACATTACGTTTCCTTGGTCTAGTGTTGGTACATACGAAACTAGTTATGTAATTTATGTTAGAACTATGTCGGCACAACTTATCTAACCTTTTGGAATGTAAAATTATCTAGTCTTTTGGAGAATAAACTTATCGAACTTTTTGAAATGTGTTGGAATGATATGATTCATGCTTCAATCTTTTAGTATGTGTTAATATGTGATTTTGATTGTTGCATTACAGTATTTATTGCATGTTAAAATATTCATTATTATTATGGATGTATATCACAGCAGTTATATTTAAATTTGCATTTATTTCGCAAGGGGCAAAAACTGTTGTTATATCATAATTTTACAATGGTCCATGGCCTGTTGTATAATAGGTTTACCACGTAGTATATTACAACGGTTGACAATCGTTGTAATATACTGTATTACAAAGGGCAAAAGCCGCTTGTAATTTATTAGCTATTACAACAGGTTAATAACCATTGTCATAGAGTCATTGCACGTGACAGAGCAAGTTATTACAATGGTCCTTTACAACAGTCATTGCCCGTTGTCAAATAGTCATGAGCTATTACGACAACGCATATTAAGACGGGCATATACCCATTGTAAAATGCATATTACAACGGTTTTTGCCCGTTGTAAAAGGACTGTTTTGTTGTAGTGGGTAGCTACATATATACTGTATTCGGTTAATCCACTGGGAAATAAATGGGTACGACGTGTGTGTAAGCCTTGAGTGCTGTAAACCCAAGTAACCTAATAAATAAGAAAATGTGATTGAACGTTATATGTAGGATTATCCAAAGTGCATGGTTTAAATCTAGTCACAAGAACTTGTGTTCTGGCCCTCTCCTCACAACATACTTGCAGGTTAGATTTGTGGCAGAGATATGATAGACTTGGATACTGGTTAGGCAATATTATTACTACGATATGGCTATAATTTGATTGTATTATACTTTATCCATTCTGCTGTGAGATAGTTTCTGTGAAGACCCGTAACTCCCCCGGTAAGGAAAGAGCGGATACTTTGAGAACAACACACAAAAGAACGCAGACGGAAGAACATTTCATTGTATATTACAACAATTTCATCAGAATACAAGAATATACAGAGTATGAATAAATATTACACATTATAAAATATCAGAGATTACAATACATTACATAGCAGCGGAAAATAATACAATACACAACTAGATGTAATACATGGGTACAAAGCTTTCCGGATATCATTCCAGCTGTAAACTAGGATCTAGTGAATATAAATCTGCAAAACCAAAGCTACTAGATGTCCGTGTCGAAAATAAGGGCACCTAGATTTTAGGTTAAAACAATAAACTCTAGGTCAGTCATGTGACTGGTATGAGAACTAAAACAGTTATTAATCTTTTATTTTAAATTTAGGTAAATCAAGGGACCACGCCGTATAACACGGAACGGGTTTCCTCCCAAGAATACCAGTGCATAAAACAAACAGCGCAATGCTAAATAAAGAAAAATGAAGCTATTATAAGACCCTGGTCCCATCACACAATGCAACGCAAGCCGGAGGATAGGGTTTTAACCTTATAATAGCCAAGAATGCTTGATACGTTTAAAACAAATCATTTGATACTATTATAAGTGCATAGTGTATAAAACAACTTCACATCATAAGTATCAATCATAGACGGCATAAGCGCCCCATCCCACTATGTCGCCATACCAGGCTCTACAATCAAAACCGCACATGTCACGTATTGGAAGTTTGATTTCCATCTGTGAACTGAGGCAAAAGATAGTACTCTACCGATTCAAGACGCTCTAGCCCGTGTCTCAGGAACAACCGCAACTACCCCTTGGATCGTCAGGGCCGGTCCACCGATGTGGATTATTATGCCTGAACACTATGTTTCCCCGCCCTTTGGGGCGTAAATGAGCCAACAAATGACTCCATCGGCTCCACATAGTCACCGATATGTCCGAGGCACCTCGCAACAGCAACAACCACATAAGTCAAACTCGTTAGGGCGTGTAAAACCATTGACGCCACTTCTAACTAGAAGGAAATGCATGCCCTCCCTGAGGTCCTCTCCCGTTTCTGGTTCACAACCGGGGTGTGAGGCTAGCGAATTCACGTTACACAAAGCTATGCCACACAGGCAGTGCTTTGATCATCAACCACAAGACTTTGCTTTTCAATAGAAGCCTCGATCAATTGCCACTTAGGCATGCCACACAGGCAATTCACTCCATGTGTTTGATATCCATCAATATATAACCTCTGAGCTCGTACGTCTCAGAGAAGGGCGTTAAGCAAGAGAATAAATTCTCCGCCGCCAAACAGATATATATTTAATAGAAATCAATCACACAGAATAAAATCCAATATCAGACACACAGTCCATTTGCAAGTTCGTTCTGGGCCTGAATGAAACCGGAGGCACCTTGTACCTTGCATATCCATCGATCTCCAAGTACGTCTGGACGATCACTAATTGATTCCCTCCTCTTGGGTGTACGGCCCAATCAAGATCATCAGTAATTATCCAAACGACGTGAAGACCTACGGTCTTCACCCACCATCTTCATCTTCGACACCACGTCGAATTAGTTATTCAGAATGGGATAAACCCGGTCTTTCTGAATAACTCGCGTATATAATAAACAAGTGTTACACAAACACAACATACGCCTAATTCCAATTCAGAATATTCTTTTATTAAAATATTCTTATACTTTGGGAAAGGTTCCCATTAATTTTATCAAAGATAAATTCTTTAAATTTATTCTTTAATCTTCTTTGAATATCAATTCAAACTAGTCGGGATTAGCGAACCACACCGGAGTAATCATTTATTTTATTTCCCAATCCCCACCTATTCATCCCATGAAGTAAAACTGGTCATAATTCATATCTAACACCACAGTGTTATCGGTAAATTCAATTACCATTTCACGTTCAAATCTAATTAGAGATTTAACTCTCACCTGGAGTAAAACTGGTGATATTCCATTCTCTATCTTTTCAATCTAATTAAAGATTCATTAAAACTCCACATAGTTTTAATCCTTAACTGGGTTAAAGAGTCAGTGTCATTTAAAACACGGTTCATGATAAACCTAAAATCACGTTCCATTAATTATCGGGTTAAAGAACAAGTGTTATTTAAAACACTATTCACGATAAACCCAAAAAATCAATACCAATTCAATTCCAATTAAATATTATTTATTTGGTACACTTCATTAAATCTAAATAAAAAGATTTAATCTTTTTCTCAACTGGGCTTAAGAACAGTGTTAATGAAGCCACCATTCCCGACAAACCCAAATCACATTTGATATTAAATACAAGGCTCTGAATAGAAAATATAACGGCTTATATTCAATATCAAATTCTACGACCAACAAATATCGTATTGGAAATGACGATATAAATATATCTTTCAAATTCCCATAACAATACATATTTCATTACGAAATCCAACATCGAAATATTCCAAAGACAATTTCGATTCAAATCCATTCCCATTTAATTATTGGAAATTCTGGTTACTTTTAAAACCCTTTTTAAATTCAATTTATTTATTTAAAAATAAATAGAATTATAATTCTAGTTCAAAACTAATTCATTTCGATAAAAATCTACTTTTATCTTTTCAAATATGGAGTTTTTCATCCCAATTCTTCCCAAATCATTTCTTATGATTTTAAACAAATTATTACTATTTTTATAATTTTATCAAGGCCCGTACAGTCGATTTTCATCAACGGCGATCGAACTGCACTTACAGCGACCTTTTCCAAATTTGATTTGGACATAATTCCAAATCCAACCGTTAGATTTCTAATTTCTAATATTCGTTAGAAAGCTCTTTTCGATACGAACCCAACGGTTCCGGGTTTAGGAGAATCCAACGGTCGGATCTCCCGCAATATCCATTTGAAGTCAATGGTCGAAATTCACGAACTACCACAGCGCGACGCGTTCTATTCAGGCCATTATATTATATATATAATATACATAATATATATTTCGTCGATTTCCTTTTAAAACGTGTTTTAAAAATCGTTTTAAATTCGTTTTCGAAATGATTTCAACTTCATTTTCAAATTCAAAACAAGATTGAATTTTTCAATAAAATTCGTTTTAAATTCATCTCAAAATGATTTCAATTTAAATCGATTTTTAATTCAATTTCAGTTCGTTCTCAATTCAATTCAATTTCAATTCGAATTCATTTCTATTCAATTTCAATTCAAATTCAATTCTATTCAATTTTAATTCTATTCAATTTCAATTCGAATTCATTTCAAATTGATTTCCATTCAATTTCAATTCGATTCGAATTCATTTTCAAAATATTCGATTTTGAAATCACTTTTCAATATTCATTATAAAAACGAATATAATCGATATAAATATCGTTTGCGTCAAAATGGCGTCAATCTAATCAACACGGCTTCATATATTTCCATTTTCAAATATTCTATTTCAAATATTTCTTTTTCAAATATTTCTATTCAAAACTGGAATGAGGCCCAATCAATTACCATAGATTTTATTTCTATGGATTTCCATACAACGCATGTATATATCAACAATGACAAATAATCAACCATCATCCAAAGTGCATTCTACACTGTATAAGCATCAAATATAAATATTCAACGCTTATAACAGTCTGTCAATCAATCAATCGACATACAACTAATTATTGGGATTAGTGTATGTCATATATCACCCCAATACCTGTGTGGGGTTTTCCAACAATCAAACACAGATTTTATTTGTGTAGTTGGGCGATGTGTAAAATTTATCGTCCCAATCAATATCAGTCAAATGTGTGTATATAAACAAATCGTCCGATTTTTTTATTTTTATTCCATTTTAAATACACGTTAAAAATTCTATTTTCAACTATAAAATATTTTAACTATATAAATATTTTATTTTCATTTCACATCACATCACACAATCAACTACACAGCAAAATCAAACAAACAAGCATACAAGCCGTCCATGGTCAGTGGACGATGGGTGTCGGGTGCTACTAAACACTGTTTGCATCCCAGTATATATTTTAACTAGAAATAAATTTAAAAGTGAGGAGTTCTCACCGACTAGCTAATCCAAATGCCACGACTCTTCTCATGTAGAAATCTTCGTCGTGCTCGCCTTTCGTCAATTTCGTCGTCCGTAGCCACTGCATATATAAAAATCACATTTTTACACAGTTATTTCATAGTTAAAAAATTCTATTTTTATACCACTACTATATAGATAAAAATTCTATTTTTACACCGCTACTATATAGATAAAAAATCTATTTTTACTACGGTGTTCATATAATAAGATTATATTTTTATCACACTATTCTCTATATAAAAATTATATTTTTATATCGCTCTTCTTCCCATAAAGAATATATTTTTATAACGCTCCTTCCTATATAAAAATTATATTTTTATATCTACTACTAATATAAAGATCGAATTTTTATTTCATCGTTATAAGAATCACATTTTTTATTTCAACATATATATAATAAAAATCAGATTTTTATTTCTCTACATATATAAAGAACAAATTTTTACTAACTATAGAATATAAAAATCGTATATTTTTATTATTAGAAACTAGGAAATCATATTTCTTTTTCTATAAAAAAAAAATTGATTTTGAAACAATTTTATTCCTATATAAAATCTGAGTTTAAAACCACTTTCTTTCACATAAAAAATTTGATTTTAAAACACTTTTATTCCTATTTAAAATCTGAGTTTAAAACAACTGTTTAATTACTAACTCAATTAGGCTAATTATACGAAAAACTCACTGTTTCCATTGGGAGTGGGGGGAGGATGGCATCGCCGGAGCAGTCATCGCGCGGGGGAGGCTCTCTAGATTGGCGGCGGCGGTCCCCTCTGACTGGCGGTGGAGGGTTTGAACGGAGAAAGGGGTTTTTGGGAAATCGTCGATTGATTGGATGAAGAGGTGGAGCGAAAGGGTAGAACAGAGGAGCAGGCGATCGGAGGTCTTGGGGAGGGGGGTGCGTCGAACTGCAGCGGCGTAGGTATGGGGGGGGGGGCTACGGTTCGATAGATTAGGCTTTTTTTCTTTTTCTTTTCTTTCTGATTTATTGAACGGGGGAAGGAGAAATTAGAGGGGGGGTTTATATAAATAATATATATTTTATTATTTTAAAATTTACTAAAAGCAACTTTTTATTTCGACGTCCAAACGAGACCCACCACCTGTCGTCCATAGCAAATTACCCCTATTCCGAACAAAATGGGATATGTTTCGTTGGCCGATTCAATTGTTTAGATTAGTTTCCGTTCAAGTCAAAATATAATCAATGTATATTGAATTTGAACGTGCATTTCAATTTACCGGGGCTACATACTAACTAGAAAAATTTCCGAAAAATATTTTCTAGCTTCGTATTGACGATACGGTACTAACAAAACTAATTTCGTCAAATTCTGAGACCGTTTGAAAAATGGCCATTTTCCAGTCGATTAAAATCAATTAAAACTGATCAAAAGCGTTTTCCTTTGCCACGCTCACATATTGATTCCAAAAATTACAAATTTTGAAACCTAGCAATGATTTGACATCACAGATCCAACAAAAGTGGTTTCATCGAAATCCGAGGTCGTTTGCAAAATTTCCATTTTAAGGGCCTGAATTCCATAGCGATTATTCTGAATTTTCAACTGGACATATCTTTTGATTCTCGCTATGAAATTTCAATTTTTCGGATTCGTTGGAAAGATATTCTCAATTAGATTCTAATAATTTTGGTTTTACTAGAATCCGGTTCATTTTGAATCCTGTACATTCATTTGAAATTCGAAATCGAATTATCAAACTACCACGCCTTTTCTAATTCCTTTTATAATTATAAATAATTATATATATTCTAACGTCGAGCTATATAAATATATACGTTCAAATTCTATTTAAAATAAATTTATCGTCGTTATTATTTAAAATAATTCATTTTAAATAATCAAAATTCGCTGAAATTGCCAAAATAAAAATCTTAAATTGGCTCGGATTTTCCGGGTTATTACAATCTCCCCCACTTAAAACTTTTCGTCCCCGAAAAGGAACGAAGCCGAAAGTTGTTTAACAAATCAACTCAACTTTCATTGTTTTCTTTATGGCTTAAGTTCTTCAATTTTCAGTTTCTAAGAACTTTTCAAATTTTAAAAAATTTGGCTAACACCCTAAATTTTCGAAAAATTTCGCCCTATCCTCCCATGCATCGGGGACTTCAGGATATTTCATATAGCCTCCCATGGCATTTTTCAATCCAAAAGAAAAAGAAAAAGCCAAGCGGCTAGCCAATCGGCTCATAAAATCATCATCACCCAAACAAAATAGTAAATTATGGTAAACACGTACCTATTTGTCGGGCAAACAATTTTATTCTTCTGTTCTAGCCTCCTTGCTATGACCTGTTCAATAGATATACATGTACTATGCATGCAAATGGGACTAATTTTCAATACAATTCACTATTTGATATAATTTGGCTAAAGGTTCAACATTTAATTAATCAAACTATAATCAAACAACACAATCATCAATCAATTAGTGAATTATCATTTCAAATTCATAACTTTGGTATATAGTCAAAAATCACATTTTTGATGCCAATTCACAACAATAAGCCCTATCAAACTTTGGTTCTCGCAGCAGTCAATAGGAAATATATAGATATCACACCTTCGTCACTCGAATATAAATTCTGATGATGATATATCAATCATCAGAATCACCCCCGGACGACTAGAGTGTAATTCTATATCTACCCAATATATTAAAACTTCGAATACACGCGTATCGGACGTATACGCAAAATCTTTATATACTGGATAGTCCAAATTCAATACAAATAAAATATTCAAGTACATATACTTGAATTTAAATTTTAAAACAAAGTTTGTTTTCAATTTTTTTTTTAAATATACTCTTCACACTCGTTCTAGGATACTACTGATCCTATCTCTAACGAGTCGTTCTAATTGGATATTACTGATCCAATATCTGATGAATTCTTTCGTATGGTTCTAATGTGTCTTATTCTTGAGCTCTGTAAACCAAAGCTCTGATACCAACTGTGCAGACCCGTAACTCCCCCGGTAAGGAACGAGCGGATACTTTGAGAACAACACAAAAAAGAACGCAGACGGAAGAACATTTCATTGTATATTACAACAATTTCATCAGAATACAAGAATATACAGAGTATGAATAAATATTACACATTACAAAATATCAGAGATTACAATACATTACATAGCAGCAGAAAATAATACAATACACAACTAGAAGTATTACACGATACAAAGCTTTCCGGATATCATTCCAGTTGTAAACCAGGATCCTGTGAATATAAATTTGCAAAACTAAAACTACTAGCTGCCCGTGTCGAAAATAAGAGGACCCAGAGTTTAGGTTAAAACAATAAACTCCAGGTCAGTCATGTGACTGGTGTGAGAACTAAAACAGTTATTAATCTTTTATTTTAAACTTAGGTAAATCAAGGGACCACGCCGTATAACACGGAACGGGTTTCCTCCCAAGAATACCAGTGCATAAAACAAATAGCGCAGTGCTAAATAAAGAAAAATGAAGCTATTATAAGACCCAGGTCTCATTACCAAGGCAACGCAAGCCGAAGGATAGGGTTTTTACCTTATAATAGCCAAGAATGCTTGATACGTTTAAAACAAATCATTTGATACTATTATAAGTGCATAGTGTATAAAACAACTTCACATCATAAGTATCAATCATAGATGGCATAAGCACCCCATCCCACTATGTCGCCATACTAGGCTCTACAATCAAAACCGCACATGTCACGTATTGGAAGTTGGATTTCCATCTATGAACCGAGGCAAAAGATATTCCTCTACCGATTCGAGACGCTCTAGCCCGTGTCTCAGGAACAGCCGCAACTGCCCCTTGGATTCAGGGCTGGTCCACCGATGTGGATTATTATGCCTGAACACTACGTTTTCCCACCCTTTAGGGCATAAATGAGCCAAAAAATGACTTCATCGGCTTCACATAGTCACTGATATATCCGAGGCGCCTCGCAACAACAACAACCACATATGTCAAACTCGTCAGGGCGTGTAAAACCACTGACGCCACTTCTAATTAGAAGGAAACGCATGCCCTCCCTGAGGTCCTCTCCCGTTTCTGGTTCACAACCGGGGTGTGATGCTCGCGAATTCACGTTACACAAGGCTATGCCACACAAGCGGTGCTTTGATCATCAACCACACGACTTTGCTTTTCAACAGAAGCCTCGATCAATTGCCACTTAGGCATGCCACACAGGCAATTCACTCCATGCATTTGATATCCATCAATATATAACCTATGAGCTCGTACGCCTCAGAGAAGGGCGTTAAGCAAGAGAATAAATTCTCCGCCGCCAAATAGATATATATTTAATAGAAATCAATCACACAGAATAAAATCCAATGTCAGACACACAGTCCATTTTCAAGTTCGTTCTAGGTATGAACAAAACCGGAGGCACCTTGTACCTCGCATATCCATCGATCTCCAAGTACGTCTGGACGATCACTAATTGATTCCCTCCTCTTGGGTGTACGGTCCAATTAAGATCATCAGTAATTATCCAAACGACGTGAAGACCTCCGGTCTTCACCCACCGTCTTCAACTTCGACACCACGTCGAATTAGTTATTCAGAATGGGATAAACCCGGTCTTTCTGAATAACTCGCATATATAATAAACAAGTGTTATATAAACACAACATACGCCTCATTCCAATTCAGAATATTCTTTTACTCAAATATTCTTATACTTTGGGAAAGGTTCCCGTTAATTTTGTCAAAGATAAATTCTTTAAATTTATTCTTTAATCTTCTTTGAATATCAATTCAAACTAGTCGGGGTTAGCGAACCACACCAGAGTAATCATTTATTTTATTTCCCAATCCCCACCTATTCATCCCATGAAGTAAAACTGGTCATACTTCATATCTAACACCACAGTGTTATCGGTAAATTCAATTACCATTTCACGTTCAAATCTAATTAAAGATTTAACTATCGCCTGGAGTAAAACTGGTGATACTCCATTCTCGATCTTTTCGATCTAATTAAAGATTCACTAAAACTCCACTTAGTTTTAATCCTTAACTGGGTTAAAGAATCAGTGTCATTTAAAACACGGTTCATGATAAACCCAAAATCACATTCCATTAATTATCGGGTTAAAGAACAAGTGTTATTTAAAACACTGTTCACGATAAACCCAAAAATCAATACCAATTCAATTCCAATTAAATATTGTTTAATTGGTACACTTCATTAAATCTAAATAAAAAGATTTAATCTTTTTCTCAACTGGGCTTAAGAACAGTGTTAATGAAGCCACTATTCACGACAAACCTAAATCACATTTGATCTTAAATACAAGGCTCTGAATAGAAAATATATGGGCTTATATTCAATATCAAATTCTACGACCAACAAATATCGTATTGGAAATGATATATATATATCTTTCAAATTCCCATAACAATACCTATATCATCACGAAATCCAACATCGAAATATTCCAAAGGCAATTTTGATTCAAATCCATTCCCATCCAATTATTGGAAATTCTAGTTACTTTTAAAATCCTTTTTAAATTCAATTTATTTATTTAAAAATTAATAGAATTATAATTCTAGTTCAAAACTAGTTCATTTCGATAAAAATCTATTTTTATCTTTTCAAATATGGAGTTTTTCATCCCAATTCTTCAGAAATCATTTCTTATGATTTTACACAAATTATTACAATTTTTAATAATTTTATCAAGGCCGTACAGTCGATTTCCATCAACAGCCATCGAACTGCACTTACAGCGACCTTTTCCAAATTTGATTTGGACATAATTCCAAATCCAACCATTAGATTTCTAATTTCTAATATTCATTAGAAAGCTCTTTTCGATACGAACCCTGAGACGACCCCGAACCCCGTACTGACGGTGGCAAGGGTAATCCTTGGAATATAACACAGAAACAGATAACAACAGAACAGAAATAAATAAATACCCCAGATAATGAACAGTGGAATATACTGGATAAACGTAATCATCAGAGTTACACAGTATACAGGATCATACTTAGCATAAATAAAGTTCAGCTATAAATAAATGTATACAGCGGAAAACACACATAATGTAAAAAAGGAGCTGAACAACATAAAAAGAGATAAATGATAGAATCCATCTTCAGCTCCTGCTATCCAGAAAAAGCCTACTAAAACCTGAATACAAGGCTGCCCATGTAGAAAAAGGGGCACCCGAGTTTGAAAGTGAAACAAACTACGAGTCAGTCATGGGACTGGTATGAGAAATCTACTCAACACATTTAAAATATGGCTAATCACAGGACCACGCCACCTTCTTGGAACGGGTTTACTCCATCGGATTGCCAGTGCTTTAAAACAAATAATCCTTTTAAACCTCGCAATGCTTTTTATAAAAATGAAGCCATTATAAGACTCAGTTCCCATCACACAATGCAACGCAAACCGGAGGATAGAGTTTTTACCTTATAACGGCCAAAATATGCTTGATACGAATAAAACAAAAGCATTTGGTATTATTGCTAGTGTTTATAAGTTTTGAAAGCAATTTCGAATCATAATTATCAATCATAGACGGCATTAATGCCCCATACCACTTTGTCGCCATATATAGGTATACAATCAAAACCGCACAGTCACATATTTGGAAATTGGATTTCCGTCATGAACCAAGGCAAAAGATAGTCCTTACCGACTTCGAGACAATCTAGCCCATGTCTCAGGTGAGCGCGCAAGCAAGCCTTTGGAGCGACAGGGCCTGTCCACCGATGTGGATTAAAATTCCTGAACACTACGTTTCCCCACCCTATGGGGCGTAAATGAGCCAACGAATGACCCCATCGGTCTCGGATCGACCGATATAAACGAGGCGCCTCGCAATCCATCATCCACATAAGTAAAATGTCAGGCCGTGTAAAAACACTGACACAACTCCTAGCTAGAAGGAAACGCATGCCCTCCCTGAGGTCCTTCTCCCGTTTCTAGTTCATACCAGGGTGTGAGGCTCGCGAATTCACGTTTTACACAAAACTACGCCACACAGGCGGTGCTTTGATCATCAATCACAAGACTTTGCTTTTCAACAGAAGCCCTGATCACTGCATCTTAGCATGCCACACCGGCAATTCACACAATGCAACTGATGGTTATCAATCGCACAGAATGAATTGCAATGTCAGACACACAGTCCATTTGCAAGTCCGTTCTGGGTCTGAACGAAACCGGAGGCACTAAATACCTCGCATATCCATCGATCCCCACGTACGTCTGGACGATCAGCACTCATTATCCATATTTCGGGATGCCTCCCAATCAGGACATCAGTTACCATCCAAACGAGGTGAAGATCGGTCTTCAACCCCGTCTTTATCTTCGACTTCTTATCGTCGATTCAATTATTCAGAATGGGATAAACCCGGTCTTTTTGAGCAACTCGCGTATATAATAAACAAGTGCAACACAAACATACATACGCATCATTTCAATTCATTAGTCACTAACCGTCAATCAGTAAGAGAACGATTTTCCAAATATTAACCTCGAAGGCCGAAACCAACATCAGATCAACATCCAGGAAAACCATTCGACTTAGCCAACCTTCAGTTAGTTTCTAAATTTCACATCCATATCGTTTATAATATTTTATAACGATTTATCACTATTTTTATTTATTTTAAAATAGCCAATTTATTCAAAACGACGCTTCAGGCCATAACGCGGCCGTGGCGCTGTTTTTCTTCAAATTTGATTTACACACATCTGGAATTCTAACCGTTGGATCTTCACAAAATTTACATCATTAGAAAGAGCTTTTCAAAACGAATCCAACGGTTCCAGTTTCGGGAAAATCCGACGGTCGGATCTCCCGGTATAATCGTTTGAAGTTTCGATTTCAAAATACGAACTTCAGCGTCGTTATTCGATTAAATATA
Source organism: Allium sativum (assembly GCA_030737875.1). Classification (NCBI taxonomy): domain Eukaryota; kingdom Viridiplantae; phylum Streptophyta; class Magnoliopsida; order Asparagales; family Amaryllidaceae; genus Allium; species Allium sativum. The sequence goes on from CM060912.1 coordinate 154,591,928, forward strand.
ATCATATTTTTATATATATAAATATAATCGATTCTGGCACTGTTTTTCTTCAGATTTGAATTAAACATTCCAGACAATCCAACCGTTGGATTTTTATAAAGTTGGTGTCGTTGGAAAGATATTTCCAAAGCGAACCCAACGGTTGCGGTTTCGGGAAAATCCGATGGTCGGATCTCCCGCACTAATCGTTTGAAATCACGGTTTCAAAATACGAACTGCAGCTTCGTTATTCGATATATTTCAATTAAATATATATATATATATATATATCGATTCTTCGATTTCAAAACTATATGATTTTCATACATTTGATAAAAATGATATTTTTATCTAACTGTCTTCTATTTCAACACTTCACTATTTTTAACAATTCACGTATATAATAAAAATGTGATTTTTAATGTAAAACAATTTATTTCAAAAATCGACTATTTTATATAGTTAATATAGGTGATAGAAATAGGATTTTTATTATAAAACAATTTATTTCAACACAAGATTATTTTATATAGTTCATATTGATGATAAAAATAGGATTTTTATTATAAAGCAATTTCTTTCAAAATATGAATACCATTCAACACATGAATTTCAATTCAACGAATGAATTTCAATTCAAAACATGAAGGTTTTCTATAGTTTATATATATATATATATAAAAAGGTGATTTTTATATTTAAAACACGAATACCATTCAACACATGAATTTCTATCCAATGAATGAATTTCAATTCAACACATGAAGGTTTTCTATAGTTTATATATATAGATAAAAAGGTGATTTTTATATTTTAAACACGAATACCATTCAACACATGAATTTCTATTCAACGAATGAATATCGATTCAACACATGAAGGTTTTCTATAGTTTATATATATAGATGAAAAGGTGATTTTTATATTTAAAACACGAATACCATTCAACACATGAATTTCTATTCAACGAATGAATTTCGATTCAACACACGAAGGTTTTCTATTCAAAGAATAAATATAGTTTCAAAAAATGAAAATAATTCTAACACATGAATATTATTCAAAATTTCGGCAACATAACGGCAGGGTAGTTAAAACCGTGACCGTCCCTAGTACGGCTCCTCGCTCTACCTTAAAGCCTCGCAGCTTTTGACAATGGGGAATCATGCATCTAGTTCGCACGCAGGCGGCATGTATAATTTTTTTTTCATTTCCACAAACTAATCCTATGTGGTTTCAACCTAATATTTATCAACCACAAATGGGTATTTTTCAACCACAATCAATCAATTTCAACCACAACCAATTTCAGTCAACCATTCGCTATCAATACATTTTCACACCAATCACAACCAATAAATATCGTCCATGGTTTGTCGACTAGGGGCGTATATATATATATATATATATATATAGCATTTCACTTCTATTTCAATACATATATAATTTTTACAACGCATATATAACTTATACATCGAACGTACAACTTATACAACGCTTATACAAGAGATGTACAACGCTTATATAACTCATACATCGACTACATAATTTATACATCGTCGGTTTCCATATCGTTTATAATTTAGAAATCTCACATTGCTTTTCGCATTGCCAAAAATTGTAGAAGGCTCAGAAAAATATCCGGTCTCTTCTAGAATGTAGAAGACGTCCTCACGGTCCCGGGTCTCTTGTTTCACTGAATTTCGACAAGAAACGAAAAAGATATGATTTTTATACGGAAAACTTAGTTTGCAACGCTTTTAAACTGTTGAAATCAGTTCAGATAAATAAAACCGCATACCTGTCTTTACTGTTCAAAGTAGGGTTTTGATTTAGCACTCAATCCGTAGCTTGTGGACCAGATCAAGTTGCGCAGCGTCGTAGAGGGGAAGAAGGTGCACCCACGTATGGTAGAGGCGTCGAGTTCGGTGGCCAGAATCATGGCTGGCGGCGCTCTAAAGTCCGGGTCTTTGAGGGCTCTATTCTCCACGCACACGCCACGAGGGGGGTTCAAATGGGTATGGATTGAAAGAGGAGGAGGAGAGCTTCAAAATCCACCCAAGGGCGCTCGATTTTGTGGAGAGACGGAGGAGAAATCGAGGAGAGAAGTTCTGAGGTGCTTTCCGTCGTCGATCGTGAAGAGGACTAAGGTTTTCCAGTTTTTTAAAAGAAATAATAATAATAATAAATAGAATATTCCGATTGGCCGGAATATATATTAATTTGAAAATTAGGGTTTTCTTAAACGAACTCTAAACCAAACCCAACGAGTGTCGCCCCAAGCTAAATACCCTCATTCCGAACACAACGGAATATGTTTCGTAAGCCCATCTGACTATTTCAGTCAGTTTTCCTTCAAATTAAAATATAAAATATTCAATATTCGATTTGAACGTACATTTCAATTTGCCAGGGCCACAAACTGATTCGAAAAATTCCAGAAAAATAAATCTAGCTATGTTTTGACGATACGGTCCCAACAAAACTAGTTTCGTCGAATTCTGAGATCGTTTGAAAAATGGCCCATTTCTGGTCGATCCAATTTAACAGAAATTGACCAATCACATTTTCTTTTGCCACGCTCACATACTAGCTTCAAAAATTATGAAATTTGAAACCTAGCAATAATTTCACATCCCGGATCCAACAAAAGTGGTTTCGTCGAATTCCGAGGTCGTTTGCAAAATGTACATTTTCACGGGCTATATAAATTCCATAGCGACCTTTTTGAAAATTCATTTGACCATAACTTTTGCTTCCTACTATGAAACTTCGATTTTTCAGATTCGTTAGAAAGGTATTCACTAACAGATTTAAATATTTTTGGTTTCACTCAAATCCGTTTTGTTTTGCACCCGGTATAGTCAGTCAAAATTTGAATTCAAATTTTGAAACTACCACGCCATTTCAGGCCTTGTTTATAATTAGAATTAATTATATTTATTTCCAAATGTCGATTCAAACTCAGTTTTCATCTTTATTATTTAAAATATTTATTTTAAATATTTAAAATCCATTATTTTAGCCAATTTTTAAATTTTTAAATTGGTACAGATTTCCGGGTCGTTACAATCTCCCCCACTTAAAACTTTTCGTCCTCGAAAAGGAACAAAGTCGAAAGTGGTTTGATTAATCAACTCTACGTTCAATCTGGCTTCCATTCTCCAACTTTTCAGTTTCTGAGAATTTTCAAATTCTTCAAAAATTTGGCTAACACCTGGAATTTTCGAAAAATTTCGCCATAACCTCCTTTGTACGGGGAGAGGTTTGGAAATTTATTGGGCCGTATTAGGTACCCAATAAACCCTAATAAGCATACACATATTTATAGTGATATAATCTGGTGTTTACAGGGGAGCGTGTATAGATAATAACTCTAGAGAATAAATTCTCGTCACCCTGTCAAAGCCTGAGGGAGTGTGTATTTTAATTGCTCCAGAGGATAAATCCTCGTCACCTCGTCCCGTGTGGGAAATAAATAGTCCATGTGCCGTATTTAATGACTAGAGAGACGTGATTATTGTCAACTCCAGACCCGTGTGGGGTTTTTATTAATCTGGCAATTTTATTGTTACAATTTTATATGGTCATATCAGTCATCATTTCAACCTGTAAAATATAGTCATCGCCATACAAGCCTCTCGCTCGTATGGTAAATCTTCCATCTCGTCACACAAGCTCCAAATGCTTATGTGGTATATGATGAAGTATGCCTATCTTCCAGAAGTATGACATGTTGTGTAGTTCAAAATTAATTGTTACTATCCTATGGCGATATTTATTATTACACACGGAATAACCAGCACTCCGCATCCAATGGAATTCACAGGAGTTGATATAATAATATTTCGCATCCAACTCATTAAGGTTTACCTATTTGTCGGGCACACAAATAATTTCTTTACTCAACAGCTATCCATTTACCTGTTCAAACATATATAATGCACAAGTATATATTTCTATCTATTTTCTAATCAGTTCCATGTGTGATTTAATCGAATAAATTCTATCATTCATTCTATTATTGATTAAATTAACTATCATTTTAATAATTTAATTAATCAAATCTGCTATCACCCAACACAAAAAACAATCAAATTGTTTTTAACTTTTCAAAATCATACAAATTAATTCATACACTCCTTTTTAAATTAAGCAGACTATAGAATTAAAAGTGCACATCCATGGAAAGAAAATAACAACAAAGTAGAGAACTAATTGGTAATGCAAAGTATGGTAAATGTACCTTGCACTGGAGTCAATCAGAGATATCCACTCGACACTTAGGATAGGCTTTCTGAATGCTCTCCTCAGTTTCCCAAGTACAATCTCGTGGATCTCCACTCCACTGCACTTTGACTAAGTGAACCTTCTTGTTCCTCAGTTCTTTGGTTTCTTTGCCAATGATCTTGAGCGGCTCTCTTCTCACAGCTAATTCTGGAGTAATTTCAATATCCTGTTGAGCTGCTTCTTCCACGATCAAGTCTGGATCATGAACATGCTTTCGAAGTTGAGATATGTGAAATACATCATGCACTCCAGGCAATCAATCAGGCAATTTAACCCTATAAGCGAGAGTTCCGATCCGTTCCAGAATAGGAAACGGACAAATGAATTTGGGTGCCAATTTCCCTGTTTTACCGAACCGGATAACTCCTCTCATCGGCGATACTTTCAAATATACATAGTCGCCAACGGCAAATGATATATCTCTTCTACTCTTATCAGCATAGCTCTTTTGTCGGCTTTGAGCGGTGAACAATCGTTTCTTAACGAAATCTACTTTGTCGGCAGCTTCTCGGATCATATCAGGTCCCAATACAAGTCTATTACCGGGTTCGACCCAACAAGCAGGAGATCGGCACGGTCTACCATACAACGCTTCGAATGGTGACATTGTCAGGCTTGCCTGGTAGTTGTTGTTATAAGAGAATTCAGCCAAATGCAGATGGTCTTCCCATGATCCACCGAAATCTAGAACACAAGCCCGTAATAGATCTTCTAAAATACGATTCACCCTCTCAGTCTGACCATCTGTCTGAGGATGATAAGTGGTGCTTAAGTTCAGCTTTGTTCCCAGCTCTACTTGAAATGCCTCCCAGAATTTGCTAGTGAATATTGGATCTCTATCACTAACTATACTGATCGGCACTCCGTGTAGTATAACTATTTCCTTGAAGTATATCTGCGCCAGACTCTGAGCAGTTCTATTTGATCTGACAGTATGAAACGGGCGGTCTTCGTGAAGCGATCTACGATCACCCAAATAGTGTCATTTCCTTTTCTGGTTCTGGGAAAACCATCAATGAAGTCCATGGAAATATGTTCCCACTTCCAGCCTGGAACGTCCAGCGGTTGCAACAGTCCAACAAGTTTCTGTTGGTCGCTTTTGACTAGCTGGCAAGTAGGGCATCGGCTAACATATATTGAAACGTCTCTTTTCATAGCCTTCCACCAGAATGTTCGCTTGAGGTCGTTATACATTTTGGCCACACCAGGATGGATACTCAGCTTGGACTTGTGACACTCGTCTAACACTTCCCATTTGAGCTCGGGGATGCCAGGAACACAAATCCTTCCTTTCAATCTCAGGATTCCATCGTTATCTATTTGAAAACACGAGGGTTTGCCTTTCTGAATCCTTTTGATCATATCCTTTATAAAGTTATCATCCTTCTGAAGAATAGATATTTTGTCAATCAAGGAAGTTGTAATAACAAAGCTGGCGATCATTGCATTCTTTCGACTCAGCGCATCGGCCACGACATTGGTTTCCCTGGAGTGTATAGAATCTCAAAATCATATGCTGCAAGGAATTCTAGCCAACGTTGCTGCCTCAAATTCAGGTCTTTCTGGGTGAACAAATACTTTAACAACTGATGGTCTGTATACAGTTCGAATTTCTCACCCAGAAGATAGTGTCTCCAAATTTTCAAAGAGAATACGATAGCCAACAACTCAAGATCATGAGTTACATAGTTTTTCTCGTGCGACTTCAGCTGACGGCTAGCATAAGCAATAACTTGACCCCTTTGCATTAATACTGCGCCAAGGCCTTCTCTAGAGGCATTTGTCTAGACTTTTAAATCCTGATTGCCGTCTATAATGGTTAACACTGGAGCAGTCGTTAATCTTAACTTTAGCACTTCAAAACCCTCCTCACATTCTGGAGTCCACTTGAATTTCGAGTGCTTCTTTGTAAGCTTCGTTAGGTGACCAGATATCTTCGAAAAGTTTTTAATGAACTTCCGGTAATAACTAGCCAATCCGAGAAAAATGCGGACTTCTGTCGGAGTACTGGGCTGTTTCAGTTTTGAATAGCTGTGATTTTGCTTGAATCCACAGAAATTCCTTCTTTCGATACAACGTGGCCAAGAAATTTCACTTCATCTTGCCAGAATATACATTTTGATAGTTTGGCTTTTAATACATTCCTTATGAGGATTTCCAGAACCTGTTCCAAATGCTTTTCATGTTCGGCCTTTGATTTAGAGAAGATTAGAATATCGTCAATAAAAACCAGAACAAATTTATTCAGGACTCCTCTGAACACTCTATTCATCAAATCGACGAAGTATGATGGAGCGTTACATAAGCCGAACGGCATTACTAACCACTCATAGAATAAGTCTGGACCTCTGAATGCTGTCATAGGAACACACTCTTCGGCAATTCGAAGCTGATGGAAGCCTGTAGCTAGGTCCATCCTTGAAAACACTCATGCTCCATTCAGACGATCCAATAAATCATCGATTCATGGCAATGGATATTTATTCTTTATTGTCAGTTTGTTCAAATCACGATAATCCACACATAGCCGTAAAGTACCGTCAGATTTTGGGACAAACACCACTGCTGCTCCCCAATCAGAGAAACTAGGCCTGATCAAACCCTTCCATACGAGCTGTCGTGTTTGATTGTCTAATTCCTCTTTCTCTTTCAAGGACATTCTTCGAATAGCGTGAACTATTGGCCTTGCATTCAGAATTAAAGCAATTTTGAAATCAATTTCTCTTTGCGGAGGTAAGCGAACAACTTCTTCGAACACATCCGCATAGTTCTTGATGACAGGAATATCTTTTACTAGGCCGGGAATATTCTCTGTCACTTCAGGGATATTTTCAATTTGAGTAGGAGAAACATCTAGAGCTGACCAAAAATCTTTTCTATTGGAATTCAGACCTTCGCATGGTATGGTTATATAAGTCCCTGATTGTGCCTTCGCCTTAACAACTCTCTCGGCACATCCAACCTCTGCTTCATATTTGGTTAGCCAATCCAATCCCAGAATAAGATCGAGTTCAGTAAAATTCATGACGATAGAGATAGTAGGGAATTTATAGCAAGAAAAGGAGATAGGTACTGCACAAACCCAACTGAGATCGATGGAACCCCCGACCGGATTTTGGGCCGTCATTGGTTCTTTGAGCCTTTTCAAATTCAAATCCAGTTTCTTAACCGCGTTCTTTGCAATAAAGGTTCGCGACGCACCTGTATCAAACAGTACTTTAACTGGAATGTTTTTGACATTAAGCGTACCTTCTAAAACATCAGCCCTTTCCCAAGCAGACGAAGATGCAGGCACTTCTGCCACTTCGTTTATTTGAACCTCCTCAGGCTTCTTTATGAGCGGGCAATCTCTCTTTATATGACCAGCCTGATGGCAAAAATTACACTCTCTAATCTCTTGAAACGTGTTCTTGGATTTAGATTCATTCTTCTTTAGTTTCTTTAAAGATCTGCAATTTCCTTGCAAATGTCCTTGCTTATGGCAGTTATTGCATACGGCGGTCGTTACTGGATCCTTCTATGATTTAGCTCTTTTTCTCTTGGCACTGGGCTTCTTACTGGGCTCAGGACTATCAGTCTCAGACTCCACTTGGTTACTCGAACTGACTTCTTCTTCGTCGCGCAACATACCTTTCTTATGGAGATCTTCATACTGATAAGCCATATAAATCATTTCTGAAAAAGGAAGCTTCACATTCCTCATTACACTATTCTGATATCTCCTTTGCAGGCCATGAATAAATCTCAGATTCTTCCTCTTTGGATCTTGAATCAGATGAGGAGCAAAGTGAGAAAGTTCGTTGAATTTCTTATGATATTCTGGAATGGTCATGTCTCCTTGTATCAGATAAGAGAATTCATCTCATAATCGCTCAGTCACTTCAGGGGGAGTAAATCTTCCTAGGAAAATCTCTTTGAATCTATCCCAGGTGATATCACCTTCTAGATTTTCTTTGATGATCGTTTCCCACTAGATTAAAGCTTCTTCTGAGCGCCCAAGATGCCACTAACCTTCTCTGATCATCTCTCAGCTGGAAACGCTCAAATATTCTTTCTACAGAGCTCACCCAAGCTTGAGTTTGAATAATAGATTCATTGCCCGAGAATTGTGCTCCACCCAAATTTCGATATCTCTTAAATAGAGCCTCCAGATCCGGTTCTGCATTTCTTCTGTTTCTGACACTCATTTTCTAGTACTTCTGCAAACAGCAGATCAAGTGTCAGGTCACAGAAAAGATATTTCAAAACATAGAAACATATACTTCAAATGTAAATGTGTCTATTGGGTGTATTTCGTTCTGCTTTACTCATACTAGGATATTACTGATCCTATCTGTAATGAGTTACCCGTCCTAGAACACTACTGGTTCTATTTCTGACGAGTTCGTTAATATGTCATATTCCAGCACTAAGCTTAACCAAAGCTCTGATACCAAATGAGACGACCCCGAACCCCGTACTGACGGTGGCAAGGGTAATCCTTGGAATATAACACAGAAACAGATAACAACAGAACAGATATAAATAAATACACCAGATAATGAACGATAGAATATACTGGATAAACGTAATCATCAGAGTTACGCAGTATACAGGATCATACTTAGCACAAATACAGTTCAGCTATACATAAATGTCTACAGCGGAAAACACACATAGTGTACAATATGAGCTGAACAACATAAAAAGAGATAAATGATAGAATCCATCTTCAGCTCCAGCTATCCAGAAAAAGCCTACTAAAACCTGAATACAAGGCTGCCCGTGTAGAAAAAGGGGCACCCGAGTTTGAAAGTGAAACAAACTACGAGTCAGTCATGGGACTGGTATGAGAAATCTACTCAACACATTTAAAATATGGCTAATCACAGGACCACGCCACTTTCGTGGAATGGGTTTACTCCATCGGATTTCCAGTGCTTTAAAACAAATAATCCTTTTAAACCTCGCAATGCTTTTTATAAAAATGAAGCCATTATAAGACTCAGTTCCCATCACACAATGCAACGCAAACCGGAGGATAGAGTTTTTACCTTATAACGGCCAAAATATGCTTGATACGAATAAAACAAAAGCATTTGGTATTATTGCTAGTGTTTGTAAGTTTTGAAAACAATTTCGAATCATAACTATCAATCATAGACGAAATTAATGCCCTATACCACTATGTCGCCATATATAGGTATACAATCAAAACCGCACAGTCACGTATTTGGAAATTGGATTTCCGTCATGAACCAAGGCAAAAGATAGTCCTTACCGACTTCGAGACAATCTAGCCCATGTCTCAGGCGAGCGCGCAGGCAAGCCTTTGGAGCGACAGGGCCGGTCCACCGATGTGGATTAAAATTCCTGAACACTAAGTTTCCCCGCCCTATGGGGCGTAAATGAACCAACGAATGACCCCATCGGTCCCGGATCGACCGATATAACCGAGGCGCCTCGCAATCCATCATCCACATAAGTAAAATGTCAGGCCGTGTAAAAACACTGACACAACTCCTAGCTAGAAGGAAACGCATGCCCTCCCTGAGGTCCTTCTCCCGTTTCTGGTTCATACCGGGGTGTGAGGCTCGCGAATTCACGTTTTACACAAAGCTATGCCACACAAGCGGTACTTTGATCATCAATCACAAGACTTTGCTTTTCAATAGAAGCCCTGATCACTGCATCTTAGCATGCCACACCGGCAATTCACACAATGAAACTGATGGTTATCAATCGCACAGAATGAATTCCAATGTCAGACACACAGTCCATTTGCAAGTCCGTTCTGGGTCTGAACGAAACCGGAGGCACTAAATACCTCGCATAACCATCGATCCCCATGTACGTCTGGACGATCACCACTCATTATCCATATTTCGGGATGCCTCCCAATCAGGACATCAGTTACCATCCAAACGAGGTGAAGATCGGTCTTCAACCCCCGTCTTTATCTTCGACTTCTTATCGTCGGTTCAATTATTCAGAATGGGATAAACCCGGTCTTTCTGAGCAACTCGCGTATAATAAACAAGTGCAACACAAACATACATACACATCATTTCAATTCATTAGTCACTAACCGTCAATCAGTAAGAGAACGACTTTCCAAATATTAACCCCGAATACCGAAACCAACATCAGATCAACATCCAAGAAAACCTTTCGATGTAGCCAACCTTCAGTTAGTTTCTAAATTTCACATCCATATCGTTTATAATATTTTATAACGATTTATCGCTATTTTTATTTATTTTAAAATAGCCAATTTATTCAAAACGACGCTTCAGGTCATAACGCGGCCGTGGAGCTGTTTTTCTTCAAATTTGATTTACACATATCTGAAATTCTAACCGTTGTATCTTCACAAAATTTATCATTAGAAAGATCTTTTCAAAATGAATCCAACGGTTCCAGTTTCGGGAAAATCCGACGGTCGGATCTCCCGGTATAATCGTTTGAAGTTTCGATTTCAAAATACGAACTGCAGCGTCGTTATTCGATTAAATATAATTATATTTATATTTATATATATAAATATAATCGATTCTGGCACTATTTTTCTTCAGATTTGAATTAAACATTCCAGACAATCCAACCGTTGGATTTTTATAAAGTTGGTGTCGTTGGAAAGATATTTCCAAAGCGAACCCAACGGTTGCGGTTTCGGGAAAATCCGATGGTCGGATCTCCCGCACTAATCGTTTGAAATCACGGTTTCAAAATACGAACTGCAGCTTCGTTATTCGATATATTTCAATTAAATATATATATACATATATATATATCGATTCTTCGATTTCAAAACTATATGATTTTCATACATTTGATAAAAATGATATTTTTATCTAACTGTCTTCTATTTCAACACTTCACTATTTTTAACAATTCATGTATATATTAAAAATGTGATTTTTAATGTAAAACAATTTATTTCAAAACTCGACTATTTTATATAGTTAATATAGGTGATAGAAATAGGATTTTTATTATAAAACAATTTATTTCAAAACAAGATTATTTTATATAGTTCATATTGATGATAAAAATAGGATTTTTATTATAAAACAATTTCTTTCAAAATATGAATACCATTCAACACATGAATTTCAATTCAACGAATGAATTTCAATTCAACACATGAAGGTTTTCTAAAGTTTATATATATAGATAAAAAGGTGATTTTTATATTTAAAACACGGAGACCATTCAACACATGAATTTCTATCCAACGAATGAATTTCAATTCAACACATGAAGGTTTTTTATAGTTTATATATATAGATAAAAAGGTGATTTTTATATTTAAAACACGAATACCATTCAACACATGAATTTCTATTCAACGAACGAATATCGATTCAACACATGAAGGATTTCTATAGTTTATATATATAGATAAAAAGGTGATTTTTATATTTAAAACACGATTACCATTCAACACATGAATTTCTATTCAACGAATGAATTTCGATTCAACACATGAAGGTTTTCTATTCAACGAATAAATATAGTTTCAACAAATGAAAATAATTCTAACACATGAATATTATTCAAAATTTCGACAGCATAATGGCAGGGTAGTTAAAACCGGGACCATCCCTAGTACGGCTCCTCGCTCTACCTTAAAGCCTTGCAGCTTTTGACAATGGGGAATCATGCATCTAGTTCGCACGCGGGCGGCATGTATAATTTTTTTTCATTTCCACAAACTAATACTTTGTGGTTTCAACCAAATATTTCTCAACCACAAACGGGTATTTTTCAACCACAATCAATCAGTTTCAACCACAAACAATTTCAATCAACCATTCGCTATCAATCAATTTTCACACCAATCACAACCAATAAATATCGTCCATTGTTTGTGGACGAGGGGCCTATATATATATATATATATATATATATTTATATATAGCATTTCACTTCAATTTCAACACATATATAATTTTTACAACGCATATATAACTTATACATCGAACGTACAACTTATACAACGCTTATACAAGAGGTGTACAATGCTTATATAACTCATACATCAACTACATAATTTATACATCGTCGTTTTCCATATCGTTTATAATTTAGAAATCTCACATTGCTTCTCGCATTGCCAAAAATTGTAGAGGGCTCAGAAAAATATCCGGTCTCTTCTAGAATGTAGAAGATGTCCTCACGGTCCCGGGTCTCTTGTTTCATTGAATTTTGACAAGAAACGAAAAAGATATGATTTTTATACGGAAAACATACTTTGCAGCGCTTTTAAACTGTTGAAATCAATTCAGATAAATAAAACCGCATACCTGTCTTTAATGTTCAAAGTAGGGTTTTGATTTAGCACTCAATCCGTAGCTTGTGGACCAGATCAAGTTGCGCAGCGTCGTAGAGGGGAAGAAGGTGCACCCGCGTGTGGTAGAGGCGTCGAGTTCGGTGGCCAGAATCGTGGCTGGAGGCGCTCCAAAGTCCGGGTCTTTGAGGGCTCGATTCTCCATGCACACGCCACGAGGGTGGTTCAAACGGGTATGGATTGGAAGAGGAGGAGGAGAGCTTCAAAATCCACCCAAGGGCGCTCGATTTTGTGGAGAGACGGAGGAGAAATCGAGGAGAGAAGTTCTGAGGTGCTTTCCGTCGTCGATCGTGAAGAGGACAAAGGTTTTCCAGTTTTTAAAAGAAAAAATAATAATAAATAGAATATTCCGATTGGCCGGAATATATATTAATTTGAAAATTAGGGTTTTCTTAAACGAACTCTAAACCAAACCCAACGAGTGTCGCCCCAAGCTAAATACCCTCATTCCGAACACAACGGAATATGTTTCGTAAGCCCATTTGACTATTTCAGTCAGTTTTCCTTCAAATTAAAATATAAAACATTCAATATTCGATTTGAACGTACATTTCAATTTGCCAGGGCCACAAACTGATTCGAAAAATTCCATAAAAATAAATATATCTATGTTTTGACGATACCGTCCCAACAAAACTAGTTTCGTCGAATTCTGAGATCGTTTGAAAAATGGCCCATTTCTAGTCGATCCAATTTAACAGAAATTGACCAATCACATTTTCTTTTGCCACGCTCACATACTAGCTTCAAAAATTATGAAATTAGAAACCTAGCAATAATTTCACATCCCGGATCCAACAAAAGTGGTTTTGTCGAATTCCGAGGTCGTTTGCAAAATGGCCATTTTCACGGGCTATATAAATTCCATAGCGACCTTTCTGAAAATTCATTTGGCCATAACTTTTGCTTCCTACTATTAAACTTCGATTTTTTAGATTTATTAGAAAGGTATTTACTAACAGATTTAAATATTTTTGGTTTCACTCAAATCCGTTTTGTTTTGCACCCGATATAGTCAGTCAAAGTTTGAATTCAAATTTTGAAACTACCGCGCCATTTCAGGCCTTGTTTATAATTAGAATTAATTATATTTATTTTCAAACATCGATTCAAACTCAGTTTTCATCTTTATTATTTAAAATATTTATTTTAAATATTTAAAATCCATTATTTTAGCCAATTTTTAAAAAATTTAATTGGTTCAGATTTTCCGGGTCGTTACAAACCCAACTGTTCCGGTTTTAGGAGAATCCGACGGTTGGATCTCCCGCAATATCCATTTGAAGTCAATGGTCGAAATTCACGAACTACCGCAGCGCGGCGTGTTCTATTCAGGCCATCGTATTATATATATAATATACATAATATAAACTTCGTCGATTTCCTTTTAGAACGTATTTTATAAATCGTTTTAAATTCGTTTTCGAAACGATTTCAACTTCATTTTCAAATTCAAATCAAGATTGAATTTTTCAATATAAATTCGTTTTAAATTCCTTTTTGAAACAATTTCAACTTCATTTTCAAATTCAAATCAAGATTGAATTTTTCAATATAAATTCGTTTTAAATTCGTCTCAAATTGATTTCAATTTAAATCGATTTTTAATTCAATTTCACTTCGTTGTCAATTCAATTCAATTTCAATTCGAATTCATTTCTATTCAATTTCAATTCGAATTCAATTCTATTCAATTTCAATTCGAATTCATTTTAATTGATTTCCATTCAATTTTAATTCAATTCGAATTCATTTTCAAAATATTCGATTTTGAAATCACTTTTCAATATTCATTATAAAAACGAATATAATCGATATAAATATCGTTTGCGTCAAAATGGCGTCAATCTAATCAACACGACTTCATATATTTCTATTTTCAAATATTCTATTTCAAATATTTCTTTTTCAAATATTTCTATTCAATACTGGAATGAGGCCCAATCAATTACCATAGATTTTATTTCTATAGATTTCCATACAATGCATGTATATATCAACAATGACAAATAATCAACTGTAACACCCCACCTCCGTTAAGGTCACTCACAAAGTGAATACCTTAACTTTGGTGGAGCATTTTAGTAAGCAGAACATAAAATTTCAAGACAGATAAACAACACTTGAGAAATTATAACTTTATTACAGCGGAAAACAGAAATCAGTTTGGTTACATCTTTACCAAAAACTCAAGTACATAAATATTAGTCCTGTTCAGAAAATCATCAGAGTACAAAACTTTAAAATCATAATCTCCACAGAAGCTGCCATAAGGAGTCAAGCCATACTTTAAGCACTCCAAGTACTTCAAGCAGAAGAAATCCGGATCAAGCTAAAGTATTCCCTCCTTGGAAAACCTGGGGGGAAACGGAGGAAAAAGGGGCGAAAACAAGCAAGGTCAGACATAAAGTCTGGCAAGTCCAGTGACTTTCAGCATATGAACAGATAATAATAATTATGAAATGAAAATAAGCTGGATAAGAGATAACAGTAAAAGGAGCAGCAGATGTACTTAGGTTAAACAGAAGAAACAGAATAATATTACTTTTCATTTCTCTGCACTAATACTAGTATAATATGATTAGGTGTCACCCCAATGTTTAAACTGAGACTGAAACGAGAACATAATAATTTCCACAGAAGAGAATGCTAGTAATGGGCCTTTACCACCCCAACAGAAACAGACAGAAACATAATGCAAATAATGGGCCTTTACCACCCGAACAGAAGGTACAGAAACAGATTAATCCCTATGGAAACAGAATGTAGAATTAGGTGTACACTAGTAAATGTGCCTTTACCACCCGAACAGACGGTACCACGCAGAAACAGACAGGTGTTACCACCCAACAGAAATAGACGGTACCAACAGAAACATACAGAACTAAGTGTACCATAAAACCCTACCCCAAGCGATCGGCTCCCTAATACATAAATACGCTGTGTCGGCCCCACAGTAGGGTGTATCACTCCCTAAAGTGACAACCAATTGGCACATACCTATTTACAGATGTCACGATGTCTTACATCCTCAGAGGTAGACCGGGATCCATGCACGCACATGACCCGGTTGGAACGCACCATCAACACCCCTCGCCATTATCAGAATGAACCGCTTATAATTAGTTCAGTAAGTGTGCCCGGACCCTACCTACTGTTGGGTCAAAGTTTTGATACCAGAAAGGGTTACTGACTAATATGGGTCCCAAACAACAGATGAAACAAGTAATTTCCCTCCTAACCTTGTGTCCCCAAACTAACAAATTTCAGATTAACTTGTTTGCAAGTTCAGCCATACAGAGTTCAGATCAACTAGTTCACAGATCAAACAAGTTTTCAGACTAACGGATCAGATATACGGATTTAACAGATTTACAGATTTGTCTAACTTTGTAATTGGGCCTACAGATTCACGAAACATGTTTGTTAAATTCATTAGTCCAATTGGTTTAACCCTATCCACCCAACACATTTTAGACATCATATTTATCTTAGATTTGTGTCAATTAAAAATTAATGCGCAAACCTCTCACATTAGACTGACAGTTTGCGGCCACTGGTTAGGCCGGTTGGTTCCGGGCAGGTTTGTGACGGTCTAGAAATTTTGACAAGTTAAAAGATAGATTTTATATATTGGCAATGATTATTAAGCTTGTGATTTGTTAATACCATTTGTTGTTCAATCGGATTTGTCAACGATAACATGAATTAGTAACACTAGAATTAAGCGTTGCTCTTAGTTTCCATAACGTTTTAAGGTAAATGCTACTAAAAACACCTACCTTCTCCTTATTACAAGTGTCATGACACTTGCAATTTTGCATGCGACATTCCATGCACCTACCTTCTCTTTAATACAAGTGTCATGACACTTGTAATCTTGCATGAAACATTCCATGCATGATATACATGTGTGCTACGAGGTGTCATCACCTCATTAACTCATTTCAAGTATAAATAGACCCCTTTCCTTCCCTTAAGCATTCATTCTCATCTTCTCTTCCATTTCTTCTTCTTCTCCACCTTAAAATCCATGGCTTTCAAGGTAAAAATCCTCCTCTTCCTCCGTTTATAAAATATATAAATTGCTGAAATTGTCAGTATCGTCAAATAATCAGTCCGGGATAACTGTAGTGGGTCTAGCAGCCTAGTAATAGAGGATAGCATAGTGGAACCCCAAGGTGAAAACTCGGCACTTGTATTTGTTCACTTTCTAAGCTATGTGAATTGTTATTGTTGATATGGTTAAATTTTAATTATTGCAATATAAGCGTTTAGTGGAAAACGCATATACCCATATATGCTCGTGTGATGGATGAATGGATGCTTCGTGGTTGTTATTAGTGATAATATGTGCATTATACTTGTTATACACACATATGTGGATTTATATGGATATCAAATAAGTCTTGAATCGAATGAATATTTTATTCAATTTGAAAGTTGAAAATGATTTTCTAAATTGTTTTGAAGAAATTTATAATATAAATAGAGTTTATCAAAGTAAATACCGGAATGTTCTAGGATGACAGAGAGGATAGTGTCTAGGCTTGAGTTTGGAAAATATAGTTTCTTGCTCTCCCTGGCTATCCCTAGCTGATCCAACGGACGGGAAGGTTAATTCAAAATTTAATTTAGATTTTAATTTGAAACTATTTATAGTAGAATTTAACGTATTTTTGTTATAAACTTTATACGCTTATAACTTTTGCAATTTAAATCGGATTTCCACGAAACAAAGTACGTTTGATTCCTATTTACGAGAGCTTCCAAATGAGTGAAAACAGATTTTAATTTCGACTTATAATTTTCAAGTTATGGTTAAAATAATTTTGAAAAGGTCGCTAAGAATGGAGTTAGTTAACAATAATTATAAAATGGCTGCTATAAATTATTTAAAAATATGGAATTTTTTTGTTAAATCATAATTAATTATTTAAAAATGATTTATGGTAAAATCATGGAGTTTTGGATAACACAAAAGTCATTTTACTTAAACTAGCCAATATTAGTATTTTGAAACACTTTGAAACGCCTTTGTAACGCTGTTTGTTAAATATTGAGTTTTTGTGATCTAGCTTTATAAATCTTTTCCAAACCTTAGTAAATGATTTATAACTAGTAATAATGTATTTCGAACTGTAATTTGAGTTTGCAAACACGAAGTATGAGTTGAGACTTGATTTGGATCTATATACCCACATGGTTTTAAAGTTACGTTTATTATTTGGAAAGACCGGGATCAGATTTATGTCTGAAAACCATTCCAAGTAATAATACGACGTTGTGGAGAGATTGAAGACATTGAAGACGATATTGAAGAACGGGACCCTTCGTATCATTAGGATGACTTGCTGAATGTCTCGAATGGTTAGCTCCCGTTTGCAGATGGATTTTTTATATCAGCTAAGTGGCAAGAAGCCCGAACGTATGTGAAGGAATTCCAGATTGTGGTTTCGTTCAGACCCAGAACGGACTTGTATGGATTGTGTGTCTGACATTGTAATTGACTGCATAACACTGATCTCTGTTAAAATATTACCTGTTTGGTGGCGGAGAATTTATTCTCTTGCTTAACACCCTTCTCTAAGACATATGAGCTTAGAGGTTATATATTGATAGAAATCAGTGATGTGTAGTGAATGGACAATGTGGCATACTTAAGTTATGTAGTGAGCTATGGATGATCAAAGCATGGCTTGTTTAAGCGTAGCTTTGTGGATATCGTGACCTCAACAAGCCTCACAACCCGGTAAATGGCTAAAACAGGAAAGATGCAGCGAGGTTAAGGGTAGTCATTTCCTTCTAGATAAAAGGTGTACTATGGTATGGAGCCCAGGTATTAACCTATGTGGATAACTTCTATTTATATGGATGTTAATGTTGCGAGGCCTCGGTTTAAAGGTTGGTAACGACCGGGAAGTGATATACTCAGGCGTGCTCTATGTTACCCAATTAAGGGGTAACCCGGCCTCGTGATGGCAGAGAGCACGATTTGGTTCTCGGGGCGTCCCTCTAGAGGTGTACCCATCGGTTCGGTAAGGAAGTTCCTTTGCCTGGTCATTTGTTGGAAATTCATTACCCACTACGAGTTTTTACGAATTCATTTGTATAGCCTACTGCTTACTAGTAGGAATATGTTAGCATAGTGGGATGACGCATTATGTTGGCTAAGATTGATAAATTTATTTGCGAAATTGTTTTCACACTATGCACTAATAATAATATGGAAAATGGTTTTCGCGTATCAAACATGTTTGACTATCATAAGGAGAAACCTCGCACATGTGTGCGTTTAGCTTTTGTGTGTGCCGCGAGACCTTATGTTAGTTTCATTTTCTAAAAAGCATTGCGAATTTTATTGCACATAACAAATATATATTGAGTTCTCACACCAGTCCCATGACTGACCTGGAGTTTATTTGTTTTCCCACAAAACTCTGGGTGCCCATAATTTTCCACACGGGCAGCCTAGTGTCAGGTTTAGTAGCAGTGTTTGGAGCCCACATCTTGGAGCTTTTTCTAGTGTGTCTTTGCTTTGGTGAAGTTGTTATTGCCGTGGAGCATCTTTAGCTGTTCTGTGGAGCGTTTGGTTTTTGTGGGCATCAGCGATTTGGAGCTATCCAGGTGAAGATGAAGTTTGGTTTTGGATTCACCTTGATTAGTTGTTTCTGCTGCTTCTATGTTATCTTTTTATTGTAAATAGTGTTGCACCTTGATGTTGTATCCGTTGTAAACTCTGATATAATCTCATGTTATATAAATGAGAAGTTGTTTTGTTTCATTGTGATTGTTCTAATGTGTTATATCCCTAGACAACTAGGAATTCGACATTTGAATCTGCGACATTTGAATACAAATAGGTATTAAATGTCGATTTTCGAAGGTCGAAATTCCGGGTCGTCACAGTTGGTATCAGAGCTTTGGTTTATACAAAGCTTTGGGGTATAGCTCATTAGATAACTCATTAGAGATGGGGTAATAACACCCTAGAATGAGTAGAATCCAATGAAATGCAAAGAGTTTAACTGTTTCATAACTCCTAAGGTAATTCGTCCGTATGTCTAACAACATTTTCATACTATATCCAGATAGTAGAAAATGAGCTATAGAGGCAGACGTCGAGGAGGAAGCAGTACCACCACCAACGGTCGTAATGTTACCGTAGTTAATGAGACTACGATTCAAGCCCCGACCCAAACCAGTCTTCCAGTTCTGAATAAGAATTATGCAAAATTGGGCGGGAAACCATTTAAGGGATCTGATGATGTCATGGAAGCTCAAGCCTGGATTAATGCATCCGAGAAGATTTTCAGAGGACTTAACCTAGAAGATAATCAAAAGAGGCTGTTAGCTACATGGCAATTACAGGAAGGAGCTGCTGCATGGTGGGAGACTATCTCCCAAGGGAAATCAGAAGACGACTTTTCATGGAAGGATTTCAAAGAAATTTTCGAAGAACGTTATATGCCTTCGGAAGGAATTTTCAGGATGTACGAGGAATTTATAAATCTCAAGCAAGGCGATATGTCTTTCGAGGAGTATTTGAATAAGTTTAACGAGCTTTCTCGCTTTAGACCTGAGCTCATAGACACCCCGTTAAAGAAAAATGAAAGATTTATTAAGGGGATGGCATTGAAGTACCATGAGAGGATGACTGCGCATATCAAACAATCCTTTGCTGACTTGGTAGACATGGGGTATATATATGCTACTATTGATAAGCAGAAGGGTACTGAAGTTAAGGAAGGTAATGGTAATAACAATTGGAAGAAGATAAAGTTCAGGGGAAGAAGCCTGAACAGAAGGCTGAGAAGAAAAGGAAGATCATCTAAAGGATGTTCTCTGCTATAATTGCCAAGAAAAAGGCCATTATTCCCGCGACTGTAAGAAGCCAAAGAAGTCAAGGAAGCCAAACCAAGGGCTCCTCGAATGTTATCACTGCCATAAACCCATTCATAAGATTAAAGATTGTCCCGTAATAAAGAAAGCTGATGTGGCAAAGGTTTATGCAATCAGGGATGAGCCTTCGACTTCGAAGAATGATAAAGGGAAGGATGCTTTGGAAGGTAATATTTTTATTTCTGATAAATTAGTCCGAGTTCTGTTTGACACTGGTTCTTCACATAGTTTTATCTCAAAACCACTCATAGAAAAATTGAAACTTAAACCTAAATTTGTTGATGAACCCTTATGTGTAAGTAATCCAGTAGGGGGTCCTACTAGCTTGTGTTTGTATTGCAAAAATGTTCCTATCACCTATTCACACTATGAATTCCCTTTTAACTTATTCATTCTTGACTTTGATGAATTTGAAATTATACTTGGAATGGATTGGTTAAATAAATATGAGGCTAAACTAGATTGAGTAGATAGGAAAGCTCTGGTAAAGACAAGTCTTGGAAATTTTATTGAAATATCTTGTGTTGACCCTAGCCCAAAAAGAGATAGCTTGATGTATACTTTAGGTTACCCTGATACCGACATAAAAACTATACCTGTCGTTAGAGATTTTCCCGATGTATTTGAAGAAGTTAATAGCCTTCCTCCACACCGAGAAATTGAGTTTAGAATTGACCTAGTACCCAATTCCCGACCTGTCGTTCATCAAAGTCGAAGAATGGCTCCGAAAGAGAGAGAAGAACTGAACAAGCAAATCCAATATCTCTTAAGAAAAGGATTTATTCAACCCAGCCGTTCTAATTGGGGGTCAGCTGTAATATTTGTGGCAAAGTCTGATGGTTCCTTGCGATTATGCGTGGACTATAGAGACCTTAATAAACAAACCCTCAAGAACAAGTACCCATTGCCACGAATAGATGACTTATTTGATCAGTTAAGTGGTGCCCGATTTTATTTCAAAGATGGACTTAGCCTCTGGTTTTCACCAACTCAGAATTGCTGAGGATTGTATTCATTTGGCTGCTTTTCGTGGACCCGACACTTTTTACGAATGGTTAGTAATGCCATTCGGATTGACAAACGCCCCAGCCTATTTTGTGGACTTGATGACTTGAGTGTTCCGTGAGGTGTTGAATAAATTTGTTATAGTCTTCATTGATGACATCTTGATCTATTCAAAAACCAAGGAAGAACACGTTGAGCATTTAAGGACTGCCCTGGAGATATTAAGGAAAAATGTGTTTAAAGCTAAAATTTCCAAATGTCATTTTTGAAAAAAAGAAGTAAAATTTCTTGGGCATATTGTATTTGAAGAAGGAATCTCAGTAGATCCCGGAAAGATCTCTGCTATTTTGGATTGGAATCAACCAACGACTCCAAAGGAAGTTAGAAGTTTCTTAGGATTAGCAGGATATTACCGTAGATTCGTCCAAGATTTCTCAAAGATAGCCTCTCCCTTGACAAAGTTGACCATGAAGAATGCCAAATTTGTTTGGTCTGCTAACTGTGAAGAAGCTTTTAATGAGTTAAAGAAGAGATTGACCACTGCCCCGGTTCTGGCTATCATCAATGGCAATAAAGGATTATATGTTTATACAGATGCTTGTAAGGAAGGAGTTGGTGCCATTTTAATGCAAGAAAGAAGAGTAATTGCTTATGCAAGTAGACAGTTGAAACCGCATGAAAAGAATTACCCAACTCATGACCTAGAGCTACTCGCAGTGATATTCGCTTTAAAAATTTGGAGACATTATCTGCTTGGAGAAAAATTTGAATTATTCACTGATCACAAGCCCTTGAAATATCTATTTACTCAGAAAGACTTGAGCTTAAGGCAACAACGATGGTTGAAATTTCTAGCATCTCATGATCTAGATATTCAGTATACCCCTGGGAAGGCTAATGTTGTTGCAAATGCTCTGAGTCGAAAATATGCCGTTCTTGCCTACCTTGTTATCACTCCGACTCTTCTAGAGAAGATTGCCCGCGAGCAAAAGAAGGGCAAATTTCTACAAAAAAAATCTAAAAGAATTCAGGAAGGTGAAAATTTGAGTTTTGAAATCGATGATAAAGGCATCATAAGATTAAAAGGAAGAATATGTGTGCCCAATATTAAAGAACTTAAGCAGGAGGTGTTGGAAGAGTGCCATAAGTCCAAATTTGGCATCCATCCAGGAGTTAATAAGATGTATCGTGATGTTAAACATACATTCTGGTGGAATTCCATTAAAAGGGACATATCTATCTATATTAGCCGTTGTGCTACGTGTCAGTAAAAAAAGAGTGACCAGCAGAAGACTCCAGGATTACTTCAGCCTTTGGAAATACCAAAATGGAAGTGGGATCAAGTTTCAATGGATTTCATCGATGGTTTACCTCGCACAAGCAAAGGAAATGAGGGAATTCGGGTTATTGTGGATCGTTTAACTAAAAGTGCCCATTTTATTCCAGTAAGGTCATCTAGAACAGCTGCAAGTTTGGCAGAATTGTATATCAAGGAAATCGTTCGATTGCATGGGATACCAAGCAGCATCGTGAGTGATCGCGACCCTCTTTTCACCAGTCGTTTTTGGGAAGCTTTTCAAGCTGCTTTGGGAACCAAGTTAAACTTTAGTACTGCTTATCATCCACAATCAGACAGACAAACAGAAAGAGTTAACAGAATTTTGGAAGACTTATTGCGAGCACGCGTTCTCGATTTCGGAGGTTCATGGGAAAATTATCTACCATTAGTCGAGTTCTCCTATAACAATAGTTATCACGCAAGTATTAAGATGGCACCTTTCGAAGCATTGTATGGACGACCATGTAAGTCACCAGTTTGTTGGATTGAGTCTGGAGATAAAACTGTTCTAGGACCTGATATGATTAGGGACGCCACAGAGAAGGTGGATCTGATTAGAAAGAGGATGAAAACGGCCCAGGATCGGCAGAAGTGTTATGCAGACCGTAGAAGGCGAGCATTAGAATTCGAAGTTGGGGATTCAGTATTCCTAAAAGTCTCTCTAATGCGCGGAGTTATAAGATTTGGAAGAAAAGGAAAATTAACACCCCGCTATATTGGACCATTCCCTATTCTGGAAAAAGTTGGACCACTGGCATATAAGGTTAAGTTACCCGAATGGCTCTCAGATGTGCATAATGTTTTTCACATATCAAATCTGAGAAAGTATGTTCATGATCCTGATCAGATTGTGGAAGAAGCCGCTCAACAAGATCTAGAAATTACACCTAATCTAGCCGTTAAGAGAGACCCCATAAAGATCACCGACCAAGATGAAAAGAGGCTAAGGAATAAGACGGTTAAGCTAGTTAAAGTGCAATGGAGCTGTTATCCCAAAGATTGTACTTGGGAAACGGAAGAGGTTATGCAAAAAAATTCTACCCAAACTGTGCCGTCGATATTCAAGATAAACCCGACCTAAGCCTGTTTCTTTATTCATTTCCTTTGATTATTCCCTTCATACACAGTTTCGAGGATGAAACTTTCTTAAGTGGGGGTGAATGTGACGGTCTAGAAATTTTGACAAGTTAAATGATAGATTTTATATATGGCAATGATTATTAAGCTTGTGATTTGTTAATACTATTTGTTGTTCAATCGCATTTGTCAACGATAACATGAATTAGTAACACTAGAATTAAGCGTTGCTCTTAGTTTCCATAACGTTTTAAGGTAAATGCTACTAAAAACACCTACCTTCTCCTTATTACAAGTGTCATGACACTTGTAATTTTGCATGCAACATTCCATGCACCTACCTTCTCTTTAATACAAGTGTCATGACACTTGTAATCTTGCATGAAACATTCCATGCATGATATACATGTGTGCTACGAGGTGTCATCACCTCATTAACTCATTTCAAGTATAAATAGACCCCTTTCCTTCCCTTAAGCATTCATTCTCATCTTCTCTTCCATTTCTACTTCTTCTCCACCTTAAAATCCATGGCTTTCATGGTAAAAATCCTCCTCTTCCTCCGTTTATAAAATATATAAATTGCTGAAGTGTTAATATCGTCAAATAATCAGTCCGGGACAACTGTAGTGGGTCTAGCAGCCTAGTAATAGAGGATAGCATAGTGGAACCCCACGGTGAAAACTCGACACTTGTATTTGTTCACTTTCTATACTATGTGAATTGTTATTGTTGATATGGTTAATTTTTAATTATTGCAATATAATCGTTTAGTGGAAAACGCTTGTACATATACTGTTATATATATACCCATATATGCTCGTGTGATGGATGAATGGATGCTTCGTGCTTGTTATTAGTGATAATATGTGCATTATACTTGTTATACACACATATGTGGATTTATATGGATATCAAATAAGTCTCGAATCGAATGAATATTTTATTCAATTTGAAAGTTGAAAATTATTTTCTAAATTGTTTTGAAGAAATTTATATTATAAATAGAGTTTGTCAAAGTAAATACCGGAATGTTCTAGGATGACAGAAAGGATAGTGTCTAGGCTTGAGTTTGGAAATTATAGTTTCTTGCTCTCCCTGACTGTCCCTAGCTGATCCGACGGACGGGAAGGTTAATTCAAAATTTAATTTAGATTTTAATTTGAAACTATTTATAGTAGAATTTAACGTATTTTGTTATAAACTTTAAACGCTTATAACTTTTGCAATTTAAATCGGATTTCCACGAAACAAAGTACGTTTGATTCCTATTTACGAGAGCTTCCAAATAAGTGAAAACAGATTTTAATTTCGACTTATAATTTTCAAGTTATGGTTAAAATAATTTTGAAAAGGTCGGTATGAATGGAGTTAGTTAATTATAATTATAAAATGGCTGCTATAAATTATTTAAAAATATGGAAATCATAATTAATTATTTAAAAATGATTTATGGTAAAATCATGAAGTTTTGGATAACACAAAAATCATTTTACTTAAACTAGCCAATATTAGAATTTTGAAACACTTTGAAACGCCTTTGTAACGCAGTTTGTTAAATATTGAGTTTTTAGTGATCTAGCTTTATAAATCTTTTCCAAACCTTAGTAAATGATTTATAACTAGTAATAAATTATTTTGAACTGTAATTAGAGTTTGCAAACATGAAGTATGAGTTGAGACTTGATTTGGATCTATATACCCACATGGTTTTAAAGTTACGTTTATTATTTGGAAAGACCGGGATCGGATTTATGTCTGAAAACCATTCCAAGTAATAATACGATGTTGTGGAGAGATTGAAGACGATATTGAAGACCGGGACCCTTCGTATCGTAAGGACGACTTGCTGAATGTCTCAAATGGTTAGCTCCCGTTTGCAGATGGATTTTTTATATCAGCTAAGTGGCAAGAAGCCCGAACGTATGTGAAGGAATTCCGGATTGTGGTTTCGTTCAAACCCAGAACGGACTTGTATGGATTGTGTGTCTGACATTGTAATTGACTGTGTAGCACTGATCTCTGTTAAAATATTACCTGTTTGGTGGCGGAAAATTTATTCTCTTTCTTAACACCCTTCTCTAAGACGTATGAGCTTAGAGGTTATATATTGATAGAAATCAGTGATGTGTAGTGAATGGACAATGTGGCATACTTATGTCATTTAGTGAGCTATGGATGATCAAAGCATGGCTTGTTTAAGCGTAGCTTTGTGGATATCGTGACCTCAACAAGCCTCATAACCCGGTAAATGGCTAAAACAGGAAAGATGCAGCGAGGTTAAGGGTATTCATTTCCTTCTAGATAAAAGGTGTACTATGGTATGGAGCCCAGGTATTAACCTATGTGGATAACTTCTATTTATATGGATGTTAATGTTGCGAGGCCTCGGTATAAAGGTTGGTAACGACCAGGAAGTGATATACTCAGGCGTGCTCTATGTTACGCAGTTAAGGGGTAACCCGGCCTCGTGATGGCAGAGAGCCCGATTTTGGTTCTCGGGGCGTCCCTCTAGAGGTGAACCCATCGGTTCGGTAAGGAAGTTCCTTTGCCCGGTCATTTGGAAATTCATTACCCACTACGAGTTTTTACGAATTCATTTGTATAGCCTACTGCTTACTAGTAGGAATATGTTAGCATAGTGGGATGGGGCATTATGTTGGCTAAGATTGATAAATTTATTTGCGAAATTGTTTTCACACTATGCACTAATAATAATATGGAAAATGGTTTTCGCGTATCAAACATGTTTGACTATCATAAGGAGAAACCTTGCCCATGTGTGCGTTTAGCTTTTGTGTGTGCCGCGAGACCTTATGTTAGTTTCATTTTCTAAAAAGCATTGCGAATTTTATTGCACATAGGAAATATATATTGAGTTCTCACACCAGTCCCATGACTGACCTGGAGTTTATTTGTTTTCCCACAAAACTTTGGGTGCCCATAATTTTCCACACGGGCAGCCTAGTGTCAGGTTTAGTAGCAGTGTTTGGAGCCCACATCTTGGAGCTTTTTCTAGTGTTTCTTTGCTTTTGTGAAGTTGTTATTGCCGTGGAGCATCTTTAGCTGTTCTGTGGAGCGTTTGGTTTTTGTGGGCATCAGCGATTTGGAGCTATCCAGGTGAAGATGATGTTTGGTTTTGGATTCACCTTGATTAGTTGTTTCTGCTGCTTCAGTGTTATCTTTTTATTGTAAATAGTGTTGCGCCTTGATGTTGTATCCGTTGTAAACTCTGATATAATCTCATGTTATATAAATGAGAAGTTGTTTTGTTTCATTGTGATTGTTCTAATGTTTTATATCCCCAGACAATTAGGAATTCGACATTTGAATCTGCGACATTTGAATACAAATAGGTATTAAATGTCGATTTTCGAAGGTCGAAATTCCGGGTCATCACAAGGTTTCTGCCACAAACTGAGTCTAACCTCGGGTTTCAAGCACGTTAGTCATTCTCACATTAGAACCTATTGTTTGCGGCCACTGGATGTGCCGGGCGGTTCCGGGAAGGATTACGCCGCAATCTTATTCTAACCTCGAGTTAGCCATGTTTCATGTTTTAGCCATTGCATTCATTCACAGACTATGCTAATATCAAACTAATCATGCTAATTTAACAAATTAACTTCTGTACAAGTTACAGTAGATTATTCGACGTTCTATTAACAAGTTTTGCTCAATTTTAAATCGAGCCTACAGATTTACATACTTCAAATTTCAGCATTTCAGTTCCAACAGATTACGCCATTCAACAGATTAAACAGATAAAAGATCTTGCAGATTAGGCGATTTAGCAGATCTAGCAGACAAGGCAAATTTTAACATAATTAGTAGATTAGGCAATTCAATCTAATTAGCAGTTTAGGAAATATTACAGAACTAGCAGATTAGGCAATATAACAGATTTAATCATTCCTTAAAGTTTCATTGACATATCTTGCCTAATTATAAATTTGGCTAAGTTTGCATGCCTAAATAATTGTCATGATTCACAATATGATCATATACCCCACGTTTGCATTGAATTTACATGGCACAGATTATGGTCATAATTTACCATATAACACATGTCCCAATTTTAGTTAAACTTGCCTAGTACAAAAGATTCACATATAAATTATACCAAATATAGCCATCGATTTCAATGCATGTCATATATTTAAAAAATCTCCCACTTAGGTGTTATTCACATTTAACAGTTATCAAATCTTAATATAGATCTTCACACCTAAGTCATATTCTTTTTTTATCTAAAGTCATGAATCGTTGTATAAAAATATACCCAACAATCTAGAACTTTAAATTATAATAGATCTTAATTCAAAATATGCGCTATGTTCAAAGTCTCAAGACACATGTTAATACAGAATGGTTCCTCTTCTTCCAATTCACAGAATATGCATAGATCTAAATCTACTTTACAACATCAGTCACAGATTAGCCATGTCCAATTATGCCATCATTCATTATTTGTCCCAAAGTTTAGCGTTTGTGCGTTAATCTCTTATGAGATGTGGCACGGTCTCGTGGTAGCTTGGCTATAGAACAGAAAGAAGAAAGCGATACAGAATAAAATATATCAGAACAAAACGTACATAACCTCAAATTTAGATTTACAATTATATCACAATTATAATTAAAGTTTATATCGGAAAATAACTGTACTTGCCTTCCGTGGTTTTAAGAAAGGATAATAAACTGTTGTTGATGCAGAAATATTGAATTACTCCTCTTTAATTGTTGTTGTAGCTCTAAACTTTGATTTGAGATTTGGTTTATCTTTTAATTCAATTCAGGTTGGAAGAAGATGCATCAGTCCAAGTTTTGATTCCAGTAGAGTAACGACGCCATTATTTTATTTAATAAGAACGGAGGCAGAGTATAAGAATGAAATTGTGCAGCATAAGGTTAGAGAAGAATGGTGTAAAGAGAATGGGGCTAGGGGGCTATTTATATAGGGTTTCAAACTAATTAGAGCCGTCGATGAAGCTAGAGTTGATCAAGGCCATCCATCTCAAGTGAAGCCAATCAGAAAGTGACAAGTTAGCCCTAGTGACACAGTAGAGCTCAGAAATTTGAAGAGAACCCGACAGGCCAGCCAGGGTCAAATCAGAAAGCTGTGCAGGTTTTCTCTCGGCCTGGGCGCACTTGGGAAGTGTGCCAATGTAAATTTGTACTGGCGCACTTCCCAAGTGCGCCAGTGCAATCCTTTTTTTTTCTATTTAGCCACCAAACTTTGTTCGTCCATATCTTCTTCATATGGTATCCGTTTTATGCAAACTCAGACTCTATTTCAAGAAGAATTCCGAGATGAATGCAATGGAACGACCCGTTTCCCTTAATTCCCACATTTGAAATTAAGTATTCTTAAATTTATTTAATCTGATTATTCGACAATTCGGGGTGTTACATTCTCCCCTACTTAAAGGATTTCGTCCCCGAAATCTTCAAGTTAAGAAGAATGTGTCCTACCATCCAATCACCCATCTACTCAACCATCATCCACAAGCATCCATTGTCCTTAGAAAACTTCTAATGTTGTATGAACATATGCAAAAGTGTGTGTATACGTTCCTTATCTAATGCAAATATCAGGCGATCCACTGATTCAGTTAACCTCCTTAATGCGAATTATGTCAGTGCCATGAGTCCATCATGTATGCAATTTTCCTATTTGATACATATTATTCTTATATGAGTGACAACCATTCATTCATATGCAACATCCATGTGATGAGTCAATCATTTTGCATCCACCAAAAATTGAAAATGCTCACACATCCATATGCAGTATAAGAGTGTTTTCGAGCCGATCTAGTGCCTAGTGTGTGTATATGCATCCACGAGCAACCACTAGCAACCACTTGCATCCACTTGCAACCATCAAACATAACATGTCTCAAACACATGTTTACATCCATAGGATTCCTATCTATAGGTCAAAGACTCGATCGATAGGATACAGTCGAGTGATGGGAGCGAGTGTAGATAAACAAAAACTTGGTTTCCATTAGACCTTGGTTGAGAGACAAATTCCCCTAAGTATCAACCCCGAAGACCGAAATCAACATCAGATTGACACCCGGAGGATTACCCTCCTTAGACAATGTAAAAACTGGAAATCTCAACCTTATCAGAAATATTCAGATATTCACAGATTACCGGTACAGATCCGATTACTAAATGATTCTTAGGAAACTAAGCATGATAAAAACCCAGAATGTATGCGTCATAGTCAACTTAACGCTCAACACAGATACCCAACTTATCAAAATTAGATGAGTCATAACCCTTATGGGTCTGAGTCTACAGCGGAATCAGAAACAATACTAGTATTCAAGTGCAGAGTATCGATTACAGAATCGAAATGCCAGAATCAGAAAAGAGTTTTAACTCAAAAATCAGATAAAGAAATTAAACCTCCTACAGAAAGTTTTCCTATTTCTATCCTATCCACTAGCCTCGAGAGTGTTCGCCTGCCCTCCAGAAGTTGGTCCTGCCCTCTGCCCTTGCCCTCGTTTCTTCGGGCAGTCCCTAGTGAAGTCACCACAGTTGAAGCAAGTGCCCTTTCTTTTTCTGCAATCCTTGTTTAGATGAGTCGAGCTTCCACAAGTAAAGCACTTTTTCTCCTTCTTATCTTCGGACTTTTCATCCTTCTTTTGTTTTTCCTTTTTGGGCCATGCTTTCTTGTTCTGTGGTTCTTCCTTGTTTGCCTCCTTCTTGCCCTTGTCTTCCTCGTGTAGTAGTGCCATGTCCACCAATCTCTCGTAAGTCGCTCCCATGGGTACATGGGTCATGGCTAGGCTGCGCGTTCAATCCTTTAACAAAGCGGAGAGCCTTTTTATGTTGGGTGTTGACTAAATCTAGCCCGAACCTGGACAGTTGGTTGAACTGGTTGACGTATTCCTTGACCGTCATACTTCCTTGCTTAAGAGATAAGAACTTTTCCAGTTGTAGACTTCGTTCAGCTTACGAGAGGAATTTCGTCTCAAACCTTATTCTGAAATCCATCCATGTTTCAACCGGTCTCTCGGCGTTTGTGACTTCCCACCAATAGGAAGCTTCGTCCTTGAGCAACCATACCGCCAATTATACCTTCTGCCTATCGTCCACCTCGAAGATAACGAACAGATCCTCAGTTTCTTTGAGCCAGTTCCTTGCTTCCACGAATGATTCAGTTCCCTTGAAATCCTATCCACCCATGGCCCTAAAATCTTTACAGATTTTTGAAAAAGCAATTGCACGAGGAGGGGGTGGAGGAATCGCTGCAGCAGGAGGAGGAATATCTGCTGGGCCTGCATCGTTGGCCTTAGCCTCTAGGTACCTCCTGAACCAGCCAGGTATTGGCATGCCCTCTGGAAAGTTAAGATTCCCAGACATGCTGGAATGAAAGAAAAAGATTAAAACAGAGAACTGAAAAGATAGATATATGGCTTTTTGGGGAATATGTTTTTCAAAATAAACTTTATTTTCGAAAATACTTCCTTTTAAAACCTTTTTTGAAAATAGTTTTCAAAAACTTTACCCAATCTGGTAACCTTCGGCTCTGATACCAAGTGTAACACCCCACCTCCGTTAAGGTAACTCACAAAGGGAATGTCTTAACTTTGGTGGAGCATTTTAGTAAACAGAACAGAAAATTTCAAGATAGATAAACAACACTTGAGAAATTATAACTTTATTTCAGCGGAAAACAGAAATTGTTGTATATAACAGTGTTGTATACACAATTATATGATTTTTGTTTGATGTTAACAACCAAATATATTTCTATTATAAATGTGTTTGGTACTGTACTGTTATATATATACATCACAGCAATGAATATAATATTTATATTTAAATAAAATACGCCTGTACAGAAATTCAAATATTAACATAGTATTTTATTTAAATAGAATATTTTATTTCAATATTCAAACAGTACAATTTTTTTTAACTCCACTATTTGTACATCACTGTATTACATATCAAATACAATTTCATATACAGTGTTCTCCACTACAACACTCTATCTTTCAGTCACAGTTTCACTCATTCATTCTTTTACACAAACTCGTATACGTATACACTTTTTCACACTGTTCTTGTCTTCAGTCTTCTGTCTTCATAGTCTTCACTATCAGTCCAGTCTTCACTGCTCACAGTCAGTCCAGTCATCGTCTTCATACCTGTCATTCACAGAAACACACACACAGTACACTGCAATAGAATTCAAACTGAATATACGCAAATATAAATTTATTTTTGAATTTTATTTGCCTCAGATTACGGTGTGTTTCTCATCATTTTTCTAGACTTGGTCTGATATGCAGGGACATAAAAACAAGTCTGAATGGCTGCATATACACACGTGTATACACGTGTGCACTGCCACGCCAATCCAGTGTGCAACTGAGGAGCAGCCACATGGACCAACTCGACTCAGTGCATTCATGAAAAACAACCCAATGTACAGGTCAAAAACCAACTAGCAAGGAACATGGTCGAAACATAGTCAAAGTCAACACAAAAGCGGTCGAGCAATAACATGTCAGCCTTAAAAAGAAAATCAAAGTGTAACTCAAAATCAAGTGATTCAAGGCAAAGCAGAAAATTCATGTTAACATGCTGAAGTACATGGCAAGTTAACATGATCGAACAGCATGGTGTATGGTGCACAAGCATTTGTGTACATGGTGACTCGGCAAGCAAGAAGCTCAAATGCATGGTTGAACAAATAAGTGGTTTTGTGATTCAAGGAGCAAATGTCAAGTATAGCTACAGCAAGTTCATGAGCATATACAAAAACAATGGCGTGTATGTATACGTGTATCCAAAGTGTTCAAGACCAAGTGAATGATGCAGTTTATACATGGTGTGTACTATGGTCAGTGAACAACATGGATGCATAAATAATGTCAAGCCAGAATGTGATAACCAACATGATCACAGTCAAAACAGTTTTCAACATGGTGGACATAAAACAACTGTTTAAAGCAACTCAAGCAGCTACAAATATCTCAGGTCAAGTGAAACATGCATGCTGCATGTCCAAGAGGCATACAATAGCAAGACAGCATGTAAAATGGCTCTACGTTACAAGTCAGGTGCAAGTCAGGGTATAACTACACGTCACAAACATGGTCAAAGAAATTCACAAGCATGGTGCAGCTCAAGAGTATACACAAGATGATGGATATGCATGTGTACACATCAACATATAAACAAGAAGGCAGCATGGGTAGACATTATGAGCATGAATGGAACATGTGTGTACAGCCTTCAACTCGACAAAGTCAAGCATCAGTTCATATATGATCAAAGTAAGCAGCTTTGTGGATATGCAACTCAAATCAGAATTATTCACATATTCAGTGCAGACTATATGTGCCAAAAACAAACTCAGAGTATGGTGCAATGAAGCAACAAAGTTTATATGGCAAATAATCAATTCAAGTATTCCAAAAATTAAAATGGCCGAGATTTGCCTAAACAAAACTGCACATATTTGAGCAATCAAAGAATATTCTGCATGAATTTCAACTGTCTGGAAATCACATACTTGGCAAGAAATTTTTTCCTGAAAAGAAAATGCATGAATCCATTTAAATTCTTTTCAATCAGTGCTTTCCAGTTTTTGACAAGGGCCACAAAGCTATCTCAAATTAATTTCAGAATTCCATTTTTGGCAAAACATTTTTTTAAAATTTAAAATCTGTGTGTGATCTTATTGCTTCCAGTTTTCAACAAGTAAAGCAAGAATAAACAGTCTCTGCAAAATCAATATTTTCCAGAAAATGAACATCTTTGAAATCAAAGTGTCATTGGATTTTTTTTGTGCAAAACTGGCGACATGTAAGGCAATAAATCGAGCAGAATAATCACTGGTTCAATCATTAATACTGGGGATATCATCTTTTTTTTTTTTGACCACAAAACCAAATCATTCTTGGTAACTATCTATTCAATTGCAACAAACAAATCATGGAATGAATCTGCAGTTTCAAAGAAAATCACATCACAAGGGGGCCAAGAATTTACAAAGACCTCTCAGCATTCACGGCATGTTTTTAATCAAGGGACCAACAAATTTATTCAAATATATCCAGGAATAATTTGAGGGCAATGCAAAACTCAATTCAAGCCGTGCAAAATTAGGGGAGCCAGCAAATTATATTTCAAGAATTATTTCATTCCATTAAAAGCCAAGGCAGCAACAAAAAGGGAAAGTAGCCAAAATCAATTCAAGGCCGATTTTGTTCAAAGAATCAAAAAGTGGAAACACGAAAATCAGTCAAGCCATTAATCAAGAAATCAGAGCAATCAGGGTTTTATTCTAACCCTATAAACACCACAGCATCACAGGCAGTTTGATATATTGGAAATAATAAGCAGAAAATCGAAGAAACAAATCTCAGAGAACTCACATTTTTTTTTGGCTTTCGATCGCAACCTCTAGCCCCAAATCATTGACCAGAGACGAACGACGTCAAGAAGAACATCAGAGAAGATTTCCAGAATTCATTTGAAGTCACGATTTGGAGGATTCCAGAAACCCTAGAAAATTATCAAAGCCGCCGCCATTTTTTTTCCCACAAAGCAAAGAGATCGGGTGAAAGAAAAATGAGCAAGGGCCGGCCCATTGTTTCTTTGGCTAAGCCATGTTTAAATGGATAAGGGGATGACCCATCATTTTAAACTCTTTTTTTTTCTCTAGGGTTTCTTTTGTTTTATTTTTTAATTGTTTTGTTTTTTAGTTTGTGTTGTAAAAATCAAACGAACAGGTGTCTAGATCTGTTAAGTCTAGGTAAAACAGTCAGGGTGTTGACTGTCAGTTTCAGAGTCTGTAAAATTCTGTGATACGGATTACGGGGTTGTAATTCGGGGAAATCTGATCGAGGGAACATCGGTCAATCTACGGTTTTGAGCGTAGGGTTAGAATAGGAGCAGGGTTTGCAAGTGTACATGGTCTTGTATGCGGGATCTGTTCTATCACCTAGTAGAAACCTTAGGAATGCAGCAGTAGGCAAAGTTTTGCCGAAGCTGGGTATCTCTGTGTGTGATTTATTTTCTGCGTTTTTATTTCTGCTACATTCTGTGATCTGTTTATTATTTTAATATCCTGTCAGTTTTCAATTCAGGTAAAAATTGTAATTAACCCTATTCACCCCCCCCCTCTAGTGTTAATCTAGATCCAACATTTGGTATCAGAGCCTGGTTTTTGATTAACTCTAGAATCATGTTTTCCCCTTGCTGTCAGTCTTCTAAGAGTCAGTCCAGTGATATCCCATTTATTTTCAATGGAACAGATTTTCAAATATGGAAATCAAATTTTGAATTATATTTAAAATCTGTTAATTCTGAGTATTGGAATATTATTGAAAATATGGGAGACTTGTTAGACAAGAGGAATAAGGTCTTAAATGCTCGCGTCATACATATTATTTATTCCTGTCTTGATAATGATCAATTAAAATTTATCTCTCATTGTTTAACCGCGCAGGATATCTGGAAAACTCTCAACACGTTGTATGGAAAATCTGACAGCTGTTCAAAACTCTCAACTGCCAACTCAGATTCAGATCTGTGCTTAGCTGGAGCTATTCATGAAGACTCAGACGATGAGGACTTTTCATATGAAGATTTGATATCTCTTTGTAATAAATTAACAAGAACCATTGATCGCCTCAAACGGAAAAACAAGTCTTTGAAATCTGAAAATTCTGAGTTGACCCACAATAACAATATGTTGAAATTAAAATTTGAAGACTCTGAGTGTAAGAATTGTTTTAACTTGAAAACTGATTTAGCTCAACTTAATGAGAATTCTAGAAAGATTGAAAATGAATTTTTGATTTGAAAAATCAAGAAGATGAGCTAATTCATGAAAACAACACTTTGCAGAAGGAGTTGGATAAGGTTAATTTCGAACATGAAAATTTTGAAATGGAAAATTTGTTGAAATCAGAATCTGCTTTAAAGGAACTTGAAAAAGAAATTGAAAAATTCAAGATTTTTGAAATTGAAAAACAAAAGCTCTTTGATTCTGAGATTTCTGAATATAAAGGCAAAATTGAGAAGCTTTTAAACGAGAATGATCTTCTGAAATCCAAAATCAATGATCTTGAGTTGAGTCGGAAACATTTTTCTTTCGGAGAAAAATCTTTGAATATGCTTTTGAATAATCAGTTCTCTCATGGAAATAAAAGAGGTCTCGGCTTTGGAAAAAATAATGTTTTTGAAAAACATAATTCAAATGAGTTGAGAAGTCCCTCAAACTCCTTTGGAAATAGTTGTTTTGATAATTTGAACTTTGACAATTCCAAAGGTCTTTTGAATCAAAAGCAAAATGTGAATTTGTTTTGTAATAAACCATTTAAACATTCTTGGATCCCAAATGAAAATAAAACGGTTTTTGTTAGATTCAAATCGATTTGGGTTCCTAAGGGTACAAAAGTTAATTCTAATGGTTTGTTGTACAGACAAGTCTGGGTACCTAAAGCTGTGAACAAAACTGTGAGTGGTTTTACAAATTTTGTTAGACCACTCGATTCTCAAATCTGTTAGGTACCGGAGGAGGCTGAGGAACTGCTAGGCAAAAGAGATTTGGATTCAAGTTGCTCAATACTTCTGAAAACATTCACAGTTCCTTAGCCACATTTGTTGAGTTAGAGATTCTGGTTTACACTGATTTCAGGTATGATCTCTGAACTCGTCCTTGTAAATATTCTCTGTTTTTAATCTCTTGTTTATTTCTTCTTCTATCTCTCTTCTGTTTATGTTCTCTGTTTGTTTGATTTGTCACTGTCATATCATTATAACTTCTTGGGCTTCCTTAACTTCCAATTGCAGTAATCATGATCTTCTGGAAATTTGCTTTGTTTGAATATAACTCTGATGTTATACTCTTTCCATATCTTGAATTTTTAACTTTGTAAATATCTGCAATTGTTGCGAAGTTTATTTTCTGTTCTTTTGAATTCATAACAGTGTTGATGTATTCTTGTCATATCTTGAACACTGTTAATTTGAATTCTAAATTTTTGAAGATCTGAGAGTTTAATGGAAATTCACACAACGTTGCTGTTTTGAGATTCTTCTAATTCATTTTAGAAAAGCTTGAAATACTACACTCATTACAACAATCTATTATTTATTAGTAGTGATATTTTCATTATTTTTCAGATTGGCTTGGAAATTTTAAATTGTCTAGAATCTCAGTGATACATCTTGAAAATCATTGTAATTCATGATCATCATGGTTAAAATTTGTTTGTTTGAAATCATCTGAAATTATTAATATTTTGAATAATCACACACCTCCTAAATTTGAAATTATCAACCTTCTGTGACTGATTCATTATATTTCAAAACTTAACATTGATTCAAATGATTTCAAATAAATTATTTTTATTCTTTGGATCATGAATATCTCACAAAATTGATGTAGATGATCTGAAATTTCTTGAGGACTTGTCAGAAAATTCTTGTGAAAATTCTTTGAAAATCCGGTCTTGAATTTATCTGTTATTTCATGGTTATATGATTTAAATATTTGTTTGTTTAAAATCATTTGAAATTATTGATTTATTAAATCTCACACATATCTCAATTCAATAATTTATAAATTGGTGTGATTGATTTATTAAATCCTAATATTTTCATATTTCTTCAAATGATTTAAAATAAGCGGTATTTTTAATCTTGGATCGTGAATCATATTCTGTGACCATCAGAAATGTCTTGACAAGTGTGCTTTGAAACTAATTTTGTGCTACTCTGATACTGTTTTGAAAAATGTTTGTTCTGGAATCATGCTGCTCTGATTAGAGGAAATTGACTTGAAAAGATTTGTTGATGACTGCTTGTTTTGGTATCAAATTCATACCATGCTCTGATACATGAAATTAATTTGCTTGATCTGCCTGGGCTTTGTACTTAAAATTCTTTTGTCTGTGATATACTTGTTTGTCTCCAATGTCTTGTTACCATCCTCATAAATAAAGACACCAAGTGGTATCAGAAGTACTTATATTTGTTTCACCCATTTGTACTGAGATTCAATTTTTCACCTTGTATAGATCCATACATTTTTTCCCTTATACAAATAAATGTGCTGGGTTTGTGTGTAAAGTTCTTTGGTATGAGATGTCCATGTTAGTCCATCAGGGTGTAATTAAATTCCTCGATAAGCGAGAACATTTGGTATCAGTCTCTTTCACTCATCTGTTTTTTGAATTATCACCCTGTATAGGTTCATTTTTTTAATCTGTTTAATTTCTTCTTGTAATTGTTTTTCAATTTTAAAATTATTTATTTTTTATTCATTCAGAAATTGAAATCAATATCCAATTTGTGCTGTATTTGTAATTCATCAAAATTATTATTAGATTTTGAAATTGTGATGAATTGTGACTGCAGTATGTTTCACAACAAGAGGAGAATATATTTGTATTTTCATGATGGTTGAATATTTATTATAATATCTTTGAACTGGCAATTATTTCACGGCCATCTTCATTACTTATCATCCTTCTGCCATCCGTTATGATTTTATATAAATGTGGAGAGTTTATTTTTTCTTAAAATCATTTTAAATAAACAGTGAAAATATTTTTGATGGAATTGTGGTTATACGATTTTTCAGAATTAGTGATAATTGAAAATTTTCAATAATCCCGGTACAGTTGGTCATATTTCATAATATAATTAATTTAGAAATTTATTTCACAGTCCATTTCTGTACCTACCACATTTTCTATCATCCATATATTGGTTTTATACCAAGGAGTGTTTCTTTTTAAAAGATGAAATGATAAATATATATAATAAATATATAAGTGTGTCTCTAACCTCATTTAAAAATCCAAGCTCTGGTCATGCATGGTTAAGAGACAACTTATAATTTAAGCTGCGACTGACCTCATTTAAAAATCCAAGCTCTGGTTATGCGTGGTCAGTGTGCTCTTAAATAAATAAATAAAAAAAATGTGCTAAAAACTGAAATAAAATTGAAAATTCTCCTTGGTGTGTAAAAATCAACCTATCAATGCATCTCTCTAATCTGTGAAATGTGTTGAAAATATTATGACGTATTATGATTTGTTGATTGATAGATATTGAGATTTGAGATTATTCGATTTTCTCACTTAAATTGAATTATAGTTATAATCCAAATTCATCACTGTTTTTTTTTAGTCTCATTTTTATAAAAATTCGTTTGAAAATCAATTGAAATTCATTTTTATAACTCTCCTCGTTTATATAAATTTCATCGTAAATCAGTCATTTTCTGCAATGTGAAATATGCCACTAGTTCTCAGTTTATTATGATTTTTGTTTGACTGATTGAGGTTTATGATGATCATTCTTCCTCTTATGCTGAATTATACTTTTAGTCAATTTTCATCTGTATTTTAATTTCTGTATCCTTTTTGATGATAACAAAAGGGGGAGAATGGGTTGAGATTTTGATTTATGAGTGAATATTTTATAAATATTTTCAATTTTGAAAATTCATTCAATTTTCATGTTTCTTCACTCAAGCACAGTTATAGGGGGAGCTTTCTGTTGTAGGGGGAGCTAATAAATAGGGGGAGTTCAATATTCACTGTCAAACACATTTATTATATTCAAAATCTTCATGTTTGTTTGTCATCATCAAAAGGGGGAGATTGTTGTATATAACAGTGTTGTATACACAATTATATGATTTTTGTTTGATGATAACAACCAAATATATTTCTATTATAAATGTGTTTGGTACTGTAATGTTATATATATACATCACAGCAATGAATATAATATTTATATTTAAATAAAATACGCCTGTACAGAAATTCAAATATTAACACAGTATTTTATTTAAATAGAATATTTTATTTCAATATTCAAACAGTACAATTTTTTTTAACTCCACTATTTGTACATCACTGTATTACATATCAAATACAATTTCATATACAGTGTTCTCCACTACAACACTCTATCTTTCAGTCACAGTTTCACTCATTCATTCTTTTACACAAACTCGTATACATATACACTTTTTCACACTGTTCTTGTCTTCAGTCTTCTGTCTTCATAGTCTTCACTATCAGTCCAGTCTTCACTGCTCACAGTCAGTCCAGTCATCGTCTTCATACCTGTCATTCACAGAAACACACACACAGTACACTGCAATAGAATTCAAACTGAATATACGCAAATATAAATTTA
Source organism: Allium sativum (assembly GCA_030737875.1). Lineage (NCBI taxonomy): Eukaryota > Viridiplantae > Streptophyta > Magnoliopsida > Asparagales > Amaryllidaceae > Allium > Allium sativum. The sequence continues at coordinate 154,632,052 of CM060912.1, forward strand.
TTTTTGAATTTTATTTGCCTCAGATTACGGTGTGTTTCTCATCATTTTTCTAGACTTGGTCTAATATGCAGGGACATAAAAACAAGTCTGAATGGCTGCATATACACACGTGTATACACGTGTGCACTGCCACGCCAATCCAGTGTGCAACTGAGGAGCAGCCACATGGACCAACTCGACTCAGTGCATTCATGAAAAACAACCCAATGTACAGGTCAAAAACCAACTAGCAAGGAACATGGTCGAAACATAGTCAAAGTCAACACAAAAGCGGTCGAGCAATAACATGTCAGCCTTAAAAAGAAAATCAAAGTGTAACTCAAAATCAAGTGATTCAAGGCAAAGCAGAAAATTCATGTTAACATGCTGAAGTACATGGCAAGTTAACATGATCGAACAGCATGGTGTATGGTGCACAAGCATTTGTGTACATGGTGACTCGGCAAGCAAGAAGCTCAAATGCATGGTTGAACAAATAAGTGGTTTTGTGATTCAAGGAGCAAATGTCAAGTATAGCTACAGCAAGTTCATGAGCATATACAAAAACAATGGCGTGTATGTATACGTGTATCCAAAGTGTTCAAGACCAAGTGAATGATGCAGTTTATACATGGTGTGTACTATGGTCAGTGAACAACATGGATGCATAAATAATGTCAAGCCAGAATGTGATAACCAACATGATCACAGTCAAAACAGTTTTCAACATGGTGGACATAAAACAACTGTTTAAAGCAACTCAAGCAGCTACAAATATCTCAGGTCAAGTGAAACATGCATGTTGCATGTCCAAGAGGCATACAATAGCAAGACAGCATGTAAAATGGCTCTACGTTACAAGTCAGGTGCAAGTCAGGGTATAACTACACGTCACAAACATGGTCAAGGAAATTCACAAGCATGGTGCAGCTCAAGAGTATACACAAGATGATGGATATGCATGTGTACACATCAACATATAAACAAGAAGGCAGCATGGGTAGACATTATGAGCATGAATGGAACATGTGTGTACAGCCTTCAACTCGACAAAGTCAAGCATCAGTTCATATATGATCAAAGTAAGCAGCTTTGTGGATATGCAACTCAAATCAGAATTATTCACATATTCAGTGCAGACTATATGTGCCAAAAACAAACTCAGAGTATGGTGCAATGAAGCAGCAAAGTTTATATGGCAAATAATCAATTCAAGTATTCCAAAAATTAAAATGGCCGAGATTTGCCTAAATAAAACTGCACATATTTGAGCAATCAAAGAATATTCTGCATGAATTTCAACTGTCTGGAAATCACATACTTGGCAAGAAATTTTTTCCTGAAAAGAAAATGCATGAATCCATTTAAATTCTTTTTAATCAGTGCTTTCCAGTTTTTGACAAGGGCCACAAAGCTATCTCAAATTAATTTCAGAATTCCATTTTTGGCAAAACATTTTTTTAAAATTTAAAATCTATGTGTGATCTTATTGCTTCCTTTTTTCAACAAGTAAAGCAAGAATAAACAGTCTCTGCAAAATCAATATTTTCCAGAAAATGAACATCTTTGAAATCAAAGTGTCATTGGATTTTTTTTGTGCAAAACTGGCGACATGTAAGGCAATAAATCGAGCAGAATAATCACTGGTTCAATCATGAATACTGGGGATATCATCTTTTTTTTTTTTTGACCACAAAACCAAATCATTCTTGGTAACTATCTATTCAATTGCAACAAACAAATCATGGAATGAATCTGCAGTTTCAAAGAAAATCACATCACAAGGGGGCCAAGAATTTACAAAGACCTCTCAGCATTCACGGCATGTTTTTAATCAAGGGACCAACAAATTTATTCAAATATATCCAGGAATAATTTGAGGGCAATGCAAAACTCAATTCAAGCCGTGCAAAATTAGGGGAGCCAGCAAATTATATTTCAAGAATTATTTCATTCCATTAAAAGCCAAGGCAGCAACAAAAAGGGAAAGTAGCCAAAATCAATTCAAGGCCGATTTTGTTCAAAGAATCAAAAAGTGGAAACACGAAAATCAGTCAAGCCATTAATCAAGAAATCAGAGCAATCAGGGTTTTATTCTAACCCTATAAACACCACAGCATCACAGGCAGTTTGATATATTGGAAATAATAAGCAGAAAATCGAAGAAACAAATCTCAGAGAACTCACATTTTTTTTGGCTTTCGATCGCAACCTCTAGCCCCAAATCATTGACCAGAGACGAACGACGTCAAGAAGAACATCAGAGAAGATTTCCAGAATTCATTTGAAGTCACGATTTGGAGGATTCCAGAAACCCTAGAAAATTATCAAAGCCGCCGCCATTTTTTTTCCCACAAAGCAAAGAGATCGGGTGAAAGAAAAATGAGCAAGGGCCGGCCCATTGTTTCTTTGGCTAAGCCATGTTTAAATGGATAAGGGGATGACCCATCATTTTAAACTCTTTTTTTTCTCTAGGGTTTCTTTTGTTTTATTTTTTAATTGTTTTGTTTTTTAGTTTGTGTTGTAAAAATAAAACGAACAGGTGTCTAGATCTGTAAAGTCTAGGTAAAACAGTCAGGGTGTTGACTGTCAGTTTCAGAGTCTGTAAAATTCTGTGATACGGATTACGGGGTTGTAATTCGGGGAAATCTGATCGAGGGAACATCGGTCAGTCTACGGTTTTGAGCGTAGGGTTAGAATAGGAGCAGGGTTTGCAAGTGTACATGGTCTTGTATGCGGGATCTGTTCTATCACCTAGTAGAAACCTTAGGAATGCAGCAGTAGGCAGAGTTTTGCCGAAGCTGGGTATCTCTGTGTGTGATTTATTTTCTGCGTTTTTATTTCTGCTGCATTCTGTGATCTGTTTATTATTTTAATATCCTGTCAGTTTTCAATTCAGGTAAAAATTGTAATTAACCCTATTCACCCCCCCCCTCTAGTGTTAATCTAGATCCAACAGAAATTAGTTTGGTTACATCTTTACCAAAAACTCAAGTACATAAATATCAGTCCTATTCAGAAAATCATTAGAGTACAAAACTTTAAAATCATAATCCCCACAGAAGCTGCCATAAGGAGTCAAGCCATACTCTAAGCACTCTAAGTACTTCTAGCAAAAGAAATCCGGATCAAGCTAAAGTATTCCCTCCGTGGAAAACCTGGGGGGAAACGGAAGAAAAAGGGGTGAAAACAAGCAAGGTCAAACATAAAGTCCGGCAAGTCCAGTGACTTTCAGCATATGAACAGATAATAATAATTATGACATGAAAATAAGCTGGATAAGAGATAACAGTAACAGGAGCAGCAGATGTACTTAGGTTAAACAAAAGAAATAGAATAATATTACTTTTCATTTCTCTGCACTAATACTAGTATAACAGGATTAGGTGTCACCCCAATGTCTAAACTGAAACAGAAACGGGAACAGAATAATTTCCACAGAAGAGAATGCTAGTAATGGGCCTTTACCACCCCAACAGAAACAGACAGAAACAGAATGCTAATAATGGGCCTTTACCACCCGAACAGAAGGTACAGAAACAGAAACAGGTTAATCCCTACGGAAACAGAATGTAGAATTAGGTGTACACTAGTAAATGGGCCTTTACCACCCAAATAGATGGTACCACGCAGAAACAGACAGGTGTTACCACCCAACAGAAACAGACGGTACCAACAAAAATAGACAGAACTAAGTGTACCCTAAAATCCTACCCCAAGAGATTGGCTCCCTAATACATAAATACCCTGTGTCGGCCCCACAGTAGGGTGTATCACTCCCTAAAGTGACAACCAATTGGCACAGACCTATTTACAGATGTCACGGCATCTTACATCCTCAGAGGCAGACCGGGATCCATGCACGCACATGACCCGGTTGGAACGCACCATCAACACCCCTCGCCATTATTAGAATGAACCGCTTATAATTAGTTCAGTAAGCGTGCCCGGACCCTACCTACTCTTGGGTCAAAGTTTTGATACCAGAAAGGGTTACTAACTAATATGGGTCCCAAACAATAGATGACACAAGTAATTTCCCTCCTAACCTTGTGTCCCCAGACTAACAGATTTCAGATTAACTTGTTTACAAGTTCAGCCATACAGAGTTCAGATCAACTAGTTCACAGATCAGACAAGTTTTCAGACTAACGGATCAGATATACGGATTTAACAGATTTACAGAATTGTCTAACTTTGTAATTGGGCCTACAGATTCACGAAACGGGTTTGTTAAATTCATTAGTCTAATTGGTTTAACCCTATCCACCCAACACGTTTTAGACATCATATTTATCTTAGATTTGTATCAATTAGAAATTAATGCGCAAACCTATCACATTAGATTGACAGTTTGCGGCCACTGGTTAGGCCGGTTGGTTCCGGGCAGGTTTCTGCCGCAAACTGAGTCTAACCTCGGGTTTCAAGCACGTTAGTCATTCTCACATTAGAACCTATTGTTTGCGGCCACTGGATGTGCCGGGCGGTTGCGGGCAGGATTACGCCGCAAACTTATTCTAACCTCGAGTTAGCCATGTTTCATGTTTTAGCCAATGCATTCATTCACAGACTATGCTAATATCAAACTAATCATGCTAATTTAACAAATTAACTTCTGTACAAGTTACAGTAGATTATTTGAGGTTCTACTAACAAGTTTTGCTCAATTTTAAATCGAGCCTACAGATTTACATACTTCAAATTTCAGCATTTCAGTTCCAACAGATTACGCCATTCAACAGATTAAACAGATAAAAGATCTTGCAGATTAGGCGATTTAGCAGATCTAGCAGACAAGGCAAATTTTAACATAATTAGCAGATTAGGCAATTCAATCTAATTAGTAGTTTAGGCAATATAACAGAACTAGCAGATTAGGCAATATAACAGATTTAATCATTCCTTAAAGTTTCATTGACATATCTTGCCTAATTATAAATTTGGCCTAAGTTTGCATGCCTAAATAATTGTCATGATTCACAATATGATCATATACCCCACGTTTGCATTGAATTTACATGGCACAGATTATGGTCATAATTTACCATATAACACATGTCCCAATTTTAGTTAAACTTGCCTAGTACAAAAGATTCACATATAAATTATACCAAATATAGCCATCGATTTCAATGCATGTCATATATTCAAAAAATCTCCCACTTAGGTGTTATTCAGATTTAACAGTTATCAAATCTTAATATAGATCTTCACAACTAAGTCTTATTCTCTTTTTATCTCAAGTCATGAATCGTTATATTAAAATATACCCAACAATCTATAACTTTAAATAATAACAGATCTTAATTCAAAATATGCGCTATGTCCAAAGTCTCAAGACACATGTTAACATAGAATGGTTCCTCTTCTTCCAATTCACAGAATATGCATAGATCTAAATCTAGTTTACAACATCAGTCACAGATTAGCCATGTCCAATTATGCCATCATTCATTATTTGTCCCAAAGTTTAGCGTTTGTGCGTTAATCTCTTATGAGATGTGGCGCAGGCTCGTGGTAGCCTGGCTATAGAACAGAAAGAAGAAAGAGATACAGAATAAAATATATGAGAACAGAATGTACACAACCTCAAATTCAGATTTACAATCATGTCACAATTATAATTAAAGTTTATATCGGAAAATAACTGTACTTGCCTTCCGTGGTTTTAAGAATGGATAATAAACTGTTGTTGATGCAGAAATGTTGAATTACTCCTCTTTAATTGTTGTTGTAGCTCTAAACTTTGATTTGAGATTTGGTTTAGCTTTTAATTCTATTCAGGTTGGAACAAGATGCATCAGTCCAAGTTTTGATTCCAGCAGAGTAACGACGCCATTATTTTATTTAATAAGAACAGAGACAGAGTATAGGAATGAAATTGTGCAGCATAAGGTTAGAGAAGAATGGTGTAAAGAGAATGGGGCTAGGGGGCTGTTAATATAGGGTTTCAAACTAATTAGAGCCGTCGATGAAGCTAGAGTTGATCAAGGCCATCCATCTCAAGAGAAGCCAATCAGAAAGTGACAAGTTAGCCCTAGTGACACAGTAGAGCTCAGAAATTCGACCAGAACCCGACAAGGCCAGCCAGGGTCAAACCAGTAAGCTTTGTAGGTTTTCTCTCGGCCTAGGTGCACTTGGGAAGTGCGCCAATGTAAATTTGTACTGGCGCACTTCCCAAGTGTGCTAGTGCAATCTTTTTTTTTTCTATTTAGCCACCAAACTTCGTTCGTCCATATCTTCTTCATACGGTATCCGTTTTACGCAAACTTGGACTCTATTTCAAGCAGAATTCCGAGACGAACGCAATGGAACAACCCATTTCCCTTAATTCCCACATTTGAAATTAAGTATTCTTAAATTTAGTTAATCGGATTATTCAAAAATTCGGGGTGTTACATCAACCATCATCCAAAGTGCATTCTACACTGTATAAGCATCAAATATAAATATTCAATGCTTATAACAGTCCATCAATCAATCGATCGACATACAACTAATTACTGGGATTAATGTATGTCATATATCACCCCAATACCCGTGTGGGGTTTTCCATCAATCAAACACAGATTTTATTTGTGCAGTTGGGCGATGTGTAAAATTTATCGTCCCAATCAATATTAGTCAAATGTGTGTATATAAACAAATCATCCGATTTGTTTATTTTTATTTCATTTTAAATACACGTTAAAAATTCTATTTTCAACTATAAATTATTTTAACTATATAAATATTTTATTTTCATTTCACATCACATCACACAATCAACTACACAGCAAAATCAAATAAACAAGCATACAAGCCGTCCATGGTCAGTGGACGACGGGTGTCGGGTGCTACTAAACACCGTCTGCATCCTAGTATATATTTTAACTAGAAATAAATTTAAAAGTGAGGAGTTCTCACCGGCTAGCTAATCCAAACGCCACGACTCTTATCATGTAGAAATCTTCGTCGTGCTTGCCTTTCGTCAATTTCATCGTCCGTAGCCACTACATATATAAAAATCACATTTTTACACGACTATTTCATAGTTAAAAAATTCTATTTTTATACCACAACTATATAGATAAAAATTCTATTTTTACACCGCTACTATATAGATGAAAAATCTATTTTTACTACGGTGTTCATATAATAAGATTATATTTTTATCACACTATTCTCTATATAAAAATTATATTTTATATCGCTCTTCTTCCCATAAAGAATATATTTTTATAACGCTCCTTCCTATATAAAAATTATATTTTTATATCTACTACTAATATAAAGATCGAATTTTTATTTCATCGTTATAAGAATCACATTTTTATTTCAACATATATATAATAAAAATCAGATTTTTATTTCTCTACATATATAAAGATCAAATTTTTACTAACTATAGAATATAAAAATCGTATATTTTTATTATTAGAAACTAGGAAATCATAAATTTGATTTTGAAACAATTTTATTTCTATTTAAAATCTGAGTTTAAAACAACTTTCTTTCACATAAAAAATTTGATTTTAAAACACTTCTATTCCTATTTAAAATCTGAGTTTAAAACAACTGTTTAATTACTAACTCAATTAGGCTAATTATACGAAAAACTCACTGTTTCCATTGGGAGTGGGGGGAGGATGGCGGTGCCGGAGCAGTCATGGCGTGGGGGAGGCTCTCCAGATCGGCGGCGATGGTCCCCTCTGACTGGCGGTGGAGGGTTTGAACGGAGAAAGGGGTTTTGGGGAAATTGTCGATTGATTGGATGAGGAGGTGGAGCGGAAGGGGAGAATGGAGGAGCAGGCGATCAGAGGTCTTGGGATGGGGGGTGCGTGAACGGCGGCGGCGGAGGTATGGGGAGGCTGCGGTTCGATCGATTAGGTTTTTTTCCTTTTTTTTTCTTTCAGATCTATTGAACGGGGGAAGGAGAAATTAGAGGGGGGGGGGTTTATATAAATAATATATATTTTATTATTTTAAAATTTCCTAAAAGCAACTTTTTATTTCGACCTCCAAACGAGACCCACCGCCTGTCGTCCATAGCTAATTACCCCCATTCCGAACACAATGGGATATGTTTCGTTGGCCGATTCAATTGTTTAGATTAGTTTTCGTTCAAGTCAAAATATAATCAATGTATATTGAATTTGAACGCGCATTTCAATTTACCGGGGCTACATACTAACTAGAAAAATTCCCAAAAAATATTTTCTAGCTTTGTATTGACGATACGGTACTAACAAAACTAATTTCATCAAATTCTGAGACGTTTGAAAAATGGCCATTTTCCAGTCAATTAAAATCAACTTAAACTGGTCAAACGCGTTTTCCTTTGCCACGCTCACATATTGATTCGAAAAATTACGAATTTTGAAACCTAGCAATGATTTGACATCACGGATCCAACAAAAGTGGTTTCGTCGAAATCCGAGGTCTTTTGCAAAATTTCCATTTTTAAGGGCCTGAATTCCATAGCGATTATTCTGAATTTTCAACTGGACATATCTTTTGATTCCCGCAATGAAATTTCAATTTTTCGGATTCGTTGGAAAGATATTCTCAATTAGATTCTAATATTTTTGGTTTCACTAGAATCCGGTTCATTTTGAATCATGTACATTCATTTGAAATTCGAAATCGAATTATCGAACTACCGCGCCATTTCTAATTCCTTTTATAATTATAAATAATTATATATATTCTAACGTCGAGCTATATAAATATATACGTTCGAATTCTATTTAAAATAAATTTCTCGTCGTTATTATTTAAAATAATTCATTTTAAATAATCAAAATTCGCTAAAATTGCCAAAATAAAAAATTTAAGTTGGCTCAGATTTTCCGGGTTATTACAATCTCCCCCACTTAAAACTTTTCGTCCCCGAAAAAGAACGAAGCCGAAAGTTGTTTAACAAATCAACTCAACTTTCATTGTTTTCTTTATGGCATAAGTTCTTCAACTTTTCAGTTTTTAAGAACTTTTCAAAAATTTGGCTAACACCCTAAATTTTCGAAAAATTTCGTCATAACCTCCTCTGCATCGGGGACTTCGGGATATTTCATATAGCCTCCCATGGCCTTTTTCAATCCAAAAGAAAAAGAAAAGGCCAAGCGGCTAGCCAATCCGCCCATAAAATCATCATCACCCAAACAGAACAGTAAATTATGGTAAACATGTACCTACTTGTCAGGCAAACAATTTTATTCTTCTGTTCTAGCCTCTTTGCTATGACCTGTTCAATAGATATACATGTACTATGCATGCAAATGCGACTAATTTTCAATACAATTCACTATTTGATATAATTTGGCTAAAGGTTCAACATTTAATTAATCAAACTATAATCAAACAACACAATCAGCAATCAATTAGTGATTTATCATTTCAAATTCATAACTTTGGTATATAGTCAAAAATCACATTTTTGATGCCAATTCACAACAATAAGCCCTATCTAACTTTGGTTCTCACACCAGTCAATAGGAAATATATAGATATCACACCTTCGTCACTCGAATATAAATTCTGATGATGATATATCAATCATCAGAATCACCCCCGGGCGACTAGAGTGTAATTCTATATCTACCCAATATATTAAAACTTCGAATACACACGGATCAGACGTATACGCAAAATCTTTATATACTGGATAGTCCAAATTCAATACAAATAAAATATTCAAATACGTATAATTGAATTAAATTTTTAAAACAAAGTTTGTTTTCAATTTTTTTTTAAATATACTCTTCACACTCGTTCTAGGATACTACTGATCCTATCTCTAACGAGTCATTCTAATTGGATATTACTAATCCAACATCTGATGAATTATTTCGTATGGTTCTAATGTGTCTTGTTCTTGAGCTCTGTAAACCAAAGCTCTGATACCAACTGTGAAGACCCGTAACTCCCCCGGTAAGGAAAGAGCGGATACTTTGAGAACAACACATAAAAGAACGCAGACGAAAGAACATTTCATTGTATATTACAACAATTTCATCAGAATACAAGAATATACAGAGTATGAATAAATATTACACATTATAAACTATCAGATATTACAATACATAACATAGCAGCGGAAAATAATACAATACACAACTAGAAGTAATACACGGATACAAAGCTTTCTGGATATCATTCCAGCTGTAAACCAGGATCCTGTGAACATAAATCTGCAAAACCAAAACTACTAGCTGCCCGTGTCGAAAATAAGGGCACCTAGAGTTTAGGTTAAAACAATAAACTCCAGGTCAGTCATGTGACTGGTGTGAGAACTAAAACAGTTATTAATCTTTTATTTTAAAGTTAGGTAAATCAAGGGACCACGCCGTATAACACGGAATGGGTTTCCTCCCAAGAATACCAGTGCATAAAACAAACAGCGCAATGCTAAATAAAGAAAAATGAAGCTACTATAAGACCCAGGTCACATCACATAATGCAACGCAAGCCGAAGGATAGGGTTTTTACCATATAATAGCCAAGAATGCTTGATACGTTTAAAACAAATCATTTGATACTATTATAAGTGCATAGTGTATAAAACAATTTCACATCATAAGTATCAATCATAGACGGCATAAGCGCCCCATCCCTCTATGTCGCCATACTAGGCTCTACAATCAAAACCGCACATGTCACGTATTGGAAATTGGATTTCCGTCTGTGAACCGAGGCAAAAGATAGTCCTCTACCGATTCGAGACACACTAGCCCGTGTCTCAGGAACAGACGCAACTTCCCCTTGGATCGTCAGGGCCAGTCTGAACACTACGTTTCCCTGCCCTTTGGGGGCGTAAATGAGCCAACAAATGACTCCATCAGCTTCACATAGTCATCGATGTATCTGAGGCGTCTCGCAACAACAACAACCACATAAGTCAAACTCGTCAGAGCGTGTAAAACCACTGATACCACTTCTAACTAGAAGGAAACGCATGCCCTCCCTGAGGTCCTCTCCCGTTTTTGTTTCACAACCGGGGTGTAAGGCTCATGAATTCATGTTACACAAAGCTATGCAACACAGGCGGTGCATTGATCATCAACCACAAGACTTTGCTTTTCAACAGAAGCCTCGATCATTTGCCATTTAGGCATGCCACACAGGCAATTCACTCCATGCGTTTGATTTCCATCAATATATAACCTCTAGGCTCGTACGTCTCAGAGAAGGGCGTTAAGCAAGAGAATAAATTCTCCGCCGCCAAACAGATATATATTTAATAGAAATCAATCACACAGAATAAAATCCAATGTCAGACACACAGTCCATTTGCAAGTTCGTTCTGGGTCTGAACGAAACCGGAGGCACCTTGTACCTCGCATATCCATCGATCTCCAAGTACGTCTGGACGATCACTAACTGATTCCCTCCTCTTGGGTGTACGACCCAATCAAGATCATCAGTAATTATCCAAATGACGTGAAGACCTCCGGTCTTCACCCACTATCTTCATCTTCGACACCACGTTGAATTTGTTATTCAGAATGGGATAAACCCGGTCTTTCTAAATAACTCGCGTATATAATAAACAAGTGTTACACAAACACAACAAACGCCTCATTCCAATTCAGAATATTCTTTTATTCAAATATTCTTATACTTTGGGAAAGGTTCCAATTAATTTTATCAAATATAAATTCTTTAAATTTATTCTTTAATCTTCTTTGAATATCAATTCAAACTAGTCGGGATTAGCGAACCACACCGGAGTAATCATTTATTTTATTTCCCAATCCCCACCTATTCATCCCATGAAGTAAAACTGGTCATACTTCATATCTAACACCACAGTGTTATCGGTAAATTCAATTACCATTTCATGTTCAAATCTAATTAAAGATTTAACTATCGCCTGGAGTAAAACTGGTGATACTCCATTCTTGATCTTTTCAATCTAATTAAAGATTCATTAAAACTCCACTTAGTTTTAATCCTTAACTGGGTTAAAGAATCAGTGTCATTTAAAACACGGTTGACGATAAACCCAAAATCACATTCCATTAATTATCGGGTTAAAGAACAAGTGTTATTTAAAACCCTATTCACGATAAACCCAAAAATCAATACCAATTCAATTCCATTTAAATATTATTTAATTGGTACACTTCATTAAATCTAAATAAAAAGATTTAATCTTTTTCTCAACTGGGCTTAAGAACAGTGTTAATGAAGCCACCATTCACGAAAAACCCAAATCACATTTGATATTACATACAAGGCTCTGAATAGAAAATATATTGGCTTATATTCAATATCAAATTCTACGACCAACAAATATTGTGACGGCCGGGAATTTCGCTCGATCGGAATCAGTCGTTAAACCGATCTAGATCGTTCGAAACCCCTGAACGTTGAGAACATGACAAATCAGAACACAAACAGAAGAGCATTTCATTGTATATTACAGCAATGCATCAGATTACAAGGATATACAGAGTATAAATGGATAAATATTACACAGAAATATCAGAGATTTAAATTACATTTAAATACATAGCAGCGGGAAAATAATATAAAGCACAACTGAAGGTGATATACGGATACAGAGCTTTCCGGATATCATTCCAGCTGTAAACCAGGATCCTGTGAATATAAATCTGCAAAACCAAAACTACTAGCTGCCCGTGAGGAAAATAGGGGCACCCAGAGTTTAGGTTAAAACAATAAACTCCAGGTCAGTCATGTGACTGGTGTGAGAACTAAAACAGTTATTTAAAGCTTTACTTTAAAGGAGAGTAATTCAAGGGACCACGCCGTATAACACAGAACGGGTTTCCTCCCAAGAATATCAGTGCATAGAATAAACAACGCAATGCTTTTTCGAAAAATGAAGCTATTATAAGACCCAGGTCCCATCACACAATGCAACGCAAGCCGGAGGATAGGGTTTTCCCTTATAATAGCCAAACATGCTTGGTACGTTTAAAACAAATCATTTGATACTATAATAAGTGTATAGTGTCAAAACATTTTCAATCATAAATATAAATCATAGACGGCATGGGTACCATATATCATGTCGCCATACTAGTTCTACAATTAAAACCGCAATACACGTATTGGAAATTGGATTTCCGTCATGAGTCGAGGCAAGGGGCAAGCTCCTCTCCGCGTTCGAGACACTCTAGCAAATGCCTCAGGATTACGCACACTGGGTAACCCCTGGATCTTCAGGGCCGGTCCTCACTTACGTTAGAGGATTAGTTATTCCTGAACACACGTTTCCCGGTCCTTACAGACCTATAATCGAGGCGCCTCATCCAACAACCACAAAGGTGAAAAGTATATAAATGTCAGGGCTGGTAAGTCACTGACACCACCAAAGCTAGAAAGGAACGTCGTGCTCTCCCTGCAGTCCGTATCCCGTTTTTAACTCATACCGAGGTGTGAGGCTCGCGAATACACGTTATACACAAAGCTGCCACGTAGGCGTGCTTTGATCATCAACCACAAGACTTTGCTTTTCAACAGAAGCCTTGATCCTTGCATCTTAGCGTGCCACACAGGCAATTCATGCCATGCGACTGATGTCCATCGATATACAACCTCTGAGCTCGTACGTCTCAGAGAAGGGCGTTAAGCAAAAGAATAAATTCTCCGCCGCCAAACAGATGTATATTTAATAGAAATCAATCAACACAGAATAAAATCCAGTGTCAGACACACAATCCATTTACAAGTCCGTTCTGGGTCTGAACGAAACCGGAGGCACTTTCCTCGCATATCCATCCATCTCCAAGTACGTCTGGACGACCACCAACTATTTCCATCCTCTTGAGTGTACAGCCCAATCAGGATCGTCAGTAATTATCCAAACGATGTGAAGACTTCCGGTCTTCAACCACCGTATTCATCTTCGACATATCGTCGAATCGGTTATTCAGAATGGGTATAAACCCGGACTTTCCGAACAAACCGCGTATATTAAAACAAATGTTACGCAAGCACAACATACGCCTCATCCCAATTCATTAGTCACTAACCGCAAATTAGCAAGAGAACAATTTCCCAAACATTAACCCCGAAGGCCGAAACCAACATCAGATCAATACCCAGGAAACCATTCTTCTTAGCCAACCTACAGCTAGTTTCTAAATTCCACATTCTTAGGGAAAGGTTCCCATTAATTTTATCCAAGATAAATTCTTTAAAATTTATCCTGTAATCTTCCTTTGGATGTCGTTTAAAACCAAATTATGGTTTTTTCCACCTAGTCGAGATTAGCGAACCACAACGAAGTAATTATTTATTTTATTTCCCAATCCCAACCTATTCATCCCATGAAGCAAAACTGGTAATACTCCATATCTAACACCGTGGTGTTATCGGTAAAATTAATTACCATTTCACGTTCAAATCCAATTAAAGATTTAACTATCGCTTTGGAGCAAAACTGGTAATACTCCATTCCCGCTCATTTCTAAATTTGATAATTTAGATTACAAATTCACACTTCAATCTAATTGCAGATTCGTTAGAACTCCTTTTACTGGGTTAAAGAACTAGGTGTTATTTAAAACACAGTTCACGACAAACCCAAATCACATTCTATTTGTTATCGGGTTAAAGAACTAGTGTTATTTAAAACACTGTTCACGATAAACCCATTTCAAATTTAATCAAATATATTAGAAATTCGATTATTTAAAACCCCTTTTTAAATCTAATTCATTTATTTAAAAATAATTGGGTTTTAAATTTAGTTCAAACTAGTGCATTTCGATAAAAACCATTTTTATCTTTTCAAATGTGGAGTTTTTCATCCCAAATTTTCCCAAATCATTTCTTATGACTTTATACAAATTATTACTATTTTTAATAATTTTATTAAGGCCCGTACAGTCGATTTCCAACAACGGCCATCGAACTGCACCTATAGCGACCTTTTTCGAATTTGATTTGGACGTATCTCCAAATCCAACCGTTAGATTTTGAATTTCTAATATTCTTTAGAAAGCTCTTTTCGATACGAACCCAACGGTTCCGGTTTTAGGAGAATCCGACGGTCGGATCTCCCGTAATGTCCGTTTGCAATAAATGGTCGAAATTCACGAACTGCCGCGGCGCGGCGCGTTCTATTCAGGCCATTATATTATATATATATAATATATATAATATATATTTCGTCGATTTTTATTTAAAACGAATTATATAAATAGTTTTAAATTCGTTTCAAAAGCAATTTCAACTTCCATTTCAATTCAAATCAAAATTGAATTCTTCTTTATAAATTCGTTTTAAAATTCATTTCTATTCAATTCAAATTTCAATTCAATTTGAATTCATTTCACTTTGCTTTCGATTCAATTTGAATTCGTTTTCAATTTAATCCAATTTCAAAGTCGTTTTCTATTTGAATCCAATTCATTATATATTCAATTGAAATCAAATTGGTTTTCTATTTCATTCAATTCGAAATCGTTTTATATTCAATTCATTTCGAAATCGTTTTATATTCAATTCATTTCGAAATCGTTATATATTCAATTCATTTCGAAATCGTTATATATTCAATTCATTTCGAAATCGTTATATATTCAATTCATTTCGAAATCGTTATATATTCAATTCATTTCGAAATCGTTATATATTCAATTCATTTCGAAATCGTTATATATTCAATTCATTTCGAAATCGTTATATATTCAATTCATTTCGAAATCGTTATATATTCAATTCATTTCGAAATCGTTATATATTCAATTCATTTCGAAATCGTTATATATTCAATTCATTTCGAAATCGTTATATATTCAATTCATTTCGAAATAAAATTGATATAAATATCGTTCACGTCAAAATGGCGTCAATCTAATCAACACGGCTTCATATACTTCTATTTTCAAATATTCTATTTCAAATATTCTATTTCAAATATTTCTATTTGTCAACACACGACTAATCTCAATGAATGAGTACCGTCCACGTGTGACTATTTTTGTTAAATTATTTCGTTCAACACATGACTAATCTCAACGGATGAGTACAGTCAACACATGAACCTTTATTTTATATTGATAAAGATGTAAATTTTATTATAAAAATAATTCGTTCAACACATGACTAATCTCAACGGATGAGTACAGTCAACACATGAACCTTTATTTTATATTGATAAAGATGTAAATTTTATTATAAAAATAATTCGTTCAACACATGACTAATCTCAACGGATGAGTATAGTCAACACATGAACCTTTATATTATATTGATAAAGATGTAAATTTTATTATAAAAATAATTCGTTCAACACATGACTAATCTCAACGGATGAGTATAGTCAACACATGAACCTTTATATTATATTGATAAAGATGTAAATTTTATTATAAAAATTATTCGTTCAACACATGACTAATCTCAACGGATGAGTATAGTCAACACATGAACCTTTACTTTATAATATTCTTTATTTTTCTAAATTGGAATGAGGCCCAATCAATCACCATATGAAATTAATTATATGGATTTTCATACATCACATGTATATAATAGCATTGAAAAATAATCAACCATCAACCAAAGTGCACTACACTGTATAAGCATCAAATATAGATATCTAACGCTTATAACAGCCTGTCAATCAATCGATCGACATATTTAATCAGTTAGGATGAGTGAACTTTAAATTTCATCCCAACACCCGTGTAGGGTTTCAAACAATCAAACACAGATTTTATTCGTGCAGTTGGGCGATGTGTAAATTTTATCGTCCCAATCAATGTCATTCAAATAGGTGTACATAAACAAACCGTCTGGTCTGTAAATGAATATTTTATTTTATTCACTTTCACGTTAAAAATTATATTTTTAACGATAAAACATTTTATTTTAACACTTGAATTTCTATTCAGTTCATTTATTCAATAAAATGATATTTTTATTTTTCTAACATATTTTAGAAAATTTCGGCGGCATAACGGCACGATACTAGAAACGGGACAAGGCCTAGCCTTATCCCCGGTCTAGTGAAGGCCCACGCCATTCACACATCAATCAAATCAATTTCATCTCATCAAGCAATCAAATTTCAATCAAATACTTTAACTAATTTTTGCAATCAAACAAACAAGTCCATGGTCTGTGGACGATTGTGTCGGGTGCTACTAAGCACCGTCTGCATCCTAGTATATATATATATAACTAGAAAATGAAATTGAAAGGTGAGAAGTTCTCACAGATAGCTATCCTAGCTCCACGGCACTTCACTGATAGAAATCTTCATTGCTATCGCATCTTCGCTATCTTCTTTGCCCGTAGCCACTACATATATAAAAATCACACATTTTTATATTTTGTTGTCTTTGAAATAAAAATCACATTTTTATATTTGCTTCATACATTTAAAAATCGAATTTTTACTTCGTTATACTTTATATAAAAATCAAAATTTTACTATGTTATTCAATATATAAAAATCGAATTTTTACTTTGCTATTCAATATAAAAATCGAATTTTTACTACTATGTTATATAGATAAAAATTATA
Source organism: Allium sativum (assembly GCA_030737875.1). Lineage (NCBI taxonomy): Eukaryota > Viridiplantae > Streptophyta > Magnoliopsida > Asparagales > Amaryllidaceae > Allium > Allium sativum. The sequence continues at coordinate 154,649,519 of CM060912.1, forward strand.
TTTTTATCACGCTATTTTCTATATAAAGATTTCGCCTTTTTAAATTTAAAGATTTCGCCTTTTTAAATTTAAAGATTTCATCTTTATAAAAATCTCATTTTTATTTTTCTACACATATAAAGGTGATATTTTTAATATTCCTATGATGTAAAAATTATATTTTTATTGCTTTAAAAATATAAGAATCATATCTTACTACTTCTACTTAACAAAAATTCCGTCTTTTCTCTTTTTTAAAAATATGATCTTTATTTTTATTTTTATTTTTTGCAAGTTCAAATCTTTTTCTGTTTTAAAAATCACGTCTTTTATAATTCTAAAAACACTGTCTTTTCTAATTTAAAAATACTGTCTTTTCTAATTTAAAAATACTGTCTTTTCTAATTTAAAAATACTGTCTTTTCTAATTTAAAAATACTGTCTTTTCTAATTTAAAAATACTGTCTTTTCTAATTTAAAAATCACATTTTTCTGTTTTAAAACAAAACTGATTTTCTATTTTAAAATAAATTTCAGAATTTATAAACAAAGTATATTAAACAAATTTCAGAATTTGTAAACAAAGTATATTAATGTAAATAAAATTCATAGAAACTCATTGTTGTCTCTACGTTGGACTGAGGGCAAGGTCGCCGGAGCCGCTATGGCGCGGGGGGGGGGGGGGGGAGGGGGGGAGGATCCTGATCGCCGGCGGCGGTCTCTGGGCTTGGTGGCAGTCTCGCGGTGGTTAGCGGAGCATGGGCGAGGGGGGTGGCTTCATCGCGCGGCTAGGGTTTTAAAGGGGGAGGTGGCCAGCGTCGGTTTCCGTTCGACGAAGAGGGAGCGCGGAGGGAAGGAGGAGGTGGATCGGAAGGGGAGGGGTGCGGTGGTGGCTCCCCACCTGGGGCGGCGGTGGCGATCCCCGCCATCGATATGAAAGATCGATTTTTTTTTCCTTTTTTTTTTTCTTTCTGAGTTTGGTCGAGGAAGAGAAGAAAAAAAAGGGGGGGTTAATGTAAAGAGGAAGTTATAATTTATTAATTTATTTATAATTTAATCTTCATAACGGTTGACTTTTCATTTGAACTCTAAACGACACCCAACGACTGTCCTCCCTAGCTAATTACCCCAATTCCGAACACAATGGGATATGCTGTTTAATCCAATTCAGTCGTTATAATCAGTTTTCGTTGAATTTACATTTAAATTACTTTATTGAATTTTAAACGTACATTTCAAATTACCGGGGTCACATATTAACTTTAAAAATTCTCGAAAAATATTTTCTAGCTTCGTATTGACGATACGGTCCTAACAAAACTAGTTTCGTCGAATTCTGAGACCGTTGGAAAAATGGCCATTTTCCAGTCGATTAAAATCAACTGAAACTGGTCAAACGCGTTTTCCTTTGCCACGCTCACATATTGATTCAGAAAATTATGAAATTTGGAATCTAGCAATAATTTGACATCACGGACCCAACAAAACTGGTTTCGTCGAAATCCGAGGTCATTTGCAAAATGTCCATTTTTAAGGGCCTGAATTCCATAGCGACTATTCAGAACTTTCAACTGGACATATCTTTTGATTCTCGCTACGAAATTTTGATTATTCGGATTCGTTGGAAAGATATTACCAATTAGATCATAATGTTTTTGGTTTCACTAAAATCCGGATTGTTTTGCACCCGGTACATTCAATTGAAGTTTGAAATCGAATTATCGAACTACCGCGCCATTTTCAATTCTATTTATAATTATATATAATTATTTATATTCTAACGACGACGCGTATAATATATACGTTCGAATTATATTCGAAATAAATTTCTCGTCGATATTATTTTAAATAATTCAATTTAAATATTCAAATTCAGCTAAAATTGCCAAAATAAAAATTTTAAACTGGCCCAGATTTTCGGGTTGTTACAAATATCGTATTGGAAATGACGATATAAATATATCTTTCAAATTCCGATAACAATACCTGTATCATCACGAAATCCAACATCGAAACATTCCAAAGACAATTTCGATTCAAATCCATTCCCATTCAATTATTGGAAATTCTGGTTACTTTTAAAACCCTTTTTAAATTCAATTTATTTATTTAAAAATAAATAGAATTTTAATTCTAGTTCAAAACTAGTTCGTTTCGATAAAAATCTATTTTTATCTTCTCAAATATGGCGTTTTTCATCCCATTTCTTCCTAAATCATTTCTTATGATTTTACACAAATTATTACTATTTTTAATCATTTTATCAAGGCCCGTACAGTCGATTTCCATCAACGGTCATCGAACTGCACTTACAACGACCTTTTCCAAATTTAATTTGGACATAATTCCAAATCCCCCCATTAGATTTCTAAATTCTAATATTCGTTGGAAAGCTCTTTTCGATACGAACCCAACGGTTCCGGTTTTAGGAGAATCCGACAGTCGGATCTCCCGCAATATCCATTTGAAGTCAATGGTCGAAATTCACGAACTACCGCAGCGCGGCGCGTTCTATTCATGCCATTATATTATATATATAATATACATAATATATACTTCGTCGATTTCCTTTTAAAACGTATTTTATAAATCGTTTTAAATTCGTTTTCGAAACGATTTCAACTTCATTTTCATATTCAAATCAAGATTGAATTTTTCAATATAAATTCGTTTTAAATTCGTTTTCAAAACGATTTCAACTTCATTTTCAAATTCAAATCAAGATTGAATTTTTCAATATAAATACGTTTTAAATTCGTCTCAAATTGATTTCAATTTAAATCAATTTTTAATTCAATTTCAGTTCGTTCTCAATTCAATTCAATTTCAATTCGAATTCGTTTCTATTCAATTTCATTTCGAATTCAATTCTATTCAATTTCAATTCGAATTCAATTTAAATGGATTTCCATTCAATTTCAATTCGATTCGAATTCATTTTCAAAATATTCGATTTTGAAATCACTTTTCAATATTCATTATAAAAACGAATATAATCGATATAAATATCGTTTGCGTCAAAATGGCGTCAATCTAATCAACACGACTTCATATATTTCTATTTTCAAATATTCTATTTCAAAAATTTCTTTTTCAAATATTTCTATTCAAAACTGGAATGAGGCCCAATCAGTTACCATAGATTTTATTTCTATGGATTTCCATACAACGCATGTATATATCAACAATGACAAATAATCAACCATCATCCAAAGTGCATTCTACACTGTATAAGCATCAAATGTAAATATTCAACGCTTATAATAGTCTGTCAATCAATCGATCGACATACAACTAATTATTGGGATTAGTGTATGTCATATATCACCCCAATACCCGTGTGGGGTGTTCCAACAATCAAACACAGATTTTATTTGTGCAGTTGGGCGATGTGTAAAATTTATCGTCCCAATCAATATCAGTCAAATGTGTGTATATATACAAATCGTCCGATTTGTTTATTTTTATTTCATTTTAAATACACGTTAAAAATTCTATGTTCAACTATAAAATATTTTAACTATATAAATATTTTATTTTCATTTCACATCACATTACACAATCAATTAAACAACAAAATCAAACAAACAAGCATACAAGCCGTCCATGGTCTGTGGACGACGGGTGTCGGGTGCTACTAAACACCGTCTGCATCCTAGTATATATTTTAACTAGAAATAAATTTAAAAGTGAGGAGTTCCCACCGACTAGCTAATCCAAACGCTACGACTCTTCTCATGTAGAAATCTTCGTCGTGCTTGTTGTTCGTCAATTTCATCGTGGATTTTAATTTTAGTTCAAAACCAGTTCATTTCGATAAAAATCTATTTTTATCTTTTCAAATATGGAGTTTTACATCCCAATTCCTCCCAAATCATTTCTTATGATTTTACACAAATTATTGATATTTTTAATAATTTTATCAAGGCCCGTACAGTCGATTTCCATCAACGGCCATCGAACTGCACTTACAGCGACCTTTTTCAAATTTTATTTGGACGTATCTCCAAAATCCAACCGTTAGATTTCAAATTTCTAATATTTGTTAGAAAGAACTTTTCGATACAAACCCAACGGTTCCGGTTTTAGGAGAATCCGACGGTCGGATCTCCCGTAATGTCCGTTTGAAATAAATGGTCGAAATTCACGAACTGCCGCGGCGCGGCGCGTTCTATTCAGGCCATTATATATATATATATATATAATATATATATAATATATACTTCGTCGATTCTATTTAAAATGAATTTTATAAATCGTTTTAAATTCATTTCAAAAACAATTTCAACCTTTATTTCAAATTCAAATCAAAATTGAATTTTCTATTATAAATCCTTTTTAAAATTCATTTCTATTTTATTTCAATTCAAATCGATTTTAATTCGATTCGAATTCATTTTCTTTTCAATTCAATTCGAATTCGTTTTCTTTTCAATTCAAATTAAATTTGTTTTCTATTCAAATCAAATTCAATTCATTTTCTATTCAATTCAAATTGAATTCGTTTTCTATTCAAATCAAATTCTAAAAACGAATATAATCGATATAAATATCGTTCGCGTCAAAATAGCGCATCTCTAATCAACACGGCTTTATATATTTCAATATTTCCGTTATTCTATTCAATAAATGAATATTTATCCTATACAATACGTGAATCTATATTTTTGTCAACACACGACTAATCTCAACGAATGAGTACAGTCCACGTGTGACTCTTTTTGTTATTTAATATATTTTATAAAAATTAAGGTATCTATCGTTTGATATTAAATCAGACTCCAACCGTAAATTAGTGAGAGAACGATTCCCTGAATATTAACCCCGAAGGCCGAAACCAACATCAGATTAATATCCAGGAGACCACTCATCTTATCTATTTTCCAGTTAGTTTCTAATTTTATATATGATAAAGATGTAGATTTTATTGTTAAAATATTTCGTTCAACACATGACTAATCTCAATGGATGAGTACAGTCAACACATGAACCTTTATTTCATAATATTCTTTATTTTCTAAATTGGAATGAGGCCCAATCAATTACCATATAAAGTCAATTATATGGATTCCATTCAACACATGTATATAATAGCAACGATACATAATCAACCATCATCCAAAGTGCACTACACTGTATAAGCATCAAATATAGATATCTAACGCTTATAACAGCCTGTCAATCAATCGATCGACATATTTAATCGATTAGGATGAGTGAACTTCAAATTTCATCCCAACACCCGTGTGGGGTTTCAAATCAACAAACACAGATTTTATTTGTGCAGTTGGGAGATGTGTAAAATTTATCGTCCCAATCCATATCCTTCAAATAGGTGTACATAAACAAACCGTCCGGTTTGTAAATGAATATGTATTTATTCACATTCACGTTAAAAAGTATATTTTTAACGATAAAACATTTTATTTTAACACATGAATTTTTATTTAGTTCATTTACAAAATAAAAATGATATTTTTATTTTTCTAACTTATTTTAGAAAATTTCGGCGGCATAACGGCACGATACTAGAAACGGGACAAGGCCTAGCCTTATCCCCGGTCTAGTGAAGGCCCACGCCATTCACACATCAATCAAATCAATTTCATTTCACCAAACAATTCAATTCAAATAATCTAACCAACTACACAACCAAACAATTAAACAAACAAGCCATCCATGGTCTGTGGATGACGGGTGTCGGGTGCTACTAAACACCGTCTGCATCCTAGTATATATATATAACTAGAAAAAGAAATTGAAGAGTGAGAAGTTCTCACCAATAGCTATTCCAACTCCACGACTCTTCATTTAGAGAAATCTTCATCTTTTTTTGCCTTTTGTCACTTTTGTTGCCCGTATTCACTACATATATAAAAATCGAATTTTTACTTTGCTATTCAATATATAAGAATCGAATTTTTACTTTGCTATTCAATATATAAAAATCGAATTTTTACAGCTACTTCTATATTGTAAAAATGGAATTTTTATTTCACTATTCAATATAGAAGAATCGTATTTTCACTTCACTTATTTTATATGTAAAAAATTATATTTTTACATCGCTAATGTCATAACAAAAATCGTATTTTTATTATAAATAAAAATCATATCTTTCTTCGAATAAAAATCTCACCTTCATGAATACAAAAATTCAACTTTTATATTATTGAAAATCATTTCCTTTTGCAATCAAAAATCGCTTCTTTACAATGATAAAAATATCGTCTTTACAATGGTAAAAATATCTGATCTTTCCATAGTTAAAAATCAAACTTTTTCAAAGTTAAAAATCAAATCCCTTCATAGTTTAAAAATCAAATCTTTTATAGTTTAAAGATCTAATCTTTACATTGTTAAAAAACCAAAATTTTCCTACTTTAAAAATCTAAATTTAAATTACTTCCTATTAGCTATAAAAATAAGTAAGTAAAAATAAAATATAAAATAAAAGAAAGGAAATACTCACAGGTATTTCTAGCGCGAGGGGGGGGGTTCCCAATGCATCGCAGCGGTCTTGAGTGGGCGTTGGTGGCGCTGTGTCGGCGCCAGGAGGAGGGGAGGCTCGTGATGGATCGGAGAAGAGGAGGGTGCGCCGGAGTCCATCGAGGCTACGGGGAGGAGCGGAGCATCGGCTATGGGACCAACGAGGTGGCGGCTAGATTTCAAATCGAATTGGGGCTGCGGTTTTAGGAGCGGACGGGGGAGAAGGAGGTTGTTGGAGGCGCTGGAGGCCAGGGGAGTGCCAGGTGGCGGCGAAGTGGGGCCCTCAGGCGGCGGGGCGGCGTTGAGGGCGACTCGGTGGTGGTCTGAGGAGGAGAAGGGGGGTTCGTCTTTCAGAAAGGGAGAGGAAGAGTGGAGCGAGCGAGGGGAGGGGGGTACGTCGGAGGGCCGCGGACGAAGGCGCGGCGGCGGCGGCGGCAGTCCGCCTGGAGGGCGGCAGATTCGAACGACTTCCTCGTTCTTTTTTTTTCATTTCTGAATGAAGAGGAAAAGGGGGGTTAAGTATAAATATAATTTAATTATTTTATTATTTTAATTTCAAAAAGTTGACTTTCACATACGACCTCTAAACGAGGCCCACCGCCTGTCGTCCATAGCGTTTTACCCCCATTCCGAATACAATGGGATATGTATCGCAGGCTGATTCGATCAGTTTTCGTCAAAATCAACATATAAACCTATATATTGAATTTGAACGCACATTTCAATTTACCGGGGTCACATACTAACTTGAAAAATTGCAGAAAAATATTTTCTTGCTTCGTATTGACGATACGGTCCTAACAACACTAGTTTCGTCGAATTCTGAGACCGTTGGAAAAATGGCCATTTTCCAGTCGATTAAAATCAACTGAAACTGGTCAAATGCGTTTTCCTTTGCCACGCTCACATATTGATTCGAAAAATTATGAAATTTGGAATCTAGCAATAATTTGACATCACGGATCCAACAAAAGTGGTTTCGTCGAATTCCGAGGTCGTTTGCAAAATTTCCATTTTTAAGGGCCTGAATTCCATAACGACTATTTAGAATTTTCAACTGGACATATCTTTTGATCCCCGCTATGAAATTTCAATTTTTCGGATTCGTTGGAAAGAAATTCTCAATTAGATCCTATTGTTTTTGACTCATACCGAGGTGTGAGGCTCACGAATTCACGCTATACACAAAGCTGCCACGTAGGCCGTGCTTTGATCATCAACCACAAGACTCTGCTTTTCAACAAAAGCCTTGATCATTGCATCTTAGCGTGCCACACAGGAAATTCATGCCATGCGATTGATATCTATCGATATATAACCTCTAAGCTCGTACGTCTCAGAGAAGGGCGTTAAGCAAGAGAATAAATTCTCTGCCGCCAAACAGATATATAAATTTAACAGAAATCAATCAACACAGAATAAAATCCAGTGCCAGACACACAATCCATTTACAAGTTCGTGCTGGGTCTGAACGAAACCGGAGGCACTTTCCTCGCATATCCATCGATCTCCAAGTACGTCTGGACGACCACCGACTATTTCCATCCTCTTGGGTGTACAGCCCAATCAGGATCGTCAGTAATTATCCAAACGATGTGAAGACTTCCGGTCTTCAACCACCGTCTTCATCTTCGACATATCGTCGAATCGGTTATTCAGAATGGGTATAAACCCGGCCTTTCCGAACAACCCGCGTATATTAAAACGAATGTTACACAAACACAACATACGCCTCATTCCAATTCATATTCTCAGGGAAAGGTTCCCATTAATTTTATCCAAGATAAATTTTTTAAATTTATTCTTTGATCTTCCTTTGGATGTCGTTTCAAACCAAAATTATGGTTTTCTAAACTAGTCGAGATTAGCGAACCACACCGAAGTAATTATTTATTTTATTTCCCAATCCCAACCTATTCATCCCATGAAGCAAAACTGGTAATACTTCATATCTAACACCACAGTATTATCGGTAAAATTAATCACCATTTCACGTTCAAATCTGATTAAAGATTTAACTATCGCTTTGGAGAAAAACTGGTGATACTCCATTCTCGCTCATCTCCTAAAGTTGATAATTTAGATTATCAATTCACATTTCAATCTAATTACAGATTCATTAAAACTCCTTTTACTGGGCTAAAGAACTAATGTCATTTAAAACACAGTTCACGACAAACCCAAATCACATTCTATTGATTATCGGGTTAAAGAACAAGTGTTATTTAAAACACCCTTCACGATAAACCCACTAATCAATTCTATTTATAACCCATTTCAAATCTGAGATGACCCCAAACCCCGTACTGACGGCGGCAAGGGTAACCCGTGGAATATAACACAGAAAACAGATAATAGCATAACAGAAATAAATAAATACACCAGATAATGAACAATAGAATATACTGGATAAAAGTAATCATCAGAGTTACACAATATACAGGATCATACTTAGTACAAATACAGTTCAACTATACATATATGTCTACAGCGAAAACAAACAAAATATGTACAATAGGAGCTGAACAGCATAAAAAGAGATAAATGATAGAATCCATCTTCAACTCCAGCTATCCAGAAAGAACCAGCTAAACCTGAATACAAGGCTGCCCGTGTAGAAAAACAGGCACCCGAGTTTGAAAGTGAAACAAACTATGAGTCAGTCATGGGACTGGTATGAGAAATCTACTCAACACATATATAAATTGGGCTAATCACAGGACCACGCCACTTTCGTGGAACGGGTTTTCTCCATTGGATTGCCAGTGCTTTAAAACAAATCTTTCTTTTAAACAACGCAATGCATTTTATAAAAATGAAGCCATTATAAGACTCAGTTCCCAACACACAATGCCACGCAAACCGGAGGATAGAGTTTTTACCTTATAACGGCCAAGATATGCTTTATACGAATAAAACAAAGGCATTTGATATTATTGCTAGTGTTTATATGCTTTGAAAACAATTTCAAGTCATAACTATCAATCATAGACGGCATTAATGCCCCATACCACTATGTCGCCATATATAGGTATATAATCAAAACCGCACGATGTCGTATTTGGAAATTGGATTTCCGTCCTGAACTAAGGCAAAAGATAGTCCTTACCGAATTCGTGACTCTCTAGCCCGAGCCACAGGACCCAGACTCAGGTGGGCCCTTGGAGCGACAGGGTCGGTCCACCGATGTGGATTAAAATGCCTGAACAATACGTTTCCCCGCCCTTTGGGGCGTAAACGAGCCAACGAATGACTCCATCGGACCCGGATCGTCCGATAAAACCGAGGCGCCTCGCAACAGCAACAACCACATAGGTGAAAAGTATATAAATGTCAGGGCTGGTAGGTCACTGACACCACCCTAGCTAGAAAGAAACGCATGCCCTCCCTGAGGTCCTTCTCCCGTTTCTGGTTCATACCCGGGGTGTGAGGCTCGCGATTCCACGTTATACACAAAGCTAAGCCACACAGGCGGTGCTTTGATCATCACCACAAGACTTTGCTTTTCAACAGAAGCCCTGATCATTTGCCACTTAGGCATGCCACACTAGCAATTCATGCCATGCGACTGATGTCCATCGATATACAACCTCTGAGCTCGTGCGTTCCAGAGAAGGACGTTAAGCAAAAGAATAAATTCTCCGCCGCCAAACAGATGTATATTTAATAGAGATCAATCAACACAGAATAAAATCCAATGTTAGACACACGGTCCATTTACAAGTCCGTTCTGGGTCTGAACGAAACCGGAGGCACTAAATACCTCACAAACCCATCGATCACCACGTACGTCTGGACGATCACCACTCATTATCCATATTTCGGGATGCCTCCCAATCAGGACCTCGGTTACCATCCAAACGAGGTGAAGATCTCCGTTCTTCGACCATCGTCTTCATCTTCGACTTTCAATCGTCGGTCAATTATTTGAAATGAGAATTAACTCGGCCTTTTCAAATAATTCACGTATATTTAGAATTTCAAATCAATTTATTTCAATGGTTAAATCATTCGACAACACCAATTTTGTTCTTTAATGTAATTTTCACACCAAACACATTCAACCATCAAATACCACATAAATCGAGCAAATTCAGTTTATTTCCATTCTATATCGTTTATGATATTTTATAACGATTTATCGCTATTTTTATTTATTTTAAAATAGCCAATTTATTCAAAACGACGCTTCGGGCCATAAGCGGCCGTGGCGCTGTTTTTCTTCAGATTTGATTTACACATATCTAAAAATCTAACAGTTGGATCTTCACAAAATTTACATCATCAGAAAGGTCTTTTCAAAACGAATCCAACGGTTTCAGTTTCGGGAAAATCCGATGGTCGGATCTCCCGGTACAATCGTTTGAAGTTTCGATTTCAAAATACGAACTGCAGCGTCGTTATTCGACTAAATATAATTATATATATATATATATAATCGTTTCTGGCGCTGTTTTTCTTCAGATTTGAATTAAACATTCCAAACAATCCAACCGTTGGGTTTTTACAAAGTTGGTGCCATTGGAAAGATATTTCCAAGGCGAACCCAACGGTTGCAGTTTTGGGAAAATCCAATGGTCGGATTTCCCGCACTAGTTGTTTGAAATCACGGTTTCAAAACACGGACTGCACGACCACGTTTCGTTTTAATTTTATTTATATTTATGTATTTATATAAATATAGTTCATTCAACAATTTCAATATCGTTTTCACTTCAAATATTTCACTAACGCCTTTAAATTTAGGAAAATTTCGCCATAACCTCCTTTGTACGGGAGGGGCTGGGAAAATTCCCAAATAGCCACACGGGTGTCTCATGTCGAAAAGAAAAAGGAAAAGCCAAGCGGCTAGCCAACAGGCTCATAAAATCATCACCCAAACAAAACAGTAAATGTGTACATATTTGTCGGGCACAAAATTCTATTCCTCTTCTCTAGCCCCTTTGCTATAACCTGTTCAATAAATATGCATGAACATATATACAGTTCTTATCATTTATCATTTTCCATTCAACTTCATATTCGATTCCATTTGGTTTAAAAACACCATTCATTCTAATGTTGCATGCATAGGAAAAAATCATATCATTAGCTAATTAATGAATATTTTATCTCAGTCATATTTATTTGAACGAGTGGCTATTTTTAACACTACACATTTCAACAATTCATGTATATAATAAAAACGTGATTTTTATTGTAAAACAATTCCTTTCAAAACACTATTATTTTATATAGTCTATATAGATGATAAAAAGGTGATTTTTATTGTAAAACAATTTATTTTAAAACAAGGTCATTTTACATAGTTCATATAGATGATAAAAAGGTGATTTTTATTATAAAACAATTTATTTCAAAATATGAATACCATTCAACACATGAATTTCAATTCAACGAATGAATATCGATTCAACACATGAAGGTTTTCTATAGTTTCTATATATAGATAAAAATGTGATTTTTATATTTAAAACACGAATACCATTCAACACATGAATTTCTAATCAACGAATGAATATCGATTCAACACATGAAGGTTTTCTATAGTTTCTATATATAGATAAAAATGTGAATTTTATATTTAAAACACGAATACCATTCAACACATGAATTTCTAATCAACGAATGATATCGATTCAACACATGAAGGTTTTCTATTCAACGAATAAGTATAGTTTCAGCAAATGAAAATAATTCAAACACATGAATATTATTCAAAATTTCGGCAGCATAACGGCAGGGTAGTTAAAACCGGGACCGTCCCTAGTACGGCTCCTCGCTCTACCTTAAAACCTCGCGGTTTTTGACAATGGGGATCATGCATCTAGTTCGCACGCAGGCGGCATGTATATATTTATTTCATTTCCACAAACTAATCCTATGTGGTTTCAACCAAATATTTCTCAACCACAATCAATCAATATCAACCACAAACAATCCCAAACAACCATTCGCTATCAATCAATTTTCACACAAATCACAACCAATAAATATCGTCCATGGTTTGTGGACGAGGGGCGTATATATATATATACATACATATATATATATATTTATATGTAGCAATTCACTTCTATTTCAACACATATATAATTTTTACAACGCATATATAACTTATACATCGAACGTACAACTTATACAACGCTTATACAAGAGGTGTACAACACTTATATAACTCATACATCGACTATATAATTTATACATCGTCGTTTTCCATATCGTTTATAAATTAGAAATCTCACATTGGGTTGCACTCCACCAAAAATAGCAGAAGGCTCAGAAAAATATGCGGTCTCTTCTAAAATGTAGAAGACGTCCACACGGTCACGATGTTTCCTGTTTCATCGAATTTCGTTAACACAGCAAAAAGATATGATTTTTCAAAGTTTGCAACGGTTTTAAACTATTAAAATCAGTTTTAAATTAAACAGCCGATTACCTTTCAAAATCTTCAAAACTAGGTTTCGATCTTTCAGGCAATTCGTGTATCGAGGGGTCGATCGGCCTGCGCAATGTCGGAGAGGGTGGAAAGGGCTATCCACGCCCGGTGGTGGGACCCAGCTCGGCGGCGAATCCTGGTCGTGGCGGCGCGTGAACTTCCGGACTTTGTGGGGCTGGATCTCCTCGTACGAGCGACGATAGGGGGCGTACCAGCTATGGATGGGAAGAGGGTGGCGAGGGCTTCAGAAAACTCCAAAGGGCGGGGGTGTTTCGATGATCAGAATCGCCAGAAGATGGGAGGGAAGGGGGGAGCGGTTTTCCGCCGCTGATCGACTTCGGGGGGGAGAGAGAGAAGGAAATTCTTTTTTTTTTATATAAAAATTTTGATTGGTCGGGGAGGTTTTAAAGGGGTTTTCTGAAGCGACCACCAATCCAAACCCAACGACTGTCATCGCTAGCGTTTTACCCCCATTCCGAACACAATGGGATATGTTTCGTAGGCCCATTCGACTGTTTCAGTCAGTTTTCCTTCAAATTAAAATATAAAACATTCACTATTTAATTTGAACGTACATTTCAATTTGCCAGGGCCACAAACTGATTCGAAAAATTCGAAAAAAATAAATCTAGCTATGTTTTGACGATACGGTCCCAACAAAACTAGTTTCGTCGAATTCTGAGACCGTTTGCAAAAAGGCCCATTTCTGGTCGATCCAATTTAACTCTAATTGATCAAAACACGTTTTCTTTTGCCACGCTCACATACTAGCTTCAAAAATTATGAAATTTGAAACTAGCAATAACTTCACATCCCGGATCCAACAAAAGTGGTTTCGTCGAATTCCGAGGTCGTATGCAAAATGGCCAATTTCACGGGCTATATAAATCCCATAGCGACCTTTCTGAAAATTCATTTGGCCATAACTTTTGCTTTCCGTTATGAAAATTCGATTTTTCAAATTCATTAGAAAGGTATTCACTAACAGATTTAAATATTTTTGGTTTCACTAAAATCCGTTTTGTTTTGCACCCGGTACAGTCCGACAAAATTTGAATTCAATTTTTGAAACTGCAGCGCCTTTTCAAGCCTTGTTTATAATTATAATTAATTATATTCGTTTTCAATTGTAGATTCAAACTAACTTTTCATCGCTATTATTTAAAATATTTATTTTAAATATTTAAAATCCATTATTTTAGCCAATTTAAAATTTTTAAATTGGTTCAGATTTTCTGGGTCATTACAATCTCCCCCACTTAAAACTTTTCGTCCCCGAAAAGGAACAAAGTCGAAAGTGATTTGATAAATCTACAATCCCACAACACAACAACCAATCCAATTGTTTTCAACCTTTCAAAAACATACTAATCAATTTCTATACTCTTTTTAAAATCATTCAGACTATAGAATTTAAAAGTGCACATCCATGGAAAGAAAATAACAACAGAGTAGAGAATTAAATGGTAATGCAAAGTAGGGGAAATGTACCTTGCACCAGAGTCAATCAGAGATATCCAATTGGCATCTAGGATAAGCTTTCTGAATGCTCTCCTCAGTTTCCCAAGTACAATCTCGCGGATCTCCACTCCATTGCACTTTGACTAAGTGAACCTTCTTGTTCCTCAGCTCTTTGGTTTCTTTGCCAATAATCTTTAGCGGCTCTCTTCTCACAGCTAATTCTGGAGTAATTTCAATATCCTGCTGAGCTGCTTCTTCCACGATCAAGTCTGGATCATGAACGTGCTTTCGAAGCTGAGATATGTGAAATACATCATGAACTCCAGGAAACCAATCCGGCAATTTAACCCTATAAGCGAGAGTTCCGATCCGTTCCAGAATAAGAAACGGACCAATGAATTTGGGCGCCAACTTTCCACTTTTACCGAACCGAATAACTCCTCTCGTCGGTGATACTTTCAAATACACGTTGTCGCCAACTGCAAAGGATATATCTCTTCTTCTTCTATTGGCATAGCTCTTTTGTCGGCTTTGAGCGGCGAGTAATCGCTTCTTAATAAAATCGACTTTGTCGGCAGCTTCTCGAATCATATCTGGCCCCAACACAAGTCTATTACCAGGTTCGACCCAACAAGCAGGAGATCGACACGGTCTACCATATAATGCTTCGAATGGAGACATTGTCAGGCTCTCCTGGTAGATGTTGTTATAAGAGAATTCAGCCAAATGTAGGTGGTCTTCCCATGATCCACCGAAATCTAGAACACATGCCCGCAATAGATCTTCTAAAATACGATTCACCCTCTCAGTCTGACCGTCTGTCTGAGGATGATAAGCGGTGCTCAAGTTCAACTTCGTTCCCAGCTTGACTTGAAATGCCTCCCAGAATTTGCTAGTAAATATTGTATCTCTATCACTGACTATACTGAGCGGCACCCCATGTAGTCTAACTATTTCCTTGAAATATATCTACGCCAGACTCTGAGCAGTTCTATTTGATCTGACAGGTATAAAATGAGCGGTCTTCGTGAAGCGGTCTACGATCACCCAAATACTGTCATTCCCTTTTCTGGTTCTGGGCAGACCATTAATGAAATCCATAGAAATATGTTCCCACTTCCAACCAGGAACTTCTAGTGGTTGTAACAATCCAGCCAATTTCTGTTGGTCGCTCTTGACTAGTTGGCAAGTAGGGCATCGGCTAACATATATTGAAACGTCTCTTTTCATAGCCTTCCACCAGAATGTTCGCTTGAGATCGTTATACATTTTGGCTACACCAGGATGGATACTCAGCTTGGACTTGTGACACTCGTCTAACACTTCCCTTTTTAACTCTGGGATATCAGGAACACAAATCCTTCCTTTCAATTTCAGGGTCTCATCGTTATCTATTTGAAAACACGAGGGTTCGCCTTTCTGAATCCTTTTAATCATGTCCTTAATAAAGTTATCCTCCTTCTGAAGAATAGATATTTTGTCAATCAAGGAAGTCGTGATAATAAAGCTGGCGACCATTACATTCTTTCGGCTCAGAGCATCGGCCACGTCATTGGCTTTCCCTGGAGTATATATAATTTCAAAGTCATATGCTGCTAGAAACTCCAGCCAACGTTGCTGCCTCAAATTCAAGTCTTTCCGAGTGAACAGATACTTTAACGACTGGTGATCTGTAAACAGTTCAAATCTCTCACCCAGAAGATAGTGTCTCCAGATTTTCAAGGCGAATACTATAGCCAATAACTCAAGATCATGAGTTACGTAGTTCTTCTCGTGTGGCTTCAGTTGACGGCTAGCATAAGCAATCACTTGGCCCCTTTGCATTAACACTGCCCCAAGGCCTTCTCTAGACGCATCAGTCCAGACTTTCAAATCTTGATTGCCATCGATGATGGTTAACACTGGAGCAGTCGTTAGTCTTAACTTAAGCTCTTCGAAAGCCTCCTCACTTTCTGGAGTCCATTTGAACTTAGATTGCTTCTTTGTAAGCTTCGTTAAATGACCAGATATCTTTGAAAAGTTTTTAACGAACTTCCGGTAATAGCTAGCCAATCCGAGAAAACTGCGGACTTCAGTGGGGGTACTGGGCTTTTTCCAATTCTGAATGGTTGTGATTTTACTTGGATCCACAGCAATTCCTTCTTTTGATACAACGTGACCTAGAAATTTCACTTCAACTTGCCAGAATATGCATTTGGAAAACTTTGCTTTCAATATATTCCATCTCAGAATTTCTAGAACCTGTTCCAAATGCTTTTCATGTTCGGCCTTTGATTTAGAGAAGATTAGAATATCGTCAATGAAAACCAGAACAAATTTATTCAAGACTCCTCTGAATACTCTGTTCATTAGATCGACGAAGTAAGCAGGAGCGTTACATAAGCCGAACGGCATTACTAACCACTCGTAAAATAGGTCGGGACCTCTAAATGCTGTCAATGGGACACACTCTTCGGCAATCCGAAGTTGATGGAAGCCTGTAGCTAGGTCCATTCGTGAAAATACTTGTGCGCCATTTAATCGATCCAACAAATCATTTATTCGCGGCAATGGATATTTGTTCTTTATTGTCTGCTTGTTCAGATCACGATAGTCCACGCATAGCCGTAGAGTACCGTCAGATTTTGGGACAAATACCACTACTGCACCCCAATCAGAGAAACTAGGCCTGATCAGACCTTTCCATACTAGATGTCATGTTTGATTGTCTAATTCCTCCTTCTCTTTCAAGGACATTCTTCGAATAGCGTGAACTACCGGCCTTGCATTGGGAATTAAAGCAATTTTGAAATCAATTTCTCTCTGCGGAGGTAAGCGAACAACTTCTTCAAACACATCCGCATAATTTTTGATGACAGGAATGTCTTTGATGAGGTTAGGAATATTCTCTGTGACTTCTGGGATATTTTCTATTTGGGCTGGAGAAACATCCAAAGCTGCCCAGAAGTCCTTTCTATTTGATGTCGGGCCTTCACATGGTATGGTTATATAATTCCCCGATTGTGCCTTTACCTTAACAACTCTCTCGGCGCATATAACCTCCGCCTCATATCTGGTTAGCCAATCCAATCCCAGAATAAGATCGAATTCATTAAAATTCATAACGATAGAGATAGTAGGGTATTTATAGCAAGAAAAAGAGACAGGCACCCCACAAACCCAACTGAGACCGATGGAACCCCCAACTGGATTTTGGACAGTCATTGGTTCTTTGAGCTTCTTCAATTTCAAATCTAGTTTCTTGACTGCACTCTTTGCAATAAAGCTTCGTGACGCGCCTGTGTCAAACAGTACTTTAACTAGAATGTTCTTGACATTGAGCGTGCCTTCTAAAACATCAGACCTTTCCTGAGCAGATGAAGATGCAGGCACTTCTGCCACTTCATTCACTTTTACTGCTTCAGATTTCTGAGATAGCGGGCAGTTTTTCGCAATATGCCCAGCCTGATGGCACTTATGGCATCCTCTTTTCTCTTGTAACCTCTTACCGGATTTAGACCCATCCTTTACTTGTTTCTTTAGAGATCTGCAACTTATCGAGAGATGTCCTTGCCTATTGCAGTTATTGCATACGGCGGTCGTTACGGGTTCTTTCCCAGATTCAGCCCTTTTTCTCTTGGCACTGGGCTTCTTACTGATCTCAGACGTCGTACTAGCTTCAGGAATATCAGTTTCCGACTCTGCTTTGTCACTAGAACTGACTTCTTCTTCGTCGCATGACATTCCTTTCTTATGGAGATCTTCATACTGATAAGCCATATAAATCATTTCAGAAAAGGGGAGCTTCACGTTCCTCATTACACTGTTCTGATATTTTCTTTGAAGCCCATGAATGAATATAAGATTCTTCCTCTTTGGGTCTTTAATCAGATGAGGAGCAAAATGCGAAAGTTCGTTGAATTTCTTATGATATTCTGGGATGGTCATATCACCTTGTATCAGATAAGAAAATTCGTCGCATAATCGCTCAGTCGCTTTGGGAGGAGTAAATCTTTCCAGGAAAATCACTTTGAATATGTCCCAGGTGATATCACCTTCTGGATCATTCTCTATAACCGAATCCCACCAGAACAATGCTTCGTCTTTGAGTGCCCAGGAGGCCAGTAATCTTTTCTGGTCATACCTCAGCTTTAAACCCTCAAAGATTTTCTCAGCAGAGTGAATCCAAGCCTGTGTCTTCATAATGGATTCTTCACCAGAGAACGGTATTCCACCCATATTTCGATATTTGATTAATAGGGCCTCAATATCCGGTTCTGCATTCCTTCTGTTTCGGACACTCATTTTCTAGTACTTCTGCAAACAGCAGAACAAGTGTCAGGTCATAGAAAAGATATTTTAAAATATAGAAACAAATACTTCAAATGTAAATGTGTCTATCGAGGTGTAATTTTATTCTGCTTTACTCATACTAGGATATTGCTGATCCTATCTGTATAGATTTACCCGTCCTAGAACACTACTGGTTCTATTTCTGACGAGTTTGTTAATATGTTATATTCCAGAACTAAGCTTAACCAAAGCTCTGATACCAAATGAGACGACCCCAAACCCCGTACTGATGGCGGCAAGGGTAACCTGTGGAACATAACACAGAAAACAGATAATAGCAGAACAGAAATAAATAAATACACCAGATAATGAACAATAGAATATACTGGATAAAAGTAATCATCAGAGTTACACAGTATACAGGATCATACTTAGTACAAATACAGTTCAACTATACATATATGTCTACAGCGGAAACAAACAAAATATGTACAATAGGAGCTGAACAGCATAAAAAGAGATAAATGATAGAATCCATCTTCAACTCCAGCTATCCAGAAAGAACCAGCTAAACCTGAATACAAGGCTGCCCGTGTAGAAAAACGGGCACCCGAGTTTGAAAGTGAAACAAACTACGAGTTAGTCATGGGACTGGTATGAGAAATCTACTCAACACATATATAAATTGGGCTAATCACAGGACCACGCCACTTTCGTGGAACGGGTTTTCTCCATTGGATTGCCAGTGCTTTAAAACAACTCTTTCTTTTAAACAACGCAATGCATTTTATAAAAATGAAGCCATTATAAGACTCAGTTCCCATCACACAATGCCACGCAAACCGGAGGATAGAGTTTTTACCTTATAACGGCCAAGATATGCTTTATACGAATAAAACAAAGGCATTTGATATTATTGCTAGTGTTTATATGCTTTGAAAACAATTTCAAATCATAACTATCAATCATAGACGGCATTAATGCCCCATACCACTATGTCGCCATATATAGGTATATAATCAAAAACGCACGATGTCGTATTTGGAAATTGGATTTCCGTCCTGAACTAAGGCAAAAGATAGTCCTTACCGAATTCGTGACTCTCTAGCCCGAGCCACAGGACCCAGACTCAGGTGGGCCCTTGGAGCGACAGGGCCGGTCCACCGATGTGGATTAAAATGCCTGAACAATACGTTTCCCCGCCCTTTGGGGCATAAACGAGCCAACGAATGACTCCATCGGACCCGGATCGTCCGATCAAACTGAGGCGCCTCGCAACAGCAACAACCACATAGGTGAAAAGTATATAAATGTCAGGGCTGGTAGGTCACTGACACCACCCTAGCTAGAAAGAAACGCATGCCCTCCCTGAGGTCCTTCTCCCGTTTCTGGTTCATACCCGGGGTGTGAGGCTCGCGATTCCACGTTATACACAAAGCTACGCCACACAGGCGGTGCTTTGATCATCACCACAAGACTTTGCTTTTCAACAGAAGCCCTGATCATTTGCAACTTAGGCATGCCACACTAGCAATTCATGCCATGCGACTGATGTCCATCGATATGCAACCTCTTAGCTCGTGCGTTCCAGAGAAGGGCGTTAAGCAAAAGAATAAATTCTCCGCCGCCAAACAGATGTATATTTAATAGAAATCAATCAACACAGAATAAAATCCAATGTCAAACACACAGTCCATTTACAAGTCCGTTCTGGGTCTGAACGAAACCGGAGGCACTAAATACCTCGCAAACCCATTGATCACCACGTACGTCTGGACGATCACCACTCATTATCCATATTTCGGGATGCCTCCCAATCAGGACCTCGGTTACCATCCAAACGAGGTGAAGATCTCCAGTTTTCGACCATCGTCTTCATCTTCGACTTTCAATCATCAGTCAATTATTTGAAATGAGAATTAACTCGGCCTTTTCAAATAATTCACGTATATTCAGAATTTCAAATCAATTTATTTCAATGGTTAAATCATTCGACAACACCAATTTTGTTCTTTAATGTAATTTTCACACCAAACACATTCAACCATCAAATACCACATAAATCGAGCAAATTCAGTTTATTTCCATTCTATATCGTTTATGATATTTTATAACGATTTATCGCTATTTTTATTTATTTTAAAAAAGCCAATTTATTCAAAACGACGCTTCGGGCCATAAAGCGGCCGTGGCGCTGTTTTTCTTCATATTTGATTTACACATATCTGAAAATCTAACCGTTGGATCTTCACAAAATTTACATCATTAGAAAGGTCTTTTCAAAACGAATCCAACGGTTTCAGTTTCGGGAAAATCCGGCGGTCGGATCTCCCAGTACAGTCGTTTGAAGTTTCGATTCCAAAATACGAACTGCAGCATCGTTATTCGATTAAATATAATTATATTTATATATATATAAATATAATCGTTTCTGGCGCTGTTTTTCTTCAGATTTGAATTAAACATTCCAGACAATCCAACCGTTGGATTTTTACAAAGTTGGTGCCGTTGGAAATATATTTCCAAGGTGAACCCAACGGTTGCAGTTTTGGGAAAATCCAATGGTCGGATTTCCCGCACTAGTTGTTTGAAATCACTATTTCAAAACACGAACTGCACGGCCACGTTTCGTTTTAATTTTATTTATATTTATATAAATATAGTTCATTCAACAATTTCAATATCGTTTTCACTTCAAATATTTCACTAACGCCTTTAAATTTTGGAAAATTTCGCCATAACCTCCTTTGTACGGGAGGGGCTAGGAAAATTCCCAAATAGCCACACGGGCGTCTCATGTCAAAAAGAAAAAGAAAAAGCCAAGCGGCTAGCCAACAGGCTCATAAAATCATCACCCAAACAAAACAGTAAATGTGTACCTATTTGTCGGGCACAAAATTTTATTCCTCTTCTCTAGCCCCTTTGCTATAACCTGTTCAATAAGTATGCATGTACATATATACAGTTCTTATCATTTATAATTTTCCATTCAACTTCATATTCGATTCCATTTGGTTTAAAAACACCATTCATTCTAATGTTGCATGCATAGGCAAAAATCATATCACTAGCTAATTAATGAATATTTTATCACAGTCATATTTATTTAAACGAGTGGCTATTTTTAACACTACACATTTCAACAATTCATGTATATAATAAAAACGTGATTTTTATTGTAAAACAATTCCTTTCAAAACACTATTAATAAAAAGGTGATTTTTATTGTAAAACAATTTATTTTAAAACAAGGTCATTTTACATAGTTCATATAGATGATAAAAAGGTGATTTTTATTATAAAACAATTTATTTCAAAATATGAATACCATTCAACACATGAATTTCAATTCAACGAATGAATATCGATTCAACACATGAAGGTTTTCTATAGTTTCTATATATAGATAAAAATGTGATTTTTATATTTAAAACACGAATGCCATTCAACACATGAATTTCTAATCAACGAATGAATATCGATTCAACACATGAAGGTTTTCTATAGTTTCTATGTATAGATAAAAATGTGAATTTTATATTTAAAACACGAATACCATTCAACACATGAATTTCTAATCAACGAATGAATATCGATTCAACACATGAAGGTTTTCTATTCAACGAATAAGTATAGTTTCAGCAAATGAAAATAATTCAAACACATGAATATTATTCAAAATTTCGGCAGCATAACGGCAGGGTAGTTAAAACCGGGACCGTCCCTAGTACGGCTCCTCGCTCTACCTTAAAACCTCGCGGTTTTTGACAATGGGGATCATGCATCTAGTTCGCACGCAGGCGGCATGTATATATTTATTTCATTTCCACAAACTAATCCTATGTGGTTTCAACCAAATATTTCTCAACCACAAATGGGTATTTTTCAACCACAATCAATCAATATCAACCACAAACAATCCCAAACAACCATTCGCTATCAATCAATTTTCACACCAATCACAACCAATAAATATCGTCCATGGTTTGTGGATGAGGGGCGTATATATATACATATATATATTTATATATAGCAATTCACTTCTATTTCAACACATATATAATTTTTACAACGCATATATAACTTATACATCGAACGTACAACTTATACAACGCTTATACAAGAGGTGTAAAACGCTTATATAACTCATACATCGACTATATAATTTATACATCATCGTTATCCATATCGTTTATAAATTAGAAATCTCACATTGGGTTCCACTCCACCAAAAATAGCAGAAGGCTCAGAAAAATATGCGGTCTCTTCTAAAATGTAGAAGACGTCCACACGGTCACGATGTTTCCTGTTTCATCGAATTTCGTTAACACAGCAAATAGATATGATTTTTCAAAGTTTGCAATGGTTTTAAACTGTTAAAATCAGTTTTAAATTAAACAGCCGATTACCTTTCAAAATCTTCAAAACTAGGTTTCGATCTTTCAGGCAATCCGTGTATCGAGGGGTCGATCGGCCTGCGCAACGTCGAAGAGGGTGGAAAGGGCTATCCACGCCCGGTGGTGGGACCCAGCTCGGCGGCGAATCCTGGTCGTGGCGGTGGCGTGAACTTTCGGACTTTGAGGGGCTGGATCTCCTCGTACGAGCGACGATAGGGGGCGTACCAGCTATGGATGGGAAGAGGGTGGCGAGGGCTTCAGAAAACTCCAAAGGGCGGGGGTGTTTCGATGATCAGAATCGCCAGAAAATGGGAGGGAAGGGGGGAGCGGTTTTCCGCCGCTGATCGACTTCGGGGAGAGAGAGAGGAATTTTTTTTTTATAAAAATTTTGATTGGTCGGGGAGGTTTTAAAGGGGTTTTCTGACGCGACCGCCAATCTAAACCCAACGACTGTCGTCCCTAGCGTTTTACCCCCATTCCGAACACAATAGGATATGTTTCGTAGGCCCATTCGACTGTTTCAGTCAGTTTTCCTTCAAATTAAAATATAAAACATTCACTAATTAATTTGAACGTACATTTCAATTTGCCAGGGCCACAAACTGATTCGAAAAATTCCAGAAAAATAAATCTAGCTATGTTTTGACGATACGGTCCCAACAAAACTAGTTTCGTCGAATTCTGAGACCGTTTGCAAAAAGGCCCATTTCTGGTCGATCCAATTTAACTCTAATTGATCAAAACACGTTTTCTTTTGCCACGCTCACATACTAGCTTCAAAAATTATGAAATTTGAAACCTAGCAATAAATTCACATCCCTGATCCAACAAAAGTGGTTTCGTCGAATTCCGAGGTCGTATGCAAAATGGCCAATTTCACGGGCTATATAAATTCCATAGCGACCTTTCTGAAAATTCATTTGGCCATAACTTTTGCTTTCCGTTATGAAAATTCGATTTTTCAGATTCGTTAGAAAGGTATTCACTAACAGATTTAAATTTTTTTGGTTTCACTAAAATCCGTTTTGTTTTGCACCCGGTACAGTCCGACAAAGTTTGAATTCAATTTTTGAAACTGCAGCGCCTTTTCAAGCCTTGTTTATAATTATAATTAATTATATTCGTTTTCAATTGTCGATTCAAACTCACTTTTCATCGCTATTATTTAAAATATTTATTTTAAATATTTAAAATCCATTATTTTAGCCAATTTAAAAAA
Source organism: Allium sativum (assembly GCA_030737875.1). Lineage (NCBI taxonomy): Eukaryota > Viridiplantae > Streptophyta > Magnoliopsida > Asparagales > Amaryllidaceae > Allium > Allium sativum. The sequence continues at coordinate 154,673,778 of CM060912.1, forward strand.
TTTAAATTGGTTCAGATTTTCTGGGTCGTTACACGTCCGTAGCCACTACATATATAAAAATCACATTTTTACATGGCTATTTCATAGTTAAAAAATTCTATTTTTATACCACTACTATATAGATAAAAATTCTATTTTTACACCGCTACTATATAGATAAAAATTCTTTTTTTACTATGGTGTTCATATAATAAGATTATATTTTTATCACACTATTCTCTATATAAAAATTATATTTTTATATCGCTCTTCTTCCCATAAAGAATATATTTTTATAACGCTCCTTCCTATATAAAAATTATATTTTTATATCTACTACTAATATAAAGATCGAATTTTTATTTCATCGTTATAAGAATCACATTTTTATTACAACATATATATAATAAAAATCAGATTTTTATTTCTCTACATATATAAAGATCAAATTTTTACTAACTATAGAATATAAAAATCGTATATTTTTATTATTAGAAACTATGAAATCATATTTCTTTTTCTATAAAAAAAATTTGATTTTGAAACAATTTTATTTCTGTTTAAAATCTGAGTTTAAAACAACTTTCTTTCACATAAAAAATTTGATTTTAAAACACTTTTATTCCTATTTAAAATCTGAGTTTAAAACAACTGTTTAATTACTTACTCAATTATGTTAATTATACGAAAAACTCACTGTTTCCATTGGGAGTGGGGGAAGGATCCAGATCGGCGACGACGGTCCCCTCTGACTGGCGGTGGAGGGTTTGAACGGAGAAAGGGGTTTTGGGGAAATCGTTGATTGATTGGATGAGGAGGTGGAGCGGAAGGGGAGAACGGAGGCGCAGGCGATCGGAAGTCTTGGGGGGGGGGGGGTGCGTCGAACGGCGGCGGCGGAGGTATGGGGGGCTGCGGTTCGATCGATTAGGTTTTTTTCTTTTTTTTCTTTCTGATCTATTGAACGGGGGAAGGAGAAATTAGAGGGGGGTTTGATATAAATAATATATATTTTATTATTTTAAAATTTCCTGAAAGCAACTTTTTATTTCGACCTCCAAACGAGACCCATTGCCTGTCGTCCATAGCTAATTACCCTCATTCCGAACACAATGGGATATGTTTCGTAGGCCGATTCAATTGTTTGGATTAGTTTCCGTTCAAGTCAAAATATAATCAATGTATATTGAATTTGAACGCGCATTTCAATTTACCGGGGCTACATACTAACTAGAAAAATTCCCAAAAAATATTTTCTAGCTTTGTATTGACGATACCGTACTAACAAAACTAATTTCGTCAAATTCTGAGACCATTTGAAAAATGGCCATTTTCCAGTCGATTAAAATCAATTGAAACTGGTCAAATGTGTTTTCCTTTGCCACGCTCACATATTGATTCGAAAAATTAGGAATTTTTAACCTTGCAATGATTTGACATCACGAATCCAACAAAAGTGGTTTTTTCGAAATCCGAGGTCATTTGCAAAATTTCCATTTTTAAGGGCCTGAATTCCATAGCGACTATTCTGAATTTTCAGCTGGACATATCTTTTGATCCCTCTATGAAATTTCAATTTTTTAGATTCGTTGGAAAGATATTCTCAATTAGATTCTAATATTTTTGGTTTCACTAGAATTCGGTTCATTTTGAATCCTGTACATTCATTTGAAATTCGAAATCGAATTATCGAACTACCGCGCCATTTCTAATTCCTTTTATAATTATAAATAATTATATATATTCTAACGTCGAGCTATATAAATATACACGTTCGAATTCTATTTAAAATAAATTTCTCGTCGTTATTATTTAAAATAATTTATTTTACATAATCAAAATTCGGTAAAATTGCCAAAATAAAAATTTTAAATTGGCTCGGATTTTTCGGGTTATTACAGTTTCTGAGCTCTGTTATATATTTTATATCTCTGTCTTTTTTGTAGGATACCAGATCAACCAACACGGGTTTCGATGGATTAGAATTGTAACAACCCGGAAATGCGAGCCAGTTTAAAATTTTTATTTTGGCAATTTTAGCGAAGTTTGAACATTTAAAATGAATTATTTTAAATGATATCGACGAGAAATTTATTTTGAATGAATTAGAACGTATATATTTATACGCGTCGTCATTAGAATATAAATTATTATTTAATATTATAAAAGGAATTGAAAATGGTGCGGTAGTTCGATAATTCGATTTCAAATTTCAATTGAATGTACTGGGTGCAAAATAAACCGGATTTTAGTGAAACCAAAAATAATAGGATCTATTTGAGAATATCTTTCCAACAAATCCGAAAAATCAAAATTTCATAGCGGGAATCATAAGATATGTCCAGTTGAAAATTCTGAATAGTCGCTATGAAATTCAGGCCCTTAAAAATGGGAATTTTGCGAACGACCTCGGATTTCGACGAAACCACTTTTGTTGGATCTGTGATGTCAAGTTATTGCTAGGTTTCAAATTTCATAATTTTTCGAATCAATATGTGAGTGTGGCAAAGGAAAACGCCTTTGACTAGTTTTAGTTGATTTTAATCGACTGGAAAATGACCATTTTTCAAACGGTCTCAGAATTCGACGAAATTAGTTTTGTTAGGACCGTATCATCAATACGAAGCTAGAAAATATTTTTCGGGAATTTTTCGTGTTAGTATGTGACCCCGGTAAATTGAAATGCGCGTTCAAATTCAATATATAGAGTTATATGTTGATTTTAATGGAAATGGATCGAGACAATCGAATCAGCCTACGATACATATCCCATTGTGTTCGGAATGGGGTAATTAGCTATGGACGACAGGCGGTGGGTCTTTTTTCGAGGTCAAAATAAAAAGTACCTTTTTTAAAGTAAATAAAATAAAATAAAAACCCTCTTCCCTCCTTCTACACTATCTCCCCCCTCGTTATAATTCAGTTCATTCAATCGTAAACAAAAAAAGAAAAAGAAAAAAAAGGGAGCGACGGATCTCGTCGCCGCCCCGTCCAACACGCCACCGCGCTGTTGAACGCGCCCCCCCAGCCTCCTTCCTCCCCTTCCTCTCTGCCCTCCTCTTCTTCTCCTTCCCCCCGTTCCTCAACCGACAGCGCCCCCCCAAGAACCATCCGCCCCCCTGAAGCTGATGCTCCACTTCCGCCGCCTGCTGGAGGGCCCACCACGACCCCCGAGCACAGCAAACCCCCCCTTCTTCGCTGAAAAAAAAAGAAAAAAAAAACACTGTAAGTGTTTATATTTATTTATAATTAATTTTGTTCTCAGTTTAGCAATGAGGGAGGTTCCATGATAGAAATGTATGATTTTTATGATCAAAGATTATATTTTTATAAAGGATTGATTTTTATATAAAGTAAAAATATAATTTTTGTTATATGTAAAGGTTAAAAATATAATTTTTATGGGATGTAGAGAATAAAAATATGATTTTTATATTATAGATATATCAAAAATATGATTTTTACATTATAGAAGTGTTAAAAATTTGATCTTTATGTAAGTAGTAAATCAAAAATATGATTTTTACTTGTGTAGAGTATTAAAAATACGACCTTTATATAGTAGAAGATATAAAAATACTATTTTTATATAAGTAGTATATTGAAAATAAAATTTCTATATAATAGAGAATATAAAAATATTATCTTTATATTTGAAAAAGCGAAATCTTAATATAGAGAATAGCGATATAAAAATAGAATTTTTATCTATATAGTAGCGGTGTAAAAATAGAATTTTTATCTATATAGTAGCGATGTAAAAATAGAATTTTTATCTATATAGTAGCGATGTAAAAATAGAATTTTTATCCATATGGAGTGATTATAAAAATATGATTTTTACATACATAGCAACAATATAAAAATGTGATTTTTATATATGTAGTGACTACGAGCAACGAAAGTGACAAAAGGCGAGAGCAGTGATGATTCCCTACGTTTGAAGTGTCATGAAATTGGGATAGCTTTGGTGAGAATTTCTCACTCTTCAATCTCTTTTTCTAGTTATATATATATATACTAGGATGCAGACGGTGCTTAGCAGCACCCGACACCCCTCATCCACAGACCATGGATGGCTTGTTTGTTTGATTGATGTGTTGTGGAAATTGTTTGTGATGTTGATGTGAAATAGATAATAAATTATATTCATAGGTTGAATAAAATAATTTGGTCGTTAAAATATAATTTTTAACATAAATGTGAATAAATAAATATTCATTTACAAACCGGACGGTTTGTTTATGTACACCTATTTGAAGGACATTGATTGGGACGATAAAATTTACACATCGCCCAACTGCACAAATAAAATCTGTGTTTGTTGATTTGAAACCCCACACGGGTATTGGGATAAAATACGACATACACTAATCCCAATAATTAGTCGTATGTCGATCGATTGACTGACAGGCTGTTATAAGCGTTAGATATCTATATTTGATGCTTATACAGTGTAGTGCACTTTGGATGATGGTTGATTATTTATCGTTGCTATTATATACATGTGCTGTATGGAATCTATATAGTTAACGCTATATGGTGATTGATTGGGCCTCATTCCAATTTAGAAAATAAAGAATATTATAAAATAAAGGTTCATGTGTTGATAATACTCATCCGTTAAGATTAGTCATGTGTTGAACAAATATTTTAACAATAAAATTTATATCTTTATCATTATAAAATAAAGGTTCATGTGTTGACAATACTCATCCGTTGAGATTAGTCATGTGTTGAACGAAATATTTTAACAATAAAATTTACATCTTTATCATATATAAAATTAGAAATTAACTGAAGAATAGATGAGATGAGTGGTCTCCTCGATATTGATCTGATGTTGGTTTCGGCCTTCGGGGTTAATATTTAGGGAATCGTTCTCTTACTAATTTACGGTTGGAGTCTGATTTGAAATTAAACGATATATACCACAATTTTTATAAAATATATTAAATAACAAAAATAGTCACACGTGGACAGTACTCATCCGTTGAGATTAGTCATGTGTTGACAAGAATATCGATTCATGTATTGAATAGGATAAACATTCACTTGTTGAATAGAATAACGGAATTATTGAAATATACAAAGCCGTGTTGATTAGAGATGCGCTATTTTGACGCGAACGATATTTATATCAATTATATTCATTTTTATTATTGAATTGAATAAAAAACGAATTTGAATTGAATAGAAAATGAATTTGAATTGAATTGAATAGAAAACGAATTTGAATTGAATTGAATATAAAACAAATTTGAATTGAATTGAATAGAAAACGAATTCGAATTGAATTAAATAGAAAACGAATTTGAATTGAATTGAATAGAAAACGAATTTGAATTAAATTGAATATAAAACGAATTTGAATTGAATTGAATTCAATTGAAAACGAGCTGAAATAGAAAATCGATTTGAATTGAAATCAAATGGAAATGAATGTAAAAAGAATTTATAAGGGAAAATTCAATTTTGATTTGAATTTGAAATGAAGGTTGAAATTGTTTTTGAAACAAGTTTGAAACGAATTATAAAATATGTTTTAAAAAGGAAATCGACGGAATATATATAATATATATATATTATATATATAATGGTCTGAATAGAACGCGCCGCACCGCGGCAGTTCGTAAATTTCGACCATTGACTTCGAACGGACATTACGGGAGATCCGACCGTCGGATTCTACTAAAACCGGAACCGTTGGGTTCGTATCGAAAAGAGCTTTCTATCGAATATTAGAAATTCAAAATCTAACGGTTGGATTTGGAGATACGTCCAAATCAAATTTGGAAAAGGTCGTTGTAAGTGCAGTTCGATGGCCGTTGATGGAAATTGACTGTACGGGCCTTGATAAAATTATTAAAAAATTCAATAATTTGTATAAAATCATAAGAAATGATTTGGGAAAAATTGGGATGAAAAACTCCATATTTGAAAAGATAAAAATAGATTTTTATCGAAATGAACTAGTTTTGAACTAAAATTAAACCCGTTTATTTTCAAATAAATAAATTGGATTTGAAATGGGTTTTAAATAGAATTGATTTGTGGGTTTATCGTGAACGGTGTTTTAAATAACATTTGTTCTTTAACCCGATAATAAATAGAATGTGATTTGGGTTTGTCGTGAACTGTGTTTTAAATGACATTAGTTCTTTAACCCAGTAAAAGGAGTTTTAATGAATCTGCAATTAGATTGAAATGTGAATTGATAATTTAAATTATCAAATTTGGAAAATGAGCGAGAATGGAGTATCACCAGTTTTGCTCCAAGGGATAGTTAAATCTTTAATTAGATTTGAACGTGAAATGGTAATTAAATTTACCGATAACATCGTGGTGTTAGGTATGGAGTATCACCAGTTTTGCTTCATGGAATGAATAGGTTGGGATTGGGAAATAAAATAAATAATTACTTCGGTATGGTTCGCTAATCCCGACTAGTTTGGAAAACCATAATTTGTTTTGAAATGACATCCAAAGGAAGATTAAAGAATAAATTTAAAAAATTTATCTTGGATAAAATTAATGGGAACCTTTCCCTAAGAATGTGAAATTTAGGAACTAGCTGGAGGTTAGTTAAGAAGAATGGTTTCCTGGGTATTGATCTGATGTTGGTTTCGGCCTTCGGGGTTAATATTTGGGGAATTGCTCTCTTACTGATTTACAGTTAGTGACTAATGAATTGGAATGAAGCGTATGTTGTGTTTGTGTAACATTTGTTTATAATATACGCGGGTTGTTCGGAAAGGCCGGGTTTATACCCATTCTGAATAACCGATTCGACGATAAGTCGAAGATGATGACGGTGGTTGAAGACCGGAAGTCTTCACATCGTTTGGGTGATTACTGATGATCTTGATTGGGCTGTACTCCCAAGATGAGGGAATCAGTTGGTGGTCGTCCAGATGTACTTGGAGATCGATGGATATGCGAGGAAAGTGTCTTCGGTTTCGTTCAGACCCAGAACGAACTTGTAAATGGATTGTGTGTCTAACATTGGATTTTATTCTGTGTTGATTGATTTCTGTTAAATATATATCTGTTTGGCGGCGGAGAATTTATTCTCTTACTTAACGCTATTCTCTGAGACGCACGAGCTTAGAGGTTATATATCGATAGATATCAATCGCATGGAATGAATTGCCTGTGTGGCACGCTGAGTTGCATGGATTAAGGCTTCTATTGAAAAGCAAAGTCTTGTGGTTGATGATCAAAGAACGACCTACGTGGCAGCTTTGTGTATAACGTGAATTCGCGAGCCTCACACCTCGGTATGAGTCAAAAACGGGATACGGACCGTTGGGAGAACACGACGTTTCTTTCTAGCTTTGGTGGTGTCAGTGACTTATCAGCCCTGACATTTATATATTTTTCACCTTTGTGGTTGTTGGAATGAGGCGTCTCGATATTAGGTCTGATAGGGCCGGGAAACGTGTGTTCAGGAATTGCCAATCCTCAAACGTAAGAGAGGACCGGCCCAACTGATCCAAGTGGCTGCCCAGAGTGTGTAGTCCTGAGCATTTGCTAGAGTGTCTCGAAGCGGAGAGGAGCTTGCCCCTTGCCTCGACTCATGACGGAAATCCAATTTCCAATACGTGATATTGCGGTTTTAATTGTAGAACTAGTATGGCGACATGATATATGGTACCCATGCCGTCTATGGTTGATATTTATGATTGAAATTGTTTTGACACTATACACTTATTATAGTATCAAATGATTTGTTTTTAAAACGTACCAAGCATGTTTGGCTATTATAAGGGAAACCCTATCCTCCGGCTTGCGTTGCATTATGTGATGGGACCTGGGTCTTATAATAGCTTCATTTTTCGAAAAAGCATTGCGTTGTTTATTGATATGCACTGGTATTCTTGGGAGGAAACCCGTTCCGTGTTATACGGCATGGTCCCTTGAATTACTCTCTTTTAAAGTAAAGTGTTAAATAACTGTTTTAGTTCTCACACCAGTCACATGAATGACCCGGAGTTTATTGTTTTAACCTAAACTCTGGGTGCCCTTATTTTCGACACGGGCAGCTAGTAGTTTTGGTTTTGCAGATTTATATTCACAGGATCCTGATTTATAGCTGGAACGGTGCTCGGAAAGCTCTGTATCCGTGTATTACTTTCAGTTGTGTTTTGTATTATTTTTCCGCTGCTATGTAACTTATTGTAATCTCTGATATTTATCGAATGTAATTTATCCATTTATACTCTGTATATTCTTGTATCTGATGGAATTGTTGTAATAGCAATGAAATATTCTTCCGTCTGCGTTCATTTGTGTGTTGTTCTCAAAGTATCCGCTCTTTCCTTCACGGGGAAGTAACGGGTCCTTTCATTTGGTATCAGAGCTTTGGTTTACAGACCTCGAGAACAAGACACATTAGAACCATACGAAAGAATTCATCAGATATTGGATTAGTAATGCCCAATTAGAATGACTCGTTAGAGATAGGATCAGTAGTATCCTAGAACGAGTGTGAAGAGTATATTTTTCAAATGAAAACAAATTTTTTTTTTGAAAATCTAAACCATTTTATACGTATTTGAATATTTATTTATTTTGAATCTAGACAATCCAATATATAAAGATTTCGCGTATACGCGTCATGAACATATATTCGAAGTTTTAATATACTGGATAGATATAGGATCACATTCTAGACACCCGGAGATGGTTCTGATGATTGATCGATCATCATCAGAAATTATGTTCGTGTATTGAAGGTGTGATATCTATATATTTCCATTAGACTGTGTGAGAACCAAAACTTATTTAGATAGATTTATCGTTGTGAATTGGCATCAAAAACATGATTTTCTGTATATATGTATCAAAATTATGGATTTGAAATGATAATCCACTAATTGATTGATGTTTGTGTTGTTTGTTTATTTGTTTGATAATTTTGAACCATTACGCCTAATAGAATCAAATATTGAATTGTATTGAAAATTGGTCGCATTTGCTTGCATATACAAGTACTTACATTGAACAAGTCATAGCAAGGAGGCTAGAGCAGAGAATAAAATTTGTTTGCCCGACAAATAGGTACATGTTTACTATAATTTACTGTTTTGTTTGGGTGATGATGATTTTATGAGCCGCTTGTCTTTTTCTTTTTCTTTTTGAGATCAGAAGGCTTGTATGGAAATTTCAGGATTTTCCAGGTGCTCCCGGTGCAGGGGAGGTTTTGGAGAAATTTTTCGAAAATTTAGAGTGTTAGCCAAATTTTTGAAAAATTTGAAAAGTTCTTAGAAACTAAAAAGTTGAAGAACTTAAGCCGTAGTCAAAATAATGGAAGTTGAGTTGATTTGTTAAACAACTTTCGGCTTCGTTCCTTTTCGGCTTCCATTGTTATGTTCATTTTCGGCCTTTGATTTAGAGAAGATTAGAATATCAACAATAAAAACCAGAACAAATTTATTCAATTAAATCACACATTGAACTGATTAGAAAATAGTTAGAAATATATACTTGTGCATTATATATGTTTGAACAGGAAATTGGATAGCTGTTGAGTAAAGATTTTATTTGCGTGCCCGACAAATAGGTAAACCTTAATAAGTTGGATGCGAAATATTATTATATCAACTCCTTTGAATGCCATTGGATGCGGAGTGCTGGTTATTCTGTGTGAAATATTAAACATCGCCATAGGATAGCAACAATTAATTTTGAACTACATTACATGGCATACTTCTGGAAGATAGGCATACTTCATCATATACCACATAAGCATTTGGAGCTTGTGTGATGAGGTGGAAGATTTACCATACGAGCGAGAGGCTTGTATGGCGATGACTATATTTTACAGGTTGAACTGATGACTGATATGGACTATTTAAATTGTAACGATAAAATTGCCAGATTAATAAAAACCCCACACGGGTCTAGAGTTGACAATAATCACGTCTCTCTAGTTATTAGATACGGCACATGGACTATTTATTTCCCACACAGGACGAGGTGACGAGGATTTATCCTCTGGAGCATTTAAAATACACACTCCCTTAGGCTTTGACAGGGTGACGAGAATTTATTCTCTGGAGTTATTATCAATACACGCTCCCCTGTAAACACCAGAATATATCACTATAAATATGTGTATGCTTATTAGGATTTATTGGGTACCTAATACGGCCCAATAAATTTCCAAACCTCTCCCCGTACAAAGGAGGTTATGGCGAAATTTTTCGAAAATTCCGGGTGTTAGCCCAATTTTTGAAGAATTTGAAAATTCTCAGAAACTGAAAAGTTGGAGAATGGAAGCCAGATCAAACGTAGAGTTGATTAATCAAATGACTTTCGACTTTGTTCCTTTTCGGGGACGAAAAGTTTTTAGTGGGGGAGATTGTAACTACCCGGAAATGCGAGCCAGTTTAAAATTTTTATTTTGGCAATTTTAGCGAAGTTTGAACATTTAAAATGAATTATTTTAAATGATATCGACGAGAAATTTATTTTGAATGAATTAGAACGTATATATTTATACGCGTCGTCGTTAGAATATAAATTATTATTTATATATTATAAAAGGAATTGAAAATGGCGCGGTAGTTCGATAATTCGATTTCAAACTTCAATTGAATGTACCGGGTGCAAAATAAACCGGATTTTAGTGAAACCAAAAATAATAGGATCTATTTGAGAATATCTTTCCAACGAATCCGAAAAATCAAAATTTCATAGCGGGAATCAAAAGATATGTCCAGTTGGAAATTCTGAATAGTCGCTAGGAAATTCAGGCCCTTAAAAATGGGAATTTTGCAAACGACCTCAGATTTCGACAAAACCACTTTTGTTGGATCCGTGATGTCAAGTTATTGCTAGGATTCAAATTTCATAATTTTTCGAATCAATATGTGAGCTTGGCAAAGGAAAATGCGTTTGACCAGTTTTAGTTGATTTTAATCGACTGGAAAATGGCCATTTTTCAAACGGTCTCAGAATTCGACGAAATTAGTTTTGTTAGGACCGTATCGTCAATACGAAGCTAGAAAATATTTTTCGGGAATTTTTCGAGTTAGTATGTGACCCCGGTAAATTGAAATGCGCGTTCAAATTCAATACATAGAGTTATATGTTGATTTTAACGGAAACGGATCGAGACGATCGAATTAGCCTACGATACATATCCCATTGTGTTCGGAATGGGGGTAATTAGCTATGGACGACAGGCGGTGGGTCTTGTTTCGAGGTCGAAATAAAAAGTACCTTTTTGAAAGTAAATAAAATAAAATAAAATAACCCTCTTCCCTCCTTCTATACTATCTGCCCCCCCCCCCCCCCCCCCGTTATAATTCAGTTCATTCAATCGTAAACAAAAAAAGGGGCGACGGATCTCGTCGCCGCCCCGTCCAGCGCGCCATCGCGCTGTTGAACGTGCCCCCCCAGCCTCCTTCCTCCCCTTCCTCTCCGCCCTCCTCTTCTTCTTCTTCTTCTTCTCCTTCCCCTCGTTCCTCAACCGAGAGCGCCCCCCCAAGAACCATCCGCCCCCCTGAAGCCGATGCTCCACTTCCGCCGCCTGCAGGAGGGCCCACCACGACCGCCGAGCGCAGCAAACCCCCCCCCCCTTCTTCGCTGAAAAAAAACAAAAAAAACACTGTAAGTGTTTATATTTATTTACAATTAATTTTGTTCTCAGTTTAGCAATGAGGGAGGTTCCATGATAGAAATGTATGATTTTTATGATCAAAGATTATATTTTTATAAAGGATTGATTTTTAAATAAAGTAAAAATATAATTTTTGTTATACGTAAAGGTTAAAAATATAATTTTTATGGGATGTAGAGAATAAAAATATGATTTTTATATTAAAGATATATCAAAAATATGATTTTTACATTATAGAAGTGTTAAAAATTTGATCTTTATGTAAGTAGTGAATCAAAAATATGATTTTTACTTGTGTACAGTATTAAAAATATGACCTTTATATAGTAGAAGATATAAAAATACTATTTTTATATAAGTAGTATATTGAAAATAAAATTTCTATATAATAGAGAATATAAAAATATAATCTTTATATTTGAAAAAGCAAAATCTTTAAATAGAGAATAGCGATATAAAAATAGAATTTTTATCTATATAGTAGCGGTGTAAAAATAGAATTTTTATCTATATAGTTGCGGTGTAAAAATAGAATTTTTTATCTATATAGTAGCGATGTAAAAATAGAATTTTTATCTATATAGTAGCGATGTAAAAATAGAATTTTTATCCATATGGAGTGATTATAAAAATATGATTTTTACATACATAGCAACAATATAAAAATGTGATTTTTATATATGTAGTGACTACGGGCAACGAAAGTGACAAAAGGCGAGAGCAGTGATGATTCCCTACGTTTGAAGTGTCATGGAATTGGGATAGCTTTGGTGAGAATTTCTCACTCTTCAATATCTTTTTCTAGTTATATATATATACTAGGATGCAGACGGTGCTTAGCAGCACCCGACACCCGTCATCCACAGACCATGGATGGCTTGTTTGTTTGATTAATGTGTTGTGGAAATTGTTTGTGATGTTGATGTGAAATAGATAATAAATTATATTCGTAGGTTAAATAAAATAATTTGGTCGTTAAAATATAATTTTTAACGTAAATGTGAATAAATAAATATTCATTTACAAACCGGACGATTTGTTTATGTACACCTATTTGAAGGACATTGATTGGGACGATAAATTTTACACATCGCCCAACTGCACAAATAAAATCTGTGTTTGTTGATTTGAAACCCCACACGGGTATTGGGATAAAATACGGCATACACTAATCCCAATAATTAGTCGTATGTCAATCGATTGATTGACAGGCTGTTATAAGCGTTAGATATCTATATTTGATGCTTATACAGTGTAGTGCACTTTGGATGATGGTTGATTATTTATCGTTGCTATTATATACATGAGCTATATGGAATCCATATAGTTAACGCTATATGGTGATTGATTGGGTCTCATTCCAATTTAGAAAAATAAAAAAATATTATAAAATAAAGGTTCATGTGTTGACAATACTCATCCGTTGAGATTAGTCATGTGTTGAACGAAATATTTTAACAATAAAATTTATATCTTTATCATTATAAAATAAAGTTTCATGTGTTGACAATACTCATCCGTTAAGATTAGTCATGTGTTGAGTGAAATATTTTAACGATAAAATTTACATCTTTATCATATATAAAATTAGAAATTAACTGAAGAATAGATGAGATGAGTGGTCTCCTCGATATTGATCTAATGTTGGTTTAGGCCTTCGGGGTTAATATTTAGGGAATCGTTCTCTTACTAATTTACGGTTGGAGTCTGATTTGAAATTAAACGATAGATACCACAATTTTTTTAAAATATATTAAATAACAAAAATAGTCACACGTGGACAGTACTCATCCGTTGAGATTAGTCATGTTTTGACAAGAATATCGATTCATGTATTGAAAAGGATAAATATTCATTTGTTGAATAGAATAACGAAATTATTGAAATATACAAAGCCGTGTTGATTAGAGATGCGCTATTTTGACGCGAACGATATTTATATCAATTATATTCGTTTTTATAATTGAATTGAATAGAAAACGAATTTGAATTGAATTGAATAGAAAACGAATTTGAATTGAATTGAATAGAAAACGAATTTGAATTGAATTGAATATAAAACGAATTTGAATTGAATTGAAAACGAAATCGAATTGAATTGAATAGAAAACGAATTTGAATTGAATTGAATAGAAAACGAATTTGAATTAAATAGAATATAAAACGAATTTGAATTAAATTGAATTCAATTGAAAACGAACTGAAATAGAAAATCGATTTGAATTGAAATCAAATGGAAATGAATGTAAAAAGAATTTATAAGGGAAAATTCAATTTTGATTTGAATTTGAAATGAAGGTTGAAATTGTTTTTAAAACAAGTTTGAAACAAATTATAAAATACGTTTTAAAAAGGAAATCGACGGAATATAATATATATATATATATATTATATATAAAATGGCCTGAATAGAACGCGCCGTGGCAGTTCGTAAATTTCGACCATTGACTTCGAACGGACATTACGGGATATCCGACCGTCGGATTCTCCTTAAACCGGAACCGTTGGGTTCGTATCGAAAAGAGCTTTCTATCGAATATTAGAAATTCAAAATCTAATAGTTGGATTTGGAGATACGTCCAAATCAAATTTGGAAAAGTCGTTGTAAGTGCAGTTCGATGGCCATTGATGGAAATCGACTGTACGGGCCTTGATAAAATTATTAAAAATATCAATAATTTGTATAAAATCATAAGAAATGATTTGGGAAAAATTGGGATGAAAAACTCCATATTTGAAAAGATAAAAATAGATTTTTATCGAAATGAACTTGTTTTGAACTAAAATTAAACCCTTTTATTTTTAAATAAATAAATTGGATTTGAAATGGGTTTTAAATAGAATTGATTTGTGGGTTTATCGTGAACAGTGTTTTAAATAACATTTGTTCTTTAACCCGATAATAAATAGAATGTGATTTGGGTTTGTCGTGAGCTGTGTTTTAAATGACATTAGTTCTTTAACCCAGTAAAAGGAGTTTTAATGAATCTGCAATTAGATTGAAATGTGAATTGATAATTTAAATTATCAAATTTGGAAAATGAGCGAGAATGGAGTATCACCAGTTTTGCTCCAACCGATAGTTAAATCTTTAATTAAATTTGAACGTGAAATGGTAATTAAATTTACCGATAACATCGTGGTGTTAGGTATGGAGTATCACCAGCTTTGCTTCATGGGATGAATAGGTTGGGATTGGGAAATAAAATATATAATTACTTCGGTACGGTTCGCTATTCCCGACTAGTTTGGAAAACCATAATTTGGTTTGAAATAACATCCAAAGGAAGATTAAAGAATAAATTTAAAGAATTTATCTTTGAAAAAATTAATGGGAACCTTTCCCTAAGAATGTGAAATTTAGAAACTAGCTGGAGGTTAGTTAAGAAGAATGGTTTCCTGGGTATTGATCTGATGTCGGTTTCGGCCTTCAGGGTTAATATTTGGGGAATTGCTCTCTTACTGATTTACAGTTAGTGACTAATGAATTGGAATGAGGCGTATGTTGTGTTTGTGTAACATTTGTTTATAATATACGCGGGTTGTTCGGAAAGGCCGGGTTTATACCCATTCTGAATAACCGATTCGATGATAAGTCGAAGATCATGACGGTGTTTGAAGACCGGAAGTCTTCACATCGTTTGGGTGATTGCTGATGTTCTTGATTGGGCTGTACACCCAAGATGAGGGAATCAGTTGGTGGTCGTCCAGACGTACTTGGAGATCGATGGATATGCGAGGAAAGTGCCTCCGGTTTCGTTCAGACCCAGAACGAACTTGTAAATGGATTGTGTGTCTGACATTGGATTTTATTCTGTGTTGATTGATTTCTATTAAATATATATCTGTTTGGCGGCGGAGAATTTATTCTCTTGCTTAACGCCCTTCTCTGAGACGTACGAGCTTAGAGGTTATATATCGATAGATATCAATCGCATGGCATGAATTGCCTATGTGGCACGCTGAGTTGCATGGATCAAGGCTTCTGCTGAAAAGCAAAGTCTTGTGGTTGATGATCAAAGCACGGCCTACGTGGCAGATTTGTGTATAACGTGAATTCGCGAGCCTTACACCTCGGCATGAGCCAAAAACGGGATACGGACCGTTGGGAGAACACGACGTTTCTTTCTAGCTTTGGTGGTGTCAGTGATTTACCAGCCCTGACATTTATATACTTTTCACCTTTGTGGTTGTTGGAATGAGGCGCCTCGATATTAGGTCTGATAGGGCCGGGAAACGTGTGTTCAGGAATTGCCAATCCTCAAACGTAAGAGAGGACCGACCCAACTGATCCAAGTGGCTGCCCTGAGTGTGTAGTCCTGAGCATTTGCTAGGGTGCCTCGAAGCGGAGAGGAGCTTGCCCTTGCCTCGACTCATGACGGAAATCCAATTTCCAATACGTAATATTGTGGTTTTAATTGTAGAACTAGTATGGCGACATGATATATGGTACCCATGCCGTCTATGATTGATATTTATGATTGAAATTGTTTTGACACTATACACTTATTATAGTATCAAATGATTTGTTTTTAAAACGTACCAAGCATGTTTGGCTATTATAAGGGAAAACCCTATCCTCCGGCTTGCGTTGCATTGTGTGATGGGACCTGGGTCTTATAATAGCTTCATTTTTCGAAAAAGCATTGCGTTGTTTATTGATATGCACTGGTATTCTTGGGAGGAACCCCGTTCCGTGTTATACGGCGTGGTCCCTTGAATTACTCTCTTTTAAAGTAAAGTGTTAAATAACTGTTTTAGTTCTCACACCAGTCACATGACTGACCCGGAGTTTATTGTTTTAACCTAAACTCTAGGTGCCCTTATTTTTGACACGGGAAGCTAGTAGTTTTGGTTTTGCAGATTTATATTCACAGGATCCTGATTTACAGCTGGAACGATGCTCGTAAAGCTCTGTATCCGTGTATTACTTTCAGTTGTGTTTTGTATTATTTTTCCGCTGCTATGTAACTTATTGTAATCTCTGATATTTATCGAATGTAATTTATTCATTTATACTCTGTATATTCTTGTATCTGATGGAATTATTGTAATAGCAACGAAATGTTCTTCCGTCTGCGTTCATTTGTGTGTTGTTCTCAAAGTATCTGCTCTTTCCTTTACGGGGAAGTAACGGGTCCTTTCAAGAATTCTGAAAAAATTCGGTCTGTCGAAATTCGGGTTGTTACCTCTGGTAATAGAGCTTAGGATTAGGATTCCTGTATAAATAGTGAGTGAACATATTGAAATATAAATATTATATATATACCTAGATCCATAGAAGAACCCACTAAATAGAGAGAGTATAATATGGTAAGAATTGGGATGTTCGTTTTGTACACTAGAGGAATGAATATGGAAATTTGAGACCCTTAGGAAATTTGGGTGGGAAGTGTACAACATATTTTGAAATAGAGAAAGGTGAATCCCATATGATTAGAATTTCGGGTTAGTGGGTTTGGTAGTAAAACATTATAAATTGGAAAAGGTTAAAAAAATGGATTAGGAATATATATAGTTGAGTGAATTGATCTTGTGGGAGTGTCTAGGAAAGGCTAGGAAAATTGGAAACCCGCTTTGAGTCTAAGCCCAAAGTTAACTTTTAACAACTTGAAATTATAAATGCTTTTGGGAGATGGTTTATGGTGTTTTCAAGTTTTAATCTTAAAAGTTACAGTTTAAAAATATGTAAAGAAGTACATATTTGGTTTTGAAGTAAAATGGGGTATATTTTGTAAATAGTGATTTCTTGCGAAAATTTGGTCTAAAATAAAAATTCTCTCGGTAAAAGGTGCATATTATAGAGTATGTATAGCTCGCTAGTTTTCTTGCATGAAAATTTTAAAAAGCAAAACTTACAAAAATTTGCATTTTGTTAAATCTCTTAGTAAAGAAAGTTCTGAAGTCTCTATCCTTTTGACAATCATTTTTGATAAATAGTTTTAAAAGAGAAAATTTTATTGGGTGGACAAAGTAAGTATAGAAATTAAGAATAGAGTATATGTTTTCACCTTGTAGTAAGAAATTGAACCGACCTAATAGGTAAGAACAAGTTAAAAACCTGATTGAGAAATAATTTTCCTTATCTACTCTAGTTTTTTTTATTTTAAAAAAAAACGATTTACATTTTTTATAGAATGACATTTTTTATGGTTTGGCAAAAGTAACTTTTCACAGGGAAAATAAAATTTTGACACTTCTAATTTTTGAAAGAAAAGTGAAATGAAAAGGCCAAACCGTGTTTTAAAAAGTATGGAGTAGGTAAGGATAAGTGCCTAGGGAAGACGGGAAAAGTTTTGAGGCTATGAAAAAAATAGCGAGAATTATCTTGGAATATTAGTAAGTTCCTGTAGAATGCATAAGCATTGAAAATCCTAGGGTGCTGTTTGAAATAATTGTTGGTACATAGCTAGGACTAGTGGTGACTGCTAGATAGTAAAGGGTAAGTATTTAGATTTTGTTGCTAATTTCATGTTATTTGTACAACCCGTTATTGCATTTCTGTTGGGATCGTTCTATTATTTTTCCTGTTGGTTAGTTAGGGTAACACTTAAACCTGTCATGGATCCCATGGTTCAAGCTTGCTGTCTGAGGGGGACATAGTCCCGAAATTCTTGGCCCTTAGTAATAGCTGTTTAGAGTGTCTGTTTTCATGTTTTAGTTGAAGACTTATTTGAAATTAACTTATATCAAATGATTAAATAAGCTAAGAATGGAGAAATAGTAAACTAAAAAGGAAACAACAAATTCAGAAAGCGACAAACTTGACAAATTATGAGAAAAGTTGAATAAAAGTAAAAATTTTCAAGATAAGATGAAAAAGAAAAGATGTAACAGAGTAAATTTTCTTATGTGGGTTGTGCTTGGATAGGAAAATAGGGGAATCTTTGTAAATAGTTAAAAAAATCCAAGTACGGTTGGAAAAAGGTCAAAAAAGAAAAACGGAGATGTGAAGTTTTCCATTTTTCGTCTTTTTGTAACATAAGAAATTGAATTTAGAAAATTAGATTTTTCTGAAATTCAAAAGAATAAAGTTAGTTGGTAGGATTTTGGATGCAACAATTTGATGAACTGCGCTCTTGCTCTGCAAGAATGTGGGAAATTTGGATGAAAATATATTTTGATTTTTAAAATATTGCATTCATGTAGAACTGCCAGTATATTTTGGATGTGAGCATCTTATTTTAAAAGGATTTTTTTTTTGAAAAAATTGCGTACAAATAGGAGGTACCGCTTAGGCATACATGCATTATTATGTTGCATTTCAATTTGCACAAGTGCACAATGTTTGCAAAAACTAGATACACACATGATGGATGTATATTATGTGAGGGGTTAATTGATTTTTACCCTTATCAAATTTCGAGGATGAAATTTTCTAATGATGGAAGAATGTAACACCCGCATTTTATGACAATTTAATAATTAAATAATGCATATGTGTGTGTGTATGTGTGTGTGTGTATATATATATATACATATGCACAGACATAAATGTATATATGAAGAATAAAATAAAGATAATGCAAACAAAAATGTAATGCATGCATTAAAAGAAAGAAAGGATTGGTTGCATGTAATGTAAATATGTTGAATGCACTGATTTACAAATATTATACATTATAATAAAAAAAATAAAAAATAAAGATTCATGCAATGGGTCAAATGAAATATTGTAACAAACATGAAAAAGAGAAGTAAGAAGAGAATAATAATTACCATTTTCTAAGCCTTGCTAACAATAACCTTGGTAGTCTAATTGGTTAGAGCATGTGACTTGCATACAAGAGGTACAAAGTTCGATTCCCATCGGCGTCATATTTTTGTTTTAAGGGAACGGCTAAAATTAACACATGTTCTAAAGAGAAAATATGTATAAAAGCACATATAAGGAAAAGTATATATATAAGGAAGTAAAGAAAATATATGTGTGTGTCTATATATAAGTATAAGAATATGTATGTATATATGAGAATATATATATGTATATATGTGCATATATATATACACACACACATATAAACAAGAGATAAAGTTCAAGATAAGGCTGCAATTAAAGAAATATGACAAGAATCAAATAACGGTGCAACACCGTTTGAATTTTGAAAACGAAACAATAGTTGTGCATATATATATATATATATATATATATATATATATATATACATAAAGTAGTCATTAGAAAATTTGTATACGCATAAGAAGATTACATGTGAATATAACAGATAAATAAATTCCAGAGTTTAGACATTCGAAAATCAATTTTTTGCACCAAAACAACTCGTGAGACCCATGAGGAGGTCGACACCCCTGTAGGAAGTAAGGAATTATGTATAAACGCACATGTTCTAAAGAGAAAATATGTATAAACGCACATATAAGGAAAAATTTACATATAAGGAAGTAAAGAAAATAAATGTGTATATATATATATGAGAATATATTTATATATGAGAATATATATGTATATATGTGTCTATATATATACACACACACACAAAAGAGATAAAATTCAAGATCTGGAGGAAAAGAATGAAAAATAATAAGAAGGTGTTCGGAATCATATGCAAAGTAAGGTAAATTCTTAGACTGATTTATTCAATTTTCTTCATCTTTCTTCCCTTTTTCTTTTAGTAAGAACTGTGGATCCATGGTTGTTAGGTTCTAAATCCAGTTAGGGAAAACCATGGAATGTTAGATTTGGACCAGGTTCAGGAATTGGAAAGCAATTAAGGTGAGTGGATTTAAGTTATATCATTTTTGATAATGATATATTATCGTTTAACATTCCCTATTATTATGCAATGTAAAGTTATAAAATGCTAATATGACATGTTGAAATATTAATATGTTAAAATATTAATATGTTGGAAAATTCATATGTTGAAACGTTTAATATGCTAAAATGTTCATTTGTTGAAATGCAAACTTGTTAAAATATGTGTGATGATTATTGTTGTAATTACATGATTCACTTGTAGTATATTATGTACTTGAATTACTAGCTGTATAATTGAGAAAATGACATGTTAACTTGTTAGATTTGAACAATTACAATTACATGTTAGAATAAAATTAATTATATGTTAGGAAGAACATATGACATAAAATGGGCTTAATATGATGACATGTAAAATAGGTTGCAGTAAAAATATGGAAAGAATAATATGCCTAAATTTATAGTAAATAGAAAACTGTAATGCACCTAGACACAAGGTTAAATTCAACTTATGGTAGAAGTCTGCTTTGAACCACCCGACAAATCCAGCGTCCACAAGTTATTAATTTAATGTAAGAGGTCTAGTGCATAGATAAAACATGTAATGGTGCTAAGACACGAGGTTAAGCCACTTGCGGAAGAAGTCTGCCCAAAACTACCCGGCAAATCCAGCATCCACAAATGGTAGGCTTAATGTGAGAGGTCTAGTACATAAGTATATATATAAATATATATATAAAAGGATAGAATTAAATGGCACTAACCGTGATTAGTGGAAACGAATAAGGAAATGAATGAAAGATAATTACAATAGTAAAATGAATGGAATGAACGGGGAATGATAATAACCTGTTATAAATAAATTACATTAATGAGAATGTTTTATATAGGTAGGCTTGTCCTAGGGACAAGTGGGGATTACAACTTATGTTATAATAAACAATAAGGAAATTGGAATAACTTATGAAATAAGATAAGTTATACTTAATTGTAAATTAAGTTATCTGCGAGAACGAGAATCTGAAATATGCTGATAAGGACAACATAATTTATATTTATGAAAAGGTAACTTATTAGTAAATTTTTGTTAAGAGAACTAAGTTAATAATTAAATAACGATAAGTTGTAGTGACAGTATAAGATGGAATTATGATTAAATAAGAAAGAATAAGGCAAACTTATGAAATAAAATAAGTTATATTTAATCATAAATAATGACTGACATGTTAAACAACAAACATGTGAACTGTGATATACTTAGTTACATATTAAGTTGAACATGTTATGGCAACTATGAAATCAAACAAGAATATAAAGGGATTATGGATGAGAGACCTTGGATCACAATCTAGAGGATAACATGTTATGGGCTTATTAATGGGCTTAAATGGGTTAAGTTATAAGACCGAAATTAGTAAGCAAGACGAACTTAGTAACTTGAATAAGAAGTCAATATGAATGGGAATAACCAAGTTAAATGGAAACCTGGTGAGGTAAAGTAAGCGCATAGATGAATGTTTAGACATAGGTTCTAATAACATATTAAAGTGAGACGCTTGGACCAGTCTACACGTTTGAGGGTGAAGAACCAAACGGGGTAGATCATCGTGGTGTCATAAGGCACGAGGGAGCGCATGATCATCTGATTAGTCTGTCGACTCTGAAGGACTGGAAGGGGAAACACGCGGCTTCCTGAGATACGTAAGGTGCTCCTAGTAGTCCTCTATGTGGTGATAGATGTTTAGGTTGTGCTCGCAGAGGTTGAGTCTGCGCGTTACTACTTGGTGGGTGGGCCTTGACTGCAAAAGTAGCTTTGTAGTCAAAATGTTGTGACGAGGTGACCCTAGGGTGATTTGGTGATCTCCTCAACGGGAGACGAGGTCAGGACCAACAAGGATAGTAGATCGTCGGGTACCTGTCATCGGCAGCCAGTGGGATGCGAAAAGACTAGGGCTAAACCCAATATACCATTAACCTTTCACTATCGAGGCACGGTGGTTGAGGGGACACGCCAACTGGATGTTTAGATTGTTTGTTAAGGGAAAGTCGATTAGCTCTTGTAGTCTTTACTAGTTGAGGACGGGGCCGAGGCGGATCCATACCCACTATGAAAAACGAAGCCGAGGGATATCTGTATTTTGAGGCCCTTAAAGGTTGGCCTATACAAATATGGAAAAGCTACAAACTGAGTTCCATGTTTCTTGTACAGCCCTACCATGGAACTTGGTGCACATTAGAGGTTATATGCGGTTAAGGCATCGAATACGATTGACGATACGTACGTGGGAAAGTCTAGATACATGCATGTCTTCTCTGGGTGGTGTATAGTGGACTTGAGGGCATTACTCTGTCGTGGAATCTGATTCAATCGAAGATGACAGACCGTACGCTTACATAGCATAGCAATGATAGATATATGCGGAACGTAACATTGTTATGTAGAGATCTGTATGTCACTCTGGCGTAGGATGTGGGACTGCGTTCATTTTCGTGGCATTACGGTGGAGGCCATGCGAGTGGGGTACCATGGGGTGCCCAATATTGGGGGGGGGGGGGTAGCTACATATATACCATATTAGGTTAATCCACTGGAAGTAAATGGGCATGACGTGTGTGTGAGCCTTGAGTGTTGTTAAACCCAAGTAACCTAATAAATAAGAAATTGTAATTGAACGGTATATGTAGGATTATCCAAAGTGTGTAGTTTAAATCCAGTCACCAGAACTTGTGTTCTGACCCCCTCCTTATGACATAATCGTAGGTTAGATTTGTGGCAGAGATATGATAGCTTTGGATACTAGTTAGGCAGTATTATTACTACTGTATGGCTATACTTTGATTATATTATACTTTATCCATTCCGCTATGAGATATTTTCTGAACTCTGATATATTTTATATCTCTGTCTTTTCTACAGGATACCAGAGCAACCAACACGGGTTTCGATGGATTAGAATTTTGAAAAAAATTCGGTCTATTGGAATTCGGGTTGTTATAGTTTTTCTTTTATATCTTCTTCGTTTTAAGTCTGATTTCAGCAAACCAACTGTCCATCTTTGCAATAATTTCGTAAAGGACCCAACGACGCAACCCGTGTTAGTCATTTGTCAATGTTTTTTTTTAATATTAATTTTATTTATATTTCACTTAAATTGCTTTATTGAAATTTGGATTGCTACATTCTCCCCTCCTTAAAGGATTTCATCCCTAAAATCTCTAAGGCTAGAAGAATGTCATATACATTATCACACCATCATTTACATCCATCTACTCATCCACCAATCACATGCATCCTTTGTTCATAAGATTTTTTAATGCTTTTCATGAACATATGTGATAATGTAGTGTATATTTCCCTAACTAATGCAAAAATTAGATGGTATATTAATTCAATCGAACTTTTTTATGCAATTAATGTAAGTTCCATGTATCCAAATTGTATGCAAAGAAATCCTAATGATATATAAAATTCTATATTTCATGCTACAACCACCATCAAAATGCAACGTCCATATGAAAATCACCCATTTTTCATCCATAAATTAAAATTGTATACAAACACATCCATATGCAATTATGTTAGTGTCCTAGTTGTCGATCACTAATTAGTGGCTAGTGTGTGTATATGCATCCACTAGCAAAAACTTGCATCCACGTGAATCCATCAAACACAACATGTCCTAATAACATGTTTAAACCAAATCCTACCATCCATAGGCTTTCCTAAGACACACTAATTCAAATGATAAGAAATAGATAAAGTTCAAATTCAAAACTAAGAAAGGATCGAGGGCATACTATCATAAAAGAATTGAAGAGATATATGAATCCTCTCTTATGGTTCCCATGTTTCTTCGTTGCTATTGTCTCCCAACTGAACCTTAATGAGTTTAATCACCTTATCCCTTAACCTCTTTATTTCAGAATCTAAAATCCATGTAGGTACTCCTTTGACATAAGCCTCCTTCTCGACCTCAATCTACTCTAAGTTACTCGTTCTACTACTACCACATAATCATGTAGGAATTTCCTCAAATGTGAGACATGAAATACATCGCGAACCCCAGACAACCTCTCGGGTAGCCGAACTCTATAGTCCATATGACCTATCCTCCCTACTATCGGAAATGGCTGAATGAACCTTGGTGCTAATTTCCCAACTGAGCCAAATCGCACCATGTTCTGAAGGGGAGATACTTTAATGAAAATCATATACCCCACATTGAACTCAACATCTAACATTCTTCTGTAGTGCATAAGTGTCTGTTTTGAGCTGGCATTATCTTTTTTCGAATTAAGTCGATCTTGCCTAAGGTTTCTATGATCGTCTGTGGTCCAAGAAGAAGTCTGTCTGTAGTCTCCCACTAACAGGATGGTAATATATAGTGCGTCCATATAAAGCCTCGAAAGATGCCAGGCCAATACTTGTCTAGTAGGTTTTGTTATAAGCAAACTCAACTAAGGGAAAATGATCCTTCCACACACCCTATGAAGTCCAAAATACACAACCGTAATAGATCCTCAAGATTCTGAGTAACCCTCTTGGTCTATCCATATGTCTAGGGGTGGTATGCAGTACTAAGTCTCGGTTGTGTTCCTAATGCCTCTTGCAGGCTTCTCTAAAACTTGCTAGTAAAGATGGGATCTCTATCACTAATAATGCTCGTGGGAACTCCGTTAGGTCGGACAATCTCCCTCAAATATATCGAAGCTAACCCGGCTGCGGCCCTCTTAATCCTAACTGGGATGAAATGAGCGCTTTTGGTAAATCTATCCACGATCACCTAAATGCTGGTATTTCCTTTCCTCAATCTAGGCAAACCATATATGAAATCCATTAATACGCTCTTTAACTTCCATTATGGAACATCTAGAGGCTGAAATAATCTAACAGGTTCCCCTTGCTTAGCCTTAACTCTCTGGCATTATATGCATCTTGCCACAAAATCTTCCACGTCCTTCTTTATCCCTTTCCAATAGAAGACCCTCTTTATATTCCTATACATCTTATCTCCTCCCGGATGGATGGTCATCCGAGAGTGATGGGCCTCCGCTAATATTGCACTCGTCACATCTCCCATTATGAGTATACATAACCGGCTTCTCACTAACTGAGTATCTAGAGAGGTGTTAGAGGTATCGGCTAGCTGCCGATTGTCATGCTGAATAGATACAATCCATTCCAACAGAGTATGTTGCACCTTAAGCAATGCTAATAATCCTGGTGCATAGTCCGTAGATGGTCTGAAATCAAAAGATGAGATAAACTCAAAATTTTGTCACTCTACGAATAATGGGCTCAAAGTCATCCTCTGCCTGCTCAGAGCATCCGCCACTACATTCCCCTTCCTTGAGGGTATAACAAATCTCGAAATCGTAGGATGCTAGAAACTCCATCCAACTTTGTTGCCTCAAGTTAAGATACTTACGTAAAGATAAATACTTCAGAGACTTCTGATCGGTATACAACTCAAAATTCTCACCCAATAAGTAATGCCTCCAAGAATTAAGGGAGAAAACAATAGCTGCATGCTCTAAATCATAGTTAGGATAATTCTTCTCATGCACCCTTAGTAGTCTGCTCCCGTACTGAAAACCCCTACCCTCTTGCATTAGGACTGCACCAAATCTTGTATCACAAGCATCTTCATACACTTTAATCATCTTAGATTCATCTGGGAGATTCAATAATGGAGTGGTCATAAATGGCCTGTTCAATCTCGTAAAGGAATCAATGTAACCTACGTCCCATGAGAATACCAAGTCCTTCTTAGTAAGGCTGGTGAGAGGAGCTGAAATCATGCAAAGTCCTTAATAAATTTCCGATAAAACCTTTCCAATCCTAGAAAGCTCCTCACCTCAATCACATTCATAGAGGCCTTTTAGTCTTGCACAACAACCACTCTACCAGGATCCACCGCTATTCCATCTACCAAAACTACATACCCCAAGAATATCATTTATTTATGCCAAAAGTGGAATTTCGAGAATTTTTCCTTCAACTGATGGGCACGAAGAGGACAGAGAACCTCTCCCAAATGCAATGCATGTTCATCTACATCTCTTGAGAATAAGAAGATGTCATCCACAAAGACTACCAAAAACTTATTGAGGAACTCCCTAAACATCCAGCTCATCAAATAAAATAAAATCGATGCATTGGTTAGCCCAAAGGGTATAACCAACTACTCGAAAAATCCATCTGGAGTCCTAAAAGTGGTCATATCTACATTTTCATTTCCAAATATAATTGAGAGAAAATAGATAGACCCACCAACTGACTAAGTCGTCTATCCGAGGCAGTGGGTGTCGTATCTTCTTTGAGAGCTTATTTAATTCCCTATAATCCACGCATTGACGGAGAGGGCCATCTGCCATAGTAGCAAAAATACTGGTGCTCCCCACTCAGATTACTCTATATAATAAAGCCTTTATCTAACAGCTCACCCACATACTTATTCAATTCCTTCCTTCCCTTCGAAGCCATATGACGCACTACAATGCAGCAGGCTTAGCATTCTCTGTCAAATAAATCCGGAAGTTGATTTCTTGTCTCGGAGGTAGTCCTCTCACCTCCACAAATACATCCGAAAAATATTTCATTACAGGTACCAAGCTAAGGTCATCATTAGAAGTATCTAGGGACTCTAAGAAGCTCAAGATGACTGACCCTCGCAGGTCGCTAGATATCTCGAAGGCCCTACCATGAAAATCATCAATCTTACTACCCTCCTCTCGAACTCAAGAATGACACCATACATGGCCAGCCAATCCATCAATAGAATAATAGCGTACCCCAAAAACCCCAGTACATAGGTGTAACACCCAACATCCATTAGTGACACTCACAAAGGGAATGCACTAAGTTCTGTGGAGCATTTAGGGTAAAAGATGCAGATAAATTACAAGACAGATAGAAATTAAACAGCGGAAAATAAAACTTTACTTTATTGATAAGATAGTTTGTACAACAATTGTTTTCCAATATCAGAGTATCATCTGTCTTACAAAATAAAGAAGCAGAAAAATACATTTATATTCCCCAATGTAGCATAAGCTAGCCATAACAGTGAAAAGGAGAGTCCAAAGCACTTTGTCCAAGAATATTCAAGCTTGGGAAGGGCAGCGGTCCAATCTAACCTGAGCTGGAATATTCCCTCCTCAACTACCTGGGGGGGAACGGAAGAAAAGAAGACGAAAGAAAAGTAGAGTCAGACATAAAGCCTGAGTAATTCTAGTGACTATTCAGTTTATGGATAAGAAAAAGAGCATGATAAGTATATGCTGGAAATGGGAAAGCACCCTAAACTAAGTTAAGTTATCTCGAACTGAATATACTATCGTACCCCATACTAATCTCTGCACCACCTAACTAGTGTCCTAACTAGTAATGATAACGTGATCTCAATCCCTGTAATTTTTGTTGCCTTCAGGCGTACATTTATTGTTTTTGACCTAGATCTAATCTAGGATTTACGCCATCTTCCGAACGATGCCCTCTAGTCTAGGACACACTACCTAGAGTGGTATATGTTCCTAGACTTTTTCCACGTATGTGTCGCGAATCGTTATCGCTTGTCTAGATGCACATGTCCTGTAATGTGCGGCCCGAATTCCGTGTCAGGGCTACTCTAGAAATACGGAACTCGGTCGAGAGCTTTCAGATATCCGCCGATGCAGATGCTAAGGTCTGTTTTTTTTTCTAGTGGCTATGGTCCCACTTGACCCCTCCCTCAACTAATGAAAGGCCATCCTTGAAAAATGAGAACTATGCGCAGGCCCCTCTATGCCCACACTGTCCTATGGCCATCCGCAACCATAACTAGATAGCAAGTATATGGTCTTTTGGAGTTCTCTGCCTTTCCGCTTCACGTATCTCGATTGACTCAAGATGGTAGGTAGACGACGATTTGCTATCACAGGGCTACCGTCTTCTCGCCGAATCACGTTGGTCCATCCTAGTCTTTAGGTTGCCATATTTTGCAACCAAGGCATACCCTTGGTTCTCCTAACGTAGACCTTAACCTCTGTGAGCCCAGGAGGATCATCTACAGCCTCACGGAGGGATACCAAGAGTACCCTCACGTCCCCTCGAAGCCTTGGGCTTCGTAACCCAATTCGTTGGAGCCTTCTAGAATTAGACGGACGTACGCTCCTTCTCGTGTTCTACTAAGATTTATACTTAGTTTCTTTCCTTCATCAAGTTGGTTAAGTGTCATTAGTCAATTCAAGTTAACGTAACCCATCTCTTTTGTCATATTATACTGGTTAAGTGTTGCCTCCTTGTGTTAACTTAACCTCACCATCTGTTTAACTAACCTGTTACAACGGTTAAGTGTCTCCTTATATAGCTTAACCCTACTACTTGTTTAATTAACAGGTTATAATGGTTAAGTGTTGTACATTCACATTTAACTTTAGTACAAGTCAAATTACACTGGTTAAGTGTTCTTGTTACTTAACTCTAATCATTCATGTTATATTGGTTAAGTATTTCTAACTTACTTAATCCTAACTCACTTGTCAAATCAACTTGTTATCATGGTTAAGAGTTCTAATTTTACTTAACCTCAATCACTTGTCTCACTAACATGCTTCTATGGTTAAGTGTTCTAATTAACTTAACCCCAATCACTTATCTCACTAACATGTTTCTATGGTTAAGTGTTCTAATTAACTTAACCTCAATCACTTGTCTCACTAACATGTTTCTATGGTTAAGTGTTATAATTAAATTAACCTCAATCACTTATCTCACTAACATGTTTCTATGGTTAAGTGTTCTAATTAACTTAACCTCAATCACTTGTCTCACTAACATGTTTCTATGGTTAAGTGTTCTAATTAGCTTAACCTCAATCACTTGTCACACTAACATGTTTCTATGGTTAAGTGTTCTAATTAGCTTAACATCACTCTCTAGTCCAGTTTAATCATGTTAGAATGTTTAAACATTTGCTTAACCTTACCCACTCCCCTAGTCAACATATTGAATTGGTTAAGTGTCCATATTAACCTAACCCTACCCACCAATTTAGTTAACATGTTGAATTTGGTTAAGTATTAATTCAATTGACTTAACCCTATCAATCCTGACTCAGCCTTAATTTATTAATTAAAGCACCAACCACTCACATTAGACATATATTGTTGTGGTAACTGGACAGTCGGTCGGTTCCGGGCAGGTTTACACCACAACTCATGTCTAACCTCGGGTCTTTATTGGGCTCAATGCTTAACCACCCACATTGGATAGGTATTGTTGTGATTACTGGACAGCCGGTCGGTTCCAGGCAGGTTTACATCACAACCCAATCCTACCTCGGGTTAAGCATATCGTATTTTCTAAGTTTACATATTTGTCTCTTTTCAATTTTATATGTAAATGTTTTGTGGCCCATTATCCATATTCGTTATTCTTGGGTATAATAATTTATACCACTTAAATTTCACAAGTCGTTGGCATGTGCCAAACATGCCAACACATATATTTTAATTAAACCCAGCGTTATTTTCCCCGTTTGTATGTTCGCAATATTATAACATATGTTGGGCTTCAGCATTTCAACCCAACTTAGAAACATTGAAAAAAAGGCTTAGAACATGATATATTCTAAGTAACATAAAAGGGGTGTGTGAACGCATGAACTTGCAAAATAGCGATTTAACTAACATAAATTATGTGGTGCATGAACTTGCAATATAGCGATTTAATTAACATAAATTAGTGGTGCATGAACTTGCAATATAGCGATTTAATTAACATAAATTATGTGGTGCATGAACTTGCAATATGGCGATTTAATTAACATAAATTAGTGGTGCATGAACTTGCAATATAGCGATTTAATTAACATAAATTATTGGTGCATGAACGTGCAATATGGCGATTTAACTAACATAAATTAGGGGCTTGTGTACTTGCATTGTAATAGCCTATAATTTTGATATAAATCATAAACCTAAACCTGAGTCATGAGTTTCAATCTATTCATGTAAACATGCATTTAAAATATGAACCTAACTAAATTAGGTGTCACTTGTATTAGCATATGATTTTTATAACAACATAAGCCTAAAGCATTTTTTTTATTTAGGCATAACACTAAACATAAACTAGTCATTTCCATAAAGTCACTATATGTTCACAAAGATGCTTACTTTTGTCACTAATACAAAAGTATAGTTTAACTTGAATTATGAGGCCTATTCCAACATAAACTTATATGAATCATGTTACCCAAATGGATCTAACTACACTTGAAATGATCATAGGCATATATATATACAAAGATCTAAATCATGTAGGCATAACAGTGAATTATGTTTACATAAGTCTCAACTTGGTTGTAACAAAATATATACAACTTCTTATTAACCACAACATATAAATGTCAATTTCCAACATGAATCGTATACTTGCAAGGGGTGTTACTTTTCATTGCAAATGTACAATTAATCCAATATCATGTTAATTATACTACAACATGCCAAATCCATTTATAATAAAATCAGAACAACATACAATTATGAACTAGCATCGTTACAATTAAAGTACGATTCCATTTTCATTCTACACAAATCAAGTCTCAATTTTTATTCATATAGGAATAGTACTCTACTTACAACGTATGACGAATCTTGTATCCAGGATTCTGAATTTGGTGATGCTATCCTTTGAGGTTGACGTTGTTTTGATTTATTTGTTGTAGTTTTAAGCTTTGAATCAACTCTTAATCGTCTCTTAATTTGACGGCTACTCCTAGTCTCTCTTCAACAACATGACGGCTCCTTCTTCTTCTTTTTTGTGTGAATTAGGTTGTGAGAGCTATGTTGTTTATATAGAGTTGCAAGTTAGTTCGAGTCGTCGATGAAGCCAAGGTTAATACAAGCCGCCCGTTCTAAAGAGAAGCCAATTATGTTCATAATTTAAAGGCTGTAAATTACTCCTATTTCAAATTATGTCATAATTACTTTCTTAATGTACATTATCAACATTTATTATTCTTTGTCAATCCATCAAATATAAATACGTACACATTAGATACATCCCCCCTTTACACATTTATTATTATTATTATTATTATTATTATTATTATTATTATTATTATTATTATTATTGTATGCACATTAGATACATCTCCCCTTTACACATTTATTATTATTTTTGAATTAGCAACTTTAGTGTTAACAGAAATACGGGGTGTTACATTCTCCCCTCCTTAAAGGATTTCGTCCCCGAAATCTTCAAGTCTAGGAGAATGTATATCCTACCATCCAATCGACCATCTACTCAGCCATCAAACACAGGCATCCATTGTCCTTAAAGGCTTCTAACGCTTTTATGTTCACATGCATAGTGTGTGTATATGTCCTTATCTAATGCAAAATCAGGCGGTCTACTGATTCAGTTGACCTCCTTAATGCAAATCATGTTAGTGCCATGCGTCCAATATGTATGCAAATCCTAATGATACATAATATTTCTATATGAGTGCACAACCATTCACTCAAATGCAACATCCATATGATAGCACATCAAGTTTAATTCATAAACAAATACATATGTGCGAATGCGATATAAAAGTATCCGAGTCGTTTTAGCGCCTATGGTGTGTATATGCATCCACGAGCAACCACTTGCAACCATCAGCCATAACATGTTTCAAATTCATGTTTACATCCAAAAGGGTTTCTACCTAATGATCGAAGATACGTCCTAGAGGATATACCTTAAAAGCTAGAAACAAGTATGCATAGAATTCCTAGAAAAAGAAATCAAGGATGTACCCTTAAGAAAAAGGGTACGCGGCGCGTATGCCTTATCTTCAATCCCCCATATCGCGCCTTCTTGAACTTTAACAAATTTTACTTCACGATTGCGAAGTTTCTTGACCTCCATTTCCAAAATAAACAAATGTTAACTATGATACCAAGTGTACATACCAAGATGATTTGAGGTCTCTCCTCTTAGCTTATCCATCACGCCATAACTATGAGGGTCAAAAGGTCACTACGTACTTTTTACCTCTCTTAAAGTTAGTCTTTTTCTATTTAGAGCGCCTGCCACAACTATCTATCTCTCACGCAAACCATCCTAGTCGAACTCGACATCCCTCAAGTACAAGCCCCAGAGGCCTAAACCAATGTCAGACAAGTACCCAAGGAATATCTCCCCCAAATTTGGACGATTTATGTGAGATGATATAAGCAAAACAACCAAACAATTGAGCACTAATTGGGATCTTTTACTATACAAGTACGAAGGTGCAGAGACTCAACTATGGAAACAAATACGAACAAATGCGAAGCGCTAAAATCAAAAGAGTACGAACAGAAAAACTAGATTCTTCCAACAGAACTTTACTACTTTTCTCCTAGGTACGCTTAGTGGTGAAAACATGTACTTGCCCTTCTGAAAATCTTGTCCTTTGTCCTTAATTATATGCCATATTATACCATAGTAAAGATACTTTCTCTTGTCTTAGGTTTTATAATTCCATCCTCCTTCGTGAGTCAAGTCTACATCCATGAATTCCTCATCCTTGGGTTGTGCTCCGTTGCCAAACTCCTCATCCTCTTCCGTGTGTAATCATGTTGACAAATTTATCGAAAGCTGCCTCCATCGCACAGAAAACCCTACAAAGCTTGAAAGAAAACTGGCCGCAGGTGAAACTACTACGGCTATAGATGGAAGTCGGGAACTACTCCGCCCTTCGATGAGGTTACTTCCCAGAAAGCCAGGAGCCCCAGAGGCTCAAGAAAGAAGGAAATAAGGACTGAATCAGAGAATCAAAAGATAGTGCATATGGCTTTGGGGAATATGCCTTTAAAACAAAACTTTTCTTTTGAAAATGCTTCTTTTAAAAACCATCTTGAAAATTAATTTTTCAAATCTTTTATCTGATCCGGTAACCTTCAGCTCTGATACCACGTGTAACACCCCACATCCGTTAGTGTCACTCACAAAGGGAATGCACTAAGTTATGTGGAGCATTTAGGGTAAAAGATGCAGATAAATTACAAGACAGACAGAAATTAAACAGCGGAAAATAAAACTTTACTTTATTGATAAGATAGTTTGTACAACAATTGTTTTCCAATATCAGAGTATCATCTGTCTTACAAAATAAAGAAGCATAAAAATACATTTATATTCCCCAATGTAGCATAAGCCATCCATAACAGCGAAAAGGAGAGTCCAAAGCACTTTGTCCAAGAATCTTCAAGCTTGGGAAGGGCAACGGTCCAATCTAACCCGAGCTGGAATATTCCCTCCTCAACTACCTGGGGGGGAACGGAAGAAAAGAAGACGAAAGAAAAGTAGAGTCAGACATAAAGCCTAAGTTTAGTGACTATTCAGTCTATGGATAAGAAAAAGAGCATGATAAGTATATGCTGGAAATGGGAAAGCACCCTAAACTAAGTTAAGTTATCTCGAACCGAATATACTATCGTACCCCATACTAATCTCTGCACCACCTAACTAGTGCCCTAACTAGTATTGATAACGTGATCCCAATCCCTGTAATTTTTGTTGCCTTCAGGCGTACATTTATTGTTTCTGACCTAGATCTAATCTAGGATTTACGCTATCTTCCGAACGATGCCCTCTAGTATAGGACACACTACCTAGAGTGGTATATGTTCCTAGACTTTTTCCACGTATGTGTCGCGAATCGTTATCGCTTGTCTAGATGCACATGTCCTGTAATGTGCGGCCCGAGTTCCGTGTCAGGGCTACTCTAGAAATACGGAACTCGGTCGAGAGCTTTCAGATATCCACCGATGCAGATGCTAAGGTCTGTTTTTTTTCTAGTGGCTATGGTCCCACTCGACCCCTCCCTCAACTAATGAAAGGCCATCCTTGAAAAATGAGAACTATGCGCAGGCCCCCCTATGCCCCACTGTCCTATGGCCATCCGCAACCATAACTAGAGAGCAAGTATGTGGTCTTTTGGAGTTCTCCGCCTTTCCTCTTCACGTATCTCGATTGACTCAAGATGGTAGGTAGACGACGAGTTGCTATCACAGGGCTACCGTCTTCTCGCCGAATCACGTTGGTCCATCCTAGTCTTTAGGTTGCCATATTTTGCAACCAAGGCATACCCTTGGTTCTTCTAACGCAGACCTTAACCTCTGTGAGCCCAGGAGGATCATCTACAGCCTCATAGAGGGATACTAAGAGTACCCTCACGTCCCCTCGAAGCCTCAGGCTTCGTAACCCAATTCGTTGGAGCCTTCTAGAATTAGACGGACGTACGCTCCTTCTCGTGTTCTATTAAGATTTACTACTTAGTTTCTTTCCTTCATCAAGTTGGTTAATTGTCATTAGTCAATTCAAGTTAACTTAACCCATCCCTTTTGTCAAATTATACTGGTTAAGTGTTGCCTCCTTGTGTTAACTTAACCTCACCATCTGTTTAACTAACTTGTTACAACGGTTAAGTGTCTCCTTATATATCTTAACCCTACTACTTGTTTAATTAACAGGTTATAATGGTTAAGTGTTGTCCATTCACGTTTAACTTTAATACAAGTCAAATTACACTGGTTAAGTGTTCTTGTTACTTAACTCTAATCATTCTTGTTATATTGGTTAAGTATTTCTGACTTACTTAATCCTAACTCACTTGTCAAATCAACTTGTTATCATGGTTAAGAGTTCTAATTTTACTTAACCTCGATCACTTGTCTCACTAACATGCTTCTATGGTTAAGTGTTCTAGTTAACTTAACCCCAATCACTTATCTCACTAACATGTTTCTATGGTTAAGTGTTCTAATTAACTTAACCTCAATCACTTGTCTCACTAACATGTTTCTGTGGTTAAGTGTTATAATTAACTTAACCTCAATCACTTATCTCACTAACATGTTTCTATGGTTAAGTGTTCTAATTAACTTAACCTCAATCACTTGTCTCATTAACATGTTTCTATGGTTAAGTGTTCTAATTAACTTAACCTCAATCACTTGTCACACTAACATGTTTCTATGGTTAAGTGTTCTAATTAGCTTAACATCACTCTCTAGTCCAGTTTAATCATGTTAGAATGGTTAAACATTTGCTTAACCTTACCCACTCCCCTAGTCAACATATTAAATTGGTTAAGTGTCCAGATTAACCTAACCCTACCCACCAATTTAGTTAACATGTTGAATTTGGTTAAGTATTAATTCAATTGACTTAACCCTATCAATCCTGACTCAGCCTTAATTTATTAATTAAAGCACCAACCACTCACATTAGACATATATTGCTGTCGTAACTGGACAGCCGGTCGGTTTCGGGCAGGTTTACACCACAACTCATGTCTAACCTCGGGTCTTTATTGGGCTCAATGCTTAACCACCCACATTGGATAGGTATTGTTGTGATTACTGGACAGCCGGTCGGTTCCGGGCAGGTTTACATCACAACTCAATCCTACTTCGGGTTAAGCATATCGTATTTTCTAAGTTTACATATTTGTCTCTTTTCAATTTTATATGTAAATTTTTTGTGGCCCATTATCCATATTCGTTATTCTTGGGTATAATAATTTATACCACTTAAATTTCACAAGTCGTTGGCATGTGCCAAACATGCCAACACATATATTTTAATTAAATCCAGCGTTATTTTCCCCGTTTGTACGTTCGCAATATTATAACATATATTGGGCTTCAGCATTTCAGCCCAACTTAGAAACATTAAAAAAAAGGCTTAGAACATGATATATTCTAAGTAACATAAAAGGGGTGTGTGAACGCATGAACTTGCAACATAGCGATTTAACTAACATAAATTATGTGGTGCATGAACTTGCAATATAGCGATTTAATTAACATAAATTAGTGGTGCATGAACTTGCAATATAGCGATTTAATTAACATAAATTATGTGGTGCATGAACTTGCAATATGGCGATTTAATTAACATAAATTAGTGGTGCATGAACTTGCAATATAGCGATTTAATTAACATAAATTATGTGGTGCATGAACTTGCAATATGGCGATTTAACTAACATAAATTAGGGGCTTGTGTACTTGCATTGTAATAGCCTATAATTTTGACATAAATCATAAACCTAAACATGAGTCATGGGTTTCAATCTATTCATGTAAACTTGCATTTAAAATATGAACCTAACTAAATTAGGTGTCACTTGTATTAGCATATGATTTTTATAACAACATAAGCCTAAAGCATATTTTTTATTTAGGCATAACACTAAACATAAACTAGTCATTTCCATAAAGTCACTATATGTTCACAAAGATGCTTACTTTTGTCACTAATACAAAAGTATAGTTTAACTTGAATTATGAGGCAAATTCCAACATAAACTTATATGAATCATGTTACCCAAATGGATCCAACTACACTTGAAATGATCATAGGCATATATATATACAAAGATCTAAATCATGTAGGCATAACAGTGAATTATGTTTACATAAGTCTCAACTTGGTTGTAACAAAATATATACAACTTCTTATTAACCACAACATATAAATGTCAATTTCCAACATGAATCGTATACTTGCAAGGGGTGTTACTTTTCATTGCAAATGTACAATTAATCCAATATCATGTTAATTATACTACAACATCCCAAATCCATTTATAATAAAATCAGAACAACATACAATTATGAACTAGCATCGTTACAATTAAAGTACGATTCCATTTTCATTCTACACAAATCAAGTCTCAATTTTTATTCATATAGGAATAGTACTCTACTTACAACGTATGACGAATCTTGTATTCAGGATTATGAATTCTGAATTTGGTGATGCTATCCTTTGAGATTGACGTTGTTTTGATTTATTTGTTGTAGTTTTAAGCTTTGAATCAACTCTTAATCGTCTCTTAATTTGACGGCTACTCCTAGTCTCTCTTCAGCAGCATGACGGTTCCTTCTTCTTTTTTTGTGTGAATTAGGTTGTGAGAGCTATGTTGTTTATATAGAGTTGCAAGTTAGTTTGAGCCGTCGATGAAGCCAAGGTTAATACAAGCCGTCGGTTCTAAAGAGAAGCCAATTATGTTCACAATTTAAGGGCTGTAAATTACTCCTATTTCAAATTATGTCATAATTACTTTCTTAATGTACATTATCAACATTTATTATTATTTGTCAATCCATCAAATATAAATACATACACATTAGATACATCCCCCCTTTACACATTTATTATTATTATTATTATTATTATTATTATTATTATTATTATTATTATTTTTGTATGCACATTAGATACATCTCCCCTTTACACATTTATTATTATTTTTGAATTAGCAACTTTAGTGTTAACAGA
The DNA here is from genome assembly GCA_030737875.1 of Allium sativum. Taxonomy (NCBI): domain Eukaryota; kingdom Viridiplantae; phylum Streptophyta; class Magnoliopsida; order Asparagales; family Amaryllidaceae; genus Allium; species Allium sativum. The sequence continues at coordinate 154,711,413 of CM060912.1, forward strand.
AATACGGGGTGTTACAATAGGCGTCACAATCAAACTCAACACCTAATATAGAAAATCTCAAACCCTTACACATCATAGAGAAATGAGCTGAACCCCCTATAGGTTTTGAAACTACTACTGGACTAGAAACAAGAGATACACTAAGGTGTGGACAATCGACTAATAAAGTAAAAATAAATGAATGTGAAGCATCAAAATCAAATAAGGTCCTAACTAGAAAATCATAAAGAGGGATCAAACCTTCAAATGTAACCTTCCTGCCTCTATCCTGGCCGACACTACCCTGAGCTACCTTCAATGCATGTATCTGCACTCCAGATGAACTAGCTCTTTGCCCTTGCTTCTGAAGACACTACTTACTGTCATGACCTAGATGTGCATAATTAAAGAAACTCCCTTTCTTAACAGCCTTCTTGGAGTCCCCCACAAAAGGTCCCATCATGACACATCCACGACATCGAATATCATTCTTTATCTAAGCTTTCTCTAGCCTCTTTCCCTTTTTCTTATTAACTTTCTTAGTCCACCATTTCTTCTTTCTAAAATTATGCTTAGCCACCTCAACTTTGCTTTCCTTGGGATTACCTTTCTCTTCCTTGTGCATAAGCATCATCTCAATAAGATTCTCGTATGTTCCACCCATTGGAATATGAGTCCTTGTAAATTTTGTTTCAAACCCTTAGCAAATAGCACGGCCTTCTTATGATCCGTGTTCACCAAATCATCTTTCTCAAACTTAGTAAGCTCATTGAACCGATTAACAAATTCTTTCAAAGAAAGATCACCATATCTCAGTACTAGAAACTGCTCCAATTGCATGCCCTCTTCCGCTTGAGATAGAAACTTTCTCCGAAACCTCTCCATAAACTCATTCCAAGTCTCAAAACTAAGCTCTGCCTTAGCATTCTTCCACTAATAAGTTGGCTCACCCTTCAATTAACATGTAACCAACTAAACTCTCTTACCATCCTCATGCTCCAAAAGTCCAAATATTGGCTCAGTAGTCCTGAGGCAAGCAGTGGCATCAATAAAATTTTCTTAACCAAGGATGGTCTTGCCGCGAAGAGCAGTGAAATCTCTACAAATCATAGAGAAATCAGCCGCTGGTGGTGGGTTAGAAGGAGCCACCATCGCTAGAGCGAGAGCTTGGGCATTCTCTTTCACTTTAGTAGGAACCGTAGCTTCCACGGAAAAGAGAGAAGGATTAAGGAATAGAATGAAGGAATATTGTAATTGACTTGAGGGGTGTTTTAAAAAAAACAACTTTTTATTTTGAAAACACTTTTCCTTAAAGGACTTTTTGTAACAACTCGCACCTCCATTCACACAAGATATTGTCCCTAACTTAACCACCGTATAGGTGTGGGGTTTCGTTCCTCAAAAGGCCTCGGCATTAGTAAGAGATGGGCTCTACAATATAAGTACCCACTTCACATAGGCTTCCACGATGTGGGACTTAGGGGTGTTACATTCTCCCCTCTTACAGAGCCCAACGTCCCCGTTGGCTCACAAACACCACACCCTGGCGCTGTGGTCCACATAGGAGCCACAATTCCAGTTGGGTATTGGCTCTGATACCACTGTAACAACCCGCACCTCCGTTAACACAAGATATTGTCACCAACTTAACCACCGTGGTGTGGGGTTTTTTTCCTCAAAAGGCCTCGGCATTAGTAAGAGATGGGCTTCACTATATAAGTACCCACTTCACATAGGCTTCCACGATGTGGGACTTAGGGGTATTTCACTTTTTCTTCTAAAAACGATTTTTGCCTCTGATCTTGTAATCTTAGGCTTTGATACCAAATGTAACACCCAAAACATCTTAACGTCACCCGTATGAGGATTTTTGTCAAGAAATATGAAATGTATATGTATAAATAACATCACAGAAACTTAAATTAACAAGACAACATATGAAATTCACAACGGAACTTAATTTTTTATTTAAAGCAGAATAAAAAGTTTAATTACATAATAGATCATAAAAACTACAACTGTCCCATTAATGCAACATAATCTGAAGGCCAAAATAAAAATTCCTCTCAACATCAACTACATGAATATGTCAAACGAGGAACAATACGTGTAAAAGTAGAGAATAAGATAAATGAGAATCTCAAATGGGATAAGATGGGCTAGAACTCTTTCAGATACTAGATCCTCCACCCTGAGAAACTAGAGGGGAAAGGAAGGAAGAAGAAAGCAAGAAAATTAGTTAGACATAAAGCCTGGTGATTTCCATAATTACTAGGATGAGTGATAAAAGAGGAAATCTGGGCAGAATAATAGTTTGAAGAACAATATAGTTAATAAGAACAAGAAGATAAGCAAGGATATAGTCGATTGTCGAATCATTCTGTGATGACCCCAAAACCCCGTACGACGGTGGCAAGGGTAATCTTTGGAATATAACACATAAATAGATAACAGCAGAACAGAAATAAATATATACACTAGATAATGTACAAATAATACACTGGATAAACATAATCATCAGAGTTACACAGTTTACAGGATTATACTAAGTACAAAATACAGTTCATCTATAAATAAATGTCTACAGCGGAAAAACAAAACATAATATGTACAACAGGAGCTGAACAGCATAAAAAGAGATAAATGATAAAATCCATCTTCAGCTCCAGCTATCCAGAAAGAGCTTGCTAAAACCTGAACACAAGGCTGCCCGTGTAGAAAAAGGGGCACCCGAGTTTGCAAGTGAAACAAACTACGAGTCAGTCATGGGACTGGTATGAGAAATCTACTTAACATATTTTAATATATGGCCAATCATAGGACCACGCCACTTTCGTGGAACGGGTTTACTCCATTGGATTGCCGGTGCTTTAAAACAAGTAAATCTTTTAAACATTGCAATGCTTTTTATAAAAATGAAGCCATTATAAGACTCAGTTCCCATCACACAATGCAACGCAAACCGGAGGATAGAGTTTTACCTTATAATGGCCAAAATATGCTTGATACGAGCAAAACAAATCATTTGATATTATTACCAGTGTTTATATGTTTCAAAAACAACTTCAATCATAACTATCAATCATAGATTGCATGGGTACCATATATCATGTCGCCATATATAGGTATACAATCAAAACCGCATGGTGTCGTATTTGGAAATTGTATTTTTGTCATGAACCAAGGCAGAAGATAGTTGTAACACCCAGCCTCCGCTAGGGTCACTCGCAAAGGAATGCACTAGCTTTAGAGGGGCATTTTTGGTAAACATGCACAGAAATATCACAAGATAGAACATATAAAATAGCGGAAGTAAAATCGAACTTTCATAAACATGAATACATAAGGTCTAAAGCCTTTTACATCAGAGTACATCAAAACCTGTCTTGCAATAGTAAAGAAGCATAAAGACTTTTTCATAAATTATTCCCCAAATAAAAACAGTAAAGTAGCCATAGCCAGGAAAAGTCCAAGCCATCCATGATGACCTTCAAGCAGAAGAAGTCCGAACTAAACAGCAGTGTTTCCTCCCTGTAACCTGGGGGGGGAACGGAAGAAAAGAGGCGAAACAAAACGGGTCAGTCAAAAAGACTGAGTAAGCCCTATCTACTATTAGTATAAAAACTAGTAAAGTTAACTGACATGAGAAACTGAGATGAACATAAGCATGATAACAAGATAGATAAGCTAAATCAAAATAACAGGATGAACTACTGAACTCAGATAAACTAGGGTGTCGTGATAAACTACGGTGTCAAGATAAAACAAGGTATCACATTGTCAGGTTTCTATCAAGTATAATATCCCAAGATATCTATCGCGTATAACGTCCCATGGCATCTATCCTGTATATCTGCTCTGCACCTACCGTACTAGTACCCCAACTGTATTACGTGTTATCCGTGAATGACCCTTACTCAAAAGTCGTGTAATGGTCCATGTCAACCTAATATGCCGCATATATAGGTTACTCAACTCATATGTTTCTTTCCATGTATAAGTTCAGTCCTTTGCCGTAGGCTGTACGGGCTTTCCCATGTAAACGGTTTATCCTTGAAGTTGTTTTGGACTGCAACCCTTGATCTAGTTGTGTTTCCTTACCATGAACTATCGTGCATCCACTTAGGATTTATGCCACCTAGGACCGCTAGGGATTATGCTACCTAATGAACGTTTCTGTGTCTCGGTTTGGGTTTTGGCCACCTAGGACCACTAGGGATTACGCCACCCGTCAACCGCGCCCTTGATCCCACGTATGTATCGTGAATCGTTTTCCATGTCTAGATGCACATGTTCCCCAATGTGCCATCCGAGTTCCGTGCCAGGGCAAATCAAGAAATATGGAACTCGGTCGGGAGCTTTAAATCGTCTGCCGATGCAGATATCAAGGTCTGTTTTTGTACCCGTGGCTATGGTCCCACGTGACCCCTCCCTCAACTACTGAAAGTCAATCCAAGAAAAATCATGTATAAGAACCACTCCACGGCCCCACTACAGCCCACTTTCCTACGGGCCAACCTCACCCATGACTCGATAGCAAGCACATGGTCTGTTGGGGGTTCCCTACCTTTACGCACGTACACGATTGACTAAAGATGGTAGGTAGTCGGCGATGCGCTATCCAGGGCAAAAACAAGAATCGTCGACTCCACGCTAATCCATCCCAGTCTTTAGGTTGCTCGCATAGCAACCAAGGCATACTCTTGGTCCTTCTAACGCAGACCTTAACCTCTCATGGGCCTAGTATAATTACCTGGCAGCCAACAGAGGGATCCCAAGAATATCCTCACGTCCCCCGAAGCTTCCACTTCGGCACCCAGTGCGCTGGAGCTTTTATCCAAGTCAGATAACTTGCTCCCCCTCGTATACTAAGTGATGACCTACCGTATCAGGTTACTCATCGTTTTGAGAATTAGTCCTATGTCCTTAGCTAAGAATTATTACTTAGTTACCCTTAACTAAGGTTTACCACTTAGCTTCCTTTCCCGTTATCCTTGATTAACCACGGTTTTCTACCTAGTTCTTCTAGCTAGGGTTTGTCTATTAGGTTAAGTGTTATCATTCAAGTCCATGACTTAACCCGCCCACGAATCACGTCAAAGATTGGCTAAGTATTTAAGTTCAAGACTTAGTCCCACAAGTTGGTTAAGTGTACCCAGAGGCTCATGACTTAACCCTATCAAGTCAAATTGGTCAAGTACTAGCTTACCTTAATCCTATCGGATTATCTTGCTAGATCGATTAAGCATAGATTATCTTAATCCCATCAAATTATCGAGTCGGATTGGTTAAGTATAGGTTGACTTAACCCCATCCTCTAATCGTACTACAATGGTTAAGTATATTCTAAAAAGGTCTTGTGACTTAACCTTATCAGGTCCGCGTATTAGATTGGTTAAGTGTAAGTTACTTAACCCCATCAAATCATCATGTATAATTGGTTAAGTATAAGTTGCTTAACCCCATTAAATTATCACGTTAAGTTGGTTAAGTATTGGTTACTTAACCTCATTGAATTACCGAGTTTAAACTGGTTAAGTGTTTAACTTAACCCCATCGAATTACCGTGTTTAGATTAGTTAAGTGTGGATTACTTAACCCCATCTAATTACCGTGTCGGATTAGTTAGGTGCAAATTACTTAACCCCATCCCCTAATCATCTTGTATGGTTAAGTGTCATTAAGAAAACTTACTTAACCTTGCCAAATTATCATGTTGGATTGATTAAGTGTTGGTTAACTTAATCCCCGTCCACTAGTCGTATAAAAATGGTTAAGCGTCATTAGGCAAATAAAATCACTTAACCTACCCAACCTTGTCATGTTTTGTTAAGTATCATTAGCCTAACCTATTTACTTAACCCATTTACCCATGTCATATTTGGTTAAGAGTCATTAATCAAATTAACTTAACCCTATCATGTGGCATTAATTACTTAATGCACCCCAACCTCTCACATTAGACTTTGTTGTGGTTACTAGTTAAGCCGGTCGGTTCCGGGTAGCTTTACACCACAACTTGGTCTAACCTCGGGTTCAAGCACAACATGACCAACTTCTCACATTGGGTCCTATTGTTTGCAACTACTAGTTAGGCCGGTCGGTTCCGGGTAGTTTTACGTTGCAAACTCAACCCAACCTCGAGTTGGCCACTTTCATGTTTAGTCTAGTGTCATGTTCATAGTCAAGTTTTCAAGCAATTGGGTAGACCTAACTTAATAGGTAAATTCCCAATGGGTAGACCTAACTTAATAGGTAAATTCCCAAGCTTATGTTTTTATGCATACTTACATGTCAACTTCCATGTTATACTTCAAGTCATGTTTTCAAGTATAAACACATGTCATATTTAACGTTACATGTTGTCATGTTTATACCCATTTACCCAAGTCATATTCATGTCATTATGTTTCCCCATAATGTGACCCCAACGCTTTTTAAACTAGCATATACGTTCGCAACAACGTGATGGATTAAAAGAAGAGACTTGGCAAAGGAATGACAAAAATGGGTATTAAGCCACAAGTTAATCATGGTGGCAAATGAGGCACAAATGTGTTCATTAGCTTGCATGTTACATTCTTAAGCCTCAAAAACATGCATCAACCCAAACTTGGTACATAAGCGAATCATGGTGACAAAAGACATGGAATGATGGCTAGAAACTCGCATATATCATCATATAAGGATTATGACTTCATATGCAAGTTGACATAATGATTATGAAGATTCTCATGTTGCATAATGCAACATTTCAACATAAAGGTTGTGGCTTTTAGTTCATAAGATCAAGATAATGACTTCATAAACTTGCATAACATGATAGCATGCATCATTCTAATTAATCAAACCCAAACTTTCAACATGAACATTTAACTTCATAGTTAATATCTAAGAGTAGGGAAGGGCTTACATAGCTATGAAGGCACAAATCGAAATGCAAAACAAAGATTGTGATGAAGCCTATGCATGCCATCACCCAAAAACCCAAAGATGAACACTCCAAATCAACAAAAATACCATCTTTATGAACAAAGATCAAAGCTTTTGCCTTGAAATCAACTTGAGAAGCTCTCATACTAACATAGGGACTCTCTAATACTCTCATGATCATGAAACCTCTCATAGAAATGAAGTGGAGGCTAGGATAGTTGAGTGGAGGCCATGAGAGTAGCAATTTTGCCATAGTTTAGTTGCATGAATGAATAATGAGGGTTTAGGGGTAGGTTAGGGGCTTATTTATAGATTAGGCAAGTGTTTTAGGCCATAGGATTAAACCTAGATTCAATCCAAGCCACCAAAGTATGTCTTGGGGAAGAAGTCAAGTGTAGGAACCATCTAGGGCCTTTAGATTAAAGATGAACCATGAGAACCATCCAAATGCAAAATCTGCATTTGAGCGAATCGGCCCACGGGTTGACAGCCAAACACCCTGGATTAACCCCTAGTCGACCCAGCGGGCTCGGGTCGACCTCAAAAATCGGCCGGTTCGGTAATTCCCCTCTCCCAATTCGCTGTTTTGAACATTTTTGCATATTTATTTATTTATTTTTCAATTATATATATATATATCAATATATATATATATTTCTCTGCGCAACCCATTTCACTTAATTAAGTATCCTTTAATTTGGGAATTTTTCGTGAAACTTCGCGAGGCCATATCTTGGTCATACGGACTCCGATTTTCGAAAACTCGGACTCTATTTCGCGTATTTTTCCGAGACGAACGCAATGGCATATCCCGTTTCACCTGATTCAGAATTTAAAATTAAATTCTGTCTTGATTCTCGTCTTAATCATGTTATCGAAATACGGGTTGTTACATTCTCCCCACCTTTTAGGATTTCGTCCCCGAAATCTCCAAGTTAGGAAGAACATATCCTACCGTCCATCATCCATCTACTCAAAACATCATCCACAAGCAACCATTGTCCTTAGATGATTTCTAATACTGTATGAATATATGCAAGACGTGTGTGTACATGTTCCTTAGCTAATGCTAATGATCAGGCCTGAATAATCTTTCTAATGCAAAAATATGTATAGTGCCATGTATCCAACGTGTATGCAAATAGTCCTAGTCATATAGATACTATATGCGTGCACAATCATTCATTCATATGCAACAACCGCATGATAATACACTCGATTTCATCCATAAACAAGTATAAATACTCGTGCAAATGCAATATGAAATGTGACCGAGTCGAGCTAGTATCTAATGTGTATTCGCGCATCCACGAGCAACCACTTGCAACCATATCAATCATAACATGTTTCAAATACATGTTTACATCCATAGGGTTCTACCTAGGATTCCCTGAAACAGGGTCGAGAAGATAAACAAGACAAACTCCTTACGGGGTTTGTAACAGAAAATAGGACCGAGAGGATGTCCACAAAAGATAGCCTACAAGTAAGCTCTACCGAAAACAGGAATCAAGAATATACTCCCAAAAAGAGATATCATGCGCGTATCTAGTCTTTGACCATCAAAGTCATCTTTCCTGAGCTTAATTCCATCATGCCTTGACCGTCTTTTAACTTCACGATTTCGCAGCTTCTTATTTCCTGTTTCCATAACATGAGCTAGAACTCATTTCTTTGTCGCCTCTTGTTCCACTTGCACTTATCCTTTTCCTAGAATACTTGACGCAAACATGACTGCGTACTCATGATCTCATGCAAGCTTTCCAAAATTCACTAGTGAATCTCGGACCTCGTACCACAAGGTATTCCACGTAGAAGAACTTTCTCTTGAAAGTAAACAGATGCCAACCAGGTTATCAAGCGCACTTACTTGGGTGATTTCCATAACCCGTGCATAAGTGAAATAAACCATCCGTCTTATCGGCGAACACCACTCGATCGGGCTTCAAATTTCCAATAAAGGCATCAAGGGATTCTAAGTAATTAATCATGACCGAACCCAAAAAGGTTACACGAGACTTCGAGGGTATTACCAAGGCTAGTCAAAGAGTCTAACTACCCTCCTATCAAAACCGAGAGTGGCACCCCTTACTGGATAACCACTTCATCCATAACCGAGGCATGTTATTCTCAAATCCAAAACAAGTCATGAATAAATGGACCGGTTCTCCACAGGACTTGAGACAAAAATGGGATTCTCTATTACGCTAGTACTTAAGGTGCAGAGACTCAACTATCGAAGCAAACTTAAATGATGCGGGGATCAAAACAAAGTCTTGGCGGGATGATAGAAAAGAAGAGCTAAACTTTTAACAAGATCGTTACCCTCCTTCCGAGGTACCCTAGAAATAAGAGCATACTATTACCCTCCCGATGATCTTGTCCTTGTCCCATAATACTTAACTATCCACCCCGTTTTACCATGCCAAAGGTACTCTCTCGTCATGGGTTTCATTGTTCATCTTTCTCCCTCCTTTGAGGACTAAGCCATACCAACCAGTTGCTCATCCTTAAGCTCGTATCCTTTATCCTCTTTCTCACTATCCTTTCTTATAACGCGGCCACTGGTCTCTCGAGGACCACCTCCATCGCATGGAAAGCACTTTCGTAGATAGAAAAGACTAGTCGCAGTCAAAACCACTGTGACTACAGATGGAGGAAAGAAAGGAAAAGAGATTCAATTAAGGAAACAAGGATAGTGCTAATGGCCTTTGGGGAATAGCCTTTTTCTTTTAAAAGAAAATTTTCTTGAAAAAATGCTTCTTTATAAATGATTTTCAAATAGTTTTCAGAAGGTCTTTAAAAACTTTTGCCCAGTCTGGTAACCTTCTGCTCTGATACCAAATGTAACACCCAGCCTCCGCTAGGGTCACTCGCAAAGGAATGCACTAGCTTTAGAGGGGCATTATTGGTAAACATGCACAGAAATATCACAAGACAGAACATATAAAATAGCGGAAGTAAAATCGAACTTTCATAAACATGAATACATAAGGTCTAAAGCCTTTTACATCAGAGTACATCAAAACCTGTCTTGCAATAGTAAAGAAGCATAAAGACTTTTTCATAAATTATTCCCCAAATAAAAACAGTAAAGTAGCCATAGCCAGGAAAAGTCCAAGCCATCCATGATGACCTTCAAGCAGAAGAAGTCCGAACTAAACAGCAGTGTTTCCTCCCTATAACCTGGGGGGGGGGGGGGAACGGAAGAAAAGAGGCGAAACAAAACGGGTCAGTCAAAAAGACTGAGTAAGCCCTATCTACTATTAGTATAAAAACTAGTAAAGTTAACTGACATGAGAAACTGAGATGAACATAAGCATGATAACAAGATAGATAAGCTAAATCAAAATAACAGGATGAACTACTGAACTCAGATAAACTAGGGTGTCGTGATAAACTACGGTGTCAAGATAAAACAAGGTATCACATTGTCAGGTTTCTATCAAGTATAATATCCCAAGATATCTATCGCGTATAACGTCCCATGGCATCTATCCTGTATATCTGCTCTGCACCTACCGTACTAGTACCCCAACTGTATTACGTGTTATCCGTGAATGACCCTTACTCAAAAGTCGTGTAATGGTCCATGTCAACCTAATATGCCGCATATATAGGTTACTCAACTCATATGTTTCTTTCCATGTATAAGTTCAGTCCTTTGCCGTAGGCTGTACGGGCTTTCCCATGTAAACGGTTTATCCTTGAAGTTGTTTTGGACTGCAACCCTTGATCTAGTTGTGTTTCCTTACCATGAACTATCGCGCGTCCACTTAGGATTTATGCCACCTAGGACCGCTAGGGATTATGTTACCTAATGAACGTTTCCGTGTCTCGGTTTGGGTTTTGGCCACCTAGGACCACTAGGGATTACGCCACCCGTCAACTGCGCCCTTGATCCCACGTATGTATCGTGAATCGTTTTCCATGTCTAGATGCACATGTTCCCCAATGTGCCATCCGAGTTCCGTGCCAGGGCAAATCAAGAAATACGGAACTCGGTCGGGAGCTTTAAATCGTCTGCCGATGCAGATATCAAGGTCTGTTTTTGTACCCGTGGCTATGGTCCCACGTGACCCCTCCCTCAACTACTGAAAGGCAATCCAAGAAAAATCATGTATAAGAACCACTCCACGGCCCCACTATAGCCCCCTTTCCTACGGGCCAACCTCACCCATGACTCGATAGCAAGCACATGGTCTGTTGGGGGTTCCCTGCCTTTCCGCACGTACACGATTGACTAAAGATGGTAGGTAGTCGGCAATGCGCTATCCAAGGCAAAAACAAGAATCGTCGACTCCACGCTAATCCATCCCAGTCTTTAGGTTGCTCGCATAGCAACCAAGGCATACTCTTGGTCCTTCTAACGCAGACCTTAACCTCTCATGGGCCTAGTATAATTACCTGGCAGCCCACAGAGGGATCCCAAGAATATCCTCACGTCCCCCGAAGCTTCCACTTCGGCACCCAGTGCGCTGGAGCTTTTACCCAAGTCAGATAACTTGCTCCCCCTCGTATACTAAGTGATGACCTACCGTATCAGGTTACTCATCGTTTTGAGAATTAGTCCTATGTCCTTAGCTAAGAATTATTACTTAGTTACCCTTAACTAAGGTTTACCACTTAGCTTCCTTTCCCGTTATCCTTGATTAACCACGGTTTTCTACCTAGTTCTTCTAGCTAGGGTTTGTCTATTGGGTTAAGTGTTATCATTCAAGTCATGACTTAACCCGCCCACGAATCACGTCAAAGATTGGCTAAGTATTTAAGTTCAAGACTTAGTCCCACAAGTTGGTTAAGTGTACCCAGAGGCTCATGACTTAACCCTATCAAGTCAAATTGGTCAAGTACTAGCTTACATTAATCCTATCGGATTATCTTGCTAGATCGATTAAGCATAGATTATCTTAATCCCATCAAATTATCGAGTCGGATTGGTTAAGTATAGGTTGACTTAACCCCATCCTCTAATCGTACTACAATGGTTAAGTATATTCTAAAAAGGTCTTGTGACTTAACCTTATCAGGTCCGCGTATTAGATTGGTTAAGTGTAAGTTACTTAACCCCAACAAATCATCATGTATAATTGGTTAAGTATAAGTTGCTTAACCCCATTAAATTATCACGTTAAGTTGGTTAAGTATTGGTTACTTAACCTCATTGAATTACCGAGTTTAAACTGGTTAAGTGTTTAACTTAACCCCATCGAATTACCGTGTTTAGATTAGTTAAGTGTGGATTACTTAACCCCATCTAATTACCGTGTCGGATTAGTTAGGTGCAAATTACTTAACCCCATCCCCTAATCATCTTGTATGGTTAAATGTCATTAAGAAAACTTACTTAACCTTGCCAAATTATCATGTTGGATTGATTAAGTGTTGGTTAACTTAATCCCCGTCCACTAGTCGTATAAAAATGGTTAAGCGTCATTAGGCAAATAAAATCACTTAACCTACCCAACCTTGTCATGTTTTGTTAAGTATCATTAGCCTAACCTATTTACTTAACCCATTTACCCATGTCATATTTGGTTAAGAGTCATTAATCAAATTAACTTAACCCTATCATGTGGCATTAATTACTTAATGCACCCCAACCTCTCACATTAGACTTTGTTGTGGTTACTAGTTAAGCCGGTCGGTTCCGGGTAGCTTTACACCACAACTTGGTCTAACCTCGGGTTCAAGCACAACATGACCAACTTCTCACATTGGGTCCTATTGTTTGCAACTACTAGTTAGGCCGGTCGGTTCCGGGTAGTTTTACGTTGCAAACTCAACCCAACCTCGAGTTGGCCACTTTCATGTTTAGTCTAGTGTCATGTTCATAGTCAAGTTTTCAAGCAATTGGGTAGACCTAACTTAATAGGTAAATTCCCAATGGGTAGACCTAACTTAATAGGTAAATTCCCAAGCTTATGTTTTTATGCATACTTACATGTCAACTTCCATGTTATACTTCAAGTCATGTTTTCAAGTATAAACACATGTCATATTTAACGTTACATGTTGTCATGTTTATACCCATTTACCCAAGTCATATTCATGTCATTATGTTTCCCCATAATGTGACCCCAACGCTTTTTAAACTAGCATATACGTTCGCAACAACGTGATGGATTAAAAGAAGAGACTTGGCAAAGGAATGACAAAAATGGGTATTAAGCCACAAGTTAATCATGGTGGCAAATGAGGCACAAATGTGTTCATTAGCTTGCATGTTACATTCTTAAGCCTCAAAAACATGCATCAACCCAAACTTGGTACATAAGCGAATCATGGTGACAAAAGACATGGAATGATGGCTAGAAACTCGCATATATCATCATATAAGGATTATGACTTCATATGCAAGTTGACATAATGATTATGAAGATTCTCATGTTGCATAATGCAACATTTCAACATAAAGGTTGTGGCTTTTAGTTCATAAGATCAAGATAATGACTTCATAAACTTGCATAACATGATAGCATGCATCATTCTAATTAATCAAACCCAAACTTTCAACATGAACATTTAACTTCATAGTTAATATCTAAGAGTAGGGAAGGGCTTACATAGCTATGAAGGCACAAATAGAAATGCAAAACAAAGATTGTGATGAATCCTATGCATGCCATCACCCAAAAACCCAAAGATGAACACTCCAAATCAACAAAAATACCATCTTTATGAACAAAGATCAAAGCTTTTGCCTTGAAATCAACTTGAGAAGCTCTCATACTAACATAGGGACTCTCTAATACTCTCATGATCATGAAACCTCTCATAGAAATGAAGTGGAGGCTAGGATAGTTGAGTGGAGGCCATGAGAGTAGCAATTTTGCCATAGTTTAGTTGCATGAATGAATAATGAGGGTTTAGGGGTAGGTTAGGGGCTTATTTATAGATTAGGCAAGTGTTTTAGGCCATAGGATTAAACATAGATTCAATCCAAGCCACCAAAGTATGTCTTGGGGAAGAAGTCAAGTGTAGGAACCATCTAGGGCCTTTAGATTAAAGATGAACCATGAGAACCATCCAAATGCAAAATCTGCATTTGAGCGAATCGGCCCACGGGTTGACAGCCAAACACCCTGGATTAACCCCTAGTCGACCCAGCGGGCTTGGGTCGACCTCAAAAATCGGCCGGTTCGGTAATTCCCCTCTCCCAATTCGCTGTTTTGAACATTTTTGCATATTTATTTATTTATTTTTCAATTATATATATATATATATCAATATATATATATTTCTCTGCGCAACCCATTTCACTTAATTAAGTATCCTTTAATTTGGGAATTTTTCGTGAAACTTCGCGAGGCCATATCTTGGTCATATGGACTCCGATTTTCGAAAACTCGGACTCTATTTCGCGTATTTTTCCGAGACGAACGCAATGGCATATCCCGTTTCACCTGATTCAGAATTTAAAATTAAATTCTGCCTTGATTCTCGTCTTAATCATGTTATCGAAATACGGGTTGTTACAATAGTCCTTACCGAATTTGAGACTGTCTAGCCCGAGTTTCAGGCAAGTACTCAGTCAAGCCTTTGGATCTTCAAGGCCGGTCCACCGATGTGGATTAAAATGCCTGAACACTACGTTTTCCCGCCCTTTGGGGGCATAATTGAGTCCAATGACTCCATCGGCTCCACATAGTCACCGATATATCCGAGGCGCCTCGCAACAGAAACAACCACACAGGTGTAAATAATATAAATGTCAGGGTTGGTAGGTCACTGACACCACCCTAGCTAGAAGGAAACGCATGCCCTCTCTGATGTCCTCTCCCTCTTCTGGTTCATACCGGGGTGTGAGGCTCGCGAATCAACGTTATACACAAAGCTATGCCACACAGGCCGTGCTTTGATCATTAACCATAAGACTTTGCTTTTCAACAAAAGCCTTGATCATCTTCCACTTAGGCATGCCACACATGCAATTCACTCTATGCGACTGATTTCTATCGATATATAACCTCTGAGCTCGTACGTCTCAGAGAAGGGCGTTAAGAAAGAGAATAAATTCTCCGCCGCCAAACAGATATATATTTAATAGAGATCAATCAGCACAGAACAAAATCCAATGTCAGACACACAGTCCATTTACAAGTTCGTTCTGGGTCTGAACGAAACCGGAGGCACTATATACCTCGCATATCCATCGATCTCCAAGTACGTCTGGATGATCACCACTTATTATCTATGTTTCGGGATGCCTCCCAATCAAGACATCAGTTATCATCCAACCGAGGTGAAGATCTCCGGTCTTCAACCACCGTCTTCATCATCGACTTCTTACCGCCGATCAATTATTTGAAATGAGATTTAACTCGGCCTTTTCAAATAATTCACGTATATTTAGAATTTAAATCAATTCATTTCAATGGTTAAATTATTCGACATCAATAATTCTGTTCTTAATTATAATTTTCACGCCAAATACACTCAACCATCAAATATCCAATAAACCGGGTAATTCGGTTTATTTCCATTCCATATCATTTACAATATTTTATAATGATTTATTGCCATTTTTATTCAATTGAAATAGCCAATTCATTCAAACGACGCTTCAGGCCATAACGCGGTCGTGGCGCTGTTTTTCTTCAGATTTGAATTAAACATTCCAGACAATCCAACCATTGGATCTTCACAAAGTGGGTGCCGTTGGAAAGATATTTCCAAAGCGAACACAACGGTTTTGGTTTCGGGAAAATCCGATGGTCTCATCTCCTGCACTAATCGTTTGAAATCACAGTTTCAAAACACGAACTGCAGCTTCGTTATTCGATTTATTTCAATTTTTCGATTTCAAAACCATATTCATTTCACACATTTGATAAAAACGATATTTTTATCCAACAGCTATTCATTTCAACACATGAATTTTATTTCAACACATTAATTTCTATTCAACACATGAATTTTATTTCAACACATAGATTTCTATTTAATACATGAATTTTATTTCAACACATGAATTTCTATTCAACACATGAATTTTATTTCAACACATGAATTTGATTTTTAACAGTTCATATATATTATAAAAATGTGATTTTTATTGTAAAACAATTTATTTCAAAACACGATTATTTGATATAGTTCATATATAGGATAAAAATGTTATTTTTCAAAGAATTTATTCAATACATGAACTTGTTTCAACACATGAATTTGATTTTCAACACATGAATTTCTATTCAATACATGAATTTTATACAACACATGAATATAAATCAAAACACAGAAATATTTTAGAAAATTTCGGCAGCATAACGGCAGGGTAGTTAAAACCGGCACCGTCCCTAGTACGGCTCCTCGCTCTACATTAAAGCCTCGCAGCTTTTGACAATGGCGATTTTCAATATCTAGTTCGTACGCAGATGAATTTTCCCATATACTAATCCTATTGGGATTTCAACCACAATCAATCATTTCAAATCAACCATTCATGATATTCACCAAATTTTCGCATCATCCAATAATCCAAACAATATCACAACCAATATATATCGTCCATGGTCTGTGGACGTGGGGAGTATATATATAGATATACGTATATAACTATATTTCGATTTCATTTCAATATCATTTCAATTTATTTTAATGCATATATCACTTTTACAACGCATATATAACTTATACATCGAACATACAATTTATACAACGCTTATACATGAGGTGTACAATGCTTATATAAATCATACTTTGACTATATAATTTATACATCATTGATTCCATATCGTTTATAATTCAGAAATCTCACATTGGGTTCCACTCCACCAAAAATTGCAGAAGGCTCAGAAAAATATCTGGTCTCTTCTACAATGTAGGAGACGTCCACACGTGTCCACTGTCTCTTGTTTCGCTGGATTTCGATAAGAAACAAAAAAGATATGATTTTTATAAGTTAATCATAATTTGCAACACTTTAAAGTGTTAAAACAGTTCAAAACAAATAAAGCCATATACTTTTCAAACTTGTTCAAAACTAGGTTTCAATTTTCAGCTCCTATCGAAGCACGAGGTCGGAATCAAGTTATACAGCGTAGAAGAGGGGAGTGAGGGCTTCCCACGCCTAGTGGTTGCGCTCTGATCGGTGGCTCCTGGAGGTCACGGCGGCGCTCCAAAGAGCCCAACTTCGGGGACGCGATTCTCACTCCACACTTGATTATGACCGACAAATCTTAGATGGACTTAAAGAGGAGAGTTAGAGCTTCAAAATGGATCAAGAATCACGCGATTTCATTGAGTGGTTGTGGAGAATTTGAAGAGAGAAGGTGGGTGTTCATGTCCGCCGTCGCGCAGGAGGTTACGGGGAGAGAGAAGATGAAGTGGAAGAAAGTGATTGGCCGGGGTTTTATTTTAATTTATAATTTATTTTAAATCCGAAAATACCCCTCTTCACATACGAACTCCAATCCAAACCCAACGACTGTCGCCCCTAGCTAAATACCCCCATTCCGAACACAATGGGATATGTTTCGTAGGCCTATTCGACTGTTTCAGTTTGTTTTTCTTCAAATTAAAATATAAAACATTCAATATTTGATTTGAACGTACATTTCAATTTGCCGGGGCCACATACTGATTCTAAAAATTCCAGAAAAATAAAAATAGCTATGTTTTGACGATACGGTCCCAACAAAACTAGTTTCATCGAATTCTGAGACCGTTTGAAAAATGGCCATTTTCTGGTCGATCCAATTTAACAGAAATCGACCAAACACATTTTCCTTTTCCACGCCTACATAATGACTTCAAAAATTATGAAATTTGAAACCTAGCAATAATTTGATATCCCGGATCCAAAAAAAGTGGTTTCGTCGAATTCTGAGGTCATTTGCAAAATGTTTATTTTCATGGGCTATATATTCTCTATAGCGACCTTTCTGAAAATTCATTTGGCCATAACTTTTGATTCCCGCTACGAAAATTAGATTTTTCAGATTCTTAGAAAGATATCCTCTAATAGATTTAAATATTTTTGGTTTCACTAAAATCCGATTTGTTTTGCACCCGGTACAATCTGTCAAAGTTTGAATTCGAATTTTGAAACTGCCGCGCCATTTCAGGCCTTGTTTATAATTTAAAATAATTATATTTATTTTCAAACATACTTTTCGTCATTATTATTTAAAATAATTTATTTTAAATATCTAAAATTCACTAAAATAGCCAAATTAAAAAATTTAAATTGGCTCAGATTTTCCGGGTTGTTACACATTCGATTTATGCACCATTTGCTACAACTCATAATTAGGATATAACCTAATTCTACCCATCGATTGGATCCTAAACCACAATTGTGATAACCTATTCCGACTATGGTCTCGGGTTTATCCGACCCATCCATTAGCTCTAAGGACATAGCGTAAATCACAGGCGTCACAGCGTCTTATTTTCCATAATCGGCATGATGCACGCTCACTGGCCTGACGGAACGCACTCGTACCTACCTCATTTGGACTCCTTACCACCCAGTATAGTATAAGTGTGCCTTCACCTCCTCGTAAGAACTAATTATAGTGTGATAAAAAGAAATACTGACTGGTACAGATCCATAACAAAAAATACAATTTGACTTAAGTCACCCCTAGACTTAGTCCTCAATTTAATTTACTAGCGCCAAGGCCACCATATGATTGTTGTTGACCACCCGGCTACCCAAACCCCTATAAAATTGTCAGCAAACGAAGAGGTCACAATAAATTAATTATTTTAATTAGCCACTTATTTTTCCTAACCAGCCTATCCGTGCTGCCAGAACGGACCTCTATTACAGCCCCTAATTTTCCCGAATCAGTCATCGTTGACGGAATGAACTCCTACTACACATTTACCCAATAGGCCGCTTATTTTCCCTAATTATCTTATGTTGTTGGAACGGACCACTACTATTCATGCTTATCAATTTGTTTATTTTAAACTTAACGCTTCATTTAAGTTTAATAATAAGACTACTTTCTTCATGTAACTTTTTTTCATATCAACGGTTGCATGTAAATTTCAATTTATAGGTTGTTTGTAAGCATCATTTTTGTTTAAATTCATTGTACAACTTAACCCACACCTTTTAGCATCTATCCAAGTGCCATTTATTCAATTTATCAAAGTTACAATTTAATTATCCTTTATTGCATAAATCCAATAAGCCCCAATTTATCCTTTTTGTACATAATTCGTATTTTTTTCATATCCACTTTTATTGTCAAATTCGTATTTTTAAACCCAAACTGTGCATAAACAAAAAGGAATGATGGTTTAGGCTCTTTGAAGTCTTAAACTCACCATGAAAATAAAAAGGACAATAGCCTAAGCTCTCTTGTGATCTAGGCTTAGATAAATAAGAACATATCTAAAATAAAATAAGGCTAAATCTTAACAATTAATAAATTATACATGAAGAAAAAGAGATAAAGTAGAACTGAATAAATTTACAGTAACATAATAGATTACTGAAATAGATAAAAGAAAGGAAAAAAGCAGAAACCAGATATATATATATAGATTATTTACAGAAAAGAAAACTAAAATATGAAGAAATCAACAACAAATATACTTTCAAAATAAACCCCAATTCATACTGATCTTGTAATCGCATAAAATACTCACAAATTCAAGAAATCGGATAACTCCTAGTAGGAAATCTCTATATATTAATATCCTCCAAATATATATGCAAAAACCAAAGTCTCATAACTTCATTAAAATATTTGTGGAGAAGGTTGTATAAAGTGGAGGTAGAGAATGGAGGAAATGGTGTAGGGAGAAATAGGGCCAGGTTTGGAGCTATATTTATAATTGAGCTAGGGGATTTAGTATCACAAGATTTTAGGTTAAAAACTTAGTCCATCAAATTAGAAGAAGTCTCCAAAAATTGCACTTGAAAGTTGTTAGAATAACACCAAAAACGTTCGCACTAGTTTGTGAATGTCACTGTGATGGGTCAACCATCTTATAGGTGAATCAACCCATGAGTCAACCCACTTGGGGTTTGGATCGACCCGGATCGACCCTTGGGTCAACCCAAATAAAGACTAGGTCACCTGAGTTAATGTGATTTATGGCTGAATTAATGTCTTATTAATTGCTTGTTTATTCGGATTCCAACTTTTAATTTCAAACTTCTTTCTTTGGTATCTTCTTCGTTTTAAGTTCGATTTCAGCAAACCAAATGTCTACCTTAGTTAGAATTTCGTATTGGGTTCAATAACGCAACCTCCGCTGCCCATTTCTCAATATTTTTCTTATTAATATTTAATTTATTAATATTTTATTTAAATTTCTTAATTAAAACTTAGGTGTGTTACAACTCTGTAAGGTAAAAGGCATTCCTTTCAATTTTAACTATGATGGTGTCTCTTAATTTGAACGTCTTAAAAGTGAACTCATTTTAGTCCTAAATGATTTGCTTACGCAATTAAGAACATTTGTTCAAAATTATTTGAAATTCCTTAAACTTTGTAGTTGGTGTTGTCATTTGATAACAAGTCAAAGAATCCTTCGTATTATCTACTATTTTAGTATGACCCTCTACAAGCTTATCTCAAATGCACAACTACTGAAAAAGAGATTATAGCCATAGAATTGGCGATTAAAAAGTTTAGACCTTGCTTGAGAAACTTGTACATCATAAATATACACTGAACATTCAGCTATTTAGTATTTTTTGCCATAAGGATGTTAAATCTCGTTGGACTCACTAGGGCCTTTTACTTAAAAAGATTGACCTTGTGATCAAAGATAAGGAAGTATTTGACAATGTCAAAGTTGATCAATTGTCTCATCTTCTGAACGCACCATCTTCTTTATCCTTTAGTGAGAACTTTCCTGATGAACAACTCATTTTAATTTCGATCAACCCTTGGTATGTAAATATATGAACCATCAATTCACTAAAGATACTCCTCCATCTTGATTCAGAATGGGTAGATACAAAATTTTATCTCAAAAGAAATATTTCTATTGTGATGATCTATACTTGTTTAATTATTTTCCTTACCAAATCATTCAACAATGCATCCCAGATAACTAAAGTAGAAGTGATCTTAGTTATGTCATAACCAAGGGTGTCGTGGAAAATTCGGTTAAAAATAACCGCGGAAAAGGTACTTTAGTGTGACTTTTACTTTCCTACTCTTCTAAGATATATGTTCAACTTTTGCAACATGTGTGATCATTGTCAAACGGTGGGTTAAATCTCTCGATAAGACATGATACCTTTTACCACCATCCTTATAATCAAAATATTTGACGTGTGGGGTATTGATCTAATTGGGAATGTTTACCCACTCTTTTAGAAACATGTACATTATTTTTGTCATTGAATACATTTCAAAATGAGTCGAGGTCATTTCACGTAAAACAAATGACTACAGAATTACTATGATACTTCTTTAAGAAAACTTCTTTTCGTGGTTCGACATACCTTATACAAGAATAAGTGATAACAGAACGCATTTCCATAATCGATTATTTGATGATTTAATAAAGAAATATTCGATGGCCCATAAGTGTCCACTCCTTATCATCTTGAAAATTGTGGTTAAGTTTCAAATTGAAAAATAAAACAAAATTTGGAGAAAATTATTAATAAAAACCAGAAAGATTGGTTATAAAAACTAATACAAGCGCTTTGGGCTAACTCTACTGCTTTAAAACTAATCTTGAAATGTTCTCTTTCTGATAAGTTTACGGTAAAGCATACCAATTGCCCATTGAAAATTGAACATAAAGCATTGTGGGCAAGGGGTGATAAATATTCAGTTAGAACCGAATTAGCCGACCTAAATAGTTTATTTCGATCAGTTTTGTTTGGTCCTATTTTGAAACTAAATAGGTTTAGATTCAGTTTATAATTTTTTTATTATCGGTTTAACTGAATTAACCTAGCTTTTATTACATTATATAATTCTAAGTTTAGTTGCAGTTTAAATAACTGGTTTAGTGATAAAATACAAAAGCATTTGTTAAGGATAAGCCAAATTTTATTGTAAACAAAAAATTTAGGGAAAAAATTTTCTTTATACATAAATTTATGGTTTAATTTGAGTTAATTAATAATTCAAACAATAACTTATCCTTTAACTATGGTTAACTCGTTTACTGACCGAATTAACCAAAATTATTTCGATTCGGTTATGAAAATATTTGGTTCCAATTCGGTTTGAAATTTTTTTACTCCAAAACCAACCGAACCGACCGAACGTTTAACCCTATTATGTGCAATAAAGAACTTGAATTTCGATATTGATAAAGCTAGTGAAAACCATAAAATACAACTCAACGATTTAGAAGAACATAATAAGGAGGCGTATGATACACAAAAAATTAAAAGCAAAGGAACAAAGTTTTTAATCACAAATCAATCATAAGAAAACTATTTTCATCAAATTAAAAAATTCTTTTATATGATTCTTCACTTCATATTTTTCCAAGGAAAATAAAATCATGATGGATGGGCTCATACCAGGTACATACTATTTTTCGATGTTATCAAAGTTGAAAACCTCAAGAATGAAACGATTACTAAATTCAATGCTCATCGTTTAAAATTATCATTGGAATTTCCATATAACCAAGAAGAGGAGCTCATACTTTTTTAATGAGCCACCCAAATTCTAGTGAGATATTCCTACCCTCTTTTGTAAAATTTGTACATATTAGTCTCATTTTCATTCATTACATCATGCATTAACAACAGTGACACAGTCAATAATCAAGTGCGAGGAGAGTCGCCCATGTTTTTTTATACTATAATATTCGCAATTTTCTTTTCACATATATAAAAAAACCAAAAATCCATAGTCATTATTACTTTTGAATCTTAATTAAATACACATATTTTGGTTATTTGATTGAAATAATCGGGAAACTAATTGTCTTAACAGATAATGAAATGAAAATTTTAAACTACAAGTAATTTGGTTGTAAGTATATAAGAAAATTAATGGGTCGAAGGTTGTGAAGTCTACTCTAAATTAATGTTTAAAAGAGTGGTTGATTTAAAGTGTGTGAGTTAATATTTTTAATCTTTAAACTTTAGTGTGCTATATAATTTTGCAAAATGCTCTTTTTTTAAAAAAGAATATATTTATCTATTTCATTAACACACCTTGAGTATGTGCACACATATATGTATGTATACTTGCCATGATATGTACTATATTAACATAAGCCTGTAAAGTAGCGTGGATGGTATATCTGGCCTCAGTTCATCTGAGTTTTGTAACAACCCACCTGGAGTGGGCCTAAATTTCGACCTAGAAAAGGCCCATCGAAACTTAGAGCCATTCTAAAAGGATTGTTGGTTCCTCTAAGGAATTACATTTGCATAGAATAACAGATAAACATAGCATTATGGAATCTCACACAGCGGAACGGAAAAGTATAATACTAAAATAAGATGCACCATATTATTAAAAACCACAGATTCAGATAACAGTTGTCAAATACAATTATTTAAAATGGTGCATCTTTGTTGTTCATAATCTAGAGTTTCCATAAGCAAAACATCAAGGAAAACTAATAACAACATAATATCTCCATTTCCTTCTTCGGGCTCCATCATAGCTTCGTTCGTTGAATCATTGCCCCACCTACTGACCTGTTGGATATGTTAAGGAAAGGGTCAGAACATAAAGTCCTGCGTGATTTAAAATAAAACTTGCTTAAAGAACATACCCTAGATTTGGCAGGTTATATATGTCAAGGTATGTCTACGAAGCACACAAGCGCACATATACAAAGTATTTAACCAATGAGGTGGATATCTTAATCGATCACTTAAGACCTTCATTAGTGCATTTAGGGTAGAGACCCAATGAGTTGGACATTCTCGGTCACTTAAGGCCCATTATAATGTATTTATTAAGGGTGGATTCTCATGATATTTTATGACCCTAAGGAGGACCCTAGCCATTTAAGACCCCATCCTAATACGTCAACGTGTTAAAGTATATATTCTCACAAGTAATATGAGAAGTAGTATCTCACCATTTAGTACCGGTTTAGGGTAGGCCCGCATGTAACCATTTAAGACCCCTCTGACGGATGCCTCATGTTACTACTTAACTAATATTACGGTAGAACACATATGCCGCTTAAGACTCCCCTTAGACAGATGGTGAAATAGATGGCATTCTTCATCCAACATGTACCAACTTTATCCTTAGGTTGGCCATCACAAAGCTCCTAGAGGAAGTGTACATTCCAGTAAACTACTCTACTTCGTTATTGCCATGTCCTAACCAATTTCAGAAAAGTAGGACCCATAAATCTAATTCGAATCTAATAAGGGAGGGTCCCGTGGTTTTGGTCTACATCCAAGGAATAAACCTTTGGAATGGTCCTACTCCTAACCACTTAAGACCGAAACTAGTTAAGAAGAGAGTGAGCCACTTAAGACCTTCTCAAGACGTAGTAAACCTACCTATTTACACACATAATAGGTATATATACACACTTAACTTCTCACATTAAACCGTCTACCTATACATGTTGGATATGTTGGGTGGTTTTGGGTAGACTTCTACTAGAAGTGGGCTTAACCTCATATCATAGTGTAATTGTTTAAATGGATCATAACACCCATACCTCTCACATTAGCTGAGCTCACATGTGGTCTTTGGATTTTCCAATCGGTTCCAGGCAAACTTCCATCACAAATGACGGCTAACCTCGTGTTCGTGTGTCATTATTTAATATATAGAAAAACCATTTTATACACACACAAAAACTATTTATGTAGGGGCACTTCAAATTCTAACCTTATTCTAATCGTGTTTATTACGTCATTATTATGCTGATTTCGTTAATTACGCTATATAAGTAGAATACACAATACGTATAATAAACCCTAGTTTCCGTATGAACAAAGGAACGTTTTAACGGTGTAAATTGTCAATTTGGTCTATATTTAAGGCTTACAAGTTAATTCCCACATTAGACCGCTAAATAAATGGCATAATGGCATAAATAAAGATATGTGTAATGGGAAAAATACAACATATCTATCAGAACTTGCATCCTAGGCTTGTTAGAACAATTCAAGTAATGAACCAAGAACAAGGTGTAAATTTCTAACATCATCCATATAAATATATACATATATACATAGACCTTCATTTAATCTAATTTATCCATTCCTAGGTTGTACATAAAAACGCTGATATTTGATTTGTTTCAAATCTGGATACGTTCAAATTATCCATTTAGAATGGAAATCCAAACCTATTCAAATAATGAAACTAAATCAATCTGAACATTTTTATATCACAAACTCTTTTGGATAAATCAAATCAAACAAAAATAAATCATCCAAAATGTTCTTCATCCACAACTTAAACAAATTCAAAAACCAAACATTTATTGACAATTATTGCGAAACATATATAAAAGTAGGAGATTTAGGGATCTTATAGTATGATATTATCGCTAATCCAAATCTCCGTAGGCATACTAATTCATATAAAAATCTACAAATGTAGAATATGCCTAAACAATTACTATTTCCACTCACAGTGATTTGACTGTATGGTAATGTCATGGATTTGACGATATTCGCCCATTTGACACGAACTCCAATCATAAGAAATGTATATATATATAAGAATTAAATAATTAGAATTCTTGTATATATATATATATTATGATTCCAGATTTAGATCCTATATGAAAAAGAGGTTAGAAAAAAATATTTTAACAATGGATGAAGAAATCCTATTATAAATTTCTCTAGAACACTACAACAAAATGACCCTATTACAACGGTGGAACACCGTTGTAATAGGGTTTTTACAACGGTGGGCAAACCGTCGTGTCTTAAGAAGTTGTAATAGCCTAATATCTTTTACAACTTTTCTGCACTGCTGCAAGACCGTTGTAATATGTATATTTTACAACTTTTTTCCACCGTTGTAATAAGTTTATTACAATAGTTATGCACCGTTGTTGTTTTAATTTTTACATTTTATTACAATTTTTATATTTTACAATTGTAATATATCCACAAATTATATACATATTACTAATAAAAGAATTCATTGCAGAACATATTATCTACAAAACTGAAAATATCAAACAAACTTAAACCATGAACCAAAACAATATATTATTAATTTCAAACTCATCATTTTTTTTTACATAATACATTGACAAAACTGAAGATACAAAGACTTTATAACAGTTCTAACTTTCTTCTGCTCCTGTTAATCTCCTTGTGCTCCTTTTTCTCCTTAATATCCGTTCGTAAGAAAGAAATTATCAAACTGTTAGTGCTGCAGTATAGATTTATGCATGTAACAAAAATTGGAAAAATGTGAGTGCACAAAATAAACAGCTAATACAATGCATTCAAACCATTATATACGTAAATAACCGGACCATTATATACAATGCATGTAACGTTGGATGATTCATTTTGTTATATACAATGCACTGAAAAGCTTTGCCGTGGCAAAGCTATGCAGTGCAATCACTTTGCCGCGGCAAAGCTTTGCAGTGCAAAGCTTGTTGCGGCAAAGCTTTGCACTGCTACTTGCAGTGCAAAGATTTGCTGCAGCAAAGCTTTGCACAGCAAAGCTTTGGCAAAGCTTTGCACAGTGTGCAAAGCTTTGCACTGTAAATAGCAGTGCAAAGCTTTGCCGCGGCAAGCTTTGCACTGCAAAGCATTGCCGCGGTAAAGCTATGCACTGCAAAGCTTTGCCGCGGCAAAGCTATGCAGTGCAATCACTGCATAGCTTTGCACTGCAAAGCTTTGCCGCAGCAAAGCTTTGGCAAAGCTTTTACATAGCAAAGCTTTGCACTGCAAATAGCAGTGCAAAGCTTTGCCGCAGCAAAGCTTTGGCAAAGCTTTTGCACAGCAAAGCTTTGCACAGCAAAGCTTTTGCACAGCAAAGCTTTGCACTGCAAATAGCAGTGCAAAGCTTTGCAATGCAAAGCTTAGGCAAAGCTTTGCAGTGCAATCACTGCATAGCTATGCCGCAGCAAAGCTTTTTTTGCATATTCATCAAGTTTATAAGCAAAATAGCCTCCTGTGCCTAGAATTAGAACACAAAATGCACAGACAAACCAAAATAAAACTTGCAAGAACAGATCACAATAATCCCAAGCAGCAAAACCATAGAACCACAAGGCTGCAAAACCATAAAACCACAACAAACCCTTCGAAACTTCCTCAAAACCAACAACCAACTAACAGTTCCTCAAATTCCTCGATAACTCAATAAACCAATTCCAAAATCCACTCAACAAGCAAAGAACCTATCGAAAAAAGCAAAATAGACATACCGTAGCAGTGCAAAGCTTAATTCGTATCACACCCAATACGAAATCATATCTAAAATCAGACAATCTGATGGTCGAACTATAGATCTAACCCAATACGAGCCCCATGGTTCTGAAATCACATGAATCGAAATATAGATCTAACCCAAATTAAACAAACAAAATATTACAGCTAATTTAAAACGAGTAAAAAGGAGAAACTTAGCTTAATTCGAGATCGCTCGTCGTGAAGGCTCGGGGATTGGCTGGCGATGGCCGAACTGGTGGTCTGTGGGGGTTTAGGGTTGATGGCGAATCATTGAGGAGGTCGAAGGGGTAGTTGCGAAGTCGGTTATCTCGTGTTACGGAGGAAGAAAAGGGGATCTAGGGTTTTTCTTCAATTCGGTTTTGAGATTGTGAGGCGGCTTGAGTGAATGAAGGGGGTTACGATGGAATTAGGGTTATAAGGGATGGCGGGTCAGGTACGTTTGGTTGGGCCGACGGATCATAAGGGTAAATATACTTATTAATAGTATTAGATATTACTTTTTGTTATTAGTTATTACCTATTAATGTTATATATTAAATATTACTTATAAATGAAATATTAAATGTTAAATATTGATCATCAAACATTTGATGTTAAATATTAAATTATAAATAATGACGTGTATAAGTTATTATCAAGAAAAACCAATTATAAAAACCCTTTATTACAAATGTCGAGAAAAATCAATTTTTATAAATTTGTTATTGCAATTGTCGTCTATTGAACGTTGCAAATATTTAGTTAATTGTAATATGGTGATTAATTTTGAATTATTAAATATTTTGTTACATATTGATTATTTATTAAATTTATTTTTTATAGTTATTATTAGTTAATAATAATTAAATTAAAAAATTACGTTCATCATAGATTATAAACTAATTGGTACATCTTAAAAAAAACATACTTGAACCTCACACGCAAATACATGTGAACTCCAGACAGATGAATTATTTGTAAATTATTAATTAATTAAGTAATATTTATTTGTTTACTTATTATTGATTATTAATTATTACTTACTAATTAGTTATTAATTAAATGTTAATTATTAATTAGGATTATTTCATATTAACAATAGTTATTATTTAACTTTTACTTATTTCTACTTAGTTATAATCGAGTAATAACTATTAAAAGCTTATAATGTATATGTCACCTAAATATTAATTAATAAGCAGTTAACATTAACTATTAAACATTAATTACCACTTATTAACTATTAATTATTTAATAAATATTATTGATTCCTAAGTTTATTATTAATTATTAATTATTATTAAATATTAATATAATTAGTTATTAAATATAGATATTATAAACATGAAGTTTGTAATGGGCATCTATTACAACTAACAAAACAAAAAGTTGTTAAAAATATGTTTATTACAACTTTAGGGAATACCACCATTGTAAAAAACCATTTATTACAACGGTGCTTTTACCACCGTTGTAAAAAACCATTTATTACAACGGTGTCTTTACCACCGTTGTAAAAAACCATTTATTACAACGGTGCGTTTACCACCGTTGTAAAAAACCATTTATTACAACGGTGCTTTTACCACCGTTGTAAAATTAAAGTTGTAATATGGTGTTTTTGTTGTAGTGGAATCAATGGCAGAGTGGAGGCAGGGAAGATGAAGAAGGCCAGGTTTAGGTCTGAGGTCTAGGGAGTTATTTATAGGGGGTGTGTGTGAGTAATAGCCATAGGATTATTAAGATTAAATCCTAGTTGTTTATACTTATACCCTAAACCTGATCGAACCAGGCCATATTGAGCATGCCCGCGTCAGGCGATCGACCGCTACCTTAGAAGGGCGGTCGATCGGCACACAACACCCCTCCTAGGGGGCGGTCAACCTCTTGGTCACAGATTTGCCCCATTAACGTGTTCGAGGGTTAGAAATTTTTTATTATTTAATGTTTATTAATTCCATTTATTTCTTTTCTTTTAAACGTTATTCTTATCCCCTATTATATACGAAAATTCAAATTTGATGGAATATTCCAACCACTCATTTATTGGTCATATATTAATATTATAATTGAATTTCAAACATTATTACATATATATTTAATGTACAATTTCTTTAAAGTGTAGTTCTTTCATACGGGCTCGGATTCTGACATATTATATATTAAAATTGATCAAAATTTCATCACGAGTACCACTCAGTATTTTCGTGGCCAAATTATTGATGCTACAAAATTCCATTTTTCATCCCATTAACATATTATTACTTTATGGTAATAAAAATGGCAGACATTTTACTCTCTTCTTCCTCTAATCTTATCTCCTCTTAATAATGACCGAATCTCACTTCTACTATCCCCCCCGACCCCCTTCCTCCTCTAGCTCCACCAGATCCAACTACAACACTTTCAATTCCGTCATCTCTGACAAATCTAATATGTTACAACGAACTAGTCAACGGGGTTGGACATCGCTCTTTCAACATTTTCCTCACAACATGGGAAAGTATGAGCCTATTGATATGCAACCATCTATTACTAATGGAGTTCTAAGCCATACCATTGAAGTTATATTAGCATGAAATGAAGTTTGGAAAGAGACTCTAGTAGGTTTTTCCTTGGATACCACCTTATTTTATACCGCTGTTGTGCGAAAGTCACATCTATCTGGAAGCTTAAGGTTCTCTACGAGTCAAATCTGATGGTGTTCTATTCTGCTTTAAGCTCACGTGTGAAGAGCATAGTCAAAAAATCTTGTGGGAGACCTAATCATCATGAAGAACAACTGTTTATAATCAAGCCTTACAATCCTTTTGTGAGTAATATTTGTGGAATGGTTAAAGTTGTTCTAGTATTGTCTCAGTTCTCGAATATCCCAGTTTTTGCTTGGCCTTATAAAGGAATAAATTGGAATGCAAGTACGATTGGAAAGCTGATCTATTTGGATGAAATGACAAACCAGTAATGTTAAGGGTAGGCTACCCTCTACTACCAAGAAAACAATATCACCAATACCGACAACATGGCAGAATGTTGGCAGATTCAAGAACAATGTCATATTTATATTTAGAGAAAAAGTAGTGCTGCTATGCATAGAAACAATATCACACTTGCCCAACCGATGAATGGTGCTACTACATGCCTTGTATAAAGTGAGACCAAGGATGGAGAAATTACTAATCCTAAAGGGAAGAAAATCATCAATGAAGGAATGCAATGTAGAAAAAAAGATAATGGCCAAAATTC
This sequence comes from Allium sativum, assembly GCA_030737875.1. NCBI lineage: Eukaryota > Viridiplantae > Streptophyta > Magnoliopsida > Asparagales > Amaryllidaceae > Allium > Allium sativum. The sequence goes on from CM060912.1 coordinate 154,741,861, forward strand.
CTGCAAGTATTGTGAAGAGGTGGTTAATAACTTACCCATCAATGACAGTTTTTCCTGTATACAAGATTTGGTTGGAGATGAGGTAGTTGATGAACAAGAATTAAATGAAGTAATTCAACTAGACAATAATGTGGAAATTCATGTTGAAGTCAATACTAAACTTTGTGCTGCTACTACTTCTGGAGGAAGTCATAATACTGATAGTACAACCGATGAAAACCTCTTATCTACCAGTATTCAATAAAAATGAAAAAAATGGAATTCATGGCGTTGATATTTGTTGTTCACCACCCTTTGATGAAGTACAAGTCATAATAAAAAACACTGAGTTTAAACTAGCTTTGAGTACTTGCTTACAAACTTACGTGGCATGTTTGTTGACGACAAAAAATGTCGCAAACACCAAAGATTCCAATTACTGGGAATAGTTAATTTGGTCGCACATACAAGAGTAGAAAGGCAGTAAATAATACATAAGATTTATAGTGGTTCGGCCTCGTGAGGGACCTACGTCCACTTTGAAGCGTTGTTGGAATATTGTTAATCACAAAAAGTTACAAGGTTAAGACCCTCTCATGACATCTCATTACATTCATCTTTATGCTAGATGATGCCATAATTAAGCTATATGATGTCATCCTTAGGGCTATATGATGTCACCTCTAAGGCATGATGTCATCATCCTCATATATGATGTTATAATCATCGTATATTATGTATCTCAAGAAAGGGACACTTTTCCCTTTCTTCTTCTTCAAATGGGAGATGCCATTAATGGAGCTCTATAGAGGTCCGAAGGTCTCAAATTCCAACCCCTTTGAAGTGTGAAGTCATGGGGTATTTAAAGGAAAGGAGTAGGTAGGGGTTAGGTAGGAGTAGGTAGAAGTAGGAGACCACATGCAGAAATTCGCACTTGGAGCCAGCAGATATGGAAAATTCGCACCTTAGCCTGAGGCGCGTAATTTCGCATCTCGTGGGTATGAAATTTCGCACCTCATAGGTGCGAAATTTCGCACCTCGTAGTTGCGAGATTTCGCGCCTCGAGGTTACGAGATTTTGCCCCTTGAAGGTGCGAGATTTCACGCCTTGAGGGTGCGAGATTTCATACCTCGAAGGTGTGAGATCTCGCACCTCGAGGGTATGAGATCTCGCACCTCGAGGGTGCGAAATTTCGCACCTAGGGGGTGCGAGTTCTCGCACCTCGAGGTTTCGATAATTCATACCTCGTGGGTGCAAGAATTCGCCCCTTGAGGGTGTGAGCTTCCGCACTACGAAGGCTACGTGAACGTGAGTTTGGGGTGCCGTGAGGTCTCTATTGTCGTGATCCCTTTTCATCATGCTTCCTTCGCTCCTATGCATCCCTTTCGGCCTTAGTTCCACGCGATACATTGAGTCGAGCGTGTCTTGCGTACTTTTGGGAACCGGACCAAAAGGCTGGTTAACATTTTTCCCCCGAAGTACGTATTGTGTTGACATGATGTGCTTTGGATTGGTTGAAGTAATAATTGAGTTGCTGGTTTGTCCTGCAAGTTTAAAGGAAAACACGCGTTAGCCGACGGTTTCGTTCGCTATAGGTTTGCGAGCGAGCTGTCGTGGGTATGGCACCGTGCTCAAGTTGCTAAGTATTCACAATATGTTGCCCCATGTGTCCGCATGGCGCGAAGTTTCGAACCTAGGGAGGTTATTTTTTAGTGGGGTGTGAAATTTCGAACCACTAAGTTTTGAGATTTCAACCCCAGGGGTTCGAAATTACAAACTCGTGGGTTCGGAATTTCGAACCCGGGAGGTTCGAAATTTCGAACACGTGGGTTCGAAATTTCAAAACCATGGGTTTGAATTTCTTGGGAATGCGAAGGGACTATTTCCTTTTATTATAAATAACCCCCCTGTAACGGTCTGCAAATCCGTACTATCTGAGTTGACTAATAACACCACACATCCAACCTAAATTGCATAGAAATACGAATCATTATTAGAAAGAAGTTAGAGGATGAGAAATAGAAAGAAAGAAATATTAGAATAGAAGAAAACGAAGATCACAAAATCATAGCGGAACAAATAAAATATATTATATAACATAAATTTTTGAAATACAAATCAGTAACTTTATATACATACCATCATCAGAGCACAAAATTTATTCCTGGAACAGTTATAAACACCTGTTTCCAGATATCACATAGTACACAGCGGAAATTTGATAGTCCATAGCTAACAGGTGAAGCCTCCTGCTTCAAGCTCCTCCAAGTGAATCTGTAAAATCCCGACTACTTGACTGCCCATACAAATATGGGCACCCAAGAGTTTAGGGAAAACAAAGCAAAATGAACTCTGGGTCAGTCATGGGACAGGTGTGAGTAAACTCCAACCAATTGTTTAACTTTCAAAATCATTTTGAAAGAAATGATGATCGTGATACCGATCCACACATAAACACGGATGGTTTTTACCTTACAATAACCAAAAATATTTTTCATATCAAATCCGGCAATATTATAATAATGTCTACATCAAATAAATAGAATCTAGCGGAACGGTTGCATCTCAAGCTCCATATATAATATAAAATTTAAAACCGTAGGGCGCTTATTGGATATTGGATTCCGACTATGACAAGGTATGAAACCACTTGCTGATAGTGTATATCTAGGGGGAATACACTGGGTTCAACAAGAACATCTTGTAACCCGGCCCACACATGACCGACCACTCATTTTGCTTGAGTGTGTCGAATGTATATCACCAACGTTTGGGATCAGCAACTGTTTCCCGAAAAAGGACAACATCGATAGATTAAAGAAGGAAAAGGAATTTCTCTAGATAGGTGATTATACACCCTAATGGGAGCGACCCACATAGCCATGCTGCCTGCCCGATTTTTGTCATTTCTCGGTTGTTGAGGCCTGAGGCTACGATTTCTTATCATTCATTGATAGCACAATCACTTTGAATGCCACATTGTCAGATCTATTAATCACTAATTGATTTGCACAAATATATTCTGGATATTATGCTAAGAGAATAAATTCTCCGCCACCATATATCTATACAGACCAACATATGCGATCATTGGAAATAATCCGTCAGACATTCGTCCATATACGTTCGTTCTGGGATTGAACAAAACCGAAAGCACAATTTCTATTAATAGAAAAAGTCCTTGCACTTTACACCATCTTCGATCATCTTCAGATAATCTGATTTGCAATGCTACTGCCAATACGGAGTGATTCTCGGATAAAAATCCAACCGGTCTCTCCATATTGACAATGATATTGGCAAGTACTTCAATAGTCGATTATTTAACTTTCGAAGAAAAACAAAAATTCATTCAAAGCATTACACAAATCACTGGGCCTTTAGTTTAATATTTCATTAATTAAATCACTTCTCCATTTCCTTATCCATATTCGTTAACACGATATTTTCGATAATCATCTTGACCTCTTACGCTATTTGGAAAACATTTCCATATATCGCTTTCTTTTATTTTCTATACTTAGAAAATATATTCTATTTATAATTGGAAAACATTCCAATTACTTATCTCTTCCACGACCATTCATTTATTTCTATACTCAGGAAATATTTATTATTATATTTCCAAATTTCCACTTTTTTGGGTTAAAACGAATGTTGTGTAAAACATTGTTACAACAACCCAAAATATTGCATTCAACTAACTCTTATTCAAACATTTCTATTCGAGATTAGATCCTGCTACTTATTGGTTAAAAATGAAATCAAACAAGTTGGGGTATAACTACCTCTCAGACCTTGACTGAAAGCATCGTTAACTTCAAAACAAAAAAGACCACTTACCTCGAATAAACAACACCATAGAAACTAATTATTCATTTTAAAAACATGTATATGGTTCACTTTCTATTTTTAACAAGTCTAATTTATAGATTTCCTTTTTGTTTACAATATTCTATTTTTAATTTCGTTTCCTTATCGAATTCTATATATATCGATACATTGATTTCTAAATATCTAATTTTCTTAAAAATATTCTAACTCCTTAAATTTCTAGAAAATTTCGCCATAACCTCCTTTGTACCGGTCAATAGTTCAAACCTCAACTTGCCTCTCTAGGCCCTTTTCCATCAAAAAGAAAATCAAAAAGCCAAGTGGCTTGCCGATTCGGTGTATAAAATCTCATATGGAATTTAAACGTGTACTTTTTTGTCGGGCACACAAATTATGAACTTCCTACACTTCATTTCCATACCTGCTTAACACATCCAAATATTCCCATTTGGTTTCACTCAATCCATACATCTTAACCCAATTCGCTAATTTATTTTCTAATTAGCTATTTTGCCTATTTCACTTCTTTGTTTGAACATAACATGTTCAAATACAATATCAACTTGCTTATAAACAAATTAAATTCCATTTTCGATTCAAGTTGCATATTCGATTTTGAATATAAATTTACAAACCCAATTTATTTATCCAAAGCTCAATTTCAATTCAAAACTCCAATAACTAATTATTCTTCAAATTAGTTAATTCTATTCAATAATTAACAAAATCTGATTTTTTTGTTTCAAAAATCATTTCATTACTCCACTTGAGTTCAGATATATTTTATAACTCAAATCTGAATTTTTCTAAATAGAAATTCAGATTTTATTTGCTTAAAATCCTTTAATTTATTTAAATAAACCGTTATGGTTTTTAATCGGTTATGGCGTTGTTTTTCTGAAAAATTGATTATGACATAACTCAAAATTTATTCGATGAAATCCAGATTTTTCTCTTTTTTTAGAAAACTATTAACAAATCAGTCCTGACGACTCCTGTTTCAAAGAATTCCAACTTAAACTGAGTTCTATACACTCAATTGAAGTTCGAAACACCAAATTACGAACTACCGCGCTGCGGCGAGTTCATTTTAGTTATATTTAATATATAAACGTTTTGAACTTCGTTTATAATAAATTCAACTCCATTCTGATATATTTAAATATATATTCAGCCTATTTACCAAACCCAACTTAATATTCTCGATTATCCCTATCTGTCGATTACTTTATAACTCAGTTATAAATTTATTTATAACTTAAATTTCTATATCTAATTTGAATTTATTTAGAAATAAATTATTTTATGAATTTCGATATAATCGAATTTCAATTATAAACTCGTTGGATTTTTCTCAATTCAACTTATATTCTAAATTTCGAAATATAATCAATCGTTCTATTTCAAACACTTCCCAATTCACTTTTAAATTCATATTTGAATTTAAATATTTAAATTATCTATGTGATAATTATCTCACTTAATTTATAAAGGTCGTTAATAAATTTATCTTCCTTGTTTTATATATTTAAACAAGTTTCCATTTTGATTCCATTTCAAATTCTATTTTCAAATTCATACTTGAATTTATACCCTCAAATTATCTAATGATAATTTATTTCACTAGATTTATAAATATTGTTTATAAATCCAACTTCCTTGTTTTATAAAATAAAACAAGTTTCATTTCAAATTCTGTTTGAAAACCAAAAATCTTATTTTGGAATAGATTCTATTTACTAACTTATATATATATAACAAATAAATTCCTAATAATTTCTTCTAAAAATATTTTATTTAAATAAATTTGATCTAATCGAATTTAAATCATAAATCCATATGGATTTATTTTAATTCACTTTACATTTTGAATATCAGAATAGATTTATCGTTTCCTTTTGAAACTAATTTCAATTCCCTCTCTAAATTCACCTTTGAATTTAAATTTTCCAAATTATCCAAATGATACTTCAGTTATAAACATCGTTTATAAATTCACTTCAGTTTTCAGATTTCCCAATGAAGATCATTCCATTTTATTTATAAACACCATTTATAAATTTACTTCAATTCCCTTATTTTTAATTTATAAACATCATTTATAAATTTCAATACGTGTTTTATTTATTCTAAACAAGTTAATATTTTTAGTCCATTCGAATTTCAAATTCTATTTTTAGAAAAATAGGATTTTCCATTTAAATTTCAAATATCGTTTTCATGATATTTTTAAATATATCAACATTTTAGCCCCAGTGATATTTAAGCAGTCAAACCCCTCAATTATTAATCAATACGTCATATATGATAATATATGTGGAACAAACGAATAATAATATTTTTGAGGAATCTAGTTGGATCCCTCCAACCTGTTTTCCTGCATCCACAGACGTTAGCCAACATAAATAATACCCATCTTGCTTCGAGGCAAGAACTCGCGGTATAGAAGGTCATCCACTATCATAGCGTACGGCGTATAGTGTCATCCACTAATGATACTGCGGGCATATGCTAATGATACTGCTGGAATCCAACCACCAATATATATATATATATAATAGCTATATCACTTTTCATCAAAAATGGGGACAGAAATGGCGGACAGAATACATCAAATCTTCATCAATTTCATTCATCTACAAAAATTAATCTATCAAACCAAACAACTAAAATCCAATCAAATCCTGTAATGGCTTCTCCATCTAATCTATATCTGGTTGCAGATCTGAAAAACAGACAGCTCGAATATGTTCCTCCGAAATCAGATTTTATCTTCATACCTGAAAATATATATAATGAATCAGAGATCTCTTGGATTAATACAGTGGCTCTAATTCCAATCTACTTTAGACTATCTACAGTCAAATTGAAAGAGTATATTTCAAAGGTATGGAAGCCTATTGGTAGTTTCAACACTCATGTATCTTCTAACTACAATTTTATTGTTCAATTTGAATCTAAAGAGGATTTTGAGCGAATCAAAGAGTGTTCAACATACTCACATTTTGGTAAGCTTTTATATGTTGAGGTCTGGTATCCTGGATTTGATTTCAATGGTAAACAGAGCAATATAGTCCAGATCTGGATCCGATTAGTTGATTTACCATTTGAACTTTGGACTAAAAATGCTATTCAAATGTTGTCAAGTTATATTTCAAAACCTCTTCTGATTGATTCTAACACAGTGGAGAAAAAGTATTCAAAGTATGCTAGAATTCTTATACTAATTGACACTGAAACAGATCTGAAAACTGAAATTCCTATTCAGTTACATAATGGGCAAAAGATTTCAATATCAGTAGAATATGAATTTGTACCTCAGAAGTGTTGTCAGTGTAAATTGTTTGGGCATAATGATGATTATCATGCTGAAGTTTCTGATTCTCGCTGGAAACCTCCTGATGCTGATGAGTTTCATGATGAAATTCCTGAAGTGCCAGAAAAGCAAGGTTTAGATCCACAGTCATCTGGAATTAATAAATCTCAAGTTGTTGATGAGTCACATTATGAAAATTCTAAAGAGTCAGGAAAGCAAGGGCTAGATTCTCAATCATCTGGATTTAACAATGAAGTTCACTCCTCTACTGATAACAATGATGATCTTGATTTCTTAAATGAAAAGCTCCCTAAAGATATAAATCCAGATATGTTAAACAATGTTGCTGATCACATAGAGGAAGCTAACAAAGTAATTAATCTGGACAATGAAAAACATGTTGATGTTTCTTTGCTAATTGATAAGAATGAGAATTATCTGCAAGGTTCTAAAGCAAAAGTAATTACTCCTCCTAAAAGAATCACAAGGAGTAACTCTTCAATTAAATGACAATATTAACTTGGAATGTTAGGGGTATGAATACATCTTTTAGAATGAAAGATGTATTCTCACTCCTAAATAATACTAAATCAACTTTGGTTGGTTTAGTAGAATATAAATTGTCTGCAGTTAATTTGAGATTATTTTCCTCATTAATGCCTAAAGACTGGAAATACTTGACTAATAATTCCTTTTTGGCTACTGGTAGAATTTTGTGTATTTGGGATTCAAATGTATGGGAGTTATACACTCTTTCTATGTCTACACAGCATTTAACAGTTAAAGCAATCAATAAAGGTGGTTTTGAAATGGTTTTTACTGTTGTATATGGTAGTAACTCATTTGCAGATAGGGTTGGTTTATGGGAAACATTGGTTAGAGATTCAATTTCTTGTTCATAGTCTTGGATTCTTATGGGAGATTTTAACAATGCATTATCACCTAAAGATAAAAAAGGGGGTCCTCCAATTCCTTATTATCAGTTGAGAGAATTTCAGAAGTTTCTTTTCCAAACTGATTTAACAGAAATAAAACCATTGGGGTTTAATTATACATGGCGTAGAAGAGGAGTAGCAACTCATATTGATAAAATATTGGTGAATAATGTCTGTCTTCATCAATTTTTAAACATGAAAGCCTTATCACTTCAACAAAGATCTAGTGATCATAATCCTATTGTTGTAGATCTTATTCCTACTCAAGAAGTGAAGGGCTTTCCATTCAGATATAGAAATGATTGGAACAGTTATGAAGGTTACTATGAAGCTGTGCAAAAGGGTTTGAATTTTAATGTTTGGGGTTTTCATAGTTACCAGTTTCAACAAAAGTTAAAATACTGTAAAACTGAGTTGAAAAACTGGAATAGAGTTAGAGATAAGAATACTTCTAACCTGAAACAGGCTGAACAGAAGGTGACACAGCTTGAATCTGAAGTTGATCTTCATCCAGAGGATATGCAAATTTATGATGATTATCTACATGCAAAGAAGGAGTATCAGGAACTACAATATATATATTTCAGAAGCTTTAAACAACAAGCAAAGATCTCTTGGTTGCAGCAAGGAGATACAAATTCAAAAATTTTCTATTCACGAATGTCTAATAGAAGATATTTTAACCATATTAGAGCATTGATTGATTCTAATGGATCCTTGTTGTTTAAGGCAAATGAAATTGAATCAGCAGCCATCAACTATTTTTCTTCTTTGTTTAATGGTCCTAAATCAACTGAATTCCCTCACTTCATGCCTATTTCTTTTATAAATGAGCAAGGACAAAGAAGTTTACTGAGAAAAGTTGATCTAGCTGAAGTTAAAGAAGCAGTTTTCTCAATTCATGATGAATCAAGTCCTGGGCCAGATGGTATGAGTGTTAAAATTTTTAAAGTGCATTGGGATAGTATTAAATCTGATTTATTAGAAGCTATTTCAGATATATTTCTTTCTGGAAAATTGCCCAAGGCTTTAAATCATACTTTTATAACTCTTGTACCTAAAAATGATAAACCATCAGAAATCTCTCACTACAGACCAATTTCATGCTGCAATGTCTATTATAAAAAAAATTCAAAAATTTTATGTAATAGACTAAAACCTTTTCTCCCATTCCTAGTGTCTGAAAATCAGAGTGCATTTATTAAAGGAAGATATATTGGTGATAATATCCTTCTAGCTCATGAGCCATTGAGAGATTTCAAAAAGGCTGGTATGCCAAAAATGAGTGTAAAGGTTGACTTGCAAAAAGCATATGATAAAGTAAATAGAGAACTGATTTGTTTTTTGATGGAAAAAATGAAGTTTCCTAATCACTTTATAAAATTGATATATGAATGCATGGAGACAGCTACATTCTCAATTATGATTCAAGGAATTCCTAAGGGATTTATCAAATCTACAAGAGGAATTAGGTAGGGGGACCCTTTATCACCATATTTGTTTGCTATTTGTATGCAATATTTTACTTTTTTGATGGATGAGGCAACTGTTTCAAAGTCATTTTATCCTAGTAGTAAAACTCAGCCAGTTATCTCTCACTTCCTATATGCAGACGACCTGATGGTGTTTGGCAAAGCTTCTACTCTCAATGCAACTACTTTAAAAGGAATTTTTCATAACCTAAGTATCTATGCAGGCCTGAATGTAAATGCTGTTAAAACCAAAATATTTTTTAGTATTTCTACTTTGAATAGAAATGAAATACTAGATATATTAGGTTTTGAGCAAGGTTTATTGCCTGTAAAATACTTAGGTGTTCCTCTTTCATCCAATTATTTGCATTATTCTGAATGCAATTCCTTAATTCAAAGAGTCCAGAGTAAGATTCAAGGTTGGGAGACTAGACTGTTAAGTTTTGCAGGGCGTGCAGAATTAATTAATTCAGTGATAACTCCTATTATTTTATACTGGCTATTCATATATCAAATACCAGAATTTACATTGGATAAATTATAGTCTCTTTGTGCTGATTTTTTCTGGGGAGGAACTGCTCATAAGGTAGCATGGTCTATTCTATGCAAGCCTAAGAATGAAGGGGGAATTGATCTTAAGAATTTTTCAGATTTGAAAAAAGTTGCATGCATTAAACTATTATGGAATTTTCTATCAAATACTTCTTTATGGAGTAGATGGATTCATAATAAATATTGCAGGAATTAGCATTTTTGGTTAATGGCTGCAGATCCAAATTCTTCTAGTACATGGAAAGCTATTTTGAAACTCAGATCTAATTCAAAGCAACTTTTTAATAAGGTAATATGTAAAGGAGAAAATTCTTATCTGTGGTATGATCCATGGATCAATTGCAAATGCATGGTGGATCTTTTGGGTTTTGATAGGCTCCAGATAATTGGTAATGCTGAGCAAAAAGTCAGTTCTATAATCAGAAATGAAGAATTTCATCCTGAAGTCCATCCTACGACACGAGAATTAATTGATGAAATCAGTCCATTAGTAATTAATTCTAGTCAACATCAGGATTTCTACGAGTGGTGTGAAGGTGGAATTTTTTCCTTTCATAAAGTATGGGAGTATACTCGCATAAGTGGGATTTCAGATCCAATTTTTTCAGTGGTATGGCATAAGAAAAACAGTAAAAGAATATCTTTTATCTCGTACCTTGCAGTGCTAGGAATATTGAACACCAAAGATCGCTTGCTTCGTTTCAGTGATGTTGAAAACGTTCTGTGTCCTTTATGTAATAATCAACCTGAAACCATTAACCACCTGTTATTTCAATGTGATTTTCCTCCTTTATTTGGTTATCAGTAAAGCGGAAACTTGATTTGTCACCTCATCTTCATGATAATCTTCAGGATGAAGCAAGAACCCTAATTTCCCAATTTTCAGCTAAGGACCAAATCAGAGATTTAGCTTTCGGTGCTTTCACGACAGTGGTGTATTTCATTTGGAGGGAAAGAAACATGAGAGTTTTCCAGAATCAAAGAACCCTTGCATCAATTATTTTGTTGAAGATTGAGAAGGAGATTGTGGATCTGGTTCGTGGTAATGGATCTAAAACTGCTCGTACTTTGAGGAATGAACAGATGTTAGCTCGTTGGGGGATAGAACTGATTGACTCTAGATAGTTCGAAGTGTTTGACTCCTTTTTAGGTCGGTGACGGGCTCTGGGCTTTAAAGGGCCGGTGAAGATGGTCTTTAGAGTAAAAGTTTTATTTACTTTTGTTGTTTTTTCTTTTTTCTTGTTGTATTTTCTGTTGGTTATTTTATAGATGATGTATTAACCAAATTTATGAGTACTCTTTTTCCTTGTAAGGTACCCACTAGGGGGATTGCAAGGTTTTAACGAGGCTCATAAAGGAGGTTTGTTATTGGTTTTAGTAATAAAGTGAACCAATTTTCAAAATATATATATATATATATAATAATAATAATAGCTACAAACACCAATCCTAAATAACAATATATTTAATAAGCACCAAAAATATTTCAACGCATGCAAAAAACCAACAAACAATTATTTTTAACTAACAAAATAATTCTAAATAAAATGTGAGTGAGATTTACTCACCGTGTTTTTAGTTGTCGAATATCTAAAGTATGAATTTTTTAAATTCCCAGCTAACGCCAAAAAAATCCCAAACCACTTCCAGAACATGTATTTCACCGTTATGAATCAACTCATCTGATTTCCCGCTATGAGCCCAATTTGACTTGATAATATTTTGGACCTCGTATAAATTTAATATATTTATTAGATTTATGATTATAAATAAATTCAATGAATTAAATAAATCATTAAATTTAATAACCTTAATTATATTTTGAGACTTGCATTCTGACCCATTCTTCCCAAGTTGGAAGTCACGACTCCTATACCAATACACCATTGTCGTACTTTTACCCTTTTTCACTTCCTCCTTTCTTCAACCAGAATACACCCTACTACTTGTAGAAATCTCCTTTTCCTAAATTCTACCCTTCGCCATTTCCTATCAAAATTTGTCATCACCCTAACCCTCAAGCTCGCTACAGGGTATGATGCTACCTTCCACTATCGCAGTTGATCAATTCAAAATTATCCTTTACATTTAACATCATTACTCACCATAATGGTCACTACGTGTACATTTCTCAATTTCGGAACTCTCCAAAATCTCTAGAAAACGCGACTCAGCATCCCTATATCAACCGCGTCTTTGACTTTGTCGAGATGCAGGTGGCGACAGTGTTCACCATCGAACCGCACCACTTGCCATTGAAGATCGGAAAACCCAAAATCAATGAATCTGACCATCCTCAAACACTAGTCGCAACCGTGTAAGTGTCGAGCAAATCTCGTGATGCAGATACAAATCGCCATTCCACTGACAATCAACCCCTGGCTGCGCTCGAAATCCCACAATGAATCCTCACTGCAACACTCCTCGTATACGACTTCGAAATTTAATTTGATTTCCCTCCCTAAAACTGTTGTCGTGTCTTCTGTACTTAGCAAAGTGAATCTGTTTTGGTTTGCTCCAACGAATAGGACTTTGGGATTTTAGGTTTTTGATTCAACTAATTTGAACTCCTGAAATTGAAGAAAAGGAAACATTTTCGTTCTTAATTGGACACTTCGATTTCTGCTAGTTTCAAATTGATAAAACGATGGAAGTATCTGCGGTTTACTATTGATTTGAGGAACGAAATGAAAACCACTTATTACTGTGAAATGAAAATATAAATGAAGGAGATAGCGACATTTTAATTCTTTTTAAAGACTTGATTCTCCATTTTCACAGAGGATCGACATTTAGAAAAGAAAAGGAGAGTAGGATATGTTGCGTATAAATAGATGGAGAACCGGAGACAAATACTTCGGGTTGAAGTATAATATAGACTGCGCAAATACTGTTCTTAGGTTAGCTATGGTACCTTTCATTTAATTCGATTTGATTTCGATTTTACATTGATTTGATTTCGTATTTAATACGATTTGATATAAAGGGATTTTTATTATTTTTAAATAGATATTGATTTGATTACTGATTCGATTTTGATCTTATCCATAAAAATATCTCAAGGTTCACACACGAACCACTATTTCAATGTACCGACTGACATTTCAATGTAATAACCCTATTCTGAACTTAACAGTAAATATTCTGAAATTTAATTTCAACGTATATACCATATTAAAATAATATAATATAATTTAAATTCCGAACTAATCAATTCACTGGTAGTAAATTATTTTTATTTTTGTCTATATTCAAACAAAATTAATATTGATCATCTGAAATGTTTTGATTCAGTTTTAACTTCGAATTGAATTATTTTAGATTTTTATATTATAATAATTCAATATATTCGAAATAAATCGTATTTCGATTTTTAAATTGATAGCTCAATATAAAAATCGATTTATTTTACAACTAATTATTTAAAACCATATTAAATATTTAAAATTAATCGTCTAAAAATCCGGGTCGTTACACCCTCGTTTCCTACTTCCGCTATTTTTTATCTCGACCGCCATTAATTTCGAGCTCCAAAGCCCCCTAATTTTCGAACTTAGATTTTTAAGTAAGGTACGAGTCGAGTCGCAAGAAGGAAGGAGGTCGAGGCATCGAGGCTTGGCCGAAGTGGTTCGATGCGAAGGAGGGAGAGGCGATGCCCCGACTTGGGTAGGAAATTTCGATCCTCTCGAGGTTCGAAACTTCGAACCCTTGGGGTTCGAAATTTCGAGCCTCCGTGGACTCGAATCCCCGAAACTCCAGGGGTCCAAATTTCGAACCCAAGGGTTTCAAAGTTCCGAAACTCTAGACTTCAGATTTTTGAACCCTCTGGGTTTGACATTTCGAACCTTGGTGGGTTCGGATCTTTGAGCCTAGGGTTCGAAGTTTCGATCCTACGGGGTTCAAATTTTCGAGCCCAGTGGGGTTCGAATTTTCGATCCCATTGGGGTTCAAATTTTTCGAACTTCGAAGCTTGTTGGAGCCACTCTTGCCTTCCTTAGGTTGTCTGCTATCCCCACTACTTTGTGCCACGCCTCGGTGGAGTGTCGTTTTTTAGGTTCAGTACTTCAATGTCCTGACTGCCCGCCCTTAAGTTTACACATTACATACTTGCTTTGCGCGATTGTACGAATGCATATGGTGGTATTTGCGCGGACAAGGACATGAATCTTTCACATAGGATAGTGCATATATCCAAACTACGAACGAACTGTTGGACTATTTGGCTTTCCTATGTATACCTTAGTCTTGCGCGACACTGCACACACATGCTAGTTTTCACCAACACGAGGGGTACAGATTATTCCATTGCGATGTCTAATACTAGTATCTTAAATTATAGTTAACCACACAAACAAGATCAAAGACAGGAAAAATGCTGGAAGCCGAGGCTTCCCCCATCATCATCACACTCATCTGATTTTACTAATAGCGGCAGGTCGAGTGGCAGCGAGCTTGAGACCACTAAAGGATCCATTCCTTCTCAATCGGCCAGTTCACCCGAAGTGTCTGATCACGGGGAACAACTTGAGAGGATATATTCTCCGGCCATATTGCGAAGAGGTTGAGAACGTGGACATTATGAATGAAGATGCCCCGGTAGGCCCAGTGGCCTCGGATATGTTACCCGATGCTGTTATCTTGGAAGATCCGACAGACTCGATACTATCGCGCCTAGATGCTACTACATTCATGAAAATGGCGCAGCGATTCGACATACCAGTAGGTGATATTCATGCGCCGGGGGATGGTCACGCACTACCCGAGGGTTTAACTGCCCGGAATAGGCAAGCTTGTTTTGCAAGGTGCGTGGCCCCTGCCCATGATTTTATTCAGGATATCCTATCCTATTTCCTCCTGGCACCTTTGCAACTGCATCCAAATGCTTACTCGTCGCTCCTGGGCATTTACGTTCTATACCGAGAGTATTTGAACATGGAACCCACTGGAGAGGACATTAGGTATTTCTTCAGCCTGAGGAGAACGTCTAACAGATCGCCTTCCCAATGGTTCCTAGATGCAATAGCTGCCACCAAATTCTTTAGCGGGACGTGGCCCAGGCCATCGGTTATACTAGTTTTTTGTGTGCTTCTGGATTTGCAAGGAGGTGGCTTGAAGGGAGTAAGTGCTTTTAAACTTTGCTTCCAATTATAAAGTTCTTACAGCTCGTATCTTATTATTACCCTTTTTTTTATTTTGGTAGGGAATCCAGAGGCACCCACCGACGAAAAGTATAGGCAGCGTCTTGATGCCTTGCGGCGATTCCCGAGGAATTTCGTGAAATGGAATCTGTAACGAGCCAAGAGAGCCTTCGCTGTGCGGGGTTGCTTCCGAACAATCTGGCTGTAATTGGGCCCGCAGTGGCAAGCGGTGTACCTAAGAAGGTGGTGGCGAAAGACCCTACGATCCCTGGTCAGAAAAGAAAGGTGCCCTCTGCTGGGCCCAGGCCAAAGAAGGTCGTTAAGTTCCAAGGAGACGTCAGTGGAGATGGGGCACATGGTGAGGAGGCTGCATCCAGAGATGATAGCCCATCGAATGCTCCCGTTCCACCCCCGACCGGAGGGACGAGGGAGGGAGAGTCAATTAGGCCATTGTCTCCAGTGGCTTCTCCTAGAGCTACCACCCCGTTGAGGATGAGTGCCAGTTTGATGACTTGAATAGACTTGACCTTGATGTATCCCTACGGTCGACTCCGGTTGTCATGGACGACTTAGCTCTTGCTCTGGAGGGGTTAATTCCTTCGAGCGGATCACAATCTGGCATGTTGAGAGAACACTTAGGACATACACTCATTAGCACTACATATCATAGTGGCTTATTTGAGTATGCGACTTAACTGATTTCATTCTATTTCTTTGACAAGTGATATGGCTAGAGGACACAGAGGACGAGGCTATGGTCATGGAGGCCGCCCACACCCCAGGAATCCTTTCTTCGAGGGATTTAGAAGGGAGACCAACTTATATGGCACTCCAACCCTGATTGGTCGCTCGGTGAAAACTGGGATGGGGATCGATCTCGACGGTCTCCTTCTCCTCCTCCTCCTCCGATTCTACTGTTCGAGGGAGACACTCGAATTAACTTGGGGGTTCCTGGCGTACGTCCTTGCCTGTTCCACTACTTACAATGCCTTTGGCCTTGGCTCCGATTGCTAAAGGGAGGGAGCCGCCACTCGGCCAACCAAGGCCAGAGAAGGCTACCGCAGTTGGGAGGCAAGATCTTGCAGAGCCCGAGGGGCGAGAGCTTTCCTTAGACGAAAAGAAAGCATTACTGAGGCAAAACTTTCGCCAACATTATTTAGTTGAGATAAAGTTCGTCCTCGATCTCCAGCCGTCCACCGTCAGGGAACCCGTGGACGTCTGGATGCGTGTGAGGACCGAATACCGCCAAGCCGACCAACTTTTGAGGTACTCCCGCCAACTCTTCGAACTGATTAGGAAGAAAAACCTGGAGCTCATGAATCGAGGTTCGGCCATAGAGGCTGAGTGGGTCACCGTAGGCAATTTGAATACTGACATTGGTGAGTTTACTATTTTTATTATGTACGTGCCGTTTCTCATTCACATGCATTTAGATAATGACTTGTGGGTCTCATTATTGTAGCAGAGATGAAGAAAGCGTACGAGGAACTTAAGCGAGAGACTGATCACTCCCGTTCTTCTTTCAAGGAAACCATATGTCGTTTGACCACCGAAAACACGGCCTTTAAGAAGGACAAGGCTGAGGTGGATAAGAAATGCATCGAGCTAGAAAGGGAGAACGCCAGAGTCTTCGAACTCCAAAATGACAACAATGCCTTAAGAGCAGAGAATGACAGCTTGAAGAGGCGGCTCGAGGAAATGAGAAAGGCCAAGGAGGGCACGTAAGCCAGAAATCGGGATGTATTGAGCACAATGGACAGACTAAGAGCGGACCATCTGAGAGAGGTGGAACAATTGAGAGAGGAGCTAGTAAATACCGAATTCTAAGTGCAATCATCTGCGGTGGAGGATATCCAGAACATGTATGTCAAGGTTCTGAGATTCCATGGACTCTCATGGGTTTATGATTATCCCCAGGAACTAGCTCAGACCTGGAATAGACTAGTTCTGTATGAAGCCTTCCCGCACCAAGTGGATGTCGGATCCTTGGATGAATGACAGCTTATGATTGATCTCTTGACCGCTGAGGAGCGTGAGAAGCTGGATGAGGGTAAGAAATTGTTGCTCAAGGATGCCGAGAGAAAGAGAGACTGGAGAGGCTCACAACTGAGAAGGGGAAGTTTGTCATAACCGAAAGTGTTGTGGTTGCGGAGTCATTTGCAGAAGCAAGTTTCTATTGACCAACGGCGCCTGGACCGGGTGTGGTAGGCGATCCCACAGCTTCAATTCGATTTTCAATTGAGTATGACCCTGAATGCCCGGAGCTAGGAGAGACTGAATTCACTTTACTTACCACCATAAATCCTCTTGCCATTTCTACACCATCCCTTCCCAGAGGTAAATTTCTCTTGCCATGCATTCCCGAGGATGATGTAATTACCGAATTTGTGGACTAAACGATTGTATTTTTACTATGCATCCCTTTCTGAACCGTCCATGACATCGGGACCTGCCCCCGTGATCCCACAAGTGTCTGAGTCTGGACGAGAGCCTGCAGAAGCGTAATTCGGAGAAGGCGGTGATCAGCTTGACACCTTCTTGGACATACGGATAACAACCAGTCATTATGAGGGTCTGATTGATGAAGGGGAGACAGTTGATGGACAAAGTTCCCATGCCAGAGGTCCGGTGGAGGCCGATGTGATTTTGATGGCAACTATGGTGGAAGCCCAAAAAGCCAAGATGGTGGCTGAGAGCGAAGAAGTGGAGGAGAAACGAGAGCATGATGAGGCTGCCAGGAGGGAAGTCTTGGCACAAACCAGGCAGGATGCTAAGGCGAGAGCCGCCGACACAGTTGCCAAGAGGAAGGCCAATGAGGAGGCCAAGAAGAAGAAGGCTAATGATGAGGCCCGAAAGAAGAGGGAGGATGAGGAAGCACGGTGGAGGACTACTGAGTCCCTTAAGAAAGCCAAGGCTAGTGAGGTCACGCCGCACAAGTCCGAGAAGCTTGCTGCACAGTGGGTCGCCAAAGAGGCTAAGGAGAAAGCTGAGCGGGAAGGCAAGGTGGTCCCGAAAACGAATGACGTTGTGGTTGGCCTCGCTGCTGGGAGTGTACCCAAGCCCACGCCGCATGCCCCTATCATCAATATTACCGAGGTCTCAAGTGGCGATGGAACGGGCAAGAAGCGTGTCTCGGCTTCTCATGAATCGACCACTTCTCGGAGGGGCCATGATGGAAAGAGCGGGTCTGGTAAGAAGAGGCCCGGTGCAAAGGATGAACCGTCAAGCGCTGAATCTGCAAAAAAGAAAAAGCGCAAAAGGAAAAAGCATGATTAGTGTCAGTAGCCTACGTAGGAGTAACCATTTTATTTTGGTACTGTAGGCCGATAGTTTATGTGAGTACGACCCTCGCTTTTGTTTTTTCAAGACACGGTGTGCTTCTCATGTACACCCTGTCATTAGAAAGAAAAAATGTTAGACACGTAGTATGTTCTAATGTGTATGTGTTGAAACTGAAATATAAATTAGTAAAGATCACAATTTGTGTTAAGTGTTTGGTTGTTCTTCTTATGTTTTCAGACGTCCCGTACTTGCATAAGCACACTTACCGTTACACTTTACAAAAAATCTATTGTGTACCGCGTGCTGGGTTGGTTATTCCAGAGGAGTGTGATTGTGTACCACGCTCCGGGCCAATTATTCCGAAGGGGTGTGATAGAGTGCATACTTCTAGTAAGTTTCCTTCAGCTCAGGAAACCCATAGTTTGCGAAGCCAGGTTGAGCGCCTGTTGTATTTGGGTTGGCCGGGGTTAATCCCAAGTGTAGCGAAGGCATATGACGTTGCATTGTGTCATTCGTCCGATGTGTGGCTCTCCCATCGTTCATCGGATTGAGGCGAGCCACATGTGTCGTTTATTCACCTAAGAAGAGAAGCCCGGATCATCAACCCGTAGGGTCCGATCGTGGCCATGGGCTAACACTTAGCCTTGAGAGCTTTGGGAAAGAAACGATTTAAAGGTTGGTCTCAGTGCTCCGCCAAGATTCGACCAGTACCCGTAGCCGAGGGAGGGATGTACATAACTCTTGTCTGGATGTTGGGTGGCCCCAAGTTACTTGGGACTTGGGTGCGGAACGATTTATCCTCGGTCTCGGCACGGGGTCGAGATTCGAGTTCATGGTTATTTATACTCGATCACGCTGTAGGCCGGCGACTTGAGTAGCGTTGCCGGCTCCCGTGCTCATGGTGCCGATTGTAGCCATTGTGTTTTGGCCTTGAGGTTGACTCGAGACTTGGACGGAAGTGCCGACTCCATGGTTGGAGGCTGACACGGCAACCGACTGTTTGAACGTAAGCTAGTTGTCAGGATTAATCAAATGCGTCATATGCGGAGTAAACATAAACAAGAATAGATAAGAAGTTGAACATCATTTCCACTAATAACTTTGGTAGTAATAGTCTTTACAATACATTGAATTGTTAGAAAACCAAACATTGTTGGAAAGCATAATTAACTGTGTACCAAGTTATGTAAAGTAGCGGCGAAGATATTCACTGTTCCATGCCCTTGGGAGTTCAGCTTTGTACACGGTTGCGAGTTTGAAAGATCCATTGCTGAGATTCCGTTGTGTGGAGTATGGAGCTTCCCAACGAGGAGTTAGGCATATTGGTGGAGGGAAGACCCGATTTTAGATGAGGTCGCCGACGATGAGGTCCTTATAGCGGACCCTAGAATTGAAGTATAGGGTGACTCGTTGCTGTTGGGCTGCAGCTCGGAGATCAGCTTCGTTCCTTTTCTCTTCCAGCAACTCGAGTGATCCTAAAAGTAAATCTTGGTTTGTCCTTGGATCGAAATAAGTGACTCAATGAGATGGAAGCTTGCGTTCGAGTGAAATGACAGCTTCTGATCCGTTGGTGAGGGCGAAGGGAGTATGTCCGGTTGCTGTCTTGTGGGTGGTTTGGTATGCCCACAGGGCTAGTGGAAGTTCGTATGCCCACATGCTTCCATCCTTTTCTAGGCGCTTCTTGATGACGGACTTAATAACTTTGTTGACCGCTTCGACCTGCCCGTTGACTTGAGCATGAGCCACTGCCGAGAATCTCTTTTCGATGTTGTGCCGCTGGCAGAAGGCTTTGAATTTGGTGCTCTCGAATTGAGCGTCATTATCAGAAATGATAGCTTGAGGGACCCCATATCGAGTAATGATGTTGCATAAAACAAAGTTCATCATCTTCTTGGTGGTGATTGTGGCAAGGGCTTCGGCCTCTGCCTATTTGGTAAAATAATCAACTACGACGACGGTGTATCGTGCCCTGCCTCTGGCCATTGGAAGAGTTCCAATGATGTCGATTCCCCACATGGCAAATGTCCAAGGGCTGATCATTTATGTTAACTCTGTAGGCGAGGCTCTCGGGATCTTTGAGAAACATTGGCACTTGTCGCACTTGCAAGCATAGTCTGCGGTATCTTGATCGAGCGTGAGCCAATAGTATCCATGCCTAAGTATTTTTATGGCCAGGGTTTGCCCTCCAATATGGTCGCCGCACTCCCCTTCGTGCACATCGCTTGGGACTTTGATGGCGTCATGATGGGCTACACATCTGAGCAATGGGACGGAGAAACCTCTGCGGTAGAGAATCCCGTCCATAAGAAGATAGCGAGCCGACTGGCGGGTGAGTGCTCATCTTTTCTTGTAGCTCCCGGGAAGGGTCCCGTGCTGTAGGTAATTCCTGATTGGTGTCATCTAAGATTCAGGTTCGGGTTCGGTGCTCATGACTGTCTCAGTCTGAATTTGTTTGATACTAGGGGAGTTGAGCACTTCGTCAAGGGCTAACCCCAAAAGTTGCGGATCCTCGGAGCTTTCTAGTTGGGATAATGAATCTGCTTTTTCATTTTGTTCCCAGGGTATGTGAGTGACGACAAAGTGGTTGAGGTGAGTGAGTAGTTCCTGAACCTTGGTTAAGTAGAGGGCAAGTCATTCCCCCTTAGCTTGATATTCCCCTTTTACTTGATGCACGATGAGTTGCGAGTCGGAGAAGATTAGATTGTCTTCAGTTTAAGCTCGATCGCGATTCTGAGTTCAGCTATCAAGGCCTCATATTCAGCGTTGTTGTTGGTAGCAGGGAAATTTAGTCTTAGCATGTAGCATATCAGGTGTTCCTCGGGGGTGACGAACACGACTTTGGGCCAGAGCACATGTTGTTGGACCCGTCCACAAACAATTTCGATTGAACCTCAGGAGCTTCCATGTTTACTGCCGGAGTCTCCTCAGGGGTAGTAAACTCTACTATAAAGTCAGCGAGAGCTTGTCTGGGGATGGCTCGGCGAGGAATGAAGGTTATCTCAAATTGGTTCTGCTCCATACTCCACTTGAATAGTCGTCCAGACTCTTCGGGTCGTTGCAGGACCGGTCGTAGTGGCAAATTGGTGAAAACCTTTATAGGATGAGACTGAAATTATGGTCGAAGCTTCTGAGAGGAGATGAGCATGCAGAATGCTAGCTTTTCCAGCTTCAGGCAATTCTTCTTTTCCCCTGTTAATCGCTTACTTGTGTAGTAGACGAGCCGCTGGACGCGGTCCTCGAGGCGGATTAATGCCAAAGTCGATTGCCTGCGTAGAAATAGCCAAATAAATGTATAATTCCTCATGGTCTACGGGCTTAGATACGATAGGTGGTCGCTCTATGTGATCCAGAAGTTCTTTAAACGTAGAAATGCATTCTGGGGTCCACTCGAAATTGCGTTTCCTTTTTCGAAGTAAATCAAAGAAAGGAATGCACTTGTCGGTGGCCTTGGATATGAACCGACTTAAAGCAGCGACCTTTCCATTTAAACTTTGGACTTCCTTGATGTTCTTGAGGGATTGGATATGCCAAATAGCTTGGATTTTTTCTGGATTAGCTTCGATTCCTTGGGAGTTGACGATGAAACCCAAGAATTTCCCCGAAGCAACTCCGAAGGAGCATTTTAAGGGGTTGAGTTTCATGTCGTACTGGCAGAGGATATCGAACATTTCATAGAGGTTGTGGACGTGACCGCTTGATGCTTTAAATTTTACCAACATGTCATCCACGTACACCTCCATGGACTTCCCGATTTGGTTTTGAAAGAGTCGATTAACCATTCGCTGATAAGTAGCACCGGCATTCTTGAGGCCGAAGTGCATGACGCAATAACAGTAAATTCCTAGATCTTTTATGAAAGAGGTGCGATCCTAGTCACGAAATTTCATTAGGATCTGATTGTAGCCTGAATAGGCATCCATGAAAGATAGCAGCTGGTATCCGGCGGTTGAGTCAACAAGTTGGTCAATCTTTGGAAGTGGGAAGCTGTCCTTGGGACATGCTTTGTTTAGGCCTGAGAAGTCAACACACGTTCGCCATTTATTGTTAGCCTTCTTGACCAGAACGGGATTGGAGACCCACTCGGGGTAGTCGGCTTCGCGAATGAAATTGTTGTTGTGTAGACGATCTACCTCTTCCTCAAGTGCTTTAGACCTCTCGGGTCCCAAGAAGAGACGCTTCTGCTTAACAGGAATTGTTGTAGGATCGATACTTAGACAATGACAAGTGATCGCAGGGTCGATCCCTTTCATATCAGAATGAGTCGATGCAAACACGTCTAGGTTAGCCTTTAAGATATCTACAAGATCTTTTTTAATTGCGGGATGGAGTTGCTACGCTATCTTTAGAACTCTGGATGGATCATCGATATTAACGAGAATATCTACTGTAAATTCGACCGGGGTATCCCTTTCGTACAAAGGCTGTTCGTCCATCCGTGAGTCGAGGTCTTCGGAAAGACGGTAGTGGCGCCTAAGCTAAGGCCCAGACGCCGCTGCTTGCTAAGCTGAAATAGTTTTGGCGCAACGTGTAGGCACTGCTTTTCCTTGTCCTTATTGCGTGCGTTCTTCCATTTTATTGCATAACATTCTCTGGCGCTTACTTGATTGCCTCTGACTGTTCCAATCCCGTAATCTATCGAAAATTTCATTAGGAGAGACCATAGTGATATGCAAACCCGAAACTCTGTGAGAAAAGGGTGCCCAAAGGAAGCGTTGTAGGGGGGATTAATGTCTATAACCACGAAAGTGAGGATTCGGACCCGACTCCAATCCCCCTCACCTAGCTCCATAGGTAAATCGCTCACTCCAAATGGCGAACTAGAAGCTCCATTGAAGTCGTGGATCATGGCTCGACATGGCTTTAAGTCTTTTGTTTCTAACTTTATCTGGTCGTAAGCATCTTTGAAAATGATGTTGACTGAGCTTACGGAATCGATTAACACTTTTTAGACAGACGCAGCACTGATCTAAGCAGTGATAACCGTTGGATCGGTGGTTGGTGTAACACCCCACGTCCGCTAAGGTCACTCATAAAAGGGGAATGCCTTAGTTTCGGTGAAGTATTTTAAGTGAATATAGAACAGTAAAATTTACAGCAAGACAGATATAAGTAATACTTGAAAATTAAAATCATCATTTAATTGCAAGGGAAAGTAATACATGTTTGGTTACATCACAAAACCATAAACCAGAGTCAAGTACATAATATCCATCCTGATAAAATAGAAGTACATAATCCCACTATATAGACAATAGCCATAACAGAAAAGATAAACCGAGCTTTACTTCTACGATCCAAGCCCAAAAGATAGATATAGCGGTCTGATCCAAGCCCACTAGCGCTAGGCCCACTCTGATAACCTGAGGGTTGGGAAAAAGATAAAAACAACGGGGTCAGACATAAGTCTGAGTGAGTCCTATAACCCTAACAATACAACCATTAAAGTAATTAGGGTATGACATAAATAAGGTACGGTACCTCTGGGGATAATGACTACAATAAGTAGTCCACAAAACACAGGATGTACTACGATAATCGAAACGACGTATTTATCCACCCAAGGATAATTACTAGCTTACACCACCCCAGACCCTACCCACCCAAGGGTAATTCCTACACTGCACCACACCAGTTCTACCCACCAAGAGTAATTTCTACTTAAAGGTTGATCCCACTAGAGTCTTAGAAAAATATAGCTAGTAGTCTCTGGTACTTCTAGCTGACCACGTAGGTGCCGTCTGCCCCTACCTCCACTAGGTGTATAACTGACCACGTAGGTGCCGTCTGCCCCTACATTCACTAGGTGTACCTAGCAATCTTACCCAGTAGTTTCGTGTACCCCTACATAGGTGCCGTCTGCCCCTATCTTTACTAGGTGTACCCACTACTCCCCATCGATCGGCTCCCTATCGTAGATACCCGTGCTGGTCCCACAGTGGGGTGTATCACTCCCCTAAAGTGGCTACCCAATACTAACGGTGCACGGCTTTATATCTACACGATGCAACAACGGCTTATCTACCAGCCCGGGCCCACACACGCATATGAAGCCCGTTGGACTTGCGTTGCCACCGCTAACCCGTTTTGGCCTCTTATAATCAAGCCCAATATGCGTGTCCCGTCACTCGACATGGGTCGAGCCCACAAAGATACGTTTGGGATATTGGTTGAAATGGGCCCCCACAAGCTACTACTTAAGCTTGTCATTTTATCTAGTGCATCCCACTCAACCCCTTTAACCATGTCCCTTTACATGTTATAAATCTTGGTTAAGTCCTTTAATCATATTTCAATTGCCACTTAGGGCACCCACTAGATTTCCACATGCCACCCATGGCACTTACTTAACCCCTTAATCAGGTTTAATTACATGTTCCACATCGGTTAAGTTTTCTAATCGTATTCTCACATGCCACCCATGGCACTTACTTAACCCTTTTTATCATGTTTAATTACATGTTCCACCTTGGTTAAGTATTCTAATCGTATTCTCACATGCCACCCATGGCACTTACTTAACCCTTTTTATCATGTTTAATTACATGTTCCACCTTGGTTAAGTATTCTAATCGTATTTTTCTATTGCCACCCAAGGCAACCCACTAGTCTCATCATGCCACCCCAAGGCACCCACTTAACCCCTCATGTCCCACTACATGCTAATATGGTTAAGTGTTTCTTAATTAATTAAGACCGTGATCTCCCATAAAGACCTCCCACATTAGACTAGCTGTTATGACCGCCTGGTTAAGCCGGTAGAGTCCGGGCAGTCTTACGTCATAACAGAGTCTAACCTCGTGTCTTTACCTTAATCACATATTTAGTTTATGGCTAAGACCTCTCACATTGGGCTGACATTTGTAGCAACTGGTTAAGCCGGTCGGGTCCGGGCAGTTTTACACTACAAATGAGTCCAACCTCGTGTCTTAGTCGATTAATTACACCTAATTAATCACCCCCATATTAATTATCCCTAATTAATATCAAGTTTTCCATAACATGGGTAGACCTAACTCAATAGGTAAATTCCCATGGGGTAGACCTAACTCAATAGGTAAATTCCCACTTATGGTAATTAATTTTTATGGTATGCTTAATCATACCCAAACATTCGTTTATTAACATATTTACCAACCCCATCGTTCCCCCACGCACTTATGCTAACACGACATATTTCCAAGAGAAGATTCTCTCATACTTAACATGGGTTTCACTTAGCACACAATAGCATTAACATGGGTTAAAAGGTGTCTACTCACATCATAATATTAACCCAACTAGCATTGCTAAATAACCCAACTTGCATGAACATACATATGTCATATCAAAAGGCAACTTGCATAAGTGTTCATAGGTTATACAAAGATGAACTTGCATGTATCTTAAAGGTGTGATCTTGCACAACATGTTACATGTGAACTTGCATAACATCATACACATAACTTGCATGATATCATAAACATAACTTGCATAACAACATACACATAACTTACATAACATCATGCATATAACTTGCATAATCTCATACACCTAACTTGCATATGAACTTGCACAACAACATGCACATAACTTACATAACATCATACACATACTTGCATAACATGTTGATCTTGCATATAAGCATACACATAACTTGCTTAACATGTTGAACTTGCATATATGACTTGCATCTTAAAAGAGGGTAAACATGCATAGCATATAAAAATGTTATCTCACATATGTATGCATCACATTTAAGAGGGTAAACTTGCATGTCATGATTTATGCATAATACCAAACACCTAGCATGCATAAAACCCAATACTCAACATGCATACAATCAAATACTTAGCATGCACAACATCAAATACTTAACATGCATAACACCAACTACTTAGCATGCATAAAATCGCATGCATAACATATATACTTGCATATATTCTCACATATAGTTTGCATAACATGTTACATATGCATAAATGTTCAACATAATATTTTACATCATAAAACATGGAAATAAACTTGCATATGGCATAAAACTTGCAATTCACATATCATACAACTTGCATATAACTCACTTATCCACAAACATAACCATGTCTTATCACATCCTACCATAATCAATTAACAATTGATTATTAAAGCCATAGAAACTCACCAAAACACAATTAGCAAGCTAATGAAGAAGATTAAGATACTTAGAATGGATTAGAGATTGATTAGGGCTTGCTTTCCTCTTCATTGATTTGTGGAGGCCATGACCAAGTTTCATTTTGCCATAGTTTAGTTACTAGGTTTAATTATGAATGAATTAGGGTAGGGTTAGGGTGTTATTTATAGGATTAGGTTGCATTTTAGACCCTTAGATTAACCCTAGATTAGATTAGGACCCTTAGATTTAGGAAATCTCTAGAACCAGCCCTCCTAGCCAGCCTGAAACCCAACCTGGTGCAACCTGGTGCACCAAGGTTCACAGAGCGGTGCCACCCTGTCGACAGGCAAGTCGACAGGCATGTCGACACCCCTGTCGACAGGCCTGTCGACAGCCCTGTCGACATGGGTTGGGCGGGAAGCTTCCCGCCTGACCCCGCCTGGCCCATTCCAAATCTGAATTTAAATTTAAATTTAAATTCCTAAATCTGTTTTTAGCTCTAATTTTTCTACAAACTTCCTTGGGCCATAACCGGGCCATACGGACTCCGATTTTCGAAAACTCGGACTCTATTTCGCGTATTTTTCCGAGACGAACGCAATAACGCAGCCCGTTTCCCCTAATTCCCACATATGAGATTATTTATTCCGTAATTAGTGAATTTTAGTATTAACCCAAAATACAGGGTGTTACATTCTCCCCTCCTTAAAGGATTTCGTCCCCGAAATCTCTAAGCTAAGGAGAATGCATATCCTACCATCCAAACAACCATCTACTCAAATCATCAACCACGGGCATCCATTGTCCTTAAAACAATTTCTAATGATGTATGAGCATATGCAAAAAGTGTGTGTATATGTTCCCTATCTAACGTATGAACATATGCAAACCATGATAGTGCCATGCATCCATTATGTATGCGAGAGAACCCTATCGACACATACAATATCTACATGAGTGCACAATCATTCACCAAAATGCATCATCCATGTGATAACACAACCATTATACATCCATAAATATATTTTCCTACACACAAATTTATGCAATATGCAATATGAAGTGACTGAGCCGATCTAGTGCCTAGAGTGTGTGTATATGCATCCACGAGCAACCACTAGCAAACACTTGCATCCACTTGCATCCATCAACCATAACATGTCTCAAACACATGTTTCAACCATAGGTTTACCCTATCTAAAGGTCAAAGGTACTAACGAGAGGACATACTAAGAATAAGATAAGCACAAGATATGCGATGAAGGAGAAGCAAAAGGACATACCCTTCGAAAGAAAAGGGTACCTCGAACGCATCTTCGCTTCCGTCTCCCAGGTAGCGTCGCTCTCTTCATCTCCCCTTCGTACTTTGACTAGTTGAACCTCTCTGTTTCTCAACTTCCAAATCTCTGACCCAAGGATGTAAGTAGGAGCTCGTCGAATCGTAGCATCACGCTCTACTTCCACTTCTCTAAGCAGGCTCGGCTCTACCGCCTCTACGGTCTCATGTAGGAACTTCCTCAAATGTAACACATGGAATATCATGTACACCACTAAGCCTGTCGGGCAACTCCACTCTATATGACATCTGTCCAATCCTTTCCTTAATAGGAAACGGTCCAACAAACCTTGGTACTCACTTCCCAACAGATCCAAAGTGAACCACATTCCGTAACGGAGATATCTTGATAAAAAGCATGTCCTGATATCAAACTCAAGCTCTTCTCTCCTCTTGTCCGCATAAGATTTCTGTTTATCTTGCGTCACTTTCATCCTTCTTTGAATCAAATCAATCTTTTCCCGAATTCTTTCTAACCTTATCGGCTCAAGCAAGAATTCGGGAAAAGATTGATAGATGGTTGTTTGGATGGTAGGATATGCATTCTCCTTAGCTTAGAGATTTCGGGGACGAAATCCTTTAAGGAGGGGAGAATGTAACACCCTGTATTTTGGGTTAATACTAAAATTCACTAATTACGGAATAAATAATCTCATATGTGGGAATTAGGGGAAACGGGCTGCGTTATTGCGTTCGTCTCGGAAAAATACGCGAAATAGAGTCCGAGTTTTCGAAAATCGGAGTCCGTATGGCCCGGTTATGGCCCAAGGAAGTTTGTAGAAAAATTAGAGCTAAAAACAGATTTAGGAATTTAAATTTAAATTTAAATTCAGATTTGGAATGGGCCAGGCGGGGTCAGGCGGGAAGCTTCCCGCCCAACCCATGTCGACAGGGCTGTCGACAGGCCTGTCGACAGGGGTGTCGACATGCCTGTCGACTTGCCTGTCGACAGGGTGGCACCGCTCTGTGAACCTTGGTGCACCAGGTTGCACCAGGTTGGGTTTCAGGCTGGCTAGGAGGGCTGGTTCTAGAGATTTCCTAAATCTAAGGGTCCTAATCTAATCTAGGGTTAATCTAAGGGTCTAAAATGCAACCTAATCCTATAAATAACACCCTAACCCTACCCTAATTCATTCATAATTAAACCTAGTAACTAAACTATGGCAAAATGAAACTTGGTCATGGCCTCCACAAATCAATGAAGAGGAAAGCAAGCCCTAATCAATCTCTAATCCATTCTAAGTATCTTAATCTTCTTCATTAGCTTGCTAATTGTGTTTTGGTGAGTTTCTATGGCTTTAATAATCAATTGTTAATTGATTATGGTAGGATGTGATAAGACATGGTTATGTTTGTGGATAAGTGAGTTATATGCAAGTTGTATGATATGTGAATTGCAAGTTTTATGCCATATGCAAGTTTATTTCCATGTTTTATGATGTAAAATATTATGTTGAACATTTATGCATATGTAACATGTTATGCAAACTATATGTGAGAATATATGCAAGTATATATGTTATGCATGCGATTTTATGCATGCTAAGTAGTTGGTGTTATGCATGTTAAGTATTTGATGTTGTGCATGCTAAGTATTTGATTGTATGCATGTTGAGTATTGGGTTTTATGCATGCTAGGTGTTTGGTATTATGCATAAATCATGACATGCAAGTTTACCCTCTTAAATGTGATGCATACATATGTGAGATAACATTTTTATATGCTATGCATGTTTACCCTCTTTTAAGATGCAAGTCATATATGCAAGTTCAACATGTTAAGCAAGTTATGTGTATGCTTATATGCAAGATCAACATGTTATGCAAGTATGTGTATGATGTTATGTAAGTTATGTGCATGTTGTTGTGCAAGTTCATATGCAAGTTAGGTGTATGAGATTATGCAAGTTATATGCATGATGTTATGTAAGTTATGTGTATGTTGTTATGCAAGTTATGTTTATGATATCATGCAAGTTATGTGTATGATGTTATGCAAGTTCACATGTAACATGTTGTGCAAGATCACACCTTTAAGATACATGCAAGTTCATCTTTGTATAACCTATGAACACTTATGCAAGTTGCCTTTTGATATGACATATGTATGTTCATGCAAGTTGGGTTATTTAGCAATGCTAGTTGGGTTAATATTATGATGTGAGTAGACACCTTTTAACCCATGTTAATGCTATTGTGTGCTAAGTGAAACCCATGTTAAGTATGAGAGAATCTTCTCTTGGAAATATGTCGTGTTAGCATAAGTGCGTGGGGGAACGATGGGGTTGGTAAATATGTTAATAAACGAATGTTTGGGTATGATTAAGCATACCATAAAAATTAATTACCATAAGTGGGAATTTACCTATTGAGTTAGGTCTACCCCATGGGAATTTACCTATTGAGTTAGGTCTACCCATGTTATGGAAAACTTGATATTAATTAGGGATAATTAATATGGGGGTGATTAATTAGGTGTAATTAATCGACTAAGACACGAGGTTGGACTCATTTGTAGTGTAAAACTGCCCGGACCCGACCGGCTTAACCAGTTGCTACAAATGTCAGCCCAATGTGAGAGGTCTTAGCCATAAACTAAATATGTGATTAAGGTAAAGACACGAGGTTAGACTCTGTTATGACGTAAGACTGCCCGGACTCTACCGGCTTAACCAGGCGGTCATAACAGCTAGTCTAATGTGGGAGGTCTTTATGGGAGATCACGGTCTTAATTAATTAAGAAACACTTAACCATATTAGCATGTAGTGGGACATGAGGGGTTAAGTGGGTGCCTTGGGGTGGCATGATGAGACTAGTGGGTTGCCTTGGGTGGCAATAGAAAAATACGATTAGAATACTTAACCAAGGTGGAACATGTAATTAAACATGATAAAAAGGGTTAAGTAAGTGCCATGGGTGGCATGTGAGAATACGATTAGAATACTTAACCAAGGTGGAACATGTAATTAAACATGATAAAAAGGGTTAAGTAAGTGCCATGGGTGGCATGTGAGAATACGATTAGAAAACTTAACCGATGTGGAACATGTAATTAAACCTGATTAAGGGGTTAAGTAAGTGCCATGGGTGGCATGTGGAAATCTAGTGGGTGCCCTAAGTGGCAATTGAAATATGATTAAAGGACTTAACCAAGATTTATAACATGTAAAGGGACATGGTTAAAGGGGTTGAGTGGGATGCACTAGATAAAATGACAAGCTTAAGTAGTAGCTTGTGGGGGCCCATTTCAACCAATATCCCAAACGTATCTTTGTGGGCTCGACCCATGTCGAGTGACGGGACACGCATATTGGGCTTGATTATAAGAGGCCAAAACGGGTTAGCGGTGGCAACGCAAGTCCAACGGGCTTCATATGCGTGTGTGGGCCCGGGCTGGTAGATAAGCCGTTGTTGCATCGTGTAGATATAAAGCCGTGCACCGTTAGTATTGGGTAGCCACTTTAGGGGAGTGATACACCCCACTGTGGGACCAGCACGGGTATCTACGATAGGGAGCCGATCGATGGGGAGTAGTGGGTACACCTAGTAAAGATAGGGGCAGACGGCACCTATGTAGGGGTACACGAAACTACTGGGTAAGATTGCTAGGTACACCTAGTGAATGTAGGGGCAGACGGCACCTACGTGGTCAGTTATACACCTAGTGGAGGTAGGGGCAGACGGCACCTACGTGGTCAGCTAGAAGTACCAGAGACTACTAGCTATATTTTTCTAAGACTCTAGTGGGATCAACCTTTAAGTAGAAATTACTCTTGGTGGGTAGAACTGGTGTGGTGCAGTGTAGGAATTACCCTTGGGTGGGTAGGGTCTGGGGTGGTGTAAGCTAGTAATTATCCTTGGGTGGATAAATACGTCGTTTCGATTATCGTAGTACATCCTGTGTTTTGTGGACTACTTATTGTAGTCATTATCCCCAGAGGTACCGTACCTTATTTATGTCATACCCTAATTACTTTAATGGTTGTATTGTTAGGGTTATAGGACTCACTCAGACTTATGTCTGACCCCGTTGTTTTTATCTTTTTCCCAACCCTCAGGTTATCAGAGTGGGCCTAGCGCTAGTGGGCTTGGATCAGACCGCTATATCTATCTTTTGGGCTTGGATCGTAGAAGTAAAGCTCGGTTTATCTTTTCTGTTATGGCTATTGTCTATATAGTGGGATTATGTACTTCTATTTTATCAGGATGGATATTATGTACTTGACTCTGGTTTATGGTTTTGTGATGTAACCAAACATGTATTACTTTCCCTTGCAATTAAATGATGATTTTAATTTTCAAGTATTACTTATATCTGTCTTGCTGTAAATTTTACTGTTCTATATTCACTTAAAATACTTCACCGAAACTAAGGCATTCCCCTTTTATGAGTGACCTTAGCGGATGTGGGGTGTTACAGTTGGGATCTCCACCCTAATATTATCTCTTTCACGGAAAACTATGTCATCCCGCATGGTCTATTAGAGCTTGGCTGGGATGGATTCGTTGAGTGTGGAGCAAGTTTCATAAGTAGCATGCTTTATCGAACTAACATACTCTTCCATTTTTCGGAAGCTATCATGTGTGGGATAAGGTGCGCCACATATGGTGTTGATTACGATCTCATGCCTTGTGTTGAATGGACCTGGAGCTGCTTTGGCGGCTGCTTGAGGCGCTGGTTCCTGAAGTTTTGGATTTGCTTGGGGAGGAAAAGGCTCTTGGACATATTGCTCAAGTAGCTTTTGCGGATAAGCTTTTCAATTGCTTCCCTGAGATGGCGACATTCATTGGTATTGTGGCTGTATACATTATGGTATCGGCAGTACCTCCCAGTGTTTTTATCAAGATCGGTTGATTCCCTGGTGCGCGGCTTCTTATATGGCAAAGTGTTACATGTCTTCAAGTAGATTGTTTCTAGACCCTCGTTTAGCAGGGTGTATGTCTTGAAGGCTCGGTAAAGGCCGGGCTTTCTTGGCTTGGTCGGGATCTGATTGTTGTTCCGGCCGTCTTGCCTACCATTGTTCGGTCTTTGCCTGTTAGGACCTGCCCCCGGTTCTGATCAAAGGGATTTTCTACTTGTTTTCTTCTGTGGTTGTTATTTGCAGCGCCTGCTTGATGGCCATTGGGGAAACTGGTGGCTTAGAGTCGGTTGCGCCTTGCCTCCTCTTGAAGTAAGTACTGATCTGCCTTCTCATAGAAGGCATCAAGGCTTTTTAGTTTCTTCCAATCGATCCACGCCCCGAATTCGGAAGTAGGGAGGACACCATTAACTAATTGAAAGAGTATGATGTGAGGGTCCGGATCCTCGACCTCGGTGAGGGCAATATTGAACCTGGAGAGGTAGCTTTTGAGCGACTCAGCGGGCCCTTAGTATAAGTTAGAAAGGGTGAGAGCATTCTTTGGAGTTGGTATGTGTATCCTGAATTGCTTGACCAATTATGTCGCTAACTGACCGAAGTTGCTAATGGAATCGAGTGGGAGGCGATAGAACCATAATAGAGCAGTCCCTGATAAGAAGACCGAGAAACATTTGCATTCGACCGGATCATTGCCCCGACTCGAGTCCATTTGCCATTCATATCAATTTAGGAAGACACATGGGTCAGTGGTGCCATCGTAGAGCGGCATTTGCGGCATGCTGCAGCGTCGCAGCTTTAGCTTCGTTTACCCTTCTTGTGAAAGGGGTTATGCCTAATGTGCGCTTCCCATGAATCATGCACATTTCCTCGCATTTCCCTTATGATTCTTCGAACCATGTTGGGTAGGTAAGTTGGATGGGGATTCGCCATTGGTACCCATGGGTTTTAGCGAGGTTCTGGAGTTCTGTTGCGAGGTCGTCTATTATGATGGACGTCTAGATCGTCTTCCTCCATGTCCTCGACATCTATGATTGGGTCTTGGTGTGGACGGTGAGGTGGAGAAGGGTGATGAGGTTCCTGTACTGGAGGAACGTGGGCCATTGGAATAGTGGGCCCATCATCTTGATTATTGATTGTCGGGTTGTGTCGAGGAAGAGGTTGGTTTGTAGAACCTGGTCCGTCATTGATGATCAAGCGAGAGCGGTCTCGGTATTGTCCCCCCTCGTTACATGTGACGGTTCCCATTGTCGTTGGCATATCCATTGCCATTACCGTTGTCGAGGGCATTGGTGCGAGCGGCGATGTTGTTGATGAGGCTAAACCTCCTCCTTTTATGCGGAACCCTCGACTCAGAAGAGGAAGTTTTCGATATGGTTGGTCGGGGTCGAGCATTGTTCCTAGTTAGTTGAAGTCGAGCGACGATGCACTGACTTTCTTGAAGTTGTCGCATAAGGTCGATGTTATTCCTTAATGCTTGATTAAGCTCGACCGCCGTGCTCTCATATTTTTCATTAAGCGCGCGGATTTGAGTTTGTGTCACGGGGGCTTCGGGGTCCACAGTTGGAGGGACGGTATCATTAGTAGTCGGGATGTCCGTTGGTTGAGGTTGTTGGGACGTACTGGCCTCGGCTGTGGCTGAAGAGCTGGCCATTGCGTTCTTTGGTCGCTTTGCCATCGTAAGCAGACTCGACAGCAGGTTCAGCAAGGAACCTCAAGCTTGTCGGGGGTCGAGATGACAACGTGCGACAAGGGCACAAAATTCGAGTTCTCTCAATGAAATCACCAAATGTTGACGACAGAAAATGTCGCAAACACCAAAGATTCCAATTACTGGGAATAGTTAATTTTGTCGCACAGACAAGAGTAGAAAAGCAGTAAATAACACACGAGATTTATAGTGATTCGGCTTCGTGAGGAACCTACGTCCACTTTGAAGCGTTGTTGGAATATTACTAATCACAAAAGTTACAAGGTTGAGACCCTCTCATGACATCTCATTACATTCATCTTTATGCCAGATGATGTCATCCTTCGGGCTATATGATGTCACCTCTAAGGCATGATGTCGTCATCATCATATATGATGTCATAATTATCATATATTAAATATCTCAAGAAAGGGACACTTTTGCCCTTCTTCTTTCTCAAATGGGAGATGCCATTAATGGAGCTCTTTAGAGGTCCCAAGGTCTCAAATTCCAAACCCTTTGAAGTGTGAGGTCATAGGGTATTTATAGGAAAGGAGTAGGTAGGGGTAGGTAGGAGTAGGTAGAAATAGGGTACCACATGCATAAATTCACACTTGGAGCCTGTAGATACAGAAAATTCGCACCTAAGCCTGAGGCGCAAAATTTCGCACCTCGTGGGTACAAAATTTCACACCTCGCGGGTGCGAAATTTCGCAACTTGTAGGTGCGAGATTTCGCGCCACGAGGTTGCGAGATTTCGCCCCTCAAAGGCGCAAGATTTCGCACCTCGAGGGTGCGAGATTTCGCACCTCGAGGGTGCGAGATTTCGCACCTCGAGGGTACGAGATCTCACACCTCGAGGGTGCCAAATCCCACACCCCGAGGGTGCGAGTTCTCGCACCTCGAGGGTACAAGCTTCCGCACCTCGGAGGCTGCGCGAACGGGAGTTTGAGTTCCATGAGGTCTCTTTTGGCGTGATCCCTTTTCATCCTGTTTCCTTCGCTCCTATGCGTCCCTTTCTGCCTTAGTTCCATGCGATACGTTGAGTCAAGCATGTCTTGTGTACTTCTGGGAATCGGACCAAAAGGCCGGCTAACAATGTCCATATTAGATGGTAGATTTGAAAATACTTCTGAACCTTGCCAACAAAAAACTGATGATCAAAGTTTTTCCCTAAAGAGTAATCTATCTCATGACAAAACTGCTACAGATAATTCCACTCTTGTTCCATACAAGCAGAGCAATATCACGGAATCAGTGACTCATCCTTATGATAACATCTCCCCACCACCTGGTCACAAAGCTACTTTAAAGTCACATCTATTTTCTATTGATAAAACCTCAAAGGAAAGTTTGAGTGCCAAACAATCTTAATCATATAGGCATTTCAATGTTGGTTCTCTAATAGCAAATAAATCGCATGCTGGAGTAGATCAGAATCAGATTATGACCAGATCTAAGGAAAATGACAGTAATCTATCCAATGAGTTACCCAATGTTGCAAAACATCTGCGTATGGAACATTAAAGTTGCTCATATGGACAAAAACTGGATCGGTGCAAGGATCTTATCAGGAAATATAACCTATCTACTTTGGCCATTTTACAGACAAAACTCAATGAAGTTTCAACGGTCACGACAGCCAGGTATATAAACTCAAACTGGAACTTAATTCACAACCTTCAAGAAGCAAACTATGGTAGAATTATGTTAATTTATGATCCCACTATACACAAATTTACAAAAATACTTCATCTAGTCAGCATACACACTATCATAATCTACATATACCATCTTCCACTTCATATTATTTTAATTTAATGTATGCATATAATTCCTCTACTACTAGAAGAACTTTATTTAAGATGTTACCTGCATTTAGGCAACACACACATCCATGGATAGTGTGTGGAGGTTTTAACTAGCCGCTTAAGTTGTTAGATAGAGTGAAAGAAACACCTGTGTCACAATTTGAAATTAAGTTTATCAATCCTGCTATAAATCATTCTGACCTCATTGAAATTAACCCCTTGGTGTACCATATACTTGGAATAATAGTAAAAGGGAAGGCACACACTTTTTCTATGATAGATCATGCTTTTTGCAATATTGTGTCTCTCAACAAGTGGTCGCTTTTATGTAATGAGCTTCCTTTGCCATTACTTTCTGACCACTCCCCGCAAATCATTCACTGCGGTGAAATTGTATATATGAGAAGGTCAAGTTTTAAATTCTTTAATTCATGGATAAAATATTCTAAATTTTAGTCTATTATTAAGAATGAATGGGGAATTCCGTGCTTTGGAAATCTGATGTTCGTTCTTCGCAAGAAGCTGAAAAATCCCAAGAATGCAAATTTAGCTTGTGCTAAAATAAATTTGGTTGTGGGTGAAGCCAATCAACACAATTGTAAAGACTTCTTGAGAAAACGCAAAGTCAAATGATAGCAAACCCTTTCAACGATACACTACCCAGACTTGAAACCGAGTACTCAATAAAGCTGAAAGATGCCTTGTATCTTGAATCTTTAATGAGTAAGCAAAAGGCTAAAATGCAGTGGTTTAAGGATGGTGACAAAAATTCTACCTATTTTCATGCTGCCTAAAAAGCAAAGCAAGATAAAGAAAGCATCCATTCAGTTGCCGATCTCCATGGCCAAGTACATACTACACAAACCGCTATTCAATCTGCATATGTGCATTATTTTAAAGATCTGTTTGGTAATGCTTCTGATTTTGGACCTAAAATTAAGGAAATCAATCTTATGATTCTCCCTAACCTTAGTACTGGTCAAGATGAATTCTTAAGAACTGTTTCTACTAATGATGAGAGTAAAAATGCAATATTCTCACTTAATAAATCATCTTGTGGTGGTCCAGATGGTTACAGTGCTATGTTTTTATACTAACTGCTAGGATATATAGTATAGAATGACGTTTCCAAAGCGATTCATCAATTTTTTAAGACAGCCAAGATGTTTGACTCTTTTAATGATACTTTAATTGCACTTACCCCGAAAGTTAAAAATGATAGCAAAGTCAATGCTTTTAGACCAATATCTTATCGCATTACTATCTATAAATGTATTTCTTGGCTAGCAGACTTAAGCATGTTTTGCCTAATATAAACATACTCGACAATTTAATGTTAGCCCATGAATCGCTAAAAGGTTATAAAACTAATAATATTTCTCCTAGAGCAATGTTAAAATTTGATATCATGAAGGCTTTTGATGTGTTGCAATGGAAATCTATTATTAGAATTCTAAGCTACATGAATTTTCCTACTTGTTTTAATGCCTGGATTCATGCATGCATTAGTTCAGCCCACTTTTCAATTAATATTAACGGAACTCCTATGGAACTCCTACTGTGTCTTTCTCGAGTAAACAAGGGGTTAGGAAAAGTGACCCCATATCGGCTTATACTTTTATCATAAATATGGAGCTCCTGACTAGGTTTCTCAATGACCTAGTTGAGAAAAGACATTTTAACTTGCATCCAAAGTGTGGTAATCGAAGGATTACCTTTTTTATGTTTGCAGACAACATAATCATATTTTGTAAACCTACTAGTAAAACACTTCCAAGCATCATGGCTACTCTTGAGAAGTTCTACCACATGACTGGCTTAATAGTTAATTTAGACAAATCTGAATTCATGTCCGCGGGTGTATCTCATGCTTGCGATACTATGATACAAAACATAACTGGGCTTCACTACAATAATTATAATATATCATACCTTGGCATGCCATTGGCTACATCTAGAGTGACCACTTTTCAGTGCTTACCTCTCTTTGAAAAAATTACGAATAAACTTGATTTTTAGTCAACTAAGATGTTAAGCCAAGTAGGTAAAATCACTATGATTAAGTCTGTTGTGATTGTCATGCAAATTTGTTGGGCCCGTACCTTTTTACTTCCTCAAATATTGCTCTCCATGATCAAAACTGCCTTCATGAGATTTCTTTGGAAATATAACATGAATATCAAGTATTAGGCTCCCATTGCATTTTCTCGATTAGAAAAAACTATCTGCAATGGTGGCCTTGGAATAATAAACATGTGTATCTAGAACTATGCTGCCTTTGGCAGACATGTTGATGATATTCTTTGTAAGAAAGACAACTTATGGGTGAATTGGTCTTATGAACACGTGATCAAAGAAAAGAGTTACTGGGATCTTGAACCATTTCCAAGATACAGCTTGGCATGAAAATGCCTGATTAAACTCGAAGATATTTACTTGCCTTTCTTTAAGTTTGGCAAATTGGCTTATAATCGAGTAAATTTTTGGACTAACCCATGGATAGATTACAGGTATATTATTGATCACGATATCAATTATTTGGTTAAATGTTAATCAAGCATCAGCTACTTCTGCAGAATCAATGACATCACAATGGCAACCAATTTCTTTTTCGAATACTTCTAATCAAAACCTACAACAAATTTGGATTAAAATTTGAAATAGCAATGACTCTAATAGCACAAATACCTCCTGGAAGCTACAAGGTGAGAAGTTCACAATTAAGTATGTGTATTTATCCATACTCTGTACTTCAAATAATCTTGTTTGTAGATGGCACATATCAGTGTGGAGTCACGACAATAATGCTAAAGAAAACTGGTGCCTATGGAAAGTGCTTAACAGTGCATACTAACAAAGGACAAGCTAGCAAGTTGTGGCAAGGACGTTGATTTGATTTGTTCCATCTGCAATCAAGAACTAGAAATTGTACAACACCGCCTTTTTTGAATGTGATCTACCTAAGAAACTATGGCACGATGCTAAAGATCAAATAGTTCGTGATGGCACTGCTTCTTGTACAACATTTATTTGGGATGAGATCAAGGAAAAGGCTAAGGGAAAAAGCAACAAAGCAAGACTCATTCGATTTGTTCTCAAGAAGGTGGTGATCAATGTATGGAAGGAAAGAAATGCTCGAGTTTTTGATCCGCTCAGAGTATTAAACTATGGCCAGTGGAAATAGCTTGTTTGGCATGGCATATGCAAGGGACTGAAATTCGTAAAATTCACATTCGATCCCCGAATTTTCGGCCTTTAAAGTTGTTACTATTGTTGTCTTTTTGGTGTTGTGTTATTACTTGCTTTAGAAATTGATATGCCTTGTTTTTATGTTTTCTTTTTCTTATTGTATCTATGCCTGAAACTTTGTATTCATCTTTTAGTACATTAATGAAGTGGTAATGGCCCACTCAACCCCGTCGGCCTTGCCAAAAACAATAATGTTTAGGTATATTTTTACAGGGTATTACAATATCCCCCCTTAAAATAGATTTCGTCCTGAAATCTGTCCGAAGGGGCGAATAACACTACTCACTCTAAACATCCATGTTATTTTTAATTCATGCATAAACATCCATGACTCGTAGTGATTATGAAATACAGACTCCCTAAAATGATCTCAATCCTAGCGTGTATGTGAAATAAGTGATGCAATATGCATGCAAAACATCCTAATGTGCATATATGTCAATATGAGTGCATTGTGCAATTGTGTTGCATCCATTTCTCTGACATCCAATCTAGCAATGATAATGCATTCATAAACGTAATTTAGAGGAAAATTTACCTGGGAAAAGATCAGGGTGGGCCTATCTCATCTTATCCCCAGTCTCTCATGTGATTTTCGTAAGATCATTTCCTCATTATACTCGGACGAGGCGAATGGTTTTATTGTGGAGTCTCTTAATTCCGTGCTCTACAATCTGTGCAGTGGCACGGGGCACCCTGGACTCCAATTCGAGTTTTCCTATGCCTCCAATTTCATCAAGCTCGAGCTTGATAGCGAAATCATGAAGGCATATCCTTTGATGCGATAAATGAAAAATGTTATGGATTCCCGATAAGCATTCTGGGAGATCCACTCGATAGGCCAAACAACCAATCCTCTCGATGATGCAAAAAGGCGCAATAAATCTAGGCGTAAACTTCCTTTTTTTTCAAACTGAGCAGTTTTCTTGACAGAAAAAACCTTTACCAATACCAAGTCTCCTATATCAAACTCAAGTTCCCTCCTCTTCTTATCCGTATACGATTTCTGGCAGTCTTGGACTGCCTTCAATCTCTGCCTAATCAAAGAAATCTTCTTCATGGAATCACTGACAAAGTCTGGTCCAAATAGAACCTTGTCAGTAGTTTCCCACTAACAAGTTGGAGATTTGCATGAAAACTATTGTTGTAGGTAAACTCCACAAGCGGTAGTTGCTGCTCCCAAACTCCTTCAAAGTCAATAATGCAAGCTCTGAGCAAGTCTTCTAGGATGTGATTTACTCTTTCTGTATGGCCATCATTTTGCGGGTGATAAGTTGTGCTTAAGTTGAGGGTCGCTCCCAGTGTTGCTCGTAAACTTCTCCAAAATTCGCTCGTGAATAAGGGATCTCTATCATTCACTATACTAGATGGGATACTATGTAGTCTAACTACTTCTATGATATGCAACTGGTCCAATGAACCTGCAATCCTATTCTTCTTTATTGGTATAAAATGAGCACTCTTGGTCAAATGATCTACTACAACCCAAATAGCCTCATTTCCCTTCTGACTTTTTGGAAGCTCACTCACAAAATCCATGGAAATATGTTCCCATTTCCAAATGGGAATTTCTAAGGGCAACAGTAGTCCTCCAGGTCTTCCTTGCTCCGCTTTTACTTTTTGGCAAGTTAAACACTTGGCTACAAACTCAACTATCTCCCTTTTCATCCCTCCCCAATGGATATTCCTCTTCATATCTTTATACATTTTATCTCCACCAGTGTGTATGGTCATGCTCGACCTATGGCACTCCTCTAAAATTCCTTTCTTAACTCTTCATCCCTAGGGGCACAAAGTCGTTCACCCTTAAGAAAACTTATGTCGTCACCTAATCCATATCTAATTGAACGAGGAAAGGTTTCCTTCTTCCCCACTTTATCTTTCAAGTTGCTTATCTATTCGTCAAGGTCTTGCATACTCTGGATCCTTTCTCCTATAGTGGGTATCACAAGCATGACTCCAAGATAACTACAAGAAGCTACTGGCGAGGGTTGCAAGTTAAAGTTAAAGAGAACCACTAACTATTTCCATTCCAAAATTGCATTCAAAGATCCATGCTTCCCACTCAACATGTCCGCTACGACGTTTCCCTTCTCTGGGTTATACTAGATCATAAAATCAAAAGAGGCAATACACTACATCCATCGTTGTTGTCTTAAATTCAGGTCATGTTGAGAGAACAAACACTTTAGGGATTTATGGCAGTAAAAAGTTTATACTTCTCCCCTAAAAGATAATGCCTCCACATCTTCATAGCGAACACTACTGTGGCTAGATCTATGTCATGAACTGGGTACCTTTTCTAGATGTCCTTGAGTTGTCTATTGGCATAGGCAGCAACTCTTCCTTCTTGCATAAGAACCGCTCCTAAACTGGTTCCACATGTGTGAGTGTAAACTGTGAACATTCTTGAGCCATCAGGTATAATATGAAATGGCGCACTAGTCAATACTTCCTTTAATTTCTTAAAGTCTACATCACACTTATTACTCCAAGAAAATACCAAGTTCTTCTTGTTAGTTGATTTAAATGAGCAGAAATCTTTGTAAAGTCTTTAATAAACTTTCGGTAATATCCAGCAAATCTAAGGAGGCTTCTCACCACAGTATCATTTCGAGATACTCTCCATTCCTTAATTGCCCCGATCTTTGTGGGGTCTATTGCCAAGCCTTTGCTTGAGACGATATGTCCCAGAAACTGAATTTCTTCTCTCTAGAAATGACACTTCGAAAGTATTGTCTGAACTAGTTCTCTCTTAATATCCCTTGGACCTGTCTTAATTGACTTTCATGGACTTTATGGTCCTTTGAAAATTTAAGGATATCAACTACAAAAACTACCACAATTTTGTTCAGAATGCTCATAAACACTCTAGACATGCGGTCAACAAAGAAGGCAGATGCATTCGTCGGTCCGAAGGGCATAACTTTCCATTGGAACAATCTATTTGGCGTCTTAAACGCAATTTCATCCTTGTTCTCCTCCGAAATTTTCATTTAGTGAAATCCAGTTGCAAAGTCTAAATGGGAAAATACTCGGGATCCTCCCCAGTGGTCAAACAGGCCATCAATTTTGGGTAAGGGGTACCTATTCTTTTTGGTTAGCTTATTAAGCTCCCTATAATTAGCGTAAAGTCTTAGAAATCCATCCACTTTGGTGGAAAATACAACAGGTGCACCCCCATTCAGACGTGCTTCATCGAATGAAACCTTTTTGTGGTAATTCTGAAATCTATTTGTCCAATTCTTTCCTTTCTTTAGGCGCCATATGCCTTAAGGGTAAAGCTACCGATCGAGCATCCTTCTCTACGTCAATATGAAAAGATATTTCTCTGTGGGATGGAAGTCCTGTGACATCCTCAAAAGCCTCCAAGAACTCACATATTATTGGGACCGAAGATGGTCCTTCTAAACTAGGAGATAAGGTTTATAATAGGGGTTATCCCTGTTTCTAATGTTACAAGAAAGTTTCCGATTACGTCCTCCTCGGCTCCTAAGATGAATAATTATCTTATCACAATCTAGGATGGCCCCGTAAAATGATAACCAATTCATACCTAGGATAAGGCCATACCCTATAAAATACATTGTGTACTCTTCGCAGAGGAATTCAACATTATCGATATCCAATACTTGGTCTTTACAGATCAACTCAAGATACTTAGCTCC
This sequence comes from Allium sativum, assembly GCA_030737875.1. Taxonomy (NCBI): domain Eukaryota; kingdom Viridiplantae; phylum Streptophyta; class Magnoliopsida; order Asparagales; family Amaryllidaceae; genus Allium; species Allium sativum. The sequence goes on from CM060912.1 coordinate 154,785,112, forward strand.
TCCGATAGGGTTGGTCACCTATATCGGATTACTAGAGATAGATAAGGGAAGGTTCAACAAATCAACTAGCCTCTGAGAAATAAAAAAATGGTTCGCTCCTAAGTCAATCAAGGTGTATATGAAAATTCTTAAAATAGAAGTTATAACTTTAAGTGCCTGTTGTGCTTTATCTCTTAGGGTCGGCTCTGTATCGGTGCTGCTTCCAATGCATAAATCTGATTGCTCTGAATAAATTTAGGCCTTGGGTAATCTCTAGACATGTGCCCTTCCTCGTGGCAATTCTAGCACTTTCCCTTAAACTCTTTCTTTGCGAAAGTAGTCCTGCAATCTTTGGCCTTATGGCCCTTGCGGTTGCACCTCGTACAAGTCTTAGCTTCCTTCTGAAACTTGCCACCATTTCTTCTTATTCTTCCACCACTCCTTCTTCTTATTCTTACTAGGACCAAAATTTCCTTCTCCCTTCTCACCATTCTTATTTTCCTTAAATCCTTTAGCTGTGCACAAAATGGCCGTCTCCACTAAAGTTTCAAAGGTTGCTCTGAATGTTGCTTCCGCTAACAAAGTGTCCTTTAATGGGGAGTTTAACCCCTTAACAAATCTTAAATATTTGCTCATTGGGGTATCAACCAAACGCTTACCAAATTTACTTAACTCGGTGAATTTAGCCACTTACTCCTGTGGACTCAAACTTCCTTGCTTGAGATGGATAAACTTCTCTAGTTAGATCGTCATCTCAGCTTTTGGTAGAAACTTTCTTCAAAGAGGGTCTTGAATTAGGCCCTTGTAAATACTCGACCCTCATTTTCTCCAGATATTGGGCTCCACCATTCAAGGGCTACTCCTTCTAAGCGCCAGGCCTCAATCTTCCTTTTAACTTCATCTGACCATTCCAACGGCCTTAAAATTCATTTCACAGTCCATTATATAAGCTTAAGCACTAATAAAACCTTTCATTCCTAAGAATGGTTTCCCACCAAGGTTTACAAAGCTTTTACGGAATCAAGGAAAATAAAAGGCAACCTCAACGGCAAGAGCTGCAAGCACCTCTGGAGTGGGATTAGCAACAAGGACTTGCTCCATAGTACAAAGATATTGTTGGAACCATTTTGGAAAATACCGAGGTCTTGCCTGGTTTCCCTGTTCGGAAGGATTATCAGTCATTCTACTATCTGAAAAAGAAAAGGAAGAATACTTAAGTGGATATTCCTGGGATACTATTTAAACTGAAAAAGGAAGAAACCGATAAGTTGCCTAGTATAGTTGCGTATGCTAATCGGGTGTGTGTGTGTGTGTGTGTGTGTGTATATATATATATATATATATATATATGTGTGTGTGTGTGTGTGTGTGTATGTGTTATAAATAGTTTGAAAACCTTTTTCAAAATACAAATATGTCTTTCATACATATAATTTCCCTGTTGTCGGGTAACCTATGCTCTGATACCAAATGCAACAACCCTCCCGGAGTGGGCCTAAATTTTGACCCATAAAAGGCCCATCAAAACATAAGCCACTCTAAACTGATCGTTGGTTCCTCTAAGGAATTAAATTTGCAATGAATAATAGATAAAAATAGCGTTATGGAATCTCACACAGTAGAACGAAAAAGTATAATACTAAAATAAGACGCACCATATTATTGAAAACCATAGATTCATATAACAATTGTCAAACAAAATTATTTAAAATGGTACATCTTTATTGTTCATAATCTAGAGTTTCCATAAAAAAACAACAATGAAACCTAATAATAGCATAATATTTCCATCGCCTTCTTCAGGCACCATCATTGCTTCGTTCATTGAATCGCTGCCTATCTACTAACCAGTTAGATATGTTAAGGAGAGGGGTCAGAGCATAAAGTCCTATGTGACTGAAAATAATGCTTGCTTAAAGACTATACCCTATATTTGGCAGGTTATATATGTCAAGATATGTCTATGAAACACACAAGCACACACATATGCAAAGAAGTTTATAACCAATGAGGTGGATATACGAATCAATCACTTAAGACCTTCATTAATGCATTTAGGGTGGTGACCCAACAAGTTGAACATACTCGGTCACTTAAGGTCCATTCTAATATATTTATTAAGGGTGGATTCTCATAATCTCTTATGACCCTAAGGTGGGCCCTAGCCACTTAAGACAACATACTAATACATCAACGTATTTACGTATATATTCTCACAAGTAATATGAGAAGTACTTATTCGCCGCTTAGTACCAGTTTAGGGTTGGCCTGCATGTAATCATTTAGGATCCCTCCGGTGGACATCTCACATTACTACTTAACTGATATTATGTAGGATGCCTATGCAACATAAGACTCCCTTTAGGCAATTGGTGAAATAGATAGCTTGCTACGTCCAATGTATACCAAATCTGTCCCTAGGTGGGCCCTCACAAAGCTCCTAAAGGAAGTGGACATTCCGATAAACTGCCCTACTCCATTATTGCCATGTCTAAACCACTTTCAGAAAATGAGGACCATAGACCTACTTCGAATCTAATAAGGAGGGTCCCATGAATTTGGTCCACATCCAAGGAATATGTAAAAACCCGGATTCCGATAGACCGATTTTTTTTTCAAAATTCAATCCATCGAGACCCGAGTTGGTTGCTCTGGTATCCTGCAGAAAAGACAAAGAAAAGAGATATGTCAGAGTACGGAAAAACACCTCACAGCGGAAGGAATAAAATATAATATATTTTAAAACATAGCTTTACCTTAATCACAATACTGCTAAATCAGTATTCCCAAAACTACAAGTCTAACCTGGGAATGTTATGAGGAGGGGGTCAGAACATAAGTTCTGTGTGAATGAATTTAAACTACACTTCTTGAATAATCCTATATATACCGTTCAATTATACTTTCTTATTTATTAGGTTATACGTGTTATTAGCACTCAAAGCTTACACACACGTCACACCTATCTACCCCCTAGTAGATTAACCTAATATAGTGTATATGTAGCTACCCCCCCCATTGAGGTACACCCCATGATACCCCACTCGCACGGTCTCCTCCGTATCGCCACAGTAATATGCGCAGTCCCTCATCCTATGCCGTACAACGCTACATCCGCATAGAACCACTATCGATGTGCTACGTAAGCGTACTGATTGCTATTCTCGAACTATTCGATCGAGTTTGGTTCCATCACCGAATAATGCCCTCTAGTCGACGATACACCACCCAGAGCAGACATGGTTGTACATAGACTTTCCCACGTACATATCGTCAATCGTACTCGGTGTTTCTACTGCACATAACCTCTACTTGTGCAGCCAAGTTCCGTGGCAGGGCTACACTAGAAAATACGGAACTCGGTCGGGAGCTTTTCTATATCTGTACGGGCCCGCCTGTAAGAGTGTCCAATGTACAGATATCCCTCGGGTCTGGTTTTTCTATGGTGGCTATGGCCCCACCTCATCCCCTCCCTTAACTAGTAAAGACTACACGAGCTAAGCGACCACCCCTAACAAGCAAACAATCTAAACATCCATGTGGGGTCTCCCCTCACCCGTCCCTTGATATAAAAGGTTAACGATCTCTCAGGGTTAGCTCTTGTCTTTTCGCATTCCTTAGGCTGTTGGTGACAGGCGTCCGACGATCTTGCTATCGGTTGGTCTTGACCCTCCACCTCCACCTAAGGCAATCGCCGAATCACCCTTAATGCCACCGCGTACAGCATTCTGACTGCCCCCTACTTGTGCAGTCAAGGCCCACCCACCTGGTAGTTCTGCGCAGACCCAACCTCTGTAATCCTAGCCCGAAGCTAAACCATTACAAAGGACTACCAGGAGCACCTTTAGCGTCTCAGGAAGCCGCGTGCTTCCCCTTCCAGTCCGTTGGAGCCACCAAAATAGCGAACGTGCGCTCTCCTCATGCCTTATGACACCATCATGATCTACCTCGCTGGGTTATTCATGCTACAACGTACGGCCTGCTTTAGGCGCCTTAGTTTTATATGCCATTAGACCATAAGTCTAACCATTTATTTCACGCTTGTGCCACCTCGTCAACTTTCTCATTTAACTTGGTTATTCACATTAGCTTCCTTTTTTTCGTATTCACCAAGTTACCCTTGCTTATTAATTCAACTTATACTTAACCCACTTAAGTCCATTAATAAGCCCACAACATGTTATTTTCCAATCTCATAAATTATTCCCTTTTTGGGTTACAACAACATGTTATACTTAATTCATAGTTAAGTATGTCTTATCCTACATACATACTGATTAGGAGAATAACCCTCTAAACACCAGCCCCGAAGACCGAAATCAACATCAGACTGGCACCCAGAGAATTACTCAACCCAACCAACATATATGATTCTAATTTACTTCTTTTCCACTCATATAACTTATATCATTTTTAATTTCACATTTCCCCTTTCCAAACCACTTAATTTAAGTATATCTTTACATATAAGTTATCTCGTCTTCCTTATCGTTTCCTATAACTTATCTTGTCCTATAAGTTATAATTTACACATATTATCCTTTCTTGACTTATTCAAGTTTATTCATATTAGGTTATTTATCATTCCGCGTTTCTTGTCATTAATTTTAGATTTGACTTATTTCATAGTATAAGTCGTCCCACCCTTCAAGTCTTGTATTACATCTTAAGTCATAACCTTCCCTTGTTCCTATGACAAGTTTGCCTATTATTTAATTTTACATCAACGCAACTCAAGTTTATAATAGGTAATTATCATTCCCCCATTACTGTGTCATTAATTTTAGATTTGACTTACCCTTCCTTTTACTTAACCCGTTACTTAAACTTTACCCAATTCAATTAATTTACGGTACCGTTACGGGTCCCATTTGGTTAAGTATATATAAATTTTGTTTCACATGTCACATGTGTCCCACTTAACCCCCTTTTTATTACAGTTTCCATGTCTTACACATGTTTTACTATGGTTAAGTCTACCTTGGTTATGTCTTACATCACGTGTCTCACAACGGTTAATTCCACATTAGTTATGCTTTACATGTCATTTATATCACCCACTTAACCATCTAACCATACCCATGTCACCCACATGTCTTATTATGGTTAGTATTTCTTAATTTATTTATAATGTCATAACGATGTATGGCCTCTCACATTAGACGCCCGTTCGTGGCTGCTGGATTTGTCGGGCGGTTCCGGGCAGTCTTACACCACAAACGTGCCTAACCTCGTGTCATAAACCGATACGCCTCTAGTTATTGCCGTTGACCTCTCACATTAGACGTCCACTTGTGGTTGCTGGATTTGTCGGGCAGTTCCGGGCAGTCGTACGCCACAAACGCGCCTAACCTCGTGTCATTAGCGTTCATTAACAATTGTCTTTCACCCGAACCCTAAATTCATTTCATATGTAACTTAATTACATTTCATTTTTACGCCTATTTCCAATTTGTCATTCACTACACCAATTACATAGTAGTTAGCCAAATTTTATATTACCCAAATTATCCAATTATAGCCAAATTCACCAATTCCATGTTATTCATACCCAAACATGCCAATTTCCAATATCCAATTATACCCAATTTCATATAATCAATATTTTCCCCATATATATATATCCCAACATTCCCACATTCATACATATAATATAATTCACCCTCTAGGCTTACTTTTCAAGTCACAAATAAATTTCACCAATCCATGTTATCCAATTACATGTTGTTAATATTGAATTATACCAATTCCATATCCAATAGTTCTAATTAAATTTACACAATTTCGTGTTAACATCATAAATCAAAATTCAAAGTTGTGCACTATTCAGCATAGATTCATGTTTCCAAAGCATACCCAAAGATTCATTATTGAAATACGCTCCAAAATCCCCAATTCGACTTTATTTCATTAAATAATCCCAATGTACGATTCGCCAATTGTCCCAATATTTGCAATAATAATTGTTATGCCACAATCCCAAAATTACAGGTTATATTCCTCGATTGCATAAGATAAATTATGCCCCAATATTCCCATATTTCAATCGTATGTATATATAATAAGATTTCGTCTAGGTTCGAGATAACCTAGTACCAAAAATAAAAAGGGAAAGAATAAAAAGGAGAGAACTCAAACGTAGGCATAAATAAAATAACTGGTCTTATTAAATTATCATCATATTCATGGGGAATGGTAAACGACAAAAGCAATATTATACAACAAATATAGTTCAAATCCACTCACTTTGAGTGGATTGGAGAAATAAGTGATTTGTCGTTGATGTAGAACGCTGATTTAATCTTCTTATTTGATTATTGGTGAAGAGCTTGAAATGTTGATGAAGAATTTTGCTTCTTGATTTGAAAGTTGCTGAAGAACTTGCAATTTAGTTTAGGGTTTTGGGGTGGCGGCCATGTTTGGTTGAAGTTTGGCATCATGGAAGCGTCAAAAGGAATTGTTTATGAATTAGGTCAGGTCTAGGCACTATTTTATAGGTGTAGAGAGCGTTTTAGGGCCCTAGGATTGACCAAGAAGCCATCTGGTCCGTACAGCACGTCAAACCACGTCATAGGAACAAAAACTGCCTAGATCTGGGGTAGGTCGACCTCCAAGTTGACCTCCTAGGGGGTAAGTCGACCCCTTGGTCGACCTGACCCCTAGGTCAACCTGCTCTAAACTGGGAGGGAAATTTCCCGCCCAGCTGCTTGGGTCGAATTTCGAATTGTTTTGAATCTTCCGAAGGTCATAACTTTTTCATACGGAGTCCGATTTTCGAAAACTTGGACTCTATTTCATGTAGAATTCCGAGACGAACGCAATGTTGATGTCCATTTTACTTAGTTACTGATATTTAAATTAAGTATCCTTATTTTATTATCTTCTCCATTACGTACACTGCCATTGAATTAATCTTTCCTTCTCTTTCATGTTAAGTAATTTTCATTGTACATCACCATTATTAACCTATCTATGCATATATATATACATTTTTTATTATATTAAAAATGCGGGGTGTTACATTCTACCACCCTTAAAGAATTTCGTCCCCGAAATTCGATAAGAATAAAATAGATAACCCCTCGCAATATCCATCCATCAAGTGTGCATCCAATTATTGAAAACATTGTGCACATGTGCAAAGTGAGATACATCATAGTAAAGTATGTATGCCTAATTTGGATCCACCTATATGTTTGCAAATCTTAAAAACTCTTTCAAAACATGATGCTCACATCCTAGATATACTTGCAGTTCTATATGAATGCAATATTTTTGAAAAATCAAAACGTTTTTCATCCAAATTTTCCTACACTCTTACAAAGTTAGAGCATAGTTCATCCAATTTTCACATCCAAAACCCTACCAACCATCATTAAATTCGAAATTTAGAAAAATCTAATTTTCCAAATTCGATTTCTTATGTTATGAAAATGGAAAATTTTACATCCTCCGTTTTTGTTTTCTAATTGCACTTGGATTTTTACATAACTATTCTATAAAGATTTCCTATTTTCCTATCCAAGTACAACCACATAAGAAAATTTCTTCTCTTTTTCCACTTATCTTGGAAAAAATTCATATTTATTCATCTTTTTCTTAAGATTTTTATTTTCTTTTCCCATCACGTTTTGTTGCTTGATTGATTCAGTTGTTTTCTTTTAAGTTAGGCTAGTTTCTTTCTTAGCTTATTTGACTTAATCAAATTACTTAAGTTTATTATTTTCAAATAAGCCTTTTCATTTTCAACTCAAACGGCATCCTACACAGCTACTACTATGGGCCAAGAATCTTAGGACTTACGTCACGTGTCCACTCAACAGGATCTATACACTTGCTTGCCCTTCACTACCTAGTAGTCACCACTAGTCTATGCTGTGTATTACTAGCCTATACTTCTCTTTCAAGCAACAATCCTTTTTCTTTTTCTCAAGCAACAAACCTAGGTTTCTCAATGCTTATGAATTCTACGGGAAATTTTCCATTAGTTTAATATTACCTAATCCCTGACTGTAAATTGGCAAGAAAATAACTCTCTAAAGTATCAACTCCGAAGACCGAAATCAACATCAGATTGATACTCTGAAAATTTCTCATCTCAACCAATTCGCAGTTGGTTCTAATAGCTTTAACTTTATCTCATTCTTTCTAGGCCTTAATCCTTAGCTACTCCATTTTTAAAACATGGTTTGGCCTTCTTTCTTTTTATTGCATTCTCCTTCCAAAAACTAAAAGTGGTAAAACTTTTATTCTTTTCTCGAAAACTTGATTTTGCCAAACCATAAATGTTACTAAATAAAAATGCAAAACATTTTCTTCAAATCACGAAACCGGAGTAGACAAGGACAACTATCAAGGTTACATTGTTCCTATTTGCAATGTTAACTTTGGCTGCTAAGGTGCAAATATCTATTCTATTCTTACAATCTACTGCTTATTTTATTCACCCAACAAAATTTCTTTTTAAAACAATAATCAACATTTATTGTTAACCGAATAGAGATTTCAAAACTTCTTTTCATATATGAACACTAGCGAGCTATTTATGCTCCATAATATGCACCTTTTTATGAGAGAATTCTTTTAAAACAAGAAATCATTATTTTACACAATATACCTCACTTTACTTTAAAACCCATCATGCACTAAAAACATCAAAATACTTTTAAGATCAAAACTTGAAAAAAATACCACAAACTCTCTTATAGATTCAAATTCTTAAAAGCTTATCATTGGGTTAGCCTCAAAGCGGGTCTTCAACTCGACTAGGCTTTCCTAGGCACTTATGCGAATTCAATTCTCTCGAATATATATATATTCCTAATCCATTTTCCAGATCTTAACCTTTTCCAATCTATAAGGTTTCACTTCCGAACCTGCTACTCTGAAATAACATTCCAGTTTTAATTCTATGGGATACTTTCTTTCTCAAATACCAATTCATATTTTACACTTTCCAACCAAACCACCTAAGGGTCACAAAAATTTCTATGTTTATTACTTTAGTGTACAAACTAAATATTCCAACTCTTTCCCTACCTAGTGGGATACTTTATGGATCTAGGTTTATATATATAATATATTTATATTTTAGAAAATACAAATACGTTCACTCAATATCTCCCTAAGACCACTAAACCGAAGCTTTGATACCAGATGTAACAACCCGGATTCCGACAGACCGATTTTTTTTCAAAATTCAATCCATCGAGACCCGAGTTGGTTTCTTTGATATCCTGCAGAAAAGACAAAGAAAAGAGATATGTCAGAGTACGGAGAAACACCTCACAGCGGAAGGAATAAAATATAATATATTTTAAAACATAGCTTTACCTTAATCACAATACTGCTAAATCACTATTCCCAAAGCTATAAGTCTCTGTCTAACCTGCGAATGTTATAAGGAGGGGGTCAGAACATAAGTTCTGTGTGAATGAATTTAAACTACACTTCTTGAATAATCCTATATATACCGTTTAATTACACTTTCTTATTTATTAGGTTATACGTGTTATTAGCACTCAAAGCTTACACACATGTCACGCCCATCTACCCCTTAGTAGATTAACCTAATATAGTGTATATGTAGCTACCCCCTCACTGAGGTACACCCCGTGATACCCCACTCGCATGATCTCCTCTGTATCGCCACAGTAATATGCGTAGTCCCTCATCCTATGCCGTACAACGCTACATCCGCATAGAACCACTATCGCTGTGCTACGTAAGCGTACTGACTGCTATCCTCGAACTATTCGATCGAGTTTGGTTCCATCACCGAATAATGCCCTCTAGTCTATGATACACCACCCAGAGCAGACATGGTGTACCTAGACTTTCCCACGTATGTATCATCAATCGTACTCGATGTTTCTACTGCACATAACCTCTACTTGTGCACCCAAGTTCCGTGGCAGGGCTACACCAGAAAACAAGAACTCGATCGGGAGTTTTTCTATATTTGTATGGTCCCGCCTCTAAGAGTGCCCAGTGTACATATATCCCTCGGGTCTGGTTTTTCTATGGTGGCTATGGCCCCATCTCAGCTCCTCCCTCAACTAGTAAAGACCACACAAGCTAAGCGACCATCCTTAACAAGCAAACAATCTAAACATCCATGTGGGGTCTCCCCGCGCCCGTCCCTTGATAGCAAAGGTTAGCGATCTCTAGGGGTTAGCTCTTGTCTTTTCGCATTCCTTAGGTTGCTGGTGACAGGCGTCCGATGATCTTGCTATCATTTGGTTTTTACCCTCCACCTCTGCTTGAGGCAATCGCCGAAACGCCCTTAATGCCACCGCATACAGCATTCTGACTGCCCTCTACTTAAGCAGTCAAGGCCCACCCACCTGGTAGTTCTGCGCAGACCCAACCTCTGTAATCCTAGCCCGAAGCTAAACCACTACAGAGGACTACCAGGAGCACCTTTAGCGTCTCAGGAAACCGCGTGCTTCCCCTTCCAGTCCGTTGGAGCCACCAAAATAGCGAACGTGCGCTCTCCTCGTGCCTTATGACACCATCATGATCTACCTCGCTGGGTTATTCATGCTACAACGTACAGACTGCTTCAAGCTCCTTAGTTTTATATGCCATTAGACCCTAAGTCTAACCATTTATTTCACGGTTGTGCCATCTCGTCAACTTTCTCATTTAACTTGGTTATTCACATTAGCTTCCTTTTTTTCGTATTCACCAAGTTACCCTTGCTTATTAATTCAGTTTATACTTAACCCACTTAAATCCATTAATAAGCCCACAACATGTTATTTTCCAATCTCATAAATTATTCCCTTTTTGGGTTACAACAACATGTTATACTTAATTCATAGTTAAGTATGTCTTATCCCACATACATACTGATTAGGAGAATAACCCTCTAAACACCAGCCCCGAAGACCGAAATCAACATCAGACTGGCACCCAGAGAATTACTCAACCCAACCAACATATATGATTCTAATTTACTTCTTTTCTACTCATATAAATTATATCATTTTTAATTTCACATTTCCCCTTTCCAAACCACTTAATTTAAGTATATCTTTACATATAAGTTATCTCGTCTTCCTTATCATTTCCTATAACTTATCTTGTCCCATAAGTTATAATTTCCACCTATTATCCTTTCTTGCCTTATTCAAGTTAATTCATAATAGGTTATTTATCATTCCCCATTTCTTGTCATTAATTTTAGATTTGACTTATTTTATAGTATAAGTTGTCCCACCCTTCAAGTCTTGTATTACAACTTAAGTCATAACCTTCCCTTGTCCCTATGACAAGTTTTCCTATTATTTAATTTTACATCAACGCAACTCAAGTTTATAATAGGTAATTATCATTCCCCCATTACTGTGTCATTAATTTTAGATTTGACTTAACCCTTCCTTTTACTTAACTTGTTACTTAAACTTTACCCAATTCAATTAATTTATGATACCGTTACGGGTCCTATTTGGTTAAGCATATCTAAATGTTGTTTTACATGTCACACGTGTACCACTTAACCCTCTTTTTATTATAGTTTCCATGTCTTACACATGTTTTACTATGGTTAAGTCTACCTTGGTTATGTCTTACATCACGTGTCTTACAACGGTTAAGTCCACACTAGTTATGCTTTACATGTCATTTATATCACCCATTTAACCCTCTAACCATACCCATGTCACCCACATGTCTTATTATGGTTAGTATTTTTTAATTTATTTATAATGTCGTAATGATGTATGACCTCTCACATTAGATGTCCGTTCGTGGTTGCTGGATTTGTCGGGCGGTTCTGGGCAGTCTTACACCACAAACGTGCCTAACCTCGTGTCATAAACCATTACGCCTCTAGTGCTTGTCGTTGACCTCTCACATTAGACGTCCGCTTGTGGTTGCTGGATTTGTCGGGCTGTTCCGGGCAGTCTTACATCACAAACGTGCCTAACCTCGTGTCATAGGCGTTCATTAGCAATCGTCTTTCACCCTAACCCCAAATTCATGTCATACGTTCCAAATTCAACTTATTTACATTTCATTTTTACGCCTATTTCCAATTTGTCATTCACTACACCAATTACATAGTAGTTAGCCAAATTTCATATTACCCAAATTATCCATTTATAGCCAAATTCACCAATTTCATGTTATTCATACCCAAACATGCCAATTTCGAATATCCAATTATACCCCAATTTCATATAATTAATATTTTCCCAATATATAAATCCCAACATTCCCACGTTCATACATATAATCTAATTCACCCTCTAGGCTTACTTTTCAAGTCACAAATAAATTTCACCAATCTATGTTATCCAATTACATGTTGTTAATATTGAATTATACCAATTCCATATCCAATAGTTCTAATTAAGTTTACACAATTTCATGTTAACATCATAAATCAAAATTCATAGTTGTGCACTATTCAGCATAGATTCATGTTTCCAAAGCATACCCAAAGATTCATTATTGAAATACGCTCCAAAATCCCAAATTCGACTTTATTTCATTGAATAATCCCAATGTACAATTCGCCAATTGTCCCAATATTTGCAATAATTATTGTTATGCCACAATCCCCAAATTACATGTTATATTCCTCGATTGCATAAGATAAATTATGCCCCAATCTTCCCATATTTCAATCATACGTATATATAATAAGATTTCATCTAGGTTCGAGATAACCTAGATCCAAAAATTAGAAGGGAAATAATAAAAAGGAGAGAACTCAAACGTAGGCATAAATAAAAAGAATAAAAAGCAGAGAACTCAAACGTAGGCATAAATAAAATAACTGATCTTTTTAAATTATCATCATATTCATTATGGGGAATGGTAAACGATAGAAGCAATATTATACAACAAATATAGTTAAAATCCACTCACTTTGACTGGATTGGAGAAATAAGTGATTTGTCGTTGATGTAGAACGCTGATTTAATCTTCTTATTTGATTATTGGTGAAGAGCTTGAATCGTTGATGAAGAATTTTGCTTCTTGATTTGATTAAACTCCAAAGTTGCTGAAGAACTTGCAACTTAGTTTAGGGTTTTGGGGCGGCAGCCATGTTTGGTTGAAGTTTGGCATCATGGAGGCATCAAAAGGAATTGTTTATGAATTAGGTCAAGTCTAGGCACTATTTTATAGGTGTAGAGAGCGTTTTAGGGCCCTAGGATTGACCTAGAAGCCATCTGGTCCGTACAGCACGTCAAACCACGTCACAGGAACAAAAACTGCCCAGATCTGGGGTAGGTCGACCCCCAGGTCGACCTCCTAGGGGGTAGGTCGACCCCCAGGTCGACCTGCCCTGTTCTAGGCGGGAAATTTCCCGCCCAGCTACCTGGGTCGAATTTCGAACTGTTTTGAATCTTCCGAAGGCCATAACTCTTTCATACGGAGTTCAATTTTCGAAAACTTGGACTCTATTTCATGTAGAATTTCGAGACGAACGCAATGGTGATGTCCATTTTACTTAATTCCTGATATTTAAACTAAGTATCCATATTTTATTATCTTCTCCGTTACGTACACTACCATTGAATTAATCTTTCCTTCTCTTTCATGTTAAGTAATTTTCATTGTACATCACCATTGTTAACCTATCTATGCATATATATACATTTTTAATTACATTAAAAATGCGGCGTGTTACAGAATAAACCTTCGAAATGGTCCTAGTCATAACCACTTAAGACCCAAACTCGATAAGAAGAGAGTCATCCGCTTAAGACCTTCTCAAAGCATAGTAAACCTACCTACTTACACACGTAATAGGTATATATATACACACTAGACCTCTCACATTAAACCGTCTACCTGTAGATGCTGGGAGGTTCCAGGAAGACTTCTACTAAAAGTGGGCTTAACCTTGCATCATAGTGTACTAGTTTAAATGTCCCATGACACACATACCTCTCACATTAGGCGGACTCACTTATGGTCGCTGGTTTGCTTGTCGGTTTCGGGCAGACTTCCACCACAAATGACGACTAACCTCGTGTCTATGTGTCATTATTTAATACATAGACAAGCCATTTCATATACACACGCAAACAACAATTTATGTGGGGACACTTCAAATTCTAACCTTATTCTAATCATGTTTATTACGTCATTATTACGCTGATTACGTTAATTACACTATATAAGTAGAATATTTGATACGTACAATAAATGCTAATTTCCGTATGAATGTTCTAATAGAGTAAATTGTCAATTTGGTCTATATTCAAGGCATACAAGTTAATTCCCACATCAGACTGCTAAATACATGGCATAATGGCGTGATGAAAGATAGGAGTAATGGGAAAGATATAACATATCTATTAGATCTGCATCCTAGGCTTGTTAGAGCAATTCAAGTAATGAATCAAGAACAAGGTGTAAATTTCATACATCATATATACATATACATACATAGACCTTCATTTAATCTAATTTATCATTTCCTATGTTGTACATAAAAACGATGATATTTGATTCATTTTGAATTAGAATATGTTTAAATTATCTCCTTAGAATGGAAATCCAAACCAATTACAATAATAGAACTAAATCAAATCTACATCACATACTCTTTTAGATAAAATGGATGAAACAAATCAAACAAAAGTAAATCACCTAAAATGTTCTTCATCCACAACTCAAACAAATTCACAAACCCAACATTTATTGATAATTCTTGCAATGTATATATAAAAGTAGGAGATTTGGTTTTTACAGTTTGATATTATAGCTAATGCAAATCACCCTAAGCATACTAATTCATATAAAATTCTACAAATGTAGAATGTGCCTAAACAATGACTGTTTTCACTCACAGTGATTTGACTGCATGGAAATCAGTGGATCTGGCAATGTTTGCCTATTTGATCCGAACTCCAATTCCTAGAAATATATATATATATATATAAGAATTAAATAGTTAGAATTCTTAAACTTTTCACATGTTTTCTACATAAAAATGGCGGATGCGCGATATCCTTTCTCGCTCAAATCCAATTCTTTTTCAAATCTGAATTGCAATACTTCTCTGTCAAAATCTGACACTAAATCATATGAATCCACAGCGAAGGTTAATCAATGGTTAAATCCGAAGTCGCCACAGTATGTGAAGCCATCAGCAAATCATATTGCCATTTCAAACGAGATTTTTAATGAATAGGGTAGAGGTTTGGCTAGATACGACTGCATTACATCCTTTTGAATTCAGATTATCTGTTATGAAATTGAAGGATTATATTCACAAAGTCTGGAGGACGAAAGGTAATTTTGTAGTTCATATTGTAGCTGGATTTCACTTTACTGTTCAGTTTGAAGATTCTATGGATTTGCTTCGGTGATACAATCATCCACATATTCTTATTTTGGAAATTTGTTGTTGATTGATAAATGGCACCCTAGGTATGATTTTGATAAATTCACCTTCAATGAAGTCCAGATCTGGTTTAAGTTGTTTAATTTGGATATGGAATTATGGTCTAATAAAGCTTTGTCTATGATTGCTTGTTACATAGGTGAACCTATATGTATAGATGATAACACGACAAATAAGAAGATTACAAGGTATGTTAGAGTGCTTGTTGCAATTGATTTGGCAGTAGAGTTGCATGATAGAATTCCTATTCAACTACATAATGGTATTAAAAAGGATATTAGGGTTGAATACGAGTTTATTCCTCCTGGATGTGACAAATGTAAACTGTTTGGTTATAAACATTAGTTCATGATTTAGAAAATTATTCAGCATGGGTAGAGAAGGATAAGATGAATTCTGCTTTTTCAGAACTAAATACAGGTACTAATATTCAAAATGAAGCTTCTACTTTTGAAAATTTTAATGATACAGGGGATTTGGATTTCTTAGATGATAAATTACCTAGGATATTTTACCAGGTGATCTCAATCATGTTGTTGATAATTTGAATGAGCATTTAATAGAAGAAGAAAACCAAGATGTATCTGAAGGTGTAAGCAAAAATACTGAGTATATGGCACATAGTAAAGGCAAAACACAAGTTACCTCAACTTCAACAGCTCCTCCTAAAAGAAATTTAAGGGGCTCTATGACTATTAAATGATGATTATTTAGAAAACTTCTTCCTACTAATTGGGATTATATTCCTCATCAAATTGAATTTTTCTCTGGTTGAATTCTACTTACATAGAACTCTGATATTTGGTCTATGTGCATTATTTCATCTTCAAAACAACATGAAACGGTGAATGCTAGTAATACAGGGGGTATGAGTGTCATCATAACTATTGTTTGTGCGAGTAACAGTTTTTATGAGAGACTGGATTTATGGAAGCATATTGTGCAAGAAGCAGGGATGATTAACGAATACTGGATTCTTATGGGTGATTTCAGTAATTCTACTTCTCCACATGATAAAAAAGGAGGTTTGCCTATTCCATTTCAGCAACTCAGAGCTTTTAATAATTGTTTGGCACAATCTAGTCTTATAGAAGTTAAAGCAGTTGGCTTCTTCTTTACATGGAGGAGAAGAGGTATTACTAATCTTGTAGACAAGATTTTTGTTAATCATTGATGCCTGCATAAGTATAATGATATGAAAGCATTGTCTTTAACTCAGTTGTCAAGTGACCATAATCCATAATTACTCGATCTTATACTTATTCTGTATCTAAAGGGCTTCCTTTTAGATACTGTAATAATTGGTGCTTTAAGTCAAGGTATATGGAGTGTATTGACAGAGGAATAAATGATAATGTGTAGGGATTCTCTAGTTACAAGTTTATGCAGAAGTTGCAAGCATCTAAGAAGGAGCTAAAAGCATGGAATAGAGTTAGAATTAAAGACGTTGCCTTATTGAGGGAAGCTGAACATAAATTCAATGAAAGTGAAGTTGTTGCAGATTTAGAACTAGAAAATGTGGAGTTATACGAGAATATGCTAAAGGCAAAACACTCATCATTCAAAAACTGATCAAAATTTGGAATTATAAGCAGAAAGCAAAAGTGTCTTGGCATTAAGAGGGATATACAAACTCTAAAAAAATTCACTCTAAAATGTCTTCACGAAAGCATTGTAATAATTTGAAAGCCTTAATAAATTATATAGGTGAATTGTTATATAAACAGAAGGAGGTCTCTGCTAAAGCTATTTATTACTCCAATGATATGTTCAATGGTCATAGTAGTTGTGATTTTCCCTTCATTCAATCTTCATACACTATAAATCAGCAAGGTCAACATGATTTATTGAGACCCATTTGTTTGGACAAAATCAAGAAGGTAGTCCTTTCTATACATGAAGATACAAGTCCAGAGACAGATGGATTTAATTCAAAAAATTTCAAACTGCACTGGGAGGTGATAAAAGAGGATTTATTAGCTGCAGTTCAAGACATGTTTAATTCTGCAAATCTACCCAAAGGTTGTAACCACACTTTTATTACATTAATTCCTAAAGTTGATAGACCATCTGAAATATCTTATTATCAACCCATTGCATGCTGCAACTTATATTATGAAATTTTCAGTAAGATTTTATGCAATAGAATTAAATGGTTCCTACCCATCTCATATCACCTAATCGATGTGCCTTAATTCCATTAAGAAACATTGGTGATAATATATTGCTAGCTCACGAGTTAATTAGAGATTTCAAAAAGCGGGGGGTGAATAAGTTTTATGTGAAAGTGGACGTACGTAAAGCTTATGATAGGTTTATTCGTAAGTTCATATGTCATATCATGAAGAATATGGGCTTTCTAAACTTCATCAATGTTGTATATGAATGTATTTCTACACCAACTTGATCCATTATGATTCATAAGGTGCCAAAAGGTTTTATATATTCGAATAGGGGTATAAGGCAAGGAGACCCTCTGTCACCTTATTTATTTTCTATTGCAATGGAGTATTTTTTTCCTTTTGCATGAATGAGGTGTTACTGCAGAAAGCTTTTTTACCAGTTCATGGTTTTGAACCTAATGTCACCCACTTATTGTATGCAGATGATTTGTAGGTTTTTGGAAGATGTTCAACTTCTTGTTCTACTTCTTTGAAAACTATTTTTGAGAAATTGGAGAAATATAATGGACTATCAGTAAGCTCTCTTAAAACCAAGATATATTTTAGCTCCTTTGCTTCTTCAACAAATAAGATAGTGGATATCCTCAGTTATAATGTAGGTCATCTTCCAATAAATTATTTGGGGATACCTTTATCCTCAAATTATATTCACGACGAAGATTGCCAAGATTTATTGCATAGGATCCAACATAAACTTCAGTCATGGGATGCTAAATACTTTATTTTTGTGGGAAGAGCTGGATTAATTCAGTCAGTAATTAATCCAACTATTTTGTAATGGATGTTTGTCTACCAACTGTTTGAGTTTACTATTGAGAAGCTGAATATGATGTGTGTAGATTTTTTTGGGGTAGTTCAAAGCATAAATGAAGTGGGACAAGTTGTATGCTCCAAAAAATGAAGGTGGTATTGAATTAAAATCTATTAAAGATTTGAAGAAAGCTTAAATTTAATGTGGAAATTTCTTGTTGATTCTTCTATATGGAGTAGGTGGATGGCTGCGGAATACATTTGAAATCCATTTGGGCCACCTACACAATTCTGGAATTTAACAACTTTGAAATCGATTATCCTCACATTTTTATCGAAATTCGAACAAGTTATGCGACAACAAAACTATAATAGTTATTTGATGATGGAAACAAATTTAGATTAACTCTATTTGCACTTATCGATTATACCGGAAAATGGTTGTATAACTTATCTTCGAACCTGAATAAAACTTGGGACGAATTTGTGTAAGTTTTCTAGAAGGAATTTTACTCATTGGAAAAAAGCAACCAAAATCTAAATTGAAATTGTTAATTTTCATCAATTTAGGGGTGAATCTTTTAGAAATTATTTTGTACGATATAAAGAGCTTTTGATAAAATGTTCACATTAAAATTTTAAAAAATAGACTATTTGCCAAATTTTATATAATGATCTCGAAATAACTTTCGAACGATGCATGAATCTATGTGATAAAAACCTTTTGGCATAACATCACAATGTCACTTAACAAATTTTTGAAAACTTGGCTGATAATTTGACTCAGTGGGAACAGTCTAATGATATGTCAATCTACTCATGATCGTACATCCATTCGATAGGATCGTCTCTAGCCTTAGAAGAGAAAATTAATGCCATGATACAAAAATTGATAATGTTCTTTTATCTGATCAAATAAATTAGGCTTCTCAACCTTTATGTTATAAATGTAGCAATCTAAATCATACTGCCGATCAATCCCCTTATTCAGGAATAACTTAATGCCTTTGATAAAATTATAAATGTCTGTTTTCTCTGACATATAATCCTGGTTGGAGAAATCATCCTAATATCGTTTAGAACCAAACAATCTGAATTTGAATTTTGTCGTACCATCTTTTCAACCATTTTTGAATAATGTTTCGAAACCTCCTTTTCAGCTGATCCAAATTCAAAAAAAATTGTGCCTTCTTCTCAATGCCAAGGGCAACAACATTTCGCTTCTTGATACAGCAAACGAATGATGTTGCTCCAAAAATGTTTGGAAAAATTAGCTAGAGCGACTACTCAAAATCTTCAATTAAGCAATAATTTACAAACTTGTTAACCTAATACATGCAAAACACGAGCCAATCGATTAGCCACATTATAAGTGAACAGGAATAGGGTACTTTTCCAAGTCATCCAATTCCAAACCCTGGGAATCAAAACTCTAACCTCAGCCAAACTCTTGTCATTCTGGATAACAATGTTGACCAAATGAACGCTAGCACTGCATTGCTATTCGATAAGAAAACCAGTAAACAAATTGTTAATCCTAATAATTTATTAGAATTTTCTTCTAAAAATCCATTCTTCCTTATACTTTGATAATTACAAATGATTCTTATCTAAACATTGAGTCAAACACCAAGTCCAATTCTGAATCTCACCTTTCACCAACTAAAGCAGGCCGACCTACTGACTTGCACGCTCCATTTCTCCATAGACTTTCTACTATGAAACATTTGGAACAACAGGAAAATGTTCTCGAAATTTCAAATAATTGGAGGTGGACATTCATTTCTTAGTCGTCATTCAAAAATTCTAACACTAAATTTACGGAGGATTTGTGTCTTTAAAAGCTACACACTCAAGTGCCGAAGAAAATCTTATTGGCAGCCATTTTAAGTGAAGTCTTGTCTGAACTTATTCTCGTCAAAAACAAAGATCTTGGTTATTCCACAATCTCACATATAGTAGGAGATAAGACAATTAATAAATGCTTGATAGACTTAGGTGCTAGTGTAAATTTGATTCCATGATCTACGTATGAATAATTAAGCATATGTGTACTTAAACCAACAAAATTCACGCTTTAATTTATCAGCTGTTCATTTAAGAAGATTATAAGAAAATTTGAGTAAGTACTCACCATAGTTGCACAATTCATATTCCTACTTTATTTCATCGTCCTGGAAGCACAACCTGTGAATAATCATCTCAATTAAATTTCTTTGGTTTTTGGATGACCTATCTTATCCACCGCAAATGCCTTAATAAAATGTCAAAATGGCTCAACGAAAATTTATTTTGATATCATGACATTTGATATTAATAATTTCAATTTAAAATATCTATCGAACTAACCACTTGACCATATATTGGAAGTTATTAACATTCACAAGAAATTTGAATAAGAAATGATTGATTTTCATGATGAGCACAAGACAAAGTGTGAGAAATTGTTTCACGATAGCCCAAATGGGTTCGAACATATGCTTTCATTTTAATCTCTCAGGTTAACTCAGACCCTCAACCAAGTTGTTTAGTTAAGCAACCTGCTAGGTTAGTGCTCAAATTCTTTTCTCTCACCTTAAGTATACATAGCTTACGGTAAAAAAACTTTTCCTTCATCATTTCAACCGATTTGTGTCTTGAACAAGAAACATTCTTATTTTCTGTCCTTTTGAAAAATAGAGAAGCAAATTAAAATATTAAGGGAATTAGCACTGTGCCTGTCCAATACTGCATTTACTTAATCAACGAAGCCAAACCCACTTGTGAAGTGCAACAATGACTTAACTCTAAAATGAAAGATGCGATGTGGAAGGAAATTCTTAAGCTCCATGACAATGATACAATTTATCTCATATATGATAGCTCATGGGTTAGCCTCATTTTTGACATGTCGAAAATATCTGGACTCACCGTTGTAACGAACGACCACACATGTAGTAGACATTTCTATCCAAAAATTCGCGGAAAAAGTAAATTCTCACTCTTTTTAAATATGGGTTCGATTTTTGTTAGACATGCAATCGTTTCCAAATGGTAGGCAAAATCTCTAGATAAAACATGATGTCTTTAATCTTTATCCTTATAATCGAAATCTTTGACATGTAGAGAGCCGATTTTATGACCCTATTTTCCTATTCTTTTGAAAATATGTATATTCTTATTTACTTTGATTGCATTTTCAATATTGATCGAAGTCGTTTCATGTCAAACAAATAGCCATGAAATTATTGTGAAATTTCTTAAAGTGCCCTCTTTTGAGGTTCGGTACAGCTGACGCGATAATAAATGATAGCCGAATGCACCCCTGTAATCGATCATTTGAAACTTTAAGGAAGAAGTACTCAATAACTCATAAGTTATCCACTTCTTATCATCCTCGAACTTGTGATCAAGTTGAAGTTAAAAATTGACAAATGAAATAATTTTTTGAGAAAACTATTAATAAAAACAAGAAATATTGGTTACAAAAATTAATATATGTGCTTTGGACTTACCATACTGTTTTTAGAGCGAACTTTATAATGTCCCCTTTTCAAGTAGTTTGCATCAAAGTGTGCCACTTAACGATTGGAATTGAACATAAAGCATTCTAAACAATAAAGAACATTGATTTTATGCTTAATAATGCTGGTAAAAACCGGAAATTACAGCTCAACGAATAAAAAGAACTTTGGGAGCATACAAAAAATTTACAAGGGAAAGACAAAAAAATTTCATGATAAATCAGTTACGAAGAAAATTTTTCACTAAATCATAAGGTTCTCTTGTAAGACTCTCGACTTCATTTATTCCCTCGGAAATTAAAATTAAGATGGACCAGATTATATTTGGTACGTTTGTTTTTCCACATGGTGCCATCGAAATCGAAAACGCTCAAGACTAGTCAATTTTTAAAATCAGTGGTCATCGTTTAAAAACCGTACTATTAATTATCAGGTAACCAGGATGAACTCATTATTCTTTATGACCTGCATTGTGTGCTGTGAGAAATTATATACCTCTTTTGTAAAATATGTATATATTAGTTCATTTTCATTCATTATACCATGCACTAACTGACATAGTCAAAATCAAATATCGAGGGCTCACTCATATTTATTTTCATACTTTATGTTTTTTTTCATATTTCTTATCACATATATAAAAAAAATCCAAAAAACTCAAAAAAATAAAAAAATCATAAATTACTTTTGAACAAGCGCGATTAAGTACACATGCATTTTATTTGGTCAATTGATTAAAATTGTTGTAAAAGTGCTTATCTTAACATACGATGAAAAGAAAATTATAAATTATAAGCAACTTCAGTACAATGAGTATTTAAGGAGATTTATTGGTGAAATTTGTGAAGTCAATTCCAAAATGGAAGTCACTGTTTAAAAGAGTGGTTGATTGAAAGTTTGCAAGTTAGCATTTTGAATCTTTAAAGTTTAGTAATGCTAAGATAATTCTATAAAATGCTCTTTCCTTTCAAAACATATATGCATATAATATATATATGTGAAAATTGGTTCTCTATATTGCGAATAACCAAAATAAACCTCATCTGTGAGCCTCGTTAAAACCCCATAATCCCCCTAACTTAGATAGGTGCCTTATGGGGAAAAGAGTACCCATAAATTCGGTATACAACAGAAAAGAAACGTCACAAAGTATAAAGACAAATTATTACAAAGAAAAACATAAAATAAAATCCAAAAGCAACTAAAAGTCCATCTTCAAAGCCCAATCGAGGTCCAACTCTGCTTTCTCTTCCGCCCTAATTCAAAAGCCATCTCAAAAATCATCCAGTATCAATTAATTCAATTCCCCACCTACTAAGCCACTGTTCATTTCTAACATTTCGAGAAGTCTTGCCTCTATTATTTCTCACCAGAAAACCAATTTCCCTTTCAATCTTCATCAAGCAGACTGTTGATTTCATACTTTTTCCATTGAAAACCCTCGTATTACTTTCTTTCCATATGAAATAAATAGCATTCGAGAAAGCAGCACAAGCTACATCCCTCAGTTGATCCTTCACTTTAAAATTTGCTCGAATGATTGTAGCTTCCTCCTTCAGATCTGTATAAGGGCTTAGATGAAGATCCAATTTCTGCATCAATGACAACCAGATAAAAGCCGAATAATCACAAGAAAAGAATAAGTGCTGATGACTTTCTGGATGATTATTACACAAAGCACATAAAACATTTGTGATATTTCCAAATTGTTGAATTCTGTCCTTTGTATTTAATCTTCCTAATACTGCAAGGTAAGCTATGAAAGATATCTTCTACTATTCTTTGAGTGCCATATCACAGAAAAAATATCATCTTTTATCTCGTGATTCCTCAGATGATCCCAAGCTTATGGAAAGAAAACTTACCTCCCTTACACCACTCATATGACTCATGGATTTTGTTTGGATGAATAGAAATAGAATTTATTTCAACTAACAACTCTCTTGTTGTTGGATGGATTTCTGGTTCAAAAGTTTCAATTCTTATGATGCAGTTTACTTTCTGTTCTGAGTTACCAATCATGCTCCGTCTATCGTAACCAAGAAGATCAACCAAGCACTAACAATTTATCCATGGATCGAACGATAACAAGGTATTCTCTCCATTTGCAATGATCTTATTAAATAGCTACTTTGAATTAGATCTCAATCTATTATCTAAAGCCATAGACTAGAAAAAATCCCTTTTACAATACCTGTTGTGCATCCACTTGCTCCATAATGAGGTAGTAGAAAGGAAATTTCAAAGTAATTTAGCACATGCTACCTTTTTAAGCTCTGAATTTTTTTGTCAAAACACAACTTGCTCCATGTTGCCTTCCCAAAAAAAATCTGCATACATAGATTGTAGCTTACCTAGAGTAAATTTCGGTATTTGATAAATAAACAATCAATACAATATAATGGGTGTTGTGACAGCATTAATCAATTCTACCCTTCCTGCAAAACTCAGTAGCTTAGTCTCCCATCCAGTAATTATGCTTTGCACTCTTTGAATAAGGGGATTGCACCCTGAATAATGTAAGTAATTAGAGGACAAAGGAACACCCATATATTTAATTGCTAATATACCTTGACCAAAACCAAGAACTAGTTGTATTTCTAAAGCATTGATAACTGATGCACTGAAAAAAAAAACTTTGGTTTTTGAAGCATTCACATTAACCCAGCATATCTGCTTAGTTTCTGGAAAATCCTCTTTACAGCAATTGCATTAGACAGTGAAGCTTTACCAAAGATCATCAACATACAATAAATGTGAAATTATTGGTTGAATTGAGGAGTTAGGTTGAAAATCCTTCTTCAAAGTAGCCTCACCCATAAGGGAAGAAAAATGTTGCATGGCAATAGCAAACAAATAAGGAGATAAGGGATCTCCTTGTCTTATACCCCTATTTGAAACCTTTTGGAATACCCTGAATCATAATAGAATATGTAGCTATTCCCATGCGTTTGTAAACAAGATTCACAAAGTGTGTAGGAAAATTCATCCTTGATATGATGTAACACATAAATTCTCGATTCACCTTATTAGAAAACTTCTGCAAATCCACTTTTACACACAACTTTGGCATTCCTTTTTTCTTGAAATCTCTCAATAATTCATGAGCTAATAAGATGTTATCACCAATATATCTATCTTTGACAAATGCACTTTGATTCTCAGAGATCAAGTAAGGCAGGAAACATTTGAGTCTATTACACAAAATTTAGAAAAAAAATTGTAGTAGACATTACAACAAGATATTGGTTTGTAATGGGCAATCTCTGATGGTCGATCATTTTTAGGAATTAAAGTAATGAAAGTTTGACTGGGAGATTTAGGAAGTTTACCTGAAATAAAGATATCATTGATTGCCTTCAATAAATCAATCTTCAATAATTCCCAATGAACTTTCAAAAACTTTGAATTAATCCCATAAGGCCCTAGACTAGATCATCTTGGATTGAAAATAAAGCATCCTTGACTTTAGAAAGATCTACTGTTTTCAAAAGAAAATTATGGTCTTGAGTGATTATAATGTATATAGGATGAAAAGGAGGAAATTTTGCCCACTAAACATATCCTTGAAGTACTTGATATCTTATATCCGTTAGAGCTCTGATGTGATTAAAAAAATCTCCTGTTTGACATTCTAGAATAAAAAAAACTTTGAATTTGTATCACCTTGCTGCAACCAAGAAATCTTTGCTTGTTGTTTGAATATTTAGAAATGAGACTTTTGCAAATTTTGATTTTTGGATTGTAGATAATTGTCAAATACTAAAATATCTTATGGACTACTATCTGCATCTTTTTCAAGTTGGATTGCTATTTCTTCAGCATTTTTGATGTTAACCGAATTTTTATCTCTTACTTTATTCCACTATTTTAACTCATTTTTACGATTACTGAGCTTTTGCATGAACTAATAGCTATGAAATCCCCATATTGCAGCATTGAGACCTTTTTTAACTACATCATAATAACCAGGTAAAAGTGGACAATCATTTCTAAATCTAAAAGGGAACCCTTTTATTCAATAGTAGGAATGAGCTCTAACATAATTGGGTTATGATCACTTGAGTTTTGAGATAAAGAGAGTGCTTTCATGTGTAAAAACAAATGTAGGCATTTGTTGTTTACAAGAATTATATCAATTTTGGTAGCAATACCTCTTCTACGCCATGTGAAATGAAAAACCAGTGGTTTAATATCATTCAAAGCAGTCTGGATAATGAACTTTTGGAATTCTCTAATGTGTTGATAAGGAACAGAAAATCCACCTTTTTTATCAGTAGGAGATAAAACATTGTTGAAATCGCCCATCAAGATCTATGTATCATTTATATTACATGATTAATTAATCAACAACCGCCACAAATTGAGCCTTTCAGCAAATGTATTACTTGCATATACCACTGTGAAAACCATGCCAAATCCCCATTTATTAATAACATTTACAGTCAGATGTTGAAAAGATGAACACATAATCACCACATCCCAAATATTTGCATCCCAAATAAGCAGAATTCGACCAATATGAGTAGCAGAATTATTAGTTAAAAACTTCCATGAACTAGGTAATAAAGAAGAAAACAATACTAAATTAGCTGCAACTATTTTTGTTTCCACTAAACCAATAAGAGTTGATTTAGTTTGATTTAGGAGATGAAGTACATCTTTCATATGAAAAGAAGTACTCATACCCCTGACATTCCATGTTAGTATTGTCATTTAACAGTGGTAGAACTCCAAGTATTCCTTTTAAGAGGAGAAATGTAAGAAGATGAATCCACTTTATTATTATCCTGCAAATAACTTGCATTCTTTTCCACCATACTGACAACATCAGTCTGCTTTCCTTTATCATTATTATCCTCCAAATTCTTCTCTGCAATTTTATGTGCAATAACAGTTAAATCATCTGGCACTACATTTTCAGGAAGTTTGGAGTTCAAGAAATCTAGATCATCTGCAAAAACATTATGCTCATCATATGTGACATTGGATATACCAGCATTATGCACATCATTTATATTGGATGTACCAACATTATGCCCATCATCTGTACCAACATTATGTCCATCATCTGTTTGTTGTTCATTCTCTTCAGTTTGAACATCAGGAGGTATCCAGCGAGGATCATTAGTCACCTCATGAAGAGTATCATCATGTCCAAATAAGTTGCACTTCAAGCATTTTATGGGTACAAAGTCATACTCCACTAAAATAATGTTTTTAGTACCATTGTGAAATAAGATTGGGATTTCTGTTTTTAGCTCAGTGAGGGTATCTATAACAATAAGTACTCTAGCATATTTTGTGAATTTTCTTTCTGTTGTATTTTCATCGATCAATAAGGGTTTAGCAATAAAACTGGCTATCATTTGAATAACATCTTTTGTCTATGGTTCCATTAGTAAATCGAGAAGTTTAACCCAGATCTAAACTTCATTACTCTGTTTTTTTTTTTACTAAAATCATATCCGGCATGCCAAGCTTCTATCAACAACAATCTACCAAAATATGAATAGGTAGAACTCTCCAAAACACGAGCATAATCATATGCAATTTCAAACTGTACCACAAAGTTATAACTAGGAGAACCATGGATATAGATTTTACCAGACGGCTTCCAAACTCTCGAAATGTATTCTTTAAGCTTAATAGTAAATAACCTGAAATGGATTGGGATCAGAGCAATCGTATTGATCCAAACCTCTTCCGATTTATTGAAAATATTCTCAGGAATAACAACATATTCCTTCGGCGGCTTAATAAAGTTTAGACTCCGATCTGAAACTACATGTTTATAGCTATCAATGTTATCCTTATTAAGGTGAGGATTTGGATTTGGATTTGTAGATGTAGATGGAGGTTTATCTGATATGATTATCGGTTGTGATCGAGATAAAAAAAAGTTCGTGATTTTGTTGAGGGAGCAGAAGTTGTCATTAAAAAGGACAACAAATGGAAATATATATATATATATATGTGTGTGTGTGTGTGTGTGTGTATGTGTGTGTATGTATGTGTGTGTATATATTATTGACACGCCTTGAGTCATGTGTAAACCCTTATGTGTGTACACTCGCTACTCTCTATATTCTCCTTAGTTAAGCCTGTAGAGCA
Source organism: Allium sativum (assembly GCA_030737875.1). Lineage (NCBI taxonomy): Eukaryota > Viridiplantae > Streptophyta > Magnoliopsida > Asparagales > Amaryllidaceae > Allium > Allium sativum. The sequence continues at coordinate 154,813,011 of CM060912.1, forward strand.
ATGCATGACATTATATCTAGCCTTAGTTTACCTGATCTTTGTGCATGTATATTTTTTTGATAACAAAATACTAGATTCACAGATGCACACTTGCACGTACACTCAGCACGCTTTGTACTTTCCTTAGTAGGCGTCTAAGGCCATGTATGGATTGTATATTTAGTCCTAGTTTACCTAGATTAGGCATATATAAATAATGTTAATATCAATAAATTTTCTAAAAATAATAAGTGAGAGTAAGCAATTGAAAATCAAGCATCATTTAATTTTCCTGATTAGACTTATTATCTGAAAAGAAATAATGATACCATAGCATTCAAACAATGAAACCATAGCATTCAAACAATCATATGTGTACAATGATTCAACCAAAACAACTAGCTAAATTAGAGAGTATAAATGTAAAGAGAACTTAATTCTTATTGGTAGGTTTTATCAGCAAAGAACTAATATTTCTTGACGATGGTCGAAACTCATATATTACTATTGCATGTTAATTTAAAAGTAATTTTTTTGATAATAAAAACTACCATTCATATATTTGCAGATAAACTTGCATAAGAAATTTTGCATCTTGCATTTGGATTTTTCGGGCAGTATCCACCAAAAACCCTTAAGATATAACACTCCTACTACTGGGTTCAACATAGGTTTAACAGCTTGTCACATGCGCTCAATGTAATTGTGCTTCCTATGATAGTGAATTTACCTTAGTTTTCGTTTATTCAAGTTCCATAAAAAGATAAGTGTGGGATTATTTGAGATGCACATGAAAATGTATAATTTTAATCATACACTAATTCTTAGCTTAATAATTAATAACATATCATGGTACATTTACAAGTATAAACCAAAATACAAAAGTAAATTCAAGTCATCATTCACTCGTTTATAGAAGGACAAAATTGTAAATTTGTTTATGAATTAATTTAGAGAAAACTTACTTGCACGTTCTAAATTTTTTCTGTAGGAAAATGAGTCCAAATGGAAGAGGCTTCATTGATATATGCATGTTTTAAGGATAAATAATGAAGAAAATAAATTAATTCATGCAACATAGAGGAGCCCACCTTCCTACTAACTAATGGAGCTCAAATTAAAAGCTAACGTACAAGTTAACGGTGACTATTTAAATGCTAATGATGACTTTGTGGCAATGAAAAGAGGTGGGTATTTTTTGTTAGCATATCAAAAAAGGATTAGGATTTTATGTATGTATAAATAACCCTCTTATATACAATTAGAAGGATCTCATTTTTATGCAAAATTATAATTGAAGTTGAAAAATAAATTTAGCTTTTTTTTTAATGGCTTCCTGATCCTCTCGTTTACTTTCATGATGCACTTTTCTTTTACATAAATTTTTTAATGTTCTAATTTACATGCAAGTATCTTATATTTATTTTATACAAGTAGTGCAGGTCTGCTTTCTTTTAAATTAGATCTCTTTCTTCTAGCATTTTATTTCCTTTCATTTATGGTTATGTTGAAATTTTCTTATGTTAATATACATAAGTACATGTATGTATGTAAATATATGTTCAAATATGAGCCGCTAAACTCCTTTTGTTTAGGTGTGGTGAATTGCTCATAAAGTATAGAAAATTAACATAAGTGATTACGTTTATGATTTCTTTTTTAAGTTTAATGAAATATTGAGGTAAATGCAGTTTGTTAATGAGTTCAATAGTTTATATTGTTCAAAACAAATAGGCAATGCCTAACCAAACATAAGAAAAAGTTATATCTTCATCAGCACAAGGTTATTTTCATGAAATTGAGAATAAAATCAAATTTTAATAGTATAGATTAGTAATTAACGGTAAATAAAATATATTAAAAATAATTTGGATTTTTAGTTTTATATAATTTTCATAAGAGTTTATAAGTGGTTAGAAGGTGTATCAGAGTTTGATGGTTTAACTTATCTTAGTGAATAACACAAAAATTATGATAAATACATCTACTAATTTACAAATGATTATAAAGAGGATCATAAAATCATCCTATGTTGATTTATATGATTATGGGAGGTATTAACCAGTAAACTATAGTCTAATCTAATAGTTTAATTATAAAACTTTCCTAGTTTTTAGCAATTTTAGTCAACAAAATTCTCAAAATACTTTGTTCAATTTAATTATGTAAATTTGAGATTAACTCTTTCTCAATGGATCAACCCCTACTCGCATATGTATACCATGTTATGTTTTTGATTTTGCTATTTTAATTTTGTACAAATTCAGCAGTTTCCTAATCAAAATAAAATCCGCTTTCGAATTCACCATACAACAGTGACCAATCTAGGATTAACACATGTCTAAATGCTCTGTGGATATTATCCTAATTACCAACAGCAAGTTAAAGCAGAGAGAAATAGACGAACTTGCCCCTAGTTTATCCTTATCATGGGATCATGGGTCTCAAATCAGATCCTTTATTGTTCCTTGCTACAAATGGTGCTTGCTCCATCTGCACCATTATAATGGGTTTCTCGTATATTGTTGCAAATGGTTGTTCTAAATCAATTCCACGACCAAGCCGTACATGTTGGTGCGGTTTCCATCCACCTTATAGAATAAGCTATATTTCAAAGATCTCTTTTCTCGTCTAATAGGCTCTCGTCTAAAAGGTCTCGGATGGAGGTTATTTCATATATTCCCTAATGATCCTCTTTGGTGTCTTTATCAACCTAGAATAAAAGAAAACTCCATTTCTCACTTTAGCTACTTCAAATCCCTTACATCATCGTCGACTTTCCTTTTCCATTATCTTTTCTAGATTTGATTCCACGAAGTTATCCTCTTTCTAAAATAATGATCTCTTTAAGAATTCCAGTCTCCATGTCCTCTTGGCACAAGTGTCCGCCATACCCAAACTGCAAATTTGGCACACCAGGATGCGGAGATTTGATACGGCTTTAAGCAGTATCAGATTTGATACAGCTCTTAGCCGTATCATATTTTCTTTGCTAGTTCATTTGTTAAAGCTTTAAGTCGTATCAAATCAGCATCAGATTTTTGCTTCCAGTTACCCGCAGTATTTTCATTTTTTGCAGTTGGTACCAAATTCATTTCCCTCTTTTACCTTTCATCCATTTTATTTTTCTACAATCGAAAAAGGGAAAAATCATACTATTTTTGGGGAAACTCCACAATCCATCATCAAATCGCAACCAACCAAGGGGATACCTGAAGATCTGGATTCTTCTCACAAAAACGAAAAAAAGGAAACTTTGGATATCCTTCTGATGATTCGGAGGATGACGAATTTGACCCAGATGACGTTAACCTTGGTAGCAGCAAATTGGATAGTTCCGGCTCTGATGAATTAGAATTTACATCTTATTCTGATGAGTTTTCTATTGAACTAAGCAAATCTGCAGGTGCTAATAAAATTAAAGAAAAGAAGTCTAAACTTGGTTCTGCTTTAGACTCAAAGCTGAAGTTAGACAATATGCTAGAGTCTTGAAGTAGGCAAGTTGAAAGACTAGATTACAATATGATTTATGATGTAAGTTCCTTTAGCTTGATTATGTCTATTTAATATAAATTTAGGATACAACCGAATACCAATTAAATTATTTCTTGTGGTCGACCTGGTAGGCTTCAAGTTATGGAAACCACAAAATTTCTAAGAAATTAATGTTACCGTATAGTTATATATTTATTGATGCACTTTGTGGTGGTAGAAACCGAGATGCTAAACAAGAGATGCTTCTCTGTATGTTTTTTTCTAATTTCACTTTTTAGTGTTAGGACCTAAAATTGTAGGTCACATTGATCAAATGTACTTCAATTACTGAGCCACTCACAAATCCATATGTTGCGACTTTTTGGCAGTGCTGAAACAAGAATGAGATGTTCTGTTTTATTATTCAAACCACTATGTGCTTGGTTGTAGACTATACCACACTTAATATAGGAGTTGATGCTTGAACTTACCTTGCAGTATGTTGTTTCTAAAATTTTAATGCATTACAGTTGCATTCTACTACACGCGGATACAAGATGTTAGGTAGAAAATAATCTGCTCTCAGTCTTGCATTACCTTGTTTATGTTGAAGATTCAGAAGTGCATTGTGGCTAATGTTTGATAACATCATAAGGATATGTTAGTTTTCTCTATTCTCATAATGTTAATTACATTATAGCCTGTTATTATCTATTCATGTCCCCAATTCTCAAATGGTGTACCCCCTCAGATCTCCAGGACGATCCTTGAAACTCTGACAAACCTGGCACGGAATCATCCGTATGTGGAAAAAAATATTACTTGACTTTGAGCTTCCAATTCCTTCTTCATATAGAAGATGTTCATCCGATAATGGTCGCGGTAAGTCAATATTAGTTGAGGAAGATAAACCTGAAGACAGAAAACACGAATATATTATTGTCTTGCTCCTAAGTCTCTTAAACTAACCATTGTACATGAGAAGAATAGTGCATCTTGAATAGCTCTTGAATTTTCTTGAGGTCATTATGGTCAATGTTGTCATTGATTCTGGATTTTCAACTGAAAATGGAGCCTCATTAGCTTCATTTGAACAACCATCTGACCAAGAAGCTACCTCACAGGATAACAACATGAATGTTGATTCAACTGGCGCTTCTGATGGCGTTCATGATAAATTGTTCAAAAATGAAGATAAAAGTGGCACTTCTACGTCTTTAAATAGTGAAAGCAATATAAGGTCGATATTCTTGGGCTTCCACATCTATAACTTTGGCTTTTATGCTCATTGCTAGCACGTGAAGGATTGTCAAATAACACATATGTTCTTGTTGCTGAGGTATTAAAGAAGTTAGTGGTTGTTGCTCCAACCTATTATCATCTGTTCATCACAGAATTAGCTAACTCAGTGTGCAATTTAACGACATCTGCGAGGCATGAGTTGCACTTATACAAGGATCTCGAGAAGGAACTTCTCACCTCATCATCAACCATTAGCACTTTGATCTTGCAATTCTGCAGGCTTTAAATTCACTTGTTTCAACATTACATGAGAAAAAAGATCCATAGTTGCTTCTTGAGAAGGATTACACTGATGCTCTTTCTTTGGTATCCGAAATAAATGCATCATTAGAAACATTATAGGTCGAATTGAGTAATACAAAAAGCAAAATAGAAAATTCATCCAACTCCACATCAGATTTGTCCACCGCTTCCAAGGATCCTTCATCCACTACAATGCCACCGCTTCCAGCTGGATCTCAGAATATATTTCCATAGATTGAATCTTTCTTTGTGACTTGTTAGAAATTATTCCCTGATCCATCAGAATCGCTTCAAGAGCATAGTACTGCATCGAACTCTGACTCTGTAACCAAAGTTGATGAAAAGAATGCCGCTTTTATTAAATTTTCAGAAAAGCTTAGGAAGTTGTTAAATTCTTTTATTCGACAGAACCTGGGTTAATTGAACAGCATAGGAAGTTGTTACTATACAATATGTTTTACGAATCATTTGCTAAGGGTAATTATGATATTTTGAGCGGCTCATCTCATAATTTTTGTTTTGTATGTCTATTTTACGAATGGATTTGTCTAGTGCACTTTTTTCTCATAGAAAGTAACTGATTTGGCACACAATATTTTTGTGCATCCCAATATCTTTTTCTTCTCCTTATTAATGGTTTTCCATCTTCTTGTATTTTCTAGGAGACATACAAGAATGCTACCTCGGGCTCAAGTAACGATGAAGATAGGGAAACATCAATTAATTAGAAGAAAACCAACAAAAAAGAATCTAAAGAAAAATTGAAGCCAGATTCATAGAACATCAGCAAGCGCAAAAAAATCTAAATCTGTTGAACGGACTGATGCATATCGAAAGCCTGATTCTAGAAGGAAAAATCTTCTTCATTTGTATGTGGAAAACTTGGTGAAGATGCTAGAAAGGTACGAGGGAAGCTATCCTAGAGGTGTGTGCATATGTGTATGTGAGCATGCGCGCTCGCTCATGTTTGTATTTTTCTTAACATTATTTTTCTTCCAAAACATCAATTATTAGGTCAAGGACCCCTAGTTCAACTGGTTTATGGTACAATGCTATAGACTTTTAATGTTTTAGAGGTCATGAGTCTGAAATCTTAAGACATCAAAATGAGTTTTGCTTTAAATAAAGTATCACTTTTACTATAAAGAATTTACCAGTTATCTGAAGCCATCTATAAGCATGATCAGTTAGTAATTGTTCGCCTTCTTTACAAGATTTGATGTTGTCCTCTATTTTAAGTAACTAAAATAAGTTTTTCTATAAATGTAAAGAGACTGTTATTTACATAGGTCAATTGGTTTTGTGAATAACCATGTAGTTCTCTTTGAGAAAAGTGACTACAACAAACAAGCTTATTTTTAGTTCCGTTTAACCCAGCATATATAGTTAGGCACCCAGATATGGCTACACATCTATGCCAATATTTCTTTGTTTTATTTATCATTGTATCGTTGATTTCAAACAAGCAACCTCACTCTTAAGTCTTATGTGACTTGTTTTAGTGTTCCATTTGTTCTTTTACCACTTATTATATGCTCGATGGTAATTACTATAATGTATTTGAGTGTAGAAACATTACAAAGCTTTCAAGAATGCCAATATCCTATACAGGAGGTCAAAGAAAATTTTGCACAAGAACTTGGTATCACATATCAGCAGGTCATTGAAAGTTCACTCAATTCAGAGGGAAATTTTTGACTGGTAGTAGTCTTACGTCATGCTGATAACACGTATCAAAGCATGATTCATGTCATGGACCATACCTGGTTATTCCTGTCCAAACATGACTCCCGTCATAAGGTACTGGTACTTCAAATGTTTGAAGTTAGAAACATGAGTTAATCTTCATTATGCAGCACTATATATCATGATGGGTCTAAGTATCAATGAAATAGCATTTTTTTGTGCATGTATTTAGAACTGAAGCTTACATCCAGCGCAGTTATCTTTTTTGTAACTTATATGCATACACCTTTGTATGTTCCAGGTATATGTCATCCTTATTATTGAAGTTATGTAGAATGCACTCATCAAGTGGTGCAGTGGTAGGAAGGGGGCATTTGCGGAGAATTGTGAAGTACTGGGAGCATAATATCGATTGATATTCTAGTAGAACAAGGCATGTATTTTTTTATTCTCCATTATGAATTTAAATGCATAATCGCATTTGTATTGATCACCGATGTTCTAAATAAATGCTTGAATTGATTATTGATATTCTAGTAGAACAATGTATTTTTTAAAAAAATTAGATACGGCTGATGGTCGTATCGAACTTAAATTAAGATACGGTCATTAGCCGTATCTTTTTTTTAAATTTGATACGGCCATTATCCATATCAAATTGAGAATTTGATACGACTAATGGTCGTATCTTTTTTTTTTTAATTTGATACGGCCATGAACCGTATCAATTTAACAAAGACACCAAATTTTGATACGGCCCATAGCACTGCCAAATCGAATTAGATACGGTCATGAGCAGTGCCTAATTAGCATTTTTGGTGTAGTGGTCTTTTATTCCAATGATAGAGTTCAGCAAGATCCTTGGGTCGATATTCTCCAAGTCAACCTTAAAGTTCTTGCTTGCAACTCCAAAAACCATTGCCATCAAGATTATTAAAAGGATTCCCTGTCAATCGAAACAAGCATTATGTTAAATCTAGTCAAATAGCTCCTAGGGCTCTCTTCAGGCCTTTGCTTCACACTCAAGAGCATTATCGCATTCTTTGGTCATGAAACATGAAGAACCGATCAAACGATATAGTCAAAATATGGGTAGATTTGTTATCCAATTATGGAAACTACATGCTACAGTCAAACAAACAGAGTGGATACAACATCCCATCACATTCTATGAAGCATCCAACACATCCATATATAGCATGTAACCACTGGATCTTATTTTCCATAAACATATCAAGCGCAGGAAGCTAGTAACCATTAGGCTATTACAAAGGTTATCTGTAAAAGGATTTAACCTTGCCATATTCACCTTATATATGATAATTAGCCTGCGTTCATTTTGGGTATATATTGGTGAAAATATTCTACTTGCTCATGAGCAATTCATGCAATTTAATAGAAAAGGAAGTGGGATGCTCTATATTAAAGTTGACTTACAAAAAGAGTATGACTTTGTTAGTAAGAGATTCATCTGTTATATCTTATGAAGGATGGGTTTCTCTAGGGCTATTGTACGACTTACCAAGACATGTATTTTCACACCTACCTTTTCCATTCTGGTCCTTAATTTGAAGTCCGAAAAGTTTTATTTCCAGTAATAGAGGATTGAGGCAAGGTGATCTGTTGTATGATTTTTGTTTGATGATAACAATCATATAATATTGTTTAAATGTGTTTGTAATTGTACAATTTTATATTTTATTTCATAGAAATAAATATTTATCGAATAATATACTATTATACACAACTCATAATATATTTATTCAATTAAATATTTTATTTCAAAATCTGAAATAGTACAACATTCTAACTCCACTATTATATATCCATAGTTATAATATTTTATATGGAATTGTACTACTGAATTAATTTGAATATGATAGACAATTTGATTTGAACACAATAAAATAATATTTTATTTCAATCAAGTTTGTTTATTACAAATATCAGTACAATTCTCTCATTCTATACATTTGTTCCTCACTATAACATTCATACAATCACTCGGTTATATAGACTCTCATACACATTCATTAGCTGACACTCATACACTCTGCTTCATCTTCTTTCTTCACAGCCTCACAGTCAATCCAGTCAAGACCTGCTTACCTGTCACATGAAACACACACAGAGTACACTGCAATAGAAATAAATCTGAAGTGCATACAAATATTTATTTATTTTAATTTTTATTTGCCTCAAAATTTCGGTGTGTTTCTCATCACTTTTCTGATTCAGTCTGAAACATATTTTCTGATATGAAAGGACAGGAAAAATATTTTTGAATGGCTGCATATAGGCACATGTATAAAAATACACGTGTGCACTGCCTCACCAATCAAAACACAGTAGCGAGCGACTGAGGAGTAGCCACGTGGACTAAGTCGACTCAGTGCATACTCAAGCAACACAAAGAAGGTAGCACAAGTGTATGGTGCAATGTTTTAAGTTCAACTCGACAAGCCAGCAAAGGTGGAGCACAACTCAGCATGACAAGGTTAATGTACACAAGCAGGGCAGTTTTCATGGTTGTAGTAGCATGTATATGCACATATACATACAAATGTTGTTTCATTTTCAAGTGCATGGTTCAACAACATAAGATAGATGAATGGCACGGCAAACTAACAAGACAACTCGAAATACCAGAATTTCTGAGTATCAACAGCAGTAAAGTTATTTTGGCAAGGAACACAAATGATCAAGCAATATCACACAGTAAGGGATACACGCACAACCAACTAAGTCAAGTAGTGCATATATTATGAATAAGGAGCGGTGTGATCAAATGAGGCATCTTTTCTTATCAGTTCATTAAAATGTTCAAGTAGAATTTTTTTTAACATCTGTTTGTAGCAGCACAAGCTAAAGGTTCCAAGTACAAACAGTAATACGACAAAATGACTCATCACACATGGATTTAGAAGAAATATACAACTGAGGCTTGTGCAACAATCAATATACACAAGGACTAGTACACGTAACAATGCATATCATAACATTAGACAAAGGAAATAGGGTTATATTAATGGATTCAAGTATAACATCAGTTCAAATTTGTGGCATTCTCAAGAGAAGCATCTGTACTAAATCAAATATAGCAACTATTAAATTTTAAGGCACAAATTTGTCGAGACAAATAAATGAAGTATCAGAATTTAGCATCAGTTTGAAAATCTAAAGGCATGATCAAACATTATATCAGTTCTCATCAAAGTCAAAGCATCAATCCAAGGTCGAGGCAATCCAAGAGTAATATCAGTTCATAAGAAAAATGATTGGAGCAGCAGATTAAAGTCAAGTACGAGACAGATTTAAAAAAAAAGAAATCATTTTTAATGGTGTCGAAGGTATTAACATAAAGTACAAGAAATCCAAGTATCAATATATTATGGACCAATTCAGAAGTATGAATATACACGGTGGTTTTAAATTCAAAGAAATATCCAGAATATTATGAAGAATTCAAGCCCACAATTTTTTATATATCATGACCGAGTCTAATACGAAATCAGGGCATATATATCGGATTAACATCCTATATAAACACCAATCATCACTGGCAATTATCTATTGAAATCCAACACAATCAATTCAAAGAATTCAAGAGAAAATCGAATAACTCACATATTTTCTAGGGTTTCGATCGCCAGACAGAGAGGCCCAAATCATGACTACGAGGATCGACGCAAGTCATTCTTCAAAGATTTTTCAAAGCATCAAGCAATTAATCGTGATTCGATTTGGGGGATTTATAGAAAACCCAAGATTTTCTTTCCAGAGCCGCCGCCATTTCAAAAAGAAGAGGAAGTGATCGGTTAAAAGGAAATAAGTGTGCACACTAACAAAAGGAGGCCGGCCAAATTATAAAGGAGGCTAAAAGGATTTATTTACAAAGTTTTTAAAAAAGTAGGGTTTTAATTTTTTTAAATTGTTTTTACTTTTATGCATTCTTTAAATTGTTTTTAAAGTTTTCTAGTTTGTCTGTAAAACTAGGGGGACGAGTTATGGGGTTTGTAATTTGGGGAAATCTAATTTCGGGGATGGAAATCAATGCAGATTTTTTAGTGTAGGATTAGTGCAACTAGAGCAAGATTTTGAGGCCTTTTGTTTAGCTCCTGGTAGAAACTGGGGATAAGTTTTGAGCGTAGGGTTAGGACAAATAGGTTCGGAATTGTCGCGAGTTTACGGGTGTTGTAAGCATTGTAATTGTTGACTAATACCTAGTAGAAACCTTGGGGAATGCATCAGAAGGCTGGGTTTTGCCGAAGCTGGGTATATCTGTGTGTTATTTATTTTCCGCATTACTCTGATTATTATCTGTGATTGATATTATTTAATTACTCAGCAAAAACTATGATATGCCATGTTCACCCCCCTCTAGCGTTAATTTAGATCCTATAAGTGGTATCAGAGCAGGTATTTTTTATTTTAAAATAACTCTAGAGTCATGGATTTCCCTAATGGTGAGTTTTCTAGTTGTCAATCTAGCAAGAATTTTTTCCACTATAATCCCAACTATTTTTAATGGAACAGATTTTTTAAATTGGAAATTAAAAATGGAAATTTATTTAAAATCTGTTAATGTTAGATGTTGGGATATTATTGAAAATGGACATGATGTGGTGGATAAGAATGACATTATAATTACTTATTGTGCTATGCACATTTTATATTCTTATGTTAATGATGATCAATATAACCATATCTCCCATTGTTTGACTACACAGGAAATATGGAAAACTCTCGACGCATTGTATGGAAGAAAAGACAACAATAGCTCAAAACCCCTGATTGCCAACTAAGTTTCAGAATTATGCTTGATAGGATTTACAGAAGATGAAATAGATGATGACAGTGATGAAGACTCAACAGATGACGACCACGATGAATTTCCTTTTAAAAAGTTAATTCTTCATTGTGACAAATTAACTAAAACTGTTGAGAGTTTCAAACTGACAAATAAAAATTTAAAATCTAAAAATATTGAGTTGAGCAATAAAAATCATGATTTAGAATTAAAACTTGAAAACGTTAAACACATTGAAAACTCGAATTGGAAAAAATGTTTAGATTTGGAAAATGATTTAGTTCATCTTAATGAAAAATTTCAAAAGCCTGAAAAAGGAAATGTGTGTTACGACCCGAAATCCCCCCTACAGGAAATGACGGATTGTACTGAGGACAAGCCACATCGGAATGCAAACAGAAGAACTTTTCACTGTTAATTACAACAATTCATCAGAATACAAGAATATACAGAGCATAAACAAATAATATACATCAGAAAAATATCAGAGATTACAACACATTTAAATACATCGCAGCGGAAAAGTAATACAATACACAACTGAAACGGATACAGAGATTTCCGGATATCTTTCCAGCTGTAAACCAGGTTCCTGTGTATATAAATCTGCAAATCCAAAACTACTAGCTGCCCGTGTCAAAATAAGGGCACCAGAGTTTAGGTTAAAACAATAAACTCCAGGTCAGTCAAGGGACTGGTGTGAGAACTAAAACAGTTATTAATCTTTATTTTAAAGTTAGGTAAATCAAGGGACCACGCTATATAACATGGAACGGGTTTCCTCCCAAGAACACCAGTGCATAAAACAACAACGCAATGCTAAATAAAGAACAATGAAGCTATTATAATACCCAGATCCCATCACACAATGCAACACAAGCCGGGGGATAGGGTTTTACCTTATAATAGCCAAAGAATGCTTGATACGCTAAATTTCATCTTTTATTATTACTATAAGTGTATAGTGTCAAAACAATTTCAATCGTAAGTATTAATCATAGACGGCATGGGTACCGTATATCATGTCGACAATACTAGCCTCTACAATCAAAACCACACATGTCACGTATTGGAAGTTGGATTTCCATCTGTGAACTGAGGCAAGGGATCGTCGTCCACCGAATTCGAGACGCTCTAGCCCGTGTCTCAGGCAAGCGCGCAGGCAAGCCTTTGGATCGTCAGGGCCGGTCCACCGATGTGGATTAAAATGCCTAAATACTGCATTTCCCCACTATATGGGGTGTCAATGAGTCCAATGACTCCATTGGTCCCGGATCGATCGATATATCCAAGGCGCCTCGCAACGGCAACAACCACATAAGCCAAACTCGTCAGGGCGTGTAAAAACACTGACGCCACTTCTAGCTAGAAGGAAATGCATGCCCTCCCTGATGTCCTCTCCCGTTTTTGGTTCACAAGCGGGGTGTGAGGCTCGCATATCAACGCTACACAAAGCTATGCCAGACAGGCCGTGCTTTGATCATCAACCACAAGACTTTGCTTTTCAACAGAAGCCGTGATCAATTGCCACTTAGGCATGCCACACAGGCAATTCACTCCATGCGTTTGATATCCATCAATATATAACCTCTGAGCTCGTACGTCACAGAGAAGGGCGTTAAGCAAGAGAATAAATACTCCGCCGCCAAACAGATATATATTTAATAGAAATCAATCACACAGAATAAACTCCAATGTCAGACACATAGTCCATTTGCAAGTCCGTTCTGGGTCTGAACGAAACCGGAGGCACCTTGTACCTCGCATAACCATCGATCTCCAAGTACGTCTGGACAACCACTAACTGATTCCCTCCTCTTGGGTGTACAGACCAATCAAGATCATCAGTAATCACCCAAACGACGTGAAGACCTCCGGTCTTCGACCACCGTCTTCATCCTCAACACCATGTCGAATCAGTTATTCAGAATGGGATAAACCCGGTCTTTCTGAATAACTCGTGTATATAATAAACAAGTGTTACACAAACACAACATACGCCTCATTCCAATTCATAATATTCTTTTTTTCAAATATTCTTATACTTTGGGAAAGGTTCCCATTAATTTTATCAAAGATAATTTTTTTAATTTATTCGTTAATTTTCTTTTGAATATCAATTCAAACTAGTCGGGATTAGCGAACCACACCGAAGTAATCATTTATTTTATTTCTCAAACCCAACATATTCATCCCATGAAGTAAAACTAGTCGTACTTCATATCTAACACCACGGTGTTATCGGTAAATTCAATTACCATTTCACGTTCAAATCTAATTAAAGATTTAACTATCACCTAGAGCAAAACTGGTGATACTCCATTCTCAATCATCTTAATCTAATTAAAGATTCATTAAAACTCCACTTAGTTTTGATCTTCCCAAAAATCAATATCCTGTCTTTAACTGGGTTAAAGAACCAATGTCGTCTAAAACACGGCTCACGATAAACTCAAAATCACATTTGATATTAAATACAAGGCTCTGAATAGAAAATATACCGGCTTATATTCAATATCAAATTCTACGACCAACAAATATCGTATTGGAAATAACGATATAAATATATCTTTCAAATTTCCATAACAATATCTGTATAATCACGAAATCCAACGTCGAAATATTCCCAAGACATTTTCGATTCAAATCCATTCCAATTTAATTATTGAAACCTCTGGTTATTTTCAAAACCATTTCAAATCCAATTTATTTATTTAAAAATAAATAAATTATTATCCTAGTTCAAAACTAGTTCATTTCGATAAAAGTCTATTTTTATCTTTTCAAATATGAAGTTTTTCATCCCAATTCTTCACAAATCATTTCTTATGATTTTACACAAATTATTACTATTTTTAATAATTTTATCAAGGCCCGTACAGTCGATTTCCATCAACGGCCATCGAACTGCACTTACAGCGACCTTTTCCAAATTTGATTTGGACATAATTCCAAATCCAACCGTTAGATTTCAAATCTCTTATATTCATTAGAAATCTCCTTTCGATACGAACCCAACGGTTCTGGTTTTAGGAGAATCCAACGGCCGGATCTCCCGTAATATCCAATCAAAGCCAATGGTCGAAATTCGCGAACTACCGCGGCGCGGCGTGTTCTTTTTAGGCCATTATATATATATATAATATATATATTATATATATTTCATCGATTTCCTTTCAAAACATATTTTATAAATCGTTTTAAATTCGTTTTCAAAACGATTTCAACTTCATATTCAATTTCTAATCAAAATTGAATATTCCACATTATCGATATACAAATGATAATATTTTCAAAACGTTATATTTTGAAATCACTTTCTTTTTTGTATTCATTATAAAAATGAATAAAATCGATATAAATATCGTTCACGTCAAATTGGCGTCAATCTAATCAACACGGCTTTTATTCAACACATGAATGTTTTCAATTCAACACATGAATTTATCTTCTATTCAACACATGAATTTATTTTCAATTCAACACGTGAATTTATTTTTCAATTCAACACATGAATTTATTTTTCAATTCAACACATGAATATTTATTCTATTCAACACATGAATTAATATTTCTTATTTTCCAAATTGGAATGAGGCCCAATCAATTACCATATAACGTTAATTATATGGATTCCCTAAAACACATGTATATAACAGCAACGATAAATCATCAACCATCATCCAGAGTGCACCACACAACTGTATAAGCATTAAATATAAATAATTAACGCTTACACAGTCTGTCAATCCATCGATTGACATACAACTAAACAATCGGGATTAGTGTACGTCAAATCTCATCCCAATACCCGTGTGGGGTTTCAAAACAACAAACACAGATTTTATTTGTGCTGTTGGGCGATGTGTAAAATTTATCGTCTCAATCAATATTAGTCAAATCAGTGTATATAAACAAATCGTCCGATTTATTTATAAATATTTATTTTATATACATGTTAAAAATCATATTTTTAACTATAAAATATTTTCCATTATAAAATATTTTTATTTGATTCCACATCACACAATCAAATTTCACAACACAACAATCAAACAAACAAGTCATCCATGGTCTGTGGACGACGGGTGTCGGGTGCTGCTAAGCACCGTCTGCATCCTAATATATATTTCAAACTAGAAATAAAATTAAAAGTGAGGAGTTCTTACCGACTAGCTAAACCAATACACCGCGACTCTTCATATGTGGAAGTCTTCACCGTTCTCGCCTTTTGTCAATTTCGTTGTCCGTAGCCACTACATATATAAAAATCACATTTTTATATTATTGCTATGTATGTAAAAATTACATTTTTAAAATGCTACTATATAGATAAAAAT
Source organism: Allium sativum (assembly GCA_030737875.1). Lineage (NCBI taxonomy): Eukaryota > Viridiplantae > Streptophyta > Magnoliopsida > Asparagales > Amaryllidaceae > Allium > Allium sativum. The sequence goes on from CM060912.1 coordinate 154,828,845, forward strand.
TCTATTTTTACATCGCTACTATATAGATAAAAATTATATTTTTACATCGCTACTATATAGATAAAAATTCTATTTTTACATCGCTAATATATAGATAAAAATTCTATTTTTATTCTTCTCACTATATAAAAATCCGACCTTTTCTATTTGATTTACGATATAAAAATCCGATCTTTTCTATTCGATTAACTATATAAAAATCCTACCTTTTCTATTCGATTAACTATATAAAAATCCGACCTTTTCTATTCGATTAACTATATAAAAATCTGACCTTTTCTATTTGATTTACTATATAAAAATCCGACCTTTCTTATTTGATTTACTATATAAAAATCCGACCTTTCTTTTCTATGATTAAAAATCACGTCTTTCCTTATTAAAAATCATAGCTTTTCAGATTAAAAATCAAATCTTTCTATACTGAAAATCCTATGTATTCTATATTAAAAATCAAGTGTTTTATAATCTAAAAACATTAAATAAATGAAGATTAACAAAATACGAAGGCTTACAGTTTGAATCAGGAGTGGTAGGGGCTGTTGATCGTTGGACGGGGCACTGGGAGTTCGGTGCAGGTGGTCACCTTGGTGGTGGGAGGCTGCGGCAGGCGTGGCAGGGCCACGATGGTGCGTCAGCGTAGGTGGAGGGAAAGGGGGCGGCTTGGGGTACGGGTCTCGATTTGGGGCTGTAGGGTGTTGAAATCGAATGGGAGAGAGAAAGGGAAGGGGAAGGAGGAAGCGGCGCGCGATGGGGGGGTTGACGCGTCGTGCGGCGGTGGTGGTAGAGGGGGGCCGCGCTGTAGTCGATTAAGGTTTTTTTTTCGATTTATGAACTGAGGGAGAATAAAAGGGGGAGGAGAGAGTATATGAATATATATATTTATTTATTTAATTATTTTAATTTTAAAAAGCAACTTCTTATTTCAACCTCCAAAGAGACCCACCGCCTGTCGTCCCTAGCTAATTACCCCCATTCCGAACACAATGGGATATGTATCATAAGCTAATTCGTTCGTTTCGATCAGTTTTCGTCAAAATCAACATATAACTCTATATATTGAATTTGAACGCATATTTTATTTTACCGGGGCCACATGCTAACTAGAAAAATTCTCGAAAAATATTTTCTAGCTTCGTATTGACGATACGGTCCTAACAAAACTGATTTCGTCAAATTCCGAGACCGTTTGAAAAATGGCTATTTTCCAGTCGATTAAAATCAACTGAAACTGGTCAAACGCGTTTTACTTCGCCACGCCCACATATTGATTCAAAAAATTACGAATTTTGGAATCTAGCAATAACTAGACAACACGGATCCAACAAAAGTTGTTTCGTCGAAAACCGAAGTCATTTGCAAAACTGCTATTTTTAAGGGCCAGAATTGCATAGCGACTATTCTGAAATTTCAATTGGGCATAACTTTTTATCCCCGCTATGAAATATCAATTTTTCTGATTCATTGGAAAGATATTATCAATTAGATTCTAATATTTTTGGTTTCACTAAAATCCGGTTTATTTTGAATCCTATACATTCATTTGAACTTTGAAATCGAATTATCGAACTACCGCGCCATTTTCAGTTCCTTTTATAATTTAAAATAAATATTTATATTCAAATGACTCGTCGTTTTTATTTAAAATAATTCATTCTAAATGTTCAAAATTCACTAAAATTGCCAAACTAAAATTTTTAAATTGGCCTAGATTTCCGGGTTATTACAATCTCCCCCACTTAAAACTTTTCGTCCCCGAAAAGGAACGAAGTCGAAAGTTGTTTTACAAATCAACTCAACTTCCATTATTTTCATTATGGCTTAAGTTCTTCAACTTTTCAGTTTCTAAGAACTTTTCAAAATTTTCCAAAATTTGGCTAACACCCTAAATTTTCGAAAAATTTCGCCATAACCTCCCCTGCACCGGGGACTTGGGATATTTCATATAGCCTCCCATGGCCTTCTTCAATCCAAAAGAAAAAGAAAAAGCCAAGCGGCTAGCCAATCGGCTCATAAAATCGTCCAAACCCAAAGAAATACAATAAACATTACCTATTTGTCGGGCAAACAATTTTATTCCTCTGCTCTAGCCTCCTTGCTATGACCTGTTCAATGTAAGTACATGTATATGCATGCAAATGCGACAAATTTTCAATACAATTCACTATTTGGTTCAATTTGGCTAAAGGTTCAACATTTATTTAACCAAAACAATAATCATACAATATAATCTGCAATCAATTAGTTGATTATCCTTTCAAATTCATAACTTTGATACATAGTACAAAAATCAGATTTTTGATGCCAAATCACAACAATAGGCCCTATCTAATTTCAGTTCTCACACCAGTCAATTGGAAATATATAAATATCACACCTTCGAATCTCGAACACAAATACTAACGATGTCGCGACATCACCAGAATTATCCCCGAGGGACTAGAGCGTGATTCTATATCTACCCAATATATTAAAACTTCGAATATACGTTTGCAAGGCGTATATGCAAAATCTTTATATATTGGATTATCCAAATTTAATACAAATAAATATTCAAATAAGTTGAATAAAGTTTAAATTTTCAAAACAAAAATTGTTTTCATTTTAAAAATATACTCTTCACACTCATTCTAGGATACTACTGATCCCATCTCTAACGAGTCATTCTTATTGGATATTACTAACCCACTCTCCGATGAATTCTTTCGTTTGGTTCTAATGTGTCTTGTTCTCCGAGCTCTGTAAACCAAAGCTCTGATACCAAGCTGTTACGACCCGAAATCCCCCCTACGGGAAATGACGGATTGTACTGGGGACAAGCCACATCGGAACGCAAACAGAAGAATATTTCATTGTTAATTACAACAATTCATCATAATACAAGAATATACAGAGTATAAACAAATAATATACATCAGAAAAATATCAGAGATTACAATACATTTAAATACATCGCAGCGGAAAAATAATACAATACACAACTGAAAGAGATATACGGATACAGAGCTTTCCGGATATCGTTCCAGCTGTAAACCAGGTTCCTGTGTATATAAATCTGCAAAACCAAAACTACTAGCTGCCCGTGACAAAATAAGGGCACCCAGAGTTTAGGTTAAAACAATAAACTCCAGGTCAGTCATGGGACTGGCGTGAGAACTAAAACAGTTATTAATCTTTATTTTAAAGTTAGGTAAATCAAGGGACCACGCCGTATAACACGGAACGGGTTTCCTCCCAAGAACACCAGTGCATAAAACAACAGCGCAATGCTAAATAAAGAACAATGAAGCTATTATAAGACCCAGGTCCCATTACATAATGCAACACAAGCCGGAGGATAGGGTTTTACCTTATAATAGCCAAAGAATGCTTGATACGCTAAATTTCATCTTTTATTATTACTATAAGTGTATAGTGTCAAAACAATTTCAGTCATAAGTATTAATCATAGACGGCATGGGTACCATATACTAGCCTCTACAATACTAGCCTCTACAATCAAAACCGCACATGTCACGTATTGGAAGTTGGATTTCCATCTGTGAACTGAGGCAAGGGATCGACCTCCACCGAATTCGAGAAGCTCTAGCTCGTGTCTCAGGCAAGCGCGCAGGCAAGCCTTTGGATCGTCAGGGCCGGTCCACCGATGTGGATTAAAATGCCTGAACACTGTGTTTCCCCACCCTATGGGGTGTCAATGAGTCCAATGACTCCATCGGTCCCGGATCGACCGATATATCTGAGGCGCTTCGCAACAGCAACAACCACATAAGTCAAACTCGTTAGGGTGTGTAAAACCACTGACGCCACTTTTAGCTAGAAGGAAACGCATGCCCTTCCTGATGTCATCACCCGTTTCTGGTTCACAACCGGGGTGTGAGGCTCGCGAATTAACGCTACACATAGCTATGCCACACAAGCCGTGCTTTGATCATCAACCACGAGACTTTGCTTTTCAACAGAAGCCTTGATCAATTGCCACTTAGGCATGCCACACAGGCAATTCACTCCATGCGTTTGATATCCATCAATATATAACCTCTGAGCTCGTACGTCACAGAGAAGGGCGTTAAGCAAGAGAATAAATTCTCCGCCGCCAAACAGATATATATTTAATAGAAATCAATCACATAGAATAAAATCCAATGTCAGACACACAGTCCATCTACAAGTCCGTTCTGGGTCTGAACGAAACCGGAGGCACCTTGTACCTCGCATATCCATCGATCTCCAAGTACGTCTGGACGACCACTAACTGATTCCCTCCTCTTGGGTGTACGGCCCAATCAAGATCATCAGTAATCAACCAAACGACGTGAAGACCTCCGGTCTTCGACCACTGTCTGCATCCTCGACACCACGTCGAATCAGTTATTCAGAATGAGATAAATCCGGTCTTTCTGAATAACTCGCGTATATAATAGACAAGTGTTACACAAACACAACATACGCCTCATTCCAATTCGGAATATTCTCTTATTCAAATATTCTTATACTTTGAGAAAGGTTCCCATTAATTTTATCAAAGATAAGTTCTTAAAATTTATTCTTTAATCTTCTTTTGAATATTAATTCAAATTAGTCGGGATTAGCGAAACTCACTGAAGTAATCATTTATTTTATTTCCCAATCTCAACCTATTCATCCCATGAAGTAAAACTAGTCGTACTTTATATCTAACACCACAGTGTTATCGGTAAATTCAATTACCATTTCACGTTCAAACCTAATTAAAGATTTAACAATCGCCTGGATCAAAACTGGTGATACTCCATTCTCGATCATCTCAATCTAATTAAAGATTCATTAAAACTCCACTTAGCTTTAATCTTCCCAAAAATCAATATCCTGTCTTTAACTGGTTTAAAGAACCAATGTCGTCTAAAACACGGTTCACGATAAACCCAAAATCACATTTGATATTAAATACAAGGCTCTGAATAGAAAACATATCGGCTTATATTCAATATCAAATTCTACGATCAACAAATATCGTATTGGAAATAACGATATAAATATATCTTTCAAATTTCCATAACAATATCTGTATAATCACGAAATCCGACATCGAAATATTCCACAGACAATTTCGATTCAAATCCATTCCAATTTAATTATTGAAACCCCTGGTAACTTTACAAACCATGAATATTCCACAGACAATTTCGAAATATTCAACACGTCTTTTATTTAACACATGAATGTTTACAATTCAACACATAAATTTATCTTCTATTCAACACATGAATTTATTTTCAATTCAACACATGAATTTATTTTTCAATTCAACAAATGAATTTATTTTTCTATTCAACACATGAATATTTATTCTATTCAACACATGAATTAATATTTCTTATTTTCCAAATTGGAATGAGGCCCAATCAATTACCATAAAACATTAATTATATGGATTCCCTACAACACATGTATATAACAGCAACGATAAATCATCAACTATCATCCAAAGTGCACCACACAACTGTATAAGCATTAAATATAAATAATTAACGCTTACACAGTCTGTCAATCCATCGATTGACATACAACTAAACAATCGGGATTAGTGTACGTCAAATCTCATCCCAATACCCGTGTGGGGTTTCAAAACAACAAACACAGATTTTATTTGTGCAGTTGGGCGATATGTAAAATTTATCGTCCTAATCAGTATCAGTCAAATCAGTGTATATAAATAAATCGTCTGATTTGTTTATAAATATTTATTTATATACATGTTAAAAATCATATTTTTAACTAGAAAATATTTTCCACTATAAAATATTTTATTTGATTCCACATCACACAATCAAATTTCACAACACGGCAATCAAACAAACAAGTCATCCATGGTCTGTGTACGACGGGTGTCGGGTGCTGCTAAGCACCGTCTGCATCATAGTATATATTTCAAACTAGAAATAAAATTAAAAGTGAGGAGTTCTCACCGACTAGCTATAACAATACACCGCGACTCTTCATATGTAAAAGTCTTCACCATTCTCGCCTTTTGTCAATTTCATTGTCCATAGCCACTACATATATAAAAATCACATTTTTATATTATTGCTATGTATGTAAAAATTACATTTTTAAAATACTACTGTATAAATAAAAATTCTATTTTTACATCACTACTATATAGATAAAAATTCTATTTTTACAACGCTACTATATAGATAAAAATTCTATTTTTACATCGCAACTATATAGATAAAAATTCTATATTTACATCGCTACTATAACGATACAAATTCTATTTTTACATCGCTACTATATAGATAAAAATTCTATTTCTATTCTTCTCACTATATAAAAATCCGACATTTTCTATTTGATTTACTATATAAAAATCCGACCTTTTCTATTCGATTAACTATATAAAAATCCGACCTTTTCTATTCGATTAACTATATAAAAATCCGACCTTTTCTATTTGATTTACTATATAGAAATCCGACCTTTCTTATTTGATTTACTATATAAAAATCCGACCTTTCTTTTCTATGATTAAAAATCACGTCTTTCCTTATTAAAAATCATAGCTTTTCAGATTAAAAATCAAATCTTTCTATACTGAATATCCTATGTTTTCTATATTAAAAATCAAGTGTTTTATAATCTAAAAACATTAAATAAATGAAGATTAACGAAATAGAAGGCTTACAGTTTGAATCAGGAGTGGTAGGGGCTGCTGATCGTCGGACAGGGCATTGGGAGGTCAGCGCAGGTGGTTGCCTTGTTGGTGGGAGGCTGCGGCAGGCGTGGCGGAGCCACGATGGTGCGTCGGCGTGGGTGGAGGGAAAGGGGCGGCTTGGGGTATGGGTCTCGATTTGGGGCTGTAGTGTGTTAAAATCGAAGGGGAGAGAGAAAGTGAAGGGGGAAGGAGGAGGCGGCGCGGCGATGGGGGGTGGCACGTCGCGCGGCGGTGGTGGTAGAGGGGGCCGCGCTGTAGTCGATTAGGGTTTTTTTTTCGATTTATGAACTGTGGGAGAATAAAAGGGGGAGGAGAGAGTATATGAATATATATATATATATATTTAATTATTTTAATTTTAAAAAGCAACGTTTTATTTCAACCTCCAAACGAGACCCATCGCCTGTCGTCCTTAGCTAATTACCCCCATTCCGAACACAATGGGATATGTATCGTAAGCTGATTCGATCGTTTCGATCAGTTTTTGTCAAAATCAACATATAACTCTATATATTGAATTTGAACGCACATTTTATTTTACCGGGACTACATACTAACTACAAAAATTCCCAAAAAATATTTTCTAGCTTCATATTGACGATACGGTCCTAACAAAACTGATTTCGTCAAATTCTGAGACCGTTTGAAAAATGGCCATTTTCTAGTTGATTAAAATCAACTAAAACTGGTCAAACGCGTTTTACTTCGCCACCCCCATATATTGATTCGAAAAATTACGAATTTTGGAATCTAGCAATAATTAGACATCACGGATCCAACAAAAGTGGTTTCGTCAAAAACCGAGGTCGTTTGCAAAACTGCTATTTTTAAGGGCCAGAATTTCATAGCGACTATTTTGAAATTTCAACTGGGCATAACTTCTCCCTGCTATGAAATCTAAATTTTTCGGATTCGTTGGAAAGATATTATCAATTAGATTCTAATATTTTTGATTTCACTAAAATCCGGTTTATTTTGAACCCTATACATTCATTAGAAATTTGAAATCGAATTATCGAACTACCGCGCCATTTTCAATACCTTTTATAATTTAAAATAAATATTTATATTCTAACAACGATTCAAATAAATATATACGTTCTAATTCTATTCAAAAATAAATTTCTCGTCGTTTTTATTTAAAATAATTCATTTTAAATGTTCAAAATTTACTAAAATTGCCAAAATAAAAATTTTAAATTGGCCCAGATTTCCGGGTTATTACATTGTGTTTCTAAAAATAAACGAGATTGAACTAAAAACAAAAAATGATTTTTTTGCAAAAGGAGTTGGATAGGTTTAATAAGGTTAAAAATTCCTAACATGAAAATTTAGAGAAAAAGAGTTTATTGAAAACCAAATTGATTTTAAACGAGCTTGAAATTGATACCGAGAAGAGCAAAAATCTCAAAAGCGATAAATGCACGACTTTTCAAAAAGAATTGTTTGAAATAAAAGAAAATTTAAAAAACCCTTGAAAACGAAAATGTGATTTTGAAAAATAACAAATCTGAAATTACTCGTATGAATCACGATTTGGAAAAAGAAATTGAAAAATTCAAGGATTTTGAAAAACTTGAAATTGAAAAGCGTAAACGATTTGAAAGTGAAATTTTTGAGTCCAATGCGAAAATTGAAATGCTTGAAAACGAAAATGTGGTTTTGAAACAAAATGATTCTGAAAAGAGAAAGATCCTTATAAATTGTTGTTCGAACATAAAAAAAGAAAATTGCGATCTTAAATCTAAAATTCAATGACTTGAGTCAATATTGGATAAATTTTCTAAAGGAGAAAAATCGTTGAATATGTTATTAAAAAATCAATTTTTTGTTGAGAATAAAAAAGGACTTTGTTTTGGGTTCGATCAAGTTGAAAAACGAAATTTTAATATTTTTAGAAATCCTACAAATAGCTTTGAAAAGGTTCAAATTGGAAATTTGAATTCTAATAATTTCAAAAAAAATTCAAATCATAAACAAAATGAAAATTCGTTTAAAAACAATTCAGTTAAACGTGTTTGGATCCCAAAGGATAATAAAATGAATTCGATTAAAATTAAACGAATTTGGGTTCCAAACGGTACTTTAGTGGATAGTAATGGATTGTTACATAAACGGGTTGGGTACCAAAATATGTGGACGTAGATAAAAGTGGTAAAACAGTCCTTGTTAGACCACTCGATATTATAAGTATTTAGGTACAGAGGGAGGCTAAGGAACAACTGTGTTTAAGAGAGATAAAAATCAAATTGTTCCATATTATCAAATTATTTGAAGTTCCTTAGCCATAGATTCAGAGTTGGAGATTCATTGGTTCACATCGATAAAGGTAAGTTAGACATGATCTCTAAACTCGTGATTTTTTATTTTTATTTTTTATTTTTTATTTTCTTTTATGCTAATTTGTATTGACACTTCCATAATATTTTGAGCATATCATGAACACTGTAAATTGGAAGTTTGAAATTTATTATGTTCTCGAATGCTAATGAAATTTCACACATCTTTGCTGTTTTTGAGTTTCTTCTTATTCACTTTAGAAAATATAGAAAAATCGAACTCAATACAGTAGACTACTTGAAAGCCATGATTGATTAGCTGTGAAAATTTCATTTTTTTTATTTGGCTTGATCATTTTGATTTTGAAAACATTCGTGATTGATTGCTGAATTTCTTAGATTATAAAATTTGATTTGTTTTTTTTTTCTTTCAAGTGATTTCAAATAATCACCTTTAGATTTGATCGTTGACTGTTCCTTGTGCTTGTTTAAAAATTCTCTGAAAATTTCACTTGTGACTCTTGCTTTGAAAATGATCTTGTGCTGCTTTGATAAGGAAATTGATTTGATTGTTTAAGTGTTTTGGTGATTGAACAATGGGTTGGAAAATCAGTGACTGGATTTTATTAAAATTCATAGGCAATTTGAATTAAATATATAAGTGATTTTAAAATTGTCTAGGAGCAATCAGCATTAGAAATATTAGATAATTTCATATTCTACTGATTGATTTTTGATACTGATTTTCAACTTGCATTGATATTTTCAAAAAATCCTCTTGAAATTGATATTCTCATTTTTTAAAATTATTCTTGATTATTTATTCATAAATTGACATTATTGACTAATTTGAACCATCTTGGAACTCATCAAAATTATTAATAGATTTATGAAGTTGTGATGAGTTGTGACTATAGTATAATTCATGACTAGAGGAGATGTTATTTTAAAATCTCATGACGATTGGATAGATTTTATAATATCCTTGAATTAGAGCTTATTTTACGACCATTTTCTATTTCTACCGTATTTCTGTCACTCATCATGGTTTTATATAATGTGGGGAGTTTAAATGATATTTGGAAATAAAGAAATTTTTGATGAAATTATCAAATAATAATAAAGAAAACAAAATATATATATATATATATATATATATATATTATTTATCCTTGGTATTCACTCCCATTTAAAAGTGCTTGCGGTTATGCTTGGGTGAATTACCTTAATCTCTGTGTGCTTCCATCCTCACTTAAAAGACCTTCGGGTTGTGCATGGATGGAACTCATTAGAGAGGATAAAATTTAAGTTGCTACTAACCCCATTTAAAAGTCCTAGCGGTTATGCGTGGTTAGAAAGTGCTTAAATAATTTTAAATTATTTTGTGCTTAAATTTGAAATTTATTTGAAAATTATGGAATTCATAATCCTATTTTGAAATTTAAAAGCTCTCCTCATTCCATAAAAATGTTGAAAGTGAAATTTTACTTCTGATTTAAAGATTATTATAATTTTTGTTTGATTAAATGGGATTTGCGATATATATTCTCTCTCTGAATTTGAATTTATATTTATATTTATGGTCTATATTCAACACTGTTTCGATTTCTGTTATTCTTTTGATGATAACAAAAGGGGGAGAATGGTCAAGATTTTGATTGATGAGTATTTAATTCAAAAATATTTCAAGATTGGAAATTAAATATCTAGGGGCAGGATGGTCAATTAAATTGAATTTCATTATCTATATTTTCCACATATATAAGGGGAGTTCAGTTGTAGGGGGGGCAAACAAATAGGGGGAGTAATATATTTCACGTTCAAACACATTTAACACATTCAAAATCTTGTATATTTTTGTCATCATCAAAAGGGGGAGATTGTTGGATACAGCAATATGTTGTATGATTTTGGTTTGATGAAAACAAACATATAATATTATTTAAATGTGTTTGTAATTGTACTATTTTATATTTTATTTCATAGAAATAAATATTTATCGAATAATATACTATTATACACAATTCATAGTATATTTACCAATTAAATATTTTATTTCAAAATTTGAAATAGTACAACATTCTAACTCTACTATTGTATATTCAAAGTTATAATATTTTATATGGAATTGTACTACTGAATAATTCTAATACGATAGACAATTTGATTTGAACACAATAAAGTAATATTTTATTTCAATCAAATTTGTCTATTACAAATATCAGTACAATTCTTTCATTCTGTACATTTGTTCCTCACTACAACATTCACACAGTCACTCCGTTATATAGACTCTCATACACATTCATTAACTGACACCCATACACTCTGCTTCATCTTCTGTCTTCACAGCCTCACAGTTAGTCCAGTCAACACCTGCTTACCTGTCACATGAAACACACACAGAGTACACTGCAATAGAAATAAATATGAAGTGCAAACAAATATAAATTTATTTTAAATTTTATTTACCTCAAAATGTCGGTGCATTTCTCGTCATTTTTATGATTCAGTCTGAAACATATTTTCTGATATGAAAGGATAGGAAAACTATTTTTGAATGGCTGCATATAAACACATGTATAAAAATACACGTGTGCACTGCCTCGCCAATCAAAACACAGTAGTGAGCGAATGAGGAGTTGCCACGCGGACCAACTCGACTCAGTGCATACTCAAGCAACACAAACAAGGAAGCACAAGTGTATGGTGCAATGTTTCAAGTTCAACTCGACAAGCCAGCAAAGGTGGAGCATAACTCAGCAAGCAATTCAGCATGACAAGGTTAATGTACACATACACATGTACAAGCAGGTCAGTTTTCATGGTTGTAGCAGCATGTATATGCAGATATATATACAAATGCTGTTTCATTTTCAAGTGCATGGTTCAACAACATAATGTACATGAATGGCATGGCAAACTAACAAGGCAACTCGAAGTACCATAAATTATGAGCATCAACAACAGTAAAGTTATTTTGGAAAGGAACACAAATGATCAAGCAATATCACACAGTAAAGGATACACGCACAAAAAACTAAGTCAAGCAGTGAATATATTATGAATAAGGAATGGTGTGATCAAATGAGGCATCTATTCTTATCAGTTCATTAAAATGTTCACGTAGAATTTTTTTAACATCTATTTGTAGTAGCACAAGCTAAAGGTTCCAAGTACAAACAGTAATACGAAAAAATAACTCATCACACATGGATTCAGAAAAAATATACAACTGAGGCTTGTGCAACAATCAATATACACAAGGGCCAGTATGCGTAACAATGCATATCATAGCACTAGACAAAGGAAACAGGGTTATATTAATGGATTCAAATATAACATCAGTTCAAATTTGTGGCATTCTCAAGAGAAGCATCTGTACTAAATCAAATATAGCAACTATTAAATTTTAAGGCACAAATTTGTCGAGACAAATAAATGAAGTATCAGAATTTAGCATCAGTTTGAAAATCTAAAGGCATGATCAAGCATTATATCAGTTCTTATCAAAGTCAAAGCATCAATCCAAGGTTGAGGCAATCCAAGAGTAATATCAGTTCATAAGCAATATCATTGGAGCAGCAAATTAAAGTCAAGTACGAGACAGATTAAAAAAAAGAAATCATTTTTAATGGTGTCGAAGGTATTAACACAAAGTTCCATAAAACCAAGTATCAATATATTTACTTTTCGAAAGAGGACTAATTCAGAAATCTCGAGATATTTTTCAGAAGTATGAATATACATGGTGTTTTTTAATTCAAAGAAATATCCAGAATATTATCCAAAATTCAAGCCTAAGTTTTTGTGTATATCATGACCGAGTCTAATACGAAATCAGAGCATATATATCGGATTAAAATCCTATATAAACACCAATCATCATTGGCAATTATCTATCGAAATCCAACATAATCAATTCAAAGAATTCAAGAGAAAATCGAATAACTCACATATTTTCTAGGGTTTCGATCGCCAGACAGAGAGGCCCAAATCGTGACTATGAGAATCGATGCAAATCATTCTTCAGAGATTTTTCAAAGCATCAAGCAATTAATCATGATTCGATTTGGGGGATTTATAGAAAACCCTAGATTTTCTTTCCAGAGCCGCCGCCATTTCAAAAAGAAGAGGAAGTTATCGGTTAAAAGGAAATAAGGGTGCACACTAACAAAAGGAGGCCGACCAAATTATAAAGGAGGTTAAAAGGATTTATTTACTTAGTTTTTAAAAAACTAGAGTTTTAATTTTTTAATTTTTTTTTAATTTTACGTGTTCTTTAAATTGTAAATCATTTTTAAAGTTTTCTAATTTGTCTGTAAAACTTGGGAGACGAATTACGGGGTTTGTAATTTGGAGAAATCTTATTTTGGGGATAGAAATCAGTGCAGGGTTTTAAGCGTAGGATTAGTGCAACCAAAGCGAGATTTTGAGGCCTTTTGTGTAGCTCCTAGTAGAAACTGAAGTTTTGAGCGTAGGGTTAGGACAAATAGGCTAGGAATTGTCACGAGTTTACGGGTGTTGTAAGCATTGTAATTGTTGACTAATACCTAGTAGAAACCTTGGGGAATGCAGCAGTAGACAGGGTTTTGCCATAGCTGGGTATATCTGTGTGTTATTTATTTTCCGCATTTACTCTGATTATTATCTATGATTGATATTATTTAATTACTCTGCAAAAACTGCGATAAACCCTATTCACCGCCCCTCTAGCGTTAATTTAGATCCTACATGATCCTCTATATCCCTACCTTTTTGCGTGGTTATGAAATTTTTCTCTTTGTTAATGTTTAAAGCTTTATATGCTAATTTGATTCAGCCTATTTATAAATAATAGCCAAGAGTTACCCAACTTATTTATGCGGATGATTCAATGATTTTTTCTAAAGCTAGTGTGAAGTGTGCTAAGGACATTAAACCTATTCTAGCTTTAATGAAGGAAACGCCAGGTTTAAAGAACAATAATTTCAAATCCAAAGTTTTGTCAGTAAAAATTTGGATAACAAACTGCAAATCCTTCATATTTTGGATATAAAAGAGGGTGAATTGCCTATTAAATACCTAGGGGTTCCACTTTCGAATAACTACTTGCATTTTTCAGACTATGGTGAACTTTTTGATAAAATTAAACATAAAATGGATAGTTGGGATTATAGACTTCTATCTATGGTAGGAAAAATTTAATTGATTCGATTTATTATTACTCCGATGGTTATGTATTGTATTTTAACTTACCAACTTCCATTTGCTACAATTGAGGAAATTAATAAAGTACCGCACTTTATTTTCTTGCTTAGTCCTTAGGCTGAGTTCTAGTACCGGCTATGATGAGGCCATATACCCATTTTCAAAAAAAAATAGTTCTTGAATATCAGTTAATTTAATTAATTTACAACATTTTATAAATTAACTTATCATGTTTTTTTCATAAAATTCATCACGACTATGGTTATACGACTTAAAGATGTAAATTCAATCAGCGATTAATATCAAATTATCCGAGTATTAACGTTCACACATCATTTAAAGTTAGTGTGACATTTTGGTTGGATTCATCGCTTGTGCATCTTTCGGTAAAATCCGGTTTTACTTATGAGCGATAGCTGCTACTGACAATTATTTACACCAATTTTCTTCATTGAAACTATATCATTTCAGGCTTATGGAATTAGGTAGCGATCAAAACTGAAGCATCATTCACATTTAACTTTATAGATATAATACAAAATCCTAGCTTTAACAGTAACAATTATTATTAACCGAAATGGTTTGGGCATAGACTTTTGACTTTTTGACTTTGAGTTGACTTATGAAAAACTTTAGCTTTCACAAATGGAAGAATTAGGAATTGAAACCATTTTCACTATATCTAAAAGTTCTAAGATGAGAAAATGAGTATAAGCGTCAAGATATTTCATTCGGTAGATTTTAAGCTGGTGGTTACATTAGATTCATATAAAGACCCAAGGGCTAACTTATTCATACAACAGAATTAAGTCCTGAAACTATTCCATTAAGAGATAAATATGGGTATTTAGTTATGAGTAACAGTAAGCATACTTCTTTTGGAATTGCATATTTTTTGATAGATATTTAGGGTTGATACGTGTGAAAGTAAACATTTTAGAAGCAACCCTGGGTGTGTTGTATATTATACCATCAGGATAAAAAAATGCAAGGAATCATGAGACGAAAGAATCATTTTGGTTGGAGCTTGTTACGTATCATAAGAGTCGAAAATGTGAAATGAAAGTTAGATGAATATAATTTTATTTATGAAAAATTTTAATCCTTGTTTCTCATGTTCTGTTAACTTATCATCGGATAAGAAGGCAACAACTAAGATTTCACTACCTCGGATCTTCCCATAAAGGACACAATTGACATAGAGATCTAGAGGAAACACGTGTCACGTGGAAAGAAACACGTGTCACGTGGAAAGAAACACGTGTCGGAATGCAATTGGCCCCTAACGCAAGTAAATTCAATACAGAGCTCAAGAATTGATAGCTTCAAGGAATCCATATTGGGCATTGTGGTCACTGTGAGAAGGTCAGATCGGTTGCAGTCAAAGGGGCTGGGGAGGAAGCTCAGGTGGTGGCCTTTGATGCACTATGGCTAGGAGTGGTAGTTCCAGCGAGGAGACAAGCATTTGTGTTGTTCTATGTATCACATTTGTGTACAGGTTTTTGGTTGGTGAAGATTATTTGTTAATAATGTAACCAATGCATTGATTTTTGTTTAATTGGTTAAACTAATTATGGATTCGTAGCTTTTGCATATGTGGTCCAATCAAGACACGGTCTCTATCATTGCGTTTTCAGTGAAATTATCTGTGGCATGTGTGAGTTTGGATTGGATTTTAGCACATGTGAATTTATGGTTTAGTTAATTGTAATTGATCGTCCTTTTTTGTATTTGTGTGTAAATTGCAATATTTATACAATTGAATTGTAAGACTTAAATCTAGTAAAATAACACGTGTTTGTGTATGTAACAACTCGCCCGGAATGGGCCTAAATTTCGACCCAGAAAAGTCCCATCGAAACTTACAACCAATTAAAATAGGTCATTGATTCCTATAAGGAATTACATTTGCTCAGATAATATATGTATACACTTCGAATGGAAACATCACACATCGGAAAGAGAAAATACAACACTAAAATAAGATGTACCACTTTATTAAAAACCACAGAATTCCAACATAACTGCCAAGATTACAATTGTTTCATAGGTACATCGATAGATTCAGTGTCAAAAGCTTCCATAAGAAGTACAATAATAACAATAATTAATAATAGCATAACGACTTCGTCTTCAGCTCCTATAATGATTTCGTCCATGAATTCTACCCCATCTGCTAACCTGTTGGACATGTTAAGGAGGAAGGTCAAAACATAAAGTTCTATGTGACTGAATTATGGTGTTTATTTAAAGTCCATACCCTATATTTTTGGTAGGTTACATATGTTAAGTTATGTCTATGCAACATACAACATTCACACAAACACCAAGTATCTAACTAATGAGGTGGATATCCAAGTCAATCGCTCATTAGTGTTTTAAGGTAAAGACCCAACGAGGTGGGCATTCTCGGTCACTTATGTCCCTATTAAAGGGCGGTCCTTATGATCTCTTATAATCCTAAGGCAGGCCCAAGCCCCTTGAGACCCCATCCTAGTACGTCAATGTTCTTAAGTCTATACTCTTTATTGTAATATGAGAAGTAGTATTGCGAACATTACTGCTTCACTGATATTACGTTAGAACACCTATGTCGCTTACGACTTCCCTTAGACAGTTGGTGAGCATGCAACGGCCACATATCTTTTATATACCAATCATGTCCCTAGTTGTTCCCTATAAGCCTCTAGAGGAAGTGGACATCCCCCTTGAACTACCCTACTCCGTTGTCGTTTATGCCTAACCACTTTTAGAAAAGGAGGAACATAGAATTACTCCAAATCTAATAAGGGTGGGTACCATGACTTTGGTTCCTCTCCAAGGAATAAACCTTCGGAGGGATCCTAGTTCCAACCACTTAAGACCCAAATTAGACAAAAAGAAAGCCAGCCACTTAAGACCTTCTCAAGGCGTAATGAACCTGCCTATCTTCACACATAATAGATTGATATATATAAACACTTGACCTCTCACATTAAACTGTATACTTGTAGATGCTAGATATGTTGGGCGGTTCCGAGCAGGCTTCTACTACAAGTTCGTTTAACCTTGTGTCTAGTTTACTAAGTTTGAATGACCCACGAAACCTAGACCTCTCACATTAGTTAGACCTACTTGTGGTTGTTGGATTTGTCGGTCGGTTCCAGGCAGGCTTATACCACAAATGGCAACTAACCTCATGTATATGTGTCACTATTTATATATGTAAAGAAATTTTAGACTTGTGGTTGTTGGATTTGTCGGTCAGTCTAGGCTATGTTTAGGTTGAGGGTCATTCCCAATGTTGCCTGTAGTCTTCTCCAAAATTCACTTGTGAACAAGGGGTCTCTATCACTCACAATTCTCGATGGGATGCCATATAGTCTGACTATCTTTTTGACATATAATTGGGCTACCGAGGTTGTAGTCCTTGTCTTCTTGACTGGTATAAAATGGGCGCTTTTGATTAAACAATCTACCACAACCCAAATGGCCTCATTACCCTTTGGGCTTCTAGGAGGTCAATCTACAAATTCCATGGGGATATGTTCCCACTTCCATATGGGGATCTCTAAAGATAGTAGTACCCTCCGGGCTTCCCTTGCTCCGCTTTTACTTTCTGGAATGTCAAGCATTTGGCCACGAACTCGGCTACATCTCTCTTCCTTCCCAGTGGAGATTGCTCTTCATGTCTTTGTACGTTTTATCCCCACTGGGATGTATGGTTATTTTTGACTTATGGCACTCCTCTAGAATTTCTTTTCTCAACCCTTCATCCTTAGGGACGTAAAGTCGTCCATCACAAGGTAAACTTCCATAATCGCCAATCGAATATCTAACCGAATGGGGGAAAGGTCTCCTTCTTTCCCACTTTCTCTCTTAGGCTTCTTAATTCTTTATCAAGGTCTTATGTTCATCGAATCGTCTCTTTTAGAGTAGGTCTAATTATCATGGCTCCAAGAAAACCATTAGAAGCGGTTGGCGAGGGTTGCAAATTAAAATTAGAAAGAAACTCTAATTGTTTCCATTCTGAGATTGCATTCAAGGTTTCATGTTTCCTACTTAAAGCATCTTCCATAATAGTTCCCTTTTTCGAGGTATACTAATTCAGGAAATCAAATTAGGCCATATATTCCATCCACCATTGTTGTGTCAAGTTTAGGTCACGTTGAGAAAATAGATACTTTAGGGATTTATGATCGGAAAAAAGTTCATATTTTTCCACTAAAAGATAATGCCTCCACATTTTAGGGGAGAACAATACTGCAGCTAACTCAAGGTCATGAACTGGATACCTCTTCTCCGGATCCTTGAGTTGTCAAATAGCATAAGCAACTACTCTTCCTTCTTGCATAAGGACCGCTCCTAAACAGGTCCCACGCGCATTGGTGTAAACTGTAAACAATTTTGAACCATCGGGAATAATTAGGACTGATGCGCTAGTTAATACTTCCTTTAATTTCTTAAAGGCTTTGTCACATTTATTACTTCAAGAAAACACCAAATTCTTCTTTGTTAATTAGGTTAAAGGAGTAGCAATCTTTGCAAAGTCCTTAATGAATTTCCAATAATATCCGGCCAGTCCGAGGATGCTTCTCACTTTCATAGCATTTCGATGTATCCTTCATTCCTTGATTGCCTCCATCTTTATAGGTTCTGAAACCAAGCCTTCACTTGACACAACGTGTCCTAAAAATCTAATTTCTTTCCTCTAGAAATGGCACTTCGATAATTTTTCTTTCAATTGGTTCTTTCTTAATATCCCTAGAACTTGTCTTAAGTGATCTTCGAGCTCTTTATAGTCTTTCGATAATATAAGGATAACATCTACGATGACTTCCATAATTTTATCAAAGAAGGTGGGTGCATTCATTAGCCCGAAGGGCGTAACTTCCCACTGGAACAATCCATCCGGCGTACTAAACGCATTTTTTTCCTTATTGTCCTTCGTAATCCTTAACTGGTGAAATCCGTTAGCATGGTCTAATTGGGAAAATAATCGGGCTGCTCCCAAGTGGTCAAAAAGTCATCCATTCTAGGTAAAGGGTAACCTATTTTTCTTGGTCAACTTATTAAGTTCCCTATAATCCACACAAAGTCTTAAAGATATGTCTGCTTTGGTGGCAAACACCATATGTCCACCCCATTCGGAGGTACTTCGTACAATGAAATCCTTTTGTAATAATTCTAAAATCTGATTATCCAACTCCCTTCTTTCCTTAGGTGCCATATGCCTTAAGTGTAGTGCTACAAGTCTAACACCCATCTCAAGGTCAATACGAAAAGAGATTTCTCTGTGTGGTGGAAGTCCCGTGACTTCCTTAAAAACATTAAAGAACTCACAAACTATAGGGCCCGAAGATGGTCCATCTGAACTAAGAGACAAGGAATATAATATGCTTTTTTCCTTGTTCCTAACAAGGAATATTTAGGCCATGTTCTCCTCGACTCCTAAGACGAACGATTCTCTTGTCGCAATCTAGGATGGCCCCATAAAATGATAGCCAATCCATATCTAGGATAAGGTCATACCTCATAAAATCCAATGCATACACTTCGCAAAGGAACTCGACATTCTCGACTTCCAATCCTAGGACTTTGCAAAACATTTCAAGATACTTAGATCCTCCAATAGGGTTTGCCACCTTTTTCGGACTATCAGATAGATATGGGAAGGTTCAACAAATTAACTAGCCTGAGATAAAAGGTTTAGTCACTGCGGAATTGAACAAGGTGTATACAGAATTTCCTAAAACAGATGTTATCCCTTCCAGTGTGGGTTATCCTTGGTCTTTTGAGGGTCGGATTTGAACCGGTGCTGCCTCTATTGCATAATTATGGCCACTTCTGATAACCTTGGTCTTTGGGAAGTCCTTAGTCATGTGTCCTTCATGGCAGTTGAAACACTTTCCTTTGAATTCCTTCTTCGTCAACGAGGTTCTATAGTCCTTGTCCTCGTGGCCCTTGCGGTTGCACCTCGTACAAGTTTTTGCTTCCTTTTTGAATTTTCCCCCTTTCTTCTTGTTTTTCTACCATTTCTTTTTCTTATTCCTGTTGGAACTCCCTTCTCCTTTCTCACCTTCTTTATCCTCCTTGGAACCTTCAGCTATGCATAGGATAGTTGTCTCTACTAGGGTTTCAAAGTTGCCCTAAATGTTACTTGGGCTAATAAAATTTCCTTAAGTCGGAAATTCAACCCTTTCACAAACCTCAAGGCTTTGTTCATGGGGGTCTCTACAAACCTCTCCCAAACTTACATAATTTGGTAAATTTGGCTACATACTCTTGCAAGCTTAAGCTTCCTTGCTTGAGGTGGATGAATTTCTCCAACTAGATAGTCATTTCTGCTATTGGCAAAAACTTTGTTCCGAAATGGGTTTTGAATTCAGCCCAAGTAAATATCCGGCCCACATTCTCTACCGATACTAAGTTCCACCATTCAAGGGCCTCATCCTTTAAGTGCCCAGCTGCAATTCTCCTTTTCACATCATCAGGCCATCTAGTAGCTTCGAAAATTCTTTCACAATCCATTATCCAAGACTGGGCATTAGTAAATCTCTCCTTCCCAATGAATGATTTCCCTCCAAGATTTGCGAAGCTCTTACAGAAATGAGAAAAGTCGAAGGCTACCTCACTGGTGGGAGCTGGAGGTACCGCTGGGGTAGGACTATCAATAGGGACATGTTCCATAGTACAGAGATACTGTTGGAACCATTCTGGCAAGTATCGGGGCCTTTCCTGGTTACCCTGCTCAGTAGGATTATCAGTCATTCTACTATCTGAAAAGAAAGGAAGAGTCCTCTAGTGGATACTCCTTAGATAGTATTTAAGCTAAAAATGGAAGAAAACAGTAAAGTAACTTAGTACTGATGTGTATGCTTATTGGGGGTAAATATATACTATATATATATATATAGCTTGAAAAATCGTTTTCAAAATAGAAGTACTGTTCTCATGCGTATAATTCTCTTACAATCGGGAAACCTAACAACCTGCCTAGAATGGGCCTAAGTTCCGATCTAGAAAAAAGCCTACCGAAACTTAGAACCATTCTAAACGGGTCGTTGGTTCCTTTAAGGAATTACATTTGAACAGCTAATATATGTATAAACTTCGAATGGAAACCTCACACATCGTAAAGAGAAAATATAATACTGAAATAAGATGTACCACTTTATTAAAAATCACAAAATTCCAACACAACTGTCAAGATTACATTTGTTCCACAGGTACATTAGTAGATTCAGTCTCAAAAGCATCCATAAGAAGTACTGTAGTGATAATTAATAATAGCATAACGACTTCGTCTTCGTCATCAGCTCCCATCATGATTTCGTCCATGAATTCTACCCAATCTACTGACCAGTTGGATATGTTAAGGATAGGGGTTAGGATATAAAGTTATGTGTGACTGAAATATGGTGTTTACTTAAAGTCCATACCCTATATTTTTAGCAGGCTACATATGTCAAGGTATGTCTACGCAGCACACAACATTCACACAAACACCAAGTGTCTAATAAGTGAAGTGGACATCCAAGTCAATCTCTCATTAGTGTTTTTAGGGTAAAAATCCAACGAGATGGGCATTCTCGGTCACTTATGGTCCTATTAAAGGTTGATTACTATGATATTTTATAACCCTGAGGCGGACCCAAGCCCCTTAAGACCCCGTCCTAGTAACGTCTTAAGTCTATGCTCTCAATTGTAATATGAGAAGTAGTATTGCGAACATTACTACTTAACTGATATTACGATAGAACACCTATGTCGCTTAAGACTTCCCTTAGATAGTTGGTGAGCATGCAATGACCACATATCTTTTATATACCAATCATGTCCCTAATTGAGCCCTATAAGCCTCTAGTGGAAGTGGACATCCCCGTGAACTATCCTACTTTGTTACCGCTTATACCTAACCACTTTTAGAGAAGGAAGACCCACAGACTTACTCCAAATCTAATAAGAGTGGGTCCCGTGACTTTGGTTCCTCTTCAAGGAATAAACTTTCGGAGGGATCCTAGTCCTAACCACTTAAGATCCAAATTAGACAAGAAAAGAGTCAACCACTTAAGACCTTCTCAAAGCGCAGTAATCCTGCCAATTTTCACACATAATACACTTATATATATATATAGTTATATATACACACACAAGACCTCTCACATTAAACAGTATACCTGTAGATGCTGGATATGCCGGGCAGTTCCAGGCAGGCTTCTACTACAAGTTGGTTTAACCTCGTGCCTAGTGTACTAAGTTTGAGTGACCCATAGCACTTAAACCTCTCACATTAGTTGGACCTACTGGTGGTTGCTGGATTTGTCGATTGGTTCCGGGCAGGTTTATACCACAAATGGCAACTAACCTCGTGTCTGTGTGTCGCTATCACTACAAGAAAACATTGATTTTGCAGTGGAAATATCCATCGCTAAACCCTCGCTAAAGGCCTGTTAGCGACGGATTTGCAGCAGAATAAGGCCGTCGCTAAAAAACACGTCGGTATTTTAGGCACAATTTTGCGATGGAAATTAGCGTCGATTCTCCGTCGCTTCACCGTTGTTTTCTAATATATTATCATTTAATTTTAAAATATTTCACTGATGTTTTACCGACGGATATATATAACATGATAAAATCAATAAATATATTTCCATCGCAAAATGCACACTATTTAGCGAGGGATTACCGACCAAAATACATAACAAACATTTTACACTCCAGTTATCCATCGGCAAATCCTAGCTATATAGCGATGGATTACCGACGGAAATATATAGCAAATATTTTACATTCCAGTTATCAGTCGGCAAATTCTAGCTATATAGCGACAGATTACCAACGGAAATATATTGCAAACATTTTACAGCATTTCTAACCATCAATCTAAACATCAAATACATTTATTTCAACAATACTCAACATTCAATGCAATGAAACTTATATACATATATATATCAACAAGAAAGATTAATGTCATAAAACATTATATAACAATAAAAAATGTTATAATAATTGATAAAATATTCCCCTAACACCCAACATTCATAACATTATCCGATACAAATAAAACTAATGTCACATAGACAAAAATCTGAACAAAAATTATGTTTAAATAGTTGATGGATCTATGCATCATAATGTCTGAAGTTCAAAAAAAAAAAAGAACCCGCACACACACACACAGATATATATATATATAAGCTTCTCATTTTCTGCATAGATCTATCCTGACAAGGCTTGTCCTCCAATTTGCTCCTTGATCTTGGAACTATAAGTCTGTAACATAACACCACAATAAGTTTTAGGAATAAAAAGTAGTCCTGGCTTTGTTGGTTTCATAACCTAACGTTGCCCATTTCTAGTTTTCTTCTTGGCTTTGTTGTGATTTTGCTGAATTGGTTTAAAAACAAAGACATTTCAAATTATTGTTTCTACAAATTTGTTTAATGACATACTCTGTTCTGCAAGCCCGGCAAGGGTTTTTCCAATATACAGTGAACGATAATCCCTGCGTAAAGAACAACTGTACGTTATACTATACTTGTATATTCCAACAATGCACACTGTTTACAAGGAAAAACATAAATGAGGCCACCTGTGTATATTTCAAAACGAACAAGTTTGTCTAAACTTATGACAAATTAAGTCATTTTGCGATTTGCTGCTATTGATCGCCATTTAAAACCAACACTAACGTACATTTTCCCCTATAACAAGATTACAATATCCTAGCATCCGGTTATAAGACAATGAACCACACTGACCAAATTGATTCAAAATTTTCATTTTGAGTTACATTTACACACACACATACTACTGTTTACTAACCTACAATTTTCTGCTAAAATCAAAATAGAGAAGAAATCATTTGATGATAAATACTGTACAGTAAGCATCTACTAGCATGAAATCAGACCTTTTTACTTGCTTACATTAAGTCGTGGCGTCTAGAAGTTCTGTTACGGATGCATTCTTCTTGTCATCGGTCGAGCTTCTAGTGATAGTAAGCCGCAATTATATTCAAAGCGTCTTTGATTTAAAATAATAAAAAAACGAAAAAAGAGGAATATAACAGAAACTGAGAACTCGTACCAAAGCTCAAGCTAATTTTTGTAAATAAAAATGCTAAATGATGAAACATATTTTAAGGGCTACAAATATCATTTGGTTTCAAAATTTTACGTTGTTTAAAGTTGTCAGTACTTTGGACCATCTTTTTATTCTTCATAAAGCTTATAGTTTGATGAGCTCATATAATAGCAACATAATAAACACTGAAACAATAAAGAAGCCATACGAACACAACTATTAGGTAAGCATAACAAACCTGTTTCTTTGAGCATGTCAGCTTGAGAGCGTTGTTTTTGTTAGCACTAACAAAAGATGAAAGATACTATATCTGTTAAATATGCACTAATGCAAGTCTGGGCCATGCATCCATATATTCGATACTTTTAAAACTTCATTGTATCAATATAGCTATAATAAAGGGTGATAAAACTATATTCTCATTAGCAAATTATATGGTTGTATCAAATAAAATCCTAAAGTATATGGTATCAGATTTGAAATGTAATCTCTACCACAGAATTTACAATAGTGCAGCCCTTCTTCTTCTTTTCTTCATTTTTTTAGTAACCTATGGCCTAACCTAAAGACAGCAAAGAATGGCAAACGATATTGGGTTTTTTATGATTATTAAATGTACTTGAGTTTTAATATTTTAATCAATAACAAATCTACACTCCAACCTAGAAAAATAGATGGCTTACAAAAATAAGTAACTCCATATGCTTCTAATAAAAAGAGTAGTGACGAAAGTTTAAGGTCATATTTTGTGAATTAAGACTATTTTAGAAGTTGTAAAAGTTATGATGTGATACTTTTCTAAATATGACATGGAATGAAAAGCTATTACTAATTCAATATATGTAAGAATAAGCTGCATGAATGCATGTTCGTTGTAGCTATATGTTATCATGATCACTTTTTTTTTTCTTGTTTCTTCTTTTTTAGAGTGCAATGTTATTAAAAGCCAATGAACAAGAAACAAAAACGGTTGAATTTTTTATTCAGATACAACATAAGTTTAATTTGATGGCTATTTTTTGTATTTTGACAGTCAAAATAATGCACTTTCCTTTTATTTCTACTACCTTTAGTGTGACCAGAGAAGTAATCAGACTATCTTCATTGATCGAAGCATGGGGTGGTGTAACACCTCGTATTTTCTGTAAACCTTAAAGTAACGAATTAAAGAATAATTAATTTTAAATGTGAGAATTAACGAAAACGGGTTAGACCATTGCGTTCGTCTCGGAATTCTGGTTGAGATAGAGTCCGAGTTTGCGTGAATTGGACTTCTTATGAAGAAGTTATAGCTATTGGAAGTTTCAAAATTCAAATTTAAACACAGAAGAGGGCAGGGCAGGAAAATTCCTGCCCCAGGCCAGGTCGACCAGGGGGTCGACCCTAGTGTCGACCTACCCTACAGGTCGACCTGGGGGTCGACCTACCCCCCGGGCAGATCTGAAAAGATGACGAATTCTGACTCCCTGCTGAGTCATTAGGGCTGAGGTATTATCCTATCCTGACTTGATGGTCTTGATTGCTTCTAGGGTTAATCTGACGGTTCTAAATTAATTAAACCTCTATAATAGCAACCTAACTCTCAACACTAAATCACAAATATTCATACCAAGAGCCGCCATGCCGTCAATGGTGAACCTAGAGTAGCCGTCATCTCTTTCAACTCAAAGCAAGATAGAAGCTACATCAAAATCAAATCAAATCAAAATCAACTAAGAAAATTCAAACGATCTACATCAAAGGCGAGCAATTCAGTTTCAGAATACAGATCCCAGAACTCAAGAATTCCTTTTTGGTTGTATGTTTAGTTATCTTTCAGATGTGAATAAATTAAAGACATGGTTTGTAATGAATTGTAAAATAGAATTGTATCAAGTTGTATGTGATGCTGATTTATGTTTATTCATGTCTATTCTATCATATGTGCCTATGAACTATTGTGGTCTATCGAACCTATCATGTTATGTGGAAATTGGTGAATAAACCTATGATGTTGTATAGGAATTTGGGAATGAAATTATCATATGTACGATTGGTGATATTATGCAAGTTTTAGGCTAAATTATGTCGTTTATGCCTAACTGTTTAGATCCATTCTACATACATGTTTAGATCTACGACCTTGTATAATTTGGTGATGACATCTATATGTTGTATGTCAATTCAGAAATTATGCCATGTTTATGCAAGTTAACTGATTTTGGCTCGAAAAAAATGGCATCAGATGCTTTAACTGCAATGAATTAGGCCATTTGAAGAAATATTGTCCATATCAAGAAAAAAAATCACCCTTCAAACTAAATTCGTCAAAGAAGAGAAAAAGGGCCTATACTACTACTCTAAAGGATTTTGATTCATCCTCCAGTGAAAAGGGAAGGAAACGAACAATTCGAATATGTGCTTCACAGCAATTCACGAATCAAAAGATATTGAAGATAGGATCGAAAATAGGTATGCCTATATAATAATTTTTGTTTGGATTAGTTGCTTGAATTGTTGCTTACTTGATTGTCCTGTTAGAAAAATAGGATTTAAAACATAGATTCAATATTTGAAATTTGACTCTTAAAATATTATTTTAATAAATAATAATATAAATGTATTATTATAATAAATATCATCTTAGGAATTATATAAAGGGTCCGTTTGTCACAGGTCCCTATTGAGTTTCAAAATTAGGCTCACATCCGGTCCTAAACTTATTGTAAATTAGTTCCCTATTTTTCAAAAACATATAAAAAAAATATAAAAAAATA
This sequence comes from Allium sativum, assembly GCA_030737875.1. NCBI lineage: Eukaryota > Viridiplantae > Streptophyta > Magnoliopsida > Asparagales > Amaryllidaceae > Allium > Allium sativum. The sequence continues at coordinate 154,855,838 of CM060912.1, forward strand.
TAAAAAATCACGTAAATTCATTATTAAATATAACACGTTCATGCCAAAAAAATCAGGTGGGAAAACAATCAAAAACCACCTCAAAATCCAAAAAAACACAAAATCAGCGAAACAGTAGGTTTTTGCATCAAAAGATGCACCTATTTGTAAATAGTTGCACACATTCATGCTAATATTTCAGTGTTGCGCCCAAACTGCAGTATAAATGCATACATGTATGCAGCTAAACTGCATTACATGCATCCTTTTATGCATATATACAAATTTGACATGTTTTTTCAATCATTCACCATTTTCAGACATTGTTGCACACATTTATGCTCTTGTACAGAATAAATGCATGCATTCATGCGTATATTCGCAAGCTTTTGTCCCTTTTAAAAATGTTGCACACATTCATGCATATATACAGAATAGTTGCATTCATGTATGCAACTTTTCGTTACACGTGAATCTCAGTTCAACTTTGTATGCATAAATGTATGCAGTTATTTGCTAATAGTTGCATACATGTATGCATATATTGGTCCAGATTTTCAACAAAAATACACTATATGAATATATGCATATATGTATGCTACTATAGGCAATAGTTGCACAGAAGTATGCAACATTTTTTTTTAAATTTGCGTGAACTCCTGGGATTATTTCCAGATTTTAGGATTTTTTTTTTAGTGGCTGGCGCATTTTTTTCTTGTCAGAAATGAGAAAAGGCGAAGGGGGAGCAGCAGGAGGCGGAGGGGACCAAAATTTTTGGGAGGCACCTTCATTTTAGGGACCGGAAATGCATGTAAAGTTAGGGGGACGTGGCTTTAATTAAGTTTGAAAATAGGGATGTGAGCCTAATTTTCACTTATATAAATAAGAATATAAGATATATATATATATATATATATATATATATATATATATAACAAAACAAAATTCAAAATTCACATGTCCTTTAAAAATTCAAGAGACATGTCGACATGGTTAATCCCCTATATTGACATGTATCTGCAAATATGAAATTCAAAGTTTCAATTTGAAACTTTTGAATTTTCCTCCATCTTTTCACCAAACCCAGTGCTTTGAAAAGATGTCTCTTGACCAGAGAACATGTCTAAAGAATCTCTATTTATCCACTTATTCTTATCATCTCTTTCTAACTTTAATGCAAAATTCAAACATATCTTCATTATACAAAACCTCTTTAATGGCTACCTCAAGCACTCCAAACACTATGAGGCTGTCCAAGACTACCAAAGCCTTCCTTTTCAACAACCCGAAGGTTATCAAAGCTTACATAAACTACTAAACTTTGGAAAAGTCGATATGGGAAAATTTGCTATTTTCAATGTTTTTCTTCTTATGATCTTCCAAACCTTTTCAATCAAACTGGTGTTCTTAGTTTGATTAACTCTCAAAAAATGATGAAATCTGCAACCCAAACCTTGTCAAAATGTTTTATGCTAATCTAAATTGTGGTTTAAATAAAGGGAATGAAAATAAGGAGTTGTGTTAAAGGTACACAATTAGTTTTGCATTATGATGTATTAGGCGCCATTTTGGGTTGTAAGAGCATGGGAATGGATCTCGCTGATTTCAATATCAATGAAAATGACTGAGAGTACTTTCACCTTCTTTTTTAAAAGTGACGAACATTTGGGATTCAAAAATCAATATTTTCAACTAAAAGTAAGAATTGTCAACCTACTTCTTCAATATACTATCACACATCGTTCAGGAAATTTCAACAGTCCAAGTATGAAAGTTTACAAATCTCTTTTTGTTATTTTCGGAAATTATGACATTAATTGGGCATAAGTGATTTTGGATGGATTTCGAGCCAAAGATCTTTCAATGTCATAATTTCTGAATTGACATAAGTGATTTTGAATTCAGATTCTCAATGAAAGCACCAAATGTTGACGACAAAAAATGTTGTAAACACCAAAGATTCCTATTACTAGGAATAGTTAATTTGGTCACAAGACTAAGTAAGAGAAAGTAGTAAATGACACAAGTATTTATAGTGGTTCGGTCACAGATTAGGCCAACGTCCACTTTGGAAGGATGTTGAACTTTTATTAATCACTCAAGAATTATAAGGTAGAGTCATGCTCATTACATTCACTTTCATAATTGAAATATGCTAGGTATTTGGGAAAAAGAATATTTAATTCTCCTTCTTTCTCAAATAGGATATGCTGTTAATATTGTCCATGAAGCTCTAGGGAGGTCCCAAGTGAAGAAAACCCGACCCATTTGAAGTGTGAGGCCATGAGCTATTTATAGGAGTGGGAGTAGTTAGGAGTAGGTAGGATTAGGTAGGAATAGGGACCACATGTGGGAAATTCGAGCCTACCACCCGTGCGCCTCGAAATTTCGAACCCGGGCATTGGTTTGAAATTTCGAGTCCTTAGGTTTGAAATTTCAAACCCAGGCGCGGGCACGAAATCTCGCTTCGCTGGGCTCGGAATCTCGAACCCAGCCGTGGGCGCGAGATTTCGCGCCCGCTGGGCTCGGTATCTTGAGCCCAGTTATGGATGCGAGATTTCGCACATGCCGGGCTGGAGACCTCGCACCCACTGGGTTCGAAATTTCGAACCCAGGCATGGGTGTGAGATTTTGCTCCCAGCTGGGTGCGAATTCTGCGTCATGCCTAGGTGAGGTCCATCCGAGGGGCGCGAGGGTCCCGGGACCAGGTGGTCGAGGCTCGTAACTCCTTCGAGGTCCGAGGCCTTGGTTTGCGGACGTCTTCTGCATGACGTAAGGCCACAAGTGGTGTAATCCCTTTTTGATCCTGCTTCCTTTACTCCTGTGTGTTCCTTTTCGGCCTCAGCTTCACGAGGTACGTTAAGTTGAGCATATCTGATGCTCTCATGGGAATCGGACCAAAAATCCAGTTAACAATACACATCACAAATGAAGTCGACATCACCGGTGTCCAATACTAGGTCTTTACAAACAACGAAAAGATGCATGGTCCCTCCGATATGGTTAGACACCTCTATCGGATGGCTAGCAAAGATATAGGAAGTTTCAAAGAATCAACAATCTACCTAGCAATAAATGAGTGGCTGGATCCCGAATCAAATAGGGTACATAATGAATTTCTTAGAATAGATAATATACTTTCCAGTGCGGGTTGTCCTTGATCTATAAGGGGCTGACAATGAATTAGAGCAACTTCTAATGGATGGTTTTAGCCGCTTTGCACTACTTTGGGCTTAAGGCAGTTCCTCGCTAAGTGTTCATCTTCGTGACAACTAAATCATTTCCATTTAGACTCTATCTTTGCCAAGTTCGCTCTATAGTCCTTCGATTTGTGCCCTTTATTGTGGCGTTTAGAATATGTCTTGGCCTCCTTCTTAAATTTTCACCCTTCTTCTTCTTGAACCAGAAATTCTTATTCTTCCCAGCACCAGAAGTACCTACTCCCTTATTAGCAGTCTGAACTTCCTAAACATTCTCGGTTGAATATAAGATAACTCCCTCAACCAAGGCTTCAAATGTAGCTCCAAAAGTAACTTGTGCCAAAAGCATCTCCATCAATGGTGAATTCAACCTTTTAACAAACCTAAGAGCTTTATTTGTTGGGGTGTCCACCAACTCCCTACTAAACTTAGACAATTTAGTCAACTTCGCCACGTACTCGTTCAACTCTAACACAACTTTCTTCAAGTGGATAAATTTTTCTAGCTGCAGGGATTATCTCCGCATTAGTTAGGAATATGTTCTTGAAATGGGTCCTAAACTCTACCCACGTAAACAATCTACCCACGTTTTCTTGTAAAATCAGGTTCCACCATTCAAGGGCCTCCCCCTTCAATGTCAGGCTGCTACCTTACGCTTAAGTTCATCTTTCCATTGGGTAGCCTCAAAAATCTTTTCACACTCAGAGATCCACACTTTTGCTTCCATAAAGTTCTCAATTCTCGAAAAGGTCTTGCCTCCTAAACTTGTAAAATCTTTACGAATAGGTTAGAAATTAGTTGCCTCTTCATCAAGTTGAGCGGTTAGTTCCATTAGGGCTGGATTAGTAACAGGGACTTGTTCCAAAGTCCTTAGATACTATTGGAACCATACTAGCAAGTAATGAGACCTTGTCGTGTTTCCCTGCTCGGGCTAATTGTCACCCATATCTACTATCTGGAAAAAGAAAAACCCTTTAGTGGACTTCCTACGATAGTATCAAGGCGCAAAAAGAAAGAAAGATAAGGTTGCCTAGTATAATTGCATACGTTTTGCGAGTATGGTACTTATATATATATATATATATATATATATATATATATATATAGTTTTGAAAACCTTTTCAAATAACAAATACGTTTCTCATATGTATATTTTTTTCATAATTGAGTACCTAAGCTCTCATAGCAAATGTAACAACACGCCCGGAATGGGCCTAAATTCCAACCAAGAAAAGGTTTATCGAAACTTAGAGCCACTCTAAACAGAGAGTTGGTTCCTATAAGGATTAACTTAAATAGATATACAGAGCAGTCTAAAATGAAAATCAGAATCTCACAGAGAGAAAGGGAAAAAATACAATAGCGTTAATATAAGATGTACCATTATTAAAAACCGAAATTGTCAATTACAGCATGTCTCACAAAATAAAGAGGTATAACATCATTTGCCCTAATTACATAGCAATAATAGTAATAAACCAATAGCCAAAATAACTAGATCTTCAAGTGGCTCCTCCTTCAAGAGACTGTTCTCTATCCTTAATCACATGTCTCACCTATTGTCCTGTTAATGTTAAGAGGATGAAGATCAGAATATAAACTTCTGGTTAATGAAATACATATAAGCTAAGAAGGCTATTTCTTATATTTGACAGTTGGAAACTTTTCAAGTTATGTCTACTTAATAAACACATAATACAAAAATATGAGATGGACGTCCTAGATGTCACTTAAGACACCCGAAGCAAATTTAAGGGCGGGCACTCCTATGGTCAATTAATATCATATTTTTGTTTATTTAGGGTGAATATTCGTTTAGTCTATTAAGAACCAATGGCAGACCTCAAGCCACTTAAGACCTCATTCTAACATTAATCTTCATAAATGATAACTCTCCTTGTAGAAAGAGAAATAGAAATAGCTAATTACTACCAGGAGTTGGGTCAGGAACACGACTTCTTTTAAGAAGAACCCCCATAGCAACCCCTCTTGCTACTATCTAGTTGTCCATATAGGTAAACTCCTAATCACTTAATACTTCCCTCAGACGGTGTTCCATAGGCCATTTATAGATAATCCATTCCAGGGTCAACCCTCTCTAGCCTCTAGATAATAAGCAGACATTACTTAGAGAACTACCCTACAGACGTTATCGTCTAGCAGGACCATTTAATACCTTATAAGAGAAAGGCGGCCCCAATAACTATTTAATTCTCGAAGGGCGAGCCCAATGACTTGGGTTCTGAACCAAGGAGTGAACCTTAAGAACGAACCTAGTCCTAAACATTTAATACCTTACAAGAGACAGGTCAGCCACTTAATACCTTTTTCCAAAGGCAAACCTACTCCGCACACACAACACACACACATAAACATGCGCGCATGCACGCACGCATGCACACACACTCACACACACACACACACACACACACACACACACACACACACATATATATATATATATATATATTCTGTCAGGCGGTTTCGGGCAGGCTTCTACAACAAGTTGGGCCTAACTAGCATTATAGCGCACTAATTATAATGGCCATGATAAATTGACCTCTCACATTAACCATATTTTCTTGTAGAAGCTGGACATGCTGGTCAGTTCCGTACAGAGTTCTACTACAAGTAGCGGATAACATCTTGTCTATGTGTCTTTAATATTAATTAAACCATTAAATCACACACATACAGACATACAAATTCATACGGGGACATTTAAATTCTATTCCTAATTTAATCATATTGATTGTGCAGTTAATATGTATTAATATATGTTGATTACGTTTATATATATATATATATATATATATATATATATATATGTGTGTGTGTGTGTGTGTGTAAATTAAGCGAACGAGATTAGCATCCTTACCACATTTTTTGAAATGTTGATCCTTATCCAATTTTAAAGGTGCGCAAGTCACTTTCCATATTTTCCTCAACCATACCATAAATGTGCACACTAACATATGACAATAAAATGGGAAAAACAATCATAACAATATATAAACTTGCAACCCAGGTTTTGATTATTGAAACAAATAAAAGATAAACACTGCATGGAATGTACATATTTGTCTATAATTCCTATTTTGAATAGACCCCCTTTCTCACGTTTGTTTTTGCATAAAATCTTAATATTTAGATATATTGTAAACAATATGTTCAAATCCTCTATTTTTTTTAAAATTGAGATTAAAGCCTATTAAATTTACAAATTTATCCAAATCTTAACCTTTTGCCCAAAAATCAAACATATGCATTTACATGAAAATAGAACAAAAAGGAAATCTAAATAATATAGAAAATCATACAACAAAAATCATGTTTTTATTATTAAAACAACTGAAAACCAGAAATGTAACTAGATTGAACATTTCTACGAGCAATAAAATAAACAGAGGACTTGAGGGGTTTGATCATGTTTTCTTTTCGTAGATCCCAAATCCCCCAAGGAACAAAAATCCAAATCTATAACTATCAAACTACATAAAATAGTAACTTAGATAGACGTCACTCATAGAGCTATTAGAAAGAGTAGCAACAAGATTGAATAGGACAGAAATTGGATTTGGTCTTCGAAAATGAACATACGCTCCTGTCCTTTCAAATATATATATATATACACACACACACACACACATACATACATATGTATATATATATATATATATATATAAGAGTCACCATTAAAATCTTACATATACATATGAATCTAAATTCCAGATTAATCTTAATTAAATCTATGTTAGAATAAGATAGAGAAGATATGATAGATTAAGAGAAATAAAAGAAACCTAAATCCCTTAAGATTTCTGAAATTAGAGATAGAAGAAAGGCATTATGGAGGCATTGAGATAATGACTGTAGGGTAAAGCCCAGGTGGAATTTTTCCCAGAACGTTACTTTTTGATCGTTCGTTAATTAAGTCACTTTATTTCTTACCTTGATTAATTTATTCTTGTCACATACTGTGTGTGAATGTATGTATGTATGTATGTGTGTGTGTATATATATATACACACACACACACACACACACACACACATATATATATATATGCATACATGCATACATACATACACACACACACATATATATAAGTTTGAAATAAAAAGGAATACTCTTTTCATGCTTATCCAAATATATTCCCAACCTACATATATTTTTATTTGAAATTCAAACTTTGTTCTTTAATATATTCGTGCAACTTAATCAATTAATAACTCTTGCATACGGACTCCATTTTCAGCAAATAAAATATGAAAACGAATCAGAGTCTCGTCACGAACGTAACTACAATACTTTTGTGGAAAAATTCCCAATTGTCCAAAATTCCATTTTTAGCCTTTTAATATATTATTGTTTATTTTAAATTGAATTAACTTAGGTCAAAATTAAGTATATTTTATAGGGTGTTACAATGTAAGGCAAACACATACTATTGGTAGAGCACCAAAAGGAAAAGAGTCAGTTCTTTGCTAAGGTAGATGCACAATTTGTTGGCTCTGGATAGTTTGGGCTTGAAGAAATTTTGTTTGGTTTAAGAAAGGCTATAGGAATTATTTATACTGATAGGGCTTTAGGGCTCGGGTACGGATTTGTAGCACTCGATAACTTTTATCTGATTGTCTATCCATGGAAAATCATATGATTTCAGTTTCAAAAAAGGAATCCATAATGCATTAAGTCACATGATCTGCATACATGATTATAGAGTAGAGATAATGAAAGTCTGGGATGTAAGTCAAGCGTAGGTCATTTGTTGTTGCATTGCACTTTTAGTTGCTGGTACCAAGCCTACAAACCTGCTTTTTTGATGTGTTAACCATCATGGGAATCCACGATATAGTTTTGGCTCTTAGTAGGTTTCCTTGGTAGTTATTGGAAATTTTGGCGCAACCCACGAACATAGTTCTAGAGTAGGGTTGGGAAGAAATTGAGAAGTCAATCTAAAGTAGGTCTTGTGTTGTTCCGTGGTACCACTAGGTTCTTTGCATGACCTGCATGATAAGTTTTTGAGGGAGTCCATAATATAGTTATAGCTCTATATGGTAAATTTTGAAAGCTAATGGAAACTCGACATGGGTATCAGTTATGCGTAAGTATCAACCTCTACTCTCTATTCCCTTTTATTGGGTCTTAATATGTATTCTTTGGTTTCCTTTAGTTGTTGGGCTGTTTTGTTACTGGTTTGTTAGTTTATGTTGCTTAGTGCGTGTTAGACTTATATGATGCTATTTATGTCACCTTTTACATTTCATATCTCATTACCTATATCGTGTATATAGTTACGTGTCAACCATACTTGGGTACTTTTATGGACTCATTGATTACAGAAGAAGAGTAGGTTATTGTGGTATGATTTCCGCTCCTTCTAGTATGATATGATTACTTGTTATTGATTGTACAAGTCAGTTTTAATCCACCGACAGGCTTTGTCTTGTAGTTTTTTATTTAGTGTATATATTTATAATATACAATATTTTGAGATAGTTTCCATCATACCAAATTTATGTCTACATCTGACCCCATGTTTTGTCTTTTTATGTTTATGTCATGATAACTCTTGGAAACTCTATTAGTAGTTTAAGAGTCAATTGCATTGGGAATAGGCTTACAAGATATTTGGAGCATCCTAGATATATGAAGTTGTCATAGTATTTGTGTGCGTGTGTGTATATATGCACACTTACCTTCATGTAGTACATGGGATTTTATGACTTTTTATGTATGAGCCTTGGGATATCAAATGTTGTATTTATAACAAATGAGATTTTACATATTTAAACTTGTATTGATATTTATATATTAGTTGCTTCTGTTATTGCAACCGATTGTTTTAATCTGTTTATCATAATACCCCATTATTTAAGGCTTAAAGCTGAGTGTTGCAAATGTTGTAGTCATTTATAGTATTAACTTTAAGGTGATATAAAATAGATATATTAATGAATTATTACATCAGAGAACACGGAAATATGAAAATTTTGAATCAGTATTCATTACATTCCCTTTAGAAAAACCCCGTTTAGATCAAAATATTGGTATGATAATCATAGTCTCCAGAAGCGACATATGAAGATGTCACCTTGGTCAATTAAAACCTAGATACAAGCATTAAACATCCATGCCATGATATAAGCATTGAACATCCATGCATTTACATACATATAAAAACATACAACGGAAAAGAACTCTAAATAGCTAACAGCCTCTTTTCATCTCTCGAAGCTTATCCCTTGAAGAGAAACCTGAGAAACCCTTTCTCTCAACCTACTTAAATGAGAAGTTATAGAGTTTAAGGCGTTAACTAAAACTTTGGATCATTCAAGTGACTAATGTTAATAATAATTTATATACCTGATTCCAGTGGATATCTAGTGGGACCACACCACTTAGCGAAACAAGTTTCCTCCCATTATTATCAAAACAAAGTAACCAATCCTGTGGTCCTGAAGTTTCAATGATTAGAAAAAATAATGATAAAAACAGTTATAATGTGTAACATGCAACATACAGTGGATTCCCCATCCCGTTATCTTGACTATCTGTCTGAATGGTTTCATGATAATTTCTCTTATCCACATGTTACCTATTTGTCTTCAAGTTGCAACTTAATTCAATATTAGTGAATTCACATCATTATCATTATCTGGATTCCATCCCTTATTAAGTGGATTAACCATTCCCTCGGTATGGAAACATATTCATATAAATGTGAATTAACCATCACATCCCCCGTTGTTTTACCTATGAATGACTATGAACCTATCGAAAAAGTAATGTGAGTAACCCTCACATACCTCATGGTTTTAACTTTAGTTGACCAAGAACCCCTTAATGTGATTTACCATCACTTTCACATAGTTTTACCTATGGTTGACTGTGAACCCCTCAATGTTGTGGGGTCAACCATCCAGACAAGTTTTCAAATGTATTTGGTATCCCTAAGTACCCTTCCTAGTGTCCTTAATGTGCACAAAAAGGGTGAAAGCATGACATGGTTCTATATTGGTTTTAAAGTCAATTATCTTGCTACTACATGCTAAATATAACATTTAAAGTGATATAATGATTCCTTACCGAAAGCATCATGCATAATTGAGTGGGAGCGACTCCCTTGTTGACTCCCTCCCTAGGTGTCGAAGCCAACATGGTTTATCCTTAAGAAAAACAAAGTCCAAGCAATGATCATTACAAGAAAACAATCCCAAGCAATGATAATTGCAACCAAACAAGCCCAAGAAAACATACAATTGCTCAGTTGTTTAACACATTCGAAACTACCCCTTTTGGCCCCGCCAAAGGTTATTAAGGTAACAGCCTCGTACTCTTTAAATATATAGCTCGGAAGAAAACTCCTTTTGAATCTTCCATGAGGAAGTGAGTTGGAAAGCCTCATGCATGCGCCTTCGATGCCCTTTGTATGCATTGAGATGATAAACTCAAAACCCATTTATAAAAATAGGAAAAATCCATTTTTGACTTTGCCGAAGGATAGGGAGGTAGTGTACCCCGCATCCTTTATAAAACATGGTTTTGAATTTGGACCCCTTAACTGTTGAGAAGCACTAGGGAGATAACCCCTTATCTTTTATGATTTAGGTCTTAGAAATGAAATCCTCCACCATTATCGTGACTATGGAGGCGGTAGCTCGTTAGTAAAATAAGGTTCTAAAAGGGTTTCCTTCCGACACTAATGAAAGGGACTGAGGTGATAAGCCTCTATCTTTTATAAAACTAAATTTGGGAAATCACTCCCTTTCTACTCTATCGAAAGCGGTATTAAGAAAAGCCTTAAAGCTTTAAAATACAGAAATTTCCTTTCGACCAAGTTGAAAGGGTTGGGATGCGATAGCCTCGAACCACTAAAGCAATAGGTGCCGTAACCCAATATCATAAGCTTTCGAAGTAGACCTATTGACTCAATACAACGGTAGAAGCCCATGTACGAAGGCAATAGGCTCTTACGGAGCAGTAACTTTAAAAATGTAAAGCCAATGGCCAATGACCCATAGGAAAGGTAAAGCTGAAAGCTTGAATGTTTCATATTCCAAACTGGTGGCATTATAAACATTCAAAGCCCTGGTGGTAGCGGAAGGTGCTTTCATCTACATCGGAAGGTGATTTCGAATATTGGTGATTACATTGATTGTGAATAGAAGGATAACTGATTTATTCCGTTTTAAAGAAATGCTTTTGCAACTCCAATATGTTTGTTGAAATATGATTGGTTTGCAGAATGTATGACTGGTCAAAATTCAGCCTTTATCAGAATTTTTATTTCCAAAATAATGTAAATAATATTGATTCCCCAATCAACACATTAATTACCCTAAGTCTAGCTAACTTTGAGAATTCTTAAAAAATAACCCACACATGGGAAAAGTTCAAAAAAAAAATCAAAGAATTAAGGATATATCCTCTTCCATTATTCATAAAATTTCAAGTCTAAATTCATTAATTAATCCCGTTGATTAATTCACCCTGAAATTACCATGTAATTAACTTAGGGAATTGATAGAATATTCGATTCAGCATGGAAAATTTGAAATTAAAATCCCATGAACAAAAAAGTATCATGAACATAGAAAAGTTTCAAATCAATCAGAGATGTTCATCTATACATTTTAACGTAAAACCTACTCATTTGCATGCAAAACAAGCATATTCAAATCGTCTAAGAATTGTTTTACTCAAACACCACATTAGCATCGACACATACATGAAAACAATCATGTAATCAGATAAAAGATTTGGGTATTCCTCATAATCGAATTAAACATGTGTCTAGAAATCATTATTCACCTTAGCTTAGAATCAAATTTTGAGATTTGTTGTTATATGATCCAAAGTTTTGTTCTTCCTAGATTTTTCACTAGTTCGTCTTCTTCTCTATTTTAGTGGCTAATTCCCAAGTTTTTCATTTAGATTTTTCAAAAATGAAACGATAAGGGTAAAGAAATAGGAAATAAAGTTATATATGAGACTACAAGCTTCCCACTTTGGCCCTCTCATATTCATCCTTATGTTAATTCAGTAAGGCCAACCTATTAGTTATTAATATGTATAAACCTTAACTCAACATCCTACTACATTATTCTAATCTAATTTATTCAGTTAAATCTCATGAACAATGTTTGCCAAAAAATAGGGATGTTTAATTTATCCTGTTATGTTCTTCTATATTTGGTATATTATACTTTTATCTTTCCGTTGTAAGATTGATTCATTGTTACTAGGTTTAGTTTCGCTTCATTTAATTAATTTACCCTTACGATCTAGTTTTGCGATATTCAAAGTCATCAATTGTCATTAAACATCGATTCAGGATGTTGCAAAAGGATGGGTTGTTTTATTAGGCTTTAGAGGGTCTGCTGAACACTTTGGACCAAGTGGACTAGTTTGAGATAAGAAACCTAGTGGATGGATATATATTAAGGGAGCATACATATATTTTTCTTCAATACAATAATATGTACCCAATTTGTCCTCTAGACTTAGATTTATATCGATGGATGGTCTCTTTGGTATCTTTGTTCATTCTAGGAGTATCAATGGATAAAGTGTTGTAGAGATCACGAGAAAGCCGTCTTTGAGGCCTAACTAGCTCAATGGCTAATATTCCATTACGTGTTGACATCAAATAGATGCTAGTAAATGTTGGAGATCGTACATCCATTTGGAGGCATGGTAGTTGTTAGTACCAAAATAATCAAGGAAGAGCCAAGAGCAAAAACTGCAGTGATGGGATGTCAAGAGTAATAAGCTTCTGGACCAGACAAAGACCTTCCATAATAGTTCACTTTCAACTTCAATGTTAAAGTGCAAAAAGCCTCATTCCATAAAGTAAAATCCCTCTTAGAGAAATTAGATAGGAATGTTTCCTTCGACAACAATCGTCAGTGAAGAAAACGGGAACTAAATGCAAACTTTTGATTCATTCGAAAGGGATGTTTTGGTAGTGTAATCCTAAAATATATGTCCACTAAGTAAGGAAGAACCTCATCAGAGAAAAAACTGCCCATCGATAACATCGAAGCTAGGAGCCTACATAGGCTAATTCTGCCCGCAAAAACCATATCTATCATCCAAAGAGTGCCTTCGAAAGATATGAAATCGCAAAAGTGACTACTTATTTGAAAAGAATAAGAAAGACTCACTTCCGCTCCAGACTACTCACTGGCATCACATGCTGGATCAAGGGCATAAGTCATGTATTATCAAAGATGCTTCTATTAGGCCTTCAAATTTGATTATGCAAAGGCGTCAAGATAATGGCCCTAAGGCGGAAAGAGACTCAACTCGCTACAATAAATACCCCAAAGGTTTAAAATCCAGATTGAATTCTTCATTCTTTCACTTGTATCTAGAATTCCTATTTGTAAACCCTAATTCCAAATTCAATTTGGGAAATTTGGGGATTGAGATCATTAAGTCTTTGTACTCATTCTAATCATAAATAAATAAAACTCTTTTATGATTTGTGCAGGTAATACATGGATACTATCTTAATTATTTTATTATTATTATCTTTTAAAATTACATGTTCAATACCTGATGTAACGTAAGGTGTCACTTTATGGATAAGTTATTGACATCTATGAAGGGTCATAGTGAATGGAACCAGATATTTACAATTTATTCAAAGGATTGAGATTCTAATTTTGACCTATTTCATAGAGTTTCAAAACCCATAAGGTTATCTGACACCCTGAATTCTTACTGAAGGATATTTGCAGATGGAATAGTTCTTCATAAATTATTTTTCAAAACCTTATCAGTATTTCGAAACCTTATAAGTATAGCCAATATATACGGATCTTTTCTCTAATAGAAGTTCTCAGTGAACCTTCAGGATAAAGCCGAAACAGACCTAGTTGAAATATGGTAAAGGAAATTTGAATAGAAATGCTTGTGTAAATGTTTACTGTTATAAACTGATAGATACAAATGTACATAACCTTGGTTATTTATAATGTTATAGCCAACAAGACAATGCGTATGGATATTGGGTTGAAAGCCCGGCCTATGTAATAATACAAAACCGAATAGAGTAACGCTACATATGTTTTATTAGCCACCCTCAATTTTATCTAGGGTTCGCTCTCTCCCTTTTGCACTGCCTCTGTCATCAATCTTCATTTCATCTCTAAATTTCACAAAATTCTTCACTAATTATGGTTTTGTAAGAGCATCAGCTTTCTGGAATTGAGAAGGAACATGATTTACGTCCAATTTTCCAGAGGTGGTTTGCTCTCGCACAAAATACAGATCGATTTGAATGTGTTTCGTGCGAGCATGTTGGATTGGGTTTGCTGAAAGTGATACTATGCTCAAGTTGTCGCACCAGACCACCGGTCTCTTGCTGGGAAGAAACCCTAGCTCTCCTATTAGTGAATTTATCCATATAACTTATGCCGTGGTGCTCGCCAGTGATCGATACTCCGCTTGTGTGCTTAAATGAGAAATAGTTGGCTGCTTCTTCGAGCACCAAGAGATTGGATTAGACCCCATAAACACACAATATTCAGATGTCGATCTGTGATTATTTGGATCTGATGCCCAGTCTGAATCACTGTAAGTTTGAATATTTAACTCTTTACTAGCTGCTAATTTGATTCCGTAGTTGATAGTTCAACTTAGGTAGCGTAGAATCCTTTTAACAGCAGTCCAATGTTCATTAAGAGGTGATTGTATGAATTGACACACCTTATTCACGCTGCAACAAATGTCAGGTCTGGTAACAGTTAAGTATTGCAATTTTTCCATTATGCTTCTGTATTCCTTGATATTCTGTATTGCTTCCTCTTTGTGCTTAGATAGCTTTAGATTGCTGGTCATAGGAGTTGGCATTGGTTTAGCTTTATCCATTTTGGCTCGAACAAGTAATTCAGAAATGTACTTACTTTGAGATAGCATAACCTCATTTTTACAATTCTGAATAACTTGTATTCCTAAGAAATAATTTAGGTTCCCAAGTCCTTGATGGAGAAAGTTTGATTCAAGTATTGCACTATTTTTTTGATCTCTATTTGATTACTTCCAGTAATTAAAATGTCGTCAACATGCACGAGTATAAATGTGACATCAGTCACATTCCTTTTGATATGTAGTGAGTTATCTGACTTGGCTGTAATGAACCCCAATTTCGTAAATGTGTCTTTAAGTTTATCATACCACACTCTTGATGCTTGCTTCAACCCATAAATAGCCTTGTTTAGCTTGCAAACGAGATTCATATTTTGAGCAGTTTTATAACCATCTCGCTGCTCCATATATATATATCCACTTGTAGTTCTCCATTTAAAAACGTATTGCAAACATCAGCTTGTCTTATGCACCAATGTTTATGTAGGGCAATACAGATAATTATTCTTATTGTAGTGTGCTTGACCATAAGGGAAAAGGTCTCTTTGAAATCAAAACCATATTCCTGTGTGTACCCCTTGGCCACCAATCTGGCTTTATGTTTTGTATGCTACATCTGCTGCCTTTTTCAATATGTAGGTCCATTTACACCCTATAATGTTTTTATGATTTGGTGCAATAACCAGGCTCCATGTTTTGTTTTTTTATTAAAGCTGCATATTCCTCATCCATAGCATTTTTCCATTTTTGACACTTTACTGCTTCATTGAAGCTGATGGGTTCTTTGTCATCCATAGTTGTAGCATATAATTTAGGCTTGAATGTACCATGCTTGGCTCTTGTCATCATGTGATGCCTGTTTTGATTATGTTGTTCAACTTCACTGCTTGAGTTTGCTGTATTATTGTTGTTGCCATTAGTAGTTTCCATATCAGTCCCTTCATTGCCATCAGTATTGTAGTTAGTATCATCTTCTTCAATTATAGAATTGTCTGGACTGTAGTTGGACCTGGTACTTGGCACACTTTCTCCATCTTTTTCTTCATTATACATTTGTTGTTTGCTGTTGCATACCGTGTCTTCTACTAATTATGGTGGTGCTATAATGTACATGTCAGTGTTAACAATCCTTTTGGTTGTTTTAATATCTTTATCTGCAAAAGGAAATTTATGTTCATCAAACACAACATGCCTTGAAATATATAACCTCCCATCATCATTTAAACATTTATACCCTTTCTGGTTTTTTGCATAACCCCGAAATGTAGAAGGGCTTGATCTTAAACTTAATTTATGCTTGTTGTAAGATCTGAGACATGGAAAACATAGGCAACCAAAAGTTTTCAATTTAGAATAATCTGGCTTTACACCATGCATCATTTCATATGGGCTTTTACGTTTCAAAATTCTAGTGGGCATTCTATTAATTAAATACACTGATGTCATAAAAGCTACTAACCAAAATTTTAATGGTATTGAGGATTGTGATATCAATGTGAGCCTAGTTTCAATAATATGCCTATGTTTTCTCTCAATAAGCTCATTCTGTTCTGACGTATGTGGGCAGGTTATTCCATGTAATATGCCTTTATTCTCAAAGAATTTCTTCTAAAGCATGAATTCTCCTCCACCATCAGTTTGCATAATTTTAACATTGCAGTTTGTTTGTTTTTCAACAAGAGTCACAAACTGTATTGTTATATTGTATGCATCTATTAGGTAGCAATATCCAAGTATACCTAGTAAATGATCAACAGAGGAAAGATATAATACCTATATCCATGATCTGTTTTTATTGGAGAGGGACCCCATAGGTCTGCAGCAATGAGTTCAAGTGGTCTGTTGTATTTTGTATATGACCAGTGAAGGGCAGTTTGTGGCTTTTGCAGATTTGGCAATGTTTGCATATATAATTATCAGGTACACACTTGCAATCAATTTTATTTTCATTCAAGACATGTTTAGCAGTTTTAATATTTGGGTGCTCCAATTTACAATGCCATTCATCAAAAGTTTTATACATGTCATTATTTTCAGTAATAGATTCAACATTATAGCAATGGTTTCCATTATCAGTGGCATGTCTTAACTTCAAGTTCTTGAATTTGTACAGCCCCTTATCCAAACTACCCTGTAGTAATATGTTTTTATTCAGTAAATCTCTAACAAGGCAGTAATTTGGGTGAAACTCAAAGTATATATGGTTATCATTAGCAAATTGTGATACACTGATTAAGTTCTCTTAATCTTAGGTACTCAAAGTAAATTGTTTAAATAGTGTTCCCTTTTTCCATTAATGTAACCACATCCTATATGTGATATACTAACAGTTTCACCATTACCCATTGAGACAGAACATGTACCTGAATAGCTTATGTTTCCCAGATTTAGATTTTGTAGATTGTTGGTGACATGATTTGTTGCTCTAGAATCTGGGTACCAATCATCAAGATTTATAGCATCTGATTTGTTGGAGTCATCATTAATTGAACCTTGTGTCTGCATTCTTTGCCCTTCAGCATTTGTTCTTTGTTGCCCCATTTGAGTTACATTAATATTTCGTGCTTTCTGATTTCCCTGGTTCTGCTGATTCACATTATATTCAGTGTTAAATCTAAAATAACATCTGCTTGCAACATGTCCAATTTTTTCACAAATCTGACATTTCACCCTGTTATTGTTATTGAATCTGCCTCCTCTACCTCTACCTCTTTGGCCTGCATTACCTCTAAAAAAAACTGATTTTCTTATTTGCTATTTTGACCAGTATTTCCTTTTTGCTGATCTTTATTTCTTGCTGTGGAGGTATAGTTGATAGAAAATTCTGATTGAGATGGTCTTTTATGTTCAACTCTTCCTTCATATGCAAGAAGAGATGAATGCACATATTGCAAATCAGGTACAGTCTTTTGTGAAGCAATAAATGTGACTATTGATTCATAATCTTCATCTAATCCTCCAGTAATATAGAGGACTTGTTCACTTTCACTGATTACATGCCTAGTAGAGTTTAGTTTGTCACATAGAGTCTTTACCTTGTTTAGGTAGTCATTCATGGATATCTCATCTTTTCTTATGCATTGCAACTGTCTCTGTATAACATAACTCTTGCTGCTGATTTTGCGCTGAAAATTTCTTCAATTGTATTCCATAATGCAAAAGATGCATTGCATCCTATCACCTGTGATAACATGTTTGCACTTATTGATGATATTAACCATGATACAAGAAGACTATCTTGGTTTTGAAATCTCGGGTAATCTTCGTTACTAACTAAGTTTCCATCCTTGTCGTGAATCATTACAGGTAGAATCAACACTGTCCCTTTGATGAAATCAAGAAGCCCATATCCTCTTAATGTTGTTTCCACTTGAAATTTCCAAAGCATGTAATTATCTTCATCTAATGGGATGATAATTATGTGGCTTTTGGGTTTTATTAATTGGAATCTTGGCGATGGAGGTGTGGTTGATGGAGGTATAGTTGGTGGATTGGTGCCTGAATTAGCTGAGCTGAGTGCTGCTTCATTAGTTCTAGTCATTTGGTGGACAAAAAATGCCGCATAAAGGCTTTCTTGAATGATAAGGAGATTCTTGGATGGCAAAAACACTGCTAAGTGTTTTCTGCAACCGGATCTCAAGCAGAAAGGTTGTGCAACTGACGGAAAAGAGATTCTATGATGGCAAGGTCACCAGAAATGGTGATTTGTGCAACCAGATCTCACGCCAAATGATGATTCTGATGTCATATGGCTGGAACTGCAGCCAAGGTCGTGGAAAATGATGAAAACACTCTGATGCTACCTCTTGGCAAGGCAATACTTGATCAGATACGACTGTTAGGAATAGATACAGATCAGAGAGGGGTATAATCTCCAGTGAAGATTATCTGAGGAGAATTAACTCTAATACACTGTCTTTCGAATATGTATTTGTAATCTTGAATTTGTGTCGTTAAGCTAGAGGCTCTGATACCATAAAGGAAATTTGAGTAGAAATCCTTGTGTAAATGTTTATTGTAATAAACTGATAGATACAAATGTACATAAGGCTATTTATAATGTTATAGCTAACAGGATAATGCGGATGGATATTGGGCTGAAAGCCCAGCCTATGTAATAATACAAAACCAAACGGAGTAACGCTGCATATGTTTTATTATATGGCGTAACCCTTAATATTAAGGTAATTTCAATATTAAAGTCTCTACCATCTAATTTCTATATATTTTTTATAGGTTAACACTTCTAAGGAATGAAGGCACTTTTGAAAAGATTTGAAATAAACCCTGACTAAGGAGATCAAATGGGAAATACAATGGAATTTGTTAATAAATAAATGATCAAAGAAGTAAGCAAAAATAGAATCACACACAAGATTTAACATGGAAAAATCCTTTGCGGGAAAAAACCACGGGAGAAAGGCAAACTTTATTAATTAATTGCTGGAGTTTTACAAGCTGCTTGCATACAAACAATAGC
Source organism: Allium sativum (assembly GCA_030737875.1). Classification (NCBI taxonomy): domain Eukaryota; kingdom Viridiplantae; phylum Streptophyta; class Magnoliopsida; order Asparagales; family Amaryllidaceae; genus Allium; species Allium sativum. The sequence continues at coordinate 154,875,377 of CM060912.1, forward strand.
AATGAAATTATCTTCTACTTTCATGCAGCCAAAGAAGGAGAGAAAGAGTAAAATAGGGATCTACATTATTCTTTAGATGAGGTGGCTGAAAATATCTCAATGTGAGAGTAAAACTAGGATCTAGATGAGATCCTTTAGGCGGCTGAAAATATCTCAACATGAGAGTAAAACTAGGATCTAGATGAGATCCTTTAGGTGGCTGAAAATATCTCAACGTGAGAGTAAAACTAGGATCTAGATGAGATCCTTTAGGTAGCATCGGCTGGACCAATTCTAATGAGAATTTCTGATCACAAATTAACAATCTCCACCTTGAGACGAATTCTCGTCTTGAAGTAGAAAGATGAACTATAAAAAATGAACTCCTTCAACAAATAAATATCTGCCTTGCTCTAATAGTCCCTAAAGACTATACTGTAACACCAACCAAGCCTGAGCAAAGCTCAAACTTAGTAATTGGAACTAGCTTTGTCATTATATCAGTGGGATTGTCATTAGTACTTATCTTGCAAACTTTAACACCATCTTTAGCAATAACACCTTGGATGTAGTGATACCTAACATCTATATGTTTAGTTCTCTCATGAAACATTTGATTCTTTGTAAGACATATAGCACTCTGGCTATCAGAAAATATAGTAATGTAAGATGTATCTCCACAAAGCTCAAAGTATAAACCTCTCAGCCAAGTATCTTCTTTACATGCTTTAGAAATAGACATATACTCAGCATTAGTAGTAGATAATGCTATGGTAGTTTGCAAGGTTGCTTTCCAACTCACAACACAACCACCAATGGTGAAAACATAACCTGTTAATGATCTCCTTTTATCCAAATCACCGGCAAAGTCAGAATCCACATAACCAACAAGTTCATCTTTAGATTTACCAAACTGCAAACAAGCATTTGCAGTCCCATGAAGATATCTGAAAATCCATTGAACTACTTTCCAATGCTCTCTTCCAGGATTGGTCATGAATCTACTGACAACACTCAAAGCATGTGATAAATCAGGACGCGAACAAACCATGGCATACATAAGTGAACCAACTGCACTAGAATAGGAAACTCTAGACATGTACTCAATATCCTCATCTGATTATGGACACATGGCCGATGACAATTTGAAATGTGCAGCAAGAGGAGTACTTACAGGCTTGACATCAAGCATATTAAAACTGCGAAGAACTTTTCTAACATACCCACTCTGACTTAGGTATAATTTTCCAGAAGTTCTATCTCTTGATATTTCCATGGCAAGAATCTTCTTAGTATCCCCCAAATCTTTCATTTCAAACTCTCTACTCAACTGCCTTTTCAAATTTTCAATTTCTGCCCTGTCTTTTAAAGCAATCAACATATCATCGACATAAAGTAGCAAATAAACGGCTGAATGAGTAGTAATTTTCAAATAGACACAATTAACTATCATAATTGGACCTTTTAAAACCTTGAGATAGCTTAAAAGTGTCAAATCTTTTATACCACTGCCTAGGTGACTGTTTCAATCCATAAAGAGATTTCTTTAATTTACAGACAAGATTTTCTTTTCCAAGGATGATAAAACCCTCAGGTTGATGCATATAAATATCCTCTTCTAATTATCCATGTAAAAATGCAGTTTTTAAATCTAATTGTTGAAGCTCATAATCATGCATAGCAACAATACTGAGTAAAATGCGAATTGAGCTATGTTTCACAATAGGGGAAAAAACTTCATTATAGTCAATACCTGGAATCTGACTGTAACCTTTTGCAACTAATCTTGCTTTGTACCTTGTTTCATTGTTTGGCGAAACACCTTCTTTTCTCTTGAAAATCCATTTGCAATGAATATGTTTCTTCTCTTTAGGAAACTTGATTAAGTCCCAAGTGTCATTTCTTTCTAATGACTTCATCTCATCATGCATAGCAGTCATCCACTTATCAAAACCACTAGAGATAACAGCCTTAGAATATGAAGAAGGCTCGACAATACCTTCTATTTCTTCTACTACAGCACATGCATAAGCAACAACCTTTGCTTCCTCAATAAACTTTCTTACTGGTTTTGGATTCCTTCTAGATCTGCTTGTTGCAATAGACTGCTGCGGTGGTTGCATAACTTTTGAAGGATCCTCAACAATGGGTGCCTCATCCTGTCCCTCAATTTCTGCGTTTGATGTAGCATCTGAATCAATAATATGCTCCACCTAGACATTTGATTTCTGCTTACTCTCAACATGATCATTAGTAGATGGAATATCATGTAACATAGAAGATTCATTAAACACAACATTTCTGCTAATTACTACCTTATTTGTTTCGGAATTCCATAATTTATAGCCTTTAACACCAGACTTATAACCAAGAAAAATGCACTTAACAGATCTTGGCTCTAGCTTTCCATTATCAATATGAGCATAAGCAATGCATCCAAAAACATTCAATTCAAAATAATTTGCTGGAGAACCAGACCATACCTCAATCAGAGTTTTCTTACCAATAGCAACAGAGGGAGAGCGGTTGATGAGATAACATGCTATGGAAGCAGCTTCAGCCCAAAAATGCATATCCAAACCTGCGTTTGAAAACATGCAGCGAGCCTTAGAAATGATAGTCCTGTTCATACGCTCGGCAACCCCATTTTGCTGAGGAGTGTGAGGTATGGTGTAGTGCCTAACAATGCCTTCAGCCTTGCAAAATGAATTAAATTCATCTGAACAAAACTCCATCCCATTATCAGTTCGAAGCTTCTTTACCTTCCTTTCAGTTTGTCTCTCAACCATAGTCTTCCACTCTTTGAAAGCTGAAAAAGCTTTAGATTTATGCTTCAAAAAATAAGGCCAAACTCTTCTGGAATAATCATCAATAATTGTCATTATGTAACAAGCACCGCCCATGGATGCTTTCCTAGACGGTCCCCATAAATCTGAATGCACATAATCTAGAACGCCTTCTGTTGTATGAACTGAAGTGTTGAACTTCACCCTCTTATGCTTGCCAAAAATGCAATGCTCACAGAACTTTAGCTTGCTTGTGCTGTATCCGTCAAGAAGCCCTCTCTTGTTCAACTCTGATAAACTGAATTCACTCATATGCCCAAGACGCATATGCCAAAGATTAGCAGTATCACAACCAGAAATATTATTTGTGATAATAGGGGCAGCATTACCTGAAACAGTAGTGCCTTGAAGATAATAAAGGTCATTTGTTTGCCTAAGATTACCCTTCATTACAATAAGAGAACCATTTGTGACTTTCAGGATACCACCTCTACCTGAATATTTGTACCCTTTGTCATCAAGAGCACTTAAAGAAATTAGATTTCTCTTCATGTTGGGCTTGAACCGAACATCTGTTAAAGTTCTGATTGCACCATCAAACATCTTGATCTGAATAGAACCAATTCATGCTACTATACATGCCAAATCGTCACCCATCAAAACTGAGTCAGCATCATTTGTGGGTTCTAAGGTTGTAAATCAATCTCTATTAGGACACATAAGGAAAGTTCAAGCAGTGTCAAGTATCCATTCATCCTTAATCTCAACACATCCAGCAAACATGGTAATAACAAGCACCTCATTATCAGAACTATCATTATGAGCATAATTGGCATTAACTTCATCTTCTTTGTTATTCTTTGGTTTGTATGTGTCGTTTCTCTTTTTCTTGTTCTGCAGCTTATAACATTCAGATATTTCATGTCCATCCCTCTTATAATATTTGCAAAACTTGTATTTGCCTTTAGATTTAGATCGACCTTAATAGGCATTTGAACATTTACCTCGAGATCCATTATTTGAATTTTTCTCCTTTGCCCTGCCACGAACGGACAAGCTTTCGGCTTGAGAGCTTGATCCATTTGAAGACGCCAGTTGTTTCATTTTATCTTTGGCGTGCAATGCTTCATAAACGTCATTTAGAGTGAGAGTATCATGACTATATAATATGGTATCTTTGAAATTTGAGTAAGAGCTGGGCAGATAACATAACAGGATTAAACCCAAAACTTCATCGTCATATTTGACTTCCATTGCAGCCAAGTCTGAAACAATCTCTTTAAAATCAGAAATATGGTCTAGCAAATTGCCTCCCTCTTGCAATTTTTGCAGGAATAGTTTTTGTTTGAGATGCATCTTACTTGTGAGATCCTTGGTTATGCAAATTGACTTTAATTTCAGCCAAAGAGAAGTAGCTGTCTTCTCGTTCAAAACTTCTTGCAAAATATTATTATGTAGATGGAGCTGAATTTGAGACAAAGCCTTCCGATTCCTTCTCTTCTCATCATCGGTCCATATTTCTAATCTCTTGTTTCCGAATCCATCCAATGCATCATCGTAATCAGCCTGTGCGAGCAACGCCTGCATTTTCACTTGCCATAATGAGAATCGAGTGTTCCGATCCAATAGCAGAAGATCATACTTTAACGACGCCATGTTGAACGAACCAGCGCTCTGATACCACTTGTTAATAAATAAATGATCAAAGAAGCAAGCAAAAATAGAATTACACACAAGATTTAATGTAGAAAAACCCTTTACGGGAAAAAACCACGGGAGAAAGGCAAACTTTATTATTTAATTGCTGGAGTTTTACAAGATGCTTGCATACAAACAGTAGCAATGATATTATCTTCTATTTTCATGCAGCCAAAGAAGGAGAGAAAGAGTAAAATAAGGATCTACATTATCCTTTAAATGATGTGGTTGAAAATATCTCAATGTGAGAGTAAAACTACGATCTAGATGAGATTCTTTAAGTGGCTGAGATATATCTCAACGTGAGAGTAAAACTAGGATCTAGATGAGATTCTTTAGGTGGCTGAGATATATCTCAACGTGAGAGTAAAACTAGGATCTAGATGAGATACTTTAGGTGGCTAAAAATATCTCAACGTGAGAGTAAAACTAGGATCTAGATGAGATCCTCTAGGTGGCATCAGCTGGACCAATTTTAATGAGAATTTTGGATCACAAATTAACAGAATTAATTAGCTCTACAAAGGTATAGCTCGAGCAAATCTAATTTAATTAAGGATTCTACAAGAAACACATCACCTTATGGTGTTAACCATTTTTGTGGCTAACGATAGTAGAAGAGACTAATGCAAACCAAGACTTGGGTTGGTTCTAGATGTCGCCTAGAGTCTCAAATTCTGGAATTGGAAGGAATGTATGGCTCAAGGACATCCTCCATATGTAGCATGTTAGACTGTCGATGTATTGGTATGTTAACCAATTTAATTTCTTTTGGCTAAAAGAGAGTGAAGTGGATTGTCACTCCTTTGCTATCGGCAAGGAATGCTTGGATTTATGAAGTATTGTTTAGTCATATCCCAACCTAAACCTCTTGTACCTTAGGCCAGTTTCATTTTTAAATGATCAGTACTACCATTCAAATTAGGTGTATGAGCTCTCGAGCAAAGGTAGAGTTGTTCGACGAGTGTGGCAAGGATGGTATGGATCTGATAATTACGCATAATTGAGTAGGGACAAAAAATAACTTATTCATTCTACATTGAGTGATTCATGCTAAAAACTTTCTTCTTGCGTTGGTAAACTTTAGGAGACAGGAGTAATCTGTAATCCCAAGTGCTAAGAAGGCACTTTCTGAGGATAAGTCCATTCATTTTCTACTTCCTTTTCACTCATTTGAGCGCATCATTTCTAGGTGACTTGCGCGAGTCAAAGGTTTTTCGCTTGATTACTAAAGGTGAGCACCCAAGTTGAATTCTTAAGGCAACTGATGAATTTTCGAAGATCGGTCTTAGTCATGCATGGAAGTTCAGTGGTCGAATCAAGGAACTGGATTAAACTATGCATAAGAGGAATCAAGTGGCCAACCCTAGGATAATTACAAAGAAATCACATGGGATAGCAAAGGATTAGTTTTGCTTTGGATAATCTTTATTCATTGTAAGCTATTTATAGTGCAGTATAGTTAGAAATGCTTGTGATAGCTCAAGGAAGGACTTCTTGACTAGTTTTTTAGCGAACGAGTAACCTTCTAATTGGCAAAGTGATACTTTCATAGGAGACCATCCTATGAACTTAGTGTATTGTATGTCTAATTTTCCTTTTTAGAGCAGAAGGTGTGATAGTATTTCATGCACTGTTCAAACAAACTCATCGGGAATTTCAGTTGGACACGCATGTTTTGGCTATTATTGACCGTCGTTCATCTCGTTGTAAACTATTTGTTATGTTTATTATTTTGTATGTTGGTTGCTGTTTATTTTTACATGATATTGTTTGACTGTAGACTACTATTTCTTATCATGTGTTATCAGTGGTTGGTTAATCAATTTATTGCTTTCTGTAGCATGATTGCTCATGGTTGAATTCATTTATTTTTCTTATTTTATTGCTTACTGTTTGTTGTTTATTAATTGTGCATTGGTATAAGCATGAAATCATAGTGATGTCATAGTGATGAGTCAACTATAGAAAGTAGAAGTGAACAGATGTGGGTTTTGAACAGATGGGGTAAGCTGCTCTGTGTTCATTGGAGCTTTAGGATGCGTTTTGTTTTTGAAGGGTTATTTAAAGGGGAATTGTTATGAAGTTTTTTTTTTTTTTTTTACGAAAGAGGTAAAGTTATTATTTTATTAATTATTTGTATGTGTTTTATTTGTATGAGTATGTATAAAAGAGGTGAAAACTCAGCCGTTGAGTTGCATCGGACGCAGCATCGAACGCGTCGGCTGCGTCCGATGCAAATTCTTCATTTTGAATTGTTCGGTTGGAAGCAGCAAATGGGGTGGCTTCAACATAGACGCGTCTGACGCGGACGCGAACGGGGACTGGACAGTTTGAAAATCAAACATTACCTTATATTGAATGCCTCCAATTATATAGAGATAATTTTTCGTTTTCCTTTTGTTTGATAACAAGTAAGAAAACATAACGTAGAGCCTACTTTATGGTTGCTTTTATTTTATAAATGGGATTGTTTTTGTTATGCTTATTTTATGGTTGTGGGTGGGTAGTATAATAACTAGGAATTGCTTATCATTTAGTTCTCTGCGTTTACCAAGAATTGCATGTAGCTATATATCGTGTTCGCATTGTATATGGATTTATGTCATTCTAGGTTTACATGTACACACTACAAGAACATATGCTTATTCCAACGGTTACTAGCCGTTGGAATAGTATTCACAACTTCCATCGAATCCAACGGATTGTTTCCAACGGCTTCCAATCGTATTTGCCGTTGGAAACCGTTAGAAAACAATATCCACATTGCTATTGGAAACCATTGATAGCCGTTGGAAATATTGGGTATTTTTTTATATAAGAGCAAGAAAGCTAGCTTCCAGCCTCCCTAACTCATTTCATTTCTATTCCAGTTCCATTTCCAATGCATTTCCAACCAATTCCACATATATTTGACACATATATACCACAAACAACCAAAATAAAACACATAAACATCAATATATGCAACAAAAACTATCTAACATTCAAAAAATCATCCAAGCATGTCTACAAAACATACCAACATATATAAACATCCAAAAAACTCATCCAAACATGTCAACAAAGCGTACCAACATATTCAAACCATCGAAACACAACCAAATTTGTCTCGTCATACATCAAAACAAAACACAACCCCCAATCGAGCATTAGAACACATACCTAAAGCTGCATCGTCGCTATGATCTCCAGAAGCAGATGATGAAGGAAACTTATCATGATTATGCATGTACTCTGCAATCTTTTGATTCAGCTGCTCAATCTGCATACCCTGCATGTGATTCTGGTCCTGCCGCTACTGAATCAACGATCGCAACTCCTTGATTTCTTCCTTGTCTTGTGCCTTCTTGTCTTGTCGAACCTGCAAATACAAGTATAGAAGAAAACGATCAAAAGAATTCATAACATACAAAATGAATTCATAACATACAATGCTAACATACAATTTCAAAGTAATTTTAACAATGCTAACATACAATTTGTATAACATACAAAACGAATTCATAACAAAATCATATTAGTTAACATACAATTTTGATAACATGCAATTTTTATACAAGTAATTTGTTATACAAGTAAATTTAATAAGTAATTTTTATTTACAAGTAATTGTTATAACATACAATTTCAAAGTCATTTTAACAATGCTAACATACAATTTTTATAACATGCAATTTTTATAACAAACAAAATGAATTCATAAAAAATCATATTAGTGAACATACAATTTTTTAACATGCAAATTTTATATAAGTAATTTGTTATACAAGTAAATTTAATAAGTAATTTTTATTTACAAGTAATTTATATAACATACATTTCAAAGTCATTTTAACAATGCTAACGTACAATTTTTATAACATGCAATTTTTATAACATACAAAATGAATTCATAACAAAATCATATTAGTGAACATACAATTTTTATAACATGTAATTTTTATACAATTAATTTGTTATACAAGTAAATTTGATAAGTAATATTTATTTACAAGTAATTGTTATAACATACAATTTTAAAGTCATTTTAACAATGCTAACATACAATTTATATAACATGCAATTTTATAACATACAAAGTGAATTCATAACAAAATTATATTAGTGAACATACAATTTTGATAACATGCAATTTTTATACAAGTAATTTGTTATACAAGTAAATTTAATAAGTAATTTTTATTTACAATTAGTTGTTATAACATATAGTTTCAAGGTCATTTTAACAATGTTAACATACAATTTTTATAACATGCAATTTTTATAATATGGGTGTTTTTATACAAGTAATTTGTTATACATACATCGTTATTAGTGAACGAAGGCATTTCTAGTAGAAGTAAGTCTTAACAGAGAAAAAAATACTTAATAATGTAGATGTAAATAATTTATGCTATACGGGTATTACCGTCAGGTTACCGAATTCATAACGCCTGCTCCGCTGTGTTTTTTCCATAACAACATCGAATAAGTTGTCTTCCTCCTCCTACGTCAACTCATCATGGTCCGACTCCTCAAGCGCATGAGCCTCTGCCTCCTGACACTTTGCCTATAATGCAAAAAACAATTTCATTTGACAAATAATAAAACGATGATTTTGTTTTACAGTAACTGGTGATTAATAAACTAATCAATTCATGCTTGTAATAGTTAAAATACACATACGTATGCCTGTGTTGCCTTGCCCTGATCATCCCACTTATACGTGACGCTGCCAGCCTCGTCTAACTTCCTGGATGCATGGGTGTGAGTAAAGACATCCATGTATGACACTGAATGTCCATAAAATCGTACCTGCAATTGGTAATTTGAATAATTAATTCCACATTGTCAATCATTGAAATAATCAATTTACAAATGTAATAATTAACAAATTTACCAAGTCCTCGCTGTGATGCTGGAAAGACTTGGATCCTCCGCGATGAGTTACATGATTCTTGTTCCTGTTTGCGGAGTTCCTTTCTGACTCAGCCTGGAAATGTACATTGACAAATTATTTAAAATCGGCAAAAATAAAATAAAATAGATTCGTTGTAAATTTACCTTGAACTCGGACATGTCCCACCACGCAACCATTTTCTCAAACACTTCATCTCCCATCCACTTTGGCTGATTTCCCCTTTTCTTAAGCTCGTTCATCTTCCCTCTATAATTCTAGGCGACCTTCGAATTCCAGTTTCGTTGAATTAGCTTCAAGTCATCCTCCTGCACATCTACGGCTCGCTGTATAATAAAAAAATCCTACTAATCTCATTTATTTGTGTTTAATTAATTAGTCTCTTTGACGAACCAATCGGTACAAAACATACCAGAAAATCTTGCCAAATAGTCTTTTTGACGTCTGCTAGGACTCTGCTCCACTTAGGCCAGAAATCGCTCATTCTCGCCATATACGCATCCTTAGAGATATCTAACACAGTCTGAGACGGCTCTAACTCAAATCCCCTGCGTTAAATATAAATTAGAACTTTATAAAATATAGTTATAGAGTATGTAAAAAAACATTAAATCGTTATTCTACTAATTTTTATACTTACGCCCTGTCAACCTTAGGCTTCAAATAAACAACCGGACGAACTCGTTGTCCGCCACTACCCTCAGCATGAGGGGTAATGCTACGTCGTCTAGAACCCTGTCCCGACCTAGAGCCAGAAGCAGGGTCAGACGACATAATATACCTACAACATATATGAATATGTAATTAGCATTGACTTTGAGAGTATGTAATTAAAATGCGCAAATAATATGGATATGAATATGAGCAACACAACATGAATTAATAGAGATGCATTTTGATAATATTTATGTAGAAAAAGATAGATAATATGCTATATGAAGTAAAATATACATTTCCTGTTTTTACATAAAAGACATACTACATCAAAACTTCAAAGTTATTTAAAAAATAATTTTCATGACATATTTGACTTGTTATAATTTTCATGACATACTATATCAGAACTTCAAAGTTATTTAAAAATAAATTCGTACAAACATACTATATCAAAACTTCAAAGTTATTTGACTTCAAAGTTATTTAGAAAATAAATTTGTACAAAAACATACTACATCAATACTTCAAAGTTATTTAAAAAATAATTTTCATGACATATTTGACTTTGTATAATTTTCATGACATACTATATCATAACTTTAAAATTATTTAAAAAATAAATTCATACAAACATACTATTTCAAAACTTCAAAGTTATTTAAAAAATAAATTTGTACAAAAACATACTATATCAATACTTCGATTTGACTTGGTACAAACATACTATACAAGCTCATTTATAAATTTCATGACATATTTGACTAAAGTAAATTTATTTGTTTTAAAAGAACTATGTATGCATAAATCATTGTTCACCATTCAATCACAAACTTCGATATTTTTATATATTATACACATATGACATATATTTTCACTAGTATCACTAGTACAAAAAGCGCTTGTTGCTTCTCCTCATTTGCTTCTGATGTGCTTGCAACAGAAGCAAGTAATATTATTTGCTTCTGTTCCATCATTAGAACGGAAGCAATTAGTACAAGGAAATCAGCAAAAAAATCAATCTATAGAAATTTGCTTCCGTTATGTAGAAACAGAAGCAATAATAAGGAAGCGAATCCAGTTTTTTTCTCCCAATTATTATAGAATAGAAGCAATTTCGTTTTACTTGATACAGGACCGCGTAACCCAAAATCTCCCCGCCAAACGACATTTCACCGCGCTCAAAATTCACGGAAAGAAACGTTGAACTAAATTAACAGAAAGACAGTCGATTGTCGAAGGGAAAGGGGAAAAACGCAACCGTTGTATCGACATTGACATCGTCTCTTCATCGACGTCAAGGGTGAATCTTCATCGACATCAACTCTTATTCCAATCGATATTTTCTTCCGCTTATTCTAATCGACATTTGGATCTGCGTTTTAACCAATTTGTACCGACGTCAAGACGGAATTTTTCTTCAACGCTTATTTGGATCTGCCTGATTTACTGATTTGCTAGTTTGGATTGCTTCGGGTATTTACCGATTTACTAATTCCGTTGTTTTTAATTCCCTAAATTAATGTAATGCGTTTTGAGTTTAGAAGAGTTCAAAGTGATGGATGATTTTTTTGTTAAGTTATATGTTGGTGCGATTGATAAGTTATATTCTGGTAGTAGTTAACATATGATGTGAATAATATTAGATTTGATAAAAGAGAAATTATATGTTATTTCTCTTTATCCAGTTAGCCCTTTTTGATAAAAATGAAAGAAGAAAGAGGGGTTGGCTATGAAACAAAATAACAGAAGCAAATGAGAAAAATAAACACAGAAACATTCATTTAAAATATGCAAACTAAGCACTAAACAAAAATTCTTTCTGAAACGTATTAGTAGCGATCCATTTCTGTGAGGAACCGGCACTGTACACAATTTTCACCTCAACCGACCCCACGTCTCCGTTTAACATAACGAGCGCCAGAGACTAGTTACTGAACAGAATCAAATACTTGATCAACCTCTACAAAGACGAGGCTCTCAGCATTATATGTTAGGGCACAGCTTAGGCGCCGGCTTGGCCATGCTGAGTGCTTTCGATATAGTTGAAAATGGCCTGGTTGCCTTTCCTGTATGTGCAATAGTGTTTGGAAGCCCGCAAATAGGGAACAAGGAGTTCAATGAGAGGGTAAAAGGGTTGTCGAACTTGAAGGTCTTCATGTCAAGAACAAGATCGATCTGAAACTGCTGTACCCGACCGGGTTATTGGGCTTTGCGTATACGGGTACGGATCTAGTGGTGGATGTTATGAAGGTTCCTTATATAAAGAATTTGGAGAACCCGAGCGACTGGCATAACTTGCAAGGGATACTGCATGGGGTAGAAGGGTGGAACGGGGAAGGAGGAGAATTTGAAATGAAGGTAAAGAGGAGCATTGATTTGGTGAACAAATCTCCGGAGTATTTGAAGGACGAGTATCTGATTCCTAGGTCGTGGTGGGTTGAGAAGAATAAAGGTATGGTGGTTGATGATGAAGGGGAATGGAAGCTGGCTCCTTTGGATGAAGATGATATGCCAAAGCTTCCTGATGGTGGTGATGTAAATAGTGGTGTTGGGTTGGAATTCACTGTTAATTCTCCAGAGAAGAAGAAGAGGATAAATTCTAGGAAAGGTGTTGGTAAATTGATAACCTGTTTTCGAGCAGTTTTAGCTAAGGTTTTAATATATTTGAGTTCGTAACATCTAAAAAAAATAAGGAATCAGTACCGAACCATTTTACAAAAAGAAAAAAAAGAAAGAAAGAAAAGAAATGCTATCTCAATTCTTAAGAACTTTGTAACGAACCACTTATGTCAAACGTAATCAGAAGCCTAACCTCATATGTTATTTGATGTTTTGTTTAGGCATATACTTCAAGTCCTAGTGAGATATACTACAATTATAAAACATATACTTCAAGTCCTAGTGCTCAATTGTAAAAGATATACTTCAATTGTTTAGGCATGGTGATATATACCTGATGTGTAAAAATATACTTCAATTGTTTAGTTGTGCAAAGAGACGAATTAAACATATACTTCAAGTCCTAGAGAGATAGCGTATAAGTTGATGTTTTGTTTAGGTATGTTGATATGTATATTTTTACGATTGTTGTATATTTAAATTTGTTATGTGAAGAAGGGTTATATTACGTTTACAATTAATTAGTAAATTGTTCAGTTGTAAAGCTTAAGAACAAACCTGAATTTTAATCAAATCTAACCTTTTTTTTTAAGTCAGCACAAGTATATTGTGAATACACTTACCATTATCTTTTTCTTTTAACTGAGCTTTGTGTTTAGTTGATCCTGTGCTTGTATGATACAATTATGAATGATTATATTGTTGTATATGTTGTTGGTCGTTCTAGTAACGATTATATATGCATTTACAAAAGTACGTGCTCACATCGGTTACTCTTTTTTTTTAAAAAAAAAAAACTTGCATTGACAGTCAGAGTTGAGTATCATGGTGCTCTTTTGCTTTGTTTTTGCCTGAGCTACAGGCTTTATTAGTTCTTTTTAATCTTTATCCTTTTTGAATGTATGGTTAGCGAGTGAACTGTGTTTCACTTCTTTGTTAAGGATATGATCTTTGTTTGATGCCCATTATATGGTATCTTGCTTTGATGTAGCTACATTCTTTTGGCACAAGTGCTGAAATTTTTATATGCAAGGTCAAGTTGTGCTGAATCACTTGCCTTTTGTAACGACCCAGAAAATCTGAACCAATCTAAAATTTTTAAATTGGCTAAAATAATGGATTTTAAATATTTAAAATAAATATTTTAAATAATAGCAATGAATAGTGAGTTTGAATCGACACTTGAAAATGAATATAATTAATTCTAATTATAAACAAGGCCTGAAATGGCGCTGCAGTTTCAAAAATTGAATACAAACTTTGTCGGACTGTACCGGGTGCAAAACAAAACGGATTTGAGTGAGACCAAAAATATTTAAATCTGTTAGTGAATACCTTTCTAACGAATCTAAAAAATCGAAGTTTCATAGCGGAAAGCAAAAGTTATGGCCAAATGAATTTTCAGAAAGGTCGCTATGGAATTTATATAGCCGTGAAATTGGCCATTTTGCAAACGACCTCAGAATTCGACGAAACCACTTTTGTTGGATCCGGGATGAGAAGTTATTGCTAGGTTTCAAATTTCATAATTTTTGAAGCTAGTATGTGAGCGTGGCAAAGGAAAACGTGTTTTGGTCAATTACAGTTAAATTGGATTGACCAGAAATGGGCCTTTTTGCAAACGGTCTCAGAATTCGACGAAACTAGTTTTGTAGGGACTGTATCATCAAAACATAGCCAGATTTATTTTTCTGGAATTTTTCGAATCAGTTTGTGGCCCTGGCAAATTGAAATGTATGTTCAAATTGAGTATTGAATGTTATATATTTTAATTTGAAGGAAAACTGACCGAAATAGTCGAATGGGCCTACGAAACATATCCCATTGTGTTCGGAATGGGGGCAAAACGCTGGGGATGACAGTCGTTGGGTTTAGATTGGTGGTCGCGTCAGAAAACCCCTTTAAAACCCACCGGCCAATCAAATTTTTTTTTTTTTAAAAAAAAAGGAAAATACTTTTTACTCTCTCCCCGATCGAAGGCGGAAACCGCTCAAAATCTTCCCATTTATTTTCCGATCAATCCACGCAAAATTAGCCCCTCCTCCAGTTGAATATTTTGTAGAGCTCCTCGAGATCTTCAAATCCATATATAGTTTGTATTTTTTCGTTCAATATTCAAGGAGATATCGAACTCGAAAGTTTCGAGCTTCCAACCGCCGCCGCACCCTCCTCCGGCCGTCGAACTGGCCAACTCCCCCCAGCGCCTGAGCGCCTCTCCTCCCCCTTCGACACTGCGTAGCTCGATCGAGCTATCGATTCACGGATTTCACGAAATCGCGTGACCTAGTTTTGAACATTTCAGAAAGGTATACGGCTATTTTTATTTTAACTATATTATAGCAGTTTAAAGCGCTACGGTTTTTGATTTCACTGTAAAAATCATATCTTTTTCGTTTCTTGACGAAATTCAGTGAAACAAGAGACAATGGACTCATGTGGACGTCTTCTACATTCTAGAAGAGACCGCATATTTTTCTGAGCCTTCTGCTATTTTAGGTGGAGTGGAACCCAATGTGAGATTTCTAATTTATAAACGATATGGAAAACGACGATGTATAAATTATATATTCGATGTATGAGTTATATAAGCGTTGTACACCTCATGTATAAGCGTTGTATAAGTTGTACGTTCGATGTATAAGTTATATATGCGTTGTAAAAATTATATATGTGTTGAAATAGAAGTGACATGCTCTATATGTGTGTGTGTATATATATATATATATATATACACGCCTCTCGTCCACAAACCATGGATGATATTTATTGGTTGTAATTGGTGTGAAAATTAATTGATAGCGAATAATTGATTGAGATTGTTTGTGGTTGATATTGATTGATTGTGGTTGAAAAATACCCATTTGTGGTTGAGAAATATTTGGTTGAAACCACATAGGATTAGTTTGTGGAAATGAAAAATATATACATGCCGCCTGCGTGCGAACTAGATGCATGATTCCCCCTTGTCAAAAACCGCGAGGTTTTAAGGTAGAGCGAGGAGCCGTACTAGGGACGGTCCCGGTTTTAACTACCTTGTCATTATGCTGCCGAAATTTTGAATAATATTCATGTGTTTGAATTATTTTCATTTGTTGAAACTTTATTTATTCGTTGAATAGAAAACCTTCATGTGCTGAGTCGATATTCATTCGTTGAATTGAAATTCATGTGTTGAATGGTATTCGTGTTTTAAATATAAAAATCGCATTTTTACCTATATATATAAACTATAGAAAACCTTCATGTGTTGAATCGATATTCATTCGTTGAATTGAAATTCATGTGTCGAATGGTATTCGTGTTTTAAAATATAAAAATCACATTTTTATTGATATATACAAACTATAGAAAACCTTCATGTGTTGAATCGATATTCATTCGTTGGATTGAAATACATGTGTTGAATGGTATTAGTGTTTTAAAATATAAAAATCACCTTTTTATCGATTTATATAAACTATAGAAAACCTTCACGTGTTGAATCGATATTCATTCGTTGGATTAAAATTCATGTGTTGAATGGTATTCATATTTTGAAAGAAATTGTTTTAAAACAAAAATCCTATTTTTATCACTAATATTAACTATATAAAATAATCGTGTTTTGAAATAAATTGTTTTAAAATAAAAATCCTATTTTTATCACTAATATTAACTATATGAAATAATCGTGTTTTGAAATAAATTGTTTTACATTAAAAATCACATTTTTATTATATACATGAATTGGTAAAAATTGTGAAGTGTTGAAATAGAAAACAGTTAGATAAAAATATCATTTTTACCAAATGTATGAAAAGAATATAGCTTTGAAATCGAAGAATCGATATATATATATATATAGAAATAGAAGTGAAATATATCGAATAACGACGCTGTAGTTCGTATCTTGAAACCGTGATTTCAAACGATTAGTACGGGAGATCCGACCATCGGATTTTCCTGAAATCGCAACCGTTGGGTTCGCTTTGGAAAAATCTTTCCAACGGCACCAACTTTGTAAAAATCCAACGGTTGGATTGTCTGGAATGTTGAATTCAAATTTGAAGAAAACAGCGCCAGAATCGATTATATATATATATATATATATAATTATATATAATCGAATAACGACGCTGCAATTCGTATTTTGAAATCGAAACTTCAAACGATTATACCAGGAGATCTGACCGTCGGATTTACCCGAAACTGGAACCGTTGGATTCGTTTTGAAAAGATCTTTCTAATGATGTAAATTTTGTGAAGATCCAACGGTTAGATTTTCATATATGTGTAAATCAAATCTGAAGAAAAACAGCGCCACGGCCGCGTTATGGCCCGAAGCGTCGTTTTGAATAAATTGGCTATTTTAAAATAAATAAAAATAGCGATAAATCGTTATAAAATATTATAAATGATATGGATGTGAAATTTAGAAATTAACTGAAGATTGGCTAAGTCGAATGGTTTCTTCGGTATTGATCTGATGTTGGTTTCGGCCTTCGGGGTTAATATTTGGGAAATCGCTCTCTTACTGATTGACGGTTAGTGACTAATGAATTGAAATGATGCATGTGTATGTTAGTGTTGCACTTGTTAATTATATACGCGAGTTGCTCAGAAAGACCGGGTTTATCCCATTCTGAATAACTGAATCGACGATAAGTAATCGAAGATGAAGACGGTGGTCGAAGACCGGAGATCTTCACCTCGTTTGGATGGTAACCGAGGTCCTGATTGGGAGGCATCCCGAAATATGGATAATGAGTGGTGATCGTCCAGACGTACATGGTGATCGATGGGTATGCGAGGTATATAGTGCCTCCGGTTTCGTTCAGACCCAGAACGGACTTGTAAACGGACTGTGTGTCTGACATTGGATTTTATTCTGTGTTGATTGATCTCCGTTAAATATACATCTATTTGGCGGTGGAGAATTTATTCTTTTGCTTAACGCCCTTCTCTGAAACGCACGAGCTCAGAGGTTGTATATCGATGGACATCAGTCGCATGGCATGAATTGCTAGTGTGGCATGCCTAAGTGGCAAATGATCAGGGCTTCTGTTGAAAAGCAAAGTCTTGTGGTGATGATCAAAGCACCGCCTGTGTGGCGTAGCTTTGTGTATAACGTGAATTCGCAAGCCTCACACCCCGGTATAAACCAGAAACGGGAGAAAGGACCTCAGGGAGGGCATGCGTTTCTTTCTAGTTAGAAGTGGCATCAGTGGTTTTACACGCCCTGATGAGTTTGACTTATGTGGTTGTTACTGTTGCGAGGCGCCTCGGTTAGATCGGACGATCCGGGTCCGATTGAGTCATTCGTTGGCTCGTTGACGCCCCAAAGGGCGGGAAAACGTATTGTTCAGGCATAATGATCCACCTCGGTGGACCGGCCCTGACGATCTAAAGGGTTGATGCGTTCTGATCCTGAGACACGGACTAGAGCGTCTCGAATTCGGTAAGGACTGTCTTTTGCCTTGGTTCATGACGGAAATCCAATTTCCAAATATGACATCGTGCGGTTTCGATTTTATATATATATATATATATATATATATATATATGTGGCGACATGATATATGGTACCCATGCCGTCTATGATTGATAGTTATAATTGAAATTGTTTTTGAAACATACAAACACTAGTAATAATATCAAATGCTTTTGTTTTATTCGTATCAATCATATTTTGGCCATTATAAGGTAAAAACTCTATCCTCCGGTTTGTGTTGCATTGTGTGATGGGAACTGAGTCTTATAATGGCTTCATTTTTATAAAAAGCATAGCGATGTTTAAAAGAATGATTTGTTTTAAAGCACTGGCAATCCAATGGAGTAAACCCGTTCCACGAAAGTGGCGTGGTCCTGTGATTAGCCATATTATAAATGTGTTGAGTAGATTTCTCATACCAGTCCCATGACTGACTCGTAGTTTGTTTCACTTTCAAACTCGGGTGCCCCTTTTTCTACACGGGCAGCCTTGTATTCAGGTTTAGCTGGTTCTTTCTGGATAGCTGGAGCTGAAGATGGATTCTATCATTTGTCTCTTTTTATGCTGTTCAGCTCCTATTGTACATATTATGTTTGTTTTCCGCTGTAGACATTTATGTATAGCTGAATTGTATTTGTACTAAGTATGATCCTGTATACTGTGTAACTCTAATGATTACTTTTATCCAGTATATTCCATTGTTCATTATCTGGTGTATTTATTTAATTCTGTTCTGCTATTATCTGTTTCTGTGTTATATTCCAAGGATTACCCTTGCCGCCGTCAGTACGGGGTTTGGGGTCGTCTCATTTGGTATCAGAGCTTTGGTTAAGCTTAGTTCTGGAATATAACATATTAACGAACTCGTCAGAAATAGAACCAGTAGTGTTCTAGGACGGGTAACTCTATACAGATAGGATCAGTAGTATCCTAGTATGAGTAAAGCAGAATGGAATTACACCTCGATAGACACATTTACATTTGAAGTAAGTGTTTCTATATTTTAAAATATCTTTTCTGTTGACCTGACACTTTATCTGCTAATTGCAGACGTACTAGAAAATGAGTGACAGGAACAGAAGAAATAATCGTATGGCTCGACCAGCTAATGAGCCAGTTGTGCTCCCACAGCCAGAATCAGATATAGAAGTTCTATTCAAGAGATTTCGAAATCTGGGTGGATCGTCATTCTTAGGCAAATAGTCCATTATGGAAACACAAGCTTGGATTCGTTCTGCAGAGAAAATCTTTGAGGGTTTAAAGCTGAGAGACGATCAGAAAAGATTACTGGCGTCTTGGGCACTTAAAGAAGAAGCTTTGTTTTGGTGGGATTCAGTTATTAAAGATAATCCAGAAGGTGATATCACCTGGGACAGATTCAAAGTGATTTTGTTAGAAAGATTTACTCCTCCCGAAGCAACCGAGCGATTATGTGATGAATTTTCTTATTTGATACAAGG
This sequence comes from Allium sativum, assembly GCA_030737875.1. NCBI lineage: Eukaryota > Viridiplantae > Streptophyta > Magnoliopsida > Asparagales > Amaryllidaceae > Allium > Allium sativum. Next base: position 154,894,946 of record CM060912.1, read on the forward strand.
TGATATGACCATCCAGAATATCATAAGAAATTCAATGAACTTTCTCACTTTGCTCCTCATCTGATTCAAGATCCAAAGAGGAAGAATCTGAGATTTATTTATGGCCTGCAAAGAAAATATCAGAACAGTGTATTGAGGAATGTGAAGTTCCCCTTTTCTGAAATGATATACATGGCTTACCAGTACGAAGATCTCGACAAGAAAGGTATATTGCCTTACGAAGAAGAGATCAGCTCTAGTAAGAAAGTTGAGGCTGAAACTTATCGTCCGGAGGCCAGTACGATGTCTGAGGTCAGTAAGAAGCCCAAAGTAAATCGGAAAAGGGCTAGATCTGGGAAAGGACAAGTAACGACTGCCATATGCAGTAACTGTAAGAAGCCAGGGCATTTGGCGATAAATTGCGGACCCTTAATGAAACGAATCAAAAGTGGATCTAAATCAGAGAAGAATTTTCACGAGAAAAGAGGTTGCAGTAAATGCCATCAGACTGGTCATCTTGCAAAGGATTGTTGGCTCTTAAAGAATCCTGAAGTAGTACATGTAAATGAAGTGGCAGAAGTGCCTGCATCTTCGTCTGCACAGGAAAGGCCTGATGTTTTAGAAGGCACGCTTACTGTCAAAGACATTCCTGTTAAAGTGCTGTTTGATACAGGCGCGTCACGAAGCTTCATTGCCAAAAATGCAGCTAAGAAGCTAGATTTAAATTTGAAAAAACTCAAGGAACCAATGACTGTCCAGAATCCGGTTGGGGGTTCCATTGATCTCAGTTGGGTTTGTGGAGTGCCAGTTTCTTTTTCTCGTTATCAGTTTCCTACCATTGCGGTTGTCATGAATTTTAAAGAGTTTGATCTTATCTTGTGGTTAGACTGGTTGACTTAATATGAAACTGAAGTTAAATGCGCCGACAGAGTCGTAAAGGCAAAGATAAAATCAGGTGATTATATAACCATTCCCTGTGAAGGTCAGAATTCTAATAGAAAGGATTTCTGGGCAGCGTTGAATGTTTCTCCAGCCCAAATAGAAAATATCCCTGAAGTTACAGAGAATATTCCTGACCTCATCAAAGATATTCCTGTCGTCCAGAACTATGTGGATGTGTTCGAAGAAGTTGTTCGCTTACCTCCGCAGAGAGAAATAGATTTCAAGATTGCTTTGATTCCGAATGCAAGGCCGGTAGTTCACGCTATTCGAAGAATGTCCTTGAAAGAGAAAGAGGAATTAGACAATCAAACACGGCAGCTCGTATGGAAAGGTCTGATTAGGCCTAGTTTCTCTGATTGGGGTGCAGCAGTGGTGTTCGTCCCAAAATCTGACGGTACTCTACGTCTATGTGTGGATTATCGTGATCTGAACAAACAGACAATAAAGAACAAATATCCATTGCCGCGAATTGATGATTTATTGGATCGTCTGAATGGAGCACAAGTATTCTCAAGAATGGACCTAGATACGGGGTTCCATCAACTTCGAATTGCCGAAGAGGGTGTTCCAATGACAACATTCAGAGGTCCAGACTTATTCTACGAGTGCTTAGTAATGCCGTTCGGCTTATGTAACGCTCCAGCATACTTCGTCGATCTGATGAATAGAGTGTTCAGAGGAGTTTTGAATAAATTTGTTCTGGTTTTTATTGATGATATTCTAATCTTCTCTAAATCCAAGGCCGAACATGAAAAGCATTTGGAACAGCTTCTAGAAATTCTGAGAAGGAATGTATTGAAAGCCAAACTGTCCAAATGTATATTCTGGCAAGATGAAGTGAAATTTCTGGGCCATGTCGTATCGAAAGAAGGAATTGCTGTGGATCCAAGTAAAATCACAGCTATTCAGAATTGGAAACAGCCCAGTACCCCTACAGAAGTCCGCAGTTTTCTCGGATTAGCTAGTTATTACCAGAAGTTCATTAAAAACTTTTCGAAGATATCTGGTCACTTAACGAAGCTTACAAAGAAGCACTCTAAATTCAAATGGACTCCAGAAAGTGAGGAGGCTTTTGAAGAGCTAAAGTTAAGATTAACGACAGCACCAGTGTTAACCATCATCGATGGCAATCAGGATTTGAAAGTCTGGACTGACGCTTCTAGAGAAGGCCTTGGCGCAGTGTTAATGCAAAGGGGTCAAGTGATTGCTTATGTTAGCCGTCAGTTGAAGTCACACGAGAAGAACTACGTGACTCATGATCTTGAGTTATTGGCCCTTGTATTCGCCTTGAAAATCTGGAGACACTATCTTCTGGGTGAGAGATTTGAACTGTTTACAGATCACCAGTCGTTAAAGTATCTGTTCACCCAGAAGGACTTGAATCTGAGGCAGCAACGTTGGCTGGAGTTTCTTGCACCATATGACTTTGAAATTATATACACTCCAGGGAAAGCCAATGTCATGGTCGATGCGTTAAGCCGAAAGAATGAAATGTTCGCCAGTTTTATTATCACGACTTCATTGCTGGATAACATATCTGCTCTTCAGAAGGATGATCACTTCATTCAGAAGATCAGAGGGGTAATTCAACAAGGCGAACCCTCGAGTTTTCAAGTTGATAATGATGGGATTCTAAGGCTCAAAGGTCGAATCTGTGTCCCTAACATTCCTGAGCTTCGAAAGGAAGTACTGGATGAATGCCACAAGTCAAAACTTAGTATCCATCCGGGAGTAAGCAAAATGTATAACGACATCAAACGCACTTTCTGGTGGAAGTCGATGAAGAGGGACATTTCTCTATATGTTAGTCGATGCCCTACTTGCCAGCTAGTCAAGAGCGACCAACAGAAACTGGATGGATTGTTACAACCGCTGGACGTTCCTGGCTGGAAGCGGGAACATATTTCCATGGACTTCATTGATGGTCTGCCCAGAACCAGAAAAGGAAATGACAGTATTTGGGTGATCGTAGATCGCTTCACGAAGACCGCCCATTTCATACCTGTTAGATCAAACAGAACTGCTCAGAGTCTGGCGTAGATATATTTCAAGGAAATAGTTAGACTACATGGAGTGCCGCTCAGTATAGTCAGTGATAGAGATACAATATTTACTAGTAAATTCTGGGAGGCATTTCAAGTAGAGCTGGGAACAAAACTGAACTTGAGCACCACCTATCATCCTCAGACGGATGGTCAGACTGGGAGGGTGAATCGTATTTTAGAAGATCTATTACGGGCATGTGTTCTAGATTTCGGTGGATCATGGGAAGACCATCTGCATTTGGCTGAATTCTCATATAATAACAGCTACCGGGCGAGCCTAACAATGTCTCCATTTGAAGCATTATATGGTAGACCGTGCCGATCTCCTGCTTGTTGGGTCGAACCCGGTAATAGACTCGTGTTGGGGCCCGATATGATCCGAGAAGCTGCTGACAAAGTCGATTTTATCAAGAAACGATTACTGGCCGCTCAAAGCCGACAAAAGAGCTATGCCGATAGAAGAAGAAGAGATATATCCTTTGCTGTTAGCGACTACGTATATTTGAAAGTATCGCCGATGAGAGGAGTTATCCGGTTTGGTAAGACTGGAAAGTTGGCGCCCAAATTCATTGGTCCGTTTCCTATTCTGGAACGGATCGGAACTCTCGCTTATAGGGTTAAATTGCCTGATTGGCTGCCTGGAGTTCATGATGTATTTCACATATCTCAACTTTGAAAGCACATTCATGATCCAGACTTGATCGTGGAAGAAGCAACGCAACAGGATATTGAAATTACCCCTGAATTAGCTGTGAGAAGAGAGCCGCTAAAGATCATCGGCAAAGAAACCAAAGAGATGAGGAACAAGAAGGTTCACTTAGTCAAAGTGCAATGGAGTGGAGATCCGTGAGATTGTACTTGGGAAACTGAGGAGAGCATTCAGAAAGCCTATCTTAGATGCCGAGTGGATATCTCTGATTAACTCTGGTGCAAGGTACATTTACCAAACTTTGCAGTACCAATTAGTTCTCTACTCTGTTGTTATTTTCTTTCCATGGATGTGCACTTTTAATTCTATAGTCTGAATGATTTTAAAAGAGTATAGAAATTGATAGTATATTTTTGAAAAGTTAAAAACAAATTGATTGCTGTTTGTGTTGTGTGATAGTAGATTGAATCAATTAAAATTGTTGAAACGATGATTAATTTAATTAATAAGAGAATAATGGTAGAATTTATTCATTTAAATCACACATTGAACTGATTAGAAAATAGATAGAAATATATACATGTGCATTATATATGTTTGAACAGGTAAATGGATAGCTGTTGAGTAAAGATTTTATTTGCGTGCCCGACAAATAAGTAAACCTTAATGAGTTGGATGCGAAATATTATTATATCAACTCCTGCGAATGCCATTGGATGCGGAGTGCTGGTTGTTCTGTGTGAAATAATAAATATTGCCATAGGATAGTAACAATTAATTTTGAACTACATTACATGGCATACTTCTGAAGATAGGCATACTTCATCATATACCACATAAGCATTTGGAGCTTGTGTGACGAGGTGGAAGATTTACCATACGAGCGAGAGGCTTGTATGGCGATGACTATATTTTACAGGTTGAACTGATGACTGATATGGACTATTTAAATTGTAACGATAAAATTGCCAGATTAATTAAAAAACCCACATGGGTCTGGAGTTGACAATGATCACGTCTCTCTAGTCATTAGATACGGCACATGGACTATTTATTTCCCACATAGGACGTGGTGACGAGGATTTATCCTCCGGAGCATTTAAAATACACACTCCCTCAGGCTTTGACACGGTGACGAGAATTTATTCTCTGGAGTTATTATCAATACACGCTCCCCTGTAAACAACAGAATATATCACTATAAATATGTGTATGCTTATTAGGTACCTAATACGGCCCAATAAATTTCCAAACCTCTCCCCGTACAAAGGAGGTTATGGCGAAATTTTTCAAAAATTCCGGGTGTTAGCCAAATTTTTAAAGAATTTGAAAATTCTCAGAAATTGAAAAGTTGGAGAATGGAAGCCAGATCGAATGTAGAGTTGATTAATCAAACCACTTTCGACTTTGTTTCTTTTCGAGGACGAAAAGTTTTAAGTGGGGGAGATTGTAACGACCCAGAAAATCTGAACCAATTTAAAATTTTTAAATTGGCTAAAATAATGGATTTTAAATATTTAAAATAAATATTTTAAATAATAGCAATGAAAAGTGAGTTTGAATCGATGCTTGAAAACGAATATAATTAATTCTAATTATAAACAAGGCCTGAAATGGCACTATAGTTTCAAAATTTGAATTCAAACATTGTCGGACTGTACCGGGTGCAAAACGAAACGGATTTGAGTGAAACCAAAAATATTTAAATCTGTTAGTGAATACCTTTCTAATGAATCTAAAAAATCGAATTTTCGTAGCGGAAAGCAAAATTTATGGCCAAATGAATTTTCAGAAAGGTCGCTATGGAATTTATATAGCCGTGAAATTGGCCATTTTGCAAACGACCTCGGAATTCGACGAAACCACTTTTGTTGGATCCGGGATGAGAAGTTATTGCTAGGTTTCAAATTTCATAATTTTTGAAGCTAGTATGTGAGCGTGGCAAAGGAAAACGTGTTTTGGTCAATTACAGTTAAATTGGATCGACCAGAAATGGGCCTTTTTGCAAACGGTCTCAAAATTCGACGAAACTTGTTTTGTTGGGATCGTATCATCAAAACATAGCCAGATTTATTTTTCTGGAATTTTTCGAATCAGTTTGTGGCCCTGGCAAATTGAAATGTACGTTCAAATTGAATATTGAATGTTATATATTTTAATTTGAAGGAAAACTGACTGAAACAGTCGAATGGGCCTACGAAACATATCCCATTGTGTTCGGAATGAGGGTAAAATGCTAGGGACTACAGTCGTTGGGTTTAGATTTGTAACACCCCACCTCTGCCAATGCCACTCTTGCAAGGACATTAGCTTTGGAGGGGCGTTAAACAAGGTAAACATGCATGCAGATATCACAAGACAGAACATATAAGTAAAACAGAGTAGTAAAGCAGTGGATAAAACTTAGCATTTCAAAACCATAGTCATGTTACAACAAAGTACTTGGTCATTATTTTCCAACAACAAAGTCTAGATAAAAGCATAAACTGAAAAACTGAAATACATAAAGTACTATCCCCAAAATGAAGTGATAAACCATAGCTAGCTCAATGTCCAAAACCGTACATGAGCAAATCCAGTAAGCAAGCTGTAAAGATCCAAGCTAAGCTCCAATGTTCCCACCCTGAGAACCTGAGGGGGGGGGGGAACGGAAGAAAAGAGGCAAAAGAAAACAGGTCAGTCAAAAAGACTGGTAAGCCCTACTACTAACTGTCTATGAACTAGTAAAGCTAACTGGCATGAGAAGCTGAGATGAACATAAGGATAACAACATACTGGCATGATGATTAACTAACAAGATAGATAAAGGTGACATCGCATAATCAAGGTTAAGTTTTGCACCACGGGTGTACTAGCATTCTAACATGTCAAGTAAAAACAAGAATTGATCCCTTGGCCCAAGCTTGGCCCAATATAATGAGGTGACCTAAATCAAGGTCCAACTACACAGTCTAGTCGATCGGCTCCCTATAAGCCTAACTTGTCAAGTGTCGGTGTCATACGGCGTAATCATGTAATGTAGTTGACTGTGCAGGGTCCAACCTAGGGTGTATCTGGCCCTACGGTGTAACCCTCTGACACCATACCATGATACACAGTCCAAACCTACCGGTGCCCGTGTTTAACTCCGGACTTGATGTGCACGACCATGGTCCGCCTGAACAACCGGGGCATCATTCAGCCGTCTCTTTTTGGTCTCTTATAATCAGCCCAGTAATCGTGCCCCACCCTAGCCTAGTCCTAGGGTCTTATGATACAACTAGAAGATTACTGCTGAAAAGGACCACGCAACTAGGGTTTCTTAACGGGTTAATTGTGGTTAACCCGATCCACATGTGGATTAAATTGGTTAAGAGTACCCAAGGCTCCTGACTTAACCTCGATTAGTCCATCAAGCCCATATTGGTTAAGTATTAAGTGGACCATGACTTAACCCTAATCAGGAGGCATTCATTAACTTAATGTGCTTTAACCTCTCACATTAGACCTTGTTGTGGTTACTAGTTAAGCCGGGCGGGTCCGGGTAGCTTTACACCACAACCTGGTCTAACCTCGGGTTCGAGCACAACATGACCAACTTCTCACATTGGGTCCTATTGTTTGTAGCCACAAGTTAAGCCGGGCGGGTCCGGGTAGATTTATGCTACAACTCAACCCAACCTCGAGTTGGCCACACTCATCTTTTCTAAGTGTCATGTCCATTATGTTTCCAAAACATAATTACATATCACGTCATGTTATAAAAATCATGTTCATGTCATTATGTTACCCAACCCCAACGTAATCCCATCGTTTACATAATCGCAATAACGCATAAAGGATAAAATAGGGAACTTGGCATAACCATGACAAAAAGGTGTTGAAGCCACGAGTTTAACATGGTGGCATATGAAATGTACATATGTTCATATACTTGCATATTGCATTATGATGCTTCAAAAGCATGCATAAAACCAAACTTAGCATATGAGTGATACATGGTGATAAATAACATGTAGAGGTTGCTAGAAGTTCGCATTTGGCCTCACATGCAAGTTATCATAAGGGATATGATAACTTTCATGTTGCCAAAATGCAACCTTTAATATAAAGCTTGGAGCTTTATGCTCAAAACCTCAAGTTTAACTTGCATAACATGATAACATGATCAACCCAAACTTGCATAACATAGCAACATGTGTCATACATAATGATTAAACCAACTTGCATAATGATCATCCAAACTTGCATATAATGATTAACCAAACTTGCATATAATGATCAACCAAACTTGCATATAATGACCAATCAAACTTGCATATAATGATCAACCAAACTTGCATATAATGATCAACCCCAAACTTGCATCATTCATTTAACTTTAGAGTTCAAAGAAAGAAAGTAGAAAAGGGCTTACAATGCTATGAAGACACAAATAAATATTTATTATAAAGATTGAGACGAAGCCCTTATGCAAGCACCAAAAACCCAAATATGCAAGCTCCAAATGAAAACCCTTGAGCCAATTCAATAAAAACCCTTGCTTTGAAATAGAAATGTTGCAACTTGACTTGAATGCAAGCTAAGAACACTCATACAAGTTTGAAAACACTTGTATGAACTCAAAATCTCTCATAGAAATTAACTTAGTAATTTTAGCATGAGAGTGGAGGCCATGAGAGGAACAAATTTGACACAGTTTAGTTGTAGGATTGAATAATGGTGATTTAGGCTAGGTTTGGGGTCTTTTTATAGAGGATTAGGATAGTATTAGCCATAGGATTAACCCTAGATTCAATCCAAGCCATCAAAGCATGTCTTGGGGAAGAAGTCAAGTGTAGGAACCATCTAGGGCCTTTAGATTAAAGCTGAACCATGAGAACCATTCAAATGCAAAATCTGCATTTGAGTGAATCGGCCCACGGGTTGACAGCCAAACACCCTGGATTAACCCCTAGTCGACCCAGCGGGCTTGGGTCGACCTCAAAAATCGGCCGGTTCGGTTATTCCCCTCTCCCAATTCGCTGTTTTGAACAATTTTGCATATTTATTTATTTAATTTTCAATTATATATATATATATATCAATATATATATATTTCTCTGTGCAACCCATTTCACTTAATTAAGTATACTTTAATTTGTGAATTTTTCGTGAAACTTCGCGAGGCCATATCTTGATCATACGGACTACGATTTTCGAAAACTCGGACTCTATTTCGCGTATTTTTCCGAGACGAACGCAATGGCACAGCCCGTTTTCCTTGATTCAGATTTACAGTTTAATTCTGCCTCCATTTATGTTATAACATGTTATTCAAAAATACGGGTTGTTACATTCTCCCCTCCTTAAAGGATTTCGTCCCCGAAATCTCCAAGTTAGGAAGAACGTATCCTACCATCCATCATCCATCTACTCAAAACATCATCCACGAGCAATCATTGTCCTTAAAAGGTTCTAAATGCTGTATGATCATATGCAAAGGTGTGTGTATATGTACTTATCTAATGCGAAAATCAGGAGGTTACTGATTCAGTAAACCCCCTTAATGCAAAATATGTTAGTGAAATGAGTCCATATGTGTGCAAATTCCTAACATAATTTATAATCTCTACATGAGTGCACATAACATTCATCCATATGCAACATCCACGTGATAGCATAACAAGTTTTCATCCATGAATAAGCATAAACACTCATGCATATGCGGTATGAAAGTGTGTGAGCCGATCTTAGTGCGTAACGTGTATTATGCATCCACGAGTATCCACTTGCAAACACTTGCAACCACTTGCAAACATCAAACATAACATGTTTCAAACACATGTTTCAACCAAGAGTTTCTACCTAAGGTTCTCATGATAAGATTTACGAAACAAGATAAACTAGATAAGCATGGATAGCAAAGGGAAGATATACCAATCTAGGAAAAGAGATTGAAAATGTATCCTCCAAGAGAAATGGATAAAGCACGCGCCTCTTCTCCTTGGTTTCCCAAGTTGCGTCTCCCTCTGTTTCACTCCATTGCGCCTTAACAAGCTTAACTTCTTTGCTTCTTAGCTTCTTTGTCTTCATTTCCATGATACGAATCGGAGCTCGTCTCAGGGTTGCTTCATCCTCTACCTCCATGTCTTCACGAATACTTGGTTCAACCACTTTGGCGGGTCTGTGCAAACACTTCTGGAGATGCGAGACATGAAAGACATTATGCACTCTGGCCAGCTTCTCGGCAATTCCACCTTATAAGTCATCTTCCCGACTCTTTCTATAGTAGGGAAGGGTCCTACGATCCTTGGTGTCAGCGAACCATATTTCGCAAAGGAGAAATCTTCACAAAGACCATATCTCCAATTTTAAATTCCAAGTCTGTCCTTCGCTTGTCTGCATAGGATTTTTGTCTGTCTTGAGCCGTTCTTATCCGTCTTCGAGTCAATTCAACCCTCTCGGATGTGTCCCTTATCATGTCGGGCTCAATTATGAGCTTATCCGTCGTCTTCCCACCAACATGTTGGTGGCTTGCACGTCCTCCCATACGAAGCTTCAAATGGTGCCATCCCTATGCTGGCTTGATAGTTATTATTATAAGCAAACTCTACAAGAGGAAGGTGGTCTTCCCAAGTACCACCGAAGTCGAGAACACAAAACCTCAAAAGATCTTCTAGCACTCTATTCACCTTTTCGGTTTGGCCATCCGTCCGGGGGTGATAGGCTGTACTCAGATTCAATCGCTTACCCATTGCTTCTTGCAAACTGTTCCAGAACTAGCTAGTGAAAATTGGGTCACGATCGCTAACTATGCTAGAGGGAACTCCATGCAGCCGCACTATCTTTTGAAGATAAACAGATGCTAGACATGATACGGTCCTCTTGCTTTTCACTGGAATAAAATGGGCTTTCTTTGTAAGTCTATCAATTATTACCCATATCCCATAAAGCCCAAATAGTTTGGTGGCGAACTTCTTCACCCCAACCATATATCACAAATAGACTAGCCATACTCCTTAGGGGGTTTGTAACAGAACTAAGATTGAGGATAGGACTGAGAGGATATACTTAAAAGGTAGCATGCGAGTAAGCTCTACGGAACAATAGGGATCAAGGATATACTCTTAGAAAGAGATTAAATGCGCGTATCTAGACTTCAATCTTCTAAGCCGCATTTTCTTGTGCTTAATCCCATCGTGCCCTGACCGTCTTTTATCTTCGCAATTCCGTAGTTCTTAATTCTTGTTCCCAAAATATGAGTTAGAACTCATTTCACCGTTGCTTCTCGTTCCACTTCCACTTATTCTTTGCCTAAAATACTTGGCTTAAACATAACTGCGTGCTCATGGTTCATGCAAGCTTTCCAAGATTTAGTGAATCTTGGATATCATTTACATACTATACGGTATCCCACGCAGAAAACTATCTCTTGAAAACAGTGCCAATCCACGTTGCCAAACTGGAGCTGAGGTAAGGGCTCTTTTGAGCTTTTGAAAAGCAAGCTCACACTCCAAGTCCCAGCACAGACTAAGTTCTTCTTCGTCAACTTAGTAAGAGGGGCTGAAATCTTAGCGAAGTCCCTGATGAACTTCCTATAGTAGCCCGCCAAACCGAAAAAGCTTCTTACTTCGGTTGCACTCCTAGGAGTCTTCCACAACCACTTTCACGGGATCCACCGCTATGCCTTGCTTAGAAACTATATGTCCAAGAAACCGAACTTCCCTTCTCCAGAAATGACATTTGGAGAACTTGGCTTTCAACTGATGCGCTCTAAGCGTATTCATCGCTTCCTTGAGATGCCTAGCATGCTCTTCCTCATCCTTTGAGAAGATCAGAATATCATCCACGAAGACAACAACAACCTTGTTAAGGAACTCCCTGAACACCCTACTCATCAAATCTACGAAGTAGGCGGGTGCATTAGTCAAACCGAATGGCATAACAAGCCATTCAAAGAATCCATCTGGAGTCCTAAACGCAGTTTTATCAATGCTATCCTCAGCCACTCTAAGCTGATGGAATCCGGTGGCTAGATCGAGCTGAGAGAAAACAGAAGCACCTACAAGCTGGTCAAAGAGATCATCAATTCTCGGTAACGGGTGCCTATTCTTCTTTATCAGCTTGTTCAACTCTCGATAATCAACACATAGACGAAGCGAACCATCCGCCTTAGTAGCGAATACCACCGGAGCACCCCATTCAGAAATGCTTCGCCTAATAAAATTCTTCTCAAGCAACTCCTTGATTTGCTTACTGAGCTCCCTTCTTTCACGAGGGGCCATGTGCCTAACGGGCAATGATACTGGCTTGGCATTATCGACTAGATAAATGCGGAAATCTATCTCTCGTTTAGGGGGTAACCCCTTAACTTCTTCAAAGACATCGGGATAGTCTCGGACCACCCTTACAGATTGCAGATCATCGATGGACGAGTCGAGAGATTCAAGATAACATAACATGACGGGACCTCTAGGGTTACAAGAAATTTCTAGGGTATTACCGAGGAGAGTCATGAGCCTCACCACCCTACGCTCACAATCGAGGATGGCTCCATAACTGGACAACCAATCCATGCCCAAGATCAACCCATATCCCGTGAATCCGAGAACATAAGCATTACACATGAATTCTACGGCCAAGATAGAAATCTTCAAATCCACACAAATCATAGATAGATGGGCGGAACCCCCAATTGGATTTGAAACACAAACGGGATCCTCAACTAAGCTAGTACTTAGGTGCAAACTTCCAACAATATCAGAAGAGATAAAACTATGCGATGCACCAGAATCAAATAAGGAGCGAACAGGAAAATCAAAAATGTAAACATGAATTTTTATAAAAACTCTACCTCGATCAAAAGCTGGAAGAGCGAGGAGAGTCTGCAATTGCCCTCCAGAGGGTCTTACTTGCTGAGTTTGTCCTTGCCCTTGTCCTTGCTTCTTGGGGCAATCCTTGCTAAGATGTTCAGGCTCTCCACAGTGAAAGCATTCGCCCAACTTCCTCTTCTTCTTCCTACAGTCTTTGTCTATGTGCCCAGTAATCCCACAGAAGTTGCACTTGTTGTCCTTGCTATTGTTGTTCTTGCCTCCTTTTCCGGAATCTACCTTCTCGCCTTGAGACTCATTTGCCTTGACCTCCTTCTTGCCACTCTTATCTTCCTCATGAAGTAGGGCCATATTCACCAAACTTTCAAAAGTTGCCCCCAGGGGTATATGAGATATGGCCAAACCGCGCAATGGCTCATTCAATCCTAGAGCAAAGCGTAGGGCCTTCTTCCGAGCGGTGTTAACCCATTCTAGAACGAACTGAGCAAGTTGATTAAACTTATCCACGTATTCTCTAACGGTCATGTCCCCTTGCTTTAGTGATAGGAACCTCTCTAGCTGAAGGTTCTCTTCTGCTGATGATAAAAACCTTAGTCCAAACCTTCTCCTAAAGTCATCCCAAGTCTCAATTGGTCTAGTAGTGGTGGTGACTACCCACCAATAAGCAGCTTCCCCTTTTAATAGTCATACCGCCAACAGAACTTTCCTACGATCTTCCACATCAAACAGAGCAAAGAGGTCCTCAGTTTCCTTTAACCAGTTCCTTGCCTCCACGGAAGTCTCCGTTCCGATAAAGTTCTTACCACCCATCGCCTTAAAGTCCTTGCAAACTTTTGCGAAATCCGCTTGTGGATTCTGAGGAGGAGGAGGAGGAGGAACTTCAGTTACGGTGGGGGTAGTCGCTGGGCCCGCATCGTTGGCCCTAGCTTCCAAGTACCTCCGGAACCATCCGGGAATGGTCACTCCCTCGGGAAGGTTAAGATCGACCATACTGAAACGAAGAAAAAGATAGATTCAGAATGAAGAAACGAAGGATAGTGCTATGGCTTTTGGGGAATAGGCTTTTTAAAATAACTAGACTTTTCTTGGAAAATACTTAATTGGTTTTGAAAATAGTTTTTCAAAAGGTAAGTTTCAAAAACACTTTTGCTCAAATCTTGTAAACCTTATGCTCTGATACCAAATGTAACACCCTACCTCCGCCAATGCCACTCTTGCAAGGACATTAGCTTTGGAGGGGCGTTAAACAAGGTAAACATGCATGCAGATATCACAAGACAGAACATATAAGTAAAACAGAGTAGTAAAGCAGCGGATAAAACTTAGCATTTCAAAACCATAGTCATGTTACAACAAAGTACTTGGTCATTATTTTCCAACAACAAAGTCTAGATAAAAGCATAAACTGAAAAACTGAAATACATAAAGTACTATCCCCAAAATGAAGTGATAAACCATAGCTAGCTCAATGTCCAAAACCGTACATGAGCAAATCCAGTAAGCAAGCTGTAAAGATCCAAGCTAAGCTCCAATGTTCCCACCCTGAGAACCTGAGGGGGGGGGGAACGGAAGAAAAGAGGCAAAAGAAAACAGGTCAGTCAAAAAGACTGGTAAGCCCTACTACTAACTGTCTATGAACTAGTAAAGCTAACTGGCATGAGAAGCTGAGATGAACATAAGGATAACAACATACCGGCATGATGATTAACTAACAAGATAGATAAAGGTGACATCGCATAATCAAGGTTAAGTTTTGCACCACGGGTGTACTAGCATTCTAACATGTCAAGTAAAAACAAGAATTGATCCCTTGGCCCAAGCTTGGCCCAATATAATGAGGTGACCTAAATCAAGGTCCAACTACACAGTCTAGTCGATCGGCTCCCTATAAGCCTAACTTGTCAAGTGTCGGTGTCATACGGCGTAATCATGTAATGTAGTTGACTGTGCAGGGTCCAACCTAGGGTGTATCTGGCCCTACGGTGTAACCCTCTGACACCATACCATGATACACAGTCCAAACCTACCGGTGCCCGTGTTCAACTCCGGACTTGATGTGCACGACCATGGTCCGCCTGAACAACCGGGGCATCATTCAGCCGTCTCTTTTTGGTCTCTTATAATCAGCCCAGTAATCGTGCCCCACCCTAGCCTAGTCCTAGGGTCTTATGATACAACTAGAAGGTTACTGCTGAAAAGGACCACGCAACTAGGGTTTCTTAACGGGTTAATTGTGGTTAACCCGATCCACATGTGGATTAAATTGGTTAAGAGTACCCAAGGCTCCTGACTTAACCTCGATTAATCCATCAAGCCCATATTGGTTAAGTATTAAGTGGACCATGACTTAACCCTAATCAGGAGGCATTCATTAACTTAATGTGCTTTAACCTCTCACATTAAACCTTGTTGTGGTTACTAGTTAAGCCGGGCGGGTCCGGGTAGCTTTACACCACAACCTGGTCTAACCTCGGGTTCGAGCACAACATGACCAACTTCTCACATTGGGTCCTATTGTTTGTAGCCACAAGTTAAGCCAGGCGGGTCCGGGTAGATTTATGCTACAAACTCAACCCAACCTCGAGTTGGCCACACTCATCTTTTCTAAGTGTCATGTCCATTATGTTTCCAAAACATAATTACATATCACGTCATGTTATAAAAATCATGTTCATGTCATTATGTTACCCAACCCCAACGTAATCCCATCGTTTACATAATCGCAATAACGCATAAAGGATAAAATAGGGAACTTGGCATAACCATGACAAAAAGGTGTTGAAGCCACGAGTTTAACATGGTGGCATATGAAATGTACATATGTTCATATACTTGCATATTGCATTATGATGCTTCAAAAGCATGCATAAAACCAAACTTAGCATATGAGTGATACATGGTGATAAATAACATGTAGAGGTTGCTAGAAGTTCGCATTTGGCCTCACATGCAAGTTATCATAAGGGATATGATAACTTTCATGTTGCCAAAATGCAACCTTTAATATAAAGCTTGGAGCTTTATGCTCAAAACCTCAAGTTTAACTTGCATAACATGATAACATGATCAACCCAAACTTGCATAACATAGCAACATGTGTCATACATAATGATTAAACCAACTTGCATAATGATCATCCAAACTTGCATATAATGATCAACCAAACTTGCATATAATGATCAACCAAACTTGCATATAATGACCAACCAAACTTGCATATAATGATCAACCAAACTTGCATATAATGATCAACCCCAAACTTGCATCATTCATTTAACTTTAGAGTTCAAAGAAAGAAAGTAGAAAAGGGCTTACAATGCTATGAAGACACAAATAAATATTTATTATAAAGATTGAGACGAAGCCCTTATGCAAGCACCAAAAACCCAAATATGCAAGCTCCAAATGAAAACCCTTGAGCCAATTCAATAAAAACCCTTGCTTTGAAATAGAAATGTTGCAACTTGACTTGAATGCAAGCTAAGAACACTCATACAAGTTTGAAAACACTTGTATGAACTCAAAATCTCTCATAGAAATTAACTTAGAAATTTTAGCATGAGAGTGGAGGCCATGAGAGGAACAAATTTGACATAGTTTAGTTGTAGGATTGAATAATGGTGATTTAGGCTAGGTTTGGGGTCTTTTTATAGAGGATTAGGATAGTATTAGCCATAGGATTAACCCTAGATTCAATCCAAGCCATCAAAGCATGTCTTGGGGAAGAAGTCAAGTGTAGGAACCATCTAGGGCCTTTAGATTAAAGCTGAACCATGAGAACCATTCAAATGCAAAATCTGCATTTGAGTGAATCGGCCCACGGGTTGACAGCCAAACACCCTGGATTAACCCCTAGTCGACCCAGCGGGCTTGGGTCGACCTCAAAAATCGGCCGGTTCGGTTATTCCCCTCTCCCAATTCGCTGTTTTGAACATTTTTGCATATTTATTTATTTAATTTTCAATTATATATATATCAATATATATATATATTTCTCTGCGCAACCTATTTCACTTAATTAAGTATACTTTAATTTGTGAATTTTTCGTGAAACTTCGCGAGGCCATATCTTGGTCATACGGACTCCGGTTTTCGAAAACTCGGACTCTATTTCGCGTAATTTTCCAAGACGAACGCAATGGCACAGCCCGTTTCCCTTGATTCAGATTTTACAGTTTAATTCTGCCTCCATTTATGTTATAACATGTTATTCAAAAATACGGGTTGTTACAAGATTGGTGGTTGCGTTAGAAAACCCCTTTAAAACCCACCGGCCAATCAAAATTTTTTTTTTAAAAAAAAAGGAAAATCCTTTTTTCTCTCTCCCAGATCAAAGGCGGAAACCGCTCGAAATCTTCCCATTCATTTTTCGATCAATCCACGCAAAATTAGCCCCTCCTCCAGTTGAAGATTTGTAGAGCTCCTCGAGATCTTCAAATCCATATATAGTTTGTATTTTTTCGTTCAACATTCAAGGAGATATCGAGCTCGAAAGTTTCGAGCTTCCAACCGCCGCCGCACCCTCCTCCGGCCGTTGAACTGGCCAACTCCCCCCGGTGCCTGAGCGCCTCTCCTCCCCCTTCGACACTGCGTAGCCCGATCGAGCTATCGATTCATGGATTTCACGAAATCACGTGACCTAGTTTTGAACATTTCAGAAAGGTATACGGCTATTTTTATTTTAACTATATTATGGTAGTTTAAAGTGCTACGGTTTTTGATTTCACTGTAAAAATCATATCTTTTTCGTTTCTTAACGAAATTCAGTGAAACAAGAGACAGTGGACTCGTGTGGACGTCTTCTACATTCTAGAAGAGGCCGCATATTTTTCTGAGCCTTCTGCTATTTTTGGTGGAGTGGAACCCAATGTGAGATTTCTAATTTATAAACGATATGGAAAACGACGATGTATAAATTATATAGTCGATGTATGAGTTATATAAGCGTTGTACACCTCATGTATAAGCGTTGTATAAGTTGTACGTTCGATGTATAAGTTATATATGCGTTGTAAAAATTATATATGTGTTGAAATAGAAGTTATATGCTAAATATATATATATACGCCCCTCGTCCACAAACCATGGACGATATTTATTGGTTATGATTGGTGTGAAAATTGATTGATAGTGAATGGTTGATTGAGATTGTTTGTGGTTGATATTGATTGATTGTGGTTGAAAAATACCCATTTGTGGTTGAGAAATATTTGGTTGAAACCACATAGGATTAGTTTGTGAAAATGAAAAATATATACATGCGGCCTGCGTGCGAACTAGATGCATGATTCCCCATTGTCAAAAACAGCGAGGTTTTAAGGTAGAGCGAGGAGCTGTACTAGGGACGGTCCCGCTTTTAACTACCCTGCCGTTATGCTGCCGAAATTTTGAATAATATTCATGTGTTTGAATTATTTTCATTTGTTGAAACTTTATTTATTCGTTGAATAGAAAACCTTCATGTATTGAGTCGATATTCATTCGTTGAATTGAAATTCATGTGTTGAATGGTATTCGTGTTTTAAATATAAAAATCACATTTTTATCTATATATATAAACTATAGAAAACCTTCATGTGTTGAATCGATATTCATTCATTGAATTGAAATTCATGTGTTGAATGGTATTCGTGTTTTAAAATATAAAAATCACATTTTTATTGATATATACAAACTATAGAAAACCTTCATGTGTTGAATCGATATTCATTCGTTGGATTGAAATTCATGTGTTGAATGGTATTAGTGTTTTAAAATATAAAAATCACCTTTTTATCGATTTATATAAACTATAGAAAACCTTCACGTGTTGAATCGATATTCATTCGTTGGATTGAAATTCATGTGTTGAATGGTATTCATATTTTGAAAGAAATTATTTTAAAACAAAAATCCCATTTTTATCACTAATATTTACTATATAAAATAATCGTGTTTTGAAATAAATTGTTTTAAATTAAAAATCCTATTTTTATCACTAATATTAACTATATAAAATAATCGTGTTTTGAAATAAATTGTTTTACATTAAAAATAACATTTTTATTATATACATGAATTGGTAAAAATAGTGATGTGTTGAAATAGAAGACAGTTAGATAAAAATATCACTTTTATCAAATGTATGAAAAGAATATAGCTTTGAAATCGAAGAATCGATATATATATATATATATATATAGAAGTGAAATATATCGAATAACGACGCTGCAATTCGTATTTTGAAACCGTGATTTCAAACGATTAGTACGGGAGATCCGACCATCGGATTTTCCTGAAATCGCAACCGTTGGGTTCGCTTTGGAAAAATATTTCCAACGGCACCAACTTTGTAGAAATCCAACGGTTGGATTGTCTGGAATGTTTAATTCAAATCTGAAGAAAAACAGCGCCAGAATCGATTATATTTATATATATATAAATATAATTATATATAATCGAATAACGACGTTGCAGTTCGTATTTTGAAATCGAAACTTCAAACGATTATACCAGGAGATCCGACCATCGGATTTTCCCGAAACTGGAACCGTTGGATTCGTTTTGAAAAGATCTTTCTAATGATGTAAATTTTGTGAAGATCCAACGGTTAGATTTTCAGATATGTGTAAATCAAATCTGAAGAAAAACAGCGCCACGGCCGCGTTATGGCCCGAAGCGTCGTTTTGAATAAATTGGCTATTTTAAAATAAATAAAAATAGCGATAAATCGTTATAAAATATTATAAACGATATGGATGTGAAATTTAGAAATTAACTGAAGGTTGGCTAAGTCGAATGGTTTCTTGGGTATTGATCTGATGTTGGTTTCGGCCTTCGGGGTTAATATTTGGGAAATCGCTCTCTTACTGCTTGACGGTTAGTGACTAATGAATTGAAATGATGCGTGTGTATGTTAGTGTTGCACTTGTTAATTATATACGCGAGTTGCTCAGGAAGTCCGGGTTTATCCTATTCTGAATAACTGAATCGACGATAAGTAATCGAAGATGAAGACGGTGGTCGAAGACCGGAGATCTTCACCTCGTTTGGATGGTAACCGAGGTCCTGATTGGAAGGCATCCCGAAATATGGATAATGAGTGGTGATCGTCCAGACGTACGTGGTGATCGATGGGTTTGCGAGGTATATAGTGCCTCCGGTTTCGTTCAGACCCAGAACGGACTTGTAAATGGACTGTGTGTCTGACATTGGATTTTATTCTATGTTGATTGATCTCTGTTAAATATACATCTATTTGGCGGTAGAGAATTTATTTTTTTGCTTAAAGCCCTTCCCTGAAACGCACGAGCTCAGAGGTTGTATATCGATGGACATCAGTCGCATGGCATGAATTGCTAGTGTGGCATGCCTAAGTGGCAAATGATCAGGGCTTCTGTTGAAAAGCAAAGTCTTGTGGTGATGATCAAAGCACCGCCTATGTGGCGTAGCTTTGTGTATAACGTAAATTCACGAGCCTCACACCCCGGCATGAACCAGAAATGGGAGAAAGGACCTCCGGGAGGGCATGCGTTTCTTTCTAGTTAGAAGTGGCGTCAGTGGTTTTACACGCCCTGACGAGTTTGACTTATGTGGTTGTTACTGTTGCGAGGCGCCTCGGTTAGATCGGACGATCCGGGTCCGATGGAGTCATTCGTTGGCTCGTTGACGCCCCAAAGGGTGGGGAAACGTATTGTTCAGGCATAATAATCCACCTCGGTTGACCGACCCTGACGATCTAAAGGGTTGATGCGTTCTGATCCTGAGACACGGACTAGAGCGTCTCGAATTCGGTAAGGACTATCTTTTGCCTTGGTTCATGACAGAAATCCAATTTTCAAATACGACATCGTGCGGTTTCGATTGTATACATATATGGCGACATGATATATGGTACCCATGCCGTCTATGATTGATAGTTATGATTGAAATTGTTTTTGAAACATACAAACACTAGTAATAATATCAAATGCTTTTGTTTTATTCGTATCAATCATATTTTGGCAATTATAAGGTAAAAACTCTATCCTCCGGTTTGCGTTGCATTGTGTGATGGGAACTAAGTCTTATAATGGCTTCATTTTTATAAAAAGCATAGCGATGTTTAAAAGAATGATTTGTTTTAAAGCACTGGCAATCCAATGGAGTAAACCCGTTCCACGAAAGTGGTGTGGTCCTGTGATTAGCCATATTATAAATGTGTTGAGTAGATTTCTCATACCAGTCCCATGACTGACTCATAGTTTGTTTCACTTTCAAACTCGGGTGCCCCTTTTTCTACACGGGCAGCCTTGTATTCAGGTTTAGCTGGTTCTTTCTGGATAGATGGAGCTGGAGATGGATTCTATCATTTGTCTCTTTTTATGCTGTTCAGCTCCTATTGTACATATTATGTTTGTTTTCCGCTGTAGACATTTATGTATAGCTGAATTGTATTTGTACTAAGTATGATCATGTATACTGTGTAACTCTGATGATTACTTTTATCCAGTATATTCTATTGTTCATTATCTGGTGTATTTATTTAATTATGTTCTGCTATTATCTGTTTCTGTGTTATATTCCAAGGATTACCCTTGCCGCCGTCAGTACGGGGTTTGGGGTCGTCTCACCATTTTTCCTTTTTACTAGCGCAAATTCATCCTATGCTAATGGGCTGCAGGACATAATATTTCATTTATCCTTGTGCCCATGGGCGCTGCTGTTTATAAAATATGGTGACATAGTTTTTGCACATAATTAACCAAAGCCACCGGTTTAAATGTTTATCAGGAACATTTAAAGTGGCATGCTTGCAAAACAATAGGCATAATTAAAAACCAGAGTCAGATTATCGAGTTACACGAGGTATCACTTTCTTAGTTTTATCGTTTCCCTTCATATTTTATATTAAGTAGTTGTATGATTAATTTTTTTTAAAAAAAAATATATCACTTAATTGCAGAATTTTATAGAAGTTGATTCTTATAGCCAACAAGAGATGGACGAGGTTCGAAATAATATAACTAGTTATATCATGCAAAACTTGATGCAGTCGTTGTATATGCTTCAATATTGTGAGTTCATTCTTGTCTCTTTTAGTTGCATCGTATTATAATAGTTCCATTATACATAGGTTTGGTATTAACTAGTCCATTTGAAACTAATTTAGTCTAAAATAAGGTAAATATAGTAGATTCTTTCGATGTGTTTACCAGTCATTTTACATAGTTAGAAATATGGTACGTCATTTGATGCAGCAGCTTTTAAGTGTTTGAAATGCGATAGAACTTGGATATTATGTTGTTTAAAATACCAAGAGACCCCCAAAAAGTGGTCAGCAAATTGAAATAGACTTGATTGTTTGGATTATGGTGGTTATATATAGTCTATGTCAGTGACATATGAACGAGAGTAACCACAATTTGGTAGGTGTCACGGTGGTAACCGTAATTTGGTAGGTGTCGAGCCGCATCGAGTGTTAATGGGGATTGCTTTAGGTCTTCAGGGTATACACTCTAATTGTACTTCGGTAAACCATGTCAGTGTGGGTTGTGGTTTAGGCCAAATTTTGATTGGGAATATCATCTCATTAATGGGGAAATTATGGTTTAAGGTGGATAAATCTTTGGATTTTTATCACCAATACTTTGGGTCTGGATCAAGAAAATGTAGGCAACGAGATTTTGGATTTAGTCAGAATTCAGGGAGAAGGGGAGCATATGCTTAATCAGTATGGACAATATGCAATCTGCGCTTTGTGTATATATGCTGTAGTTTCCGAGTAAAAGGATTTGCAGTTTGGTTGGTGATGATGACGAGGGTGAAGGGAATGTCTACAATTGCCTTTTTATATGTAAGTGAATTAAAGAGGATGGATGAGGTGGAAGAAGGGCTGGTTTGTAGTGATAGTGCAGTTTAGTTTTTGTGGTAAATGGGAGAGTGTATACAGTTAATGGTGACGTTGAAGGAGTCATGAAAATATTGCATTTAAATACATTTTTCACATGAAGGTTTCTACTATTTTCCCATTTAGCAGTTACTATCAATTTGACTCTTTACACCAATCTTATATCACATCCACCATACCATGTTTTATGCATGTTTATTTTTATGTTACGCATTTTATATAGGGAGAGGCTATTCGAACACAAAATTAGACAGAAATTAAATGACACACAATCTTAAGCGTTAGATCATTTTGTCTTTATATGGAGTAGTGAAATTCATGGGGTGATCTACTGGTGTAAATTCATTGTGTCACCAACTGTGTTTAAATCTTGTGTTCACATAGACTTTCCCTTTTATATAAATTGAAATGTTGTCCGATAAGCGTGCATAAGTACTATGCCTTTCTATAAATATTGTAATAAAGGATGCCGATAGTAAATAAGGGCACGCATAAGATAAGCGTGCAGTTATACTGGATGAGAACCATGTTTAATGCTATGGTTTTGTACCCTACATGATTCCACCACTCCACCATAGAAGTGATCTTCTAAAAGGCAGTTTGTTATTTCTATCGACTGTAAGGTACTCTGTAATTTCGTGGATACTGCTTTTTAAACACTGATCATGTTATGTGATCAATAAGTAGGCCTTGTTTTAGAGGTAGACTCATGAATTTTACACATGTTAGGTGAGGTTCTACAGGGTTTGTTGCTTCAGCTATTATCTAATTTTGTGATGATATTTTGAAGGGAAGTGTTGTTTTGGGTTTGAGCATTGGGTGTCAGGATATTTTTTATTATTTGTTTTATGAGATGCATTATACATGTTCTTTTTTTTAAAAAAGACACGTGTGTGTTGTGCCAATGGACATGCAACTCAGCTATCATCTTCATTTTAACTTACTGAATACCATGCTATATATTCAAGGGAGGGTGCTGTTTCTATTTTAAGGGTACTTGCCGGTAAGTTGTGGATAGACTAGACGTCACAAAGTGCTATCTAATAAGTTCAAGTATTCATGTATTTAATAATATGTTCTAGCATTTTGTGACATGTATCTAATACACAGTTTAGTTCAATTTGCTACTGAACATGATTTTAACTTACTACTGTCAGTAAATATGTCAAATTTCAATACTTCAAGAACTTCCATCAAACATTGCAGCTCGGTAATTGAAGATCAAGTTCAGGAAAATCTTGGAGGATCGATGGTTAATCAGGTACGCCAAAGTTCAACTAGGTTAAAAATTAAAATTCATATTTGTCGACCACCGCTTGGGCTCACATTGAATTAAAGATGATTTTAATCTTTAAATTCAACTCTACCATCAAAACATTATTTTATTCCATGCTATAACAGCTCCTTTCTCCACTTTCTAAACTAAAGCGACCTTGTGAAGAGCTTTGATTAATTTAAGAAGACTTTATAAACAAATCTATACTACAAAAGAAGGAAACTTGCAAGAATTTCTGTTCTTTTCGTTCATTAATTAATTGATCCATATCACCAAAAGTAATTCGTATTCTCCATATCATATTCATATATGTAACTTGCGTCCTTTTTGTTGATTAAATATCCAATCCATATTAGCAAAAGTATTCTACATTCTCACTATCATACAATAACTTTAAAACAATTAATTTGTAACCAAATCAGTTTGAAAATATAATTTTAAAACAATTAATTTTGACCAACTTTCCTTTAATAAATTATTTGCGTTCAATTTACATAATAAAGAGAAATTTATATAAATGCTTAAAGTTTCAGTTCATAAAAATAATTAAAAGGTAGCAGCAAACCTGATAAAACAATCAGCAAAAGAAGGGTGCAGTCACGAATTAGAGGCATGGGCGTAGAAACTAAAACAAATTAAAAGGACGGGCATAGACGTACAAAATATAGCATTGCAAAAGAAAACTCAAACAATAGAGAAGACAAACTGAAGTGAAGGCAATATAATGAAAAAACAAGATACACATACGATGGCCAACAACTAAAACACAATTCCATGTAAAATAATGTTTTGAAGATCAAGCATACTACTGATGATAACATGACAATAAAATTAAATGGTTAACTTTAAGGTTCACAATTGTATATACGAAGCCGTTAATTCTATGTAAACACAATTCCATGTAAACACGCAGAATAAGTCATTACAGGCTTTTTTTTTCTTTTTCAAAGAAAAAAAACAATCAGACAATCTTTTAACAAGAAAAGCAAACTTCACTGTTCATTGGAGATGGCCCTAACTCTTCACTATTAGCAAAACTGCATGGGTCCAGACAAGAAGTAAATTATTACAAACACATTAAAGAATTTTTATGAATATGAAATATAGGAAACAATGTTGAAATAAGTACTCGGATATTTTGATATACTGAGTGATGTAATATTTTGATTATCAAATGGATTAATGTGCTCCTTTTTTATAGGGAACTTTATTAGGAATACTTCGATGTTTCTCTTATTAATGTTCGACCTGTGTGACCTGCAATACTGGGACAACTTAAACTAATTCTAAGTGTGTGATCCTGTCAAAGTTGCTCTTCTGGATTTGACGAGGTAAATTGTTCAACTTAACTTCATTAATTGTTTATTGTTTTTGATATAACAGTTGAAGATATTATGTCAATAATGTTGACTTAATCTAATGTGCTACTGAATAAAACGAGGCTTGATCAACCAGTGAGAATTGCCAGCCTGTAAGTCAAAACAAATTCTAGTCTGTTTCCTATATATGGAATCTGTCTACATACTATAAACAATGCCACTAGCTGCTAGCTGCCGCTCATGCCTCCTCCCTTGCCATCGCATCTGCCACACACTTGTCCCAGTTAGTGCTTTAAACAATAATTGTAAAGTTTGCAAAGGATCTAAGACTCTGCTCTGCATGTGGGCTTCAGTTCTTTTCCTCTATCCATCATGTTGTGTCGAGGAATCCACCTCCATTATGTTTTTAGGTGTGTCAATTGAGTTTCGAAGTCGTGCTTATTAAGTTATTATATAAGGTAGTTTCATATTAGCATTTCATAAAGGTGAGTGTAACTCATGAATATTAATTTTTTTATGCTAGTTTAAACAAAATCCTGTTGCAACAATATTTTATTGTTTGTTGTTTGGGTATTGACATTGAGTTGAATTTGACAATTAACTTGAAACCCATGCAATTTGACACCCAACACGTGAGTTTATTTATAACTCTTACTGATTAATTGTTTAAATGCAAGTTTAACTTAATTTTATGTTAAATATTATTGTATATACTTGTTGTCATATGTGTAGAGTCAATAATTATTAAATTGAAAGTTTTAACTCGTTTAAATGTTAACAAATACTAATATATTTTTAGCTAGTGTAAATAAAAAAAATTAACGGCAAGCTAATTTATTAGTATACGATGTTTGATTATATCAGTTATTAAATGAGTTATGGAATATGTCATCGAGGTAGTTTGCTGCTGCATTCAAAATACCAGCAGCACTCAATACGAAACAAGTGTGATTATAAGATAGGTACCGATATAAGATAGGTAACGATATAATATGCATGCAACAGTTGAATATTTAACTTTGTCTGAATTGATTTTTTTAGAGTGGCATTAGACGGGTGCTAAAAGTTTATCCGAAGTGTTTTTTTAAGAGTGGCAATAAACCAGTGTTAAAAGTTTATTTTGTTTTGTTATCCAGGTAATGCACTATGTCAATTGTAGCCAACAATCAGAGAGCAGCATATTTAAAGAAACCGATGAGAAACTATGTTCCCCTTAGAGAGCTGTATTTTGTAAAAATCGCACTTCATCTTAAAACTGTGATTTTATAATTAGTAAGTTGTAGTTCTAAGTTTGTACTTGTGTTTTCTTGTGTTAAGACCATATTATTAACGGTATTAGTAAATTATTTTGTTTTCTGTTATGTTGTTGCTCTTAAGTGTACGAATTATAATACTATCAATGAAATTGTCGCATTCAATTGTCCAATTTATATTGTTATATATTCCGATTATATAATTGCAAAAGATAATTATTTGTAATACATATCAATTGCTTGTTTGAGAATTATATTTCTTTGAAACGGGTATATTTTATAGTTAAATGTAGTTTTTTGCTTCTGATGTAAGCACAACAGAAGCAACAAATAAGGTCTCGTTACCCCCTTTTTGCTTCGACAGCTAGGAACGGAAGCAAAAAAGAATGTTTTTGTTGCTTCCGTTGTGTACCAGAAGCAACAAATTTGGATCTATTTGCGTCTTCTTCATTTGCTTCTGATGTTGAATGGAAGCAACAAGGGGTAAGAAACCGAAGCAAAAAATGTTTTTTTGCTTCTGTTCCCAAGCTGAAGCAACAACTTTTGGTTTATTGCTTCGACTGCAGTTGCTTCTGTTGTTGAACAGAAGCAACAGTGGTTCAGGAACAGAAGCAACAGACCAGTTTTGTAGTAGTGTATATATGACATATGACATATATTTGAACCATTCAATCCAATGAATTTGACAATTATGGTGATAACATTAGCAATTCGAGAATAATATGATGTAATATACATATGCAAACAACTAGAAATCAAATCAAAGATATATCAAGCACAAATTAGGAGTAAACCTAAAAATTAGTTTAGGAATTTCACCTAAATTCGAGAGCAACGACTGAGGAGGAGGGTTGGAGGAGCTCGCAGTTGACGTCGGAGGCGATGTCGGTGGATGTTTGGGTGGAAGAACTGAAATTCGACGAGGTGAAGGGGTGGAAAATCGGATTTGTGGATGGGGAGGAGAGAATTGAAGAAGTAGGTAGAGGTCTCTGGAAGATATGCAGGAAAATTTCCAACGGTTTCGAATGGCTGCCAACGGTCTTCATTGCATCGGTTTCCAACGGCTTCCACGGATTCTAATTTTCCATCGGCGACCGTTGGAAACACGGCATTGGTATACACTGTTTCTCTAGTAGTAACATTAGCATCATGCCAGTGTTTACATTCATCACGATTGGAATTACAATTTGCGTTTACTATAGAAATGCAATTTAGATATTTTTCATGTATAGAGACTGCATGTAGTTATGTACATGCTAGAACAGTGATCCATGTTCGTGTTAGTATTTGCATGTAGATTGAGATTATGCTATTTTTACACTCATGAATCATGATAGAATTGCAAGTTACTTTCATGTAGGGTCACAGGTGTAGCATGTTTTGGATTGAATCTATAGTTGTGTTTTTCATGTTTGATTATTCATGGTTATATTTCCATGTAATATTGTTTCGTTAATCATGTTGACCCTCTTTTGTTACATAAGTGAAATAATATGTAGATGGAAGCTAGAGCTTGCTAGTTGCTTTTGGTTTCCCTAGTCGAGCCAGCTTGCTCGCAAAATGATACATGTTTATGCTTAATGGATGTGTTTGTTATGTGTCATACACACTCTATTAGGTATGTCATATGTATATATTGCAGGTATGTCAGCTTCCAAGATATGGTATGTATATTTGTTGTGGTTATGAGTTATTATGGTTTTCTGATGGAGTCGCATAAAGGTGGCACAACTTAAATTACCATAACCTGAGTTGAATTTGTAATAAAATTTAATGAGAAGATTGTTAAACATTACAAACAGTAGAGGGAATCTGTAGCATAGCTAGTTAACTTC
This sequence comes from Allium sativum, assembly GCA_030737875.1. Lineage (NCBI taxonomy): Eukaryota > Viridiplantae > Streptophyta > Magnoliopsida > Asparagales > Amaryllidaceae > Allium > Allium sativum. The sequence continues at coordinate 154,922,904 of CM060912.1, forward strand.
TCTTTTAAATTGCAAGTTTTTATTTCGATTACTATTTCCATTTCTGTGAAAACATGTGTGTGAATTAGTTGTTTGGTTTAGTTGAAGTGTAAGGTTATTTTGTAATTACCTAACCTAGTCGAAGCCTTTTTCACTAGTTGTGATCATTTGAAGATAGAGGTTCGTTGTTTAGAATTCAAGTATTTGAAGTTTTGATTAACGTCGTGACACCCCACGTCCCTTAATGTCACCCATATGAGGGTGCATTAAGTTTTATAAAACGCAATAGGTATAAAGTAACAATATAGGGGCTAAAATTGACAAGACAAAATATAAAATGCAGCGGAAAACTTTTTATTATCTAACTAAATACAACGTTACATTTTCAAATACCATAGAGTCATAATCATAAAACCTCTGGTCTCATGGAAACATAAACCATCAGAGTACAAATATAAAATCATTAAAATCATATCTGTCATGAGTCATAACAATAGTCATAGAACAGAAATTGAAATAACACATCGAGTAAAAAATAGTCCAAGTCCAAGCTGAAACTAAGAATCACGGTCACTGCAGCAATCCACCACCCTAAGAACCTAGGGGGAAAGGAAGAGAGAGAAGTAAAAAGAAAATAGGTCAGACATAAAGTCTTGCGAGTTCCCATGATTTTTAGCATAAGCATAAGAAAAAAAAGTATCAAGACAGATCAATAATACTGGACATGAAAATACAGTAAAGTATAAAATTGTGAAATTAACAAGATGAGGTAAGATCGGATAAGCTTCTCATTCATATCGCTAAACAGAATTTTTGCACCAACTAACAGAATATAAGGATTAGGTTTTAACCAAATTACAACCCCGTGATCGGCACCCTAACGGACACGAATAGTCTGTGCCAACCATGGTATTTGGGGATATCAGTCCTGAATCCATCAAATTAAAGGACACAGCCCTATCTGCCTGTGTTACAATATCTTATCTTCCCCAATCGAATTCATGCACGCTCATGACTCCGCTGGAATGCACCCGTAGCCACCTCCAAATTTGAACCTCTTACAATCATCCATTAGTAAAGCGTACCCCAGCCTCTACCTAGTGTGCGACTCGTTTGATAACATAAGGGTATTGATTGATACGGGTTCCAGACAAACGACAGATTGACACAAGCCACCCTAGGCTTGGTCCCAGAACTAGGATTTTAAGAGTGCCCCCAAATATTTTAACAGCAGATGTGGACCTCTTAGCTTATTAATCAGACAGGTATAACTTAGCAGGTTTAAGTTCATTAATAAGCTTATAACCCTATGTTATATTTCTCGTTTGTAATAACATTTATTAAATGTAATTCTATATACAACCCTTCCCCAAATCAGACAGGCGCCTGCTCAGATGTTTACAGACTACAGTAATATGTTTTAATATACATCTGATTCACATATTTTCTCATGACATGTATACTTAATATAAAATTAAGTCCAACCTATTAATATTTACGCGTTTGCATATTCTTCCTTTGTAATTACCCTAATTATACAGTCAATTTGTCTCGAATTCCAGTATGGCCAAATCTCCTTTTTATCGTAATTACATATTATTCTAACTTATTCTAATTTTGCGCAATTCAAACAGAAATGGCCTAAGCTCTCGATGGCTTAGGCTCAGCGTAAAATAAAATGGAAAAGGAGAAAATAGATCCAAACTCAAAAATGAATAAACTGAATAAATAGGCATAATAAGACTGCAAATAAAACAATGATAGAAAGGGCATAAGGAAGAAAAGTGTACATATAAAAAGATAGTAACTGAAAATGAATAGGTAATTGACAATAATTAAAAGAATAATAATATATAAGAACAAACTTGTAAACACCGTTACTTTTCAGATCCAATATATTTATTATCAAAATCCTTTTTAAATTGCCGATCTAAAAATAACGTAGAACTCACAGTGATTTATATAAATCCAGAATATGCTTTAGAAATAGTTGTAGAAGAAGAACTATCCTTTCAATCTATATATTGACAGCACCCTAACCCTTTTCTTATGTTATTTCAGAACATAGCTTTGTGGAGGAAGAAGGTGAAGAAATGTTTGTGTAGGAAAATAGTGAGAGTTGCTAGTGTATATACAGGTGTGCTTGGATAATATACACCATATGGTCTTAGGTTTTAAAATCAAACTGTAGAATACACATCACGCCAAGTCAGCAAAACGAACTTTACCAGAAATCTTTCCATGTTCAGGCTCATAGCCTGGTCGAAGGTAGGTCAACCAACTTCTTACTTGGGTCGACACATGGGTCGACCCATGTAAGGTCGGGTCACCATATTACAGTTGCATTTATTCTGAATTATTTATTTAATTGTTTAAGATTAATTCAATCTTCTTTTGGTCATAACTTGTTTATACTTAGTCCGATTTACGAAAGCCAAAAGTCTATCTGAATTAGAAGTTTGTAACGAATGCAACGATAAAGTCCATTTTATTCAGTTCTGAATATTTTATTAATTAAAATTTAATTTGTTAATCTTCTTTACATGATTATTATTTATTAAATTTTGAGGTGTTACATTCTCTCTTCCTTAAAAGATTTCGTCCCCGAAATCTCTAAGTTAAGAAGAATGTTATTAGTGCTATCAACTATTACCTACACCCATCTACTCATCCATCAACCACTAGCATCCATTGTTCTTAAAATTTCAAATGATTTGTATAAATATGTGCAAAAGTGTTGTGTATATATCCTTAAGCTAATGCGAAGATCAGGTTGTCTACTGATTCAGTTGACCTCCCTAATGCAATTTTATGTTTGTGCCATATATCCAATATGTATGAAAAAGAATCCTAATAATACATATAAATTCTATATGCGTGCAACAATCTTCACCAAAATGCAATGTCCAAGTGATGATTCAACCATTTCCATCCACTCACACACATCCATATGCAATATGAAAGTGCTCTTGTTTAGCCTATCCCTAATCTAGTGCCTAATGTGTGTGTGTGTATGCATCCACTACCAAACACTTGCATCCACTATCAAAAACTTGCATCCACTTGCAACCATCAAACATAACACGTCTCAAACACATGTTTTCACCCATAGGTTTCTACGCAGGAATCGAGATTCAAACGAAAGGAAAGACAAATTCAAAATCAAAAGATTTAAAAAGAAATTAAGAACGTACTCTCAAAGTGAAAAGGGTAAGAAGCGTGAATCTTGTCTTTGGGTTCCCATGTCGCATCGTCACGATCTTCTCCCCATTGCACTTTCACTAACTTGATCTCCTTGCTGTGCAGCTTCTTAACTTCCAGAACAAGTATTTGGGTAGAAACTTTTCTAACCGATGCCTCCTTTTCAATCTCAACATCCCCAAGTGTGGTTGACTCTACTACCTCTGTGGAATCATGGAGACACTTCCTCAAGTGGAAAACATGGAACACATCGTGAACTACCACCAGTCCCTTTGGCAGTCTGACTTTTTATGACATCTGACCTATCATCTCAACTATGGGGAATGGACCTACAAACCTTGGCGCCAACTTCCTACCGAGCCTAAGCGAACAACATTCCTTAAAGGTAACACCTTGATAAAGACCATATCTCTTTTCTCGAACTCTAAGTTAGTCCTCCTATGATCTGCATATGACTTCTGTCTGTCCTGAGTTGCTTTCATTCGTCTGCGAATTAGGTCTATCTTCTCAGAAGTTTCTCTAACGGTCTCAGGCCCAAGTAGAAGTCTGTCCGTAGACTTCCACCAACATGTAGGTAATCTACAGGGTCATCCATAAAGTGCCTCAAAGGGATCCATACCAATTTTTGTTTGATAATTATTATTGTAGGCGAACTCAACTAATGGGAGATGCTCCTCCCAAATCTAGGATACACGGTATCAATAAATCCTCGAGAACTCTATTGACCCTCTTAGTCTGTCCATCGGCCTGAGGGTGGTAGGCGGTGCTAATTCGTAATTATGATCCTAGTGCCTCCTTTAAGCTCCTCCAAAACTCACTCGTAAAGATGGAGTCATGATCACTAACGATACTGGTGGGTACCCCATGAAGTCGGATGATCTCCCTAAAATATATCTATGTTAACCAATCTATCATCCTCTTCCTCTTGACTAGAATAAAGTGAGTGTTCTTAGTCAATCTGTCAACTATAACCCATATACTGGTGTTTCCCTTCCTCAATCTGGGAAAACCATCAATAAAATCCATAAAACGCTCTCCCACTTGCACTGTGAGATGTCTAGAGGCTGAAACAATCCATCAGGTTTCCTTTGTTCAGCCTTCACTTGCTGGCAAGTCAAACATCGGGCCACATACTTTGCCACGTCCTTCTTCATACCAATCCAATGGAAAACTCTCTTTATATCTCGTACATCTTGTCACCGCCCGGATGGATAATCATGCGAGAATGATGAGCCTCATCAAGGACTGATCTCAACAAATCACCAATTCCGGGAATGCACAACCTTCCATCTTAACGTAGCCAACCCTTCTCGTCCACAGAATATCTAGCAAGGTGGCTAGAGGTCTCTCCTCCATTGATTCTATCCAAGATACCCACTAACTGCTCATCCTCACACTGAGTGGATCCAATGCACTCTAAAAGAGTAGGTCGCACTTCCAACGATGCCAATAAAACGGGTGTAAAATCTATAGATGGTCTGAAATCAAATGTCGAAATAAATTCCAAGCTCTTCCTCTCTACGAATAAAGGACTCAAGGTTGTCCTCCGCCTACTCAATTCGTCTTCCACTACATTCCCTTTGCCTGGGGTATACGCTAGGACGCATGGAACTCCATCTGACGATGCTGTCGTAAATTGAGATTTTTCTATGAGAACAAATACTTGAGCGACTTGTGATCTGTATGCAGCTCGAACCTCTTGCTGAGTAAGTAGTGTCGCTAAGACTTGATTGCAAACACTATTGCTGCCAACTCCAAATCGTGGGTAGGTAGTTCTTCTCGTATACCCTCAACTTCTTACTCCCGTAGTAGACTACCCTACATTCTTGCATCAACACAGTACCCAAACCCATGCCGCAAGCAACCGTATAGACGGTAAACATTTTGGAACCATTAGGAAGAGTTAGAACTGGAGCTAATGTCAGTGCCTTCTTTAATTTTAGGAATCTATCCTTGCAATCAATATCCCAAGAGAAAACCAGATTCTTCTTCGTAAGACGAGTGAGTAGAGCCGATATCCGTGTAAGTTCCTTAATGAACTTTATGTAGTAACCCGCCAATCCCAAGAAACTCCTAACCTCTGTCGTATTCTTAGGGACTTCCAATCTTGAACTACGACAACCTTAGCAAGGTCCATTGCCATTCCATCCTTAGAGACAACATGCCCTATGAACCTTACTTCCTTCCACTAGAAATGACACTGAAAATTTAGCCTTTACCTGATGCAATCTGAGAGTGAGGACAACCTCTCCTAAATGTACGACATGCTCTTCCTCGCACCTCGAGAAAACCAGAATATTGTCCAAAAAAACCACTGCAAACTTGTTTAGGTACTCTCTAAACACCGGACACATCAAATCCAAAAAGTATGCGAGTGCATTGTTTAACCAAAAAGGCATGACCAGCCACTCAAAGAATCCATCAGGATTCCTAAAAGCAGTCTTGTCTATACTGTCATCTGCTACCCTCAACTGATGAAAACCGGTGACTATACCCAACTATGAGAAAACCGAAGCGCCCACTAACTGGTCAACAAGTCATCTATTCGTGGGAGTGGGTGTCTAATCTTCTGTGCGAGCTTATTCAACTTCCTATAGTCTACGCATAGACGGGGAGAGCCGTCACCGTGGTCGCAAAGATGACTGGACCCGACCACTGAGAAATGCTCCTTCTAATGAACCCCTTCTCGAATAACTCACCCACGTGCTTGTTGAGCTCCCACTTCTCCCTAGGAGCCATGTGGCGCACTAATAAAGCGATAGGCTTCGCATTCTCCACCAGGTATATCTGGAAATCTATCTCTCGTTTGGGAGGTTATTCTCTCACCTCATCGAACAGTCCGAAAAATATCTGGATATGGGTACTAGTCTAATATCGTCAACAGAAACATCAAGGGAATTTAGGAAACTAAGTATGACCGACTTCCGTGGGTCACAAAAACTCGAGAGTTCTACTGTGTCATGTTAGAATCTTAACAACTATCCTTCCATAATATAGAATGTCACCATACATGGCTAACCAATCCATTCCTAGAATAAGACTGTAACCCATAGAGCCAAGAACATATGCATCGCACTCAAACTCGACGCCCATAACAGAAATTCTCAAACCCCTGTGTAATATAGACATGTAAGCCATACCTCCTATGGGCTTTGAGACCACAACAGGATCAGAAACTATAAAAGTGTCTAGGTGCAGACTATCAACCATAGAATTGGATATGAATGAATAAGAAACACCGGAATCAAACAGAGTCCTAAGAAGAGAGTCAAAAAGAGAAATAAAACCTTCTACGGTGACTTCGAACCTCACTCCGTACCGTCAGCCTGAACTACCTCTAGCGCATGAACTTATCTCCCAGATGGTCCTACCATCTGACTTTGCTTATTAGGGCACTACTTTGTGCAATGTCCAACTTTTCCGCAATTAAAGCAAGCATTCTTACTCTTTCTACAGTCTCTGAAATATTGCCCCGTACTTCCACCGCCATGACACTTAGTCGCTTTGTCTACGGCCGCTAATGGCCCATCCCATTTAACTATCACCAATACAGGGTATGACCTAGAGAATTCTAGACTGGGCACTAAAGGATTTTTATCGTCGATTGTTGAGGCCACGATCTCAATGGGGCGCATTAAAAATGAATCATGCGGTATATCTACTCTTTCTCCAATATTTAAGAAAATGATTAAGGCTTTTAAAGTCGCTCGACTTCCGACCGAGTTATCAAAGAATAAAAAAGACTAATTTTGCTTCATCTTCGTTCCACGGGTTCACTTGGAATGCAAATTCCATCTTCTTTCCCACTGGTGACACTTCAGAGTTGGTAAATATAAAAAAATTATAAACTTGAACTTTAAAGACATTGAATCCTTCAAGAATTTAGAGCTAGGAGAGATAGACCCCAGTGGAGGAGGTAGTCGAGAGAAAATGTTCGCGAAGATGGACGAATTTCTAGCTTCCAAGGAAGAGAGGAATGTCGAAGATGCCATGATTACTAGTGTTCGTGACTAGTCGAGTGGGCCGATCTTGAAGGAGTTGGCTGAATAACAACAAACCCAACTCACCATCAAACAAACTGAGATTGAAGCAGAGAGAAAGGCTAAAAAGGAAGTCGAGAAGACACAGGGTTCAAAAGAAATAAGTCAACTCAACCGTATTCCTTCGAAGTTGATTCCTCCAACAGGTGCTGAGGAAAAAGTTACGCGGATATGGGATGAGACAAAACAAACAGCCGATTTCTAGATCAAGCCCAGCCCTTGATCAACACCGCATAAGAAAAGAAGGAAGACGTCAACAATAATGGGAGTGGGAAAAAGAGTAAGAGGAAAGACACCAAAATAAAATCACCATCGAAGAAGTCTGGTGGGAAGAAGAAAAGCGGTTCTTCCAAGTGATACAATGGTTGAATTTTTGTATTTTTTACTTCTTGGCAAATTGTGATGGCAGTGCGGCCATTGATTTTGGTTTACACGATAGACTTGTATTTGTATCATGTTGTCGGAATGGTTTTTTTTAAAAAAAAATGGTTTTCCTTTTATTTCATGTAAATTTTGTCTAATAATTCGATCTTTTGCACACATCAATTAACTATGTTGTGTGTTGTAGCTTGACGTTATACTTAGGTTCGTGCTGATCATTTTAAACTTCACTCTCAAGATCTTCTTTTGGACGTTAACTCGAATCGTGTGAAACTAGAAGTTGTCAATTCCACTCTTGATATATCCTCTTAGTCGTTGATCTCAAGTCATATGGAATTAAAAATTGGGTCCTCCTCTCTTGGAATCTCTGTTCGGTCAACAGTTCCAGGTCTTGAGAGGCTTGGAGTTAGGCGTCATAATCGGCCACTTATAGTTACCTATCGTTGATTCAAATTTGAGTTATGGACATCATTAATTCGTCCTTTGTACACTTTCGACGTTTTATTTGGGTTAAAGTAGAGGGAATCTTTCATTTTCCCATTTATACTCAAATCAAAACTCTGAGGATCGGAGTTAGCCAAGTAAACGATTGGTAACACATTCGTTTAGCTTAGAGTAATTGTCCCCAAGTCTGGAGACTAACGATCAGTGGTTGGATACTCAAGTTATTAATGTTGTGGGTTGTTTATACTCGATCTTGTTCTTCGTTCACTACAACAAAAAGACCTTTTTATGACGTTTAAAAATCACCATAAAAACTTTCTTTGGCAATTCTATAAATGTCATGGATCGACATGTTGTTAAAAGTCTGGTAGATATTACATCGTGTAATTCTTGCAATAGAAAACGTACTTTTGTTGCAATCTTAAACAGGGTCATATTAATGCAACTTCTTTTCAATAGCGTTATGAAACGTGCTATAGAACTTTTATGATGTCATTTGGTTGCTATAATATGTTAGCATGTCATATTATTGTGGCTTCTGAACATGCTATGAAATCATCGCATAAAGCTTTTATGACGCAATGATAGGCTATAGAAAATTCATTACTATCTATTGCAACATCGTTATGTTGCTATAAAAACTTTTTACTTCTTGCAAAATATTTTCTATAGCACTAGCATTATGCTATAGTATAACAAATCTAATAAAAATATTTTTACTACACATTTTTGTTACCATAACATTCAAAGATTATAATTTTCAATTCTACTAATATATTATAACAATTCAAGAAACCACATTTATCACATTAATGTATGTAGACAAATGGAGTCATAAGCCAAATCACAATATATATATATATATATATATATATATATATATATATATATATATATATATATATATATATATATATAACCATAATATTTCATACATGAAGAAATAAACATAGATATCTATGATAAAAAATTAACAATACATACGACTGTAGCAAACCAAAATGGATACATACTAAAAATATTTTCATAAATGTGGACAACCAAGATCGGTTTGAAGAAGATGGAGTGACGTCATGTATCAACCTCAAAAAGCGTCATACAACATCTGCGAAAAAGAAGCACAAACATACGTATGTTAGTCAGTATATGTAAAATAAAAAGGAACAAAATAAATTATCTATTTCAAAATGGCTAACAAACTTTTAGTGTATGTTAGTCGATTGATCTATCATCTAACAAACTATTATTTTGATACATATAAAAAGTAAATAGCTAATACTTCTGAAATATAAAAAAGAAAACAACAAGCTGTGTTGTAATAATAACTAGTAGGAACAAAAACGAAAAGGTAAATGGCCAGCAGTAAACAGTATAGTATGAGCAGGAAAACAAAAACGAAAACCTATACTTATTTATAATATGCTCGCACACTTTAGCTAATAATACACAAACCCCTAATGATCATCTACATGCCACTGAAGCCAACCCAAAACATAAGAAGTAGTAAATAAAAATTAAAGATATGACCAATACAAGTCGATAATTAGTTCCTCAATTTTCTGAAACCAACATCTAAAAGCACTTTTTGATACAATTCCCTCCACTTTCATCAAAGTTCCAGTAAGTGCTCTCATCTTCAACGCTAAATCCCAGCAGAGTTTACATACCTTTCAACTCCTTATTACTAGTATTTACATCCCAAAAACATCCTTTTCCTACATTATCTATAAGCATCTTATGCCATTCATGCAAATCGTTACTACTTAGGTTTATAGAGAAACTCTACATGAAGCTATTTTCAATGGCCTCCAGGACAAAAAAATACTACCTGAAGAGTTGCTGATGAAGTACAGAACGTTGATCTCCATTATATGGATGAAATTTTGTAGAAAGCTGCTGCAGCTGTCTAAAATCCCTCAAATTTCATTACGATAATTGAGTGCATGATAAAAGAATTGCAGGATAGCTACATGGAGATGAACTTGTAAATTACGGAGAATACAAATTTGATGAACCAATTAAACAATTGGCTCGGAAGCAATAGAGACTTCTACTTAACTTAAAATCAAGCAGTTCCCTATCATCAAAGATTTAACAAATCAATAAAAGGTAGAAGACAAATCAAAATGATGTTGAGACATCAAGGCAGGGGATTATAACCGATCCTAACCAAAGCACACAGGTCTATACCGATCCCATAGGAGGGCCCGCTAACAAACGAACTTCTACCTGGTGATGACACATAATATGGACGTGCTATGATTGACTTGAGCACCAAGAGTCTAGCGACTGCTACTAAACACATAGGGTAGATTATGACAACCGCCAACCAGTAAATGTCCAAGAGCCAGATTTGACACAACTGGTTCAATAACTTGAGAAAGAGAGTTATGGGAAAAATAACAACGACTAGCATACCTCTACGACCAAAAAATCCCTCTATTCTGTGCAGGGAGTATCCACGAGTCAAAATTCTTTTTCCTGCAGTAACTTAGGCATTTTATTTTCTGTCACTCGAACATGTGAACTGGAAAGCAAAGAAGTCTTGAATTTTTTATACTCATATACCTTAACCTGACATCTCCCCACTGACAACCTACACCCCCCTCATTCACCAGATGCACAACATTTCTAGCAGAATTCAGCAAGTTATAAAATATTTTGCCGAGTATTTGTATTACTAAAATGCAACACCTTTGAATTATTGAAGTATATATTTACATAATATAGGTTTCGTTACTATTGCACTTTAATGACAACCTAATTTAAGAAGCAATATGCAATTATGCTTCAAGGCTCCTAATCAAATGGCTTGCTAGGTCTTATATAACAGTTACGATAAGTGTTATTCATACACTTTCTATACTAAAATGGAAGTCATAAATACTTATAATGATGTGCTACATATAACAAATAGAAATTCTAAAAGATCATACATCTAGGTTATTAACATATATAACTATAACAAATGCAAACTCGATTGGATATTCATCTTAATACGGTGCAACCACCCATCACTAAACGACAACCAACCTTAACAAATGTTTAAACCAATCAAGTAGACAAGTGAATCGACCTATGACTAAAAAATTAATTTTCTGAAACCGAAATGGTTCCAAGTTCACCCACTGATCCACCGATGTATCACCACCAATCAGCCCCATATAATGATGTTGTTGTAACAAAAAATTGGGCACAACACCAAAGCTGTTATGCAAACACTTCACCAAATGGTTAGAATAAGAAAAAAGTGGCCACAATCACAAAGTAGAGAGCAAAATGTAAAGAGCAAGAAATTTTTAGAGTGGTTCGGTTAATTTAGACCTATGTCCATTATGAAATCACTTCTCATTATCATATTTTGTTCCACTAAACACACGAATTCAATCATGTTGTTCATCTCTCTCTTTTCTCTCTTTTTATGATCTAAATATCACTTGAGTTTGCAAAGGAATCGGTGAGATCTCTTTCTTTGTGATGATGGATATGTAGATCTTCGATCACTTTAGCATTTGAACGATCTCCAAGGATTCCATCATGATTTAGCGTTAGATCTAGACTTTAGAGAGGATTAGCAGAGATTAGAGTAGCTGGGATTGAACCTGAGAGAGAACTAATGGTGTTTGGAGAATATTTGATCCATTTGTTGTTGATGGAAGATAGATTGAATTGGAGAAGCCATTAATGGAGCTTGGAATGTTTGAGAGTGGTGGAGAAAAGATTTGGACAGCCCTCTGGCTTGGAAAATTCGGTCCCTTAAATGGTGGAAAAGTGGGCTATTTATAGGTGTAGTTTGGGGTAGTGGCAGAGCTGTAATTATGGCGTGCAGGGTTTGGCTCAGCCTCAAACTTATTTACGGAAAAGCCACTAGGTAAAAACCCAACCGACCCACTTTACTGCTGTATACAGCTGTCATATGACCCATATTTACAGTTCTGCCACCACTCCACTGTTAATGACCGACCCATTTTCCACTTTGGTACTGATCAGAATTCACCTATGGTACCGACCTATATTTACACTTTGCAGGCCGAGCCACTTATTTACATTTTTATGCCACCGCCTTTCCATCTGAAGATGCTCCACGTGTATTCTAGAGGACCGACCCATTATTATATGCATGTCAATGCTTCCACGTGGCCCTTGTATGATGAACATTGTGACTTCATCGTATCATATATATTTTCCTGACATTAATGCATGGAGTTTCGTTCATGTATGCCATGCTACTTTATCCAATCCAAGCTTTGTTTTAGCTGGAGCCAACCACTTATAATATTAGTGTCGATCCATACTTTGCATATTTATAGTGTGCTAGAATGATACATCTAATAACATGAATACTCCATACATTAACGCGTGGGAATGAAAGTGATGGACCATATATTTGTATGACTTCATGACTCAGTATATCTCAGTGTACGTTGCTGGTTCATGAATTAAAATATAGTCGAGAAGCTGACCCGTAGCGTTTTATCATGGACCAACCCAAAACGTATTTTGTTGACCGACCAGAAGTGCCTGGCTGATCCAATTGGTGAGATGAAGCTGCTTCATACATTTAGCTTATACGTGTATAACTGGAAGACGCTAATACGCAATGATGCACGTTGCCTTCCTTGTATGCCACGTGTACTTTTCTTGTGGCTTTAGTTACATTACTTCCTGCTACATTATAGAGTCAGCCCATATTGTGTCCATGTACCATTTTATTGCTTGTTTGTGACCCATCATTTAACAGTCATGGCTCGTTCACTTTACTGGAGCGAATTGCACGATCTAAATGTTGTTAAGGTGCTGACCCATGGTATGTTTTACGGCATATCATATAGATGATGATCCATGCGGAGAGACAGCAAATTCATATTCATGAATTATATAACACTTCAAGTTGATTAGTGCAAAGGTCCCATAGTCTTACACAAAATGGCTGACCCATTAGTTAGCGAATGGTGACGTGGACTTGCTCTTTGCAAAACATGTTTGCATGTTTACTAGATGTTCATGTAACACATTTGCACCAATGTTGAATTCCATGCTCTTCATTGCTGCCAACCCGGTTAGTGCCGACCTAGTTGGTGCTGATCCAGTTAGTGCCGACCGAACCATATGATTGAGACCGACCCGATGCTTAGACAACATCAATCCTTGACACTAATCTATTTCATATGCATTTAACTTATTATTTCTGACCTATGTTTTTAACAGGGTTAACATTTGCCCCCTCGAAGCTTGTATTTTTGCTTGTGAAAAATGCAGGCTTCGAAATGAACGTTGCTATTGATATATTCTATGTCGCACATGAATAGATCGTAGATAAATGCTTAAGATGGATCAAAGTGTTCTTATCTGACTTTTTGGTTTCTGGCACATGAGTTATCGGATTTGATAACTCGGGCTTGTTTGCATTGCATATAGAGCTTGCATTTTTGATCCAAACTTGGTCGAGTTTCCGATGTCGAGCACTTGAAAGCTTACTGATGATAATTTGAACTCAAATTTATTCTTGAAATGCTCTGCTACACAAACTTCATTGTGCTAATCGACGCTCCAGTTTTGAGTTCAAGTGTTTGCTGTTGGTAACGCCGCGTTAGTGTGTGATTGCCCCATCTTTAATTCAGATCTGAGCGCAAAGAATAAGTGAAATTTGCGATGAATTGGTCGTACTCGATTTTTGTTGAAACGGTTGTGGTCAATCCATGCTAAATTGCTTATTTACGAAGTTGTTTTGTCACTAGATTTTACAAAAGCAAAACATATTTTCTAAACCAAACAGTAGTTGTACCTTTTTGCACTGCTGCAAGCTGTTTCATAACAACAAAAACTTGCATGTTTCTGGGCTAATATTTTGTCATCGACTGCCCATATCAACAACAGATTAGTCAGTTAAAATTTTCAACTATGGATAATTTTATTTCGAATTGAATGAAGTGTCTACAAAGAATTATTTTTCAACGGTTTACAACTCGTCGAATATTATCTGCACGGACACGATATTCTAATTTGAATTTGCACTACCGCTCAAGATCAACTAATCGATACAATCTGATTATGGATTTCAAGCATCATTGCTTTAATGACTTACATAATTTTGTATGATGGTTCATATTTTATGAAACGTGTATCAGTTCAGATTAGAACTTTGATTTAAGTCTCTGAGGCTAGGAAGACCATAGCTTTTGGATTGTAAACGAACCAGTTTTTGGTTTGCTGATCATCAATTTTTCGGTCCGCTACAATAGCTTAGTTAGATTTCAGATTTTGAGTTTGAATCTAGTGCCTCCACTCGGGAAGGTCTTTGAATTTTGTGCCCCCGCTACGGGAGGTCTTTGGGTTTTCAGTTTCACCTCTACTATAGGAGGATGAAATTTTTAATTTCCCCTTGCTGTGGAGGGACTTTATTTTGCCACTGCTATGGGAGGACTTTGACTTGCCCTTGCTATGGAGGAACTTTATTTAGCCTCTGCTATGAGGGGACTTTGATTTGCCCTTGCTATGGAGGGACTTTATTTTGCCTCTGCCTATGGGAGGACTTTGATTTGCCCTTGATATGGAAGAACTTCGATTTTCCCTTACTGTGGAGGGACTTTATTTTGTCTCTTATGTGGGAGGACTTTGATTTTCCCTTACTATGGAGGGACTTTATTTTGCCTCTACTATGGCAGGACTTTGATTTATCCTTACTATGGAGGGACTTTATTTTGCCTCTACTATAGGACGACTTTGATTTCCCCTTACTATGGAGGGACTTTATTTTGCCTCTGCTATGGGAGGACTTTGATTTTTGCGTTGTTCCACATGGTGACCATCAGTTGTTGTGTTGGATACGCTTAACTATGGTAAGCGATCGCAGCCGGACTGTGAGGATCTCTTGGTAGAACTTTGCAGGGTGAACATCAGTCCTTATGTGCCGGATACACTTATCCATAATAGGTGATCACAGCCGGACCGAGAGGTTCTTTCAAGCATTAATTGTCGTGTCGGATTCGCCTTGTTATGGTTAGTGATCACATCTAAACTGAGAGGTTATGATCCTTTGGGATTTTCACGGGTTTGCGTCATTTCGTGGAGCGAACGTTGAACTCCTGATGGATGCACTTGACTACGGCAAGTGACCGCAGTCGGGCGCAGGTTGACACTTGGAACTTGCAACCTCTTGCATTAACTTCGCATCCGCTTGTTGAACTCTTCACCGTTTGACTCTTAGCAACTCCTCTCGCTCACTCTCCAGGATGGTACTTTTAATTGCTACATTTATGCACGCTGATGTTTTTTGCACTCTCCGCTTAAATTGGTGTTATTGGGGTAGTCATAGCATCGGGTTTCGAGGAAGCAAGCATTTGTCGGATAGCCTGTAATAAGGAATCGTCATTAGAAAATTTTGAATTATCAAAATATTGCAAGTTAGAGATTTATTCAGGCAAATATGTTGTTAGTTACAAAGAAAATGTTCAGTGCATCACTTGTAGATTATTACAGACTGTTTACAAGAAGTTTTGAGTATAACAGAAAGTAAAACATGAAGTAAAGCAGGAAATAAAGTAGGAAGTAGAGCAGCGTCAATGTTGATCGCTTATTCTGAGCCATTAAAATTAGAGTGCTAACCATTGGTCCTCAATTGATCACCGTCCAGGTATCAACCCATGCTGGAGTTTGATTACTTGGATCAGCTTGATTGGTGGGCGCATTTTGCCCCCGAAGAGCTGGAGCAGAGTTTGATGCTTGCGGATTCTTGGCATACTGTTGCAGCCTGCTCTTTTGAATCAACTCCTCAATCAATCTTTTTAGATGCCTACATTCATTCGTGTTATAACCAGGCCGGTTGTGAAACCTACATTACTTTCCCGAGTTTGCCGCCTTGTCGCCTATCCTCATTGGTTTTGGTTCTACATATTCTTCAGAATACTTCATTGCAAGATAAATGTTTTTAGGGGTGTCGTTCAAAGGCGTTAGCTCTGATGGATTGAAAAGGCGAATCTTCTCATAATCCTTGTTGTCCTTTCTATCATTAGCATGCTTTTGCCCCTGAGTATTCTTCTGATTATACCGAGTAGCACATTTTTTGGGAGCTTCAAGAAGTTGAATACCCTCAATAATCTGAAGAGGTACAGGATAATTGCCCACTTTCATATATTCCTCGTCCTTTTTATAGAATTTCTCAAGCGTGTTTGGCTCTTTCATTTTCATCCATCTACCAAATTTGCTCTTCTCAACTATGGCACCGATTAGAGACATTAAGATCATGCGGGGCTCAGGATTCCCTACTTCGGACAAAGAAGTGTTAGATCTCTTGAGGAAGGCTCTAACAGGTTCTCTCGGATTCTGCTTCATTAATGTCATAGAAATAACATCCTTAGCCTTAGTAGCTTGTATCCTGAATTGCTCCTTGAATTTCAGAGTTAAATCATCGAATCGGTCGGTGGATTTACGCGGCAGCCTCATGAGCCACAACGATGCGACACTATGTAGATAGAGAGGAAAGCACAAGCATTTGATCTCGTCTGTCGCTTTGGCTGCATTCATGTTCCATTCATATCTATATAGGAAATGATTCGGATCAGAAGTCGCGCTGTACGGGGGCAGAATAGGATGAGCGAACTTTTTTGGGAACTCAGCTTTGCGGATCCTCTCTGTGAATGAATTATTTCTTGGGGAGAAATCCCATTCTCTTTCACTGTCATTGTGGGCCATACTATCTTTCATGATTTTCTTTATCATATCCACGATATATTCCTTCGAGTTGTGTCGTTCTGGAGAGTGGACTTCGATCTCTTTTCCAGATGCTCGTCTTGGCGGGCGATCACGATTAGAGGATCTAGGTCTTTTACCTCCACTGTGGGGATGTGCCCCTTTGGCGGGACTTGAAACTTGTTGGGTATTTCAGTCGAAATGGCTTTTGCTCTTCGTCTTTGGGACTTAGACATCAGCATCGCCTTTGTTGCTTTCCTAGCCATCAAGCCCTTCCATGTTATCATTACAATGACGGTCAAAATCTGACGAATTTGCGTTATCCTCAACGTTGACGTGAACTCTTTGAGGAGCAATGGGTTTTGCTTGAGCGTTTAGAAGATCGTTAATTTTTTCCATCAAAGCAACATTAGCATCCATCAAAGCTTTATTTAAAGTTTCCATGCGTTGATTTAAATTGGTGACAACGGTATCTAGTTCTGCTCTAGTTACTCCAGCTCCACCAACCGAGCTTTTGCCAACATCGAAATGGTTAATCAGTGGTGTGACTTCATTCGCAACATCGTTGGGTGCTCCAACGGTTTTACTTGTAGTCTTCTTTGACTTAGCCATTATTTCAGACAAGGCTCTTAAACTTGTGGTCGTGGGTTCAAGTCCCATGGTGGGGGCCAAATGTTATAACCAAAAATGGCCACAACACCAAAGGAGTTATGGAAACACTTCACCAAATGGTTAGAATTAGAAAAAAGGGGCCACAATCACAAAGTAGAGAGCAAAATGTAAAGAACAAGGAATTTTTAGAGTGGTTCGGTCAATTTAGACCTAAGTCCACTATGAAATCATTTCTTGTTATCATACTTTGTTTCACAAAATACATGAATTCACTCATATTGTTCATCTCTCTCTCTTTTCTCTCTTTTTATGATCTAGATTTCACTTGAATTTGCAAAGGAATCAGTAAGATCTCTTGCTTTGTGATGATAGATATGTAGATCTTCGATCACTTTAGCATTTAAACTATCTTCATGGATTCCATCATGATTTAGCATTAGATCTAGACTTTAGTGAGGATTAGCGGAGCTTAGAGTAGATTGGTTTGAACTTGAGAGAGAATTAATGGTGTTTGGAGAATATTTGATGCATTTGTTGTTAAAGGAAGATAGGCTGAATTGGAGAAACCATTAATGGAGCTTGGAGTGTTTGAGAGTGGTGGAGAAATGATTTGGAAAGCCCTTCGGGTGGAAAAATCGGTCCCTTGAATGGTGGAAAAGTGGTCTATTTATAGGTGCAGTTTGGAGGTAGTGGCAGAGCAGTAATTATGGCGTGCAGGGTTTGGGTCGGCCTCAAACTTATTTATGAAAATGCCACTGGGTGAAAACCCAACCGACCCACTTTACAGCTGTATACAGCTAACATATGACCCATATTTACAGTTCTTCCACCGCTCCACTATTAATGACCGACCTATTTTCCACTTTAGTACTGATCAGAATTCAAGTATGGTACCGACCTATATTTACACTATGCAGGCCGAGCCACTTATTTACACTTTTATGCCACCGCCTTTCCATCTGAAGATGCTCCATGTGTATTCTAGAGGACCGACCATTGTTGTATGCATGTCAATGCTTCCACGTGGCCTTTGTATGATGAACGTTGTGACTTTATCATATCATATATATTTTTCTAAAATTAATGCATGGAGTTTCGTTCATGTATGCAACATTACTTTATCCAATCCAAGCTTTGTTTTAGCTGGAGCCAACCACTTATAATGTTAGTGTCGATCCATACTTTGCATATTTATAGTGCGCCAGAATCATGCATCTAGTAACATGAATACTCCATACATTAACGCGTGGGAATGAAGTTGATGAACCGTATATTTGTATGACTTCATGACTCAGTATATCTCCGTGTATGTTGCTGGTTCATATATTTAAATATAGTCGACCCATTATTGCCATTTGAAGCTGACCCATACTGTTATATCATGCATCAACCCAAAAAGTATTTTGCTGACTGACCAGAAGTGCCTGGCTAATCCAATTGGTGAGCTGAAGTGTAATAACCCGGAAATCCGAGCCAATTTAAAAATTTTATTTTGGCAATTTTGATGAATTTTGAATATTTAAAATGAATTATTTTAAATAATGACGACGAGAAATTTATTTTGAATAGAATAGAATGTAAATATTTATATAGATCGACGTTAGAATATAAATATTTATTTTTAATTATAAAGGGAATTGAAAATGGCGCGGTAGTTTGAAAATTCGATTTCTAATTTCAAATGAATGTACAGAATTCAAAATAAACCGGATTTTAGCGAAACCAAAAATATTAGAATATATTAGAAAATATCTTTCCAACGAATCTGAAAAATTGAAATTTCATAGTGGGGATAAAAAGTTATGCCCAGTTGAAATTTCAGAATAGTCGCTATGGAATTTTAGGCCCTTAAAAATGGAAATTTTGCAAACGACCTCTGTTTTCGACGAAACCACTTTTGTTGGATTCGGGATGTCGAATTATTGCTAGATTCCAAAATTCACAATTTTTGAAACTAATATGTTAGCGTGGCGTGGGAAAACGTGTTTTGACAGTTTTAGTCAATTTTGATCGACCAGAAAATGGCCATTTTTCAAACGGTCTCGGAATTTGACGAAATTAGTTTTGTTAGAACCGTATCGTCATTACGAAGCTAGAAAATATTTGTTGGGATGATATTTGGCGTACACTAATCCCAAATAATTAGTTGTATGTCGATCGATTGATTGACAGACTTTATAAGCGTTAAATATTTATATTTGATGCTTATGCAATGTAGAATGCACTCTGGATGATGGTTGATTATTTATCATTGCTATTATATATATATGTTGTAGGGAATCCATATAATTAATATTATATGGTAATTGATTGGGCCATATTCCAAGTTGGAAAATAAAGAATATTCATGTGTTGAATAAAAGAATATTCATGTGTTGAATAGAATAACGAAGTTATTGAAATATATATAAAGCCGTGTTGATTGAATTGACGCCATTTTGACGTAAACGATATTTATATCGATTTTATTCATTTTTATAATGAATATCGAAAAGGAATTGATTTCAAAATATAATGTTTTGAAAATATTATCATTTATATATCGATGATATGGAATATTCAATTTTGATTAGAAATTGAATATGAAGTTGAAATCGTTTTGAAAACGAATTTAAAACGATTTATAAAATACGTTTTGAAAGGAAATCGAAGAAATATATATAATGGCCTGAATAGAACGCGCCGCGCTGCGGTAGTTCGCGAATTTCGACCATTGACTTCGAATGGATATTACGGGAGATCCGACCGTCGAATTCTCCTAAACCGGAACTGTTGGGTTCGTATCGAAAAGAGCTTTCTAATGATTATTAAACATTTGAAATCTAACGGTTGGATTTGGAATTATGTCCAAATCAAATTTGGAAAAGGTTGCCGTAAGTGCAGTTCGATGGCCTTTTATGGAAATCGACTATACGGGCCTTGATAAAATTATTAAAAATAGCAATAATTTATGTAAAATCATAAGAAATGATTTGGAAAGAATTAGGATGAAAAATTCCATATTTGAAAAGATAAAAATAGATTTTTATCGAAATGAACTAGTTTTGAATTAGAATTATAATCCATTTATTTTTGAAATAAATAAATTGGATTTGAAAGGGTTTTTAAAATAACCAAAATTTCCAATATATAAAGTGGAAATGGATTTGAATCGAAATTGTCGTTGGAATATTTCGATGTTGGATTTCGTGATTATACAGATATTGTTATGGAAATTTGAAAGATATATTTATATCGTTATTTCCAATACGATATTTGTTAGTCGTAGAATTTGATATTGAATATAAGCCGGTATATTTTCTATTCAGAGCCTTGTATTTAATATCAAATGGGATTTGGGTTTGTCATGAATGGTGTCTTCATCAACACTGTTCTTAAACCCAGTTGAGAAAAAGATTAAATCTTTTTATTTAGATTTAGTGAAGTATACCAATTAAATGGTATTTAATTAGAATTGAATTCGAATTGATTTTTGGGTTTATCATGAACGGTATTTTAAATAACACTTGTTCTTTAACCCGATAATTAATGGAATGTGAATTGGGTTTATCGTGAACTGTGTTTTAATGACATTCGTTCTTTAACCCGATTTATAGTGAAATGTGATTTGGAATTTATAAATCTTTTGTTAAGATTTAAAGGAGATTTTCCAAAGTAAAGTTTTCCAATTTAATAAAATAAACTGGAATGGAATGGAATTCGATTTGGTAATAATCGAAGTGAATTTCTGTGGAGGAAGACAACTAATATATCTGGAATTTGAAAGGCTTTTCCGTTATTCCATTTATATTATTAGTCGGATATGGAAGTTTATATCGATTATATATATCGATTTGTTTTCCATGAAGATTCCATCGTTAAAGGAAGGTGATTTCGGGTTTATCGTGAACTGTGTTTTAAATGACATTGGTTCTTTAACCCAGTTAAAAACAGGATATGGTTTCCCAAGTTAAACATTCATTAATATTGATTTTTGGGAAGATTAAAACCAAGTGGAGTTTTAATGAATCTTTAATTAGATTGAAATGATCGAGAATGGAGTATCACCACTTTTTCTCCAGGCGATAGTTAAATCTTTAATTAGATCTGAACGTGAAATGGTAATTGAATTTACCGATAACACCGCGGTGTTAGATATGAGGTATTACCAGTTTTACTTCATGGGATGAATAGGCTGGGATTGGGAAATTTAAAACAAATGATTACTTCGGTAAGGTTCGTAATCCCGACTAGTTTGGATAAACCATAATTTGTTTTGAATTGAAATCCAGAAGAAGATTAAACATTTAAAAGAGTTATTCAGAAAGAACGGGTTTATCCCATTCTGAATAACTGATTCAACGATGTGTCAAGGATGAAGACGGTGGTCGAAGACCGGAGGTCTTCACATCGTTTGGATAATTACTGATGATCTTGATTGGGCCGTACACCCAAGAGGAGGGAATCGGTTGGTGATCGTCCAGACGTACTTGGAGATCAATGGATATGCGAGGAATAAGGTTCCTCCGGTTTCGTTCAGACCCAGAACGAACTTGTAAATAGACTATGTGTCTGACATTGGATATCATTCTGTGTGATAGATGAATATCGGTTGCATGGAGTGGTTTGCCTGTGTGGCATGCTGAGATGCAAATGATCAAGGCTTCTGTTGAAAAGAAAAGTCTTGTGGTGGATGATCAAAGCACGGCCTTTGTGGCATAGCTTTGTGTAGCGTTAATTCGCGAGCCTCACACCCCGGGGTGAACTAGAAACGGGAGAGGACCTCAGGGAGGGCATGCGTTTCCTTCTAGCTAGAAGTGGTGTCGGTGGTTTTACACGCCCTGACGAGTTTGACTTATGTGGTTGTTGGAATGCGAGGCGCCTCGGATATATCGGTCGATCCGGGACCGATGGAATCATTGGACTCATTGACACCTCATAGGGTGGGGAAACGCAGTATTCAGGCATTATAATCCACATCGGGTGGACCGGCCCTGACGATCCAAGGTGCAGTTGCGGCTGTTCCTGAGACACGGGCTAGAGCGTCTCAAAGCGGTAAGGACGATCCCTTGCCTTGGTTCACAGATGGAAATCCAACTTCCAATACGTGACTTTGCAGTTTTGATTGTAGAACCTATATTTTACGGCATAGTGGTATCGGGCATTCATGTCGTCTATGATTGATACTTATGATTGAAATTGTTTTGACACTATACACTTATAGTAATAATAAAAGATGAAATTTAGCGTATCAAGCATTCTTTGGCTATTATAAGGTAAAACCTTATCATCCGGCTTGTGTTGCATTGTGTGATGGACCTGCGTCTTATAATAGCTTCATTGTTCTTTATTTAGCATTGCGCTGTTGTTTTATGCACTGGTATTCTTGGGAGGAAACCCGTTCTGTGTTATACGGCGTGGTCCCTTGATTTACCTAACTTTAAAATAAAGATTAATAACTGTTTTAGTTCTCACACCAGTCACATGACTGACCTGGAGTTTATTGTTTTAACCTAAACTTTGAGTTCCCCTATTTTCTGCATGAGAAGCTAGTAGTTTTGGTTTTGCAGATTTATATTCACAGGTTCCTGATTTACAGCTGGAACGATATCCGGAAAGCTCTGTATCCGTATATCTCTTTCAGTTGTGTTTTGTATTATTTTCCGATGCTATGTAATGTAATTTAAATCTCTGATATTTCTCTGATGTATAAAATTTATTCATACTCTGTATATTCTTTTATTCTGATGGAATTGTTGTAATTAACAATGAAATGTTCTTCTATTTATATCCCGATGTGGCTTGTTCTCAAAGCAATCCGGGCTTTCCTTACCGGGGAAGTTTCGGGTTCTTATATGAAGCTGCTTCATACATTTGGCTTATACGTGTATAACTGGTAGACGCTGATATGCAATGATGCACGTTGCCTGCCTTGTATGCATGGGACAATTAAGGCCGACCCAAGATTTGTATCACGTTGAGATTTCCCCATCTATCTGCATGTTGTGTTCTGTATATTTTAACCTCTGATGCCACGTGTACTTTGCTTGTGGCTTTAGTTACATTACTTCCTGCTACGTTATAGAGTCAGCCCATATTGTCTCCATGTACCATTTTATTGCTTGTTTGTGACCCATCATTTAACAGTCATGGCTCATTCACTTTACTAGAGCGAATTGCACGATCCAAATGTTGTTAATGTGCAGACCCATGGTATGTTTTATGGCATATCATGTAGATGATGATCCATGCGGAGAGACAACAAATTCATATTCATGAATTATATAACACTTCACGTTGATCAGTGCAAAGGTCCCATAGTCTTACACAAAATGGCTGACCCATTAGTTAGTGAATCGTGACGTGGACTTGCTCTTTGCAAAACATGTTTGCATGTTTACTAGATGTTCACGTAACACATTTGCACCAATGTTGAATTCCATGCTCTTGATTGCTGCCGACCTGGTTAGTGCCGACCCAGTTGGTGCCGACCTAGTTGGTGCCGACCCAGTTAGTGCCGACCGAACAATATGATTGAGACCGACCTGATGCTTAGACAACATCAATCCTTGATACTAATATGTTTCATACGCATTTAACTTATTATTTCTGACCCGTGTTTTTAACAGGGTTAACATTTGCCCCTCGAAGCTTGTATTTTTTCTTATGAAAAATTAAGGCTTCGAAATGAACTTTGCTATTGATATATTTTGTGTTAAATGCACATGAATAGATCGTAGATAAACACTTAATACGGATCAGAGTGTTCTTATCTGACTTTTTGCTTTCTGGCACATGAGTTGTCGAATTTGATCACTCGGGCTTGTTTGCATTCATATAGAGCTTGCATTTTTGATCCAAACTTGGTCGAGTTTCCGATGTCGAGCACTTGAAAGCTAATTGGTGATAATTTGAACTCAAATTTATTCTTGAAATGCTCTGCTGCACAAACTTCGTTGTGCTAATAGACGCTCAAGTTTTGAGTTCAAGTGTTTGTTGTTGGTAACGCCGCGTTAGTGTGTGATTGCCCCAGCTTTAATCCAGAATTGAGCGCATAGAATAAGTGAAATTTGCGATGAATTGGTTGTACATGATTTTTGTTGACACGGTTGTGGCCAATCCATGCTAAATTGCTTGTTTTACAAAGGCTTTTTGTCACCGGATTTTACTGAAGCAAAACACATTTTCTAAAGCAAACAATGGTTGTGCCTTTTTTCACTACTGCAACCTGTTTCATAACAACAAAAACATTGCATGTTTCTCGGCTAATATTTTTTCTTTGACTGCCCATATCGACAATAGATTAGTCAGTTAAAATTTTCATCTATGGCTAGTTTTATTTCGAATTGAATGAAGTGTCTGCAAAGAATTATTTTATTCAACGGTTTACAACTCGTTGAATATTATCTGCACGGACACGACATTCTAATTTGAATTTGCACTGACGCTCAAGATCAACTAATCGATACAATTCGATTGTGGATTTCAAGCGTCATTGCTTTAATGACTTACATAATTTTGTATGACGGTTCATATTTTATGAAACATGTATCAGTTCAAATTGGAACTTTGATTTAAGTACCCGAGGCTAGGGCGACCGTAGCTTTTGGATTGTAAACGAACCAGTCTTTGGTTTGCTGTTCGTCTGTTTTTAGGTCCGCTGCAATAGCTTAGTTAGATTTCAAATTTTGAGTTTGAATCTAGTGCCTCCACTCGGAAAGGTATTTTAATTTCGTGCCCCCGCTAGGGGAGGTCTTTGGGTTTTCAGTTTCGCCTCTACTATGGGAGGACGAAAATTTTAATTTGCCCTTGCTGTGGAGGGACTTTATTTTTCCTCTGCTATGGGAGGACTTTGATTTTCCCTTGCTATGGAGGGAATTTATTTTGCCTCTGCTACGAGGGGACTTTGATTTGCCCTTGTTATGAAGGGACTTTATTTTGCCTCTGCCTATGGGAGGACTTTGATTTTCCCTTGATATGGAAGAACTTTGATTTGCCCTTACTATGGAGGGACTTTATTTTGACTCTACTATGGGAGGACTTTGATTTGCCCTTACTATGGAGGGACTTTATTTTGCCTCTGCTATAGCAGGACTTTGATTTATCCTTACTATATAGGGACATTATTTTTCCTCTGCTATGGGAGGACTTTGATTTGCTCTTACTATGGAGGGACTTTATTTTGCCTCTGCAATGGGAGGACTTTGATTTTTGCGTTGTTCCACAAGGTGACCATCAGTCGTTTTATTCGATACTCTTAACTACGGTAAACGATCGCAGCCGGACTGAGAGGCTCTCTTGATAGAACTTTGCAGGATGAACATCAGTCCTTGTGTGTCGGATACACTTATCCATAATAGGTGATCACAGCCGGACCGAGAGGTTCTTTCAAGCATTAATTGTCGTGTTAGATTCTCCTTGTTATGGTTATTGATCACATCTAGACTGAGAGGTTATGATCCTTTGGGATTTGTAAGGGTTTGCGTTATTTCATGGAGCGAACGTTGACCTCCTACTAGATGCACTTGACTATGGCAAGTGACCGCAGTCGGGCGCATATTGCCACTTGGAACTTGCAACCTCTTGCATTAACTTCGCATCCGTTTGCTGAACTCTTCACCGTTTGACTCTTGGCAACTCCTCTCGCTCACTCTCCAGGATGGTGCTTTTAATTGCTACATTTATGAACGCTGATGTTTTTTGCACTCTCCGCTTGAATTGGTGTTATTAGGGTTGTCATAGCATCGGGTTTCGAGGAAGCAAGCATTTTTCCGATAGCCTGTAATAAAGAATCGTCTATCAGAAAATTTTGAATTATCAAAAATATTGCAAGTAAGAGATTTATTCAGGCAAATATGCTGTTAGTTACAGAGCAAATGTCCAGTGCATCATTTCAGATTATTACATACTGTTTACAAGAAGTGTTGAATTTAACAGAAAGTAAAACATGAAGTAAAGAAGGAAATACAGTAGTAAGTAGAGCAGTGTCGATGTTGATCGCTTATTCTGAGCCATTAAAATTGGAGTGCTAACCATTGGTCCTCAGTTGATCACCGGCCTGGTATTAACCCGTGTTGGAGTTTGATTACTTGGATCAGCCTGATTGGTGGGCGCATTTTGCCCTTGAAGAGCTGAAGCAGTGTTTGATGCTTGCGGATTCTTGACATACTGTTGCAACCTGTTCTTTTGAATCAACTCCTCAATCAAGCTTTTTAGATGCCTACATTCATTCGTGTTATGACCAGGCTAGTTTTGAAACCTAAAGAAAATTCTCGAGTTTGCCGCCTTGTCGCCTATCCTCATTGGTTTTGGTTCTGCATATTCTTCAGAATCCTTCATTGCAAGATAAATGTTTTTAGGGGTGTCGTTCAAAGGCGTTAGCTCTAATGGATTGAAAAGGCAAATCTTCTTATAATCCTTGTTGTCCTTTCTATCATTGGTGCACTTTTCCCCTGAGTATTCTTCTGATTATACTGAGTAGCAACATTTTTGGGAGCTTCAAGAAGTTGGTTACCCTCAATAATCTGAAGAGGGACAGGATTGTTGTCCACTCTCGTGTATTCCTCGTCCTTTTTATAGAATTTCTCCAGCGTGTTTGGCTCTTTCATTTTCATCCATCTACCAAATTCACTCTTCTCATCTATGGCACCAACTAGAGACATTAAGATCATGCAGGGCTCAGGAATCTCTACTTCGGACAAAGAAGTATTAGATCTCTTGAGGTAACAGATTCTCCTGGATTCTGCTTCATTGACATCATAGAAATAACATCTTTAGCCTTAGTATGTTATAGCCTGAATTGCTCCTTAAATTTCAGAGTTAAATCATTGAATCGGTCGATGGATTTGCGCGGCAGCTTCGTGAGCTATAATGATGCGACACCTTCTAGATAGAGAGGGAAGCACAAGCATTTGATCTCGTCCACCGCTTTTGGCTGCATTCATGTGCCATTCATATCTATATAGGAAGTGATTCGGACCAGAAGTCGCGCTGTACGGGGGTAGAGTAGGATGAGTGAACCTTTTTGGGAACTCAGCTTTACGGATTCTCTCTGTGAATGGATTTTTGCTGGGGGAGAAATGTCATTCTCTTTCACTTTCATTGCGGGCCATACTACCTTTCATGATTTGCTTTACCATATCCACGATATATTCTTTCGATTGGTGTCATTCTGGAGAGCGGACTTCGATCTCTTTTCCAGATGCTCGTCTTGGCGAGCGATCGCGATTAGAGGATTTAGGTCTTTTACCTCCACTGTGGGGAAGTGCCCCTTTGGCGGGACTTGCAACTTGTCGGGTATTTCGGTCGCAATGGATTTTGGTCTTCAGCTTTGGGACTTAGACATCAGCATCGCCTTTGTTGCTTTCCCAGCCATCAAGCCCTTCCATGTTATCATTACGATGACAATCAAAAGCTGACGAATTTGCGTTATCCTCAAGGTTGACGTGAACTCTTTGAGGAGCAACGGGGTTTTCTTGAGCATTTAGAAGAGCATTCATTTTTTCCATAAAAGCATCATTAGGATCCATCAAAGCTTTATTTAAAGTTTCCATGCGTTGATTTAAATTGGCGACAATGGCATCTAGTTCGACTCTAGTTACTCCGGCTCCACCAACCGAGCTTTTGCCAACATCGAAACGGTTATTTAGTAGCGTGACTTCATTCACAACATCTTTGGGTGCTCCAAAGGTTTTACTTGTAGTCTTCTTTGACTTAGCCATTATTTCGGATAAGGCTCTTAACCTTGTGGTCGTGGATTCGATTCTCACGATGGGGGCCAAATGTTGTAACCAAAAAATGGCCATAACACCAAAGGTGTGAAACACTTCACCAAATGGTTAGAATTAGAAAAAGGGGGCCACAATCACAAAGTAGAGAGAAAAATGTAAAGAATAAGGAATTTTTAGAGTGGTTCAGTCAATTAAGACCTAAGTCCACTATGAAATCAGTTCATACTTTGTTTCACGAAATACATGAATTCACTCATATTGTTCATCTCTCTCTTTTCTCTCTTTTTATAATCTAGATTTCACTTTAATTTACAAAGGAATCAGTGAGATCTCTTGCTTTGTGATGATGGATATGTAGATCTTCGATCACTTTAGCATTTGAACGATCTTCAAGGATTCCATCATGTTTTAGCGTTTGCTCTAGACTTTAGAGAGGATTAGCGGAGATTAGAGTAGCTTTTATAGAAATTGAGAGAGAATTTATGGTGTTTAGAGAATATTTGATCCATTTATCGTTGTAGGAAGATAGATTGAATTGGAGAAGCCATTAATGGAGCTTGTTGTGTTTGAGAATGGTGGAAAAATGATTTGGAAAACCCTTCAGATGGAAAAATCGATCCCTTGAATGGTGGAAAAGTGGGCTATTTATAGGTGCAGTTTGGAGGTAGTGGCAGAGCTGTAATTTGGGCGTGCAGGGTTTGGGTCGGCCTCAAACTAATTTATGAAAATGCCACTGGGTAAAAAACCAACCGACCCACTTTAAAGCTGTGTACAGCTATCATATGACCCATATTTACAGTGCTTAATGACCGACCCATTTTCCACTTTAGTACTGATCAGAATTCACGTATGGTACCGACCCATATTTACACTTTGTAGGACGACCCACTTATTTACACTTTTAGGCCATCGCCTTTCCATCTGAAGATGCTCCATGTGTATTTTAGAGGACCGACCCATTATTGTATGCATGGCAATGCTTCCACGTGGCCCTTGTATGATGAACGTTGTGACTTTATCATATCATATTTATTTTCCTGACATTAATGCATGGAGTTTCATTTATGTATGCAACGTTAGTTTATCCAATCCAAGCTTTGTTTTAGCTGGAGCGAACCACTTATAATATTAGTGTCGATCCATACTTTGCATATATATAGTGCGCCAGAATCATATATCTAATAACATGAATACTCCATACATTAACGCATGGGAATGAAGGTGCTGAACCGTATATTTGTATAACTTCATGACTCGGTATATCTCCGTGTATGTTGCTGGTTCATGTATTAAAATATAGCTGACCTGTTGTTGCAATTTAAGGCTGACCCATACCATTTTATCATGGACCAACCCAAAACATATTTTGCTGACCGACTAGAAGTGCCTGGCCGATCCAATTGGTGAGCTGAAGCTGTTTCACACATTTGGCTTATACGTGTATAACTGGAAGATGCTGATCCACAATGTTGCATGTTGCCTGCCTTGTATGCATGGGAAAATTAAGGCCGACCCAAGCTTTGTATCACATTGAGATTTCCCCATCTATCTGCATGTTGTGTTCTGTATATTTTAACCTCTGATGCCATATGTGCTTTGCTTGTGGCTTTAGTTACATTACTTCCTGCTATGTTATAGAGTCAGCTTATATTATGTCCATGTACCATATTATTGCTCATTTGTGACCCAACATTTAACAGTCACGGCTCGTCCACTTTACTGGAGCGAATTGCACGATCTAAATGTTGTTAAGGTATTGACCCATGGTTTGTTTTACGGCATATCATGTAGATGATAATCTATGCGAAGAGACAACAAATTCATATTCATGAATTATATAACACTTCACGTTGATCGGTGCAAAGGTCCCATAGTCTTACAAAAAATGGCTGATCCATTAGTTAGTGAACGGTGATGTGGACTTGATCTTTGAAAAACATGTTTGTATGTTTACTTGATGTTCACGTAACACATTTTCACCAATGTTGAATTCCATGCTCTTCATTGCGGCCGACCCAGTTGGTGCCGACCCATTTAGTGCCAACCGAACCATATGATTGAGACAGGCCCGGTGCTTATACAACACCAGTCATTGACACCGACCTGTTTCATACGCACTTAACTTATTATTTCTGACCCGTGTTTTTAACAGGGTTAACAAATGTACAATTTCCTAAAACCGCAAATTATTCAAAGCAAAATTCCAACCAATAGAAATGGTATATACTCTATAAATTTAACAGATATATTTTTTACAAAGTGATATTACAAAGTGATATACTGTATGTAACAACACTACTCTTTTTTCTATTTAATTCACATTATATAGTATGCTAGATTTTTAATTGTCCAACCATCATTGGGAGGTCTCTTTTGTTATATTATAGAAAATCCTTGATACCATGCAGTAACTCAATTCTCCAACATTCAAGTAGCCATCGAGTGATTCTTCCGATCTTTGTTAATGGGGGCAAAATCATACATGATAATTGTTGGATCTTTCCACATAGGAATTCTGTACTAAACGCAGCAGATAGCGGTTTCCAAATAGTGATGATTGGCCTATGGTAATGTTTGCACCATCACCTCTCCACAAAGCGTTGTTAGGAAGATCTTGCAATGGAGGGTTTCAGGGTTTTATATATATCCTTGTAGTTCTCGAAGACACGAAGATGGTTTTCTGGGTGTATGGTCCCATCGTACAGAAGTGGTGGCATTTTCATGTCAAATGAAGCTCTAACTATTTTTCTTTTGTCAGAGAACGTGATCCCTTATAGATTCCTACCATTCGACAACATTAGGCTCTCGCTTTCTTTCATACCGTCTACTTCCTTTAATAACTGGTTGCTTCCTTGCGTAACTGGAATGTCCTGTAGGCTTGGTGTAGTACTAACTTGAGTATTAACCCCTTGAGGTTCTATCGTCCTTGATTCCACCTCATGAGGTCTTGCTTCAAAGGTCCTTTCAACCATGTTTCCTTCAAAAAGCCTTTTTGTAATATTGATTTGTGAAGCTAAATGCAATGCCTCTAACTCATAACATGCTCCTTCCATTAGGTTTGAAGGTTCCCTTATTTGTAAATCTGTTAAGCTGAAGTCTGGAAGTATATCATCTTCTAGGGTGGATGATGCACTGAAATCTTGCTCATGATTCTTTCTCGGTCTAACCATCGTTAATGGGTATTGGGGGCCCTTTTTACAATAGAAAGAGAAATAAGGTAAAGGCCTTATGCTAGAAAGGGGACAGTAAGGATGGAAGGTTTAAGATAGGGATGAAGGTAGGCGAAAATGAGGGTTAACAACAAGGGTGAAAGTATAGGGAATAAGGTCGGGGATTCAAAGTTATACTACTCTTTAAATAGCTTGTACAGTGATGCTTTAAGTAGCCGATCGACATTAATAAGCTCTTTACTGGGACTTTTCTATAATCTTGCATCTTCAAAGCTTAGTCTAACCCGGGACGGAACATCATAGTTAGAAATGTGGCAAGGTTATCCAGAGGGTTGAAGGTAGGAAAAGGGGTCGGAGGTTCAAGCCCTCCTTCTAGCGCCAAATGTTAACGACATTTTTCGTCAACACCGGAGATAGGTCTACAGAAGTGGACCTAAGGGAAAAGTGGGGTTATTTAGTTCTTGCAAGCTTGAGTTAGTTCATCGTTCCTTAGATATCAAGGTCCAAAGTCCGAAAGATTAGCTATTCTCACTACAACAAAAACACAGCAAAACAAAATCAGAGTAAATGAGAATCTCATAGCGGAATGAATATAATATATTATATAACATAACTTTGAAATACAATCTGAATTTGTATACCATACCATATCAAAATATAACTCATATACATTACAACGAAAATAATCTCTAAATAACTAACAGTGAATCCTTCTGCTTCGAGCTCCTTCAAGTACATCTATAAAATCCTGAAATACTTGACTGCCCGTACAAATTTGGGCACCCAAGAGTTTAGAAAAAAACAAAATAAATTTTGGGTCAGTCATGGGACTGGTGTGAGTAAACTCCGACCATATTGTTTAAATTTAAAAAAAAAAACATTTGAAAGAAAAGGATAATAGTAAGACCAGCCCACACATAAACACGGACGGTTTTTACCTTACTATAACCCAAAACATTTTTGATATCAAAATCCAGTGATATTATAATAATATCTAATCAAATAAATATCCAAATAGTAAAACGCTTGCATCTCACGCTCTACATATATAGTATAAAAATCAAAAACCGTAGGGCACTTATTGGAGATTGGATTCCAACTATGAAAAGGTATGAGACTTCCTCCCGATCAGTGTACTCTAGAGGGGATACACTGGGGTTCAGCAAGAACGTCTTACAACCCGGCCACACATGACCGCCCACTCATTTAGCTTGAGTGTAGCGAATATATTGTCACCCATGGTTGTGGCCATCCAACCATAATCCGTAAGATACAGAATCGAAAGAAGAATAAATAATGAATTTCCTCTAGATCGGTGGCAAATATTCCCTGCTTGGGTATGACCCACCTAGCCAAGCTGCCTGCCCGATTTTTGTCATTTCCCAGTTGTTAGGCTTGAGGCTACGTTAATCTTTCAGAACATCTGGCCACCATTCACTTTGAATGTCACATCGTCAAACCCGTCAAATCACTAGTTGATCTTCCTAAAAATATTACGAGTATAAAAGCTAAGAGAAACGAATTTCTCCGCCAATAAATATAATACTTGAAAAGATCGTCTTATGTGATCTGTTAGGAATACTCTGTCAGACATTCGTCCATGCAAGTTGTCCTGGATCAGGATAAATTGAAAGCACTATTCTGGAACAGAACGATCCTTGCATTTTACTCCGTCTTCAATCATCTTCAGCATAATCTAATTCGCAACTCATATGCCTATACGGAGTGGTTTTAGGATAATGAATCCAACAAGTCTCTCCATATTGACAACGATGGTCAAAAGCTTTGATAGCCGATGATTTGACTATTAAATAAAACAAACATTCATTCAAAATTTATAGCTAATTATCAAACAATCACTGGCCCTTTTTAACTAACATTAATTTTCCAGCTATTTCTCAAAACCCGTTTAACTTTCGCGCTTCTTGGAAACCATTTCCAAATATTATAAACTCTATTTTTCCCATATTCTAGAAAATATATGTTATTAACGTTCAAAAATATTCCCATTTCATTTACATTTCTTATTTCTTGTATTTCAAAAAAACACATTATTTACATTGGAAAACATTTCCTAATTTCCATTATAATCATTCTAATCTGCAAAATGTTTGCTTTTAAAACATTATTCACAGTAAAATGTGAACATTATTCCTTTAAAGAAAACCGGACTCGTTATATCAATCTAGTATTTATCTTATTTATAATTACCTTTACAGGTTCAGATCATGTTTACTGAGCTATTTTATAACTTCATATTCCCATTCTACTTCAAAAGTCTTCATTCATAAGTCAACTTCCGGTTAAATAAATATCAAGTTTATTTCTAATTCTCGATTACATACCCTATTATAATTTATTGGTTTTAAACCAAATATTAACTATCTTAATAATATAATTTTTTTTAAGGAAATAAATTACTTTTATAACACTCGACATCGTCGAATTCTTATTTACAAATCCTTATGGATTTTTTCAATTCTACTTACATTTTGAACATCAAAATATATATCATCGTTCCCTTTGAAACAATTTCCCATTTTCAAAAATCATTCTTGAATTATATGTGACGACCGCCCACAACCCCCGCACCATACAAGAGAAATAATGCACTGAAAGGTGTGCCAGGCAGTTATGGACGATCTTTATGGTATGATATATAAGCAGAACCTGTCGTAAACTCACAGCGCAAGAATAAAATATAATAGAATATATACAACAGGTAGTGGTAGTGAAGCAGAAAACACTAAACTTTCTTGACAACTAGAAAGTATTTCCCATACACGTGGATAACAACGGTGGTGTTTGTACAATTTTCCTCACTACAACACTCATAGAGATAACAACAGCGGAAACAAACACTAGATAGTAGTATAGATAGTACGCCAGCCTCTTGCTCGCCTCTGAACAGCTACACCGTCCTTACTAAACTATCACCTGCCACCTGCCACCTAGTCTGCCCATCTAACAATCAAATGAACAACCCAAGGTAATAAGAGGAGGCATAAAACCTTGAGTCAGACAACAGTCTTAGTGAGCGATAAAACACCTAACAAACTTCATCAAAAAAGTATATGAGAATGAGTAAACAAAACAAACTAATTCACCCAACTCCAGAGAAGAACTTGCACCTGACTTCCCCACAACATGATAGTGATAGCCTTTACGATCCATACATCAAAGGAATAACAATCCAGCCATGGCAATAAGAACGGACATTCACACATAGCAATTCCAACTCAAGCATAGTCACCACAAGCAATCAAACATCCATGACCGACTCTGGATATCACCACCAACCTTGCTTTGAAACCACCGTTAATCGCATGACTGGCTAACAATTTTCTATCAATTGTCAAGGGCCATACAACGAAACCCCGGTTCTAGCCAAACCCCACACACCATACGACGAAATGTGTTTGGGCCATACAACGAAACCCAGGGTACTCGACCATACAGGGAAATCGTGTAACCCTTACTCTGAGCCGGCAAGATCCTGCGATAACGATAATCCCTCGACCTTCGCATCTCTAGTCGTTATCAATCACGACTGTTCACCAACTCAGGACACTTTAGAGTTGTAACCATCCTCGTTGTACAACTCTTGACAACGATCACACAACATCACTTTGACTATTAATTAGCTTAGGACACTTTAGAGCAATCTCTCCACACGAACTCGATACACCCTTAAGTCGTTTCCCCATTCGTCACGTCCGATGAACAAGTCACTTTACTTCGTCATTCCCCATGGAATTCACTTCGAAGTTATCACCCCTTTCGAACAAAATAAGGCATCAATCATAAGGTTCAAACAATCCATAGCATCACATCAATTTGCTAAGGAAAACAAACCACAACATTCATGCCATTCGCCGCAGCATTTAGAAGTGCTACTAAACTCATCATCTATCATCGACCGACCGACCCCTGGGAGCATGACCGACCCAGTTATCTCACATAAGGCCGACCCATCACTCCACCCTTTTTGGCTATGAAAAACTGGACAAAATATCAAAACAGCCTTTTACAGCATTTCTGAAATGCTGTTATATTCCCTGGTTCAATTCTACATCAATCCATCACTGATCCATCTGTCACTGACCTAAGCCGATCCATTCCGTCATAGATCCATCACTGATAAATCTGTCATTGATCCATTACGGATCCACCTATATGCGAGCCATCTATGCACGATCCATCCATGGGCGATCTATTTATGCGTGAGACATCACAGATCCGTCACTGAACGACCGGTCACAAATCCATTACTGACCGACCCCTTCATGATCGACCGACCCCTTACAAATCTGTCACTGACCGACCCATCACAAATCCGTCACTGACCGACCCCTTCATGATCGACCGACCCCTTACAAATCCGTCACTGACCGACCCGTCATAGATCCGTCACTAACTGATCTGTTCCGTCACTGATCCACCGCAGATATGGACCATGCGTGTGTAATCTGTGCACGATCCATCCCAGTTCCATCACAAATCCATGACTGATCCTGCATTTCTGACTTGTTTCCCAAGAAATCCACCTTGGTGCACGACCGACCTCCCCAAAGCGCGACCCAAAACCTGCACCACTCCAATGCAACTCCAATTTCGACTAAAACTCTGCCAATAGATTCAATCGACGAAACTAACTCAACCAATTCACCAAATACTGCCACAAACATGTTAGAAACAAATAACATCCCCAATTTGGCAATTTCATCAATAATTATGTGAAACTTACCAAAATCACTATAAATGCAAATATGAACAAAACTATGGATCTAACTTGCATAATCATATGGAATAGCATAGAAATAACATAGAATCGTAGATTTAAACTTACTAAATGAGATCTATGGTAAAACACTTGAAATTGATAAAAACATGATTAAACACTCACGCACTTTATTGAATCCATGTGAGAGATGTAAATCACTCACCGATTCTCCAAAACAAGCTAAAATTGATGAAATAAGAATCTGAACAGCAAGCACCTCGTACCAAACACTTTGATCCGATAAATCCTTGCCTCAATTGATGTAGATCTAGCCTCCAATGGTGTAGATCGATGATTTCCCCCTTTTGATGATGACTTTTAATGGTGGAAAGGTGTTAGAGGAAGGAGGAGCACAAGGCCTCCAATGAGAGAATGGAAAACTAAAAACATTTGCCATATCCTTTACCCCTATTTATAGTTTCCACCAACCCACTAACAGGCCTCCCCAATTCAGCCCATTAGGCTCCTAAAACTTAGATAACCAACTGAAAAATCTGAAAACAGCGATTTCTCCCAAACTGTTGAGCCAAATCTTTAACGTAACCACTCTACGGAAAGGCAATCATCAATTCCTTTCCAATGGCACAGGTCTCACCCTCTGATTCAACCTGAGTCAAAAGTTATGCCCTGTACAAGACTGACAGGGGCAAAATGGTCACAAACAAAATTGGTAAAAATTATGGATATATCTCACATCCCCATAACAACGTATTAAAAGATGAGAATGATTCAACCCTCAGGGAATAAAATAAAAATATTTTACGATCTTCCGATACGTAAAATGCGGGTTGTTACATTCTCCCCCTTTAAGAATTTCACCCTCGAAATTCCAAGAAAACACAAGCAACCGCAACAATTCTGCATGCCTACTTCCATGAGAGAAGCCAATTCTATCATCCAAACTAGCAAACATCAAGCCATGCATCCATAGCCTTATTCTAGCATGCGGAATTCTATCAAACAACGACAATATCAACAAGTAACAATAACGACAACAAGTAAGAATGATGTAATGATGGCGCGATATCAATGGGTCCTATGGACGAAGAATTTTGGGATGGGTCTTCCTTATACTCTCCTTTTTCCCCCACGTACCATCATTGCCATATCTACTCCATTATAACTTAACTAAATAAAACGTCCTTTCCTAAGCTATTTTGTGTTAGTCGCCATAACACGAAGCGACTTATAAGGTTTCGTAACTACAAACTCAACTATAAGGTCAACGTATTACTCCGGCGGTGCTACTACATCCGGACCATGCACATATTTTTCGAAGAAGCGTCTTACGAAAACTTTATGCATACTCTACATTTCTCGCGTAAAATCAATTTATACGCGAGCTTTCCGATTTGCTCGTTTAACGGAAACGGTCCAACAACCTAGGAGTTAACTTTCCTTTTTCTCATGGATCGATCCACACGCTTAAATGGCGAAATCTTCACGAAAACAAAATCGCCAACGCCGAATTCTAAATCCTTACGACGTTTATCAGCATAACTCTTTTGACGATCTTCGGCTGCCTTCATTCGTTGCCGAACAATCTCGATACAATCCGAGGTTTCTCCAATCATTTCAGGCCCAAGTATCAACTTATCTCCTGTTTCCATTCCCTGGATAAACCCGACAAGCTTAGCATCTCGCTTTGGGCTTTTGCCAACTCTTTCGATGAGGGTAGGTCTCATCGATAAGCTTGCTAATATTTCAGGTTCCAATTCACTCCTTGGCCTGAAATCAAACCTTGCCAAATACTCGAGCTCTTCCATTCTGAAAACTTGCACCCAAACTTGTGTGTCTTCTACTCAATACATCTGCAACTATGTTTCCTTTGCCAGGAGTATAGGCTATACCAAAATCATACGATGACAGAAATTTCAACCATCGTTGCTGCCAAAGATTCAAATCCTTTTGGGAGAAAAGATACTTCAACGACGTGTGATCCGTAAACAACTCGAATTGAACTCTCAATAGGTAATGTCTCCACATCTTCAGAGCAAACGCAATCGCTACCCACTTGGAATGGTCAACACTAGTTCACATGTCAATCTCTCCTTCAGGATTTCGAACACTTGTTCACACTTCTCATCTCATGTGAACACTTAGTTCTTCTTCGTCAATCCCGTTAACGGTGCATCTACCTTGGAGATGTCCTTGATAAACCATCGGTAATAACCAGCCAACCCAAGGAAACTCCGAACATTTGTCACACTCTTAGGTCTATCCTAGTCCTGGACTACTGCCACATTAGCGAGGTCAACTGCTATCCGCTTTCCAGAAACAACATGACCTAAGAACCTCACTTCATCCTTCCAGAAGTGACACTTTGAGAACTTAGCCTTCAGCTGATGCTTTCGCAAGATCTCTAATACAACTCTCGAGTGCGTCTTATGTTCTTCCTCATTTCTAGAGTAAACCAGAATATCATCCATGAACACAAGCACAAACTTGTTCGACTAATATTTGAACACTCTATTCATAAGATCCACAAATTACGCTGGCACGTTAGTCAATTTGAATGGCATCACCAACCACTCAAAGAATCCAGATGGTGTCCTAAAAGCAGTCTTTTGCACACTATCCTTAGCCACCCTCAAATGAATAATTCCCATTGCCAAATCCATCTGAGAAAACACTTTGGCTTCGTGAAGCTGATCGAACAAGTCATCAATCCTTGGCAACGAATACTTGTTCTTCTTAGTCACCTTGTTCAACTCACGATGGTCTACACAAAACATTAACGAGCCATCTGCCTTGGTTGCAAACACGACTGGTGCACCCCATTCGGAAACGCTTCTCCGAATGAATCCCTTACTAAGAAGGTCTCGAACTTGCACTTCCAACTCTCGCTGTTCCTTAAGCCCCACCAGCCTTAGAAGTGTAACGATTGGTCTAGCCCCTCGACCAAATCGATCCTAAACTTGATCTCTCAATGCGGCGGCAACCCTTTGAATTTGTCAAAGACATCCTCATCCTCATTAGTGATCAGCACAGATGACAGGTCTTCTTGTGGAATCACAAGCGAATATAACAACTTATAAGAACACCGTCTTTGGGTTACCCCGTATCAACACTTTCCGCCCTTCCACATCCCCGACTATCGTTTCTAGCTTTTTGCAACTCACTTTTGCCGCACATCTCTTGGGCCAATCCATACCCAAGATGATTCAAACCCAGCGAAAGTTACAACTAAGAAACCACTCATAAATGAGCATTCATGATCAAACAATACTAGACCCACAAAGTTTGTTTAGAGCAGATGAACCCATACTATATTAGTTACAACTAAAGGTCTACTACAACTTCAATTTCCAAACCTATTCGGCATACGATCATATTATATGTAAAAGAAGACAATTCTGTAGTACTGAATAGAACTCAAACAAGCTTCACCGATAGAAAGCACATCTAAACCAACCACAACTTCGCTTAATCCTCACCAGGAATGCAATAAGAAAATGGGATAGCCTCCAGAACACATGCTTCCTCCGATTTCTTATCCTTCAGAGAATCTGGGCAGTCTTTCTTCTCATGCCCGGGCTTGCCACATTTAAAACACTTCCTTTCAGCTATGGGATTCTTACAATCCTCGGCATAATGGCCCTCTAACTGACAGTTGAAGCAGAGATCGTTCTTCTTAAATTTCTTCTTATAATTAACACTGGGACCAACAAAGATTTCTTCATCCGTAGGAGAATGTTCCCTCAATCGTTTAGCAGAATCCCTTTTTGGTACTTTGATGTGCACGTAAATGTGCACATTTCTAT
This sequence comes from Allium sativum, assembly GCA_030737875.1. Classification (NCBI taxonomy): domain Eukaryota; kingdom Viridiplantae; phylum Streptophyta; class Magnoliopsida; order Asparagales; family Amaryllidaceae; genus Allium; species Allium sativum. Next base: position 154,962,675 of record CM060912.1, read on the forward strand.
TCAAACAATTATTCTTGTTTTAATTAAATAAATAACATAATTGGCTATTTTTACACGTTTTAACCAAAAAACTCAAAATTCTTAAATAATCAAACATTCATCTTCATATTATGGCATTATGATCATTTATGCATGTATTTATTTTGAAAACATTTACTTGTTCATTTTTCATGTTGTTTTGTAAGAAATGGGCTACAAATACAATTGGGCTACATGAGATATGCATGCACAATATGAAGACAAAAGAATATGAGATGGAATTAATTCATACACTATTTAGTGGAGGACCCCACCCACTCTCCCTCTTTCTTTAATGGAGCTATTAGTGGCTAAGGTGTTGGCTTATGGAAACAATTAAAGGCCTCATGCAATTTACATGACTTATTAGTGGATGGAAACAAAATTCTAGCTTCATGAAGGGGGTACTTTTGGTAGTCCCCAACAAATGTAATTAGGGTTTTAGGGTTTAGGACATGTATATACCCCTTTATGTAATGTAAATACGCCGGATCTCCTCCCTTTTATCCCCTTTTTAGTTTAGTTGAGAGAAGCACAAGCTCTCTTGTATTTCCATGGCTACTTAGCCATTTTCTTTATGTAACTTCTTTATTTTAATGCAATTTAATTTCTATGCTCTTTACTTTCATGTTCATTTACTTTATGCTCATAGCTTAAATTTACTATATGCTCTTAGTTTAGTTCTATTCTTGTTCTACTTAGTTTTTCTTTCATTTTGCTTTATTTTCTAATGTTGAAACTTACATGTGTTGATATGATAACACATATGAGTGGCTAATCCCTTAATTTAGGGGTAATGATGCTCTCTAGTTTATGTAAGTTCAACATTTGTATCATTTTGTGATCTTTAATTTGTGCTTCATGTTAGTGAATGTTGATGTAAGTTTATACAAATGGTTTTGATAGTCTGTGTTTGTTGACAACAAAATAGGCTATGCTTAGTCAATGTAAACACAAATTACATCAATATTTGCTAAGTGATTATTGATTTTAAAATGAAAGTAAGAACAAAATTTGATGTCTATAGTTTTAGTTAATAATTCATAGGCCATACTTAGAATAGTTTTGCTTTAGTTCCATTTTCATGAGAATCATAAGTGGTTTAAATATTGCATTCATATCACTTAATGGAGACCATAAATTGTATTTTTGATAACTTACATAAATGTGAGAGTTGATTTGCCTTTAAATTGTTTTCATTTCATATTTAGTTCTCAACTCAGTTTATAGTTTTCATTAGCTTTTATTAGTTAAAACTTCACTTGAATTTGGTTTAATTTTATTGAGTAAAATCTAGAATTAATTCTTTCCCTGTGGATCGACTCGTATTCGCCACGTACTAATAATTGTATGTCGTGCGCTTGCGGTATTATCACAATATTTTGTGATAACGTTTTTCTAATTTAATAAAATATCCGTTTAGTGAACAAGTTTTTGGTGCCGTTACCGGGGACAGAATTTAATTTTACTTTTATTCCTCGAATTAATTTTCTTATTTGTTTTTCTAAAAAAAATGTGTTTTGTTCATAGTTTTTCTGTTTTGTTTTGATCTTTTGTTGTTTCACTTTGTGAGTGCTTTTTTTTTTGGTTCATTTAAAATAAAAAAAGGAGTTGTGTGTTTTGTTCCATTTTGTTTTTGTTTTTTGTTTTACTTTTGTTTGTGTGTTTGTTTCTTTTCGTTTGTGTGTATGTGTGTTAATAGATTTCGTATTGTGTTAGTTCTTCTAGTTCCTCTCTCTTAAAAAAAATAAAAAAAATAAACACTTGCCTTACATTCAGTCTTTTTCCCATTTTTTGTGTTTTCAATTTCCTTTATTTCTTTCCCTTTATCTCTCTCTCATTTATTTCTCTCCTTTTTGCAATTCTTACAAATAATTAAAAAAACATCAATTTATTGCTTTTCTTTTTCTTGTCCTCCCTCTTTAATTTACTTTCCTTTCTCTGCCTCTGCCTTATTTATACATCACAATTTCCATCACTCATATTCCATATCATCCACTTCAACACTTTCTTCTCTACCGATTTTCCAATATCCTTTTCCGTCTTCTTCTTACACTCACTATATACACCAAAGTTTCTACACACAACCAAACTACCCCTTTCATCATCAATAACTCAACATTTCCACTTCTTCACCACAACAACTGTCACGGTCATAAATAAGCATCAACGTCCACCTTCAGATCTGAAACTACCCTTCAATCCATACCCAAAAAAAAAAAGATCCTCTTCTTTTGCCATAACATCTGCATCAACTTCATTGCCATAACATACCTTCAAACACCCCCCAAAAGCTTCACGCAAACCTCTCCACAAACCTCCTCCGTTTCCTCAAATCACCAGTGAATCACAACTGAACTCGACCGCAATCTCTGCTCTGCTTTAAGTTTCAACGTTGATTTTCTTTTTGGACTTCAATTTCCTCCTTTTGTAAAAACAGTGTTTAACTTTGTACAAGATTTTATCCTAAGTTTCTTTTGAGCCTAAACCAATCTGAGATACAGAGATTATTCACGTTTCTTTTTCTGGTGTGAAGTATTTTGTTTTTCAGGTTACAGGAAGAATTTTGCTTGCTAAAAAAATGCTGCTTTAAAAAAAATACATCAATCGTAACTTCTTTTCAAGTTGCAGACTTTAGGTGGAGGAAATTGCTTGTTTGAACTCGCTTGGAATTGCTAAATTGCATTGCTTTGCTGAAAAATTTGCCACTAAAATTTTTTGCTAATAAATCTGCACGTTCTAGTACGTTTTATTTCTCATCACTTGTTTTTATTTTATTTTTGTTTGCTTGCACTTACATAAAAAAATCATTTGTAATTGCATTGTAGTTCACGTTTAATTTCTGTTTTGCATTCATCTCATTTTATTTTTATTTTCTAAGGACATTGTTATATTTTGACAACTTGATTTCTTTCTAACGATTTATTTCTCGGTGTCTAGACAACGGCAGAGTAATAACCGTTTATAAATATTATTGGGATTCGTAAATATTATATCGGTTGTTCCTCTGAAGGTACTTAAACCTTCAGCTGCATTGCTAGGGTGATTCCTGGTGCACTGATAACTCCTGTCCGTTAACTGGCTAAGAAATCTTTTGTTGAAATTAATCAAACCATCATTATATAATTGTAGAAAATTTGTAAATAATTAGTTTGCATTCATATAGTTGCATTAGGTTCATGCATATGTTAAAAAAAAACTTTCTTGAAAATGTCCCAATTTCCCTATTCCTATGGATTTTATGATAGTTGTGAAAATCAATATAATCCATATAATTTTACACCAAATTCATATGGATATTTTAATAACAACTATTGTACAAATAATCTTGATTTTACACCACCCAATTTTCAAAATGATGATCAACCCTCAAGTCTTGAAATAAGTATTCAATCTCTACTTGAAGAAAGTCAAAATTTTAATGAATCAAGACAAAGATTAATTAAAGTAATTTGCAACAATTCAAGTCAAAGTTTTCAAAATTCAAATTCAACTTCAAATGATTTTGATTATAGCCCCTGTCAAGCCAATTTCGAACTCCAAAATGAATTGCAAATTCAAAATAGAAATGTGAATAACTTTTCAAATGGTTTTGGCAATGGTAATAATTTTAATTGTGGTGCAACTGCAAATTTTTGTTCTCAGCAATTTCGAATTGAAAATTCTCATGTAAATACTTATAAATTTGATTTTGTTGAGCAGATGAATGAAGTTCACGATAATCACACGAATTTTTTGTTTCAATACTACTTGAATTTTTGCGAAAAACAAAATCAAATTTCAGCATGTGATGAGTCAAATGATAATTCACCTTTTACCACAATCAACGGTCTTCAACTAACAACTTTTGAAATTGATAAAAAATCTTAATGAAGTTTTTGAAAGCTCTGTGATTGATTTGAATTTAAATTCTCTTGAAAACAAAGACGTCAATCTTCAATTTGATCTTCCTCTCTCAAATTCTGAAAATTTTGAAAATTTAGCAACTTTAGATTGTCAACATAAAAAAAATAATGAAGTTGTTAACAACTACTTAAGTAAGGACGACTTTAATGAGCGAAAACTTCTTAAACTGATTGACGATGATGTTGTTGGGTCTAAAACTGAAAATTAAACATTTGAAAACTTTGAAATTCTTGAGGTTGAAAACAAAGAAACTGCTGAATGTGATCTGGAACACAATGGAGATTTTTCTAAAACCGTTGAAACTCCTTGCGACTTAATCGTTTCAATTGAACCTCACTGTGATCACTTATTTTTCAATGATAAATTTTTGCAATATATGAAATCTTTTTGGAATAACACTGTTTTTGAGAAAACACAATTTCGAAATTTACTGAAAATTCATTTGTCTGGTTTTAACTTTAGGTTTACTAATGAACCTTTTGTCAAAAAAAATTCGAATATCAAAGAAAAACTGAACAATATTTCTCAAAATAAGTGTGGGGGAGAGAACGATGCACACGTCTCTCAATTTATACATCATCTTAACGAATCAAACTTTGTTTTTAAAACTTTTGCTGAACCCCAACTCGATGACCTCTCTTTAGTTGCTACAGATATTCAATTCGATTTTAGGATCAAATGTAAGCTAAATTTTTTAAAATTGGCAACTCAAAAAACAAAATTTGTTTTTCCAATCTGAAACGCAATGTTCCACCCTTTATGATTTGGTTTACTGTGCTTACGTTGTGCCTCTCATACTTGAAGAGACAAATGAATCGGTCTTTAGAAGACTGTTTCATTTACTTCTTGTCAATATATTTTCTGATATACTATAAAAAAAAATTCTTTTCTCTTGTAATTATAAGTCATATTTTCAAAATTTTCATTTTCTTTTCATTTGGGTTGACTGTGGGGACACAGTCCAAATCAAGTATGGGGGGAGTTTCATATTTATTTTGGTTTTGCATAGAATTTTCCTTTTTTTTTCTTTTTCATTCAAAAAAGAAATTCGCATTTCTATTTTTTTTTAAATAAGACATAATGAAGTTAGCATACAATTTTGGTCATTCAATTAAAATATTTGGAGATTTACTTCTCTTAACAGATAACGAAAGGAAAGTTTGAATTATGAGAAAATTTGGTGTAACTGGTATATTGAAAAATTCGTAGGTGATGAGTATGAAATGTTTTCTGAATTGTAATCCGATTAAATGAATGGTTGAGTTTGACTACTTATGATAACATTTTAGGTCTTTTAAGTGAATTTGTGCTAAGATATCCTCGCTTAACTCTCTCTCTCTTATGTTAAAAAAGAAGAAGAAGAAGAAGAAGAAAAGAATGTATGTACATATTAATAATCCGAGGGTATCCAACATTGCTAGCACATCTCGCGTTAGTGTGCAAACCCACCTAGCTCTTTCCGACACCTTATTGACAATGTCAGCGTCTGTATATCTTAGTCTCATTTTATGAGTTGGACACCTAAGGATTACCGACATCTTGTTGACAAAGTCAGCGTCGGTCTGCACAATCTGCCAAGCTCTGTCCCAAACTCTCATGGGTGGTATACCTTGGTCTTTTCGGTTAGGTGTTTGTAAATAGTAATAATGTAAATATTTGGTAATAAAGAGAGAGTAAGCACTTAACATCCAAGCACACTCTTCACTTATTCGACCTAACTTGTTAACAAAAGGGAAGTTGAGATGCCATTATATGACTGTTGATATCGATTACAGAATTCATATCATATTTGCACTATGTTTCTACCAAAACAACTGGACAAGCTTGAGGAGTTTATGACGATAACATAACTTTTGTTTGAAGTGTTGATTAGTAACGGACTCAAATTTCATTGTGACGACCCAAATTTGTGTTAACTCATTCATGTAATATTTAAAAGTAATTATCCATTTGTAAATATTCCTTTAAAAGCTTGCATTCGTCTTGTAAATATTTTATAATCTTGCATTTTGTAAATATATTTTGCATTCAACTTTTGGATTTTGTGGGTAATATTTGCTGAAAACCCTCACGAGACAGCACTCGTCCTACTGGGGACACCTAGAGGTTTAAAGGCTTGTTGCATACGCTCAATGCAATCGTGCTCCCTACGAAAACAGATTTATCTGAGTTTTTTTTTCTCTATTCGAGGACGAATAAAAAGATAAGTGCGGGGTTATTTGATGTGCACGTAAATGTGCACATTTATATTCAAACATTTATTCTTGTTTAATTAAATAAATAATATAATTTGCTATATTTACACATTTTAACCAAAAAACCCAAAATTCTTAAATAATCATACATTCATCTTCATATTATGGCATTATGATCATTTGTGCATGTATTTATTTTGAAAACATTTACTTGTTCATTTTTCATGTTGTTTTGCAAGAAATGGGCTACAAATACAATTAGGCTACATGAGATATGCATGCACAATATGAAGACAAAAGAATATGAGATGGAATTAATTCATACACTATTTAGTGGAGGACCCCACCCACTCTCCCTCTTTCTTTAATGGAGCTATTAGTGGCTAAGGTGTTGGCTTATGGAAAAAATTAAAGGCCTCATGCAATTTACATGACTCATTAGTGGATGGAAACAAAATTGTAGCTTCATGAAGGGGGTACTTTTGGTAGTCTCCAACAAATGTTATTAGGGTTTTAGGGTTTAGGACATGTATATATACCCCTTTATGTAATGTAAATACGCTGGATCTCCTCTCTTTTATCCCCTTCTTTAGTTTAGTTGAGAGAAGCACAAGCTCTTTTGTATTTCCATGGCTACTTAGCCATTTTCTTTATGTAACTTCTTTATTTTAATGCAATTTAATTTCTATGCTCTTTACTTTCATGTTCATTTACTTTATGCTCATAGCTTAGATTTACTTTATGTTCTTAGTTTAGTTCTATTCTTGTTCTACTTGGTTTTTCTTTCATTTTTCTTTATTTTCTAATGTTGAAACTTATATGTGTTGATATGATAACACATATGAGTGGCGAATCCCTTGATTTAGGGGTAATGATGCTCTCTAACTTTATGTAAGTTCAACATTTGTATGATTTGTGATCTTTAATTTGTGCTTCATGTTAGTGAATGTTGATGTAAGTTTATACAAATGGTTTTGATAGTCTATGTTTGTTGACAACAAAATAGGCTATGCTTAGTCAATGTAAACACAAATTACATCAATATTTGCTAAGTGGTTATTGATTTTAAAATGAAGTAAGAACAAAATTTGATGGTTTATTGTTTTAGTTAATAATTCATAGGCCATACTTAAAATTTTTTTGCTTTAGTTTCAGTTTTATGAGAATCATAAGTGGTTTAAAAATTGCATTTATATCACTTAATGGATATCATAAATTGTATTTTTGATAACTTACATAAATGTGAGGGTTGATTTTCCTTTAAATTGTTTTCATTTCATATTTAGTTCTCAACTTAGTTTACAGTTTTCATTAGCTTTTATTAGTTAAAACTTCACTTGAACTTGGTTTAATTTGATTGAGTAAATTCTAGAATTAATTTTTTCCCTGCGGATAGACTCGTATTCGCCATGTACTAATAATTGTACGCCGAGCGCTTGCGGTATTATCACGATATTTCATGTTAATGGTTTTCTAATTTAATAGAATATCCGTTTAGCGAACATACTTAAACAGGAACACCACGCTCCACTACTTCTTTTGGAATGGGTATCCTTAACATAGCCGCTGTGTAACACCCCACGTTCGTTAATGTCGCTCACAAAGGGAATGTATTAAGTTTCGTGTAGTATTATAAGTAAACAAAATGAAATATTACAAGATAGAGAAAGTAGTACTTGAAAAAATTTACAACTTTATTACAGCGGAAACAAAAATTAGTTTGATTACATTTCAAAATACCAAAACCAAGTACATAATATCAGTCTTGTACAAAGCCTTCAGAGAACTTAACATTAAAATTGTAATCCCCAACAGAAAATGCCATAGATAAGCTGAATCAAAGCCAAGAATTTCATCTTTCAACTTCAAGCTGGAAGAAGGGATATCCGAACTAAGCTTGAGTATTTCCTCCCCAAAAACCTTGGGGGGGGGGGAACGGAAGAAAAGAGGCGAAAACAAACTAGGTCAGATATAAGTCTGGTGAGTCCAGTGACTTTAACAATATAATCATTAAAGTAACAGGATAAGAACATAAACTAGAAAGTAAGAAATGACTGTACATAAATATGAATGACAAGGTAAGCAGGATGAATAAGAAAAACGTTAATCGTGCTTCTAATCACTAAAGGATAATTATTACAATGCACCAATGCTAATTTCACCTCACCGTTACTAGTTTAATACTGAAAGTTGATCCCCATCTTGTAATTGGCAGTCCTCAGGCGTAACATCTAGTAAGAGGTATTCACCCCATACAATCCTTACTTGCCTATACTAAATACTAGATGTCCCCACACTACCCCTTTATCGCTTAATCGATTTGCTCCCTAACTCACATGTATTTATTACTTGTGTCATTCGGTCCCGCTTGTATGTAGATACCTTTGCTGGTCCCACCATACGGTGTATAATTCCCTACGATGACAACCCGACACAATTCAAGATGCACAGTGTATACTACTGATGCCCAGTGCTTGCTTTTTCCACTCCGGAGCACGTGCACGCCCATACTCCGCCGGAACCTACACTGCCACACCACGCGCGCTATTTTGACTGCTTATAATCAACCCAGTAATCATGCCCTGCCCTGCCTAGTTCAGGATACCATGATACATCTATGTCGGTTACTGCAGAAATGGGTCCCCGTTACTAGGGTTTCCTACTGGTTAATTTCGTGGGCCTATATATGCAAATATTATCACCCACACGAGATGTACTTAACCCTCCCGATTCAAACATGTTTATTTAACTGTTAGGTTTGTGGGCCTATATACACTAATATTACCCACCTACCTAAGGTTTACTTAACCCTCCTACTTATCAAGTCAATATGTATTATTGGTTAAGCTTGCCTTAACCCTATCCCCTTTGTTCATGTAATATTGGTTAAGTGTTGTAAATTCATGTTAACATAACTCACCCACACATCATGTTGTATTGGTTAAGTGTTTCTTATTAACTTAACCCTGTTCATTCATCATGTTATGTTGGTTAAGTGTTTTAAATTTACTTAACCCCACCCACTTGTCTAATTAACATGTTGTATTGGTTAAGTGTTCTCAATTTACTTAACCCCACCCACTTATCTAATTAACATGTTGTATTGGTTAGGTGTTCTCAATTTACTTAACCCCATCAACTTGTCTAATTAACATGTTGTATTGGTTAAGTGTCTCCTATTCATATGTTACTTAACCCTTCCATTCTAAGCATGTCTGTTCATTGGCATTAATTAATTTATTAACGCATCAACCTCTCACGTTAGAACTGTTGTTTGCGGTTGTTGGATGTGTCGGGCGGTTCCGGGCAAACTTCTACCGCAAACTCATTCTATCCTCGGGTTTTGGGCTTAATGCGCTAACCTCTCACATTAGATCTGTGTTGTTGCGGTCGCTGGATGTGCCGGGCGGTTCCGGACAGTCTTGCACCGCAACTCAATATAACCTCGGGTTAGGCATGTTCATCTTTTAACCAATTTACATATTTACCATTTTTGTCCAAGTATAGATTTATATGTAAATTATCCATAAGTGTGGTCAATTCAATTTATGCCACATTTACTAGATATGCCCAAAATTAATTATATGATTACAACCCATTTTATGCCAATTACATAATGTCCAGTATTTAATGTTTCCCAACTGTTTCCCAACGTCAATCGTTCGTATGGTTCATATAATACGTTAGGCTCGCAATTAGCCTAACTCATAAGAAAAAGGGAAAGAAAGAGACGTATAACATCTAAACTGGCATAAAACAATATAGATCCAATTATAAACATAACTAGCATATAACAAAGATCCCGTTTACGAACTTGCATAACAAGTTAGATCTAAATTAACATATGAACTTGCATAACAAATTAGATCTAAATTAACATATGGACTTCCATAACAAATTAGATCTAAATTGACATATGGACTTGTGTTAGTCCCAAAAGTGGTTCTAACACCCAAATTGATTAAAAGCAAAATGAAATGAGATAAAAATAAAAATGAACACACAGGATTTATAGTGGTTCGGCGAAGAAATGCCTACGTCCACTTATCTTTTACTATATTCAATGATTCAGTTGCAAATACAATGTAAGATTCACTCAATTCCACTCACAACTCACTTATATTCACTCAATTGACTGAAACAAAAATGAAAGATGATTTGGATTCTCCGGGAGTATTGGAGTTCGGACTATGGAGGTGGTTGAATTCTCGAAATGCCCAAAAAAGATCCTTTTCTTTGTCTCCAGACGGGGTATTTATAGGTGTGAATTTGTTCAAAACCCGATCCGGATCGGAGCCACGTGTCGTCCATCCCATTAGCCTCGGATTCGGATGGATTACCCTGCTGTCGACGCCAAAGTGTTAGCCTACTTTGTGAACTAGGCAACACAAAGTCAAGATATCAAGCATTGGAGAGCTTAAGGCACCGTGAAGGATATATTGCCCCTGAGGAAACTACTTCTCTAGAAAAGTCAAAATCCTCCCAAGAGTCACCACTTCACGCTTCCGAGGGGGATGCCCCTAGTATCGATGAGCAAATATTTCAGGGTTTGGGGGATCTCCCCTTACCTGAGACTATATACACTTCAGAGGATTTCAGGAAGGATCCTTTAGTCTTCACCTCTTCTGAAGAGACCACTCCCGCTAAGGCCAAAGAGCCTGCCCGTACTAGTCTAGCTTCAGACTCGGGTTGGTTGGGGGGAAACACACCACTTAGGATACACTTTATATAACGGCATTAGCCTTCATTGCACCTCTTTCCTCGTGAATCCATTAATTCTAAATTTCGTTCGTCTTATTGTGCAGGCACGATGTCTCGATCCTACTATGATATCAGGAAGCTTCGTCGCAGCATGTCCAATCCTCCTCAGGATGTCGAGTATGATCGTCGTGATGATCGTGGCAGGGATAAGAGGAGGCCTTATGATCCCTATCGTTCTCGACCCTCACGTTCTCGCTCACCCGTTAGGCCGGAAAAAGAGAAATACAAAGGTTATCAAAGCCATAGGGAAGAGGACAGACCACAATCCAAAGACTCCTCCTCTTCCCATGAAAAACGCAGTAGAGAGAAAAGTCCTCCAAAAGAAACCGGGTCTCGAAGTAAGCAAAAGGTCCCTGCTACTAAACGACCTAGGACAGACAAAGAAACTACCGAATCCTCCTCACAAAGGGACACCGAATTGACAATCCTCGCTCCTCCCCCACCAGATGCGGGAACTGCAATAAAGCGGGCATATTTGAAAGAGCAATTTCCCGAACACTACTTCGAAACTCTGACTTTTTTACCTGCCCTTGAACCTATTTTGTCTAATTGGGCAGATGAGGCCAAAGCAAAGATTGATGCGGTGCAAAAACAATATACTGAGATGTTCAAATATTCACGCAATCTTTCTAGAATCATCCGCACTCTAATCACAAATACTGATTCAATGCAAAAGACCGCGGAGGAGGATGCTAAGGCCTTAAAAGCTCTAGGAAAAGATTTGGAAGACACTCAAGCTTAGCTAGCGGTCGCTCAAAGGGACGCTTCTAATTTCAAACAACAATTCGAGGACATGCAAAAGCGTTATCACGATTTGCTTGAATCTCACACTCAGGAGCGTTCTGAATTAAAAAAGCAAGCTGACGAGGCCAAATCAGATGCTGCTAAGACACGCCTTGCTTATGCTGAGCTTGAACGAAAAAACGCCGAGTTAGCAAAGAGGAGTGCTGAATTAGAAAAGAAGAACACTGACTTGGCTTCAAAGTTGTTGGAGGCAGAGAACAGGGCTGCCCTGGCCGAGGGCAATGTGGAGTGTGCTATTAAATCTGCGGAGGAAGCCCGCAAGCAACTATCAGAGGCGGAGGCTGATATTCAGGGTTTCGGTGAACTAATGATTGAATTCTTCGCACATATTATTCGTCGCCGAAACATTTCTTGGATCGAGGACTATCCATCCACTCTAGTTCAAGTATGGAATCAGATCGTCGAGTGGGAAAAAGAGGAACTTAAGGTCGATTCCCTCGATGAAGATAAACTAATGGAGAAATACTTGAGGGATGATGAACCGGAGCGCCTAGCTGAAGGGCGCCGCCTTATTGCTGAGGCCATGGAAGAAGAGAGACGGAAGTCTAAACAAAAAACTGTTCTCGAAACTGGTTCCTCCTCTTCTGCCCCTGCAACTTCTGAAGTAGAGGGGTGTGATCCTGAAAATCCGGGAATTCCCCGAACAACCCTGCTATCCCCTATTCCTGAAGCAACGCCAGAGGCAGTAGCCACCCCCGCAGAAAAGTCTTCGGAAGGTATCCCTACCTTTTCTCCTCAATTTGCCAAGGCTATTTCTACTTTTCTCCACGTGATCGAACAATCGATGAAAGACCCATTGTTTTCGCCTGAGTTGATAACTGTTTCTTCTCATTCTGTAGGTGTTGAATCATCCGTAAAGACAGATGTGACTCAGGGAGTCACCGCTGGGACAAAGCCCGCAGATAAGGCCAAAAAAGGGGAAGACAAGGCTGCTTCTATAGACTTGGAAGAAGGAAGTGAGCCGGCTAAGGTCGCCACTCCTCATGATGAAGAAATGATAGCAGCTTTAAAGGACGATGGCGGAGACGGAGGGCATGAAGAGGAACCAGAAGTTGTAATAGTCGGGGAGTCAAAAAATGCTGATGATGTTACCTTGGCTGCGATGAAAGCCGATCAAGACAAACGCTTGCAATTAAAAGCTGAAGAGCTAGACCCCGAAGTCCTCAAACCCCTCGCAGTCGTGGATGCGGGATCAAGGTTAGTTGTTAAGCTCTCAACTAGATCTATTACAGAGGAACTCGCTAAAAAATCTTCTCTTGATTCCAGCGCTCCGCCCTCCGGGAAGAAGTCTACCGGCTCCAGCACCGCATCTTCAGGAAAAAAGAAGACAAAACGAATCTTGACGGAGGCTGAGAAAGAAGCAAAGGACGCGGAAAAAGCCGCCAAGAAATCCAAGGCTCATTCAAAATCTAAATAGTGGATTGCCTTGTATCGTTTTAGCATTTAGTGAACCAATAATTGTTGCTACAAAAGTAGCTCCTGCACTTTCTTTTTTAGCTATTTTCCTGTGCAAATTCATTCATTTGTAAATAAAAATAACTCATTTTTTGCAATGTTTGTTTGTTAATAGTTCTGCATTTATGTAAAAATGCATGTCTATAGTTATGAAACGAAGTTGTGAAGGGGGAAATATGCGTATACATACGTTTCCCCAGTCAATTCCCATAGATTATTTAATGCTTAATAAAGCAATCTGAATGCTCCCGATTCTCCGACGGGATAGCACTTCCTGTGTCGTCAGTACCTGTCGTTTTTTCTGGCATTTCTTTTATACTCTCTCTCTTTCTCTTGAGAGTTAGAGTTCGAGCTCAGTTATCTATTTATTCCCCGGTCTTTTAACGGAGAAAGATTTCTTTCTCAGCGCTCAGTCGGAGACGCCTTTATACTCTCTTTCTCTCTGGAAAGTTAGAGTTAGGAGGAGAATTTCTTTTTCAGCGCTCAGTCGGAGACGCTTTTATACTCTCTCTCTCTCTCTGGAGAGTTAGAGTTAGGAGGAGAATTTCTTTTTCAGCGCTCAGTCAGAGACGCTTTTATACTCTCTCTCTCTCTCTGGAGAGTTAGAGTTAGGAGGAGAATTTCTTTTTCAGCACTCAGTCAGAGACGCTTTTATACTCTCTCTCTCTCTCTCTCTGGAGAGTTAGAGTTAAGAATGTCGTTTTCTCATTCTTTTATGTCTTATCGCACAAATAGTCGTTGTGCTTCTTTTTATGTCTAAACTGTTTTCAACCTTTTTAGGCTCTGAGTCATCCTGTATTTTATAATCACAACAGAATAACTGATGAATGTAAATGCATAAAAGTAAATAACACACAATATTTTTATAGTGGTTCGGCTAAGTCGTAGCCTACATCCACTTTATAGTTCTTCATTCATATCTTCAGATTTTCCCGAGGCAAGTCGTGCCTTATTACAAAGTTCATAAGAAAAATAACACAAAGTACAACATCTCTAATTCAAATATCGCATTAAGTGTTGGGCATTCCATGCTATGGGGACTTCTTCGCCATCTACGGTCGTTAACTTGAAGGTTCCTTTTTCAAGTTTCCGTTGGATGACAAAGGGTCCTTCCCATTTTGGACCAAGGTGAGGAAGGGATGGAAAGACTCTTTTTAGCACCAAATCTCCTAGTTCAAAAGTCCTGAGGCGAACTTTTTTGTCGTAATAGCGTGCCATCTGACGCCGATGTCTTGCCGCACGCAAATCTGCTTCGTCCCTTTTCTCTTCGACTTCATCAAGAGACTCAAGTAAAAGTGCCCGATTTGTCATCGGATCATAATATGTCACCCTGTGGGAAGGAACTTCTAGTTCAACTGGAATTACAGCTTCTGAGCCAAAGGAGAGAGAGAAAGGGGTATGACCGGTGGCCGTTTTAAATGTTGTTCGATATGCCCACAAAGCTAGGGGCAATTCATCAACCCACTTTGCCTTTGCACGCTCTAATCGCTTCTTGAGGATGGATTTTATTACTTTGTTTATTGCCTCTACTTGCCCATTCGACTGCGGATAGGCAACTGCAGTATATCGTTTGTCTATCTTATACTTCTGGCAGAAATTTCTGAATTCAGTACTATCAAATTGGGTCCCGTTGTCAGTTATAATCCTCCTTGGGATCCTGAACCGGCATATAATATTTCTGACCACAAAACTTATCACCTTTCTTGTTGTGATCTTGGTCAAGGGCTCAGCTTCCACCCACTTCGTAAAATAGTCCACGGCTACTATTGCATACTTAGCTCCTCCTTTAGCAATTGGTAGAACTCCAATGATATCAATTCCCCATGTGGCAAATGGCCAAGGACTCACCATTGATTTAAGTTGGGTCGACGGTGCCCTGGGGATTTTAGCGAATCTCTGGCACTTATCGCAGCGTCGTGAATAATCAGCTGCATCTTTATTGATCGTAGGCCAGAAGTATCCGTACCGCAATATCTTCTTTGCTAAAGTTTGACCTCCTGTATGATCTCCACACTCACCTTCGTGTACTTCTCTTAGTACACGCTTGATGTCGTCGTGTGCTATACATCGTAACAGGGGCATAGAAAATCCTTGCCTATAGAGAGTATCATCTTGTATGACATATCTGGTAGCTTTGCGAACTACAGCTCTTTTCTCACTCTTCTTCGATGAGAGTGTCCCATTCTTAAGGAAATTCTTAATTGGAGTCATCCATGACTCCTTCTCTGGTTCCGCTTCAAAAGCGAATTCAATTTCCATTGACTCAAAGCTTGGCGACTCCAACGTTTCAATTGGAATTATTTCAGTCTCTTCTGGATTGTCGGAACTAGCCAGCTTTGCCAGTCTATCCGCTTTCTGGTTTTCAACTCTGGGAATATGTGTTATGTTGTACCGCTCTAAGCTATTCAATAGCTCTTTCACTTTCTTAAGGTAGGCAATAAGTCGAGGTCCTCTAGCCACAAATTCCTCTCGCACTTGGCAAACAACAATTTTAGAGTCACAGAATATGTCTAACATTTTTACTCCGAGGTCTTTAGCAAGCTTCAGCCCGGCAATCAGGGCTTCATATTCGGAGTCATTGTTAGTCGCCGAAAATTCTAATCGCAAGGCGTAATATAACGACCGTCCTTCGGGAGTAACTAAGACGATTCCAGCTCCGGACCTTCGGTCGTTCTTGGCTCCATCTGTATATAGTTTCCACGGATTTATTTTTAGCTCATCCTCGGACTTAACCACTCTGTCATTGATTACTTCCTCCTCTGGAATGGTGAATTCCGCAATAAAGTCTGCTAGAGCTTGCCCCCTGATTGACTTTCGTGGTTGAAAATTCAAATCAAACTGACTTAGTTCTATGTTCCATTTGATCAACCTTCCCGATGCTTCGGGCCTCTGCAACACCTGCCTTAAGGGCTGGTCGGTGTATATGGTTATTGGATGGGCTTGGAAATAGTGACGAAGTTTTCGGGATGCGATCAGGAGACTGTAAGCAAGCTTCTCAATTTTTGGGTAGTTGCGCTCTGCCGCTGCTAGTTTCTTGCTTACATAATACACTGGCCTTTATACTTTGTCTTCTTCTCGAACCAGGGCTGCGCTGACAGCGTGAGCCGAGACTGCCAAGTAAACAAATAATTCTTTGTGATCTACGGGCTTTGATAAAATCGGCGGTTTCTCTAGCAGTTCCAACAGATTTCGAAAGGCCTCAACACAATCCGGAGTCCACTCGAAGTTCTTCTTTCTCCTTTTAATCAAATCAAAAAACAGAACACATTTATTTGTGGCTTTGGAGATGAATCTACTCAGCGCCGCTACTTTCCCTGCAAGACTTTGGACGTCTTTAATTCTCCTCGGTTCTTCGATATTTCTAATCGCTGCTATCTGGCTAGGGTTGATTTCAATTCCTCGGGAACTCACAATGAAGCCAAGGAACTTTCCCGATGCCACTCCAAATGAGCATTTCAGAGGATTCAATTTCATCCGGTACTTTCGCAGGATACCAAACATTTCCGCCAAGTCTTGCGTATGGCTGGAGGACTGCTTTGATTTGACAAGCATATCATCCACATAAACTTCCATAGTTTTTCCTATTTGATTATAAAACATTCTGTTTACCAAGCGCTGATAAGTAGCTCCAGCGTTTTTCAATCCGAATGGCATTACAACATAACAATATAACCCCAAATTCGTAATGAAGCTCGTATGTTCTTGGTCTGGTACGTGCATAGGAATTTGGTTGTATCCAGAATATGCGTCCATGAAAGAGAGAAGTTCATGACCTGCTGTCGAGTCTACAAGCTGGTCAATCCTGGGAAGTGGGAAACTATCTTTCGGGCAAGCTTTATTTAAATCTGAAAAGTCAATGCAAGTCCGCCACTTTCCGTTTGGCTTCTTTACTAAGACGGGATTCGATATCCAGTCGGGATAAGTCGAATCTCAAATAAATCCATTCTGCTTCAACTTCTCTACTTCCTCTTTGAGAGCAGCCGACCTCTCTGGGCCCAACATGCGTCTCTTTTGCTTCACAGGCGGATGCTTCGGATTTACATTCAATTTGTGACTTATAATGGATGGCGATATCCCACACATGTCAGCATGGGTCCAGGCGAACACGTCTAAGTTTGCCATCAAGAAGTCCGTTGGTTCTTTAGCTCGACGTGGATCCAATTGAGAACCAATCTTCAAAACTTTTGTCGGATCAGCTTTATCAATGGGAATTTCCACTGTCGCTTCATTAGGAGTTGCATTCCTAGCCTCTGGTTCCTCGTCTTTTCTGGGATCCAGGTTTTCAGGCGTTCCTTTGGGCAACTCCCTCGGGGTCATTCTCTCTAATTGCTATGCCGAGTCCCCCTTTGAGGGAGACGAGGCATCCTTACTCTCAACGTTAAGTCCTTTCATCAACATCTTTAGTTCGGCCACATAGCAGGCCCGTCCGGAAACTTGATCCCCTCTCATTACTCCAGTTCCGGCTTCGGTTGGGAACTTAAGTAACAAGCACCAAGGGGCGATACAAACTCTGAATTCAGCGAGGGCAGGCCTCCCCAAAAATGCATTATAAGGCGAATCTACGTCCAATACTACGAACTGAAGCATCCGCACTCTTCTACGTTCTCCTTGCCCCAGGGTCACGGGCAACTCTATGTATCCCATGGGAGCTGTCGACGCCCCGTTGAAGCCTCTGATCCATCCTTCACAAGGCTTCAGATCTTCAGATTCAAGCTTTATCTGATCAAATGACTTCTTGAACAAAATATTAACGGAACTTCCGTTGTCTACTAATACCTTATGGACCAAGGCCGGCCCAATGGTGGTAGTAATAACCAACGGATCATTGGTGGGTGATTGTATCTCAGTATTGTCTCAGCTGCGAAATACCACGTCGTCAAACATGGTCTTCTGTTGTTTTATGGGGGTGACATCTTCCAAATCATCACCTTCATTCACGTCTAGATGCTTGGCAGCATTCACATATTGATCCATTGATCTGAAACTTCGGATTGCTGGGTGAGGTCCGCCTACTATGGAGTTGATAACAATTCCTTTACCTTTCTGCTGCGCTGTAGGCTTGGGAGCAGGTAGAATCTGTTTTGGAGCCTGCTCTCCTTGCCCCCTGTCCCTCGGGGCAACCTTGTACTCATCCAACTTCCCTTCACGCAACAGTTTCTCAATCACATCCCTCAAATGCCGACATTCATTAGTTGAATGCCCGTGAGTTCCATGAAACAAACAAAACTTCCCTGTCACCATTTCTTTCTCGATCGAATCACGAGGTGGCGGTCTTTTGTATTGTAACACATTGTACGTATCTAGGTAAATATTTTCCAGGGTGTCGTTCAATGGTGTATAATTCTCGTAGTTCTGGAATCGGGGTCTTTTGTTAGGGTCACTTCCCCTATTTCTGTTTCTTCTGTTACCGCTCGAATTACGGTTATTGTTGTTGTTTCCCCCGCTTCCAGTATTGCTGTTTCCACCCTTGTTTCCTACATTTACTTCAACCTTGCCAGAACTTTCCCCAGACTGCTTCACGGCGATATTACTCTGCACATTCTCCTTTGAAGCCATCTCAGACTTTCTCTTTCGGTTTGCCCTGGCCTCCTCTCGCCTTAGATAAATATCGGCTTTTTCGTAGAATATCTCCCTTGTGGAGGGTGTTTTCCCAGAAAGGTAGTCTCCAAACTCAGATTCAGGATCGACTCCTTCCTTCAATGCCATCAGAATAGTGGGCTCATGCGGGTCACTGACCTCAGTTACAGCTTGGTTAAAACGATCAAGATATGCCCTCAAAGATTCTCCTGGTGCCTGCTTGATTCTCGATAATTCAATAACACTTTTGGACTTTCGGGCATGGAGTCGGAACTGGTTCATGAAACGCTCGCTTAGTTCCTTGTAATTCGAAATCGAACGAGGAGGAAGTCGGGTAAACCAGAACAGCGCCACATCTTCTAAGTAGATTGGGAATGCTTTGCACTTCACTTCATCAGGGGCAGCAGCAGCATTCATGAGCCACGAATATCGCATTAAATGCTGTCCCGGATCAGTCCTTCCGTTGTATTTGTCCATCTGCGGCAAGTTAAAGCGTCGGGGAAATTGGAAGTCGAGGATATCATCGGTGAAGGGAGTATGGCTTCGTTCGATGCCATAATCCTCATTTCTATAGCTCCGGCTCTCGGACATGATCTGGCGAACCATTGCCTGCACATCAGCATTAGTTAGGGGCCGCTCAGGTTCCCTGGCCCTAGTACCCGAGCTCTTCTGGGCTCTTGTTCAGGAGATGCCCTTCTTCTTCGAGTTGCCTCTGCTCGATTCCGTTCCCTGAGCTCCCGGTCGATCTTAGGAGGAGGGGATTGGAGCCTTTGCCCTCGAGTGGGGTCATTGTTTCCTAGCGCTCGTGCAATATCCTCATGAGATCCCAAAGATCCAAATGTCAGCTGCTCCACGTTCTGAGGTCGTTCGAGCGGCCTTCGTTCACGGGGCCGCTCTTCCTCGGAAGATGAAAATTGATCCACTGGTGTGTGACGAACCGGTGATGGAGTTCTCTGTCGATGGAGTTCATTAATCTCCCGACTCATGAGCCTCATATTTTCCTGCATCATGAGATTAGTTCGCTCGTGAACCTTCATAGCCTCCCTTGTGCTCTCAAGCATGTCAAGCAAGCGCGAGAAATCTCCTTGAGTGATAGGCGCAGATGAATTGACCTGATCACCAACCCTGGTGGCTGGAATTGGAGCATTCGTAGGGACTCGAGTAGAGGTTCCAGCTTCACCAAGCATCGGGACGGATCGGAGGTAGGAGGTCGGATCGGTTCGGAGCTGGGGGGCCTGGTCGGATCGGTACGTGGCAAGCTGCTCGGGTCGGTTCAGATTGGGGGAATGTACTGCTTCAGAATCTCCTACCCGGATCGGATCGGAGCTTTCCCTCTGCTGGCGGCTCGAATTTCCTGCATTGGTTCTTCCTGCTGCTGAACTCTGCCCCCGAGACCTTGTTACAACCGCATTTTGCTGATCTTCACCAGCTCCATTTCCTCGAACAGACTGAACTTCTTTGCCTTTTCCTTTGGCCATGACTCTTTGACAATCACTTCAACAAATATAAAAGAGCGGAGAAACTTAAGGATTAACTTCTTTGAACTCGATGGTCCAAAAAGTAGAAAGAAATCCCGGAAAATAAAGAATTTAGATGAGGATTCTCAGTGAAAGCACCAAAATGTTAGACCCAAAAGTGGTTCTAACACCCAAATTGATTAAAAGCAAAATGAAATGAGATAAAAATAAAAATGAACACACAGGATTTATAGTGGTTCGGCGAAGAAATGCCTACGTCCACTTATCTTTTACTATATTTAATGATTCAGTTGCAAATACAATGTAAGATTCACTCAATTCCACTCACAACTCACTTATATTCACTCAATTGACTGAAACAAAAATGAAAGATGATTTGGATTCTCCGGGAGTATTGGAGTTCGGACTATGGAGGTGGTTGAATTCTCGAAATGCCCAAAAAAGATCCTTTTCTTTGTCTCCAGACGGGGTATTTATAGGTGTGAATTTGTTCAAAACCCGATCCGGATCGGAGCCACGTGTCGTCCATCCCATTAGCCTCGGATTCGGATGGATTACTGTGCTGACAACGCATCAAAATAGTGAACGTTATGGGCAGGAACTGGTCATAGCTGATCCGGATATCCAGGCGCTTATGCAGGGGGACCGTATGGAAAATGGGTTCGGGTCGGAGGTATATGTACCAGGGGTTCGGATCGGGATATCCGATCCGACCCGAATTGACTTGGTGACAACTCTCTCTTCTTTTTATTCTGCTTTTCCTCCGAACCATCTCCGTAGCAGCTGGGTGGCCTTCCGATCCATCTTGAAGAAGACTGCCCTCCGATTCGAACATGCGCTCTCTGTTTTCAACAGCAATAGCTCGCCGCTCCGAACAGGAGACTTTATCCGATCCGAACCGATACGTTGCTTTAACCCGACCCGGATGATAGTATCTGTTCGATCGAAGCTGTGGCGTCTCCTCCGACCTGAGTAGTGATGGCCTCTCCGATCCGAACCGAAGTCTTCTAATTTGAAATGCTCTCCAATGCTTGATATCTTGACTTTGTGTTGCCTAGTTCACAAAGTAGGCTAACAACTTGCATAACAAATTAGATCTAAATTGACATATGGACTTGCACAACAAATTAGATCTAAATTAACATATGGACTTGCATAACAAATTAGATCTAAATTAACATATGGACTTGCATAACAAATTAGATCTAAATTAACATATGGACTTGCATAACAAATTAGATCTAAATTAACATATGAAAATAGACTAGCATGGATCATAAACTTGTATGATCATAATTTACATTGACATAAATTTTCTTAATCAATGACCTGCATAAGCAATAAACATATAAAATATGAATTTGCATAAACATATAAACTGGCATGGATCTTATCATATAAAATATGACTTGAAAAAATCTAAACATATAAATAGGAACTTGCATGTATGAATATGATTTTGACATAAACTTGCATATGATTTGCATACGAACTTGCATATAAACTTGCATATGTAATTAGACATGTAGTCTAATATCACATGATTTACATATAAACTTGCATATGATTTGCATACAAACTTGCATACAACAACATCATAAAATGAATCTAATCGAGCATACACAATTAGACACATGAATTAGCATCATAAAATGGACTTAATCAAGTATATGTAATTAGTCATATTCATATAGTCCAACTTATAAACCCATCACAATTACGTTCAACAATTATCTTGTTAAAGAAGTTGTACTCACTATGAACGGATTAAAGAAGAGAATAAATTAAGCGTAGAATCCTTTTTTCACCATCCTAAGTTTTAATTCGTTGAATAAGAGAAGCTTGCTCAGTCTATGTTGTAGTAGCATGGCGGCTTGAGAATGATTTTTGTTTTGATTTAGGGTTTAGGTTAGCTGTGATTATAAAAGAGTGTAGGATTAATTCTAGCCTTTAGATCAGTCTAGGAATAATCAGAGCTATCCAAACCAAAGAGATGTGTCACTCAGCCTATCACAGCACGACTCATAAGCCCTAATACCTCAGAATTCGTCACCAGGCCAATCAGAGAAGGCCATATTCAAAAAAAAAACAATGCTTGACCAACAAAAATGCGCCACGTGCGTCGCATGATGCGTACACGTCACACACACACACACACACACACACACATATATATATACATATATATGTACGTATGTATGTATGTATTCTATATATATTTATTATTATTATTATTTATTGTCAATTAACATAATGACAAATTATCATATTCTCTTTAATGTTAATTGACATAAGTGACAAATTAGCATAAGTATTCATATAAATTAAGATTAATTACATAGTTTCCTAAATTATCATCAAATAAATATAAATGACAATCAATCAAACATAAATGACAAATTACTTGTTTTCTTTATTGCATGTATTGATTCCTTCTGTACTCACACATTTTAAATTTGTATCTTTATAACATAATTGCACATATATACTTATATGCATCTATTTATTTATCTTTATAACATAATTATACATATGTACATATATGCATCTATTTATTTAATACTTTTACCGTATGCATTATTGCGTTAAATCTCCTTATTTAACGCATGTACTAATATGTTAATCTTCTTATCTTTAGTTTGTCACATGCATTTCTTTACATTAATGCTTTTCTACATTTTCTTGCGCACTTTTGAATTTTATTTCTTAGTTAATTAATCCATAAATTAATTATATAAAATTTCGGGTTATTACATTCTCCCCTCTTTAAAGTATTTTGTCCCTGAAATCTTCAAGTTAAGAAGAATGTTACCATCCTACCATCCACCATCCATCATCCATCTACTCATCCATCAATCATAGACATCCATTGTCCTTAAAATATTTCTAATGCTTTAATAAACATATGCAAAAGTGTGTGTATATGTTCGTATTCTAATGAAAAATCAGGCGGTCTACTGACTCAGTCGACCTCCTTAATGCAATTCATGATAGTGCCATGCGTCCATTATGTATGGCAAAGAATCAAATGATACATATCATTTTTACATGCATGCACAACCATTTATTCAAATGCAACATCCATATGATAACACATTCAATATACATCCATCAAATTAATTATGCACACTTATTCATATGCAATACGAAAGTGATTGAGCCGATCTAGTGCCTAATGTGTGCGTAAATGCATCCACGAGTAACCACTGGCAAACACTAGCATCCACTTGCATCCACCAAACATAGCATGTCTCAAACACATGTTTACAACCATATGATTTTCCTACCTAAAGATCGAAGATGTAATCGAGAGGACATACTGAATGATAGAACAAGTATAAACAAAGCGATAGAAAAAGGAGAAGTTAAGAACATACCCTCCTAAAGGAAAGGGTACAGCGTACGCATCTTATCTTCCGTCTCCTAGGTCGCGTCTCCTTGATCATCTCCCCATTGGACTTTAACCACTTGACCTCTCGGTTGTGTAACGTCTTGACCTCCGATCCAAGGATGCATGTAGGAGCTCGTCTAGTCATGGCATCTTGCTCCACTTCCACTTCCCTATGCATGCTCGGCTCCACTATTTCCGCGGTATCATGTAAACGCTTCTTCAAGGATTGTCTTCCTCAAGCTCTCGTCTCGTGATACGCAAAGTCTATCTCGCGTCTCGGGGGTAAACCCCGAACTTCATCAAAGACGTCATCAAACTCACTGACCACACAAACAAATTTCAAATCATCGATGAATGCGTCAAGAGATTCTAGGTAGCTAAGCATCACTAAACCCCTAGGGTCATAGGAAATATCAAGGGTCTTTCCACAACAAGTCAATAGTCTAACTACCCTCTTTTCACAGTTTAGGATGGCACCATACATGGCTAGCCAATCCATTCCTAGAATCAATCTATAGCCCGTGAAACCAAGAATGAAGGCGTTGCATTCAAGCCCAATGCCCAAGATAGACACTCTCAAATCCCGACAAACCATAGATAAGTGAGCTGAACCACCAATAGGATTTGAGACTACAATGGGATCCACAACTAGACTAGTATTTAGGTGCAGTGTTTCAACTATCGAAGCAGATACAAACGAGTGCGAAGCGCAAAAATCGAAAAGAGTTCTAGGAAAAAGAAATCAAATCTTCAACCAAAACTTCCTATCTCTTTCCAATATACTGACCACGAGAACACAACCTTCCCTTCCGAAGATATTGTACCTTGTCCTTACCCTTGCCCTTGCCTCTTTGGACAATCCTGATAAGATGTCATGTCTCTCCGTAATGATAACAACTAGTCTTCTTCTTCTTTCTAACGTCTTTCTTTAAGTGGCCAGGTATTTCACAATTGTGGTACTTCCTTTTTCTCTTGGCCCTTTTTATCCTTACCGCCTTTCTTTGAATCCACTTTCTTATCCTGTGTCCTATCCATGTCTCCCCTGCACGTTCTCCATTTGTGACCTCCCACCAAAATGAAGCTTCATCCTTCATTAACCAAGCAGCTAGTTGAACCTTCCTCCCATCGTCTATCTCAATGGTACCAACAAGTCCTCCACTTCGTTGAGCCAACTTCTAGTCTCGACAAATGTCTCAGTCCCATGAAGCGGTTTTCCACACGGAAGCCCTTACACATCTTAGAAAAAGCATCTATACGCGGAGGAAGAGATTCAAAAGGGAAAGAGGAAGGAACTCGAAACAAAGAATCAGAAGAAAGATATATGGCCTGTGGGGATTATGTTTTTCAAAATAAACTTTCCTTTTGAAAATATTTCCTTTTAAAACCTTTTTGAAAATAGTTTTCAAAAACTTTTATCTAATCTGGTAACCTTCAGCTCTGACACCAAGTGTAACACCCCACGTCCGTTAATGTCACTCACAAAGGGAATGCATTAAGTTTCGTGGAGTATTATAAGTAAACAGAATGGAATATTACAAGACAGAGAAAGTAGTACTTGAAAAAATTTATAACTTTATTGCAGCGGAAACAGAAATAAGTTTGATTACATTTCCAAAACCAAGTACATAATATTAGTCTTGTACAAAGCCTTCAGAGTACTTAACATTAAAACTGTAATCCCCAACAGAAAATGCCATAGATAAGCTGAATCAAAGCCAAGCAATTCATCTGTCAACTTCAAGCCGGAAGAAGGAATATCCGAACTAAGCTTGAGTATTTCCTCCCTAAAAACCAGGGGGGACGGAAGAAAAGAGGCGAAAACAAACTAGGTCAGACATAAGTCTGGTGAGTCCAGTGACTTTAACAATATAATCATTAAAGTAACAGGATAAGAACATAAACAGGAAATTAAGAAATGACTATACATAAATATGCATGACAAGGTAAGCAGGATGAATAAGATAAACATTGATTGCGCTTCTAATCACTAAAGGATAATTACTACACTGCACCAATGCTAATTTCACCGCACCATTACTAGTTCCATACTGAAAGTTAATCCCCATCTTGTAATTGGTAGTCCTCAGGCGTAACATCTAGTAAGAGGTATTCACCCCATACAATCCTTACTTGCCCATACTAAATACTAGATGTCCCCACACTACCCCCTTATCGCTTAATCGATCGGCTCCCTAACTCGCATGTATTTATTACTTGTGTCATTCGGCCCCACTTGTTTACTTGTGTCATTCGGCCCCGCTTGTATGTAGATACATGTGCTGGTCCCACCATAGGGTGTATCAATCCCTATGATGACAACCCGACACAATTCAAGATGCACAGTGTATACTACTGATGCCCAGTGCCTGCTTTTTCCACTTCGGAGCACGTGCACGTCCATACTCCACCGGAACCTACACTGCCGCACCACCCGCTGCTATTTTGACCGCTTATAATCAGCCCAGTAATCGTGCCCCACCCTGCCTAGTTCAGGGTACCATGATACATCTATGTGGGTTACTGCTGAAATGAGTCCCCGTTACTAGGGTTTCCTACTGGTTAAGTTTGTGGGCCTATATATGCAAATATTACCCACCTACACGAGATGTACTTAACCCTCCCACTGATTCAAACATGTTTATTTAACGGTTAAGTTTGTGGGCCTATATACACTAATATTACCCACCTACCCAAGGTTTACTTAACCCTCCTACTTATCAAGTCAATATGTATAACTGATTAAGCTTGCCTTAACCCTATCCCTTTTGTTCATGTAATATTGGTTAAGTGTTGTCAATTCATGTTAACTTAACCCACCCACACATCATGTTGTATTAGTTAAGTGTTTCTTATTAACTTAACCATGTTCATTCATCATGCTATATTGGTTAAGTGTTTTAAATTTACTTAACCCCACCCGCTTGTCTAATTAACATGTTGTATTGGTTAAGTGTTGTCAATTTACTTAACCCCACCCATTTATCTAATTAACATGTTGTATTGGTTAAGTGTTCTCAATTTACTTAACCCCACACACTTGTCTAATTAACATATTGTATTGGTTAAGTGTCTCCTATTCATATGTTACTTAACCCTTCCGTTCTAAGCTTGTATGTTCATTAGAATTAATTAATTTATTAATGCACCAACCTCTCACATTAGAATTGTTGTTTGCGGTTGCTGGATGTGCCGGGAAGTTCCGGGCAAACTTCTACCGCAAACTCATTCTAACCTTGGGTTTTGAGCTTAATGCGCTAACCTCTCACATTAGATTTGTGTTGTTGCGGTCGCTGGATGTGCCGGGCGGTTCCGGGCAGTCTTACACCGCAACTCAATCTAACCTCGAGTTAGGCATGTTCATCTTTTAACCAATTTACATATTTACTATTTTTGTTTAAGTTTAGATTTATATGTAAATTATCCATAAGTGTGGTCAATTCAAGTTATGCCACGTTTACTAGATATGTCCACAATTAATTATATGATTACAATCCATTTTATGCCAATTACATAATTTACATTATTTAATGCTTCCCAGCTGTTTCCCAACGTCAATCGTTCTTATGATTCATATAATACGTTAGACTCGCAGTTAGCCTAACTCATAAGAAAAAGGGAAAGAAAGAGACGTATAACATCCAAACTGGCATAAAACAATATAGATCCAATTATGAACATAACTAGCATATAACAAAGATCCCGTTTATGAACTTGCATAACAAAATTGGTCTAAATTAACATATGAATTTGCATGACAAGTTAGATCTAAATTAACATATGAACTTGCATAACAAATTAGATCTAAATTAACATATGAACTTCCATAACAAATTAGATCTAAATTAACTTATGGACTTGCATAACAAATTAGATCTAAATTGACATATGGACTTGCACAACTAATTAGATCTAAATTAACATATGAACTTGCATAACAAACTAGATCTAAATTAACATATGGACTTGCATAACAAATTAGATCTAAATTAACATATGGACTTGCATAACAAATTAGATCTAAATTAACATATGAAAATAGACTAGCATGGATCATAAACTTGCACGATCATAATTTACATTGACATAAATTTGCATAATCAATGACTTGCATAAGCAATAGACATATAAAATATGAATTTGCATAAACATATAAACTGGCATGGTTCTAATCATATAAAGTATGACTTGCATAGATCTTAACATATAAATAGGAACTTGCATGTATGAATATGATTTTCACATAAACTTGCATATGATTTGCATACAAACTTGCATACAACAACATCATAAAATGAATCTAATCGAGCATACACAATTAGACACATGAATTAACATCATAAAGTTGACTTAATCAAGTATATGTAATTAGTCATATACATATAATCCAACTTATAAACCCAGCACAATTACGTTCAACAATTATCTTGTTAAAGAAGTTGTACTCACTATGAACGGATTAAAGAAGAGAATAGATTAAGCGTAGAATCTTTTTTCCACCATCCTAAGTTTTAGTTCGTTGAATAAGAGAAGCTTGCTCAATCTATGTGGCAGTAGTATGGCGGCTTGAGAATGATTTTTGTTTTGATTTAGGGTTTAGGTTAGATGTGATTATGTAAGAGTGTAGGATTAATTCTAGCCTTTAGATCAGTCTAGGAGTAATCAAAGTCATCCAAACTAAAGAGAAGTGTCGCTCAGCCAATCACAACACGACACATAAGCCCTAATACCTCAGAATTCGTCAACAGACCAATCAGAGAAGACCACGTTCAAAAAAAACAATCCTTGACCAACAAAAATGCACCACATGCGCCACATGATGCGTACACGTCATATATATATATATATATATATATATATATATATATATATATATATCCTATATATATTTTTATTATTTTATTGTCAATTAACATAAGTGACAAATTATCATATTCTCTTTAATGTTAATTGACACAAGTGACAAATTAGCATAAGTATTCATACAAATTAAGATTAATTACATGGTTTCCTAAATTATCATCAAATAAACATAAATAACAATCAATCGAACATAAATGACAAATTACTTGTTTTTTTATTGCATGTATTGATTCCTTCTGTACTCACACATTTTAAATTTGTATCTTTATAACATAATTGCACATATGTACATATATCCATCTATTTATTTATCTTTGTAACATAATTTCACATATGTACATATATGCATCTATTTATTTAATACTTTTACCGTATGCATTATTGTGTTAAATCTCCTTATTTAACGCACGTACTAATATGTTAATCTTCTTACCATTAATTTGTCACATGCATTTCCTTACATTAATGCTTTTCAACATTTTCTTGCGCACTTTTGAATTTTCTTCCTTAATTAATTAATCCATAAATTAATTATATAAAAATTTGGGTTATTACACGCTGCCATTATGGCTGCCCCAAACATGACCAGGTATTCCAGTGCAACTGCTAAAGCTCCCAATTGGCTTCCCTCTCCTACTCCTCCAGTTCCAGACTCATTCCTAGAGGTTTGACAATTCATTCTAAATCTAAAATAGAATGATTAGTCCACTTATAAGATAAACTACTAAAGAAGTACAAACGCTACTACTATATATGCTAATATATATAGTAAGCATCCAACTGAAATCTACAAGTACGTCTCTCATACGTGATTACGTCCTCGAACTTTGGCCAAAATCGTTGACTAGAGCTCTAATACCAAATGTGACGACCGCCCACAACCCCCGCACCATACAAGAGAAATAATGCGCTGAAAGTTGTGCCAGGAAGTTATGGACGATCATCATGGTATGATATATAAGCGGAACCTGTCGTAAACTCACAACGCAAGGATAAAATATAATAGAATATATACAACATGTAGTGGTAGCGAAGTAGAAAACACCACTACAACAAAAACACCACATTACAACTTTAATTTTACAACGGTGCATAAAGCACCGTTGTAATATACCCTTTTTTACAACGGTGCAATTATCACTGTTGTAAAGAACATATATATTACCATATCACAACTTTAATTTTACAACGGTGCAAAAGCACCGTCGTAATAGATCCTTTTTTACAACGGTACAATAATCACTGTTGTAAAGAACATATATATTACCATATTACAACTTTAATTTTACAACGGTGCAAAAGCACCGTTGTAATAGATCCTTTTTTACAACCTTGCAAAACGCACTGTTGTAATAAACTTATATTTAACAACTGTGTTATTTTGACAGTTGTAATAAAAGCCTATCACAACTTTTATTTTTTGACCGTTGTAATATATGACTATATTTTAATACAACTAATAATTAATATTTAATACATTTATATTAATTATTTATAATTAATAACTATTATTATTTAATAATCAATGATTGCTATTAATAATCAAGAAGAAGAGATTACTAACTAAGATTATAGTTAATAATTAATTTATAATAACGAACGATTAATAAAAATCAATCTTTAATAATTAAAAAGTAATACTTATTATTAGTATTTAATATTTAATATATATGGGTTTCAAAAAAAGTTTAAATTTTTCTAGACGAAACTTATAAAATATTGAAATTTTCACAAATTAATTAAAAAAAAAATCAATGAACTAGAACTTTTATAAAATATCCAAAATTTCGAAAAACTAGTTAGTTTTTTTTTCTTTTTTTTCTTATGGTAATTGAACCTTAAAATCGAAGTGAGTATTTAGATGACTTAACCAACGTGATCAAAATATGAAATAAAATAAAAATTGATAATTAATTCAAAATATGAAATTATTTCTATTACTAATTAATAATTAAAAAATTAAAAATTAGTAATCAATAAATAAGTATTAACTATTTAACTGACGATTGATGGTTAACAAATAATCATTAAGAATAGCTGTTAAATAAAATTAGTTAATAGAAAGTGCTTAGAAGCTTTCCTTAGATTCAAAAATATTTTTTTTGCTAATAATTACAACTTTTCCTTGGATACAAGTAATCAAAGCAGATCACGCATTCTCTAAATCGAAAATTTAGGCGGGCAAATCCAAAATTTAGGCGGGCCAACCTTTCCTTGGATACAAGTCATAAGGGTTAACATAACCAAGGGAGGGCAAAATGGGAATTGGCCAGAAAATAAAACCCTAGCCGTATAATACATTGAAAACAAAAGAAAATATCAGCCGACCCTTTTCCATTTTTATTCTCGTCTCGTTCAAAATAAATGAAACCGAAAATGGCCGAAAGCCCTAGCAAATTCAATTGGGGCAAAAACAATAAAATCGATTATCTCGCATCAAAACAAAGATGGATTCGTGATGGAGATGAGCTCGAGAGAGGGAGCAGCGAGTCTAGGAGGACCTCGCAGCCAAATTGGGACCTCAAAAAAGGGATAAAGTCGAGATCTAAGCCTGGTGAGTGTATTTTCCCCTCGTTTTGGCACTAAGACCTTTAATAGGCAGCCTGTTTGTGTGTTATATCTCACTGTATGCTTAAGATAATGAGATATATGTGCTTAATGTTTGATTCATGGGTTAGTGTGGATGGTTCCCGTGAATGGATGTGTGATATTTGATTTGTTTGCCACTAGTTGTGTACGTAGAGCTAAACAAGATTTAATCTCAGAAAGTTGAGATTGACATACACGATTTAATCTCAGAAAGTTGTGATATTTGATTTTTTTGCCATTAGTTGTGTACATAGAGCTAAATAAGATTTAATCTCAGAAAGTTGAGCCTGTTTGTTATGGACATTGACATACACGATTTAATCTCAGAAAGTTGAGATTGTTTATGTGAAGTGTGTATTCTTGCTTGAATGTATGGTTGTGTTAATGATTCGTTCCTGGTTGCACCTATATAAGATCTGAGAATGTAGTAAAGGGAGATATTAGTTAATAATAATGATTGATTGTATGCCATTAATAGATGTGAATGCTCATATATACATCCAGATTTGATTGGTATGAATATTGGGCTTGATTAATAAACTGCAACACCTTGAGAGTTATGACATAATTGGAGAGGCATGATTCGTAAATGGGATCTATTAATATCATAAGATTTGAAGATTTTTGTAATCCTGAGCAAGTTTTTCTAATTATTTTTTCTTCTGAAATTCAGGTTATTGTAGAAGGAATTGGCATATTTAGCTTGGTTCTTGGGAAATGGTTCGTGACAAATGGTTTTATGCACTCAAATCTGGATGTATATATGTGCAAAAGCTTTGCCAAAGCTTGCAAAGCTTTGCTTTGCACTGCTATTTGCAGTGCAAAGCTTTGCCTAAGCTTGCAAAGCTTTGCCTAAGCTTGCAAAGCTTTGCTGGCAAAGCTTTGCTGCAACATAGCTATGTAGTGATTGCACTACAAAGCTTTGCACTGCTATTTGCAGTGCAAAGCTTTGCTGTGCAAAAGCTTTGCCAAAGCTTTGCTGCGGCAAAGCTTTGCTGTGCAAAAGCTTTGCCAAAGCTTTCCTGTGCAAAAGCTTTGCTGTGCAAAAGCTTTGCTGTGCAAAAGCTTTGCCAAAGCTTTCCAGTGCAAAAGCTTTGCTGTGCAAAAGCTTTGCCAAAGCTTTGCTGTGCAAAAGCTTTGCCAAAGCTTTGCTGGCAAAGCTTTGCTATGTAAAAGCTTTGCCAAAGCTTTGCTGGCAAAGCTTTGTTGCGGCAAAGCTATGCAGTGATTGCACTGCATAGCTTTGCCGCGGCAAAGCTTTGCAGTGCAAAGCTTGCCACGGCAAAGCTTTGCACTACTATTTACAGTGCAAAGCTTTTCCGCAGCAGCAAAGCTTTGCACTGCAAGTAGCAGTGCAAAGCTTTGCCGCAGCAAGCTTTGCACTGCAAAGCTTTGCCGCGGCAAAGTGATTGCACTGCATTGCTTTGCCACGGCAAAGCTTTTCAGTGCATTGTATATAACAAAATGAATCATCCAACGTTACATGCATTGTATATAATGGTCAGGTTATTTACGTATATAATGGTTTGAATGCATTGTATTAGTTGTTTATTTTGTGCACTCACATTTTTCCAATTTTTGTTACATGCATAAATCTGTACTGCAACACTAACAGTTTGATAATTTCTTTCTTAGGAATGGATATTAAGGAGAAAAAGGAGCACAAGCAGATTAACCAAAGCATAAGAAAGTTAGAACTGTTATAAAGTCTTTGTATCTTCAGTTTTGTCGGTGTATTATGTAAAAAAAATGATGAGTTTGAAATTAATAATATATTGTTTTGGTTCATGTTTTCAGTTTGTTTGATATCTTCAGTTTTGAAGATAATATGTTCTGCAATGAATTCTTTTATTAGTAATATGTATATAATTTGTGGATATATTACAATTATAAAATATAAAAATTGTAATAAAATATATCACAACGGTTATAATTAGTTGTAAAAATTAAAACAACAACGGTGCATAACTGTTGTAATAAACTTATTACAACGGTGGAAAAAAGTTGTAAAATATACATATTACAACGGTGTTGCAACAGTGCAGAAAAGTTGTAAAAGATATTAGGCTATTACAACATCTTAATACACGACGGTTTTCCCACCGTTGTAAAATGTATATTACAATGGTGTTCCACCGTTGTAATAGGGTCATTTTGTTGTAGTGCACTAAACTTTCGTGACAACTAGAAAGTATTTCTCATACACGTGGATATGGTGTTTGTACAATTTGCCTTACTACAACACTCATAGAGATAGCAACAGCGGAAACAAACACTAGATAGTAGTATAGATAGTACGCCAGCCTCCTGCTCGCCTCCGAACTGCTACACTCTCCTTACTAAGATATCACCTGCCACCTGCCACCTAGTATGCCCATCCAACAATCGGATGAACAACCCAAGGTAATAAGAGGAGACATAAAACATTGAGTCAGACAACAGTCTTAGTGAGCGATAAAACACCTAACAAACTTCATCAATAAAGTATATGAGAATGGGTAAATAAAACAAACTAATTCACCCAACTCCAGAGAAGAACTTACACCTGACTTCCCCACAACATGATAGTGATAGCCTTTACGATCCATACATCAAAGGAATAACAATCCAGCCATCCCAAATCCGTCACAAATCCATAACTGATCCTGCATTTCTGACTTGTTTCCGAAGAAATCCCCCATGGTGCATGACTAACCTCCCCTACGCGCGACCCAAAACCTGCAACACTCCAATGCAACTCCAATTTCGACCAAAACTCCGCCAATCGATACAATCGACGAAACTAACTCAACCAATTCACCAAATACTACCACAAACATGTTATGAAACTAATAATATCACCAATTTGGCAATTTCATCCATAATTATGTGAAACTTACCAAAATCACCATAAATGCAAATATGAACAAAACTATGGATCTAACTTGCATAATCATATGGAATAACATAGAATCATAGATTTAAACTTACTAAATGATATCTATGGTAAAACACTTGAAATGGATGAAAAACATGATCAAACACTCACACACGTTATCGAATCCATGTGAGAGATGTAAATCACTCACCGATTCTCCAAAATAAGCTAAAATTGATGAAATAAGAATCCAGACAGCAAGCACTCGCACCAAACACTTTGATCCGATGAATCCTTGCCTCAATTGATGTAGATCTAGCTACCAATGGTGTAGATCTATGATTTCCCTCTTTTGATGATGATTTTTAATGGTGGAAAGGTGTTAGAGGAAGGAGGAGCACAAGGCCCCCAATGAGAGAATGGAAAACTAAAACATTTACCATATCCTTTATCCCTTATTTATAGCTGTTGGCAATTCAGCATGGACTATAAACTTGGTTTTGGAGCAGCAGTGGATAGAGATTGTGAAGTCAACTAAAGTAGGTTTTATATTGTTCCGTAATACCACTAGATGTTGCGATTAGACCAATATGGCAGCTTCTTTGAAGAGTTTGTTTTCAAAGGGAGTGTAACTGCCCGAGAGATTTTCCATCTCGAAAATCAACATAAACACCATGTTGACTATTCAAGTATCGAAAATACCAGGTCATTAATAGAAAGAAGTTAGAGGGTGAGAAATAGAAAGAAAGAAAATCAGAATAGAAGAAGAAGAAGAACACAACAGAACAAAATCAGAGTAAACGTGAATCTCACAGCGGAACGAATAAAGTATATTATATAACATAACTTTGAAATACAATCTGAATTTGTATACCATACCATATAAGAGTATAACTCATATACATTACAACGGAAATAATCTCTAAATAACTAACAGTGAATCCTTCTGCTTCGAGCTCCTTCAAGTACATCTATAAAATCCTGAAATACTTGACTGCCCATACAAATTTGGGCACCCAAGAGTTTAGAAAAAACAAACAAAATAAACTTTGGGTCAGTCATGGGACTGGTGTGAGTAAACTCCGACCATATTGTTTAACTTTTAAAAAACATTTGAAAGAAAAGGATAATAGTAAGACCAGCCCACACATAAACATGGACGGTTTTTACCTTACTATAACCCAAAACATTTTTGATATCAAAATCCAGTGATATTATAATAATGTCTAATCAAATAAATAACCAAATAGTAGAACGCTTGCATCTCACGCTCTATATATATAGTATAAAAATCAAAAACCGTAGGGCACTTATTGGAGATTGGATTCCAACTATGACAAGGCATGAGACTTCCTCCCGATCAGTGTACTCTAGAGGGGATACACTGGGGTTCAGCAAGAATGTCTTGCAACCCAGCCACACATAACCGCCCACTCATTTAGCTTGAGTGTAGCGAATATATTGTCACCCATGGTTATGGCCATCCAACCGTAATCCGTAAGATACAGAATCGAAAGAAGAATAAATGATGAATTTTCTCTAGATCGGTGACAAATATTCCCTGCTTGGGTATGACCCACCTAGCCATGCCGCCTGCCTGATTTTTGTCATTTCTCGGTTGTCAGGCTTGAGGCTACGTTGATCTTTCAGAACATCTGGCCACCATTCACTTTGAATGTCACATCGTCAAACCCGTCAAATCACTAGTTGATCTTCCTAAAAATATTACGAGTATAAAAGCTAAGAGAAACGAATTTCTCCGCCACCAAACGTAATACTTAAAAAGATCATCTTATATGATCTGTTAGGAATACTCTGTCAGAGATTCGTCCATACACGTTGTCCTGGGTCTGGATAAACTAAAAGCACTATTCTGGAACAGAACGATCCTTGCATTTTACTCCGTCTTCAATCATCTTCAGCATAATCTAATTCGCAAAGCATATGCCTATACGGAGTGGTTTTAGGTTAATGAATCCAACAAGTCTCTCTGTATTGACAACGATGGTCAAAAGCTTTGATAGCCGGTGATTTAACTATCAAATAAAACTGTTAGACCAAAAAGTGGTTCTAACACCCAAATTGACTAAAAACAGAATGAAATAAGATCAAAAGTAAAATGAACACACAGGATTTATAGTGGTTCGGCGAAGAAATGCCTACGTCCACTTGTCTTTCACTATTTTCAATAATGTGGTTGCAATTACAATGAAATATTCACTGAATTTCTCTCAAAAACTCACTTACATTCACTCAATTGCATAAAAACAAATAATGAAAGAAGATTTGGATTTTCCGGGAGTGCTGGAATTCGGGTTATGGAGGTGGTTGAACTCTCAAAGTGCCAGAAAAAAGATCTTTTTCTTTGTCTCCAGACAGGGTATTTATAGGTGAGAATTTGCTCAGAACCCGATCCGGATCGGAGCCACGTGTCATCCATCCCATCAGCCTTGGGTTCGGATGGATTTCTATGTTGACAACGCATTAGAGCAGTGGACGTTGTGGGTAGGAACTGGTCATAGCCGCTCCGAATAACCAGGCGCTCATGCAGGGGAGTGACGTGGAAGACAGGCTCAGATCGGATGAGTGTGCACAAGGGGTTCGGATCGGAGTACCCGATCCGACCCGGATTAACTTAGGACTAATTCTTGTTTTTACTCTGCTCCGCTTCGATCTGTCTTTGTAGCAGGTAGCTCTCCGATCCAACTGGAAGTGGGTTGCTCTCCGATCTGAACAGCTGTGCCTCTCTGATTCCAACAGCAATAGTTCACTGATCCGAACAGCAGACTTTATCCGATCCGAACCGATGCACTGCTTCGATCCGACCTGCTTCAGTGCTTCCCAAGTTTTTTTTTCAATGTTTCACATCTTGACTTTGTGTTGCCCAGTTCACAAAGTGGGCTAACATTTTGCCCCCTCAAAGGATGCTTCTGTTAGAGACGGAGCATGCTTTGACTATCATTGTACGGCGCTCTTCGAGGTGGTTTTTCTTTTGATTTTCCTTATGTTTTCATCTTTTTCTTCAAATTTCAATTTAATTCGTTGCTGAGCTAAAGAACTCGGTTCGGTTCGGATTCCGATCCGAACAGACCCCTTCTCCTTTCTATTTTTCACTGGACTATTGGGCCAAGCTTTGCTTCTGGACTGTCCACCCGATCCGAACGGGGGTTCTCCTACTGGGCTGCTGATCCGAATGGGGAGACGAATAGACACTCTACTCCTCTATATAAACTGATTCTTCTTCCTTCTCTCATTTTTACTGTTTTACTCCCCAAGTTCTGCAAAACGAGAAAAAAAAACCTAACTCCTGAAGCATCGAAATTCCTTTTAATTCTCGAAGTAATTACATTGGTAGGTTATAAAACTTTAGATAATTCCTTTTTTAATCGATTTCGATTCGAATTCGTAGATGATTAGGACGATCTGAGCATGGAATTTGGATGACCTTGCCACCGTGACCCCCCCCCTTCGTCATCGTCGCCAGTAGACGCGTCGCCATCTCGAGGTTGGAACGGAGGGGATTAGAATCCGTTGTTGAGTGCGCCAGCGCGTAATTGCTTGGCTTTGATTTGGGTGATTTGCACGAAACTGGCCTTGGCGTTGGTTACGGAAGAAAGAGGATGAAGAAGAAGATAGTAGGGAATCGGTTCGGTTCGGAGGGATATGGAAGGTTAAAAAATAAGGGAAAAAGAAAGGAAATTCAGGAAGTCGGACCGGGTCGGGGGAAGCAAAGAAAGGAAAAAGAAAAGAAATCCAGGAGATCGGATCGGGTCGGAGCAAGTATTTAAAGAAGGGGGAAAGGAGCTTACCTAACCGGATCAGGTCGGACCATAAGATGACGGAGGAGAAGTATAACTACGTGATCCGATCCGAACCGTTAGGGGCTATGCCTCCGAGCCGATCCAATTTTGATTTCTGAGTTTCAATGAGATATCCAAGCCTAAGGCCACGCCCCCGATCCGATCCCAATTAATGCACCGAACCGAACCGAAGCACAGTCTACCTTAACGCATAAAAACTCGTCTAACTGGCCCAATCAACTTTCGGAATAATCTTCAATTTAATGGACAGTTAGGATAGTGCCTTGCGAACGTAACTGGACATCAAGAACTACTTCAACTCTTTATATTTTGCCAAACTTTTTCATCGCACTTTTAAACATTTACTTTGCACTTTCCGCATACATTGTTTACACTTTAGTTTGCACACATGCACGGGGGGATACAGGCTAATTTGCTCTAATTTGTGCTATTGCTTCTTCAATAGTTTTATGACCATGAGACCCAGACGCTCTTCCAGACTAGCTGAGAAGAAAGAAGCCCCGGAAACCTCCAACAAAATTACTCTCGAGGACATATCTTCTCCGTGGATCCAGAATGGAATAATGAGGGTTCAGACTACGAGGTTGGAAATCGTGAAAGTGACAAAGTGTCTTCAGAGAATGAGGTTTCTCTAGGTTTTGAAGAGGAAGGAGGGGTTGGTGACGACCGGGCTCCTGATGAGTTTGAATCGGGTGTCATATTGGAATCACCTCCAGATTCCGTTGAATCAACAATCGATAACGACCGACTTATCCGAATTTGCTTAAAGTACAGGATAATGAAAAAGGACACTCTAGTGCCTTCGAGATCTGATCGTCCCCACAACCCTCCGGAAGGATATATGGCAGTCACCCGGTTGATGTGCATGGTCGGTGCTATCCCTCCATTTTCTCCCTTCATCGTAGATTTTCTAAGACAAATGCGGATTGCCCCCATGCAGCTGCATCCCAATTTTTATTCCTACTTACACACTTTATATATAGCATATCGTGAGATCCTAGGCATAGAACTCACTTTCGATGACGTTCATTTCTTCTACAACTTCAAGCATCGGACACGAGAAACTCCTTCTTTTTGCTATTTTGAGTCCGTTCCCAAGAGGAAGATAATTTCAACGCCATTCAGTAGTAAAGCTGGAGATTCCAGACTGGAGTGGTTTTATGTGAACCGACAGCCTGGGTGTGCCAGGAGATGGACGAAATCAAGTAAAGCACTGATTATCTACATCTTGGCTCTATACATTCAAGTCATCGCTTTAACTCGTTTTTCTTTTTTGTTTGCAGTCGACAATCCAAAACAAATATCAGACCAGGTGTTCTTTGACCGGATGCACCAGCTCCTTAATGGCGATCAAAAGTTCTTGACTATTGATGAAGTCCTTAAGGACGAATATCTTCATTTTCATGGGCTGCTATCCATTTTTCGTAGTATCGGTCATGGGACGGCTCCATACGTATATATTCCTCCAGTGGATGTAGTCCCAGAGACAGGAGAAGGTTCAGGAGCTCCTGCAGTGCCTCTTCAAACTTCACCTTCTCCATCTTCTACTCAAGATGACGAATTGGCTAACTTGGCCGAAAAGCATCGTGAAGGGTATACTGCCCCTGAGGAGGCTACTTCTCCGGAAAAGTCAATATCCTCCAAAGAGTCGCCACTTAATGCTTCCGAGGGAGACGTCCCTAGTACTGATGACCCATTATTTCAGGGTTTGGGGGATCTCCCCTTACCTGAAACTATATACATTTCAGAGGATTTTAGGAAGGATCCTTTAGTCTTTACCTCTTCTGAAGAGACTACTCCTGCTAAGGCCAAAGAGCCTGCACGTTCTAGTCTAGCTTCAGACTCGGGTTGGTTGGGGGGAAACACACCACTTAGGACACGCTTTACACAATAGCATAGCATTCATTGCACCTTTCTCTCTGTGAAACTATTAATTTTGAATTTCATTTGTCTTATTGTGCAGGCACGATGTCCCGATCTTACTATGATATCAGGAAGCTCCGCCGCAGCATGTCTAATCCACCTCAGGATATCGAGTATGATCGCCGCGATGATCGCGGTAGGGAGGAGAGAAGGCCTTATGAACCCTATCGCTCTCGAACCTCACGCTCTCGCTCTCCCGTTCGATCGGACCAAGAGAAATATAGAGGTTATCAAAGTCGTAGGGAAGAGGACAGGCCACAATCGAAAGACTCCACCTCTTCCCACGAAAAGCGCAGCAGAGAGAGAAGTCCACCAAAAGATACTGAGTCTCGAAGTAAACGCAAGGTCCCTGCTACTAAACGGCCTAGGACAGACAAAGAAACTATTGAATCCTCTACACACAGGGACACTGAATTGACGATCCCCGCTCCTCCACCACTAGATGCGGAAACTGCAATCAAGCGGGCGTATTTGGAGGAGCAATTTCCCGAACATTACTTCGAGACTTTGACTTTTTTACCTGCCCTCGAACCAATTTCTTCCAGGTGGGCAGATGAGGCCAAAGCAAAAATTGATGCGGTCGAAAAATATTATTCTGAAATGTTCAAATATTCACGCCAGCTTTCCAGAATCATTCGTACTCTAATCATGAATGCTGATTCAATGCAAAAAACCGCGGAAGAGGATGCAAAGGCCTTAAAGAACCTAGGAAAAGATTTGGAGGACACACAGGCCTAGCTTGCTATTGCTCAGAGGGACGCTACCAACTTCAAACAACAATTTGAAGATATGCAAAAACGTTATCATGACTTGCTTGAATCTCACACTCAAGAGCGTTCTGAGTTAAAAAAGCAAACTGAAGATGCTAAGTCAGATGCCACTAAGACGCGCCTTGCTTACACTGATATCGAACGGAAAAA
The DNA here is from genome assembly GCA_030737875.1 of Allium sativum. Classification (NCBI taxonomy): domain Eukaryota; kingdom Viridiplantae; phylum Streptophyta; class Magnoliopsida; order Asparagales; family Amaryllidaceae; genus Allium; species Allium sativum. The sequence continues at coordinate 155,003,230 of CM060912.1, forward strand.
TGCTGAGTTAGCAAAGAGGAATGTTGAGCTAGAAAAGAAAAATGATGACTTGGCTTCAAAGCTACTGGAGGCAGAGAACAGAGCTGCCCTGGCGGAGGGCAACGTTGAGTGTGCTATCAAATCTGCGGAGGAGGCCCGCAAACAATTATCAGAGGCGGAGGCAGATATTCAGGGTTTCGGCGAATTAATGATTGAATTCTTCGCACATATCATCCGTCGCCGGAACCTTTCTTGGATTGAGGATTATCCATCTACTCTAGTCCAGGTATGGAGTCAAATCGTTGAGTGGGAAAAAGAGGAGCTCAAGGTTGATTCCATCGATGAGGGCAAGCTGATGGAGAAATACTTAAAGGATGATGAGCCAGAACGCCTAGCTGAAGGGCGCCATCTCATTGCCGATGCTATGGAAGAAGAGAAGCGGAAGGCTAAACAGAAGAACGTTCTCGAGGCTGGTTCCTCTTCTACTGCCCCCACAACTTCTGAAGTGGAGGGGTATGATCCTGAGAACCCGGGAATCCCTCGAGCAACTTTGCTATCCCCTATTCCCAAAACGGCATCAGAGACAGCAGTTACTCCCGCCGAGAAGTCTTCGGAAGGTATCCCTACCTTTTCTCCTCAGTTCGTCAAGGCTATTTCTACCTTTCGCCACGTGATTGAGCAATCGATGAAAAACCCATTATTTTCTCCTGAGCTGATAACTGTTGCTTCTCACTCTGTAGGTATTGAGCCATCCGGAAAGACAGATGTGACTCAGGGAGCCGCCTCTGGGGCATAGCCTACGAAAAAGGCAAAAGGAGGGAAGGTCAAGGCTGCTCCTATAGATTTGGGAGAAGGAAGTGAGCCGATTAAGGCTGACACTCTCCATGATGAAGAAATGATAGCAGCCTTAAAGGATGATGGCGGTGACGGAGGACATGAGGAAGATCCAGAGGTGGCAATAGTCGGGGAGTCGAAAAGTGCAGATGATGTTACTTTGGCTGCAATGAAAGCTGATCAAGATAAACGCTTGCAGTCAAAAGCCGAAGACCTAGACCCTGAAGCCCTCAAGCCTCTCGCAGTTGTGGATGCGGGATCAAGGTTAGTTGTTAAGCTCTCAACTAGATCTATTACAGAGGAACTCGCTAAAAAATCTTCTCTTGATTCCAGCGCTCCGCCCTCCGGGAAGAAGTCAACCGGTTCCAGCACCGCATCTTCAGGAAAGAAAAAATCAAAGCGCATCTTGACTGAAGCCGAGAAAGAGGCGAAGGATGCGGAGAAAGCCGCCAAGAAGTCCAAGACTCCCTCGAAATCCAAATAGTGGGTTGTCTTTCATTGTTTTAGTATTTGGTAGATCAATAATTGCTGTTGTAAGGGTGGCTCTTGCACCTTCTTTTTTAGCTATTTTCCTGTACAAATTCATTCATTCGTAAATAAAAAATAATTCATTTTCTGCAATGTCTGTTTGTCAGTAGTTCTGCACTTATGTAAAAATGTCTGTCATACTATAGTTATGAAATGAAGTTACGGAGGGAGGAAATATGTGTATACATATGTGCCCCCAGTCAATTCTCAAAAATTATTTAAGGCTTAATCAAGCAATCTGAATGCTCCCGATTTTCTGACGAGATAACATTTTCTGTGTAGTGAATGCCTGTCTTTTTTTCTGGCATTTCTTTTATACTCTCCTGTCTTATACTCAGGTTAGAGTTCTTACTGAGGCGGTCCCTTGTCTGGGTGCACCTTCATGCCTCAGAGGACGTCGTCTTCCTATCCTTTTATACTCTCTCTCTCTCTCTGGAGGGTTAGAGTTCGAGCTCAGCAATCTATTCACCCCCGGGTCTTTCAGCGGGGAAGGGTCTCTTTCTCAGCGCTCAGTCGGAGACGCTTTTATACTCTCTCTCTCTGGAGAGTTAGAGTTAAGAATGTCGTTTTCTCATTCTTTTATGTCTTGCCGCACAAATAGTCGTTGTGCTTTTTATTATGTTTAAACTGGTTTCAACCTTTTCAGGTTTTGAATCATCTTATATTCCATAATCACAACAGAATAGTCGATGAATGTATATATATAATGCATAAAAGTAAATAACACACGATATTTTTATAGTGGTTCGGCTAAGTCGTAGCCTACATCCACTTTATAGTCCTTTATTCATATCATCAGATTTTCCCAAGACAAGTCGTGCCTTATTACAGAGTTCATAAGAAAAATAACAAAGAGCACAACATTTCTAATCCAAATATCGCATCAAGTGTTGGGCATTCCATGCCCTAAGGACTTCTTCGCCATCTACGGTCGTTAACTTGAAGGTTCCTTTTTCAAGTTTCCGTTGGATGACAAAGGGTCCTTCCCACTTTGGACCGAGGTGAGGAAGGGATGGAAAGACTCTCTTTAGCACCAAATCTCCTGGTTCAAAAGTCCTAAGGCGAACTTTTTTGTCGTAATAGCGTGCCATCTGACGTCGATGTCTTGCCGCACGTAAATCTGCTTCGTCCCTTTTTTCTTCGACTTCATCAAGAGACTCAAGTAAGAGTGCCCGATTCGTCATCGGGTAATAATATGTCACCCTGTGGGAAGGAACTTCAAGCTCAACTGGAATTACTGCTTCTGAGCCAAAAGAGAGAGAGAAAGGGGTATGACCAGTAGCCGTCTTAAATGTTGTCCGATATGCCCACAAAGCTAGGGGCAATTCATCAACCCATTTTGCCCTTGCGTGCTCTAACCGTTTCTTGAGGATGGATTTTATTACTTTGTTTATTGCCTCAACTTGCCCGTTCGACTGCGGATAAGCAACCGCAGTGTATCGCTTGTCGATCTTATACTTCTGGCATAAATTTCTGAATTCAGTACCATCAAACTGGATTCCGTTGTCAGTTATAATGGTCCTTGGGATCCCGAACTGGCATATAATATTTCTAACCACGAAACTTATCACCTTTCTTGCCGTGATTTTGGTCAAGGGCTCAGCTTCCACCCACTTCGTAAAATAGTCCACAGCGACAATTGCATATTTCGCTCCTCCTTTAGCAATCGATAGAACTCCAATGATATCAATTCCCCACGTGGCAAATGGCCAAGGACTCACCATTGATTTGAGTTGGGTCGACGGTGCTCTGGGGATTTTGGCGAATCTCTGGCACTTATCGCAGCGTCGTGAATAATCAGCTGCATCTTTATTAATTGTGGGCCAGAAGTATCCATATCGCAATATCTTTTTCGCTAAAGTCTGACCTCCTGTATGATCTCCACACTCACCTTCGTGCACTTCTCTTAGTACACGTTTGATGTCGTCGTGTGATATACATCGTAACAGGGGCATAGAAAATCCTTGCCTATAAAGAATATCATCTTGTATGACATATCTGGTAGCCTTGCGAACTATAGCCCTTTTCTCACTCTTCTTTGATGGGAGTGTCCCATTCTTAAGGAAGTTCTTAATTGGGGTCATCCACGACTCCTTCTCCGGTTCCGCTTCGAAAGCGAACTCAATTTCCATCGACTCAAAGCTTGGCAATTCCAACGTTTCAATTGGAATTATTTCAGTCTCTTCTGGATTGTCGGAACTAGCCAGCTTTGCCAGCCTATCCGCCTTCTGGTTTTCGTCTCTTGGGATATGTGTTATATTGTACCGCTCCAAGTTGCTCAATAGCTCTCTCACTTTCCTGAGGTAGGCGATAAGTCGAGGTCCCCGAGCCACAAATTCCTCTCGCACTTGGCAAACAACGATTTTAGAGTCACAGAATATGTCCAACATTTTTATTCCGAGGTCTTTAGCAAGCTTCAGCCTGGCAATCAGGGCTTCGTATTCAGAGTCATTGTTAGTCGCCGAAAATTCTAATCGTAGAGCGTAATATAACGACCGTCCTTCAGGAGTGACTAAGACGATTCCAGCTCCGGATCTTCGGTCGTTCTTGGCTCCATCTGTGTATAGCTTCCATGAATCTATCTTTAACTCATCTTCGGACTTGACCACTTTGTCGTTGATCACTTCCTCCTCTGGGATGGTGAACTCTGCTATAAAGTCTGCCAGAGCTTGCCCCCTGATCGACCTTCGTTGTTGAAAATTTAAATTAAACTGACTTAATTCTATATTCCATTTGATCAACCTTCCCGATGCTTCGGGTCTCTGCAACACCTGCCTCAGGGGCTGGTCAGTGTATATGGTTATTGGATGAGCTTGGAAATAGTGACGAAGTTTTCGGGATGCGATTAGGAGGCTGTAAGCGAGCTTCTCAATCTTTGGGTAGTTGCGTTCCGCCGCTGCCAATTTCTTGCTTACATAATATACTGGCCTTTGTACTTTATCTTCTTCTCGAACCAAGGCTGTGCTAACAGCGTGAGCCGAAACTGCCAAGTAAACAAACAATTCTTCGTGATCCACTGGCTTTGACAAAATCGGCGGTTTCTCTAGCAGTTCCAATAAATTTCGAAAGGCTTCAACACAGTCCGGAGTCCACTCGAAGTTCTTCTTTCCCCTTTTAATCAGATCAAAAAACGGGACGCATTTATCTGTGGCTTTAGAGATAAATCTACTAAGCGCAGCTACTTTCCCTGCAAGACTTTGGACGTCTTTAATTCTCCTCGGCTCTTCAATGTTTCTAATTGCTGCTATTTGGCTAGGATTGATTTCAATTCCTCGGGAGCTCACAATGAAGCCTAGGAACTTTCCCGATGCCACTCCAAATGAGCATTTCAAAGGATTCAACTTCATCCGATACTTTCGCAGGATACCAAACATTTCCGCCAAGTCTTGCGTATGGCTGGAGGACTGTTTCGATTTGACAAGCATATCATCCATGTAAACTTCCATAGTCTTCCCTATTTGATTATAAAACATTCTGTTCACCAAGCGCTGATAAGTGGCTTCGGCGTTTTTCAATCCGAATGGCATTACAACATAACAATATAACCCCAAATTTGTAATGAAGCTCGTATGTTCTTGATCTGACACGTGCATAGGAATTTGGTTGTACGCAGAATATGCGTCCATGAAAGAGAGAAGTTCATGACCTACTGTCGAATCTACAAGCTGGTCAATCCTAGGAAGTGGGAAACTATCTTTTGGACAAGCTTTGTTCAGATCTGAAAAATCAATGCAAGTCCGCCACTTTCCATTCGACTTCTTTACCAAGACGGGATTCGATATCCAGTCGGGATATTTCGAATCTCGAATAAATCCGTTCTGCTTCAGCTTCTCCACTTCCTCTTTGAGAGCAGCCGACCCCTCTGGGCCCAGCATACGTCTATTTTGCTTCACAGGCGGATGTTTCGGGTTCACATTTAGTGAGTGACTTATGATGGATGGCGATATCCCACACATGTCAGCGTGGGTCCAGGCAAACACGTCCAAGTTCGCCTTCAAAAAGTCCGTTAGTTCTTTGGCCCGACGTGGATCCAATTGAGACCCAATCTTCAAAACTCTTGTTGGATCAGCTTCATCAATGGGAATCTCCATTGTCGCTTCATTAGGAGTTGCATTTCTAGTTTCTGGTTCCTCGTCTTTTCTGGGATCCAGGTCTTCAGGCGTTCCTTTGGGCAACTCCTTCAGGGTCGATTTCTCTAATTGCTACGCCGAGCCCCCCTTTGGGGGAGGCGAGGCATCTTTACTCTCGATGTTAAGTCCTTTCATCAACATCTTTAATTCGGCAACATAGCAGGCCCGTCCGGAAACTTAATCCCCTCTCATTACTCCAGTTCCGGCTTCAGTTGGGAACTTAAGCAATAAACACCAAGGGGCGATGCAAACTCTGAACTCGGCAAGGGCAGGCCTTCCCAAAAATGCATTATAAGGCGAATCTACGTCCAACACCACGAACTGAAGCATCTGCACTCTTCGGCGTACTCCTTGCCCCAAGGTCACGGGTAACTCTATGTACCCCGTGGGAGCCGTTGACGCCCCGTTGAAGCCTCTGATCCATCCTTCACATGGCTTCAAATCTTCAGATTCAAGCTTCATCTGATCAAATGATTTTTTAAATAAAATATTGACGGAACTTCCGTTGTCTACTAACACCTTATGAACCAAGGCCGGCCCAATGGTGGTAGTAATGACCAATGGATCATCAGTAGGTGATTGGATCCCAGTATTATCTCTGCTGCGGAATACCACGTCGTCAAACATTGTCTTCTGTTGTTTTATGGGGACAATATCTTCCAAATCATCACCTTCATTCACATCTACGTGCTTGGCAGCGTTTACATATTGATCCATTGCTCTAAAACTGCGGATTGCTGGGTGGGTTCAACCTATTATGGAGTTGATAACAATTCCCTTGCCTTTCTGCTGCGCTGTGGGCTTGGGAGCAGATTGAATCTGTTTTGGAGCCTGCTCTCCTTGCCCCCTGTCCCTCGGGGCAACCTTATATTTATCCAGTTTCCCTTCGCGCAACAGCTTCTCAATCACATCTCTCAAATGCCGACATTCATTGGTTGAATGCCCATGAGTTCCATGAAACAAACAAAACTTCCCAGTTGCCATTTCTTTCTCTGTCGAGTCACGAGGTGGCGGTCTTTTATATTGCAACACGTTGTACGTATCCAGGTAAATGTTATTCAGAGTGTCGTTCAACGGTGTATAATCCTCATAAGTCTGGAATCGGGGTCTTTTGTTAGGATCACTTCCCCTATTTCTATTTCTTCTGTTACCGTTCGCATTACGGTTATTATTGTTGCCCCCGTTTCCAGAATTGTTGTTTCCACCCTTGTTTCCCACATTTACTTCAACTTTTCCGGAACTTTCCCCAGACTGCTTCACGACGACGTTACTCTGAACATTTTCTTTTGAAGCCGCTTCAGACTTTCTCTTTCGGTTTGCCCTGGCCTCCTCTCGTCTTAAATAAATATCGGCCTTTTCATAGAATATCTCTCTCGTGGAGGGTGTCTTTCCAGAAAGATAATCTCCAAACTCAGATTCAGGATCGACTCCTTCCTTTAATGCCATCAAAATGGTGGGCTCATGCGGGTCACTAACTTCAGTCACAACCAAGTTAAAACGGTCAAGATATGACCTCAAAGACTCTCCTGGCGCCTGCTTAATTCTTGACAATTCAATAACACTTTTGGACTTTCGGGTATGGAGTCGGAACTGATTCATAAAACGTTCGCTCAGTTCCCTACAATTCGAAACTGAACGAGGGGGAAGTCGGGTAAACCAGAACAGCGCCACATCTTCTAAATAGATCGGGAATGCTTTACACTTCACTGCATCAGGAGCAGCAACAGCATTCATGAGCCACGAGTATCGCATCAAATGCTGTCCCGGATCAGTTCTCCCATTGTTCTTGTCCATCTGTGGCAGGTTAAAACGCCGGGGAAACTGAAAGTCGAGGATGTCGTCAGTGAAAGGAGTATGGCTTCGCTCAATGCCATAATCTTCATTGGTATAGTTCCGGCTCTCGGACATAATCTGACGTACCATTGCTTGTACATCAGCATTAGTTAGGGGACGTTCAGGTTCCCTGGCCCTGGTATCCGGGTTCCTTCTGGGCTCTTATTCAGGAGATGCCCTTCTTCTTTGAGCTGCTTCTGCTCTACTCCGTTCCCTACGCTCCCGGTCGATCTCGGGAGGAGGGGACTAGAGCCTTTGCCCCCGAGTGGGATCATTGTTTCCTAGTGCTCGTGCAATATCCTCGCGAGACCCCAAAGATCTGAATGTCGGCTGCTCCAAATTCTGAGGTCGTTCGAGTGGCCTTCGTTCACGGGGCCGCTCATCCTCGGAAGATGAAGACTGATCCATTGGTGTGTGGCGAACCGGGGATGGGGTTCTCTGCCTACGGAGTTCGCTAATCTCCCTGCTCATGAGTCTCATATTTTCCTGCATCATGAGATTGGTGCGCTCGTGGATTTTCATAGCCTCCCTAGTACTTTCAAGCATGTCAAGTAGGCGTGAGAAATCTCTTTGAGTAATGGGCGCAGATGGATTGACCTAATCATTGACCCTGGTGGCTGGAATCGGAGCATTTGTAGGGACTCGAGTAGAGGTTCCAACATCACCAAGTGTCGGATCGGTTCGGAGATGGGAGATCGGGTCGGTTCGGAGATGGGAGATCGGGTCGGTTCGGAGCTGGGGAGCCTGGTCGGGTCGGTACATGGCAAGCTGCTCGGGTCGGTTCAGGTTGGGGGAATGCACTGCTTCAGAATCTCCTACCCGGATCGGATCTGAGCTCTCCCCCTGAAGGCGGTTCGGGTTTCCTGTATCGGTTCGTCCTGCTGCTGAGCTCTGCCCATGAGACCTTGTCACAACCGCATTTTGCTGATCTTCGCCAGCTCCATTTCCTCGACCAGATTGAACTTCTTTGCCTTTTCCTTTGGCCATGGTTCTTCAACAATCAATTCAACAAATATCCAAGAGCGTCGAAACTTGAGGATTAACTTTTTTGAACTCAATGGTCCAAAAAGTAGAACGATAATCCCGAAAAACAAAGAATTCAGATGTTTCTCAGTGAAAGCACCAAAATGTTAGACCAAAAAGTGGTTCTAACACCCAAATTGACTAAAAACAGAATGAAATAAGATCACAAGTAAAATGAACACACAGGATTTATAGTGGTTCGGCGAAGAAATGCCTACGTCCACTTGTCTTTCACTATTTTCAATAATGTGGTTGCAATTACAATGAAATATTCACTGAATTTCTCTCAAAAACTCACTTGCATTCACTCAATTGCATAAAAACAAATAATGAAAGAAGATTTGGATTTTCCAGGAGTGCTGGAATTCGGGTTATGGAGGTGGTTGAACTCTCAAAGTGCCAGAAAAAAGATCTTTTTCTTTGTCTCCAGACAGGGTATTTATAGGTGAGAATTTGCTCAGAACCCGATCCGGATCGGAGCCACGTGTCATCCATCCCATCAGCCTCGGGTTCGGATGGATTTCTATGTTGACAACGCATCAGAGCAGTGGACGTTGTGGGTAGGAACTGGTCATAGCCACTCCGAATAACCAGGCGCTCATGCAGGGGAGTGACGTGGAAGACAGGTTCAGATCCTGTTTACTGAGCTATTTAATAACTTCATATTCCCATTCTACTTCAAAAATCTTCATTCATAAGTCAACTTCCGGTTAAATAAATATCAAGTTTATTTCTAATTCTCGATTACATACCCTATTATAATTTATTGGTTTTAAACCAAATATTAACTATCTTAATAATATAATTTTTTAAGGAAATAAATTACTTTTATAACACTCGACATCGTCAAATTCTTATTTACAAATCCTTATGGATTTATTCAATTCTACTTACATTTTGAACATCAAAATATATATCATCGTTCCATTTGAAATAATTTCCCAATTTCAAAAATCATTCTTGAATTATATGTGACGACCGCCCACAACCCTCGCACCATACAAGAGAAATAATGCACTGAAAGGTGTGACAGGCAGTTATGGACGATCATCATGGTATGATATAGAAGCAGAACCTGTCATAAACTCACAGCGCAAGAATAAAATATAATAGAATATATACAACAGGTAGTGGTAGTTAAGCAGAAAACACTAAACTTTCATGACAACTAGAAAGTATTTCCTATACACGTGGATAACAACGGTGGTGTTTGTACAATTTGCCTCACTACAAAACTCATAGAGATAACAACAGCGGAAACAAACACTAGATAGTAGTATAGATAGTATGCCAGACTCCTGCTCGCCTCTGAACAGCTACACCGTCCTTACTAAACTATCACCTGCCACCTGCCACCTAGTCTGCCCATCTAACAATCGGATGAACAACCCAAGGTAATAAGAGGAGACATAAAACCTTGAGTCAGACAACAGTCTTAGTGAGAGATAAAACACATAACAAACTTCATCAATAAAGTATATAAGAATGAGTAAACAAAACAAAACAATTCACCCAACTCCAGAGAAGAACTTACACCTGACTTCCCCACAACATGATAATGATAGCCTTTACGATCCATACATCAAAGGAATAACAATCCAGCCATGGCAATAAGAACAGACATTCACACATAGCAATTCAACTCAAACATAGTCACCACAAGCAATCAATCATCCATGACTGACTCTGGCTATCACCACCAACCTTGCTTTGAAACCACTGTTAATTACATGACTGGCTAACAATTTGCCATCAATTGTCAAGGGCCATACAACGAAACCCTGGTTCTAGCCAAACCCCACACACCATACGACGAAATGTGTTTGGGCCATACAAAGAAACCCATGGCACTCGACCATACATGGAAATCGCGTAACCCTTACTTTGAGCCGGCTAGATCCTGCGATAACGATAATCCCTCGACCCTCGCATCTCCAGTCGTTATCAATCACGACTGTTCACCAACTCAGGACACTTTAGAGTTGTAACCACCCTTGTTGTACAACTCTTGACAACGATCACACCACATCACTTTGACTATTAATTAGCTGAGGACACTTTAGAGCAATCTCTCCACACGAACTCAATACACCCTTAAGTCGTTTCCCCATTCGTCACGTCCGATGAACAAGTCACTTTACTTCGTCATTCCCCATGGAATTCACTTCGAAGTTATCACCCCTTTCGAACAAAATAAAGCATCAATCATAAGGTTCAAAACAATCCATAGCATCACATCAATTTGCTAAGGAAAACATACCACAACACTCATGCCATTCGCCGCAGCATTTAGAAGCGCTGCTAAACTCATCATCTATCATCGACCGACCGACCCCTGGGAGCATGACCGACCCAGTTATCTCACATAAGGCCGACCCATCACTCCACCCTTTTTGGCTATGAAGAACTGGACAAAATACCAAAACAGCCTTTTACAGCATTTCTGAAATGCTGTTATATTCCCTGGTTCAATTCTGCATCAATCCATCACTGATCCGTCACTAATCCATTACCGATCCACCCATGTGCGAGCCATCTATGCACGATCCATCCATGAGCGATCTATCCATGCACGAGCCATCACAGATCCGTCACTGAACGACCGGTCACAAATCCGTCACTGACCGACCCCTTCATGATCAACCGACCCCTTACAAATCCGTCACTGACCGACCCATCACAAATCCGTCACTGACCGACCCCTTCATGATCGACCGACCCCTTGCAAATCCATCACTGACCGACCCGTCACAAATCCGTCATAGATCCGTCACTAACCGATCCGTTCGGTCACTGATCCACCGCAGATCTGGACCATGCGCGTGTCATCTATGCAAAATCCATCCATGCCCGATCCATCTCAGTTCCGTCACAAATCCATGACCGATCCTGCATTTCTGACTTGTTTCCCATGAAATCCACCTTGGTGCACGACCGACCTCCCCAACGCGCGACCCAAAACCTGCACCACTCCAATGCAACTCCAATTTCGACTAAAACTTCGCCAATCGATACAATCGACGAAACTAACTCAACTAATTCACCAAGTACTACCACAAACATGTTAGAAACAAATAACATCACCAATTAGGAAAATTCATCAATAATTACATGAAACTTACCAAATCACCATAAATGCAAATATGAACAAAATTATGGATCTAACTTGCATAATCATATGGAATAGCATAGAAATAACATAGAATCATAGATTTAAACTTACTAAATGAGATCTATGGTAAAACACTTGAAATGGATGAAAAACATGATCAAACACTCACGCACTTTATCGAATCTATGTGAGAGATGTAAATCACTCACCGATTCTCCAAAACAAGATAAAATTGATGAAATAAGAATCCAGACAGCAAGCGCCTCGCACCAAACACTTTGATCCGATGAATTCTTGCCTCAATTGATGTAGATCTAGCCTCCAATGGTATAGATCTATGATTTCCCCCTTTTGATGATGATTTTTAATGGTGGAAAGGTGTTAGAGGAAAGTGGAGCACAAGGCCTCCAACGAGAGAATGGAAAACTAAAAACATTTCCTATATCCTTTATCCCTTATTTATAGTTTCCACCAACCTACTAATGGCCTCCCCAATTCATCCCATTAGGCTCCCAAAAGCTGGACAACCAACTGAAAAACCTGAAAACAACGATTTCTCCCAAACCGCTGAGCCAAATCTTTAATGTAACCACTCTACGGAAAGACAATCATCAATTCCTTTCCAACGGCACAGGTCTCACCCTCTGGTTCGACCTGAGTCAAAAGTTATGCCATGTACAAGACTGATTGTGGCAAAATGGTCACAAACAAAATTGGTAAAAATTATGGATATGTCTCACATCCCCATAAGCAACATATTAAAAGATGAGAATGATCCAACCCTCAGCGAATAAAATAAAAATATTTTACGATCTTCCGATATGTAAAATGCGGGCTATTACATTATATTCCTAAATTATTATTAATAATAATAATTTCATTTCATTTATAACACTGTTTATAAACCAACTACTTGTTTTTATAAAACACATTATTATATCTAACCAAACCGAAATTCAATTCCCATCTAAAAATAGAATTTCTTTTTTTAGAATTCAAATTCTTTTCTAATATGTTTCACGATATTTAAATATTGGTTTATTTCATGCTAGTGTAGTTCCATATTCCAAGCAAACAATAATTAAACACATATTATTTATAACATCATATAACGTAATATGTGAAAAACAACAATATAATTGTTGAGGAATCCGGTTGGAACCCTCTAACCTGTTTCCTTGCATCCACAGATGTTAATCAACAGCAATAATACTGATTTCATATTAATATAAAGTGTAATAATAATAGGATCAATATTTAACTAACAGTTTATATAAATAATTGTGTATATAACTTCAACCAATTTATAAGCAGTTCATCCAAACAACCATCACACAACATTCAATCATCATCTATAAATATTAAAATATAATTATAATATTTAAAAACTGGACAGAACTAGTGAGTTTACTCACCTTGTTATGCAGTTAACGGTTTTGCATTTACTTTATTTACAATCAAACAACGTTTGATTTTGTCCTGAATATCCAGTAGTTCAGTTCTCAGATCTTGTTGTTACGATTCCAATGTGACTGATCTAGCTGAATTTTGTCCACGAACCAAGAATTTATCGCAATTACAAGTTAACCCGTCATTTTATAAAGTTATAATTAATTAATTAACGATTTATCTTAATTATATATAGGTCCACGTGATCTACAACAATGTGGTTTCTTCTGTGCATTGTGAACCTAGTTTTGTTTGACAAAGTTATACCATTTAAAACCTTGTATAAGGTATATTAGACTAAACCGTTACTATCATTTCAGTTCTTAACCGGATTTAATCTATTATAGATTAAACTAAAATTTAATTAACTGATTACCCTTTAATTCTTTGTCCACGTCATCCCTTAAACACGGTCTACAGCGTCATGCGTCTTCCTCCCAGTCCACTTCTCCTTCCTGAAGCTCGATCAAACTCTTAACTCGCGATGGCCATCCTTTTTACTTTGCACGAACCCAACCGCAAGTTTCATTTGATAACCGTCGTCGCTCCGATGGTCGGAGGTCCGACCACCAACCCTACCGGACTCGCCACCCTATCACCGTGAACACCCTTCCAATCTGACACCACTTCTAGTAAAACCCACTTCTAGTATTGCCATCAAGTTGCAAACTACCAGTACGTCAACTCCAATATTGAAGACATAACCTACTCCTACAAATCCTTCCACTGCATGTGCTTCTTTCCTCATGGGTTCTCATGAACCCAATACCCAAGTGACCTTACGTCTCTTTTTATTTTCTGGAATGCATACGCTAAAGCATGCAATACATATACCTACGTCCTTTCCAGTTAAACTGCAGTGCATGCTCAAATTCCGAATACCGCATCGACATCGTTATGACCTCTGGCCCCTTGCACCTTGATCCACAGTCAGCCCTAGCCGCTGCTGACCAACTTCGAACAGCACCCAAAGGCTCGGACCCATTAAATCCTATACGAACTGAAGAGGACCTTTACGGGTTTCATATATATAGATTTTCTGACCTTCAGTGAAATATTTGGTCTTGGTTTGATTATACAAGGGTTTTGAAGGATTTGAAATGGTTTTGTTTTCGGTTGAAGAAATAGAATGGGCTGATGAATGGGCAAGAGAACGCTGGTTTTATAATGTGTAATATGAGACTTCTAATGGAAGGAACACACACTTTTATATATTTTATTTTAGTCCAAATATCACAATCAATTTGACCCTGAATTGCCGCAGAAAGGACAACCATACCATGCGCATATTTGCAGATTGTTTAATTGTGTTGCAGAATTGTACAAAGATTTCAGTAGAATGCTTCGTGTGATTGCTTGGTCTACGTGATCTAGGTTTGAGAAATGGGAAGATATTTTTGCAAAGGATAGGTATTATTTTATAATTTCCTTTGTCTTCACGTCTGAAAACAAGGGCACTGATTTGGTTTAAATATATATAGGTGGATTTTTTTTGATTTGGCCGTCTTTTATAAACTTATAACACTTTTAGTCTAGTTTTAAAACTTATTACGAACATAGCATGTTTTATGTCACATCAGCTCAAAACCATAATCAACACAAACGGCATTTGAGATGACGCGTAGAGCATTATTTGGGATGACGCATAGAACTCAATTCTGGGCGTCATTTAAGATGCCGCAGTTAGCGTCATCTTAAATGTCGCTTGTGTTAATATCTGTTTTGCGCTGATATGACATAAACCAGGCTACGGTCGTAATAAATTTTGAAACTAGGCTAAAAGTGTTATAAGATTATAAAAGGTGGCTAAATCTAAAAAAAATCCAAAATATATAGGTGGATTATTTTCTTTGTTTATGTAAAGCATTCAGGCGTCAAGTCCTATATATTTTTTATATTAACTTAATTTATATTGCAGGGTGCAGTTACACGTTATTCTACTTCTCACATCCCACCTGACCATCAATTCCAATCTGCACATGTCCACTTTGTGGTTATGAACATAACTATAAACTATACTAGGTTAGTGCCTAGTTAATGGACGATTAAACATCGACATACAACCTATTTATTATGACATGGTATTCATCTTGTATCATAGGAACCTTATTTTGAGTGTGGCAAGTTATACAATGCGTATTGCATGTACCTATTTCTAGAATATTTTTGTTTGTATTAACTCTGCATTTTTGTTGACTAGATGTAATTGTATAATGTAGGGATGAAATGTATTTTATGAGGTCGACTTCAACCTTACCTGCTTTTATCAACTCAGGAAATAAATACAAAACTTTATCCTATTATATATTATATAAATATTCAAAATATTTGAATTCCAAGCATTTAAATAATCAAACCAATATATTAAATAATTAAATAAAATTAATTATTAAATCACTAAAATTCTAGGGCGTTACAAGCAGGGCCGGCCCAATGCTTTTGGGTGCCCTAGGCAAAGCCCAAGAGGGCAGAAAAAATATTATGCCCCAGGCAAAACCAAACAGAGAGAAGAAATAAAAAAGTTAACATAACAAACTTAGTGAACCTACGGGAATTGAACCCAGAACTTCATGCAACTACTCTCATGACTCAACCACTGCACCACTAACATTTCTACCAATGAAACTTACAGCTTTGTACATCAAGATACTTAGAAGAACATAACCCATTTTGCTGCCCCTCTCCTCCACCTCCGGCGGTGCTGCCCTAGGCGGCCGCCTCGCCCGCCTACCCCTTGGGCCGGGCCTGGTTACAAGGAATCTACAATATCATTGTGATTCTAGATGATTCTCGTTAGTAGTAGATGGTGACTCGGCATTGCTATCAATTATGCATATTCATATTTAGGTATAGGCGATGAAATTTCACGACTTCAGTCACAACGAACATGAATCAAGGTTTATGGTACGATTCGGTACCGACTCGTTTTATTTTAGAAACTACTAGAGTATCATTGAACTGTGTTGATCGTCCTTAGTGGACTTCATCCATAAACAATGATAGGTGTCAACCTATATTCTCTGTTAGCCTCTGACTAGGTTTTAGCTTGTATTATCTATTTTTTCTCGGATTGGGTATTAGTATGTATTCTCTATATGCATTTGACTAGATATTAATCTGTATTCTTTGGTTACCTTGGATTGTTAGGGTTGTTCTGTTATTAATTATGTATCTTGTATTGCTTATTGTTTGTTAGACTTATATGATGCTATTTATGTCACTCTTCCCCTTTTATATAAGGTTACCTATATGATATATTGTTACATGCCAATAATACTTGAGTGTTTATGCTGACATTTCGACTGTAGGAGAACATGTTATGATATGACTTCTTATCCTTTCTTATATGATTACTTTACTTGTTATAGATGTTTCATATTACCCTTGAGCTACATTTATGGAGAGGATTAGCTATGACTAGTGGTTTATTGTTTTATGTATAAATTTATGATATATATTATTTTGAGATAATTTCCCTTCACGCTAGACTTTATGTTTATCCCACGTTGTGTCATTGCATGTTTATGTCGTAACAGCCATTGGATACTCAATTGGATAGTTTAAGAGTCAAGTGCATTGGGAATAAACTTGCAAGACAGCCAAAGCATCTTGGAGGCGTGAAGTCGTTATATTTTAATATGTATATTCAACTTGATGTAGTACATAACATATTCTGCTTTTTCATATACAAGACTTGGGATATCTAATATTGTATTCAAAACTCCATATGAATGGAGCTAGTGTATTCAATACCGTTGTGTTAATATTTATCTTTCAGTTGCTTCTATTAGTGCAGACCTTTGTTTTAATTTGTTTTCCTATTTGTTCTAGTATATTTAGTATATTATACTTTTGTCTTTCCGTTGTGAGACTGATTCGTGGTATTTTGGGTCAAATGTTGTTATTTGACGTTGATTTGAGGCATTACAAAAGGGCGAGTTGTTTCAAGATACCCCTTGGCTGCCCCTACATTTTGAATGGCTTTGCGCACCTTGGATTCAAATCTAAGCCTTTTCCATTCATAATGAAAGCACGAAAATGTTGATCCTAAAACTGGGCCAACACCAAAATCCAGGTATGAAAGCACCAATCCTAGATCAAAAAGTAAACGAAGTGCAGAAAACAGTAAAGTGAAGACACATAATTTTATAGTGGTTCAGGCTACTCTAGCTTACATCCACTTAAGTCAGTTTTTATTATGAACTACTAGTCGAGTCTCTCAAAATTTCAACTAGTTTGTCCTTAGATGTAAGTTACAATGATTTGAATAAGTATTTGAGGAGATAGAAATTGATGAAGCAAAGGTGATCTAATAGCATAATAGCTGAGTCTCTATCAAGATAAGGAGCCAATTTTATAGTTGCAAGTAGGCTTGTATTTATAAGAAAATCCTACAGCATAGAATCCAAGGTCTAATAGCATGAGGTCCGGTTGGTAAGTTGGAACCTAACCAAGACAAGCAACCAACCTTTATCAAAAATGTAACTTAGGTCAACTCATCACGGGTGGGGTCAAATCCATCACCATGGGTCGGGTTTGACCCATACACCTAGTCAAATTTTAGGGTTTCATCACTTGGACCTTCCTCCTACTCTTTGGTCAAGCCTATTGATCCAATCTCTACAAGTTGAATGAAAATCCTTCTCATTAAATCTTCTAGCTTAGCTAATCTATAGAATAGATCATAGAATCCTCCTATAATCTACCATGTCTTCAGTGTGAAGTGCTAGACTAGAATGATTATCACGTGAAGTTGAAGGAATCACTAGATGAGCCATAAAGACTTAGTGCTGAATTTTTTGATGACTCAGGGACGACTCTTCACTTTAGCTCCAAATGAAATGTGTCATTTTTCAACTTTTTTCTTTTCCTTTTCTAGGTGTTTCTATCAAGTTTATAGTAAACCCAACCCCATTCGAATTCTCTGAGTCCAATTAAAGTTGCTTTGATAAAAAAAAGCGGGTCAACCCACGTGCACATATACACGCATTTTATGTATCTATTATATAATGCAAATATAGTACTAAAAAAATATTTATAAATTAAAAAAAATTATGGTTTTATTTAAAATAATTTTAGATTAGATCCAAATTAATTTAAAATTTATAGGCCTAATAAAATGTAAAATGGAATAATTATTTTTGAAATTAACCTATTTAACATGTTGCATGATGGTCTAGATCCAATATTTTAGGTTATTGGAATTGATGTCTTTAAGTTTGTCACACATTGATGACGTTACGGCTATTGCAAGTTGATGGTTGAAGTCATCACAAGTTAATAATTACATTGTTATCACATGTTGAAGTTAAACAACGATCATTGTTGAATGTATGTTATCATTAATTGAAGCTTTTGCACATTGAGGATGTCTTGAAGAAGGTACCCAAAAGTAGTGTTATAATTAGCCATGTGACATTCTCTATTTGGCCTAACCAAGCCACATCATCATGAAGGATTTAGAAGTGAGTTGTGATAAATGTCAAATCGATTCAGCAAATCATAATTGTACATCTCATACAAGTGTTGCATGTCAAAAATCAAAAGGCTCAATTTCTCTAAAAATAGACCTGTACCTACTGATATGGAGCGAATTCCTAATTAAAGATCTCCATTTTTATTTTCTAAAGCACAATAAAAAGCTTGACTTTGACTCTGATAGCCGATATGATCAAATTCAAATTGTAATTTTATGAATTGATGCTTAAACAATTACATATTTGCAAACTTGCCAAAAGAAATGATTTTTTTTTCCTAGTATCATTAAGTTCATGATGATAAAAAATTAACCTAATTGTAACAACCCAAATTTTGCTGCCTTCAAATCGACCGTATGACCCAATCCAAAAGTCGAAAATCCTCAGATTATTAACTTTGGGCACACAAAAACATTAAAACAAACACAAAAGACTTTTACTAACATCATATAAATGTTACATCAGAGTACAAAATATATCATAATACATCGAAAATAGTACAGCGGAAGACAGATTATAGTAAATACTATACAACGCACAGCGGAAACATCAACTAACACAGTGGAAGACCATCAAATGCTGTGGACACAACTTTAAGCTTCAATCCAGGATCCTTCTCAAGAAAAGAACCTGCAAAACAAATTGCTCGACTCCCCATATGGAAAATATGGGCACCCAAGTTTGCAAGGGAAAAACAAACTCTGAGTCAGTCAGGGCACTGGTATGAGAAACTCTATAGTTATAATTAGCTTATTTAAAAGTGTGGCATATCATAGGACCACGCCGTATAACATGGAATGGGTTTACTCCACTAGATTGCCAGTGCGCATACAACTACCATAAATATTAGACTTATGGATCTACAATGCATCATACAACATGCAATTCCTCAATCAACCCATTTAGGCTTAATCCTCAAATTTAGATTTTTTCCAAATCCAATTATCTTTACAGAAATTATTCCTTTGGACTTTATTCGTGATTTCTTATTTCAATTCATTTGAAATACACGTCTAGCTTTCATATCAAAATAGATTTCACTTTGGGATCTCAAACCAAAATATTTGGAAATATGAATTCCAAAATATCACAATGCATACAAACAATATGCAACAAATATTGGGAGGTTTCTCCCGTCAACAAGGCAAAGGGTATGTTCCTTATTCACTCGATATATATATATATATATATATATATATATATATATATATATTGCACCCTATAGAAATAGGCATGCACTGACCACTGACCAATTCTTAAGGTCTTGGGTCCTCTCTCCCCCATACTTTTAATCGTCAGGGTTACCCGAATCTTTAACCACATACTAAATCATTTCATATCCCGAAGTGGAAAAATCATTTTACAACATAATAATCATGTAACATCCCGGATATTTCTATAAATATTTGATTGTGCGTATATGTAAATATATGCATGGTCATGGATAATTTTAAGAAAAATGTTATAAAGGTAATGCATGAATATATGTTAAAAGAAAAAGATTCATTCATTTTAAAAAGGTTAATGCATTAAATGTGCAAGTAAAAGAAAGAAATCAATGTGTAAATGCATTAATATAAAAACAGAGATAAGCAAGGAAAAATTAATGAGACAATTTCATGCAACAATAAAAACAAGGAAAGATGTAAAGTTTTAATGCATGAAAAAAAAGAGGAAGTTAAGAATGTAAGCAATAAAGGTATGCAATAAATAGAAAGGAAAGGTAAAGAATCAATGTAATAAAGTACATGCATATCATACATTAACGAGAAGATTAGTGCAAAGGAATGCATGTAATGCATGCAATAAAATGCGTGTAATAATATAAAAAAAAATTAATGAATTGATGGCATGCATAAAAATGGTTAATAAGAGGGTATCATAATCAGTGCATATATATATATATATATATATATATATATATATATATATATATATTAATATTAAAATGCAAACGGAATAAAGAGGTGAATTAATAACATGCAATTAATTATGTGCATGTGAATATATGCATAAGTTAATATATTGAAAGTTATATTGTTAATGCATAGAATAATAAAAAGAATTGAGCGCATAAAAGTAGAGTGCATTAATTACAATGAATTAATAAATAAATAAATGCATTAAAGGTAAATTGATTGATTGTAAAATAAGGATGTGCAATCAAAATAAAAAGAAAGTTAAATGCATGAAGGAAAATTAATTGATTGGAGAAAGAATGTTATATGCAATGCAGTGTGAAAGCGGTTAAAAAGATGGTTTAATTAAAAAGATGGTGTGAAAAGGGGTTATGTAGAGAGGAGGTTAAAAAGAGGAAAAAAATATAAAAAAATATATAATAATAAAAGCACATGCCCCTGCGCATGGTCTTTGGGTGGAACGCACCCTGGCTGTGTTGGCTGGGATCTGGAATGTCCTTTTCTAGGGTGAGGTGAACGGTTTAGATGAGTTTTTTTATTTAATCATAAGGGCCAAGTTCTTCTAACCCACCTATAAATAAAACCTTAAACCCACTAATTTATTCATCTAATTCTATGGCGATGCCATGAATTCCTTCTTCTTCTTCTTCTTCCCCAAGAAATTCTTAAATCTAATCTCTTTTCTTTTCTCCAAATCTCTTAATAAAATAAAAGATTAGATTTAGAATTTCTTCTATTCCAAAATAAAGAGAAAAGGGATTTTGATCTACAATCTACACCGCAAGAAAGGGAAGAACTTTGGATGCTAATCTAAATCAGACCTAGGGAAGCAAAAATCACTGTGAGTAGATTTAAATTACCCTTGTTGAATAATAGTAGATGTATCGTTTAGCAATTCCCCAAGTTAATTTGTTTAATTCAATTGAAATAATTCAGATTTTATGCGTATTCTATTCTTCATCTTCCCCTTTCCTTTTTATTTTTAAGATTAGGCTAACTTCGTGCCTAATCCAAATCTCGCTGAAAAACATGCGTATGAACAAAGATTGGAATAGTGAAAATAATGTTTGGGAATTTGGGAATAATATGTAATTGGGGAATTGTGGAATAACATATAACATAACCTGAGATTGGAAAGTTAGTGGAAATTGGCACATATATTAACCTAGAACATAAAAGAAAATATGTGCGATTAAAATTGAGAATGATTAGATATACTTGGGTATGTTGAATCAAGAATTTATGCATGAACTAATGTACATAAGAAAAGTTAGAATTGAAGATTTAGACATGTGGGATTATAAGTTAAACTGGGATTTATGCAATAAGAATGAGGGTTGATATGAATTATTGATAACTTTAAAAACAATTAACTTGGGTATAATTAGGTATAACTTATATACATGAAAAGTTGGGCATAACATGTAATAAGGATAATTGGCATAAATATGTACGAGATTATGTAATCATGGTAGAATTTATGTATCCAAATCAAATTGGAACCATAAACATGAAATTGGGTTTAGAAGCGTGAACATGAATTATTAGATCAGGATAAATAGGCATATAAAACCTAGATTGAAATTGTCGGTTAAAAGATGAACATGCCTAACCCGAGGTTAGATTAAGTTGTGGTGTAAGTCTGCCTGGAACCGCCCGACATATCCAACAACCGCAAGCAACATGTCTAATGTGAGAGGTTGAGTGCATTAATAAAAAGATTAATGCTATGAAACAAACATGTTAAGTGTGCTAAGGTTAAGTAAACGGAGGCGTATAGACAAACTTAACCAACGTAATAATAGGGAATGGCAGCAAACCTTAGTTAAGAAAACTAAGTAAATAACGATGGATTATGGCAACATCAACAGATACGGGTATAACTGAATGGGAAGATAATAGGTAAGCTTGTTACAAGACAAGTAAGAATTATAACATAGGTTATAATGATCGATACAAAGATGAAATAACTTATGAAAGAATGCAAGCTGTACTTAATTGAAGATTAAGTAATCCGTGGGAACGGGAAAACATAAGTTATATGAGTAAGGGGAAAACTTATTAGTAAAACTTAGTTACGATGACTAAGTTAATGAGTAAACGATAAAGAGAATTTGTTAGTAAACCTTAGTTAAGAGAACTAAGTAAACAATCATGGAAAGTCATGTTGGTAAACCTTAGTTAAGAGGACTAAGTAAATAGTTACAGAAAGTCGTGTTTGAGCTTGTTAGTAAACCTTAGTTAAGAGAACTAAATAAATAATTAAAAGATCGCGGCTACATAAGAAATAGGGAAAGACTTATGAAAAAGAAACTTGGTAATTTAAAAACTAATATGGATGAGATAACCAAGTTAAAAACAATACCTAATGAGATAGAGCAAGCGCAAAATTAGAAGATTAGACTTAAGGTCTAATAATACGAAAGGGTAAGGCGCTTGGACCAGTCCATACGATAGGGGATGAATAACCAAACATGGTAGATCATCACTATGTCGTAGGGTGCAAGGGGGAGCGAACGTCCATCTGGTCATGTAGAAGGCTCCAAGGGACTGGGTTACGAAGCACGCGGCTTCTGGGGATGAGAGGGTACTCTTGGTATCCCTCTGTGAGCGGCAGATGATACGCCTGTGTTCATAGAGGTTAGGTCTGCGTGAGAAGAACCAATGAGTACGCCTTGATTGCAAAACAAGAGGCAATCAAAAGACTAAGATGGACCAGCGTGATTAGGCGAGACCAGTTAGTGCCCTGTGATAGCAACTCGTCGTCTACCTACCATCTTCAGTCAGTACGTGAAGCGGAAAGGCGGGGAACTCCAAAAGACCATATACTTTGCTATCTAATTATGGGTGAGGTTGACCAATAGGATTGAAGTGCATAGGGGGCCGGGGTTACTGTTCTCATTCTTGATATTCTTGGGTGCCTTTCATTAGTTGAGGGAGGGGTCTAGTGGGGAACATAACCACTATAAAAGTAGACCTTAACATCTGCATCAGTAGATATCTAAAAGCTTCCGACCGAGTTCTGTGTTTCTTGATTAGCCCTGCCACGGGACTCAGGCGCACATATAGAGAACATATGCAAATAGACATCGAGTACGATTGACAATACGTACGTGGGAAAAGTCTAGGTACACTCATGTCGCTCTGGGTGGTGTACCATAGACTAGAGGGCATTATTCGATGACAGAATCTAGTAGGGTCTAGAATAGCAGTCCATACGCTTACGTAACACAGTGATGATAGTTTTATGCAAACGTAGCGTTGATATACATACGACATGCGACATTGGATAAGGGAATGCGTACATACGGTGGAGACCATGCGAGTAGTGTATACCTTAATTGGGGGTAGTTACACATACACTATATTAGGTTAATCTACCAGAGAGTACATAGTTGCGACGTGTGTGTAAGCCTTGAGTGCTAATAACACAAATAACCTAATAAATAAGAAAATATAATTGAACGGTATATGTAGGATTATCCAAAAAGTGTAGTTTAAATTCATTCATACTGAACTAATGTTCTGACCCCCTCCTTATAACATTCGCAGGTTAGGTTCATGACAGAGACTGTATAGCTTTGGATACTGGTTTAGCATTATTATTAAGGTAAAGCTATGTTTCAACTATATTTTATTTATTCGTTCCTCTATGAGATATTTTCCGAACTCTGACATATTTTATGTCTCTATCTTTCCTGTAGGATACCACACCAAACCAACTCGGGTTCGATGGATTGGGTTTTTGAAAAAAATTCGGTCCGTCGGAATCCGGGTTGTTACATCTAGTATCAGAGCTTCGGTTTAGTGTTCCTAGAGAAATAATGAGTGAGCGTATTTGTATTTTCAGAAATATAAATATAATATATATATAAACCTAAGTCCATAAAAGAGCCAACTAGGTAGAAAGAGTAAAATATGGAATGAGTTGGGATATTGGTTTATACACTAAAGGAATGAATATAGAAATTTTAAGACCCTTAGGTGGTTTGGTTGGAAAGTGTACAATATGATTTGGTATTGGAGAAAGAAAGTATCCCATAAGATTGAAACTAAAATGTTAGTATTTCGGAATAGTGGGTTTAGAAGTGAAACCTTATAAATTAGTAAAAAAGTTAGAATGTGGAAAATGGATTAGGAATATATATAGTTGAGAACTGTCTAGGAAAGCCTAGTTGAGTTAAAGACCCACTTTGAGTCTAACCCAATGATTAACTTTTAAGAACTTGAATTTGTAAAAGTTTTTACAAAAGAGTTTGTGGTGTTTTCAAGTTTTAATCTTAAAAGTATTTTTGATGTTTGAGGAAAATATGTAAAGAACATATTTAGTGCATGTTGGATTTTAAAGTAAAGTGGGGTATATATTTTGTAAAACAATGATTACTTGTTTTAAAAAGAATTCTCTCATGAAAAAGTTGCATTCTGAAAAGGAAGTTTTAAAATCTCTATTCTGTTAACAATAAATTTTGATTATTAATCTATAAAGAAATTTTGTTGGGAGGACAAAATAAGTTGTAGAGAGTAAGAATAGAGTAGATTTTTGCACCTTGTAGAAAGCAGCCAAAATTAACATAGGTAGAAACAATGTGAACCCGATTAAGAAGTAGTTGACCTTGTCTACTCCAGTTTTGTGATTTGAAAAAAAATGTGTTTTGCAATTTTATTTTGTGACATGTTTTTATGGTTTGGCAAAAGCAAGTTTTGGAGAAGAAAATAGAGTTTTAACACTTTTAAATTTTGGAAGAAAAACGTAATGAAAAGAAAGGAAGCCAAACCATGTTTTTAGAAAAAAAAATGGAGTAGGTAAAGATTAGTGCCTAGAAAGAATGAGAGAAATAAAAAAGATCATCTTGGAATGGTATAAAATTCCCGTAGAATGCATAAGCATTAAGAAACTTAGGTTTGTTGCTTGAGAAAAACAAAAGTATAGGCTAGTAATACACATCATGGACTAGTAGTAATTACTAGGTAGTGAAGGGCAAGTAAGTGTGTAGATCCCGTTGTTTGGACTTGTGACCTAGTCCTAAGATTCTTGGCCCGTAATAGTTGTTGTGTAGAAAAATGGGAAGGCTTATTTGAAAAACAATAAACTTAAGTAATTGTACTAAGTCAAATAAGCTAAGGAAGAGAATAGCCTAACTAAAAAGAAAACAACAAATTCAGTAAAGCAACAAACGTGATGGGAAAAGAAAATGAAAATCTTAAGAAAAAGATGAATAAAAATGATTTTTTTCCAAGTTGAAAAAGAAAAGAATTTTTTTCTTATGTGCTTGTACTTGGATAGGAAAATAGGAAATCTTTATTGAATAGTTATGTAAAACCCAAGTACAATTAGAAAATGTACATAAAAAAATGGAAGATGTGACTTTTTCCATTTTATACCTTTTGGTAACATAAGAAATCGAATTTAGAAAATTATTTTTTTTCTAAATTTTGAAATTTAATGATGGCTTGTAGGGTTTTGGATGCAACAATTGGATGAACTATGCTCTTACTCTGTAAGAGTGTGGGGAAATTTGGGTGAAAAATATTTTGATTTTTCAAAAATATTGCATACATATAGAACTGTAAGTATATTTAGGATGTAAGCATCATGTTTTAAAAATATGTAAAAGTTTGCATACATATAGGGGTATCAATTAGGTATACATTGTTTATTATGATATATTTCACTTTGCACATGCGCACAATGGTTGCAAAAATTGTATGCACACATGATGGTTGAATATTATGCGAGGGATTATCTATTTTACCCCTATCGAATTTCGGGGACGAAATTCCTTAAGGGTGGGAGAATGTAATACCCCCGAATATTTCTATAAATATTTGATTGTGCGTATATGTAAATATATGCATAATCATTGATAATTTAAAAAAAATATTATAAAGGTAATGCATGAATATATGTTTAAAAAAAAGATTCATGCATTTTAAAAAGGTTAATGCATTAAATGTGCAAGTAAAAGGAAGAAATCGATGTGTAAATGAATTAATATAAAAACATAGATAAGCAAAGATAAATTAATGAGACAATTTCATGCAACAATAAAAATAAGGAAAGATGTAAAGTCTTAATGCATGAAAAAAGAGAGGAAGTTAACAATGTAAGCAATAAAGGTATGCAATAAATAGAAATGAAAGATAAAGAATCAATGTAATAAAATACATGCATATCATGCATTAACGAGAAGATTAGTGCAAAGGAATGCATGTAATGCATGCAATAAAGTGCATGTAATAATATAAAAAGAAAAAAAAGAGAAACATTAATGAATTGATGACATGCATAAAAATGGTTAATAAAGAGGGTATCATAATCAGTGCATATATATATATATATATATATATATATATTAAAATGCAAATGGAAGAAAGAGGTGAATTAATAACATGCAATTAATTATGTGCATGTGAATATATGCATAAGTTAATATATTGAAAGTTATATTGTTAATGCATAGAATAATAAAAAGAATTGAGCGCATAAAAGTAGAGTGCATTAATTACAATGAATTAATAAATAAATGCATTAAAGGTAAATTGATTGATTGTAAAATAAGGATGTGCAATCAAAATAAAAAGAAAGTTAAATGCATGAAGGAAAATTAATTGATTGGAGAAAGAATAATATATGCAATGTAGTGTGAAAGCGGTTAAAAAGATGGATTAATTAAAAAGATGATGTGAAAAGGGGTTATGTAGAGAGGAGGTTAAAAAGAGGAAAAAATATATATAAATATATATAATAATAATAGCACATGCCCCTGCGCATGGTCTATGGGTGCAACGCACCCTGGCTGTGTTGGTTGGGTTATGGAATGTTCTTCTCTAGGATGAGATGGACGGTTTAGATGAGTTTTTTAATTTAATCCTAAGGGCCAAGTTCTTCTAACCCACCTATAAATAAAACCTTAAACCCACTGTTTTATTCATCAAATTCTATGGCGACGGTATGGCCTCTTTCTTCTTCTTCCCCAACAAATTCTTAAATCTAATCTCTTTTCTTATCTCCAAATCTCTTAATAAAATAAAAGATTAGATTTAGAATTTCTTCTATTTCAAAATAAAGAGAAAACGAATTTTGATCTACAATCTATGCTGCAAGAAAGGGAAGAACTTTGGATGATAATCTAAATCAGACCTAGGAAAGCAAAAATCACTGTGAGTGGATTTAAATTACCCTTGTTGAATAATAATAGATGTATCATTTAGCAATTCCCCAAGTTAATTTGTTTAATTCAATTGAAATAATTCAGATTTTATGCGTATTCTGTTCTTCTTCTTCCCCTTTCCTTTTTATTTTTAAGATTAGGCTAACTTCGAGCCTAATTCAAATCTCGCTGAAAAACATGCGTATGAACAAAGATTGGAATAGTGAAAATAATGTTAGGGAATTTGGGAATAATTTGTAATTGGGGAATTGTGGAATAACATATAACATAGCCTAAGATTGGAAAATTAGGGGAAATTGGCACATATATTAACCTAGAACATAAAAGAAAATATGTGCGATTAAAATTGAGAATGATTAGATATACTTGGGTATGTTGAATCAAGAATTTATGCATGAACTATATGTACATAAGAAAAGTTAGAATTGAAGATTTAGACATATGGGATTATAAGTTGAACTGGGATTTATGCAATAAGAATGAGGGTTGATATGAACTAATTGTTCTAAGCAATAAGAATGAGGGTTGACATGAATTATTGATAACTTTAAAAACAATTAACTTGGGTATAATTAGGTATAACTTATATACATGAAAAGTTGGGCATAACATGTAATAAGGATAATTGTCATAAATATGTACGAGATTATGTAATCATGGTAGAATTTATGTATCCAAATCGAATTGGAACCATAAACATGAAATTGGGTTTAGAAGCGTGAACATGAATTATTGGATTGGGATAAATAGGCATATAAAACCTAGAATGAAATTGTCAGTTAAAAGATGAACGTGCATAACCCGAGGTTAGATTGAGTTGCGGTGTAAATCTGCCCGGAACCGCCCGGCACATCCAGCAACTGCAACAACAAGTCTAATGTGAGAGGTTAGCGCATTAAGCCCAAAACCCGAGGTTAGAACGAGTTTGCGGTAGAAGTCTGCCTGGAACCGCCCGGCATATTCAGCAACCGCAAGCAACATGTCTAATGTGAGAGGTTGAGTGCATTAATAAAAAGATTAATGCTACGAAACAAATATGTTAAATGTGCTAAGGTTAAGTAAACGGAGGCGTATAGACAAACTTAACCAACGTAATAATAGGGAATGGCAGCAAACCTTAGTTAAGAAAACTAAGTAAATAACGATGGATTATGGCAACATCAACAGATACGAGTATAACTGAATGGGAAGATAATAGGTAAGCTTGTTACAAGACAAGTAAGAATTATAACATAGGTTATAATGATCGATACAAAAATGAAATAACTTATGAAAGAATGCAAGCCATACTTAATTGAAGATTAAGTAATCCGTGGGAATGGGGAAACATAAGTTATATGAGTAAGGGGAAAACTTATTAGTAAAACTTAGTTAAGATGACTAAGTTAATGAGTAAACGATAAAGAGAATTTGTTAGTAAACCTTAGTTAAGAGAACTAAGTAAACAATCATGGAAAGTCATGTTGGTAAACCTTAGTTAAGAGGACTAAGTAAATAGTTACAGAAAGTCGTGTTTGAGCTTGTTAGTAAACCTTAGTTAAGAGAACTAAGTAAATAATTAAAAGATCGCGGCTACATAAGAAATAGGGAAAGACTTATGAAAAAGAAACTTGGTAATTTAAAAACTAATATGGATGAGATAACCAAGTTAAAAACAAAACCTAATGAGATAGAGCAAGCGCAAAATTAGAAGATTAGACTTAAGGTTTAATAACACGAAAGGGTAAGGCGCTTGGACCAGTCCATACGATAGGGGATGAATAACCAAACACGGTAGATCATCACGATGTCGTAGGGCGCAAGAGGGAGCGAACGTCCATCTGATCATGTCGAAGGCTCCAAGGGACTGGGTTACGAAGCACGCAGCTTCTGGGGACGTGAGGTTACTCTTGGTATCCCTCTGTGAGTGATAGATGATACGCCTGTGCTCACAGAGGTTGTGTCTGCGTGGGAAGAACCAATGAGTATGCCTTGATTGCAAAACAAGAGGCAATCAAAAGACTAAGATGGACCAACGTGATTCGGCGGGACCAGTTAGTGCCTTGTGATAGCAACTCATCGTCTACCTACCACTTCAGTCAGTACGTGAAGCGGAAAGGCGGAGAACTCCAAAAGACCATATACTTTGCTATTTACTTATGGGTGAGGTTGGCCATTAGGATTAAAGGGCATAGGGGGACGGGGTTACAATTCTCATTCTTGATATTCTTGGGTGTCTTTCATTAATTGAGGGAGGGGTCTAGTGGGACCATAGCCACTATAAAAGCAGACCTTAGCATCTGCATCGGCAGATATCTGAAAGCTCCCGACCGAGTTTCATGCCTTGATTAGCCCTGCCACGGGACTCGGGCGCACATATAGAGAGCATATGCAAATAGACATCGAGTACGATTGACGATACGTACGTGGGAAAAGTCTAGGTACACTCATGTCGCTCTGGGTGGTGTACCATAGACTAGAGGGCATTATTCGATGACAGAATCTAGTAGGATCTAGAATGGCAATCCAAACGCTTACGTAACACAGTGATGATAGTTTTACGCAAACGTAGCGTTGATATACATACGACATGTGACATTGGATAAGGGACTGCGTACATACAGTGGAGACCATGCGAGTAGAGTATACCTTAATTGGGGGTAGCTACACATACACTATATTAG
The DNA here is from genome assembly GCA_030737875.1 of Allium sativum. Classification (NCBI taxonomy): domain Eukaryota; kingdom Viridiplantae; phylum Streptophyta; class Magnoliopsida; order Asparagales; family Amaryllidaceae; genus Allium; species Allium sativum. The sequence continues at coordinate 155,033,349 of CM060912.1, forward strand.
GTTAATCTACTAGAGAGTAGATGGGTGCGACGTGTGTGTAAGTCTTGAGTGTTAATAACACAAATAACCTAATAAATAAGAAAATATAATTGAAGGGTATATGTAGGATTATCCAAAAAGTGTAGTTTAAATTCATTCACACAGAACTTATGTTCTGCCCCCTCCTCATAACATTCGCAGGTTAGGTTCATGACAGAGACTGTATAGCTTTGGATACTGATTTAGCAGTATTATTATTAAGGTAAAGCTATGTTTCAACTACACTATATTTATTCATTCCGCTGTGAGATATTTTTCGAACTCTAACATGTTTTATGTCTCTGTCTTTCCTGTAGGATACCACAGCAAACCAACTCGGGTTCGATGGATTGGATTTTTGAAAAAAAATCGATCCGTTGGAATTCGGGTTGTTACAAATCACAAGTGCAACTATAGTACTTCACATCAGCAATTTACACATATGATCAGTCACTATTAATCATATAACCTTTGAGCTCGTACGTCTCAAAGAAGGGTGTTAAGCAAGAGAATAAATTCTCCTCCACCAAACAAATATATCATCAATAACAACTAATCAGTTATGTAATGAACTGCAATGTCAAACACATAATACTTTTCTAAATCATGTCAGGAAACATCGGCTTCAATCCTCGAAATCCTTTCTGTTTTATAAAACATTTTTATAAAACTTTCATTGTCCAAATTCGGGAACATACTTTTCTTTTCACTTATGAAAATCTCATTTCAAAAATCATTCATTAAATTTGAAATGAACCAAACTACATCGCTAAACACCTCATAATCAAATCAGGAAATAAATCACGAGGTGTTAGCATACAAATATTTCTACGCAACCCAATGCTAAATGTAAAAGCATACTTGCTCATAAACTGGTTGAGCATAATCAATCAATAATAATGAATATCCACAACCAAGTATATTTGCCTCTAACTCTTTTGAATCATTTATTATGATTTAACATAACTTTTCTCTATTTTTATTAATATAAAAATAATCCATATTAATAATCTTCCATTACAGGACGTTATTGGTTTTGGCATTGTTTTTATTCAAACTTGGATTTAACATTTCTCAAAATTTAACTGTTGGATCTTAACATACTTGTTATCGATGGAAAGATGTAACGACCCAGAAAATCTGAACCAATTTAAAATTTTCAAATTGGCTAAAATAATGGATTTTAAATATTTAAAATAAATATTTTAAATAATAGCAATGAAAAGTGAGTTTGAATCGACGATTGAAAATGAATATAATTAATTCTAATTATTAACAAGGCCTGAAAAGGCGCTGCAGTTTCAAAAATTGAATTCAAACTTTGTCACAACTGTACCGGGTGCAAAACAAAACGGATTTTAGTGAAACCAAAAATATTTAAATCTGTTAGTGAATACCTTTCTAACGAATCTGAAAAATCGAATTGTCATAGCGGAAAGCAAAAGTTATGGCCAAATGAATTTTCAGAAAGGTCGCTATGGAATTTATATAGCCCGGGAAATTGGCCATTTTGCATACGACCTCGAAATTCGACGAAACCACTTTTGTTGGATCCGGGATGTGAAGTTATTGCTAGGTTTCAAATTTCATAATTTTTGAAGCTAGTATACGAGCGTGGCAAAGGAAAACGTGTTTTGGTCAATTACAATTAAATTGGATCGACCAGAAATGGGCCTTTTTGCAAACGGTCTCAGAATTCGACGAAACTAGTTTTGTTGGGACCGTATCGTCAAATCATAGCCAGATTTATTTTTCTGGAATTTTTCGTATCAGTTTGTGGCCCTGGAAAATTGAAATGTTCGTTCAAATCAAATATTGAATGTTATATATTTTAATTTGAAGGAAAATTGACTGAAACAGTCGAATGGGCCTACGAAACATATCCCATTGAGTTCGGAAAGGGGGTAAAACGCTAGGGACGACAGTCGTTGGGTTTGAATTGGTGTTCGTATGTGGCAAGGGGTATTTTCGGATTTTTAAAACTTTATAAATAAATAAAAACTATTGGTCCACGTCAGAAAGAACACCCCCCCCCCCCCGCCGCTTTTCTCTCTCCCCCCCAAATCGAACGACGAAAACCCGATCCCACCTTCCCCCTCATTTTCCGATCAACCCACGCACCATTAGGCCTCGACCCAGTTGAGGATTTTGAAGTCCTTCCCTCGCTCTTCAAATCCATATAAGTTTGACCCCCGATAGTTGAGTGGTTCTCGAGTTCTGGGCCCACGAAGTGCCGCCGTTCGCCATCGAATTGCCCTCTCTAGCCGCCGTCGAGTCCAGCCTAGGTGGGTGGCGCATGAAGCTTACTCGGAGGTCGACAGGGTGGTGAAGTCTGATCGGGGCGAAGCGGAGTAGTTTGATCGAAAAGATCAACCCTAGTTTTGAACGAAATCGTGAGGTACGGTTGTTATATTATATAAACTATTTAATAGCAGTTCTAAGCACTACGGTTTTTGATTTCACTGTAAAAATCATATCTTTTTCGTTTGTTGACGAAATTCAGTGAAACAAGAGACAGTGGACTCGTGTGGACGTCTTCTACATTCTAGAAGAGACCGCATATTTTTCTGAGCCTTCTGCTATTTTTGGTGGAGTGGAACCCAATGTGAGATTTCTAATTTATAAACGATATGGAAAACGACGATGTATAAATTATATAGTCGATGTATGAGTTATATAAGCGTTGTACACCTCATGTATAAGCGTTGTATAAGTTGTACGTTCGATGTATAAGTTATATATGCGTTGTAAAAATTATATATGTGTTGAAATAGAAGTGAATTGCTATATATAAATATATATATATACGCCCCTCGTCCACAAACCATGGACGATATTTATTGGTTGTGATTGCTGTGAAAATTGATTGATAGCGAATGGTTGATTGGATTGTTTGTGGTTGATATTGATTGATTGTGGTTGAAAAATACCCATTTGTGGTTGAGAAATATTTGGTTGAAACCACATAGGATTAGTTTGTGGAAATGAAATAAATATATACATGCCGCCTGCGTGCGAACTAGATGCATGATCCCCATTGTCAAAAACCGCGAGGTTTTAAGGTAGAGCGAGGAGCCGTACTAGGGACGGTCCCGGTTTTAACTACACTGCCGTTATGCTGCCAAAATTTTGAATAATATTCATGTGTTTGAATTATTTTCATTTGCTGAAATTATATTTATTCGTTAAATAGAAAACCTTCATGTGTTGAATTGAAATTCATTTGTTGATTAGAAATTCATGTGTTGAATGGTATTCGTGTTTTAAATACGAAAATCACATTTTTATCTATATATATAAACTATAGAAAACCTTCATGTGTTGAATCGATATTCATTCGTTGAATAGAAATTCATGTGTTGAATGGTGTTCATGTTTTAAATATAAAAATCACATTTTTATCTATATATATAAAATATAGAAAACCTTCATGTGTTGAATCGATATTCATTCGTTGAATAGAAATTCATGTGTTGAATGGTGTTCGTGTTTTAAATATAAAAATCACATTTTTATCTATATATATATAAACTATAGAAAACCTTCATGTGTTGAATCGATATTCATTCGTTGAATAGAAATTCATGTGTTGAATAGTATTCATATTTTGAAATAAATTGTTTCATAATAAAAATCACCTTTTATCAACTATGTAAAATGACCTTGTTTTAAAAGAAATTGTTTTATAATGAAAATCCTATTTTTTATTACCTATATAAACTATATAAAATAATAGTGTTTTAAAAAGAATTGTTTTACAATAAAAATCACATTTTTATTGTATACATGAATTGTTGAATATAGTGAAGTGTTGAAATAGAAGACAGTTAGATAAAAATATTATTTTTATCAAATGTATGAAAAGAATGTAGCTTTGAAATCGAATAATCGATATATATATATATATAAATAGAATTAAAATATATCGAATAACGACGCTGCAGTTCGTATTTTGAAACCGTGATTTCAAACAATTATACCGGGAGATCCGACCATCGGATTTTCCTGAAATCGCAACCGATGGGTTCGCCTTGGAAATATCTTTCCAACGGCACCAACTTTGTAAAAATCCAACGATTGGATTGTCTGGAATGTTTAATTCAAATCTGAAGAAAAACAGCGCCAGAATCGATTATATTTATATTTATATATAAATATAATTAAATATAATCGAATAACGACGCTGCAGTTCGTATTTCGAAATCGAAACTTCAAACGATTGTACCGGGAGATCCGACCGTCGGATTTTCCCGAAACTGGAACCATTGGATTCATTTTGAAAATATCTTCCTAATGATGTAAATTTTATGAAGATCCAACGGTTAGATTTTCAGATATGTGTAAATCAAATCTGAAGAAAAACAGCGCCACGGTCGCGTTATGGCCCGAAGCGTCGTTTTGAATAAAATGGCTATTTTAAAATAAATAAAAATGGCGATAAATCGTTATAAAATATTATAAATGATATGGATGTGATTTAGAAATTAACTGAAGGTTGGCTAAGTCAAATGGTTTCCTGGGTGTTGATCTGATGTTGGTTTCGGCCTTCGGGGTTAATACTTGGGAAATCGTTCTCTTACTGATTGACGGTTAGTGACTAATGAATTGAAATGATGCGTGTATATGTTAGTGTTGCACTTGTTTATTATATACGCGAGTTGCTCAGAAAGACCGGGTTTATCCCATTCTGAATAACTGAATCGACGATAAGAAATCGAAGATGAAGACGATGGTCGAAGACTGGAGATCTTCACCTCGTTTGGATGGTAACCGAGGTCCTGATTGGGAGGCATCCCGAAATATGGATAATGAGTGGTGATCGTCCAGACGTATGTGGTGATCAATGGGTTTGCGAGGTATATAGTGCCTCCGGTTTCGTTCAGACCCAGAACGGACTTGTGAATGGACTGTGTGTCTGACATTAGATTTTATTCTGTGTTGATTAATCTCTGTTAAATATACATCTGTTTGGCGACGGAGAATTTATTCTTTTGCTTAACGCCCTTCTCTGAAACGCACGAGCTCAGAGGTTGTATATCGATGGACATCAGTCGCATGGCATGAATGGCTAGTGTGGCATGCCTAAGTGGCAAATGATCAGGGCTTCTATTGAAAAGCAAAGTCTTGTGGTGATGATCAAAGCACCGCCTGTGTGGCGTAGCTTTGTGTATAGCGTGAAATCGCGAGCCTCACACCCGGTATGAATCAGAAACGGGAGGAAGGACCTCAGGGAGGACATGCGTTTCTTTCTAGTTAGAAGTGGCATAAGTGGTTTTACACGCCCTGACGAGTTTGACTTATGTGGTTGTTGCTGTTGCGAGGCGCCTCGGTTTGATCGGACGATCCGGGTCCAATGGAGTCATTCGTTGGCTCATTTACGCCCCATAGGGCGGGGAAACGCATTGTTCAGGAATTTTAATCCATATCGGTGGACCGGCCCTGACGATCCCAGGGTCACTCGAGCTCTGATCCTGTGGCTCGGGCTAGAGAGTCACGAATTCGGTAAGGACTATCTTTTGCCTTGGTTCATGACGGAAATCCAATTTCTAAATACGACATCGTGCGGTTTTGATTGTATATATATATGGCGACATGATATATGGTACCCATGCCGTCTAAGATTGATAGTTATGATTCAAAATTGTTTTTGAAACATGCAAACACTAGTAATAATATCAATTGCTTTTGTTTTATCCGTATCAAGCATATTTTGGCCGTTATAAGGTAAAAACTCTATCCTCCGGTTTGTGTTGCATTGTGTGATGGGAACTGAGTCTTATAATGGCTTCATTTTTATAAAAAGCATTGCGATGTTTAAAAGAATGACTTGTTTTAAAGCACTGGCAATCCAATGGAGTAAACCCGTTCCACGAAAGTGGCGTGGTCCTGTGATTAGCCATATTTGAAATGTGTTGGGTAGATTTCTCATACCAGCCCCATGACTGACTCATAGTTTGTTTCACTTTCAAACTCGGGTGCCCCTTTTTCTACACGGGCAGCCTTGTATTCAGGTTTAGCAGGCTTTATCTGGATAGCTGGAGCTGGAGATGGATTCTATCATTTATCTCTTTTTATGTTGTTCAGCTCCTATTGTACATATTTTGTTTGTTTTCCGTTGTAGACATTTATGTATAGCTGAACTGTAATTGTACTAAGCAAGATCCTGTATACTGTGTAACTCTGATGATTACTTTTATCCAGTATATTCTATTGTTCATTATTTGGTGTATTTATTTAATTTTGTTCTGCTGTTTTCTGTTTCTGTGTTATATTCCAAAGATTACCCTTGTCTCCGTGTGTATGGGAAATGGGGTCGTCACAACGTGGTATCAGAGCTTTGGTTAAGCTTAGTTCTGGAATATAACATTTGAACGAACTCGTCAGAAATAGAACCAGTAGTGTTCTAGGACGGGTAACTCTATACAGATAGGATCAGCAATATCCTAGTATGAGTAAAGCGGAATGAAATTACACCTCGACAGACACATTTACATTTGAAGTATATGTTTCTATGTTTTAAAATACCCTTTCTGTGACCTGACACTTGATCTGCTGTTTGCAGAAGTACTAGAAAAATGGGTGCCAGAAACAGAAGGAATATAGAACCAGATCTAGAAGCTCTATTAAAGAGATATCGAAATCTGAACGGAGCACAGTTCTCGGGCAATGAATCTATTATTCAAACTCAAGCTTGGATGAGTTCTGTCGAAAGAATTTTTGAGCGTATCCAGCTGAGAGATGATCAGAAAAGATTAGTAGCCTCTTGGGCGCTCAAAGAAGAAGCTTTAATCTGGTGGGAAACAATCATCAAAGATAATCCCGAAGGTGATATCACCTAGGGCAGATTCAAAGAGATCTTCCTAGAAAGATTTACTCCTCCTGAAGCAACGGAGCGATTATGTGATGAATTTTCTTATCTGATACAAGGTGATATGACCATCCCAGAATATCATAAGAAATTCAACGAACTTGCTCACTTTGCTCCTCATCTGATTCAAGATCCAAAGAGGAAGAATCTGAGATTTATTCATGGCCTGCAAAGGAGATATCAGAATAGTGTAATGAGGAATGTGAAGCTTCCTTTTTCAGAAATGATATATATGGCTTATCAGTATGAAGATCTCCATAAGAAGGGAATGTTACGCGACGAAGAAGAAGTCTGTTCTAGTGACAAAGAAGAGTCGGAAATTGATATTCCTGAAGCCAGTACGAGGTCTGAGGTCAATAAGAAGCCCAGTGCCAATCGAAAAAGGGTCAGATCCGAAAAAGAACTAGTAACGACAGCTGTATGCAGTAACTGCAATAGGCAAGGGCATCTCTCGGTAAGTTGCAGATCTCTAAAGAAACGATTAAAGGATGGGTCTAAATCCGGTAAGAAGTTTCAAGAGATTAGAAAGTGCAGTCAATGCCAGCAGACCGGTCATCTTTCAAAGGCTTGCCCGCTATTCAGAAAGCCTGAAATAGTTCAAGTGAATGAAGTAGCAGAAACTTCCGAGCCCTCATCTAGTCAAGAAAGGGCTGATGTTTTAGAAGGAACGCTTACTGTCAAAAACATTCCAGTCAAAGTATTGTTTGACACAGGCGCATCACGAAGCTTCATTGCCAAAGATGCAGCTAAGAAACTGGATTTGAATTTGAAAAAGCTCAAGGAACCAATGACTGTCCAGAATCCGATTGGGGGTTCCATTGATCTCAGTTGGGTTTGTGGAGTGCCGGTTTCCTTTTCTCGTTATCGGTTTCCTACCATCGCGGTCGTCATGAATTTTAAAGAGTTTGATCTTATCTTGGGGTTAGACTGGTTGACCAAATATGAAGCCGAAGTTAAATGCGCCGATAGAATCGTTAAGGCGAGGATTAAATTAGGTGATTATATAACCATTCCCTGTGAAGGTCAGAATGCTAATAGAAAAGACTTCTGGGCAGCTTTGAATGTTTCTCCAGCCCAAATAGAAAATATCCCTGAAATCACAGAGAATATTCCGGACCTCATAAAAGATATCCCTGTCGTTAAGAACTATGCGGATGTGTTCGAAAAAGTTGTTCGCTTACCTCCGCAAAGAGAAATAGATTTCAAGATCGCTTTAGTTCCCAATGCAAGGCCGGTAGTTCACGCTATTCAAAGAATGTCCTTGAAAGAGAAAGAAGAACTTGACAATCAAACACGACAGCTAGTATGGAAGGGTCTGATCAGGCCTAGTTTCTCTGATTGGGGTGCAGCAGTGGTGTTTGTCCCAAAATCAGACGGTACTCTACGGCTATGTGTGGATTATCGTGATTTAAACAAGCAGACAATAAAGAATAAATATCCATTGCCGCGGATTGATGATTTTTTGGATCGATTAAATGGCGCACAAGTATTTTCACGGATGGACCTAGCTACAGGCTTCCATCAACTTCGAATCGCCGAGGAGTGTGTTCCTTTGACAGCATTCAGAGGTCCCGACCTATTCTACGAGTGGTTAGTAATGCCGTTCGGCTTATGTAACGCTCCAGCATACTTCGTCGATTTGATGAATAGAGTGTTCAGGGGAGTTTTGAATAAATTTGTTCTGGTTTTTATCGACGATATTCTAATCTACTCTAAATCAAAGGCTGAGCATGAAAAACATTTGGAATAGGTTCTGGAAATCCTCAGAAGGAATGTATTAAAAGCAAAGTTTTCCAAATGTATATTCTGGCAAGAAGGAGTCAAATTCATGGGCCACGTTGTATCGAAAGAAGGAATTGTTGTGGATCTAAGTAAAATCACAACTATTAAAAATTGGAAACAGCCCAGTACCCCGACAGAAGTCCGCAGTTTTCTCGGATTGGCTAGTTATTACCGGAAGTTCGTCAAAAACTTTTCGAAGAAATCTGGCCACTTAATGAAGCTTACAAAGAAGCACTCTAAATTCAAATGGACTCCAAAGAGTGAAGAGGCTTTTGAAGAGCTAAAGTTGAGATTAACAACTGCTCCAGTGTTAACCATCATCGATGGCAATCAGGATTTGAAAGTCTGGACGGATGCTTCTAGAGAAGGCCCTGGGGCAGTGTTAATGCAAAGAGGTCAAGTGATTGCTTATGCTAGCCGTCAGCTGAAGCCGCACGAGAAAAACTACGTCACTCATGATCTTGAGTTATTGGCGATAGTATTCGCCTTGAAAATCTGGAGACACTATCTTCTGGGTGAGAGGTTTGAACTGTTTACAGATCACCAGTCGTTAAAGTATCCGTTCACCCAGAAGGACTTGAATCTGAGGAAACAACGTTGGCTGGAGTTTCTTGCAGCATACGACTTTGAAATTATATACACTCCAGGGAAAGCCAATGTCGTGGCCGATGCGCTGAGCCGAAAGAATGAAATGATCGCCAGTTTTATTATCATGACTTCATTGCTAGATAAAATATCTACTCTTCAGAAGGATGATCAATTCATTCAGAAGATCAGAGAGATAATTCAACAAGGCGAACCCTCGAGTTTTCAAGTTGATAATGATGGGATTCTAAGGCTCAAGGGTCGAATCTGTGTCCCTAACATTGCCGAGCTCCGAAAGGAAGTACTGGATGAATGCCACAAGTCAAAACTTGGTATCCGTCCGGGAGTAAGCAAAATGTATAATGACATCAAACGCACTTTCTGGTGGAAGTCGATGAAGAGGGACATTTCTTTATATGTTAGCCGATGCCCTACTTGCCAGCTAGTCAAGAGCGACCAACATAAACTGGCTGGATTGTTGCAACCGCTAGACGTTCCTGGTTGGAAGTGGGAACATATTTCTATGGATTTCATTGATGGTATTCCCAGAACCAGAAAAGGAAATGACAGTATTTGGGTGATCATAGATCGCTTCACGAAGACCGCCCATTTCATACCTGTCAGATCAAACAGAACCGCTCAGAGTCTGGCGCAGATATACTTCAAGGAAATAGTTAGACTACATGGAGTGCCGCTCAGTATAGTCAGTGATAGAGACACAATATTCACTAGCAAATTCTGGGAGGCGTTTCAAGTCGAGCTGGGAACGAAGTTGAACTTGAGCACCGCTTATCATCCTCAGACAGACGGTCAGACTGAGAGGGTGAATCGTATTTTAGAAGATCTATTGCGGGCTTGTGTTCTAGATTTTGGTGGATCGTGGGAAGACCATCTGCATTTGGCTGAATTCTCATATAATAACAGCTACCAGGCGAGCTTGACAATATCGCCATTCGAAGCATTATATGGTAGACCGTGTCGATCTCCTGCTTGTTGGGTCGAACCTGGAAATAGACTTGTGTTAGGGCCAGATATGATCCGAGAAGCTACCGATAAAGTCGATTTTATTAAGAAACGATTACTGGCCGTGTAACACCCCACCTCCGTTAAGGTCACTCACAATGGGAATGCCTTAACTTTGGTGGAGCATTTTAGTAAACAGAACAGAAACTTACAAGACAGATAAAACAGTACTTAAAAATTTTTAACTTTATTACAGCGGAAACAGAAATCAATATGGTTACATCCTTTCAAATCTCAGAATTCAAGTACAAAATATCAGTCTTGTACAAAAGCCTTCAAAATGCATGGTTTAAAATCATAATCCCCATGGAACGGAAGCTATACAGAGCCAAGCCATACTTTAAGCACTTCAAGCAAAGAGAAATCTGGATCAAGCTAAAGTATTCCCTCCTTGGATAACCTGGGGGGGAAACGGAAGAAAGGAGGCGAAACAACAAGGGTCAGACAAAAAGTCTGGCAAGTCCAGTGACTTTCAGCATATGAACAGATAATAATAATAATATGACATGAACATAAAACTGGATGAGGGATAACTGTAACAGGTGTAGCAGATATAACAGAAGAACAGAATGACATAAACTATTCCTTTACACTTCTCTGCACTAATACTAGTATAACAGAATTAGGTGTCACCCTAATGTCTACACTGAAGCAGGAACGGGTACAGAATAATTTAACAGAAACAGAATGCTAATAATGGGCCTTTACTACCCGATCAGAAACAGACAGAAGCAGAAACAGAAACAGATTAATCCCTACGGAAACAGAATGTAGAATTAGGTGTACACTAGTAATGGGCCTTTACCACCCGAATAGACGGTACCACACAGAAACAAACAGGTGTTACCACCCAACAGAAACATACGGTACCAACAGAAACAGACAGAACTAAGTGTACCCTAAAACCCTACCCCAAGCGATCGGCTCCCTAATACATAAATATCCTGTGTCGGCCCCACAGTAGGGTGTATCACTCCCTAAAGTGACAACCAATTGGCACAGACCTATTTACAGATGTCACGGCGTCTTACATCCTCAGAGGCAGACCGGGATCCATGCGCGCACATGACCCGGTTGGAACGCACCATCAACACCCCTCGCCATTATCAGAATGAACCGCTTATAATTAGTTCAGTAAGCATGCCCGGACCCTACTTACTGTTGGGTCAAAGTTTTGATACCAGAAAGGGTTACTGACTAATATGGGTCCCAAACAACAGATGACACAAGTGATTCCCCTCCTAACCTTGTGTCCCCAGACTAACAGATTTCAGTTTAACTTGTCTACAAGTTTCAGACATACAAAATTTAGATTAACTAGTTCACAGATCAGACAATCAAGTTAACAGGTTTTCAGACTAACGGATCAGATGTCCGGGTTAACGGGCTTACAGATTATCTGGTTTCAGATTAACAGACTTACATATTAACTGGTTACAGATTATCTAACTTTGTATTGGGCCTACGGATTCACGAAACGGGTTTATCAGATTCATTGGTCCAATTGGTTTAACCTTACCCAACACGTTTTAGATATTATAATTATCTCAGATTTTCATTAATTAAATATTGATGCCCAAACCTCTCACATTAGACTGACAGTTTGCGGCTACTGGTTAGGCCGATTGGTTCCGGGCAGGTTTCTGTCGCAAACTGAGTCTAACCTCGGGTTTCAAGCACGTTATGACTAACTTCTCACATTAGAACCTATTGTTTGCGACCACTGGAATATGCCGGGCGGTTCCGGGCAGAATTACGCCGCAAACTCATTCTAACCTCGAGTTAGCCATGTTTATCTTTGCGGCCAATTAATTAATGATTTCCCATTTATACCCATGCCTAATATACATGTCAATTATTCATAACTATAGCCAATTCAGATTATGTCAATAGCGGACTAATTATATCAACTCAATAGATATAGCAGATAACAGATTTCTCAGACTAGGCGACTTAGCAGATTAAGCAATATAACAGAACTAGCAGATTAGGCAATGTAACAAAACTAGCAAATTAGGCAATTATAACAGATTTAATCATTTCTTAAAGTTTCACAAACATATCTTGCCCAATTATAAATCTTGCCTAAGTTCACATGCATAAATAATATTCTTGATTCACAATATTATCATATACCCTATGTTTGCATTAAATTTTCATAACACAGATTATGGTCCTAAATTAACCATTTATCATATGTTTCAATTTTTATTAAACTTGCATAGTACAGAAGATCCTTATACAAATTATACCAAATATAGCCATTGATTACTATGCATATCATATATCCCAAAGATCTCTTACTTAGGTGTTTATTTACATTAATATATACCCTACTCTCATGTAAATCTTTATGCCTAAGCCATATTCTCTTTATCTCAAATCATACGTTCAATACAATTTATATTATAAATATAACATGTCCAGTCATATGTCTCGGACTTTGTTCTAGCTACAGTCCATGTTCTTTCCTCAAATCAGTCACCTATTGGTCATGCCCAATTCATGTATCATTCATTTTATTGTCCCAAACATTTTAGCGTATGTTAATCTCTTATGAGATTGGCTCAGGCTCGTGGTAGCCTGGCTATAAAACAGAAAGAGGAAAGAGATACAAAATAAGATAGATCCAAACAGAGTAGAACAGATATAACCTCAGATTCAGATTTATAATTCATGTCACAATCAGAATTAATGTTTATAGCGGAGAATAACTGTACTTGCCTTAATTGGATTAAAGAAAGAACTCTAATTGTTGTAGAACCGTTGCAGAAGCTCTAATCTCTAATTGAATTTAGGTTGATGTTGACGGTCTTCTAGTTTTGATTTCAGCAGAGTAGCAACGCCATTTTTATTTTTAATTTAGAACAGAGGCAGAGTAGAAGCAGAATAGAATTGTGTGCAGAGAAGGCTGGGTTTGGGGCTGTTTAAATAGGTTTAGGCAGACGAATCTAGACAGAAAACGAGACCAGATACATCAGAACGCACCCAGGCAGAAAAGCAGATTCGGGAGGCAGGTCGACCCCCAGGTCGACACTAGGGTCGACTCAAGGGTCGACCCCCTGGGGGCAGGTCGACTCTAGGGTCGACTCCCCAGTCGACCTGGTCTGTGCTGTTTAATTTTTTTCTGAACTTTGGAAGGCCATAACTTGGTCATATGGACTCCGATTTACGAAATTTCGGACTCTATTTCGCGTATTTTTCCGAGACGAACGCAATGGCACAGCCCATTTCCCTTGATTCTGATTTTATATTTTAATTATACTCAGATTTGTAATCCTTAAGTTCACAGAAAATACGGGGTGTTACATTCTCCCCTCCTTAAAGGATTTCGTCCCCGAAATCTTCAAGTTAAGAAGAATGTGTCCTACCATCCAATCACTCATCTACTCAGTCATCATCCACAAGCATCCATTGTCCTTAGAAATTTCTAGTGCTGTATGAACATTTGCAAAAGTGTGTGTATATGTTCCTTATCTAATGCAAAGATCAGGCGGTCTACTGATTCAGTTGACCTCCTTAATGCGAATTATGCCAGTGCCATGAGTCCAATATGTATGCAATTTTCCTATTTGATACATATCATTTCTATATGAGTGCACAACCATCCACTCATATGCAACATCCATGTGCTGATTCAACCATTTTGCATCCATAAGAATTTAAAATGCTCACACATCCATATGCAGTATGAGAGTGTTTTCGAGCCGATCTAGTGCCTAGTGTGTGTATATGCGTCCACGAGCAACCACTAGCAACCACTTGCATCCACTTGCAACCATCAAACATAACATGTCTCAAACACATGTTTACACCCATTAGGATTCCTATCTATAAGTTGAACACTCGATCGATAGTATACAATCGAGGAAGCGAGTACAGATAAAACAAAAACTTGATTCCTATCAGACATTGGTTGAGAAAATAATTCCCCTAAGTGTCAACCCCGAAGACCGAAATCAACATCAGATTGACACCCAGAGGGTTACCCTCTTTAGACAATGTCAAAACTGGAAATCTTATCAGAAGTATTCAGATATTTACAGACTACTGGTACAGATCAGGTTCCCTAATGATTCTTCGGAAGCTAAGCATGATAAAAATCATATCCCACAAAAACTCAGAATGTATGCGTCATACTTGACGTCTAACACAAATATCCCTCAAACCCCAATCTCAAACAGATGAGCCATAACCCTTATGGGTCTGAGTCTACAGCGGAATTCAGAAATAATACTAGTATTAAAGTGCAGAGTATCGATTACAAAATCAAAATACCAGAATCAGAAAAAGTCTTAACTCCATAATCAGATAAAGAAATTAAACCTACTATAGAAATTTTCCTATTTCTATCCTAGCCACTAGCCTCGAGAGTGTTTGCCTGCCCTCCTTGCCCTCGTCTCTTCGGGCAGTCCCTAGTGAAGTGCCCCATCTCTCCACAGTTGAAGCAAGTGCCTTTCCTTTTTCTGCAATCCTTGTTCAGATGAGTCGAGCTCCCACAAGTAAAGCACTTTTCCCCCTTCTTATCTTCAGTCTTTTCATCCTTCTTTTGTGTTTCCTTTTTGGGCCCCGCTTTCTTATTCTGTGGTTCTTCCTTCTTTGTCTCTTTCGGGCCCTTGTCTTCCTCGTGCAGTAGTGCCATGTCCACCAATTTCTCGTAAGTCGCTCCCATGGGTACATGGATCATGGCTAGGCTGTGCAGTGGCTCGTTCAATCCTTTAACAAAACGGAGAGCCTTTTTATGCTAAGTGTTGACTAAATCCAATCCGAACCTAGCTAGTTGGTTGAACTGGTTGACGTATTCCTTGACCGTCATACTTCCTTGCTTAAGAGATAAGAACTTCTCCAGTTGTAAACTCCGTTCAGCTTGCGAGAGAAATTTTGTCTCAAACCTTGTTCTGAAATCCATCCATTTCTCAACCAGCCTCTCGGCGTTAGTGACTTCCCACCGGTAGGAAGCTTCGTCTTTGAGCAGCCATACCGCCAACTGTACCTTCTGCCTATCGTCCACCTCGAAGATAACGAATAGATCCTCAGTTTCTTTGAGCCAATTCCTCGCTTCTACGAATGATTCAGTTCCTTTGAAATCCTTTCCACCCATGGCCCTAAAATCTCTATAGATCTTTGAGAAAGCAATTGCACGAGGAGGGGGTGGGGGAGGGGGATCATTTGCTGGACCTGCAGCGGCGGTCCTAGCCTCAAGATATTGACGAAACCAACCGGGTACATGAACACCCTCTGGTATCTCAGATGCTTCAAACATGCTGAAACGAAAAAGGAAAGGTTCAATACAAAAAGGACTGAAAGAAAGATATATGGCTCTCGGGGATTATGTTTTTCAAAATAAGCTTTATTTTTGAAAATACTTCCTTTTAAAACCTTTTTGGAAATAGCTTTCAAAAACTTTTATCTAATCTGGTAACCTTTAGCTCTGATACCAAGTGAAACACCCCACCTCCGTTAAGGTCACTCACAAAGGGAATGCCTTAACTTTGGTGGAGCATTTTAGTAAACAGAACAGAAACTTACAAGACAGATAAAACAGTACTTGAAATTTTTTAACTTTATTACAGCGGAAACAGAAATCAATATGGTTACATCCTTTCAAATCTTAGAATTCAAGTACAGAATATCAGTCTTGTACAAAAGCCTTCAAATGCATGGTTTAAAATCATAATCCCCATGGAACGGAAGCTATACAGAGCCAAGCCATACTTTAAGCACTTCAAGCAAAGAGAAATCCGGATCAAGCTAAAGTATTCCCTCCTTGGATAACCTGGGGGGGAAACGGAAGAAAGGAGGCGAAACAACAAGGGTCAGACAAAAAGTCTGGCAAGTCCAGTGACTTTTAGCATATGAATAGATAATAATAATAATATGACATGAACATAAAACTGGATGAGGGATAACTGTAACAGGTGTAGCAGATATAACAGAAGAACAGAATGACATAAACTATTGCTTTACACTTCTCTGCACTAATACTAGAATAACAGAATTAGGTGTCACCCTAATGTCTACACTGAAGCAGGAACGGGTACAGAATAATTTAACAGAAACAGAATGCTAATAATGGGCCTTTACTACCCGATCAGAAACAGACAGAAGCAGAAACAGATTAATCCCTACGGAAACAGAATGTAGAATTAGGTGTACACTAGTAATGGGCCTTTACCACCCGAACAGACGGTACCACACAGAAACAGACAGGTGTTACCACCCAACAGAAACAGACGGTACCAACAGAAACAGACAGAACTAAGTGTACCCTAAAACCCTACCCCAAGCGATCGGCTCCCTAATACATAAATATCCTGTGTCGGCCCCACAGTAGGGTGTATCACTCCCTAAAGTGACAACCAATTGGCACAGACCTATTTACAGATGTCACGGCGTCTTACATCCTCAGAGGCAGACCGGGATCCATGCACGCACATGACCCGGTTGGAACGCACCATCAACACCCCTCGCCATTATCAGAATGAACCGCTTATAATTAGTTCAGTAAGCGTGCCCGGACCCTACTTACTGTTGGGTCAAAGTTTTGATACCAGAAAGGGTTACTGACTAATATGGGTCCCAAACAACAGTTGACACAAGTAATTCCCCTCCTAACCTTGTGTCCCCAGACTAACAGATTTCAGTTTAACTTGTCTACAAGTTTCAGACATACAAAATTTAGATTAACTAGTTCACAGATTAGAAAATCAAGTTAACAGGTTTTCAGACTAACGGATCAGATGTCAGGGTTAACGGGCTTATAGATTATCTGGTTTCAGATTAACAGACTTACAGATTAACTGGTTACAGATTATCTAAATTTGTATTGGGCCTACGGATTCACGAAACGGGTTTATCAGATTCATTGGTCCAATTGGTTTAACCTTACCCAACACGTTTTAGATATTATAATTATCTCAGATTTTCATTAATTAAATATTGATGCCCAAACCTCTCACATTAGACTGACAGTTTGCGGCTACTGGTTAGGCCGATTGGTTCCGGGCAGGTTTCTGTCGCAAACTGAGTCTAACCTCGGGTTTCAAGCACGTTATGACTAACTTCTCATATTAGAACCTATTGTTTGCGACCACTGGAATATGCCGGGCGGTTCCGGGCAGAATTACGCCGCAAACTCATTCTAACCTCGAGTTAGCCATGTTTATCTTTGCGGCCAATTAATTAATGATTTCCCATTTATACCCATGCCTAATATACATGTCAATTATTCATAACTATAGCCAATTCAGATTATGTCAATAGCGGACTAATTATATCAACTCAACAGATATAGCAGATAACAGATTTCTCAGACTAGGCGACTTAGCAGATTAAGCAATATAACAGAACTAGCAGATTAGGCAATGTAACAAAACTAGCAAATTAGGCAATTATAACAGATTTAATCATTTCTTAAAGTTTCACAAACATATCTTGCCCAATTATAAATCTTGCCTAAGTTCACATGCATAAATAATATTCTTGATTCACAATATTATCATATACCCTATGTTTGCATTAAATTTTCATAACACAGATTATGGTCCTAAATTAACCATTTATCATATGTTTCAATTTTTATTAAACTTGCATAGTACAGAAGATCCTTATATAAATTATACCAAATATAGCCATTGATTACTATGCATATCATATATCCCAAAGATCTCTTACTTAGGTGTTTATTTACATTAATATATACCCTACTCTCATGTAAATCTTTATGCCTAAGCCATATTCTCTTTATCTCAAATCATACGTTCAATACAATTTATATTATAAATATAACATGTCCAGTCATATGTCTCGGACTTTGTTCTAGCTACAGTCCATGTTCTTTCCTCAAATCAGTCACCTATTGGTCATGCCCAATTCATGCATCATTCATTTTATTGTCCCAAACATTTTAGCGTATGTTAATCTCTTATGAGATTGGCTCAGGCTCGTGGTAGCCTGGCTATAAAACAGAAAGAGGAAAGAGATACAAAATAAGATAGATCCAAACAGAGTAGAACAGATATAACCTCAGATTCAGATTTATAATTCATGTCACAATCAGAATTAATGTTTATAGCGGAGAATAACTGTACTTGCCTTAATTGGATTAAAGAAAGAACTCTAATTGTTGTAGAACCGTTGCAGAAGCTCTAATCTCTAATTGAATTTAGGTTGATGTTGACGGTCTTCTAGTTTTGATTTCAGCAGAGTAGCAACGCCATTTTTATTTTTAATTTAGAACAGAGGCAGAGTAGAAGCAGAATAGAATTGTGTGCAGAGAAGGCTGGGTTTGGGGCTGTTTAAATAGGTTTAGGCAGACGAATCTAGACAGAAAACGAGACCAGATACATCAGAACGCACCCAGGCAGAAAAGCAGATTCGGGAGGCAGGTCGACCCCCAGGTCGACACTAGGGTCGACTCTAGGGTCGACCCCCTGGGGGCAGGTCGACTCTAGGGTCGACTCTAGGGTCGACCCCTTGGGGGCAGGTCGACTCTAGGGTCGACTCCCCAGTCGACCTGGTCTGTGCTGTTTAATTTTTTTCTGAACTTTGGAAGGCCATAACTTGGTCATATGGACTCCGATTTACGAAATTTCGGACTCTATTTCGCGTATTTTTCCGAGACGAATGCAATGGCATAGCCCGTTTCCCTTGATTCTGATTTTATATTTTAATTATACTCAGATTTGTAATTCTTAAGTTCACAGAAAATACGGGGTGTTACAGGCCGCTCAAAGCCGACAAAAGAGTTACGCCGATAGGAGAAGAAGAGATATATCCTTTGTTGTTGGCGACTATGTATATCTAAAAGTATTGCCGATGAGAGGAGTAATCCGGTTCAGTAAAACAGGGAAATTGGCGCCCAAATTCATTGGTCCGTTTCCTATTCTGGAACGGATCGGAACTCTCGCTTATAGGGTTAAATTGCCTGATTGGTTGCCTAGAGTTCATGATGTATTTCACATATCTCAACTTCGAAAGCACGTTCATGATCCAGACTTGATCGTGGAAGAAGCAGCTCAACAGGATATTGAAATTACTCTAGAATTAGCTGTGAGACGAGAGCCGCTAAAGATCATCGGCAAAGAGACCAAGGAACTGAGGAACAAGAAGGTTCACTTAGTCAAAGTGCAATGGAGTGGAGATCCACGAGATTGTACTTTGGAAACTGAGGAGAGCATTCAGAAAGGCTATCCCAGATGCCGAGTAGATATCTCTGATTGACTCCGGTGCAAGGTACATTTACCATACTTTGCATTACCAATTAGCTCTCTACACAGTTGTTATTTTCTTTCCATGGATGTGCACTTTTAATTCTATAGTCTGCTTAATTTAAAAAGAATGTATGAATTAATTTGTATGATTTTGAAAAGTTAAAAACAAATTGCTTTTGGTTTGCGTTGTGTGATAGTAGATTTGATTAATTAAATTATTAAAACGATAGTTAATTTAATCAATAGTAGAATGAATGGTAGAATTTATTCGATTATGTCACACATTGAACTGATTTAAAAATAGATAGAAATATATACATGTTCATTTTATATATTTGAACAGGTAAATGGATTAGCTGTTGAGTAAAGATTTTATTTGCGTGCCCGACAAATAGGTAAACCTTAATGAGTTGGATGCGAAATATTATTATATCAACTCCTGTTAATGCCATTGGATGCGGAGTGCTGGTTTTTCTGTGTGAAATAATAAACGTCGCCATAGGATAGTAACAATTAATTTTGAACTACATGACATGGCATACTTCTGAAGATAGGCATACTTCATCATATACCACATAAGCATTTGGAGCTTGTGTGACGAGGTGGAAGATTTACCATACGAGCGAGAGGCTTGTATGGCGATGACTATATTTTACAGGTTGAACTGATGACTGATATGGACTATTTAAATTGTAACGATAAAATTGCCAGATTAATAAAAACCCCACACGGGTCTGGAGTTGACAATAATCACGTCTCTCTAGTTATTAGATACGGCACATGGACTATTTATTTCCCACACGGGACGAGGTGACGAGGATTTATCCTCAGGAGCATTTAAAATACACACTCCCTCAGGATTTGACAGGGTGACGAGAATTTATTCTCTGGAGTTATTATCAATACACGCTTCCCTGTAAACACCAGAATATATCACTATAAATATGTGTGCTTATTAGGATTTATTGGGTACCTAATACGGCCAAATAAATTTCCAAACCCCTCCCCGTACAAAGGAGGTTATGGCGAAATTTTTCGAAAATTCCGGGTGTTAGCCAAATTTTTGAAGAATTTGAAAATTCTCAGAAACTGAAAAGTTGGAGAATTGAAGCCAGATCGAACGTAGAGTTGATAATCAAACCACTTTCGACTTTGTTCCTTTTCGGGGACGAAAAGTTTTAAGTGGGGGAGATTGTAACGACCCAGAAAATCTGAACCAATTTAAATTTTTTAAATTGGCTAAAATAATGTATTTTAAATATTTAAAATAAATATTTTAAATAATAGCAATGAAAAGTGAGTTTGAATCGACGATTGAAAATGAATATAATTAATTCTAATTATTAACAAGGCCTGAAAAGGCGCTGTAGTTTCAAAAATTGAATTCAAACTTTGTCGGACTGTACCGGGTGCAAAACAAAACGGATTTTAGTGAAACCAAAAATATTTAAATCTGTTAGTGAATACCTTTCTAACGAATCTGAAAAATCGAATTTTCATAGCGGAAAGCAAAAGTTATGGCCAAATGAATTTTCAGAAAGGTCGCTATGGAATTTATATAGCCCAGGAAATTGGCCATTTTGCATACGACCTCGGAATTCGACGAAACCACTTTGTCAAAAACCGCGAGGTTTTAAGGTAGAGCGAGGAGCCTTACTAGGGACGGTCCCGGTTTTAACTACACTGCCGTTATGCTGCCGAAATTTTGAATAATATTCATGTGTTTGAATTATTTTCATTTGCTGAAATTATATTTATTCGTTGAATAGAAAACCTTCATGTGTTGAATTGAAATTCATTCGTTGATTAGAAATTCATGTGTTGAATGGTATTCGTGTTTTAAATATAAAAATCACATTTTTATCTATATATATAAATTATAGAAAACCTTCATGTGTTGAATCGATATTCATTCGTTGAATAGAAATTCATGTGTTGAATGGTGTTCATGTTTTAAATATAAAAATCACATTTTTATCTATATATATAAAATATAGAAAACCTTCATGTGTTGAATCGATATTCATTCGTTGAATAGAAATTCTTGTGTTGAATGGTGTTCGTGTTTTAAATATAAAAATCACATTTTTATCTATATATATAAACTATAGAAAACCTTCATGTGTTGAATCGATATTCATTCGTTGAATAGAAATTCATGTGTTGAATAGTATTCATATTTTGAAATAAATTGTTTCATAATAAAAATCACCTTTTATCAACTATATGAACTATGTAAAATGACCTTGTTTTAAAAGAAATTGTTTTATAATGAAAATCCTATTTTTTTATTACCTATATAAACTATATAAAATAATAGTGTTTTAAAAAGAATTGTTTTACAATAAAAATCACATTTTTTATTATATGCATGAATTGTTGAATATAGTGAAGTGTTGAAATAGAAGACAGTTAGATAAAAATATTATTTTTATCAAATGTATGAAAAGAATGTAGCTTTGAAATCGAAGAATCGATATATATATATATATATATATAAATAGAATTAAAATATATCGAATAACGACGCTGCAGTTCGTATTTTGAAACCGTGATTTCAAACGATTATACCGGGGGATCCGACCATCGGATTTTCCTGAAATCGCAACCGATGGGTTCGCCTTGGAAATATCTTTCCAACGGCACCAACTTTGTAAAAATCCAACGATTGAATTGTCTGGAATGTTTAATTCAAATCTGAAGAAAAACAGCGCCAGAATCGATTATATTTATATTTATATATAAATATAATTAAATATAATCGAATAACGACGCTGCAGTTCGTATTTCGAAATCGAAACTTCAAACGATTGTACCGGGAGATCCGACCGTCGGATTTTCCCGAAACTGGAACCATGCATTGGATTCATTTTGAAAAGATCTTCCTAATGATGTAAATTTTGTGAAGATCCAACGGTTAGATTTTCAGATATGTGTAAATCAAATCTGAAGAAAAACAGCGCCACGGTCGCGTTATGGCCCGAAGCGTCGTTTTGAATAAAATGACTATTTTAAAATAAATAAAAATGGCGATAAATCGTTATAAAATATTATAAACGATATGGATGTGATTTAGAAATTAACTGAAGGTTGGTTAAGTCGAATGGTTTCCTGGGTGTTGATCTGATGTTGGTTTCGGCCTTCGGGGTTAATATTTGGGAAATCGTTCTCTTACTGATTGACGGTTAGTGACTAATGAATTGAAATGATGCGTGTATATGTTAGTGTTGCACTTGTTTATTATATACGCGAGTTTCTCAGAAAGACCGGGTTTATCCCATTCTGAATAACTGAATCGACGATAAGAAATCGAAGGTGAAGACGGTGGTCGAAGACCGGAGATCTTCACCTCGTTTGGATGGTAACCGAGGTCCTGATTGGGAGGCATCCCGAAATATGGATAATGAGTGGTGATCGTCCAGACGTACGTGGTGATCGATGGGTTTGCGAGGTATATAGTGCCTCCGGTTTCGTTCAGACCTAGAACGGACTTGTGAATGGACTGTGTGTCTGACATTAGATTTTATTCTGTGTTGATTGATCTCTGTTAAATATACATCTGTTTGGCGGCGGAGAATTTATTCTTTTGCTTAACGCCCTTCTCTGAAATGCACGAGCTCAGAGGTTGTATATTGATGGACATCAGTCGCATGGCATGAATGACTAGTGTGGCATGCCTAAGTGGCAAATGATCAGGGCTTCTATTGAAAAGCAAAGTCTTGTGGTGATGATCAAAGCACCGCCTGTGTGGCGTAGCTTTGTGTATAGCGTGAAATCGCGAGCCTCACACCCGGTATGAATCAGAAACGGGAGGAAGGACCTCAGGGAGGACATGCGTTTCTTTCTAGTTAGAAGTGGCGTCAGTGATTTTACACGCCCTGACGAGTTTGACTTATGTGGTTGTTGCTGTTGCGAGGCGCCTCGGTTTGATCGGACGACCCGGGTCCGATGGAGTCATTCGTTGGCTCATTTACGCCCCATAGGGCGGGGAAACGCATTGTTCAGGAATTTTAATCCACATCGGTGGACCGGCCCTGACGATCCTAGGGTCACTCGAGCTCTGATCCTGTGGCTCGGGCTAGAGAGTCACGAATTCGGTAAGGACTATCTTTTGTCTTGGTTCATGACGGAAATCCAATTTCCAAATACGACATCGTGCGGTTTTGATTGTATATATATATGGCGACATGATATATGGTACCCATGCCGTCTATGATTGATAGTTATGATTCGAATTTGTTTTTGAAACATGCAAACACTAGTAATAATATCAATTGCTTTTGTTATATCTGTATCAAGCATATTTTGGCCGTTATAAGGTAAAAACTCTATCCTCCGGTTTGCGTTGCATTGTGTGATGGGAACTGAGTCTTATAATGGCTTCATTTTTATAAAAAGCATTGCGATGTTTAAAAGAATGATTTGTTTTAAAGCACTAGCAATCCAATGGAGTAAACCCGTTCCACGAAAGTGGCGTGGTCCTGTGATTAGCCATATTTGAAATGTGTTGGGTAGATTTCTCATACCAGCCCCATGACTGACTCGTAGTTTGTTTCACTTTCAAACTCGGGTGCCCCTTTTTCTACACGGGCAGCCTTGTTTTCAGGTTTAGCAGGCTTTATCTGGATAGATGGAGCTGGAGATGGATTCTATCATTTATCTCTTTTTACGCTGTTCAGCTCCTATTGTACATATTTTGTTTGTTTTCCGCTGTAGACATTTATGTATAGCTGAACTATAATTGTACTAAGCAAGATCCTGTATACTGTGTAACTCTGATGATTACTTTTATCCAGTATATTCTATTGTTCATTATCTGGTGTATTTATTTAATTCTGTTCTGCTGTTTTCTGTTTCTGTGTTATATTCCAAAGATTACCCTTGTCTCCGTGTGTACGGGAAATGGGGTCGTCATAAAAGATCTTTTTGAAACGAATCCAACGGTTCTAATTTCAGAAAAATCTAATGGTCGGATCTCCCGGTATACTCATTTAAAATTATGAGTTAAAATCGCAAACTGCCACTACACAATTCGTTTAATTTCATTTATATTTTTTTCGTATAAAAATATATATTTCCTTAAACAGCATCCAAACTATTTAATTGACTAAATATTTGTCTAACGCTTTTAAATTTCGAAAAAAATCCGCCATAACCACCCTTGTACGGAGTGCTCGGAAAAATCACACATCGCCTAAAAAGGCTCCAATAAATCACCGTATATCCATATAACATGTATACACTGAGAGATGTGTAAAAATAAATCATCTCAGTGCCCGTGTGGGAATTAAAAATCATGTGCACATCCATTGTGCCTTACACACTACCTCTAGGCAATGTGTACAATTTAATTACCCCAATCCCCATGTACCGTAACTACGCAAGAGTGACATGTATATTTTTGTCATCTCCAGACCTGTGTAGGGTTTATTATTAAATCCTACAAATTTATTTATGAGTTTAATTTAGTTCAAACCATGTCCTCTGCTCACATTTGATCAATATGCAGTATACCTAATCTTCAGTCATTGTTCTCGTTGTATAACATCAAATAATTGAATACAATACGGTTCACATCATATAAGCATCAAGCAGTTACATGCTTATATGGGTATGTCGGGCTATGCATATGTTGTGTAGTCCAATACCTGCTTTCTATCCTATGGTACTGTTTAATTAATCCAGAAACCATCACTTGCATACAATGCACGCACAGTAGTTATAAGTAAATAAATACTCAACATCCAATGCCATTTAAGGTGCCATAAGTGTCCATCCACGTAGTATGAAATGCGAGTGTCACATATTCATACAATGCTTCTAATGCAAGTGATTTGTGAATGGTTCGAGTGTTGAACTAATAAGAATATCAATGAATGCATATAAGCAGTAATGAACATCAATAGACATGATTAGATATTTTTAATCGCCATTTTTATTTTGCCAATTCTAGTTTGGCACACAACTAAATATTCACTTACGTAATGATTAAAAATAATGTGTTTACATTGTTAGTCGTTTACTAAAATCATAATAAATGTTACTATCATTCCATATTCATCACATTGCTTTGCAGTTAATTTTATTTTTAATTACTATCAATTAACGTTTAAATCATTAATTTTATTTAATCAACTTAAACTACAACTCCATGATATCATTGCAGTTTCATTTACATATCATGCACACAATTTTCATCACATATATTAATTAAAAATCACATTTTTAACTAACTAAAAATTATTTCATAACTTAATAAATTTTATTTATTAACCAACAGTAATTGTTTTACTTAACAATTAACTTTCATGTAATTAAATCACTAATTTACATCTTTCTAAAGTGAGTTTATGTTTCTCACGTACTTAAATAAGTATATGTATATCAATTAAAAATCATATTTTTAATATTCTAATCATTATTTAACATCTTAATAAACTTATATTATCAATTAATAATCATCTCTTAACTTAAAACAATTAACTAGCAAACAGTTAATTTTTATCTAGCCCTTTTCAGTGAATAGTTTTTCATCGATGGTTTCCACTCCACCAAAAATTGAGATGAGCTCCAAATCAGTTTCATTGCGAAGTTCTCGTCGATACAGTTCCAAAGGATCCTGTTTTGCTGAATTCCGAATTCATATGAAAAAGTTATGCTTTTTACAAGTTTCACGTACATATAAGTCATTAACTACTAAGATAATTAATTAATTAATCCTTAATCACTCTCCTCGTTCTCTTCCTTCTCCATTAACAGGTCACGCACCAAACCTCGCTGCCCCTTTCCATCTCCTGGCACTTTTCGACACCGAATTGCTTCAAAATTTGCACACAACTCACAATTCCTACCACAAACTCAAATATAACAGCCGAACTTCAAACCGTTGCTCCTACGTGAAGGAATCTCGAGCCCTGGCGCACAAAATGAGCACGCTGCATGGACCGCAGCGCACAAAAATGTGTTGAACCCCATTAAAATGCATATCAAATTGAAGAGCTACTCATAAGGATTATATATATATATATATATATATATATATATATATATATATATATATATATATATATATATATCATGAATTTTAGTTGAGTATTGGATTTGATTTGATTTTTGGAAGACAAAATCTCTCACACTTGGAAGCAAAGGGGGCTGCGGGATCATTAGAGATTAGGGATAGGTTATCAAGTGTAAAAGATGGTTTATAGTTGTGCCAAATTATTATTTTTATTAGTTTTATATTTTATTATACTCAAATATCGCTCATTTTCATCGTTTAAAAATCCAGTGGTTATCTATGGATTCCGTTTTCAATGAAAACTGACATGCTCTACACTCTGACATTACGGACACAACGAAACTGGTTTCGTCGAATTCTGAGTCCATACGCACAAATAACGAATTTTTAAAGTCAAAATATTGTTTGTTTTTCACTTTAAAAATCACGCACGGCCACATACTAATTCTAAAAAACACGAAATTTAGAATCTTACCATTATTCGATGCTACGAATCCGTAAAAAAAGTGAAATCGAATTCTGAGATCGTCTTAATAATGTTCCTTTGTAAACTGAACATTAGTTTCCTAGCAAATGTGTCTGCCTCTCACGGCCACATGCCAACTCCGTTTAACATGAAATTTGAAATATAGTAATGGTTGATTATTTCGAATCCAACAAAATTGGTCTCGTCGAATTCTGAGGTCGTTGTCAAAATGTCACTTTTTAATTGCCATGCAGTGAATTAAAATCGAATTTTTAAATTCGGACGTATTTTGTTATAAATTATATTAAAATTAAATTTTAAATTTGTTCCAAAATCTCAGGGATGTTATTCTAATTGAAGTGTGTAGTCTTATATTACAATGTTGTTTTGTGGTAGTATTTTATGTTCAAACGCTATAGTATACTCGAAATTTTGTATTTGTTACCAACTTTTCACACATTTTTTTATATAATTATATACTACATAACATCATTTTACATATGTTTAAATAACACTATCATGTATCATTTTGATATCATAAGCATTTAGTTGCATTTTTTATGTACTAAAGTAAAAATATTATGAGATTTACTTTTATGTTTTACCTTATAGTAGTAGTTCATTTTTAGATGCTACCACTAGCATTTTGTTTTACTTAATGAGAAAAACATTATTTTTTAATATTGCATTGTACTATCACTTTATGGTCAAATGCTACTGTTTAGTAGCATTTTGCACTTTACTAAATCTAAAAAATATAGCATTCATTTTAAAAATTTTGTTTTCTACTAGTATTTCATATTTAAACGCTTGTGCTTAATAGCATTTTGTAATTGGCTAATTTTATTTCCATCGTGTTTTCCTCCCTTCTCATCATATTCAGCTTTAAAAAATTATCACATCCAATTTTTTCTTTTTCACCCCTACTGATTTATACGCGAACTGTCACCAGTTTTCTAAACCACATATAAATACGATGTAGCTGATTCACAAACATCGTTTACTGCAAACTAGATTATCGTACAAACCTCGTTCGATTTTAGCTAGGCTATAATACAAACCTAATTCAGTTGAAACAAGGTTAGTACACAAACCTTGCTTAGATCGTGCGAGGATTTTACACGAACCTAGTTACATTGGAGGTTATTTGTACAATTGTTTGTTTTTAATGTGATCTCTAGTGATTTGAAGGTGAGACAATATCAGAATATTAAAAGTTTATAAATTAGCGGGGTGTAAAAGAAAAAAAAAAAGAGGTGCAAATAGGACTAGCCTTTGTATTTAGTGAATTAAAAAAAAACATTATTTGTTGATCTTATACTATAATTGCATTTGTAGCATTTTCTACTTACTTTTTATATAATCTTTTCATATAATATTACTATATAGTATCGATTTTTACTTGTTACTTTTTCTGTAACTGATGATTTATGAATAAGGTCAAATGTAAAATGGTAAAATGGTACACTGAGGATGATATGTGATCAAAAAAGAAATGTCTATTTGTTAGTGTTAGGGTTCAAAAGGGAGCCGTGATGGCGATTAATGGGGAGGTGATAAGACCATACGACTACAGCTGGGTTGCCATGGTTGTGAGAGTGCCGATATTTAAAAAAAAAAAAAAAAAAAAAAAATTAGAGAGAGCAATTTTTTATTCTTAAGGCTGAACTCTAGAGGTGATGGTGTGGAAATTAGTTTTTGTTGCAATCAAAATTTCATACAACGTGGCCATACTTAAATGGAAAATAAATTCCGTCCTCTATTTTGAATTTATTACATGAAAATCGTAAAAAAAAAAATCCAAAATATTCTAAAGTTTTCGAATAAATATGCATTTTAAACTGTATATATTTACTGCTAGAACTAAAAACATTTTCTGTTTAAAATGCAAATATTTACAGTTTTAACTGTATATTTTTTATAAAAAGAGAATCTACAGTATAATCAACAACTATTAAAAGTGTAGAGTCCACATTCTCACACTTCAAATATGAATTTAGAACCATAATTATTATTATTATAGTGGAAATATATGCGTTCTAAACTTTATATTTTCAATGGAAATACAGCGAGGTTTTGGTCAAACTTATTTGGTGAGAGGGAAGCGATTTTCTTTTCAATACGTTTTCTTTGGTTGTTTGAAAAATATACACATATTTTAATTTGTATTTCGTCCCTACGAAGTTCATTATACAAATTTGGTAATAAAAAAAACCAAAACTCTGTTCAATTCAAAACCCCTTTCTGGCCAATATTTACCCTGATAATCTGTAGTCAAAACCCAAGTAATGGCTGCTTCTTCCTCTCTTATCCACCCTCCTGCTCCTAACAACGGACTCCGATCTAAATATTCTTCAAGTTCGTATAGTTAATTGGGTTCTGTTATATATCACATAAAAATTGGATTGTAACGGTCGATTTGTTTTTGTCTAATAGGATTTGGAAATGGATATGCATGCCTGAAGATTAAGAACACAAGATTGAATGCGTTGGATGGAGTTGTTGGAGCTAGAATTCATGCTGTGGAGAAGAAAGACGAGAGACCAATAGTTGTTATCGACAATTATGATAGTTTTACCTATAATCTTTGCCAGGTATTTGCTGATGGGCCAACTAACTGTCATTACTTATAAGCTTTTTTAATCTACCAACTGCTTGATGTATTGAATGTTTTGTACTTCACACTTATTTGCAGCATGTCATAAAAATGAAGTTTTGCCTCTAAGTCAAATCAACACTGTTTATATTTTAAGAGTATGCTTTTTTTAGGCATGGTTTAAGGGGGGTCAATTTTAGGGGACTCCATGAAGGGCAAAAAAGAATGTTACAAAGGACGTGATAAGTAGAACAAGTAAAAATAATTTACTATTTTACCTGCATGCATAGCAAAATTCGCCGAAATCCAAAAATTGGAAAAAAAAAAGATGATGGTCCATGTTATGTAACGACGGTCGGAACAAAACCCCCATTTCCTTGTGCGCATATGAGTTGGCATACAACTCCCATATAACAAAAGGAATCTCTGATGTTATGTGCCTACCAACTCATATTTGTACTCAACTCCTTCAATTTATTCCATGATGTGGGACTATTAATTTCATTCCGTCATTCCTCCTTAACAATATGTGAGGCAATTCTAATAGTCTCCCCCTTGACTCGCATCCTACGAGTATCTTTTGAGCGCATTGTCTTGCCTACATGGCCAGGTCCGTAACCTTCAGCTACGATACCACTGTTATGTATAGTGACGGTCGGAACACAGTCCCTCTTCCTTGCACGCATATGAGTTGACACACAACTCACATATAACAAAATGAATCCCTGATGTTACGTGCCTACTAACTCATATTTGTACTCAACTCCTTTAATTTATTACATGATGTGGGACTATTAATTCCAACCCGTCATTCCTCCTTAACAACATGTGAGACAATCCTAACAGTCCAAAATTGAAGTCCCTTAACAATGTTTTTTAATATTCGTATATGACTTGTTAAAAGAAACTGGTAAAGGAAAAAAAAAACATTTTGGATAAGAGCCACATGGATTTTCAAAGAAAAGCTATTGCTGAGGGGAAAGTACAATATTTTTAGTTCCTTTAGCAAAGATTAATCAAAATTAACGTTTTATTCTTTGAAAATTCAATAAGTGATAGCCATTTTTAGAGAAATCATTTTTATTTTTATGCTTTAGAAAATTTCAAGGGTTTTTTTTTCAAAAAAAAAATTTGTCGAAATTTTGAAGAGAAATCGACCACCTGCTCCCCAATTACTTGCGACCATTTTAATCCGTTGGACTCAAAGAATTTATTTATGTCAACCTTAATAGCGGAGGTGATTAGATTCGAACATGTGATGTTGCACCAAATGTCTTATGAAGCGGATCTGTCCTATAGGTATTGCTCCCAACCAACTAAGCTATTAGTAGGGGTTTGAAACCGATCAAAAGCGTTGATATCAAAATAACCATTCAAGAAACATAAGCCAAAACAAACCAAACCGATATTTTTTGAAACAAAAACCAACCGAACCGATAATATTTGGTTCGGTTTGTTTGGTTTATCTTAAAATGAAATAGTCTTCTAGTTGTTGATGTAGCATAAGGTTAAAACAAATAATTAAGTTCGTATGATGTACATATTTCAGAAATCAAAATCTTCTTCTACAAATGTCAATATGAAATTAAAGAAAAAATAATAGTGTTATGAAAGTATATTAAATAATAGCATTGTTAGTTGTATTTTTCTAACTTTTCAATAAATTAATTTTTAAATTTGGTTTAGTTGGTTGGTTCGGTTTTCAAATATTAAAAATCAAACCTGACCAATAAACCGAAGTAATATAAAAATAAAACCAAAGCCAACCAATTATCTTACAAAAGTAAACAAACCAATCAAACTTAATCGGTTTGGTTGGTTTTAACAAACAAATGCTCACCCCTACCTAGTAGGCTGGGTCTAAATTTCAAGGATTTTATTTTGAACAATGTACTGTTTTTCCTGACTTATTTTATTTTTGAAATTTAAACAA
Source organism: Allium sativum (assembly GCA_030737875.1). Lineage (NCBI taxonomy): Eukaryota > Viridiplantae > Streptophyta > Magnoliopsida > Asparagales > Amaryllidaceae > Allium > Allium sativum. Next base: position 155,064,850 of record CM060912.1, read on the forward strand.
ACAAAATTTAAAATTTGACTTTTCAAACATTTAAATTTTGAACAAGTTCACTTTTTTGATACTTTGCTTATTATAATTTTGATTCTTGTTTTTTTTTTTTTTTTTTTTGAAATGTAAATCACTGCTATATAATGTAAAAGACTCATCATATAAACGTCTAATGAATAATATGTCCAAGTTAGCATTTTCCCCTTAACTGAAAATTCTATTTATCAAATTCTCCTTCTAAAATGATGCTCGTTATCCTTTTTTATTCTTCCTTTGATGATCACCTTTTCAAAATGGTACGTGGATCCAACGATTACAAGGGGTAGCAAATCAAATAAATTACCGTTAATGTTTTTCTTTAATGAATTTATATTGTACATCAAAAAGCAATATGTCTTATTCCCATTGTTGAAATTAGTCTCATGCCCCTTCTATCAAAAACTACTCCTTAAAACGCAGCTCACATTTTACGTCTTCACGATAACTTTTTTGATTATCAAAAACTGAAGCATCGCTAAATGATGATGAAAACATTTTGGTATTGTGGATGGACTTCACAGGAGTCGTTGTTGCTATTGGAGATTGGCTTGAAGTTTGCCTTTGGTAAACATATCTATGTTTGCAATCACAGATCAAAATTTGGATTTCAGGTATAGAGGCGACGGGAGATCTCGGGGTTAGTACTATTAGGTACAGATTTTGATGTAAAGTAGATTGATTGAGGGCATAGCGGCAGAGACGGTGGTTCTGACTGTTCTGTTGGCAAAAACCAATCAAATAAACTGGGATTATGTGACTTATATTTACATAGTAATTATATGTTATGCAAATAATTATTGGATAAGTATTTCATATATAAAAGTTTATGGAAATCTGAGTTTTTTCCATAAGAATACTCATATAATTTTACAGTACAAGTAGGAGTGTTAATTTTGCATGAGCATCTGTTGTCCGAGTAGGTTCAAAAATAAAATAAAAATGTATGTATGTGTTCGTCTATTTCTCATATAGGACATTTAAAAGAAAGAATATTTTTACGGTATTCGTTTGTAAAGGTTGTTAAGTGAATTTTCTATTGTATGTACATCTTTCGTCCGTTGTATGACTCATACAAAGAGTGTCTAAGCCAAAGTCTCGTTCGGTCTGTATCTATGAACACTTATAGGATTGAATTTGAACACACCTATGTCCAGTCGAGTTCACTCAAATAATACTCTTAAATGCAAGTATTTTGCATATATTTGCAGTGTAACACAACAAATAATTACATTGTAATTTTGCTGCATGCAAATATTTATTAGATAATCGTTTAATGTTTGCTTGGCAAACGTTAAACAAGCAATTATTAAACATAGCACAACAATTATCATGCATGTCTTATTTCAGTTAATTAAACAAATATACGTGTAATATATGAAAAAAATAAATAATGAAACCAAAATTGAAATTTGAATTTAAATTCTCGAAATTTACGAATCAGATCAAAATTCCTGAAATGAAAACTGAAGCTGAAATTCGAACCTGATATTATCCTGCAAATTGACAGTCTTTTTTTTTTAGAGATAACAGTAAATGTTTTCGAGGACTTTTAGTTTGAATCAAGATTTATAATGCATTCAAAAATATTAGATGTGATAATGATTGAGGAACAAAATACAGTATCAATTTCGATGTCCAATAATTTTAAAATATAAAAAGGAACTCGATTGACATTGCTTTTGCCTTTTTTAGGATGTAGGATTAATGTTTTTCTAAACAGGGACTTGAGCAAAACTCCCCATTGCTTTTCATGTTAAATAATATTTGATCTCTACTATTTGCCATATTTTGTTTCGGATTCACAGTTCAACTATCTTGTAATCACTCATATGATTTAGAACATACTTTATTTTCTGTACTATTTATGGCAAAATACTCCCTTCCCCGTCTAGTAGTTAAGATCATATCAAACTTTAGCTCACATCCAAATTATGTGCATGTGTATATACACATACAGACACACTTATGGGGAGGGATCTTTTTGTAAAGCCCTTACTCGTCTTTTTGTGCAACAAAGTTTAGACATAGCATCATACTCATTAGCAAGATCATTCATGCAATATTGAAGTCATTCCAAAAAAAAATATCTCCTTCAAAATCACAAGAAAGAAAAAAAAATGAGAGATTAAAATATTTATTTTAGTTGTCGATTTGAAATATAATTTGATAAAGTTACAAATTCAGAACGACTCCATATTTTGCATAGATGATCTTGCTAATGAACGTAACATGTCTACAAAAATTCACTTCGATCCACATGTCTTTTGCACAAAAAACAGATATATGTTTTAGGGGGATAAATAAAAGGGAATCTAGATCCCTCACCTAAAGATACACAATTTAACTACCATCAAGTGATAATGTACTGATTCTCAAACCTTAAAAACCATTGCTTCAAATTCTCTATATAAAAAATTCATACGTCAGTGACTAAAGTAGCTGTGCTTATCATGACAACATAGATTTGCAACCAAAAAAGTCTAACGTAAGGAAAATAAAATGAAAAAACTGTCTAGTATCTCTTGGAGGCTAAAACTGTGGCATTATAGATTTCAATCTGAGCGCAGAAGCATAGAAAATGGAGATGGCTGCAATGGTGGAAAATATCAACTGGGATTTCGCTTGATCTTGTTTAGGATCATAAAATAAATGAGTGCAAATATTTGATGTTTTATTTCAAGGACTGCACTGTATGCAGGAATGACAGACTTGTATATTTAATACCAGGGGTATTTTAGTAAGCAAAACAAAAGGGGAGTCGATTGACCTTCCTTGTCCACTTGTAGGGCTGTCCATTGTCGAAAGGCTTTTATTGTGTATTGCGCTTTTGGGATCGCATATTCTATATGTCAAGCTCCATTATTTTCTAGAGAAGACGCATGTTTTGGTTGGAGCTTCAAATTGCTTCCAAAATGACAATGCATTTTTAAATAGATTTGTATGGAAACAAATATGTGGGATAAGATAAACTTGAACATACATTTTTTTTATTGCTTCCCTTTGGGTAAGGAAAATCTTCCTAATCGATTTGATAAATATGATAAATCCTACATTAAGGTCTAGCTTAGCTCTAGAACTCGGATAAACCTTAAACGAAAAAAGAAATTCTCATCGTTGAAGCTAATACCCTCCACTCTGGCTCATGTAATATTTGATGTGTATCTTCAAACGTAGTTCATAACCTAATTTCAAATAAAATTCATGATTAGTGAATTCTTCACCCTTTAGCTGTCAGTTTTCAGTGTAGTAGGATATTAATAGTAAAAGTTAGAAGTAGTTGACATCTGGATATGGTCATATCATCAGAAGTTGTACGAACATTTACTTCGTGAGAAATGTCCTTGTGTTTTCTCTTTCCAAAACTTTCTCAGGAAAATATTAAGTCAAAAGCCTTAAATTTTTATCATTAACAATTGAGATTTTCATCCTCACTCAGAAAATAAGTCAATAAATGAATAAATATACAACCATACAACATATATAAGAAGAAAGTCAAATTTTAACTAGTGTAGCTTAATTCTTGTTGTCATAGATGATTTGCTATGAGATGCTGATTAAACACATTGTAATTATTCTGTGCTGAAGTATATTGGAGAGGTTGGGGCTCGCTTTGAGGTGTATCGAAATGACGAGATTACAGTGCAGGAAATGCAAAGGTAACTTTGTGTTTATTTGTTCAGATACCTATTGTTTATCTTGTGAACCAACCCACTTAGTGTTGAATCTATGTATATGTTGTTTTAGGAAAAATCCAAGTGGAATTCTAATTTCGCCCGGGCCTGGTAAACCAAATAAGCAATTTTTTTATTTTATTTGTTGTAGTAACTGTAGATGTTAAAAATACTAAAATTCCTTACACTGTTTATAGGTACTCCTAAAGAATCGGGAATATCCTTGCAAGCTGTACTTGAACTTGGACCTACAATTCCTTTATTTGGAGTTTGTATGGGATTGCAGTGCATAGGAGAAGCATTTGGAGGTTTGGACTTCAAAATTTCCTTGGCAAAGATATATGTATGACATTAGAAATTTTTAGCATATTGTGATTATAGACCTTACTTTGGTTTGCAGGAAAGATAGTCCGTTCTCCTTCAGGTGTTGTACATGGGAAAGGCTCTCTTGTATATTATGATGAAAAGCTCGACGATACCATTTTCAGTGGGTTTCCCAAGTAAAAAATTTCATCATATTAAGTAGTGATGTTGTGAATCAGTAGGCTTGTCAATAAATACTTTTGGATGCAGATAGTGTCATATCAATATTCGCATCTAAAATCATTTTTGGATATTGGATATCCATATCTGTAGATGCAGACGGTTATCGGATAATTATCCGATTCGGGATCCATAAGTCAAGAAAAATAGATAAATAATTGTAGTTTAACATAAATTTTCATCCCATTGATATATACAAGAAAAACTAAGTCATTAATCTCAAACAAGGTGGGGTTGACTAGATATGAAACACAAAACGAAAAGACAGTCAGTTCAAACGTAATAATAATAACAAGATGTTTAAACGTGAAAGCATAAATAAAGATAAAATAAAATTTAAAATTTAAAATTTAAAATAATCAAACAAATAGTAATGAATAGATAAACCATGATATAGATGGTGATGAAGATAATAATAATATTATTATTAGTTGTAATAGATATTGAAGACTAACACTGCGCTTTCGGCCTCGATATACTAGTCTTATCATCTAAAACTAAGAACGCTCTTCTTAAACTAACTAAAAGCTCAAGGCTTCCGTACATGGATCACTAACTTCTATACACTCCTTAGGAAATGTTCAGATGATCTTAAGCAGTGTCAGACTAACTTCTTTGCAACTGGTGTAACTTCAAGTTTGTCCCGAATTTCATCATTTCTAGTTCGATTCCGGCCGGTATGCTCACAATTCCATTGCAGCATATGCATCTTTGCTACACTTGTCTTCTGGACGTGTTGCCTTTTAGTAGGCTAACATTCTACACCACAAGGTTATCACGACGCCAAGTCGAGCCAAGTCGAGCCACTACCGTCTAGAAGACTAGTCGACAAGTCGTCTGACTAGTCGTGACTAGTCGACACATATTAATCATGGTTATACACTGATATGCTGGAAGTGAATCCAATTTATCCAAATGAAGTATAACAAGTCCACACATATTAATCATAGTTATACACTGATAATATAGCCTCAGCTAATACGCATGTGGGTAAGCACAGTGGTTAAAATCACCGATAAACATCCATAAAAATTACTGTAGCAATTTCTGAAAATTGGACAGCATATCCCCCTTATTTCTCAAAATCGAATTCACATGGTAGCAGTATTTAAAAAAAAAAAAAAGAACAGTGAAGAGAAGAAGGAAGATGATAAGCAAATAAAAAAATATAGAGTGCTTACCTTTCGCAGTTGAACAGCAGCGCAGGTCTTTCTTCTTCTTCTTCTTCCTTTTTTTTTTCTTTTTTTTCTTTTTGCGTCTCTGTACGTTGCGATGAGGAAGGAAATACGAAGATCCCTGAATCGCGATCTGAAATTTGGTTCGATTTTTTCTTGACTCGTACGATTTTTGGGGATTGCGATTCAATCTGGATCTTGAATCGATGGAGCTGCGATTCGATTCGAATCGCGTTTCACAACGTACGATTTTTGAATTCAATGTCTGGGCCAATTAGGGTTACCGTCGAAATCAACAAGTCGATCATCGTCGAATCTCAGAGAGCGACGTGTCGACTTGTCGACGACTAGTCGTCGACGTGATAACAATGCTACACCATATAACATCACAGGTCCGATTGTTGTTTTATAAAATTTTCCTATAAGTCCTCTCGCGCTTGAGTATGAGAGCCTTTGGCACTGGGTATCCACCTTTAAGCTTCCCTGGGATTTTCCTGTCATGGATAATGCAAGATGCTAGTCGTCATTTCATTAATCCCATCGAATTATAAAACTAACATCTTCATCAATTTCACCATCAAACCGCAACATAGATCCTAAATATCGAAAGGATTTCTTTTTGGAGCTACTTGATAAACTCGCAATTCATATGCTCTGGTTTAGTTCTGTTAAGCTAGAAACCCTTCGATTTCGAAGTTTTTCTCTACCTGTGCAATTAAAGCGCTTAGCGGTTTCATAGCGATGGATGTGCAAAAAGATGTAGCGAGAAAATAGCTAAGATATAACATAGGTGCATAAAGGTACATTAGATGTAAAAATAAGTATTATAAAATCAATTAATTATCATTCTCACACCATTTACGCAGAAGAAACTAATATATGTTAATCTTGTATAATATAAAATCAAAGAATATCATGGTTACACACATTAGAATTGATAGCTATAACATATTTCTACCATATATTGGACACCTATCTGTTAAAATTATCTTTTTATACTAGCATTGTTAATTTTTTTAAAGAGAACTAGTCAAATCAAGTTTTGTATATTAATATTGCTAAAGTGGGTCATAAAAAGCGTTTATTTAGCGGACGCAGCAGAAAATAGCAGAGCTTAAGCGGTTCTACTGTTCCATCACTAAATAGAAATAACGTAGCAGTTGAAGAGCGCTACAAGCTATAGTGGGGATTTAACAGGGCTTTAACTGCACGGTCCTCTACAATTTCAGTTGTCTAATAACCAATATCCTATTTTCATCAATCAACACAATATCGTCAACAAAGAGCTTAGATCAAGGAATCTCATCTTGTATATCTTTCGTGACTTTATCCATCACTAAACAAAAATATAGGGGCTCAAAACCGACCCTTAATGTAATCCTATTTTAATGGGAAAGTCATTGGTTTCACCATTCATGCTTTGACGCTAGTCACAACCTCATCGTACATGTTCTTGATAAGGGTCATGTATTTTGTTGCGATCCTCTTCTTTTCCGGTGTTCACTACATAAGTTTTCTCCAAATCGATAAATATCATATGTAGATATTTCTTTTGCTTTCTAAATTTCTTCATAGGTTGCCTTATCAAGAAAATCACCTTTGTGGTTGACCTTCCAGTCACGAAATCAAATTAATTTTTTGAAACGCTTATCAACATTCTCAAACGATGTATATAAACTCTCTCATAGCTTCATTGTATGACTCATAAGCTTAATTTTTCTATAGTTTGTGCAACTTTGAATTTCTCTTTTTTCCTTGAAGATTGAAACTGAAATGATTCTCATCCACTCATCTGACATCTTGTTTGATTTAAAAACATTATTGAACAACTTAGTAAGTTAGGTTATCCCTGCACCTCCAGTACATCTTCACGTCTCATAGGGATGTCATCAGGCCCTACCGACTTGCATGTTTTCATCTGTTTCAACGTCTGGTTTATTTCAACCTCTTGAATTCTCCGAATAAAATGTCTATTAATGTCGTCGACAAATTCTTCTAACTCGATTGAAGAGCTATCACTTTCTTCGTTGAAAAACTTATCGAAGTATTCTCTCCATCTATTTTTTATCTCGTCGTCCTTAACAAAAAATCTATCATTGTCATCCATAATCTATTTAACTTGATTGAAGTTTTTTGTCTTTCTCTCGCGTAATTTGGCTATCCTATAGACGTCTTTTTCATCCTCCTTTGTACTTAGCCTTTGATATAGACCTTCGTATGCCTGACCTGTTGCTTCACTCACCGCTCTCTTTGCAGTGTTCTTTGCCACTTTGTATTTTCGTATATTGTCCTCACTCCTATGATAATGAAGGCATTTGTAGCATTTCTACTTCTTTTTGATAGTCTTTTGCAGTCTTTTACACATTATTGTTTTACCACCACGAATCTTTAGATTCTTGCTTATTTCCTCTTGATATCCCAAACATTTTAGTAGTCATTTTTTGAATGCATGTTGTCATCTCATTTCGCATATCATTTGCTCCTCCCTGCATGTTCCATGCCCCTTCTCCCATCACTATATATTTCAACACACGTAAGACTTCTCCTTTGAGATTCCACCACTTCGTCTTATTAACCTTAGCTTTTTTATTCTTCAACACCCGAATACGAAACACGCATACCAAAAACTGATGTTGTGAGACAACACATTCTCCAAGTATGACATTGCAATCTACACAATCCGGTTTATCGTCAATTCGACAAAGTCAATTTGGTTATAATGTTGGCCATTACTGAAAGTAATCAGATGTAATCGACTCTTCCTAAAGAAGGTATTAGCAATCATGAGATCATAAGAAATAGCGAAATTCAACATTTATTCTCCTTTTTTGTTCTTTCTGCCATATCCAAAACCACCATCCACTGTCTCAAACCTTCTGCTAGTTGAGTCAACATGACCATTGAAATCTCTTTCTATAAAAAGTTTCTTACTACTAGACACATCTTTAACCATGACATCTAAATCTTTCCAAAAATTTCTCGTCTTCTTCACTTACGCCTACTTGTGGGACATACGTTCTAATGACATTTAGAGCCGCTTTACCAGCTAGCTGCTTGACTAGGATGATCATGTCTTCTCGTCTCCTGACATCGACCACTTTGTTCTTGAGGTTCTTATCAATCAATATGTCTACCCCGTTCTTGTTACGTTCTTCTCTCATGTAACATAACTTGAAGCATGTGTTCTTCCCTTCCTTCGTCTTCTGATCCGTCCAGTTGACCTCCTAAATACATTAGATGTTTACACGTCTCCTAATTATAGTATTAACTATATGTTAACTTTTTTTATTATGGACTTTACATTCCAACTACATAACTGAACCCTGCTATCATCGGCTAGCTTCATAGCATCCCCGCACCCTATGAGAAAGAATCGAAGGCCCTTTCTCATTTATCACTATACCGGAGCGTCGATGTAGTGTAACGCTAGGAGAATGGCGGCTCTGCTCTTACATTAACACCATACCCAAATCACAATGTGGTGCACTGATAAGGGAGTGACGACTCAGTCCTTGCTTATTTATCACCATACCGAGCCTCGATATGATGCGTCGGTAAGAGGGTTACGCCTCAATGAAATATCATAAGGTTCCATATTCCTAAGAGAAACTATGTTTTTAAGGTGGTTCACCAAGCCTATCATAATCCTCCTCCTTTACCCTGATGTGGGACATGTTGCACAGAAAATTGCACTGATTGAATTTTGATAATAAAGAGTATTGAGCAGTTAATCAGCATACAATATCAGCTATTAATTTAATAAAATATAAATGCATATCTCTCATTGTGCTAAAATGTATAAACTATAAATTTGACGAAATCTAGATGGATAATTTTCGGATCTGGAATTGCGAATGTCTTCGTATCCGCATCCGTTTTTCTGCATATTTGTCTGCTTTTCGTATACAACACAGACGGATTTTGGATTTTTTGGGAATTCATTGACAGCCTTATGAATCAGTGAAAAATCAGAAAGTCCGACAAAATATTACTATCAATCACATGAAAACTGCATTGTTATTATTCTTTTACTCTGTAATAGATCGGCATACATGTGGATGAAAAGCACTGTTACATATAAAAAAATAAGTGATATTTAGTTATGATGCTTTCGATTAAGCTGAAGGAGATGCATGTGTATAATTGTTTTTTCTGAATTTGCATGAATTTCTAAGCTACAACCATCTTATTTAGGTTTTTTAGTTCTGTACATTTTAGAATGCGGAACCTCTGATAGAACTGTCAATGCAAATGTATTTGAAATATGAAAATGTCAGCATATCTGAATATTGGTATACGTTGGATTTGACATTTGTTAGGCCTGGAGGAATATTTTTTATTTTGTTTAATCCTTTTTCACTTTCTCTGGTTTTGTTACATTTATTCTTAATTTTTGTAAGCAAATAGCCAGGAAATCTGTTTGTGTTTTTCTGCTAGAATCTCCATCCCTATGCTTCCTTTTAGGTAATTTTACAAATGAGAAAGGAAAGAGGATAGTAATACGTAGAGTAAGGTAGTGTATCTTATATTTACCAGTTCCTGTTAACAATATTGAGAATATAACCTCAGACTATGGTATGAACATCCAATTATATTGATAATTAAGTTTGGGTTGTCGTAGTCATTCATCTGGTTGTTTTAAGGGCTGTTATTGTGACAGTTACAGTTGCATTTACCATTTTACCATTATAACGGGTAAACTGAAGTTGTACACTATTGTTATGCCAAAGGTTGGTATGCTGATAATTTGTTAATTGTTACGCCATGACGTTCCTGAACTAAATCTAAAGTTTGGGTTGTCGTAGTCATTCATCTGGTTGTTTTAAGGGCTGTTATTGTGACAGTTACAGTTGCATTTACCATTTTACCATTATAACTGGTAAACTGAAGTTGTACACTATTGTTATGCCAAAGGTTGGTATGCCGATAATTTGTTAATTGTTACGCCATGACGTTCCTGAACTAAATCTAAAGTTTTTGCTTGTTTCAAAATGCATGTAATGCAACTAATTATACTGCATCTAATTGTGCTGCTGAGGTTTTGTTACTTGGTTTGATAGATTTTTACCCTTAACGATAAATTTACTACTACTGTACTGATTTTGTTGGTATGCTGGTTTTGTAAAAGCATGGTAATCGGTAAACTGTAATTGCTTCGATATGATGTTCTGAACTAAATCTAAGGTTTTTGCTTGTTTCAAAATCTAATGCACAACTAATTATACCAGTAAAGTATTAATACTTTCGGTTTGAAAAAATATTGCAGATTTAAACCCTTAACCATAAAATCCAATGGCAGGGTAATGGACAATTTACCAAACCATGACAGCCCTGGTTATTTCTAATTAACATATTTTTTCTAAAAATAAACACAGCTAAAAAGAATTATTATTGCATGTTCCAATGTTAAAAAACTTACTAGATAAGCTGCTGTTGGTAACTTATATTATAGCCAAGCAAGCAAAAGTTTGCACTTGAGTTGAAAGTTTGAAAGGTAGCTTTATGCCATTCAAAAGGAATGAGATGGTAATCAAAATGTAGATTCTTGTATAGTCGAGAATGACGTATATGTTTTGTGTATATCAGACTATGAAATAGCGACAACATCCAATTTCTGAAAAATTCCCAATTATTTCAAATCCCTTTTCTTTTTTGGATATGAAATTTTACTTTTGGAATCTCGAGTTTCATGATATTTATATATGATTGATGTTTCTTATTCTTAAGTCCTCGAGAAGGTTTAAACGATCCTTGATTTATGTTTCATCCCTAGTTTGTTTGTTTGAAGAAAGATATCGATCCTTGATTTATGCCTACAGTTTATATTTTTTACAAAAAAAACTATTTGATGATAGGCTAACAGTTTTTTTATAAAAAAAAACTATTTTTTATAAAACATCCAAGTTCAGCAGTTAACAGTTTTATTGCATAAAAATTCAACACTCTTTGTATTAGTTGGCATTTGTAGATCTAATGGCATATATCATGCCTATAGGCTACCTATTTAACCATGTAATCAGTTCTTTCTACTATAAAAAGACCAGAGTGTAGTTGCTCTCTGTCTTTTCTTTTCTTATTATTTATTTATTGCTTTATTTGTAGCCCATTCACTGCTGGAAGATATCACAGTCTTGTGATCGATAAAGATAGCTTTCCTGGTGACTGTCTTGATATCACAGCATGGTCTGAAGATGGGTTGATTATGGGTGCCCGACATAAGAGATATAGACATATCCAGGTTTGTGTTCTTCAATTTTTTGGTTACAGACTTTCAGTCTTTTATTGATAACTTAATAATCTTGTGTGAATATCTTGAACTAGTGTTCCTGCTTCACAGACGATAATGTCGTAAAAACATAGTATTCAAAATAGTTTTTTTTTTCCTGCAATGTACGATAAGTATATTGAGGTAAATAAATTATAGATTAAACTTTTTAATATTCTTTATGTATATAGTTTTTGGTACTTGATTTGTATACTTTGATAATTGAGTAAATAATTGATTTTATCGTTTTGTTAATATGAATCTAATTTACATACTGAAATTGATATTTTAAGGATTTATTGGACAAATCAATGAATATTAGATACTTCAGTTTACTCAAATAGTTTAAATTCAGTTTATCTGAATAGTTGGATCTAAATTGGAAGTTGCAGTTGAGAACTTATGAGAACTTTGTATCGTTGATAGTGTAGAAATATTGGTAGTTGATTTTAAAACCATGGAATAATTAGTAAACATTGTGAATAACTGTAAAAATAATGACCAATGGGATTTGTTAAAAAAAATTATGAGAGAACCAAAGGAAAAAAAAAAAAAAAAAAAAAAAACCTTCCAGAACTAACGAGTGAGTTGGAAATTCCTTTGCTCTACAATTGTTTAATTAACTTGAAAATAATTTATTGAGGTGTATATTTTTTTATGAATTTGATTATATGACCTTTAAGTTTTTATACTTGAACCAAGATTTAAGATATCTAAGTTACTAAATATCTTAAATTTAAACTATTAGATAAACTCAATTGATTATTGTTTCTTAACGCGTGTGATAAATCGTTAAAAAAAATCAATATACATACCACAATATATTATATATCTTTATCTTTATCAATAGTTGTCTTGGAGTACAAACTTTTGGTTCGACCACAAACTTACAAAAATGCCCTTACAAATCTTTATCTTTATAAATCACTTAAAAATAAGATCTAACAATTAAATCTGTTTACAAATTCAAACTGCATTTTTATAAATATTAACAAATTTTACTAAAACTAATTTTTATTAATAGCTGTCTTGAAAGTACATATTTTTGGTCCAGTCGCGAACTTTCAGAGCTCTTACAAACATTTTATCTTTATAAATCACTTAAAAATAGGATCAAACAATTGTATATTTTTACAAATTCAAACTGCATTTATATAAATTTTAACACATTTTAATATCACTTGAAAATGAGATCTAACAAATAAACATTCATCACAACATCTTATTTAATAATTAATAACAGATATTTAAAGCTGATATAATTATATATGGGAGTGGCTATTGGGACACAAAATTAAACACATAATTTAAAGACACAAAATCTGGACCGTAGGATTTGTTTATCTTTATGTGTGAAGTGAAATTCGGGGGATATCTTGTGGTTGAGATTGCTTGTGTTTAAATTTGTGTCAACATTTTGTATCTAAATAGACTTTCCCATTATATATCGCAACTTAAAAATAAAAATTCAAACTAATAACACATGATTCAACTTAAAAATATAAGTAAACATTAATGTAAATTATTTTCTCTTAAAATGTGTTAAACATAAACAGTTTCTTCGAACATAATTTATGCGTAAAGCATGTATATCATCATGCACAAAGCATGTGTCGTAACGCTAGTATGAATATAAGTAAAAAAGTTAAATTTTGGTTCAAATATACAACAACAACAACTGATCCATTATTCCTAAAAAAGTTGGGATTGGTCGGAGAAGGAATCCAAAACCAAATAACAAAGTCACTTAAAAGCAATAACAATAATGGATTTAAAGGTAAAAATAGAAATGGTTGTTTATGCTAATGACACAATTATACTCTTTTCTTCTGCATATTTTCTGTACCATATTGTAGTCTTCTCTCAAACTGCATGATCTGGATCATACTAACCTACCATTCATTTGTAATGTATTAATTTTATTTGTTTCTGAAATATTGCTCTTGCCTTGCAGGGAGTTCAGTTTCACCCTGAAAGTGTCATAACTGAGGAAGGTATAAAGATGGTCAGGAATTTTATCAAACAAATTGAAAGGTTTCAAGTCGTAGATATGATCAAATAAGTTTCAAAATGCTTTCTAACTAACGTTAACAGCATTATACAAAATGTAGCAATTTCAACAAATTATTGTTTTTTTTCCTCAAGTTACTTTTATATGGCTATAGAAGTGAAGTGATACTATCAACGTTGGGATCATATACACGTCACAATGCATTGTAGGATGGACCAAAATAAAAATGTTTTTATATTTATTGTAATAATGATAGAACAAATGCTCAAAAAGAAGTTAATTATTGCATCTGAGTTTTGCATCAGCAAGGAGATATGCTCATATCATTTACGTGAAGCACGTGGCATTATATGGTTATATTGTGTGGTGTATATGGCATTTTCTGATTTGAGCATATAATTTCATCGGAAAGGGAGCTAATCCTCCGTACTCGAAAATCTATATCTTTCTATACCCAACCAATCAGATTCTCTAATTTTCACTTTTTTGCAATTAAGTTAAAGTAAAAAAGAAGAGTTAAATGCAAAAAGGTGGAATTTAGGGGTGCTGATTGGTTGGATATAGAGGAACAGAGAATTTTGGGTACAGGTCATTTTATTTGATAAATCATGTTCTGAAATTCGTTGAATGTCTGCATGCATCAAGTGTAGGTCATATACAACATATGGATTTGTGAAGCCTGTCATAACTTTTGTTTGCCAACTTCATTCATTTCATGGGCCCATAATTTTTGGACTTGTATACTTTTAGTTTATTGGGTCATATAGCTTATTTATTTGCGTCTTTAGATTGACCTTACTATGCCACTTTAGACTCTACCCTTCAGTATTACCCCCTGTATTTTATCTTCGGTTAATTGTAACACACCATTGGGCCAATTGTGACCTATGAATAGGAACATTTTTGTTAAAAGTCTATAGCACTTAAAACTCGTTTGGATCAATTAGAATAAGTTGATTTTAATTTTTTAAAACCAAAAAGTTCGTTTTGACTTTCGAAAAGTCAAAAAGCAACGTATATTAAACTAAACGAGGCCTTAATAAAGTTTGAAGTGAATGCTACTATCACCAATTGTATTGAACATGCAGGCAAGTTAATGAATGAAAATAATATTGAAATTGATGGTAACACAGTAAGCATCCATCGAAAAAAAGTAACAACTGTCGTAAATAACGATAAGAGCACGTTGCATAAGAGTAGTAACCCTGTCACAATAACGGTAACACGCATTTGATTATTAAAGGTGGCGCTTGTCACAATAAAGATAACATACCTCAATGACCAAATCCCAAGCGGTCATTAGTCTATAAGTAATCATCAACTGATTTAATAGTTGAATCGATAACTTCCTTATGTCGAAGACGTAACTATTCGATGTTCCCATCGTAAAATGATAAAAATGAGCTGACGATACTTATCGTAGATTTAAGTTAATCAAGTATAGCTAAAGCTAGCAGTGGTCTATGCTACCAAGTACAATAGGAATCAATATACCTATTGGTGGAAAAGGTCACCACACTATTGTAAAACAACAAATTTTTATTTTAGGTTTTTTTTTAAAAATTAATCTTTTTAAGTCTCATTTAAAGCTTATAATGAAAATGTCTTGTTTTCGTAATACAATGTTATTGTACATGCGTATACCAAAAATGCGCACATTAATTTTTTTTTATATGTACAATTGCACACTTTTAGTTTTCCCAAACGCATTTTCAGAATGCCCAATGCACGAGTGTAGGACACTAAATATGGGAAACAAACATTACATAATCAGTTGCAAATGAGGTTTAAACTTGAAGCTTTTTACGAAGGCTTCAAATGAAATTTTGTTTGCAAGTAACTTATACCCAATGTTATCACATAGTTAAAACTGATGTCGATAGGGTCACAAACGTGAAGGAAGGGCAGTGAAAAAAAGTTGAACCCAACGAGGCTTAGTACTTGGAGTCAATAGTCCAATGAGTCAGATGATCACTTATTTGATTAGGATTTGAATTATGCATTGAATTAATCTATGTTAATTTTTGGAACTCGATGAGTAGTTTCAACAAACATGAAGAATGCAAATTAGCTAAGAATAAGCTAATAAATTGGTGCGAACAATGAGTTTAATTCCTTTAGAATGGTCAGTAACAGAAATTAATTTTGATTGACTGTGTGACTATCATGTGGATGTGTATGCTTTAATTATTGTGATGATATATGAGTCCTATTGAATGTATTATACTCACTTGTGATGCTTACTCACGATATGTGGTAAACTTATGACTATTATTAAGGACACATAATTGGACTGATTTCAAGTGATTAGAATTACATTTAACATAGGGATCTAAGGTAGAATGTATAATTATCAGTTACAATGGATGAACTGTAACACAAATCCAATGGGTTTTCGGGATTGTTTGAGTTTCCACAACAAGAAAATAATTCTTGTGTATGGATGAACTGTAACACAAAATAATTCTTGTCAAGTGCACTTCTAATTCTTCAGTGAAATTTTTGGGATTGCTTTCCAGGCCCAAAGGTGTTTACAACGCAGGAAAATAATCACAAAAACAAAACTGAAGGCTTTTTTAACCATAAGGACAACTCGTTAAAATTTTAATCACAAAAACATGGGTAATTAAAATTTTAATCACAAGGATAGTACACTGAATATTTTATAAAACTCTATCTTGCGCGCGGTTTCCATCTCCTCACTTAATTGTATCTCGCGTGTATCTCGATTTTTTTTAATTCCATCGCGTGTAGCCAAAACGAGTTATGATAATATTATGTTCGGTGAATTTTTATCAATTTCAATCGGTGTGCATAATTAAAACGAGTTATGATAATGTTTAGTGATTTTTTATCAAATTCAATCGATGCAAGACAAAAAAAAAAATTTGATTGTTTTTTTTTTCCTATTATACTCGTTTTAATTTAATGTTCTTTTTTGCAATTAGGTTTTGTGTTTCTATTGGTGATTCATGGCGTCTGTTGGATCTACAATTATAATGTTCGGTCGTTCAATAGTTGGGTATCAGTTTTGTAACTTTTAGGTATCAATTTTGTTTATTTAACTCTGTTTTATATTCGTTTGTTGTATTTTTGATGTTGTGTGTATGGTTAGTACCATAAAAGATAAATATAGGGAATTATATTAAGATAATAATATTTTAAACATGTATACAGCTTGGTGATCAGAATCATATAGCATTAACTCTGTATTACAATCAAACTTGTTTTGGCTTTAATCAGTCAAATTGTGATGTAATTATTTTTTGTATTAGTTTAAAAAAAAAAATTACAGCAGTTTTTAGGTATCAGTTTTACAGTATTAACCGTATTATGTTTTTATTCATATGTTTTTGTAGTTATGTTAAATTTGTAGTTGTATTATTGCATTAACTTTATAACTCAATCGAACATATGTCATTTTAATCAATCAAACTGTGATGTAAACATTTTTATATTAGTTTTTCTTTAAAATACCATAGTAATTTTTAGGAATCAGTTTTATATTTTTTTAGGTATCAGTTTTACAATATTAACTGTGTTATGTTTTTATTCATATGTTTTTGTTGTTGTGTTAATTTTGTAGTTGTACTATTGCATTAACTTTATAACTCAGTCGAATTTATGTCATTTTAATCAATCAAACTGTGATGTAAACATTTTTTGTATGAGTTTTTCTTTAAAATATTGTAGCAGTTTTTAGGTATCAGTTTTATGTTTTTTTTATGTATCAATTTTATGATTTTGGGTATCATAACTGTGTCAAGTGGGTATCAGTTTTGAATTGTTTGCTTTGGTAAATAAATTTTTGTATCACAATATTAATTCTAACTAATACCCACTAATTAAAATAATAATACAAAATAACTCAATTCAATTCTCACAAAAATGATATTTATTCTCAATAATGCCCACTGATATTAATTCATCACTTGTATTACACCAAATATTATACTGAAGTTACATAAAATATATTGAAGTTACACCAAATATTATACTGAAGTTACATAAAATATATTGAAGTTACACCTAATATCATATGCTTTACAACTGAATTTTACCAAAAACCGATACCCAAGTACTGTGAAGAAAGAAAATAATAAAAATTGATACTTACTGTGGTATAAAGTTGATATCTAGCCATTGAATTAAATAAATAAAAACAAAACTGATACCTACAGTAGTGCAAAACTAATACCCATAAACTAAAAATAATAATAACACTAAAACTGATACCTACCGAGACATGAAACCGCTCCCTAAAAACTGCAAGCATGAAAATAACACAAAACTAGGATTATAACACGATATGCGAGAGTGAGATCAAACTTTGAAAATAAAAGTGGAGACCGAGATGAGATAATGAGAAACGCAAAAGATCAAAGTAGAAATATCAGATCGATCGAAGATGAAGAAGGAATAATGCACGCGGATTTTTGTGGTTCGATTGCATGAAACGACGCGGATTCTGATTTGGTTGCTAGTAAAGATGATTTCGTGATTTTTGATTTTGCAATTTCATGGTAAGAGATTGAACGATAGTGATTTTTGTCCTTCCGAATAAAATATTAGTCAGTTGTTGTCCTTTTAAATAAAATATTAGGTGGTTGTCTTTATGCTTAAATTTTCAATACAAATTGTCCTTGTAAATTAATTATCCTTTATAATAACCACAAATTCAACACAAACGAATTATATAAGTTATTATAAACAACATATATATTTCCCACTCATCTGAAAGCTTTCCAAATCTGAATCTGACATAGCTTTTAGGCTTACAATTCCCAAATCCTACAGATCAACAATTTATTTACAAAGGGGATTTACAAACATAGATTTAGATTTGTGGCTCTGAAAGAAGAATATGAAAAGAAGAAAGAAAATCAATAATATAAATGACTGTTGAATGTAATTTACAAAGGGGATTTACAAACATATGTTTTTGTAGTTGGATGTAATAGTCACATCTGTTTGAACGGACATGGATTTTCCCAAGGGAAATGGCGATTGCAAATCTATTTGAATGGACACTGCTTTTTGAACAAAAATTACTGTTGAAAATCTGAACAAATGGATTTTTCAATGGAAATGACGTGCAATTGTTTGAATGGACGCTACTTTTCAAATAGAAATTACCACTGTAAAATTTGATCTGATATGAAACGGAGAGATGTGACCATTCACAATGGATGCAGCTGTTGTGAATCAACCTATAAAAAGAGAAGAAAACCTGATTACTTTCAATCTCAAAGAATCATCATCTACTTCTTCTTCGTTTGTGTTAAAATCCAAACAGTCCTACTTATCACATAGAAGATCATACACACTACAATCTCGAGCTGATCACGTCTGTTGTATCTTGAGAGACTTTGAATAAAGTCTTAAGGGTATTGTCACGATAATCCGTAGACAAAATTTCCTTCTACAACCTAGCTAGATAATTGTTCTTTGTTTACATATATTTTTGCAATTCTTTTCGATTAGAAGGTATACTATTTCTACTCAACATTGAAACAGTACTTACCGTTATAGTTTAGAGCAACAATTTACTATTGTTGATAATACATAATTTTTTGTTATATATTTATTACAACAACAATTATTATTTATAAGTTCTAATACCAACTCCAAAATAGTGGAAATTTAATTTATAAACTTATGTAATGAGTGAAGAAGAGCTGAACATACATGCAGTCATACGTACTGCTACAATTATGGAATAATATCATTAATGATATTTATATTATTTTCTCATATTATGGCATACCATTTATAAGTATTGCTATAGTTATGGAATAATATCATTAATGATATTTATATTATTTCCTCATATTATGGCATACCATTTATACGTACTGCTGCAGTTATGGAATAATATCATTAATGATATTTATACTATTTTCTCATATTATGACATACCATATGTAGGGATTAACTTAGAATATGTCAATCCTTATCACGTCCCCTCAAAACGGACGACCAAGATGAAAGACCGATTTTGCTACCCAATGTTGTGAAGGAGGTACGTGGTAGCGGCTTGGTGAGGGCATCCATTAAAAATCTGATAGAATGAAGTTTGGTTAATAAGAGCCATTGAAGAAGAGGAAGTTGAACTTTGTCATGATAACAATATAATTTCTATTTCTCAACATTGTCATGATAACTATATCTCAATTGTCTTTTCTTCCACATCTTTTCATATGAAGGATCTCAAAATGGAAGAATCTCTATTCCAGGAAGTGGTTGCAGTAGGCACTTATCAGCTCAAATCCACAACCCCTACAGTCTAAGCAAGCACAACTAGTTCACTCGATTGGCATCATCGCTTAGGGCATCCGCCTCGTATGTTTTTAGGCAAATTGTTTTCAAAAATAAACTTCATGTTTCTAGTATCTCCATTTTAGATTGTAATTCATGTGTTTGCAATAAAAGTCATAAACTTCCTTTTTCTACTTCGTCTATTGTGTCTACTGCCCCACTTGAGTATATTTATTCTGATCTTTGGACATCACTAATTTACTCTCATGGTGGCTTTAAATATTATCTTGTTTTCGTTGATTTTCTAAATACATTTGGTTGTATAATTTGAAATGAAATTCAGATGCAAAATATGTATTCATTCGCTATAAAGCTCTAATTGAAAAATACTTTCAACTGCCTCTTAAAACGTTCTACTCGGACAAGGTGGTGATTATGAAAGTCTACGTAACTACTTGTCCACTGATGGAATTTCGCATCTCACAACACCCCACACCCCTCAACACAATGGCTATTCAGAGCGACGACATCGACACATTGTTGAGACATTTCTATCACTCTTAACTCATGCGAAAATGCCCTTTGAATAGTGGACAAATGCTTACTCAACAGCTGTTTACTTGATTAATCGACTTCTCACGCCAACTCTAAACAATATGTCACCCTACTTAAAATTACTCGGCCAACATCTTAATTATTCCAAGCTTCGAAGTTTTGGGTGTCTTTGCTACCCATGGCTTAAAACCTACAATTCTCACAAACTTGAACTCAAATCTCAACCATGTATTTTTATTGTTTATTCACCTACTCAAAGTGCATATTATTGTCTTGAATTGAACACTAATCATGTCTATGTTTCTCGTCATGTTCACTTCAAAGAGAACATTTTTCCTTTTTCTAAACTTAATAATTCAACTACCTCCTAGTCTGACATAATGGAACAATGTGCACCTTTCACATTATCTATATTATCAAATACTCAATCTTCCTCTTCTCATTCATTGCAAACTAACATTATCAAAGAGTTTACAACTGATTAGTCTCTGTTTTGATATACTAGTTGTATAAGTTAAAGTAATTTAATTTCTACATAATTATTTACATAGTTAACCATGATGTATGTTGTAATGTCATTGACTCCATGGAAACTAGTATGAAAATTAATAAACGATAATTGAAATATAATTATAATAGATTTTAGATATCATATTTCAATAACTCTTATTTTCATCCCTTTTCTTTTACCGAGTTTATGAAAAAAAAAACATCCGTCATTGTCAATAATAGTGATTTGAGAATCAAACCATGCTTCAGACCTTGATGATCCAAGATGGAAGATTTTAATGTATGATCGGTCGAACCGTAAAAGCCATGCATGTATGAAATCAAATTAAAATTAGCATATTAAAGTAAGAAATTTTGTATTTTGCAAGAAACTAGAAGAAAATTTATGTTTTACTCAGCATACATAAATATTATCACTGATGCATTATTTAAAACATTAAGCGGTGAATTAAAAACATGACTTATGCTGAATGAACATGTAGAAAATGATTACTTATGCATGTGTATTTTCTCTAATGACTTCAACTGTATAACGTGTATTGAAGGAAATAAGTTGTTTACACAGACAGTTAAGAAAAATACAAGTAGTTTAGAAGAATATATGTCCCATATCACAGAGCCGTAGGTAGAAAGTATGGGTGGATTCGGTTCCGTACCGGAACTTTGCGTGCAAAACCATTACTGTACCGACTTATATGATAATAGAAAAATCATATCATTACCAGCCAAAAAAATCAGTTACCAATGTTTCGGTTCATGGTTAACAAAGGTTGGTAGTCGGTAATAAGTTTTTCGTCATTTACTAGTATGTGATCTTTTTATTTATAATGTTTCACGTTAAAAGATTAAATACTAAAATTAATTTTTTTTGTTATTATATTATTATTCATATATCTTAATTTACATAGTAAAAAGTACAAGAAAACACTATGGATGAAGCTACAATATCATATAATTATACCGTTTCTATGATATATGATAAAAATTGCATTCGCTTTTGTACCGCAATAATATTTTCCTAGGTATTTTGTTAAACCATTACATGTTAGAATTTTGATGTTATGTTTTATATATATATATATATATATATATATATATATATATATATATATATATATATATATATATAAAAGAGGGTTCTGCTACACCTCTTATATTGCACGTGAACTCCTCATCTGAATCTCATTCATCTATCCCCTCCACTCATTCTCTCTCTTCCCATTTGAATATTGTTTGTTAGTGGAAAGAGAGAGAATGAGTGAAGGGAATGTGTGGTCGAGATTCATGGGAGGGTTCACGTGTAATATAAGAGGTGTAGCGGAACTCTCCTTATATATATATATATATATATATATATATATATATATATATATATATATATATATAGACATTAGACACACATGATTAAGTATAAGAATATTCATGTGTACAGATTCGGGTATGTGGTAAGTCTAGTAATTACCATTGTTAATGCTTGATTACCATTACCGTACCGCATAGTTTCATTTGGTTTGACATACCGTACCAATCAAATCGGTTATCATTTGTTTGGTACCATTTTCGTTTGTAGCGATTGGTAATGGTTGGTAAACGATAATATGGTAGCACCTCAGTATAAATAAGCACTGCTGCAGACGAAACGATATAACAACTGGCTTTGTAGCTTATCATGACCGGCACTTCCAGTAAAATATTTAATATTTAATGTTGCTTGATTCAAAAGTAAAAAGGTGTATGAGTCTAGGTTTCTGGGGTTGACTCGTGGTTTTTTCTTGAAGGGAACATAACTTTAACCAATTCCGAGCCGGACTGTGCTATGGTTAGTTAAATTAGCGTTCGGTTCGGTTTCCATAACGCAAGACTGGTTAAGTAAGGGTCCGTTTGATTTTGAACGGGAAGAGGCATTTGGAAGGGTTATTTGGAAGGGGCATTTTAAGGGGAATTGTTGGGAACGGGGAATGAGTTCTTTTTACGTAAGGGACATTTTGGAAGGGGCAGAGTTATTATTTTATTGTTTTTGTATATATTATTTTTAATTGTTTGTGTGTGTTTATTGTTGAACAGAATAGTAGAACGCAGAATACAAATTGCAGAAATAAAAGTTACTGAATTGAAATTGTAGAATTTAAATTGCAGAATCCTAAAGTCAGTACAACGCATTACAACACCATTTTAAAAAAAACACATCACTACAACACAACCATAAAAGAAAACATCACAACACAATCACAAACCCACAACACAATCAGAAAATAAAACAACACAACTACAACTACAACGCCCACATAAAAGAAAACATCACATCTGTCCAGCCCTCAGCTTCGTAACAAAATGAATAACACAACCACTAAGCTGTCATGTGGCCCAATCTGTCATGTGTAGACATAATAACCGCCATATCCCATTTCTGATAGTCATCATCCTCACGGCGTACAGACATGTATAAATCTATAAGCTCGTCTCGGTCCATGCGCGAAGGAGCTGAACGAGAAGGGCCAGCACCAGACTTGACCGGCCTACGAGTCAGATGACTCAGGATCTCCACATTATCGCCACGAATGATATCGCCAAAGAGCTGAGCCTCTTGCAGATGAACTGGTGGAGCATCCGGAATTGCGTACTGACATCTGTCGGTACGCATGCATCCTGTGAACATGGAGTCCAACTCCCTGAATCGTGCCGGAGACCCACTCTTAAACTTGCGCATCGGTATTGGCACCGTCGCCCACCAATCATCCGTTCCTGTGACGGTATCCAATTTCTCGTCCCATCTCCCTCCACCAAACTATAGCAGTCTGCATGGAGCCCAATCTATTTTCATGTTGTCAAACTTGTTCTTCATTTGACCAGCGTTGTAGTCCAACCCGGTCCGCTCATTGAACGCTTGTGCAATCACCTGGTACCATCCTCGAATATTATGTGCACGGGAACTGAGATGTTGGATGCACACATCGATGAAAGCGTTCGTCGTATCGTTGTTCCATTCGGCAATGGAACAAGTTGACGAAGACTGACTTACGGTCATTCTGAAAAAAAAAAACCAAAAAAATATGAATAAATTAAATATAGAAGTAAAAAAGCTGAAAATTACAAATATAAAAGCAAAAACCTAAATAGATCGGCGATTAGAAGGTGGTTGGAGCTGCAATTTTCGGGTTATAACTGTTTTTGGTGATGGAAGGGAGAATGAGATGGCCGAATATATAGATGGAGGGGAAGAAATCGGCTGTTCTGGAAATTTCGTGGCGTCCGACGCGAAAGCCACCTTTTCAACCGTTCATCTTGAAAGAGCAAAAGTGTGGGTCACACCGTTGACGCGTCTGACGCGTCGGACGCGGACGTGAACATTAACTGCCCAGTTCATAAATCAAACGCTACCTAATAGAACTAAAAAAAAAAAAGTTCCCCAATTTGTTCTAAACTTCTAATACATCCCTCGATCTCAGATTTTGTTTTTTAACCTATAAAAAACAAGAAATTTGCGTATTCTTGAGAAAAAACGATATAGTTGAATTTTGAAATGGTTGGTTGTTTCTTTACTTCAAGTGTTGATACGATTATCTCAAATTCTCCATGATGGTTTAGGCTCTTTGTCTTTCCTGAGGACCACATATATTCTAACATTATTGTTCAGTGGGAGTCTTATACTAGGCTGTCGCATGTTAAATTTTTTCTGCCTATTGGGAGTAATTCTTTAATCATCTGTTTTCCAATTTGACATCTGCTATATTTGTCTCATGTATTCATGTATTTGGCTTCAAGGTGCATTGTATGTGTGTGTAGACACGTACACATACACACATACACACACTGATGTGCTATTCTTTTTAAATCAGATATGAAGTGCTTTGAAATGAAGTCTTCTTCAAAAGCTTGTATCAAATGTTGTTGGCATTTTATAGTTTAGAGAGCTACATAGTTTGTTCACAAAACCAATTGGTTGATGTGAACTGTAGCTTCTTAGTATATATCCAGGATTTTAGTTGAACATTTCCCGATGTGGAATTATATTTTCATCACTCCCCCTTCACGTGTGGCGTATTTGAGTCATCTACGTGATCATGCTATTTTGGATGGAGTGGAGAACGTATGGCGGTTAAGCACATACGTATTTTTTGCATTGGCTCTAATTCTGAGCTCTGATACCATGTTAGCATTTTTTTTTATAACTTTAGAGAGCTATATAGTTGTTCACAAAACCAATTGGTTTTGTGAACAAACTATGTAGTTTTCTAAACTATAAAATGCCAACAAATGTCCCATTTTTGCTGTAAACCAAAAATTAAAGTTAACTACCCCATAACATACTACTAGATTCTCTTGATTTTTTTCATGTTGAGTTCACCAAGTGCATTGTTTTGTCATGTACTTGTTAAACACAGGTTTCAGTTTTACTATATTTGAATTGCTAGTGGGTGACGGGTGTTGTACTCACTGTTCAACTTTTTGTACTATTTTATCACCATCTCGTTTCTTCGGAATCACTGGCTAATATGATGACTACTGAATTTTTGATTACGTCCATAGCAGAAATGTAATTTTTAACTCATGCTGCGGGAAATATTCTACCTGTAGTATATATATAGGACTGAGGAATCATTACTTGTGATTTGTTTATCTTGCTCACTCGAGAAGACATGCGCTTTCTGTGCATTTTTATTGCTGTCACCTTTTGCTGTGAGATTAACTTTGTTGAACCTGAGCATATCATCAGTTGGAATGGAGTGATTAACTTCGTTTTCCCATGTTATTTTAACGACTGGCAAGTCCATTTCACCAAAAATGGGCAGTAAATGTGGGAGAAGCATGAGTCTGTATGCATGCAGATTAATCGATTGCTCAATTTCCTAATATGGATGTGCTTGTTCATAAAGCTTTGACATAGACATGCAAGTTTTTGTGTTTAGAGGCATTTGTTTTTGTGGACCGCGAGAACTTATCTTCATGCTAATAAAATTCCATTTGGAACGCCCTGACCCTGTCCTAATTTGTGTTGTTGGAGCTATAAATTAGTATCCCAAGATACCAAATCCGTTCCTAGTCATATCCGAAAATATAGAGAATAACCGTTGTTCGAAAAGCAAATACAAATATTCGATATTTGGAAATATTTCCGGATACGAATATAGATACGACTCTATCCGTATTCGAGAATTATTCATCGACGATTGCAATTTTCGTTTTCCGATTATACTTAATTCTTAAGTTTTAAACAATTATAAATCAGTTTAAATAACCATTAAACTATTGATTATTTTTTACCATCGATACAAGAAAATTCTATTTTACTTGACGTATTTGGATATTTTTAGATATCCGTATCCGTCAAAACAGATACAGATCCGCAAATGCGGATACAGATATTGCTTTTGAATATCCGCGAATAGCGAATAACAGATACAGATGTAGATACACCATTATCCACGTCTGATTGCACCCGTTTACAGCCCTACGTGTTGCTGCTTTGGTAACATATTTTCTTCAGTGCCTTCATTAGATATTGAATTATTTCGAATTAACAGTCTCAACACATTGAATTATCTAACTTTATTCAAATATTTTTGTTGCATATGGTATTATGTTATAATTCTTCCGTTGATTTTATATTATTTCACTCAAATAGTTCGATGTCTCGCTTGATATTTAGCATGTCGTTGACTCGTTGTACTAATAGCTACAAGTTTTATTGGTAGTACTAAATATAGCTAGTATTTCCTACTGTGTATAGAGCTTGTTATAACTGGATTTTTGTATAATGTAAAAACCGAATATAATATTAATTGTATTTAACATTTTCTTTCGATTTATTTTTTCAAAGTTCATTCTTTACTATTACTTGTATATCGTACAATGTAAAGATGCCATCACTCAATGCTAATCTTGCATCAACAAGACAGTGTTCAATTTTTTTATGTGAAAGACGGCATTGTGTCTCTACATTTTTGTCGTCTAAAATAGAGATACCATTCTGTAAAATTTCTTGAAACTCCACGCGAATCAAGCTGCAATAGGGACCATACTAGAGTTCAACATTTTTTAAAAAAAAAGGCGTAGTGCTGCGAATTAAAAAAAGGGAAGCAACGGTCAACAAACAAGGCAGAAATAGAGGTAGCCGTTGCCTTTATTGAGCAAAAACTGGAGCATGCAGGGGAATACTGTTTGTTTTTCTTTCTCCCCATTTTAGATGCGCCTTCCTAGTCTCTGCGGTGCACAGTTGTCGTTTTACGGATAAAACTGTTCGCGCCCGTGTGAGCACTGAGGATGGTACAGTAGGCTGGGCCGTCATGCATGTCTGCGGGCCCTACTTGTTTACTCTCTCACCCGTTTCAGAAATGTAGCTCACACTTTTACTTTCGTTAATTTTTCCATTTGAAGCAAATTGAAAATGATGTCTATCAAAAATGGGCAAACGTTAAATTTGGATATTTCTAAGTAGGCAAATTCTACTCGAGCCCAGGGAATTGTTGAGTATATTCTTTTGCCTTATTTTCTTTACAACAGCTCTCTTCTTTCGAGCACCCAAAATACTAATCTATTTCGATTTTTTCGATTATTCCCTCTATCTAGCCCTAACCAATTCCGAGCATACAAAAAAAGAAAAAGAGAAAAGAATTCAAATTGTGAATGCTCCTGGCAGCCACACGCAACTCAAAGGCACTGGAGATTGGCGACAACACGGCGTCACAAAACAGGCTACAGACGTTAGCAGCTGTCACGATTTTGGAAAGAGGTAGTGACATGGACCAAATGAAGGTGATGCGATGAGGCTCAAAAGACGATGCCATGGTGGTGCGTGTGATGCTTAGAGGCGTCGCGATGTGAAGTGGCCATGATTTAGTGATCGACGAAGGAATAAACGATGGTAGTTGCTAATAGAGGCAAGTTGGATCGAGTAGCAATAGCAATGATGTGTAGAAAGGGTAGTGCAGCGAAGATAGTCGTTCTTTTGATCACTCAAACATCGATTCATTAAATTTTTAATACCCATTTCCATAACTAATGATAATGCATGAAAAGAATGTATCATGTTTATCAACTGATTAGTTCAGATTAATTGTCCATTGGAGTTATTAGACTGATTTTGCATTAGTTGTTGAAATTTTATGTATGTCAAAATGCCAATAAGATGCCATCTGACTGCATTTTGATTTGTGTAATTTTGTTTATATGTGTGTGCATTGTATGTATGGCCAAAATTGAAAAAGGCCATTATTTATAAATTGATATTTGATAGATTTATCTGTGGAGTAATTTTACTCCATAATTTATATATTTATTTTTTGCTTTCTAATAAGATGTTTAAAATGTTTTGATAAATTATTTAAGGGTTTTGACATATTACTACAATTATTTTATAAAGAGTTTACTAGTTTCTATCTAATTTAGTTTTTTTTCTTCATATTTATAAAGGTTTTTTTAATTTATAAAGTTGGTTAATATGCCAACATAGTGTGGCATAGTGAAAAGACGTGTTATTTTATTGTTCATATTTACAAATATATTCTTAATTATAAATATAAATATACTTTCTTTTGGTTATAAAATACATATTTAAAATCAATAATATAATATATTATAAGTTTAGAATAGTTTTGAAAGCTAAATAAATATAGTGTTATTTTATAAATATACTATGAAAATAGCAATGTCAGTTTTAATTGATTTTATTGTGAATGTTATTTAAATATTATTGAAAGAGTTTTTAGACTTTGAGAAAATATAAAATTTGTTTTATAGAAAAGTTAAATGAGCTTGGATATGTTTTAATAAATTAAAATCTCCTATATAATATGAGAATTTAAAAATGGAACGAGTCATAAGAAATTATTTTACTTCCAATCTCTAAGCAAAATGAAGTATTATTATTACTCTGCATGGTCAATCCAAGTTATTGTGACCATGCCACTTTTGGCACATATGATAGATGTGAAGCTAAACACCTCGGTAACTACAAAGTGAGCAACATACACCTTAGAGAACAAAGAAAAAAGAACAAGAGCCGGACTACAATGGCTTGACTATTAATTAGGTTGTATTATACTGATTCCCCTATTTAGAGGAGGATTCATACTCATCACCATATAAGTCAATTCGAATACTATTTACATAATCTTTGGAATGTAAAGCAATCTTAGAATTGTTAGGGATTGCGGAACAGATCATTAAGGCAAAACTAACACTAGAGGGGGGGGGGGTTGAATAGTGGTTTTGAGAATTCAAACAAAATCTAGAACTTATGCGATAAACTATATGAATCAAACACCACAAAAACAATCACAGACACAGAGTCAAACACAAATGCAAAGATAAACAAAAGTAAAGTGCAGAAAAGGAAAGAACACACCAGATTTTATACTGGTTCGGAACTGCTTCTACGTCCAGTCCCACGCAACGCTGAACTGCGCAGATTTTTGTTACTATATCAAAATCCAATTACAACCCTCATTGATTTCACGGCTACAAGGGATACCACCGTTTCCACCCACACACTTGATCATGTTTACCTTCCTTGATTTCACGGCTACAAGGGATACCACTGATTACCCATCCTTGATTTCACCACTATAAGGGATACCACCGATTCCAACCAATACAACCCAAACAATTACAAACAGCCCTATATAACTCTTCAATAACACTTGATTCAGAGAGTAATGAGTAGAGAGTGAGAAGAGAAGAAGTTTAATAAAAACGGAATTGAATTCAGTAGAGTATAAGTGTAGAAATCATAAAAATGATTAAGAATAATGGTGTAATGAAAGAGAGTGAAGTTAGAGAAGAAGAGATGACTAAAAATTCGAATTTAAGCCCTTTTTATAGTGTGTGAAAGGTTGCAACGTCTCAGAACCGTCACAAATAGTGAAAAGTTACTTCCTTTCAAATTTAAATTTCTGATAGTTATATGTCGACATAGAAATAAGTATATGTCGACATATCTATCATATTCTTGATTTAACTCATTTTTAAAGTATTTAAATCAATATTTAAATTCTGGAAATTCCTGAAACAAAACTAGTTGCTAAAACATTATTTTTTCAAGTATAAAAACATAAGAAAATACTATATAAACATATGATTAAATACTTAATATATATGTGATATGAAAACTATATATAATATAATTATAAACATATATAATATAATTATAAACATATATATAGGAATTTATAAAGAGATATTTATAAACTATATATAAACAAAAGGTTATAAGAAGAAACAAAAAATTTAGTAAAAGTATGTTTAATAAAACTATAAAAATAAGAATACTTATAAATTAGAAAATATATTTGAAATCAAAAGTTTAAAATTCTTTAATCAAAACTTGATAATATAAATAAATATTCTAAAGTGTAAAATCATATGAAATCATATACATACTTATAAAGTTATAAGGTTTAAAAATGAATAACTATATAAACTTATATAAATATATATAATATAATTAAAACTTTAAACTAATATGTTTGAAATCATAAGTAAAATAATTTAGAATTTGAAATTTGAAAATTAGAATTTTGAAATTTGAAAAGGAGATTTTGAAATTTGAAAAACAGAATTTGAACCTGGAGTGCTATTCAGAGTATTACATAAACTAGACTCTATTACTATATTTATCTTGAGCTCTTGAACTCTTGAAATCTTGATTACTCATGAGTCTTGAATCTTGAATCTCTTGAATATCTAAAACTCTAAAACTGTACAATCTTCAGTACTTAAGTCATATATACAAAACCTATATATATATATATTCTAGATAGAGATGTTAGTATATATTTTATAATAATTGATAATTGAAATAAGGTTGTTGTTATCAAAACTCCATTCTCCAACAATCTCCCCCTTTTTTATGATGATAACCTTAGTTTATAAAGTATCATACCTATACATACATGTTGATGATGATCCTTCTAATACTCCCGTTGACTATTTGAATCTTATAAACTATGTCTATATTTTATAATTTCTCCCCTATAGGCATTATCAAAAAGGAAACCTAAAACTACTCCCCTATGTTGACGGGCAAAATTGTCGCACGCCAACACCCAATGTGCGAGTGTGAACAATTATCAGAATAAGCAGTAAATAATGTAAATGCAAGGAGACACAGCTTTTATAGTGGTTCGGCACTAACGCCTACGTCCACTTTATAATTCTCATTCATCATATCTTTGATCGATTACAAAAGATGTTACAATATTTGTGTACAAAGTTGTATGTATGGTGAACTTTGACTAAGTTGTCCTTCTTCCTTGGAGTGAGTTGACTTAGTCAACTATAGGCAAGGTAGGCTTTAGTGTCCAAGAGGTCTAGAGGCGGTGTAGCAAGGCTTGCTAGTGCTCAAGTGTTGAAGGAAAACATGCATGTCATGTTTTAATTACTTATCTCATCTCCCATGGCCATGTTGAAGGTGTTGGAAGCCATTAATGAGTTTTTGGAGCTCTTAAGGTCCAAAAATTCCAAGGGAGAAGCCTCTATTTGAAGGCCAAGGCTTGGGGTATTTATAGGAAGGAGGTTAGGTGGGAGTTGGTGAGCAGCAGGGCCCACAACAGTAATTTTCGCACTCAGAACAAGCCATGAGCAGGAAATTCGCACCTCCTGGTGCGGGTTCGAAATTTCTCACCCCTTCCTGGGGGTCGAAATTTCGAACCCACCAGGGGGTTCGAAATTTCGAACCCAATGGTTGGGTTCGAAATTTCGAACCCACCAGGGGGTTCGAAATTTCGAACCCAA
Organism: Allium sativum; assembly: GCA_030737875.1. Taxonomy (NCBI): domain Eukaryota; kingdom Viridiplantae; phylum Streptophyta; class Magnoliopsida; order Asparagales; family Amaryllidaceae; genus Allium; species Allium sativum. The sequence goes on from CM060912.1 coordinate 155,096,596, forward strand.
TGGTTGGGTTCGAAATTTCGAATCCACTGGTAGGGTCCGAAATTTCGACCCTACAGGTAGGTTCGAAATTTCGACCCCACTAGTGGGGTGCGATATCTCGACCCCACTGGTGAGGTGCAAAATTGATAGTGGATGAGGCGAAAATCCTGCGGTCGAGAGAGTCGAAGTCTCTGAATGTGAAGTGAAGGAATCCGCGGTTCTACTGGTCCGAAGTAAAGGAATCTGAGCTTCCGACATGGAGAAAATCGGATGAATCGGGCGGTGCCCATAGTTTCGACCTAACCGGCTAGTTCGATCGTTGCCGGGACTGTAGGGCCCCGGACCCCCACCGGTGCTGCGCCCGGACCCGCTGGACGGCTCGGATGATGACTTGACTAAGAATCCATTGGGTCCGACAGGGGCCATCTGATAGAGGCTTCGGGTTTCCACGTGTTTGCGACGCGACTTCGACCCAACTACTTTGTGCTTTTTGATGCTTGAGCACGTCATTCGCCAAATACTTGGCGTGTGACAGCTTTGACAAAAAAGCATGTCAACACTTGCCCCTAAAACATATCTTGCTTGGTTTTTAAGGAGGATGTGTTTTGTGAGGAGAAGAGATATCTAGAAACCAAAGCTAGGAGAAGTCCGGAGCGAGCTTGTACGTTCATAAGATGGGAGAGCCATGACCACGCCAGATCGTATTAGGGAGAGAAATCCGATGATCGCTTAGGATCGTATTAAGGAGAGAAATCCGACGATCGCTTGGGATCATGTTCTGGAGACCACCAAGATAACCACACAGCCAGGTAACCATATAATCCGTCTGGTGAAGGTGATCCAATAACCAAACGAGCTGAATCTGTCGACCTAAATTCTAGGATTTAGCACTCACCACGAGTTGCAGCAACCTTATCGAAGTAGAGCAAGAGGCCGAGGTGGTCACGAGTGGATATTCTTGTCGTGTCACCGACAAGTCCAGCCGATGTAATCCAAGGTCGCTGACAAGGCGACCCACTAATCCAAACGAGAAGGATCGTATGAGATCCAAAACTCGCCACATATCCCGCGAGTGGACATTCTTGTCGTGTCACGGACAAGTCCACCCGTACTAAGCCAAGGTCGTTGACAAAGCGACCCACTAATCCAAACGAGAAGGATCGTATGAGATCCAAAACTCGCCGCAAATCCACTAGTGGATAACCTTGTCATGCCACTTGACAAGTCCCCTCGATGTAATCCAAGGTCGTGGACAAGGCGACCCACTAATCTAAACGAGTAGGATCGTGCACAATCCAACACTCGCCACCAATCCATGAGTGGATATTTTTGTCGTGTCACAGACAAATCCACTCGACATAATCCAAGGTTGTTGACAAGGCGACCCACTAATCCAAACAAGCAGGATTGTGCACGATCCGATGCTTACCATGAGTCAAGGCGATCTCGTCGACGTAGGACGAGAAGCTAAGATGGACTGATGCTTATTAGGGTTTGCAATCCCGTTATTGATTTCATACTTCACAAATAAGCGTCCTCACTTTGCGAAGTAATTTTATTAAAGTTATAAACGTTAAGGATTTTTAGTAAAGCCAGAGGAAAACCCAACGGTTCGTCATCCACAAAGAGCATGCCTAGGGAGCTGGCCTACTCCCGTGCATGGGTAAGCGGACTTGGCCGTTTTTTAATTCCACGTTCATTAGTTAAGGAGAGTGAATAGTTTATTGTTCATGAAGAGCGTGCCTAGGATCTCTCCGGTTCCTGTTACATGGGTAAACAAACATAACCATTCACCATTAAAGCCGGAAAAGTGAATTTCCCATTAATAACCAAGGGGGTGATGGTGTATCATCGGCAAAGAGCATGCCTATGGGATTATAACAACTCCCGTACATGGGTATACCGATTCAACCATCTTACAACCATAATAACCCAAATAACCAAAAGGGAGGATACATTTGAAGAGCTAAAGCTCTTAAAGCCAAAACCATGGGCTAAAGCCCAGATAAGCGAGCCTAGAGAGCCAGATTGAGAAAGCCGTAAGTGAGGAGTGCCTTATTTGAAGATCATAACATCCTAAAGCCATGAAGACCGAAGAAAAACATAATTATAGGCTAAGTACTGAAGGCCAGAGAACCAAAACTTGAGTCCCGAGGTCGAGAGAACCAAATCCACATTACTAGGAGATCCAAAGCCGCAAGTCACAAGATACTGATGTCAAGGAGACTTGCATCCAAGACATTAGAGCTAGCCAGTTGTTAGTTGATAATCACGGACACGGGAAGATTGTAGGTCCCGCGCACAACTTGTCTTAACCCTTGAGAGGGTGGTGTTTGTCCTGGCTCAACAGCCCTCTTTCGAACAAACCGACCCAGAAATCCATGCCTGATACGCTCTTCTATCATGCCCCTGAGGTGCCGAAAATCATTCGTGTGATGGCCGCGGAAACCGTGAAACTCGCAAACCTCATCAGAATCCCTTTCGCTTGGCGCTGGTTCCCTGGGGGGAGGTCGTCTAAATGGATGAAGGGGTTGAACCTCTCGAAAGATCTCCTCGAGGGTATGAGTAAGCTCTGAGTAAGACGGGAACTTGGGTTGTCCCCAAACTCTATTGGGCTTACTTCCCGAGGCGACTCCCTTAACGGTAGCGGGAGTTTTCCCTTCTTGGGGTCGGATGGTTTTTCGTTCGTAGCAAGGTTTACCTCGATGGCCGTATTAGCATCGAGGGATTTTTGGTTGCCATCCTTCGCATCCTCTTCCCGCAGAACTCTTTCGGCCTCGAAATAGAACTCGCCAAGGTCCCTCGGCGGGTCCCGATGTAGTGAAGTCCTGAATTCAAACTTGTCTAGAACACCAGACACTGCAGCCATTAGAAACATGGAGGGGTCAGGTTTCTCGACCGAAGCCACTGCACCATTGAATCGTTTCAGAAACTTCCGCAGGGCCTCGCCGGGCTTCTGCTTAATGCTATTGAGAGTCATGACACTTTTTGGTCGAGTTATGTTGACTCTAAATTGTTCCACAAATTTGGTAACCAAAGCGTTCCAAGAAGTGATGGAGTCTGGTTCCAGCTGTCTATACCACATCGCAGCAATGTCGGTTAAGAAGAGCGAGAAACACTTAGCCATGACATTTTCTGAAGCTGAGAGAACTTCCATGTGCTGAATGTATCTCATGAGGTGAGAGGTAGGGTCCTTGCGACCGTCATAAGCATCCAAGCCTGGTAGCTTAAAGTCAGGCGGGTTCCGAGAGTTCCTGATATCCAAAGAAAGCGGGCAGCGAGTCACACAGTCCATGTCCATAGAAGAAGCGCCGCCTCGAGTGAACCGATGGAGGACATCCGCAATCTCAGACCCGTTTCCAAGAGCGAGCAACTGGTTTAAATTATCCAAGGCGGTACTGGTGCCCCGCGTGCTCAAGTTCAAGTTAGGAATTGGTTGGTTGAAAAGGAAGTTTGGTTGGATTCCAACTTAGGGGGCCACATTAGGTGCAATCCTGGCTCCCGGAATTGTGGGAGCGCTACCGTCCAAAGCTGCGCGCGTTGGCGCTTGAGCAACATTTCCTACTGCGGAACCCGCAACTTGTCCAAGTAAAGTAGTATCATGGGCTGGAGCGACATTGAGATTAGGGGTGCCCCCGCGTGTGGCGGGACCGACACCATTGGAAGGAGCGACGTCGAGGTTTGGGGTGCCCGCGCGTGTTGCGGGACCGGCACCATTGGAAGGATCGACGTCGAGGTTTGGGGTGCCCCCGCGTGTGGCGAGACCGGCGCCGTTCTGAGGGGCGGCGTCGGCCTGTTGGTTAGTAGGCAGGGTTGCCCCCGCGTCTCGAGTCGCGGGTGGAGGAATATTGGTGCTAGTTCCAATAATGTCAGCCTGGGTAGTCAGCCTTGAAGCGCTCCTTATTCTATCTTCAATGCGAGCGAGGAAGGTATTGAAGGCGTCTTCCTGTCACTCGAGTCGAGCGTCCAAATCAGTAGCGAGGTTCTTAATCATTCCATCGATGTCTTCTCGAGTGACATAGTTAGATGGAACTTCATTCGAAGAAAGTTCATGACTTACTTCATCTTCAGCATGAGCTTCGGTGATAGTTGGGAGCTTCTTGCGCTTAACCATGATGTAGAGCGAGTAACATTGAAGTTGAAGACGAGGTTTGAAGACAAATTCGAGTACTTAATTCGATGCAAAGGTTGAAACTGTGCGTCCCCTTCCTGGCGCGCCAAAATGTTGATGGGCAAAATTGTCGCACGCCAACACCCAATGTGCGAGTGTGAACAATTATCAGAATAAGCAGCAAATAATGTAAATGCAAGGAGACACGGCTTTTATAGTGGTTCGGCACTAACGCCTACGTCCACTTTATAATTCTCATTCATCATATCTTTGATCGATTACAAAAGATGTTACAATATTTGTGTACAAAGTTGTATGTATGGTGAACTTTGAATAAGTTGTCCTTCTTCTTCCTTGGAGTGAGTTGACTTGGTCAACTATAGGCAAGGTAGGCTTTAGTTTCCAAGAGGTCTAGAGGCGGTGTAGCAAGGCTTGCTAATGCTCAAGTGTTGAAGGAAAACATGCATGTCATGTTTTAATTACTTATCTCATCTCCCATGTCCATGTTGGAGGTGTTGGAAGCCAGTAATGAGTTTTTGGAGCTCTTAAGGTCCAAAAATTTCAAGGGAGAGCCTCCATTTGAAGGCCAAGGCTTGGGGTATTTATAGGAAGGAGGTTAGGTGGGAGTAGGTGAGCAGCGGGGCCCACAACAGTAATTTTCGCACCCAGAACGAGCTATGTACAGAAAATTTGCACCTCCTGGTGCGGGTTCGGAATTTCGCACCCCTGCCCGGGGGTCGAAATTTCGAACCCACCAGGGGGATCGAAATTTCGAACCCACTGGTGGGGCTTGAAATTTCGACCCCACAGGTAGGTTCGAAATTTCGACCCCACTAATGGGGTGCGAAATCTCGACCCCACTGGTGAGGTGCGAAATTGATAGTGGATGAGGCGAAAATCCTGCTGTCGAGGGAGTCGAAGTCTCTGAATGTGAAGTGAAGGAATCCGCAGTTCTGCTGGTCCGAAGTGAAGGAATCTGAGCATCCGGCAAGGAGAAAATCGGATGAATCGGGCGGTGCCCATAGTTTCGACCTAACCGGCTAGGTCGATCGTCACCGGGACTGTAGGGCCCCGGACCCCCACCGGCGCTGCGCCCGGACCCGCTGGACGGCTCGGATGATGACTTGATTAAGAATCCATTAGGCCCGACATGGGCCATCTGATAGAGGCTTCGGGTTTCCATGTGTTTGCGACGTGACTTCGACCCATTTGCTTTGTGCTTTTTGATGCTTGAGCGCGTCATTCGCCAAATACTTGGCATGTGACAGCTTTGACAAAAAACATGTCAACACCCTAAATCCTATAACTATCTAAATAATTCATATACTAAAGTAAAGTACTCCCCTTGAATCTGAAATCTATCTATACCTTATAAAATACTCCCCCTAAATTTATGCCTATATAATATCCCAATTCTATATATAACTTCCCCTAAATCTATAACTCTTCCTTAATATATAATTCTCTATAAATTTCTATAACCCCCCTAAATCAATGACTACACTAGTCTAATAGACTAAATGGAAGGATAATAAACTAAGCAAACCAATCAATTCAAACAAGCAAATTAATTCAAACAAGCAATTCAATCCAAACAGTAATTCAAACAAACAAGTAATTCAAACAAACAATTCAAGAAAACAAAATATTCAAACAATCAATCTAAATAATTAAATCAACCAAAGTTTCTAGAACCTTCAACTAATCCTTGGAAACTCTAAAACTCCCCCTTAATTTAATACAAGACTAAACCTATCCTAAACTCTTATTCCCTCAAAAACTATAATTAGACCTTAATCTAGGCTTAGAAATAACTACGATAAGATATCCTTAAAATTATGATATAAGTAAAGTAATTCAATCCAATCAATCAATCAATTTAAGTTTTGTTGTCACATAACATCAATTCAAACATGAAATAAACATTTCTTGTAACTTCTATTTATCCTAAAACCTATAAAGCTCCTATTAACTACAAATGCATAAGTATATTTCTAACAAACCTATCAACCACTAATAAAATTTAACCAGGTCAATAAGTCAATCAAGTTATTTAAGTCAAACAAATCAAACAAACTAAACAAATCAATCAATTCAACCAAGCCAAACATATCAATCAAGTTAATCAAGACAAAGTAAATATGTTATGTATTTGATTAATAATCATATATTTATAATTAGATAAAAACTTTTCGTACTATATACTTGTTATGTGTGGAGTTAAAGTTAATATGTAATGCAGTGTCTTGGTTATGATGCAGTATGCCATATGAAAATATATATGAAGTTATATATCACTACACCAAAACAGGTGATTGCCAACGAGTATAACCGTCGCAAACAATTTCAGCATCGCTTATTAGTGTTGCTACGGAGGGGTGGCAATGTAGTACCAATGCTTATAAGCGTTGGTAGATTTTCCCTAACAACGCTTATAAGCGTTGGTATATTTTCATTCGCAACGCTTATAAGCGTTGGTATATTTTCATTCGCAACGCTTATAAGCGTTGGTAGTTTTTTGTTTGCAACGCTTATACATGTTGCAATATTTTTGTTTGCAACGCTTATACAAGTTGCAAGATTTTCATTCACAATAACTAACATGATTATAATATAGACGATATTTAATATGAATCCAAAATAGATATTATTCTCAATTTAAAAAGTATGATACAATGAATACCAATAGACAACGTTCATAATTAAGAACGACATAGAATTAATATCAGTTAATAATATATAAGTATAATACATAACTAAGTTGTTAAATTCGATACATAATTAAGTCGCAAAATTCAATAGATAAATGAAATTCTACAAATACCAAATACAAAACATGATAGTACTTCTCTCGAAATTCTTTTATGTCCAGCCTTCCATATCGTCGTTCGCGAAATATTTGCTTTTGGATTTGCATAGCATAGATTTTGTGTGTAATCTATGTTCTTCTTTCCATCATCTGCAAACATGCACAGAGTTCCATTATATGCAAAGGTCAAACTGCTGCAAAGTCCACCAGGAGATAAAATAATAAGGAACTCGTGAATGATTAATAGCCAGGTTTCAAAAGTTGTTGAACCCGTGCTAAAGTAGAGAAAAAAAAAAACACTCGCGTATCCACTGAACCGTTGTACAACTTCTTTGACATCATGAACAGTAGTCATTGCCGAAAATCCGAGATCTCTGCTTCTTCTGGTTTGTGTATCATAAATTAACTGCAATAGTATAGATTTCAATATTACTAATATGAAAGTGCGGTCAAGTTAAACAAACTCCACTAAAGAAAAACACAGAGATCGTTATAGGTCCCTGGATATATCACGTCTAAGAGTGAGCACGGTCGGTCAACCAAACCAATCAATTAATTTAAACCATTAACCGATTAAAAATAATGGTTCGGTTAACCATTTCATAGGTTGAAATATGTGCATCTACCGATCACCGAACTGAACTAGTTAAATTTAATCCTTGCTAACCAGTCAAATTAATCGGTTCCATTAACCTTTCAAACCCATCGGTTAACTCAAACGTTTGAATAACTCAAATGTCAGGGTCACTGCTTTTTTCTTGAGCATTATAATTTTACACTTGCTCTGTTTTCACATGCAACATAGTGTTAGAATAACTCAAACGTCATAGCTAAATAAAAAATAGATTTGAAAAAGAGTTGATATTTACCGAGCTATTGTTTACTTACATATCATTTGCCTGATAAGTAACATTAATATATACTGTATCAGAGTGACATATTTATATAGGGTATATTCATCAAATTGTATAAAAAATAACTCTTAATGCAATATTTGATTACCTGTTGTGAAGCAGCTATAGAGAGTCCAACTGTCCAAGGTGACCACTGATCATTTAAGCATTAGCAATAGGACTGCCACCCCCACTTGGAATCAGACTGCTCCGTCTTGTACATGTTCATGCTCCAGTATTCCTCCGCAAGTTATATAACTATAACCAGATGATGTCAGGGTTTACAAGTGTCAGTATGCATACATTTGACTTTGCTTATACTGATTTTTAATGTGGTAAACATATTAATTTGAGCTTCTCATTGTTTATGTCAACAAATATTCTTTCCAATTTTTATTCTCCTTGCAACAGTATCAGCATAACAAGTTCAAAAAAAAGGAACCTTGATGAACTACATGATAGGATTCATTAAGTTGACTACTACTATCTTAGGGATTGAAATACTTCTAATGGCTGTGGTTCAGTTTCATTTCTAAACTGAGCCGAAAGGCTCAGTTTCGCAGCAAAACTGAGCTTGTCTCAGTTCAGTTTCGAATGTCTCGGATAACTCCTACCTCGGCATTCACATCAATCTGGAATTCAATAAAGAAACATAAGTTACATCTTTACTAGATGTATTACACATACTATTACATGTACTGCACCTAAAATTAAATGTCATTAGAGAGAGAAAAAGATTGTGGTGTTCAGGGTATCACTGCATTCTCTGATTTATCACCGTTAATCCCCTTTCATGATGTAAAAATAACATATAGATTGACACATCAACCATAAATTCTTTAACCAATTTGGAAATATAGCATATGCAAGGCCTAGTGCGCGGGACATCACGTCTATGTCATGTTGGCGTAGATACATGACACACACACACACATATACACACATACTAATCCCCACTGTTTCTAGCTCACAGGCATACCGACATGTAAGCACTTGTGTTATGAGATCACCATTTTGTCATGAAATATAGAGTGGGACGGCGGTGAAGTGATAAAACCACAATGTTCAAAATATTTGAACCTAAACCATAGCAGAAACATTGGGGAACTGACTTTATTATAAAATACTGAGTAACTTGTGCATCGCGCAAAGAAGAGAAATGATGGTATGTAGAAAGTTTAGGCTAATAGCAACAAGTCAACAACAAACCACATTTACATATGCATATATGCAAAGATGGCATCACCGCTAATGAGAATCAAAGGTATCTACTTGTCCCCTCAACCGTCTCAAGGTCTTCACTAGTAAGTCGGGATTCCTATGAATGCCGACCCAACAACCATTGACAAAGTTTTTTGTTGCCTGAGAAATAACAGCTGGAGATATTTCCTGAAATGACAAGAAATCGGTACATTATTTGTATACTACTCCACCAATGAAAATAACACGATCCTACATAACAATCGACACCAATATCACCTGAGAACAGCAAGCATCTAAGGTGTAAGAAATACCTCAAAATTTTCGGTACTCCATTCCTCCAGAAACTCCAATATTGGATTAGCAGCTGATCCCACGGTAATGTATACCATCAAGGCAAGATTTTTCACCAATCCACAAGCCTTGCACGCACAAAAAGGAAATATAAGAACGTGCAATCAGACTGTGTTGGACGATATCTCTTTGCTTTTATATCTAGGCTGAACATGTATGATCTAAAAGCTGTAATTTTTACCAAGCATGTGTGCTATACCATATCTGTTTTATACTTACAAATTAGTAAGATCATTGTTGATCAAACTATCCTACCTGTCCTTCGGGTGTTTCAGCAGGACACATCATACCCCAATGTGAGTTATGAAGCTGGCGAGGTTTTGCCAACTTTCCTGTGTAAATCATCCTTCCATCAGAATAATGCTTTTCATACAGATGATGGTAATCAAATGCTAAATAATTGAGTACCTTCTCGACCAATGAAGAGTTTAGCCTCCGCAAATGAGAAAGAGTTGATGCATATGTCAAGCGATTCAGCACCTATCAAGTCAAAATAAACGAAGAAAGTTAAGAAAGAGAGACAAAGGGTAGCACAAGACAAATGTAGAGAACAAAGTTACCTGTGTAACCCCTGCCCTGGTACCAGCATTATTAGTAGCTCCCCAGTTTCCCATAGCAAGAGAATACTTCAGACCAGTTGTGATGGTCTTGGCTTTAATTGCAAATTAACATCTTTCCCACTGTCAACACACTGTTAAAAATCACTGAAAATTAGCAAACATCATCATGAAATGACCAAGTGAATTGCCGAAGCCACATAACATGTAATAACACATTCATTAGAGTACTAACCTTCTGAACATAAGACCGTACATCTCTTGTCGATTTTTTAAATAACTGAAAACAGAAAGAAAAAAATTAGAAGGCGCCAAGTAAAGGACCATCAAGGTCAAGTCTTTTATTTCCATAATGATCCCTACATGGCCTGTGTTACTTCCCTACAAGGGTTCAAGTGGTACAGAGCTTAAGTAAATTTTGCCACCATAAGTACAAGGGATTTACCTATGTGAGTGTGTGTATGCTTTATCAAATCTCTGTACTTCAAAAGTTAACACAATTTTTTAAATCATTAAAAGTTAGCACAACCAATTAAATGGTAAGCTGAATATCTTTGGATATTGAGGTATGAACCTATCATATGTCTTTATTACCGCAAGCAATTAACAAAACTGGGAAACAATTCATAGTGGCACATTATTATTGAATCATGTTGATGGAAACTTGCGTAAATAAATCTACTACTAAATTTATCTCCAATTTGAGGAATCAAAACTAAGCCTGAAATTATGATCCCTTTTTGAGATCTCGATTAAATCTTCGATTATGATCTCTCCAGTTCTCGATTATGCAAAAATCAGACCACATAACCCAAGATGAGACATGTAGAACAAATCAACAAAAATAGGATTTAAGTGAGCAAAAATAAAATAAAAATATACCTGAAGCGACTGAATGGGATTGAAATCGAGTTGGAAATCGGATTTGGATAATGATTCAGGCGGCCGCTTCTTGGATAATGAACTCGGATTTGGATTGAAATCGAGACTAAACGGGATTGAAAACTACTCGCGGATGAATCTTCGGCAAGCTGCTTTTTTTCCCTCTGAAATCGGATTTGGATAATATGATTTGGGCGGCCGCTTCATGGATAAGCGTTGGGCAAACGATTGGCACATGGTAAATAGGGTTACAGAAGGAAGTTTACGTTTTTACCCTTAGAAATCAGCGCTAACAACCCATATAAGCGTTGCCAATAAAAAAATTATTATTATGTATTTTTGGCGACACTTTTTTAATATAGCAACGCTTATTATTGTTATTACACTAAAACACAAATAAGTGTTGGCGATTGTGAGAAAAAAGGGTTGCCAAATGGCCATTATGGTGTAGTGTATTGAATGAAATACAACTTGTGATGTGAATGATTTTAATTTGAGATGTATTGTAATTTATAATAATGATGTATGATATGAAATAAGATGTGTAATGATAGTATGCAGAATGATTTGGTATTTATATCTATTTAGGTAAAATATATTCAAAGTACTATCTAACTATTATGCATATACATATATATTACTAATTATTCGAATTAAACAAGGATAACTTATATTAATTTCTTATATTTAGGTTAATGATACTTATGAAAGGATAGTAAAGATAAAAATTTTATGGTATTCATAATATATAATAAAATATCTAAAATAATTCTATGAGAAATGTGAAGTTAAATAATTTTAGTAGGGTGCTTCCTTAATACAGTAAAAATCGAAGATCTTTTTAAAAAGAATATAGAATTGTGTCATATAAGGTAAACATATTGTCATATACTCCCTCCAATCCATTATAAATGACGTTTTAAACCTGAGAACTTTTTTTTTCTTCAATATATGACGTTATATATAAAAAAGCACTATATTTCCACTTTTTACCCTTCTGCATAAAACGTCTCATTTCCTTCATTAATTGGCGCATGCAGCTCCTTCCTAGTTTCCAATGCACGTTTTGCTCCATTTGAAATTAGTGGCAGGGAATGAAATTTGGCTCCATTTGAAATCTGTGGCAGGGAATGAAATTTAGTTGGAAGGGAATGGAGTAAATCATACAGCACATTTTGCTTCTTTTGTTAAAAATTTAACAGCGCAATCAATGAGAGAAGATTAATTGAGGGTATAAAAGTCATATTTTAGCTGCCTTAATCCCCGTGAGAAATTGCAAAACGTCCTTTATAATGGATTGGAGGGAGTATACATAAACTATTTTTAAAAATGATTTAAAATTTAATTTATTATCAAATATAAATCAATCTTTTGATACAAATCAATTTTAAATTTAAACTTTTAGAAATTATTAATTTGTTAAGGAGCCATTTATATGTTAAAACTTTAAAAAGAAATCTATAATCATAACAAAATTATGAAATCTGGATATAAATTAAACTATAAAACTATAATTTCTTATATTTAAAACATGATGGTAAGATTTTTTAAGGAGGCGAATCTTGCTATCGGTTCTTCACGTTATTAATAAAGAACCCCATTTCAAAAAAAAAAAATCAAAACATAAAATCACACACACACACACATATATATATATTATATCAAAAGTTTTGGGTTAAATATTTAAGCTTTTATAAATCTTAATAAGAAATCAAAATAAGTATTTAAGTTACAAATAGTATTTGTGATAATGTAACCCAAAATTGTTATGAGATTGTATGAATAATACATAAATTAAACTATGTATGTTTAAATTATATAAAAGATGAATTAGACAACATCAAAAAGTTATATTAATTTCGAATATCATATTAACATGTTTATATAATTTCATTAATTTATATACCTTTATTATATATATATATATATTTAGAAATAAGGTATGAGAAAATAAGTAGACAGATAAAGTTAATAACCAAAGTTTGAATTGGCATTTTCTTATTGAAAGGATAGGGGGAAGTTTGAAAATTCAAAATTTGAATTTATTGGAACATATGTCGACATGCTCATTTATGTATGTCGACATACATGTATAATTTCAAAGGACATATGGTTTTGTAACTCTTGGTTTTAAATTATCGATTTATATTTCAGGTTTAACTATTTCCTGAAATAATATTAATCCTAACAAACATTCAAAATTTCTTATTATATTTATTATTATTATAATATTGATATTTTGAATTTCAAAATTCAAACTTCAAATTTGAATTTTAAATTTTAAGTTTGAATTATAATTTTCAAATTCAAAACAAAGCAAGCAAAACAAAGCAAAAAAACATCCATTCAACCAAAAAAGAATTTAAAAATTAATTAAAGCGTACCTGGTTTTTAGATCCATTTCTTCAATATTTTCTGAATTCTGAATTGATGTGAAACACATATTTGAATCTCCAGTTTCTGGCTCTCCATCGCTTGATGACAAATCTGAATCATATTTACATCTTCTAGAATTTGACGATGAGATCGATGATTTAGTTGTTTAACCAACTTGGCTCCAAAAATTTTAATTTTGAATGAATGGACACTTCAACTACTTTAACCCCAATAGTCATATCTCTTCATAAACTCTTCTTTTCTTGATTGATGAATAATCATCTTGGTGTCTTTCGGTCAATAGTCATCAGACATAACTCTTTCTTGCAAAACAACATACCTTTTCAAAGAATCAGGTGACTTTTCATAATAAATAATTGTAATTTGAAATAATAACATCATGATGATTCTGTGACATATCCATTTAAACTTTTCAAGAAATCGTATCATGATAACTTGAATTTTCAATAAAATTGAATGCAGACTCATCTAATACTGATGCAAGACATGAATTTAAACTAGCGTTCAAAATTTACCATTTAAAATTTCAAAAATCAAATTATGAACTTTTTGAAAAACCTTTCTCTGATACTAATTGTTGGGATTCGGGAATGAATCGTTAAGGCGAAACAAACACTAAAGGAGGGTGAATAGTTTTTTTTAGAATTCAAACAAAATCTAGAACTTATATGATAAACTATATGAATCAAACACCACAGAAACAATCACAGACACAGAGTCAAACACAAATGTAAAGATAAACAAAAGTAAAATCGGAAAAGGAAACAACACACTGGATTTTATACTGGTTCAAAATTTCTCCTACGTCTGGTCCCACGCAACGCTGGATTGCGCAGAGTTTTATTACTATATCAAAATCCAATTACAACCCTCCTTGATTTCACGGCTACAAGGGATACCACCGTTTCCACCCATACACTTAATCAAGAATACCTTCCTTGATTTCACGACTACAAGGGATACCACCGATTACCTGTCCTTGATTTCACGGCTACAAGGGATACCACCGATTCCAACCTATACAACCCAAACAATTTCAAACAGCCCTATAACTCTTCAATGGCACTTGATTCAGAGAGTAATGAGTAGAAAGTGAGAAGAGAAGAAGTTTGATCAAAACAGAATTAAATTCGGCAGAGTATACATGTAGAAATCATAAAAATGATTAAGAATAATGGTGTAATGGAAGAGAGTGAAGTTAGAGAAGAAGAGAAGACTAAAAATTCGAATTCAAGCCCTTTTTACAGTGTGTAAAAGGTTGCAACGTCTCAGAACCGTCACAAATAGTGAAAAGGCACTTCCTTTCAAATTTAAATTTCTGACAATTATATGTCGACATAGAAATAAGTATACGTCGACATATCTATCATATTTTTTATTTTTAACTCATTTTTAAAGCATTTAAACCAACATTTAAATTCTGGAAATTCCTGAAACAAAACTAGTTGCTAAAACATTTTTTTTTTCAAGTATAAAAACATAAGAAAATATTATGTAAACAATCGATTAAATATTTAATATATATGTGATATGAAAACTATATATAATATAATTATAAACATATACAATATAATTATAAACATATATATAGAAATTTATAAAGAGATATTTATAAACTATATATAGACAAAAGGTTATATGAAGAATCAAATATAAACTTAGTAAAATATGTTTAATAAAACTATAAAAATAAGAATACTTATAAATTCGAAAATATATTTGAAATCATAAGTTTGAAATTCTTTAATCAAAACTTGATGATATAAATAAATATTCTAAAGTGTAAAATCATATGAAATCATATACATACTTATAAAGTTATAAGGTTTAAAACTATGTAACTATGTAAACTTATATAAACATATATAATATAATTAAAACTTTAAACTTATATGTTTGAAATCATAAGTAAAATAATTCATAATTTGAAATTTGAAAATCAGAATTTTGAAATTTTGGAAAGGAGAATTTGAAATTTGAAAAACCGAATTTGAACCCGGAGTGTTATTCAAAGTCTTACATAAACTAGACTCTATTACTATATTTATCTTGAGCTCTTGAACTCTTGAAATCTTGATTACTCATGAGTCTTGAATCTTGAATCTCAAAAACTTTAAAACTGTACAGTCTTTAGTACTTAAGTCTTGTATACAAAACCTGCATATATATATGTCTATATATTCTAGATAGAGACGTTAGTATATATATTATAATTAATGATAATTGAAATAAGTTTGTTGTCATCAAAACTCCATTCTCCAACAAGGATCAAACACTTTGGACTCCTCATTGGAAATAGTAGATTTATCTAAAGTTTCTTCCTTCAGTATTTTACTATTGTGCTCACTTTAAATACCATTAACAAGAAAAGAGATTAATTCACCAGTAATATGACAACGATTGATCCACACCATCCTATGTAGATACAAACTAAAAGTCCATGTCAGATGATGGAAACAACGTCACGTCGTGAACTCAGGTATTCTCTATAAATTCCAAGACGTATGATCTGAGATAGCCTCAAAACTAAATCATAGCGAAATAGGGCTGAGTTCAATAAAGGGAAAATGTTTAGGGACCTAAAATCGTTTAACAACTTCGCAAGAAGGTCTCCTATGGGAGAAGTGGCTTCATTTCAACTTTTATAGCTTCAGGGACTGGCATGGGTTGACAGAGTGCTTGCATGCTAGGGAAAGATAACCAAATGATTTACGGTTCGAACACATCAACGACTTCCATTTATAACCAACATCAACCAGTGGATTTTCACTTAAACGGCTTCTTAATTTATGGTAATAAGTTTTAAGGACAACACTTCTAAAAAATTAGTTTTAAGAACAATTTAAATGAAAAATATAAACCAATTTTTCAATTTCAAATATAGAGGAATAATGATAAATTTGTTCCATCATTTATCATTTTATTATTTCTTTATAATTGAAAATGATAAATTCATTTATCTTTTTGTCGTAAATACGTTAAATCTCTGGCAACTAAATATGAGATATTGTACACATATATAATCTAACTGAGCACTTAACACGGTAATTATCAATCAAGAAATGTGAATCCATTATCAAGAGTCCTAATCCCGTTCCATATATCAAACCATAGGATCAGATGAAATGATATAAAATATCGATGTCAAACTAAAATACGTATAGAAATGCTATTGGTGGAAAGCATATATCGGTGTTGATGTCATTTTCCCTTTTTTTGTCGAGGGAGCATTTAACAAAACGGGAACGACAATCAAAAAATATGTCCCCACAATTTGTACTTTGCATGCCACATTGTCAATTCACAACGTATAATTAGTATATAACGTTCTTAGTTCATAAGTCTCAAAGGAGGGTTTTAAGCTAAAAGGATAAATTCTCCTTCACTAATTGATATATCATCAATAGAAACCAATTGGTTATAACGTAAAATACAAAGTCAGACACACATCAATTCACAAGTTCGTTCTGTGATGTGAACGAAGCCGAAGGCACCTTATTCCTGGTCCAATAAAGGAGAGAGGCCGTTGCAAATTCGAACAATCTCCAAGTACGTTTGGACGACTGTCACTTATAACCTCATCTTGGGTGTACACCCCAATCAAGACATCAAAAGTTAATCCAAACGATGTGAAGATCCCCGATCTTCAAACACTGTCTTCAAAATCTTCATTTGTTTGATTTCGTCGTATAGTTATTCAGAATGGGTTGATACCTAGTCTTTTCGAATAACTAGCTCATCTTTAAAAGCCATAATAAATATACAAAAATATCATGAGTCTCATTCCATATCGAAATATTCTTTTGCTTAAATCATTCTTTATATAGGGTATACCCATTTATGTCTTATATAAGATTTAAATTCTTTAAACTCTTGTTCAAATCTTTTCTTGGAAATCATTTCAATAGATTATAAAATCTCATTTCACAAACTTAACTCAAATAGAGGTTTCTACACTTTATCGGGATTGTTGAATCTCGCGAAAAAGGTAATTTCTCAAAACATTATCTCATTCCCATCATATTCATCCCATGGAGAAAAACTGGTGGTACTCCATATCTAATACACCTCGTATTTTGGTAAGTTCAATTACCCTCTTTCATTTTAATTCTGGTTAAAGATTTCAATTATCTTTACGTGAAAACATATTTATCCCAATTCCATCCCATTCGTTGATCATTGATTAGGGTAAACTACTTTATCTTTCCTCAATCATATCTCTCGTCCAAAATCGTACTTTATGATTTCTTAATCTTATCATTACTCGAAAAACACGATTATCTTCTTTTAAGCAATCTTTAAATTTGTTCCCATTATCGTTTGCAAGTGCCAAACTTTTTCATTAAATCTTTATATTCAAATTAAATAAATATTACCTTTCAACTTAAGTTGGGAAATCATCTTCTCCTTCAAATGGGTTAAAGAAAAAAATATTATTTAAGACATTGTTCACGATAAACCCAAAATCATGCTTTCATTCTAAATGAAATCTTCATGGAAATCATATCAGCTCATAATCGATAAGAATTCCCATATCAGACTAATACTGTAAGCGGAATAATGACAAAATCTTTTAAATTCCTTGAATAGTAAAGGTTTTCATCCACAGAGAATTATCTAGATTATCATTAAATCGATTCTCATTCAATTCCAATTTAATTTACTAATTGGAAAAACTTAACTTTGGAAACTTCATTAAAAGATTTGTCATTCTATTCCAAATGATATCTTCCTCATAGTTGGGTTAAAAGAATAACGTTATTTAAGACGTCATTCACAATAAACCCAAACCCAAGTGATATTAAATATAAGATTTAAACAGAATTTATATCAACTTATATTCAGCACTAAATTTTGTAATCGATGAATACTATGAGTGGAATAACGATATAAATATCTTCCAAATTCCTCAAAATAGTAAACATCTACACAACGGTAATCAATACCAAATATCTGAAGATCGCTTCTATCCAAAACCAATTTATTCAAATTGGAAAACTTTTCTTAATCAAAAATATTACCAAAACATATCCTTTGAAACGACATTTATATTTGATAAGCCAAATAACTTAAGTTCATTCAACTTAAATTCCCAAAATGTCATTTTACCGTATTCAACAGGTTTGGATGAAAACATAAAAATCGTAATATAGATCAAAACTTCATATTTTTTCGAATAACATTAAAATCATTTATTATGATTTATCATAACTTTTCCATATTTTTAATAATTTTTATCAAACCTTTTTGATCGATTTCCAATTACGGTCATCAAACTTCGCTTACAACGACCTTTTAAAAAATAAATTTGAACATAACATGAAATCCATAAGCTGAAATTCAAAATTTTTTCTTTCATTTAAAATTCATTTTCAATAAAAAAAACAAATGTTTTTTGTTTCGGGCAAATCCGGTTTAAATTGCATTAGTTATGGTCGTTCGAAGTTTTTGGTCGAAATTCGCGAATTGTCGCTGCGCGACACATCCTATTCAAACTAATAATTAGTGAGGAGAAAACATGTTGTTGAAATTTTATTTACCAAGATAGGTAGATCGAAGAAATATCAATAATGTGACCGGAAGTCGTTTATCAAATTCTCGACCTTTCATCAACTAAAACTTATCAAAAATGTTATGACACTCTTGTGCATGCTAACACATATTATATATTAAGTTAGCATGGTTGCTAAACATGAATATATTATTCATGTAAGGGAAAAATAAATTTAAAATGAGAAGCTTACCATGTAAGCTAGGAGATATAAATTTAAAATGAGAAGCTTATCATGTAAGCTAAAAGATACAAATTTAAAATGAGAAGCTTACCATGTAAGCTAAATTTAAAATGAGAAGCTTACCATGTAAGCTAAAAGAAAAAGAAAACAAAAGAGATAAGGACAAATAACCCTCTTAAGTGTCCATGTATAGAAACATCTTAGGACACCTAAGTAGGCATGTGTCTTCAACCTAAAGCATGCATGAAGATAAGGAGGACAAGTGTCTCAAAACCAAATTACCAAACTAGCCTTGAAAACTACTATATAAAGGGTGAAAATGTTCATTCTTTTTCATGCATTCACAAACATAAAACTAAGATAAGAAAAAGAAGAGAGGTTTGGGAGAAGCCAAGAGGATAAATACAAGATTAAGGCACAAGTACAAGGAATGAATATCGATGACCATCTCACTAGAGTCACATAATAGTCGATTTATGGTAATTGAGTTTAATTCGTATTTGAGCCTACCTTGTGAATTAGATGAATAATGATTAAATGGAATTTATTTAAATTATATCTAGTGCATTTAGTGATGTAATTATACAATATGATGGTAGTTGTCATTGTCTGTTTTTGGACGCATGGGTTTTTCGGCAATTTTGACTGGTCCAAAATTCTGGGGCGTTACAAGCGATATCAGAGCTTAGGTTAGGTGCCTAAATAAAACTTCACATAAGATCAGAAAATAGTCCTAATTTTTTTGAAATGAAGTTACCTTAATTTGATAAATATAATTGGATAGGGTAAGGCACCATTCCTCTGACCAGGGTTATGAGTAATATTTATTTTGTGTGTTTAACTTTTACTTAATGTTTATACTGATAATATGTTGATTCATTTTCAAGCACAACATAAAGAGGTATAACGAATTTGTAAGTGCATATGATTAGTTATAAAGTAACAAAGGAATGAAGTGGGTTATAAAGGAAGGTATGTGGTAGCATGAAATCGATGCAATGGAGTGACTTAAAAGGAATGTGGGATAACAACGTGCCAAGGAAGGAATTAAATGAGCTTGGGCAAGCAAAGTCGAGGAAGATCAAAAGTAGTAAATTGAATACTGCATTCATGCAAAACCAAGGTAAGAAAATTCATTTAAATAATTACATCATTACGTAATATGATATCAGAGTTGTTTAGCACTGATGATGTTAGCTTAAAGCTGCTAAAACTAGGAATGACAATGAGGCGGGTAGGGGTGAGTTTCACACGCCCCAGACCCGCCCCGAACATTTTTACGCTCGACCCGTACCCGACCCGTAGACCCGATATGGGTCATATTTTTGGCCCCGACCCATGACCTGCACGGGTCACGGGTAGACCTGCCCCGACCCAGACCCGGTTCCTGTAGCAATATTCCTGCTTTGTCTCAAATTTCAAACGCACAAAACATATGCCACTATGCCAGTCATCTCAGCATGAACATCATTATACTTAAAAACATGCATCCACAAATAAAAAAAAAGAAGCCAAATAGACTTAAGAATATACATGCATTCATCTTACTAGCAAAACCAAAATAAAGCTGCATTCATATTACATGTCCATGCAGAAACAAAAGAAAATACACTGCATATTGTATTCATCTTACTAGCACAATGCAACACTCACAGCAGGAAAAAGTATATAAAGATACTTACAGACGTGGAAAATTAGAAGCTAATATAATGAAAACAGATCAGCTACATATTAAGGCCTAGAAAAGCAAAAAAAAAAAAAAAAAAAAAAAAAAAAAAAAAAAAAAAAAAAACGGGTCAACTATCAAGATTCATTACTGCACCACAGCACCAGCAGGTCCAGCACCAAGCAAGCTTCCACTTTCATCAACCTGAAACACATTTGGATTAGTGTGATGAATATTCATTTTCATCAACCTAAAAGATAATTTTAACAAGCTTCATTATTGACCTGAAGTATGCATTTATGCTTTTGCACAACAAAACTTGCAAACATGAAACCTATGCAGTAATATATAACATTTACATTCAAGAATATCAATTCAATGATTGACATACTTACAAATGGAGGACATAATTCATATTACAAACATGAAACCTATGCAGTAATATAATTCATAACTAAGAACACAATGACCAGGAAACAGGGAGATACCATATCTTGAAAGAAGTCCTATGTATGACCAAATCCAATAACATGCAGTTAAGTACAACTACATAAGTATTAAACCAAATCCTAGAAACTATAAATTGTGTCAACACATGGTACTCATATACTTCTTCCATAAACTTCACATACACTTCTCACGTATGCACCCTTTGTGAAGTAAAAATATT
The DNA here is from genome assembly GCA_030737875.1 of Allium sativum. Classification (NCBI taxonomy): domain Eukaryota; kingdom Viridiplantae; phylum Streptophyta; class Magnoliopsida; order Asparagales; family Amaryllidaceae; genus Allium; species Allium sativum. Next base: position 155,117,849 of record CM060912.1, read on the forward strand.
TTAACAATGGTGAGGGAATATTTTTAAATGCCATTTTACGTTAGCACATGCAATGTTTGTTTCCCTTCCATATTGTGAAGTAAAAATAGACTGTAAGCAAGCCAAGTCGCTAATTATGCTGTCGATTTACCACCCTAAATAGAGAGTAATCTTAATTATAACAAGATTCATGGATTTTAGATTGAATTTTACCTAGATGCTCATAATATCTGTGCTAACTTGGAAACACTACATGGAATTAGTTTTAACACTTAAATCTTGCAGTTGCATGAAATTTTTATCTCTAATTTAGTGATTCCTTTACATTTCTATCTAGGTACCAAAAACTTAGAATGTTCAATTCGTATATACCACCTCAATTCATATCCTTAAACCGTATGAAAGATGTCACCCAAACAAAATTGCTTATTTATAACGATAAAAAAAATAAAAAAATTACAAATGCAATCAACATTTAAAGCTAGAATCAAATTGCATACAACGTACCTTTTGACGACATGCACATAAGAAACAAAGTACCAAACCAGTATATCATGACGAACCAGCTCTTGCTTGACCATCCTGTAAGCAAAAGAAATAAATCATACTCAAAAAAAAAAAATCATGTCATGTGAAAGGAAAAAAAATATAGATGCATACACTATCGCTTTCTGAATCATTATCCATGGTTGGAATGAGTCCACCTTTGGAAGAGACGACCGTTAACCAACTTTGACAACACATCAATGCCTCCAATGTCGTAAAATGTAATCTACTTCTATGAGGACTAATAAGTCGACCACTAGTGCTAAAAGCAGATTCAGACGCTACAGTTGAAATCGGTATTGCATAAATATCTTTGGCAATCATTTGCATTATAGGATATCTAATACCGGTAATTTTCCACCAAGCTAGAATATCAAAACTATCACTTATTGGCAACATAGGCTCCTCTAAATATCGATCCAACTCTGAATTAATGCTTGCTTTGGATTTTTTTTTCTATTTAAATATGCATCAAACCTATGAAGACTCGTAAATCCATCATCTATGGAGTTCAATTGTGTTGTTTGAGGATGAGCGGGAAAAGAAGAACCACTGTCACTAGCCCTTGAACGCATTTTATCTTTTTGCTCATAATCATTCAATAACTTATAACAAAGTGCCCGGATCTTATTGATTTCTTCTTCAGCATTTTCACCAAAAATATCCACAAAATAAAACTCCAACAATTCAAATTTATATCTCGGATCAAAAACAGCTGTAATACTCATGATACCATAAATCATGTTCTAATATTTCTCAAATTTAGTAGCCATGTTGCTTGCCATTTCTCTAATAACTAAAATATCAGAAACTAACCATGTGGACAAAGCCAATCTAATATCACATATTTGAGGAAAATAAAGGTTGGCTGTGGGATATTGAGTTCCATAAAATAATTTGGTCACTTTATAAAAAACCTTCAACTTATCGCAAACTTGTTTAGCCAAATCCCAATCTCTATCCGTAGGCAAACATTTATAAAGTGTTTCACGTTGTTGTAGACGTGGAAAAACATCCTTATAAGCTAATGCAACAACAAGCATAATATAGGTTGAGTTCCATCTAGTCTTACAATCAAGAATCAACTTTTCAGAGCAACAAATTTCTAATTGTTTAGAAACTCTCAAATCTTTCTAGCCTTTTAGGTGTGGCTGTCCAAAGAGACACGCTATCACGAATTTTTGCTATTTACTCATTTATGACACTTAACCCATCTTGGACAATAGAATTCAAGATATGAGCACAATATCTCATATGTAACATATCACCATTCAACATAAGGGAACTTTTTCTAAGTCTATCCTTCAAAATATCTATCACCTTATCATTAGTTGAGCAATTATCAAGAGTGATGGTAGACAATTTTCTATCAATATTCCAGTTTAAGAAGCAAGTAAGTAAACAATCTGCTAACACATCACTTGTATGAGGGCATGGTACATATGCAAACCTCATGATTCGACTATGTAAGGTCCATGAATCATCAATAAAATGAGCGATAACAACCATATAACCCTTCTTTTGATTGCTAGATGTCCACATATCACTTGTGATAGCTATCCTACTTTTATTTTTATCCAATATTTTCATTAAAGAAGTATTCTCAACATCAAATTTTTTCTCAATATCACCTTGTATCGTGTTTCTCGATACAAGCGTAAATGCAAGCTGAAGGCTTTGGAAAAAGTTAATAAATCCAATATGATCAACAATCGATAGTGGGTATTCATGCATTATAATCATTCTAGCAAGATCGGGATCTAGCTTTCTCTTGGTCAAACACATAATTATAAATGTGTACCTTTCCATCAAAGCTTCTAACATTCTTCAATGCAAGTTGACGCATATCTACTTGTCGTTTTCCATTGCATTTGCAATTATGCTTCAAAAGGTGTGTTGTCCCATCGCTGGCCCTAGCTACATACATCTTTTTGCAATATTTGCACTTTGCTTTCTTCTCACCATAAAATGTCACACGGTCAAAATGTTTCCAAGCTTCAGATTCTTTCCTTCCAGCTTTTTTGTTTTCACCGCCATCGTTGGGGCCAATATCATTTTTTTCATTTATTCCATCACTGCTGTTTTGGTTTACTGCATTTGATTGAATAGAACTTGTACCTCCATTTATAGAAATTTCCAAATTAGATGGAGTTGGGCTTTCACTATTTGTTTCCATTTTCGTGCAAACATGTAAAAATCTTTGATACACATAAATTATAATGTTATTAGTTATCAGGATGCTTGTAAATCACTTGTGCTAAAAACAAGAAATAATGGAAATTGTATACTTATACAACAATGATATGCCAAGGTATCTCAGTTATTATCATTTTCGTTGTTCTAAGTGTCTAATGCAGGTCAGATGTATAAAGTATAATGTGATAACTAAGGAACAAACTGACTGAATATATAGATGATTATTAACATGAACATTCATGGATCTATGTACTAACAATGATAGAACTTAATAGAGGCAAGCATGGATCTAGTCCCCACTAGCATTTGGGAAACAAAACTTTTTCTGTGTACTAATGCAGTTATTTACAAGTGCCTTGCTTACACCCACCCAGCTGGTTTTTTCAATTACAATTTCTGTTTTATTAGCATTTCAATATGTATAAACAACAATAACTTTTATATTATAAGCATTTCAACATATATTAAATTAGTATTATTTCTATAAACAAACGGTACTCTGTACTTGAAAAATCAACATTAAAGTTTTCTGCCAGAAATTGCATATCGATTATAAATCTATTATGTTCATATTTTCGATATTCCTAAAATGAATCAAAGCATGTGCAATTTAATGTGTATAAATTGTACGAACTGTAAGCTCATTTCTCATACATGTATTTGGATACTTCTAGATCAAAATTTTACTGCTTTTACCTATTTTCCCAAATACAACTCAATTTATGTCGCCCTGTTTAATGACATATGGAGGGTCGTTTTCTTCTTTACAACATCCTTTTTCTGTTATGTACTCATTAAGATTTAATGGATTCCAAAATCATTACTCATCATAACTTTTGTGTTAATTAAGTGGAAGTTATCCATTTGAATGAGAATCTGTATGATATGATTGCCTGTACAACATGGGTCGCAAAACCATTTCTGTTATGAACTGGTGGTCATTTTGCATTGTAAGTTATGCACTTATGCCACTTTACAAATTTGTGAGAGTTTAGCTGTGCTAGAGAGTTTTGGTGCAATCAGTTATCATTTTTAGTTGTATCTAAGCCCATCATTAGTAAGAAACCATATCCAAACATTGCAAATAAGAAACTAAAACGAAATCTTACGAAAATAAAATCAAATCTGGATCCGCGATGAAAGCAGGAACGAAAATTGAAAACCGAGAACCGCGGTGAAAACTTGGCTTCGAGCTACGACTGGTAATTGAAAACCGAGATTAGCGATCAGTATTTTGAAGGAAATTTGAACACTTGGGGATGAAAATTGTAATCCCCACTCACCAGTAAGCGTCGGTTAGGGTTTCTTCACAGACGAGAAAGCAAGAACAGGTTACAGGAAACGTGTAATGTGGTAAAAGTAAAACATGGGGCTGGTAAAAGTGTGTTTGTATTTTGACTAAAATCGAGAGCAAAAAAGTGTGCTTGTATTTTAACTGGGCGTGGACCACGTTAAAATTATACCATTTCATGTTTAAATTATAACACGTTCGTCGCAGATTTTAGCAACACTAATGAGCTACGGGTCGGGTTGGGGCAGGTTGACCAAGCCCAATACTCGCCCCAGACCCGAACAATTTTTAACCGGGTCCGGGTCTACCCGCCCCGATGACCCGATGGGGGCGGGTTTTGATGGGTCAAAATAGGGGTGGGTCAACCGGGTTTAGACCCGAAACCCGCCCCATTGCCATTCCTAACTAAAACATCTCTCAGCAATTCAGTCATAACTATTGATTCCTTGATTTGGGTTTAGTCGAAGTTAATCTTGTTGGGAAGCTAGACTAATTATATAGAATACTTACATCGTACACATTTTAAATTTTGGAAGTTTTCTATCTTAAAACATTGCTGCAAACTGACTATGTATTTGACAAAACGGGGGTTTATACTTAAGATGATTTTCGAAGTTGGGAGAGTGGATTTTCCAAAATGAAAAGGTTATCCATGTGGAATTAAAGATTACAAAGTATAAAAGTGTTTTGCGAGAATACTTTGTTTAAACTTATAAAGATTTTTGATGGATTATTTCATCAATGATGGATACCTTTGGGTGACGAAGACGATGTGCGGTATAAGGCAATAGATCTTGGGTAGTGCACTATTACTCAATGTTGGTAACGAGCAAAGTAGAGTACATCCTATTTGATGACCGGATGCCGGCATAAGACAACAGATCTTGGATAGTGCAACTGGTACTCTATGTTGGTATCGAGTCGAGTAGAGTACATCTTATTTGATGACGAAATGCCGACCGCAATATGATAAAATATCCTAAATTGAGGGTGGATCTACTTTGATGAATATGATCCTAGTTTTAACAAAAGAAAAAAAAGAACTTAATTAACTTAATTAAAAATATTTATTAGAATCTATTTTGAAAATATTACTCTCTGGTACATTTTGATGGGTACTGTAACAAGGAGAGTACAACATAATTGATTAGTTGACTTTGATGAATATAATCATGTTTTGAAGATATTACATGAGATGTCTAGATTACTCTCTGATACATTTTGATGAGTACCGCAATTTGGAGAATACATCCTTACTTGATGATGATGAGTCGAAGCATGATGAATCTTTGGTACATTTCGATGCGTACCACACAAAAAGAGAAGGAGACTGGGTATCGATGTGGATTATCCTGAATTTGGGCATAAAAAGAAACCACGGTGTGCCTGATCCAGTAATAGATTGTAAATTTGATGGAATATTGGTCACAAATTGAAAGTTTCAGGTATGTCTTATAATTTTGAAAGTGTCATTTCAAGAAAATGCCTTGAATACTTAGTTTTATGTGTGGAACTTTTGTCATTCTTTTGATTAAGTATAGCATAGAATTTCGAGGACGCAATTCCTTTTAAGGGGGAAATAATGTAACAACCTGAAACTTCGAGAAGTAAATATTTAAATATCGAGGTTATTTAAATATTTAAAACTTGGATTTATTGGTTTTATAACCTTGATAAATTCCCTTTATAAACAATAATTAGTGAGAATACATGTTGTTGAAATTTTGTTTACCAAGATAAAGAGATCGAAGAAATATCAGTAATGTGACCGGAAGTCGTTTATCAAATTCCCGATCTTTCATCAACTAAAACTTATCAAAAAGGTTGTGACACTCTTGTGCATGCTAACACATATTATATATTAAGTTAGCATGGTTTGTTAAACATGAATATATTATTCATGTAAGGAAAAAATAAATTTGAAATGAGAAGTTTACCATGTAAGCTAAATTTAAAATGAGAACCTTACCATGTAAGCTAAAAGAAAAAGATAAAAAAAAGATAAGGACACATAACCCTCTTAGGTGTCCATGTGTAGAAATATCTTAGGACACCTAAGTAGGCATGTGTCTTCATCCTAAAGCATGCATGAAGATAAGGAGGACAAGTGTCCCAAAACCAAATTACCAAACTAGCCTTGAAAAACTACTATATAAAGGGTGGAAATGTTCATTCTTTTTCATGCATTCACAAACATAAAACCAAGATAAGAAAAAGAAGACAGGTTTGGGAGAAGCCTAGAGGATAAATACAAGATTAGGCACAAGTACAAGGAATGAATATCAACGACCATCTCACTAAAGTCGCATAATAGTCGATTTATGGTAATTGAGTTTAATTCGTGTTTGAGCCTACCTTGTGAATTAGATGAATAGTTATTAAATGGAATTTATTTAAATTATATCCAGTGCGTTTAGTGATGTAATTATACAATACGATGGTAGTTGTCATTGTTTGTTTTCGGACGCATGGGTTTTTTGGCAATTTTGACTGGCCTGAAATTCTGGGGCGTTATAGATAATTTCTAAAATTCAAGTTGTGGGATGAAAAAAGGCCTATCAAGTATAAGACCATGATAACACTTCAAGTTGATGGTGTACTCTACCTTTATGCTGAAAAAAGGTGGGTTATCCGAATTTTATGCAAACACCACAAATAAATAGCACTTTAATGTGGTGAGATATGTGCTTCCATACACTCAGGACCAACATGTATATAAGCTGCAGTTGTCTGTATTTATATTTAAGTTCAGTAGAAAGTTTGATATTCTTGTGAAACCGTAACAAAATGCATCTATTTTTGCTTTGTTATATATGATATATGATATTTTTAGTATCCAGACCAGAATATGTAAAAATAATTTGTTGTATGCCTACACATAACGTCATTTTTTTAGCATTATATATGTAGTCTGTAGCGCTGCAATCACTAACTAGTTGGTTTGATGTACGTACGAACATTAATGTAGGTAGGTATGTATGTACATGTATAGGTATGCACGTTCCTTTGTATAGGCATGTTTTGTTAAGGGAGCTTGTTTTTTAGAAGATGGAACAAAATGCATCTTTTTTTTTTTTTTTTTTTTTTTTTGCAGTTCCCCGAATATCTACGTACACCACTAATTATGTATGGTGGTATATAACTAGTAATTAATGAGAAATCAGAATCTACTACATAATACTGTCCAGAAGGTGGATGAGGAAAATTGCAAATTCTGTCATGCACAACGGAATTAAAAATTCGACTATTATGCGCAATCCTTTTCCACCCGGCTACAATATATGTAAACAGTAAATCGAATGACCATGCAACTAAAATATTCTGTGTAGTGTATCATTTCCGTCCTATATATGGAACAACTCGATCTTGAGGTAAATGTTCCGTTACGTATGTTCCGTCAGTGGCACCGACACAAATTTTAAGTTATGGTTAGTAAGGCTAGATGTTCTAATTTCAGTGGGAATTGTGTTAAATTGGGGATCAACAGGCTTAATAATATCAGCAACTAATAATTGAACGTCATTCAAAACAATACGAAAATGCAGAGAGATTGTGCTATAGGACCGTTGAATTCTTTCAGTCATTTATCTATTATGCAACTATAGTGCATCAAAATATGTCAATCGTTTCTCGAACACCAACGAAATCCATTGTAACCAAATCAAAATTTTCCAATATATTGCATAAGGAAAGAAAATAAAGCCGTTTCAAACGGAAAATCTTTTGGCATCGTTGTTTATGACCTTTTAATATGTTGTTTTTATCCACATTAAACCGGTATATTTTAGCATGTGCAACCTATGACCTATTTCATTGCGTCTTTCACGTAAATACGATCAAATTATAACAATATATTTCATATTTTCAGAATCTGAATCGTTTGCGCCTGGGATGAAATGGTCATTGAAGAAAGCGTTTAAGTTGAAACTAGAGGAGAGTGGAAGAAGATGGTGTAGGAGGAGAAGGGAGAAGGAGGGTTGATATAGGGAAGAGGTGGGGGAGCCAAACATTTCCCAGCAGCTGGAATTGAAGCCGTCCCGGAAACTAGGCAAACTGCCTAGTTATGATAATGGTACTTTGCGTTTGCCCCTTTTACGCACGCACCCTTATACATAGTTACGCAGGCGATTTACTACTAAAAATAGCTCGTATCTCAACGGAACTTTTAAGCTCAAAAAGTGATCAAATCCCATACTATTTAAAAGAATTCATATTCCCAGGCTCTTGGTTTCTTCACCATTACAGAATAAAAAGTTTAAAATATCTGCAAATTCCCAAATATTTCGTATAAAGTCTGGAACCAAATTCAAGTTTGCCTCGACCAGATCCTAATTAAATTCCTTAATTATTTTATGTACACGTAAGCTTGTTCCTACCTACTCAATTTGGTACGTGTTTCAAATTGACCGTTTGCTGTCTGTTTTCTCTTCGGAAGGAAGAAAAGGGATCAATTCTTCTGTATCCAACTGTATCCAACTCGGGTGTTTCCGTGTGTCTGACAAATTACCACCGTACATCAACCACACATATTATTAATAATTTAATGAACGACTCCTACAATCCAGTCAAAACCATTAGATTTTGTTTAAATCAATGGATAAAATTGATCCGATACATGGAAATATTGGAGTTGGTTACGGAAGAATTAATCCAGAAGAAAATCTCCTTTCATCTTTACTAAGGGAAATAAAGGGAAAGAGATAATGACGTTTGCAGGTGTGTTAAAATGATTATAAAAAAAATGACGTTTATTTGTATATCTTCACTTTATATTCCCATACGGCCATGCCTTTCCCTTCTCCACTGCCTATGTTCACATACATATGTAAGCATAAAAAGAAGGCTCTTTCTTTCCATTTAAGCTTAGAAACGCAAAACTCATTGATCAATTCATACTTTGGACCGCGAAACATCTGAAAGAATTGGTTTTCAATTGAAAAACCGAAGAAAGATGGGTTCTTTCTTCACTCTATCTCTTCTACTGTGTTCATTTTTAGCTTCCCTTCCATGCAAGGCTGTTGTGTTCGAAAACTACAGTTCATTATCATTTGATGAAGGGTACACGCAGCTATTTGGTGATAACAATCTCATGCAGTATCGTGATGGGAAGACCGTTCATATTTCGTTAGATGAAAGATCAGGTGCATTTTTATCTTCTTCTTCTTCTTTTATTCTTGGTAGCATAGTTGTAATTTTTAATGGATATTGTTGTGATTTTTGAAAATGGAAAGGCTCTGGATTCGCTTCGCAAGACTTGTATCTTCATGGGTTCTTCAGTGCTTCTATTAAGCTGCCTTCTGATTATGCTGCTGGTGTTGTTGTTGCATTCTATGTACGTTAAATTATCTTTTTTTTATGTCACAGGTTAATCTTTTAATCCTTATACTAACCTTGATCATTTAACAGGTTAGTCTTGACTTGTAAATTAAGTGAATTTTTTTTATTACTGTTCATGTGTTTGTTTGAAATTACCATGATTCTACCTACCTTTCAAATTCTTGCAGTTGAGTTACTTTTTTTAATTGTCATTTTTTGTGTTGTAGTTTCTATCCTCTTGTCTATTTCTGATCAGTAATAAAAGTCATATTCTCCGTTCATTTGACGCGAATTGTACAGGTACCGGCTGAATTATTTTTAGCACCAAAAGTTATCGTTGTATTTATTTATGACCCCTTGTAGCAGCAATTTACTTTGCATTTTCTTTATATAAAAAAGACAGTTTTAAGTCGAACTTTTAAGTAGTTTTGAATTACTCCTCGAGTATAACTTTACTTTGAAGTTAAACTGATGTTCGGCTGTTTTAGCCATTTGTTTGATCAAATTGTTTATAAATCGTAAGCAACAATGATTTGCTTCTCCCTTCCTTTTTTTTTTCCCTTCAAGTTCCTTAGAAGTAGGATCCAAACACTGCAATTTAGAGGGTGGCTTGTAATTAGATTTGACTAATTATAAGGAGTTGGCAACCATGTTCTTGAGAATTTATGTTAGAAAATGTTAAGTATCATCTAATATATGGCTAAAAGAACTTATTAGTTCCTTGTTACTAGTCCTCTGTTAAGCCATCACTACCACTTGTACAAAGAGGCAAGCTAAATAATTTCGAAATTCATAAATTGCTGAGAATAGCCCACATCCTTTAAACAATATGATTTGGTCTCCATAAATATTAAAGAGATCGCTTGCTGCTTATCGCTTGATATTGAAACAACTCAAATGGTTTTCAAAATCTTCAAATGTTCTATTCCAAAATATTTAACAGAGACCTATTTTAATTTTTTACGTCTAAATTTTGTAGCTACTTAAATTTATTAAATGAACACTTTTACATCTTACCATTCACTTTAAAGGCTATAGTATTTAAACAGGTTAAAATTAAGTTGCTTTCAGTCTTCAGACGATGAGCTCTTAATAAAATTTCTTAACTATTCTCGTTCTTCTTTGGTTTTTATGCAATCATAATAATATATTTATTTTCCTAACTAATATATATTTGGTGTTTGTTAGGATAAGAAGGTTGACTGCAGTAGGATGATCAATTTTAACATCTAAAGTATATTTGTTTAGAATGAGGGTGTTGATTAGTTTAAAATACGTTTGTTTAAATTTTACACTTAATTATCATTGGTTTTATAGTGTAATATGCACTATGAACATCTGTAAGTATTGAAAAAATAAAAAATTGAGAAACTCAATACGCTTATTCAAAGTATTATTTTTTACCTTGTAGATGTCTAATGGTGATATTTATGAGAGAACACATGACGAATTGGACTTTGAATTCTTGGGAAACATAAGAGGAAGAGAGTGGAGAATTCAGACAAACATATATGGAAATGGAAGCACAGAAGTTGGTAGAGAGGAGAGATACAGTCTGTGGTTCGACCCTACAGAAGAATTTCATCATTATTCATTCTTGTGGAGCCATGAAAGGATCATGTAAGCTTTCAAGTTTCAACATATATAAGCATCATATATAATACATGATGTCATGCTTAGTTATTGCTTTCTATATCCTCTTGTTACAACTGGTTTAGGAATTATGAACATATTATATTCTATGTTTTATCATCAGTGTATTGCCTGTGCACGCATGTTGCTACATACATTCACACATATGATGTACTTATAGTGTGTTGATGTATGGTTATTTAGGTAATGAAATTAAACAGCATAATTTGACCCACTATTATAAAACCATACGCAGACATTTTACTTTCTTGATGCGTGATTAAGGTGGAAATATATTTTGAAACTTCAATTCTTCAAACAACAAGCACTGTGGGGACAAAATTGTGTTTATTCATGGTACTCACATTTAATTTTTATCTTCTAAATAACACAGGAAAACTTTTAAGTATCTTTTACTCTAAATGAGCCTGGGATTAATATATATGGATATTTTTGGTGGAATGTTACTTGGATTGTGTCTTTATGTGTCTGCTTTCCAGCATTTACTCATTTTCATCAACAAACTTTCCATCATCATATATATAATTAAATCTTGGTGCTTAATGCTACACTGGTAGTACTTTACAGTTCATACTTTTTTCAGCCCAAAGTAATGCATCTTTGCACATTGATACCAACTTTTGTGTTATCTGATCTGCCATGTGCTTAAAATTTGTTTTTTTATGTCAAATAAGAGACTTTTGTTCACAAAAAGTAGATTAATTTTAAACTGGCTTGCTGCTTTTCTCCAATTAAAAAAACATTCCAACATGGCATGAAAAATGGATGCCAAGATGTTCCAAAAGGAGGGCACAAATCAAACACATCAAAATAATTTAACATCATTGAATAAAGCTAATTTTTCCTTTATTACAGATTCTATATAGACAACATTCCAATTAGAGAAATGGCAAAAACGGTTGCAACTGGTGGGGCCTTCCCTACAAAACCCATGTCCCTTTACGCCACCATATGGGATGGTTCAAAATGGGCCACCTTGGGCGGGCGCTACAAGGCAAATTACAAATATGCCCCTTTCATCGCCCAGTTCTCCGACCTCGTCCTCCAGGGTTGCTCCGTGGACCCCACAAACCATCTTTCGACGTGCGACGTGCGCGAATCCGACATATACAACCGTATCAGAATTTCCAATGATCAAAAATCTGTGATGGAGAAAACCCGTGCGAAGCACATGACTTATTCATATTGCTACGATAGCGAGCGGTATCCAACTCCTCTTCCAGAGTGCAACGTTGATTTCGGGGAGTCAAGGAAGTCCTACAGATCAAGCGGGGAGAGGTTTGTGAACTATCGACGCCATAGAAAGGGTTACCAAAGGAGGTCTAGGAGGGCTAGGGTATTTGTGTGAGCTGTAAGTGTCCTTATTATTGTTTATTTGTTTACATAATTTTATGCCACCTTTGTAATGGTTTATTGTATAGGAGAGATTGTTGAGATATGGTGGTCCATTGGTGGGTGCATTTATGATTCTAGCAGCTTGTTTGTACTTTATTATTATGTAGGTTAGATTGTGTTATGGTTCAGTGGTTATATATATGCTCATGATAGATTTTCTATTGTACTTCTCTACATACACAAGTTTGTTCACTTTCTTTTGAGTTTGATGAGACTCAATTGGTTATGATTTTTGAGTTTCTATCTACAAGTGAAAGATGATTTTTGTTCAAGAACAAAATTTGTTATTCATGGTTCTCAACAGTATAGTATTTTTGCTTCAACCCTTCAGATATATGGACAAGGTTAAAGAACACTGATATATGTTTCAAGATTTACCAGCAACATGTGGTTTTACTTCAGATTTTACAGGAGTAGTTCAGTTGTAGTTCAGTTTTATGATGTTAACAAAAGATGCTTGAGCAGATATTCAATTATTATTCCCAACTTTTTGCTGAATGTGGTGGAGGTTGTTAGGAGTCATTTTCATCTTTACAAAGTAAGAAATATTTCTGTATGGGTATGCTCATATGCATAATGCTTTAGTGGGCAGCATAGGCCCACAAGGCCTTACGTGGGCCCGTGAAATGAATGAAACATACCCTTGTGCATCATGAATTTTATGCTGTATGGGACCTAAAGCACTTGATTCATGTAGAGCTTCAGTGTGTTATTTATTGAAAAACTGAAGCTACTGGAATACGCAGACAGAATGCCGTGCTTCACTTAAAATATTTGAGCGTATCTTGTTGTTGCGTAGCTTGATAAAGATATGTATGTGATCATTGTGCATTTAATTTGAATATACATGCTCGCCTACGTTTCAAATCATTAAATCGTATGCCATCATTTCTGCTTAGCATTTCTTATTAAATATTCAGTGGCCAGCACGAGTGGCCATAGCAAATCTCTTCTTATTATAATTAAATTATGAGTCTTGACTAACATTGAAATGATTCTAATGGAAGGCTCAGATTCAGTTTTATCCTATGTTTAACTATCGTGGATGGAATGGTGATCGCTTAAGATGAAAGGTCTTGGAGGTTCGGTTAATTGAATTGATTGTCTGCAAAGTGTGAATATTTCTTTTTTCCTTTGGTATATGTTTGAATAAGATAACTAGTCCGACAACTGTATCGTGGATGGAACTGTGTTTTATGTTTTCAATATTAAACATTATTTATAAAAAATAAGAAGAATCATGGGACCATGGAGGAAAAAGGTTGAATAGATGATAGAGGAAGGTAGAAAAGATGAATTCTTTCTTGTACTTCCATTATTTCCCAAAGGGAAAATAAATAGAAGTTGTTTTCTGTTTAGCATGTTTACTACATTTTTCTAAACGGTTGTTTTTTATGATATACGTTCGTCATTCGTATTTTCTATAGACGAAAACCCAAAACTAAAAAGGTAAACCAAATACTACATAGTATTCTACTTTTTCATACATATGCTTTTTTACTTTCTAGTCTCAAATGTTGACGTAAAAATAAGTAAACATACCATGTTAATTGTTATTGTTTTAGCAAAATAAATATAATGAAATTTGCTTTGTTTTCTTCTAGTTAGTACTTTATTTACAAGTGTATGTAATATATAACATACTATATAACAAGAGGGTTAAATCCTGTAGGTAATCAAATCAAAACCATGGCATCTCGTATCATGTTGGATTATTTTGACCAATTTGGATAAGGTGCTTGTCAAAACTTGCAATTTAATTCAACAAATTTCAATGACTGATAAGCTAATTTTTTTAAAAAAATTAAGATTATCTTTAGTTTGAAACCTATATGAAGTATTTAATTATTTATGTTACTTTTGATTTAAACACAAGGTTCATTTTGATAAGATCTGATGGAATTTTTTTTGGCCAAGTGTTAGATTCAATTATTATGAACTATAGAAGAAAAAAAACAAATAGAAAATGAGTAAGATATATACATATACATATACATATACATATATATATATATATATATATATATATATATATATATATATAAATGAGAAATGACAAAATCTATATAAATTGGAATGTGTGTGTGTGTGTGTGTGTGTGTGTGTATATATATATATATATATATATATATATATATATATGAGAAATGACAAAATCTATATAAATTGGAATGGACGGACAAAATTATGGTTGTTAATATTTTTTTAACAACATATTTTGGAAGGAAAATTTGAAAGATGGTAATAGATTAAGAGTAAGATTAATATGTTCCTAAAACAAATTTATATGTAAAACGAAGACTAAAAGAATTTTATTGGTAAGAACATATACATTTTCTTTAGTTAAAATGGTACTTCTATTTTCAATTATTTCTACCACAAGTTACCGTACTTCGAGCATTACAGATGTACATGGATGTAGAAATATTCAAATAACCCTTCCATTGCTTACAAAATGTAAGCGCATCGATTGTCCAACATAATACCAAACTAGACATCTGTTTGACAAATATTTGACATATAGATGTTTGTTCAACATTTGTTTAAAAATGCTTATTTTTTATAAGGACTTAGATGTTTGAGAACAAGTCTGAGATTTAGAGGTTTGTTGAGCAAGCGCCCAAGCCACCACGCTTATATCGTATGTTCTTCCATTTAGTATTCACCTCACTTTTTTATTTTTATCTTTTACCCCTCTTTTCCACTTATTTCTTCTTCTTCAATGAAACGCTAAAATACAACATCGACCTATCAAAATTATTAGATGGATTTTTCATTGCATGACAGATTACGAAGTTGTGCAACTCATATCATTTCGGATGCTATTAAGATCGCATATTTTCTACTATACTTGCATAAGTTGCCCCAATGAGGACATGTCAACTAAATGCAATGTTAACGACGCCATATGTATACTTTTAATGTAACACCCCGTAAAATATACCTCAAATAGAAACAGATAATTAAATTTATAATAAACAATAATAAATTAATAAAATATTAATGGACAAAAAATAAGAATTTCAGATAATTGAGAACCACGAAAATATCACCATTGTATTCGTGGCGAGACTCTAGTCCATTTTCATATTTTATTTGTCGAAAATGGAGTCCGTATGAAAAAGCTATTAATAAAACAAGTTATATGATAATTATATACACATAGGATTTGAAATCCAGACTGTAAGAATATAAATCCGAAATAAAATAATATACTTTAGGCATAATGGAATATTTCCCGAGAATTCAAAATTATGTGTATATATAATGATGCAAAAGGGGACAAGAATAAAGAAATAATGAAAAGAATCAATCAGAATAATTAATGTGTTAAATAAAATTTGACGACTAGGGAAAGAAATTTCCCAATGCTCGACCTTGAGGGGGGTCGACCGCTCGTCCTCATAGGGGGTCGACTTCCCTTAGGGCTGAGGGTAGGGAAAGAGGCTTGTTTTGTATGGTGTTTTTATAGTTTTTGCTTAAACGGACGGTCCACACACACGCTAGCAACTATAAATAAACCCATAGCCTCTCCCCTAAACACTACATCCATTCTCTTCTACATCTCGACTCTTCTTCTCCAACATTATTCTTAATTCTAGAAATTTGACATGTTAAGATTCTTCTTCTTCCTTAACTTATTTCTCTACCTTTCTAATCTATTTTTCATAGCAAGCTGGAATTACAATATTTATATGTATATGACTTTAATCAAATTCTTATATGTATATATTGTTTTAGGAGGAAGTTTGAAAAACCGTTATTGCGAGGAAACAATCCAGAAATGGATTCCACGCAGCATCTTTATCCTTCTCCTTGTGTTATTGCATGTGGAAATTGTATAAATTTACTACTATCTATATCTTGATAGCGTAGATTTGGATTGTTATTCCTAAAGTGGTTCGGATTTGCACGAAAACAAAATATTAACAAATCCTCCAAATCCCTTATAATTTATGGAAATGGTCAAACATTGATGTATATTGGGTTTTGGTTATGAATGTAATAAAAGCCAAACTTTTGGGTGTTGTGTAGTCTCGATAATGGTCTAATTCACTATACTGTAAGTTGTAAAATCTCATATATGTGCAAAAACATAAGATTTGAGTGTTTGTAATTTAAATAGGTTTAAACATCTATTTTTAAATAGATAGTTTGAACATATTATAACACAAATCACCAAAGCCTTAAGTACTTGTATAAGATCATATGAAAACCGAAGCAGTACCAAAAAGTGATTATACATATATTAGAAAATTACACATTATCTTCCTTTTATTATTGAAGTAATCTTTTAAACCAAGGTTACAAGTTACACTGGATATGTTTGTTATTTCTCTATTATTGATTGAATGTGAATATACAGTTTGTGCTATGTTAATGAAGTCAGGGAAATAAACTTGTAAACCTTAATCTTGTATTTAGAATTGACATTTCTACATTTTAGGACGTTTTTTTTATGTGCTCTCAATTTACGTTTTATTAATTACTATTCATAGCGTAATTAACGTATTATAAATGCGTATTAAATACGTTAAATCAGGAAATTAGAATTTTAAATGTCCTTATAGGAAATTTGTATGTATGTGAGTATTAATGACTATTAATTAATATTAATGACACATGGATACGAGGTTAACCCCCGCTTGTGGTAGAAGCCTACCCGGAACCAACCGGCATATCCAGCATCTACAAGTAAGTCGGGTTAATGTGAGAGGTGTAGGTGTCATGAACCATTATAATAAGTATATAAAGACGCGAGGTAAATCCCAGCTTGTAATAAAAGTCTTCCCGGAGCCTGGAAAATTCAGCATGTACAAGTAGTTGGTTTAATGTTGGATGTCTAGTGTGTATGTGTCTGTGTGTGTGTGTGTGTGTGTGTGTGTGTATTTGTGTGTGAAGTAAGCCTGCCTCGAGAAGGTATTAAGTGGATGACCTACTCTATTTAGATATTAAATGGTTAGGATTAGGACCATTCCTAAGGTTCATTCCTTGGTTCTGGACAAAAGTCAAGGGACCTACCCTTATTAGGTTTTAAAATGGTCATTGGGTCTGCCTTTCTCTTAAAGGTATTAAATGGTCTTAATTAAATAAAAAATATAGAGGTAAGAGTATGGTAGTTCTTTGGAAGTTTTCTTATCTGGGGGCTATGTGAGGGCATGCCTAGGGATAGGCTATAGAAGAGTTCCTAAGGGACCGCATGCCTAAGGAAAGTATTAAGTGGCTATGAGTTCACTAGTTATACCAGTTAAATTGTGATGCACCGGTCCGTCGGAGAGGTCTTAAATGGCGATAAGTGCTGCCATTACCCAATATTACGTGGCAGATTACTATTTCGTTTGTTAAAAGGAGTGGTTATTTGATATCAATAAGATGAGGTTTTAAGTGACTAGGGTCCGCCATAGGTATTAAGTGATAAAGGGAATCCGTCCATAATTAAATATAGGTAATGACCTTAACTAACCTAATGATAGTCCGCCTCATATGGTATTAAGTGATAGTAGACCTCTACCCTTATATAAGCACGTGGACCTTTAATGATTTTGAGTTATCCACCCAATTAGTATGTATATTTGTATGTTTAAATTGGGTAGACATAATTTGATGAATTCATATTGCCAAATATAGGAAATAGACATTCTTTAAACTTATGTGATTTTCATTTACTAGAATTGTTGTTCTGACCTCCCTTCTCATAACAAATAAACATGTTAGTAGGTGCGAATGCTTGAGTGATGAAGTCATGGAGACTGGAGCCAAGCTAAGGAAATTCTACCGCTTATTATTATTATTATTATTAGTATTTTTATTATTACCATCATCATCACCATGTTGGGCAGTTTATTGCAACCATGATAAATTATTGTTGATGCATCTAGATATGACAGTTAGAATTTGATGTAACTGGCCTTATTATGGTTTTATTTAATGGTACATCTATTTTCAATTATTATATTTTATCCCTTTCCCTGCGACATTCTGATTTTGTTTTTAGTTTGGCTCAGTTTATGTATTCCTTATAGGGGCCAACAATCCGTTCTCTAAATTCTAACGGGCCTTTTCTGGATCGGGATTTAGGCCCATTTTGGGCGGGTTGTTACATATGGTATCAAAGCCTAAGTTACCCGATTACAGGGAGATTATACATATGAGATGTTAGAGTTTATGCCCTAGAGGCAATTCATTTGATGAGATTGATAACACTATTGATGTTATTGTTTTATTTGGAATAAAATAATATTCTATTATATTATATTTACTACGCAATATAATTATTAATATAATAAAAGTCTTTAGAATTATAATACGGAATTATATAGTTCGAGTAAGACTTGAATTTGAGATTATGTAATATGATAACTATTATAATTCTTAAATGTCCTTAGTCGAGTTTCATCGTTTATATAGGACAACAATAAAGCGTTGAGACTAGTATGTTGATTGACTGATGATCACATCTCATTGATCATTAATATACGTGATATTAATGTCAAAGCATAAATACGCATTGGAGAATATCGTATTGGGCTGACCCACCATGAGATAACTACATGGAATATAATTAACAATATCATAAGTTATTGTCATAGTGACAGTGATGTAATGGTCCTCATACCTGAAATCATTATAACTTTATTCGAGTATATTTGTTTTTGAACATCATCTAAAGTTATTCGTAACAGAGCAACGATAACGGTGATTATTGGATACATCTCGAATCGAATGAAAATTATGAATGATCAAGATGGAATTTAACCCTACGATATATTCGTAGTGATATCCATGGGCCTCTTGATTGAGTGAGACTGTGAAATGCATGGTCGTGCTCATATATTGATTTGTTTTAAACAGTCTACTCATCAATCAAGAAAAATAGATTAAATTATAACGAGGATGATACGATCCATGCCTCTAGTTTAATTCAGGATATATTGGTTAAAAGGATTATATTACATTGATACACTGGTCACAAAAGGTTGTATCGAATCGTTAATCTTATTATAACTTGGGTAACAGCGACGTATTGCTAGATGCCAATCACTGTTTATGATTTTAAATACGATTTATTATCATTGCCAACGTTGTAATAACCTATAGGGTCACACACTTATAACATTGTAAAGGCGAAATCATTCTTTGGATAAATTCAATATCAATTTGCTAATATTTTATTAAGCATTGTAAAGGTATCACAGTTGGTTCCATGTTTGATGGTAAGGGTTAGGTTTCAAAAGGGGTTACACACTTCTTTAAAACCGACAAATATACAATATTAACCCTTAGGAAAAAGAGATGAGATCAGCCAAAAGGGCTATAACCCTAAAATTCCCTTTTCAATAGAAAATCAAAAGAATAGCGACGGCTAGCACCGCATCATCTTTGCTTCTCTTCAATCCGACCGAAGAGGCAAACGTTCGTGTGGAGTTCTTTGGAGGCAGGGCGTTTTGTCAGCTATCGATTCGATGCTTCACTCATAGATTCAACTTCGAGATTAACCCAGTTCTTATATGTTCGACATTGTAGGTATGAAATCCTAACCTATTTTGATTTCGATTTATAGTTTTCGCCTAGATCCTATTTTACAGATGTTGAATTGTTAATTTTGGTTAACGAATATATCATCTAAAACTATTAATGGTATCAGAGCTATGTTTGTGCGAAATTACTGTACTTTGAAACATGTTTTGGATTGTATGCTTGTTTGATTACATAAATAAATATGTATGACATCCGATTCATGTTTGAAATTGTTTCATGGTTAACTAAACTGATTTTGATATTTGTTGTGTATCAAGCACAAATATTTTATAATGAATCGATTATACATATTTACACTTGCCAATTCTTACCAGTTAGAACATTTAATACTGATTATCTGTTCAAACCTTGTATGAATTCAAATCATGTTTGGATTTAACTTTATACATTATATTACAGAGTGAATCCATGTATTCCATTTAATCATAATTATGTAGATAGTTAAATGGTTAGAATTATCGCTAGTTTTTCCTTACCAGTAAGTTATGAATTTGGAAATTTTGGGGTTAATCTGTCCAGTTTTGACATAATATTTTTTGAATTAAAATTGTTTTGTCTAAACAAGAATTAATATTAAATATTAATTCTAGTTATTCATTACTTGGTTTTAGATCAGTTTATATGTGTAAAGAATGTTAAAATTTATAATCAAATATCTGATTGATCCATAAGTGTTAACATTATGTATTCTGAGATATTAAAGTACAATCAAACAGATGTGAATATGTTCCACTGTCGATTGCTTATCTGTATTTGATACATATTTAAAAATTGTTTCATTGTATTTAAGTTTTATATATGATATAAAATCATGAACCAAATTAATACTTGGTTAGAAATATTAAATTAGTTTAATACTCCTAATTCATAAACTTTGGAACTGGGAAGATTAATCAAAAACCAGTTTTGATTAGTCAAGGTTGTGAAGTCCTTTTGATCAGATATTGTATAATTTTTTTTCTTCTCTGTTAATTAAAGTAATTATTATTTTGGTTGGAACCATGTTTGATGATTGTCAATCAATACTGCAATTTTCGTTCAAATTCAAACTAATGAAATCGATTTGTATGAAAAATTGTTAAACTAGTTTTTTCTATTTTCATTCTTTGAGTATAAAAACAGAACACATGATTATGTTTTGATTTTGGATCAATAAAACTAGACGATGGAATTATACAACTTGAATTAAAGATTCATACATAAATTATCTTGGTTTTGATTTCTCGGTATGTTGATGATGACCAAGGATAATTCCAGTTCATAACAAATGTTGTATGATTTGGTTATTCCATAAATTTTATATGTGATGTATTCTAGAAGCAAATATGCATCAACATATATGTACGTGACATATATCTAAATGTGCTTTTGGGTTATAAACTAATAATCCCATATTTATAACGATAAATATGTATATAATGTAATTTGATTTTAAAACCTATAGGAAATATGATTTGCCGAATGATATATATTGTGTCTATGAATAATTGTATCAAAATACAATGCTTATTTTAAAATCATTTTACGTTTTGCTTCAAGGAATACAATACCAACAACATTTTTCTGAATACAATAAATGGTCTGAAAAATCCTAAATATGTGTGGAACCTGCTGTTTATATGTAAGCTGTTATTATATGATAGTTACTCAATCCTTGTATGGTATAATCACTATGCACATTACAGTGAATGATATCATCATGTCTATTATATATATACATTGTGTATACATAAAATAGTTTATTCATATCAAGTTATTAATGAATCTTGAATTTCATCAAGTTGAATTCACTTTGCATAAGATGCAATGATTCATACAAATTACAGTTTTGAATTGTAATATTTGTACATTGATTAGTATTCATATATGTGTGTTTATATACATATTGTTACAGACAATATTATATATATGTTATTTCGTGATAATAAATGAATATATGTGGCCTCTTATTTAAGTGATTGAAAAGTCTGGTTCACACTATGTTATATATATTTGATATATTTTACATAGTTTTGATATTCTGTTTATATTCAAGGACATCAATGCAATTTTGATTTGCAGTTGATGCTTGAATAAAGAAGATATGGTATTCTGATACAAACATACTAATTGTATATTGGGATACATTTGATTTTAAACCGCAAGTATGAATTGTCGAACTCAATATCAAAATGCATCTCAAGATAGCATTCTAATTAAAATAATATTATATTATTGAAATAAGACTAGTAATACATTTTGTAAATATGATTTACAAGATGAATTTTGCGAATTCCATTTTATAAGATTTGAAGAGTTTGAACCTGAACCTCATTGCATGTATGTTTGTACATATAGATTGTAATTGCTCTTTCCATTTTGTTTTAATATATATCTGTTTTGCAAGGATTAACAATACATGGTTAACATACCGTGTACACTAGGAAATACTGCATAAAATTTGTGCTTGACGTCGTTATGATAAACTGACTTATAATTTTAGTATAAGAAGCATATATTGAGCATTGTATCAATGTTATTTGTGAAGGCATAAAAATTATGCCTGATACCAAATTGAACTGTCATATATATATATATACATATATATATATATATATATATATATATATATATATATATATGTGTGTGTGTGTGTGTGAATATGCATTTATTACTGATATAAAATCAGTGTCTCAAATGAACTGGATAAATGAATTATAGAATTCATTAAACATACATATGATTCAAATTGTTGATCCATAATACAACTTTCATAATATAACAAGATGATGTTTATTTTTCCCATGATACTCAAATGTTTTACACAGTTTAATTATTCTGATAAGGAATATTGATTCCTGAATAAATAAGCACCAGGTAAGGAACATATAATTATCCACCAGCCTACAAATTTGTTTGTTCTGCTTATTTATATATTTGATATGCATAGCTGAATTTAAACAATATTATATATATTTGATATATGTATGTATATATATTGTATAATGATGCTCTGCTCAAATTCAAATGGAAATTCATCTGCGGTTCTTTATGTTGATAAATACTTGCAGATTTGTCCCTATGGCATCAATCCGTTTGACTGAGCTGAAGTATATGAGTGGATGAGTATGATGGTGGAAAGGCAAAGAAGTCGCCGAAGTTAATATTGTTTTAGATATCATTACAGCATTAACTTGCGTGTGAGTTAATACATAATCGTATTTTTGGTTGTATTATATTATCACATACATGTAAATTTTATACCCTGTTTGCATATTTGTGACCAAATTAAAATGATATATATGTACAGATGTACAAATGCATTGGTAAAAGTTATTGTTTGATTTGGTCATGTCTGTAACGTATAAAGGTTTTATTGTGTATGCTATATGTAATTTATTTCAAATCCTTATAATGTATATGACATTATGTTAGTTTTATCTGGATATTATATATAGATTGGCCATTACTGTTTGGTTGTGGACGTATAGTTAGGATATATGTGTGACATGTATAAACACAGAAGAGTTTGTTCGGGTATATTAGCATGTACATGTTGTTAAATATGTTTAAACAGTGATAATGAATATATATACACATATATATTGTTTTGGTCTAAGAATTTAGATATTATGTAAAATATGAGGATGTCTTATAAAATAAAATCGGATAATAAAGAATTCTTTTCAGATTTGAACACTGTATATAATACAGAAGTTAAATAATCGACGGTTTTGAAATGTTCAAAAAGGAATATAGGCATGAATCCTATAATAAATTCAAACATATATATATATAATTTATATTATGAATATGAAATAAATATATTAGATATATATATAAATAACTCTAATATTGCTTCCCGCTACAAATTATAAATTCCCTTTAAAGCAAATTATTTTGTTACGTTAAACAGGGTGAAGTCTTCCAATAGTACACCCATCAATGTCCAATCTCATTGGATGTAGGTAATGCCAAAGCATTATGCATCCTCTTATTTTGGTTATATGCGGTAGGAGTAATTGTGGGGCTTCGACTGTATTGTTGGGTCTGATTTAACTAAGGTTGTGTAACACCCCACGTCCATTAATGTCACTCACAAAGGGAATGCATTAACTTCTATGGAGCATTTTAAGTGTGTATAGAACAGAAACTAAACAACAAGACAGATATAAACAATACTAAAACTTTCAAATTTTATTCATTGCAGCGGTAAACACATAGGTTTGATTACATCATCAAAAACCAGAGCCAAAGTACATAATATCCATCTTGACTAAATCAAAGTAAATAAATTGAAAGACATAACCCCAACTCAAAATAGCCATAAATAAGATAGGCTGAACTTTTACTTCAGCGATCCAAGCAACCTCTAAAAGCAAGAGATACAGCTGTCCAAAATCAAGCTCCACTGGTGCTAGTTCCACCCTGAGCACCTAGGGGGAAAAGGAAGAAAAGAGGTGGAAACAAAGGGGGTCAGACATAAAGTCTGGCGAGTGCGATAACTTTAACAATATAATTACCAAAATAACTAGGCTAAGGCATAAGTTGGAAAATAAGGAAATGACTGTGAACAATTGGGTATGACAGAGTAAACAAGGAAATAAGATGAACAAAGATAACGTTAAAGGCACACCTAAACCACTATAAGATAATTACTATACTGCACCACCACTAGTCACCCTATGGTTGATCCCGCCTACAGAACTTAATAATGATAATGGTAGTTTCGTGCACCCTAGTTGCCTTCATAGGTGCCGCCTGCCCCTATCTCCACTAGGTGTACCCACTACCCCCAAGCGATCGGCTCCCTAACTCGTAGATACCCGTGCTGGCCCCACAGTGGGGTGTATCACTCCCCAAAGTGGCAACCCGATACAACCAACAATGCATGGCTTATACCTACACGATGCAACAACGTCTTACCTACCAGCCCGGGCCCACACACGCACATGAACCCGTTGGACTTGCGTTGCCACCACTAACCCGTACAGTCAAGCCCAGTACGCGTGTCCCGTCCTCGACCTGGTTCGAGCCCACAAAGATACTTATGGGTTACTGGTTGAAACGGGCCCCCCATTACTTGATACAAGCTATCCACCTAAGCTTGGTCCCCTCTAGTACATCCCACTTAACCCTCTTCTTATTCACGTTCACTTACATGTTTCAATTTTGGTTAAGTGTTTCTAATCGTATTTCAAATGCCACCCAAGGCAACCACTAGATTCCACATGCCACCCAAGGCACCCACTTAACCCTATGTCCCACCACATATTTATCTGGTTAAGTGTTTCTTAATTCATTAACACCGTAACCTTGTAAAGACCTCCCACATTAGACTGGCATTTGTGGCAGCTGGATTTGCCGGGCGGGTCCGGGCAGTCTTACACCACAAACGAGCCTAACCTCGTGTCTTTACAACTGTTATGCATTTAATTTATGCCTAAGACCGCCCACATTAGACTGGCATTGGTGGCAGCTGGATTTGCCGGGCGAGTCCGGGCAGTCTTACACCACAAAATAGTCTAACCTCGTGTCTTAGACGATTAATTACACAAAATTAATTATCCCCCAATTTGAATTACTTTCCCTATTCAAATTATCAATCAATTCCAAATTTAACTATGGCCATAATTGACTCAATTATGTCCATCCATTTATGGTATGCAAAATCATACCAATTTTCATCACAAATTAATTCTATGCCATTTAAGGCATTTATGCCAATTCTCAATATTAAATCTTTTAATATTATCCCATTGCCCTACGTTGTACGTTCGTTCGTTTAACGTAAAATATACGTTAGACTCGAATAGTCTAACTCATGGAATAAAGAGAAAACATCACAACATACATATAATAAAAACTAGATCTAAACATAAGGGATGAACTTGCATGTGTGAATGAGGTTCTACATCTAAAACTCGCATAGACCAAAGTCACAACTTGCATAAAACTACATATGTCATAGATTTAAATCCAAAAATGTAAACTTGTTTAGGTAATAGTCACAAACTTGCATAACCATGTATGTCATGGATCTAACCATAAGGGGTAAACTTGCATAGGCATGATTCATACCACAATACCAGAAAAGGGTTTTAATAACAGTTATTACTGTTACTAATCAACTTTGTAACAGTTATAACCGTTACTATGGCATACGTGACAAACTGCTGTAACGAATATTGTAACGGTAATAACCGTTATAAAGGATGTATATTGTAACGGTTATAACAACCGTTACAAAGAATGTACATTGTAACGGTTATTACTGTTATAAAATTTATTTTTATAACAATAATTACTGTTACAAATATGAAACTTATAACAATTATTACTGTTAGTATATAAAGCCGACTACTTCATATAATGAAATTAATAACAGTTATAATTGTTACAGACGTGAATATTATACCAGCCCCACAATAGTTAATTCCTTTAATCTACTAACAATCATAATATGCTTTAACTACTTTCATAAAACATATATCAATAAGTATATACAACATATCACAATTTGCATTCTAAATCAAATTTCGACAAACATCAAACTATCACAATTTAACATACAACCATTCATCATCCAAAACAAATATCAAATAACATCTAAATATCATAATTTAACATACAACCATTACACAACGCATACGATAAGTGGGCCAAATTACAAACCCACCATTGACAAGATCAGATAGTGTATGCATACCAAATTACAAACCCACCATTGATTTGATGTCTTCATGCATTTGATTTTGGTTGTACTCCAATTTAGCTAATTGTTGTTTAGTTGCATTCTTTTTTGCCGCGGTAATTGCTTTTGAAGCTTGTGCTATTTTTACTTGCTTTACATTGCACGTAGAGCTGATAGCACGACAATAACTTTTTCTTTTATCATCTCTCCAAAAACTTCAGCAATGGGATCTTTCTCAAAATTATCTAGACTTGTATCATCGCCACCTTCTAATCTTTGTCTTGCTTCCGCTGCTTCAACCAAAGTCTGCGATGCTCAGCAAATATGATGATATGAGTCTATGCCTGATTAAAAAACAAAGAAAGTTTAACTGATGATGCCTGATTAAAAAATAAACAAAGAACAGTTAAGCTGAGTTTATGGCTCGTTGTAAACTGAGCCAAAACCTGAGCCTTGTACGCCCAATGTAAGTGAGCCACTCGGCTCAGGTTTACTGAGCCTGGCTCAGTGTAAACTGAGCCCATGGCTCAGTAAACCTGAGCCGAGTGGCTCAGTTTACTGAGCCTTGTAGGCTCAGTGTAACTATAATGCAACTCACTAATATCAGAGTTAATGAATTGATACTCCCTTTAGACATCCCTACCATTCGTTTTGGTTCCACTGAGCATTAAAAGATTTTCAGATAATTGCTAAAAGTAATTCAAGTAAGAAATTGCAGTTTAGTTTATAAGGACAGACAAGATTAACCAATACTTGACAAATTCAACAGAGTATCATGAGAAGTGCATTTATAGAAATAATACTTACAGAGGTAAGCAATAATTGTATGTCTTATTTCTAGAAATGATAATATGCCAACCATACGGATTTCAGATTCTATGTGATATGAATTTGGATTATCCATTTTTTGATCACCATATACTAATACAAAAGGAGAACAAGTAATTGATCACAGAAGAGTGCAAAAGTTTCTGCATATGTAAGACAAAATTAGTATGAACGCAAGACTGCTAAAAATCAACAGTGATAGAGTATAAAATATCCTCAAAAGCCAATTAAACTGAAATTCCACTATACTGTTTACCAAGCCGTATTACTGTTATGACAGAAATAGAAATACCATGAAGTCTATATAGGAAAACATTTTTTTCCTTTCTTAAACCCACAAAAATAAAAAAAATAAAAAATAAAAAAGACTACAGCAAAAACCACCAAGTTAATTCACAATTTTCAGCCCTTTAACAGCTTCAGTTAAATTTTTAAATAACTTTATTAAGATAGATAGATGGATAAAATAAAGGAAACTGATAAAATACAAGGAGGAAATTAATGGGTAAAATCTATGATCAGACTGCGAGCAGTGACAGTCTTATTGCAAGAGTAGATTAAAGAGGAAACTGATAAATGAGGGAATCCACAAGGAGGAAATGATTATGTCCGCTGTATCTGAAAATACTGGTTCATAGGCAACGTTGATTTATAAGGTAGTTAACTAAATAGTAAAATAAAGGTCACAATCAAAAGCAAAATCGAAAATTGTAGCCACTGGTGTTGAAAAAACAATTAGTTATAATTATCATACCAAATTTCAGATGTTACAATTGATTGATGGCTAAAAATAATAGGATTATGGAGAACAAATAAGATAAGTAGTCAGTACTTCTTGTTGCAGGTTGCATCGGGTAATTATGTAAGTTAAGGTCGGTACCCTGAAAATTTCATACCTAAAATTCACTCATTAATAGTCATTTGAAGTAACAATCTGTATATATCAATCAATGAATTCATAGGGTAGATACGATATTTTTCCAATCAAATACATTTTTTAATAATTGTAAACTAAAATTGTCAAAAAGTAAAAAATAGTTGCTTACCTCTGTAGGTAATTGTCGCCACTGATTTGTCAAGTATTGGTTGATCTTGTCAAGTATTATTTCAATTTTGTAAATGAAACAAAAAGAATGCAATTAAATAGATAGCATATTCTGATATTCATGTTACGAAATAAAATGAATAAGATAAATAAAATGAAATAATAACCATGGTCAAATTATAGATGGATACAAATGGCTTTGAGATTTTTCTTAAACAAAATCTTGCTTTCATTTACAAAATTCAGATAATTAATAAAGCACAAGCTGCAATTTAGTCAACAATGCAACAAACACGTTCACTGTTTATTAGTTGTCACTGATTATTTTCAACGCATACAATATATACTTTCCCAAATGTAGTTTAGTCAATAGATACTTTTAGAGCATACAAACTAGTTTTATCTTAGTTATATTTACCAAAACTTGCATCAACTTTATGTATACCCACATAAAAGTATATACGAAACTGCAGTTAATTCAAAAGGTAATGGTGAGTATTAGAATCTTTAAGCTTGTATTATGCATTGCTAACCTGTACATAAAGCTTTAGCAGATCCCGAAGGCCTTAACCTGTACATAAAGCTTTAGCAGATCCCGAAGGCCTGGTTTGGCAGGGAACTTTAAGTGTCTGTTTGGCTTGAAGATGAATTTTCTGTTCTATGTTTCCAACATTGAAAATTGCTTCAAAATGTAAATTTGAAATTTGATTGTTTTTCCTCTGGCCTTTTGGAAAATGCCAAAAATGACTACTCCACTCGTCTTATATCCTTTGATGCATTGACTAAACGTATTGGGAATGCAAAAACACAAGCTGAACTAATGTTTTCTTTTCCTTTTTTGAATGCTTTTGCAAACGGAAATACAGGACTGCCAAATTAGCTCAGCTTTGTAATTAACTGAAAAATGAACTGTAAATTAACATGGCTATTTAATGAAAAATCAGGTTTTGAATACTGCATGGGATGTAGATATACCCGTGGCCAGTGAAAATGCTTTGCCATGTTATGATAGACAAGGCCATGACAAGATGTTAGAAAATGCAAATCAATTCAATGACCCGGATGGGAGACATTTATCCGCTTTCACTTACCTCAGGCTAAACTCTGTTTTGTTGGAGAGCCACAACTATGATAAATTCATGCGATTTGTCAAAAAATGCATGGTAGGCTTTTATGTACAGGTTAGCAATGCCATGATACAAGCTTAAACTTCATGCCTGTTAACACTAGTTATTAAGAAATTCAAACAGAGTCCTTAAAACGAAAATGCTTTAGATACAGGCAAAACTTCAGGAATTTAAAAATAATCTACTCACGTGCAAGTCATATATGATATTCAAATGGAAAAGGCTGTATTCTATTCTCTATGAAGTTGCGAAGTCATAATAAAGCAATTCGAAAATAATAGCTTTCATATATGGCAAAAATCTTTGTACCTACTATTTGATACAATAGTATAGTACTCATGATAATTTGAAAGCTATGTTATTTGGTTTCATTAGAAGAATTTGGTTTCCGGGCAAACTAGCAGCATTCTTCGTAAATTTGGTCTAAAATGAGGAAAAAATCATAGTTCTTGCCTAAATGCAGAGTTTTTATACGATTTTTTTCAGTTCTACTTCAGCCCGTTACACATCATGTATACTTGTGTTAGATGATTTAATTTAATGAATGTAATATTTTCATATTAGTGTATCTAATGTATAATCTAGACACTCATCTTTACTCTTACACAATTTTTTTTTTCAAATTACACATATAAATTCAGTGTGCAAGAATAAGGAATAATTTGGGTATGTTTGCCTCTTTTTTATTCGCCTACGATATGTGTAATTAGGGAGCTGTCGACACATACCTGAAAAAAAAAAATCCAAAATTCATCCGCATATGTATCCAAAAAGAGGACAAATACTCGATATCCCAAAAACAAAGGATGCGGATGCAGATACAAAGGCATCCACATCCGAAAATTATCCGTCCATCTTTTGTTGGAAAATGTAAGTTATATTACATATATTTTAACACAATAACTGAAGTAAATTTATTGTTTTATCAAGTTAACACTTAATATTTTATGTATTTAATGCATATTATTTGCTCAAACTATTTACTATCACTATATTGATTTTATATACTTTTATAATCCATGTCACTGAAGAAAAATCATGTCAAAACCCAAATTTTCAATTTATGTTTCTTGATTTATCGATTTTTAGCGGATATGATAATTATCCGTTATCCATCTGTATTTGCGGATGCGGATATCCGAAAACGAATTCGGATGACACCATCCATATCTGAAAGCATCCGTAGACAACCTTTTTTTTTAATCCTAGTTTGACGTTAATCGATGCACACTAATCATGAGTTACTATGATAACCCGCATAAGCAGAATATGTAAATAGTGTGCATAGATGTATATTCATCATTGTTTTCACAATGTGTTTACTTTGTTCCTCAGAAGAAATCAAACATATATGAATGTATATCAAGTATTTACCCAAAATTTGGTTACTTTCTAAAATATTATGATTACTGTCCTCGGAGGAAACAATTGCCTTTGTTAGGCTACTTGAACAACATCCACTTAGCCATCATATTTAAATCTTCTTACAACATGCAGATCAACATCAAAGGCAAACTCCATTATGTTCTCGCATTGTCTTTAAAGCATTCTGACACACAGTTCTGACCAAAAAACTCTAACGCTTATTGAAATGATCAATGATCACAAATACAAATATTGTAGCCAATTTAGTAAATGAGAAACGAACCAACATGTCAATTTCTATTCCTCGAAACATATATTGACATAAGTTGAATTAAGAAGCTTATATACACACACATACATACATATATACACACACGATATGGGGCTGCAATTTTATAAGAAATTTTATAAGTTACCATGTGTTATATTCTCTATATACCTCTTACATCGCAAATATTGCATAGTATAGGAACTATATAAGTGTGTCACTATCTCCGTTGTGAACGCACATAAAAAGCAATTTTATCACATACAAAGGCTCCTTGCCATTCCATGGAAATATCAGGTTTATATGCTTGAAATGTCATCTGGTTAATGCAATTACCATGTGATAAGCCTACTACCCAATCTACTTCTTTGAATATTATGAAAATTTGCTTTTATATATATATATATATACACACACACACATACATACATACATCCCCCCCTCAAACTTTAGGTGTTGAGCACCCAATGTCCGACGGTGGCAAACACTTTCAAGAGTACTAAAGCATGTTGTTCAAAGTTCAAACATAGCTTTTGTACAAATAAATTCTTATGTCGGAAGATAAAAAAGAAGATAATGATATGTACTGTTAAAATACTAATATTTACAGTACTCATTTTTAGTATTTAAAAAAATTAGCCGAAAAGATAATTGGTAAAATATTAATCTTTGTCAATGGTATCTACTGTTAAGATGGTTGAATCCAAAAATTCTAATTTAATTGAAAAAATAATGTAGAATGTGATAAATTCTACACTGTGGTATCTCGACGATTACCAAATTTATTATTTCAGTAACTACGGAATACTAAATTTGCAGTTTTCTTGTTATTTTTTACTTAACGTTGTATACTATCATAATGTATTGGTAATATACAGGCTCACAGGCACAAGCCAATTATGTTTAATAACTTATTTAATACATTACACCGATAATAAATAAAATAACAAAGCAATCAAATATTAGTTCAAAAATGTTATCTATGTTTGCAAATATTTGTTTGTTATTTAATTAGTATCACACAGACTATGGTAATTTCTCTGAGGAACATCTATTATGCTAAATCAGCCACAGATGAAATAGCATCACAGCATCTTTAAAATGTACAATAATCTTAAGCACAATTAACTAACCAACAATGGCTTCTTTAGCAGTTTAAATTAATTAATTTTCCAATGTCCACTGGTGTCTAAGGTACTGGGTTGACATTTGAAAATTTTATACCCAAGCAGTAAATAAGATATTAACATCGACATCAATTTTTATACATTCCCCTTTCTATACATGTCAATTTCCATTAGTCAAAAGGAAAGCCCTTTAATTTTATACCGAAGCAATAAATAAGAGATTAACATTGACATCAATTTTTATGCTTTGGCAGAGAAAAATTTAATAATTGCACAACCTATAAAAGCTTAACAAGTGCATCACAATCTTTATAACAAGGTTATAAAGAAAAGCCAAAAGCTTTTCAATTCTCTACAGATAATAAATTCGAAATCTGAATCCTATGCAACTCAGCAAATTTAATTTTTGTATAAGGATTAAAAATTAAATACTACACGGTATATTACCCAAACCAAAACACAGGCTACGCAAATATAAGCCTCACAATGGCTATTGACACGAATTTAACAAAGAATACGAGCAAGCAAGCCGTAGAAGAAATTTTCAAACTGACTTTAACTCAATTGAAATCTAAAGAACATGAAATCAAATGTAAAGAAACAATACAGAACCAATATGGACCAAACCTGACTTCAAGGCGGAAAGTTGGAGAAGTGGAATCGCGAACGAGGCAAGGAGGAGGAGCGTGACTTGATCGGAAACGAAGCGATGTTGGAGGAGGTGAAAGCGGACGAGGAGAGGGAGGAGGCGCGTGATAATGAGACGAAGCGGCGAACCCTAAATTCTTTTTTGATTTACAGGGAATAACGAAAAGAAGGGTTAGAAGCATTACTGGGGTATAAACCACAAATACAACACACATTTACAATTCACCCCATTATATTTTTCTGTATTTACGAAAGTGCGCAAGTGTAATAACAGAAATAACCGTTACATTACATTATAACAGAAATAACCGTTATAACTTTGTAACAGTAATAACTGTTACAAGTGGAACCGAGAAAAGTGTTACAAAACGGCCTGTTTGGTGTAGTGTACTCCAAAACAACATATATGTATATACTTGCATATGTGAATTATGCAACATAAGCGATGGTGTAAACTTACATCTAGACATGTAAACTAGCATATAGAATTTTGTATACTAGCATATAACTCACACATGTCATAGCCTAACTTTAGATCCAATTTACACATAAAATAGATGTCATGAAACATGTAAGGTTGTATATAATTTTCACCAACTTGCATATGATTCATATCTAAATCAACACCTAATTTGCATACATACATATGATTTATCATATGAATCAACATAACCAAACTAGCATATGAAACATCATTATGAATTGATTATACATAAGCCAATCATAGAATTACAACATAGATGATAACATCACAACTTTACAACATAGGTGATAACATCATAGAATTTACAACATAGATGATAACATCACAAATTTACAACATAGATGATAACATGCGGTCAATAATTCACAACATAACCATATAATCCGCATCATAGCTTAATCCAATTAAATTGTTAATTATTTTATTAAAGAAATCGAACTCACTACTCAAGGAAGGTCTTGAGTTCTGAAATCTGAGTTTTGAAGTTGAATTAGCTTTCCTTTGAAGTAGATTCGTTGTTAGAGTTGAATAGAATTGAATTTGATTAGCTTTCTCCCTCTCTAATTGGTGGTGGCTATTCTAGGTTGCTAGGTGACGGCATGGAGGCCATGAATCTAATTTTAATTTGATTTTAGGGTTTGAGTCTACATGTCTTTTTATAGAGTTTAGAATTAGTTTAGGCCGTCCGATCAACCCAGAATTAATCCCAGCCAATCATAGCAGATCAGAAACCCTAATGAGTCAGCATACAGTCATTAATAGGTCACCAAACAAATCTGCCCAGGGGGGGGGGGGGGGTAGGTCGACCCTATGGTCGACCTGGTGAGGGTAGGTCGACCTGGCCCTAGCGGGAAATTTCCCTCCTAGCCCTTCTGACTTTGAAATTTGAATTTTTGAAATCTGTTTTGAATTTTCTGAAACTTTCGATGGCCATAAATTTTTCATACGAAGTCCAATTCATGCAAACTCGGACTCTATCTCAACCAGAATTCCGAGACGAACACAATGGCGCAACCCGTTTCCCTTAATTCTTACATCTGAGATTAGTTATTCTTTAATTTGTGAACATTAATATTGAAAATTACGGGGGGTTACATTCACCCCTCCTTAAAGGATTTCGCCCTCGAAATCTCCAAGTCAAGGAGAATGTATATCCTAACATCCAAACAACCATATACTCAACCAACAAAGACAGGCATCCATTGTCCTTATAAAATTCCTAATGCTGTTTGAACATATGTAAGAAGTGTGTGCATATGTCCTTTATCTAATGCAAAATCAGGCGGTCTACTGACTCAGTTGACCTCCTTAATGCAAACCATGATAGTGCCATGCGTCCATTATGTATGCGAAAGAATCCTATCGATACATGTTATTTCTACATGTGTGCACAACCATTCACCAAAATGCAGCATCCATATGATAGCATAACCATTATACATCCATTAAATTAAATATGCACACACATTTATATGCAATATGAAGTGACTGAGCCGATCTAGTGCCTAAAGTGTGTGTATATGCATCCACGAGCAACCACTAGCAAACACTTGCATCCACATGCATCCATCATACATAACATGTCCCAAACACATGTTTCAACCATAGGACTACCCTATCTAAAAGGTCAAAGATACTAGCGAGAGGACATACTAAAGATAAAACAAGTAAAAGCTAAGCGATAAAGGAGAAATTAAAAGACATACCCTCGAAAAGAAAAGGGTACAATGAACGCATCTTCTCTTCCGTCTTCCAGGTAGCGTTGCTCTCATCATATCCCCATTGCACTTTGACTAGCTTGACCTCTCGATTCCTCAACTTCTTAATCTCCGACCCAAGAATGCACGTAGGAGCTTGTCGAATCATCGCATCACGCTCTATCTCCACCTCTCTAAGCAAGCTCGGCTCCACCACTTCAGCGGTCTCATGCAAGCACTTCCTCAAATATGATACATGGAATACATCGTGTACACCACTAAGTCTCTCGGGAAACTCCACTCTATACGCCATCTGTCCAATCCTCTCCTTAATAGGAAACGGCCCTACGAACCTTGGTGCTAACTTCCCAACAGACCCAAAGCGAACAACGTTCCGTAATGGAGACACCTTGACAAAGACCATGTCCCCAATATCAAACTCAAGATCCGTCCTCCTCTTGTCCGCATAAGATTTCTGCCTATCTTGCGCCGTCTTCATCCTCCTTCGAATCAAATCGGTCTTTTCCAAAGTCTCTCTAATCATATCGGGCCCAAAAAAGATCTTATCTGTAGATTCCCACCAACATGTAGGCGAATGACACGGCCGTCCATAAAGAGCCTCGAACGGTGCCATGCCAATGCTAGACTGAAAGCTATTATTATATGCGAACTCCACGAACGGAAGATGTTCCTCCCATGTACCTCCGAAGTCGAAGACACACAACCTCAATAGGTCCTCTAGAATACGATTCACCCTATCGGTCTGGCCGTCCGTCTGAGGATGATATGCGGTGCTCAAACATAACTGAGTCCCTACTGCCTCTTGCAAGCTCTTCCAAAACTCGCTAGTAAAAATAGGATCGCGGTCTCTCACTATGCTAGAAGGAACACCGTGCAAACGAACTATCTCTCGAATGTATACGGAGGCTAACCATGGAGCAGTCCTCTTACTCTTCACGGGAATGAAATGGGCGCTCTTAGTAAGTCTATCTACCACGACTCAAATCCCCGTATTACCCTTCCTCGATCTCGGTAACCCATCAATAAAGTCCATCGAGACACTTTCCCACTTCCATTGTGGGACCTCCAATGGGTAGCAACCCACCGGGTTTCTTTTTCTCTGCTTTTACTTGTTGGCACACCAAGCATCTAGTGACAAATTCTGCCACATCCCTCTTCATGCCGACCCAAAAGTAAACTCATCTCATGTCCATGTACATGTTGTCCCCGCCGGGATGGATAGTCATCTTCGAACGATGTGCATCATCAAGAATGGTCTTCCTCAAATTCTCGTCCCGTGGTACACAAAGTCTACCGTCCCTACGCAACCAACCCTTATCGTCTAGGGTATACCTACTGAGATGGCTCGATGATTACCCCCTTTTGAGCTTCTCTACTAACTTAACCAACTGTGGGTCATCTCGCTGTGCCTCACCAATCCATCCCAAAAGCGTAGGTCTGACCTCTAAGGATGCTAGCAAACCGGGTACAAAGTCAATGGAAGGTCTAAAGTCAAATGTAGAGATGAACTCTAAACTTCACCGCTCAACAAACAACGGATTCAAGGACAACCTTTTTCTACTTAAGGCGTCTGCCACCACGTTACCCTTGTCAGGGGTATATGCTATCTCGAAATCGTAGGAAGCTAAGAATTCCATCCACCTTTGCTGCCTTAAGTTCAAGTCCTTCTGAGAGAATAAGTATTTTAGCGATTTATGGTAAGTGAACAACTCGAATTTCTCGCCAAGAAGATAATGGCGCCAAGACTTAAGCGCGAAAACAATAGCGGCCAATTCTAGGTCATGTGTAGGGTAATTTCTCTCATGCACTCTCAATTGCCTTCCTCCATAGGCTATTACCCTTCCCTCTTGCATTAAGACTGCGCCTAGTCCTGTCCCACAAGCATCGGTATAAATGGTAAATGGCTTACTCCCATCTGGCAACACTAAGACTGGGGCTGTGGTCAAAGCTCTCTTTAAACGTTGGAACGCATCATCACAATCTACGTCCCATGTGAAAACTAGGTTCTTCTTCGTCAAGCGCATTAATGGGGCTTATATTTCTGCTAAGTCTTTGATAAACTTCCTATAGTAGCCAGCCAACCCTAAGAAACTCCTCACCTCAGTAGCATTTTTAGGGACCTTCCAATCTTGGATGGCCACTACCTTCGCGGGATCCACAGTTATCCCTTCTTTGGAAACCACGTGCCCTAAGAATCGCACTTCCTTCCTCCAAAAGTGACATTTAGAAAATTTAGCTTTTAGGCTATGCGCTCGAAGGGTCTCCAACACTTCCCTAAGATGTAGGGCATGCTCTTCCTCATTCTTAGAAAAGATCAAGATGTCGTCCACAAAGACTACCAGAATTTATTAAGGTACTCCCTAAACACCCTACTCATCAAGTCAACAAAGTATGCGGGGGTGTTTATCAAACCGAAGGGCATCACAAGCCACTCGAAGAAGACGTCTGGAGTCCTAAAGGCGGTCTTGTCTATGCTATCCTCAGCCACTCTCAACTGATGGAAACCCGTGGCTAAGTCCAACTATGAAAACACTGAGGCGCCAACTAACTGATCGAAGAGATCATCAATCCTCGGCAGTGGGTGTCTATTCTTCTTAGTAAGCTTATTAAGTTCTCTATAGTTCTCACAAAGTCTAAGGGACCCGTCTGCCTTCGTAGAAAATACTACTGGAGCAACCCACTTCGATATACTACGTCTGATGAACCCCTTCTCAAGCAATTCTTTCACTTGCTTACTGAGTTCTCTTCTCTATCTTGGAGCCATATGGAGCACTGACAATGCAACTGGTTTTGCATTATCTACTAGATATATTCGAAAGTCTATCTCATGTTTTGGAGGTAAACCCCTCACCTCATCGAAGACATCAACATATTCACGGACTATGCGAACAGAATGCAAATCATCATCAGATGCGTCAAGGGATTCTAGGTAGCTAAGCAGTACTGGACCTCTAGGGTCACAAGAAATATCAAGGGTCTTTCCACAACAAGTCAACAATCTAACTACCCTTCTTTCACAATCTAGGATGGCCCCATGTCTAGTTAGTCAATCCATACCTAGAATCAAGCCGTAGCCCATGAAACCAAGAACAAAGGCATTGCATTCAAACCCAACGCCCAAGATAGACACTCTTAAATCCCAACAAATCGTAGAAATATGAGCCGAACCACCAATCGGATTTGAGACTACTAAGGGATCTGTAACTAGACTAGTATCTAGGTGCAGTGTTTCAACTAATGATGTAGAGATAAACGAATGTGATGCATCAGAATCGAATAAAGTACGGATATGATGATCAAACAGAAAAACTAAACTTTCAACGAAAATTGCTCTACCTCGTTCTTGCAGCGGTGGGACCACGAGAGCCTGAACTTGCCCCCTTGCATGCCCTGGTGCCATAAGAGCCTGCACCTGTCCTCCCGAGGTAGACCCTGCCCTCTGCCCTTTCCTTGGGCAGTCCTTAATCAGATGTCCCGCTTCGCCACAGTGGAAACAACCAGTCTTCTTTTTCTTCCTACAATTTTTGCTTAGATGGCCTGGGGTCCTACAGTTAAAGCATCTTTTCTTTCCCTTTCCATTGTTGCCTTTTCCACCTTTCTTGTTCTGTTGTTGCTGTTGCGGTTTCTTTTGATCCCCTTTCTTCTCGGGTGCCTTATTAGCATTGGCACCCTTCTCATCTTCATGCATAAGCGCCATGTCAACTAGTCTCTCAAAGGTAGCCCCCATGGGGATGTGGGTCATAGCTAACCCATGAAGCGGCTCATTCAAACCCTTAACAAATCTCAAGGCCTTCTTTTCTGGTGTATTCACCAAGTCTAAGCCAAATCTCACCAACTGATTGAACTTGTTGACGTATTCTTTCACCGACAGATTCCTTTGCTTCAATGCCAAAAACCTTTCCATGTATAAATTCTCTTCATCCCGTGAGAGAAACTTTGCTTCAAACCTCCGCCTGAAATCTGGCCATGTATCAACTGGACGCTCTCCATTAGTGACCTCCCACCAAAACGAGGCCTCATCCTTCATTAGCCAGGCAGCTAACTGGACCTTTCTTCCATCTTCCACTTCAAAGATCCCAAACAATTCTTCCACCTCCTTGAGCCAATTTCGAGCTTCAACAAATGTCTCCGTCCCGTGAAAAGGTTTTCCGCCCATTGCCCGAAAGTCCTTACATATCTTTGCGAAAGTATCGACACGAGGAGGAGGAGGAGGAGTATTTGCTGGACCTGCAGTGGTGACCCTAGTCTCCAAATACCTCCTAAACCATCCTGGTATTGTTATCCCCTCGGGTATCTCGGGAATTCCAGACATACTGAAACGAAAAAGGAAAGATTCAATACAAAAGAACCAAAGGAACGATATATGGCTCTTGGAGTTATGCTTTCTAAAATAAGTTTTTCTCTTGAAAATACTTTCCTTAAAACATACCTTTGAAGGTACTTCTTTATAAAAGTGTTTTTGAAAAAAAACTATTTTTCAAAATTCATATCTGCTCTGGTAACCTTCATCTCTGATACCACGTGTAACACCCCACGTCCATTAATGTCACTCACAAAGGGAATGCATTAACTTCTATGGAGCATTTTAAGTGTGTATAGAACAGAAACTTAACAACAAGACAGATATAAACAGTACTAAAACTTTCAAATTTTATTCATTGCGGCGGTAAACACATAGGTTTGATTACATCATCAAAAACCAGAGTCAAAGTACATAATATCCATCTTGACTAAATCAAAGTACATAAATTGAAAGACATAACCCCAACACAAAATAGCCATAAATAAGATAGACTGAACTTTTACTTCAGCGATCCAAGCAACTTCTAAAAGCAAGAGATACAGCTCTCCAAAGTCAAGCTCCACTGGTGTTAGTTCCACCCTGAGCACCTGGGGGAAAAGGAAGAAAAGAGGTGGAAACAAAGGGGGTCATACATAAAGTCTGGCGAGTGCGATAACTTTAACAATATAATTACCAAAATAACTAGGCAAAGGCATAAGTTGGAAAATAAGGAAATGACTGTGAACAATTGGGTATGACAGAGTAAACAAGGAAATAAGATGAACAAAGATAACGTTAAAGGCGCACCTAAACCACTATAAGATAATTACTATACTACACCACCACTAGTCACCCTAAGGTTGATCCCGCCTACAGAACTTAATAATGATAATGGTAGTTTCGTGCACCCTAGTTGCCTTCATAGGTGCCGCCTGCCCCTATCTCCACTAGGTGTACCCGCTACCCCAAGCGATCGGCTCCCTAACTCGTAGATACCCGTGCTGGCCCCATAGTGGGGTGTATCACTCCCCAAAGTTGCAACCTGATACAACCAACAATGCACGGCTTATACATACACGATGCAACAACGTCTTACCTACCAGCCCGGGCCCACACACGCACATGAACCCGTTGGACTTGCGTTGCCACCGCTAACCCGTTTTGGCCCCTTACAGTCAAGCCCAGTACGCATGTCCCGTCCTCGACTTGGGTCGAGCCCACAAAGATACTTATGGGTTACTGGTTGAAACGGGCCCCCATTACTTGACACAAGCTATCCACCTAAGCTTGTTCCCCTCTAGTACATCCCACTTAACCCTCTTCTTATTCATGTTCACTTACATGTTTCAATTTTGGTTAAGTGTTTCTAATCGTATTTCAAATGCCACCCAAGGCACCCACTAGATTCCACATGCCACCCAAGGCACCCACTTAACCCCTATGTCCCACCACATATTTATCTAGTTAAGTGTTTCTTAATTCATTAACACCGTAACCTTGTAAAGACCTCCCACATTAAACTGGCATTTGTGGCAGCTGGATTTGTCGGGCGGGTCCGGGCAGTCTTACACCACAAACGAGCCTAACCTCGTGTCTTTACAACTGTTACGCATTTAATTTATGCCTAAGACCTCCCACATTAGACTGGCATTTGTGGCTGCTGGATTTGCCGGGCGGGTCCGGGCAGTCTTACACCACAAAAGAGCCTAACCTCGTGTCTTAGACGATTAATTACACAAAATTAATTATCCCCCAATTTGAATTACTTTCCCTATTCAAATTATCAATCAATTCAAAATTTAACTATGGCCATAATTGACTCAATTATGTCCATCCATTTATGGTATGCAAAATCATACCAATTTTCATCACAAATTAATTTTATGCCATTTAAGGCATTTATGCCAATTCCCAATATTAAACCTTTTAATATTATCCCATTGCCCCACATTGTACATTCGTTCGTTTAACGTAAAATATACGTTAGACTCGAATAGTCTAACTCATGCAATAAAGAGAAAACATCACAACATACATATAATTAAAACTAGATCTATACATAAGGGGTGAACTTTCATGTGTGAATGAGGTTCTATATCTAAAACTTGCATAGGCCAAAGTCACAACTTGCATAAAACTACATATGTCATAGATTCAAATCTAAAGGTGTAAACTTGTTTAGGTAATAGTCACAAACTTGCATAACCATGTATGTCATGGATCTAACCATAAGGGGTAAACTTGCATAGGCATGATTCACACTCCAATACAACATATATGTATATACTTGCATATGTGAATTATGCAACATAAACGATGGTGTAAACTTACATCTAGACATGTAAACTAGCATATAGAATTTTGTATACTAGCATATAACTCACACATGTCATAACCTAACTTTAGATCCAATTTACACATAAAATAGATGTCATGAAACATGTAAGGTTGTATATAATTTTCACCAACTTGCATATGATTCATATCTAAATCAACACCTAACTTGCATACATACATATGATTTATCATATGAATCAACATAACCAAACTAGCATATGAAACTTCATTATGAATTGATTATACATAAGCCAATCATAGAATTACAACATAGATGATAACATCACAACTTTACAACATAGGTGATAACATCATAGAATTTGCAACATAGATGATAACATCACAAATTTACAACATAGATGATAGCATGCGGTCAATAATTTACAACATAACCATATAATCCGCATCATATCTTAATCCAATTAAATTGTTAATTATTTTATTAATGAAATCGAACTCACTACTCAAAGAAGGTCTTGAGTTCTGAAATCTGAGTTCTGAAGTTGAATTAGCTTTCCTTTGAAGTAGATTCATTGTTAGAGTTGAATAGAATTGAATTTGATTAGCTTTCTCCCTCTCTAATTGGTGGCGGCTATTCTAGGTTGCTAGGTGACGGCATGGAGGCCATGAATCTAATTTTAATTTGATTTTAAGGTTTGAGTCTACATGTCTTTTTATAGAGTTTAGAATTAGTTTAGGCCGTCCGATCAACCCAGAATTAATCCCAGCCAATCAGAGCAGATCAGAAACCCTAATGAGTCGGCATACAGTCATTAATAGGTCACCAAACAAATCTGCC
The DNA here is from genome assembly GCA_030737875.1 of Allium sativum. NCBI lineage: Eukaryota > Viridiplantae > Streptophyta > Magnoliopsida > Asparagales > Amaryllidaceae > Allium > Allium sativum. The sequence continues at coordinate 155,160,465 of CM060912.1, forward strand.
CCCCCGGGGGAGGGGGGGTAGGTCGACCCCCCAGGTCGACCTGGTGAGGGAAGGTCGACCCCTAGGTCGACCCTATGGTCGACCTGGCTTTGGCGGGAAATTTCCCGCCTAGCCCATTCTGACTCTGAAATTTGAATTTTTGAAATCTGTTTTGAATTTTCTGAAACTTCCGATGACCATAACTTCTTCGTACGAAGTCCAATTCACGCAAACTCAAACTCTATCTCAACCAGAATTCCGAGACGAACACAGTGGCGCAACCCGTTTCCCTTAATTCTCGCATCTGAGATTAGTTATTCTTTAATCTGTGAACATTAATATTGAAAATTACGGGGTGTTACAGGCTGCATAACAAGATTATGGCCATAGAGACAATAACATGATTATTCTATATTTTGAGCAAATGAATAATACTGAATAAATGTTCATCATGCGATCCAAGAGTTATATACAAGATATAATTGACATAAGATGTCTACCTAAAAGGTTGTGTTTTGGGGCGTAGCCAAAGCTTTGTCAAGGCACGACTTGATATGGATCTTGGAACACCGTTATATATATATATATACTGATATATGTATATAAACAAAGGGATATTAATTTGAGTGGGAGCGTATTTTAGTTTAAATTATACATTTATGTTGATATAAATTTTGATTGTCAAAATTTGTATTAAATAAAGATTAAAGGGTTAGTTATTATTTATTATCTACTGTAGATTTGAAATGAAATAACTCCGATAACTTAAATTAATCCTTGAGAAGGATAATTGAATTAAATCAAATTTCTTAACTAACATTGAAATTTGAGGATTGTCCTCAAACAAACTAAACGTAATTGTTTTACAAATATCGAAGATCTAAAACAAAGCTGAAGTGTGACTTCAACTGAATTAGATATAAATGCTGTAATAATCTACTTATTCATTTCTAATATTAGATACTAGATATGAATAGCCTAAGTGTATGTGAATTTACAGAAATTGCAAAAGTAAGTAGAAATCTAATAAAAGAACAAGTGGACTTACAATTGGAAATGAAGCAAATGTTATTGGATTATCCATAGGAAGTTGATTCTTATTGAATATAATGGCTTAATTAAATAAATAACATAATTGTTATTATGAAATTCCACTTAAAATAAATGTTATAATTGATCTTGTTCAGACAAGTTTGAATTTCATTTGAAATAAAAGGAACAATTGTTATTCATTTTATTTAAATGAAATATCATATGGAATTTCATAAATAGTTAATAATCTTAATAAATCTTCAACTATAATGTACATGACATAAACAATGTGTAGATTAAAATATAGTGATTTAAATCCAACATACCTTTAGCATTGCCAGTTAGCCTGTATAAACAAGAAAGTATATCAAAACTCCATAATGATGGGATTTTGAGATCATTTGATTTTGAATAACATGAAGAATGAAAATCTTGTTTATTGAGCAAAATAACTGAATCGCCTTTCACTTGAAACAGTGAACGAGTAATAAGTATTAGGCCTCGTACATAATGATGTATATGGAGCAAGGAGCACATTAGCTAAAGATAGGTTTTGTTTCTTCATTATGTTTACTGATATGTGTGTCTTATGAAATACAAATTAGAAACCTTTGAAAATTTCAAAGGATTCAAAATGAAGTTCAAGACCCATTTTGGTAGAAAATAATTTCTCTTCGAATAGATCAAAGAGAATGTTCAAGCCAATTAATTAGTGACTGTCCATATGAGTTTGAAATTGTTTCATAACTCACTCCATCTATAACAACATATTGGAATGGTGTGTCTGAAAGGAGACATCATACCTTATAAGATAAAATATGATTAATGGTAAGTCATATAGATCTTCCAATGAATTAAAATTAGAAAAATTATATTAAATCCAAATAAAATGATTTAAAGACACCATATAAGATATGGACTAGGAAATGTCCTAGTGTGTCTAATTCGAAGATTTGGGATGTAAGGCGTTTGTTAAACGTCCTTCCTCTGATAATGTAATACCCCGAAATTTTGTTAACATTAAAGGGGATAAATTAAAGAATAAATAATTTAATATTAAGAATTAATAGAAAGTGATTACGTCATTACGTCCGTCTCGAAATTATGGTCAGGATAGACACCTAGTTTGCGTAAAACGGATAACATATGAAGAAGTTACGGACGATAGAAAGTTGGAAATCAGAACCAGATATAACTGGCGCACTTGCCAAGTGCACTAAGGCAATTTTGCACTGGCGCACCAGTAAAGTGCGCCCAAAACAGTTTCTGGGTATTCGGGCTTCTTTCGAGCGAGTGACGAACCATGACCTGACCCAATTCCATTAGGGCTGAGGTGGCATCCGAATTCTGTAATCCAGCAGCTATAAATATATCTTATATCCTTTGTTTTCTGCACAAAGAAACAATGGTGGCCGGACACTGCTGGATTCTGAACTGAACTAGGGTCTCTCATCTTCTTCTAAAGCATATCAAATTCTGAGATTCAAGCATAGACTCAGCACCTTTTCTATCATCTTAGCAATCCAATCACAGTGAGTTCTAGTTGCTTTGAGGTTTAGATAAATAATAGTGAATTATGAAAGACTGTGATTTGGATACGTAGTAGACTTTGAATCTATGTTATTGTTAGATCTTATGCTATGTCATGACATATCTATTTCTCTAGATCCAAATCAATTGTGATTGTTCTACTTTGTTATTATTATGGATCTTGGGTTGTAACTTTTATGATATGCTTATGATTCATGTTAGAACTATTCTATGTGATCTAAAATTGTCACCTTATGATTCTTGTTAGATCTATCCTATGTGATCTAAAATTATCACCTTATGATTCATGTTAGATCTATCCTATGTGATCTAAAATTGTCACCTTATGATTCATGTTAGATCTATTCTATATGATCTAAAATTGTTACCATATGATTCATGTTAAATCTATTCTATGTGATCTAAAATTGTCACCTTATGATCATGTTAGATCTATTCTATGTGATCTAAAATTGTCACCTTATGATTCATGTTAAATCTATTCTATGTGATAAAAAATGTCACCTTATGATTCAAGTTAGATCTATTTTATGTGATCTAAATTGTCACCTTATGATTCATGTTAGACCTATTTTATGTTATCTAAATGGTCACCCTATGTTATCATGTTAAGTTTAAATTGATTGGACATCTAAATTGCTAATTTAGATATTGTGACATCATAGTTCATCAGTTTTATGTCCACCTTGTTATGATGACAATTTCTTGTCCATGCTAGTATGTATGTTCACCTTATTATCATACTTGTTTATATTTATGCCAAGATGATCATTTTAGTTATATCCCCATTATTTTCCCTATTATCGTTTATGACTAGGCTATTGTCTAGCCTAGGCATGTTGCCAATTTTGTGAGGGCACTAGTTAAGGAACGGGGGAAAAATGATTAAAAATGGCATAATTTGAATATGAACATTTTTGGATATGTAATTCAAATTATTAGGTAAAATAGGTATTGACACCTATAAAAGGAAAGGTTTAATTAATTGATTAATTAATTAAATGTGGATTGTCTAGTAATTGCAATTAGGGATTGTAATTGTACTTATGACACGAGGTTAGGTTGCATTAGTGGTGGAAGTCTGCCCGGACCCGACCGGCATATCCAACAGCCACTAATGTTGAACCTAATGTGGGAGGTCTAAGTACGTAAATACGAATCGGGATATGACACGAGGTTAGGCCCAACTGTGGAATAAGTCTTCCCGGACCCAACCGACATATCCAGCATCCACATGTTGTAGGCCTAATGTGGGAGGTCTGACCCATTATGAAACCATAAATGGACATGGTAAAGAATTGGACTACTTAACCTAAGTTAATCCATAGGGATTGTATGAACTTAAATTTAAGTTGGGGTTAAGTAAACATGGTTGAGGGGTTGGTTAAGTAAATCTGGAGAGGGGATGGTTAATATTCACATATAGGTCCACAAACTTAACCCGTTAAGGTTATGTAATTAAAGGCACCTAGTGGTATACATAATCGGTGGAAATAATAAAGGTATGTAATTAAAGACACCTTTTAGGGTAAACATGACTTGTAGAAGTGATAGGGTTATGTAATTAAAGACACCTATAGGTAAGCATAACTGGTTGGAAGATTAAGGGTTATGTATTAAAGATACCTGTAGGTAAGCATAACCGGTATAAATAAATAAGGTTATGTAATTAAAGACACCTAGTAGTATACATAGTCAGTGAAAACCTAGTGGGGGATACAAGACAAAGGGGAGAGCTTGTATCATATTGTGTGGGACCCATTTCAGTCAGTAACCCGGAGTAGGTATAAAACAAAGTACTCCGTACTAGGCGGAGAAGGGGCACGCTTACTGACTGGTTGCAAGAAATCCAAACATGGAGGACGATATGAGAGGCACAAACCGACCGGGCCATGTGCATGAATGAGCCGGACAGAGGGGTATAAGACAACCATGACACCTGTAGATATGGTTGTGCACATTATTACGACGAGGGGTTGCCACTTTAAGAAGTGATACCTCCTACTGTGGGGCCAACACAAGGTATCTATGAGGGTTAGGGAGCCGATCGATCAGGGTAGTAGTTAGGATACATTTGGACGTATACGTAAGTCTACCATCTTATAGTTGAAGGGATCATCACTTTCAGGACATACCAGTAATAGTGCAGAGTAATCATCAGTGAGGCATGTACACCTTATCTTGCTTACCTTGTCACACCTGCCATTTATGTAGTGATCTCTCTCTTATCCACTTTACATACCTATCGTGTTACTTTTATTTATCTACTGGCTAAAAGTAACTAGACTCATCAGGCTTTATGTCTGACCCTTTTTGTTTCTCCTTCTTTCTTCCGTTCCCCCTAAAGGTTCTCATGGAGGAAACACTCAGGATTAGTCAGGATTCAGATATCACCTTGCTAGGAGCTACTTCTGAAGTATGGCTCAAGTTCTTGTCTCTACTATAGCTTAACTCTTTCAATTGGGGAATTATGTTTTTATATTTTATGTACCCTGATGATGCAAGACCGAAATTATTTTATTTTAATGGTTTTTGTTACTTATGGTATTGTGGACCACGGTATTATGATTGAATTTAAAATTTAAATTTCCGCTGCTATCTTATTTATATTTGTCATGTAATTATTCTGTGTCTGATTACCTATAACGCTTCACGGAACTTAATGCATTCCCTTAGTCAGTGACATTAACAGATGTGGGGTGTCACACTTGGTATCAGAGCTGAAGATTACCATAGTAGATAAAAGTTTTTGAAAATTGTTTTCAAAAAGGTTTTAAAAGAAAGCATTTTCAAAAAGAAAAAGCCTGTTTTGAAAACATTCCCCAAAAAGCCATATGTAGTATCCTTTGGTCCTTTATCTAAATTTCTTCCTTTTCTCCCTTTTTAGCATGTCTGGGGAAGAAAACATCCCTAATATCCCAGAGGGCATCACAGTACCCGGATGGTTCCGTAGGTATTTGGAGGCCACGGCGTCGGCCGAAGGCCAAAGAGACGTTCCTCCCCCAGCTGCACCGATCATTCCTCCTCCCCCTCCAAAAGAAGATAACTTCGCCAAGATCTGCAAGGACTCCCGTCTATGGGAGGGAAGCTATTCCAGTGGAACGAGACATTTGTGGAAGCTTGGAATTGGCTTAAGGAGACTGAGGACCTATTCGTAATCTTTTAAGTGGAGGACCGAAGAAAGATTTAGTTTGCTGCTTGGCTATTGAAGGACGAAGCCTCATTTTGGTGGGAAGTCACCCAAGTTGGACGTCTCGTGGAAACTTGGGAAGATTTTAGACAGAGGTTCGAAATGAAATTTCCTTCCCAAGCTGAAAGCATCATGCAGATGGAGAGATTCTTAGCACTCAAGCAAGGAAACTTGATGGTGAAAGAATATGTGAAAAAATTCAAACAGCTAGCAAGGTTCGGGTTAGAGTTGGTGGATACTCCGCACAAAAAGGCTTTGCGGTTTGCTAAAGGGCTGAATGAGCCTCTGCATGGTTTAGTTATGTCACATATTCCAATGGGGGCCACCTTTGAAAAGCTTGTTGATATGGCCCTAATGCATGAGGAGGACAAGGGAGAAAAGAGGAAACAAAAGTTGAGGGGACATCGCAGAATAAGTAGGTGTGGCCCAAGAAGAGGCAGCAACAACAACAGAAGGAAGGAGGGAAAAATGATAAAGGCAAGGATAAGAGAAAATGTCACCATTGTGGGAAGGAAGGTCATCTGGTTAAAGGTTATAAGCGAAGTAAGAATTCTTGCTTCCACTGTGGAGGGGCCGGGCACTTTGCTAAAGAGTGCCCGAAGAAACGGGGATCACAGGGACAAGGTAAAAGGATAGGAAGTTCTGGAGGGCAGGTGCTGCTCTCACGACCAGTTCTCCTGATAGAGGTAGAAAAATTTCTGTGGAAGGTTTAATTTCTCTTTCAAACCATCCTGTTAGAACACTTTTTGATTCTGGTGCCTCACACTCATTTATATCAAGTTCTGTAGTTGAATCTCTGCACTTAATTAGTAGTATGGTAGTAGATCCCGTAGTTATTTCAAACCCCATTGGTGGTTCGGCTCATTTATCGATGATTTGTTAGGGTTTGAAAATATCTTTGTTAAGCATCGAGTTTGAATGTGACGTGTATGTGCTCGAGTTTTTGGGCTATGGGTTGATTCTAGGAATGGACTGGCTTACCACGTATGGTGCCATTCTGGATTGTGAGAAGAGGGTTGTTAGGCTTCTGACTTGTCATGGGAGAACCCTCGAGATTTCGTGTGACCCACAAGGGTCGGTTATGCTTAGTTTCCTAGAGTCTCTTGATGCATCTATCGATGATCTGCAATCTGTTCTGGTAGTCCGAGATTATTCTGACATTTTTGATGAGGTACGGGGCTTACCTCCGAGGCACGAGATCGATTTTCGTATACATTTGGTGGAAAATGCAAAGCCGGTTGCATTACCAGTGCGCCATATGGATCCAAGGTAAAGGAGGGAGCTGAGTAAGCAAGTAAGGGAGCTGCTTGAGAAAGAGTTTAGCAGATGAAGCGTATATGAATGGGGTGCTCCAGTAGTATTCGCAACTAAGGCGGATGGTTCGCTTCGTTTGTGTGTTGATTATAGAGAGCTGAATAAACTCACTAAGAAGAACAGGCACCCGCTTCCGAGGATTGATCATTTATTTGATCAGCTTGTTGGTACTTCAGTATTTTCTCAGTTAGACTTGGCCACGGGGTTCCATCAGTTGTGGGTGGCTGAGGACAGCATAGATAAGACCGCCTTTAGGACTCCGGACGGTTTCTTTGAATGGCTGGTTATGCCTTTTGGGTTGACGAATGCACCCTCCTATTTTGTCGATCTGATGAGTAGGGTGTTTCGGGAGTTCTTATACAAATTTGTCGTAGTCTTTGTTGATGATATCTTGATCTTCTCCAAGAGCGAAGAAGAGCATTATGCCCAACATTTGAGAGAAGTTTTGAAAACTCTCCACGACCATCAGCTTAAAGCAAAGTTCTCTAAATGTCATTTTTGGAGAAAAGAGGTGAGATTCTTAGGGCATGTGGTCTCTAAAGAAGGGATAGCCGCAGATCCCGCGAAGGTGGTTGCAATGCAAGACTGCCAGGTTCCTAAAAATGCAACCGAGGTGAGAAGCTTTCTTGGGTTAGCAGGTTACTATAGGAAGTTCATAAAGGACTTCACAAAGATATCAGCCCTACTCACCAGGCTGACGAAGAAGAACTTGGCATTCTCATGGGATATATACTATGATATTACTTTCCAACGACTGAAGAGGGCTCTGACAACAGCCCCAATCTTGACCTTACCTGATGGGAATAAAGTGTTTACCGTTTACACTGATGTTAAAGTGTTTACCGTTTACACTGATGCATGCGGTACAGGGCTTGGTGCGGTTCTAATGCAAGAAGGGAAAGTAGTGTGTTATGAGGGTAGACAACTGAGAGTTCATGAAAAGAACTACCCCACCCATGATCTTGAGCTAGCTGCCATAGTGTTTGCGTTAAAGACGTGGCGTCATTATTTAATTGGAGAGAAGTTCGAGTTATACACCAATCATAAATCTCTCAAATATCTGTTCTCGCAGAAGGATCTCAATTTAAGGCAATAGTGGTGGATGGAGTTTCTAGCTTCTTATGATTTTGAGATTTCTTATACCCCTGGCAAGGGTAATGTGGTGGAAGATGCACTAAGTAGGCAGAGGGTGTCCCTGAGTCCTCTGTTTGTGGAAAGAAACAACTTGGAGTTCATATCAGCTTTTGATTTTAGACCCTCCATCGAGATTTTGCCTGATTTGTTTGCATCCTTGGAGATACGACCAACTCTTATGGACCAGATTGGAGCTTCGCAAAAGGGCGACCCACAGATTCTAGACATCATGGATAAGCTCAGAAGAGGGGAGACTTCTAGTCACCTCAGCAGATATGCCATAGATGAAAAGGGGTGGTTGCGACGAGATGGAAGGCTCTGTGTTCCTCAAACTGGAAGCTTGATAAAGGCAGTCCTAGAAGAAGCCCACCAATCTAAGATGACCATTCATCCCGGTGGTGATAAGATGTACAGGGACATGAAGAGGGTTTCTTTTGGGCTGGGATGAAGAAAGATGTGGCCGAATTTGTTTCCCAATGTTTAGTTTGTCAGCAAGTCAAAGCTGAGCAAAAGAAGCCCGGTGGTTTACTTCATCCTTTGGAGGTTCCTCAGTGGAAATAGGAGAGCATCTCTATGGATTTGATATATGGTTTGCCTAGATCGAAGAAAGGCAACACCAGCATCTGGGTTGTGGTAGATAGACTCACTAAGAGCTCTCACTTTATTCCAGTTAAGAGTAAGAGGACGGCATCATGGTTAGCAGCAATTTATGTTTGAGAGATAGTTCATCTTCACTGAGTTCCTTCCAGCATCGTGAGCGATCACGACCCCATCTTTACCAGCGAATTTTGGAGGAGCTTGCAAGAAGCATCAGGTACAAATTTGCGTTTGAGCACCGCTTATCATCCTCACACCAATGCGCAAACGGAAAGGGTGAACAGAATTCTAGATGATCTTTTAAGGCTGTGTATCCTAGAATTCAGAGGGACTTGGGAAGAGCATCTTCCTTTAGTAGAGTTTGCCTATAACAACAGCTATCAGGCCAGCATCGGCATGGCACCCTTCGAAGCATTGTATGGACGACCCTGTAGATCACCAACTTGTTGGTTGGAATCTACAGAAAGATTACTACTTGGACCAGATATGGTTAGAGAAACGTCCGAAAAGATTGACCTTATTCGACGGCGGATGAAGACAGCTCAAGATAGGCAGAAATCCTATGCAGACAAGAGAAGGATTGACCTCGAATTTGAAATAGGAGACTTGGTTTTTATCAAAGTGTCACCTCTAAGGAATGTGGCTCGCTTCGGATCAGTAGGGAAGTTGGTACCTAGGATTGTGGGACCATTTCCCATAACCGAGAGGATTGGCCAAATGGCCTATAGAGTAAAGCTTCCTGAAAATCTATCTGGTGTTCATGATGTTTTCCATGTTTCTCATCTGCAGAAGTGCTTGCATGACACCGCGGAAGTTGTTGAGCCGAGTATATTGGAAGAGGTAGAAGTGGAATAGGAGGTGATAGTCATGCGAGTTCCTTCCCGTATTCTTGGATCAGAAGTTAAGAATCTATGCAATAAAGAGCTCAAGTTGCTAAAGGTTCAATGGGGAGATAACCCAGAGGATGCGACTTGGGAGACCGAAGACAAGATTCATGCTTCGTACCCTTTTCTCTTTGAGGGTATGTTCTTAACTCCTTTTTCCAAAGCTTTATCAGTACTTGTTTCTATCATTTGAGTATATCTTATCCATAGTATTTTTCGACCTTTAAATTGGGATCCTATGGATGTAAACATGTGTTTGAGACATGTTATGATTGATGGATGCAGGTGGATGTAAGTGTTTGCTAGTGGTTGCCTGTGGACGCATAAACACACACATTAGGCACTAAGATCGGCTCGGTCACTCTCATATTGCATATGGATGTGTGTGCATTTTCTTTTCTTTTATGGATGGAAATGGATGAACTAGCATATGGATGTTGCATTTGAACGAATGAGTGTGCACACATGTAGAGCTTATATGTCATAATAGGCTTATTTGCATACATATTGGATTTATGGCACTAACATATATTGCATTAAGGAGGTCAACTGAATCAGTAGACCGCCTGATCTTCGATTTAGTGTTGGAACATATACACACACTTTTGCATATACTCATGAAAGCATTAGAAATCCTTAAGGACAATGGATGCCGATGATTGATGGATGAGTAGATGGATGGTAGGATATGCATTCTTCTCAACTTGGAGATTTCAGGGACGAAATCCTTTAAGTAGGGGGAATGTAAAAACCCAACATTTTGTTAACATTAAAGGGGTTAAATTAAAGAATAAATAATTATTATTATTAAGAATTAAGGGAAACTGATTACGTCATTACATCCGTCTCGAAATTCTGGTCAGGATAGACACCTATTTTGCGTAAAATGGATAACATTTGAAGAAGTTACAGATGATAGAAAGTTGGAAATCAGAACCAGATATAACTGGCGCACTTGCCAAGTGCGCCAAAGCAATTTTGCACTGGCGCACATGTAAAGTGCGCCCAGAACAGTTTCTGGGTATTCAGGCCTTTTTCGAGTGAGTGACGACCCGTGACCTGACTCAATTAAATTAGGGCTGAGGTGGCATCCGAATTCTGTAACCCAGCAGCTATAAATATATCTCATATCCTTTGTTTTCTTCACAAGAAACAACGGTGGTTGGACTCTGCTGAATTCTGAACTGAACTAGGGTCTCTCATCTTTTTCTAAAGCATATCAAATTCTGAGATCAAGTATAGACCCAACACCTTTTCTATCATCTTAGAAATCCAATCACAATGAGTTCTAGTTGCTTTTAGGTTTAGATAAATAATAGTGAATTATGAAAGATTGTGATTTGGATACGTTGTAAACTTTGAATCAATGTTATTGTTAGATCTTATGCTATGTCATGAAAGATTTATTTCTCTAGATCCAAATCAATTGTGATTGTTCTACTATGTTATTAGTATGAATCTTGGGTTGTAGCTTTTATGATATGCTTATGATTCATGTTAGATCTATTCTATGTGATCTAAAATTGCCACCTTATGGTTCTAGTTAGATCTATCCTATATGATCTAAAATTGTCACCTTATGATTCATGTTAGATCTATCCTATGTGATCTAAAATTGTCACCTTATGATTCATGTTAGATCTATTCTATGTGATTATGATTCATGTTAGATCTATTCTATGTGATCTAAAATTGTCACCATATGATTCATGTTAGATCTATTCTATGTGATCTAAAATGTCACCTTATGATTCATGTTAGATCTATTTTATGTGATCCAAATTGTCACCTTATGATTCATGTTAGATATGTTTTATGTGATCTAAATTGTCACCCTATGTTATCATGTCAGGTTTAAATCGATTGGACATCTAAATTGCTAATTTAGACATTGTGACATCATAGTTCATCAGTTTTATGTCCACCTTGTTATGATGACAATTTCATGTCCATGCTAGTATATGTGTTCACCTTATTATCATACTTGTTTATGTTTATGCCAAGATGATCATTTTACTTATATTCCCATTATTTTCCCTATTATAGTTTATGACTAGGCTATTTTCTAGCCTAGGCATGTTGCTAACTTTGTGAGTGCACTAGCTAAGGAACGGGAGAAAAAGGGTTAAAAATGGCATAATTTGAATATGAACATTTTTGGACATGTTATTCAAACTATTGGGAAAAATAGGTATTGACACCTATAAAAGGAAAGGTTTAATTAATTTATTAATTAATTAAATATGGATTGTCTAGTAATTACAATTAGGGATTGTAATTGTACTTATGACACGAGGTTAGGTTGCATTAGCGGTGGAAGTCTGCCCGACCCGACCGGCATATCCAGCAGCCACTAATGTTGAACATAATGTGGGAGGTCTAAGTATGTAAATACAAATCGAGCTATGACATGAGGTTAGGCCCAACTGTGGAATAAGTCTGCCCGGACCCGACCGACATATCCAGCATCCACATATTATAGGCCTAATGTGGGAGGTCTGGCCCATTATGAAACCATAAATGGACATGGTAAAGAATTGGACTACTGAACCTAAGTTAATCCATAGGGATTGTATGAACTTAAATTTAAGTTGGGGTTAAGTAAACATGGTTGAGGGGTGGGTTAAGTAAATCTGGAGAGGGGATGGGTAATATTCACATATAGGCCCACAAACTTAACCCGTTAAGGTTATGTAATTAAAGACACCTAGTGGTATACATAATCGGTGGAAATAATAAAGGTATGTAATTAAAGACACCTTTTAGGGTAAACATGACTTGTAGAAGTGATAGAGTTATGTAATTAAAGACACCTATAGGTAAGCATAACCGGTTGGAAGATTAGGGGTTATGTATTAAAGACACCTGTAGGTAAGCATAACCGGTAGAAATAAATAAGGTTATGTAACTAAAGATACCTAGTGGTATACATAGTCAGTGAAAACCTAGTGGGGGATACAAGACAAAGGGGAGAGCTTGTATCATATTGTGTGGGACCCATTTCTGTCAGTAACCCGGAGTAGGTATTAAACAAAGTACTCCGTACTAGGAGGAGAAGGGGCATGCTTACTGACTGATTGTAAGAGATCCAAACATGAAGGACGGTGTGGGCGGTGCAAACTGACCGGGCCATGTGCGTGTTTAAGCCAGGCAGAGGGGGATAAGACGACCATGACACCTGTAGATATGGTTGTGCACATTATTACGACGATGGGTTGCCACTTTAAGAAGTGATACCTCCTATTGTGGGGTCAACACAAGGTATCTACGAGGGTTAGGGAGCCGATCGATCAGGGTAGTGGTTAGGATACATTTGGACGTATACGTAAGTCTACCATCTTATAGTTGAAGGGATCATCTCTTTCAGGACATACCAGTAATAGTATAGAGTAATCATTAGTGAGGCATGTGCACCTTATCTTACTTACATTGTCACACCTACCATTTATGTAGTGATCTCTCTCTTATCCGCTTTATATGCCTATCATGTTACTTTTATTTATCTACCGGCTAAAAGTAACTAGACTCGCCAGACTTTATGTCTGACACTTTTTGTTTCTCCTTCTTACTTCCGTTTCCCCCTGGTTCTCAGGGAGGAAACACCCAGGCTTAGTTAGGATTCAGATATCACCTTGCTAGGAGCTACTTCTAAAGTATAGCTCAAGTTCTTGTCTCTACTATGGTTAATAAATGAAAGAATATTTGAAACGGAAAATACTAATAAAGTAATTAGGACCATTTATGTGAAGGTATGAATATTTGACTTTGAATTAGATAATGTCCATAAGAACGAGTATTACTTGAAAGGATTAAAATGGACATAAATTTCATTTTTAAGGCAGCTATTAGGAATGTTAAGAGATGGAATAATAGGAATACGAAAGAAAGGAGCTAAGATAAGAAATAGACTTCAGTGAAAAAGTGGACATTAATCTTTGTTAAAAAGAGAGTATGTAGAATAGAAAATTTTGTAGGAAAAGAATAAATATGTTTTTCCAATTTAGCAAAAAACTTTACTAGAAAACCTACAAAAATTATTTTTGACATACCACTAAATTATTTTGTAAAATGAAATTGTGATGTAATTATGGAATATTTCATTAATAGGCTCAAATTATGTAATAGTTTTATTCGGAAAGAAAATGGAAATATGATTTTTTTTTTGAAAACATAAATGTTTTAGGAGAAATTTGAAAAGTTTACTATTTATTCTGTTAGACAAACAATAAATATAAATTTTAGAGAAAATAAAGTATGAATTCTTTAAAAGAATAAAAGGCTAATATTAAATTAATAATTGCAAAAGTTTACATTTATGAGCTTTAAATAGAAAAGAAATGTAAGTTCTTTAAAGTGACAAATAGCGATTTTTTTTAATGATAAACGTATAATTGTTGCAGTTTGTAAAAACCTGTAGAATTTAATTTTTACAAGAATTTTTGATTTCTTGTTTTACCCATATTTTAAGTTTCACATAAAATAAATAAATCCCTTAGGGAAAAAAAATTCATAAGGACAAGCAGTTTAAATTTTTTACCTGTAAGGAGGAGACGCTAATATTTTAATGAGAAGGACAATTTGAAGTCCAACCCAACATAATACCTGTATACGTCTTATTCTATCGGGTCGATCATCTTCTTTCTTTACACGAACGCATCATAAAACCCTCCTCTTTCAATTCAATTCTGAGTTCTAAAACCGTAGACGAAACTTAAAATGGCGAACGAGTCACTATCAAATAATAATCCGGTTGTAGATGATACGTTTTTGAGTGAAAATGCGAAAACCGTAGGTGATAGTCTTCAAATAGTAAATCAGTACTCCAAATCGACGGAAAATATGTTCGAGTGTGCTGCGAACATGCAACCTAGGGTAGAAACCCTAGTTCAGGAAGAAGAATGAAGAGATGTGAATATAAATTCAAATGATGATAAAGTAATTGAAAAAATTGATGTTGGGGAAAAAAGTGATATTGTTGATGGACAGAGTAAGGAAGAAACAACTGGGGAAAAAGAAATTGATAAATTTGGTGGACAAAAAAGGGAACATAGTGTTATAGAAGAAGGAACTTGTACTGTTGAAATGCAAACTGAGGAAGGAGCAGTTACAAAAAAAAAAAAAAAAAAACTGATACCGTTGGTGGCATAAATGAGGAGGAAAGTGGAGCTGAAAAAGAAAATGATACTGTAGATTGTCAAAATAAAGAAGATAGTACAGTTGATAATCAAACTGGGAATGTTGATGAAATGTTCGACAAAAAGTAGTGGTTGCAGGTAGTATATTGGTAACTAAGGAGACGAGGTTGAAAAAATATAATGATCCGAAAATATTTGCTCGAATAACACAAAAAGGAAAGGAAAAGAAAACTAAGATAAACGATATTGTTAATATGAAAAATATGATATCGTTAATATAATTATTTCTCAATAATGTACATATTTTATAGGTTGCAGCGAAGAACATAGGAAAATTATTTCAGCTAACAGAATCTGAAGCTAATGAAGACAATTCAGTAAATGCTACTATTTTTTATATTTAAAAATGAGTCTGTTTTGTGCAAAATTAATGTTTGTTAGTCTAGACATATTGGTACAAATGACACAACGAACAAGTACATAAAGTTATTGTTGAGTGTTGATATTGATGAATAGGAATGGTAAAAACATAATAATGATGTTGTAGTATTAACATAAATGATACTTTGACAATGTTTTAGGTGAAATAAAATTTAAATGATACCTAAATGTGTAGAAAAATGATGCTTGTAAAGTTTTAAAGAAGTTAAAAATTAAAAAAGATACCTAAAGACATACAAAAATGATACCTATATACTATATGCAGTAAAATTAACAGAAACCGATACCTTATAATTTATAAAACTGATACCCAATGACCATACACATTTAAATATGATACTTTAATTATTAGAAAAATGATACTAATAAGTGAAATAATGATTATAATTTTGTGTAATGATTTATTATGTTGCATTATTTGTACATATTATAGTATTGAATCATAGCATTCAAATATTTAATGTATTTTCATTACGTACCAGGATGATGATTTTGCAAATCCGATGCCAAGAGGTAATGAGTAGGCTACATCAGCATTGAAGAAGAAAAAAATGCTTCAAATAAGGAAACAAATAAAGAAACAACTTATAAGTGTGGCTGGCAGACTGTATACAAAATGATAAAGTTGATGAAGGAAAAAAACCGTTGAACAAAAAGCAGATCGATTTGTTGAAATGCACTCCATTCGATGATATTATCAATGTATTTTATGACAAGAAAATTGAGTTGAATGAGTGCAAAAAACATTTGTAAAATTTGGATGCACTTTATGCATGTTACTCGCTAATAGAAGAATTATTTGTATTTGGTAAAGAAAAAATGAGAATAACTAAAGAAGATACTAACGTAATATTCTACATGCCACCAGAAGGGAGCAATATAGAAAAAACTCCGAAGATGACAAGTAGGACAATACCTTCCGAATGCGTAGATTTTATTGAAAGGAACTTTGGAGCAACAACGGTTATTAATAGGAAGTTAATAGAAAAACAAATGACCAAATGTAAAGACTTTGGTATGTTTCGCGTATTAGCATACTCTTAATTAATGCATGAGATGTGGGTTATGCACATGTTAATGAATGGATTGTTTTATTGTTGATATTATCAATATCAAATTATTGAAATTATATGAAATTTATTCAGTACTAATACCATGTCAGCATGCTGAGCTAAATTTTTCGAAAACTGATACCTAAATTGTTGTAAAACTAATACTTACAAAATTGAAGTGAGAAAAAAAGAAAATAGATACCTATATAGTCGTTAAAATGATACTCATAAGCTGAAACAAAGGAAAATATATAAAAATGATACCTATCGAGCTATGAAAATGATACGTAAGTACATTAAGAATGAAAATAACACAATAGTGATACGTACAGAAACATGTAAATGAACATTATCAGTGATATCATATTATCAATGAAGAATAACTGAAGAAGATATCAGCGTAATATTCTACATGCCATGAGATTATCAATGATATCATATTATTGTGTAGCATATTCTTATTCGAAACTGATACCTAAATTAAACAGAGTTTCAGTAACAAAACTGACAGCATTGTGCTAGCAAAACTGATACTGTATCACAATATATTGCAACTCATAACTTACAACTGATAGTATAATAAATAACTAATGCGTAAAAAATAACCAACATGAAACACATACAGGCTCTAATAACGTAAAAGAAATCCAGACACGAAGGCTAAACGGTCTACAACATGTAAAAGAAATTCGGATGCAAAGGTTAAAAATAATTAAAACTGGTACCTACTACGATATAAAACTGATACATAAAAATTGCACAGAAGAGAATAAAAACAAACCGATACCTAGAACGATAAAAACTGATATTCGATCCTAGTAACAATTAAATGATAAACAGAACAGATACCTAGAGTAGTGCAAAACCGATACCCATAAAATGAAAACAAAAGTAAAACTAAAAATGATACCCACCGAGCCATGAAACTGATACCTAAAAACTGTAAGCAAGAAATGAACAGAAAAATGATACTTACAGGAACGTAAAAATGATACCCAGTAGCTGAAACAAAAAATAACACATTAAATAGATACCTACTAAAGAGTAAAACTACTACCTACCGTATAAATCTGATACCAATGATAATAAAAAATTATATCATATCATGCCAGCAACACATTGATGTAAAAATAAAACAAATACACTAAGATATGAAGAATTTGTATAAAAACTATAGAATATTCAGCACATTTCCACTGTATCAAACACCATTTTTCTTACATATACAAGTTTATTTAAAAAGAAAAATATGAAAATACGTGTATGCCCTAAAAAAATGTAATAAAAATCATATGTTATTGGAAGCTTTACAATTACGCTTTTTATCATCATTTCAACCCAAATCCATCTCCAAACACTTATGCATCCCCATCAGCTCAAACACTTATCCATCTTAATCAGCTTTCACCTACCTGAACTGTCAACATTGTCAGCCCATAACCACTCACCCCATTATAGACTTCACCAGATAAACAACATTCCACTGAAAAACTCCATTCACTTCACACCATTGCAACGATCAACATAACCCATTCAAACCATAACGTTCAAACAACACCCATTCCTTTATCTCACCAACCGAGCCATGACTATTTTCACACATCTACCTTCTTTCATGAAACAATTGCAATCACGATTATTCAAACCTGTGAAAATATTCGGTCAGATATTGTAACTTCTCTATGCACTCCAATACAAAAACTACTCTTACCACCCTACACCACTAACGTTCAACCAGCTCGAGTCATTATAGGATCTGAATAGTTGCCGACGATGAACGCGCTAACGAGGAGTGGGGGCCGCGGTGTAGGATTTCACGGCAGTGGCGACGGCGAGTGGTGGCAAGACGGAGAAGGATCAGTGATGTGGTGGAAGTTGATGGTCGGAGGCGACTAAGGTTTGATGGAAGAGGCGATTTGGGTTTTGATTTGACGAAAAAGGACGATTTCTGCCATTATTTATTACGGAAGAGGAGTTTATTTTGTGCAATGAAATTTTCAAGGAGGAAAAGTTTAATTGTGTAATGTCTTTCTGATTAAATTATTAACAGGTTTGTCCTTGGGATTTAAATTTTAATGGGCTGTCCTTGTGGTTAAAAAAGCCTTAAGTTTTGTCCTTGTGATCATGTTCCTGAATTCATTAAGTTCTTTCTTTCAAGACTTGGTAGTAGTTGTGAATATGAATATGAGACTTATTTGAGAATATATTGGGTAAGAGAGGAAATATAGGATTAAAAGGCAATGTATGCTCATTTGTAATATAGGAGAAATTAATAGAATAGGAGAAATAATGGAATAGATAACATTTTCCGTGTAATAAATGAGCATTCTACGAAACGATGGGGCAACCAAAACTCCGTTCCATGGAGAAAGTAACCTAACCACAACAATGCTTAATGAGGTCTATAATGTCGATTCAGTTGACAGGAGAAGTCGAACATTGGGTTATAAACGACCTCTCCATAGTTGGGGCATCCAATGGAATCTTCGATGTCAGAATTGACCGACAAAGCAGACAAACCTTGAGTAGCGAAAGTCCTTCCAGTAGCGAAGACTAATGACGACTCCCTAGGCTGGGGCACAAATATCCAGAGCTTCTCCAAGAAGAAGTAGAAAATAAATCACAGATATGTATTTCCTAAATATGAATTGTCGTACACCATCATATAAGTCGTTAAAACAACAATGCTTGAAATCCACAGTCGGATTTTGTCGATTGGTTGATCTTAAGCGTTAGCACGAATTCAGATTAGAATATCGTGTTTGTGCAGATAATATTCGACGAATTATTAACCGTTGAATAAAACAGTTTTGCACGGACACTTCATCCAATTCAATAATAAAATTCGCTGTAACGAGAAATTTTAACTGACTAATATGTTATCGATATGGGCAGTCGATAGCAAAATATTTGCCCAAAAACTTGCAATGTTTTTGTTGTTGCAAAATAGGTTGCAGCGGCAAGAAAAAGCATGAGTAGCACGTCAATCACAAGTTCTATTTGTGATTGTTCGCTTTACAAAGTGTGCATTGCTTCGGTAAAAATTCAGTAGATAGACGAGCTCGTAAAACAAGTAATTCAGCATGAATTGACCATGTCCATTCCATCGCTAATTTATCTTGTTTTACGCACTCGAGCTCGAGTTAAAACCAGGGCATTCAAACACTGTCATGGCACTATCAACAACAAATGCTTGAATTTAAATATGAAGCGTTTGTTAACGCGACAAGATTCGTGCAATAGAGCATTTCAAGAATGAATTTGAGTTCGAGTTACCATCGACGAAGCCCTTAGGTGCTCGACGTCAAAATTCGAACAGAATTTGGATCAAAAATGCGAGTTCCATATGCTCAGCAAAATCTCAAAATCATTCTACAAAGATTTGAAACATTGTTGGCCCTAATCTGCACACAAAGCTTCTCAAAGATGCTCATACGCTACTCTGATATGATAATCTATCATGAAGAAACAGCAGTGTGTCGAGATACGTTGAGTGATCAAATCCAAGCAACAGTATGCATCGATATGCATTAAGCGATCGAGTCCCGAACAGAGCTTATATCCAATGATATGTATTCAAGCAAGAAGAATTAAAACCAGCCATTTCGAAGCTCGTATTTTCGAATAAAAAATAAAAACTTCGAGTAGAAAATGTTAACCCCGTTATAAAATGCGGTTCAAGAATAATACGTCAACACATTAGCAATGGTTCGGGTACTTCATCGATATATGGATCGAATTGCTTTTAATGTACATGGATCATCCATAAATCATATAATACATGGTTTGACATAATCAGGCTAGAACACATGATACAAAAGTGGAGGCCATGAGCCAATGTTGTATAACATTCTAGTCCAGAAACCATGCAAATACATTAGATAACAAAGCTTGATGAGTATATAAAGACCAGGATTATATGTGTTTGTGAGTGGCAAACATATATGAAGTAGTAACAAGTTACATTAGCATTCATATTACACAACAGTCTCATAAATAGGTTCCTTACTGATTGTACAAATTGGTCCATGCTCAGGCACTACTTCCTTACACTGGATCATTTCGTGCATAGTAATATAGAAAGTATGTCAAAGTCGTGCTAATATATCATGCAGGAAAAGCAAGTAGTCTCTCATCAACATTTAATCAAATATAAAGCATGCGTGAATCATTCAAACAAATCCCACAAAAAACAGCACCATCAAGATGCTCGAGCACATCAGTGCCACGTGGATCAAGCACCACCAACATGGTCGGTTGAGCTGTGCTCCTGCCATGGTCGGTTGAGCATCTGGGCCACAGGAAGGGTTGTTCATCATTGATCAGTAGTCTTGGTTGAGCAGCATGTGGATGGTTTGAGCAGCATCATTCTCCATCTGGTCGGTCGAGCATTACCTGGAAGTTGGCTCGTTCATATATAATAGTATGGACTAGAAGAATTTTTTGGTGCAAATTATGAAGCGGTTATGGAAACTATAATGAAAAGAAAAGATTACCAATACATTAACATGTGGCTCCATGAAAAGGTGGTTGCATGTCCCAATACACATGGACTGTGGATCGTTCAGTACCCTTACATATGGGTCGCGCAATAGGTATACTCACAGTGGCAAAGTAGTAATATTAGGGGTCGGTCACACATTATTTTCTGGTCGGTCGCTCATTGATATGTTGGCCTGGTCGTGCACACAAATTCTGGTCGGTTGGTCCTATAATTGGCACAGTGGCGTTTTTATAAATATGTTTATGAACGACCCAAACCCTGCACACCATAATTACAACTCGGCCACTACCCCCAAACTACATCTATAAATACGTCACTTTTCTACCATTTAAGGGGTGAATTTTGGACCCCGAAGGGCTGCCATTTTCACTCTTCCACCATTCTAAACTTCTATAAACTTCTCTAACCTCCATTAATTCTCTCCAAAGCTTAGATCTAACATCAAATCTTCTATGGAATCTTCCAAAAACATTCAAGTGTCCGAGAGATTGAAGATCTACACCAATACTCCTCGCACTTAGAAAACTGAACTAATTCCTTGGCGGATTCAAGTCAAATCAAGAGAAAAAGAGAGAGAAAATAAAGGAGACCATTATAGAAGAGAGTAATGAGATATGAGTGAATTCATGTACTTTGTAAATTCAAAAGTGATAATGAAAGCTCTTATATAGTGGACGTAGGTCTAAATTGACCGAACCGCTCTAAAATTCTTTGTTTGCTACTATTTTCCTTTTATTTTGTGTTTGTGGCTCCATAATCTTGAATCCTACCTTTTTGTGAAGTGTTCTAAAAACACTTTTGGTGTTGAAGTCATTTTTTGATTTCAACAGGAGGTTAAATTACAGTTGAAATGAAGGAACTACTAGCGTGCTCAAAGCGAACAACAAAAGCATTCATATAATCTATTTTATTGGATAATGTAAAGTGTACCGTGAATGACATAATATTAAGATGGTGAATTAATTTAACATTTAAACCTTAATCGGCATGGACACTATTCAAATATGTTAGTGAAATAAAGGTGAAATGAATTTTGAAATTGAAGTAGAGATAAAATTGGGCCTAAACTATAAATGCGAGTTGTTATGTACTCATTCCACATATGTGTGACTATTTGATCTCTAGCATGTTCCATTGGAGTTGATTGACTAACATTAATCGACACAACTTCTTGTTCATGACTTGACTCCAATGTGGATTGAAATGTCATATTGTCAGATGAATATCCAACGTGTGCTCTGCCCGAGTAAAGTTGCGTATTGTGCAACATGCAATTGGAATTTGTCTTTGTCTAGAAAGCGGAAAATTTGTATATATGTATAAAAAAATCACCCACAGATAGCTTACGAGAAATTGAAGAAAGGGAATAATGATTATCTATTTATGTATATATACTCTACATGAAATGCATATCATAGCTAACTGAGTTTTATTCGTATATATGTATATATAGTTATTTGATAAAGGAAGTCAATTCAAGTTAGTCTAGGCTATAAAATCAAGTGTTTGTACCAACTAAAAACAGCTACAACAAGCTTGAATATTTTTTTCTCATGTAATGTTAACTATATGACAAATTATGTAAACATACATGTTCATGCTTCAAATACAGGTAGGAACAAAAAATTTATATGCAAGATTACATTTCCATTCTTTTCAAAAAATAAAGGTAAATAAAGTTGAACTACTTCTGTTACATGCTACGCGTTTAAGAGATACTAACCTATAATTAATAAGAGCATGCTTATAAAAGTGAAACCCAAGTGTAAGTGATTATTTAAGTTTCATATAATCCTTATGATATTGCATTGAGGTCAAGTAAGAGTATAGGGAAATTCACATGAAAACTGAGCAAGATTTGAAGATATTCTAAATTTGATTCAATAGCTTTCTTTTTTATTTAAATTTCCTCTACTTCTGAAATCAAGTGTCAAATTGTAGAGTGCAAAAATGAATCTGAACGTGATGCGAGTATTATTTTTAATTGCTAGGGACAATAATCAAAGGCTCATAGAACCTGATTTAAAAGCCAAGGTAAAAGTGATGGAAATAATAAATACAATTATTATTTTGACATTTTCATTGAAATGTGACATATAAATATATATTATGTAATATCAGGACAAGGCCATAAAGATAACCAAACAACGCCAAGAAGGAGGAAGAGGTGAAAAAGAGGTAAGATGATCTTGCTGCGGTCGAATCAAGAAGAAATTCAGAATAGAAAGGATTCTGATGATGGCGGCATACACCGGGAATACTAATTTACAAGTTATAGGTTGGTCGAGTATGTGTAATAAGATAATACATTACCAATAAAGTGGGAATACTCCAAAATTTAATGATTATCTACTGCCAAATGAAAATAATGTAGCACTGTGAGTTATGAAGAGGCCGGAAGCCTGCTCTCGGAAAAAGTTATCAATTTTTGATTACTAGTATTGGTGTCTTTGTATTTCCTTCCTTAATGTGAATTGTGATCAGGCAAAAGTATTAAAACAGGAAACAAAGAAGCTGTGCACCTACTGCATTGCATCCTATGTTTCTAATGATGTTACTTTACCCAATCCATCTATTTACAAAGAATTTTGATAAGAAGGTGAATGTGACTGTAGTCAGAGCAAGCATGGTATTTGTACCTTGTCAAAATATGCAAGTGAAGGTCCATGCTTTAATTTGCTGTCAACCTAAACTGCTAAAGCATATATGCCATCCACAATAGCAGCTTCCATGATGTTCATCTCCAACTCGCTTATCAACTTCAGTAAAACTGGACATTCCAAAACATCCTAATGTTTATTGGAAGAAATCAAGTAACTAATAGCACTATAAAGGTTTTCATCAACCAATAAGTCCTAAAATCAATCCTTAAACAATGACCATCATATCATGTGATCTGATAGGAAATTTCCAGGAGAATTCATGACAATATGAGTAGAATGAATCAACTGAAATGCGTAGTTTGTCAAAGTAAATTAATACATATTTTTTAGAGATACAATTAACAAACTTTGCTGCATTCTATTTTTTCCTTCATGACAACTAATCAGATAAATAGTCAACAATGCATGTAATCTATACAAAATAGTGGCAAACAATCTCTACTAATTTCCTCACAGTCATACACTACTTCTTTAATAACAATCTAATGTTGCGTTATCAATTCAACTTACACAGAATATAGTATGCCCTATACAGAATTAAATCTCCATATTAAGTAGCTATTCTAAACTCTACCCAACTACAACGCAAAAATTTACCTTATAATTCAAGACTAGAAACATACGATCAAATTTTAATGTAATAAAATCAAAAGAGTTTACCTTAGAGCAAGATTAAATTAGAAGCAGCTCGAACAAAATAGAAAACCCTAATACATACCGGAGACAAGAAACCAAATGAAGTATTAAGGAAAAGAATTCATCTTAGCAGAATCTTGATGATCTAATCAAATTGAATCAAAGAAACATGAACGAAATAAAAATCGCGATTTTGCTTCATTTGGTTGGCAATAGGAGAAATAGAGAGAAGTGAATTTGTGCGGCCATAAAATAAAAGTAGATTTTAAACGTGTTTACGTAGGATTCAGACTTTGTGTTTTGAATTTTAAGTAAGCCTCAAAATGGTCAAAACAAAATAATATTGTTTTTAGTTTTTTTTTGTTAAGCCCATTTTCAAAAATAAGAATTTTTCATTCTGGACATGGAGGTATTTATAGGCAAAGATGTAGGGCGTATTGAAGGAGACGTGGCATGCTACTCTTTTGAAGCTTGGACACGTGGAGCTCGATCTGTGGTTATAGTTGTAGGCGGTGGGACCCAATCTACTGCTGAGTAATAGTATCTTCGGAAAGCGTGGCTTACGTGGCACCTGAGCTGTGGTGTATCAAAAGTTGAGCTTTGGCTGGGAGTATTGCTGCTTTTAATGCCTTGAGATTCAGGCAAAACAATGAATGACTCATTTGGATATTTCCAGGTAAATCTAGGGATAACCGATCGATCTGATCATTAAGGAGATGCTTAACTCAGTCGGTTTGAGAGATCCATTATGTCAGAATATAATATGTCGTTGCTTTGAGTGAGGCCAGCTCGGGTCAATTCTTGCTCAGGCTTTCTGGAATAAGGTTCATCCGTTGGTGTCGGTTGGCGCTGAATGGTGAGCCTTTTGACATTAGGTTTCGATCCGTTGAACTGTGACAACTTTTGCCAAAAATTTAGTCAACAAATATATAACATTTCGTTAGTTTATTGCACTTCATTACTAAGCATCCTTACCCAGTTTGTATACTAAAATCTCGGTCCATCTCAAACTTCGATCCCTTTTGATTTTATTTTGCCTTGCCCCAGGTTCTTGTAGTCAATGACACTTTGTTTCAATCCAATCTACAATTCTACATGACAGATGGGGTTTACTTCATTCAACTTTTTCAAATGGAAAACAGTCAATTCCTTCCTTTTTAGTTACTATGAAGTATACAAAAATTGAATTGTAGTGAACTGACATACAATATAAAACCCTCAAGTAAAAATATTTAATATCATCCACCTGCTTGCATGTAGAAGAAAGCAAAAAAACACCCTATGAAGGATTGACCTATAATCAATATTTTAACTCAGATAAAAGCCAACAAAAGATAAATCTAAAGGAATCAATCGCATCCAATGTAAATCTGGTGTAAACATACTTCAGAGTTTTGCACGGCTAGGCCGAGAAACCCATATTGTTAGCAACTAGTACCAATCCAAGCCTTCTAGATGTACACAACAAAAGAATTAGTAACTTCAACTTACACGTTTTTATTAGGCCTTGGACAGAGAGACAAGTCCAAGCAACGCTCATATTGTACCTTTACTGCATTCTCGTTTTCAGGTACACCCCTAAAAGGACAATATCTTGAAAGTACAAATAACAAGGTTCAAGACGATTAGACTAACCAAAAAAAGAAGAGTACTTTAAAGAAATGAAAGCAGAAGGGACAATCACCTAGTAATGCACCGAACTCTTGGGGGAGGTGACTCATGCTTTCACAAAAACCAACATCTACCCTGCTAGTTTGGTTTTGGTGGAGGAATAAAACAAGGATATTTTTTTGCCTTAATCTACTACATTAGTGTCCCCCTATGATAAGTAAACTTGAGGTTCCTTCTATGGTTGGTCAAAATTAATCCTACTGTTGCAGGCAGCTCTGACAAATTTAACAATATGTAATCAACCGCAAAAGGTGCCAGGGTTTAGTACGGATGAATAGGATAACTAGTATGACAGTCAAAAGGGTATAAATACGATAACTGCAGGAAAAATTAAGCCCGTGATAAAACCATCTAAATGATAAAAGCTCAAGATTGATAATTCAAATATCAAAGTTCTAAAATATGCAGACACCTTTTGAGCCTCCCATTCGGACAACACAAATCGCCCTTTTGGCTCAAGGGCACTTGAAAGTGGGTATCCTCTTTCTTCATATTCAAACCAGTCAATGTACAGAAATAAGTTTTTTCTTGTATATTATTATATTTACTTTAATTTAGATCTTTACTCCATTTGTCTCATGCACATGTTTTTATAGAATTCATATCACATGATTTTTGCTAACAATGAGTGATAATTCAAAATTAAAGAAATAAAGGACTATAATCCATATGAACACATCAGATAACATACTTTGATATCGCTAATAGTTGTAACATGATCAATAATTTTCATAATATATAAAAGCAAACAATCAATACCATTTGATTCTAACTACATTATATTATTAAACCAGTTGATTCCAACCACATTTATGTCTGTTAAATCTATTGCATAAACAGAAATAAAACCTGCTTTACCTGTCAGCATTGTCTTCAAGTAATTCAAAATGCTGATCGTAGGTTCACTCGTTTTTTTCGTGTTATCTTTATTCAGAAAGTTATAGTACATTAGCCAACAGTTGCATAATAATGAAAAAACATATATCTTTAGTCGGTTATCTCTTTGAAGAATCTTTGTTCTGTTCACAATCTGTTACTGGTTTTATTGCCCTTAGTCAAATAATATCAGATCCTAATACTTTGTTTGCATCATATGCACATGCAAATGATATACTGCAAAAGCAT
Source organism: Allium sativum (assembly GCA_030737875.1). Lineage (NCBI taxonomy): Eukaryota > Viridiplantae > Streptophyta > Magnoliopsida > Asparagales > Amaryllidaceae > Allium > Allium sativum. The sequence goes on from CM060912.1 coordinate 155,187,373, forward strand.
TACTATTCCAAATCAACTGAGAAAAAGGTGTGGATTTTCATAGCATATAAGTAAATTATGTGAATTGAAATGAATTGGAAAAAATAAAAAGATGACCAGCTGTTACTTGAAGATCCAGCATATTCGAAAAGAAATATGAGAATGATACATACATTTTCCAGCTACAAAATGAAAAATTCCAGCAACTTTACTTGTGTTGATGAAGCCCTTTACTGTACTATTTGTAATCCTCTTCTTTAAGCTTTGCTAAGATATCCTTCTCTTGAACACTATAATTATTGCAAAAAGGGAATATTATTTAATTCCTACAAATGAAAATGGTAACCTAGTACTTAAAAAAATCAAGGACTTGAAACGTAATGCCAATGAACATTAAGCAGATAATCGGTATCCAGTATTTGCTTATTCAGCCTCTTGCAATGTGTTACTGATGTCGGTTATGTAATAAGAATGCTAATTCTAAATAATTTGTCACTTACGATTCATCTTGACTATCACTAGTATAAAAAAAAAAAGTCAGCTTCGTAAATTTTTTAATAAAAGTAAAAAAGACAGGTTTATTTCATTACATAATTAACGAAATCATATCAATACAAAATAATTCTGTCAAATTAACGTATTTTATGTGTCAACTAGTAACTACTGTGAAAATAGGTAATTTAACAATTTTTCAAGCATATATAGAGTATAATGGGACAATGAATGCTAGAATCATAAATAGAGTATAATAAAATATTTACAAGAACATGAATTGTTCACACAGTAACGATAATTAAAATTACATGAAAAATATATAATAGTACCTTTCGTGGAAATTGAAATCGAAGACGCTTGTCTAGAATTAGGGATTGGGATTGACTATTTAAGACGATGGTTGTGGCGGCAATCTTCTTACGATGGTATTTAGGGTTGCATGATTGGGATTTCTGGAGGTGATGATGGTGGCAGTGAATGATTACTAGAGATTACATTGGAAGGACAAATAATTTCTTCAGTACGAAGTGTAAACTAGAAAACGTGCCTTCTAATTCCCGGGTAAATTTTATTTCTCGCCTGGCTTTCCGTTGAATAGCGTTGTATCCCTAACTTAGCGTTTGGAAACCCAACTAGTACAAGGTACCAATGGTAATATGCAGAAAACGTTGTACAAGAATGTAATCAAAAGCGTATTTTGTTGTAGTGAAAAGCCAGGCGGCTTACCCGAAAAGACTCATGAAATCTCATATTGAATTAAACTCGTACCTTTTTGTTGAACATTTAATTTATTTCTTCCATTAGCTTTATTCCATACCTATCTCATATATATTCAACGATTCCAAATTTGTTTCAAATCAACTTAATCGTTTTAACTGAATACACTAATTCGTTCGCTAATGAGCTCTTTTGCCTAATCCTCTTTTTATTTGATCATATCATGTTTAAAAATATTTTTAATTCGCTTATACAAAATTTGAATTCCATTTTTAACTCAAGTTTCATATTCAACTTCAAATTTTAATTCACCTAACCAAATTTATGTTTAGTCCAAAAACTCCTTTAACCAATTAATTTGTAACTATTTAAATTCATTTAATAATTAAAAATCTGATTGTTGTTTCAAAATCAATTCATTTACTCCACTTGAGTTCATATTTATTTTATAACTTAAGTTTTTGGATTTTTCTAATGGAAATCCAAGTTTTATTCACGTAAAATCCTTTTATTTTATTAAATAAATCATTATGATTTATAAATGATTATACCGCTGTTCTTTTCAAATTTGATTTTGACATAACTCAAAATATATAAGAAGAAATCTAGATTTTTCTCTTCCATTAGAAATCTATTACTCAATAGGTCTAGACGATTCTTGTTTCAATGAATTCCAACTTATATTGAGTTCCAGATACTCAATTGAAGTTAAAAAAAAGTTACCGCGCCGCGGTGAGTTCGTTTTAATTAAATTTAAATATAAACATTTAAGCCTCGTTTATTAAATAAATTTCAATCCGAACATTATATAAGTTAATATAAATTAAACCAGTTTTCCAAATCTAATTAAGCATTCCGATTTTGATAAATCATTGAATTTTTGCTTAACTAAGTTACGAATCTATTTACAACTCTATCTTCTATATTAAACTCCAATTCCCTTGGAAATAAATTTAATTATTTTATAAAATTCGACATAATCAAATTCCAATTATAAATCCCATGGATTTATCTCAATTCAGCTTATATTCTGAATTCAGTAATAAATTCTATCATCCCTTTTACGAAAAGATTTCCAATTCCTTTTTAAATTCATACTTGAATTTACACTCCTAAATTATCCTATGACAATTACTTCACTGCAATTATAAACATCATTTATAAATTACTTTCCTTGTTTTATATATTAAAACAAGCTACCATTTCCAAAATCCATTTGAAATCCAATTTGTATTTTGTAATATTTTATTATTATAACTTACATATATAAACATAGAATCTATTTCCATATTTTAAATTTTAGTTTCTATTTTAATACAATTCCACTATGCTTTCAGGAAATAATTTATTTTTATAAATTTGATATAGTCGAATTATAATCATATTACTCTATGGAATTATTCAATTTACATTTTGAACATCGAAATAAATTTCATCGTTTCTTTTTGAAATAATTCCCAATTTCCCTTCTTAAATTTAAATTTCCAACTTATCCAATGATAATTATTCCACTTTATTTATAAACATCGTTTATAAATTCACGATTTGTTGTTATTATTAAAAACAAGTTTATAATTTCTAGCCCATTCAAAATTCAGTTTCTATTTTAAAAATAGATTTTCTTTTTAAAACTCAAATTCTTTTCATTCAAATATTTTTTTTTCGGTATTTAAAATAACAATAATTAGGGCCAGTGCTATTCAACATTCAAAACACTAAATAATCATTCACATATTATTTATCACATCGTATAACACTATATATGAAGACAACAATTTAATTGTTGAGGAATCCAGTTAGATCCCTTTAACCTATTTTTCCTACATACATAGATGTTAGACAACATAAATAATACCAATCCTGCTTCAAGACAGGATATCGTGGTATAGAAGGTCATTTGCTATTATGCAGGGATCATAGGGTCTCATCCGCTAAAAAATTGCGGGAATATCCAACTACCAGGCCTAAATATAACTAATATATATATATATATATATATATAATAGACACAATCGATAAACAATCCAAACAGCCAACAAACAACATATAATGACTAAATACTGAACAAAAAATTTATTTATAATAAATTATAAACAAATCCAGAGAGGTGTCTACTCACCGTGATTTTATTTGTTGAAATAGCGATTCGTTTTCGATTAAATTAAACGTATGTTTAATTTAACCTAAAATACCCATTGCTTCAAAATCACTTCAAATCCATTCCAGTGCGAGGTCGAATCCTACTGACTTCTTCTTTTTATTTTGATTCTGTTTGAATTAAAATTTCATTTTATAAACCGAATAATTCGAATATTGATATATAAAAAATTTAATAGTAACATTATGATAATTACCTAGGATTAACCTGCGCAAATTCCTCTTTCCTATTGTCGCATGTGTCTTGATTTGGACACAAAAATATATGCCTGATCCAAACAGAAACCCGACCAATGTTGCATTTCGGTGAACACTTGCTACCCATCAACCTTTGCCTTAACTCCAGAACACCTCTTCCCCCAGCCACTACTACCTCCCCCTTCGCCAGTACCATCTGATGATCATCATCCCTTCTTGTTAAATTCGTAGTAAGCAGGGTAGACCCCTACTTTACCAGCTTTAACCACCCCAGTGGCCACCTATCGCAACTGCCTCCCTTCCTATAATCAACATGAAGGACCCGAAGCCTCATCCTACATTGCGACTTCCCTATCTTCGCACTGCTACAATGAAAAGGTGGGACACTTCTAGTCTCTATACATCACCAAACTTCAACCACAACACAACATTGACCACAATTTCCTCCATCGTCAATCGTGTTTCCCCAAAATTCGTAGCCCTAACATTGCTGCCGAAATCGAACATCCATGAAATGAGCTGCACACAAATTCAAACATAACAGCATGAAGTTCTTGCATCAATGAACTCAAAAAATAAACTAAATATGATTTCATCTCGTGTTCGATTTATTATTGATTTTAGAAGGAAACCATGTTTTTTACTCGAAGCATTCGATTTCGAATAATGGAAATGTGTCTGAAAAGAAAATTAAGAGGAGAAAAGGGGGGTAGTCGCATTTTATAGATGTGGAATGGGAAAATATAGGTCTGCGTGATTTCAAACTTTACGGCTGCGTTAAAGCGAAGGTATAAGTCTATGCTATCGATTTTCTGGGTGGCTGATTTGAAAACATAGACTACGGTAATAAATTGATTTGAAAACTTATGATTTGATTTTATTTAATGCAATTTGATTTCGATATGATTTATATAAATATAAAATACACACAAAACTTACGCCTTAAGTTTCAAGTTTAAACGATAATATACGAGCTCCAATCGCGACGAAAATTGACATACTGTTATGGTTTGATGTTCCGGACTCAATAAAAATGATTTTGTCGAAAACCGAGGTCGTTTAAATACTGGCTCTTTTCAAATATCAAACTGAATCAAGAAAATAAATTTTTAAATTCAAAACAATCAACTCCTCGATAATAAATTGTTATTATCATTATATTCCAAATAGAATTTATATTGATCATCCGAATCATTCTGATTCAGTTTTAACAACAAACTCAATTATTTTTCGTTTTCATAATTCGATGTACTCAAAATTAAATCGATAGATTCCATGTAAAAATCCATTTATATAATCAATTCAACATTTAAAACAATATTTAAATGTTAAAAATTAATCAACTAAAAATCCGGGTCTTTACAAAATAATAAGCAAATAAACTTCAAATTTCATCTTTATTTTTCGCTTATAAATAAAGATTTTGAAAATTAGCATTTTGACTTTTTAATACAAAAGGAATTACAATAAGAAAAATTCACATTGATTTCATTTATCTGAGGGGTTCTTAATTATCTAGTTTACCGTAGTAACCTTATTATAACCTAGCTAAGGAAACCCTTATTTTTAGTTATATACAAATTTAAGGGAATGAGGATTAACATATATACAAGATAAATATGAGCTGAAAATGGAATAACAATAACTTCGGTATGTAAGCAATACAAATGTATAACATGAAAAAAAAATTGTGAGTTTGTTGTTCATTTGATGGATTTTTGTTTCGATAGCGAGAACCATATTTTATTGCATATGCAATACACGTGCGTATAATTGTTTTATAAATTTATAGAATTTGGATTTACAACATAGTTCCGAAAATAATAAATTGAATATATAAAGCAAAACGTTGTAAATTTTTCATGGAATAAAGTTTTGAACTTAATTGTAGCCTTAGTTACATTTCATAATTTCTATTTCAAAATACATACTAATTTTTTTATTTGTGGATTCGACCTTCAAAGCTATGATGTATATAAGATTGTATTTTTTGAACTTCATGGTTAGATCAAACTATTGAGTTTTTATTCCAACCATTAATAAAGATAGGTATGTCATGTTGTATATAACGGTATTGTGTACACAATTATATGATTTTTGTTTGATGATAACAACCAAATATATATTATTATAAATGTGTTTGTTATTGTACTGATTTTCTACATCACAGACAGAAATATAATATTTGTATTTAAATAAATACTACTAGACAAGAATTTAAATATTCAAACAATATTTTATTTGAATATAATATTTTATTTCAACATTCAAATAGTACAGATTTATAAACTCCACTATTTGTACATTTCATTGATATTCATTTCAATATAGTCAACTTCATTATGTACATCAACTCCTCACTACATTTCACTCAACACTCATATACATATACATTCATTTTCACTTATATATAGACTAAGCCACACTCATTCGTTGTCTTTAGTCTTCTGTCTTCACAGCTCACTGTCAGTCCAGTCATCATCTGCTTACCTGTCACATGAAACACACACACACAGTACACTGCAATAGAAATAAAACTGAACACATGCAAATATATTTTTATTTTTAAAATTTTATTTGCCCCAGATTTCTGGTGTGTTTCTCATTATTTTTCATGACATGATCTGATTCATCTGTGTCTAGTCAGTTTGTATATATAAAGTACAGGGACATGAAATCTTGTCTGATAACTGCATATACACACATGTATAAATATATACATGTGTGCATTGCCTCGCCAATACAGTGTGTAACCGAGGAGTAGCCACGTGGACCATCTCGACTAAGTGAAACAATAATCAATATGGTCGAGGTAACCCAAAAACACGAAAATGCTTAAAACATCATATATTGGGAAAACAGAAAGTGGTCGAACACACATGACAGTGGTGCAGACAAGAATGATCACTCACAAGACATGCACAAGCTTAAACATGGTGAAGTATACAAAGTTCAAGTCAGACTGCTCAAACATGGTCGAGCCAGTGGCATGGCATGAACAAATGCAACAAAAACAAATCAGGTTCATAACTCAAGTGGACAAACTTTTATACAAGCAAACATAACAGTGGACAATCAAGGTACATGGTCAAGGGTGAAGTACTCAAGCATTCCAGATGTGATCAGTTCAGCAGTGCATCAGGCAGTTTATACACACATGAAATCAAAGCATGGTTTAAGTAAACACAGCCACAAGCAGGAGTTGCAAGTATGGTCCATGTAGCAACTCGTATGTCCAAGTCGAAGTGATTCAAACATAGCTCAGGAAGTCACATGTTTGTATAAAGTAGCAAACATACAACAAAACTCGGCAAAAACATGCACATGGGTCAAATGGCAACATGTTTTCAAAACGTTCGGAGCAGTTCAAAGTGAAACAATAACATGGCAGGTTCAAGTACAAAATTCAAGTTAATTTCAGAATGGTGCAGATTTCATTTCAACGTATACATGGAGACATGAGTGGTCAAGTAGCATGTACAAGTGTATGGAATGATCATAACATAACAGTCTGGTGCCTTGCGACAAATCAAAAGTGAAGCAACATGTATGGGTGAAGTGGTTCAGCACAGTAAGCAACCAAATAGAAGTGCGCACATGTCACAGCAAGTGAATGGATATCCAAAATTATATACAGCATGATGTAAATGAATAGTTCAAGCTTGGACAAGTGCTACTGCAAAATCTGGTCGAGAAACAATGGTATATGGATATGCAATTCAAACACACCATGGCATAAACAAGATTATTCCAGAAAATCAAGCATGTGAACAAATATGTTTCCAGTTTTGTTCATGTCATTTTTATGGCCATGCAAACATTTTTGCAGAGGATTAAAAGCATTCAAGAAATCAACGAGTACGGTTTTTTGGTAACAAATCATTCATCTTGAGTTTAGAAAATTAGTGTATGGATATTTTAAGCAATAAACATATGCCAAAAATAAATCAATTCATTCTAATATGGCAAGTGATTAAGTGTTGAATCTCAAATGATATGGCAGACCAGAAATTGGAATTATATCTTTCCTGTTTTAGTCAACATGCTCTCAAAAGGCAATAAGACAATTCAATATATTTCACATTTGAATTGGGTTCCAAAAATGTAGTAAATCAGCAAGAAATTATTTTTTGCAAACCCACATTTTTTTTCCATAAATGATTCAATCAAATTCAAAGGGTCCAAGAACAAGTCCAGGTTCATTTCGACAATCATGCAAGTAACAAATCAGAGCAAATCAACTTAAATTGAGGTAGCCAAAAAAGGGCAAAGCAACAAAAATTCATCTCAAGTCAATTAATCGAAATCAGAGATGTTTAAGGATTTTCTAATCTTTATAAAAGAACCAATACATCACTAGCAAAATCATCGAATCCATAAACAACAAATTCAAAGAGAGGAATGTTAGAGAACTCACAAAATTCCATCTGGGATTCGATCGCCACAACCTCTCCAAATCGATCGAGAAAGCAACGCAAAACGTTGGAGCAATCAGATAAAACTAGACATCATTTCCATCAAGCATCGATTGGATTTGGAGCATCAGAGAAGGAAACCCTGTTTTTCCACGCCGCCATTTTTTCATTGAAAAGGGAAAGTAATCAGAATAGTAAAGAAATGGACGGGCCAGCCTAGTTTATTCTTGGCTAAGCCAAGTTTATAAAAGGGGAGAATTAAATTTGTTTTTAGGGTCTTTCTTTGTTTATTTTTTATGTATTTTTCTAATTTCTTTTGTAACCGATTCATCAGTTTCTAGTGTCTGTAAAATACTAGGGAATCCAGTTAAGAGGTTAACTGGCAGTTTACTAGAGTCTGTAAAACTAGGGGAAATCTGATTTAGGAGTTTAAATCAGTCTAGGGTTTTGAGCGTATGGTTAGTACAGGAGCAGGGAGTGCGAGTTTACAGTGTCTGTAACGGGATCTGTTATTAACTCCTAGTAGAAACCTTAGGAATGCAGCAGTAGGCATGATTTTGTCGAAGCTGGGTATATCTTGTGTCATTTACTTTCTGCATTTTTATTTCTGCTCCATTCTGTGATATGTTTATTATTTAATATTCTGTTAGATTTTCAATTCAGCAAAAAACTATGATAAACCCTATTCACCCCCCCTTTAGGGTTAATCTAGATCCAACAAGTGGTATCAAAGTAGATATTTTTGTTTAACTCTAGAGTAATGGTGATTCCTAGTTGTCAGAGTTAGTCCAGTGATGTTCCAATTATTTTCAATGGAACAAATTTTTTTAATTTGAAAATCAAAAATCGATTACATTTAAAATCTGTTAATTTAGATTATTAGAATATTATTGAAAATCAGGGGATATGTTGGATAAGAGGAATAAAGTTTTAAATGCTCATGTTATGCATATTCTGTATTCATATCTTAATAATAATCAGCTTGATCTTATCTCTCATTGTTTGACTGCGCAGGATATCTGGAGAACTCTCGATGCGCTTTATGGAAAAACTGACAACAACTGCTCAAAACCAGAGAAGGACATCTCAGATTTAGATTTATGTCTAACAGGCTATACAGATAAAAATTCAGGTGATTCAGATGATCGAGAATCAACAGATGATGAAACAGAAGATTTATCATATGAAGATTTAGGTTACATGTGTACTGATTTAACTAAATTTGTTGATAAACTTCAACGGATAAACAATCTTCTAAAATTTGAAAATCGTGATTTGATTTGCAAAAATAATATGTTGCAATTAAAACAAGAAAACTCTTATTGCAAAAGTTGTATAAATTTGAAAACTGATTTTGCTCATCTAAATGAAAATTTCGAAAAGCTTGAAAAAGAAATTATGATTTCAAAACAAAAGGAGGACGAGCTAATCTTTAAAAACAATATAAGATTTTTGAAAATCAAAATTTACTGAAATCTGAATCAATCATGAACGAGCTTGAAATCGAGATTGAAAAATTTGAATCTGAAAGTCGGAAACATTTTGAATTTGAGATTGCTGAGTCCCAAGCCAAAATTAAATTACTTATAGATGAAAATATGGTTTTGAAATCTGATTTTGAAAATTGTAAGATCACTAAAAATCATTGTCCATATTTAATGAAAGAAAACCATGATCTTAAAACTAAAATTCAACAACTTGAAACAAAATTGACAAAGTTTTCTAACGGTGGAAAATCTTTAGTTATGTTGTTGAAAAATCAATTTTCATCAAGAAATAAAAGTGGACTCGGCTTTGGAAAAATTGATGAGTTCGAAAAGAGAAGATCAAATGATTTTAAAAATCCTTCAAATAGTTTTGAGAATATTCATTTTGAAAATTTGAGTTCAACTAATTTCAAAGGGTTTGTAAATCACAAACGAGATGAGAATTTGTTTTATAACAAAACATTCAAACAATCTTGGATCCCAAAAGGAAATAATACAGGCTTCGTTAAATTCATACAGTTTTGGGTTCCTAAAGGCACAAAGATAAATTCGAATGGGCTGTTATACAAACAGATTTGGGTACCGAAAGATGTTAACAAAACTGTGAGTGGTTTTACTAATTTTGTTAGACCACTCGATCCTTTAAACCGTGAGGTACCGAAGGTAGCTGAGGAACTGCTGTGCTGAAAGGAATTTTGAAATCAAGCTGGTCTATAACTCTGTATCATTTACAGTTCCTTTAGCCAAGATCTGATGAGTTAGGGATTCTATTGTTTACATTGATTTCACGTATAACCTCTAAACTCATCTTTGTAAATATTTTTTATGTATTTCTTCTTCTACCCCTTCTTTTTCTGTTTTCTGTTTTGTCACTGTCATATCATTGTAACTTCTTTTGGGCTTCATTAACTTCCAATTGTAGAACTCATATTTTCTAGAAATTCGCTTTAGTTGAATAGAACTCTAATGTTTTAATTATTTCCAGATCTTGTATTTAATCTTGTAAATATCTGCAATTGTTTTGAAGTTTATTTTTCTGATTTCTGAATTCATAACAGTGTAGATGTATTCTTGTCATATCTTGAACACTGTTAATTAGAATTCTAAATTGTTGACGATCTGAAAATTTGATGAAGTTTCACACACCTCTGCTGTTTTGAGTTCCTTCTAATTCACTTTAGAAAAGCTTGAAATATTATACTCATTACAGCACTCTGTTATTTATCAGTTGTGATAATTTTGAGAAATTTTCAGATTGGCTTGAATATTTTAAATTGTCTTGAATCAATGATACATCTTCAAATTCATCTTTATTCATGATTTTTTTATTTGAAATTTGTTTGTTTGAAATCATCTGAAATTCTTGATATTTTGAATATCACACATGAAATTCTTGATATTTTGAATATCACACACCTCTTAAATTTGAAATTATCAATCTTGTGTGACTAATTCATTATATCTCAAAACTTGACATTGATTCAAGTGATTTCAAATAAATTATTGTTTAATTTTATAGATCATGAATATCTCTCAAGACTGATGTAGATGATCTGAAATTACTCTTATACTTGTCAGAAATAATTTTTGAAAACTATTTGAATATCTGGTTTTAAATCTCACAGTTATTTCATGATGGTTTGATTTGAATATTTGTTTGTTTAAAATTATTTGAAATTATTGATTTATTGAATCTCATACATCTTGAATCTAAAACATAATCTGATGTGATTGATTCATTAAATCCTGATATTTTCAGTTTTCCTCAAATGATTTAAAATAAACTAAATTTTATAATCTTGGATCATGGAATATATTTTGTGACCATCAGTAACATTTTCTGACAAGTCTGATGTGCTATTGGTTTATGTGCTGCTCTGATACTGTTTTTGAAAATGATCTTAGATAACTACTTGTTTTGATTAAAATTGATTGCTGCTGAAATTATTTTGCTTGTCCTGTCTGCTTGGACCTTATGATTGAATTTCTGTTTGTCTATGATATCCTGGTTTGTCTCCGGTGTTTTGTTACAATCCTCATTAATAGGGACACCAAGTGGTATCAGAAGTGCCTTATATTTGTCTCACCCATGTGTACTTAGATTCTACTCTTCACCTTGTATAAATCCACACACTCTTTTTGCCTTGTGCAAATTTTTTCCTCTTGTTTTGTATAGATCTCTGTATCCCTCTTGTAATTGATTTTCAATTTTAAAATTATTTATTGATTATTCATTCATAAATTGAAATCTATACCCAAATTGAACTATATTTATAATTCATCAAAGTTATTAACAGATTCTGAAATTGTGATGAATTGTGACTGCAGTATATTTCACAACAAGAGGAGATTTTATTTAGATTTTCATGATGGTTGAACATATATTATAATATCTTTGAATTGGCAATTATTTCACGACCATCTCCTTTATCTATCATCTTTCTGCCATCCATGATAATTTTATATTAACGTGGAGAGTTAATATGTTTTAAAATTCTTTTGAATAAACAGTGGAAATATTTGTGATAGAAATGGGACTATGTTATTATTCAGAATTAGTGATAATTGAAAATTTTCAATGATCCCAGTATAGTCGAGCATATTTCGTAATATAATTAATTTAAAAATTTATTTCACAGTCCATTTCTGTACCTACCATTTTCTATCATCCATATATTGGTTTTATATACTGAGAAGTTTTTCCTTTAAATGCTGAAAATAATAAATATAATTAATATATAAGTGTATCTCTAACCTCATTTAAAAATCTAAGCTCTGGTCATGCATGGTTAAGAGATAACTTATAATTTAAGTTGCAACTGATCTCATTTATAAATCCAAGATCTGGTTATGCGTGGTCAGTGTGCTCTTAAATCAAAAGAAAACGAAAAGAAAATAATTTGAATAAATAAAAAAATTCTATGAAATTCTCCTTGTTGTTTAAAAATCAGCCTATCAATCCATTTTCTAATCTGTGAAATGTGTTAATATCTTATGACGTATTATGATTTATTGATTGATAGCTATTGGGACTTGGGATTATTTGATTTTGTCACTTAAGTTGAAATTATATTTTAGTCTTTTTTCATCTATATTTTAAATTCTGTATCCTTTTGATGATAACAAAAGGGGGAGAATGGGTTGAGATTTTGATTTATGAGTGAATATTTTATAAATATTTTAATTTTGAAAATTCATTCAATTTACATTCTCACTCATGCACAGTTATAGGGGGAGTTTATGTTGTAAGGGGAGCTTTCAAATAGGGGGAGTTCAATTTCACTGCCAAACACATTTATTGTGCTCAAAATCTTTTATTTGTTTGTCATCATCAAAAGGGGGAGATTGTTGTATATAACGGTGTTGTATACACAATTATATGATTTTTGTTTGATGATAACAACCAAACATATATTATTATAAATGTGTTTGTTATGTATTGTACTGATTTTCTACATCATAGACAGAAATATAATATTTATATTCAAATAAAATACTACTAGACACATTACGGTCCTTTTTTCATGGCGACCTCTTTTCCGTCCTTTTTCTTAACTCGCCCAAACCTATCGTCTCGCCTTTCCTCTTCTCAAATAATCAGCCACCTAGCTCCACCTCTTAAATCCAGACCTCCCCCACCTTCTCCTCCTCCACCTGAACCACCGCCGGTGCCTAATCCGCCGACCTCTCTCCCGTCATCTAACCCTAATCTTGCTGCAGGAGCCTCGCAGAAGAAATGGTCTAGTCTCTTCGAATTTAAGCCAAGAAATGCTGGATCGTACACTCCACCGCCAATGAAACTCGTTTTCAAGGGCAAAGCTATGCAGCCAACGGAAGATATTTTTGCTGCTGCTGAGGAGCAGTGGAAGGGATATGTGGTTGGCCACTTTCTAGATAGTCCTTTACCGTATACCACGGTAATCAATCGCCTGAAATATGTTTGGAATCCCTCAGGAGGTGTCAAAATTAGATCTACGGGTAAGGTTTTCTTTTTCTATTTCGATAGAGATGAAGATAGGGATAAGGTTCTTCAGGCCGATCCAGTGCTGATTCAAAATAAACTATTCATTGTTCGTCCTTGGGTTTCTAGCTTAGAGGATTTAAACAAATCTGTAACTTCTGTGCCAGTGTGGATTAAAATCACTAATCTACCTCTCTACGGCTTGTCTAAACAAGGAATTTGTTGGTTAGCTATGAGAATTGGAAAATTCTTATGTATGGATCTATCAACCGAGAGACTTGACAGACTAGAATTCGCGAAATGTATGGTTGAAATAACACCTCAAGATGAATTACCTAATGATTTTCTTGTTGTTCTACCTGATGGTACCGAGCAAGTTGTGTACGTTACATATTTGTGGCGACCAGAGGTTTGCATGAAGTGTGACTGTTTCGACCACTCTACTTTCAATTGTGAGAAACAAAAGGAAGCTACTGTTAAGGAAACTATTAGAAAAGAAAAGGAGAGAGGGCAGGTTGATAAAGCTGGCGAGCGACGGCAATTCAGAAGTAGATTCAGTACTGTTTCTCAAACTACAGATAATTCTACTTGGCAGAAGGTTATTGGGAAGAAGAGTGTTCCAGCTGGAACGCATCGGAAAACTAGTGTTGAGAAAGGAAAAGAGGTTCTATGCGAAGATGATACTTATACGAATCAGTATTCTGCCTTACAGGAAGATATTCTAGAACTTGAAGAAGAGGAAGATCGTGAGGAAGGAGAGATCAGACAAGTGCATGAACTGCTTTCACGTGCTTTCCCAATCTCTAAGGATAATAACGCCAGTGCAGAAACTCTGCTCAAGGCATGTACTGTTAAGCGTTTTGATTGTCCTGCTGCTGTAAACGAAACTGGTCCTGTCGCTAATCATGTAGGAATTGATTTTCCTGTAATTAATGCGAGTTCTGGAAGTTTGGCTGTTTTAGTAGCGGAAAAAAAATCCAAGAAGGCCAGATGAAATGTCTAAGGAAGAAAGTGCACTACTATATGGAATTCAAAGCCGAAATGGGAACAAGGAAGGAAACATAGAGGAACAAGGTGTTAACCAAGTTATGCGCACTAACAGGGATGATAATAACCTTGACACCTTCTTGAGATCGAACTTTGACTGTGTAGATCACAGTAGCAAAGTGATCAAGAGGAAAACGAAAACGAAGGATAAAGCTAAATGCAGGGTAGAAGACAAAGGGGTACGCGAGTCTATTGAGTAGTTGCGTGCTGAAATAAAGAGTGGTAAGTTAGATCACTTTATATGTGCGGAGAAATTAAAGCTTATGGACATTATGATCTATAATTACAACTCTATGGAGGTGTCTGCTTCTAAGCGCGAAAAGGTGGGATTAATTCAAAATGAAATAACTGTGTGCAAGCCATCGTCGTCGGGGCTCAAACCAGGTTTTCTTAACCTTTGTGTTGATATTAGTTCCTCCAAACCTGCTTGTAAAGTCAAGTCCTCTTCCCCTCTCTCTGTAAACAAAGAAAGCGAAAAAACCATGAGGAAACCGGGCCCTTATGATCATATTCAACCCCCTCCTGCTTTTAAAGTGCCTCCGGACCCAATCATCAACTCGCCGACTTCTGTCCCAACTTCTGGAAGGTCGACTGGAAGCAATCATAATACGAGAAGCAAGAAAATTGAGCTACTCAAAGGTCTTAATGATGATATGGGATGAAGAGATGAGAGCTTTTTTTTTGTAAGCAATTCTTTATGACATGTTTTAGGAAGTCTTTATTATGCAATGTAACTGTAGGTCAAATCTAGGTAAGTGGTGTGCTTAGTTGTGGTATAGCTGGTATGTGTACTGCATATCACCTAGAACTCTTTGTATTTTATTTTGTAATGAATAAAGAGTGTTACGGATCACTTTAAAAACCGGTAAGCCTTGCAAAAAAAAAACTACTAGACAAGAATTTAAATATTCAAATAGTATTTTTTAATATAATATTTTATTTCAACATTCAAACAATACAGATTTATAAACTCCACTATTTGTACTTTTCATTAAAATTCATTTCAATATAGTCAACTTCATTCTGTACATCAGCTCCTTGCTACATTTCACTTAACACTCATATACATATACATTCATTTTCACTTATATACAGACTAAGCCACACTCATTCATTGTCTTCAGTCTTCTGTCTTCACAGCTCACTGTCAGTCCAGTCATCATCTGCTTATCTGTCACATGAAACACACACACACACACAGTACACTGCAATTGAAACAAAACTGAACACATGCAAATATATTTTAACTTTTAAAATTTTATTTGCCTCAGATTTCTGGTGTGTTTCTCATCCTTTTTCATGACTTGATCTGATTCATCTGTGTCTAGTCAGTTTTTATATGTATAGTACTGGGACAAGAAATCTTATCTGACGGCTGCATATACACACGTGTATAAATATATACACGCGTGCATTGCCTCGCCAATACATTGTGCAACTGAGGAGTAGCCACGTGGACCATCTCGACTCAGTGCAACAATAATCAATATGGTCGAGGCAACCCAAAAACACCAAAGTGATTAAAACAGCATATATTGGCAAAACAGAAAGTGGTCGAACACACATGACAGTGGTGCAGACAAGAGTGATCACTCACAAGACATGCACAAGCTCAAACATGGTGAAGTATACAAAGTTCAAGTCAGACTGCTCAAACATGGTCGAGCCAGTGACATGGCATGAACAAATGCAACACAAACAAATTAGGTTCATAACTCAAGTGGACAAACTTTTATACAAGCAAACATAACAGTGGACAATCAAGGTACATGTTCAAGGGTGAAGTACTCAAGCATTCCAGATGTGATCAGTTCTACAGTGCATCAGACAGTTTATACACACATGAAATCAAAGCATGGTTTAAGTAAGCACAACCACAAGGAGTTTACAAGTATGGTCCATGTAGCAACTCGTATGTCCAAGTCGAAGTGGTTCAAACATAGCTCAGGAAGTTACTTGTGTGTATAAAGTAGCAAACATACAACAAAACACGACAAAAACATGCACATGGGTCAAATGACAACATGTTTTCAGAATGTTCGGAGCAGTTCAAAGTGAAACAATAACATGGCGAGTTCAAGTACAAAATTCACGTTAATTTCAGAATGGTGCAGATTTCATTTCAACATATACATGGAGACATGAGTGGTCAAGTAGCATGTACAAGTGTATGGAATGATCAGCACATAACAGTCTGGTGCCTTGTGACAAATCAAAAGTGAAGCAACATGTATGGGTGAAGTGGTTCAGCACAGTAAGCAACCAAATAGAAGTGCGCACATGTCACAACAAGTGAATGGATATGTAAAATTTATATACAGCATGATATAAGTGAACAGTTTAAGTGTGGACAAGTGCTACTGCAAAATCTGGTCGAGAAACAATGGTATATGAATATGCAATTCAAACACAACATGGCATAAACAAGATTATTCCAGAAAATCAAGCATGTGAACAAATATGTTTCCAGTTTTGTTCATGTCATTTTTATGGCCATGCAAACATTTTTGCAGAGGATTAAAAGCATTCAAGAAATCAATGAGTATGGTTTTTTGGCAACAAATCATTCATCTTGAGTTTAGAAAATTAAAAAATTAGTGCACGGATATTTTGAGCAACAAACATATGCCAAGAATAAATCAATTCATTCTGACATGGCAAGTGATTAAGTGTTGAATCTCAAATGATATGACAGACCAGAAATTCGAATTATATCTTTCCTGTTTTAGTCAACATGTTCTCAAAAGGCAATAAGACAATTCAATATATTTCACATTTGAATTGGGTTCCAGAAATGCAGTAAATCAGCAAAGAATTATTTTTTGCAAACCCACAAATATTTTTTTTTTTCCAGAAATGATTCAATCAAATTCAAAGGGTCCAAGAACAAGTCCAGGTTCATTTCTACAATCACGCAAGTAACAAATCAGAGCAAATCAACTTAAATTGAGGTAGCCAAAAAAGGGGAAAGCAACACAAAATCATCTCAAGCCAATTAATCAAAATCAGAGATTTTAAGGATTTTCTAATCCCTATAAAAGCACCAATACATCACTGGCAAAAGCATCGAATCCACAAACAACAAATTCAAAGAGAGAAAAGTCAGAGAACTCACAAAATTCCATCTAGGATTCGATCGCCACAACCTCTCCAAATCGATCGAGAAAGCAACGCAAAACATTGGAGCAATCAGATAAAACTCGACATCATTTCCATCAAGCATTGATTGGATTTGGAGTATCAGAGAAGGAAACCCTATTTTTCCACGCCGCTATTTTCATTGAAAAGGGAAAGTAATCAGAATAGTAAAGAAATGGACGGGCCGACCCAGTTTATTCTTGGCTAAGCCAAGTTTATAAAAGGGGAGAATTAAATTTGTTTTTAGGGTCTTTCTTTGTTTATTTTTTATGTATTTTTCTAGTTTCTTTCGTAACTTATTCATTAGTTTCTAGTGTCTGTAAAATACTAGGGAATCCAGTTAAGGGGTTAATTGACAGTTTACCAGAGTCTGTAAAACTAGGGGAAATCTGATCTAGGGCTTTAGATCAGTCTAGGGTTTTGAGTGTAGGGTTAGTACAGGAGCAGGGAGTGCGAGTTTACAGTGTCTGTAAGCGGGATCTGTTATTAACCCCTAGTAGAAACCTTAGGAATGCAGCAGTAGACAGGATTTTGCCAAAGCTAGGTATATCTTGCGTCATTTACTTTCTGCATTTTTATTTCTGCTGCATTCTGTGATCTGTTTACTATTTTATATTCCGTTAGATTTTTAATTCAGCAAAAAACTATGATAAACCGTATTCATCCCCCTCAAGGGTTAATCCAGATCCAACATGTCCAAGTGCCACTTTATACAAAATGAATAGTGGACGTCAGGTATCTTTTGGTGCACGTACAGAATTTTCTCAAATGATTTTTGTATTTGATGACTAATAACCACAACAAAATTGAATTTTTTTTTAATCACGGAAATGAGACATTTTAATAATGCAATAATTATTCAAGTGATTCATTAGTTAAAGTTTAATATGAAATAATTAGACTATATGGGGAAAGCAAACAATAACCTACATTAAAGATAATTAAATAGATAAAATATAGTTACTTACAAATTAAATTTTAGTCATTTTAAAGGTTTAATAGAAAAAAAAAGAGTTGTCCAATTATAGTGGTAATTTATTCAACATTTTTTCCTGTGTAATCTTGAATTAGTAATGTCTAACTGGTATATTGCATATGGTTTTTTTTTTTTAAATTATTACAAATATATCTAAATTATAGAATTCATTATGCAATATAGGGTAAATTTACTGAAATGAATGAGTTATAAATTGAACTACTATATTTCTAAGTGTATAATTTTTTTACGGGATCTTTATATTTTATATTTGAAATTAATTATTTGGACTTGCTAGGTTTTATTCAGATAAAACAGTGTTAGATATCAATTTTTCATATTCACTGTTGTTTAGGAAAATAAAAAAATGGTATTCTTAGTTAATATTCAAATAAATATTTTTATAAAATTTTATAATAAGTATTTATGTGCATATACTTTGAAACTAACATTTTGCTTTTGATAGATTGACTATAGGAAAATAATTTACAAATTAAATTTGAAATACTACTTGAGAGAACGATGACAATACCTAAAAATGAAAGTGCAATACTAATGAATCAATACATTTTTATGCACTTAAATTTATTGCAATGCATATTCTTAAATTTATTGCAATGCATGCATATTTATCAAAAACACTTACATGATAATCCAATGTGATAATTGAATTAGAACATTGTAAACCACATTTTCATATTAACTATGTTGAAAAATATTCTTAATCCATTGTTTTGTACGTTAATAATTTTAATTTGTAAGACAATGTTCTTAAAAAATGTTTACTATTTACCTTAAAAAGGTAATAAAATACAAAGAATAAATATTTGCAGTAAAAATAATGTATGTCTTTTGTCCATTGACCAACGTAAATAATTTAGCATAATTTTTGGACAAAAAAATCGTAACTAAAGATTTTTTCTATTTTTCAACATTACAAAGTACAAAAATTTATCATCAAATGTAATATCATTCTTTACGAGATAAATTTTATTAATGACAAACAATCCACTTAACATACTTTTCAACTAAATACGGTTAATGATTCTACGTACATTCTATACCTTAATAAATTAATTTACAAATCGACAAAATACAATCACTATTTATTAACTGTATTTATTTAAAAAAATAAGCTAAGTAGATTCTACTACCCCACTTAGGATCATCTAATTAATTTTAATACATGAACTCAAATGTAAAATAATTAAAAAATTCAATTTTGGTGTCTAGACATAAAACCATACAACCCAGACCAGAATAGAAACATGCATTAAAAATAACACTGAACTGTTCTACTTTAGCTTTACTACTAAGAGTGCATTCAAAAAATGATCCATTTAGTAAGTTTATATTTCCTGGATAGACAAGATCTATTCATAATTGACATCCCATTTATACCATGACAGTAACGTAAACGAAAGTCTCTATTTATACCAAGACAGCTTACGTTAGTTCAGTAAAAAAAAGTCTTGTAGATAAAAATGCTTCCTTCAAACTTGGTCTTTACAATCATCCCTCTTCTCTTCATCCTCAACGCGCATGTCAGTACTACAGTGATGGCTGCTCAAGTGGACAGCTTGTGTGGTCTCATAGTAGCACCTTCCATGTCAAAAGAACAGTGCCTAGCCTTCTACAGCCTCGATCCAAGATCGAGCCAAGCTCAAAATTACCATGAACTCGGGCAAATCATTGTGGACATTCTCATTTCTAGGGTTTCCAAGTTAGAAAGATCCATCTCTGATGCAAAAAAGGATAAACCGGGCAATCCAGATGTGCAAAGTGTGCTTGAAGCGTGTTCATCGCTTTATATGAAGGGCAACCCTACGCTTCAGAAGGTAAGGCAAGAGGCAAAAGCTAAGGATTATCATGCTGCTACGGATGACCTCCTGTCTTATTTCAATGATATTAATGGGGCGTGCGTCGACCAGATTAACAAGGTTAGGGAATTGCCTTCTGGTATTTCCGCAGGGGCCGGAGAAGTAACTAGTATCAATTATTGTGCACTTATGACTGAAAAGAAGCTTGCAAGTTTGTAATATGTAGTATTCGCTGTATTGGACATTTTAATATAGCATTTCTCAGTGTGAGGTTTAAATCCTCGTGCCAACTTTATAATTACAGTTACCTTTTTTTTTAGGCCGCAAACCTATTTTGAAGCTATAACTAATCCATTCTTAGACTAAGTCCACCAAATTATTGCAAATTCAAAAAACTAGAAGGTTTTTATTTGTAAAGCTGTTCATGTGTAGTCTTTTACAATTATATTTTTTGATATAGAATTGTCTACAAAGCTCACTCATTTTATCAAACTAGCAGACTACTTGCCACAATTGAAACTCCATTTTCGAAGTTGTCAATCACAATAGTAGCAAGAATAAATTTTGCATTATTTTCCCTTTGAGTCATTGGGTCATGATAGCATAGTTTTCATAACCGTGCCGTCAATCGAACCGCGATTGCTCATGGTCGGAAGGTTCGATGGTTGAACCGGTTAGACCGTGAGAACTGTGACGATTATATTTTGTTTTTTTTCATAGTGTAAGTATATAAAATTGTCCAAGTGTATAATCAACTTTTAATCTAATTATAACTCGTAATGTAATGAAATTATGATCCGATTTGCTGATTAAAATGTTTTGTTTAACAACCACAACAGTACATATATGTCTGCTGTTACACAAGGAAAATTGAGTTGTCACTTGAAAATACTATCTACTGATGGCAACATGATGAATAATTTGGTATGCATTAGCTTGGATTAGTGTTTCACTTTGTCAGCTCATCAGCCTAATAACTTTGTGCGTGCTGGACAAGAAAATGGGTTTGGAAATTCTAAAATGCATTTTATTTTAAGTCCCACGTCTTATGAATGGGAATGAAATTTTAATTGTACTGATATAAAGGAGTGCTGTCTGAATGAAGCAAAGCATGGCTGACTAAATAGCTTTTCACCCAAAGAAAATCACGTGTCCCTAAAATTCTTCGTCCCTCTATATTCAACTAAACCCCCCCTAAATTTCACCTTTTTGCAATTAAACCTTTTTTTTTTTTAATTGCAAAAAGATGAAAATCAAGGATTCTTATTGGTTCGGTACAGGGAGACAGAGAATGATAAATACTACTTGAATAACTAATGAGAATGAAAACCGACCGTTAAAATATGTAATACAAAATTAAAAAATATTTGGTAAATTTTATTATGACTTCAAAGAAAAAAATATCTTTATTGTTTAAGAGACAATGAAAGTAATTCAAAAAGTGCAAAGCACAATTCTTTTTAATTTACAATTATGAAAACAAGAGAAAGGAAATGATAACACGTCATAAATTCAGAAATAAAGGAAGACATATTTATATCAGTTAATCTTGCCGCTTTGAGAAAAAAAATTGAAAAATAGATTATATCATTAGTAAACCAAATACATCTATGACATGTCAAAACAATAAAAGAAACACTACAACTGCGCAAATTGAATATTAACAATATTTTGTTATATGTTCAGATCAACAAAGATATGAAAGTAACCGAATAATAATGGAATAATAATGAAACGAACTTAAACACCGCAATAATAGCTGTTATTAAGCCCACAAAGATCTGCAAAAGATGTAGGCTTGTAATAGTTCAAACAGTAAGTTAGAAAATAATAATTAATTTTTGCTTTCAAACTTACGGAAATCCAGTTCAACACAAGCAAATTTACACCAGGCTCTCAAGGAAAAATTTGAAAAAAAAGAAGATTAATTTTTGCTTTCAAACTTACGGAAATCCAGTTCAACACAAGCAAATTTACACCAGGCTCTCAAGGAAAAATTTGAAATCCATGGAACAGAACACCACTACCCAAGTTACTGCAAATACAAAGACATCTCATGTGAGAACCTGGTTCGCAATGAAAAATAGGAGAAATGTCCTTTTGCACGTGAAACAGCTGGTGATAAAGAAAGAGCAGCTTCAACTCAAAAGCTAACTTAAAAAGTCAAGTTGTTTAATTAGAAATAAATTTGAAGGTAAGTATGTCTTTCCTGTCAAACTATGTATATACTTTCAATTTTATAGAACTGTAACAGGCATTGTTGTGTACATTTGTTGCTTTACATACACATTTCTGCTGCGTGTTTTATCTTAAGCAAAAGAAAATAGTAGCCTAATCTAATTCTAGAAGTCGCCTAGAGAAATCCACTATGAACCACATCGTTAACCTACACCAAACAGTCAAGCAGAGGTCGATCCTGAAGCCAAAAGGCAAACTGATAGAAATTTCTGCAAAGTCTTCGTTTTGAAAGATAAAATGCAAATGCTGATCTACATAGTCAATTTTTTGACTATATTTGGATAAAAGGGTATTTATTTCTGTCTTCTGTTTTATGGCAGAGGAGGATGATTCATTCCAATAAATCAAACAAACAATTTACCCTTCAGTTCAAAGCAAAGAAATGAATACATAATTTATACCTAAACCATCACACCAAGGTATAGGATACTCTGCAATTGTTGGCTCCTCGGAATCAACTGCCAGTCCAATTATTGTAGCATTTAAGCTGTGAAACAGTTTACTTTTAGGAACCTAAAGGAAAATAAAAACGAATATCAGCAATGATGAAAACAACTTAGCTCGTACAAAAGCTTGAATGTGGTATATATTGCACAACAGCCATGTAGTTAAATGCTCATAATGCTTACACTAGTCACGTTTCAAGGATCCAGAAGTTGTATATAAAAAAAACCTCACAATGTAGATGTTTGATTTTCAATTTTGATATAGGAACTTCATATGAGTAAATGAAGCCAAGGCGATGGCAAGTTCTTTGCCTATTTTCTTTTCTTATTGTTTGGAGTTTTAGACGGTCAGTGAATTTTGTTTGAATTATTTAGATTTTATTGAATAAAATTACCTCCAAAGTTTTACAAAGCAATGCCTCTTTATAGCATATAAGCTTAGTCTGATTTCACAGAACCACATGTATAAGGATAACATATGCATTGTATTCCTGATATGAATAGTCCAAACATGCCTCTAAATATAAAAGCACAAGAAAAACATCACTCTTTCATGGTAATCTATTTCAAGTAACAATCTTATATTTCATATAATCATTTTTGACAAAGACTCAGTTTGATATAGCAATTATATTATCTATGTGATATACCCATAACATGTATTGAAACATTATGTATCATACAAAACATTAGTTCATATGTGCTGCCAGATTGAATAACAGCTTCAGCTTGGAAACGTGCATGCTCTCTTATGCACGATTTGTACATACTTACAAATTTTTTTTCACTGTGTCCTTGCAAAGTTTACTGTTCGCATGTTGGGCTTCCTCACGAAAACACAAGGCTGAAGCACATAGGAGATGTAAAAGAAAAGGAACAAACTTTTTTTCTTTTTTTCTCGATTATAGGTTCAAATTAAAGTATAGAACCAATATTGTATAAATACACATACTTTTATCTTGCAAGAATAGCTTGATCTTTATTCTTAAGGCTGAGTTGCTTTCATTTAATGAGTCAAGTTTAAATATTCAAAGCGTGATTGTGGATTTCATTACACTTGTATATATCAGCAGATTATCTCTATTCAAAACATAATTTCATTCGCACTTTCCTGGACTTGAAAGTATAGGCGCACATACTTCTACTAACTCCTTCACTGTATTATATACATATATTTGTTTAGTTTATTAGTTTGTACATTTATAAAATAAATTTCTAGTTCAATTTAATGAGTTTATCCACGCTAAATATTGCATTTGCTTTCTAGATTGCTAATCTATTGCGTTTCAATTAGTTCAACAATACAGTCCAAAGTGATGAAAAACTTGAAAGTACCGCTGCTAATACAATAGTACAGACCTAATAATTCTCAATAATCCAAAGTGAATTGTTTTGAAAATATAAATCCAAAAAATTGAAATATCAAAAAAGACTATAAAATAATAATTCCAAGGCCCACCTATGATGTTTATAGATTGAAATTCCTGAGATTAGAAAAGACCGAAATCAAGATCATGGACCTTGATACTAACATATGTTGCTTAATTAGAACTTTTAGTTCACCCGAGAGTCTTCGGAGAAACTGGAAAATCATTCGAGTTTTGTTCTCCTTATGATCCAATTTTTTAGGAATTATTAATGAAAATCATTAGAGAATCTTAATCAAAATCGAAACTGGAAAATCATATGGGTCATACTAAAATAGAAAATATACTGATATTTAGTTGAAATTGCAAGTGTTAAACCCAAAATCAATTCAGAAGCATAGTAATTTAGAACCGTACCTTCTTTTCCAAAAGACCAACAGAACGAGTTGTTCCGAGACATAGCCTGAGAAGTGAGATGCGACCTAAAGCTCATTTACATTTGAGTGAACAACCAAGTACCCTGTTGGATATTGTTCTAAAAATTGCAGCAATACTTTCTTGTATCAAGTTCATTCTTTGTCCTAAAATGCAAGTGGAAGAATGCAACATTTATTGGGTAGCCTGGTAAGATAAGATCCTTAAATCATTAAGTGAGGTGAATAATGGAGTAATATGTAGATAACCCACAGAAAGCAATAGCACAGACTAAAGTTATCTAATTATAAATACCCTTATAAAACGGGGCTGGTATGGTATCAATGCCATAGATGGGTACACAGTGAAAAAAAGGTTTTGATGGTTAAAAAAGAGCTTCTGATAGTTCCAATATTAACAGTTTAAGTGCAAAGAAATAAATAGAACGTAAATGGAAGAATATTAAGGGAAGTTTGATTTTCTTTTCTAAAAAATCATTGATCAACATTATAAAATTCAAGGGTTAAATGAGTACACAAGTAATAAAATCACAATGAAGAACATCGTATTCATCCAGAAATTATATACTGAATAATCTGCTCTAATTTAGACACCTCAACCAACGTGAAATCATAACTCAGTCAAGTACCGCGTTTCTCATCAACTCAATTCACTGCTCTTACTCTATTGTATGTAATTTGATAATAAAACAATACTAAAAAAACAATCAAAATATAATGTAATTTTTATCCAACTAGTATAAAATTTGATATGAAAATATAATAGATTGGTTAGAAAATAAATGTTTATGCACAAAGCAATAAACCTCATTAAACCACCATATATTAAAAAAGGAAATAACATAAAATTAAACTCCCTAAGATCAGATATTAATTACCGAACTTACAAGTTAATCGCATATGAAGAAGAAGAAGCAGCAGCATCATTAGTCAAATGCAAACCCAAACCCAAACTTGAACCATTTTCATCTGCCTCCTAATCCTTCCTCTTTAGATCCAGAACCTGCTCCACCGCAAACAAGCATCACCTATTCCTATACATTAAGCCCTAAAAAACATCTGATTATAGCATAACTCCAGCATCTGCCGCCTCGTCAGCATCCCCACCTCAAGGTTATCAATGTTCCCAACTTCAACAATAACAAAATATTATAACAAAATTAATGAGAAATTATGTGACATAACAACAACATGATTTATGGACCAAATTTGAAATGATTCTGAAGTGAATCGATTTCCAAATCGATTCATTAATTGATTGTCAAATAAACTTATGAGTCAAATCCTTTTAAGTGATCTCGTACGTACAAATTTACCTCATTTTGCAACTTCTGACTTTGCGTTGATCATCTGCCGTTGAATAGTGGAATCTGAAAATATACGAGGGTTTCTTAATCACAGTAGAAAAATGAATTAGAAAAATAAAAGCGAAAAAAATAGGAACCTCAGTTTGTAAAACGACGGATAGATTTGAGAAAGAAGGAAACAACGGAGAAAGAATCGGAGCTGGATAGATTTGAGAAAGGAATTTCGTAAGGAGAAAGAATCGGAGTTGGATAGATTTGAGAAAGAAAGGAACGATGGAGAACATATTGTTGAGTGAAAATTACGCCTAAATTCATTGGCTCGGACAATTTGTTTTTGGCTCTTACAGTAGGGAAACCTCCCTAACAGCCGGTTTGATTAATTTACAAATCCACAAAACACAATCACTATTTAATAACTGTATTTATTTAGAAAATAAGCAAAGTAGATTCTATTACCCCACTTAGGATCATCTACTTAATTTTAATACATGAACTCAAATGTAAAATAATTGAATTCTGCATATAATTGTTAAAAATATTCAGTTTTGTTGTCTAGACATAAAACCATACAAGCTAGAACAGAATAGAAACATGCAATAAAAATAAAACTGAACTATTCTACTTTAGCTTTACTACCAAGAGTGCATCCATAAAATGATCCATTTAGTAAGTATATATTTCCTGGATAGACAAGATTTGTTCATAATTGACAACCCATTCATATCATGACAGTAATGTAAACGCAAGTCTCTATTTATACCAAGACAACCCTACGCTAGTTCAATAAAAAAATCTTTTAGATAAATATGCGCCCTTCAAACTGGACTTTACAATCATCTCTCTTCTCTTCAACCTCAACGCACAGGTCAGTACTACAGTGATGGCTGCTCAAGTGGACAACTTGTGTGGTCTCATAGTGCCTAGCGGTCCACATCCTCGATCCGAGATCGAGCAAAGCTCGTAATTACCATGAACTTGGGCAAATATATCGTTGTGGACATTCTCATTTCTAGGGTTTCCATATTAGAAAAATACATCTCTGATGCAATAAAGGATAAACCGGACAATCCAGATGTAAAATATGTGCTTGAAACGTGTTCATCACTTTATAGGAAGGGCAACCCTATGCTTCAGAAGGCAAAACAAGAAGTAAAAGCTAAGGATTATCATGCTGCTGCAGATCACCTTAAGTACTAATTTTTTGATATTAATTCGGCATGCGTTAACCGCATTAATTAAGAGGATGAGGGGATTAGTGCCTTCTGGTATTTCTAGGGGAACTAAGAAGCTGCTGGTTATCTATTATTGTGCACTATCGATTAGAAAGAACCTTATAAGTTTATAATATGTAGAATTCTGATTTGTATTGGCCATAACAATAAAGCATTTCTCAATGTGAGGCTTAAATCCTCGTGCCAACTTTATAATTATATTTAGCTTATTTTTTAGGCCACAAACCTATTTTGAAGCTACAACTAAAGTTAGGATTGTCAACGGATACCCGGATATTTTGAAAATTGTCTACATTCGCATCCAAAAAATTGATAAATATCTAATATTTGACAAAACAGATGCAAGTGAGGATATAGACACATCCGCATTCGAAAATTATCCGTTTGTTATTTCTAATGATTATAATTTAAATTATGTGTATCCTAGCATAATAAAATATACTAATTTATTATTTTGTTACTCACTATCTTCTCAACTTGTACATGATTAGAAGTTAAAAATTCTCCATGACATCCCAAACCAAATAGTGCGGCATGAAACTGTATTGTCGCAAATGAATTCTAACCATTTTTCTATTAAATGTTTTAATAGGGCTGGCAATTAGAACCAAGAACCGAAAATCCGAACCGAACCGACCCGAAAAGACCCGAACCCGAACCGAACCCGATGGGTCTTGGGTCGGGTCTAGGTTTTGAAAAATACCATCAAGACCCGATCAAACCCGACCCGCATAGACCCGACCCGAAAGACCCAACCAAAAAACATTGAAATATATGTATTTTTAGTGTTATTATTCAATCAGACCCGAACCGAAGCTCGGGTCGGGTCCAGATTTTTAAAATGTATAGTTTAGACCCGACAATACCCGATCTGCCTAGAACCGAGACCCGCTGGGTCGGGTCTGGGTCCATCGGGTCAGGTCTAATTGCCACCCCTATGTTTTAACAATTTGCATCTGCAACATAGACAACAAATTTCTTCGTTGTTACCATTATTACTTAAAATGAAATCAATAAATACGCGAACATTATTATTAAAATGTTCGCTTATTGAGCCTCCCATTTTCTTTCATTGTTGATACATCCAGCTCCGATAAGTAAAATAATTGTTCATTTCCCCAATTAATAAAAAAATATGATATAAATTAAAATCGAATGGATAACTTATTTTTTAACACAATTTTATAGGTTAATGTTATATTAATTGATCATTGACACTTTGCCGATGGGTCATCCTACCTCCCATCATAAATACAGGAACGTAATTAAATCCCGTAACTCTTTTCATTATAAATGATTCAACAAAATTTTGGTAGAACTTCCCTTTTCTTTCTTGAACATTAAACAATTGCATTTACATGTTAAACATAAAGGATGCATTGCCCAAATTTTGTTAATCGTTTAAAACAAAATGATTTGGGAGATTTAATTACGTTCTTTGGCGTATTAAAGCATAAAATTAATTTAAAATTTAATGTTGTAAGTGAATATTTACAATGTTGAATTGAATGTAAAACATGAAATCTCGATATTCGTTATACGTGTGTATTTGCATTCTAATGAATACTTGAACGTATATGTTGATTGTAATGTATATAACGTAATGATATGATATAATTAGCGTCTATCCTTTGAAATAAACACGAAATTACATGAATTATAAATATTAGATTAGGTGACATGAAAGTGATCTAACAAATTTTGTAGCAAAATGTCTATGCTCGTCGCTTCATTTAAACCGATTTACGTAATCGATACGAAGGGATAACAAATGTCTTTTATTTTTATGTTCAACATTTGAAAAATTGAACCAAAATATGGAAAAAAAATTTAATATGAACAATACAGAAGAAAAAAAAACGTTATTAACATTATTTGAATATTCGAAAATGTAACTTTGGTAATAAATCCAACTTTGAAAATATAAGTCTCATACTTTGATTTGAGAAGAAAACCGAATATATACGGTATGATTTAATCTAATCGGGAATTGATTTCGAAATATGAGTTGAAACTTATAAACGAATTAAAAGGGCTATTTTAATTTTGAGTTGGTTTTGAAACCTAGTTTGTAAATACGTGTAATGTAATAAAGCGAAGAAAATTAATTATTTCGTTGCAAATGTTGGAAATTGATCGGTGAAATATAAGTTGTAATTTTATATAAGAATTTATTTAATTATCTTTGAACTAGAAATTAAAGTTAAACATTAACACTTGGTTAATTTATAGGTTGTCTTGGGTTGTGTTAGCGAAATATAAAAACTTACTGCACTTGGAACATTTCTTTACCTGTCACCACTTTGGTTTTAAAACCGAACAAAATCTTGACTTAAGATTTGGCAACAACAACTAGAAATATTGTACTGAAATTATTTATCATCTGTCTTCATCCCTCTATCAGTTTCAACATCTGTCCTTACTCCTCTGTAAACGAGTTATACATAAGATTTTCTTTGATATTGGGTTCCGGTTTACATTATAAAATCCATACCCTTTTCTTCTGTTCACCGTAAACATTTCTCTCCTCCTTTATCAAATCAATTTCGTATCTTCAAAGAGGTAAACAAATTTTTTCGTCATCGATCCATCCATGGCCGCCGAACCAGAGCACGATCATCATCAAAAGCGCGCGCCTGCGACTGACTTCCAACGCCTTCTCCCTTCGCTCGAAGTCGGCCTTCCTCCTGAAACCCAAATCGTGATCCAACCCTCAAAATCCCCAAATCGAAATACCATGACCAAGAGACTCACACACGCCTTTCCAAGTGTCGTTTCACCACCAGTGAGCTCCGGCCAATAGCGTCGCTACCTTGATGCCAGTGTTTCTCCTCCCCACGTACAGTCACGCGTGAGTACCCATCACCGAGAAAAATCCGTGCCCTAGGTATCAGCTTCCTACACCGAGCTCGAAATGCCTCTTATCAGTCGCGAGGCCACTGCTAGTAACTTGTTTCCATCCTCAAATAAAACCTGCTCCAGATTTTCCCTTTATTTCGCATGCGGCCATATCTGACCCACGACAACAAAGTGGTGGTGCCCCCTCGTAGTTGCGAACCAGAAGAAGCGGCAGCTACTCAGATTCAAAACAGTCTCAACCAAACCCAAGAGCAAATCCAGCAGCTACCTTCGATGATCTGTTTGCACTCCCAGTACTCGACGAATTATCTAAAAGGCAATTTTAAAGGGACAGAAGTGTTGGCATGGGTAGTATGTTAAGTCCTAATCAGTTAGGATCCGGTTGGAGTCTTCGTATATGGTTCGATTTCGTTGTCAATTCGACTCAGGCTGGTGAGTCACTTTGACTTTCGAATATTTTCGTATGTGTGTCATCATCCCTTTAAAATATCGGTTTTTGATGGTCGTTTGGTTAACTATATAGTTTGAGAACATTGTTGGGTTCGCTGGGTGTGTTTGACAAAGGTCAAGTTGGAATCGGTCTATGCATGTCAATATTTCATTTATGTACATATATACACTTACGTGTATATATGTATATAAAATTTATTGGAAGTGTATTTGTCAGTTGGCTATCAACCTTCGTACACAAATTTCTGTGTCGGTTTTACATTCGTCCCCTAGCCTCGGAAGGTGAGTTTCCCCCATTCACGACTAACATTTGATTAAGTGAATTAAATATTTGAGATGTTAAATGAAATGGTAGGTTGTTCTAGAAAATGTTTTCTATGTGATTTGTGCACATGTGACACATACACTACCCCGTTATATGACACATGTGCGATGCTATGATATGCTATGTTGTATTTCTCTCGCCTTGCAAGTTCCCTATAGATTTAGAAAATCACCATGGGTTGAAATGATACATACCCGAATGAATTGTATGGATTTGAGAAAATAAATTCGAAACGAATTGGCATGCGGGTTGAAATGATGTATACCCAGGATTCAAATTTTTCCTTTAAGACGGATTGAAATGATACATATCCGTATCACTTGACCATATGATAGAAAATTACATACAGACGCTGTGGTCAATAAAAATCTATTTTAAAAGGGCTACAAGTACGTACCGATTTTATAAATAGATTTTTGAAATGAAATTTTTGAATAAAGGAAAATGTTGGAAAAATTTCTCAAACTAAATCTTAATCTTTTTTTAAATTACGGTTTTTAAATTTAAATATTTGAACTAATGTTTGTTTTAAACAAGATTTTTAATATACTTGATTTTTTCTATACGAATTTATGTTAGCTAAAATACTTGATTCCATAAAATATTTTAGTTTAAGGATTTGGGATTGTAAAGTTTTACCACATTTCCATTTTTATAAAGATTTGATGTAGTAAATTTCATAAATTTAGGGTGCTACTATTCACACCACGGTTTACACTTCCGGCCACCTTTATAAATTTAATACAAATGAATATTTTTTATATTCTTCTGGCCACCAAATCTTATTTTTTCACTCAATTATTCACCACTGTACTTCTCCTAAAAAACACGTACTTCTCTGCAATTTCAAATCCTAACAAAAACATATATTCTTCTGTGCCTATTAGAGCTGGAAGATGAAGACAAAAAATAGGTTAAAATTGCTTGATTTTTATTGTTTTCTATTATGATATAGAACATGTTATTAGACTTTTGTTAATGGTTTCGGTTTTCCATTGCATTTCAGGATATTTCTTTCGCTCCATTGGAAATTTCAAGCTTGGAAAACATTAAATTTGATGACGTTGTAATAGAGAATGATAATGTAAGTTTTGTCTTATAGGGTTTTTATCCCATAACTTACATATCTTCTTTTACAAATTGTTACATTTTATTTTTTGTCGTTTGATAGATGGAGTATTTGGATGATGATAAATTGGACATTAAACCTAATAGTTGTGATAATATGATGTGAGATGTTCGTTCAAATGACCAAAAAGATATAAATGTTGATTTACGAATCATTTCACAACCGACGAAGTAAGTACTCATTTGTAAAAATTAAAATTGCTAATGTGGTTATAAAATTGTATTATGTTATTTTTTTCCTTGAATTATTTGCATGCGTTTAGTTGAAGGTGTTGGTGGCCTCATTTTTTGTTATTAAATTAAATGGTAGCCAGAAGAGGAAAATTTTAAATGTTGGAGTGCTTTTAGTTTTGGTGGCCAGAAGAGTAAAACGGGGTGCGAATAGTAGCACCCTAAATTTAATTTGAAAGGATCTAATGCAATTTGAATATTGTATGAAGAAAGGTTTGAAATGATTATTTTCCTTGAAATAACTTAGTTTGGTGAAGATAAGCATTATTTTGTTTTAATAAAGGAGTTTGAGATATTGTAAAGTTTTATACTTCAATTAATGGTTTGTGGTAAATAAGATTCTATAAAGTCGATTTTTCTATTGGTGTAATACCCCATGAATTCTATAACATTAAACTTCACGAATAAAAGTGTAATTAATTCTATATGAAAGAATTAAGGGAAATGGGTTACGCCATTGCGTTCATCTCGGAATTCTGCTTGAGATAGAGTCCGAGTTTGCGTGAATCGGACTCAGTATGAAGAAGCTATGACCTTCGGAAGTTCAGAATAAAATTTAAATTCAAACAGCTCAGTTTTAAATTCAAAATTCGAAAAACAGGTTCAAACTGGGCTGGGCGGGAAAATTCCCGCCCAGAGACCAGGTCGACCATAGGGTCGACCATGGAATCGACCTGGCCTCCCCAGGTCGACCATGGTGTCGACCTGGCCACCCCAGGTCGACCATAGTGTCGACCTGGGTGTCGACCTGCCAGTCGACCTACCTGGTCGACCTGGCTGACTAGGTCTGGCTCTGGCTCGAATTTCTATGGCTCGGTGTGTCACTAGGGCTAACATGTCACCTCTTGATTGGCTCTTTGAACTTTATATGGTCTAGATTCCTTCTGTCTACATCTGATGGCCCAAAACAATTTAAAAATCTCTAAATACACCCTAAGTCTCAACTGAAAATTCAAATAAAAAAATAAGATGGGAGTCGTCATGCTGCCAAGGAGGAATTGAGCATAGCCGTCAAGAGAGAAAATCCTAGAGACGAATCAAATTAAGAAGAAGATTAAAGTTTAATCAAATAAATCAACGCAACGTTAGTCTACCCAAAGGAGCGCATCTCAATTTCAGAATTCAGAATCCAGAATTCAAGATTCTGCATTCGTTGTAAGTATAGTGACCTTTCAGAATATGAATAAAAACTGTGATGTGATTCGATGTAAATGAAAATAAAATTGTGTTATTGTATGAATATGATATAAAATCTATGTATTGTAATGATTCTGTCATGACTTGTGTATTGATATTTGTGGCCTAAATTGATTGATGCAAGCCTATTGGACATTTGTATATGAAAGTAATAACAATAGCAAGTTGTGGCAAAAACTAGAAATTGATCCCTTTATGTATATGTTGATGGCATGGACTATGTATACTCCCTTAATCTAAGTTAGAATTTGTGTAAACATGTTCTAGATTTGAGATCCTTTTTATGCCTACATGACCCAAAACCTATGATATCATTCTTATGTTAATTTGCAAGTATAATTGGATCTATGTTAAGTATCGTTTGGGTTTCATAAACTATGCAAGTTCATGTTGAAATAGGCTATGTGATTAGATGTTATAATTGGACATTTTGGTGAATATACAACATGCTAGTTTTGTGGTTGACATTATGCCACGTTAAATATGTTTAAACACAAGTTTGTATTAGCCTAAACTATGCCATTTCATATGTCACTACTTAGTTATACTTTGATTTGACTGCAAGTTCACATGACCCATATTATATGTTAGTTGAATCGCTAAATTGCAAGTTCATGCGCCACACACCTTTATGTATTACATGTTCTTGATTTCCCCCTTTTTATTACGTTTATAAAGTTGGGCTGAATTGTGACAAGCCCAACACATGTTATAAAAGTTGTGAACGTACAAACGAGGGTAATAACGTTGGGTGTAAAACATGAAAATATATGTTGGCATGGTTGGCACATGCCAACGGCAATGACATTTAAGCGGTATGAATTGATATACCCAAGAATAAAAGATATGACATTTACATATATAATTGAGAAATAATAAAATGTGTAAATTTAGAAAACACGATATGCTTAACCCGAGGTTGGATTGAGTTGTGATGTAAACCTGCCAAACCCGCCCGGTTGTCCAGTAGTCATAACAATACCTATCCAATGTGGGTGGTTAAGCATTGAGCCCAATAATGACCCGAGGTTAGACTGAGCTACGGTGTAAACCTGCCCTAAACCGACCGACACATCCAGTAACCGTAGCAATACCTGTCTAATGTGAGTGGTCTGGTGCTCTAAGAGGCTAAGGACAGATGGTAGGGTTAAGTTAACCATAACACTTAACCAAATTCAACATGTTAACAAGAATTGATGGGTGGTGTAGTGACCCAGATTTTGAGCGACTTTGGTTATCGACGTAAGCTCGACGTCGATAACCAAAACATCGAAAAATCCCGGTAATTAATGAAAGAAATTAGAAGGTGAGAATAGATAAGATAGAACTTATAGAATAGAAGAAGAAGAAGAACATCATCATCAGAGTAAACACGAATCTCACAGCGGAACGAATAAAATATAACATAACATATCTTTGAAATAACATCAGTATATGTATACAATAGCACTTATCAGAGTACAGCACTTACAACCATAGCGGAAATAACTATAGCTATATGATCCAGAAGCCTCCTGCTCCAGCTCTTCAAGTATACCTGTAAATCCTGACTACTTTACTGCCCGTACAAATTTAGGCACCCAAGAGATTAGGGAAAACAAAATAAACTCCGGGTCAGTCATGTGACTGGTGTGAATAAACTCAAATCATTTAAACAGGTATATGATATCTCATAAGACCACGCCGTGAATACGGAACGGGTTTTTCCCTTATGAGAATCCGAATAACTTTTCAAAGCAATATCATTCTGATATTATAATAATGTCTAAGTACAAATAAATATCAATCTAGCAGAAACGCTTGCATCTCACGTTACTACATATATAGTATACAATCAAAATCGCAAGCACGTATTGGATGATTGGATTTCCAACTATGACAAGGTATGGAACCACCTTCCGATCAGTGTATTCTAGGAACGATACACTGGAGTTCAACAAGAACATCTTGCAACTCAGCCACACATGACCGACCACTCATTTCGCTTGAGTGTATCGAATGTACATCACCAACGGTTGGGATCAACAACCGTTCCCGTATATATATATATATATATATATATATATATATATATATATATATATGGGACAGCATTGATAGATTTAAGAAACAACTGAATATTCTCTAGATAGGTGATTATACACCCTACTTCGGTGCGACCGACTTAGCCATGCTGCCTGCCCGATTTCTGTCATTTACCGGTTGATGAGGCTAGAAGCTACGCTTTATCATCACTTCAGATTCACTTCGAATGCCACATTGTCAGATCCATCAGAATCACTAATTGTCGTCTACAACCATACATTACGTGTCAGCTAAAAGAAGTTTCCTTCTCCGCTTCCACTCTTGGTATAGTTGAAGAAATCAATGTACGTGACCGCCTGGAAATACTATGAAAGACATCAATCTTCATTCACTTAGAAATGTCACATCGTCATACCCGCCAAATCACAAATTGACTTATCCAAAAATAACACGGGTATACAGCTAAGAGAAACGAATTCCTCCGCCACCAAACGTGAATACGTTTGAACAGATCAACTTACGCGATCTATTGGATATACTCTGTCAGACCTTCGTCCATACAAGTTGTCCTGGGACTGGACAAACCGAAGGCACTATTCTGTAAACAGGATAGCCCTTGCATTTTACTCCGTCTTCAATTATCTTTGGTATATATGATTCGCGACGCTTATGCCAATACAGAGTGGTTCTATGGATAATAATCCAACCGGTCTCTCCATATTAACAACGTTAAAATGGTCAAAACTTCGATAGTCTGTGATTTAACCATCAAAGAAAAACAAGTGTGCAAACAATGATATTATTCCCAGATGGAAATTATATCGAACAAACATCATTTAACATTAATCTCTTTAGTTCATTTATTTACTTATCTCCTGTTTCCCTATATTCTAAATTCTTATTTTCTTTTATCAAAAAACATTTCTGATTCTCGTTTGGAAAACATTTCCAAAACTCCTTTACGATCAAACCTTACCATTTCTTAGTTAAGAAGGAAGTCACTCAAGTTGGGGTATAATTACCTCTCAGACCTTAACTGAACAACGTTATAACTTCGAAATGGTCAAAGTTTATCTTTTAAATCTTTACAACTTCTTTACGCCTTTCTCGGATTCAATTTTACTAGTCCACTTCTATATTTAAAACATTGGTTATAACGATAACGTTATAATCCCTACTTTCGAATTATCTAACTTTAATTATAACTTCTATTCTTATTAGTGAATAATTAACCTAACACTTATTTATTTATAAATAAATAAATCTCTATTTAAAACACTGGAAAGTGTAAGTACTTTCCCGAATTCGATATAATCGAATTTGCCGATTAACTCTCTTCGAGAAATCTCTATTTGATTAACTCTTCTTCGAATAACCTATATTCGATTAACTCCTTCTCGAATAAACGATATTCGATAATCTCTCTCTTCGAATAACTAATATTCGATAACTCTTCCTTTTTAAATATCTCATATTTGAAAATCTCACTTCGATTAAACTATAATCGATAACTCCCTTCGATGAAACTAACATCGATAACTCCTTTCGATGAAACTAACATCGATAACTCCTTTCGATGAAACTAACATCGATAATTCCTTTCGATGAAACTAACATCGATAATTTTAACTCGACGAACTTAACTCGACTAACTTAACTTGACTCGACTAACTTGGTTCGACCAATTCGATTCGATTAATTAGGCTCGACTAACTTGACTAACTTAACTCGACCTACTTGGTTCGACCAATTCGATTCGATTAACTAGGCTCGACTAACTTGGTCGAACCACCCGATCAACTCAACTTATTTAACTTAACTTATTTCTCAACTCGATTAACTCCTATCGAATAACTAATATTTGATTAAACTCCATTCACTTGACTCTAGATCGCAACGATCACAATGGTTACGCCTGACTCCCTCAGGAAACATCCGACCACCGTAGGCTATTTACAGCCCTGCAAATTACGCTAGCAGTCGTACAAGATGGCAACTTACCCTGAATACTATGTTTGACTAACTCTGTCTCAAATAACTATATTTGATTAATTCTAGTTCGTTTTAACTCTAATCTATTAACTCTAACTAATTAACTCCAACTGGTTAACTCTATTTGACTAACTTGACTTGACTAACCCCTTTCGAATAACATATTCGATTTACTAACTTTCGAATACCATATTTGATTAACTAACTTAGAATACCATATTCGATTAACTCCTTTCGAATGTCTATATTCGATTAACTAACTTCGAATACCATATTCGATTAACTCCTTTCGAATGTCTATATTCGATTAACTAACTTCGAATACCATATTCGATTTCTCCTTTCGAATACCATATTCGATTTCTCCTTTCGAATACCATATTCGATTTACTTTATTCACTTTATAAAGATTTCCTTTTTAACAACGTTTTATTCATTTGAAAAGATTTACTTTTAAATAACGGTTCTACACTTTAAAAATGATTTCCTTTTCATAATGTTCCCTTTCCAATTCTATTTGTAAATGGTTTACAAATATTTCCTTTTCAAATTTATTCTTGAAATATTCTAACTCCTTAAATTCCCGGGAAAATTCGCCATAACCTCCTTTGTATCGGGAGCATCGGGAAAATCCCCAAACCCGCCACACAGGCCTTTCCACTCAAAAAGAAAATGGTTTGAAATTATTTCTTTTTTGAATATCTCCTATTTATAAATATTCCAATTTATAAACATTTCTTATTTATAAATATTCCACTTTATAAATATCTCTTATTTATAAATATCCCATTTTATAAATATACTATTTTAAATATCACTTTGAAAATTTCCTTATCTAAATTCCGGTATGTTATGGTATTCAATCATATCAAATCACGATGTTCAATATCGTCCGTACACACACAATCAACAACAGGTTATAATTCACATCATATATCAAAATATATGAAAAACAATAAAATAACTGTTGAGGAATCCAGTCGGATTCCTCCAACCTGTTTCCCTGCATCCACAGATGTTATACAATAAAATCAACATCACTTTCAGTTCTATATGATATATTCTGTTAAACAGAATCAATATAGAAATTCAACTAACTGACTAGCAGTTCAATCAAACAGTCAACACATAATCAATCAGTTAATATTTAACAGTTCTAAAAATACAACATGAAAATATAAACTGTTCAGAGTTAGTGAGATTTACTCACTTTGGCGTTTTTCGTTAAATAACGATTAACGGTTCTTGATTTATTCCATTTGTTTTATTCTGTCGTAAATCCAGATAAGCTCCCAATCATTTCCATTCCAATTCCTTTTGTAGCGTCTGTTCCTATGATCCCGTCGGATCTGATTTTGCGAAATTCTGATCACACATGACTATGATATTTAATTTACAAGTTACCACTATGATTTAAATCTAAATAACTTAGTTTATTTCTATAAGGCCTTACCACATTTAGAAACCCGGCCCAACCATTCTTCAAAAAGCCCCAACCCATTCTAAGAAAAATCCTATTCTTCTTCGATAACAACAATCCCTCTTCCAAGAAAATGGTTCCAGCGCTACTACCCAAACTTCAGAAAAAAAGAACTAACAAACTATCTCCTTCCCTACATCATTAAACATCCTTTTTATTTGATTTTCAGCCCATTTAAACTTCATCCCGACAAGCCCAGAACCGCTTGTCCCCTTTCGTCCCCAATTCAACAATTACACGCTCCAGTAAACATTAACACAGCACATTCCAAACTCTTCAATCCCATCCTCTAGCTGATGCCTCCCACACGACCTCAAACTTCCACGAACACCTCACAAAAACAGCTCGCCCCTCCCTCAAACTCTACATTCAACAAGTAACCCGCCCTTCCGCTCAACATTACAGCACCTTCATCCTCCTTAACTCCTTCTACCGTCCACATTGCAACCACACCCTCGACAGGAGTTCACCAGTCTCCTCAGTACGACGACAACCATCGCACTCACCTCGTATGACACCCAACAACGTCGGCTAACTCTTCATCGAACGCGGAAAGCAGCAATATCAGACAGCCTTTGTTCAACAACTTCGAACTCCGGCCATCGATCACCGGAGTATGCCAAACCACCAACAAAGGCGGCGCCTCACCACCCAGAACTCGACCACGACCTCGATTCCCACTCCGACATCCCCTACCTTGTCTGCGCCTCAGCCCTAGCGCTGCCTGTAGCAAAATGGAGCATCCCCTAAGTCGACCGCACAAATTACTAAGCATATGTGTTTGTAGCTCTCGATTATATGAGTTTAAAGGATCTGGTATTGGTTAATTTCATTTAGTAAGGAGGAAGATTTAATTCGTTGAAGTATTAAGAGGGAGGCGGCATTTTTGTTACAGCCGACAAAAGAATGAAATTAGGTCTTAAGAATGTTTGTAGGGGGTTATTTATAGAGAACAAAAAATATCTAGATATTTTTATTTTATATTAATATTCTATTTGTATTGGTCATTAAAAATTCCTATGATCTCATAAAATACCCAAAAATCACCAAACTGGACAGGTAGCTAGAGTTCGACATTACGGTCCCAACGAAACTGGTTTCGTCGAATTCCGACTCCGTATGCTCACACAGCATATTTTTAACCGTCGAAATACTGACTGTTTTTCACTCTAAAAATCCGTACGGCCACACACTGACTCTAAAATTCACGGAACTAGAAATCTGACAACTATTTGACATTGCGGATCCAACAAAATTAGTTTCGTCGAATTCCGACTTCGTTTGCAAAACCGGCTATTTTTAACGCTCTGGATGACCCATTTAAATATATAAATATATTTAAATATAATTAAATTAAATATAAATAAATTTATATTATCGTATATCTTCACATATGATATCGTACAGCTCTAGAATATCATATCAGAATATACGGCTTGATATTTCAGATTCCAGATTATCTCGATATTCAATTTATATCGAAAATCCTTTTATAACGTATATAAAGCGTCGCAAATTATAAAGGAATTCCACAGCGACTTTTCTGAAATTTGATTTGGACATAAATCAAAATCTATCCGACGAAATCCCGAATTTTCTCTTGCACTAGAAAGATATACTCCACCAGCTCCACGCGTTTCTTGTTTCACAGAAATCCGACTTGAAATGAATCCTGTACATTCAGTTGAAGTTCGAATCGCCAAATAGCGAACTGTCGCGCCATTTCGAGCTCGTTTTATAAATATATTATAAACTATACGTTCAACTGTCGTCGATTGAATATATTCGTCAATATAATCCAATTCTAAGTTGAATTACATCTTTGGGATGACCCCATTCACAGAATATTTGTATTTCCAATATTTTTGATTATTTCGACATTATAATATATTTTATTATAATTATTAATTAAATATTCAATATTATTTAATTCACGTTCTCGATATCGATAAATCGATATTTAATAATTAAATAAATAAATTGTTCAACAGCTAAAAATGCGGGTTACTACAATCTTCCCCCCTTAATAAAATTTCGTCCTCGAAATTGCTAAGCTAGGGTATGACCCTATCTTCTGGGTAAAATTTTATCTGTTTACCTCTTGTCTCCGGTTTCAACTGAACCAATTAATATCGACTAAAATATTAATTTTTTCCGACTAACTAAATTTTCAAAAATTCTGAAAATTTTCTAACACCTTAACTTTTCGAAAATTTTTGCCAGCACCTCCTTTGTACTGGTCAATATCTCAAACTCCAACTCGCCTCTCTGGGCCTTCTTTAACCCAAAAGAAAATCAAACAGCCAAGCGGCTTGTCAATTCGGCTCATAAATCTCATATCCATATATAATATAAACTGGTACCTTTTTGTCGGGAATATCAACTCTATCACTTCCATATGCTATCAACTCAGCATATACCAGTGTTATTTCCATCAAATTCCAATCAGTTCATATCCTCAAAACCAAATCGAATTTCATTCGAACCCCAATATCAAATTTCAAATTCTTAACTCATCAACCCAATTCCATAACAGATTATTCTCTAATCCAATTCAATTCTATTTAACTCAGTTCAAGTTAATATTTCAATTTATTTCTACTATCTTATTCTATTTAACTTCATAAGTTAAAATTAAATTCCGAAACTTAATTTCCTGGGTCTATTTCAAATCAATTTGAAATTACAATGCCAATTCAAAACCATTGAATTTCTAAACAACTTGTTTTCTCAAAACAATTCAAAAACTAAACCTTTGGTAGTAGTCCGTCACTTAGAACTCGAAAATGAACACTGATGATGTCGCGATTCATCATCAGAATCTATTTTCCAGCTATCGAAGTGAGTTCAATACTATATCACCTTCAGTTTGAAAAACGTTTTCAAAATCTCCAAGGAACTTAAAATTTCCTTATTTTAATTCCAATCTGATTTAAATTCAGATTTTTCTTCATTTTATTTCATATACTTTACTTATATGAATTCTGATTAGTCATTTATAATCATTTTACCTTTTTATAATCTTACTCGATTATAATAACAACCAACACAACCAATATACTATATCAAATATATTCGGGTAAAATTATTCCATTTACCCTCTTTCAAAACATACCATGACGGTTCATCGTATTAGAGTGTTTAGTAACCCCCATCGATACAGTGGATCAAACCGATCGACCAGAATTCACAAACAACTCAACCAATAAAACTCCACAATATAAAAGCATTTTATATTAACTAACAAATACGTTCACTCGTATATATACACTCAAACTCAGTCTAGGATATTACTAATCCCATCTCTACTGAATCACGCCACAGAGCCAAGGTAATAACTAAACCAATGCTCTGATACCAACTGTAGTGACCCAGATTTTGGGCGATTTTGGTTATCGACGTAAGCTCGACGTCGATAACCAAAACATCGAAAAATCCCGGTAATTAATGAAAGAAATTAGAAGGTGAGAATAGATAAGATAGAACTTATAGAATAGAAGAAGAAGAAGAACATCATCATCAGAGTAAACACGAATCTCACAGCGGAACGAATAAAATATAACATAACATATCTTTGAAATAACATTAGTATATGTATACAATAGCACTTATCAGAGTACAGCACTTACAACCACAGCGGAAATAACTATAGCTATATGATCCAGAAGCCTCCTGCTCCAGCTCTTTAAGTATACCTGTAAATCCTGACTACTTGACTGCCCGTACAAATTTAGGCACCCAAGAGTTTAGGGAAAACAAAATAAACTCCGGGTCAGTCATGTGACTGGTGTGAATAAACTCAAATCATTTAAACAGGTATATGATATCTCATAAGACCACGCCGTGAATACGGAACGGGTTTTTCCCTTATGAGAATCCAAATAACTTTTCAAAGCAATATCATTCTGATATTATAATAATGTCTAAGTACAAATAAATATCAATCTAGCAGAAACGCTTGCATCTCACGTTACTACATATATAGTATACAATTAAAATCGCAAGCACGTATTGGATGATTGGATTTCCAACTATGACAAGGTATGGAACCACCTTCCGATCAGTGTATTCTAGGAACGATACACTGGAGTTCAACAAGAACATCTTGCAACTCAGCCACACATGACCGACCACTCATTTCGCTTGAGTGTATCGAATGTACATCACCAACGGTTGGGATCAGCAACCGTTCCCGTATATATATGGGACAACATTGATAGATTTAAGAAACAAATGAATATTCTCTAGATAGGTGATTATACACCCTACTTCGGTGCGACCGACTTAGCCATGCTGCCTGCCCGATTTCTGTCATTTACCGGTTGATGAGGCTAGAAGCTATGCTTTATCATCACATCAGATTCACTTCGAATGCCACATTGTCAGATCCATCAGAATCACTAATTGTCGTCTACAACCATACATTACGTGTCAGCTAAAAGAAGTTTCCTTCTCCGCTTCCACTCTTGGTATAGTTGAAGAAATCAATGTACGTGACCGCCTGGAAATACTATGTCAGACATCCATCTTCATTCACTTAGAAATGTCACATCGTCATACCCGCCAAATCACAAATTGACTTATCCAAAAATAACACGGGTATACAGCTAAGAGAAACGAATTCCTCCGCCACCAAACGTGAATACGTTTGAACAGATCAACTTACGCGATCTATTGGATATACTCTGTCAGACCTTCGTCCATACAAGTTGTCCTAGGACTGGACAAACCGAAGGCACTATTCTGTAAACAGGATAGCCCTTGCATTTTACTCCGTCTTCAATTATCTTTGGTATATATGATTCGCGACGCTTATGCCAATACAGAGTGGTTCTATGGATAATAATCCAACCGGTCTCTCCATATTAACAACGTTAAAATGGTCAAAACTTCGATAGTCTGTGATTTAACCATCAAAGAAAAACAAGTGTGCAAACAACGATATTATTCTCAGATGGAAATTATATTGAACAAACATCATTTAACATTAATCTCTTTAGTTCATTTATTTACTTATCTCCTGTTTCCCTATATTCTAAATTCTTATTTTCTTTTATCAGAAAACATTTCTGATTCTCGTTTGGAAAACATTTCCAAAACTCCTTTACGATCAAACCTTACCATTTCTTAGTTAAGAAGGAAGTCACTCAAGTTGGGGTATAATTACCTCTCATACCTTAACTGAACAACGTTATAACTTCGAAATGGTCAAAGTTTATCTTTTAAATCTTTACAACTTCTTTACGCCTTTCTCGGATTCAATTTTACTAGTCCACTTCTATATTTAAAACATTGGTTATAACGATAACATTATAATCCCTACTTTCGAATTATCTAACTTTAATTATAACTTCTATTCTTATTAGTGAATAATTAACCTAACACTTATTTATTTATAAATAAATAAATCTCTATTTAAAACACTGGAAAGTGTAAGTACTTTCCCGAATTCGATATAATCGAATTTGCCGATTAACTCTCTTCGAGAAATCTCTATTTGATTAACTCTTCTTCGAATAACCTATATTCGATTAACTCCTTCTCGAATAAACGATATTCGATAATCTCTCTCTTCGAATAACTAATATTCGATAACTCTTCCTTTTAAATATATCATATTTGAAAATCTCACTTCGATTAAACTATAATCGATAACTCCCTTCGATGAAACTAACATCGATAACTCCTTTCGATGAAACTAACATCGATAATTCCTTTCGATGAAACTAACATCGATAATTTTAACTCGACGAACTTAACTCGACTAACTTAACTTGACTCGACTAACTCGACTTACTTGGTTCGACAAATTCGATTCGATTAACTAGGCTCGACTA
This sequence comes from Allium sativum, assembly GCA_030737875.1. Lineage (NCBI taxonomy): Eukaryota > Viridiplantae > Streptophyta > Magnoliopsida > Asparagales > Amaryllidaceae > Allium > Allium sativum. The sequence continues at coordinate 155,232,311 of CM060912.1, forward strand.
ACTTGACTAACTAAACTCGACCTACTTGGTTCGACCAATTCGATTCGATTAACTAGGCTCGACTAACTTGGTCGAACCACCCGATCAACTCAACTTATTTAACTTAACTTATTTCTTAACTCGATTAACTCCTATCGAATAACTAATATTCGATTAAACTCCATTCACTTGACTCTAGATCGCAGCGATCACAATGGTTACGCCTGACTCCCTCAGGAAACATCCGACCGCCGTAGGCTATTTACAGCCCTGCAAATTACGCTAGCAGTCGTACAAGATGGCAACTTATCCTGAATACTATGTTTGACTAACTCTGTCTCAAATAACTATATTTGATTAATTCTAGTTCGTTTTAACTCTAATCTATTAACTCTAACTAATTAACTCCAACTGGTTAACTCTATTTGACTAACTTGACTTGACTAACCCCTTTCGAATAACATATTCGATTTACTAACTTTCGAATACCATATTCGATTAACTAACTTCGAATACCATATTCGATTAACTAACTTTGAATATCATATTCGATTAACTCCTTTCAAATGTCTATATTCGATTAACTAACTTCGAATACCATATTCGATTAACTCCTTTCGAATGTCTATATTCGATTAACTAACTTCGAATACCATATTCGATTTCTCCTTTCGTATACCATATTTGATTTCTCCTTTCGAATACCATATTCGATTTACTTTATTCACTTTATAAAGATTTCCTTTTTAACAACGTTTTATTCATTTGAAAAGATTTACTTTTAAATAACGGTTCTACACTTTAAAAATGATTTCCTTTTCATAATGTTCCCTTTCCAATTCTATTTGTAAATGGTTTACAACTATTTCCTTTTCAAATTTATTCTTGAAATATTCTAACTCCTTAAATTCCCGGGAAAATTCGCCATAACCTCCTTTGTATCGGGAGCATCGGGAAAATCCCCAAACCCGCCACACAGGCCTTTCCACTCAAAAAGAAAATGGTTTGAAATTATTTCCTTTTTAAATATCTCCTATTTATAAATATTCCAATTTATAAACATTTCTTATTTATAAATATTCCACTTTATAAATATCCCATTTTATAAATATACTATTTTCAATATCACTTTGAAAATTCCCTTATCTACATTCCGGTATGTTATGGTATTCAATCATATCAAATCACGATGTTCAATATCGTCCGTACACACACAATCAACAACAGGTTATAATTCACATCGTATATCAAAATATATGAAAAACAATAAAATAACTGTTGAGGAATCCAGTCGGATTCCTCCAACCTGTTTCCCTGCATCCACAGATGTTATACAATAAAATCAACATCACTTTCAGTTCTATATGATATATTCTGTTAAACAGAATCAATATAGAAATTCAACTAACTGACTAGCAGTTCAATCAAACAGTCAACACACAATCAATCAGTCAATATTTAACAGTTCTAAAAATACAACATGAAAATATAAACTGTTCAGAGTTAGTGAGATTTACTCACTTTGGCGTTTTTCGTTAAATAACGATTAACGGTTCTTGATTTATTCCATTTGTTTTATTCTGTCGTAAATCCAGATAAGCTCCCAATCATTTCCGTTCCAATTCCTTTTGTAGCGTCTGTTCCTATGATCCCGTCGGATCTGATTTTGCGAAATTCTGATCACACATGACTATGATATTTAATTTACAAGTTACCACTATGATTTAAATCTAAATAACTTAGTTTATTTCTATAAGGCCTTACCACATTTAGAAACCCGGCCCAACCATTCTTCAAAAAGCCCCAACCCATTCTAAGAAAAATCCTATTCTTCTTCGATAACAACAATCCCTCTTCCAAGAAAATGGTTCCAGCGCTACTACCCAAACTTCAGAAAAAAAAGAACTAACAAACTAACTCCTTCCCTACATCATTAAACTTCCTTTTTATTTGATTTTCAGCCCATTTAAACTTCATCCCGACAAGCCCAGAACCGCTTGTCCCCTTTCGTCCCCAATTCAACAATTACACGCTCCAGTAAACATTAACACGGCACATTCCAAACTCTTCCATCCCATCCTCTAGCTACGGCCTCCCACACGACCTCAAACTTCCACGAACACCTCACAAAAACAGCTTGCCCCTCCCTCAAACTCTACATTCAACAAGTAACCCGCCCTTCCGCTCAACATTACAGCACCTTCATCCTCCTTAACTCCTCCTACCGTCCCCATCGCAACCACACCTTCGACAGGAGTTCACCAGTCTCCTCAGTACGACGACAACCATCGCACTCACCTCGTATGACACCCAACAACGTCGGCTAACTCTTCATCGAACGCGGAAAGCAGCAATATCAGACAGCCTTTGTTCAACAACTTCGAACTCCGGCCATCGATCACCGGAGTATGCCAAACCACCACCAAAGGCGGCGCCTCACTACCCAGAACTCGACCACGACCTCGATTCCCACTCCGACATCCCCTACCTTGTCTGCACCTCAGCCCTAGCGCTGCCTGTAGCAAAATGGAGCATCCCCTAAGTCGACCGCACAAATTACTAAGCATATGTGTTTGTAGCTCTCGATTATATGAGTTTAAAGGATCTGGTATTGGTTAATTTCATTTAGTAAGGAGGGAGATTTAATTCGTTGAAGTATTAAGAGGGAGGCGGCATTTTTGTTACAGCCGACAAAAGAATGAAATTAGGTCTTAAGAATGTTTGTAGGGGGTTATTTATAGAGAACAAAAAATATCTAGATATTTTTATTTTATATTAATATTCTATTTGTATTGGTCATTAAAAATTCCTGTGATCTCATAAAATACCCAAAAATCACCAAACTGGACAGGTAGCTAGAGTTCGACATTACGGTCCCAACGAAACTAGTTTCGTCGAATTCCGACTCCGTATGCTCACACAGCGTATTTTTAACCGTCGAAATACTAACTGTTTTTCACTCTAAAAATCCGTACGGCCACACACTGACTCTAAAAATCACGGAACTGGAAATCTGACAAATATTTGACATTGCGGATCCAACAAAATTAGTTTCGTCGAATTCCGACTTCGTTTGCAAAACCGGCTATTTTTAACGCTCTAGATGACCCATTTAAATATATAAATATATTTAAATATAATTAAATTAAATATAAATAAATTTATATTATCGTATATCTTCACATATGATATCGTACAGCTGTAGAATATCATATCAGAATATACGGCTTGATATTTCAGATTCCAGATTATCTCGATATTCAATTTATATCGAAAATCCTTTTCTAACGTATATAAAGCGTCGCAAATTATAAAGGAATTCCACAGCGACTTTTCTGAAATTTGATTTGGACATAAATCAAAATCTATTCGACGAAATCCCGATTTTTCTCTTCCACTAGAAAGATATACTCCACCAGCTCCACGCGTTTCTTATTTCACAGAAATCCGACTTGAAATGAATCCTGTACATTCAGTTGAAGTTCGAATCGCCAAATAGCGAACCGTCGCGCCATTTCGAGCTCGTTTTATAAATATATTATAAACTATACATTCAACTGTCGTCGATTGAATATATTCGTCAATATAATCTAACTCTAAGTTGAATTACATCTTTGGGATGACCCCATTCACAGAATATTTGTATTTCCAATATTTTTGATTATTTCGACATTATAATATATTTTATTATATTATAATTATTAATTAAATATTCAATATTATTTAATTCACGTTCTCGATATCGATAAATCGATATTTAATAATTAAATAAATAAATTGTTCAACAGCTAAAAATGCGGGTTACTACAGGTGGGGTAAGGTAAATACAGACACTTAACCACTTAACATGTTTGACTAGAAAATCCTGGTAACGAGGGACCCGTTTCAGCAGTAACCCAAGTTAGGTATCATGGTACCCTGGAACTAGGCAGGGTGGGGCACGATTACTGGGCTGATTGTAAGCGGTCAAAGCGACGGCTGTGGGTGCAACAGTGTAGGTTCTAACGGGGTGTGGGCGTGCACACACTCCGGAGCAGACAAACAGGGCACTGGGGGCACTAGTAGTATAACATATGCCTTCTAGAATTTGTGTCGGGGCCGCCACCACGGGTCTTGATACACCCCATGGTAGGACCAACATAGGTATCTACAATTCTTGGGGGCCGTATGACACATGTTTACGCAAGTAGGAGCCGATCTTTAAATAAAAATGGGGATCACTTCACCCTCAGCATGGGGTGCCAGTTAAAATAAGCTCAAGTAGGTGCAGAGGTATAGTATGGGTGCGATAGTACATTCGACACTTCCTTAGCTTGTGACACTTTCCTGTTTTCAGTTTATATCTATCGTGCCCTTTTCTTATTCACATACTGAAGAGTTACTAGATTTACTCAGGCTTTATGTCTGACTCTATTTTCTTTCGTCCCCCCCCCCCCAAGGTCCACAGGGAGGAAACAACTCAACTCAGTCAGACTCTTTACTAGCTCCAAGAACGTAGATGTATGATTTGGATCTCTTTTGCTCGGATTATGGCTTTGGATATCACTATGGGGATTTTTGTCACTTTATTTATGTTTTATGCTTCTTTAATAATCAAGACAGTAATGAGGTTGTAATGTTGGAAGTATTTTGAGACAATTATGGAATGTTTTGTTTGAACACGTATTGATGAAATAAAAGTCTGTTTGGTTTCCGCTATTTAAAATATGTGTATTTATATCTGTCTTGAGTTTATCTGTGGCTTTTACTTATAAACCTCCCCCAAAGTTAAGGCATTCCTTTTGTGAGTGACCTTAACGGAGGTGGGGTGTTTCACTTGGTATCAAAGCATAGGTTTACCAGACAAGATAAAAGTTTTTGAAAATTGTTTTCAAAAAAGAAAGTTTAAAGAAGCATTTTTCAAGAAAGAGTGTTATATTTTAAAGGACATAATCCCCCAAAGCCATGTGCATTATCTCTCTCTATCCTTCGTTTTGAATCTTTCCTTTCTGTTTCAGCATGTCTGGGGACCTTACTCCCCAGCTACAGATGCTTTTACTCCTCCTCCTCCTCTATGTGAACCAGCAAACGGAAGAATCGCCGAACAAGAAGACGGATTATAGTCAAGGAGGAAAGGACCACAACAATAATAACAAGACACGTGAGAAAAGGAAATGTTATTTCTGTGGCACTGTTGGACATGTGGTGAACGACTGCAGAAAGAAGAAGAGGAAGATGAGTGCTACTTGCTTCCATTGTGGTGAGGCTGGACACATGGCTAAGGACTGCCCTAAGAAGCAAGGGCAAGGCCCGCAAGAAGGACCTTCTGGGGGTACCTCTTTAACTTCTTCTCCTAGATTCATTGTTTTATTTTGCTTATCTTCTCAATCCTATCTTGAGAACTTTAGGTAGTAATATTTCTGTAGAAAGTGTAGTTTATCTTTATGATCATCCAATTCGCAACTTTTTGACTCTGGCGCATCCCACTCTTTTATTTCATCTGCCTTAGTAGAATCTCTGCATCTAGACACTAGTATGGTAGAAGATCCCTTAGTAGTTTCAAATCCAATTGGGGGCTCTACTTACTTGTCAATGGTTTGTTTGGGTTTGAAAATCTCTATTCTCAGCGTTGAGTTTAGTTGTAATGCCTTTGTTTTGGGCTTCTCGGGATATGGTTTGATCTTAGGCATGGACTGGTTATCCAGTAATGGGGCCATCCTTGATTGTGAGAAAAGAGTAGTTAGACTCTTGAATCGGCTTGGTAACACTCTATAAATTTCTTGTAATCCCTTGAATGCTATTATGCTTAGTTATCTAGAGTCACTTGATGCTTCTGATGAGAATTTACAATCAGTTAGAATAGTCCAGGAATATCTAGATGTCTTTGAGGAGGTGAAAGGCTTACCTCCGAGGCGGGAAATAGACTTCCGCATATATCTTGTGGATAATGCAAAGCCTGTAGCTTTACCTGTCAGACACATGGCTCCAAAGGAGAGAAAGGAGCTCAATAAGCAGGTTAAAGAACTTCTCGAAAAGGGGTTCATTAGACGGAGCATTTCGGAATGGGGTGCTCCAGTGGTGTTTGCAACCAAAGCGGACGGTTCGCTTCGCCTTTGCGTCGACTATAGGGAGTTAAACAAATTGACCAAGAAAAATAGGCACCCTCTTCCCCGAATCGACGATTTGTTTGATCAGCTATTAGGAGCGTCGGTCTTCTCCCAACTTGATCTGGCAACTGGGTTCCATCTGCTAAGAGTAGCTGAAGATAGCATTGATAAGACGGCGTTCAGAACCCCAGACGGTTTCTTCGAGTGGCTTGTCATGCCTTTCGGCTTGACAAATGCACCCGCTTATTTCGTAGACCTAATGAGAAGGGTGTTCAGAGAATTCCTCAACAAATTTGTGGTTGTCTTCGTAGATGATATCTTAATCTTTTCAAAGAATGAGGAAGAGCATGCTCATCATCTGAAAGAAATCATGGAAACTCTCCATTCACATCAGCTAAAAGCCAAATTCTCCAAGTGCCACTTTTGGAGAAAGGAGGTAAGATTTCTGGGGCATATAGTGTCCAAAGAGGGGTTGGCTGTGGACCCCGCGAAAGTGGTGGCAAAACAAGATTGGAAGACACCAAGAAGTGCAACCGAAGTTCAAAGCTTTCTTGGGCTAGCCGGGTTTTACCGAAAGTTTATTAGGGATTTCGCGAAAATCTCAGCCCCACTCACAAGGCTAACAAAGAAGAATCTGGCGTTCACCTGAGATTTGGACTGCGAGTTTGCTTTCCAACGATTAAAAAGGGCTCTCACAACAGCCCCAGTTCTGACCTTGCCAGATGGAAGCAAAATGTTCACAGTATACACGGATGCATGTGGAACGGGACTAGGCGTTGTTCTAATGCAAGAAGGACGGGTAGTAGCTTATGGCGGAAGACAATTGAAAGTTCATGAAAAGAACTACCCAACTCACGATCTTGAGTTAGCCGCCATCGTCTTTGCACTGAAGTCTTGGCGCCATTATCTCCTAGGTAGTTCGAATTATACACTGACCATAAATCGTTGAAATATCTCTTCTCGCAGAAGGATCTTTACTTGAGGCAGCAAAGATGGATGGAGTTTCTTGCCTCATATGACTTTGAAATTTCCTATACTCCTAGAAAAGGCAACGTGGTAGCAGACGCGTTGAGTCGAAAGAAACTGACCTTAAGCCCGCTCTTTGTGGAAAGGAAAAGCTTGGAGTGTATAGCCAGTTTTAACTTTAGGCCCTCCTCAGATTTTGTACCGGGTTTGTTAGCATCTCTCGAAGTACGCCCTACTTTCTTGGACTCAATAGGGGCTGCACAACGTGAAGACCCTCAGCTTGTTGATGTGATTGATAAACTTATTAGGGGTGAGACTGCTAGTCACCTCAGTAGGTACGCCATCAATGATAAGGGTTGGCTGAGGCGAGATGGAAGATTATGCGTCCTACAAGCAAGGGAGTTGACAAAGAAGGTTCTCGAGGAAGCGCATCATTCCAAGATGACTATACACCCTGGCGGTGATAAGATGTACAAGGATATAAAAAGGACTTTCTTTTGGAGCGGCATGAAGCTAGACGTGGCAGATTTCGTTTCTAAGTGCATGACCTGCCAACAGGTCAAGGCGTAACAGAAGAAGCCTGGAGGACTACTACATCCTTTAGAGGTCCCACAGTGGAAGTGGGATAACATTTCAATGGACTTCATTGATGGACTGCCTAGGTCGAGAAGAGGCAACACTAACATTTGGGTAATAGTGGATTGGCTTACTAAAAGCGCCCACTTTATACCTATCAAGAGTAGAAGGACTCCCGCATCTCTAGCATCTCTTTATCTCAAGGAAATAGTTAGAATCCATGGGATACACTCCAACATTGTTAGTGACCGAGACCCTATCTTCACAAGTGAGTTTTGGCGGAGTCTGCAAGAAGCTGTAGGAACACAGTTATGTTTGAGCACGACCTATCACCCCCAAATCGATGGCCAGACGGAAAGGGTGAATAGAGTTTTGGAGGATCTTTTAAGACTTTGCGTTCTTAACTTTGGAGGGACGTGGGAGGATCACCTTCCTTTAGTAGAATTTTCCTACAACAACAGCTACCAAGCTACCATAGGCATGGCACCCTTCAAAGCCTTGTATGGAAGGCCGTGCAAATCACCAACTTGTTGGTGGGAGTGTACATATAAGCTTATACTTGGGCCAGACATGATTCGAGAGACTTCGGAGAAAGTGGACTTGATACGTAGGAGAATGAAGACTGCCCAAGACAGACAGAAATCCTACGCCGACAAAAGAAGGACCGACCTTGAGTTTGAGGTTAGGGACAGGGTTTTCCTTAAGGTATCTCCTTTAAGGAACGCCATTCGCTTTGGACCCACGGGAAAGCTAGCACCAAGATTTATAGGACCGTTTCCTATCGTCAAGAAGGTTGGGAAGGTGGCCTATAGATTAGAGCTACCCGATAGACTGGCCGGAGTTCACAACGTCTTTCATGTTTCTCACCTCCGGAAGTGTTTGCATGAGTCTGCAGAAGCGGTGGAACCTAGCATTCTAGAAGAAGCCTAAGTGGAACGTGAAGCAACTGTGAGGAAAGTTCCATCCCGCATCTTGGGAACTGAAGTGAAAAAGCTACGCAACCGCGAAGTCAAACTCGTTGAAGTTCAGTGGAGCGATGCCGAGGAAGACGTGACTTGGGAAACTGAGGACAGAATACGCGATGCCTACCCTCTTCTTTTTGAGGGTACATCTTTGATCTCTCGTTTTCCTTAAGTTATGCTTTATCTATCTTTTTAGGTATATCTCCTCGGTCCTTTTCCTAACTTCTTAGGTAGAAAACAAATGGATGCAAATATGTATTTGAAAACATGTTATGGATGATGGCTGCAAATGGTTGCTAGTGATTGCTAGTGGTTGCTCGTGGATGCATATACACACACACCCTAGGTTATAGATCGGCTCAGTCACTTCATATTGCATATGCATGTATGTATTCTCATTTGTATATGATTGAAACTTGATATGCTGTCATATGGTCGTCGCATTTGTATGAATAGTTGTGCACTCATGTAGAATTATGAGTAGGAAAAATTTGCATACATAATGGATTCATGACACTTACATGATTCGCATTAAGGAGTTCAACTGAATCAGTAGACCGCCTGATTTCTGCATTAGATAAGGACATGTACACACACTATGCATATGATCACGAAGCATTATCTTTTAAGGATAGTGGACGCCTGTGTTTGTTGGTTGAGTAGATGGACTGTTGGATGGTAGGATATACATTCTTCCTAACTTGAAGATTTCAGGGACGAAATCCTTTTAAGGGGGGAGAATATAACACCCCGTAAATTCTATAACATTAAGCCTCACAAATTAAAGTGTAACTAATTCAAAATGAAAGAATTAAGGGAAATGGGTTACGCCATTGCGTTCTTCTCGGAATTCTGCTTGAGATAGAGTCAGAGTTTGCGTGAATCGGACTCCGTATGAAGAAGTTATAACCTTCGGAAGTTTCAGAATAAAATTTAAATTCAAACAGCTCAGTTTTAAATTCGAACTTCGAAAAACAGGTTCAAACTGGGCTGGACGGGAAAATTCCCGCCCAGAGACCAGGTCGACCATGGTGTCGACCTGGCCTCCCCAGGTCGACCATGGTGTAGACCTGGCCACCCCAGGTCGACCATAGTGTCGACCTGCCAGTTGACCTACCTGGTCGACCTGGCAGGCTAGGTCTAGCTCTGGCTCGAATTTCTTTGGCTCGGTGTGTCACTAGGGCTGACATGTCACCTCTTGATTGGCTCTTTGAACTTTGTATGGTCTAGATTCCTCTTGTCTTCATCTGACGGCTCAAAACAATTTAAAAATCTATAAATACACCCTAAGTCTCAACTGAAAATTCACATAAAAAAATAAGATGGGAGTCGTCATGCTGCCAGGGAGGAATTGAGCATAGCCGTCAAGAGAGAAAAGCATAGAGACGAATCAAATTAAGAAGAAGATTAAAGTTTAATCAAATAAATCAATGCAACGTTAGTCTACCCAAAGGAGCGCATCTCAATTTCAGAATTCAGAATTCAAGATTCTGCATTCGTTGTAAGTATAGTGACCTTTCAGAATATGAATAAAAACTGTGATGTGATTCGATGTAAATGAAAATAGAATTGTGTTATTGTATGAATATGATATAAATTCTATGTATTGTAATGATTCTGTCATGACTTGTGTATTGATATTCGTGGCCTAAATTGATTGATGCAAGCCTATTGGACATTTGTATATGAAAGTAATAACAATAGCAAGTTGTGGCAAAAACTAGAAATTGATCCCTTTATGTATATGTCGATGGCATGGACTATGTATACTCCCTTAATCTAAGTTAGAATTTATGTAAACATGTTCTAGATTTGAGATCCTTTTTATGCCTACATGACCCAAAACCTATGATATCATTCTTATGTTAATTTGCAAGTATAATTGGATCTATGTTAAGTATCGTTTGGGTTTCATAAACTATGCAAGTTCATGTTGAAATAGGCTATGTGATTAGATGTTATAATTGGACATTTTGGTGAATATAAAACATGCTAGTTTTGTGGTTGACATTATGCCAAGTTAAACATGTTTAAACACAAGTTTGTATTAGCCTAAACTATGCCATTTCATATGTCACCTACTTAGTTATACTTTGATTTGACTGCAAGTTCACATGACCCATATTATATGTTAGTTGAATCGCTAAATTGCAAGTTCATGTGCCACACACCTTTATGTATTACATGTTCTTGATTTCCCCTTTTTCTCACGTTTATAAAGTTGGGTTGAATTGTGACAAGCCCAACACAGGTTATAAAAGTTGCGAACGTACAAACGGGGATAATAATGTTGGGTGTAAAACATGAAAATATATGTTGGCATGGTTGGCACATGCCAACGACAATGACATTTAAGCGGTATGAATTGATATACCCAAGAATAAAAGATATGACATTTACATAATTGAGAAATAATAAAATGTGTAAATTTAGAAAACACGATATGCTTAACCCGAGGTTGGATTGAGTTGTGATGTAAACCTGCCCGGACCCGCCCGACTGTCCAATAGTCACAACAATACCTATCCAATGTGGGTGGTTAAGCATTGAGCCCAATAATGACCCGAGGTTAGACTGAGCTACGGTGTAAACCTGCCCGGAACCGACTGGCACATCCAGTAACCGTAGCAATACCTGTCTAATGTGAGTGGTCTGGTGCTCTAAGAGGCTAAGGACAAATGGTAGGGTTAAGTCAACTATAACACTTAACCAAATTCAACATGTTAACAAGAATTGATGGGTGGGGTTAGGTAAATACAGACATTTAACCACTTAACATGTTTGACTAGAAAATCCTGGTAACGAGGGACCCGTTTCAGCAGTAACCCAAGTTAGGTATCATGGTACCCTGAAACTTGGCAGGGTGGGGCACGATTACTGGGCTGATTGTAAGCGGTCAAAGCGACGGCGGTAGGTGCAATAGTGTAGGTTTTAACGGGGTGCAGGCGTGCACAGACTCCGGAGCAGAAAAATAGGGCACTGGGGGCACCAGTAGTATAACCTATGCCTTTTAGAATTTGTGTCGGGGCCACCACCACGGGTCTTGATACACCCCATGGTGGGACCAGCATAGGTATCTACAATTCTTGGGGGGGGGGGGCGTATGACACATGTTTACGCGAGTAGGAGTCGATCTTTAAATAAAAATGGTGATCACTTCACCCTCAGCATGGGGTGCCAGTTAAAGTAAGCTCAAGTAGGTGCAGAGGTATAGTATGGGTGCGATAGTACATTCGACACTTCCTTAGCTTGTGACACTTTCCTGTTTTCAGTTTATATCTATCATGCCCTTTTCTTATTCACATACTGAAGAGTTACTAGATTTACTCAGGCTTTATGTCTGACTCTATTTTCTTTTCGTCTTCTTTTCTTTTGTTTCCCCCTCCCCCCAGGTCCACAGGGAGGAAACAACTCAGCTCAGTCAGACTCTTTACAAGCTCCAAGAACGTAGATGTATGATTTGGATCTCTTTTGCTAGGATTATGGCTTTGGATATCACTATGGGGATTTTGGTCACTTTATTTATGTTTTATGCTTCTTTAATAATCAAGACAGTAATGAGGTTGTAATGTTGGAAGTATTTTGAGACAATTATGGAATGTTTTGTTTGAACACGTATTGATGAAATAAAAGTCTGTTTGGTTTCCGCTGTTTAAAATATGTGTATTTATATCTGTCTTGAGTTTATCTGTGGCTTTTACTTATAAACCTCCACCAAAGTTAAGGCATTCCCTTTGTGAGTGGCCTTAACGGAGGTGGGATGTTTCAATAGGTATCCTTTACAATAAATAATTAGGAGCGTTTGATTTCTTAAGAATGAATTTGCTTTCGAGGTTTTACAAAATCTTACTTCAACATAATAAGATTTGATTTAATAAATTTTATGAATCTTATTTAAGAGAAATGAAGTAAATGTTAAAAATGAAAATATTTGGATTAAATTTAAGTAAATGGAAAGAATGTGACATTTAAAGAAGCTCGGCTTGGGATTTTGATTAAAAAATAAATAGAAAGACTAGAATTTTACTAAATGGTTATTTAAGCGAAGACATAATAGTTAATTCTCAAAGATACTTTGAAACTCTACATATTGAGTAAACTTGGAATCGCAGTTAAATCTAACTTGGAAAAATGATTTAGAAATATTTCCATATTGAGATGAATTTGAATTCGAGGAAACTGATGGATTATTTCAGATACGGATTGGATTAGATTGGATCATGTGATTTGAACCACATTTTTTTTGAAAGTAAGCTTTCCTTATTACTTGGTTTCACAAATTACTTATAATAAATAAACTTAAACTATTTTGATTATTCAAGCCTTATAATTATCTTATAGCCATTTTGTAACTGTTTTGAACTATAAGCATATATATATATATATATATATATATATATATATATATATATATATATATATATATGCTACATTTTCAGTTCTAACTTACTTGAACATATTTTGTAAATTCAATGTAAAACTTATACCTATTTTGGCAATTAAGGATTTCTATACTATTTTACAACTATATACATTATTTTCAAATTTATACATTACATTGTTTTCAAGTTACTATTCTAATTATTTTTATAAATTTAAACGATCCATGACCAATCCGAGCAAATGAATGCGAAAGGATTAAAATAAAGGTTTCGGGTGATAATGATATTTTGAATAAAAGCGAAATCCAAACTTTAATGGTTTTGATAAGTAATTAAAAATGAAGATTTCAAGAAATAAAGATTTTGCAGAAATTGAAATCTAAACTCAAATGGTGGACAAGGAATATTTGTAAATTTCGGAATTGAAATCTCAACCAAATCAATAATGAATTATTTGATAAATCGATTTTTGGGGCAGTACTCGAAATAAACCGATTTGGTGATATTCGAAATATGATTTCAAATATAATGACCACAGTGTGGAAAATGTAAACGATTGGTTGTTAAAGAGACCAGAGTCAGCAAATGTCATACTCTCTGCCAATGCCAACACAACTTTAACAACTGTGTACATGGTGAAGATTCCAGAACGAAGTAGGATGGTATGGAGGCAATTACTGGATTTGAAGAAAGAGAACGCTGATGGATTGGCCTTGACCTTCGGGTCATAAATAAAATGACTACAACAGGTGTTATACCGTGACTAAGTGAGGTCGCACCTCTGATCGGACACGCTTCTTCGATACCATTTCTATTACTATTGTGATTGATTTGGGTGCACCCTTTAATTATGGGAGTGTGTTCCGAGGTGGACATTAGTTGCTACTATGCGTTACCACCGGTCCGGGCATGCAAATGGTAGAATCCTACCCTGGGTATTCCTCGATGCCTTCTCATATTTATCCTGATCGAGCCCCCTACAATTTTGATTTGCCATTGTTTTCTATGGAGTGCCCTCTGATAACATCAGTACGGTGAATTTACGGTACTATATAGACTATAAGGCTTATAAAAAGTGTAAGAGTAATATGGTAATCCCGCTTACGCTATTTTGTTTTATTTATTTTACTGAATAGACACTATTATAATAGTGTATTATACTATATGTATTAGTTTCACAGATCCTTAAGGGATGGAAAACCCCAAACATCCTTTGAGTTACTGATGCATTCCATGTGAACATTTCACTTGAGTTAATTCACTTATATGAGAATATTAGTCCTGACTCAGGTATTTTGTTTGTTTTATCCTTGCAAAATGCTCTGGTCAAACTTAGTATTACCGCTTGGAGATATATCTATTAGAGCTTGAGATTCATTGGAGATCCAGTCATCCATCTACTATTTCATATGCAGTTATGCTCATCTCTGCTTACTACTGATATTAGTATGATTTTGGTATTCAGTCTTCCGTTGTACCGGTATTTATTTCTATACTCCGATATCATGTAAAGTTAATAGATTTTGTAATGTTGTATAAATTTTACTTTCGCTGCGAGATATTCTATGTTCTGTGTTTGTGATTCTGTGATGATTTATATTTCAACTTCATAAGCAATAACAATCGGTCATTTTGAACGGTTCGAGTTGGTTTAATTACCGATTTGGAGCGGGAAAAATGACAGGTCGTCACAGTGTGGAATCAGAGCTTTGATTAAACAAAGCTTATCTTATGGGGTTGAAACACTCATTAGAGATAGGGTAGTAATACCTTAAAATGAGTGAAATAAGCTTTGGATCATACTCAAGGAAGCATATTTTGAAGATAATTTTTTTTAAATGATTTTAAGTAATTCTTAAAAGGATTTTATATATATAAGAATTTTCTGAAATTTTAGCCTTGTTTTAAAGATTTATCCTTGGTTAAATCTCATTCCTTTGAACTTGTCACATTGCTGGATCCTTCTTAAGTTAGGAATTCATGAATTAGAGTCTTGATCTTACTTGATCCTGTCTTAGGAAACTGGAGTTTACCGCTCTATACATCATGAAATCTTCAACTTATTTAACCTAACCTTGATAAATCCATTTGGTTTGATTCGTTCATTCATCCAGCTTCTAGCTTATAATCCAATTCAACTCAAACTGAACTAAATAGGTGTGGAAATTTAAAGTGAAACCTGAATGTATAATTAATTATTAAACATGTTATTTGGAAGAAGGAAAAACTTAAGTAAATTGAAAATTCAATGTTAATGGGATTATATATAAATGTATATCCCCATATTAAGAAAGATTCAACGATTAAACATTTGTAAACCCATAAAGCTATACTAGAGAAATTTTATACATATGTAGCTTTAAAATTTGGAATCTGAAAAATAAAATCCTAAATCATCTTGGAACTAAATTTGTTTTATGAAAACTAGGAATTTACAATAGTGACTTGTGTATATTGGATTTTATTGGCGTAAGAAAAGCAACATTAGATTTAAGGTTGTGGACACAATACGTGTTGAAGCTTAAAATGTTAAAAAGAAAATATAATATTATATAAATATTTTAAGAATTACAATTTATTTGATTTTCCATTGTAAATTTTAAGATGGTGTATATAAATGATTGTAATCAAAATATGACAAAATAAATAAGTGGGGGAGACCTATAATTTTCCCTGCTTGGAAATTTTACAATTAATATGTTTTGAAATACACTAATTTGTCATATATTCATAAAATATGTATACGCCTTTATTTTAAGAGAAGTGTTTCGAATATTTAGTTGATGTCAAAATTGGACTATCAAGTACCTGAAGAGTTTTTGTACATACACCTAGCTAACGTATGTACAACTCCTTTGTGTACTAGATAACTATAGATTTACACTGTAGTCACTTAAAAATGAATCTAGTGGTTGTTGCAATATCACCAGTGTTTATTTTCAAGTTTCGAAAGTGAGGAAGATGTATAATTCTTATTGGGACGTCAAATTTATTCTTAAAACTTATTTTGTAAAAATGTGAGAAAGAATGAAATTTTTATTTTATATTTAAAAAAAATATTAACTTGATAAGTGTAGGTTTTAAAGAGCATAGTTTGAAAATAATTTGAAAATTCATATATGTTCATTTGAATTCAACTTTAATTGTTTTGAAAAAAATATTTTACACCAGGAAGTTCGAAATATATATATCAATGGGAAATCTAAATTTGTAATATTAAGAATAGTTAAAAAATAATGATATGAATCTGAACAATTTTAGTTGAATCGGATATACAAATTTAAATAGTATGGTGATCTGTAATACTAGAACTCTTTAAAGAATAAGTCTTGAGTGCATATTAAAATGAAATGGAAATGTAAGCATTGAAATAATTGGAAGAGTTGGATCTAGAATATGGGAATAATAGCTTAAAATTGAAAATGTAGGTGGGAAGAAATATAAGCTTTGCTGCAAATAGATCTTCATTTACCATAACTTAAACTTGGTACATAAATACTCATTTTCTCACTAATTTATTCCTGACATGGTTAGTATGACTTTCGGATTTAATCAAACTATGTAAAGACCGTATCAAAAAAAATAATGTGTTTCTATAAATCATTTTATTCTTCTGAAAATGTACAGACTTTTCGAAAATAAAAGAGAATGATATTGCGAAGAAGCATAGTAAATCTAACAATTCCAATAAATGATAAATATTTGCTGTTAAGGATACTACTAATGGATATAAGGTACAAGTGATTCTCATGAAAGAAGTAATATGACTTTTTTTTTCATATGTTTGCATATTATAGTTTGTAAAAGGAGGGTTGCCGCTAGTAGCAGTAGCAAGACTGCTGCCGCTAGCAGTAGTGGTTGCAGCAGTAGCTGTAGTACCACTAGCAGCAGCGGCTGCTGCAACATAAAAAAATGAAATAGGAAAATAGGCTGCTGCCATAGGGCAGCACGGTAACAAAAAAAAATATCAATTAATAACAAATTTTTCATGACCTAGGGAAGCTGATTCATGCTTACAGGGTTCATAATATTACAAACTTTCGATTTACAACACATGCATGCTTTCAAGGTGTGGGAAACCCATGCATAGTACATTGTGCAGATCTTCAAAATGAATGCAGTAACACAACACAAACAATTTTATAGACTTGAAATGAAGTTGATAAAGCACGTATGTACATGGAACTTAAATGAAAACAAATATGCAATAAAAAGAAAGAAAAGGAAACATGCATTCACATGTGAGTAAGATTTTAGGTTGTTTTGTTTATTTGCCTTTTTGTCATAATGCAAAAGAGATGACATATATTGCTTATTGTTATGTACATTTAGCTTTGCTACACACACACACACATTTGATTGTCACCATGTTTTGAGTGCTTTAGTAGATTGCAATGACGCGCTTTGCTTATGGAAGCCCGCTTTTGTGCAATATGCTAAGAAAAATAAGCAAATACGCTTTAAAAACGCTAAATAAGGTACGTATCTCAGATTACTTATTGTATTTGGGTTGTTTTATTTTTGTTTCCCCTATATTGGGGTGCCTCATCGTGTGGATGAGATATATATTGTATTGTGAAAACTAGGCACACATCTCTAAAATCAAATTTAATTAGGCCCACATCCCTCCCAAGTTTTAAATATAAACCCACCCCCTATTTTTAGAAGTTCCGCCTTCTGTTCTCACCAGTTCCGCCTTTACCTTTTTGTGCCCAAAAAAATGCGCCACTTAGTAAAAAAAAAAAAAAAAAATCTAAAATCTGGAAATAAGCATAGAAGTCCACGCCAATCAAAAAAAAAATTGCATACATGTATGCAACTGTTGCATAAGCCATTTTGTTTTGAAAATTTAGGAGAGAAGTTGCATACATGTGTGCAACTATTTTAAATACTTGCATACGTATATGCAATTATTGCATAAAGAAAATTCAGCTAACATTTTGTCTACAGATATGTTGCACACATGTGTGCATGTTTTATGTTTCATCTGCATACTTGAATGCAAGTAAAAGTGAACTGAGTTGCACGGTTATGAATTATTGCACATTTTTATGTAAGAATTATGCAATACATGCACAAAAATATGCAAATAAATCAACGCCGATGCGAAACATAAATAAATGCACATATGTATGCAAGAAAATTCAAATATGTGCATAATATTATGCATTTAACTGCACTTTTCGCTGTTTTCTGTTGTTTTTTGTTTTTACCATGTTTTTTGGACTGAATTTTTTGTCGAATGCATAATTTATTTTAATACTAATTTACATATTTTTTTGACCTATTTTTGAAAAATAGAGACCTAATTTACAATAAGTTTATGACCGGATGTGAGCCTAATTTTAAAACTTAATAGGGATCTGTAAAAAACGCACCTTATTGTATTTGTAAATTTTTCCGGGCAAGCCGTACAAAGGAGATGCTACCCAAATTTTCCGTAACTTCTGGGTGTTAGAAAGTTTTTGAGTTTTTAAATATTTGTAACTTATTTTCTTTCTAACAAGTTTTAAACTAAGTAAAGGTATTTGTAAAGTTATATATGTATATATATATATATTTAATTTTATAAGACGTTTCCTTTTCGAGGACGAAAAGCGCTGAGTGGGGGAGAATGCAACAAACCAGAAACTTTGTCGTATTAAAGTATAAAATTAATTTAAGATTTAATGTTGTAAGTGAATATTTATGATGTTGACTTGAATGTGAAACATGAAATCTCGATATACATTGTACGCGTGTATTTGCATTCTAATGAATACTTGAACGTATATGTTGATTGTAATGTATATAATGTAATGATATGTTACAATTAGTGTCTATCCTTTGAAATGAACACGAAATTACATGAATTATCAATGACGTCGAGTTTTGAAATTAGATTACGTGACATGAAAGTGATCTAACTAATTTTGTAGCAAAACGTCTATGCTCGTCACTTCGTTTAGACCGATTTACGTAATTGATACGAAGGGATAACAAATGTCTTTTATTTGATGTTCAACATTTGAAAAATTGAATTAAATTATGAACTTTAATTTTAATATGAACGTTACGGAAAAACAAACGTTATTAACGTTATTTGAATATTCGAAAATGTAACTTTGGAAATAAATCCAAC
This sequence comes from Allium sativum, assembly GCA_030737875.1. Taxonomy (NCBI): domain Eukaryota; kingdom Viridiplantae; phylum Streptophyta; class Magnoliopsida; order Asparagales; family Amaryllidaceae; genus Allium; species Allium sativum. Next base: position 155,251,383 of record CM060912.1, read on the forward strand.
TTTGAAAATATAAGTCTCGTATTTTGATTTGAGAAGAAAATCGAATATGTACGGTACGATTTAATCTAATATGGAATTGATTTCGAAATATGAGTTGAAACTTATGTACGAATTAAAAGGGCAATTTTAATTTATAGTTGGTTTTGAAATCTAGTTTGTAAATACGTGTAATGTAATAAAGCGAAGAAAATTATTTCATTACAAATATTGGAAATTGATAGGTGAAATATAAGTTGTAATTTTACTTAAGAATTTATTTAATAATTTTTGAACTTAAAATTTAATTTAAACATGAACACTTGGTTAATTTGTACATTGTCTTAGGTTGTGTTAGCGAAATATAAAAACTTGATGCACTTGGAACAAATCTTTAAAGGTCACCACTTTGATTTTTAAACTGAACAAAATCTCAAGATTTGGTAACAACACCTAGAAATATTGTGTTGAAATTATTTTCCATCTGTCTTCATCAACATCTGTCCTTACTCCTCTATAAATGAATTAAAAGCAAGATTTTCTTTGATATTGGGTTCCTGGTTTATAAAATAAAATGTGTACCCTTTACTTCTGTTCACCGTAAATAATTCTCTCCTCCTTTCTCAAATCAATTTCGCATCTTCAAAGAGGAAAACAAAATTTTCTATCACCGATCCTTCCATGGCTGCCGAATCAGAGTACGATCATCATCAGAAGCGCGCGCATGCGACCCCCTTCCACCGCCTTCTCCCTTCGCTCGAAGTCAGCCTTTTTCCTGAAACCCAAATTGTGATCCAGCCCTCAAAATCCCCAAATCAAAACATCGTGACCTAGAGACTCACGCACACCTTTCCAAGCGTCATTTCACCACCAGTAAGCTCTGGCCAATAGCGTCGCAACCTCGATGCCAGTGCTTCTCCTCTCCCCGATAAGTCATGCGTGAGTACCTATCACCAAGAAAAAACCGCGCCCTAGGTATCTGCTTCCTCCATTGAGATCGAAATGCCTCCGATTAGTCGTGAGACCACTGCCACTAATTTGTTTCCATCCTTAAATAAAACCCACTCCAAACTTTCCCTTTATTTCGCATGTGACCATATCTGACCCACGACAACAAAGTGGTGGTGCTCCCTCGTAGTTGCAAACCAGAAGAAGCGGCAACTACTCAGATTCAAAACAATCTCAGCCAAACCCAAGAGCAAATCCAGCAGCTACCTCCGATTATTTGTCTGCACTCCCGGTGCTCGACAGATTGTCTAAAATGCAATTTCAAAGGAATAGAAGTGTTGGCATGGGTAGTAAGTCAAGTCCTAAGTTATGATCCAGTTCGAGTCTTCGTATATGGTTCGATTTCTTTGTCAATTCGACTCAGGCTGGTGAGTCACTTTGATTTTCGAATATTTTCGTATGCTTGTCATCATCCCTTTAAAATATCGATTTTTGATGGTCGTTTGGTTAACTATATAGTTTAAGAACATCGTTGGATTCCCTGGGTGTGTTCGACAAGGGTCAAGTTGGAATGGGTCTATGCATGTCAATATTTCATTTATGTACATATATACACTTATGTATATATGTATATAAAATTTATTGGAAGTGCATTTGTCGGTTGGCTATCAAGCTTCATACACAAATTTCCGTGTCGGTTTTACATTCGTCCCCTAGCCTCGGAAGGTGAGTTTCCCTCACTCACGATTAACTTTTGATTAAGTGAATTAAATATTTGAGATGTTAATAATATGGTAGGTTGTTCTAGAAAATGTTTCTATGTAATTTGTGCACATGTGACACATACCCTACCCCGTTATATGACACTTGTGGATGCGATGGTATGATATGCTATGTTGTATTGCTCTCACCTTGCAAGTTCCCTATAGATTTAGAAAATCACCATGGGTTGAAATGATACATACCTGAATGAATTGTATGAATTTGAGAAAATAAATTCGAATCGAATTGGCATGCGGGTTGAAATGATATTTACCCAGGATTCGAATTTTTCCTTTAAGACGGATTGAAATGATACATATCCGTATCACTTGACCATATGATAGAAAATTACATATAAACACCGTGGTCAATAAAATCTATTTTAAAAGGGTTACAAGTATGTGTTGATTTTAAAAATAGATTTTTGAAATGAAGTTTTTGAATAAAGGAAAATGTTGGAAAAATTTCTCAAACTAAATCTTAATCTTGTTTTAAATTATAATGTTTAAATTTAAATATTTGAACTGATGTTTATTTTAAAAAAGAATTTTTAATATATTTGATTTTTTCTATACTAATTTAAGTTAGCTAAAATACTTGATTCCATAAAATATTTTAGTTAAAGGATTTGGATTTTTAAACTTTTACCACATTTCCATTTTTATAAAGATTTGATATAGTAAATTTTATAAATTTAATTTGAAAAGATCTAATGCAATTCGAATATTGTATAAAGAAAGGTTTGAAAGGATTATTTTCCTTGAAATAACTTAGCTTGGTGAAGTTAAGCAATATTTTGTTTTAATAGAGGCATTTGAGATATTGTAAATTTTTATACTTCAATTAATGGTTTGGGGATAAATAAGATTCTACAAAATCGATTTTTGTATTGATTTTATAATAAATAATTAAGAGTGTTTGATTTCTTAAGAATGAATTCGCTTTCGAGGTTTTACATAATCTTACTTCAATATACTAAGATTTGATTTAATAAATTTTATGAATCTTATTTAAGAGAAATGAAATAAATGTTAAAAATGAAAATCTTTGGATTAAATCTTAGTAACTGGAAAGATGTGCCATTTAAAGAAGCTCGACTTGAGATTTTGGGTAAAAAAATAGCAAGACTGGAATTTTACTGAATGGTGATTTAAGTGACGACATAATAATTAATTGTCGTAGCTACTTTGAAACTCTACATATTGAGTAAACTTGGAATTGTAGTTAAATCTAACTTGGAATAATGATTTCGAAATATTTCCGTTTTGAGACGAATTTGAATTCGAGGTAATTGATGGATTATTTGAAATACGGATTGGATCATGTGATTTGAACCACACTATATTTTTTTGAAAGAAAGCTTTCCTTATTACTTGGTTTCACAAATTACTTATAATAAACAATCTTAAACTATTTCGACTATTCAAACCTTATAATTATCTTATTGCCATTTTGTATCTGTTTTCAACTATATGCATATACATATATATATGCTACATTTTAAATTCTAACTTTCCTGAACATATTTTGTAAATTCAATGTAAAACTTATACCTATTTTGGCTATTAAGGATTTCTATACTATTTTACAACTATATACATTATTTTCAAATTTATACATTACACTATTTTCAAGTTACTATTCTAATTATTTTTAAAAATTTAAACGATCCATGACCAGTCCGAGCAAATGAATCCGAAAGGATTCAAATGAAGGTTTTAGGTGATAATGATATTTTGAGTAAAAGTGAAATCCAAACTTTAATGGTTTTGATAAGTAATTAAAAATGAAGATTTCAAGAAATTTAGATTTTGCGGAAATTGAAATCTAAACTCAAATAGTGGACAAGGAATATTTGTAAAATTCGGATTTGGAATCCCAACCAAATCAATAATGAATTATTTGATAAATTGATTTTTGGAGCAATACTCGAAATAAATCGATTTGGTGATACTCGAAATATGATTTCAAATCTAATTACCACGGTGTGGAGAATGTAAACGATTGGTTGTTAAAGAGACCGGAGTAGGCAGATGTCATACTCTGTGCTAATGCCGACACCACTTTAATAGATGTGTACGAGGTGGAGATTCCAGAACGAAGTAGGATGGTATAAAGGCAATTACTGGATTTAAAGAAAGAGAATGTTGATGGATTGGCCTTGATGACTAAAACAGGTATTATACAGTGACGAAGTGAGGTCGCACCTCCGATCAGACACGATTCTTCGATACCATTTCTATGACTATTGTGAATGATTTTGGTGCACCCTTTGATTATGGGAGTCTGTTCCAAGGTGGGCAGTAGCTGCTACTATGCATTACCACCGGTCCGGGCATGCAAATAGTAGAATCCTACCCTTGGTATTCCTCGGGGTCTTGTCATATTTATCCTGATCGAGCCCCCTACGATTTTGATTTTGTGTTATTTTATATGGAGTGCCCTCTGATAACAGCAGTACGGTGAATTTACGGTACTATATAAACTACAAGGCTTATAAACAATGTAAGGGTAATATGGTAATCTCGCTTATGCTATTTTCATATATTTATTTTACTGAATAGACACTATTATAATAGCGTATTACAATATATGTATTAGTTTAACGGATCCTTAAGGGATGGAAAATCCCAACCATCCTTTGAGTTACTGATGCGTTCCATGTAAACATTTCACTTGAGTTAATTCAATTGTATGAAAATGTTAGTCCTGACTCGGGTATTTTGTTTGTTTTATTCCTTGTAAAATGTTCGGGTTTGACCGAGTATTACAGCTTGGAGATCTATCTATTAGAGCTTGAGATTCGTTGGAGATCCAGTCATCCATCTACTATTTCATATGCAGTTATGCTCATCTCTTCTTACTACTGATATTATATGAGTTTTGTATTCAGTCTTCCGCTGTATCGGTATTTATTTCTATACTTTGATATCATGTAAAGTTAAAAGATTTTGTAATGTTATATAAATTTTACTTCCACTACGAGATATTCTGTGTCGTGTCTTTTATTCTATGATGGTTTATATTTCAACTTCATAAGCAATAACAACCGGTCGTTTTGAATGGTTCGAGTTGGTTTAATTACCGACTTGGAGTTGGAAAAATGATAGGTCGTTACAGTTAGCATGTTCGTAACTTGCCCAATACAGGGACAAATCCAACAAATATTGTATATGACGAATATAAATATATGTTCTGTTAAAAAACGAATACCCACATAATGATCATATATAATACTTATCAGATGAGGCTAAAAACACTCTAAGTGGTTTATGAACAAAATATACTACATATTTTATACTTGTTGAAAAATTTGGCTTTTGATATTTAAATTAAATTCATTAACATTTACATTAAATTAAACCTAAATTAACATAGCAAGTATTGTCTAGTTTAACATTTAAATTGTCTTTCGACCAGCATCACCATCTATAATACATCCACATATTGTGACAGTCTTTGATAGATTTATATTGGACTAAAAATGGACTACGTATGACATGAATCACATGCACTGTAACTCTAGGATATTCTAAGATAACAATAATTGCACAACAACCAGACATTGGAACATGGGTTTCTTTATAAAAACAAATGTTAAAATCATGGAAATTTTCCTCTTCTGCATTTTCCAGTAATTTAATGACAAGCTAGGTGTATATTAAATTAATTTATACGATATCAATCTGCATGAAGCACCAAATTTTAGACTAAATAAGGCTTGCGCAGTTTAATTCCAGTCTAACTGTACATATACGGAGTTTATCAAATATATGTAAATATTCAAAACTTTAATTAATTAAACGTACATTACATAAAATTAATTATCGTCTTCGACGTTTTATAAAATTCATAAACTAAATTATGCTCATCCACACGAAATAACCCACTCAACCCTAAAAACAATAAATTATTCAACATATATGCACACTAATTTGTTGTCACACAAAATATAAACTTCCAATAATTATATAGGTTAATAACAGTAATTAAACTTCAATAACTACACTACACAAAAATGAGGCAATACAAATAGTTAAACTAATAAAATATCCCTAAATTAAAAAATTAGGTAATTAGCGTTTATGTTAATTACCTGATTTGAAGGTGATTAAGAGGTTAGAGAGGAAGAGAATAGAGCTATGCTCCTCGGAGTTGGAGCAGCTGAAAGAGGCACGTAAGGTGGTGGATGGCGATTTAAGGGAAGGAGTAGTGGAATTTTTTTGTATTTTTTGTGAAGGGTTGGAATGGGGAATAAGAAGCAGGTCTCAGTTGTAAGCTCGTGATTTTCCAATTGTAGTAACGACCGCAAATGATATTTTTTCAACGGGTTCTAATGGCTAACTATTTAATTCGTAAAATAAATCTAGTTAATACTATTCATTTTTAGCCATTGTTATATAGCTGTTGATGACCATTGCAAATGTTCGTTATTATATAATATTTGTTTAGTAGTGTTTTATTTCTTGTAACAACTTATGTGAATAATTATAGATATGTTGTAACAACCCGCACCTCCGTTCACGCAAGATATTGTCCCCAACTTAGCCTCCGTATAGTTGTGGGGTTTTGTTCCTCAAAAGGCCTCGGCTTTAGTAAGAGACGGGCTGTAACGGACGCGGGATTTTCGAGCCCGAAAATCAACATCAAACGCCATGTTGACTATTCAAGTATCGAAAACACCGGGTCATTAATAGAAATAAATAAGAGGATGAGAAAGATAAGATAGAACTAATAGGATAGAAGAATAAGAAGAACATCAGAGTCAGAGTAAACACGAATCTCACAGTGGAACGAATAAAATATATATAACATAAATTTGAAATACAATTTTTTATTGTATATACATATCATATCAGAGAATTAACATTTATATGTTACAGCGGAAATAATCTCTAAATAACTAGTGGTGAAACCTCCTGCTTCAAGCTCCTCCAAGTGTATCTGTAAAAGCCTGAAACACTTGACTGCCCGTACAAATTTGGGCACCCAAGAGTTTAGGGAAAACAAACAAAATAAACTCTGGGTCAGTCATTGGAATGGTGTGAGAAAACTCCAACCATATTGTTTAACTTTAAAAATCCTTTTGAAAGAAAGAGTAATAGTAAGACCAACTCACACATAAACATGGACTGTTTTTACCTTACTATAACCAAAACATTTTTGATATCAAAATCCAGTGATATTATAATAATGTCTAATCAAATAAATAACCAAATAGTAGAACGCTTGCATCTCATGCTCTACATACATAGTATAAAATCAAAACCGCAGGGCGCTTATTGGAGATTGGATTCCAACTATGACAAGGTATGGGACCACCTTCCGATTAATGTACTCTAAAGAGGAATACACTGGGTTCAACAAGAACGTCTTGCAACCCGGCCCATACATGACCGACCACTCATTTCTCTTGAGTGTGTCGAATATATTGCCACCTACGGTTGGGCCCACACAACCATTATCCGAAGATACAAAAATGAAAGAAGAACAAATACGAATTTTCTCTAGATGGTGACAATACACCCTAATGGGAATGACCCACATAGCCATGATGCTTGCCCGATTTTTGTCATTTCCCAGTTGTGAGGCTTGAGGTTATAATCGCTCCAGAACATCTGATCACCATTCACTTTGAATGCCACATCGTCAAACCCGTCAATTCACTAATCGATTTCCAAAAATATCATGGGTATAAAAAGCTAAGAGGAACGAATTCCTCCTCCACCAGACGTAATACCTTTAAGAGATCAATCGTACGTGATTTGTTAGGTATAATCTGTCAGACACTCGTCCATACAAGTTGTCCTGGGACTGGACAAACAGAAAGCACAATTCTGGAATAGAAAGACCCTTGCATTTCACTCCTTCTTCAATTGTCTTCAGCATAATCTAATTCGCAGCGCCTATGCCTATACGGAGTGGTTCTCGGATAATATATCCAACCGGTCTCTCCATATTGACAACGATGGTCAAAACACTTCGATAGTCGGTTATTTAACTATCGAAGTAAAAACAAACATCCATTCAAATGTACAACCAATCATCACACAATCACTGGCTCTTTATATAAATATTTATTTTCTAGCTTCCCATATATTTATAAACTCTTCTTTATTTCCCTTTTCTCGAAAGTATTACATCATATTTCAAAACTCCTTTAGCCTTCCTTTACTTCGGAAATAGCGATATATATGTATATAATTTATTCAATATTTGATTATCATTTCTTATATGACCTAAAACCAATGTCGAACGACATATTTTATCATTAATGTTTTTATCAATTTCCACACTTGAAGATTTCCATTTAATACGGGAAATATATTAAATCTCAATTATTCATCTTTGTTCCCAACCCAACATAGCATTTCTACGCTTCTTTGGAAAAACACCTTTACTTGCTTATTACTTAGAATAAGTGGATTTCAAACCAAACTGTTTCCATTCCATAGGGAATAGTGCTATATATAAAAATCACGCTTAAGCTTGGTCACAACGTAAATTTATCGTTACAGTTCAAAAACTTGCAATACGCTGTAATTTCTCCTTTATAATTAATCCTGACATCTCTTTCCGTTACAAACTGATACCATTCCTCGATAATAGTGAAGCCGTTCAAGTTGGGGTATTTTATTTACCTCTCAGACCTTGATAGACAACGTTCTTATCTTAGAATAGATATAAGCCCGGAACTCTAACCCCTTATTATTTCTAATCTCAATCAAACCGTATTTCTTGTTTCATTTTACAATATAGTTTCTGTAACGCCATATACTTACTTTGAAACCTCCATTGTTTATGGCTATTTATATTAAATATTAACTCTTCACTCTCCTTGGAAAACAATTTCAAATATTTAAAAAATCTTATTTCCCATTTTCCAAAAGATGTATATTATTAATGCTCGAAAATGTTTCCCGTTTCCAATACAACTATTTATATCTGCAAAACTTTTGCTTCTAAAACCTTATTCATCTTTAAAACGGGAATAATATTTCTTTATAAGAATTGGACTTGTTACATAAATCTTGAGTTCATTTGTAATTACCATTCCCGGTTACAACTCCATTCATCGAGTTATTTCAGCAATTTATATTACAATTTTACTTTATAACTCTAATTGCAAGTAACTTCTTATTAAATAAATATAAAGTTATTCTGAATATCGATTACATATTTTATTATGATTTATTTACTTCAGACCAAACATTACAATTTTATCAAATTATATAATATATAATTTCTAAAAATAACTATTTCTAAACCATTCGACATAGTCGAATTTTTGATTACAACCCTTATGGATTCATTTCAGTCCTATTGTATTTCGAACATCGAAATAAATTTCATCCTTTTCTTTGAATGATTTTCCACTCCCCATTTCTAAATTTATTCTTACTTTTTTCCAAATTATTTAATAATAATTATTTCACTTTATCTCTAATTATTGATTATAAATCAACTACTTGTTTTAATATAATTAAAACAAGTTATCATATACCATTCCAATCGAATTTCAAATTTCATTTTTAAAAATAGATTTTCCCTTTCCAAAACCCAAATTCATTTTCATCCTAATCAAATATAATTTACGGTATTTAAATACCAGTTATTTCAGGGCTTATGTTATTCAAACATTTCAAGCACACAATAATCAATCACATATTATCGGTCATATCAGTCAATGCAATACATGAAATAAAATAACAATATAATTGTTGAGGAATCCAGTTGGATTCCTCCAACCTGTTTCCTGCATCCACAGACGTTAGTTGACATAAATAACACCAATTTCATATCGGTATGAAATATAATGTTAAACAGCATCAGTATTCAATCGACAATTTATAACGGTAATTATTATTTCAACCAAGCAATTTAGTAAATCATTTAAGCAACCATTGCACGCAAGATTCAATCATCCATTTATAATTGTTTAAAATATAATTATAATATTTTAAAATAGAACAGAGCTAGTGAATTTACTCATCTTTGCGCGTTAACCGTTAAATAACGATTTGCGTCAGTTGATTATATCATGAAATTCCAGTGGCTCAGCTTGCCGTGAAATAAGTTCTCCAATGTAGATCTCGTCATCTTGATTCCAACGGATTTGTGTAATTCCATTTCATATTGTCCCGTCCATTTCTTGACTGCACCCAAATACAGTGCCCCTTGCGTACAACCCTCTTCCATGATTAAGAGCATCAAACCTGTTAGCTAAGCCAACACCTAGATTTACATTTACATCCTTTCCCGCTACTATAGTGGCATGAGTAGCTTCAACATGATCATCAGAACATTAATGAAATTTCCACTTGAACTCTTTCCATTTAAAGTATTACCACATTTGTTTGCCATAACTTCCTGTTATGGTTAAGAACCGCTTTCCACAAATGTTCTCTTTGCCCAAATAAATCAATTCTTCAACATAAATTCCTCCACGTCAAACTTCATGCTGTTGGAGAATGGTAATTTTGTTCAATACTTCAAAAAGCACTAGTATAATGTATATAAAAGACCCCCAAAACCAAACTGATATGTGTGCAAGCACTAACCCACTAGCCTAGTTCTCACATTAATCCCAACCATCAATTCGCAAAAAAAAACTCTCCTCCGGTGTGTTTCAGATCTGGTCAACCTCCTCCATCACTCTTGGCTTCCATTCACCATCTCGGACGCACGCATACTTCAGCATTCATCATACACAGACTCTTAACCTCCGGCGATTTCCCATGAATTTCCGTGTTTTACACTACCTAGTACTTTCGCAAGCCCCCTCCGTGCTTTAGAGCATCCACGCAACCCACTATCTTTCCTCACGCAAGTCTCCCACCTTCACGTGTTCGATCCTCCACCAACATAGGTGGCCATACTCTTGCACGTTAACTCTCCTACGTGCACAACACACATACAGCTCGTGCTCTCTCTACCCCAACGCAATCCATCTCCGTCCAAATCCCTACTTCAAAAAGGAAAAGTCGCGTCCCTGCATCCATGCACCGCATTCCAGTGTTTGCTGTGTCAGAAGCCAGCGTTAAAAAGGATGCTCGAACATGGAAAGGAACCATTTCGAATGTATGATATTTGAGATTTTAGTGGAAGGCTTTTGTTTGTTTTATATGGTATCGGTCATGAAACAACTCAGCCACTGCTTTGTAATTCTACTGAAAAAACGATGTGTTTATGTAGAAGAAGGAACCTTGGCTGCCAAGGAGTAGCGAAATAGGTAAGGTACATATAGGTTAAAATTTCAACGATTAGGCATCTGCTTTTCTCCTAGCTTAGGGTAGCACTTGTTTTATTTGAAAACTCATGGATTGTTTGTCTTTGGCATGAAGCAGTCGAGATCCATTAGTTTCGTAGAAATTGGTTTGACAGGTGAAGGAACACATCATATAGGGTATGCAGCTAAAACTAGTATAGAATTGTGACAGTTCATGACATGTTCATCACGTGTAAGCGAATAGAGTAGGTTTCGAATATGAAAATACATTGCAGTGTAGTTTCCATAGCTATTAAGTTGGGTAGGAGGTAGTGTGAAAACTCATGAGCTGATGTTACGTGAAAGTACATATGTAAATCAAACTTTTACATCGTGAGAAAGAAATAGTATACCCCGTTACATAAGATTCTGTTCATTTACGGACCATTACCGACAAAAATAAAAATATTATTGAGTCGAGCAATGTGTCACGATCCTAAAAATATAATAATATCGGTAGGTTAACTTATATTGTGAAACCCCAAAATATTGATATAGGGTGCAAAATACTCCAAATAAAAAGTTGCTTATTTTACAAAATAAAAATTACAGTAAAATTCTACAAATTAAATTATCACTGTGTCTCAACAGAATCTTGTCTAAATTCGAAACCAATATTTAAATCTATTAATTAATCTGTTTGGCTTATAAACGCTCCACGGTGACTTTCTGGATATTTGATTTGGACATATCCCACAATTTATACGACGAAATCTCCATTTTCCACTACTGTTAGAATGATATAGTTTAACGGATTCCAACGTTTCTTATTTCGAAGAAATCCGACAAATAACGAGTCATATACACTCAGTTGAAGTTCAGAACGTTAAATTACGAACTGCCGCGACATTATAAGCTCGATTATATTTAATATATATTTTTATATGTTCAACTTCGTTTTAATTAATATATAAATCCACTTAAACAACGAATTCAATATTTAAACCAATTTAAATATTGGAATACAAACTGATAAAAATGCGGGACGTTACATTCCTTCCCCCTTAAAAGAATTTCGTCCCCGAAATTACTAAGGTAGGGAAAATGCTACAATTCATATTACAACCAGATTAAAAATCTTTTATTTTATTTTTTAAATTCAGTTTCAACAGAACCAATTAATTAAAATATTAATTTCTTCATATTAATGATTACTTTCAAAAATTCTGAAAATTTCCTAATGGCTTAAATTTTCGGAGAATTTCGCCAGCATCTCCTATGCACGGCTCATTTGGTACTACTACAACTTGCCTCTCTGGGCTTTCTCCAATTTAACAGAAATCAAACAGCCAAACGGCTTTCCAAACAGAAAAAATCTCATACTCGTTTAAAATATAAACATGTACCTTTTTGGTTGGGCATCCAATTCTAACTCTTCCATTTGATATTCCATCAGCATATACTCATGCATTCCAAATATTGATCTCCAATCCACTTATCCACATCAAATCATTCTCCAGTACCCAAGCCAAATTCCAGTTCAAACTCCAAATCAAATTCCAAATTCTTCCTCAACAATTCAATTCCATAACCGTATTCAGTTCCATTCCAACAATCTTATTTCACAAGTTCAATTACTTTGCCAAGTTGAATTCTATTCCAATACGATTTCCATTTAACTGGCTTCAATTCATTTCCAATTTTATTTCAGTACCATTTTCCATCAAATTCCAATTCTATTAATTAATCCGTTTGGCTTATAAACGCTCCACGGCGACTTTTTGGATATTTGATTTGGACATATCCCACAATCTATACGACGAAATCTCCATTTTCCACTGCTGTTAGAAAGATATAGTTTAACGGATTCCAACGTTTCTTGTTTCGAAGAAATCTGACAAATAACGAGTCATATACACTCAGTTGAAGTTCAGAACGTTAAATTACGAACTACCGTGACATTATAAGCTCGATTATATTTAATATATATTTTTATACGTTCAACTTCGTTTTAATTAATATATAAATCCACTTATATTACGAATTCAATATTTAAACTAATTTAAATATTGAAATACAAACTGATAAAAATGCGGGATGTTACATGGGCTCTACTATATAAGTACCCACTTCACACAGGTTTCCACGATATGGGACTTAGGGGTGTTACAATCTCCTTTCCTACAGAGCCCACCATCCCCGTTGGCTCACAAACACCTCACCCAAGCACTATGGTCCACACAGGAGCCACAATTCCGGCTGGGTATTGGCTCCGATATCACTGTAACGACACGGATTTCTCCCGGACCTAATCGATCGCTAAATCGACCAAGACCGTTCAAAACTCGGATACGCTAACTCTGGGAATACAACCCATCAGAACAAATAACAGAAGACTTTATAAACATCATAATAATGTTACATCAGAGTACAGAATATATCAGAGTACATCAAAATATAGTACAACGGAAGATTAATTTACAATAAATGTAATACAATGCAGCGGAACCAAATAAACTAACACAGCGAAAGACTATCCATGTTCTGAACACAGCTTTGAGCTTCGATCCAGAATCCTCCTCAATAAATAAATATCTTCAAAACAAGCCACTCGACTGCCCGTGTGGAAAATATAGGCACCCGAGTTTGCAAGTGAAACAAACTACGAGTCAGTCATGGGACTGGTATGAGAAGTCTTTACTTAACTCATCTAATAATAAGGCAAATCACAGGACCACGCCGCTAACGTGGAACGGGTTTACTCCATTGGATTGCCAGCGCATAAATTTAACAAATCTTTTAAAAATAACGTAATGGTTTTTATAAAAAAACGAAATCATTATAAGACTCAAGTCCCATCACACAATGCAACGCAAACCGAAGGATAGAGTTTTACCTTGTAATGATCAAACATGCTTGATACGTATAAAACAATATTTAATATTATTATTAGTGTCTAATCTATTTAAAAACACTTTCAAAGTAAATGTATCAATCCTAGATGGCATAGTACCCCATCCTACTATGTCGCCATATATAGGTTTACAATCAAATCCGTAATGTCGTATTGGAAATTGGGTTTCCATCATGAGTCAAGGATAGGGATGATCTCCTTACCAATTCGAGACACTCTAGTAAATGTCTCAAGGCTCGGACGACGACGAGCCCTTGGATCCTCTAAGGACGGTCCACAAATACTTTAGTGGATTAGTTATGTCTGAACAATACGCTTCTCGGTCCTATTGGACCTAACACTTGGCCAGTAGCAACCAATATTCCGAGGCCTCGCAATCTATCATCCACATAAGTAAAAATGTCTAGGCTCAATACCATGACACCACTTCTAGCTGGAAAGAAACGCGTGCACTCCTTGGGTCCCTTATCCCGTTTTTGACTCCTATCAGGGTGTGAGGCTCGCAAAGTAACGCTATACACAAATCTATGCCTAAATAAAGTTGTGCTTTGATCATCAACCACAAGGCTATGCTTTTCAACAAAAGCCTTGATCATTTGCTTCTTGGCATGCCACATTGACAGTCCACGCCATGCGACTGATAACTATCAATATATAACCTCTAAGCTCGTACGTCTCAAAGAAGGGTGTTAAGCAAGAGAATAAATTCTCCGCCTCCAATAGATATATATTAAATATAAATCAATTCGCACAGAACGAAATCCAATGTCAGACACACATCCATTTACAAGTCCGTTCTGGGTCTGAACGAAACCGGAGACACCTTATTCCTCGTCCCATATGTCCAATACGAAAGAGAGGTTCTCGCATATCCGGACAATCAACAAGTACGTCTGGACAACTACCACTTTAACCCTTTACTGGGAGCTGACCAATGCCGGGAATCAGTAGTCGTCCTTTCGATGCGAAGATCGTCGGTCTTCAAACACTGTCTTTAATATCTTCGATTTAAATCGTCGTATAATTATTTGAAATGAGATTGAACTCGGTATTTTCAAATAATTCTCGAATATATATAATTTAAATCATTTCATATCATTAATATTATTTTATAACAATTTATCGCTATTTTTATTTATATAAAAGTAGCCCAATTAATTTGACGATGCTTCAGGTCAATAGACGACCCTGTCGCTGTTTTCATCCAAATTTTTATTACATATTTCTCGAAATATAACCGTTGGAATTTAACAAAATTAATATCGTTGGAATGATCTTCCCAAAGCGAACCTAACGGTTTTAGTTTTGGGGAAATCCGACGGTTGGATCTTTCGGTATAATCGTTTAAAGGTAGGATTCCGAAACGCGAACTACCGCGCGTGATTCGTTTAATTTTAATTTATATATATATATAAATATATATATAAATAAAAATCGTTCAACGATTTCACTAACATATTAAAAATGATGTTTTTCACAAATAAAGCATATATTAGTATTTAAACGTTTTCCTATTTTACTAACATGTAAAATGTAATATTTTTAATTACAAATCCTATTTTAACCTATAATCCCTTTTCATCTAAATGTACATGTAAAATGTAACATTTTTAATGAAACTAAATAAACATTAAAATGTCCCTTTTTAATCTCTAAAACCATTTCCAATGTACATTTTATTTTTATAAATGAATCATTTTATACATTAAAAATGTTTCTTTTTAATGTTTACATAATATGCTAATAAACGTGTCATTTTAATAACGAATCATTTCATTCATTAAAAATGTTTCTTTTTAATGTTTATAAAATTTACTAATAAACATGTTACTCTAAATAATGAATCATTTTATACATTAAAAATGTCTCTTATTAATGTTTACAAAATTTACTAATAAAAATGTTACTCTAAATAATGAATCATTTTATACATTAAAAATGTCTCTTTTTAATGTTTATAAAATTTACTAATAAACATGTTACTTTAAATAATGAATCATTTTATAAATTAAAAATGCCTCTTTTTGATGTTTACAAAATTCTGACCATTCCTATGTTCACATATATACAATAAAAGAAAGTTTTATTGTCTACACAATTCCTACATTTCATATGTATAAATAAAAAGAAGAATTTTATTTATACGACAATTTCTATGCTTTATATGTATAAAAAGAAGAATTTCATTTTCTACACAGTTTCTATGTTAACATGTGACAAATAAAAAGGAGACTTTTATTGTCTACGCATTCCTATTTTCATATGTATAAATAAAAAGAAGAATTTTATTTCCTACTCATATTCTATGTTAACATGTGACAAATAAGAGGGAGAGTTTTATTGTCTACACGTTTTCTACATTTCACATGGCAAATAAAAAGAGAAATTTTTATTTGTATACAAATTTTCAACAATTCCATTATATTCAATTAAATCAAACAGATCACCACAAACAACATCAACTTATTCAAATCAAATCGCGTACAATACCAAACTGAAATTAACAGTGTATATGTAAAAATTTCTCAACGCGATAATAAGTAATAAATTTTAATTATTTAAATAAGAAATCTCACATTGGGTTTACTCCTTTAGAAATTCATGGCTAGATCCGTTTCTGTTCCAATCAGTTCTGAAATGTTGGTCTTGAATTTACGGTACCAACGCTGTCAGTTTCATCAAATTCGGATAAGATTTGAACCAGATATTGTAGTTTGTATGTTAATTACTTTTAAAACCAATTAATTATTTAATTAATAAGTTTAATTACATCCATTAACCCCTTACTCTGAAATTATCGGCCTCTCCCTTCTTCGTTATTTATGGTAATCGAACACCTAAATGTTGACCTCGTCAGAGCCCTTGCGCATGTAGAGCGAAGAAGCAGGAGGATGATCCAATCGTGCCGCAGCGTCGACCTAGGGAGGTGTTGCCATCGCCCAGAATAGGGTGGAGCTCGGCCCCCCCACCGTTCCATAAATCACCACCAAAGGCGTGGCTTTTGCTGCTCGAAATTGAACCCTTCAGATCGAAATTTTAGATCTTAACCGTATGATTTTAAGGAGCTCGAAAATCTCTTCATCTTTTGTTTTACAATCACGTTGAATTACTTGGTGGACTGGGAGAATTTAAAGTTTTAAAATCTAACGAGCTCATCCATTGAAAAGGATATGGCAACGGCTGTCCAAATAGGATTAGGGTTTCTAATTTTTTTATTGACCTATATTTATAATATTTAATTCTTTAATTTTCAAAAAAGCCCGTTAATTCCTACTAGCTCCAAAACCAGCTCATTAAATGTTGCCCCTAGCCAAATACCCCTATTCCGGACACAATGGACTAGGTCTCATCTGCCCATTTGATCGTTTCAGCCCATTTTTCTTTAAATTAAAATATAAAACATTTTAATAATAAATTTGATCGTACATTTTAATTTACCAGGGCCACATACTGACTCTAAAAATTACAAACAAATTATTTCTAGCTTTGTTTTGACGATACGATCCTAATAAGACAAATTTCGTCGAATTTGGAGACCGTTTGAAAATTGGCCATTTTCTGGTCGATCCAATTCAACTGAAATTGACCAAACACGTTTTAATTTTCCACGCTCATATATTAATTCTAAAAATTATGAAATTTGAAATATAACAATAATTTGCCATTCCGGATCCAAAAAAAGTGGTCTCATCGAGAACGAAGGTCGTTTATAAAATGGCTATTTTTATATTAAAATATATATATATTCCATCGTGACTTTTCTAAATTTTAAACTTGACATAACTTTTTATTCCCGTTATGAAATCTAGATTTTTCACATTCGTTAGAAAGATATTGTTAAACAGATTCAAATATTTCTTGTTTTACTGAAATTCGATTTATTTTGAATTCTGTACATTCAATTTAAATTTAAAATCGAATTTTCAAACTACCGCGCCATTTCAAGCTCGATTTATAATTAAAATAAATTTATTCATTCTAACTTCATTTTAAATTAATTTTTAGTTGTTATTATTTAATATAAATCATTTAAAATATTCAAAATCCATTAAAATTGCTAAAATACAAATTTTAAATTGGTTCTGAAATTCCGGGTTGTTACAATCTCCTCCACTTAAAATCTTTTCGTCCTCGAAAAGGAACGGAGCTGAAAGTTGTTTAACTAACCAGCTCAACTTTCATTCTTTTATTGGATTCAATTTAATTTTATTAGTTGAACTAATAATCACACAACACAATCATCAGTCAATTAGTTGATTAGCTTTTCAAATATATATAACTTTTATATATTCAAAAATCATATTTTCTGAGATCGGATTATATATATAATCATAAATACGTTAATTATAACTTGTCACTCTCGACTCATTCTAGGGCATTTCTAACCCCATCTCTAACGAGTTTTCTCATTCTAGGATACTACTGATCCTATCTCTAATGAGTATTCTTTTATAGGATATTTCTATTCCTACCTCTGATGAGTCTTTTGTTCGGTTCTAATGAGTTGTACCCTAAAGATTTGAGTTAACCAAAGCTCTGATACCAAAGTAACAACCCGCACCTCCGTTCATGCAAGATGTTGTCCCCAACTTAGCCACCGTATAGGTGTGGGGTTTTGTTCCTCAAAAGGCCTCAGCGTTAGTAAGAGATGGGCTCTACTATATAAGTATCCACTTCACACAGGCTTCCACGATGTGGGACTTAGGGGTGTTACATATGTCTACATTTATTCAAAGTAAGTGCAGATATTTATATTACATTTTTTGGTCAGTAATCTTCCATTGATGTTTGCAAATTTTTTAAGAAGTGTGGCAAAAAATCATAGACATAAATTGTTTTAGGAAAATATAGACCTGCTTCGCATATAAATTTAGGGAGGGATTCACTTTTAGTTATATTTTATTTTGTAACGACATGCCTTTTTGACCGCTTCATGTTGGTAATTAAACCAACTAGAAACGTTTACAAAGACATTTTGTTATTGTTTATCGAGTTTAAAACAGAATAAACACACAGAATCACCGACATAATAGATAACACAATCTCTCACAACGAAAATTTTACTATATAATCAGATTTTATACAATATTTTTATTATACAACAGAAGATTTAAATGCATAAGATTTATTTATATAAGCTAAAGAATTGACGAACCCAAAGCGAGTGTGTCTACCCTACTCCCTAACTTCGATAGCTGAAGTCTTTAATTCTGCAATACTCGGTTCTAACCCGAGCGTTCCATGTGAAACATAAAACACTCGAGTTAGGATTAACTTTATTCAAGTAAGTCAACTTCAATAAAACAGTAAAATATAATAAGTAATCCTAGCAGATTTTCAATATTCAAGTATGCCAAATATCCAATATACTGCTGAGATATATATTTGGATAAAAAGCGAAAAAATTGGGACAAGACAAACTTCAAGGAAGCATACAAGCATAGATTTCCAAACAGGACTGCCTATAAAGGAGGCAACATAGGTTGCAGGAAGACAACAGGTGTGTTCACGGGGTGACAGTGAGCACAACAAGTATCAAATAGGCCATTTAACACAACTGCATGTATACGTATGCCAATATACGTACATGATATATATATATATACACACACAGATATATATATATATATATATGTATTGACCACCACTTATGTACACGGTCTAGGGTCCAACGAGGGAATTAAAGCCTGCATTACATGGCAATTGGCACAACAACAGTCAAATGCTACATCAAACTGTGGTGCATGGAAAGGAATCAAAGTGGAACGGATAACAAGGGATGCACGACCATAGAATGTCTTGTATATATAGGAACACAACAAGACATATATTCATTGCGGCATGCATTGACCGGACAACGCACATTTCGAAATATAAGGTGAAGAGTATAAATGTACACATGTTAGTTCAACCCATGGAAATGTGTAAATACAAAAGAATAGAGAAAATCAAAATAGAAAGAGAGGGAGCGCTTTATGATCAGATAAGGGAACTAAAAAAAGTCAAACTCTGGAAGCCTGGAACAAAACCAGACCCAAGGCTCATGCTGGACTCAACAGCTTAGAATCACATCTGGTAAATGCAAGGAATAGACAAAACCCTAAAATACTCAACTATATGAAGAGTTAATTAAGGTAGGTAGAAAATTAAAGAAGAAAATATATGAACATATAAAGGTAAGACATAATAAGTAGTAGGTCGATGTATCAAACATTCAGGCCAAGGTATGGCATGCACAAAGACCAAGAAACATAAGGCAGCTTCAATTTCAGGGTAAATTAAAAACCGAGCATGTATCCTTATTTTTTCAAAACAAAGAAAGGCATCTGTAAACGTGTACATCGGGTTTCACAAGACTGGGAGTGCGAACTAACATATGCGCTTCTAATTGAATATATGCATCAGACCCGATGTATTCTTTTATGTATGAATTTAAACAAGGTTACAACATGCACATTTAAACAAGGTCACAGCATGCACGTTTAATCAACAAGCAAGGGGAGGTGAACATAACAAGTTTCGTTTTTTCTTTCCAAACACGACACAAAAAGTTTTTTAAAAGGGTAGCATGTGCTCAGGCTTCAATGAGTAAAAATTAATGTTTAGGTTACTGTAGAAGTGATGCAATATAAATCACAATGATATACATATATATGGATATCAAGTCACATGTATACATGCATGTAGATGCATATATACGCATGATGACTTGACATATACATAGTTAAAATTTAAAGTTACTACTATAAAAAATTCAATATCAAATCTGGGATGCACCATTAACAATACGTGTCTAAACCTACACGTGTAAGCATATACACATATATAAAAGGTGGATAGGTGCAGGGTTTTTTAAAGCTAATGCAAATTATATCCGAATTAGCAAAATGCAAATACGTAATTTCACTGACTATTACCAGCCATGGTTATATAGGAGTCACAATGCAGACCAAACAAGCCAGGATAGGCCAAGGTGAAGATAAAGTTCACAATTGCCAAATTTCAAGTATGAAAATCTCATCAGGTCAAGAACAAGTCAAAATTAAGGCTACAACAACAATCATGAACAAGGCAAGCATACAGGGACAAGACAATTGCCAACACACACACACACAAGTGAACTCAGTGGAAAACGGTACAAACAAGACAAAATTAATTATTTTATTTAGTCTTATTTACTGAGGTTGAGATGCTTAAATAAAAATTAATCGTGGGCAGATACTCACCTTGTACAGCAATGTTTTAAGGTGTTGAAGCTTCACTGGTCTGGAGTGCTTCGGGTTCGAATCGGATTACTGGATGGAGTGCTACTTCCCTGGCTGAAGGCAAAGGCCTTGATTCGATAGTGATTTAAATTAGGGGATGGAAAATTGAGGAATGGTGGAGGAGGCTATTTTCGAATTTGAGAAGAACGAATTGGGGAAAAGGGCTTTTCAGCTAGAAAGAATGAAAGCGAAGAGAGGAGGTAAGAATGGCAATGAGGCGGGTTGGGGCAGGTTTCTCATGCCCCAGACCTACCGCAAACTTTTTAAACCCCCAAACCCGCCTCGTAAACCCGGTGCAGGTCTAGAATTTTGCCCCATACCCAAAACCCGTACGGATCAGGGTAGACCCGCCCCGCCCCACGACACGGTGAAATTGTGTTTTAATGTACGCGAATTTATATACTTATGTTTTTTCACTAAACGATGAATTATATACAAATAATAATATATTTACAATGATAAGAGAATATAATAAAATGAGTTGTAAAATAATAGTTCAAAATGTTTGCATTTGTTATTATACGATTATCAGTGATGCAGCTTAATACTATGAAAATTTTATAATTTGTTGATTGAAATAATATAATATTCAAGTCATAACTACATAAACCTAAGAAGATTAACATGTAATATTTATGATTATAAAGTATTAATGATGTTTTAATAATGCGGGTCGAGGTGGGGCGGGTAAGCCGTGCCTCATACCCAACCCTAGACCCGGACCTCCAAAAGCGAGTCGTGGGTCTACCTTCTCCGAAGACCCAATGGGGCAGGTCTAATCGGGTCAAAATAGGGGAGGGTCAAGCGGGTTTGGACCATAGACCCGCCCCATTGCCATCTTTAAGAGGACGATTTCGTGATTTCTATTTTGGGGCAAGGAACGAATGCGTGTGAAATTTTTTAGAAGAAAACAACCACGTGGTGATAAATGCAGAAGACATAGGTAGGTGTTGAAAATCTCAGCGTAGGTTAAACAAGTGGCACTTCATGCTAAAGAATTATATTTTTAAGTGTATACATACTCTTTATTATACTCTGTGTATACTAAATACAAGTGTATTTACAAATACACTTTCAAATACATCCATTAAATTAAATTAAATTAAAACCAATTTCCAACTTAATAAATTAATTTATAAATCGTCAAGTTAAATTTTATAATTAGGTTATTTACAGATATTCAAACAACATATTTTCAAATAGTTCAAATATTAATAATGATAAGTTTTAATCAAACTATTTAAATTCAAATATTAAAAGTAAATTTAACCATACAAGATTAATTCAATACTAAGTTAAAATTGACTAGATTTAAAATTTTAAACAAATTCCATGTATAACATCAATTTTAAATACTAAATCCAAATTAATTTCATATTTTAAAACGTTGAAAACTCGGGTCATTACAATCTCTCATCCTTAAAAAATTTCATCCTCAAAAAGGAGAGGTTGTTAAATCATACCAATGTACACACAAATTTATTATAATAAGACCAAATTTATTTTATATCGTAATTGACAAATGATATCGTAATTGACCAAATTTATTATACTAAGACCAAATTTTGTTAGATTGATTTATGCGATCGATTTGCAGTAGTGACAAATGATATCGTAATTGACATTAAAAAAAATCTAAATTAAATAACGAAACTTAATATTCGAGATACATATAACTAGACATAATGAAGAAATAAATTTTGTAGTATAATATGCAAATTTCTTTCGTTCATGTCAATTTTGTTTGACATTTACATTAATTGCTCAAAATTAAAATTTTCCATCATTTATGCAAATCTGAACTGAAGTTACTAGACAATATTCTAAGAACTACACTATTTTTCGTTTTGTAAAATTCGAACCTTTGTTGTTACAAATCTTTAATTTTTGGGCAAAAACGTACAAAACCAACGACGTTTGTTATTTATATCTCTGTCCGAAATTATTGGATGTGTATTGAATTAACATAAGTATAGTGGATTATTTTTAAAATATATATATAAATATAAGGGAAAAAAATATAGCACATCACGTGTTATAAGAAGTCAGCTGTATCTCCATACGTATACCTCTAACCTTCTCTTCCTTTTTCCTTTCCAAACCTTTCTTTCATCATTTCAGAAGAAAAAGTGGGAAATTTTCCCCTCTCTTCTCCTTCTTCCTTTACCACTTGGAAAATAGGCCATGACTGGCGATTGAGACACCCCCAGATTGAATGCGTTGCCCCACCAATCACCAAGTGAAGCTTCTCCCCAATCAAGACTTGACTCAACGTATACTCCACCTCAACCCAAAAACTGACAATCCCGCGCTATGACTACCAATCTCGTTCCCTGTTGTGCGCGAGCACTCCACGCTTCTTCCCGAAACCCGCGCAAGTTCCACCACCTGAACCTTAGATTGATCCACCTCATTTCCTCCTTATGGTAATACCCAACCCTGAGACCCACTCTAGAGCATCAATGATTAATGCCGTCCATTAGAGCAGAGAATTGGGCTGATAAGAGGTGACCATCCATAATTTCGTATTAGACCCATACTGAATACATCGATTGGATGTATAATTTTTTTTCTTAGGTCATGGAGATTGACATACTCAATACATCTAATATGAACTACAGTGGCTTAGGATCGTATTCAGAACAATATACAACTCATCACAGTTAACAAATCTCAAACAGTTACATATAGAAACAATCATAGAATTCATAATATACATGTGCTACAAATCCGACTGGTTAAACATAAACTATACAAAATACAACATATCCAAATGAAAGAATATAAACGACTCGAATACTTGAATATAACTAGGAAATAACTCCAATGATAAAGTCCAAGATGAATCAGCTAACCTTGTGTGACGGCCCGCCCCGCACCAGCCTGCATTTCCTCTGAAGGTGCGCTGTACACATGCCCGACTAGCACGGAACGGTCGCCAAAGAAAGGAAAGAAGAGAATGAACTAACAAGGAACCTGTATAATGTCTCACCGCGCATGGAACAAAATATAATAATAATATACTTGACATAAAACAGGTGAGACAGTGCATAAGCTGGTAACTAAAACCAACATCAACATCAGAGCAGCGGAAATCCAAATACATCTTATTACAACTTTCCAAATTTACTATCTCTAAAACAAAAGAAAGCTAAAGTAGAAGATGCACTACTAATGCCCAAGCAGTGATCTTCAACAATACAGGGAGAATACTATATGTATCATACGTGGAAGCCTCCTGCTCGCCTCCGAATCAGCTACACATGCATACCCAGCTAACCTGTCTCTAGTCTGCTCGTGAGAGCACCCAGAGTAATAAGAAGAGGCATAAAACTCTGGGTCAGGCAAAAAGTCTGGTATGAGCGATAAGCATCTAAACAGAACAATAACAGGTATACTAATCCATACCTGAACCTGGACCTGCAACCAAAGAGTTAGCACTATATGCCGTACAATACTCTAAGGTGCCATAACAGATAGTGTAAAGAATACGGGGGTGGGGTGTGCATGTCACAATGATGGGAAAACATATCAACCATAGCAACCATCCTCACATCTCTCACTCAGTGCATAAAGCATACGTTGTCCACCACTGTCAATCACTAGACCCATCGAAGTAGTGACGGAGTTCAACTTGTACAACTACTGCTACTACCAAGCTTATCCCATGGAGTCATGACCAAATCTTTACAAATGACCCCACTTCATTGGTCTATAGCCCCTTTAGTCGTACCTAGGCCACTGTGGCCCTGAATCCGTTCACATACTCCCTACACATAGTGATTCAAAGCTACAGACATCGACAACCCCATTGCACACGACCCGCAGCAAAGCCCAATCATGAAGCTCACTCATTGGTTCCCAACTGGATCCTGAGTCAAAGCTCCTCATTTGGACTTCCTTTGCATCTCGGGTTCTGGTCATCACCTTCTTCTCCGGACCGGTCTTCATTTCTTCACTTTACTTTACTTTAGGTCGTGGTCATCAGCTCCTCGGTTCGGATTGGAATTGTAACACCCCGTAATTTTATAACATTAAAATTCACAAATTAAAGTATACTTAATTTTTAGAAAAGAATTAAGTGAAATGGGTTGTGCAGAGATATATATATATTGATATATATATAAATTAAAAATTAAATAAATAAATATGGAAAAAGTTCAAAACAGCGAATTGGGAGGGGGAATAACCGAACCGGCCCATTTTTTAGGTCGACCCGAGCTCTGCTGGGTCGACTAGGGGTTAATCCAGGGTGTTTGGCTGTCAACCCGTGGGCCGATTCGCTCAAATGCAGATTTTGCATTTGATTGGTTCTCATGGTTCAGGGTTAATCTAATGGTCCTAAATAACTTCCTACACCTATAAATACATCCTAATGCTAACCCTAAACCTAATTAAAATAGAATAGTTACCGTCATACCATCGCCATGGAAATCAATGGAGCCGCCGCCAACTAAGAAAGAAGAAAAGCAAATTCAATTCTAATTCTCTCAACCCTAAAGCAAAGCAAAGCAAAACTCTCTCTTTTCTCCTCTAAATTGTGAGTATGATAGTCTTAACAAGATTATTATCATTTTAGTTAGGTTGAGTCATGAATGGATTATGAGTAGATGATGTGAATTGTCATATGTTATCATGTATTTTATAAATTCTATGCTATGTGGTGATAATATCCTATATGTTGCAAATAATGCTATGATGATGTTATGTATGTTGAAAGTTTCTAGGCTAAAGTTGTGATGAATCATACATGCTTTGAAATCATGATGCTATTGCCTATGCTAGTTAGCTCATATTAATTAAATCATCATGTTTGGGCTAAGTTGATCGATATGACACGTTACATATGCAAGTTAGATTGATTGGAAAAGTTAGGAACATATGCCATGACACCTAGAATTATGCTATGACATATGTGATATTCTATGCTAGTTCACACCATCATTATGTTGCCTAAAAACCCCATATGCAAGTTTATGTATAGATTTGGGCTATGATCATATCATGTAAATTGAGACATTTAACAAGTTGACACCTTTTGATCCTTAACATGTGTAGTTTATGCAAGTTTCACCCCTATCATGATTAGATTTATTTTAATTGTCTATATGTTGTGATAATTTATCTTTGTGCTAGGTGTTAGACTATACAAGTCTAGCCTATATTATGCGTGGAATAAGCGAACGTATAAACGTGGGGTAGGGGTAATATTAAGGATTTAATATTAAAAAGTTGGGGTGCAATTGATATGATTTTGCATGCCATAAGTGGATGGCCATAATTGAGTCAATTATGGACATCATTAAAAGTTGACTTAATTAATAATTTGAATAGGGAATTATTAAAACTGGGGTAAAAGATTTTAAGTGTTAATCAATGCTTAGGACACGAGGTTGGACTCTTTTGTGACGTAAACCTGCCCGGACCCGCCCGACAAATCCAGTGGTCACAAATGTCAGCCCAATGTGAGAGGTCCTAGGCATAAACTAAAGCATAACAGTTGTAAAGACACGAGGTTAGACTCTTTTATGGTGTAAGACTGCCCGGACCCACCCGGCAAATCCAGCTGCCATAAATGCTAGTCTAATGTGAGAGGTCTTTATGAGGTTATGGCCTGAATGAATTAAGAAATACTTAACCAGATAAACATGTAAAGTGGGACATGGGGGTTAAGTAGGTGCCTTGGGTGGCACGAGGAATCTATGGGGTGCCCTTAGTGGCATGTGAAAAACGATTAGTAAGACTTAACCAAACACACATGTAAATGAACATGACTAAGAGGGTTAAGTGGAATATACTAGTGACAAGCTTAGGTGGGTAGCTTGTGGGGGCCCATTTCGACCAGTATCCCAAACGTATCTTTGTGGGCTCGACCCAAATCGAGGACGGGACATGCATGCTGGGTTTGACTGTAAGAGGCCAAAACGGGGAGCGGTGGCAACGCAAGTCCAACGGGTTTCATATGCGTGTGTGGACCCGGGCTGGTAGGTAAGACGTTGTTGCATCGTGTAGGTATAAGCCGTGCATTCTCAAGTTGTATCGGGTTGCCACTTTAGGGGAGTGATACACTCCACTGTGGGGCCAGCACGGGTATCTACGAGTAGGGAGCCGATCGAAAGTGGGTAGTGGGGTACACCTAGTGGAGATAGGGGCAGACGACACCTATGTAGTCAGCTAGGGGTACGTAAGGCTATTTATAAAGTTTCTGTGTGAAGCAAGTGGGATCAAACAATAGGGTGACTGGTGTGGTGCAGTGTAGTAATCATTCGTTAGTAATTAGATGTGCCTTTACCGTTATCTTTAACGTTATCTTAAACGCTATCTTTATCTTCCTAAGAGTTCATAGACATTTACTTGTCTTCCAGCTTATGCCTTAGTCTAGTTATTTTTATAATAGTATTGTTAGAATTATCATACTCGCCAGACTTTATGTCTGACCCCCTCTATTTCTATCCTTTTTCCCCCTCCAGGTCCTCAGGTTGGGCCCAGCTCTAGTGGAGTTTGATTGAATTGCTTCATCTCTCTTTGGAAAGCTTGGACCATTGAAGTAAAGTCCAGCTTGTTATCTTTTTAATGGCTATTTATGTAATGGGATTATGTATTTTGTTTTTATGAAGATGGATATTGTACTTGGTTATGATCTATGGTTTTATGATGTAACAAACATGTTTAATTTCCGCTGCAATAAAATGAATTTTAGATTTCCAAGTACTATTTATTATTTGTCTTGTTGTAATTTTTCTGTTCTATATTCACTTATAACCTCCATGGAAGTTAATGCATTCCCTTTGTGAGTGACATTAATGGACGTGGGGTGTTACAGGAATACTCCTCCCTAAGCAATCAGATCGGTTCGGAATCTCCATCTCAACCTTCCTCTCTGCTTCGGGTCGGATCGGGGTGATCTTCCTCCAGCGATTCGGATCGGAGTCCACACCTCCTAGCTTCCTGGAAAACTCCTCTGGTTCGGCCCTTCTTCCTAAACAATCGGATCGGGTCGGGTCTCTCAAGCTTCTCCATCGGGTCGGCTCGGGATTCTAGCTCCATAGCACCAGGTCGGTTCAGTTCGGATATGCTCCTTCAGTTCAGCTCGTGAGGCTACCTGGCTCCAGAACATCGGTTCGTGGGGAGGTCTCCTGGTCGGTTCGGTTCGGGCTCCTCCCTCCGATCCGGTCCGGATCAGCCAAATTCCTACAACTCATTCCAGCGACTGTTTACGCCATTCGACGGCGTTTTCGACCAATCTAACACTTCTAGACAATCACGAATCATGTCATACAGTCATAGCAACATGTAACATCAACCACAAATATCAAAACAATAACTATAGCATGTAAAATGGATCAAACGTACCCAAAATCCCATATTTTCCCTTAAGCATGTTTAAGCAAAACTATAACAAAACTTAACCAAATCAAACCAAATTTCTACCAGAGGCATAAAATAATATTTTCGAATTTATAGATATTTTTCCACAATTTATTAGTGTATAAATTCGCTAATCTTCACTAATTAACCGTAATTAGTGCAAAACTATGCAAATCACTCACCTTGGCCACAAATAAAACCTTTAGAACTGAAACTCTACTGTTTGGGCGATGTTCCAAATGCAACTCAGCAGCTCCAACCTTGCTTTCATGTTTTCTCTCCTTAATTTGATTTAGATTAGGCCAAAACTTGATTAGAAAGTGATTTGGGGATGTTTCCAGATGTTGGCGGCCATTGTTAGAGCATCTCCAACAAATCGGGTGTAGAAATCTAAATTTCTACACCTCGAAAAATCGAAACAACGAAATATCCCAACAGTTTTAAAGTCAGGCGGTTGTTTAACAAACGCCTGAATACCAGGCGTTTGTTGAACAAACGCGCAGAATAAATTAAAATTATCTGCATATATTAAATAAGTATGTGGGCCATATAATGGAAAATGTTAAAATTGGGTGGAAAAATAGGAAACGTGGCAGCAAAGCATTGGTGTGAGGCAAGTAAGTGGGTCAGCATGCGTTAAAAATGGACAAGAATTGGGGAACGTTTGCATAATTTGCAACGTGAAAAGTGGGTTGATTGCTACTTTTCGGGAAGAAAACAATTATGTGTCCCCACAAGCCAATTTAACTTTATTTAAAAAATGCCTGCGTGTGGGCCTGAAATAAACCATGCGGTTGTTGAACAAACGCCTAAAGTTAGGCGCTTGTTCAACAACCGCACAGACAGTTTACACATTCCGGAACTTTCTCCTCTGAAATCCGAACTGAGTGCTGTTTCTATACGCTGTTGGACAGCGATTTGGGGTTCGATTTCGGATTTTTGGAAATCCAATCTTCTGTTGGATTTGCTCTTAGGGTTCAAGAATGAAAGTGGCGGCTGAAAAATGAAGATAAGATCGTTCTCTAACTGATTTCAGCCTCCTCATTACCCTAATCCCGAAATTCCCAATTGGGCCTAGCTGTTAATCACCCGGTTAAGCCCAATTAAGCTGTTTTTCACTATCTGAAACTTGTTTCAGCCATATCTCCCAAATGGTGAGTCCGTTTGGCTATTGTGACCACTCTATGGAATTGTAAACCATCATCCAGAGCTAATGGAAGTGGTTTCAGGTCAAAATTCCTTTCCAGTCAAAAGTTATGGCCAAAACAGTACCAACTAGGGGTAAAATGGTCATTTAAAAATCGGGAAAAATCATGATCATGGGAAATGACCCCAATAGTCGTCTCCCAAAGTTACATGACCATGCGACTTCGTATGTGAAAGAAATAAATATTCTACGATCCTATGATGCGTAGAATGCGGGTCGTTACACTCTCCCCCCCTTAAGAAATTTCGTCCCCGAAATTCCTTAACCCAAAACATACAAAGGATCCCGCATGCCTACCAGCCACATACAACAATTAAACATGCAAAACAAGCAAACAAGCCTATCCTAGCATGCAGAAAGACTAAATCGAAGTTAAAATCTTACCTGGCGAAGAGTTCTGGATACGTCTTCCTAATGCTCTCCTCTGTCTCCCAAGTACAGTCATTCTCATTCTCGCCCCACTGAACTTTGACTAGATTCACCGCTTTCCTTCGAAGTTGCTTCGTATCGTTCCTAACAATACGTATAGGCTTGCGGTTCCCAATCGCCTCGGGTTCAACTTCGACATCATCCAACTGATCAGGTGAAATAGTCACATCTGGGTCGTGCACGAATTTCCTTAACTGGGAAACATGAAATACGTTGTGAACTCCTGCCATCTTCTCTGGTAATTCAACTTTATACGCCAAATTCCCAATTTGCTCAAGAACGGGGAATGGACCAACAAATCTTGGTGCTAACTTGCCTCTCCTGCCAAACCGTATTACGCTCTTCGACGGAGAAATCTTGACAAACACCAAGTCGCCAATGGAGAACCTTAATTCTCTTCTCCTTTTATCAACATAACTTTTCTGCCTATCTTGGGCAGCCTTCATTCGCTGTTGGATAATCTTAATCTTAGCTGAAGTTTCTCTTATCACATCGGGTCCAAGCACAAACTTCTCACCTGTTTCTACCCAACATGACGGCGAGTTGCACGGTCTTCCGTACGAAGCTTCAAATGGAGCCATACCGATACTGGATTGATAACTATTATTATATGCAAACTCTACTAGATGCAAATGGTCATCCCATGATCCACCAAAATCCAACACACAGGCTCTTAAGAGATCTTCTAATATACGATTCACCCTCTCTGTTTGACCGTCGGTTTGAGGATGATATGCGGTACTGAGATGTAATTCTGATCCTAACGCCTCTTGTAAGCTCTTCCAAAATCCACTAGTGAACAACGGATCTCGGTCACTCACATTGCCTTTGGGTATTCCATGAAACCTCACTACCCACTTTATATACAGTTCCGCTAACTTAGCTGCCGTTCTGTTTGACTTGACGGGTATAAACCTTGCGCTTTTGGTCAATCGGTCCACAATCACCCAAATGCTATCATGGCCCGATCTAGTCCTTGGTAACCCATCAATGAAATCCATTGAGACTTGTTCCCACTTCCATTCTGGAATTTCTAATGGTTGTAGCAAACCACTAGGCTTCTTTTGCTCAACTTTAACTAGCTGGCAATTCATGCATTTGGATATAAACTTTCCCACGTCTCTTTTCATCCCTTCCCAGTAGTATGTTCGCTTCATGTCTCGATACATCTTATTACCACCGGGATGTATAGTCAGTTTTGAGTGATGACATTCTCTAAGCACTTCATCTCTCAATCCATTGACATTGGGTACAACTAGCTTTCCATTCTTTCGAATCCATCCATCTCGATCAAGCCCGTACTTGTTCATCTCCTCATCGCTTCTCATCTCTAACTTGGAGATGATTTCTAAAAGATTAGGATCATTCCTCTAATTGGAACCAATCCGCTCAATCAAAGTGGGTCTGATCGTCAAACTTGCCAACATTTCTGGATCCAAATCGCACTTTGGTCTGAAATCATACCCAGCGATGTACTCCAATTGCTTTCATTTTGCCCCTAAACTGGCATGTCTTCTACTCAATGCATCCGCTACCGCATTGCCCTTTCCTGGTGTATGTGCGATGTTGAAATCATAGGAAGCCAAGAATTCTAACCACCTTTGTTGTCGGAGATTTAGATCCTTCTGAGAGAAAAGATACTTCAACGACTTATGATCTGTAAGCAACTCGAATCTTTCTCCCAAGAGATAGTGTCTCCACATCTTCAACGCGAACACAATCGCTGCCAATTCCAAATCATGGGTAGGGTATCTTCTCTCGTGCGGTTTCAATTGCCGACTTGCATAAGCTACAACCCTACTGCCTTGCGTCAGTACAGCACCTAGTCCGGTACTACATGCGTCCGTGTATACCGTCATCTCTTCATTCCCCTTAGGAATGACTAACACTGGTGCACATGTCAATTTGTCCTTTAGACTCTTGAATGCATTCTCGCACTTTTCGTCCCATACGAAAGCTTGATTCTTCTTGGTCAACTGAGTCAACGGTGCTGCTATCTTGGAGAAACCTTGGATAAACTTACGATAATATCCAGCTAATCCCAAGAAACTTCTTATGTCGTTGCATTCTTGGGCGTAGACCAATCCTGTACTGTAGCCACCTTCGCAGGATCTACAGCAATACCATTCTCTGAAACGACATGGCCCAAGAACCTCACTTCCCTCCTCCAGAAGTGACACTTAGAAAACTTTGCTTTCAATTGGTGTTTTCTCAACACCTCCATCACTATCCTCAAGTCTTCCTTGTGTTCTTCCTCTGTCCTCGAATAAACAAGTATGTCGTCCACGAACACAAGAACAAACTTATTCAACTGATCTCTGAATACCCTATTCATAAGATCCACTAAATACGCTGGTGCATTGGTCAACCCAAATGGCATGACCAACCACTCATAAAATCCAGACGGCGTTCGAAATGCCGTTTTAGCTATACTCTCAGCTTCCACTCTAAGCTGATGAAAACCTGTCGTGAGATCCAACTGGGAGAATACTCTCGCGCCACTCAACTGATCAAACAAATCATCTATCCGCGGTAGAGGATATTTATTCTTCCTTGTCACTTTATTCAGTTCACGGTAGTCTACACACAACCGAAGGGAACCATCCGCCTTGGTAGCAAACACAACTGGTGCTCCCCATTCAGAAACACTCCTTCTGATAAATCCCTTCTTCAAAAGATCGCTGACTTGCACCCCGAGCTCTCGCTGCTCCCTTGGTGCCATACGACGAAGTGGCATCACTATAGGTCTGGCATCTTTCACCAAATCAATACGGAACTCAATCTCTCGGTGTGGTGGAAGCCCGGTCACTTCCTCGAAGACATCCGGATACTGGCCAACCACGGGCAACCCTGACAACTCACTATGCGGGATGTCGAGGGAATTTAGAAAACTAGCCATTACCCCATCACCGGGTAGACCACCAAACACTACCCTCCGCCCATCGTCCGCTCTAGCTGTCACCAAAAAGCCCTCACAGTCTTCCACCACCCCGTATCTTTGTAGCCAATCGACTCCCAAAATAATGCCAAACCCAGTAAAGCCCAAAACAAAGCAATCACAAACAAACATGCATCCATGACTCGATAAGACCACATTACGACAAATCATGCTAAGGTTAGTCGAACCACCAATCGGGTTCGTCACTACTAAAGGTCTATCGACAATCTCGGGCTCCAATCCCAACCTATCTACCAGGTCACTAGATATGAAAGAACTGGAAGATCCGGTATCAAACAACACTCTAATAGGAACATCATAAACAAAAAGCATACCTTGAATGACGACATTCTTTCCCTTCTCCGTCGCGGTTGGGGCATTCGACGAAGAAGGAATAACATTAAGGGCATATGCTTTCACCATTTGCTTTTCTTTAGGGGGCTGCGGACACTTGTCCTTGTGATGTCCCACTTGGCCACAGTTGAAGCACTTCCTATCCGCTGGCTTGGCCCGATAATTACTAACATAATGGCCCTTCTTACCACAGCTGAAGCACTCAACATCTTGCTTATTCTTTTTCTTCTGGCCATCCTTATTCTGGTTCTGCTTCCTCTTATTCTGAGAACCACTCTTACCTCCACCACTTGCTTGTGGTTTTGGCTCCACTGCAGATGTAACCTCAGTCTTCGACTTAGGTTAAAGACTCTTTGACCTTAATGCTTTCCCCACAATCGATTCAAACGTCTCATCGATGCGGTTAATAAGCCTTTCCCCAAGTACTAATCCAAACCAGTTATGAACTTCTCGTTCTTCTTCTCGGCAGTATCAACAAGAGATAACCCATACTTCGACAAAGTGTCGAATTGGACAATATACTCTGAGACAGCTCGGCCATTCTGCTTGAGTTCCAAGAATCTCTTAAACAGCACTGACTTCTGAGCAGCTGGAATGAACTTCTCGCTAAAGCGAACCTTAAACTGCTCCCAAGTAATCTGATCCTCAGGAGTAGCTGCCTTTATAGCATTCCACCAATTCATTGCACGCCATTGCAGCTGACGGGACGCTAGCTTTCTCTTCATCACATCCTCGATACCCAAATCCTCGAAGATACGTTCGCAACTATCCAACCAATCTTGAACATCCGTAGCCAACTCCGTTCCATGGAACGGCTTCCCACCAAGACTAGTATAATCCTTATTCAGCTTGGCGAAATCGGCTCTAGGCGCCTGCACTATTGGACCACCACCATTTTCACCATTGGGAGCTGCCCTCTGCACATCCCTAAGCATCTCTCTTGTGAGGTCAGTAAACATCGTCCTCATGTCAGCAGCATTCCCATTATTGGCTCCTCTGCCGGCACCTCTTACGTATCAGCTCATCGTTCAATCTGTAAAGAGAAACGATTAACCATTTCCATAGTGGTGCTAGTGCAGTGCGACTTCATCCTTAGCTATACTAATAGTATATATATATAGCTTTTGAAAACCAAAACAATCACAAATACGCGCTCTCATATACGTATACTATCTCTCCATGATCACTTTCCTAGGTTAACTACGCAACCTAGAGCTCTGATACCAAGTGTGACGGCCCGCCCTGCACCAGCCTGCATTTCCTCTGAAGGTGCGCTGTACACATGCCCGACTAGCACGGAACGGTCGCCAAAGAAAGGAAAGAAGAGAATGAACTAACAAGGAACCTGTAGAATGTCTCACCGCGCATGGAACAAAATATAATAATAATATACTTGACATAAAACAGGTGAGACAGTGCATAAGCTGGTAACTAAAACCAACATCAACATCAGAGTAGCAGAAATCCAAATACAGCTTATCACAACTTTCCAAATTTACTGTCTCTAAAACAAAAGAAAGCTAAAGTAGAAGATGCACTACTAATCCCCAAGCAGTGATCTTTAACAATACAGGGAGAATACTATATGTATCATACGTGGAAGCCTCCTGCTCGCCTCCGAATCAGCTACTCGTGCATACCCAGCTAACCTGTCTCTAGTCTGCTCGTGAGAGCACCCAGAGTAATAAGAAGAGACATAAAACTCTGGGTCAGACAAAAAGTCTGGAATGAGCGATAAGCATCTAAACAGAACAATAACAGGTATACTAAACCATACCTGAACCTGGACCTGCAACCAAAGAGTTAGCACTACATACCGTACAATACTCTAAGGTGCCATAACGGATAGTGTAAAGAATACGGGGGTGGGGTGTGCATGTCATAATGATGGGAAAACATATCAACCATAGCAACCATCCTCACATCTCTCACTTAGTGCGTAAAGCATACGATGTCCACCACTGTCAATCACTTGACCCATCGAAGTAGTGACGGAGTTCAACTTGTACAACTACTGCTACTACCAAGCTTATCCCATGGAGTCATGACCAAATCTTTACAAATGACCCCACTTCATTGGTCTATAGCCCCTTTAGTCGTACCTAGGCCACTGTGGCCCCGAATCCGTTCACATACTCCCTACACATAGTGATTCAAAGCTACAGACATCGACAACCCCTTTGCACACGTCCCGCAGCAAAGCCCAATCATGAAGCTCACTCATTGGTTCCCAACTGGATCCTGAGTCAAAGCTCCTCATTTTGACTTCCTTTGCATCTCGGGTTCTGGTCATCACCTTCTTCTCCGGACCACTCTTCATTTCTTCACTTTACTTTACTTCAGGTCGTGGTCATCAGCTCCTCGGTTCGGATCGGAATACTCCTCCCTAAGCAATCGGATCGGTTCGGAATCTCCAGCTCAACATTCCTCTCTGCTTCGGGTCGGATCGGGGTGATCTTCCTCCAGCGGTTCGGATTGGAGTCCACACCTCCTAGCTTCCTGGAAAACTCCTCTGGTTCGGCCCTTCTTCCTAAACAATCGGATCGGGTCGGGTCGGGTCTCTCAAGCTTCTCCATCGGGTTGGCTCGGGATTCTAGCTCCATAGCACCAGGTCGGTTCGGTTCGGATATGCTCCTTCAGTTCAGCTCGTGAGGCTACCTGGCTCCATAACATCGGTTCGTGGGGAGGTCTCCTGGTCGGTTCGGTTCGGGCTCCTCTCTCCGATCCGGTACGGATCGGCCAAATTCCTGCAACTCATTCCAGCGACTGTTTACGCCATTCGACGGCGTTTTCGATCAATCTAACACTCTAGACAATCACGAATCATGTCATATAGTCAAAGCAACATGTAACATCAACCACAAACATCAAAACAATAACTATAGCATGTAAAATGGATCAAACGTACCCAAAATCCCATATTTTCCCTTAAGCATGTTTAAGCAAAACTATAACAAAACTTAACCAAATCAAACCAAATTTCTACCAGAGGCATAAAATAATATTTTCGAATTTATAGATATTTTTCCAGAATTTATTAGTGTATAAATTCGCTAATCTTCACTAATTAACCGTAATAAGTGCAAAACTATGCAAATCACTCACCTTGTCCACAAATAAAACCTTTAGAACTGAAACTCTACTGTTTGGGCGTTGTTCCCAATGCAACTCAGCAGCTCCAACCTTGCTTTCGTGTTTTCTCTCCTTAATTTGATGTAGATTAGGTCAAAACTTGATTAGAAAGTGATTTGGGGATGTTTCTAGATGTTGGCGGCCATTGTTAGGGTTCAAGAATGAAAGTGGCAGCTGAAAAATGAAGATAAGATCGTTCTCCAACTGATTTTAGCCTCCTCATAACCCTAATCCCGAAATCCCCCATTGGGCCTAGCTGTTAATCACCCAGTTAAGCCCAATTAAGCTGTTTTTCACTATCTGAAACTTGTTTCAGCCATATCTCCCAAACGGTGAGTCCGTTTGGCTAATGTGACCACTCTACGGAATTGTAAACCATCATTCAGAGCTAATGGAAGTGGTTTCAGGTCAAAATTCATTTCCAGTCAAAAGTTATGGCCAAAACAGTACCAACTAGGGGTAAAATGGTCATTTAAAAATCGGGAAAAATCATGAACATGGGAAATGACCCCAATAGTCGTCTCCCAAAGTTACATGACCATGCGACTTCGTATGTGAAAGAATTAAATATTCTACGATCCTATGATGCGTAGAATGCGGGTCGTTACACCTTGAGTCAACGGTATTCTACAATCTGAAATAACTTGGTCTGACCCGAGCATTAACACATAAAGTCAGTCTAGTTTACAAATCAGTTAGAATAAAACATCTGAAATATGAAATTATAGATAAGAATTCCTTTTTACGTAAAAGGAATTGTATAAGCCCAAGAAAATAATTGTTTCATGGGATTCTTAAGGCTTAAACAACTTATAAGATTCTAAGGTCAACTTAACAAATACCAGGCTCGGTTTAACTTCATTAAAGAGGTGCTAAGCTTCAGGCTAAGAACAACAGTATAACATCAAGAGATAACATCAAAACCTCAACATAACAAAATATAAACTCGTGTAAGAGTTTTATGTAATGACCCAGATTTCCGCAACATCAGAGTTGACTATATACATCATACGTCCAACCCAAATATCACGAAAATACGGAACAAATTTTTTTTTAGAAGAAAGAGGTAGAAGAAGAACAGAAATAACAACACAGAATCTCACATCGCAGCGGAACAAAATATAATATATCATATCTTTGAAATACAAAATCTTAACTGTATAACATACACTTATCAGAGTACAACACTTACAATACAACGGAACCACTATAACTAGATAACGCTGAAGCCTCCTGCTCCAAGCTCCTTTAGATATATCTGAAAAATCCTGCACTACTTGACTGCCCGTACAAATTTAGGCACCCAAGAGTTTAGGTAGAACAAAACAAAATAAACTCCGGGTCAGTCATGGGACTGGTATGAGTAAACAGTTTAAAACAGTTCCAGAAAACTAAATGATATCTCATAAGACCACGCCGTATAACACGGAACGGGTTTTTCCCTTATGAGAATCCAAACACTTGATTTATCTTTATATCAAAACTCTTTTGATATTATAATAATGTCTAAATCAATTAAATAACAATCTAGTGGAACGTTTGCATCTCACGTTCCGCATATATATACAATCAAAACCGCAAGCACGTATTGGGTAATGGATTTCCAACTATGACAAGGTATGGAATCACCTTCCGCTGGTATATCTCTAGAGGAGAATACACCGAGTTCAACAAGAACATCTTGCAACTCAGCCACACATGACCGACCACTCATTTCGCTTGAGTGTATCGAATGTATATCACCAACGATTGGGATCAGCAACCGTTTCCCGAATGGGTCAGCATCGACAATAGATTTTTAGAAGTAAATGAAACTCTAGATCAGGTGATTATACACCCTAATAGGTGCGACCTACATAGCCATGTTGCCTGCCCGATTTCTGTCATTTACCGGTTGATGAGGCTAGAAGCTACGCTTTATCATTACACCAGATTCACTTCGAATGTCACATCGTCAAATCCATCGAAAATCACTAATTGACGTCTACAACAGTACATTACGTGTCAGCTAAAAGAAGTTTCCTCCTCCGCTTCCACTCTTGGTACAGTTGAAGAAATCAATGTACGTAACCTTTCTGGAAATACTCTGTCAGACATTCATCCATACAAGTCACCCAGGAACAGGATGAACCGAAGGCACTATTTCTATTAATAGAAAAAGTCCTTGTACTCTACTCCGTCTTCGATTATCTTTATATAATCTGATTCGCACGCTACTGCCGATACGGAGTGGTTCTTCGGATAGTAATCCAACCGGTCTCTCCATATTGACAACGATGGTCAAAACTCCGATAGTCTGTGATTTAACTATCGAATAAAAACAAGTGTTTCGATAGTCGATGATTTAACTATCGAATAAAACAAGTGTTCATCCAAACATCCAACAATCACTGAAACTTTAATTAATATTCCATTAATTAAATCTCTTCTCTATTTCTTATCAATATTTGTTAACCAAATATTTTCAATAACCATATTGGCCTTATACGTTATTTGGAAAACATTTCCATATATCGCCTTCTTTTATTTTCTAACTTTAGAAAATATTCATTATTCTATTTCCAAGCTTTGCACATATTTGGGTTAAAACAGATGTTGTGTAAAACATCGTTACGACAACCCAAATACAGTATTTAACGAATTCTTATTCCACATTGATCTTCGAGCCTGAATCTTGCTACTTATCGGTATATCATGAAATCAACCAAGTTGGGGTATAATTACCTCTCAGACCTTGACTGAATAACATTTAACGTCAAAATAGACAAGACTACTTACTCGAACAAATCAATTCCATACAACTACTGATTTACTTTTAAACACGTATACACTTCCCTTTCTATTCTTACTAGATTTTATTCTTATACTTCCTTTTTGATTATACTATTCTATTTCTAAGTTCGTTTTCTAATCGACTTCTATATATTTTGATATGTTAATTTCTAACTATCAAATTATCTTAAAAATATTCTATCTCCTTAAATTTCCGGAAAAATTCGCCATAACCTCCTTTGTACCGGGAGCATCGGGAAATTTCAAATAGCTTTCCCGGTCCTTCTTATCTCAAAAAGAAAAAGAAAAAGCCAAGCGGCTTGCCGATACGGCGCATAAAATCTCATATGGAAATTAAATACGTACCTTTTTGTCGGGCATTCTATTTATTTCACTTCTATAATTTATTCCATACCTGTCTCCTGTATGTCTATACCTGTCCAATCTATTTTAACTATACCAATCGTTTTAACTAAATTTGTTAATTTAATCTGTTAATTAACTTCTTAGTCTAATCCACTTCTATTTATCCAAATCTATTTATTTTAAATCCCATTTGAATTTCTATATTCAAATTCCCTTTGAAATACTATGTTCCAATTCTATAGTTAAACTCCATTTGAATTCTATATTCAAGTTCTATCGTTTAAAGTCCATTTGAATTCTATATTCAAATACTATCGTTTAAAGTCCATTTGAATTCTATATTCAAATACTATCGTTTAAAGTCCATTTGAATTCTATATTCAAATACTATCGTTTAAAGTCCATTTGAATTCTATATTCAAATACTATCGTTTAAAGTCCATTTGAATTCTCGGCATTATTTATACACAACGTTTATAACTTCAATTCAAATCCCACCTTTCCATTTATAAACAACGTTTATAAATTTGATTCAAATCCCATCTTTCTATTTATAAACAACGTTTATAAATTTGATTCAAATCCCATCTTTCTATTTATAAACAACGTTTATAAATTTGATTCAAATCCCATCTTTCTATTTATAAACAACGTTTATAAATTCGATCATTTGTTTTATATACCTTCAAAACAAGTTAATATCTTCTATAGTTTTATTAAAAATTCAAATTCTATTTATAAAAATAGAATTTCCTTTTTAAATATCAAATACCCTTTTTGATATTTTTATGAATCAATATTCAAGCCCCATGGATATTTTAAATAATCAAATCAACCAATTTTCAATCATTTGATTTTAACACATCATATATGAATATATATGAAATCAAACAAACAATAGATAATATATATTTTTGAGGAATCCAGTTGGATTCCTCCAACCTGTTTTCCTGCATCCACAGACGTTAGTCAACATAGAAATACCCATCCTGCTTCGTGGCAGGATATCGCGGTATAGAAGGTCATCCACTAATCATAGCGTGGGGCGTATAGGGTAATCATCCGCTATGAAACCGCGGGCATCCGCTAATGAAACTGCGGGAATCCAACCAATCAATCAACCCAATATATATATAATAGTCCTAAATAACTAATATATATTTTAAATCAACCAAACAATATTCAAACAAGCATAGCAATTATTTTTAACAACTAGAAATAATTCTAATTAAATGGTGAGTGAGGTTTACTCACAGATGATTTTTACTTTCGCGAATACCCCTTCCAAATTCATTATCGTCTCGCCTCGAATCCAATCAAATCTTTTATCTTGATCCTACGATTATTTAATTTAAATTAACTACTAAATAACCAAACAACTATTCTGCGTATAAAAATTTTGGTAAAAGAAAAATATATACCTTACTGTCTAACCACTACGAAGCCATTCAATCCTTTCTTCCCGATTTGATTATATTAACCACTCTTTACTTTTGCAAAAAAAACCAAAACTGTCGAGCCCTCCACTTTGATTAAAACCATCACTGCTTATCTTCTTTCAGAAACACAGTACCTTTGCAACTTTATTTGCCCGGATCCTTGTTCTTCCAGTCGAGGTCAATCCTTCAACTGTCACGAGATTCCAGAACCGGAGCTCTTCTTGTTGTCGCACCCAGTACTACCGCCTAAAACACCCACCGCAGCCTTCGATGTCATCCACCGCACCACCTTCGAACCAAAGCATCAATCCCAGGCCTCGCGACTTTCACCTGATGTCGAACTCTAGCTAGCGTCGCATCCTTCACCAATCGCACCTCCTTTTCCACCTGAATCCCCGTCCTGTTGAAGACCAGAACCCCCAAATTGACATCCTCTACTCGCGAGTTTGCTCCTATCGCGCTTTCCTAACTTGCGATGAACCCTAGGTCGTGGCAATCCCTATGTCGAGCTTCTCTTCGTTCGAGCGTCGGGCACTATCACCGTTCAAGATGCTAATTCGAGTTCGATTTACCCTCTCCCTCTCTGCCCTTTTATTTTTTTGATTTTGAATGGAGGATTTCGATTTCGATATGAAGAGTGAATACCAACCTGGTGTTTATTTGATTCTACAAATATAAAGGTGGATGAGTGCGGTTTTAAATTCGAACAGCGAGGCCAAATTATCGAGGAGGAGAGAAGGCCACGAGTTTTGTTTTGAATTGTGTAAATGAAAGGGCCACGTGCACCATTTATTTATTTGAATTTTATTGATACCCTTAAATTAAATACCCATGATGTCGAACTCCTTTCCGAACCCAACAACTGTCAATTTTAGGGTAAAACCACTATTCTGAACCCACTGGGATAAGTATCGAAGTCCAGTTCGATCATCCCGAACAGATATTAATTTAATTCAATATAAATTAATTTCAGACAATTTATTTCCTCGATAAATGGATAAATATCATTATCGTTATAAATTCAAATAAAATTTCCTATTAATTATTTGAATGTATTTAATTCGAATTAAATTTTGAATTCAACTAAATCCATTATCTTATTCTGATAACTTGATATATTCGATATTAAATCGAAACTGGTTATTAAATTGATAACATAAAAATAAATATTCATTTAATTTATCAAATTAATATTTAAAACCGTATTAAATATTCAAACTCTACCGACGGAATATCCGGGTCATTACATTCTTCCCCACTTAAAATAATTTCGTCCTCGAAATTGCTAAGGTAGGAAAAGTGCTACAAACCCATTAACCTTTCAAAACTTATTTATGTTGATACTCAACATTTCAAACTTCCTTACATAACTCTCTTTCGAATAAATCCTTATTCGATAACTCGTCCCTTCGAAAAACTATATTCGATTTACTCTCTTTCGAATAACTAGATTCGAAAATCTTTCTTCGAATAAACTATATTCGATTTACTCTATTCAATTTACTTTTATCAATCAACTCTATTTGATTAGCTCTTTTCACTCAACTCCTTCCGAATAAGTTATATTCGATAACTCCTTCGAATTAACTATATTCGATAACTCCTTCGAATAAACTATATTCGCTAACTCTTTAGTTCTATTCGAATAAACTAATATTTGATTTAACTCTATTCGCTTGACTCTAGATCGCAGCGATCACAATGGTTACGCCTGATTCCCCCAGGAAACATCCGACCGCCCTAGGCTATCTGCAGCCCTGCGAATTACGCTAGCAGTCGTACGAAATGGCAACTTATCCTGGGTAACTATGTTTGACAAACTCTATCTCCATAACTATATTCGATCAATTTTAATTGAATAACTAACATTCAATTAAATCCTAATTCGATTAAGTATGTTCAATTAACTCCATCTGGTTAATTCTAACTCTAATCGATTATTTCTAACTCCAGTCGACTTCTCCTATTCGAATAACTCCTATTCGATAGCGTTTATTCATTTATAAAGATTTACTTTTAGTAACGGTTCTTCACTTTATAAATGTTCTCTTTAATAACGTTACTTCACTTATACAAGTGTTGTATACCCCTTCTATTTAAAACTATCGGTGTTAAAAACCGATATTTCTTCTCTATATAAGTTCAGACTTATATAATCCATTTATCCAATGATAAAGATTTAATTTAATTTATAAACTGTTATTTATAAATTAATCTTTTCTACTTATCTGTGAAAACAGATTTCCATTTTCTATTCATCTTCTAAATATTCCTTTGATTAAATTTTATTTATTTAACAAATAAATATCTCATTTATAACATTCTATTTATTTTCTATAAATAAATATTTCCATTGAATCTATTTGTAAATGTTTTACAAATATTTCCTTTTAAATTCTATTTGTAAATGCTTTTACAAATATTTCTCCTTCTATTTGTTTGCACATAACTTCCTTTGTATTTGTGTTACAAATATATTTTTCCTTTATATTTGATTTACAAATATATTTTCTTCTTAACTCTTTTGGGTTTTCCTTTATTCATTCCCAATTCATATTTCATTCACATTGATTTTACCCAATTTATCCATTTCGATCCATTTAACTTACTTAATTTCAATCAGTCAAATTCCCATTAACTAGTTGCTAATTAACCGTTTTGCCTATTTCACCCTTTTTATTTGAATATCACTTGTTCAAATATATGTCAACTTAATTATAAACTAATCTAATTATATTTTCAACTCGAGTTATATATTCGGTTTCAAATATAAATTCTCAATCTCTTTCACTTATCAAAAATCCAATTTCGATTCAAATTTCCTTTAACTAATTATTTTTCAATTTAGTTAATTCTATTTAACCATTAAAATATGATTTTTTTTGTCTTAAAAATCATTTCACTTACTTCACTGGAATTCATATTTATTTTATATCCCCAGTCTATATTTTCCTCATGGCCATTCGGATTTTATTTACTTTAAAAATCCTTTTACTTATATATATAAACGATTGTGGTTTTTAATGGTTTCTGGCGCTGCTTTTCTAAAAATTTGATTTTGACATAACTCAAAATCTATACGACGAAATCCAGATTTTTCTCTTTCATTAGAAAACTATTGTTCAACCGGTCCCGACGATTCTTGTTTCAAAGAATTCCGACTTAATTTGAGTCCTGTATACTCGATTGAAGTTCGAGTCGCCAATTTA
This sequence comes from Allium sativum, assembly GCA_030737875.1. NCBI lineage: Eukaryota > Viridiplantae > Streptophyta > Magnoliopsida > Asparagales > Amaryllidaceae > Allium > Allium sativum. The sequence goes on from CM060912.1 coordinate 155,295,670, forward strand.
CGAACTGCCGTGCTATGGCGAGCTCGTTTTAATTATATTTATAAATATAAATGTTTTAACTTTGTTTATAATAAATTCAACTTCATTCTGATATAATTTCAATATATCTCAAATCCATTTTTCCATTTCAACATAATATCCCCGATCTATTTCTCTTCAAATTTTCAAGTCCTCTATATCTACAATATTCAAATTCCATTTGAATCTCTTTATTCAAACTCTATATTTGAATTTCCTTCTATTTAATTTCTATTTGAATTCCTCGATTCAAATTCTAATTAAATTTCTATCTTCAAATTCTATTTGAATTTCTTATCTTCAATTCCTATTTGAATTTCCTTCTATTCAAAACCCATTTCAAATTCCTTAGTCAATTTCTATTTTAAATTCCTTATTCAAATTCCATTTGAAATCCTTACTCAATTTCTATTTTAACTCCTTTGAATTCAAATCCTATTTAAATTTTCACTTTGAATTCAAATTCTATTTAAATTTCACTTTGAATTCAAATTCTATTTAAACTCCTTTTATTTAAAATTCTATTTCAAACATTATATTTTCTTGAATTCTAATATTCAACCTCCACTTTATATTCTCTTCGAAATTCTATTTAACCAAATTCCATTTGAATTCTAATATTCAAATCTCTATTTGACTTTTCTTTATTCAAATCCATTTGAATTCCTTTGAATTCAAATTCCATTTCAATTTTTCTTATACAATTTCTATTTGAATTTTACTTATTCAACTCATTTGAATTCCTTTGAATTCAAATTCTATTTCACTTCTATTTGAATTATATATATATATTCAAATTCCTTCTTTTCATTTATTTGAAATCTATATTCCCATTTCAAAATTCCTTTGAAGTAATATAAATATATACATATATTTATACCTATCCCAAATTCAAAACATTTGAATTTTCAAACAACTTGTTTCTTTTCAAACAAATTTCCATCAAAACTTTTCTAAGGCAGCAATTCATCACTTAGAAACTCGAAAATGAACACTGATGATGTTGCGACCGTCATCAGAATTATTTCCCAGCTACTGAATGAGTTCAGTGCTTTATTTCTTTCAAAATCCATTTAGAAAAACATTTTCCCAAACTCCCAGGATTTTAAATTCTGAATTCTGGTTGGAATTCAATTTTAATTCATCTCATTTGTATATCTTATTTCTATATAAATTCCACTAGTTATATATATAACTATTTCTGTTTTATAATCTAGTTCGGTTTTAATCCTAACAATCAACTTAACTATTTGAAAACAGTATCGTGTCCAATCTTCTGTTTAAGTGTTTATAAATTCCTATCGACTTCGTGGCGTCCCACGATTCGACCAAAATTTATAATCCACTCAACAGACTAGTCAACACAATATAAAACAGTTTTTATATCAAATAACAAATACGCTCTCTCGTATATATATACACTCAACTCATTCTAGGATACTACTGATCCTATCTCTAATGAGCACATTTCCACACAGCCTAGGTATTCAATCAACCTAAGCTCTGATACCAACTGTAATGACCCAGATTTCCGCAACATCAGAGTTGACTATATACATCATACGTCCAACCCAAATATCACGAAAATACGGAACAAATTTTTTTTTAGAAGAAAGAGGTAGAAGAAGAACAGAAATAACAACACAGAATCTCACATCGCAGCGGAACAAAATATAATATATCATATCTTTGAAATACAAAATCTTAACTGTATAACATACACTTATCAGAGTACAACACTTACAATACAACGGAACCACTATAACTAGATAACGCTGAAGCCTCCTGCTCCAAGCTCCTTTAGATATATCTGAAAAATCCTGCACTACTTGACTGCCCGTACAAATTTAGGCACCCAAGAGTTTAGGTAGAACAAAACAAAATAAACTCCGGGTCAGTCATGGGACTGGTATGAGTAAACAGTTTAAAACAGTTCCAGAAAACTAAATGATATCTCATAAGACCACGCCGTATAACACGGAACGGGTTTTTCCCTTATGAGAATCCAAACACTTGATTTATCTTTATATCAAAACTCTTTTGATATTATAATAATGTCTAAATCAATTAAATAACAATCTAGTGGAACGTTTGCATCTCACGTTCCACATATATATACAATCAAAACCGCAAGCACGTATTGGGTAATGGATTTCCAACTATGACAAGGTATGGAATCACCTTCCGCTGGTATATCTCTAGAGGAGAATACACCGAGTTCAACAAGAACATCTTGCAACTCAGCCACACATGACCGACCACTCATTTCGCTTGAGTGTATCGAATGTATATCACCAACGATTGGGATCAGCAACCGTTTCCCGAATGGGTCAGCATCGACAATAGATTTTTAGAAGTAAATGAAACTCTAGATCAGGTGATTATACACCCTAATAGGTGCGACCTACATAGCCATGTTGCCTGCCCGATTTCTGTCATTTACCGGTTGATGAGGCTAGAAGCTACGCTTTATCATTACACCAGATTCACTTCGAATGTCACATCGTCAAATCCATCGAAAATCACTAATTGACGTCTACAACAGTACATTACGTGTCAGCTAAAAGAAGTTTCCTCCTCCGCTTCCACTCTTGGTACAGTTGAAGAAATCAATGTACGTAACCTTTCTGGAAATACTCTGTCAGACATTCATCCATACAAGTCACCCAGGAACAGGATGAACCGAAGGCACTATTTCTATTAATAGAAAAAGTCCTTGTACTCTACTCCGTCTTCGATTATCTTTATATAATCTGATTCGCACGCTACTGCCGATACGGAGTGGTTCTTCGGATAGTAATCCAACCGGTCTCTCCATATTGACAACGATGGTCAAAACTCCGATAGTCTGTGATTTAACTATCGAATAAAAACAAGTGTTTCGATAGTCGATGATTTAACTATCGAATAAAACAAGTGTTCATCCAAACATCCAACAATCACTGAAACTTTAATTAATATTCCATTAATTAAATCTCTTCTCTATTTCTTATCAATATTTGTTAACCAAATATTTTCAATAACCATATTGGCCTTATACGTTATTTGGAAAACATTTCCATATATCGCCTTCTTTTATTTTCTAACTTTAGAAAATATTCATTATTCTATTTCCAAGCTTTGCACATATTTGGGTTAAAACAGATGTTGTGTAAAACATCGTTACGACAACCCAAATACAGTATTTAACGAATTCTTATTCCACATTGATCTTCGAGCCTGAATCTTGCTACTTATCGGTATATCATGAAATCAACCAAGTTGGGGTATAATTACCTCTCAGACCTTGACTGAATAACATTTAACGTCAAAATAGACAAGACTACTTACTCGAACAAATCAATTCCATACAACTACTGATTTACTTTTAAACACGTATACACTTCCCTTTCTATTCTTACTAGATTTTATTCTTATACTTCCTTTTTGATTATACTATTCTATTTCTAAGTTCGTTTTCTAATCGACTTCTATATATTTTGATATGTTAATTTCTAACTATCAAATTATCTTAAAAATATTCTATCTCCTTAAATTTCCGGAAAAATTCGCCATAACCTCCTTTGTACCGGGAGCATCGGGAAATTTCAAATAGCTTTCCCGGTCCTTCTTATCTCAAAAAGAAAAAGAAAAAGCCAAGCGGCTTGCCGATACGGCGCATAAAATCTCATATGGAAATTAAATACGTACCTTTTTGTCGGGCATTCTATTTATTTCACTTCTATAATTTATTCCATACCTGTCTCCTGTATGTCTATACCTGTCCAATCTATTTTAACTATACCAATCGTTTTAACTAAATTTGTTAATTTAATCTGTTAATTAACTTCTTAGTCTAATCCACTTCTATTTATCCAAATCTATTTATTTTAAATCCCATTTGAATTTCTATATTCAAATTCCCTTTGAAATACTATGTTCCAATTCTATAGTTAAACTCCATTTGAATTCTATATTCAAGTTCTATCGTTTAAAGTCCATTTGAATTCTATATTCAAATACTATCGTTTAAAGTCCATTTGAATTCTATATTCAAATACAATCGTTTAAAGTCCATTTGAATTCTATATTCAAATACTATCGTTTAAAGTCCATTTGAATTCTATATTCAAATACTATCGTTTAAAGTCCATTTGAATTCTCGGCATTATTTATACACAACGTTTATAACTTCAATTCAAATCCCACCTTTCCATTTATAAACAACGTTTATAAATTTGATTCAAATCCCATCTTTCTATTTATAAACAACGTTTATAAATTTGATTCAAATCCCATCTTTCTATTTATAAACAACGTTTATAAATTTGATTCAAATCCCATCTTTCTATTTATAAACAACGTTTATAAATTCGATCATTTGTTTTATATACCTTCAAAACAAGTTAATATCTTCTATAGTTTTATTAAAAATTCAAATTCTATTTATAAAAATAGAATTTCCTTTTTAAATATCAAATACCCTTTTTGATATTTTTATGAATCAATATTCAAGCCCCATGGATATTTTTAAATAATCAAATCAACCAATTTTCAATCATTTGATTTTAACACATCATATATGAATATATATGAAATCAAACAAACAATAGATAATATATATTTTTGAGGAATCCAGTTGGATTCCTCCAACCTGTTTTCCTGCATCCACAGACGTTAGTCAACATAGAAATACCCATCCTGCTTCGTGGCAGGATATCGCGGTATAGAAGGTCATCCACTAATCATAGCGTGGGGCGTATAGGGTAATCATCCGCTATGAAACCGCGGGCATCCGCTAATGAAACTGCGGGAATCCAACCAATCAATCAACCCAATATATATATAATAGTCCTAAATAACTAATATATATTTTAAATCAACCAAACAATATTCAAACAAGCATAGCAATTATTTTTAACAACTAGAAATAATTCTAATTAAATGGTGAGTGAGGTTTACTCACAGATGATTTTTACTTTCGCGAATACCCCTTCCAAATTCATTATCGTCTCGCCTCGAATCCAATCAAATCTTTTATCTTGATCCTACGATTATTTAATTTAAATTAACTACTAAATAACCAAACAACTATTCTGCGTATAAAAATTTTGGTAAAAGAAAAATATATACCTTACTGTCTAACCACTACGAAGCCATTCAATCCTTTCTTCCCGATTTGATTATATTAACCACTCTTTACTTTTGCAAAAAAAACCAAAACTGTCGAGCCCTCCACTTTGATTAAAACCATCACTGCTTATCTTCTTTCAGAAACACAGTACCTTTGCAACTTTATTTGCCCGGATCCTTGTTCTTCCAGTCGAGGTCAATCCTTCAACTGTCACGAGATTCCAGAACCGGAGCTCTTCTTGTTGTCGCACCCAGTACTACCGCCTAAAACACCCACCGCAGCCTTCGATGTCATCCACCGCACCACCTTCGAACCAAAGCATCAATCCCAGGCCTCGCGACTTTCACCTGATGTCGAACTCTAGCTAGCGTCGCATCCTTCACCAATCGCACCTCCTTTTCCACCTGAATCCCCGTCCTGTTGAAGACCAGAACCCCCAAATTGACATCCTCTACTCGCGAGTTTGCTCCTATCGCGCTTTCCTAACTTGCGATGAACCCTAGGTCGTGGCAATCCCTATGTCGAGCTTCTCTTCGTTCGAGCGTCGGGCACTATCACCGTTCAAGATGCTAATTCGAGTTCGATTTACCCTCTCCCTCTCTGCCCTTTTATTTTTTTGATTTTGAATGGAGGATTTCGATTTCGATATGAAGAGTGAATACCAGCCTGGTGTTTATTTGATTCTACAAATATAAAGGTGGATGAGTGCGGTTTTAAATTCGAACAGCGAGGCCAAATTATCGAGGAGGAGAGAAGGCCACGAGTTTTGTTTTGAATTGTGTAAATGAAAGGGCCACGTGCACCATTTATTTATTTGAATTTAATTGATACCCTTAAATTAAATACCCATGATGTCGAACTCCTTTCCGAACCCAACAACTGTCAATTTTAGGGTAAAACCACTATTCTGAACCCACTGGGATAAGTATCGAAGTCCAGTTCGATCATCCCGAACAGATATTAATTTAATTCAATATAAATTAATTTCAGACAATTTATTTCCTCGATAAATGGATAAATATCATTATCGTTATAAATTCAAATAAAATTTCCTATTAATTATTTGAATGTATTTAATTCGAATTAAATTTTGAATTCAACTAAATCCATTATCTTATTCTGATAACTTGATATATTCGATATTAAATCGAAACTGGTTATTAAATTGATAACATAAAAATAAATATTCATTTAATTTATCAAATTAATATTTAAAACCGTATTAAATATTCAAACTCTACCGACGGAATATCCGGGTCATTACATTTTATGACCAAAAGATACTTAAAAGATACCTATTAGCTCTAAGGCTATAATTGGTTTCATCATAAACCAAGATAAATAGGACCTCAAAAATCAATTGGCAATAATCAGTCAACCATTATAAGAGGTTTGAAACTACAAAGTCAATGATATCATTAGACATCTTTTTGGATTTTAAACTCCACAGTAAAATATGATCGTAAGATCAATTATCAATATTTGAATTCAAAAACAACAAAGATCACCAATAGTAATAATTCGAATTCGAAACATCATATTATTTCACGTGCATATAAGCTCCCCCCGATCTTTTCCAAGTACCATATATTGAGATTTGTCAACCTCTAATCGCTACCCATCAGCTCTGAGAACATCGTAAAATTTAGGTATCCCATATCTCTATCGAACCCACCATTTCGACAATTGAATAAGTGACCCACCAGTCCTTACTCTGACCGTACTGAACTTCAACAAACAACAAACACCAAACAACTTTGTATGCATATTGTGATGCCAAAAAGTGGGACAACTCCCAAAAAGAGGGAATATAGAGAAATAAATGAAGAAACATGAATGGAAAGTAGAGAAAATGCAATCACACACACAAGTTTATAGTGGTTTAGCATTAACGAGCCTATTTTCACTTTATTTTCTTATATAACTTGAATTAAATGAGTACAATCAAGCCTTTTCTCTCAAACACTCGAGTACAAGTCAGTAATACCGAGTATAGGAGAGAATAATAGCCAAAATTCCTTTTTTTGAAGCTCTGGAGGACTATTTATAGGTGATGTCAAGTTCAGATCGGTATGCCATGTGGCGTCTATCCGGTTTAAGTAGGGAAGTGGAGGAGTCGGTCTTCAACCCGCGTGAAAGATCTTCAATCATAGGATACATGACACGTGGAGATAGATCTAGTAATATAGGAGAATAGCGAGCATTTGACCTGAGAAGTGCACGATAGAATAGGTCCTAGGAAGTCGCAGGCTTAGGTTCGGCATGCCCGGATCGGTATGACCCGGGTCGGCATACCGATCTACTCCCTCCGTTGCCTTATGTTTCTGTCTCTTGTGCTTTAGTTAGGGGGGTCAACCCATGTAGGCCGATCCCGACGAGTCACTATCTTCGTGATAAGGCTGAATCTAGTCTTTATCACCTTGCGTATGCATATTGACGGCCTTACCAAAAAGGCATGTCAACACTTTGCCCTAAAAGTACATTGTGTCGCTGATGGGATGTGCTTTGAACCTGATGACCCGCGTTTCCCAAGGAATCATCGGTCTTTGAAGAGAAATTCCATTGAACAGTCGTAACTCTTTGGAGAAATCACGATACTTGGAAAATTTCACCTGTATAAATAGCAGTCGCTCCTCACACTGTGCCCGATAACTTTTGTCAGGTCGAAGTCGTCGACGAAAGCAATCGGGAGATACAGGTAAATATTTGAACCCCGTCGAGTCAAGGGATTAAATAAGTCAGTCATGTGGTTAAGTCATGTCTAGTCATTGGTGCCTATGTGTAATGGCCTTCACACGAGTCTTTACCAAACAACATCGTTCGGTTGCGCAAGTCAAATGCGAAACAAATTGAATCCTTGATTGTATAGAGTCATCATATGTGACCGTAGATTCTAAAAATCAGATAGAATCTTCCATTTTTTCTATTTTCCTCCTTGTCCCTCATTTATCCACACATTTCTTTCAAAGAGCCAACCCGGATCAGCATCCCTGAAGCGTTCGGCTTGGTATGTTGATCTGAACCCTAACATAGGAGTCACATCAGAAGGAGGCAAAAAGCCTCATATTTTTTGCTACAAATATCAGCTCCATTTTAATTTTCTATTCTTTACTTTCGCAAATACTAATCCAATTGAAAACCTATTCCAAAATTTGAAATCTTGTTGTTGAATGCTACTTCAAATCTTCTCAAACTCGAGATCCACCAATCTAGGTGGGTTATATGTCCAATTTCCTATTCGATTTCATCCAAGTTGTTCCAAAACTTGCATCGTCCCATTCAGTGACCAGAAAATCGCACCCACGGCTGTCGATGTCATTGAGGAGTGATGTCGATGGGGGCTATGTGATTTTTCAGGTCCTTGAGAGGTGAAGTCATGGTGATGGTGTTGCTCAGGCCGGTCAAGCACAGGAAAAAAGTAGAAGGTGTTAGGTTTTCCCTATTTCTATTTGAGTCAAATTCGAATCGGCTTGGAGTTATGAAGGAGACGATGAATAAGGAAGAGAGGAAGTGTTGTGAGGATCAGATGATTTTACTGACGAAGATAGAGGTTAGAGAGCAGGCTTGGGTCGGTGCAGTTCATTGGTGAAGAAGGAGAAATAGCATTATAGGCAGTGTGGGACCCGTAGTAGAAGAAAGATGGAATTCGCTGGAGCGCTCGGTTGATGAGGGTGATGTGGATTGGTACTATTGATCCGAGGTACCCTGAGACGGATGCACCGATCCGAAGTGATGTTCTACACCTTATCAATCCAAACTTGATGTTACGTGATGAAAAAAAATAAAGAACTAACTCCGACAAGCATCTAGACAGTTAGGATAGAGCCTATCGCGACTCGCGGACTTGAATACGACCTTGAATGCATATAACTCCAAATAATTTGCATATTCCTAATGTTTTTTCTTTCAATTTTTCATGTACACTCCCACTAGACATACTGCACTAGAACACACATAAAGGAATTCGATTTATTTTCTCTAACCATGTATAATTCTTTAGACATCATTGCGAGGATGGCTAGAAGGTACGAAACGAGAGGTTCTGGAGCTAGGAGTGGGAAGACACTCCCTCAAGATCCCAACTTGGAACCCAATTTGGATATAGACACTAACAAAGATTCATCCTATAAAGTTCAAGCATGTGTCCTCGAAGGGGAGTCTTCCTCGTCAAGGGAAGAATTGTCATCGGGAGATGAAGAAATCGAGGAACGTGATCTGATTCCTTTGTTGACTTCGTATTCTAGGATAACTCGGCAGATTCCCATCATTCCAGCTTGGACGAGCCAAAATTGCGATGTCTTTGCGCTAAGCACAGAATACCCTTTGAACAAGTTTGGGTTCCTACTCTAGATGACATTCCACATAACCCTCCCGAGGGTTTCGTGACCATCAACAAGAAAATGTGCTCAGTGGGTTGCATTCCACCATTCAATCCTTACATCATTGAATTCCTTCGCCGTATGGAGATCACTCTCATGCAACTGCATCCTATAGCTTTTGCATACCAACTCTCCTTGTGTGTCCTCTATAGAGAACACTTGGATTGCGAGCCTTTATTCAACGGCATCGCTTATCTTTTCAATTTCAAACAACGAAAAGATAGTCTATCCTTCCTCTTTCTCGAATTTGCCGCAAAGAGGTAAAAAGGAGTTGAGGGGATAAGTAAAATGATCAAAATCAGGATGGACTTGTTTTCTTTTCCATAACAAAAGGGTTGCGCTAGGCGGTGGATAGAATGTCGTAAGTGCTTGATTCATATCCACTTCTTGGAGTCTCGATGAGTAAATTCTAATGTTGATGCTTCGTTGTAGGTGACAATCCAGAAAGGCAAACTGATGATGAGTATCTTGCTCAATTAAATATCCTAAGGAGCATTCCCGCAAGTGAGTGGACCATTAGAAGATGTATAATGTATGAACATCTTCACTGTTTAAACTTACTCAGTGCCAACTTGACCTTGGGCTTAGGGTGTGCTCCTGCCCCAGCTGTTGTTCCGTTAGAGAGTGTGCTCCCAATCGGAGATCCGTCAGGCCTGCCTCCCAATGTTCCCTCAATCAAGGAGTCGTCAAGCCAACCCTCATTCGAAGGGGATACAATCGTGCCGACCAAATCGCCTACTAACAGGAAGAAGACAACTAAAAGAAAAAGACACATTAGGGAGGAATACCTTCCTGGGCTAGTCAAAATTTAAAAAAAAAAAGACTAAAGAGAAGTCTCTTGATAAGACAATCGAGGAAGGTCGTAAATATCCCTCCCCCGAAAAATCCATAACATAGAAATCTCTCACTGCTCAAAAGGAAACTATGGAGTAGTTAACACATGCCTCGCCTTCCCCTGTATAGCTAGAGCACCAACCAATACAAGCGGTGGATCACTTTCTTCTGATGATCCTTTCAAGGGTTTGGAAAGTTGGGCCCTTTCATTTGAGCAATACCATTTTGCAGACATCAACTCTCAATTATTTTTTCCGTCGCTTGATAAAGAGCCTGTTACGGCTTTGGCTGAGGAGATTACGCATACTAGCAAGGCGCCAACTATTGGTCTGTTGGGAGGGATACACTGGGACACACACGACACCAGCACTGCACGTCACAACACTTGTTTTTCGTTTCATCTCCTAGTTTTAATACTTGTCCATTTTGATTTCTAAAAAATATGTCTCATTGAGCGTACGACCCTAAAAAGCTTCTCAACAGCTTGTATAAAAATTACTTTGATCCCGAGAAGGGATATAAGGATGATCGTGACTGGGAGGACTGAGAAAGGAAAAGAAGGCGCCATCAACAAAAATATCGTCCTCATTCACGCTCCCGTTCCCTAGTTCGCTCTGATACCGACAAGCACAAGAGCTCTTATGGTCTCCTTGAAGGGGATAAATCAGTCATTAAAGTTCCTCCTCCTCCGAAAGAATAGGTGCCATAGGACTAATCTCACAAGAAACACTCGAAACCCAAATAAAAAACCAAAGACAAGGATAGTACAGCGGTGGCCCCAACTAAGGCAAGTGCACCTCTACTTCAAAGTCCATCATGCTTGATTCCTCTACTGCTGAGAGGATGAAGATTTTGAAAAATAATTTCCTCAATATCACTTTGGTCACTTGCATTTCGTCCCTAATCTCCGACTGGTTGCTGAAAACTGCTTTGAAAATGTTAAGAAAGTGATAGACTTCCTCGACGGGCAGTATAAAGAAACTTGCAAGTATGCTCGCAAATTTTCTGAAGTCATCCAGGACCTCCAACCGGACTTAGATAACCAAAAGCGAATTGGGAGTGTGACATGTCAGTTAGGCAAGATGCTGAGAAAGAGTTAACAGAAGCAGAGAGCAAATAGAAATTGGCTGAGGGAGAAGATGAGAAGTATAAGTAGGTGCATGACGAGGTGCAGCATCGCTTTTGCACTAAACTCGACGTTACCAGTAAGGAGATAACGACTCTCAAGGAGGATTGCAAAAATGTTACTATTGAAAACACTAACTTAAGATTCACTTGATCTCGTGCGCAATATGAGAAAACCACCCTTGAGAAGTGTAACACCCCGGAATTTTAACGACACTAAAGACAATGAATTAAAGAATAATTAGTGTGAAATACACTATTAAAAATGAATTAAGGAAAACTTAATTTACTATTCAGAATTAAGTAAAACGGACTGCGCCATTGCGTCCATCTCGAAATTTGGGTCAAAATAGACACATGGTTTGCGTAAATCAAACACCGTCTGAAGAAGTTATTAAGGTTTGAAGTTTGTATACGCACAGGAAGAGTATATATATTTATATATATAATAAGTTCAGAAATTCAAAAATGGGTCCAGAAATTCAAAATTTTGTTTAAAATTCAAATTTTGAGAAGGCGGCAGATTTCCCGCTCAGGTGGGTCTACCCACTCAAAGGGGGGGGGTCGACCCATAAGTCGACCCACTCAAAGGGGGGTCGACCCATAGGCTATATTGTTGGACCTCGCTATACGAGTATTTTGACTATGACAACTATAAGCATATATATTTGACTAATTCTAAATTGCAGGAAGATACTTTCGACAATCTGACTCAAGGACACAAAACGAAGATCATTTATATGTTGTAAGAGTCTATTAGTCCTAGATTCATATGTTAAAGTCTTCCTTGATGATTACACACACATATATTTTATATATATAGTTTTTCATTTAAAAAATAGGCAAGGAATAGGCTGATAACAGAAAATAGACGTCTGGTCTGAAAATTTCAGACGTCTGTTTGCTGAAACAGAATGTTTTTAAATACAATATTCAAACGTCTGGTTGATATATTTCAGACGTCTGAAATGCCCCCGAAATACACTATTTCCTTGCTGACTTGATTTTTAAAATAAACAGACATCTGAATTTTATTTCCAGACATCTGAATTCCGAAGAGTTGCATCCTTTATGAAGAGGCACAACTATTTAATCCATATCTCTTTGTCAAAACTCTTGACAATCAGTTGTATCTATTTATATATTATAAATAGAGAATTGCTTAGATGATCTAATCATCAAATTTTATTGTAATTCTCTCTATCTTATTCAAAGCTCTTTAAGTTCTAAAAAGCTATCTACTTTCATACTTGAGACTTTTAAACTTCCATATTCCTTCAAGCACTTCACGATTATCATCAAGGAAAGGCTATAGGAAGGGTGTACTTAATATTCGACAATCCGTGTTATCAAGAGCACAAAAGAGTCAACAATTATTCTATATTAGTGAAGACCTCTTCAGTGGTTGAGGCAATAAATCCCATTCAGCGGTTCAGGTAATTTTGAACCTATTCCTCCGGGTGAAGTGAGGGTTTTAGTGCTAGTGAAATACCAGAAGTGAGTCTGGGACTGCACGTAGGACAGTGGTCTGAACCAGTATAAATCGACTGTGTGATTTACTGCTTTCTACTCTGCTATATAGATATTATATACTATTCTCCATACTACACGATCCTATACTGCTACATATACACTTTCAATTGGTATCGGAGCAAGGTTATCCTATAACCGTAACACCGTTATTTGATATTTTGGTAAAACGGAGAATAACCCAAGTACTAGCTCAACTACTTTTGCTGAAGGACAATCTACTCAAAGACCACCTCTTTTCAATGGACTACACTATAACCATTGGGCTACAAGAATGAGAATTTATATGCAAGCAAGTGGTTTTAGTGCATGGAATGCTACTCAAAAGGAATTTACGGTACCTACAACTGAGTATTCAACTTGGACAACAGTTCAAAAAGAGGAGGCAAATGCAAAAGCTATGAACATGCTATATTATGCTCTCGACAGAAATGAATTCAATCGTGTTAGCATTTGTACATCGGCATATCAAATATGGGAAACACTTAAGACTATCCATGAAGGAACAAACAAAGTCAAGCAAACTAAAATTTCAATGCTCAAAAATCAATTTCACTACTTCAAGATGAAACAAAATGAAACTATCAATGAAATGTACTCAAGATTTCAAGATATTTTACATGCATTGATAGGACTTGGAGAAAAATATAGCGACATTGACATCATTTCAAAAGTATTGAATTCTCTAACTGACGACTGGGAAAGAAAAGTACTAGCCATTGAAGAAGCAAATGACTTATCAACTATGAAACCAGAAGAGCTAATAGGTTATCTTATGTCTTATGAAGTAAATCTTCAAGCAAAAAGGGAATTAGCTCAAGAAATGAAAAATGTGGCCTTTCATGCTGATGAAGAAGAGTCTGAATCAGAAGACGAAGATCTAGCTTTTATTGCTAAAATTTTTAAGAAATTTCTAAAATATAGGAAAGGAAAATTCAAAAAGAATACATTAAACAAACCCTCATCCTCAAAACTGGAATGTTTCAATTGTCATAAGAAGGGTCATGTGGTAAAAGACTGTCCAGAAATGAAAGAAAATCAGAAAAGTTTCGAAAAAACAAGAAAGAAAATTTCAAAAAGAAAGCTTTTTCTGTTACATGGGATGACTCAGACTTAGATTCATCAAGCAGTGACAGTGATAGTGGAAGCGAAAATGAGCAAGCAAATGTATGCTTCATGGCACAAGAATCTGAAGTAAGTGAATTATCTTATGAAGAATTAATAGACGTTAATGCTGAATTTTTAAATATTATAAAAACTCTTAAGAAGAAGCTTAAAGAAACTCGTGAAAATCAGAATAAAGCTGAATTTGAAAGAGATATGTTGAAAGATGAAAAAATTATTCTGGAAGAAGAACTTGAAAAAGTTCAAAACACTCTTACAAATTCAGATAATCAACTTTCTCTTTTGAGTCAAGAAATCGAAACTCAAAAAAGAAAGAATGATGAAATTAATTCTGAAAATCACATGTTGAAATCTAAAATAAAAGAATTAGAAAATAAAAGTATTCAAACTAAGTTAGAAAACATTTCTAAAAATGTTTCAAATTTTAATAAGGGAAGAGAGAATTTGTCAAGAATCATAGAGAGCTCTTGACCTCCTTCAGATAAAAATGGTTTAGGATTTAAAAAGGAATCAAAATTTTCTCCAAAGAATAATCCAAAGAAGAAAATTGAGTCAAAAATTAATGATAAACCAAAATTGGTTAATAAAATTAAAATATGGGTTCCAAAAACCAACAATAGTTTGATTACAAACAAGCACATTAACTCTTTTTTGAAAACTGTACATAATAATGAGAATTATTTATATAAAAGGGATACTAAACCCATTTGGGTTTGGCTTCCTAAGACCTAACTCTTAGGACCCTATCAAAAAGTGGGTACCAATGTTCTTATTAATATTTTTTGCAGGTCCCACTCAAAAATAGAAAATGGATATTAGACAGCGGATGCTCAAAACACATTACAGGAGACAAAGATATGCTTATAAATATTTCATACTTTGATGGTGGCTCAGTCAACTCAAAAGGCTATTTCATTGGCAAAGGAGATGTGTATAATTATGGTATATCAAATCTACCTCTTATTACTAATGTTTCCTTAGTTAAAAATTTAAAACATAATTTACTTAGTATTAGTCAATTATGTGACAAAGGTTTTAAAATAACTTTTTCGGAAAAAATTGTAGTATTTTTGACAACAAACAAAATATGATTTTTTAAGGAAAAAGAGATAGAAATATTTATGTTTTAAATATGAAAGTAAATAACAATAAAGAAATGTGCTTATTTGCCAATAACAATGATTCTTGGTTATGGCACAAGCGTTTTTGTCACATAAATTTTAGAAATATACAAAAACTTTCCAAACATGAATTAGTGAAAGGTTTACCAAAAGTAAATTTTAAAATAAACAATATATGTGAAGATTGTCAAATTGGTAAACTAACCAAATCATCTTTTAAATCAAAAAGGGTTATTTCAACCTTACAACCATTAGAATTACTACATATGGACTTGTTTGGTCCTACTCAAATTCAATCCATAAATCACATCCGTTATGTTTTTGTATTAATTGATGATTTTTCAAGATATACATGGACTATATTTATGAAAAATAAAAGTGATACTTTTGAACACTTTAAATTTTTTATCAAAAGAATTCAAAAGTCTAAAGATCTAAAAGTCAAAAATATTCGTAGTGATCATGGTGGCAAATTCGAAAATGAATATTTTGAACATTTTTGTAAAAAGAAAGGAATAAATCATAATTTCTCTTTTCCTAGAACTCCACAACAAAACGGAGTTGTAGAAAGAAAGAATAGAACGTTACAAGAATGTGCTAGACCTTTACTTAATGCAAGTACTTTACCAAAACAATTTTGGGCAGAAGCAGTAGCAACTGCTTGTTACGTATTAAATCGAATATCTATTCGTCCTTTAACTAAAAATACTCCTTACGAACTTTTTAACGGTAGAAAACCAAACATTTCATACTTTAGAATTTTTGGTTCTAAATGTTTTATTCTTAACACTAAAGATCATCTTGGAAAATTTGATGCAAAAGCCATCACGGAATTTTTGTTGGATATTCAGAACGTAGTAAAGCATATCGTATCTTCAACAAACGAACTAATACTATAGAAGAATCCTTACCTGTATCTTTTGATGAAAATTTTGATAAAAATATAAAGAATAAAGACGATGATGAAATTATTGAAAACACTAGTCTTGAAAATACGGAGAATAATCCCATAGAAACCATCAGATCACCTCCCAGAATACTAAGAGATCTTCCTACTCAAAACATTATTGGAGAAATTGATTCACATGTTCGAACAAGAAGTCAATTAAATCAAATGGGTCATGTAGCACTTCTTTCAGCTATTGAACCAAAGAATCCGAAGGAAGCTGCTACAGATGACTACTGGATTATCGCAATGCAAGAAGAATTAAATTAATTTGAACGTAATGATATCTGGGAGTTAGTGCCTCGACCAAACGATCAAACAGTTATTGGTACAAAATGGGTATATAAAAACAAGGCAGATGAACTTGGAAATATAACAAGAAATAAAGCCAGATTAGTTGCTCAAGGGTACAATCAAGAAGAAGGTATTGATTATGAAGAAACTTTCGCACCCGTAGCAAGACTAGAAGCTATATGTTTTTTATTAGCATATGCAAGTTTTTATAATTTCAAACTTTATCAAATGGACGTAAAAAGTGCTTTCTTAAATGGATTTATTAAAGAAAATGTTTATGTAGAACAACCTCCATTATTTAAATATGAAAAATATCCTGATCATGTTTATAAACTTAAAAAGGCGTTATATGGTTTAAAACAAGCACCTCGTGCTTGGTATGAACGACTTAAAAGCTTTTTGATAAATTCGGGTTTTCAAATAGGAAAAGCAGATCAAACTTTATTCATTAAAAATACAAATAAAGATATTTTAATTATACAAATTTATGTAGATGATATCATTTTTGGATCAACTAATGAAAACTTATGTAAAGAATTTTCTACTATAATGACAAAAGAATTTGAAATGTCTCATATGGGAGAACTATCATACTTTCTTGGACTACAAATTAAACAAATTTCAAATGATATTTTTATTTACCAAGAAAAATATTGTAATAATTTAATTAAACGATTTAGTTTAGACAATACTTCAAGTAAGCCAACACCAATGAGTACTTCAGTTCATCTTGAAAAAGATGAAAATGGAAAAAGCGTTGATAAAAAATTATATAGGAGTATAATTGGTTCTTTATTGTATTTAACTGCAAGTCGTCCTGATATTATGATGAGTGTATGTTTATGTGCATGATTTCAATCGGATCCTAAAGAATCACATTATAGAGCAGTAAAAAGAATTTTAAGATATCTCAATAATACGAAAGATTTCGGTCTATTTTATCCAAAAGGATGTCCATTCGAATTAGTATCTTACAGCGATGCTGATTTTGGTGGATCCCGGACGGATAGAAAAAGTACAAGTGGTACATGCTATTTCATTGGAAAATCACTTGTATCTTGGTTTAGTAAGAAGAAAAATTGTTTATCTCTTTCTACATGTGAAGCAGAATACATATCTGCTGCTTTAGCATAAGCACAAGTAATATACATGCAACCAACACTCAGAGATTTTGGAGTAAACTTAACTAAATCTACAATATATTATGACAATACAAGTGCAATAAATTTGTCTAAAAATCCAGTAAATCACTCTAGAACCAAACATATAGACATATGACATCATTTCTTAAGAGATAATATAGAAAAGAACATAATCAATTTAGAATACGTATCAACTGAGAACCAGATTGCTGATATTTTCACCAAACCCCCTTTTGAAAAATACTTTTATAACGCTAAGACGTAAACTAGGAATAATATCTGTTAAAGACTTATAAATTTTCATCACAACAAACTTGTTGTTTTATAATTAATCTAATACCTAAGTTTAGATAGCTTCCTAAAAATGCTCTCTTCAAAACAAAATTCTCTGGTTATAAATTTAACGACCTTACATTCTTTACATAATCACTTTTATATATTTCTACATCTCTTAAACAACAGTCTTCATAACTTTAAAGAATCCAATAAATGTCTTCAAGTTCAAATTATTCTATCAACATCACCTTCACAACCAAAAAATCATCCGATTCTCCTAAACTACCTACACCAACTCCAACGAATGAATCACATTATCGCTGGGGAAATTATCATACAGGATATACTCCTGATTCTAAGAAGGCGAAAAGAGCATTGTTTTCATCTCCAGACACGAAGAGAAAATTAGACGACATTCATCACTATCAAAGTGAACAAATAGCGCTTCAAAAAGAATTATATTTCGAACAAAAAGTGACAGCATCCCGCTTGAGTCTTCTTGAAAAGATGATTTATAAATTTTGTGGACCAAAACTGAAAGACGTATCTTCGCCGCTACTGATTCCTTCAGATCCTATCGATCCATCTGTGTCTTATCGCACTGAAGAAGATCCGGTTAATCTTACTAAGAAATTCTATAACTACTCTCCACAACGTCCATCTTATAGTCTGAATTCTTGGGAAAAGAATTATAACGCAAATGAAGGGAAAAGCTATACAACCCCTACAAAGACTCCTCCATCCAGCAAATAAACAACTTATATAATTTTTACTTGTATTAATAAATTTCGTTTGCATATAAGGCAAATATTACCTCTGTCTGTATAAACAGACGTCTGAATTAAATAAATCAGACGTCTGAAATATGGGAATAAAAGATTTCACTTCAAAAACAGACGTCTGAGTAATTTAAAACAGACGTCTCAAAAGTGCTTAAAATGAACTAATTCTTTGCGGGTCAAATTTTTCCCAAATTCAGACGTCTGACCCCTCCAGTTCTGACATCTGAATCATCGCAGAAATGTTTTTTAAAATAAAAAATCACATCGATTACTCATTATAACTCCTCATCTACCCACCTTTTTACCGTTCATCTCTTCACTTTTACTTTTACCCTTTCACTCTCAATAAAAACCCTAGCCCCCAATTTTCAAAATAAAACAAAATTATCAACTTTTCATCACAAAAACAATGGCAAATCGTGGAAAACGCCTAAGAGAGACAACAACTGCATCACCATCTGAAGATTTGATTCAAAAATGGCTTTGGGATGACACGACAAAAGCAAGGTACAAAGCAATGTCCTAATCCAATTTTTTTGAAGGAGCCTTTGTTAAATTCGATGCTTTCTCCAACTATCGTCTACTACAATATGCACGGTATTACAATTTTGAATCTTTGGTTGATTTCAAGACGAATGATGTCCCTATATACCCTCTTCTATGCAAATTATTTTTAGCCAATATGAATCTTGACCATACAAACCCTCAGAACAAAAAAGATTGTGTCTGGACAATGGTTTGTGGAAAAAGAATTTTACTCCCAATTCAACGTTTGGGGCAAATCTTAACTTGTGCTTGGAAAGGGGTTGACATAGATACGATAGAAGTGGATATGAGTACAAGAGATGAGACATCTCATAAATTTCTCTCCGATAATCTCATTGATATGCGTCAACTTACTTCCACCCAACTTCGACCACAAGCTCGTCTATTAAACCGTATCTTAGTCCGAACAATCCGACCACGCACAGGAAGTTATGAAAAAGTATACAAACGTGACTTTCAGGCTTTATATGCACTATACTCAAGAAAGAAAATCAATTGGGATAAGATTATCATAGACGAATGGAAAAATATTACTCTCAAGCGCAAATACAAGACTATCCATTACGGTGCTTATATCACTCGTATACTTACTGCTTGTGATGTTATTATACCAGAGACTCCTTCTAAGAGTATTAAAGAAATTGGGTCTTAATCATTAAAACTAATGTATATTGATCCAAATCCGCCAACCTTAGAATACATGTCTTTTGAGGATTGGACTCAACATGTTGCTACTCAACCGGAAACTCTAGTTGCTGAGCCTTCTCATCGTCATCGCCTACGGGAAGAAGAAGAGGAAGACATTGAAATTATTTCTCCCGACACTTCCTCCAAACAAGCTTTGGTTACGCTTTCTCGCAATCAATCAAAAATTCACAAAGACCTAAAATGTTTTGAAAAGCAAACAAACAAAAAGTTTAACTTGATCAAAGGCTTTTTAAATAAAAATTGGGAAGTAGTTTCTTGCACCGACACTTCTTCAACTCAAGCATAAGCTCCAGCACCATTTCAATGGTCATCTAGTTCTCCCGAAGAAGTTCTGGATTCCAAACAAAGCTCACCATCGAACGATGGCACATCTCTTGTAGGATCTACTTCCGCGGATATATAAGTATTGAAGGTGGTATGGTTAAATATTTTGCCTAAGAACTTTTATTCAGTTTATGTTGTGTAATATTTTGCTACTTCTCTTATTTCTGCACAAAACTCTACTATGTGCATGTATGTGTGATGTCATGAATGTTCGTACTTTATATTTATATTTTATGTATACTCGTGTGTATTGCATTCATGCTTCAATTTTTCTTATGTATTCCTTTTTGTCGAATGACAAAGGGGGAGAAAACAAGTGATATTATATGCATATTGACAGGAGGAGCATATATAGTTGTCATTAGTCAAAAAGAGGGAGAATGTTGGACCCCGCTATATGAGTATTTTGACTATGACAACTATAAGCTTATATATTCGACTAATTCTATGTTGCAGGAAGATACTTTCGACAATCTGACTTAAGGACACAAAACGAAGATCATTTATATGTTGTAAGAGTCTGTTATTCCTAGATTCATATGTTAAAGTCTTCCTTGACGATTACACACACACATATTTTATATATATAGTTTTTCGTTGAAAAAATAGGCAAGGAATAGGCTGATAACAGAAAACAGACGTCTGGTCTGAAAATTTCAGACGTCTATCTGCTGAAATAGAATGTTTTTAAATACAATATTCAGACGTCTGGTTGATATATTTTAGACGTCTGAAATGCCCCCGAAATACACTATTTCCTTGCTGACTTGATTTTTAAAATAAACAGACATCTGAATTTTATTTTCAGACATCTGAATTCCGAAGAGTTGCATCCTTTATGAAGAGAGACAACTATTTAATCCATATCTCTTCGTCAAAACTCTTCACGATCAGTTGTATCTATTTGTATATTATAAATAGAGAATTGCTTAGATGATCTAATCATCGAATTTTATTCTAATTCTCTCTATCTTATTCAAAGCTCTCTAAGTTCTAAAAAGCTATCTACTTTCATACTTGAGACTTTTAAACTTCCATATTCCTTCATGCACTTCACGATTATCATCAAGGAAAGGCTATAGGAAGGGTGTACTTAATATTCGACAATCCGTGTTATCAAGAACACAAAAGAGTCAACAATTATTCTGTATTAGTGAAGATCTCTTCAGTGGTTGAGGCAATAAATCCCGTTCAGTGGTTCGGGTAATTGTGAACCTATTCCTCCGGGTGAAGTGAGGGTTTTAGTGTTAGTGAAATACCAGAAGTGAGTCTGGGACTGCACGTAGGACAGTAGTCCGAACCAGTATAAATCGACTGTGTGATTTACTGCTTTCTACTCTGCTATATAGATATTATATCCTATTCTCCATACTACACGATCCTATACTGCTGCATATACACTTTCATATATAAAGGACCTTAGACCTTGGTTCTATTCATCTAAAAAATAATGTTGACGGCGAAGCTCTGCTGCAACGAAAATTAAAATGGCCTTTCTTCTTCTAAATCAATTCAAAGAAGATTATACATATTCGAAGATTGCTACGACAAATTCAGCGATGGCTGCAGCAACTTATTCAACATGTTCTTCGTAGTAATTTAGATCCATTTCCTTAGATCTATTCACTGTGAGTTCATGTTATTTTTAGTTCTAAATATTTAAATAGTAATCTTGATATATATGTAAAAATTGGATCTTGAATCGATGCCTAATCAGTTCTATTATGACAAAACTATCTGATCTGCTTTTATATGTTCGTACTGTCGCCATGTAGAATCTTGTCATAATATGCCTATTCAGTTTATGCCTATTTCTATCAGTTTATTATTGATTCGTTATTATGCCTATTCTCGATTCTCTTCTCCCCCACTTTTTCCCGTTTTATTTTTTTATAGCCAGTAGGCCTAACGCTGAAAAATGCGAACGTGCAAAATTTGGAATAATTGGGAAAGGCATAATTAGGGGGCATATATTATGTTGGATAATATGAATATAAATTTAGGCATACGTTGGAAAATATAATTTGAGCATAAATTGGGACATGCGTAAGTACTGATTTGGGACATAAATTGGGACGTATGTGAATATGGATTTTAGGCATACATTGGAAAATATGCGAATATGGATTTGGGTATAACTTGTATTGAAATGGGTGAATATGGACTAGGGACATAAATTGGAAAATATGTAGATTTTGGTTTGTCCATAACATATATATATGTATATGCCTTAATTTATAACTTGGGAAAAAGAGCATATGGTGCATAATTAAAAGGTGAATTGAAAAGGGGTGTAAAAGTCTATGATTTGAATAGTGAATTGGGCATATAATTAAATATGGGGAAAAAGAGAAATAATCACCTGTAATGACATAGGTAGATTTGGACAAAAATGGAATGTCTAGTAATTACAATTAGGAACTGTAATTGCACTTATGACACGAGATTAGGTTGCATTAGTGGTGGAAGTCTGCCCGGATCCGACCGGCATATCCAGTAGCCACGAATGTTGAACCTAACGTGAGAGGTCTAAGTGTGCAAATACGAATCGGGCTAAGACACGAGGTTAGACCCAATTGTGGAATAAGACTGCCCGGACCCGACCAGCATATCCAGCATCCACACGTTGTAGGCCTAATGTGGGAGGTTTAGCCCATTATAACCATAATTGGACATGGTAATGAATTGGACTACTTAACCTAATTTAATCCATAAGGATTGTATGATTATGAACTTAAGTTAGGGTTAAGTAAAATGGGATGGGTAGTGGGTGGGTTAAGTAAAATAGAAGAGGTGGATAATATTTACATATAGGCCCACAAACTTAGCCCAATAAGGTTATGTAATTAAAGACACCTAGTGTGTAACAACCCGGAAAATCTGAGCCCATTTAACAATTTTATTTTGGCAATTTTAGTGAATTTTGAATATTTAAAATGGATTATTTTAAATAAAAACGACGAGAAATTTAATTTGAATAGAATTCAAACGTATATATTTATTTGAATCGTCGTTAGAATATAAATATTTATTTTAAATGATAAAAGGAATTGAAAATGGCGCGGTAGTTCAAAAATTCGATTTCAAAGTTCAAATGAAAGTACAGGATTCAAAATAAACCGGATTTTAGCGAAACCAAAAATATTAGAATCTATTTGAGAATATCTTTCCAACGAATCTGGTAAATCAAGATTTCATAGCGGGAATCAAAAGTTATGCCCAGTTTAAAATTAAGAAATGGTCGCTATGGAATTCTGGCCACTAAAAATCGAAATTTTGCAAACGGCCTCTGTTTTCGACGAAACCACTTTTGTTGGATCCGTGATGTCAAGTTATTGCTAGGTTTCAAAATTCATAATTTTTCAAATCAATATGTGAGCGTGGCAAAGGAAAACGTGTTTTGACCAGTTTCAGTTGATTTTAATCGACTGGAAAATGGCCATTTTTCAAACGGTCTCAGAATTTGACGAAATTAGTTTTGTTAGGACCGTATCGTCAATACGAAGCAAGAAAATATTTTTCAGGAATTTTTAGAGTCCGTATGTGGCCTCGATAAATTGAAATGCGCGTTCAAATTCAATATAAAGATTTATATTTTTATTTTGGTGGAAACTGGTCGAAACGATCGAATCAGCTTACGATACATATCCCATTGTGTTCAGAATGGGGGTAATTAGCTATAAAAGATAGTCGGTGGGTTCGATTTCGAAATAAAAAGGTACTTTTTGAAAATAAAATAATTAAATTAATATATATAAATTTATATGGGCGCTGACCTTCTCTCTCTCCCTCACTTCTCTCTTGTTCAATCTGAAGGGGAAAAAACCGCGCTATCGCGCAACCGCCCCCTCGTCGTGGACGCCGCCGCCTGGGGGTGCTCCATCGCCGCACTCCCTCCCCTCTCGCACGCTTCTCACTCCCCTTCCAATCCGCGAGACCGCCGCCCAAAACCGCACCCCCTTCCCTTTCCGACGCTGCCGCCTCCACCCGCGCCAGGCGCCGCCCTGCCACCTGCCTCCTCCTCGATCCGCGAGCTCCACTCCCCCCCTCTAGAAAAAAATCAAAAAGAGTAATTTTTTACCTCTTTCTTCTTTCTTTTATTTATTTTATTCTATTTAGTATAATTAATTTAAAAGACTGAATTTTATAAATTAAACTAGATCAGACTTTAATATGTAAATTTTAGATTTTTAGATTAGTAAAACTATGATTTTTAATCCATAAAGTTATGATTTTTATGTTAAAAAAGCTACGATTTTCACGATTAGAAAAAGATTATATTTTTGTTAATGAAAATATAGGGTTTTTGTTAAGGAAAAGATATGATTTTTGTAATTGAAATGATATGACTTTTGTAAATGAAAAGACGTAATTTTTAGATGATAAAGATAGAATTATAGTTAGAAGAGGATATGGATTTTAGCGATGTAAAAATATAATCTTTATTATATATAAAGTGTTTTGAAAGTAGAAAGATGAGATTTTTAATAGCGGAAAGATTAGATTTTTCATAAGGGAAAAATATGATTTTTATTATCTAGTTATCGAGGTAAAAATGCGATTTTTTATCGTTTGAATGGCAATGTAAAAATGTGATCTTTATAGATAAAAATACGATTTTTATAATGTTTTCACTATGATAAAGATATGATCTTTATATGGATATCATTAGAATAAAATTTTGATCTTTATACGAGAAGTAGAAATATAAAAATATAATTTTTATATTGAAAGAAGCATTGTAAAAATATATTATTTTTATGTATGAAGTAGCAGTATAAAAATGTGATTTTTATAGCGTTGAAATAAAAATATGATTTTTATATATGAACAACGTGAAAAGGATGCGTTGGAATTTCGAACAAATCCAAACAGCTCAGAAAGAAAGACTGGCAGAGTGAAACCCCAAGGTGAGAACTCCTCACTTTCATTTATTTTCTAGTTGAAATATATACTAGGATGTAGACGGTGCTCAGTAGCACCCGACACCCGTCGTCCACAAACCATGGATGACTTGTTTGTTCGATTGCTGTGTTGTGAAATTTGATTGTGTGATGTGGAATGAAATAAAATATTTTATAGTTAAAAATATAATGTATAACGTGTATATAAAATAAATAGTAATAAACAAATCGGACGATTTGTTTATATACACTGATTTGACTGATATTGATTGGGACGATAAATTTTACACATTGCCCAACTGCACAAATAAAAAACTGTGTTTGTTGATTTGAAACCCCACACGGGTATTGGGATGATATTTGACGTACACTAATCCTGATTGTTTAGTTGTATGTCAATCGATGGGTTGACAGACTGTGTAAGCGTTATTTATTGATATTTAATGCTTATGCAGTTGTGTGGTGCACTCTGGATGATGGTTGATTATTTATCGTTGCTATTATATACATGTGTTGTATGGAATCCATATAATTAACATTATATGGTAATTGATTGGGCCTCATTCTAATTTGGAAAAATAGGATATAAATTTATGTGTTGAATAGAATAAAAATATTCATGTGTTGAATAAAAATATAAATTCATGTGTTGAATAGAATAAATATTCATGTGTTGAATAAAATAAAAATAAATATTCATGTGTTAAATAAAAATATAAAATAAAAATAAATATTCATGTGTTGAATAAAAATATAAATTCATGTGTTGAATAGAATATAAATATTCATGTGTTGAATAAAATAAATATTCATGTGTTGAATAGAATAAACATTCATGTGTTGAATAAAAGCTGTGTTGGTTAGATTTACGCCATTTTGACGTGACCGATATTTATATCGGTTTTATTCATTTTTATAATGAATATAGAAAAGGAAGTGATTTCAAAATATAACATTTTGAAAATATTATCATTTATAGATTAATGATATGGAATATTCAATTTAGATTAGAAATTGAATATTAAGTTGAAATCGTTTTGAAAACGAATTTAAAACGATTTATAAAATACGTTTTAAAAGGAAATCAATGAAATATATATAATACATATATTATATATATAATGGCCTGAATAGAACGCGCCGCGCTGCGGCAGTTCGCGAATTTCGACCATTGACTTCGAATTGACGTTGCGGGAGATCCGACCGTCGGATTCTCCTAAAACCGGAACCGTTGGGTTCGTATCGAAAAGAGCTTTCTAACGAATATCGTAGATTTGAAATCTAATGGTTGGATTTGGAATTATGTCGAAATCAAATTTGGAAAAGGTCGCTGTAAGTGCAGTTCAATGGTCGTTGATGGAAATCGACTGTACGGGCCTTGATAAAATTATTAAAAATAGTAATAATTTGTGTAAAATCATAAGAAATGATTTGTGGAGAATGGGATGAAAAATTCTAAATTTGGAAAGATAAAAATAAAATTTTATCGAAATGAACTAGTTTTGAACTAGAATTATAATTCCATTTATTTTTAAAATAAATAAAGTGGATTTGAAATGGTTTTGAAAATAACCAGAATTTCCAATAATTGAATTGGAATGGATTTGAATCGAATTTGTCTTTGGAATATTTCGATGTTGGATTTCGTGATTATACATATATTGTTATGGAAATTTGAAAGATATATTTATATCGTTATTTCCGATATGATATTTGTGGGTCATAGAATTTGATATTGATTATAAGCCGATATATTTTCTATTCAGAGCCTTATATTTAATATCAAATGTGATTTGCGTTTGTCGTGAATGGTGTCTTCATTAACACTGTTCTTAAACCCAGTTGAGAAAAAGATTAAATCTTTTTATTTAGATTGAATGAAGTATACCAATTAAATGGTATTTAATTGGGATTGAATTTGAATGTGATTTTGGGTTTATAGTGAGCCGTGTTTTGAATGGCATTGGTTCTTTAACCCAGCTAAAGAAAGGATGTGATTTCCCAAGTTAAATAATCATTGATAGTGATTATTGGGAGGATTAAGACCAAGTGGAGTTTTAATGAATCTTTAATTAGATTGAAATAATCGAGAATGGAGTATCACCAGTTTTGCTCCAGGCGATAGTTAAATCTTTAATTAGATTTGAACGTGAAATGGTAATTGAATTTACCGATAACACCGTGGTGTTAGATATGAAGTATGACCAGTTTTACTTCATGGGATGAATAGGTTGGGATTGGGAAATAAAATAAATGATTACTTCGGCGTGGTTCGCTAATCCTGACTAGTTTGAATTGATATTCAAATGAAGATTAAAGAATAAATTTAAAGAATTTATCTTTGATAAAATTAATGGGAACTTTTCCCAAAGTATAAGAATATTTGATAAAAGAATATTCTGTATTGGAATGAGGCGTATGTTGTGTTTGTGTAACACTTATTTATTATATACGCGAGTTATTCAGAAAGACCGGGTTTATCCCATTCTGAATAACTGATTCGACGTGGTGTCGAGGATGATGACGATGGTTGAAGACCGGAGGTCTTCACATTGTTTGGGTGATTACTGATGATCTTGATTGGGCTGTACACCCAAGAGGAGGGAATCAGTTGGTGATCGTCCAGACGTACTTGGAGATCGATGGATATGCGAGGAATAAGGTTCCTACGGTTTCGTTCAGACCCAAAACGAACTTGTATGGACTGTGTGTCTGACATTGGATTTTGCTCTGTGTTGATTGATCTCTATTAAATATACCTCTGCCTAGTGAAGGGGAATTCATTCCCTTCACCCTTCTCTGGGACGTACGGGATCAGAGGTAGTATAAAGATAGACATCAGTTGCATGGTGTGAATTGCCTATGTGGCATGCCTAAGTGGCAAATGATCAAGGCTTTTGTTTAAAAGCAAAGTCCTGTGGTTGATGATCAAAGCACCGCCTGTGTGTCATAGCTTTGTCTAACGTGAATTCGCGAGCCTCACACCCTGGTTGTGAACCAGAAACGGGAGAGGACGTCAGGGAGGGCATGCGTTTCTTTCTAGCTAGTGTGGTCTCAGTGACCTACCAGCCCTGACATTTATATTATTTTCAACTGTGTGGTTGTTGCTGTTGCGAGGCACCTCGGATATATCGGTGACTGTGTGGAGCCGATGGAGTCATTTGGCTCATTTACGCCCCAAAGGGCGGGGAAACGCATGTTCAGTGTCTAAGTTTAATCCACATCGGTGGACTGGCCCTGAGGATCCAAGGGCTCACCTGTATCTAGGTCCTGAGGCTCGGGCTAGAGAGTCTCGAATCGGTGAGGACTATCTTTTGCCTCGGTTCACAGATGGAAATCCAACTTCCAAATACGACATTTTGCGGTTTTAATTGTAGAACTAGTATGGCGACATGATACATGGTACCCATGCCGTCTATGATTGATACTTATGATTGAAATTGTTTTGACACTATACACTTATAGTAATAATAAAAGATGAAATTTAGCGTATCAAGCATTCTTTGGCTATTATAAGGTAAAACCCTATCCTCTGGCTTGTGCTGCAATGTGTGATGGGACCTGGGTCTTATAATAGCTTCATTGTTCTTTATTTAGCATTGCGCTGTTGTTTTATGCACTGGTATTCTTGGGAGGAAACCCATTCCGTGTTGTACGACGTGGTCCCTTGATTTACCTAACTTTAAAATAAAGATTAATAACTGTTTTAGTTCTCACACCAGTCACGTGACTGACCTGGAGTTTATTGTTTTAACCTAAACTCTGGGTGCCCTTATTTTCGACACGGGAAGCTAGAAGTTTTGGTTTTGCAGATTTATATTCACAGGAACCTGGGTTACAGCTGGAATGATATCCGGAAAGCTCTGTATCCGTATATCTCTTTCAGTTGCGTATTGTAATATTTTCCGCTGCTATGTAATGTATTATAATCTCTGATATTTTATAATGTGTAATATTGATTTATACTCTGTATATTCTTGTATTCTGATGGAATTGTTGTAATTAACAATGAAATGTTCTTCTGTTTGTGTTCCGATTTGTCGTGTTCTCAAAACGATCAGGGGTTTCGAACAGTCTTGGTCGGTTTAACGAACGATTCGGATCGAGCGAAATTCCTTACCGTTACATAGTGGTATACATAACCGGTGGAAAATATAATAAAGTTATGTAATTAAAGACACCTTGTAGGGTAATCATAACTTGTAGAAATGATAGAATTAGATATGCGTAATAATCTGCTAAGTAAACAATGAGAAGTTGTAGTGATGGTGTAAATTGAATTTATGATTAAATGAGAAAGAATGAGTAAAACTTGTAAAATAAATAAGTTATATTTAATCATAAATGGTAAGTGACATGTTAATTAGGAAACATGTGAATTGAGATATACTTAATAACGTATTAAGGAGAACATGTTATTGTAATGATGTAACCAAGCAAGAATATAAAATAGATTGTGGATTACAGACGTTGGGCCACAATCTAGAGAATAACATGTTGTGGGCTTATTAATAAACCTAAATGGATTAAGTTATATGATTGAAATTAATAAGCAAGAGAAACTTGGTAAATTGGAATAAGAATTCAATATGAATGGGAATAACCAAGTTAAATGAGAACCGGGTGAGGTAAGGCAAGCGCGTAAAAGAATGTTTAGACATAGGGTCTAACAACATATTAAAGAAAGGCGCTTGGACTAGTCCATACATTTTAGGGTGAATAACCCAATGGGGTTGATCATCGAGGTGTTATAAGACACGAGGGGAGCGCACATTCATCTGATTGTTATGATGGCTCCAAAGGACTAGAAGGGGAAGCACGCGGCTTCCTGAAGTATGTAAGATGCTCCTAGTAGTCCTCTGTGTGGTGACAGATGTCTTAGGCTGTACTCATAGAGGTTAGATCTGCATGTAACTATAGGTGGGTGGGCCTTAACTGCAGATGTAGCTATGCAGTCAGAATGCTATGAAGAGGTGACACCAGGGTGATTCGACTGTTGCCTCACGAGGAGGTAGAGAGGGTCACGACCAACAAGGATAGTAGACCGTCGGATATCCGTCATCGACAGCCAGTGGGACGCGAATAGACTAGATCTAAACACAAGATATCATTTCACCTTTCACTATCCAGGTATGGGGTTGAGGGTAGACGCCACACAGATGTTTATATTGGTTGTATTAGGGGCGGTCGCTTAGCTCTTGTAGTCTTTACTAGTTGAGGGAGGGGGCCGAGGTGGGGCTATAGCCACCATGGAAAACATACCCGAGGTATATCTATATTTGGAGGCACTTAAAGGCAGTCTTTACAGGTATGGAAAAGCTCTCGGCCGAGTTCCGTGTTTCTTGTCTAGCCCTGCCATGGAACTTGGTGCACATTAGAGGACGTGCGATTGAGGCATCGAGCTACAATTACATAACATACGTGGGACTGTCTAAATACATGCTATCTTCTCTGAGTGGTGTATCGTAGACTAGAGGGCATTATTCCGATAAGGAATCTGATTCGATCGATGGTGGCAGTCCGTACGCTTGACAGATATAGGCGGAATGTAACATTGTTATATAGAGTTCCGTACGTCACTCCGACGTAGGATGAGGGAGTGCATTCATTACGGTGGAGGCCATGTGAGAGGAGTACCATGGGGGTGTATGTCCATATTGAGAGATAGCTACATATATTGTATTAGGTGAATCCATGGGAAAGTAAATGAGTACGATGCGCATATAAGTCTTGAGTTCTACTAACACGACCCGAACTTCCCCGTGAAGGAAAGCACGGATGGCGTTGAGGACAAGACAAAATAGAACGCAGACGGAAGAACATTTCATTGCTATTACAACAATTCCATCAGATACAAGAATATACAGAGTATAATTGAATAAATTACATTCGACAAATATCAGAGATTACAATAGATTACATAGCAGCGGAAAATAATACAAAGCACAACTGAAGGTGATATACGGATACAGAGCTTTCCGGATATCATTCTAGCTGTAAACCAGGATCCTGTGAATATAAATCTGCAAAACCAAAACTACTAGCTTCCCGTGTCGAAAATAAGGGCACCCAGAGTTTAGGTTAAAACAATAAACTCCAGGTCAGTCATGTGACTGGTGTGAGAACTAAAACTGTTATTCAAAGCTTTACTTTAAAAGAGAGTAATTCAAGGGACCACTCCGTATAACACGGAACGGATTTCCTCCCAAGAATACCAGTGCATAGAAAAGACAACGCAATGCTTTTACTAAAAATAAAGCTATTATAAGACCCAGGTCACATCACACAATGCAATGCAAGCCGGAGGATAGGGTTTTCCCTTATAATAGCCAAACATGCTTGGTACATTTAAAACAAATCATTTGATACTATAATAAGTGTATAGTGTCAAAACAATTTCAATCACAAATATTAATCATAGACGGCATGGGTACCATATATCATGTTGCCATACTAGTTCTACAATTAAAACCGCAATACATGTATTGGAAATTGGATTTCCGTCATGAGTCGAGGCAAGGGGCAAGCTCCTCTCCGCTTTCGAGACACTCTAGCAAATGTCTCAGGACTACACACTCTGGGCAATCCTGGATGCTTCAGGGCCGGTCCTCACTTACGTTAGAGGATTATTTATTCCTGAACAAACGTTTCCTGGTCCTTACAGACCTAAAATCGAGGCGCCTCATCCAACAACCACATAGGTGAAAAGTATATAAATGTCAGGGCTGGTAAGTCACTGACACCACCAAAGCTAGAAAGAAACGTCGTGCTCTCCCTGCAGTCCTTATCCCGTTTTTGACTCATACCGTGGGGTGAGGCTCGCGAATTCACGCTATACACAAAGCTGCCACGTAGGTCGTGCTTTGATCATCAACCACAAGACTTTGCTTTTCAACATAAGCCTTGATCTATGCAACTCAGCGTGCCACACAGGCAATTCATGTCATGCGACTGATGTCCATCGATATACAACCTCTGAGCTCGTATGTCTCAGAGAAGGGCGTTAAGCAAGAGAATAAATTCTCCGCCGCCAAACAGATGTATATTTAATAGGGATCAATCAACATAGAATAAAATCCAATGTCAGACACACAATCCATTTACAAGTTCGTTCCGGGTCTGAACGAAACCGGAGGCACTTTCCTCATCTTGGGTGTACAGCCCAATCAGGATCATCAGTAATCTCCCAAACGATGTGAAGACTTCCGGTCTTCAAGCACCGTTTTCATCTTCGACTTATCATCGGATCGGTTATTCAGAATGGGTGTAAACCCGGCCTTTTCGAACAACCCGCGTATATTAAAAACAAATGTTACACAAACACAACATACGCCTCATTCCAATTCAGCAGCCACTAACCGCAAATTTCATATTCTTAGGGAAAGGTTCCCATTAATTTTATCCAAGATAAATTCTTTAAAATTTATCCTTTAATCTTCCTTTGGATGTCGTTTCAAACCAAATTATGGTTTTCTAAACTAGTCGAGATTAGCGAACCACACCGAAGTAATTATTTATTTTATTTCCCAATCCCAACCTATTCATCCCATGAAGCAAAACTGGTAATACTCCACATCTAACACCACAGTGTTATCGGTAAAATTAATTACCATTTCACATTCAAATCTGATTAAAGATTTAACTATCGCTTTGGAGCAAATCTGGTGATACTCCATTCTCGCTTAATTTCTAAGTTTGATAATTTAAATTATCAATTCACATTTCAATCTAATTGCAGATTCATTAAAACTCCTTTTACTGGGTTAAAGAACTAATGTCATTTAAAACACAGTTCACGATAAACCCAAATCACATTCTATTTATTATCGGGTTAAAGAACTAGTGTTATTTAAAACACCGTTCACGATAAACCCACAAATCCAATCTATTTAAAACTCGTTTCAAATCCAAATTATTTATTTAAAAATAAACGGGTTTAATTTTAGTTCAAAACTAGTTCATTTCGATAAAAATCTATTTTTATTTTTTCAAATATGGAGTTTTTCATCCCAATTTTTCCCAAATCATTTCTTGTGATTTTACACAAATTATTAAAAATTTTAATAATTTTATCAAGGTCCGTACAGTCGATTTCCATCAACGGTCATCGAACTGCACTTACAGCGACCTTTTCCAAATTTGATTTGGATGTATCTCCAAATCTAACCGATCGATTTCAAATTTCTAATATTCGTTAGAAACCTCTTTTCGATACGAACCCAACGGTTCCGGTTTTAAGAGAATCCGACGGTCGGATCTCCCGTAATGTCCGTTCGAAATCAATGATCGAAATTTGCGAACTGCCGCGGCGCGGCGCGTTCTATTCAGGCCATTATATTATATATATATAATATATATTTCGTCGATTTCTATTTAAAAAGAATTTTATAAATAGTTTTGAATTCGTTTCAAAAATAATTTCAACTTCCATTTCAATTCAAATCAAAATTAAATTTTCTATTATAAATCCTTTTTACTTCCATTTCTATTTGATTTCAATTCAAATCGATTTTAATTCGATTCGAATTCATTTTCTTTTCTATTCAATTCAATTCAAATTCGTTTTCTATTCAATTCAATTCAAATTCGTTTTCTATTCAATTCAATTCAAATTGGTTTTCTATTCAATTCAATTCAAATTGGTTTTCTATTCAATTCTATTCAAATTGGTTTTCTCTTCAATTCAGTTCAAATTGGTTTTCTCTTCAATTCAGTTCAAATTGGTTTTCCATTCAATTCAATTCAAATTATTCAATTCAATTCAAATTGGTTTTCTATTCAATTCAATTCAAATTGGTTTTCTATTCAATTCAATTCAAATTCGTTTTCTATTCAATTCAATTCAAATTGGTTTTCTATTCAATTCAATTCAAATTGGTTTTCTATTCAATTCAATTCAAATTCGTTTTCTATTCAATTCAATTCAATTCAAATTGGTTTTCTATTCAATTCAATTCAAATTGGTTTTCTATTCAATTCTATTTAAATTCGTTTTCTATTCAATTCAAATTCGTTTTCTATTCAATTCAAATTCGTTTTCTATTCAATTCAATTCAATTCAAATTCGTTTTCTATTCAATTCAATTCAAATTCAAAAAACGAATATAATCGATATAAATATCGTTCACGTCAAAATAGCGCATCTCTAATCAATACGGCTTTATATATTTCAATAATTCCATTATTCTATTCGACAAATGAATCTATATTTTCGTTCAACACATGACTAATCTCAAAGGATGAGTACAGTCAACACATGAACCTTTATTTTATAATGATAAAGATGTAAATTTTATTGTTAAAATATTTCGTTCAACAAATGACTACTCTCAACGGATGAGTACAGTCAACACATGAACCTTTATTTTATAATATTCTTTATCTTCTAAATTGGAATGAGGCCCAATCAATTACCATATAAAGTTAATTATATGGATTCCATACGACACATGTATATAATATCAACGATAAATAATCAACCATCATCCAAAGTGCACTACTCTGTATAAGCATCAAATATAGATATCTAACGCTTATAACAGCCTGTCAATCCATTGATCGACAAACAACTAATTATTGGGATTAGTGTATGTCGTATATTATCCCAATACCCATGTGGGGTTTCAAACAATCAAACACAGATTTTATTGGTGCAGTTGGGCGATGTGTAAAATTTATCGTCCCAATCAATGTCCTTCAAATAGGTGTACATAAACAAACCGTCCGGTTTGTAAATGAATATTTATTTATTCTCGTTCACGTTAAAAATTATATTTTCAACGATCAAATTATTTTATTCAACCTATGAATATTCTATTCGGTTCATTTATTAAATAAAATGATATCTTTATTATTTTCTAATTTATTTTAGAAAATTTTGGCGGTATAATGGCACGATACTAGAAACGGGACGAGGCCTAGCCTTATCCCTGGTCTAGTGATGGCCCACGCCATTCACACATCAATCAAATCAATTTCATTTCACCAAACAATTCAATCCAACCCAAATAATCTAACCAACTACACAGCCAAACAAACAAGTCCATGGTCTGTGGACGATTGTGTCGGGTGCTACTAAACACCATCTGCATCCTAGTATATATATAACTAGAAAAAGAAATTGAAGAGTGAGGAGTTCTCACCAATAGCTATTCCAACGCCACGACACTTCCTTTATAGAAATCTTCATCTTTCTCGCATTTTTGTCATCTTCGCTGACCGTATTCACTACATATATAAAAATCACATTTTTACTTCGCTATTCCATATATAAAAATCGAATTTTTACTTCGCTATTCAATATATAAAAATCGAATTTTTACTTCGCTATTCAATATATAAAAATCGATTTTTTTATAATTGCCTCATATGGATAAAATTCTATTTTTATACCACTACTATATAGATAAAAATTCTATTTTTATACCGCTACTATATAGATAAAAATTCTATTTTTATCACGCTATTCTCTATATAAAGATTTCGCCTTTTCAATTTCATCATTATAAAAATCACATTTTTATTTTGCTACACCTATAAAGATGATATTTCTAATATTCCTATCATGTAAAAATTATATTTTTAATTCTCTACATAAACAAAAATCATATTTTTACATCTTCTACATAATAAAGATTATATTTTTAATACTTTAAAAATATAAAAATCATATTTTTAATACTTTACACAAGTAAAAATCATATTTTTAACTTCTTGCTTATGTAAAAATTATATTTTTAACCTTCTACCACAATAAAAATTATATCTTTACATATAAATCGCCTTTTCTTTTTAAATCTCCTTACATAAAAATCGTCCTTTTTTGCTTAACACACTAAGATAATTAAAATTGAAATAAATAAAGCTGATTTAAATTAAAACTCACCTTCTAAACTGAAGAGGGGGTTTACCATTGGAATCGACAGAGGAAGGCGTCAGACGTCGTCGTCGGAGGGGGTCTCGGGTTTTGGTGTGGGGTTCATCAGGGTGTCGTGGTTGGATTGGGGCTGTGGGGGCGTGGCCTAATCGGAGAGGGGGAAATAGGGGGTCTGCGGTGGGGCCTGACGCCAGCAGCGGCGGCGCGGTGGACTCAGGGCTAGGTGGCGGCGCTCGAAGGATTGGGCGGGGGGGGGGGCGACGAGTTCTACAGAGGAGGAGAGGAAGGCATCGCGAGGTAGGAGGTTGGAGGAGGTGGAGGAGAAGGATCGGAGGGGGAAGGGAGCGCCTGCTCCGGCGGCGCGATGGGCGACGGATCGCCCCCCATCGATCCTCTTCCCAGCCCTTTTTTTTTAATTTCTGAGTCGAGAAAACAAAGAACGGGGGGAGGGGGGTTATATGAAAATATATATATTTAATTATTTAATTAATTTCAAAAAGCAACTTTTATTTTCGACCTCTAAACAAGACCCACCGCCTGTCGTCCATAGCGTTTTACCCCCATTCCGAACACAATGGGATATGTATCTTAAGCTGATTCAGCTGTTACAATTAGTTTTCGTCAAATTTACATTTAAATCATTATATTGAATTTTAAACGTACATTTCAATTTATTGGAGTTACATACTAATTCTAAAAATTCCCGAAAAATAATTTCTAGCTTCGTATTGACGATACGGTCCTAACAAAACTAGTTTCGTCGAATTCTGAGACCGTTGGAAAAATGGCCAATTTCCAGTCGATTAAAATCCACTGAAACTGGTCAAACGCGTTTTCCTTTGCCACGCTCACATATTGATTCGAAAAATTATGAAATTTGGAATCTAGCAATAACTTGACATCACGGACCCAACAAAAGTGGTTTCGTCGAAATCCGAGGTAGTTTGCAAAATTCCCATTTTTAAGGTCCTGAATTCCATAGCGACTATTCAGAATTTTCAACTGGACATATCTTTTGATTCCCGCTATGAAATTTTGATTTTTCGGATTCGTTGGAAAGATATTCTCAAATAGATCCTATTATTTTTGGTTTCACTAAAATCCGGATTATTTTGCACCCGGTATGTTCAATTGAAGTTTGAAATCGAATTATCGAACTACCGCGCCATTTTCAATTCTATTTACAATTATATATAAATATTATATTCTAAGGAAGACGTATATAATATATACGTTCTAAATATATTCAAAATAAATTTCTCGTCGATATTATTTAAAATAATTCATTTTAAATATTCAAAATCCATTAAAATTGCCAAAATAAAAATTTTAAACTGGCTCAGATTTCCGGGTTATTACAATCTCCCCCACTTAAAACTTTTCGTCCCCGAAAAGGAACAAAGTCGAAAGTGGTTTGATTAGTCAACTCTACGTTCGATCTGGCTTCCATTCTCCAACTATTCAGTTTCTGAGAATTTTCAAATTTTCAAAAATTTGGCTAACACCCTAAATTTTTGAAAAATTTCGCCATAACCTCCCCTGCACCGGGAGCCATGGGAAAATCCTGAAATTGCCATATAGGCCTTCTGATCTCAAAACGAAAAAGAAAAAGCCAAGCGGCTAGCCAATAGGCTCATAAAATCATCATCACCCAAACAAAATAGTAAATTATAGTAAACATGTACCTATTTGTCGGGCAAACAAATTTTATTCTCTGCTCTAGCCTCCTTGCTATGACCTGTTCAATGTAAGTACATGTATATGCAAGCAAATGCGACCAATTTTCAATACAATTCAATATTTGATTCTATTAGGCATAATGGTTCAAAATTCAATTAGGCAACAATAATCAAACAACACAATCATCAATCAATTAGTGAATTAGGGTTTTCAAATTCATAATTGATGTATATACAAAAATCATGTTTCTGATGCCAAATCACAACAATAAATCTATCTACATAAGTTTTGGTTCTCACACCAGTCTAATGGAAATATATAGAAACCACACCTTTGAAACACGAACATAAATACTGATGATGCACGTGCTATCATCAGTACCATCTCCGGGCGACTAGAATGTGATTCTATATCTATCTGATATATTAAAACTTCGAATATACGTTCATGACGCATATATACAAAATCTTTATATACTAGATTGTCCAAATTCAATATAAATAAAATATTCAAATACGTGGAATTGATTTAAATTTTCAAAACAAAATTGTTTTATTTGAAAAATACACTCTTCACACTCGTTCTAGGATACTACTGATCCTATCTCTAACGAGTCATTCTAATTGGATATTACTAATCCAATATCTGATGAATTCTTTCGTATGGTTCTAATGTGTCTTGTTATCGAGCTCTGTAAACCAAAGCTCTTATACCAAACTGACACGACCCGAACTTCCCCGTGAAGGAAAGCACGGATGGCGTTGAGGACAAGACAAAATAGAACGCAGACGGAAGAACATTTCATTGCTATTACAACAATTCCATCAGATACAAGAATTTACAGAGTATAATTGAATAAATTACATTCGACAAATATCAGAGATTACAATAGATTACATAGCAGCGAAAAATAATACAAAGCACAACTGAAGGTGATATACGGATACAGAGCTTTTCGGATATCATTCCAGCTATAAACCAGGATCCTGTGAATATAAATCTGCAAAACCAAAACTACTAGTTGCCCGTGTCGAAAATAAAGGCACCCAGAGTTTAGGTTAAAACAATAAACTCCAGGTCAGTCATGTGACTGGTGTGAGAACTAAAACAGTTATTCAAAGCTTTACTTTAAAAGAGAGTAATTCAAGGGACCACGCCGTATAACACGGAACGGGTTTCCTCCCAAGAATACCAGTGCATAGAAAAGACAACGCAATGCTTTTTCGAAAAATGAAGCTATTATAAGACCCAGGTCCCATCATACAATGCAATGCAAGCCGGAGGATAGGGTTTTCCCTTATAATAGCCAAACATGCTTGGTACGTTTAAAACAAATCATTTAATACTATAATAAGTGTATAGTGTCAAAACAATTTCAATCATAAATATAAATCATAGACGGCATGGGTACCATATATCATGTCGCCATACTAGTTCTACAATTAAAACCGCAATACACGTATTGGAAATTGGATTTCCGTCATGAGTCGAGGCAAGGGGCAAGCTCCTCTCCGCTTTCGAGACACTCTAGCAAATGTCTCAGGACTACACACTCTGGGCAATCCTGGATGCTTCAGGGCTGGTGCTCACTTACGTTATAGGATTATTTATTCCTGAACACACGTTTCCCGGTCCTTACAGACCTAAAATCGAGGCGCCTCATCCAACAACCACATAGGTGAAAAGTATATAAATGTCAGGGCTGGTAAGTCATTAACACCACCAAAGCTAGAAAGAAACGTCGTGCTCTCCCAGCAGTCCTTATCCCGTTTTTGACTCATACCGAGGTGTGAGGCTTGCGAATTCACGCTATACACAAAGCTGCCACATAGGCCGTGCTTTGATCATCAACCACAAGACTTTGCTTTTCAACATAAGCCTTGATCTATGCAACTCAGCGTTCCACACAGGCAATTCATGTCATGCGACTGATGTCCATCGATATACAACCTCTGAGCTCGTATGTCTCAGAGAAGGGCGTTAAGCAAGAGAAT
Source organism: Allium sativum (assembly GCA_030737875.1). Classification (NCBI taxonomy): domain Eukaryota; kingdom Viridiplantae; phylum Streptophyta; class Magnoliopsida; order Asparagales; family Amaryllidaceae; genus Allium; species Allium sativum. The sequence continues at coordinate 155,335,387 of CM060912.1, forward strand.
AAATTCTCCGCCGCCAAACAGATGTATATTTAATAGGGATCAATCAACATAGAATAAAATCCAATGTCAGACACACAATCCATTTACAAGTTCGTTCCGGGTCTGAACGAAACCGGAGGCACTTTCCTCACATATCCATCCGTCTCCAAGTACGTCTGGACGACCACTAACTGATTCCCTCATCTTGGGTGTACAACCCAATCAGGATCATCAGTAATCACCCAAACGATGTGAAGACTTCCGGTCTTCAAGCACCGTCTTCATCTTCGACTTATCGTCGAATCGGTTATTCAGAATGGGTGTAAACCCGGCCTTTCCGAACAACCCGCGTATATTAAAAACAAATGTTACACAAACACAACATACGCCTCATTCCAATTCAGCAGCCACTAACCGCAAATTTCATATTCTTAGGGAAAGGTTCCCATTAATTTTATCCAAGATAAATTCTTTAAAATTTATCCTTTAATCTTCCTTTGGATGTCGTTTCAAACCAAATTATGGTTTTCCAAACTAGTCGAGATTAGCGAACCACACCGAAGTAATTATTTATTTTATTTCCCAATCCCAACCTATTCATCCCATGAAGCAAAACTGGTAATACTCCACATCTAACACCACAGCGTTATCGGTAAAATTAATTACCATTTCACGTTCAAATCTGATTAAAGATTTAATTATCGCTTTGGAGCAAAACTGGTGATACTCCATTCTCGCTTAATTTCTAAGTTTGATAATTTAAATTATCAATTCACATTTCAATCTAATTGCAGATTCATTAAAACTCCTTTTACTGGGTTAAAGAACTAATGTCATTTAAAACATAGTTCACGATAAACCCAAATCACATTCTATTTATTATCGGGTTAAAGAACTAGTGTTATTTAAAACACCGTTCACGATAAACCCACAAATCCATTCTATTTAAAACTCGTTTCAAATCCAATTTATTTATTTAAAAATAAACGGGTTTAATTTTAGTTCAAAACTAGTTCATTTCGATAAAATCTATTTTTATCTTTTCGAATATGGAGTTTTTCATCCCAATTTTTCCCAAATCATTTCTTGTGATTTTACACAAATTATTAATATTTTTAATAATTTTATCAAGGTCCGTACAGTCGATTTCCATCAACGGCCATCGAACTGCACTTACAGCGACCTTTTCCAAATTTGATTTGGACGTATCTCCAAATCCAACCGTTCGATTTCAAATTTCTAATATTTTTCGATACGAACCCAACGGTTCCGGTTTTAGGAGAATCCGACGGTCGGATCTCCCGTAATGTCCGTTCGAAATCAATGGTCGAAATTCGCGAACTGCCGCGGCGCGGCGCGTTCTATTCAGGCCATTATATTATATATATAATATATATTTCGTCGATTTCTATTTAAAACGAATTTTATAAATAGTTTTGAATTCGTTTCAAAAACAATTTCAACTTCCATTTCAATTCAAATCAAAATTAAATTTTCTATTATAAATCCTTTTTACTTTCATTTCTATTTGATTTCAATTCAAATCGATTTTAATTCGATTCGAATTCATTTTCTTTTCCATTCAATTCAATTCAAATTCGTTTTCTATTCAATTCAATTCAAATTCGTTTTCTATTCAATTCAATTCAAATTCGTTTTCTATTCAATTCAATTCAAATTGGTTTTCTATTCAATTCAATTCGAATTGGTTTTCTATTCAATTCAATTCAAATTCATTTTCTATTCAATTCAATTCAAGTTGGTTTTCTATTCAATTCAGTTCAAATTGGTTTTCTATTCAATTCAATTCAAATTGGTTTTCTATTCAATTCAATTCAAATTGGTTTTCTATTCAATTCAATTCAAATTGGTTTTCTATTCAATTCAATTCAAATTGGTTTTCTATTCAATTCAATTCAAATTCGTTTTCTATTCAATTCAATTCAAATTAGTTTTCTATTCAATTCAATTCAAATTGGTTTTCTATTCAATTCAATTCAAATTCGATTTCTATTCAATTCAATTCAAATTGGTTTTCTATTCAATTCAACTCAAATTGGTTTTCTATTCAATTCAATTCAAATTGGTTTTCTATTCAATTCTATTCAAATTCGTTTTCTATTCAATTCAATTCAAATTCGTTTTCTATTCAATTCAATTCAAATTCGTTTTCTATTCAATTCAATTCAAATTCAAAAAACGAATATAATCGATATAAATATCGTTCGCGTCAAAATAGCGCATCTCTAATCAATACGGCTTTATATATTTCAATAATTCCATTATTCTATTCGACAAATGAATCTATATTTTCGTTCAACACATGACTAATCTCAACGGATGAGTACAGTCAACACATGAACCTTTATTTTATAATGATAAAGATGTAAATTTTATTGTTAAAATATTTCGTTCAAAACATGACTACTCTCTACGGATGAATACAGTCAACACATGAACCTTTGTTTTATAATATTCTTTATCTTCTAAATTGGAATGAGGCCCAATCAATTACCATATAAAGTTAATTATATGGATTCCATACGACACATGTATATAATATCAACGATAAATAATCAACCATCATCCAAAGTGCACTACTCTGTATAAGCATCAAATATAGATATCTAACGCTTATAACAGCCTGTCAATCCATTGATCGACAAACAACTAATTATTGGGATTAGTGTATGTTGTATATTATCCCAATACCCGTGTGGGGTTTCAAACAATCAAACACAGATTTTATTGGTGCAGTTGGGCGATATGTAAAATTTATCGTCCCAATCAATGTCCTTCAAATAGGTGTACATAAACAAGCCGTCCGTTTGTAAATGAATATTTATTTATTCTCGTTCACGTTAAAAATTATATTTTCAACGATCAAATTATTTTATTCAACCTATGAATATTCTATTCGGTTCATTTATTAAATAAAATGATATCTTTATTATTTTCTAATTTATTTTAGAAAATTTCGGTGGCATAACGGCACGATACTAGAAACGGGACGAGGCCTAGCCTTATCCCCGGTCTAGTGATGGCCCAAGCCATTCACACATCAATCAAATTAATTTCATTTCACCAAACAATTCAATCCAACCCAAATAATCTAACCAACTACACAGCCAAACAAACAAGTCCATGGTTTGTGGACGATTGTGTCGGGTGCTACTAAACACCGTCTGCATCCTAGTATATATATATATATATATATATATATATATATATAACTAGAAAAAGAAATTGAAGAGTGAGGAGTTCTCACCAATAGCTATTCCAACTCCACGACACTTCCTTTATAGAAATCTTCATCTTTCTCGCCTTTTTGTCATCTTCGTTGACCGTATTCACTACATATATAAAAATCACATTTTTACTTCGCTATTCCATATATAAAAATCGAATTTTTACTTCTCTATTCAATATATAAAAATCGAATTTTTACTTCGCTATTCAATATATAAAAATCGAATTTTTTTATAATTGCCTCATATGGATAAAATTCTATTTTTATACCACTACTATATAGATAAAAATTCTATTTTTATACCGCTACTATATAGATAAAAATTCTATTTTTATCACGCTATTCTCTTTATAAAGATTTCGCCTTTTCAATTTCATCATTATAAAAATCACATTTTTATTTTGTTACACCTATAAAGATGATATTTCTAATATTCCTATCATGTAAAAATTATATTTTTAATTCTCTACATAAACAAAAATCATATTTTTACATCTTCTACATAATAAAGATTATATTTTTAATACTTTAAAAATATAAAAATCATATTTTTAATACTTTACACAAGTAAAAATCATATTTTTAACTTCTTGCTTATGCAAAAAAAATATTTTTAACCTTCTACCACAATAAAAATTATATCTTTACATATAAATCGCCTTTTCTTTTTAAATCTCCTTACATAAAAATCGTCCTTTTTGCTTAACACACTAAGATAATTAAAATTGAAATAAATAAAGCTGATTTAAATTAAAACTCACCTTCTAAACTGAAGAGGGGGTTTACCATTGGAATCGGCAGAGGAATGCCTCGGACGTGGTCGTAGGAGGGGGTCTCGGGTTATGGTGTGGGGTTCATCAGGGTGTCGTGGTTGGATTGGGGCTGTGGGGGCATGGCCTAATCGGAGAGGAGGAAATAGGGGGTCGGTGGTGGGGCCTGACGCCAGCAGCGGCGGCGCGGTGGACTCGGGGCTACGTGGCGGCGCTCGAAGGATTGGGGAGGGGGGGCGACGGGTTCTACAGAGGAGGAAAGGAAGGCGTCGCGAGGTAGGAGGTTGGAGGAGGTGGAGGAGAAGGATCGGAGGGGGAAGGGAGCTCCTGCTCCGGCGGCGCGATGGGCGACGGATCGCCCCCTGTCGATCCTCTTCCCAGCCCTTTTTCTTTTTCTTTTAATTTCTGAGTCGAGAAAACAAAGAACGGGGGGGGGGGGGGGGTATATGAAAAAATATATATTTAATTATTTAATTAATTTCAAAAAGCAACTTTTATTTTCGACCTCTAAACGAGACCCACCGCCTGTCGTCCATACCGTTTTACCCCCATTCCGAACACAATGGGATATGTATCTTAAGCTGATTCAGCTGTTACAATCAGTTTTCGTCAAATTTACATTTAAATCATTATATTGAATTTTAAACGTACATTTCAATTTATTGGGGTTACATACTAATTCTAAAAATTCACGAAAAATAATTTCTAGCTTCGTATTGACGATACGGTCCTAACAAAACTAGTTTCGTCGAATTCTGAGACCGTTGGAAAATGGCCAATTTCCAATCGATTAAAATCAACAAAAACTGGTCAAACGCGTTTTCCTTTTCCACGCTCACATATTGATTCGAAAAATTATGAAATTTGGAATCTAACAATAACTTGACATCACAGACCCAACAAAAGTGGTTTCGTCGAAATCCGAGGTAGTTTGCAAAATTCCCATTTTTAAGGGCCTGAATTCCATAGCGACTATTCAGAATTTTCAACTGGACATATCTTTTGATTCCCCCTATGAAATTTTGATTTTTCGGATTCGTTGGAAAGATATTCTCAAAAAGATCCTATTATTTTTGGTTTCACTAAAATCCGGATTACTTTGCACCCGGTATGTTCAATTGAAGTTTGAAATCGAATTATCGAACTACCGCACCATTTTCAATTCTATTTACAATTATATATAAATATTATATTCTAACGACGACGTATATAATATATACGTTCTAAATATATTCAAAATAAATTTCTCGTCGATATTATTTAAAATAATTCATTTTAAATATTCAAAATCCATTAAAATTGCCAAAATAAAAATTTTAAACTGGCTCAGATTTCCGGGTTATTACATCTACTAACCCAAGTAACCTAATAATCAAGAAAATGTAATGGATTGATATTAGTATGGATCATTCTATTTCTGATATACTAGTATCTGCGCGGTGCAGAGAAATGTATTTAAGAAGCGCAATATATCATATTCATCTTATCTTGCTCAGTTCACACTTGTTATTGTTACTGTTATCTTCTTCTCCAGTTTTATATACCTGCCATGATACTTTTATTTATTTATATTTAAAAGTAACTGGACTCGCCAGACTTTATGTCTGGCCCTTTTTGTTTCCTCTTCTCTCTCTTCCGTTTCCCCCTGGTTCTCAGGGTGGAAGTGTTTAGAGTTGATTTGGATTCTTTCAGCTTAGCTTGAATTTGGGATATAGATGTATCGGTTTGGCTTCTGGTCAACTCTCTTATGGCTTCACAGGGAAATATGGTTTTATGCTTTAGCACTCTGATATTTTTGGCAAGACAGATTATGAATGTAATTAGTTACTTATGACGTAAACTCAATATTTCGGACCATGATGTTTTTATTTAAATAAAGTTTTTTTAAGTTTTTAATCCCACTGCTATTTTACATTTCTGTCTTATGCTATTATGTTCTTATTTACCTATAATGCTTCACGGAACTTAATGCATTCCCTTAGTGAGTGATATTAACGGACGTGGGTTGTCATATTAGGTCGACCCGTAGGTCGACCCCCCTTTGAGTGGGTAGACCCACCTGAGCTGGAAATCTGCTGCCTTCTCAAATTTTGAATTTTGAACTGAATTTCAAATTTCTGGACCTATTTTTGAATTTCTGAACTTATTATATATATATATATATACATATTCTTCCTGTGCGTATACAAACTTCAAACCTTAATAACTTCTTCATATGGTGTCCGATTTACGCAAACAGGTGTCTATTTTGACCATAATTTTGAGACGGACGCAATGGCGCAGTTCGTTTTACTTAATTCTGAATATTAAATTAAGTTTTCCTTAATTCATTGTTAACACTGTATTTCACACTAATTATTCTTTAATTCATCATCTTTAGTGTCGTTAAAATTTCGGGGTGTTACATTCTCCCCTACTCAAAGGATTTCGTCCCCGAAATCTCTAAGTTAAGAAGACGTATATCCTAACATCCAACAATCATACATCCATCTAGCAATCACAGGCATCCATTGTCCTTAAGGAATTTCTAATGCTTTTATGAACACATGCAATAGTGTGTGTATATGTTCGTAAACTAATGCGAAAGATCAGGCGGTCTACTGATTCAGTTGACCTCCTTAATGCAATGTATGTTTGTGCCATGCAACCAAAACGTATGCAAATCATCCTAGTATAACATGTAAGCTCTATATGTGTGCACAATCATCCATCCAAATGCAACGTCAATGCAACGATACACCCATTTTCATCCATAAAATATAAAATGTACACATATCAATATGCAAAATGTAAGTGATTGAGCCGATCTAGTGGCTATTGTGTGTGTATATTCATCTACGAGAAATCACTAGCAACCACTTGCATCCATCAAACATAACATGTCTCAAACACATGTTTACATTCATTAGTTTTCTACCTAAAGACTCGATTGATAGGAGATATTCAAACGATAGATACAAGTATTAATTTGAAACTTGAAAAAAAAGTTAAGGACATATTCTCGAAAAGGAAAGGATATGAAGCGCGAATCTTGTCTTCATCCTCCCAAGTAGCATTCTCGCAGTCCTCTCCCCATTTCTCTCTTAATAGCTTCACTTCTTTGTTGCACAATTTCTTAAGCTCCGATCCAAGTACGCAAGTCGGAACTCATCCAGTCGTCGCTTCCTTCTCTACTTTCACTTCCTCTCGCAAGTTTGGCTCCACTATCTTGAACTCTATACATTTTATCGCCACTTGGATGAATAGTCATCTTAGAATGATGGGCTTCCTCAAGGACTGTCTTCAATAGGTTTCCCATCCTGATATTACTCACCTGTCAAACCTCTTCTCAAGTAGCTCCCATAAATTCTTATCAAGTTCCCTCTTTTCTTTTAGAGTCACATGTCGCAAATCATCGATAGATATATCAAGAGGTTCTAGGAGACTAAGCATGACAAAACCCTTTGAGGTCATAAGAAATCTCGAGAGTCTTTCTATGGCAAGTCAAAAGTCTAATGACCGTCCTCTCACAATCCAGAATGGCTCCATATATGTTAAACCATCCATCCTAGAATCAAACCGTATCTTATGAAATCAAGAACATATGCGTTGCAATCAAACTCGACACCTAACACAGAGATTCTCAAACCCCGACAAATCATTGATAAATGAGCCGTGCCTCCACTAGGGTTTGAGGCAATAACGGGATCCAAAACCATACTAGTATCTAGGTGCAGAGACTCAACTAAAGGATCAGATATAAAAGAATGCGAAGCGCCAGGAAAAGAATCCTAATAGGATGATCAGAAATAGAAATCAATCCTTCGATGGAAACTTTCCTACCCCTATCCTGTCCACCAGCTATGAGAACATTAGCTTGCCCCCTAGAAGTTCCCGCCTTCTGGCCTTGTCCTTGTCTCTTTGGGCACTCCTTAATAAGGTGTCCCGCCTTACCAAAGTGATAACAACGCCTTTCCTCTTTCTACAATCCTTTTTCAGATGACCCACCATTACGAAATTATGGTATTTCCTCTTTTCTTCTTTGGGCTGTGTTCCTTAACCCCAAATCCCTTATTCTCCTTTTTACCATCCTTGTGCAACATGCTAACAAGTCTCTTGAAAGTTCCTCCATCGCACGGAAATTCTTACGAGGCTTGAAAGAAAGTAAGCCGCAAGTGAAACTACTGCGGCTACAGATGGAGGTTGGGCACTTCTTTGCCCTTTGACATGTGCCGCAGTTTTAACATGCGTACGGAACCATGCTGAAATAGGGATACCCTTTCGAGAGGAAACAGTTCCCAGATCAAAAAGGAAAAGAAATCAAGCGGAGAATCGAGAAGATATTTATGGCTTTGGGAAATATGCTTTTCAAAAACAAAATTTTTATTTTAAAATACTTTGTTTTTGGGAACTTTTTGAAAACCATTTTAAAAATACTTTATCCGATCTTATAACCATAGGCTCTGATACCAAATGTGACACCCCACGTCCATTAATGTCATTCACTAAGGGAATGCATTAAGTTCCGTGAAGCGTTATAGGTAAATAAGAACATAATAGCACAAGACAGACATGTAAAATAGCAGCGGAATTAAAAACTTCAAAAAAAAACTTTATTTAAATCAAAACATCATGGTCCCAAATACTGAGTTTACATCATAAGTAACTAATTACATTAATTATTTGTCTTGCCAAAAATATCAGAGTGCTAAAGCATAAAACCAGATTTCCCTGTGAAGCCATAAGAGAGTTCACCAGAAGTCAAAGCGACACATCTATATCCAAAATCCAAGCTAAGCTGAAAGAATCAAAATCAACTCTAAGCACTTCCACCCTGAGAACCTGGGAGGGAAACGGAAGAGGGAGAAGAGGAAACAAAAAGGGTCAGACATAAAGTCTGGCGATACTAGTTACTTTTAAATATAAATAAATAAAAGTATCATGGTAGGAATATAAAACTAGAAGAACAAGATAACAGTAACAATAACAATTGTGAACTGAGAAATATAAGATGAACATGATATATTGCGCTTCTTAAATACATTTCTCTGCACCGCGCAGATACCAGTATATCAGAAATAGAATGATCCCTACTAATATCATTCCATTACATTTTCTTGATTATTAGGTTACTTGGGTTAGCAGAACTCAAAACTTATCCGCGCATCGTACTCATTTACTTTCACATGGATTCACCTAATACAATATATGTTGCTATCTCTCAATATGGAGATAGACCCCATGGTACCCCACTCACACGGCCTCCACCGTAATGAACGCAGTCCCTCATCCTATGCCGGAGTGACGTACGGATCTCTATATAAAAATGTTACGTTCCGCCTATATCTGTCAAGCGTACGGACCGCCACCATCGATCGAATCAGATTCCTTATCGGAATAATGCCCTCTAGTCTACGATACACCACTCAGAGCAGATATGCATGTATCTAGACTGTCCCATGTATGTACTATAATTGTAGCTCAATGCCTCAATCGCACGTCCTCTAATGTGCACCGAGTTTCGTGGTAGGGCTAAACAAGAAACACGGAACTTGGCCTGGAGCTTTTCCATATATGTACAGGCCGCCTTTAAGTGCCTCCAAATACAGATATTCCTCGGGTCTGTTTACCATGGTGGCTATGGCCCCACCTCGGCCCCTCCCTCAACTAGTAAAGACTACAAGAGCTAAGCGATCGCCCCTAATACAACCAATCTAAACATCCATGTGGTGTCTACCCTCAACCCCGTACCTCGATAGTGAAAGGTGAAATGATATCTTGGGTTTAGCTCTAGTCTTTTCGCATCCCGCTGGCTGTCGATGACGGATATCCGACGGTCTACTATCCTTGTTGGTCGTGACCCTCTCTACCACCTCGTGAGGCAACCGTCGAATCACCCTGGTGTCACCTCATCACAACATTCTGACTGCATAGTTACATCTACAGTCAAGGCCCACCCACATAGTAGTTACGCGCAGACCCAACCTCTGCGAGTACAGCCTAAGACACCTGTCACCGCATAGAGGGCCTCTAGGAGCACCTTATGTACTTCAGGAAGCCCACGTGCTTCCCCCTCCAGTCCTTTGGAGCCGTCATAACAATCAGATGAATGTGCACTCCCCTTGTGTCTTATAACACCTCGATGATCTACCCCGTTGGGTTATTCACCCTCAAACATACGGACTGGTCCAAGCGCGTTTCTTTAATATGTTGTTAGACCCTATGTCTAAACATTCTTTTATGCGCTTGCCTTACCTCACCCGGTTCCCATTTAACTTGGTTATTCCCGTTCATACTGAATTCTTATTCCAATTTACCAAGTTTCTCTTGCTTATTATTTCAACCATATAACTTAATCCATTTAAATTTATTATTAATAAGCCGACAACATGTTATTCTCTAGATTGTGGCCCAAGGTCTGTAATCCACAATCTATTTTATATTCTTGCTTGGTTACATCATTACAATCACATGTTCTCCTTAATACGTTATTAAGTATATCTCAATTCACATGTTTGCTAATTAACATGTCACTTACCATTTATGATTAATATAACTTATTTATTTTACAAGTTTTCCTCATTCTTTCTCATTTAATCATAAATTCAATTTACATTGTCACTACAACTTATCATTGTTTACTTAGCAGATTATTACACATATCTAATTCTATCATTTCTACAAGTTATGCTTACCATACAAAGTGTTTTTAATTACATAACTTTATTATATTTTCCACCGGTTATGTATACCACTAGGTGTCTTAATTACATAACCTTATTGGGTTAAGTTCGTGGGCCTATATGTAAATATTATCCACCCCCTCTATTTTACTTAACCAAACCACTACCCATCCCGTTTTACTTAAATCTAACTTAATTTCATAATCATACAATCCTTATGGGTTAAATTAGGTTAAGTAGTCCAATTCATTACCATGTCCAATTATGGTTATAATGGGCTAGACCTCCCACATTAGGCCTACAACGTGTGGATGCTGGATATGTCGGTCGGGTCCGGGCAGTCTTATTCCACAGTTGGGTCTAACCTCGTGTCTTAGCCCAATTCGTATTTGCATACATAGACATCTCACATTAGGTTCAACATTAGTAGCTGCCGGATATGCCGGTCGGGTCCAGGCAGACTTCCACCACTAATGCAACCTAACCTCGTATCATAAGTGCAATTACAGTTCCTAATTGTAATTACTAGACATTCCATTTTTGTCCAAATTTACCTGTGTCATTATAGGTGATTATTTCTCTTTTTCCCCATATTTAATTATATGCCCAATTCACTATTCAAATCATAGACTTTTACACCCCTTTTCAATTTACCTTTTAATTATGCACCATATGCTCTTTTTCCCAAGTTATAAGTCAAGGCATATATATATGTTATGCACAAACCCAAATCTACATATTTTCAAATTTATGTCCCTAGTCCATATTCACCCATTTCAATACATGTTATACCCAAATTCATATTCGCATATTTTCCAATGTATGCCTAAAATCCATATTCACGTACGTCCCAATTTATGTCCCAAATCAGTACTTACACATGTCCCAATTTATGCTCAAATTATATTTTCCAACGTATGCCTAAATTCATATTCATATTATCCAACACAATATATGCCCCCAAATTATGTCTTTCCCCATTATTCCCAATTTTGCATGTTCACATTTTTCAGCGTTAGGCCTAGGGTCGAAGGTAGCCTGGCTATATAAAAATAAAAAGGGAAAAAGTGGGAGAGAAGAGAATCAGGAATAGGTATAATAACAAATTAATAATAAACTGATAGAAATAGGCATAAACTGAATAGGCATATTATGACAAGATTTAACATGGTGGCGGTATGAACATATAAAGTAGATCTGATAGTTATGTCATAATAGAACTGATTAGGCACCAATTCAGGATCCAATTTTTACATACATATCAAGATTACTATTTTAATATTTAGATCTAAAAATAACTTGAACTCACAGTGAATGGATCTAAGGAAATGGATCCAAATTACTGCGAAGAACATGTTGAATAACTAGTTGTAGCCATCGCTGAATTTTTCATAGCAATCTTTGAATATGTATAATGTTCTTTGAATTGATTTTGAAGAAGAAAGGCCATTTTAATTTTCGTTGCAGCAGAGCTTCGCCGTCGGCATTATTTTTAGATGAATAAAACCTTGGTCTAGGGTCCTTTATATAGCCTAGGGTTTAATGAATCTTGCTCAGGAAGGTGTCCAGATACAAAACGAAGTATTTCGCCCAGATCTATCAGGGGTGGGTCAACCCCCCTTTGAGTGGGTCGACCCCCTTTGGGTAGGTCAACCTATGGGTCAACCCCACTTTGAGTCGGTAGACCCGCCTGAGCGGGAAATCTGCCGCCTTCCCAAATTTCGAATTTTGAACCGAATTTCGAATTTCTGGACCAATTTTTGAATTTCTGAACTTATTATATATATATATATATATTCTTCCTGTGCATATACAAACTTCAAACCTTAATAACTTCTTCATACGATGTCCGAGTTATGTAAACCAGGTGTCTATTTTGACCAGAATTTCGAGACGGACGCAATAGCACAATCCGTTTTACTTAATTCTGAAAATTAAATTAAGTTTTCCTTAATTCATTGTTAACAGTGTATTTCACACTAATTATTCTTTAATTCGTCATTTTTAGTGTCTTTAAAATTTCGGGGTGTTACAAGAAGGAGGTTGCGGATCTAAAGGCCAAGCTAGCCGATGCTGAGAGTAGAGAAAAAAGTGCCGAAGAGATTGCTAACACTACTTTAGAAATGACTTCTAAATTTAAGTCGCAATTTGAAGTCAAAAAGGCTGTGCTAGAGAAGAAACTTGCTGGGGCTGGATAGGGAATGGAAGATATTGGGCCCCACATCCAATATTTGTTTGCTAAATTTCTCCTTTATCACGACATATCCTGGGCGAACGACTATCACCACTCTGGTCAATGCCTGGAGCGAACTGGTTAATGATGAGAAGCGCAAGCTAAACACCAACACTGTCAATGAGGAGGCATGAATGAAAGCTTTCTTGAGGGGAGACCATCCTAAGAATTTGGCAGAAGGAAGGAGACTGCAAAAGAAGGCTGAGGATGCCGAAAGGCATCAAGCTAAAGGCAAAGAAATATTTGATTGTGTTTTTGGTTCTTCATCTGTAGTTCCCCAGTCTAAGAGGGGTGGAAGAGTTCCACCCTAACTTTCCTTCTCTGACAAAGCCGAAGCCATTGACGCCACTCACCGATATGCCCGAGATTCCGGGGATCACTAGCGATGGCTTGATGGAAGGTACCTCTTTGGCTTCATTAATCTTCGAGAGAGTTCACCAACCTTTAGTTGGATCCCCTGTTGTTCTTGAAGGACTAATTGTTACTGCTCTCCATGCTACAGGTACTCGTTCGGTCATGATTCCTTCAGAGGTTCTGTCTCGAGCCGCTATCAAGCCAAGATTTCCCCAACTTATGATCCTGATAAGGACAAGGGTATGATTGATGCTCTAAAAGGCTTAGATGGCAAGGGCTCTCATAAAGCCAAAGAAGATGATGCCACATGCACCATGGAGTTTGGTTCGAAGGGGAAGCTGAGCATGGTATAGATCCAAGCCAAGGAAATAGGGGATCTTCAAAAGATGAAAGAAGATACTTCGACAGTCGATATGTCAATCATTCCCCTATCAATTCCTCTTATCCGTATGGTCCTTCCTCCTTATTTAACTTTGCCTGGAAAGAAGAATCTACCTCCTGCTCCACTCAAGTGCCACAAGAATAAGCATGAAGCTCCCTCTTTAGGAGTTTCCAATTCTTCTGGAAGTAAATTAAAGAAAAGGAAATCCCTTATTGTTGAGGAGATCTTGGATTTGGTTGAGCAAAAGAAGAAGGAGATGGAGGAAAGCAAGGAGAAGTTCAATGATAAGCCATCAAAGAATGGTTGGGTCGTATTTTTGTATTTTCTTTTAGGCCCTTTGGATTTTATTTCGAGTGCGGCCCTCATGTTTTTGTCTTCCTACATTGTATAAACCTGCATTTTGTAAATAATGCAATGTTCATGTCATGTTATATGTTTGCAAGCTTATATATTGCTTTCCATTCAATGAACTCGCAATTTGAATGTTACCAAGTAATAAATAATGTGCCACAAGACAAGTTATAGGCCTCACAATGCCAAGCGTTGTAGCCCGAAGGTACAGTGTACATGCCCTCAATTAACTTGGAATACGAGTCTTACTAGAATCTATCATCCTTTTGGTTCTCTTTCCTCAGAATATGGGAGATGCTATGATGATCGAAATTGTCCAATAACTCCTCTACCCGTTTGAGATAGGCGGCAAGTCATGCCTCCTTGGTTTGGTACTCCTTCTGAACCTAAAACACAATGAGTTGTGAATCATATAAAATGTCTAAAGTTTCTACCCCTAACTCATTCACGAGTTTCAGCCAGGCAATCAGGGCTTTATAATCGGAATCATTGTTGGTAGCAGGGAAATCTTACCTCCGGGCACAATAAATCGATCGTCACTCAGTAGTTAATAAAACAACTCCGATGCTAGAACATCGATCATTACGAGACCTATCCATATACATCTTCAAAGTGTCAAGTCTTTAGTTTGACACTGGGAAGACTAGAGTCGTCCGCTGGAACGTCATCCTCGGAAGTCGCGAATTAGACTATGAAATCGGCTAGTGCTTGTCCTCGAATCGACTTCCATGGAATAAAGGTGAGGTAAAATTGACTTAGCTCTTTGTTCCACTTAAGCAACCTCCCAGATGCCTCAGGCCGTTGAACGACCTATCGTAGCGGATAGTCGGTGTATACTTTGATGGGGGTGAGCCTGAAAGTAATGTTGGAGCTTTCTTGAGGAAATCAACAAACTGTAGGCAAGCTTCTAGATCTTTGGGTAATTACATTCTTCTCTCGTCAGTTTCTTGCTTACATAATAGACTGGCCGCTGCACCCGATCTTCTTCACCGACTAAAGCTGAACTAATAACATGCATGGAAAGTGCCAGATATACTAACAAGTCTTTATGGTCGACTGGTTTAGATAAAATAGACGGCCTCTCCAGATGATTAAGTTAATTCTAAAAAGATTCGACAGTCAGCCG
This sequence comes from Allium sativum, assembly GCA_030737875.1. Taxonomy (NCBI): domain Eukaryota; kingdom Viridiplantae; phylum Streptophyta; class Magnoliopsida; order Asparagales; family Amaryllidaceae; genus Allium; species Allium sativum. The sequence goes on from CM060912.1 coordinate 155,350,494, forward strand.
TCCAAGCAAAGTTGCACTTCCCTCACTTTATTAACTCAAAGAAGGGAATGCACTTGTCCGTAGCTCTGGATATGAACCGTCCCAAAGCTGCCACCTTTCCCACAAAACTTTGGACATCTCTGATCTTCCGAGGCTCCTGAATACCCTTGATTGTTTGCATATGATCTGGGTTGATTTCAATGCCTCGTGCGCAGACGATAAAGCCTAAAATTTCATTGGCACAACGCCAAAAGAGCTTTTCAAAGGGTTGACCTATATTTGCGGAAAACATCGAACATCTCTATCAGGTCCCAGACGCAATCAGCCGATTGCTTAGATTTTACTAACATGTCATCTACATACACCTCCATTGTCTTCCCAGTTTGATCATGAAACATGCGGTTGGTTAACGCATAAGTTGCTCTTGCAGTCTTTAGTCCGAAGGGCATGACCATATAGCAATATAGCTCGAGATCTATTATGAAACTAGTATGTTCCTGGTCTGGGACATGCATCACAATCTGGTTATGTCTTGAGTATGCATCCATGAATGAGAGAAGTTCGTGTCCGGCTGTTGAGTCGACAAGATGATCGATCATAGAAAGTGGAAGGCTGTCTTTAGGATAGGCATTATTCAGGTCCAAAAAGTTGATGCATGTTTGCCACTTCCAATTGGCTTTCTTTAAAAGTACCGGGTTAGATATCCACTTGGAATAGGTCGCATCCCAAATGAATCTGTTATTTTTAAGTTTCCCGACTTCTTTTTTCGAAGCTGCCGATCTCTCATGGCCGTGCATACGCCTTTTTTGCTTGACAAGAACATACTTCGGTTCAATGTTGAGTGAATAGGTCGTGATGGAGGGTGATATTCCATACATGTCGGCGTGGTTCCATGCAAACACGTCAAGGTTTGCACGGAGAAATTCGGTCAACTCCCTTGTCAGAAGGGAGTCTAGGTGGGATCTGATCCTCAAGAACTTGGTCGGGTCGTCGTTTTCGATTGGTATCTCCACCATAACATCGTTAGGAGTCGCCTTTCTATATCACGGCTCTTCGTCCTCCCTTGGATTAACGTCCTCAAGCTGCCGACTGGACGGTCTCGGTTGGAATGTTTTCTTTAGCTGTTATGGTGTCGCCTTCTTCGCAGGTAAGGGATTGTTTTCTGATTCCGTAACTTCTTTATCGTAGAGTTCTTTCCATTATTCTGAGTAGCACGCTCATCCTGCTACTTGATCTTCGTGGACAATTCCGACTTCGTACTCTTTGGAAACTTCAAGAGCAAACACCAAGGGGTGATGCATGCCATGAATTCTGCAAGGGCCATTCAGCCCAAAAAGGCATTATACAGAGATTTTATTTCCATCATAAGGAATGGGAGGATCTGCAATCTCCTACGATCTCCCTCGCCTAATTCCACTGGAAAATCAATAATTATGATCGGTTCGGTGGATGATCCATTGAAGCCGCATATCCGGCCCGTGCATGGCTTCAAATCTCTTGCTTCTAATTCTAATCGCATCTGGTCATAGGTTTGCTTAAACATATTATTTATAGAACTCCTGTTGTCAACAAGGACTTTCCGTATTATACTGCGACGATAATAACAATAATCACCAAGGGATCAATACTCGAGGTCTCTACCTCCGATGATTCTCTTTCTTGGAAGACAATATCGTCCGTTATTTTTTTCCTTTGGTTCACGGGACCAGCAACTTTAGGGATACTAGACTCTCCAATATCTGGATGCTTCGCAGAATTCACATATTGTTCCATGGTCTGCAAATTGTGACCTGCCAGATGTGGTCCTTCGGCAAAAGTGTTTATCATGATTCCTTTACCTTTTTCCTGGGAAGTAGCTCTAGGAGCCTCTTGACCTTGTTTGGGGGCTGAGGTTCCCTGCTCCTGTCCCTTGGGGAAACTTTATAGTAATTGAGCTTTCCTTCTTTGATTAGCCACTCGATGATATCCATAAGATGACGTCCCTCATTGGTTGAATGAACATAAATCTTGTGGAATAAATAGAACTTTCATGTAGCACGTTCCTTCTCCGTGGATTCCTTTAGAGGTGGCTTCTTGTACTGAATTGTACTGCATGTATCAAGGTAAATATTTTCCTGTGTGTCATTCAACGCTGAACAACTATCAAACATATGAAACGAGGTCACTTTCTAGAATCCCGTTTCTGGTCATGATTTTCATCGCCACTCTTTCGTTGGTTTTTATTTCATTTTCCATGATTCCCAACATTTACTTCTACATTTCCGGAATTTCCTCCGGACTGCTTTACCGCCGCATTGCAATGAATTTTCATATTCTGCACATTACTCCGCTCCTCATCTAAATCTAATTACGCGTCTTCTTGTCATAGTCGGATATTAGCCTACTCAGATAACAATTCGATTGTCATAAGAGATTTTCCGACTAGATACCTTCCAAATTCTTTCTTTTTGTCGACTCCGTCGACTATGGCCATCAAGAGTGTTTCATGATTGGGATTGCTCACCTCCATTAGGGCCATGTTGAATTGGTTAGGATAATCCCTCAGAGATTCACCTCTAGCTTGCTTAATCGTAGAAAGAGCCATGGCATGCTTTGACTTAGAGACATGAAGACGAAACTGGTTCAAGAATTTCTCGCTTAAGTCTGTAAATTCGGGACTGATTTCGACGGAAGTCACGTGAACCACATGAGTGCTACCCCCACTGAGAAAGATCGAGAAGGCTTTACACTTAATCGCGTTAGGGGCAGTTGCTACCTCCATGTGCCATGAGTTTCTCATAAAATGTTGACGAGGATCTGTCATACCCGAATAGTGGCTGATTTGGGGCATATTGAACCCTTTTAAGAACTCCGCTTGTAGGATACAATCTAAAAATGGGTGTAGTTATGATTGATTCCCCATTCTTCATTCTTGTAGCCCCTACCAGTGTTCATGATTTGCCTTACCATGGCGTTAAAATCGGGAGTATTGAAGACGAATTGCTCGGGTCTCTCAGCTCGTTTATTCCTCCATGCCCCTATGCCAGGAACCTGAGCCGCCATCAACGCCGCATTTCCTTGGTCCCGATTGCCCCGGTCAGTCACAGGGTGCACGATAGGAAGTACATGAATACGGGAGGATGTGGCATTATTCCGAGGAGAAGTACGAGATCTGTAACGACCCAGATTTTTAACTATTGAATAATTAATTTATTTAATTACTTTTAACAGTGGTTTGGTAATTTAAATGAATTGAATTAAATATTTTTGAATAATTAATTAATATACATGCTAGAATAATAAATTTAATTCCGAATAGTCAGAAAATAAGTTGAATTTGCAGTATTGGGTGAATTGGATATTCTAAGTAATTTAATTGAATTTAGATTCGAATTATAATAAAGAATTTATTTATAAACGAAATTTGAACGTATATTTTTATAACTAAATTTAAAATGAGCTCGTAATGTCACGGTAGTTCGTAATATTACATTTTGAACTTCAATTGGATATACAGAATTCAGTACAAGTCGGATTTCTTTGAAACAAGAAACGTTCAGATCTATTTGATTATATCTTTCTAATGGAAGAGAAAATTCGAGATTTCATCTTATAGATTGTGAGTTATATCCAAATCAAAATTTCAAATAGTCGCTATGAAATCATTTATAATTATACAGATTTATTTTGTAAATAAATCGACCTCGAATAATTTGAACATCTTTTAAGTTTGAAATATCGAGTTTAAAATCCGAATATGATTACTTTGGAGCCAAGAGATGTTCTAGTCAGATATACATTATAATAATATTTTATTATTAATAGAATTGTTTATTTTAGAATCAATTTATATTACATTGATTTAATTTCCAAAAAAATTCTCGAATTTTAACAAAAACTAATTTTATAAAATACAAAATAGTTAATTATCATGAGATTTTTAATAGTAATTATAATTTAATTTATAAAAAATTTCAGTAATTTTTATTTTGAAAAACAAGCAGCTTTTTATTTGAAGTATTTTACACCTTATATTAGTGTTTTGAGATATCAAAATATAAGTCAACTTGTATATATTATTATATTTTTGAGATCAGGGCACACCGCTGGACACGATAGTATTTTTATTTTTGTCTATAGCAGTCCATAAGTGAATGAAATTCTATGCAGTAGGGTATGCTAATCTTTTTATAAATAATAAATAACTATGAGGCTTGCGTTGAAAGCCGCCCGATTCCTTCCATCTGAAGCTAGTCGAGTCTTCAACAAGAAGCCTGGCTTTCCTACTTATATAAACCGTGATGCCTCCGTTCTTTCAGCATACTTTAAATCCCTAAAATAAAAATAAAACCCCCAAATCCATCATTCTCGTTTCCACCTTCAACATCGTTCTAATCTTTTCAAAACCGAAAATGATAGTTCTTTTCCTTATAAAACAAGCAGTTTTGCAAGATCATCGCATCTCTAATTCCCAAATATTCTTCTCCTCCTATTCTTCATTCTTCCAGTAAACCACAGTAAAAAAAATCTTCCACTTCAAAATAAAAATAAAAATCAAACACTCAACGATGAAATTCAATTCCAAGCTCATTGAGATCCCCAGGGTGAAAGCTTCATGTTCATACCCATTTTTCTATGTTCGATAACCCTTTTGGTTGGCCTTTTCTCATTCAGCGATGAGTTAGGACACCTTGTAGCAGTGTAAGTCGCGATCTGTTTAAGTGGGACTGGTGGCATTTTACGGTGGGGACAGTGGAGCAGCAGCTGTCATCGGTGGAAATAAGGTAGACTCCGATCAACTGGGCCCACTGGCGAAGGATTTGAAATTGGACGTCGGTTTCTTCTTGAAGTCGTGAGTTCGAACAGAAGGGCGGAGCAGGGGCTTGAACCGGCCGGAGCAGAGGAAGGCTCGGTTATTTCAGATACTGCTGATGATTGATCTAAAAGGTGTGTTTGTTTCTGTGTAACATCGCGAACGTCAGTGGGCATTTTCAATAATTGAAGGTGATCAGTTTTCAAAAGGAAATTTGGAAAAAAGTTTTTATGAGAAAATCTGGGTATTGTATGATTACGGGCTGAAATACTTGTTGGAATTGCTGTGGAGATGGGTCGGTTTGTACTGTGTGTTGCCAAAGGGGAGACGTCATCAGGGGAAGGGGTGTAGGAGATGGCGTCGAAATGACCAGGGGTCGGTTTGGTGATGTGGGGTGGTGGTGCTGAGGGATGTAAGGTAGTGAAGCAGGTTTCGTTATTCGCTTAAAACATTAAAAGTAGGGGATTTCTTTTTCTGGAATGAAACGAAAACTTGTGGACATTGGACTAATGGAAGTAATTAAGGTTGATTTTAATTAAAATATAAATTACTGGGGAAGGGAAGCCTGTAGTAGATTCAAAGCATTATGAGCAAAAAGAACGTTTGTGGTTCATCCATTTTAGTGGAGGGATTTGATGATTCGAAGGGAGAAAAATACTGGAAAATTGTTCCGAGAAGAAGAAGTATGTGCGGGAAAGAGTAATCTATGGTAATAACGTTTGCACGAGATTTATTAAGGTAACTAAAAATTAGATTAAGGGTAATTAAGGAGAAAATTGAATTAGTAATTTGTTAATTACTAATTTAAATCGATTAAAACTTATAACGTTGATAATTATTTTATATGTTAACAGAACTTAACGAAATAGATCTCACTGGAATTGTAGCGACGACATCTACGTTATGGAACTAACGTGGATGAGAACTGAGCTAATGGGATTTCAAGGAAAAACTGAACGTGTGTTTCATTTTTAATGAAACAAAAGCAAAATCGTCAACTGGAAACCAAGGTGAGTAACCTCACTAACTCTGATTCGTTTATATTTTTTATATAAATGAGTTTTAAATTTATTTATATTAATTTTATACTGTGTGATGGTTGTTTGGATGAATGATTGATAAAATTGGTTGAAATGGATGATATAGTTATAGTGTTGATCGATTATTAGATCTGTTTACTATTATATTTCATATTGATGTGAAATAATATTATTGATGTTGATTAACATCAGTGGATGCAGGGAAACAGGTTGGAGGGATCCAACTAGATTCCTCAACATTTGTATTACTGTTTTTATTTGATTGTGATATATAATGTGTTAAATAATCAATGATTGGATATGTTGCATTTGGTTTACCCTGACCCTAGAAACGTGGTATTTTAGATACCGTAAAATACTTTTGAATTTGGAAAAGGAAATTAGGAATTAAAAATGGAATTTATTTCCAAAACAGTAGTAAAATCTCGAATAGAGTTGAAAGTAGAAACTGGTTCAAGCGGATAGATCAAGAAGTTGTTTATAAATAAGAATATAAATTAAGTGAATTATTTATCATTAGATAAATTGAAATATAAATTCAAATTTGAATTTATATGAAAAGGTGGAAGTAGGTTTTGAAACAAATATTTGAAATAAGATTTAAAATTAGAAATTATTAAAGAATTGTTAAATGAGATTTTAAATGATTAAAATAAAAAGAAATGAGACATATATGAATAATTCTGAATAGAAGTTACAAATAAAATTTGGGTTTAAGAGTATGAAATCAAACTATATATAATAGGAATATATTCACGATTAAAGTGAATAATGGGTTAAAGCAAATATTTTGCAAATGAAATATCTATAAAGGAAATTTAGATTTGGAAATATGAATCCAAATTGGAAATTGAATGAAAAGGGAAATCGGTAATCATTTTAAAATAAAAAGATGAGTTTTTAATTCAAAAATTCGGAATATAAAATAAAGTGCGAAAACGTGTTGTAGACTAGAGAATGGTCATAAAGGAATTCAATAATGATTTGGAAAGGATAAATTCAAAAGTGAATTCGGAATTTGAATTAACCTGAAATGGTAGATAAATTCCGAAGTTCAGAATATAAATCGAATATAGATTATTCGGGAGAGAGTTATTTATTGGAATTCGATTATATCGAATTAAGGGGAGTAGTTATTCTACTTTCCATTTTGAATCAAATTTATATACTTATTAATTGAAATAAATAAGTACAAGTTATATTTTTATATACCAAACAACGATTATAATGCTACGATTATAAATCTAAACAGTGATTATGATGCTATCGTTATCAATTTTTTTTTATAAATCTAAACAACGATTTTAGCGCTGTCGTTATAATAAATGTTTTATAAATCTAAACAGCGATTTTAGCACTGTCGTTGTAATAAATGTTTTATAACTCTAAATAGTGATTTTAGCGCTGTCATTATAATAAATATTTTGTAGATCTAGACAGCAATTTTGACGCTGCCATTATACTTAATGTTTTATAAATCAAATATTTGGAAACAGCGATTACAATGCTACCGTTATAATCAATGTTTTCCGTAAAAGAAGTGAATTCTTAGATTGAATTTGAGAGTTGCGTAAACGATGTTTTGGTTGAAGTTGTGAGCTTTGACTGTTTCAAAGTTGAGAATGTTGTTCCGTTAAGGTCTGAGAGGTAATTATACCCCAACTTGATTGACTTCATGATTGATGGAGGAATGGTTAAAGTTCGATAGTGATGATTGGTTAGCAATACGGTTAGTTAATGAATGATTAATGGTTTTAGTTATAATAACGATGTTTTTATAACATCGGGTTAATTTAAAGGATTTTGAAATGTTTCCCCAAATAAAATGAGAGATATTTTCTACGCGTAGAAAATGGAAAGAATTGATCAACGAGGAATTAAGAAATGGAAATATGTTCCGATATTAATAGGATATATTTTCTGAATATAGAAAATAAGGATTCGTGAATATATAGAAATGTTTTCTAACTGGAAAAAGAGATATTTTCTCTAATAAAGAAATTAGGATATTAGGAATGTTTTTCCAAGAATCGAGAGAGAAAATAGAGCTTTGAAAGGATACGAAAGTTAGGGAAACAGGAATTGGAAATAATAATTTAATAAGAAATTAATTTAAAAGGGCCAGTGTTGTTTGATCAGCAGAATTTCCATTTAGAAATAGGATCGTTGGTTGTATGGATGTTTCCTTTGATAGTTAAATCACCGACTATCAAAGTTTGATTTATTTTATACCACCGTTGTCAATACAGAGAGACCGGGATCAGATTTATTTTTTCTGAAAACCACTCCGTATAGGCATATGCGTTGCGAATCGAAATATGTTGAAGATAGTTGTAGACAGAGTGAAGTGCAAGGGTTGTTTTATTAATCCTAGGTAGAAATTGCCCAAGATGGGTTGATGGAATAGTGCCTTCGGTTGTCCAGTCCTAGGACAACGTATATGGATGGATCTGACAATGTGGCATTCAAAGTAAACGGTGTCAAGATGTTCTAAAAAGTTAATCGTGACCTAAAGCCTCATCATCCGGGGAAATGACAAAAATCGGGCAGGCAACATGGCCATGTGGGTCATTCCCATTAGGGATATTATCAACTGATCTAGAGAAAATTCATTTACATCTTATTCTATTCGTTGCTGTATGCTTTCGGTAACGGTTATTGATCACAACCGTTGGTGATAATATGCTCGGTACATTCAAGTTAAACGAGTGGCCAGCCATGTGTGGACCGGGTTGCAAGACGTTCTTGTTGAACCCAGTGTATTCCCCTCTAAAATGCACTATCGGAAGGTGGTTCCATACCTTGTCATGTTGGAAATCCAATCTCCAATAAGCGCCCTGCAGTTTTTGATTTTATATTATATATGGAGCCTGAGATGCAAGCGTTCCAGTAGGTTCTATTTATTTGATGTAGACATTATTATAATATCACTGGATTTTGTATCAAAAATATTTTTGGTTATCGTAAGATAAAAACCATCCGTGTTTATGTGTGGATCTGTCTTACGATTATCATTTCTTTCGAAAGGATTTTTAAAGTTAAACAAATGGTTGGAGTTTACTCACACCAGTCCCATGATTGACCCAGAGTTTACTTTGTTTTGTTTTCCCTAAACTCTTGGGTGCCCATATTTGTATGGGCAGTCAAGTAGTCGGGATTTTTCAGATTCATTTAAAGAGATGGAAGCAGGAGGCTTCACTTGTTAGCTATAAACTATCATATTTCCGCTGTGTACTATGTTGTATTTGGAAACTGGTGTTTATAACTGTTCCAGGAATAACTGTTGTGCTCTGATGATGGTATGTATATACAGTTACTGATTTGTATTTCAAAAATTATCTTATTTAATATATTTTATTTGTTCCGCTGTGTGACTTGTGTTCTTCATTTTCTTCTATTCTAACTTTTCTTTCTTCCTATTTCTCATCCTCTAACTTCTTTCTATTAATGATTCGTATTTCTATGCAATTTGGGTTGGACGTGTGGTGTAGTTAGTCAACTCAAAGGGTACAGAAATTCGGGCCATTACAAGATCGGATTGACGTAGTGATGGACTTGGCCAAGCTTGGGTTGTTAGGGCCGAGTCAAACCGCTGTATCCTCCCTAGAAGGTAGTGTTCTGAACTAAAGCTATTGAATATTATTTTCTCTTTCCAATGGTCTTTTCTGGTGTGGTGGTTGTTTATCTCCTTCAGACAAAGATGAGCCTTCAACTACTTGGTGATTTGGTGGAGACCGTGTCCTCTATCTTCGAAACTCTTCCCATTGCCTAGCCATCTGGTCCATCTCCCTTCTCATCATTGCAGTGTCACGTAACTGAGCATTCAAAGCTGCGATAATTTCTTTGAGTTGGAGCATCAGCTCCATAAGGTCATCGCGGATTGCAAATGTTGAGGAGGGGACACGATCAAATGGAGAAGGAGATGCTGCCTGACCCTTGGCTCGGTTCGGTGCCAAGCCTGAAGGTCCTGAGTTGTGTGCTATAAAAAGAGCAGTATTTGTCGACCAGGTAGGACCTGGTTGTTGAGGCTGTTTTCTGGCAACCTGGTTGTTGAATCGGGATTTCGTCTCGGACTTAGTGATCCAAAAGTTGAGCAAAACCCTTAACGCTGAGAATAGATATTTCTCGGTGAAAGCACCAAAGCGTTGACGCCAAAAAGTGGGACAACACCCAAAAAGAGAGAATATAGAGAAATAAATGAAGAAATATAAATGGAAACTATAGGAAATGCAATCACACACATAAGTTTATAGTGGTTCGGCGTTCACGAGCCTACGTCCACTTTATATTCTTGTGTAACTTGAATTAAATGAGTACAATCAAGCTTTTTCTCTCAAACACTCGAGTACAAGTCAGTAATATAGAGTATAGGAGAGAGTAATAGCCATAAGTCCTTTTTCTGAAGATTTGGAGGACTATTTATAGGTGATGTCAAGTCCAGCTTGGTATGTCACGTGGCATATATCCCAGTTTCATAGGGAGGTGGAGGAGTCAGTCTTCAATCTACGTGAAAGATCTTCTTTTATTGGACACATGACACGTGGAGCGAGATCCGGTAATAAGGAGAAATATCGAGCATTTGACCTGAGACATGCCCGATAGAATAGGTCCTAGGAAGTTGCAGGTGCGGGGTCGACATGCATGAATTATTATGTTCCGAGTTAGCATATTGATCGAATCCCTCCCTTGCCTTCTGTTTATGTCTCTTATGCTTCAGTTAGGGGAGGCCGAGCCTATGTAGCCTATCCTGGTGTGTGTTATCTTCGTCGTGAGCTTTGATCGAGTCTTGATCGCCTTGCCTATGCATCTTGACGGCCTTACCAAAAAGGTGTTTCAACATACACCTACATACATAAGAGACTCACCAATCCTTGGCACTGGCAATAATAAGGGGATGTGTCATAGATTTATGGACAGTAACCCAACGGTGGTAACTATGCGTCCCATACCACACATTGTCACTATTGGTTTACTTTCCATTCGTCAATTCCACACCGCAAATCAGTTGAAACATCAAGTCATCAAAAACATCAAATCATCTGCTTTAATTAGATGGATCTGTAATTATCCGATAAAGTATACCTTTGTATCCCATACCATGAGGTTTACTATATCATTTACTCACAAACACCCCTTCATGAAATATGCAGAAATGTGTGTATCTTATTATACAAAAATACTTGGTTTTACAAAAACAGGTTTATAAAACTATTTCAAAGCACTTAATTTATTTCTAAGAATACTTTTATAATTTCAAAATAAATTTATATTATTGCTTCAATACTATTTGTAACTGAAAACCAAAATAGTAAAATCATTTTGTCCTGTAGCTATAAAGAAATATATATATATATATATGTATATGTGTGTGTGTGTATGTGTGTAGCCAGGAAAACTTTTTTTAAAATCATGCATGTGCATGAAAAACCATCAAAACCATTATCAAACACAACGAATAAACCATCATAATCATCCAATCTGGAATATTATGATTATTAGGACTTGTTTGATAGACGCTATGATTGTTATGGTTGCCCCTATCTTACGTCTCTTAGTAGACTATCAGCGTTAGGATTCTAGAGAGAGGATGGGAAGTGGAGCTGGTGTGGGCTATTTAAATTCTTATATCCTAGTATAGTTTCCTATTTTATTATTTTGCGTAGCATATACTTTCGCATTATATGTGTTGACTCTTTGTATGTAGGGACATGACATGCATGACTTTCCATACCTATGTTCCTTATATTATTATAACTTGTATAGTATTTTGAGAGTTATTTCTCGCTCATATACCAGACTGTTGTCTGATCCAATGTTTTATGTTTCCCTTTATTACCATGTGTTCTCATCGATCGTAATGAACTAAAATTTTGGAACTAATTTAAAAAAATTTAAATTCAAAGATTAAATAGTATATATAAGAATTTTCAGTCAATTTGAAATTCGATATTTTAAAATTATTCTGATAGCCTAAAACATAGAAATTTGGAAAATGATCTATGAATTCGGAGAAACCAAATTTATCGGATCCAGAATATCAAAATATGGTAAGATTCCAAATTTCGTGTCAATCGGAATTAGTAGGTGACCGGGCAAAATTTAAATTTAAAACAATCGATAATTTGAACTCGAACTAAGCTAGAATGGACGCTTTTTGAGCAAACGGACTCAGAATTTGACGAAACCAGTTTCTTTGGAACCATGTCCAAAAAAATAGTAGGGTTTCAAATTTCATAGCTAAAGGAATCAGTATGTGATCACACAAGTAGATAACATGAAGATAGACTACACGTACCTTAAGTTTGTGTTCACACCTTGAACTAGTTATCTCCATTTTGTGTTTTCTTTGAGGTGTCAAGCTATGAAGCTATCATCGTGTGTTTTCTTCCTTTCATTTCCCGCTGACACCTCTGCGATCCATGGCAACCGAAATTGCTTATATATACAAGCTCCATTTCTTCCATTTCTCACTTTACACCTCCTTTCTCTCTTTTACTTCTCCCCACCTCTCTCTTACCTCCCTCTATAGATCCCCCTACATCCAATGTGCTACACCTGCACCCCACTTACCACCATCCCTCTCCAACGCCGCCGCCCACCATTGTGGGCCCCTCCTCCTCCTTAAAACCCTTATACACCCTTAAGAGCTTCAAAATACCCCTCCGCTCACCATTTTTCACCAAACCTTCACCCTCTTGGCTCCACCTGCGCGCGCACCAGCCATGCCGGGCCCTACCTTCTCAAACCCATACCCCTATGCCCTTAAACCCCTCGCAGTTTACTCCAAAAACCAAAAATAGCTGCATTTTATTTGCACTTATTTTCGAAACCCAAATAGGGTCGAATCTCTACCAAGTTTTATTCTAAAAAAAAATCGGTGATGCTGAAAGGCTGCCCAAATCGTTTAGGATCTCTAAGATGTCCTACAGTCGAAGTTAAGTGGTGTGGAAACCTAGGTGAGAAACTATGAACCTAAATAGACTAGTTAACTAATAACTATATTCTATTTACTTCCTTTTCACTTATTTCTCTCTTAGCAATTGCTCTACGTCGTGGGTGGTCATTACAAATTGTCTTCTTAAACATTTTTATCTATTTCTAGACAACACGATCGACCTATTGGAAAATGTGTATAAATACAGTTATGTGATGAAGATCTTCATCTAGCACTCAAATTTATTCCTCTTAACTATGAAAAAGTAGCACCTTTAGTTAGGTAACGTTAAATAACGAGTCCAAATATATTTATTTCAATAATCCGTGCATGTTTAAATTTTTGTGTAACACAGTATTTGTATCTACAGTGTTTTTGGAAGACAATATCTATGTGGTGGTCTTAGTAAAGAATATATTGATTGTGTGTTCAAACATCGTTTATGATCCACGAAATTATGTGGTCGATGAAAGATTGGAAAAGCTTGCGTTGAGGTCAAAAGGAGATGCCAAGACATATACAATATTTTTTACTAGCAGATACAAATTCAATACGTAGAATATAGCGCATAAAAATTAACTAACAATATCATTGTTTTTGTTGAATACAACGATAAACTAAAAAATCATGTAAATGATTTTTATGGCATTTTAATTTAAGTTTCATGATTGACGTATTTCACATAACCTAAGAATGAAGTCTTTTTTCTCTTATATAGAATTGGTGCAAAATTGTTTCTTGTTTGATGTTTTAATGACTTTTTTAGACATTTGTGGGCTTGTTTTGACATGTTTGTTGATATTTCACTGTGTTTGATATTTATATTAATTAATTGGGTTTGTTGTTTGATATTATACAAGTGTGTGACCTGTGCTACGCATACGGGCAGTTGTAAAATTAATAGTTTGATAGATAACCGTGAGATGTTTTGTAAGTTCTTTATTTAAATTTTCGTGTATGTTCTTCCTAATATTTATTATATGTTGAAGTATTACTATGTTTCATTTCTACTGTATAAAATTCTTCAATGGTACTTTTATGACTTATGTAAGGCATTGAGTATTAATTTTTTTTTTTGGTATTTTAAGTTAGATGTGTGTTTAGTGTTGTAAATTGGAAATTACATCAAATTCACAAATTTGTGAAACTAATGTACAAAATCAGTATAGGTGGATATAAATTAAGGAAAATGACCAAAGTTGTAAATTCGATAGTTTCACACATAAGATGGCCTTGTTTGCCTAACCAATTAATGAAATTTGTGCTGGAAAAACTATATTAGAAAGTATGTGTCCTTATAAATTATGGATAACATACAAAAATGAACCATGTACATGTTGGAAGTGAATATCCAACTGTTTCTAAACAACAGCAAGTATACGTGCTTCATAATGCATAATAATAAAGCAGAAGTTAAGACAGATGGCTCAAATTCTGAGTTTTTGTATACCTGCACACTATAAATTAAACTATATGACTTTATTATTTTTTGTAAGATGTGAAGTACAGAACATAGCATATTACAATACTGTGTATTCTCAATAGCTGGAATATACATCACAATTACCAATATATAAAAAAACATTAATAAATGTACAACTATAACAGCAGTATTCTACAAATTTGTGTATTATCATAGCATAATGATTCATCAACATTCTTGGTGTCTCTGCAAGAAATACTTTGAGCAACATCACCCACATTAACCCAATCCAGCCTGTCAACCAGCGAAAAAGGAGTCCCTTTAGATATAAGGCTTACAATAATACCAAATATCTCTTCAATAGCACTTCAAAATCTAAATAATGGACTGAATCATACATCTCAATCTTTGTTGTTACATGAAGTTATATTCAGTTTTTCCTCTTGTCTGGCTGTTGAATCCTCATCTCCTAACACATTGTATGATCAGTATTTCTGTAATGCTCGCTCTATTCTTGAATCTGCATGCTATGATTTAGTTCATTGTTAGCTCGTCGACCATTCTAATCACCTTATCACCATTCTAGTAAACTCAAATTGAGTAATTCTTCCTTGTACCTATGGATTGATAAAATAAGGATATAAATCAAACGTTCTTCATAGAATGTTAGGATAGTCACACATATATAACTATTTATTTCTAGATATACTTGTATCAACATGGCTTCTTGCATGTAAACTTTAAAAAAGAATCGACTTAGTGAGAATTGAAATCAGGTGACGCACCTTAAGATCTAATGCAGTAAAATTGTCTCTTTAAGGCAGTGGTTTCTCCACTTACTGCTTTAAGAAATAAAATCCAAATCCAATCTGTATAAGAGCATCTCCAACAGCCGCTCAATTCACCTTCTAAATCACGAATTATGGTAGAAAATGCACCCAATAGATATTACGAAGCGTAATATTCAGTCAAATATTACAGGGTCGATCCGTAGTTCTGAATTGGCCCTGCAAGCCTACTTTATCGGTGTTCAACCGTTTTGTAGGCAAAAATAGTCACGTGCCTAAAAAATGGGCGCGTCACGTAATAGGATATGGTGAAAAATAGTCGAGTTCTCCCGCGCCAAAAAAATCAAGGCGCGACCATGTGGAAAAATTCATCTTTTTTCCCGTAATCTTACAGATCGTAATATTCAAGGTCTGAATACCATTGGAGATGCTCTAAATAATAACCCCCTTTTGAATAGTTGATTCTTATCTATGTCATAAGGATGGGTTTTGACGTTTGGACTCCTCCTTGAGATTATTACTTCAATTCCTATCCGGAACAAAGGAAAAAATAATTTTAGAAACTAACAACCTAATGGGGAAAATATCACATTGTGTTAGCATTAATTATGCATGGTTTAATGAAGACTTCCCTCCCTCCATGAAACCATTTACTAATTAGACACTCCATGAGAGAGAGAGAAAGCGTTTGTATATATGTATTTGTATATATGTATGTACACACACACACTCATATGACCCTTGGCTTATACATAATATAACTAAATTTTGATATTGTTTTAAAACAACACGTGATAAATAAACTTCCTTTAATAATTCAAAAAACTCGCCCATAAATATTAAATGATTTCTATTACACTTTAAAATATGATCAAGAACTAAATTTTATTTACAACTTCTTTTTTATTAGTTAATAATAAAAAATAAACTAACAAAACATTAGATATTATAACTTTAAATGTAAAAAATAAAAACAAAATGATTTCAATACAAAAATAGAACCGCTTGTAACTTACAAACGAAGCACGCGCCGCAATGTTCATAAATATAAAACTAATGTATATAATAAAATTGGAACCATAATGAAATAACTGTTACGAAACAAAAATCAAAACATTTTGAGAATGAATAACATGAACCGTGAAATGGGTACAGTCGCTTGTAATGGTAGTAGAACAGATATCTTCCTCCTGGCTTGGAATACAAAGTATAAAACAGCAAGTAACTTATTAATTTTCACAATCAAATGACTGAAAATTACCTATAGCAATGGAGTGCCAATTACAAACCTCTTGATATTCTATGTTCTTACGCAATAATATATTGCATCTTGATATTTATTCTTCCCAAAACCACAAAAAGAAGCTTCGTGCTGGTCATCATTTATCTATATTTGGTCCCTACTTTCTCTCTCTATATTCAAGCTCTATTTTTTTGTGCATTTCACATCCAACCAAATGCATTAGCACTAATGCATATCTTCAGTAATTTCACTGAGTAAACATAAACAACACACACGACCCTTTTTTTTTTTTAATTATCTAGTAAATTTGTTCGATGAGCTTTTAGCATCTATTGAAAAATGACTCTTCCACACTATTAAGGATAATTAATGTACTCTGCTAAATTTTTGTACTACTACTGTAATATATGCATAACTCACTAAAATCTAATCTTCGTATTTAGTTCATGGGTATAATTAATGTCAATTGCGAAATTGAAATTGAAGTTGATCATCTTTACCATAATTTTTTTAAATATATTTGGGAAAGTCAAAGAAATCCAGATTTAGGTGTTAAACATAAGACTAAAAAAATCTATAAAAAGAAGATTCACAAACATCAAATAAAGGTAGGCGATGGCCAATAAATTACGTCTGTTTTAGTTTCTAGTTTTGAACCAATTATCCGATCACCATCACAGGTACAGGAGAGGAAGCGGAGTTGGTGATGTGAGAAGAAAGTTGGTAAGTGTTAGAACATGGTAATAAATGTAGCAACTGAGAATATACCATATATTATATGATAAGTCAACTTAGAATTACTGAGTTTTTTTTTCTTGATTCTCATCGCCGTTCATCTTTGTCCGACCAATTAAACACATATATTTTCAATTAACTCCATTACTAAATAATCTCAACTCCATTCTACTCAGTCTGTCTAACAACTATGTATTATAAAGATTGAAACATTAAGTAGACTTATCAAATAATATGAATGCAAATATGCTTTTAACAGTGAATAAAAGCTATTTCATTAATATAGTAAATCCAAATGAGAAAAAGAAGTAAAAAAGATATCAGCAAATGTGACAAATAATGCATATGATTCTCTACAATGTTCATATTATTATTATTTTGTTAAAAAACAATAAACTTGGATAAATGCTTGAGAAAACCAAATAGAGAACATTACAGTGAAACTGTTTTTGTCCATCTACTCTGTTTTAAGGTTTTGCAACATGCTTAAAATGAGAAAGTAGGAACATATATCAACGTCTTATTTTTTTTAGATTCACCAGGAAATAAATTTTGACTGAACATGTACACTGGTACATCAGCTTTTATGGCACGGGCATTGTTCCAAACATGTTGGGCAAATGTATGTCCCTGAAATTATAAACAACAATGTATTAGTTACATATATCCAGGTCAGTTGAAAAACTGAATCTAACAAATTACAATACGCCTTAACAATGAATATATCATAGGCTGTTAACACTATAGTTTCAATAGTCTTTAATGATGACTAACTGTAGTACTGAATTTTGTTCATTTTATGTTACCAGTCATATCATAATGGATAAATAGCACTACGCTTGTCACTTACTTTATCCTCCGATAATAACTTTTGGATACTATTTGTAACATTAACAACGCTCACATTTCCTATCATTGAGAAAATACTTTTTAAAGAGTAAGTAGGTTTATATATATATATATATATATATATATATATATATATATATATATATATATATATATATATATATATATATATATATATATAAAGCAGCATGTGCTAATGTCTCGTTGGTATATTTTAGGAAAACATGACCCCTAGCATATTTGTTAAGAGGCTGTAACATCGAATGCATGAACAATATATATTGAACCTTAATATGTAACATATAGTTAAATTTATTTCTTTAGAATCATTAATCGAACACGCATACATCAGTTTGAAATATATACTCTTTCTTTCTAGGATCATAATCTGCAACATTATTCTTGAGACATAGAAACATTTATGTTCGTAGAACCATCTTAGCCCGCTAGAACAGTTGATAAAAGAAGTGACAAAGGAAACATAAATTGTCTTATTTAGTGAAAAAGCAAAAAAATAATGCCTGTAATGTTTTATATACACGTATGAATTCATAAATTTATACAATCCCCATTTTGTCAAAGAGCATGTCCTAGCCATACTTTTACCCAACCACTAAACATAAGCTTTGGAAAAAAACAGTGAAAGGAATGGCGGTAGCTACCATATCGTATATTCCTGAATAAAAAATAAACATATAAGGTTTTAAAAATAAAAACTAAATGAATTTAAATCTTACCCAAATTGGAGACAGCATGTTGCAAGCCAACATTAGCAAGGTAGTGAAGCGATTGGCAAGGATCTAGGTTTCTGTGTTTGCAAATGGAAAGGAATGACAGTTGGACAAAGAAATGTGGAGATGAAAATACACGAATAATAAGTTGGATGAAAGTGTTTGGTGAGGTCAAAGATGCATAACGAGTAACAAATAAGGGAATATAAGTGGCTGTGGAAAAATGAGAAGTCCGCCATGGTACTTTCTCTAGAGATGGACGAACCAAGGAAGAAACATACAGTTTTAATAACAAAGAATTGTAATGATTTCACATGGACACTAACTGTTTTAAAACAATTAATTGTTTAAAAAAAAAAAAAATTCAGCACAGTGTAGAATGATTAGGTCCCTATTGCCTTTTTGTTTAACTGAGAACTACAAAATAGTTTAGAATCGTGATATGTAAAATAGACGGAAACATATGACATGAATAAGGTATGGTGCCATAAGGTATATGAATTTTGTAATGATGGAGTAGTCTCAGCAGAGCAACAGGCAGAAGAATTTTGAGAAGTTTTTTTCCCAGGTTTGTCAAAAAATTGGTAGCTTTAAGGGCATTAAAGTTTCTTATATCCTATCTCATTTCCCTTGACAACTATGATCCTGAATATAACTCATTTTAAGTGGTTTTTGGGTGGAAGGCTTAATATCTAATATATCTTTTCAAGAATGAAAAAGATATATGAGACTAAAGACAATTGAATGAAACCAAAGGAGTGAAAGTAATATATTATTACATCAAAAAGGATTGATATGGCACATAGTTAGCCATCAAATGTTACATTAAATCAAACATATCACTCCTGAATTTAGCATATAAATAGAATGGAAAAGGGTAAACTAACAGTCAATAATTTTACCAAATATAATATGTTAAAATTGTCATATATATTATAATTACAATGGTGTAAATTTATTATATATATTATGGATTTTGTATAAGAATGTATGCTATTTCGCATAATCAACATGCAATGTTAAGAGAAATTAATAATAAAATTAGCTATGCTTGACACAAAATGGGATTATGAGAATAATTAAACATGGCAAATTATTAAAAAACCAAAATTTGAACTTATCCATTCATGGTTTGACTGCATCTGTTGAACCCATGAATTTTTTTTCAAAGTTTTATAGAGATATATAACTTTTTATGTCAGATGTTTGAGTTACTGTAGTGATCTTTTTTCAGCGCTTCTGCTTATGAGTGCAGTTTCATCATTCTGGATCAGGTTTAGCATCATTTGTGCATATTCTTTTGATGTTGTCCTATGGTTTAGATTGATTAGAGCTTCTATATTAGTCTTCTAATTGTCTTCGTAATAATTGTTGCAATGACCCAGAATTTTAATCATTTGATTTTGAATATTTAATCGATTTTAGCTGATAAAATATGGGTTTAAAAAGGGTTTAATCACTTGAGTTCAATGATAACGATTTGACAGCTCTACCGAGAATTTATTCAACCAAACTGTAGAATATCTATACTTGGGATAGAGTAAACACTCAACAGCTAATTCAACTCTATGAGCTTCTCAAATTTCCTTAAAATAAATATAAATAAAATAACTAATATAACATAGGCTATAAATTAGTATTATTTTCCTGATCATTACCAAGGGTTAGTCATCAAATCATATACCAAGTTCCACCAAAAAGAAGCATTATTTCAACCAAAATGATGCGGTAATATAAGCACAAAAAACTGGTTCTACTGAGATTTTATTCAACCAAACTGTAGAATAGCTATACTCGTAGGATAGAGTCAACACTCAACCGCTAATTCAACTCTATGAGCTCCTCAACTTTCCTTACACTAAATATAAATAAAATAACTAATATAACATAGGCTATAAATTTGTAGTAGTTTCCTGATCATTACTGAGGGTTAGTCATCAAATCATATACCAAGTTCCACCAAAAAGGAGCATTATTTCAATCAAAATGATGCAGTACTATAAGGCCAAGAACTGGTCAAGGTTTGCATGTACAAAACAATGGCTATAGGTGAAATTTATGAAATATACAGGAAAGTAAACAAAATATACATTGATTAATGAAGAAGAGGACAGAAATTTAACCTCGTTTTCACATCAGCTTTATTAGATGCCTATAGGAACACATGATCAACTATTCACACTCCTTGTAACTCTGTCATATGCACATTAGAGAAATTATAGAGTTTATATAGCATGAACCTTCTATATTGAACTTTCAAGCTATTAGTGAGCAAAAAATGTAACTGTAATCCAAAAGGTTTAAATTAAATAGAAGCTTGGTTATATTAAGCTCATGTAAAAATTCTGTGAATAACCTATTACATCTTGTCAACTTATCTACCAACTCTTTCTTGGGTTATATTATTTTACGACATAAACTTTATCTACGTATATTGTGAAAGGAAACAAAAGTAAAGAAGATGACGTAGTATGAATTATTCAAAATATTATGTAGCACAATATTTTGTACTTATATTAACAGCCATAATATGGTTAACCGTGGATTCATGGTACTGACAACTGGTGTTTGCAAACAGTTTTTCAGAGTAACAGGCGTACAGTAAATATCTATTCAGCCTATACGGTAAATATTATCCATCTAGTATTAATTTTCTTCAATTATGAAATTTTGACAACCACTTGTGATCGGTTAGGTGTTTGAAAAATCATATAATATGAACTAAACAAAGAGCATATACCATTGTTCACAGTCAGGCATGGGAAATTACATCTCAGACCATCCTAATTTGTATACCTACAGATATAGAACAATGAACAACCACCCAAAGGAAGTCGCAACAAACATCGAAGTAGAAAATCATGCACTGGAAAAGGTAAAATATGAAAATAGTTGGGAGAATAGAATAAAGCATATATATATCTAGTGAAGTAATCGAACTACAAAGGATTAAAAAAAATGGTTCAATCTGCCAAGCGCACTCCAGGAACGAATTATTTAAGACAGTACGTGCGATTATTAAATCAAAATACAATAAACCTAAAATCAGATGAGAAGTAGAAAAAAAGTACCTTTTTTGGAGATTCGTACTCTCCCTAATACATAAAATGACTGGATCCGCTAACAAAATTGCACATGGAGAACATTGGAAGTCTCCTGATTGCAGAATGAAGATCTTCAGTTTTTTAGGTGAAGTTAACACATGGGGGGAAAGGACGATGTAGGGAGGAAGCAAAATCAATTTCAACAGTTAAGGATTTCATCAGGGTCTGCTAATCAAATATAATGAAATTAGGAAGATGAAATCGATCATGGAAGAAGGGACTGTCGCAAGAGAACTGTGTAACCGTTAGGGTTAGTGGTTTCAAAAAGGGCATAAAACTGAAGAAGGATAAGAATGAAATTGAGAAATGGAAAAGAATAGCGCGAGTGAACCTTAAAAAAGGACAGATGTCATCACACGAATTGTTTCGTTTCTGCTTTCCAGTATAAGTAATAGACTAGACAGTCTTTGAGTTTTGTTTGATGTATGGTGGATTGTATGGTCTTAATTTGTTACAAATATTAATGCATTTCTGTTATCGATGATATTTATGTGATTTGGAATTATATTTGTATGATTTATATGTCTTAATTAGAACTAAGTTATATATAAAAATAAGGGAGTTGCTAAATGCTTCATTAGATACATAATCAAATATTTAAAAGTTAATATATAGTGATTATTACAGGGACACCACTTTTGATTAAGGGGGGTGGACAATTTTCAGGGGAATCCTCCTTAATTTTTATTTGTTAAGGGGGTTTAAGTTTTAAAAAATACAAAAAATAGCCTAAAATATCTCAGACTATCACGTGTTTTGGTAAATCCTAAACTTCGAAATTCTTCGTGGTTCGATCAAAAGGAAACCGCGCTCCTAAAAGTCAAAAGAAATCACATACCAATTCCTACTTCATCCACCATGGTTTGAACGATCAAGACGACGAAGGGGAGGTAATCAATCCAATGTAATGACGCAAATGTTGGAAAGATTAGTTCAATCATTTTTTTCGGTTGTTGAAATAAAAGGTTTTGGTGAAGAAGAGGAATACGATGGATGGTTCTTGTGATTATTGATGAAAAAAGTTGAGTATTTATCGAGAATGTCATTAATTTTTGTTTATTCACCTATTTTAAAATTAAACCATCCAATTCTAATACGATATTACGTTTACTTTTCTAATCCTATGCCTTGTGATCTGAGATAGAACTTTCCTACATCTCCATTATGTTAACTATTTACCTTTTTTATTTCATATCCAACATTAATTTATACTCATTAATTAGGTTTTAGGTTTTAAGCTTTACATTAAGTTGGATTATAGGGTTAATATTAGAATATTTATTTATATATTTAAGAGGAGGCTAATTTATTTTGTTTCCCCATAACAATTGTACAATAAATTAAAAATGTAACCCCCCCCCCACTACCCCAACACATGAATTTTCTAACAGAAGTATTTTTGGGGTATTGTTATTGACACTACAACTACTGTTAAAGGGGGGGGGGGAGATTTTATAATAACACTCCACTCTTTGAAAAATTGTTAAGGGGCTACACAAACATATTATTTCACATTACTCAATATTCCCAGATTGCCCCTTCAAATTAAAAAAAAATCTTATTCGACAAGGGAAACCGATTCAAAATAAGCTGATCGTCACCACTGCACCGAACGCAGCATATAATCAATTATATATGTATTCGACAGTGATATGTCCAAAATTAATAATCATTTCGGTGCATTGCCTACGTAATTATAAAATTCGGCATACTTATGTTGACAAAAAAAAGTTCCATCCTATTCCTCCGAAAACGCTTATCTTTTAGAGTTTAAAAAAATCGACATATGCAAATCGAAAAAAATTTACTACGGCCCTTGCAATATTTGTTAAGCTAAAATTACCTTTATTTGTTAAGAGACTAAATGGGTAATATGGTAAAATTACATTTATTTGTTAAGGAACTAATTTCCTTATTGGTGCTTCCCTTAACAATTCTTTAAAAAACAAAATTGGTCTCCTCTTAACAATATTTGGAGTGTCAATAACAATGCTCTATTTTTGCAGTACTAACAACCCGTTGTCGTTATAATTAAACAGACCGTTAGGGAGGTTTCCCTACTGTAAAAGCAAAATAAATTTGTCCATGCCAATGAAATTCGGCTGGAAAATCTCCCCTCCGTCTTTTGTTTCTCTGAAGCCAAAATAATACGCCTTCTGTATCTCGTCCATTTTCTTTGTTGTTTCCTTGGCAATGTCGTCTACTTCTTCCGCAAAATCTCTTTTTTTCTTGCTTGCTCCTTCCCCCAGTTATAATATTCATATTTATGTCTTCTTTTTCTTCTTCGATTAAGTAATTTTGATCCATTCGTTTTTTATGAGAGATTGATAAATTCATTTTTCTTGATCGATTGATTTTACTTCCTAATGCTAGACATTGATTTATAAATCAATCTTGACTATGATTTTGAAATCGATTTTCATCTAGATTTCGAAATCGAGTTCGATTTTGTAATTAAAGTTAGATTCTTTCTCTCCGCACAACCTACTTCTTCCCGTATCCTTGTTTCTACTCCACGTCCCTATTTCTTCTGAGGAAGAGAAGAAAGCGCTATGTGCCAGCAAGTCCGCCCCATTACTTGCTCTTGCACCTTCGAATCGACCACAGCCCAGATTAGCTCATTCTGGTGGGCCCATAGCCACTAACAAGGCAGCAACTTTGGCAAAAAATTTAGAAAGGAAGCTTCAGCAATTTGGTGGCAGTGATTCTATTAATCCTCAGCTTCTTGAGCTTGCTGTTAATTTCTTTGACTAGGTATTGAAATTTTATACTTTTGTTATCGGTTTGAATGGGATTGAGTTATCAAATTTTTTAGTATTGGCTTGGATATCTTTATGTATGTATGAACAATTATCAAATTTTTTAGTACTGGCTTGGATACTTTTGTTATCAGTTAGTATTGACTTATGGTTCGTGAGTGCATGTCACTATGTCTTTATCCAAAGGGATGATTATGGTTATTGATTATTTTTAGTTGCGCTTGAAAATTTTAAAGGATTGCTATGAACGGTTATTAATTAAAATTTTAAACTACATTTGTACATTCGATGCTAATCTAAAGCTTTGATTATAATATCTGAATTTTGATTTTTTATGTTTATGCCTTTACGGAATGGAACCTATGATATTTTGGCTTTGCATAAGATTTAGCGAACAAGGGCAGGAAATGTATGAATGGTTGCACATGAATGTTGTTCAAGTGGCACTGATAATTTCAAAACTCAATTTAGGAAGGAAAAAAATGTATAGTAGTGCGTAAACTTTGCTCAAGTGGCATTCATAATGTCAAAACTCAAATTTTAAAAATGTATGAATAGTAGCACACAAATGTTGTTCAAGAGGTATACATAGTGTCATATCAAAATTTAATTTTTAAAATAATTCTGAAGGAAATGCAGTCTTCACTGTTAGCATTTTAAGAAACTTATGCGCTTTTGATCATAATTTTGTATGGTATTATTTATATTCTTTAGCACTTTGATCTTGAAACACCTCTCAATTGTAACACCCCACGTCCATTAATGTCACTCACAAAGGGAATGCATTAAGTTTCGTGAAGCGTTTTAGTAAACTAAACAGAAACATTACAAGACAAATATAATTTTTTTGCAGCGGAATAAAAACAACATTTATTAATCATAAAGCATGGTTACACCATATGTCTGAAAATACATAAACTCTGTTCATCATTAAAACTTATGTCTTGTACTTTAAATATCAGAGTACAATAATAAAGAAAGCATAATCCCCAAATCATAAGCCATAGTATCAAAGATAGAACATTGACCAATACATCTAGAAGCTCCAAGCAAGATGATAGCAGAATCCTAACTAAGCCTGAGAATTCCCTCCCTTGAGAACCTAGGGGGGAGTAACGGAAGAAAGAAGGAGAAACAAAAAGGGTCAGACAATAAGTCTGACGAGTCTAATTACTTTTAGCCAGTAGACAAATAAAAGTAACATGATAGGCATATAAAGTGGATAAGAGAGATCAATACATAAATGACAGGCATAACAAGGTAAACAGGACAACATGATAGAATAGATAGCGCTTCTTAATACTTTCCTTGCTCTGCATCAACACTAGTATAACAGATATGTAATAGGATTACGTATTCCCCAATTGCCTAGCAAAAACAGGATGATCCCAACAGAAACATAATGGTAGTTTTAGGTTTACTCTAGTAACGGGTTTTAACCCAAACAGAACTGGTACCTAAACAGAAATAACGGGTGTTAGCCCAAACAGAAACACAGGTACCCCACAGAAACATACAGGACTAGATATACCCTATTTACTACCCCTAAATCGATCGGCTCCCTATTCTGTAGATACCCTGTGCTGTCCCCACAGTAGGGTGTATTACTCCCTAAAGTGACAACCCTTAATTTTTCGGATGCACAACCATATCAACTAATGTCACAGCGTCTTATCTTCCACAACAGGCGGAGTCATGCACGCACATGACCCCGTTGGAACGCGCCGTCAACATCGCCTCCACGTTTGGATCTCTTACAATCACCTCAGTAAGCGTGCCCTACTCCGACCTAGTTCGGAGTACCCGTTTGATACCTATTTAAGGGTTACTGACTGAAATGGGTCCCACACAAGATGATGCAAGCTCTCCCCTTTGTCTTGCATCCCCACTACTAGGATTTCCACTGGTTATGTTTACCTAACAATGTCTTTAATAACATAACCCCGACAGGTTAAGTTTGTGGGCCTATATATACGAATATTACCCACCAACCCAAGATGTACTTAACCCTCCTACTGATTCAAGCATGTTTATTTAACGGTTAAGTCTGTGGGCCTATATATATTAATATTACCCACCTATCCAAGATGTTCTTAACCCTTCCACTGATCCAAGCATGTTTTACTTAACCCTATCTTTAGTTCATACATAAATCCCTTATGGATTAGATTAGGTTAAGTAGTCTGATTCATTACCATGTCCATTTATGGTTTATAATGCGCTAGACCTCCCCCATTAGGCTTACAACATGTGGATGCTAGATATGCCGGTCGAGTCCGGGCAGTCTTATTCCACAGTTAGGCCTAACCTCATGTCTTAGCCCGATTCGTATTCGCGTACTTAGACCTCCCACATTAGGTTCAGCATTAGTGGCTGCTGGATATGCCGGTTGGGTCCGGGCAGACTTCCACCACTAAAGTAACCTAACCTCGTGTCATAAGTACAATTACAATTCCTAATTGTTATTACTAAACATTTCATTTTTAATTAATTAATCAATTAATTAAACCTTTCCCTTTATGGGTGTCAATACATATTTTTCCCAATAATTTGAATTACATATTCATAAATGTTTATATTCAAATTATGCCATTCTTAATTAATTTACCAATTAAATAATCCTTTCCTTTTATAGGTGTCAATACCTATTTTACTCAATAATTTGAATTACATATCAATTCATGTAAAGATTACATGCCAATTATAAATCCCTTTTTCCACTATTTCCTTCACTAACATATTCACACGTATTTTGGCGGGATCTAGGCTAATAAGTAGTCTAGCCATAGCAATGAAAAAGGGAATATGATAGAGGTGATAGTTTCGACATATATTGGCATAAACAAACTAGTATGATAACAAGTGAATGGACATGAAATTAACATCATATCAAGATGAACATACATATGGTCATGAACATGTAATCATCATCATAATGGGATCTAACATAAATATTGCTTTAGATCTACATAAAATGTCCACATGCTCTAGATCTAATAGATTAAATTAGATCTAATCATAAATAAAGGTTTAGATCTACAGGTTTATAAATAGATCTACCCAAATTCACATCATAGAGGTTACAATTAAGATAAAGGTGTGGACCCAATCCTAATCAATTCAAGATGGCATATGTTCATGGTTCACATAAATGATTTGATCTGTCCAAATGAAACAAAAATAACATACTAGGACAATCACAATTGAATTGGATCTCGAGAAATAGATCTATCATAGCATAAGATATGATCATAAAATAGATCTAGCATAAAACATGATCATAAAGTGACAATTTTAAATCACATAGGATAGATCTAACATGAATCATAAGGTGACAATTTTAAATCACATAGGATAGATCTAACATGAATCATAAGTTGAAAATTTTAGATCATATAGGATAGATCTAACATGATAATTTTAGATCACATAGAATAGATCTACATACTTCTGCTTCATAGCATATCATAAAAGTTACAACCCAAGATCCATAATGATAACATAGTAAAACAATTGAATTGGATCCAAAGAAATAGATCTATCATAATATAGCATGAGATCTACCAATAATATAGATTTAAAGTCTACAATCGTATCCACATCACAGTCTTTCATAGTTTCACTATTATTTATCTAAACCTAAAAGCAACTAGAACTCACCGTGATTGGATTGCTAAAATGATAGAAAAGGTGCCGAGTCTATGCTTGAATCTCAGAATTTGGTATGCTTTAGTTGCTAGAATAAGATAAGAAACCCTAGTTCAGTTCAAAATCCGGCATAGTTTGACCACCATGACTTGTAATGAAGAAATATGTGAAATGGCCATATATTTATAGCTGCAGAACCATCTGGAACCGACTGCCACATAAGCCCTAGGGTAAATCAGGTCGCGGGTCGCCTCCCACTTGGGCAAATGCCCAAATACCAAAAAAAACTATTCTGGACGCACTTTACAGGTGCGCCAGTGTAAAAATACATGGACGCGCTTGTCAAGTGCGCCGGAAATTTCCGCTTTTTCTGCCAAACTTCTATCGTCCATAACTTCTTCATACGTTATCTGTTTTACGCAAACTCGGACTCTATCTCAAGCAGAATTCCGAGACAAACGCAATGGAGTAACCCATTTCACTTAATTCTGAATATTAAATTAATTATTCTTTAATTTATCCTCTTTAATGTCGTTAAAAATTCGTGGTGTTACATCATTTCTCATATTCATCTAGGTTTTAGTTCTCTTGGAAAAAAATTTCTTACTTGAAATTGGCAATGATTTTTGTTTTTAGCTATCCATACTAATTATGAGCCAAGGTTTGAGTATTATAATTGAATTTTACTCAAAATTGATCTTGAATTATGTACACTATAATTATCTTTATTCGAAATGCTTGTATTGGTTGTACATTGTATATAACATAGCTTTTGATTATATAATTCGATCAGGTTTAGAAATGTTTCATTATGTGACTTTCTACATATGAAATTTAATGTGTGTCATTAATCAACAATATTGCATAGTAAGATGTAGTTGCAGATAGCCGTGTGAAAATAATCTAAGGTCACTTATCTACCTACCTATCTTTAATATGTTGAATTGGATGCACATCTCAGTGTGCACGCATATCAAACATGAAAAGTTGGAATAGTCATGTTGTAGGTGACAAATTCTGGTTTAATGAACCTTGTGAGAGACTGAGTTTGTTGACATCACTTTTTGTGGTGTCACCAAATACTCTCCACCGATTAGTGGAAATCAGGGGGGCCCGTATGTGGTCCCCTGATATCCACCAATCGATGGATAGAGTCACGTTGACACCACAAAAGTGGTGTCAACAAACTACTACCCACCTTGTGAATGCAACATCCAAGGCGACTGCATTGAAACTCCAAACTATCATTGTTAAACCATAAAATACGGTTCAAAAATATGAAACATGGTTAAGTCGTTCTCACAAAAACAGTTTTGGGTCGTGGGTCCTTAGATCGTGAAAAGGCAGTTCATTTAGTAATTTAGCCCGTCCAAGCTTTAGACCGTTACAGCACGTTGAGTCGTCATGAGGTGTTGAGACGATTATAGCACTTTAGGTCATTTGGGAGTTTTAGGTCGTTCGGCGGTTTAGAGTTGTCATGTTCTTTAGCTCGCTGTGCTTTAGATCTGTCTTGATCTCTGGACCATGGAGATTGGGTCGCTCGACCAAGCTTTAGGTCGCTCCACATTGCTTTAGCTCGCATCAACATCATGTATGAGTCTTTGGCCCGCGCCGCCTTACTTTAGCTAGTGCTGCCTCAAACTAGATGATTAGAGATCACACCGCACTTCTTTGAAGCTTATAAGGCGCTCGACGACCTAAGGAGAGTACGAGGTATTTACAACTTTGCCACCTGGCCTGAATCTCACCTATAAATACCCCCCTCATTCCCTCATTTGAGGGGACCGAATTGGATGACCCCGAAAGGCTTCCCAAGTTCTTTCTCCACTAATTCAAGCTATTCTAACATCTAATCTAGATTATTCAAGGAAGATTATCCAATCAATTCACCATGGAATTCATCGAAATCTCTTTATTTCCCGAAGGCTCGTAGATCTACCATTGAATTTCTACTCTCCAAAGGCTTCTCCTCTACTTCTTCTATTATTCCTTAGAGTTCTAATTGGATAATTTGAGAGGTTGAAAAGATGATGTAATTGAAATGATTGTGTGCATTGTAACCATTGTGAAAGTAATGAGAATGGATTCCAAAGTGGATGTAAATCAAGTTTGATCGAACCAGTATAAAATTTTGTGTCCCTTACTTGCTTTTATATTATTTCGTGGCTCCACGTTTTCTGTTTAGCATTTTGAGAAGTACTTTTTAGTACCTTTTGTGTTGATTTCAATTTTGGAGTAAACATTTGGCACCCACCGTGGGGTCGCATTCGCATTACCTTTTCTCACATTTTCTGACAAGGTTGAAGGCCTTGCATTAAGGTTCTAAGTTACTTCCACCGTAGATCTTACAAGACTACATTCTAAGCCAATCGAAGAACTTTCCTTCGAATTCAAGTCCTTGTCCGAAGTCATGGGTAGACCATCGAAGATGACTGCTAGTAAAACCGTCGAAGAGATTGACGATGCCGCCAACAACGAAAATACTTCGCTCACCAACCAATTCGAAGTTGGAGAAACTTCTAAGGCTGGAACGGCTGTAACGAGAAGAGAGTTGGATGAAGTTTTTGCGTGTTTGACAAGCAAAATGGGTATTGCAAACGATGCCATAATAAAGAAGCTTGAGTCTGTTTGCCATGCAAGCCGCTACGGAAAAAGTTACCATGAATGCCGCTCGTGCTAAATCTTCTCAAACCGATCATACAGAAAATGTGGTCTCTTATTCTTCGAGTCCAAATAGAGAAGATTCTGTCCAAGAGGTTGCAAATCCTAACGATCCTCGATAAAAGGAAGCTAAACCGCTATGCGTAACCACTCCGATAAAGCAACCTCTCGATAAGCGCTTGGAACCACCAAAGGGGCACCTCCCCAAGCGGGAGGTCCAAGGTCCCGGAATCCAAGCTGTGACGGCCCGCCCCGCACCAATCGACATTTACTCCATAAGTGCGCTGTACACATGTCCAGTTAGCACGGGACGGTCGCCAGAAGGAAAAGAAAGAAGAGAATGGGCTAATCAAGGAACCTGTAATATGTCTCACAGCGCATAGAACAAAATATAATAATAACATACTTGACATAAACAGGAGAGACTGCATAAGCTAAAAACCAGAACTGAGCATCATAGCAGCGGAAATCCAAAATATAGCTTATTACAACTTTACAAACTGTCTCAAAACAAAAGCAAGATAAAGGAGGTACACTACTAATGCCCAAGTAGTGACCACCAACGACACAGGGAGAATATCTATATATCATACGTGGAGGCCTCCTGCTCGCCTCCGAATCAGCTACTCGTGCATCACCAGCTAACCACAACCTGTCTCTAGTCTGCTCGTGTGAGCACCCAGAGTAATAAGAAGAGACATAAAACTCTGGGTCAGACATAAAGCCTGGTATGAGAGATAAGCATCTAAACAGAATAATAACAGGTATAATCCAATCATACCTGAACCTGGACCTGCAACCAAAGAGTTAGCACTACATACTGAACAACAATCTAAGGTGCCCTTTCAAATGGTGTAAAGATAACGGGGGTGGGGGTGTGCATGTCATATTGATGTCAAACAATCAAACATAGCAAGCATCCTCACATCTCTCACTCAGTGCGTAAAGCATACGATACCCACTACCTTGGTCCTCTAATCCTTTGGGCCATGACGGAATCCAGTCCCGTGTAACTATCACTACAAGCCCACTATCCATCTCTCAGTGGTGGACCAAAGTTATGAATACCGACAACCCCTTTGCACACGTCCCGCAGCAAAGCCCAACCATGAAGTGACCTCATTGGTTCCCAACTGGTTCCGGGATCCTGAGCTCTAACTTCCATTTGGACTACCTTTGCATCTCGGGTTATTGGTCGTCATCTCCATCCGGATCGGTCTTCCTTTCTTCACTTCACTTTGCTTCAGGTCGCGGTCTTCCTTCAGGTTCGGATCGTGCTCCGCCCTCCAACGGTTCGGGTCGCACCACCCTGGTTCGGTTCGCAGTCACTAGCTCGTGGTCACCCTCTGTTTCGGATCGTGCGCTCCCCTCCAGATCGATTCGTGACAAGCTCCTTCAGCTCGGATCGTGGTCATCTGCATACGGTTCGGATCGTGGTTCGTGATTCCTTGGCCATCGGTCCCTTAGCTTCTGAAGCAGTTCGTGGCTTGCTCTCTCAAGCGGATCATGGTGATGACTCACGAATGGTGATGACTCGCGATCGGGTCGTGGGGGGCGATCCGATCCGGGTTCTGCATATTCCCTTCAACTACTTCCAGCGACTGTTTTACGCCATACGACGGCGTTTTCGACCAATCTAACTTTTCTAATCAGTCACAAAGCACATCATACAGTCATAGCAACATGTATAAACATCCACAAACAGCAAAACAACAATGTGATATGTCAAAACGAATCAAACATACCCAAAAATCCATATTTCCCTCTTAAGCATGTTTAAGCAAATCTAACGATAGGATTAGCAAAACTTATCCAAATTAGCCAAATTTTCTAACAGAGGCCTAAAACAATATTTCAGAATTTCTGAATATTTTTCCAGATTTTTAACATGCACAAATTCGCTAATTATCACTAATTACCCCTTAATCCCCCAAATTCCAGGATTTGCAAAATTAGTCGAAATTAACCCAAATTCATATTAGAGGCATAAAATGATGTTTTAGAATTTTGGGAATTTTTCTAGATTTTTCTGAGCCATAATTTCGCTAATCTTCGCTAATTACCATAATTAGCCATAATTATTGAGGAACTATGCAAATCACTCACCTTAGCCACAAACAAACTTTAGATCTGAAATAATCTCTGATTTGGATCCAATCACTATGTGTTCCAGCAGCTCTCTCTCTCTGATTTGGTGCTACCCTTCCTTGATTTGATGTAGTTTTGCTTAATCTTCGATTAGAAAGTGATTAGAGATGATTTGGGATGAAATTAGAAGGTGGAGGCCATTGCTAGAGCTTGAAGGAGGTAAGTGGCGGCTGGAAAAATGAGTCTAAAACCGAAATCCTAACCCTAGCAGCCCTTAAATACCCCAAATCCCGAAATCCCCCATTGGGCCTAGTTGCTAATCACCCGGTTAAGCCCGATTAGCTGTTTTTCACCTTCTAAACCTTGTTTCGGCCATATCTCCCAAACGGTAAGTCCGTTTGGCTAATGTAACCACTCTACGGAAAGAGAAACCATCATTCGAATCCAATGGAAGTGGTTTGAGGTCAAAACTCCTTTCCAATCAAAAGTTATGGCCGAAACAGTACCAATTGGGGGTAAAACGGTCATTTAAAAATCGACAAAAATCATGAACATGGGAAATGACTCTAATGGTTGTTTCCCAAAGTTACATGACCATACGACTTCATATGAGAAAGAAATAAATATTCCACGATCCTATGATGCGTAGAATGCGGGTCGTTACATTCTTCCCCCCTTAAGAAATTTCGCCCCCGAAATTCCCTAACCAAAACACAAAAAGGGTTCTGCATGCCTATCAACCATAAACAACAATCAACATGCAAAACAAGTCTAATCCTAGCATGCGGTTTACTAACAAGGGAAGAAACTATCACTACCAAAACCTTACTAGGCAAAGAGTTCTGGATACTTCTTCCTTATATCTTCCTCTGTTTCCCAAGTACAGTCTTTTTCATTCTCACCCCACTGGACTTTGACTAGCTTCACCGCCTTCCTTCGAAGCTGCTTTGTATCGTTCTCAACAATACGCATAGACTTGCGGTTCCCAACCGCCTCGAGTTCAACTTCGATGTTATCCAACTGATCAGGTGAAATAGCCACACTAGGGTCGTGCACGAATTTCCTTAACTGGGAAACATGAAATACGTTGTGAACTCCTGCCATCTTGTCAGGTAGCTCTACCTCATACGCCAAATTCCCAACTTGCTCGAGGACTGGGAATGGGCTAACAAATCTTGGTGCTAACCTACCTCTCCAACCAATCCGAATCACATTCTCTATGGAGAGATCTCGACGAACACCAAGTCATTAACGAAGAATTCCAAATCTCTTTGTCTCTTATTGAGATAAGCCTTCTGCCTATCTTTATTCCTTCCCAGTAGTAGATCTGCTCTATGTCTCAATACATCTTGTTACCACTGGGATGTATAGTCAATTTCGTGTGATGATATGCTCTAAGCACTTCACCTCTCAGTCCATCTATGTTGGGTACAACTAGTCCCTTATTCTTTCGAAGCCACCTTTCTCGATCAAATCCTTACTTGATCATTCTCTTTCCATCGATACCCATCTCTACCCTAGAGATGGTTTCCAATAGATTAGGATCGTCCTTCTAACTGGAAACAATCCACTCAATCAAAATCGATCTAATCGTCAAGCTTACTAGCGTTTCTGAATCCAATTCAGTCTTGGGTCTGAAATCATATCCTATGACATACTCTAGTTGCTTCCATCCTAGAAACAAAACCCCTAAACTGGCATGTCTCCTACTCAATGCAACTAGTACTGCACCCAAATCCTTTACTATGATCACTCTGCCCCATGGAGTCATGGCGACTCCACTGCACTGATCCATAGTCACTAGTCCTTTGCTATGTCCACTCTGCCCCATGAAGTCATAACAACTCCACTGCACTGGCTCATAGCCTTACTAATCCTTTACTATGTCCACTTTACCCCTCGAGTCATGACGACTCTACTGCACCGGCTCATAGTCCTACTACAATCACTTTGTTCCCCATCGCTGGAACTCTACAGGTGATAGTCTACTCAAGAGAAGAAAGATAGGAACAAACATAGCAACCATAACATCCATCAAACAAATATTATCTATCACCTGCTAAAGTCATAAACACATCGACACCTACATGATTGGTCTAACCAATCCCAATATGTCGATTCCAGTCTGTCTGGTCCAACCAACATCAATAACTAATGGAAGCTCAGCCTCCATACATACACTGATGCCTACTTGACTGGTCCAACCAATCCCAGGCCAATGGAAGCCCCGCCTCCCTTCGGACTACCGTATGTCCAACGTACGTTTATCCTCCAAGGATAATTAAACTAATGGAAGCCCAGCCTCCAATCGGACTACCGTACGTCCAACGTACGTTTATCCTCCAAGGATAATTAAACTAATGGAAGCCCAACCTCCAATCGGACTACCGTACGTCCAATGTACGTTTATCCTCCAAGGATAACTAGATCACGTCCAACGGATCCAAGGTAACGGGCGTCCCCAGATACCCCTGCTTTTAGTCCTCCTAAAATACTTGAGTCCAACCCAAGTCTATCCATTATCTTGCTGCCCTCTCGAGTCCAACTCGAGCTGAATCCAATTCCTTGCAGCCTTCTCGAGTCCAACTCGAGTCACTCTATAACTCAGACCCAGTCTTGAGTACCGACAAATTCTAGTCCAACGTGAGTCGTCTCCCTATTCGTTGCATCTCCAAGATCAACGAACACCTATTTTCTTTTACGAGTTCAAGTCCAACTTGAATCACTCTAATCTTCGTTGTATCATCCATGATCAACGAACACATCCTATTCCTTCAAAGTTCTACTATCCAGTAGAGAACATCAACATAGGGTCCTAAACAATCCATTACTTTGCATCTTTCCCGAGTCCCACTCGAGCAATCTCATAACCCTATCGAGTCTAACTCTGGGCAGTCTATACCATTGAACAGTCTTATCATGTTCCGTCTGCCCATCACTCCTCGAGTAAACCAAGATATCATCCAATGAAAAATCACAACAACTATTTACCCCTCACCCAACCCATCCTAGTCGAAATCGACATTCCCCAAGCACAAGCCCCAAAGGCCTAAACCAATATCAGACAAGCACCCAAGGAACATCTCCTCCGAGTTCGGACAATCCACATGAGGTGATACTAGCAAAACAATCTAGCACTGGAGTACTCATTTGCCTCCCAGAGACAACTAGAACTTATTACAACGATAACCTCTTAGCTTCCTTAACTCCAGTTACCCTGGCCATCACTAGGTAGGTACCTAATACCACCCTATTCCTTTGGAGTAGATCGACTCCCCAAAATAATGCTAAACCCAGTAAAGCCCAAAACAAAGCAATCACAAGGAAACATACATCCATGACTCGATAAGACCACATTAACTAATCATGCCAAACTAGTTGAACCACCAATCGGGTTCGTCACTACTAAAGGTCTATCGACTAACTCAGGTTTGTCAAACAAGACCCGATCAAAATTTCTTAAATAGAAAGCATACCTCGAATAACGACACCTTTTTCCTTCTGCGCCGCAGTTGGGGCATTTGACGAAGAAGGAACAGCGTTGATAGCATACGCTTTCACAATCTGCTTCTCCTTAGGAGGTTGTGGGCAATCGTCCTTGTGATGTCCCGCCTGGCCGCAGTTAAAGCACTTCCTTTCCCCAGGCTTTTCTCAACAATCTCTGGCGTAATGGCCCTTCTTGCCACAACTAAAGCATTCTCCATCATTCTTATTTTTCTTATTCTGACCATCCTTGGTCGGGTTCTGCTTCCTCTTGTTCTGAGAATTCTTCTTGCCTTCACCGCCTGCTTGCGGCTTTGGCTCCTCTGCAGATGTCGTAGCAACTTCGGCCTTCGACTTAGGGAAAAGGCTCGCTGACCTTAATGCCTTTCCTACAATAGACTCGAACGTCTCATCGATATGGTTTATAAGGCTTTCCCCCAAGTACCCATCCAAGCCAGTTATGAACTTCTCGTTCTTCTTTTCGACTGTATCGATAAGGGACCATCCATATTTCGATAAAATGTCGAATTCAGCGATATACTCCGAGACTGCTC
Source organism: Allium sativum (assembly GCA_030737875.1). Lineage (NCBI taxonomy): Eukaryota > Viridiplantae > Streptophyta > Magnoliopsida > Asparagales > Amaryllidaceae > Allium > Allium sativum. The sequence goes on from CM060912.1 coordinate 155,387,305, forward strand.
TACCATTCTGCTTAAGCTCCAAGAACTTCCTGAACAGTTCTGATTTATGAGCAGCTGGAATAAACTTATCACAAAAGCGAGTCTTAAACTTATTCCAAGTAACTTGATCTTCTGGAGTAGCTGTTCTAATGGCATTCCACCAATTCATCGCTCGCCCATGCAGCTGACGAGACGCTAGCCTTCTCTTCATCGCATCCTCAAGACCCAAGTCGTCGAAGATACGATCACAGCTATCCAACCAATCCTGAACTTCTGTGGCCGACTCCGTTCCGTGGAACGGCTTCCCACCAAGGTTAGTGTAATCCTTGCACAACTTGGCGAAATCGACCCTCGGCGCCTGCACTACTGGACCACCACCATTTCCGGGATTGGGGACTGCCCCTTGAACATCCCTAAGCATCTCCCTCATGAAGTTAGTGAACATTGTCCTCATGTCAGGAGCATTCCCATGGTTGGTCCCTCTACCAGCACCTCTAGGATATCGGCTCATCGTTAATCTGTAAAAGGGGAAACGATTAACGACCCCATAGTGGTGCTAGTGCAGTACGACTTCATTCTTATACTACCAATAGTATATATATATAGCTTTTAAAAACCAAAGTAATCACAAATACGCGCTCTCGTATACGTACTATCTCTCCCTAGTGTCTTTCCCTAGGTTAACTACGCAACCTAGAGCTCTAATACCAAGTGTGACGGCCCGCCCCGCACCAACCGACATTTACTCCATAAGTGCGCTGTACACATGTCCAGTTAGCACGGGACGGTCGCCAGAAGGAAAAGAAAGAAGAGAATGGGCTAATCAAGGAACCTGTAATATGTCTCACAGCGCATAGAACAAAATATAATAATAACATACTTGACATAAACAGGAGAGACAATGCATAAGCTAAAAACCAGAACTGAGCATCATAGCAGCGGAAATCCAAAATATAGCTTATTACAACTTTTCAAACTGTCTCAAAACAAAAGCAAGATAAAGGAGGTACACTACTAATGCCCAAGTAGTGACCACCAACGACACAGGGAGAATATCTATATATCATACGTGGAGGCCTCCTGCTCGCCTCCGAATCAGCTACTCGCGCATCACCAGCTAACCACAACCTGTCTCTAGTCTGCTCGTGTGAGCACCCAGAGTAATAAGAAGAGACATAAAACTCTGGGTCAGACATAAAGCCTGGTATGAGCGATAAGCATCTAAACAGAATAATAACAGGTATAATCCAATCATACCTGAACCTGGACCTGCAACCAAAGAGTTAGCACTACATACTGTACAACACTCTAAGGTGCCCTTTCAAATGGTGTAAAGATAACGGGGGTGGGGGTGTGCATGTCATATTGATGTCAAACAATCAAACATAGCAAGCATCCTCACATCTCTCACTCAGTGCGTAAAGCATACGATACCCACTACCTTGGTCCTCTAATCCTTTGGGCCATGACGGAATCCAATCCCGTGTAACTATCACTACAAGCCCACTATCCATCTCTCAGTGGTGGACCAAAGTTATGAATACCGACAACCCCTTTGCACACGTCCCGCAACAAAGCCCAACCATGAAGTGACCTCATTGGTTCCCAACTGGTTCTGGGATCCTGAGCTCTAACTTCCATTTGGACTACCTTTGCATCTCGGGTTATTGGTCGTCATCTCCATCCGGATCGGTCTTCCTTTCTTCACTTCACTTTGCTTCAGGTCGCGGTCTTCCTTCAGGTTCGGATCGTGCTCCGCCCTCCAATGGTTCGGGTCGCACCACCCTGGTTCGGTTCGCAGTCACTAGCTCGTGGTCACCCTCTGTTTCGGATCGTGCGCTCCCCTCCAGATCGATTCGTGACAAGCTCCTTCAGCTCGGATCGTGGTCATCTGCATACGGTTCAGATCGTGGTTCGTGATTCCTTGGCCGTCGGTCCCTTAGCTTCTGAAGCAGTTCGTGGCTTGCTCTCTCAAGCGGATCGTGGTGATGACTCGCGAATGGTGATGACTCGCGATCGGGTCGTGGTAGGTAGGGGGCGATCCGATCCGGGTTCTGCATATCCCCTTCAACTACTTCCAGCGACTGTTTTACGCCATACGACGGCGTTTTCGACCAATCTAACTTTTCTAATCAGTCACAAAGCACATCATACAGTCATAGCAACATGTATAAACATCCACAAACAGCAAAACAACAATGTGATATGTCAAAACGGATCAAACATACCCAAAAATCCATATTTCCCTCTTAAGCATGTTTAAGCAAATCTAACAATAGGATTAGCAAAACTTATCCAAATTATCCAAATTTTCTAACAGAGGCCTAAAACAATATTTCAGAATTTCTGAATATTTTTCCAGATTTTTAACATGCACAAATTCGCTAATTATCACTAATTACCCCTTAATCCCCCAAATTCCGGGATTTGCAAAATTAGTCGAAATTAACCCAAATTCATATCAGAGGCATAAAATGATGTTTTAGAATTTTGGGAATTTTTCTAGATTTTTCTGAGCCAAAATTTCGCTAATCTTCGCTAATTACCATAATTAGCCATAATTAGTGAGGAACTATGCAAATCACTCACCTTAGCCACAAACAAACTTTAGATCTGAAATAATCTCTGATTTGGATCCAATCCCTATGTGTTCCAGCAGCTCTCTCTCTGATTTGGTGCTACCCTTCCTTGATTTGATGTAGTTTTGCTTAACCTTCGATTAGAAAGTGATTAGAGATGATTTGGGATGAAATTAGAAGGTGGAGGCCATTGCTAGAGCTTGAAGGAGGTAAGTGGCGGCTGGAAAAATGAGTCTAAAACCGAAATCCTAACCCTAGCAGCCCTTAAATACCCCCAAATCCCGAAATCCCCCATTGGGCCTAGTTGCTAATCACCCGGTTAAGCCCGATTAGCTGTTTTTCACCTTCTAAACCTTGTTTCAGCCATATCTCCCAAACGGTAAGTCCGTTTGGCTAATGTAACCACTCTACAGAAAGAGAAACCATCATTCGAATCCAATGGAAGTGGTTTGAGGTCAAAACTCCTTTCCAGTCAAAAGTTATGGCCGAAACAGTACCAATTAGGGGTAAAACGGTCATATAAAAATCGACAAAAATCATGAACATGGGAAATGACTCTAATGGTTGTTTCCCAAAGTTACATGACCATATGACTTCATATGAGAAAGAAAGAAATATTCCACGATCCTATGATGCGTAGAATGCGGGTCGTTACACAAGCCGTGACCATTTGCTTAGGAAAACATTGGCAAGGATGATGGCATCCTCCCAGTGGACCAGCTCAACGAGGAGGAGCGCATATCGGAAATGGTCAGCAAAATCATGGAGAAAAGCTCGAGAAAGCGAGAGAAGATAAAGAGTGTGGGTTCACTCCTACCAAAACCCCGCTTACGGAGAGGATCAAAATTGCTGCACACCCAAATAAGTTCAAATCTCCGACGGTTGTAACACCCCACGTTCATTAATGTCACTCACAAAGGGAATGCATTAACTTCTATAGAGCGTTTTAAGTGAGTATAGAACAGAAACTTAACAACAAGACAGATATAAACAGTACTTAGAAATTACAAACTTTATTCATTGCAGCGGTAAACACATAGGTTTGATTACATCATCAAAAACCAAAGTCAAAGTACATAATATCCATCTTGACTAAATCAGAGTACATAAATTGAAAGACATAACCCCAGTACAAAATAGCCATAAATAAGATAGGCTGAACTTTTACTTCAGCGATCCAAGCAACTTCTAAAAGCAAGTGATACAGCTGTCCAAAATCAAGCTCCACTGGTGCTAGTTCCAACCTGAGCACCTTGGGGGGGGGGGAGGAAGAAAAAAGGTGGAAACAAGGGGGTCAGACATAAAGTCTGTCGAGTGCGATAACTTTAACAATATAATTACCAAAATAACTAGGCTAAGGCATAAATTGGACAATAAGGAAATGATTGTGAACCATTGAGTATGACAGAGTAAACAAGGAAATAAGTTTGAACTAAGATAACGTTAAAGCGCACCTAAACCACTATAAGGAACATACTATACTGCACCACCACTAGTCACCCTAAAGTTGATCCCGCCTACAGAACTTAATAATGATAATGGTAGTTTCGTGTGCCCCTAGTTGCCTTCATAGGTGTCGCCTGCCCCTATCTCCACTAGGTGTACCCACTACCCCCATGCGATCGGCTCCCTAACTCGTAGATACCCGTGCTGGCCCCACAGTGGGGTGTATCACTCCCCAAAGTGGCAACCCGATACCATCAATAATGCATGGCTTATACCTACACCATGCAACAACGTCTTACCTACCAGCCCGGGTCCACACACGCATATGAACCCGTTGGACTTGCGTTGCCACCGCTAACCCGATTTGGCCTCTTACAGTCAAGCCCAGAATGCGTGTCCCGTCCTCGACTTGGGTCGAGCCCATAGAGATACGTATGGGTTACTGGTTGAAACGGGCCCCCATTACTTGACACAAGCTATCCACCTAAGCTTGGTCCCCTCTAGTACATCCCACTTAACCCTCTACTTATTCATGTTTCAATTACATGTTTCAATTTTGGTTAAGTGTTTCTAATCGTATTTCCAGTGCCACCCAAGGCACCCACTAGATTCCACATGCCACCCAAGGCACCCACTTAACCCCCTCATGTCCCACTACATGTTTATCTGGTTAAGTGTTTTTTAATTCATTAAGACCGTAACCTTATAAAGACCTCTCACATTAGACTGGCATTTGTGGCAGCTGGATTTGCCGGGCAGGTCCGGGCAGTCTTACACCATAAACGAGCCTAACCTCGTGTCTTTACAATTGTTACGCATTTAATTTATGCCTAAGACCTCCCACATTAGACTGGCATTTGTGGCAGCTGGATTTGCCGGGCGGGTCTGGGCAGTCTTACACCACAAAAGAGCCTAACCTTGTGTCTTAGACGATTAATTACACAAAATTAATTATACCCCAATTTGAATTACTTTCCCTATTCAAATTATCAATCAATTCCAAATTTAACTATGGCCATAATTGACTCAATTATGTCCATCTATTTATGGTATGCAAAATCATACCAATTATCTTCACATATTTATTTTATACCATTTAAGGCAGTTATGCCAATTCTCAATATTAAATCTTTTAATATTATCCCATTAGCCCATGTTGTACGTATGTTCGTTTAACGTAAAATATACGTTAGACTCGAATAGTCTAACTCATGGAATAAAGAGAAAACACCACAACATACATATAGATAAAATTAGATCTAAACATAGGGGTGAACTTGCATGTGTGAATGAGGTTCTACATCTAAAACTTGCATAGGCCAAAGTTACAATTTGCATAAAACTACATATGTCATAGATCCAAATCTAAAGGTGTAAACTTGTTTAGATAATGGTCACCACTTGCATAAATCATGTATGTCATAGATCTATATCTAAAGGTGTAAACTTGCATAAGCAATAACCACAAACTTGCATAACATGATTCATATTCCAAACTCATATATTTATATAAACTTGCATATGTGATTTATGCAACATAACAATGGTGTATACTTACATCTAAACATGTAAACTAGCATGTAGAATTTAGCATATAACTCACACATGTCATAGCCTAACTTTAGATCTAAAATAGATGTCATGAAACATGTAAGGTTATACATAATCTTTACTAACTTGCATATGATCCACATCTAAATCAACACCTAAACTTGCATACATACATATGATTTATCATATGAATCAACATAACCAAACTAGCATATGAACAACATGATGATTTGATTATACATAAGCCAATCATAGAATTACAACATAGATGATAGCATAACTTTACAACATAGATGATAACATCACAACATAACATCATAGAATTTACAACATATATGATAACATCACAATTTTACAACATAAATAATAACATGCGGTCAATAATTCACATCATATCCATATAATCCACATCATAACTCAATCCAATTAAATAGCTAATTATTTTATTAAAGAAATCGAACTCACAACTCAAAGAAGGTCTTGAGTTCTGAATTCTGAGTTCTGAAGTTGTATTAGCTTTCCTTTGAAGTAGATTCGTTGTTAGAGTTGAATAGAATTGAGTTTGATTTGCTTTTCTTCCTCTCTAATTGGCGGCGGCTATTCTAAGTTGCAAGGTGACGACATGGAGGCCATGAATCTAATTTTAATTTAATTTTAGGGTTTGAGTCTACATGTCTTTTTATAGAGTTTAGGATTAGTTTAGGCCGTCCGATCAACCCAGAATTAATCCCAGCCAATCAGAGCAGATCAGAAACCCTAATGAGTCAGCACATAGTCATTAACAGGTCATCAATCAAATCTACCCGGGGGTGGGGGGGAGGGGGCAGGTCGACCCCTAGGTCGACCTGGTCAGGGTAGGTCGACCCCCAGGTCGACCCTATGGTCGCCCTAGCCCTGGCGGGAATTTTCCCGCCTAGCCCGTCTGTATCTGAAATTTGAATTTTCTGAAATCTGTTTTAAATTTTCTGAAACTTCCGATGGCCATAACTTCTACATACGAAGTCCAATTCACGCAAACTCAGACTCTATCTCAACTAGAATTCCGAGATGAACACAATGGCGCTACCCGTTTCCCTTAATTATCACATCTAAGATTAGTTATTCTTTAATTTGTGATCAATAACAGAAATACGGGGTGTTACATTCTCCCCTCCTTAAAGGATTTCGTCCCCGAAATCTCCAAGTTAAGGAGAATGCATATCCTGACATCCAAACAACCATCTACTCAACCATCAAACACAGACATCCATTGTCCTTATAAATTCCTAATGTTGTATGAACATATGCAAGAAGTGTGTGTATATGTTCCTTATCTAGTGCAAAATCTGGTGGTCTACTGATTCAGTTGACCTCCTTAATGCAAACCATGATAGTGCCATGCGTCCATTATGTATGCGAAAGAATCCTATCAATACATATTATTTCTACATGTGTGCACAACCATTCACCAAAATGCAGCATCCATACGATAGTACAACCATTATACATCCATCAACTTAAATATGCACACACATTTGTATGCAACATGCAACATGAAGTGACTGAGCCGATCTAGTGCCTAAAGTGTGTGTATATGCATCCACGAGCAACCACTAGCTAACAATTGCATCCACATGCATCCATCATACATAGCATGTCTCAAACACATGTTTCAACCATAGGACTATCCTATCTAAAGGTCAAAGATACTAACGAGAGGACGTACTAAAGATAAGATAAGTACAAGCTAAGCGATAAAGGAGAAATTAAAAGACATACCCTCGAAAAGAAAAGGGTACAATGAACGCATCTTCTCTTCCGTCTCCCAAGTAGCGTTGCTCTCGTCATCTCCCCATTGCACTTTGACTAGCTTGACCTCTCGATTCCTCAACTTCTTAATCTCCGACCCAAGAATGCACGTAGGAGCTCGTCGAATTGTCGCATCGCTCTCTATCTCCACCTCTCTAAGCAAGCTCGGCTCTACCACTTCCGCGGTCTCGTGCAAGCACTTCCTCAAATGTGATACATGGAATACATCGTGTACACCACTAAGTCTCTCGGGCAACTCCACTCTATACGCCATCTGCCCAATCCTTTCCTTAATAGGAAACGACCCTACGAACCTTGGTGCTAACTTCCCAACGGACCCAAACCGAACGACATTCCGTAATGGAGACACCTTGACAAAGACCATGTCCCCAATATCAAACTCAAGATCTGTCCTCCTTTTGTCCGCATAAGATTTCTGCCTATCTTGCGCCGTCTTCATCCTCCTTCGAATCAAATTGATCTTTTCCGAAGTCTCTCTAATCATATCAGGCCCAAGCAAGATCTTATCTGTAGATTCACACCAACATGTAGGCGAGCGACACGGCCGTCCATATAGAGCCTCGAACGGTGCCATGCCAATGCTAGACAGAAAGCTATTATTATATGCGAACTCCACTAACAGAAGATGTTCCTCCCATGTACCTCCGAAGTCTAAGACACACAACCTCAATAGGTCCTCTAGAATACGATTCACTCTCTTGGTCTGGCCGTCCGTCTGAGGATGATATGCGGTGCTTAAACATAACTGAGTCCCTACCGCCTCTTGCAAGCTCTTCCAAAATTCGCTAGTAAAGATAGGATCGCGATCGCTCACTATGCTAGAAGGAACACCGTGCAAACGAATATCTCTCGAATGTATACGGAGGCTAACCATGGAGCAGTCCTCTTACTCTTCACGGGAATGAAATGGGTGCTCTTAATAAGTCTATCTACCACGACCCAAATCCTCGTATTACCCTTCCTCGATCTCGGTAACCCATCAACAAAGTCCATCGAGACACTTTCCCACTTCCATTGTGGGACCTCCAATGGGTGAAGCAACCCACCGGGTTTCTTTTGCTCTGCTTTTACTTGTTGGCACACCAAGCATCTAGCGAGAAACACAGCCACATCCCTCTTCATGCCGGCCCAAAAGTAAACTCGTCTCATGTCCATGTACATCTTGTCCCCACCGGGATGGATGGTCATCTTCAAACGTTGTGCGTCATCAAGAATAGTCTTCCTCAAATTCTTGTCCCGTGGTACACAAAGTCTACCGTCACTACGCAACCAACCCTTATCATATAGGGTATACCTACTGAGATGGCTCGATGACTCCCCCCTTTTGAGCTTTTCTACTAACTCAACCAACTGTGGGTCATCTCAATGTGCCTCACCAATCCGTCCCAAAAGCGTAGGTCTGACCTCTAAGGATGCTAGCAAACCGGGTACAACGTCAATGGAAGGTCTAAAGTCAAATGTAGAGATGAACTCTAAGCTTCGCCGCTCAACAAACAACGGACTCAAGGACAACCTTTTCCTACTTAAGGCGTCTGCCACCACGTTACCCTTGCCAGGGGTATATGCTATCTCGAAATCGTAGGACGCTAAGAATTCCATCCACCTTTGTTGCCTTAAGTTCAAGTCCTTCTGAGAGAACAAGTATTTTAGCGATTTGTGATCAGTGAACAATTCGAATTTCTCGCCAAGAAGATAATGGCGCCAAGACTTAAGCGCGAAAACAATAGCGGCCAACTCTAGGTCATGCGTAGGGTAATTTCTCTCATGCACTCTCAACTGCCTTCCACCATAGGCTATTACCCATCCCTCATGCATTAAGACTGCGCCTAGTCCTGTCCCACAAGCATCGGTATAAATGGTAAATGGCTTACGCCCATCTGGCAACACTAAGACTGGGGCTGTGGTCAAAGCTCTCTTTAAACGTTGGAACGCATCATCACAATCTACGTCCCATGTGAAAACTAGGTTCTTCTTCGTCAAGCGTGTTAATGGGGCTGATATTTTTGCGAAGTCTTTGATAAACTTCCTATAGTAGCCAGCCAACCCTAAGAAACTCCTCACCTCGGTAGCATTTTTAGGGACCTTCCAATCTTGGATGGCCACTTCCTTCGCGGGATCCACAGCTATCCCTTCTTTGGAAACCACGTGCCCTAAGAATCGTACTTCCTTTCTCCAAAAGTGACATTTAGAAAATTTAGCTTTAAGGCTATGCGCTCGAAGGGTCTCCAACACTTCCCTAAAATGTAGTGCATGCTCTTCTTTGCTCTTAGAAAAGATTAAGATGTCGTCCACAAAGACTACCACGAATTTATTAAGGTACTCCCTAAACACCCTACTCATCAAGTCAACAAAGTATGCAGGGGCGTTTGTCAAACCGAAGGGCATCACAAGCCACTCGAAGAAACCGTCTGGAGTCCTAAAGGCAGTCCTGTCTATGCTATCCTCAACCACTCTCAACTGATGGAAACCCGTGGCTAAGTCCAACTGCTAAACACTGAGGAGCCAACTAACTGATCGAAGAGATCGTCAATCCTCGGCAGTGGGTGCCTATTCTTCTTAGTAAGATTATTGAGTTCTCTATAGTCCACACAAAGTCTAAGGGACCCATCTGCCTTCGTGGCAAATACTACTGGAGCACCCCACTCGGATATACTATGTCTGATGAACCCCTTCTCAAGCAATTCTTTTACTTGCTTACTGAGTTCTCTTCTCTCTCTTGGAGCCATGTGGCGCACTAGCAATGCAACTGGCTTTGCATTATCTACTAGATATATTCGAAAGTCTATCTCACGTTTTGGGGGTAAACCCCTCACCTCATCGAAAACATCAACATATTCATGGACTATACGAACAGAATGTAAATCATCATCGAATGTGTCAAGGGACTCTAGGTAGCTAAGCATTACTGGACCTCTAGGGTAACAAGAAATATCAAGGGTCCTTCCACAACGAGTCAACAATCTAACTACCCTTCTTTCACAATCTAGGATGGTCCCATATCTAGTTAGCCAATCCATACCTAGAATCAAGCCGTAGCCCATGAAGCCCAGAACAAAGGCGTTGCATTCAAACCCAACGCCCAAGATAAACACTCTCAAATCCCGACAAATCATAGAAAGATGAGCCGAACCACCAATAGGATTTGAGACTACTAAGGGATCTAGACTAGTATCTAGGTGCAGTGTTTCAACTAATGATGTAGAGATAAACGAATGTGATGCGCCAGAGTCGAATAAAGTACGGACAGGAAGATCAAACAGAAAAACTAAACTTTCAACGAAAATTGCTCTACCTCGTTCTTGCAGCGGTGGGACCACGAGAGCCTGAACTTGCCCCCTTGCCTGCCCTAGTGGCATAATAGCCTGCACCTGTCCTCCCGAGGTAGACCCTGCCCTCTGCCCTTTCTTTGGGCAGTCCTTAATCAGATGTCCCGCTTTGCCACAATGGAAACAGTCAGTCTTCTTTTTCTTCCTACAATCTTTTCTTAGATGGCCTGGTGTCCCACAGTTAAAGCATCTTTTCTTTCCCTTGCCATTGTTGCCTTTTCCACCTTTCTTGTTCTGTTGTTGCTGTTGCGGCTTCTTTTGATCCCCTTTCTTCTCGGGTGCCTTATTAGCATTGGCGCCCTTCTCTTCTTCATGCATAAGCGCCATGTCAACTAGTCTCTCAAAGGTAGCCCCCATGGGAATGTGGGTCATAGCTAACCCATGAAGCGACTCGTTCAAACCCTTAACAAATCTTAGGGCCTTCTTTTCTGGTGTATTCACCAAGTCCATGCCAAATCGCGCCAACTGATTGAACTTGTTGACGTATTCTTTCACCGATAGATTCCCTTGCTTCAACGCCAGAAACCTTCCCATGTATAAATTCTTCTCAGCCCGTGAGAGAAACTTTGCTTCAAACCTTCGCCAGAAATCTGGCCATGTATCAACTGGACGCTCTCCATTAGTGACTTCCCACCAAAACAAAGCTTCGTCCATCATCAACCAAGCAGCCAATTGGACCTTCTTACCGTCGTCCAAGTCGAAAATGCCAAACAGATCCTCCACTTCTTTCAACCAATTTCTAGCTTCAATGAACGTTTCAGTCCCACTAAAAGATTTTCCACCCATAGAACGAAAGTCTTTACATATCTTGGAGAAAGTATCTCCACGCGGAGGAATGACTAGAGCTGGAGGAGGAACGTCGGTCGGACCTGCGGTAGCGGCCCTAGACTCGAGATATTGACGAAATCAACCGGGTACATAAACACCCTCTGGTATCTCGGATGCTCCAGACATGCTGAAACGAAAAAGGAAAGATTCAATACAAAAGAATAGAAGGGAAGAAATATAGCTCTTGGGGTATGCTTTCTTAAATAAGCTTTTCTCTAGAAAATACTTTCCTTAAAACATACTTTTGAAGGTACTTCTTTATAAAAGTAGTTGTTGAAAAACAACTTTTCAAAATTCATTTCTGTTCTGGTAACCTTCAGCTCTGATACCACGTGTAACACTCCACGTCCATTAATGTCACTCACAAAGGGAATGCATTAACTTCTATGGAGCGTTTTAAGTGAGTATAGAACATAAACTTAACAACAAGAAAGATATAAACAGTACTTAGAAATTAAAAACTTTATTCATTGCAGCGATAAACACATAGGTTTGATTACATCATCAAAAACCAAAGTCAAAGTACATAATATCCATCTTGACTAAATCAGAGTACATAAATTGAAAGACATAACCCCAGTACAAAATAGCCATAAATAAGATAGGCTGAACTTTTACTTCAGCGATCCAAGCAACTTCTAAAAGCAAGTGATACAGCTGTCCAAAATCAAGCTCCACTGGTGCTAGTTCCAACCAGAGCACCTTGGGGGGGGGGGAGGAAGAAAAGAGGTGGAAACAAGGGGGTCAGACATAAACTCTGGCGAGTGCGATAACTTTAACAATATAATTACCAAAATAACTAGGCTAAGGCATAAGTTGGAAAATAAGGAAATGACTGTGAACCATTGAGTATGACCGAGTAAACAAGGAAATAAGATTGAACTAAGATAACATCAAAGCGCACCTAAACCACTATAAGGAACTTACTATACTGCACCACCACTAGTCACCCTAAAGTTGATCCCGCCTACAGAACTTAATAATGATAATGGTAGTTTCGTGTGCCCCTAGTTGCCTTCATAGGTGTCGCCCGCCCCTATCTCCACTAGGTGTACCCACTACCCCCATGCGATCGGCTCCCTAACTCGTAGATACCCGTGCTGGCCCCACAGTGGGGTGTATCACTCCCTAAAGTGGCAACCCGATACCACCAATAATGCACGGCTTATACCTACACGATGCAACGACGTCTTACCTACCAGCCCGGGTCCACACACGCATATGAACCCGTTGGATTTGCGTTGCCACCGCTAACCCGGTTTGGCCTCTTACAGTCAAGCCCAATATGCGTGCCCCGTCCTCGACTTGGGTCGAGCCCACAAAGATACGTATGGGTTACTGGTTGAAACGGGCCCCCATTACTTGACACAAGCTATCCACCTAAGCTTGGTCCCCTCTAGTACATCCCACTTAACCCTCTTCTTATTCATGTTTCAATTACATGTTTCAATTTTGGTTAAGTGTTTCTAATCGTATTTCCAATGCCACCCAAGGTACCCACTAGATTCCACATGCCACCCAAGGCACCCACTTAACCCCCTCATGTCCCACTACATGTTTATCTGTTTAAATGTTTCTTAATTCATTAAGACCGTAACCTTATAAAGACCTCTCACATTAGACTGGCATTTGTGGCAGCTGGATTTGCCGGGCGGGTTCGGGCAGTTTTACAACATAAATGAGCCTAACCTCGTGTCTTTACAATTGTTACGCATTTAATTTATGCCTAAGACCTCCCACATTAGAATGGAATTTGTGGCAGCTGGATTTGCCGGGCGGGTCCGGGCAGTCTTACACCACAAAAGAGCCTAACCTTGTGTCTTAGACGATTAATTACACAAAATTAATTATCCCCCAATTTGAATTACTTTCCCTATTCAAATTATCAATCAATTCCAAATTTAACTATGGCCATAATTGACTCAATTATGTCCATCTATTTATGGTATGCAAAATCATACCAATTATCTTCACATATTTATTTTATACCATTTAGGGCATTTATGCCAATTCTCAATATTAAATCTTTTAATATTATCCCATTACCCCACGTTGTACGTTTGTTCGTTTAACGTAAAATATACGTTAGAATCGAATAGTCTAACTCATGGAATAAAGAGAAAACACCACAATATACATATAGATAAAACTAGATCTAAACATAGGGGTGAACTTGCATGTGTGAATGAGGTTCTACATCTAAAACTTGCATAGGCCAAAGTTACAATTTGCATAAAACTACATATGTCATAGATCCAAATCTAAAGGTGTAAACTTGTTTAGATAATGGTCACCACTTGCATAAATCATGTATGTCATAGATCTACATCTAAAGGTGTAAACTTTCATAAGCAATAACCACAAACTTGCATAACGTGATTCATATTCCAAACTCATTTATCTATATAAACTTGCATATGTGATTTATGCAACATAACAATGGTGTATACTTACATCTAAACATGTAAACTAGCGTGTAGAATTTAGCATATAACTCACACATGTCATAGCCTAACTTTAGATCTAAAATAGATGTCATGAAACATGTAAGGTTATACATAATCTTTACTAACTTGCATATGATCCACATCTAAATCAACACCTAAACTTGCATACATACATATGATTTATCATATGAATCAACATAACCAAACTAGCATATGAACAACATGATGATTTGATTATACATAAGCCAATCATAGAATTACAACATAGATGATAGCATAACTTTACAACATAGATGATAACATCACAACATAACATCATAGAATTTACAACATATATGATAACATCACAATTTTACAACATAAATAATAACATGCGGTCAATAATTCACATCATATCCATATAATCCACATCATAACTCAATCCAATTAAATTGCTAATTATTTTATTAAAGAAATCGAACTCACAACTCAAAGAAGGTCTTGAGTTCTGAATTCTGAGTTCTGAAGTTGTATTAGTTTTCCTTTGAAGTAGATTCGTTGTTAGAGTTGAATAGAATTGAGTTTGATTTGCTTTTCTTCCTCTCTAATTGGCGGCGGATATTCTGAGTTTCAAGGTGACGGCATGGAGGCCATGAATTTAATTTTAATTTGATTTTAGGGTTTGAGTCTACATGTCTTTTTATAGAGTTTATAATTAGTTTAGGCCGTCCGATCAACCCAGAATTAATCCCAGCCAATCAGAGCAAATCAGAAACCCTAATGAGTCAGCACGTAGTCATTAATAGGTCATCAATCATATCTGCCCGCGGGGGGGGGGGGGGGGTAGGTCGACCCTATGGTCGACCTGGTCAGGGTAGGTCGACACCCAGGTCGACCCTATGGTCGACCTGGTCAGTGTAGGTCGACCCCCGGGTCGACCCTATGGTCGACCTGGCCCTGGCGGGAATTTTCCCGTCTAGCCCGTCTGACTCTGAAATTTGAATTTTCTAAAATCTGTTTTAAATTTTCTAAAACTTCCGATGGCCATAACATCTACATACGAAGTCTAATTCATGCAAGCTTGGACTCTATCTCAACTAGAATTCCAAGACGAACACAATGGCGCAACCCGTTTCCCTTAATTCTCACATATGAGATTA
Source organism: Allium sativum (assembly GCA_030737875.1). NCBI lineage: Eukaryota > Viridiplantae > Streptophyta > Magnoliopsida > Asparagales > Amaryllidaceae > Allium > Allium sativum. The sequence continues at coordinate 155,402,409 of CM060912.1, forward strand.
GTTATTCTTTAATTTGTGATCATTAACAGAAATACGGGGTGTTACAACGGTGCAAGCTTATAATGGGACCAATGATCCTAACGTGTTCTTATTCAAATATGTTCAACATATGGATGGAGTACATGACATAGACGAATTGAAATGCCTGTACTTTCCAACTTACCTTGAAGGAGTGGCCTCACTTTGGTTCACAAAGCTACTACCCAAGTCTGTGGATGATTTTGCTACCTTGGCCAAGCCATTCAGAGAGCAATTCAGACTCCAAGCAATGAAAGTGCGGGATGTCATGGAGATGAATGAGCTTGAGCTAAGGTCATGAAACCCATTAGAGATTTTCTCACCATCTTCAATACTGCCACAAGTGAGGTTGGGAACTACGAGCCTCGCTTGACTTTGTTGCTTTAAAAGGAGCCATAAACAAAAAGACCAAGCTTGGACGGTGGATTAAGAAGAAGAAGCCAAGTACGCTTGAGGAATTGTTTGATAAAGACGAGGAGTATATAAGTGTGGATGAAGATCCAGCCTATGCCCTGGATGTTCCTGAAAGCAGTATACAACCCGAAAAGAAAAATAATGATTCAGAGGGCGGCAGAAGAATACAACTGGTCAGAAAAGGGGCAATGATGGAAAAGGTAACCGAGTCAACAAGAAATTCCGCTTCTTTAAAAATTCAGAATTGACTCCTTTGAACGACATCATAGAGAACATCTTTATGGTAACAAAGTATAGTGAAGAATATCCAACACCGAAGCAAGCGAAGGTCAGTGATGCCGCAATAAAATCAGGAAGGTTCTGCAGGTTTCACAACCAACCGGGTCACAATACAAATGAGTGTAGACATCTGAAAAAACTTATTGAGGAATTGATAAGGAGAAAAAACTTCAGCAATACACAAAGAACCCGTAGAACACTCAGACCGCTCAAGGACAGGGGACATCTATGGGACAACCTAGACAGAATGAAAATGCTCCGGTTGATGTCATCCCAAGATTATTCATCAATACCATTTCAGGAGGGCCTCAACCAGCTGGAAGAAGCTGGGGGGATATTGTGAAGTACACAAATGAGATGAAGAGCCTTCCTAAAGGAGAAGAACTTATGATCATGAACGAAGCTTTTTCAGCAAAGATGCCAAAGACCCCATGGGATGATATTGTGTTTAAAGAAAGAGACTCGGACGGAATGCTAACACCAACGGTAGATCCAGTGGTGATCACTATCGGTTTGGGTCCGGCCATAGTCAGAAGAGTTTTGGTTGACAGCAGGCCTCCGTCAACTTCCTTTTCATTAATGCATTCAATAGGATGAACCTTTCCATGGACGACGTGAAGGCTTGCCAAAATAACATTCACGGATTCACAGGGAAACCCACTCAACCAATTGGCATCATCAACTTGCTCGTCGAACGCGGAGAAGGAGAAATGAAGGTTGCCATGAAGCAAGATTTTGTCATAGTCGATGAGATTTCGGGCTATAATGCCTTCCTTGAAGACCAACCCTCGCAGCCTTTAGAATAACCATGGTTCCGTGGTGCATAACGATGAAATTCCCTACCGAAAACGGAGTCAATGTAATTAAAGACGACCGACAGGTAGCGATAGAATGTTATATGGAGAAACTTGTCGAACCTAGGAAGAAAGAAGTAAAGAAGGATGTGGAGCCTCCGCTCCGCATTCATTCCCTCCCCTTATAGCAATTAGGGCGGGGCCCTAACACTGGTGAGCATAGCGGAGCTCAGATGGAGATCGATCCAAGAAAAGCTAGTGTGGGGGAAGATAGAGCAGCACCAGCTGAAGCCACAATTTGTATCTTAGTGCATGATAAAGATGTCGATCGAGTCTTGAAAATAGGTTCTCAACTAGGCCTAAAGCTGCAGAAAGATTTAATCTTGTTTTTAAAGGCAAATTTAGATGTTTTCGCTTGGACACATTCCGATATATGCGGAATATCACCCGATGTAATTGTACATAAGTTAATTATTAATCCCACTTTAACTCCTATAAAACAAAAATGATGAATTCAAGGACTTGAATGATCTATAGCATTAAAAGAAGAAGTAGCTAAGCTATTCAAGAATAACTTCATACGAGAATCTACATATCTCGATTGGGTTTCCAATCCAGTTCTTGTTAAAAAATCCAACGGCAAGTGGAGAGTGTGCATAGACTATTCGGATCTCAACAAAGCATGTCCCAAAGACAACTTCCCGTTACCTAGAATTGATCAACTTGTTAATGCGACGGCTGGGCATGAGTTGTTATCTTTTATGGATGCATACTCTATGTATAATCAGATTATGATGCATAAGCTAGATGAAGAGAATACAGGTTTCATAACAGATAGAGGCTTGTACTGCTATCGAGTAATGCCATTTGTGCTAAAAAATGCAGGAGCAACATGTCAGCGCCTTGTGAACTCCATGTTCAAATCTCAAATCAGAAACACAATGGAAGTCTACGTGGGTGATATGCTGGTAAAGTCAAAGAAAGCTGAGGACCATCTTGAAAACATGGCTGAAATGTTTCATATCTTAAGAAAGTATGGAATGAAACTCAATCCGCTTAAATGCTCATTTGGAGCTGCATCAAGAAAGTTTCTCGTATTCATTGTCAACGCCAGGGGCATTGAAGCGAATCCTTCTCAAGTCAAAGCCTTACGGGAAATGCGTGCTCCAAGGACAAAGAAAGAGCTTCAAAGCTTGAATGGGAAAGTAGAGGCACTTAACTGATTCATCTCTAAGGCAACGGATCGGTGCATTCCACTCTTCAATGCTTTGAAGAAAGGGAGGAAAGATTTTCATTGGACTCCTGAATGTGAAACAACTTTGAAGAGTTGATTAAGCACATGGAGTCTACACCGATGCTCTCTAAACCCAAAGATGGAGAGGTGTTGTTCCTATATTTGGCTGTCTCATCACATGCCTTAAGAGCTGCGCTTGTTCGGGAGGATGCCAAGGTCCAATGGCCAGTTTACTACATCAGCAAGAGGCTCGCTGGAGCAGAACTAAACTATCCAAAGTTGGAGAAACTTGCATATTGTTTGCTCATCGCCTCAAAAAAGTTAAGGCCTTATTTCCAATCCCATCCTAAAAAGGTTCTCACCGATCAACCGCTAAGACAAGTTCTCTTTCGCATAGAAATTTCAGGGAGGTTATTGAAGTGGAGTATAGATCTTAGTTAATATGACATCTCTTATCACCCTCGAAGAGCTATTAATGGGCAAGGTTTAGCGGATTTCATCGTCGAGTTCACAGATAGGGGAGAGGAGGTAGAAGAGCCAGCCAAAACGGTGTCTAACTGGAAGCTATACATTGACGGATCCAGAAATGGTTATTGTTCTAGGGTCGGAGTTGTCCTATAAACTCCGAAAGGCCATTCCTTATGCTACGCTTTAAGATTGAAATTTCCATCAACTAACAATGATGCCGAATATGAAGCATTAATCGCAGTTCTGAAACTGGCAAAGGAATTGAATCTAAAAACCTTGCAAATCCTTAGTGACTCGCAGCTGGTAGTATGTCAAGTCCTAAAGGAATTCCGGACCAAACTTGGAAACCTTCCTGCTTATCTTACCAAAGCTTTGGAACTTCTCAATGATCTTGACTACTACACTATATCTCATATTCCCAGAGAGGAGAATTCAAAGGAAGATTCTCTCGCTATGTATTCCAGTTCCTCAGATGTAGAGTTGTTGGGATTAATTCCTGTTGAAGTCCTTTCAACTCCCGCCATTGAGGAAGCAGATATTGACTGGATAATAGACACTTTCGAAGAACCTGTGTCCTGGATGACTCCAATTAAGGAGTATAACCTCAACGGAACACTTCCAGAAGAGCCAAAAAAGCAAAGGAAGATATTGCGTAAAGCTCCATTATACCTTATCCGGGACGAAAGGTTATATAGGCGAGGATTCTCCATGCCACTGCAGCGATGTGTAACCATGGAAGAGTCCAAAGCAATCTTGGTAGAATTGCATGATGGAGAATGCAGAGGTCACATAGGAGGTGAAACACTGGCCAAGAAAATCCTGCGATATGGCTACTTTTGGCCCGATGTGAACCTGGATGCAATGACTTATGCTAAGAAATGTGACATATGCCAAATATTTGCGAAGATTCCAAGAGCTCCTCCCACAGAATTAACCCAGATGGTTAGTCCATGGACATACGCCATCTGGGGCATAGATTTGATTGGAACATTGCCTACAGCTAAGTCAAATATGAAATATGCAATCATGGCAGTGGACTACTTCACTAAATGCGACGAGGCTGAACCGTTAGCAACAATTACCTCAAAGAAGGCGATCAACATTGTTTTAAAGAACATTATTTGCCGATTTGGGCTACCTCATAAAATAATCACCAATAATGGGACTCAATTTGAGAGCAGTGAAATTCCTGGGTTTCTGTGCTAAATACAAGATTAAGAAGAGTTTTGCGGCTGTGGCTCATCCACAGGACAACAGGCAAGTCAAAGCAGTCAACAAGATTAAGAAGGGTTATTTTGACCAATAGAGTTGAACCTTGAAATGGCTAAGGAAAACTCAGAAACTTCAATGCTGTGATAAGCACAAAAGTGATTAGGCGCAAGAAAGAAGTCTCGGGTATTGCCCCAGTCAAAACTAAGGAAATTAAAAAAAATGGTCGAATAAATCCAGCCAGTAATGATTCGTAGATACAACTAAAAAAACCAAGTTACAATAACAAATGACTTGTAGCATAAAAATTTTGTGTTGTGGACATGAAAATTCAGCAAGTATGGAATATAGAGCAATAAAGTGTGACAAAGCTAAAGAGAAAGCTTAAGTACAATGAGCAAAATACATTTCCATCACAGTAACACAAGACCAGATCACAGAATCACAAATCAAGTCATGGAGTCATGAATCCAGTACAAAAGTTTCAGACATATAGTAACATAAAGCAGTAAGCGGGGACAGGCACCCGCATATACAACCGGCCTGAATACATCATATAAAAGAGAATAGTCAAGAAGCAAAATAAACTGGTCTTGAGTACTACTTCTTCTTATCACCTAACCTTAGAGCTGGTTTGTTGAGAGGTGGAGGAGGAGTCTCTGCCGCATCACTTGGATTTTCTTGAGAAGATAAAGTGATAGCTTTCGTATCCTTCTTCTTCTTGTGCTTCTTAGATGATGAGGACTTGGCGGCTTTCTTTCCTTAAATCTTAGCAACATCTTTCGGGTTTTCATCTGTTCCCGTGGCTTCAGGATCGTCACTAAGAATGTAATCGGCATCTTCTAAGTTGGAGAGCGCACGAATTTTAGCAACCTGTGAACTGGGAATTGTAATGACAAGTAAGGATGTATCACTAGGGGGAGGGGGAGTGATAACGAAAGTAAGGGGAATAGTCATCAGAGGTGAGTCAGTTATAGCGGCTTCAAGTATCATTTCCTTGCCTATAGCGGGAGAAGATAGGAGTGAAGTTAAAACAGGATTATGGAAGCAATGACCATAAGAGGCAAGAGACCCAGGCGAACCAAAAATGGATCCTAAGTATGACGCGGTATAGTCAATTTTGATTTTACCTGCATCTAAAAGGTTTTCATGGACATCTCTTTGCTCAATTCTCCAGTTGTCTATGTTTTTGTCATCACCTTCATCATCTCCATCATGCTCCTTTGTAACGTTCTTTGTAATAATATGCTCTTTAGTGCCTACGTCTTTCTCTATTAAGGTAACGGGAGGAGTCACATGAATCTGGGAACTAGAAGCCTCAATAGTTGCAGGATCGACAGGAGAAGCAATGTTGGTTGGACTCTGAACCTTCTCTCCAGAAGCATCAACCTTGTCATTCGCTAACTGGGCTTTTCCCTTAGCTAGAGCTTTCTTGGACTTGTCGTCTAAAAGTTCGTTGATGAGATCGTCTTCGTTACGATCGCCACCATTAATTTCAAGTATTCTTTCCCAAACGATGCCAAGGTAGTTGGAAAGGTGTCACCTAAATAGTGCAAACTCCCGCGGCTTATGACACTGAAAACATAAAACCGGGATATATCAGCCTCAGCCTCATCCATAGCTTTCTTGTGAGTTTCATCAACAATTCTCTTATCCTTCTCAAGAGATTCAACTTTGGCTGTTAGCATATGGTTAGAAGCTTTCGAGGAATTTGTAGTTTCTCTAAGTTGGGTAGCCTCGTCCTGATATTCTTTAGAAAAATCTTTTTCCACAGAAAAAGTAGCTTCAACGTTGCTTCTAGCGGTTAGAGCTTCCTTTTCCTTTTGTCTAGCAGCTTCGAGGTCTTCTCTGAGCTTGTTATTCTCAGTGTCCAATCCCTCCAGTTCCGCAACTCTTTTATCAAGAGTGGCGATTGTAGCATCACGAGAATCTAAGACTTCCTCCCACTTGGCCTTATCATCCTCCAAAGCCGCAATCTTGGCAAGATTAATGTCGTGGCACTTTTGGAAGTCTTCACCAAATTTGTTCCATCCACGCAGCTTTTTCCTAGCACTGTTCTTGACAATATTTAGCTTCGTGTCGAGTTGACTTTAGGCAGTGTCAAGCTGGGTATTTGTTTGCCTTATTATGACATCTACCATATCAGCTAAGTCATCGGCGTCATATGGGTTTATACCACGATCAAAAAGCAACCCTTTCAAATTCCAACCTTTGAATCGTTCAGAGAGAGGAACATTTATTGGTCCGGGATCAAAGCGAAGGTTATGAATGATTGAGTGGATTTCAGCAGACGGACCAGGGGGACCAAAAGATGGAATCGGTCGAGGTATGATAGGAATCTTTTCCAATCGAGGGCGTTCATGTAAGCCACTTTTCCCTTGGTCATCTTTCCCTCGTTTCTCCCCTCGACCCTCTTCCTCAGGTGTATCTTCCCTAAGCCAAGCATGTCTTCTTTTTTCCTCCTCCTCTTCCTCACGTAACTTCTGCCTTTGCTCATCAATCAAGTCTGATCCCGGTACGTGTGAAGTTTTGTGAGAAGACTTAGAAGGAGGGGGAGGATGAGATTGTTTGGAGTGATGCGGTGGTCGCGAAGAGTCAGATTGTAACAAATACTTTAGATTTAATTGTAACAACCCGGAAAAGCAGAACCAGTTTAACATTTTTAAATTGGCCTTTTAGTGGATTTAAATGTTTAAAAAAATTATTTTAAATAATAACCACGAAAAGTATGTTTGAATCAATGTTTGAAATAAATATAATTATTTTTAATTATAAACAAGGCCTGAAATGGCGCGGCAGTTTCAAAATTTGAATTCAAACTTTGACCGACTGTACCGGGTGTAAAATAAAACGGATTTTAGTGAAACGAAAAATATTTAAATCTCTTTATGAATATCTTTCTAATGAATCTGAAAAATCGAAGTTTCATAGCGGGAATCAAAAGTTATGGCCAAATGAATTTTCAGAAAGGTCGCTATAGAGAATATATAGCCCTTGGAAATAGACATTTTGCTAACGACCTCAGAATTCAACGAAACCACTTTTGTTGGATTCGGGATGTCAAATTATTGCTAGGTTTCAAATTCCATAATTTTTGAAAGTAATATGTGAGCGTGGCGAAGGAAAATGTGTTTGGTTGATTTCTGTTAAATTGGATCAACCAGAAAAAGGCCATTTTTCAAACGGTCTCAGAATTCGACGAAACTAGTTTTTTTGGGACCGTGTTGTCAAAACATAGCTAGATTTATTTTTCTGGAATTTTTGGGATCAGTATGTAGCCCCGGCAAATTGAAATGTACGTTCAAATCGAATATTGAATGTTTTATATTTTAATTTGAAGAAATACTGACTGAAACCGTTGAACGGGCCTACGAAACATATCCCATTGTGTTCAGAATGGGGGTATTTAGCTAGGGACGACAGCCATTGGGTTTGGATTGGAATTAGTATGTGATAAGGGGTGTTTTTGGAATTTAAAAAAAAAAAATATATATAAAATAAGGGCCAATCTAATTGTTTTCTCTTTCTTCTTCAAATCCCGTAACCCCCCCCCCCCTTGAACGACGGCAAAAAGTGATTCAAAGCTTCCCAGCCCGATTCCTCCCTCCATAAGCAAAATTAGCCATAGCTCCAGTTGAAGAAATTGTAGAGCTCGGCAGGATCTTCAAATCCATACAAGTTTGGGAATTTATCGTCGTGAATTCAAAGAGAACGATCGCCAGGAAGTCTCCGACTTCAGATCGCCGTCGTGGCCGCACCTTACCACCGAAGTGGGCCCCGCTTTTGTCGAACCTGCGCCTCACCCCCCTCTTCGACGTCGTGTAGCCCGATCCTCACCTCGTTACACGGATTTGCGTGAAGATCCAAACCTAGTTTTGAATAAAAGGGAGAGGTATACGGCTGATTATTTTTAAACTGATTTCAACATATAAAAGTGTCACAAAATTGATTAATCAATGCTTCACTTTTCTTCCTAAAATCCAACAAGTGCTTCCCATGCATGTCTGAACCTGAAACAAGATAAAGAGGATTTTCAGTACTTAGATACAAAGTACTAAGGCAAGTTGTAAAAGCTGTAAAAGGATTTCAAAAAAACATGTGCTGCCAAACATGTTTTCTAAGGCACTACTATTGACGAATCGGTTCTTTTAGTCGGTTCTAGAAAGATTCCTAGTGATGCAAGATACTTTCCTGGTCGAGTGAGGGCAGCATCCTTTATTTCGTTTCTTGTATTTATGACTTGGGGCTCAAGTAGTTGGGTACTAGTATCAGCTTGGCTAAGATACTTAGCCGAGTTAAGATCGCCCAAATTGTCAAATGTACATGCGGAACCTTCCTCTGTTGCATCTTGAACAAGAGGGTCCGCAGTCATCGCCTCAGTATTTGGGTCAGTTTCTAGTGTGGTTTCAGCTTCCCCAACATTTTCAGTTTCATGTGCAAAATCTGAAATGTTATTCTCTCTGTTTTCTCTCTCAGTCTGCTTAGACTGCGTTTCTGATTCAGAATTCTTGGAAGCATCTTCTTGCTCAATCGGTTCAGTTGATATCAGAAGACCCTTGCCCTCACGTTGGTTAAAATTTTCATCCTTATTAGAAGCCATTTTCGATGGCGACATGCTACAACCAACAGTCCCCGAACACTTTTTAAGAGCAGGGTCATTAATTGGATCCTGATTAATAATTTGGTCCTGAGTCTCATTATCGCCACAAGAAGTACCAATGTACGGGCCCGTAGGATTAGATTAGGAGTTGGAGGCCCTCCTTTAGAGGGAAATTTTCTCAAAGGGTGGAGCAATTCGTATTGGCGAAGGGTTGTTTTTGAAACTAAAACTTTCCTACTTTTCCTAGTCTCATCGACAGCTTTCAGGGTCTCGAGTACAGCCTAAAGTGGGGCAGATGCCTTGTTGTCTTTAATCGGAGCAGGGACAACAGAATTCAAAAGGAACAATTATAAATAATTGTTATTTAAATAAGGTGAGATAAAACTGCCTATAGAGCGTGTTTACCTCCTGCTGTCCACTTCCCGCAAAAGGTTTCAGGACAGCGGACAAAGAAAAACTAAGTTAAGTACCCTGAAACACTCTCTGGTAGATTGATTATAAGCTTACGATTTCTACCACCCTCGACATGTACGATATGTTGGGTGTCTTTCCTTTTTCTAAAGGGACAAAGGTAGCAGATCTCTGAAAAAGTCGGTTCACGCTCCCTAACTTGCTTAGAAAGAATATAAAGTCCTAGTAGGTTGGTATAACTTGGATGAAGCTAAAAAGGAGCGATGGCTAAATGGTTCAAAATTGTTTCTATGAAAAGGTTAAAAGGTGGACACAACCGCCTGCTAGCATATAATGATTCATGGTTACATATCCCGCTGGGGTTTGATCCGCAAATACACCCTAGTCCGGTAAGATACCATCTTTAATTGGAATGCCAAATTGGCTACACAACTGTTCAATGTGTTCCTTGTCAAGCATGGTAGAATGTCTTTTTTTCGGCAGGCTGCTAAGTGGAACAAGATTAGGGAAAGATTGAAGGGCTGCAGTTGTTGTAGAAGTATTAATTAGAGCAGACGATATCTCTTTAGTATGAGCACGTTTTTACTGCCTATTGGTCATTCTACAAAAACGACCTTGTTTATAAGTGAATCACAGACGGAAAACAAGTTCAAAGTCATGTTGAGAAACCAAACTACAAAGAGCATAAAGATCTACGGTTTAAATTTAGGTGCTAAAAGCTTAGGTCGTCTAAGATCTTCAAAGGCGTTCTGCGAGCCTAGGTCAGTTCTGCGGGCCTAGGTCAGTTTGCGACCCAAGTTTAAGTCCATTGTAACGACCTAAGCTAAATTCATTTTAATGACCTAAGGTACAAGTTTGAGGTAATGACCAAGGATCTAGCTCATGAAGATTTAGGCTTGCAATAACAATGGAAACCCCAAATGCTTCACGGTCTGAAGCTCAGGTTCATAATAGCGACCTAAAGACAAAGTTGCCAGAACGACCTAGTATCTATGTTTTGAGCGACATAAGAACTTCTAGGGGCTAAAATAATTTAGGGTCTGAGTTTTAATGACATGTATCATTCCAATGAGTGGAGATCTTAGGCCGCTTTAATTTCTTAAGGATTTGGGTCAATTGTTAATAATTTGAAATTTTAGGTCGTGATAAGGACCTAATACTTAGTTCGCTCTAGTGACCTAAGTGTTAGCTCGTAATAGCAGCCTAAAACCTAACCCAAAACCGATTCACGATCTAAAACATAAAGTCATTATAGCGACCTAATAATGGTGTTTTCTATAACGAATTAAAACTCAAAGCATGCAAAGATGTAACTACATAGAGCATTCATCAGTAAAATAAGGCATTCATTCAGGTACAGAGACCATTTCAAAAATTCTGATGCTACTAACAGTCATCTATCAGCAAAATCGTACGCAATCTATGAAAGACCGAGGTTAGTGAGAGATTACTCCAGCATGATCATCATTCGTAAACAACCCAAATACATGTACGAGTTACATAAGCTTACAACTCTACAAGTTTCAACATGAATTCGAATGAACAGAGATCCTCCAAATAGACTCGAACAAATCCTAAAATCAAGGAAAACAAGGAGAAATCGAACATGATTTTGAATGGCGATATCTTTTTAGAATCTTCATGTTCGAGATTGGGTTGCCTTTAGGTAAGAAATCAATTAGATTTGCTGGAATCAAAGGTGTGAAAATGATGGGACTTGAGTGATGTTCGAAGCACCAGTTGAAAATTGGATCGATTTCAAATGGACACCATTAATGGGATCTTCCAGCTGGAAAGAGGATAAGAGGAAATGACGGCCTAAGTTGGAAATATAAAAGGACAGTGCTGACGGGCCTGGTTTGAAAGGTCCACAATGACCTAATAGCAATGTACGCACCAACAACCTAAGACATAGGAACGACCTAGGCCAAGATGTTAGGGGGCCAGAACGATCTAAAGAGTTGTATGAACCAAAAAGCTGTAGCGTTCTAGAGCATAACACGATTTAAGGCTTAACACGACCTGGCAATGCATATGAGAAATAATGACTTAACATGTGTCAGAGATGATCTAAGTCGAAGCACGTATTATATTCAATAGATACAGACTTCGAGGGGCAAATGTTAAAACATAAAATATGGTTTAGAAAAATGAAACATGGTTAGGTCGTTCTCACAAAAACGGTTTTGGGTCGTTGGTCCTTAGATTGTGAAAAGGTAGTTCAAATAGTTTCTTTTGTATTTTAGCCCGTCCAAGCTTTAGAACGTTACAACACGTTGAGTCGTCATGAGGTGCTGAGACGATTATAGCACTTTAGGTCGTTTAGGAGTTTTAGGTCATTCGGCGGTTTGGAGTTGTCATGTTCTTTAGCTTGCCATGCTTTAGATCTGTCTAGATCTCTGGCCCATAGAGATTGGGTCGCTCGACCAAGCTTTAGGTCGCTCTACATTGCTTTAGCTCGCACCAACAACATGTATGAGTCTTTCGGCCGCGCCGCCTTACTTTAGCTAGTGCCGCCTCAAAACAGATGGTTTTGGGTCGCACCACACTACTTTGAAGCTTATAGGGCGCTCGACGACCTAAGGAGAGTATGAGGTATTTACAACTTTGCCACCTGGCCTGAATCTCACCTATAAATACCCCCCTCATTCCCTCATTTGAGGGGACAATATTGGATGACCCCGAAGGGCTGCCCAAGTTCTCTCTCCACCAATTCAAGCTATTCTAACATCTAATCAGAATCATTCAAGGAAGTTTATCTAATAAATTCACCATGGAATTCATCGGAATCTCTTTATTTCCCAAAGGCTCATAGATCTACCATTGAATTTCTACTCTCCAAAGGCTTCTCCTCTATTTCTTCTATTAATCCTTAGAGATCTAGTTGGATAATTTGGGAGGTTGAAAAGATGAATGTAATTAAAAGAATATATGCATTGTAACCATTGTCAAAGTAATGAGAATGGATTTGAAAGTGGATGTAGATCAAGTTTGATCGAACCAATTGTAACGACCCAGAAAATCTGAACCAATTTAAAATTTTTAAATTGGCTAAAATAATGGATTTTAAATATTTAAAATAAATATTTTAAATAATGGCGATGAAAACTGAGTTTGAATCGACATTTGAAAACGAATATAATTAATTATAATTATATATAGAATTGAAAATGGCGCGGTAGTTCGATAATTCGATTTCAAACTTAGTTTGAATATACCGGGTGCAGAACAATCCGGATTTTAGTGAAACCAAAAACATTAGGATCTAATTGATGATATCTTTCCAACGAATCCGACCAATCGAAATTTGATAGCGGGAATCAAAAGATATGTCCAGTTGGAAATTCTGAATAGTCGCTATGGAATTCAGGCCCTTAAAAATGAATATTTTGCAAATGACCTCGGACTTCGACGAAACCACTTTTGTTGGATCCGTGATGTCAAGTTATTGTTAGGTTTCAAATTTCATAATTTTTCGAATCAATATGTGAGCGTGGCAAAAGAAAACGCGTTTGACCGGTTTCAGTTGATTTTAATCGACTGGAAATTGACCATTTTTCAAACGGTCTCAGAATTCGACGAAACTAGTTTTGTTAGGACCGTATCGTCAATACGAAGCTAGAAAATATTTTTCTGGAATTTTTCTAGTTAGTATGTGACCCCGGTAATTTGAAATGTGCGTTTAAAATTCAATATAGTGATTTAAATGTAAATTCAACGGAAACTGATTGTAACGATCGAATCAGCTTGCGATACATATCCCATTGTGTTCGGAATGGGGGTAAAACGCTATGGACGACAGGCGGTGAGCCTCGTTTAGAGGTCGCATGTAAAAGTCAACTTTTTGAAAAATTAAATAATAAAATAATTAAAATAAATTTTAATCCCCCCCTTTATCTTCCTTTCTGGCCCCCCCACCCGTTCGTTTTAATTTCAAACGAAAAAGAAAAAAAAAACCTACCGATGACCTAAACCCGTCGCCCCCCCCCCTCAGCCTCCCCATAGATCGACGCGTCGCCCCTCCGTCCAGCCTCCTCCTCCCAGTGACGAAACCCCCCTCCATCGATCGAAGACCCGAGCCTCCACGAGGCTATCGCGACGCGAATCGAGCAGCGCCCCCCCTGAAGCCTCGACGCCACCACCGCCCAGTTCGAGACCTGTCGCCGACGACATCTCCCCCCCCCTTCGCAGCTAATCGGTGAGCATTTTTTTTTTTTTTTTATTTATTCTGTAAAAATGATTTTTCAATTAAAGGTTTAAACTGAATTTTAAAAAGAATTTTAAACTGAGATTTTGAAAAAGAATTTTAAACTGAATTTTAAAAAAGCTATAAAAACTGATTTTGTTTTAAAGGAAAAACTGATTTTGTTTTAAAGGAAAAATCAGATTTTTATATATTGAAAGTAATAGTAAAAATCAGATTTTTATATATTGAAAGTCGAAGTAAAAATCATATTTTTATATATTGAATAGCGTAGTAAAAATTCGTTTTTTACATATGTAGAGAATACGGGCGAAAGCGACAGAAAGGCGAAGATTTCTCTAAGGAAGTGTCGTGAAGTTGGATAGCTATTGGTGAGATTTCTGATTTAAAAACTTATATATATGTGTTGAAAATGAAAGTGAATAGCTATATATAAATTGCTATATATAAATATATATATATATATATATATATATATATATATATATATACGCCCCTCGTCCACAAACCATGGACGATATTTATTGGTAGAAATTGTTGTGAAAATTGGTTGATAGTGAATGATTGTTTGGGATTGTTTGTGATTGATATTGGTTGATTGTGGTTGAAAAATACCCGTTTGTGATTGTGAAATATTTGGTTGAAACCACATAGGATTAGTTTGTGGAAATGAAATAAATATATACATGCCGCCTGCGTGCGAACTAGATGCATGAACCCCATTGTCAAAAACCGCGAGGTTTTAAGGTAGAGCGAGGAGCCGTACTAGGGACGGTCCCAGTTTAACTACCCTGCCGTTATGCTGCCGAAATTTTGAATAATATTCGTGTGTTTGAATTATTTTCATGTGCTTAAACTATATTTATTCATTGATTAGAAATTCATGTGTTGAATGGTATTCATATTTTGAAGTAAATCGTTTGATAATAAAAATCACCTTTTATCGAATATATGAACTGTGTAAAATAATCTCGTTTTAAAAGAAATTGTTTTATGATAAAAATCCTATTTTTATCACCAACTTGAACTATATAGAAAAAAAAGGTTTTGAAATGAATTGTTTTACAATAAAAATCACATTCTTATTGTATGCATAAATCGTTGAAATGTGAAGTGTTAAAAATAGCTACTTGTTCAAAATAAACATATATGAGTTGAAATATTCATTAATTAGCTAATGAAAATAATTTGCACCTATGTATGTAACATTAGAATGAATGGTGTTTTTAAACCAAATAGAAATCAAATATGAAGTTGAATAGAAAAGGATAAATGATAAGAACTGTATATATATGTATATGCATATTCATTGAACAGGTTATAACAAAGGGGCTAGAGAAGAGGAATAAAATTTTGTGCCCGACAAATAGGTACACATTTACTGCTTTGTTTGGGTGATGATTTTATGAGCCTGTTGGCTAGCCGCTTGGCTTTTTCTTTTTCTTTTTGAGATTAGAAGAACCGGGAACGCTATTTGCGATTTCCCGATGCTCCCGGTGCAGGGGAGGTTATGGCGAAATTTTCCAAAATTTTAAGGTGTTAAAATTTTTTTTGAAGTGAAAACGATATTGAAATCATTGAATGAACTATATTTATATAAATATATAAATATAAATAAAATTAAAACGAAACGAAGCCGTGCAGTTCGTATTTTGAGACCGTGATTTCAAACGACTAGTGCGGGAAATCCGACCATTGGATTTTCCCGAAATCTCAACCGTCGGGTTCGCCTTGGAAATATCTTTCCAACGGCACCAACCTTGTAAAAATCCAACGGTTGGATTGTCTGGAATGTTTAATTCAAATCTGAAGAAAAACAGCGCCAGAAGCGATTATATTTATATATATATAAATATAATTATATATTTAATCGAATAACGATGCTGCAGTTCGTATTTTGAAATCGAAACTTCAAACGATTGTACCGGGAGATCCGACCGTCGGAATTTCCCGAAACTGGAACCATTGGATTCGTTTTGAAAAGACCTTTCTAATGATGTAAATTTTGTGAAGATCCAACGGTTAGATTTTCAGATATGTGTAAATCAAATCTGAAGAAAAACAGCGCCACGGCCGCGTTATGGCCCGAAGCGTCGTTTTGAATAAATTGGCTATTTTAAAATAAATAAAAATAGCGATAAATAGTTATAAAATACCATAAACAATATGGAGTGGAAATAAACTGAATTTGCTTGATTTATGTGATATTTGATGGTTGAATGTGTTTGGTGTGAAAATTACATTAAAGAACAAATTTGATGTTGTCGAATAATTTAACCATTGAAATAAATTGAATTGAAATTCTAAATATACGTGAATTATTTGAGAAGGCCGAGTTAATTCTCATTTCAAATAATTGATCGACGATTGAAAGTCGAAGATAAAGACGGTGGTCGAAGACCGGAGATCTTCACCTCGTTTGGATGGTAACCGAGGTCCTGATTGGGAGGCATCCCGAAATATGGATAATGAGTGGTGATCGTTCAGACGTACGTGGTGATCGATGGGTTTGCGAGGTATTTAGTGCCTCCGGTTTCGTTCAGACCCAGAACGGACTTGTAAATGGACTGTGTGTCCGACATTGGAATTTGTTCTGTGTGATTGATAGCCATCAGTTGCACGGTATGAATTGCCTGTGTGGCATGCTAAGATGCAGTGATCAGGGCTTCTGTTGAAAAGCAAAGTCTTGTGGTGATGTGTAACACCCCACTCCCGCTATGATCACTCACAATGGGAATGCCATAACATCGGTGGAGTATTTTAGTGAATATAGAACAGAAAAATTACAACTAGACAGATATAAATAGTACTTGAAATTTTAAAACATCATTTCATAACAGCGGAAGTAAAACATGTCTGGTTACATCATAAACTCACAATAAAAGTCAAGTACAATATCCATCAAGATAAAGAAGTACATAATCCCACTCTCATACAATAGCCAAAACAAAAGGAAAGATAACTGGATAACTGGAGCTTTACATCTACCCAAGCTCCTAAAGACTGGAACAGCAATCCGATCAAGCTCCACTACTGCTAGGATCCACCACAGGACCTGAGGGTTGGGAAAAAGATAAAGACAACGGGGTCAGACATATGTCTGAGTGAGTCCTATAACTTTAACAATACAATCGTTAAAGTAACCAGAGAAGACATAACTTGATATACGGTAACATATAGGGATGAACGGCTATACTAAGCAGTTAACTAAACTAAGATAAAGGATAAAGACGCATCTACCCTTCCTAAGGTAAATTACTAAACTGCACCACACCAGTCGTTCCTAACTTAAAGGTTGATCCCACCTAAGGACTTATAGAATTACTTTAATAATACTTGCGTACCCCTAGGTGACCAAGTAGGCGCCACGGGGCCCTACAATCCACCAGGTGTACACACTACTCCCCATTCGATCGGCTCCCTAACGTAGATACCCGTGCTGGCCCCACCTTGGGGTGTACCATTCCCCAACGTGGCAACCCGATATAATCAACGGTGCACGGCTTATATCTACACGATGCAACAACGGCTTATCTACCAACCCGGGCCCATTCACGCATATGAAGCCCGTTGGACTTGCGTTGCCACCGCTAACCCGTTTTGGCCTCTTATAATCAAGCCCAATATGCGTGTCCCGTCACTCGACATGGGTCGAGCCCACAAAGATACGTTTGGGATATTGGTTGAAATGGGCCCCCACAAGCTACCCACTTAAGCTTGTCAAATATCTAGTGTATCCCACTTAACCCTTTAATCATGTTTAATTACATGTTTCTCTTGGTTAAGTATACTAATCGTATTTTCTATTGCCACCCAAGGCAACCCACTTAAGATTCCACATGCCACCCAAGGCACCCACTTAACCCCTCATGTCCCACTACATGCTATAATGGTTAAGTGTTTCTTAATTAATTAAGACCGTGATCTCCCGTAAAGACCTCCCACATTAGACTGACTGTTATGACCGCCTGGTTAAGCCGGTAGAATCCGGGCAGTCTTACGTCATAACAGAGTCTAACCTCGTGTCTTTACCTTAATCACGTATTTAATTTGTGCCTAAGACCTCTCACATTGGGCTGACATTTGTAGCAACTGGTTAAGCCGGTCGGGTCCGGGCAGTTTTACACTACAAATGAGTCCAACCTCGTGTCTTAGTCGATTAATTACACCTAATTAATCACCCCCATATTAATTATCCCTAATTAATGTCAAGTTTTTCATAACATGGGTAGACCTAACTCAATAGGTAAATTCCCATGGGGTAGACCTAACTCAATAGGTAAATTCCCAACACATAGTATGGGTACACCTAACTTAATAGGCAAATTCCCATACTATGTTCCTTTATTTTATGTTATGCATAATTATATTAATTTCACACAATCTTATTAACTTATGCATTTAATTACCCCATCGTTCCCACGTAATTTCGTTCTCATGATATAACACATATAAAAGGTGTCAACTTGCATATGAATGAACATGTTTCAAAGGTGCCATCTTGCATATTAACAAACACATAACTTGCATATGAACTTGCATAACATGTCACATAACTTGCATATAATATGTCACATAACTTACATATTCATTTTGCATAACAAACTTGCATATTAGCTTATAGACTTGCATAATGTGTCATCATGAACTTGCATATTAATAAACATGTAACTTGCATATTTACATACATGTAACTCGCATATTAACAAACATGTAACTTGCATATAAAGAAACATGTAACTTGCATATTTACATACATGTAACTTGCATATTAACAAACATGTAACTTGCATATTAACAAACATGTAACTTGCATATTTACATACATGTAACTTGCATATTAACAAACATGTAACTTGCATATTAACAAACATGTAACTTGCATAGCATATTACCATGAACTTGCATAACATGCATATGATTACATAGCCCACAACTTGCATATTTAGCATCATGCAAACATAACATACATCATATTAAACTTGCATAAGCTTACATACTCAACATGCATAAACATAAGATTAATGCTAACATCATATCATATGATTCAAAGCTCATTAACCCACATACAAAACCATAAATCTCATCACATCTCATCTAATTAGTTTACCAAAAGATCATCAAAGTGATAGAAACTCACAACTAGCAACTTTGCACACCAAATAAAGAAGATTAAGATGCTAAGAAGAGATTAGAGGTTGATTTGAGAGTGATTAGCATGCAACCCTCTTCATAGAATTAGTGGAGGCCATGAGAGCTAGCATTTTGCCATAGTTTAGTTACTAGGTTTAATTTATGAATGAATTAGGGTAGGGTTAGGGTCTTATTTATAGGATTAGAAAGTGTTTTAGGCCCTTAGATTAACCCTAGATTCAATCCAAGCCATCAAAGCATGTCTTGGGGAAGAAGTCAAGTGTAGGAACCATCTAGGGCCTTTAGATTAAAGATGGACCATGAGAACCATTCAAATGCAAAATCTGCACTTGAGCGAATCGGCCCACGGGTTGACAGCCAAACACCCTGGATTAACCCCTAGTCGACCCAGCGGGCTCGGGTCGACTTCAAAAATCGGCCGGTTCGGTTATTCCCCTCTCCCAATTCGCTGTTTTGAGCATTTTTGCATATTTATTTATTAAATTTTCAATTATATATATATATATATATATCAATATATATATATATATATATATCTACACAACCCATTTCACTTAATTAAGTATACTTTAATTTGGGAATTTTCGTGAAACTTCGCGAGGCCATATCTTGGTCATACGGACTCCGATTTTCGAAAACTCGGACTCTATTTCGCGTATTTTTTCCGAGACGAACACAATGGCATAGCCCGTTTCCCTTGATTCCCATTTTAGAATTAAATTCTGCCTCGATTTATGTTATTACAGGTTATTGAAAATACGGGTTGTTACATTCTCCCCTCCTTAAAGGATTTCGTCCCCGAAATCTTCAAGTTAGGAAGAACGTATCCTACCATCCAATCATCCATCTACTCAAAGCATCATCCACGAGCAATCATTGTCCTTACAAGATTCTAAATGCTGGATGGATATATGCAAAAGTGTGTGTATATGTACTTACCTAATGCGAAAATCAGGCGGTTACTGATACAGTAAACCTCCTTAATGCAAACCATGATAGTGCCATGCATCCAATATGTATGCGAAACCCTATTGACACATACAAATTTCTACATGCGTGCACAACCATACACAAAAATGCATCATCCATATGATAACACAGCCATGATACATCCATCAATCTAACTACCACATCCATTTATGCAATATGCAACATGAAGTGACTGAGCCGATCTAGTGCCTAATGTGTGTGTATATGCATCCACGAGCAACCACTAGCAAACAATTGCATCCATATGCATCCATCAACCATAACATGTTTCAAACACATGTTTCAACCATAGGTTTTACCCTATCTAAAGGTCATAGGTATTAGCGAGAGGATATACTAAAGATAAGATAAGTACTAGACAAGCAATAAAGGAGAAGTTAAAAGACATACTCTCAAAAAGAAATGGATACAAAGAACGCATCTTTGCTTCCGTCTCCCAAGTAGCATTGCTTTCGTCATCTCCCCATTGCACTTTCACTAGCTGAACTTCTCTATTCCTCAACTTCCTAGTTTCTGACCCAAGGATGCGAGTAGGAGCTCGTCGAATCGTCGCATCACGCTCTACCTCTACATCTCTAAGCAAGCTCGGCTCTACCACCTCCGCGGTCTCATGTAAGCACTTCCTCAAATGTGATACATGGAATACATCATGAACACCACTAAGTCTGTCGGGCAACTCCACCCTATATGCCATCCGTCCAATCCTTTCCTTAATAGGAAACGGCCCAACAAATCTCGGTGCTAACTTCCCTACGGACCCAAAGCGAACAACATTTCTCAATGGAGATACTTTGACAAAAACCATGTCCCCAACCTCAAACTCAAGATCCGTCCTTCTCCGATCCGCATAAGATTTCTGTCTATCTTGCGCTGCTTTCATCCTTTTTCGAATTAAATCAATCTTCTCTGAAGTCTCTCTAACCATATCCGGCCCAAGCAAGATCTTATCCGTAGATTCCCACCAACATGTAGGAGATCGACAAGGCCTTCCATAAAGAGCTTCGAAAGGTGCCATGCCAATACTGGACTGAAAGCTGTTATTATATGCGAACTCCACCAAAGGAAGATGTTCTTCCCATGTACCTCCAAAATCCAAGATACAAAGCCTCAAAAGATCTTCTAAGATACGGTTCACCCTCTCAGTCTGACCGTCCGTCTGAGGATGATATGCGGTGCTCAAACACAACTGAGTCCCTACCGCCTCTTGCAAACTTCTCCAAAACTCACTAGTGAAAATAGGATCTCGATCACTCACAATGCTGGATGGTACGCCATGCAATCTAACAATCTCTCTAACATAGACTGAAGCAAGCCATGGAGCGGTCCTCTTACTCTTTACGGGTATAAAATGGGCACTCTTGGTAAGTCTGTCTACCACAACCCAAATTCCCGTATTGCCCTTCCTCGATCTCGGTAACCCGTCGATGAAATCCATCGAGACACTATCCCACTTCCACTGTGGGACTTCCAATGGGTGTAGCAACCCACCGGGTTTCCTTTGCTCCACTTTAACTTGTTGGCACACTAAGCATCTAGCCACATACTCGGCCACATCTTTCTTCATACCGGCCCAGAAGAAAACTCTCTTCATGTCTTGGTACATTTTGTCTCCACCGGGATGAATAGTCATTCTTGAACGATGTGCATCATCCAAAATAGCCTTCTTCAAACCCTCATCTTGCGGTACACAAAGTCTACCGTCTCTATGCAACCATCCCTT
Source organism: Allium sativum (assembly GCA_030737875.1). Classification (NCBI taxonomy): domain Eukaryota; kingdom Viridiplantae; phylum Streptophyta; class Magnoliopsida; order Asparagales; family Amaryllidaceae; genus Allium; species Allium sativum. The sequence continues at coordinate 155,423,904 of CM060912.1, forward strand.
ATCATCTATGGTGTATCTACCCAAATGGCTGGACGACTCCCCTCTTATAAGCTTCTCTACCAACACAACCAATTGTGGGTCGTCTCGCTGAGCCTCGCCAATCCGTCTCAAAAGAGTAGGTCTAACCTCCAAGGATGCCAACAAACCAGGTACAAAATCAACAGAAGGTCTGAAGTCAAACAAAGAAAGAAACTCCAAGCTTCGTCGTTCCACGAACAATGGACTCAAAGATAGCCTTTTTCTACTTAAGGCGTCTGCCACCACGTTACCCTTACCAGGGGTATACACTATCTCGAAATCATAGGATGCTAAGAACTCCATCCACCTTTGCTGTCTTAAGTTTAAATCCTTCTGAGAGAATAAGTACTTCAATGATTTATGGTCAGTGAACAACTCGAATCTCTCACCAAGAAGATAATGGCGCCAAGACTTAAGTGCGAAAACAATCGCGGCCAACTCTAGATCATGGGTAGGGTAATTCTTCTCATGCACTCTCAATTGTCTCCCTCCATAGGCTATTACCCTTCCCTCCTGCATCAAGACTGCGCCCAATCCTGTTCCACAAGCATCCGTATAGACAACAAACGGCTTACTCCCATCTGGGAGCACTAAAACTGGAGCGGTGGTCAAAGCTCTCTTTAACCGTCGGAAAGCATCATCACAATCTACATCCCACGAGAAAACCAGATTCTTCTTCGTCAAGCGGGTTAATGGGGCTGATATCTTCGCGAAGTCTTTGATGAACTTCCTATAATATCCTGCCAACCCCAAGAAACTTCTTACCTCGGTAGCATTTCTAGGAACTTTCCAATCCTGGATAGATACTATCTTTGCGGGATCCACAGCTATCCCTTCCTTAGAGACCACATGCCCTAAGAATCGCAATTCTCTTCTCCAAAAATGGCATTTAGAGAATTTAGCTTTAAGACTATGCGCTCGAAGAGTCTCCAACACTTCCTTGAGATGTAAGGCATGCTCTTCTTCATTCTTGGAAAAGACCAAGATGTCATCCACAAAAACTACTACAAACTTATTCAGATACTCTCTGAACACTCTACTCATCAAATCAACGAAATATGCAGGGGCGTTCGTCAACCCAAATGGCATCACAAGCCACTCATAGAAACCATCCGGAGTCCGGAAAGCAGTCTTCTCTATACTGTCCTCCGCCACTCTCAACTGATGAAACCCTGTAGCTAAATCCATCTGCGAAAATACTGACGCGCCAACCAACTGATCAAAGAGATCATCTATCCTCGGTAATGGGTGTCTATTCTTCTTCGTGAGCTTATTAAGTTCCCTATAATCCACACAAAGTCTGAGGGACCCATCCGCCTTCGTGGCAAACACTACTGGAGCTCCCCACTCCGATATACTTCGCCTTATGAACCCCTTCTCAAGCAACTCCCCTACTTGCTTATGAAGTTCTCTTCTCTCACGAGGAGCCATGTGGCGTACTGGCAAAGACACTGGTTTGGCATTATCCACCAAATAAATTCGGATATCTATCTCCCGCTTCGGAGGCAAACCCTTTACTTCTTCAAACACATCCGGATATTCCCGGACTACTCTGACAGAACACAAACTTTCGACCGAAGCATCGAGCGATTCAAGATAACTTAGCAAAACAGATTCCATGGGATTGCAAGAGATCTCGAGAGTGTTACCCAAGCGGGTCATGAGCCTGACAACTCTCCTTTCGCAATCAAGAACGGCACCATTACTGGATAACCAGTCCATGCCCAAGATCAACCCATAGCCCGTGAAGCCCAATACAAAAGCATCACATCTAAACTCAACGCTAAGTATAGAAATCTTCAAACCCAAACATATCATAGACAGATATATGGAGCCCCCAATTGGGTTTGAGACAACCAAGGGATCATCAACTAGACTGGTGTCTAAGTGTAGTGACTCAACTAACGATGATGAGATAAAAGAATGCGATGCGCCAGAGTCAAACAAAGTACGAACTGGATGATCAAACAGAAAAACCAGACTTTCAACGGAAATAGTTCTACCTCTCTGCTGAATCGGTGGAACTGAGAGAACCTGAACTTGCCCCCCTGACTGAGGTGGTGCTATAAGAGCTTGCACCTGGCCTCCTGAGGTAGACCCCGTCTTCTGCCCCTTCTTTGGGCAGTTTTTCACAAGATGCCCTGCTTCACCACAATGAAAGCAACCGGTCTTCTTCTTTTTGCGACAATCCTTACTGAGGTGTCCTGGTGTTCCACAATTAAAGCACTTCTTCTTTGTCTTCTTCTTGTCACCATTGCCTTTTCCACCCTTGCCTTGTTGTTGTTGTTGCGGTTTCTTCTGATCCCCCTTTTTCTCTGGTGCCTTAGAATTCTTATCATCCTCATGCATAAGTGCCATGTAGACAAGCTTCTCAAAGGTGGCCCCCATAGGAATGTGAGTCATAGCTATTCCTTGCAATGGTTCGTTCAAGCCTCTAACGAACCTCAAAGCCTTCTTCTCCGGTGTATTCACCAACTCTATGCCAAACCTTGCTAATTGATTGAATTTGTTGACATATTCTTTCACCGTGAGATTCCCTTGCTTCAAATTCAAGAACTTCTCCATAAACAGATTCTCTTCCGCCCTTGAGAGAAACTTAGCCCCAAACCTTTGCTTAAAATCTGCCCAAGAGTCAACAGGGCGTTCTCCGTTAGTGACCTCCCACCAGAATGAGGCCTCTCCCTTCATTAACCATGCCGCCAACTTGACTTTCTTTCCCTCTTCCACTTCGAAGATATCTAGCAACTCTTCCACTTCCTTAAGCCAATCTCTAGCCTCTACGAAGGTCTCTGAACCTAGAAAAGGTTTTCCTCCTATCGCCTTGAACTCCTTGCAAACCTTAGCAAAATTATCCACTCTAGGCTGAGGAGGAGGAGCGGTTGTCTCTGGTGTAGTAGCATTGGCTGGACCCGCAGCCGCGGCCCTAGCCTCTTGCAACCTCCTATACCATAGTGGTATAACTAAACCCTCCGGGATGTTAAGATCTTCAGCCATGCTGAAACGAAAGAGGAAAGATTCAAAAAGGAGATTCCGAAAGATAACGATATGGCTATTGGGGATTATGCTTTTCTTTTTCAAAAACTTTTTCTCTTAGAAGACATGCTTTTAAAAATACTTTCTTCGAAAATACTCTTAGAAAGTAGTTTTTCTCAAAAAATTTATCTGTTCTGGTAACCTTAAGCTCTGATACCACGTGTAACACCCCACTCCCGCTATGATCACTCACAATGGGAATGCCATAACATCGGTGGAGTATTTTAGTGAATATAGAACAGAAAAATTACAACTAGACAGATATAAATAGTACTTGAAATTTTAAAACATCATTTCATAACAGCGGAAGTAAAACATGTCTGGTTACATCATAAACTCACAATAAAAGTCAAGTACAATATCCATCAAGATAAAGAAGTACATAATCCCACTCTCATACAATAGCCAAAACAAAAGGAAAGATAACTGGATAACTGGAGCTTTACATCTACCCAAGCTCCTAAAGACTGGAACAGCAATCCGATCAAGCTCCACTACTGCTAGGATCCACCACAGGACCTGAGGGTTGGGAAAAAGATAAAGACAACGGGGTCAGACATATGTCTGAGTGAGTCCTATAACTTTAACAATACAATCGTTAAAGTAACCAGAGAAGACATAACTTGATATACGGTAACATATAGGGATGAACGGCTATACTAAGCAGTTAACTAAACTAAGATAAAGGATAAAGACGCATCTACCCTTCCTAAGGTAAATTACTAAACTGCACCACACCAGTCGTTCCTAACTTAAAGGTTGATCCCACCTAAGGACTTATAGAATTACTTTAATAATACTTGCGTACCCCTAGGTGACCAAGTAGGCGCCACGGGGCCCTACAATCCACCAGGTGTACACACTACTCCCCATTCGATCGGCTCCCTAACGTAGATACCCGTGCTGGCCCCACCTTGGGGTGTACCATTCCCCAACGTGGCAACCCGATATAATCAACGGTGCACGGCTTATATCTACACGATGCAACAACGGCTTATCTACCAACCCGGGCCCATTCACGCATATGAAGCCCGTTGGACTTGCGTTGCCACCGCTAACCCGTTTTGGCCTCTTATAATCAAGCCCAATATGCGTGTCCCGTCACTCGACATGGGTCGAGCCCACAAAGATACGTTTGGGATATTGGTTGAAATGGGCCCCCACAAGCTACCCACTTAAGCTTGTCAAATATCTAGTGTATCCCACTTAACCCTTTAATCATGTTTAATTACATGTTTCTCTTGGTTAAGTATACTAATCGTATTTTCTATTGCCACCCAAGGCAACCCACTTAAGATTCCACATGCCACCCAAGGCACCCACTTAACCCCTCATGTCCCACTACATGCTATAATGGTTAAGTGTTTCTTAATTAATTAAGACCGTGATCTCCCGTAAAGACCTCCCACATTAGACTGACTGTTATGACCGCCTGGTTAAGCCGGTAGAATCCGGGCAGTCTTACGTCATAACAGAGTCTAACCTCGTGTCTTTACCTTAATCACGTATTTAATTTGTGCCTAAGACCTCTCACATTGGGCTGACATTTGTAGCAACTGGTTAAGCCGGTCGGGTCCGGGCAGTTTTACACTACAAATGAGTCCAACCTCGTGTCTTAGTCGATTAATTACACCTAATTAATCACCCCCATATTAATTATCCCTAATTAATGTCAAGTTTTTCATAACATGGGTAGACCTAACTCAATAGGTAAATTCCCATGGGGTAGACCTAACTCAATAGGTAAATTCCCAACACATAGTATGGGTACACCTAACTTAATAGGCAAATTCCCATACTATGTTCCTTTATTTTATGTTATGCATAATTATATTAATTTCACACAATCTTATTAACTTATGCATTTAATTACCCCATCGTTCCCACGTAATTTCGTTCTCATGATATAACACATATAAAAGGTGTCAACTTGCATATGAATGAACATGTTTCAAAGGTGCCATCTTGCATATTAACAAACACATAACTTGCATATGAACTTGCATAACATGTCACATAACTTGCATATAATATGTCACATAACTTACATATTCATTTTGCATAACAAACTTGCATATTAGCTTATAGACTTGCATAATGTGTCATCATGAACTTGCATATTAATAAACATGTAACTTGCATATTTACATACATGTAACTCGCATATTAACAAACATGTAACTTGCATATAAAGAAACATGTAACTTGCATATTTACATACATGTAACTTGCATATTAACAAACATGTAACTTGCATATTAACAAACATGTAACTTGCATATTTACATACATGTAACTTGCATATTAACAAACATGTAACTTGCATATTAACAAACATGTAACTTGCATAGCATATTACCATGAACTTGCATAACATGCATATGATTACATAGCCCACAACTTGCATATTTAGCATCATGCAAACATAACATACATCATATTAAACTTGCATAAGCTTACATACTCAACATGCATAAACATAAGATTAATGCTAACATCATATCATATGATTCAAAGCTCATTAACCCACATACAAAACCATAAATCTCATCACATCTCATCTAATTAGTTTACCAAAAGATCATCAAAGTGATAGAAACTCACAACTAGCAACTTTGCACACCAAATAAAGAAGATTAAGATGCTAAGAAGAGATTAGAGGTTGATTTGAGAGTGATTAGCATGCAACCCTCTTCATAGAATTAGTGGAGGCCATGAGAGCTAGCATTTTGCCATAGTTTAGTTACTAGGTTTAATTTATGAATGAATTAGGGTAGGGTTAGGGTCTTATTTATAGGATTAGAAAGTGTTTTAGGCCCTTAGATTAACCCTAGATTCAATCCAAGCCATCAAAGCATGTCTTGGGGAAGAAGTCAAGTGTAGGAACCATCTAGGGCCTTTAGATTAAAGATGGACCATGAGAACCATTCAAATGCAAAATCTGCACTTGAGCGAATCGGCCCACGGGTTGACAGCCAAACACCCTGGATTAACCCCTAGTCGACCCAGCGGGCTCGGGTCGACTTCAAAAATCGGCCGGTTCGGTTATTCCCCTCTCCCAATTCGCTGTTTTGAGCATTTTTGCATATTTATTTATTAAATTTTCAATTATATATATATATATATATCAATATATATATATATATATATATATCTACACAACCCATTTCACTTAATTAAGTATACTTTAATTTGGGAATTTTCGTGAAACTTCGCGAGGCCATATCTTGGTCATACGGACTCCGATTTTCGAAAACTCGGACTCTATTTCGCGTATTTTTTCCGAGACGAACACAATGGCATAGCCCGTTTCCCTTGATTCCCATTTTAGAATTAAATTCTGCCTCGATTTATGTTATTACAGGTTATTGAAAATACGGGTTGTTACATGATGATCAAAGCACCGCCTGTGTGGCGTAGCTTTGTGTATAACGTAAAATCGCGAGCTTCACACCCCGGTATGAACCAGAAACGGGAGGAAGGACCTCAGGGAGGACATGCGTTTCCTTCTAGCTAGGGTGGTGTCAGTGACCTACCAGCCCTGACATTTATATACTTTTCACCTATGTGGTTGTTGCTGTTGCGAGGCGCCTCGGTTTGATCGGACGATCCGGGTCCGATGGAGTCATTCGTTGGCTCGTTTACGCCCCAAAGGGCGGGGAAACGTATTGTTCAGGCATTTTAATCCACATCGGTGGACCGGCCCTGACGATCCAAGGGTCGATGCGCTCTGACCCTGTGGCTCGGGCTAGAGAGTCCGAAGTCGGTAAGGACTATCTTTTGCCTTGGTTCATGACGGAAATCCAATTTCCAAATACGTGACTGTGCGGTTTTGATTGTATACCTATATATATGGCGACATAGTGGTATGGGGCATTAATGCCGTCTATGATTGATAGTTATGATTTGAAATTGTTTTCAAAACATGTAAACACTAGCAATAATATCAAATGCCTTTGTTTTATTCGTATCAATCATATTTTGGCCATTATAAGGTAAAAACTCTATCCTCCGGTTTGCGTTGCATTGTGTGATCGGAACTGAGTCTTATAACGGCTTCATTTTTATAAAAAGCATAGCGATGTTTAAAAGAAAGATTTGTTTTAAAGCACTGGCAATCCAATGGAGTAAACCCGTTCCACGAAAGTGGCGTGGTCCTATGATTAGCCAATTATATATGTGTTGAGTGGATTTCTCATACCAGTCCCATGACTGACTCGTAGTTTGTTTCACTTTCAAACTCGGGTGCCCCTTTTTCTGCACGGGCAGCCTTGTATTCAGGTTTAGCTGGTTCTTTTTCTGGATAGCTGGAGCTGAAGGTGGATTCTATCATTTATTCTTTTTATGTTGTTCAGCTCCTATTGTACATATTTTGTTTATTTCCGCTGTAGACATTTATGTATAGCTGAACTGTATTTGTACTAAGTAAGATCCTGTATACTGTGTAACTCTGATGATTACTTTTATCCAGTATATTTCGTTGTTCATTATCTGGTGTATTTATTTAATTATGTTCTGCCATTATCTGTTTCTGTGTTATATTCCAAAGATAGCCATGTTTCCGTCTGAACGGGAATTCGGGTCGTCTCATCGTGGTATCAGAGCTTTGGTTCAGCTTAGTTCTGGAATATAACATTTGAACGAACTCGTCAGAAATAGAACCAGTAGTGTTCTGGGACGGGTAACTCTATACAGATAGGATCAGTAATATCCTAGTATGAGTATAGCAGAATCAGAACAACTCGTTAGAGCCTCAGAACGAGTCGAGAGTAATATGTTTTTAAATAACGTATTTGTGATTATATATATATATAGTCTGGTTTTAGAAATATAATTTTTGAATATATAAAAGATATATATTTGAAAAGTTAAAAAGGTTAGAAACAAATTGGTTGTTGTATTGTGTGATTGTAGAATTATCAAACCACTTTCGACTTTATTCCTTTTCGGGGACGAAAAGTTTTAAGTGGGGGAGATTGTAACGACCCAGAAAATCTGAACCAATTTAAAATTTTTAAATTGGCTAAAATAATGGATTTTAAATATTTAAAATAAATATTTTAAACAATGGCGATGAAAACTGAGTTTGAATCGACATTTGAAAACGAATATAATTAATTATAATTATATATAGAATTGAAAATGGCGCGGTAGTTCGATAATTCGATTTCAAACTTAGTTTGAATATACCGGGTGCAGAACAATCCGGATTTTAGTGAAACCAAAAACATTAGGATCTAATTGATGATATCTTTCCAACGAATCCGACCAATCGAAATTTGATAGCGGGAATCAAAAGATATGTCCAGTTGGAAATTCTGAATAGTCGCTATGGAATTCAGGCCCTTAAAAATGAATATTTTGCAAATGACCTCGGACTTCGACGAAACCACTTTTGTTGGATCCGTGATGTCAAGTTATTGTTAGGTTTCAAATTTCATAATTTTTCGAATCAATATGTGAGCGTGGCAAAAGAAAACGCGTTTGACCGGTTTCAGTTGATTTTAATCGACTGGAAATTGACCATTTTTCAAACGGTCTCAGAATTCGACGAAACTAGTTTTGTTAGGACCGTATCGTCAATACGAAGCTAGAAAATATTTTTCTGGAATTTTTCTAGTTAGTATGTGACCCCGGTAATTTGAAATGTGCGTTTAAAATTCAATATAGTGATTTAAATGTAAATTCAACGGAAACTGATTGTAACGATCGAATCAGCTTGCGATACATATCCCATTGTGTTCGGAATGGGGGTAAAACGCTATGGACGACAGGCGGTGAGCCTCGTTTAGAGGTCGCATGTAAAAGTCAACTTTTCGAAAAATTAAATAATAAAATAATTAAAATAAATTTTAATCCCCCCCTTTATCTTCCTTTCTGCCCCCCCCCCCCCCCCCGTTCGTTTTAATTTCAAACGAAAAAAAAACCCTACCGATGACCTAAACCCGTCGCCCCCCCTCAGTCTCCCCATAGATTGACGCGCCGCCCCTCCGTCCAGCCTCCTCCTCCCAGTGACGAAACCCCCCTCCATCGATCGAAGACCCGAGCCTCCACGAGGCTATCGCGACGCGAATCGAGCAGCGCCCCCCCTGAAGCCTCGACGCCACCACCGCCCAGTTCGAGACCTGCCGCCGACGACATCTTCTCCCCCCCCCCTTCGCAGCTAATCGGTGAGCATTTTTTTTTTCTTTTTTATTTATTCTGTAAAAATGATTTTTCAATTAAAGGTTTAAACTGAATTTTAAAAAGAATTTTAAACTGAGATTTTGAAAAAGAATTTTAAACTGAATTTTAAAAAAGCTATAAAAACTGATTTTGTTTTAAAGGAAAAACTGATTTTGTTTTAAAGGAAAAATCAGATTTTCATATATTGAAAGTAATAGTAAAAATCAGATTTTTATATATTGAAAGTCGAAGTAAAAATCATATTTTTATATGTTGAATAGCGTAGTAAAAATTCGATTTTTACATATGTAGAGAATACGGGCGAAAGCGACAGAAAGGCGAAGATTTCTCTAAGGAAGTGTCGTGAAGTTGGATAGCTATTGGTGAGATTTCTGATTTAAAAACTTATATATATGTGTTGAAAATGAAAGTGAATAGCTATATATAAATTGCTATATATAAATATATATATATATATATATATATATATATATATATACGCCCCTCGTCCACAAACCATGGACGATATTTATTGGTTGAAATTGTTGTGAAAATTGGTTGATAGTGAATGATTGTTTGGGATTGTTTGTGATTGATATTGGTTGATTGTGGTTGAAAAATACCCGTTTGTGATTGTGAAATATTTGGTTGAAACCACATAGGATTAGTTTGTGGAAATGAAATAAATATATACATGCCGCCTGCGTGCGAACTAGATGCATGAACCCCATTGTCAAAAACCGCGAGGTTTTAAGGTAGAGCGAGGAGCCGTACTAGGGACGGTCCCGGTTTAACTACCCTGCCGTTATGCTGCCGAAATTTTGAATAATATTCATGTGTTTGAATTATTTTCATGTGCTTAAACTATATTTATTCATTGATTAGAAATTCATGTGTTGAATGGTATTCATATTTTGAAGTAAATCGTTTGATAATAAAAATCACCTTTTATCGAATATATGAACTGTGTAAAATAATCTCGTTTTAAAAGAAATTGTTTTATGATAAAAATCCTATTTTTATCACCAACTTGAACTATATAGAAAAAAAAAGGTTTTGAAATGAATTGTTTTACAATAAAAATCACATTTTTATTGTATGCATAAATCGTTGAAATGTGAAGTGTTAAAAATAGCTACTTGTTCAAAATAAACATATATGAGTTGAAATATTCATTAATTAGCTAATGAAAATAATTTGCACCTATGTATGTAACATTAGAATGAATGGTGTTTTTAAACCAAATAGAAATCAAATATTAAGTTGAATAGAAAAGGATAAATGATAAGAACTGTATATATATGTATATGCATATTCATTGAACAGGTTATAGCAAAGGGGCTAGAGAAGAGGAATAAAATTTTGTGCCCGACAAATAGGTACACATTTACTGCTTTGTTTGGGTGATGATTTTATGAGCCTGTTGGCTAGCCGCTTGGCTTTTTCTTTTTCTTTTTGAGATTAGAAGAACCGGGAACGCTATTTGCGATTTACCGATGCTCCCGGTGCAGGGGAGGTTATGGCGAAATTTTCCAAAATTTTAAGGTGTTAAAAAATTTTTTGAAGTGAAAACGACATTGAAATCATTGAATGAACTATATTTATATAAATATATAAATATAAATAAAATTAAAACGAAACGAAGCCGTGCAGTTCGTATTTTGAGACCGTGATTTCAAACGACTAGTGCGGGAAATCCGACCATTGGATTTTCCCGAAATCTCAACCGTCGGGTTCGCCTTGGAAATATCTTTCCAACGGCACCAACCTTGTAAAAATCCAACGGTTGGATTGTCTGGAATGTTTAATTCAAATCTGAAGAAAAACAGCGCCAGAAGCGATTATATTTATATATATATATATATATATATAAATATAATTATATATTTAATCGAATAACGACGCTGCAGTTCGTATTTTGAAATCGAAACTTCAAACGATTGTACCGGGAGATCCGACCGTCGGAATTTCCCGAAACTGGAACCGTTGGATTCGTTTTGAAAAGACCTTTCTAATGATGTAAATTTTGTGAAGATCCAACGGTTAGATTTTCAGATATGTGTAAATCAAATCTGAAGAAAAACAGCGCCATGGCCGCGTTATGGCCCGAAGCGTCGTTTTGAATAAATTGGCTATTTTAAAATAAATAAAAATAGCGATAAATAGTTATAAAATACCATAAACAATATGGAGTGGAAATAAACTGAATTTGCTTGATTTATGTGATATTTGATGGTTGAATGTGTTTGGTGTGAAAATTACATTAAAGAACAAATTTGATGTTGTCGAATAATTTAACCATTGAAATAAATTGAATTGAAATTCTAAATATACGTGAATTATTTGAGAAGGCCGAGTTAATTCTCATTTCAAATAATTGATCGACGATTGAAAGTCGAAGATAAAGACGGTGGTCGAAGACCGGAGATCTTCACCTCGTTTGGATGGTAACCGAGGTCCTGATTGGGAGGCATCCCGAAATATGGATAATGAGTGGTGATCGTTCAGACGTACGTGGTGATCGATGGGTTTGCGAGGTATTTAGTGCCTCCGGTTTCGTTCAGACCCAGAACGGACTTGTAAATGGACTGTGTGTCCGACATTGGAATTTGTTCTGTGTGATTGATAGCCATCAGTTGCACGGTATGAATTGCCTGTGTGGCATGCTAAGATGCAGTGATCAGGGCTTCTGTTGAAAAGCAAAGTCTTGTGGTGATGATCAAAGCACCGCCTGTGTGGCGTAGCTTTGTGTATAACGTAAAATCGCGAGCTTCACACCCCGGTATGAACCAGAAACGGGAGGAAGGACCTCAGGGAGGACATGCGTTTCCTTCTAGCTAGGGTGGTGTCAGTGACCTACCAGCCCTGACATTTATATACTTTTCACCTATGTGGTTGTTGCTGTTGCGAGGCGCCTCGGTTTGATCGGACGATCCGGGTCCGATGGAGTCATTCGTTGGCTCGTTTACGCCCCAAAGGGCGGGGAAACGTATTGTTCAGGCATTTTAATCCACATCGGTGGACCGGCCCTGACGATCCAAGGGTCGATGCGCTCTGACCCTGTGGCTCGGGCTAGAGAGTCACGAAGTCGGTAAGGACTATCTTTTGCCTTGGTTCATGACGGAAATCCAATTTCCAAATACGTGACTGTGCGGTTTTGATTGTATACCTATATATATGGCGACATAGTGGTATGGGGCATTAATGCCGTCTATGATTGATAGTTATGATTTGAAATTGTTTTCAAAACATGTAAACACTAGCAATAATATCAAATGCCTTTGTTTTATTCGTATCAATCATATTTTGGCCGTTATAAGGTAAAAACTCTATCCTCCGGTTTGCGTTGCATTGTGTGATGGGAACTGAGTCTTATAACGGCTTCATTTTTATAAAAAGCATAGCGATGTTTAAAAGAAAGATTTGTTTTAAAGCACTGGCAATCCAATGGAGTAAACCCGTTCCACGAAAGTGGCGTGGTCCTGTGATTAGCCAATTATATATGTGTTGAGTGGATTTCTCATACCAGTCCCATGACTGACTCGTAGTTTGTTTCACTTTCAAACTCGGGTGCCCCTTTTTCTGCATGGGCAGCCTTGTATTCAGGTTTAGCTGGTTCTTTTTCTGGATAGCTGGAGCTGAAGGTGGATTCTATCATTTATTCTTTTTATGCTGTTCAGCTCCTATTGTACATATTTTGTTTATTTCCGCTGTAGACATTTATGTATAGCTGAACTGTATTTGTACTAAGTAAGATCCTGTATACTGTGTAACTCTGATGATTACTTTTATCCAGTATATTTCGTTGTTCATTATCTGGTGTATTTATTTAATTATGTTCTGCCATTATCTGTTTCTGTGTTATATTCCAAAGATAGCCCTGTTTCCGTCTGAACGGGAATTCGGGTCGTCTCACCACTATAAAATTTTTTGTCCCTTACTGGCTTTTCTATTATTTTATGGCTCCACCTTTTCTGTTTAGCATTTTGAGAAGTACTTTTTAGTACCTTTGGTGTTGATTCCAATTTTTGAGTAAACAATCTTCCACTTGCATAATTGATATTTCATATTCTTGACACTAAAATTGTAGTTACCTAGACACTAAAATTATTATTAGTATTTTTGTTCATCAATGAGATATACATGTCAGTTTCGGAGTTTGTACAACGATTGATTATGAATGAGGTTATAGCATCGATTACCTGACCATTTGTCTTAGCGTAATATGTAACTATATAAAAACATTTCTTTATTCTGGTTCTTTTGTTGAATGATACCGCATTCTACTTTTTGTTCTCAAAATCCCGTTGCCTCGGTGTCCATCTCATCTCCCTTTCTTAGTAAGGATGAGATAGCGATCATTAATGATCGTCTATCTCGACTTACTAACAATTCATGTCCCTTTAGAACTGGTGGGCTGGCTTATTGTACTCATCTCCATGAGGAGGGGAGGTCTTTTGAGTTTTCTATGTCCTTAGAGGCTCCCACTCGCTCCTCTTCACGCACATCGCGTCGTAGTTGGCTTGCGGTGCCTAGCACTCCCTGCACTATTCGCACAAGCTCTATAACGGCTTCCGAGAAGATAGTTAGATCTACTCGACACACTTTGTATCTTGCTTGATAGGGCGGGGTGTCTTTCTCATTTTCTTTTCTGAGTCTGGGCGGTGCTGTGTTTGGTATTGTCCATGTATTATGCTCTTCTCGGTTTTTGGTTTTCTGTTTGTGTTTGTTTTATGGTGAATTTCCTCTTTTGGAATGTTCATGGTATAGGCAACGATGCGTCGGTGGCTAGACTCAAGGGCATTGTTAAGAAGCATTTTATTCTTTTGGTGGCGCTCCTGGAACCTATGATAGGATCGGAGGAGATCACCAAAATGGTTTTGTCCATTGGTTTTGGTGGTGTCTTAGCCAATGTATCAAACAAGATTTGGATCCTATGGGCCAAAGAGATAGTGGTCCATCCCTTGTTTGACTTCGAGCAGCTTCTCTCGGTCTCCTGCTTGGTCATTCCTTTTCTTCTTCCTTTCTGTTCTCTATTGTCTATGTTAAGTGCAACGAGATTGAACGGTTATCTCAATGGTGAGATATCCTCGCCCTCTCCGAGTTGGCTTTCCCGGCCTCAGTTTTGATAGGAAATTTCAATGTAGTCGCCTATCAAGCGGAGAAGATGGGAGGAAACTCCATTAACTGCGTGGCGGTGGCAGACATCAATGCCTTCATCGTGAGCTTGGGTCTTTCCTAAGTCTCCTTCATTAGTTCGGCTATCACTTGGTGTAATAACCAAAAGGGGCCTAATCAAATTCTCTCTCCTGGATAGAGTTTTTGGCTCGGAAGCTTGGTTCAACCTTCCTTAATCTTTCTCTATCTCTCACCTGCATCGGACATTTTCGGACCATGCTCCGATGCTTATCTATAGTGTTCCCCATTCTCTATCGGGACCCTCTTCTTTTCGATTCCAGAGTATGTGGAGAACTCATCACTCATTCTATTTGGTTGTGGAAGTCTCCTGGAGTTCCCTAGCGGATGGGTCTCTAGTAGTTATCTTCTCTAGCAAGCTTAGGCGTATCAAGGCTTGCCTAAAGTCTTGGAACGTGCAAGTTTTCAAGAATATCTTTGACCGTGTCAAAGCGACCGAAGATTGTCTGATTCTAGCAGAAGCTTCTTTTGATGAAGAACCCTCTGCTACTAACAAGGAAGCATGGGCGCTGGCCCAACTAGCCTTCTCCTTGGAGTTCCGGGTCCAGAGCGTTTTTCTTCGGCAGAAAGCGGGGATCAAGTGGGTTGTCTACGGAGATTCGAACTCCAAGTTCTTTCACTCGTCGATTCATAAGAAGACTAGACTTTTTACGATTCTTCAAATCCAGTGCCCTGATCTCTCTGTGGCTTCCACTCCGGGGGAAGTTAAGGAGACCATCCTATCTCACTTCCAAACTTTTCTCGGCTCTCTCTGTTTCGGTTTCCGATCCATCTTTATTGGCCTTTATTCCTCCCCTGGTTCTTCCTTCAGAGAGTGGCGACCTTGTCGTCCCTCCTTCTACGGAAGGGATACACACTTGTGTCTTCGCTCTTAGTAAGGATAGTGCCAGTGGCCTAGATGGCTTCAATGGGGTCTTCTACCGAAGTGTTTGGCCGATCATCCAGTTAAATTTCTCTCATGCTATTCAGTTTTTCTTTGCTGGTGGAGATCTGCCTAGGGGCTGGACTTCCACCAATTTGGTTTTTATCCCTAAGTGCAAAAAATCCGCAATCCTGTGCGGATTTTCGCCCAATCAGTTTGTGTAGTTTCACTAACAAGGTTATTTGTAAGGTTCCAGCCTCTAGGCTGGCTCCGTTTCTCCAGCGTATAGTTTCCCCCTCTCAAGTTGGGCTTATAAAAGGACGATTGATTATGGATAACGTCCATTTAGCCAAGGAGCCGTTGTCCCAGATTGATTAGAAAGTCGGGAGGTCAAATGTTCTCGTTAAGCTGGACATGGCTAAAGCTTACTATCGTATGTCCTGGTTTTTCATCATCAAGGTCCTTAGGGCTTTTGGGTTTCCCGACCCCCTAATCGACATGATCTAAAGGCTCATTTCCAACTGTTGGTTCTCTGTTCTCATTAACGGTTCAGCCAACGGGTTTTCAGAGCGGGAAGGGGTCTTCGGTAGGGAGATCCTCTTTCCCCCACCCCGTTCGTTATTGCGGTTGAGGCTCTCATACGTGGCTTACACTCACTTACGATAGCAAATCAGATTCATCAGTTTGGCATCCCTTCTAGATGCCCAATAGTTTCTTCCCTTTCTTTCACTGAAGACATTATCATTTTTACGAATGGTAGTTATCGCTATATCCATTGCCTTATGTGCCTTATTCTGTAGTACGAGAGGTGTTTAGGCCAACTCGTAAATTCATAAAAAAGTTACTTCATTTCAGCTAGTGACTTATCTACGGTCAGGTCCTCTTGGATTGAAACCTTCACGGGTTTCAGGTCAGCATCCCTCCCTTTACCGTACCTCGGTATTGTTCTTTACAGGTCGTAAGCTAAATGCCATCTTCGATCCCCTTACTGATAGAGCCAGGGGAAAGATCATCAGGTGGAATGCGGCGCTACTCTCTTAGGCAGGAAGACTAGTTCTCATAAAGTGGGTGCTGGACTCTATTGGATCGTATGTCTTTGCTGCTATGACCCCTACTTCTTACGTTCTTCCCATTCTTTGGCTTCGGCCTTTTTCTGGGGTTCAAAGGACAATGTGATTCATCACCATTGGATTTCTTGGGACACCATCTGTCGTCCCAAAAGTGAAGGGGGCCTGGGCCTCAGAAATCCAAATGATACCTGTATTGCTTTCGCCTGCAAGCTTTGGGCTAGTTTTGATGCGAACGACTCCTTATGGGCGACATTCCTCCATGCTAAGTACGTCAGACTTAAGGGACCGAATTACTTTGGAGTCCCGTCTTACGCTAGTGAGACATGGAAACGGATGCAATCCGTAAAGGCCTTTACGGATTTACATGGATATGGAGCCGAATGGGATGGCAGTCCTTTCTCGATTAAGGTGGCTTGGAGCTCGGTAAGGACGCCGGCTCCACGTCTGCATCTTTTTTCTTTCATCTGGGATGCTCGTATTCCCCCGAAGGTCTCGTTGTTCATGCGGAGAACCCTACATGCGGGGTTGCCAATAGACGACAACCTCCATGGAATTGGTATCCCTTTAGTGTCTCATTGTGTATGTTGTGGATCTGGTGACACGGAATCCATATCTCACTTGTTTTTCTTGGGCATCACAGCCAAAGCAGTTTGGAATTACTTCGGCAACATGGTTGGGCTTCGACATAATGCGTCCTCTCTTATCGATTTACTGAGATGTTGGTGGAACTGTATCTCAAGCAAGTCACCCAGATCCATTCTTTTTCGGCTTATCCCTTTTCTTATCTGTTGGCCCTTATGGTGTTCGAGGAATAAGGCAATCTTTGAGGAGGTTCCTATGGAACCTTTTACTATTATTCGAAAGGTAAGGAATGATGTTTTCCTAGTGTTTCGAGGTAGGCCATCAGAGGTGTTGTTGGTTCACGCCCGAGGAGACTGGCTAGTTCCCTCGATATTTCATCGGTTCCAACTATCACTCGCGCGGGGATTGGCTGATCTGTTTGTTTGCATGGTTAGTGCGATCCGTTTTGAAATTATCTCCTCACCTTACCTCCTTTTTACCACTGATGTTGTTTCCTAGTTATGCAAGGCTGAGATTTACTGGTTCTGATTGGAGTGGTGGTCGTTGGCCGACTGATTTTGGAGCGGGTGGTTTGCTTTAGGAGCTTTCTATCGTATAGGCTATTTTCATCTTGTGTCCGTGGTTATCCCCACCCTAGTAGTTGCTGAGTAGTTTATTTGGAGTGCAGATATGGAGTATCCTTTTTACTTCGCATTTTACTATCCTTGTTTCATTTTTTATTTACTTTGGAGTTATTTTTGTTTTGTGTAGAAATAGATATACTTCAATATCGGGTCGTGGCTGCCAGAACTCGACTTTGAAATACGATGGGCGGTGATTAATCCGGAGCTCATCTGTCTATTTTTTATACATACATATAGTCACTTTCCAAGCAGACTATATATTTTGGTGCCAGGCATGTTGGTAGTTTTTGAGGTTCTTTTGCTCCTTTATATATATAGATATACTCATTTTTGAAAAATATTAAAAAAAATGAGATTATTGATAATTTAGTATAAAAATCTAATGCAGTTCGACTAACACACCGTATTTCTTTTTAATTAACAACTAAAAAAAGGATTATTTTAAAGAAGACTAATTTGATAAAATAAACTTTATTTGTTAAGAGGGTGCTCTCTGCATTGATACTCCCCTTAACAAATTCTATTTTCTTTTTAAATTGACCCCACCTTTAACAATACTTGGAGTGTCAATAACAGTCCCCTATTGGTCTAATTAGTTTGCTTATTGTAGTAGCATATTTTGTTGTGTTTTGGTTGCGTATGAAAATAGAACTATGCAACATATGCTTATAGCATTTTCACATGAGTGTTAGAAAGCTAAGCCAACTTTAAGTTTTCATTAAGATTCTCTCAGAAATGCGAGAAGTGTTCACTTGGTTTCAATGATGATCCTCTTTGATTTAGTTCATTTATACTCAAGTTATGATCCTTACTGTACCAGGGGTAACATTTGGTTTAACATGGCTCTGGTTTTTCCTATGTAGTAGAAGTTGTTAAAAGTATTTTTTTAAAGAGAAAAATAAAGAAGTTTGTAATAATAGTTTTTTCCTATGTGCATAACCATTTGGCAACTTGTGTATTTTGGTGGTAAGAAGATTCTGTCATTGATCTTGTGTAATTTCTATCAAGTGTTAATTATTATCACTATACTTTAGGAATAAATATTGTGTATATATGAACATTGCTTATAAACTTGGTTCACTACACGTGCAATTTAAAATGCTAGAAGAAGTTGTGCATAACTGGTAACAGTTTTATCTCTAGATTACACATAACTCTTACGTGCTAATACATGTGTTGAACTATGTTAGGAGGGTGACTAGATTTGGAGAATTATTGTTGGAAGTTTTCATTGATATAGTCAGTTATATTGAAGATGAGAAGATTTGGATGTTATAAAGAAAGGTTTTCTTGACGTGCTGAGCAAAATAGTGTTATGGACGTTCTCAACATGTGTTGATATGCATGAGATGCAAAAAAATTTATTCATGCGTTGCAAAGTTAAGAGCTTTTCTGGTGTTTACAGTGATTGGAAATTTAGATAGGGTTTGATTTAATCGATGTTGTTTTACTATTAACATTCATCAATAAAGTTTCTAAACATCTAGTTGACTATATTGAATGTTGCCATAGTTTCAAAGAATGCATGTTTTTTTAAGCAGATTGTCTCCGTCCTTTTTCTCATTTATTTATCATTATATTATCATTTATATTAAGTTATGCCATCTAACTAAAAATTTGTGTATTATGAAGGCATTAGTTGAAAGAGGTTGCTAAAGGCCATCTTGGAACACAAAAAATATGCCACCATGGAGACTCGGAGAGGTGGTGCATGGGAAAAAATTGCGTAGGTGGAAAAAGTTTTTGATCCAAAAACATCTATTTATGAAGCATCACAAAATGGTATTAAAAGTTATTTGTTATAATTGATGGAGGTGTTTTTTTATTTGGCATAAGTGTCGTGTTCGCGATTTGTAGGATCTAGAATTTATTTTAAAGTCATGTTAGAATTTGTAGTATTTTGATTTCATGCTCTTTAGTTATGTATGTTGAATTTGTGAAATTTCGAATTTTCCTTTAATTTAATGTCAGATATTTGTGCAATTTAAGTTGTATGTTTGGATGAATAATTGTTTATTGTTGTCGAAATTCTGTAATTTTAGATATGCATGTATTTTTGTATTATAATAGACAACTATATTGTGAATGCTAACAAAAATTTAGTAATATATTGTTTGGTAATTATAACAAACATATTCGTTGCTAATGAAGAAATTTTTAATGAACATATTCATTGATAATTAAGAAATTTATAACAAACATATTTGTTGTGAACGAAGATATTTATAACGAACATGGTCGTTATAATCTGTAGCGGCTGCTAGGGCTGCACACAACCCATATCCAATCCGAGCCAACCCACCAACCCAACCCAATCCATCTTAGTTTGGGTCGGATATGGATTACAATTTGTAACCCATACTATATACGGGTGGGGTTTGATATTTTATTCAACCCGACCTTATTTTAACACAATCCAATCCTATATTAAAAAACTAATTTAATACCAGCCCATTAAAAATTAGAATAGTATAATCCTAGAATAATGTTTATGTATTCTATAGTAAATATGCACAAAAAAAAATTTATGTCAATCCAAATTGGATAGAATTTGGCAAATATATTTTAAAGAGCATTTTATTGTATTTTAAAATGAAACACTTGTTCTACTATATAGTAAATTAATTCATTATGATGTGTTTTACAATGAAATTTTAAAAAATATGTCTTATAATGAATCAGTTATTTTAAATGCATTATGCTAGCTAAAATTTGATATAGTATGCTAAATATTTTAATATATTTTTTGAATTCTCTCGTATTCTCATTTTTAATATATTCAAGCAACCCAACCTAACCATATTAAACCCGACCCAACCCATACTTCAACCCAACCCATATCCAATCTCATATAGGGTCAGGTATGGGTTGAACTACCTTAAACCCATACTTATGCAGGTCGGATGAAGTATTTGGTCTTACCCGACTCAACCTATACTTTGTGCAGCCCTAGCGGCTACACCTACTTCAACCACGATAGAGGAAATTTTGTAATGGAAATTAGCCGTTACAAAACAGTGATGTTAATAATGAAATATTTCATTATAAAATTTCATATCCCCAACAAAATAGTTAATTAGTAAGTTATAATGTTAATAATGGGTACAGATCCTTACGGATATTTGTAACGACATGCCCTACACCTGTACCGCTCACGACTATATTTGTTATAAATTTATTTTGTAATGACTATATTTGTTACAAATACATTGTTTTGGTGTTGTGCCCCTTAACCAAAAGTCAAGTCCCTTTAACAATCCCCTAATTTATTATCACTCCCCGTTATTTGTATGGGAAAAGGAATATTGCTTAATCTTTTTATAATTGGTTACTTAGATAGTAATACACCAATATTACTAACCTTGTGTCGTATATACCATACTACATGGTAACCACATTCAAACCATCTAAACGGAATCAAAACTTATGACATCATACATCATGTCGAAGTACTTTAACCACTTGGACAATGGTCCATTTTGAATATTATTTAATCTTATTTAATAAAATCGAAAAACGCCATAATTTACGAAGTCTAGAATTAATGGTTGTAATAGTTTTCTAATTTATGTTGGAATTTCATGCCTTAACATTAGGATTTTTCCCTAATTTTGTTTATTAGCTTTAAATGATAATTAGTCAGACCAATTTTTCATGTCATCATGCCAAAGAAGGTGCTAATTTTTTTGATTTAGTGGTCATAGTGCAAAATAGTAGAGCTTAAAGTGGATATATTGTTCATTTAGCAGTCATTTCATGAACGAAGATCAACTGGATGTTGAAAATAAATAAAAGAATGCTCGGATTTTTTATGGTTGGCTACGGTTGCAGAGAGCTTTTAGGCCTATTGTTAGAGAACCCTAAATTATCACAAAACCAATTGGCAATGTGAGGGTGGACTCTTAATATTTATACATAATTTAGTTTTATAAATTCCTCGATGTGGGACTTGACTTGTCTCAGAACGCCCCCGCACGTGTGGCATATTCTGAGCCTAACACCTGGATCTTATTGGGTGAAGTGGACAAATGTGGCAGTTATATGCACACGAATTAAACTCGCTATGATACCACGTTAGAGAACCTCGAATTATCACAAAACTAGTTGACAATGTGAAGTGTGGACTCTTAATATTTATACAGAACTTACTTTTATAAATTCCTTGATATGGGACTTGTCTTAACACCTATAGATTTTTCATCAGTTTTCGATGGCTTGCTAAACCTTTTATGATAACTTTGATTGTCCATGTGTTCAGGATGACTTTCGCAACCATTGGTAGAAAACATAAATCAAACGACGGAAGAAGCGAAAAGCCACCGTAATTTTTTTTGGTTATGATATATTTTCGATAGTGATTCCAATCAGTTTTCATTAATTACCCTCATCCGCCGCCGATTTTCAATTGCTAGAGATAGCCTTCTCCCTCGTAGTGAAAACGCAAAATATGGGTTTGTTAATTGGAAATAAAACGCTAAATTACTTTTAATTTGAAAGAGATATAAATGGATAAAATGAAGAAGAATTTTTTGTTTTTTATTCTACATAAACATTCATTTCATGGATTTTTGTTACAATAATAAGTAACAAATACATCCAACTGTCACTTTATATAGAATGAATAGTGGACATTTGGGAATTTTTCGTGCATGTATAAAGTTTGCATAAATGATCTCATAATTAGATACTTAGGAACTGTAATAAATGAAATTTTTTTCTCATGGAAAAGAGACATTTGAATGTAGCAATAATTATTCAACAGATTCATTAATTTAAATTTATTGTTATGAAATAGTGATATTTAGAATATATAGGGATATGAACCAATAACCTACATTAAAAATAATTAAATGAAAAAATAAGTAATTTATCATATTAGATAGCATTGTGTAATATTTGAGTAGATGAAATGTATGAAGAGGAAGAATGATTGTATTATTGAATTGAATGAATTACAACTTGAATACTGTATTTGATGATTGTTTGATACAGCATATACAGATGTATTCATAAGTGCAAAATACATAGTTGGGCTTAAGGCTCAAGTACTGTGAGTAAAGAAAATAAAAGCGGGTTGGACCATCTCACTTATTCTATAGATGCCGATGTCTAAGGTACACGGATCATTTTATCTTTTTAATGACCCTCTCAATTTCGTAATCCTAAATTGCTATGAGAAAATTAATGATGCCTCTTCAAGCTTTAGTCTTGCATCAGGTTAATAATTCAATCTTCATAGTTGAGAGCAAACCGTGGTGGGTTGATTTTATTTCTTCGTGACGAAGTTGTAAAGTTAAGTTCATCTCGTTGAGGCTGTCATCGTAGAATCGGAGGCAAGACATGTAGATCTATTGCTTAGATTGGAGAAGGAGAAGATCTGAATAAGTTACAGCTTTGAATCTTCAAATCTTGTCGAAGGCGAATGAAATTGCTTGCATATAGTGCCTTGGTAAGGATGTCAGCCCGTTGATGGTATATAGTTTACTTGCAATTTTCCTTTACAGACTTATTCACAAACAAAATAGATGTTAATTTTGGATATGCTTAGTCCTTGCATGCTGAATAGGGTTTTCCAACATGTAGATTGAACTTTGATTATCGCACCATATTGTAGCATTTGTGTTAGAGTCCAAATATAATTCCTTAAGTATTGACTGTAAACATATAATCTCGGGTGTTGCACTAGCAATGCTCCTGTATTCTGCTTCAGTACTTGACCTTGATATGATTGATTGATTATGTGAACTCAATGAAATTAAATTGTCCCCAATATAGATGTAGTATCCAGTGATAGATTTCCTGTCATTTGGATCTGCTGCTCAATCAGAGTCTGAGTAGCTAGTGATCCTTATGTCTTTTCCACCTTTTAGAGTAAGCCCATAGTTAATTTTCCTCTTCGGATATCGTAGAATCCTTTAACTGCCTTTCGGTGTTAACCTTTTGGTTCCTGCAAAATTTGAGACACTTTGTTAACATTGAATGCTACGTTTGGCCAACTTATAGTGGCAAATTTTAATGCTCTCATAACACTCTTGTATTGCTTAATATTATTTATGGCTTCTCCTCTGTATTTGGAGTAATGTTGGCCTTATATCATAGGTGTAGGTTGTGGTTTGGCCTCATGTATTTCAGTTTTCATTAGTAACTCAGTGATGTAAATTTTTTGGCCAAAGAATATTTCTGACTTTGATGCTCTTATAACTTCTATTCCCAGAAAACATGATATGTCACTTAGGTCTTTAATGGAGAACTCTTTATGAAGATATTACGAAATCTGATTTATTTAAGTTTCACAGCTCCCTGTCACTATTAAATCATCAACATATATTATAATATACACAGATGAATTGATACTTATTTTGATAAATAAAGAATTATCAAATTTCGTGGGTTAGTATCATTTTAGTCAAGGTTGACTTGAGCCTGTCAAAACACACCCTTGGAGCCTGTTTTAACACATAAATAGCCTTGTTTAAATTGCATACAAGACTTGAATTTTGTGCATATCCCTCTTGTCGTTGCATGTAAAATTATTCTTGTAGAATCCCATTGAGAAATGGATTACTGATATCTAAATGTTTAATGCTCCGTTGATTCTTTAGAGCAATGCAAGTATCAGTCTTATAGTTGTTGGTTTAACAACTAGGGAGAAGGTTTCATTGTAGTCGAAACCATACTCTTGTGTATATCCATTGGCAACCAGTCTAGCCTTGTATCTTTTTATGGACCCATCTGGATTTCTTTTGAGTTTGAAGTTCCAATTGCAACTTATCAAATTCTTGTTGTCCGGTTTGTGAACAAGTTCCCAAGTTTTTTTTGGTGAGAGTCATAAACTCTTCATCTATAGCTTCCTTCCAGTCTTTGTCTTTTGCATCTTGACTGTATGTGATTGGCTCTTCATTATCGATAGCAACATTGTAAGTTTTTGGTTTAAATATACCACTTTTGGCTCTGGTTGTCATGTGATGACCAGTATGAACAAGTGGATGATTGACAGGTTGATCAGCTTAAGTAGTATCATTATCAGTTGTTGGTGAGCCAGTATTTGAATCACTCGTTTGATTCTCTGTATGTTGATCCTCCGGACTAGCAGTATTATTTTTTTGTTCTTGTACGTAAAGTAGTGGCTATGCTGGATGGTTTAACAACATCATTGCTTAATTGATTTCCATCAGTAGTGAGTGCCTCATGAGCAACTGCAGCTATTCCTTTACTGACAACATATTGTATCCTAGAGTAAACTGGTATGACAAGTATACTTCTACTACTATTGTAAACTTTATTAGTAGTCTTTATCTTTTTTGTATTGTAAGGGAACACACTTACATTAAATATAACATGCCTGCTTATGAGTATTCTTCCATTTTCATCAATACACGTGTATCCTTTTTGCTTAACGGCATAACCTATAAAGGTACAAGGTTTTGACCTGAAATTCAATTTGTTAGCATTGTATGATCTTAAGTATGGGAAACACAAGCAACTAAAGGTTTTTAAGTTGTGATAGTCAAGTTTAACATTGTATAACTTTTCTAGTGGACTGATATCTTTTAACACCTTTGTTGGCATTCTGTTTATTAAGTATACAGCAGTGTTAGAAGACTCAGACCAAAATTTATGTAGCATAGAAGCTTGTGCTAGAAGTGTTAAACCTGGTTCAACTTTGTGTTTGTGCTTCCTATCAACTATACCATTTTTCTCAGATGTATAAGGGCATGATGTTCTATGTATAATTCCCATTTCCTTAAAGTAATTACTGAGACTCTTATACTCAGCTCCACCGTCAGACTGAATGACTTTAATTTGGTGTTAAACTGATCTTCTATCATCTTTATATAACTGACCACTACATCATGTGATTTGCACTTTAAGAAATATATCTATGTACATCTAGAACATGCATTAATAAAAGAGATGTAATACTTGTACCCTTAATCAGAAAATACAAGGGCAGATCCCCATAGGTTAGTAGTAACAAGGTCAAATGGTTTGTTGTATGTGGTTAGAGAATCATTAAATAGTAGTTCGTGATGCTTTCCCATTACAATAAGTGCAAATATATGGTAAACTAATATCATAACATGGTATATTATTTCTACTAAGAATGTTCTTTATAGTATTTACATTAGGATAACCCAATTTGTAATGCCAATGATCAAATGTACTTCAATTATTAGTACTCTGACTCACTACAGAACTATAGTAACGCTTCTTTGCTGCAAGGTTGATGTGGTCATTGAATCTGAATTTGTAGAGCCTATTGACTACATCACCCTGTAAAGAATGTCACCAGTCATAATGTCTTTAAGTAAGCAGTATTTAGAAAAGAATTCAAAATACACATTGTTATCTTTGGAAAACCGAGAAACACTCCTTAATTTTTTTTTTTAATTTTAGGGACTCTTAGTAGATTATGCAAGAATAGTTGTCTTTCCTTTGATGATAGCACAACCAGGATGACAATTTTTGATACATTTACCATTTCCCATGTTTATTGACTGTTTACCTCCATACTCCTTGTTTCCTAGATTAAGATTATCCAAGTTGTTTATCATATGATTTGTTGCTCCTGAGTCTGGGTACCAATTATCATCCTGAATGTGTTCTATTCTGGCGTTTTCAGATTGATTGTAGCTTATGTTGTTAGTATGACTTGTTGAGTCACTGTGTGCTTGTGCTATATTGGCCTTAGGGTTTGTTCCCCTCATGTTATCACCCGATATTGCACAAAGTTGTTGTCGAATTTGAAATAGCATTTAAATGCAGTGTGGCCTGTTTTTTCACAAATATGACATTTGGGTTTGTAATTGTTACTCCACCTGCCTGTGCCTCTACGTCTGCCTGTATAGCCCCCTCCTGGATTTGAACTGTTAGTTCTTGTATTATTCTGGCCACGACTTTTATTACTTGCATCACAATTGAGAGAGTATTCATTCTCAGTTGTCTTTTTATTGTCAATTATTGCTTTATGAGCAAGAATCATAGCATGGACATCGTCTAGAGGAGGCGTGGTCTTTTGGGAGGTAATTATTGCTATTATTGCTTCATACTCAACACTAAGACCATTCAGTAGATACAGAAAATGTTTGGATTCTTTTACATTACTTCCAATAGCCTTTAACATATCACAGATATTCTTAACTTTTGCTAAGTATTCACTCATACTCAAGTAGTCTTTCCTGCAGTTTTGCAATTGTCTTTTGTATTGTAAGGCTTTGGCTGCAGACTGAGTATTGAAATTTCTTTCAATAGTGGATCGGATTTCATTGGTTGTCTTATAGCCTACTACTCGTGATAGTAAATTTGTACTTATACAAGATAGTAACCCTGCAATAATAAGTCTTTCTTGTCTATGATACTTATTAGGTTCCTCATTATTGACTATATTATTTGCAGTGTCAGTAATGAACTTAGTGGAAATTGGTATGGTTCAAAGAACATACCCTTCTAATCAATACCCTTGGATTGCGGTTTCAACCTGAAGCCTCCAAAGAAGATAGTTTGTTTCATCAAGTTAGATGGTGATGAGTTGGTGAGGGATGATAACTGTCTTGATGAGTTGTTCAACATTTGTCCCTTGAGAAGCACTGGAATTGCCTGTATGTAACAACCCATATTTTTACGGTATTATAAATAATTTATTTAATTATTTAAATAATGGTTTGGTAATTTAAAATGACCAGAATTAAATAATATTGAATATTTAATTAGTATAAATAATAGAATAATATATTTAATTCTGAAATAATCAAAATTAAGTTGAGTTGATAATATTGTGTGAATTGGACAAGCTAAAATATATAACTCAGTTTAGAATTGAATTATATTAACGAATTTATTTATAAATGTCAGTTGAACGTATAATTTATATTACAATTATAATCGAGCCCGAAATGGCACGGCAGTTCATAATTTGGCGATTCGAAATTTAATCGAATATACAAAATCCGTTTTAAGTCAGATTTCTGTGAAACAAGAAACGTTCAGAGCTGGTAAAGCATATTTTTCTAGTGGAAGAGAAAAATCGAGATTTCATTGGGTAGATTTTGATTTATGTCCAAATCAAATTTTCGAATAGTCGCTATGGAATTCCTTCATAATTTATAACGATTTACTTATATTATAAATGGATTTTTAATATAAATTGAATACTGATTTAATCTGGATTTGAAATGTCGGGTTATAAATTCAGATAGGAATATTTTGGTGCTGTATTATATTCTATATGAATATATATACGATAATATTAATTTATTAATATTTAATTTAATTATTTTTAAATATATTAATATTTAAATTGGCTTATTTATAGCTTTTAAAATAGCCAGTTTTGCAAACGAACTCCGTTTTCGACGAAACTAATTTTGTTGGATCCGGAATATTAAATTATTATTTGGTTTCAATTTTCATGATTTTTGGAGTCCGTATGTGCGTGTGTGGAATTTAAGTGTGAAAAACAGTCAATAATTTGACCTTTAAAATTACGCTGTGTGAGCAAACGGATTCGGAATTCGATGAAACAAGTTTCGTTGGGTCCGTAAAATCAAACTGTAGTTGTATGTCCATTTTCATCGAAATTGGATAAGATATGTGATCATATGCATTTTTAAATGATAAAATTCAATATAAACTAATAATATAATCAATATAAAATTATTAAAACTATCATGTAAATAGTCCTCATCCCTTATAACCCTAGGTTGATATTTTTCGGTGGTCAAACATAAGCGCCGTATATTTTTCCTTTCAGTAAGGATTTCGGTCCTCTTAAAAAAATCATGATAAAACCAAATAAAATTCCGAAAATGATCAAGCAAGGATATTCAAACGCCTTAAATCCTCCTCTTCAATTCTACATTTATTCTACTTGGTGCGATGCATACTTTGGAGTTTGGAAAGACAACAGCAAAGACTTGGGTTTCACTTTTGTTGGAATTCAGTTATCTGCGATTTCAAGGAGGGGAAGTAGGTATCGACCAATGGAGTGTGAAGAGTGATGGAGGAGGAGGTCGAGGCCGACATGTGGGTGGCGGTGGCGTTTCGTATAGGGATCTGAATTCGCCAATTTCAGGCATAGAAGCGTTTCCGTTCAAAGCCAATTTCAGGGTCTATAGGGCGTCGGAAGGCATGAGTCCGGTCTGAGGTTGAACTGAAGACGATGGTGGCCGTCAGGGTAAGGTTCCGATGGAGTCAAGTTGGTCAGAGGCGTTGAATTAGGGGGATGAACACGATTGGGTTTAAAGTGTTTTCTGGTCAGTTGAAGTTTCCAGTGATTTCAGGGAGCGGTCGAAGTTACTGTCATTGGTGAGGGGGGAGGAGGCTCCTGTGGTGTTAGCGTGGTGATGGGTGTCCTCTCCGATCATGTCTAGCGGTGGCAGTGGGTGTCAAAGAAGATGAATTCGTTTGTGAGAGAGATAGGGATTTTTATTTCTGGGAAAAAGACAACGCGTGGATTAGGTGTTAACAATCCTAGGACTTTTGGGGCTAATGACAGTAATTAAGAGGGTAATAATAATCTATTTAATTGTTAATTTATTCCAATTAAAACCGTGAGTGCTTTTAATAGTATAACTTCATCATATGTGATCAGAACAAGACGAAACAAGATCCATTGGGATCGTATGGACGGCGGCTACACAATGGAACTGACTGAGAGTGAATTGGTGTAACAATCCGTTATTTTTAACGATTAAAATTTTGATTTAAATTGAATTTTTAATATTGAAAATATTATATGGTTTCTCGTAATGGGAATATGGAATTTGAGATACGTCCGGTGAGATACAGCAGCTATGAAAATTTCGTCGGAAAATTTGAATATTGTCGGACGCGCAATTTTCAGTGCAAAGTTGCGCATATTAGTTCAAATTTTAGCAATTTTAAAATCTCTCTGAAACCAGTTCGGAAAAACATGAAAAGTATTCTATTCGTTATCAGTAATCCAACGGCGAAATTCGTTTCACGAAAATCGGACGTTTTGACCTCTGTTTTCCATCTGCATTTTTACGTTAAAAGGGGTCCGTAACGTGTTTTTGAACGGAGCATCCTGACACTGCAAATTATATACCGTTGTGTCCGTCTCGTCGCGCTGATCAATGCAATATATTCATTTGACGGTTTCGGTGCTCAGTTCGCGCTAAAACTGCTAAAAGGCTTGCGCAGTTCATTTTTGAAATAAAGTCAATTGAGTTCGAAGTGTCCCTATTTTGATCCCTCATATTTTTTTAGATATTTAGGGTCTGTAAAACCCGTCATTTTATTGGATTAAACCCTCCTTACATTTTTTAATTTATTTCTTAGGTTAGTATGGCACATTTCAATGAAATTCTTTTCTAACCAAACCATGCATTACGTTAGTTACTTAAATCATAATACGTGTTCTTCTCTTCATAACAACTTCCTTTTCTCCCTCTTTTATATTGTTTCCATTGCACGTCCATTGCTTTCCAAATTAAAAACCAATACGTTAACTTTCTTTGTATTCACCTCATTTTCTTTTATTATTTCCAAAATTGCCATGCACGTTAAACTTTCATAGCATATACGTTGCATATCCATGCCTTTCATTTGTTATAATTCAAAACGTGTTATGCAAAATAAAATATTAAAAAAAGAAATCCAAAGGGCCAACCGGCGTTTCTTTTACATCTTTATTTTGTTCCCGATGCTTCTCGGCTTCCCATAGCAGCGTTTGGTTAATACAAAATAAAAGAGAAAGCTGCTCTTTCTTTTCCCCATAGCAACTCTCTATTTCTTTTCCCCATGACATTTCTTTTTCTCCCATAGTAAAAGCAGCTCCCCATTCTTCCTCCCAGATCCTTCACGCCTTCTGATCCCAGACCAAACCCCATCCTTCAACATTGTGCCACCCCACTTGTCGACTCTTTGCCAAGACTCCCAACCATCTGTTTCAACCAAGCGCCTACTGAGCTCGCCCACGTGTGTCGTCAAGCCTCCGCCTTCCTTCCTTGAAGTCTAGCTCCACCAGAAAATAGCTCCGTCCACCCTTTTGCTGGAAAATGAATGTCAAAACGTCCGATTTTCGTGAAACGTTTAAAGATATGAATTCATATAACGATAATTAAATAAAGAATGAACTCATATTAAGTTATGAATTCGAATTGGTACAAACTTTTAGTAGATTTGAATTTGAATTAGGTAAAAATGAAATGAATTTGAATTCGAACTGGTTTGAACCTATAAGTGATAAACTTGAATTGTGAAATTGTTTTGAAATTGAATTTCTTAATTTAGGAATAAATTTGATTTTTGATCAACTGAATGCCAATTTGAATTGAATTTAAAACGTGAACTTATATAGGAAATAAACTTGAATTTTGTAAATGAATGTCTAATTTGAATCATATTTGATATGAAATGAATTCGATTTCCTTAGCGACTAAAATGTGAATTTGTATATATATAAATTATATATAGAATTGGTTTATAAATCATTTGGTTTTGAATTGGGAAATTTATTGAATTGGTTTATAAGAATAGTTTTAAATCTTATAAATTGGTTGAATTGAATATAAGGCTTCGACTCAAATTTTAAGTAATGAATTTATATAGTTCGATTTGAGTTAAGATATTATCTATTTTAGTTTAAGTTGAAACATAAGATTTCGATTTGAATTATATAAACTAGATTTGTACCTAAGTGATCGGACTTTCGAATTGAATTGATTGAATCCATATAAAGGAAAATTATATTACACGAATTGTTATAATTTGGAATCATATGACACGAATATACTTTATTTTAAATTGAAATGTAAGTTTTGACTTGAATCATATAGTTTAAACTCGAACAAAATGTTGAATTTTTTAATCAACGTAAAGCAAATTGTTGAACAATTTGAAACTTGGATTTTCGAATATAAATCAAACTAAAATATCCTCGAAGTTAAATAGTATTGGTTTATACTATAATTACAAGACCTTTACGATATGATTTCTAAATCGATTTGATTTAAGCGATTTAAGTGAGTTGTTTTCAAAATTGTATATAATCGAAGTTAGATATTTAATTTTGTTTACGTATTCGAATATGAGATTTCGTATAAACCATTTTATAAAGTGGTTTGTAAAATAATGACCACGGTGTGAAAAATGTAAACGGTTGGTTGTTGAAGAGACCAGGATCGACTATTGTCATACTTTCTGCCAATACCGAAAACCACTTTAACAACTGTGTACGCAGTGGAGTTCCAGAATGAAGGGGATGATTTGGCGAACGACTCCATTTTATTTTATTTCATATTAATTACGAGACCCTGACTACCTTGAGTCAGCTTGATGTGGCTAAAACAGGAGCTACGCACGAACCAAGTGAGGTCATACCTCTTATCGAGCACACTTCTTCGATATTATTCTATTATTGTTGAGATTCGATTGGGCCCTTTTGATTATGGGAGTGTATATCGAGGTGGGCAGTAATAGCTGTTATGCGTTACCACCAGTCTGGCTATGTTAACGGTGAATCCACCCTGGCATTACTTGCGTGCCTTGTCACATGCCTTATACGTGCCCACTACAATTTTGTTTTGTACTATTTTATATGGAGTGCCCTCTGATAGCCCTCCAATTTACGGAGGAATTACAGTACTGTATATACTATGGGAATATATAAACGGTGCAAGGGTAATCATGGTAATCTCGCTTACGCTATTTTGATATTTTTACTTTACTGATAGACACTATTGTATATACGTATTATACTATATAGTATTAGTTTGACGGATCCTTAGAGGATGGTGATCCCAAACATCCTTTAAGTTACTGATTGCATTTCATCGAACATTTCATTTGAATTGATTTACTTCCATGAGAATGTTAGTCCTGATCCGAGTTGTTTTGTTTTGCATTATTACTCGGGTCAGATCGGGTATTTCAGTTTTCGAGATTCACCTTTGGAGTCTGAAGCTTATATTGGATATTTCTCACCTATATCTACCTGTTGATCAGTGGTTCCAGTCATCCAGTTATTTCTGTCATTCTATTCCAGTATGTTATCATTTATTTATTGTATTAGTCTTCCGCTGTGTTATCGATGTAAACTCTGATGTAAAATATTTTATTTTGTAGCTTCATGAACTACTATTGTATTTTGTATTTTTCACTGCGAGGTATTATATTGCTCTGTATCTGTGTTTGTGATCTGTGATTCTGTGATTTATTCTGTTTACCTCTGAAGCTAATAACAATCTGTTGTTTTGGACGTTTCGAGTTGACTTGTTATGTTGATTCGGCACGGTCAAAATGGCGGATCGTTACAATTGGATCTCGTTATAATTTATAGCAAAATAAATTTTCTGTCTAAATCAACCGACAGTTATCGTTATTTAACGATGAACGTCCAATGTGAGTAAATCTCACTAACTCTACCCAGTTATATTTTTATAACGAATTTTTGGAATTGATAAATTGTTACGACCCAAACCTCCCCGTGAAGGAAAGCCCGGATTGCTTTGAGAACAAGCCACATCGGGACACAAACAGAAGAACATTTCATTGCTTATTACAACAATTCATCAGAATACAAGAATATACAGAGTATGAATAAATATTACACAGAAAATATCAGAGATTTAAATTACATTTAAATACATCGCAGCGGAAAAACAATACAAAGCACAAATGAAAACAGATACACGGATACAGAGCTTTCCGAATACCGCTTCAGCTATAAATCGGGATCCTGTGAATATAAATCTGCAAAACCAAAACTACAAGCTGCCCATGTCGAAAATAAGGACACCCAGAGTTTAGGTTAAAACAATAAACTCCAGGTCAGTCATGTGACTGGTGTGAGAACTAAAACAGTTATTAATCTTTATTTTAAAGTTAGGTAAATCAAGGGACCACGCCGTATAACACGGAACGGGTTTCCTTCTAAGAATACCAGTGCATAAAACAACAGCGCAATGCTAAATAAGGAACAATGAAGCTATTATAAGATCCAGGTCCCATCACACAATGCAACACAAGCCGGAGGATAGGGTTTTACCTTATAATAGCCAAAGAATGCTTGATACGCTAAATTTCATGTTTAATTATTACTATAAGTGTATAGTGTAAAAACAATTTCAATCATAAGTATCAATCATGGACGACATAAGTGCCCCATACCACTATGTCGCCATGCTAGGCTCTACAATCAAAACCGCAAAGTCACGTATTGGAAGTTGGATTTCCATCTGTGAACCGAGGCAAGGGATCGTCCTCACCGAATTCGAGACTCTCTAGCCCGAGCCTCAGGTACAACCGCAACTGCCATATGGATCGTCAGGGCCGATCCACCGATGTGGATTATAATGCATGAACACTGCGTTTCCCCATCCTTTGGGGCGTAAATGAGCCAAATGACTCCATCGGCTCCACATAGTCACCGATATATCCGAGGCGCCTCGCAATCCAACAACCACACAGGTGAAAATAATATAAATGTCAGGGCTGGTAGGTCACTGACACCACCCTAGCTAGAAAGAAACGCATGCCCTCCCTGATGTCCTCTCCCGTTTCTGGTTCACAACCGGGGTGTGAGGCTCGCGAATTAACGCTACACAAAGCTATGCCACACAGGCCGAGCTTTGATCATTAACCACAAGACTCTGCTTTTCAACAGAAGCCTTGATCATTTGCATCTTAGCATGCCACACAGGCAAACCACTCCATGCCACTGATATCCATCAATCACACAGAATGATATCCAATGTCAGACACACAGTCCATTTACAAGTCCGTTCTGGGTCTGAACGAAACCGGATGCACCTTGTACCTCGCATATCCATCGATCTCCAAGTACGTCTGGACGATCACCAACTGATTCCCTCCTCTTGGGTGTAAAGCCCAATCAAGGTCATCAGTAATTATCCAAACGATGTGAAGACCTCCGGTCTTTGACCGCCGTCTTCATCCTCGACACATCGTCAAATCAGTTATTCAGAATGGGATAAACCCGGTCTTTCTGAATAACTCGCGTATATAATAAACGAGTGTTACACAAACACAACATACGCCTCATTCCAATTCAGAATATTCTTTTATTCAAATTTTCTTATACTTTGGGAAACGTTAAACTTAATATGAGTTTCACGAAAATCGGACGTTTTGACCTCCGTTTTCCATCCGGCTTTATGGAAGGAGCAACTTGGTCTGCTCTTGCTGAAACCACTGTTGGGCTCTATTCTTTGCTATACAAATATATATATATATATGGTGAAACTTATTGTCAGTTTTAGGGTTCCGTCTTTTCATGCTTGATCCAATCCTCCGTCGTACTTGTCCGTTGTATTCGTGCTTGGAATATTGCATTGTTCAACTCTATTGTCTATTTGCATCATCCTTTTGTCGTGCTTCGAACAGGTGAGTTTATTTCACACCTGACTTACATTTTTCATGGGTGTTAGATCAGTAATGAACTGTTATATAAAATGCATAGGACTGCTGAGAGAAATTGTTTGATTTGTTATATATTTGCATATCATATGTGACACGATATATTTATATGACACGTAGTTGCACTGATGATATATGTTGTGATTGTTGCTATGTGATTGTTGTTTGTGATTGTTGATACCCCTAGTTTAGGAAAACAACTAAGGGTTGAAATGATACATACCCGAACGGACATTAGAATAAGGAAAAATCGTTATGGATTGAAATGATAGACCTGAATGATTTTTACTGAATTTGGGATCGCGGGTTGAAATGATAGACTAGTAGATATTTTACAAATTGCTGACTGAAATGATAAATATCCGTATCACTTGACCATAGGGTAGAAAAGTATATACGGACACCATTGGTCGTATTTTAAAGTATTTTGATTTGAGATTTGATTTTAAAATAATAACTTAAGATTTATTTTATTTTATTTTTATATATTTATTTTAAATATTTCAAACTTAAATTTTTCTAATTTCGAATTATATGTTTTAAAATGATTTTTTTTTAGGTAAATACAGATTTAATGCTTATTTAAGTTTTACTTATAATTTATTTATTTTAAACTATATAATTTAATTATATAAATATTTTTTAACTTTTTATATTATTATAAATAATTATTTTAAACTTATTTTCTATATTAATTTAATCTCATATATGTTTATATTCTATATTCTAATTAATTTTAGAAGTTCTACTTCAATATGTTTGTATATCTATTTTCAAAATTTATTTTCTTATATATATTTATAAACATTAAAAAAATAAATGTCAAGCTGGGTAAGTTAGATTTCGCGATATAAATTCGAAGTTTAAAGATATGAATTTATATAACGATAATTAAATAAAGAATGAACTCATATTAAGTTATGAATTCGAATTGGTACAAGCTTTTAGTAGATTTGAATTTGAATTAGGTAAAAATGAAATGAATTGGAATTCGAATAGGTTTGAACCTATAAGTGATAAACTTGAATTGTGAAATTGTTTTGAAAATGAATTTCTTAATTAAGGAATAAATTTGATTTTTGATCAACTGAATGCCAATTTGAATTGAATTTAAAACGTGAACTTAAATAGGAAATAAACTTGAATTTTGTAAATGAATGTCTAATTTGAATCATATTTGATATGAAATGAATTCGATTTCCTTAGCGACTAAAATGTGAATTTGTATATATATAAATTTTATATAGAATTGATTTATAAATCGTTTGGTTTTGAATTGGGAAATTTGTTGAATTGGTTTATAAGAATAGTTTTAAATCTTATAAATTGGTTGAATTGAATATAAGGCTTCGACTCAAATTTTAAGTAATGAATTTGAATAGTTCGATTTGAGTTAAGATATTATCTATTTTAGTTTAAGTTGAAACATAAGACTTCGATTTGAATTATACAAACTAGATTTGTACCTAAGTGATCGGACATTCGAATTGAATTGATTGAATCAATATAAAGGAAAATTATGTTATACGAATTGTTAAATTTATAAATAACGATTTGGAATCATATGACATGAATATAATTTGTTTTAAATTGAAATGTAAGTTTTGACTTGAATCGTATAGTTTAAACTCGAACCAAATGTTGAATTTTTGAATCAACGTAAAGCAAATTGTTGAACAATTTGAAACTTGGATTTTCGAATATAAATCAAACTAAAATATCCTCGAAGTTAAATAGTATTGGTTTATACTATAATTACAAGACCTTTACGATATGATTTCTAAATCGATTTGATTTAAGCGATTTAAGTGAGTTGTTTTCAAAATTGTATATAATCAAAGTTAGATATTTAATTTTGTTTACGTATTCGAATATGAGATTTCGTATAAACTATTTTATAAAGTGGTTTGTAAAATAATGACCACGGTGTGAAAAATGAAAACGGTTGGTTGTTAAAGAGACCGGGATCGGCTATTGTCATACTTTCTGCCAATACCGAAAACCACTTTAACAACTGTGTACGCAGTGGAGTTCCAGAATGAAGGGGATGATTTGGCGAACGACTCCATTTAATTTTATTTCATATTAATTACGAGACCCTGACTACCTTGAGTCAGCTTGATGTGGCTAAAACAGGAGCTACGCACGGACCAAGTGAGGTCATACCTCTTATCGAGCACACTTCTTCGATATTATTCTATTATTGTTGAGATTCGATTGGGCCCTTTTGATTATGGGAGGGTGTATCGAGTGGGCGGTAATAGCTGCTATGCGTTACCACCAGTCTGGCTATGCGAACGGTGAATCCACCCTGGCATTACTTGCGTTCCTTGTCACATGCCTTATACGTGCCCACTACAATTTTGT
Organism: Allium sativum; assembly: GCA_030737875.1. Taxonomy (NCBI): domain Eukaryota; kingdom Viridiplantae; phylum Streptophyta; class Magnoliopsida; order Asparagales; family Amaryllidaceae; genus Allium; species Allium sativum. The sequence goes on from CM060912.1 coordinate 155,461,220, forward strand.
TTTGTACTATTTTATATGGAGTGCCCTCTGATAGCCCTCCAGTTTACGGAGGAATTACAGTACTGTACATACTATGGGAATATATAAACGGTGCAAGGGTAATCATGGTAATCTCGTTTACGCTATTTTGATATTTTTACTTTACTAATAGACACTATTGTATATACGTATTATACTATATAGTATTAGTTTGACGGATCCTTAGAGGATGGTGATCCCAAACATCCTTTAAGTTACTGATTGCATTTCATCGAACATTTCATTTGAATTGATTTACTTCCATGAGAATGTTTGTCCTGATCCAAGTTGTTTTGTTTTGCATTATTACTCGGGTCAGATCGGGTATTTCAGTTTTTGAGATTCACCTTTGGAGTCTGGAGCTTATATTGGATTTTTCACCTATATCTACCAGTTGATCAGTGGTTCCAGCCATCCAGTTATTTCTGTCATTCTGCTTCAGTATGTTATCATTTATTTATTGTATTAGTCTTCCGCTGTGTTATCGATGTAAACTCTGATGTAAAATATTTTATTTTGTAGCTTCATGAACTACTATTGTATTTTGTATTTTTCACTGCGAGGTATTATATTGCTCTGTATCTGTGTCTGTGATCTGTGATTATGTGATTTATTCTGTTTACCTCTGAAGCTAATAACAATCTGTTGTTTTGGACGTTTCGAGTTGACTTGTTATCTCGATTCGGTACGGTCAAAATGGCGGATCGTTACAATTGGAGCTCATTATAATTTATAGCAAAATAAATTTTCTGCCTAAATCAACCGACAGTTATCGTTATTTAACGATTAACGTCCAATGTGAGTAAATCTCACTAACTCTACCCAGTTATATTTTTATAACGAATTTTTGGAATTGATAAATTGTTACAACCCGAACCTCCCCGTGAAGGAAAGCCCGGATTGCTTTGAGAACAAGCCACATCGGGACACAAACAGAAGAACATTTCATTGCTTATTACAACAATTCATCAGAATACAAGAATATACAGAGTATGAATAAATATTACACAGAAAATATCGGAGATTTAAATTACATTTAAATACATCGCAGGGGAAAAACAATACAAAGCACAACTGAAAACAGATACACGGATACAGAGCTTTCCGAATACCGCTTCAGCTATAAATCAGGATCCTGTGAATATAAATCTGCAAAACCAAAACTACTAGCTGCCCATGTCGAAAATAAGGACACCCAGAGTTTAGGTTAAAACAATAAACTCCAGGTCAGTCATGTGACTGGTGTGAGAACTAAAACAGTTATTAATCTTTATTTTAAAGTTAGGTAAATCAAGGGACCACGCCGAATAACACGGAACGGGTTTCCTCCCAAGAATACCAGTGCATAAAACAATAGCGCAATGCTAAATAAGGAACAATGAAGCTATTATAAGACCCAGGTCCCATCACACAATGCAACACAAGCCGGAGGATAGGGTTTTACCTTATAATAGCCAAATAATGCTTGATACACTAAATTTCATGTTTTATTATTACTATAAGTGTATAGTGTCAAAACAATTTCAATCATAAGTATCAATCATGGACGACATAAGTGCCCTATACCACTATGTCGCCATACTAGGCTCTACAATCATAAGTATCAATCATGGATGACATAAGTGCCCCTTACCACTATGTCGCCGTACTAGGTTTTACCTTATACAGCCCAATCAAGATCATCAGTAATTATCCAAACGATGTGAAGACCTCCGGTCTTCGACCACCGTCTTCATCCTCGATACATCGTCGAATCAGTTATTCAGAATGGGATAAACCCGGTCTTTCTGAATAACTCGCGTATATAATAAACAAGTGTTACAAAAACATAACATACGCCTCATTCCAATTTAGAATATTCTTTTATTCAAATATTCTTATACTTTGGGAAATGTTCCCATTAATTTTATCAAAGATAAATTCTTCAAATTTATTCTTTAATCTTCTTTTGGATTTCAATCCAAACCAAATTATGATTTATCCAAACTAATCGGGATTAGCGAACCTTACCGAAGTAATCACTTGTTTTAAATTTCCAAATCCCAACCTATTCATCTCATGAAGTAAAATTGGTCGTACTTCATATCTAACACCACGGTGTTATCGGTAAATTCAATTACCATTTCATGTTCAAATTTAATTAAAGATTTAACTATCGCCTGGAGCAAAACTGTTGATACTCCATTCTCGATCATTTCAATCTAATTAAAGATTCGATAAAAATCCACTTGGTTTTACTCTTCCCAAAAATCAATATTAATGATTATTCAACTTGGGAAATCATATCCTATCTTTAACAGGGTTAAAGAACCAATGTCATTTAAAACACGGTTCACTATAAACCCAAAATCACATTCCATTCATTATTGGGTTAAAGAACAAGTGTTATTTAAAACATCGTTCACGATAAACCAAATTCACATTCCATTAATTATCAGGTTAAAGAACAAGTGTTATTTAAAACACCGTTCACGATAAACCCAAAAATCAATTCAAATTCAATTCAAATTAAATACTATTTAATTGGTATACTTCATTAAATCTAAATAAAAAGATTTAATCTTTTCTCAACTGGGTTTAAGAACAGTGTTAATGAAGACTCCATCCACGACAAACCCAAATCTCATTTGATATTAAATACAAGGCTCTGAATAGAAAATATATCGGCTTATATTCAATATCAAATTCTACGACCAACAAATATCGTATTGAAAATAACGATATAAATATAACTTTCAAATTTCCATAACGATATCTGCATAATCACGAAATCCAACATCAAAATATTCCAAAGACAATTTCGATTCAAATCCATTCCAATTCAATTATTGGAAATTCTCGTTACTTTTAAAACCCTTTCAAATCCAGTTTATTTATTTCAAAAATAAATGGATTAAAATTCTAGTTCAAGACTAGTTCATTTCGATAAAAATCTATTTTTATCTTTTCAAATATGGAATTTTTCATCCTAATTCTTTCCAAATCATTTCTTATGATTTTACACAAATTATTACTACTTTTAATAATTTTTTCAAGGCCCGTACAGTCGATTTCCATAAACGGCCATCGAACTGCACTTACAGCGACCTTTTCCAAATTTGATTTGGACATAATTCCAAATCCAACCGTTAGATTTCAAATCCCTAATATTCGTTAGAAAGCTCTTTTCGATACGAACCCAACGATTCTGGTTTTAGGAGAATCCGACGGTCGGATCTCCCGTAATATCCATTCGAAGTCAATGGTTGAAATTCGCGAACTACCGCTGCGCGGTGCGTTCTATTCAGGCCATTATATATATAATTATATATATTTCGTCGATTTCCTTTCAAAACGTATTATATTAATCGTTTTAAATTCGTTTTCAAAACGATTTCAACTTCATATTCAATTTCTAATCAAAATTGAATATTCCATATCATTAATATATAAATGATAATATTTTCAAAACATTATATTTCAAAAATCACTTCCTTTTTTATATTCATTATAAAAATGAATAAAATCGATATAAATATCATTCACTTCAAAATGGCGTCAATCTAATCAACACGGCTATATATATTTCGATAACTTCGTTATTCTATTCAACAAATGAATATTTTCTTCAACACATGAATTTTCTTTTATTCAACATATGAATATATATTTTATTCAACACATGAATTTTCTTTTATTCAACACATGAATATTCTTTTTATTCAACACATGAATTTTCTTTTATTCAACACATGAATATATATTTTATTCAACACATGAATTTTCTTTATTTTCCAACTTGGAATGAGGCCCAATCAATTACCATACAATGTGATTGATATGGATTTCATACACACACGTACACTACAACAATCAAACACAGTCAACCATCACCCGAAGTGCATTCTACACTGCATAAGCATCAAATATAAATATTTAACGCTTATAACAGCTTGTCAATCAATCGATCGACATACAGCTAATTATTGGGACTAGTGTATAGCCAATTTCATCCCAACACTCGTGTGGGGTTTTCAAACAATCAAACACAGGTTAATTTTGTTCAGTAGGGCGATGTGTAAAATTTATCGTCCCAATCCATATCAGTCAAATGTGTGTACATAAAAAAATCGTCCGATTTATTTATAACTATTTATTTTATATACACGTTAAAAATTATATTTTTAACCATAAAATAATTTATTTCATTCCACTACACACAATCATTTTTCACAACACATCAATCAAACAAACAAGTCATCCATGGTCTGTGGACGATGGGTGTCGGGTGCTGCTAAGCACCGTCTGCATCCTAGTATATATTTCAACTAGAAAATAAATTAAATGTGAGAATTTCTCACCGAGGGTTCCACTCCTCCGTGCTTTCCTTCTGAACTGTTCGGGTTTCGTTTTGATTTCAGTCGATACCATTGCCATCTTTTCCCGCTGTTCACAGTAAAGATCATATTTTTATCACTTTATCCCAATAAATAAAAATCATATTTTTATCTCCGTGCTTTTCTTCTGAACTGTTCGGGTTTCGTTTTGATTTCAGTCGATACCATCGCCATCTTTTCCCGCTGTTCACAGTAAAGATCATATTTTTATCACTTTATCCCAATAAATAAAAATCATATTTTTATTCTTTCTATAATATAAAAATCATATTTTTATTCTTTCTATAATATAAAAATCATATTTTTATTTATGCTATTTCTATTTCTAAAATCAATTCTATTTTATATTTTCAAAAGAAAGATAATTTTATTTTTGTAAACAACGCTAATCTTATTTTGTTAACAACGCTGATTTTATTTTGTAAACAATACAAGTTTTCTATTTTAAAATCAATGTAAATTTCTATTTAAAAAGCCATGTTTATTTATATTTCAAAAAAAACAATCTATTTTTATATTTAAACAATGCTAATTACCATCAATAATTTACTAATCACGTTTTAGGGTTAACTAACCCTTTTCCTTTCTTCTTCGTTCTGATTTCTTCAGCAAGCCCGTACAGTAAAGCTAGACCACGCCGCCTGAAAAGAATCCACCGTCGCTCCCTAACCGTCAAACCAGACCCCCATCGTCGGACCTCCCCTCGACCGCCATTCTACCCCGCGCCATCCCCCAGAACCACGGCCCATTCGATGGCCAATCGTGGCTAGTAACTTCCGATGAACGACGTGGCTTCAGGCCTGAAATTCGAGCTCAAATCTACACCAGCTTCGATCAAACCGGTCTTGATTCGAAGATCGGAGAAACCCCGACTAATTTTGCTTTGATTCCCTCTTCGATGGTTGCGTGGATCGATTGGAATTAAGGAGGAAATATCGGAGCGCTTTGGCCAGTGTTTCATCACTAGCGGCGGTATTATTTGGGGGACTAGGGTTTCTAGAGAGAAGGGACTACTTATATAAATATTTTATTATATTTTATTCCTTTAATTTCAAAATTACGTGTTTACCGATAAGAATTCCAAACCAAACCAAACGACCATCGCCCCTAGCCAAATACCCACATTCCGAACACAATGGGATATGTTTCGTAAGCCAATTCGACTGTTTCGATCAGTTTTCATTTAAATCAAAATATAAATATATATATTGAATTTGAACACGCATTTCAATTTACCAAGACCACATACAGACTCTAAAAATTTCCAAAAAATATTTTCTAGCTTCGTATTGATGATACGGTTCTAACAAAACTAATTTCGTCAAATTCTGAGAACGTTAGAAAAATGGCCATTTTCTAGTCGATCGAAATTGACTAAATCTGTCAAAACACGTTTTACTTCGCCACGCTCACATATTGATTCGGAAAATTATGAATTTTGGAATCTAGCAATAATTTGACATCCCGGATCCAACAAAAGTGGTTTCGTCGAAAACAGAGGTCGTTTGCAAAATTTTTATTTTTAAGGGCCAGAATTTCATAGCGACTATTCTGAATTTTCAATTGGGCATAACTTTTTATTTCCGCTATGAAATTTCATTTTTTTGGATTCGTTGGAAAGATATTCTCAATTAGATTCTAATATTTTTGGTTTCGCTAAAATCCGGTTTATTTTGAATCCTGTACATTCATTTGAACTTTGAAATCAAATTTTCAAACTACCGCGCCATTTTCAATTCCTTTTATAATTAAAATAAAATATTTATATTCTAACAACGATCTATATAAATATATACGTTCTAATTCTATTCAAAATAAATTTCTTGTCGTTATTATTTAAAGTAAACCATTTTAAATATTCAAAATTCACTAAAATTGCCAAAATAAAATTTTTAAATTGGCTCGGATTTCCGGGTTATTACATAAATGATGGTTGATTGCTACGTGTTGTTTGTTTGGGTGAACTGCTAACTGATTGGTTGAAATTATAGATAAAAATATGTTTTGATATAATATATATAAATATATATCATTAATCAAATATTGATTCTGTTTATCAGAATATTTCATATTGAAATGAAGTGGATGTTAATCATATTGTTTAACATCTGTGGATCTAAGGAAACATGCTGGAAGGATCCAACTGGATTCCTCAAATATTATTACTATTTATTTTCATATATTATGATATATGATGTGATATATTTTCTATGATTGATTTTGTATGTGTGGATGACACTGGCACTGTGATTTGGTATTTTAAATACCACAAGAAATACCTGGAATGTGAAAAAGGATTTTTCAAAGTGTATATTGAAAATAATATATTTATAAAATCAAAGGATTTTATAAAAGAAAATATTTATAATATCAAAGGATTTTATAAAAGGAAATATTTATAAATTCAAAGGATTTTATAAAAGAAAATAGTTGGAAAATAAATAGAATTATAAAAGGAATATTTATTTAGAAAATAAATAGAATTATAAAAGAAAATATTTGGGAAGTGAATATAATTTTATAAAAGAAAATATATGGAAAATAAATATTAAATGGAAATCGGTTTTAACAGATAAATGGAAAAGATTAATTTAAAGTAGATTTTAAATAGAATCTGTTTTAACAAATAAATTGAGAAGATTAATTTGTAAATAATGTTTTATAAATTAAATAAAAAATTTATCATGTGATAAATGGAATATATAAGTCTGAACTTATATATAGAAGTTGAAATCGGTTTTGACACCGATATTTTAAATAGAATGTGAACTCAGCATTTATAAAGGGAATTATAAATGAGATTTAAGTGTTAGAAATAAAAACGAGATTTCGTATGAATAATTCTATAAATAGAAGTATAAATAGAATTTAGAAAGGGGATATTATTTTAAAATACAAAATCAAATTTAATGGATTACATAAAAGAAATATTTTTCACATTCAATGTGAATAATGGATTAAAATGAATATTTTATAAATTAAAACATTTATAAGGAAAATTGGGATTTGAAATAGGAATTCAAATGGGAATTTGAATAAGATAGGAAATAGGGTTGAAATAAAATTAGTTATTCGAATAGAGTTAATCAGATAGAGTTAATTGAATATTAGTTATTCGAATAGAGTTAATCAAATAGAGTTAATCGAATATTAGTTATTTGAATAGAGTTAATCGAATATTAGTTATTCGAATAGAGTTAATCAAAATCAAGTTAATCGAATATTAGTTATTCGAATAGAGTTAATCGAATATTAGTTATTTGAGTAGAGTTAATCGAATATTAGTTATTCGAACAGAGTTAATCGAATATTAGTTATTCGAATAGAGTTAATCAAATAGTGTTAATCAAATGGAGTTAATCGAATAGAATTATTCGAATAGAGTTAATCGAATATAGTTATTCGAAGAGAGATTATCGTATATAGTTTATTCGAAGAAAAGAGTTATCGAATATAGTTATTCGAAGAAAGATTATCGAATATAGTTTATTCGAAAGAGAGATTATCGAATATAGTTTATTCGAAGAAAAGACTTATTGAACATGGTTTATTCGAAAGAGAGTTATCGAATAGAGATTATTCGAGAGAGAATTATATGTTGAAATTCGATTTTATCGAATTCGGGAAAGTACTATTCACTTTCCATTTTTAATCAAGATTTAATTATTTATTAATAAATTAGTTGTTTGTTTATTTATCCAAATTAATAAAATTATATTTAGGTTATTATATTTCGGAAGCATGGGATTAAGTGGTGAACTTTGTCTATTTCATGGTTAATAATGTTGTTCATTTAAGGTCTGAGAGGTAGTTATATCCCAACTTGATTGACTCCATTTTTAACTAAGGAATGGTTAAGGTTTGATAGGGAAGGTTGATTAAGTGAATTTAGTTAATGAGTGTAATGGTTTGAGTTGGCATAGCGATGTTTCATTCAAACATCTATTTAAATCCAATAAAGGAGTTTTGGAAATGTTTTCCAAATAAGAATAAAAAATGTTTTCTTATACATAAAATAAGAAACGTGAGTAAATATGGAAATGTTTTCCAATGCTAATAACGTATAGTTTCTAAATATAGAAACTGTGTGTGTATATGTATATATATATATATATGCGGATGTTTTCCGTTGGTTAAAAAGAAATATTTTCTGGGATATAGAGAATAAATAGTTATAATAGATGGAAACGTTTTTCCGAGACAAGTGAGTGGCTAAACGGGTTTTGAGAAAAATATGGAAAAACGGGAATAGGGAAATGAAATAAATTAATTATAAATTAATTTAAAGGGATAAATGTTGATTGATGATTGATCGATAAGATTTCCATTTGGAAATACGACCGTTGTTTGTACACATGTTTTCCTTTGATAGTTAAATCACCGACTATCAAAGATTTTGACCATTTCCGTTGTCAATACGAAGAGACCGGGATCAGATATATTATCTGAAAACCACTCTGTATGACATCAGCATTGCGAATCAAATATGATGAAGATAATTGAAGACGGAGTTATGCAAGGGTTGTTCAGTAAATCCTAGGTAGAAATTGCCTAAGATGGATTTACATAATAGTGCCTTCGGGTTGTCCAGTCCCAGGACAACTTGAATGGATGAATGTTTGACAGAGTATATCTGGTAGATCGCATAAGTTGATCGTTTCAAACGTATTTACCTTGGTGGTGGAGGAATTCGTTTCTCTAAGCTTATACCTGTGGTATTTTTGGGGAAATCAATTTGTGATTTGACAGGTAAGACGATGTGGCATTCAAAGTAAATGAAGGAGTGATCTATTAAAAGATACATTATGACCTCAAGCCTTATCAACTGGGAAATGACAGAAATCGGGCAGTCAGCATGGCTAAGTGGGTCGCACCTAAGTAGGGTATATTGTCACCATCTAGAGAATATTCATATTTGTTACTTCTTTCAATTATGTATCTCCCGGAACGGTTATGTTGGTATACCAATCGTAAGGTGACAATATATTTGGAACATTCAATTGAAATGAATGGTCGGTCATGTGTGGCCGAGTTACAAGATGTTCTTATTGAACTCCAGTGTATCTCTTCTAGAGTACACTGATCTGAAGGTGGTTCCATACCTTGTCATAGTTGGAATCCATTGCCCAATAAGAGCCCGTGGTTTTTGATTGTATATTGTATATGTAGAGCGTGAGATGAAAGCGTTCTTCTAGATTGCTATCTACTTGATTTAGACATTATTATAATATCAGAAAATATTGATCTTAAGAAATATTTTGGGTTATCGTAAGGTAAAAACCATCCGTATTTATGTGTGGATCGGTCTTACGATTATCATTGCTTTTGAAAAGGATTTGGAAAAGTTAAACCAAGTGTTCGGAGTTTACTGACACCAGTCACATGACTGACCCAGAGTTTACTTTGTTTTGTTTTCCCCTAAATTCTTGGGTGCCGAATTTTGTATGGGCTGTAACACCCCGAATTTTAGTTAATACTAAAATTCACTAATTATAGGATAAATAATCTCAGATGTGGGAATTGGCGGTAACGGGCTGCGTCATTGCGTTTGTCTCGGAAAAATACGCGAAATAGAGTCCGAGTTTTCGAGAATCGGAGTCCGTATGGCCCGGTTATGGCCCAAAGAAGTTTTCAGAAAATTCAAAGATAAAAACAGATTTAAAAATTCAAATTCAGAATTTGAAATAGAAGCAGCGGGTCAGGCGGGAGAAATTCCCGCCCTAGCCATGTCGACAGCGCTGTCGACAGGGGTGTCGACTGCCCTGTCGACTTGCCTGTCGACAGGGGTGCGACGCCCAGTGAAACTGGGTGCACCAGTTTGGGTTCTTGGGCTGGCCTAGAGGGCTGGTTCTAGAGATTTCCTAAATCTAACGGTCCTAATCTAACCTAGGGTTAATCTAAGGGCCTAAAACACTACCTAATCCTATAAATAAGACCCCAACCCTACCCTAATTCATTCATAATTAGGTTTTGTAACTAAACTATGGCAAAATGAAATTTGAGCATGGCCTCCACAAATCAATGAAGAGAGTTGCAAGCTAATCAACATCTTCTTCAATTAAAGCCACTAATTCCACTTCATAAGTTTGCTAATCTTGGTTTTGGTGAGTTTCTATGGCTTTAATAATCAATTGTTAATTTGATTACGGTAGGATGTGATAAGACATGGCTATGTTTGTGGATAAATATGTTTATGCAAGTTTGTATGATATGTGATTTGCAAGTTTTATGTTATATGCGAGGTTAATGCCATGTTTTATGATGCAAAACACTATGTTCAACATTTATGCATATGTAACATGTTATGCAAACTATATGTGAGAGTATATGCAAGTTATATGTAACATGATATGCAAGTTATGCATGTGATTTTATGCATGCTAAATATTTGGTGTTATGCATGCTAAGTATTTGATTTTATGCATGTTAAGTATGTGAATGCTTATGCAAGTATGTGAATGCTTATGCAAGTATGTGAATGCTTATGCAAGTATATGAATGCTTATGCAAGTTATGTGTATGCTTAAATGCATGTTTAACATGTTATGCAAGTTATGAGAATGCTTATATGCAAGTTCAACATGTTATGCAAGATATGTGTATGATAATATGCAAGCTCATATGCAACATGTTATGCAAATCATGTGTATGTTAATATGCAAGTTTGGGTTAAATGTAGTTGGGTTAATATATGCTCATAAATGCAAGTTGACATCTTCTTAACCCATGACAAAGTTATATGCTAAACCCATGATATTTGTGATGGATCTTTCCCTTTATTATGTCGTGAAATGAGAACGATTTACGTGGGGAACGATGGGGTAATAAATATGTTAATAAAAGTATGATTGGGTATGATAAGCATACCATAAAAATAAATTAACATAAGTGGGAATGTACCTATTGAGTTAGGTCTACCCCATGGGAATTTACCTATTGAGTTAGGTCTACCCATGTTATGAAAAATGTGTAATTAATTAGGGATAATTAATTGTGGGGGTGATTAATTAGGTGTAATTAATCAACTAAGACACGAGGTTGGACCCTTTTGTAGCGGAAGTCTGCCCGGAACCGACCGGCCATCCAGCGGCTACAAATGATTGGCCCAATGTGAGAGGTCTTAGTCACAAACTAAATACGTGATTAACGTAAAGACACGAGGTTAGACTCGGTTATGACGTAAGGCTGCCCGGACCCAACCGGCTTAACCAGCGGTCATAAAAGATAGTCTAATGTGAGAGGTCTTTAGGAGGATCACGGTCTTAATTAATTAAGAAACACTTAACCAAATTAGCATGTAGTGGGACATGAGGGTTAAGTGGGTGCCTTGGGTGGCATGTAGTAACTAGTGGGGGTGCCTCGGGTGGCATGAGGAAACTAGTGGGTTGCCTTGGGTGGCAATAGAAAATACGATTAGAATACTTAACCAAAGTGGAACATGTAATTAAACATGATTAAAGGGTTAAGTAAGTGCCTTGGGTGGCATGTGGGAATCAAGTAAGTGCTTTGGGTGGCATGTGGAAATCTAGTGGGTGCCCTTAGTGGCAATTGAAATATGATTGATGACTTAACCAAATCTTAACATGTAAGGGGGCATGATTATAAAAAGGGGTTAAGTGGGATGCACTAGATAAAAATAGCAAGCTTAAGTAGTAGCTTGTGGGGGCCCATTTCAACCAATATCCCAAACGTATCTTTGTGGGCCCGACTCTGGTCGGGTGACGGGACACGCATATTGGGCTTGACTATAAGTGGCCAAAACGGGTTAGCGGTGGCAACGCAGGATCAACGGGTTTCATATGCGTGTGTGGACCCGGGCTGGTTGGTAAGTCGTTGTTGCATCGTGTAGATATAAAGCCGTGCACAGTGATATTATCTGGTAGCCACTTTGGGGAATGATACACCCCCTTTTGTGGGACCAGCACGGGTATCTACGGTAGGGAGCCGATCGCTTGGGGGTAGTGGGTACACCTAGTAAAGATAGGGGCAGACGGCACCTGTGTAGGGGTACAAGAAACTACCGGGTAAAAATTGCTAAGTACACTTAGTGGGATCAACCTTTAAGTAGGAATTACTCTTGGTGGGTAGAACTGGTGTGGTGCAGTGTAGGAATTACCCTTGGGTGAATAAGTCTGGGGTGGTGTAAGAATTATCCTTGGGTGGATAAATGCGTCTTTTCGGTTATCGTAGTACATCCGGTGTTTAGTTGGCTACTTAGTGTAGTCATTATCCCCAGAGGTACCGTACCTTATTTATGTCATACCCTAATTGCTTTAATGGTTGTATTGTTAGGGTTATAGGACTCACTCAGACTTATGTCTGACCCCGTTGTTTTTATCTCTTTCCCAACCCTCAGGTTTTCAGAGTGGGCCTAGCACTAGTGGGCTTGGATCAGATCGCTATATCTATCTTTTGGGCTTGGACCGTAGAAGTAAAGCTCGGTTTATCTTTTCTATTATGGCTATTGTCTATGTAGTGGGATTATGTACTTCTATTTTATCAGGATGGATATTATGTACAAATAGTTGTTATGGTTTTGTGATGTAACCAAACATGTTTTACTTTCCGCTGCAATGAAATAATGTTTTAAATTTTCAAGTATTACTTATATCTATCTTGTGGTAATTTTTCTGTTCTATACTCACTAAAAATACTCCACCAAAACTAAGGCATTCCCTTAGCGAGTGACCTTAGCGGGTGTGGGGTTTTACACGTGGTATCAGAGCTTAAGGTTACCAGAACAGATAAAATTTTTAGAAAAATTATTTTCTAAGAATATTTTTGGAAAGGAGTATTTTCAAAAACATGTCTTTTAAGAGAAAAGTTTTTGAAAGAAAAGCATAATCCCCAATAGCCATATCTATATCTTTCGAATTCTCCATTTCGAATCTCTTCCTTTCTCTCATTTTGAGTTTCCCCTCCGCGTATAGATGACCTTTCTAAGATAAATAAGAATCGAAAACCACTTCAAGGGACTTAGACGTTAGTCGGATTAGAAGTTGGTTCAAGAAGGAGGAGGACTGGTAGGTACCTATAGGATAGACGATGAGAGGAAGGCTCAAATAGTTGTTTGGTTAATGAAGGATGAAACCTCATTGGTGGGAGGTTACGAGTGGAGAATAGGGAAGAAGAAGGCAAGTGGTTATCCTTTTGGGAGGAATAGGACACCTTATTAGGATTGTCCAAAGAAGCAAGGGCAAGGTATGGAATCTTCTGGAGGGTAGTTGTATTCCCTCACGACTAGGGTACCAGATGGGGATAAGACCGTCTAGATTGGAGGATGGATTTCTTTATTATCCGATTCGAACTTATTTGATTCTGACGCATCGAGTTCGTCTATCTCATCATTGTTAGTTGAGTCACTGCACTTAGACACCAGTTTGGTAGATGATCCCTTAGTTGTTTCAAACCCAATTGGGCTCCATGATGTGTTTGGGTTTGAAAGTTTCTATACTTAGCGTTGAGTTTAGGTGTGATGCTTGTTGGGCTTCACGGGCTATGGGCTAGTTTTGGGCATGGACTGGTTATCCAGTAGTGGTGCCGTTCTTGATTTTGAAGGGAGAGTTGTTAGGATTATGACCCGCTTGGGTAACACTCTCGAGATCTCTTGTAATCCCATAGAATCTGTTATGCTAAGTTATCTAGAATCGCTTGACGCGTCGGTCTGGAATTTGCGATCTGTTAGAGCGGGCCGAGAATACTCGGATGTGTGTGTGGGGAGGTGAAGGGCTTACCTCCGAAGCGGGAGATTGACTTCCGAATATACCTGGTGGATAATGCTAAACCAGTATTTTGGCCAGTGTGCCACATGGCTCCTCGTGAGAGGAGGGAACTCCATAAGTAAGTAGGCGATTTGCTTGAGAAGGGGTTCATAAGACGAAGTGTATCGGAGTGAGGTGCTCCAGTAGTTTTTGTCACGAAGGCGGATGGGTCCCTCAGACTTTGTGTAGGCTAAAGGGAACTAAATAAACTCACAAAGAAGAATAGACACCCATTGCCAAGGATTGATGATCTCTTTGATCAGTTGGCTGGCGCCTCAGTATTTATGTAGTAGGACTCAGCCACGGAAGTTCATCAGTTGAGAGTGGCTGAGGATAGCATAGAAAAGACTACCTTTAGGACTCCGGATGTTTTTTTTTAGGAGTGGCTGGTGATGCCATTCGGTTTGACGAACGCCCCCGCATACTTTGTTGATTTGATGAGAAGGGTGTTCAAGGAGTACCTAAATAAGTTCGTGATGGTCTTTGTGGATGACATCTGGGTCTTTTCTAGGAGCGAAATAAGTTTTCGTATGTGCTCAATGGGGTGAGCAAAGCCAGTTATGGGAAAGCGGTGGTTTTGGAGCGAGACTGGCGAGGACATCCAAAATTGGTCAAGGGCTTAATTATTTAGCCATTTTTACTAGTATCATCTCACGTAGGTCGTCTGAATTCGAAGGAGGTATCCCTTGGGTGTTTGTCTGATATTGGTTTAGGCCTTTGGGGCTTGCATTTGGGGGATGCCGAATTCGAATAGGGTGGTCTGCGTGGGAGACAGTTGTGACGATTTTGGATGATATCCTGGTGGAGAAGAGCATGCCCTACATCTTAGGGAAGTGTTGGAGACTCTTCGAGCGCATAGTCTTAGGACAGCAAAAGTGGATGGGATCCTTAGCATCCTATGAGTAAGGGTAACATGGTAGCGGACGCCTTAAGTAGAAAAAGGTTGTCCTTGAGTTCATTGTTCGTTGAACGACGGAGCTTAGAGTTTATTTCTATGATTGACTTTAGACCTTCCGTTGACTTTGTACCCGGTTTGCTAGCCTCCTTGGAGGTTAGACCTACTCTTTTGGGGCGGATTGGAGAAGCACAGAGGGATGACCCACAGTTGGTTGAGTTGGTGGAGGAGCTCATAAGGGGGGGAGTCGTCCAGCCATTTGAGTAGGTACACCCTAGACGATAGGGGGTGCTTGCGTAGAAACGGTAAACTTTGTACCGCAAGACGAGGGTTTGAGGAAGGTTATTTTTGATGATGCACACCGTACTAGGATGACCATTCATCCCGGTGGGAACAAGATGTATCAAGACATAAAGAGGGTTTTCTTCTGGACCGGTAGGAAGAAAGATGGGGCCGAGTATGTCGCTCGATGCTTGGTGTGCCAACAAGTAAAAGCAGAGCAAAAGAAACCAGGTGGGTTGCTTCACCCATTGGAAGTTCCGCAATGGAAGTGGGATAGCATCTCGATGGATTTTATTGACGGGTTACCCAGATCAAGAAAGGGTAATACGGGAATTTGGGTGGTAGTAGACAGACTTACTAAGAGCACCCGTTTTTATACCTATGAAGAGCAAGGGGACCGCTCCATGGCTAGCTTCTTTATATCTGCGAGAGATAGTTCGATTGCATGGGGTACCCTCTAGCATAGTGAGTAATCGAGATCCTATCTTCACTAGCGAGTTCTGGAGAAGTTTGCAAGAAGCAGTGAGGACTCAGTTGTGTTTGAGTACCGCATATCATCCTCAGACGGATGGCCAGACCGAGAGGGTGAATCATGTCCTAGAAGACCTTTTGAGACTTTGTATCTTAGATTTTGGAGGTACATGGGAAGAGCATCTTCCATTGGTGGAGTTCGCGTATAATAATAGCTTTCAGTCCGGTATTGGTATGGCACCTTTCGAAGCTCTTTATGAAAGGCCTTGTCGATCACCTACACGTTGGTAGGAATCTACGGATGAGATCTTGCTTGGGCCGATAAGGTTAGAAAGACTTCGGGAAAAGATTGATTTGATTCAAAGAAGGATGAAAGCGACGCAAGATAAACAGAAATCTTATGCGGACAAGTGGAGAACAGAGCTTGAGTTTGATATTAGGACATGCTTTTTATCAAGATATCTCCGTTACGGAATGTGGTTCACTTTGGATCTGTTGGGAAGTGAGTACCAAGGTTTGTTGGGCCGTTTCCTATTAAGGAAAGGATTGGACAGATGACATATAGAGTGGAGTTGCCCGACAGGCTTAGTGGTGTACATGATATATTCCATGTGTTACATTTGAGGAAGTTCCTACATGAGACCGCAGAGGCGGTAAAGCCGAGCCTGCTTAGAGAAGTGGAAGTAGAGCGTGAAGCGACGATTCGACGAGCTCCTACTTGCATCCTTGGGTCAGAGATTTGGAAGTTGGGAAACAGAGAGGTTCAACTAGTCAAAGTACGAAGGGGTGATGAAGAGAGCGACGCTACCTGGGAGACGGAAGCGAAGAGGCGTTCGAGGTACCCTTTTTCTTTCGGAGGGTATGTCCTTTTGTTTCTCCTTCATCACATATCTTGTGCTTATCTTATCCTTAGTATGTCCTCTCGTTAGTACCTTTGACCTTCAGATAGGATAGTCCTATGGTTGAAACATGTGTTTGAGACATGTTATGTATGATGGATGCAAGTGGATGCAAGTGTTTGCTAGTGGTTGCTCGTGGATGCATATACACACACTCTAGGCACTAGATCGGCTCAATCACTTCGTATTGCATATTGCATAAAATTGTGTGTAGGAAGCTATATTATGGATGTATAATGATTGTGTTATCATATGGATGATGCATTTTGGTGAATGATTGTGCACTCATGTAGATATTGTATGTGTCGATAGGGTTCTCTCGCATACATAATGGATGCATGGCACTATCATGGTTTGCATATGTTCATACATTAGATAGGGAACATATACACACACTTTTTGCATATGCTCATACATTATTAGAAATTGTTTTAAGGACAATGGATGCCCGTGGTTGATGGTTTGAGTAGATGGTTGTTTGATGGTAGGATATGCATTCTCCTTAGCTTAGAGATTTCGGGGACGAAATCCTTTAAGGAGGGGAGAATGTAACACCCCGAATTTTAGTTAATACTAAAATTCACTAATTATAGGATAAATAATCTCAGATGTGGGAATTGGGGGTAACGGGATGCGTCATTGCGTTCGTCTCGGAAAAATACGCGAAATAGAGTCCGAGTTTTCGAGAATCGGAGTCCGTATGGCCCGGTTATGGCCCAAAGAAGTTTTCAGAAAATTCAAAGATAAAAACAGATTTAAAAATTCAGAATTTGAAATAGAAGCAGCGGGTCAGGCGGGAGAAATTCCCGCCCTAGCCATGTCGACAGCGCTGTCGACAGGGCTGTCGACAGGGGTGTCGACTGCCCTGTCGACAGGGGTGCGACGCCCAGTGAAACTGGGTGCACCAGTTTGGGTTCTTGTGCTGGCCTAGAGGGCTGGTTCTAGAGATTTCCTAAATCTAACGGTCCTAATCTAACCTAGGGTTAATCTAAGGGCCTAAAACACTACCTAATCCTATAAATAAGACCCCAACCCTACCCTAATTCATTCATAATTAGGTTTTGTAACTAAACTATGGCAAAATGAAATTTGAGCATGGCCTCCACAAATCAATGAAGAGAGTTGCAAGCTAATCAACATCTTCTTCAATTAAAGCCACTAATTCCACTTCATAAGTTTGCTAATCTTGGTTTTGGTGAGTTTCTATGGCTTTAATAATCAATTGTTAATTTGATTATGGTAGGATGTGATAAGACATGGCTATGTTTGTGGATAAATATGTTTATGCAAGTTTGTATGATATGTGATTTGCAAGTTTTATGTTATATGCGAGGTTAATGCCATGTTTTATGATGCAAAACACTATGTTCAACATTTATGCATATGTAACATGTTATGCAAACTATATGTGAGAGTATATGCAAGTTATATGTAACATGATATGCAAGTTATGCATGTGATTTTATGCATGCTAAATATTTGGTGTTATGCATGCTAAGTATTTGATTTTATGCATGTTAAGTATGTGAATGCTTATGCAAGTATGTGAATGCTTATGCAAGTATGTGAATGCTTATGCAAGTATATGAATGCTTATGCAAGTTATGTGTATGCTTAAATGCATGTTTAACATGTTATGCAAGTTATGAGAATGCTTATATGCAAGTTCAACATGTTATGCAAGATATGTGTATGATAATATGCAAGCTCATATGCAACATGTTATGCAAATCATGTGTATGATAATATGCAAGTTTGGGTTAAATGTAGTTGGGTTAATATATGCTCATAAATGCAAGTTGACATCTTCTTAACCCATGACAAAGTTATATGCTAAACCCATGATATTTGTGATGGATCTTTCCCTTTATTATGTCGTGAAATGAGAACGATTTACGTGGGGAACGATGGGGTAATAAATATGTTAATAAAAGTATGATTGGGTATGATAAGCATACCATAAAAATAAATTAACATAAGTGGGAATTTACCTATTGAGTTAGGTCTACCCCATGGGAATTTACCTATTGAGTTAGGTCTACCCATGTTATGAAAAATGTGTAATTAATTAGGGATAATTAATTGTGGGGGTGATTAATTAGGTGTAATTAATCAACTAAGACACGAGGTTGGACCCTTTTGTAGCGGAAGTCTGCCCGGAACCGACCGGCCATCCAGCGGCTACAAATGATTGGCCCAATGTGAGAGGTCTTAGTCACAAACTAAATACGTGATTAAC
Organism: Allium sativum; assembly: GCA_030737875.1. Classification (NCBI taxonomy): domain Eukaryota; kingdom Viridiplantae; phylum Streptophyta; class Magnoliopsida; order Asparagales; family Amaryllidaceae; genus Allium; species Allium sativum. Next base: position 155,480,161 of record CM060912.1, read on the forward strand.
GTAAAGACACGAGGTTAGACTCGGTTATGACGTAAGGCTGCCCGGACCCAACCGGCTTAACCAGCGGTCATAAAAGATAGTCTAATGTGAGAGGTCTTTAGGAGGATCACGGTCTTAATTAATTAAGAAACACTTAACCAAATTAGCATGTAGTGGGACATGAGGGTTAAGTGGGTGCCTTGGGTGGCATGTAGTAACTAGTGGGGGTGCCTCGGGTGGCATGAGGAAACTAGTGGGTTGCCTTGGGTGGCAATAGAAAATACGATTAGAATACTTAACCAAAGTGGAACATGTAATTAAACATGATTAAAGGGTTAAGTAAGTGCCTTGGGTGGCATGTGGGAATCAAGTAAGTGCTTTGGGTGGCATGTGGAAATCTAGTGGGTGCCCTTAGTGGCAATTGAAATATGATTGATGACTTAACCAAATCTTAACATGTAAGGGGGCATGATTATAAAAAGGGGTTAAGTGGGATGCACTAGATAAAAATAGCAAGCTTAAGTAGTAGCTTGTGGGGGCCCATTTCAACCAATATCCCAAACGTATCTTTGTGGGCCCGACTCTGGTCGGGTGACGGGACACGCATATTGGGCTTGACTATAAGTGGCCAAAACGGGTTAGCGGTGGCAATGCAGGATCAACGGGTTTCATATGCGTGTGTGGACCCGGGCTGGTTGGTAAGTCGTTGTTGCATCGTGTAGATATAAAGCCGTGCACAGTGATATTATCTGGTAGCCACTTTGGGGAATGATACACCCCCTTTTGTGGGACCAGCACGGGTATCTACGGTAGGGAGCCGATCGCTTGGGGGTAGTGGGTACACCTAGTAAAGATAGGGGCAGACGGCACCTGTGTAGGGGTACAAGAAACTACCGGGTAAAAATTGCTAAGTACACTTAGTGGGATCAACCTTTAAGTAGGAATTACTCTTGGTGGGTAGAACTGGTGTGGTGCAGTGTAGGAATTACCCTTGGGTGAATAAGTCTGGGGTGGTGTAAGAATTATCCTTGGGTGGATAAATGCGTCTTTTCGGTTATCGTAGTACATCCGGTGTTTAGTTGGCTACTTAGTGTAGTCATTATCCCCAGAGGTACCGTACCTTATTTATGTCATACCCTAATTGCTTTAATGGTTGTATTGTTAGGGTTATAGGACTCACTCAGACTTATGTCTGACCCCGTTGTTTTTATCTTTTTCCCAACCCTCAGGTTTTCAGAGTGGGCCTAGCACTAGTGGGCTTGGATCAGATCGCTATATCTATCTTTTGGGCTTGGACCGTAGAAGTAAAGCTCGGTTTATCTTTTCTATTATGGCTATTGTCTATGTAGTGGGATTATGTACTTCTATTTTATCAGAATGGATATTATGTACAAATAGTTGTTATGGTTTTGTGATGTAACCAAACATGTTTTACTTTCCGCTGCAATGAAATAATGTTTTAAATTTTCAAGTATTACTTATATCTATCTTGTGGTAATTTTTCTGTTCTATACTCACTAAAAATACTCCACCAAAACTAAGGCATTCCCTTAGCGAGTGACCTTAGCGGGTGTGGGGTTTTACAATTGCTTTTGAAAAGGATTTGGAAAAGTTAAACCAAGTGTTCGGAGTTTACTGACACCAGTCACATGACTGACCCAGAGTTTACTTTGTTTTGTTTTCCCCTAAATTCTTGGGTGCCGAATTTTGTATGGGCAGTCAAGTAGTCGGGTTTTACATATACTTGGAGAGATGGAGCAGGAGGCTTCAGGATTATATAGCTATTGTAATTTCCGCTGTGTTGTAAGTATTGTACTCCGATAATGGTATTGTATACAGATACAGATTTATATTTCAAAGTTATGTTATATAGTAAATTTTATTCCTTCCGCTGTGAGATTCGTGTTTACTCTGATTCTATGGTTTTATGTTCTTCTTCTATTCTAATTTTCTATCTTATCTATTCTCATCCTCCAACTTCTTTCTATTAAATATCTGGTATCTCCGATGCTTGGATAATCGATATGAGTTTATGTCGATTACCAAGGTCGCAAATTCCCCAGGTCGTTACAGTGGTATCAGAGCGAGGTTAAGTAATTACCTTGGCTCTGTGGCGTGGCTTAGTAGAGATGGGGTTAGGAATGCCCTAGATTGAGTTGAGTGTATATATACGAGTGAACATATTTGTAGATTTTATAAAAATTGTTTTATATTGTGGAGATTTATTGGTTGAGTGGTTTATGAGTTCTGGTCGATCAGTTTGATCCACTGTATCGGTAAGGGTTTCTAAACACTCGAGTACGATGAACTGACACAATATGGTTTGAAAGAGGGTAAACGAAATAATTTTACACAAAATATATTTTGATATAATATATATTTATATGTATTGGAAATATTATAGTATTGTACGTGTTAGTTGTTGTTATAATCGAGTAAGATTATAATTGAGATGGTTATATTTACATAACCAAATAAAATTCGTATAATTGTTACGAAATGAATTAAATCTGAATTTAAATCAGAATTGAAATTAAAACTCTGAAATTGGAGAAGTGTTTGTAAATGGATTTGGATTAAATATATGAGAATTTTAAAATCCAAGGAGATTTTGAATTGTTTTACAAGCATTGTGAATGGTATTTTGAAATGAATTTCAAAATGGAAATGTTTAGAAATGGTTTTGTAAGTGATATAGTATTGAACTCACTTGGGTCACTGGGAAATAATTCCGATGATGATCCGAACATCATCGGTGTTCATTTTCGAGTTTCTAAGTGATGGATTACTACCAAAGATTTTGTTTTTTGAATTGTTTGGAGGAAACAAGTTGTTCAGAAATTCAAATGTTTTGAATTGTTATTATGATTTCAAATTGATTTGAAATAAAACCCCAAAATTTAAATTCTGGAATTTAAATTTTACTTATGAAGTTAAATAGATTGAGATGGTAAAAGTAAATAAATAAATTAGAAATTTACTTGAAATAAGTTAAATAAAACTGGATTTGATTAGAGAATAATCTGGAATGGAATTGAGTTGATAAGTTAAGAGTTTGGAATTTGAGATTGGAGTTCGCATGGAATTCGACTTGGATATGAGCGAATGATTTGGTTTGAGAATAAACTGATTAGAGATTGATTGGGATGACATTGGTATATGCAGAATTGGTAATAGATGGAAATGATATAATGATATGCCCGACAAAAAGGTACAAGTTTATTTTATATGGGTATGAGATTTTTATGAGTCGAATTGGCAAGCCACTTGGCTGTTTGATTTTCTTTTGGGTTGGAGAAGGCCTAGAGAGGCGAGTTGTAGTTGTACCGACTGAGCCGTACAAAGAAGGTGCTGGCGAAATTTTTCGAAAATTTAAGGTGTTAGAAAATTTTCAGAATTTATGAATTTTTTTTATTAATAGAAATGAATTATTAATTTAGTTAAAATTAATCTGTTTAGTTGAAACTGAAGTTAAAGAAGTAAACAAATAATTTTTTAATCCAGTTAATAGGGTTTGTTTTCTACCTTAGCAATTTCGAGGACGAAATTATTTTAAGGGGGAAAGAATGTAACGACCCATATTTTTACGATATTATAAATAATTTATTTAATTATTTAAATAATGGTTTGTAATTTAAAATGACTAAAATTAAATAATATTGAATATTTAATTAGTATAAATAATAGAATAATATATTTAATTCTGAAATAATCAAAATTAAGTTAAATTGATAATATTGTGTGAATTGGACAAGTTAAAATATATAACTCAGTTTAGAATTGAATTATATTAACGAATTTATTTATAAATGTCAGTTGAACGTATAATTTATATTATAATTATAATTGAGCCCGAAATGGCGCGGCAGTTCGTAATTTGGCGATTCAAACTTTAAACGAATATACAAAATCCGTTTTAAGTCGGATTTTTGTGAAACAAGAAACTTTCGGAGCTAGTGAAGTATATTTTTCTAATGGAAGAGAAAAATCGAGATTTTGTTGGGCATATTTTGATTTATGTCCAAATCAAATTTTTGAATAGTCGCAACGGAATTCCTTTATAATTTATAAAGATTTATTTATATTATAAATGGATTTTTAATATAAATTGAATACTGATTTAATCTGGATTTGAAATGTCGAATTATAAATTAAGATAGGAATATGTTGGTGCTGTATTATATACTATGTGAATATATATACGATAATATTAATTTATTAATATTTAATTTAATTATTTTTAAATATATTAATATTTAAATTGGTTTATTTGGAGCTTTAAAATAGCCAGTTTTGCAAATGAACTCCGTTTTCGACGAAACAAATATTGTTGGATCCCGAATATTAAATTATTGTTAGATTTCAATTTCATGATTTTTGGAGTCCGTATGTGGGCGTGCGGAATTTTAGTGTGAAAAATAGTCGATAATTTGACCTTTAAAAATATGCCGTGTGAGCAAACGGATTCGGAATTCGACGAAACAAGTTTCGTTGGGTCCATAATATCAAACTGTAGTTGTACGTCCATTTTCATCGAAATTGGATAAGATATGTGATCATATGAATTTTTAAACGATAAAATTCAATATAAACTAATAATATAATCAATATAAAATTATTAAAACTATCCTATAAATAGACCTTATCCCTTCTAACCCTAGGTTGATATTTTTCGGTGGTCAAACATAAGCCCCGTATGTTTTTCCTTTCAGTAAGGATTTCGGTCCTCTTTAAAAAAATAAGATAAGACCAGATAATAATGTGATCAAGCAAGGATATTCGAACGCCTTAAATCCTCCTCTTCAATTCTACATTTGTTTTACTTGGTGCGATGCACACTTCTGGAGTTTGGAAAGACAACAGCAAAGACTTGGGTTTCACTTTTATTGGAATTCGGTTATCTGCGATTTCAAGAAAGGGAGGTAGGTACCAATCGATGGAATGTGAAGAGCGATGTATGAGGAGGTCGAAGCCGACATGTGGGTGACGGTGGCGTTTCGTATAGGGGCCCGAATTCGCCAATTTAAGGCGTAGAAGCATTTGTGTTCAAAGCCAATTTCAGGGTCTATAGGGTGTAACACCCCATAATTTTAAAACATGACATAAGAGATAATAAAAGAATAATTAATTTTTAAAGAAGAATTGAGTGAAACGGGTTACGCCATTACGTTTGTCTCGGAATTCTGCTTGAGATAGAGTCTGGGTTTGCGTAAAACAGATAACGTATGAAGGAGTTATGGACAATAGAAGTTAGGTAGAACAATCAGGAAATTGGCTAGAATAACTGGCGCACTTGTGAAGTGCGCCAGAATAAAATTTCACTAGCGCACCTGGGAAGTGCGCCCAGGTCGAGCCAGATCTGCAGAATTCTGGAGGGTTCCATGATGACGTGTCTTTTTAATCTCAGCGGTTCTGATGGTTTCTAATCTAACCTAAAAGTCCTAATTCACCTAATACATCTATAAATAAACACCTAAACCTAATCCTAATTTCATTGTTATCATCCATGGCGCCTCCATGCTGCTCCAATCTAAATTAAAATAAGCTTTTCTTCTCCATCTAGTCAAATTAGAAGATCGGATCTACAGATCAAAATAGGGGTATTCTAAGATCAAGATCTGTAACAACGGTTTAGCTAATCAAATTCAGAATTCAAAATTCAAAATTCAGATCTATTCTCTCTCAATTCTCTAAACCTAACGTTGTGAGTTTCTAGTCACTTTTAGGTTTAAATAAATAACAGTAAATTGTGAAAGACTATGAATTGGATATGTTGTAAAGTATAAATCTATGCCAGTATTAAATCTTATACTATGTAGATCTTGATAGATCTATTTCTCTAGGTCTGATATAATTGTGGTTATTCTATGATGTTGCCTATGCAGATCATGATAGATCTAATTCTCTAGATCTGACGCAATTGTTGCAATACTATGATGTTGCCTTTATGGATCTTGATTTGTAACTACGTTGTGGTAAATGTAAATCTATTAATCTTGACAGTTGCAACATTTGTTAGATCTAATTTTGTATGTAAATCACCTTTCATGTTGCGATCAACTTAGATATGTTGTAAGTTGGACATATTTAGATCTAAACATGCTATTATCATGTTTTATGCTAGATCCACTTTATGATCATGTTTTTTGCTAGATCCATTTTATGATCATATCTTATGCTATGATAGATCTATCTCTCGAGATCCGATTCAATTGTGATTGTTCTAGTATGTTATTTTTGTTTCATTTGGATAGATCAAATCATTTTTGTGAACCATGAACATATGCCACCTTTAATTGATTAGGATTGGGTCTACACCTTTATCTTAATTGTAACCTCTATGATGTGGATTTGGGTAGATCTATTTGTAAACCTGTAGATCTAAAGCAATATTTATGTTAGATCCCGTTATGATGATGATTACATGTTCATGACAATATGTATGTTCATCTTGATATGATGTTAATTACATGTCCATTCACTTTGTTATCATGCTAGTATGTTTATGCCAATATATGTTGAAACTATCACCTCTATCATATTCCCCTGTTCATTGTTGTGGCTAGACAACTTATTAGCCTAGATGCCGCCAAAATACTTGTGAATATGTTAGTCAAAGAAACGCAGGAAAAGGGGATTATAATTGGCATGTAATCTTTAAATGAATTGATATGTAATTCAAATTATCAGTAAAATAGGTATTGACACCTATAAAAGGAAAGGATTAATTAATAAATTAATTTATCAAAAACGGAATGTTTAGTATTACAATTAGGAATTGTAATTGCACTTATGACACGAGGTTAGGTTACATTTGTGGTGGAAGTCTGCTCGGACCCGACCGGCATATCCAGCAACCACTAATGTTGAACCTAATGTGGGAGGTCTAAGTACATAAATATGAATCAAGCTAAGACACGAGATTAGGCCTAATTGTGGAATAAGACTGCCAGGACCCGACTGGCATATCCAGTATCCACATGTTGTAGGCCGAACGTGGGAGGTCCAGCGCAATATAACCATAAATGGACATGGTAATGAATTGGACTACTTAACCTAAATTAATCCAAATGGATTGTATGAACTTAAATTTAAGTTGGGGGTTAAGTAAACTTGGCTGAATTAAAAGGGAGGGTTAAGTAAATCTTGGGTAGGTAGGTAATATTAGTACATACAGGCCCACAAACTTAACCGTTAAATAAACATGCTTGAATCAGTGGGAGGGTTAAGTAAATCTTGGGTAGGTGGGTAATATTAGTATATATAGGCCCACAAACTTAACCTGATAAGGTTATGTAATTAAAGACACCTTTTAGGTAAACATAACCAGTTGAAAACCTAGTAGTGGGGACGCAGGACAAAGGGGAGAGCTAGCATCATCTTATGTGGGACCCATTTCAGTCAGTAACCCTTAAATAGGTATCAAACGGGTACTCCGAACTTGGTTGGAGTGGGGCACGCTTATTGAGCTGATTGTAAGAGATCCAAACGTGGAGGCGGTGTTCACGGCGCGTTCCAACGGGGTCATGTGCATGCATGACTCTGCCTACTAGGGAAGATAAGACGTTGTGACATCGGTAGATATGGTTGTGCACATCCGGAAAATAAAGGGTTGCCACTTTAGGGAGTGATACACCGTACTGTGGGGCCAGCACATGTTATCTACTGTATAGGGAGCCGATCGATTGGGGGTAGTAAATAGGGTACATCTAGTCCTATTTGTTTGTGTGGGGTACCTGTGTTTCTATCTGGGCTAACACCCGTTATTTCTGTTTAGGTACCAGTTCTGTTTGGGTTAAAACCCGTTACTAGAGTACACCTAAAACTACCATTATGTTTCTACTGGGATCATCCTATTTTTGTTAAGCAATTGGGGAGTATGTAATCCTATTACATATCTGTTATACTAGTATTGGTGCAGAGTAAGGAAAGTATTAAGAAGCGCTATCTATTCTATCCTGTTGTCCTGTTTACCTTGTCATACCTTCCATTAATGTAGTGATCTCTCTTATTCACTTTGTATGCCTATCATGTTACTTTTATTTATTTGCTGGATAAAAGTAACTAGACTCGCCAGACTTTATGTCTGACCCTTTTTGTTTCCCCTTCTTTCTTGCGTTCCCCCCAGGTTCTCATGGAGGAAACACACAGGGTTGATCGTGATTCTGCTTTTTTTGCTGGAGCTACTGATATGTATGGATCAAGCTCCTATCTTTGTTGCTATGGCCATATTTTGTTCTTGGAGAATTTTCTTTCTTTTATGTACTCTGATATTTCTGAAGTACAAGCCAGTGGTTTTTATGTTGTAATGGGTTTTTATATTTCAGACAAATAATGCTTTGGACCACGGTATTTTAATGCTTTGGACCACGGTATTTTGATGATTAATAAAGTTGTTTATTTCCGCTGCAAAAAAATTTATATCTGTCTTGTAGTATTCTGTGTCTGTTTACCTAAACGCTTCACGAAACTTAATGCATTCCCTTTGTTAGTGGCATTAACGGAAGCGGGGTGTCGAATTTGGTATCGGAGCTTAAGGTTACCAGATTAGATAAGATTTTTTGAAAAACATTTTCAAATTGAGTTTTAGAAGAAAGTATTTTCAAAAAGAAAAGTCAGTTTTGAAAATACTAACTAAAAAGCCATATGTAATATCCTTCGGTCCTTTATCTAAATTTCTTCCCTTTTCATTTTTCAGCACGTCTGGGAACAAAACATTCATAATATCCCAGAGGGCGTCACAATACCCGGATGGTTTCGTTGGTATTTGTAGGCCACGGCGCCTACCGAAGGCCAAAGAGATGTTCCACCCCCAGCTGCACCAATCATTCCTCCTCCTCCCCCTTCAAGAGCAGATAACTTCGCCAAGATCTACAAAGACTTCCGTGCTATGGGAGGGAAGCCATTCCATGGGAATGAGACATTCGTTGAAGCTCGAAATTGGCTCAAGGAGACCGAGGACTTCTTCGTAATCTTTGAAGTAGAGGATAGGAGGAAGATTCAGTTAGCTGCTTGGCTATTAAAGGACGAAGCCTCATTTTGGTGGGAAGTCACCCAAGCTGGACGTCTGGTGGAAACGTAGGAAGATTGTAGGCAAAGATTTGAAATGAAATTTCTTTCCCAAGCCGAGAAAAGCATGCAGATGGAGAGGTTCTTAGCACTCAAACAAGGAAACTTGATGGTGAAAGAATATGTGAACAAATTCAACCAGCTAGCCAGGTTCGGGTTAGAATTGGTGGATATGCCACACAAAAAGGCTTTACGGTTTGCTAAAGGGCTGAATGAACCCCTTCATGGGTTAGCCATGTCCCATATCCCAATGGGAGCCACTTTTGAGAAACTTGTTGATATGGCCCTAATGCATGAGGAAGACAAGGGAGAAAAGAAGGAAGAAAAGGACGAGGAAGCAACGCAAAATGAGAAGGTGTGGCCCAAGAAGGGACAACAGCAGAAGAAAGGTGAAAAGAATGACAAGGTTAAAGATAAGAGGAAGTGCCATAGTTGTGGGTGAGAGGGTCACTTAGCCAAGGACTGCAGGAAAAGGAAGAATGCTTGCTTCGCTTGTGGAGAGGTCGAGCATCTTATTAAGGATTGCCCGAAGAAACGGGGACAAGGTCAAATGGCAGGAACTTCTGGAGAGAAGGTGCATGTGCTCGCGAAGTGCTCCTGAAAGATGTATAAAAATTTCCGTAGAAAGTTTAGTTTCTCTTTCAAATCATCCAGTTATAACACATTTTAATTCTGGCGCTTCACACTTATTTATATCTAGTTTTGTTGTTGGATCTCAGCACTTAGTTACTAGTATGGTAGTGGATCCCATAGTTGTCTCAAACCCCATTGATGATTCGGCTCATTTATCAATGATTTGTAGGGGTTTGAGAATATCTGTGCTAGGCGTCAAATTTGAATGCGATGCATATGTGCTCGGTTTTATGGGCTATGGGTTGATTCTAGGGATAAGTTGGCTTACCACATATGGTGCCATTCTGGGTGGTGAGAGGAGGGTCGTTAAGCACCCTCGAAATTTCTTGTGACCCATAAGGGTCTGTCATGCTGAGTCTCCTAGAGTCTCTTGAGGCATCTATCGATGATCTGAGATCGGCACCAATAGTCCGTGAGTATCCTGATGTCTTAGATGAGGTTCGGGGTTTACCCCCGAGGCGCGGGAATGATTTCCGTATATATCGGGTGGACAATGTAAAGCCGGTTGCATTACCTGTGCGCCATATGGCTCCTAAAAGAGAAGAGGGAATTTGATAAGCAAGTGGCGGGGCTACTTGATAAGAAGTTTGATAGGTGAATCATATCAGGATGGGAAACCTATTGAAGACAGTCCTTGAGGAAGCCCATCATTCCAAGATGACTATTCATCCAAGTGGCGATAAAATGTATAGAGTTCGAGGTAGTGGGGCCAAACTTGCATACTTGGATCGGAGGTTAAGAAGCTACGCAAATGAGAAGTCAAGTTAGTGAAGGTACAGTGGGGAGACAACCAAGAAGATGCAACTTGGGAGATCGAAGACAAGATTTTTATGCTTCGTACCCTTTCCTTTTCAAGGGAATGTTCTTAACTTCTCTTCCAAAAGCTTTTATTCGCATTTGCTTTTATCATCTGATTATATCCTATCGATCAAACCTTCGACCTTTAGGTAGGAAATCCCATTATTGTAAACATGTGTTTGAGACATGTTATGTTTGATGGATGCAAGTGAGTGCAAGTGTTTGCTAGTGGTTGGTTGCCTGTGGATGCATATACACACATACTAGGCACTAGATCGTCTCAATCACTCTCTCATACTGCATATGGATGTGTGTGCATTTTCTTTTCTTTTATGGATGAAAATGGATGAGTTAGCATATGGATGTTGCACTTGTACGAATCGACGTGAACACATATAGAACTTACATGTTATAATAAGATTATTTGCATGCATAATGGACGCATTGCACTATCATGTTTTGCATTAAGGAGGTCAACTGAATCAGTAGACCGCCTGATTTTTCATTAGGATAAGGAAATATACACACACTTTGCATATGTTCATGAAAGTATTAGAAATCTGTTAAGGACAATGGATGCCCGTGATTGATGGATGAGTAGATGGATGATGGATGGTAGGACGTACATTCCTTTCTGCTTCGAGATTTCGGGGACGAGATCCTTTAAGTGGGGGGAATGTAACACCCCATAATTTAGAACATTACATAAGAGATAATTAAAAAAAATTAAAGAAGAATTAAGTGAAATGGGTTATGCCATTGCGTTCGTCTCGGAATTCTTCTTGAGATAGAGTCTGGGCTTGCGTAAAACGGATACCGTATGAAGGAGTTATGGATGATAGAAGTTGGGCAGAACAATCAGGAAATGGGCCAGAATAACTGGCGCACTTGTGAAGTGCGCCAGAACAAAATTGCACTGGCGCACCTGGGAAGTGCGCCCAGGCCGAGCCAGATCTGCAGAATTCTGGAGAGTTCCATGATGACGTGTCTTTTTAATCTGAGCGGTTCTGATGGTTTCTAATCTAATCTAAAGGTCCTAATTCACCTAATACATCTATAAATAAACACCTAAACCTAACCCTAGTCTTATTGTTATCATCCATGGGGCCTCCATGCTGCTCTAATCTAAATTAAAACAAGCTTTTCTTCTCCATCAAGTCAAATTAGAAGATCAGATCTACAAATCAAAATAGGGGTATTCTAAGATCAAGATATGCAACAACGGTTTAGCTAATCAAATTCAGAATTCAGATCTATTCTCTCTCAATTCTCTAAACCTAACGCTGTGAGTTTCTATTCACTTTTAGGTTTAAATAAATAACAGTAAATTGTGAAAGACTATGAATTGGATATGTAGTAAAGTATAAATCTATGCCAGTATTAAATCTTATACTATGTAGATCTTGATAGATCTATTTCTCTAGGTCTGATATAATTGTGGTTATTCTATGATGTTTCCTATGTAGATCATGATAGATATAATTCTCTAGATCTGACGCAATTGTGGCTATACTATGATGTTGCCTTTATGGATCTTGATTTGTAACTACGTTGTGGTAAATGTAAATCTATTAATCTTGACAGTTGCAACATTGGTTAGATCTAATTTTGTATGTAAATCACCTTTCATGTTGCGATCAACTTAGATATGTTGTAAGTTGGACATATTTAGATCTAAACATGATATTATCATGTTTTATGCTAGATCCACTTTATGATCATGTTTCATGCTAGATCCATTTTATGATCATATCTTATGCTATGATAGATCTATCTTTCGAGATCCAATTCAATTGTGATTGTTCTAGTATGTTATTTTTGTTTCATTTGGATAGATCAAATCATTTATGTGAACCATGAACATATGCCACCTTGAATTGATTAGGATTGGGTCCACATCTTTATCTTAATTGTAACCTCTATGATGTGAATTTGGTAGATCTATTTATAAACCTGTAGATCTAAAGCAATATTTATGTTAGATCCCGTTATGACGATGATTACATGTTCATGACAAAATGTATGTTCACCTTGATATGATGTTAATTACATGTCCATTCACTTTGTTATCATACTAGTACATTTATGCCAATATATGTTGAAACTATTACCTCTATCATATTCCCCTGTTCATTGTTATGGCTAGACTACTTATTAGCCTAGATACCGCCAAAATACGTGCGAATATGTTAGTGAAAGAAACAGGGGAAAAGGGATTTATAATTGGCATGTAATCTTTAAATGAATTGATAAGTAATTCAAATTATCAGTAAAATAGGTATTGACACCTATAAAAGGAAAGGGTTTATTAATAAATTAATTTATCAAAAATGGAATGTTTAGTAATTACAATTAGGAATTGTAATTGTACTTATGACACGAGGTTAGGTTACACTAGTGGTGGAAGTCTACCCGGACCCGACCGACATATCCAGCAGCCACTAATGTTGAACCTAATGTGGAAGGTCTAAGTACGTAAATACGAATCGGGCTAAGACACAAGGTTAGGCCCAACTGTGGAATAAGACTGCCCAGACCCGACCGGCATATCGACCATCCACATGTTGTAGGCCTAATGTGGGAGGTCTGCCCATTATAACCATAAATGGACATGGTAATGAATTGGACTACTTAACCTAAATTAATCCATAGGGATAGTATGAACTTAAATTTAAGTTGAGGGTTAAGTAAACTTGGCTGAATAAAAGGGGAGGGTTAAGTAAATCTTGGGTAGGTGGGTAATATTAGTATATATAGGCCCACAAATTTAACTGTTAAATAAACATGCTTGAATTAGTGGGAGGGTTAAGTAAATCTTGGGTAGGTGGGTAATATTAGTATATATAGGCCCACAAACTTAACCTGATAAGGTTATGTAATTAAAGACACCTTTTAACTAAACATAATTAATTGAAAACCTAGTAGTGGGGATGCAAGACAAAGGGGAGAGATTGCATCATCTTGTGTGGGACCCATTTCAGTTAGTAACCCTTAAATAGGTATCAAACGGGTACTCCGAACTAGGTCGGAGTGGGGCACGCTTACTAAGCTGATTGTAAGAGATCCAAACGTGGAGGCGGTGTTGAGGGCGCATTCCAACGGGGTCATGTGCGTGCATGACTCCGCCTGCTGGGGAAGATAAGACGTTGTGACTTCAGTAGATATGGTTGTGCACATCCGGAAAATGAAGGGTTGCCACTTTAGGGAGTGATACACCCTACTGTGGGGCCAGCACAGGGTATCTACGGAATAGGGAGCCGATCTATTGGTGGTAGTAAATAGGGTACTTCTAGTCCTGTCTGTTTCTGTGGGGTACCTGTGTTTCTGTCTGGGCTAACACCTGTTATTTCTGTTTAGGTACCAGTTTTGTTTGGGTTAATACCCGTTACTAGAGTACACCTAAAACTACCATTATATTTCTATTGGGATCATCCTGTTTTTGTTAAGCAATTAGGGAGTATGTAATCCTATTACATATTTGTTATACTAGTATTGGTGCAGAGCAAGGAAATTATTAAGAAGTGCTATCTATTCTATCTTGTTGTCCTGTTTACCTTGTCATACCTGCCATTTATGTTGTGATCTCTCTTATCCACTTTGTATGCCTATCATGTTACTTTTATTTATTTACTGGCTAAATGTAACTATACTCGCCAGACTTTATGTCTGACCCTTTTTGTTTCCCCTTCTTTCTTTCGTTCCCCCCAGGTTCTCAGGGAGGAAACACACAGGCTTGATCATGATTCTGCTTATTTTGCTGGCACTACTGATATGTATGGATCAAGCTCCTATCCTTGTTGCTATGGCCATATTTTGTTCTTGGGGAATTTTCTTTCTTTTATGTACTCTGATATTTCTGAAATACAAGACAGTGGTTTTTATGTTGTAATGGGTTTTTATATTTTAGACAAATAATGCTTTGGACCACGGTATTTTGATGATTAATAAAGTTGTTTATTTCCACTGTAAAATTTTTTATATCTGTCTTGTAATATTCTGTGTCTGTTTACCTAAACGCTTCACGAAACTTAATGCATTCCCTTTGTGAGTGTCATTAATGGATGTGGGGTGTCACATAGGGAATCGGAAGGTATGGGTCTAGTCTGAGGTTGAACTGAAGACAATGGTGGCCGTCAGGGTAAGGTTCCAATGAGGTCGAGATGGTCAAAGGCGTTGAATTAGAGTGATGAACGGAATTGGGTTCAAAGTGTTTTCTGGTTAGTTGAAGTTTCCAGTGATTTCAGGGAGCGGTAGAGGTTACTGTCACTGGTGAGGGGGTAGGAGGCTCCTGTGGTGTCAGCTTGGTGATGGGTGTCCTCTCCGATCATGTCTAGTGGTGGCAGTGGGTGTCAAAGAAGATGAATTCATTGGTGAGAGAGATCGAGATTTTTATTTCTGGGAAAAAGACAATGCGTGGATTAGGCATTAATAATCCTAGGACTTATGGGGCTAATGACGGTAATTAAGGGGTTAATACTAATCTATTTAATTGTTAATTTATTCTAATTAAAACCGTGAAAGCTTTTAATAGTATAACTTCGTCATATGTGATCAGAACCAGACGAAACATGATCCGTTGGGATCGTATGGACAACGGCTACACAATGGAACCAACATGGAGTGAATTGGAGCTCGTTACAATTTATAGCGAACTAAATTGTTTGTCTGAATCAACCGACAATTATCGTTATTTAACGATGAACGTCCAATGTGAGTAAATTTCACTAACTCTTCCAGTTATATTTTTATAACGTATTTTTAGAATTGATAAATGATGGTTGATTGTTGTGTGTTGTTTGTTTGGGTGAACTACTAATTGATTGGTTGAAATTATAGATAGAAATATATTTTGATATTATATATATATATATATATCATAAATCAAATATTGATTTTGTTTATCAGAATATTTCATATTGAAATGAAGTTGATGTTAATCATATTGTTTAACATCTGTGGATGCAGGGAAACAGGTTGGAAGGATCCAACTGGATTCCTCAAATATTATTATTGTTTATTTTCATATATTGTGATATATGATGTGATATATTTTCTTTGATTGATTTTTTATGTGTGGATGACACTGGCACTATGATTTTTTATTTTAAATACCATAAGAAATACCGGAATGTGAAAAGGGAATTCTCAATGTGTATATTAAAAATAATATATTTATAAAATCAAAGAATTTTATAAAAGAAAATATTTATAAAATCAAAGGATTTTATAAAAGAAAATATTTATAAAATCAAAGGATTTTATAAAAGGAAATATTTATAAAATCAAAGGATTTTATAAAAGGAAATAGTAGGAAAATAAATAGAATTATAAAAGAAATATTTATTTAGAAAATAAATAGAATTATGAAAGGAATATTTATTTAGAAAATAAATAGAATTATAAAAGGAATATTTGAGAAGTGAATAGAATTTTATAAAAGAAAATATGTGGAAAATAAACATTAAATGGAAATTGGTTTTAACAGATAAATGGAAAAGATTAATTTAAAGTAGATTTTAAATAGAATCTATTTTAACAGATAAATTGAGAAGATTAATTTATAAATAATGTTTTATAAATTAAATAAAATATTTATCATGTGATAAATGGAATATATAAGTCTGAACTTATATAGAGAAGTAGAAATCGGTTTTGACACCGATATTTTAAGATGAATGTGAACTCAGCATTTATAAAGGGAATTATAAATGAGATTTAAGTGTTAGAAATAAAAAGGAGATTTCGTATAAATAATTCGATGAATAGAAGTATAAATAGAATTTGGAAATGGGATATTATTTAAAATATGAAATCAAACTTAATGATTACATAAAAGAAATATTTTTCGCATTCGATGTGAATAATGGATTAAAATGAATATTTTATAAATTAAAACATTTATAAGGAAAAATAGGATTTGAAATAGGAATTCAAATGGGAATTTGAATAAGATAGGAAATAGGGTTGAAATAAAATTAGTTATTCGAATAGAGTTAATCAAATAGAGTTGATCGAATATTAGTTATTCGAATAGAGTTAATCGAATATTAGTTATTCGAATAGAGTTAATTGAATAATAGTTATTCGAAAAGAGTTAATCGAAATAGAGTTAATCGAATATTAGTTATTCAAATAGAGTTAATCGAATATTAGTTATTTGAATAAAGTTAATCGACTATTAGTTATTCGAATAGTTAATCGAATAGAGTTAATCGAATAGAGTTATTCGAATAGAGTTAATCGAATATAGTTATTCGAAGAGAGATTATCGAATATAGTTTATTCGAAGACAAGAGTTATCGAATATAGTTATTCGAAGAAAGATTATCAAATATAGTTTATTCGAAAGAGAGATTATCGAATATAGTCTATTCGAAGAAAAGACTTATCGAATAGAGTTTATTCGAAAGAGAGTTATCGAATAGAGATGATTCGAGAGAGAATTATACATTGAAATTCGATTTTATCGAACTCGGGAAAGTACTATTCACTTTCCGTTTTTAATTAAGATTTATTTATTTATTTATTAATAAATTAGTTGTTTGTTTATTTATACAAATTAATAAATAAAAGTTATATTTAAGTTATTATATTTCAGAAGAATGGGATTATAACACTATTGTTATAATCAAATAATTTCTGTTAAAGAAGTGGATTCGTAAATTAAATCTGAGAGTTACGTAAGAATAGTTTGTTAAAGAGTTAAGTGGTGAACTTTGTCTATTTCAAGGTTAATAATGTTGTTCAGTTATGGCCTGAGAGGTAGTTATACCGCAACTTGATTGACTGCATTTTTAACTAAGGAATGGTTAAGGTTTGATAGGGAAGGTTGGTTAAGTGAATTTAGTTAATGAGTGTAATGGTTTGAGTTGGCATAGCGCTGTTTTATTTAAACATCTGTTTAAATCCAATAAAGGAGTTTTGGAAATGTTTTCCAAATAAGAATCAAAAATGTTTTCTAATAAAGAAAATAAGAAATGGGAGTAAATATGGAAATATTTTCCAATGATAATAATGTATAATTTCTTAATATAGAAGCTGTGTGTGTATATGTATATATGGATGTTTTCCGTTGGTTAAAAAGAAATATTTTCTGGGATATAGAAAATAAATAGTTATAATAGATGGAAGTGTTTTTCCGAGAAAAGTGAGTGGTTAAACGGGTTTTAAGAAAAATATGGAAAAACGAGAATAGGGAAATGAAATAAATTAATTTAAAGGGATAAATGTTGATTAATGATTGATCGACAAGATTTCCATTTGGAATAACGACCTTTGTTTGTACACATGTTTTCCTTTGATAGTTAAATCACCGACTACCAAAGATTTTGACCATTTCCGTTGTCAATATGGAGAGACCGGGATTAGATATATTATCTAAAAACCACTCTGTATGGCATTAGCATTGCGAATCAAATATGATGAAGATAATTGAAGATGGAGTTATATAAGGGCTGTTCAGTAAATCCTAGGTAGAAATTGCCTAAGATGGATTTATAGAATAGTGCCTTCGGGTTGTCAAGTCCCGGGACAACTTGAATGGACAAATGTTTGACAGAGTATATCTGGTAGATTGCGTAAGTTAATCGTTTCAAACATATTTACATTAGTGGCGGAGGAATTCGTTTCTCTTAGCTTATACCCATGGTATTTTTGGGGAAATCAATTTGTGATTTGACGGGTATGACGATGTGGCATTCAACGTAAATGAAGGAGTGATCTGTTAAAAGATACGTTATGACCTCAAGCCTCATCAACTGGGAAATGACAGAAATCGGGCAGGTAGCATGGCTAAGTGGGTCGCACCTAAGTAGGGTATATTGTCACTATCTAGAGAATATTCATATTTGTTACTTCTTTCAATTCTGTATCTCCTGGGAATGGTTATGTTGGTATACCAACCGTAAGATGAAAATATATTCGGAACATTCAAGCGAAATGAATGGTCGGTCATGTGTGGCCGAGTTACAAGATGTTCTTGTTGAACTCCAGTGTATCGCTTCTAGAGTACACTGATCGGAAGGTGATTCCATACCTTTTCATAGTTGGAATTCATTACCTAATAAGAGCCCGTGGTTTTTGATTTTATATTATATATGAAGAGCGTGAGATGAAAGCGTTCTACTAGATTGCTATCTACTTGATTTAGACATTATTATAACGTCAGAAAATATTGATCTTAAGAAATATTTTGTGTTATCGTAAGGTAAAAAAGCATTTGTATCTATGTGTGGATCGGTCTTATGATTATCATTTCTTCTGAAAAGGATTTGGAAAAGTTAAACCAAGTGTTTGGAGTTTACTCACATCAGTAACATGACTGACCCAGAGTTTATTTTGTTTTGTTTTCCTTTAAATTCTTGGGTACTGAATTTTGTACGGACAGTCAAGTAGTCGGGTTTCACAGATACTTGAAACACCCCACCTCCGTTAAGGTCACTCACAAAGGGAATGCATTAACTTTGGTGGAGTATTATAGGTAAAAGGTACAATTAATTTACAAGACAAACATATAAACAGCAGAAAGACTAAGTTTTATTTCATAAGCACGTGGTCTAGTCAAAACATTACAACAACTATCTTAAAAATCGACTTCCAAAATCGTTACATTAAAGCCTCTGTCTTGACTAAAACATAAAGAAGCATAAACAATAATAAAGCAGCATAAATCCCCAATTAAGAGTGTAACCCCAACCATAGCCCAAGAAAAGAGAGTCCAAGCAATACGTCTACTTTCTTCAAGATGGAAAAGGTCTGGACTAAGTTGAAGTATTCCCTCCCGGCGGACCGGGGGGGGGGGGGGGACGAAAGACAAGAAGCCGAAAGAAAACGGGCCAGACATAAGCCTCGTAAGTCCAGTGATTATTTAGCATGTAAACAGGTAAAAGGATCATGACATGAATAAACTGAACCTAGGACAATACCTTAGAAATAAGATAACAATAAATAAGGCAAGATAAACTGAGTATACTATCGCACTCATTTCTATTTCTCTGCACCTACTAACGAGTGTTTTCAACTAGCACCATGTGTTCATGATAAAATGATCCCTTTTATCGATAGGCTTCTACTCGCATGCATTTATGACTTGACTCATTCGGCCCCGCTCGGTTTGTAGATACCTGTGCTGGTCCCACCATGGGGTGTATCAATTCCTATGGTGGCAACTCGACAAAAATTCAAGATGCACAGTGTATACTACTGATGCCCAGTGCTTGATTTGTCCATGCCGAAGTGCGTGCACGCCCATACTCCATTGGAACCTACACTGCTGCACCACCCGCCATTATATGACTGCTTATAATCAGCCCAGTAATTGTGCCCCACTCTGCCTAGTTCAGGGTACCATGACACATCTATGTGGGTTATTGCTGTAATGGGTCCCCGTTACTAGGGTTTCCAAATCAACATGTTAAAATGGTTAAGTGTTTTCAAATTAACCTAACCCCATCCATCAGTTTAGTTAACATGTTGTATTGGTTAAGTGTTGCCTTAATTGACTTAACCCTACCATTCTTAGCCTATCTTAGCTTTAATTCATTCATTAAAGCACCAACCACTCACATTAGATATGTATTATTGCGGTCGCTAGATGTGCCGGGCGGTTCCGGGCAGTCTTACACCGCAACTCAATCTAACCTCGGGTTTTTCGGGCTTAATGCGCTAACCTCTCACATTAGATCTATATTGTTACGATTGCTGGATGTGCCAGGCGGTTCCGGCAGTCTTACACCGTAATTAAATCTAACCTCGGGTTAGGCACAATCATCTTTTAATTAATTTACATATTTACTATTTATGTTTATATGTAAATTATCCACCAATGCTGTCAACTCAAGTCATGTCCCAATTTGTCCATAATTCTTAGGTATAAAAATTATACCATTTCATGCCATTAATCATTTACATGATTATGAACCAACCTATGCCAATAGCATATAATTTAATATTTTTCCCAACGTATCCCCCGTTATTCATTCACATAAATTACATAGAACGTTAGGCTCGCAAATTAGCCTAACTCATAAACAAAGAGGGAAAAAGAAAAGGGACATGTAACATTCCAATGGCATACAATAGTTTAGATCAACTAAGCATGTGTAATATAAATTTGGCATAGCACTACACAAATTTAATTAAGCATGTAAATGTGAACTTGCATTTGAGTTGGATCAAATTAACATAGATCTAAACATCTAAGCATGTAGATCTAGACATACAAGCATATATGAACATGACTTAGCTTATGATCTTGCTTATAACATAGCATAAGGAATCACCAAATTTATATACAACATGATTGGTTCATTGCCAGATTATTATACAACATGATAGGTTCATCACCATTTAACATACACCATGATAAATCCATATACAACATGATAGGTTCATCACCAAATTAGTATACAACATGATTGGTTCATTACCAAATTAATATACAACATGATAGGTTCATCACCAAATTAATATACAACATGATAGGTTGTATCAATCACAATAGTCACGTAGGCATAGGTAATTTCAGAATTGCTACATGAATCAGAATATGATTATCTTACAACTAGGCACAGTTCTAGTTACGCATCATTACAAGTCATGACTTTTATTTGTTCAAATCTAAAAAATAACTGAACTTACAAACTAAAGAACAAATCTTGTGTTTCTGGGATCTGATTCCTGAAACTGAAAAGCTATCCTTTAATGTAGACTACTGATTTTCTTGTTTTGATTTGATTTGGGACTTCCTAACTTGACTTGTAGTTTAGAGAAAAATGGAGGCTACGCTAGTTTGGCCATGGACACCATGACGGCTTCAAAGAGCAATTTTATGTAGTTTTAGGATTGAGGGTTGGGGTTGTTTATATAGAAGTTTAGATTAATGAGAGCCGTTAGATCAACCTAAGAGTTATCAGAGCCATCCAGACCAAACAGAGCCAACCGAAAGTCGCCACATATGCCCTAATGACTCAGAAAAACATCACTCGGCAAAACAACCCAGATCTGGCCGAGGGGGCCGACCCCTACAGGGGGGTCGACACCCCAGTCGACACCCCTCTTGGGGGGTCGACACCTATGTTGACCCTCCCTGGGGGGAGTCGACCCCTATGGGCGGGAATTTTCCCGCCCAGCCGCTTCTCTCGGAATTTTCGAATTTGAACTGCTTTTTAATTTAATTATTATTTATATTTAATTTCCGTTTAAACTTGAAATCTTCTAAACTCCATAACTTCTTCATACAAAGTCCGCTTCACGTAAACTCAGACTCTATCTCAAGCAGAATTCCGAGACAAACGCATTGGTAAAACCTGTTTCCCCTAATTTTCACTTTTAAAATTAAGTATTTTTTAATTTGTAACTTTAATGTTCTTAGAAAATATGGGGTGTCACATTCTCCCCTCCTTAAAGGATTTCGTCTCCGAAATCTTCAAGTCAAGAAGAATGTATATCCTACAATCCAACATCCATCTACTCAACCATTCAATCACAGGCATCCATTGTCCTTAAAAGGTATCTAATGATTTTCATGAACATATGCTTAGTGTGTGTACGTGCCCTTATCTAATGCAAAATCAGGCGGTCTACTGATTCATTTGACCTCCTTAATGCAAATCATGATAGTGTCATGAATCCATTATGTATGCAATTATTCCTAATCGTACTTTATTACTTCTACATGAGTGCACAATTATTCATACAAGTGCTACATCCATATGACAACACATCAAGTTCCAATCCATATAAAAATACATATATGCATATGCAATATGAAAGTGACTGAGCCGATCTAGTACCTAACGTGTGTGTATATGCATCCACGAGCAACCACTAGCAACCACTTGCAACCATCAATCATAACATGTTTCAAATACATGTTTACATTCATTGGTTTCTACCTAAAGACCAAGGATAGGACCGAGGAGATATACTTAAGAGATAGATGCAAGTATGCATAAACTTATGGAAAAAGAGATCAAGGATGTACCATCAAAAAGAAAAGGGTAGGCTGCTCGTATCTTGTCCTCAGTCTCCCAAATCGCGTCTTCCTCAGCGTCACTCCATTGAACTTTAACAAGCTTGACTTCATGGTTGCGTAGCTTTTTGACTTCTGTCCCTAAGATACAAATTGGAACTCTCCTCACCGTCGCTTCTCGATCCACTTCTATTTCCTCTAGTATGCTTGGCTCCACAACTTCTGCCGACTCATGTAAGCACTTTTGTAGGTGAGAGACATGAAAAACATTATGAACTCCAGCCAATCTTTCGAGCAGCTCTATTTATAAGCCCTCTTCCCAACCCTTTCAATGATAGGAAATGGCCCTACAAGTCTTGGTGCCAATTTTCCTGTAGACCCAAAGCAAACAACATTCCTCAAAGGAGATACTTTAAGGAAAACCCTGTCTCCAACCTCAAACTTAAGGTCGGTCCTTCTTTTATCAGCGTAGGAATTATGTCTATCTTGTGCAGTCTTCATTCGTCTTCGTATCAAGTCCACCTTCTCTGAAGTTTCTCTAATCATGTGCGGCCCAAGTACGAGCTTGTCTGTAGACTCCCACCAACAGGTTGGTGATTGGCATGGTCTTCCATATAAAGCCTCGAAGGGTGCCATGCCTATGGTGGCTTAGTGGCTATTGTTGTATGCGAATTCCACTAAAGGAAGATGATCCTCCCATGTCCCTCCAAAATCAAGAATGCAAAATCTCAAGAGGTCTTCTAATACACTATTCACCCTTTCCGTCTGACCATCGATTTGAGGGTGATAGGCCATGCTTAAGCATAGCTGTATGCCTACAGCTTCCTGCAAACTCTTCCAAAACTCGCTCGTAAAGATAGGATCTCGATCACTTACTATGCTAGAGGTTATTCCATGCAGTCGAACAACCTCTTTAAGATAAATGGATGCTAACGATGAGGCAGTCCTCCTACTCTTAACAGGTATAAAGTGGGCACTTTTAGTGAGCCTGTCCACTATTACCAAAATACTGGTATTGCCCCTTCTTGACCTAGGCAACCCATCAATAAAGTCCATCGAAATGCTATCCCATTTCCAATGTGGGACTTCTAGAGGATGAAGCAGACCACCAGGCTTCTGCTGCTCTGCTTTGACTTGCTGGCATATCAAGCATTTAGAGACAAACTTAGCTACATCCTTCTTCATGCCATTCCAAAATAAAACCCTTTTTATGTCTTTATACATCTTATCCCCACCTGGGTGTATGGTCAATTTAGAATGGTGTGCTTCTTTGAGAACGGTTTTCACCAAATCTCTTGCTTGTGGGACGCATAGTCTTCCATCCCGTCTCAACCAACCCTTGTCATCGATGGAGTATCTATTAAGGAGACTAGAAGTCGCACCTCTCATTAGCTTATCCATTACATCAACTAGCTGAGGGTCTTCACATTGCGCGGTTCCTATTGAGTCCAAAAGCGTAGGCCGCGCCTCTAGTGTTGCTAACAAACCAGGTACAAATTCGAAGGAGGGTCTAAAGTCCAAGTTTGCTATGTACTCCAAGCTTTGCCTTTCTACAAAGAGAGGACTTAAGGTCATCTTTTTCCTACTCAAAGCGTCTGCCACCACATTTCCCTTGCCAGGGGTATAAGCAATCTCAAATCATATGAGGCCAGAAATTCCATCCACCTTTGTTGTCTTAACTTAAGATCCTTCTGTGAGAAAAGGTACTTTAACGATTTATGGTCAGTAAACAATTCAAACCTTTCTCCTAGTAGGTAATGACACCATGACTAAAGAGCGAAAACAATGGCAGTTAGTTCTAAATCATGAGTTGGGTTGTTTTTCTCATGTACCTTCAACTGCCTTCCTCCATAACAAACTACTTTTCCCTCTTGCATCAAGATAGCGCCCAATCCTGTTCTGCATGCGTCTGTGTATACTGTAAACATCTTACTCCCATCAGGCAATGTCAGAACTGGGGCTATTGTCAGAGCCCTTTTCAGTCGTTGGAAAGCAACATCGCAATCCAAATCCCAAGAAAAAGTTAGGTTCTTCTTCGTCAATCTAGTAACTGGGGCTGAGATCTTCACAAAGTCTTTAATGAACTTTCGGTAAAAGCCTATTAGCCCGAGAAAACTTCGTACTTCGGTTGCGTTCCGGGGGACCTTCCAATCTTGCACCGCAACTACTTTTGCGGGATCCACAGCTATCCCCTCTTTGGACACCGCATGTCCAAGAAACCTTACTTCTTCTCTCCAAAAATGGCATTTGGAGAATTTTGCTTTTAGCTGGTGTGCACAAAGAGTATCCATGACTTCCCTTAAATGCAAAGCATGCTCTTCTTCACTTTTTGAGAAGATCAAAATGTTGTCCACGAAGACCACCACAAATTTATCAAGGAACTCCCTGAACATCCGACTCATCAAGTCAACGAAATAAGCAGGTGCGTTTGTCAAGCCGAAAGGCATGACAAGCCATTCAAAGAAACCATTCGGGGTCCTGAATGCGGTCTTATCAATGCTGTCCTCAGACACTCTTAGCTGATGAAACCCTGTAGCCAGATCTAGTTGGGAGAAAACCGCTGTACCTACAAGCTGATTGAACAAGTCGTCTATTCTTGGAAGTGGTTGCCTATTCTTCTTGGTCATCTTGTTTAGCTCCCTATAGTCAGTATATTAATTACAGTCTTCATTAATTCAAGGGGCCCCAAGCGAAGAATGTTCCAACGAACTTCGCGCTTTCGAGCTAAGTAAGGTCTAATTGAATACATAACTGACTTACCGAATAGGTGGGGAAAACTAGGCAGAGTACCGTTGAATCTAAGACATCGTTGTTGGTCAATAGACAACTGAGTATACCTTACTTGGGCTGTAGACTCGGAAAAACCTTTGGCTGGATCTGTTGCCCGATCAACAAAACATAGGCAAAGTGAACCATCTGCTTTGGTTGCAAACACCACTAGAGCACCCCATTCAGAAATACTCCGCCTTATAAACCCCTTTTCAAGCAACTCTTTAACTTGCTTGCTGAGCTCCTTCCTTTCCCTTGGAGCCATGTGTCTAACGGGTAGAGCAACGGGTTTTACATTATCAACAAACTATATGCAGAAGTCTATCTCTCGCTTCGGAGGTAAACCGTTCACCTCTTAAAAGACATCCGAGTATTCATAGACTACTCTAACAGATTTCCGGTTTTCAACAGACGCATCAAGAGATTATAGGTAGCTAAGCATAACAGAGTTCATGGGATTACATGAGATTTCGAGAGTGTTACCGAGGCGAGTCATAAGTCTAACCACTCTCTTTTCACAATCGAGGACGACACCGTTACTGGATAGCAAATCAAAGCCTAGAATCAACCCATAGCCCGTGAAGCCCAAAACATAGGCATTACATCTAAACCCAATGCTTAGTATAGAAATTTCCAAATCCAAACAAATCATTGATAAATAGGCTGAACCCCCAATCGGATTTGAAACAACCAAGGGATCCTCTACTATACTGGTGTCTAGGTGCAGAGATTCAACTAAAGCAGTAGATATAAAAGAGTGCGATGCGCCAGAATCAAAGAGAGTACGAACAGGATGATCAAAAAGATAAACTAAACTCTCAACAGAAATATTTCTACCTCGTTCTTGCGGAGGTGCTATGAGAGCATGAACCTGCCCTCCAGAAGTAGATCCAATCCTCTGCCCTTGCCCTTGCTTTCTTGGCCAGTCCTTAGCCATGTGTCTTGTCTCGCCGCACTGAAAACAACCACCCATCTTCCTCTTCTTCTTTCTGCAGTCCATAATCAGATGTCCAGGTATGCCACAAAAATTACACTTCCTCTTGTCATGGGGTTTGTTATTCTTCCCGCCTTTCTTGGAATCCGTCTTCTTGTTCTGTGATCCCTCCACTTTCTTGTCTTGAGGTACTTCCACCTTTGTCTCTTTCTTGCCATCCTTATCTTCCTCCTATAACAGTGCCATTTCCATTAGTCTCTCATAAGTCACACCCATAGGTATATGGGTCATAGCTAGGCTATGCAGTGGCTCGTTAAACCCTTTAACAAAATGGAGAGCCTTCTTATGTGGAGTGTTTACTAACTCCAACCTGAATCTAGCCAGCAGGTTGAATTGGTTGACGTATTCCTTGACCGATAGGCTTCTCTGTTTGAGAGCTAAGAACTTTTCCATCTATAGGCTTCGTTCAGCTTGCGAGAGTAACTTCATTTCAAACCTTATTCTGAAATCCTCCCAAGTTTCAACTAGTCTCTCAGCATAAGTAACTTCCCACCAATAAGAGGCTTCGTCCTTATGTAACCACACAGCCAATTGTATCTTCTGCCTATCGCCCACTTCGAAGATAACAAAAAAATCTTTTGTTTCCTTGAGCCAGTTTCTTGCTTCCACAAATGACTCATTCCCATTAAAGTTCTTTCCACCCATGGATCGAAAGTCTCTACATATCTTCGAGAAAGCATTTGCGCTAGGAGGAGGAGGAGGAATAGCTGCAACTGGGGGAGGAGAAACGTCTGCTAACCCTGCGTCATTTACCCTAGCCTCCACGTACCTTCTGAACCAACCAGGTACCGACATGCCCTCAGGAAGATTAAGATCCAGAGACATCTGAAACGAAAAGAAAAGGTTCAAAACAAGGGATAGAAAGAGAGTGCATATGGCTTTCGGGATTATGCTTTTTAAAATAAAACATCACTTTTCTTGAAAATGCTTCTTTAAACTTTTTTTTTTTTTTTGAAAAATAGTTTTCAAAAACTTTTATTTGATCTGGTAAACCTCGCTCTGATACCAAGTGTAAACACCCCACCTCCGTTAAGGTCACTCACAAAGGGAATACATTAACTTTGGTGGAGTATTATAGGTAAAAGGTACAAGTAATTTACAAGACAGACATATAAACAGCGGAAAGACTAAATTTTATTTCATAAGCACGTGGTCCAGTCAAAAAATTACAACAACTGTCTTAAAATCCAACTTCCAAAATCATTATAGTAAAGCCTCTGTCTTGACTAAAACATAAAGAAGCATAAACAATAATAAAGCAGCATAAATCCCCAATTAAGAGTGTAACCACAGCCATAGCCCAAGAAAAGAGAGTCCAAGCAATACGTCTACTTTCTTCAAGCTGGAAAAGGTCTGGACTAAGTTGACGTATTCCCTCCTTGCGTACCAAAGGGGGGTGAACGGAAGACAAGAAGATGACAGAAAACAGGTCAGACATAAGCCTGGTAAGTCCAGTGATTATTTAGCATGTAAACAGGTAAAACGACCATGACATGAATAAACTGAACCTAGGACAATACACTAGAAATAAGATAACGATAAATAAGGCAAGATTAACTAAATATACTATCACACACATTTCTATTTCTCTGCACCTATAAACACGTGTTTTCAATTAGCACCATGTGTTCATGATAAAATGATCCCTTTTATCGATCGGCTTCTACTTGCATGCATTTATGACTTGTGTCATTCGGCCCCGCTCGATTTGTAGATACCTGTGCTAGTCCCACCATGGAGTGTATCAATTCTTATGGTGGCAACCCGACACAAATTCAAGATGCACAGTGTATACTACTGATGCCCAGTGCCTGATTTGTCCATGCCAGAGTACGTGCACACCCATACTCCGTTGGAACCTACACTGCTGCACCACCCGCCGTTATTTTGACTGCTTATAATCAGCCCAGTAATCGTGCGCCACCCTGCCTAGTTCAGGGTACCATGATACATCTATGTGGGTTACTGCTGAAATGGGTCCCCGTTACTAGGGTTTCCTAATCAACATGTTAAAATGGTTAAGTGTTTTCAAATTAACCTAACCCCACCCATCAGTTTAGTTAACATGTTGTATTGGTTAAGTGTTGCCTTAATTAACTTAACCCTACCATTCTTAGCATGTCTTAGCTTTAATTCATTCATTAAAGCACCAACCACTCACATTAGATATGTATTGTTGTGGTCGCTGGATGTGCTGGGCGGTTCCGAGCAGTCTTACACCGCAACTCAGTCTAACCTCGGGTTTTTCGGGCTTAATGTGCTAACCTCTCACATTAGATCAATATTGTTACGGTTGCTGGATGTGTCAGGCGGTTCCGGGAAGTCTTACACCATAACTCAATCTAGCCTCGGGTTAGGCACAATCATCATTTAATTAATTTACATATTTACTATTTATGTTTATATGTAAATTATCCACCAATGCTGTCAACTCAAGTCATGTTCCATTTTGTCCATAATTCTTAGGTATAAAAATTATACCATTTCATGCCATTAATTATTTACATGATTACAAACCAACCTATGCCAATAGCATATAATTTAATATTTTTCCCAACGTATCCCCTGTTATTCGTTCACATAAA
This sequence comes from Allium sativum, assembly GCA_030737875.1. Lineage (NCBI taxonomy): Eukaryota > Viridiplantae > Streptophyta > Magnoliopsida > Asparagales > Amaryllidaceae > Allium > Allium sativum. The sequence goes on from CM060912.1 coordinate 155,508,959, forward strand.
TTACATAGAACGTTAGGCTCGCAAATTAGCCTAACTCATAAACAAAGAGGCAAAAAGAAAAGGGACATTTAACATTCCAACGGCATAAAACAATTTAGATCAACTAAGCATGTGTAATATAAATTTGGCATAGCACTACACAAATTTAATTAAGCATGTAAATATGAACTTGCATTTGAGTTGGATCAAATTAACATAGATCTAAACATCTAAGCATGTAGATCTAGACATACAAGCATATATGAACATGACTTAGCTTATGATCTTGCATATAACATAGCATAAGGAATCACCAAATTTATATACAACATGATAGGTTCATTGCCAAATTATTATACAACATGATAGGTTCATCACCAATTTAACATACAACATGATAAATCCATATACAACATGATAGGTTCATCACCAAATTAATATACAACATGGTTCATTACCAAATTAATATACAACATGATAGGTTCATCACCAAATTAATATACAACATGATAGGTTGTATCAATCACAATAGTCACTTAGTCATAGGTAATTTCAGAATTGCTACATGAATCAGAATACGATTATCTTAAACTAGGCACAGTTCTAGTTCCACATCATTACAAGTCATGACTTTTATTTGTTTAAATCTAAAGAATAACTAAACTTACAAAAAAAAGAACAAATCTTGTTTTCTGGAATTTGATTTATGAAACTGAAAAGCTATCCTTTGATGTAGACTACTGATTCTCTAGTTTTGATTTGATTTGGGACTTCCTAACTTGACTTGTAGTTTAGAGAAAAATGGAGGCTACGCTAGTTTGGCCATGGATAACATGACGGCTTCAGAGAGCAATTTTATGGGATTTTAGGGTTGGGTTGTTTATATAGAAGTTTAGATTAATGAGAGCTGCTAGATCAACCTAAAAGTAATCAGAGCCATCCAGACCAAACAGAGCCAACCGGAAGTTGCCACATATGCCCTAATGACTCAGAAAAACGCCATTGGGCAAAACAGCCCAAATCTGGCCGAGGGCATCGACCCCTACAAGGGGGTCGACACCCCAGTCGACATCCCTCTTGGGGGGTCGACCCCCCGGGGGCAGTCGACCCCTATAGGCGGGAATTTTCCTGCCTAGCCGCTTCTCTCGGAATTTTCGAATTTGAACTGCTTTTTAATTTAATTATTATTTATATTCAATTTCCGTTTAAACTTGAAATCTTCTGAACTCCATAACTTCTTCATACGGATTCCGATTCACGTAAACTCAGACTCTGTCTCAAGCAGAATTCCGAGACGAACGCAATGGAGAAACCCGTTTCCCCTAGTTTTCACTTTTAAAATTAAGTATTCTTTAATTTGTTACTTTAATTTTCACAGAAAATACGGGGGGTTACAGATACTTGGAGAGCTGGAGCAGGTGGAATCATGATTATATAGCTGTTGTTATTTCCGCTGTGTTGTAAGGATTGTACTCCGATAATGGTATTGTATACAGATACAGATTTATATATCAAAGTTATGTTATATAGTATATTTTATTCCTTCCGCTGTGAGATTCGTGTTTACTCTGATTCTGTGGTTTTATGTTCTTCTTCTTCTATTCTAATTTTCTATCTTATCTATTCTCACCCTATAACTTCTTTCTATTAACTATCCAGTATTTCCAATGCTTGGATAATCGATATGAGTTTATGTCGATTACCAAGGTTGCAAATTCCTCGGGTCGTTACAATGTAGATGCCGAGTTGTTGTCCTACCATGGAAGATTAACAATGGTAATGCACAGCTTATAAAGAGGTAAACATTTCCTATACTTATAGCTTTTGAATTGGATATTAGCGATGAATATATTCACAGTCAGGTAAGACACTTTTTGATCGTTTATGATGATAAAATCTTGATTATCATCGAGTTTTCTATGAAATTCTGTTTTCTGATGGCTTTCTTGATTTGTACTTCTTGACTGTGAACACTTTGCTTTATTTGGTCGGTTATGAGTAAACCAGGCTTGTTTTTCCTCAATTTGCATGATAGAACACTGTTGCAGCCATGAATTTGGCAAGGCACTTCATTCAAATACAATCAGATGATGGGATTCCAGCAATCCCAGATGAGTCAGAAATCCATATGATGAATTCAATATTAACACCCACAACAGTGTTCAGATATGCAATAAAGAGATGTTTGATCGAACCTGCTCTGATACCAACATAGATTTGTGTAATATTTGAGTGGATGAAATGTATGAAGAGGAAGAATGATTGTACTATCGGATTGAATAAATTACAACTTGAATATTATATTTGATGATTGTTTGATACAGCATATACGGTTGTATTTATAAGTGAAAAATACATAGTTGGGCTTGAGGCCCATATACAGTGAGTAAAGAAAATAAAAGCGGGTTGACCCATCTCACTTATTCAATATATGCAAATGTGTAACACCCCGTAATTTTAAAACATGACATAAGGGATAATTAAAGAATAATTAATTTTAGAAGAAGAATTAAGTCAAACGGGTTACGCCATTGCATTCGTCACGGAATTCTTCTTGAGACGGAGTTCGAGTTTGGGTAAAACGGATACAATATGAAGGAGTTATGGACGATAGAAGTTGGGCAGAACAATCAGGAAATGGACCAGAATAACTGGCGCACCTGTGAAGTGCGCCAGAACAAAATTGAAATGGCTCACCTGGGAAGTGCTCCCAGGCCGAGCCAAATCAGCAGAATTTTAGAGAGTTCCATGATGATGTGTCTTTCTGGGATTGGCTGGATGATGTGTTTTTCTAGTCTTGATGGTTCAGAATGTTCCTAATCTAATCTAAAGGTCCTAATTCACCTAATACACCTATAAATAAACACCTAAACTTAACCTTAATCTCACTGTTATCATTCATGGCGCCTCCATGCTGCTCTAATCTAAATTAGCATTTCTTCTCCACCAAAACAAATCAGAATAGGAGTATTCCAATTAGAAGATCGGATCTAGAAACAATCAAAGTAGAGATTATTCAAGATCAGGATTGCTACAACAAAACCTAATTCTCTTTTCTAAAAATCGTATTGTTGTGAGTCTACGTTACTTTCACATATAATTAAGTTAAAAAGTAATTGTGATAGGATTGTAAATTGGATCTAATGTATATACCTGTAAATAAGATGAATCAAATCAAGTTTTGTAATTTGTTATCCTTCAGATTCATACCCAATTGCTATTATCGTATGCCTATCTGATCTATAGTGTCGATATTCATTTCACATGCCTATTTATATGTTTATGCCAATTTTGATGTTTTGATTCACTTCCCTTCTTCTTTTCCTTTTTCCTTTTTCCTTTTTGAGATTAGGCTAACTTCGAGCCTAACCATATTGCGTTGAGATTTACGTATGAATAATGTTGGGATGATTGGGAAAAGTTGGGGAATTTGTAATAAAATGAGATTAGGCATAAATTGTTAATAACTATGAAAATTAATTTGGCATAATTTGGTATAACTTGTATGCATGGTATTGTAGGCATATTTGGATTATAATTATAAGCATAAATTGGATTGGAATTTAAGGGTAATTGGGAATCACTATAATCCAAGATTTGTAATTGGGCATGAATTAAGGAAGAAATAATGAACGCAAATTGATTTAGGCATAATTTGGTATAACTTGTATATATGGGATTATAGGCACAAATATGGATTAAAATTATTATCATAATTTAGATTTTAAAATATGGGTAATTGGAATATATTATAATCCAAGATTTGAAATTGGGATTTGAATCAAGAATGTAATAATGAACGCCTAAGACAAGAGGTTAGATTCAGATTGCGGTACAAGCCTGCCCGGAACCGCCCGGCATGTCCAGCAATCACAAACGGTAATCTAATGTGAGAAGTCAAAGGCAGAAATTATATGCATAATCATGCAAAGACAACAGGTTAGATTCGGATTACGGTATAAGCCTGCCCGGAACCGCCCGACATATCCAGCAACCTCAAAACGGTAGTCTAATTTGGGAGGTCTTGCAAGATTACGGTTATAATGAATTAATGAAAACTTAACCAAGATAAGACATGCGATTAGACATGGGGATAATAAAGGGTTAAGTGGGTAACATGCGAAACATAATTAAAGCACTTAACCAAGATAAGACATGTGATTAGACATGAGGATAATAAAGGGTTAAATGGGTGACATGGGTAGCATGTGAAACATAATTAAAGCACATAACCAAGATGAGACATGTGATTATACATGGGGATAAAGAGGGGTTAAGTGGGAATTCCTAGTGGGGACCAAGCTTAGGAGGGAAGCTTGTGTCAAGTATGTGGACCCTTTTCAACCAATAACCCATTTCAGTATCTATATGAGCTCGAACTAGGTCGAGGACAGGGACACGCTTACTGGGGTTGATTGTAAGAGGCCAATAAAGAGTTAGCGATGGCAGTGCAAGTCCAACGGAGTCATGTGCGTGCGTGGGCCCGGGCTGGTAGGTAAGACGATGTTGCATCGTGTAGGTATAAGCTGTGCATTTCAGTAGTATCGGGTTGCCACCTTAGGAAGTGATACACCATATTGTGGGACCAGCACAGGTATCTACGAGGTTAGGGAGTCGATCAAATGGGAAGGGTAGTGGGTACATCTAGTGGTGATAGGAGCGCATTGGTTACCTATGATAGCAGCTAAAGGTACATAATCGAATAGGGAGGGTACATCTAGTGGTGATAGGTGCACATTGGTTACCTATGATAGAAGCTAGAGGTACATAATCGAATAGGGAGGGTACATCTAGTGGTCATAGGTGCACATTGGTTACCTATGATAGCAGCTAGGGGTACATAATCGAAAAAGGGGGACAGTGGGTACATCTAGTGGTGATAGGTGCACAAAGGTTACCTATGATGGCAGCTAGAAGTACACGAAACTATCATCATTCTATTTATCCAAGAGGGATCATCTTTTAGTATGAAACTTGTATTGGTGCGATGCCGAGAAAATCTTATAGTGGTTAGAAGCGCAGTCAATGTTACATCCTGTTTGTCTTGTTACCTTATCATATCTGCTTATGTTACAGTCATCTCTTATGTCCAATTTATATTCTTATCATGTTGCTTTGCCAATTATATTGTTAAAGTCATTGGACTCGCCAGACTTTATGTCTGACCCGTTTTTTCGCCTCTTTTCTTTCCTTCCCCCTCCCCACTAGGTTCTTAGGGTGGGAACGTTGAAGCTTGATTCAGACTTTCCTGTATGAAGTGCTGAAAGCAATGCTTAGCTTTGTTTCTCTTTCATATGACATTTAGGATTGGGGATTATGGTTTTAAAAATTATGTACTCTGATGACTTTTGTACAAGACTGATATTATGTACTTGGTTTTGGTGCGATGGGTTTGAAGATGTAACCAAACTTATTTCTGTTTCCGTTGCAATAAAGTTATAAAATTTTCAAGTACTATTTTATGTGCCTGTCTTGTAATATTCTGTTCTTGCTCCACGAAACTTAATGCATTCCCTTTGTGAGTGACATTAACGGACGTGGGGTGTTATACATGGTATCAGAGCCAATACCCAGCCGGAATTGTGTGTGTAATGCCGTGGATGTCAATCGGTGTGGTATTGATGCGAGTTGCATGCACAACGCCTGGGTGGTGAGTGATATGAGCCAACAAGGATGTTGGGCTCTTTAAGGGGGGTAGTCTGTAACACCCGTCTCGAAAAGTGTAACGGCCCGGATTTCGCCCGACCCAATCGATCGTTAGATCGACCAAGACCGTTCAAAACCCGAGTACGTTAACTCTGGGAATACAACAATATCAGAACAATAACAACAGACTTTTATAAAACATCATAATAATGTTACATCAGAGTACAGAATATATCAGAGTACATTTAATAAAATTACAGCGGAAGATAAATTACAGTAAATTAATACAATACACAGCGGAAGACTTCTATGCTTTGGACACAACTTTAGGCTTCAATCCAAAATCCTACTCAAGAGATAAATATCTGCAAAAAGCTATTCGACTGCCCGTGTGGAAAAGTGGGCACCCGAGTTTGCAAAGTGAAACAAACTACGAGTCAGTCATGGGACTGGTATGAGAAATCTAACTTAACTAATCTAATAATAAGGCCAATCACAGGACCACGCCGCTAACGCGGAACGGGTTTACTCCATTGGATTGCCAGTGCATAATTAAAAGTAAATCATTGAACAACGCAATGCTTTTTAGAAAAATGGAATCATCATAAGACTCAAGTCCCATCACACAATGCAACGCAAACTAGAGGATAGAGTTTTACCTTTTGATGATTAAACATGCTTGGTACGATAAAAACGAATTTGATATTATTATTATTAGTGTATATATGTTTCAAAAACATTTCAAAGTAAATGTATCAATCCTAGGAAGCATAGCTACCATATACTATGCCTCCATAGTAGTAATACAATCAAGTCCGTAGGGTCGTATTGGGAATTGGGTTTCCATCATGAGTCAAGGCTAGGAACGATCTCCATACCGATTCGAGACACTCTAGCTAATATCTCAGGATTCCCCGCAGTGAACCCTTGGAAAGCTGCAGGGCTGGTCCACACATACGATTTTGCGGATTAGTTATTCCTAAACACACGTTTCCCGGTCCTATAAGACCTAATATCCGAGGCGCCTCATTCCATCATCCACATAAGTAAAATGTCGGGCCGTGTAAAACCCAAACACCACTTCTAGCTAGAAAGAAACGTGCTGCTCTTCCTGCGTTCCCTTGCTCCATTTTAGACTCAACCGAGGTGTGAGGCTCACGAAGTCACGCTATACACAAAGCTACGCCTAAACAGGCCGTGCTTTGATCATTAACCACAAGGCCTGCTTTTCAACAAAAGCCTTGATCATCTGCATCTTAGCATGCCACATTGTCAATCCATACCATACCATTGATTCCTACCAATATATAACCTCTAAGCTCATACGTCTTAGAGAAGGGTGTTAAACACCAAACAGATATATATTTAGCAGCGATCAACGAATACCGTATAAAGGAATACAACGTCAAACATACAATCCATTTTCAAGTCCGTTCTGGGTCTGAACGAAACCAGAGGCACCTTATACCTCGCATATCCGAACAACCAACAAGTATTCTGGACGGCCACCATTGTAGCCCCTTCAAGGTAGCTACTCCAATCATGGCGTCAATGGTAACTCCTCCATCCGACATGAAGATCGTCGGTCTTCAACCACCGTCTTCAACTCTTCGACTTTGATCGACGAATAATCATTTGAAATGAGATTGAACTCGGACCTTTCAAATGATTCTCGCGTATATATCATTTCAAATCATTTCTTATCGTTAATATTAATTTATAACGATTAATCTATATTTTTATTTATATAAAAATAGTTGAATTTTATTTAACGACGATTCAAGTCAATAGGCGACCTTGGCGCTATTTTCACAAAATTTGTTTTACACATTTCTCTAAATCTAACCATTGGAATTTAGCACAATTCATATCATTGGAAATATCTTCCCAGGGCGAACCTAACGGTTTCAGCTTTGGGAAAATCCGACGGTCGGATCTTTCGGTATAATCGTTTAAAGGCATGATTCCAAAATGCGAACTACGACGCTCGATTCATTTACTTTTAATTTATATATATAATTATATATAAATTTAATTCCTATGATGATTTCAATCAATCTATTTATTTCATGCATATTTTGCCCACTCATTTTCATATCAAGAATTTATAATTCCACATATGATTCTTTTTATCCTAACAAACATGCGAATAAAAATTGATATTTTTATTTCATAACTTCTCACTAGAATCAACTTCCATTAAAATGAAATCTTTAAATGTTTAATCCTTTCCAATGAAAATGATACTAAAATCATATCTCATTTTAATATATGAACATGACCCTAAAATATATTTATTTTTTTATGTAATAACATAACACTAAAATAAGTTTATATTTCATATAACAAAATGACATTAAAGATATATTCATTTTTGATATTTTCAACATAACACTAAAATATGATTATGTTTCATATGCATTAACATGAATCTAAAATATGTTAATATTTCATATGCATTAAAATGTGACTTTTCTTTTTAATATAATCTACATTGCTTTAAATAATTTTGCAATGTCAAAATCTAATATTTTCATTACATAAAAATGTAATTTCCTTACTTTAAATCTTAATTACATGAAAATATAATTTTAACTTAATTACATAAAAATGTAATTTTATTCTAATTCTTACTTACATTAAGAAAATTGTAACTTTTCTAATTCCCTACTTTTTTTATTGCATATAAAAGGTAAATAAAGATGTAATCTTTATTTCTATATTTTTTGTTCTGGTTTACAATTTCTAACAAAAATGTCCTTTTTATTCTAATTTACATTTCCTAACAAAATGTCCTTTATATTCTAATTTACATTTTGAAAGTAATTTTCCTTTTCATTGCTTATTTACCTAAAAAGTAAATTTTCCTCTTTCATTGTATATTTACATAAAAATGAAAATTTCCTTTCTAATTTCCTTTATTGAAAATCTATTTACATTAAAAAGGTAAATATCATATCTAAATTCTTATTATTGAAAATCTATTTACATTAAAAAGGTAAATATCACTCCTTTATTCTTTTAATGAAAATCTAAGTTTCCACTTTTAATTACATAAAAATGTAATTTTATCTTTCTATAAATCTAATTACATATAAATGTATTTTTCTTACTTTTTAATTTGCAATGTAAATTTTAATACTTTAATTACACATAAAAATGTAATTTTATTTACTATGCAAATTCTTTTTCTTTAATTACATGTAAAAATGTAATTATATTTTACATGCAAAAAAAAAACTTATTCTTTAATTACATCTAAAAATGTGATTTTATTTACAATGTAAATCTTTAATCTTTAATTTCATATAACAATGCAATTTTATTATCAATGACAAAATCTTATCTTTTTAATTACATAAAAATGTAATTTTTATTGCGGTGTCAATCATGTTCATTTCTAATTTCAAAAAATAACGATGTAAATAATGTCATTTCCAATTTAACACATAACGGTGCAAATATTCATTTTCAAACAAATGTAAATTTCTTTTTTTTTACAAACAAACAAATTATCTTTTTATATTTAACAAAACAAATACAAAAATGATACCTTCATACATTTGCAAAATAATGACAAAATGATGTCTTTGTACATTTTCCAACTAAAATCAATAAAAAATGTAATTTTTATTATTTCAACTAAAATCAATGTTAATGTCATTATTTTCTTTTTAACAAAACATGACAGTGAAAATTATCTTTTCTTTTTAACAAAACATGACGGTGAAAATTATCTTTTCTTTTTAACAAAACATGACGGTAAAAATTGTCTTTTCATTTTAACAAAACATGACGGAAAAATTATCTTTTCTTTTTAACAAAACATGACGGTGAAAATTATCTTTTCGTTTTAACGAAACATGACGGTGAAAATTATCTTTTCTTCTTAACAAAACATGACGGTGAAAATTATCTTTTCTTTTTAACAAAACATGACGGTGAAAATTATCTTTTCTTTTTAACAAAACATGTTTTTTAATATGAACAAAGCGATATTAAAAAGATAATTTTTTTAATATGAACAAAAAGAAAGACATTAAAAATCTTCCCAATAATTCACTAAACGAATATGATGAATTCGGTTTAACTATTTCCAACATACACAAATGCAAATTTTAAACACACAAATTCTAAGGAACCACTCGTATATATATGTGTACACAAATCTCAATAAAAATGAGATTTTGATCGCATTGACAAAACTAAAATAATAGAACTGAAATAAAGAAGTAAATAGCCGCGCAACATCAGATCTGAAATAATGGATCTGGAATTAATAATAAATTTCATCTCGAATTTAGAACATAAATTTGAATCTCAATAAATATGAGATTATAATCGTATCAACCCAAGCGAATATATCAAACACAACAGAAATACATAAACAAATAAATCCTAAATTACCATAGCGCAGAATAATATACATATAGCGATTCAGAGGCGAGAACAATAATTAAAATATAATTATTTATAAAAATAGATAAGATTTCTCACATCGTTTTGAATTTCTGAGCCGTTCAGATCCAAAAATTGGCCAAATTTCAACTTGCTCAGAATCAGGTCTAGTTAGTTTCATCGCAAAGGTCTCGGTCTCACGATCGTGGTGCACCTGAAATCGTTCGAATCCGAGTTCGTATGAGTAAGATTTGGTTTAGACAAGATTGAAAATTTTTGAATTAAAATAATTAGTTTTTAATTACTTTGGTTAAGGGTGATAACCCTTCCTTCTTCATCGTTATTAGCTTGTAGCCGTGAACCCATCAATCATCACCTTTCCTTGAAGCGCACACCCACCACAGAGGTTCGGACCCCCATCCGAGACCACCACACGGAAGCCCGTGCTCTGCTCCACCGCCGCCAGCGACGACGTTCAACTCGCGGACCTCCTTTGCCTCGGTTTGTGTGCGAAGTCCATTCATTCAAGCTTCGATTCCCGCGCCATCGGTAGTGGAAAACCCATCATAGCCGTATAGAAATGAAGCTGGAGAAAATCTCAACACTTTGGCTTTGGATTCATTGATTAATTCGAAGGGGGATGGAAGAGATTAAGGAATGAATTTGAGATGATGTGGAGCGCTAGTTTGGGAGAAGGCGGCTGTATTGTTTTTAGAATGTGGTTAGGGTTATATGCGTATTGTGATGTATTTATACCGTATTTTCTTTTATTTATTTTTATTTTAATTCAAATAATATCAGTTTAACACCACAAACTCCAAATCAAACCCAACGAGTGTCGCCCCTAGCTAAATACCCCTGTCCCGGACTCATCTGGCTATGTCCCACAGGCCCAAACGAATGTCTTGACCTAGTTTTATTTATTTTAAAATTTAAGTCTTTTATTTCTAACTCAACCATACGAATAAATCCGCCGGGGCCACAAATTAACTTCGAAAAATCCCGAAAAATATATTTAGCTATGTTTTGATGCTGCGGACCTAGGTAAATTAATTTCGTTCAATTCTGAGCCTATCTGAAAAATGGCCCTTTTCAAGTCGATTAAAATTGACCGAAATTGGACAAACTGAAATCTTTTTGCCACGGTCACAAATTAATTCTAAAAATTATGAAAAATTAAACTTAACCATATTTTGACATTCCGAATCCAACAAAAGTGGTTTCGTCGAAAACACAGGTCATTTGTAAAATGAATATTTTTAATATTAAAATATATATAAAAATCCTACAACGACAATCCTGAAATTTAAACTGGGCATAACTTTTGATTCCCGCTATAAAATTTCGATTTTTCGGATTCATTAGAAAGATATTTTTAAATAGATTCTAATATTTTTGGTTTCACTAAAATCCTTTAAATTTTGCATCATGTACGGTCAGTCAAAGTTCAAGTTTGACTTTTCAAACTACCGCGCTATTTCTAACTCCTTTTATAATTAAAATTAAATTATTCATCCTAACTTCGATTTAAATAAATTTTTAATCATTATTATTTTAAATAAATTATTTTAAATATCAAAACCCATTAAAATTAGTTAAAATAAGTTTTTAAATTTACCCCAAAATTCAGGATTGTTACAGTCTCCCCCACTTAAAAACTTTTCGTCCTCGAAAAGGAACGAAGCTAAAAGTTGTTTAAGTATCCTATCTTAAATAATTTTATTAGTTGATTAACTTTTAAAATATATAACTTTATATATTCAAAAATCATATTTCCAAAGATCGGATTATATATAAAATAAAAAATACGTTAATTATAAACTGGGCACTTTCAACTCATTCTAGGGCATTACTAACCCCATCTCTAATGAGTTTCCTCATTCTAGGATACTACTGATCCTAACTCTAATGAGTATTCTTATTGGATATTACTAATCCAATCTCTGATGAGTCTTTTGTTCAGTTATAACGAGTTGTACCCCAAAGATTTGAGCTAACCAGAGCTCAGATACCAACTGTAACAGCCCGCACCTCCTTTCACGCAAGATATTGTCCCCAACTTAGCCACCGTATAGGTGTGGGGTTTTGTTCCTCAAAAGGCCTCGACGTTAGTTAGAGATGGGATCTATTATATAAGTACCCACTTCACACAGGCTTCCACGATGTGGGACTTAGGGGTGTTACAAAAAGCTAACACAAAGATCTTTTAGCACAGTGGTTAGTGCGTGGTGTTGCTTTACGGAAGGTCGGGGGTTCGAGACCCGCGGTTGTCACATTTGGTATCAGAGCTGAAGTTTACCGGATCAGATAAAAATTTTGAAAGCTAGTTTCAAAACGGTTTTAAACAGACGTATTTTCAAAGGAAAAGTTTGTTTTGAAAGACATATTCCCCAAAGCCATATGCACTATCTCTTGATTTTTCTGTTTGAATCCTTGTTTCCTTCTTTTCTGAGTCTCCGAGGCTCTTGGATTTCTGGGAGGTAACCTCATCGAGGCATGGTTCCGTAGGCATGATGAGACTACGGCGCCTGTCGATGGGCAGAGAATTGCCTAACTTCCATCTATAACCGCAGTAGTTTTACCTGCGTCTAATTTTCTTTCCAGCTTTGTAGGGTTTTTCGCGCGATGGAGGAAGTTTTAGAGAGACTTGTTAACATGTTTCACAAGGATGAGAATGAGAATGAGAATGAGCGGGTTTGGGCTATGGAGCACAGCCTAAGGATGAGAAACTCATGGATATAGCCTTGAGGCACAAAGAAGATAAAGAAGAAAAGAAGGAGGTCAAGGTTGAAGAATCACAAAATAAGGAAGTGGAACCTAAGAAGGGTGGAAAGAACTATAGACCCTGAGAAAAGAGGAAGTGTCATTACCGAGGTATGGTGGGTCATACATAGCCAAAGACCGTAGGAAGAAGAAGAAGACTGGTTGTTATCATTACGGAGAGACATGACATCCTATTAGGGATTATCCAAAGAGGCAAGGGCAAGGGCAAGGGCAAAGTACCGGATCTTCCAAAGGGCAGATGCGTGCTCTCACGGCTGGCATACCTGATTGTGGTAGAAAGGTTTCTGTTGAAAGTTTGATTTTCCTTTTTGATTATCCTGTTAGAACCTTGTTTGATTCTGGCACCTCACATCTGCTTCTTTAGTTAAAACTCTACACCTAAATACTAGTTCAGTCATGGATCCCGTTGTAGTCTCAAATCCTATTGATAGCTCATCTCATTTATCTATGATTTGTCGGGATTTGAGAGTTTCTATCTTGGGCGTTGGGTTTGAATGCAACGCCTACGTACTTGGTTTCATGGGCTATGGTCTGATTCTAGGGATGGATTGGCTAGCCAGGTATGGTGCCATCCTAGACTGTGAAAGGAGGGTAGTTAGACTGTTGACTCGTTGTGGAAAGACCCTTGATATTTCATGTGACCCTAGGGGTTCAGTGATGCTTAGCTACCTAGAATCACTTAATGCATCGATCAATGATTTGCAATTTGTTCGAGTAGTCCGCGAGTATGATGACGTCTTTGATGAGGTTCGGGGTTTACCTCGAGGCGCGAGATAGACTTCCGTATATACTTAGTAGATAGTACAAAGCTAGGTGCAGTGCCAGTATGCCACATGGCTCTGAGAGAGAGGAAGGAACTCAGTAAACAAGTAGGGGAGCTACTTGAGAAAGGGTTCATAAGAAGAAGTATTTAGAAATGGGGTGCTCTGGTTGTTTTCGCTACAAAGGCTGATGGTTCGCTTAGATTGTGCATGGACTATAAGGAGCTGAATAAGCTCACGAAGAAGGATAGGCACCCATTTCCAAGAATAAGTGATTTGTTCGATTAGTTGGTTGGTGCTTTGGTTTTCTCGTAGTTGGACTTAGCTACGGGTTTTCATCAGTTGAGGGTAGCTGAGGGTAGTATAGATAAGATTGCTTTTAGGACTCCCGACGGTTTCTTCGAGTGGCTCGTCGTGCCTTTTGGTTTGATGAATGCACCTGCATATTTCGTAGGCTTGATGAGTAGGGATTTAGGTGGTTTCTAAACAAGTTCATAGTAGTCTTTGTGGATGATGTCTTGATATTCTCTAGAAGCGAGGAAGGGCGTACCTTATATTTTAAGATTGTCTTAGAGACACTTCGACTACATCAGCTTAAGGCAAAGTTTTCCAATCGTCATTTTGGAAAGGGAGTAAGGTTATTAGGACACAGGGTCTTTAAAGAAGGGATAGCAGTAGAATCCCGCAAAAGTAGTGGCAATCTAGGATTGGAGGATTCCAAAGAATACAACAGAAGCTTTCTTGGTTGGGCAGACTATTATAGGAAGTTCATTAAGGACTTTGTGAAGATATCAGCCCCAGTTTTGACTTTGCCAGATGGGAGTAAAACGTTCACTGTATATACTAATGCTTGCGGGGCAGCGCTTGGAGCAGTTTTCGATGCAAGAGGAAAGGGTGATATGCAAAAGGCGGTAGGTACGCAGTTGTGTTTGAGCATCACTTATCACCCTCAGACGGACGACCAAACAGAAAGAGTGAATGGAATTCTAGAAGATCTTTTGAGGCCATGCATCTTGGATTTTGGAGGGACAAGGGAAGACCACCTTCCATTAGTAGGGTTCTCCTACAACAATAGCTATCAGACTAGTATTGTCATGGAACCTTCTGAAGCTCTATATGGGCGACCTTTCTAATCACCGACTTGTTGAATCTATGGATAAGATTTTGCTTGGGCTCGAGATGGTTAGAGAAACTTTGGAGAAGGTAGACTTGATTAGGAGATGCATGAAGACGGCATAAGACCGGCAAAAGTCATATGTTGATAAGAGATGAACCGTTCTTGATTTCGATGTTGGAGACACGGTTTTTATTTAAGTATCACTATTGAGGAGTGTAGTTTGTTTTGGATCTATAGGGAAATTGGCACCAAGATTCGTAGGGTCATTCCCCGTTATAGGAAGAAGTGGACAGATGGAAAATAGAGTGAAGTTGCCTGAGAAGCTTAGTGGTGTTCATGACGTATTTCATGTGTCGCATTTGAGGAAGTGTTTACACGATACTGCGGAAGTAGTAGAGCCGAGCATGCTTAGAGAAGCGGAAGTAGAGCGAGATGCCACAGTTAGACGAGTTCCTCTATGCATCCTTGGATCGGAGGTCAAGAAATTACGCAACCGAGAGGTCAAGTTGGTTAAAGTCTAATGGGGAGATGATCAAGGAGATGCGACTTGGGAAACAGAAGACCAGATACGTGCGTTGTACTGTTTCCTTTTTGAGGGTATGTTCTTAACTTCTCCTTTTTCTACAGCTTTGTTTATACTTATTCTATCGTTTAGTGTATACTCTCGATTATATCTTCGATCTTTAGGTAGAAAATCATATGGTTGTAAACATGTGTTTGAGCATGTTATGTTTGCTCGATGCAAGTGGATGTAAGTGTTTGCTAGTGGTTGCTCGTGGATGCATTCACACACACATTAGGCACTAGATCAGCTCAATCACGTTCATATTGCGTATGGGTGAGTGTGCATATTTAAATTAATGGATGTAAATTGAATGTGATCATATGGATGTTGCATTTGGATGAATGGTTGTGCGCTCATATAGAAATGATATGTATCATTAGGATTCTTTTGCATACATAATGGATGCATGGCACTATCATGATTTGCATTAAGGAGGTTAACCGAATCAGTAGATTGCCTGATTTTGCATTAGGATAAGGACATATACACACACTTTGCATATGTTCATGAAAGCATTAGAATTTTTTTAAGGACAATGGAGCCCGTGATTGATGGATGATGGATGGTAGGACATACATTCCTTTTTGCTTCGAGATTTCGGGGACGAAATCCTTTAAGTACGGGGGAATGTAACACCCCGTAATTTTAAAACATGACATAAGGGATAATTAAATAATAATTAATTTTTAGAAGAAGAATTAAGTGAAACGGGTTACGCCATTGCGTTTGTCTCGGAATTCTGCTTGAGATAGAGTCCGAATTTGCGTAAAACGGATACCGTATGAAGGTGTTATAGACGATAGCAGTAGGACAGAACAATCAGGAAATGGGCCAGAATAACTGGCGCAGTTGTGAAGTGCACCAGAACATAATTGTACTGGCGCACCTAGGAAGTGCGCCCAGGCCGAGCCGGATCAGCAGAATTCTGGAGAGTTGCATGATGATGTGTCTTTCTGGGATTGGCTGGATGACGTGTTTTTCTGGTCTGGATGGTTCCTAATCTAATCTAAAGGTACTAATACACCTATAAATAAACACCTAAACCTAACCCTAATCTCATTGTTATCATCCATGGCGCCTCCATGCTGCTCTAATCTAAAATAGCCTTTCTTCTCCACCAAAACAAATCAGAATAGGAGTATTCCAATTAGAAGATCAGATCTGCAAACAATCAAAGTAGATATTATTCAAGATCAGGATTGCTATAACACCACCTAATTCTGTTTTCTAAAAATCCTATCGCTGTGAGTCTATGTTACTTTCACATATAATTAAGTTAAAAAGTAATTGTGATAGGATTGTAAATTAGATCTAATGTATATACCTGTAAATAAGATGAATCATATCAAGTTTTGTAATTTGTTATCCTTCAGATTCATACCCAATTGCTATTATCATATGCATATCTGACCTATTGTGTCGTTATTCATTTCACATGCATGTTTATATGTTTATGCCAATTTTGATGTTTTGATTATCTTCTCTTCTTCTTTTCCTTTTTCCTTTTTGAGATTAGGCTAACTTCGAGCCTAAGCATATTGCGTTGAGATTTACATACAAATAATATTAGGATGATTGGGAAAAGTTGGGAAATTTGTAATAAAATGAGATTTGTCATAAATTGTTAATAATATGAAAATTGAATTGGCATAATTTGGTATAACTTGTATGCATGGTATTATAGGCATAATTTGGATTAGAATCATAAGCATAAATTGGATTGGAATTTAAGGGTAATTGGGAATCACTATAATCCAAGATTTGAAATTGGGCATGAATTAAGGAAGAGATAATGAACGCAAATTGATTGATGCCTAATTTGGTATAACTTTTATATATGGGATTATAGGCACAAATTTGGGTTAAAATTATAATCATAATTTAGATTTGAAATTATGGGTAATTGGAATATATTATAATCCAAGATTTGAAATTCGGATTTGAATCAAGAAAGTAATAATGAACGCCTAAGACACGAGGTTAGATTCAGATTGCGGTATAAGCCTGCCCGGAACGGCCCGGTATATCCAGCAACCGCAAACGGTAATCTAATGTGAGAGGTCAAAGGCAGAAATTAGATGCGTAATAATGCAAAAACATGAGGTTAGATTCGGATTGCGGTATATGCCTGCCCAGAACCGCCCGACATATCCAGCAACCGCAAAACGGTAATCTAATGTGGGAGGTCTTGCAAGATTACGGTTATAATGAATTAATGAGCACTTAACCAAGATAAGACATGTGATTAGACATGGGGATAATAAAGGGTTAAGTGGGTAACATGGGTAGCATGCGAAACATAATTAAAGCACTTAATCAAGATAAGACATGTGATTAGACATGGGGATAATAAAGGGTAAAGTGGGTGACATGGGTAGCATGTGAAACGTAATTAAAGCACTTAACCAAGATGAGACATGTGATTATACAATGGGATAAAGAGGGGTTAAGCGGGAATTCCTAGTGGGGACCAAGCTTAGGAGGGAAGCTTGTGTCAAGTATGTGGACCCTTTTCAACCAGTAACCCATTTAAGTATCTACAAGAGCTCGAACTAAGTCGAGGACAGGGACACGCTTACTGGGGTTGATTGTAAGAGGTCAATAAAGAGTTAGCGATGGCAGTGCAAGTCCAACGGAGTCATATGCATGAGTGGGTCCGGGCTGGTAGGTAAGACGTTGTTGCATCATGTAGGTATAAGCAGTACATTTCAGTAGTAACGGGGTTGCCACCTTAGGGAGTGATACACCCTATTTTGGGACCAGCACAGGTATCTACGAGGTTAGGGAGCCGATCGAATGGGAAGGGTAGTGGGTACATCTATTGGTTATAGGTGCACATTGGTTACCTATGATAGCAGCTGGAGGTACATAATCGAATAGGGAGGATACATCTAGTGGTGATAGGTGCACATTGGTTACCTATGATAGCAGCTAGAGGTACATAATCGAATAGGGAGGGTACATCTAGTGGTGATAGGTGCACATTGGTTACCTATGATAGCAGCTAGAGGTACATAATCGAATAGGGAGGGTACATCTGGTGGTGATAAATGCATATTGGTTACCTATGATAGCAGCTAGGGGTACATAATCGAACAAGGGGCATAGTGGGTACATCTAGTGGTTATAGTTGCACAAAGGTTACCTATGATGGCAGCTAGAAGTACACAAAACTATCATCATTCTATTTAGCCTAGAGGGATCATCTTTTAGTATGAAACTAGTATTGGTGCAGTGCAGAGAATATCTTATAGTGGTTAGAAGCGCAGTCAATGTTACGTCCTGTTCGTCTTGTTACCTTGTCATATCTGCTTATGTTACAGTCATCTCTTATATCCAGTTTATGTTTTTATCATGTTGCTTTACTAATTATATTGTTAAAGTCACTGGACTCGCCAGACTTTATGTCTTACCCTTTTTGTTTCGCCTCTTTTCTTTCCATTCCCCCCACAGGTTCTCAGGGTGGGCACGCTGAAGCTTGATTCAGACTTTCCTGTATGTTGTGCTGAAAGCAATGCTTAGCTTTGTTTCTCTTTCATATGGCATTTAGGATTGGGGATTATGGTTTTAAAAATTATGTACTCTGATGGCTTTTGTACAAGACTGATATTATGTTCTGTGGTTCACATTCATTTATATCAAGTTCTGTTGCTGAATCTCTGTACTTAATTACTAGTAAGGTAGTGGATCCCGTAGTTGTTTCAAACCCCATTGGTGGTTCGGCTCATTTATCTATGATTTGTCAGGGTTTGAAAATATCCTTGTTTGGCGTCGAGTTTGAATGCGACGCGTATGTACTCGGGTTTATGGGTTATGAGTTGATTCTAGGAATGGGTTGGCTTACCATGTATGGTGCCATTCTGGATTATGAGAAGGGGGTCGTTAGTCTTCTGACTTGTCATGGGAGGACCCTCAAAATTTCTTGTGACCCACAAGGTTCGGTTATGCTTAGTTTCCTAGAGTCTCTTGATGCATCTATCGATGACTTGCAATATGTTCTAGTAGTCCGAGATTATTTTGATGTTTTTGATGAGGTTCGGGGCTTACCTCCGAGGTGTTAGATCGACTTTCGTATATATTTGGTGGACAATGCAAAGCCAGTTGCATTACCAATGCGCCACATGGAACCGAGGGAAAGGAGGAAGCTGAGTAAGCAAGTAGGGGAGCTGCTTGAGAAAGGGTTTATCGGACGAAGCATATATGAATGAGGTGCTCCATTAGTATTCACGAATAAGGCGGATGGTTCGCTTCGTTTGTGTGTTGACTATAGAGAGCTGAATAAACTCACTAAGAAAAATAAGCACCCGCTTCCGAGGATTAATGATTTATTTGATCAGCTTATTGGTGCCTCGGTATTTTCTCGGTTAGACTTTTCCACGGGGTTCCATCAAGTGAGGGTGACTAAAGATAATATAGATAAAACTGCTTTTAGGACTCCGGACGATATCTTTGAATGGCTAGTGATGCCGTTTGGGCTGACAAATTCACCCACCTATTTTGTTAATCTGATGAGTAGGGTGTTTCGGGAGTTCCTAAATAAATTTGTAGTAGTATTTGATGATGATATTTTGATCTTCTCCAAAAGCGAAGAAGAGCATGCCCAACATTTTCGAGAAGTTTTGAAAACTCTCTATGACCATCAGCTTAAGGCGAAGTTCTCCAAATGCCATTTTTTGGAGGAAAAAGTGAGATTCTTAGGGCATGTGGTCTCCAAAGAAGGAATAGCAGTTGATCCCGCTAAGGTGGTTGCAGTGCAAGATTGGCAGATTCCTAAAATTGCAACCGAGGTGAGAAGCTTTCTTGGGTTGGCAGGTTACTATAGGTAGTTCATTAAGGACTTCTCAAAGATATCAGCCCACTCACTAGGCTGACGAAGAAGAACTTGGCATTTTCATGGGATATAGACTGCAACGTTGCTTTCCAATGACTGAAGACAACTCTGACAACAGCCTCAGTCTTGACCTTGCCTGGCGGGAGTAAATTGTTTACTATTTACACTGATGCGTGTGGTACAGGGCTTGGTGCGGTTCTGATGCAAGAAGGGAAAGTGGTGCGTTACGGGGGCAGACAGTTGTGGGTTCATGAAAAGAACTATCCCACCCATGATTTAGAGCTAGCTGCCATAGTATTCACGTTAAAAGACCTGGCGTCATTATTTACTTGGAGAGAAGTTCGAGTTACACACCGATCATAAATCTCTCAAGTATCTGTTCTCACAGAAAGACTTCAATTTAAGGCAACAACGATGGATGAAGTTTGTAGCTTCTTATGATTTTGAGATTGCTTATACCCCCAACAAGGGTAATGTGGTGGCAGATGCACTAAGTAGGCAGAGGATGACCCTGATTCCTCTATTTGTGGAGAGAAAGATCTTGGAGTTCATATCTGCTTTCAATTTTGAACCCTCTATCAAGATTTTACCTAATTTGTTTGCATCCTTGGAGATACGACCAACTCTAATGGACCAGATAGGAGCTTCGCAACAAGGTAACCGATAGATTTTAGACATCATGGGAAAGCTCAGAAGAGTGGAGACTTCTAGTCACCTCAGTAGATATGCCATAGATGAAAAGGGGTGGTTGCGACGAGATGGAAGGCTTTGTATTCCTCAAACCGGAAGCTTGATAAAGGCATTCCTAGAAGAAGCCCGCCATTCTAAGATGACCATTCATCCAGACGGTGATAAAATGTACAGAGACATGAAGAGGATTTTCTTTTGGGCTGGGATAAAGAAAGATGTGGCTGAATTTGTTTCCCAATATTTAGTTTGCCAGCAAGTTAAAGCTGAGCAAAAGAAGCCCAGTGTTTTACTTCATCCTTTGGAGATTCCTCAGTGAAAATAGGAGAGCGTCTCTATGGATTTCATAGATGGTTTGCCTAGGTCGAAGAAAGGCAACACCAGTATCTAGTTTGTGGTTGATAGACTCACTAAGAGCGCTAACTTTATTCCAGTTAAGAGCAAGAGGACAGCATCATAGTTGGCAGCAATTTATGTTCGTGAGATAGTTTGTCTTCATGAGGTGTCTTCCAGCATCGTAAGCGATCGTGACCCCATCTTTACCAGTGAATTTTGGAGGAGCTTGCAAGAAGCATTAGATACTGTAACACCCTGTAATTTTAAATATAAAAATTAACAATTTTAAGAACACTTAATTTTTAAGAGAAGAATTAAGGGAAATGGGTTACGCCATTGCGTTCATTTCGAAAATCTGCTTGGAATAGAGTCCAAGTTTTTGTGAATCGGACTTCGTATGAGGAAGTTATGGCCCTCATAAGTTTCAGGAATTTAAATAAATTAAAACAGCTCAGAATTAAATTCAAAATTCGAATTCAAAACAAAGAAGCGGGCTGGGCGGGATTTTTCCCGCCCCAGGCCAAGTCGACCTGGGGGTCGACCTACCCCCTCGGGAAGATCTGAACTGTGACGATTCTGACTTGTTGCTGAGTCTTTTCTGACCTGTTGCTGAGTCACTAGGGCATAGGTGGCAATTCTGGATAACTCTATCTAGTCTGGATGGTTGTGATTGCTCCTAGGATGATCTAACGACTCACATAAGTTTAAACTTATATATAAGCACGCATAGACTCAAGCTCTAAACCTAAACTAAATTAATTTCTTGGCCTCCATGCTACTGCTGGAATAGTTCTTCTTCTTAAAGCTTAGGAATTGCAAGTCAGAATTCTAATACAAACGATGAACGAATTATTCTCTTCTCTAATCCGTCTTTGTGAGTACAATTTCTTTCACAAAATAATTAATAAATTAATTATGATGAGTTATAATTGGGATTATGAGAACATGTCTGTTGAATCATATGACGTTACTTAACCTTGTTATCGTCTGTTGGTGAACATATGACTGTTTTGTTAACTTATGTTAGTAGATCTATTCCATATGTCCAATCACATGTGTTTAACTTGATTCATTTTATGACATCAGTTTATATGCAAATTTGGATGTAAACCATATGCTAGTTTGTATGTGAATCTTATGCAAGTCTGTATGCGAATTATACACAAGTTTATTTGTGAATCAAGTATATACATATGCTAGTTTATATGTAAAACATGTGATATTAGTTTACATGTTTAAATTCATATGCAAGTTTGTAGGAATCCATATGCAAGTTTAGGTGAAAACTATATTCACATATGCAAGTTTAGGTGAAAACCATATTCACATATGCAAGTTTACGTGAAACCCATATTCATATATGCAAGTTCACAATTTCATGTTTAGATCTATATTCAGATCCATGGTAGTTTATGCAAATTTATGTTCTATATGTCCATTGCCTATGCAAGTTATTGGCTATGCAAACTTATGTTATAATTCTTATTCGCAAGTTAGATCTATTTTATGTGTTATGCAAGTTGTGATGTTTCTTTTCTTTTTATGAGTTAGACTATTTGCGAGTTTAACATATTTCATATTAAATGTATGAACGGTGTGGGGACAATGGGAAAATATTAAATAATGTGAACTGGCATAAAATGGCTTTAAAGGCATATAATTAATTTGAGACACTAATTTGTATAATTTATATACCTGAAAAGTATGGACATAATTTAGGTGACAATTATGGACATAGATTAATTTGGAAATTATTGACAATTTGAATAGGGATAATTAATTCATATTGGGGTGAAATAATTATGTGTAATATAAACGCCTAAGACACTAGGTTAGACTCGTTTGTGGTAAAAGACTGCCCGGAACCGCCCGGCAAATCCAGCAACAACAAACGGTAGTCTACTGTGAGAGGTCGAAGGCATAAAATTAAATGCGTAACAATTGTAAAGACACGAAGTTAGGCTCGTTTGTAGTATAAGACTGCCTGGACCCTCCCGACAAATCCAGCAACCGCAAACGGTAGTCTAACGTGGGAGGTCTTATAAGGTTACAGTTATAATGAATTAAGTAACACTTAACCAAGATAAACATGTGGTGGGACATGGGGGTTAAGTGGGTGACATGTGAAATACGATTAGAAATACTGAACCAAATTGAAACATGTAAGAAGACATGAATAAGATGGGGCTAAGTGGGAAATCTTAGTGGGGACCAAGCATAGGTGGAAAGCTTGTGTCAAGTATGGGGGCCCTTTTCAAACTAGTAACCCATTAAGTATATTTGTGAGCTCGAGTTAGATCGAGGACGGGACACACTTACTGGGTTTAATTGTAAGAGGTCAAAACGGGTTAGCGGTGGCAACGCAAGTCCAACGGGATCATGTGCGTGCGTGGGCCCGGGCTGGTAGGTAAGACGTTGTTGCATCGTCTAGATTTAAGTCGTGCATCTTTAGTGGTATCGGGTTGTCACTTTGGGGAGTGATACACCCCACTGTGGGAACAGCACGGGTATATACGAGTTAGGGAGCCGATCGCATGGGGGTAGTGGGTACAACTAGTGGAGATAGGGGCAGGCTGCACCTATGAAGGCAGCTAGGGGTACACAAAACTACCATTATGATTATTATGTTCAGTAGGCGGGATCAACTTTTAGGGTGACTAGTAATGGTGCAGTATAGTAATTATCCTATAGTGATTAGGAGCGCGATTAACGCCAGCATATTCCTCTTGTTTTTTTTGTCTTGCTCATTTGCTTCACAGTCATTCTTTATTCTACCAGTTTATGTCTTATCCTAATTACTTTAATAATTATATTGTTAAAGTTATTGGACTAGCCAGACTTTATGTCTGACCCCCTTTGTTTTCGCCTCTTTTCTTCCTCCCCCCCAAGTTCTCAAGGTGGGACTAGTGCTAGTGGAGCTTGATTTGGACCTCTTTCTCTCTCTTTTGGAAGTGCTTGGATTACTGAAAGTAAAGTTCAGCTTATCTCTTTTATGGCTACTTATGTTGGGGTTATGCTTTTTACTTTATGTACTCAAAAAATAATTTGTCAAGATGGATATTAAGTGTACTTGGTTTTATTGTTGGTTTTTGATGTTGTTGTAACCAAACTATTTATCCACTACAATAAAAGTTGTTTTAATTTTTCAAGTACCAATATATGTATCTGTCTTGTTATATTCTGTTATATACACCAATAATACTCCATGAAAGCTAATGCATTACCTTTTAGAGTGACATTAATGGACGTGGGGTGTTACAGGTACACAATTGTGTTTAAGCACCACTTATCATCCTCAGACCGATGGACAGACGGAGAGGGTGAACATGATTCTTGAAGATCTTTTGAGGTTGTGTATCCTAGACTTTGGAGGGACTTGGGAAGAGCATCTCCCATTAGTAGAGTTTGCCTATAACAACAGCTATTCATTCAAGCATCGCCATGGCACCCTTCGAAGCATTATACGGATGACCCTGTAGATAACCAACTTATTGGTAGGAATCTACAGAAAGATTATTACTTGGACCAGATATGGTTAGAGAAATGTCCGAAAAGATTGACCTTATTCGACGGCGGAGGAAGACGACTCAAGATAGGCAGAAGTCCTATGCAGACAAGAGAAGGACTTACATAGAATTTGAAGTGGGAGACTTGGTTTTTATCAAAGTATCACCTCTGAGGAATGTGGTTCGCTTTGGATCGGTAGGGAAGTTGGCACCTAGGTTTGTGGGACCATTTCCCATAACCGAGAGGATCGGCTAAATGGCATATAAAGTAAAGCTCTCAGAAAACCTATCCGGTGTTCATGATGTTTTCCACGTTTCTCATCTGTGGAAGTGCCTGCATAACGCCGCATTAGTTGTTGAGCTGAGTGTGTTGGAAGAAGTAGAAGTGGAATGGCAGGCGACAGTGAGGCGAGTCCCAACCCGTATTCTTGGATCAGAAGTTAAGAAGCCACACAATAAAGAGATCAAGTTGCTAAAGGTTCAATTGGGAGATAACCTAGAGGATGCGACTTGGGAGACCTAAGACAAGACTCGTGCTTCGTACCCTTTCCTTTTCGAGGGTATGTTCTTAACTCCTTTATTAAGGTTTTTTTTAATGCTTGTTTCTACCATTTGAGTATATCTTATCCGTACTATTTTTCGACCTTTAGATAGGAATCCTATGGATGTAACCATGTGTTTGAGACATGTTATGTTTGATGGATGCAAGTGGATGCAAATGTTTGCCAGTGGTTGCCTTTGGACGCATATACACACACATTAGGCACTAGATCGGCTTAATCACTCTCATACTACATATAGATGTGTGTGCATTTTCTTTTCTTTTATAGATGGAAATGGATGAATTATCATATGGTTGTTGCACTTGGACGAATGAGTGTGCACACATATAGATCTTACATGTTATAATAGGATTATTTGCATACATATTGGATTCATGGCACTAACATACATTACATTAAGGAGGTCAACTGAATCAGTATATCGATTGATTTTTGCATTAGTATTAGGGCATATACACACACCTTTGCATATACTCATGTAAGCATTAGAAGTCTTAAAGAACAATGGATGCTAGTGATTGATGGATGAGTAGATGGATGATAGGATATGCATTCTTCTCAACTTAGAGATTTCAGGGACGAAATCCTTTGAGTAGGGGAGAATGTAACACCCCGAAATTTTAACGACACTAAAAGAGGATAAATTAAATAATAATTAATTTAATATTCAGAACTAACGACAACGGACTGCACCATTGCGTCCTATCGAAATTCTGGTCAAGAAAGACATTTGCTTTGCATAAAACAGACACTGTATGAAGAAGTTATGAGAGTTTTAAGTTTGTATACGCGCAGAAAGAACATATATATATATATATACATGAGTTAGAGATGAGTCAGAATTTTATCTAGAACAGTTCAAATTCAAAAAATGAAAAGTAGCGGCAGATTTCCCGCTCTAGGGGGTCGACCCCCCTAGAGGGGGTCAACACCGGGATCGACCCCCCCTTATGGGGTGTCGACCTATGGGTCGACCCACCCACAGGGGTGTCGAAACCCCTAGGGCCGAGTTGGCAGTCGGTTTCAGAGGGTTTTGCAGCTATATATATGTGGCCATTTCTCATATTTTCTTCATTGATAATTCATGGTGGCCAAACTCTACCAGTGTCTGAACTGAATTGGATTTGTTAATCCCCTACAACTTTGAGCTTTGCAAATCAAATTCTGAGATTTAAGCATAGATTCAACACCAACTTCTTATCTATCTTCTTAATAATCCAAACACTTTGAGTATAGTTACTTTTAGGTTTAAATGAGTAAAAGTAAATTGTGAAAAACTGTGATTTGGATATGTTGTAAACTATGAATCTATGCCAGTGTTAAATCTTATACTATGCCATGATAGATCTACTTCTCTAGATCTAATTCAATTGTGGTTATTCTATTTGTCGCATTTGTGGATCTTGATTTGTAACTGTATTGTGGTTAATGTTAATTTGGACAGTTACAACATTGGTTAGATCTAATTCTTTATGTAAATCACCTTTCACCTGTTATATTTTAGTCAATTTAGATATGTTGTAAATTGGACATGTGAATCCATATTTAGATCTTAACATGTTATTATGTCATCTTAATTATGTTAGATCTATTTTATGTCAATATTATAATTTAGTTAGATTTAATTTTACCTATTAGATCTGTATTATGCGGACACCTAAATTATTAATCAGATCTAGGTTATTATTTGGATCCCCTTGTGCTTCTCATATTAGATCTGAACTTGTTGGACATCTAAATTAAATTTAGATCTTGTCATGTTCATTTTACCACCTTTGCTATGTTACAACGAGTTGACTACTACAAGTTTATTGGATCTATGCTTATATGTTCACCATGTTCGTATATGCTTATGCTAGTTATGGTAGAACATTCACCTTTGTCATATTTCCATTACCTTACCTTTTTACATTTATGATTAGGCTATTATTTAGCCTATACATGCCGTAAATGGTGCGAACACGCTAGTTAAGGAATGGGTAGGGAAAAAGGTAAATATTGACATAATTTGAATATAAACATGAGTTGGACATATAATTCAAAAGGGGAAAAGTGGGGACATAATCATCTATTAAGACATAGGTAAGAATTAAATAAAAATGGAATGTCTAGTAATTACAATTAGGAATTGTAATTGCACTTATGACACGAGGTTAGGTTGCATTAGTGGTGGAAGTCTGCCCGGACCCGACCGGCATATCCTGCAGCCACTAATGTTGTACCTAATTTGAGAGGTCTAAGTGCACAAATACGAATCGGGCTAAGACACAAGGTTAGGCCCAACTGTGGAATAAGACTGCCCGGACCCGATCGGCTATCCAGCATCCACAATTTGTAGGCCTAATATGGGAGGTTTAGCCCATTATAAACCATAAATGGACATGGTAATCAATTAGACTACTTAGCCAAATCTAATCCATAGGGATTGTATGATTATGAACTAAAGTTAGGGTTATGTAAAATTTGTTGGATAGTGGATGCGTTAAGCAATTTTGGAGGGGATGGGTAATATTTACATATAAGCCCACAAACTTAACCCGATAAGGTTATGTAATTAAAGACACCTAGTGGCATACATAACCAGAGGGAATAATAAAGTTATGTAATTAAAGACACCTTTTAGGGTAAGCATAACTGGTATAGGGCTATGTAGTTAAAGACACCTAGTGGTATACATAGTCAGTGAAAACCTAGTGGGGGATACAAGACAAAGGGGAGAGCTTGTATCATAGTGTGTAGGACCCATTTCAGTCGGTAACCCGGAGTAGGTATCAAATAAAGTACTCCGTACTAGGCAGAGAGGGGACACGCTTACTGACTGATTGTAAGAGATCCAAACGTGGAGGATTGTGTGGGCAGCGCAAACTGACCGGGCCATGTGCATGCATGAGCCGGGCAGAGGGGGATAAGACAACTGTGACACCAGTAGATATGGGGCTATGCATATCAGTGAGGCGTTGCCACTTTAGGACGTGATACATCCTACTGTGGGGCCAGCACAGAGTATCCACGTAGTAGGGAACCGATCGATTAGGGTAGTGGTTTGGGTACATTTGGACATATGCCCTAAGTCTACCACCTTATAGTGGAAGGGAACATCTCATTTTGGTTATATTAGTAATAGTGAAGAGTAACCATTATAAACATATACACCTTATCCTGTCTACCTTGTCACACCTTCCATTTATGTAGTGATCTCTCTTATCCACTTTATATGCCTATCATGCTACTTTTATTTATTTACTTGCTAAAAGTCACTAGACTCACTAGACTTTATTTCTGACCCTCTTATTTGTCCTTCTTTCTTCCGTTCCTCCCCCTTCGGGTTCTCAGGGAGGAAACACTAAGGCTTAGTCAGGACTCAGATATCATCTTGCTAGAGCTGCTTTCGAAGTATGGCTCAAGTTCTTATCTCTACTATGGCTTAGCTCTTTTATTGGGGAATTACGTTTTCTTTTTAGTATTTATGTACTCTCATGTTAAAAGATAGAAGTTATGTTGATGTAATGGTTTTTGAGACTCATGGTATTTTGAACCACACTGTATGATTTGTGTTTGAAATAAAATTTAAATTTCCTCTGCTATTTTATTTATGTTTGTCTTGTAAAATTCTGTGTCTGTTTACCTATAATGCATCATGAAACTTATTGTGAGTGACATTAACGGACGTGGTGTATCACAAGACCATAATCTTTATTTCTATTTAAATATCTTAGAATTCATTTAACTATCTTCCATTGTTGATCTAATGGTTGATGCAAGAATTAACACACCTTATTTACACTATATGCAATCTCTGGTCTTGTTTTTGTAGCATATATATTGTAGTTCTCCCACTATGCTTCTGTACTCTTTGTCATTAGTGATGTGTTTACCTTGATGTTTAGATAAGTGTAAATTACTTACCATTAGAATAGGTAGTGGCTTTGCACTTTGCATTTTTTTCTTAAAAAGAAGTTCTTTGGTATACTTTCTTTAACTCGAATGAATTATTGAGTCTGATACCCTGTTTACTTCATCGAGGAAGTACTTTAGCTCTCCTAGATCCTTAAATGAGAATTATTTGTCCAGACATTGAATTATACTATTAATTTCTGCTTCACTTTCACCAATAATTATAATGTCATCCACATATGTCAATATATAGGTTGTCTTCCTGTCTTATAGTTTTATAAATAGTAAATTGTATCATTTAGTTGGTTTTTAACCAATGCTGATCATTGTTGCTTTTAGTTTATCAAACCAAACTCTAGACGCTTTTTTTAGACCATAAATTGCCTTTTAAAGTTCGCACACCATTTTTTTTCTTGATTGCTGAAACCCTTATGGTTTCTACATGTACATATCTTTCTCTAACTCACCATTCATTAAAGCATTGTTCACATCTAATTATCTGATGCTCCATTTCTTATCCAAAGCTATAGACAAAATTATTCTTATAGATGTTAGCTTGATGACTAGTGAGAAAGTTTCATGAAAGTCAAACCTATGTTGTTGTGTGCATCTTTTTGCTACAATTCTTGCTTCAAATCTTTGTACACTTTCATATGGATTTTCCTTTAGTCTGTATGTCCATTTGCAACCTACGACATTCTTGTTTTGTGGTGCTTGAGTGAGTGTGTCCATGTTTTGTTCCTTTGTAGTGCATTGTTTTAACAGCCCGCACCTCCATTCACGCAAGATATTGTCCCCAACTTAGCCACCGTATAGGTATGGGGTTTTGTTCCTCAAAAGGCCTAGGCGTTAGTAAAAGATGAGCTCTACGATACAAGTACCCACTTCACACAGGCTTCCACAATGTGGGGCTTAGGGGTGTTACATTCTCTCCTCCTATATAGCCCAACGTCCCTGTTGGCTCACAAACACCTCACCCAGGCGTTGTGGTCCGCACAGGAGCCACAATTCCGGCTGGATATTGGCTCTGATACCACTTTCGAAACTCGAACATAAGCACTAATGATGATGTCTCATCATCAGAATCATATCCGGGCGACTAGAGTCTGATTCTATATCTATCTAGTATATGAGGCTTCGAATACACGTTAATTACGCGTATATTCAAAATCTTCATATACTCGATATCCAAATTAAAATATAATAATAAACTCAAATATGTATTTTAAGATAAAATTTTCAAAACAAAATTTGTTTTCATTTTTATTTTAGAAATAAAACTCTTCAAACTCGTTGTAGGATACTACTGATCCTATCTCCAACGAGTCATTCTTATTGGATATTACTAATCCAATCTCTGATGAATTCTTTCGTTCGGTTGTAATGTGTCTTGTTCTCAAGCTCTGTAAACCAAAGCTCTGATACCATATTAAATCAAAGCTCTGTAAACCAAAGCTTTGTGAGAACTCCTTCTCACTCTATTTATTTTACAATTAAATATATATTAGGATGCAGACGTGCTTGTAGCACCAAACACCTTTGACTGGAACCATGTTTGTTTGTTTGAACTGTATTGTGATGTGATTGTGGTGTGAAATGAAAAATAAAATACTCATATGTTGAATAAAATATTTTATCGTTAAAAATATAGTTTTTAACGTATATATTAACGGCATAAAATTATCATGAAAAGAAATAAAATAAATATTCATTCACAAATCAGATGATGTGTTTATGTACACCCATTTATCTAATATGGATTGGGATGATAAATTTTACACATCGCCCAACTGCACAAATAAATAAACTGTTGTTGTTTGAAAACCCCACACGGGTATTGGGATGATATTTGACATACACTATTCCCAATATTTAGTTGTATGTCAATTGATGGATTGACAGGCTGTAATGAGTGTTAATTATTTATTTTTAATGCCTATGCAGTTGTAGAATGCACTCTGGATGTTGTATGAATTTTTAATGATTGTTTATCATTATTGTTATATACATGCGATGTATGAAATCCATATAAATAATATTATATGGTAATTGATTGGGTCTCGTTCCAATTTGGAAAATAAAGAATATTTTAAAATAATACTCATGTGTTGAATAAAAATATTTAAACAATAAAAAGATCGTTTTATTGAATGTATAAACCAATAAAATATTCATGTTTAAAAGATATTTTTTTTTACAATAAAAATCACATTTTTATTGTATGAATGAATAAACAAATTATCCATTGTTTGAAATGGAATATGTTAACAATAAAAATATACAATTTTATTGTGTATGTAGGAATAATTGAAAATATTCAATGTTTTGAATAAAATGTTTAGACAATGAAAATTACAATTTGTTTGTATTATAAAATCATTAAGAAGAATCATGATTCAATAAAAAGATTAGACAATAAAAATTATATTTTTATTGTAAGTTTGATTTATTAAAGAGATTTTGTTTATTAAAATGTAGATCATTTATATGATAGTAAATTAGAAAATGATCATTTATTAATACATGTTTTGTAAATTAAAATGTAAATCATTTATATGATAGTAAAGTAGAAAATGATTATTTATCAATGCACGTTTTGTTTATTAAAATGTAAATCATTTACATGATAGCAAAATAGAAAATATTATCATTTTAATATGATAAAAATATGGAATATTAAATCTTGATTAAAAATTGAAAATGAAGTTGAAATCGTTTTAAAATGAATTTATAAACGATTTATTAAATACGTTTTAAATAGAAATCGACGATATATATATAATATGTATTATATATATATATATATATATATATTTAATGCCTGAATAGAATGCGCCGAGCAGCGACCATTCGTGAATTTCGACCATTAAATTTAAATTGATGTAACGGGAGACCTGACCGTCGGATTCTCCTAAAACCAAAACCACTGGGTTCATATCGAAAAGAGCTTTCCAATGAATATAAAAGATTTGAAATCTAATGGCTAGATTTGGAGATATGTCCAAATCAATTTCAGAAAAGGTCGCTATGGATGCAGTTCGATGGCCGTTATTGGAAACCGACTGTACGAGCGATATTAAAATTATTAAAAATATGGAAAAATTATGTAAAATCATAATAAATGATTTAGAAAGATTTTTGATGAAAAAGTCCAGTTTTTAAAAGATAAAAATATATTTTTATCGAAATGAAGTAGTTATTAACTAGAATAATAATTAAATTATTTTTTTAGAAATAAATTAATTGGATTTGAAAATGGTTTTAAAATAACCAGAATTTTCTGAAGAATAAATTGGAATGGATTCGGGATGGAAATAATCTTCGGAATATTTCGATATTGGATTCCGTGATTATACAGATATTGTTGTGAGGAATTTGGAAGATATATATATGTCGTTATTCCCAATACAATATTTGTTGGTTTCAGAATTTGATATTGAATATAAGCCGATATAATTTTTATTCAGAACCTTATATTTAATATCAAATGGGATTTTGGGTTTGTCATGGACGGTGTCTTTATTAACACTGTTCTTAAACCCAGTTTAGGAAATAATAAATCTTTTAATTAAGATTTCGGAATTTTTACCAATTAATTAATATTTAATTGAATTGAAATTGGATTTTGGGTTTTTCCTGAATGGTGTCTTTAATAACACTGTTCTTAAACCAAGTTTAGAAAATAATAAATCTTTTGTAACAACCCGTATTTTCAATAACCTGTTATAACATAAATCGAGGCAGAATTTAATTCTAAAATCTGAATCAAGGGAAACGGGCTATGCCATTGCGTTCGTCTCGGAAAAATACGTGAAATAGAGTCCGAGTTTTCGAAAATCGGAGTCCGTATGACCCGATTAAGGCCCAATGAAGTTTCCAGAAAATTTCAAGTTCAAAATAGATTTGAATTTCAAGTTCAAATTTCGAATTTCGGGTCTGGAAGGCTAGGCGGGAAATTTCCCGCCAAGCCAACCAAGTCGACAGGCCTGTCGACTTGGCAGTCGACTTGGTTGGACCCAAGTCGACAGCCCTGTCGACTTGGCTGTCGACTTGGATCAGCCGGGCAGTTTTGCCTGGTGCAACATTTTGGGGTTTTGGTTAGGTTTTGGGGCCAGATTCGGTTTTAAGGGCTGAGATTGGAATTAGGGTTTAATCCTAAGGTTGAAACTAATCCTAATCTCTATAAATAAGCCCCTAACCTAACCCTAAATCATCATTATTCATTCAAGTAACTAAACTATGGCAAAATCATTCCTCTCATGGCCTCCACTCTCTTCATAAAAATTCT
The DNA here is from genome assembly GCA_030737875.1 of Allium sativum. Lineage (NCBI taxonomy): Eukaryota > Viridiplantae > Streptophyta > Magnoliopsida > Asparagales > Amaryllidaceae > Allium > Allium sativum. The sequence continues at coordinate 155,542,314 of CM060912.1, forward strand.
AAGTTATTTCTATGAGAGATTTTCCATGCATACAAGTGTTTTCAAGCTTGTATGAGCATCATTAGCTTGCATTCAAGTCAAGTTTCTATATTTGCATCATAAAGCAAGACTTTTGATCATTTTGGCTCAAGGGTTTTTCTAGTGGAGCTTGCATTTTGGGTTTATTTGATTGCATAAGGGCTTTGTCTCAATCTATATATATTTTTGTGTCTTCATAAGCATTGTAAGCCCTTTTCTACTTTCATATTTAAACTCTAAAGTTAAATGAATGATGCAAGTTTGGTTGATCCTTATGATATGCAAGTTTGCCATGATATTCAAGTTTACTATGTCATGTTATGCAAGTTTGATATGTTATGATATGCAAGTTTGTCATGTTATGATATGCAAGTTAATCATGTTATGTTATGCAAGTTAGCCATGTTATGATATGAAAGTTTATCATGTTATGATATGCAAGTTATGTTATGCAAGTTAGCCATGTTATGATATGCAAGTTTATCATGTTATGATATGCAAGTTTATATGCAAGTTTGCCATGTTATGTTATGCAAGTTTGCTATGTTATGATATGCAAGTTTGCCATGTATGTTATGCAAGTTTGGGTTGATAATTTTGCTCATGTTATCATGTTATGCAAGCTTATCTTGGGTTTATGAGCTTAAAGCTTCAAGCTTTATGCTAAAGGTTGCATTTTGGCAACATGTAAGTTATCATATCCCTTATGATAACTTGCATGTGAGGCTAAATGCGAACTTATGGCAACTTCTACATGTCATTTATCACCATGTATCACTTATATGCTAAATTTGGGTTTATGCATACTTTTGAGGCCTAATGATGCAATATGCAAGTATATGAACATATGTACATTTCATATGCCACCATGTTAAACTTGTGGCTTCATAACCATTTGTCATCTTTATGCCAAGTTCCCTTTTTCTATCCTTTATGCGCTATTGCGATTATGTAAGCGATGGGATTGCGTTTGGGGTTGGGTAAACTTAAACGACATGAAAACATAAGATTGGGAATTTACCTATTAAGTTAGGTCTACCCATTGGGAATTTACCTATTAAGTTAGGTCTACCCAAATTCTTGAAAACTTGTAATATGTTTTGGAAACATGATGGACATGACACTTAGAAAATATAAGTGTGACCAACTCGAGGTTGGGTTGAGTTTGTAGCGTAAAACTACCCGGAACCGACCGGCTTAACTAGTTGCTACAAACAATAGGACCCAATGTGAGAAGTTGGTCATGTTGTACCTTGAACCCGAGGTTAGACCAAGTTGTGGTGTAAAGCTACCCGGACCCGCCCGGCTTAACTAGTAACCACAACAAGGTCTAATGTGAGAGGTTAAGGCACATTAAATTAGTTAATGCCTCATGATTAGGGTTAAGTCATGGTCCACTTAATACTTAACCAATTTGGGCTTGGTAGATTAATCAGGGTTAAGTCGTGAACTCATCGTTACACTTAACCAAGTTAATCCATGATTAGTAAAAGGGTTAAACCGTACTTAACCCACTAGAAAATCCTAGCAATGGGGTCCACTCCAGCAGTAATCCCAAGTTTGTATCATTAAGACCCTAGGGACTAGGCTAGGGTGGGGGCACGATTACTGGACTGGTATAAGTGACCAAAACGACGGTCGAGTGGTACGCCGATGTAGTTCCGGACGGACTATGGTCGTGCACGTAGTCCGTATTTGGAGAAGTCAAGCATGGGTACCAGTAGATCGAGACTGTGCACTTATGTTTATGGTGTCCAGGGGTTGACACCTTAGGGCTTGATACACCCGACGGGAGACCCGGCACAGTCCGACTACAATTATGTTTGGGCCGTATTGACACCAACACGTGACGAGTTAGGCTTAGGGAGCCGATCGATTAGACCGTTTGGTTGGACCTCGTATTAGGGTCATTTCATGTTATTGGGCCAAAGCATGGGCCAAGGGATCAATACTTGTTTATTTAAGTCATGTTAGCTTGCTAGTACACCTGTGGTGCAAAAACCTAAAACCTGAGTATGCGATGACACATTTATCTACCTTGTTAGTTAATCATCATGCTAGTATGTTGTTATCCTTATGTTCATCCCTGCTTCTCATGCCAGTTAACTTTATCAGTTTACATTGATTGTAGTAGGGCTTACTCAGTCTTTTTGACTGACCTGTTTTTCTTTCGCCTCTTTTCTTCCGTTCCCCCCCCCCCCAGGTTCTCAGGGTGGGAATATTGGAGCTTAGCTTGGATTTCTGATCGCTTGCTTGTGGGATTTTAGCTCATGTACGGTCTTGACATGAAGCTAGCTATGGTTATCACTTATTTTGGGGATAGTACTTATGTATTTCAGTTTTTCAGTGATATTGTTTTTATCTAGACTTGTGTATTTGGAAAGTTAAAATTATGTTGTACCAGACTTGTTTTGAAATAGTTTGAAATCTTCCGCTGTTTTACTTATCTTATTTACTCTGTTTACATATATACATATGTTCTTGTTCTGCCTTGATATATCATTATGCATGTTTACCTGATTCAAACGCCCCTCCAAAGTCAGAGTGCTTGCAAGAGCCACCCTGGCGGAGGTGGGGTGTTACATCTTTTAATTAAGATTTAGGAAATTTTACCAATTAATTAATATTTAAATGGAATTGGATAAAAGAATTGGGTTTTTGGGTTTATCGTGAACGGTGTTTTAAATAACATTTGTTCTTTAACCCAATTATCAGTGAAAATATAATTTGGAATTTATTAACTTTTAATTAAGGTTTAATGGAAATTTTCCAAAGTAAAGTTTTCTAATTTAATATATTAAATTGGAATTGAATTGAATTCGATCTGGTAATAATCGAGATGAGTTGCTGTGAATGAAGACCGATACTATATATGGAATTTAAAAGGGATTGCCGCTATTCCATTTATATTATTAGTCTGATACAAGAATTTATATCGATTATACACCGTTATGATTTCCGTGAAGATTCCATAGTTAATGGAAGAAGATTTGGGTTTATCGTGAACAATGTTTTTAAGACATTAGTTCTTTAACCCATTTAAAAATAAGATTAATTTCTTAAATTCGAATAATTATTAAGTAATGATTTTTGAGATTAAAAAGAAATTTTTTAAAAAAGAATTTACGTTTGATAAAATTAATGGGAACCTTTCCGTAAAAATGTAAATATTTGAATAAAAGAATATTATGAATTGGAATGAGGCGTAGGATGTGTTTTTACAGCACCTGATTATAAATTACGCGAGTTATTCGGAAAGACCGGGTTTAACCCATTCTGAATAATGAATATGACGACTAACAGTCGAAGAGATTGAAGACGGTGCAAGACCGACGATCTTTACATTGAATGGATGAGTTGCTACTGATGCACATGATTGGAGTAGTTACCTTGAAGGGGCTACAGTGGTGGCCTTCTGGACGTACTTGTTGATTGTTCAGATATGCGAGGGCCTCTCTCCTGTATTGGACATATGGGATGAGAAATAAGGTGCCTCTAGTTTCGTTCAGACCCAGAACGGACTTGTAAATCGATGGTATATATGACGTTGTATTCCTTTATGTTGTATTCGTTGATCTCTGCTAATATATATATATATATATATATATATATATATGTTTGGTGGAGGAGAATTTAATCTCTTGCTTAACATCCTTCTCTGAGACGTATGAGCTTAGAGGTTATATATTAGCAGAAATCAATGGTATGGTATGGATTGACAATGTGGCATGCTAAGATGCATGGATCAAGGCTTTTGTTGAAAATCAGAGCCTTGTGGATGATGATCAAAGCATAGCTTTAATTAGCATAGCTTTGTGTAGCGTTAGTTCGCAAGCCTCACACCCCGGTATGATGGTGAACTGATGGTCAGTTCAGTATACTTTCAATATGAGGATGGATACGGTCGACCGAGATGAGCTGAGTGTAGTCGCTCCATGCTCAGAGGGATAGGGCACACACTCCCGAATCCCATAGGGATAGAGTAAGAGGTGTTTTCACATGCACGGGACGTAAGTCGCGGAGATACTCGATATCCTAGATATAATGCGGATGTGCATTACGGCGTTTCCTCATGCCTAGGACGTAAGTCGTGGAGAATTGCACTACGTGATAGATCTTTCGAATCAGGAGCCATCGTGATGGAAATCCAACTTTCCAATACGAGCTTTGCGGTTTTAATTATAAACCTATATATGGCGACATAGTGGGATGAGGCACTCATGCCGTCTATGATTGATACATTTACTTTCGAAATTGATTTCTACACTATACACTTATAGTAATAATAAAAGAGAAATTTCGTGTACCAAACATATTTGGCTATTATAAGGTAAAACTCTATCCTCCGACTTGCGTTGCATTGTGTGATGGGACCTGAGTCTTATAATAGCTTCATTTTTCTTTAATTAGCGTTGGGTTGTTTATTTACGCACTGGTATTCTTTGGAGTAAACCCGTTCCATGTTATACGGCGTGGTCCCTTGATTTACCTAACTTTAAAATCAAATTAATAACTGTTTTGAGTTCTCATACCAGTCCCATGACTGACCTAGAGTTTATTGTTCCTTTCTAAACTCTAGGTGCCCATATTTTCCACACAGGCAGTCAGTAGTTGTGGTTTTACAGATTTCTATTTAACAGGATCCTGGATTACAGCTGGAGCTATATTCGGAAAGCTTTGAATCCGTATATCTCTTTCAGTTGTGTCAGTTGTTATTTTCCGCTACGCATTATACTTATCTTTTATTTTTCGTTGCTTTTGTAATTTTAAAATCTCTGATATTGTATTTCCAAATGTGTAATAATTATTCATACTCCAGAATATTCTTGTACTCTGATATAATTGTTGTAGTAGCAATGAAATGTTCTTTTGTTTATGTTCTGATGCGTCGTGTTCTCAACTTCCAATACGACCCCATGCTGTTTTGATTGTAAACCTATATTTGGCGACATAGTATATAGTAGCTATGTCGTCTATGATTGATACATTATGATTGAAATGTTTTTGAAACATATATACACTAATAATAATATCAAACTCATTTTATCATATCAAGCATTTTTGACCATTATAAGGTAAAACTCTATCCTCTGGTTTGCGTTGCATTGTGTGAAGGGACTTGAGTCTTATAATGGTTTCATTTTTCTAAAAAGCATTGCATTGTTTAACGATTTACTTTATTTCATGCACTGGCAATCCAATGGAGTAAACCCGTTCCGCATTAGCAGCGTGGTCCTGTGATTAGCCCTATTATTAAATAGGTTAAGTAAGATTTCTCATACCAGTCCCATGACTGACTCGTAGTTTGTTTTCACTTTGCAAATTCGGGTGCCCTCTTTCCATATGGGCAGCCTTGTATTCAGGTTTTAGCAGACTCATTCTGGATAGCTATAGAGCTGAAGATGGATCCTATCATTTCTATTATGCTGTTCAGACTTCATTTAGTATATTATGTTTGATTTCACTGCATACATTTTATATTAAGCTGAAACTGTATTATGTACTAAGTATGATCCTATTATGCTATGTAACTCTGATGATATATTATTTCCAGTGTAATTTGATGTACATTATCTGCTGTAATTCTATATTTCTGTTATGATGTTATTGTTTATGTGTTATATTCCAGTGATTACCTTTGCTTCCGTGGAATGGGAGTTTGGGGTCATCATAGTTCTCGAATCATGTCGGGACCCAATACTAGCCGACTGCCTGGTTCCACCCAACATGCGAGAGATCTACATGGCCTGTCATACAATGATTCGAACGGCGACGTTTGCAATCTTGCTTGGTAACTGTTATTATAAAAAAAACTCAACCAAATGCAAGTGATCTTCCCACGATCCGCCAAAATCAAGAATACATGCCTGCAACAAGTCTTCCAGTATACGGTTCACCCTCTCAGTTTGGCCATCTGTTTGAGGATGATAAGCGGTGCTCAGATTTAACTTTGTCCCTAGCTCCTCTTGGAATGCTTCCCAAAATTTACTAGCGAATAGTGGATCACGATCACTAACAATGCTACTGGGAACTCCATGTAGTCTAGCGATTTCTTTGAAATAAATTTTCGCCAGACTTTGAGCTGTTCTAGTTGATCGGATAGGAATAAAATGGGAAGTCTTCGTGAAACGGTCTACGATCACCCAAATACTGTCATTATCTTTTCTAGTTCGGGGCAAACCATCAATGAAATCCACGGAGATTTGATCCCACTTCCAACTTGGAACCTATAATGGTTGTAACAATCCGGCAGGTTTTTGCTGATCACTCTTGACTTGTTGGCAAGCAGAGCACCTGCTAACATATATGGAAATGTCTCTTTTCACAGATTTCTACCAGAACGTATGCTTGAGATCATGACACCCCTGGATGGATACTAAGCTTGGACTTGTGACATTCATCCATTACTTCTCTTCTAAGCTCAGGAATATTCGGGACACAAATTCGGCCTAATAACCTCAGAACTTCTTTGCTATCAATCTGGAAACTCGAGGGTTCACCTTCCCGAACTCTTTTACTAATTCTCTAAATAAATTCATCATTCTTCTGAAGTGCATAGATTTTGTCGATCAATGAAGGTGTAATAATGAGATTAGCAATGATCGCATTCTTTCTACTGAGTATATTGGCTCTGATATATATTGGCTCTGATACCACTGTAACAGCTCGCACCTCCGTTTGCGCAAGATATTGCCGCAACTTAGCCACCGTATAGGTGTGGGGTTTTGTACCTCAAAAGGCCTCGGCGTTAGTAAGAGATGGGCCCTACTATATATGTACCCACTTCACACAGGCTTCCATGATGTGGGACTTAGGGGTGTTACATTCTCCCCTCCTACAGAGCCCAACGTCCCCATTGGCTCACAAACACCTCACCCAGGCGGTTGTGGTCCACACAGGAGCCACAATTCAGGCTGGGTATTGGCTCCGATACCACGTGTAACGATAAAGGATTTCGCCCAATCCTAATCGATTGTTAAATCGACCAAGACCGTTTGAATCCCACATACACTAACTCTGGGCATACAACACATCAGAACAAATAATAGAAGACCTTTATAAACATCATAATAATGTTACATCAAAGTACAGAACATATCAGAGTACATCGAATTATAATACATCGGAAGATTAATTTATAATAAATGTAATACAATGCAGCGGAGCCAAATAAACTACACACAGGAAGACTATCAATTTTCTGGACACAGCTTTAAGCTTCGATCCAGAATCCTGCTCAATAAATGAATATCGGCAAAACAAGCCACTCGACTGCCCGTGTGGAAAATAAGGGCACCCGAGTTTGCAAGTGAAAACAAACTACGAGTCAGTCATGGGACTGGTATGAGAAATCTTACTTAACTTATCTAACAATAAGGCTAATCACAGGACCACGCCGCTAATGCAGAACGGGTTTACTCCATTAGATTGCTAGTGCATAAATTAAATAAATCTTTTAAAAACAATGCAATGCTTTTTAGAAAAATGAAATCATTATAAGACTCAAGTCCCATCACATAATGCAACGCAAGCCAGAGGATAGAGTTTTACCTTATAACGATCAAACATACTTGATACGTATAAAACAATATTTAATATTATTATTAGTGTCTAATCAATTTAAAAATACTTTCGAAGTAAATGTATCAATCCTAGATGGCATAATACCGCATCCTACTATATCGCCATATATAGGTTTACAATCAAATCCGTAAAGTTGTATTGGAAATTAGGTTTCCATCATGAGTCAAGGCTAGGGATGATCTCCTTACCGATTCGAGACACTCTAGAAAATGTCTTAGGATCCCCCGCAGTGAACCCTTGGATCCTGTCCACAAATATACCTTAGTGGATTTGTTATGCCTAAACACACATTTACCGGTCCTATTGAACCTATCACTTGGCCAGTAGCGACCAATATATCGAGGCCTCGAAATTTATTATCCACATAAGTAAAAATGTCTGGGATCCATACCACGACACCACTTCTAGCTAGAAAGAAACGTGTGCACTCCCTACGTTCCCTTATCCCATTTCTAACTCTTACCGTGGTGTGAGGCTTGCGAAGTAATGCTATACACAAGCTATGCCCAAATGAGCTGTGCTTTGGTCATCAACCACATGGCTCTGCTTTTCAACAAAAGCTTTGATCATTTGCATCTTGGTATGCCACATTAACAATCCACGCCATGCAACTGATATCTATCAATATATAACCTCTGAGCTCGTATGTCTCAGAGAAGGGTGTTAAGAAAGAAAATAAATTATCCGCAACTAATCATATATATATATTTAATAGAAATCAATTCACACAGAACAAAATTCAATGTCAGACACACATCCATTTACAAGTCTGTTCTGGGTATGAACAAAACCGGAGACACATTATTCCTTGTCCCGTATGTCCAATACGAAAGAGAGGTGCTCGTATATCTGGACAATCAATAAGTACGTCCGGACAACTACCACTTTTAACCCTTTACTGGGAGCTACCCAATGCCAGGCATCAATAGTCGTCCATTCGATGTGAAGATCGCCGGTCTTCAATCATCATCTTCAATATCTTCGATTTAAATCGTCGTACAATTATTTGAAATGAGATTGAACTCGGTCTTTTCAAATAATTCTCAAATATATATAATTTAAATTATTTCATATCGTTAATATTATTCTATAACGATTTATCGCTATTTTTATTTATATAAAAATAGCCTAATTCCGGCTGGGTATTGGCACTGATACCACTGTAACATCCCATACGGTTGGGGACAATATCTTGCGCAAACGGAGGTACGGGCTGTTACAGTGGTATCAGAGCCAATACCCAGCCGGAATTGTGGCTCCTATGTGCACCACAACTCCAGGGTGAGGTGCTTGTGAGCCAACGGGGACATTGGGCTCTGTAGGAGGGGAGAATGTAACACCCCTAAGTCCCATATCATGGAAGCCTGTGTGAAGTGGGTACTTATATAGTAAAGCCCATCTCTTACTAACGCCGAGGCCTCTTGAGGAATAAAACACCAAACCTATACGGTGACTAAGTTGGACAATATCTTGCGCAAACGGAGGTGCGGGCTATTACAGATTGGAAATGTAGAACATGTAGACAAATAAATATTTCTTTTTATTTATACATTAGAAATGTAAAACATGTTATGCAAACAAATACTTCTTTTTATTTGTCATATGCAATGTAGAAAACATATTATTTTTATTTGTTATGTTAAAAATAGATTTGTAAATAAATTAAAAATATCATTTTTATGTGTCATGTTAATGTAAGAATTGCCCACAATATGAAAGTATCATTTTTGTTTATTATGTTGAATTAGAATTGTCAACAACATAGAAGTATCATTTTTATTTGTTATGTTGAATTAGAATTGTCGACAACAAAAAAATACCATTTTATTTGTAATGTTGAAAATAGATTTGCAAACAAATAAAAGAATATCATTTTTATTTGTCAAATTAAACATTGAATTTATATACAAATAAAAATATTCATTTTTATTTTTCAGTTTAAATATTGAATTTATATACAAATAAAAATATTCATTTATATTTGTCAGTGTAAATATTGAATTTATATACAAATAAAAATATTCATTTTTATTTGTCAGTGTAAATATTGAAATTATATACAAATAAAAATATTCATTTTTATTTGTCATGTTAAATATTGAAATTGAATACAAATAAAAATATTGATTTTTATTTTTCATGTTAGATACTGAAATTTGTAGACAAGTAAAAATTCATTTTTATTTGTCATATATAGAAGTTGTTTTACAAATAAGAAGATTCTTTTTATTTATATATATAATATAGAATTGTGTAGGAAATAAAATCTCTTTTTACATGTCATGTAAACAAAATTGTCTTTTATTTTGTCATTAGAATTATGAAACATGTCATGTAAACAAAATTGTCTTTTATTTTGTCATTAGAATTATGAAACATGTCATGTAAACAAAATTGTCTTTTATTTTGTCATTAGAATTATGAAACATGTCATGTAAACAAAACTGTCTTTTATTTTGTTGTTAGAATTATGAAACATGTCATGTAAACAAAATTATCTTTTTATTTTGTCACTAGAATTATAGAACATTTATGTAGACAAAATAATTTTTTATTTGACATTAGAAACATGCAGAGAAAGTATGCAAATAAAATACATTTTTATTTGACATCAGAAACATGTAGAGAAAGTATGCAAATAAAATATATATTTATTAGACATTAGACACATGTACAAAAAGTATACAAATAAAATACATTTTTATTTGACATTGGAAACATGTAGAGAAGTTATGCAAATAAAATACATTTTTTATTTGACATTGGAAACATGTAGAGAAATTATGCAAATAATTTTTTTTTTCATTTGACATTGGAAACATGTAGAGAATTATGCAAATAAAATATATTTTTATTTGACATTGGAAACATGTAGAGAAGTTATGCAAATTAAATACATTTTTTATTTGATATTAGAAACATGTAGGGAAGTTATGCAAATAAAATACATTTTTTACATTAGAAACATGTAGAAAGGTTATGCGAATAAAAATACATTTTTTATTTGATATTAAAGACATGTAGGAAATGTTATGCAAATAAAACTTCTTTTCATTTGTTATTAGAAAACATTGGAAATGTATGCAAACAAAATATTCTTTTTATTTGTCATTAGAAAATATAGAAATTTGTATGCAGATAAAATATCTCTTTTTTATTTGTCATTAGGAACATTTAAATTGTTATGAAAAATAAAACATTCTTTTTATTTGGCATGTTAAACATGTTAGAGAAATCATTGAATGATTTATATATATATATATATATATATATATACAAATTAAAATTAAACGAATCACGCGCGGTAACTCGCGTTTCAAAATCGTAACTTTAAACGATTATACCGAAAGATCCGACCGTCGGATTTTCCCAAAACTGGAACCGTTAGGTCCGCTTTGGGAAGATCTTTCCAACGATATGAAATTTGTTAAAATCCAACGGTTAGATTTCGAGAAATGTGTAAATCAAATTTGGGTAAAAACAGCGCCAGGGCCGCATATTGATCTGAAGCGTCGTTAAATAAAATTGGGCTATTTTTATATAAATAAAAATAGCGATAAATCATAGTAGAATAATACTAATGATATGAAATGATTTAAATTATATATATTCGAGAATTATTTGAAAAGACCTAGTTCAATCTCATTTCAAATCATTATACGACGATTTAAATCGAAGATATTGAAGACGGTGATTGAAGACCAGCGATTTTCACATCGAATGGACGACTACTGATGCCCGACAATGGGTAGCTCCTAGTAAAGGGTTAAAAGTGGTAGTTTTCCGGATGTACTTGTTAATTGTCCGGACATACGAGCACCTCTCTTCCGCATTGGACATACGGGACGAGGAATAAGGTGTCTCCGGTTTCGTTCAGACGCAGAACGGACTTGTAAATGGATGTGTGTCTGACATTGAATTTCGTTTTGTGTGAATTGATTTCTATTAAATATATATTTGCTTGGTGGTGGAGAATTTACTCTGTTGCTTAACACCCTTCTCTGAGATGTACGAGCACAGAGGTTATACATTGATAGATATCAGCTGCATGGCGTGGATTGTCAATGTGGCATACCAAGATGCAAATGATCAAGGCTTTTGTTGAAAAGCATAGCCTTGTGGTTGATGATCAAAGCACAACTCATTTGGGCATAGCTTGTGTATAGCGTTACTTCGCGAGCCACACACCCCGCTAAGAGTCAGAAACGGGATAAGGGAACGCAGGGAGTGCACACGTTTCTTTCTAACTAGAAGTGGTGTCATGGTATGGATCCCATACATTTTTACTTATGTGGATGATAGATTTCGAGGCCTCGATATATTGGTCGCTACTGGCCAAGTGATAGGTTCAATAGGATCGGGAAACGTGTGCTCAGACATAACTAATCCACTAAGGTATATTTATGGACTAGCCCTACAGGATCCAAGGGTTCACTGGGGGGGATTCTGAGACATTTGCTAGAGTGTCTCGAATCGGTAAGGAGATCATCCCTAGCCTTGACTCATGATGGAAACCCAATTTCCAATACGACGTTACGGATTTGATTGTAAACCTATATATGGCGACATAGTAGGATGGGGTACTATGCCATCTAGGATTGAAACATTTACTTTGAAAGTATTTTTAAACTGATTAGACACTAATAATAATATTAAATATTGTTTTATATGTATCAAGCATGTTTGATCATTATAAGGTAAAACTCTATCCTCCGGCTTGCATTGCATTGTGTGATGGGACTTGAGTCTTATAATGATTTCATTTTTCTAAAAAGCATTGCGTTGTTTTTAAAAGATTTATTTAATTTATGCACTTGCAATCCAATGGAGTAAACCCGTTCCGCGTTAGCGGTGTGGTCCAATGATTAGCCTTATTGTTAGATAAGTTAAGTAAGATTTCTCGTACCAGTCCCATGACTGACTCGTAGTTTGTTTTCACTTCAAACTCGGATGCCCTTATTTTCCACATGGGCAGTCGAGTGGCTTATTTTACAGATATTCATTTATTGAGCAGGATTCTGGATCAAAGCTTAAATCTGTGTCCAGAACATTGATAGTCTTCCGCTGTGTAGTTTATTTAGCTATGTTGCTTTGTATTTCATTTACTGTAAATTAATCTTCTGCTGTATTATAATTCGATGTACTCTAATATGTTATGTACTCTGATGTAACATTATTGTGATGTTTATAAAGGTCTTTCGTTATTTGTTCTGATCTGTTGTATGCCCAGAGTTAGAGTATGCGGGATTCGAACGGTCTTGGTTGATTTAACGATCGATTAGAATTGGGTGAAATCCGTTATCGTTACACGATTTTAATTTATATATATATATAATTATATATATTAATATATATATAAATATATAACATATATATGTGTTTATATGATTGAAATGTTATATCAAATGAAACTCTATCCTCCGGTTTACAATCAAATGAAACGACCAAAACTTCCCCTTTAGGGAAAGCCCGGATTGATTTGAGAACACGACGTATTAGAACACAAATAATAGAACATTTCATTTGATATTATATATAAAACTCTATCCTTCGGTTTACAATGTTTTAATATCAGAGCACGATTTCATTTGAAATGTTTTAATATCAAATGAAACGACCCAAACTTCCTCTTTCGAGAAAGCCCGGATTGAGTTGAGAACACGACAAATCAGAACACAAATAATAGAACATTTCATTGTTATTACAACAACTACATCAGAGTATAAGAATATTGCAGGGTATGAATAACTATTACACATCGGAAATACAATATCAGAGATTTAAAAATTACATAGCAGCGGAAAATAATACATAAGTATAATGCGTAGCGGAAAAGCTTTCCGAATATAGCTCCAGCTGTAATCCAGGATTCTGTTAAATCGAAATCTGCAAAACCAAAACTACTGACTGCCCGTGTGGAAAATATGGGCACCCAGAGTTTAGGAAGGAACAATAAACTCGAGGTCAGTCATGGGACTGGTATGAGAACTCAAAACAGTTATTGATTTAATTTTAAAGTTAGGTATATCAAGGGACCACGCCGTATAACATAGAACGGGTTTACCCCCAAGAATACCAGTGCATAAATAAAACAGCGCAATGCTAATTAAAGAAAAATGAAGCTATTATAAGACTCATGTCCCATCACATAATGCAACGCAAGCCGGAGGATAGAGTTTTACCTTATAATAGCCAAATATGCTTGGTACGCGAAATTTCTCATTTATTATTACTATAAGTGTATAGTGTAGAAATCAATTTCGAAAGTAAATGTATCAATCATAGACGGCATGAGCGCCCCATCCCACTATGTCGCCATATATAGATTTACAATTAAAACTGCAAAGCTCATATTGGAAAGTTGGATTTCCATCATGATGGCTCCTGATTTGAAAGGTCTATCGCGTAGTGCAATTATCTACGACTTACGTCCCAGGCACGAGAAAACGCTGTAATGCACATCCGCACAATATCTAGGATATCAAGTATCTCCGCGACTTACATCCCATGCATAAAAATGCCGCTTACTCTCCCTATGGGAATCGGGGGGTGTGCCCAATCCCTCTGAGCGTGGAGCGACAACACTCAGCTCATCTCGGTCGACTGAATCCATCCTCATAAGAACCGAACGAAAGAATTCATCAGAGATTGGATTAGTAATATTACAGTATGTGAAGTAAAAAAAATAATCATATGCTGAATTATATGTTTGTTAGATAAAAATATTATTTTTAACATGTATGTGAAGGGAAAAAAATTACATGTAATGAAATATACATTTTTATTGTATTTATAAAATATATAAAATATCCATGTTATGAAATAAAATTGTTTGAACAATAAGAATAACATTTTTATTTTATTTATAAAATATGTAAAATGTTCATGTTTTGAAATAGAATAGGTTGAACAATAAAAAAAATTCGTCTTTTATTTTATATATATATATAAAATATGAAAATGATCACTTATTTGAAATAAAATTATATTAACAAAAAAATTTACATTTTTTTATTGTACATGTAGAAAAGATGAAAATAATTTATTGACTGAAATAGAAAAGTTAAACAATAAAAATTCACATTTTTATTGAATGTAGAAATAATGAAAAATAATCATTGATTGAAATAAAAAGGTTTAACAATAAAAATTTACATTTTCATTGTACATAAGAAATGGTGAAAAAGATTCAAGTTTGAATAAAAATATTTCAACATTAAAAAAATTTACACTTTTTATGTTAGTAGGATTCATTAAAATATTCATGGTTTGAATAAAAATGTTGTAACATTAAAAATTACATTTTTAATGTAAGTATGATTCATCAAAATATTCATTGTTTGGATAAGAATATTCAATTTTTATATAAGATTGAAAAGACTGTAACAGCCTGCACCTCCGTTCACGCAAGATATTGTCCCCAACTTAGCCACCGTATAGGTGTGGGGTTTTGTTCCTCAAAAGGCCTCGGCGTTTGTAAAAGATGGGCTCTACTATATAAGTACCCACTTCACACAGGCTTCCGCGATGTGGGACTTAGGGGTGTTACAACAGTATTCTTCTTTCATTGCATGTACCCACCTTTTATCTTTGACGGCCTACTCATACGTTTCTCGTTCTTTTGAGTTCATGTGGACAATTTATAGCTTGGGTTTAAATATTCTACTTTTAGCTTTAGTTTTCATAGGATGACCTTTGGTTGGTTCCTGTAGTTGAGGTGTTTGAGTTGACTTAGATTGTTGATCACTGCTTCATTATTGTATTTCTCTTGATAGCTAACAATGGGTGTAAATGAAGTGGTACGTTGGGACTGATCACTGGTTGCTTGACTTGGTCTGACACTTACTGATCTGATGTCAAACAATGTGTGTTGAGCATCTTGACTGCCTTGACTCACTTTATCCTCATCTTCACTTACCAAATCTAAGTAAACTGGTAAGGTGGGAATTGAGTTTGATGGCTATACACTTTTTGAATGATTTTATTTCTGATGTCTTGAAAGGGAAGACTTGTTTATTGAATACGGCATTGTAACGACCCCTAATTTACGTATCGACCCCTAATTTATGTATCGACCAATCGTAAAATAATTATTGTTTATTCCCTTGAGGTTGGATCACTCTCAGATTTTGATATGTTCTTCATGGGGAAGTGAGACATATCCATAATTTTTACTGAATTCAAGTATGACCATTTTGCCCTTGAATTTACTGTTTGGGCTGTAACTTTTGATATGTATTGAATTAGGTGTTGGAATCGGTTCCATTGGATTGGAATATTGGTTTACAATTTCGTAGAGTGGTCACATGAAGGATATGGCTCAGTTGTTTGGGACGAAACGCTATTTTAAGTTTCAGCTGCTGTTTAGGCAGACTCGTCAGCAGCTAATGGGCTGATCAGTCGAGCCCATTAGACCTATGACCTAAAGATATAATTAGGGGTACATGGGCAGAGAACTAGGGTTACTCTCTTCATTCTAAACTTTAGTTTGGACGTCTGGGTTTCTTCAGTTCAACCTAAAGCCCTATTTCTCCATTCTTTTCATATGAATTCATAGTAGATTATATCTAGGGGATAGTTCAACAACTAAAGAGGATTAGATCACATAAATTGCATCATATTTGGGGGATTTCATTGCTGTCCAAATCCAAAATTCATCAAGTTAGCATCAGATCTAGAAATTGGTGAGTGACAGATATCTCTCATAAGGAAGCTACAAATTATATGGGTAAATTAGGATCATATTCATATGTTTCATGTTAATATCACCTTAGATCTGATCATATATGTGTAATTCAGATTTAGAAACCTTCGAAAAACTAATTTGATCGTATTAACCGGATAATTATTAGATTAATCATGTTTATTCATACGTTTAGATCCAAATCATGTTGGATCTTATAACTGTGAAATGTTTATGTTTTAACTGAAATTTTATCATGTTTATATCATTATATATTGTTGAATTGCTGTTTATTTTGATTGAATTGATTGTGTTGCTTAAGTTGTATGTTAGATTGTTTGACATAGAATCATAGGATTGAAGAACAGAGCAAATAAGAGGTTCAAATGATCGGATTCAGATGAAACTTGGTGGAGGCACTCTGGAAGATGGGGGAATAGAGAACATAAATTTTGGTGCAAAAATGCACTAACTGCATGGGTCAGCACCGACCCATGATGGATCAGCAACGACCCATGTGGGTGGCTCGTGTGGCGATGATTCTATCAAGAGGGCATGGTGGTGGTGAGTATAGGCTATGTGCATATTTTTGTGACATTTGGAATTGATTTAGGATGGGTCGAAGGTTGATTTCTCGAGATATGAATTGATCGGCAACACGAACGTCAAAATGATTAGTGAATAGGTCGATGGGATGTACTCGAGGTGATGAAGGGCTAGAACCAGACAATTAGCCAAAATTGGCTAAGTGTATGGGTCGACACCGACCCATGTTGCCTGCACCGACCCATAGGGGAAGGTCATATGTGTATGAATTTTGGGGAGCTTGACTATGGAGAATTCTTGGCGTTGCTGGTGAAGTTCGGAGTGAAATGGACTTCAGATGATTGATGTGCAACTCAAATATAGACGGTGCTTTGTGAACTCACATTCGAGTGGTTGAAGCTAGATTAATGTGAGACTAGTCGTGATTTGATATACGATCCAGTACGATGATGAATTGACTGGACATGAGTCAATCATGGATGATAATGGAATGATTCCAGAATGGATTGAGTCGCCGAGATAAGGCTTGACATATTTGGTGTGTCAAGGAAACATTGGTAATCGAAGCATTCTAGTAGACTCAAAGCGGGGTATTGTGGGGACGCCCATTAAGATTAGATTCGATAGATCGTATAACCAGGGAAGTCATTATGGGCCTGGTTGTCAAGAATAGAAAAAGACAAACATATGAGTCACGATGGCGTATGGTAGTTTGACTAGAACCGGGGTTTTCCATTAGTCCTTTTGATCGTTGAAAGCAAGTTCGATTATCAATGGATTCAAAACAGTAGTCGGCGATAGTTAGGACATTAGATGATATGGATGTAATGATTGATATTGTGCCATCTTCTCTATTGTTCTCTAGGTAAGCTATCATCGTAGGATTTCGAAGAGAAGCGGGATTGAGGGTTGTCCTTTCCTATTCTGTAATGACGTGTAATGGATTGTTTTCACGTGTTAACTTGTCGGTTGCCGGGCAGAACGCATGGTTGACCTGTATATACTTATATTATCATGTGTATCTGTTGTTAGGTATTTTATCGCTCACTAAGATTGTTTTCTGACTCAAGGTTTTATGTTTTTCTCTTATTACTTTGGGTTTTTCATAAATGTTGTTGATGAGCAACTGAGTAGAAGTAGCAGGTTTAGTGTCGTTGATGCTGGGCGGTGACGAGCAAGAGGCAGGTGTGCTATTACTATTTATTTAGATATTTCTTTTCTATTTCCATTGTATGTTGATGGTTACTGAGACTCCGAGGGATGTGGTGAGGCGTACTGTATTCAGAGATACATGTATCGAGATGTATTGTACTCAAGATTCTATGGTTTATAGGAATTTGATTTTCTGTTCAGTACGCTTCACTACTATACCCTGTTGTATATTTTATTATTATATATTATTTATGTACTATGAGCTATACGACAAGTTCATTTTGAGTTATTCTACCCTGATGATCGTCTTGTATCAGCCTGGCACGTCATACAATGCACATCTTCCTCGGTTCGGTGTAGGAGGTAAGGTCGGTCATTACATTTTGTATCAGAGCTTTGGTTAGTCGATTTTACCCAAAGTTCACGGACGTAAACGCGTCTGAGAGATGTATTTGTGATTGTATTTGGATGATTAGTATACTATATATGTATATAGTATAGTATAATATAGTTTATTAGTAAGCACTTGAAAACTAATGCTGCTTTCTCTAATGTGAATTGACTCTCGTTTCAGAGTAAGGACGAGTCGACGAACTTCGAGACACGTTGCTAGGGATGAGCCTGCGACTGTAGGGGTAGGCGACGATAGCTACTCGGGAGTTGCAGTTGTTATGCCCGATTATCCTGCTATGTTTGAGCCTATGATGGCAACGATCATGGGAAGGATGCCCACTCTAAGAGAAGCAGTAGATGGGGGTGTTCCTGTGCAGGAATCCAGGGCAGTGGATTTTGCTAAGTTGTGCGAGGATTGTACTTCTCTAGGTGGCAAGCCATTTGTTGGGATAGAACCAGCGGTTGAAGTTCGGAATTGGTTGGATACCTATGTTTGGATTTTCAGAGATTTGGGAATCGACGATGAAACTAAGGGGAGACTTGCATCGAGGCAGTTGCAAGGTCAGGCGATGGTTTGGTGGAATTCTATCACTTTGGAAACTCTGGAGAACCAGATCACTAGGGATCATCTTAAAACAAAGTTTGAAGAGAAGTTCATTTCAACGGTCCAAAAATTGATGTTGTTTAGGAAGTTTGTTGAGCTTAAGCAAGGAGGTCGACCAGTGTTTGAGTATATGGCTGAGTTTGGGGCTTTATCTAAATATGCTCGTTCATATACTGAGACTCCTTATTAGAAGAACAAGAAATTTATTTTGGGATTAGATGAGAATATTGGAAAGCAACCAATTGACCACATTGATGACTCTTTTGAAAAGTTAGTTGAAAAGGCATTGAGGAAGGAAAATTTGTTTACTCAAAAGTTTGAGGCTATTGTTCAGAATAAAAAGGAGGATTCGAAACCACAACAAGGTGGTGATAATAAGAAAAAGTGGAATGGTAAAAGGAAACAACAATAACAAGGAAAGAATGGCCAGAAGAAGCCTAAAGGCAAAATTACTCATTATAACTATCACCAGAAAGGCAATATTTCCAAGGACTGTAAGAACGCTAAGGTGGAAAAGAAATGATTTAACTATGAAAATCCCGGACATATAAAGAAGAATTGTCCGGAACCACCGAAGAATAGGAAAGTTGTGAGGGTATATTTTTTGGATGATGTGCCGTCTTCCTTGAGGGGTCCAACTGCGGAGGAGAAAGGGAAGTGTGTTGTTGTGCAAGATACTCTTTCTATCAAAAATGTTTTTGTTCGAGTTTTGTTTGATACTGGAGCATCGTATTCTTTTATTTGTAATTAGCTTCTTTGCAAGCTAGGTTTAGAACCTAAGATTGTTGATAGACTATTAGTCATGAATAATCCAGTAGGGGGTTTTCCTAGTCTTTGTATGCTTTGTCGCGGTCTAGTTTTATCGATTCATGGTTGCTCTTTTGGGTGTGACTGTTTTTGTAACAGCCCATATTTTAATAACATGTTATAACCATAAATCAAGGCAGAATTAAATTTTAAAATAAGAACCAAGGGAAACGGGTTGCGTCATTGCGTTCGTCTCGAAATTTTGCATGAAATCGAGCCTGAGTTTTCGAAAATCGGAGTTCGTATGACCAAGTTATGACCCTCAGAAGTTTCAGGAATTTGAATAAAATAAAACAGCTCGAAAATAAAGCCAGAAATTCGAAATTCAAACCCAGAGAAGGCTGGCGGGAAAATTCCCGCCCATATACCCAGGTCGACTGGGGAGTCGACCCCCCTCCAACCAGGTCGACTGGGGAGTCGACTGGGGTGTCGACCTCCCCATGACCAGGTCGACTGGGGTGTCGACCTGGGGGTCGACCTGCCTCCCGAACCTATTTCCTGAACCAGATGCATTCTGATGTATTTAGACTTGTTTCGTGACCAGATTCGTCTGCCTAACCCTGTATAAACAGCCCCCTAGCCTCATTCTCTCTACACCATTTCATTCTGTCCTTATGCTACCTCTGTGAAAATCAAAATGATAATATTAAAATTAAAAGAGACTACTTCTTCTTCGTCAAGACAACATCTAGGAATTGCAAATTGGGGGTTTTCAACTAGAACAAGACTAAACAAATAGAGATTCAACAACTGCAATAACCGTTTCCAGAATCAAATCTCTGCACTCTAATTCTCGATCCATGCTCTGTAAGTTCTAGTTATTTTGAGATTGAAACTGGTTAAATTTAATATGGACATGGAATAAAATGAAATTGGACCTAAGCTTGAATTATCTATTTAGATCTGTTCTTGTTTCTTCTTGAATCTAGGATTTTGGGTTATTCCTTATCAAATGAATAATGCCCATTCATGTTGTTGGGCCTAATTTATTATTTAAACGCTAGATTGTAATATGAATTCTTGGACCTTGACTTGATGATAAGACTTTTTCACCCTATTCTCTCTTAAATTTGGATTAATGCAAGCCTACCTATGTTCCTAAACCTTGGTTTTCATATTGTTGTTCTAGATCCTATTCACATGCCTATGGTGTGTTAAACTATTATACACCAATTCTGTTGAACATATGATTTGGATTATAATCTTATGCCTATTCACATGCCCATCTTTGTCATGATTTCCTTGTTTATCCCTTTTTGAATTAATCTCGATACGTGCATGGTAGGAACACGATTTGGGGATATTGGTCAAAACATGAAGATTCACTTAGACATGAATTGGAAATTGACATGAATTAGCTTGGACATGAATTGGCATAACTTGAACACGAAAGCGATTGTAAACTTGATAATTGACATGAATGTGAATTGTGAATTCGGAATGTAATTGGAGAAAATAGAATCTGGTAGTCAAACCATGTTTTTAGGTTTATGGAACGCGACAAATAGCATGAAATCGATATGATGGGAATAACTTGAATACAAAATTGACTATGATTTGATAGTTGATATTGGACATTTAGAAGGCACGTAAACATGCTTATGAACTTGAAACGTGAATTGGTTATGAATATGAATCATGAACTTGATAATAGGCATAAGTTGAAACTTGAAAACTTGATATGAGAACTTGACATGAAACTCGCTTACAAACTTGACATGAAAATTGAACATGGACATGACACTTAGAATGAACTTGAAAATGGGCAACTCGAGGTTGGGTTGAGTTTGCAGTGTAATTCTGCCCGGAACCGCCCGGCAAATCCAGTTACTGCAAACAATAGGATCCAATGTGGGTTGTTGGTCATATTGCACTTGAAAACCCGAGGTCAGACTGAGTTGTGGTGTAATTCTGCCCGGAACCGCCCGGCATATCCAGTGACCACAACAACAGGTCTGATGTGAGAGGTTGGGTGCATTAATGAATTAATGCCACATGGTAGGGTTAAGTCATGAACCGCTTGAATATACTTAACCAATTTAACTCGATGATTTGATAGGGTTAAGTCATGAACCGCTTGAATACACTTAACCAATTTGACTCGATGATTTGGTAGGGTTAAGTCATGAACCGCTTGAATATACTTAACCAATTTAACACGATGAGTTGATAGGGTTAAGTCATGAACCGCTTGAATATACTTAACCAATTTGACACGATGAGTTGATAAGGTTAATTCATGAACCGCTTGAATACACTTAACCAATTTAACTCGATGATTTGATAGGGTTAAGTCATGAACCGCTTGAATATACTTAACCAATTTGACATGATAATTTGGTAGGGTTAAGTCATGAACCGCTTGAATATACTTAACCAATTTAACACGATGATTTGATAGGGTTAAGTCATGAACCACTTGAATATACTTAACCAATTTGACACGATGATTTGGTAGGGTTAAGTCATGAACCGCTTGAATATACTTAACCAATTTGACACGATGATTTGGTAGGGTTAAGTCATGACCGCTTTAATATACTTAACCAATTTGACACGATGATTTGATAGGGTTAAGTCATGAACCGCTTGAATATACTTAACCAATTTGACACGATGATTTGATAGGGTTAAGTCATGAACCGCTTGGATATACTTAACCAACTTGACACATGATTCGTAGGGCTAAGTCATAAACTTGAACGATAACACTTAGCCAATTTGACATGACACGTAGGCGGGTTAAGTCACGAACTTGAATGACAACACTTAACCAACTTGACATGCTAGACTAATGGGGTTAAGTCTCGAATTTAAATGACAACACTTAACCTACTGGACGGAAACCCTAGTTAAGCGGTCCTTTTCAGCAGTAACCCACTAGATGTATCACGGTACCCTGGAACTAGGCAGGGTGGGGCACGATTACTGGGCTGATTGTAAGCGACCAGAACGATGGCTGAGTTGGTGCACCATTGTAGGTTCAGGCGGACTATGGTCGTGCACATAGTCCGGAGTTGAAAAAGCAGGCATTGGGCACCAGTAGGTTTACACTGTGCGTGCTTGATTCGTGTCGGTGGTTGGCACTCTAGGGCTTGATACACCCTATGATGGACCTAACACAGGTGACTACATTTCGTGATTGGGCCGTATGATACAGACACATGAACGAGCTAGGACTTGTTGGGAGCCGATTGATAAATAGATCGTTACGTGAAAAAAAGGTGTTGTTCGTTAGGTAGCATAATCCCTTGTGGTCATAGGTGGCATAAACCCTAATCGAATCTAGAAAATGTTCAATAGGTAGCATAATCCCTAGTGGTCCTAGGTGGCATAAATTCTAGTTGAACACGCGATAGTTCATGATAAGGAAACCTAGCCGGAACGAGGGTGGCAGTCCAAACGATTTCAAGAATGGTGGCACTACGTTGAAGTAGTATAGAAGTACCTGATGAAACCCGTACGATATACGGCAAGGGACTGTACATATACATGGAAAGGATGATACAGGTTGGGGTACTAGTACAGTTGGTGCAGAGAATGTTAAACATGCGATGCAATACGTAGTTTATCTGGTTTGCATAGTTTATCTTGTTACCGTAGTTTATCTGGTTAGTATAGTTTATCTTGTCACCTTAGTTTAACTTGCCTATCTTGTCATCATCCTTATGTTTACTTTCAGTTTATACATGTCATGTTATCTTTACTTGTTTCTGTGCTGAAAGTCACTAGGACTTACTCAGTCTTTATGACTGATCCGTTTTGTTTCGCCTCTTTTTCTTCCATTCTCCCCCTCCCCCCCCCCCCCCAGGTTCGCAGGGTAGGAATACAGCTTAGTTCGGATCTTACCAAGCTCCAAGGCTCTTTCACGAACGGCTTGGATTTCTCTTGGCTATGGCTTGCTTCACTGTTTTACTTGGGGAATGATTTATGACTATGGTTTTATGCTTCTTTACTATTGCAAGACAGATTTCGATGTAATGGATTTAATGGCATTTTGATGTAAAAGGCTTTAGACCTTTCTAGATTTTAAAGAAATGAAATTTGGTTTTTCTTCCGCTATTTTATATGTTTTGTCTTGTAATATTTCTGTGTATGTTTACCTAGATAATGCTCCACCAAAGCTAGTGCATTCCCTTTGTGAGTGACCCTAGCGGAGGTGGGGTGTTACATTTGGTATCAGAGCAGAAGGTTACCAGACTGGGCAAAAGTTTTTAAAACCTTTTGAAATCATTTTCAAAACCATTTACAAAGAAGCATTTTTCAAGAAAAGTTTTATTTTTAAAGGCTATTCCCCAAAGGCCATTAGCATTATCCTTTGTTTCCTTGTTTGAATCCCTTTTCCTTTCTTTCCTCCATCTGTAGTCACATTAGTTCCATCTGCGACTAACCTTATTTCAAGCTTTGAAGGGTTATCGTGCGATGGAGGTAGTTCTCGAGAGACCTATTAACACGTTAAATAAGAGGGGATAAGGGTGGTTAAGGCGAATGAGGCTCAGAACAAGAAGGTAGAAATGTTTCTATAGGAAAGCCTAGTTTATCCTTCTATCCTGTCCGTACCCTTTTTGATTATGGTACATCGCATCCTTTTTATTTCTGCTTCGATAGTTGAGTCTCTGCACCTTAGTACTAGCGTAGTAAAGGATCCCATTTTTTGTGTGTCTCAAATCCTGTCGGGGAATCGTCTCATTTATTCATGACTTGTTTGGATTTGAGAATGTCTATGCTAAGTGTATATTCATGACTTGTTTGTACTAGTTCCATGGTAGTTAGACTCTTGACTTGCCTTGGTAATGCCCTCGAAGTCTAGTGTAACCCTTAGGGTTTTGTCATGCTTAGTTACCTAGAATCTCTTGATACATTTATCAATCTGCTCGAGTAGTGTTCGCCACTAAGGCGGATGGTTCATTTCGCTTATGCATGGGTCATAGAAAATCACCTTAGTAAGTACACTTGGCAACATGGTTGGCATTTGTTTATTTTCAAGAGATAATTCATTTTGGAATACCTTTTAGTAAGTGAATGAGATCCAAGATTCACTAGTGAATTTTGGAAAGCTTGCACGAAACCATGAGTACGCAGTTATGTTTAAGCTGAGTGTACTAGAAAAAGAATAAGTTAAAGTGGAACGAGAGGCTATAGTGAAATGAGTTCCAACTCATATTTTGGAAATAGGAATTAAGAAGCTATGAAGTGTGAAGTTAAATACGATCAAAGCACAATGGAGTTAAGCTAAAGGAAATGCGACTTAGATGATTGAAGACTAGACACGCGCATCATATCTCTTTTTTAAGAGTACATACTTGATCCCTCTTTTCCTGTAGAGCTTATTTGCATGCTATCTTTTAAGTATAACCTCTCGGTCCTATTCTCAATCCTATTTCTGTTGCAAAACCCCATAGGGATCATCTGTTAGTAATGCATGTTGGGGCTTGAGGGTGTCCGCTGGGATGAGTAATTATTTGGGTGTCAGCCTGATGTTGATTTCAGTCTTCAGGCTGGTGCCTAGGGAGTCCTTCTCCTAATCAGTATATATGTGACATAGATTTCCAGTTTTGACATTGCCTAATGGGCACAAAATTTTTACTTGCTTCTATCGTTCGACTATATCTTTAGGTAGGAACAATTGGGTGTAAACATGTGTTTGAGACATGTTATGGTTGATGTTTGCAAATGGTTGCAAGTGGTTGCGAGTGGTTGCTCGTGGTTGCATAACACATTAGGCACTAGATCGGCTCAGTCACATTTTCATATTGCATATGCATGAATGTTTATACTTGTACAAGGATGGAAACTTGATATGCTATCATTTGGATGTTGCATATGAATGAATGTTTGAGCACTCATGTAGAAATTGTGAAATGTAATAGGAATTTGCATACATGTTGGACTCATCGCACTAGCATAATTTGCATTAAGGAGGTTTACTGAATCAGTAACCGCCTGATCTTTTGCATTAGATAAGTACATATACACACACTTTCCGCACATATACATACAGCATTAGGAATCTTTTAAGGACAATGATTGCTTTTGGATGATGTTTTGAGTAGATGGATGATGGATGGTAGGATACATTCTTCCTAACCTAGAGATTTCGGGGACGAAATCCTTTAAGGAGGGGAGAATGTAACAACCCGTATTTTAATAACATGTTATAACCATAAATCAAGGCAGAATTAAAATTTAAAATAAGAACCAAGGGAAACGGGTTGCGCCATTGCGTTCATCTCGAAATTCTACATGAAATCGAGTCCAAGTTTTCGAAAATCGAAGTTCGTATGACCAAGTTATGACCCTCAGAAGTTTCAGGAATTTGAATAAAATAAAACAGCTCGAAAATAAAGCCAGAAATTCGAAATTCAAACCTAGAGAAGGCTGGCGGGAAAATTCCCGCCCATATACCCAGGTCGACTGGGGAGTCGACCCCCCCCCCCCCCCCAACCAGGTCGACTGGGGTGTCGACCTCCCCATGACCAGGTCGACTGGGGAGTCGACCTGCCTCCCAACCTATTTCCTGAACCAGATGCATTCTGATGTATTTAGACTTGTTTCGTGACCAGATTCGTCTGCCTAACCCTATATAAACAGCCCCCTAGCCTCATTCTCTCTACACCATTTCATTCTGTCCTTATGCTACCTCTATGAAAATCAAAATGATAATATTAAAATTAAAAGAGACTACTTCTTCTTCGTCAAGACCACATCTAGGAATTGCAAATTGGGGGTTTTCAACTAGAACAAGACTAAACAAATAGAGATTCAACAACTGCAATAACCGTTTCTAGAATCAAATCTCTGCACTCTAATTCTCGATCCACGCTCTGTAAGTTCTAGTTATTTTGAGATTGAAACTGGTTAAATTTAATATGGACATGGAATAAAATGAAATTGGACCTAAGCTTGAATTATCTATTTAGATCTTTTCTTGTTTCTTCTTGAATCTAGGATTTTGGGTTATTCCTTATCAAATGAATCATGCCCATTCATGTTGTTGGACCTAATTTATTATTTAAACGCTAGATTGTAATATGAATTCTTGGACCTTGACTTGATGATAAGACTTTTTCACCCTATTCTCTCTTGAATTTGGATTAATGCAAGTCTACCTATGTTCCTAAACCTTGATTTTTCATATTGTTGTTCTAGATCCTATTCACATGCCTATGGTGTGTTAAACTATTATACACCAATTCTGTTGAACATATGATTTGGATTATAATCTCATGCCTATTCACATGCCCATCTCTGTCATGATTTCCTTGTTTATCCCTTTTTGAATTAATCTCGATACGTGCATGGTAGGAACACGATTTGGGGATATTGGTCAAAACATGAAGATTCACTTAGACATGAATTGGTAATTGACATGAATTAGCTTGGACATGAATTGGCATAACTTGAACACGAAAGCGATTGTAAACTTGATAATTGACATGAATGTGAATTGTGAACTCGGAACGTAATTAGAGAAAATAGAATCTGGTAGTCAACCCATGTTTTTAGGTAATTGTGGAACGCGACAAATATCATGAAATTGATATGATGGGAATAACTTGAATACAAAATTGACTATGACTTGATAGTTGACATTGGACATTTAGAAGGCACGTAAACATGCTTATGAACTTGAAACGTGAATTGGTTATGAATATGAACCATGAACTTGATAATAGGCATAAGTTGAAACTTGAAAACTTGATATGATAACTTGACATGAAACTCGCTTAGAAACTTGACACGAGCTTGACATGAAAACTGAACATGGACATGCCACTTAAAATGAACTTGAAAATGGCCAACTCGAGGTTGGGTTGAGTTTGCAATGTAATTCTGCCCGGAACCGCCCGGCAAATCCAGTTACTGCAAACAATAGGATCCAATGTGGGTAGTTGGTCATATCGCACTTGAAAACCCGAGGTCAGACTGAGTTGTGGTGTAATTCTGCCCGAAACCGCCCGGCATATCCAGTGACCACAACAACAGGTATGATGTGAGAGGTTGGGTGCATTAATGAATTAATGCCACATGATAGGGTTAAGTCATGAACCGCTTGAATATACTTAACCAATTTAACACGATGATTTGGTAGGGTTAAGTCATGAACCGCTTGAATATACTTAACCAATTTAACACGATGATTTGGTAGGGTTAAGTCATGAACCGCTTGAATATACTTAACCAATTTAACACGATGAGTTGATAGGGTTAAGTCATGAACCGCTTGAATATACTTAACCAATTTAAATCGATGATTTGATAGGGTTAAGTCATGAACCGCTTGAATACACTTAACCAATTTGACTCGATGATTTGGTAGGGTTAAGTCATGAACCGCTTGAATATACTTAACCAATTTAACACGATGATTTGATAGGGTTAAGTCATGAACCGCTTGAATATACTTAACCAATTTGACACGATGATTTGGTAGGGTTAAGTCATGAACCGCATGAATATACTTAACCAATTTGACACGATGATTTGGTAGGGTTAAGTCATGAACCGCTTGAATATACTTAACCAATTTGACACGATGATTTGATAGGGTTAAGTCATGAACCGCTTGAATATACTTAACTAATTTGACACGATGATTTGATAGGGTTAAGTCATGAACCGCTTGAATATACTTAACCAACTTGACACATGATTCGTAGGGCTAAGTCATGAACTTGAACAACAACACTTAGCCAATTTGACATGATACGTAGGCGGGTTAAGTCACGAACTTGAATGACAACACTTAACCAACTTGACATGCTAGACTGATGGGGTTAAGTCTCAAATTTAAATGACAACACTTAACCTACTGGACGGAAACCCTAGTTACGCGTTCCTTTTCAGCAGTAACCCACTAGATATATCACGGTACCCTAGAACTAGGCAGGGTGGGGCACGATTATTGGGTTGATTGTAAGCGACCAGAACGACGGCTGAGTTGGTGCACCATTGTAGGTTCAGGCGGACTATGGTCGTGCACGTAGTCCGGAGTTGAAAAAGCAGGCATTGGGCACCAGTAGGTTTGCACTGTGCGTGCTTGATTCGTGTCGGTGGTTGGCACTCTAGGGCTTGATACACCCTATGGTGGACCTAGCACAGGTGACTACATTTCGTGATTGGGCCGTATGACACAGACACATGAACGAGCTAGGACTTGTAGGGAGCCGATCGATTAATAGATCGTTACGTGAAAAAAAGGTGTTGTTCGTTAGGTAGCATAATCCCTAGTGGTCCTAGGTGGCATAAACCTTAATCGAATCTAGAAAACGTTCAATAGGTAGCATAATCCCTAGTGGTCCTAGGTGGCATAAATCTTAGTTGAACACGCGATAGTTCATGATAAGGAAACCTAGCCCGAACAAGGGTGGCAGTCCAAACGATTTCAAGAATGTAGGCACTACGTTGAAGTAGTATAGAATTACGTGATGAAACCCGTACGATATACGGCAAGGGACTGTACATATACATGGAAAGGATGATACAGGTTGGGGTACTAGTACAGTTGGTGCAGAGAATGTTAAACATGCGATGCTATACGTAGTTTATCTGGTTTGCATAGTTTATCTTGTTGCCGTAATTTATCTGGTTAGTATAGTTTATCTTGTCACCTTAGTTTAACTTGCCTATCTTGTCATCATCCTTATGTTTACTTTCAGTTTATACATGTCATGTTATCTTTACTTGTTTCTATGCTGAAAGTCACTAGGACTTACTCAGTTTTTATGACTGACCCGTTTTGTTTCGCCTCTTTTTCTTCCGTTCTCCCACCTAGGTTCGCTGGGTGGGAATACAACTTAGTTCGGATCTTACCAAGCTCCAAGGCTCTTTCACGAACGGCTTGGATTTCTCTTGGCTATGGCTTGCTTCACTGTTTTACTTGGGGAATGATTTATGACTATGGTTTTATGCTTCTTTACTATTGCAAGACAGATTTCGATGTAATGGATTTAATGGCATTTTGATGTAATAGGCTTTAGACCTTTCTAGATTTTAAAGAAATGAAATTTGGTTTTTCTTCCGCTGTTTTATATGTTCTGTCTTGTAATATTTCTATGTATGTTTACCTAGATAATGCTCCACCAAAGCTAGTGCATCCCCTTTGTGAGTGACCCTTGCGGAGGTGGGGTGTTACATTTTTGTTTTGAACATCGCCGCGTTTGGGATTATTTTGGGTATGGACTGGCTCAAGAAATATGCGGCTATTGTTGATTGCAAGAGGCTTGAGGTTACACTCGAGAATGCGGAATGGCGAATGATTGTAATATGTTGTCTACCAGAGGAAGGAGTTCTGGTTAGCTTTTTATATTCGCTCTTGATTCCATGGGATGAGCTGTCATCTATGCCTATCATACGAGAGTTTCTTAACGTGTTTGATGAGGTCAGAGGGTTAGGCCGCATCGACAGATAGAGTTTCAGATTGATTTAATGGATGGATCCAGACCTATTGTTATGCCTCTTAGGCGAATGAAGCCTAAGGAATAACGAGAGTTAGAGGTGCAAATGAACAATCTTTTGACTAAGGGATTCATCCGGAGAAGCGTATCTGAATGGGGTGCACCAGTTGTGTTTGCAACTAACGCTGACGGATAGTTGCGATTATGAGTGGATTATCGTGAGCTGAATAAGGTAACCAAGAAGAACAAATATCCATTACCGAGAATAGATGACTTGTTTTATTAGCTTCACGAAGCAAAGGTATTTCCTAAATGGACTTGGCATTGGGATTTCACAAGTTGAGAGTTGCTAGGGATAGTGTGTCAAATAACATCATCCAGATTCAATGAGTGGCTAGTGACGCCATTTGGATTAACTAATGCACCAGCATATTTTGTGGATCCTAAGAATTGAGTTTTCAAAGATTAGATGAATAAGTTCGTTCTTGTGTTCGTTGACGATATATTGGTTTACTCCAAAACCGAGGAGGAACACAAGACGTACTTGAGAATTGTTTTGGTAATTTTACGAAAACATTAGCTGAAGGCTTAGTTTTCGAAATGTCACTTCTGGAAGGAAGAAGAAATATTTTTGGGTCATGTCGTATCAAGACAAGGAATAGCGGTGGATCCCGCTAAGGTAGCACACTCCAAGATTTGAATCGACCCAAGAATGCAACAGATGTTAGAAGTTTCCTTAGTTTAGCTGGATATTATGGATGATTTATCAAAGATTTCTCTAAGATAGCTACACCATTAACTGGATTGACGAAGAAGAATAAAGCCTTCGCGCGGGGCGCGAAGTGTGAGCAAGCTTTTGGAATTATGAAAGAGAGATTAATGAGTGATCATGTTTTGACTATTCCGAATAGGAACGAAGAGATGGGAGTATATGCCGATGCTGTGGCACTGGACTAGGAGTACTGCTAATGTAGAAGGATAGAGTTGTGGCCTATGCGAGTTGACAACTGTAGCCACACGAAAGGAATTACCCGACTCACGATTCGGAATTAGCAGCGATAGTATTTGCTCTGAAGATTTGGAAACATTATTTGTTGGGAGTTATAGATTTGAGTTGTTTACGAATCATAAGTCATTGAATTATCTTTTCTCCCAAAAGGATTTAAATCTTCAGCAGCAGCGATGGTTAGAGGTTTTGGCATCGTATGACTTTGGTATAGCCTATACCCCTGGAAAATGTAGCGCAGTAGCCGATGTGTTAAGTCGAGGACATGGTAGTTTGGGAGCCATGTTTCCAGAATGGAAGCATCTCGAATATTTTTCCGGATTTGATTTTAGACCACATTGTGAATTTAAACCCGAGATGTTAGCAAGCTCATCGATTAGACCGACTCTCATCGAAAGGATTGGCGAAAGCCAAAAGCGAGAAAATAAGCTTACGGAAATCGTTCGAAGGTTAGATATGAGAGTAGGACCAGAGGGGATTAAGGATTTCAAAGTCAATCGAGATGATTGGCTTCATAAGAATGGGCGAATGGTTGTTCCTGATATATATGGATTGGAGATGAGGTTCTAAGGGAATGCCATCACTCTAGATTGACGATGCATCCAGTAGGTAATAAGATGTATCGAGATATGAAACGAGTTTACTACTGGGAAGGTATGAAAAGGAATGTTGGGAAATTCAGATGCATGAACTGCTAGTTGCTTAAAGCCAAGAAGAAAAAGCCAAGTGGATTGTTACAGTCATTGGAAGTTCCTACGTGGAAATGGGAGCAAGTATCAATGGACTTTATTGGTGGATTGCCTACGATAGGGATAGGAAAAGATAGTATTTGGGTTGTTGTGGATCGTTTGACCAAAAGTGCAAGGTTTATTTCTGTCAGATCAACTAAGACGACATCGAAATTGGATGAGCTATATCTTAGGTGAATAGTTCGATTCCATGGAATTCCTAAGAGTATAGTTAGCGACCGAGATCCATTATTCACCAGTGGATTCTGGAAGAGCTTCCAAGAGGCATTAGGAATCGAGCTATGTTTGAGTACAACTTATCCTCTCCAAACAGATGGTCAGACCAAAAGAGTTAATTGAGTATTGGAAGACCTTCTCAGAGCATTTGTGCTAGATTTTGGAGGATTATGGGAAGACCATCTACCTCTAGTTGAGTTTGCTTATAATAATATTTACCGTCTAGTATTGGAATGGCACCATATAAGGCGTTGTACGATAGACCGTGTAACTCTCCATCTTGTTGGTTAAAAACTAGAAAGAACTTGATAGTTTGGGCCTGAGATGATAAGGGAAATATCAGATAATATTGAAGTCATTTGGCAACGAATGAAGGCAGCCCAAGATCGTCAGAAAAGTTATGCCAATAAGCGATGGAAGGATTTGGAATTCTCAGTTGGACATATGGTGTTTGTTAAGATTTCACCTCTACAGAATGTGGTTCGCTTTGGAAGGAAAGGAAAGTTAGTGTAACGACCTGGAATTTCGACCCTCGTAAATCGACACTTTAATACCTTCTCCAATTTGAAATGCCGGAGATTCAAGTGTCGGATTCCTGGTTGTCTGGGGATATAACACATTAGATCAATCACAATGAAATAAAAAACTTCTCATTTATATAACATGAGATTACATCAGAGTACAACAATACATGTCCAAAAGAATAGTGAAAACTGACTAAACAAGGTAAATCCCATAACAGACTCCATCTTCACCTGAATAGCTCCAAATCACAGATGCCCACAAATAATATGTTTCAAAGAAAATAGCTGATATTCCATGGCAATAGCAACTCCACAAAAGCAAGGGATACACCGGGAAAGAAGCTCGAGGACATGACAAGCTCCAAACACTGCTACTAAACCTGACACTAGGCTGCCCGCGTGAAAATTACGGGCATCCAGAGTTTTGTGTGAAACCAAAGCAACTCCAAGTCAGTCATGGGGCAGGTTTGAGAACTCGTTATATTTGTTTATGCATAGAAATTCACAATGACTTTTTGAAAAATGAAGCTAACATAAGGTCTCGCGGCACACACACCATGCAAACGTATACATGGGTGAGGTTTCTCCTTATGATAGCCAAAAAATGATTTAATATGCAAAAACCATTTTGATATTATTATTATTAATGCATAGTGGAAAAAACAATTTCGAAAGTAAATGTATCAATCTTAGCCAGCATAGGTACCATATACTATACTGACATAATAGTATACAACTAAAACTTTACGGGCTCGTAGTGGAGTTAGGGCTTCCAACAATGACCAAACAAAGGAACTACCTTACCGAACCGAATTTTGAACACCTTTAGCGGGATTTCCGAGGATTAACACTCCTCATGCTAACACAAGTTCAGGTTACCTCTCTAACTAGGTAACTTAGGTACGCCTGAGTATGTCATATCATGGTCATTACCGACCTTTCTGAGCGCTCGCCAACAACAACCAAAAAAGTAGACTTTCCCACGTAGGTTAATACCTGGGCTCCATACCATGGTACACCTTTTATCTAGAAGGAGACAACACACCCATAACCCTGCTGCATTTCTTCCTGTTTTGGCCATTTACCGAGTTGTGAGGCTTACCGAGATCATGATATACACAAAGCCACGCTTAAATAAGTCATGCTTTGATCGTCCGTAGCTCATCACATAACTTAAGTATGCTACATTGTCCATTTACAATGCATCACTGATTTCTATCAATATATAACCTCTAATCTCATACGTCTTAGAGAAGAGTGTTAAGCTAAGAGAATAAATTCTCCGCCACCAAGCAGATATATTAATAAAGATCAGTGCTACGCTGTCAACTACAATGTCAGACAATCTATAAAGTTTCATTCTGGGTTTGAATGAAACCAAAATCCGGAATTCCTCCAAATACGTCCGAACTACTTGCCATTTAACTGATATAAATCCATTTGCGAATAGGAGGCAAGCATTCGAGACATTCAGCAAGTCACCCTTACGATGTAAAGGGTCCCGGTCTTTAATATTGTCTTCAATTTCTTCGTAACGTCATATTATTATTCGGAATGGTGTTCAGATCCAGTTCTGATTCCGGTCTTTCCGAATAATAAGCGCAATTTTAAAACCATGTGGATATACAAGACCAAATCAAGTCTCAACCCATACTCCATGTTTGGAAACTCAAATTATCATTCAAAACACTTTATTACTTGTTAGAAATCATTTAATAAGGTTTGGAAAATATTTATAAAGCAAAATCGCTTTAAAACTCAATATTAAACAAACAGTGTTACAAAAAGTGTTTCAAAATGTCGATATTGGCTAGTTTAAGTAAAATGACCTTTGTGTTACCCAAAACTTCATGATTTTACCATAAATCACTTTTAAATAATTAATTATGATATTACAAAAAAATCCATATTTTTAAGTAATTTATAATAGATATTTATCATTATAGTCAACTAACTACACTTACATCTACCTTTTTGAAAACTGTTCTAAATATAACTTGAAAACTATAAGTCAAAATTGAAAACTTCTTTCTCTTATTTGAAAGCCTTTGTTAAAAGGGAACAAATTTTTTCATTTCGTGGAAATCCAGTTTAGTTTGCAAAAGTTATTAGCGTTTAAAGTTTGCGATAAAATACGCAAACTACCGCTGAGCGACATACTCTATTTTGATCGTAATATAAATTCATGTAAAAATTATTCTGAATTGCTTCAAATAATTTAGAAAACCATCTTATATACTTATAAAAACTATTTTGAACTACTAAAAACCATTTTTTAAACCATTTCCAAACAA
Organism: Allium sativum; assembly: GCA_030737875.1. Lineage (NCBI taxonomy): Eukaryota > Viridiplantae > Streptophyta > Magnoliopsida > Asparagales > Amaryllidaceae > Allium > Allium sativum. Next base: position 155,577,287 of record CM060912.1, read on the forward strand.
TACTTCAATTTTCAAATCTTACATTCAAATGAATAAAATATTCTTTTACAAACTGACTTAGTCCGAGACTTATCTGATACCTATATAAATCCACATATGAGTGTGTAACAAGTGTAATGCACATATTATTACTAATAAGAATCAAGAAGCATCCATTCATCCATCACAGAATCATATATGGGTATATATAACAGTGTATACATGTGTATGTATAAGCGTTTGTCACTAAATGCTTATACTTCAATAACTTTAATAAGCCACATAATTAACAACCATTCACACAGCATAAAAAGTGAACAAATATAAGTGTCGAGTTCTCACCTTGGGGTTCCGCTATGCTATCTTTTATTGCTAGGCTGTTAGACCGACTACAACTATTTCGGACTGACTGTTTGACGTTACCGACTTTTCAGCAATTATACATATATTTTATAATTAGGGGAAAAGGATTTATACCATGGAAGCCATGGATTTTAAGGTGAGGAAGGAGGAGAAGTGGAAGAGAGGATTGCAATGAACGTTTAAGGGAAGAATAGTGGTGTATTTATACTTGAAATGGATGAATATGGAGATGACACCTCATAGAATAAGTGTGTGTCATTCAAGGAGTGGTGCTTGCAACATTACAAGTGTCCTAACACTTGTTAACATAAGGGAAAAGCTTAAGGAGAGAGTGACACATAATGGGATGTGTGTAAGCCATGCATGGAAATATGCATGCATTAAAACAAGTGTCCTAACACTTGTAAAATAAGGAGGAAGGTACTTAACGTAGCATCTCTCCCTTAAATTCTATTGAAAACTATATGCAACACCTAACCAAATGCTACGTTAAGTATTTATTAACTACATTTTATAATTCTAAACAACTTCAAATTCAATTTATTTAATTTATAAATTTATATAAACCAATCATTTAATTTAGTCAAAAATTCTAGATCGTTACAGTTAGCGCCAAGGTTTGTTTGGCCGTTTCCGAATATCAAGTGTATTGGAAAGCTTGCCTATAGATTGGATTTACCCGAGAAGGTGGCAGGTGTGCATAATGTGTTTCACATATCATTTCTACGGAAGTTCATGTACGACTCAAATGTTACGTTATTTCCTGATCAGGTAGAAGATTTTGAAATCGAGCCCGAAGTTTCTAGACCTCTTAAGCAGCTTCGCGTCAAGGGAATGACACGAAATAGCTTAGGAGAAAGTTTGTTATTGAAACACCCCACCTCCGTTAAGGTCACTCACAAAGGGAATGCCTTAACTTCTGTGGAGCATTTTAGGTAAAAGATACAGATAATTTACAAGACAGACATATAAACAGCGGAAAAACTAAATTTATTTCATAAGTACGTGGTTCAGTCAAAACAGTACAACAACTGTCTTAAACCAACTTCCAAATCATTACAACAAAATTTCTGTCTTGATTAAAACATAAAGAAGCATAAAATAACAATAAGGCAGCATAAACCCCCAATAAGAGTGTATCCAAAGCCATAGCCCAAGGAAAGAGAATCCAAGCAATACATCTACTCTCTTCAAGCTGGAAATGGTCCGAACTAAGCTGAAGTATTCCCTCCCTGTGGACCTTGGGGGGGGGGGGGACGGAAGAAAAGAAGACAAAAGAAAAATGGGTCAGACATGAGTCTGGTAAGTCCAGTGATTATTCAGCATGTAAATAGAAAAAATGATCATGACATGAATAAACTGAACCTAGGACATCACCCTAGAAATAAGATAATTAAAACTGAATATGCCATCACACTCATTATTATTTCTCTATACCCACTTACAAGTGTTTCAACTATCACCATGTGTTCAAGATAGATGATCCCCTTTATCGATCGGCTCCTACTCGTATACGTGTATCACTTGTGTCATTCGGCCCCGCTTGATTGTAGATACCTGTGCTGGTCCCACCATGGGGTGTATCAAATCCTATGGTGGCAACTCGACACAATTCAAGATGCACAGTGTATAACTACTGATGCCCAGTGCCTGCTTTTTCCACTCCGGAGTATGTGCATGCCCTCACTCCGTCAGAACCTACACTGACGCACCACCCGCCGTTGTTTTGACTATAATCAGCCCAGTAATCGTGCCCCACCCTGCCGAGTTCAGGGTACCATGATATATCTATGTGGGTTACTGCTGAAATGGGTCCCCGTTACAAGGATTTCCTAATCAACATATTAAAATGGTTAAGTGTTCTCAAATTAACCTAACCCCATTCATCAGTTTAGTTAACATGTTGTATTGGTTAAGTGTTGCCTTAATTAACTTAACCCTACCATTTCTGTCTTAGCTTTAATTCATTCATTAAAGCACTAACCACTCACATTAGATATGTATTGTTGTGGTCGCTGGATGAGCCGGTCGGTTCCGGGCAGTCTTACACCGCAACTCAATCTAACCTCAGGTTCTTTTGGGCTTGATGCGCTAACCTCTCACATTAGATCTATATTGTTATGGTTGCTGGATGTGTCGGGCGGTTCCGAGAAGTCTTACACCGTAACTCAATCAAACCTCGGGTTAGACATATTCGTCTTTTACTTAATTTACATATTTACCCTTCATATATATATATATGTAAATTATCCACAATTATTGCAATTCAAGTCATGCCCCATTTACCCACTAAATCATGTTCATAATTTTTAGGTATATAAATTATACCAATTTATGCCACTAATCATTTATATGATTATGAGCCAAACTATGTCAATAATTTGAAATTTACGGGTTTTTTCCCAACGTTACCCCCGTCATACGTTCGCAAAATTCACGTAGAATGTTAGGCTCGCAACTTAGCCTAACTTATATACAAAAGGGAAAAGAAAGGAGCATGTACCATTCCCACAACATAAAATAATAAGGATCTAACTAAACATGTGTCATATAAATTTGGCATAAATCAATGAACTTGCATTTTAACATTAATCTTAAGCATATGAACGGGGACTTACATAGAATTACACAAATCCATTTAGGCATGCAAATGTGAACTTGCATTTTGGATCTAATTAACATGAATCTTAAGTATATGAGAATGTAGATCTAAACATATGCATGACTTAGCCTAAAAACTTGCATGTAACATAACATGAAAAAGTCACCAAATTTACATAATACACGATTGGTTTAACATACAACATACTAAGTCCAATAAACAACAATAGTCTCATAGGAATATATGATAGAATCGTTACAAGAATAGACATGAATCAGCATTACCATTATCTTACAATTAGGCACAACTCTAGTTTCATTTTATTACAAATCATAACTTTTAATTGTTCACATCTAAATAATAACGAGACTTACAAATAAAAGAAAATCTTGTTTTCTGGTATCTGTTTTCTGAAACTGAAAAGCAATCCCTTGACGTAGACTATCGATTCTCAAATTTAGATTAGATTCTTAGCTTCTAACTTGCTTTCTAGTTTGCTTCCTAGTTGGAGAAGAAATGGTGGCTAGGCTAGGTTGACCATGGACAGCATGGTGGCTCCTTGGAATGAAGTTGTGTGGTTTAGGGTTGAGGATTGGTGTTGCTTTTATAGAGGTTTAGACTTATGTGAGCCGTTAGATCAACCTAAGAGCAATCACAACCATCCAGACTAGATAGAGCTATCCAGAAATTGCCACCTATGCCCTAGTGACTTAGCAACAACTCAGAAATCGTCACTGTTTGGATCTAGGCGAGGGGTTGACACCCCTCTTGGGGGGTCGACACTTATGTCGACCCCTATGGGCGGGAATTTTCCCGCCCAGCTGATTTACGTGATTTTGAAATTCGAACTATTTTGTTTATTTAATTATTTAATTTTCTATTTAAACATGAAATCTTCTGAACTCCATAACTTCTTCATACGGAGTCCGATTCACGCAAACTCGAACTCTATCTCAAGAAGAATTCCGAGACGAACGCAATGGCGTAACCCGCTTCACTTAATTCTCACTTTTACAACTAAGTATTCTTTAATTCGTTACTTTAATAAACATAGAAATACAGGGTGTTACATTCTCCCCTTCTTAAAGGATTTCGTCCCCGAAATCTTCAAGTCAAGAAGAATGTATATCCTACCATCCAGTTGTCCATCTACTCAACCATCTAACACCGACATCCATTGTCCTTAAAAGATTTCTAATGCTTTCATGATTGTATGCATAATGTGTGTATATATGTCCTTATCTAATGCAAAATCAGGCGGTCTACTGATTCAGTTGACCTCCTTAATGCAAATTATGTCAGTGCCATGAGTCCATTGTGTATGCAATTATTCCTAATCATACTTTCTACATGAGTGCACAATCATTCATACAAATGCAACGTCCATATGATAACACACCAAGTTTTAATCCATATACAAATACATATATGCATATGCAATATGAAAGTGACTGACTCGATCTAGTACCTAATGTGTGTGTATACGCATCCACGAGCAACCACTAGCAACCACTTGCAACCATCAACCATAACATGTTTCCAATACATGTTTACATCCATTGGTTTTTACCTAAGGATCAAGAATAGGGCCGAGGAGATGTACTCAAAAGAAAGATATAAGCATGCATAAACTTATGGAAAAAGAGATCAAGGATGTACTCTCAAAAAGAAAAGGCTAGGTGGCGCGTATCTTGTCCTCAGTCTCCCAAGTCGCGTATTCTTCAGTGTTACTCCATTGAACTTTAACAAGCTTGACTTCGCTGTTGCTTAGCTTTTTGACTTCCGTACCCAAGATACGAGTTGGAACTCTTCCCATAGTCGCTTCTCATTCCACTTCTACTTCCTCTAGTATACTTGGCTCCACAACTTCCGTAGACACATGTAAGCACTTTTGTAGTTGAGAAACATGAAAAACATTATGAACTCCAGCCGGTTTTTCAGGTAGCTCTACTCTGTAAGCCATTGTCCCAATCCTTTCAATGATAGGAAATGGTCCTACAAACCTTGGTGCCAGCTTTCCTATGGACCCAAAGCGAATGACATTCCTCAAAGGAGATACTTTAAGGAACACCCTATCTCCAACCTCAAACTCAAGGTCGGTCCTTCTTTTGTCTGCGTAGGACTTCTGTCTATCTTATGCAGTCTTCATCCGTCTTCTTATCAAGTCCACTTTTTTTGAAGTTTCTCTAATCATGTCTGGCCCAACTACGAGCTTGTCTGTAGACTCCCACCAACAAGTTGGTGATCGGCATGGTCTTCCATATAAAGCCTCGAAGGGTGTCATGCTTATGGTGGCTTGGTAGCTATTGTTGTAAGTGAGCTCCACCAAAGGAAGATGATCCTCCCATGTTCCTCCAAAGTCAAGAATGCACAATCTCAAGAGGTCTTCTAATACTCTGTTCACCCTTTCCGTCTGACCATCGGTGGGGTAATAGGCCGTGCTTAAGCATAGTTGTGTGCCTACAGCCTCTTGCAAACTCCTCCAAAACTCGCTCGTAAAGATAGGATCTAGATCACTCACTATGCTGGAGGGTATCCCATGGAGTCGAACTATCTCCTTAAGATAAATGGATGCTAAGGACGAGGCAGTCCTTCTACTCTTAACACGTATAAAGTGAGCACTTTTAGTGAGCTTGTCCACTATTACCCAAATACTGGTATTTCCCCTTCTTGACCTAGGCAACCCATCAACAAAGTCCATCGAAATGCTATCCCATTTCCACTATGGGACCTCTAGAGGATGAAGCAGACCACCAGGCTTCTTCTGCTCCGCTTTGACTTGCTGGCATATCAAGAACTTAGCAATGAACTCAGATACATCCCTCTTCATGCCATTCCAAAAGAAAACCCTTTTTATGTCTTTATAGATCTTGTCTCTACCTGGTTGTATGGTCAGCTTAGAATGGTGTGCTTCTTCGAGAACCGTCTTCACCAAATCCCTTGCTTGTGGGACGCATAGCCTTCCATCCCGTCTCAAGCAACCCTTATCATCGATGGAGTATCTATTGAGGTTACTAGAAGTCTCACCCCTAATTAGCTTGTCCATCATATCAACTAGCTGAGGGTCTTCTCGTTGCGCGGTTCCTGTTGAGTCCAAAAGAGTAGGCCGCACCTCTAGCGATGCTAACAGACCAGGTACAAATTCAGAGGAGGGTCTAAAGTCAAAGTTTGCTATGTACTCCAAGCTTTTCCTTTCTACAAAGAGAGGACTTAAGGTCAGCTTCTTTCTACTCAAGGCGTCTGCTACCACATTGCCCTTGCCAGGTGTATAGGAAATCTCAAAATCGTATGAGGCTAGAAATTCCATCCACCTTTATTGTCTTAAGTTAAGATCTTTCTGTGAGAAAAGTTACTTTAACGATTTATGGTCAGTAAACAATTCAAACTTTCTCCTAGCAGGTAATGACGTCATGACTTAAGAACGAAAACAATGGCAGCTAGCTCCAAATCATGAGTTGGGTAGTTCTTCTCATGTACCTTCAATTGTCTTCCCCCATAACAAACTACCTTGCAATATTGCATCAAGACAACGTCTAATCCTGTACCGCATGCGTCTGTGTATACGGTAAATATTTTGCTCCCATCAGGCAATGTCAGAACTGGGGTTGTTGTTAGAGCCTTTTTCAAATGTTGGAAAGCAACATCGCAATCCAAATCCCAAGCGAAAGTTAGGTTCTTCTTTGTCAATCTTATGAGTGGGGATGAGATTTTCGCAAAGGCTTCAATGAACTTTCGGTAAAAGACTGCTAGCTCAAGAAAGCTTCGGACTTCGGTTGCATTTCGTGAGACCTTCAAATCTTGCACCGCAACTACTTTTCCGAGGTCCACAGCTATCCCCTCTTTGGACACCACATGTCCAAGAAACCTTACTTCTTCTTACCAGAAATGACATTTGGAGAATTTGGCTTTCAACTGATGTGCACGAAGAGTATCCATGACTTCCCTTAAATGCAGAGCATGCTCTTCTTCATTCTTCGAGAAAATCAAAATGTCGTCTACGAAGACCACCACAAACTTATCAAGGAACTCCCTGAACACCCTGTTCATCAAGTCAACGAAATAAGCGGGTGCATTTGTCAAGCCGAAAGTCATGACAAGCCATTCGAAGAACCCATCCGGGGTTCTGAACGCGGTCTTATCAATGCTGTCTTCAGCCACTCTTAGCTGATGAAACCCAGTAGCCAGATCTAGTAGGGAGAAAGCCGATGCACCTACAAGCTGATCAAACAAGTCATCTATTTTGGAAGTGGGTGCCTATTCTTCTTGGTCAGCTTGTTTAGCTCCCTATAGTCAATGCATAGGCGAAGTGAACCATCCGCTTTGGTTGCGAATACTACTGGAGCACCCCATTCGAAAATACTCCGCCTTATAAACCCCTTTTCGAGTAGCACTTTAACTGGCTTGCTAAGCTCTTTCCTCTCCCTTAGAGCCATGTGTCTAATGGGTAGAGCTACGGGTTTTGCATTATCAACAAGGTACATGCGGAAGTCTATCTCCCTCTTCGGAGGTAAGCCCTTTACCTCTTCAAATACATCTGAGTATTCACAGACTACTCTAACAGGCTGCAAGTTTTCAACAGACGCATCAAGAGATTCTAGGTAGCTAAGCATAACAGAACTCATGGGATTACAAGAGATTTCGAGAGTGTTACTGAGGCGAGTCATAAGTCTAACCACTCTCTTTTCACAATCGAGGATGGCACCATTACTGGATAACCAATCCATGCCTAGAATTAACCCATAGCCCGTGAAGCCCATAAGATAGGCATTACATCTAAACCCAACGCTTAGTATAGAAATTTCCAAATCCAAACAAATCATTGACAAATAAGCCGAGCGCCCAATTGGATTTGAAACAACCAAGGGATCCTCTACCATACTGGTGTCTAGGTGCAAAGATTCAACTAAAGCAGTAGATATAAAAGAGTGTGATGCACCAAAATCAAAGAGTGTACGAACATGGTGATCAAAAAGATAAACTAAACTCTCAATAGAAATACTTCTACCTCGTTCTTGCGGAGGTGCTATGAGAGCGTGAACCTGCCCTCAAGAAGTAGATCCAGTCCTCTGCCCTTGCCCTTGCTTTCTTGGGCAGTCCTTAGACATGTGTCATGTCTCGCCGCAGTGAAAACAACCACCCATCTTCCTCTTTTTCTTTCTGCAGTCCTCAATCAGATGTCCAGGAATGCCACAAAAATTACACTTCCTCTTGTCACGGGGTTTGTTGTTCTTCTCGCCCTTCTTTGAATCTGTCTTCTTATTCTGCGATCCCTCCACTTTCTTATCTTGATGTACTTCCACTTTTGCCTCTTTCTTGCCATCCTTGTCTTCCTCCTGTAGCAGTGCCATGTCCACCAGTCTCTCATAAGTCGCACCCATAGGTATATGGGACATAGCTAGGTTGTGCAATGGCTCATTCAACCATTTAACAAAATGGAGAGCCTTTTTATGGGGAGTGTTCACTAACTCTAGTCCGAATCTAGCCAGTTGGTTGAATTGGTTGATGTATTCCTTGACTGACATACTTCCCTGTTTGAAAGCTAAGAACTTCTCTATCTGTAGGCTACGTTCAGCTTGTAAGAGTAATTTCATTTCAAACCTCATTCTGAATTCCTCCCAAGTTTCAACTGGTCTCTTAGCATTAGTAACTTCCCACCAATAAGAGGCTTCGTCTTTAAGCAACCATACGGCCAACTGTATCTTCTTCCTATCGTCCACTTCGAAGATAACAAACAAGTCCTCGGTTTCTTTGAGCCAGTTTCTTGCTTCTACAAATGACTCAGTCCCATTAAAGCTCTTTGCACCCATGGCTCGAAAATATCTACATATCTTTGAGAAAGCATTTGCACGAGGAGGAGGAGGAAAAGCTGCAACTGGGGTAGGAGGAACGTCTGCTGGGCCTGCATCATTAGCCCTAGCCTTAGGTACTTTCTGAACCAGCCAGGTACCGGTACGCCCTCGGGAAGGTTAAGATCCCCAGACATGCTGAAACGAAAAAGAACAGATTTCAAAACAAAGGATAGAAAGATAGTGTATATGGCTTTGGGGATTTTACCTTTTAAAAAAAACACTTTTTCTTGAAAATGCTTCTTTAAACTTCTTTTTGAAAATTAGTTTCCAAATTTTTTATCTGATCTGGCAACCATCAGCTCTGATACCAAGTAAAACACCCCACCTCCGTTAAGGTCACTCACAAAGGGAATGCCTTAACTTTGGTGGAGCATTTTAGGTAAAAGATACAGATAATTTACAAAACAGACATATAAACAGCGAAAAAGCTAAATTTATTTCATAAGTACGTGGTTTAGTCAAAACATTACAACAACTGTCTCAAACCAACTTCCAAATCATTACAACAAAATCTATGTCTTGATTAAAACATAAAGAAGCATAAAATAACAATAAGGCAGCATAAATCCCCAATAAGAGTGTATCTAAAGCCATAGCCCAAGGAAAGAGAATCCAAGCAATACATCTACTCTCTTCAAGCTGGAAATGGTCCGAACTAAGCTGAAGTATTCCCTCCCTGCGGACCGGGGGGGGGGGGGAACGGAAGAAAAGAAGACGAAAGAAAAATGGGTCAGACATGAGTCTAGTAAGTCCAGTGATTATTTAGCATGTAAACAGGAAAAAGGATCATAACATGAATAAACTGAACCTAGGACAGCACCCTAGAAATAAGATAATTAAAACTGAACATGTTATCGCACTCATTATTATTTCTCTGCATCCACTTACAAGTGTTTCAACTAGCACCATGTGTTCAAGATAAATGATCCCATTTATCGATCGACTCGTACTCGTATACGTATATCACTTGTGTCATTCGGCCCCGCTTGATTGTAGATACCTGTGCTGGTCCCACCATGGGGTGTATCAAATCCTATGGTGGCAACCCGACACAATTCAAGATGCACAGTATACAACTACTGATGCACAGTGCTTGCTTTTTCCACTCCGGAGTACGTGCACGCCCGCACTCTGTCGGAACCTACACTGACGCACCACCTGCCGTTGTTTTGACCGCTTATAATCAGCCCAGTAATTGTGCCCCACCCTGCCTAGTTCAAGGTACCATGATACATCTATGTGGGTTACTGCTGAAATGGGTCCCCGTTACTAGGGTTTCCTAATCAACATGTTAAAGTGGTTAAGTGTTCTCAAATTAACCTAACCCCATCCATCAATTTAGTTAACATGTTGTATTGGTTAAGTGTTGCCTTAATTAACTTAACCCTACCATTTCTGTCTTAGCTTTAATTCATTCATTAAAGCACCAAATACTCACATTAGATATGTATTGTTGCGGTCGTTGGATGTGCCGGTCGGTTCTGGGCAATCTTACACCGCAAATCAATCTAACCTCGGGTACTTTTGGGCTTGATGCGCTAACCTCTCACATTAGATCTATATTGTTACGGTTGTTGGATGTGCCGGGCGGTTCCGGGCAGTCTTACACCGTAACTCAATCTAACCTCGGGTTAGGCATATTCGCCTTTTACTTAATTTACATATTTACCCTTCATATATATATATATATATATATATATATATATATATATATATATATATGTAAAGTATCCACAATTATTGCCATTCAAGTCATGCCCCATTTACCCACTAAATCATGTTCATAATTTTTAGGTATATAAATTATACTAATTTATGCCACTAATCATTTATATGATTATGAGCCAAACTATGCCAATAATTTGAAATTTAAGGTTTTTTCCCAACGTTACCCCCGTCATACATTCGCAAAATTCACATAGAATGTTAGGCTCGCAACTTAGCCTAACTTATATACAAAAGGGAAAAGAAAGGAGCACATACCATTCCCACAACATAAAATAATAAGGATCTAACTAAACATGTGTCATATAAATTTGGCATAAAACAATGAACTTACATTTTAACATGAACCTTAAGCATATAAACGGGGACTTACATACAGTTACACAAATCTAATTAGGCATGTAAATGTGATCTTGCATTTTGGATCCAGTTAACATGAATCTTAAGCATATGAGAATGTAGATCTAAACATATACATGACTTAGCCTAAAAACTTGCATGTAACATAACATGAAAAAGTCACCAAATTTACATAATACACGATTGGTTTAACATACAACATAATAAGTCCAGAAAACCACAATAGTCTCATAGGCATATATGATATGATCATTACAAGAATAGACACGAATCAGCATCACCATTATCATACAACTAGGCAAAACTCTAGTTTCATTTTATTACAAATCATAACTTTTAATTGTTCACATCTAAATAATAACAGGACTTACAAACAAAAGAAAATCTTGTTTTCTGGGATCTATTTTCTGAAACTGAAAAGCAATCCCTTGACGTAGACTATCGATTCTCAATTAGATTCGTAGCTTCTAACTTGCTTTCTAGTTTGCTTCCAAGTTGGAGAAGAAATGGCGGCTATGCTAGGTTAACCATGGACAGCATGGTGGCTCTTTGGAATGAAATTGTGTGGTTTAGGGTTGAGGATTATGGTTGCTTTTATAGAGGTTTAGACTTATGTGAGCCGTTAGAACTCTTTGAGTGGTATGTCCTATATATCGTATCTAACTTATACCATTGTATCTTGCACAGTTAACAATTCCTCATGTTTAGATATGAATTTGGATGCATGGATTGTTGGATGCTAAATTTCTTGGTAGATTGGCCGCTCGTGGATGATAGGCATGCGGAATACCTTTTTTGCTCGTGTTTGCTTTGAATTTCAGGGGCGAAATTCCTAAAGGGGGGAGAATGTAATGACCTGTATTTTACATATCGACCGATCATAAAATAATTATATTTTATTCCATAGAGGTCGGATCATTCTCAGATTTTGATATGTTGTTCATGGGGATGTGAGACATGTCCATGATTTTTACCGAATTCAAGTATGACCATTTTGCCCTTATAGTTACTGTTTGGGATATAACTTTTGATAGAGATCATATAACACTCCGAAATTTTAACGACACTACAGATGATGAATTAAAGAATAATTAATGTGAAATACACTGTTAACAATGAATTAAAGAAAACTTAATTAAATATTCAGAATAAAGTAAAATGGACCGTGCCATTGCGTCCGTCTCGGAATTCTGGTCAAGATAGACAACTGGTTTGCGTAAATCGCACACCATATGAAGAAGTTATTAAGGTTTGAAGTTTGTGTACATATACGAAAGATATGTATACATATAAATTCAAAAATATTCAAAAATCAGCAAAACTAGAAATCTGGCGCGCAAATCAAGGAAGGGCCGCCTGTTTGAGGTCGACCCGAGACCCGGTTGGGTCGACCCAGGCTCATGGGGGTCGACCCCGGGGTCGACCTAGGGGTGACCCACCTGAAGGGGTGTCGTCCCACCCGTGGATTTGGAAACTTCTTTTTTGAACCTGGACGATTTTGGAGCTAGATTCATAAACCCTAGGCTATATAAAGGACCCTAGACTAGGTTTTATTCATCTAAAAATGGTGAAGATAGCGGAGCTCTGTTGCAACGTAGATTGAATGGCATAATCTTCTCCAAATCCAATTCAGCAAACATTATACAAAGTCAATGATTGCTACAAAAACAAATTCAACGTGTTCTTTGCAGTAATTCGGATCCATTTCCTTAAATCTATTCACTGTGAGTTCATGTTATTTTTAGATCTGAATATTTAAATAGTAATCGTGCTATGTATATAAAATTGGATCTTGAATCGGTGTCTAATCAGTTCTATTATGACTTATTCCCCTGATCTGTTCTTATATGTTTATATCATCACTAAGTCTAATCATGTCATAATATGTCCATTCAGTTTTTATGCCTATTTCTACCGTTATGTTATTGATTTGTTATTATGCTTGTTCTGATTCACTTCTCTCCCTCTTTCCCCTGTTTATTTTTATATAGCTAAGCTACCTTCGAGCCTGGGCCTAACGCTGAAAGATGCGAACGTGTGAAATTGGGAATGGTTGGAAAAGACATAAATTGGGGCATAATTGGTATTGGAAATTATGCATATAAATTTGGGCATAAAATTGGAAAATATATGAATATGGGTTTGGGGTTATATTTTATATTGGATAATATGAACATGAAGTTAGGCATATATTGAAAAATAGGTGAACATGAATTTGGGTAAAATTTGTATTGGAATGTCTAAATATTGAATTGGGGTATGAATTGGAACATATGTAATTATGAAATTGGGCATAGATTGTAACATATGTAAATGTCAATTTGGGGCATAAACTGGAATACATGTGAATATTGATTTAGGGCATGGAAACCTATAACTGAAATAATATAATTGTAAATATGAATTGAAAGCCGGCATGAAAGTCTATATTTGGAATAGTGAAATTTAATTGAATATGCCTAAAATAATGGAGCCCTAGTAACGCTTAGACACGAGGTTAGGTTGCATTAGTGGAGGAAGTTTACCCGGACCCGATCGACATATCCAGCAGCCATTGATGTTGAACCTAATGTGAGAGGTCTAAGTGCGCAAATACGAGACGAGCTAAGACATGCGGTTATGCCCAACTTGTGGTAGAAGTCTGCCCGGATCCGACCGGCATATCCAGCATCCACATGTTGTAGGCCTAATGTGGGAGGTCTAGCCCATCATAAACCATAAATGGACATGGTAGTGAATTGGACTGCTTAACCTAATTTAATCCATAAGGATTTTACGAATATGAACTAAAGTTGGGGTTAAGAAAATTGGTTGGACAGTGGGTGGGCTAAGCAAATCTGAGGGGGCGGGTAATATTTACATTTAGGCCCATATACTTAACCCGATAAGATTATGTAATTAAATACACCTAGTGGTATATGTAACCGGTAGAAATGATAAAGTTATGTAAGCAAAGACCCCGTTTAGGTTAAGCATAACTTGTAAGGAAATGAGAACTTGTGTAATAAGATAAGAGGTACTTAATTATAAATTAAGTAATTTAGAAGTCTGGAACCCGCTGATAAGAATAACATGTTTAGACTTATCCTAGGGACAAGGGGAAATTATAACATAGTTTATAATTAATGGGTTGAGAAACTTGTTAATGGGCCTTAGTTAACATAATGTTAACAAGTAAACAACGATAAGTTGTATTGACAATGTAAAATGGAATTATGATTAAATGAGAAAGAAGGAGAAAAAATTATAAGATAAGTTATATTTAATGATAAATAATGACTGACATGTTAAAAAGGAAACATGTAAAATGAGACGTACTTAATTATACATTAAGTAAAAACATGTTATTGTAATGATGACCAAGCAAGAATATAAAATAGATTGTGGGTTACAGACCTTGGGCCACAATTTAGAGAATAACATGTTGTAAGCTTATTAATAAACTAGAATGGAATAAGTTGTATGAATGAAATTAATAAGCAAGAGAAACTTGGTAATTTGAATAAGAATTCAATAAAAGGAAACTGAGGAGGAAAAGCAAGCGCGTAATAGAATGATTAGACATAGGGTCTAATAACATATTGAACTGAGGCGCTTGGACCAGTCCGCACGTTTGAGGGTGAATACCCCAACGAGGTAGATCATCGAGGTGTTATGAGGCACAAGGGGAGCAAACATTCATCCGATTGTTTTGACGGCTCCAAAGGACTGGAAGGGGAAGTACGCGGCTTCCTGAGGTACGTAAGGTGCTCCTAGTAGTCCTCTGTGCGGTGACAGATGTCCTAGGCTGTGCTCGCAGAGGTTGGGTCTGCGCGTAACTACTAGGTGGGTGGGCCTTGGCTGCAGATGTAGCTATGCAATCAGAATGCTGTGATGAGGTGACACCAGGGTGGTTTGGCGGTTGCCTCACGAGGAGGCACATGATCACAACCAACAAGGATAGTAGACCGTCAGATACCTGTCATCGGTAGCCAACGGGATGCGAAAAGACTAGAGCTAAACCCAAGATACTATTTCACCTTTCACTATCGAGGTAGGGGTTTGAGGGTAGACGCCACATGTATGTTTAGATTGGTTGTTATTAGGGGCGGTCACTTTGCTCTTGTAATCTTTACTAGTTGAGGGAGGGGCCGCGGTGGGGCCATAGCCACTATGAAAAACGGACCCTTGGAATACCTGTATTTGGAGGCTCTTAAAGACGGGTCTGTACAGGTATGGAAAAGCTCCCGGGAAAGTTCCGTGTTTCTGGTTTAGCCCTGCCACGGAACTCGGTGCACATTAGAGGACGTGCGATTGAGGCATCGAGCTACAATTAGAGTACATACGTGGGACAGTCTAGGTACATGCATATCTGCTCTGGGTGGTGTATCGTAGACTAGAGGGCATTATTCCGATAAGGAATCTAATTCGATCGATGGGGGCAGTCTGTATGCTTACATAGCATAGTAATGATAGATATATGCGGAACGTAACATTGTTATATAGAGATCCGTACGTCACTCTAGCGTAGGATGAGGGACTTCGTTTATCACGGTGGAGACCATGTGAGTGGGGGTACCATCGGGTGTATCTCAATATTGTGGGATAGCTACATATATTGTATTAGGTGAATCCATGGGAAAGTAAATGGGTACGACGCGTGGATAAGTCTTGAGTTCTACTAACCCAAGTAACCTAATAATCAAGAAAATGTAATGGAACGATATTGGTAGGGATCATTCTATTTCTAATATACTAGTATCAGTGCGGTGCAGAGAAATGTATTTAAGAAGCGCAATATATCATGTTCATCTTATCTTGCTCAATTCACACTTGTTATTGTTACTGTTATCTTGTTCTTCCAGTTTTATATATCTGCCATGATGCTTTTGTTTATTTATATTTAAAAGTAACTGGACTCATCAGACTTTATGTCTGACCCTTTTTGTTTCCTTTTCTCTTTCTTTCGTTTCCCCCTAGGTTCTCAGGGTGGAAGTGCTTGGAGTTGATTTGGATTCTTTCAGCTTAGCTTGGATTTTGGATATTTATGTACCGCTTTGACTTCTGGTCAACTCTCTTATGGCTTCACCTGGGAAGTATGATTTTATGCTTTTGTACTCTGATATTTTTGGCAAGGCAAATTATTTATGTAATTGGTTACTTCAAACATATGATGTAAACTCAGTATTTGGGACCATGATGTTTTGATTTAAATGAAGTTTTTAATTTCGCTGCTATTTTAAATGTCTGTCTTGTGATATTATGTTCTTATTCACCAATAACGCTTCAAGAAACTTAATGCATTCTTTATAGAGTGACATTAACGGACCTGGGGTGTCACATTTGGTATCAGAGCATATGGTTATAAGATCAGATAAAATATTTTGAAAACGGTTTTCAAAATGGTCTAAAAAACAATGTACTTTAAAATAAAAAGTCTGTTTTTGAAAAGCAAATTTCCCAAAGCCATAAATATCTTCTTGATTCTCCGCTTGATTCCTTTTCCTTTTTGTTCGGGGAACCGTTTCTTCCCGAAAGGGTATCCCTATTTCGGCATGGTTCAATAGGCATGTCAAAACTATGGTCATGTCGAAGGGCAAAGAAGTGCCTAACCTCCATCTGTAGCCGCAGTAGTTTCACCTGCGGCTTATTTTCTTTCAAGCTTCGTAAGAATTTCCGTGCAATGGAGGCAGCTTTTAGGGACCAGTTAGCATGTGGCAAAATGGAGAATAAGCGAGTTGGGGCTAAGGACCAAAACCCAAAGATGATAGAAAATGATGGCTTAAGAAGGAAATATAGATGAAAGAAGAAACGAGGAAATACCATAACTTCAGATCGGTGGGTCATCTGAAAAAGGATTGCAGAAAGAGGAAAGGAGTCGTTACCACATTGGTAAGGCGAGACACATTATTAAGGAGTGCCCAATGAGACAAGGACAAGGCCAGAAGGCAGGAACTTCTAGGGGCAAGCTAATGTTCTCATAGCTGATAGACAAGATAAGGGTAGGAAAGTTTCCGTCGAAGGATTGATTTCTATTTCTGATAAACCAGTTAGGATTCTTTTTCTGGCGCTTTGCATTCTTTTATATCTGATTCTTTAGTTGAGTCTCTGCACCTTGATACTAGTATGGTTTTGGATCCCGTTATTGCCTCAAACCCCATTGGAGGTACGACTCATTTATCAAGGATTTTTCGGGGTTTGGGAATCTCTATGTTAGGCATCGAGTTTGGTTGCAACACATATGTTCTTGATTTCATAATATACGGTTCGATTCTAGGGATGGATTGGTTAACTACATATATGGAACCATTCTAGATTGTGAGATGAGAGTCGTTAGACTTCTGACTTGCCATAAAAAGACTCTTGAGATTCCTTATGACCCCAGAAGGGTCCATCATGCTTAGTCTCCTAGAACCTCCTGATATATCTATTAATGATTTGCGATCTGTACTAATAGTTGCGAGTATCCTGATGTTTTGATGAGGTTCAGGGTTTACCCCCGAGGCACGAGATTGGTTTCCGCATATACTTGGTGGACAATGCAAAGCCAGATGCATTGCTGGTGCGACATATGACTCCTAAAAGAAAAGAGGGAACTTTGTAAGCAAGTAAGGGAGCTACTTGAGAAGAGATTTTTTAAGTGACTTATATCGGAATGGGAAACCTATTGAAGACAGTCCTTGAGGAAGCCCGTCATTCTAAGATGATTATTCATTCAAGAGGCGAAAAATGTATAGAGTTCGAGGTAGTGAAGCCAAACTTGCGAGAGGAAGTGAAAGTAGAGAAGGAAGCAATGATTGGACCAGTTCCGACTTGCGTGCTTGGATCGGAGGTTAAGTAATTGTGCAACAAAGAAGTGAAGCTAGTAAGAATGCAATGGGGAAAGGGACGCGAGAACGCTACTTGGAAGGATGAAGACAATATTCGTGCTTCATATCCTTTCCTTTTCGAGAATATGTCCTTAACCTCTTTTTCCAAATATCGAATTAATACTTGTATCTATCGTTTGAATATCTCCTATCAATCGAGTCTTTAGTTAGAAAACTAATGAATGTAAACATGTGTTTGAGACATGTTATGTTTGATAGATGCAAGTGTTTGCTAGTGGTTGCTCATGGACGCATATACATACACAATAGGCACTAGATCGGCTCAATCACTTACATATTGCATATTGATGTGTGTACATTTTAAATTTTTATGGATGAAAATGGGTGTATCGTTACATTGATGTTGCATTTGGATGGATGATTGTGCATACATATAAAACTTACATGTATTAGGATAATTTGCATACATTTTGGTTGCATGGCAAAAACACACATTGCATTAAGGAGGTCAACTGAATCAGTGGACCACCTGATCTTTCGCATTAGTTTACGGACATACACACACACTATTGCATATGTTCATAAAAGCATTAGAAATTCCTTAAGGACAATGGATTCCTATGATTTCTAGATGAATGTATGATTGTTGGATGTTAGGATATACATTCTTCTTAACTTAGAGATTTCAGGGACGAAATCCTTTGAGTGAGGGAGAATGTAACACCCCGAAATTTTAATGACACTAAAGATGATGAATTAAAGAATAATTAATGTGAAATACACTGTTAACAATGAATTAAAAAAAACTTAATTAAATATTCGACCGTCTCGGAATTCTGGTCAAGATAGACACTTGTTTTGCGTAAATCGGACAACGTATGAAGAAGTTATTAAGGTTTGAAGTTTGTATGCATGTAGGAAAGATATATATACATATAAAATTCAAAAATATTCAAAAATCAGCAAAACCAGAAATCCAACGTGCGAATCAAGGAAGGGCCGACCGTTTGAGGTCGACCCGAGACCCGGTTGGGTTGAACCAGGCTCATGAGGGTTGACCCCGGGGTCGACCTAGAGGTCGACACCCATGAAGGGGGGTCGACCTAGGGGTCGAGCCACCTGAAGGGGTGTCGACCCACCCGTGGATCTGGAAACTTCTTTTCTGAACCTGGACAATTTTGGAGCTAGATTCATGAACCCTAGACTATATAAAGGACCCTAGACCTAGGTTTTATTCATCTAAAAATGGTGATGATGGCGAAGCTCTGCTGCAACGTAGATTGAATGGCCTAATCTTCTCCAAATCTAATTCAGAAAACATTATACAAATTCAGCGATTTCTACAACAACAAATTCAGCATGTCCTTCGCAGTAATTTGGATCCATTTCCTTAGATCAATTCACTATGAGTTAATGTTATTTCTAGATCTCAATATTTAAATAGTAATCATGATATGTATATAAAAATTGCATCTTGGATCGGTGCCTAATCAGTTCTATTTTGACTTATTTCCCTGATCTGTTATTATATGTTTATATCATCACTAAGTCTAATCTTGTCATAATATGACCATTCAGTTTTTATGCCTATTTCTACCGTTATGTTATTGATTCGTTATTATGCCTGTTCTGATTCTCTTCTCTCCCTCTTTTCCCTTTTTATTTTTATATAGCCAGGCTACCTTCGAGCCTAGGCCTAACGCTGAATGATGAGAACGTGTGAAATTGGGAATGGTTGGGATAGACATAAATTGGGGCATAATTGGTATTGGAAATTATGAATATAAATTTGGGCATAAAATTGGAAAATATATGAATATGGGTTTGGGGGCATATTTTATATTGGATAATATGAACATGAAGTTAGGCATATATTGAAAAATAGGTGAACATGAATTTGGGTAAAATTTGTATTCGAATGTGTAAATATTGAATTGGGGTATATATTGGAACATATGTAATTACGAAATTGGGCATAGATTGTAACATATGTAAATGTCAATTTGGGGCATAAACTGGAATACATGTGAATATTGATTTAGGGCATGGAAACCTATAATTGAAATAGGATAATTATAAATATGAATTGAAAGGGGGCATGAAAGTCTATATTTGGAATAGGGAAATTTAATTGAATATGCCTAAAATAATGGAGCCCTAGTAACGCTTATACACGAGGTTAGGTTACATCAGTGGTGGAAGTCTGCCCGGACCCGACCAACTTATCCAGCAACCACTGATGTTGAACCTAATGTGAGAGGTATAAGTTCTCAAATATGAGATGAGCTATGACATTAGGTTAGGCCCAACTTATGGAAGAAGTCTGCCCAGACCCGACCGACATATCCAGCATGTAACACCCCGTAATTCTGTAACACTAAGATTCACAAATCAAGGCAGAATTAAAAGTTAAATTCAAAATCAAGAGAAACGGGCTGCGCCATTGCGTTCGTCTCGGAATTCTGCATGAAAACGAGTCCGAGTTTGCGTAAATCGGAGTCCGTATGAGGAAGATATGGCCTCCGTAAGATTCAGCGAAGTTCGAATTTCAAAACAGGTCAGAAAAGCGAATTCAAATTCGAAACCAGACCCAGGTTGTGCTGGGCGGGAATTTTCCCGCCCAAGGCACCCAGGTCGACTGGGTAGTCGACCTGGGTCACCCAGGTCGATTGGGTAGTCGACCTGGGGGTCGACCCCCCTGCTTTTTCCAGCTTCCTGCACCTGATTCGTTTAACTATATCCGGACGCCATTCTGACCAGATTCGTTGACTTCTACTCTATATAAACAGCCCTAGACTCCTTCTCTATTCACAATTCTTCTCCACCCTTATGCTGCAAAGATTCTTAGTGAACATGGCTTCTTCTCCTCCACTTAAAATAAATAATAAATAGAATAATATATATAAAATAAATCAAGACGAGGAGATGCTGCTCAAAGACTTTCAAGAAGAGATTCGAATCAAGATTAAAGCTTCAAGATAAGGATCAAAGGCTAACGTCGCACGAATCATAGCAACGCCATCTTTCTTTTCTAATCTAAATTTCTGTAAGTCAGTTACTCTTTAGATTTGAACGTTTTTCTCTGTTCGTGACATGAAATTAAAGGAATAAAAGAATATGCCAAATCTTTCTATTCGAATCTATGTCTATCTCTTTGGACCTAATTAAGAACTGTCATGATTCAAGGACAAATAAGACCGTGACTATGAAACTATGGGCCTTAGAACCATATGCCTCTGTGACTATGAACATTGCCTATGACTGTGACTATGACTATGAGGATTATTTCCTTGACTAAACCTATGCCTTTGATTAGAAAACATGAACTATTGCCTATGACATAACAAGGACATCTGTGATTAAACACCTATGATTCATGACTAGGAAAGTGTTGCTTAAGTTCTGTGATTATGAGATTGGGTCTAAACCCGATTATTTATTCTGCCTGTCCTTGGTTTTCTTTGGTTTTAGACCATGGGAATTTACCTATTAAGTTAGGCCTACCCATGTTCTTGAACCTGCGTCTCTATTCTGTCTATCCTTGGTTTTAGACCTTGGGAATTTACCTATTAAGTTAGGTCTACCCATGTTCTTGAACCTACGTCGTTATTCAAACCTTTTATGCCAGTTATTAGGTCCATCCTTTTTCATAGCATCTTTGGTTCATTCCCTATTTTCTACGAGTCTAGATTTGTCCATAATCTAGATTGAATCGCAATTATACGAACGGTGGGAATACGATTTGGGCATAATGTGAAATGTACTAAAAACATAGTTATAAACTTGGAACTTGGCATAAATTGGGAACATGAAGTATGGCATGTTCATAGAAATACAAATTGGATAAATTTAACATGAATTTTAGGATGTGTAATTTGAATCTAGTATTGACTTGTAAATCTAGCATTTACATGAGTTATGAACTAGAATAATAAGTCTAGTTTGACGTGAACTGTAATTAGAATGTTAAATCGGGATTGGATTAGCTAATTTGGCGTAATAAGTATATTGGTATAAATTTGAGATTGGCCATAATTGGGAATAACCGTCAGGTTTAGCAAAATCATGGTTAGTGACACTTAATTGGTATAGTTTACATACCAAAAGGCATAAATATGATATAGAGGGGAAAATGGGCCATAAGAATAAATGTTGACAGTTTACATTAAAAGGGTAATTAGGAAATAAGTAAATTAGGAATAATTTACTTATAGAATTTGGCCTAAATGAGGAAATGTAAATTTAGACAAATTAAAGGTTTATTAACGACATCTCTTTTAATGGTACACCAGAAAGTTCTAGGGTGACAGAGAGGATAGTGTCTAGGCTTGGGTTTGGAAAATACAAGTTTCCTGCTCTCCCTGGCTATCCCTAACTGATCCGACGGACGGGATGGTTACTTTCAAAACCTGATTTGAAAATTAGTCAAAACCCTTTGAACTAGAAAACACGAATAGGCCTAACCCGAGGTTAGACTGAGTTGCGATGTAAATCTGCCCGGAACCAACCGGCACATCCAGTAATCGCAACAATATCTGTCTAATGTGAGTGGTTGTGGCTTTAATCTATTTAATTAAAGCTAGAACAAGAATGGTAGGGTTAAGTTCACTAAGACACTTAACCAATTCAACATGATAACCAGACTGGTGGGTGGGGTTAGGGCCATACAGTTAAGCTAGAATGGGAGGGTTAAGTCCATAGGAACACTTAACCAATTTAACACAGTTAAGCTAGGATGGGAGGGCTAAGTCCATAGGGACACTTAACCAACTTCACATGGTAACAAGACAAGATTTGTAGGGGTTAAGTAACTAAGAAAACACTTAGCCAAATTAACATGTCAACTAGACTAGAAGGTGGGGTTAAGTAAAGTTAATACACTTAGCCAAATTAACATGTTAACTAGACTAGAGGTTGGGGTTAAGTAAATACACTTAGCCGATTTGATAGGTTAGTTGGGCTAGACCGTAGGGTTAAGTAAGCTTGAACACTTAACCATTGGATTGTGATAAAGGAATAGGGTTAAGTCTGAAACATGAAGGGATAATACTTAACCATTAATAACATGTTAGTTAAAACAGACGGGCA
Source organism: Allium sativum (assembly GCA_030737875.1). Classification (NCBI taxonomy): domain Eukaryota; kingdom Viridiplantae; phylum Streptophyta; class Magnoliopsida; order Asparagales; family Amaryllidaceae; genus Allium; species Allium sativum. The sequence continues at coordinate 155,600,062 of CM060912.1, forward strand.
GGGTTAAGTTAAAAAGGAACACTTAACCAATACAGGATGAACGGGTAGGGTTAAGTAATAAGAAATACTTAACCAATATAACTTGGTTTGTGCTAGGGTTAAGTCATCATGAATCACTGATAACACTTAACCAGTTTAACAGGACGAATGAAGAGGGTTAAGTTGGCTTGAATTGACTAATGACACTTAACCAATCCAAATTGACGGGAAAGGGAACTAAGTAGTAAACCTTAGTTAAGAAAACAACGATCCTGGAAACTAAGTGGTAAATCTTAGTTAGTAAAACTAAGTAGTAATTCTTAGTATAACACGGGAAGGAGCGAATGTCCGTCTGAGTAGAAAGAAGGCTCCAACGAATTGGGTTACGAAGCCCGAGGTTTCGAGGGGACGTGAGGGTACTCTTGGTATCCCTCTGTGAGGCTGTAGATGATCCTCCTGGGCTCACAGAGGTTAAGGTCTGCGTAGAAGAACCAGGGGTATGCCTTGGTTGCAATACATGGCAACCTAAAGACCAGGATGGACCAGCGTGATTCGGCGAGAAAACGGTAGCCCTATGATAGCAACTCGTCGTCTACCATCCATCTTGAGTCAATCGAGATACGTGAAGCGGAAAGGCGGAGAACTCCAAAAGACCATATACTTGCTATCTAGTTATGGGTGAGGATGGCCATAGGATAGAGGGGCACCGGGGGCCGGCGTATAGTTCTCATTTTACAAGGTGTGCCTTTCATTAGTTGAGGGAGGGGTCAAGTGGGACCATAGCCACTGGAATAAAAACAGACCTTAGCATCTGCATCGGCAGATATATGAAAGCTCCCGACCGAGTTCTGTATTCCTTGATTTGCCTTGTCATAGGACTCGGACCGCACATTACAGGACATGTGCATCTAGACAAGCGATAATGATTCGCGATACATGCGTGGGGAAGTATAGGAACATATACCACTCTAGGTAGTGTGTCCTAGACTTGGGGGCATCGTTTGACAGGTTGCATAATCCCTAGTTGGACTAGGTGGCATAAATCCTGAATTCGAGAAGCGTTCAGCAGATAGCGTGAACTCTAGTTAATCTAGAAAGCACTTGATAGAAAACCCTAGATTTGATCTAGGTAATAAATAATGAATGTATGCCGGAAGGCAATGGAAAATACAGGGATTGGGATCACGTTATCGTTACTAGTTGGGACACTAGATAGGCGGTGCAGAGATAAAGAAACCAGTACAACAAGGAAATAGCGAAGCGGCGAAAGTATTAGAGCATATCCAGTTTATCTTATCTTAGCATATCTTGTGATTATCTTGTCTAATCTTGCTGACCCTATGGCCATGGTGTGATCTTGGATTCAGTTAATTCATGTCGTTTGTTTTTCCATGTTCACATGCTAGAAGTTACTGAACTTACTCAGGCTTTATGTCTGACTTTGTTTTTCTTTCGTCTTCTTTTCTTTCGTCCCCCCCCCCCCCAGGTAGTAGAGGAGGGAGTAGTATAGCTCAGGTTAAGTTGGACTGTCACTCTTTTCCAGCTTGAAGATTTGTCGAAGTTTGGCTTGGATTCTCTTTTCAGATGCTATGGCTGGCTCTTGCTAAAATCGGGGAATATAAATGTTGTTTTTATGCTTCTTTATTTTGTAAGACAGATGATACTCTGATATTGTAAAGAAACCATTATACAAACTATTTTATCAATAAAGCAAAGTTTTATTTTCCGCTGTTTAATTTTTGTCTGTCTTGTAATTTATCTGCATCTTTTACCCTAAATGCCCCTACAGAACTTAGTGCATTCCCTTTGTGAGTGACACTAACGGACGTGGGGTGTTACACAACATCCACAAGTTGTAGGCCTAATGTAGGAGGTCTAGCCTATCATAAACCATAAATAGACATGGTTGTGATAACCCCAAACTTCCACAAGTGAAAGCAGGAGAAATCATTTTTGGAATACAACATAAATACAATAAAACAGAACATAGATACAATATAACAAGGAGATTCATAGAGTAATAACATTATAGCAGCGGAAAAATATAATGTCATCAATCACAGAAATTCCACAGTCACAGAAAACTAAGATTATTACAACAAGTTTGCAGAAAAGAAATAAGTTTGATGTCTACAAAGAAAAGAAAAGATGCCAATAGAAACAAAAAGTCTTCAAGCTCCAAGTCATCACCTCTTCTCCCAAGCAGAATCCAAGAGAGAGAAAATAAGCAGCTTCAAAGAAAACTCCAAGCAAAGAATGAACCTGTCTACTTGGCTTCCCGTGTAGAAGAGAGGGCACCCAAGTTTGCAAAAAGGTGAAACAAACTATGGGTCAGTCGTGGGACTGGTGTGAGAATTCTTAAATAACTTATACTAATAAGGCAAATCCAAAGACCACGCCGCTAACGCGGAACGGGTTTACTCTAAGGGACTGCCGTGCATAATTTAAAGTGTCATAATAAATGATTAAATAAGTCGTCAACAACGCAATGTCTTTTGAAAAATGGAACCACCATAAGACTCAGGTCCCATCACACAATGCAACGCACACCAAGAGGATAGAGTTTTACCTTATGGTGGTTAAACATGCTAAATACGCCAAATACGTAACTAATACTATTATTAGGGTGTATATGTTTTAAAACAGTTCAAAGCAATGTATTAATCCTAGGAAGCATAGGTACCATATATTATGCCTCCAATACTAGTAATACAATCAAATTCGTCGGGGTCGTATTGGAAATTTGGGTTTCCATCATGAGTCCAGGCTAGGGAGGACTCCTTGCCGATTCGAGACACTCTAGTTAATGCCTCAGGATTACCCGCAGTTAACCCTTGGAAATGGCAGGGCCGGTCCTCACATACAGCTTAGAGGATTAGTTATTCCTAAGCACACGTTCCCCGGTCCTATAGGACCTATCCGAGGCGCCTCATTTCATCATCCTCCAAAAGTAAAATGACTACTAACTAGAAAGAAACGTGCTACTTTCCCTGCGTTCCCTTCCCCCTTTTTAGACTCTACCGGTTTGTGAGGCTCGTGAAGTCATGCTCTTCATACCACAAGGTTCTGCTTTTCAACAAGTAACCCTGATCATTGCATCTTAGTATGCCACACCGCCACTCCATACCGTACTATTGATCGTCCGTCACTATATAAACGGGTGTTAAGTAGAGAATAAATTCTCTACCACCAATCGTTTATATATTAACTGAATATCAACAACATAATATTTTGTGGGGTACGATGTCAGACACACTGTCCATTTATACCCATGCTCTAGGTCTGAACTAGGGTCAAACCCGTGAAATCAACACGTACGTTTGGGCAATTATCCCGACCCTTGAATTGGGATCAAACCAATTCAGAGTCTTGATCGTTGTCCATTCGAGGGGAGATTTACGGTCTTCATGCGCCGTCTTCATACTTGAATTCTTGAAATCGTACGATCATTTGGAATGGGATTAACCCGGACTTCCCAAATAATCTCGCATTCATATATTTTGAGAAAAACATATTTCATATCGTTATTTTATTTTATAACGATTAATTCTTGCCTTAATTATTTTAATATAATTAATTCCTTATTTAATGACGCTTCAGGTCAAGGGCGACCTTGGCGCTGTTTTCAATCAATTTTGTTTTTCACTTTCATCAAAATCTAACCGTTGGATTTTAGCGTAGCTTATATCGTCGGAAAGATTTTTCCACGACGGTCCTAACGGTTTCAGTTTTGGGAAAATACGACGGTCGGATCTTCCGGTATATTCGTTTAAAAGTTCGATTTCAAAACGCGAACTACTGCGCTCGATTCGTTATATTTTAATTATATATATATAAATAATTCGTTTAGTTTATCATCCCTACGTGCAGCTTACATTTCTCTTAACTTTCACCTTTCTACTTACATGACAATGTAGTTTAGGATTAGACGATAATTCTTCCCTTTTTAATTCATTATTACTTATTTTATACTTTATAATTTTCATTTAAGAATGTAAATTATAATGTGTCATCCCATTCATTTCTTTATATGTTTCTTTTCCAATTTCATTATGAATAATGAACACTTTCATATGGTGTAAGTTCCCTCTTACCTACATTATAAATAATGTTACTGTTTCAATACAGTTCCTTACTTTTTATTTAACATTATAAATAATGTTATTCTTACATACGTTTCATTTCTTTTATTTAACATTATAAATAATGTTAAACCTTACATACAGTTTCATTTCTTTTATTAATATTGAAAATAATGTTAATATTACATGCGGTGCCTTTTCTATTTATATTTTACATACAATGCATTATTTTCATATTTTACATACAACGCATTATTTTCATATTTTACATGCAATGCATTATTTTCATTTATTATACATACAACGCATTATTTTCTATTTTAACACAAATTTGTTCATTCAACATACGGTGCTCTTTATTTTAAAATAACACAAATTTGTTCATTCAACATACGGTGCTCTTTATTTTGATAATGAACAAAATATATTCACTTACATACGATGTTTTCTTATTTTGATAATGAACAAAGTATTAGTTCATTACATATAGTGGCCAATTCTATTTTGTAAATGAACAAAAATATACTTATCACAAATGGCGACAAATTCTATTTTAAAATATTGACAAAAATGTCAACCAACATACGGTGTTTATTTTCTTATATAAACATTGACAAAAAAATGTCAATCATCATACGGTGACATTTTCATATTTAACAAAATAAGTATCAATCAATCATACGGTAAATATTTTCATTTTTTACAAAATGCTATTTTATCATACGATGCAAATTTATATTTCTATAACATGACCAAAAATGTTATTTGCATACAATGCAAACTTATATTTTTATATCATGACCAAAAATGTTATTTGCATACAATGCAAACTTATATTTTTATAACATGACCAAAAATGTTATTTGCATACAATGCAAACTTATATTTTTATAACATTAAATAAAAATGACAAAAATACCATTCACATACAATGCATTCCTATATGTTAAACATTAAAATAAAAGTGACAAAAATACTATATCTTGACATTAAAATAGTGCTAAATCATCCTTTCTTTTTATATAACAAAAATGGATGTTAATTTAATATGCATACATTTCATTTTTAATTAACATAAAAAAATAAATGTTAATTTAACCTACAATACATTTTCCTTTTTATTAACATTAACAATAAATGTTAATTTCACATGCCTTACATTTCATATTTATTAACATTAAAAATAAATGTTAATTTTTCATGAAATGAAAATTCTTTTATTTCTTAACACTTAAACAAAAATGTTATTTTACTTACAATGCATTTTCTATTTTTTACATAACCAAAATGCTAGTTTACATAAAATGCAAATTTATATATTTCTAACAAGACAAAACGCTGGTTTAACATACAGTGCATTTTTATATTAATAGCATGACAAAAATGCTGATTTAACATACAATGTATTTTCTATGTAACATTACAAAAATGTTATTGAATCATACGGTGTATATTTTCATATTTTAACATAATAAAAATGTCATTTATTTCATACGATGCATATTTTCATATTTTAACATAACAAAAAGTTATATTATCATACGAAGTCATTTTCTATATTAATATGTACAAAAATTTACTCTAACATACCATGAACAAATTCAACATTTTCTATTTTAGTATATTAAAATGTTAATTATCATACAATGAACATTTTCAACATTTTCCACAAATGTCATTATCATAAGGTGACCGTTCTTTATATTAACATTAAATAAAAATGTTAATTTCATACGGTGAACATTATATTAACAAAAATTGCTCATTAACATACGGTGAATAATTTCTATTTTAATATTGACAAAATTTGTCAATTAACATACTATGGCAATTTCTATTTTATTAATGAACAAAAATAGTGCCCATCAACATACGGTGTATAATCCCATTTTATAATGACACAAATGTGTCCATAAACATATAGTGACATATTCTATTTTATAATGACAAAAATAGTTCATTTCATACGGTGACATATTCAATTTTATACATACCAAATGTCATTGAACATACAATGAATAATTTTCTATTTTTAAACATTGACAAAAATGCCAATGAACATACCATGAATAATTTTCTATTTTAAACATTGGCAAAAATGCCAATGAACATACCATGAATAATTTTCTATTTTAAACATTGGCAAAAATGCCATTGAACATACCATGAATAATTTTCTATTAAATATTGAACAAATTTGTTCATTAACATAGTCAATTCTATTTATCTATGAACATGAAATCAAGGAATCTAATATTAGCCATTCAATCATACAACAAGGCATCACCAAATCATAACAAACAATAGATCAGAATCATATTATAATCGCATCATATACTGAATAGTTTATTTTAATGTAAAATTTTTAAATAAAGGATTCTCACCTTGAAATTTTTTTTTTTGGCCAAAATTTTACTGTCTCCTTTTCGGCTGCGGTCTGCGCCATCGCGAAGCTCTTAATTTTGTGATTCCAACGCAATTTACGGTTCGTCAAACGGACCTCGTACGAAAGAGTTATGAATTTTTAAAAATCCGGTAATTAAATAATTAATTAATATTCGTGAAAATACCTAAAAATTTCACTGTCTCAGAATTGGACAAAATTAGTGTCCACGCGTCCATCTCGTCGCCACGATCCCAACGCACCTGAAATCGTCGATTTTCGACTTCGTATGAGTGAGTTATGCAATTTTAAAGTTCTGGAAATTAATTAAATAATTTAAAAATAAAATAGAAAATACCCTCAGCCCATTGACCCAAAAACACTGTTCACCGCCGAACTTTGACCGCACTTTGCCGCTGCCTCGGGCCACCTGACGCCACGGGACCACCGCCAATGTCTTCGTCTTGGCGAGACGCACCACCACCAGAAAGAGCCGCCCCTAAAGCTTCTCCGATCATCGGGAAATCGCCTAGAAAGGATTTCGCCTCGCGGGTCCCACAGGCCGCCTCACACCTCCAAACTGCCTGAAATTTGGCGAGCACCTCCACCTCACGTAGACGAAGAACTTCCGTGTTCGTGACTTCGTCTAATTCTTCCTCGATTCACGGGAATTTCTTGATTTACGTTTTGAGCTTCTGAATTTCGAAAACAGCGAGCTTTAAGACGAGATTCCGGCGAATCCGAGCGCTGTTTGACAAAACCGACTACACCATTAGCTTCGTATCGTCGAGGCCTTCGAGAGGACATATAATTTGCTATGGTTTGAAGAGATTTTATTTTCGACAAATTTTAGAGGAAGAGAGAGCCGCCATGGAAATTGAGAAAAATGATGGGAAAATAGAAGCGGCTGCTGTGCATTTCGAATTTCAGCCCTAAATCTCAGAAAAAAGATAATATATACCATGGGTTTAATTTTGGTTTGGGCCCAAATATCATTACGTGCCCAATTACTCAATTTCCAACTGTTTTCTTCAATTCAGAAATTCTTATAAATACATGCTGATTTCAAAATTTATAAAATTTTAAACATAATTATTTCAGGTCATTACGAACCCAACGAACCTGATTTCGTAATTTTCCGATTCCGTAAGAATTTATTATAAATTTCCGAAGTCTGAAAATAGGCTGTATTTCCACTGTAAAAATTATACAGGCCACAAAATAACTCCAAAAATTATAAATTTTATAATTTAACCTTAATTTAATATTCCGAATCCATAGAAACTAGTTTCGTCGAATTCGGAGTTCGTTTGCAAAAATTCTATTTTTCAGGTGTATATTTTAATATTTAAAAATACCAAAAATAGTGGAATTTTTCCGAAACTCAAAAATATAAGTTCTTATAGTCATTTTTATATGAAAACAACATTCTAAAACTAATGGAGATGGTTTCGGGTCCTAATTCCTTATTCTGCAAAATGTAGCATTTTGGCTCTTATAAATTTCATAGCGACCTTTCTAAATATTGAATTGGCCATAACTTTTGATTCCCGTTATGAAATTTCGATTCTTCGGATTCGTTGGAAAGATATTTTTAAATAGATTCTAATATTTTTGGTTTCACTAAAATCCGTTAAATTTTGCATCTTGTATGGTTAGTCAAAGTTCAAGTTTGACTTTTCAAACTACCGCGCCATTTCTAGCTCTTTTTATATTTAAAATTAATTTATTCATTCTAACTTCGATTAAAATAAATCAATCATTTAAAATACTTTAAATTCATTAAAATTAAAATTTTAAATTGGCCCTAAAATCCTGGGTCGTTACAATGGTAGTGAATTGGACTGATTAACCTAATTTAATCCATAAGGATTGTACGAATATGAACTAAAGTTGGGGTTAAGAAAGATTGGTTGGACAGTGGGTGGGCTAAGCAAATCTCAGGGGCGGGTGAATATTTACATTTAGGCCCATAAACTTAGCCCGATAAGGTTATGTAATTAAAGAAACCTAATGGTATATGTAACAGGTAGGAATGATAGTTATGTAAGTAAAAACACTGTTTAGGTTAAGCATAACTTGTTAGGAAATGAGACAACTTATGTAATAAGATAAGACGTACTTAATTATAAATTAAATAATCTAGAAGTCTGGAACCCGCTGATAAGAATAGCATGTTTAGACTTGTCCTAGGGACAAGAGGAAATTATAACATAGATTATAATTCATGGGTTGAGAAACTTGTTAATGGGCCTTAGTTAATAGAATTGAGGCCACAAGTAAACAACGATAAGTTGTATTGATAATGTAAAATAGAATTATGATTAAATGAGAAAGAACGAGGAAAACTTATAAGATAAGTTATATTTAATCATAAATAATGACTGACATGTTAAAGAGGAAGCATGTAAAATGAGACGTACTTAATTACACATTAAGTAAAACATGTTATTGTAATGATGTAACCAAGCAATAATATAAAATAGATTGTGGACTACAGACCTTGGGCCACAATCTGGAGAATAACATGTTGTAAGCTGATAAATAAACTTAACTGAATTAAGTTGTATGAATGAAATTAATAAGCAAGAGAAACTTGGTAATTTGAATAAGAATTCAATATGAATGGGAATAACCAAGTTAAAAGGAAACTGAGGAGGAAAAGCAAGCGCATAATAAAATGATTAGACATAGGGTCTAATAACGTATTAAAGTGAGGCGCTTGGACCAGTCCGCACGTTTGAGGGTGAATAACCCAACGAGGTAGATCATCGAGGTGTTATAAGGCACGAGGGAAGTGCACATTCATCTGATTGTTTTAACTACTCCAAAGGACTGGAAGGGGAAACACGTGGCTTCCTGAGGTACGTAAGGTGCTCCTAGTAGTCCTCTGTGCGGTGACAGATGTCTTAGGATATGCTCGCAGAGGTTGGGTCTGCGCGTAACTACTAGGTGGGTGGGCCTTGACTGCAGATGTAGCTATGCAGTCAGAATGTTGTGACGATGTGACACCAGGGTGGTTCAGCGGTTGTCTCACGAGGACGCAGAGGGAGGCAGATGGTCACTACCAACAAGGATTGTAGCCCGTCGGATACCCATCATTTGCAGCCAACGGGATGCGAAAAGACTAGAGCTAAACCCAAGATACCATTTCACCTTTCACTATCGAGGTACGGGGCTAAGGGTAGACACCACATGGATGTTTAGATTGGTTGTTATTAGGGGCGGTCGGATAGCTCTTGTAGTATTTACTAGTTGAGGGAAGGCCGAGGTGGGGCCATAACCACCATGGAAAACAAACCCTAGGAATATTTGTATTTGGAGGCTCTTAAATGCGGGCCTGTATAAGTATGGAAAAACTCCTGGCCGAGTTCCGTGTTTCTTGTTTAGCCTTGCCACGGAACTCGGTGCACATTAAAGGACGTGCAATTAAGGCATCAAGCTACAATTATAATACATACGTGGGACAATCTAGATACATGCACTACACCAAAAATGGCAATTTGACAGTGCTCATGACCGTATCAAAATCAATTTGGCAGTGTCCTGGGCCGTATCAAAAAATGGCGTCTCTGTTGCTTTAATACGGTTTTAAGCCGTATCAATTTCTTAATTTGATACGGTTTTAAACCGTATCAATTTATCAGTTTGATACGGTTTTAAGCCGTATCAATTTCTTAAATTGATACGGTGTTAAACCGTATCAAACTGATAAATTGATACGGTTTAAAACCGTATCAAGGTATGAATCAGATACGGCTTGAAACCGAATCAATTCAGTACGTGGGGCACTGCCCATTTCTCGACTGATACGGTTATAAGCCGTATCTGATTCACACCTTGATACGGTTTAAAACCGTATCAAACTGATAAATTGATACGGTTTTAAACCGTACCAAGTTATCAATCAGATACGGCTTAAAACCGTGTTTAAATCCTCACTCCCACAATGATAACACTGAATTAGATACGGCTTAAAACCGTGTTTAAATCCTCACTCCCACAATGGTAACACTGAATTAGATACGGCTTTTAACCGTATCAAAATGGATATATCATACATGCAATATACAAAATCACTGCACCCGTTGATATATATATGCACAATAAAGAAGATACGCTACACCCATATAACAGTATAAAGAAGATACGCTATGCATAATTCAATTAATACATAAACCATAACTTCAGTTGATACAAACCACATAACAAAATATATACAAAGCATAATGTTCACAGTTCTTTCTCAAAAAAAAAAGGCAACAAAACTGCACTTATCGAGCCCATACAAGTCATGCTTGTTCTAAAGCCTGAAAAGAAATTAAAATAACAAACATCAGTTTAGTTTCGCCTCCACAACAAGAAGTCCTGATTTCACAACTAACACTAAATATGCAAAGCAAAATATAATATTTTGTATAGATGACCATACAAGTCATGCTTGTTTCACAGCTTTTTCTTTGTAACATCCCTACCTGTGATCGATATGGAAACCACTTCATAATAATTTGTATAAAAATATCGACAAATTCATTGTATCTTATGCTGTAACATTAAATTATCAATTTATCATCCATATTTATCATTTCATTATAGTGTGAATAGGATTTGATCAGACACAGGATTGCATATCAACAACACACATTAACATAAAGGTATACTATAGCTAGAACAATAACACAATGTACGTCAGATGTGAAATTAATATAGATGACCCTGTTAGGGACTTTATTACATGGAAAACCACCACTATAATTATTGTTGCTTTAGCATGGGCTCAGTTTTGTTGAGCGCGAGGCTCAGCAAAACTGAGCCGTAAGGCTCAGTAGAAACTGAGCCTTACGGCTCAGTTTTGCTGAGCACAAGGCTCGGTTGCGATGAGCCCCCTGCTCAGCAAAACTGAGCCGTAAGGCTCAGTTTCGCAGAGCCGAAGGGCTCAGTTTTGCTGAGCCTCGCGCTCAGCGAAACTGAGCCGTAAAGGCTTAGCAAAACTGAGCCGTAAAGGCTCAGCAAAACTGAGCCGTAAAGGCTCGGTTTTGCTGAGCCTCGCGTCTCGGTTGTGATGAGCCTCCTGCTCAGCGAAACTGAGCCGTAAGGCTCAGTTTCGCAGAGCCAAAGGGCTCAGTTTCGCTGAGCCTCGCGCTTAGCGAAACTGAGCCTTACGGCTCAGTTTCACTGAGCACAAGGCTTGGTTGCGATGAGCCTCCTGCTCAGCAAAACTGAGCCGTAAGGCTCAGTTTCGCAGAGCCGAAGGGCTAAGTTTCGCTGAGCGCGAGGCTCAGCAAAACTGAGCCGTAAAGGCTCGGTTTCGCTGAGCCTCGCGGCTCGGTTGCGATGAGCCTCCTGCTCAGCGAAACTGAGCCGTAAGGCTTAGTTTCGCAGAGCCGAAGGGCTCAGTTTTTCTGAGCCTCGCGCTCAGCGAAACTCAGCCGTAAGGCTCAGTTTCTACTGAGCCTTACAGCTCAGTTTTGCTGAGCCTCGCGGCTCAGTTGAAACTAAAATGGATGATGTAACCTCTCATATAACTATTGGATGATGTAACCATATCACTATTGGATGATGTAACCTCTCATATAACTAACTTAAGTGATCAAGTTTAATTGCAACTACCTCTCATATAACTAACAAAACATAAAAACATATCTAAAGGCCAAAAAATGATGAAGAAAAATGTCGCAAAACAAAATTTAAGCAACTAAATTTTATAAGAGCGAAATCATACCTGAAATAGCTCTGAAAGAAGAATTGCTTTGGTAACGCCACTCAATACCTGAAATAAGCAATGCAAGCAATGTATAAGTGAGTCAACGGATAAAATATAAAAGCATTTAACCTATGATACACATACCCACTTAAAAGCAATGTATAAGTGACTTGATAGCACATAATGTAAAATTATATATACCTGCTCCAATGTCTAAAGATATCGAATTAGGTTCTTCGGATGACACATATACCCACCTACGCCGACTTTATCAAAGGTCTCTGCAAATTGATGATTTATTTTGGTGGTTTTCTCATCCGGCAGCAGTATATCGTCCAAAACCAATTTTTCATGGGTGGATGGTACATATTTCCCATGAATTCTGGACGATGTAGAATCTCGACATACAGTACCTGTTGCTACTATGTCTAGATCAGAGTTGAGAATTTCACATTTTTGATTGTTCGAAACATTGGTTGTATCTTGAGAAGCAACGACTTTAGAAGAACCGAGTTGTATGTTGCGTGCTCCATCAGGGTGATCTACCGATGCGGAGATTCCTTTAGAAGCAGCGATGTCTCCCACCATTTGAATCAGAAGCTCCATTCGCCCCGCCATATTTCCCATTGTACCCTCCAAACTTCCCACCCTCGTTTTCAAGTCATCGTTGTCTTGACTAACACATTTGAATCGTTTCTGTGCAATAGCACAAGCCTTAACATTAGTCATTGGTATGACGGTCCCAACACCGCGGCTCCTACCCTTCGTATCCTTACCAAACACTTGTGATAAGATATCATCATCCACTGTCAAATTTTCTTCATCACTATCGGTGATTTTTTCCTTCATTTTCGCAATCTTATCCTAAGATATGATAATTCTTAAATGAATAATGAAATTTCAAATAATACGCAAGTTAATATTTGGTTAACTTACGAAGTACACAGAAGCGGCATCTGATATGCTACCATCTTTTTTCGTGTGCGTCTTCTCCCATACTTGACGATGGTTGATATTTGCAGATGGATCTGCAACGGTCTGCAATATATTCCAGTTTATGTATATTTTTATCATAATTGGGGGGGGGGGGGGGTTACTATTTTTAAAATAAAATGAATATAAATTACCAATTCATATTCTATTCTAGCATGACTTTTACGTCCTGCATTGTGACCATAATTGAGCAATAATCTATTTCTTTTGCCTGACTTCCTTCTTCCGCTCGCTTCAGGCGTTGCTTCATTTTTTATGAACTCATTCCAATCTTCTTGAGCAACTGTAGGTGGACAATTTTTCAATCGTTCTTCGTCATTGTCAAAAATATCATAAAAACTTGCTCTCAAGTTTTTCTTGTGTCTTCTAAAAGCCTCGGCCATTCTTTTTATAAATATTTCCTTTGAAAGCGGCTCAAGCGCATACATTTTCTGCAAAAATTAAGAGTCAAACTGTAAAAATAGACTAGATATTTAAATGTTATATTACCAAATTGCTCGAGTAAAAACTTACCACCAACTTGTTCCAAACGTCGTCCTTATATGTTTTGGGTATTTTATTCCAACTTACGTATGATATCGGCACATGAGCTCTTACTAGTTTACCAAGCATAGTAGCAACTTTTGAAGCATTTTCTGAGATTGGGATACCAAGTAGGTTTTGATCAACTTTCTGCTCTTTTGAACATGATGCATGTGATGATATTGGATTTTGTGACATAATTTCCTGCAAAATATAGTATAACTAATACATGTGATCATCACCACCATGCTCAATAGGTTATCCACAATTCACAAGTTAACATATGGTTTTGGTAAAAAAAGCATTCAACAATTCATGAAATTCCAAATACATATGATTTCCTTGAGAAGAAAAAGCATTTAACAATTCATTACATTCCAAATACATGTGATAAAAAAAAACAGTCAACAATTCATGACTTTCCGAATACATTTTCTAATTTTTCATTGTCTTCAAAAGCTGATTGGTAGACGGTAGGAAACTCAATGTCATCCACATTTGTTGTCAACCGTTTTGGTTTATGCAAAACCACAGACCATCCGTTATTTTTTAAATCTTTTGAGTAGAACACTTGACTCGCTTCTGATGCAAGAATAAATGGTTCATCATTCATGTTGTCTTTGTTCTTTATTTTTCCTAAATTGACCATGATTAAGTTTGAAATGGGATCTATTTTGCAACCATTGATCTTATCCTCGACTTTTACCCAATCACAATAAAAAACCGTTTGTTTGAAGTCGGTGTAATCCAACTCAAGTATCTGTTGAATGACTCCGTAATACGTTGTTTCTGCTTCCTTATAATTTTTATCTTTACCACTCGCTCTAAATTTTGTAATTGCTTTCATGCATACACCGCTATCCTGTGTGACCATACGATCTTCGTACATTTTCGTGGAAAATAAAAACCCATTCACTTGGTACTTCGTATAACTAAGTGCCATGAACCTCGGCCCGTGTGCTAGCCGCCAAAGAGTTGGATCAGCATCGCTGCAATTCACCAACTACATAAAACACAATAAATAAATAAATGCATGGTTTGTATTATCAACTTATAAACACGTGAAATACTTATGATGATGTAATACCTCATTACGTAACCATAGGGTAAAATTTTGAATGACTTCGACGGTTGTACCTTTTCGTCGTGGTTGAAATCTAGTGCTTTTCGCATAGGAGTTATACCTTCTATAGAAAACACATCGAAATTAATATATAAATTGAACTGAAAAAATGAAAATTTCAAACAAATTCATGAACTTACTTCTTCCATTCATCCAATCCATCATACTTATTAAGAACCCATCTACGCACTTGTTCAAACTGCACTTGGGTTAACATTATATTTTTACCATTATCTAAAGGTATCTCACCAGCAAACTCATCATCCTCATCTAAAAATGCTTCGTGGGTATGTTTATGATTGCCACGAACTCCGTTTGGCATATATTCCATGCAGTAAAGGCTAGCTTCTTGTACGATATATCCTTCTGCAATACACCCTTCAATGTATCTTTTGTTGCGTACATATCCTTTATATGTTTTCATTAATCTGTGAATGTGATCAATTATATATTATACATGATAGCTATTTACACCGAATAATAATGTACATAACTGAAATTAGTTACATACCGTTCAAAAGGATACATCCATCTATATCTGACAGGGCCACCAATCAATGCCTGATCGGCTAAATGAACCATAAGATGGATACTAATATCAAAAAATGCAGGTGGAAAATGTTTTTCAAAAACACACATTGCTTCTATCAAACCAGCCTTTGCTTTTATAAGGTGTTCCCTATTGATCACCTTTGAGCATAAAATGTTAAATAATAAACTAATACGATGAACAACATTTTGCAGATCCTTGTGTTGTGCATAAGAATGTTGAAGCAATATCGGAAGCAAATGCTGCATTATGACGTGATAATCATGTGACTTCATATTTCTTAGTTCGGGAGGATTGATGGTCACATTATTGCGGAAGTTAGAAGAGAATTTATTAGGTACTTTCAGATTTTTCAATACAGTGAAAAACCGTATCTTTTCTTCTTTCCTCAAAGTAAAAGTTTCCTTTGGTATGATTATTTTATTTGTTTCGGGATCTTCCATCACCCACAACTTTTGTTTTATAGCCATGATTTTCAAATCCTTGCGTTCATTGATGCCATCTTTTGACTTATCTTTATGGTCTATAATGGTGCTTATGAGATGCTCTGTGACATTCTTCTCCGTATGCATAACATCAATATTATGTCGAATCATATTTGCTTTCCAATATGGTAAATCAAAAAAGATAGACCTCTTATACCATCCAGAAACATCGTCAACTTCTTCAATAGCTGGCTTTTTCCGTTTTCGACCATTTTCATCTTTCTGTTTACCGACTTTCATTTTGATATTCGCTACTTTCTTCTCAACTTCAAAACCAGTCAACGGTCGTTTAGGACGACGAAGTTCTTGTTCGTTATTGAAATTTATCTTGTCGTATCGAAACTTGTGTCCGTTAGGAAGAAATATTCGATGTCCCATAAAACACATCTTTTTACTTTCAGGGAGATGATAAGAACAAGTGTTTTCCCCACAAACGGGACATGCAAAGTAACCGTGAGTTATACATCCCGATAAAGTACCAAGAGCAGGGTGATCATGGATTGCCCACAGTACCCTAGCTCTCATTGTAAACTCGGATTTATTTAATGAATCATATGTAACGACTCCTTCCCATAACTGTTTTAACTCGTCTATCAACGGCTGTAAATAAATATCAATATCCTTTCCCGGTTGTTTTGGCCCAGAAATCAACAGTGTTAACATTGAAAACTCCCATTTCATGCACATAGACGGAGGAAGATTATATGGTACTACAATTACTGGCCAACAGCTATAAGGGTTAGATAGAGAAACATGTGGACAGAAACCATCTGTTGCTATTCCTAGTGTGACATTTCGTGACTCGACGAGAAACGTTTTATCAAAAGAATCCGCGGATTTCCATTGAGAAGTGTCACATGGATGACGCATTACTTGTGGATTAGACTTGGCACGACCATGCCAGGTCATTGCCTCTGCTATCCATGGTATAGTATATAATCTCTTCAATCTAGAAATTAAAGGAAAATGTCTTAATGTCTTTCGAGGTACTTTGGTGCCTTTTCTCTCTTTGTCAAATGATGTCCTATATCTTGGTTCATTGCAATTTGTACAAGAAACTTTGTTCGCATCATCTTTCCAGTACAATATGCAATCATTGATGCATGCATCATAAGTTTTGTAATTCATTCCAACTTGTTTAATTAACTTCTTAACGTCGGAGTATTTTGTCGGCAGTGTGTTACCTTCGGGGAGTAACTCCTTTATTAGTTCGAGAAGTGCAGTCACCCCATTATCTGAAAAGCTGTATTCGGTCTTCAAGCTATTTAGTTTCACAATGGCATACAGCTTCGTTAACCCTTTTGAACATGGAGGATACAATGGCTCTTTTGCGCTCTCAAAAAGTGGTTTATACTTCTTACTTTCATTGGCCTGCCAATTGCCATCATCCGTAAACTGCTGTCCAACATTAGCATGATCATACAATGGATTTTCAGGTTGAAAATCATGAAATCTATCTGCATCATTGACTAGATCTTCCATTATAATATGTTCAACCTCATCGGTATTTGTGGCATGACTAACTGGTTGTTTTTCCCCATGTAATTCCCACACGCTATATGATTGGATAAAACCCCATCTAAGCAAATGAAAATGAATGACCTCTAATCTTATCGTCTTCAAATTTTGGAATTTAATGCAAGGGCATAAATACACTCCTTTCTTACCACCGTTTTCTTCAACAAAGCTAATAAACTCCTCCACCCCCTCTCTATAGTGTGTAGTTCTTTGATCAGATTCATATATCCAGTTTCTGTCTATATTGTGGAACATCTTGCCCTCCTATATCGTATATAATATAACAAAAGACGTAAATATAATATATTTGATATGTAATCAACTTAAAGAAGTTTATTGCTACTATATATAGAATAAAATTATTATCTATATAATCCCATCAAACAAATGAACGGGCCCACCCCCTCGGACAATATGCTCTTTTTCAGTTATCCTTTTATCGCTCCTTTGATTGCCCCTTTTCAGTTATCAAACAAATTGCATGCATTTAGTTCCTAAATAATAAACTAAAACCTTATATTTTAGCTTCAACTGAATTATACCTGTCATTGTATATTTTTAATGCTGATACAATGTTGTTCTCTTATTTAAGCATTGCAAGACAAATATACAAGCTGACAGTGTTGAGTTGTAACATCCTGGATTTGAATATTATTTTTGGTATTGATTCATGTTGTGCAATTTAATCTCTCTATATAGTAATGTGACACTTTGATTACAAAATGAAGTAGTAACATGAAAAATAAATAGAGATATACTAGTTGTTGTGATCTTTATGGAGATTATATTTCCTA
The DNA here is from genome assembly GCA_030737875.1 of Allium sativum. Lineage (NCBI taxonomy): Eukaryota > Viridiplantae > Streptophyta > Magnoliopsida > Asparagales > Amaryllidaceae > Allium > Allium sativum. The sequence continues at coordinate 155,618,195 of CM060912.1, forward strand.
CCTCACCACAATGCTCACACTACTTATGTTTTGTAACAGCCTAGCTGTATATAACCGGTATAAAAATCTGCTTAAAATACAATATACAACATGGTAAATAATGTTTTTGAGAGCATTAGATACCTGTCAGGCAGAATCTGGTAATTTAGTTGGGTCTGGAACAGGGCAAATCTTAATACAATTGCAATGGTGAACCTGTGATCAGCAAATAAAACATGTATTACTACAAAATGCTGGCACGTGGATGCATAAGTTAAACCTTTTCAACCGATCTTCAAGTACAAAAATGTAAACGGTTACTGGTTAGTCAAGCAAGTTGTAGGCAACAAACTTGTGTGCATCAAACAGGAAATTTAAAGCTTCAAGTATGTTAGAACAAACGCGTGTAGTGAATTAAAGCTAATTATGCAGCCAGAAACAGCAGTGATAGTGCGAGTAAAAAGTTAAAAAATAATAACCAGAAAGCAAACCGTGAAAGCACATGTTTTGTATTGACAGCCGTTCGAACGTGGAAATGGCTAAAGCTGTGAAACATGAATACAGCGTAAAAATCTGTGTATTACTAATGTAACCACAAGTTATATCCTTTAGCGCTTAGTTACACTACACAAATGATTACAGGTAATGCATGAATCTTTATACTGTTTACAAATCAAAATATTGAATGTCTCAAAGCAGAACAACAGTTACTGCATTAATAATCAGTAAATGGGAAACAGGGAAGACAAAATTATTATGCACAGAGCATTCGGAAAGCACATTTTATATAGCTAAAGCCCCATCAAATATGGTTATGGGTAAAAATGTGCATTGGTAAAAGGTAAAAGATATGTGAAGCTGGCAAGTGATTTACATCAAATCATTGGTGCTAATATTTCCATAAATAGTTAAATAATGCATTAGTATATCGGTAAGTTATAATGTGGAGTAAATAACATATTCATAATAAGAATTAAAACAAACACGTAATGATTAACTAATAATTAATTAGAAATAACTGAGCCTTACGGCTCAGTTTCGCTGAGCCGTAAGGCTCAGTTTCAACTGAGCATTACGGCTCAGCGAAATTGAGCCTTACGCTCAGTTTCAACTGAGCCGTAAGGCTCAGTTTCAACTGAGCCTCATGGCTCAGTTTCGCTGAGCCAAAAGGCTCAGTTTCAACTGAGCATTGCGGCTCAACAAAACTGAGCCTTATGCTCAGTTTCAACTGAGCCGTAAAGCTCAGTTTCAACTGAGCCTTACGCTCAGTTTCAACTGAGCCTTACGGCTCAGTTTCGCTGAGCCGAAAGGCTCAGTTTCAGCTGAGCCTTACGCTCAGTTTCAGCTGAGCCTTAAGGCTCAGCAAAACTGAGCCTTACGCTTAGTTTCAACTGAGCCGTGAAGCTCAGTTTCGCATGATCTAAGATTGAATAAAAGCGTTTCTCGTCCATCTGTAAGTGCCATGTTTATAGAATAAAACATTATCATTTAATTTGTGTATGCTTAAACATATCGTAAATGTCGGTTCAAAACATGCAATCTTACATGCAAGGCAAGACCGTATTAAAAAAAACAACTGAAAAACAAAATGGATCTGTATACAAAAACACGAATACAACAATTTTTATTTATTTATTTATTATTCAGCTGAACTCAAAACGATACAAACTGTAGAAGTATATATAAAAACAAAACAAGACGTGGTGCACTAAATTATAGCATCATGCTTGTGTACATGCTCACAAGCACATTAGTAACATGCGTATTTGACTCAACCCTATGTTCTAAACACACCCATGAACCCCTTTAACTAACTGAAATGAACTTTAAATCCCAAAAGCAAGATATCAAGCCAACTAATGAACGCTCATCTGGATTGCATCCTCCATTCCTCATTTTATGAAATAATTCAAGCCAACTTATTCATAACAATTTCAACCACATATGAATTGAAATCATTTGAAGCTCAGGTTGCATAAACCAAAAGGATCACAGGTAATGCATGAATCTTCATACTGTTAACATTTGTTAGGTCAGTTTTGATTTTAGAAACACAATAGCTACAACATGGTGCAAATTTTTATTAATTGCTGTCTTTTTAATTCTCTTATTTAATTGCATAAAGGCCAAACCTATAACTATAAAAGGTATTGAGCAATTACTCTTTATAAAAACAGAGAGAAAAAGAATATTAAGCAGAGTATAATATACTAGCTAAATGCAAACAAACCAAAACTATTTAGAAGTTACTACCATATCAAAACCTAGAAGATTATACTAGCTTAAAGCACCAACGTTAAAAATGCACAAAAAAAGGTTGAACTCACACATCTAGCAGCAGATATATATTAACATGATAATGGAAGAAAGAAAAAAAACCATCCAGTATAAATTTGAGTGTAAAAATAGGCCAATTCAACAAGGCATAAAAGAAGTAAATCACAACCAATAATAAAGACACATAACTGTTCATGTAATTTTTGCTATCATTTTCTAAAAAAAAAAATCATAAAAAAGACACATAAATGTTGATCAGTGTAGTCAAGGCGAAAAAGCCCCAAAAAGCCCCAGGCTGGCGCCTAGCGCTTTTTGGCACCTGAGGCTTTTTTGGGCGCCTTAAGCATGACTTTTGCTGATTTTCAGCAAAAAAATCTGCACCTTTAAAAACCATGACAAATTTTGACATAAATTATGTACATATAAATGCAATATTGATGACCAAACTGCAGTATAAAAAGTGCATTTTACAAAAAATGCATTCTATAAACTATATAAAATATGTTTAAAAAACTGCATATTATGCACTGTTTTTATTAAAAAAAACTGCACCTTCAAAACTGTTTTTTTAAAAATTGCATCTTTTCAAAACTGATTAAAAAAGAAACTGCATTTCATACACTACTGTATATTAAATTTTACATTCAATTTTATAAACGGCATTTCATAATGCTTACCCACAAAAAGTGCATTTCATTTTCATACACTGCATTTTAGGAAAAAAAACTGCATATTAAATTTTACATTCAGATTCTATAATTCTTATTCAAATTTTAACTTACATAATTGAAGTAAGCTTAAATTTGCGAACTGCATATTTCAAAAACTGCATATTGAAAATTTGCATTTTTAAAATATTTAACAACCGCAAATTTTAAAAACTGCATATTAAAAAATCACGTATTAAAAACTGCATATAACATAACTTTAAAATCAATTTCACACTTTTAAAAAGCTGCATATTTAAAAAACTATTATAGTTTAAAACTTTTAAAAACTAGATATTTAAAAAAAAATTAAAACATATAATTGAAAAAACTGCATATACAAAAATCAACTATAATTTCACACTTATAACTTCGATTTAAAATATACCCGCGCCGCGACAAGGAGGTTCAGAAGCGGCGGCAAAGGAGTTTGGCGGCGGCGGTACAAGTTTTTTTTTAAGTCGAAAATCGAGATCGACGTTGAAACACCCGATAACCCTAAAAAATAATATTGATTGTTTTCTGCGCTGGGTATCGACTTAATTTACAAAGTCGGGTTCGGTTTTGAGGGCTTTAGGGGCCCAAACCCTAAAAACTGTCGATGTTTCATAAATCGAGCTTTTTCACCGCTTCGAGTTTTGCAGTGCCCCGTCGCCTTCAGCGCTTTCCCAGCGCCTCAAGCATCGACGGCGCCTGAAAGGAGTAAAAAGACCTACGTCGGCGCCTAGGGGTTTTTGGCGCCTAGTCGCACCTAGGCGAGCGCCTTGACTACACTGATGTTGATGAAATTTTTGCTATTGTTTTCTCAAAAAAAATCATAATAAAGACACATAAAGGTTGATGTAAATCTACTTTTGGTTCGTTAAAAGTTTAACTATTACATACGGTCACATGAAACATACCTCACTTAAAAAAGAAAAAAGAAAAATGTGTGAAAGAGTGTTAACACATGATTCTATTTCAATTTATGTAAGTACCATTTGTCTCCCAGAATAGTCTATTTGCATTTACACTACACTAAATAATAATAATGACTAATATATCTATTCCAAAATCTGGTCTGATAAACCAGCAATAGGATGTTAGGGAAGTTATAACAAATAGTGACTCCAAAAACATATGCAAAATCTAGTCTATTTGGATTATCAAACCTAAAAATCGCAACTTCATCACAGGCATTGAATCATATGCAAAATCGAGATTAAATCATAATAAATCATATCAAAATCGAAAATAAAAATCATACCGAATTACTTTGTCCTTAGAGGAAGAAGCATCAGTTGATTTAACAAGTGTAAGCTGGTCTACAGATCTGAAGTGATAAAGAATCACGATAAACGTAACCCTAAAGCATGTTATGGAAAGAAATATTCATGGAATAAAATCAAAATTACCTTCGTAAGCTGTTCGAATTGATTGCAGCAGAAATTAGTAAGATTACAGCAAAATGGATTAGGGCACGGGTTGATGAAAATAAGAAAAAGGGGGGAAATAAAAAAAACACGGTGGAAATGAACGTGAGAGGGAAATGAAAAAAAGGGAGGGAGCACGTCTGTTTTGGTGGGAACGAATTACACTAGGTCTGACTAAATTTGATACGGGTCATAAGTCTATCAAAATTAAAGTAGGTTGTAAGCCCTTTCTAAACAGTTAGGCAGGGCTCTGAACCCTATCTAATTTAATACGGCTTTAGACCGTATCAAATTTAAAGGACAGGGGAGTGACAAAATAAGCTTTGTGGTGTAGTGATGCATATTTGCTCTGGGTGGTGTATCATAGGCTAGAGGGCATTATTTCGATAAGGAATCAGATTCGATCGATATTGGCACTCTGTACACTTACGTAGCATAGTAATGACAGATATATGCGGAACGTAACATTGCTATATAGAGATCCATACGTCACTCCGACATTGGATGAGGGACTGTGTTCATTACGGTAGAGACCGTGCGAGTGGGGTACCATGAGGTGTATCTCAGTATTGAGGGATAGCTACATATATTGTATTAGGTGAATCCATGGGAAAGTAAATGGGTACGATGCGCGGATAAGTCTTGAGTTCTACTAACCCAAGTAACCTAATAATCAAGAAAATGTAATGGAACGATATTGGTAGGGATCATTCTATTTTTGATATACTAGTATCAGTGCGGTGAAGAGAAATGTATTTAAGAAGCGAAATATATCCTGCTCATCTTATCTTGCTCAGTTAACATTTGTTATTGTTACTGTTATCTTGTTCTTCCAGTTTTATATACCTGCCATGATAATTTTATTTATTTGTATGTAAAAGTAACTGGACTCGCCAGACTTTATGTCTGACCCTTTTTGTTTCCTCCTCTCTCTCTTCCGTCCCCCCCCCCCCCACCCCCCAAGGTTCTTAGGGTGGAAGTGCTTAGAGTTGATTTGGATTCTTTCAGCTTAGCTTGGATTTTGGATATAGATGTACCGCTTTGACTTTTGGTCAACTCTCTTATGGCTTCACCTGGGAAATATGGTTTTATGCTTTTGTACTCTGATATTTTTGGCAAGACAAATTATTTATGTAATTGGTTACTTCAAACTTATGATGTAAACTCAATATTTGGGACCATGATGTTTTGATTTAAATAACGTTTTTAATTCCGTTGCTATTTTACATGTTTGCCTTGTGATATTATGTTCTTATTCACCAATAACGCTTCACAAAACTTAATGCATTCTTTATAGAGTGACATTAACGGACGTGGGATGTCACAGATCGAATCAGGTGTTGGAATCGTTTCCATTGGATTGGAATTGTGTTTACAATTTCGCACAGTGGTCACATGAAGGATGTGGCTCAGCGGTTTAGGAGGAACTGCTATTGTAAATTTTAGCTGCTGTTTATGCAGACTAGTCACCAGCTAATGGGCTAATCAACCATGCCCACTAGATCTATGACCTACAATATAAATGGGGATGCTTTGGGAGAGAACTAGGGTTACTCTCTTCATTCTAAATTTAGATTCGGCGTTTGTGATTCTCTTGCTCAACCTAAATCCCTATTTCTCCATTCTTTTCATACCAGTTCATAGTAGATTGCATCTAGAGGATATATCAACAACAAAAGGGGATTAGATCACATCAAACTGCATCATATTTAGGGGATTTCATTGCTGTATAGATCTAAATTCATCAAGTTAGCATCAGATCTAGAAATTGGCGAGTGATAGATATCTCTTACATGAAAGCTACAGATTATATGGGTAAATTAGGATCATATTCATATGTTTCATGTTAAAATCACCTTAATCGGATTGTATATTTTTAATTCAGATTTAGAAACCCTAGAAAACCTGATTTGATCATATTAACCAGATAATTGTTAAATTAATCATGTTTACTCATATGTTTAGATCCAAATCATGTTGGATCTCATAATTGTGATATGTCTATGTTTTAATTGGAATTTTCTAATGTTTGTATGATCATGTATTGCTGAATTATTGTTTGTTTTGATTGAATTAATTGCGTTGCTCTAGTTGTATGTTAGATTGTTTGCCGTAGAATCATAGTATTGAAGAACAGAGTAAATCGGAGATTCAAATGATCGAATTTAGATGAAACTTGGCAGAGGCGCTCTGGAAGAAAAGGGAATGGAGCACAGAAATTTTGGTGCACAAATGCACTAAAACTACAACAAAGTGACCATATTACAACGGCGGAACACAGTTGTAAAAGACTTTTTACAACAATGGGGTCACCGTCGTCTATTAAGAAGTTGTAATAGACTAAAATCTTTTACAACTTTTTTGCACGGTTGCAACACCGTTGTGAAATGTATATTTTACAACTGTTTTCCATCGTTGTAATAAACTTTATTACAACTGTTTATAACTGTTGTAATATATAATATATTTTATTAAAAGTATTATTTAAAATTGTAATATATGAACAAATTATATATATATTATTAATAAAAGAATTCATTTCAGAACATATTATCTACAAAACTGAAGATATCAAACAAACTTAAAACATGAACCAAAACAATATGTTAGAATTTTCAAACTGTCATCATTTTTTTATAAATCATACAAGTATTTCAAGTACATAAAGCAACTACAAATTCCATTATCCAAGGCTCCAAATTCCAAATGACTTGCAGCCATCTTTCATAAATATACATCACTAGGAGTAATACAAACATAATGAAATTGAGATTTACTCGCAATGTTGCAGGTCTTGCAATGGTCTTCATTCTTGAGTTGACTTCCAATGAATTTGAGAATTTCTTACAATGCTGGAGGTGTTCTTGAATTAAACTATATGAAGTATATAACATATTAAGCAATAAGAATGAAGTATATTAAAGTATGAAGTAACCTAAGCTATATAACATAACAGAAGCTGTGCAGCATTCAATGTTAATATTTCTATAAATAAATATGAACTGATATGATAATGTGAAGTATAAACAGTTCTAGAAGACATACCTTAGTGGACAAAGAAAAGGGTCACTGTTCACATTGTGCATACACACACACACACATACGTACACATGGTATGTTAAGAATAGAGATTGACTACTGACATTTACTATGCAGTGTAAGATTTAAAATCAATAGTACATATATAGTTGTATAAAGATGTATAATTACAAAAAATCTGCATTTACCATGAGTGGCATAGAAGATAAAACTCACACTATCAAGATTCAAGAGACAAACAGATCCAGAAAATGAAACCAAATAATAATTAGTAAAAACTTACCTACTTAACAAATAATAATCAATAAAAACTTACCTGCTAAATTAATTTGTCCAAAGTGAAAAGCACATAAGACTGCGTACCAATAATTGAACGTCAATCATTTTCGTATTTGGTGTTGTCGGAAGAGCCATTAAGCAAGCCATACAGTGCCTTCATAAATCTGCAAAATCTAACAAAAAAATAACCAACAAGAAATAATTATGTTAAGTAAATAATAAACATGACCAACTAACCACTGTTGTAATGAGCTAACTTCTTCTCGTATGTATAATATGACAATTAAGTCAAATACAGTTTATAAGTGTATGTTTACATTGCCTTTTGTTTTATATATAACTACCGATGTATGAATGTATTTGGCATGGATTAAATAAATATATAAATAAGAACAAACCAGTTCCACCGTAGGTCGAGGATTTCTCTTGAGCTCAATGGGTTTTCCTACTAGCAAGTTAACAATACTTCAAATTTTCAACCTGAGAAAGCATTAAAAGCAAACACAAAATCACAACAGTTGCAAAGCTCACAAATGTGATAAAATCCTAATGTTTTAACATTTAAACTTAACAATCCCATCATTGAAACGAAAAAAGAAGAAAAAGATATGAAACCTTAGTAAATCGATTTGAAGTAGCAATTTTCGACTTGGGAACGAGTTGCAAAGACGAGTTTTTTGTACAACGGAGGAATTGGGGAACGCTTTTGATTTAGGGAATTTTTACCAATTGTCCATAAGTAGTGATTTCAACTTATTTAACATCCTAGTCAGTAATATGCTCGTTCAATAAGTTGCACTTCATTTTTGCTTATCAACTCTTTGAAATATGAAAAAAAAAAGTCATAGATATGGCAAATATGATAAGGACAGTGTCTCATTTCCAAATTCTAACTTTCTGTTAGGCTTTATGAGTATTATTGCTTCATTCCTATTTATACTAAAACAGTTTTGTGTTTTAGGGCACACGTTCAGCACTTTGCACTTCTTAGTATGTATAAATTTTTAATTTACTTTAAAAAAATTCTTACATAGGTGTAGAAGCAGGGAAAAAGGCAGCTGGTGAAGTTTTAGCTCTTCAGAAAAAGTTATTTCTATGCTAAATCAAGCCAGGTTTACTACCTTTACTAACCAAGGCCTTTTAGTTTTTTACGTGCTTTCTAGTATCCTATATTCATACCGATATCGTCTGTAATAAATGGCATCTAAATAGAATTTTTTTTGTCTACTGAAACTAAACTAAAATGAGTCTCAACAGTTACAGCAAAAATGAGCTAAGCACGGCAAAACATTCATGTTTTTATGTATCTTCAGGATTTCCAATAGTATCATGGTGTAGTTTGCAATTGTAATGTGATTTAATCACGACGATGATATGCATGTAGTATTATGTACCTGACTAATTATAAGAAAAAAAAGATAAACATGTCTTTAAAATAGGCATACCGATATCGAGCCCACAACATCTTCTGCCAGCACAACCAAACAAGTGATATTGCAGAGCCAATTAGAGAAGGAGACCTTGCTAACTTAGCTTTTGGGTTTGCAGAATATGCCGAAGGAGATGTAGACAAAACTTTCGGAAGCAGGCTATTAGTATGAATGACCAATTCCTCTGAAGAGTACAGGTGCCTCAATCTCCTTCTTGCCCAAAATTACGTCCGGCTTTATAAAATCATTGCTTGCAACCGATGTGCGATCAGTCTAGAAGCTGAATAGCCAATGTGATCAATCACCACTGCTTCTGAATCCTGCCTCCAACCAGTAACATTCAACAAAAATCACCGCAAGTTATCACCAATATCAGAAGATAAACAATCATTCAAACCTCATCAAAATCAACACCACATTCTGCCGCAGTCCCCTTAATCAAATCAGAAGCAGAAGAATCCGCTGTCAAAATCAAATGTCGACTAGAATCCACGAAATCAAGGATCTCCGCCTAATTCATAGATCCTCCAAACTCTAAAAAAAACAAATCCCCGATCAAAACCTTGAATTGAACAAAAGAAAAGATCTAAATCGTAAACCGACTATTGACAGAAGGCAAGAAGACAATGAGCGCGTCATACAAATACTGATCGTTTCTCCTCAATGACAGCTTAGGATCATAAGCGAGCTTAAAATCGAGATCGAAGCTTCTAGATCTAAGGGAATCGAAGAAGATCGAATGAGAAGACTGTATCGATGCATCACTGACGAGGACGTGTACACGGCGGTTAGTCGGAGAGTCAGGGTTGAACGACAACGAGATAACTGGGAAGAGGAGCATAATAGAAAGAAGAGAAAAAGGCTTCACCATTTTAGGGGTTTTGCTGAAGTACTAGTCAAAATAAAGAGCAGCTTTGATAGAATGAACTGCTGAAATGGTTTGAGAAGAGATTAAAACTTGCAAGGGCGAAAATGAGCGGAGGAAAATAAGTAAGCGAAAAGGGAAATTTGGGATAGGAGCCAAAATTTGGACGAATGGAACCAAAATTTTGAACTGAATGAACTACAAATTTGATTTTGGAGCGTAAGACAAATTTAAGCTTGGAGCACGGTTAACAACGGTCAGACCAAAAGAACAGGTTGTTGCAAGTTTAAGATGTGTTTGGTTTGTATTTTTGAATTTTCAATTTTTGTATATACAAAAGTACGAACGACGTAAATATAACGTGAAAAACGACCGTTTACAAAACGAAATTAACACACAAAACAACTTTTTATTATTTTCGTATTTCAAAAAAACAATGGAAGAACTACAACAAATTCATTCACACGTCGTCCTTCCGTCATCTTCGTTATCCCCTCCGCCTTTGGTCTGTCACCTCCGCTATACTTCAAATGTTGCATCTTTCGTAATTAATGTTAGAAACTCAAAACACAAAATAAACCAAGTACTCCCTTAATTTTTTGAAGCCAAATTTAATTTCAAAGCTAAGAAAAAATATTGAATTATTTATAAATTATTAATTAAATATATAATATCTAATACTTATTAACTGTTTATTGATTACTAATTATTATTTAATTAATAATTATTAATAGAAATATTTCATATTTCAAATTAGTTAATAATTTTAACATTTAATAGTAGTTATTGATTATTATATGTTAATATTTAGTTATTATTAATTTTGGAATCATTTCATATTTCAAATTAATTATTAATAATTACTATTTAGATGTAGCTACTGATATTTAATTATAATTACTTAGATAATATGTAATAAATACTAATTTTCTATTGATTAGTAAGTATTATTATTATTTTAATAAAATGCAAATTATTTAAATATTTAGTATTCATTTTTCGCAACTCATGGAACTGAAAGGTTGTAACAAACATATATTACAACAGGCAAAATGAAATAGTTGTTGAAAATTAGTATATAACAACTTTGAGGGAAAAAAGTTGTAAACTACCTTTATTACAACTGTTATTTTGTAATAGTTGTAAAAGTGCAGTTGTAATATAGTATTTTTGTTGTAGTGTAAGTGCATGTGTAACAACCCGGAAAATCCGAACCAATTTAAAAAATTTATTTTGGTTATCTTAGTAAATTTTGAATAGTTAAAATAATTTATTTTAAATAATAACAATCAAAAACTTATTTTAATCGAAGTTAGAGGGAATATATTTATTTTTATTTCTAAAGGAATTAGAAATAGCCCGATAGTTTGAAAAGTCAAACTTGAACTTTGACTGAATGTATCGGATTCAAAATTTAACGGATTTTAGTGAAACCAAAAATATCCAAATATGTTTGAAAATATCTTTCCAACGAATCCAAAAAATCGAAATTTCATAGCGGGAATCAAAAGTTATGGCCAGTTGAATATTCAGAATGGTCGCTATAGTATAATTTATAGCCCGTGTAAAAGGCCATTTTTCAAACGACCTCCGTTTTCGACGAAACCACTTTTATTGGATACAAAATGTCAAATTATTGCTAAGTTTAATTTTCTAGAATTTTTGGAATTAATATGTGAGTGTGGCAAAAGAAAATGTGTTTGTCAATTTCAGTCAAATTAAATCGACTTGAAAATGGCCATTTTTCAAACAGTCTCAGAATTCTAAGAAAATAATTTTGTTAGGACCGTATCATCAAAACAAAGCCAGAAATAATTTTTCTGGAATTTTCTGAGTCCGTATGTGGCCTCGGTGAATTTAAATATAAGATCGAATTAATTAATAAAGGATTTAAATTTTAAATTAAAGAATTCAGGCCACAGACAGTCGTTTGGGCTGACGGGACCTAGCCCATTGATCCAGAATGGGGGCTATTGGGTAGGATCAACTCTTGTTGGACTGAAATTGGATTTGTTTAGGACTTAGGGATTTATTTGTAAAATTAACAACTAAAATAATATAAATAATCACAAATTCATGTCAAAAGCCTAGTACACAACAGCCGCCGCCTCCTTTGAACCTATGGCCGATGTTGCTCCTTTCTTCCCCTTTTAAATTCCGTCGATCCGTACATCAAAACCCTCTCCTCCTTTAGACTTTTTTGTAGAGATTTTCATCCTCCTCATTTCCATACGGTTGGATCATCACCAGGAGGCACGGACGCCGAGATACAGCGCCCCGAAGTAGCGTTGTACATAGCACCGCCCACCCCCTAGGCTCGACCGAGCTTCACCCAAGTGGGTCCCCCTGTGCGCCTCCCCTAGCTCTCCGACGTCCCACTCTCCGATCGTAAGACCATTGCACCGTTTGATCGCAAAGAGGAAACCTAGAATTGAACAAATTCTGAAAAAGCACGGCCATTTTCTGTGTAGAAGAAGAAACGGGTAAAACCTCATATTATTTTAATAATTTAATTTTAAAATTATTATCTATCTTATTTAAATCATAACTAGTTCATACGACATCGAAAATGAACGATTCCAGATCCTATGCGATCGTAGAGACGAGATCTATGCTGTTGTTCTGACTAGAAGCAATTCCGAGCTAATAAAATTCTGGCCTAATTTGCAGATCCAAACAATTCAGATTCACGACTGTGAGCTTTTTGATTTAAATAATTAATTAATTTAATTATTATTTTCTCGCTGTTTAAATAGTTGTATGTATGATCTGCGATGTATGAAATTTAGAATTGTTGATTTGATCCGTTTGTGATGTATTGATATAGATTTGTAAATTTGGATATTTTGTTGATATAGATCTGAATGTGATTGGATAATTAAAATAAATCATTTTTGTCAATATTTTGTTGAATAATATATATTAAACAAAAATGGAGTATCATGTTTATTGAATTGAATTAGAATTTTCAATTCAGTAAAATTTTCATTTTTGTTTATATTATTGAATTGAATTAAAATTTTCAATTCAATAAAAATATCATTTTTGTAAATATTATTGAATTGAATTAGAATTTTTAATTCAATAAAAATATCATTTTGTTTATATTATTGAATTGAATTAGAATTTTCAATTCAATAAAAATATCATTTTGTTTGTATTATTGAATTGAAAGAATTTTCAATTCAATAAAAATATCATTTTGTTTATATTATTGAATTGAATTAGAATTTTCAATTCAATAAAAATATCACTTTGTTTATGTTATTGAATTAAATTAGAACTTTCAACTCAATATAAAATATATCACTTTGTTTGTTGATTGATAAAAACATCACCTTTGTTGTTGTTTGATTGAATTAGAGCTTTCAATCAAATAAAATATTGTTTTATGGTTATAATTAAACTTGCAGCAAAAAAATGAACATGTGGGTAAATAAAATAAAAAAATTAGTTAAACAAAAGTCTTTATTTTTGTTTATGGTACTTTTGACACCGAAAATTGAAATTTTGTGTAAACAGAGAAATGGTTCATGTTTTTAATCAAAACATGAATTCATTAAAATATACAATTTTAATGCTAAAATAAAAAGTTATACTTTTATTTACATTTTAGATGTAAATAAAAGAATCGATTAAAAAGTTATATTTTTATTTACATATTAGATGTAAATAAAAGAATAGATTGAAAAGTCACATTTTTTATTTACATTTTAGATGTAAATAAACTATAGTTTAAAAGTTATATTTTTTATTTACATTTTAGATGTAAATAAAACATAGTATAAAAAAGTTACATTTTTTATTTACATATTAGATGTAACTAAAAACATAGAATTAAAAGTACATTTTATTTACATTGTAAAGGTAAATAAAACCATAGAATGAAAAGTCACATGTTTATTTACATTGTAGATGTAAATAAAAGCATGAAATAAAAAGCTACATTTTTATTTACATTTTAGATGTAAATAAAAGAATAGATTAAAGGGCTACATTTTTAAGGTCATTTTAGATGTAAATAAGAAGATAGGATTTACAAGTTACATTTTCATTTGCATTTTAGATGCAAATGAAAACATGAATTAAAAAGTTACATTTTTATTTGCATTTTAGATGCAAATAAAAACATGAATTAAAAAGTTACATTTTTATTTGCATTTTAGATGCAAATGAAAACATGTATTAAAAAGTTACATTTTATTTGCATTTTAGATGCAAATGAAAACATGAATTAAAAAGTTACATTTTTATTTGCATTTTAGATGCAAATGAAAACATGAATTAAAAAGTTACATTTTTATTTGCATTTTAGATACAAATGAAAACGTGAATTAAAAAGTTACATTTTTATTTGCCTTTTAGATGCGAATGAAAACGTGAATTAAAAAGTTACATTTTTGTTTGCCTTTTAAATGCGAATGAAAACGTGAATTAAAAAGTTACATTTTTGTTTGCCTTTTAAATGCGAATGAAAACGTGAATTAAAAAGTTACATTTTTATTTGCCTTTTAGATGCGAATGAAAACGTGAATTAAAAGGTTACATTTTTATTTGCAATTTAGATGCGAATGAAAACGTGAATTAAAAGGTTACATTTTTATTTGCATTTTAGATGCGAATGAAAACATGAATTAAAAGGTTACACTTTTATTTGCATTTTAGATGCGAATGAAAACATGAATTAAAAGGTTACACTTTTATTTGCATTTTAGATGCAAATGAAAACATGAATTAAAAAGTTACAGTTTTATTTGCATTTTAGATGCGAATGAAAACATGAATAAAAAAGTTACATTTTTATTTGCATTTTAGATGCGAATGAAAACATGAATTAAAAAGTTCCATTTTTATTTGCATTTCAGATGCGAATGAAAACATGAGTTAAAAAGTTGCATTTTTATTTGCATTTTTATTTGCATTTCAGATGCAATTGAAAACATGAGTTAAAAAGTTGCATTTTTATTTGCATTTCAGATGCAAATGAAAACATGAGTTAAAAAGTTGCATTTTTATTTGCATTTTAGATGCAAATAAAAATAATAGATAAAAAGTTACATTTTTATTTACATGTTAGATGTAAATAAAAGATAGAATTTAAAAGTTACATCTTTACTTAATTTTAGATGTAATAAAAAGGATGGAATTAAAAGTGATATTTTTATAGTCAAATTAGATACGACAAAAAGCATAGGATAAAAAGTTACATTTTTATTGTAATAAAAATGATAGAATCAAAAGTTGCATTTTTATTGACATTTTATAGACAATAAAAAAGAATAGATTTTAATGTTTCGTTTTTATTGTCATTTTAGAGACAATAAAATGAATAAAATTAAAAGTCACATTTTTATTGACGTTTATATGCAATAAAAAGAATAAGATTAAATGTCACATTTTTATCGTCATTTGAAATGCAATAAAAATAGTAGAATTAAAAGTCATGTTTTTATCATTGTTTGGTTTCAACAAAAAGAGTGAACATTAGAAAGTTATATATTTTCAACGTAATTTAGTTACCATTGAAAATAATTAGTCATTAAAACATGATTTCTTTCAAATTATCACTTTTATCACGTTAGTAGGATTATGAAAATCATATGTAAAATCTCTAACATGAGTATGGACTGTATTCGGCTTGCATGTGATTGTTTGAAAGTAGTTGAAACCGTCAAACGACTTATATATATATATATATATATATATATATATATATATATATATATATATATATATATATAAATGAATCGCGCGCGGTAGTTCGCGTTTTGGCAATCGTAATTTCAAACGATTATACCGTAAGATCCGACCGTCGGATTTTCCCAAAACTGGAACCGCTAGGACTGCTTTGGGAAGATCTTTCCAACGATATAAATTTTGTCAAATTCCAACGGTTAGACTTCAAGATATGTGTAAATCAAATTTTAGTAGAAACAGTGCCAGGGTCGCCCATCAACCCGAAGCGTCGTTAAATTAATTTGGCTATTTTTATATAAATAAATATAACGATTAACCATTATTCAATACCATTAACGATATGAAACGATTCTAAACTATATATACGAGGATCATTTGAAAAGGCCGAGTTAAATCTCATTTCAAATGGTCATACGACGATCTAAATTGAAGATCTTAAAGACGGCAATTGAAGACCGGCGATCTTCACATCGAAAGGATAACTACTGATGCCTGACATTGGCTAGCTACCAATAAAGGGTTAAAGTGGTAGTTATCTGGACGTACTTGTTGATTGTCTGGATACGCGAGCACCTCACTTCCGTATTGGACATACGAGACGAGGAATAAGGTGACTCCGGTTTCATTAAGACCCAGAACGGACTTGTAAATGGATGTGTGTCCGACTTTGAATTTCATGCTGTGTAATTAAATTGATTTCTATTAATTTATATCTGTGGTGGCGGAGAATTTATTCTCTTGCTTAATACCCTTCTTTGAGACGCATGAGCTCGAAGGTTATATAATGGTAGTTATCGATCGCATGGTGAATTGTCAATGTGGCATGCCAAGATGCAATTGATTGAGGCTTTTGTTGAAAAGCAGAGCCTTGTGGATGATGATCAAAGCATAGCCTATTTCGGAATAGCTTTGTGTATTACGTTAGCTCGCGAGGCTCACATCCCGTTAGAGTCAAAAACGGGACAAGAGAACGCAGAGAGTGCACACGTTTCTTTCTAGCTAGAAGTTGTATTTGGGTTTTTACAAGGTCCGACATTTTTATTTATGTGGTTGATGAAATGAGGCGCCTCGGATTTATTGTTCGCCAATGGCCAATTTATAGGTCCAATAGGATCGGGGAGCGTGTGTTCAGGCATAACTATTCCACTAACGATATTTATGGACCGGCCCTGCAGGATCCAAGGGTTGCCCGTAGGTGTGATCCTGAGACATTGCTAGAGTGTCTCGAATCGGTAGGGAGATCGTTCCTAGCCTTGACTCTTGATAGAAACCTAATTTCTAATACGACATTACGGTTTTGATTGTAAACCTATATATGGCGACATAGTATATGGTAGCTATGCCATCTAGGATTGATACATTTACTTTGAAGTATTTTTGAAACATACTGGACACTAATAATAACATCAAATATATTATTTTCTACGTATCAAGCATTTTTTTATCATTATAAGGTAAAACTCTATCCTCCGGCCTGCGTTGCATTGTGTGATGGGACATGAGTCTTATAATGATTTCATTTTCTAAAAAGCGTTGCGTTATTTTTGACTTAAAATTTATTAATCATATGCACCAGCAATCCTATTGGAGTAAGCCTGTTCCGCATTAGCGGTGTGGTCCAGTGATTTGCCATATTGTTAATTTAGTATGATTTCTCATACCAGTCCCATGACTAACTCGTAGTTTGTTTCACTTTGCAAAATCGGGTGCCCTTTCCACACGGGCAGCCAAATGACAGGTTTTAGCTAGGGATATTTGCTGGACTGGAGCTTGCTGTTGAAGGAGATGAAGAATCTTTTCTCTTTATCTTTTTATTTACTTCTTGAGACATTGAGACAGTATTGAGTATTGATGTATTTTGGGAGACTGAGACTTTATTTATTTCCCTGTTTTAGACATCTATTTTGCTAAGTGTATCCTGTACTGCATACTCTGATTTCTGTGATGATGTTTGTGATGACATTTCCATTTCCGCTACAATGATTTATATGTTCTGCTATTAAATGAGATTTGTTATTGTTTTAATTATGTTATGCTCCTATGATTATCCTTACTTTCGCAGCGGAAGTTGGGGTCGTCACAGCATGGGTCGGCACCGACCCATGTGGGTGGCTCGTGTGGCAACGATTCTACAAGGAGTGGCATGGTGGTAGTGAGTATAGGCTATGTAATTTTTTTTGTGACATTTGGAATTGATTTGGGATGGGTCGAAGGTTGATTTCTCAACATATGAATAGACCGATAAAAGCTTCAACACGGACGTCGAAATGATTGGAGAATAGGTCAGTGGGATGTACTCGAGGTGATGAAGGGCTAAAGCCGGACACTTAGCCAAAATTGGTTGTGTATGGTTCGGCACCGACCCATAAGGGAAGGTCATATGGGTATAAATTTGGGAAGCTTGACTATGGAGACTTCCTGACGTTGCTGGTGAAGTTTGGGTTGAAATGAACTTCAAATGATTAATGTGCAACTCAAAGATGTATGATGCTTCGATGTGAACTCACATAGTGTTCGAAGCCCGATTGATGTGACACTAGTCTTGATTCGATATACGATCCATTACGATGATGGATTGAAAGGATGGGAGTCAATCGTAGATGATAATGGATTGAGTAGCCGAGATAAAAGGCTTGACAGATTTGATGTGCCAACAAATCATTGGTAATCAAAGTGTTCTAGCAGACTTAAAGCAGGCGTATTGTGGGGACGGCCATTAAGATCAGATTCCATTGATCGTATACCCTGGGCAGTCATGATGGGCCTAGTTATCGAGAATGGGAAAAGACAAGCATACAAGTCATGATGGCGTATGATAGTTTGGCTAGAACCGAGGTTTTCCATTAGCCCTTTTGATCGTTGAAAGCAAGTTCAATTATCGATGGATTCAAGATTGTAGTCGGTGATAGCTAAGATATTGGATGCTATGGATGTTGTGATTGATATTGTGATATCTTCTCTATTTTCTCTCAGTAAGCTATCATCATAGGATGTCGAAGAGAAGCAAAATTGGGGGTTGTCTTTTCCTATTATGTAATGACGTCCTTTCCTATTATGTAATGACATATGATGGATGGTTTTTACATATTATATTGTCAATTGCTGAGTAGATCAGATGTTTGACCCTTATATACATATATTGTCCTATGTATCTTTTTTTGGCTATTTTATCGCTTACTAAGACTATTGCCTGATTTGAGGTTTTATGTTTCCCACTTATTACCTTGGGTTGTTCATCAATGTTGTTGATGAGCAGACTGAGAAGAAAGTAGCAGGTTTGGTGTCGTTGATGCTGTGTGGTGACAAGCACGAGGCTGGCGTACTATTACTATCTATTTGGATATTTTGTTTCTCACTACGCCATAGGTGGCCTACTGCAACCCCAAGGTATAATGCAATAAGTACCAAAAAATGTTGATGTAGGAAAAAAAACGATCAAAAGCAATATTTTCCTGGTGAAACATTTTGTCACGTTAGCCTACAGTCAAAGGCAACATCTTTAACATCCAATGACAACATTTTCCTGATGTTGCCACGGATACTAATTTTACTTAAAAGTGGGCCCCACATTATCTATAGTAATACTTTTACCATCCAATGGAAACACTTTTCTAGTTTATCACAACATTTACCATCACATACTCCAACATTTACTATCACATAATGCAACATCTACCATCATATACTACAACATTTTGTTGAATTTAACAAAATTTATTGAATAATGTACTATTAACACAATTGGATATTCAAATACAGTATTTTATTCAAATAAATATTTTATTTCAATATTTCAGATAGTACAAATTTTCCGACTCTATTATTGTACATTCACTGGTATATTACACATTCATTCATATTTACATACATTCCTCACTATACTGTCACTCGATTCACTCATATACAGACTTACTAACACTCTCTGATACACACAGTCTTCAACTGCTTACATATCTATCTGTTCAACCATCTGTACACCTGTCAATTATAGAAACACACAATAGACTAGAATAAAATTAGATTTTAATTCGAGCAAATACAAATTTATTTTAAATTTTATTTGCCTTGGATTTCTTATGTGTTTCTCATCATCTTTCTAGACTTGGTATGATATGTATTTTTGATGATATTCAAGTATGGCACAATACTATACGAGATTGTATACAATCAAGTAGAGTAAGAAAGCCTGATACTTGAATATAATCAATCTCAAATGCATTTAAACTAGATCAAATATCTGTGTTTTTTAGTTTAACATGCAAGACAAGTCATAAAAATACAAGTGCAAAGTGCATCTGTAAAGGGAAAAAGTTTCAAGCAACAAATGTATAAGTGGAGCAACACACACATACACACACACGCGCGCACGCGCGCGCACACACACACACACACACACACACACACACACACATATATATATATATATATATATATATATATGTGTGTGTGTGTGTGTTTGTGTGTGTGTGTGTGTGTGTGCGCGCGCATGTGTATATGTGCATGAGTCCAATGAAGTACAAGCAAGGAGTAGTTCAGATTTTTTAAGTGATCGGTGCAAATGCAAAGCCAAACAACATAACAAGGGACAATGCAAGGGCAAATCAGGTCAGGAGTGTACAAGTGCATACATACACACACACACACACACATATATATATATATATATATATATATGGAACTACATACACAATAGCACAAGACAACATGCATGCCATCTGGGGTCAAGACTAGGTCAGGAAAAAATCAAATGAACAAGTATGGTAAAAGATACAATAGAGAGTTACATTAGACGTAAACTGCCACCCTCTACTTAGCCGGTGTGGTTAAGGGATTACATTTTACAAAAAATGAAGAATAATGGAAATCGAATGCGATATGAAAATAAATTAAACTGTGAAAAATGCCAACTCTGATGGTTGCAATGTACTATTCAAACCATTAAGCATTCTAAACATATGCAGTTATAATTGTTAAAATTGAAAAACCGCCAATTATGTTTGTGCTTATGGTTGAAGGCAATGATGGAAACCATGAAAGCTAAAAGTACAAACAAAATACATGCGTTCATTTACGTGAGTTTAAAATATTATTTAATATTTACATATGGTTCATACATCCAATTACTATTTAATATATTATAGCTTATTTTATTTTAAGAAATGTTATAATTGTATTAGTAAAAAAATAATTAATTATAATGTACAAAAAAATAATATAGGATTTAAATTCTGGATATTCTAATTATCACAATAAAAGATGGGAGTAAAGTAAGCTTGAAAGGATAATTTTGTATTATTTTGATGTTGTTTATGGATAAAAAGAGATATCCTTAGTAATAACAAATACTAACGTAAAAATATATCACCACTTCTAGATAAACTCCCAAAGACTTTAGATGGGGGAAACGGACCTTCTGAGAGATGCCAACAGATGCTTGAAATTTGCACCTCATGCTCGGGAATAGACTCTTTGGATTTATCATCAGTCACTGCAAGGAAGTTCAAGTTCTATACCACTTGAAAATCCAACATTAACACATTATGTTCAAAAATTTCCCTAATATCTCATAATGATAGAAAAGCAAAAAAAAAGTAGGGTAATTGCTATTAAATAAGAGCATACCAACAACTGATATGTCTGCTCCATATCTTTTGGCCAAAGCAGTAGTAGTTGAAGCTGCCTACAAGCATTAAACTATAATAGCATGAGTATTTGATGTGTAAGTATTCACATTAGCACATGGAAAGGGAAAGGAATTAAAAATTTTCTCCTAGCTGCAGTTACATCTCACCGGTTTGAGTAAACTTGAGCATATTGAGGGCAATGGTAAATGCAAAATTGTTCTAAATGGTCACTGATCCAAGAACAAATGCATACATTATGATAAATTCAATATGAACATATACTGATTGACAAAACCAGTGAAACAATGTATCTGGGACTAAAGTCAAATAAATGGAGGTATATTTCAGCTTCGGGGAACATAAATAAGATGAAAGTTAAGCCAAAACTGTATTGCAGAAACGTAGATAGGTAGAATTTTGAGTTGCCTAATATTTTACATACAATAACGCTAACCATTTTTCCTACAGTTAAATTAAACCCAAAAAACCATTGTGCCAACCTACCTATTAATGCTGCTACAAATTTAGAAACCAGTGCATATACATACAAAACTAACAGTTAAATTCTTGCATGCAAGAAGCTGATAACAGAGCAAGACTAGGATATCAGAACGAATGCATAGACCATTAAGGATATCAAAATGAATGCATAGACGGTTAAGGACCTGTTTATTTCCCTCTAAAAGATACGGATTCCTGTCGGTAATAGGAAGCAACTAGTGCTTGACACTTGACAATGCATCTGTAGCAACACCGCCATAAGATCCCTGCTCCGCTCTAACTGCAATAGTAAATCTCATCACTATATTTCAAAAGAATTGTAAGGTTCATTTTCAGAGATATGTTAGTATGATTCAATTAGCACCATGGCCGTAACATATATAATTATTGATCTAAAAAAGACCTTAATTTCCTGTATTCTTTGGCATATACAACTTTTACTCCTAATTTTAATGGTATGGAAAATCTGGATACTGTCACATCTAAAGCCTACCATCTCCAAACAAATGGCATTTGGAAATAACAAATCACAACAGCCTTCAACAGCAGCACCACCAGCTGCTGCAACAGCTCTCGCGTGCGCACACACACAAACATAGAGGAAGAAGAAGAATGAGTAGATTAATCCTATTATTTGTGAATGCTTAACATGAATAGCAGGTGGCATGTTAGATTCCCAAATCCAGTCAAATAAAGTACCTATATTTACATGCAATGTCACACATTAGGGAATTTTCCAACATGATTCACAAATTATTCAAGATAAATGTATTTCTTAATTAAGTTAGTAAAGTGTCCAAGTAACTACCAAAATTGATACTATTCCAATGTTCATTAAAACATGATCAAGCATAGCTATCATATTCATTAATATGCGCAAAATAATATAACCTAGTCATCCTACATATTCTCAATTACCATATTCAGGAGAACAAAGGGAAATGTGACAACTACTTTAACATACTTGCAGGTTATTATATAATTTGGAAACCCTTGGAATACAGTGATAAGCATGGTTATATGTATGTCAGTTTCCATGTACATTTATTCTAGAATTAAGCATGGTCAAATTCAAACTATTTTAACATGCGCTCATGTAATCCCAATTCTTCTATATTGGTATGTATGCATACAAATTGGGTACATAGGAAACTTCTAAGGGTTTGATGTAAAGAGATGCAAAACACAAAGGTTGTAGTACAACCAATCAAGCTATGAGGTGGGTGGGTGTAGGTGCATACCGCACTGACTCATTTTAGAAAAAAATACCCAAAAGTTGATGTAAATTGATGAGAATAATCAAAACATTGATGGTTTTAGCTAAAATAAATTATAGTTCCATGCTCGTCAATAGTCAACTATGCTAGTGTACTGACCAATATGTCTACATTTTTTTGTTACATCATTGCTCATTCTATTCTCTTTGTGCCATTCATATCTTCTATAGATGTTAGAAAGTAAAAAAATAATATAGTTCAAATGTAGAAAGAAAATATATGTTTATCTGTGTTATGAATTATATTAATAAACTTAAGATATTACCCCCTTTTATTTCCAAAAACTCCTTACGATCATTTTTTCTGCTTCAACCCTAAAAAGAAATAATGACACTCAATAAAAAAGGATTAGACAAAGAAATTACTGTAGGCTTCTGTCCTAATTTAAAAAAAAAGATCGTACATTGACTATGTCGTATGGAATTAAATAAATGAAAACATTAAAAGTAAAATACCCGAATTAGACTAGAAGGATTGAAACATAAGCTTCTAGAGACTTGAATTAACACTTAACGTATTCAACACGCCCAATCCAACCAATGTAAACAAGAAAAAAAAACTAAAACAAGTTTAACAATTTTAAGCTAACCGAGAGCGGAGGAGATAAACAGGGGAACCCATCGGACTAGTGGTAGTGGTAGAGGCAGACGCGATAGAGACGGCTTGGTGGACTCATGTAGATGACGGAGGCTACGATAGTGAGAAAGACACCGTAGTGCGTGGACCAAAGGTTTAGGCCAGGGTTCTGGATTGTGGAAAAACTTTGAAAGGTTGAGAAACTTTCTGTTTGATTTAAAGTATGAGCACAACCATTATACCTGAAATATAATGATCGAAATCCGCAAATGATGCAAATTTGGAAACATGATACACTATAGATAAAGTGATCTAGCCTATCCCTCCACCATTTTTGAAAATTTTGGGGGTGAATGAAAATTAGGGATCAGAATGATTTTGGAAATTTAGGGGGTGACGAAATGAAAAGGAAGCGGCTGAATGAAAATAAAAGTGGAAAATAAAAGTAAATGAGGTATGCATTGATGGTGTGGATTAATTGTTGAGATTTTGTTTTAAATAATAATGTGGATCGCTGAGTTGTAATTTTTTTTAATTAGAATATATTTGTCTCTACTACAACATCTTGCTGATATGTATGCTAACACCTCGGGTGTGAATGTTGTAATAGACAAAAATCAGCATAACTATTGTTACATTGTAGCTAGCAACATCTTGTAATTTCGTTGCACTAGGCCATCTATGACGTAATGTCTATTTCTGTTGCATGTTGATGGTTACTGAGACTCTGAGGGATGTAGTGAGGCATATTGTATTTAAAGATTCATGTATCAAGATGTATTATACTCAAGATTATATGGTTATGCGAATTTTATTTTTTGTTCAGTATGCTTCACTACTATACCCTGTTGTATATTTTATTATTATATATTGTCCATGCGCTGTGAGTTATACAACAGGTTCATTTCGAGTTATTCTACCCTGATGATCATCCCGTATTGGCCTGGCACGTCATACAACGCACATTTTCCTTAGTTTGATGCATAAGGTAAGGGGCAGTCGTCACATACATGTCTTGAGATAAACACTTTTCCATTACTGTCAAGACATTTAAATCCATTTTGATTTGCAGCGTATCCTAGGAATGTGCATGAAGATGACCTGAACTTTAACTTATATTAGTTGTGTGGTTTTAATTAGGGAAACCATAGATATCCTAAGGTTTTTAGCCACTCGTAGTCTTGTTTTACTCCAAATAATGTTTCCATTGGATTTTTGTACTACTTTGCCATTGCTGGTAACCTGTTTATTAGGTACATAGCTATTGAAAAGGCTTTACGTAAAATTTCATTAGTAGTAGTCCATGTGCATGTAAAGTACGACCAGTTTCTACAATATGTTTATGTTTTCTCTCAACTAATCTGTTTTGTTCTGATGTGTGTAGCAAGTAACTGTAACAATCCAAAATTTAACAAATAAAAATTAATAAATTTATAAATTAAAGAATAAGTTTTAAAAATAATGGAATTGGGCAACCAAGTTTGCGCTATTAGGTCCGTTACATTTTTCTAGTTCGGACAGACTCTTGGTTTACTGTGACGAATAAAATATAATTAATTATGCGTAATTAGCATAATTACAGGGACGACCCAGTCCCAACTGGGTCGACACCTATGTCGACCCACCCAGGTAGTGCAGCCAAGCACATTTTAGTGCCTGACATGAAACGAAACACGCTAGAACTTTTGAGATTTTGTTTTATCTGACGTTTGTGGATGAAAAACTAAATATCTAATGGCCCAGAACTCCCTCATCTATAAATAAACCTGTACTCCTCTCTCATTCCCTACATTTTCATTCTTCACTTTTGAGCCTCCACTACACCACTCTTCTCCAAAATAAAATATAATTTGTTCGCGTGCATAAATTGTAGTTCTTTTTATTCATGATTTTGGGAATTTCCTATCGGGCTTTTGGATTTGCAAAACTAGGTTAGATTTATGTGATTTCTAGATTTCTATTTAAATAAAGTTAAAACTATAAAATAACAGCGTAGTTGTTTTTGATCTAAATTATTCACAGTTCTTAGATTCAGATTCAGTTGTCTTTATTCTTCTTTTTGAATTTTGTCTGTCTATTTCTTCGAATTTTGTTCAGTCTTTGGATCGTTGCATCAGATACATTCTTCCTTTTTTTCTATTTTTTGATTTCGTAGTTACGTCAAAATATGCCTAAAAGGCATATAAATGCGATGGAAACAAGCTTGAACTTGTATGTCTATATTTTGCGATAGACTATTTCTCCTTTTTGTTTATTCAACGTTTGGATTAGGAAATAAAAATTAATTGAAAAAAAATAATCAAAATTGAGGCTAAATTGAATATGTTGAAACTGCAATTAAGAAGGGAATACCTTAATTAAGGCAAATCGAACTGTAAATGCTAAATGCCTATTTAACAGATTTTGACAAAAATAGACTATAATTAGAAAATTGCATAATTACGATAATTGGAAATCGTAATAAAATATGAATGTCTTATTTGCAATATGACCTGAAATATTTGAGAGGGACGGTTAAGCCTTATATATATATATATATTGATTTATAATATATAAGTAAATTACCAGCCTAGTACTCCTAGTTGTCAGGCTTTAATATGAACATATTAATTTACAGTGTATGGGTAAATTATGGGCCTAATATATTGAATTTTTTACGAGCCTAGTACTCCTCGTTGTCGGGGTTTAATATGGGAATATTAATTTACAGTGTATGGGTAAATTATAATCCCAAACTAGACTCTCATGGTTAAGCGTTATATTTACATACTTATTTATGGTGTGTGGGTAAATTATGGGCCTAGTACTCGTCGTTGTCAGGCTTTAACATGAACATATTAATTCACAGTGTGTAGGTAAATTAAGGGCCTAGTATATTTTTCTTAAGGGGGGGCAAATCAAGGGTTGGGGATTTGGCCAAGTTATCTTGTTGGGATCCATTCCATGTAGCATACCCTTTTATCATTTTCGGTCTCATATGAGGAAAGTGCACACACCATGTTACATTATGGATGTAAGTTGGTCTAATTGGAAGGTGTGAGTGCATTTCGATGGATCTGTGTGCGTGCACTAAACCGATTTGGAAACATAAA
This sequence comes from Allium sativum, assembly GCA_030737875.1. Classification (NCBI taxonomy): domain Eukaryota; kingdom Viridiplantae; phylum Streptophyta; class Magnoliopsida; order Asparagales; family Amaryllidaceae; genus Allium; species Allium sativum. Next base: position 155,644,950 of record CM060912.1, read on the forward strand.
ACACTTTGACACATATGGGTAATGTTATGTCTTTTGGCTAATGGGCTATGGCCTGATAAACCTGAACCCATAGTAGGCAAAGATTATCCATGATTTATTTTAAACCAATCGATTGGCTAGTATTAGGAACTTCTTCCTAATTACGGTTTCATTTTGGAATTTGTATAAGTGAAAAACAATTATAACCATTGAATCTTCCGAATGACAACACTTACATCTTTTTGTTATCACTATTCTATTTGTCGTTTTTAGGTATGCACAGACACTTACTCTTATATGTGCCTGGGATTGAGATGTTAATGATGGTTTTGATGACAACAACCTTGTTTCAATTATTATTGTTATAAAATATATGTTAACACTGTTATCTAGAATATATATATGTATATATACATGACATCTATGCAGGTATTGATTATTGAAGGCTATACAGTTCAGAGAATTAATATTTCAAAGTAGAAGAGTTCAAAATACAAGACCCATCCATATCGAGAATTCGAGAGTTCAAGAGATATTGAGTAATAGTGTCTAGATATCCTGTTAAAACTCGGGTTAGCACTAAATTCTGATTTCAATCTTTTTCAAATGATTTCAAAATTAATTCCCTGTTTTTAAATGTATTCTCAAAATGACTTCAAAATTACATCCTTATTTTAAATCTATACCTCTTTATTCTTAAATTTATTTTAACTCTTGAAATTTAGTTTAACTCCTGTTTTAAAATTATACTTAATATATATTAACTCCTAAATAAAATATTTATCACTTATAGATTTAATACTAATTTAATAACTTATATTTTAAATTTTTATATTTATTAAGTTTTAAAGTATTTCTTATATTTATTGTTTTAAATATATATACTTTTATATGATTTTTATTGATTTTTTAATCATTTTAAAATCATCTTATTATATGCTATTACTATATATATTTCTACTTGAAATACTATAATTTAATATAAATAAATATAGTTTGTTTTAACTCAGAAATTACCATAATTTTTTAAACATTATTTACTTTGATTTAAAATTTATTTTTGGAAAAATACATGTATATGTTAACATATGTACCGTTGACTTTTATTTTAAATTTTGAAAAGTTGAGTCTTTTGAATTCAAACCTTTTCCAAATGGTTGTTGTTAACGATAATTTTTCATCAACACTGGAGATAGGTCTATTGAAGTGGACTTAAGAGAAAAATGGGATTGTTCAGCTTTTACGAGTCTGAGTTAGTTCACCATTTCCTAGATATCAATGTTTAGAGTCCGAAATATTAGTTACTCTTCCCTCAATGGGGGTGAGAATCATGCTTATGCAATTAAAAAACCAACAATTATCTTGGGATAAATGTTCTCTAAACACAACCTTCAATAATTGGCTAAACAGCTTGTAGGAAGGGGTTCTGCACTATCTTTACGGAAGGGTCCAGCCTTGTGTAGGAACCTGTGAGCATGTAGAAAGCATATAATATGTTGCACTGGAATTAACTAAGAAATTACATGATAAACTCATACAAAAATATGTTAAGTATTGATCCACTCTTTATTGTTCTTTGATTTGAGGTACACAAGTGATTACAATAGAAATCCCCAAATTGATTTAGAAATTAGGGTTTACTCTAGAGAAAAAGAGTACAAGAATGAGAAGATAAAATCGCCTCGAAAAGGAGACCCCTGGGGTATTATTTATTGACAAATTGGCCCCCCTTTTGTTATAGGACTGACAGAAGCCCCTATCGGTCGCTTTCCCCTTTGTTTCCGGAAACTTTGGCTCTCGGCTGCGTATTAGGCTTTGCTTGTTGCTCTTTATGGTGTTAGTTCCGACTCTCGGACGGATGGTCCCGGTCTTTGGAACTCCTTTTTGATTGTCATGTCTGAGTCTTCTTTGTATCAACACCAAGCATGTCGTGTGGATAGCTTTAAGAAGGCTTCAAGCTTCCGGATACGGGCTTCCGGTTATGAGCTTTCAGATATGGACTTCCGACTTCGCTATTAGTTCTTTGTGGTACTTGCCTTCGTTGTTCAAGTGAATGGTTGCCGGGTCTGCCACCCCTGTTGGTATCATCACTATGCATATTAGTGTGGATAACTTATCTCTTCCTGAAGTTTCGACTTTCCAAAGGGTTGCTTCCGATGCTTTATTAATTTCTTACTAAGTGGCCTCTCAATGACTGCCTAGTTGAGGTTTCGGTTGATGGTTCTCGGATAATCCCCTTATGCTTTTTGTTCTTTGATGTATTGGTGTTAAGCGAGTTAACACCAATAGCCCTTCAGTCCTTTTAGGTCTCAGATTGCAATGTCTTTTGCTTTCTTCTTTATTAACTCCCAGTCCTGGATGTTTCTTTGTCAGTTATCCCTCCTGCCGGAATTACCCTGTCCGTAATCTCTCTTCGTACTGGATTTGAGGTTCCTTTTTTGATGAAGGTGCCGGTTGCCTGCCCTTTCAGGCACTTTCTTCAGGCTTCTGGATTTATCTTCTGCTTGGTTATTGCTTACAGATCATTCTTTTATGCTTGTGATGGTCCGATACCCCTTCACTGTCAGCCTGTCTTGGTGCTAATTTTGGTAGTAACATTTTTCCCCTCTGGCGAAGGGGTGTTTTCGACTTTTCAAGTCAAACTTTTGAATAAATTAATCGCTTTTTTCTTCCTGTATATACACTCTCCTTACTTCTCTTTATTAGCTCTTTTTTATTCTACACATTGCTTGAAAAATTCGCCTTCGAAAAGCATTAGCAATCTTTAAACAAGCATCTTGGTAAGTCATTCACGCTTCGTTTTATGATTGGAATGTTTGTCAGCTAATCTCGAGTTATGGTAATTATCAGGTTCGCTTGCCATAAACTGATCTTAGTTTCCTAATTATCAGTTCTCGGTAATCGATTACAAACTCACTCGGTAGCTTTAATTAGCATTTTTATTTGGTTCTGTTCTCCTAAAGATATCCGAGGGGCAGCTTGTTATTATTTCCAACATATCCTTAGGAGAATAAAACTTCTTCCCTTTCGAGCATTGCTCTTACCTTGTTTTGTGAAATTAAACAGATTGTACCGGTCATCAAGGGAAAGAAACATATTGCTTTTAAACCTGATAGGAACGCCCCTTTGCCGAATGATCTTTCTGTTTCTAGGAAGGTTAGTGTTGTTGAGAAGCATTCCCTGATTTTGTCGGAAGAGCAAGTTAGTGCTGTTCTGCAAGATTTCAGCATTTTTGGCATTGAATTTATTCCTTCTTGTGAAACAGACACCATTTCTTCTCCTCCGTAAGAGTACTTTGCCTACTCTGCTATCCATATCTAGCATGGGGGTTTTATCTCTTTTCCTTATTTCCTTTGTTGGTATTTACAACACTTGGGAATTGCTCCCATCCAACTTTCTCCCAATACTTACACTTACCTGTTAGGCTTAGAACTCTTATCCTTAGAATCGGGTAATGGTTCTTTAAGCCTTTCTACTCTTGATTACATGGTTCGCCCTTCCAAACTTAGTGACATGAATCCTCATTTTTTTCATGCAAATCCCACGAAGAAATTTTTATTTGAAGGAACGACAAGATTTAAAGACCGGGAAAGTCAATTTTTCTTTATTCGATGCCCTCCCGGCATTTTTGGCAGCTTCCACACTCCAAGTATTCATATCCGAAAGCACTTTATTTTTTAAACGGAGCGTCACCTTGCCTACTGTATTTCTTCTTCCTTTCTACAGATGCTGCACCCAAACAGCCGAGTTTCACATATAAGGAGGTAATTGATCTCCTTAGCACTGCTTTCTGGAAAATATGGTAACATGTCTTCGCTACTCACCTCTTTCATTCTCAGAAGGCATTCCTTGTTACCAGCCGATCAATCCATTATTGGGTAGCCACCTTTGGTCTTGCTTATTAAAGGGACTCTTTCTTTGTCACTAGGAAGGAATGCTTATTTTTCCCCAACTCTCCTTTATTTCTTGACAATACAGGTATACTTTTTATGTGATATTTTTAAAACGGAGTCGTAATTAGAATTTAATTCTGCTTTCTGTCATCGTATGTTAGGAGTCGCTCACACTGAGTCTAGAAAGACTGGTTCCACATCCTTGGTTCCAAGCGCTGGAGTTTCTTCTTTTAAGGATACACTGTTAAAGTCTAGAGAAAATGTAAAAAAGAAATCTTTTGGAAAGGATCTTAGAAGATTCTTCATCGAAAAGGTCTAAGGATGTGGTAGGTCCAGCTCTTCATTCTGATGTGGCCTCTGGCGCCTCGAAGATTACTTCCCCAATAAAGGTTCCTAGCTTGAACATTCGTCATGTCGGGTCTTCCGAAGTTTCTAACGAGTTGCATTATGCGATGGGTTTTTCCTCCTCTTCCGAAGACATAACCCCTCCTTACTTTACCAACCCCCTAATGGCGATAAATTCGATGAATTAGTCAGACAAATTATTTCTTCTTCCGCTTTTTCTAATGTTGACTTTTCATTTGATCATCCTAGTGTTTTTCAAGCTTTGATTTAACAACTACTTTTGGTATAAGTTTTTATCTTTCTCGTTTTCCTGTCCTCTTTCTATTATTTTGTACATGACCATTGCGTCCTTCACAGGCTATCAGGCGGTGGTTCATGATGCAAGACAATACTTTCGAGCCTTCCTTTGAGTTGTCGAGACTTAGTGAAGAGAACACGTCTTTGAGGAAGGAAAATGATATTCTTGTTAAAGAAGGTTTAGTTGCAGAGCAAAATAGGCTGGAGTATGCTCTAACAGAAGTAAAAAACTTAATTACCTCGGGAAGAGAATCCCACCTAACCTTGGCTGAGAAAGTTAAGGCTTTAAAGGGGAGTTTGGAAAATTCCAAAGAAGAGATTGACATACTTGATTCCCGTTTCTCCTCCTTGCAAAAACACAATTCCTTCTTGAAAAAGAGAATGGTTCTCTCAAGTTCAAGCTCGACAGGAAGAAGGCCTTACTGGCCACGTCCGTCGATGTAGTTAGCAATGCTAAACGGAGGACCTCTTGTTTCCTTCAGACCACTTTAGATGAAATTATGGTTAACTCTTTTAAGGATGCTTTCCTTCTTCCTTATTTGGACAATATGGACAGGTGCTCAGATTTAAACTTCTCTTCTCTTGATCCGTCTTTGGTGGAAAGATTTATGTTCAAGATATCCCGTATAAGGAAGAGAAAAGGTTCCTGCGAGGAAGGAGATTGACGTGACCGAGCTTTTGTTTATTGAAGATATTCCTTTTGAGGAGCCACATGCTGGTGATGAGAGCGACCATGTCGAGGTATCACAGATGGTTCATGCTAACGATGATAATTCCAAGTTCATAAATTTTACTGTGGGTCCAAAAGAACATAGTGGCGCTTTTGGGGGTGCTGGCTGTACCTTTTCGGCCCTTGATAGCCAAGATGAAGCGTGTGGCAAAGATTATGAAATCGCCGGAGGTGGCCTTGCTTTGATTGACCATCCCGTTCCTTCTGAAGCACGAAAGATGGGGGAAGACCTGAGCTTTAAGGGTGCTACTTCTGTTTAAACTTCTCAAGTTATTGCTCCTGTTTCTAGGGTATAACAGCTTCTATGATATATACTCTTTTTACTCCTTTTCAATAATTGGTCTCTACTCCTTTTCACTTAGGCGAGAAGGAAAAAAATTAAGTTTTAGGTGTTCCATTCTTAAAAAGTCTCAGTTGGAAGTGATTCACCTCACTAGGAAGCTGGACAAATAGACAAATGAGTATAACACCTTGTCCAACAGATACCACCTCCTTGATAAAAGTGTTGCAAAACTATTGCTTTTTAGAGTGAGGGAAGTAGCCTCTAGGTTGAGAATTGCTCGACTGCAAATGCGAGAGGCTTTTAAAAGAAAATGCTGAGCTCATGACCCTATTTTGGATGTTAATTGAAGACAGGGACACATTAGTAAACTTTTTGTACCAAATTACAGTAGATATGAAATGGTGGATTTTTCCTTTTTAGGTGGTCATAGTGGGGGATTGCTTAGACATCTCCATAGAAGGTGCCTAGATGAACGTGGGGTGGACCTCCAACCGTGCGAATGCTGGAACCTTCCTTGGTTTACCTCTATTCCAAGAGACTTCCCTTTAGACAACCTTAAGTATAATAAGCATAGAATTGTGTCTGAGTCCTTTAAGAGATCAATCTTGTATGAATAGGAGGACTATCTATAATGAATGTACTTTCTTTGTTTACGATGCAATGAATTTTCTTTCCTCTAATTTCCTTTAATATTTTTCTGTAGAATTTGTCCTCTACTTCGAGTTTGCTCTCTAAGGATTTCTTAGGAGGCTACATTAAGTTGAAAAGAGAATACCGGGAGAAATATTCTCTTATTAAGTCTTCTTCATTGGCACGTTATTGCTTCCTAGGGGACCTTGAGAAGGTTTATACTCAATATCCTTAGATCCTCCTTGACTTTCGTGGTGGAGAAAAGGATGACCTCTTAAGGGAGATCCGCACATATCAAGCGAAGCTGACTCGGGGCTATAATAGCCCACCCCAAAGAATGGTACTACCACACGTATCCTCCAGTTTACACACCTAATGGCTTTGAAATTCCATTTGATTCCTCTCTTAATCTTTCTGCTAACACCTTGAGTAAAGTAAGGAAATTCACTTTTCGCCTTGAAAATTATACCAACCACCTATAATGGCACTTTTGAGCGCAAGATTATGTTTACATACAACCCACAATGTTAGAATTAGGATGTTTTCACTTGAAAATATACTTATACTAAAATCTTTTTGTAAATAATTATGCGGGATGCAAGGCACTTGGTGTATTATACTTCACATTTAATGATATGTAGTAATGGGTGCTTATGACGCTATAACTCATAGAGGTGTCACTTAACGCATAGTCATAGTTTCTGACGAAGATGTTCTCTTTCAAATGTCCTATTAAGCTACTTTGTATAAATTCAACACATATGACGTAATGTTAACACTTACAGGATGTGCATGACGTCTCTCTTGTTTCTCATACGTAAAAAAAGGAAACTCTATTTAGTCTAAGATTCCCAAGGGTTTTCCCTTCATAATTCATTATGGAAAAATGTAATCTTTCTCGAGTGGTTTTATTAGCAAAACAAATACTTGTTGAGGCTCTTCCTTGAGCTTATTTCCTAGTGTGGAGTGGTTATTCATATCATGTTTGTGTTTTGACATAGTAAGTAAGGACTTGACATATATATGAGTTAAAGAAGCCTCCCTGAGCAAGATAAAAGATCCCCATCTTCTTCTTTTTTTTTGAGAACAAAAATGTGTGGTCTTCCTAGGGGAAGAGAGCACACATATATATAATAATAAAAGTGATACAGAATCCACATACATACACCCAAAACCCAGACCCAAAATAGCAAAAGTCTCAAAAAAGAATGTATGGGAAAGTAGAAGATGAGTTCCGGCAAGGCCACCACCCATCATACTTCATTATCGAATTCCGGCATGGCCACCACCCGATAAGAAGTATATCTACTTCCATACATATAAAAAACTTAAGAAAAACAAATGGTGTAAAATATCTCCAAAACATACAGACACTCCTACACCTCATACACAATATAATCAAAGCATGCTAAAGATGATCTAATCGAAACAGCATAATCCAAAAGCTCCACAACTACATCAGAAAGCTATCCATATGGATCTTCAATATGATCTATCACCTAAAAAACCTGAATAAAGACTAGAACACCCATCATTAGTAACCATCACATATATGTATGGATATATATATCTATATATATGGATATAAATATGAATATATATATATATTCCTACATATATATATACTTATATATACACCATTATATATCCGTACATATATGTAGCATAAGAAGTAAACAAGTACAGAGATAAAATCATCAAAGCTAGGAATTATTAACATATACAACAGCAATTGGTTTTGAATATATATAAAAATGTATATGAGTATATATCTATATATATATTATATATAAATATATGTACTATTATATACACACACACATATATACTATATAAAAAAGGAAAGAGCTCACTTTAACATTGCTACAAATACTATGCACAAATACGAGCACAATTGTTTCTAAAGTATCTATTAATACTCATAAATAACCCCAAATTAGATCTAACTTTGCGCAAAAAGTTACCAAGTCTCAAATCTCTAAAGTACTTATTACGAGAAGTGGTCATCCAGTCAAAACAAAAATACACTATCTGAATGATTAATTTATCCGGAGTCACTAAACTAAAATTAAAAGATCTCTGGTTCCTTTCAAACCAAATGAACCAACTAATTATGATAATTAAAGAATCCATAACATACCTATGATTTAATTTATAATTAAGTCTATAATGATTCCAATATTCCTCACAGCTATTAAATGTGTTCACACTAGACATAGCAAAAATTCTTAGTACCATGGTTAAAATATAATTGGAAAAATTACAAGAAAAGAATAGATGATCAACATCCTCCTCTGAATTATTACAAAAACAACATTTAGCGTCAATCAATATATTCTTCTTTTTTAGAAGCTCCACTGTGTTAAGCTTCTTGTGAATAATCAACCACATAAGAAACTTAGCTTTAGAAGGAGAATTAGAAATCCATATGAACTTAAAAGGAAGTAATGACATCCCAGAAAAATTAATAAGTTTGTACATAGAGCTGACTGAGAAAACTAAACTCTTATCCAGTCCCCAACTAATGGTGTCCCTATTCTCATCCAGATGGTATAAGGCTAACTTTGCTTTCAATAAGGCTAATTGTCTTAGCAGTCTCCCCTCTAAAATATTAGCGAATGAAAACTCCCAAGGGGGTTCCATATTACTTCTATAAACATCCGCTATAAATGAATTCTTGAAGTCACAAACATTAAAAAGTTCCTCAAATTCTATTTTAAGAGGTATACTTGAAATCCAGGCATCATGCCAAAAAAAAGTAGAGTTACCAGAATGAACTGTCATCGTACAACCTAACTTGAAAAAGTCAAAACAGTTCAAAACATCTTTCCAAAAGTGGGATAATCTATTAGGCCTACTAACATTAGATCCCACAAAAAACTCTCCTCTAGAGTAATAAGATTTTAAAACTAAATTCTTCCAAGTAGCCATTGTATCAGAACTTCTAAATTTCCATAACCATTTAGTTAGTAAAGATAAATTAAAATCAATAAGATTAATAATCCCTAACCCTCCGTCTCTCTTAGCCTTGCAACACAGATCCCAATTAACCAAACATTTATGACTACTACAATAGATGTCCCCATTCCAAAGAAAATTCCTTCTAATTCTGTCAATCTTCTCAATAACCCACTTAGGAAAACGATGAATCGTCATCCAATAAGAGGGAATGGTGGATAAAACCGAATTAACTAAAACTAATCTACCTGCTCTAGAGAGGAATCTATTGTTCCAACTCGATAATCTATTATTGATTTTATCAATAATAATTATCCAGTCATCCTTTTTAAGCTTGGAAGGTCTAATTTTAAATCCTAAGTAGTCAAACGGAAATTTCATGGTAGGGCAGTTTAAGGTGTTAGCTACTAAGGGCTCAACATTACAACTATCATTAAGAACCATGACTGCGCTCTTATCAAAATTAATGCGAAGACCCGACAACATCTCAAAGCAATATAATATAAACTTAAGAGTAATAACATGTTTAGGTAGATGAGACGAAAATAATAGTGTATCATCTGCAAATTGAAGAATAGATAGCTCATTATTAAACTCCTCGTTCCCCACTCTACCCAAAACACCTAAATTCACAGCCCTCCTAATAATTCTTGAGAAAACATCAACCGCTAAATTGAATAAAAAAGGCGACAGAGGATCACCTTGTCTGAGCCCTCTCTTTGACTGAATCTTTTTACCTATTACACCATTAACCACTATACTTGAACAACCCGACTTAAGTAGTGACAAAATCCAGTTGGTCCACCTAACACTAAAACCCCTAGCCAGGCATAACTCACAAATAAAATCCCAATCGACAGAGTCGAATGCCTTCTCAAAGTCTAGCTTCAAAATGGCACATGTGAAATTATTTTTAACACAAACATTTATATACTCCTTTACAGCCGCTACCCCATCCACTATATTTCTACCCTTAATAAACGCTGTTTGTGATACATCTACTAGATCATTCATCTTGGTGCTAAGCCTGTTGGCAAGAACTTTTGAAATAATCTTTACCGATACATTAATTAATGAAATAGGTCTGAAGTCCTTAAGTGAATTTGCACCAACTCTCTTGTGAATGAGAATGACATTAGCAAAATTAAAATTCCCTAACCTTAGATTGCCACTGTAAAAATCATTAAAAAGATTAATAATATCAACCTTAAGCACCTCCCAAAATTGTTTATAAAAAAGGACAGAAAACCCGTCAGGTCCTGGGGCTTTGTCACTAGGCATATCACAAATTGCCTTCCATATCTCACTCTCAGTAAAAGGACTATCTAAATCAGTTAAATCAATCCTAGAGTCTGACGGGTAAATATCATTCCATCTGACATTAGTTCTTTTATAAATCCTAGTACCTAAGATCTGTTTATAGTACTTAGTAAAAGCATCATTTAAATCCTTCTGAACAGACACCTCTACATCATTAATAATAATGGAATGTATCAAATTATCACGCCTTCTTTTATTAGCTATACTATGAAAGAATTTCATGTTGTTATCACCTTCTTTAATCCATTGAATTCTGGATCTTTGCCTCCACATGACCTCTTCTTTCTCCATAATTAACTTAAGATCATTTCTTAAATTACTGAGTCTATCCCTCTCATACTTATTGAGAATTCTAGTTTCACTAACTTTATCAATGTCTAACATTTCACATAATATCTTATCTTTTTTAATTCTAATATTACCAAATACAAACTTATTCCATCGTTTAAGAAAAAATCTTAGCTTTCCTAGTTTAGCTACAAAAATCTTAGCTGAGTTATCTTTATACAGATTATTAAAATAGAATAAAGAATTCCATTTAACAGAAACCAAGTGACTGAAACTACTATCCAGTAACCACATCTTCTCAAATTTAAAATTACTACTTATTAATAAATTCGAATCACAGGTTAAAATGATTGGACAATGATCTGACAATAAAAATGGTAAACCTTTAACTCTACAAATGGAATATCTATCCTCCACGACAGAATTAATAAAAAATCTATCCAATAGAGCATACGAAGGATTATCTCTAACATTTGACCAGGTGAACATTCTATTATAAAGCGGAATCTCAATTAGATTATTCTCTAAAATGAATTCGTTAAATTCCTCCATATCGGAGAACTCACCTTCTCTAGGTGCTCTCTCCCCTAAAAATCTAGTGACATTAAAATCCCCCCCAACTACCCATTGATTGAATGAGAGATTTCTAAAGTCTGAACATTCTAACCACAGTCGTCTTCTCTCTATTTTTGTATGTGGACCATATACATTTGAAATACCCAAAATGGAATTATCTACAGTCGAGGCTAAAATAATATGCAATGAATGTATCATGGGTATCTCCTGTACAAGTCTAAATTTATTATCTTTCCAACCGATCATAAGTCCACCAGCACTGCCTATTGCCGGTAAACAAGACCAGTTACGGAAGAAAGTCCCTCCCAATCTTCTAAAAAAACTAGGATCAGGATCATCTATCTTAGTTTCTTGAAGAATTACTATATCAAGGTGAAAATCTTTAAAAAAATTCCTAACTTTATCACATTTTTTGGGTTCATTTAAACCTCTAATGTTCCAACTAACAATCCTCATCCTCCTATAGATAAAGCTCGCTCTAATTCTCTACTCCTAATATAATCAGCATCTAATTCTAAGTCAGAAAAAACAAAAGCTGTATCACTAGCGAGCTGAAATAACTGATCAGTAGAAAGACTACCTAACGCATACGGAGAATAATCACTACCATGAACAACACTCATACCTGAGCCCACATTCGTATTGCTACTACTAGCAACCGAACTATGGGACTTACCGTGAAATGATGCAGATCTATATCTAATCCTTGCACTACGTCTAACCACTCCAGAGCATCGCTCTACTCTTCTCCTCCTTCTTCTTCTAGACGACGAAGAAAGGTCACCAACAGGAGATGACCTCCCACTATAATCCGTAACACCATCCGATATCAATCCATTAAACCGGCCAACAGCCCCTGATCCCATACTCGGCACAACACACACCGTCTGAAATACACAGAAATCCGGACACCAAGATAAAGAAATAATTCTCACAACTGGCTCATGCGACCATATCATACAGCCTGACAAAACCAAACCCACTACCCCTCTATATGTTCTATAACCATCCCATACATTAAGCCTACTCCCTTCTTTCCGGTTCACATTACCCAACAATTTGCACCCCCTACGTTCTATCTCAACATCCTGCTCATTACTGATTTTCACCGATGCCCTCCCCACACAGTTATTATGAACAACCCCACCTACACCACCTTTCAAGTGTCGTACAATACCCATCCTCACCATATCAGGAGAGTAGCTGTTCATTACCGCTTCAGGCCCTGGCAGAAACTTGTTTTTTCTTGCAATTTTTACTTTTCCAACTATGAAACCCCTTTTAAACTTTGAAGAGAACTTGGCCACTTCCATTATCTGATCCTCAGAGTCCTCCAATTCATTCTCATAATTCGACAGCAGCTCAAAACCATTCGATAAAGCAACTTCTTCATTAACATACCAATCATTCAACTCATTCTCACCATTAATCTGAACATACCCAACCATGTCTGTCGAATCATCACCCGACAACCCTTCCTTTCCACAGCCAGTACTTTCCTCCTCGCCATCATTACTTCCACCAATAACATCCAACCCATAACAATATAATACACATGGATCAACTTTCATTGAATCAGCCTTATACCCTACAGTCCCTTCTTTATCATGATTTTCGAACACAGTTACATCATTTTCAAAATAAGCAATATCAGAATTCAAACATCGCCCTACCATAATATTCATACCATTAACAACTGGTACTGATTCGAGAAACTGTCCCTTCCCCCCTGCCTTAACAGCCTCAGTTTCCTTCCAATTCTTTGTCTTATTCCACAATGTCGCGTCCCCATCTTTTTCCACTGACTGGAGTGTAGTCACACAGTGCTCGCAGTTGATGGCTGTGTTCATCATGTCAAAGTGAGACAGTATTTCATCTATCAGTACAAGAGCTTTTTCCTTGTTCCTCACATTCGATTCTAAAAAGATTCTTCTCAGTTTCAATAGATTCAGACTAAACTGAAAAGCGTGTTCCTTCCTGCTTAATGATCTCGGCAAAGGTGGAAACACCGATTCCACCAAGGTACTAAGACTCCACAATATACCCTCTACCAAGCCTTCTATATGCCAACCCATCAGTAATAAAAAATATGACCCTCCCTTGTCCTTGTGCGAAAATTCACTTGCATAACATTCAATCAGCTCGGAGAGTTTCAGACATAGTCTCAAGCAATTGAAACGCAGTAGGTCATATACTGATTTTCCCCTAAAAGAAACAGGACAGCTTGTTGATCTATGTCTTAATCCTCTACACTTGAAACAGCGAATACCATTTCTACACTCTTTAGCATAATGACCAGAATCCCCGCATTTTAGACAATAAAGATCCTTTACAGTTCTCATCTTATCCATAGATTTACTACCAGGTAACCAAATATTGGAAGTACCAGAAGACTTAAGGACATCCGCATAAGATTTCAGAGAAGAAATAGGAGAAATATGAGCTTCTGAAAAAGAATTTACCTCTTGTATACTTGGCAATAATCTCTGTCGAAATGTAAGATTCAATCTTCCCGATTTTAGATTAGTTTCATCACGAATCCAATTGGGAGCCGTACCACTAATTATACGAGATATCCCATGAAAAATTAGCCTTGATTCACCACCAAATATTATAACATCACCAGATTCAAGCCATACTTTCTTCGCAATTCCACTGCCCCTCCCATCCTTATACACAAATTCCGCAGTATCGCCAATTGAGAATGATACAACTGGGAGACCCGCCAAGAGACTTTCTACACTCTCATCTTTATCCTGATGGAGCCCCAATTTTCCATCATTGTTATAGTAATTAACAATGCATACATCTGGCGTCATATTAGGAATATCATCAGCTCTCCCACCTTTCACCACAATTTCCTCTTGAGCTTGAACGATAGAATGGCTGACCAGCACTTTAAATTCCTCTGGAATTTCAGGAGGGACTTCCCCATCACATGAACGTTTATCTTCATACTCTCTAGTCATTAGATTCCAGTTCTTACCAAGACACATCATGCGAAGATTTAACCTTGCGCCGTTATCATACCCAGGCCTGGTAAATCCACCCTTACCACACCCAAGATCTAGACATTTCTTTACAATATTAATCTGATCCTGAGTACTCAAGAACTTCTTAAGCAAAACCATGCCAGAGCTCAAGATATGATGATGTAATTCGACATCTCTATCACCCATCCGATTAGTAAAAAAAGATTCAACACAATTGAATCTTCTATGCCCATTCTTGCCGCAATTAAAACACTTAATTTGATTATTGCATCTATACGCCAGATGATTTTGATCTCCACAACGATAACAACGTTTCCTTTGATTCTGGATTCTTGATACGTTCGGCTCTGGAATCTTCCTTTTTACCGTCTGGACACCCAATCGAGAAGATCCATGAAGAGAAATTAATCGGGGACAATTCGACGATGAGAAAGAGGAGCTATTCCACGATGAGAAAGAGGAAACATCGGCCGCCATTTTCAAGAAAGCTTGTATCGCTCTAAAAGATCCCCATCTTCAATGGAAAACTGTTGAATGGAAGGCTCATGCCAGCATCCTGGGTATTGGTAGCCGATCCCTTCCTTTGGGATTAAAAATTTGAATCTTGCGACCTAGATTATGGTATTAAGATAACAATCCAGAATTTCCCTTTGATCATGATTTAAATCTTGATCTAATATTGGTTCCGTCATTGAGGGTATGAGATTATAAATATGCTTCTGTTACGCATGAATCCTTAATTCGGGTTTTGGAGATAAGATCGGAAATCCACTTCCGGCAATAATCGATACTTGAGTCAACCCAGATTCGGGTATTAAGATAGGACCAAGAATTCTCTTTCGGTATTATTTGAAATTTGAAACATCCCAGATTCGGGTATTAAGTTAGGACCGGGAATCCACTTCCGGCGTTAATTAAGATTTGGATCAACTCAAATTCGGGTATTAAGATATGATCGAGAATCCACTTTCAGTATTAATTGAGGTTCGAATCAACCCAGATTCGGGTATTAAGATAGGATCAGAATCCACTTCAGGTATTAATTGAGATCCGAATCGACCGAGATTCAGGTATTAAGAGAGGATACCAGAGATCACTCCGGTTATTAGTTTCATTACCCCCTTTTGGGTGCAAATTGTGAAGCAGAGGATGTGCGTGCTTCTTGATCCACTCTCTGGGCTTTTATTGTCAAAGAAAAGGATGACGTACTTTGTTGGCCACTCTTTGGGCCTTTGCGTCTAGTATGTTTGGCTAGCTTATCCACAAGCAGGGCCCAAGGACTTACTCGAACTCCCTCCAGGAGGTGCCTTATCCTGACCATTTAAGTGATGAAAAGGTCTTAGATGCTTAAACCGATCCATCGTAGATGTGGAATTAAGGATTACTCTTTTGATGCTCTACCCTGGCCATCGTAGTCGGTGGTAAAGGCTTACACTCCACCCCCTCTAAGGGGGTGCCCTATCCTGACCATCTTAGGCGATGATATGGATTAACGTTCCCTTCTGCGGGTAAAGCGGAACATAAGAAGAGGTAGGACGTGCTCTTCTACGAGCAGAGGTAGGACATACTTAGTGCATAGCATAGGTAAGGCGTACTATTCTATGAGCAGAGGCAGAGTGTGCTAATTAGATGCTCTGTCACGACCATTTCTGGTGTGGGTCGGAGGCTTACGCTTTTGATGCTTTAACCTGGCCCTTTCTGATTTGGGCGCAGAGAAAAGCTTACACACCCCCCCCCCCCCGAGGGGTGCCTTGCCTTGGCCAAATCGGCGGTGATAAGGGTTTTTATCCATTTGTTCATTAACCCATCTTTGGTTATTTTGACTCTTGAGAGGGTTTCCATACCCTTAGTCATGTAGATAATCCTTTTCCTAAGGACCTCTATTGGACTTAATTTGATCCTTTTACATTTCTTGTAACTGGTCTTGGTTGAGGAATCATCCCTTCGATAATTCTACAGTGGTTAGTTTCATGTCCATTCATCATGTGATAGTGACAGCAAGGCCCTTCCAATTTCCTTTTATACTTGGGCTTCATTTTTGTAGATGGCCAATAATTGAGTTCGTGTTTGGTTAGGAAATAGATATTTTCCATTGAAGTGGTAAAGTAGTATCCTTTGGGTAGTCTTGTTGTAAATTTCATTTCTTCCTGTTGGGACTTAGCTATTTTGTTACCAAACCTTATTGCTTCACTCATATCCTTGTTTCCTCTTTCCAAGATAGGCTGAGATTGGAGTGCTATCTTTTTAGACCATTTGGAAGCAAAGTGGTTGAAATCATTTGTGGTTTCTCATTCGAACACCATCCCTTTGATTTTCTTGTGGAGAGCTTTCTTATATGAGAGACAGTGTTACAATCCTTTGATGTAGACTTAGAGGAAAGGTGAGTGTTTGTCTTATGTAGGAAAGGCAACTGTTATAGCCAGAATCATATTGCTCTACTTCCATTTTCCGCTTAATTATTCACAAGACTTCCATTCTCAACCTTTGTTCTTCCGTCACTCTTAGGTCAATAGTACCTGACATAGCCATTTGAGATCCAGAAGACTCTCGTTGGGAACTTTTTCCCCATAATCTTGCTTCTTCAATGCTTAGTCCAACCTCAGACGAAACAACACAGTTATACATGTGGCTGTTAACTACAAAGTCGAAGGTTCAAGCCCTCCTTCTAGCTCCAAAATGATAACGATAATTTTTCGTTAACACCGGAGATAGATCTATGGAAGTGGACCTAAGAGAAAAATGGGGTTGTTAGTGTAACGACCCTGGTTTTTTTTTTTTTGACTAATTCAATGTACAGATTATACTGGTAATTTAATTAAACTAAATTTAATAAAATTTACATATTTTGAAAAATATCAAGAAAATTCCAATTAATTACAATTGTGATGGTTAAAATTCTGTAATCAATATATATAGGTGTATAAACCAAGTAATTATTGTTTTACCATTTTGTTGTATTTTAAAACTCATCTAAATATAGGATTTACTTAAAGTAAATATTTGATTACATCATGTAAAGAGGAAACACTAATATATTAATCATTTATGCAAGTTAATCATTAATTTGATAATAATGATAATATCTATAAAAAAATAGAAAAATAATTTTATAGAATAATGTATACATATTAATTTGTTTTTATATATATGTATATGTATATGTATGTATAATCAAGTGTTTGTTGTCTTAACACTTTTTGACTACTTTGAAACTTGCTTTTACAAGTCATCTAAACTAACTAATGTAATATACAAAGAGTAAATATCATTCTAACTTCAAATTAATACATTTATGCTTGACAAGAAAGGGGAGGTCATAGGCATTAAAAGGATCTGATTTGTTTTGATTGGTTTATGCACATGCATGTGCAAGTGTAACAACCCGGAAATGCGGGCCAGTTAAAAATTTTTATTTTGGCAATTTTAGCGAATTTTGAATATTTAAAATGAATTATTTTAAATAATATCGACGAGAAATTTGTTTTGAATAGAATTCGAACGTATATATTATATACGTCGTCATTAGAATATAAATAATTATATATAATTATAAATTGAATTGAAAATGGTGCGGTAGTTCGATAATTCGATTTCAAACTTCAATTAAATGTACCGGGTGCAAAATAAACTGGATTTTAGTGAAACCAAAAACATTAGGATCTAATTGAGAATATCTTTCCAACGAATCCGAAAAATCGAAATTTCATAGCGGGAATCAAAAGATATGTCCAGTTGAAAATTCTGAATAGTCGCTATGGAATTCAGGCCCTTAAAAACAGACATTTTGCAAACGACCTCGGATTTCGACGAAACCACTTTTGTTGGATCCGTGATGTCAAATTATTGCTAGGTTTCAAATTTCATAATTTTTCGATTTCATATGTGAGCGTGGCAAAAGAAAACATGTTTGACTAGTTTCAGTTGATTTTAATCGACTGGAAAATGGCCATTTTTCCAACGGTCTCAAAATTCGACGAAACTAGTTTTGTTAGGACCGTATCGTCAATACGAAGCTAGAAAATATTTTTCTGGAATTTTTCTAGTTAGTATGTGACCCCGGTAATATGAAATGTACGTTTAAAATCCAATATAGTGATTTAAATGTAAATTTGACGAAAACTGATTGTAACGATCGAATCAGCCTACGATACATATCCCATTGTGCTCGGAATGGGGGTAAAACGCTACGGACGATAGGCGGTGGGCCTCGTTTAGAGGTCGTATGAAAAAGTCAACTTTTTGAAAGTTAAATAATTAAAATAATAAAGAAAAATTAAACCCTCTCTCTCCTCCCTTTTAATTCCTCTGGCCCCCCTCTCCTTATCAATTCAGAAATGAAAAAAAAAGAGAGAGGAGAGCGACGGGGGGGAGCTGCCGCTGCATCGCCTCCCCCCCCCCCCCGATCGATCACCGCCGCGCCCTGGTGGCGCCAACCACCACCAAACCCGCCCCCACCTCACGCACCTCTCCCACTTCTTCTTCCCTGACCGAACCCCCCTCCCTCCAGTCGAACGCAGCACCCCCCCGACCCTCCACAGCTCCGACGCGAGCTCCATCAGCTCGAGACCCCCCTTCCTCTAGACGCTGTAAGTATTTTCTTTTATTTTATCTTATTTTGTTTTATTTTAATTTACTTTAAATATTCGGTTTAGGATAATTAAAATGGCTTTGTTTATTTTTTGATTTTTGTTTTTGAAATATAAATCAATTTTATATATTCTACCAAATTGAAAGGAAGAGATTTTTGCAATAAAAAGATTTGATTTTTAATTCTATAAAGATTTGGTTCTTAGTGAAGTAAGGACGATGTTGTTTTAAGTAGAAAGGCGAAATCTTTTATATGGTAGAAGATGAAAAATATAATCTTTTATATGGTAGAAGATGAAAAATATAATCTTGTATATTGTAGAAGATGAAAAATATAATCTTTTATGTTGTAGAAGATGAAAAATGAAATCTTTATATTTGGAAAGACGAAATCTTCATATAGAGAATAGCGGTGTAAAAATAGAATTTTTATATATTGAGTAGCGGTATAAAAATGTTATTTTTATATATTGAATAGCGAAGTAAAAATGTGATTTTTATATATTGAACAACGAAGTAAAAATTCGATTTTTATATATTGAATAGCGAAGTAAAAATTCGATTTTTATATATTGAATAGCAAAGTAAAAATTTGATTTTTATATATTGAATAGCGAAGTAAAAATTCGATTTTTATATATTGAATATCAAAGTAAAAATGTGATTTTTATGTATGTAGTGGCTATGGGAAACAAAAGTGACAAAAGGCGAGAACGACAAGATTTTCTACATATGAAGAGTCATGGCGTTTGGATTAGCTTTGGTGAGAACTTCTCACTCCAAATTTCTTTTTCTAGTTATATATATATATACTAGGATGCAGACGGTGCTTAGCAGCACCCGACACCCGTCATCCACAGACCATGGATGGCTTGTTTGTTTGATTGATATGTTGTGAAAATTGTTTGTGATGTTGATGTGAAATCGATAATAAAATATATTCATGTGTTAAAATAAAATAATTATCGTTAAAAATATAATTTTTAACGTGAAAGTGAATAAATGAATATTTATAAACAAATCGGCCGATTTGTTTATATACACTGATTTGACTGATATTGATTGGGACGATAAATTTTACACATCGCCCAACTGCACAAATAAAAATCTGTGTTTGTTGATTTGAAACCCCACACGGGTGTTGGGATGAAATTTGGCGTACACTAATCCCAGCTATTTAATTGTATGTCGATCGATTGGTCGACAGGCTGTGTAAGCGTTAATTATTTATATTTGATGCTTATGCAGTGGTGTGGTGCACCTTGGATGATGGTTGATTGTTTATCATTGCTATTATATACATGTGGTGTATGGAATCCATATAATTGACATTATATGGTGATTGATTGGGCCTCATTCCAATCGGGAAAATAATGAATATTATAAAAGAAAATTCACGTGTTGAATATAAAAATAGTCGTGTGTTGACAGTACTCATATGTAGAGATGGGTCGTGTGTGGAAAGAAATATAGATTCATGTGTTGAATGGAATATATATATTCATTTGTTGAATAGAATAAAGAAGTTTTTGAAAAATATAAAGTCGTGTTGATTAGAGATGCGTTATTCTGACGCGAACGATATTTATATCGATTTTATTCGTTTTATAATGAATATTGAAAAGTGATTTCAAAATTTAATATTTTGAAATGAAATTCAAATTAAATTAGATAAAAATTCAAATTGAAATTTTATTGGATCAATTTGAAATGAATTCGAATCGAATAGAAAATGAATTCGATTCGAATTGAATAGAAAATGAATTTGAATTCGAATTGAATAGAAAGTGAATTTGAATTCGAATCGAATAGAAATGAATTCAAATTGAATTAAATTGAAATTGAATTAAAAACGAATTGAAATCGTTTTGAATGAAATTTAAAACGAACTGAGATTGAATTGAAACCAATTTGAAATGAATTCGAATCGAATAGAAAATGAATTCGATTCGAATTGAATAGAAAGTGAATTGGAATTCGAATTGAATAAAAATGAATTCAAATTGAATTAAATTGAAATTGAATTAAAAACGAATTGAAATCGTTTTGAATGAAATTTAAAACGAACTGAAATTGAATTGAAATCAATTTTAAATGAACTCGAATTGAATTAAATAGAAGGTAAATTCAAATTGAATTGAATTGAAATGAATTAGAATTTGAATTGAAACGAATTTGAATTCGAATTAAATAAAATTGAAGTGAATTCGAATTGAATTGAAATCAAAACGATTTGAAATTGAAGATAAAGTTGAAATTGTTTTTGAAACGAATTTAGAACTATTTATAAAATTCGTTTTAAAAAGGAAATCGACGAAATATATATAATATATATATTATATATATAATGGTCTGAATAGAATGCGTCGCGCCGCGGTAGTTCGTGAATTTCGACCATTGACTTCGAATTGACGTTGCGGGAGATGCGACCGTCGGATTCTCCTAAAACCAGAACTGTTGGGTTCGTATCGAAAAGAGCTTTCCAATGAATATTAGAAATTTGAAATCTAACGGTTGGATTTGGAATTATGTCCAAATCAAATTTGGAAAAGGTCGCTATAAGTGCAGTTTGATGGCCGTTGAGGGAAATCGACTGTAATTATTAAAAATATCTATAATTTGTGTGAAATCATAAGAAATGATTTGGGAAAAATTGGGCTGAAAAATTCCATATTTGAAAAGATAAAAATAGATTTTTATCGAAATGAACTAGTTTTGAACTAGAATTAAAATCAATTTATTTTTAAATAAATAAATTGAATTTGAAAGTGATTTTAAAAATAATCAATATTCCCAATACGTGGATTGGACTGGAGTTGAATCGAAATTATCTTCGGAATATTTCGATGTTGGATTTCGTGACTATACAGATATTGTTACGGGAATTTGGAAGATATATTTTATATCGTTATTTCCAATACGATATTTGTTGGTTTCAGAATTTGATATTGAATATAAGCCGGTATATTTTCTATTCAGAGCCTTGTATTTAATATCAAATGTGATTTGGGTTTATCGTGAATCGTTTGGTTCTTTAACCCAGTTAAAGACAGGATGTTGATTTTTGAAAAGATTAAAACTAAGTGTAGTTTTAATGAATCTTTAATTAGATTGAAATGTGAATTGATAATTTAAGTTATCAAATCTGAAAGGTGATCGAGAATGGAGTACCACCAGTTTTGCTCCAAAGCGATAGTTAAATCTTTAATTAGATTTAAACGTGAAATGGTAATTAATTTTACCGATAACACCGTGGTGTTAGATATGGAGTATTACCAGTTTCGCTCCATGGGATAAATAGGTTGGGATTGGGAAATAAAACAAATAATTACTTCAGAGTGGTTCGCTAATCCTGACTAGTTTGAAATGACATCCGAAGGAAGATTAAAGAATAAATTTAGAAGAATTTATCTTGGATAAAATTAATGAGAACCTTTCCCTAAGAATGTGATTTTGTGAATAAAAGAATATTCTGAATTGGAATGAGGCGTTTGTTGTGTTTGTGTAATATTTGTTTATCATATACATGGGTTATTCAGAAAGGCCGGGTTTATACCCATTCTGAATAACCGATTCGACGAGAGGTCGAAGATGAAGACGGTGGTTGAAGACCGGAAGTTTTCACATCATTTGGGTGATTACTGATGATCTTGATTGGGCTGTACACCCAAGATAAGGGAAACAGTTGGTGATCGTCCAGACGTACTTGGAGATGGATGGATATGCGAGGAAAGTGCCTCCGGTTTCGTTCAGACCTAGAGCGAACTAGTAAATGGATTGTGTGTCTGACATTGGATTTTATTCTGTGTTGATTGATCTCTATTAAATATACATCTGTTTGGCAGCGGAGAATTTATTCTTTTGCTTAACGCCCTTCTCTGAGACGTACGAGCTCAGAGGTTGTATATCGATGGACATTAGTCGCATGGAGTGAATTGCCAGTGTGGCACGCGTAAGTGGCAATTGATCAAGGCTTCTGTTGAAAAGCAAAGTCTTGTGGTTGATGATCAAAGCACGGCCTGTGTGGCGTAGCTTTGTGTATAACGTGAATTCGCGAGCCTCACACCTCGGTATGAGTCAAAAACGGGAGACGGACCGCTGGGAGAGCACGACGTTTCTTTCTAGCTAGGGTGGTGTCAGTGACCTACCAGCCTTGACATTTATATACTTTTCACCTGTGTGGTTGTTGGAATGCGAGGCGCCTCGGATAAAGGTTTGTAAGGACCGGGAAACGTGTGTTCAGGAATAACTAATCCTCAAAAGTAAGAGAGGACTGGCCCAGCCGATTCCAAGGATCAAAGTGGGGTCCTGGGACATTTGCTAGAGTGTCTTGAACGCGGAGAGGAGCTTGCCCCTTGCCTCGACTCATGACGGAAATCCAATTTCCAATACGTGATAGTGCGGTTTTATTTGTAGAACCTAGTATGGCGACATATTGGTATGGGTCATTCATGCCGCCTATGATTGATATTTATGATTGAAATTGTTTTGACACTATACACCTATAATAGTATCAAATAATGTGTTTTAAACGTATCAAGCATGCTTTGGCTGTTATAAGGTAAAAACCCTATCCTCCGGCTTGCGTTGCATTGTGTGATGGGACCTGGGTCTTATAACAGCTTCATTTTTCTTTATTTAGCATTGCGCTGTTTGTTTTATGCACGGGTATTCTTGGGAGGAAACTCGTTCCGTGTTATACGGCGTGGTCCCTTGATTTATCCAACTTTAAAAATAAAGATTAATAACTGTTTTAGTTCTCACACCAGTCACATGACTGACCTGGAGTTTATTGTTTTTAACCTAAACTCTGGGTGCCCCTATTTTCCACACGGGCAGCTAGTAGTTTTGGTTTTGCAGATTTATATCCACAGGGTCCTGACCTACAGCTGGAACGATGCTCGGAAAGCTCTGTATCCGTGTATCACTTTCAGTTGTGTTTTGTATATTTTTCCGCTGCTATGTAAATTATTGTAATCCCTGATATTTATCGAATGTAATTTATTCATTTATACTCTGTATATTCTGGTATCTGATGGAATTATTGTAATAACAATGAAATGTTCTTCCGTCTGAGTTCCGATGTGTGTTGTTCTCATCTCAATCCCAGCTTTCCTTACCGGGGGAGTTCGGGTCGTTATAGAGTGGTATCAGAGCTTTGGTTTACAGAGCTCGAGAACAAGACACATTAGAACCATACGAAAGAATTCATCAGATATTGGATTAGTAATATCCAATTAGAATGACTCGTTAGAGATAGGATCAGTAGTATCCTAGAACGAGTGTGAAGAGTATATTTTTCAAATGAAAACAATTTTGTTTTGAAATTTAAATCGTTTTATACGTATTTGAATATTTTATTTGTATTGAATATGGACAATCGAGTACATAAAGATTTTGCGTATACGCGTCATGAACGTATATTCGAAGTTTTAATATACTGGATAGATATAGAATTACACTCTAGTCGCCCGGAGATGATGTTGATAATGACCATGGCATTTTCAATATTTATGTTCGTGTTTCGAAGGTGTGATTTCTTTATATTTCCATTAGACTGGTGTGAGAACCAAAACTAATATAGATTGATTTATTGTTGTGAATTGGCATCAAAAACATGATTTTCTGTATATATATATATATATATATCAAAATTATGAATTTGAAACTCTAATTCACTAATTGATTGATGTTTGTGTTGTTTGTTTATTTGTTTGCTAATTTTTAGCCATTTAGCCTAATTGAATCAAATATTGAATTGTATTGAAAATTGGTCGCATTTGCTTGCATATACAAGTACTTACATTGAACAGGTCATAGCAAGGAGGCTAGAGCAGAGAATAAAAATTTGTTTGCCCGATAAATAGGTACATATTTACTATAATTTACTGTTTTGTTTGGGTGATGATGATTTTATGAGCCGATTGGCTAGCCGCTTGGCTTTTTCTTTTTGAGATCGGAAGGCCTATATGGCAATTTCGGGATTTTCCCGTGGCTCCCGGTGCAGGGGAGGTTATGGCGAAATTTTTCGAAAAGTTAGGGTGTTAGCCAAATTTTTGAAAAATTTGAAAAGTTCTTAGAAACTGAAAAGTTGAAGAACATAAGCCGTAGTCAAAATAATGGAAGTTGAGTTGATTTGTTAAACAACTTCCGGCTTCGTTCCTTTTCGGCTTCCATTGTTATGTTCCTTTTCGGCCTTTGATTTAGAGAAGATTAGAATATCATCAATAAAAACCAGAACAAATTTATTTAATTAAATCACACATTGAACTGATTAGAAAATAGTTAGAAATATATACTTGTGCATTATATATGTTTGAACAGGAAATTGGATAGCTGTTGAGTAAAGATTTTATTTGCATGCCCGAAAAATAGGTAAACCTTAATGAGTTGGATGCGAAATATTATTATATCAACTCCTGTGAGTTCCATTGAATGCGGAGTGCTGGTTATTCTGTGTGTAAATAATAAACATCGCCATAGGATAGCAACAATTAATTTTGAACTACATTACATGGCATACTTCTAGAAGATAGGTATACTTCATCATATACCACATAAGCATTTGGAGCTTGTGTGACGAGGTGGAAGATTTACCATACGAGCGAGAGGCTTGTATGGCGATGACTATATTGTACAGGTTGAACTGATGACTGACATGGACTATTTAAATTGTAACGATAAAATTGCCAGATTAATAAAAACCCCACACGGGTCTAGAGTCGACAATAATTACGTCTCTCTAGTTATTAGATACGGCACATGGACTATTTATTTCCCACACGGGACGAGGTGACGAGGATTTATCCTCTGGAGAATTTAAAATACACACTCCCTCAGGCTTTGACAGGGTGACGAGAATTTATTCTCTGGAGTTATTATCAATACACGCTCCCCTGTAAACACCAGAATATATCACTATAAATATGTGTATGCTTATTAGGATTTATTGGGTACCTAATACGGCCCAATAAATTTCCAAACCTCTCCCCGTACAAATGAGGTTATGGCGAAATTTTCGAAAATTCCGGGTGTTAGCCAAATTTTTGAAGAATTTGAAAATTATCAAAAACTGAAAAGTTGGAGAATGGAAGCTAGATCGAACGTAGAGTTGATTAATCAAACCACTTTCGACTTTGTTCCTTTTCGGGGACGAAAAGTTTTAAGTGGGGGAGATCGTAACAACCCGGAAATGCGGTCCAGTTTAAAAAATTTTATTTTGGCAATTTTAGCGAATTTTGAATATTTAAAATGAATTATTTTAAATAATATCAACGAGAAATTTATTTTGAATAGAATTCGAACGTATATATTATATACGTCGTCATTAGAATATAAATAATTATATATAATTATAAATAGAATTGAAAATGGCGCGGTAGTTCGATAATTCGATTTCAAACTTCAGTTGAATGTACCGGGTGCAAAATAAACTGGATTTTAGTGAAACCAAAAACATTAGGATCTAATTGAGAATATCTTTCCAACGAATCCGAAAAATCGAAATTTCATAGCGGGAATCAAAAGATATGTCCAGTTGAAAATTCTGAATAGTTGCTATGGAATTCAAGCCCTTAAAAACAGACATTTTGCAAACGACCTCGGATTTCGACGAAACCACTTTTGTTGGATCCGTGATGTCAAATTATTGCTAGATTTCAAATTTCATAATTTTTCGATTCAATATGTGAGTGTGGCAAAAGAAAACGTGTTTGACCAGTTTCAGTTGATTTTAATCGACTGGAAAATGGCCATTTTTCCAACGGTCTCAGAATTCGACGAAACTAGTTTTGTTAGGACCGTATCGTCAATACGAAGCTAGAAAATATTTTTCTGGAATTTTTCTAGTTAGTATGTGACCCCGGTAATATGAAATGTACGTTTAAAATCCAATATAGTGATTTAAATGTAAATTTGACGAAAACTGATTGTAACGATCGAATCAGCCTACGATACATATCCCATTGTGCTCGGAATGGGGGTAAAACGCTATGGACGACAGGCGATGGGCCTCGTTTAGAGGTCGTATGAAAAAGTCAACTTTTTGAAAGTTAAATAATTAAAATAATAAAGAAAAATTAAACCCTCTCTCTCCTCCCTTTTAATTCCTCTGGCCCCCCTCTCCTTATCAATTCAGAAACGAAAGAAAAGAAAAAAGAAAGAGAGGAGAGCGACGGTGGGGAGTCGCCGCTGCATCGCCCCCCTCCCCCCGATCGATCACCGCCGCGCCCTGGTGGCGCCGACCACCACCAAACCCGCCCCCCCACCTCGCGCGCCTCTCCCTCTTCTTCTTCCCTGGCCAAACCCCCCTCCCTCCAGTCGAACGCAACGCCCCCCCGACCCTCCACAGCTCCGATGCGAGCCCCATCAGCTCGAGACCCCCTCTTCCTCTAGACGCTGTAAGTATTTTCTTTTATTTTATCTTATTTTGTTTTATTTTAATTTACTTTAAATATTCGGTTTAGGATAATTAAAATGGCTTTGTTTATTTTCTGATTTTTGTTTTTGAAATATAAATCAATTTTATATATTCTACCAAATTGAAAGGAAGAGATTTTTGCAATAAAAAGATTTGATTTTTAATTCTATAAAGATTTGGTTCTTAGTGAAGTAAGGACGATGTTGTTTTAAGTAGAAAGGCGAAATCTTTTATATGGTAGAAGATGAAAAATATAATCTTTTATATGGTAGAAGATGAAAAATATAATCTTTTATATTGTAGAAGATGAAAAATATAATCTTTTATGTTGTAGATGATGAAAAATGAAATCTTTATATTTGGAAAGACAAAATCTTTATATAGAGAATAGCGGTGTAAAAATAGAATTTTTATATATTGAGTAGCGGTATAAAAATGTGATTTTTATATATTGAATAGCGAAGTAAAAATGTGATTTTTATATATTGAATAGCGAAGTAAAAATTCGATTTTTATATATTGAATAGCGAAGTAAAAATTCGATTTTTATATATTGAATAGCGAAGTAAAAATTCGATTTTTATATATTGAATAGCGAAGTAAAAATTCGATTTTTATATATTGAATAGCAAAGTAAAAATGTGATTTTTATGTATGTAGTGGCTACGGGCAACGAAAGTGACAAAAGGCGAGAACGACAAGATTTTCTACATATGAAGAGTCATGGCGTTTGGATTAGCTTTGGTGAGAACTTCTCACTCTAAATTTCTTTTTCTAGTTATATATATATATATATATATATATATATATATATATATATATATATATATATACTAGGATGCAGACGGTGCTTAGCAGCACCCGTCATCCACAGACCATGGATGGCTTGTTTGTTTGATTGATATGTTGTGAAAATTGTTTGTGATGTTGATGTGAAATCGATAATAAAATATATTCATGTGTTGAAATAAATTAATTATCGTTAAAAATATAATTTTTAACGTGAAAGTGAATATTTATAAACAAATCGGCCAATTTGTTTATATACACTGATTTGACTGATATTGATTGGGACGATAAATTTTACACATCGCCCAACTGCACAAATAAAAATCTGTGTTTGTTGATTTGAAACCCCACACGGGTGTTGGGATGAAATTTGGCGTACACTAATCCCAACTATTTAATTGTATGTCGATCGATTGGTCGACAGGCTGTGTAAGCGTTAATTATTTATATTTGATGCTTATGCAGTGGTGTGGTGCACCTTGGATGATGGTTGATTGTTTATCATTGCTATTATATACATGTGGTGTATGGAATCCATATAATTGACATTATATGGTGATTGATTGGGCCTCATTCCAATCGGGAAAATAATGAATATTATAAAAGAAAATTCATGTGTTGAATATAAAAATAGTCATGTGTTGACAGTATTCATGTGTTGAGATGGGTCGTGTGTGGAAAGAAATATAGATTCATGTGTTGAATGGAATATATATATTCATTTGTTGAATAGAATAAAGAAGTTTTTGAAAAATATAAAGCCGTGTTGATTAGAGATGCGTTATTTTGACGTGAACGATATTTATATCGATTTTATTCGTTTTATAATGAATATTGAAAAGTGATTTCAAAATTTAATATTTTGAAATGAAATTTAAATTAAATTAGATAAAAATTCAAATTGAAATTTTATTGGATCAATTTGAAATGAATTCGAATCGAATAGAAAATGAATTCGATTCGAATTGAAAAGAAAACGAATTTGAATTCGAATTGAATAGAAAACGAATTTGAATTCGAATTGAATAGAAAGTGAATTTGAATTCGAATTGAATAGAAATGAATTCAAATTGAATTAAATTGAAATTGAATTAAAAACGAATTGAAATCGTTTTGAATGAAATTTAAAACGAACTGAAATTGAATTGAAACCAATTTGAATTGAATTCGAATCGAATAGAAAATGAATTCGATTCAAATTGAATAGAAAGTGAATTTGAATTCGAATTGAATAAAAATGAATTCAAATTGAAATTGAATTAAAAACGAATTGAAATCGTTTTGAATGAAATTTAAAACGAACTGAAATTGAATTGAAATCAATTTGAAATGAATTCGAATTGAATTAAATAGAAGGTAAATTCAAATTGAATTGAATTGAAACGAATTTGAATTCGAATTAAATAAAATTGAAGTGAATTCGAATTGAATTGAAATCAAATCAATTTGAAATTGAAGATAAAGTTGAAATTGTTTTTGAAACGAATTTAGAACTATTTATAAAATTTGTTTTAAAAAGGAAATCGACGAAATATATAATATATATATATATATATATTATATATATAATGGCCTGAATAGAACGCGCCGCGCCGCGGCAGTTCGTGAATTTCGACCATTGACTTCGAATTGACGTTGCGGGAGATCCGACCGTCGGATTCTCCTAAAACCGGAACCGTTGGGTTCGTATCGAAAAGAGCTTTCCAATGAATATTAGAAATTTGAAATCTAACGGTTGGATTTGGAATTATGTCCAAATCAAATTTGGAAAAGGTCGCTATAAGTGCAGTTCGATGGCCGTTGAGGGGAATCGACTGTACGGGCCTTGATAAAATTATTAAAAATATCTATAATTTGTGTAAAATCATAAGAAATGATTTGGGAAAAATTGGGCTGAAAAATTCCATATTTGAAAAGATAAAAATAGATTTTTATCGAAATGAACTAGTTTTGAACTAGAATTAAAATCAATTTATTTTTGAAATAAATAAATTGAATTTGAAAGTGATTTTAAAAATAATCAATATTCCCAATACGTGGAGTGGACTGGAGTTGAATCGAAATTATCTTCGGAATATTTCGATGTTGGATTTCGTGACTATACAGATATTGTTATGGGAATTTGAAAGATATATTTTATATCGTTATTTCCAATACGTTATTTGTTGGTTTCAGAATTTGATATTGAATATAAGCCGGTATATTTTCTATTCAGAGCCTTATATTTAATATCAAATGTGATTTGGGTTTATCGTGAATCGTGTTTTAGATGACATTAGTTCTTTAACCCAGTTAAAGACAAGATGTTGATTTTTGAAAAGATTAAAACTAAGTGGAGTTTTAATGAATCTTTAATTAGATTGAAATGTGAATTGATAATTTAAGTTATCAAATATGAAAGGTGATCGAGGATGGAGTACCACCAGTTTTGCTCCAAAGCGATAGTTAAATCTTTAATTAGATTTAAATGTGAAATGGTAATTAATTTTACCGATAACACCATGGTGTTAGATATGGAGTATTACCAGTTTCGCTCCATGGGATAAATAGGTTGGGATTGTGAAATAAAACAAATAATTACTTCATAGTGGTTTGCTAATCCCGACTAGTTTGAAATGACATCCGAAGGAAGATTAAAGAATAAATTTAGAAGAATTTATCTTGGATAAAATTAATGGGAACCTTTCCCTAAGAATGTGATTTTGTGAATAAAAGAATATTCTGAATTGGAATGAGGCGTTTGTTGTGTTTGTGTAATAATTGTTTATTATATACGTGGGTTATTCAGAAAGGCCGGGTTTATACCCATTCTGAATAACCGATTCGACGAGATGTCGAAGATGAAGACGGTGGTTGAAGACCGGAAGTCTTCACATCATTTGGGTGATTACTGATGATCTTGATTGGGCTGTACACCCAAGATGAGGGAAACAGTTGGTGATCGTCCAGACGTACTTGGAGATGGATGGATATGCGAGGAAAGTGCCTCCGGTTTCGTTCAGACCCAGAGCGAACTTGTAAATGGATTGTGTGTCTGACATTGGATTTTATTCTGTGTTGATTGATCTCCATTAAATATACATCTGTTTGGCGGCGGAGAATTTATTCTCTTGCTTAACGCCCTTCTCTGAGACGTACGAGCTCAGAGGTTGTATATCGATGGACATTAGTCGCATGGAGTGAATTGCCAGTGTGGCACGCGTAAGTGGCAATTGATCAAGGCTTCTGTTGAAAAGCAAAGTCTTGTGGTTGATGATCAAAGCACGGCCTGTGTGGCATCACTTTGTGTATAACGTGAATTCGCGAGCCTCACACCTCGGTATGAGTCAAAAACGGGAGACGGACCGCTGGGAGAGCACGACGTTTCTTTCTAGCTAGGGTGGTGTCAGTGACCTACCAGCCCTGACATTTATATACTTTTCACCTGTGTGGTTGTTGGAATGCGAGGCGCCTCGGATATAGGTCTGTAAGGACCGGGAAACGTGTGTTCAGGAATAACTAATCCTCAAAAGTAAGAGAGGACTGGCCCAGCCGATTCCAAGGATCAAAGTGGGGTCCTGGGACATTTGCTAGAGTGTCTCGAACGCGGAGAGGAGCTTGCCCCTTGCCTCGACTCATGACGGAAATCCAATTTCCAATACGTGATAGTGTGGTTTTATTTGTAGAACCTAGTATGGCGACATAGTGGTATGGGTCATTCATGCCGCCTATGATTGATATTTATGATTGAAATAGTTTTGACACTATACACCTATAATAGTATCAAATAATGTGTTTTAAACGTATCAAGCATGCTTTGGCTGTTATAAGGTAAAAACCCTATCCTCCGGCTTGCGTTGCATTGTGTGATGGGACCTGGGTCTTATAACAGCTTCATTTTTCTTTATTTAGCATTGCGCTGTTTGTTTTATGCACTGGTATTCTTGGGAGGAAACCCGTTCCATGTTATACGGCGTGGTCCCTTGATTTACCCAACTTTAAAAATAAAGATTAATAACTGTTTTAGTTCTCACACCAGTCACATAACTGACCTGGAGTTTATTGTTTTTAACCTAAACTCTGGGTGCCCCTATTTTCCACACGGGCAGCTAGTAGTTTTGGTTTTGCAGATTTATATCCACAGGGTCCTGACCTACAGCTGGAACGATGCTCGGAAAGCTCTGTATCCGTGTATCACTTTCAGTTGTGTTTTGTATATTTTTCCGCTGCTATGTAAATTATTGTAATCCCTGATATTTATCGAATGTAATTTATTCATTTATACTCTGTATATTCTTGTATCTGATGGAATTGTTGTAATAACAATGAAATGTTCTTCCGTCTGAGTTCCGATGTGTGTTGTTCTCATCTCAATCCGGGCTTTCCTTACCGGGGGAGTTCGGGTCGTTATAGCAAGTATAGCAGCAAGAACATGGATTGGCCGAGGATCAAAGTAATAGGCATTCCATATCACTATAGCTGCAGCATACTACATATAGATGGCATCCTATCGCCAATCAAATACACCCTTCACATCTGCACTTGGAGACAACCATCATCCTATTAGCTGCTTCTCTTAAGCCTAGTTATAGAACCCATTTTAACATGGAATGGCATACAAATGAGTACGTGAAAGCATGATTGGTCATGCGCTTTATTGCCTGGAAGATGTAAATGAAAATGACAATACATATTTACACTTCAATCAACATTACATCACCCTTTCACACCTCGAATAACTTCAGCATATATCATCAATCATCCTTAAGAACTGCCCAGCTTCTTAAATATGAACGTGTACATTTGTACATCAAATCATAGCCGAACCTACCTATGCTTGACTGAAAAGGAAAGTTCATGATGAAATGCCTAAATAATACTTCACTGCAAACATAGGAAAAAGCTGCAGCAACCTACACCCTGTTTGCCTAAACACCTAGACAACCTAAGCCAAGTTTTCACCTATATATGCACACAGGAAACTCAACAGACACATACCAGTTCACAAAGTAAACAATTGAAAACAATGAGCTAAAACTGGAGTTTGAAATGGCCGAGAAAACATAGGCACAAACCTGGAATAGAGAGAAACTAAAACAGAGAATAGCAAGACAAATGGTAGTGAATTCATTAACAAGATTGTGTATAGAAAATACTTGGTGAGTAAACCACTTAATCTATCTGTTGTTTATTTTTTATTTTTAATGAATTCAAACTATTGGTGTATGTGCCATTCCCTTTGATTCAAATACTGATTTTAAATTCTTAAATTAGTTAGATTAGTAGTAGGAAGTTTGACAAAAACCCAGAATAAAATAAAATACAAAAGACAGTAACAATATTTTGTGAGTAAGCACTTTAAATGTCCATACCTTGTCATAGTCGGAATCCAATCTCTAATAAGTGCCCGTGGTTTTGATTGTATACTATATATGTGGAGCATAAGATGCAAGTGTTCCGCTAGATTGCTATTTATTTGTATATAAACATATAATATCAGAATGAGTTATGATTTCAAAAATGTTTTGGGTTATCGTAAGGTAAAAACGATCTGTATTTGTGTGTGGATCGGTCTTACAATTATCATTTATTTCAAAAGGATTTTTGGATGTTATATCACGCTGTTTTAAAAATCTTTTACTCACACTAGTCCCATTACTAGCCCAGAGTTTATTTTTTATGTTTTCCCTAAACTCTTAGGTGCCCAAATTTGTATGGGCAGTCAAGTGGTTTCAGGATTTTACAGATTTACTTGAAGTAGCTTGGAGCAGGAGGCTTCAACACTAGATATAGAGTTAATTTCCCTTGTATTGTATATAGTTGTACTATGATGATGTATGTAAGTAAAATAAAGTTTTGTATTTCAAGATGTTATATAATATATTTTATTTAGTTCCATTGTGAGATTCATTATACTTAGATTTTGTTGTTTTCAGTTCTTCTTTTTCTTCTATTCTAACTTTCTTTTCTTTTTATTTCTCACCCTCTAACTTCTTTCTATTAACTTTCTGTAAATTTCCGACAATTGATTAGTTGATATGTGATATAGGATATGTATTAGTATCGATAATCAGGATCAGAACTTTTCGGGCCATTATAGTTGGTATCAGAGCAATGGTTTAGTATTAACCTTGGCTCTGTGGCGTAATTCGATAGAGGTGGGATCAGTAATGCTCTAGATTGAGTTTGAGTATGTGTGTGTACATATATATATATATATGTATGAGTGCATATTTATTAATTGATATACAATTGTTTTATATTGCATTGATTAGTTTGTCGAGTGGTTTATGAATTCTAGTCGATACGGTAGATGAAACTGTATCGATAGGTGTTTCTAAACTCTTGAATAGAGTAATACGATGCAATATTATTTTAAAGTTGGGTAAATGAAATAACCTTACTCAAAATTATATTTTTATATGAAAAGAATAATTTTCTGAAATTATTATTATGTATGGATGTGTCGATTATTATTGTTATAATCAAATCAGATTATAAAATTTAAAATCGTTGTATAGTAAACCAAATTGAACTTGTAAAGAATGAAATATACAATAAAGGCAAACTGGAAAAGTGTTTGAGAAAGACAAGATCTTTTGAAAAAATTCAAAGGTTTTGAGTTTAAAATGGAGCAGAGATAAGTGATTTCAATCTGGTTTAAAATAAAACCTAGAGTTAAGACTCTACAATTGGAAAATTCAACTGGAAATTGTAGGGTCAAGTTGAATAGTATTAAATTGGGTTGGAATTTGAAGTAGATAAATATGAGTAAATAGTTTGAACAATAAAATTTGGAATTTATTTTTCAAATGTAATCCAGGATTTTTTTTATAGAAAATGGGTTGATAAAAATTAAGATGTGGAGTTAAGAAATTGGTACCTTACTGGAGATTGGTTGAATTCAATGATTTTCTTAGTGTTAATCTGATGTTGATTTCGGTTTTCATGGTTGATACTTAGAGGATTAATTTCTTACCAGTTTTCGGCCAGGAACTGATGAATGTGGAAGAATAGTAATGTGTGAATACGAAACAAAAATGGTTTTTAAATGTAATAAACATATATTTCTAGTTATGAAAATGACTATGGTTGATAGTTAATTGCTGATGTATTGAATCTTTTGATTTCAGCGAAATGTTTGGTAGATAACCTGTGTGTTTTGGATGTTTTATTTGCTATGATTGTCAGGGGGTGACCGTAAATGTGTTGATATAAGTCTATGATTTGAATATAACTTGAATCCCCTCGTTACTCTTTAATTTCGGGGATGAAATTCTTTTAAGGAGGGTAGATTTTAACGACTCATTTTTTTTGGGTAATTCTATAATCTATAATGTATAGATTATACTGGTAATTTAATTAAAATAAATTTAATAAGATTTACATATTTTGAAAAATATCAGGAAAATTCCAATTAAATATAATTGTGATGGTTAAAATTCTGTAATCAATATATATAGGTGTATGAACTAAGTAATTATTGCTTTACCATTTTGTTGTATTTTAAAACTCATCTGAATATAGATTTACATAAAGTAAATATTTGATTACATCATGTAAAGAGGAAACACTAATAAACTGATCATTTATGCAAGTTGATCATTAATTTGATAATATTGATAAGATCTAAAAAAATTAAATTAGAATAATAATTTTATAGAATCATGTATACATATTAATTTGTTTATATATACACACACACATACATACATATGTATAATCAAGTATTTGTTGTCTTAACACTTTTTAACTACTTTGAAACTTGCTTTTACAAGTCATCTAGACTAATTAATGTAATATACATAAAGTAAATATCATTCTAACTTCAAATATTAGCATAAGAAGATTCTTGGCTAAAAGGGTATGCATTTATACATGATAAGAAAGGGGAGGTCATAGGCATTAAAAGGATCTGATTTGTTTTGATTGGTTTGTACACATGCATGTGCAAGTATAGCGGCAAGAACATGGATTAGCCGAATAACTTAGGATCAAAGTAATAGGCATTCCACATCACTATAGATGTAGCATACTACATATAGATAGCATCCTATCACCAGTCTAAAACACCCTTCACATCAACACTAAGAGCTAACCAACATCCTATTAGCTACTCCTCTTTAGCCTAGTTCCGGAACCCATTTTCACACGGAATGGCATACAAATGAGTATGTGAAAGCATGACTGGTCATGCATTTTATTGCCTGGAAGATGTAAATGAAAATTACCATACACATTTTCACTTCAATCAACACTACGTCACCCTTTCACACCACAAATAACTTCAGCATATAATATCAATCATCCTTAAGAATTGTCTAGCTTCTTAAATATGACCGTGAACATTTGTACATCAAAACATAGCTGAACCTACCTAAGCTTGACTGAAAAGGAAAGTTTATGATGAAAAGCCTAAATAATACTTCACTTCAAACACAGGAAAAAGTTGCAGCAACCTACATCATGTTTGCCTAAACACCTAGACAACCTAAGCCAAGTTTTCACCTATATAAACACAAAGGAAACTCAACAGACCCATACCAGTACACAAAGTAAACGAATGAAAATAGTAAACTAAAATTGGAAATGGCCAAGAAAACATGAACATTAACCTGGAACTGAGAGAAAGACTAAAACAGATAATAACAAGACAAGTGGTAGTGAACTCATTAACAATATTGTGCATAGAAAATACTTGGTGAGTAAACCACTTAATCTATCTATTGTTTATTTTTGATTTCTAATGAATTTAAACTATTGGTGTATGTACCATTCTCTTTGATTTGAATAAAGATGTTAATTTCTTAAATTAGTTAGATTAGTAGTAGGAAGTTTGGCAAAAACCTAGAATAAAATAAAATACAAAAGACAGTAACAACATTTTGTGAGTAAGCACTTTAAATGTCTATACCTTGTCATAGTCAGAATCCAATCTCCAATAAGTGCCCGCGGTTTTGATTGTATACTATATATGTGGAGTGTGAGATTCAAGAGTTCCGCTAGATTGCTATTTATTTGTATTTAGACACTATTATAATATCAGAATGAGTTACGATTGCAAAAATGTTTTGGGTTATCGTAAGGTAAAAACCATCCATATTTGTGTGTGGATCGGTCTTACGATTATCATTTATTTCAAAAGGATTTTTGAACGTTAAATCAAGCCGTTTTAAAAATCTTTTACTCACACCAGTTCCATGACTGACCCAGAGTTTATATTTCTATGTTTTCCCTAAACTCTTGGGTGCCAAAATTTGTATGGGCAATCAAGTGGTTTCAGGATTTTACATATTTACTTGAAGGAGCTTGGAGGAGGAGGCTTCAACGCTAGATATAGAGTTTATTTCAGTTTTATTGTATATGAGTTGTACTTTGATGATGTATGTAAGTAAAATAAAGTTTTGTATTTCAAGATGTTATATAATATATTTTATTCAGTTCCGTTGTGAGATTCATTATACTTAGATTTTGTTGTGTTCAGTTTTTCTTTTTCTTCTATTCTAACTTTCTTTTCTTTCTATTTCTCACCCTCTATCTTGTTTCTATTAACGTTCTGTAAATTTCTGATGATTGATTAGTTGATATGTGATACAGGATATGTATTAGTATCGATAATCATGATCAAAACTTTTCAGGCCGTTACGGTTGGTATCGGAGCAATGGTTTAGTAATAACCTTGGCTCTGTGGTGAAATTCGATAGAGATTGGGTCAGCAATGCCCTAGACTGAGTTTGAATGTGTGTGTATATATATATGTATATATATGAGTGCATATTTATTAACTGATATAAAATTGTTTTATATTGTGTTGATTAGATTGTCGAGTAATTTATGAATTTTGGTCGGTACGGTAGCCGAAACTGTATCGATAGGTGTTTCTAAACTCTTGAATAGAGTGATACGACATAATATTATTTTAAAGCTAGGTAAATGAAATAACTTTACTCAAAATTATAGTTTTGATATAAAAAGAATAATTTTCTGAAATTATTATTATATACGGATGTGTCGATTGTTATTGTTATAATCAAATCATATTATAAAATAAAAAATAGTTGTATAGTAAACCAAATTGAACTTGTAAAGAATGAAATATACAATAAAGGCAAATTGGAAAAGTGTTTGAGAAAAACAAGATGTTTTGGATAAATTCAAAGGTTTTGAGTTTAAAATGGAGTAAAGATATGTGATTTCAATCTGGTTTGAAATAAAACCAGGAGTTAAGACTCTGGAATTAGAAAATTCAACTGGAAATTGTAGGGTTAGGTTGAATAGCATTAAATTGGGTTGGAATTTGAAGCAGATAAATACGAATAAACAGTTTGAATGATAAAATTTGGAATTTATTTTCCAAATGTAATCCAGGATATATTTTTTTCTATAGAAAATGGGTTAATTTGGGTTGATAAGAATTAAGACGTGGAGATAAGAAATTGGTACCTAACTGGAGATTGGTTTAGTTCAATGATTTTATGAGTGTTACTCTAATGTTGATTTCAGTCTTCGGGTTTCTTACTTAGAGGATTATTTTCTTACCAATTTTCTGTCAGGAACTGATGAATGTGGGAGAATAGTAACGTGTGAATATGAAACAAAAATGTTTTTCAAATGTAATAACATATATTTCTAGTTATGAAAATTACTGTTGTTGATAGTTAGTTGCTGATGTATTGAGTCTTTTGATTTATATGAAATGTTTGGTAGATAACCTGTGTGTTTTGGATTCTTTGTTTGTTATGATTGTCAGGGGATGACCGTGAATGTGTTGATATAAGTCTATGATTTGAATATAACTTGAATCCCCTTGTTACTCTTTAATTTCGGGGATGAAATTCTTTTAATGGCGATAGATTGTAACGACCTAGTTTTTTGACTAATTCTATTATCTATAATGTATAGATTATACTGGTAATTAAATTAAATTAAATTTAATAAGATATACATATTCTAAAAAATATCAGGAAAATTACAATTAAATATAATTGTGATGGTTAAAATTCTGTAATCAATATATATAGGTGTATAAACCAAGTAATTATTGTTTTACAATTTTGTTGTATTTTAAAACTCATCAGAATATAGGATTTACATAAAGTAAATATTTGATTACATCATATAAAAAGGAAACACTAATAAAATTGATCATTTATGAAAGTTAATCATTAGTTTGATAATATTGATAAGATCTAAAAAAAAAATTAGAATAATCATTTTATAGAATAATGTATACATATTAATTTGTTTATATATATATATATATATACACACAAATATATATATATATATATGTATAATCAAGTATTTTTTAATATCTAGGAATTTCGCTCGATCCAAATCGATCGCTAAACCGACCAAGACCGTTTGAAACGCCTGATTGTTTTGAGAACACGACAAATTGGAATGCAAACAGAAGAACATTTCATTGTTTATTACAACAATTCCATCAGAATACAAGAATATACAGAGTATGAATAAATATTACACATTTGATAATTATCAGAGATTTAAATACATTACTGCAGCAGAAAAATAATACAAAACATAACTGAAAGAAATACACGGATACAGAGCTTTCCGAATATCACTTCAGCTATAAACCAGGATCATGTGAATACAAATCTGCAAAACCCAACTACTAGCTGCCCGTGCGGAAAATAAGGGCACCCAGAGTTTAGGATAAAACAATAAACTCCAGGTCAGTCATGTGACTGGTGTGAGAACTAAAACAGTTATTAATCTTTATTTTAAAGTTAGGTAAATCAAGGGACCACACCGTATAACACGGAACGGGTTTTTACCCAAAGAATACCAGTGCATATCACAACAGCGCAATGCTAAATAAAGAAAATGAAGCTATTATAAGACCCAGTTCCCATCACACAATGCAACGCAAGCCGGAGGATAGGGTTTTCCCTTATAATAGCCAAAGAATGCTTGATACGTGAAATTTCATATTTTATTATTACTATAAGTGAAGAAATCAACTTCAAATATAAATGTATCAATCATAGACAGCATAGTATCCCATGCTACTATGTCGCCATAATAGGTTCTACAAATAAAACCGAATGTCACGTATTGGAAATTAGATTCCATCATGAGTCGAGGCAAGGGGCAAGCTCCTCTCCGTTCGATACACTCTAGCAAATGTCTTAGGACCACACACAACGATCCTTGGAATCGGTTGGGCCGGTCCTCTCTTACTTTTGAGGATTGGCAATTCTTGAACACACGTTTCCCGGTCCTATCAGACCTATATCCGAGGCGCCTCGCATTCAAACAACCACACAGGTAAAAAGTATATAAATGTCAGGGCTGGTAGGTCACTGACATCACCCATAGCTAGAAAGAAACGTCGCGTTCTCCCAATGGTCCTTATCCCGTTTTTGACTCATACCGAAGTGTGAGGCTCACGAATTATACACAAAGCTATGCCACATAGGCCATGCTTTGATCATCAACCACAAGACTTTGCTTTTTAACAGAAGCCTTGATCATTTGCCACTTAGGCATGCCACACAGGCAATTCACGCCATGCGATTGATATCCATCAATATATAACCTCTGAGCTCGTACTTCTCAGAGAAGGGCGTTAAACAAGAGAATAAATTCTCCGCCGCCAAACAGATATATATTTAATAGAAATCAATCACACAGAATAAAATCCAATGTTAGACACACAGTCCATTTACAAGTTCGTTCTGGGTCTGAACGAAACCGGAGGAACCTTATTCCTCACATATCCATCGATCTCCAAGTACGTCTGGACGATCACCAACTGATTCCCTCCTCTTGGGTGTACAGCCCAATCAAGATCATCAGTAATCATCCAAACGATCTGAAGACCTCCGGTCTTCAACCACCATCTTCTACTTATCGTCGAATCAGTAATTCAGAATGGGTATAAACCCGGCCTTTCTGAATTACTCGCGTATATAATAAACAAGTGCTACATAAACACAACATACGCCTCATTCCAATTCAGGATATTCTTTATTCAAATATTCACTTTCTTAGGGAAAGGTTCCCATTAATTTTATCAAAGATAAATTCTTCTAAATTTATTCTTTAATCTTCCTTTGGATATCATTTCAAACCGTGTTAAGGTTTTCCAAACTAGTCAGGATTAGCGAACCACACCGAAGTAATCATTTATTTTATTTCCCAATCCCAACCTATTCATCCCATGGAGCAAAACTGGTAATACTCCATATCTAACACCACGGTGTTATCGGTAAATATTAATTACCATTTCATGTTCAAATCTAATTAATGATTTAACTATCGCTTGGAGCAAAACTGGTGATACTCCATTCTCGATCACTTTAATCTAATTAAAGATTCATTAAAACTTCACTTAGTTTTAATCTTCCCACAAATCAATATCCTGTCTTTAACTGGGTTAAAGAACCAATGTCATCTAAAACACGGTTCACGATAAACCCGAAATCACATTCCATTGTTAATCGGGTTAAAGAACATGTGTTGTTTAAAATACCGCTCACGATAAACCCAAAAACCAATTTAAATTCAATTCCAATTAAATACTAATTAACTGGACAATTTCACTAAATCTTAACTAAAAGATTTATTCTTTTCTAAACTAGGTTCAAGAACAGTGTTATTTAAGACACCATTCATGATGAACCCAAAATCCCATTTGATATTAAATACAAGGCTCTGAATAGAAAATATATCGGCTTATATTCAATATCAAATTCTGAAACCAACAAATATCGTATTGGAAATAATGATATAAATATGTCTTTCAAATTTACTCAACCATGTATGTATAATCACGAAATCCAACATCGAAATATTCCGAAGATAATTTCGATTCAAATCCATTCCAATTCGTATATCGGAAATTCTGATTATTTTAAAACCACTTCAAATCCAATTTATTTATTCGAAAATATTGGATTATAATTCTAGTTCATAACTAGTTCATTTCGATAAAAATATATTTTTATCCTTTTTAAATATGGTATTTTTCACCCCAATTCTTTCTAAGTCATTTATTATGATTTTACACAAATTATTAGTATTTTTAATAATTTTATCAAGGCTCGTACAGTCGATTTCCAATAACAGTCGTCGAACTGCACTTACAGCGACCTTTTCCAAATTTGATTTGGACATAATTCCAAATCCAATCGTTAGATTTCAAATCTCTAATATTCATTGGAAAGCTCTTTTCGATACGAACCCAACGGTTCCGGTTTCAGGAGAATCCGACGGTCGGATCTCCCGTAACGTCAATTCGAAGTCAATGGTCGAAATTCGCGAGCTGCCGTAACGTCAATTTTCATATCATTAATATATAAATGATAATATTTTCAAAACGTTATATTTTGAAATCACTTCCTTTTCTATATTCATTATAAAAACGAATATAATCGACATAAATATCGTTCGCGTCGAAATGGCGCATATCTAATCAACACGGCTTTATATATTTCAATAACTTTGTTATTCTATTCAACAAATGAATATTTTCTTCAACACATGAATATATATTTTATTCAACACATGAATATTTATTCATTCTTACTTACAATAAAAATGTGAGTTTTATTGTATAAATATTTTATTCAACACATGAATAGTTTCAACACATGAATATTCTCAACACATGAGTATCGTCAACACATGACTATTTTTGTTATTTAATATATTTTATAAAATTATGATTTCTATCGTTTAATTCTTAATCAGACTCCAACCGTAAATTAGTAAGAGAACGATTCCCTAAGTATGAACCCCGAAGGCCGAAACAAACATCAGATCAATACGCAGGAAACCACTCATCTTATCTAGTTTCCAGTTAGTTTCTAATTTTATATATGATAAAGATGTAAATTTTATTGTTAAAATATTTCGTTCAACACATGATAAGTTTTAACACATGAATATTCTCAACACATGAGTATCGTCAACACATGACTATTTATTCTATTCAACACATGAATCTTTATTTTATAATATTCTTTATTTTCCAAATTGGAATGAGGCCCAATCAATTACCATATAATGTTAATTATATGGATTTCATACAACACATGTATATAATAGCAATGATAAATAATCAACCATCATCCAAAGTGCACTACACAACTGTCTGTCAACCTATCGATTGACATACAACCAGACAATCGGGAGTAGTATACGTCAAATATTATCCCAACACCCGTGTGGGGTTTCAGTCAACAAACACAGCATTTTATTTGTGCAGTTGGGCGATGTGTAAAATTTATCGTCCCAATCAATATATTTCAAATGGGTGTACATAAACAAATCGTTCGATTTGTAAATGAATATTTATTTATTCAAATTCACGTTAAATTTATATTTTTAATGATAAATAATTTATTTCAACACATGAATATATATTTTGTTCAACACATCACAATATTTTTCACCACACAACAAAATCAAACAAGTCGTCCATGGTCTGTGGACGACGGGTGTCGGGTGCTGCTAAGCACCATCTGCATCCTAGTATATATTTTTAACTAGAAAACAAGATTTAAAGTGAGAAGTTCTCACCAAGAACTAAACCAAACGCCGCGACTCTTCATATGTAGAAAATCTTCGTCGTGTTTCCAATGAGATCTGTTCAACACCGTTTGTGTTAAAAAATATATTTTTAACCACACTTCTTCCTATATATGGATTATATTTTTATATCGTTGCTTCGTATATAAAAATCATATTTTTCTCTCACCATTCTCTATATAAAAATCACATTTTTATATATACAGATCGTATTTTTATATCTCTACTACATATGTAAAAATCACTCCTTTACACCGCTACTTCCATGATAAAAATTATATTTTTATCTTGCTAGTAATATAATAAAAATTATATTTTTACTTCTCTACATACATAGAAATTATATTTTTAACCTTTCTATAATATAAAAATCGTATTTTTAATCTTTCTATAATATAAAAATCATATTTTTAATCTTTCTATAATATAAAAAATCATATTTTTTATAGCAAAACACTTCTTTTATTTTCTAAAAAATGTAACCTTTTTCCCTAATTAAAAATCATCTCTTTTCTACATTAAAGGTCGAATCTTTATCATAAAAAATCTAATCTTTATGACTAAGCTGAATATATAAAAATCCATTTTTTATAACTAATTTATTTATATAAATAAA
This sequence comes from Allium sativum, assembly GCA_030737875.1. Classification (NCBI taxonomy): domain Eukaryota; kingdom Viridiplantae; phylum Streptophyta; class Magnoliopsida; order Asparagales; family Amaryllidaceae; genus Allium; species Allium sativum. Next base: position 155,689,193 of record CM060912.1, read on the forward strand.
ACTGAAAATAAAGTAAAATAAATGTAAATAAATATAAAAACTCACTTTTTATCATTCACGTGGTTGGAGGAGGCTTAGGAGAGCCACTGACGGTCGGCGGCGGCGCCACATTGGCCGGAGCAGCGAAGAAGTGGGGTTTCGGGGCTTTAACAATTTAAAAATCCAGTTTCTGTAAGAAAGGAGGGTCCACAGATTGACTGGGGTGGTGGGTGGCGGCGCTAGGGCACGCTGGTAGTGGCGGGGTAGCGCTGGCCGTGGTGGGGCCGGAGGTGGCGGGCGCTGGCCTGGGAGACGGGTTTTGGTGAAGAAGGGGGCTAGGGTTTGGGTTTTCAAGGCTTGAATGGATCGGAGGAGAAGAGAGCAGAGGGGCGAAGGGGGGGCCAAGCGTCGGAGGGCCGCCGGCCTTGGTGGTGGCGGGCGCGACGAAGGGGGGGCGACTGGGACAAGGCGCGGGTTTTAATTTTGTTTTTTTGCTTATCGTTCAACTGAAATGAGAGAGGGAGGTGAGAGAGGGCATAAGGGGGTTGACCAATTATTATAATTTATTTTATTTTATACCCAAAAAGTAATTTTTTTTTCTTTCGAACTCAAAATCGAACCCACCGACTGTCTTCCCTAGCTAATTACCCCCATTCCGAACACAATGGGATATGTTTCATAATCCAATTCGCTTGTTACGACCAGTTTCCATTCAAATTAAAATATAAACCAATGTATATTGAACTTGAAAGTACATTTCAATTTATCGGGACCACATACGGACTCTAAAAATTCCTGAAAAATATTTTCTAGCTTAGTATTGATGATACGGTCCTAACAAAACTAATTTCGTCATATTCTGAGACTGTTTGAAAAATGGCCATTTTCCAGTCGATTAAATTCAACTGAAACTGGTCAAAACATGTTAAACTGTGCCACGCTCACATATTGATTCAGAAAATTATGAATTTTGAAACCTAGCAATAATTTGACATCCCGGATCCAACAAAAGTGGTTTCTCCAAAAACGAAGGTCGTTTGCAAAATTTCCATTTTTAAGGGCCAAAATTCCATAACGACTATTCTGAATTTTCAACTGGGCATAACTTTTTATTCCTACTATGAAATTTCAATTTTTCGGATTCGTTGGAAAGATATTCTCAAATAGATTCAAATATTTTTGGTTTCGCTAAAATCCGATTTATTTAGAATCCTGCACATTCATTTGAACTTTGAAATCGAATTTTCAAACTACCGCGCCATTTTCAATTCCTTTTATAATTAAAAATAAATATTTATATTCTAATGACGATTCAAATAAATATATACGTTCTAATTCTATTCAAAATAAATTTCTCGTTGTTATTATTTAAAATAATTCATTTTAAATATTCAAAATTCAATAAAATTTCCAAAAAAAAAAATTGGCTCAGAATTTCCGGGTTGTTACATATTTGTTGTCTTAACACTTTTTGACTACTTTGAAACTTGCTTTTACAAGTCATCTAGACTAATTAATGTAATATACATAAAGTAAATATCATTCTAACTTCAAATATTAGCATAAGAAGATTCTTAGCTATAAGGGTATGCGTTTATACATGACAAGAAATGGGAGGTCATAGGCATTAAAAGGATCTGATTTGTTTTGATTGGTTTGCACACGTGCACGTGCAAGTATAACAGCAAGAACATGGATTAGCCGAATAACTTAGGATCAAAGTAATAGGCATTCCACATCACTATAGATGCAGCATACTACATATAGATGGCATCATATCACCAGTTTAATAAACCATTCACATCAACACTAGGAGCCCGCCAACATCCTATTAGCTACCCCTCTTAAGCCTAGTTCTAGAACCCATTTTCACATGGAATGGCATACAAATGAGCACGTGAAAGCATGACTTGTCCTGCACTTTATTGCCTGGATGATGTAAATGAAAATGACCATACATATTTTCACTTCAATCCACACTACATCACCCTTTCATACCTCAAATAACTTCAACATATACCATCAATCATCCTTAAGAACAGCCTAGCTTCTTAAATATGACCATGTACATTTGTACATCAAAACATAGCTATACAAGCCTATGCTTAACTGAAAAGTAAAGTTTTTGATGAAAAGCCTAAATAATACTTCACTTCAAACATAGGAAAAAGTTGTAGCAACCTCCACCCTGTTTTCCTAAACACCTAGACAACCTAAGCCAAGTTTTCACCTATACATACACATAGGAAACTCAATAGACCCATACCTGTTCACAAAGTAAACAAATGAAAACAATGAGATAAAATTGGAAATGGAAATGGCCAAGAATATATGAGCACAAACCTGGAACAGAGAGAAAAACTAAAGTAGAGAATAGCAAGACAAATGTTAGTGAACTCATTAACAAGATTGTGCACAGAAAATACTTGGTGAGTAAACCGCTTAATCTATCTATTATTTATTTTTGATTTTTAATGAATTCAAACTATTGGTGTATGTTCCATTCTCTTTGATTCAAATACTGATGTTAATTTCTAAAATTAGTTAGAATAGTAGTAGGAAGTTTGACAAAAATCTTGAATAAAATAAAATACAAAAGACAGTAACAATATTTTGTGAGTAAGCACTTTAAATGTCCATACCTTGTCATAGTCGGAATCCAATCTCCAATAAGTGCCCGCGATTTTGATTGTATACTATATATGTGGACCGTGAGATGCAAGTGTTCCGCTAGATTGCTATTTGTTTGTATATAGACAATATTATAATATCAGAATGAGTTATGATTTCAAAAATGTAGGTTATCGTAAGGTAAAAACCATCTGTATTTGTGTGTGGATCTGTCTTACGATTATCATTTATTTCAAAAGGATTTTTGAACATTAAATCAAGCTATTTTAAAAATCTTTTACTCACACCAGTCCCATGACTGGCCCAGAGTTTTTTTTATGTTTTCCCTAAACTCTTGGGTGCCCAAATTTGTATGGGCAGTCAAGTGGTTTCAGGATTTTACAGATTTACTTGAAGGAGCTTGGAGCAGGTGGCTTCAACGCTAGATATAGAGTTTATTTCCATTGTATTGTATATGATTTGTACTATGATGATGTATGTAAGTAAAATAAAGTTTTGTATTTCAAGATGTTATATAATATATTTTATTCAGTTCCATTATGAGATTCATGATACTTAGATTTTGTTGTGTTTGGTTCTTCTTTTTCTTCTATTCTAACTTTCTTTCCTTTCTATTTCTCACCCTCTACCTTCTTTCTATTAACGTTTTGTAAATTTCTGATGATTTATTAGTTGATATGTGATACAGGATATGTATTGGTGTCAATAATCGGGATTAGAAATTTTCGGGCCATTATATTCAGCTTTTACGTTTCTTAATTAGTTCACTATTTCCTAGTTATCAAGTTTTAGAGTCTGAAAGATTAGTTACTCTTCCCTTAATGATGTGAGCATCATGCTTAAGCAACTCAAAAACTAGTAGTTATTTTGGGACAAGGGTTCTCTAAACACAACCTTCAATGAAGGGCTAAATGGCCTGTAGGAAGGGGGTTCTTGTAACGACCCGGATTTTGAGCGACTTTGGTTATCGACGTAAGCTCGACGTCGATAACCAAAACATCGAAAAATCCCGGTAATTAATGAAAGAAAATAGAAGGTGAGAATAGATAAGATAGAAACTTAGAATAGAAGAAGAAGAAGAACACAACATCAGAGTAACACGAACCTCACAGCGGAACGAATAACATATAATAGATAACATAACTTTGAAATATAACAGTTATGTATACAATAGCACTTATCAGAGTACAACACTTACAACACAGCGGAAATAACTATAGCTATATGATCCTGTAGCCTCCTGCTCCACGCTCTTCCAGTATATCTGTAAATTCCTGACTACTTGACTGCCCGTACAAAATTAGGCACCCAAGAGTTTAGGGAAAACAACAAAGTAAACTCCGGGTCAGTCATGGGACAGGTATGAGTACAGTTTAAACAGGTATATGAACAAGTAAACGATATCTCATAAGACCACGCCGCAGAACGGAACGGGTTTTTCCCTTATGAGAATCCAAAATATCTTTATATCAAAAACCTTTTGATATTATAATAATGTCTATGTACAAATAGATATCAACTAGCAGAAACGCTTTCATCTCACGTTCTACATATATAGTATACAATCAAAATCGCAAGCACGTATTGGATAATGGATTTCCAACTATGACAAGGTATGGAACCACCTTCCGATCAGTGTACTCTAGGAACGATACACTGGAGTTCAACAAGAACATCTTGTAACTCAGCCACACATGACCGACCACTCATTTCGCTTGAGTGTATCGAATGTACATCACCAACGGTTGGGATCAGCAACCGTTCCCGTATATATATGGGACAGCATTGATAGATTTAAGAAACAAATGAATATTCACTAGATAGGTGATTATACACCCTACTTCGGTGCGACCGACTTAGCCATGCTGCCTGCCCGATTTCTGTCATTTACTGGTTGATGAGGCTAGAAGCTACGCTTTATCATTACATCAGATTCACTTCGAATGCTACATTGTCAAATCCATCGGAATCACTAATTGATGTCTACAACAGTACATTACGTGTTAGCTAAAGAAGTTTCCTTCTCCGCTTCCACTCTTGGTATAGTTGAAGAAATCAATGTACGTGACCGTTTGGAAATACTATGTCAGACATCCATCTTCATTCACTTAGAAATGTCACATCGTCATACCCGCCAAATCACAAATTTGACTTATCCAAAAATAACACGGGTATACAGCTAAGAGAAACGAATTCCTCTGCAACCAAACGTGAATACGTTTGAACAGATCAACTTATGCGATCTATTGGATATACTCTGTCAGACCTTCGTCCATACAAGTTGTCCTGGGACTGGACAAACCGAAGGCAATATTCTGTAGACAGGATAGTCCTTGCATTTTACCCCGTCTTCAATTATCTTTGGCATATATGATTCGCAACGCTTATGCCAATACAGAGTGGTTCTATGGATAATAATCCAACCGGTCTCTCCATATTAACAACGTTAAAATGGTCAAAACTTCGATAGTCGGTGAGTTAACTATCAAAGAAAAACAAGTGTGCAAAACAACGATATTATTTCCAAATGGAAATTATATCGAACAAACATCATTTAACATAAATCTCTTTAGTTCATTTATTTACTTATCTCATGTTTCCCTATATTCTAAATTCTTATTTTCTTTTATCAGAAAACATTTCTGATTCTCGTTTGGAAAACATTTCCAAAACTCCTTTACGATCAAACCTTACCATTTCTTAGTTAAGAAGGAAGTCACTCAAGTTGGGGTATAATTACCTCTCAGACCTTAACTGAACAACGTTATAACTTCGAAATGGTCAAAGTTTATCTTTTAATCTTTAACAACTTCTTTACGCCTTTCTCGGATCCAATTTTACTAATCCACTTCTATATTTAAAACATTGGTTATAACGATAACGTTATAATCCCTACTTTCGAATTATCTAACTTTAATTATAACTTCTATTCTTATTAGTGAATAATTAACCTAACACTTATTTATTTATAAATAAATAAATCTCTATTTAAACACTGGAAAGTATAAGTACTTTCCCGAATTCGATATAATCGAATTTGCCGATTAACTCTCTTCGAGAAATCTCTATTTGCTTAACTCTTCTTCAAATAACCTATAATCGATTAACTCCTTCTCGAATAAACGATATTCGATAATCTCTCTTCGAATAACTAATATTCGATAACTCTTCCTTTTCAAATATCTCATATTTGAAAATCTCACTTCGATTAAACTATAATCGATAACTCCCTTCGATGAAACTAACATCGATAACTCCTTTCGATGAAACTAACATTGATAACTTCTTTCGATGAAACTAACATCGATAACTCCTTTCGATGAAACTAACATCGATCACTTTAACTCGACGAACTTAACTCGACTAACTTAACTCGACTAACTTAACTTGACTCGACTAACTCGACTTACTTGGTTCGACCAATTCGATTCGATTAACTAGGCTCGACTAACTTGACTAACTTAACTCGACTTACTTGGTTCGACCAATTCGATTCGATTAACTAGGCTCGACTAACTTGGTCGAACCACCCGATCAACTTAACTTATTTAACTTAACTTATTTCTCAACTCGATCAACTCGATTAACTCCTATCGAATAACTAATATTCGATTAAACTCCATTCGCTTGACTCTAGATCGCAGCGTTCACAATGGTTACGCCTGACTCCCTCAGGTAACATCCGACCGCCGTAGGCTATTTACAGCCCTGTGAATTACGCTAGCAGTCGTTCGAGATGGTAACTTACCCCGAATACTATGTTTGACTAACTCTGTCTCACTTAACTATATTTGATTAACTCTAGCTCGTTTTAACTCTAATCGATTAATTCAAACTGATTAACTCTAACTGGTTAACTCTACCTAGTTAACTCTAACTGGTTAACTCTATTTGACTAACTCGACTTGACTAACCCCTTTCGAATAACATATTCGATTAACTAACTTTCGAATACCATATTCGATTAACTAACTTCGAATACCATATTCGATTAACTAACTTCGAATACCATATTCGATTAACTCCTTTCGAATGTCTATATTCGATTAACTAACTTCGAATACCATATTCAATTAACTAACTTCGAATACCATATTCGATTAACTCCTTTCGAATGTCTATTTTCGATTAACTATCTTCGAATACCATATTCGATTAACTAACTTCGAATACCATATTCGATTAACTCCTTTCGAATGTCTATATTCGATTAACTATCTTCGAATACCATATTCGATTAACTAACTTCGAATACCATATTCGATTTCTCCTTTCGAATACCATATTCGATTAACTAACTTCGAATACCATATTCGATTAACTCCTTTCAAATGTCTATATTCGATTAACTAACTTTGAATACCATATTCGATTAACTAACTTCGAATACCATATTCGATTAACTAACTTCGAATACCATATTTGATTAACTCCTTTCGAATGTCTATATTCGATTAACTATCTTCGAATACCATATTCGATTAACTAACTTCGAATACCATATTCGATTTCTCCTTTCGAATACCATATTCGATTTCTCCTTTCGAATACCATATTCGATTAACTATTCACTTTATAAAGATTTCCTTTTTAACAACGTTTTATTCATTTGAAAAGATTTACTTTTAAATAACGGTTCTACACTTTAAAAATGATTTCCTTTTTATAATGTTCCCTTTCCAATTCTATTTGTAAATGGTTTACAAATATTTCCTTTTCAAATTTATTCTTGAAATATTCTAACTCCTTAAATTCCCGGGAAAATTCGCCATAACCTCCTTTGTATCGGGAGCATCGGGAAAATCCCCAAACCCGCCACACAGGCCTTTCCATTCAAAAAGAAATGTTTTGAATTTATTTCCTTTTCAAATATCTCCTATTTATAAATATTCCAATTTATAAACATTTCTTATTTATAAATATTCCACTTTATAAATATCTCTTATTTATAAATATCCCATTTTATAAATATTCTATTTTCAATATCACTTTGAAAATTCCCTTATCTACATTCCGGTATTTCTTATGGTATTTAACACACCATATAACAACGATAACTATCGTCCAAAACACACATAATCAACGTCAGATTATATATCACATTATATATCACAATATATAAATCACAGTAAAATAACTGTTGAGGAATCCAGTTGGATTCCTCCAACCTGTTTCCCTGCATCACAGATGTTAGACAATATAGATAACATCACTTTCAGTTCCATATGATATATTCTGTTAAACAGAATCAATATAGAAATTCAACTAACTGACTAGTAGTTCAATCAAACAGTCAACATACAGTCAATCAACCAATATCTAACAGTTCTAAAAATACAACATGAAATTAAAAACTTTTCAGAGTTGGTGAGTTTTACTCACTTTGGCAGTTCATCGTTAAAGAACGATAAACTGTTATTTGATTTGAATCAAACAATTTATTTCGCCATAAATTCATACGAGCTCCATTCCACTCTCGGTCAGTTCCAGTGCGTAGTGTCCGTCCATACGGTCCCGACGCAACTTACGGTTTGAAATTCTGATAAAGTATGAGGATGTTATCATATTTACAAGTTCATGTATATTTTATAATAAACTAAACTAACATTATTGAATAAACGGCCCTTTACCACCTTCGATTTCTCCCCGGCCCAAACAAAACCGTAGGCCCATTTCCACTTCAAAGCCCACCACTTTATTTGGTTCGGTCCTCCTCCTTCCACGATGCCAAAAAAATGCCGTGACCTGGTGATTGCTCTCACCATTTCGAATAGCTTCCTCCACCCCTAACTCGGTCAATCCTCCACCGAATCACCCACACAAGCCACCATTGCCTTGCTCTTGCCGAGCTCATCCTCCCCATACCCTTTTTCCTCTACTGATCTCCTCCTGTCTTTTCCGTCGAAACCCATCCCACGCCAGTACAGGAAATCGAGCGACCCTTTTCAATACCAACAACCCAAAAAAATCCACACGAGGTGCTATACGATCTCCTAAACCCCAAACCAAAGTCGAATCGAGCTAAATAACTACCTTTCGTCAGAATTTCCGAGCCCTAGGCTCCATGAACACACGCTGGAAAACAGCCCAGCGAACATGAGTACATCGAGACTCATTAAACCCAAATCAAAACAAAGAGGATTGCTCTGTGATCTCATATATATGGGTCTTACAATTTATAGGATTTTCTCCTATTTGATTTCTATTTTTCAACTCTCGATTTGGTTTTTCTGAAAATGAAAGGTAGCGGCGCATTTGACCAGAAGAGAAATAGGTTTTGGGTTATGAGATGTTAAGGATGTATTTATAGGCAAATCGAAATATCTAGATATTTTATTTTTGATTATTTTATTCATTTATATTATAATGCTGCCAGTATTCGCCTTCTAAAAATCTATACTATTACATATGATAGCTAAAAATCATGAAACTGGACATGCAGCTAGAGTTCGACATTACGGTCCCAATGAAACTAGTTTCGTCGAATTCCGACCTTGTATGCTCACACAGCGTATTTTTAACTGTCAAAATACTGACTGTTTCTCACATTAAAAATCCGTACGGCCACACAGTGACTCTAAAAATCACGAAAATTGACATCTAACAATAATTTGATGTTGCGGATCCAACAAAATTAGTTTCGTCGAATTTCGAGGTTGTTTGCAAAAGTGGCTATTTTTACAGCTTTGAATAACCCATTTAAATATATAAATATATTTAAATATAATTAAATTAAATATTAATAATTTAATATAATCGTATATATTCACCGAGGAATATCACACGGCTCAAGGGTAATTATATATTCGATATTTCGAGTCCAGATTGAATCGATATTCAATTTACATTGAAAACCCTTTTATAACGTATATAAAGCATTACGAATTATAAAGGAATTCCGCAGCGACTTTTCTGAAATTTGATTTGGACATAACTCAAAATCTACACGACGAAATCTCGATTTTTCTCTTCCATTAGAAAAATATACTCCACCAGCTCCACACGTTTCTTGTTTCACAGAAATCCGGCTTAAAACGAATCATGTACATTCAGTTGAAGTTCAAATCGCCAAATAGCGAACTGCAGCACCATTTCGAGCTCGTTTATAAATATATTACAAACTATACGTTCAACTGTCGTCGATTCAATATAATCGTTATTATATTTTGAATCGAAACTCCACCAAATCTCGTATGCTATTCAATTCACACGATATTGTGAATTTCACTATTTCCGACTATTTCGACATTATAATATATTATTATATTATAATTATTTATTAAATATTCAATATTATTTAATTAAACGATCATTAACTTTTCTAAATCACCAATTATATAATTAAATGAATTAATTATATACCTCTAAAAATGCGGGTCATTACATTCTTCCCCACTTAAAATAATTTCGTCCTCGAAATTGCTAAGTTAGAGGACGACCCTAGCTATTGGAATTACTAAGATTCGTTTACCCCTTATTTCTGATTTTAACGGAACCAATTAATATCGACTAAAATATTTATTCATTCCGACAACTAAAATTTTCAAAAATTCTGAAAATTTTCTAACACTTTAAATTTTCAAAAAATTTCGCCAGCGTTTCCTTTGTACTGGTAAATAGCTCAAACTCCAACTCGCCTCTCTGGGCCATCTCCAACCCAAAAGAAAATCAAACAGCCAAGCGGCTTGCCAATTCGGCTCATAAATCTCATGCTTATATCAAATGTAAACTTGTATCTTTTTGTCGGGTATATCAACTTTATCCCTTACACCTGTTATCAATCCACATATAATAATGTCATCTTAATCAATTTCCAATCTGTTTTTGCTCACAAATCAAACCATAGGCTTATACTCAAGTCCAACTTCATTTCCAATTCGAGTTCCAATCTCAATTTCAAACTCTTAACTCCCCGACCCAATATCATTTCAAAATCTCTATGTTACAAATCCCTTTTTATCTTGATATTTTCTATTACAATTCGAATTCCACTTAACTGGGTTCCATTCCAGTTTGCCTCCACAATTTTTATTCAATTGCTTTTAAATTCAAACCGTCTTTTTCCTGGGAGTTTCAAATCACTTTTCCATATCAAAAATCAAAGTATTTAGTTCAAAGTACCAAAACAACTTGTTTTTCTCAAACCATTCAAAAACAAAATCTTTGGTAGTAATCCGTCGCTTAGCAGCTCAAAACGAACACTGATGACGTCGCGATTCATCATCAGGGTTATTTCCCAGCTACCGAAGTGAGTTCAATACTATAGCACTTTCAAAACCCATTTTTAAACATTTCCACCTTGAAATCAATTCCAAATATCCTTTTACAATGTTGTAAACAAATTTAAAATCTCCCAGGATCTTAAAATTCACATATATTAAATCCAGATTCATTTACAAACACCTTTCCCATCTCTGGGATTTTAAATTCCAATTCTGATCTAAATTCAGATTTAATTCATCTTATCTCATATACTTTACTTATATGAATTCTGATTGGTTACATATAACCATTTCACATTTTATAATCTTATCTGATTATAATTACTACCAGCACATCCTATATATGATAATATATCACATATCCCTACTGTGTCGGTCCATCGTATTCAAGTGTTTATTTACTCCTACCGATACAGTGGATCAAACTGATCGACCAGAACTCATAAACTACTCAACCGACGAATCTCCACAATATAAAACCATTTTTATATCAAATACAAATACGCACTCGTATATATACACTCAAACTCAATCTAGGGTATTACTAACCATATCTCTACCAAGTCACGCCACAGAGCCAAGTAATTCTAAACTTAAGCTCTGATACCAACTGTAACGACCCAGATTTTGAGCGACTTTGGTTATCGACGTAAGCTCGACGTCGATAACCAAAACATCGAAAAATCCCGGTAATTAATGAAAGAAAATAGAAGGTGAGAATAGATAAGATAGAAACTTAGAATAGAAGAAGAAGAAGAACACAACATCAGAGTAACACGAACCTCACAGCGGAACGAATAACATATAATAGATAACATAACTTTGAAATATAACAGTTATGTATACAATAGCACTTATCAGAGTACAACACTTACAACACAGCGGAAATAACTATAGCTATATGATCCTGTAGCCTCCTGCTCCACGCTCTTCCAGTATATCTGTAAATTCCTGACTACTTGATTGCCCGTACAAAATTAGGCACCCAAGAGTTTAGGGAAAACAACAAAGTAAACTCCGGGTCAGTCATGGGACAGGTATGAGTAAAACAGTTTAAACAGGTATATGAACAAGTAAACGATATCTCATAAGACCACGCCGCAGAACGGAACGGGTTTTTCCCTTATGAGAATCCAAAATATCTTTATATCAAAAACCTTTTGATATTATAATAATGTCTATGTACAAATAGATATCAACTAGCAGAAACGCTTTCATCTCACGTTCTACATATATAGTATACAATCAAAATCGCAAGCACGTATTGGATAATGGATTTCCAACTATGACAAGGTATGGAACCACCTTCCGATCAGTGTACTCTAGGAACGATACACTGGAGTTCAACAAGAACATCTTGTAACTCAGCCTCACATGACCGACCACTCATTTCGCTTGAGTGTATCGAATGTACATCACCAACGGTTGGGATCAGCAACCGTTCCCGTATATATGGGACAGCATTGATAGATTTAAGAAACAAATGAATATTCACTAGATAGGTGATTATACACCCTACCTTTGTGCGACCGACTTAGCCATGCTGCCTGCCCGATTTCTGTCATTTACTGGTTGATGAGGCTAGAAGCTACGCTTTATCATTACATCAGATTCACTTCGAATGCTACAATGTCAAATCCATCGGAATCACTAATTGATGTCTACAACAGTACATTACGTGTTAGCTAAAGAAGTTTCCTTCTCCGCTTCCACTCTTGGTATAGTTGAAGAAATCAATGTACGTGACCGTTTGGAAATACTATGTCAGACATCCATCTTCATTCACTTAGAAATGTCACATCATCATACCCGCCAAATCACAAATTTGACTTATCCAAAAATAACACGGGTATACAGCTAAGAGAAACGAATTCCTCCGCCACCAAACGTGAATACGTTTGAACAGATCAACTTACGCGATCTATTGGATATACTCTGTCAGACTTTCGTCCATACAAGTTGTCCTGGGACTGGACAAACCGAAGGCACTATTCTGTAGACAGGATAGTCCTTGCATTTTACTCCGTCTTCAATTATCTTTGGCATATATGATTCGCAACGCTTATGCCAATACAGAGTGGTTCTATGGATAATAATCCAACCGGTCTCTCCATATTAACAACGTTAAAATGGTCAAAACTTCGATAGTCGGTGAGTTAACTATCAAAGAAAAACAAGTGTGCAAAACAACGATATTATTTCCAAATGGAAATTATATCGAACAAACATCATTTAACATAAATCTCTTTAGTTCATTTATTTACTTATCTCCTGTTTCCCTATATTCTAAATTCTTATTTTCTTTTATCAGAAAACATTTCTGATTCTCGTTTGGAAAACATTTCCAAAACTCCTTTACGATCAAACCTTACCATTTCTTAGTTAAGAAGGAAGTCACTCAAGTTGGGGTATAATTACCTCTCAGACCTTAACTGAACAACGTTATAACTTCGAAATGGTCAAAGTTTATCTTTTAATCTTTAACAACTTCTTTATGCCTTTCTCGGATCCAATTTTACTAATCCACTTCTATATTTAAAACATTGGTTATAACGTTAACGTTATAATCCCTACTTTCGAATTATCTAACTTTAATTATAACTTCTATTCTTATTAGTGAATAATTAACCTAACACTTATTTATTTATAAATAAATAAATCTCTATTTAAACACTGGAAAGTATAAGTACTTTCCCGAATTCGATATAATCGAATTTGCCGATTAACTCTCTTCGAGAAATCTCTATTTGATTAACTCTTCTTCGAATAACCTATATTCGATTAACTCCTTCTCGAATAAACGATATTCGATAATCTCTCTTCGAATAACTAATATTCGATAACTCTTCCTTTTCAAATATCTCATATTTGAAATCTCACTTCGATTAAACTATAATCGATAACTCCCTTCGATGAAACTAACATCGATAACTCCTTTCGATGAAACTGACATTGATAACTTCTTTCGATGAAACTAACATCGATAACTCCTTTCGATGAAACTAACATCGATAACTTTAACTCGACGAACTTAACTCGACTAACTTGACTCGACTAACTTAACTTGACTCGACTAACTCGACTTACTTGGTTCGACCAATTCGATTCGATTAACTAGGCTCGACTAACTTGACTAACTTAACTCGACTTACTTGGTTCGACCAATTAGATTCGATTAACTAGGCTCGACTAACTTGGTCGAACCACCCGATCAACTTAACTTATTTAACTTAACTTATTTCTCAACTCGATCAACTCGATTAACTCCTATCGAATAACTAATATTCGATTAAACTCCATTCGCTTGACTCTAGATCGCAGTGTTCACAATGGTTACGCCTGACTCCCTCAGGAAACATCCGACCGCCGTAGGCTATTTACAGCCCTGCGAATTACGCTAGCAGTCGTTCGAGATGGTAACTTACCCCGAATACTATGTTTGACTAACTCTGTCTCACTTAACTATATTTGATTAACTCTAGTTCGTTTTAACTCTAATCGATTAATTCTAACTGATTAACTCTAACTGGTTAACTCTACCTAGTTAACTCTAACTGGTTAACTCTATTTGACTAACTCGACTTGACTAACCCCTTTCGAATAACATATTCGATTAACTAACTTTCGAATACCATATTCGATTAACTAACTTCGAATACCATATTCGATTAACTAACTTCGAATACCATATTCGATTAACTCCTTTCGAATGTCTATATTCGATTAACTAACTTCGAATACCATATTCAATTAACTAACTTCGAATACCATATTCGATTAACTCCTTTCGAATGTCTATATTCGATTAACTATCTTCGAATACCATATTCGATTAACTAACTTCGAATACCATATTCGATTAACTCCTTTCGAATGTCTATATTCGATTAACTATCTTCGAATACCATATTCGATTAACTATCTTCGAATACCATATTCGATTTCTCCTTTCGAATACCATATTCGATTAACTAACTTCGAATACCATATTCGATTAACTCCTTTCGAATGTCTATATTCGATTAACTAACTTCGAATACCATATTCGATTAACTAACTTCGAATACCATATTCGATTAACTCCTTTCGAATGTCTATATTCGATTAACTATCTTCGAATACCATATTCGATTAACTAACTTCGAATACCATATTCGATTTCTCCTTTCGAATACCATATTCGATTTCTCCTTTCGAATACCATATTCGATTAACTATTCACTTTATAAAGATTTCCTTTTTAACAACGTTTTATTCATTTGAAAAGATTTACTTTTAAATAACGGTTCTACACTTTAAAAATGATTTCCTTTTTATAATGTTCCCTTCCAATTCTATTTGTAAATGGTTTACAAATATTTCCTTTTCAAATTTATTCTTGAAATATTCTAACTCCTTAAATTCCCGGGAAAATTCGCCATAACCTCCTTTGTATCGGGAGCATCGGGAAAATCCCCAAACCCGCCACACAGGCCTTTCCATTCAAAAAGAAATGTTTTGAATTTATTTCCTTTTCAAATATCTCCTATTTATAAATATTCCAATTTATAAACATTTCTTATTTATAAATATTCCACTTTATAAATATCTCTTATTTATAAATATCCCATTTTATAAATATTCTATTTTCAATATCACTTTGAAAATTCCTTTATCTACATTCTGGTATTTCTTATGGTATTTAACACACCATATAACAACGATAACTATCGTCCAAAACACACATAATCAACGTCAGATTATATATCACATTATATATCACAATATATAAATCACAGTAAAATAACTGTTGAGGAATCCAGTTGGATTCCTCCAACCTGTTTCCCTGCATCACAGATGTTAGACAATATAGATAACATCACTTTCAGTTCCATATGATATATTCTGTTAAACAGAATCAATATAGAAATTCAACTAACTGACTAGCAGTTCAATCAAACAGTCAACATACAGTCAATCAACCAATATCTAACAGTTCTAAAAATACAACATGAAATTATAAACTGTTCAGAGTTGGTGAGTTTTACTCACTTTGGCAGTTCATCGTTAAAGAACGATAAACTGTTATTTGATTTGAATCAAACAATTTATTTCGCCATAAATTCATACGAGCTCCATTCCACTCTCGGTCAGTTCCAGTGCGTAGTGTCCGTCCATACGGTCCCGATGCAACTTACGGTTTGAAATTCTGATAAAGTATGAGGATGTTATCATATTTACAAGTTCATGTATATTTTATAATAAACTAAACTAACATTATTGAATAAACGGCCCTTTACCACCTTCGATTTCTCCCCGGCCCAAACAAAACCGTAGGCCCATTTCCACTTCAAAGCCCACCACTTTATTTGGTTCGGTCCTCCTCCTTCCACGATGCCAAAAAAATGCCGTGACCTGGTGATTGCTCTCACCATTTCGAATAGCTTCCTCCACCCCTAATTCGGTCAATCCTCCACCGAATCACCCACACAAGCCACCATTGCCTTGCTCTTGCCGAGCTCATCCTCCCCATACCCTTTTTCCTCTACTCGATCTCCTCCTGTCTTTTCCGTCGAAACCCATCCCACGCCAGTACAGGAAATCGAGCGACCCTTTTCAATACCAAGAACCCAAAAAAATCCACACGAGGTGTTATACGATCTCCTAAACCCCAAACCAAAGTCGAATCGAGCTAAATAACTACCTTTCGTCAGAATTTCCGAGCCCTAGGCTCCATGAACACACGCTGGAAAACAGCCCAGCGAACATGAGTACATCGAGACTCATTAAACCCAAATCAAAACAAAGAGGATTGCTCTGTGATCTCATATATATGGGTCTTACAATTTATAGGATTTTCTCCTATTTGATTTCTATTTTTCAACTCTCGATTTGGTTTTTCTGAAAATGAAAGGTAGCGGCGCATTTGACCAGAAGAGAAATAGGTTTTGGGTTATGAGATGTTAAGGATGTATTTATAGGCAAATCGAAATATCTAGATATTTTATTTTTGATTATTTTATTCATTTATATTATAATGCTGCCAGTATTCGCCTTCTAAAAATCTATACTATTACATATGATAGCTAAAAATCATGAAACTGGACATGCAGCTAGAGTTCGACATTACGGTCCCAATGAAAACTTGTTTCGTCGAATTCCGACCTTGTATGCTCACACAGCGTATTTTTAACTGTCAAAATACTGACTGTTTCTCACATTAAAAATCCATACGGCCACACAGTGACTCTAAAAATCACGAAACTTGACATCTAATAATAATTTGATGTTGCGGATCCAACAAAATTAGTTTCGTCGAATTTCGAGGTCGTTTGCAAAAGTGGCTATTTTTACAGCTCTGAATAACCCATTTAAATATATAAATATATTTAAATATAATTAAATTAAATATTAATAATTTAATATAATCGTATATATTCACCGAGGAATATCACACGGCTCCAGGGTAATTATATATTCGATATTTCAAGTCCAGATTGAATCGATATTCAATTTACATTGAAAACCCTTTTATAACGTATATAAAGCGTTACGAATTATAAAGGAATTCCACAGCGACTTTTCTGAAATTTGATTTGGACATAACTCAAAATCTACACGACGAAATCTCGATTTTTCTCTTCCATTAGAAAAATATACTCCACCAGCTCCACACGTTTCTTGTTTCACAGAAATCCGGCTTAAAACGAATCATGTACATTCAGTTGAAGTTCAAATCGCCAAATAGCGAACTGCGGCGCCATTTCGAGCTCGTTTATAAATATATTATAAACTATACGTTCAACTGTCGTCGATTCAATATAATCGTTATTATATTTTGAATCGAAACTCCACCAAATCTCGTATGCTATTCAATTCACACGATATTGTGAATTTCACTATTTCCGACTATTTCGACATTATAATATATTATTATATTATAATTATTTATTAAATATTCAATATTATTTAATTAAACGATCATTAACTTTTCTAAATCACCAATTATATAATTAAATAAATTAATTATATACCTCTAAAAATGCAGGTCATTACAGTTCTGCACTAGCTTTACCGAAAGTTCCAACCTTGAGTAGGAACCTATGAGCATGTAGAAAGCATATTATATGTTGCACTGGAATTAGCTAAGAAATCACACGAGAAACTCGTACGGAAATATGCTAAGTATTGATCGACTCTTTATTGATCTTTGATTTGTGGTACACAGGTGATTACAACTGAAATCCCTAAATTGAATTAGATATTAGGGTTTACTCTAGAAAAAAAGAGTACAAGAATCGGAATGAGAAAATCACCCCGGAAATGTGATCCCTGGGGTCTTATTTATTGACAAATTGGGTCCCTTATGCTATAGGGCCGTCAGAAGCCTTTGTTGGTCGCTTTCCCTTATGTTTCCGGAAACTTTGGCTCTCGACCACATTTTAGGCTTTGCTTGCTATTCTTTAAGACACCTGTTCCGGCTCTCGGACAGATGGTCCCGGACTCTGGAACTCCTTTTTGATTGTCATGTCTATCTTCTTGTAACAACCTAGCTTTTTGGACATTAAATTTAGAACATTTAAATTGTATTAAATGTTGAAATGGAATAATAAAATGGATTATAATAACGAATTTAATTATTAAACAAATGGTGAATGTATTTTAGCATGCACATCTTCTCTCGGCCATACACCTTATCTACCTTTTGGTTTGTACTAAATACATCTGCACGCTCATTGGTCACCAACAATGATATTTGCTACTCTAAAAAGGGTCATGCAAAACCCAAATGTTAGCAATAATTAGGCGCATGTCAATATTTTGCCCTTTCATGTTTACATCGAGCTCATGCTTGGATGCTATTGTGACCCAAACTCCAAACTAAATATTTAAACAGAAATAAAGGGTTCGAAAACAAAATGGTAAAATGACGTATATGTAAAGATTTTTTTTGTAATAAGCTAATCAAACTTTGCCTTACCGTGAAAGCTACATGAACCGTGTTGTTCACGTTTTACAGACACGTGCATACCAAATTAACTCGTTTCCGTGCACGCCAAGGTATTCAGTCTCGTACCCTGCAAGCCAAGTTTAACATTCGTGGGTGCCAAGGTTTCTTTATTATATAAACAAAGGCAACTACAAATTATTCTTCTTCTTCCAGAAATTAACGCGAGCAAACGATCTCTTTAGAAATCAAAAGAAATTTTTAATCTCAATTAGTAAATCAACTGCCCCATGAAACCCCTATTCCCCAGTTCTATTCTCACTTTCCCATCTTCTAATTATTTCAGAAAGAGAAAAAAACCAATAACAAATTAATCGTGTACTTCAAACAAAGATTTAAAAATCCAAAAAGCGAAGAAATAACGTGATTTACGATCCATAGAAATCCTGAGAACCATAGCTTTGAGTGCGATTCAATCTTTTAGGGTTTTGACTTTTATGGTTTTTGACGCCGATCTGGTTGGTGGTAGAGGGGGTTGACGGTGTTGATCGAAAGAGTGGGGTCGGCACTTGCACTGGTCAGAGTGAGGCGGACTTCAGTGATCTTGGGCACCGCCGGTGATCGATAAAAGGGAGAGCGTTTTGTCTGTAGCCATCGCGAATCAGAAGAACGAGTAACAGGAAAACAGTATGCTTAATCTTAGATTGGGCTGATAATAACGTATTAAGGGGAGGTTAAGAATAGTTGAACAGATTTCTTTTGTTGGGTTCCCGGCAGCGAGGCGCTCGAGTTGGCCATTTTTGGTTGTAATTCGAGCAGGTTGATGCCGCTACTTTTACTGTAGCGTGGCTCAGGGGATGGAAATGTGGTGCCAAGGTGAGCTGCGAGTTCAAGGTAGTAAGGATGAGTAGGAGGAGCTCGCGTAGATGTGGAGGATGGCGGCAGTCTTACAGGTTTTTACGAAGTATGGATAGAGAAAGTGGAGAGTTCGGTGGTGAAAGGTTTAAGGCGTGGGTGTACGTCTGGGAAGATGGTGTACTGGTCTTTGTGATTTAACAGGAAGGAATGGGGACTGTCCTGACTTTATTCGATTCATGGAACTGTTCATGCGGAACAACAATGATGGGGTTGTTTGAACAGGAGAACGCATGTAACAAGGTGGCTATTGGATGAGGAAGGTGGAGCTGAGTTGTTCGGTTGTGTTGATGGAAGTGGTTGTTGTCAGAACGGAGGTGGGGATCAGTCAAATATTGGACAACGTAAGCAGGTTTGGATCCTAAGAAGTAAGGAAAGGACAAATTAAAGCCGTGATTATTAAATATATTTATGGTAAAAAAATGGAACTTGAGTGCACCAATAAGGATATCACGGGGTTACAACGCAAGGGACGATTTTTGTTAAAGGCGCTAGCAGGTGGAGTTTGAAATGGTGAAGTCAGCGATTCGGTGGTGAAACGATTGTGATAAAAAGGATGAAGGAGGCGGCAGGATTGTTGTATGCAAGGAGGAATGGTTACAGTATGTATTCGCTAGGAAGGAAGGTGATTAGAGAGAAAAATTATCGGCTTAATCATGCAATTATAAGGAATTGAACCGAACAGGTTGTGTTGGAATCGCAGCAAAGAAATGTACATGGTAGAACTAATTTGGTTGGAAACCAAGCTATTAGAATTTCATAATAAAATCAAACATTTATTTGATTTCAAACAAAACGAAAGTAGAACCGTCAACTGCAAAACTAGGTGAGTAAACTCACTAACACTGCTTCGTTTATATTTCTATATAAACAAGTTTTAAATATATTAATTTTATGTTGTGTGATTGTTGATTGGATGAATGGTTGATAAAATTGATTGGAATGGTTGATATAGAAACCATTGATTGAATATTGATTCTAACACCATATCTAAATGGAATTGATAATATTTTTGTTGATTAACATTTGTGGATGCAGGAAAATAGGTCGGAGGAATCCAACTGGATTCCTCAACAATATGATTGTACTATATGATGTGTTATATAATCCATGATTGGATATGTTGTGTTTGAATTACCTTGGCCATAGAAACTTGGTATGTTAGATACCGTAAAATATTTCGAACGTGGAAAAGAAAATTGGGAATTTAAAATGGAATTTATTTTCAAAATAGAAATAGAATTTCGAATAGAATTGAAAATAGAAACTTGTTCAAGTGGATAAATTAAGAAGTTGTTTACAAATAAGAATATAAATTAAGTGAATCATTAATCATTTGGTAAATTGAAATATAAGTTCAAATATGAATTTATATGAGAAAGTGAAAATCGGTTTTGAGACCAATATTTGAAAATAGATTTGAAATTGGCAAATTATAAAGTAAATCATAAACGAGATTTTAAATGATTGGAATAAAATTAGATTTGTTGAAAATTTCTGAATAGAGGTTATAAAATAGAATTTGGGTGTAAGAAAATAATTATAAGTACGAAACCAAATGATTGTATACAAGAGAAATATATTGAATAATGATTCAAAGTAAATATTTTGCAAAAGAAATATCTTTAAAAGAAATTTAGATTTGAAAAATGAATCCAAATTGGAAATTGAGTGAAAAGGGAAATGGATAATCATTTAAAAAAACGATGAGCTTTAGTTCAAAATTCAGAATATAAAATAAAGTTTGATAACGTTGTGTAGACTACAATGGTTATAAAGAAATTTGATAATGATTTAAAAAAGATAAATTCAAAAGTGAATTTGGAATTTGAATTAACCTGAAATGGTAGATAAATTCTGAAGCTAGGAATATAAATCGAATATAGATTATTCGAGAGAGAGTTATTTATTGGAATTCGATTATATAGAATTTAGGAAAGTAGTTATTTTTACTTTCCGTTTTGAATCAAAGTTGATTATTTAATTATATATTGATTTACTTATTAATTTATTTGTTGAAATTAATAAGTACAAGTTATGTTTTATAAATCAAATATTTGGGAACAACGATTATAGCTTTTACAAATTTAAACAGCGATTATAGCGCTGTCGTTATAACAAATGTTTTATAAATCTAAACAGCAATTATAAAGCTACTGTTATAATAGATATCTCTTAAATCTAAACAGCGATTTTAATGCTACTGTTATAATAAATGTTCTATAAATCTAGACAGTGATTGTAACACTATCGTTAAAATAATTGTTTTATAAATCAAATATTTGGGAACAACGATTATAGCTCTACCGTTATAATCAATGTTTTTGCGTAAATGAAATGGATCCTTGGATTGAATCTAAGAGTCGCGTAAGTGATGTTTTGTTGGAAGTTGTGAGCTTTGACTATTTCAAAATTGAGAATGTTGTTCAATTAAGGTCTGAGAGGTAATTATACCCCAACACGTTGTTGGCTGTGTGAGCTGGGTACGAATGATGTAAGGACCCGTAACTTCCCCGGTAAGGAAAGAGCAGATACTTTGAGAACAACACACAAAAGAACGCAGACAGAAGAACATTTCATTGTTTATTGCAACAATTCCATCAGATTACAAGAATATACAGAGTATGAATAAATATTACACAGAAATTACCAGAGATTTAAATTACATTTAAATACATCGCAGCGGAAAAATAATACAATACACAACTAAAAGAGATATACGGATACAGAGCTTTCTGGATATCGTTCCAGCTGTAAACCAGGATCCTGTGAATATAAATCTGCAAAACCAAAACTACTAGCTGCCCGTGCGGAAAATAGGGGCACCCAGAGTTTAGGTTAAAACAATAAACTCCAGGTCAGTCATGTGACTGGTGTGAGAACTAAAACAGTTATTAATCTTTATTTTTAAAGTTAGGTAAATCAAGGGACCATGCCATATAACACGGAACGGATTTCCTCCAAAGAATACCAGTGCATATAACAAACAACGCAATGCTAAATAAAGAAAAATGAAGCTATTATAAGACCCAGGTCCCATAACACAATGCAACGCAAGCCGGAGGATAGGGTTTTTACCTTATAATTGCCAAAGAATGCTTGATACGCTAAATTTCATCTTTTGATTCTTAATCAGACTCCAACCGTAAATTAGTAAGAGAACGATTCCCTAAGTATTAACCCCGAAGGCTGAAACCAACATCAGACCAATACCCAGGAAACGACCCATCTTAGCTCGTTTCCAGTTAGTTTCTGATTTTATATACAATCATAAATATCAATCATAGGCGACATGAATGTCCCATACCACTATGTCGCCATATATAGGTATACAATCAAAACCGCAATTGTCACGTATTGGAAGTTGGATTTCCATCTGTGAACCGAGGCAAAAGATAGTCCTCTACCGATTCGAGACGCTCTAGCCCGTGTCTCAGGCAAGTACTCAGTCAAGCCTTTGGAGCGACAGGGCCGGTCCACCGATGTGGATTAAAATGCCTGAACACTGCGTTTCCCCGCCCTTTGGGGGCATAAATGAGCCAACAAATGACTCCATCGGCTTCACATAGTCACTGATATATCTGAGGCGCCTCGCAACAGCAACAACCACATAAGTCAAACTCGTCAGGGCGTGTAAAACCACTGACGCCACTTCTAGCTTGAAAGAAACGCATGTCCTCCCTGAGGTCCTTCTCCCGTTTCTGGTTCACAACCGGGGTGTGAGGCTCGTGAATCAACGCTACACAAAGCTATGCCACACAAGTCGTGCTTTGACATCAACCACAAGACTCTCCTTTTCAACAGAAGCCTTGATCATTTGCATCTCAGCATGCCACACAGGCAATTCACGCTTTGCAACCGATATCAATCACACAGAATGAAATCCGATGTCAGACACACATCCATTTACAAGTCCGTTCTGGGCCTGAACGAAACCGGAGGAACCTTATTCCTCACATATCCCTCGATCTCCAAGTACGTCTGGACGATCACCAACTGATTCACTCCTCTTGGGTGTACAGCCCAATCAAGATCATCAGTAATCACCCAAACGACGTGAAGACCTCCGGTCTTCAACCACCGTCTTCCTCTTCGATACTACGTCGAATCAGTTATTCAGAATAGGATAAACACGGTCTTTCTGAATAACTCGCGTATATAATAAACAAGTGTTACACAAGCACTACTGTAACAACCCGAAAATCGGGCCAGTTTAAATTTTTTATTTTGGCAATTTTAGCGAATTTTGATTATTTAAAATGAATTATTTTAAATAATATCGACGAGAAATTTATTTTGGATAGAATTCGACGTATATATTATATACGTCGTCGTTAGAATATAAATAATTATATATAATTATAATAAAATTGAAAATGGCGCGGTAGTTCGATAATTCGATTTCAAACTTCATTTGAATGTACCGGGTGCAAAACAATCCGGATTTTAGTGAAACCAAAAATAATGGGATCTAATTGAGAATATCTTTCCATCGAATCCAACAAATCGAAATTTCATAGCAGGAATCAAAAGATATGTCCAGTTGAAAATTCTGAATAGTCGCTATGGAATTCAGGCCCTTAAAAATGGAAATTTTGCAAGCGACCTCGGATTTCGACGAAACCACTTTTGTTGGATCCGTGATGTAAAGTTATTGCTAGGTTTCAAATTTCATAATTTTTCGAATCAATATGTGAGCGTGACAAAGGAAAACGCGTTTGACCAGTTTCAGTTGATTTTAATCGACTGGAAATTGGCCATTTTTCAAACGGTCTCAAAATTCGACAAAACTAGTTTTATTAGGACCGTATCGTCAATACGAAGCTAGAAAATATTTTTCTGGAATTTTTCGAGTTAGTATGTGACCCCGGTAATTTGAAAAATACGTCTAAAATAGAATATACACTGATTTCTAATTTAATTTTGATGAAAACCTATCGAAACAGTCGAATTGGCCTACATGGCATATCCCTTTATGTTCGGAATGGGGGTAATACGCTAGGGGCTATAGACGTTAGGGTTGATTTGGAGTTCGCGAGGATTTTGGGTTTTTAAGCGAATAAAAAATAAATTAAATAAAATAAAACCCTTTTTACATTAACACCCCCGTTGACCCTTTCCCCCCTTTATCTCCTCAGATCGATTTGGGAAATTTAAAAGAAAAAAAAACGAAGAGACGGCAACGACGAGCGGAATCCGCCACCCCCTCCTCCCATCGTCGGTCACTCCTCCACCCCCTCCTCCAACAACGCCAACAGCCTCCCTCCTTCTCTCTCTCCAAAAATCAGAGCGTGCAACCCCAAGACCCCCAAAATCCACCGTCCAGCCAACCCTAGCCGCACCTCTTCCTCTTCTACCTCCGTCCGAGCCCCCCTGCTTCGACAATTGCCGGTGCAGCACCCCATCACCCAAAAGCCGCCGCCTCCACTGCATGGACCCAACGCCGGAGCTCCACCAGCGCCGCCACCTCGGTGCGCAGCAGCCCCCCCCTCTGTAAGTTTTCCTGATTTTTTATTGATTTTAAAAACTGATTTTTTTGTGTTTGAAAACTGAAAGAAATTAGATTTCTAATTTAGGAAAAGCTTAGATTCTGAAATACAAAAAGGTTAGATTTTAAAAATAGAAAAGACGAGATTTTTAAAATGGAAAAGATTAGATTTTTAAAGGAAGAAAGACGATATTTTTAAATGGAGAAAGGTGTGATTTTTTACATATGTAGTGGGTTAAAAATATGATTTTTACATAGTAGGAACTATAAAAATGTAATCATTATGAGATAGAGAATATAAAAATATCATCTTTGTATATGTAGCGAAATAAAAATCTGATTTTTATTATATACACATTGAAATAAAGTGGTGATTTTTTTTATAATGATGAAATCTATATTTTTATAAAGGCGAAATCTTTTTATATAGCAGCGAAATAAAAATAGGATTTTTATATATTGAATAACAAGATAAAAATTTGATTTTTATATGTTGAATAGCAAAGTAAAAATTCGATTTTTATATATTGAAAGGGCGATATTTTTAAGATTGAAATGTGAAGTAAAATTAGATTTTCCTTATATGAAGTAGCGAATAAAAACGTGATTTTTATCCTATATATAGCAAAGTAAAAATACGATTTTTATCGTTAAAATGGTTAAGGAAAAATATGATTTTTATATTTTTAAAGAAATAAAAATATGATTTTTATTTTGAATAGCGTTATAAAAATATATTCTTTTATGTAGAAATAGCGTTGTTAAAAATATAATTTTTAACACAAACGGTGTTGAACAGATCTCGTTAGAAGCACGACGAAGATGTCTTACATTTGAAGTGTCGTGAAGTTGGATGGCTATCGGTGAGAATTTCTCACCTTTCAATTTCTTTTTCTAGTTATATATATATACTAGGATGCAGACGGTGTTTAGTAGCACCCGACACAATCGTCCACAGACCATGGACTTGTTTGTTTGATTGCAAAAATTAGTTAGATTATTTGATTGAAATTGAATTGTTTGGTGAAATGAATGGATTAATTAATGTGTGAATGGCGTGGGCCTTCACTAGACCGGGGATAAGGCTAGGCCTTGTCCCGTTTCTAGTATCGTGCCGTTATGCCGCCGAAATTTTCTAAAAATAATTTAGAAAAATAAAGATAACATTTTATGTAATAAATGAACCGAATAGAATATTCATAGTTTGAATAAAATATTTTGGTCGTTAAAAATATAATTTTTAACGTGAATGTGAATAAATAAATATTCATTTACAAACCGGACGGTTTGTTTATGTACACCTATTTGAAGGACATTGATTGGGACGATAAATTTTACACATCGCCCAACTGCACAAATAAAATCTGGGTTTGATTGTTTGAAACCCCACACGGGTATTGGGATGATATTTGAAGTACACTAATCCTGATTGTTTAGTTGTATGTCGATCGATTGATTGACAGACTGTTATAAGCGTTGAATATTTATTTTTGATGCTTATACAGTGTAGAATGCACTTTGAATGATGGTTGATTATTCAACGTTGTTATTGTATACATGTATTGTAGAAAATCCATATAATTAACATTATATGGTAATTGATTGGGCCTCATTCCAGTTTCGAAAAAGAAATATTTGAAATAGAATATTTGAAAATTAGAAATATTTGAAATAGAAATATTTGAAATAGAATATTTGAAAATCGAAATATATGAAGCCGCGTTGATAGATTGACGCCATTTTAACGTGAACGATATTTATATCAATTTTATTCAAATTGAAGTGAATATTAAAGTGAATTGAAATTCGAATCTAATTGGATTGATTTGAAATTCGAAATAAATTGAATTGAATTCGAATAGAATTGAAATAGAATTGAGATCGTTTTGAAATGAAATCGAATATAAATGAATTCGAAATGAAATTGAATATAAATGAATTCGAAATGAAATCGAATATAAATGAATTCAAATTGAAATTGAAATGAAATCGATTTGAAATGAAATTAAAAACGAATTTATATTGGAATATTCAATTTTGATTTGAAATTGAATATGAAGTTGAAACCGCTTTGAAAATGAATTGAAAACGATTTATAAAGCATATTTTGAATTGAAATCGACGAAGTATATATTATATATATTATATATATAATATAATGGCCTGAATAGAACGCGCCGCGCCGCGGCAGTTCACGAATTTCGACCATTGACTTCGAACGGATATTACGGGAGATCCGACCGTCGGATTCTCCTAAAAACGGAACCGTTGGGTTCGTATCGAAAAGAGCTTTCTAACGAATGTTAGAAATTTGAAATCTAATGGTTGGATTTGGAATTATGTCCAAATCAAATTTGAAAAAGGTCGCTGTAAGTGCAGTTCGATGGCCATTGATGGAAATCGACTGTACGGGCCTTGATAAAATTATTAAAAATAGTAATAATTTGTGTAAAATCATAAGAAATGATTTGGGAAGAATTGGGATGAAAAACTCCATATTTGAAAAGATAAAAATAGATTTTTATCGAAATGAACTAGTTTTGAACTAGAATTATAATTCTATTTATTTTTAAATAAATAAACTGAATTTGAAAAGGGTTTTAAAAATAACCAGAATTTCCAATGATTGCATTGGAGTGGATTTGAATCGAAATTGTCTTCGGAATATTTCGATGTTGGAATTCGTGATTATACAGATGTTGTTATGGAAATTTGAAAGATATATATTTATATCGTTATTTCCAATACGACATTTGTTAATCGTAGAATTTGATATTGAATATAAGCCGATATATTTTCTATTCAGAGCCTTGTATTGAATATCAAATGTGATTTGGGGTTTGTCGTGAATGGTGTGTTCATTAACACTGTTCTTGAACCCAGTTGAGAAAAGATTAAATCTTTTTATTTAGATTTAATGAAGTGTACCAATTAGATGATATTTAATTGGAATTGAATGGATATTGATTTTTGGGCTTATCGTGGACAGTGTTTTAAATAACACTCGTTCTTTAACCCGATAATTAATGGAATGTGATTTTGGGTTTATTGTGAACTGTGTTTTAAATGACACTGATTCTTTAACCCAGTTAAAGATTAAAACTAAGTGGAGTTTTAATGAATCTTAAAATAGATTGAAAAGATCGAGAATGGAGTATCACCAGTTTTACTCCAAGCGATAGTTGAATCTTTAATTAGATTTGAACGTGAAATGGTAATTGAATTACCGATAACACTATGGTGTTAGATATGAAGTATTACCAGTTTTACTTCATGGGATGAATAGGTTGGGATTGAGAAATAAAATAAATGATTACTTCGGTATGGTTCGCTAATCCCGACTAGTTGAATCAAAATTCAAAAGAAGATTAAAGAATAAATTCAAGGAATTTATCTTGGATAAAATTTATGGGAACCTTTCCCTATGAATGTGAAATTTAGAAACTAACTGTCGGTTAGCAAAGCAGAATGGTTTTCTGGATATTGATCTGATGTTGGTTTCGGCCTTCGGGGTTAATATTTGGGAAATTATTCTCTTGATTAATTTACGGTTAGTGACTGATGAATTGGAATGAGGCGTATGTTGTGTTTGTGTAACACTTATTTAAAATATACGCGAGTTATTCGGAAAGACCGGGTTTATCCCATTCTGAATAACTGATACGACGATAAGTCGAAGATGAAGACGGTGGTTGAAGACCGGAAGTCTTCACGTCGTTTGGGTGATTACTGATGATCTTGATTGGGCTGTACACCCAAGAAGATGGAAACAGTTGGTGATCGTCCAGACGTACTTGGAGATCGATGGATATGCGGGGTACTAGGTGCCTCCGGTTTCGTTCAGACCCAGAGCGGACTTGTAAATGGACTATGTGTCTGACATTGGATTTTAGTCCGTGTGATTGATCTCTATTAAATATATATCTGTTTGGCGGCGGAGAATTTATTCTCTTGCTTAACGCCCTTCTCTGAGACGTACGAGCTCAGGGGTTATATATTGATGGATATCAAACGCATGGAGTGAATTGCCTGTGTGGCATGCCTAAGTGGCAATTGATCGAGGGTTCTGTTGAAAAACAAAGTCTTGTGGTGATGATCAAAGCACGGCCTTTGTGGCGTAGCTTTGTGTAACGTTTACTTCGCGAGTTTCGCACCCCGGTTGTGAACCGAAAACGGGAGAGGACCTCAGGGAGGGCATGCGTTTCTTTCTAGCTAGGGTGGTGTCAGTGACCTTCCAGCCCTGACATTTATATACTTTTCACCTGTGTGGTTGTTGCTGTTGCGAGGCGCCTCGGTTAGATCGGACGATCCGGATCCGATAGAGCCATTCGTTGGCTCATTTATGCCCCAAAGGGCGGAGAAACGTAGTGTTCAGGCATAATAATCCACATCGGTGGACCGGCCCTGACGATCCAAGGCTTGTCTGCGCGCTTGCCTGAGACTCGGGCTAGACAGTCTCGAATCGGTAGAGGACGATCCCTGGCCTCGGTTCATAGATGGAAATCCAACTTCCAAATACGTGATTTTGCGGCTTTAATTGTAGAACTAGTATGGCGACATGATATATGGTACCCATGCCCCCTATGATTGATACTTATGATTTGAAGTTGTTTTATACACTATGCACTTATAATAGTATCAAATGATTTGTTTTAAAACGTATCAAGCATTCTTTGGCTGTTATAAGGGAAAACCCTATCCCCCGGCTTGCGTTGCATTGTGTGATAGGACCTGGGTCTTATAATAGCTTCATTTTTCTTTACTTAGCATTGCGTTGTTTGTTTTATGCACTGGTATCCTTGGGAGGAAACCCGTTCCGTGTTATACGGCGTGGTCCCTTGACTTGCCTAACTTTAAAAATAAAGATTAATAACTGTTTTAGTTCTCACACCAGTCCCATGACTGACCTGGAGTTTATTGTTTTGACCTAAACTCTGGGTGCCCCTATTTTGACACGGGCAGCTAGTAGTTTTGGTTTTGCAGATTTTTATTCATAGGATCCTGGTTTACAGCTGGAACGATATCCGGAAAGCTTTGTATCCGTATATCTACTTCTAGTTGTGTATTGTATTATTTTCCGCTGCGATGTACTTGAATGTAATTTAAATCTCTGATATTTCTGTGTAAAATTCATTTATACTCTGTATATTCTTGTATTCTGATGCATTGTTGTAATATACAATGAAATGTTCTTTTATATGCATTCTGTTGTGGCTTGTTCTCGAACTATCCGCTCTTTCCTTTACGGGGAAGTTACGGGTTTTCACAGTTGGTGTTAGAGCTTTGGTTTACAAAGCTCAGAGAACATGACACATTAGAACCATATGAAAGAATTCATCAGATATTGGATTAGTAATATCCAATGAGAATGACTCGTTAGAGATAGGATCTGTTGTATCCTAGAACGAGTGTGAAGAGTAAATTTTTAAAATGAAAACCAATTTTGTTTTGAAAATTTAAAATCAATTATTCGTATTTGATTATTTAGTTTATATTGATTTGGACAGTCCAGTATATAAAGATTTTGCATATACGCCTTGCAAACGTGTATTTGAAATTTTAATATACTGGATGATATAGAATCCCACTCTAGTCGCCCGGAGATGGTTCTGATGATTGAAGCTTCATCATCAGAATTAGTGTTCGAGTGTCGAAGGTGTGATAATTATATATTTCCAGTTGACTGGTGTGAGAACCAAAATTAGATAGGGCATATTGTTGTGATTTGGCATCAAAAATTTGAATTTTGACTATATATCAAAATTATGAATTTGAAACTCTAATTCACTAATTGACTGATGTTTGCGTTGTTTGTTATTTATTTGCTAATTTTTAGCCATTTAGCCTAATTGAATCACATAGTGAATATTATTGAAATTTGGTCGCATTTGCTTGCATATACATGTACTTACATTGAACAGGTCATAGCAAGGAGGCTAGAGCCGAGAATAAAATTTGTTTGCCCGACAGATAGGTACATGTTTACTACATAATTTACTGTTTTGTTTGGGTGATGATGATTTTATGAGCTTATTGGCTAGCCGCTTGGCCTTTTCTTTTTCTTTTTGAGATCAGAAGGCCTATAGGGCAATTTCGGGATTTTCCCGTGGCTCCCGGTGCAGGGGAGGTTATGGCGAAATTTTTCGAAAATTTAGGGTGTTAGCCAAATTTTTGAAGAATTTGAAAATTCTCAGAAACTGAAAAGTTGGAGAATGGAAGCCAGATCGAACGTGGAGTTGATAAATCAAACCACTTTCGACTTTGTTCCTTTTCGGGGACGAAAAGTTTTAAGTGGGGGAGATTGTAACAACCCGAAAATCTGGGCCAGTTTAAAATTTTTATTTTGGCAATTTTAGCGAATTTTGATTATTTAAAATGAATTATTTTAAATAATATCGACGAGAAATTTATTTTGGATAGAATTCGACGTATATATTATATACGTCGTCGTTAGAATATAAATAATTATATATATTTATAATAGAATTGAAAATGGCGCGGTAGTTCGATAATTCGATTTCAAACTTCATTTGAATGTACCGGGTGCAAAACAATCCGGATTTTAGTGAAACCAAAAATAATGGGATCTAATTGAGAATATCTTTCCATCGAATCCAACAAATCGAAATTTCATAGCAGGAATCAAAAGATATGTCCAGTTGAAAATTCTGAATAGTCGCTATGGAATTCAGGCCCTTAAAAATGGAAATTTTGCAAGCGACCTCGGATTTCGACGAAACCACTTTTGTTGGATCCGTGATGTAAAGTTATTGCTAGGTTTCAAATTTCATAATTTTTCGAATCAATATGTGAGCGTGACAAAGGAAAACGCGTTTGACCAGTTTCAGTTGATTTTAATCGACTGGAAATTGGCCATTTTTCAAACGGTCTCAGAATTCGACGAAACTAGTTTTATTAGGACCGTATCGTCAATACGAAGCTAGAAAATATTTTCTGGAATTTTTCGAGTTAGTATGTGACCCCGGTAATTTGAAAAATACGTTTAAAATAGAATATACACTGATTTCTAATTTAATTTTGATGAAAACCTATCGAAACAGTCGAATTGGCCTACGTGGCATATCCTATTTTGTTCGGAATGGGGGTAATACGCTAGGGGCGATAGTCGTTGGGGTTGATTTGGAGTTCGCGAGGATTTTGGGTTTTTAAGCGAATAAAAAATAAATTAAATAAAATAAAACCCTTTTTACATTAACACCCCCGTTGACCCTTTCCCCCCTTTATCTCCTCAAATCGATTTGGGAAATTTAAAAGAAAAAAAAACGAAGAGACGGCGACGACGAGCGGAATCCGCCACCCCCTCCTCCCATCGTCGGTCACTCCTCCACCCCCTCCTCCATCAACGCCAGCAGCCTCCCTCCTTCTCTCTCTCCAAAAATCAGAGCGCGCAACCCCAAGACCCCCAAAATCCACCGTCCAGCCAACCCTAGCCGTACCTCTTCCTCTTCTACCACCGTCCGAGCCCCCCCTGCTTCGACAATGGCCGGCGCAGCACCCCATCACCCAAAAGCCGCCGCCTCCACTGCCTGGACCCAACGCCGGAGCTCCACCAGCGCCGCCACCTCGGTGCGCAGCAACCCCCCCCTCTGTAAGTTTTCCTGATTTTTTATTGATTTTAAAAACTGATTTTTATTGTGTTTGAAAACTGAAAGAAATTAGATTTTTAATTTAGGAAAAGCTTAGATTCTGAAATACAAAAAGGTTAGATTTTAAAAATAGAAAAGACGAGATTTTTAAAATGGAAAAGATTAGATTTTTAAAGGAAGAAAGACAATATTTTTAAATAGAGAAAGGTGTGATTTTTTACATATGTAGTGGGTTAAAAATATGATTTTTACATAGTAGGAACTATAAAAATGTAATCTTTATGATATAGAGAATATAAAAATATCATCTTTGTATATGTAGCGAAATAAAAATCTGATTTTTATTATATATACATTGAAATAAAGTGGTGATTTTTTTTATAATGATGAAATCTATATTTTTATAAAGGCGAAATCTTTTTATATAGCAGCGAAGTAAAAATAGGATTTTTATATATTGAATAACAAGATAAAAATTTGATTTTTATATGTTGAATAGCAAAGTAAAAATTCGATTTTTATATATTGAAAGGGCGATATTTTTAAGATTGAAATGTGAAGTAAAAATTAGATTTTCCTTATATGAAGTAGCGAATAAAAACGTGATTTTTATCCTATATATAGCAAAGTAAAAATACGATTTTTATCGTTAAAATGGTTAAGGAAAAATATGATTTTTATATTTTTAAAGAAATAAAAATATGATTTTTATTTTGAACAGCGTTATAAAAATATATTCTTTAATGTAGAAATAGCGTTGTTAAAAATATAATTTTTAACACAAACGGTGTTGAACAGATCTCGTTAGAAGCACGACGAAGATGTCTTACATTTGAAGTGTCGTGAAGTTGGATGGCTATCGGTGAGAATTTCTCACCTTTCAATTTCTTTTTCTAGTTATATATATATACTAGGATGCAGACGGTGTTTAGTAGCACCCGACACAATCGTCCACAGACCATGGACTTGTTTGTTTGATTGCAAAAATTAGTTAGATTATTTGATTGAAATTGAATTGTTTGGTGAAATGAATGGATTGATTAATGTGTGAATGGCGTGGGCCTTCACTAGACCGGGGATAAGGCTAGGCCTTGTCCCGTTTCTAGTATCGTGCCGTTATGCCGCCGAAATTTTCTAAAAATAATTTAGAAAAATAAAGATAACATTTTATGTAATAAATGAACCGAATAGAATATTCATAGTTTGAATAAAATATTTTGGTCGTTAAAAATATAATTTTTAACGTGAATGTGAATAAATAAATATTCATTTACAAACCGGACGGTTTGTTTATGTACACCTATTTGAAGGACATTGATTGGGACGATAAATTTTACACATCGCCCAACTGCACAAATAAAATCTGGGTTTGATTGTTTGAAACCCCACACGGGTATTGGGATGATATTTGAAGTACACTAATCCCGATTGTTTAGTTGTATGTCGATCGATTGATTGACAGATTGTTATAAGCGTTGAATATTTATATTTGATGCTTATACAGTGTAGAATGCACTTTGAATGATGGTTGATTATTCATCGTTGTTATTGTATACATGTATTGTAGAAAATCCATATAATTAACATTATATGGTAATTGATTGGGCCTCATTCCAGTTTCGAAAAAGAAATATTTGAAACAGAATATTTGAAAATTAGAAATATTTGAAATAGAAATATTTGAAATAGAATATTTGAAAATCGAAATATATGAAGCCGCGTTGATAGATTGACGCCATTTTAACGTGAACGATATTTATATCGATTTTATTCAAATTGAAGCGAATATTAAAGTGAATTGAAATTCGAATCTAATTGGATTGATTTGAAATTCGAAATAAATTGAATTGAATTCGAATAGAATTGAAATAGAATTGAAATCGTTTTGAAATGAAATCGAATATAAATGAATTCGAAATGAAATCGAATATAAATGAATTCGAAATGAATTCGAATATAAATGAATTCAAATTGAAATTGAATTGAAATCGATTTGAAATGAAATTAAAAACGAATTTATATTGGAATATTCAATTTTGATTTGAAATTGAATATGAAGTTGAAACCGCTTTGAAAATGAATTGAAAACGATTTATAAAGCATATTTTGAATTGAAATCGATGAAGTATATATTATATATATTATATATATAATATAATGGCCTGAATAGAACGCGCCGCACCGTGGCAGTTCGCGAATTTCGACCATTGACTTCGAACGGATATTACGGGAGATCCGACCGTCGGATTCTCCTAAAACAGGAACCGTTGGGTTCGTATCGAAAAGAGCTTTCTAACGAACGTTAGAAATTTGAAATCTAATGGTTGGATTTGGAATTATGTCCAAATCAAATTTGAAAAAGGTCGCTGTAAGTGCAGTTCGATGGCCATTGATGGAAATCGACTGTACGGGCCTTGATAAAATTATTAAAAATAGTAATCATTTGTGTAAAATCATAAGAAATGATTTGGGAAGAATTGGGATGAAAAACTCCATATTTGAAAAGATAAAAATAGATTTTTATCGAAATGAACTAGTTTTGAACTAGAATTATAATTCTATTTATTTTTAAATAAATAAACTGAATTTGAAAAGGGTTTTAAAAATAACCAGAATTTCCAATGATTGCATTGGAGTGGATTTGAATCGAAATTGTCTTCGGAATATTTCGATGTTGGAATTCGTGATTATACAGATGTTGTTATGGAAATTTGAAAGATATATATTTATATCGTTATTTCCACTACGACATTTGTTAATCGTAGAATTTGATATTGAATATAAGCCGATATATTTTCTATTCAGAGCCTTGTATTGAATATCAAATGTGATTTGGGGTTTGTCGTGAATGGTGTCTTCATTAACACTGTTCTTGAACCCAGTTGAGAAAAGATTAAATCTTTTTATTTAGATTTAATGAAGTGTACCAATTAGATGATATTTAATTGGAATTGAATGGATATTGATTTTTGGGCTTATCGTGGACAGTGTTTTAAATAACACTCGTTCTTTAACCCGATAATTAATGGAATGTGATTTTGGGTTTATCGTGAACTGTGTTTTAAATGACACTGATTCTTTAACCCAGTTAAAGATTAAAACTAAGTGGAGTTTTAATGAATCTTTAAATAGATTGAAAAGATTGAGAATGGAGTATCACCAGTTTTACTCCAAGCGATAGTTGAATCTTTAATTAGATTTGAACGTGAAATGGTAATTGAATTACCGATAACACTGTGGTGTTAGATATGAAGTATTACCAATTTTACTTCATGGGATGAATAGGTTGGGATTGAGAAATAAAATAAATGATTACTTCGGTATGGTTCGCTAATCCCGACTAGTTGAATCAAAATTCAAAAGAAGATTAAAGAATAAATTCAAGGAATTTATCTTGGATAAAATTTATGGGAACCTTTCCCTATGAATGTGAAATTTAGAAACTAACTGTCGGTTAGCCAAGCAGAATGGTTTTCTGGATATTGATCTGATGTTGGTTTCGGCCTTCGGGGTTAATATTTGGGAAATTATTCTCTTGATTAATTTACGGTTAGTGACTGATGAATTGGAATGAGGCGTATGTTGTGTTTGTGTAACACTTATTTAAAATATACGCGAGTTATTCGGAAAGACCGGGTTTATCCCATTCTGAATAACTGATACGACGATAAGTCGAAGATGAAGACGGTGGTTGAAGACCGGAAGTCTTCACGTCGTTTGGGTGATTACTGATGATCTTGATTGGGTTGTACACCCAAGAAGATGGAAACAGTTGGTGATCGTCCAGACGTACTTGGAGATCGATGGATATGCGGGGTACTAGGTGCCTCCGGTTTCGTTCAGACCCAGAGCGGACTTGTAAATGGACTGTGTGTCTGACATTGGATTTTAGTCCGTGTGATTGATCTCTATTAAATATATATCTGTTTGGCGGTGGAGAATTTATTCTCTTGCTTAACGCCCTTCTCTGAGACGTACGAGCTCAGGGGTTATATATTGATGGATATCAAACGCATGGAGTGAATTGCCTGTGTGGCATGCCTAAGTGGCAATTGATCGAGGCTTCTGTTGAAAAGCAAAGTCTTGTGGTGATGATCAAAGCACGGCCTTTGTGGCGTAGCTTTGTGTAACGTTTACTTCGCGAGTTTCGCACCCCGGTTGTGAACCAAAAACGGGAGAGGACCTCAGGGAGGGCATGCGTTTCTTTCTAGCTTGGGTGGTGTCAGTGACCTTCCAGCCCTGACATTTATATACTTTTCACCTGTGTGGTTGTTGCTGTTGCGAGGAGCCTCGGTTAGATCGGACGATCCGGGTCCGATGGACCCATTCGTTGGCTCATTTACGCCCCAAAGGGCGGAGAAACGTAGTGTTCAGGCATAATAATCCACATCGGTGGACCGACCCTGACGATCCAAGGCTTGTCTGCGTGCTTGCCTGAGACTCGGGCTAGACAGTCTCGAATCGGTAGAGGACGATCCCTGGCCTCGGTTCATAGATGGAAATCCAACTTCCAAATACGTGATTTTGCGGCTTTAATTGTAGAACTAGTATGGCGACATGATATATGGTACCCATGCCCCCTATGATTGATACTTATGATTTGAAGTTGTTTTATACACTATGCACTTTTAATAGTATCAAATGATTTGTTTTAAAACGTATCAAGCATTCTTTGGCTGTTATAAGGGAAAACCCTATCCCCCGGCTTGCGTTGCATTGTGTGATAGGACCTGGGTCTTATAATAGCTTCATTTTTCTTTATTTAGCATTGCGTTGTTTGTTTTATGCACTGGTATCCTTGGGAGGAAACCCGTTCCGTGTTATACGGCGTGGTCCCTTGACCTGCCTAACTTTAAAAATAAAGATTAATAACTGTTTTAGTTCTCACACCAGTCCCATGACTGACCTGGGGTTTATTGTTTTGACCTAAACTCTGGGTGCCCCTATTTTGACACGGGCAGCTAGTAGTTTTGGTTTTGCAGATTTTTATTCACAGGATCCTGGTTTACAGCTGAAACGATATCCGGAAAGCTTTGTATCCGTATATCTACTTCTAGTTGTGTATTGTATTATTTTCCGCTGCGATGTATTTGAATGTAATTTAAATCTCTGATATTTCTGTGTAATATTCATTTATACTCTGTATAATCTTGTATTCTGATGCATTGTTGTAATATACAATGAAATGTTCTTTTGTATGCATTCTGTTGTGGCTTGTTCTCGAACTATCCGCTCTTTCCTTTACGGGGAAGTTACGGGTTTTCACAACTACATACGCCTCATTCCAATTCACCAGTCACTAACCGTAAATTAGTAAGTGAACAATTCCCCAAATATTAACCCCGAGGCCGAAACCAACATCAGATCAATACACAGGAAACCATTCATCTTAACTAATCTTCTGTTGGTTGTTAAATTTCACATTTCTAGGGAGAGGTTCCCATTAATTGTAACGACCCAGAAAATCTGAACCAATTTAAAATTTTTAAATTGGCTAAAATAATGGATTTTAGATATTTAAAATAAATATTTTAAATAATGGCGATGAAAACTAAGTTTGAATCGACAATTGAAAACGAATATAATTAATTATAATTATAAACAAGGCCTGAAATGGCGTGGCAATTTCAAAAATTGAATTTAAACTTTGTCGGACTGTACCGGGTGCAAAACAATCCGGATTTCAGTGAAACCAAAAATATTTAAATCGGTTAGTGAATATCTTTCTAACGAATCCGACCAATCGAAATTTGATAGCGGGAATCAAAAGATATGTCCAGTTGAAAATTCTGAATAGTCGCTATGGAATTCAGGCCCTTAAAAATGGACATTTTGCAGATGACCTCGGATTTCGATGAAACCACTTTTGTTGGGTCCGCAGTGTCAAGTTATTGCTAGGTTTCAAATTTCATAATTTTTCGAATCAATATGTGAGCGTGGCAAAAGAAAACGCGTTTGACCAGTTTCAGTTGATTTTAATCGACTGGAAATTGGCCATTTTTCCAACGGTCTCAGAATTCGACGAAACTAGTTTTGTTAGGACCGTATCGTCGATACGAAGCTAGAAAATATTTTTCTGGAATTTTTCTAGTTAGTATGTGACCCCGGTAATTTGAAATGTGCGTTTAAAATTCAATATTGTAATTTAAATGAAAATTCAAAAGGAAACTGATTGTAACGATCAAATCAGCTTACGATATATATCCCATTGTGTTCGGAATGGGGGTGAAACGCTATGGACGACAGGCGGTGGGCCTCGTTTCGAGGACGTATGTAAAAGTCAACTTTTTGCTAAATTTAATAATTAAATAATAAAAAAAATAATCTATTTTTCCCTCCTATACCTTGCCCCCCCCCTGTAATTCATTAACGATTCAGTTAAACAGAAAAAAAAAACCCTAAAACTATCGCGAGCTCCGCCCAGTTCGACGCCGCCGATCCACCGCCCTCCTCCTCCTTCAATCCGACCCCCCCCCGAAGTCAACGCCTCCCCCGTTCGAAACCCCGAGCGCCACCCTCGTAGCCATCGCGACACCCGGTTAGCAGCTCCGCCCAGTTCGAGAAGCCCTCCGACGATCTGCGAAAACCCCCCTCTCTCTGTAAGTTTTATTTTATTTATTTATTTTATTTTAATTCTGATTTTTAAAAGCATTGAAAACTGAATTTTAAGTATGATTTAAAAAACTGAAAACTGTTTTTTTTTTAAAAGTATAAAACTGATTTTATAAGGACTGAAAACTGTTTTTTTTAAAGATTAAAAACTGATTTGTTTAAATAGTAAAAACCTGATTTTTTAAAAAAGAAATAAAAACCTGATATTTAAAAGGAATAAAAACTGATTTTCAAAAGCATATAAAAACTGATTTTTGGAAAAGGTTTAAACTTCAAAGAGAAAAAGGTTTGAGCTTTAGAATGGAAAAAAAAGATTTGAACTTTAAAAAGAAAAATCATATTTTTATATATTGAAAGTCGAAGTAAAAATCATATTTTTATATATTGAAAGTCGAAGTAAAAATCATATTTTTATATATTGAAAGTCGAAGTAAAAATCAGATTTTTATATATTGAAAGTCGAAGTAAAATTCAGATTTTTATATATTGAAGAACATAGTAAAAATTCGATTTTTACATATGTAGAGAATACGGGCGAAAGCGACAGAAAGGCGAAGATTTCTCTAAGTGAAGTTGGATAGCTATTGGTGAGATTTCTGATTTAAAAATATTATATATGTGTGAAATGAAAGTGAATTGCTATATATATCTATATATCTATATATATATACGCCCCTCGTCCACAAACCATGGACGATATTTATTGGTTGAAATTGTTGTGAAAATTGATTGATAGCGAATGATTGTTTGGGATTGTTTGTGATTGATATTGGTTGATTGTGGTTGAAAAATACCCATTTGTGGTTGTAAAATATTTGGTTGAAACCACATAGGATTAGTTTGTGGAAATGAAATAAATATATACATGCCGCCTGCGTGCGAACTAGATGCATGATCCCCATTGTCAAAAACCGCGAGGTTTTAAGGTAGAGCGAGGAGCCGTACTAGGGACGGTCCCGGTTTAACTACCCTGCCGTTATGCTGCCGAAATTTTGAATAATATTCGTGTGTTTGAATTATTTTCATATGCTTAAACTATATTTATTCATTGAATAGAAAACCTTCATGTGTTGAATTGATATTCATTCATTGATTAGAAATTCATGTGTTGAATGGTATTCATATTTTGAAATAAATCGTTTGATAATAAAAATCACATTTTTATCTATATATAGAAACTATAGAAAACATTCATGTGTTGAATTGATATTCATTCGTTGATTAGAAATTCATGTGTTGAATGGTATTCATATTTTGAAATAAATCGTTTGATAATAAAAATCACATTTTTATCTATATATAGAAACTATAGAAAACATTCATGTGTTGAATTGATATTCATTCGTTGATTAGAAATTCATGTGTTGAATGGTATTCATATTTTGAAATAAATCGTTTGATAATAAAAATCACATTTTTATCTATATATAGAAACTATAGAAAACATTCATGTGTTGAATTGATATTCATTCGTTGATTAGAAATTTATGTGTTGAATGGTATTCATATTTTGAAATAAATCGTTTGATAATAAAAATCACATTTTTATCTATATATAGAAACTATAGAAAACATTCATGTGTTGAATTGATATTCATTCGTTGATTAGAAATTCATGTGTTGAATGGTATTCATATTTTGAAATAAATCGTTTGATAATAAAAATCACATTTTTATCTATATATAGAAACTATAGAAAACATTCATGTGTTGAATTGATATTCATTCGTTGATTAGAAATTCATGTGTTGAATGGTATTCATATTTTGAAATAAATCGTTTGATAATAAAAATCACATTTTTATCTATATATAGAAACTATAGAAAACATTCATGTGTTGAATTGATATTCATTCGTTGATTAGAAATTCATGTGTTGAATGGTATTCATATTTTGAAATAAATTGTTTGATAATAAAAATCACCTTTTATCGACTATATGAACTGTGTAAAATAGTCTCGTTTTAAAAGAAATTGTTTTATGATAAAAATCCCATTTTTATCACCAACTTGAACTATGTAGAAAAATAGTGTTTTGAAATGAATTGTTTTACAATAAAAATCACATTTTTATTGTATGCATAAATCGTTGAAATGTGAAGTGTTAAAAATAGCCACTTGTTCAAAATAAACATATATGAGTTGACATATTCATTAATTAGCTAATGAAATGATTTGCACCTATTTATGTAACATTAGAATGAATGGTGTTTTTAAACCAAACAGAAATCAAATATGAAGTTGAATAGAAAATAATAAATGATAAGAACTGTATATATATGTACATGCATATTCATTGAACAGGTTATAGCAAAGGGGCTAGAGAAGAGGAATAAAATTCTGTGCCCGACAAATAGGTACACATTTACTGTTTTGTTTGGGTGATGATTTTATGAGCCTGTTGGCTAGCCGCTTGGCTTTTTCTTTTTCTTTTTGAGATTAGAAGGACCGGGAACGCTATTTGCGATTTCCCGATGCTCCCGGTGCAGGGGAGGTTATGGCGAAATTTTCCAAAAATTTAAGGTGTTAGAAATTTTTTTGAAGTGAAAACGATATTGAAATCATTGAATGAACTATATTTATATAAATATATAAATATAAATAAAATTAAAACGAAACGAGGCCGTGCAGTTCGTATTTTGAAACCGTGATTTCAAACGACTAGTGCGGGAAATCCGACCATTGGATTTTCCCGAAACCTCAACCGTCGGGTTCGCCTTGGAAATATCTTCCCAACGGCACCAACTTTGTAGAAATCCAACGGTTGGATTGTCTGGAATGTTTAATTCAAATCTGAAGAAAAACAGCGCCAGAAACGATTATATTTATTTATATATATAAATATAATTATATTTAATCGAATAACGACGCTGCAGTTCGTATTTTGAAATCGAAACTTCAAACGATTGTACCGGGAGATCAGACCGTCGGATTTTCCCGAAACTGGAACCGTTGGATTCGTTTTGAAAAGACCTTTCTAATGATGTAAATTTTGTGAAGATCCAACGGTTAGATTTTTAGATATGTGTAAATCAAATCTGAAGAAAAACAGCGCCACGGCCGCTTTATGGCCCGAAGCGTCGTTTTGAATAAATGGGCTATTTTAAAATAAATAAAAATAGCGATAAATAGTTATAAAATATCATAAGCGATATGGAATGGAAATAAACTGAATTTGTTTGATTTATGTTGTATTTGATGGTTGAATGTGTTTGGTGTGAAAATAACATTAAAGAACGAAATTGGTATTGTCGAATAATTTAACCATTGAAATAAATTGATTTGAAATTCTAAATATACGTGAATCGTTTGAAAAGGCCGAGTTAATTCTCATTTCAAATGATTGACCGACGATTGAAAGTCGAAGATGAAGACGGTGGTCGAAGACCTGAGATCTTCACCTCGTTTGGATGGTAACCGAGGTCCTGATTGGGAGGCATCCCGAAATATGGATAATGAGTGGTGATCGTCCAGACGTACGTGGTGATCGAAGGGTTTGCGAGGTATTTAGTGCCTCCGGTTTCGTTCAGACCCAGAACGGACTTGTAAATGGACTGTGTGTCCGACATTGGATTTTATTCTGTGTTGATTGATCTCTGTTAAATATACATCTGTTTGGCGGCGGAGAATTTATTCTTTTGCTTAACGCCCTTCTCTGAGACGTACGAGCTCAGAGGTTGTATATCGATGGACATCAATCGCATGGCGTGAATTGCCTGTGTGGCATGCTAAGATGC
This sequence comes from Allium sativum, assembly GCA_030737875.1. Taxonomy (NCBI): domain Eukaryota; kingdom Viridiplantae; phylum Streptophyta; class Magnoliopsida; order Asparagales; family Amaryllidaceae; genus Allium; species Allium sativum. The sequence goes on from CM060912.1 coordinate 155,732,311, forward strand.
AGTGATCAGGGCTTCTGTTGAAAAGCAAAGTCTTGTGGTGATGATCAAAGCACTGCCTGTGTGGCGTAGCTTTGTGTATAACGTGAATTCGCGAGCCTCACACCCCGGTATGAACCTAAAACGGGAGAAGGACCTCAGGGAGGGCATGCGTTTCTTTCTAGCTAGGGTGGTGTCAGTGACCTACCAGCCCTGACATTTATATACTTTTCACCTATGTGGTTGTTGCTGTTGCGAGGCGCATCGGTTTGATCGGACGATCCGGGTCCGATGGAGTCATTCGTTGGCTCGTTTACACCCCAAAGGGCGGGGAGACGTAGTGTTCAAGCATAATAATCCACATCGGTGGACCGGCCCTGTCGCTCCAAGGGGCAGTTGCGGCTGTTCCTGAGACATGGGCTAGATTGTCTCGAATTCGGTAAGGACTATCTTTTGCCTTGGTTCATGACGGAAAACCAATTTCCAAATACGTGACTGTGCGGTTTTGATTGTATACCTATATATGGCGACATAGTGGTATGGGGCATTAATGCCGTCTATGATTGATAGTTATGATTTGAAATTGTTTTCAAAACATATAAACACTAGCAATAATATCAAATGCCTTTGTTTTATTCGTATCAAGCATATTTGGCTGTTACAAGGTAAAAATTCTATCCTCCGGTTTGCGTTGCATTGTGTGATGGGAACTGAGTCTTATAACGGCTTCATTTTTATAAAAAGCATAGCGATGTTTAAAAGAAAGATTTGCTTTAAAGCACTGGCAATCCAATGGAGTAAACCCGTTCCACGAAAGTGGCGTGGTCCTGTGATTAGCCAATTATATATGTGTTGAGTGGATTTCTCATACCAGTCCCATGACTGACTCGTAGTTTGTTTCACTTTCAAACTCGGGTGCCCCTTTTTCTACACGGGCAGCCTTGTATTCAGGTTTAGCTGGTTCTTTCTGGATAGCTAGAGCTGAAGATGGATTCTATCATTTATTTCTTTTTATGCTGTTCAGCTCCTATTGTACATATTTTGTTTATTTCCGCTGTAGACATTTATGTATAGCTGAACTGTATTTGTACTAAGTAAGATCCTGTATACTGTGTAACTCTGATGATTACTTTTATCCAGTATATTTTGTTGTTCATTATCTGGTGTATTTATTTAATTCCGTTCTGCTATTATATGTTTCTGTGTTATATTCCAAAGATAACCTTGTTTCCGTGAGAACGGGAATTCGGGTCGTCTCAACGTGGTATCAGAGCTTTGGTTAAGCTTAGTTCTGGAATATAACATTTGAACCAACTCGTCAGAAATAGAACCAGTAGTTTTCTAGGACGGGTAACTCTATACAGATAGGATCAGTAATATCCTAGTATGAGTAGCAGAATGAAATTACACCTTGATAGACACATTTACATTTGAAGTATTTGTCTCTCTGTTTTAAAATATCTTTTCTGTGACCTGACACTTGATCTGCCATTTGCAGAAGTACTAGAAAATGAGTGTCAGAAGCAGAAGGAATACAGAACCGGATATTGAAGCCCTATTAATCAAATATCGAAATATGGGTGGAATACCGTTCTCTGGTGAAGAATCTATTATGAAGACACAAGCTTGGATTCGTTCGGCTGAGAAAATCTTCGAAGCATTAAAGCTTAGGGATGACCAGAAAAGATTGCTGGCCTCCTGGGCTCTCAAAGATGAAGCTTTTTACTGGTGGGATTCGGTTATAGAGAATAATCCAGAAGGTGATATCACCTGGGACAGATTCAAAGTGATTTTCTTAGAAAGATTTACTCCTCCCGAAGCAACCGAGAGATTATGTGACGAATTTTCTTATCTAATACAAGGTGATATGACCATCCCAGAATATCATAAGAAATTCAACGAACTTGCTCACTTTGCTCCTCATCTAATTCAAAATCCGAAGAGGAAAAATATGAGATTTATTCACGGGCTTCAAAGGAAATACCAGAATAAAGTATTGGGGCATGTAAAGCTCCCTTTTTCAGAAATGATTTATATGGCTTATCAATATGAAGATCTAGATAAGAAAGGTATGCTACAGTACGAAGAGGAAGTCAGCTCCAGTAATAGAATTGAGTCTGAAACTGATCATCCTGAGGCCAGTACAATGTCTGAAGTCGGTAAGGAGCCCGAAGTAAATCGAAAAAGGGCCAGATCCGAAAAAGAACCATCAACGACTGCCATATGCAATAACTGCCATAAGAAAGGGCATTTGCAAGGAAATTGTAAATCCTCGAAGAAACGAAAAAATGATGGGTTTAAATCGGGTGGAAAGCTTCAAGAAAATAGAAAATGCAATCTCTGCCATCAGGATGGTCACGTAAAACAAGATTGCTGGCAGTTGAAAAAGACTGAAATAGTTCAAGTGAATGAAGTAGCAGAAACCTCAGCACCCTCAGATAGTCAAGAAAGGTCCGATGTTTTAGAAGGCACGCTTACTGTCAAAAACATTCCAGTTAAAGTATTGTTTGACACAGGCGTGTCGCGAAGCTTTATTTCAAAGAGTGCCGCTAAGAAACTAGATTTGAACCTGAGGAAGCTCAGGGAACCAATGACCGTCCAGAATCCGGTCGGGGGTTCTATCAATCTCAGTTGGATTTGTGCAGTACATGTCTCCTTTTCTTGCTATAAATTCCCTATTATCTCTATCGTCATGAATTTTGATGAATTCGATATCATTCTGGGATTAGATTGGCTAACCAAATATGAAGCGGAAGTTAGATGCGCTGAGAGAGTGGTTAAAGCAAAGGCCCAATTGGGGAATTATATAACCATACCATGTGAAGGCCCAACTGCAAATAGAAAAGATTTCTGGGCAGCTTTGAATGTTTCTCCAGCCCAAATAGGAAAGGTTCCTGAAGTCACAGAGAATATTCCTGACCTCATCAAAGACATTCCTGTCGTCAAGAACTATGCGGATGTATTCGAGGAAGTTGTTCGCTTACCTCTGCAAAGAGAAATAGATTTCAAGATTGCTTTGATTCCCAATGCAAGGCCGGTAGTTCACGCTATTCGAAGAATGTCCTTGAAAGAGAATGAGGAATTAGACAATCAAACACGACAACTGGTATGGAAAGGTCTGATCAGGCCTAGTTTCTCTGATTGGGGTGCAGCCGTGGTATTTGTCCCAAAATCTGATGGTACTCTACGTCTATGTGTGGATTATCGTGATTTGAACAAACAGACAATAAAGAACAAATATCCATTGCCGCGGATTGATGATTTGTTGGATCGATTAAATGGAGCACAAGTATTCTCACGAATGGACCTAGCTACAGGTTTCCATCAACTTCGAATTGCCGAAGAGCGTGTTCCAATGACAGCGTTCAGAGGCCCCGACTTATTCTACGAGTTGTTAGTAATGTCGTTCGGCTTATGTAACGCTCCGGCTTACTTCGTCGATCTAATGAACCGAGTATTTAGGGGAGTATTGAATAAATTTGTTCTGGTTTTTATTGATGATATTCTAATCTTCTCTAAATCAAAGGCCGAACATGAAAAGCATCTGGAACAAGTGTTAGAAATTCTCAGACGGAATGTATTAAAAGCCAAGTTTTCCAAATGTATATTCTGGCAAGATGAAGTGAAATTTCTGGGCCATGTCGTATCGAAAGATGGAATCGCTGTGGATCCAAGCAAAATCACAGCTATTCAGAATTGGAAACAGCCCAGTACTCCCACGGTAGTCCGTAGTTTTCTCGGATTGGCTAGCTATTACCGGAAGTTCGTTAAAGACTTTTCGAAGATATCTGGTCACTTAACGAAGCTTACAAAGAAGCATTCTAAATTCAAATGGACTCAAGAGAGTGAGGAGGCTTTTGGGGAGCTAAAGTTAAGGTTGACAACTGCTCCAGTGTTAACCATTATCGATGGCAACCAAGATTTAAAAGTCTGGACTGATGCGTCTAGAGAAGGCCTTGGAGCAGTGTTAATGCAAAGAGGCCAAGTAATTGCTTATGCTAGCCGTCAACTGAAGCCGCACGAGAAAAACTATGTAACTCATGATCTTGAGTTATTGGCTATCATATTCTCTTTGAAAATCTGGAGACACTATCTTCTGGGCGAGAGATTTGAACTGTTTACAGATCATTAGTCATTAAAATATCTGTTCACTCAGAAAGACTTGAATTTAAGGCAGCAACGTTGGCTGGAGTTTCTTGCATCATATGACTTTGAAATAATATATACTCCAGGAAAAGCCAATGTCGTGGCCGATGCGCTGAGCAGAAAGAATGTAATGATCGCCAGCTTTATTATCACGACATCCTTGATTGACAAAATATCTATTCTTCAGAAGGAGGATAACTTTATTAAAGATATGATCAAAAGGATTCAGAAAGGCGAACCCTCGTGTTTTCAAATAGATAACGACGAGACCTTGAGGTTAAAAGGAAGGATTTGTGTTCCTGACGTTCCTGGGCTAAAAAGGGAAGTGTTAGACGAGTGTCACAAGTCCAAGCTGAGTATCCATCCTGGTGTGGCCAAAATGTATAACGATCTCAAAAGAACTTTCTGGTGGAAGGCTATGAAAAGAGACGTTTCGATATATGTTAGTCGATGCCCTACTTGCCAGCTAGTCAAAAGTGATCAACAGAAATTGGCTGGATTGTTACAACCGCTAGAAGTTCCTGGTTGGAAGTGGGAGCATATCTCCATGGATTTCATTGATGGTCTGCCCAGAACAAGAAAAGGAAATGACAGTATTTGGGTGATCGTAGATCGTTTCACGAAGACCGCCCATTTCATACCTGTCAAATCAAATAGAACTGCTCAGAGTCTAGCGCAGATTTACGTCAGGGAAATAGTTAGACTACATGGAGTGCCGCTCAGTATAGTAAGTGATAGAGATACAATATTCACTAGCAAATTCTGGGAAGCATTTCAAGTCGAGCTCGGAACGAAGTTAAACTTGAGCACCGCTTATCATCCTCAGACAGACGGTCAGACTGAGAGGGTGAATCGAATTTTAGAAGACCTATTGCGGGCTTGTGTTCTAGATTTCGGGGGATCATGGGAAGACCATCTGCATTTGGCTGAATTCTCTTATAACAACAGCTACCAGGCGAGTCTGACAATGTCGCCATTCGAAGCATTGTATGGTAGACCTTGCCGATCTCCTGCTTGTTGGGTCGAGCCTGGAAATAGACTTGTGTTGGGTCCGGATATGATTCGAGAAGCTGCCGACAAAGTCGATTTTATTAAGAAGAGATTACTCGCCGCTCAAAGCCGACAAAAGAGCTATGCCGATAGAAGAAGAAGAGATATATCCTTTGAAGTTGGCGACTATGTATATTTGAAAGTATCGCCGATGAGAGGAGTTATCCGGCTCGGTAAAACTGGAAAGTTGGCACCCAAATTCATTGGTCCGTTTCCTATTCTGGAACGGATTGGGACTCTCGCATATAAAGTTAAATTGTCAGACCGGTTGCCTGGAGTGCATGATGTATTTCATATATCTCAACTTCAAAAGCACGTTCATGATCCAGACTTGATCGTGGAAGAAGAAGCTCAGCAAGATATTGAAATTACTCCAGAACTAGCTGTGAGAAGAGAGCCGCTAAAGATCATCGGCAAAGAAACCAAAGAGCTGAGGAACAAGAAGGTTCGCTTAGTCAAAGTGCAATGGAGTGGAGATCCGCGAGATTGTACTTGGGAAACTGAGGAGAGCATTCAGAAAGCTTATCCTAGATGCCAAGTAGATATCTCTGATTGACTCCGGTGCAAGGTACATTTAACCTACTTTGCACTACCATTCAATTCTCTACTCTATTGTTATTTTCCTTTCATAGATGTGCACTTTTAAGTGTATAGTCTGAATGATTTTTAAGGGGTATAAAATTTGATTAGCATATTTTTTTTAAAAGGTTAAAGACAATTGGATTGGTTGTTGTGCTGTGTGATTGTAGATTTATCAAACCACTTTCGACTTTATTCCTTTTCGGGGACGAAAAGTTTTAAGTGGGGGAGATTGTAACGACCCAGAAAATCTGAACCAATTTAAAATTTTTAAATTGGCTAAAATAATGGATTTTAGATATTTAAAATAAATATTTTAAATAATGGCGATGAAAACTAAGTTTGAATCGACAATTGAAAACGAATATAATTAATTATAATTATAAACAAGGCCTGAAATGGCGTGGCAGTTTCAAAAATTGAATTCAAACTTTGTCGGACTGTACCGGGTGCAAAACAATCCGGATTTTAGTGAAACCAAAAATATTTAAATCGGTTAGTGAATATCTTTCTAACGAATCCGACCAATCGAAATTTGATAGCGGGAATCAAAAGATATGTCCAGTTGAAAATTCTGAATAGTCGCTATGGAATTCAGGCCCTTAAAAATGGACATTTTGCAGATGACCTCGGATTTCGATGAAACCACTTTTGTTGGGTCCGCAGTGTCAAGTTATTGCTAGGTTTCAAATTTCATAATTTTTCGAATCAATATGTGAGCGTGGCAAAAGAAAACGCGTTTGACCAGTTTCAGTTGATTTTAATCGACTGGAAATTGGCCATTTTTCCAACGGTCTCAGAATTCGACGAAACTAGTTTTGTTAGGACCGTATCGTCGATACGAAGCTAGAAAATATTTTTCTGGAATTTTTCTAGTTAGTATGTGACCCCGGTAATTTGAAATGTGCGTTTAAAATTCAATATAGTGATTTAAATGAAAATTCAAAAGGAAACTGATTGTAACGATCAAATCAGCTTACGATACATATCCCATTGTGTTCGGAATGGTGGTGAAACGCTATGGATGACAGGCGGTGGGCCTCGTTTCGAGGTCGTATGTAAAAGTCAACTTTTTGCTAAATTTAATAATTAAATAAATAAAAAAAATCTATTTTTCCCTCCTATACCTTGGCCCCCCCCTGTAATTCATTACCGATTCAGTTAAACAGAAATAAAAAAAACCCTAAAACTATCGCGAGCTCCGCCCAGTTCGACGCCGCCGATCCACCGCCCTCCTCCTCCTTCAATCCGACCCCCCCCCCCCCCCCCGAAGTCAACGCCTCCCCCGTTCGAAACCCCGAGCGCCACCCTCGTAGCCATCGCGACACCCGGTTAGCAGCTTCGCCCAGTTCGAGAAGCCCTCCGACGATCTGCGAAAACCCCCCCTCTCTCTGTAAGTTTTATTTTATTTATTTATTTTAATTCTGATTTTTAAAAGCATTGAAAACTGAATTTTAAGTATGATTTAAAAAACTGAAAACTGTTTTTTTTTTAAAAGTATAAAACTGATTTTATAAGGACTGAAAACTGTTTTTTTTTAAAGATTAAAAACTGATTTGTTTAAATAGTAAAAACCTGATTTTTTAAAAAAGAAATAAAAACCTGATTTTTAAAAGGAATAAAAACTGATTTTCAAAAGCATATAAAAACTGATTTTTGGAAAAGGTTTAAACTTCAAAGAGAAAAAGGTTTGAGCTTTAGAATGGAAAAAAAAGATTTGAACTTAAAATCATATTTATATATATTGAAAGTCGAAGTAAAAATCATATTTTTATATATTGAAAGTCGAAGTAAAAATCAGATTTTTATATATTGAAAGTCGAAGTAAAAATCAGATTTTTATATATTGAAGAACATAGTAAAAATTCGATTTTTACATATGTAGAGAATACGGGCGAAAGCGACAGAAAGGCGAAGATTTCTCTAAGTGAAGTTGGATAGCTATTGGTGAGATTTCTGATTTAAAAATATTATATATGTGTGAAATGAAAGTGAATTGCTATATATATATATATATATATATATATATATATATATATATATATATATATATATATATACGCCCCTCGTCCACAAACCATGGACGATATTTATTGGTTAAAATTGTTGTGAAAATTGATTGATAGCGAATGATTGTTTGGGATTGTTTGTGATTGATATTGGTTGATTGTGGTTGAAAAATACCCATTTGTGGTTGTGAAATATTTGGTTGAAACCACATAGGATTAGTTTGTGGAAATGAAATAAATATATACATGCCGCCTGCGTGCGAACTAGATGCATGATCCCCATTGTCAAAAACCGCGAGGTTTTAAGGTAGAGCGAGGAGCCGTACTAGGGACGGTCCCGGTTTAACTACCCTGCCGTTATGCTACCGAAATTTTGAATAATATTCGTGTGTTTGAATTATTTTCATATGCTTAAACTATATTTATTCATTGAATAGAAAACCTTCATGTGTTGAATTGATATTCATTCGTTGATTAGAAATTCATGTGTTGAATGGTATTCATATTTTGAAATAAATCGTTTGATAATAAAAATCACATTTTTATCTATATATAGAAACTATAGAAAACATTCATGTGTTGAATTGATATTCATTCGTTGATTAGAAATTCATGTGTTGAATGGTATTCATATTTTAAAATAAATCGTTTGATAATAAAAATCACATTTTTATCTATATATAGAAACTATAGAAAACATTCATGTGTTGAATTGATATTCATTCGTTGATTAGAAATTCATGTTTTGAATGGTATTCATATTTTGAAATAAATCGTTTGATAATAAAAATCACATTTTTATCTATATATAGAAACTATAGAAAACATTCATGTGTTGAATTGATATTCATTCGTTGATTAGAAATTCATGTGTTGAATGGTATTCATATTTTGAAATAAATCGTTTGATAATAAAAATCACATTTTTATCTATATATAGAAACTATAGAAAACATTCATGTGTTGAATTGATATTCATTCGTTGATTAGAAATTCATGTGTTGAATGGTATTCATATTTTGAAATAAATCGTTTGATAATAAAAATCACATTTTTATCTATATATAGAAACTATAGAAAACATTCATGTGTTGAATTGATATTCATTCGTTGATTAGAAATTCATGTGTTGAACGGTATTCATATTTTGAAATAAATCGTTTGATAATAAAAATCACATTTTTATCTATATATAGAAACTATAGAAAACATTCATGTGTTGAATTGATATTCATTCGTTGATTAGAAATTCATGTGTTGAATGGTATTCATATTTTGAAATAAATTGTTTGATAATAAAAATCACCTTTTATCGACTATATGAACTGTGTAAAATAGTCTCGTTTTAAAAGAAATTGTTTTATGATAAAAATCCCATTTTTATCACCAACTTGAACTATATAGAAAAATAGTGTTTTGAAATGAATTGTTTTACAATAAAAATCACATTTTTATTGTATGCATAAATCGTTGAAATGTGAAGTGTTAAAAATAGCCACTTGTTCAAAATAAACATATATGAGTTGACATATTCATTAATTAGCTAATGAAATGATTTGCACCTATTTATGTAACATTAGAATGAATGGTGTTTTTAAACCAAACAGAAATCAAATATGAAGTTGAATAGAAAATGATAAATGATAAGAACTGTATATATATGTACATGCATATTCATTGAACAGGTTATAGCAAAGGGGCTAGAGAAGAGGAATAAAATTCTGTGCCCGACAAATAGGTACACATTTACTGTTTTGTTTGGGTGATGATTTTATGAGCCTGTTGGCTAGCCGCTTGGCTTTTTCTTTTTCTTTTTGAGATTAGAAGGACCGGGAACGCTATTTGCGATTTCCCGATGCTCCCGGTGCAGGGGAGGTTATGGCGAAATTTTCCAAAAATTTAAGGTGTTAGAAAATTTTTTGAAGTGAAAACGATATTGAAATCATTGAATGAACTATATTTATATAAATATATAAATATAAATAAAATTAAAACGAAACGAGGCCGTGCAGTTCGTATTTTGAAACCGTGATTTCAAACGACTAGTGCGGGAAATCCGACCATTGGATTTTCCCGAAACCTCAACCGTCGGGTTCGCCTTGGAAATATCTTCCCAACGGCACCAACTTTGTAGAAATCCAACGGTTGGATTGTCTGGAATGTTTAATTCAAATCTGAAGAAAAACAGCGCCAGAAACGATTATATTTATTTATATATATAAATATAATTATATTTAATCGAATAACGACGCTGCAGTTCGTATTTTGAAATCGAAACTTCAAACGATTGTACCGGGAGATCCAACCGTCGGATTTTCCCGAAACTGGAACCGTTGGATTCGTTTTGAAAAGACCTTTCTAATGATGTAAATTTTGTGAAGATCCAACGGTTAGATTTTTAGATATGTGTAAATCAAATCTGAAGAAAAACAGCGCCACGGCCGCTTTATGGCCCGAAGCGTCGTTTTGAATAAATGGGCTATTTTAAAATAAATAAAAATAGCGATAAATAGTTATAAAATATCATAAGCGATATGGAATGGAAATAAACTGAATTTGTTTGATTTATGTTGTATTTGATGGTTGAATGTGTTTGGTGTGAAAATAACATTAAAGAACGAAATTGGTATTGTCGAATAATTTAACCATTGAAATAAATCGATTTGAAATTCTAAATATACGTGAATCGTTTGAAAAGGCCGAGTTAATTCTCATTTCAAATGATTGACCGACGATTGAAAGTCGAAGATGAAGATGGTGGTCGAAGACCGGAGATCTTCACCTCGTTTGGATGGTAACCGAGGTCCTGATTGGGAGGCATCCCGAAATATGGATAATGAGTGGTGATCGTCCAGACGTACGTGGTGATCGAAGGGTTTGCGAGGTATTTAGTGCCTCCGGTTTCGTTCAGACCCAGAACGGACTTGTAAATGGACTGTGTGTCCGACATTGGATTTTATTTTGTGTTGATTGATCTCTGTTAAATATACATCTGTTTGGCGGCGGAGAATTTATTCTTTTGCTTAACGCCCTTCTCTGAGACGTACGAGCTCAGAGGTTGTATATCGATGGACATCAATCGCATGGCGTGAATTGCCTGTGTGGCATGCTAAGATGCAGTGATCAGGGCTTCTGTTGAAAAGCAAAGTCTTGTGGTGATGATCAAAGCACCGCCTGTGTGGCGTAGCTTTGTGTATAACGTGAATTCGCGAGCCTCACACCCCGGTATGAACCTAAAACGGGAGAAGGACCTCAGGGAGGGCATGCGTTTCTTTCTAGCTAGGGTGGTGTCAGTGACCTACCAGCCCTGACATTTATATACTTTTCACCTATGTGGTTGTTGCTGTTGCGAGGCGCCTCGGTTTGATCGGACGATCCGGGTCCGATGGAGTCATTCGTTGGCTCGTTTACGCCCCAAAGGGCGGGGAGACGTAGTGTTCAGGCATAATAATCCACATCGGTGGACCGGCCCTGTCGCTCCAAGGGGCAGTTGCGGCTATTCCTGAGACATGGGCTAGATTGTCTCGAATTCGGTAAGGACTATCTTTTGCCTTGGTTCATGACGGAAAACCAATTTCCAAATACGTGACTGTGCGGTTTGATTGTATACCTATATATGGCGACATAGTGGTATGGGGCATTAATGCCGTCTATGATTGATAGTTATGATTTGAAATTGTTTTCAAAACATATAAACACTAGCAATAATATCAAATGCCTTTGTTTTATTCGTATCAAGCATATTTGGCTGTTATAAGGTAAAAACTCTATCCTCCGGTTTGCGTTGCATTGTGTGATGGGAACTGAGTCTTATAACGGCTTCATTTTTATAAAAAGCATAGCGATGTTTAAAAGAAAGATTTGCTTTAAAGCACTGGCAATCCAATGGAGTAAACCCGTTCCACGAAAGTGGCGTGGTCCTGTGATTAGCCAATTATATATGTGTTGAGTGGATTTCTCATACCAGTCCCATGACTGACTCGTAGTTTGTTTCACTTTCAAACTCGGGTGCCCCTTTTTCTACACGGGCAGCCTTGTATTCAGGTTTAGCTGGTTCTTTCTGGATAGCTGGAGCTGAAGATGGATTCTATCATTTATTTCTTTTTATGCTGTTCATCTCCTATTGTACATATTTTGTTTATTTCCGCTGTAGACATTTATGTATAGCTGAACTGTGTTTGTACTAAGTAAGATCCTGTATACTGTGTAACTCTGATGATTACTTTTATCCAGTATATTTTGTTGTTCATTATCTGGTGTATTTATTTAATTCTGTTCTGCTATTATATGTTTATGTGTTATATTCCAAAGATAACCTTGTTTCCGTGAGAACGGGAATTCGGGTCGTCTCATTAATTTTATCAAAGATAAATTCCTTAAATTTATTCTTTAATCTTCTTTTGAATATCAATTCAACTAGTCGGGATTAGCGAACCAAACCGAAGTAATCATTTATTTTATTTCCCAATCCCAACCTATTCATCCCATGAAGTAAAACTGGCCATACTTCATACCTAACACCACAGTGTTATCGGTAAATTCAATTACCATTTCACGTTTAAATCTAATTAAAGATTTAACTACCGCCTGGAGCAAAACTGGTGATACTCCATTCTCGATCTTTTCAATCTAATTAAAGATTCATTAAAACTCCACTTAGTTTTAATCTTTAACTGGGTTAAAGAACCGATGTCATTTAAAACACGGTTCACGATAAACCCCAAAATCACCTCACATTTCAATCAGTCCCTAATCGTAAATTAGCAAGTGAGCAATTCCCTAAATATTAACCTCGAAGGCCAAAATCGACATCAGATCAATACCCAAGAAACCATTCAACTTAACTAATCTCCAGTTAGTTTCTGATTTTCTTAACTCCGTTGGGTCTAAGAACAGTATTATTGAAGATACCGTTCACGACAACCCAAAATTACATTCCATTAATTATCGGGTTAAAGAACAAGTTTTATTTAAAACACCGTTCACGATAAACTCAAAAATCAATTCAAATTCAATTCCAATTAAATACCATTTAATTGGTACACTTCTTTAAATCTAAATAAAAGATTTAATCTTTTTCTCAACTGGGTTTAAGGACAGTGTTAATGAAGGCACCATTCACGACAAACCCAAATCACATTTGATATTAGATACAAGGCTCTGAATAGAAAATATATCGGCTTATATTCAATATCAAATTCTACGACCAACAAATATCGTATTGGAAATAACGATATAAATATATCTTTCAAATTCCCATAACAATATCTGTTTCATCACGAAATCCAATATCGAAATATTCCAAAGACAATTTCGATTCAAATCTATTCCAATTTAATTATTGGAAATTCTGGTAATATTCAAAACCATTTCAAATCCCATTTATTTATTTTAAAAATAAATAAAATATTATTCTAGTTCAAAACTAGTTCATTTCGATAAAAATCTACTTTTATCTTTTCAAATATGGAGTTTTTCATCCCAATTCTTCCCAAATCATTTCTTATGATTTTACACAAATTATTACTATTTTTAATAATTTTATCAAGGCCCGTACAGTCAATTTCCATCAACGGCCATCGAACTGCACTTACAACGACCTTTTCCAAATTTGATTTGGACATAATTCCAAATACAACCGTTAGATTTCAAATCTCTAATATTCATTGGAAAGCTCTTTTCGATACGAACCCAACGGTTCCGATTTTAGGAGAATCCGACGGTCGGATCTCCCGTAATATCCATTCGAAGTCAATGGTCGAAATTCACAAACTGCCGCAGCGCGGCGCATTCTATTTAGGCCATTATATATATAATATATATATTATACATATTTCATCGATTTCCTTTCAAAACGTATTTTATAAATCGTTTAAATTCGTTTTCAAAACGATTTCAACTTCGTTTTCAAATTCAAATCAAGATTGAATTTTTCAATATAAATTCGTTTTAACTTCATTTCAAATCGATTTCAATTCAATTTCAATTTAATTCGAATTTCAATTCATTTCAATTTAATTCTAATTTCAATTCATTTCAATTTAATTCGAATTTCAATTCATTACAATTTAATTTGAATTTCAATTCATTTCAATTTAATTTGAATTTCAATTTAATTCGAATTTCAATTCATTTCAATTTAATTCGAATTTCAATTCATTTTAAATTTTGAAATCACTTTCAATATTCATTGAAAAATGAATAAAATCGATATAAATATCGTTCACGTCAAAATGGCGTCAATCTAATCAACACGGCTTTTATTCAACACATGAATATTTATTCTATTCAACACATGAATTTATTTTCAATTCAACACATGAATATATATTTTCGATTCAACACATGAATTTATTTTCTATTCAACACATGAATTTATTTTCTATATTGGAATGAGGCCCAATCAATTACCATATAATGTTAATTATATGGATTTTCTACAACACATGTATATAATAGAAACGATAAATAATCAACCATCATCCAGAGTGCACCACACAACTGCATAAACATTAAATATAAATAATTAACGCTTACACAGTCTGTCAACCCATCGATTGACATACAACTAAACAATCGGGATTAGTGTACGTCAATTATCATCCCAATACCCGTGTGGGGTTTCAAATCAACAAACACAGATTTTTATTTGTGCAGTTGGGCAATGTGTAAAATTTATCGTCCCAATCAATATCAGTCAAATCAGTGTATATAAACAAACCATCCGATTTGTATATAAATATTTATTTTATATACACGTTAAAAATCATATTTTTAACTATAAAATATTTTCCACTATAAAATATTTTATTTCTTTCCACATCACACAATCAAATTTCACAACACAACAATCAAACAAACAAGCTGTCCATGGTCTGTGGACGACGGGTGTCGGGTGCTACTAAACACCGTCTGCATCCTAGTATATATTTTAACTAGAAAATAAATTAAAAGTGAGGAGTTCTCACCGACTAGCTAAACCAAACACCGCGACTCTTCTAATGTAGAAGTCTTCGTCGTGCTCGCCTTTTGTCACTTTCGTTGCCTGTATTCACTACATATATAAAAATCACATTTTTATATTGTTGCTATGTATATAAAAATCATATTTTTATTTCAACATATATATAATAAAAATCATATTTTTATTACACTACATGAATAAAGATTAAATTTTTACTATCTATATAATATAAAAAATCGTATTTTTATTCTTCATATACTATAAAAATCATATTTTTCATATATACAAGATCATGCCTTTCCACAAATAGAAATCTCATCTTTATAGAATCAAAAATCGTATTTTCATGTTTATAAAATCATAGCTTTGCATAATAAAACTATAGCTTTGCATAATAAAAATCAAATCTTGTCGCCACTTCATATATAATAAAAATCGAATTTTTATCTTGCTATTCAAATAAAAATTATATTTTTATATCGCTTTTCCATATATAAAAATCACATTTTTATTTCAATTCTCTATATGTAAAGATCGTATTTTTATCACGCTAACTTCATAATAAAAATTATATTTTTATATTGCTTCCACATATGTAAATATCACTCCTTTACAACACTACTTCCATGATAAAAATTATATTTTTATCTTGCTAGCAATATAATAAAAATTATATTTTTATATCGCCTACATAATAAAGATCGAATTTTTATTATCTATATAATATAAAAATCATAGTTTTATTAACTCTACTATATAAAAATTATATTTTTATCCTTCACATCATATAAAAATTATATTTTTATGATCTCTACGATATAAAAATCGTATTTTTACTCTGAAATTATTCATTTAAACCCGATATTTTTAATTATACACATAAAATAAAAATGAGAATAAAGACTCACGGTGGAAATTAGGGGAGAATGGCCACGTCGGAGGATTCAGGTGACGGAGGGAGGCGCGCAGGCCGTCGCAGGCGGTGGGTGGTTGGACTGTGGGGTCTAGAAGCGGCGGGTTCTATTCATCTTTGGGGGCGCTGATTTGGGCGCGGGGTCCTTCATCAGAGGGAGAGGAGGAAGAACGGGAGGGTGGAGGAGAAGGAGGGGCGAGGCCATCACCGGCGTCGGCCTCGAGCGGCGGTGGCGCTCCGCCTGGAGGAGCGTTCTCCCCCTTCCGTCCTCGTTTTCCTTTTTTGGTTTTTTTTCGTTTTTCTAATCTCGATTTGGAAAGAAAACCGGGGGGTCAGGGAGAAAGTATAGGAAGAGAGAGCGAAAGTTTATTATTATATTTTTTATTTAATTTCAAAAGGTACCTTTTTATTTTAAACTCGAAATCAAACCCACCGACTGTCGTCTATAGCTAATTACCCCCATTCCGAACACAATGGGATTTGTATCGTAGGCCGATTCGATCGTTTCGATCAGTTTTCTTCAAAATCAAAATATAAATCTATATATTGAATTTGAACGCGCATTTCAATTTATCGGGGCCACATACTAACTCGGAAAATTCCCGAAAAATATTTTCTAGCTTCGTATTGACGATACGGTCCTAACAAAACTAATTTTGTCGAATTCTGAGACCGTTTGAAAAATGGCCATTTTCTAGTTGATTAAAATCAACTAAAACTGGTCAAACGCGTTTTACTTCGCCACGCTCACATATTGATTCGAAAAATTAAGATTTTTGAAATCTAGCAATAACTTGACATCACAGATCCAACAAAAGTGGTTTCGTCGAAAACCGATGTAGTTTGCAAAATTTCCATTTTTAAGGGCCAGAATTCCATAGCGACTATTCTGAATTTTCAACTGAACGTATCTTTTTATCCCCGCTATGAAATTTCAATTTTTCGGATTCGTTGGAAGTATATTCTCAAATTGATCCTAATATTTTTGGTTTCGCCAAAATCCGATTTATTTTGAATCCTGTATGTTCATTTGAACTTTGAAATCGAATTATCGAACTACCGCGCCATTTTCAATTCCTTTTATAATTAAAATAAAATATTTATATTCTAACGACAATTCAAACAAATATATACATTCTAATTCTATTCAAAATAAATTTCTCGATGCTATTATTTAAAATAATTCATTTTAAATATCCAAAATTCGCTAAAATTGCCAAAATAATTTTTTTTAAATTGGCTCGAATTTCCGGGTTATTACAATCTCCGCTACTTAAAACTTTTTGTCCCTGAAAAGGAACGAAGCCGAAAGTTGATTAACAATTCAACTCAACTTCCAGTATTTTCATTACGGCTTAAGTTCTTCGACTTTTCAATTTCTAAGAACTTTTTAAATTTTTCAAAAATTTGGCTAATACCCTAAATTTTCAAAAAATTTCACCATAACCTCCCCTGCACCGGGGACTTCAGGATATTTCATAAGCCTCTCATGGCCTTCTTCAATCCAAAAGAAAAAGAAAAGGCCAAGCGGCTAGCCAATCGGCTCATAAAATCATCCAAAAACCCAATAAATTCGTAAGCATGTACCTATTTGTCGGGCAAACAATTTTATTCTTCTGCTCTAGCCTCCTTGCTATGACCTGTTCAATGTAAGTACATGTATATGTATGCAAATGCGACTAACTTTCAATACAACTCACTATTTGGTACAATTTGGCAAGAGGTTCAACATTTAATTAACCAACCAATAATCAAACAACACAACCATCAATCAATTAGTTGATTAGCTTTTCAATATCATAATTTTGATATATAGTCAAAAATCACATTTTTGGTGCCAACTCACAACAATGTATTCTAGCTATATTTTGGTTCTCACACTAGTCTAATGGAAATATATAAATATCACACCTTTGAAACTCGAACACAACCACTGATGATAATGCATCATCATCCGAATTATCCCCTGGCGACTAGAGTGTGATTCTATATCTATCCAGTATATTAAAACTTCGAATATACGTTTGCAAGGTGTATATGCAAAATCTTTACATATTGGATTGTCCAAATTAATTTAAAATAAATATTCAAATACGTATACAACGATTTCAATTTCAAAACAAAATTGTTTTCATTTTAAAATATACTCTTCACACTCGTTCTAGGATTCTACTTATCCCATCTCTAACGAGTCATTCCCATTGGATATTACTAATCCAATCTCTGATGAAATCTTTCGTTTGGTTCTAACGTGTCTTGTTCTCTGAGCATTGTAAACCAAAGCTCTGATACCACTGTAAGCACCCGTAACTTCCCCGGTAAGGAAAGAGCGGATACTTTGAGAACAACACACAAAAGAACGCAGACAGAAGAACATTTCATTGTTTATTACAACAATTCCATCAGATTACAAGAATATACAGAGTATGAAAAAATATTACATAGAAATTATCAGAGATTTAAATTACATTTAAATACATCGCAGCGGAAAAATAATACAATACACAACTGAAAGAGATATACGGATACAGAGCTTTACGGATATCGTTCCAGCTGTAAACCAGGATCTTGTAAATATAAATCTGCAAAACCAAAACTACTAGCTGCCCGTGCGGAAAATAGGGGCACCCAGAGTTTAGGTTAAAACAATAAACTCCTGGTCAGTCATGTGACTGGTGTGAGAACTAAAACAGTTATTAATCTTTATTTTTAAAGTTAGGTAAATCAAGGGACCACGCCGTATAACACGGAACGGGTTTCCTCCCAAGAATACCAGTGCATAAAACAAACAACGCAATGCTAAATAAAGAAAAATGAAGCTATTATAAGACCCAGGTCCCATCACACAATGCAACGCAAGCCGGAGGATAGGGTTTTTACCTTACAATAGCCAAAGAATGCTTGATATGCTAAATTTCATCTTTTGATTCTTAATCAGACTCCAACCGTAAATTAGTAAGAGAACGATTCCCTAAATATTAACCCCGAAGGCCGAAACCAACATCAGACCAATAGCCAGGAAACCACCCATCTTAGCTCGTTTCCAGTTAGTTTCTGATCTTATATACAATCATAAATATCAATCATAGGCGGCATGAATGTCCCATACCACTATGTCGCCATATATAGGTATACAATCAAAACCGCAATTGTCACGTATAGGAAGTTGGATTTTCATCTGTGAACCGAGGCAAAAGATAGCCCTCGACCGATTCGAGACGCTTTAGCCCGTGTCTCAGGCAAGTACTCAGTCAAGCCTTTGGAGCGACAGGGCCGGTCCACCGATGTGGATTAAAATGCCTGAACACTGCGTTTCCCCGCCCTTTGGGGGCGTAAATGAGCTAACAAATGACTGCGTCGGCTTCACATAGTCACCGATATATCCGAGGCGCCTCGCAACAGCAACAACCACATAAGTCAAACTCGTCAGGGCGTCAGTGGTTTTACACGCCCTGACGAGTTTGACTTATGTGGTTGTTGCTGTTGCGAGGCGCCTCGGATATATCGGTGACTATGTGAAACTGATGCAGTCATTTGTTGGCTCATTTACGCCCCAAAGGGCGGGGAAACGCAGTGTTCAGGCATTTTAATCCACATCTGTAACACCCCGTAATCTTGTAACACTAAGATTCACAAATCAAAGTATAATTAATTCAAAATGAAAGAATTAAGGGAAACGGGTGGCAACATTACGTTCGTCTCGAACTTCTGCTTGAAAACGAGTCCGAGTTTGCGTAAATCGGAGTCCGTATGAAGAAGTTATGACTCTCCGAAGTTTTAGGAATTTTCAGAACAGAAAACAGCTCGAAATTCGAATTCGAAATTTGAATTCAAACCCAGAAGCAGGCTGGGCGGGAAATTTCCCGCCCAAGCCCAGGTCGACTGGGGAGTCGACTGGGCAGTCGACCCCCCTGGCCAGGTCGACTGCGCAGTCGACCTGGGGGTCGACCTGGTGCCAGAACCAGGTTTTGAACCTGGGTTCATTTTGATGTTTCTGGCCCGATTTTCTAACCAGATTCATGACTCTAATCCTATATAAACAGCCTCCTGGCCTCCTTCTCTCTACACCATTTCATTCTATCCTTATTCTGCCTCTGAGAAAATGTATAAATAAATAAAATAATATATAAAATAAATCAAGACGAGGAAATGCTGCTCAAAACTTTCAAGCGGGGATTCAAAACAAGCTAGGATTCAAGTGAAGATTCAAACGACTTTAACAACTGTTTTCCTACGAATCTAATATAATCTCTGTAAGTCAGTTACTTTTTAGATTTAAACATTTTCTATTCGTGACATGAAATTAAAGGAATAAAGGAATATGCCTAATCTCTTCACTTGGATCTGTGTTTATACATGTTTCTAGACTTGATTAAGGACTGATCGTGGTTCGATGACCAACTAGGCCTTGCCTATGACTATGAACATTGCCTATGACTATGAACATTGCCTATGACTGTGACTATGACAATGAGAATTATTTCCTTTGACTATGAACACAAGCCTATGCCTTTGATTAGGAAACATAAACTATTGCCTATGACATAACAAGGACAACTATGACTAAACACCTATGATTCATGACTAGGAAAGTGTTGCTTAAGTTTTGTGACTGTGAAATTGGGTCTAAACCTGATTATCTATTCTGTCTATTCTTGATTTTCTTTGGATTTTGATCTTGGGAATTTACCTATTAAGTTAGGTCTACCCATGTTCTTGAACTTACATCGTTATTCAACCCTTTTTATGTCATAACATTTTCAGATCTATAGGCCTTCGATGTTTTAGATCAATTTATTTCAGTATAATTCGTTAGGCCTGTAATTAGTAAATTATCATTTTATGCCAGTTATTATGTCTATCTCTCCATAGCATCTTTGGTTCATTCCCTGTTTATCTATGAATCTAGATTTATCTATAATCTAGATTGAATCACGATTATACGAACGATGGGAATACGATTTGGGAAAAATATGAAAATTACTAAAACGTAGTTATAAACTTGGAAATTGGCATAAATTGGGAACATGTATTATGGCATGTTTATAAAAATGCAAATTGGATAAATTTGACATGAATTATAGGATGTGTAATTTGAATCTAGTATCGACTTGTAAATCTAGCATTTACATGAACTGTGAACTAGAATAATAAGTCTAGTTTGACATGAACTGTAATTAGAATGTTAAATCAGAATTGGATTAGCTAATTTGGCATAATAAGTATATTGGCATAAATTTGAAATTGGCCATAATTGTGAGTAATTGTCATATTTAGCAAAATCATGGTTAGTGACACTTAATTTGGTATAGTTTACATACCAAAAAGCATAAATATGATATAGAGGGGAAAATGGGCCATAATAATAAATGTTGACAATTTACATTAAAAGGGTAATTAGGAAATAAGTAAATTAGGAATAATTTACTTATAGAATTTGTCCTAAATGAGAAAATGTAAATTTAGACAAATTAAAGGTTTATTAACGACATCTCTTTTAATAATACACCAGAAAGTTCTAGGGTGACAGAGAGGATAGTGTCTAGGCTTGGGTTTGGAAAATACAAGTTTCCTGCTCTCCCTGGCTATCCCTAACTGATCCGACGGACGGGATGGTTACTTTCGAAACCTGATTTGAAAATTAATCAAAACCCTTTGAACTTAGAAAACACGAATATGCCTAGCCCGAGGTTAGACTGAGTTGCGACGTAAACCTGCCCGGAACCAACCGGCACATCCAGTAATCGCAACAATATCTGTCTAATGTGAGTGGTCGCAGCTTTAATTTATTTAGTTAAAGCTAGAACAAGAATGGTAGGGTTAAGTTAACTAAGATACTTAACCAATTCAACATGATAACCAAACCGATGGGTGGGGTTAGGTTCGTACAGACACTTAACACAGTTAAGCTAGAATGGGAGGGTTAAGTCCATAGGAACACTTAACCAACTTAACACAGTTAAGCTAGAATGGGAGGGTTAAGTCCATAGGGACACTTAACCAAACTTAATATGGTAACAAGGCAAGATTTGTAAGGGTTAAGTAACTAAGAAAACACTTAGCCAAATTAACATGTTAACTAGACTAGAAGGTGGGGTTAAGTAAAGTTAATACACTTGGCCAATTTGACATGTTAGCTGGACTAGACCGTAGGGTTAAGTAAACTTGAACACTTAACCATCAGAGTGTGATAAATGAATAGGGTTAAGTTTAAAACATGAAGGGATAATACTTAACCATTAATAACATGTTAGTTAAAACAGATGGGCAAGGTTAAGTTAAAAAAAAGGAACACTTAACCAATACAGGGTGAATGAATAGGGTTAAGTAATAAGAAATACTTAACCAATATAACTTGGTTTGTGGTAGGGTTAAGTCAACATGAATTACTGATAACACTTAACAAATTTAACAGGATAAATGAAGAGGGTTAAGTTAGCTTGAATTGACTAATGACACTTAACCAATCCAAATTGACAAGAAAGAGAACTAAGTAGTAAACCTTAGTTAAAAGGAGCTAAGTAGTAAACCTTAGTTAAAAGGAGCTAAGTAGTAAACCTTAGTTAAGAAAACAACAATTCTGGAAACTAAGTGGTAAACCTTAGTTAGCAAAACTAAGTAGTAATTCTTAGTATAACACGGGAAGGAGCGAACGTCCGTCTGATTAAAAAGTAGGCTCCAACGAATTGGGATACGAAGCCCGAGGCTTCGAGGGGACGTGAGGGTACTCTTAGTATCCCTCTACGAGGTGGCAGATGATCCTCCTGGGCTCACAGAGGTTAAGGTCTGCGGTAGAAGAACCAAGGGTATGCCTTGGTTGCAATACAAGGCAACCTAAAGACTAAGATGGACCAGCGTGATTTGGCGAGACTAGTAGCCCTGTGATAGCAACTCGTCGTCTACCTACCATCTTTAGTCAATCGTTGTACGTATGCGGAAAGGCAGAGAACTCCCAACAGACCATATACTTGCTATCTAGTTATGGGTGAGGCTGGCCAATAGGAAAGTAGGGCATAGGGTGGAAAAAGTACAGTTCTCGCGCTTGATTTTCTTGGATTGCCTTTCATTAGTTGAGGGAGGGGTCAAGTGGGACCATAGCCACTGGAATAAAAACAGACCTTAGCATCTGCATCGGCAGATATCTGAAAGCTCCCGACCGAGTCTGTGTTTCTTGATTTGCCCTGCCGCAGGACTTGGGCCGCACATTACAGGACACGTGCATCTAGACAAGCGACAACGACTCGCGATACATGTGTGGGGAAGTCTAGGAACCTATACCACTCTAGGTAGTATGTCCTAGACTAGGGGGCATCGTTCGACAGGTAGCATAATCCCTAGTTGGACTAGGTGGCATAAACCTTGAATCCGAGAAGCGTTCAGCAGATAGCATAAACTCTAGTTGAATCTAGAAAGCACTTGATAGAAAACCCTAGATTAGATCTAGGTAATAAATAATAAATGTATGCCTGAAGGCAACGGAAACTACAGGGATTGGGATCACGTTATCGTTACTAGTTGGGACACTAGTTAGGTGGTGCAGAGATATAGAAACTAGTATAACAAGGAAATAGCGAAGCGGCGAAAGTATTAGAGCATATCCATTTTATCTTGTCTTAGCATATCTTGTGTTAACCTTGTCTAATCTTGCTGACCCTATCATCATGGTGTTATCTTGTATTCAGTTAATTCATGTCGTGTTGCTTTTTCCATGTTCACATGTTAGAAGTAACTGAACTTACTCTGGCTTTATGTCTGACTCTGTTTTTCTTTCGTCTTGTTTTCTTCCGTTCCTCCCCCCCCCCAGGTAGTAAAGGAGGGAATAGTATAGCTCAGGTTAAGTTGGACTGTCACTCTTTCCCAGCTTGAAGATTTGTCGAAGTTTTGCTTGGATTCTCTTTTCAGATGCTATGGCTGGCTCTTGCTACATTGGGGAATATAAATGTTGTTTTATGCTTCTTTATTTTGTAGGACAAATGATACTCTGATATTGTAAAGAAATCGTTGTACAAACTATTTTATCAATAAAGCAAAGTTTTATTTTCCGCTGTTTTAATTTTTGTTTGTCTTGTAATTCATCTGCATATTTTACCTTAAAATGCTCCACAGAACTTAGTGCATTCCCTTTGTGAGTGACACTAACGGATGGGGGGTGTTACACGTGGTATCAGAGCTGAAGGTTACCAGAACAGATAAAGGATTTGAAAAATTATTTTCAAAACAGTTTTAAAAGAAGCATTTTCAAGAGAAAAGATTTGTTTTAAAGGCATATTCCCCAAAGCCATACGCACTATCTTCTCTTCCTCTGTTTGAATTCTTGTCTCCTTCTTTTTTGAGTCTCTGGGACTCCTGGCTTTTTGGGAGGTAACCTCATCGATGGGCGAAGTAGTGCCTGGCTTCCATCCATAGCCGTAGTTGTTTCACCTACGACCAGTTTTCTTTTAAGCTTATAGGGTTTTCTATACGATGGAAGCAGCTTTCGAGAGATTTGTCAACATGACTACACACGGAAGAGGATGAGGAATTCATGGATGTAGATTTAGCTCACAAAGGAGGAAGGAATTATAAAACCTAATACAAGAGGAAGTATCTTTACTATGGTGTAATAGGGCATGTAATTAAGGGCAAAGGACAAGATTTTCAAAAGAGCAAGTACCTACTTTCGCCACCAAGCGTACCTAGGAGAAAGGTAGTAAAGTTCTGTTGGAAGAGTCTAGTTTTGCTGTTCGTACTCTTTCCTTTGGTTTTAGCGCTTCGCATTTGTTCATATCCACTTCCATAGTTGAGTCTCTGCACCATAGTACTTGTATAGTAGAAAGATCCCACTAGAGTCTCAAATCCAATTGGTGGTCCGACCAGTTTATTTTTGGTTAGTAGGGATTTGAGAATAGCTATCGAGTTTACTTATATCATCTCACATAGATCATCTAAATTCGGAAGAGATATTCCTTGGGTGCTTGTCTGATATTGGTTTAGGCCTTTGGGGCTTGCACTTGAGGAATGTCGAGTTCGTCTAGGATGGTTTGCGTGAGAGATGAATAGTTGTGACAGGCACCCTAAAAAGCACGTAGTGACCTTTCGACCCTTATAGTTATGGCATGGTGGATAAGAGGGAGACCTCTAATCATCTTAGTACATACACTTGGTACCATGATTGAGATCGGTTTATTTTGGAAATGGAGGTCAGAAACTTCACAATCGTGAAGTTAAATTAGTTAAGATACAACGGAGTAAAGCTCAAGAAGGCAAGATACTAGCATCATACCCTTTCCCTTAAGGGTGCATCCTTGATTTCTTTTTTTTGTAGGAGCTTTACGCATAATTGTTTCTCTCTTTCCAAAGTATATCCTCTAGGTCGTATCTTCGATCCTTAGGTAGAAACTCTTTTGGATGTAAACATGTACTTGAAACATGTTATGGTTGATGGTTGCGAATGGTTGCTAATGGTTGCTCGTGAATGCATATGCATACGTATTAGGTACTAGATCAGTTCGGACGCTTTCATATTGCATTTACAGATATGTATTTGTTTGTAAGTTGAACTTGATATGTTATCATATGGATGTTGCATATGGATGAATGGCTATGCACACATGTAGTATTTACATAACTAGGGATGCTTGCATACATGATTGGACGCATGGCACTGACATGATTCACATTAAGGAGGTCAACTGAATCAGTAGACCGCCTGATTTTGCACTAGATAAAGACATACACACACACTATGCATACAAACGTGAAAGCATTAGAAATCTTTTTAAGGACAATGAATGCCTGTGATTGAATGGTTGAGTAGATGGGTGATTGGATGGTAGGACACATTCTTCCTAACTTGAAGATTTCGGGGATGAAATCCTTTTAAGTAGGGGATAATGTAACACCCCATAATTCTGTAACACTAAGATTCACAAATCAAGGTATAATTAATTCAAAATGAAAGAATTAAGGGAAACGGGTGGCGCCATTACGTTCGTCTTGAAATTCTGCTTGAAAACGAGTCCGAGTTTGCGTAAATCGGAGTCCGTATGAAGAAGTTATGACTCTCCGAAGTTTCAGGAATATTCAGAACAGAAAACAGCTCGAAATTCGAATTCAAACCCAGAAGCAGGCTGGGCGGGAAATTTCCCGCCCAAGCCCAGGTCGACTGGGGAGTCGACTGGGCAGTCGACCCCCCCTGGCCAGGTCGACTGCGCAGTCGACCTGGGGGTCGACCTGGTGTCAGAACCCGGTTTTGAACCCGGGTTCATTTTGACGTTTCTGGCCCGATTTTCTGACCAGATTCATGATTCTAATCCTATATAAACAGCCTCCTGGCCTCCTTCTCTCTACACCATTTCATTCTATCCTTATGCTGCCTCAGAGAAAATGTATAAATAAATAAAATAATATATAAAATAAATCAAGACGAGGAAATGCTGCTCAAAACTTTCAAGAGGGGATTCAAAACAAGCTAGGATTCAAGTGAAGATTCAAACGACTTCAACGACTGTTTTCCTACGAATCTAATATAATCTCTATAAGTCGGTTACTTTTTAGATTTGAACGTTTTCTATTCGTGACATGAAATTAAAGGAATAAAGGAATATGCCTAATCTCTTCACTTGGATCTGTGTTTATACATGTTTCTAGACTTGATTAAGGACTGATCGTGGTTCGATGACCAATTAGGCCTTGCCTATGACTATGAACATTGCCTATGACTGTGATTGTGACTATGAGAATTATTTCCTTTTACTATGAACACAAGCCTATGCCTTTTATTAGGAAACATAAACTATTGCCTATGACATAACAAGGACAACTGTGACTAAACACCTATGATTCATGACTAGGAAAGTGTTGCTTAAGTTTTGTGACTGTGAAATTGGTTCTAAACCTGATTATCTATTCTGTCTATTCTTGATTTTCTTTGAATTTTGATCTTGGGAATTTACCTATTAAGTTAGGTCTACCCATGTTCTTGAACCTACATCGTTATTCAACCCTTTTTATTTCATAACATTTTCAGATCTATAGGCCTTCGATGTTTTAGATCAATTTATTTCAGTATAATTCATTAGGCCTGTAATTAGTAAATTATCATTTTATGCCAGTTATTATGTCTATCTTTTCATAGCATCTTTGGTTCATTCCCTTTTTATCTACGAATCTAGATTTATCTATAATCTAGATTGAATCACGATTATACGAACGATGGGAATACGATTTGGGAAAAATATGAAATTTACTAAAACGTAGTTATAAACTTGGAAATTGGCATAAATTGGGAACATGTATTATGGCATGTTTATAAAAATGCAAATTGGATAAATTTGACATGAATTATAGGATGTGTAATTTGAATCTAGTATTGACTTGTAAATCTAGCATTTACATGAACTGTGAACTAGAATAATAAGTCTAGTTTGACATGAACTGTAATTAGAATGTTAAATCAGAATTGGATTAGCTAATTTGGCATAATAAGTATATTGGCATAAATTTGAAATTGGCCATAATTGTGAGTAATTGTCATGTTTAGCAAAATCATGGTTAGTGACACTTAATTTGGTATAGTTTACATACCAAAAAGCATAAATATGATATAGAGGGGAAAATGGGCCATAATAATAAATGTTGACAATTTACATTAAAAGGGTAATTAGGAAATAAGTAAATTAGGAATAATTTACTTATAGAATTTGTCCTAAATGAGAAAATGTAAATTTAGACAAATTAAAGGTTTATTAACGACATCTCTTTTAATAATACACCAGAAAGTTCTAGGGTGACAGAGAGGATAGTGTCTAGGCTTGGGTTTGGAAAATACAAGTTTCCAGCTCTCCCTGGCTATCCCTAACTGATCCGACGGACGGGATGGTTACTTTCAAAACCTGATTTGAAAATTAATCAAAATCCTTTGAACTTAGAAAACACGAATATGCCTAGCCCGAGGTTAGACTGAGTTGCGACGTAAACCTGCCCGGAACCAACCGGCACATCCAGTAATCGCAACAATATCTGTCTAATGTGAGTGGTCGCAGCTTTAATTTATTTAGTTAAAGCTAGAACA
Organism: Allium sativum; assembly: GCA_030737875.1. NCBI lineage: Eukaryota > Viridiplantae > Streptophyta > Magnoliopsida > Asparagales > Amaryllidaceae > Allium > Allium sativum. The sequence continues at coordinate 155,760,000 of CM060912.1, forward strand.
AGAATGGTAGGGTTAAGTTAACTAAGACACTTAACCAATTCAACATGATAACCAAACCGATGGGTGGGGTTAGGTTCGTACAGACACTTAACACAGTTAAGCTAGAATAGGAGGGTTAAGTCCATAGGAACACTTAACCAACTTAACACAGTTAAGCTAGAATGGGAGGGTTAAGTCCATAGGGACACTTAACCAAACTTTATATGGTAACAAGGCAAGATTTGTAAGGGTTAAGTAACTAAGAAAACACTTAGCCAAATTAACATGTTAACTAGACTAGAAGGTGGGGTTAAGTAAAGTTAATACACTTGGCCAATTTGACATGTTAGCTGGACTAGACCGTAGGGTTAAGTAAACTTGAACACTTAACCATCAGAGTGTGATAAATGAATAGGGTTAAGTTTAAAACATGAAGGGATAATACTTAACCATTAATAACATGTTAGTTAAAACAGATGGGCAAGGTTAAGTTAAAAAAAAGGAACACTTAACCAATACAGGGTGAATGAATAGGGTTAAGTAATAAGAAATACTTAACCAATATAACTTGGTTTGTGGTAGGGTTAAGTCAACATGAATTACCGATAACACTTAACCAATTTAACAGGATAAATGAAGAGGGTTAAGTTAGCTTGAATTGACTAATGACACTTAACCAATCCAAATTGACAAGAAAGATAACTAAGTAGTAAACCTTAGTTAAAAGGAGCTAAGTAGTAAACCTTAGTTAAAAGGAGCTAAGTAGTAAACCTTAGTTAAGAAAACAACAATTCTGGAAACTAAGTGGTAAACCTTAGTTAGCAAAACTAGTAGTAATTCTTAGTATAACACGGGAAGGAGCGAACGTCCGTCTGATTAAAAAGTAGGCTCCAACGAATTGGGTTACGAAGCCCAAGGCTTCGAGGGGACGTGACGGTACTCTTGGTATCCCTCTGTGAGGTGGCAGATGATCCTCCTGGGCTCACAGAGGTTAAGGTCTACGGTAGAAGAACCAAGGGTATGCCTTGGTTGCAATACAAGGCAACCTAAAGACTAAGATGGACCAGCGTGATTCGGCGAGACCAGTAGCTCTATGATAGCAACTCGTCGTCTACCTACCATCTTTAGCCAATCGTTGTACGTATGCGGAAAGGCAGAGAACTCCCAATAGACCATATACTTGTATCTAGTTATGGGTAAGGCTGGCCAATAGGAAAGTAGGGCATAGGGTGGCAAAAGTACAGTTCTCGCGCTTGATTTTCTTGGATTGCGTTTCATTAGTTGAGGGAGGGGTCAAGTGGGACCATAGCCACTGGAATAAAAACAGACCTTAGCATCTGCATCGGTAGATATCTAAAAGCTCCCGACCGAGTTCTGTGTTTCTTGATTTGCCCTGCCACAGGACTCGGGCCGCACATTACAGGACACGTGCATCTAGACAAGCAATAACGACTCGCGATACATGCATGGAGAAGTCTAGGAACATATACCACTCTAGGTAGTATGTCCTAGACTAGGGGGCATCGTTCGACAGGTAGCATAATCCCTAGTTGGACTAGGTGGCATAAACCCTGAATCCGAGAAGTGTTCAGCAGATAGCATAAACTCTAGTTGAATCTAGAATGCACTTGATAGAAAACCCTAGATTAGATCTAGGTAATAAATAATAAATGTATGCCTGAAGGCAACGGAAACTACAGGGATTGGGATTACGTTATCGTTACTAGTTGGGACACTAGTTAGGTGGTGCAGAGATATAGAAACCAGTATAACAAGGAAATAGCGAAGCGGCGAAAGTATTAGAGCATATCCATTTTATCTTGTCTTAGCATATCTTGTGTTAACCTTGTCTAATCTTGCTGACCCTATCATCATGGTGTTATCTTGTATTCAGTTAATTCATGTCGTGTTGCTTTTTCCATGTTCACATGCTAGAAGTAACTGAACTTACTCAGGCTTTATGTCTGACTCTGTTTTTCTTTCGTCTTCTTTTCTTCCGTTCCTCCCCAGGTAGTAAAGGAGGGAATAGTATAGCTCAGGTTAAGTTGGACTGTCACTCTTTCCCAGCTTGAAGATTTGTCGAAGTTTTGCTTGGATTCTCTTTTCAGATGCTATGGCTGGCTCTTGCTACATTGGGGAATATAAATGTTGTTTTATGCTTCTTTATTTTGTAGGACAGATGATACTCTGATATTGTAAAGAAATCGTTGTACAAACTATTTTATCAATAAAGCAAAGTTTTATTTTCCGCTGTTTTAATTTTTTCCTGTCTTGTAATTCATCTGCATCTTTTACCTTAAAATGCTCCACAGAACTTAGTGCATTCCCTTTGCGAGTGACACTAACGGATGGGGAGTGTTACAACATCGGTGGACCGGCCCTGTCGCTCCAAAGGCTTGACTGAGTACTTTCCTGAGACACTGGCTAGAGCGTCTAGAATCGGTAGAGGACTATCTTTTGCCTCGGTTCACAGATGGAAATCCAACTTCCTATACGTGACAATTGCGGTTTTGATTGTATACCTATATATGGCGACATAGTGGTATGGGACATTCATGCCGCCTATGATTGATATTTATGATTGTATATAAGATCAGAAACTAACTGGAAACGAGCTAAGATGGGTGGTGTCCTGGCTATTGGTCTGATGTTGGTTTCGGCCTTCGGGGTTAATACTTAGGGAATCGTTCTCTTACTAATTTATGGTTGGAGTCTGATTAAGAATCAAAAGATGAAATTTAGCGTATCAAGCATTCTTTGGCTATTATAAGGTAAAAACCCTATCCTCCGGCTTGCGTTGCATTGTGTGATGGGACATGCATCTTATAATAGCTTCATTTTTCTTTATTTAGCATTGCGCTGTTTGTTTTATGCACTGGTATTCTTGGGAGGAAACCCGTTCCGTGTTATACGGCGTGGTCCCTTGATTTACCTAACTTTAAAAATAAAGATTAATAACTGTTTTAGTTCTCACACCAGTCACATGACTGACCTGGAGTTTATTGTTTTAACCTAAACTCTGGGTGCCCCTATTTTCCGCACGGGCAGCTAGTAGTTTTGGTTTTGCAGATTTATATTCACAGGATCTTGGTTTACAGCTGGAACGATATCCGTAAAGCTCTGTATCCGTATATCTCTTTCAGTTGTGTATTGTATTATTTTTCCGCTGCGATGTATTTAAATGTAATTTAAATCTCTGATAATTTCTGTGTAATATTTATTCATACTCTGTATATTCTTGTAATCTGATGGAATTGTTGTAATAAACAATGAAATGTTCTTCTGTCTGCGTTCTTTTGTGTGTTGTTCTCAAAGTATCCGCTCTTTCCTTACCGGGGAAGTTTCGGGTCCTTACAAATGATAGAGGATTCTCACATGCATTAGGTGGAGGACATGAGACTCTTACCTCTACATGTCCCTCAAAAGTACAGGAGGGTTGGTTGTGGAGTCGAAAGGCTGGCCGTAAAATGAGTTGGTGGGGTACCAATGCAAGCCACGGTGGGATGTTAGCCCGCATACTTGGGGGTTGAGGGAAGGTTGAAAAGCCCACCGAAATCGCCGGTACATTACACTTGGTATCGGAGCTGAAGGTTGAGTAGTTACCTTGGCTCTGTGGCGTAACTCAATAGAGATGGGGTTAGTAATACCCTAGATTGATTTTTAGTGTATTTATTTGAGAGCGTGTTTATACAAAATGTTTTATATTGTGTTGATTGGTTATTGAGCGGTTTATGAATTCTGGTAGATACATAATGTACAACTGTATCGATAGGTATTTCTAAACTCTCGAACAAAGCAATTCGATATAGTATGGTTTTTAAAATGGGTAAATGAAATAAATTTAGCCAAAATTATTTTGATATAAAAGGAATAATTTCTGGATATAGTATGTGGACATGTTGATTGTTATTACAATCAAATAAAATACTAAAATGGTTGTATATAACCAAATATAATTTGAATATGGATAATGTATACAAATAAGATGAACTGGAATTAAATTCAAACCATAATTTAGAATTTAAATCCCAGTTGTTTAGAAATATTTTCTGAAGTATTTTTAAAAGTAATCTAACATTACTTTGAAGAATTTTTGGATAAGAATGATTTAAATTAATTTTGAAAGTGATTAAGCACTGAAATCACTTCAGTGGCAAGAAAATAATTCTGATAATGGATCGCGACATTATCGGTGTTCATTTTCAAGTTTCTAAGTGGTGGATTGCTACCATAATAAAAATTTCTAGTAAGAATTTGTTGAGAAAACAAGTTGCTTTGGAAATTAAGTTTTGAATTTCTATAGGTATGTATATAATATATATGTTTTCAAATTGATTTGAATCAAAACCCGGGAATTTGAATCCTGAATAAAAATTTAACCTGTGAAGTTAAATGAATCGAAATGGTGAAAGTAGATCAAATAAATTAAAATTTGGCTTAAGCTAAGTTGAATGAAAATGGATTGGACTAGAAATAATTCCAAATTAAATTAAATAAAGAGAAGTATTGAAATTCGAAATATTAATATGAATTCGACTTATGAATAAGCAAACTGAATATATATCGGATGTTGTTAATTGAAATTGAACTGTGATAAATTTGGATTCAAGTATAATAAGTGGATTAACGTAAATAGAAATCAGATTTGAATTGATAGAATGAAAATGAACTAATCAGAAGTTGATTAGAGAGTATAAAATTGGAGTTGTTTTGATTTGAAACGAACTGGAAATGGATATATGTATGCCGAACATATATTGAATGGAGGCAAATGCAAGAGATAGCATTATGCCCGACAAAAAGGTACATGTTTACAATATTACTTGGGTTTGATGGTTTTATGAGCCTATGGGGCAAGCCACTTGGCTTTTTTATTTTCTTTTGAATTGGAGAAGGCCTAAAAAGGTGAGTCGTGGTTGTACCGATAGAACGGTGCAAAGGAGATGCTGACGAAATTTTTCGAAAATTTAAAGAGTTAGAAAATTTTCAAGAAATTTTTATAATTTAAAATCAAATTGCTAATTGTAATTGAAATAAGAAAACCAGAATGAGTTAATAAAATTTCAAGTGGAATAATGAAATTGATAAATGGATTTAAAGTCAATTGGAATGGGTATGAATATGCAGAAGAGCATATGGGTTGAAGGCAAGAATGTGATGATGGATTGTCCAAAAATGGTGGACATATCATTTGGAAAGAATTCTGAATGGTCGAGTATTGCTATGAGAATTCGACAGTCGGGTAAGAACTGGGTTATGAAGATATGGAATATAAGATTTCAACTAAGTAGGTTATGAGGAGTTAGAGTTATAGCATTTTTACTGCTTAGCAATTTCGAGGACGAAATTATTTTAAGGGGGAAGGAATGTAACGACCCAGATTTTTGGACATTAAATTCAGAATATTTAAATTGTATTAAATGTTGAAAAGGAATAATACAATGGATTATAATAGCGAATTTAATTATTAAACAAATGGTGAATGTATTTTAACATGCACATCTTCTCTCGACCATACACGTTATCTACCTTTTGGTCTGTACTAAATACATCTGCACGCTCATTGGCCACCAACAATGATAGTTGCTACTCTAAAAAGGGTCATGCAAAACCCAAATTTTAGCAATAATTGGGCGCATGTCAATATTTCGTTCTTTCATACTTACATCGAGCTCAGGCTTGGATGCTATTGTGACCCCAACTCCAAACTAAATATTTAAACAGAAATAAAGGGTTAGAAAACATAAATGTAAAATGGTAAAATGATGTATAGGTAAAGATTTTCTTTGTAATAAGCTAATCAAACTTTGCCTTACCGTGAAAGCTACAAGCACCGTGTTGTTCACGTTTTACAGACACGTGCATACCAAATTAACTCATTTCCGTGCACGCCAAGGTATTCAGTCTCGTACCCTGCAAGCCAAGTTTAACATTCGTAGGTGACAAGGTTTCTTTATTATATAAATAAAGGAAACTGCAAATTATTCTTCTTCTTCCAGAAACTAATGCAAGCAAACCATCTCTTCAGAAATCAAAAGCAAATTTTACTCTCAATCTATAAATCAACTATCCCATGAAAACCCTATTCCCCAGTTCTATTCTCACTTTCCCATCTTCTAATTATTTCAAAAAGAGAAAAAAACCAACAACAAAGAAATCGTGTACTTCAAACAAAGATTTAAAAATCCAAACAGCGATGAAATAATGTGATTTACGATCCATAGAAATCCTGAGACCCATAGCTTTGAGTGCGAATCAATCTTTTAGTGTTTCGGCTTATATGGTTTTTGACGCCGATCTGGTTGATCGTTGAGGGGGTTGACTGTGTTGATCAAAAGAGTGGGGTCAGCGCTTGCACTGGCCGGAGTGAGGTGGACTTCGGTGATCTTGGGCACCGCTGGTGATCGTTAAAAGGGGGGAGCGTTTTGTCGGTAGCCATCGCAAATCAGAAGAACGAGTAACAGGAAAACAGTATGCTTAATCTTGGATTGGGCCGACAATAACGTATTAAGGGGAGGTTAAGAACAGTTGAACAGATTTCTTTGGTTGGGTTCCCGGCAGTGAGGCGCTCGAGTTGGCCATTTTTTGTTGTAATTTGAGCAGGTTGATGCCGCTACTTTTACTGTAGCGTGGCTCAGGGGATGGAAACGTGGTGCCATGGTGAGCTCCGAGTTCGAGGTAGTAAGGAAGAGTAGGAGGAGCCCACGTAGACGTGGAGGATGGCGACAGTCTTATAGGTTTTTACGAAGTATGGATAGAGAAAGTGGAGAGTTCGGTGGTGAAAGGTTTAAGGCGTGGGTGTACGTCTGGGAAGATGGTGTACTGGTCTTTGTGATTTAACAGGAAGGAATGGGGACTGTCCTGACTTTATTCGATTCATGGAACTATTCATGAGGAACAACAGTGATGGGTTTGTTTGAACAGGAGAACGCATGTAACAAAGTGGCTATTAGATGAGGAAGGTGGAGCTGAGTTGTTCGGTGGTGTTAATGGAAGTGGTTGTTGTCAGAACGGAGGTGGGGATCATTCAAATATTGGACAACGTAAGCAGGTTTGGATCCTAAGAAGTGAGGAAAGGATGAATTAAAGCCATGATTATTAAATATAGTTATGGTGAAGAAAAGGGAACTTGAGTGCACCAATAAGGATATCACGGGGTTACAACGCAAGAGACAGGGAAAGGGACAATTTCTGTTAAAGGCTTTAGTAGGTGGAGTTTGAAATGGTGAAGTCAGTGATTCGGTGGTGAAATGATTGTGATAAAAGGGATGGAGGAGGTGGCAGGATTGGTGTATGGAAGGAGGAATGGTTCCAGTATGTATTCGCTAGGAAGGAAGGTGATTAGAGAGAAAAATTAGCAGCTTAATCACGCAATTATAAGGAATTGAACCGAATAGGTCGTGCTGGAATCGCAACGAAGAAATGTACGTGGTAGAACTAATTTGGTTGGAAACCAAGCTATTGGAATTTCATAGTAAAATCAAACATTTATTTGATTTCAAATGAAACGAAAGCAGAACCGTCAACTACAAAACTAGGTGAGTAAACTCACTAACCCTGCTTCGTTTATATTTCTATATAAACGAGTTTTAAATATATTAATTTTATGCTGTGTGATTGTTGATCGGTTGAATGGTTGATAAAATTGATTGGAATGGTTGATATAGAAGCCATTGATTGAATATTGATTCTAACACCATATTTAAATGGAATTGATGATATTTTTGTTGATTACCATCTGTGGATGCAGGAAAACAGGTCGGAGGAATCCAACTGGATTCCTCAACAATATTTATATTACTGTTTTTATTTGATTTTTCTATATGATGTGTTATATAATCTATGATTGGATATGTTGTGTTTGAATTACCCTGGCCATAGAAACTTGGTATGTTAGATACCGTAAAATATTTTCGAACATGGAAAAGAAAATTAGGAATTTAAAATGGAATTTATTTTCAAAATAGAAATAGAATTTCGAATAGAATTGAAAATAGAAACTTTTTAAGTGGGTAAATCAAGAAGTTGTTTTTAAATAAGAATATAAATTAAATGAATCATTAATCATTTGGTAAATTGAAATATAAGTACAAATATGAATTTATATGAGAAAGTGAAATCGGTTTTGAGACCAATATTTGAAAATAGATTTGAACTTGGCAAATTATAAAGTAAATCATAAACGAGATTTTAAATGATTGGAATAAAATTAGATTTGTTGAAAATTTCTGAGTAGAGGTTATAAAATAGAATTTGGGTGTATGAAAATATTTATAAGTACGAAACCAAATGATTGTATACAAGAGAAATATATTCAGGATTAAAGTGAATAATGATTCAAAGTAAATATTTTGCGAAAGAAATATCTTTAAAAGAAAATTTGATTTGAAATATGAATCCAAATTGGAAACTGAGTGAAAAGGGAAATAGATAATCGTTTTAAAGAAAACGATGAGCTTTAGTTCAAAATTCAGAATATAAAATAAAGTGTGATAACGTTGTGTAGACTACAATGGTTATAAAGAAATTTGGTAATTATTTAAAAAACATAAATTCAAAAGTGAATTTGGAATTTGAATTAACTTGAAATGGTAGATAAATTCTGAAGCTAGGAATACAAATCTAATATAGATTATTCAAGAGAGAGTTATTTATTGGAATTCGATTATATCGAATTTAGGGAAGTAGTTATTTTTACTTTCCATTTTGAATCAAAGTTAATTACTTAATTATCTATTTATTTACTTATTAATTTATTTGTCGAGATTAATAAGTACAAGTTATGTTTTATAAATCAAATATTTGGGAACATCGATTGTAACGCTGTCATTATAACAAATGCTTTTACAAATTTAAACAGCGATTATAACGCTGTCGTTATAACAAATGTTTTATAAATCTAAACAAAAATTATAAAGCTACTGTTATAATAAATATCTTGTAAATCTAAACAGCGATTTTAATACTACTGTTATAATAAATGTTCTATAAATCTAGACAGCGATTGTAACGCTATCGTTAAAATAATTGTTTTATAAATCAAATATTTGGAAACAGCGATTATAACGCTACCGTTATAATCAATGTTTTTTCGTAAATGAAATGGATCATTGGATTGAATCTGAGAGTAGCGTAAGTGATGTTTTGTTGGAAGTTGTGAGCTTTGACTATTTTAAAATTTAGAATGTTGTTCAATTAAGGTCTGAGAGGTAATTATACACCAACTTGATTGACTTCATGATTCATGGAGGAATGGTTAAGGTTCGATAGTGAAAATTGGTTAGTTAATAAATGATTATTGATTTGAGTTATAATAATGATGTTTTATAAACATCGCGTTAACTTAAAGGATTTTTGAAATGTTTCCCAAATAAAATGTAAGGTATTTTCTGTGTATAGAAAATGAAATGAAATGGGTTAATGAGAAGTTAAGGATTGAATATGGAAATATTTTCCAAATGGTAAATAACATATATTTCTAAATATAGAAAATGAGAATTCATGAATATATGGAAATGTTATCCAACTGCGATGAAAGATATTTTCCCAGAATAAAGAAAATAAATAGTTATAGTATATGTAAATGTTTTTCCCAAGAATTGTGAAAGAAAAGGGGTTTTGAGGAATATCTAGGAAACAAAAATGTAAGAAGAAATTCATTTAACGGGGCCCAGTTTTGCTTGATGGTTCAACGGTAGAATTTCCATTTGGAAGTAGGATCGTTGGTTGTATGGATGTTTTCTTTGATAGTTAAATCACCGGCTATCAAAGTTTGATTTATTTTATACCTCTGTTGTCAATACGGAGAGATCGGGATCAGATTTATTATTTGAAAACCACTTCGTATGGGCATAATCGTTATGAATGAACGTATGCTAAAGTTAATTGAAGATGGAGTAAAGTGCAAGGGCTGTTCTGTTAATCCTAGGTAGAAATTGCCCAGGATGGACTGATAGAATGGTGCCTTCGGTTTGTCCAGTCCCAGGACAACGTACATGGATGATGTGGCATTCTAAGTAAATGGTGGCAAGATGTTCTAAAAGGATACTCGTAACCTCAAGCCTCATCACTCGGTAAATGACATAAATCTAGCAGGCAGCATGGCCATGTGGATCATTCCCAATAGAGGTATTATCATCCGATCTAGAGAAATTTCATTTTCTTCTTATTCTATTCGTTGCTGTTTGCTTTTGGTAACGGTTGCTGATCATGACCGTTGATGATAATATGCTCGATACACTCAAGTTAAATGAGTGGTCAGCCATGTGTGGGCCGGGTTGCAAGACGTTCTTGTTGAACCCAGTGTATTCCCCTTTAGAGATACACTATCGGAAAATGGTTCCATACCTTGTCATGTTGGAAATCCAATCTCCAATAAGCGCCCTACGATTTTTGATTTAATATTATATATGGAGCGCAAGATGCAAGCATTCCACTAGATTTCTATTTATTTGATTTAGACACTGTTGTAGTATCATTGGATTTGATATCAAAAATATGTTTGGTCATCGTAAGGTAAAAACCATATGTATTTTTGTGTGGATCGGTCTTACGATTATCATTTCTTTCAAAAGGATTTTGGAAGTTAAACAAATGGTTGGAGTTTACTCACACCAGTCCCATGACTGACCCAGAGTTTATTTTGTTTGTTTTCCCTAAACTCTTGGGTGCCCAAATTTATACGGCCAGTCAAGTAGTCGGGATTTTACAGATTCACTTGGAGGAGTTGAAGCAGGAGGCTTCACCAGTTAGCTATAGACTATCATATTTTTCCGCTGTGTATTATGTTCGTATATGGAAACAGGTGTTTATAACTATTCCAGAAATAACTATTGAGCTCTGATGATGGTATGTATATAAAGTTACTGAACTGTATTTCAAAGTTTATGTTGTCTAATATATTTTATTCGTTCCGTTGTGAGTTTGTGATCTTCGTTTTCTTCTATTCTAATATTTCTTTCTTTCCATTTCTCATCCTCTAACTTCTTTCTAATAATGATTCGTATTTCTGTGCAATTTGGGTTGGATGTGTGGTGTTATTAGTCTACGGAAATTCGGGCCATTACACTTCTTTGTATCAACACCAAGCCTGTTGGTGTGGATTGCTTTAGGAACACTTGAGGTTTTCAGATATAAGCTTTCGGATACGTGCTTCTGGTTATAAGCTTTCAGAAATGGGCTTCCAACTTCGCTATTAGTTCTTTGTGGTACTTGCCTTCAAGATTTAAGTGAATGGTTGCCGGGTCCACCACCCTTGTCGGTATCGACACTAAGTAGATTAGTGTGGATAGCTTATCTCTTCCTGAGGTTTTGACTTTTTGAAATGTTGCTTCCGGTGCTTTATAGTTTCTTACTAATTGGCCTCTCAGCGACCGTCTGGTTGAGGTTTCGGTTGATGGCTCTCGAATGATCCCCTTATGCTCTTGTTCTTCGATGTATCAGTGTTAAGCGAGTTAACACCAATATCCCTTTCGTCCTTCTAGGTTTCGGGTTGCAATGTATTTTTCTTTCTTCTTCATTAGCTCCATATCCTGGATGATCTTTGTCGGTTATCCCTTCTGCCGGAATTACCCTGCCGGTAATCTCTCTTCTTACTAGATTTGAGGTTCCTTCTTTGATGAAGGTGCCGGTTACCTGCCCTTTTGGGCACTTTCTTTAGGCTTTCGGATTTATCTTGTGCTTGGTTATTACTTACGGATCATACTTTTATGCTTGTGATGGTCCGATACCCCTTCACCGTCAGCCTGTCTTGGTGCTAATTTTGGTAGTAACGATTGTGACTGTTGGAAAACTATAAATAGGCTTCATATTTCGAATTTTTTAATAACTAACCTTCATCTTTTTCTTCCTTTTTCTCCTTGCCATTATTCTTCTTAATTTCTCAAAATCTATACTTATGCTTTGTTGATTTTCATAGGAATTATATCAATCTCTTTCTCTTTCAATTCTACATGAAATTTTCACTGAAATTCAAGTGCTACTCAATAGTTATAGGCTATTTGCAATCAAATATCGTGAGAACAAGTTCTATCCAGTCAATACTTAAAAATTGATACTGAGAAAAAGTGTGATTGTAGCCCGAAAATCAATTTGGTGTGATTGTAGTCTGGAAATCAATTTCGTGAACTTATAAACTGTTTGAATCAAGAGAGGGCCATGTAGTCGGAAGCACGTGGTGGTGGACCTCGTGGCCGTTGAATCCAAGGATTGCAATTTTAAGATTATATTGAAAAGAAATCTACATAACCCAGGGTTATGTGAGGTTGGATGTAGGGTAACTCTGAACCGGTATAAAATCCTGGTGTGTACTTTCCTTTTGTTTCTTTTTAATTTTTGCATCTGCGATTGATTTTGTGATTGTTGATATCTGTGATTTGCATAACATTCTGTTTAATCCAAAAAGATTTCAAGGAATTAATAAAATTCATAAGCACTATTCACCTCACCTTTAGTGTTTAGTTTTCCTTAGGATCCTTAATCGGCATCCCCAACAATTGGTATCAGAGCATCGGTATTCAAAGTTATCATAAACTAACTTTTGAAAATTTTATATGGCATTTAAAAAAAACGCTATTTTAATATGGATATGTTACAGAATCGTCGTGATGTTATCTTTTATAATTACATTTAGTTATTTTGAAAAGTCATGATTCTTTAAAAAGTTATGTTGTTTTGCAGGGGAAGAGTTATGTTTGATGACTATTGGTCAAAAGATACCAAGATGACCGTTCATCGATTTTAAAATATGGATATGTAATTGGCAATCTTTAAAGAAATGGGTACCAGATCAATACAAATCTTTTGATTCTCATCTTCAAATTGATTCAATATTTTACTTCTCTTGATCTCTCTGCAATGCTTCTGGTTTCATGCGAATCCGTCTAGAAATGACCAAATTATGATCAAACGAAGTTTTGGTACACAACAGAAAAAAGAATCTAAAACTGTCACTGGTAATCTTCATATTTCATCTATATTTTTGAATTATTTCATCCCAATTCAATTTTCATATTGTAGTTCTTGTTCTCACGGTCATTTTGATGGATGGATAATCAAATTCCGATCAAAATTGAGTGAGATATAGTAGTTTGAAGTTGGCAATACAAAACTAGAAAACTATGTACAAAATTTTCTGTTTTTCTCTCACTGATTTGGCCTGCTACACCGTAATACCATTCAAATTCATATTCAAATTGTTACTATATCATATTCCTTTCCATTCTCTTCGATTTTCCGCTGCTTCATCCAATTCCGTTAAGAAATGAAGAAGATATGCCTTTTGGAAAATCAATTGTAAGTGAAAAAACGGGAAGAATAAGAAGAAGAGAAATTTTTGTGAAGAGATATAATCGTAGGGACTATTTATAGTAGTTGAAGTATCATTCTTTCAAATTCAAAATTTTGGTGCCAAGTTGGTTAAACTGCTAAATCATCAGTATCTTTCTCATACGATCTTCAAATTCAGCAAATAAATATACTATGCTAACCAAAAAACAAGCCCGTCGCAATAGAGTAGATCTCATCATAAAATTTTGAAAGATGTGAATGTGTGGTCCATGAAAATGGAAGAATAACAAAATGGAGGAATGCAAAAAGATGTACACTTTACAATTATTTCATAATTATCATTGCATTTAGGAACATACATCTACGCACATAGCTAGTATAGATATTAATCTCTTTTATAATTTAAGATATGTTGGTTTATATGTTTATACACCATAGTATATTCATCAATATAGCAATCTATTTTGTTTAAAAGGTGTCTTTTCTGATTATAGATTCAAATTTCACTACTCCTTTCTTTGATTTCAAAAATTGGAAGGACATCTTTCCAATATGAAAATGTCAGTTCAAATTCTAATTATCAGCTTTGTTTTTTTGGCGAAACCAACCAGTTTTTAGAGTGGGTTGTTCAACTTTTTCATTATAGCAAATAGTGAGTACAAAATATAACAGGAGATAGGCTCTTTGCCTATCTGCTACATCCTGATGCTAATACAATATGAACTGTAATCAAAACCGCGTAGGGTATGATCAGTTACCATTGATGTAACGACCCGCCATTTTCGACCACTCCAAGCCGGTAATTAAACCAACTCGAACTACTCGAAAACGACAGATTGTTATTAGCTTCTGAGTTAAATAGAATAAATCACAAAATCACAGACACAGATACAGAGCAATATGATATCTCGCAGCGGAAATAAATAATACAATAGTAGTTCATGAAGCTACTAAATAAAATTTTACATCAGAGTTTATATAAATAATACAGCGGAAGCCTAATACAAAATGGATTCTAATACATGGATAAATGATACCAGTTTGAAATAGAAATGACAAGAACAGCTAAATGACTGGAACGACTGATCAACAGGTGGATATAGGATGAGCAAAACCCAATATAACTTCAGACTCCAAAGTGAATCTCGAATGCAGTAATAATCGATCTGACCCGAACCATAATGCAAAACAAAATAATTCAGATCAGGGCTAACATTCTCATGGAAGTAAATCAAATCAAATGAAATGTTCGATGAAATGCAATCAACAACTTAAAGGATGTTTGGGATCACCATCCTTTAAGAATCTGTCCAACTAATACACTAGATGCAATAGTGTCAATCATTTAAGTAAATAACAAAATAGCATAAGTGGGATTTCTATACTTACACCGTTGGTACATTTCATACCAAAATTTATATTTAAATTTCAACAAATCATATCATATTTAAATTTCAAGTCGAAAAATCATATCATGTTTTATAATTCCAAACATATAATTTGAAGTCTTTATTTATAAAATTCAAATCAATTCATAAAAATGGAGTTTTAGCTTTATAAGAGTTCAATTAAGTCGATTCAAAAATTCACTTGCTTCTGTTCAAATTCGGTTTATAATTCAAATCAAATATTATCTTCAATTTCAATAAATTGTATCATATTCCATAACTCATAAATCGAATCAACTTCTTATACAACAATTTAAACAGTTCATACAATTTAAACCATTCTTATAAAAGCGATTTAACAAAATTTCTAATTCAAACCATACGATTATAAAATCAAATCGGTATATAAAATCTATACATTCAAATTCACCTTTGGTCACTTAAAATCGAACTCAATTCAATATCAATTATAATCTTAAATAAAATCAATTTACACAACTAACGTTCATTACTTATAAAAGTTCAATATTCAAATCTTTTATAAGCTCATTCATTAAATCAAGTTTCGTTATATACGTTCAAATCTTTAAACCTCGATTTCAAATCGCTAAAATCTTAACTTATCCACCTATTAGTTTGGTATTAAAGTTTGAAATATATATATATATATATATATACAAAGAAATAACTTTGAAAATAAATAAATAAATATATGTTTATAAAATTCTAAAAAAATTAGAAAAATAGATTATAAACATATATAAGATTAAAATAATATAGAAATAGGTTTTAAAGAATTATTTATTATATAAAAGTTTAAAATCTTTAAAGTATAAAAATCTTAATTTACTATTTAAAAATCATGTTCCAAATCATTTTTCGTCGAAACATGACCAACGGTGTCCGTATATACTTTCCTACCCTATAGTCATGTGATACGGATATTTATCACTTTAAATCTGCAATCCCAATTCAGTAAAAAACCGTTCAGGTCTATCATTTAAACCCATAACGATTTTTCCCTATCTAATGTCAGTTCGGGTATGTATCATTTCAACCCTTAGTGATTTTCCTAAACTAGGGGTATCCACAATCATAAACAACAATCACGTAGCATCAATAATAGCATATATATCATCAGTGAAACTACGTGTCATATGAATATATCGTGTCACATATGAAATGTGCATACATATCAAATCAAACAATTCCTACCAAAAGTCCTATACATTTCATATAACAGTTCATTATTGATCTAACGTCCATGAAAAATGTAAGTCAGGTGTGAGATAAACTCACCTTCCGTGGCATAGAAAAGGAGATGACAATCGAATTTGACACCGAATTGAAATGACGACTTCCAAGCACAACTCCGAATGGATAAGAACTTGATAACCATTCAATGTATGTGTGTGTGTGTGTGTGTATATATATATATATATAATTTTATAAGAGGAAGTCAGGGAATTTTCGATGGATCGTACGGCTATTTGATTTCGGGACGGTACAGTTATTTGGTTTTGGAGCGGTTTCAACTCAACACCACGCTCACAAATAAACACAACAAATTTATTTATAAATATTATATATATTTCTATATATGCAAACCCATAATAAATGTTATAATATATATATATATATATATTAAAACTCAACGCACGCCACACAATAATCAATATATATATATATATACACATAAATTTTCAAAACAGATAAATTTCAAAACAACTGACACCAACATATATATGTATATAATGTACCAAAATAAAATGAAACCCAAATTAAAAAATTCATGCACATAAGCACAAGATAAACCCACAACTCACGCACAATCACATACGCACTCCCCGACAAACTATATTCGTACACTGTATACAAGATAATATCACCCATACAAATATATAACAAACTCACACAAATAAACGCACTCAAAACATACACTCGCATCACGTACATATAAAATATTATACCCAAAAATACTCAACAGTCCCTCATCACTTAGCAAAAATATATATACACCTAGTATATTTTATATTTATAAAATAACGCTCAACAAAGAGAGACCCACACACGCAACGGAGATACATGGTTGTGGCGGGGAGGCGAAGGGCTCGAGTACGGCTTCCAGGTCGGGCGGAGGTTGGCTAATGGCGGAGCTCGGTAGTTGGGTGTGATGAGGCGCGGCTGGAGACGGAACGGTGAGCAGGGGACGATGGGAAAAGGTCACCATGGTTGGAGCAAAGGTTGCAGGCAAGTCATGGCATACTATAACTGTTTGGTGAGGAGATAAAGTGGGATGAAAAGGAAGAAAAATGGTGAAAAGGAGAAGGCTATAGGAAACGAGAATAAACAATAAAGAAATGGGATTGGGTTTCAATAAAGCAAATATAAAAGAGGAGAGAACGGTGGGTGAAATGACGGTTTCAAAGCAGATGCCTGTTCAAAGCCTAAACTATTAATACGCTTTGATACCCCTTTCCCTAATATCGGTTTGACAACCCTACCTAAACCATTACATTTTTTTAATATACGGATGGAATGGTGGCATTGGGAAAGCACAGTTTGAAAATGTAAACAACCGTTGGAATGCAGCTTTGGAACATCACAAAACGCATGAAAGGTGGATGGAAACAAAAGTGTGCGTTCATGGTATGAATTAAATGGTGAACGTATGGAACTTTTAAAAGAAACAAATATTGTGTATGACTTTTGGAAATGCTTCCTAAACATATGATAATGCTTTGAGTTATGAAAAGGTAGCTTGCTCATGGTTTTGAAGGAAAGAATGGTTTCATGCACGCATGGGATATGGAATAGGAAATGCATGTTACGTGCATATATAACATGCATGTGTTATAAGGTGCAAATGTGTCCAATTTTGAAATAAAAAAATAAACGGATGGCTTACTAAAATAAAATAACGGGTTTTGCACACCCAAAATGGTTAGAAAAATACGAAAGGTCCGAATGTGGACACTTCGAACTCAAATGACTTTGTTTCAAAAATGAACTGTGCAAGCCTTTTCGTAATTTCAGCGCGAACCGAGCACCAAAACTAATAAACGAATATATTGCGCTAATCAGCGCGACGAGACGAACACAATGGTATATAATTTGCAGTGTCAGCATGCTCCATTCAAAAAGGCATTACGGACCCCTTTTATGCGAGAAATGGCACGAGAAAACAATTAAACGGAGGTCAAAACGTCCAAATTTTGCAAAATGAATTTTACCGTCGGATTCGTGACAATAAATAGAATATTTTTCATGTTTTTCCGAACTGGTTTCAAAGAGATTTTACAGTCGCTAAAATTTGAACTATTATGCGCAACTTTGCTCTGAAAAATGCGTGACCGACAAACATTCGAATTTTCCAATGAAATTAATTTCTACGCTATGTCTGGTTAGAAGCATCTCAAATATTTTTTTTTCGGATTTTTATTTTTATATTACATTTTCATTTTTATTTAAGATATATCGGTTGCCGTTACCGCAAATAATCGTCAAAAACTGATTCAAACAAAGTGACTAAAATTTGACGTTTTCAATATAAAATTATTTAAATCACTTCTAAAAGGGAATAACAAAATATTAAAGATAAACGTTTCATTATAAATCAATTTTATGTTTTAATTTTCCTAAATAAGTTCAAATTCAACTAAATAAACTCGATTAAATTTATATACTAAATAAGATCGGAAATGATAACATTATTCAAATATATTCATATCAAATCAAATTCATTCGAAATAAATTTAGTTTTTAAATTCAAAATAGTTATAAAATACAAACAAACTGAGTTTTAAACGAATAAAATAAAATCAAAAATCAAAATTTAAAATAAAAATACACTTAAAATTCCTGGTTGTTACAATTGATACATGCAGAATAAACACTGTTAGGACTTATAGAGCAATACATCCACACTAGAGATAATACATATGTTTACCATTACAAGGAAATTGAAAATAATTAGTATAGTACTCCAAGCTAGTTGCTCTTAGTTGTTATCAACTTTGTTTGACTACTTATTTTCTTATATTTTGTTTCAATACATATAGATTAAAAGTATATAAATCAATAATATCATATATTACTTAGATATGTTAATATTATATATAGAAATAATTTAAAATTATCAAACATTTAATATTGTTATAATATATATATTTATATATATATATATATATATATATATATATATCTTTTATATGTAGTTTAAACATATGTAGTTTAACATATATTTTCACATATAATTTCATAAAAATTTGGGTTACATTATCACAACTACTATTTGAAATTTAATACTAATTTTGGTTTTCTTATTAGATTTATGAAACTTGTATATTCAAACTTAATATTTTGGTATTTAAAGCATATTTCTATGTCATAAACATGTAGTTTAAAATATAAGAAGTTATAATTTTGTAGTTTACTTTATGTTACTAGATCTCATCAAAAATAATTTTGTTATAGTTATAGATTTTATATTATAATAATTTTTTAACATTTTAAGTTTTAATAGTAAAATGTTTCATTAGAAAATTAATATATTTTGGTCTCTAAAATTTAAATTTGAAATTGATTTAAAAGATTTATGTATATCGTACAATAAATTATTTTTTATTAACATTAGCTTTTATATTTACATATATAATTATGAATATATGTTTATATTATAGTGATTTACTTTTATAATTTCTTAAAAAGGATCTTGAATATTTACTATATTATTTTTAAGGAAGCATCCTACTAAAATTATTTAAATCCATATTTCTTAGAAAATCATTTTTAATATTTAATTGTTGATTACTACCTGTCATGAATATATTTTTAGTTAACTTTAAACTCTTATAGTTGTTATCCTTTCTATCTTATTTACTAGCATCACTAATCTAAGTCTAAAAATTAATGGGTATTACTTTTGTTTTGTTGAACTAATTTTTCGACACACACACACACATATATGCATGATTATTGGATATTGCTTATTTACCCTGAATATCTCTTTCTGTAATACACATCATCATCAAATCATTCTACATATTATTATCATTATACATATCACACTTCATTATTATAATGCACACCATATTAAATCATTTACATCACAAGTTGCACTTCATTTTATACTTCATCTCATATTGCTTTGCATATGACATACATTTCATACTGCATTGCAAACGACATAATGCACACATTGCATGACATCTTAACTTCAACTCCACACATAACACATGTAATTTATTGGGAGTTTTGTATTGTTGTTTCAAGAAGTATAGGATGATCGACTTGTTTGATTTGTTTGACTCGATTAACCTATTTGATTTGGTTGACTTGATTAACTTGTTTGATTTGTTTAACTTGTTTGGTTTGTTTGTTTGACCTGATCGACTTGTTTGATTTGTTTGACTTAATTGACTTGGTTGGATTTGATGTGTGTGTGTGTGTTGATAGGTTTGTTTGAACTGTAGTTACATATGTGTAGGTATTAAATAATATTACTATACTAATCCTTCACACATTTCATTAGTTCACTTTTATATAGTTCTTCTAGTATTAAATTAAGGGGAGCTTTATAATTATTAGGATTGGTTGAAGTTCCAAGAATTTTTTTAAATAACATGTATTGTTTGATTAGAATAATCTAAACCTAATAACTAACATAATTAACATTGGTGTGGTTTGATTGATTGATTTGACTATATTTTTCTCAAGTGTTTCATTTAAATACTATATAGTTTTTTGTTGATGTCAAAGGGGGGAGGGGGAATTATAAAATAAGCTTAGAGTAAGGTGGGGTTAGTAGTTTTAAAGGGAGATAATGAAGTAAGAGGAGTGACCAGAGAATTAAGATATTAGGTATGAATATTTTATAAGCCAAGGTTGTCATAGTAAAAAAGGGGGAGATTGTTAGGGATTGAGAAGTTAATGATAATGGTTTTGATGACAACAACCTGGTTTCAATTACTACTGTTATAAAATATATACTAACACTTTTATCTAGAATATACATATAGGTATATACAGGAAATCTATGCTGGTATTGATTATTAAAGATTGTATAGTTCAGAGAATCAAGATTTCAAAGTAGAAGAGTTCAAGATACAAGACTCATGAGTATCAAAAATTCAGAAGTTCAGAAAATATAGAGTAATACTGTCTAGATATCTTATTATAACTCTGATTAGCACTGAATTATGACTTTAAAGTTTTTCAAATGATTTAAAAAATTACTTCCTTATTTCAAAATCTATTTTAAAAATGACCTCAAAACTACTTCCTTATTTTAAATCTATACCTCTTTATTATTAAATCTATTTTAATTCATGAAATTTATTTTAACTCCTGTTTTAATATTATACTTAGTACATTTTAACTCCTAATTCAATTTTACTTATAGATTTAATACAAATTTCATAGTTATATATATTTAATTTCCTTAGTTATATTTATTAAGTTTTAAAGTTTTTCTTATACTCATAGTTTTAAATATATATAATATTATATGATTTTATATTTAGTTTTTAATCATTTTTAAATCATCTTTATATATGCTTTTAATATACATACATGTTAATGATATTTTTCGTCAACATATTTTTCATCAACACTCAAATTACAGAGTGTAATATGTGTATCCACGAAGCTTGCAGCGGCCATGACTCAGAATCCTTAGGCAATGACCCTGGATTTGGGATGGATAGGATTCTGGACCATGACAACTACTCTGTATATTTCAATAAGAAGAAAACAGGCTAACACCTTCCGTGAGTCCATGGATGAAAGCCTCGCAATATTCGCTAACTTCGATGGCTCCTTTGTACTAAACCTTCCTGAGGGAGGAGTCTGAATTACAACGGAGATCAAGCTGGGAACTCATACACGATTTTATCACATCGATACTTGGGAAAGCATTAGGCTCAGTATGAGGGCATGGATCAATCATGGCGGCTCCGTGAAGTGAAGAGAAAGGGTGTTTCATATTTCTACAAAGTCCCCTTCCTCCGCTATTGGAACACCTTGACTGATCCCCTCATCGGAAAGATTAGTGTTAACTCCCTGTTTCATCATTATGAGACTACAAGATTATCAAATCGCAGGATGTATGGGACTCCGAATTCTCCATTTATAAATTGCAGGTATATTACCAGAATTGATGATTTGCTTTCCTTGAGAAAGAAGGAGCTAAATTGAGAAATGAAAGGTTCATCCCCCTTTACAGAGTATCGGGAGTCCTATTTATAGAGAATCTTATGTCTTTCCATTGATAGGTTGTTGGGCCTGGGCGATCCCTATCGGCCGCCTTTTCCTTGGGTTTCGGGTATAAGCTTGTTGGTCCTCTTCGCGGTGCCATTTACAGCTTTCAAAGGGATGGTCCTGGGTGAATTGGGCTTTCTTCCAGGCCGAAGGGGATTGTTGCCGCAATGGATTGCGGGGGAATTTCGGATGTCTTGGCAAATGCTCTCAGTGTCGATACTTTGCTGCGAGCTTTCAGATGTAGGCTTTCGGCTTGATTGTGGGTACTCGGAGGGGCCCACCCTCATGCCGTACTTAAATGTCTGCCGATTTAGAACCATTGATGGTTCAAGTATTAAGTGGATTAGTACGAATACCTGTATCCTTGCTTGAGTCTTGATTTAGCATTCCGGTTTGGCTCGCGGGAGTGTAGCTTTCGGTGATATTTGTGTTACTTACAAAAGTAACACCTTTCTATATCCATGAAGTCATTCTTCAAGGATTGATACCAAATCATCTTGATGATGCGTCCCAATGCCCTTCCTCTTTTACTGTGTTTGTGTCAATTGGTTGATTCTTGGCGGATAGACTCCGTCGGATGAACCTTTGCCGATACCTGGTAGGTTTCGGGTCCCTTTTCTCTAGAGGAGGTATCGGCCTGAATTGCTTTCGAGTTTCTTATTCACTCCTTATATTTACTTAACATCCCTTCACCCTCTATCTTATGACAAGATAATTTTGGTAGCAATATTCCCCCCTTTTGTGAAGGGGTGTCTTTTTACTTTTCAAGTCAAGCTTCTTTTGCCTGACCCTTTCTTGTGTGCTTGCTAATTATATTTCCAATGCTAAGTTATGTCATGGTCCTTCCAAGGAGATATGTTTTCGAAGCCATGCAGAGGAATGAAGTGCCCTAAATTCAGGTTTTGATGGAGGATTGAAAACCTTTTATGATAATGATGTTGAGTCGAACACCATCCAGGTCCGAACGAACCAAGATGGAAGAGCTGAATTCACCCAGATTTAGGAACTTAAAGGCTAAAGGCCGAGACCTTCTCAGTATTAATGGATGGCCGAATCCACCCAAATTCTGGTGTTTTTAGATTGAGGATCGGAAACCCTTCTAGCGTTAATAAAGAGCCGAATCCATTCAGATTCAGGTATTAGTATGGAGAACCGGAACCTCCTCCGGTATTAATAAAACGTCGAATCGACCCAGATTCGGATATTAGTGTAGAGAACCGGAACCTCTTTCGGTATTAATAGAGCATCGAATCGACCCAGATTCGGGTATTAGCACAGAGAACTGAAACCTCTTTCAGTATTAAGAGAACGCCGAATCGACCCAGATTCGGATATTAGTGTAGAGAACCGGAGGCTCTTCCTGTATTAATAAAGCACCGAATCGACCCAGATTCGGGTATTAGCACAAAGAACCGAAACCTCTTTCGGTATTAAGAGAATACTGAATCTGACCCAGATTCGGGTATTAGCATAGAGCACCGAAACATCTTTCGGTATTAAGAGAACGTCGAATCGACCAGATTCGAGTATTAGCATAGAGAACCGAAACCTCTTTCGTTATTAAGAGAACGCCGAATCAACACAAATTCAGGTATTAGCATAGAGAACCGAAACCTCTTTCGGTATTAATAGAGCACCGAATCGACCCAGATTTGGGTATTAGCACAGAGAACCGAAACCTCTTTCGGTATTAATAGAGCGAGTATCCCCTTCGGATTTGATTTTGGAAGCAGAGATTGTACTTGCTTCTTGGGCCTCCCCTTGGGTTTTCGTAGTCAAAGAAGAGGATGTACATGATTTGTTGGCCACTCTCTGGGCCTGTGCGTCCGGTGCGCTTGCTAGCTTATCCACAAGCAGAGCCCAAGGACTTACCCGACCTTCCTCCAGGAGGCGCCTTATTCTGACCATCGTAGGCGATGATAAGGGCTAAGAAACTTAGACGAGGCCATCACAGGCACATAACTAAGGTTTACTCTTTTGACGCTCTACATGGGCCATCGTAGGCACTGACAAAGGCTTATACGCCACCCCCTCCAAGGGGTGACCTATCCTGACCATCATAGGCGATGATAGGGGTTTGCGATCCATTCTGCAGGTAATGCGGTATATAAGCAAAGGTAGGACGTGCTCTTCTACGAGCAAAGGTAGAATGTGCTTAGTTCGAGCAGAGGCAGGGCGTACCAATTTTTAGATGCACCACCACGACCATTTGTGGCGTGAAATGGTGGCTTACGCTTTCCATGCTTTAACCCTGCCCCTTCTGGTTTGGGCAAGGAGAAATACTAACATAATCATCTACCCTTCGGGCATGGCTTGCCCTGTCCTATTTGGCGATGACGAGGGATTCAATCCTTTTTCCAGCTCGACCCCCTTTTGGGTTTCTTACGAGCTATCGGGAGGGTTTCCATACCTCTAGTTGTACGACGATTTCATGGAAAAAAATCTTATCCTCTATTCCTTTATGGTTGGAAAATTGGCCTCAAATGTTCTGAGTTCCATGTCCTTGGAACAAGATCGCCGTTGGGCCTGCACAACCGATATGTGCCAGGTATGACTTCTTGATGGACAATCGGGGGTCCTTCCCAATTCGGGCCGAGAGGACCATCAGACGGATCTTTGGTTTAGCCATTACTCTTCGTAGTACTAATTCGCCCTTAGCAAACGTTTTAGCTTTGACCTTCAAATTGTAATATTTTGTAATTTTTCTTTGGTACTCGGCGGTTTTTACTGCAGCCTCAACCCTTAGTTCCTGTATCAAATCTAATGAATCCTTTCTTAATTCCTGATTGGGGTCAAAAGCATATGATATCCTTTGTTGTGACGGAACTTCGACCTCAACTGGAAGCATAGCCTCGCAACCATATGTCAGCGAAAAGGGGGTGTGTCCCGTAGCTGTTTTGGTGGAAGTTCTGTATTCCCATAGCACCAAAGGCAACTCGTCTGCCCAATTCCCTTTAGCCTGATTTAGGCGTTTCTTAAGGATTGTCTTAATGGTCTTATTTGCAGCTTCCACAACTCCGTTAGCTTTCGGATGGGCCACTGAGGAGAAACTTTTGATGATTCCATTTTTCTCACAGAATCGGGTGAATTCTTCACTCTCTAATTGTGTTCAGTTATCCAATATGATCTTATGGGGAATCTCGAAGCGGGTAACGATATTCTTTATTACGAATCTTAACACTTTCTTGGATGTGATAATCGGAAGGGGTTCTGCCTCCACCCACTTGGTGAAGTAGTCGATAGCTACTATGGCGTATTTAGCTCCTCCCTTGGCGAGTGGTAAGGGCCCGATCAAATCTATCCCCTATACATCGAAGGGCTAGGGGCTCGATATAGTGGTTAGGTTATTGGGAGGAAGTCGTGGTACCTTAGATTACTTTTGACATTTGTCACATTTCTTGACTTATTCGACTGCTTGACTAACAATCCGTGGCCAATAATAACCCTATCGCATGACCCTTTTGGCCAGTTTAATCCCATTGTAATGGTCCTCACACAATCCTTCATGAGCTTCTTTTAAAAGGTTGAGTCCATCTTCGAAACTTGTACACCTTAGATAAGGAAGTGAATGTCCCCTTTATAGAGTACACCGTTTATGATCGCTAATGTAGGCACTTGATGTTTTATCTTCCTTGCATCTTGCTTATCAAGGGGTAACGTCCCTTTTAAGAGGTAGTCCTCTATGGGAGTCATCCACGTATTTTCCTGTTGGGGGCGTGTTTTCACCATGGGAAATTCCCTCTTGGGGTTTCCTTCTTGGTCTTCTCCTTCTCCCCTTCTCAAGGCTTGGGATCAGGTCAAGACTAACGACTCTTTTCCTGCTTCCGATTCTTCCTATTCAATGTTGGGTGTCTCCTGATATCCCACGGCACTATCCGAGTTTCGGGAGCTCCTCGGGAGCTGGCTAATTTGGCTAGCCAATCCGCTTGGGTATTCTCCTCATGGGTTATTTGACGAACTGAGATATCCTCAAACAGGGAAAGCATCTTTATTACCTTCTTCATGTATAAGTTGAGCCACTTATCTTTGGTTTGATATGTCTATTTTATTTGGTTTACCATTAGTTGCAAGTCGCTGAAGATTTCTATCCTTGGTATCTTCAACTGTAATGCCAGATTCAGACTAGCTATCATGGATTCGTACTCAGCCACATTGTTGGGGTCCGGGAACCCTAATTTCATGGAGTAGTGCAGGAGGTGTCCATCAGGGGTGATTATAACATAACCTACCCCCGCCCCATGTTCGTTGGAAGCTTCATCTACAAAGTGTTGCCATTAGCCCTCCGAGTCAATTTCTTTGACCGACTGTTCTGAAATGAAGTTCGTACACTCGTTCACGAAATCTGTGAGAGCCTGCCCTTTAATTATTGCTTGAGGACG
This sequence comes from Allium sativum, assembly GCA_030737875.1. Lineage (NCBI taxonomy): Eukaryota > Viridiplantae > Streptophyta > Magnoliopsida > Asparagales > Amaryllidaceae > Allium > Allium sativum. The sequence continues at coordinate 155,786,293 of CM060912.1, forward strand.
GAACTCGATTTCATATTGGCTTAGCTCAATAACCCATTTAATTAGCCTCGCTGAGGTTACCGGTTTGTTGAACAGTTTTTTGAGCTGGAAGCTGGTTAGGACTTTAAGAGGGTGTGACTAGAAATAACCTATAAGCTTTCATGCAGTAAGGATTAAGTAATACACTAGTTTCTCTATGATAGGGTATCGAGTTTCCGCCTCTTTTAGCCTCCGGCTAACATAATAGATGGGGTTCCTCCATGTCCGTAATGGCCTGTATTTGGTCGGAACTAGCTTCAATTCCTTGCTCGCTTACTACATATCCCAGAAACTTCCTAGATTGAACTCCGAAGGAACACTTTTGAGGGTTCAGCTTTATCTGGTAGCTTCTCGGGATACCAAACATCTCCTCCAGGTCCTTTAGATGATTCTCTATTTCAGTGGACTTCACTAGCTTATCATCGACATACACTTCCATATTGTGCCCTATCTGTTCTTGGAACATCCTGTTCACTAACCTTTGGTATGTTGCCCCTGCATTCCTTAAACCGAAAGGCATTACTTTATAACAAAATGTTCCCCAGTCGGTAATAAAGCTTGTACGTTCCTCGTCGGGTTTATGCATTAGGATTTGGTTGTACCCCAAATAAGCTTCCATAAGGGATAGTATCTTATGTCCACTTGTAGCATTGACTAACTGATCGATTCGCGGAAGAGGGTAACAGGATAGGCTTTCTTTAAATCCGAGTAATCGACATACGTCCTCCACTTCCCGTTGGACTTCTTCACTAACACAGGATTGGCTAACCATTTCAGGTAATGGACCTCGCGGATAAAACCATTAATTTCCAACCTTTTAACTTCCTCCTTCAAGGATTCAATCCAGTCCCTATTATATTGCCTCTTCTTCTGTCGGATCAGGGTTATTGAGGGGTCGATGTTTAATGCATGGCTCATGATTGAAGGGTCAATACCAACCATGTCCGAATGGGTCCAGGCGAAAACGTCTTTTTTGAGCTGCAGAAAGTGGATTAAGTCGCTTCGGAGGTTCCGTTAGCCTCTTCCCTATGTTGATGACCTTCGATTTGCCTTTTGGGTCGACGTTTACTTCTACTTCTTCTATCGGCTTGATCCTTTCAATGTCTCCTCTAGAGTCTAAATCTTTGATTATTTCTTCATCTTCAGTCGAGTACACCTCATTGGACCTTCTCCTCTTTCATTTTAGAGAAGCGTACCTACCGTTAGCGAATTTGTCAGTCTTATTTATTTTTAACTTGGTTTAAAATGAGGGACATAAGAATCCCTTATCTGAGGGCATAAAAATAGTGGAAGAATCAAAATATGAAGAATACTCCATTTTGTATTTTTCGACCGTAGCAAAGTACAACTCACGGGAGTTAAACTGTTCTCCCCGGATGGTACCCCATCCCTGTTTGGTCAGAAACTTTAACATAGGATATTTGGTAGAAACGAAAGCATCCAGCTCCTCTGAAGATGGTCGCCCGTAGAAGACATTGTAATAGGATGGCCGGTCAGTTATGATGAAGAGAGTTTTGAAAGTCCTGTGAAGAGGAGATAGCCCTACTTGAACCAGGAGGTTGATTTGACCCATTGGAGTTGACCCTTTACTATTGAACCCGAAAATTGGCTCATTGCTAGGTTCTAGCTTCTTTTCGGAAATTCCCATCTGATCGAAGGTGTGCTTGAAGATGACGTTGACAGCGATTCCAGTGTCCACCAATATTTTAGAAACGACCAAAAGTCCTATCTACGTAATTATCATGAGGGGGTCGTTATGTGGGTGACAGACCCCATTCTTCATTTCTTTTAGGGAAACCACGAGGTTATGCATTTTGAGGGCACAACGCGCATTCTTTAATGATGGTTCCTCTTGGATGGAGAAGATTCTCTCCAAAGCTTCTTTCATGTTTTGTTCCCTGGCTTTTGAACAACATCCGGCAGGATGTGGTCCCCCATGAATCACATTGATTTGGCTTACGAAAGGTCCCAAATCCAGGCTATTCTCCTTTGTAATGACTCTCGTCATGTTTAGCAAAACCTTCTATTGTCCTCCTGAATTTTGAGTTGGTGCTTCTTTATTTGAAATAAACTCCTTCAAGTGTCCCTCTCGGATTAGTTTCTGGATAATCCCGTATAAGACTTTGCACTTGTCTTTCTTGTGCCCGTTGGTTTTATAGAACTCGCAGTATTTACCACCGGCATGAGGTTCGGGGCAATTTTTGGCTTTGAACGAGACCACGAAATTATTGACCCTTTCCTTTGCAACAGCATACACATACGAGATGGGCTTGTTCAGGACAACCGAGTTTGTGTTAGAGTCTTCCCACCTCGATTTCCTCTGATTCCCTTCCAGGAGCTTTTGCCCGAAGTTTAGCCTTCCTCCTTCTCTTTGAGGTCCGAACTTCCTTTTTGTGAAGTGTAGTTCATCCATGCGGATAAACTTGTCATCTTGAAAATGTAAATCTTGTAAGTCCTTGTGGCCGTGGATATATAACTCCTTCCAGAAGGGGGTGTTTTCTATCAACCCTGAGTGCACGACGATCTGCTTGTCACGGTCATTCTATCTTTGGCTTTTAAGGCCACGACATTGAACCTTTTGAGGTAGTCCCCGAGAGACTCCCATTTCTTTGTTTGTTGTTATCGATGACCATATAATCTACGATCGGAACTTCACAGATGTAGAACTGCACGAAGAATTCGTAGGAGAATTGTTGCCATGAGTAAATGGTGTTTTCCCTATACTGGCGTTGCCATTTCGTCGTTGCCCCTTGGAAGGTTACAGGGAAGAGGCGGCATCTGACAGCTCCGGAGGCGTTGTAAAGATCCATCTGGCTGTCGAAGCCATCAAATGGTCATCGAGTTCAGTGGTTCCCATATATTTCATGGCTGGGACTTTGACTCTGGACGGTATCACGGTGTTCGCAATCTCATCAATGAACGGGGCTACCCTCTCATTGTCGTTAACCTTGTCATCTTGGGTTCTCTTCCCCTTGCTTCCCAGCAAGTCCTTGACGGTCTTCGGAGTGACATCTCTGATGTAGGCCTCCATGTTGTCATAATCTTCTCTCTTGAGGTCATAGCCTGTGGAGGTGGAGCTCCCGGAATGTTCTTGCTCGCATTGATTTCCTTGATGATCTACTCCCGTCAGATGAGATTTCCTTTTCTTGGAAGAGGATGCTTTGGGTCTCCCTTTCGCTTCTGACTGTTGAACGGGGGCCTTCTTTTTTGGAGATTGATTTGTCTATTTCAAGCTAGATCTGGTGAGCCTTGAGAATTTCTGTGCCTGTACTCCGTCGACTTAAGCCTGCGTTTCTTGGAGTTGCTCTTCCAAGGCTAAGATCCTTGCGACATTATTTCCTGTGGCGTTCGGATCTGGTAGAAGCTGTGGGTTGGGCGTGGTCTCTTTCTCGTTATTATTTGGGTTGAGTGTTGGGACCTCATTCCCTTCAAGGTTGACATTAGGATCCAGTTCTTTGTTTTTCTCCTTCGATTTCTTCATCTTCATTGTTTCCTACCATTGAACGATGAATTCAACCATTTAGTTTAAACAAATTAACCACAAGATCGGAGGTTCAAGCCCTCCTTCTAGCGCCAAAATGTTAATGATATTTTTCGTCAACACCCAAATTACAGAGTGTAATATGTGTATCCACGAAGTTTGCAGCGGCCATAACTCAGTATCCTCAGGCAATGACCCTGGATTTGGGATGGATAGAATTCTGGACCATGGCAACCGCTCTGTATATTTCAATAAGAAGAAAATAGGCTAACGCCTCCCGTGAGTTCATGGATGAAAGCCTCGCAATATTCACTAACTTTGATGACTCCTTTGTACTAGACCTTCCTAAGGGAGGAGTCTGAATTACAACGGAGATCGAGCTAGGAACTCATACGCGATTTTGTCACATCGATGCTTGGGGAAGCGTTAGGCTCAGTATAAGGGCATGGATAAATCATGGCGGTTCCTTGAGGTAACGAGAAAGGGGGTTTCATATTTCTACAAAGCCCCCTTCCTCCGCTACTGGAACACCTTGACTGATCCCCTCATCAGAAAGATTAGTATTAACTCCCTGTTTCATCATTATGAGACTACAAGATTATTAAATCGTAGGATGTATGGGACTCTGAATTCTCCATTTATAAATTGCATATATATTACAAGAATTTATGATTTGCTCTCCTTGAGAAAGAAGGATCTAAATTGAGAAATGAAAGGTTCGTCCCCTTTTACGAAGTATCTAGAGTCCTATTTATAGAGAATCCAGTGTCTTTCCATCAATAAGTTGTTAGGCCTGGGCGATCCCTGTCTGCTGCCTTTTCCTTGGGTTTCAAGTATCAGCCTGTTGGTCCTCTTCGCGGTGCCATTTACAGCTTTCGAAGGGATGGTCCCGGGTGAATTGGGCTTTCTTCCAGGCGGAAGGGGCTTGTTGCCGCAACAGATTGTGGGGGCATTTCAGATGTCATGGCGAATGCTCTCAGTGTAGGTCCTTTGCTGCGGGCTTTCGGATGTAGGCTTTCGGCTTTATTGTGGGTACTCGGAGGGGCCCTCCCTCATGCTGTACGTAATTGTCTGCCGATTTAGAACCGTTGATGGTTCAGGCACTAAGTGGATTAGTACGAATGGCCTGTATCCTTGCTTGAGTCTCGTTTTAGCCTTCCGGGTTGGCTCCCGGGAGGGTAGCTTTCGATGATATTTGTGTTGCTTACGAAAGTAACTCCTTTCTATATCCATGAAGTCATTCTTCAAGGATTGGTTCCAAATCATCTTGATGCTCTGTCCCAATGCTCTTTCTCTTTTACTGCGTTGGTGTCCATCGGTTGATTCTTGGCGGATAGACCACGTCGGACGAACCTTTGCCGATACCTAGTAGGTTTCTGGTCCCTTTTCTCTAGAGGGGGTATCGGCCCAAATTTCTTTTGAGTTTCTTATTCCCTCCTTATATTTACTTAACATCCCTTCACCCGCTATCTTGTTCCAAGATAATTTTGGTAGTAACAATACATATTTATATTTATACTTGAAATACACTATTTTAAATGTAGAGAAATATACAAAACTTACCATAATTTACTTAAACATTATTTACTTTGATATAATTTTTTTTGGAAAATATATGTATATATCGACATATGTACCGTTGACTTTTATTTTAAAATTTTAAAAGCCATGTCTTTTGAATTCATACCTTTTCTAAATGGTTGTGGCTGTTAGGAAACTACAAGTAGGCTTTATATTTCTAATTTTTTAATAACTATCCATCATATTCAACTTCCTTTCTCCCCGTGCCATTTTTCTTTATAATTTATACTCTGCCCATTTTCAAAGAAATTATATCAATCTCTTTCTATTTCTATTTCAATTCTATATAAAACTCTCTCTAAAATTCAAGTACTACTCAAGAGTTATAGGCTATTTGTAATTAAAGATCATGATATTAAGTTCTATCGAGTCAATAATTCAAAACTAGTACTAAGAAAAGATGCGACTGTTACCCGAAAATCAATTAGATAATCTTGTAGCCTGGTCAGATCCAAAGAGCACCCAATGGTCGAAAGTAGGTGTTGGTGGACCTCGTGTCCATTGAAATCAAGGATTGTAATTTGAAGATTATATTGAAAAGAAATTTGCACAACCCAGAGTTGTGTAGGACTGTATGTAGGGTAACTCTGAACTAGTATAAAATCCTGATGTGTACATTCCTTTTGTTGTTTTTGTTTTTATTTTCTGCATCTACGATTAATTATGTGAATGTTGATATCTGTGATTTGCATAACATTCTATTTAATCCAAAAATATTTCAAGAAATTAATAAAATCCATAAAACATTATTCAACCCCTCTAGTGTTTAGTTTTCCTTAAGATCCTTAATCTACATACCCAACAATATGAAACTAGAACTACAGTTTTATCTATTTTCTTTCGCTTATCAGTCAGGCTAGAAATAACTATAGCTCCTCAGACTTTCTATCTAACCTATTTTTTCTCCTTTTCTTCTTTACTTTCTCCCATAGGCTCTCAGGGAGGAGAAGTGCTTAACTTGGACTACCCTGTTGATTTTATCTTCGAAGACTTTTCCAGAGATGTATTGTTATTGTTTCCACGATTTACTTGTACCTTTTTGGATATTTGGGATATTACTATTATTGTACTATGATATTTCTATTATGAACGAGATTTGAGACATGGTATTTTAAGACAGTTTTATTCGGCTAAAATAATAAAGATGGTTTTGTTATTTTTAACGTAAATTGTCTTTTTCTTCTGTAGTAAATTTATTTTATGTCTTGTGAAAACTTAGTCACTGTGATGTTATTTGTCTTTATACCTATAGTGCTCCATATTTTTTAATGAGATTATGTGTTATGATAACTTTAAGGGGTATGGTCTGTTACAGTTACTCTATGAACTATGCCATATTCTTGAAGAATTTTTTTTAAGAAGTTTAAATTTAGTACCTCTATTTATTTGTAGAACTTTAATCTTACTACCGGTTTGCCTTTTGTAACATCCCAAATTTTTAACCATTTTTTTAATATATTAACTTTTTTTTAATATCATTTGGGAAATTTAATGACTTGAAATAGAATAGTTTTGAATATTTTATTAATATAAATAACATGATAATAATTTAATTATGAAATAGTCAGGATAAGTTAAAATTGCTGTGTAATGTAAATTGGACAAAATATAAATATTTGTTTTAATTCGTTTTGAATTCTATTAATGTATTTATATATTAAATGGCGTTTGAACCTATAATTTATAATTTTATTATAAAACGAGTTGTAGTGGCTCGGTAGTTCATAATACAACGTTTTGAACTTCAAATGGTTATACATGATCCAAAATATGTCGGATTTCTTCGAAACAAGAAACACCCGAATCTATTGGATTATAATTTTCTAATGAAGTAGAAAAATCAAGTTTCATATTATAGATTTTGTTTTATGTCCAAATCAAATTTTCAAATAGTCGTTATGAAATTCACTTATATAATATAACGATTTATTATATAGATATAAAGGATTTTTATTTTATTGAATATCGTTTTAGCTTGGGGATTAGTCTGGAGTATTTTACTATGGAACTATATGAAATTCGGCTCAAATATGTCTGATTATGATATTTTATTTTTATTATACTGAGGTATTTTAAAATTGGTTTATTTTGATTTAAACTGAACCCTTAAAAAGGGCTATTATTTAAACGATGTTCGTTTTCGATGAAACAAATTTTATTAAGACCGTAATGGCTTATTATTTCAAGATTTCACGCCAATTGGAGTTATTATGTGATCATAGCAAAATTAAATACAAATAAATTAACCATTTAGACTCGAACGAGCACCGTTTGAGCAAACGGACTCGGAATTCGACAAAACAAGTCTCGTTAGGATCGTAACGTCAAACTATATCATATCATCCATTTTCGTCATGAACAGAGTTTGTATGTGACCACTAAAACAAATAAACAGCGTTCAGAAACGACGATAGGCACGAACAAAAATCGTTGGTCTCTCTCAATAAAATATCTTAAGTCACGTCAGCTTGAATTAATATAAACTATCTTTATATATATATATATCATATTTTAGCCGAACATTATTTCCCCAAACCAGATTGTCACCTACCTTTGCAAATAAACCCTTTTCTGATCTTTAATTTTTATCTCCATTTTTGGGCAAAATTAGAGGAAAGTTTCAACACAAATATTACCGAAGAGGAGGAGTAATACCCACGATAAAAATTTGGTGGCATTCGGTGGTGTCTGGTGGTGCAAGTGGTAGTAAAATGTGGATGTTGGTTTTTGGTTTGTGGTATTTTCTGGCAACTGGAGGAATTTCTGGGTGATGGTGTCTAAATAAAACTTGTAGGGGGGTGGGAGGGCTACAATTTTCCTTTTGGTCGGCCGCCTGAAATTGGCTATGGGGGTGGTGGTTGGTAGTTAATCAACGATGTAGTTTTGATTGCTGTATTCAGGTCGTTCAATTGGATTTTATTGTTTTTCGGTGGCTCTGGTCGTTGTCAGATGGAGGGGTCTGAAGTTCGGTCAATGCAGAGAAGCAGGCGGTCAATATGGCGCTGGTGTAGTGGCTATTGGCGCACTGTGGCTTCTGTTATGGCGGTTCGAAGCTTTCCAGTTCGAAGCCTAATTCTAGTGTTGTGGCTGATTGGTGGGGGTCCAGTTTTTGGGCATGGAGGCGACTTGCAGTGGCGAAGTGGTGGAGTGTTGAGGCCAAGGTCTAGTGGACAGGATTGATGCTGATGATGTTATATGGGATGATCAGCGCGGTTTTTTTCAGAGTCTTTAAAAGAAAATTCATTCGATCATGAGAAAGTCGGGCTCGAGAAGGTGATCCAGATGAAACCGTGTTAACCAAATTTGCTGATGTGGATTAGATTAGTTAAGGTAAAACAGTAATTAAGATTTAAATTGGTTAATAGTTTTTTTAATTTATTAATCGATTAATATACTAAAAAAAACCGAAATATGTATTACTCGTTCATACATTGTTGGGATTGAGCGAAACGAGATTTGTTGGAATCGCAATGGAGAGTACTACATTGTTGAGCAGGTTCTGAAGGGATTGGAAGCAGTTGGGTTTTACATTTAATTTTAAATGCTAGTTTAAAATTAAATGAAAGAATGCGCGAATCGATCATCGAAGTTAAATGTGAGTAAATTCTCACGCTTTCTGGAATTCTATGATGTGTTAAATTCATATAAAAATATAATTCATCGTTAATGATAATAATTGGATGATTAAATGCCTTAGTTGCTTATTGCTTGTTAAATGGTTATCGACATCTAACATATGCCGTATTGGATGATTTGATTTAAATATTCCTTTTGAATATTATTATCTAATATTACCATGTTCTATGATGCACGGAAGAACAGTTTGGAGAGATCCGAACGGATTCCTCAATTGTATTGTACGTTATCTATTTTTCCATATTATTCAAATATGACCTATTTACCCCTAACAACGTTATTTTCTGGTAGAATGTTGATGATTGATTATATATTGAATGTAGAATTGAAATTCAACATTGATGTGATGATTTTAATCAATAAACGATACTGATTATGTAGTTGGTAGCAAATGATTTAAATCCATGTTTTAAGACATTAACTCGCCATTAGGCGGATCGACGTATTTGAAATTATAGAAATTTATTTTTATAATTGAAGCGAAGTTTTAAATTATATTTTATTTAAATTTTTTAAAAATAGTCAATATTTACAAATAGTTACAATGTTTTTAATAAATTTATAAGCATAAAAGCTTGAATTGAACCTATGGGATGATATTTGGAAATTACTGTTTTGAGAAAAACAGTTAAGCGATATAATTAGATCAATTACATTAATCTAATGAGAGAAGTAAGTGAAATCAGTTAACAAATAACTAATGTTTAAGTTGCCGAAGTCAGTTGTTTTAGTTTGAAATTAACAACTAAATTAATCGATCTTTAGTCAATCTAATAAAAATATTTTAATGAATATTTGTTTTTATTTTAATAATATTTGTTAAATATTAATTATATTTTTATTTAATGATATTTAAAGTTGCTTATCGATTGATAAATCATTAATTAAGTAATTATCATTTAATAATGTCGGCAAGCGATTAGCTGATCTATTTTTAATGAAGTAAACTATTTTACTTCAGTTTATAATGAAATTAATTAATTGTAATAATAATCAAAGTAATTTATTTAAAATAGAAGTCAATTAAGATGTAATCAAGTTGAAATAGAACTTAATTGAATTATGTCATGGGCGATGTTATACTGAAACTAATACACCGTTTGGGAATAAATGTTACTTAATAATTGAATTAAGTACAAGCAAAGAGATTGGAAGAAGTTTCAAAATATAAAAGAAATGTCATAAAAGATTTAAATAAGGTTTTTGTTTACTAAATTATTAAAAGTAGCAAACAAAGATAAATTGAAAGTGATTTGTAAAGGAAAAAGACTGATGGATTAGTATAAGAGATTTATTTTGAGGGTAAATATGCCAAATGAAAGAAATGGTTATTAAAACCATGATTTGAATAAAATGGTAAACTGAATTGATAGTAAATGGAACGATAGGTTTTGTGTTTCAAACTTTTATCAATTCTGAGATAAGAATGTTGTCGGTCAGGGTCTGAGAGGTAATTAAAGTACCCTAACTTGAATGGCTTCACTGTTATCAAGGGATGGTATTAGTTTGTAAATAGTAAGGGGATTGAAATGGGTTTATTATAAGAGAATATCGCAATGTTATTTGCACGCTTTCGAGTGTAACTGAAAACAATAAGTTTTAAAGTAAATAATGTATAATTTAACATCATTTGACCCAAGTTTGAAGTGTGAATTTATTTATACCTTTGAATTAAATATACATATGGTGATTTTTCCAAAGTAAGGAAGTGGAAATTTGATGGGTATATAGTGATGTTTTTGAAGTCAAAGATTAAAGTGGAGTTTAGTAAATAAAGTTATGGATATTGTTTTCAACATAACGGAAACAATTAAGATTCTAGATAAAAGAAATAAAAATTGATTTTTTAGAATCAATTGAATTGTCTAAATGGATGATTCTAAGACAAAGGATCCGAGCTACCCATATACTTAACTGCACTGTGCGAATTGATAGTTAAAAACCCAACTATAAATGAACATATTATTGGACCTTTTGATGTGTGGTTTCGAAGAGATCGGGATGGAACTAGGCCCAAAACCACTTCGAACCAATGTTTCATTCGAAACTAACTTGCAGAAATAAAGATGGAGCACTGAAGACTGTAGATTTTCATGAAATGGAAGAACTACTTATAATCTCTGGGTAGCTCCCATAAAAGAGATACACCATGGTTTTGTTGGGCTGGGAATTTACGGATTGTAAGGGCAACTCACTGCTGATACTTGGGATGATTCCTATATAAGAATGCAGTAGGAGGGTGGCTTTCGTTCATCCTATTACTGGATGACTTGTATGAATGAATGTCTAACAGAGTATTTCTTGAGGGTCACGTACATTCAAATATACCAAGTTTGGTAGCGGAGAAGTTCTCATGCTTAACACCTAAAGTATATTTGTAGACGTCAATTAATGATTTGGTGGATCTGATGATGTGGCGTTCAATGTAAATGATGATGTGATGTTTTAAAAAAGTAAACGTGACCTCAAGCCTCATCAACCGGGGAATGACAGAAATCAGGCAGGCAGCATAGCTAGGTGGGTATTCCCAAGCAGGGTATATTTGTCATCGATCTAGAGAAAATTCATTTTTGTTCTTCTTTCGCTTTTTTATCTCCCGGGAAATGATTATGTTGGTACTAACCGTTGTTGAAAATATACTCGATACACTCAAGTTAAATGAGTGGTTGGTCATGTGTAGTCGGGTTGTAAGATGTTCTTGTTGAACCCCAGTGTATACGCTCTAGAGTATACTGAGCGGAAGGTAATCCCATACCTTGTCATAGTTGGAATCCAATCTGCAATAAGAGACCCGCAGTTTTTGATTATATAATAAATATGTAGAGCGTGAGTGCAAGCGTTCTGCTAGATGGTTATTTATTTGTGATTTGGTAGATACTATTATAATATCACTTGATTTTGATATATCAAAGATGATTTGGGTTATATTAAGGTAAAATCCGTCCGTGTTTATGTGTGGGTTGGTCTTACTATTATCCTTTCTTTCAAAAGAGTTTTCTAAAGTTAAGAAAGTTGTTTGCTATGTGGATTTACCACTGAAAGTATTCCAGAATGATCCAAGTGAATTTTTCTTTGCTTCAAATGTGCTCGGGTCAGACCATGTATATTTCTAGGTTAGGTTTCTTGGAGTTTCAAAGGAGGAACTGAAGTCGATACATATTCTACAAATTTACTAGTACTAGTTATTCCGCTGTGTGTATTGGTTGATGTGAATGTATACTCTGATGTTGAAATCATATATATACTATTTCATTTTATATAAAGAGTTTTGATATATTATGTTTTGTCCATTCCGCTGTGAGACTCTGATCTTCTTATTCTTCTATTCTAATATTTCTTTATTTCTTCTCTCACCCTCTAATTTCTTTCTATTAATAATCCATTTTTCTTTACAATTTGTGTTGACATGGGTTGTTCATTGTCGGCTTAAACTATACGGAAAAAGTGGGTCGTTACAAAGTGGTATCAGAGCATAAGGTTTAGTGATAACCTTGGCTCTATGGCATAACTCAACAAAGATTGGAGTAGTAGAATCTTAGATTGAGTTTGAGTATATATATGAGAGCGTGTATTTGTATTTTGATATAAAATTATTTTTTTAATTATTTTTTTCCTAATATATTTTGTAAAGCTGTAAAAGTAATAATTTTCTTAAATTATTATAATATGGGCAACTAGATTTACCAGTGTTGATTTGAATAGAATGTTTGGACTATATGGTTGATTGCATAAATACAAATTTAAAAATGAATATAGATCTAAACTTGATTGAAACCAATCTAGAATGAAAAAGTCGAACGTATTGGAATAAAGTCTAATGGCTCTGAATGACTGAATTGGATGGAATTGATTGGGTATTGAGAATTTCATGTAAACTGAATAGTATAGAATGGATAATATGGGTATTTGAATCTAACTGGTATACTTATCATTATAATGAGTTTCATTAGAATTGAGAACAGGTGCAGAAGAGCTAATTCATCTTTAAAACCTGTTCAAGAGAGAATTCTGGAGTTAACTGAATCAATCTAGTTTGATTAGAGCTGCATAATAATTGAATAAGCTCGAGTATAGTTTACCGCTTGTCGCATAATAACACTCTCAAAAAGGTATACCTACGCAAAATATAAATTTTGGGTTTTTGGTTTTGATTTGGGTTTTGAGATTTGATTTTGGATTTTCCGACCGTGTGGGTCGATGGATTTAATTTTGTTCCTGCAATATTGCAGAAGTCCTCCGTACATGGAAGACTTTGTCAATTTTTTTCCAAAATCAAATATGTCAGAAAAATTTCCAATCTTTTGAAAATTTATTGGAAGTGGTTTTCTATTAAAATTTAATAGTTTGGTTAAAACTAAATGTTTGAAAGTGGAAGTGAAGTTTTTAGTAATTGGATTTTGGAAAAGTTACTAGGTTTGTAGCATTCTTCCTTTCTCAGTAATTTCAGGGACGAAATTCTTTTAGGGTGGAAGGAATGTAACGTACTATAACCATTTTATTTAATATATTAAAATGGTTATTAATATTATTTGGGCAATTTAATGGCTTGAAATATAATGGTTTTGAATATTTTATTAATATAAATAGCATGATAATAATTTAATTCTGAAATAGTCGAGATTAGTAAAAATTGTTGTATAATGTAATTTGGAAAAAATAGAAATATTTTTTTAGTTCGTTTTGAATCATATTAACATATTCGTTTATTAAACGAGGTTTGAACGTATAATTTATAATTTTATCATAAAACGAGCTGCAGCGGGGTGGTAGTTCATAATATAACGTTTTAAACTTTAATTAGTTATAGAGGATCCAAAATAAGTCGGATTTCTTCGAAACAAGAAACATCTGAATCTACTGGATTACAATTTTCTAATGAAGCAGAAAAATAAAGTTTTCATATTGTAGATTTTGATTTATGTTTAAATCAAATTTTCAAATAGTCGCTATGGAATTCGTTTATATAATATAATGACTTATTATATAGAAATAAAGGATTTTTATTTCATTGAATATCGTTTTGGCTTGGGACTCAACCCGAAGTATTTTACTATTGAACTATATGAAATTCTGCTCGGATGTGTCTGATTATGATATTTTATTTTTATTATATTGAGGTATTTTAAAAATGTTTATTTTGAATTAAATTGGACCGTTAAAAAGGGCTATTATTCAAATGATCTCCGTTTTCGATGATACAAAGTTTATTAAGCCCGTAATGACTTATTATTGCTAGATTTCAATTTTCGTGCCAATTGAAGTTATTCTGTGAGCACAGCAAAATTAAATGCAAATAAATCAACCATTTAGACTCAAACGAGCAACGTTTGAGCAAATGGACTTGGAATTCGACAAGATAAGTCTCATTAGGATCGTAACGTCAAATTATACCATGTCGTCCATTTTCGTCACGAACAGAGTTTGTTTGTGACCACTAGATCGAATAAACAACGTTAGAAAACGACGAAAGGCACGAATAAAAATCGTTGGCCGATTACAATAAAATATCTTTTGTCACGTCGGCTTAAATTAATATAAACTATCCTTATATATATATATATATATATATATATATATATTATATTTCAGCTGAACATTATTTCCTCAAACCAGATCGTCACCGTCCTTTGCAAATAAACCCTTTCTGATGTTTAATTTTTATCTCCATTTTTGGGCTGAATTAGAGGAAAGTTTCAGCACGAATATTGTTGAGAAGGAGGAGTACTACCGACGATAAATATTTCGTGACCTTCGGTGGTGTCTGGCGGTCATGAGGGAAAGTATAATATGGATGTTTGTTTTCGATTTATGGTGTTTTCTGGCAATTAGAGGCGTCTATGGGTGATGGTATTTAAAGCAAACTTGCAGACGGGTCAGAGGGCTACAATTTTTCATTTGGGTTGGTGGCCTGAAATTAGCTGTGGGGGTGGTGGTTGGTTGTTGATCGGCGATGTAGTTTTGGGTGTTGTTTTCATGTTGTTCGATTGGATTTTATTGTTTTCAGTGGCTCTGGTCGTTGTCAGATGAAGGGGTTTGAAGTTCGGTCGAGGGGGAGGAGCAGGCGATCAGTATGGAGCCGGTGCGGTGGTTATTGGTAGTCTGTGGCACTGTTATGGGGTTTGAAGCCTAATTATGGTGATGCGGCCAACCGGTGGGGTTCCAGGTTTTGGGCATTGAGGCAGCTTGTAGTGGCGAAGGGGGTGGTGTGTTGAGGTCGGGGTCTGGTGGATGGGATCAACACTGATGATGGTGAATGGGATGATCAACGGGGTTTTTTATCGAAGTCTTTAATGGAAATTTTGTTCGATCGTTAGAAAGTCGGGCTCGAGAAGCTGATCTAAATGAAACCGTGTTAATCAAATTTGCTGATGTGGATTGGATTAATTAAGGTAACACAGTAATTAAGATTTAAATTGGTTAATAGTTATTTTAATTTAATAATAGATTAATATATAAAAAAACTTGAAATAGGTATAACTCGTTCATACATTGTTGGAATTGCGCGAAACAAGATTTGTTGGAATCGCTGTAGAGAGTGTTGCATTGTTGAGCAGGTTCAGAAGGGATTAGAAGCAGTTGGGTTTTTCATTTTATTTTGAACGCTAGTTTAAAATTAAATGAAACAACGCGCAAGTCGATCATCGAAGTTAAATGTGAGTAAATTCTCACACTTTCTGGAATTCTGTGGCGTGTTGAATTCATATAAAAAATATAATTCATCATTAATGATAATAATTGGATGATTGAATGCCTTAGTTGCTTATTGCTTGTTAAATGGTTGTCAAAATCTAAAATATGTCGTATTGGATGATTTGATTTAAATATTACTTATGAATATTGTTAGCAAATATTATCATGATCTGTGATGTAGGGAAGAACAGGTTAGAGTGATCCGATCGGATTCCTCAATTATATTGTATGTTGTCTATTTTTCCATATTATCCAAATACGAACTCTTTACCCAAACAACGTTATATTCGGGTTGAATGTTGATGATTGATTATATATTGAACGTAGAATTGAAATTCAACATTGATGTGATGATTTTAATCAATAGATGGTATTGATTAAGTAGTTGGCATCAAATGATCGAAAACCTTGTTTTAAGGCATTAACTCGCCGTTAGGCGAATCGACATATTTGAAGTTATAGAAATTTATTTTCATAACTGAACCAAGTTTTATATTATTTTTTTGTTTAAAGTTTTAAAAATAGTCAATATTTATAAATGGTTTCAATGTTTTTAATAAATTTTATAGCATAAAAGCTTGAGTTGAACCTATGGGACGATATTCGGAAATTACTGTTTTGAGAAAAACAGATAAGCGATATAATTAGATCAATTATATTAATCTAATGAGAGAAGTAAGTGAAATCAGTTAATAAATAACTGATATTTAAATTGACGAAGTCAATTGTTTTAATTTGAAATTAACAACTAGATTAATCGGTCATCAGTTAATATAATAAAAATATTTTAATGAACAATTGTATTTATTTTAATAATATTTCTTAAATATTAATTATCTTTTTATTTAATGATATCTAAAATTGCTTATCAGTTGATAAATCATTAGTTAAGTATTTATCGTTTAATAATGTCGGTAAGCGATTAGCTGATCTATTTTTAATGAAGTAAACTATTTTACTTCAATTTATTATGAAATTAATTAATTATAATAATAACTAAAGTTATTTATTTAAAATAAAAGTCAATTAAGAAGTAATCAAGTTGAAATAGAACTTAATTGAATTATGTTAAGTGCTACGCCATTTGTGAATAAATGTTACTTAATAAATGAATTAAGTACAAGCGAAGAGATTGGAAGAAGTTTTCAATATACAAAGAAAATGTCATAAAAGATATAAATAAGGTTTTTGTTTACTAAATTATTAAAATTAGTAATCAAAGATAAATTGGAAGTGATTTACAAAGGAAGACGGTTGACAAATTAATATTAGAGATTTATATTGAGGACAAATATGCCAAGTGAAAGAAATATTTATTAAAACCATGTTTGGAATAAAATGGTAAACTGAAATGATAGTAAATGGAACGATAGGAGTTGTGTTTCTAACTTTTATCTATTCTGAGATAAGAACATTGTCGGTCAAGATGTGAGAGTTGTTTTGGTATGCGGTGGACGGTCCACAAAAAAACCGATAACTGATTGTCTACTAACAATCACCTGTACTTTTCTGTATTTTTATTATTAGTTATCATAAAAGGTGTTTGCGGTCACCTCAAAAACCAGTCGGCTTTGCCAAAAAAATACCCCAACTTGAATGGCTTCACTATTATCAAGGGATAATACTGTTTATAAATAGTAAGGGGGTTGAAATGGGTTTATAATAAGAGAATATTGCAATGTTGTTTGCAAGATTTTGAGTGTAATTGAAAACAGTAAGTTTTAAAGTAAACGATGTATAATTTATCATCTTTTGACCCAAGTTTGAAGTGCGAATTATTTCATACCTTGGAATTAAACATACATATGGTGATTTTTCCAAAGTAAGGAAGTGGAAGAGATTTGTTGGATATATAGTGATGTTTTTGAAGTAAAAGATTAAAGTGCAAGATTTTGAAGTACACTTATCGGAAGGTGATCACATACCTTGTCGTAGTTGGAATCCAATCTCCAATAAGAGCCCCGCGGTTTTTGATTATATAATAAATACATATAGCATGAGATGCAAGCTTTCTGCTAGATGGTTATTTATTTGTGATTTAGTAGAAACTACTATAATATCACTTGATTTCGATATATCAAAGATGTTTTGAGTTATAGTAAGGTAAAAACTGTCCGTGTTTATGTGTGGGCTGGTCTTACTATTATCCTTTCTTTCGAAAGAGTTTTCTAAAGTTAAACAAGTTGTTTGCTATGTGGATTTACCACTGAAAGTATTCCAGACTGATCCGGGTGAATTTTTCTTTGCTTCAAATGTGCTCGGGTCAGACTGAGTATATTTCTAGGTTAGGCTTCGCTTGGAGTTTCAAAAGAGGAGCGAAAGTCGAGACATATTCTACGTATTTACTGGTACTAGTTATTCCGCTGTATGCATTGATTGATGTGAATGTATACTCTGGTGTTGTAATCATATATATACTGTTTCATTTTGTATAAAGAGTTTTGATATATTATATTTTGTCCATTCCGCTGTGAGACCCTGATCCTCTTATTGTTCTATTCTAACATTTCTTTCTTTCTTCTCTCACCCTCTAATTTCTTTCTATTAACAATCCGCTTTTCTGTGCAATTTGAGTTGACATGGGTTGTTAATTGTCGGCTTAAACTGTACAGAAAAAGTGGATTGTTACACCTTTCATCCTTTCTTAGAAAGTAAAAAGCTGCATTGCATGTATCAGTTTTTAATTTTAATAAAATAAATACATATATGCCTTGAATAGGCATCAACAAAGGATATACAATATTTATGTAACACCCCGTATTTTTAAGGTAAGATAATAAAATAAGAATAACTTAATTAAATATTCAGAATTAAATAAAACAGACTACGCCATTGCGTCCGTCTCGAAATTCTAGTCAAAATCGACACCTGGTTTGCATAAATCAGACAATGTTTGAAGAAGTTATTAAGGTTCGAAGTTTGTATACGCGTAGGAGGTATATATATATATATATATATATTAGGTTCAGAAATTCAAAAATGGGTCCAGAAATTCTAAAATCGGTTCAAAATTTCAGAAGGTGGCAGATTTCCCACCCAGGTGGGTCGACCGCCTCAAAGGTAGGCCAACACCAGGGTCGACCCCCTCAAGGGTGGGTCGACACAAGGGTCGACCCCCTCAAGGGTGGGTCTACCCACCTACGGAAGATTTTGGCAGATTAGGGTTTGGTGATGTTTTGACAATCAGATGGCTTTTGGGAAAATCTAAGGGTCCTGGTTGCTCCATAATCCTATAAATAAGACCCTAGACCTAACTCTAAACCTCATAATTCGGTGGCTACGCTGAAACACTGCCATTACTCTCCCTCTCTCTCTTCTCAAATCTATTTCGAAAATTAAAATGTTAGCCTAGGGGAATTATGAATTCAGATCTAGAAGAGGGAATCAACGTTAATAAAAAGAGTATTGAATCATGAAAGCAAGGTAAACTTCTAAGAACCGGTCTATTTAAATTCTTTCTCTTTCCCTTCTGTTTTCATGAAATAATAAATCCATGGTCGTTAGGTTTGAATCAAATTAACGGGAAAAGGGGAAACCATGGGTGATAGAACAGATCAGATCCAAAATTTGGGGAAAGCATGAAAGGTGAGTGGGTTTAAAATATTTTTTTGAATAATAGTACCTCTATCGTTTGGCATTCCCCATAATAAACATATTGGAAAGTTTAATTTGATGAAATGCATTACTACGCTAAAATGGATAATATATTCAATTAGTTAATATGTTGAGATGTACATTTACTTGAATGTTTAGGAAAAATGAATACCGTTGTATAGATCCATTTTATGAACCTATGAATTGGGTAAATGATACACTATTGGAGAACTACATGTTATTTTAAATAAACTTTATTATATGTAGGAAGACATGCGACATAGATTGGGATTTGGGGCATAATTTGAATGGGATTTTGGAACATAACATATATTATGTTTTGAGATTTTAATTTGGAGGCGCAATCTGATATGAACATAAATGGTTGAAAATTCATACATAAGATTAGTTGAAATGTTGGAAATGTTTATTTGTTATAGACTTATTAAAAATATTGGTAGTAACTACCACTGTTCATATAACATATTGATTTGTCTCATTTATATACCTGAGCCCTTACATGTGTGATTAGAATGGTTGTATGATTATATACATAGAACTGAATAAATGAAGATGAATATGCCTAGGATTAAAATTAGAAATTGTAACTGCACTTATGGCACGAGGTTAGGTTGCATTAGTGGCGGAAGTCTGCACGGACCTGACCGGCATGTCCAGCCGCCATTAATGTTGAACCTAATATGAGAGGCCTAAGTAAAAAAATTTAAAACATGTAATGGTGCTAACACACGAGGTTAAGTCAACTTGTAGTAGAAGTCTGCCCGGACCCGCCCGACAAATCCAGCATCCACAAATGTAGGCTTAATGTGAGAGGTTTAGTGGTTATATATACAAACACACACACACACACACACACACACACATATATATATATATATATATATATATGTGTGTGTGTGTGTTTGTATATAACAAGATATGGATAAATGGAAATTATGGTAATTAAATTTCTAACTCAGAAAATAAGAAAGGAAGGGATGTAATGAACTGAGTTAGTCTGATAGGAAGGAAAAGTGATGTATTTACTTAAATGACCTGTTTCTGAAAACGTTGTTGCAAGTAAGCCACAGTAAATGAAGAAAAGTAAAGAAATTGCTTGCTACCACGGATTTAGATGGGAATATGTTACGAAAGTAAATCGTTGATTCCTTCTATCAAACTGATAAGGTGAAGTGTTTTCCTTAATATAATAAGGAATGTATATTATAGTGAATGAAGAATAATGGTTTACAACGGTAAATGGTTTAAAAGGGGAATGATAATAACCTATTATAAATAAATAACATTGATGAAAATGTTGTATAATAGGTAGACTTGTCCTAGGGACAAGTGAATATTATAACTTAGGTAATAATAAACTAGTAAGGGAATCAGATAACTGGAGAAATGAGTTAAGGGACACTTAATTGTAAATTTAGTAAGTAGTAAACAGGGAAAGCCGGAAACCAGTTGAGAAAAAGGGGGAAATATATGAAATATAAGAAGTAGTACTTAATTATAAATTAAGTAATTTGTAAGCATGGAAGCCCAAAACCTGTTGATAAGAATGTTTAGGCTTGTTCTAGGGACAAGAGTATTATAACATAGGTTATAATAAACGGGTAGAGAAACTTATTAATGTGCCTTAGTTAATAGAACTAAGTTAATAAGTAAACAACGATAAGTTGAATTGACAATGTAAAATGGAATTGTGATTAAATGAGATAGAATGAGGAAAACTTATGAAATGAAATAAGTTATATTTAATCATAAATGATAAGTGACATGTTAATTAGAAAACATGTTAATTGGACATACTTAATTACATATTAAGTAAAACATGATATTGTAATGATGAAATCAACAAGAAAATAAAAAGGGTTGTGGATTACCGACCTTAGGCGACAATCTAGAGAATAACGTGTTGTGGGCTTATTAGTAAACTTAAATGGATTAAGTCGTATGGCTGAAATTAATAAGTAAGAGAAACTTGGTAATTTAATAAGAATTCTATACGAATTGGAATAACCAAGTTAACTGGAAACCTGATGAGTCGAGACAAGCGCGTAAAAGAATTTTTAGACATAGGGTCTAACAATATGCTAAAGTAAGGTGCTTAGACCACTCCGTACGGTAGAGGGAGAATAACCCAGCGGCGTGGATCATCGAGGTGTTACAAGGCACGAACGGAGTACACATTCATCTGATTGTTCTGACGACTCCAAAGGACTGGAAGGTGAAGCATGCGGCTTCCTGAGGTACGTAAGGTGCTCCTAGTAGTCCTCTGTGCAGTGACAGATGCCTTAGGCTGTGCTCGCAGGGGTTGGGTCTGCGCGTAACTACCGGGGTGGGTGGGCCTCGATTGCAAATGTAGCTATGCATTCAGAATGCTGTGACATGGTGACACCAGGGTGTTTTGGCAGTTGCCTCACGAGGAGCAGAGGGTCACGACCGACAAGGATAGTAGACCGTCGGACACCCGTCATCGGCAGCCAGTGGGATAAGACTACAGCTAAACCCAAGATACCATTTCACCATTCACAATCGGGGTAAGGGGTTGAGGCGTGATGCCACATGGATGTTTAGATTGTTTGCGTAGGGGCAGTCGCTTAGCTCTTGTAGTCTTTACTAGTTGAGGGTGGGGCCATAGCCACCATGAAAACAGACCCTAGGTATAACTGTATATAAAGTCTATTTAAAGAAGAGCCTGTACAGACATGGAAAAGCTCCCGACCGAGTTCTGTGTTTCTTGTATTCCCCCAGCCATGGAACTCGGTGCACATTAGGGGGACGCGCGGTTGAGGCATCGAGTTGTAATTAATAGTATGTACGAGGGACAGTCTAGATACATGCATATCTGCTCTGGGTGGTGTATCGTAGACTTGAGGGCACTACTGCGGTATGGAGTCTGATTTGAACAAAGGTGGCAGTCAGTACGATTACGTAGCATACTAATGATAAATATATGCGGAATGTAATATTGTTATCTGTACGTCACTATGACGTAGGATGAGGGACTGCGTATATTTCGATGGTGTCACGCTGGTGACTGTGCGAGTGAGGTACCATGGGGTGTACCTCAATATTGGGGGTAGCTACACATATACTGTATTAGGTTAATCCACTGGGAAGTAAATGGGTACGACGTGTGTGTAAGCCTTAAGTGCTGTTAACCCAAGTAACCTAATAAATAAGAAAATATGATTGAACGGTATATGTAGGATTATCCAAAGTGTATTTTAATTCCAGTCACCAGAACTTGTGTTCTGACCCCTCCTTATAACATACTCGCAGGTCAGATTTGTGGCTGGGACATGATAGCCTTGTATACTGGTTAGGCAGTATTATTAATACAGTAAGGCTATATTTTGATTACATTATATTTTATCCATTCCGCTGTGAGATATTTTTTGAGCTTTGACATATTTTTTGTCTCTGTCTTTTCTGTAGGATACCAGAGCAAACCAATCTGAGTTTCGATAGATTGGAATTTTGAAAAGAAAATTCGGTTTGTTGAAATTGGGTTGTCACATCTGTTATCAAAGCCAGGTTTAGAATTCCTATATAAATAGTGAGTGAACATATTTGTATTTTTTAAAAATATAAATATATTATATATATGCCTAGATCCATAGAGGAACCCACTAAATAGAAAGAGTATAATATGGTAAAAAATGGGATGTTTGTTTTGTACTCTAAAGGAATGAATAAGGAAATTTGAGACACTTAGGAAGTTTGGGTGGTGAGTGTACAATGTACTCCGTATGGAAGGAAAGTGAATCCCATATGATTAGTATTTTGGGTTAGTGGGCTTGAAAACCTTATAAATTGGAAAAGATTAAAAAGAGAAAAATGGATTAGGAATATATATAGTTGAGAGAATTGACCTTGGGGGGGGGGTGTCTAGGAAAGCCTAGAAGAAAATTGGAAACCCGCTTTGAGTCTAACCCCATTATTAACTTTTAAGAACTTGGAATTATAAAAGTTTTGGGAAAATGGTTTATGGTGTTTTCAAGTTTTAATCTTAAAAGTTATAGTTTAATATATGTAAAGAAGTACACATATTGAGTTTTAAAGAAAAAATCTCTCAGAAAAAGGTGCATATTATAGAGCATGTATAGCTCGCTAGTTTTCTTGTTATATTTCATACAAAAGTTTTTAATAAAGAAAGATTTGAAATTCCTATTCTTATGACAATCCTTTTTGGATAAATTATTTTGGCAAGATAATTTTGTTGGCTGGACAAAATAAGTTGTAAAGAATAAGAACAGAGTGGATGTTGTCACCTTATAGAAAGAGACCAAACCGATCTTATAGGTAAGAACAAGTCATAACCCCGATTGAGAATATAGTTGTCCGTATGTACTCCACTTTTTGTGATTTGAAAAGAATGATGATTTAGAATTTTTTTAGATGACATGTTTTTTTATGGTTTGGCAAAAGAAAGTTTTCATGAGGAAAATGAAACTTTGACACTTTAGAATTTTTGGAAGAAAATTTAAATGAAAAAGAAAGGCCAAACCATGTTTTAAAAGTATGGATTAGGCAAGGATTAGTGCCTAAGGAAGACGGCAAAAGTTTTGATGATATAAAGTAAATAGCGAAAATTATCTTGGAATAATAATGAGTTCCCGTAAATGTGTAAGCATTGAATAGCCTAGGGTATTGCTTGGAATAATTATTGGCACACAGCTAGGACTAGCCGCGACTACTAGATAGAAAAGTGCAAGTAAGTGTTTAGATCCCGTTACTAATTTTCATATTAGTTGTAAAACCCGTTATCGCATTTCTGTTGGGATCGTTCCGTAGTTAGGGTAACACCTAAACCTGTCGTGGATCCCATAGATTGGACCTTTCTGTCAGAGGGGGGACTTAGTCCCAAGATTCTTGGCCCTTAGTAGTAGTTGTGTAGGGTGTCTGTTCTCCTATTTTAGTTGGAAGACTAGAAGCTTATTTAAATTTAAACTAAGATCAGATAATTAAATAAGCTAAGAAAAGAGAAAAGGTACAACTGAAAAGGAAACAGAAAATTCAGTAAAGCAACAAAAATCGAAAATTATGAGAAAAGATGGATAAGAATGAAAATTTTCCAAGATAAGATGAAAAGAAAATCGGTAACAAAAGGAAATTTTCTTATATGGGCTGTGCTCGGATAGGAGAATAGGAGAATCTTTATAATAATTTCATAAAATCCAAGTACGGTGAGAAAAAAGTGGAAAAAGAAAAGCGAGAGATGCAGAATTTTCTGTTTTCCACCTTTTTGTAACATAAGAAATCGAATTTAGAAAATTAGATTTTTCTGAAATTCGAAGAATAAAGTGGGTTAGTAGGATTATGGATGCAACAACTGTATGGACTACGCTCTTACTCAGTAAGAGTATGGGAAAATTTGGATGAAAAAGCTTTTTGATTTTCATAATATTGCATTCATGTAGAACTGCCAGTATATTTAGGATGCAAGCATCATATTTTGAAAGGTTTTTTGAGAAAACTTGCATATACATAGGAGGTACCGTTTAGGGATGCATGCATTATTATGTTCTACTTCACTTTGCACAAGTGCACAATGTTTACAAAAATTGGATGCACACATAATGGATGTATATTATGCGAGCGGTTAATTTATTTTACCCTTATCAAATTTCGCGGACGAAATTTCCTAAGGGTGGGAGAATGTAACACCCCGTATTTTTAGTGTAAGATAATAAAATAAGAATAACTTAATTAAATATCCATAATTAAGTAAAATGGACTACGCCATTGCGTCCATCTCGAAATTCTGGTCTAAATCGACACCTGGTTTGCGTAAATCGGACACCGTACGAAGAAGTTATTAAGGTTGGAAGTTTGTATACGCACAGGAAGAGTGTGTGTGTGTGTATATATATATATACACACACACACACACATATATATATATATATATATATATATATATATATATATATATTAGGTTCAGAAATTCAAAAATGAACCCAGAAATTTGAAAATCGGTTTAAAATCAAAAATTTTAGAAGGCGGCAGATTTCCCACCCAGGTGGGTCGACCCCCTCAAGGGTGGGTCGACACGAGGGTCGACCCCCTCAAGGGTGGTTCTACCCACCTGCAGCAGATTTTGGAAGATTTGGTTTTTGTGATATTTTGACGATTCGGATGCCTTTTGGGCAAATCTGAGGGTCCTAGTTGCTCCATATTCCTATAAATAAGACCCTAGATCTAACTCTAAGCTTCATAATTCGGTGACTATGCTGGAACGCTGCCATTACTCTCCCTCTCTCTCTTCCCAAATATATTCTGAAAATTAAAATGTTAGCCTAGGAGAATTATGAATTCAGATCTGGAAGAGGGAATCAACGTTAATAAAAAGATTATTGAATCATAAAAGCAAGGTAAACTTCTAAGAACCGATCTATTTAAATTCTTTCTCTTTCGCTTCTCTTTTCATGAAATAATAAATCCATGGTCGTTAGGTTGTGAAAACCATGGATGATAGAATGGATCAGATCCAAAATTTTGGTAAAGCATGAAGGGTGAGTGGGTTTAAAATATAATTTTTGAATTATAGTTCCTTTATCGTTTGGCATTCCCCATAATGAACATATTGGAAGGTTTAATTTGATGAAATGCATTATTGCGCTAAAATGGATAATATGTTCAATTAGTTAATATCTTGAGATGTACATTTACTTGAATGTTTAAGAAAAACGAATACCGTTGTATAGATCCATTTTATAAACCTATGAATTGGGTAAATGATACATTATATGAGAACTACATGTTATTTTAAATAAAGTTAATTACATGTAGGAAGAAACGCGACATGGACTAGGATTTGGGGGCATAATTTGAAATGGGATTTTGGAACATAACATATATTATGTTTTAAGACTTTAATTTGGAGGTACAATCTGGTATGAAAATAAATGGTTGAAAATTCATACATAAGATTAGTTGAAATGTTGAAATGTTGTAAATGTTTATATGTTATAGACTTATTAAAAATAATGGCAGTAACTACCACTGTTCATATCACATATTGATTTGTCCCATTTATATACCAGAGCCTTTACTTGTGTGAATTAGAATGGCTGTATGATTATATACATAGAATTGAATAAATGAAGATGAATATGCCTTGGATTACAATTAGAAATTGTAACTGCACTTATGGCACGAGGTTAGGTTGCATTAGTGGCGGAAGTCTGCCCGAACCCGACCAGCATGTCCAGCAGCCATTAATGTTGAACCTAATGTGAGAGGCCTAAGTGAAAATTTAAAAACATGTAATGGTGCTAAGACATGAGGTTAAGTCAACTTGTGGTAGAAGTCTTCCCGGACCCGTCCGGCAAATCCAGCATCCACAAGTGTAGGCTTAATGTGAGAGGTCCAATGCTTATATATATATAAATATATGTATATAACAAGAAATGAATAAATTGCAATTATGGTAATTAAATTTCTAACTCAGAAAATACGAAAGGAAGGGATGTAATGAACTGAGTTAGTGTGATAGGAAGGAAGAGTGATGTATTTTCTTAAATGACCTATTTCTGAAAACGTTGTTGCAAGTAAGCCACAGTAAATGAAGAAAAGTAAAGAAATTACTTGCTACCACGGATTTAGATGGTAATACGTTATGAAAGTAAATTATTGATTCCTTCTATTAAACTGATACGGTGCATGAAGTGTTTTCCTTAATATAATAAGGAATGTATATTATAGTGAATGAAGAATAATGGTTTATAATGGTAAATGATTTAAAAGGGGAATGGTAATAACCTATTATAAATAAATAACATTAGTGAAAATGTTGTATAATAGGTAGACTTGTCCTAGGGACAAGTGAATATTATAACTTAGGTTATAATAAACTAGTAAGGGAATAGGATAACTGGAGAAATGAGTTAAGGGACATTTAATTGTAAATTAAGTAAGTAGTAAAAGGGGAAAGCCGGAAACCAGTTAAGAGAAGGGGGAAAATATACGAAATATAAGAAGTTGTATTTAATTATAAATTAAGTAATCTGTAAGCATGGAAGTCCAAAACCCGTTAATAAGAATGTTTAGGCTTGTCCTAGGGACAAGAGGAAATTATAACAAAGGTTATAATAAACGGGTGGAGGAACTTATTAATGGGCCTTAGTTAATAGAACTAAGTTAATAAGTAAACAGCGATTAGTTGTATTGACAATGTAAAATGGAATTATGATTAAATGAGATAGAATGAGAAAAACTTATGAAATGAAATAAGTTATATTTAATCATAAATGATAAGTGACACGTTAATTAGAAAACATGTGAATTGGACATACTTAACTACATATTAAGTAAAACATGTTATTGTAATGATGAAATAAACAAGAAGATAAAATGGGTTATGGATTACCGACCTTGGGCCACAATCTAGAGAATAACATGTTGTGGGCTTATTAATAAACTTAAATGGATTAAGTCGTATTACTGAAATTAATAAGCAAGAGAAACTTGGTAATTGAATAAGAATTCAATATGAATTGGAATAACCAAGTTAACTGGAAACTTGATGAGGTGAGACAAGCACGTAAAAGAATGTTTAGACATAGGGTCTAACAATATGCTAAAGTAAGGCGCTTAGACCAGTCCATACGGTAGAGGGTGAATAACCCAACCGGGTAGATCATCAAGGTGTTATAAGGCACGAGGGGAGCGCACATTCATCTGATTATTCTGACGGCTCCAAAGGACTGGAAGGGAAAGCACGCGGCTTCCTGAGTTACGTAAGGTGCTCCTAGTAGTCCTCTGTGCGGTGACAGATGTCTTAGGCTGTGCTCGCAGCGGTTGGGTCTGCGCGTAACTACTGGGTGGGTGGGCCTTGACTGCAGATGTAGCTATGCATTCAGAATGTTGTGACGGGGTGACACAAGGGTGGTTCGGCGGTTGCCTCACGAGGAGGCAGAGGGTCACGACCAACAAGGATAGTAGACCGTCGGACACCCGTCATCGAAAGCCAGTGGGATGCGGAAAGACTAGAGCTAACCCAAGATACCATTTAACCATTCATTATCGGGGTAAGGGGTTAAGGGGAGATACCACATGGATGTCTAGATTGTTTGCGTAGGGGCAGTCGCTTAACGCTTTTAGTCTTTAATAGTTGAGGGAGGGGCTGAGGTGGGGCCATAGCCACCATGAAAACAGACCCTAGGTATATCTGTATATAGAGTCTCTTTAAAGACGGGCCTGTACAGATATGGAAAAGCTCCCGACCGAGTTCTGTGTTTGTTGTATCGCCCTGCCATGGAAATCGGTGCATATTAGAGGATGCGCGGTTAAGGCATCGAGCTACAATTAACAGTATGTACGAGGGACTGTCTAGATACATGCATATCTTCTCTGGGTGGTGTATCGTAGACTTGAGGGAACTATTCCGGTATGGAGTTTGATTCGAACAAAGGTGGCAGTCAGTACAATTACATAGCATAGTAATGATAGATATATGCGGAACGTGATATTGTTATCCGTACGTCACTACGTCGTAGGATGAGGGATTGCATATATTCCGATGGTGTCACGCTGGAGACCGTGCGAGTGAGGTACCATGGGGTGTACCTCAATATTGGGGCTAGCTACACATATACTGTATTAGGTTGATCCACTGGGAAGTAAATGGGAATGACGTGTGTGTAAGCCTCGAGTGTTGTTAACCCAAGTAACCTAATAAATAAGAAAATATGATTGAACGGTATATGTAGGATTATCCAATGTGTATTGTTTAAATCCAGCCACTAGAACTTGTGTTCTGACCCACTTCTCATAACATACTCGCAGGTTAGATTTGTGGCAGGGACATGATAGCCTTGGATACTGGTTAGGTAGTATTATTAATACGGTAAGGCTATATTTTGATTACATTATATTTTATCCATTCCGTTGTGGGATATTTTCTTAGCTCTGGCATATTTTATGTCTCTGTCTTTTCTGCAGGATACCAGAGCAAACCAATCTGAGTTTCGATAGATTGGAATTTTGAATAAAAATTGATAAGTCGAAATTGGGGTTGTCACAATTAATATCCATAGTCTGAGTTTGTGGGTGTAGGACCCCACAAGTCAGACGCAATAAGTTACATTGGTTTGTTGTACTCTGTTTGTGATAAGGGAAAAGGTAACTTGTGACTCTTTCCTGGTTGACAATAAGTGTAGATGTGTACCGACTCGGAAAATTCAACACTCGAATTTTCGACAATAATACATAATCACGTACTACTTGCCAAAAATTCAAGTATCAAATCACATATTATTAATATAAAGAAATTAGTGGGTAAGAGAAGAAAGAAATAAATATTAGAATAGAAGAATAGGAAGATCAAAGTCTCACAATGGAACGAACAAAATATAATACATCAAATGTTTTATATAAAGGAAAACTGTATATTTACGATTACAACATCAGAACAAACAGTGGAATAAAACTAGTACCGGTAAACATATATAATACGTCTCGACTTCAGCTCCTCTTCTGAAACTCCAAGTGAACCAAACCTTGTTACACTCGGTCTGAACCGAGCACATTTAAAGTAGAGAAAAATTCACCCGGGTCAGTCTGGAATACTTTCAGTAGTAAATTCACATGACAAACAACTTTCATAACTTTAGAAATCCTTTTTGAAAGAAAAGGATAATAGTTAGACTAGTCCACACATAAACACGGACGGTTTTTACCTTAATATAACCCAAAACATTTTTGATATATCAAAATCTAGTGATATTATAATAGTGTCTATAAAATTACAAATAAATAACCATCTAGCAAAATGCTTGCATCTCACGCTCTACATATTCATTATATAATCAAAAAACGCCAGGCGCTTATTGGACATTGGATTTCGACTATGACAAAGTATGGAATAACTTTCCGATCAGTGTACTCCCCTAGAGGGGATACACTAGGGTTCAACAAGAACATCTTGCAACCCGGCCACAACTGACCAATCAAATCACTAATTGACGTCCACAAATATACTCTAGGTGTTATGTAACACCCCATGTCCGTTAATGTCACTCACAAAGGGAATGCATTAACTTCCATGAAGCATTATAAGTAAACAGAACAGAATATTAGAAGACAGAAAGGTAAAGTAGTATTTGAAAATTTTATAACTTTATTACATCAGAAACAGAAATAATTTTGGTTACATCCTTCAAAATCACAATACCAAAACCCAAGTACACAAGTATCAGTATTATACCAAAATACTTCAGAATGCATAATTTTAAAACCATAATCCCCAACATAAACTGCCATAAGAAGGTAGAGTCAAAGCCAAGCATTACTTTAAGCACTTCAAGCAGAGAGAATATGAATCAAGCTCCTATGTTTCCACCCTGAGCAACTGGGGGGGAACGGAAAGAAAAAGAGGCGAAAACAAACGAGGTTAGACATAAAGTATGGAGAGTCTAGTAACTTTCAGCATATAAACAGATAGTAGTATCATGACATGTAAATAAAGCTGGATGAGAGATCAGAGCAACAGGAGTAGCAGGTATGCTTAAGTTAAACCGAAGAAACGGAATGATATAGACCAAGATATGCTTCTTACCTATATCTTACTTCTCTGCACTAATACTTAGTATAACATGATTAGGTGTTACCCTAATGTCTAAACCGAAACAAAAACGGAAAAGAATAATCTCCACAGAAACATAATGCTAGTAATGGGCCTTTACCACCCCAATAGAGATAGAAGGTGCAGAAACAGAATGCTAATAATGGGCCTTTACCACCCCAATAGAAACAGACGGTACACCAACGAAAACAAACAGAACTAGGTGTACCCTAAATTCTACCCCAAGCGATCGGCTCTCTAATACATAAATACCCTGTGCCGGCCCCATAGAAGGGTGTATTATTCCCTAAAGTGGCAACCTATAGACACAAACCTATTTACAGATGTCACGGTTTCTTACATCCTCAGATAAGACTAGATCCATGCACGCACATGACCCGGTTGGAATGCGCCATCGACACCTATCGCCATAATCAGAGTGAACCTCTTACAATTTGTTCAGTAAGCATGCCCGGACCCCTCCTAGTGTTGGGTCATAGTTTTGATACCAGATAAGGGTTACTGACTAATATGGGGCCCACACAACAGATGACACAAGTAATTACCACTCCTAACTAAAACACCCCGCCTCCGTTAAGGTCACTCACAAAGGGAATGCCTTAACTTTGGTGGAGCATTATAGGTAAAAGACACAGATAATTTACAAGACAGACATATATAAGCAATGGAAAAACTAACTTTATTTCAAACGTGGTTCATAAAAAAACATTACAGCAAACTATTTCAAATCAACTTCCAAGTCATTACATCAAAATATCTGTCTTGATTATTACATAAAGAAGCATAAAACACAATAAAACTGCATAAATCCCTAAGTAGTAGTGTGTCCAAAGCCATAGCCACAGATAAGAGGTTCCAAGCTATACATCACAGAGTCTTCAAGCTTGGAAAGATGAACGGTCCAAATTAAGCTGAGCTATTCCCTCCTTGGGTACCTGGGGGGGAACGGAAGAAAAGAGAGCGAAAGAAAAACGGGTCAGACATAAGTTCGGTAAGTCCAGTGATTATAACATGTAAACTGATAAGAGAACCATGACTTGAATAAGCTGGACACAGGACAATAACAAGGAAATAAGGTAACATAGGATAAGGCAAGGTAAACAAGGTAAGATAAACTAATCATACTATCGCACTCATGTCCATATTCTCTGCACCTACTAGATATTTCAACCATCGTCATGAGTTCAAACCCGGTGATCCCTTTTCATTGATCGACTCCTACTCGCACGCATTTACTACTTGTGTCCTATGACCCCGCTCGATTGTAGATACCTGTGCTGGTCCCACCATGGGGTGTATCAAATCCTATGGTGGCAACCCGACACGATTCAAGATGCACAGTGTATAACTACTGATGCCCAGTGCCTGCTTTTTCCACTCCGTAGTACGTGCACGTCCATACTCCGTCGGAACCTACACTAACGCACCAACTGCCGTCGTTTTGACCGCCTATAATCAGCCCAGTGATCGTGCCCCTCCCTGCCTAGTTCAGGGTACCATGATAAATCTATGTGGGTTACAGCTGAAATGGGTCCCCGTTACTAGGGTTTCCTAGTCAACATGTTAAATTGGTTAAGTGTCCATGTTAACCTAACCCCAACCATCAATTTATTTAACATGTTGCTTTGGTTAAGTGTTGCCGTAATTAACTTAACACTACCATTCCTGACTTAGCTTTAATTCATTTATTAAAGCACCAACCACTCACATTAGACAGGTATTGTTGCAGTTACTGGATGTGCAGGTCGGGTCCGAGCAGTTTTACACCGCAACTCAGTCTAACCTCGGGTTCTTTTGGGCTCGATGCACTAACCTCCCACATTAGATATATATTGTTACGGTTGCTGGATGTGCCGGGCGGTTCCGGGCAGTCTTACACCATAACTCAATCTAACCTCGGGTTAGGCATATTCGTCTTTTCTAAATTTACATATTTACCTCTTTATATTTATATGTAAATTATTGTCATTCAAGTCAAGCCCCACTTTCCCTTTTAAATCAAGTTCATAATTTTAGGTATAAAAATTTATACCACTTTATGCCATAAAACATTTACATGTTTATGAGCCATATATGCCAATTATATGTAATTCATATTTTCCCCCAACGTTAACCCTGTTAAACGTTCGCATAAATCACGTAAAATGTTAGGCTCGATACATAGCCTAACTTATACACAAAAGGGGAAAAAGAGGAACATGTAATAATTCCAACATCACAAAAATATGGATCTAACTACACATGTGTCATATGAATATGACATAGAACAATATACGTTTGATTATGAGCTTGTAAATTTAGATCTACTTAACATGAATCATGAAATAGGGGTTCTACATAGAACTACATAAACTTAAAATTAGGCATGTAATTGTGAACTTTGCAAATTAGTTGGATCAAATCTAACATGAACCTAATCATATTAGCATGTAGTTTTGGTCATACATGTGATCATGGTTGAACTTGCATAAAATTCCCAAATTGACATACAACATATAGGTGTCATTACCAAATCATGCGACATGAAATGTCATCGCCAAATTATACAACATAGTATGTCATCACCAATTTACAGAATATGATATCCATCGCCAAATCATACAATATGGAATGTCATCGCCAAATTACACAATATGATGTCCATCGCCAAATTATACAGTATGGTATGTCATCATCAAATTACACAATATGATATGCCATCACCAAATTATAATATGTCATCGCCAATTTATGTCATTGCCAAAGTATACAACATAATAAGTCATTGACGAATTATACAACATATGGATTTATTACAAAGCATTTAACATTTACCATTATATTACATACAACATGATCACAAACATGATAAGAGTCATGGTCTTAATCAATTCAGTTTTAACAAAAAGGATAGGCATAGATTTACATTAAGCGATGTTCTACATCCAATTTTTTAGCCACAATTCTAATATCGTTTAGGTCTAAATGATAACTGGACTTACAAAAAGGAGGCTAGTCTTGAGTTCTGGGATCTGTATTCTGAAATTGAATAGCTCTCCTTTGTTGTAGACGTTGAATTCTCTTAGTTGAATTAGACTTGATTTGTAATTCCTAACTTTGCTTTCTAGTTGGAGGAGAATGGTGGCTATTCTAGGCTAAGTACTGACAGCATGAAGGTCTTAGGAATGTTTTTGTGTGGCTTTAGGGTTTAGATTTAGGTTACTTATATAGAAGTTTGATTTATTAGGAGCCATCAGATTAACCTAGAGCAAATCAAAGCCATTCAAACCTAAGGGAACCAACCAGAACGTGCCACACAAGCCTTAATGACACAGCAATTCGTCACTGGAGAAAACACGTCATAGTTCAGATCTGACCCGAGGGGGAGGTCGACCCCCAGGTCGACCTGTATGGTGGGAGGTCGACCCCCTGGTCGACCTCCTGGTCGACTTGGCCTTGGGCAGGAAATTTCCTGCCCAGCCCGCTTCTTCTTCTGATTTTGAATTTTGAATTTTCTGAACTTTATTCTGAACTGTTTATTTAAATTCTTAAATCTTCTGAAGGTCATAACTCCTTCATACGGATTTCGTTTTATGCAAACTCGGACCCTATATCAAGTAGAATTCCGAGACAAATGCAATGGCATAACCCGTTTCCCTTAATTCTTACAATTGAAATTAATTATTCTTTAATTCTTTACTTTAATGTTTACAGAAAATGCGGGGTGTTACATTCTCCCCTCCTTAAAGGATTTCGTCCCTGAAATCTCAAAGTCAAGAAGAACGTATATCCTACCAACCAATCGTCCATCTACTCATCCATCAAACATAGGAGTCCATTGTCCTTAAAAGACTTCTAATGCTTCATGATCATATGCATAGTGTGTGTACATGTTCTTATCTAATGCAAAATCAGGCGGTCTATTGATTTAGTTGACCTCCTTAATGCAAGTCATGTCGGTGCCATGAGTCTATTATGTATGCAATCATCCCTAATCATACTTTCTACATGAGTGCACAATCATTCATACAATTCCAAAAACCACATGATAACACATCAAGTTTCAATCATATACAAGTACATATATGCATATGCAATATGAAAGTGACTGAGCCGATCTAACACCTAATGTGTGTGTGTATGCATCCACGAGCAACCACTAGAAATCACTTGCAACCACTTGCAACCATCAATAATTACATGTTTCAAATACATGTTTGCATCCATTGGTTTCTACCTAAGGATCGAGAACAACACTGAGGAAAACACTAAAAAGATAGATGCGAGCATGAACAAAGTCAAGGAAAAGAGATCAAAGATGTACCCAAAAAAAGAAAAGGGTAGGCTGCGCGTATCTTGGCCTCAGTCTCCCAAGTCGCGTCTTCCTCAGCCTCACTCCATTGAACTTTAACAAGTTTAACTTCGCGGTTGCGTAGCTTTTTGACTTTTGTACCCAAGATACGAGTTGGAACTCTTCTCACAGTTTCCTCTCGCACTACTTCTACGCCCTCTAATATGCTTGACTCCACCACTTCCGCAGACTCATGTAAGCATTTCCGTAGGTGAGAAACGTGAAAGACATTATGAACTCCAGCCAATCTTTCCGGCAGCTCCACTCTGTAAGCCATCTTCCCAATCTTTTCAACGATAGGAAACGACCCTACAAATCTTGGTGCCAACTTTCCTGCGGACCTGAAGTGAACGAAGTTCCTCAAAGGAGATATATTAAGGAAAACCTTGTCTCGAACCTCAAACTCAAGGTCGGTCCTTCTTCTATCTGCGTAGGACTTCTGTATATCTTGGGCAGTCTTCATTCTTCTACGTATCAAGTCCATTTTTTCTGAAGTTTCTCTAATCATATCTAGTTCAAGTATGAGCTTGTCTGTAGACTCCCACCAACAAGCTGGTGATCGGCATGGTCTTCCATATAAAGCTTCGAAGGGTGCCATGCCTATGGTGGCTTGGTAGCTATTGTTGTAGGAAAACTCCACCAAAAGAAGATGATCTTCCCATGTTCCTCCAAAATCAAGAATGCATAATCTCAAGAGGTCTTCTAATACTCTATTCACTCTTTCCGTCTGACCGTCGTTTTGGGGGTGATAGGCCGTGCTTAAGCATAGCTGTGTGCCTACAGCCTCTTGCAAGCTCTTCCAAAACTCGCTCGTAAAGATAGGATCTCGGTCACTCACAATGCTGGAGGGTATCCCATGGAGTCGAACTATCTCTTTAAGATAAATGGATGCTAAAGATGAGGCAGTCCTCCTACTTTTAACGGGTATAAAATGAGCGCCTTTTGTGAGCCTGTCCACTATTACCGAAATACTGGTATTGCCCCTTCTTGACCTAGGCAGCCCATCAATAAAGTCCATTGAAATGCTATCCCATTTACACTATGGGACTTCTAGAGGATGAAGCAATCCACCAGGCTTCTTTTTCTCCTCCTTGACTTGTTGGCATATCAAACACTTAGCGACGAATTCAGCTACATCCCTCTTCATGCCGTTCCAAAAGGAAACTCTTTTTACGTCTTTATACATTTTGTCTCCACCTGGGTGTATAGTGAACTTGGAATGGTGTGCCTCTTCGAGAACCTTCTTCACCAAATCCCTTGCTTGAGGGACGCAAAGCCTTCCATCCTGCCTTAACCAACCCTTATCATCGATGGGCTATCTATTGAGGTGACTAGAAGTCTCACCCCTAATTAGCTTGTCCATCTCATCAACTAGCTGAGGGTCTTCATGTTGCGCGGTTCCTATTGAGTCCCAAAGAGTAGGCCACACTTCTAGTGATGCTAACAAACCAGTCACATGATCGATGGAGGGTCTAAAGTCAAAATTGGTTATGTACTCCAAGCTCTGCCTTTCAACAAAGAGAGGGCTTAAGGTCAGCTTCTTTCTACTCAAGGCGTCTGCTACTACATTGCCCTTGCCAGGGGTATAGGAAATCTCGAAATCATAGGATGCCAAGAATTCCATCCACCTTTGTTGCCTCAAGTTAAGATCTTTCTACGATAAAAGGTACTTCAACGATTTATGGTCAGTATACAATTCAAACTTCTCACCTAGGAGATAATGGCGCCAAGACTTAAGCGCAAAGACGATGGCAGCCAACTCTAGATCGTGGGTTGGGTAGTTTTTCTCGTGTACTTTCAACTGTCTGCCTCCATAAGCTACTACCTTCCCCTCTTGCATCAAGACAGCACCTAGTCCTATACCACATGCATCCGTGTATAAGGTAAACATCTTGCTCCCATCCAGCAATGTCAGAACTGGGGTTGTGGTTAAGACTCTCTTTAATCATTGGAAAGCAATATCGCAATCCAAATCCGAATTGAAAGTTAGGTTCTTCTTCGTCAACTTTGAAAGCGGAGCTGAGATTTTCGCAAAGTCTTTGATGAATTTTCGGTAAAATCTCGCTAGCCTGAGGAAGCTTCGGACTTCGGTCGCATTCCGTGGAACCTTCCAATCTTGCACCGCAACTACTTTTGCGGGGTCCACAGCTAATCCTTCTTTGGATACCACATGTCCAAGATATCTTACTTCCTCTCTCCAGAAGTGGCATTTGGAGAATTTGGCTTTCAATTGATGCCCTCGAAGAGTATCCATGACTTCTTTCAAATGCTGAGCATGCTCTTCCTCACTCTTTGAGAAAATCAAAATGTCATCTACGAGGACCACCATAAACTTATTGAGGAACTCCCTGAACACCCTGCTTATCAAGTCAACGAAATAAGCGGGTGCATTTGTCAAGCCGAAAGGCATGACAAGCCACTCGAAGAAACCATCCGGGGTTCTGAACGCAGTCTTATCAATACTGTCTTCAGCCACCCTTAGCTGATGGAACCCGATAGATAAATCTAGTTGGGAGAAAACCGATGCACCTACAAGCTGATCGAACAAGTCGTTTATTCTTGGTAGTGAGTGCCTATTCTTCTTGGTCAGCTTGTTTAGCTCCCGATAGTCAACGCATAGGCGAAGCGAACCGTCCGCTTTAGTTGCAAACACTACTGGAGCACCCCATTCAGAAATACTCCTCCTTATAAAGCCCTTCTCAAGCAACTCTTTAACTTGCTTGCTAAGTTCTTTCCTCTCCCTTGGATCCATGTGTCTAACGGGTAAAGCAATGGGTTTTGCATTATCAACGAGGTGTACGCGGAAGTCTATCTCCCGCTTCGGAGGTAACCCTTTAACCACTTCAAAGACATCCTAGTGTTCATGGACTACTCTAACAGACTGCAAATTCTTAATAGACGCATCAAGAGATTCTAGATAGCTAAGCATAACAGAGTTCATGGGATTACAAGAAATTTCGAGAGTGTTACCGAGGCGAGTCATTAGTCTAACTACTCTCCTTTCACAATCGAGGATGGCACCATTACTGGATAGCCAATCCATGCCTAGAATCAACCCATAGCCCGTGAAGCCCAAAACATAGGCATTGCATATAAACCCCACACTTAGTATAGAAATTTCCAAATCCAAACAAATCATTGACAAATAAGTTGAGCCCCCAATTGGATTTGAAACAACCAAGGGATCCTCTACTAAACTGGTGTCTAGGTGCAGAGATTCAACTAAAGCAGTAGATATAAAAGAGTGCGATGCGCCAGAGTCAAAGAGTGTACGAACAGGATGATCAAAAAGATTAACTAAACTCTCAACAGAAACATTTCTACCTCGTTCTTGCGGAGGACCCATGAGAGCGTGAAACTGCCCTCCAGAAGTAGATCCGGCTCTCTGCCCTTGCCCTTGCTTTCTTGGGAAGTCCCTAGCCATGTGTCATGTCTCGCCGCAATGGAAACAACCACCCATCTTCCTTTTCTTCTTCCTGCAGTCCTTAACCAGATGTCCAGGAATGCCACAAAAATTACACTTCCTCTTGTCACAGGGTTTGTTGTTCTTCCCGCCCTTCTTGGAATATGTCTTCTTTCTCTGTGATCCTTCTCCTTTCTTATCCTGAGATGCTTCCACCTTTATCTCCTTCTTGTCTACCTTATCTTCTTCTTGTAACAGTTCCATGTCCACCAGTCTCTCATAAGTCGCACCTATAGGTATATGGGACATAGTTACGTTGTGCAGTGGCTCATTCAACCCTTTAACAAAGTGGAGAGCCTTCTTATGTGGAGTGTTCACTAACTCCTATCCGAACCTAGCCAGCTGATTGAATTGGTTAACATATTACTTGACCGACATACTCCCTTGTTTGAGAGTTAAAAACTTCTCCATCTGTACGCTTCGTTCAACTTGTGGGAGGAATTTCATTTCAAACCTCATTCTAAAATCCATCCAAGTTTCAACTGGTCCTTCAGCTTTAGTGACTTGCCACCAATAGGAAGCTTCGTCTTTGAGCAACCATACCGCCAACTGTATCTTCTGCCTATCATCCACTTCGAAGATATCGAACAAATCCTCAGTTTCCTTGAGCCAGTTTCTTGCTTCCACGAAGGATTCATTTCCATTGAAGTTCTTTCCACCCATGGATCGAAAGTCCCTACATATTTTTGAGAAAGCATTTGCACGAGGAGGAGGAGGAGGAACCGCAGCAGCCGGGGGAGGAGGAACGTCTGCTGGGCCTGCGGCGTTAGCCCTAGCCTCTAGATACCTTCTGAACCAGCCAGGTACAGGCACGCCCCCTGGAAGGTTAAGATCCCCAGACATGCTGAAACGAAAAAGGAAAGATTCAAAACAAAGGATAAAAAAGATAGTGCGTATTGCTTTGCGGGATTATGCCTTTTTTTTTAAATAAAACACTTTTTCTTGAAAATTGCTTCTTTAAACTTCTTTTTGAAGAACATTTTTCAAAAAATTTATCTGATCTGGTAAATCTTTTCTCTGATACCAAGTGAAACACCCCACCTCCGTTAAGGTCACTCACAAAGGAAATGCCTTAACTTTGGTGGAGCATTATAGGTAAAAGACACAGATAATTCACAAGACAGACATATATAAGCAGTGGAAAAACTAACTTTATTTCAAACATGGTTCATAACAAAACATTATAGCAAACTGTTTCAAATCAACTTCCAAGTCATTACATCAAAATCTCTATCTTGATTATTACATAAAGAAGCATAAAACACAATAAAACTGCATAAATCCCCAAGTAGTAGTGTCTCCAAAGCCATAGCCATAGATAAGAGGTTCCAAGCTATACATCACAGAGTCTTCAAGCTTGGAAAGATGAACGGTCCAAATTAAGCAGAGCTATTCCCTCCCTGGGTACCTGAGGGGAGGGGGGAAACGAAAGAAAAGAGAGCGAAAGAAAAATGGGTCAGACATAAGTCTGGTAAGTCCAGTGATTATTCAGCATGTAAACTGATAAGAGAACCATGACTTTAATAAGTCGGACACAGGACAATAACAAGGAAATAAGGCAACAAAGGATAAGGCAAGGTAAACAAGGTAAGACAAACTAACCATACTATCGCACTCATGTCCATATTCTCTGCACCTACTAGATATTTCAACCATTGTCATGAGTTCAAACCCGGTGATCCCTTTTCATTGATCGACTCCTACTCGCACGCATTTACTACTTGTGTCCTATGACCCCGCTCGATTGTAGATACCTATGCTGGTCCCACCATGGGGTTTATCAAATCCTATGGTGACAACCTGACACGATTCAAGATGCATAGTGTATAACTAATGATGCCCAGTGCCTGCTTTTTCCACTCCGGAGTACGTGCACGTCCGTACTCCGTCGGAACCTACACTGACGCACCAACCGCCGTCGTTTTGACCGCTTATAATCAGCCCAGTGATCGTGCCCCACCCTGCCTAGTTCAGGGTACCATGTTACATCTATGTGGGTTACTGCTGAAATGAGTCCCCGTTACTAGGGTTTCCTAGTCAACAAGTTATAATGGTTAAGTGTCCAAGTTAACCTAACCCCACCCATCAGTTTAGTTAACATGTTGCTTTGGTTAAGTGTTGCCTTAATTAACTTAACCCAACCATTCCCGACTTAGCTTTAATTCATTTATTAAAGCACCAACCACTCACATTAGACAGGTATTGTTGCGGTTACTGGATGTGCCGTTCGGGTCCGGGAAGTTTTACACCGCAACTCAGTCTAACCTCGGGTTCTTTTGGGCTCGATGCACTAACCTCCCACATTAGATATATATTATTACGGTTGTTGGATGTGCCGGGCGGTTCCGGGCAGTCTTACACCGTAACTCAATCCAACCTTGGGTTAGGCATATTCATCTTTTCTAAATTTACATATTTACCACTTTATATTTATATGTAAATTATTGTCATTCAAGTCAAGCCCCACTTTCCTTTTTAAATCAAGTTCATAATTTTAGGTATAAAAATTTATACCACTTTATGCCATAAAACATTTACATGTTCATGAGCCAAATATGCCAATTATATGTAATTCATATTTTTCCCCAACGTTACCTCCGTTAAACGTTCACATAAATCACGTAAAATGTTAGGGTCGATACATAGCCTAATTTATACACAAAAGGGGAAAAAGAGGAACATGTAATAATTCCAACATCATAAAAATATCGATCTAAATACACATGTGTCATATGAATATGGCATAGAACAATATACATTTAATTATCAGCTTGTAAATTTAGATCTACTTAACATGAATCATGAAATGGGGGTTTTACATAGAACTACATAAACTTAAAATTAGGCATGTAATTGTGAACTTTGCAAATTATTTGGATCAAATCTAACATGAACCTAATCATATTAGCATGTAGTTTTGGTCATACATGTGATCATAGTTGAACTTGCATAAAATTCCTAAATTGACATACAACATATAGGTGTCATTACCAAATCATGCGACATGAAATGTCATCGCCAAATTATACAACATAGTATTTCATCGCCAATTAACACAATATGATATCCATCCCCAAATTATACAATATGGAATGTCATCACCAAATTACACAATATGATATCTATCGCAAAATTATACGATATGGTATATCATCACCAAATTACACAATATGATATGCCATCGCCAAATTATAATATGTCGTTGCCAATTTATGTCATTGCCAAAGTATACAACATAATATGTCATTGACGAATTATACAACATATGGATCTATTGCAAAGCATTTAACATTTACCATTTTATTACATACAACATGATTACAAACATGATAAGTGTCATGGTCTTAATCAATTTAGTTTTAACAAATAGGATAGGCATATATTTACATTAGGCGATGTTCTACATCCAGTTATTTAGTCACAATTCTAATATCGTTTAGGTCTAAATGATAACTGGACTTACAAAAAGGAGGCTAGTCTTTAGTTCTGGGATCTGTATTCTGAAATTGAATAGCTCTCCTTTGTTGTAGACGTTGAATTCTCTTAGTTGAATTAGACTTGATTTGTAATTCCTAACTTTGCTTTCTAGTTGGAGGAGAACGACGGCTATTCTAGGCTAAGTACTGACAGCATGAAGGTCTTAGGAATGTTTTTGTGTGGCTTTAAGGTTTAGATTTAGGTTGCTTATATAGAAGTTTGATTTAATAGGAGCCGTCAGATTAACCTAGTGCAAATAAAAGCCATTCAAACCTAAAAGAACCAACTAGAACGTGCCATGCAAGCCCTAATGACACAGCAATTCATCACAGGAGAAAACACGTCAGATTTCAGATCTGACCCGGGGGGGAGGTCGACCCCCAGGTCGACATGTATGGGGGGAGGTCGACCCCATGGTCGACCTACTGGTCGACCTGGCCTTGGGCGGGAAATTTCCCACCCAGCCAGCTTCTTCTTCTGATTTTGAATTTTGAATTTTCTGAACTTTATTCTGAGCCGTTTATTTAGATTCTTGAATCTTCTGAAGGTCATAACTCCTTCATACGGATTCTGTTTTACGCAAACTCGGACTCTATCTCAAGAAGAAGTCCAAGACGAACGCAATGGCGTAACCCGTTTCCCTTAATTCTTACAATTGAAATTAATTATTCTTTAATTCGTTACTTTAATGTTTGCAGAAAATACGGGGTGTCACATTAACCTTGTGTCCCCAGACTAACAGATTTCAGATTTACTTGCTTACAGATTTCAGACGTACCAAGTTCAGATTAACTAGTTCTCAGATTAGACATATAGGTTAACAAATTTTCAGACTAACGGATCAGATATACAGATTAACAGACTTACAGGTGGTTTTACCTAACCTTGTATTAGGCCTACTGATTTACGAAATGGGTTTATTAGATTCATCCGCCCAGTTGATTAAACCTTATCCACCCAATGCGTTTTAGGCATTATACTTATCCTAGATTTGCATTAATTAATTACTAATGCACAGACCTCTCACATTAGGTCGGTAGCTTGTGGCTGCTGGATGTGTCGGGCGGTTCCGGGCAGACTTCTGCCACAAGCCAGACCTAACCTCGTGTCTAAGCATCTTTTAGTTATGCATATGGTCTCTCACGTTAGAATGACAGTTTGCGGTTGTTGGTTAAGCCGGTTGGGTCCGGGCAGGCTTCTACCGCAAACAGAGTCTAACCTCGTGTTTCAGCATTCTTATTTTTAACTAAAGTATTCATTCACAGATTATGCTAATATCAGACTAATTATGCGAATTCAACAAATTAAACTTCTTTACAAGTTACAGCAGATTATTTAAAGTTCTATTAACTTGTTTTGCTAAATTTTAGATTGAGCCTACAGATTCTCATACCCCATATTTACCGTATTCAGTTTCAACAAATTTAGCAGATTAGGCAATTTAACAGATTTAATCATAAAATTAAGCCTAATTTTACATGCCCAATTTATGGTTATAATTCACAACATAACCTATGCCCCAAATTTTAGTTAAATTTACACAGTACAGAATATCCTCCAAAAACCCCAAATCATGATACACAATACGAATCATGCCAAATTATAGCCTTTGATTTCAACGTATGCCTAATATCCAAATTCCCTATTTAGGCGTATTCACATTTAATAGTTATCCTATTATAATATAGATCTTTGCGCCTAAGTCATTTGCACAATAATTCTACTTCTTCCAAATCACAGACTATCATATATAATATGCCCAGATCCAGATCTTAAATTACAACATATGTTCTTTTCTCAAATCAGTCACAAATCAGTCATGTCTAATTACGCATCATTCACTATTTTTCCCAAATTTAGCATTCGTGCGTCAATCTCTTATGAGATTTGGCTCAGGCTCGTGGTAGCCTGGCTATAGAACAGAAGGAAGGAAGAGATACAGAATAGTTACTATAAT
This sequence comes from Allium sativum, assembly GCA_030737875.1. Taxonomy (NCBI): domain Eukaryota; kingdom Viridiplantae; phylum Streptophyta; class Magnoliopsida; order Asparagales; family Amaryllidaceae; genus Allium; species Allium sativum. Next base: position 155,830,122 of record CM060912.1, read on the forward strand.
ATTAATAAGATAGATCTACACAGAAAAACTGATCTGATAAACAAGAAAATGCATAATCTCAAATTCAAATTTATAGTCATGTCAAGACCATAATTAAATTTCATATCTGAAAATAACTCTCCTTACCTTGGTTGGATTCTAAAAGAAAAAGGGTTGTAGTTGTTCTCTTTTAATCCTATTCAGATTGGAAGAAGAAGAAGCACTAGTTCTAGCTAAGGTTTCAACAGAGCAGAGACGCCACTGATTTATTTTAATTAGAAATTGAGGCAGCATAGCGTTACAATGGTTTAGTGTGGAGAGAAAGTGGGGTTTGGGTTTGTTTACATAGAATAGGGATCAACGAATCTGGTCTGAACGGGCGTCTAAATGCAGAAAAACAAACCAGTCCTCCGATCTGGAAATAGGGGGAGGTCGACCCCCAGGTCAACCCCCTGGTCGACCTATGTGACCCAGGTCGACCCCCTAGTCGACCTGGGTCCTCGGTGGGAAATTTCCCGCCCAAACTGGGTGTGTGATTTGAATTTCAAATTTAAATCTGAGCTGTTTTAATTTATTTAAATTCCTGAAACTTCTGAGGGCCATAACTTCCTCATATGAAGTCCGATTTACGAAAACTTGGACTCTATTCCAAGAAGAATTTCGAGACGAACGCAGTGGCGTAACCTTTTCCCTTGATTCTTCTTTTAAAATTAAGTATACTTTGTTTTATTACTTTTATGTTCATAGAAAATACGGGGTGTTACATTCTCCCCTCCTTAAAGGATTTCGTCCCCGAAATCTTCAAGTTAAGAAGAATGTGTCCTACCATCCAATCACCCATCTACTCAACCATCATCCACAAGCATCCATTGTCCTTAGAAAACTTCTAATGTTGTATGAACATATGCAAAAGTGTGTGTATATGTCTCTTAACTAATGCAAATATCAGGCGGTCTACTAATCCAGTTGACCTCCTCAATGTGAATTATGTTAGTGCCATGAGTCTAATTATGTATGCAAGAAATCCTATTTGATACACATCATTTCTATATGAGTGCATAACCATTCCTCCAAATGCAACATCCATGTGATGAGTCAATCATTTTGCATCCACAAAAATTGAAAAATGCGCACACATCCATATGTAGTATGAGAGTGCTTTTGAGCCGATCTAGTGCCTAATGTGTGTATATGCATCCACGAGCAACCACTAGCAACCACTTGCATCCACTTGCAGCCATCAAACATAACGTGTCTCAAACACATGTTTACAACCATTAGTTTCTACCTAAAGGTCGAAGACTCGATCGATAGGATACAACCGCGTGATAGAAGCAAGTACAATTAAAACAAAAGTTATGTTCCCATTAGACATCGGTTAAGAGAATAAATATCTAAGTATCAACCCCGAAGACCGAAATCAACATCAGATTGACACTCAGAGAATTACTCCCATTAAACAATGTCAAAACTGGAAATCTACTTCACGCTTCGAGTAAAAACCCCTATCCTTTTCAGAAATATTCAGATACTTACAGACTACTGGTACAGATCAGATTATCAAATGATTCTTAGGAAACTAAGCATGATAAAACCCTACCATATCCCACAAAACCCAGAATGTATGCGTCATAGTCAACTTAACACCTAACACAGATACCCTCAAACCCCAACTTATCACAAACAGATGAGTCGTAACCCTTATGGGTTTTGAGACTATAGCGGGATCAGAAACAAGACTAGTATTAAAGTTCAAAGTCTCAATTACAGAATCAAAATGCACGAATCAAAAAGAGTTTTAACTCAATAATCAGATAAGGAAATTTAAACCTTCTACAGTAATTTTTCTTATCTCTAACCTATCCACCAGCCACGAGAGCATCCACATGCCCTTCAGAAGTAGGTCCTGTCCTCTGCCCTTGCCCTCGTTTCTTCGGGCAGTCCCTAGTGAAGTGTCCCATCTCACCACAGTTGAAGCAAGTGCCCTTCCTCTTTCTGCAATCCTTGTTCAGAAGAGTCAAGCTTCCACAAGTATAGCACTTTTTCTCCTTCTTATCTTCAGACTTTTCATCCTTCTTTTGTGTTTCCTTTTTGGGCCACACTTTCTTTGTTCTGTGGTCCTTCGAGCTTTTCCTCTTTTTTCTAACTTTTGGCTTCCTCTTCATGCATCAATGCCATGTCAACCAATTTCTCGAAGGTTGCCCCCATAGGAATGTGGGTCATAGCCAACCCGTGTAGCGGTTCATTCAAACCTATTAACGAATCTCAATGCCTTCTTATCTGGTGTGTTCACCAAGTCTAAGCCGAATCTCGCCAACTGATTGAACTTGTTGACGTACTCTTTCACTGATAAACTCCCCTACTTCAACGCCTAGAACCTCTCCATGTATAAATTCTCTTCTGCTCGTGAGAGAAATTTCATCTCGAACCTATGCCTGAAATCCATCCAAGTCTCCAATGCTCGTTCTCCATTCGTGACCTCCCACCAGAATGAGGCTTCGTCCTTAAGTAACCATACAGCCAACTGTATCTTCTGCCTATCATCCACTTCGAAGATAACTAACAAATCTTTTGTTTCCTTGAGCCAGTTTCTTGCTTCCACGAATGATTCAGTACCATTAAAGTTCCTTCCGCCCATAGCTCGAAAGTCTCTACATGTCTTCGGGAAAGTATTCACGCGCAGAGGAAGAGGAGGAGCGAAGGGTACAGCTGGAGGAACGTTTCCTTGGGCTTCGGTGGGTGCCATTGCCTCCAAATATCCACAGAACCATCCAGGTATGGTGACTCCCTCTGGGATATAAGGGATGTTTTGCTCTCCAGACATGCTGAAACGAAAGAAAAGAGATTCAAAAATGGAGAATCAAAAGATAGATATATGGCTTTTGGGGATTATGTTTTTTTTCAAAATAAACTTTACTTTTGAAAATACTTCTTTTTTTTAAACCTTTTTGAAAATAGTTTTCAAAAACTTTTTATCAAATCTGGTAACCTTCAGCTCTGATACCAAGTGTAACACCCCATGTCCGTTAATGTCATTCACAAAGGGAATGCATTAACTTCCATGAAGCATTATAAGTAAACAGAACAGAATATTACAAGACAGATACGTAAAGTAGTACTTGAAAATTTTATAACTTTATTATAGCAGAAACAGAAATATGTTTGGTTACATCCTTCAAAATCACAATACCAAAACCCAAGTACACAAGTATCAGTCTTATACCAAAATCCTTCAGAATGCATAATTTTAAAACCATAATCCCCAACATAGACTGCCATAAGAAGGTAGAGTCAAAGCCAAGAAATACTTCAAGCACTTCAAGAAGAGAGATTATGAATCAAGCTCCTATGTTTCCACCCTGAGCACCTGGGGGGGACGGAAAGAAAAAGAGGCAAAAACAAACGAGGTCAGACATAAAGTCTGGAGAGTCGAGTAACTTTCAGCATATAAACAGATAGTAGTATCATGACATGTAAATAAAGCTGGATGAGAGATTACAGCAATAGAAGTAGCAGGTATACTTAAATCAAACAGAAGAAACAAAATGATATAGACCAAGATATGCTTCTTACCTATATCTTACTTCTCTACACTAATACTTAGTATAACATGATTAGGTGTTACCCTAATGTCTAAACTGAAATAGAAACGGAAACGGAATAATCTCCATAGAAACAGAATGCTAGTAATGGGCTTTTACCACCCCAACAGAGACAGAAGGTGTAGAAGCATAATGCTAACAATGGGCCTTTACCACCCCAACTAATGGGCCTTTACCACCCCAACAGAAACAGACGGTACACCAACAGAAACAAACAGAACTAGGTAAGAATGCGCCAAAGTGGAAACCTATAGACACAAACCTATTCACAGATGTTACGGTGTCTTACATCCTCAGAGCAGACCGGGTCCATGCAGACACATGACCCGGTTGGAATGCGCCATCGACATCCCTCGCCATTATCATAGTGAACCTCTTACAATTAGTTCAGAAAGCGTTCCCGGACCCCTCCTAGTGTTGGTTCATAGTTTTGATACCAGAAAAGGGTTACTGACTAATATGGGTCCCACACAACAGATGACACAAGTAATTACCCCTACTAACCTTGTGTCCCCAGACTAAAAGATTTCAGATTTACTTGTTTATAGATTTCAGATGCACAAAGTTTAGATTAACTAGTTCTCAGATTAGACATATAGGTTAACAAATTTTAAGACTAACAGATCAGATATACAGATTAACAGACTTACAGATGGTTTTACCTAACCTTGTATTGGGCCTACGGATTTACGAAACGGGTTTATTAGATTCATTCGCCCAGTTGATTAAACCTTATCCACCCAACACGTTTTAGTCATTATATTTATTCTAGATTTGCATTAATTAATTACTAATGCACAGACCTCTCACATTAGGTCGGTAGCTTGTGGCCGCTGGATGTGCCGGGCAGTTCCGGGCAGACTTCTGCCACAAGGCAGACCTAACCTCGTGTCTAAGAATCTTTTAATCATGCCTACGACCTCTCATATTAGACTGACAGTTTGCGGTTGCTGGTTAAGCTGGTTGGGTCCGGGCAGGCTTCTACCGCAAACAGAGTCTAACCCCATGTCTCAGCATTCTTATTTTTAGCTAAAGTATTCATTCAAAGATTATGCTAATATCAGACTAATTATGCCTATTCAACAAATTAAACTTCTTTACAAGTTACAGCAGATTATTCGAAGTTCTATTAACTTGTTTTGCTCAATTTTAGATCGAGCCTACAGATTCTCATACCCCAAATTTACCATATTCAGTTTCAACAGATTTAGCAGATTAGGCAATTTAATAGATTTAATCATAAAATTAAGCCTAATTTTACATGCCCAAATTATGGCCATAATTCACAACATAACATATGCCCCAAATTTTAGTTAAATTTACATAGTACAGAATATCCTCCAAAAACCCCAAATCATGATACACAATACGAATTATGCCAAATTATAGCCTTTGATTTCAGCGTATGCCTAATATCCAAAATCCCCATTTAGGCGTATTCACATTTAATAGTTATACTTTTATAATATAGATCTTTGCGCCTAAGTCATATGCACAATAATTCTCCTTCTTCCAAATCATAGACTATCATATATAGTATGCCCAGATCCAGATCTTAAATTACAACATATGTTCTTTTCTCAAATCAGTCACAAATCAGTTATGTCTAATTATGCATCATTCACTATTTTTCCCAAATTTAGCATTCGTGCATCAATCTCTTATGAGATTTGGCTCAGGCTCGTGGTAGCCTGGCTATAGAACAGAAGGAAGGAAGAGACACAGAATAGTTACTATAATATTAATAAGATAGATCTACACAGAAAAGCAGATCAGATAAACAAGAATATGCATAATATCAAATTCAGATTTATAGCTATGTCAAGATCATAATTAAATTTCATATCTGAAAATAACTGTACTCACCTTGGTTGGATTCTAAAAGAAAAAGGGTTGTGGTTGTTCTCTTTTAATCCTGTTCGGATTGGAAGAAGAAGAAGCACTAGTTCTAGCTTAGGATTCAGCAGAGCAGAGACACCACTGATTTATTTTAATTAGAATTGAGGCAGCATAGCGTTACAATGGTTTGGTGTGGAGAGAAAGTGGGGTTTGGGGGTGTTTAAATAGCATAGGGATCAACGAATCTGGTCAGAACGGGCGTCCAAATGCAGAAAATGAACCAGTCCTCGGATCTGGAAATAGAGGGGAGGTCGACCCCCTGGTTGACCTGTGTGACCCAGGTCGACCCCCTGGTCCACCTGGGTCCTAGGCAGGAAATTTCCCGCCCAGCCCGGGTGTGTGATTTGAATTTCAAACTTAAATCTGAGCTGTTTTAATTTATTTAAATTCCTGAAACTTCTGAGGGCCATAACTTCCTCATACAAAGTCCAATTTACGAAAACTTGGACTCTATTCCAAGCAGAATTTCGAGATGAATGCAATGGCGTAGCCTGTTTCCCATGATTCTTCTTTTAAAAATTAAGTATACTTTGTTTTGTTACCTTTATGTTCATAGAAAATACGGGGTGTTACATGTTAAGTAAGATAATTTGTCCGCCACCAAACTTGGTATATTTGTAAAAATAAACGTACGTGAGTTTAAGGAAATACTCTGTCAGACATTCTTCCATACAAGTCATCCTGGAACAGGATGAATCGAAGGCACTCTCGTACTGCATCCTAGGAATCACCCAAAGGAATAGTAGTGAGTAGTCCTTGCAATCCGAATATTTCAATCACAACAAAATCACAAGTCATAATAACTCTGGTAGCTAGCCGGAGAAATTTAACAAGTTGTTCTTCCGCTCACGAAGATCAACGGTCTTCAGTGCTTCATTTTTATAGCCTGCACGTTAGTCATGAACGCATAGTTGGTTCGAAGTGGTTTTGGGTCTAGTTCCCATCCCGGTCTCTTCAAACTTACTCATCAAAGGTTCAAATGATATTTATTGATAGTTGGGGTTTTAACTATTAACCTAGACAATATCGATCAGTACTTTGGCAGCTCAGTCCCTTTTAAATTTCAAACCATTCATTTAAAACTATTATATTGATTTAAAATCGATTCTATAACCAATCTCTTTTGTTTTCGTTGCTTGTAAACAAAATCAACCCTTATCTTTCTTTAGCATAAACATCTCCAACAAAACTCATCTTATTATTTTCTTTATTTCAAAATATAGCTACATTCCACAAAAGCAGCTTTTATTTCCATTATAGGAAAATATCATTTTCTATACCTTTTCTCAATCGGTAGAGTTCAATTTGCTAAATCTCATTTTGTCAAATAATGAATTTTTATAATATAACCATAATGGTTAACTTACAAATTTCTTATCAATTTTAATTTTCACTCTCGCTTATGGAAATTATATTTACGTTTCCAAAATCTAATTTCATTCCAAAACCATATAGTCTTTTACTTTCTTTTCCTAAAACTCTACTATTGAAACCATGTTATATCTTTCCATATTTGATGTATATCAAAATCCCCCATTTATTACTTTGAAAATATTTCAACATCTCAACAATATCTTCTTCCACTTCTTTTATCATCACAAACTAATACCATCTCATGACAACAGCGAAATCGTTCAACTTGGGGTATTCTATTTACCTCTCATACCTTGATTGATGAAGTTCTTATCTTGAGATAAATTGAAGTTTGTGACTCAAAACACGATACCCATAATAACATTTATACCACATTAATTCCATTTACTATCTAACATATGGTTTTATAAACCATATTTTATATTTGGCAAAGCTAGCCAGTTTTTATAGTGGACCGTACGACTTTTCCATTATAGCAAATAATGATTACAATATATGACAGGAGTTAAGCAAAATGCTTATCTGCTACAGACATTCTGACACAACAAAACAATTGAAAACTGTAATCAATAAACCACGCAGGGTGCGACCAGTTACAATGTAGTTGTAGAAAAATATAAACCCTTGTAGATTATAATGTGTAAATACCCTTAAGTTATAATGTTAATGTCTTCAATACTTGCCAAAAAATAAAGCATGAAAGTGAGAGAAGATCAATATATATCTCCAAACCAGTAGCATCAAATAGAGCGCACACACCAGCAAACACACAACACTAGGCTACCAAGCAGAGATTGTAGAGAGCTAAAAACCCAAGCAACTCTAAAACAACAATCACAACAAGCACTTGAACATGCAAACAATTAAAATAGAGGACATAATGAAGCTGGAGCCTGGATGAAGTTAGATGAACCACCGAAAACTAGCGACTAGTATGCTAAACTCAAAAACACGCATAAACTACACTGGCATTCATTAAATTGAAAACTTCCATTCAGATCTAGAAACACAAATAACCGCAACCGAAACTAAACCTTAATAGCTACACAACCAAATAAAAAACACCAAGACACCACACAAGATAAGTTAACACTGCTCACTGGCAACCGAAGACACTATAAGAAGGAGTTTCAACTAAACTAACAATACTAACCAGAAAAACAAGCCAAAACAAACCAGCTAATAGCAAGTACCAATAACAATCAACGCATGGACAATACTCAGAAAAACAAGATGACTAACAACTGATTCATCAACAAAAAAAACCCATCAAGCTCAAGATCTCCTTACAAACCCACGAACCCAAGAAACATACCCAATTCAGCAGACTTTCAACCCCCCTTAAAGAAGCAAGTTGTAAATAAGGAAGTAAAAAATCTCTTTGCTAATGGCAGATCTCTCTTCCTCTTTCTCCCCCTTGTTTCGTCCTACTCTTTTGTTCTTGAATCGTCCGATTTTCCTCCTATTCAAGTTCGTCCTCCTCCTCCAGTCCCTCAAGATCCTTTGCCCATTTCTTTTTCGTCATTTGGGAACTCTGATGATGTTAATCTTGCTATTACTACCTCAAATCTGAATCCTGGTTTATCCTCATCTCGTTTTGATTGCATGTCTCTTGATCCTGATTCTTTAAATGCATTAAGTGAAAAGGTTGTTGTTAATAGTAATTCTTCTGTAATTCTTGTTCATGTAATTTCTTCAGATCTATCATTTGGTTTTAAGGATGATGGATCTTCTAGGTTAGAAAATATGCATTCTAATTCTTCAATTCAACAATCTGTTGCAATTTCAACTATTGACTACCCTGTGCTTCTTGATTCTTTGAATGGCATTTTGTCGAACGATTCAAGTGCTTCTTTGTCTAAAGCTAATTTTGTTTCTGTTGAACCTAATTATGATAATCTTGATCATCCAATTCCTCCTATCTCAGGTAAATCTGTACCTAATCTCTCTCAATCTTTTGCCATGAACCCCAAGTTATCGAATTCATCCAGTTGTCCCCTTTAGATTCCTAAAACTGACTATCTTTCTCTTTTCAATACCTTGCATCGCAATGTTGGTAGCTATAAACCTATTGATTTTGTAATTAAAAGATATGGATTGCCAAATATTCCTCCAGATCTTGTCAAGTCAGAGGGTATCAAGTACTGGCAGACTCATTTGGTAGGTTTTATCTTGATGGTACTCTCTCCTACTTAACAGTGGTTAACTTTTTGTGGAATCGTTGGAAATTATTTGATGAAGTAGACATTAAATCAGATGGAAGGAATTTCTATTTTAAGTTTTCAAATGATATGGATAGGGATAAAGTTTTGAAAGTAGACCCTTTATTCATAAATGGGAGAATGTTCATCATTACTTCCTGCAACCCTTCCATAGGAAATGCTCAACTACAAATTAAGAAAGTACCAATTTGGATTCATTTACATCGAATTCCAGTGCTTCTTTGGACATTAATTGGGATTAATTGGTTAGCATGCCATGTGGGTAAACTCATTTGTTTTGACAATAATATGGAGAGAATGTAGAGAATCAGATATGCAAAGGTGTTAGTTGAAATATCTCCTGATCAGGATTTACCTGATTGCATTGAAATTGGTGGTTTTGATGAAAAGTGTCCTCCATGCAAATTTCTTATGATTGGAGGCCTGCTATTTGTACAAATTGTAAAGTGTTTGGGCATGCTACTTCATGTTGTGAGGATTATCTTAATGGAAGTTATAACAAGGAAGCTAGTCAACCAGACATCCCAGCTATAAATAATCATGTTAATGTACCTGTTTTGCAAAGTAATGTCAAATAAGGGGTAGCATCCAATAAGCCTATAAAAGGATGGACAAAAGTAGTTAGTAAAATGAAGCAAGTATGGAGAAGAACAAGAATTTTTTTTTCAGTCTGATATGGCAAAAGATGTTGAAAAAGCTATGGAAGAAGTTGTTGATGTAACTGGGAATGTCTATCCAGATAATGAGATTAATAATGAAGAGCAAATGGATGTGAGAAATAACACCCTTGAAGGGGATAATCGAAAGGTTGTAATAGTTGATGAAATAGGCATTTGTACATTGAAAATTTTAGTAGATTATAAAGGCAAATCTATGCTAATAGATGATCAGACAAATGGTAAAGATTTTGAAGCTTCTAACAATGAAACAATTAACAAGCAATTTCATGTCTCTAATCCTTTTGATGTGTTGAATGATTTTTCAAATGTGGCATCTACAAGTTCTAACCCTCGAAATGCTATGTCCTGCTCTGTTTCCATGAATTCTTTATCCACCATGCAATCCACATCATGTGAGTCCTCCTTCAGTTTCAATATTCCAGCTAATTCATCCTTCAGTTACAAATTGAACTCTAATATTAGCCCCAATGCATCTCCATACTCCCATTTATCTCCACCCAATCATCTTGTTCTTCCTTCTCCTCCCATTATTCCTTCATCCTCTTTAAATCCCTCTCTCAATCCTTCTTCTGAGATTATTAATCATGATAAATCTCCTAATCCACCAGACCTTGCTTCTGGTTTAGTTCTAAAATTTCAGAGATTGAGCATAATGAGGTTCTAAATTGAAATCAGATAAAAATCTGCTAAAGGTAGAAAAAAGAAGGCCAAAAAGTATCAGATTGCTAATGATCTTGATGGGGGAACTGAATTCATGCCTGATTAGGTTCAACCCTCTAGTGATCAAAAGTATCCATCCAAGAGACATACGAGAAAGCATCCTGCACCTTTAACTGATCCTTTATCTATCATATGATGATGCAAAATATAGCATTTTGAAATATTAGAGGAGTGAATTTATCCTCTAAGCAAAGTGAGATTAAACTTTTATTAGGGAGCAGAAGATCCATTTACTTTGTTTATCTGAAACAAAATTATACATGCAATCAACATTACTATCGGATTCTTTCATTTACCCTAGTTGGCAGTTTGATCATAATCTGGCAGATGCTTATTTTGGTCGACTTTTAAATTTGTGGAATCCTTTTATTTTCAATCATATTAAGTTATCTTCATCTGATCAATTTCTTCAATGCAAATGTACTCACTTGCCTTCTAATTCCACTTTTCATTTGACATTAGTCTATGCTCACAACTCAACTGTTTTGAGGCAAAACTTCTTATCTTCTTTGAGCAACATTGATCCTTCTACTTGCCCTTGGTTATTAGGAGGAGACTTTAATTGTATGTCTTCTTCATTACACATATGGGGGGGTTGTGCTCTCTCAATTAAACATATAGATCCTCTTAATCAGGCCCTTCTCAAATCCAATATCTCTCCTATCAATTTTTTGGCTCCGTTTATACTTGGTCCAATGGAAGTCACTCTGGAAACCCTACTATGTGCAAATCGGATCATATTTTTGTTAATCCAGCTTTCATTCAGATATGGCCTAATCCCTTTTATCTTGTCCTTCCTCCATCTATTTCTGATCACAGTCCTCTTCTTCTCAAATGGGGATTAGATAACGATATTAGCAAAGGGAAGTCCTCATTTAAATTTTTAAATTTTTGGACTAACCATAAAGATTATCTTAGCATTTTATTGCGGGTATGGTTCAGCTATTCTGGTTGAAATCCAATGGATAAACTACTGAGTAAATTGAGATTATTGAAGCAACAACTTAAAGTGTGGTCTTCTACTCATTTTGGGAAAGATTCAAATCAGTCTACTTTGGTCAGAGAAGATTTATTCAAAGTGCAGGTAGCAATGAATTTGAAACCATTTGATATGTAGTTGCTTAATGAGGAGAAGGAATTAATTAATAAATTGAAATACACTTTGGATCTTGAATTACAAATACCTAAGCAGAGCTCTTCTCTTTGAAACGAATTGGATGCAGACAGGAATACTAAGTATTTTCATAATTTTTTAAAGATTCAAAAAGTTAAGGAAGTATTTTTCATGATCAAGGACATCGATGGTAATATTCATTCTTCTGAGTCTAGTATTGATGATGCTTTTGTCAGTTATTTTAAAACTGTACTTTCTCCTATCAATGCTCATTCTTCCAATTTAAAGCCACTATTTCATTTGGTACTTCCAACTGTTCCTAATCAATTTTCTTTTGAGCTTATTGCTTTAATCACAGAGGAGGAAATAAGAGATGCAGTTTTTAAACTGGATGTGAATAGTTGTGGTGGACCAGACGGTTTTAATGCTCACTTTTTGCAAAAATTTGGCAAGTGATTAGGAGGGATGTGATTGAGGCTGTTCAATTTTCTTTAGAATGAATTATTTACCCAAGAATTTAAGAGCTACCTCCATTGCATTAACACCAAAGATTGCTAATCCATCAACAGTTTCAGATTTCAAGCCTATTTCATGTTTTAGTGTTTTGTACAAAATTATTTCAAAAGTAATTTCTAATTGGCTTCAGCGTGTTCTTCCATTTTTGATTTCTAATAATCAATCAGCATTCATAAAGGGTAGAACAATAAGTGATAACATTCTTCTCACTCAAGAATTATTGTCGGGTTATGATAGGAAGCATATTTCTCCACGTTGTATGATCAAGTTGGATATTAAGAAAGCATTTGATACAGTATCATGGGATTCTATTCTTGCTATTATGTCTAGAATGAATTTCCCAAAGCCATTTTTAGCATGGATTTATACATTCATATCCTCTCTAATATTTTCTGTTTCAAGACATGGAGGTCAACATGGATTTTTCAATGGCAAGTGTGGAGTTAGGCAAGGGGACCCTATATCTTCCTACCTCTTCATTTTAGTGGTGGAGTTGCTTAATTCATTGATTTTGGAACAAGTAAGGATGAAAAGGTTGGAGCTTCACCCACATTGTAAGAATCCTTTAATCACTCATTTGCTTTTTGCTGATGATTTGATAATTTTCACTAAGCCCTCCTTAAATAATATACGTTGTATTCTGTCCACATTGCACACATTCTATGAGATTACTGGTCTGCAAATAAATATTGATAAATCTCATATTAAGATAGCAGGGTTAGCATTGAATTACCTCATAACTCATCTTATTTGGGCCTTCCACTATTCACTGCTAGAGTTTCAAAAGATAAATGTTTGCCTTTGTTTGAGAAGATTATTGGGACGATGTTACAATGGCCTGCTTGTAGAGTTTCTCAAGCTGGTAGAGTTACAATTTTACAATCCATTGTAACAACTATGACTAATTATTATGCTCGGCATTATATTCTTCCAATGAAATTGGTTAATATGGTAACTAGTGCAATAAACAGTTTTTTGTGGCATGGGGATCCTTTCGCAAAGAAATTAACTCCTATAGCTTTTAACAAGAAATTAACTCCTATAGCTTTTAACAAATTACATGATAGTAAGGATAAAGGAGGAATTGGTTTAATAAATTTGAGACAATGGAATAAACCTGCTATTTCAGGTTATATAGACAAATTAATCACTGATGGAAATAGTTTATGGGCCAAGTTTGTTAAAAATATTCTAATTGGGAATAAATGTTTCTGGACAATGGATATTCCTCAATCATGTAGTTGGAGTTGGCGGCAAATTTTAAAATTAAGGAGTATTTTTTTGCCTTTCATTCAAATTAATATTAAAATAATGGAAGAGGTTTCTTTCTGGCATTCCCCATGGTCATGTAGAGGGTTGATATTAAGTAAAGTGGTTAATTATGATCTAAGAAGACTCAGTGGTATTCCAGACAAGGCTCTTGTTAGTGATTACAATCAAGATAGGGTTTTGCATTTTCCATATTGTAGTTCTGCAAGTTTGAGGGCATTATGGAGAGAAATTACGGGATCGTACATTGTCTGTAGTGAAGATCAGTTAGTTTGGAATGGTAAAAAGCATATGATCAAGCATGTATATGATATCCTTCAAGGTGAAAAAGAATATTTCCCATGGCATTACAGAATATGGAGTATGAAAAGTTCTGAAAAGGTTAACTTCTTTTTATGGAAGGTCATGTTGAATGCTTTGAATACTAAGGATAAACTGTGTAAAATTGGAATCATTCAAGAAGATACATGTGTTTTGTGCCATGCATCTTCTAAGTGTAATACTCATCTTTATTTTGAATGTGGTTTTGTCAATCAGATTTGGTCCAGGATTCTTTTGAGTGGTGGTTATCATCGACCATCATTGGTGAGTAGGGTTGAATGGTTCAATATTTTCAAGTCAACTAGGTGGAGAACTAACAAATGCAGAGTTCTGTTAAGAATTTTGAAGATTTTTATTTATGAAGTTTGGGCTGAGAGGAATAGGAGAATATTCAATGCAGTTCTTTGAATGTTAATGAGCTCTATGCTATTGTTCATAGGAAAATTCTGAAGAATTTAAGGAATGGAAGAGATTGATTCATGAAGCCTGAATATGATGTTTCTTTTGAAGAGGATTGCATGTACTTTTGGATTTTGGTTCTATTAGCAGTGATTAGAGTTTTTTATGGTTTACTTATATATGTTATAGTGTTATATATCTCTAATCTTGTCTGCAGTTTGTATAGAGGTTTTAATTTTGTTTCTTTCCTTTGTGTAATAGTTGATAATAGTTAGTAACTATTTCTACATAATGAAATTTGTCTGCCTTTCAAAAAATAAGGAAGCAAAGTATAAGCAGGCTAGCCAGGAGTATGGAGAGTCAACAAGGAAAGTTCGAGAAAAGCAGTCGAGGTCAGACGGTAGATCTGAAGTATGAAAAGCAGACACTAAAGGAGGAGACCAATTTCGAAGCCAGCGTTGAACAAGGAGGAGACTAGGTTAAAGGCATAGGGTGCTGGGGAAAGATAGAAAGGCAAGCAACATCGATGCTGTCAGAAAGGAGTAAAGGGTAGTGGCAAGGAAAAGCTGGGTGGGAACAGAAATGAACTAGAGACTAAATCTGACAAGGGGTAAAATGTGAGCACAAGGAGAAATCTAGGGGAAAGGAGGAAGGACGAAACAGGGAAAGATGCAAAGAGAAAATACGAAAGACAGGATTAGCAGGAAGGAACGGTGAGATGAGATGGAAGAAAAAAAGCGCAGGCCCTAATCGCCATTGAAGACAAAGCTCACCCCTTTTTATGTGTGCAAACTATAAACCATATTTTATATTTGGAAATCTCTTTGCACTCATCGCATTAGCTTTTAAATTTCCATTTACAAACCCTGTTTGTAAATTTGGTTTATATATCTCTTTTTAAAGAACTCTTTACCTGACTTACTTTATTTAACTCTATTTCCTTTGTAAACAAATTTCAGAAATTCATCGCCTTTGTTACCATTAGTAATAACTAACTAAAAAAAAGTAATTTTTTTTTATTATTAACTAACATAAAATGATTAACATTTATAAACAATTTGATAATCACTTTAAACACAAATATTAATTTACCTCTACTAACACTCATTAATTTTAAATAATTATTGGATAAAGCTATTTCTATTAAATAATTTATTTAATAACATTTCTAGTCGAAACGGTTGACTAAGTTAACTTAAAAATACCGTTAATGTAACACCCCGTAATTCTGTTAATATTAATATTCACAAATTAAAGAATAACTAATCTCAGACGTGAGAATTTTGGGAAACGGGTTGCGCCATTGTGTTCGTCTCGGAATTCTGGTTGAAATAGAGTCCGAGTTTGCGTGAATTGGACTTCATATGAAGAAGTTATGGCCATCGGAAGTTTCAGAAAATTCAAAACAGATTTCAGAAAATTTAAAATTCAAAATTCGAAGTCAAACAGGCTAGGCGGGAAATTTCCCGCCCAGCACCCCAGGTCGACTGGGGAGTCGACTGGGCAGTCGACACCCCCCCAGGTCGACTTGGGAGTCGACTGGGCAGTCGACCTGGTCAGGTCGGCTAGGGTTTGACTGAGCCCAATCTTGAGCTGCTGATGTGTCTTTAGGGCTGAGTTGGCAAATTTAACGGTTCAGGTTAGTTCTGAGCTGATCTGACGGCCTAAATAAATCCTAAACTCTATATATACCTAGGTAGTCTCTCACTCTAATTCACATGAAAATAGAATATCCACCGTCATACCGCCGCCATGGAACTCAGTCTAGCCACCGCCAACTAAGAAGGAAGAAAGCTAATCAAAACCCTAATTCTACTCAACTCTAAAGCAAATCAAGACTCTCTTTCTCTTCTAATTGTGAGTATGATGATCTTAACAAGATTATTATTAAACTAATTAGATTAAGTTATGAATGGATTATAAGTGAATGATGTGGATTGTCATATATGTTGTTGTAAACCTTATGCTATCATGTAGGTTGTAAATCCTATGTTATGTGATGATGATATCCTATATGTTGTAAATCATGCTATGATGATATTGTATAGGTTGTAATTTTCTATGCTAAGTTGTGATAAATCATACATGTTATAAAGTCATGATGTTATTATCTATACTAATTAGTTCATGTTAATCAAATCATAATGTTGATATTATTTGGGCTATATGACAAACCATGTATGCAAGTTTAGATTGATTAGTAAAGATTATGAACATATGCCATGACATCTATTTAGATCTAGAATTGTGCTATGACATGTGTGAGTTCTACGTGTTAGATGCTAGTTCACACCATCATCATGTTGCATAAACCATCTATGCAAGTTTACACATGAACTTGGGTTATGATTAGATTATGTAAGTTGTGACATTTAACCAAACAAGTTGACACCTTTAGATCCATGACATGTGTAGCTTTATGTAACTTGTAGTTTTCTTGCCTATGCAAGTTTAGGTGTTGGACATCTATGACACATGCAAGTTTCACCCCTATTATGATTAGATCTATTTTATTTGTCTATATGTTGTGATAATTTATCTTTGTGCTATGAGTTAGACTATTCGAGTCTAACTTATATTTTGCGTTGAATAAGCGAACGTATAACGTGGGGTAGGGGTAATATTAAGGATTTAATATTAAGAAATTGGGGTGCAATTGATATGGTTTTGCATACCATAAGTGGATGGTCATAATTGAGTCAATTAT
Organism: Allium sativum; assembly: GCA_030737875.1. Classification (NCBI taxonomy): domain Eukaryota; kingdom Viridiplantae; phylum Streptophyta; class Magnoliopsida; order Asparagales; family Amaryllidaceae; genus Allium; species Allium sativum. The sequence continues at coordinate 155,846,924 of CM060912.1, forward strand.
GGACATCATTAAAATTGGAATTAATTAATGATTTGAATAGGGATATATTTAAAACGGGGTAGCGGTGGCAACGCAAGTCCAACGGGTTTCATATGCGTGTGTGGACCGGGGCTGGTATGTAAGACGTTGTTGCATCGTGTAGGTATAAGCCGTGCATTCTCAAGTTGTATCGGGTTGCCACTTTAGGGGAGTGATACACCCCACTGTGGGACTAGCATGGGTATCTACGAGTAGGGAGCCGATCGAAAGTGGGTAGTGTGGTACACCTAGTGGAGATAGGGGCAGGCGGCACCTATGTAGTCAACTAGGGGTACACGAAGCTATTTATATAATTTCTAATGAAGCAAGTGGGATCAACTTTGAGGGTGACTGGTGTGGTGCAGTGTAGCAATTATTCGTTAGTAATTAGGTGTGCCTTTAACGTTATCTTTATCTGCTCTTCCATACCCAATAGTTCATAGACATTTCCTTGTTTTCCAGCTTATGCCTTAGTCTAGTTATTTTGATAATAGTATTGTTAGAATTATCATACTCGCCAGACTTTATGTCTGATCCCCTCCATTTCTATCCTTTTTCCTCTCCAGGTCCTCAGGTTGGGCCTAGCTCTAGCGGAGTTTGATTTGATTGCTTTATCTCTCTTTTGGAAAGCTTGGACCGTTGAAGTAAAGTCCAGCTTGTTATCTTCTTTAAATGGCTATTTATGTAATGGGGTTATGTATTTTGTTTTATCAAGATGGATACTGTACTTGACTTTGATTGATGGTTTTCATGATGTAACAAACATGTTTAATTTCCGCTGCAATAAAATAAAGTTTTAGATTTCCAAGTACTACTTATTATCTGTCTTGTTGTAATTTTTCTGTTCTATATTCACTTAAAAACCTCCATGTAAGTTAATGCATTCCCTTTGTGAGTGACATTAATGGACGTGGGGTGTTACACGTGGTATCAGAGCTTCAGGTTACCAGAACAGATAAAATTTTTAGAAATCTATTTTTCTGAAGTATTTTTGGAAGAAGTGTTTTCAAAACATGTCTTGATGAGTAATTTTAAGAGGAAAGTTTTTATGAAAAATATAATCCCCAATAGCCATATATCTTTATCTTTCGAATTCTCCATTTTGAATCTTTCCTTTTTCGTTTCAGCATGGCTGAAGATCTTAACCTTCCGGACGGTGTAACGATACCAGGATGGTATAGGAGGTTATTAGAGGCTAGGGCCGCTGCAGGTCCAGCCAATGTTCCTCCACCACCAGTTGCACCCGCCCCTCCTCCTCCTCGCGCTGATACTTTTGCAAAGACATGCAAGGAATTTAAGGCTATGGGTGGAAAACCTTTTCAAGGGTCAGAAACGTTTGTGGAAGCTAGAGATTGGCTTAAGGAGGTGGAAGAATTGCTAGAAATCTTTGAAGTAGAAGAAGGGAGGAAAGTCAAATTAGCAGCTTGGTTAATGAAGGGAGAGGCCTCGTTTTGGTGGGAGGTCACTAATGGGGAGCGTCCTGTTGATTCTTGGGCGGATTTCAAACATAGGTTTGAGGCGAAGTTTCTCTCAAGGGCAGAAGAGAATCTATATATGGAAAGGTTCTTGACATTAAAGCAAGGAAGCTCATCAGTGAAAGAATATGTCAACAAATTTAATCAGTTAGCAAGGTTTGGCTTGGACTTAGTGAACACGCCGGAGAAGAAGGCTCTGAGGTTCGTTAATGGATTGAATGAACCGTTGCAGGGGTTGGCTATGACCCACATCCCTATGGGGGCCACCTTTGAGAAGCTAGTAGACATGGCACTCATGCACGAGGAGAAAGGCGCTAATGCTAATAAGGCACCCGAGAAGAAAGGGGATCAGAAGAAACCACAACAGCAAAACAAGAAGGGTGGTAAAGACAATAATGGCAAGGGAAAGAAGAAATGCTTTAACTGTGGGACACCAGGCCATCTCAGCAAGGATTGCAGGAAGAAAAAGAAGACTGGTTGTTTTCACTATGGCGAAGCAGGACATTTGGTGAAGGACTGCCCAAAGAAGGGGAAGAGGGCAGGGTCTACATCGGGAGGACAGGTGCAGGCTCTTATGGCACCAGGGCAGGCAAGGGGATAAGTTCAGGCTCTCGCGGTCCCACCGCTGCAAGAACGAGGTAGAACCATTTCTGTTGAAAGCTTAGTTTTTCTGTTTGATCATCCTGTCCGTACCTTATTCGATTCGGGCGCATCACATTCGTTTATCTCTACATCATTAGTTGAATCATTGCACTTAAACACCAGTTTAGTAGAGGATCCCTTAGTTGTTTCGAATCCAATTGGGGGCTCAGCTTATTTGTCCATGATGTGTTTGGATTTGAAAATTTCTATACTTAGCGTTGAGTTTAGATGTGATGCTTATGTTTTGGGCTTCACGGGCTATGGGCTAATTTTAGGAATGGATTGGTTATCCAGAAATGGGGCCGTTCTTGATTGTGAAAGGAGAGTTGTTAGGCTCATGACTCGCCTTGGCAACACTCTCGAAATCTTTTGTAATCCCATAAATTCCGTTATGCTAAGTTATCTAGAATCGCTTGACGCGTCGGTGGAGAATCTACGATCTGTTAGAGTGGTCCGAGAATACTCGGATGTGTTTGAGGAGGTGAAGGGCTTGCCTCCGAAGCAGGAGATAGATTTTCGAATATATCTTGTGGATAATGCAAAACCAATATCTTTGCCAGTACGCCACATGGCTCCTCGTGAAAGGAGGGAACTCGATAAGCAAGTGAAGGAGTTGCTTGAGAAGGGGTTCATAAGACGAAGTATATCGGAGTGGGGTGCGCCAGTAGTATTTGCCACGAAGGCGGATGGGTCCCTTAGACTTTGTGTGGACTATAGAGAACTTAATAAACTTACTAAGAAAAACAAACACCCACTGCCGAGGATTGACGATCTCTTCGATCAGTTAGTTGGCGCCTCAGTGTTTTCGCGGTTGGACTTAGCCACTGGTTTCCATCAGTTGAGAGTGGCTGAGGATAGCATTGACAAGACTGCCTTTAGGACTCCGGACGGTTTCTATGAATGGATAGTGATGCCCTTCGGTTTGACAAACGACCCCGCATACTTTGTTGATTTGATGAGTAGGGTGTTTAGGGAGTACCTTAACAAATTCGTGGTAGTCTTTGTAGACGACATCTTGATCTTTTCTAAGGATGAAGAAGAGCATGCCCTACATCTTAGGGAAGTGTTGGAGACCCTACGAGCGTATAACCTTAAAGCTAAATTTTCTAAGTGTCACTTCTTGAGGAAGGAAGTACGATTCTTAGGGCACGTGGTTTCCAAAGAAGGGATAGCTGTGGATCCCGCGAAGGTGGTGGCCATCCAAGATTGGAAGGTCCCTAAAAATGCTACCGAAGTAAGGAGTTTCTTGGGGTTGGCTGGCTACTATAGGAAGTTTATCAAAGACTTCGCAAAGATATCAGCTCCATTAACACGCCTGACGAAGAAGAACCTAGTCTTCGCGTGGGACGTAGATTGTGATGATGTGTTCCAACGTTTAAAGAGAGCTTTGACCTCAGCTCCAGTCTTAGTGCTGCCAGACGGGAGTAAGCCATTTACTGTTTATACTGATGCTTGCGGGACAGGTCTAGCCGCAGTCTTAATGCAAGAGGGCAGGGTAATAGCCTATGGTGGAAGGCAGTTGAGAGCGCATGAGAAAAATTACCCTACACATGACCTAGAGTTGGCCGCTATTGTTTTCGCGCTTAAGTCTTGGCGTCATTATCTTCTTGGCGAGAAATTCGAATTATTCACTAACCACAAATCTTTAAAATACTTATTCTCTCAGAAGGACTTGAACTTAAGGCAGCAAAGGTGGATGGAGTTCTTAGCGTCCTACGATTTTGAAATAACATATACCCCTGGCAAGGGTAACGTGGTGGCTGACGCCTTCAGTAGGAAAAGATTGTCCTTGAGTCCGTTGTTTGTTGAACGGCGAAACTTAGAATTCATCTCTATGTTTGATTTTAGACCTTCCGTTGACTTTTTACCCGGTTTGCTAGCATCCTTGGAGGTCAGACCTACGCTTTTGGGATGGATTGGTGAGGCACAGCGAGACGACCCACAGTTGGTCGAGTTAGTAGAAAAGCTCAAAAGAGGGGAGTCATCAAGCCATCTCCGTAGGTATACCCTAGATGATAAGGGTTGGTTACGTAGGGATAGTAGACTTTGTGTACCTCGAGACGAAGGTTTGAGGAAGGCTATTCTTGACGAAGCACATCGTTCGAAGATGACCATTCATCCCTGCGGGGACAAGATGTACAAAGACATGAAGCGAGTTTTCTTTTGGGCCGGTATGAAGAGGGATGTGGCCGAGTATGTCGTTAGATGCTTGGTGTGCCAACAAGTAAAAGCGGAGCAAAAGAAACCCGGTGGGATGCTTCACCCATTGGAGGTTCCATTATGGAAATGGGAAAGTGTTTCGATGGACTTTGTGGATGGATTATCAAGATCAAGGAAAGGTAATACGGGGATTTGGGTTATAGTAGATAGACTTACTAAGAGCACCCATTTTATTCCCGTGAAGAGTAAGAGGACTGCTCCATGGTTAGCTTCTGTGTACGTCCGAGAGATAGTTCGTTTGCATGGTGTTCCTTCTAGCATAGTAAGCGACCGCGATCCTATCTTCACTAGCGAATTTTGGAAGAGCTTACAAGAAGCGGTAGGGACTCAGTTATGTTTGAGCACCGCATATCATCCTCAGACGGACGGCCAGACCGAGAGGGTGAATCGCATTCTAGAGGATCTTTTGAGGCTATGTATCCTAGACTTTGGGGGTACATGGGAAGAGCATCTTCCATTGGTAGAGTTCGCATATAATAATAGCTTTCAGTCCAGCATTGGCATGGCACCTTTCGAAGCTCTTTATGGACGACCTTGTCGTTCACCTACATGTTGGTGGGAATCTACGGATAAGATCTTACTTGGGCCAGATATGATTAGGGAGACTTCAGAGAAGATCGACTTGATTCGAAGGAGGATGAAAGCAGCGCAAGATAGGCAGAAATCTTATGCGGATAAGAGGAGGACAGATCTTGAGTTTGATGTTGGGGACATGGTCTTTATCAAAGTGTCTCCATTACGGAACGTTGTTCGCTTTGGGTCCTTTGGGAAATTAGCACCAAGGTTTGTAGGGCCGTTTCCTATTAAGGAGAAGATTGGACAAATGGCGTATAGAGTGGAGTTGCCTGAGAGACTTAGTGGTGTACACGACATATTCCATGTATCACATTTGAGGAAGTGCCTACACGAGATCGCGAAGGTGGTAGAGCCGAACTTGCTTAGAGAGGTGGAGATAGAGCGTGATGCGACGATTCGACGAGCTCCTACATGCATTCTTGGGTCGGAGATCAAGAAGTTGAGAAATCGAGAGGTCAAACTAGTCAAAGTACAATGGGGAGATGATGAGAGCAACGCTACTTGGGAGATGGAAGAGAAGATGCGTTCGTTGTACCCTTTTCTTTTTGAGGGTATGCCCTTTAATTTCTCCTTTATCTGTAAAGACCCGGAAATTCCCGCTCTTTGAATCGACCATAAACCACACAGGTCTGACCCAAAAGGTGAAAATCTACGAATACTTTAACTTTGGGAATACAAAACATCAGAACAAAAACACAGACTTTTATAACATCAATAATAAATGTTACATCAGAGTATAGAATATATCAGAGTACATCGATAAATAATACAGCGGAAGATACATTTAAAATAAATTAAATACATTGCAGCGGAATTAATCTCAGCGGAAGGCCATCAATATTCTGGACCCGGCTTCAGACTTCAATTCAGGATCCTGCTTAACTATATCTGCAAAAAGCTACTCGACTGCCCGTGTGGAAAAGAGGGCACCCGAGTTTGCAAAGTGAAACAAACTACGAGTCAGTCATGGGACCGGTGTGAGAATTCTAAACTAATACAACTAATAAGACAAATCCAAGGACCACGCCAGTTTCGCGGAACGGGTTTACTCCTATGGATTGCCAGTGCATAAACCAAAGTAAATCGAGAAATAACGCAATGTCTTTTGGAAAAATGAAACCATTATAAGACCCAGGTCCCATCACACAATGCAACGCACACCAGAGGATAGGGTTTTACCTTATAATGGTCAAAAGATGCTTGATACGTGAAAACGATATTATTATTAGTGTGTATATATATAGGTATATATATAATATACATTTAAATCATAATGTATCAATCATAGACGGCATAGTACCTCATCCTACTATGTCGCCATACTAGTTCTACAATCAAAACCGCAAGGTCATATTGGAATTTGGATTCCATCATGAGTCGAGGCTAGGGGCAAGCTCCTCTCCGATTCGAGACACTCTAGCAAATGCCTCAGGATCCCCCGCAGTGAACCCTTGGATCTTCAGGGCCGGTCCCCGCCTATGGGCAGTGGATTAGTTATGCCTGAACACATGCTTCCCGGTCCCTTTGGACCTATAGTATGACCACCAACGGCCTATAAAAATAACGAGGCGCCTCAAAATCTATCATCCACATAAGTAAAATGTCAGGGCTGGTAGGTCACTGACACCACTCTAGCTAGAAAGAAACGTGTGCACTCCCTGCAGTCCGTATTCCGTTTTTGACTCATACCGGGGTGTGAGGCTCGCGGAGTCACGCTATATACAAAGCTACGCCTAAACAGGCCGTGCTTTGATCATCAACCACAAGGCCTGCTTTTCAACAAAAGCCTTGATCAATGCATCTTAGCATGCCACATTGTCAGTCCATACTATACCATTAATTTCTACCAATATATAACCCCTAAGCTCGTACGTCTCAGAGAAGGGTGTTAACCACCAAACAGATATATATTAAGAGAGATCAACGAATGTAGTATAAAGGACTACAACGTCATACATACATTCCATTTATAAACTTATGCTCTGTGTCTGAGCGAAAGTCAAATCCGTACAAATCGACACTTCGTCCGAACGGCCACCACTGAAGCCCTTTCAAGGTAGCTACTCCTCTCATGGGTCTCAGTAGCAACACATCCATTCGATGTGAAGATCGCCGGTCTTCAATTACCATCTTTAAATCTTCGACTTAGAACGTCGTATAATCATTTGAAATGAGATTGAACTCGGTATTTTCAAATGATTCTCGCATATATATATAATTTGAAATCCTTTCGTATCGTTATTGGTATTTAATAATGACCTATCGCTACTTTTATTTATATAAAAATAGCTTAAATTAATTTAACGACGCTTCGGGTTAATGGGCGACCCTGGCGTTGTTTTCAACCAAATTTGATTAACACATATCTTGAAATCTAACCGTTGGATTTTGACGAAGTCTATATCGTTGGAAAGATCTTCCCAAAGCGGTCCTAACGGTTCCAATTTTGGGAAAATCCGACGGTCGGATCTTTCGGTATAACTGTTTAAAGTTACGATTGCCGATACGGGAACTGCCGCGCGCGTTTCATTTAATTTATAATTTATATTTATATATATAAATACCAATCGTTTGACGATTTCAATTATTATCGTCTATTCTTTTATCGCATCTAAAATGACGATAAAAATATCACTTTTAGCATCTCTGTTTTATTTACACTAAATGTAAATAAATTATAGTTTATCTATCTTTCAATTCATTTACACTAGATGTAAATAAATTGTAATCTTTTTCTTCTCCTATTTATTTACCTAAATGTAAATAAATATATTCTTATCTTTTTCTTATTTATTTACCTAAATGTAAATAAATGGTTTCATCTTCTTTTATCTTATTAATTTACCCTAATGTAAATAAATGTTTACCTTTACTTTTTCTATATTTATTTACACTTACTGTAAATAAATGCATCTTTTACTTATATCTGATTTATTTACATAAGAAAATGTAAATAAATCCTATTCACATAATTGTCATTTTAATCCTTTTTATTTACATAAGTAAATGTAAATAAATACGATTCACATAATTATTATTTTTATTCTTTTTTTTTACATAAGAAAATGTAAATAAATTCTTATTCACATATTTGTTCTTTACATTCTATTTATCCTTAGTTACAAAAAAATGTAATTTTATTTCTTATAATCTTAATTACAAAAAAAATGTAATTTTCTTTACAGCCTATAACATATTCTTTTAATTACATATAAAAATGTAATTTATTTAATCTCTTATTTATCTAATGTAAATATATATGTACTCCTTTGTCTATGTTTTATTTATTTACACTAAATATTTTGAAGTAATTTACATATATAAAATGTAAATTTAGAAAATTAGAATATGCTTTAACCTCCCACATTGGATAGGTATCGTTGTGATTACTGGACAGCCGGGCGGGTCCGGGCAGGTTTACATCACAACTCAATCCAATCTCGGGTTAAGCATCCTTGTTCTTATTTATTTATTCATACTAAAAATATTTAAATAAATATTCTTTTTCTAATCCTTGTTCATTTACACAAATTGTAAATAAATGTTTTTCTTTTTATATTCCTTTTACTTTGAGAATGTAAGTCTTCTGTCTATATTCCTTTTAACAAAAATGTCTATTTTGGTCTCTTTAACTTCAGCAAAAATGACATTGTAATGTGTCAATTCTAATTTAGACAAAAGTGGTATTTTAATTCATTTTGTTGACAAAATGCTATTTGTGTTTTTGGCACAGATTTACTTAACAAAAGTGCTATTTAGTTTTTATCTAACATAAAAATGTCTTTTTAGTCAACAAAACATGAAGTAGCATGTTTTGACTTTCATAACAAAATGGTTTGTTTAGTTAACATAACATGTTTCTAACAAATTTAACCCTTTTTACTCTAATGTAACTTTTCTAACAAAAGTGACAATTTATTTCTAATGTAACTTTTTTTAATCCTATTTTGTTTGCATCTAGAATTTGCAAACAAATGCACCTATTCCTTTTAATGTTTATTTGCAACGGAGGAAGCAAATAAAAGAACATTTTTATTCAATGTATATTCGCATTGGAGAATGCAAATAAAAGTAAAACTTTTATTTCTATGTTATATTTGCATTGGTGAATGCAAATAAAGGAACCACATTTAATTTCAATGCATATTTACATTGGTGAGTGTAAATAAAAGAATCAATTTTAATTCCACTGTACATATGCATTAGTAAATGCAAATAAGAGGACCAACTTTAATTTTAATGTATACTTGCATTGAGAATGCAAACAAAAGAATAGTTTTTATTTCAAAGTATATTTGCTTTTGTGGATGCACATAAAAGAACAGTTTTATTTTTCAAAGTATATTTGCATCGAGTAATGCAAATAAGGAATAAACTTCAATTACAATGTATATTTACATTTGTGAATGTAAATAAAGGAATAAACTTTAATTTCAAGGTATATTTACAATTGTGGATGTAAATAAAAGAATATACTTTAATTTCAACATATATTTGTATTAGTGAATACAAATAAAAGGGTAATTTTTCTTTTCAATATATATATATATTTTTGTGTTAAAGCACAAATCAAAAAGAAAGACTTTATTTTCTATGTAATATTTTATTCAATCATTCTAATTTGACAAAAAATAAATGTTTTTATTTCAACTATACTAATTGACAAGAATAAATGTTTTTATCTAACTACACTATAAAAAAAAAATTGAATATTTTGTTTTTAACCATTCTATATTGACAAAAGGAGTATTTTTGTTTTCAACCTTTTTAATCTACAAGAATGTTTATTTTTGTTTCAACTAACCAATTTGACAAAAATGTTTGTTTTTGTTTTAACTAACAAATTTGACAAAAATGTTTTTATTTAATATTGCCCCTAAATATAATATTGATAACAGTGTGTTTTAATCTTATCTTTTTATTAACAATTAAAATGTTAATAAAATTTTGTCTATATCCTGTCCTTTTTATTAACAATTAAAATGTTGATAAAATTTTGGCTATATATATTATCGATCAATATATTGACAAAAATGATTTATTTTAACCACAAATACAGATATAACTTTATCATGTCAGATCCATACAATACAGTACAACACAAACAGATCAAGCACCCAAAATTTCATCACATCACAGCACAGATTAAATAACATGCAGACAGATATTTAACTGAATAAATAATTTGATAAATTATTTAAATTGGAAAAAAAATCAGGGATTCTCACCTTGGTTGGTTTTCAGAAGTCGTTCGCATTCAAAATTTGACTGAAAATTCAACTATCTCGGTTTCAACTGCGGTTGGTACTATCGCGAAGATCTTTCTGATACGATCTCAACGCAACTGAAATCATTCGATTTCGTCGCTGTATGAAGAAGTTGCGCGCGTTTAAAGATTGGATAATCAAATTATAAAAATAAAAATCAAACTATTCCCACCAATATTTGGATGCCACGTCAGCAGAGAGAGCCGCCTTCCTTCTTCGTGAACTCCATATCCTTCTTTGGTAAAATCGAACCCAACGTTGAACCTTAGGGTTCCACGCCGCTACCTCCACAGCCCACCGGAACCTCATCCACTACCGCCACGTCGAAGGTCAACCCGAGAGCATCCACCGCCCACGAACCCACCCAACTCGGTCATCACCTGCATCGGAAATCGAGCCCCAAACGCGCCACCTTCCAACTCGCAATCCTCTCTCCACGAAGCACCATATCCGATCATCTCCTTATCAATTGAAAGCCCTCTGGAAATACTTCGATTTTGTTTTTGGATTTTTGAATATAAGTAAGTGGATTGGAAATGGTTAAGGAATTAGTTTGGGATGATTTCTGCCATTCATTTGATACAGGCGGCGGCTGGCCATTTCGAATTAGGGTTAGGATATGTATTAAGGAATATTTATAATATATTATTAATTAATTAATCACTAAAAGGTCCGTTTAGCAACTTTGTCCGATTTCAGCCCAACGACTGTCGTTCTTACCCATTTACCCCCATTTCGGACTCATCTGGCAATGTCCTGCAGGTCCAAATGAATGTCTGCAGCCTGTTTTCTTAAATTTAAAATATAAAACATTTATTTGTTTAGTTTGAACGTATATTTAAATTTACCGGGGCCACATACTAACTCTAAAAATTCTAGAAAATTTATTTCTAGATATGTTTTGACGATACGGTCCTAACAAGACTAATTTTGTCGAATTCTGAGACTGTTTGAAAAATGGATATTTTTAAGCTGATTAAATTTGACCGAAACTGACAAAACACAGTTTCTTTTGCCACACTCGCATATTAATTCGAAAAATGATGAAAATTGAAACTTAGCAATAAAATGACATTCCGGTTCCAACAAAAGTGGTTTCGTCGAAAACAGAGGTCGTTTGAAAATTGACTATTTTCACTGGCTTTAAATATTATTAAAAATGAAAATTTTAAATTCTGGCACATTTTCCAACAAAATTCTTTAAAATAAAAATTTTAAATTGGCCCTGATTTTCCGGGTCGTTACAGTCTCCCCCACTTAAAATCTTTTCGTCCTCGAAAAGGAACTAGGCTAAAAGTTGTTTTATTAACTAAATTTTAATTTTACTTTTATTAATTTCATTTATTGGCTAACTTATCAAATATATGGCTTTTATATATTCAAAAATTATATTTCCAAATATTGGATTATATATATAATCAAAATACGTTAATTATGAACTTGTTACTCTTAACTCGTTCTAGGGCATTGCTAACCCCATCTCTAATGAGTTTTCTCATTCCAGGATACTACTGATCCTATCTCTAATGAGTATTCTTATTGGATATTACTAATCCAATCTCTGATGAGTCTTTTGTTTAGTTCTAATGAGTTGTACCCCAAAGATTTGAGCTAACCAAAGCTCTGATACCAACTGTAAAGACCCGGAAATTCCCGCTGTTTGAATCGACCATAAACCACACAGGTCTGACCCAAAAGGTGAAAATCTACGAATACTTTAACTTTGGGAATACAACACATCAGAACAAAAACACAGACTTTTATAACATCAATAATAAATGTTACATCAGAGTACAGAATATATCAGAGTACATCGATAAATAATACAGCGGAAGATACATTTAAAATAAATTAAATACATTGCAGCGGAAGGCCATCAATATTCTGGACCCGGCTTCAGACTTCAATCCAGGATCCTTCTTAACTATATCTGCAAAAAGCTACTCGACTGCCCGTGTGGAAAAGAGGGCACCCGAGTTTGCAAAGTGAAACAAACTACGAGTCAGTCATGGGACCGGTGTGAGAATTCTAAACTAATACAACTAATAAGACATATCCAAGGACCACGCCACTTTCACAGAACGGGTTTACTCCTATGGATTGCCAGTGCATAAACCAAAGTAAATCGAGAAATAACGCAATGTCTTTTGGAAAAATGAAACCATTATAAGACCCAGGTCCCATCACACAATGCAACGCACACCAGAGGATAGGGTTTTACCTTATAATGGTCAAAAGATGCTTGATACGTGAAAACGATATTATTATTATTAGTGTGTATATATATAGGTATATATATAATATACATTTAAATCATAATGTATCAATCATAGACGGCATAGTACCCCATCCTACTATGTCGCCATACTAGTTCTACAATCAAAACCGCAAGGTCGTATTGGAATTTGGATTCCATCATGAGTCGAGGCTAGGGGCAAGCTCCTCTCCGATTCGAGACACTCTAGCAAATGCCTCAGGATCCCCCGCAGTGAACCCTTGGATCTTCAGGGCCGGTCCCCGCCTATGGGCAGTGGATTAGTTATGCCTGAACACATGCTTCCCGGTCCCTTTGGACCTATAGTATGACCACCAACGGCCTATAAAAATAACGAGGCGCCTCAAAATCCATCATCCACATAAGTAAAATGTCAGGGCTGGTAGGTCACTGACACCACTCTAGCTAGAAAGAAACGTGTGCACTCCCTGCAGTCCGTATCCCGTTTTTGACTCATACCGGGGTGTGAGGCTCGCGGAGTCACGCTATACACAAAGCTACGCCTAACCAGGTCGTGCTTTGATCATCAACAACAAGGCCTGCTTTTCAACAAAAGCCTTGATCAATGCATCTTAGCATGCCACATTGTCAGTCCATACTATACCATTAATTTCTACCAATATATAACCCCTAAGCTCGTACGTCTCAGAGAAGGGTGTTAACCACCAAACAGATATATATTAAGAGAGATCAACGAATGTAGTATAAAGGACTACAACGTCAGATATACATTCCATTTATAAACTTATGCTCTGGGTCTGAGCGAAAGTCAAATCCGTACAAATCAACACTTCGTCCGAACGGCCACCACTGAAGCCCTTTCAAGGTAGCTACTCCTCTCATGGGTCTCAGTAGCAACACATCCATTCGATGTGAAGATCGCCGGTCTTCAATTACCATCTTTAAATCTTCGACTTAGAACGTCGTATAATCATTTGAAATTAGATTGAACTCGGTCTTTTCAAATGATTCTCGCATATATATATAATTTGAAATCCTTTCGTATCGTTATTGGTATTTAATAATGACCTATCACTACTTTTATTTATATAAAAATAGCTTAAATTAATTTAACGACGCTTCGGGTTAATGGGCGACCCTGGCGCTGTTTTCAACCAACTTTGATTAACACATATCTTGAAATCTAACCGTTGGATTTTGACGAAGTCTATATCGTTGGAAAGATCTTCCCAAAGCGGTCCTAACGGTTCCAATTTTGGGAAAATCCGACGGTCGGATCTTTCGGTATAACTGTTTAAAGTTACGATTGCCGATACGCGAACTGCCGCGCGCGTTTCATTTAATTTATAATTTATATTTATATATATAAATACCAATCGTTTGACGATTTCAATTATTATCGTCTATTCTTTTATCGCATCTAAAATGACGATAAAAATATCACTTTTAACATCTCTGTTTTATTTACACTAAATGTAAATAAATTATAGTTTATCTATCTTTCAATTCATTTACACTAGATGTAAATAAATTGTAATCTTTTTCTTTTCCTATTTATTTACCTAAATGTAAATAAATATATTCTTATCTTTATCTTATTTATTTACCTAAATGTAAATAAATGGTTTCATCTTCTTTTATCTTATTAATTTACCCTAATGTAAATAAATGTTTACCTTTACTTTTTCTATATTTATTTACACTAATTGTAAATAAATGCATCTTTTACTTATATCTGATTTATTTACATAAGAAAATTTAAATAAATCCTATTCACATAATTGTCATTTTAATCCTTTTTATTTACATAAGAAAATGTAAATAAATACGATTCACATAATTATTATTTTTATTCTTTTTTTTTACATAAGAAAATGTAAATAAATTCTTATTCACATATTTGTTCTTTACATTCTATTTATCCTTAGTTACAAAAAAATGTAATTTTATTTCTTATAATCTTAATTACAAAAAAAATGTAATTTTCTTTACAGCCTAAAACATGTTCTTTTAATTACATATAAAAATGTAATTTATTTAATCTCTTATTTATCTAATGTAAATATATATGTACTCCTTTGTCTATGTTTTATTTATTTACACTAAATATTTTGAAGTAATTTACATATATAAAATGTAAATTTAGAAAATTAGAATATGCTTTAACCTCCCACATTGGATAGGTATCGTTGTGATTACTGGACAGCCGGGCGGGTCCGGGCAGGTTTACATCACAACTCAATCCAACCTCGGGTTAAGCATCCTTGTTCTTATTTATTTATTCATACTAAACATATTTAAATAAATATTCTTTTTCTAATCCTTGTTCATTTACACAAATTGTAAATAAATGTTTTTCTTTTTATATTCCTTTTACTTTGAGAATGTATGTCTTCTGTCTATATTCCTTTTAACAAAAATGTCTATTTTTGGTCTCTTTAACTTCAACAAAAATGACATTGTAATGTGTCAATTCTAATTTAGACAAAAGTGGTATTTTAATTCATTTTGTTGACAAAATGCTATTTGTGTTTTTGGCACAGATTTACTTAACAAAAGTGCTATTTAGTTTTTATCTAACATAAAAATGTCTTTTTAGTCAACAAAACATGAAGTAGCATGTTTTGACTTTCATAACAAAATGGTCTGTTTAGTTAACATAACATGTTTCTAACAAATTTCACCCTTTTTACTCTAATGTAACTTTTCTAACAAAAGTGACAATTTATTTCTAATGTAACTTTTTTTAATCCTATTTTGTTTGCATCTAGAATTTGCAAACAAATGCACCTATTCCTTTTAATGTTTATTTGCAACGGAGGAAGCAAATAAAAGAACATTTTTATTCAATGTATATTCGCATTGGAGAATGCAAATAAAAGTAAAACTTTTATTTCTATGTTATATTTGCATTGGTGAATGCAAATAAAGGAACTACATTTAATTTCAATGCATATTTACATTGGTGAGTGTAAATAAAAGAATCAATTTTAATTCCACTGTACATATGTATTAGTAAATGCAAATAAGAGGACCAACTTTAATTTTAATGTATACTTGCATTGAGAATGCAAACAAAAGAATAGTTTTTATTTCAAAGTATATTTGCTTTTGTGGATGCACATAAAAGAACAGTTTTATTTTTCAAAGTATATTTGCATCGAGTAATGCAAATAAGGAATAAACTTCAATTACAATGTATATTTACATTTGTGAATGTAAATAAAGGAATAAACTTTAATTTCAAGGTATATTTACAATTGTGGATGTAAATAAAAGAATATACTTTAATTTCAACATATATTTGTATTAGTGAATACAAATAAAAGGGTAATTTTTCTTTTCAATATATATATATTTTTGTGTTAAAGCACAAATCAAAAAGAAAGACTTTATTTTCTATGTAATATTTTATTCAATCATTCTAATTTGACAAAAAATAAATGTTTTTATTTCAACTATACTAATTGACAAGAATAAATGTTTTTATCTAACTACACTATAAAAAAAAATTGAATATTTTGTTTTTAACCATTCTATATTGACAAAAGGAGTATTTTTGTTTTCAACCTTTTTAATCTACAAGAATGTTTATTTTTGTTTCAACTAACCAATTTGACAAAAATGTTTGTTTTTGTTTTAACTAACAAATTTGACAAAAATGTTTTTATTTAATATTGCCCCCAAATATAATATTGATAACAGTGTGTTTTAATCTTATCTTTTTATTAACAATTAAAATGTTAATAAAATTTTGTCTATATCCTGTCCTTTTTATTAACAATTAAAATGTTGATAAAATTTTGGCTATATATATTATCGATCAATATATTGACAAAAATGATTTATTTTAACCACAAATACAGATATAACTTTATCATGTCAGATCCATACAATACAGTACAACACAAACAGATCAAGCACCCAAAATTTCATCACATCACAGCACAGATTAAATAACATGCAGACAGATATTTAACTGAATAAATAATTTGATAAATTATTTAAATTGAAAAAAAAAATCAGGGATTCTCACCTTGGTTGGTTTTCAGAAGTCGTTCGCATTCAAAATTTGACTGAAAATTCAACTATCTCGGTTTCAACTGCGGTTGGTACTATCGCGAAGATCTTTCTGATACGATCCCAACGCAACTGAAATCATTCGATTTCGTCGCTGTATGAAGAAGTTACGCGCGTTTAAAGATTGGATAATCAAATCATAAAAATAAAAATCAAACTATTCCCACCAATACTTGGATGCCACGTCAGCAGAGAGAGCCGCCTTCCTTTTTCGTGAACTCCGTATCCTTCTTTGGCAAAATCGAACCCAACGTTGAACCTTAGGGTTCCACGCCGCTACCTCCACAGCCCACCGGAACCTCATCCACTACCGCCACGTCGAAGGTCAACCCGAGAGCATCCACCGCCCACGAACCCACCCAACTCGGTCATCACCTGCATCGGAAATCGAGCCCCAAACGCGCCACCTTCCAACTCGCAATCCTCTCTCCACGAAGCACCATATCCGATCATCTCCTTATCAATTGAAAGCCCTCTGGAAATACTACGATTTTGTTTTTGGATTTTTGAATATAAGTAAGTGGATTGGAAATGGTTAAGGAATTAGTTTGGGATGATTTCTGCCATTCATTTGATACAGGCGGCGGTTGGCCATTTCGAATTAGGGTTAGGATATGTATTAAGGAATATTTATAATATATTATTAATTAATTAATCACTAAAAGGTTCGTTTAGCAACTTTGTCCAATTTCAGCCCAACGACTGTCGTTCTTACCCATTTACCCCCATTTCGGACTCATCTGGCAATGTCCCGCAGGTCCAAATGAATGTCTGTAGCCTGTTTTCTTAAATTTAAAATATAAAACATTTATTTGTTTAGTTTGAACGTATATTTAAATTTACCGGGGCCATATACTAACTCTAAAAATTCTAGAAAATTTATTTCTAGTTATGTTTTGACGATACGGTCCTAACAAGACTAATTTTGTCGAATTCTGAGACTGTTTGAAAAATGGCTATTTTTAAGCTGATTAAATTTGACCGAAACTGACAAAACACAGTTTCTTTTGCCACGCTCGCATATTAATTCGAAAAATGATGAAAATTGAAACTTAGCAATAAAATGACATTCCGGTTCCAAAAAAAGTGGTTTCGTCGAAAACAGAGGTCGTTTGAAAATTGACTATTTTCACTGGCTTTAAATATTATTAAAAATGAAAATTTTAAATTCTGGCACATTTTCCAACAAAATTCTTTAAAATAAAAATTTTAAATTGGCCTTGATTTTCCGGGTTGTTACATTATCGCTTATCTTGTACTTATCTTACCTTTAGAGTATCCTCTCGCTAGTATTCTTGACCTTTAGTTAGGATAATCCAATTGTTGAAACATGTGTTTGAGACATGTTATGTATGATGGATGCAAAGTGGATGCAAGTGTTTGCTAGTGGTTGCGTCGTGGACGCATATACACACACTATTAGGTACTAGATCGGCTCAGTCACTTCATATTGCATATTGCATATATATGGATGTATTTAGTAAAATGGATGTATGAGGATTTTTTTATCATATGGATGCTGCATTCAGATGATGATTGTGCACGCATATAGAGATAATATGTAGCATTAAGGAACTTTTGCATACATAATGGACGCATGGCACTATCATGATTTGCATTAAGGAGGTCAACTGAATCAGTGGACCGCCTGATTTGGCATTAGATATGGACATATACACACACTGTGCATTTAAACATGAAAGCATTAGAAGTCTATAAGGACAATGGATGCCTGTGTTTGATGGTTGAGTAGATGGACGCTTGGATGTTAGGATATACATTCTTCTTGACTTGAAGATTTCGGGGTCGAAATCCTTTAAGGAGGGGAGAATGTAACACCCCGTAATTCTATTAATATTAATATTCACAAATTAAAGAATAACTAATCTCAGACGTGAGAATTTTGGGAAACGGGTTGCACCATTGTGTTCGTCTCGGAATTCTGGTTGAAATAGAGTCCGAGTTTGCGTGAATTGGACTTCATATGAAGAAGTTATGGCCATCGGAAGTTTCAGAAAATTCAAAACAGATTTCAAAAAATTTAAAATTCAAAATTCGAAGTCAAACAGGCTAGGCGGGAAATTTCCCACCCAGCACCCCAGGTCAACTGGGGAGTCGACTGGGCAGTCGACCTGGGTGTCGACCTGGTCAGGTCGGCTAGGGTTTGACTGAGCCCAATCTTGAGCTGCTGATGTGTCTTTAGGGCTGAGTTGGCAAATTTAACGGTTCAGGTTAGTTCTGAGTTGATCTGACGGCCTAAATAAATCCTAAACTCTATATATACCTAGGTAGTCTCTTACTCTAATTCACATGAAAAATAGAATAGCCACCGTCATACTGCCGCCATGGAACTCAGTCTAGCCGCCGCCAACTAAGAAGGAAGAAAGCTAATCAAAACCCTAATTCTACTCAACTCTAAAGCAAATCAAGACTCTCTTTCTCTTCTAATTGTGAGTATGATGACCTTAACAAGATTATTATTAAACTAATTAGATTAAGTTATGAATGGATTATAAGTGAATGATGTGGATTGTCATATATGTTGTTGTAAACCTTATGCTATCATGTAGGTTGTAAATCCTATGTTATGTGATGATGATATCCTATATGTTGTAAATCATGCTATGATGATATTGTATAGGTTGTAATTTTCTATGCTAAGTTGTGATAAATCATACATGTTATAAAGTCATGATGTTATTATCTATGCTAATTAGTTCATGTTAATCAAATCATAATGTTGATATTATTTGGGCTATATGACAAACCATGTATGCAAGTTTAGATTGATTAGTAAAGATTATGAACATATGCCATGACATCTATTTAGATCTAGAATTGTGCTATGACATGTGTGAGTTCTACGTGTTAGATGCTAGTTCACACCATCATCATGTTGCATAAACCATCTATGCAAGTTTACACATGAACTTGGGTTATGATTAGATTATGTAAGTTGTGACATTTAACCAAACAAGTTGACACCTTTAGATCCATGACATGTGTAGCTTTATGTAAGTTGTAGTTTTTTTTCCTATGCAAGTTTAGGTGTTGGACATCTATGACACATGCAAGTTTCACCCCTATTATGATTAGATCTATTTTATTTGTCTATATGTTGTGATAATTTATCTTTGTGCTATGAGTTAGACTATTCGAGTCTAACGTATATTTTGCGTTGAATAAGCGAACGTATAACGTGGGGTAGGGGTAATATTAAGGATTTAATATTAAGAAATTGGGGTGCAATTGATATGATTTTGCATACCATAAGTGGATGGCCATAATTGAGTCAATTATGGACATCATTAAAATTGGAATTAATTAATGATTTGAATAGGGATATATTTAAAACGGGGTAGCGGTGGCAACGCAAGTCCAACGGGATTCATATGCGTGTGTGGACCCGGGCTGGTAGGTAAGACGTTGTTGCATCGTGTAGGTATAAGCCGTGCATTCTCAAGTTGTATCGGGTTGCCACTTTAGGGGAGTGATACACCCCACTGTGGGACCAGCACGGGTATCTACGAGTAGGGAGCCGATCGAAAGTGGGTAGTGGGGTACACCTAGTGGAGATAGAGGCAGGCGGCACCTATGTAGTCAGCTAGGGGTACACGAAGCTATTTATATAATTTCTAAGTGAAGCAAGTGGGATCAACTTTGAGGGTGACTGGTGTGGTGCAGTGTAGCAATTATTCGTTAGTAATTAGGTGTGCCTTTAACGTTATCTTTATCTGCTCTTCCATACCCAATAGTTCATAGACATTTCCTTGTTTTCCGGTTTATGCCTTAGTCTAGTTATTTTGATAATAGTATTGTTAGAATTATCATACTCGCCAGACTTTATGTCTGACCCCCTCCATTCCTATCCTTTTTCCCCTCCAGGTCCTCAGGGTGGGCCCAGCTCTAGCGGAGTTTGATTGGATTGCTTTATCTCTCTTTTGGAAAGCTTGGACCGTTGAAGTAAAGTCCAGCTTGTTATCTTCTTTAAATGGCTATTTATGTAATGGGGTTATGTATTTTGTTTTATCAAGATGGATATTGTACTTGACTCTGATTGATGGTTTTCATGATGTAACAAACATGTTTAATTTCCGCTGCAATAAAATAAAGTTTTAGATTTCCAAGTACTACTTATTATCTGTCTTGTTGTAATTTTTCTGTTCTATATTCACTTAAAACCCTCTATGGAAGTTAATGCATTCCCTTTGTGAGTGACATTAATGGACGTGGGGTGTTACAGTTAACTTGCTAACCGGTTTCTTACATTCCTCCTTATGTGATTAATTTAATATAATCCTGCTTAATTGTTCCCTTAAACAATTATCTTAAATTATCAACCTTTCGGTAATTTTCAGTCTTCCTTACTTATCATAAACAATTTACTACATAAATCATTAAATAATTTCTGCGTAAAATATGATTATAAATGTAAATATATTTATAGACATCTAATTTAAATAACTTATGTAAATATAAATTTGAAACTCCAATTCAGTTAAAACAATAATTTTTATAACTTAAAACTCTATCAATTCGACTATAACGTCATTTTTATAACTTAAAACTCTAATTTTTATAACTTGAAACATCCAATCAACCATTAACATCCAATTAGGTTATAACGTCATTTGGGATAACAATTCATATGTGAACAATATGAAAATAAAAATAACATACAATTATTTGAGAAATCTGGTTAGATCCCTCCAACCTGTTCTTCCCTGTATCACAAATCATTATAAAAATTTATAATAGAATATGGAATAATATTCAATGAATCATCTAATACGATGTTAATATAAACGTCAACAACCACAAAACAAACAATAGGTATCCAAGACATTCAATCATCCAATTTATTATATTAAAAATAAATTTAAGTTATTTGAATTTAGCACATTATAGAAATCCAGAAGGTGTGAGAGTTAACTCACCTTTTTATTTCCGATTCGATGATTGTTGCGTTATTTTATACATTTCCAAACAAGCATTTGAAAATATATAAAATACCAGCCGCTTCTGAATCACGCCATTCCAGCTCGTACCTCTTTGTCCCAACGATTCCAACATCTGCTTTTTCGCGTGATTCTATGCATGTACGTGAATATTAATCCATTTATAAGATAACAATTATTTATAAGTCATAATTAATTAACTATAATAATTAACCTACATCAGTTATAGTGGTTAGACCCCCTCCATTCCTTTACCTGTCCATTCGCACTCCTCTATCTTTTTTTTTTCATCTTTTTTTCACATGAGCCTAAGCCCAAGAGCCCACTTTCGTTTCTTCTCCCATATTTCCTTCTTCTCCCATCATACATTTCCTAAAGCTTTTTCCATGCAACGTTTTCTCCCATGAACATCCAAAGCTTCCACAAAACAGTTCCATTCGCTGCCACAATACCACATTTACTCTCACCATTGCTTCATTCACCCTCCCAACTCTGTGTCCTCTACCCGACTTCGCCCTCACCTCACCAGTGTCGAGTGGCCTACCACCTCGTTGAAGACATAAACACCACCAACCCATCAAATCGCGATAGAACACCATGCGCGCACCCCTCTTCATGTCACCCCACCACGTCGCCTTCCATCCACGTGCCACCACCACGCCAAATTTGAAGCTCTCAGGTCACCATGACTTCAACAACCCCATACTGTTCAGAAAACATGGCGATATGTTTTGTCCTCGAACTTCTCAAAACTTGGCCAGTGTGCTTCTCTTCGACCCTCGACTTCGTATGCCACCTCCAAAAGTCTGTTCGCATTGGCCAACGTCATCTCTCGTCACTATGTTGACCAACTCACACGTTTCAAACTCCTCCACGTCGCCACCAAAACTTGCTCCAAATCCAATGCTCCACCGTCCACATTCGCACCCAACTATGGAAAAACTTCACTGACCTGAAACCCCTTGCATACGAACTCCCCTACCATTAGGATAAACAACTTTCCATTTTCCGTTCATTTCAAAGGAGGAGAGGCATGCCTGTTGAAATGTTGGTTCAAATATATACATAGTACGAATGGAAAAAAGAAGGTCAATGTTGTTTTTCTTGTTGGATTTTATATTTTACAGGGCTTCGGTTATATCAATATTTGAAAGAAGAAAAAGGACAGTGGTGGCTTGATTTTTTTTTCGGTGCTGAGCAGAAGAAATGGAGGACGAAGGTGCTAGTATAAAGAACATTAGGATGAAAATTTTCATTTCAAACTTGCTGTAAAAATGAAAGAAAGGTTGGTTTGTATTTATAGAAGAAGATGTTGATGTGGCTTTTGGTGGAAAATACGGTGCTGTAGATATACCTAGATAGAGAGTGTTGCTTTTAGAATAGACAAAAAGGAGGCCAGCTTGTTTTCGATTTGTAAAGATATGACCAATGATTTTTTTTATTAATATTATTTAGGCTCGGGCAGTCTACATAAGGCCAGGTGAATTTTTTTACTATTGAGGATACATGTGTGGCTAGTTTAGATGGGTGCAGAGATTTTTCTTTGTTACGCAGGTGATTACACATGGATGTTGCGTATTAAATGATGCCGCAATTGTTGACTTCGGATCAAATGTCCCTCTCACTAGATAGCAATTTTTTTATAAAGATATTAACGTCGCTCTTTCATAAGATATGAAATCTTTTTTCAAATATTACGCTGAGATTTGACAAAGATTTTGAAGAGATTTTGATTGAGATTTTGTACAATTTTATATAGATTTTATAAAATATTTCCGGATTCCCGATTAAATACCGCGACTGACGTTTCTAGCTTTGGCCTGATATTTTAAACTCGGCTTTTTAAATTTCATATTTAAATGGTATTCAATTTATTTAAAACCCTTTTTTTCATATAAAAATGCTATAGTTTTTTAAATGAAATTCCATAGCGACCTTCTGAAAATTTGATTTTGATTTAAAACAAAATATACAACATGAAATCTCGATTTTTCTCTTTCGTTAGAAAAATATTATCCAATAGATCCGGACATTTCTTGTTTCAAAGAAATCTGACTTATATTGGATCCTGTATGTCCATTTAAAATTCAAATCATAATATTACAAACTATTGCGCCGCTGCAGCTCGTTTTGTAAATAAATTATAAATTATGCGTTCAAACGCCGTTTAATAAAGGAATTCATTATTATAATTCAAAACAAACCGAATTAAATCTCTTTTATATTGCCAATTCATAAAATATTGCAATTTCGACTATTTCGAAATTAAAATATTATCATATTATTTATATAAAAAAATATCCAATACCATTGAATTCAAGATACTAAATTCCAAAACAATATCTAAAACCATTTTTAAATATTAAATTAAACGGTTAAAAATCTGGGTTGTTATATTCCTTCCCCTTTAAAAGAATTTCGTCCCCGAAATTATTAAGGTAGGAAAAATGTTGCAAACTCAGTAACTTTTCAAAAATCCAATTAACCAAAAACTTCACTTCCACTTTTTAAACCAAACCAATTAGTTTTAATTAAAAAACCAATTAATTTCTACTGAAAAAATTCCAAAAAATTTCTAAAAAGATTTGAAAATTTTCTAACACTTTAAATTTGGGAAATTTTTTGGCAGAGTCTCCCCTATATGGAGGGACTTTTGCAATATTGCAGGTACAAAAATAAATCCATCGACCCACATGGTCGAAAAATTCAATTCAAAAACCCAAAATTTATATTTTGCGTAGATGTACCTTTTTGCGAGCGTTATTATGCGATAAGCGATAAGTGATAAACTATACTTGGGTTTGCTCAATTATCATGTAGCTCTAAATAAACTGGATTCAAGCAGATCTAGAATTCTCTTGGACAAGTTTTAAAGATGAATTAGCTCTTCTGAAACTGTTCTCAGCTCTACTGAAATTCATTGTTTTTCAAAACAATGCTAGTTAGATTCAAATATTCCTATCATCCATACTATTTAGTTTACATGAAATTCCTTAATAACCAATCAATTCCATCCAATTCATTCATTTAGGGCCATTAGACTTTTAGTCCAATAGGTTCAACTTATTCATTCTAGATTGGTTTCAATCAAGTTTAAATCCATATTCATTTTTTAATTTATATTTGTGCAACCATCCATCCAATCCAAACATTCCATTCAAATTAGCATTGGTAAATCTAATTGCCCATATTATAATAATTTACGAAATTTACCACTTTTACCGCTTTATAAAATATATTGGGCAAAAATAATTTTTATATTAAATTACAAATACATGCCCTCATATATACACTTAAACTTAATCTAGGGTATTACTATCCCAATCTTTATCGAGCTGCGCTATAGAGCTAAGGTCATCACTAAACCTCATGCTTTGATACCACCAGTAACGACCCAGAAAATTCGATGCTCGAATTTTCGAAATAATACATAATCACGTACTACTTGCCAAAAATCCAAGCATCGAATCCCAAATTGTTAATAGAAAAAAATTAGAGGGTGAGAGAAGAAAGAAATATTAGAATAGAAGAATAAGAAGATCGGAGTCTCACAACGGAACGAATTACAACGTCAGAATGTATATTCATATGAATCAATACACACAGCGGAATAAAACTAGTATTAGTAAACACATAGAATACGCCTCGACTTCAGCTCCTCTTCTAAAACTCCAAGCGAACCTAACCTAGAAATATACTCAGTTTGACCCTAGTACATTTGAAGTAGAGCATAATTCACCTAGATCAGTCTGGAATACTTTCAGTGATAAATTCACATGACAAACAACTTTCTTAACTTTAGAAATCCTTTTAGAAAGAAAAGGATAACAGTAAGACCATTCCGCACATAAACACATAAGGTTTTTACCTTACTATAACCCAAAACATT
This sequence comes from Allium sativum, assembly GCA_030737875.1. Lineage (NCBI taxonomy): Eukaryota > Viridiplantae > Streptophyta > Magnoliopsida > Asparagales > Amaryllidaceae > Allium > Allium sativum. Next base: position 155,872,285 of record CM060912.1, read on the forward strand.
TTTGATATGTCAAAATCCAGTGATATTATAATATTGTCTATCAAATCACAAATAAATAACCATCTAGCATAACGCTTGCATCTCACGCTCTACATATTCGTTATACAATCAAAAACTGCAAGGCGCTTAATGGATACTGGATTCCACTATGACAAGGTATGGAACCACCTTCCGATCAGTGTACTCTAGAGGGGATACACTGGGGTACAACAAGAACATCTTGCAACCCGCCCACATATGACCAGTCACTCATTCATCTTGAGTGGACTGAACGTATTGTCACCATATGGTTTTATGAGCCACATTCCTTGTTCTTCCACTTTACTTTTCCTAAAGCTTTTGAAAATGTATGTGTGTACTTGCCAAGTATAATAAACAAGGATCGTGTAAGATGACGAACAATAGTCAAGTATGAAGTAATAGATAATCACAAAACTGTATAATAGTAAATGCAGTAAAAATAGAAAAATCACACCAGAGATTTTTATACTGGTTCGGAGCACCGTCCTACGTCCAGTTCCAGACTTCTTCTGGATTTTCACTAATCAACAAACTCACTTCACCCAGAGGAACATGTATACTACACCCGAGCAGTCGAATGGGATTTCACGCCTCTATCAACATGAGAACTTCACAACCTGCCTCTTACAACACCGAGGACTTCAACAAAGAACAAGAGTTTGACTTCTGATTGTGTTCTTGAATAACACTGAATAGCCAACAGTTGAGTGTACCCTTCCAATAATCTTATCCTCAAGTATATAATGTGTATGTGAAGATTGAAGGAAGTATATTACTTATTGAATCAAGAGATATGAAATAATTTCAACGATTCAACAAGTAATTTGAATAATGGAGAGCTTTTTAGTATGCAAGAATGTATAGAGTTTAAGATCAGAAAATATGAGAAGATTTTGTAATGTGAAAAAAATGCTTTGATGTATATATAATCGTTGAAGAGTTGTCAACTTGCATGAAGATTTTTATCAAAGAGATGAACCCATTTCCTTTCAGAAATGAAAAGGAATCTCTTCATGAAATACGATGCCTTTTAGAAAATATGGCTGTTGTAAAATATGACCGTTGGAAATATGACCATTAGAAAATATGATCGTTAGAAAATATGGCCGTTGTAAAATATGATCGTTGTAAAATATGACCGTTGGAAATATGAAGTGTCTCTTCGTGAAGTGTCTTTTTGTGAAGTGTCTTTTCGTGAATTGTCTTTTCGAAATGTCTTTTCGCAAAGTGATGAAGTGTCTTTTCGTGAAGTGTCCTTCCACGAAGTGTCTTTTCACGAAGTGTCTTTTCGCGAAGTGATGAAGTGTATTTTCGCGAAATGTCTTTTCATGAAGTGTCTTTTCGCGAAGTGTCTTTTCGCGAAGTGTCTTTTCACAAAGTGTCTTTTCGCGATGTGTCTTTTCACGAAGTGTCTTTTCGCGAAGTGTCTTTTCGTAAGTGCATTTGTGTATGCTATATATTTGAGGACAGAATTTAACAATGTATAACACCTCTAAGACACAATTAAATAGATAATCATAACCTTTATCATTTTTCCTTTGATCTTCTATTCTTCCTTGTCATGAATCAAAAACCTTTGATCTAACATTCTCCCCCTTTTTTGATTGATGACAACCTCTTGCAATCTTGTAGAGTTATTTATTTTCTCCCCTTGAATGTATGCTTGCATATATTTATCTCCTCCTGAATATAAAGCTTTTCTGCAATATTTTGTTAGTGCTTACATAAAATACTTACCATTCGTTACCCTGTAACAAAATGTTAGTATATAATGCATATATATTCCATAATTTTTCTCCCCCCTTGTCAACAATTAAAAAGAATATGTAACATGATAAAGCAGTAATCGAAAACAAACAAGAGAAACAAGCATAGATAGTTTTCAAAGAGCATACGAGACTATTTATTATACGTCCATAGAGATACCTAAATAGTCTTCTCTTAGTTGTGGTGTACCTACAAAAAATATGATGTATATACTTTGGTACCCACTTGTTTTGATTGGGTCCAGGAGTTAGATAGAAGGTAACCATACCCAAGAGGGTTTAATGAAACCTTTAAAGATAAAATTTTCATTATTAACTACAGAATCAAAATAATCATCAATATATTTTTCTCTATTTCTCCAATTTACAGGAACCCAAATACTTAAGTGGTTTCTATTGATATTTCTTTTCGTACTTCTAGATGTCATAGAAGTATTCGAATAATAATTGGATCTAGGATGCGTATTAGTACTAGCAGTGCTATTCTTATTGTACATAAAAGCATATCTAGTACTATTTCTATGATTGGTTTTATTATATCCTAAACCACTTTTATCATGTAAAGGTCGAGATCTAGATAAAATCATATTTAAATCATTTTGACCTTTATTAAATTTCGCGAACTTATTTGTACATTTTTCAAATTTTATTCCAAAGTCGCGATTGGTATTTTCAAAAGAAATTTTGGTAGTTTTTACGATATCAATTTCCTTATTGAATTCAGAATTCTTCCTTTTTAAGGTTTCATTCTTATTTTTGAGATAAAAAATCTGAATTATCTAAAGATGATTGTAATTTTTCAGAACTTTCTTTTGAGTTAGAAATTTCATTTTGCAAAATATTACTATTCACCCTTAAAAGCTCACATTCTTTAGATAATTCTAGATTCTTTTTTATTAAAGCTCCATTCGTCTTTTCAAGAGACGAAATTAAAGAACTAGAATTATTTAAAGAATCTTCTAATGTTGTATTTTTATTTTGTAAACCATCGATTTCCTTTAAAAGAACATTTTTTATCTTCTAGTCACTCATTTTCTTTTTGAAGGAAATCTTTTTGATAAACAAGCTCTTCTAAGGAATTTTCAAAATATTTGTCTTGTTTAACTAACAAATTGATTTTCTCTTTAAGTTTGGAATTTTCTTGCTCACAATCTTTATACTTGGCTAAAATAACTGCATTAAGTTCACCTAAACTTTTAAAATCTTTTAACAATTTTTCATGGTCTAATAAAAGATCTTTATATAATGAATCTACACATACTAATTGTGATCTGACTTTAGCCGTGAGACATTTGCTTCCTTGCTCTCTTGATTCCGCTTTGTTGCTCTTCCACTTTCTAATTCCTTGACTAGATTTCTTTATTTCCATTTGTTCTAGGATGTTGTTATGATCTCTAGAACACCAGGCTCTGATACGAATTGAAAGTGTGTGTGTACTTGCCAAGTATAATAAACAAGGATCGTGTAACGACCCGCATTCTACGCCTCGAAAGATCGTAGAATATTTATTTCTTTCACATACGAAGTCGTATGGTCATGCAACTTTGGGAGACGACTACTGGGTTCATTTCCCATGTTCATGATTTTTGTCGATTTTTAAATGACCGTTTTGCCCCTAGCTGATACTGTTTTGGCCATAACTTTTGACTGGAAAGGAGTTTTGACCTGAAACCCCTAACAGCTAAGCCAAATGGGGGATTTCGGGATTAGAGGTATTTGAGGGCTGCTAGGGTTAGGATTTCGTTTTTTCACTCATTTTCCAGCCGCCACAAGCTCCCTCTTCAATCTAACAGTGGCCTCCATCATCTAAAAACACCTCTAATCACTTCTTAATCAAGTTTTGGCTTAAGCAACATCAAATCAAAGGGGATTAGCACCAAAGCAAGGTTGGAGCTGCTGTGTTGCATTGGGAACAGTGCCAAATAGAGATTCATTTCAGTTTTGGGGTTTTATTTTTGGCTAAGGTGAGTGATTTGCATAGTTTTGCACTAATTACGGTTAATTAAGGGTAATTAGTGAAGATTAGCGAATTTATACACCAATAAATTCTGGAAAAATATTTATAAATTCTAAAATAATATTTTAGACCTCAGTTAGAAATTTGGTTTAATTTGATTAAGTTTTGCTAATCATATCATTAGTTTTGCCTAAACATGCTTAAGGGAAAATACGGGATTTTGGGTATGTTTGATCCATTTCACATGTTAAGATTGTTGTTTTGGTGTTTAAGGTCACTTCTATTTGTTGCTATGACTGTTTGGAATGATTTGTGGTTGTTTAGAAAAGTTAGATTGGTCGAAAACGTCGTCGAATGGCGTAAACAAGTCACTGGAAAAAGTTTCAGAAGATTGTGCAGGGTTTCGGATCGGATCGGGTTAGGGGCTCGGATCGGATAGGAGAGCTGGGCAAGGAATCCGAACCGAACTGAAGTCTGGCACAAAGGAAGTTTGGCAAGAAGGAAGGCCATTGCTTAGAGTTGGAGTTGGACAGAGGATCCGATCGGGCTAGGGAGCGGGATAGGATCGGAGTAGGCAAGCGAGCGGGATCGGATCGGAGCAAGCAAGCTGGGCAGGAGGGACGAACCGAACCGAATGGAGCGTTGCATCCGAACCGAACCGAATGGAGCATGGCATCCGAAGCGAACCAAATGGAGTGTGGCACCCGAACCGAACCGAATGGGAAGTCTGGAGATGATTTATCCGAACCGACTGAAGCAGATTGAACCGAACCGAATTGAACTTCCATCTCTTCTATGCAATGACTCTTTTGAAGACCAACTCCAATTCGATCAAAACCCGAGATGCAAAGGAAGTCCAAATGAGGAGATTTGACTCAGGATCCAGTTGGGAACCAATGAGTGGGCTTCATGATTGGGCTTTGCTGCGGGACGTGTGCCAAGGGGCTGTCGATGTCTATGACTTTGGATCACTATGTATGGGAGGTACGTGGACGGATTCATGGCCATAGTGGCCTAGGTACGACTAAAGGGCTATAGACCAATGAAGTAGGGTCATTTGTAAAGATTTGGTCATGACTCCATGTGGTAAGCTTGGTAGTACCAGTAGTTGTACAAGTCGAACTCCATCACTACTTCAATGGGTCTAGTGATTGACAGTGGTGGGCATTGTATTCTTTACGCACTGAGTGAGAGACGTGAGGATGGTTGCTATGCTTGATTTGTTTGCCATCATTATGACATGCACACCCCCACCCCCGTATTCTTTACACCATTTGCTATGGCACCTTAGAGTATTGTACAGTATGTAGTGTTAACTCTTTGGTTGCAGGTCCAGGTTCAGGTATGGTTTAGTATACCTGTTATTGTTCTGTTTAGCTGCTTATCGCTCATACCAAACTTTTTGTCTGACCCAGAGTTTTATGTCTCTTCTTATTACTGTGGGTGCTCTCACGAGCAGACTAGAGACAGGTTAGCTGGGTATGCACGAGTAGCTGATCCGGAGACGAGCAGGAGGCTTCCACGTATGATATATATAGTATTCTCCCTGTGTTGTTGAAGATCACTACTTGGGCATTAGTAGTGCATCTTCTACTTTAGATTTCTTTTGCTTTCGAGACAGTTTAAAGTTGTATTAATCATATTGGATCATAAGCTGTATTTGGATTTCCGCTGCTATGTTGGTTTAGTTTTCAGCTTATGCACTGTCTCGCCTGTTTTATGTCAAGATTATGTTACTATTATATTTTGTTCCATGCGCTGTGAGACATTCTACAGGTTCCTTGTTAGTTCATTCTCTTCTTTCTTTTCTTTGGCGACCGTTCCGTGCTAGCTGGGCAGGTGTACAGCGCACTTACGGAGGAAATGCCAGCTAGTGCGGGGCGGGCCGTCACACTTGGTATCAGAGCTCTAGGTTGAGTAGTTAACCTAGGGAAGTTATCAGGGAGAGATAGTATATGTATATGAGAGCGCGTATTTGTGATTATTTTTGTTTTAAAAGCTATACATATATCTATACTATACTATTAAAGTTGAGTTAGTTTTAGATGGCTCACAAGCCCCCTTCAATCTTTGAAAGGAATGCATTATAGCATGACACGTGTAATGTTGAGTGAACCGTCTTTTTTTCCTCCTCCCAAATCACGTTTACGCGTTCCTTACTTTGCGACTTTGCCTTCGTTTTCACCTGTTGCCTCATGCCTCCTCCACTGTAAATCCTAGATCCGCCCAAAATCTCAAGCGTTCCAGCGATTTTCAGTAGCATTCCATCACAGATGTTCATACACTAAACCATCACAAGCGTACAATTTCTATTTCCTTTTCATTCCCGCTGGCATAGTAACCCTAAATCTAATTTTGTGTGTTTAGGGTTGCGTCATTCCAACACAATACCAAGTGACGATCAACGTTGTACACTACTGGGCGATGATGATTTGGTCTAGCCTGCCTTTTATCACGCCTACCTGGAAAATCCAGGAGAATCTACATCGCTCGCCCCCAAATTAATCCGTATTTATGGAGCAATGCTTGATTTTCAGGTAATTTTTGAATCCTTATCTTTCATCCATTTCTTTTCATTGCTGAAATTCGTTTAATTTTATGCTTTAATATTCTTCCGTCATTAAATTAAAATTATGTTTTTCCACCATTTATTGCAATTATTTTCAATTTAAATCCGTCGTGGTCCGTGGTTGATTCCTTTGCCGGATTCAGGCACATGGGAAGCATGCTTTGCATTTTCTGATATATTTTTATAGCACTGCATCTCATCAAACTTGACCGTTTTTAAATTGACGAATGTTATATATTCTCTTAATTAAATTTCAGTATCACTCATTTACAAACTATAGATGGCTTTTGTATATTATGTATTATTCAGTTTTGTTCATACGTTTATCTATAACTTCTTTAGTCACTTTATTTTGCATCTTCCCCTATTTGTTTCGGATTTCCATTCATTCATATTTTCTGTTTTTATGTTATTTGCCCAGACCCGAGGCCTAGCTATTTTCTTAAATGGAAGAATTTACGTTTTCATCGTTTCTTCATTATGTTTAACATGTCGCAGCTGGAAGTTATCATCATTGAATCATCTGTTATGTAAAAGAGAGCCTCAATGCAATTGTGAAAGACGTGTGGATGGTTAATTTCAATTCCTATTACACGATAATATACTTAAGGTAATATATTTTAGATACAAACTATATTTGTTATATAGTGTGTCGTGCGTGTACACACACAGCAAAAACACAAACTATATATCCTTCATACCAAAATTTTGTTTACTGAAAAAAAAAAGCCATTTAAATCATATTTGTTATTGATTATGCTATCAAAATATTCTTGGATTTAAGTAGAAAAATTATTCAACTAATATTACCGATTAACATGTTCACAACTAAATTTAATATATTTTTTAACTTGCAACTACTATTATCCATAATCGAAATATAGTAAAAAAAAATTGTTGTCGAACTCTCCCAATTTGTCTTTGTATGATGAGTCGATGACGTTGGCATTCATTTAGTTTGGGATCGTTTTTTTTCTTTTTGAGTGTTTATATCTACAAATTTTGCACAGTTGAGTTTAGGCTTTATGTATTAGATGCCACTTTTGTGTTTCACTGTTTGTGCTTTTGTATCACAAAAACTTGATTAGTTATAGAATACCTGATCATTCTTCTATTCACTGCCATCTATCTTTTGTAGTCTGAAAATTTTAATGTTTAGATTTGTTGATTATATGAGAGTGCTACTTCGAAATTGAGTTACCATGTGTTAGTCGCCAAGCTTTAAATAATTAAAATTTGGAACTATGTGTATTTACAATTTTTTTACATTCAAGCGAGAAATGTAGTCATCTTTTGTAGTCTGAAAATTTTAATGTTTAGATTTGTTCATTATATGAGAGTGCTGCTTCGAAATTGAGCTTCCGTGTGTTAGTCGCTAAGCTTTAAATAATTAGAATTTGGAACTATGTGTATTTACAAATTTTTTACTTCAACATTTAATATGTCATTTTATGTTTATAGTCTTAGTGAGATGGTATTATTAATCCTTTGATGTTATTACCATGGAGGGATATGACTGAACTAAAATTTTGTAGATTGGTGTAATGTACTGTTTATACTTTGAATATGCATTCAAATCTTTGTATGAAATCTTTGTTCATAAAAGCCTTTTGTTGTTTGTTTTAAATTTAAAATGTACAATTCTATTGTTTATGAGACCATCCAAGTCAATGAAGACAGCTTCACCTAAAAATATAGTTGATATGTATGGACTTATTTCCCTTTTTTACTTTACTCCTTTATGAAACTTCATGTTACCAATCTTATTCTGCTTCTAACATCCATTTTTGAATAAAAATTTAATATTTTTACTTCTATAAATCCATTTCCCTTCTGAATATAGTGAAGCATCTTTTCTTTATGGGAACCTTTCAAAGTTTCCTAAATGTTTGTTTGTCATCTAAGGTTTCCAAAGAAACTTAAGATTAATGTTGCACTATTAAAAGGAATCTTTAGATATATAATAGATATATAATCACCTTTTCTCTTTTATGAGAACCTTTTAAAATTACCTTATTTTTTTTTTCTGTCTAGGTTTTCTAATGAAATTTAAGCTTTTAATACAACACTATTGAAAGGATTCTTTTCAAAATAGTTTTGCTCAAAAATCATGACTTACCTCTCACAAATTGGTTTTTAGCTCAATAAGCAAGTTGAGTACTCAAGTGCAAATATGAATGCTTCACTATAGGAAACTACTATAACCAAAATAAATATAGAATCACAACTGGTAATGCAAAAGATGAGATATTTAAACATCAAAATATTGAAAAGTATACATATGTATCATATTATTAGTTTTAGTTTGAAGTGCTTGGATTGTTTTCTTTTTTAATCCTGATCTATCAACAACAGAGTTGTTGTTCTAGATTGAAAAATGGAAAACTGTCCGACATGACATTGATAGTCCTGATAATTGAGGTTGAATGGTTAGGAAAACAATAACAAATAAATTATGACCTTTTCCCTTCAAATGACATTGTAATACTTGAATATATATATATATATATATATATATATATATATATATATATATATATATATATATATATATATATATATATATATATATATTCGTTAACTGTAACATTTAATGACACATATGCAGTTTTCTTTCCAATTCCAAATTGATAAACTATTTTACAAACATTTGTTTGTGCAGTATGCATAGGACATTACGGATGTGGAAAAAGATGGTGAATGCTATGGACATGAAATGGAGGTCAGTCATCGATAATAGTTTCTACAACGCCTATTCTTCGAGGAAAGCTAGGTTGGTCCACTTTCGCATGCCATTATTCCTCTCTATGTTACTCTATTGGCCACTGTAACCTCAATTAGTCCATCAAATCGCCTTTGACTTCATTTGTTATTTCCTCTTCCTGAAAATGCACCGAACTCTAATCCTTCAAGCATCGCTAATCGCCTGTCATCGTGGATTCAAACTGGAAACTTCGGTCCTAAAGTAAACTAGGTAAAATCATGTTTGTTAATTTTAGCTATTTAATTTAAATTTGGGTTTTTAAACATCATCGATGACTATTTCTTTTGTTTTCGTATTCTCTTAGGGTAGAAACTGCTATTACTTGTGTGTTGATTGAAAAAATGGCTCTGCTGGTTTGCTAGAAGCCTATAATAACCGAATCATGAAATATCATTCCATGAAATCAATTGAATATGGGCGTAATCGATATAGAAGAACATAAAATGTGACACATTAGGCAAATTTTCTATATTCAGATTTTCCCCCCAAATTTGATAACCTTTTACATATCATATTTTGAAAAATTAGGTGCTGAAGGCTATGCATCTACCATAAACCTATATATATATATATATATATATATATATATATATATATATATATATATATATATATATAAAATACAATCAAAGGATCAAGTGCATTCATATATTGTTAATAATTTTAGTACAGTATGAAAAAAGTATAACTTTTACTCGATTACATGCACATAGATCCTACTTAATCTAAATATCGTGTCATGAGGTTGTTGTGGCGAACACCGAATCCTTTATCTATCATATGCTACTGTTCTATCTATGGTTCATTCTTTTCTAAATCAAAGATCAATAGTAAATTAGTAACACAGGGACCCTCAAGGTAAAATTCCTTGATTCTAGAATACTGATGCCATTGGTATGATGTTGTTTACTTTGAGTTTGCAATTTGTTGAAGATGGTGCAATTTAATAGTTGCATCCCTAGAATTTCAGTTTATATTTTTCTACTTTTGTAGTTGGTGTATATGATGTGGTGGTATTTTTGGGGATGAGACTCTTAAGTATGCTTCAACCTTCTTATTTCTAAATATAAATGTTAATTGCTAACCTACGGTGAAATACCTTAGCTTTAGATTTTATTTAACCCATATTATGTCACCATTCACATATAATTTGTGGATCTGTTGAGGATAAGAAATATTTAATTCCTGTGTTGTTGTAAGAGTGCTCACATTTAATTATAATGGATAAATTTACTTTCAAATTTAGCATGCTGTATTTTATGTCGTAATGATATATATATATATATATATATATATATATATATATATATATATATATATATATATATATATATCAATGTCCGATGACAGCGAACAGCATGTGAAGAAATTTGATTTTTAGCTTAACATGCAACATTCACTGGATATGGGCCTATGCAAGCAGGAAACAACATGGATGTCAAAGGCATTTGATACTTTTGGATTTTTATACCATTATTCGTGTGTGCTGAGAGAAAATATGCACAAAGTTGACACAGTATTTGATGCTTATGTCCAAGGTTTAGGAATATAAGGATGCAGCTGAGATTGCTATATAAGAAGGTGCTTGGATTTATAAAATAAGCAGCATGTACCTATGTAGAATTAAGTACAATATATAACAATGTCGATTGTTTTAATGCTACATTGTCGGTGGTTAGCTTGAGGTTAGTTAAAGTGAAATTCATTAGTTAAAGGTGAAATTCATTCAGTTGTTATATTCCTCAACTTTTCAAATTTTCAACCTTACAGGTTAAAATAAAATGTTAGGCTTGAATGTAATGCAATCAGAAAGCATTCTTTCAGAACCAACGTTGTAGGGTTTTCTTGACATATAACCAATTTTCCTGGGGACCTGTAACTCTGTTATGGTCTGCTCTGGAAAAAGTTGCGGCCTAAAATGAATATCGAAAGCAATATCTCTCAGGTAAATATAAGTTTTATTATTGCACCATCATCTCTATAGTAATGGCATCATGTTATTGACAATGAACTATAGCATTTGCTTTCAATGAAGTTTCTGATTTTTGTTTTCAATAATTCTTCGCCACGCAATCATTGACGATTCTCTGCTTAACCCTAATTTATATTTAACAGCCATCAATTTTAGTTTGAGCAAATTTAAGAATTCTACCACATCACAACATGGCCTAGCTTTTGATTTCGAACGTTCTTTCTCACGTGATCACTGATGACTACCAGTCTTTTCCAACCATCCAATGAGTTCTTCCCCTGCATGTGCAAATTTGGTCGCATAAAAGGTGAATTCCTTTACCAAAATTTCCCCTCTTATCCATTTTCTTTTATTTATTTATTTGCTGTCTGAATGCATTTATTAATGTTCTTATGATTCTTGGTTGATTTCGAGACAAACTGGAAAATCTCTTTAATATGATTTCCTTCGAGACAAACGTTTAGTGCAAAGCACGAGCTCAACACATTTTCTGTTAAATTGATTTATGATTTTCTTTCCCTTCACATAATGCTATACAACAGAGAGTTGTGTCCTCATTTCTTTGGATGGATGCATACCTGGAAAGTTATATTCTTTTTTAAACTTCCTCTCATGTGTGTATAATATGTCTCTTGGGATTATTTTGCTGGGCTGTGATATTTAAAATGTTTCAGCTGCACTTTACAGAGGCAAAGCACTGAAATGTAGTCGACATGGAATAATTGGTGCTACAACTAGGGGTCATGTCGATCGCTACTACAAGCTGGTGCTATAACTAGGTGTCATGTTGACCGCTTCCCAAAAACATAACACTCGGTTAGGCCCAGTGTTAACTTCATTTATTAACCTTTATGTTACCTTTTGCATCATTTAGTCCGTTTTTTTTATTGCTTTAGGCTTGCAGCGGAGTAGAGGGTTGTATAAGCTTGGTCTGATCAAATTTGTCTTTTCTGGCCTCATGGAATCTTGCATGGATAACAAATTAGAAGGATAAAAGCTAAGAGGTTGCAGCCTGAAATAAGAAAACATTCAAATGGTGCTTTTAGAAAATATCTAGAAGCTGGCGAAAAATGGTTTGAAAATCGCGGAGACAATAACAAATCTTTAAAACATGAATAGAAGGCTTAAATGAGACATGCAAAGAATTACACCTACATATATTGGTGGTTCCCTTGGGAACCGGTGGCCAGACTTCAAGCATTACAGTAGCGATATTACCGCTAATTTGTCCTGGTTTCTTCAGTGATATGGGCCTTTCTCCTCCCAGAACTGTTCTTTAGCATTAACATCCAGGTACTGGAAAAGCATTGGTTGTACATGCATTAATCCATTGTATAACATTTACTTTCATTGATGGATGGTTGGAAATTTCAGGGTTCACTTATAGTGGCAGCATGTTTAAAGGTTTTGTATTTTACATCAGAGGAAGACTTTCCATCATTATTTAATTTTATACAAGACTGCAATTCAGCTGCTACTTAAATTTTCGGCAAACACTTTAATAGCATTTTCTATTGAAAATTAAAGATTCAATAACAATTAAGGCTAATATTTTGCTAGATTTTGGTGAATTACATAACCAACACCAAAGTATAAGGAAGATTGGATTACAATTAATGTGCATGAATCAATGATAGTGGAAGTTGCCATGGTATATTTTCAATTAATGTGCATGAATCAATGATAGTGGAAGTTGCCATGGTATATTTATAATGCTTAGACACAATGATTGACTTTTATTATGTTCATTCACTCCTACTACTGAAATTAGTTGGGTCATGGTGGCTTTCTACCAGTTGACAAAAATTCAATCTACAAACTTCCATTAAAAAGGTGAAGGTTGAAGTTTGAGAAGTAACTAAGTTTTGAAACTCAGTTTGAGACTGAGCTTAAAATTCCGTTCAGAGAATTAATAACTCAGTTTGTGACTGGGTTACTTAAAACATCAAACGGATTTTAAAACTCAGTTTAATAACTGAGCTTGAAATTCAGTTGAAAACTAAGTTTTAACCTTAGTTTAAAACTATGAGAGAAGTACAAGATTGTGAAGTGATTTTGTCAAACATATTTGATTGGCTACCATGTATTTGACCATTGCGCATATGTTTTGAAGATGAAAAATACATTGCAAATTATGATGGATAGTTGTATGTTTGTTGACATTATATGTTTCCCATTTGTTTTTGCATAGTTACAGTACATTTTATTTTAAACTAAAACATGATTGTTTATATTTTATGAATATGATAGAATTCCAAAATATTACGGGAGTTTACAATTTTTGTCACCAACATATAATAGACTTTGCTTATTTTGACATTTAGTTGTTAGCTGAAGCTTATTAAAGTCATTCTTTAAAATTTATTAATAATGAAGTTTTGATTTAACCTCTTAAGTAGACATGTCAAAGAATAAAATGTTCTTAATCTATTTTACACAAGTGCGTAGGTTATGGATCAAATATGGATGTAATGAACATTCGGTTTCTATCATTACCGGCTGCATGTTTCATTTAGGTGTTTGGTGTCTTATTTGTGTTGTGGCTGCCTGTATTAATATGCTCTTTGATTTTTTTTCAGGTTAATTATATTTTTCTAAATGACTAGATTCCAAAACATTGGCGGAAGGTAAAGGAACTTTACTTCTTTCTTGAATGAATATGGAGTTAACCAAGATAACCAAATTTATTTACGTATTTGGAGTCTTATGTGTGTCAGGGCTGCATGTATTTCTATGCTCTGCTATTTTTGCTCACATTAATTCTGTTTTTCTAAATGACTGGATTCCAAAGGAGCAGCAAAAGGTAAAGGATTTTTTCTGTTTGTGACATAATATGGAGTTAACCAAGATGACCAATTTTTCAAGGTTCAACCCTGTACGAGATATTCGCAGCCATATGATTTGCTAGAGCTAATAATGGTAAAATTAGCACTAAATAGTTTAAGCAACTCCAAATATTTTTTTATCCCCTTTGAAATTTGATCATTTTACCCTATTACATCAGCTCATTGCTGGATGAGGACAATGAACATACAAAGATATTGGCCATTGCCTGTTTGAGTTCCATCACACTTATAACTCTAATTACAATGGATGATGAACACACACACACACACACACACACACATATATATATATATATATATATATATATATATATATATATATATATATTAAGCTTTGAATTATATAAACTGAGAATGTGTTGTTTCACGTTATATTTTGGAGATAATTGCACTACTTAGTGAATTTATGGAACATTTATAATGAAATCACATTATACACCAGCATAAAAATGATATTATATGTATATGTACATATAGTGTGTGTGTGTGTGTATATATATATATATATATATATATATATATATATATATATATATATATATATATATATATAGTCTTATAGTTTAAATTATGATCTTTATAAACTGAAAATGTGTTGTCTCACGATATATTAGAGATAATGCATTACTTATTGAATTTAGGAAACATGTATGTGATGAAAGCTCATCATATATAATAAATTATTACCATTATTCTTGAATTTTGTTAATAGCATCATATACAATACATGAATTAATGGATATATGGTAACTACCTAAATTATTATTCAGAAAAAAGTATTTTGGCTGTTAAATCTCACTTTATATTATGATATGGCAATAACTATTAGTATTCAAATAAAGAACAATAACCTCTATATTATGATATTTTTGGTCATTGCTTGTGACATTTTTTTTATATCGTGTCCAAAGTGGAACTAAATTATTATGGTTTATTTTTTACCTTTTATGCTTCATTCCTTTACTACAGAGTAAAGGAAAACTTTTTGGGAATCACATATTTCCCTGTTTTTGCATGCCTATCGTTTAATTGTTAATGGAAATAAGGTTGCTATATAACCTTTTTTGGGAATCACGTATTTCCCTATTTTTTTTTTTTTGGATAAGCTAACAAAATTGGTATTCACTGCTATTTTTTGTCACTTCTTCCAGTTTTGATTTTGTTATTATCACATGATATGTTGTCTTGAACTTTATATGACCAATCATAAATGTTTTATTTATGTTTTAGGTGTTTCTTCTTCATCCTTGATTCTAGGAGCAATAATCCTCTTCTTCTCATAACTAGCTATAAAACTGCTCATAATTTATAATCTCCAATATGCTGATCAAAACAGAAACTGATGGTAAATATATTTATGTTGTCTTTTTATAAACATTGCTACTTAATTTCTGTTCTATTTTCAATTTTTTTCTTTGGTTCTTCATTTATATCTGATCTTATCCAATTCTTCTGCAATGACGTTTTATATTTTTATCGAAACTGATTAACCTTTTTGCCCTATCACAAATCAGTTTAATGTTATACGATGGGTGTTCGCCTACTCTACATATAATTTATTAAACTGCAAATTTATTTATAGGAATCCAAGGTACCGCGCTTTCATTCATTTTTACATTTTGTCCCTTACTATTTCTTTTCCTAGATTTTTAATTTTATTTTTAAATGTTGGGGCATTCAGTAGCCTATTCACATATTTTATTTTTCCCAATTCTCAAAGTCATTACCCATTTCGACCATGTTTGCACCTCATATAAAATTAATTTCACTTTTTTTGCAGTAATTATTAATATTAGTTCAAAATGTTTCATCCTGACATTCTACTAATTCAATCATACTGTAGTGTATAAATTTCAAAACAACATTTGTCATCTATAGGTCCCGGGTTACGTGTGCGTCATCATTTTTTCCACTAATTTTACATTGAGTTAGAACTGAATTATCTCTTATTGTTTTGGAAATTTTACCTGTTTTACAATTCTTCAAAAATTTGCAGCCAGGGCTGGTGAAATATAACATCTGCTCAATAAAGCAATATCTCTTTATTGGATTGAAAATGTTAGCAAAATGTTTTCAAGCAATAAATTCTACTATATTATTAATAACAGTGCAACTTCCTTAGCTTTGGAGCCCTTGCATACTTTTCTGTATGAGTCAGTACAAAAATGCCACATGTATTTGGAAATTGAACCAGCTTTTTCTCACACACCATCTTCCCTCCTTCCTGGTCCTCAGCCACTAAATCACCACTGTCCCCAATTTCTTAACACTGCTATATCCAAAACATTTCTGTAAAAACATTTCTTATGCCTACTCAAGTTTATCGATTAAAAACGATAAGTTAATTCACTTATTCCTTCTGTAACACCCTACCTTACAGAATAATGGATCCAAATATCGACCAATGCGGAAAATCGGTGATCGTTCTCCTTCATGTATATGTAAGCTTCTGCCTTAATTTTCCCTTTTGCATATTTCTCCTTTAATCCCCTATCGATAAAGGGAGTTTTCGATCCTTTGGATCCACTGTTTCAATTTTTAGATCTATTACTAATTCAACTCCTTGATTTGTTCGATTTGCGTGCGCCTTCATTGATTACTTTAAATTCTCAATCTTTGAAACCAACATTGTAGGTTTGTTGGTTTTCGCCATCTTCGTTTCAGGTAGCATGTCTTTTTGTATTTTCTGATTATTTTGTTGTCAATGCTTTAGGGTTTTGATGATGATTATGATCATTTGGGTTGCTTATGTTATCCATTGCACTTATGTGTACCTTCTCTGGATAGATGAACTGATATTTGTAATTCCCAGTTTATATATACAAGGTTATTAGCCAAATATAAGCTTTTTATCCATGATTTAAAGAATATTACAATATTTGGGTAGAGTCTTTGTTTCATTTTTAATCATCACATTTTGATGCTACTGTTTTCCCCTAAAAATGGGTGTGTTGATGAGTTTGCTAGAATGTTATGCTGTTTTATTTAAGTGGTTTTCTAGCAGTTTACCTTTGTTGACATTACGCATGTTATAGAGAAATCAAGGACAAGGCACGATGAGCTTTGCATTTCCGATCATTGCAGGCATTCATCTTCCTTTTTGTTGGTATGGTTGCTGCTGCTGATGCTACGTAATTGCAAAATAGCTCATACAAGTTCAAGCACGACATAACGAATCTGTTAAGTTTTATGCTTTGGCTTTCCTTTGGTGAGTTGTTTTCTTTTTTCTTTATGTCATATGAGTCCAAATCATGGCGATAAGTACAGAGTTACAATTAGTTATTATGTATATGATGCACTATAGTGCTATACATTTACTTAGGAATATACGATATGGACCAAGTAGCAATCAACAGGAACAAGACATAAAGAGAAAGCTAGAAAAGTGCAACAGTTATCCCCTAACCACAATGAGAAAACCCTATAGTCACAATTGTAATGTATATACTGTATTTTCATGATCCTTTTAAAATATACAACCATAAATTTCTAATATAAAATGTCCAAATTTAAGTAATTAGCTGTGCACATTAACAAATCAAGTTCTAAGGCCCACCAGCTTAATTAGTTGACAGCAGTAGTTTCTAACACATCATGTCTATGTACAGATGTAAGTGTAGTCGATGCTAACAACAATTGTATCCATCAGCTTAATTAGTATGATTACTTTACTTTTGTTTATTTCATACTCAAGAGGTTTACTTTCGTTTATGTCCACATTAGCTCTGGATGCTTAAGCTACTTTTACTTCTCTAGGCCCTGTAGTCTCTCTTATATAGTTACTCTTTATATTTGGGTGTGCAAGTTAAATAGCTCTTGGTATGTATTACCAACATACAGTAATTAAACCAGTGATGCTGTTTCAAAAAAAAAAAAAAAAGTCTACTCCACTGTAAGTGTGAGCATTGACTAACCACTAATTCTTGCAAATATCTTTCGTCTTGAGTTAAGAAAGATAGTTCGTTTCAGAAATAAGATTTTTCTGAAAGAGCTGCAATATACGACTTATGCTGCTTGATAACAAAACTTCATTAGACTATTGAAGCATATGTGTATTGAGTTTGCTATATTATATTTGTAATATGATTACATAGTTTGAAGTCAATGCACATTGCAATATTATATAGTTAAGACAGAATGAATCATTGTTAAAGCCAGTTATTCAGGATATAGATTCCTGCAATGGTTGATAATAGCATATTGTCACCTCTATGTTTATCTATTTTCGATATACGTGTATTTAATTATACAAATTCATGTGTATTTGAAGATAAAGGCATAAACAATATACTGCTGAATCCTATTGATTTAGATTCATGTTTATTCTACATTCATGCATATTTAGAGAAAACATGCAAGTTAATAAGTAATAATTTCATATTTTGATTTATAATCCTGTAAGCATTCATTGTTTATGATTGTCTACAAAATTTTAAGTCATCAGGAAAGTGGGAAGCATAATAAAGAGGAAAAAGCAATATTTGGCGATGGTAGAAGGGGTTCCGCTAAGCTAAGATGGTGGCTTTTACGCTGTCCGATGTAGCAGTATGCTATAGATCTTAATCTGTGGAGTTCAATGAAGCAAATAATATCGTAACAAAAAGCATTTAGGATCTGCACAAATTGAGGCAGATAAAAGAAGCAAGACAAAGTTAGAAAGAAGCAAGAAGTAAATATTTAGAAAGGTAGCTGGTGATATTCTGCATTAGTTGGTAAAACAATGGCCTGCGTGTGTTATGTAAAAATTGTTAAACATCTGTACTGCGAGCACACCCATAGATTTTTATTTCTTTATCTCGATTTTTATTCTTCTTCTGTGATTTGATTGCGATTGCCTTCCGGTTCACTAAATATAAGTCTGCTGTATTATTTTATTGAACACGTCTCCTATACTGATAAAAATAACCTGAATTTGCTCATTGTACAATGGTAGCTGTTAACTTTTTGTCCTTGCATGCAAACTGCCAAGGCCATTATTAGAGTTGTGTAGATGTTTAGTCCCGCTGTGTAGATAGGTGTAGTTGTTATGCACTTATACATGCATATATTTTGAACTGATAAAAAATAACCTGAATTTGCTCATTGTACAATGGTAGCTGTTAACTTTTTGTCCTTTTAGGATGTTTAGTCCCGCTGTGAAAATACCCTTTCACGCAATTGCTCTTTGTGATGCCTTAAGGCACCACTTAGGGCAAATACATGATGTATACATGACTTAATTTTTTTTAACATGAAATGAATATTTTTGTTCTTGATTTTTTTTAATTTTTAATTTGTAAAAACTTGGGTAAATTTAGCAAATTTATTGGTTTAAATAGAATTAGTCTATAAATAAATATAAAAAACGACATAAATAATATAATAATTTATCAATACTTTATATAATCAATAGAATGCTACTCTGCAACCAACAGTTTATGAACTCTTAGAGCGTAACTTCCTATAGCAAGTTAATTGAAGATATGGTTTTCACTCAATTTCATTTTTCTGATAGAAAAGGCAATGAAGATAATAAAAATATTTTCAAATCTATCATGCATGTGGGTGGACCGTTAGGTGAGATATTTACCTTGCAAATGTTGGGATGAAGTTGTATAAAATTCCAAGGATGACATGCTATTATATATAGGACTTTGCTTAGCAGCAAGGTTTCTCATTAACCGTAGGTGGATCTTCTGATTTGAAATTTACTAAAATACAATAAACGAAACCTATCATTGTTTGTTGGATGGACTAGACCGGATATAGGGGTGCTCACATCCAATCTTTTAAAAGTTTCATATGTTAACGGACCGAACGAGGTGTTGATTTGAACAACATACGAACAATGTTCTAACAATACAAAATTCGTCAAACAATTCGCAGAAATAAACTTTTGTACATTTTTTAAACTTAATTCGTGTTCAAAATAACAAATGAACACACATGAATGAATATATACGGATAAATTTTGACTTTAACCTGTGCCAAAACAGCGGACATTCATACAAAATTAACACTTCTAATCAAAACACGCATTCTGTTGACAAATCAGTTAGATTGCTAACCTTCGTGCATGACTACGTTATGTCGTGGTGTTGTTATTTTTCTAGCAAAACATGATAACCTAAATAGCTTTATTTCTTTAAACCAGATTTAAAAATTATTTTACTTGAGCACAATTAGTCTATTTCAGCTTTGGAATACTGCCAATATACATACTAAAATAATATCCAACTTATATCCTTTTATATTTGACAATAAATTAAAAAGCATTTGATCACAGAAAATCACCGCAACATGTCACTATTATAGACTTAAAATGTTTTCAAATTTAACGACCATTTGTATACATTTTGCAAATTGTAAATGGGCTATATACGTAATATAGGTTCATTTTAATATCATCACAAAATAATTTTTTTAAGGTAATATTCCAAAAATATAGCACGAGCCCGTGTGCGAAGCACGGGTTCGCACTTGTTATTAGTATAGCTAAGGATGAAGTCGCACTGCACTAGCACCACTATGGAGATGGTTAATTGTTTTCTCTTTACAGATTGAACGATGAGCCGATACGCAAGAGGTGCCGGTAGAGGAGCCAATAATGGGAATGCTGCTGACATGAGGGCGATGTTTACTGACCTCATGAGGGAGATGCTTAGGGATGTACAGAGGGCAGCTCCCAATGCTGTTAATGGTGGTGGCCTAATAGTGCAGGCGCCTAGGGCCGATTTCACCAAGCTGAACAAGGATTATACTAGTCTTGGTGTGAAGCCGTTACACGAAACGAAGTCGGCTACGGATGTTCAGGATTGGTTGGATAGCTGCAAGCGTATCTTCGAAGATTTGGGTATCGAGGATGCGATGAAGAGAAGGCTAGCATCCCGTCAGCTGCAAGGACGGGTAATGAATTGGTGGAATGCTATAAAGGCAGCTACTCCCGAGGATCAGATTACTTGGGAGCAGTTTATGGTTCGCTTTAGCGCAAAGTTCATTCCAGCTGCTCAGAAGTCAGTGTTGTTTAAGAAATTCTTGGAACTCAAGCAGAATGGAAGAGCTGTCTCGGAGTATATTGCTGAATTCGACACTTTGTCGAAATACAGGTTATCTCTTATTGATACTGCCGAGAAGAAGAATAAGAAGTTCATAACCGGCTTGGATCAATACTCAGGGGAAAGGCTTATTAACCACATCGATGAGACGTTTGAATCGATTGTGGGGAAAACATTAAGGTCAGAGAGTCTTTACCCTAAGTCGAAGATTAAGGTTGCATCTGTAGAGGAGCCAAAGCCGCAAACAAGCGGTGGAGGCAAGAGTGGTTCTCAGAATAAGAGGAAGCAGAACCAGAATAAGGATGGCCAGAAAAAGAATAAGAAAGATGTTGAGTGCTTCAGCTGTGGTAAGAAGGGCCATTATGCTAGTAATTGTCGGGCCAAGCCAGCGGATAGGAAGTGCTTCAACTGTGGCCAAGTGGGACATCACAAGGACAAATGTCCGCAACCCCCTAAAGAAAAGCAGATGGTGAAAGCATATGCCCTTAATGCTATTCCTTCTTCGTCAAATGCCCCAACTGCGGCGGAGAAGGGAAAGAATGTCGTTATTCAAGGTATGCTTTCTGTTTATGATGTTCCTGTTAGAGTTTTGTTTGATACCGGAGCTTCCAGTTCTTTCATATCTACTGACCTGGTAAATAGGTTGGGATTGGAGCCCGAGATTGTCGATAGACCTTTAGTAGTGACGAACCCAATTGGTGGTTCAACTAACCTTAACATTATTTGTCGTAATGTGGCCTTATCGAGTCATGGATGCATGTTTGTTTGTGATTGCTTTGTTTTGGGCTTTACTGGGTTTGGCATTATTTTGGGATTCGATTGGCTCCAAAGATACGGGGTGGTGGTAGACTGCGAGGGCTTTTTGGTGACAGCTAGAGCGGATGATGGACAGAGGGTAGTGTTTGGTGGTCTACCTAGTGATGGGGTAATGGCTAGTTTTCTAAATTCCCTCGACATCCCGCAAGGTGAGTTGTCAGGTTTGCCCGTGGTTGGCCAGTATCTAGATGTCTTCGAAGAAGTGACCGGGCTTCCACCACACCGAGAGATTGAGTTCCGTATTGATTTAGTGAAAGATTCCAGACCTATAGTGATGCCACTTCGTCGTATGGCACCAAGGGAGAAACGAGAGCTCGGGGTGCAAGTCAGTGATCTTTTGAAGAAGGGATTTATCAGAAGGAGTGTTTCTGAATGGGGGGCACCAATTGTGTTTGCTACCAAGGCGGATGGTTCCCTTCGTTTGTGTGTAGACTACCGCGAGTTGAATAAAGTGACGAGGAAGAATAAGTACCCTCTACCGCGGATAGATGATTTGTTTGATCAGTTGAGTGGCGCGAGAGTATTTTCTCAGTTGTATCTCGCGACAGGTTTTCATCAGCTTAGAGTGGAAGCTGAGAGTATAGCTAAAACGGCATTTCGGACGCCGTTTGGATTTTACGAGTGGTTGGTCATGCCATTCGGGTTGACTAATGCCCCAGCATATTTTGTGGATCTTATGAATAGGGTATTGTAACACCCCGTATTTTGGGTTAATACTAAAATTCACTAATTACAGAATAAATAATTTCATATGTGGGAATTAGGGGAAACGGGCTGCGTTATTGCGTTCGTCTCGGAAAAATACGCGAAATAGAGTCCGAGTTTTCGAAAATCGGAGTCCGTATGGCCCAGTTATGGCCCGATGAAGTTTGCAGAAAATTTGAAACTAAAAACAGATTTAAGTATTTAAATTTCAGATTTTAAAATACACAGGCGGGGCCAGGCGGGAAAATTCCCGCCTACCCATGTCGACAGGGCTGTCGACAGGCCTGTCGACAGGGGTGTCGACTTGCCTGTCGACTTGCCTGTCGACAGGGTCCTGGCGTCCAGTGAACCTGGGTGCACCAGGTTGCACCAGGTTGGGTCTTAGGCTGGCTTGGAGGGCTGGTTCTGGAAGCTTCTTGGATCTGACGGGTCTAAATTAATCTAGGGTTAATCTAAGGGTCTAAAATGCAACCTAATCCTATAAATAACACCCTAACCCTACCCTAATTCATTCATAATTAAACCTAGTAACTAAACTATGGCAAAATGAAACTTGGTCATGGCCTCCACAAATCAATGAAGAGAAAAGCAAGCTCTAATCAACCTCTAATCCATTCTAAGTATCTTAATCTTCTTCATTAGCTTGCTAATTGTGTTTTGGTGAGTTCCTATAGCTTTAATAATCAATTGTTAAATTGATTATGGTAGGATGTGATAAGACATGGTTATGTTTGTGGATAAGTGAGTTATATGCAAGTTGTATGATATGTGAATTGGAAGTTTTATGCCATATGCAAGTTTATTTCCATGTTTTATGATGTAAAATATTATGTTGAACATTTATGCATATGTAACATGTTATGCAAACTATATGTGAGAATATATGCAAGTATATGTAACATGATATGCAAGTTATGCATGTGATTTTATGCATGCTAAGTAGTTGGTGTTATGCATGTTAAGTATTTGATGTTGTGCATGCTAAGTATTTGATTGTATGCATGTTAAGTATTGGGTTTTATGCATGTTAGGTGTTTGGTATTATGCATAAATCATGACATGCAAGTTTACCCTCTTAAATGTGATGCATACATATGTGGGATAACACCTTTATATGCTATGAATGTTTACCCTCTTTTAAGATGCAAGTCATATATGCAAGTTCAACATGTTAAGCAAGTTATGTGTATGCTTATATGCAAGATCAACATGTTATGCAAGTATGTGTATGATGTTATGTAAGTTATGTGCATGTTGTTGTGCAAGTTCATATGCAAGTTAGGGGTATGAGACTATGCAAGTTATATGCATGATGTTATGTAAGTTATGTGTATGTTGATATGCAAGTTATGTTTATGATATCATGCAAGTTATGTGTATGATGTTATGCAAGTTAACATGTAACATGTTGTGCAAGATCACACCTTTAAGACACATGCAAGTTCATCTTTGTATAACCTATGAACACTTATGCAAGTTGCCTTTAGATATGACATATGTATGTTCATGCAAGTTGGGTTATTTGGCAATGCTAGTTGGGTTAATATTATGATGTGAGTAGACACCTTTTAACCCATGTTAATGCTATTGTGTGCTAAGTGAAACCCATGATATGTGTGATGGATCTTCCCCTTTTATATGTCATGAAATGAGAACGATTTACGTGGGGAACGATGGGGTGGGTAAATATGTTAATAAATGAATGGTTGGGTATGATTAAGCATACCGTAAAAATAAATTACCATAAGTGGGAATTTACCTATTGAGTTAGGTCTACCCCATGGGAATTTACCTATTGAGTTAGGTCTACCCATGTTATGGTAAACTTGGTATTAATTAGGGATAATTAATATGGGGGGGGTGATTAATTAGGTGTAATTAATCGACTAAGACACGAGGTTGGACTCATTTGTAGTGTAAAACTGCCCGGACCCGACTGGCTTAACCAGTTGCTACAAATGTCAGCCCAATGTGAGAGGTCTTAGCCATAAATTAAATACGTGATTAAGGTAAAGACACGAGGTTAGACTCTGTTATGACGTAAGACTGCCCGGGTTCTACCGGCTTAACCAGGCGGTCATAACAGCCAGTCTAATGTGGGAGGTCTTTATGGGAGATCACGGTCTTAATTAATTAAGAAACACTTAACCATAATAGCATGTAGTGGGACATGAGGGGTTAAGTGGGTGCCTTGGGTGGCATGAGGAAATTTTGTGGTTGCCTTGGGTGGCATGTGGAATCTAGTGGGTTGCCTTGGGTGGCAATAGAAAATACGATTAGAATACTTAACCAAGGGGAAACATGTAACTAAACATGATTAAAGGGTTAAGTGGGATACACTAGATATAGGACAAGCTTAAGTGGGTAGCTTGTGGGGGCCCATTTCAACCAATATCCCAAACGTATCTTTGTGGGCTCGACCCATGTCGAGTGACGGGACACGCATATTGGGCTTGATTATAAGAGGCCAAAACGGGTTAGCGGTGGCAACGCAGGATCAACGGGTTTCATATGCGTGTGTGGACCCGGGCTGGTTGGTAAGTCGTTGTTGCATCGTGTAGATATAAAGCCGTGCACAGTGATATTATCTGGTAGCCACTTTGGGGAATGATACACCCCCTTTTGTGGGACCAGCACGGGTATCTACGGTAGGGAGCCGATCGATGGGTAGTGGGTACACCTAGTAAAGATAGGGGCAAACGGCACCTGTGTAGGGGTACAAGAAACTACCGGGTAAAAATTACTAAGTACACTTAGTGGGATCAACCTTTAAGTATGAATTACTCTTGGTGGGTAGAACTGGTGTAGTGCAGTGTAGGAATTACCCTTGGGTGAATAAGTCTGGGGTGGGGTAAGAATTATCTTTGGGTGGATAAATGCGTCTTTTCGGTTATCGTAGTACATCCGGTGTTTAGTTGGCTACTTAGTGTAGTCATTATCCCCAGAGGTACCGTACCTTATTTATGTCATACCCTAATTACTTTAATGGTTGTATTGTTAGGGTTATAGGACTCACTCAGACTTATGTCTGACCCCGTTGTTTTTATCTTTTTCCCAACCCTCAGGTTATCAGAGTGGGCCTAGCACTAGTGGGCTTGGATCAGACCGCTATATCTATCTTTTGGGCTTGGATCGTAGAAGTAAAGCTCGGTTTATCTTTTCTGTTATGGCTATTGTCTATGTAGTGGGATTATGTACTTCTATTTTATCAGGATGGATATTTTGTACTTGACTCTTATTATGGTTTTGTGATGTAACCAAACATGTTTATTTTCCGCTGCAATGAAATGATGTTTTAAGATTTTCAAGTATTACTTATATCTGTCTTGTTGTAATCTTTTCTGTTCTATATTCACTTAAAATACTCCACCGATGTTATGGCATTCCCTTAGCGAGTGACCATAGCGGGTGTGGGGTGTTACACGTGGTATCAGAGCTTAAGGTTACCGGAACAGATAAATTTTTTTTAGAAAAACTATTTTCTAAGAATATTTTTGGAAAGGAGTATTTTCAAAAACATGTCTTTTAAGAGAAAAGTTTTTGAAAGAAAAGCATAATCCCCAATAGCCATATCTATATCTTTCGAATTCTCCATTTTGAATCTCTTCCTTTCTCTCATTTCGAGTTTCCCCTCCGCGTATAGATGATCTTTCTAAGATAGATAAGGATGGAAAACCACTTCAAGGGATTTAGACGTTAGTCGGATTAGAAGTTGGTTCAAGAAGGAGGAGGACTGGTAGGTATCTATTGGATAGACGGTGGGAGGAAGGCTCAAATAGTTGTTTGGTTAATGAAAGATGAAACCTCATTGGTGGGAAGTTACGAGTGGGGAATAGGGAAGAAGAAGGCAAGTGGTTATCCTTTTGAGAGGAATAGGACACCTTATTAGGATTGTCCAAAGAAGCAAGGGCAAGGTATGGAATCTTCTGGGGGGTAGTTATATTCCCTCACGACTAGGGTACCAGATAGGGATAAGACCGTCTAGATTGGAGGTTGGATTTCTTTATCATCCAATTCGAACTTTATTTGATTTTGACGCATCGAATTCGTTTATCTCATCATTACTAGTAGAGTCACTGCACTGAGACACCAGTTGGTAGATGATCCCTTAGTTGTTTCAAACCCAATTGGGCTCCATGATGTGGTTGGGTTTGAAAGTTTCTATACTTAGCGTTGGGTTTAGATGTGATGCTTGTTGGGCTTCACGGGCTATGGGTTAGTTTTGGGCATGGACTGGTTATCCAGTAGGAGTGCTGTTCTTCATTTTGAAGGGAGAGTTGTTAGGCTTATGGGCCGCCTGGGTAACACTCTCGAGATCTCTTGTAATCCCATAGAATCTGTTATGCTAAGGTATCTAGAATCGCGTGACACGTTGGTCTAGAGTTTGCGATCTGTTAGAGCGGTCCGGGAATACCCGGATGTGTGTGGGGAGGTGAAGGGCTTACCTCCGAAGCGGGAGATTGACTTCCGAATATATCTGGTGGATAATGCTAAACCAGTATCTTGGCCAGTGTGCCACATGGCTCCTAGCGAGAGGAGGGAACTCCATAAGTAAGTAGGCGATTTGCTTGAGAAGGGGTTCATAAGACGAAGTATATCGGAATGGGACGCTCCAGTAGTTTTTGCCATGAAGGCGGATGGGTCCCTCAGACTTTGTGTAGGCTAAAGAGAACTAAATGAACTCACAAAGAAGAATAGACACCCATTGCCAAAGATTGATGATCTCTTTGATCAGTTGGTTGGCGCCTCAGTATTTTCGCAGTTGGACTAAGCCACATGGTTGCGTCAGTTGAGAGTGGCTGACGATAGTATAGAGAAGATTGTCTTTGGGACTCCGAATGGTTTTATGAGTGGCTGGTGATGCTATTTGGTTTGACGAACGCCCCTGCATACCT
Organism: Allium sativum; assembly: GCA_030737875.1. NCBI lineage: Eukaryota > Viridiplantae > Streptophyta > Magnoliopsida > Asparagales > Amaryllidaceae > Allium > Allium sativum. The sequence continues at coordinate 155,899,630 of CM060912.1, forward strand.
TGTTGATTGGAAGAGGAGGGTGTTCAGGGAGTACCTAAATAAGTTTGTGATGGCCTTTGTAAATGACATCTTGGTCTTTTCAAGGAGCGTAATAAGTTTTCGTATGTGCTCAAAAGGGTGAGCGAAGCCAGTTATAGGAAAAACGGTGGTTTTGGAGCGAGACTGGCGAGGACATCCAAAGTTGGTCAGAGGCTTAATTGTTTAGCCATTATTATTATTATTTTTAGTATCATCTCACGTAGGTTGCCTGAACTCGAAGGAGATGTCCCTTGGGTGTTTGTTTGATATTGGTTTCGGCCTTTGGGGCTTGCATTTGGGGGATGTCGAATTCGACTAGGGTGGTCTGCGTGAGAGATGGACAGTTGTGACGATTTTGGATAGGATTCTTAGCATCTTATGAGTTTGAGATAGCGTATACCCCTAACAAGGGAAATATGGTAGCAGACGTCTTAAGAAGAAAAAGGTTGTCCGTTGAACTATAGAGTTTAGAATTTATTTCTATGTTTGACTTAGACCTTCCGTTGATTCTGTATCCGGTTTGCTAGCCTCCTTGGAGGTTAGGCCTACTCTTTTGGGGCGTATTGGCAGAGCACAGCGGGACGACCCACAATTGGTTGAGTTAGTAGAGAAGCTCATAAGGAGGGGAGTCGTCCAGCCATTTGAGTAGGTACACCCTAGATGGTAAGGGGTGGTTGTGTAGAGACGGTAGGCTTTGTGTATCGCAAGATGAGAGTTTGAGGAAGGCTATACTTGATGATACACATCGGTCGAAGATAACCATTCATCCCGGTAGGGACAAGATGTACCAAGACATAGAGCGAATTTTCTTTTTGGCCAATCTGAAGAAAGATGCGGCCAAGTATGTCGCTAGATGCTTGGTGTGCCAGCAAGTGAAGGCGGAGCAGAAGAAACCCGGAGGGTTGCTTCATCCGTTAGAAGTTCCGTAATAGGAAGTGGGATAGTGTCTCATTGGATTACCGAAATCAAGGAAGGGTAATACGGGGATTGGGCTTATGATAGATAGACTTACTAAGTGTGCCCATTTCATACCCGTGAAGAGCAAGAGGACTATTACATGTCTAGCTTCAGTTTACCTTCGAGAGATTATTAGATTGCATGGTGTACCTTCCAGTATAGTGAGCGATCGAGATCCTATCTTCACTAGTGAGTTTTGGAAGAGCTTGCAAGAAGCGGTAGGGACTCAGTTGTGGTTGAGCACCGCATATCATCCTCAGACGGACGGTTAGACCGAGAGGGTGAACCATATCTTAGAAGATCTTTTGAGGTTATGTATTATGGATTTTGGAGGTACATGGGAAGAGCATCTTCCATTGGTGGAGTTCGCATATAATAGCAGCTTTCAGCCCAGTATTGGTATGGCTCCTTTCGAAGCTCTTTATGGAAGGCCTTGTTGATCACCTACATGTTGGTGGGAATCTACGGATAAGATCTTGGTTGGGCCGATGTGATTAGAGAGTCTTCAGAGAAGATTGACTTGATTCAAAGAAGGATGAAAGCGACGCAAGATAAACAGAAATCTTATGCGGACAAGAGGAGAACAGAGCTTGAGTTTGATATTAGGACATGCTTTTTATCAAGATATCTCTGTTACGGAATGTGGCTCACTTTGGATCTGTTAGGAAGTGAGTACCAAGGTTTGTAAGGCCATTTCCCATTAAGGAAAGAATTGGACAGATGGCATATAAAGTGGAGTTGCCTGACAGACTTAGTGGTGTACCGGATGTATTTCATGTGTCCCATTTGAGGAAGTGCTTACATGAGACCGCTGAGGTGGTAGAGCCGAGTTTGTTTAAAGAAGTAGAGTTAAAGCGCGATGAGACGATTCGACGAGCTCCTACTCGCATCATTGGGTCAGAGACTAGGAAGTTAAGAAACAGAGAGGTTCAACTAATCAATGTACAAAGGGGAGATGAAGAGAGTGACGCTACCTGGGAGACGGAAGCGAAGATACGTTCGAGGTACCCTTCTTCTTTCGGAGGGTATGTCCTTTTGCTTCTCCTTCATCGCATATCTTGTGCTTATCTTATCTTTAGTATGTCCTCTCGTTAGTACCTTTGACCTTTAGATAGGGTAAACCTATGGTTGAAACATGTGTTTGAGACATGTTATGGTTGATGGATGCAAGTGGATGCAAGTGTTTGCTAGCGGTTGCTCGTGGATGCATATACACACACTCAAGGCACTAGATCGGCTCAGTCACTTCATATTGCATATTGCATAAATTTGTGTGTAGGAAAATATATTTATGAATGTATAATGGTTGTGTTATCACATGGATGATGCATTTTGGTGAATGATTGTGCACTCATGTAGATATTGTATGTGTCGATAGGGTTCTCTCGCATACATAATGGATGCATGGCACTATCATGGTTTGCATATGTTCATATGTTAGATAGGGAACATATACACACACTTTTTGCATATGCTCATACATCATTAGAAATTGTTTTAAGGACAATGGATGCCCGTGGATGATGGTTTGAGTAGATGGTTGTTTGGATGGTAGGATATGCATTCTCCTTAGCTTAGAGATTTCGGGGACGAAATCCTTTAAGGAGGGAAGAATGTAACACCCCGTATTTTGGGTTAATACTAAAATTCACTAATTACAGAATAAATAATTTCATATGTGGGAATTAGGGGAAACGGGCTGCGTTATTGCGTTCGTCTCGGAAAAATACGCGAAATAGAGTCCGAGTTTTCGAAAATCGGAGTCCGTATGGCCCAGTTATGGCCCGATGAAGTTTGCAGAAAATTTGAAACTAAAAACAGATTTAAGTATTTAAATTTCAGATTTTAAAATACACAGGCGGGGCCAGGCGGGAAAATTCCCGCCTACCCATGTCGACAGGGTTGTCGACAGGCCTGTCGACAGGGGTGTCGACTTGCCTGTCGACTTGCCTGTCGACAGGGTCCTGGCGTCCAGTGAACCTGGGTGCACCAGGTTGCACCAGGTTGGGTCTTAGGCTGGCTTGGAGGGCTGGTTCTGGAAGCTTCTTGGATCTGACGGGTCTAAATTAATCTAGGGTTAATCTAAGGGTCTAAAATGCAACCTAATCCTATAAATAACACCCTAACCCTACCCTAATTCATTCATAATTAAACCTAGTAACTAAACTATGGCAAAATGAAACTTGGTCATGGCCTCCACAAATCAATGAAGAGAAAAGCAAGCTCTAATCAACCTCTAATCCATTCTAAGTATCTTAATCTTCTTCATTAGCTTGCTAATTGTGTTTTGGTGAGTTCCTATAGCTTTAATAATCAATTGTTAAATTGATTATGGTAGGATGTGATAAGACATGGTTATGTTTGTGGATAAGTGAGTTATATGCAAGTTGTATGATATGTGAATTGCAAGTTTTATGCCATATGCAAGTTTATTTCCATGTTTTATGATGTAAAATATTATGTTGAACATTTATGCATATGTAACATGTTATGCAAACTATATGTGAGAATATATGCAAGTATATGTAACATGATATGCAAGTTATGCATGTGATTTTATGCATGCTAAGTAGTTGGTGTTATGCATGTTAAGTATTTGATGTTGTGCATGCTAAGTATTTGATTGTATGCATGTTAAGTATTGGGTTTTATGCATGTTAGGTGTTTGGTATTATGCATAAATCATGACATGCAAGTTTACCCTCTTAAATGTGATGCATACATATGTGGGATAACACCTTTATATGCTATGAATGTTTACCCTCTTTTAAGATGCAAGTCATATATGCAAGTTCAACATGTTAAGCAAGTTATGTGTATGCTTATATGCAAGATCAACATGTTATGCAAGTATGTGTATGATGTTATGTAAGTTATGTGCATGTTGTTGTGCAAGTTCATATGCAAGTTAGGGGTATGAGACTATGCAAGTTATATGCATGATGTTATGTAAGTTATGTGTATGTTGATATGCAAGTTATGTTTATGATATCATGCAAGTTATGTGTATGATGTTATGCAAGTTAACATGTAACATGTTGTGCAAGATCACACCTTTAAGACACATGCAAGTTCATCTTTGTATAACCTATGAACACTTATGCAAGTTGCCTTTAGATATGACATATGTATGTTCATGCAAGTTGGGTTATTTGGCAATGCTAGTTGGGTTAATATTATGATGTGAGTAGACACCTTTTAACCCATGTTAATGCTATTGTGTGCTAAGTGAAACCCATGATATGTGTGATGGATCTTCCCCTTTTATATGTCATGAAATGAGAACGATTTACGTGGGGAACGATGGGGTGGGTAAATATGTTAATAAATGAATGGTTGGGTATGATTAAGCATACCGTAAAAATAAATTACCATAAGTGGGAATTTACCTATTGAGTTAGGTCTACCCCATGGGAATTTACCTATTGAGTTAGGTCTACCCATGTTATGGTAAACTTGGTATTAATTAGGGATAATTAATATGGGGGGGTGATTAATTAGGTGTAATTAATCGACTAAGACACGAGGTTGGACTCATTTGTAGTGTAAAACTGCCCGGACCCGACCGGCTTAACCAGTTGCTACAAATGTCAGCCCAATGTGAGAGGTCTTAGCCATAAATTAAATACGTGATTAAGGTAAAGACACGAGGTTAGACTCTGTTATGACGTAAGACTGCCCGGGTTCTACCGGCTTAACCAGGCGGTCATAACAGCCAGTCTAATGTGGGAGGTCTTTATGGGAGATCACGGTCTTAATTAATTAAGAAACACTTAACCATAATAGCATGTAGTGGGACATGAGGGGTTAAGTGGGTGCCTTGGGTGGCATGAGGAAATTTTGTGGTTGCCTTGGGTGGCATGTGGAATCTAGTGGGTTGCCTTGGGTGGCAATAGAAAATACGATTAGAATACTTAACCAAGGGGAAACATGTAACTAAACATGATTAAAGGGTTAAGTGGGATACACTAGATATAGGACAAGCTTAAGTGGGTAGCTTGTGGGGGCCCATTTCAACCAATATCCCAAACGTATCTTTGTGGGCTCGACCCATGTCGAGTGACGGGACACGCATATTGGGCTTGATTATAAGAGGCCAAAACGGGTTAGCGGTGGCAACGCAGGATCAACGGGTTTCATATGCGTGTGTGGACCCGGGCTGGTTGGTAAGTCGTTGTTGCATCGTGTAGATATAAAGCCGTGCACAGTGATATTATCTGGTAGCCACTTTGGGGAATGATACACCCCCTTTTGTGGGACCAGCACGGGTATCTACGGTAGGGAGCCGATCGATGGGTAGTGGGTACACCTAGTAAAGATAGGGGCAAACGGCACCTGTGTAGGGGTACAAGAAACTACCGGGTAAAAATTACTAAGTACACTTAGTGGGATCAACCTTTAAGTAGGAATTACTCTTGGTGGGTAGAACTGGTGTAGTGCAGTGTAGGAATTACCCTTGGGTGAATAAGTCTGGGGTGGGGTAAGAATTATCTTTGGGTGGATAAATGCGTCTTTTCGGTTATCGTAGTACATCCGGTGTTTAGTTGGCTACTTAGTGTAGTCATTATCCCCAGAGGTACCGTACCTTATTTATGTCATACCCTAATTACTTTAATGGTTGTATTGTTAGGGTTATAGGACTCACTCAGACTTATGTCTGACCCCGTTGTTTTTATCTTTTTCCCAACCCTCAGGTTATCAGAGTGGGCCTAGCACTAGTGGGCTTGGATCAGACCGCTATATCTATCTTTTGGGCTTGGATCGTAGAAGTAAAGCTCGGTTTATCTTTTCTGTTATGGCTATTGTCTATGTAGTGGGATTATGTACTTCTATTTTATCAGGATGGATATTTTGTACTTGACTCTTATTATGGTTTTGTGATGTAACCAAACATGTTTATTTTCCGCTGCAATGAAATGATGTTTTAAGATTTTCAAGTATTACTTATATCTGTCTTGTTGTAATCTTTTCTGTTCTATATTCACTTAAAATACTCCACCGATGTTATGGCATTCCCTTAGCGAGTGACCATAGCGGGTGTGGGGTGTTACAGGTATTCAGAGATCAATTGAATAAGTTTTTCCTTGTGTTCGTGGATGATATTATGGTCTATTCGAGGACAGAGGAAGAACACAAGGAACATTTAAGAATAGTGATGGAGGTGTTGAGAAAACACCAATTGAAAGCAAAGTTTTCTAAGTGCCACTTCTGGAGGAGGGAAGTGAGATTCTTGGGCCATGTTGTTTCAGAGAATGGTGTTGCCGTGGACCCTGCAAAGGTGGCTACGGTACAAGATTGGTCTACGCCCAAGAATGCAACGGACATAAGAAGTTTCTTGGGATTAGCCGGATATTATCGTAAGTTTATCTAAGACTTTTCCAAGATAGCAGCACCGTTGACTCGGTTGACCAAGAAGAATCAAGCTTTCGTCTGGGACGAAAAGTGCGAGAATGCATTCAAGAGTCTAAAGGAAAAGTTGACATGTGCACCAGTGTTAGTCATTCCTAAAGGGAATGAAGAGAAGACGGTATATACGGATGCATGTGGCACAGGGCTAGGTGCTATATTGATGCAAGGAGGTAGGGTTGTAGCTTATGCAAGTCGGAAATTGAAACCGCATGAGAGAAGATACCCTACCCATGATTTGGAATTGGCAGCAATCATGTTTACATTGAAGATGTGGAGACATTATCTCTTGGGAGAAAGATTCGAGTTGTTTACCGATCATAAATCGTTAAAGTATCTCTTCTCTCAGAAAGATCTAAATCTCCGACAGCAAAGATGGTTAGAATTCTTAGCTTCCTATGATTTCGACATCGCATATACACCAGGAAAGGGTAATGCGGTAGCCGATGCGTTGAGTAGAAGACATGCCAGTTTAGGGGCTATGTTTCTTGAATGGAAGCAACTGGAGTACATCGCTGGGTATGATTTCAGAACAAAGTGCGAATTGGATCCAGAAATTTTAGCAAGTTTGACGATCAGACCCACTTTGATTGAGCGGATCGGCTCTGGTCAGAGGGACGATCCTAATCTATTGGAAATCATCTCCAAGTTAGAGATGGGTATCGATGAGGAGATGAACAAGTATGGGCTTGATCGAGATGGATGGCTTAGGAAGAATGGAAGACTAGTTGTGCCCAATATCAATGGATTGAGAGATGAAGTGCTTAGAGAATGTCATCACTCAAAACTGACTATACACCCCGGTGGTAACAAAATGTATCGAGACATGAAACAGACCTACTACTAGGAAGGGATGAAAAGAGACATTGGGAAGTTTATATCCAAATGCATGAATTGCCAGCTAGTTAAAGCTGAGCAAAAGAAGCCTAGTGGTTTGTTACAACCATTAGAAATTCTAGAATGGAAATGGGAACAAGTGTCAATGGATTTCATTGATGGGTTACCAAGGACCAGATCGGGCCATGATAACATTTGGGTGATTGTGGACCGATTGACTAAGAGTGCAAGATTTATACCCGTCAAGTCAAACAGGACGGCAACTAAGTTAACAGAATTATATATAAAGTGGGTAGTGAGATTTCATGGAATACCCAAAGGCATTGTGAGTGACCGAGATCCGTTGTTTACAAGTGGATTTTGGAAGAGCTTACAAGAGGCATTAGGATCAGAATTATATCTCAGTACCGCGTATCATTCTCAAACCGACGGTCAAACAGAGAGAGTGAATCGTGTATTAGAAGACCTCTTGAGAGCATGTGTATTGGATTTTGGTGGATCATGGGATGACCATTTGCATCTAGTAGAGTTTGCATATAATAATAGTTATCAATCCAGTATTGGTATGACTCCATTTGAAGCTTTGTACGGAAGACCGTGCAACTCACCGTCATGTTGGTTAGAAACTGGTGAGAAGTTTGTGCTTGGACCAGATGTGATAAGAGAAATTTCAGCTAAGATTAAAGTTATCCAACAGCGAATGAAGGCTGCCCAAGATAGGCAGAAGAGTTATGCTGATAAGAGAAGAAGAGAATTAAAGTTCTCCATTGGTGACTTGGTGTTTGTCAAGATTTTTCCGTTAAAGAGCGTGATACAATTTGGCAGGAGAGGCAAGTTAGCACCAAGATTTGTTGGTCCATTCCCAGTTCTTGAGCAAATTGGGAATTTGGCATATAGAGTTGAATTACCAGAGAAGATGGCAGGAGTTCACAACGTGTTTCATGTTTCCCAGTTAAGGAAGTTCGTGCATGACCCAGATGTGACTATTTCACCTGATCAGTTGGATGATGTCGAAGTTGAATCCGAGGCGGTTGGGAACCGCAAGCCTATGCGTATTGTTGGGAATGATACGAAGCAGCTTCGAAGGAAAGCGGTGAATCTAGTCAAAGTCCAGTGGGGCGAGAATGAGAATAACTGTACTTGGGAGACAGAGGAGAGCATTAGGAAGACGTATCCAGAACTCTTCGCCTGGTAAGATTTCGATTTAGTCTTTCTGCATGCTAGGATATGTTTGGTTTGTTTGTTTTGCATGGTTGATTGTTGTTTGTGGCTGGTAGGCATGCGGGATCCTTTGTATGTTTTGGGTTAAGGAATTTTGGGGATGAAATTTCTTAAGGGGGGAGAGTGTAACGACCCGCATTCTACGCCTCGAAAGATCATAGAATATTTATTTCTTTCACATACGAAGTCGTATGGTCATGTAACTTTGGGAGACGACTACTGGGGTCATTTCCCATGTTCATGATTTTTGTCGATTTTTAAATGACCGTTTTGCCCCTAGCTGATTCTGTTTTGGCCATAACTTTTGACTGGAAAGGAGTTTTGACCTGAAACCACTTCCATTAGGTTCGTTTGATGGTTTACAATTCCGTAGAGTTGTCACATTAGCCAAACGGACTGACCATTTGGGAGATATGGCTGAAACAAGTTTCAGATGGTTAAAAACAGCTTAATTGGGCTTAACCGGGTGATTAACAGCTAGGCCCAATGGGGGATTTCGGGATTAGAGGTATTAGAGGGCTGCTAGGGTTAGGATTTCGGTTTTTCACTCATTTTCCAGCCGCCACAAGCTCCCTCTTCAATCTAACAATGGCCTCCATCATCTAAAAACACCTCTAATCACTTCTTAATCAAGTTTTGGCTTAAGCAACATCAAATCAAAGGGGATTAGCACCAAAGCAAGGTTGGAGCTGCTGTGTTGCATTGGGAACATTGCCAAATAGAGATTCATTTCAGTTTTGGGGTTTTATTTGTGGCTAAGGTGAGTGATTTGCATAGTTTTGCACTAATTACGGTTAATTAAGGGTAATTAGTGAAGATTAGCGAATTTATACACCAATAAATTCTGGAAAAATATTTATAAATTCTAAAATAATGTTTTAGACCTCATTTAGAAATTTGGTTTAATTTGATTAAGTTTTGCTAATCATATCATTAGTTTTGCCTAAACATGCTTAAGGGAAAATACGGGATTTTGGGTATGTTTGATCCATTTCACATGTTAAGATTGTTGTTTTGGTGTTTAAGGTCACTTCTATTTGTTGCTATGACTGTTTGGAATGATTTGTGGTTGTTTAGAAAAGTTAGATTGGTCGAAAACGTCGTCGAATGGCGTAAACAAGTCACTGGAAAAAGTTGCAGAAGATTGTGCAGGGTTTCGGATCGGATCGGGTTAGGGGCTCGGATCGGATAGGAGAGCTGGGCAAGGAATCCGAACCGAACTGAAGTCTGGCACAAAGGAAGTTTGGCAAGAAGGAAGGCCATTGCTTAGAGTTGGAGTTGGACAGAGGATCGGATCGGGCTAGGGAGCGGGATCAGATCGAAGTAGGCAAGCGAGCGGGATCGGATCGGAGCAGGCAAGCTGGAGCAGGAGGGACGAACCGAACCGAATGGAGCATGGCATCCGAACCGAACCGAATGGAGCATGGCATCCGAACCGAACCGAATGGAGCGTGGCACCCGAACCGAACCGAATGGGAAGCCTGGAGATGATTTATCTGAACCGAACCGACTGAAGCAGATTGAACCGAACCGAATTGAACTTCCATCTCTTCTACGCGACGACTCTTTTGAAGACCAACTCCAATTCGATCAAAACCCGAGATGCAAAGGAAGTCCAAATGAGGAACTTTGACTCCGGATCCAGTTGGGAACCAATGAGTGGGCTTTGCTGCGGGACGTGTGCCAAGGGGCTGTCGATGTCTATGACTTTGGATCACTATGTGTGGGAGGTACGTGGACGGATTCAGGGCCACAGTGGCCTAGGTACGACTAAAGGGCTATAGACAAATGAAGTGGGGTCATTTGTAAAGATTTGGTCATGACTCCATGTGGTAAGCTTGGTAGTACCAGTAGTTGTACAAATCGAACTCCGTCACTACTTCAATGGGTCTAGTGATTGACAGTGGTGGGCATCGTATGCTTTACGCACTGAGTGAGAGATGTGAGGATGGTTGCTATGCTTGATTTGTTTGCCATGATTATGACATGCACACCCCCACCCCCGTATTCTTTACACCATTTGCTATGGCACCTTAGAGTATTGTACGGTATGTAGTGCTAACTCTTTGGTTGCAGGTCCAGGTTCAGGTATGGTTTAGTATACCTGTTATTATTCTGTTTAGCTGCTTATCGCTCATACCAGACTTTTTGTCTGACCCAGAGTTTTATGTCTCTTCTTATTACTCTGGGTGCTCTCACGAGCAGACTAGAGACAGGTTAGCTGGGTATGCACGAGTAGCTGATCCGGAGACGAGCAGGAGGCTTCCACGTATGATATATATAGTATTCTCCCTGTGTTGTTGAAGATCACTGCTTGGGCATTAGTAGTGCATCTACTACTTTAGCTTTCTTTTGCTTTCGAGACAGTTTAAAGTTGTAATAATCATATTGGATCATAAGCTGTATTTGGATTTCCGCTGCTATGTTGGTTTAGTTTTCAGCTTATGCACTGTCTCGCCTGTTTTATGTCAAGATTATGTTACTATTATATTTTGTTCCATGCGCTGTGAGACATTCTACAGGTTCCTTGTTAGTTCATTCTCTTCTTTCTTTTCTTTGGCGACCGTTCCGTGCTAGCTGGGCAGGTGTACAACGCACTTACGGATGAAATGCCAGCTGGTGCGGGGCGGGCCATCACTGATCGTGTAATATGACGAACAATAGTCAAGTATGAAGTAATAGATAATCACAGAACTGTATAACAGTAAATGCAGTAAAAATAGAAAAATCACACCAGAGATTTTTATACTGGTTCGGAGCACCGTCCTACATACAGTCCCAGACTTCTATCTGGATTTTCACTAACCAACAACCTCACTTCACCCGTAGGAACAGGTATACTACACCCGAGCAGCCGAACGGGATTTCACGCCTCTATCAACACGAGGACTTCACAACTTGCCTCTTACAACATCGAGGACTTCAACAAAGAACAAGAGTTTGACTTCTGATTGTGTTCTTGAATAATAGTGAATAGCCAACAGTTGAGTGCACCCTTCCTATAATCTTATCCTCAAGTATATAACGTGTATGTGAAGATTAAAGGAAGTATATTACTTATTGAATCAAGAGATATGAAATAATTTCAACGATTCAACAAGTAATTTGAATAATGGAGAGCTTTTTAGTATGCAAGAATGTATAGAGTTTAAGATCAGAAAATATGAGAAGATTTTGTAATGTGAAAAAAAATGCTTTGATGTATATATAATCATTGAAGAGTTGTCAACTTCCATGAAGAATTTTATCAAAAAGATGCACCTATTTCCTTTCAGAAATGAAAAGGAATCTCTTCATGAAATATGATGCCTTTTAGAAAATATGGCCATTTTAAAATATGACCGTTGGAAATATGACCGTTAGAAAATATGATCATTAGAAAATATGGCCGTTGTAAAATATGACCGCTGGAAATATGAAGTGTCTCTTCGTGAAGTGTCTTTTCGTGAATTGTCTTTTCGAAGTGTCTTTTCGCGAAGTGATGAAGTATCTTTTCGTGAAGTGTCCTTTCATGAAATGTCTTTTCGTGAAGTGCCTTTTCGCGAAGTGATGAAGTGTCTTTTCGTGAAATGTCTTTTCATGAAGTGTCTTTTCGCGAAGTGTCTTTTCACAAAGTGTCTTTTCGCGATGTGTCTTTTCACGAAGTGTCTTTTCACGAAGTGTCTTTCCGTAAGTGCATTTGTGTATGTTATATATTTGAGGACAGATTTTAAGAATATATAACACCTCTAAGACACAATTAAATAGATAATCATAACCTATATCACTTTTCCTTTGATCTTCTCTTCTTCCTTGTCATGAATCAAAAACCTGTGATCTAACAGCTTTTCCCATCCAAACCTTTTCTCCAATGAACATCCGAAGATTCCATCTAACAGTTTCAATCGCTGCCACAATACCACCACTACTCTCAACATTGCTTCCAGTTCAGCCGCCCAACTCCGTGTCCTCCACCTGTCTTCGCCCTCACCTCACCGGTACCGACTAGCCTTCCATCTTGTTGAAGACAGAAACACCACCAACCCTTCAAACTGCATCAGAACACCATTCGTACACCCCTCTTCATGTCACCCCCACCACGTTGCCTTCCATCCACGTGCCCCACCATGCCAAGTTCGAAGCTCCCATGTAACAGCCCAGGTCACCATGACTTCAACAACCCCGTACTGTTCAGAAAATATGGTGATATGTTTTGGCCTCAAACTTCTCAAAACTTGGCCAATGTCCTTCTCTTCGACCCTTAAGTTCATCTTCCACCTCCACCAGTCTGTTCTCCTTGGACAACATCATCCTTCCATCACCATGTTGACCAACTCGCACATTTCAAGGTCCCCCATGTCTCCACCAAAACTTGCTCCAGATCCGATGCTCCACCATTCACCTTCATACCCAAATGCGGAAAAACTTCATCAAACCAAACCCCTAGCATAGGAATTACCCCACCATCAGAAACAACACCGCTCCATTTCCGTTCATTGCAAAGGAGGAGAGGCATGCCTGCTGAAACGTTGGTTCAAATATATACATAGTCCGAATGGAAAAAGGAAGGTCAGCGTTGTTTTGCTTGTTGGATTTTATATTTTGCAGGGCTTTGGTTATATATCGATTTTGGAAAGAAGAAAAGAGACTGTGGTGGCTTGATTTTTCTTTCGGTGCTGAGTAGAAGAAACGGAGGACAAAGGTTCTGGTATAAAGAACAGACGGATGAAAATTTTCATTTCGAACTTGCTGTAAAAATGAAAGAAAAGTTGGATTGTATTTATAGAAGAAGATGTTGATGTGGCTTTTGGCGGAAAGAACGGCTCTATAGATATACATAGATAGAGAGCGTTGCTTTTAGTACAGACAAAAAGGAGGCTAGATTGTTTTTTATTTGCAGAGATATGACTGAAGATTTTTTTTATTAATAATATTTAGGCTTAGGCCGTCTACATAAGGCCAGCTGAAATTTTTGACTACAAGGGATGCGTACGTGGTTGGTTTAGATGAGTGCAGAAATTTTTATTTGTTACGCAGGTGGTTATACATAGATGTTGCATTTTAAATGAGGCCATAGTTGTTGACATTAGAACAAACGTCCCTCTCACTAGATACGAAAATATTTTACAAAGATACTAATATCACTCTTCCATAAGATGTGCAAATATTTTTTTCAAATATTACGCTGAGAGTTGGCAAATATTTTGAAGAGATTTTGGCCAGGATTTTATATGATTTGATTTAGATTTTATAAAATATTTTCGGATTCCCAATCAAATACTATGACTGACATTTCTAGCTTTGACCAGATATTTTAAACTTGGCGCTTTAAATTTCAAATTTAAATGGTATTCAATTTATTTAAAACCCCTTTTTTCATATAAAAACGCTATAGTTTACAAAAGAAATTCCATAGCGACCTTTTGAAAATTTGATTTGGATATAAAATAAAATCTACAAAATGATATCTTGATTTTTCTCTTTCATTAGAATAATATTATCCAATAGATCCGGATGTTTCTTGTAATAAAGAAATCCGACTTATATTGGATCATATATATCCATTTTAAGTCCAAATCGTAATATTACAAACTACAGCACCGCTGCAGCTCATTTTATAATTAAATTATAAATTATACATTCAAAAGTCGTTTAGTAAAGGAATTCGTTATTATAATTCAAAACAAAATGAATTAAATCCCTTTTTTTTGCCAATTCATACAATATTGCAATTTCGACTGTAACGACCCACATTTTTGACCGTTCAAATCGACAATAAACCACACATGTCGACCGAAACAAATCGCAAATGCAGGTAATTATTGGAAAAAAAAGAAGAAAAAGAAAGAAAGAAGAAAAACCCAATCACAGAATCTCACAGCGGAAGGACAACATATAATAAACAAATAGCAGTTTAAAAGCAGTTGAAATGTATACATTGGTTATAACATACAAATGATAAATCAGATTTACACATAAACAGTTATACATAACATGGCAGCGGAAATAAAAATGCAGTGGAAATACATATATAGTAGATATATACCAAATCTTCGTTTTCGATCTCTAAGGCAAAGAAATCTTCGTTAACTTCAACATCTGCTGACCCGAGCGTATTGCATAAAAAAACACAACAAACACTCGGATCAGCACTAAATCATCCTCATATTAGTCAAATTAAAACATGCAATAATTTGAGTGTCATGGGTACAGTAACTCAAGAGATGTTATGAGATTTTCCATCTCTCGAGGATCCGTTAAACTAATACATATATAGTATAATACGCTATTATGATAGTGTCTATCCAGTAAAGTAAATATCATAAAAATAGCATAAGCGGGATTACCATATTATCCTTATCCCGTTTACAGGCACCAACAGTCTGTACTGTACTGTAAATTCACCGTACGGGTGTTATCAGAGGGTACTCCATAGAAGGTAATGCTAAATCAATATCGTATGAGACTCGATATGGATAAATATGACAAGGCACTCGAGGCAATGCCCAGGGTAGGATTCTACCAATTGCACTCCCGGAGCGGTGGGAACGCATAGCAGCCACTACCGCCCACCTCGGATCACACTCCCAAAAATCATAAATGGGCCCAAATCATCATCATCATCATCATCATAGTTATAGAAATAGTATCGAAGAAGTGTGTATGATCAAAGGTGCTACCTCAATTAGTCACGGTATAGCTCCTGTTTTAGTCATTTCAATTTTGACCAGAAGGTCAGGGCTATTTCGTCATCGATCATCTCCTTCGATTCAATAATCGCCTCCAAGTCATCATACTCATTCTGGATATGTCGTAACGTTCACAGTTGTCAAAGTGGTATCGACACTGACAGAGAGTATGCCTTATGTCGACTCTGGTCTCCTTTACAACCAATGCTTACATCTTTCACATCGGTTGGTTCTTTTATATTTCATAAAGGTTCGCTTCCATATCAAAATATCATATTCTGTTCGAACCAAATTTATATTCAAATAGAATATAATTCCATATTAATATATCATAATCATACCAAACTGATTATATTCTAAATTAGAATATATTCCTATATCCTTATATTATAATCATATAATATTTCGAAATCGACTTATATTCAAATAGAATATATTTCATCTCAAAGATTTCAAATTAATTCCAAATCGATTTATGTTTGAAATCCATTCATACTCAAATAGAATATATACTTCATAACTTATTTCAATCCCTTAGGAGATAGATTCATATTCGAGTAGCATGTAATTCACCTTCCATATCAAAAATCGGTTTAGAAATCGATTCACATTCAAATAGAATGAAATTTATCTCAACTCCATTTGAACAACGGTTTTAGATTCAACACTTCCATTCGAAAGAAATTTACGATCATTTAATATACTTGAAAATCGATGCTTATAAATCCAAATCTTTACATTATATATATATGTATGGAATATATTAGCTAGAATAAAATAAGGAAATTTCAAAAAACAATGTATATATATATAAGATTTAAAAGTTTTACAACTTGGTTTAAATAATAAAATCTAAGGAAAATTTTAGTTATAACGAAATAGTTTATAGGAAAAGTTTTAAATAAATAAATTTTTAAGAAGGAATAGAAAATTTGAAATCAAGAAATGTACATAATATATATAATAAAATTCTTTAAACAACAATCGTTCCTTTCTTTCGAACCTTAAATACTTGAATATAACTCCAGTCTCAATGGAGTTTACATAATTCCATATTTTGTTTCAAACACCAATTCAATTCCATCTTCCAATTTAAAGGACTCAAAAACAAATTCACATTAGGTTTAAAATAACTTCGAGTATCCCCGTTTTATCTTTATTCAAAAATTTAAATTCAATAAGAATTTATTAAAACCGAGTCTACCCAATTATTGGAATAATCCCAATCATGAAAATTTTAACTCAAAACTTCCAATTGGTTTGGGAGAAATTTTCTTAACCATTTCAAATACACTTAAGATCTAGATCTTCAAAGGAAGAATAAAATTCATCGAAAATCGACACAATCTCCTTTATATAAAATTTCATCAAATAGGATTTCGAATATTTAAAAATCATTTAACCAACCGATGTCCATATATAATTTTCTATCCTATATCCAAGTGATTTTTAAATTTAATTTCTCGATATTTCAGGGATGGATTTATCATTTCAATCCAAATCAGGGTCATAGAGATTTATTATTTCACTTTTTATTCTTAATTAATTTTAAATCGATAAATCCTGGGTTTATTCGATGCCCGTAACATATAGGGTGAGAATTTGGGATTTATCATCAATGATGAACACACAACAGCCATATACTGAAATAAATAACGTTTCAAGCAGTACTCATTCAGAAATCACCCAAAACATCCATCACAATCATTCATCCCATTAATCAGTATTAATCTGTTCTACGGGTCTGCAATGATCAGAAATCCCAACTAGTAATTTAATTAAATTAACTAATTATTGGCTTAAATTTCAGATAAACCTATTTGCATGTCAAATTTCTAAGCAACAAATCATCAATCAAACACAACCATCCAACCAACAAATTTCACAATTTAATTCAATAAATATGGGAATAATTCAGTATTTCGTAAGTGAGAAAATCACTCACCTTTGGGTCTTAATTGGATCGGACATCCAAAAGAAGCCCAAAATTTGATAGTCTCCAAATGCAGCCAAACCAGTCTCAGATCGTCCGCAATCTCGCTATGATCCTAACGCAACAAACCGCGCGTCAATCTGAGGTCGTATAAAGAAGTTATGCACGTTTTACCATTCGAATTTTGAAATATCTAAAATTATTAAAATAATTACCATCCAAAACCACACTGCTACGTCACCCTGCTACTCCCGCTCCTTCCTTGTTTGTGCTACAGTAACCAATGAAAATGAACCCAAAAACTGTGAATTTTGACTGCCTAATTCCCTCGATTCTGGCCACGAAATCAACCAAGGTCACCACCAACGTGAAGCACACTCCACCCCGCACCTTCCGACCAAAACCGAGCGCCTTCGGTCGAGGCAGCTCGCTGCGCCAAGACCCCCTCCGAACTCCATTTTCGAGCTTCGACAGTGAAATTCCGGCAACACACACCACAATACAACCTCCTACCACCACCAATACATTCCTACGGACAATAGCTACGATACCCAGATTATCAATTCTCCGATTGAAGCTTAAATCGAAAACCCCTTAATTTGCATTTAGGGTTTCGAAAACTGCCGCCTTTGACCGTGATTTCTGGAAAATCCGCTCACTGCATGTTGAAACGAATTACACTAGAATCTTCGTATCGATGAGAGCTTCGATTCGGTATATAATACGGTAGGATTCAAAGAGATTTGATTTTCAAGATGGTATTTTTATTTCTAGGGTTCTTGAGATCTGTTCTGCCATTAGAGAAAAAGATTTTGAAGGAGGAAGTGTACGTATAGATAGAATGGGCTGATGGAGTTCAAGGAATTTATTTATATACACATATATAAGGCCCAAACATTAGAACCAACTGATTATCATATTATATTGATCTCTTTCACACTTTCTCCCATACGGTCCAACGACAAGTCCGTTCGTAACGCAAATTGGAATCCTACCATAATTCATCGTTCTGAATCCAATGGCGCCATTTTCGTTGAATTCCAAGATAGTCGCCAAAATAGTTAAATTTCACAGTCAAATAAATAAATAAAATATTCAATTATTCGATTAACTGTTTAAATTCAAATTAAATATTGATAAAAATTCCATTTAAATCAAATTATAACTTAAATAAATTTTATAAATTTATTTCACATATTTTAAATCTTAATTTGATTATTTGAATCTTTGATTTGAATTTCAATTATTATTTCCCAACATAGAACTCTCCATTTATCCAATTAAATTTGAATTTCCATTATAAACTAAATAACTCAAATTTATTAAATAAAATATAAAATTTCAAATTGCACCAATTCTAGGTATAAACTAAATTTAAAATCTATTTATACTCCATTCAAATAATCATCATCATTATAATCGACAAAATTTGATTTTTATCCAATCTTATTCTATTTTATTTATTTAAAATTTGAAAATTAAATATACAGAAAATATGGGATGTTACATTCTCCCCCACTTAAAATCTTTTCGTCCTCGAAAAGAGAAAGAAATAAGGTATTAAACAAATCATACTTTCAAATTCATACTTATAAAATAGCATTTATAAGATAAGTCGTATATAGTTGAAAAATCTCATAAATCTTTCTAACTCCCGAAATCACGGAAATTTCGGCAGCATCTCCTTTGCACGGAGAGGTTCGGGAAAAAATCCTTACATATATATACTCAAATATTCATCTCATCGTTCAATGAGGCATCCGGAAAATGGGGAAAACAGGATATAAAGCCACAAAACCATGTAACATAATTACGTACCTCCTTTAGCGTTTATTTGCAAATTTTATTCACCATAGCAATTTATTATTTAGCGCAAGCGAGCTCCAAGGCGTAGCGCGGCTTCCTTACACCTGCTACATACTCACATACGCATAAGAATTAAACATATATACAATATATAGCGATGTATACAACTTATACAACATATATTGAACATTTCAATAACAAAACCAACATGTTAACAACAGGCCAGTAAACAAATCAACGATTATCATCCTATAAATGATGGAATTTGATCAAAACACCGGGAAAAGTTTTAGCATTTGTTTTAGGCTTTCCAAATTGTCCGGATTCGTAGAATTCGGATAATTTGTTCAAAAGTTATGACTATTCTAGTGAAGGCAAACGCCTCAGCCCGTACACTGAAAAATGCAGGTCTGAGTTATTCAACCCAGTATTTAACCCTTTAAACAGCAAAATTTTACCTAGCATATTCAAGAAAAGTTTTAGTTCAGATCCTGGGCTTTCCGAGTTGTACTTGTATATTAAAATCCGACGATCCGTTAGGAAGTTATGGTCAAAACAATATAGGTATACGCTTCAGATTTTTATTTTCTACGCACACGACTACGACTAAAACTTGAATTTCAGCTTAGTAACATGAAAATTCCGACATGTCACTATTAACAAAAGTTTTAATTTAGTTTCTAAGGTTTCCGAAAAGTCTGGAATCGTCAAATTCCGATCAGCCAACCAAAAGTTATGACTATTTTGCTTCAGCTTATCGAATATTTCAAATTTTGCATAATCGTCGATTTATTTATTTAAAGTTTACAAACCTTTAGATTCTAATACTTTAGCCAGGTTTAACCACCTAGGATGGATCATCAATCCATTATGTCCAAATTACGGTTAAATTTATTGCTTAAACACATTTATATTTGTTCCATTTATATGAAATAAGTTCAGTTCCATTTATTATATTCCATTCTAATATATTTTTCTATTCGTTTCTCGTTTCATTTCAAGCATTAAATTTCAAATAAAATTGAATTCATTCTAACCTTTTCCAACTATCTTGAGTATATTCAACCCTTAATTCATTAATATGGACCAATTTGCCAAATTTCCCTGAAGCGTTGATTTATTTAATTTGGTGTTTCAACCCTCGGATTCCAAAACCTTTGCAAACCCCGATCATTAGATTTGGTTATCTCTTATTTATTCAACGATATGTCTTTAGTTGTTCGTATGAATCAAATCATACTTACTAAATCCAATTATCTATATGAGTTCTAAATCAACCCATTTGATTTCCTTAAGTTGATTTCTTCACTTCGGCTCAACGACTAAATCAAGTTTTTCCCATTCAGTATTTCAAATTTCCAAATTAGAATTAGTTTATCTCAATCGGCTTTATCTTTATTTCTTACGTCGATTCCAAATAACCAATTGGGTGCACTTCTAATTTTCAGCTTATTTCCTTGCCTCGGTTTATTTAGTTACGTTAAGAATCTCTTAACAAAGATTGATGTTAATCATTTGTTGTTTATATAACTCATTCCATATTTTCAAGTTACCCTCTTCTTCCATTTCCTAAGGTTTCCTTTTAATCTATATTTCATTTGGCCAACCTTCACCCCCCCCTCCCCCCACCAAAACTTTAAAGTTTCGAGTGGCTCAGGTTTTGTTTTCAAATTCAATCCATTTAGCATGAGTCAAGTTAAATTTTCATCCATCGATTATTCATATTTTATCAACAACTTCATTCCTTTTAATTTTAACTTATCGGCAATCCATATTTTCAACAACATAAGTTTCTTTCCACTCCTTCTCGACTAACTTATTAAACTTATGAATTAGCCAAGTCATGGGTTATCACTTTGTTACCCAACCTAATCTTCAAATTCCATTTTAGTTGACTTATATTTCGCGGTCAGTTTCCAATTTTCTCGAACCCCCTTCCATTCAATTTAGTTTCAAATTAACTTTTGGTTCTTCCAATACTCTTATCGACCAAGTTTAGACTTGGTTTAACCTTATTATCGTTCATGCCTAAGAATTCCAATGTCCATACCTCTCCTCTCAAAGCTTAAGTCCATATCATGATTTTTTAAATATATATTCAAATGAATTGATTTACCTTAACATAGGACTTAACATTATTGGTTAAAATGACCTTATTATCGCCCTACTTAAGAGTCTTAAACGACTGTTCCCTTTCCCTTAATACTTAAGCCCATTCTCAGGTTTCAAAATCTAAGGTTCGAATGAGTCAAGTTATCTTATCCCACCAATCAATATTATTAGTTAATATGAACTTAACACTTGATTCTAGGGTCATAAATAAGTTTTTAAAATAATCTATGTACTTATACTATTTTATAGAAACATGCCACATAAAATTTTAAATCCAAATCTTAAATTACCAAAACATAGAAATTTTCTTTTCAAAGTATGTTTAATTTATATTTCAACTTTAAATAACATATTTTAATACCTTTATATAAAAATTTATATCATATGGAATAAAATCCAAAATCCTTTGTTAAACATGTTATAATAACCATTGAGTTATCTCCCCCCACTTAAACTCTTCAGAATAAACATCGATAATGCGTGCACTCATTACCGACATCATTTCTAAGGTGTAAGAAGGGTTTATACCCACTTTGAAAAATCTTTAAAATCATTTCGTTTCGATCATACCTATAATATGATATTATTTAAAACTTTGGCAAAACTATTTCCAAAGATACCCCAGGATCAAGTTTCAAGTTCATTCCTATTTCAATCACGACCTTTTACGCCTAATTATACATACAGGTATTTCATTTCAAATATATTCTAAATTCATTAAATTTTCCTTATTAGATTTATTATCTAATCAACCATAATAGGTAATAACTTAATATTACCACCTACCAAACGAATACATATATACTTGAACCAATAGTATATATTTGATAAATTTTAAAATAAAATAGAAAACCATATTATGTCGATCCATTCTGTTCGACTAATTAGAAATTCCTATCGATTCTATGGCGTCCCATATATCGACCAGAATCCATAAATATTCAATAGAACGAGTCAACACAATGTAAAACCAATTTATATCAACATACAAGTACGCTCTCTTCTATCACTCAAACTCATTCTAGGGCATTACTAACCCTATCTCTAATGAGTTAATTCCCAAACAGAGCCAAGGTTATCGCTAACCATCGCTCTGATACCAAATGTAACGACACACATTTTTGACCATTCAAATCGACAATAAACCACACATGTCGACCCAAAAAATGGTAAATGCAGGTAGTTATTGGAAAAAAAGAAGAAAAAGAAAGAAAGAAGAAAAACCCAATCATAGAATCTCACAGCGGAAGGACAACATATAATATACAAATAGCAGTTTAAAGGCAGTTGAAATGTATACATTGGTTATAACATACAAATGATAAATAAGAGTTACACATAAACAGTTATACATAACATGGCAGTGGAAATAAAAATGCAGCGGAAATACATATATAGTAGATATATACCAAATCTTCGTCTTCGATCTCCAAGGCAAAGAAATCTTCGTTAACTGCAACATCTGCTGACCCGAGCGTATTGCATAAAAAACACATCAAACACTCGGCCCAACACTAAATCATCCTCATATTAGTCAAATTAAAACATGCAATAATTTGAGTGTCATGGGTACAGTAACTCAAGAGATGTTACGGGATTTTCCATCTCTCGAGGATCCGTTAAACTAATACATACATAATATAATACGCTGTTATGATAGTGTCTGTCCAATAAAGTAAATATCATAAAAATAGCGTAAGCGGGATTTCCATATTACCCTTACGCCATTTACAGGCATCAACAGTCTATAAAGTACCATAAATTCACCGTACTGGTGTTATCAGAGGGCACTCCATAGAAGGCAATGCTAAATCAAAATCGTATGGGGCTCGATATGGATAAATATGACAAGGCACTCAAGGCAACGCCTAGGGCAGGATTCAACCAATTGCACTCCCGGACCGGTGGTAACGCATAGCAGCCACTACCGCCCACCTCGGATCACACTCCCAAAAATCATAAATGGGCCTAAATCATCATCATCATCATCATAGTCAAATAAATAGTATCAAAGAAGTGTGTCTGATCAAAGGTGCTACCTCGATTAGTCACGGTATAGCTCCTGTTTTAGTCATTTCAATTTTGACCCGAAGGTCAGGGCTATTTCGTCATCGATCATCTCCTTCGATTCAATAATCGCCTCCAAGTCATCATACTCATTCTGGATACGTCGTAACGTTCACAGTTGTCAAAGTGGTATCGACATTGACAGAGAGTATGCCTTATGTCGACTCCGGTCTCCTTAACAACCAACGCTTACATCTTTCACATCGGTTGGTTCATTTATATTTCATAAAGGTTCGCTTCCATATCAAAATATCATATTCTGTTCGAACCAAATTTATATTCAAATAGAATATAATTCCATATCAAAATATCATAGTCATACCAAACCGATTATATTCTAAATTAGAATATATTCCCATATCCTTATATTATAATCATATAATATTTCAAAATCGACTTATATTCAAATAGAATATATTTCATCTCAAAGATTTCAAATTAATTCCAAATCGATCTATGTTCGAAACCCATTCATACTCAAATAGAATATATACTTCATAACTTATTTCAATCCCTTAGGAGATAGATTCATATTAGAGTAGCATATAATTCACACTTTCATATCAAAAATCGGTTTAGAAATCGATTCACATTCAAATAGAATGAAATTTATCTCAACTCCATTTGAACAACGGTTTTAGATTCAACACTTCCATTCGAAAGAAATTTACGATCATTTAATATACTTGATAATAGATGCTTATAAATCCAAATCTTTACATAAAAAATATATACATATATATATATATATATGTATGGAATATATTAGCTGGAATAAAATAAGGAAATTTCAAAACACTATGTGCATATATATATATATATATATATATAAGATTTAAAAGTTTTACAACTTGGTTTAAATAATAAATTCTAAGGAAAATTTTAGTTATAACAAAATAGTTTATAGGAAAAGTTTTAAATAAATAAATTTTTAAGATGGAATAGTAAATTTGAAATCAAGAAGTGAAAATAATATATATAATAAAATTCTTTAAACAACAATCGTTCCTTTCTCTCGAACTTCAAATACTTGAATCTAACTCCATTCTCAATGGAGTTTACATAGTTCCATATCTTGTTTCAAACACCAATTCAATTCCATCTTCCAATTTAAAGGACTCAAAACCAAATTCACATTAGGTTTAAAATAACTCCGAGTATCCTCGTTTTATCTTTATTCAAAAATTTAAATTCAATAAGAATTTATTAAATCCGAGTCTACCCAATTATTGGAATAATCCGAATCATGAAAATTTTAATTCAAAACTTCCAATTGGTTTGGGAGAAATTTTCTTAACCATTTCAAATACATTCAAGATCTAGATCTTCAAAGGAAGAATAAAATTCATCGAAAATCGACACAATCTCCTTTATATAAAATTTCATCAAATAGGATTTCAAATATTTAAAAATCATTTAACCAACCGATGTCCATATATAATTTTCTATCTTATGGCCAAGTGATTTTTAAATTTAATTTCTCGATAATTCAAGGATGGATCTATCATTTCAATCCAAATTAGGGGCATAGAGATTTATCGTTTCGCTCTGTGTTCTTAATTAATTTTAAATCGATAAATCCCGGGTTTATTCGATGCCCGTAACATATAGGGTGAGAAATTGGGATTTATCGTCAATGATGAACACACAACAGCCATATACTGAAATAAATAACATTTCAAGCAGTACTCATTCAGAAATCACCCAAAACATCTATCACAACCATTCATCCCATTAATCAGTATTAATCTGTTCTACGGGTCTGCAAGGATCAGAAATCCCAACTAGTAATTCAATTAAATTAACTAATTATTGGCTTAAATTTCAGATAAACCTATTTGCATGTCAAATTTCTAAGCAACAAATCATCAATCAAACACAACCATCCAACCAACATATTTCACAATTTAATTCAATAAATATGGGAATAGTTCAGTATTTCGTAAGAGAGGAAATCACTCACCTTTGGGTCTTAATTGGATCGGACGTCCAAAAGAAGCCCAAAATTTGATAGTCTCCAAATGCAGCCAAACAAGTCTCAGACCGTCAGCAATCTTGCTGCGATCCAAACGCAACAAACCGCGCGTCAATCCGAGGTCGTATGAAGAAGTTATGCATGTTTTACCATTCGAAATTTGAAATATATAAAATTATTAAAATAATTACCATCCAAAACCACACTGCCACATCACCCTGCTACTCCCACTCCTTCCTTCTTCGTGCTACAGTAACCAACGAAAATGAACCCAAAAACTGTGAATTTTGACCGCCTAATTCCCTCGATTCTGGCCACGAAATCAACCAAGGTCACCACCAACGTGAAGCACACTCCACCCCGCACCTTCCGACGAAAACCCAGCGCCTCCCGTCGAGGCAGCTCACCGCGCCAAGACCCCCTCCGAACTCCATTTTCGAGCATCAACAGCGAAACTCCGGCAACACACACCACAATACAACCTCCTACCATCACCAATACATTCCTACGGACAATAGCTACGATACCCAGATCATCGATTCTCCGATTGAAGCTTAAATCGAAACCCCCTAAATTTGCATTTAGGGTTTTGAAAACTGCCGCCTTTGACCGCGATTTCCGGCAAATCCACTCACTACATGTTGAAACAAATTACACCAGAAGCTTCGTATCGTTGAGAGCTTCAATTCGGTATATAATACGGTAGGATTCGAAGAGATTTGATTTTCAAGATGGTATTTTTTTTTCTAGGGTTCTTGAGATCTGTTCTGCCATTAGAGAAAAAGATTTTGAAGGAGGAAGTGTACGTATAGATAGAATGGGCTGATGGTGTTCAAGGAATTTATTTATATACACATATATAAGGCCCAAACATTAGAACCAACTGATTATCATATTATACTGATCTCTTTCATACTTTCTCCCGTACGGTCCAATGACAAGTCCGTTCGTAACGCAAATTGGAATCCTACCATAATTCATCATTCTGAATCCAATGGCGCCTGTTTCATCGAATTCCGAGACAATCGCCAAAACAGTTAAATTTCACAGTCAAATAAATAAATAAAATATTCAATTATTCGATTAACTGTTTAAATTCAAATTAAATATTGATAAAAATTCCATTTAAATCAAAGTATAACCTAAATAAATTCTTTAAATTTATTTCACACATTTTAAATCTTAATTTGATTATTTGAATCTTTGATTTGAATTTCAGTTATTATTTCCCAACTTAGAATTCTCCATTTATTCAATTAAATTTGAATTTCCATTGTAAACTAAATAACTCAAATTTATTAAATAAATAAAATATAAATTTTCAAATTGCACCAATTCTAAGTATAAACTA
The DNA here is from genome assembly GCA_030737875.1 of Allium sativum. Classification (NCBI taxonomy): domain Eukaryota; kingdom Viridiplantae; phylum Streptophyta; class Magnoliopsida; order Asparagales; family Amaryllidaceae; genus Allium; species Allium sativum. Next base: position 155,925,981 of record CM060912.1, read on the forward strand.
AATTTAAAATCTATTTATACTCCATTCAAATAATCATCATCATTATAACCGACAAAATTTGATTTTTATCCAATATTATTCTATTTTATTTATTTAAAATTTGAAAATTAAATATACAGAAAATATGGGATGTTACATCGACTATTTCGAAATTAAAATATTGTCTTATTGTTTATATAAAAAATATATCTAAAACCATTGAATTCAAGATATTAAATTCCAAAACAATATCTAAAACCATTTTTAAATATTAAATTAGACGGTTATAGATCTGGGCTATTATAAGATGTAAGAATTAGGTACATTACTTATTTTGATACTATTATTACTTAAATTTTTCTTTATAATTTTCAGATTGGGATATTCCAACTTACAATGTCATACATCAAACATATTGTTGTTTGATTCAGAGGAATTACATTCAGTAACATGGAAGAATTTTCTTGGTTGATCAGTAGTTCTTTTCTCAATATTGATTATCTATAACCCATTGTGTGTATCAACCTGCATTAAAATATGCTATGTTTGAGTATCTTTAACTAGACAATAATGTGGATAAAATTCGAAAAATACATGATTAAGTTTTTCTTAATCTCTGGGGCTCTAAGTAGGTTTTTAAAGTTAAGGACTTTTTTATTAGAGATTTGTGCCTGACTAGTGTGTGATGTGTTTATGGTTGTGCCATTACCCATACTAATTGTATTGTTACCATTATACTCTTTATTGCCCAGATTCAGATTTTCCATGTTGTTTGTTACATGATGTGCTGCTCCAAATTCTAGATACTAGCATTCATTCTAGATGTTTCCACCTCTGGCTGTCTCACATGAATTCTTGTCAAATGCTTTTTGTTCCTCTGCACTTTTTGAGTCTTGCTGTATGCTTGCTAAATTTGCATTCGTGCTTGAGTTTCTTTGATTGTTTTGTGGGACATTGTAATTAAAACATGAAATATCAACTATTTGACGTATGACTCGTCTTTTCACAAATTCGGCATTTAGGTCGTGTTGAGTTGTTCCATCTTCTTCCTCAGCCTCTTGGTTTTCCATTTCGATTTCTGGAACTGTTTTGATCATTTCTAGAGCTATTCCCTTTTCTTGACTTTTGGTTCTTGATTTGAAAGTGTAGTTCACTGAGTATTCTGGTCCGACTTCACTTTTCTGACGATTCCTTTCTTCTTGAGCCATTAATGTGGTGTAGACATATTGTAGTGAGGTTGTTTCTTCTCATGTAGTGAGTATTGCACCAATTGCTTCATAGTCATTTTCAAGCCCACTCATAATAAGCAATATATGTTCATTTATTGAAACTTTATGGCCTGCTGCCCATAAAAGATCATACAAGCTCTTCACTTTACTTAAGTATTCCCTCATTGACATGTTATCCTTCTTAAGACTTTGCAACTTCTTTCTATGATGCATTATTTTGGCTGATAGATTGTGAGTTAAAGAACCGTTCCGCTGTTGTCCAGATTTCATTTGAAGTTTTGCAGCCTATAAGTTGGGGTAACAAATCATTTGTAATTAACTATACTAACTAGGAGACAAGTAGATGATCCTATCTTTGATAATTAACATATTCTTTATTACTTATCATTTTTTTTATCTTGAACTTTTGTAAACTTTGGAGGTATGCTTGATGTTCCTAACACATGACCTTCAAGACATACCCTTTTATGGTATTCTTAACTTGAAATTTCCACAGCAAGTAGTTACCTTCATCTAACTTTGCAGTTAATGAGTTGGGTTTGTGGACTTACTATAGTTTGACTAAATTCTCTGCAGGTCTACCATGGCTTGATGTTTTTGTTTAAGACACAACATCACTTACCACTGCTAAGACTTGTAATCAAGAATGGCTTGGATTGACTCTTAGAGAATGGCTGTTGCACATACACAAAATCTTGATAGATTTTTTTCGCACGGAAAAACAACTAAGGGATAGAAATGAAAAGTATGAGTTGAACACCAATCATGGTTAATACTCAGGTGACAAATTCCAATTCTGATGAGTAAAATACAACCAAAATGTTGATAACAATAGAAACTCTTTTGATCTTGCTGCGGGCCTTCTCAAATGATGAAGGCTCTCTGATGAGAGGAAAGAACACAAGATGCAGTCACACAGTTCAGATGATGACATAGATTTTAATGAACTTGATAGGTGAGGCAACTTGATAATGAATGGCAGTGCTCTGGTACAAAATTAGTAAAGTAGATGAAGCAGATTTCAATGCTTTGAGAATTTGTACAATTGTTCCGAGTTGATTAAAATGATACAATGCTAGGTTATTTATATATGCTACCAGTGTAACATTAGTATATACTTGTAAAAAGATAAAATTGCCCATATAACCCAAATTATAAAATACAAGTTCGGTTTTGGATACAGTCATTATTCTTGTTATCAATCACCAAGAAATTGTTGAACGATAGTTCATGGTCATGAAAAATGATGTTTTATCGAGGGTTATTTACCGTGAAGAAAAATATATTAAAATTAATGTCTTTGGTAACCCTTTAAAAATCTAGTATTATGAAGTGTATAGAGTAACTTGTATGATAATTTTTCACAATGCTATTTGTGAGCAATTTTTTTGTGCCTTAGCGCCATACTTAAAATAAATTTACCAAAATAACTAATTAAGTCCAAAAATGAGTTCGTAAAATTATTACAAATTTAAAAACTAAAAGTTTTGTTTTTTTTATGTTTTTCATATAATCATTAACTATTGTATTTTATATTAAAGAAAACATCAAAGCTCACTATGTACAAAAGCTACCCACATTGGTAGCAACTCCTTTCTTAATAGTGCCAATCATAAATAGCGTAAATAAATTTGCATTATTTTATATTTTATTTATCATAATACTTCAGATTGTGAAATTAAATAAGAAAAACTTTATTCATTCACAAAAACTCAAAATTCGAATATAAAAGGAGGTGTTTATTCGCTTAGTTTTCATGTCCCTTAACTTCTATAAATACCCATCTTTTCCAAAATGAAAATTAATGCTTCTCATTATATTTCTTCACTCTCTTTTCTCCTCTCTAGAAAATTAACAATTCTCTAATCGCATTCAGCCAATTTTTAACCAAACCAAGTCTATTCTTCTTCAATTTGATTCTACATCAAACTCTCTCATTTCTATCAAGATGAAAGTGCAAATTAAAGTTATTTGGGAAGTTGTATTCAAGATCGAAAGATCCAAGTCTGCGATCTTTGTACAAACTGAAAACCTATAAGGATGTGACTAACCCTGAATCTAGTTGGGTTTGATTGTTTCCAGTAAAAAGCAATTGGGAGTGACTTGTTCACCCATAATTCAAGTTAGGTGTGGATCTATGGCATGTAAATTAGGTTGGCTTGCTCGAAGGTCTGAGTTGTGGAGGATGTTTACTTGTGACCTTGAAATTAGGTAGTGCAAATATTGATATTGATCAAAGACAATACGTAATGTGGAACTGGATGTAGAGTAACTGTAACGTCCCAGATTTCTGAACATTGTTTACGAATATTTAAATTTGTTTAAATATTGATTTGGCAATATTAGTTGATTTTATATCGAATTTTATTTTATAAAATCGAGTTCAAAAATATATAATTTAAAATATAATTAAAACAAGCTCGAAAACAACGTGGCAGTTCGTAATTTTCAATCTGAACTTTGACTGAATATACAGAATCCGTTTTAAGTCGGATTTCTGTGAAACGAGAAACGTTTGAACCGATTCAATTATATTTTTCTAATAAAAGAGAAAAATCATGATTTCATCGTATAGTGTGTAAGATATGTCTAGATTAAAATTTCCAATAGTCGCTATAGAATCGTTCATCGACTGTAACAGTTTATTTGAAATAACTGCATACTGGTTTCGAATCAAGACAAGATTCTTTTGAGACGTAGTTAAAATTTAATTTTTAGAATTTTACTGTAATTTTTAATAAATTAAATATGCAACTTTTTATTTGAAGTATTTTGCACCTTGTATCAGTATTTTGGGGTTTCACAATATATGTTAACCTACCGATATTATTATATTTTTGGGATAGTGACAACTCGCTGGACACGACTATATTTTTATTTCTGTCCATAGGGGTCTGTATGTAAACGGAGTATTATATGACGGGGTATGCTAAATTTCATATACTAAACAAATCCTAAACATTTGGTTGCTGCTTATTTTTTTTAAGTACATGCGCACCACTAACAATTAAAGGCAAGGAAATAAAATGGCCTAAACCTAATGTGTAATAACCCGGAAATCCGAGCCAATTTAAAATTTTTATTTTTGGCAATTTTAGCGAATTTTGAATATTTAAAATGATTTATTTTAAATATTAACGACAAAAATTTAGTTTTAAATGAATTCGACATATATATTTATATACGTCGTCGTTAGAATATAAATATTTTATTTATATATATATAAGGAATTGAAAATGGCGCGGTAGTTCGATAATTCGATTTCAAAATTAAAATGAATGTACCGGGTGCAAAATAAACCGGATTTTAGTGAAACCAAAAACATTAGAATCTAATTGAGAATATATTTCCAACGAATCTGAAAAATAAAAATTTCATAGCGGGGATAAAAAGATATGTCCAGTTGAAATTTCAGAATAGTCGCTATGGAATTTCAGCCCTTAAAAATAGCCATTTTGCAAACGACCTCAAATTTCGATGAAACCACTTTTGTTGGATCCGCGATGTCAAGTTATTGCTAGGTTTCAAATTTTGTAATTTTTTGAATCAATATGTGAGCGTGGCAAAGGAAAACGCGTTTGACCAGTTTTAGTTGATTTTAATCGACTGGAAAATGGCCATTTTTCAAACGGTCTCAGAATTTGATGAAATTAGTTTTGTTAGGACCGTATCGTCAATACGAAGCTAGAAAATATTTTTCGGGAATTTTTCTAGTTAGTACGTGGCCCTGGTAAATTGAAATGCGCGTTCAAATTCAATATATAGAGTTATATTTTGATTTTGACGAAAACTTGTCGAAACGATCGAATCAGCTTACGATATATATCCCATTGTGTTCGGAATGGGGGTAATTAGCTATAGACGATAGTCAGTGGGTCTCGTTTGGTGGTCGAATTAAAAAGTTGCTTTTAGGGGGTTTAAAATATAAATAAATTATAAAATCCTTTCTCTCCCTCCCCATACCTTCACAGTCAACGCCCCCCCCCCCCATTTCAAAACCGATAAAGGAAAATAGAAAAAGAAAAAAGAAAAAAAAACTCAGTCGTCGATCATTGCACCGCCTCCTCGGAGCGCCGACCACCGCCCAACATCGCGCCCTCCTCCTCCATGTCGACCTCGTCAAACCCCGCAAGCCTAGCCCCCTCAAAACGTTCAAGTCCTCCCATCAGCCCTAAACCCCCAAACCTATATCGCGCCGCCACCCATGGCCCACCAGCGACCGCCACAAACCCCCTGCTCCCCCCTCCTCTACCTGCTACGCCTTCTTCCCCCTCCTCCTTCTCGCCTGAACGTAGCGCCCCCCTCCTCTGAAAATACAATGTAAGTTTTAATTTCGAATTTATTTATTTTTCTTCGATTTAAAAACTGAATTTTTATAAGGTAAAAGATTGGGTTTTTCTTATAGGAAAAGAGTATATTTTTAATATAGGAAAGGCGATATTTTTAACGGTGAAAGGTGATTTTTATATATTAATTTACATTGCTTTGTTTTCAGTTTTAAGATAATAAAAATATGATTTTTATAAAGTAGAGATTATAAAAATATAATTTTTATATGCTAGGAAGATTAAAAATATGATTTTTATATTATAGAAATATTAAAAATTCGATCTTTATTATGTAGAAGAAGCAAAGATGTGATTTTTAAATGAGTGGCGATATATAAATAGAATTTTTATCTATATAGTAGAGGTGTAAAAATAGAATTTTTATCTATATAATAGCGGTATAAAAATATGATTTTTATATACATAGCAACAATATAAAAATGTTATTTTTATATATGTAGTGGATACAGGCAACGAAAGTGACAAAAGGCGAGGACGGCGAAGATTTTCTATACATGAAGAGTCGCGGCGTTTGGTTTAGCTAGTCGGTGAGAACTCCTCACTTTTAATTTATTTTATTTCTAGTTAAAATATATACTAGGATGCAGACGGTGTTTAGTAGCACCCGACACCCGTCGTCCACAGACCATGGACGGCTTGTATGCTTGTTTGTTTGATTTTGATGTGTAGTTGATTGTGTGATGTGATGTGAAAATTAATAAAATATTTACGTAGTTAAAAATATTTTATAGTTGAAAATATAATTTTTAACATGAATGTGAATAAATAAATATAAACAAATAGGATGATTTGTTTATATACACACATTTGACTGATATTGATTGGGTCGATAAATTTTACACATCGCCCAACTGCACAAATAAAATCTGTGTTTGATTGTTTGAAACCCCACACGGGTATTGGGATGATATATGACATACACTAATCCCAATAATTAGTTGTATGTCGATCGATTGATTGACAGACTGTCATAAGCGTTAAATATTTATATTTGATGCTTATATAGTGTAGAATGCACTCTGGATGATGGTTGATTATTTATCGTTGTTATTTTATACATGTGTTGTAGAAAATCCATATAATTAACATTATATGGGAATTGATTGGGCCTCATTCTAGTTTTGAAAAAGGAATATTTGAAAAAGAAATATTTGAAATAGAAATATTTGAAATAGGATATTTGAAAATAGAAATATATGAAGCCGTGTTGATTAGATTGATGCCACTTTGACGCGAACGATATTTATATCGATTTTATTCATTTTTCAATGAATATTGAAAGTGAGTTGAAATTAAAATTAAATTGAAAAGAATTGAAATTCGAATTAAACTGAATTGAATTGAAATTCGAATTAGATTGAAATAGAATTGAAATTGTTTTGAATTGAATTTAAAACGTATTGAAATTGAACTGAAAATAGATTTGAATTGAAATCAATTTGAAATGAATTTAAAACGAATTTATATTGAAAAATTTAATTTTGATTTGAATTTGAAAATGAAGTTGAAATCGTTTTGAAAACGAATTTTAAACGATTTATAAAATACGTTTCGAAAGGAAATCGACGAAGTATATATTATATATATAATATAATGGCCTGAATAGAACGCGCCGTGCCGCGGCAGTTCGCGAATTTCGACCATTGACTTCGAATGGACATTGCGGGATATCCGACCGTCGGATTCTCCTAAAACCGGAACTGTTGGGTTCGTACCGAAAAGAGCTTTCTAACGAATATTAGAAATTAGAAATCTAATGGTTGGATTTGGATTAATGTCCAAATCAGATTTGGAAAAGGTCGTTGTAAGTGCAGTTCGATGGCCATTGATGGAAATCGACTGTACGGGCCTTGATAAAATTATTAAAAATATCAATAATTAGTGTAAAATCATAAGAAATGATTTGGAAAGTATTGGGATGAAAAACTCCATATTTGAAAAGATAAAAATAGATTTTTATCGAAATGAACTAGTTTTGAACTAGAACTAAAATCCATTTAATTTTAAAATAAATAAATTGGATTTGAAAAGGGTTTTAAAATATACCTGGATTCCCAATATATAGATTGGAAATGGATTTGAATCGAAATTGTCTTCGGAATATTTCGATGTGGGATTTTGTGATTATACAAATATTGTTATGGAAATTCGAAAGATTTATATCGTTATTTCCAATACGATATTTGTTGGTTGTAGAATTTGATATTGAATATAAGCCGATATATTTTCTATTCAGAGCCTTGTATTTAATATCAAATGTGATTTGGGTTTGTCATGAATGGTGTCTTCATTAACACTGTTCTTAAGCCCAGTTGAGAAAAAGATTAAATCTTTTTATTTAGATTTAATGAAGTGTACCAATTAAATAATATTTAATTGGAATTGAATTGGTGTTGATCTTTGGGTTTGTCGTGAACAGTGTTTTAAATAACACTTGTTCTTTAACCCGATAATTAATGGAATGTGATTTTGGGTTTATCGTGAACCGTGTTTTAAGTGACACTGATTCTTTAACCTAGTTAAAGATTAAAACTAAGTGGAGTTTTAATGAATCTTTAATTAGATTGAAAAGATCGAGAATGGAGTATCACCAGTTTTACTCCAGGCGATAGTTAAATCTTTAATTAGATTTGAACGTGAAATGGTAATTGAATTTACCGATAACACCGTGGTGTTAGATATGAAGTATTACCAGTTTTACTTCATGGGATGAATAGGTTGGGATTGGGAAATAAAATAAATGATTACTTCGGTGTGGTTCGCTAATCCCGACTAGTTTGAATTGATATTCAAAAAGAGATTAAAGAATAAATTTAAAGAATTTATCTTTGATAAAATTAATGGGAACCTTTCCCAAAATATAAGAATATTTGAATAAAAGAATATTCTGAATTGGAATGAAGCGTATGTTGTATTTGTGTAACACTTGTTTATTATATACGCGAGTTATTCAGAAAGACCGGGTTTATCCCATTCTGAATAACTGATTCGACGTGGTGTCGAAGATGAAGACGGTGGTTGAAGAACGGAGGTCTTCACGTCGTTTGGGTGATTACTGATGATCTTGATTGGGTCGTACACCCAAGAGGAGGGAATCAGTTGGTGGTCGTCCAGACGTACTTGGAGATCGATGGATAAGCGGGGTACTAGGTGCCTCCGGTTTCGTTCAGACCCAGAACGGACTTGTAAATGGACTGTGTGTCTGACATCGGATATCATTCTGCGTGATTGATAGATATCGGATGCATGGAGTGGTTTTCCTGTGTGGTATGCTAAGATGCAAATGATCAAGGCTTCTGCTGAAAAGCAAAGTCTTGTGGTTGATGATCAAAGCACGGCCTTTGTGGCGCAGCTTTGTGTAGCGTAGATTCACGAGCCTCACACCCCGGTTGTGAACCAGAAACGGGAGAGGACCTCAGGGAAGGCATGCGTTTCCTTCTAGCTAGAAGTGGCGTCATGGTTTTACACGCCCTGACGAGTTTGACTTATGTGGTTGTTGGTTTGCGAGGCGCCTCGGATATATCGGTCGATCCGGGACCGGTGGAGTCATTCGTTGGCTCATTTACGCCCCATAGGGCGGGGAAACGCAGTGTTCCGGAATTTTAATCCACATTGGTGGACCGACCCTGTCGCTCCAAAGGCTTGACTGAGTACTTGCCTGAGACATGGGCTAGATTGTCTTGAATTCGGTAGAGGACGATCCCTTGCCTCGGTTCATAGATGGAAATCCAATTTCCAAATACGTGACGTTTCGATTTTAGTTGTAATCCTATATATGGCGACATAGAAGGATGGGGCGCTTATGCCGTCTATGATTGATACTTATGATTTGAAATTGTTTCTGACACTAAACACCTATAGTACTATCAAAATAATCTGTTTTAAACGTATCAAGCATTCTTTGGCTATTATAAGGTAAAAACCCTATCCTCCGGCTTGCGTTGCATTGTGTGATGGGACCTGGGTCTTATAATAGATTCATTATTTCTTTATTTCACATTGCGCTGTTGTTTTATGCACTGGTATTCTTGGGAGAAAACCCGTTCCGTGTTATATGGCGTGGTCCCTTGATTTACCTAACTTTAAAATAAAGATTTATAACTGTTTTAGTTCTCACACCTGTCACAGGACTGACCTGGAGTTTATTGTTTTAACCTAAACTCTGGGTGCCCTTATTTACGACACGGGAAGCTAGTAGTTTTGGTTTTGCAGATTTATATTCACAGGAACCTAGTTTGCAGCTGGAACGATATCCGGAAAGCTTTGTATCCGTGTATCTTCTTCAGTTGCATTTTGTATTATTTTCCGCTGCTATGTAATGTATTGTAATCTCTGATATTTTTCTGATGCGTAATATTGATGTATACTCTGTATATTCTTGTATTCTAATGGAATTGTTGTAATTAACAATGAAATGTTCTTCCGTCTGCGTTCTAATTTGTCGTGTTCTCAAAACAATCAGGCGTTTCGAACGGTCTGGGTCGGTTTAGCAACTGATTCTGATCGAGCGAAATTCCCGGTCGTTACATCATGGTATCAGAGCTTTGGTTTACAAAGCTCAGAGAACAAGACACGTTAGAACCATACGAAAGAATTCATCAGAAATTGGATTAGTAATATCCAATGGGAATGACTCGTTAGAGATGAGATCAGTAGTATACTAGAACGAGTGTGAAGAGTACATTTTTAAAATGATAACAAATTTTGTTTTGAAAATTTAAATCAATTATTCATAGTTGATTATTTATTTATATTGATTTGGACTATCCAGCATATACAGATTTTGCTTGTACGTCTGATCCGCGTGTATTCGAAATTTTAATATATTGGGTAGATATAGGATCACACTGTAGTCGCCCGGAGGTGATTCTGATGATTGATCGATCATCATCAGAATTTATGTTCGAGTGACGAAAGGGAGATTTCTATATATTTCCTATTGACTGGTGTGAGAACCAAAATTATATAGGGCCTATTGTTGTGATTTGGCACCAAAAATGTGATTTTTATATATATATATCAAAATTATGGATTTGAAACGTTAATCAACTAATTGATTGCTGGTTGTGTTGTTTGATTATTGTTTGATTAATTAAATTTGAACCATATAGCCAATTTGAACCAAATAGTAAATTAGATTGAAAATTTATCGCATTTGCTTGCATATATATGTACTTACACTGGACAGGTCATAGTAAGGAGGCTAGAGCAGAAGAATAAAATTGTTTGCCCGACAAATAGGTACATGTTTACCATAATTTACTGTTTTGTTTGGGTGATGATGATTTTATGGGCCGATTGGCTAGCCGCTTGGCTTTTTCTTTTTCTTTTGGATTGAAGAAGGCCATGGGAGGCTATATGAAATATCCCGAAGTCCCCGGTGCAGGGGAGGTTATGGCGAAATTTTTCGAAAATTTAGGGTGTTAGCCAAATTTTTGAAAATTTGAAAAGTTCTTAGAAACTGAAAAGTTGAAGAACTTAAGCCGTAGTTAAAATAAAGAAAGTTGAGTTGATTTGTTAAACAACTTTCAGCTTCGTTCCTTTTTGGGGATGAAAAGTTTTAAGTGGGGGAGATTGTAATAACCCGGAAATCCGAGCCAATTTTAAAATTTTATTTTGGCAATTTTAGCGAATTTTGAATATTTAAAATGGTTTATTTTAAATAATAACAACGAAAATTTAGTTGTAAATGAATTCGACATATATATTTATATACGTCGTCGTTAGAATATAAATATTTTGTTTATATATATAAAAGGATTTGAAAATGGCGCGGTAGTTCGATATTTCGATTTCAAAATTCAAATGAATGTACCGGGTGCAAAATAAACCGGATTTTAGTGAAACCAAAAACATTAGAATCTAATTGAGAATATCTTTCCAACAAATCCGAAAAATCAAAATTTCATAGCCGGGATAAAAAGATATGTCCAGTTGAAATTTCAGAATAGTCGCTATGGAATTTCAGCCCTTAAAAATAGCCATTTTGCAAACGACCTTGGATTTCGACGAAACCACTTTTGTTGGATCCGCGATGTCAATTTATTGCTAGGTTTCAAATTTCGTAATTTTTCAAATCAATATGTGTGCGTGGCAAAGGAAAACGCGTTTGACCAGTTTCAGTTGATTTTAATCGACTGGAAAATGGCCATTTTTCAGACGGTCTCAGAATTTGACGAAATTAGTTGTGTTAGGACCATATCGTCAATACGAAGCTAGAAAATATTTTTCGGGAATTTTCCTAGTTAGTATGTGGCCCCGGTAAATTGAAATGCGCGTTCAAATTCAATATATAGAGTTATATTTTGATTTTGACGAAAACTGGTCGAAACGATCGAATCAGCTTACGATACATATCCCATTATGTTCGGAATGGGGGTAATTAGCTATAGACGACAGTCAGTGGGTCTCGTTTGGTGGTCGAATTAAAAAGTTGCTTTTAGGGGGTTTAAAATATAAATAAATTATAAAATCCTTTCTCTCTCCCTCCCCATACCTTCACAGTCAACGCCCCCCCATTTCAAAACCGATAAAGGAAAATAGAAAAAAAAAAGAAGAAAAAAAACTCAGCCGTCGATCATCGCACCGCCTCCTCGGAGCGCCGACCACCGCCCAACATCGCGCCCTCCTCCTCCTTGTCGACCTCGTCAAACCCCGCAAGCCTAGCCCTCTCAAATCGTTCGAGTCCACCCCTTAGCCCTAAACCCCCAAACCTATATCGCGCCGCCACCCATGGCCCACCAGCGACCGCCGCAAACCCCCTGCTCCCCCCTCCTCCACCTGCTACGCCTTCTTCCCCCTCCTCCTTCTCGCCTGGACGTAGCGCCCCCCTCCTCTGAAAATACAATGTAAGTTTTAATTTCGAATTTATTTATTTTTCTTCGATTTAAAAACTGAATTTTTATAAGGTAAAAGATTGGGTTTTTCTTATAGGAAAAGATTATATTTTTAATATAGGAAAGGCGATATTTTTAACGGTGAAAGGTGATTTTTATATATTAATTTACATTGCTTTGTTTTCAGTTTTAAGATAATAAAAATATGATTTTTATAAAGTAGAGATTATAAAAATATATTTTTTATATTCTAGGAAGATTACAAATATGATTTTTATATTATAGAAATATTAAAAATTCGATCTTTATTATGTAGAAGAAGCAAAGATGTGATTTTTATATGAGTGACGATATAAAAATAGAATTTTTATCTATATAGTAAAGGTGTAAAAATAGAATTTTTATCCATATAATAGCGGTATAAAATTGTTATTTTTATATACATAGCAACAATATAAAAATGTGATTTTTATATATGTAGTGGATACGGGCAACGGAAGTGACAAAAGGCGAGGACGGCGAAGATTTTCTATACATGAAGAGTCGCGGCATTTGGCTTAGTTAGTCGGTGAGAACTCCTCACTTTTATTTTATTTTATTTCTAGTTAAAATATATATACTAGGATGCATACGGTGTTTAGTAGCACCCGACACCCGTCGTCCACAGACCATGGACGGCTTGTATGCTTGTTTGTTTGATTTTGATGTGTAGTTGATTGTGTGATGTGATGTGAAATGAAATAAAATATTTATGTAGTTAAAAATATTTTATAGTTGAAAATATAATTTTTAACATGAATGCGAATAAATAAATATAAACAAATAGGACGATTTGTTTATATACACACATTTGACTGATATTGATTGGGTCGATAAATTTTACACATCGCCCAACTGCACAAATAAAATCTGTGTTTGATTGTTTGAAACCCCACATGGGTATTGGGATGATATATGACATACACTAATCCCAATAATTAGTTGTATGTCGATCGATTGATTGACAGACTGTCATAAGCGTTAAATATTTATATTTGATGCTTATACAGTGTAGAATGCACTCTGCATGATGGTTGATTATTTATCATTGTTATTTTATACATGTGTTGTAGAGAATCCATATAATTAACATTATATGGGAATTGATTGGGCCTCATTCCAGTTTTGAAAAAGGAATATTTGAAAAAGAAATATTTGAAATAGAAATATTTGAAATAGGATATTTGAAAATAGAAATATATGAAGCCGTGTTGATTAGATTGACGCCATTTTGACGCGAACGATATTTATATCGATTTTATTCATTTTTCAATGAATATTGAAAGTGAGTTGAAATTCAAATTAAATTGAAAAGAATTGAAATTCGAATTAAACTGAATTGAATTGAAATTCGAATTAGATTGAAATAGAATTGAAATCGTTTTGAATTGAATTTAAAACGTATTGAAATTGAACTGAAAATCGATTTGAATTGAAATCAATTTGAAATGAATTTAAAACGAATTTATATTGAAAAATTTAATTTTGATTTGAATTTGAAAATGAAGTTGAAATCGTTTTGAAAACGAATTTTAAACGATTTATAAAATACGTTTCGAAAGGAAATCGGTGAAGTATATATTATATATATAATATAATGGCCTGAATAGAACGCGCCGTGCCGCGGCAGTTCGCGAATTTCGACCATTGACTTCGAATGGACATTGCGGGATATCCGACCGTCGGATTCTCCTAAAACCGGAACCGTTGGGTTTGTATCGAAAAGAGCTTTCTAACGAATATTAGAAATCTAATGGTTGGATTTGGAATAATGTCCAAATCAAATTTGGAAAAGGTCGCTGTAAGTGCAGTTCGATGGCCGTTGATGGAAATCGACTGTACGGGCCTTGATAAAATTACTAAAAATATCAATAATTAGTGTAAAATCATAAGAAATGATTTGGAAAGAATTGGGATGAAAAACTCCATATTTGAAAAGATAAAAATAGTTTTTTATCGAAATGAACTAGTTTTGAACTAGAACTAAAATCCATTTATTTTTAAAATAAATAAATTGGATTTGAAAAGGGTTTTAAAATATACCAGGATTCCCAATATATAGATTGGAAATGGATTTGAATCGAAATTGTCTTCGGAATATTTTGATGTGGGATTTTGTGATTATACAGATATTGTTATGGAAATTTGAAAGATATATATCGTTATTTCCAATACGATATTTGTTGGTCGTAGAATTTGATATTGAATATAAGCCGATATACTTTCTATTCAGAGCCTTGTATTTAATATCAAATGTGATTTGTGTTTGTCGTGAATGATGTCTTCATTAACACTGTTCTTAAGCCCTGTTGAGAAAAAGATTAAATCTTTTTATTTAGATTTAATGAAGTGTACCAATTAAATAATATTTAATTGGAATTGAATTGGTGTTGATCTTTGGGTTTATCGTGAACAGTGTTTTAAATAACACTTGTTCTTTAACCCGATAATTAATGGAATGTGATTTTGGGTTTATCGTGAACCGTGTTTTAAATGACACTGATTCTTTAACCCAGTTAAAGATTAAAACTAAGTGGAGTGTTAATGAATCTTTAATTAGATTGAAAAGATCGAGAATGGAGTATCACCAGTTTTACTCCAAGCGATAGTTAAATCTTTAATTAGATTTGAACGTGAAATGGTAATTGAATTTACCGATAACACCGTGGTGTTAGATATGAAGTATTACCAGTTTTACTTCATGGGATGAATAGGTTGGGATTGGGAAATAAAATAAATGATTACTTCGGTGTGGTTCGCTAATCCCGACTAGTTTGAATTGATATTCAAAAAGAGATTAAAGAATAAATTTAAAGAATTTATCTTTGATAAAATTAATGGGAACCTTTCCCAAAATATAAGAATATTTGAATAAAAGAATATTCTGAATTGGAATGAAGCGTATGTTGTGTTTGTGTAACACTTGTTTATTATATACGTGAGTAATTCAGAAAGACCGGGTTTATCCCGTTCTGAATAACTGATTCGACGTGGTGTCGAAGATGAAGACGGTGGTTGAAGACCGGAGGTCCTCACGTCGTTTGGGTGATTACTGATGATCTTGATTGGGTCGTACACCCAAGAGGAGGGAATCAGTTGGTGGTCGTCCAGACGTACTTGGAGATCGATGGATAAGCGGGGTACTAGGTGCCTCCGGTTTCGTTCAGACCCAGAACGGACTTGTAAATGGACTGTGTGTCTGACATCGGATATCATTCTGCTTGATTGATAGATATCGGTTGCATGGAGTGGTTTGCCTGTGTGGCATGCTAAGATGCAAATGATCAAGGCTTCTGTTGAAAAGCAAAGTCTTGTGGTTGATGATCAAAGCACGGCCTTTGTGGCGTAGCTTTGTGTAGCGTAGATTCGAGGGCATCACACCCCGGTTGTGAACCAGAAACGGGAGAGGACCTCAGGGAGGGCATGCGTTTCCTTCAGCTAGAAGTGGCGTCAGTGGTTTTACACGCCCTGACGAGTTTGACTTATGTGGTTGTTGGTTTGCGAGGCGCCTCGGATATATCGGTCGATCCGGGACCGATGGAGTCATTCGTTGGCTCATTTACGCCCTATAGGGCGGGGAAACGCCGTGTTCAGGAATTTTAATCCACATCAGTGGACCGGCCCTGTCGCTCCAAAGGCTTGACTGAGTACTTGCCTGAGACATGGGCTAGATTGTCTCGAATTCGGTAGAGGATGATCCCTTGCCTTGGTTCATAGATGGAAATCCAATTTCCAAATACGTGACGTTTCGATTTTAGTTGTAATCCTATATATGGCGACATAGTGGGATGGGGCGCTTATGCCATCTATGATTGATACTTATGATTTGAAATTGTTTTTGACACTATACACCTATAGTACTATCAAAATAATCTGTTTTAAACGTATCAAGCATTCTTTGGCTATTATAAGGTAAAAACCCTATCGTCCGGCTTGCGTTGCATTGTGTGATGGGACCTGGGTCTTATAATAGCTTCATTATTTCTTTATTTAGCATTGCGCTGTTGTTTTATGCACTGGTATTCTTGGGAGAAAACCCGTTCCGTGTTATATGGCGTGGTCTCTTGATTTACCTAACTTTAAAATAAAGATTTATAACTGTTTTAGTTCTCACACCTGTCACAGGACTGACCTGGAGTTTATTGTTTTAACCTAAACTCTGGGTGCCCTTATTTACGACACGGGCAGCTAGTAGTTTTGGTTTTGCAGATTTATATTCACAGGAACCTAGTTTGCAGCTGGAACGATATCCGGAAAGCTTTGTATCCATGTATCTTCTTCAGTTGCATTTTGTAATATTTTCCGCTGCTATGTAATGTATTGTAATCTCTGATATTTTTCTGATGTGTAATATTGATGTATACTCTGTATATTCTTGTATTCTGATGGAATTGTTGTAATTAACAATGAAATGTTCTTCCGTCTGCGTTCTAATTTGTCGTGTTCTCAAAACAATCAGGCGTTTCGAACGGTCTGGGTCGGTTTAGCGACTGATTCGGATCGAGCAAAATTCTCGGTCATTACATAATGCCAGGCACTATATTTAACTAAATTAAAATCCTCATTCACTGTACATTTCGTGCGCCTCAAGCATTTGGATTGTCTTGCTGTGCAAACTACTGAACCGTGGCCACCAAGCTAAAATAAAAAAAATGATTTTTCAGTGCCTTGGCCACCACACTTCTTCCTTATAAATAACAACACTTCCGCTCATCTCTCGACAAACCAAAATGAATCCCATTTCTTCATTCAAACTGATTTACTCCTCCATTTTTCTGTGCTTTCCCTCCCAACCAACATGAATTGAACCGAGTATTTTAAAAAAAAGGAAAGCAAACAAGAAAACAGCAAAGACTAGAGAGAAGAGTGAGGCGCAGTATATACTGAGGGCATGAACAGTCAGAGAGAAAGGGGGAGAGGGACCGTACGGTTGGTGTTTGCAGCAGGGTGGGTTCTGAATGAAGTTGAAGTGAAGTCAAATGGTGTTAGCTCGTTTTCTGGTGAGCTTAAAGGGGAGGAGTGCATGATGGAGCAGCTTTGGCAGTTGGATAGCACGTGAGGAAGTTCCGTGTGGGTTCCTGTATGCTGAAGAAAGGGGCAACAGTTTTCAAATGGTTAGGGTTAGTTTGAGTGTATCAGTTCGGGTTTTTTTTTTAAAAAAAAGGGAGGAAATGGGAACAAAAGGAAGAAACGTAGGGAGAACATGCTGCATGCATGCGAGGGGGGATTAAAGTGGGATTGAGGCTTTTAGGCCTAACGTGTTAGAAGAAGAAAAAAAATGGGAAGGAGTAAAGGAACGAAGCGGAGAAGTTGTGCGGACGGCATTTAGCAAAAGGTGGTGAAACGCATGAAGGAACGAGTTCAAAAACATGGCAGGAGGAAGTTTCTTTGGCGAAAACATAAGGTAATGAATAGTAGAGATTATAATATGCCTAATTTGTTTTTCCTTAAGTTATAACACGTCTAAATTATAGTTAATAACATACGGCCCTGTATTTTAAATTAACTGTGACCGATCAAACTAGGTACCATTATATAATATATATATATATATATATACATATTATAGTATGCGGGTTTGGCCGGTGGATGAACTAACGTGACCAAATCGTTATTAACATGCCTGATATTTATAATATTTATAATTAACGCATGATTGGTGTGAAATAAATATTTATTTAAAAGTTTAAATAATATTATATTAAGTAGGTGAATAACGATTAAATTTATAACTGTATCCTACGTACACAGAATCAGACCAAATAGGAGCGCCGGACCGTATGACGAGCGCTTCGATATAGAGCCGTTTTGATCAATGTTGAACGCAGAAGGAAGCTGGTAAAACAAACCGTTGGACAACAAATGGAGATTCAAGGTGAGTTCAACTCACTCGGTTTATCCCGTTTATAATTTATATAAACCGGGTTTTTATTTTTATGTGAAATGGTTGCTAATGATTGGTGATTTGATGTCTGTTTGCATGTGTGCTGAATATTTTTGATATTCATTAATTAAATTAACCGTTTGTTTAATTTAATCGAATTAAATCATTATTTTAAACGATTAAATCCCAAACGAGGTAACTTACCTCGTTGGTTACGTTTATAATAATATAAACGTGTTGAATATATATTTGAACGCTTGATTGAATGTTATAAATTGTTGTTGACTGTTATTGGTTGAACTGCATTGTTGTGTTAAAATAGAGGTAACCCATTTGATACAGGGAAGGACAGGTTGGAGGAATCCGCCCGGATTCCTCAAATACGGTGTTTACTTTCATATTTTATGAACTGTAAATCTGATTGACGGCAGACTGTTGAATCCAAATGGAACACTTATGTGATATTAACCAATGGGTGATATTGGTTGAGAAATTATTGGCAGATGGCCGGTAAATGAACCGTTTTATAGAAATTGATTTACCGTTAAGTAAATCAAGGGAAATAAAGTTATAAACTTTGTTTTATAACCAAAGACAAGATTTGAAAGCTATTCTATATAGATTATTTTTTTAAATGTAGTTATTAAAGGAAATAAAAAATCATTTTTATCTTGTACCTATAAAAGAGCATATAAAGCTAGATTTGTGGTTAATGAGTTTTGTAAGCAAGTGAGCACCAATTAACAAAATGATTAAGAGTTTAATTAATTGTTTACATTAAACAATTAAATGAGATTTATTTTTTTATTAAAACGAAATCATTTTAATTCTATTTACTAATTTGAAGGAAGTAACTAAGTGGGATGGTTGACAAAGTAACCTTATTTGAGATAACCAAGATTTGATTATTTTTAAAGACCATTGTTAGGTTGTTAATTACTCTTGAAATTATGTACCATTTAAAATAAACTTTTAAGAAAGATTAATTATTTTTATAATTGGTAATGAAGTGAACTATTCGATATAAATAATGTTAGACAAGTAACAAAGGGTTGACTTGTAAACGGGACTTTTAAAGTATGGTATGGATATGAATTCAATAAGTAACTCGATAGACAAGATGTGAATATATCATAGCGTTTTCAAATGAAAGCAAGTTGTTTTGATATATCGATAAGATTAACTTTTAAAGAGAATGTTTCATTTATCGATAAGATTTACTTTTAAAGGGAAATGTTTGAAAGTAAACATATATCGAAATGAAATTGGTTATAATGGAAATGGAGTTTAAAGCCTTGTTTATAATAAAAAGTTTTTTTTACATGTTTTACTCATATTTATATGAGTTAAAATTTTTGATTTATCTTATAGAAGCAAATTTTATAAAAGGAAAGTTTTAAACAAGAGTGACGTAAGTTGAAATCGAACGACTTAGTGGATTGAACTTAGTTTTAAAAGTGAAAACCAAACGGTAAAGATCTAGAAATGAATATTTTAAATGAGAAAGGGGTTGTTGAACAAAACTAAGATAAGTGGTTATTTAAAGGGGATTCTAAAATAAATAGAAGTGTTGATAGATTATTTGAATGAGATTTCATTAATAAACTTCTATATATTCCGAAGATAAGAGTGTTGTCGACTCAAGGTATGAGAGGTAAATAAAATACCCCAACTTGAACGACTTCACGATTATCCAGGGATGATATTAGTTTAGAAACGAAGTTGGTTGAGGAGATTAAAATAATATTTTCAGGAAGAATATTATAAACTATAATTCAAAGAATTATAAGTTGAATAAATGGATTTGAAGATAAGAATTGAGAAAGCAATATTCTAAACGTTGAAAGATTTAGAAGTGTGATTAACAACTGTTTAACTGAAAAGGCCAAGTGATGCCGTATTCTGAATCAATGAACCCATTTGATTTTTATATGGATGATGATTGTTATTTTGATAGTTAAATCACCGACTATTAAAATCTAGCCAAATTGATTGTTAGTACGGAAAGTCTGGGATCTAATTTATATTCGAAAACCATTCCGACCAACAAATACGTAAACGTTAAAGATATCAGAAGATGGTCGAGATGGAGCATTGAAGACCTTGGATCTTCATAAGCGGAAGGATTGCTGTGGAATTCCTCTGGCTAGCTACCAGAGGTTTTTAAACTGTGATCCGGTCATGGTTGAGATGTTGCGGATTTGCAAGGACTACTCGCTACCAATCCATAGGGTGATTCCTATGATGTGGTAGGAGGGTGCCTTCGGTTCATTCTGTTCCTGGATGACTTGTATGGACGAGTGTCTGACAGAGTATTTCCAGATGATCACGTACGTTGATTTCTTCAAACGTGCCCAGTGTATTTTTGAGGACGTCAATTGGTGATTTGACGGATCTGACGATGTGGCATTCCTGATAAGTAAACGTAACCTCAAGCCTCATCAACCAGGAAATGACAAAAATCGGGCAGGCAACATGGCTATATGGGTCGCTCCCATTAGGATGTATAATTACCTATCTAGAGAAATTCTTTTTGCTTCTTTAATCTATCAATGATGTCCCATTTCGGGAGGCGGTTGCTGATCCCAACCGTCGGTGATATACATTCGATACACCCAAGCGAAATGAGTGGTCGGTCATGTATGGGCCGGGTTGCAAGACGTTCTTGTTGAACCCAGTGTATTCGCCTCTAGAGATACACTATCGGCAGGTGGTCCCATACCTTGTCATGTTGGAAATCCAATCTCCAATAAGTGCCCGCGGTTTTTAATTGTATACTATATATGTGGAGCGTGAGATGCAAGCGTTCCACTAGATTGTTAATTATTTGTATTTAGACACTATTATAATATCAGAATAAGATATAATTTCAAAACTATTTTTGGGTTATAGTAAGGTAAAAACCGTCCATGTTTATGTGTGGGATAGTCTAACTATTATCTTTTTCTTTCGAAAAGAATTTGAACTTAAAAATCAAGTTGGATAATTTCCCTTAAATTGTGCGAGTTATTCTCACTCTGGTTCACCAGACTGACCCGGTATTTGTAATGCTCGGGTTAGCCCGGGTTGTACAGGTCCAGCTTATCAGATGCTGCGAAGTCTAGAGACGTGCTGGAAAGTTCAGACGTATGATTTTATCTAGTATATTCCGCTGTGTGATGTATATGAGGACATGTTGCTATAACTTTCCAAGTATATTGATGTACTCTGATGTTGTAAGTATTTTTTCAAGCTCTCAATAAAGATTATTTATATATTATATTTTGTTCCGCTGCGATGTGAGACTCTGATTCTGTGTGTTGTTCTTCTTCTTATTCTTCTATTCTAAAATTTCTTTCTTTCTTATCTCATCCTCTAAATTCTTTCATTCGGCATCTGGGTTTCCAGTATAATTTGAGTTGGATTAGTGTTATTCAATCAGCTCAAAAGGTACCGAAATTTGGGTCGTCACAGTAACTCTGAACTAGTATAAAAATCTAGTGTATTCTTTCCTCTACTGCATTTACTTTTCTTGATTATTTATTTATTTATTTGAATATATGAGTATGATATATCTACACATAACTATTTTACATTTTTTTTAAAGATTCACAAAATTAAGAAAACACTACTCACCCTTCTAGTGTTAACCTTACCTTAAGATCCTTAATCGTGATAACTTTTAATAGCATCACAAAGTAGTGTATATATTCATTCAAAATTCATAGTGGATGAAATAAAATGTAATATCAGTGAATGTACACTTTATTTTATAATCAATAAAAGTTCAAAATACAACATTTTTTCACAAAATATAATTGTCACTGGATACATAATTAAAACCATAATCATATAATAATTTCCTCCAACATATTCGCCTTCTACCTCCATAATAATAATTAAAACCAAAGATGACGATATTTGAATAATAGAAGGAAGATTCCATCTTTGGCAAGGACGGTTGGGTGGAAGTGCCACGTAATGTTTGAAATTTTTTGTTTAAAAAATTCTTAAGTATGGATTTATTTGAAGTAAAGACATATTGATTTCTTGATCTATATTAAACATGTGATTTGGTTAGATTGATTGTTTGATTTTGAATATATGACTTGAAATATATACGTATATCTACATATGTATTGTATATTGCAAGAAATTATGCAGGATATTAATAATAAAGATTGTACGTTATCGAGATTGAAGATTTAGATTTATGATTCAAGAATATGAAGACTTACGAGTTTCAAGGTTTCAAGAGTTCTAGGTTTCAAATTATTGAAGAGACATAGAAATTATGTTAAAACTGAGGCTGCACTTATCTAATCTTCATCCATTCTTACAAAATGATTTTCGAAAAATTCCTATTTTAGAATTCCATTTCAAAAAGTATTTTTTCCAAAGTGTTTTAAAGGTTTTTGTTTTCATAATAGTTCTTTCAAAGAATTTTTTGGAAAGAAATTTTATAGTTTTTAAATAACTTTACTTTGAAATATTTTTTAATATTTATGCTTTTACTTATATACTTTGGTTTCAATGCTAATACTTTTCAAAATAAATAACTTTAGTTTTTATGTTATATTTTGGTTTCTACACATTGTTTTTATACTTCAGTTTTTTATAAATTTATACATTGGTTTTTAATAATATTTAGTTTTCAAATATTTACTTTGATTTTTATATTTTGATTATACTTATACTTTGATTTCATTATTATACCTTTATTTTAAATTATATTTTAGATTTTGATTTTGAACTTAATAGTTGTAATTTAATACTATTAAAGTTTTGACACTTATATTTGTGAAGACTCGAAAATTCCTGCCTTTCAAATTGACCATAAGCCACACAAGTCCAATCTAAAAGGGCTGAAATCTTGGAACCGTTATGGGGTACAACACATCAAGAACAAAAAACAAAATAACATTTCATTGTTATTACAACAATTTTACATAAGAGTAAAAGAATATATCAGAGAACACATAATTGATTTACAGCAGAAAAATATATATCGGAGGATAGTAAATTACAACACAACCGAAACAAAAATACATTAAGCGGAAGACTACCAACTAATCCAAAGTATAGCTCCAGCCATAATTCAAGATCCTGCTCTATAAAATATCTGCAAAACCTAAACTACTAGCTGCCTATGTGGAAAATATTGTCTCCTAGAGTTAAGGTGAGAAACAATAAACTCCAGGTCAGTCATAGGACTGGTGCGAGAACCAAAATAGTTATTTACTTTATTTTAAAGTTGGGTATATCACGGGACCATGCCCTATAATATGGAATGGATTTCCTACACCTGTTGTAAAACTCGCAATGCTTTTTGAAAAATTAAGCTATTATAAGGCTCAATTCCCATCATACAATGCAAGCACAAACCAGAGGATAGAGTTTTTAACTTATAATAGCCAAACAAGCTTGAAATGCAAAATTTCTCTTTTATTATTACTAGTGCATAGTGTAAAATCAATTTCGAAAATAGATGTAACAATCTTAGATGACATAATACCCCATCCTATTATGTCGCCATATAGGTTTACAACTGAAAACGTAAGGTTCGTATTGGAAGTTGGATTTCCATCAATGATCAAGGCAAAGAATCTTCCTCAACCGATTCGTAACACATCTCTAGCAAGATGTCCAGGACTCATACGCATGTGCACTTAGAGCTGCAGAGCCGACCCACCAATTCCTTGTGAGTTAGGGTTACTCTTTGTAACGTCCCATGTTTTCAGCGATTTAATACTTAATTAATTAAATATTTAAATAGCGGTTTAGTAATTTAAATGATTCGAATTGAAATATTTCGAATATTTAATTAATCTAACTATCGGAATAATAAAGTTACTTTCTGAAATGATCGGAAATAGCTGAATTGGCAATATTGTGTGAACTAGATTATTTAAAAGATTTACTTCAGTTTAGAATTTAATTATAATAACGAATATACTATTTAAATGACAGTTGAACGTAAATTGAGCTCGTAACGTCGTGGTAGTTCATAATATTGAGTTTTGAACTTCAACTGAGTATACCGGATTCGTTATAAGTCGGATTTCTTTGAAACAAGAAACGTTAGAATCCATTGAATTGTAATTTTCTAATGGAAGTGAATAATCGGGATTTTGGCTTATAGATTGTGAGTTATGTCCAAATAAAATTTTCAAATAGTCGCAATGGAATCGTTTATAAACCGTAACGAGTTTTTTATTTATAATAAAATATCTATTTCGAATTTTGACAAGATATTTGAGACGTAGTTATAATTTGATTTTTAGAATTTTTCTGTAATTTTTATTTTGGAAAATAAGCAACTTTTTATTTGGAGTATTTTGCACCTATATTAGAATTTTTGAATTTCACAGAATAAATTGAATTGTTTATTTTATTATAGTTTTGGGATCATGGCACATCCCTTGATACAATCGTATTTTTAATTTTTTTCCTAGCAGTCCTTACGTGAACAGAGTTGTGCTTATTTCATCTAAACTAGAACAATTAAGGTATTAGGCTATTTGGCGTGTTGATTCAAAAGAATAATTTAAAATAACTCATTGTATATACATGTTTTAAACATTAAAAATATAGCGTGTAGTTTCTGTTATAATATTAAGAACAGTAGCAAAACAAAGTAAATAAGAACATAACTAAGGGAAACAAGGAGATAATGAAAGCTCATTATTTATACTGCTTATTCTTTTGTTTACATGAGTCATGGTAACAATAACCGTTCATTAAATAACATTTACATAATAACAAAGATAAGCAAGTACCCACGTTAATGCCCAGGTGTCAAACAAACGAAAATAACGACATACATGTAATAAGGAAAATAACGACGTACATGTTTTAGGCACCATCCAGAAAGCATAAATACTAAACTTCACAGTTGTAAAGTATATAAGAGATACCTTTTCCATTAAGTTATATATATATAATGGTATTCCTTCACACCTAAGTCTCCTATGTATCAGCTGATTGAAGTGAAAACCCATGCTAATTTTCCTTAGGAACTTGTACAACCTATACGAATGCTTAGCAGTTAAGCCTCCACATATTATGCATACACTACTCCTCCACTCCTGTATTTTTCTTCATGAAATTTGCTAAAGTTTCCCATGGGTTCGAAAAACATTTTCGAGCTCACTACTGCATTATAATAATTAAATCAAACAGTATTCTCCTCAATAAAACCAATAAACTATATATATATGTATGTGTGTGTATATATATTGTAACAACCCGAAAAATCTGAGCCAGTTTAAATTTTTTAGTTTGGCTATTTTAGTAGATTTTAGATATTTAAAATAAATACTTTAAATAATAACGATGAAAAGTAAGTTTGAATCGATATTTGAAATTAAATATAATTATTTTAAATTATAATCAAGGCCTGAAATGGCGCGGCAATTTCAAAATTTCAATTCAAACTTTGACTGACTGTACCGGGTGCAAAATAAAACAAATTTTTGTGAAACCAAAAATATTTAAATCTGTTTATGAATATCTTTCTCACAAATCTGAAAAATCAAAATTTCATAGCGGGAGTCAAAAGTTATGGCCAAATGAATTTTCAGAAAGGTCGTTGTAGAGAATATATCGCCCTTGAAAATAGACATTTTACAAACGACCTCAGAATTCGATGAAACCACTTTTGTTGGATCTGGGATGTCAAATTATTGCTAGGTTTCAAATTTCATAATTTTTGAAGTCAATATGAGAGCGTGGCGAAGGAAAATGTGTTTGGTTGATTACAGTTAAATTGGATCGGCCAGAAAATGGCCATTTTTCAAACGGTCTCAGAATTCGACGAAACTAGTTTTGTTGGGACCATATCGTCAAAACATCTCTAGTTTTATTTTTTGGGAATTTTTGGGGATCAGTATGTGACCCCGGCAAATTGGAATGTACGTTCAAATCGAATATTGAATGTTTTATATTTTAATTTGAAGAGAAACTGACTGAAACAGTCGAATGGGCCTACGAAACATATCCCATTATGTTCGGAATATTGGTATTTAGCTAGGACGACAGTCGTTGGGTTTGGATTGGAGTTAGTATGTGAGGAGGGGTATTTTAGAATTTTAAAATTATATAAAAAAATAAAAAAAATCTGATTGGCCAACACAATTTCTCTCTCGCTGTAATCGTTCCAGGCGACGACGGAAAAGGGTTCAAACCTTCTCTCCTCAAATCTGATCAATCCACATAATAAAATCACGAGCGCCAGGGGAGTTTTTTGTAGTTCTTCCAATTCTCTTCAAATCCATATAAGATTTGAAATTTATCGTTGCTTCGTTCTGGAGTTTCAGGTCTCGAAAGTCGAGCCCTTTCCAACGCCGCCTATAGGCCATCGAAGTGGGCCCCGCTTCAGGCGCCAGTGAGCCTCTCCCCCCTCTTCGTCGCTGCGAAGGCCGATCGTCGATCTGCTTCACCGTTTGATCGAAAAGTACAAACCTAGTTTTGAAGAATTTTGAAAGGTAACGATTTTATAATATTAAACTGTTTTATAGCACGTCTAAGCGCTACAGATTTTGATTTCACAATAAAAATCATATCTTTTTCGTTTCTTGTCGAAATTCAGTGAAACAAGTGACAGTGTACTCGTGTGGACGTCTTCTACATTTTAGAAGAGACCGCATATTTTTCTGAGCCTTCTACAATTTTTGGTGGAGTGGAACCCAATGTGAGATTTCTAATTTATAAACGATATGGAAAACAACGATGTATAAATTATATAGTCGATGTATGAGTTATATAAGCGTTGTACACCTCATGTATAAGTGTTGTATAAGTTGTATGTTCGATATATAAGTTATATATGCGTTGTAAAAGTGATATATGTGTTGAATAAATTGAAGTGATATGGAAATGAAATTGAAATATAGTTATATATGTGTGTGTGTGTGTGTGTGTATATATATATATATATATATATATATATATATATACTCCCCTCGTCCACAGACCATGGACGATATATATTGGTTGTGATATTGTTTGGATTATTGGTTGATGTGAAATTTGGTGAATATCATGAATGGTTGATTTGAAATGATTGATTGTGGTTGAAACCCCAATAGGATTAGTATATGGGAAAATTCGTCTGCGTACGAACTAGATATTGAAAATCCCCATTGTCAAAAACCGCGAGGTTTTAAGGAAGAGCGAGGAGCCGTACTAGGGATGTTGCCGGTTTTAATTACCCTGCCGTTATGCTGTCGAAATTTTCAATAATATTCATGTGTTAGAATTATTTTCATGTGTTGAAACTATATTCATGTGTTGAATAGAAATTCATGTGTTGAGTAGAAATTCACGGGTTGAATGAAGTTCATGTGTTGAATAAATTGTTTTACAATAAAAATCACATTTTTATTATATATATAGACTATATAAAATATTAGTATTTTAAATAAATTGTTTTAACACCAAAAATAACATTTTTACCTTATGTATGAACTATATAAAATAATCGTGTTTTGGAATAAATTGTTTTACAATAAAAATCACATTTTTATTATATATATAAACTATAGAAAATATTCATGTGTTGAATAAAGGGCTAGAATGATAAAATTCATAGTTTTATCGTATGTGTGAAGTCAAAAACATTCATGTGTTGAATATATAGATGAAACAATAAAATCTACGTTTTGTATTGTGAATATGAAGTGTTAAAAATAGTGATGTGTTGAAATAAATACCTGTTGGATAAAAATATCATTTTTATCAAATATATGAAGTGAATATGGTTTTGAAATCGAAGAATGAATTATATTTTTATATCTATATATAAATATAAATAAAATAAATCAAATAACGAAGCTGTAGTTCTTATTTTGAAACCATGATTTCAAACGATTAGTGCGGGAGATCCGACCATCGGATTTTCCCGAAACCAAAACCGTTGGGTTCGCTTTGGAAATATCTTTCCAACGACACCCACTTTGTGAAGATCCAACGGTTGGATTGTCTAGAATGTTTAATTCAAATCTAAAGAAAAAAAGCGCCAGAATCGATTATATTTATATATATATAAATATAATTAAATTAAATCGAATAACGACGCTGCAGTTCGTATTTTGAAATCGTAACTTCAAATGATTATACCGGGAGATCCGACCGTCGGATTTCCCCAAAACTGAAGCCGTTGGATTAGTTTTGAAAATATCTTTCTAATGATATAAAATTTGTGAAGATCCAACGGTTAGATTTTCAGTTATGTGTAAATCAAATCTGAAGAAAAATAGCGCCACGGCTGCGTTATGGCCTGAAGCGTCGTTTGAATAAATTAGCTATTTTTAAATAAATAAAAATAGCGATAAATAGTGATAAAATATTATAAACGATATGGAATGGAAATAAACTGAATTTGCTCGGTTTATGTGATATTTTATGGTTGAATGTGTTTGGCGTGAAAATTTCATTAAAGAACAGAATTAGTGATATTGAATAATTTAACCATTGAAATGAATTGATTTGAAATTCTAAATTTACGTGAATTATTTGAAAAGGCCGAGTTAATTCTCATTTCAAATAATTGATTGATGAGTGAAAGTTGAAAATATGAAGACGGTGCAAGATCGATGATTGTAACACCCCGTGAATTCTATAACATTAAGCTTCACAAATTAAAGTGTAATTAATTCTAAATGAAATAATTAAGGGAAATGGGTTACGCCATTGCGTTCGTCTCGGAATTCTGCTTGAGATAGAGTCCGAGTTTGCGCGAATCGGACTCCGTATGAAGGAGTTATGACCTTCGGAAGTTTCAGAATAAAATTTAAATTCAAATAGCTCAGTTTTAAATTCGAAATTCGAAAAATAGGTTCAAACTGGGCTGAGCGGGAAAATTCCCGCCCAGAGACCAGGTCGACCATAGGGTCGACAATGGTGTCGACCTGGCCACCCCAGGTCGACCATAGTGCCGACCTGGGTGTTGACCTGCCAGTCGACCTACCAAGTCGACCAGGCTGGCTAGGTCTGGCTTTGGCTCGAATTTCTGTGGCTCGGTGTGTCACTAGGGCTGACATGTCACCTCTTGATTGGCTCTTTGAACTTTGTATGGTCTAGATTCCTCCTGTCTTCATCTGACGGCTCAAAACAATTTAAAAATCTATAAATACACCTTAAGTCTCAACTGAAAATTCACATAAAAAAATAAGATAGGAGTCGTCATGCTGCCAGGGAGGAATTGAGCATAGCCGTCAAGAGAGAAAAGCTTAGAGACAAATCAAATTAAGAAGAAGATTAAAGTTTAATCAAATAAATCAACGCAACGTTAGTCTACCCAAAGGAGCGCATCTCAATTTCAGAATTCAGAATCCAGAATTCAAGATTCTGCATTCGTTGTAAGTACAGTGGCCTTTCAGAATATGAATAAAAACTGTGATGTGATTCGATGTAAATAAAAATAGAATTGTGTTATTTTATGAATATGATATAAATTCTATGTATTGTAATGATTCTGTCATGACTTGTGTATTGATATTTGTGGCCTAAATTGATTGATGCAAGCCTATTGGACATTTGTATATGAAAGTAATAACAATAGCAAGTTGTGGCAAAAACTAGAAATTGATCCCTTTATGTATATGTCGATGGCATGGACTATGTATACTCCCTTAATCTAAGTTAGAATTTATGTAAACATGTTCTAGATTTGAGATCCTTTTTATGCCTACATGACCCAAAACCTATGATATCATTCTTATGTTAATTTGCAAGTATAATTGGATCTATGTTAAGTATCGTTTGGGTTTCTTAAACTATGCAAGTTCATGTTGAAGTAGGCTATGTGATTAGATGTTATAACTGGACATTTTGGTGAATATACAACATGCTAGTTTTGTGGTTGACATTATGCCAAGTTAAACATGTTTAAACACAAGTTTGTATTAGCCTAAACTATGCCATTTCATATGTCACCTACTTAGTTATACTTTGATTTGACTGCAAGTTCACATGACCCATATTATATGTTAGTTGAATCGCTAAATTGCAAGTTCATGCGCCACACACCTTTATGTATTACATGTTCTTGATTTCCCCTTTTTCTCACGTTTATAAAGTTCGGCTGAATTGTGACAAGGCCAACACATGTTATAATGTTGCGAACGTACAAACGGGAAAAATAACGTTGGGTGTAAAACATGAAGATATATGTTGGCATGGTTGGCACATGCCAACGACAATGACATTTAAGCGGTATGAATTGATATACCCAAGAATAAAAGATATGACATTTACATATATAATTGAGAAATAATAAAATATGTAAATTTAGAAAACACGATATGCTTAACCCGAGGTTGGATTGAGTTGTGATGTAAACCTGCCCGGACCCGCCCGGCTGTCCAGTAGTCACAAAAATACCTATCCAATGTGGGTGGTTAAGCATTGAGCCCAATAATGACCTGAGGTTAGACTGAGCTACGGTGTAAACCTGCCCGGAACCGACTGGCACATCCACTAACCGTAGCAATACCTGTCTAATGTGAGTGATCTGGTGCTCTAAGAGGCTAAGGACAGACGGTAGGGTTAAGTCAACTATAACACTTAACCAAATTCAACATGTTAACAAGAATTGATGGGTGGGGTTAGGTAAATACGGACACTTAACCACTTAACAAGTTTGACTAGAAAATCCTGGTAACGAGGGACCCGTTTCAGCAGTAACCCAAGTTAGGTATCATGGTACCCTGAAACTAGGCAGGGTGGGGCACGATTACTGGGCTGATTATAAGCGGTCAAAGCAACGACGGTGGGTGCAACAGTGTAGGTTCTAACGGGGTGCGGGCGTGCACACACTCCGGAGCAGACAAAGAGGGCACTGGGGGCACCAGTAGTATAACCTATGCCTTCTAGAACTTGTGTCGGGGCCGCCACCATGGGTATTGATACACCCCATGGTGGGACCAACATAGGTATCTACAATTCTTGGGGGTCGTATGACACATGTTTACGCGAGTAGGAGCCGATCTTTAAATAAAAATGGGGATCACTTCACCCTCAGCATGGGGTGCCAGTTAAAGTAAGCTCAAGTAGGTGCAGAGATATAGTATGGGTGCGATAGTACATTCGACACTTCCTTAGCTTGTGACACTTCCTGTTTTCAGTTTATATCTATCATGCCCTTTTCTTATTCACATACCGAAGAGTTACTATATTTACTTAGGCTTTATGTATGAATCTATTTTCTTTTCATCTTCTTTTCTTTCGTCCCCCCCCCCCCCCCCCAGGTCCATAGGGAGGAAACAACTCAGCTCAGTCAGACTCTTTACAAGCTCCAAGAACGTAGATGTATGATTTGGATCTCTTTTGCTCAGATTATGGCTTTGGATATCACTATGGGGATTTTGTCACTTTATTTATGTTTTATGCTTCTTTAATAATCAAGACAGTAATGAGGTTGTAATGTTGGAAGTATTTTGAGACAATTATGGAATGTTTTGTTTGAACACGTATTGATGAAATAAAAGTCTGTTTGGTTTCCGCTGTTTAAAATATGTGTATTTATATCTGTCTTGAGTTTATCTGTGGCTTTTACTTATAAACCTCCACCAAAGTTAAGGCATTCCCTTTGTGAGTGACCTTAACGGAGGTGGGGTGTTTCAATGATCTTCATGTCGAATGGAGGGGTGCTACTGATGCTCATGATAGGAGTAGCTACCTTGAAGGGGTTGACGTAGTAGCCGTCCGGACATATTTGTTGATTGTACGGATATGCGAGGTATTGAGTGCCTCTGGTTTCGTTCAGACCCAGAACGAACTTGTAAATGGACTGTGTGTCTGACATTGGATTTTGTTCTATGCTGATTGATCTCTATTAAATATATATCTGTTTGGCGGCGGAGAATTTATTCTCTTGCTTAACGCCCTTCTCTGAGACATACGAGCTCAGAGGTTATATATCGACAGAAATCAGTTGCATGGAGTGAATTTCCTGTGTGGCATGCCTAAGTGGCAGATGATCAAGGCTTCTATTGAAAAGCAAAGTCTTGTGGTTGATGATCAAAGCACGGCCTGTGTGGCATAGCTTTGTGTATAGCATTGTTTCGCGAGCCTCACACCCCGGTATGAGCCAGAAATGGGAGAAGGACTTCAGGGAGGACATGCTTCTTCTAGCTAGGAGTGGTGCTTTGGGTTTTGCACGCCCGGGTATTTTACTTATGTAGATGATGGAAAGCGAGGCCTCGGTTTGCTTCGGTCTCTTCGGAGTCGATGGTGTGGTCGGATATGACCAGTGACGGCCCATAGGGCGGGGAAACGCAGTGTTCAGGAATTTTTAATCCACATCGGTGGACCGGCCCTGCCGATCCAAGGGTCGATGCGTTCTGATCCTGAGGGGCGGGCTAGAGCGTCTCGAATTCGGTAAGGACTATCTTTTTCCTTGGTTCACGACGGAAATCCAGCTTCCAAATATGACACCGTGCGGTTTTGATTGTATATATATATATATATATATATATATATATATGGCGACATGATATATGGTACCCATGCCGTCTATAATTGATAGTTATGATTGAAATCGTTTTTGAAACATATAAACACTAGTAATAATATCAAATGCTTTTGGTTTATTCTTATCAAGCGTATTTTGGCCATTATAAGGTAAAACTCTATCCTCCGATTTGTGTTGCATTGTGTGATGGGAACTGAGTCTTATAATGGCTTCATTTTTATAAAAAGCATTGCGATGTTTAAAGGATTTACTTATTTGAAAGCACAAGCAATCCAATGGAGTAAACCCGTTCCGCGAAAGTGGTGTGGTCTTGTGAATAGCCATATTATAAAATGTATTAAGTAGATTTCTCATACCAGTCCCATGACTGACTCGTAGTTTGTTTCACTTGCAAACTCGGGTGCCCCTATTTCTACACGGGCAGCCTTGTATTCAGGTTTTAGTAGGCTCTTTCTGGATAGCTGGAGCTGAAGATGGATTCTATCATTTATCTCTTTTTATGCTGTTCAGCTCCTATTGTACATATTATGTTTTGTTTTCCGCTGTAGACATTTATGTATAGCTGAACTGTATTTTGTACTAGGTATGATCCTGTATACTGTGTAACTCTGATGATTATGTTTATCCAGTGTATTCTATTGTACATTATCTGGTGTATTTATTTATTTCTGTTTATGTGTTATATTCCAAAGATTACCCTTGCCACCGTCTTATCGGGGTTTGGGGTCATCACAAACGTGGTATCAGAGCTTTGGTTAAGCATAGTTCTGGAATATAACATATTAACGAACTCGTTAGGAATAGAACCAGTAGTGTTCTAGGGCGAGTAACTCAATACAGATAGGATCAGTAATATCCTAATATGAGAATAGCAGAATGAAATACACCTCGATAGACACATTTACGTTCAAGTATATGTCTCTATGCTTTAAAATTCCTTTTCTGTTGGCCTAACTCTTTGTCTGCTATTTGCAGACATTGAAAATGAGTGGCTGAAGTAGAAGAGGTAGGTTGGAACCTGATGTTGAAGCTCTACTTAAGAAATATAGAAACATGGGTGGAGTGCCATTCTTGGGCGAAGAATCTATTATTAAAACACAAGCTTGGATTCGTTCTGCTGAGAAAATCTTTGAGGGTTTAAAGCTAAGAGATGACCAGAAAAGATTGCTGACATCTTGGGCACTCAAAGACGAAGCTTTGTTCTGGTGGGATTCGATTATTGAGAATAATCCAAAAGGTAATATTACCTGGAATAGATTTAAAGAGATTTTCAGTGAAAAATTTATTCCTCCAGAAGCAACTGAGAGGTTATGTGATGAATTTTGTTATCTGATGCAAGGAGATATGACCATTCTAGAATATCATAAGAAATTCAATGAACTTTCTCATTTTGCCCCGCATCTAATTCAGGATCCAAAGAGGAAGAATCTGAGGTTTATTAATGGTCTTCAAAGAAAATACCAGAATAAAGTAATGGGGCATGTGAAGCTTCCTTTTTCTGAAATGATATACATGGCTTATCAGTATGAAGATCTAAATAATCGAGGTCTTTTAGTCGATGGAGAGTAAGTCAATTCAACTAACAAAAGGAAATTTGAAGCGGATAGCCCAGGGACGAGTACGTAGCCTGAGGCCAGTACGAAGTCTGAGTTCAGAAAGAAGCCTAGAGTCGATAAGAAAAAGGTTGAATCTGAGGAAGTGCCAGTAACGACTGCCACATGCTCGAGCTGCAATCATTTGGCGATAAATTGTAAATCTTGGAACGAACGGAAGAAGGATAAATCTAAACCCAAGAACAAGTTCCAAGAGAATAGAAAATGCAGTCATTGCCATCGGACTGGTCATCTTGAAAAGGATTGCTGGCTCTTAAAGAAATCTGGAAAGATTCAAGTAAATGAAGTGGCAGAAGTTCCTGGGACCTCATCCGGTCAGGAAAGGCCAGATGTTTTAGAAGGCACGCTTACTGTCAAAGATATTCCAGTTAAAGTACTGTTTGACACAGGCGCGTCGCGAAGCTTTGTTGCAAAGAATGCGGTTAAGAAACTGGATTTGAATTTGAAGAAGCTCAAAGCACCAATGACTGTTCATAATCCGGTTGGGGGTTCCCTCGATCTTAGTTAGGTATGTGGGGTGCCTGTTTCTTTTTCCTGTTATCGGTTCCCCACTATCGCGATCGTCATGAATTTTACAGAATTTGACCTTATCTTGGGATTAGATTGGTTAACCAAATATGAGGCTGAGGTTAAATGTGCCGAGAGGGTTGTTAAGGCAAAAACAAAGTTTGGGGAATATATAACCATTCCATGTGAAGGCCCGAATTCTGATAGAAAAGACTTCTGGGCAGCTTTAGATGTATCTCCTGCTCAAATAGAACCTGTTCCTGTCGCGACGGAGAATATTCCGGTCGACATTGAAAATATCCCAGTTGTCAAGAACTATGCGGATGTGTTCGAAGAAGTTGTTAGCTTACCTCCGCAGAGAGAAATTGATTTTAAAATCTCTTTAGTTCCGAATGCAAAACCAGTAGTTCACGCTATTCGAAGAATGACCTTGAAGGAAAAAGAAGAGTTAGACAATCAAACTCGACATCTAGTATGGAAAGGTCTGATAAGGCCTAGTTTCTCTGATTGGGGAGCAGCAGTGGTATTTGTCCCGAAGTCAGACGGTACTCTCAGATTATGTGTAAATTATTGTGACTTGAATAAGCAGACGCTGAAGAACAAATATCCATTACCGCGGATTGATGATTTGTTGGATCGATTGAATGGAGCACAAGTGTTTTCACGAATGGACCTAGATACAGGTTTCATCAACTTCGTATTGCCGAAGAGTGTGTTCCTTTGACAGTATTCAGAGGTCCAGACTTATTCTACGAGTGGTTAGTAATGTCGTTCGGATTATGTAACGCTCCAGCTTATTTTGTCGACCTAATGAACCGGGTATTCAGAGAAGTGTTGAATAAATTTGTTCTGGTTTTCATTGACGATATACTGATCTTCTCTAAGTCAGAAAGCGAACATGAAAAACATTTGGAACAAGTGTTAGAAATTCTGAGAAAGAATGTGTTGAAAGCAAAGTTTTCCAAATGTATATTCTGGCAAGAAGAAGTCAAATTTCTTGGCCATATCGTATCAAAATAAGGAATTTCAGTGGATCCCAGTAAAATCACTGCTATTCAGAATTGGAAACAGCCTCGTACGCCCAAAAAAGTCAGAAGTTTTCCTGGACTGGCCAGTTATTATCGGAAGTTCGTTAAGAATTTTTCGAAGATATCCAGTCACTTAACAAAGCTTACTAAGAAACATTCGAGATTCAACTGGACTCCCGAATGTGAGGCAGCTTTCCAGGAGCTGAAGTTAAAATTGACGACTGCTCCAGTGCTCACAATTATTGACGGCAATCAGGATTTAAAAGTCTGGACCGATGCTTCTAAAGAAGTCCTTGGCGCAGTGTTAATGCAAAGAGGCCATGTAGTCGCTTATGCTAGCTGTCAATTGAAACCACATAAAAAGAATTATGTAACTCACGATCTTGAATTGCTAGCTATCGTGTTTGCTATGAAAATCTGGAGGCATATCTATTGGGTGATAAGTTTGAATTATATACTGATCATCAATCATTGAATTATTTATTCACCTAGAAGGATCTGAATATGAGACAACAACGTTGGTTAGAATTTCTCGCGGCATATGATCTCGATATCTTATATACTCCGGGGAAAGCTAATGTTGTGTAACAACCCGAAAATCTGGGCCAGTTTAAATTTTTTATTTTGGCAATTTTAGAGAATTTTGAACATTTAAAATAGATTATTTTAAATAATATCGACGAGAAATTTATTTTGAAGAGAATTCAAACGTATATATTATATAGAATCGTCGTTAGAATATAAATATTTATATATAATTATAAATAGGGTTGAAAATGGCGCAGTAGTTCGATAATTCGATTTCAAACTTCAATTGGATGTACCGGGTGCAAAACAATCCAGATTTTAGTGAAACCAAAAACATTAGGATCTATTTGAGAATATCTTTCTAACGAACCCGAAAAATCGAAATTTCAAAGCGGGGATAAAAAGATATGTCCAGTTGAAAATTCTAAATAGTCGCTATGGAATTCAGGCCCTTAAAATGAAAATTTTGCAAACGACCTCGGATTTTGACGAAACCACTTTTGTTGGATCCGTGATGTCAAGTTATTGCTAGATTCCAAATTTCATAATTTTTCGATTCAATATGTGAGCGTGGCAAAAGAAAACGCGTTTGACCAGTTTTAGTTGATTTTAATCGACTGGAAAATGGCCATTTTTCTAACGGTCTCAGAATTCGATGAAATTAGTTTCGATAGGACCGTATCGTCGATACGAAGCTAGAAATAATTTTTCTAGAATTTTTCGAGTTAGTGTGCGGCCCCGGTAAATTGAAATGTGCATTTAAATTGAATATATAAAGATTTATATTTTAAATTCAACGGAAACTGATCATAACGGTCGAATTGGCCTGCGATACATATCCCATTGTGTTCGGAATGTGGGTAATTAGCTACGGACGACAGGCAGTGGGTTTCGTTTCGAGTTCAAAATAAAAAGTTACCTTTTTGAAGGTTAAAAATTAAAAATATATAAATACTCAATCCTATTGGTCAAAACCTTTCTTTTATTTTTCTCTTGGTCAAAGCCGCCGTCCTCACTCGATGAAGGGCAAATATCACTCTATTCTTTTTTTTCAATTTTTCCTTCCAATCCACGAAACATTTTCAGAAATCTCTAATATAAAATGAAAGAGAATCGAATGGGCTTTACATCCATCCTAGATTGCTAATTTATCATGGATCGACGAGGAAGATTCTGCCGCTCAAAGTCCCACCGATCGACATCAAGTTCCAGCCAGGTGCCGCCATCGAGTGGGGGCCCACTCACGGTGTGGGGGAAGTCGACTACGGCCGACAAGGTGACACCCTCTGATCAGATTCCGGTCGGCTAGAGGAGGAGGAAATGGGAACCCTAATTGCGAACTAGGTGAAAGGACATCGACCTGAAACAGAATAGAGGAGAAGGTTCAATACTTTTCTTGTTTTTTATTTACTTAATTAATTTAGTTAATAAAATGGTTAGATATTTTTTATATATATATTTGGAATAAAATATGTTTTGAAATATGAAATGCATTTCTTTTAAAAAAATCAGAAATTTATTTAAACTAGTATCGTTATTAAAATCTTATTAGCATTGTTCTTATAAAATAAAATTATCGTTGTTTTAAAATCTAAAAATATAAATTAGCTTTGTTTAAAAGTATAAATATACGTTGTTTTAAAAAAAATAGAAATATATTTGAAAATAGAATAGCATTCATCTTGTAAAATAAAATAGCATTGTTATGGTAAAATAAAATTTGCACTTGTTTAGAAAATATTAAATTACTTGTTTAGAAAATAATAAATTACTTGTTTAGAAAATATAAAATCAGTTTGATTAGAAAATATAAAATGGCATTGTTTTTAACAGAATAAAAATATGATTTTTATATATTAAATAACAAAGTAAAAATTCGATTTTTATATATTAAATAGCAAAGTAAAAATTCGATTTTTATAAATAAAATAGCAAAGTAAAAAATCGATTTTTATATATTGAATAGCAAAGTAAAAATTCGATTTTTATATATTGAATAGCGAAGTAAAAATTCGATTCTTATATATTGAATAGCGGAGTAAAAATTCGATTTTTATATATGTAGTGAATACGGGCAACAAAAGTGACAAAGGCGAGAACGATGAAGATTTCTCTAAATGAAGAGTCGTGGTATTGGAATAGCTATTGGTGAGAATTTCTCACTCTTCAATTTCTTTTCTAGTTATATATATATATACTAGGATGCAGACGGTGCTTAGTAGCACCCGACACAATCGTCCACAGACCATGGACTTGTTTGTTTGGTTGTGTAGTTGGTTAGATTATTTGGTTTGAATTGAATTGTTTGGTGAATTGAATGGATTTGATTGATGTGTGAATGGCGTGGGCCTTCACTAGACCGGGGATAAGGCTAGGCCCCGTCCCGTTTCTAGTATCGTGCCGTTATGCCGCCGAAATTTTCTAAAATATGTTAGAGAAATAAAAATATCATTTTATTGAATAAATGAACCGAATAGAATATTCATAGTTTGAATAAAATATTTTTATAAATAAATATCTATAAACAAATCGGCCGATTTGTTTATATACACTGATTTGACTGATATTGATTGGGTCGATAAATTTTACACATCGCCCAACTGCACAAATAAAATCTGTGTTTGATTGTTTGAAAACCCCACACGGGTATTGGGATAAAATACGACATACACTAATCCCAATAATTAGTTGTATGTCGATCGATTGATTGACAGGCTGTTATAAGCGTTAGATATCTATATTTGATGCTTATACAATGTAGTGCACTTTGGATGATGGTTGATTATTTATCGTTGCTATCATATGCATGGGTGGTATGGAATCCATATAGTTAACGCTATATGGTAATTGATTGGGCCTCATTCCAATTTTGAAAAATAAAGAATATTATAAAATAAAGGTTCATGTGTTGACAGTACTCATCCGTTGAGATTAGTCATGTATTGAACGAAATATTTTAATAATAAAATTTACATCTTTATCAATATAAAATAAAGGTTCATGTGTTGACAGTTCTCATCCGTTGATATTAGTCATGTGTTGAACGAAACATTTGGATAATAGAAATATTTGAAAACAGAAATATATGAAGCCGTGTTGATTAGATTGACGCCATTTTGACGTGAACGATATTTATATCAATTGATTCATTTTATAATGAATATCGAAATTGATTTCAAAAAAACCAATTTGAATTGAATCGAGTAGAAAACCAATTTGAATTGAATCGAATAGAAAACCAATTTGAATTGAATCGAATAGAAAACCAATTTGGATTGAATCGAATAGAAAACCAATTTGGATTGAATCGAATAGAAAACCAATTTGAATTGAATCGAGTAGAAAACCAATTTGAATTGAATCGAATAGAAAACCAATTTGAATTGAATCGAATAGAAAACCAATTTGAATTGAATCGAATAGAAAACCAATTTGAATTGAATCGAATAGAAAACCAATTTGAATTGAATCGAATAGAAAACCAATTTGAATTGAATCGAATAGAAAACCAATTCGAATTGAATCGAGTAGAAAACCAATTTGAATTGAATCGAATAGGAAACCAATTTGAATTGAATCGAATAGAAAACCAATTTGAATCGAATCGAATAGAAAACCAATTTGAATCGAATCGAATTGAAAACCAATTTGAATTGAATCGGATAGAAAACCAATTTGAATTGAATCGGATAGAAAACCAATTTGAATTGAATCGAATAGAAAGCCAATTTAAATCGAATTGAATTGAAAATGAATTCGAATTGAATTGAAAATGAATTCGAATTAAATTGAAAATGAGTTCGAATTGAATTGAAAACGAATTCGAATTGAATTGAAAACGAATTGAAATGAATTCAAAAATGAATTGAAATTTGAATTGAATAGCAATGAATTTTAAAACGAATTTATAAGAAAAAATTTGATTTTGATTTGAATTAAAATGGAAGTTGAAATGGTTTTTGAAACGAATTCAAAACTATTTATAAAATTCGTTTTAAATAGTAATCGACGAAATATATATTATAATATTATATATATTATATATATAATATAATGGCCTGAATAGAACGCGCCGCGCCGCGGCAATTCGCGAATTTCGACCATTGATTTCGAACGGACATTACGGGAGATCCGACCGTCGGATTCTCCTAAAACCGGAACCGTTGGGTTCGTATCGAAAAGAGCTTTCTAACGAATATTAGAAATTTGGAAATCTAACGGTTGGATTTGGAGATACGTCCAAATCAAATTTGGAAAAGGTCGTTGTAAGTGCAGTTCGATGGCCGTTGTTGGAAATCGACTGTACGGGCCTTGATAAAATTATTAAAAATAGTAATAATTTGTGTAAATTTAAAAGAAATGATTTGGGAAAAATAGGGATGAAAAACCCCATATTTGAAAAGTTAAAAATAGATTTTTATCGAAATGAACTAGTTTTGAACTAAAATTAAAACCCAATTATTTTTAAAAAAAATAAATTAGATTTAAAAAGGGGTTTTAAAGAATCGGAATTTCTAATATATTTGATTGGAAATGAATTCAAATTCATTTGTGGGTTTATCGTGAACCGTGTTTTAAATAACACTAGTTCTTTAACCCGATAATAAATAGAACGTGATTTGGGTTTATCGTGAACTGTGTTTTAAATGACATTAGTTCTTTAACCCAGTAAAAGGAGTTTTAATGAATCTGCAATTAGATTGAAATGTGAATTGATAATTTAAATTATCAAATTTGGAGAGTGAGCGAGAATGGAGTGAAACACCCCACCTCCGTTAGGGTCACTCTCAAAGGGAATGCCATAATTTTGGTGGAGGTTTATAAGTATAAGTCACAGATATACAAGACAGATATAAGAACACATATTTGTAAACAGCGGAAAAACAAAAAAAACTTTTATTTCAAAAAAGCAAATACGTGTTACAACAACAACACCATGATTGTCTTACATCCCTTCCAAAAACATAACACTTTCATAATCTGTCTTGATTACATTATTTAAAGAAGCATAAATAAAACATAGATAAACTGCAAAAGCCCCAAAGTGGTTGTCCAAAGCCATAGTTCAAAATGAAAAGGTCCAAGCAATACATTTCTCCTCTTCAAGCTGGATGTTAAGGCTGGTCAAGCTGCAGTGTTCCCTCCCTGTGGACCTGGGGGGGGAACGGAAGAAAAGAAGACGAAAGAAAAGTAGAGTCAGACATAAAGCCTGAGTAAGTCTAGGACTATTCTGTCTATGAATAAAGAACTGGGTATGATAAGTATAAACATGAAGTGTGAAAGCACTATAAACTTGGTTAAGTTGTCTAGGGTCGAATATACTATCGTACCCCATGTTAATCTCTGAACCCATATAAACTAGTTCCCAACTGGCACCCCATAATCAGGGTGAAGTGATCCATTTCATAATGATCGGCTCCTACTCGCATAGTTACATGTGTCTTACGGCCCCCGATGTTGTAGTTACCTATGCTGGTCCCACCATGGGGTGTATCAAGTCCCATGGCAGCGGCCCGACACAACCTTAGAATGCACAGGTATGCTACTGGTGCCCAGTGCTTTATTTTTCTGCGCCGGAGTGTGTGCACGCCCGCACCCCATTAGAACCTACACTGCTACACCACCGCTGTCGATTTGACCTCTTACAATCAGCCCAGTAATCGTGCCCCACCCTGCCTAGTTTCAGGGTATCCTGATACACCTTCTAGGGTTACTGCTGAAAAGGGTCCCCCGTTACTAGGTTTTCTATCTCTAGCCAACATGCTAAGTTGGTTAAGTGTTTTCTAACCTAACCCCCACCAGTCCGTTTAGTTTAGCATGTTCCATTTTGATTAAGTCTTTAGTTCACTTAATCCTAACAATCCTGACTCAGCCTTAATTGTCTTATTAAAGCCTTGACCTCTCACATTAGACAGGTATTGCTGTGGCTGCCTGTTGCCGGTTGGTTCCGGGCAGTCTTACGCCACAACTCAGTCTAACCTCGGGTCCTTATTGGGCTCCATGCTTAACCTCCCACATTGGATAGGTATTGTTGTGACTACTGGACAGCCGGGCGGTTCCGGGCAGGTTTACATCACAACTCAATCCAACCTCGGGTTAAACACATCGTATGTTCTACATTTACATATTTTGTCTTTCTTCTTTATTTTCTTATATGTAAATATTTGCGGCCCATTATTAAGTTAATGGTGTAAAGGTTACACCAATCATGGGCCCAACCCATACTTGAATTTGGGCCCTTCTACTTTATATTTTCATTTATTAATTAATTTGGCCCAACGCTATTTTCCCCCGTTTAATACGTTCGTTTATCATAATATATGTTGGGCTTAGGCTTTTAAGCCCAACTTAGCCATGAGAAAAAGGGGAGGCTCAAAGCGTGATTACATACACAAAAAGGGGAATGTGAACGCATGAACTTGCAACATAACGTTGGAATTACAAAACAGAAACTGGTGTACTTGCATAGTATCATAGGTGACATGAATCAAAGCATGTAAACTTGTAGTTAAGTTAAGAATCTAAATTGGATATCATTATTGACACATAGTCTTAACTACAACATAAACCTATATTTTTATTTAGGCATAATGTCAAACATAAGCAAATCATGTTCATAAGGTTACTACATGTTTACAAAGGTGCTTACTTTTGTTACTAACACAAAAGTATAGTTCAACTTAATCATGATTTTAAATCTATTCACATAACCATGGCATAAATATTTCTAATATGAAATCATGATTTTTACTTTAGTCATGCAAACTTGCAAAGGGGATTTTGAATCTAACCTAGCCATGTACCACATATGTCATCATATAATTCTTGTTAACAATATTGACTTAACATGGATTTTAATTATGCAAAATATCAATCATAGCCTAGTCATATTCATAAGTTTGCAAATAGGTTTTCTAGTACAAAAGCATGGCTTAATACATAGATCATGATGCCAAAATTTCAACATAGTTTCGTATGAACTATAATAACCCAAATTTGTTCCAATTAGGTACAAAATGATTTTTGTACAAAAATATACATTATGATGGCATAGTAGCAAAACCCCAAACTTGCATGAATTTCAATAAATCAACTACATACATGTAGTTTCAACATGGATTACATAATTTGCGA
Organism: Allium sativum; assembly: GCA_030737875.1. Classification (NCBI taxonomy): domain Eukaryota; kingdom Viridiplantae; phylum Streptophyta; class Magnoliopsida; order Asparagales; family Amaryllidaceae; genus Allium; species Allium sativum. The sequence continues at coordinate 155,969,562 of CM060912.1, forward strand.
ATATTCCAAACGTATACTTGCATAAAACTACCGCAAACATGTAGTTTTTCATAATGAATAACATAATTCGAGAATATCCAAACGTATACAATATTCCAAATCGATAAGAATCATAGTAACGCACAAATATTAATTACTTTATCGCCACAAATCAAGTATACAAACCAACACAATTATTTGTTCATACCAAAATAATACTCTACTTACAATTATGTGGCGAATTCTCCAATTTAGGAATTTGGAGATGCGATTTGATTTGATTAAGTTGCTTTATGCTTTAGAATTTGCCTCCTAATCCTCTCTCCAATTGGTGGCTACTCCTAGTCGTTCCTCAGCAACATGATGGCCTTGTTCTTATTTTTGAATGAATAGATTAGGTTGAGTCTAGGGTCATTTTTATAGGGGTTATGAACTGATTAGGACCATCGATGTCGCTTGGATTGATCGTAGCCTTTCATTCGAAAGAGAGACCAATTAGAGCCTGCCACCTAGCCCTAATGACAAAGCAGACCTCAGAAAATCGGCCATAATAGAATAGGCCAGCCAGGTTGGGCTGGGTTCGACCTGGCTCTGGACCAGGTCGACAGCCCTGTCGACAGCCCTGTCGACAGCCCTGTCGACCTGGTTAGACCAGGTCGACAGCCCAGTCGACCTGGGTGTCTTAGGCGGGAATTTTCCCGCCTTGGCCAATTGGGCCCGATTTTGGAATTTAAACTTGTTTTTCTGAGCTGTTTTATTCTGTTCGAATTTAAACTTAATTTAGAAACTTCCGAAGGCCATATCTTCTTCATACGGACTCTGTTTTTCGAAAACTCGGACTCTATTTCGCGTATTTTTTCGAGACGAACGCAATGGCGTATCCCGTTTCCCTTAGTTCTTTGATTTGAAATTAATTATATTTTAATTTGTGAATTTCACAGTTATAGAATTCGCGGGGTGTTACATTCTCCCCCACTTAAAAGGATTTCGTCCCCGAAATCTTCAAGTTAGGAGGAATGTATATCCTAACATCCAATCATCCATCTACTCATCCATCAAACACGAGCACCCATTGTCCTTAAAAGACTTCTAATGCTTCATGATCATATGCGAAGTGTGTGTGTACATGTACTTATCAAATGCAAAATCAGGCGGTCTACTGATTCAGTTGACCTCCTTAATGCGAATTATGTAAGTGCCATGAATCCATTATGTATGCAAATTTTCCTATTCATGATTCTACATGAGTGCACAATCATTCAATACAAATGCAACATCCATATGACAACACATTAGAGTTCAACCATATACGAATGCAAACATATATGCATATGCAATATGAAGTGACTGAGCCGATCTAAAACCTAGATTGTGTGTGTATATGCAACCACGAGCAACCACTAGCAACCACTTGCAACCACTTGCAACCATCATCCATAACATGTTTCAATTACATGTTTTCATCCAAATGGTTTCTACCTAAAAGATAAGGTCGAGGAAATATACCTAAAAAGATAGATAAAAGCGCAACTTAAGGAAAAGGAAAGATCAAGGATGTACCCCCAAACAGAAAAGGGTAGGCAGTGCGTATTCTAGCTTCAGTTTCCCAAGTCGCGTCTCCCTCGGCGTCGCTCCACTGAACTTTGACGAGCTTGACTTCGCGGTTGCGTAGCTTCTTCACTTCTATTCCTAATATGCGGGTTGGAACTTTTCTTATGGTCGCTTCGCGTTCCACTTCGGCCTCTTCGAGGATATTTGGCTCTACCACTTCAGGAGACTCATGTAGACATTTTCGGAGATGTGAAACGTGAAAAACGTTGTGGACTCCGGCCAACTTCTCGGGTAGCTCTAATCTATAGGCCATTTTCCCAATTTTCTCGATGATAGGGAATGGCCCTACGAACCTTGGTGCCAGTTTTCCTGTGGTTCCAAAACGAACAACGTTCCTTAGCGGTGATACCTTGAGAAAAACTCTGTCTCCAACCTCAAAATCAAGGTCGGTCCTTCTCTTGTCGGCATAGGACTTTTGTCTGTCTTGGGCCGTCTTCATCCTTCTTCGTATTAAGTCTACTTTCTCTGAAGTCTCTCGGATCATATCTGGTCCAAGTATGAGCTTATCCATAGACTCCCACCAACAAGTGGGCGATCGACACGGTCTTCCATATAAAGCTTCGAAGGGCGCCATTCCGATGGTTGCTTGATAGCTGTTGTTGTAGGCAAATTCCACCAAAGGAAGGTGGTCTTCCCATGTCCCTCCGAAGTCGAGGACGCATAGCCTTAAAAGGTCTTCCAAAACTCTGTTCACTCTCTCTGTTTGGCCGTCGGTTTGGGGATAATAGGCTGTGCTCAAGCATAACTGCGTTCCTACTGCTTCTTGCAGACTCCGCCAAAACTCACTGGTGAATATGGGGTCTCGGTCACTAACAATACTAGATGGTATCCCATGGAGTCGAACGATTTCCTTGAGGTAAAGTGATGCTAGGGATGAGGCAGTTCTTTTACTTTTGACAGGTAAAAAGTGGACGCTTTTAGTAAGCCTATCCACTATTACCCAAATGCTAGTGTTGCCTCTCCTAGACCTAGGCAGCCCATCGATGAAGTCCATTGAGATGCTATCCCACTTCCATTGCGGGACCTCCAGAGGATGTACCAGTCCGCCAGGCTTTTTCTGTTCCGCCTTAACCTGTTGGCACACCATACACTTAGAAACGAATTCTGCCACGTCCTTTTTCATGCCGTTCCAGAAGAAAGTCCTTTTTATATCTTTGTACATTTTATCTCCGCCTGGATGTATCGTCATCTTGGAGTGATGTGCTTCCTCGAGAACCTTCTTTACTAAATCTTTTATCTGTGGGACGCATAGTCTTCCGTCTCGCCTTAGCAAACCCTTATCGTCGATGGAGTATCTGTTGAGGTGACTTGAAGTCCCACCCCTAATTAGCCTATCAATTGTTTCCACAAGCTGAGGGTCTTCGCGTTGTGCTGTCCCTACTGAATCCACTAAAGTTGGGCGCACTTCGAGAGATCCTAGCAAGCCTGGTACGAAATCGGAGGAGGGCCTAAAGTCGAAGCTAGCTATAAACTCTAGGCTTTGTCTTTCAACAAACAACGGGCTTAGGGTCAATTTCTTTCGGCTCAACGCGTCTGCCACTACGTTGCCTTTGCCCGGAGTGTAGGAGATTTCGAAATCGTACGAGGCAAGAAACTCCATCCATCTTTGTTGCCTCAAGTTAAGATCCTTCTGCGAGAAAAGATATTTCAACGATTTATGGTCAGTGTAAAGTTCGAACTTCTCACCTAGGAGATAGTGTCGCCAAGACTTGAGTGCAAAGACGATGGCGGCTAACTCAAGATCGTGGGTTGGGTAGTTCTTTTCGTGCACTTTCAACTGCCTCCCGCCATAAGCTACTACCCTTCCTTCTTGCATTAAGACGGCGCCTAGCCCTGTCCCACATGCATCCGTATAAACAGTGAACATCTTGCTCCCATCTGGCAGCGTCAAAACTGGGGCTGTTGTGAGAGCCCTTTTTAGTTGTTGGAAAGCAAACTCGCAATCCAAGTCCCAATTGAACACTAGATTCTTCTTAGTCAATTTTGTGAGAGGAGCTGAGATTTTCGCAAAATCCCTTATGAACTTTCGATAGAAACCCGCTAGTCCTAGAAAGCTTCGGACCTCAGTCGCATTCCTTGGTGTCTTCCAATCCTGCACCGCCACTACCTTAGCAGGGTCCACTGCTAACCCTTGTTTGGATACTATGTGCCCAAGGAACCTCACCTCTTCTCTCCAAAAGTGGCATTTGGAGAATTTGGCTTTTAGTTGATGGACTCGCAAAGTTTCCATGATTTCCCTTAGGTGCTGAGCATGTTCCTCTTCACTTTTTGAGAAAATAAGGATATCATCTACGAAGACCACTACGAATTTGTTGAGGAAATCTCTAAATACCCTACTCATCAGGTCCACGAAGTAAGCAGGTGCATTTGTCAAGCCGAAAGGCATGACAAGCCATTCAAAGAAGCCGTCTGGGGTTCTGAACGCCGTTTTATCGATGCTATCTTCAGCCACCCTTAGCTGATGAAAACCGGTTGCTAAATCGAGTTGGGAGAAAACAGACGCTCCTACAAGCTGATCAAACAAATCGTCAATTCTAGGGAGAGGGTGCCTATTCTTTTTCGTTAGCTTGTTGAGCTCCCTATAGTCAACACATAGACGGAGTGAACCATCCGCCTTTGTAGCGAACACCACCGGAGCGCCCCATTCTGAAATGCTCCTCCTAATGAACCCCTTTTCTAGAAGCTCTTTAATCTGTTTACTGAGCTCTTTCCTTTCCCGTGGAGCCATGTGTCTAACGGGTAACGCAATGGGCTTTGCATTATCTACAAGATATATGCGGAAGTCTATTTCCCGCTTCGGAGGCAAGCCCTTCACCTCTTCGAAGACATCCGGATATTCCCGGACCACTCTAACTGATTGCAAATTTTCAACAGAGGCATCTAGCGATTCAAGATAACTAAGCATAACCGCATACGAGGGATTACAAGAAATTTCCAAAGTATTACCGAGCTGGGTTAGGAGCCTAACAACCCTTTTCTCACAATCAAGGATGGCCCCATTACTGGATAGCCAATCCATACCCAAAATCAAACCATAACCCGAAAAGCCCAAAACAAAGGCACTACATTGAAATTCTACACTTAGAATAGAAATTCTCAATCCCAAACAGATCATAGACAAATGAGTTGGGCCCCCAATTGGGTTTGAAACAATTAAGGGGTCCTCTACCATACTAGTTTTTAGGTGCAGAGATTCTACTAAAGCAGACGAGATAAAGGAGTGTGATGCGCCAGAATCAAATAAAGTGCGAACGGGGTGATCATAAAGATAAACTATACTTTCTACAGAAGTATTTATACCTCGCTGTTGCAGAGGTGGCGCTTCTAGCACATGAACCTGTGCCCCTGGGGTGGATCCAGCCCTCTGCCCCTGTCCTCGTTTCTTTGGGCAGTCCTTAGCCCTGTGGCCTGTCTCACCGCACGAAAAGCACCCACCATTCTCCTTGGCCTTCTTTTTCCGGCAGTCCTTTACTAAGTGCCCCACTTTGCCACAGAAATTGCACTTCCTCTTCTCTTTGTTGCTTTTCCCGCCCTTCTTAAAGTCTGTCTTCTTAGGCTGCAAACCGTCTTTCTTCGCTTGAGAGCTTTCTGCCTTTGTCTCCTTCTTGCCCTTGTCCTCTTCATTCAGCAATGCCATTTGCACCAATCTTTCATACGTGGCTCCCATGGGTATATGGGTCATGGCCAAACTGTGTAATGGTTCATTCAACCCTTTGACGAAACGGAGAGCCTTCTTGTGCGGGGTGTTGACTAGGTCAAGCCCAAACCTAGCCAGCTCATCGAATTGATTCACATACTCTTTGACTGTCTTGTCCCCTTGCTTAAGAAATAAGAATTTTTCCAACTGCAAACTTCTTTCCGCATCTGAGAGAAATTTAGTCTCAAACCTTGCCCTAAAGTCCTCCCATGTCTCCACTGGTCTTTCAGCATTAGTGACTTCCCACCAGTAGGAAGCCTCGCCCTTCAATAGCCACACTGCCAATTGTACTTTTTGTCTATCCTCTACCTCAAAGATGATGAATAGGTCCTCCGTTTCTTTCAGCCAATTTCTAGCTGCCACGAAGGACTCAGTTCCATGGAAATCCTTTCCTCCCATGGCTTTAAAATCTTTACATATCTTAGCAAACGTGTTTCCCCGTGGAGGAGGTGGAGGAAAAGGTGCCGCTGCAGCTGGATGATTTCCGGCAGCTGGGGGAGGAGGAACGGTAGGACCTGGCTGAGTGGCTCTTGCTTCTAAGAACCGTCTAAACCAACCAGGTATTGGCACCCCTTCTGGCAAGTTAAGATCTTCGGACATGCTGAAACAAAAAGGATAGATTCAAAACGAAGGATAAGAGATAGTACCTATGGCTTTGGGGAGTGGACTTTGCCTTTTAGAATAAAATAATATTTTTCTTTTAAAAATGCTTCTTTAAATTTCCTTTTTGAAAATAAATTTTCAAAACTTTTTATCTTATCTAGTAAACCTAGGCTCTGATACCAAGTGAAACACCCCACCTCCGTTAGGGTCACTCTCAAAGGGAATGCCATAATTTTGGTGGAGGTTTATAAGTATAAGTCACAGATATACAAGACAGATATAAGAACACATATTTGTAAACAGCGGAAAAACAAAAAAAAACTTTTATTTCATAAAAGCAAATACGTGTTACAACAACAACACCATGATTGTCTTACATCCCTTCCAAAAACATAACATAACACTTTCATAATCTGTCTTGATTACATTATTTAAAGAAGCATAAATAAAACATAGATAAACTGCAAAAGCCCCAAAGTGGTTGTCCAAAGCCATAGTTCAAAACAAAAAGGTCCAAGCAATACATTTCTCCTCTTCAAGCTGGATGTTAAGGCTGGTCAAGCTGCAGTGTTCCCTCCCTGTGGACCTGGGGGGGGGGGGGACGGAAGAAAAGAAGACGAAAGAAAAGTAGAGTCAGACATAAAGCCTGAGTAAGTCTAGGACTATTCTGTCTATGAATAAAGAACTGGGTATGATAAGTATAAACAAAAGTGTGAAAGCACTATAAACTTGGTTAAGTTGTCTAGGGTCGAATATACTATCGTACCCCATGTTAATCTCTGAACCCATATAAACTAGTTCCCAACTGGCACCCCATAATCAGGGTGAAGTGATCCATTTCATAATGATCAGCTCCTACTCGCATAGTTACATGTGTCTTACGGCCCCCGATGTTGTAGTTACCTATGCTGGTCCCACCATGGGGTGTATCAAGTCCCATGGCAGCGGCCCGACACAACCTTAGAATGCACAGGTATGCTACTGGTGCCCAGTGCTTTATTTTTCTACGTCGGAGTGTGTGCACGCCCGCACCCCGTTAGAACCTACACTGCTACACCACCGCCGTCGATTTGACCTCTTACAATCAGCCCAGTAATCGTGCCCCACCCTGCCTAGTTTCAGGGTATCCTGATACACCTTCTAGGGTTACTGCTGAAAAGGGTCCCCCGTTAGGGTTTTCTATCTCTAGCCAACATGCTAAGTTGGTTAAGTGTTTTCTAACCTAACCCCCACCAGTCCGTTTAGTTTAGCATGTTCCATTTTGATTAAGTCTTTAGTTCACTTAATCCTAACAATCCTGACTCAGCCTTAATTGTCTTATTAAAGCCTTGACCTCTCACATTAGACAGGTATTGCTGTGGCTGCCTGTTGCCGGTTGGTTCCGGGCAGTCTTACGCCACAACTCAGTCTAACCTCGGGTCCTTATTGGGCTCCATGTTTAACCTCCCACATTGGATAGGTATTGTTGTGACTACTGGACAGCCGGGCGGTTCCGGGCAGGTTTACATCACAACTCAATCCAACCTCGGGTTAAACACATCGTATGTTCTACATTTACATATTTTGTCTTTCTTCTTTATTTTCTTATATGTAAATATTTGCGGCCCATTATTAAGTTAATGGTGTAAAGGTTACACCAATCATGGGCCCAACCCATACTTGAATTTGGGCCCTTCTACTTTATATTTTCATTTATTAATTAATTTGGCCCAACGCTATTTTCCCCCGTTTAATACGTTCGTTTATCATAATATATGTTGGGCTTAGGCTTTTAAGCCCAACTTAGCCATGAGAAAAAGGGGAGGCTCAAAGCGTGATTACATACACAAAAAGGGGAATGTGAACGCATGAACTTGCAACATAACGTTGGAATTACAAAACAGAAACTGGTGTACTTGCATAGTATCATAGGTGACATGAATCAAAGCATGTAAACTTGTAGTTAAGTTAAGAATCTAAATTGGATATCATTATTGACACATAGTCTTAACTACAACATAAACCTATATTTTTATTTAGGCATAATGTCAAACATAAGAAAATCATGTTCATAAGGTTACTACATGTTTACAAAGGTGCTTAATTTTGTTACTAACACAAAAGTATAGTTCAACTTAATCATGATTTTAAATCTATTCACATAACCATGGCATAAATATTTCTAACATGAAATCATGATTTTTTACTTTAGTCATGCAAACTTGCAAAGGGGATTTTGAATCTAACCTAGCCATGTACCACATATGTCATCATATAATTCTTGTTAACAATATTGACTTAACATGGATTTTAATTATGCAAAATATCAATCATAGCCTAGTCATATTCATAAGTTTGCAAATAGGTTTTCTAGTACAAAAGCATGGCTTAATACATAGATCATGATGCCAAAATTTCAACATAGTTTCATATGAACTATAATAACCCAAATTTGTTCCAATTAGGTACAAAATGATTTTTGTACAAAAATATACATTATGATGGCATAGTAGCAAAACCCCAAACTTGCATGAATTTCAATAAATCAACTACATACATGTAGTTTCAACATGGATTACATAATTTGCGAATATTCCAAACGTATACTTGCATAAAACTACCGCAAACATGTAGTTTTTCATAATGAATAACATAATTCGAGAATATCCAAACGTATACAATATTCCAAATCGATAAGAATCATAGTAACGCACAAATATGAATTACTCCATCGCCACAAATCAAGTATACAAACCAACACAATTATTTGTTCATACCAAAATAATACTCTACTTACAATTATGTGGCGAATTCTCCAATTTAGGAATTTGGAGATGCGATTTGATTTGATTAAGTTGCTTTATGCTTTAGAATTTGCCTCCTAATCCTCTCTCCAATTGGTGGCTACTCCTAGTCGTTCCTCAGCAACATGATGGCCTTGTTCTTATTTTTGAATGAATAGATTAGGTTGAGTCTAGGGTCATTTTTATAGGGGTTATGAACTGATTAGGACCATCGATGTCGCTTGGATTGATCGTAGCCTTTCATTCGAAAGAGAGACCAATTAGAGCCTGCCACCTAGCCCTAATGACAAAGCAGACCTCAGAAAATCGGCCAACATAGAATAGGCCAGCCAGATTGGGCTGGGTTCGACCTGGCTCTGGACCAAGTCGACAGCCCTGTCGACCTGGTTAGACCAGGTCGACAGCCCAGTCGACCTGGGTGTCTTAGGCGGGAATTTTCCCGCCTTGGCCAATTGGGCCCGATTTTGGAATTTAAACTTGTTTTTCTGAGCTGTTTTATTCTGTTCGAATTTTAAACTTAATTTAGAAACTTCCGAAGGCCATATCTTCTTCATACGGACTCTGTTTTTCGAAAACTCGGACTCTATTTCGCGTATTTTTCTGAGACGAACGCAATGGCGTATCCCGTTTCCCTTAGTTCTTTGATTTGAAATTAATTATATTTTAATTTTTGAATTTCACAGTTATAGAATTCGCGGGGTGTTACATGGAGTATCACCAATTTTGCTCCAAAACGATAGTTAAATTTTTAATTAGATTTGAACGTGAAATGGTAATTGAATTTACCGATAACACCGTGGTGTTAGATATGGAGCATTACCAGTTTTGCTTCATGGGATGAATAGGTTGGGATTGGGAAATAAAATAAATAATTACTTCGGTGTGGTTCGCTAATCTCGACTAGTTTGGAAAACCATAATTTGGTTTGAAATGACATCCAAAGGAAGATTAAAGGATAAATTTTAAAGAATTTATCTTGGATAAAATTAATGGGAACCTTTCCCTAAGAATTGAAATTTAGAAACTAGTTGTAGGTTAGCTAAGAAGAATGGTTTCCTGGGTATTGATCTGATGTTGGTTTCGGCCTTCGGGGTTAATATTTGGGAAATTGTTCTCTTGTTGATTTACGGTTAGTAGCTACTGAATTGGAATGAGGCGTATGTTGTGTTTGTGTAACATTCGTTTTTAATATACGCGGGTTGTTCGGAAAGGTCGGGTTTATACCCATTCTGAATAACCGATTCGACGATATGTCGATGATGAAGACGGTGGTCGAAGACCGGAAGTCTTCACATCGTTTGGGTGATTACTGATGATCTTGATTGGACTGTACACCCAAGATGAGGGAATCAGTTGGTGGTCATCCAGACGTACTTGGAGATGGATGGATATGCAAGGAAAGTGCCTCCGGTTTCGTTCAGACCTAGAACGGACTTGTAAATGGATGGTGTGTCTGACATTGTATTCCTTTATATTGTATTTGTTGATCTCTGCTAAATATATATCTGTTTGGCGGCGGAGAATTTATTCTCTTGCTTAACGCCCTTCTCTGAGACATATGAGCTCAGAGGTTATATATTGGCAGAAATCAGTGGTACGATATGGATTGATAGTGTGGCATGCTGAGATGCAGTGATCCAGACTTTTGTTGAAAAGCAAAGTTTGGTGGTTGATGATCAAAGCGCAGCTGATATAGCATGGCTTTGTGTATAGCGTTGGTTCGCGAGCCTCACACCCCGGTATGGTGGTAAACTGGTGGTTTGATCAGTATGCTTTTTAGTGGATGGGCACCTTAGTGGTGTCGTGGATTCGGTCGACCGAGATGAGCCTAGTGCTCAGGGATATATAGAGTAGGCGGTGTTTTCTCTTGCTGGGACGTAAGCCGCGGTGGTACTCTGGTCCCAAATGTGCGGATGTGCAGACGGTGTTTTCTCTTGTTGGGACGTAAGCCGTGGTGAATTGCATTACGCGATCGATCTTTCGAATCAGGAGCCACCATGATGGAAATCCAATTTCCAATACGTGTATTTCGGTTTTATTTGTAGAGCCTAGTATGGCGACATAGTGGGATGGGGCACTTATGCCGTCTATGATTGATACTTATGATTTGAAGATATTTTATACAATATGCACTTATAATAGTATCAAATGATTTGTTTTAAACGTATCAAGCATTCTTGGCTATTATAAGGTAAAAACCTTATCCTCCGGCTTGCGTTGCATTGTGTGATGGGACCTGGGTCTTATAATAGCTTCATTTTTCTTTATTTAGCATTGCGCTGTTGTTTTATGCACTGGTGTTCTTGGGAGGAAACCCGTTCCGTGTTATACGGCGTGGTCCCTTGATTTACCTAACTTTAAAAATAAAGATTAATAAATGTTTTAGTTCTCACACCAGTCACATGACTAACCTGGAGTTTATTGTTTTAACCTAAACTCTGGGTGCCCTTATTTTCGACACGGGCAGCTAGTAGTTTTGGTTTTGCAGATTTATATTCACAGGATCCTGGTTTACAGCTGGAATGATATCCGGAAAGCTTTGTATCCGTATATCTCTTCTAGTTGTGTATTGTATTATTTTTCGCTGCGATGTAATTAAATGTAATTTAAATCTCTGATATTTCTGTGTAATATTCATTTATACTCTGTATATTCTTGTATTCTGGTGCATTGTTGTAATATACAATGAAATGTTCTTCTGTATGTGTTCTGTTGTGGCTTGTTCTCGAACTATCCGCGCTTTCCTCACCGGGGAAGTTACGGGTTTTCACAGTTGGTATCAGAGCTTTGGTTTACAAAGCTCAGAGAACAAGACACATTAGAACCATACGGAAGAATTCATCAGAATTGGATTAGTAATATCCAACGAGAATGACTCGTTAGAGATGGGATCAGTAGTATCCTAGAACGAGTGTGAAGAGTAAATTTTTAAAATAAAAGTGAAAACAATCTTTGTTTTGAAAATTTAAATCAATTATTCATATTTGATTATTTATTTATATTGATTTGGACAATGCAGTATATAAAGATTTTGCGTATATGTCTGATCCGCGTATATTTGAAGTTTTAATATACTGGATAGATATAGAATCACACTCTAGTCGCCCGGGGATGATACTGATAATTGTGATCACATTATCAGTGTTTATATTCGAGTGACGAAAGTGAGATTTCTATATATTTCCTATTGACTGGTGTGAGAACCAAAATTAGATAGGGCCTATTGTTGTGATTTGGCATCAAAAATCTGATTTTTGACTATATATCAAAGTTATGAATTTCAAAAGCTAATCAACTAATGGATTGATGTTTGTGTTGTTTGTTTATTTGTTTGCTAATTTTTAGCTATTTAGCCTAATTGAATCACATATTGAATTATATTGAAAATTGGTCGCATTTGCTTGCATATACATGTGCTTACATTGAACAGGTCATAGCAAGGAGGCTAGAGCAGAGAATAAAATTTGTTTGCCCGACAAATAGGTACATGTTTACTACATAATTTCCTGTTTTGTTTGGGTGATGATGATTTTATGAGCCTATTGGCTAGCCGCTTGGCCTTTTCTTTTTCTTTTTGAGATCAGAAGGCCTATATGGCAATTTCGGGATTTTCCCGTGGCTCCCGGTGCAGGGGAGGTTATGGCGAAATTTTTCGAAAACTCCGGGTGTTAGCCAAATTTTTGAAGAATTTGAAAATTCTCAGAAACTGAAAAGTTGGAGAATGGAAGCCAGATCGAACGTAGAGTTGATTAATCAAACCACTTTCGACTTTGTTCCATTTCGGGGACGAAAAGTTTTAAGTGGGGGAGATTGTAACAACCCGAAAATCTGGGCCAGTTTAAATTTTTTATTTTGGCAATTTTAGAGAATTTTGAACATTTAAAATAGATTATTTTAAATAATATCGACGAGAAATTTATTTTGAAGAGAATTCAAACGTATATATTATATAGAATCGTCGTTAGAATATAAATATTTATATATAATTATAAATAGGGTTGAAAATGGCGCGGTAGTTCGATAATTCGATTTCAAACTTCAATTGGATGTACCGGGTGCAAAACAATCCGGATTTTAGTGAAACCAAAAACATTAGGATCTATTTGAGAATATCTTTCCAACGAACCCGAAAAATCAAAATTTCATAGCGGTGATAAAAAATATGTCCAGTTGAAAATTCTAAATAGTCGCTATGGAATTCAGGCCCTTTAAAATGAAAATTTTGCAAACGACCTCGGATTTCGACGAAACCACTTTTGTTGGATCCGTGATGTCAAGTTATTGCTAGATTCCAAATTTCATAATTTTTCGATTCAATATGTGAGCGTGGCAAAAGAAAACGCGTTTGACCAGTTTCAGTTGATTTTAATCGACTGGAAAATGGCCATTTTTCTAACGGTCTCAGAATTCGACGAAATTAGTTTTGATAGGACCGTATCGTCGATACGAAGCTAGAAATAATTTTTCTAGAATTTTTCGAGTTAGTGTGCGGCCCCGGTAAATTGAAATGTGCATTTAAATTGAATATATAAAGATTTATATTTTAAATTCAACGGAAACTGATCATAACGGTCGAATTAGCCTGCGATACATATCCCATTGTGTTCGGAATGGGGGTAATTAGCTATGGACGACAGGCAGTGGGTTTCGTTTCGAGTTCAAAATAAAAAGTTACCTTTTTGAAGGTTAAAAATTAAAAATATATAAATAGTCAATCCTATTGGTCAAAACCTTTCTTTTATTTTTCTCTTGGTCAAAGCCGCCGTCCTCACTCGATGAAGGGCAAATATCACTCTATTCTTTTTTTTCAATTTTTCCTTCCAATCCACAAAACATTTTCAGAAATCTCTAATAGAAAATGAAAGAGAATCGAATGGGCTTTACATCCATCCTAGATTGCTAATTTATCATGGATCGACGAGGAAGATTCTGCCGCTCAAAGTCCCACCGATCAACGTCAAGTTCCAGCCAGGTGCCGCCACCGAGTGGGGGCCCACTCACGGTGTGGGGGAAGTCGACTACGGCCGACAAGGTGACACCCTCTGATCAGATTCCAGTCGGCTAGAGGATGAGGAAATGGGAACCCTAATTGCGAACTAGGTGAAAGGACATCGACCTGAAACAGAATAGAGGAGAAGGTTCAATACTTTTCTTGTTTTTTTTTACTTAATTAATTTAGTTAATAAAATGGTTAGATATTTTTTTATATATATATTTGGAATAAAATATGTTTTGAAATATGAAATGCATTTCTTTTAAAAAAATCAGAAATTTATTTAAACTAGTATCGTTATTAAAATCTTATTAGCATTGTTCTTATAAAATAAAATTATCATTGTTTTACAATCTAAAAATATAAATTAGCTTTGTTTAAAAGTATAAATATACGTTGTTTTAAAAAAAAATAGAAATATATTTGAAGATAGAATAGCATTCATCTTGTAAAATAAAATAGCATTGTTATGGTAAAATAAAATTTGCACTTGTTTAGAAAATATTAAATTACTTGTTTAGAAAATATTAAATTACTTGTTTAGAAAATGTAAAATCAGTTTGATTAGAAAATATAAAATGGCATTGTTTTTAACAGAATAAAAATATGATTTTTATATATTAAATAACAAAGTAAAAATTCAATTTTTATATATTAAATAGCAAAGTAAAAATTCGATTTTTATAAATAAAATAGCAAAGAAAAAAATCGATTTTTATATATTGAATAGCAAAGTAAAAATTCGATTTTTATATATTGAATAGCGAAGTAAAAATTCGATTCTTATATATTGAATAGCGGAGTAAAAATTCGATTTTTATATATGTAGTGAATACGGGCAACAAAAGTGACAAAGGCGAGAACGATGAAGATTTCTCTAAATGAAGAGTCGTGGTATTGGAATAGCTATTGGTGAGAATTTCTCACTCTTCAATTTCTTTTCTAGTTATACATATATACTAGGATGCAGACGGTGCTTAGTAGCACTCGACACAATCGTCCACAGACCATGGACTTGTTTGTTTGGTTGTGTAGTTGGTTAGATTATTTGGTTTGAATTGAATTGTTTGGTGAATTGAATGGATTTGATTGATGTGTGAATGGCGTGGGCCTTCACTAGACCGGGGATAAGGCTAGGCCTCGTCCCGTTTCTAGTATCGTGCCGTTATGCCGCCGAAATTTTCTAAAATATGTTAGAAAAATAAAAATATCATTTTATTGAATAAATGAACCGAATAGAATATTCATAGTTTGAATAAAATATTTTTATCGTTAAAAATATAATTTTTAACGTGAAAGTGAATAAATAAATATCTATAAACAAATCGGCCGATTTGTTTATATACACTGATTTGACTGATATTGATTGGGTCGATAAATTTTACACATCGCCTAACTGCACAAATAAAATCTGTGTTTGATTGTTTGAAAACCCCACACGGGTATTGGGATAAAATACGGCATACACTAATCCCAATAATTAGTTGTATGTCGATCGATTGATTGACAGGCTGTTATAAGCGTTAGATATCTATATTTGATGCTTATACAATGTAGTGCACTTTGGATGATGGTTGATTATTTATCGTTGCTATCATATGCATGGGTGGTATGGAATCCATATAGTTAACGCTATATGGTAATTGATTGGGCCTCATTCCAATTTTGAAAAATAAAGAATATTATAAAATAAAGGTTCATGTGTTGACAGTACTCATCCGTTGAGATTAGTCATGTATTGAACGAAATATTTTAATAATAAAATTTACATCTTTATCAATATAAAATAAAGGTTCATGTGTTGACAGTACTCATCCGTTGAGATTAGTCATGTGTTGAACGAAACATTTTGATAATAGAAATATTTGAAAACAGAAATATATGAAGCCGTGTTGATTAGATTGACGCCAATTTGACGTGAACGATATTTATATCAATTTGATTCATTTTATAATGAATATCGAAATTGATTTCAAAAAAAAACAATTTGAATTGAATCGAGTAGAAAACCAATTTGAATTGAATCGAATAGAAAACCAATTTGAATTGAATCGAATAGAAAACCAATTTGGATTGAATCGAATAGAAAACCAATTTGAATTGAATCGAATAGAAAACCTATTTGAATTGAATCGAGTAGAAAACCAATTTGAATTGAATCGAATAGAAAACCAATTTGAATTGAATCGAATAGAAAACCAATTTGAATTGAATCAAATAGAAAACCAATTTGAATTGAATCGAATAGAAAACCAATTTGAATTGAATCGAATAGAAAACCAATTTGAATTGAATCGAGTAGAAAACCAATTTGAATTGAATCGAATAGAAAACCAATTTGAGTTGAATCGAATAGAAAACCAATTTGAATTGAATCGAATAGAAAACCAATTTGAATTGAATCGAATAGAAAACCAATTTGAATTGAATCGGATAGAAAACCAATTTGAATTGAATCGGATAGAAAACCAATTTGAATTGAATCGAATAGAAAGCCAATTTAAATCGAATTGAATTGAAAATGAATTCGAATTGAATTGAAAATGAATTCGAATTGAATTGAAAATGAGTTCGAATTGAATTGAAAACGAATTCGAATTGAATTGAAAACGAATTGAAATGAATTCAAAAATGAATTGAAATTTGAATTGAATAGCAATGAATTTTAAAACGAATTTATAAGAAAATATTTGATTTTGATTTGAATTAAAATGGAAGTTGAAATGGTTTTTGAAACGAATTCAAAACTATTTATAAAATTCGTTTTAAATAGTAATCGACGAAATATATATTATAATATTATATATATTATATATATAATATAATGGCCTGAATAGAACGCGCCGCGCCGCGGCAGTTCGCGAATTTCAACCATTGATTTCGAACGGACATTACGGGAGATCCGACCGTCGGATTCTCCTAAAACCGGAACCGTTGGGTTCGTATCGAAAAGAGCTTTCTAAGAATATTAGAAATTTGAAATCTAACGGTTGGATTTGGAGATACGTCCAAATCAAATTTGGAAAAGGTCGCTGTAAGTGCAGTTCGATGGCCGTTGTTGGAAATCGACTGTACGGGCCTTGATAAAATTATTAAAAATAGTAATAATTTGTGTAAATTCATAAGAAATGATTTGGGAAAAATAGGGATGAAAACCCCCATATTTGAAAAGATAAAAATAGATTTTTATCGAAATGAACTAGTTTTGAACTAAAATTAAAACCCAATTATTTTTAAATAAATAAATTAGATTTAAAAAGGGGTTTTAAAGAATCGGAATTTCTAATATATTTGATTGGAAATGAATTAAAATTTATTTGTGGGTTTATCGTGAACCGTGTTTTAAATAACACTAGTTCTTTAACCCGATAATAAATAGAACGTGATTTGGGTTTATCGTGAACTGTGTTTTAAATGACATTAGTTCTTTAACCCAGTAAAAGGAGTTTTAATGAATCTGCAATTAGATTGAAATGTGAATTGATAATTTAAATTATCAAATTTGGAGAGTGAGCGAGAATGGAGTATCACCAGTTTTGCTCCAAAACGATAGTTAAATTTTTAATTAGATTTGAACGTGAAATGGTAATTGAATTTACTGATAACACCATGGTGTTAGATATGGAGCATTACCAGTTTTGCTTCATGGGATGAATAGGTTGGGATTGGGAAATAAAATAAATAATTACTTCGGTGTGGTTCGCTAATCTCGACTAGTTTGGAAAACCATAATTTGGTTTGAAATGACATCCAAAGGAAGATTAAAGGATAAATTTTAAAGAATTTATCTTGGATAAAATTAATGGGAACCTTTCCCTAAGAATTGAAATTTAGAAACTAGCTGTAGGTTAGCTAAGAAGAATGGTTTCCTGGGTATTGATCTGATGTTGGTTTCGGCCTTCGGGGTTAATATTTGGGAAATTGTTTTCTTGTTGATTTACGGTTAGTAGCTACTGAATTGGAATGAGGCATATGTTGTGTTTGTGTAACATTCGTTTTTAATATATGCGGGTTGTTCGGAAAGGTCGGGTTTATACCCATTCTGAATAACCGATTCGACGATATGTCGAAGATGAAGACGGTGGTCGAAGACCGGAAGTCTTCACATCGTTTGGGTGATTACTGATGATCTTGATTGGGCTGTACACCCAAGATGAGGGAATCAGTTGGTGGTCGTCCAGACGTACTTGGAGATGGATGGATATGCGAGGAAAGTGCCTCCGGTTTCGTTCAGACCTAGAACGGACTTGTAAATGGATGGTGTGTCTGACATTGTATTCCTTTATATTGTATTTGTTGATCTCTGCTAAATATATATCTGTTTGGCGGCGGAGAATTTATTCTCTTGCTTAACGCCCTTCTCTGAGACATATGAGCTCAGAGGTTATATATTGGCAGAAATCAGTGGTACGATATGGATTGATAGTGTGGCATGCTGAGATGCAGTGATCCAGACTTTTGTTGAAAAGCAAAGTTTGGTGGTTGATGATCAAAGCGCAGCTGATATAGCATGGCTTTGTGTATAGCGTTGGTTCGCGAGCCTCACACCCCGGTATGGTGGTAAACTGGTGGTTTGATCAGTATGCTTTTTAGTGGATGGGCACCTTAGTGGTGTCGTGGATTCGGTCGACCGAGATGAGCCTAGTGCTCAGGGATATATAGAGTAGGCGGTGTTTTCTCTCGCTGGGACGTAAGCCGCGGTGGTACTCTGGTCCCAAATGTGCGGATGTGCAGACGGTGTTTTCTCTTGTTGGGACGTAAGCCGTGGTGAATTGCATTACGCGATCGATCTTTCGAATCAGGAGCCACCATGATGGAAATCCAATTTCCAATACGTGTATTTCGGTTTTATTTGTAGAGCCTAGTATGGCGACATAGTGGGATGGGACACTTATGCCGTCTATGATTGATACTTATGATTTGAAGATATTTTATACAATATGCACTTATAATAGTATCAAATGATTTGTTTTAAACGTATCAAGCATTCTTGGCTATTATAAGTTAAAAACCCTATCCTCCGGCTTGCGTTGCATTGTGTGATGGGACCTGGGTCTTATAATAGCTTCATTTTTCTTTATTTAGCATTGCGCTGTTGTTTTATGCACTGGTGTTCTTGGGAGGAAACCCGTTCCGTGTTATACGGCGGATTTACCTAACTTTAAAAATAAAGATTAATAACTGTTTTAGTTCTCACACCAGTCACATGACTGACCTGGAGTTTATTGTTTTAACCTAAACTCTGGGTGCCCTTATTTTCGACACGGGCAGCTAGTAGTTTTGGTTTTGCAGATTTATATTCACAGGATCCTGGTTTACAGCTGGAATGATATCCGGAAAGCTTTGTATCCGTATATCTCTTCTAGTTGTGTATTGTATTATTTTCCGCTGCGATATAATTAAATGTAATTTAAATCTCTGATATTTCTGTTTAATATTCATTTATACTCTGTATATTCTTGTATTCTGGTGCATTGTTGTAATATACAATGAAATGTTCTTCTGTATGTGTTCTGTTGTGGCTTGTTCTCGAACTATCCGCGCATTCCTCACCGGGGAAGTTACGGGTTTTCACATGTTGTGGCTGATGCGCTCAGTAGAAAAAATATAATTATCGCCAGTCTTATCATCATGCCTTCGTTGATTGATAACATATCTGCTCTTCAGAAGGATGATCACTTCATTCAGAAGATCAAAGAGAGAATTCAGAAAGGCGAGCCCTCGAGTTTTCAGGTAGATAACGAGGGGATTCTTAGGTTGAAAGGCCGAATATATGTGCCAAACATTCCTGAACTCCGAAGAGAAGTCTTAGATGAATGTGACAAAGTCAAGCTTAGTATCCATCCAGGGGTGAGCAAAATGTATAATGACATCAAACGCACTTTCTGGTGGAAATCTATGAAAAGGGACATTTTTTTATATGTTAGCCGGTGTCCTACTTGTCAACAAGTCAAAAGCGATCAGCAGAAGCTCACTGGATTGTTGCAACCTTTGGAAATTCCAGGTGGGAAGTGGGAACATATTTCTATGGATTTTGTAACAACCCGAATTTTTATAACATGTTAAAACAAGAAATCAGGGCAGAATTAAATTATAAGTTAGGAATCAATGGGAACGGGTTACGTCATTGCGTTTGTCTCGAAATTCTGCTTGAAAACGAGTCCGAAAAGTCGTAAATCGGAGTCCGTATGACCAAGTTATGGCCCATAGAAGATTTCAGAAAATTCAAAATTCAGCCCCAAACAGACTGGGCGGGAAAATTTCCCGCCCAGCCCCAGGTCGATTTGGGGGTCGACTTGGGAGTCGACCTGCCCCAGCCCCAGGTCGACTGGGCAGTCGACCTGGGGGTCGACCTCCCTGGTCGGGCCATGTTGGCCTGGTGCACCTGCTTGCTCCTTTGGGTCTGTTCAGCTGGCCTATGACGAGATTTGATGGTTCAGATCTAAACTAGGGTTAATCCTATGGCCTAAACTTGTCTCTACTCCTATAAAAACACCATAAGACCTAGCCTAAACCACCACAAATCATCCTACCCACTAAATGCTGCCAAAATGCTCCCTAATCACGGCCTCCATCTTCATCTTGAGAGCTTGAGAGTTCTAAACTAGATCTAAGGCAAAGGAGGAATCTTTCTCCATCAAATCAAAGGAGCTACTTATTTCTCAAGGCTTTGTGTGGAGCTTATTATTGTTTGGAGATTGCTAGTGTTGCTACATCATTCCTAGAGCTTCTACAACGTCTGTATCTTGTTCTATTTTGTTCTAGTTCTCATAGCCACGATTTGTAAGCCCCACTCTACTCTTAGATTTAAACTATGAAATTAATATGAACATGTAGCAATTTGAAATGGGATTTTTGTGTAATACTTGTCTTGGGTCTATCATTGTATGCATAGATCCATTCATGACTCTTTTGATCTATGATTGTGGAACTATCATGAACCTAGTACCGTTCATCTTGATTTTTGGGTAGAAAGCTATGAGCTTTATTTGGGGATTATGCATAATGCAACATAGAACCCCTCATAACCTTGATGTTAACTTGCCTATGATGTTGAACTACATGCTAGTCACAAGTTTATCACTCTATGTCAACTATTACCATGTTATCACCTTATTTGCTAAGTTTGATGTCATACATATTTTGAGGCCAATAATCCTATATGCTAGTTGTGATGAACACCTTTGCCTCAAATATCATTATGTTTAACTTATGACCAACTTTACCACCTTATGCCCACCTTTGTCATATTGTTATGTTCCCCTTCTTGATCTATTTGTATTGATGCGAATTTACGTGCGATGGGAATACGTTATGGGTTGTTAGGCGAACTTGAAATGACATGAAAAACATGACTTGAAATGTGACATGAAAATTGATTATGCTTGAAAACTTGAATGTGGTCATGACATGTAGAAAACCATAAAGTGGCCAACTCGAGGTTGGGTTGAGTTTGTAGCATAAATCTGCCCGGAACCGCCCGGCAAATCCAGTGGCTACAAACAATAGGACCAAATGTGAGTAGTTGGTCATATCGCGCTTGAAACCCGAGGTTAGACTAGGTTGTGGTGTAAAGCTGCCTAAACCCGCCCGGCACATCCAGTAACCACAACAAAATCTAATGTGAGAGGTTGGGCGCATTAAGTTAATTAATGCCACATGATAGGGTTAAGTCATGAACCACTTGGATACACTTAACCAACTTGATACATGATTGGATAGGGTTAACCACACTTAACCCGTTAGAAACCCTAGTTACGTGGTCCTTTTCAGCAGTAACCCTCTTAGATGTATCACGATACCCTAGGGACTAGGCTAGGGTGGGGCACGATTACTGGGCTGATTGTAAGCGACCAGAAAGACGGCTGAGTAGGTGCGCTAGTGTAGGTTCAGGCGGGCTATGGTCGTGTACATAGTCCGAAGTAGAAAAAAACAGACACGGGCACCAGTAGGTTTAGACTGTGTGTGCTTGATTTGTGTCAGTGGTTGGCACCCTAGGGCTTGATACACCCTAGGGTGGACCTAGCACAGTTGGCTACATTCCGTGATTGGGCTGTATGACACCGACACTCGACGAGTTAGGCTTATAGGGAGCCGATCGACTAGACCGTATAGTTGGACCTTGATTTGGGTCATCTCATGATATTGGGCCAAGGGATCATTTCTTGTTTATACTTGACATGGGTTAGAATACTAGTACTATTGGTGCAAAAATAAACCTTGTATATGCGATGCCACACTTGATCTACCTTGTTATCTATTTATCATGTCAGTTAGTTACCATCTTTATGTTTCATCTCAGTTTCTCATAACTAGTTAACTTCATTAGTTTTTATACTAATAGTAGGTAGGACTTACCAGTCTTTATGACTGACCCTTTTTCTTTCGCCTCTTTTCTTCCGTCCCCCCCCCCCCCCCGGTTCTCAGGGAGGGAACACTAGTGCTTAGCTTGGACATTTGGCTTGCTTTCTTGACAGCTCATGTACGGTTTGGACTTGAGCTTGCTATGGCTTCACCACATCTATTTTGGGGATAGTTTACTTTATGTTATTTTCAGTTTATGTTTCTAGACTTGTGGTAGTTGGAAAATGATGACTAAGTATTTTGATATAAGTTGACTTTGGTTTTGAAATGGTTAACCATGGTTTTTAATTTTCTACCGCTGCTTTACTTATTTATTTATCTATGTTCTGTCTTGTGATATCTCTGTGCATGTTTACCTAGACAACACCCCTCCAAAGCTAGTGCAATCACTCGTGAATGACCCTGGCGGAGGTGGGGTGTTACATTTGGTATCAGAGCATGAGGTTTACTAGACCGGACAAAAGTTTTAAAAACCCTTTTGAAAAACTATTTTCAAAACCAATTAACTATTTTTCCAAGGAAAGTCTAGTTTATTTTAAAAGGCTATTCCCCAAAAGCCATTAGCACTATCCTTTGTTTCCTCGTTCTAAATCTATCTTTTACTTCGTTTCAGTATGGCCGATAACTTTATCATCCCGGAGGGAATACCGGTACCTCTTTGGTTTAGGAGGTACATGGAAGCTAGGGCAAATGGAGCTGGCCCAGCAGACACTCCCACTCCTCCTCCCGTAGCTGAGGTTCCTCCTCCTTATCCTCCTCAGCGTCCACAAGCGGATTTCGCGAAGATTTGCAAAGACTTTAAGGCGATGGGTGGCAAGAATTTTGTTGGGACAGAGACTTTTGTTGAGGCAAGAAACTGGTTAAGGGAAACTGAAGACCTTTTTGCTATCTTTGATGTAGAAGATCGTAGGAAAATTCTGTTGGCAGTATGGCTATTGAAAGAGGAAGTTGCTTATTGGTGGGAAATCACCAACGCTACTAGGCCTATAGAGACTTGGGCCGACTTTAGGATGAGGTTTGGGCTTAAGTTTCTATCATCTGCCGAAGAGAATCTGCAAATGGAGAGGTTTATATCTTTGAAGCAAGGGGACATGACCGTGAGGGAGTATGTGAATAAGTTTAACCAGCTTGCTCGATTCGGTTTAGACATGGTTAACACACAACAGAAGAAGGCTCTACGCTTTGCTCGAGGATTGAATGAGCCATTGCAAGGTTTGGCCATGTCTCATATACCCATGGGGGCCACTTTTAAGAGCTTAGTGGATATGGCCTTGCTTCAAGGAGATGATAAGAATGGCAAGAAAGAAGTTAAGCTTAATGAGACTCAAACCAAGAAAGTGGACTCCAAGTAGGGAGGCAACCAGAGCAACAAGAACAACAAGGGTAACAAGGCCAACAACAACAAGGCAAGGGAGACAAGGAAGTGCAACTTCTGTGGGATCACTGGACACATAGCCAAAGATTGTAGGAAGAAGAAGAGGAAGTTGGGAGAATGCTTTCATTGTGGAGAGTCTGGACACTACAGTTTGGATTGCCCAAAGAAGCAAGGACAGGGGCAAGGACAGACTGAGCGGGCAGGACCTTTTGGAGGGCAGATGCACGCTCTCAACACTACTCCAGCTCCGGACCAAGGTAGTATTTCTGTAGAAAGCCTTGTTTACATTTCTGATTTTCCTGTTCGAACTTTATTTGATTCTGGCGAATCGCATACCTTTATTTCTTCTGACATTGTTGAAAGTTTGCACCTAAGTACTAGTCTAGTTGAGGATCCCGTTAGTGTTTCAAATCCAATTGGGGGTTCCGCCCATCTATCTATGATTTGTATGGATTTAAGGATTTCTATCTTGACCGTAGAATTCACGTGTAATGCTTATGTTCTCGGGTTCATGGGATACGGGTTGATTTTGGGCATGGATTGGTTGTCCAGTTATGGAGCCATTCTCGATTGTGAGCATAGGGTAGTAAGGCTTATGACTCGCCTTGGCAATACCCTAGAGATTTCTTGTAACCCTATGGATCCCGTCATGTTATGTTATCTTGAGTCCCTCGACTCATCTATTGACAATCTTCAATCTGTGAGGGTGGTCCGAGAATATCCTGATGTCTTTGATGAGGTGAAGGGGTTACCCCCTAAACGCGAGATAGACTTCCGAATTTATCTTGTTGATAATGCCAAGCCAGTTTCATTGCCTGTTAGGCACATGGCCCCGCGAGAAAGAAGAGAGCTTAGCAAGCAAGTCAAGGAGTTGCTTGAGAAAAATTTCATTAGGCGAAGCATTTCTGAATGGGGTGCTACTGTGGTATTCGCTACTAAGGTGGATGGTTCGCTTCGTCTATGTGTTGATTATCGTGAGTTGAACAAGCTGACAAAGAAGAATAGGCACCCGTTACCGAGGATTGATGATCTCTTTGACCAGCTTGTAGGTGCTTCTGTTTTCTCTCAACTCGATCTAGCCACCGGATTCCATCAGCTTAGAGTGGCTGAGGATAGTATTGACAAGACTGCGTTTAGGACTCCAGATGGATTCTTTGAATGGCTCGTCATGCCGTTCGGTTTGACTAATGCACCCGCATACTTCGTTGATTTGATGAGTAGGGTGTTTAGGGAGTTCCTTAACAAGTTTGTGGTTGTCTTCGTGGATGATATTCTGATCTTCTCTAAGGACGAGGAACAGCATGCTACACATCTCAAGGAGGTTATGGATACGCTTAGAGCTCATCAGTTAAAAGCCAAGTTCTCCAAATGCCATTTTTGGAGAAGGGAAGTTCGGTTCCTTGGGCATATAGTTTCTAAGCAAGGCATAGCTGTGGATCCCGCTAAAGTAGTGGCGGTACAAGATTGGAAAGTTCTGAAGAATGCAACAAAAGTGAGAAGCTTTCTCGGTCTGTCAGGATTTTATAGGAAGTTCATTAAGGACTTCGCTAGGATTTCAGCCCCTCTTACTAAGTTAACGAAGAAGAACTTAGTCTTTGCATGGGACTTAGAGTGTGATCTTGCTTTTCATAGGCTCAAGAAAGCCCTCACCACAGCTCCAGTTCTAGCATTACCCGATGGAGGGAAGTTGTTTACCGTGTACACCGATGCATGTGATACGGGATTAGGCGCTGTCCTGATGCAAGAAGGGAGAGTGACATGCTTTGGGGGTAGGCAACTCAAAGTTCATGAGAAGAACTATCCCACTCATGATTTGGAGTTGGCAGCGATCGTCTTTGCACTCAAATCTTGGCGCCATTATCTTCTAGGTGAAAGGTTTGAGTTATATATTGATCATAAGTCGCTCAAGTACCTCTTCTCGCAGAAAGATTTGAATCTAAGGCAGTAGAGGTGGATGGAATTCTTGGCATCATATGACTTCGATATAGCTTATACCCCTGGCAAGGGTAATGTTGTGGCGGATGCGCTAAGTAGAAGAAGGTTGACTTTGAGTCCCTTGTTTGTTGAGATGAAGAGCCTAGAGTTCTTGGAAACCTTTGATTTTACACCTGTTGTTGAGTCGATGACTGGTTCGTTAGCATCCCTTGATCTTAGACCTACACTTCTTGATCAAGTTGGGACTTCACAGAGGGAAGACCCGCAGATAGTCGAGATCATGGACAAGTTGATTCGTGGTGAGACGTCAAGTCACCTCGCTAGGTATACTATTGATGTCAAGGGGTGGCTAAGGCTTGCTGGAAGACTTTGTGTCCCACAAGTGGGAGACTTAGTAAATAAAGTTCTTGAGGAGGCGCATCACTCGAGGATGACCATACATCCCGGAGGGGATAAGATGTACCGGGATATGAAGCGCATTTTCTTTTGGGATGGGATGAAAAAGGATGTTGCAAAGTTTGTTTCTAGATGCATTGTTTGCCAACAAGTAAAGGCCGAGTCGAAGAAGCCCGGTGGGCTACTGCATCCATTGGAGTTCCCGCAATGGAAGTGGAAAATTATCTCTATGGATTTTGTGGATGGATTGCCGAGATCAAGGAAGGGGAACACTAGCATATGGGTCATAGTGGATAGACTCACGAAGAGTGCTCATTTCATTCCAGTGAAGAGCAAGAGGACCGCATCATGGCTAGCATCTATTTATCTTCGAGAGATAGTGCGATTGCATGGAGTTCCTTCTAGCATAATTAGCGATCGTGACCCAATCTTCACTAGCCAATTTTGGAATAGTTTGCAAGAAGCGATGGGTACGCGATTGAATCTAAGTACAGCCTATCACCCACAGACGGATGGTCAGACCGAAAGGGTGAATAGGGTACTAGAAGATCTGTTGAGGCTATGCATTCTTGACTTTGGTGGCACTTGGGAAGACCACCTTCCTCTCGTAGAGTTTGCTTATAATAACAGCTACCAAGCAAGCATAGGGATGACACCATTCGAAGCTTTGTATGGGAGGCCGTGCAAGTCACCAACATGTTGGTGGGAGACGACGGATAAGCTTATACTCGGGCCCGACATGATAAGGGACACATCCGAGAAGGTTGAGTTGATTCGAAGGCGGATGAAAACGGCCCAAGACAGATAGAAATCCTATGCAGACAAGCGAAGGACAGACTTAGAGTTTGAAGTTGGAGATATGGTCTTTGTGAAGGTTTCTCCCTTGCGAAATGTGGTTCGTTTTGGAGCATTTGGAAAGCTAGCACCAAGGTTCGTAGGACCCTTCCCTATCATCGAGAAGATTGGGCAAATGGCTTATAGGGTGGAATTGCCCGAGAAGCTGGCTGGAGTGCACAATGTCTTTCATGTCTCGCATCTCCGAAAATGGCTACATAAATCAGCCGAAGTAGTTGAGCCTAGCATTCTTGAAGACGTGGAGGTAGAGAAAGAGGCAACCCTGAGGCGAGCTCCGATTCTTATCTTGGGAACGGAGATCAAAAAGCTGAGGAATCGAGAAGTCAAGTTAGTAAAGGTTCAGTGGAGTGAAGCTGATGAAGATGCAACTTGGGAAACCGAGGAGAAGATGCATGGGCTTTATCCATTTCTTTTTGAGGGTACATTCTCAATCTCTTTTCCTAGTTAGCATATCTTTCTTTTGCTATCCATGTTTATCTTGTTATTTCGTTAATCTTCTCAGGAGAACCTTAGGTAGAAACCCTTTTGATGAAACATGCATTTGAAACATGTAATGCTTGATGGTTGCAAATGGTTGCAAGTGTTTGCAAGTGGTTACTCGTGGATGCATGATACACGTTAGACACTAAGATCGGCTCACACACTTTCATATTGCATATGCATGAGTGTTTATGCTTATTCATGGATGAAACTTGTTATGCTATCACGTGGATGTTGCATATGAATGAATTTTATGTGCACTCATGTAGAGATTATAAATTATGTTAGGAATTTGCATACATTTGGACTCATTTCACTAACATATTCTGTATTAAGGAGGTTTACTGAGTCAGTAACCGCCTGATTTTCGCATTAGATAGGTGCATATACACACACTTTTGCATATGTTCATACAGCATAAGAAATCTTTTAAGGACAATGATTACTTGTGGATGATGTTTTGAGTAGATGGATGATGGATGGTAGGATACGTTCTTCCTAATTTGGAGATTTCGGGGACGAAATCCTTTAAGGTGGGGAGAATGTAACAACTCGAATTTTTATAACATGTTAAAACAAGAAATCAGGGTAGAATTAAATTATAAGTTAAGAATCAATGGGAATGGGTTACGCCATGGCGTTCGTCTCGAAATTCTGCTTGAAAACGAGTCCGAAAATTCGTAAATCGGAGTCCGTATAACCAAGTTATGGCCCATAGAAGATTTCAGAAAATTCAAAATTCAGCCCGAAATTCAAATTCAGCCCCAAACAGACAGGGCGGGGAAATTTCCTGCCCAGCTCCAGGTCGACTGGGGGGTCGACTGGGGAGTCGACCTGCCCCAGCCCCAGGTCGACTGGGCAGTCGACCTGGGGGTCGACCTCCCTGGTCGGGCCATGTTGGCCTGGTGCACCTGCTTGCTTCTTGGGGTCTGTTCAGCTGGTCTATGACGAGATTTGATGGTTTAGATCTAAACTAGGGTTAATCCTATGGCCTAAACTTGTCTCTACTCCTATAAAAACACCCTAAGACCTAGCCTAAACCACCACAAATCATCCTAACCTCTAAGTGCTGCCAAAATGCTCCCTAATCATGGCCTCCATCTTCATCTTGAGAGCTTGAGAGTTCTAAACTAGATCTAAGGCAAAGGAGGAATCTTTCTCCATCAAATCAAAGGAGCTACTTATTTCTCAAGGCTTTGTGTGGAGCTTATTATTGTTTGGAGATTGCTAGTGTTGCTACATCATTCCTAGAGCTTCTACAACGTCTCTATCTTGTTCTATTTTGTTCTAGTTCTCATAGCCACGATTTGTAA
Organism: Allium sativum; assembly: GCA_030737875.1. NCBI lineage: Eukaryota > Viridiplantae > Streptophyta > Magnoliopsida > Asparagales > Amaryllidaceae > Allium > Allium sativum. The sequence goes on from CM060912.1 coordinate 155,997,946, forward strand.
GCCCCACTCTACTCTTAGAATTAAACTATGAAATTAATATGAATACGTAGCAAGTTGAAATGGGATTTTTGTGTAATACTTGTCTTGGGTCTATCATTGTATGCATAGATCCATTCATGACTCTTTTGATCTATGATTGTGGAACTATCATGAACCTAGTACCGTTCATCTTGATTTTTGGGTAGAAAGCTATGAGCTTTATTTGGGGATTATGCATAATGCAACATAGAACCCCTCATAACCTTGATGTTAACTTGCCTATGATGTTGAACTACATGCTAGTCACAAGTTTATCACTCTATTTCAACTATTACCATGTTATCACCTTATTTGCTAAGTTTGATGTCATACATGTTTTGAGGCCAATAATCCTATATGCTAGTTGTGATGAACACCTTTGCCTCAAATATCATCATGTTTAACTTATGACCAACTTTACCACCTTATGCCCACCTTTGTCATATTGTTATGTTCCCCTTCTTGATCTATTTGTATTGATGCGAATTTACGTGCGATGGGAATACGTTATGGGTAGTTAGGCGAACTTGAAATGACATGAAAAACATGACTTGAAATGTGACATGAAAATTGATTATGCTTGAAAACTTGAATGTGGTCATGACATGTAGAAAACCATAAAGTGGCCAACTCGAGGTTGGGTTGAGTTTGTAGCATAAATCTGCCCGGAACCGCCCGGCAAATCCAGTGGCTACAAACAATAGGACCCAATGTGAGTAGTTGGTCATATCGCGCTTGAAACCCGAGGTTAGACTAGGTTATGGTGTAAAGCTGCCCGGACCCGCCCGGCACATCCAGTAACCACAACAAAGTCTAATGTGAGAGGTTGGGTGCATTAAGTTAATTAATGCCACATGATAGGGTTAAGTCATGAACCACTTGGAAACACTTAACCAACTTGATACATGATTGGATAGGGTTAACCACACTTAACCCGTTAGAAACCCTAGTTACGTGGTCCTTTTCAGCAGTAACCCTCTTAGATGTATCACGATACCCTAGGGACTAGGCTAGGGTGGGGCACGATTACTGGGCTGATTGTAAGCGACCAGAAAGACGGCTGAGTAGGTGCGCCAGTGTAGGTTCAGGCGGGCTATGGTCGTGCACATAGTCCAGAGTTGAAAAAAACAGACACGGGCACCAGTAGGTTTAGACTGTACGTGCTTGATTTGTGTCAGTGGTTGGCACCCTAGGGCTTGATACACCCTAGGGTGGACCTAAAACAGTTGACTACATTCCGTGATTGGGCCGTATGACACCGACACTCGACGAGTTAGGCTTATAGGGAGCCGATCGACTAGACCGTATAGTTGGACCTTAACTTGGGTCATCTCATGATATTGGGCCAAGGGATCATTTCTTGTTTATACTTGACATGGGTTAGAATACTAGTACTATTGGTGCAAAACTAAACCTTGTATATGCGATGCCACACTTGATCTACCTTTTTATCTATTTATCATGCCAGTTAGTTACCATCTTTATGTTTCATCTCAGTTTCTCGTGTCTAGTTAACTTCATTAGTTTTTATACTAATAGTAGGTAGGACTTACCAGTCTTTATGACTGACCCTTTTTCTTTTGCCTCTTTTCTTCCGTTTCCCCCCCAGGTTCTCGGGGAGGGAACACTAGTGCTTAGCTTGGACAATTGGCTTGCTTTCTTGACAGCTCATGTACGGTTTGGACTTGAGCTTGCTATGGCTTCACCACATCTATTTTGGGGATAGTTTACTTTATGTTATTTTCAGTTTATGTTTTTAGACTTGTGGTAGTTGGAAATTGATGACTAAGTATTTTGATATAAGTTGACTTTGGTTTTGAAATGGTTAACCATGGTTTTTATATTTCTACCGCTGCTTTACTTATTTATTTATCTATGTTCTGTCTTGTGATATCTCTGTGCATGTTTACCTAGACAACACCCCTCCAAAGCTAGTGCAATCACTCGTGAATGACCCTGGCGGAGATGGGGTGTTACAGATTTCATAGATGGTTTGCCCAGAACTAGGAAAGGAAATGACAGTATTTGGGTGATCGTAGATCATATCACGAAGACCGCCCATTTCATACCTGTCAAATCGAATAGAATTGATCAGAGTCTGGCGCAGATTTATTTTAGAGAAATTGTTAGACTGCACGGAGTTCCCGTGAGCATCGTTAGTGATCATGACCCGATTTTTGCTAGTAAATTCTGGGAAGCATTCCAAGAAGAATTCTGAACGAAACTGAACTTGAGCACCGCATATCATCCTCAAACAGATGGTCAAACTGAGAGGGTAAATCGTATTCTAGATGATTTATTGCGGGCTTGTCTTATTGATTTTGGCGGATCATGGGAAGACCATTTGCATTTGGCCGAGTTCTCATACAACAACAGCTACCAAGCAAGCCTGACAATGTCACCATTTGAAGCATTGTATGGTAGATTGTGCCGATCTCCTGCTTGTTGGGTAGAACCTGGAAATAGACTTGTATTGGGACCCGATATGATTCGCGAAGCTGCAGACAAAGTCAATTTCGTTAAGAAACGATTACTCGCCGCTCAAAGCCGACAAAAAAGATATGCAGATAAGAGAAGAAGAGATATATCATTTGCTGTTGGCGACTACGTGTATTTGAAGGTATCTCCGATGAGAGGAGTTATCCGGCTCGGTAAAACAGGGAAATTGATGCCCAAATTTATTGGTCCGTTTCCTATTCTGGAACGGGTCGGAACTCTCGCTTATAGGGTTCAATTGCCTGATTGGTTGCCTGGAGTGCATAATGTGTTTAACGTATCTCAACTTCGAAAGCATGTTCATGATCCAGACTTGATCGTGGAAGAAGTAGCGCAATGGGATATAGAAATTACTCTAGAATTGACTGTGAGAAGAGAGCCGCTAAAGATAATTGGCAAAGAAACCAAAGAACTGAGGAACAAGAAGGTTCACTTTGTCAAAGTACAATGGAGTGGAGATCCGCGAGATTGTACTTGGGAAACAGAGGAAAGCATTAAGAAAGCCTATCCTAAGTGCAGGGTGGATATCTCAGATTGACTCTGGTGCAAGGTACGTTTACCATATTTTGCATTACCATTTTGTTCTCTACTTTGCTGTTGTTTTCTTTTCATGCATGTAAACCTTTTAATTATATAGTATGAATGATTTTAAAAGAGTATATGAATTATTTGGTATATTTTTGAAAAGTTAAAAACAAATTGATTGTTGGTTGCATTGTGTGATTGTGAATTTGACTAATTAAATTATTAGAATGGTAGTTAATTTAATCATTAAGAGAATGAAGTTAAATGTATGCAAAGTGAATTAAGTATTAAACTGATTAGAAATAGATAGAAATATATACATGTGCATTATATATGTGTGAACAGGTTATGGATAAACAGCTAAGCAGAGGAATAAAATTGTTTGCCCGACAAATAGGTACATGTTTATTGTATTTCATGGGATTTGATGATTTTATGAGCCGATTGGCTAGCCGCTTGGCTTTTTCTTTTGGATTGGTGAGGGCCATGGGAGGCTATATGAAATATCCAGAAGCTCCCCGTACAAAGGAGGTTATGGCGAAATTTTTCGAAAATTTAGGGTGTTAGCCAAATTTTTGAAGAATTTGGAAATTCTCAGAAACTGAAAAGTTGAAGAATGGAAGCCAGATTGAAATTAGAGTTGGTTAATTAATCCACTTTCGACTTTGTTCCTTTTTGGGGACGAAAAGTTTTAAGTGGGGGAGATTATAACAACCCGGAAAATCTGAGCCAGTTAAAATTTTTTAATTTGGCTATTTGAGTAGATTTTAGATATTTAAAATAAATATTTTAAATAATAACGATGAAAAGTAAGTTTGAATCGACGTTTGAAAGTAAATATAATTATTTTAAATTATAATCAAGGCCTGAAATGGCGCGGTAGTTTCAAAATTTCAATTCAAACTTTGACTGACTGTACCGGGTGCAAAATAAAATGGATTTTAGTGAAACCAAAAATATTTAAATCTGTTTATGAATATCTTTCTCACGAATCTGAAAAATCAAAGTTTCATAGCGGGAGTCAAAAGTTATGGCCAAATGAATTTTCAGAAAGGTCGCTATAGAGAATATATCGCCCTTGAAAATAGATATTTTGCAAACGACCTCGAAATTCGACGAAACCACTTTTTTTGGATCCGGGATGTCAAATTATTGCTAGATTTCAAATTTCATAATTTTTGAAGTCAATAAGTGAGCATGGCGAAGGAAAATGTGTTTGGTTGATTACAGTTAAATTGGATCGACCAGAAAATGGCCATTTTTCAAACGGTCTTAGAATTCAATGAAACTAGTTTTGTTGGGACCGTATCATCAAAACACAGCTAGATTTATTTTTTGGGAATTTTTGGGATCAGTATGTGGCCCCGACAAATTGAAAAGTATGTTCAAATTGAATATTGAATGTTTTATATTTTAATTTGAAGAGAAACTGACTGAAACAGTCGAATGGGCCTACGAAACATATCCCATTGTGTTCGGAATAGGGATATTTAGCTAGGGATGACAGTCGTTGGGTTTGGATTGGAGTTAGTATGTGAGGAGGGGTATTTTAGAATTTTAAAATTATATAAATAAAATAAAAAAATCTGATTCGCCAACACAATTTCTCTCTCCCCATAATCGTTCCAGGCGACGACAAAAAAGGATTCAAACCTTCTCTCCTCAAATCTGATCAATCCACGCAATAAAATCTCGAGCGCCAGCGGAGTTTTTTGTAGTTCTTCCAATTCTCTTCAAATCCATATAAGATTTGAAATTTGTCGTTGCTTCGTTCTGGAGTTTCGGGTCTCGAAAGTCGAGCCCTTTCCAGCGTCGCCTATAGGCCACCGAAGTGGGCCCCGCTTCAGGTGCCAGTGCGCCTCTCCCCCCTCTTCGTCGCTGCGAAGGTCGATCGTCGATCCGCTTCACCGTTTGATCGAAAAGTTCAAACCTAGTTTTGAAGAATTTTGAAAGGTAACGGCTTTATAATATTAAACTGTTTTATAGCACTTCTAAGCGCTACGGATTTTGATTTCACAATAAAAATCATATCTTTTTCGTTTCTTGTCGAAATTCAGTGAAACAAGAGACAGTGGACTCATGTGGACGTCTTCAACATTTTAGAAGAGACCGCGTATTTTTCTGAGCCTTCTACAATTTTTGGTGGAGTGGAACCCAATGTGAGATTTCTAATTTATAAACAATATGGAAAACAACAATGTATAAATTATATAGTCGATGTATGAGTTATATAAGCGTTGTATAAGTTGTATGTTCGATGTATAAGTTATATATGCGTTGTAAAAGTGATATATGTGTTGAATAAATTGAAGTGATATGGAAATGAAATCGAAATATAGTTATATACGTATATCTATATCTATATATATATATATATACACACACACACACTCCCCTCGTCCACAGACCATGGACGATATATATTGGTTGTGATATTGTTAGGATTATTGGTTGATGTGAAATTTGGTGAATATCATGAATGGTAGATTTGAAATGATTGATTGTGGTTGAAACCCCAATAGGATTAGTATATGGGAAAATTCGTCTGCGTACGAACTAGATATTGAAAATCCCCATTGTCAAAAATCGTGAGGTTTTAAGGTAGAGCGAGGAGCCGTACTAGGGACGGTGCCGGTTTTAACTACCCTGCCGTTATGCTGCCGAAATTTTCAATAATATTCATGTGTTAGAATTATTTTCATGTTTTGAAACTATATTCATGTGTTGAATAGAAATTCATGTGTTGAGTAGAAACTCATGGGTTGAATGAAGTTCATGTGTTGAATAAATTGTTTTACAATAAAAATCACATTTTTATTATGTATATAGACTATATAAAATATTAGTATTTTAAATAAATTGTTTTAACACCAAAAATAACATTTTTACCTTATGTATGAACTATATAAAATAATCGTGTTTTGGAATAAATTGTTTTACAATAAAAATCACATTTTTATTATATATATAAACTATAGAAAATATTCATGTGTTGAATAAAGGGATAGAATGATAAAAATCATATTTTTATCGTATGTGTGAAGTCAAAAATATTCATGTGTTGAATATATAGATTGAACAATAAAATCTACATTTTTATTGTGAATATGAAGTGTTAAAAATAGTGATTTGTTGAAATAAATACCTGTTGGATAAAAATATCATTTTTATCAATTATGTGAAGTGAATATGGTTTTGAAATCGAAGAATGAATTATATTTATATATCTATATATAAATATAAATAAAATAAATCGAATAACGAAGCTGTAGTTCTTGTTTTGAAACCGTGATTTCAAGCGATTAGTGCGGGAGATCCGACCATCGGATTTTCCCGAAACCCAAACCGTTGGGTTCGCTTTGGAAATTTCTTTCTAATGACACCCACTTTGTGAAGATCCAACGGTTGGATTGTCTGGAATGTTTAATTCAAATCCGAAGAAAAACAGCGCCAGAATCGGTTATATATATATATATATATATAATTAAATTAAATCGAATAACGACGCTGTAGTTCGTATTTTGAAATCGTAACTTCAAACGATTATATCGGGAGATCCGACCGTCGGATTTCTCCAAAACTAAAACCGTTGGATTCGTTTTGAAAAGATCTTTCTCACGATATAAAATTTGTGAAGATCCAACGGTTAGATTTCCATATATGTGTAAATCAAATCTGAAGAAAAATAGCGCCACGGCAGCGTTATGGCCTGAAGCGTCGTTTGAATAAATTAGCTATTTTTAAATAAATAAAAATAGCGATAAATAGTGATAAACGATATGGAATGGAAATAAACTGAATTTTCTCGGTTTATGTGATATTTGATGGTTGAATGTGTTTGGCGTGAAAATTTCATTAAAGAACAGAATTAGTGATATCGAATAATTTAACCATTGAAATGAATTGATTTGAAATTCTAAATATACGTGAATTATTTGAAAAGGCCGAGTTAATTCTCATTTCAAATAATTGATCGACGAGTGAAAGTCGAAGATACGAAGACGGTGCAAGACCGATGGTCTTCACGTCGAATGGAGGGGTGTTACTGATGCTCATGATAGGAGTAGCTACCTTGAAAGGGTTGAAGTAGTAACCGTCCGGACGTACTTGTTGATTGTACGGATATGTGAGGTATTGAGTGCCTCCAGTTTCGTTCAGACCCAGAACGAACTTGTAAATGGACTGTGTGTCTGACATTGGATTTTGTTCTATGTTGATTGATCTCTATTAAATATATATCTGTTTGGCGGCGGAGAATTTATTCTCTTGCTTAACGCCCTTATCTGAGACGTACGCTCAGAGGTTATATATCGATAGAAATCAGTTACATGGAGTGAATTGCCTGTGTGGCATGCCTAAGTGGCAGATGATCAAGGCTTCTGTTGAAAAGCAAAGTCTTGTGGTTGATGATCAAAGCACAGCCTGTGTGGCATAGCTTTGTGTATAGCGTTGTTTCGCGAGCCTCACACCCCGGTATGAGCCAGAAACGGGAGAAGGACTTCAGGGAGGACATGCGTTTCCTTCTAGCTAGGAGTGGTGCTTTGGGTTTTGCACGCCCGGGTATTTTACTTATGTGGATGATGGAAAGCGAGGCCTCGGTTTGCTTCGGTCTCTTCGGAGCCGATGGTGTGGTCGGGTATGACCAATGACGGCCCATAGGGCGGGGAAACGCAGTGTTCAGGAATTTTTAATCCACATCGGTGGACCGGCCCTGAAGATCCAAGGGTCGATGCGTTCTGATCCTGAGGGGCGGGCTAGAGCGTATCGAATTCGGTAAGGACTATCTTTTGCCTTGGTTCATGACGGAAATCCAGCTTCCAAATATGACACCGTGCGGTTTTGATTGTATATATATATATGGCGACATGATATATGGTACCCATGCCATCTATGATTGATAGTTATGATTGAAATCATTTTTGAAACATATAAACACTAGTAATAATATCAAATGCTTTTGTTTTATTCGTACCAAGCATATTTTAGCCATTATAAGGTAAAACTATGTCCTCCGGTTTGTGTTGCATTGTGTGATGGGAACTGAGTCTTATAATGGCTTCATTTTTATAAAAAGCATTGCGATGTTTAAAAGATTTATTTGTTTTAAAGCACTGGCAATCCAATGGAGTAAACCCGTTCCGCGAAAGTGGCGTGGTCCTGTGATTGGCCATATATAAAATGTATTAAGTAGATTTCTCATACCAGTCCCATGACTGACTCGTAGTTTGTTTCACTTGCAAACTCGGGTGCCCCTATTTCTACATGAGCAGCCTTGTATTCAGGTTTTAGCAGGCTCTTTCTGGATAGCTGGAGCTGAAGATGGATTCTATCATTTATCTCTTTTAATGCTGTTCAGCTCCTATTGTACATTTTATGTTTTGTTTTCCGTTGTAAACATTTATGTATAGCTGAACTATATTTTGTACTAAGTATGATCCTTTATACTGTGTAACTCTGATGATTATGTTTATCTAGTGTATTCTATTGTACATTATCTGGTGTATTTATTTATTTCTGTTTTGCTGTTATTCTGTTTATGTGTTATATTCCAAAGATTACCCTTGCCACCATCTTATCGAGGTTTGGGGTCGTCACACACACACACACATACATACATACATACATATATATATATATATATATATATGAAACCCTATAATGATTCTCTTTAGTTACGCATATGATTTACTAGGCGCGAAGCACATTGGGAAGCTCGGGTTTTCGAAAATAGTGAGCTAGGGGTGTGGTTTTACTGTGTATGTGAAGTGGAGATTATAGGGACTCACAGAGGTCCAGGCAGCGTGAAATTTAGGGAGAGCTGCAGTGGTTTTTGTTTGGAAGTCTGGAAGCTGACGTTGAAGAAGTTGACGGCAAAAAGGAAGTTGGGTTCATGGAGTTTACTGTGTATATAGGACGTGGGTTGGAGTAGTGAAAATGGTTTCAAAAGCTTATGGAAAAGAGAAGAGCGGGGAATCAAACTTGCAATTTGCGTGGTGCCAATACATGGAAGTTTAAATGCGCGCATGCACATGGGAATGGCGTCGGATTAGTATATGAAGTGGTGGTATCCAGTACGGGGTGCACCGTCCTAGGTAGCTTGAGTATCAGAAAGTGGGAATGATGGAGAAACGCAGCTAGCAAGAGGATAAATAAGTTTGCAACTTCTACTGTTAATGACGCAAAGCTGCTGGAATTAGCAACTCAAAAGAAGCATGTGGGTTGTGTGAAAGCAGGATGGAAATGTAGAGTTTCAAAGGAGAACCTGCGTTATGAATATCAGCCATATCTGTGAAGTAGTGGAGCAAGCGGTTGGTGTATTTAATTTGGGAAAGAAAATATGTACAGTTTCCAAGCGAAATACATATTGGAGAAGAAGAAAAATACAGTGGAGCGCAGCATACATTTTTTTGGAATAATGAAGACTCAACTGTTCACATGTTAATTGGATGTGGGCTAAGGAATTAAATAGGTGACGCCCAATATAATATCATAATTTAAGTTTTGACCCCAAATGGCTTGCAATAGAAAGGGTACTGTGTGATGTGTGTCTTTGCTTTGCGTATTTGCTAACCATAGAAATACCAGTTCCATGTTTAGTCATAAGGAATCTTTCTGTGTGAACAAACTATCACCAATATGACAATGGACGAACGGGAGACACATAGACTCATGTGCTTACTAGGCTACGTTAAAGATGGAGCTATATGCGCGTACATGTTGCCAACCACCTTTGTGAACTAGTATTTAGTCAAAAGGGAGTGTGCATATATATTGGATATTGGAAGTCATGTTTTCAACGAACGAAGATGGTGCGAGCTACTCCTATTTGTTATAGGGTAATGAAGTTTTTGCAGAGAAGATGGTGTTAAGGGTTGGCAAGAAAATAAGGGAGCCAATAATGGGATAGTTCGAATGTTGTATGGGAAGAAGGCAACATTGTTCAAAATAGAGTCAATCTGAAGTTGTGTGACATGACAATGGGTTATAGGTAAGGCCCAGTGAAATAAATAATTTTAAGTTTAAATTAATTTAACGTTTAAACCTTAAATGCTTTATCTTGCTAATACATTATCCAAATTTAACGAAACAGGATCCATTAGGATCGCATGGTCATAGGCTACATATTGCAATTGGTTTGAAGAAATTTGGGGCTCATTTGAATTTTAGGCAAATTAAAAATGGATGATTAGATCATTGAACATTATTCGTTATTCAACGGTTGACGAACAAGGTGAGTAAACTCACAAACTCTATCCAGTTTTATAATTTTATAAACGTTGTTTAATATTGATAAAAATGATTGAATGTTGTGTGTGATGCATGTTTGAATGAATTTTTAATTAATTAGTTGAAAATATAGATACCGTTATATATATAAGTCGTTAGTTGAATACTGATTATATTTATTATTATATTTCATATTGATATGAAACTGGTATTATTCATGTGATTACATCTGTGGATGCAGGGAACAGGTTGAAGGAATCCAACTGGATTCCTCAACAATTTTATTATTGATTTTCATATATTGCTTTATATGGTATGACAAATAATCTATGATTGATTATTGTGTGTTTAGGGTGGTTGAACAACACTAACCTAAAATAATTGGTATACAAATACCGTAAAATATATTCGAATGTATACTGGGAAAGAAATTGGGGTTTTTAAAAGGAATTTCTATTTTTAAATAGAAATGGAATTTCGATTAGTTAGAATATAATAACTTTCTTTTGATTATATAAAAACAAGTAATTTGATTTATAAACGATATTTATAAATGAAGTAAAAATGATTTTTATTAAATTGTTTTAAAAATATAAATTCAAGAAAAGAATTTATTTAAACAGGAAAATGGAAACCGTTAAGAAAGAAAGCAATGAAATTATTTTGATATTCGAAATGGGAATAGAATTGAAAAAAATCAATAAGGATTTTTAATTCAAATTCGATGATGTCGAATGTTATTAAAATGATTTATTCTTATAAATCATATATTGTATAATTCAGTAATTGGCAAGATAGTTAATGTTTGCTTTAAAAAAAATTAGTAATTAAATAGGTAATAGAGATTAAGTTATAAACTTGATATTGTTTAACAGGAAGTTGATTTATAAATGGAGTATATGGAGTGAAATATGAATATGAATTTAGAAAAGAACTAGATAGATGGAATTCCAAAATTGTAATGGTATTTATTATTTAAATCAAGATTTGATTTAATAAAACGAGTCCAGATTCCTTTAAAGGAATAGTATTCATGTTTTAAAGTGAATAATGATTTAATAGCAAACGTTTTGCAATCTAGAATGGGTAGAAAAAGAAATGGATAAATGTTTGAAAGTATAAATTCAAAAATGAGTTTAGAAATCGAGTTAACCTGAAACAGTGAGTTTATTCCCAAGTTTTGAACGTCAAACGAATAGAAATTATTCAAATTAGAATTATATGTTAAGATTCGATTATATCGAATCCAGGAAAGTATTATTTACTTTCCGTTTTTTATCAAGGTTTGTTTTTTATTTAATTAGTTTAATATTATTATTTATTCAAGATAAACAATCAAGTTATAGTAAATAGAAATAATTATTATAAAATAAATTTGGAAATGTTTTCCAAATATAACCAGAGTTGTTTTCTAAGTATAGAAAATGAAAATGAAATGATTTTAGAATTAAGAAATGGAGTTAAGAAATTAAGAACTAACTGGAGACTAGTTACGTTGAATGACTTTCTAGGTATCAATCTGATGTTGGTTTCGGCCTTCGGGATTGATATTTAGGGAGTTGTTCTCCTACAGATTTACAGTTAGGGACTGATAGATATGGGAGAGTAATGCCGCGTGAATAAAAATGGAAATGTTTTCCAATGTTAATAAGGTATATTTTCTAAATTTAGAAAATAAGGATTTATGAATATATAGAAACAGGAAATGGGGAAATGAATAAATTAATGATAAATTATTTTAAATGAAAAATGTTGATTGATAAAATTTCTATTTGGAAATAAGATCGTTGTGTGTATGGATGTTTTCCTTTGATATCTAAATAACTGACTATTAAAGTTTTGACCGTTTTTTCATTGTCAATACGGAGAGACCGGGAACAGATTTATTTTCTGAAAACCACTTCGCATGGTCACTAGCGTTGCAAATCAAATATGATAAAGATAATTGAAGATGAAGTTTATGCAAGGGCTGTTCTGGCGATCCTAGGTAGAAATTGCCTAAGATGGATTTACATAATAGTGCCTTCGGTTTGTCCAGGCCCATAACAACTTGAATGGACGAATGTCTGACAGAGTATATCTGGTAGATCGCATAAGTTGATCATTTCAAATATATTTACATTGGTGGTGGAGGAATTCGTTTCTCTTAGCTTATAACCCTGGTATTTTTAGGGAAATCAATTTGTGATTTGACAGGTATGATGATGTGGCATTCAAAGTAAATATAGATGTAATCTGTATAATAGTACGTTATGACCTCAAGCCTCATCAACCGCGAAATGACGAAAATTGGGCTGGCAGCATGGCTAAGTGGGTCACACCCAATTAGGGTAAATTGTCACCATCTAGAGAATATTCATAATTTTTACTTCTTTCGCTTCTGTATCTCCCGGAACGGTTGTGTTGGTATACCAACCGTAAGGTGATAATATATTCGGAACATTCAAGCTAAATGAATGGCCAGTTATGTGTGGCCGAGTTATAAGATGTTTTTATCGAACTCCAGTGTAACGCTTCTAGAGTACACTGATTAGAAGGTGGTTCCATACCTTGTCATGGTTGGAAATCCATTACCCAATAAGAGCCCATGGGTTTTGATTATATATTATATATGTAGAGCGTGAGATGAGAGCATTCTGCTAGATTGTTATTTACTTAATTTAGACATTATTATAATATCAGAAAATATTGATCTTAAGAAATATTTTGGCTTATCGTAAGGTAAAACCGTCTGTGTTTATGTGTGGATCGGTCTTATGATTATCATTTCTTTTAAAATGAGTTTAAAAGTTAAACAAAGTGATTTGAGTTTACTCACACCAGTCACATGACTGACCTAGAGTTTATTTATTTTTTGTTTTCCCTAAACTCTTAGGTGCCCAAATTTGTATGTGTAATCAAGTAGTCAGGATTTTACAGGTATACTTGGAGGAGCTTGGAACAGGAGGCTTCAACACTATATATATATAGAGAGAGAGAGAGAGTTTATTTCCGCTGTGATGTTATTTGATCACGGTATGTTCATACTGTTACAAGTTGTAATTCCAAAGTTATATTATATAAATATTTTATTCGTTCCGCTATGAGGTTCGCGTTTACTCTGATTCCATTTTGTTATGTTCTTCTTCTTCTTCTGTTCTAATTTTCTTTCTTTCTATTTCTCACCCTCTAACTTCTTTCTATTAATGGTTTGGTATTTCCGATGCTTGAATATTCGACATTGTGTTTGGTGCCGATTTTCAGAGTCGAAAATCCCCTAGTTCGTTATAGTGGTATCAAAGCTGAAGGTTAAGTGATTACCTTGGCTCTGTGGCGTGACTCAATAGAGATTGGGTCAGTAATACCCTAGATTGAGTTGTGTGAATATATATGAGCGCATTTGTTATTTGACATAAAAATGGTTTTATAGTGGAGATTTATTGATTGAGTGACTTATGAATTCTAGTCGATAGTGGGGCATTACAATATCGATAGGGGTTTCTAAACACTCGAATACGATGAACCGACACGGTATGTTTTTGAAAGATGGTATGAAGTAATTTAACCCAAAATATATTTTGTTATAAAGAAGTTTATATATTGGAATCATTATAATATATATGGGATGTATTGGTTGTTATTATAATCGAATCAGATTATAAGTGAATGGTTATAGATAACCAATCAGAATTCGTATAAGAGTGATATATAAATTCAAATGAATCAAATCTAGATTAAAAAATTGATTTAAAACTCTGGAAAATTGAAAAGTGTTTGTAAATGGATTTTGGATTTAAAATATATGGGAATTTTAAGATCCCAGGTGAATTCATAAATGTTTTCTGAACAGTGTGAATAATATTTTGACATAATTTCAAAATGGAAAAGTTTTAAAAATGAGTTTTGAAGTGATATAGTATTGAACTCACTTCGATAGCTGGAAAATAATTCTGATGATGACTGCAGCATCGTCGGTGTTCATTTTCGAGTTCTAAGTGACGGATTACGACCAAAGATTTTGTTTTGAATTGTTTTGAGAAAATAAGTTCTTTAAAAAAATTCAAAAGTTTGAATTGCTATTGTTATGTATTAATATATATGATTTCAAAATGATTTGAAATAAAACCTAGTAATATAAATTCTAAAATTTAAATTATGAAGTTAAATAAATTTAAATTTGAAATAGAATTAGGTTTGGGTATAAGCGAATGACTGGATTTGAGGAAAAGTTGATTGGAAAGGCCGTTGTATGTGCTCAAGGGGTATAAAATTGAAGAGATAAAGTTGGATGCCCGACAAAAAAGTACAAGTTTGATTTTATATGAGTATGAGATTTTTATGAATTATTTTCGCAAGCCATTGGGATGTTGGATTTTCTTTTGGATTGAAGAAGGCCTAGAGAGGCGAGCTGAGCTATGCAAAGGAGACGCTGGCAAAATTTTTGGAAATTTAGAGTTTTAGAAAATTTTCGTTAGTATGAATTAATTAATATTTTAATTGAAATTAATTAGTTTGGTTTGAATGTAAAATAAGGATTGAAACAAAATATCTTTAATCTAGGGGAATAGCATTTTTCCGGCTTAGTAATTTCGGGGACGAAATTCTTTTAAGGGGGAAGGATTGTAATGTCCCGGGTTTTCAGCGATTTTATAATTAATTTATTTAATCATTTAAATAGCGGTTTAGTAATTTAAACGATTCGAATTTGAAATATATTGAATATTTAGTTAATATAACTATCGTAATAATAAAGTTGCTTTCTGAAATGATCAGAAATAGCTGAATTGGCAATATTGTGTGAACTGGATACTTTATATTTTTAATTCAGTTTAGAATATAATTATAATAACGAATATATTATTTAAACGACAGCTGAAGGTATTTATTATAATATAAATTATAATCGACCTCGTAACGTCGCGGTAGTTCGTAATATTGAGTTTTGAACTTCAACTGAGTATACTGGATTCGTTATAAGTCGGATTTCTTCGAAACAAGAAACGTTGGAATCCATTGAATTGTATTTTTCTAATGGAGGTGAAAAATCGGGATTTCGGCTTAAAGATTGTGAGTTATGCCGAAATCAAATTTTCAAATAGTCGATATGGAATCGTTTATAAACCATAACGATTTTTTTATTTATAATATAATATTTTTTATGAATTTGGACAAGATATTTGAGACGTAGTTATAATTTGATTTTTAGAATTGTTCTATAATTTTTGTTTTGAAAATAAGCAACTTTTTATTTGGAGTTTTTTCCACCCTATATCAGAATTTTTGAATTTCACAGAATAAGTTAAATCTTTTATTTTAATATAGTTTTGGGATCATGGCACATCCCTCGATACGATTATATTCTTATTTTTGTCCCTAGCAGTCCGTAAGTGAACAGAGTTGTGCGTATTTCATATAAACTAGAACAATTAAGGTATTAGGTTGTTTGGCATGTTGATTCAAAAGCATAATTTAAAATAACTCATTATATATACATGTTTTAAACATTAAAAATATAGCATGTAGTTTCTGCTATAATATTAAGAACAATAACAAAACAAAGTAAATAAGAATAAACTAAGGGAAACAAGGAGACAAAGAAAGCTCATTATTTATATTGCTTATTCTTTTGTTTACGTAAGTCAGGGTAACAATAACCGTTCATTAAATAACATTTACATAATTAACAAAGATAAGCAAGTACCCATGTTAATGCTCAGGCGTGAAACAAACGAAAATAACAACATACATGTAATAAGGAAAATAACGACATACATGTTTTAGGCACCATCCAGAAAGCATAAATACTAAACTTCACAGTTGTAAGAGATACCTTTGCCCTTAAGTGTTATATATATAATGGTATTCCTTCATGCCTAAGTCTCCTACGCATAAGCTGATTGAAGTGAAAACTCATGCTAATTTTCCCTAGGAACTTGTACAACCTATACGAATGCTTAGCAGCTAAGCCTCCCCATATTATAAATACACTGCTCCTCCACTCCTGTATCTTTCTTCGTTAAATTTGCTGAAGTTTCCCATGGGTTCGAAAAACATTTTCGAGCTCACTACTGCGTTATAATAATTAAATCAAACTGTATTCTCCTCAATAAAATCAATAAATTATATATATATATATATATGAAACCCTATAATGATTCTCTTTAGTTATGCATATGATTTACTGGGCGCGACACACATTGGGAAGCTCGGGTTTTCGAACGCAGTGAGCTAGGGGTGTGGTTTTACTATGTATGTGAAAAGGAGAGTATAGGGACTCACAGAGGTCCATGCACCGTGAAATTTAGGAAGAGCTGCAGCGGTTTTATTTGGAAGTCTGCAAGCTGACGTTGAAGAAGTTGACGGCGAAAAGGAAGTTGGGTTCATGGAGTTTACTGTGTATATAGGACGTGGGTTGGAGTAGTGAAAATGGTTTCAAAAGCTTACGGAAATTATATTGGAGAAGAGTTGAGAACCAAACTTGCAGTTTGTGTGGTGCCAATACATGGAAATTTGAATGCGCGCATGCACATGCGAATGGCGTCATATTAATAAATGAAGTGGTGGTATCGTGTACGGGGTGCACCGTCCTGGGTAGCTCGAGTATCAGAAAGTGGGAATGATAGAGAAACGCAGTTAGCAAGAGGATAAAGAAGTTCGCAACTTCTACTATTAATGATGCAAAGCCGTTGGAATTAGCAACTCAAAAGAAGCATGCAGGTTGTGTGAAAGTAGGATGGAAATGTAGAGTTTCAAAGGAGAACCTGCGTTATGAATATCAGCCATATCTGTGAAGTAGTGGAGCAAGCGGTTGGTGTATTTAATTTGGGAAAGAAAATATGTACAGTTTCCAAGCGAAATACATATTGGAGAAGAAGAAAAATACAGTGGAGCGCAGCATACATTTTTTTGGAATAATGAAGACTCAACTGTTCACATGTTAATTGGACGTGGGGTAAGGAATTATATGGTTGAGGCCCAATATAAATTCATAATTTAAGTTTTATCCCCAAATGGCTTGCAATAGAACGGGTACTGTGTGATGTGCGGCTTTGCTTTGCGTATTCGCTAACCTTAGAAATACCAGTTCCGTGTTTAGTCATAAGGAAGCTTTTTGTATGAAAGAACCATCACCAATATGACAATGGACGAATGGGAGACACGTAGACACATGTGCTTACTAGGCTACGTTAAAGATGGAGCTGTATGTGTGTACACGTAGTCAACCACCTTTGTGAACCGGTATTTAGTCAAAAGGGAGTGTGCATATATATTGGATATTGGAAGTCATGTTTTCAACGAACGAATATGGTGCGAGCTACTTCTATTTGTTATGGGGTAATGAAGTTTTTGCAGAGAAGATGGCGTTAAGGGTTGGCAAAAAAAATAAGGGAGAAAATAATAGGACAGTTCGAATGTTATATGGGAAGAAGGCGACATTGTTTAAAATAGAGCGAATCTGAAGTTATGTGATGGGCCAATGGGTTATAGGTAAGGCCCAGTGATATAAATAATTTTAATTTTAAATTAATTTAACGTATAAACTGTAAATGCTTTATCTTGCTAATACGTTATCCAAATTTAACGAAATAGGATCCGTTATGATCGCATGGTCATAGGCTACATATTGGAATTGGTTTGAAGAGATTTTGGGCTCATTTGAATTTTAGGCAAATTAAAAATGGCTGATCAGATCATTGAACGTTATTTGTTATTCAATGGTTAATGAACAAGGTGACTAAACTCATTAACTCTGTCCAATTTTATAATTTTATGAACGTTGTTTAATAATGATAAAAATGATTGAATGTTGTGTGTGGTGGATGTGATTTGCTAATTAATTAGTTGAAAATATAGATATTGTTATATATATAAGTCATTAGTTGAATACTGATTATATTTATTATTATATTTCATATCGGTACGAAACTGGTATTATTTATGTGATTAACATCTGTGGATGCAGGGAACAGGTTGGAGGGATCCAACTAGATTCCTCAACAATTTTATTGTTGATTTTCATATATATCGCATTATATTATATGATAAATAATCTATGATTGATTATTGTGTGTTTGGGGTGGTTGAACAACACTGACCTGAAATAATTGGTATATAAATACCGTAAAATGTATTCGAATATATATTGGGGAAGAGACTGGGGTTTTAAAAAGGAATTTCTATTTTAAATAGAAATGGAATTTCGATTAGTTAGGGTATAATAACTTTTTTTTGATTATATAAAAACAAGTAATTTGATTTATAAATCATATTTATAAACGAAGCAAAAATGATTTTTTTTTTAGTTTTAAAAATATAAATTCAAGAAACGAATATATTTAAAAAGAAAATGGAAATCGTTTAGAAAGAAAACATTGAAATTATTTTGATATTCGAAATGGGAATAGAATTGAAAAAAATCAATAAGGATTTTTAATTTAAATTCGACGATGTCAAATGTTATTAAAATGATTTATTCTTATAAATTATATATTATATAATTCAATAATTGGCAAGAATTTAATGTTTTCTTTAAAAACAAATAATTAATAATTAAATAGGTAATCGAGATTAAGTTATAAACTTGATATTATTTAACAGGAAGTTGATTTATAAATGGAGTATATGGAGTGAAATACGAATATGAATTTACAAAAGAACTAGATAGATGGAATTTTAAAAATGTAATGGTATTTATTATTTAAATCAAGATTTGATATAATAAAACGAGTCCAGAATCCTGTAAAGGAATGTATTCACATTTTAAAGTGAATAATGATTTAATAGCAAACGTTTTGCAAATTGGAATGGGTAGAAAAGGAAATGGATAAATGTTTGGAAGTATAAACTCAAAAATGAATTTAGAAATCGAGTTAACCTGAAACAGTGAGTTTATTCCGAAGTTTTGTGACACCCCACGTCCGTTAATGTCATTAACTAAGGGAATCCATTAAGTTTCGTGAAGCGTAATAGGTAAACAGAAATGAAAATATTACAAGGCAGATATAAAAGCAATAGCGGAATTTAAATTTTTATTTCAAACATAAATCATAACATCGTGGTCCAAAATACCATAAGTCTGAAACTACATAAAACCCATTAAAATAATATAACTTCTGTCTTGTACCATCAGAGTACATAAATACTTAAAAACATAATTTCCCAAAAAGAGACAAAGCCATAATAGAGATAAGAACTTGAGCCATACTTCGAAAGTAGCTCCTAGCAAGATGATAACTGGGTCCTGACTAAGCCTAAGTATTCCCACCCTGAGAACCTTGGGCGAGGGGGAGGGGGAGAGAAAACGGAAGAAAGAAGAGGAAACAAAAAGGGTCAGACATAAAGTCTGGCGAGTCCAGTTACTTTTAGCAAGTAAATAAATAAAAGTAGCATCACAGGAATATAAGGTGGATAAAGAAGATAACATCATGAAAGGTAAGTGTGACAGGATAAATGTAACACCCCGAATTTCAGTTAACACTGATATTCACTAATTACAGAATTAATAATCTCAGATGTGAGAATCAGGGGAAGCGGGTTACGTCATTGTGTTCGTCTCGGAAAAATACGCGAAATAGAGTCCGAAATTTTGTAAATCGGAGTCTGTATGACCCGGTTAAGGCCCAAAGAAGTTTTCGGGAAATTTGAATTTCGAAACATGCGGAAATGGGGGCCAGGCGGGAAAATTCCCGCCCAGCCAAGTCGACTTGGCTGTCGACAGGGCTGTCGACTTGCCCTGTCGGCTGATTCTGGCCTGGGTGCACCTGGTTGAGTTTTGGGCTGGGTTGGAGGGCTTGGGACGAAATCTGACGGACCTAAACTAACCTAGGGTTAATCTAAGGGTCTAAAACACATCCTAATCCTATAAATAAGACCTTAAGCTAGCCCTAAATGATCATAATCCTATCCTCTAACTAAACTATGCCAAAATTTTCTATGATCATGGCCTCCGCACAAAACCCTAGCCTCCATCCTCTTTCTAAACTATTTCTATGAAGGCTTTCATGTTCATACAAGCATTTTTAAGATGTATGAGTGATCATTAGCTTGCATTCATCATCAAGTTGCAAGCTTTATTTTCAAGGCTAGAGTTTTTGGGTGATTTTTGGCAAGGGTTTGCTTATAGGAGTTTAGTGGTGAGTTTCTATCACTTCAATAATCAATTGCTAAACTAAGTAGATGAGATATGATGAGATCATATGGTTTTGCTTGCGGATCAATGGGTTTTAGGTCATATGTTATGATGCTAGTTTGCTAATCACTATGTTTAACACTTATTCATGATGACACTATGTTTATGCAAGTTAAGTGTTTGGGTTTATGCATGTTAAGTGGTGGGTTTTATGCATGCTAAATATTTGGTTTTATGCATGCTAAGTGTTTGGTTTTATGCAAGTTATGATGCAAGTTTGTCTCTTTTTATGATATGCATAATATATGCAAGTTTGCCTCTAAGTATGGCATGTTATGCAAGTTCATATGCAAGTTATGATGCAAGTTCATATGCAAGTTATGATGCAAGTTCATATGCAAGTTTGTCTCTTTTTATGATATGCATAATATATGCAAGTTTGCCTCTATGTATGACATAAGTACATGTGCAAGTTCATCCCTTTTAGACCTATGACATATATGCAAGTTGACACTTTTATGATAGGTCTATGACATGAACATTTAAGCAAGTTACCATCTTTATGACATATGTGATTCATGCAAGTTTGGGTTGGTTATTTATGCAAGTTGGGTTTATGGTCATATATGCAAGTTGACACCTTTTAAACCCATGATAATGCTAATGATATGCTAAGTTGAACCCATTGTGTGTATGATGAATCTTCTCTTTTGAAGTATGTCATGTTAACGTATTTACGTGGGGACGATGGGGTAAAAATTAATGAACACATAAAATTGTGTGAAGTGGGTATGATTAAACATACCATAAAGTGGATGGACATAATTGGGAATTTACCTATTAAGTTAGGTCTACCCATATTATTGTAACACCCCACCTCCGCCAGGGTCACTCACAAAGGAATGCACTAGCTTTGGAGGGGCATTATTGGTAAACATGCATAATGATATAGCAAGGCAGGACATGACATATCTATATATATGTAAATAAACAGAGTACGTAAATAAAACAGCGGAAGATTTTTAAACTATTTCAAAAACAAGTCTGGTACATCAAAATGTCAATTTCCCAAATAAACAAGTCTAGTACATGAAGTAACATCATCTGAAACTGAAAAAGGAAAACATAAAAGTAGCTATCCCCAAAGTGGAAGAAACCATAGCAAGCCCAAGTCCAAAGCATACATGAGCTATCCAAGAAAGCAGCTAAGATCCAAGCTAGGCTCCTGTATTCCCTCCCTAAGAACCTGGGGGGGGGGGGAAACGGAAGAAAAGAGGCGAAACAAAACGGGTCAGTCAAAAAGACTGAGTAAGCCCTGCTACGATCAGTCTATAAACTAATAAAGTTAACATCATGATGGAAACTGAGGTGATTATAGATAACAACATACTGGCATGAATAAATCAACTACAAGACAGATAGAGGTGTCATCGCATAAAGCAAGGTTAAGTTTTTTGCACCACGGTGTACTAGCAAACCAACATAACAGGTATTGATCCCTTAGCCCAAACTTTGGCCCAATAACATGAAGTGACCTTAATAAAAGGTCCAGCCCACGGTCTAGTCGATCGGCTCCCTATAAACCTAACACGTCAAGTGTTGGTGTCCATATGGCCCACGTATGGATGTAGTTAGACTGTGCTGGGTCCCCCTTTTGGGTGTATCAAGCCCTCAGATGTCAACCCCAGACACTTAAGCAATAATGCACAGCTCTAATCTACTGGTACCCGTGCCTCGAGTTTGTCCAATATCGGACTACGTGCACGTCCGTAGCCCGCCGAACCCGCACCGCTGTACCACTCGGCCATCGCCCTTTGGTCGCTTACATCTGCCAGTAATCGTGCCCCGCCCTAGCCTAGCTTCTAGGGTTGTGAATGATACCAAACTGGGATTACTGTTAGAACAGACCACGTTGCTAGGGTTTCCCAAGAGGGTTAAGTGTGATTTAACCCTTCACTAATCCTGGATTAAACTGGTTAAGTGTGGCTTAACCCCATTCTAATCCCTTGAGCTCCCAAATGGATTAAACTAGTTAAGTGTAACCAATGGTTCACGACTTAACCACATTCTAATCCCTCGAATCCCCAAATTGGTTACGTATTAGTGGACCCTGACTTAACCCTAATCATGAGGCATTAATTAGTTTAATGTACCTCAACCTCTCACATTAGACCTTGTTGTGGTTACTAGTTAGGCCGGGCGGGTCCGGGTAGCTTTACACCACAACTTGGTCTAACCTCGGGTCTTGGCACCCCATGACCAACTTCTCACATTGGGTCCTATTGTTTGTAGCCACTAGTTAAGCCGGTCGGTTCCGGGTAGAATTACGCTACAAACTCAACCCAACCTCGAGTTGGCCACACTTATGTTTTCTAAGTGTCATGTCCACTTCATTTCAAAGCATAATTACAAGCCAATAGTTACTTGGGTAGACCTAACTTAATAGGTAAATTCCCAAGGGGTAGACCTAACTTAATAGGTAAATTCCCAATCTTATATTTTCATGTATTTTAAGTTTACCCCAAAACCCCCAACGTCATTCTATCGCTTACATATTCGTAGTAACGCATAAAGGATAGGAAGAGGGAACTTGGCACAACATACATGATAAACTTGCACAACAATCATGCATAACATGTTAGACTTGCACAACTTAGCATAGTGATCTTGCATATTACCATAAACATGCATAACATGTTAAACTTGCATAACTTAGCATGGTGAACTTGCATATTACCTTAATCATGCATAACTTGTCAAACATGCACAACTTGTCATTTTAAACTTGCATAAATATGCATAACTTGCCAAAACATGCACAACTTGTCAAAACATGCACAACTTGTCATTTTAAACTTGCATAAACATGCACAACTTGCCAAAACATGCACAACTTGTCAAAATATGCACAACTTGTCATTTTAAACCTGCATAAACATGCACCACTTGCCAAAACATGCACAACTTGTCAAAATATGCACAACTTGTCATTTTAAACTTGCATAAACATGCACCACTTGCCAAAACATGCACAACTTGTCAAAATATGCACAACTTGTCATTTTAAACTTGCATAAATATGCATAACTTAATAAACATACAAATCATGGCTTAGCAAACTTGCATAAACATGCATAACTTAATAAACATACAAACCATGGCTTAACAAACTTGCACAAATATGCATAACTTAATAAACATACAAACCATGGCTTAACAAACTTGCACAAATATGCATAACTTAATAAACATACAAACCATGGCTTAACAAACTTGCATAAACATGCATAACTTATAAATCTTGCAAATCATGGCTTAGTATACATGCATAACTTAATAGATTTGCAAATCATGGCTTAGTACCCTTGCATAAACATGCACAACTCAATAAACATACATAAACCTCAACTTTCATCACACATTAACTTTAGAGTTTCTAAAATGAAGGTAAGAGGGCTTACAATGCTTATGCGGACTCAAATGAGTATAACAAATGCAAGAAACCCCTTATGCAACTAATTAAGACCCCCAAATGCAAGCAAACTTGACCAAGACTCCTCCTTTATGACGCCAATAGCAAAACAAGCCTTTAATGCAAGCTAAGGAGGATCATACAAGCCTAAATATGCTTGTATGCATGGAAAATTACTTAGGAATTATTAATGAAGAGATTGGAGGCTAGGGTTCCATGAGAGTTTAGATTTTGGCATAGTTTTGTTGCTAGGATGAATAATGAATGATTTAGGGTAGGTTAGGGTCTTATTTATAGATTAGGTTAGTGTTTTTAGGCCCTAGGATTAACCCTAGATTCAATTAGGTCCATCAGATCCCGGAACTCTCTAGAACCAAGCCACAAGACCCAACCCAAATCAAAAATGGTGCACCAGGCTAAACAGCCGGGCACCCCCTGTCGACAGGGCTGTCGACAGGGCAGTCGACATGCCTAGACCCCTGTCGACAGGCCTGTCGACATGGGGTCCTGGGCGGGATTTTTCCCGCCTTGGCCCAGCTGGCCCAAACCCTTGTTTTTAATTTAAATTTAAATCTGTTTTAATTATGGAAATTTCTGAAAACTTCCATGGGCCTTAACTGGGTCATACGGACTCCGATTTTCGAAAACTCGGACTCTATTTTGCGTATTTTTCCGAGACGAACGCAATGGCATAGCCCGTTTCCCTTGATTCCCATTTTATAATTTAATTCTGCCTCAATTCATGTTATTACAGGTTATTAAAAATACGGGTTGTTACATTCTCCCCTCCTTAAAGGATTTCGTCCCCGAAATCTTCAAGTTAGGAAGAACGTATCCTACCATCCAATCATCCATCTACTCAAAGCATCATCCCCGAGCAATCATTGTCCTTACAAGATTCTAAATGCTGGATGAACATATGCAAAAGTGTGTGTGTATGTACTTACCTAATGCAAAAATCAGGCGGTTACTGATACAGTAGACCTCCTTAATGCATATGTATGTAAATCAGGCGGTTACTGATACAGTAAACCTCCTTAATGCATATGTATGTCAGTGAAATGAATCCATATGTATGCAAATTCCTAACATAATGTATAATATCTACATGCGTGCTCAATCATACATCCATATGCAACATCCATGTGATAGCATACGAATTTCATCCAAGAATAAGCATAAACACTCATGCGCATGCAATATGAGGAGTGTGTGAGCCGATCTAGTGCCTAATCGTGTATAATGCATCCACGAGCAACCACTTGCAAACACTTGCAACCACTTGCAACCATCAAGCATAACATGTTTCAAACACATGTTTCAACCAAAGGGTTTCTACCTAAGGTTCTCATGATAAGATAGACGCGATAAACTAGATAAACTCCTTTTTGGATTACAAGAAATCCATTCAAACTTTGACATATAGTACTAACCGATGAGTCTTAACCCCCTTGTGGAGTTGACAACAGAAATAAGATCGAGAATGGGATCGAGAGGACCTATACAAAAGATAACTTGCAAGCAAGCTCCACAGGGAAAACAAGGATCAAGGATGCACTCTTAAAAGGGATATGATGCGCGTATCTAGTCTTCACTCTTCTTAGCCACGTTTCCTTGAGCTTAACTCCACTGTGCTTTGACTATCTTCCACTTCACGATTCCTTGGCCTCCTAACTCTTATTTCCCAAATTCGAGTTGGAACTCATTTCATTATTGCCTCTCGTCTTTCTTTCCCACTTATTCTTCTTTCTGTATACTTGGCTTAAACATAATTATAACCTCATGATTCGTGCAAGCTCTCCAAAATTCACCAGTGAATCCTGGATCTCGTCTTCTTACCATAAGGTATTCCATGCAGCAGAACTTTTCTTGGAAATACCACTCCACGTTGCCAATTGCCCTTATAAACGTGATTTCCTGTAACTCAGGCTTAATCGACATGAACCATCCGCCTATAGGCCGTACCTAGATTCAGTTGCCTACCCATGGCTTTCTGTAGGCTATTTCAGAACTGGCCAACTTCTTGTGGGTAAACCGTTGCTGACCATGATGCGGTCCTCTCGCTCTTCACCGGACTGGAATGGGCTCTCTTCGTGAGTCTACCTATTATGACCCTCATACCCGTATTCCCTTTCTTTGGTCTAGGTAGTCTATCCACATAATCTATCGAGATGTTTTCACACTTCCCTTGCGAAACTTCCAATGGAGGTAATGGCACCTCCTCGAGTGATGCGCATCTTCAAGAACCTTCTTTACCAAGTCTTTCACTCGAGGAACACATAATCTCTCATCGCGCCTTAGTCATCCCTTGTCATCTATAACTAACGAGGTGACTTAACATCTCGCCTCGCATCAACCGGTCCATGTTCTTGACTAACTGCAGGTCTTCTTCTTGCGAAACCCCCTTCTTGATCCAGAAGAGTAAGTCTAAGCTCCGGGAATGCCAACTAACTAGCCAAACGGAGAAGGCTTCTTACTTCAATTGCCCTTCTCAGAGCTTTCCGGTCTCAAACCGCAGCCACTTTAGCGGAATCCACCGCTAAGCCTTACTTAAGAACTATGTGCCCAAAAGATCCAACTTCCTTCCTCCAAAATGACATTTGGAGAACTTGACCTTCAACTGGTGGCCCTAAGCGTATCCATCCCCTTCTTGAGATGTCTAACATGCTCTTCCTCGTTCTTTTGGGGAGATCAAATATCGTCTACGACGACCACGACAACTTGTTCAAGGACTCCCTAAACACCCTACCCATCAAGTCCACGTAATATGCGGGTGCATCCGTCAAACCAAATAGCATGACTAGCCCTTCTAAAAATCCATCTAGAGTCCTAAACGCAGTCTTGTCAATTCCATCCTCAGCCATCTTAAGCTGATGGAATCCGGTAGCTAGATCAAAAGAAAACGGATGCTCCTACAAGCTGATCAAACAAATCATTGATCCTCGGTAACGGTTATCTATTCTTCTCACGAAGATCAACACATAAGCGAAACAAACTGTCCACATCAGTAACGAATACTACTGGAGCACCCTACTCGAGAATGCTTTGTCTCAGGAAGTTCTTCTCAAGCAACTCCTTGCCTTGCTTCTTAACTCTCATCTCGTGAGGTCACGTGCCTAACCAGCCACGAAACTGGCTTGGCATTACCAACCAGATAATACGGAAATCTATCCCCAGATATCAGGATGTTCTCGGACCACCCCCACAGATTGCAAACTATCGATAGACGAGTTGAGGGATTCAAGATAACAT
Source organism: Allium sativum (assembly GCA_030737875.1). Classification (NCBI taxonomy): domain Eukaryota; kingdom Viridiplantae; phylum Streptophyta; class Magnoliopsida; order Asparagales; family Amaryllidaceae; genus Allium; species Allium sativum. The sequence continues at coordinate 156,025,044 of CM060912.1, forward strand.
AACATGACGGGACCCCTAGGGTTGCTAGAAATTTCTAAGGGTACGGCTGAGGCAAGCCATGAGCCTCACAACCCTATATACAAAAACCCAGAATGGCTCCAAAATAGGACAACCATTCCATGCCCAAAGCCAACCCATATTCCCCCGAAACCGAGAATATAAACATCCCACGAGAATTCTATACTCAAGACAGAAATTTTCAAATCCACTCAGACCACAGACAGGCGGGTAGAACCCCCAATTGGATTTGAAACACATACGGGATCATCAACCAGACTAGTACTTAGGTGCAAACTTTCAACTAGATCAAATGAAATAAAACTATGCGATGTGCCAAAATCAAACAAAGTACGAGCAGAAAATGTAAACAAGATTTTCAACAGAAACACTACCTCTATCATGAGCTGGAAGAACGGGGTTGAGGGGATGAATTCGCCCTCCAGATAGTCCTGCACACTGAGTCTGACCTTGCCCTTGTTTCCTCGGGCAATCCTTGCTGAAATGTCCAAACTCACCACAATCAAAGCATTCGCCTCGCTTTCTCTTCTTCTTCCTACATTCCCTGGCTACATGTCCAACTTCACCACAGAAGTTACATTTCATATTCTTGCCCCGTTTCCTGGAATTTACTCTTTTGCCTTGAGACTCATTTGCCTTGACCTCTTTCTTATCGTTGCTACCTTCTTCCTGAAGTAGGGCCAAATTCACTAAATTCTCGAAAGTCGCCCCCAAGGGTATATGAGACAGGGCCAAATCACGTAATGGCTCGTTTAATCCTAGAGCAAAGTGTAGGGCCTTCTCCTGAGCTGTATTAACCAAGTCTAAATCGACACGAGCCAGTTGATTAAACTTATCTATGTATCCCCTAATAGTCATGTCCCCTTGCTTCAGTGATAAGAATCTTAGTCCAAACCTTCCTCTAAAGTCATCCCAAGTCTCAATTGGCCTGGTCGCGGTGGTGACTACCCACCAACGTGCAGCTTCTTCCTTTAGCAACCATACTACTAGTGAAACTTTCCTGCGGTCACCTATATCAAAGGTGGCTAAAAGATCTTCGGTCTCTTTCAACCAATTCCCTGCTTCTACAAAAGTCTCTGTTCCATTAAAATTCTTGCCTCCCATCCTCTTAAAGTTCTTGCAAGTTTCCGCGAAATCCGCTTGAGGAGGCTGAGGGGGAAGAGGAACATCAGCTACGGGAGGAGAGGGAGGAACAACGGCCTCGACTGGGGAGACAACATTAGGGACACCCGGGACCGGTGCCGTGACTTCCAAGTACCGACGAAACCAATCGGGTATCGTTACTCCTTCGGGCAAGACGAGATTATCAGACATGCTGGAAACGAAAAGGAAAGAGTTCAAACGAGGAGTCAAAGGATAGTGCTAATGGCTTTTGGGGAATAGCCTTTTTTAAAAACAACTAGACTTTTCTTTGGAAAATACTTTATACTTGGTTTTGAAAATAGTTTTTCAAAAGCTTTTTAAAACCTTTTTATCCCTTCTCGTAAACCATATGCTCTGATACCAAATGTAACACCCCACCTCCGCCAGGGTCACTCACAAAGGAATGCACTAGCTTTGGAGGGGCATTATTGGTAAACATGCATAATGATATAGCAAGGCAGGACATGACATATCTATATATATGTAAATAAACAGAGTACGTAAATAAAACAGCGGAAGATTTTTAAACTATTTCAAAAACAAGTCTGGTACATCAAAATGTCAATTTCCCAAATAAACAAGTCTAGTACATGAAGTAACATCATCTGAAACTGAAAAAGGAAAACATAAAAGTAGCTATCCCCAAAGTGGAAGAAACCATAGCAAGCCCAAGTCCAAAGCATACATGAGCTATCCAAGAAAGCAGCTAAGATCCAAGCTAGGCTCCTGTATTCCCTCCCTAAGAACCTGGGGGGGGGAAACGGAAGAAAAGAGGCGAAACAAAACGGGTCAGTCAAAAAGACTGAGTAAGCCCTGCTACGATCAGTCTATAAACTAATAAAGTTAACATCATGATGGAAACTGAGGTGATTATAGATAACAACATACTGGCATGAATAAATCAACTACAAGACAGATAGAGGTGTCATCGCATAAAGCAAGGTTAAGTTTTTTGCACCACGGTGTACTAGCAAACCAACATAACAGGTATTGATCCCTTAGCCCAAACTTTGGCCCAATAACATGAAGTGACCTTAATAAAAGGTCCAGCCCACGGTCTAGTCGATCGGCTCCCTATAAACCTAACACGTCAAGTGTTGGTGTCCATATGGCCCACGTATGGATGTAGTTAGACTGTGCTGGGTCCCCCTTTTGGGTGTATCAAGCCCTCAGATGTCAACCCCAGACACTTAAGCAATAATGCACAGCTCTAATCTACTGGTACCCGTGCCTCGAGTTTGTCCAATATCGGACTACGTGCACGTCCGTAGCCCGCCGAACCCGCACCGCTGTACCACTCGGCCATCGCCCTTTGGTCGCTTACATCTGCCAGTAATCGTGCCCCGCCCTAGCCTAGCTTCTAGGGTTGTGAATGATACCAAACTGGGATTACTGTTAGAACAGACCACGTTGCTAGGGTTTCCCAAGAGGGTTAAGTGTGATTTAACCCTTCACTAATCCTGGATTAAACTGGTTAAGTGTGGCTTAACCCCATTCTAATCCCTTGAGCTCCCAAATGGATTAAACTAGTTAAGTGTAACCAATGGTTCACGACTTAACCACATTCTAATCCCTCGAATCCCCAAATTGGTTACGTATTAGTGGACCCTGACTTAACCCTAATCATGAGGCATTAATTAGTTTAATGTACCTCAACCTCTCACATTAGACCTTGTTGTGGTTACTAGTTAGGCCGGGCGGGTCCGGGTAGCTTTACACCACAACTTGGTCTAACCTCGGGTCTTGGCACCCCATGACCAACTTCTCACATTGGGTCCTATTGTTTGTAGCCACTAGTTAAGCCGGTCGGTTCCGGGTAGAATTACGCTACAAACTCAACCCAACCTCGAGTTGGCCACACTTATGTTTTCTAAGTGTCATGTCCACTTCATTTCAAAGCATAATTACAAGCCAATAGTTACTTGGGTAGACCTAACTTAATAGGTAAATTCCCAAGGGGTAGACCTAACTTAATAGGTAAATTCCCAATCTTATATTTTCATGTATTTTAAGTTTACCCCAAAACCCCCAACGTCATTCTATCGCTTACATATTCGTAGTAACGCATAAAGGATAGGAAGAGGGAACTTGGCACAACATACATGATAAACTTGCACAACAATCATGCATAACATGTTAGACTTGCACAACTTAGCATAGTGATCTTGCATATTACCATAAACATGCATAACATGTTAAACTTGCATAACTTAGCATGGTGAACTTGCATATTACCTTAATCATGCATAACTTGTCAAACATGCACAACTTGTCATTTTAAACTTGCATAAATATGCATAACTTGCCAAAACATGCACAACTTGTCAAAACATGCACAACTTGTCATTTTAAACTTGCATAAACATGCACAACTTGCCAAAACATGCACAACTTGTCAAAATATGCACAACTTGTCATTTTAAACCTGCATAAACATGCACCACTTGCCAAAACATGCACAACTTGTCAAAATATGCACAACTTGTCATTTTAAACTTGCATAAACATGCACCACTTGCCAAAACATGCACAACTTGTCAAAATATGCACAACTTGTCATTTTAAACTTGCATAAATATGCATAACTTAATAAACATACAAATCATGGCTTAGCAAACTTGCATAAACATGCATAACTTAATAAACATACAAACCATGGCTTAACAAACTTGCACAAATATGCATAACTTAATAAACATACAAACCATGGCTTAACAAACTTGCACAAATATGCATAACTTAATAAACATACAAACCATGGCTTAACAAACTTGCATAAACATGCATAACTTATAAATCTTGCAAATCATGGCTTAGTATACATGCATAACTTAATAGATTTGCAAATCATGGCTTAGTACCCTTGCATAAACATGCACAACTCAATAAACATACATAAACCTCAACTTTCATCACACATTAACTTTAGAGTTTCTAAAATGAAGGTAAGAGGGCTTACAATGCTTATGCGGACTCAAATGAGTATAACAAATGCAAGAAACCCCTTATGCAACTAATTAAGACCCCCAAATGCAAGCAAACTTGACCAAGACTCCTCCTTTATGACGCCAATAGCAAAACAAGCCTTTAATGCAAGCTAAGGAGGATCATACAAGCCTAAATATGCTTGTATGCATGGAAAATTACTTAGGAATTATTAATGAAGAGATTGGAGGCTAGGGTTCCATGAGAGTTTAGATTTTGGCATAGTTTTGTTGCTAGGATGAATAATGAATGATTTAGGGTAGGTTAGGGTCTTATTTATAGATTAGGTTAGTGTTTTTAGGCCCTAGGATTAACCCTAGATTCAATTAGGTCCATCAGATCCCGGAACTCTCTAGAACCAAGCCACAAGACCCAACCCAAATCAAAAATGGTGCACCAGGCTAAACAGCCGGGCACCCCCTGTCGACAGGGCTGTCGACAGGGCAGTCGACATGCCTAGACCCCTGTCGACAGGCCTGTCGACATGGGGTCCTGGGCGGGATTTTTCCCGCCTTGGCCCAGCTGGCCCAAACCCTTGTTTTTAATTTAAATTTAAATCTGTTTTAATTATGGAAATTTCTGAAAACTTCCATGGGCCTTAACTGGGTCATACGGACTCCGATTTTCGAAAACTCGGACTCTATTTTGCGTATTTTTCCGAGACGAACGCAATGGCATAGCCCGTTTCCCTTGATTCCCATTTTATAATTTAATTCTGCCTCAATTCATGTTATTACAGGTTATTAAAAATACGGGTTGTTACAATTATGGTATTGGGAATTTACCTATTGAGTTAGGTCTACCCATATTCTTAAATATTTGTAATTAATTAGGGACAATTAATACAAATTATGGGGGTGATTAATTAGGTGTAATTAATCGACTAAGACACGAGGTTGGACACTTTTGTAGCATAAGACTACCCGGAACCGACCGGCAAATCCAGCGGCTACAAATGATTGGCCCAATGTGAGAGGTCTTATTCATAAACTAAATACGTGACAAGTGTAAAGACACGAGGTTAGACTCTGTTATGGTGTAAGGCTGCCCGGAACCAACCGGCATATCCAGCTGCCATAAAAGACAGTCTAATGTGAGAGGCCTTTACAAAGATTACGATCTTAATTAATTAAGAAACACTTAAACAAATTAGCATGTAGTGAGGCATGAGGGGTTAAGTGGGTGCCTTGGGTGGCATGTAGTAACTAGTGAGGGTGCCTTGGGTGGCATGAGGAAACTAGTGGGTCGCCTTGGGTGGCAATAGAAAATACGATTAGAATACTTAACCAAAGTGGAACATGTAATTAAACATGATTAAAGGGTTAAGTAAGTGCCTTGGGTGGCATGGGGGAATCAAGTAAGTGCCTTGGGTGGCATGTGGAAATCTAGTGGGCGCCTTAAGTGGGAATTGAAATATGATTAAATGACAAGCTTAAGTAGTAGCTTGTGGGTGCCTTAAGTGGGAATTGAAATATGATTAAATGACAAGCTTAAGTAGTAGCTTGTGGGTGCCTTAAGTGGAAATTGAAATATGATTAAATGACAAGCTTAAGTAGTAGCTTGTGGGGGCCTTAAGTGGCAATTGAAATATGATTAAATGACAAGCTTAAGTAGTAGCTTGTGGGGGCCTTGAGTGGCAATTAAAATATGATTAAAAGACTTAACCAAAATTTATAACATGTAAGTGGACATGGTTAAAGGGTTAAGTGGGATTCACTAGAAATGACAAGCTTAGGTGGGTAGCTTGTGGGGGCCCATTTCAACCAATATCCCAAACGTATCTTCGTGGGCTCGACCCAAGTCGAGGACGGGACACGCATATTGGGCTTGACTATAAGAGGCCAAAATGGGGTAGCGGTGGCAACGCGAGTCCAACGGGTTTCATATGCGTGTGTGGACCCGGGCTGGTAGGTAAGACGTTGTTGCATCGTGTAGGTATAAGCCGTGCACCATTGATTATCGGGTTGCCACTTTGGGGAGTGATACACCCCACTGTGGGGCCAGCACGGGTATCTACGTTAAGGAGCCGATCGCTTGGGGAGTAGTGGGTACACCTAGTGGAGATAGGGGCAGACGGCACCTATGTAGTCAGCTAGGGGTACACGAAACTACTATTAAAAATTACTAAGTACACTTAGTGGGATCAACCTTAAGTAGGAATTACCCTTGGGTGGGTAGAACTGGTGTGGTGCAGTGTAGGAATTACCCTTGGGTGGGTAGATCTGGGGTGGTGCAGTGTAGTAATTATCCTTGGGTGGGTAAATGCGTCTTTACGGTTATCTTAGTTCATCCTAAGTCTAGTTGGCTGCTTAGTGTAGCCATTTATCCCCAGTCGTTACCGTATATCAAGCTCATGTCTTACTCTGGTTACTTTAATGATTGTATTGTTAAAGTTATAGGACTCGCTCAGACTTATGTCTGACCCCGTTGTTTTTATCTTTTTCCCAACCCTCGGGTTATTAGAGTGGGCCTAGCACTAGTGGGCTTTGATCAGACTGCTTTATCTATCTTTTGGAGCTTGGACCGTGGATGTAAAGCTCAGTTTATCTTTTCTATTATGGCTATTAAGTTATGTAGTGGGATTATGTACTTTTGTTTTATCAGGATGGATATTATGTACTTGACTCTTGTTTATGGTTTTGGTGTAACCAAACATGTTTTACTTTCCGCTGCAATGAAATGATGTTTTAAATTCTCAAGTATTACTTATATCTGTCTTGTTGTAATTTTTCTGTTCTATATTCACTTAAAATACTCCACCGATGTTATTGCATTCCCTTAGTGAGTGATCGTAGCGGGTGTGGGGTGTTACACGTGGTATCAGAGCTTAAGGTTACCAGAACAGATAAAATTTTTAGAAAAACTATTTTCTAAGAATATTTTTGAAAGGAGTATTTTCAAAAACATGTCTTTTAAGAGAAAAGTTTTTGAAAGAAAAGCATAATCCCCGATAGCCATATCTTTATCTTTCGAATTCTCCGTTTTGAATCTCTTCCTCTCTCGTTTTGAGTTTCCCCTCCGTGTATAGATGATCTTTCTAAGATAGATAAGAATGGAAAACCACTTCAAGGGACTTAGACGTTAGTCGGATTAGAAGTTGGTTCAAGAAGGAGGAGGACTGGTAGGTACCTATTAGATAGAAGATGGGAGGAAGGCTCAAATAGTTGTTTGGTTAATGAAGGATGAAACCTCATTGGTGGGAGGTTACGAGTGGAGAATGGGAAGAAGAAGGCGAGTAGTTATCCTTTTGGGAGGAATAGGACACCTTATTAGGGTTGTCCAAAGGGGCAAGGGCAAGGTATGGAATCTTCTGGAGGGTAGTTGTATTCCCTCACGGCTAGTGTACCAGATGGGGATAAGACCGTCTAGGTTGGGATTTGGATTTCTTTATTATCCGGTTCGAACTTTATTTGATTCTGACGCATCGAGTTTGTTTATCTCATCATTGTTAGTTGAGTCACTGCACTTAGACACCAGTTTGGTAGATGATCCCTTAGTTGTTTCAAACCCAATTGGGGCTCCATGATGTGTTTGGGTTTGAAAGTTTCTATACTTAGCGTTGAGTTTAGATGTGATGCTTTTTGGGCTTCACGGGCTATGGGTTAGTTTTGGGCATGGACTGGTTATCCAGTAGGGGTGCCGTTCTTGATTTTGAAGGGAGAGTTGTTAGGCTTATGACCCGCTTGGGTAACACTCTCGAGATCTCTTGTAATCCCATGGAATCTGTTATGCTAAGTTATCTAGAATCGCTTGACACGTCGGTCGAGAGTTTGCGATCTGTTAGAGTGGTCCGGGAATACTCGGATGTGTTTGAGGGGGTGAAGGGCTTACCTCCGGAGCGGGAGATTGACTTCCGAATATATCTGGTAGACAATGCCAAACCAGTATCTTGGCCAGTGTGCCACATGGCTCCTCGTGAGAGGAGGGAACTCCATAAGCAAGTAGGCGATTTGCTTGAGAAGGGGTTCATAAGACGAAGTATATCGGAGTGGGGTGCTCCAGTAGTTTTTGCCACGAAGGCGGATGGGTCCCTCAGACTTTGTGTAGGCTAAAGAGAACTAAATGAACTCACAAAGAAGAATAGACACCCATTGCCGAGGATTGATGATCTCTTTGATCAGTTAGTTGGCGCCTCGGTATTTTCGCAGTTGGACTTAGCCATGGGGTTTCGTCAGTTGAGAGTGGCTGAGGATAGTATAGAGAAGACTGCCTTTAGGACTCCGGATGGTTTTTTTTATGAGTGGCTGGTGATGCCATTTGGTTTGACGAACGCCCCCGCATACTTTATTGATTTGATGAGAAGGGTGTTTAGGGAGTACCTAAATAAGTTCGTGATGGTCTTTGTAAATGACATCTTGGTCTTTTCTAGGAGCGAAATAAGTTTTCGTATGTGCTCAATAGGTTGAGCAAAGCCAGTTATGGGATAAACAGTGGTTTTGGAGCGAGACTAGCAAGGACATCCAGAGTTGGACAAGGGCTTAATTATTTAGCCGTTTTTACTAGTATCTTCTCACGTAGGTCGTCTGAATTCGAAGGAGGTATCCCTTGGGTGTTTGTCTGATATTGGTTTAGGCCTTTGGGGTTTGCATTTGGGGGATGTCGAGTTCGACTAGGGTGGTCTGCGTGAGAGATGGACAGTTGTGATGATTTTGGATGGGATTCTTAGCATCCTATGAGTTTGAGATAGCGTATACCCATGGCAAGGGTAACGTGGTAGCGGACGCCTTAAGTAGAAAAAGGTTGTCCTCGAGCTCATTGTTCGTTGAACGACGGAGCTTAGAGTTTATTTCTATGTTTGACTTTAGACCTTCCGTTGACTTTGTACCCAGCTTGCTAGCCTCCTTGGAGGTTAGGCCTACTCTTTTGGGACGGATTGGCGAGGCACAGCGAGACGACCCACAGTTGGTTGAGTTAGTAGAGAAGCTCATAAGGGGGGGAGTCGTCCAGCCATTTGAGTAGGTACACCCTAGATGGTAAGGGGTGGTTGCGTAGAGATGGTAGACTTTGTGTACCGCAAGATGAGGGTTTGAGGAAGGCTATACTTGATGATGCACATCGGTCGAAGATGACCATTCATCCCGGTGGGGACAAGATGAACCAAGACATGAAGCGAGTTTTCATTTGGGCCGGTATGAAAAAAGACGCGGCCGAGTATGTCGCTAGATGCTTGGTGTGCCAACAAGTAAAAGCGGAGCAAAAGAAACCCGGTGGGTTGCTTCACCCATTGGAGGTTCCGCTATGGAAGTGGGACAGTGTCTCGATGGATTTCGTCAATGGATTACCAAGATCGAGGAAGGGTAATACGGGAATTTGGGTTGAGGTAGACAAACTTACTAAGAGTGCCCATTTTACACCCGTGAAGAGTAAGAGGACTGCTCAATGGCTAGTTTCAATCTACATTCGAGAGATTGTTAGATTGCATGGTGTACCTTCCAGCATAGTGAGTTTGATGTTGGGGACATGGTCTTTGTCAAAGTATCTCCGTTACGGAATGTGGTTCGCTTTGGATCTGTTGGGAAGTTAGCACCAAGGTTTGTTGGACCGTTTCCTATTAATGAAAGGGTTGGACAGATGGCCTATAGAGTGGAGTTGCCCGACAGACTTAGTAGTGTACATGATGTATTCCATGTGTCACATTTGAGGAAGTGCCTACATGAGACCGCAGAGGTGGTAGAGCCGAGCTTGCTTAGAGAAGTAGAGATAGAGCGTGATGCGACTATTCGACGAGCTCCTACACGCATCCTTGCGTCAGAGATTAAGAGGTTGAGAAACAAGGAGGTTCAACTAGTCAAAGTGCAATGGGGAGAAGATGAGAGCAACGCTACTTGGGAGACGGAAGCGAAAATGCGTTCATTATACCCATTCCTTTTTGAGGGTATGTCTTTTAACTTCTCCTTTATCGTTTGTCTAGTACTTATCTTATCTTTAGTATGTCCACTTGTTAGTGCCTTTGACCTTTAGATAGGGTAAACCTATGGTTGAAACATGTGTTTGAGACATGTTATGATTGATGGATGCAAGTGTTTGCTAGTGGTTGCTCGTGGATGCATATACACACACTCTAGACACTAGATCGGCTCAATCACTTCATATTGCATATTGCATATAATTGTGTGTAGGTAGCTATATTTATGGATGTATAATGGTTGTGTTATCATATGGATGATGCATTTTGGTGAATGATTGTGCACTCATGTAGATATAGTATGTGTCGATAGGGTTCTTTCGCATACATATTGGATGCATGGCACTATCACGGTTTGCATATGTTCATACATTAGATAGGGAACATATACACACACTTTTTGCATATGCTCATACATCAGTAGAAATTGTTTTAAGGACAATGGATGCCCGTGTTTGATGGATTGAGTAGATGTTTGTTTGGATGGTAGGACATGCATTCTCCTTAACTTGGAGATTTCGGGGACGAAATCCTTTAAGGAGGGGAGAATGTAACACCCCGAATTTCAGTTAACACTGATATTCACTAATTACAGAATTAATAATCTCAGATGTGAGAATCAGGGGAAGCGGGTTACGTCATTGTGTTCGTCTCGGAAAAATACGCGAAATAGAGTCTGAAATTTTGTAAATCGGAGTCTGTATGACCCGGTTAAGGCCCAAAGAAGTTTTCGGGAAATTTGAATTTCGAAACATGCGGAAATGGGGGCCAGGCGGGAAAATTCCCGCCCAGCCAAGTCGACTTGGCTGTCGACAGGGCTGTCGACTTGCCTGTCGACATGCCTGTCGACTTGGCAGTCGACAGGGCTGTCGACTTGGCCTGTCGGCTGATTCTGGCCTGGGTGCACCTGGTTGAGTTTTGGGCTGGGTTGGAGGGCTTGGGACGAAATCTGACGGACCTAAACTAACCTAGGGTTAATCTAAGGGTCTAAAACACATCCTAATCCTATAAATAAGACCCTAAGCTAGCCCTAAATGATCATAATCCTATCCTCTAACTAAACTATGCCAAAATTTTCTATGATCATGTCCTCCGCACAAAACCCTAGCCTCCATCCTCTTTCTAAACTATTTCTATGAAGGCTTTCATGTTCATACAAGCATTTTTAAGATGTATGAGTGATCATTAGCTTGCATTCATCATCAAGTTGCAAGCTTTATTTTCAAGGCTAGAGTTTTTGGGTGATTTTTGGCAAGGGTTTGCTTATAGGAGTTTAGTGGTGAGTTTCTATCACTTTAATAATCAATTGCTAAACTAAGTAGATGAGATATGATGAGATCATATGGTTTTGCTTGCGGATCAATGGGTTTTAGGTCATATGTTATGATGCTAGTTTGCTAATCACTATGTTTAACACTTATTCATGATGACACTATGTTTATGCAAGTTAAGTGTTTGGGTTTATGCATGTTAAGTGGTGGGTTTTATGCATGCTAAATATTTGGTTTTATGCATGCTAAGTGTTTGGTTTTATGCAAGTTATGATGCAAGTTTGTCTCTTTTTATGATATGCATAATATATGCAAGTTTGCCTCTAAGTATAGCATGTTATGCAAGTTCATATGCAAGTTATGATGCAAGTTCATATGCAAGTTATGATGCAAGTTCATATGCAAGTTTGTCTCTTTTTATGATATGCATAATATATGCAAGTTTGCCTCTATGTATGACATAAGTACATGTGCAAGTTCATCCCTTTTAGACCTATGACATATATGCAAGTTGACACTTTTATGATAGGTCTATGACATGAACATTTAAGCAAGTTACCATCTTTATGACATATGTGATTCATGCAAGTTTGGGTTGGTTATTTATGCAAGTTGGGTTTATGGTCATATATGCAAGTTGACACCTTTTAAACCCATGATAATGCTAATGATATGCTAAGTTGAACCCATTGTGTGTATGATGAATCTTCTCTTTTGAAGTATGTCATGTTAATGTATTTACGTGGGGACGATGGGGTAAAAATTAATGAACACATAAAATTGTGTGAAGTGGGTATGATTAAACATACCATAAAGTGGATGGACATAATTGGGAATTTACCTATTAAGTTAGGTCTACCCATATTATGGAATTGGGAATTTACCTATTGAGTTAGGTCTACCCATATTCTTAAATATTTGTAATTAATTAGGGACAATTAATACAAATTATGGGGGTGATTAATTAGGTGTAATTAATCGACTAAGACACGAGGTTGGACCCTTTTGTAGCATAAGACTGCCCGGAACCGACCGGCAAATCCAGCGGCTACAAATGATTGGCCCAATGTGAGAGGTCTTAGTCATAAACTAAATACGTGACAAGTGTAAAGACACGAGGTTAGACTCTGTTATGGTGTAAGGCTGCCCGGAACCAACCGGCATATCCAGCTGCCATAAAAGACAGTCTAATGTGAGAGGTCTTTACAAAGGTTACGATCTTAATTAATTAAGAAACACTTAACCAAATTAGCATGTAGTGAGGCATGAGGGGTTAAGTGGGTGCCTTGGGTGGCATGTAGTAACTAGTGGGGGTGCCTTGGTGGCATGAGGAAACTAGTGGGTCGCCTTGGGTGGCAATAGAAAATACGATTAGAATACTTAACCAAAGTGGAACATGTAATTAAACATGATTAAAGGGTTAAGTAAGTGCCTTGGGTGGCATGGGGGAATCAAGTAAGTGCCTTGGGTGGCATGTGGAAATCTAGTGGGCGCCTTAAGTGGGAATTGAAATATGATTAAATGACAAGCTTAAGTAGTAGCTTGTGGGTGCCTTAAGTGGGAATTGAAATATGATTAAATGACAAGCTTAAGTAGTAGCTTGTGGGTGCCTTAAGTGGAAATTGAAATATGATTAAATGACAAGCTTAAGTAGTAGCTTGTGGGGGCCTTAAGTGGCAATTGAAATATGATTAAATGACAAGCTTAAGTAGTAGCTTGTGGGGGCCTTGAGTGGCAATTAAAATATGATTAAAAGACTTAACCAAAATTTATAACATGTAAGTGGACATGGTTAAAGGGTTAAGTGGGATTCACTAGAAATGACAAGCTTAGGTGGGTAGCTTGTGGGGGCCCATTTCAACCAATATCCCAAACGTATCTTTGTGGGCTCGACCCAAGTCGAGGACGGGACACGCATATTGGGCTTGACTATAAGAGGCCAAAACGGGGTAGCGGTGGCAACGCGAGTCCAACGGGTTTCATATGTGTGTGTGGACCCGGGCTGGTAGGTAAGACGTTGTTGCATCGTGTAGGTATAAGCCGTGCACCATTGATTATCGGGTTGCCACTTTGGGGAGTGATACACCCCACTGTGGGGCCAGCACGGGTATCTACGTTAAGGAGCCGATCGCTTGGGGAGTAGTGGGTACACCTAGTGGAGATAGGGGCAAACGGCACCTATGTAGTCAGCTAGGGGTACACGAAACTACTATTAAAAATTACTAAGTACACTTAGTGGGATCAACCTTAAGTAGGAATTACCCTTGGGTGGGTAGAACTGGTGTGGTGCGGTGTAGGAATTACCCTTGGGTAGGTAGATCTGGGGTGGTGCAGTGTAGTAATTATCCTTGGGTGGGTAAATGCGTCTTTACGGTTATCTTAGTTCATCCTAAGTCTAGTTGGCTGCTTAGTGTAGCCATTTATCCCCAGTCGTTACTGTATATCAAGCTCATGTCTTACTCTGGTTACTTTAATGATTGTATTGTTAAAGTTATAGGACTCGCTCAGACTTATGTCTGACCCCGTTGTTTTTATCTTTTTCCCAACCCTCAGGTTATTAGAGTGGGCCTAGCACTAGTGGGCTTTGATCAGACTGCTTTATCTATCTTTTGGAGCTTGGACCGTGGATGTAAAGCTCAGTTTATCTTTTCTATTATGGCTATTAAGTTATGTAGTGGGATTATGTACTTTTGTTTTATCAGGATGGATATTATGTACTTGACTCTTGTTTATGGTTTTGGTGTAACCAAACATGTTTTACTTTCCGCTGCAATGAAATGATGTTTTAAATTCTCAAGTATTACTTATATCTGTCTTGTTGTAATTTTTCTGTTCTATATTCACTTAAAATACTCCACCGATGTTATGGCATTCCCTTAGTGAGTGATCATAGCGGGTGTGGGGTGTTACAATAAACATGATGGAGTGCATATGCTTCCCTAATGATTACTCTACCCTAATACCAGTATAACCAGAACGAGATGATCCCAACACTATCAAATGGTAGACTTAGGCATATGCCCAGATGTGTCCTAACTACTATCCTAATCGATCGGCTCCATAATCCGCGTAGATACTTTGTGCCGACCCCACAATAGGAGGTATCACTTCATGAAGTGGCAACCCCTTGTTTTCATAATGTGCACAACCATATCTACAGGTGTCACAGTCGTATTATTCCCCTCTGCCCGGCCCATGCACGTACATGACCCGGTCGGTTTGCGCCGCCCACACCGTCCTCCGTGTTTGGATCTCTTACAATCAGTTCAGTAAGCGTGCCCCTTCTCCGACCTAGTTCGGAGTACTTTGTTTGATACCCACTATGGGTTACTGATTGAAACAGGTCCCACACAATGTGATACAAGCTCTCCCCTTTGTCTTGTATCCCCTACTAGGTTTTCCATCTGGTTATGTATACCACTAGATGTCTTTGATTACATAACCCTATCATTTCTACAATTATGTTTACCCTAGAAAGGTGTCCTTAATTACATAACTTTTTATTTCCATCAGTTATGTATAGCACTAGGTGTCTTTAATTATATAACCCTATCAGGTTAAGTTTGTGGGCCTATATGTAAATATTACCCACCCCCTCAGATTTACTTAATCCACCCACTGTTCAATCAAGTTTACTTTACTCCAACTTAAGTTTATATTCATACAATCCCTATGGATTCAACTAGGTTAAGTATTCCAATTTATTACCATATCTTAATTTATGGTTACAGTATGCTAGACCTCTCACATTAAGCCTACCATTTGTGGATGTTGGACACGTCGAGCAGGTCCGGCCAGACTTATTCCATAAATCAGGCTTAACCTCATGTCTTAGCGTGTCTCGTATTTGTGCACTTAGACCTCTCACATTAGATTCAACATTTGTGGTCGCTGGTTATGCCGAACGGTTCCAGGCAGACTGCCATCGCAAGTGCAATCGAACCTCGTGTCATAAGTGTCGTTACAGTTTCTAATTGCTGTAATCCTAGGCATTTCATTATTATCCAATTTTACCAATGTCTTTATAGGTGTTCATGCCCCTTTTTCCCATTATGTTCATATTGAATTATATGTCCAAATTCATGTTCATAAACATTATCCAAGTTATGCCAATTTTAATGTTTTCCCCCGTTCCCTAACTAACGCATTCGCATATATTTAGTGGCATGCCTAGGCTAGAAAATAGCCTACATATAAACAATGAAAAGAGAAAGGTGATGGGAAGATGAAAATAGTGATTATTCTAACAAAAGTGGCATAAATATATATTGGCATAGTGATAAGGTGGACATATAAGAATAGATCTAAGAACTTGTGATAATTAAACTAGTTCTAACATGGTAGGAATGTCATAGTAAATATAACAAGATCTAAATAATGATTTAGATGTCCAACTAGTTCAGATCCAGTATGATAGGCGCAAGGTGATCTAAATAATAAACTGGATCTAAAATCAAAAAGTAGATCTGACATAGTAAAGGCTAAGATCCACATCATAGTTATGTCAGAATGTCATAGGTTCACAAGTCACAATAGATCCGATATGATAAAGATTGAGATCCAAGTCATAACCAATTCAGAATGTCATAGATTCACAATTTACAATAGATCTGGTATAATTCAGTCACATGAATAAATCCAAACCATAGTCATATCATTTTTACTTTTATTCATTTAAATCTAAAAGTAACTAAAAACTCACTGTGTTTGGATTAGAAAATAAAACTAGAAGAAGAACAGATCTGCACTTGAATCTCTAAGTCTTTAATTGCAGAAGAAGGAAAAAGAATCCGATTTAGTCCAGGCACTGACAGCATTTGGCCTCCATTAATTTCCAGTGAAGAAAACAGGAGAAATGGACATTTATTTATCGCTATCGGCCCCAGAACTCGTCATGCCACGTCAGCCCTAGGGGGGTCGACCCTGATGTTGGCACCCCCTCTAGGATGTCGACTCCCCTAGAGCGGAACTTTGCCGCTCTCCGAATTTTGATTTTTGAACTGTTTTTTGGATAAGTTTGGACTGATATGTATATTTAATTCTTCTGCGCGTATACAAACGTTAAACCGTCATAACTTCTTCATACGGTGTCCATTTTATGCAAAGCAATTGTCCATCTTGACGAGAATTTCGAGACGGACGTAATGGTGCAGCCCATTTCCCTTAATTCTGAATATTAAATTAATTATTATTTAATTTATCCTCTTTAATGTTGATAAAATTTCATGGTGTTACATTCTCCCCTACACAAAGGATTTCGTCCCCGAAATCTTCAAGTTAAGAAGAATGTATCCTACCGTCTACATCCATCTAATCATCCATCAACCATAAGCATCCATTATCCTTAAAGATTTCTAATGTTTGATATGAAAATATGCAATGGTGTGTGTATATGTCCCAATACTAATGCGAAAATCAGGTGATCTACTGATCCAGTTGATCTCCTTAATGCAATGTATGTTAGTGCCATAAATCCAATATGTGTGCAAATAACCCTATTATAACATGTACGTTCTATATGTGTGCACAATCATTCGTCCAAATGCAACATCCATGTGATGATACATCCAACTTCATCCATTAAAAGAAAAAGGCACACACATCCATATGCGGTGTGAGAGTGATTGAGCCGATCTGGTGCCTAACACTACAACAAAAACAACATATTACAACTTTAATTTTACAACCGTGGTAAAAGCACCGTTGTAATAAATGTTTTTTACAACTTTTTTCCAGAAAAGTTGTAATAAACTTATTTTTAACAACTGTGTTATTTTGACAGTTGTAATAAAAGCCTATCACAACCTTTATTTTTTGACTGTTGTAATATATGACTATATTTTAATATAATTAACTACTAATAATTAATATTTAATACATTTATATTGATTATTTATAATTAGTAACTAATAATTACTATTAATAATCAATTAGGAAGTAATACTTATTATTAGTATTTAATAGTTATGGGTAGTTATTATATTTAACATCTAATATTTCATGTAACGAACCTTTCTTTTATGACAATTGCAATACATATTTATTTTTAACAATTCTTATATTAAAATTTAAGAATAATAATTAATATTCAATAATAATTTTATAAACTTATAATAATTATTAATTACTACTAAATAATTACTAAATTGAAGTTATTTTTAAATAATTATTGTTAAGTATTTAATAGTTAATATCTAGTAACATATACATAATAATTAAGATGCAATAATAACTAAGAAGAAATAAGTGATAATTAGATAATAATAATAATTAAATATTATCATATAATATTAATAACTACCCATGAATAAGAAAATTAATAGTTAATTTGAAAGATGGAGTAATTTTTGTTAACAATTAGTAATTAATAATTAATAGTTAATTGATAATTATTTGATTAATAATAAATAAATAAGTATTAATTGCACAATTTAATTAATAATTAACAAATAATTCATTGTTAAATCCTAGTAATTAATGCGTCTGATTTGAATGGTATGTAACACAAGATGATAGGCTAAAGAAACGAAAATTTCGTTGGCTCCAAAGAACGAAATTTCTGGCTCCAAAACGAAATTTTTTGGCTCCAAAACAAAAATTTCGGATGTAATCACCTCTTCCTCTCTCCCAACGTTCTTCTTCTTCCAAACGTTCTTATTCCAAGCAAAAATTTCGGATGTAATCACCTTGCCCTTATAACCTCGTAATAAATTCTACCTCTAGCCTCCAGACGTTCTTCTTCCAAACCCTAATCCAAATTCGAGATCTGTTAAATTATCCATACCCGAAACCCACTAAAATTATCCAAGCCGAACCCAATTAGAAGAGGAGGCGTTGCTTCCTTTTTACGTCCAGAGGTGAATTCCTTTTCAGGTCCGCGGTGTATCTGTTCGAAGTAGCTGAATCGAAGCTATTTGGTTGAGTTTTCAGATGAAAACCTCGGTATCCAGGCCGAAGGAGCTGCTTCCGTTTG
Source organism: Allium sativum (assembly GCA_030737875.1). NCBI lineage: Eukaryota > Viridiplantae > Streptophyta > Magnoliopsida > Asparagales > Amaryllidaceae > Allium > Allium sativum. The sequence goes on from CM060912.1 coordinate 156,043,339, forward strand.
GTACTTTTTTTTTCATTTTTTTTGTATGGTTCTATTTGGTTTGATATGATTATATTTATTCTGTTTGCTTCCTTTTTTTTGTATGGTTCTATTTGTCATCCTTTTCCTGCGATATTTCTTTCCACTGTCCATCTTCTTCCCAAATAAGAGGGATTCTTAATGCAGTAGAATTGACTGGCACTAAAATTGGTACTGGAAGTTATGTCCAACCTCTAATTAAAGTCAAATTCAGATTTTGTACAATTTTAAATATTAGAATTCAACTGCAAGATATGCTTCTTAAACTGGAAAGTTGTTTTGCCAACAAGCATTGAAATAGTTATTTTTTAAGTTAGATTTGATTATAATTGCATTACTATTCAATACTCTTTCATGGAGTAACAAGTTTATCTCATTTGTTGTTATTTTTGAATGTTTCAGCTACCTGAAGTTAATGTTTATTGGAAAGAAGAATAACGAGAGACGATTGTTTGGTGGACGGATTTCAACTCATGAATTAGGTTGTACTGCTTTGACTGTTATTTTCATCCTTCTTTACTATCACTCAAGCTATACAGTTTAGCACAATCATGAAAATGAAGCAATTATCTTGATCTCTATAACTGAAATATGTTGATTTCAATAATATATAGACTGCTGCATATGCAGTAAGAACGATCAAAATTATGGCAGCATATAAATGAAACCGTGTCAAACAATGATTTTGTCTGGCTGTTAGTGTGGATTACAACTGTGGTATGTTTAATTTAGGTCGAATAGGACTAAATAATAGGCACCGTTAATGCGAAATGCATTAAGAGAATTTTAAATTATGTTATTGTTGGATTATTCTCTTTTCTCTTTTTAATGATTGAGAAGTTTCAAGTTTGTTACTTTTGAGATTATTGAAAAGATTAATTAACTTTAAAACTTTTTTCCACCATTGACATTTTTTGCATATGATTACCATAGTTATTTGAAATCATATGAAAGGGCCCAAAGTGGAGTTTTGTTCATGATGCAAAATGACCTAGGACTGGCCATGGTTGAGGCTTATGTTATGTGAACTTGTCCAGGTATGATTTCATTTCGGCATGGATTATAAAAGAAAAACTTTGTTGAAACTTATGATTTATTGCATGTCCAGGTATGTCGATTCTTATATATATATATATATATATATATATATATATATATGTGTGTGTGTGTGTGTGTGTATGTATGTGTGTGTATATATATATTGCAACTTGTGTATAGAATGTTAGTTATGTTTGATGCTATTAAGATTTGGTATTGTTGGCTTAAAAAAACACTTTCTGTTCTTTTTTCTAACAAACATATTCTTTTGCAACAGGTCTCACAGCACTGCAGTGAACTTGCACCAAAAAGATAAATGGCATAAAGATTTTGTTCTCTTCGACTTGTGTACTCCAGTAGGAAATGCAATTTTTTGTGGATAATTTGTGCTTGTACTAAGTTTTTTTGTAACGGGCAAGTATGTAATAATGTGTGAAATATTTTTTAAAACTTATTGTTTGTAATACCGAAAATTTGAGTATTTTAATATTATTTTTTGCAAATAACTGTAATATCTGATTTGCTTGTAGAGTATTGCTATATTTAGTGTATTGTTCATTTCAGTTGCAAAAGGTGCCTATTTTTTTTTAAATGCAACTGTCAATCACAACGGTGCATAACAGTTGTAATAGATATTTTTACAACGGTGCATAACTGTTGTAATAAAGTTTATTACAACGGTGGAAAACAGTTGTAAAATATACGTATTACAACGGTGCTGCAACGGTGCAAAAAAGTTGTAAAAGATATTAGTCTATTACAACTTCTTTATACACAACGGTTTGCCCACCGTTGTAAAATGTCTATTACAACGGTGTTCCACCGTTGTAATAGGGTCATTTCGTTGTAGTGTAATGTGTGTGTGTATGCATTCACAAGCAGCCACTAGCAAACACTTGCATCCGCTTGCATCCATCAAACATAACATATTTCAAACACATGTTTATAGTCATGGGACTCCTACCTAAAGGTCGAAGATTTTATCGGTAGATGTGCTTAAATGATAGAAACAGGCATAAATAAAACCTTGGAAAGGATTTAAGAACATACCCTAAAAAAGAAAAGGGTACGAAGCACGAATCTTGTCTTCGATCTCCCAAGTCGCATCCTCTGGGTTATCTCCCCACTAAACCTTCAACAACTTGATTTCTTTATCGCGTAGCTTCTTAACTTCTGATCAAATAATACGAGTATGAACTCGCTAACTGTTGCCTCTCATTCCAATTCCACTTCCTCTAATATACTTGGCTCAACAACTTCTGCGGTATCATGTTAGCACTTTTGCAAATGAGAAACATGGAAAACATCGTGAACGCCGGATGGTCTGTTAGGTAGCTTTACTCTGTAGGCCATTTGGCTAATCCTTTCTGTTATGGGAAATCACCCTACAAATCTTGGAGCCAATTTCCCTACAGATCCAAACCAAACACATTTATCAATGGAGATACCTTTAAGAAAACCACATCTCCCACTTCAAATTCGATATCAGTCCTTCTATTGTCTGCATAAGATTTTTGCCTATCTTTTGCAGTCTTCATTCGCCGTCTAATAAGATTAATCTTCTCGGACGTTTCCCTAACTATATCTGGTCCAAGCAATAGACTTTCTGTAGATTCCCACCAACAAGTTGGTGACTTACTGGGTCGTCCGTATAATGCTTCAAAAGGTGTCATGCCAATGCTAGCTTGGTAACTGTTGTTTTAGGCGAACTCTACTAAAGGAAGATTAATTCTCTTCCCAAGTACCTCCAAAGTCAAGGATAACAACCTTAAAAGATTCTCTAGAACTCTGTTCACCCTCTCCTTTTGTCCATTGGTCTGAAGATGATAACCGATGCTCAAACATAACTGTGTACCTAATGCTTCCTGCAAGGTCGTCCAAAATTCGCTAGTAAAGATGGGGTCACGATCACTTACGATGCTGGAAGGTATTCCATGAAGACGAACTATCTCACGAACGTAAACTGCTGCCAACCATGATGCTGACTCTTACTCTTGACTCGAATGAAATGAGCGCTCTAAGTTAGCCTGTCCACTACTACCCAAATACTGGTGTTTCATTTCTTTGATCTAGGCAAACCATCTATGAAATCCATAGAGAGCTCTTCCATTTCCACTGCGGAACCTCCAAAGGACGAAGTAAACCACCGAGCTTCTTCTACTCGGCTTTAACTTGTTGGCAAACTAAACATTGAGAAACAAACTCCTCCACATCTATCTTTATCCCAACCCAAAAGAAAACCTGCTTCATATCCTTATACATCTTATCGCCACCTCGATGAATGGTCATCTTAGAATGATGGGCTTCTTCTAGGACTGTCTTTATCAAGCTCTCAATTCTAGGAACACATAGCCTTCCATCTCATCGCAACCACCCTTTATCATCGATGAAATATCTGCTGAGGTGACTAGAAGTCTCCCCTTTACTGAGCCTATCCATGATGTCTGAAATCCGTGGATCATTTCGCTGCAAAGCTCCTATCTGATCCATAAGAGTAGGTTATATCTCCATCAATGCAAACAAAATAGGAAAAAGCTCGGTGGAGGGTCTAAAGTCAAAAGTTGATATAAATCCCAAGCTTTTCATTTCCACAAACAAAGGACTTAAAACCATCCTTTCTCGACTCAGTGTGTCTGGCACCACATTACCCTTGCTAGGGGTATAAGCAATCTCGAAGTCGTATGATGCTAAGAACTCCATCCATCTCTGGTGCCTCAGATTAAGATCATTTTGTGAGAACAAGTACTTGAGAGATTTATGATAAGTGTACAACTCGAACTTCTTTCCAAGAAAATAATGACACCACATCTTAAGCGCGAATACTATGGCAGCTAGCTCTAAGTCATGGGTAGGGTAGTTCTTCTCATGAACCCTTAGCTGTCTCCCTCCATTACATACTAACTCTTGCATCAGAACCGCACCAAGCCTTGTACCACATGCGTCAGTGTATATTGTAAACACTTTATTTCCATGTGGCAACGTCAAGACTGGGGTTGTTGTCAAAGCCCTCTTTAGTCTTTGGAAAGCAACATCACAATCTATATCCCACGTAAATGCCAAGTTTTTCTTCGTCAACCTGGTGACTGGAGCTGATATCTTTAAGAAGTCCTTAATGAACTCCCATAATAAACTACCACTACCTTCGCGGGATCTACTGCTATCCCTTCTTTAGAAACCACGTGCCCTAGAAATCTCACCTCTTTTCTCCAAAAATGGCATTTGGAGAACTTTGCCTTAAGCTAATGCGCACGTAGAGTCTTCAAAACTTCCCTTATATGCAAGGCATGCTCTTCCTCACTCTTTGAGAAGATCAAGATATCATCAACAAAGATCACAATAAATTTGTTTAGAAACTCCCAAAATACCTTTCTCATCAAATCAACAAAATAGGCGGGTGCATTCGTCAAACCAGAAGGCATTACAAGCCATTCAAAGAAACCATCTGGAGTTCTAAAAGCGGTCTTATCTATACTGTCTTCCGGCACCCTCAACTGATGGAACCCCGTGGCCAAATCCAACTGAGAAAACACTGATGCACCAACAAGCTAGTCAAACAAGTCATCTATCCGCGGGAGTGGGTGCCTGTTCTTCTTAGTGAGTTTATTCAAATCCCTATAGTCTACACACACGCGAAGCGAACCATCCGCCTTAGTCATGAATACCACCGGAGCACCCCATTCAGATATGCTTCGCCTAATAAACCCTTTTTCGAGTAGCTCCCCTACTTGTTTACTAAGCTCCCCTCTTTCCCTTGGAGCCATATGGCGCACAGGTAACGCAACTGGCTTTGCGTTATCTACCAAATATATGCGAAAGTCGATCTGTAAACCCCAAACCTCATCAAAGACGTCAGGATATTCACGGACTACTGAAATAGATTGCAGATCATCGATAGATGCATCCAGAGACTCTAGGAAACTAAGCATGACGGACCCTTGCGGGTCACAAGAAATCTCGAGGGTCTTCCAATGACAGGTCAGAAGCCTAATGACCCTCCTCTCACAATCTAGAATGGCACCATACGTGGCTAGCCAGTCCATTCCTAGAATCAACCCATAGCCCATGAACCTGAGCACATACGCGTCGCACTCAAACTCGACGCCTAAAATAGATATTCTCAAACCCCGACAAATCATAGATAAATGAGCCGAACCACCAATAGAGTTGGAGAAAACTACGGGATCCACTACCATACTAGTATTTAAGTGTAGAGATTCAACACAGAACTAGATATAAATGAGTGTGAAGCGCCAGAATCAAAAAGAGTTCTAATAGGTGACTGGAAAGAGAAATCAAACCTTCTACAGAAACTTTCCTACCTCTGTCTGGAGCACTGGTCGTGAGAACATTTACTTGTCCTCCAGAAGTCCTTGCCCTTTGACCTTGTCCCCGTTTCTTCGGGCACTCCCTAGCAAAGTGTCCGACTTCTCCACAGTTAAAGCAAGTATTCTTCCTTCTCTTGCAGTACTTTACCAAGTAACCCTCGTGTCCATAACTGTTACACTTCCATTTATCCTTAGCCTTGTCATTTTTTCCTCCTTTCTTCTGTTGTTGTCCCTTACTAGGCCATACCTTCTTATTCTGCGTTGTTTCCCCAACCTTAACTTCCTTCTTCTGTAACAACCTGGATTTTCAGAACAAATTTAAAAATTTTATTTTACCAATTTTAATGGATTGTGAATTTTTTTTTTTAATAATAATGACTAAAAACTTATTTAAATCGAAGTTAGAACGAAAATTTATAATTTAATTATAAAAGAAGTTAGAAATGGCGCGATAGTTTGAAAATTCGATTTCAAATTCCAAATGAATGTACAAGATTCGAAATAAATCGAATTTTAGTGAAACAAGAAATATTTGAATCTATTTAAAAATATCTTCGCAACGAATCTAAAAAATTGAAATTTCATAATGGAAATTGAAAGTTATGCCCGGTTTCAAATTTAAAATAGTCGCTATGGAATATATATATATATATTTTAATATAATAAATAGCCATTTTGCAAACGACCTTCGTTTTCGACGAAACCACTTTTGTTGGATCGAGAATGTCAAATTATTGCTAGATTCCAAATTTCATAATTTTTGGAATTAATATGTGAGCACAGTAAATTTAAATGTGTTTTTCCAGTTTAAATTTGAATTGGTCGATCAGAAAATGGCCATTTTTCAAATGGTCACCAAATTCGATGAAATTAATTTTCTCAGGACCATATCGTCAACACAAAGCTAGATATAATTTTTAGAGTCAGTATGTGGCCCCGGTAATTTAAAATGTACGTTTAAATTTAGTATATATTGATTTATATTTTAATTTAAAGAAAAACTGATCAAACCATTAGAATTGGCTTACAAAACATATTTCATTGTGTCCGGAATAAGGGTATTTAGCTAGGGGTGACAGTCGTTGAGTTTCGTTTGGAGTTCGGATGGCTTAACAAGTTATTTTCATGAATTAATTAATTAAATAATATAAAATACTCTATATATACTCTTGAAATACGCAATACGCAGAAAACCCTAATCTCATTTTAACATCCGCCACCCTGAATTAGACGGCCATGAACCTCCCAATTTGCTCCTCCGATTTCTCCTTCCTCACGCAATAATCAAACATCACTCCAATGTATAACTTCTTCAGTTCGATGAGCTCCACACTTTGAACGGCTATGGTCGGCTTTCATTGAGTTTTCTTCTTGGATTTTGTGCGTAAACGCTCGGCGTTTGGAGTTGTTTCCTGACCACTAGAGGTGGTCGAGTTCGACGGAGGTCCTGGCCAAGGCGACGCTCGTGTTGGGCTAGGGTTTGGCGGCGATGGATGGGCTGCCGGAGGACTGTGGTGCGTGCGATGTTGGCAAAGAGGTGGAGAGCTTTTACCGTGAGTAACAGGAAGGTTTATCCTGGAATAAGAAAAAGATAGCAATGCTTTTGTGTTAAACGTAATTAAAAAGTGTAATTTTTTAATTAATTATATTTAAATTATTTCGAAATTGTATTAACTTTAAGTTGCTATATCTTTGCCAAATGCTATCAGAATTTCGTAAAACGAAATGCGTTGGAACCGCCTTGGAGAACACTGGATTTTTAATAGAATTAAATACCGGTTTAATTTTATTAAAATAATCGTTATTCAACAATTTCAAAACCGACCAATGTGAGAACTCCTTTCACTCTATTTTTTTTACAGTTAAATTCATAATAGGATGTAGACGGTGCTCAGCAGCAGCCGACACCATTGATTGTACAAACCATGATCGTCTGTTTGGATTGTGATTTGGATTGTTATTGTTTGATATTGTTTTATATAAAAATCGTTTATATAATATATATATAATCATGAAACGAAAATAAAATGTTTAAAACAGTAAAGGTTTACATTTTTATTATATATAAGAAATAAGGAAAAATATTCATTTCTTGGAATTAAATGATTGAACAATAAGAACAACATTTTTACGGTATGTTTAATTCTTTAAAAATATTCAAGTTTGAATAAAAATGTGTTAATGTAACAACCCAGATTTTTAGAAGGGGGTTGTAATAGCTCAGAAAATTTTGGCGTTAGAAATAAATTAAGATTTAACGTTAAAACAAGTACTTATACTTGGATTTTTACATAGAATTTAGAATTTTATCTATCTTGAAACGTAATTTGAATATTTAACTTTGAATTCTTTTCATAAAATTGTTTGATTATGAATATTTTTCTAAATAATTATGACCCACAATATTAAGGGAATTAGATATTTAATATTGAAATTTTATTCAACTTGAAAAATATACGGTATGATTAATTAGAAAGAGACGTATTTACAAATTTAAAGGAGCTGATTTATTTTAAAAACACGTTTGAAGTCAGATTGATAAGTGTAATTTAGATTTGTAATTGGATAACTTGATGTCAAATTCATTTTAAAGCATGGTTTCAAATATATAATTAGAAATTCTAAATTTTATTGTTAATTTATTTTATTTTCCTTTTTCGTAAGTGCAGTTCATTCCTAAACGACAATAGTTGAATATGCGGTCGATGAATGAACAAGTAAGGAATAAATTATGAAATAAAATTCGCATATTTTACATTAACCTTTAAATTTAGTTTATGATAAGCAGTTGTTAAATATATAATAATGCATTTAAACAAGTTAATGGTGTCGTTTATTCCCGCTGTGTACCGTTCAGCAGAAGCGTTCGCTTGATTTATTCCTTTCGTTCAAACAATTTTCATTGTTTAGCCCAACGTTTACTTCAAACTATATGTGAGAATTTTGAATCCAAATTTGGATGTTGAACATGTTTGCCCTTGCTGAATATTATTCCCACTTGTCCTTGACACCTTATTTTGGCTTACCATGTGGTGTCCTCTTCCTGTGTCTAGATCCTTCGGTTTGAATTATAAAGAGAGCGTGCATCTTCTTATGGGGAGGGGGGTGAGAGGAGAAAAATAATTCATAGTTCCCGAAACTAAATTTTGTTCTTCCGCCAAAATTCATTTATTCTCAAATCGCTCCACTTTTCCCCAAACCCGAACTTCACCGTAATGGCTCCAACGAAAATCAGGCACTGTTCTTCATCCCCTGCCATGCAAACAGTCGTGCGCAACCACCTGTCACCCAAAGTCATCGCATTGGCTTCCGGTCCAAAACCCGTGCTCGAGACCTCCCTCCATCATCGATTTGAGGTAAGCTTTAGCTTACGATTAAATTATTTCAAGTTCGCGACATTAGATTCATCGAGTATGATCCGTTTGGGACTGTTGTTTGCCCCCGTTGTCAACTGCTTTGGCTTGACTGGGGCATATTGATAGTCTTTTTTTACTTAGATATGAAATAAGTGTGTGCCTACAACTTTGGGTCACTTTAAATATGTGCATTCCCATCTTTTACTGTTTTTTTTTTCACCGCTAGCTACACACTAGAAGCACCAATTTATGTTGTTGTATTGTTCGAATGAACGCTTAAGCACCATGAGCATGAAATACTTCATGCATACCTTTGCAATTGTGTTAGTACCACTTAAAATTGCTTCTATATACATTTTCCCTGGTTTGCACTGTTGCCGGGCTTATGCATGTACCTTTTGTATCTATGACTGTCCTGTGATATGCTTACCGTGTTACTTGTCGTCTAGTTTAAGTCTGAATACACTTTTCACGCAACACTTATGACTGGATCCTCCTTATGAGTTCTAATTGCACTGATGATATTCATGTATGTGGTTTTAATTATGTTGTTAAGGGTGTTCTGAACATATAATGTGCCATATAATTTGCTGTCACTATTGTACATTCCTGGGCACAACCATCTGTTGTATTTCTTCTCCCTTTATCTTTATGCTCCGTTTTAAAACATCCATGCATGAGCTACCCTATCCAAGCCTGTAACCTGATTTTTGCTTTGCATGAATCCCGCAACCATGCATGTTCTGACGCATGGTTTGAGTATGTTGCCTTAAAGTCTACCCACAGTTGCCAATCTTTCCAGTGCATGTACCTTTTACATTACGCTGAAAAGAAAACCCATTATACCTCTTTGTTGTTATAACCATTGGGTACTTCATTTCCTACTAGGTTCATATGGGCGCATTTATGCTGGCGCCGCATCCTCCTCATATGTATTTTCCTGCTTTAAAATAGTACTGACATGCCTGCTTCATTTGTTACATGTATGGTGTGATTTCTGGGCACCACTTAATTTGTTGTCACCTGGCATATAAAGGTCTGTTTTTTGATTTTCTAGGATTTCTCCACCTTAATGTGAAACTTTGAGATTTTGTTAATTTGAGCATGAGTGTGTAAAAAGTCATGTATGAGTGCGACCTGTATTTATATAAAGGTCAAGCTATAAAGTGAAATACCACCATCATATTTTATTTTAAAATTGAGGTTGAAAAGAAATTTAATTATACTTCTTCCTTTTATACGAAAAGGAAATAATAAAGACTGTGACATCTTAAAACATACTACATATCCATATTGAGCAAAGTTAGGATGAAGGTGACAAATAAATGAACTGAATATGCAATTTTTTGCAATTTGTTTTAATCTGAACTCTTAAACCAATTTTAAAGAAATTGGCCCTATGTCTCATGGCCTTAACAGTTCTCTCTCATTAGCTTTGATTTATGTGGAACTTATGTAGGCTACTTCCAGTGGGACTTGCATTTCGTAAAATCACCACATTAGCTGAGCTTCTTTTAGCTCGTAATATGTACACATTAATGGGTTGCTTGTTTGTTATTCCTACATTCCTTGTTTTTGTTCCTAGATGATCTGGCAGTATCTTTCATGGGTATGACACGCTCGAAATAAATAATTGTTGAATTACCTTTTTCACTTACGTGTTTTAATCCTTCACTTATGTACACATTTATCGGCAAACCGTTGTGATTGATTGTGACCACTGTTGTGTAAATTTGAACTTGATTTTTGGTACATTGGTAGTAATGAATTTTACATAGGTATATGTACATCATAATATAGATATATAACTCATTCATTGCTTAACAGTTTGGGTAAGGGCTATGTCTTTTGGCATAACTAGAATTATAAAACTGGTGCCGCATGCATGATTATTTTGGCCATATTGGTGTTTCACCAACATACGCAGACCCAATTCATAACAACCAATCCTTGTAATAAACAGTGGACATCCTATAGTGTTTTATAAACTAGTGAATACGTTGTGGCTCCCGGCAGTTCTAATAGTTAAACGCAATTCCTCATAACTTAGTAATGGCATAGAGTAACATTCGGTACACAGAAAAATTTGTGTGTGTTGTATATATATTTGTTTTGAACACATTTATCTTTATAATTTGCCTTTTTTAGCTGGCATAACATTTGTGCATGACTTTGTAAACTAGTAGCAGGGCTATTATTTACTAAACTAAATATAATTTCCATGCCATGTATTACTCTTTTGCTGCCCTGCTTTATTTAATGCATGCATTTATTCGATCTACTTCGGTATGTACATTGGCGGTATCATGAATTACTTAATATATCGTCCGGATTAAACAATTATATTTATGTCTTTATTTCGAAGTATGCTAACTTGAAATAAGTTTAATCCTGACCCGAGTGTTTTGTGTTTTTGCATGGAACGCTCGGGTCAGGCCCCAAGTGTTGCAGATGCAAATACTTTAGCTCGTAAAGAGGAGAGGCATAAGAAGACGCATGCACGCGCGAGGCTCGACAAAACTGTAAACTTTAGTTTTAAATATTTATAATATATATTTCTATTGTACAAAATATTGTAAAACTATGATATATGTATAAAATTTTATTTTGCTGCTACTGTTGAGCATTGCGATTCTGTTTATATTCCTGTTTAAACCCCATAAGCCAATAACAATTCGTCATTTTGAAGGCCTTGAGTCGGTTCATTTATCGTCCTCGGACGTTCAAAATGGCGGGTTGTTACATTTGGTATCAGAGCCATGGTTTTTCTAAAACTTGGCTTATTGGGTTTAAAACTCATTAGAGATAGGGTGTAAATACCCTAGAATGAGCGGAATTGATACTGAAATCGCATTAGAGAGAGAGCACATTTTGGGAAGAATAAAAATATTTTGATGAGAGTTTGGGAAAAATATATATTGATAATGAGTATTGAAAGGAAATATTTTCAAAAAGATAACTTTCCTTTTTGAAATCTCCACCTAAAAGCCTTATGGAAGAAATTAGCGAAGTTTATTGTCGATAAAATAAGTGATCAATAAATTAATTTTGTCAAGTGAATTTTGGTTGAGAATTTAGATTGGTACTAAATGTTGAATTTTAACTTGACAAAGCAGAACCCGACTGATATTCGAATTGAAAATGGTTGTTAAACAAGAACTGAATCGGTTTTGAATTGGTATTTGAAATAAAGTTAGAGTACCGGTGATAATGAATAAATAATACAAACATCTAAAAATAAATTCGTTATTTTCATTTGACAAATATATGTTCGAATCGAGTATAATTTCCACTGAGATATTATGTATGATGAGGATTTTGAGTTAACGATTTAGTAATACCAAGCGGTATGTGTGATAACCCAACTTCCGTTGACCGAAAGTAAGGATAATCATTTGGAATACAAAAGATTTACAACAATAACAAATCTCATATAATATCATAACACATAATTATTGCAGCGGAAAGATAAAAGTCACAAACATCACATCAACTGAAACACAGAGTGCGTAGTTTACAGGATACAACTTAGCAAAGATAGAAAGTCTGAATAAAAGGATATAAGTCTCAACTCCAAACGTACATCAAAATACGAGATGGAATAAGGTCTCTAAAACAGAAGCAAAGATAAAAGAGAAGTCTTCGTCTTCCTCCTCAGCAGTCTTCAATCCAGACACTCCTCAAAACCCATCACTCGGCTGCCCGTGTAAAGAGAGGGCACCCGAGTTTGCAAAGTGAAACAAACTTCGAGTCAGTCATGGGACTGGTATGAGAAATCTTTCTATACTAACTAACAATATGGCGAACCACAGGACCACGCCGCTAACGCGGAATGGGTTTACTCCATCGGGTTGCCAGTGCATAATTAAATAAAGTTGATACAAAATAACGCAATGACTTTTTTTAAAAATGAAATCATTATAAGACTCAAGTCCCATCACACAATGCAACGCAAACCGAAGGATAGAGTTTTACCTTATAATGATCAAATATGCTTAATACGTATAAAATAGTATTTTAATATTATTATTATTAGTGTCTAAGCAGTTTAAAAATACTTCAAAGTAAATGTATCAATCCTAGACAGCATAGCTACCATATACTATATCGCCATATATAGGTTTACAATCAAGACCGTAATGTCGTATTGGAAATTGGGTTTCCATCATGAATCGAGGCTAGGGATCGTCCTCTCCGATTTGAGACACTCTAGCAAATGCCTCAGGATTCCCCGCAGTGAACCCTTGGATCTTAAGGGCCGGACCACACCTATCGAAAGTGGATTGGCAATTCCTAAACACACGCTTCCCGGTCCTTTTGGACCTCGATATGGCCACTATCAACCTATAAAACCCGATGTACCTCAAAATCCATCATCCACATAAGTAAAATGTCAGCGCTGGTAGAAACGTGTGCACCCCCTGCAGTCCTAATCCCATTTTGACTCATACCGGGGTGCACTACACCAGAAAAGACCTTTAGTAGCGTTGAAAAAACGCTATCAAAGCTTTTAGTAGCGTTGTAGAGAACGCTGCTAAACGACATGCAACTAAAAGTCTGAATTTTTTTGTTGCGTTTTAGTAAACGCTACCAAAACTTTTTTTAAATGCAACAGAAATTTTTTCTGTAGCGTTTTTTCAATGCAACTATATTTTTTTATACCAATTTACATTTGCTTTTGTAGCATTTTTAAAACGCTACTAAAAGTTATTGATTGTTTAACAATATATTTTTAATGTTGTTATTTACCTTGATGGCTTGTATCACTTCCAACAACCACTTATATAATATCCATATTGAACCAACAATCAATCACATAACTATCATACTCAAACCAACATTCAATCACTAGTTATTATATTCAAACAAACAACCAATCAATCGTATGATTATCATATTCAAATAATTGAAAAACCACACTAATCACATAATCAAGTTATTCATAATCAATTCAATAGTTATTTTTCGACAGAATAAGCAACATATCACGAATAATCACAAACAAATTTACACAAATAGAGCTAACAAAATACCATAATATATAACAATTAAAGCCATAGTAATTTCTTGATTACCAATAAACCTTTGTTGCCGCTAGTCTTCACTTCTGAAAAGTCAATTACCTATAAACGAGTTAAACAATCAACAATAAAACTTAACATGAATTACATACAAAAATAGAAATGAAGTTCTGTATTTGTCCAATTTTGGATGTCGGCTTTTTTTTAAAGATTATTTCGGAGTAAGTCATTTCATATTAATATGTAAAGAGATCAAAATGAAATATTACTGTAATAATTAGAAGATCAACCAAATGTTCAACTCTATATTAAATAGTCCATCAAGATTCATCCAAGAATCTGCACCATTTGGCCAAACCTAACCTGCAAAAAACATCCAACTATGGTGTTGGCTAGCTTTTTGGCTACGCCACCAAGGTTCACACATGAGAAAAGAGTATAAGGCTTCGTGCCTTTAATCCAGAGAAAACTCGATAGCGGTCATTCGCCAGCCTTCGGATCGCCACACTCCCATCGGATCGCCACGAGCTGGTGTGAGCCGATCCGCCTACCTCATCACGACTCCATCGGTTCGCCACAAGATGGTGCGAACCGATCCGTCCACCTCGTCGCAACCCGATCCAGTCTGAGCCCAGAAGACGCAACGATTACCATGAACTGGTCTTCAGCGGTCCGAGATGCATGGATCCAACGACACCTGTCCACAACTGTCATATTGACCGATTCTTCATCAAGCTTCGATCTGATCCGATATTCTCGGGATTTGCGCCACGTGTGACCGCGATCCGCCTGACAGAATCAGCTATAAATAGCCCGGAGATTGGCATTTTTCAGGATCTTTTTGGCAGTATTGAGCATTGATTCCACCATTACTGTCGCACCACTATTTCTTATCAGTTTTACTTCGAGATTACTGAGAGAAATAATAATTGTAAGAGAGAGTTTGAGAGAAATCATTGGTTGTACTAGCATTCAAAGTATAATCAATAGCATATAAAGTGGACGTAGGCTCGTTAACGCCGAACCACTATAAATCTTGTGTGTTCTCTGCTTTTTTCTCATTTTTCAGTTATAATTCTCTATAAATCAGAACATTTGGGTGTTAAAGCCAAATTTTGATCTAACATTTTGGTGCTTTCACTGAGAATCGAACCCAAGATATTGGATTGTTTCTCCGTTGTTTGGATATTCAAGTCCGAAGAAAACAGTCCCGAAACCTCACTGTTCAGGCCTTCGAAGATTTCAACAATACCTGATATCATGGCTGGAAAGAATCTAAGGAAGTGCGAGCTTCACAGGCGGGTGAAGCTGCGAATGAAGCGATTGAAGAAAGCATGCATGAACAGGTCAACGAAAGACCCTCGGATCGCGGAACGGAAACGGCGAACCGAATCGTGGAGGGCGATCCGAACCGAACTGTTGAAGGGGTTGTCACCCGGTCCCATGATAACACCACGAACCTCCCTCCCAATGTTACCACGATCCGATCCCGGGGGATGCTACGAGCCGCCGACACCGATCCACCACGATCCGAGATGATGACCGGATTACAACTCGACTTGGAAAGGAGCCTATGGCTCGCTCTTCCCGTCCTGGTCCCTCTGTTCAACTTGGCTCAAGCTCTCTGCGCATAAGGGAAAATGTTGATGATCAGTATGACCCCTCTGCTCCAGTTACTGAAAGAGATCTCTCTCGCTTCGTTGAAATGTGGGATAGGCTGTTTGATGAAATAGCTGCTCAAAGGCAGGAAAACTCCATGCTGCGATAGAATTTGACTGCTATGGATAGACGTCTGGATGATCTTGTAAGGCAAAGAACGCCTCCTTCAGTCCGTCCGCTCACCCCAGAATATTCTTCTTCATCGGAAGAATCGCTAAGACCTCCGCGGCGACCATATGAGCGGGAAGAAAACATAGAGCAGCTCCGATTTGGAACCTTGCCGTCACGGGAGGAAGAGACACTTGGTGAGGGACCCTCAAACTGCAACTTGAATAATCACGCTGCAACTCCTAGAGCTCGAGTTGTGAATAATCCTGTTGAGAATAGACCACCTCAGCTCCTCCGCCATGCAAATGCTCATAGTACCAAGGGGCAGCGAAGCCTAATCCAAGCTCCGGACTTCGTGGATGTTCCTAGAAGAGAGATCAGAGAATTCCACCGAGCTAAAATCACTGACTCCGAGCCTCCGATGACCAGTGCAAATGTTGCAGCTATGGTCCATCAAATCCTCGCAGATAGCCGTGGACAAAGGAATGAAGACTGGGAGATTGATCGCAGCCACACCCCTTTTACCGATGACATTCTAGATGTAACATTCCCTAGGCGCTTCAACATGCTTCAAATGAACCGTTACGGGGGTAGATCTGATCCAATCCAACATCTAATGAGATATTCTTGGTCAATGACCGCTGCCGCAGCCTCCGACGCTGTAAAGTGCAAGGCATTCCCTATATTCCTGGAGGATGTAGCGTTATTATGGTTTACTCGCTTACCAGCAAGGTCAATTTCCAGTTTCAGGGAATTGAGTGAAAAGTTCGTAGAACAGTTCCGTATCTACGCTCAAAGATCGAAAAGTGTGATTGACCTGTTCCTTGTCAAACAACGACCAGGTGAGAGTTTGAGGGGGTATCTGGATCGTTTTAACCTAGCCGCCACCGAAGTGAAGGATCCTCATGAGCCGACCGTTGTGGTAGCTCTAATTGATGGGGTAGATAAAGATACTGAATTTGGGAGATACCTGGCCGGTAAACCACCTTATACTAGAGAATTGTTTTACGAGAAAGCAAACGTACGCTTACGTCAGGAGGAGGTATATGCTAACCGAGAGATGAAAAAGGCAAATAAGGAGGAAATCCAAAGTAATGTCGCCATCAAGCAAACCGGAGACAGCTCGGGAAAGGTTGAAGTCAACGTTGGAAACCGAAACCAGGGTGGCGGCCGCCAGTCAGGAAACAATGGTAACAACAGTAATGGCAATAATCGGAAGAGAAATCGAGGGAACAATTCCCAGAGAAGGACCCGTCCCAGGTCTTTCGAAAATTATACGCCAATAAATGAGACTTTGGAGAATATATTCGTCGACTCGTACAACATTCTCCAACATAAAAGGCCTCCTCCAAGAGATACGACGAAGAAAGAGCGTGAGACAGGGAAGTTTTGTCTCTTCCATCGGACTCATGGCCACTCTACAAATGAATGCCGTCATCTGAGAGACGTAGTTGAGAGGCTGCTCCGAGAAGGGAAGTTGGATGAGTACCGAGTGACTCCTAGAGACAGGGGGCAAGCTATTCAGACTCCGAATCAAAACCATAATCAACCTACCGCCAGGCCAACTGCCCAGCAAAAAGGAAAGGATCTTGTTATTAATACCATAATCGGAGGGCTTCACCTAACCGGGCATAGTTTCAGGGCAATGGACCAGTATGTAAACGCAGCAAAGCATCATCTCGAGGCATAAGATTGCAGCAACCCTGAAGACAATGTCCCGGTAAAACAACAAAAGATGATGTCGGACGACGTCATTTTCCGCAACCGAGAGAGTATTGGAGTCCACGCTCCGACCGAAGATCCATTTGTAATCACAGTTCCTATTGGCCCGGCAATTGTCCATAAAGTTTTAGTGGATAACGGGAGTTCAGTCAACATTCTATTCAAAAAGACGTTCGATCTAATGAACCTTGAATTGAAAGATTTAAAGCCGTGTGAAGGATGGATCCGTGGATTTAATGGGGCATCGACTACTCCCATGGGATATGTAGAACTGCCAGTGACACTTGGGGAAGGAGAACGCCAGAGAGTGAGAATTCTTCCCTACGTAGTTTTGGATATTGAATCACCTTATAATGCCTTCTTGGGCCGACCGGCCCTAGCAAAGTTTAGAGCTTGTATAGCCCCCTAGTGCTTGTTATTGAAGTTTCCTACAGAAGCTGGTGTTGGTATAGTAAGAGGAGATCAGGTTGCTGCACGTGCATGTTACATTGCAGAGCTAAAGCTACTCCGTAAAGGAAAAGATATTGAGATTGAAGACGCTTCTTCCCCCACGAGGGAGGAGACGTCATAGCAATTAAAGAGAATCACTATAGGTGAGTCGCCCAGAGAACTGCCCGAGGATATAGATCCCAGAGAGGACGAAGAGACTGGAGGCAGAAAGGCGGCTCCCAACGAAACGACTGTGGATGTACCAATTGATGATAGCGACCCAGAAAAGGTCCTGAAGATTGGATCCCAGTTGGATCCAGTTCGAGCTAAAGAACTGACGGATTTCCTGAAAGATAACTTGGATGTATTTGCTTGGACCCACGCGGATATGTGTGGGATATCTCCATCAATCATGAGCCATTCGTTGAACATTAACCCAAAGCACCCCCCTGTAAAACAAAAAAGGCGAATACTAGGCCCAGAGAGGTCCGCAGCCTTAAAAGAAGAAGTTGAAAAGTTAAGGAGTAACAGTTTCATCATAGATTCAACCTACCCAGATTAGATTTCAAATCCAGTTTTGGTAAAGAAAGCCAATGGAAAGTGGCGTACGTGTATTGATTTTTCGGATTTGAATAAAGCTTGCCCAAAAGATAACTTTCCGTTACCCAGAATTGATCAGTTGGTAGATTCAACGGCAGGTCATGAGCTTCTCTCTTTCATGGATGCTTATTCAGGATATAACCAGATTCCTATGCATGTTCCAGATCAAGAGCACACTAGCTTCATTACTGATCTGGGATTATACTGCTATGTGGTAATGCCTTTTGGTTTGAAGAATGCAGGTGCTACATATCAACGGTTAGTGAACAGAATGTTCTATAACCAGATTGGGAAACGATGGAGGTGTATGTTGACGACATGTTGGTTAAGTCCAGACAATCGTCCGATCACACTACAAACTTGGCAGAGATGTTTGGCATTCTTCGAAAGTATGGGTTGAAACTCAACCCAACAAAATGCTCATTTGGAGTTGCATCCTATAAATTCTTGGGATTCATTATCAACTCGCGCGGGATTGAAATTAATCCAGAACAGATTGCAGTCATCAGAGACATTCAGGAGCCTAGACAAATCAAAGATGTGCAGAGCCTTGCGGGGAAAGTAGTGGCATTAAGCAGATTTATCTCTAGAGCGACAGACAAATGTATCCCGTTCTTTGAATTGATAAAGCGAGGAAAACACAATTTTAAGTGGACTCCTGATTGCATTGAAGCATTCCAGAACTTGCTGAATCATCTGGAGAGACCTCTGATACTGTTTAAGCCGGTGGATCACGAGGATTTATTCGTATACTTAGCGGTGTCATCCCACGCGATCAGTTCAGCGTTAGTGAGAGAAGAAGACAAGATTCAAAGGCCAGTGTACTACGTGAGTAAAAAATTGGCGGCAGCTGAACGCAATTATCCGAGGATCGAAAAGCTGGCGTACAGTTTATTGATTGCATCTAGGAAACTCCGACATTATTTCCAAGTTCATCCTATTACCGTGTACACAGATCATCCGCTCAAGAAAGTTCTACAGAGACCAGAAGCTTCTGGAAGGTTGCTTAAGTGGAACATTGAACTGAGTCAATTTGATTTAAATTTTCAGCCCCGACGGTCAATACGGGGGCAAGTGCTGGCCGATTTCATAGCAGAATTTACTGCCTCGGAGGACGACATGGTAAACGAAGTGGCTGACCCCCCAACGTTACTTCTCGATCCTAGTGCATGGAAATTGTATATTGATGGCGCTAGGAATGATAAACGATTTGGTGCCGGAGTGGTGTTTGAAACTCCTGAGAAAAGACTGATATCTTATGCTATCCGGCTGGAATTTCACGCCACTAACAACGACTCCGAATATGAAGCCCTGATAGCTGGGTTAAGGATCGCAAAAGAATTAAAGATCGCGAAGCTGGACATATTTTGTGACTCCAAGTTAGTTGTAAGTCAGGTTTCTGGAAAATTTCGAGCCAAGAGTCCAAGATTGATTTCGTATTTGGAAAAAGTAAAGGAGTTGCTGATAGGTTTTGATCGCTACAGTATCTCTCATATTCCGCGGTCAGAGAACCAACAGGCAGATAAATTATTCAAGATGGCTAGTTCCGACGATCCTGAAGAGATCAGACTAGCCCCAGTTGAAGTGCTTCAGTTCCCAAGTATAGATCAGATAGAAATTGATCTGGTATTAGAAACCGAGCCGGAAAGGGAAACATGGATGACCCCACTAAAGAATTTTCTAATGAATGGAACGCTTCCGACCAAGAAGAGCGAGAGGCGTAAAATAATTCGTAAAGCTTCCCGATATGTTCTGCAAGACGGAGTCCTATATAGACAGGGATTTTTGATGCCTCTCCTTCGGTGTATAGCCCATGACGACATCAAGCGTGTACTGCAGGAAGTGCACGAGGGTGAATGTGGCGACCACATGGGAGGACAAGCTCTGGCAAAAAAGGTGTTGCGGTATGGTTATTTCTGGCCTACCATAAACAAAGACGCAGCGAAGTACGCGCGACGTTGCGATGCTTGCCAAAGATTTTCGAGGATTTCCAGGGCCCCTTCTGGTCAGTTAAAAACAATGACAAGTCCGTGGCATTTCGCTATGTGGGGAATTGACATCATTGGAACCCTCCTTATAGCAAAAGGCGGAGCAAAGTTCGCCATTGTAGCTGTAGACTACTTCACCAAGTGGGTTGAGGCCGAACCATTGACTGCAATTACAACCAAGCGAGTGATCAATTTCGTTGTTAAAAACATTATTTGCCGGTTCGGAATTCTAAAGATCGTCATAACTGACAATGGAACCCAGTTTGACAGCAGCAAATTCAGGAACTTCTGCCAGAAATACCACATTGAGAAACGGTACACCTCTGTGGCACACCCGCAGTCGAACGGACAGATCGAAGCAGCAAATAAAGTGATTAAGTCCATTATCAAAAGGAGATTGAAGCGGGCCAAAGCTATGTGGGTCGATGAGTTACCCTTGGCATTATGGGCCTATAGAACGACGTATAAATCGGCAACAGGCCATACCCCCTTCTCCCTTGCTTTTGGAGCGGAAGCGGTCATCCCGGTTGAGCTAAAAGTACCGTCTCACCGAGTTACTTATTACGATCCAATGACTAATAACGAGTTGCTCCTCGAATCCCTAGATTCAATAGAAGAGAAGAGGGATGAAGCAGACTTGCGTGCCTTGAAACACAAACAACAGGTCGCTCGATACTACAACAAAAAAGTTCGAGCCCGAACCTTTGAACCCGGAGACTTGGTTCTGAAGGGTGTCTTTCCACCCCCGACTTATATGGGTGCGAAGTGGGAAGGACCGTACTCTATTCTACAAAAGCTTGATAATGGAACCTTCAAGCTAGCTACAGTGGATGGAGAGGAAATCCCCAGATTGTGGAATGCCCAACATTTGCGGCCTTATCTGACATAAAAATGTCGAATTTATTCTTTTGTTTCATAGGACCATGTAAAAGGCACGACTTGCCTAGAATAGTCCTATTTTTTAAGCAAAATATTATAAAGTGGACGTAGGTTACGATTTGACTGAACCACTAAAAATACCGTATGTCGTTTACCTTTATTGCACTATTATTTATCCGCTTTTTTATCTTTATGAAATTTGCTGCAAACCATGCGGCAATCACAGGAACATGTGACTCCAGGTGCCTTCCATCAGGATGGAGAGCAATCTGCAGCTAGAACTTTGAAGGTACAAGGGAATGAATCACATCATTGACAGAACTCTAACCTGGGTGACCGCCAGGAGAGTATAAAAGCGTCCATGATTGAGCGCTGAGAAAGAGCTCTCACCGCACTGAAGGATCGGGGGGCGACTGAACAGCCGAGCTCGAACTCTAACCTTGGCGACCGCCAGGAGAGTATAAAAGCGTCCATGATTGAGCGCTGAGAAAGAGCTCTCACCCCGCTGAAGGATCGGGGGGCGACTGAACAGCCGAGCTCGAACTCAAACCTTGGCGACCGCCAGAAGAGTATTAAAACATCTGCAGTTAACCCCTGACAAGGATGCTGGAGACTCGGCGTCCCCAAAATTCCTGCCCCGTTAAAGGATCGGTGAGCAGATCATGATACGAGTTCGAACTTTAACCCGCTGATGGATCGGGGCAGCATAGAGGCACCGGAGATTTGGTGCCTTAGGGACTATAATTCTACTAAAAAATTCCAAGTCCCCCGTACTCAAATATAGGGGGCAACATGCATAGAAATTATTAAATTCTTTATGTTGCTTAAATGATTTGTGATATAATTTTAGTTTAGTTATAGCCAAATGACTTATGACTAAGTATGAAGGGTTTATTGACTGCAGGTACACGATGACGCCAAAGAAATAAACTTTCATTCATAAACTGCAAACCTACAAGATAAAAGAGGAACCTAAACAAAAGTGAGGGCCATTCTCACAATTACATTTCATGGCCAGTGGAAAGCTTAAAAATCCTAAGGACAAAATATAAACTGATATCTGCATCCTACTTGTGCTGGGGGGAGGGGGCTATATAGACTTCTTGCTCTTTTTCTGCTTCCCCGATGCCTCCTTATCAACATCCGAACAACCACCTTTTTTCCTCTTCCTCTTATCAACAAGAGGCTCCGGTGAAGAACTAGAGGACTGAGAGGCTAGTTGTGAAGTTATCGATCGGGAGGAAAATCTTACGACCAACCCAGTTTTGGGGTCGATCTCAGAGATAGGGGGCACATATACTGGATCTTGTCCCCCTTTCATAAGGAGCAACTGCTCCTCCCCTTCGGCCTATTGTTCAACCAAGATTTCCTCATCACCGCCTCTGCTCTCTTTGGTAATGATGACTTCCTCTTCAACGTCGTCGTGGCGTCCGTCCATGTCTTTCAAAGCCTCAATGGGTTCAGCATCTGGTGGGATATCAGCACCAACACTTGGCAGGATGTCAATCTTCTCTGTCTCTGCCTTCTTTTCAGCATCCTTGTCAACCAGCCCGCTACCTGTATCATGAGAAACAAATGTTATTTTGGGAGAGAATGCGGTTTGCTTAGTTGATTGTCCGACAAAGCGACGACAAGTGACAATTGCCTTGGCAAGTTGCGGAGAAAATATAGAGATACCTTCCGCCGATCCTCCATCCAAGCTAGCAGCCAAACCCCCGACAGCTGGAGGAGTTGGACCCAGAGGAATCAATGGATAATCTGGATTGTATTCCTCAATTTCGGAAGACTTGGGCTCTGCGGCTGAGCTCGGGCCTTCTTCCACTTTTTCTTTGCCCTTCGCCTGAGTTTTCCCTTTTTCAATTTCTTCTTGGAGCAGACGTCTGCCTTTCTCTAAATCCTCAGGCTCATTATCCCTCAGAATGGTCCGCATCAACTCATTCTCATCAATCTCGTCAACTCCTAATCGCTGTTTCTCGCTCTCAACGATTGCATCCCATATGCTAGCTAGAGTGACATGATAGTCTGGGATCCAGGAGATGTTACGGGTCTTGATGACCTGACCAAGGAAGTCGAATAACATTTCTTTAAATCCTTCGATCTCCTTCTCTCTCTCAAGGAGCTTTTCATTAGAAACAGTGGCCATTTCAATGGCACTCTCCACATTATTTTCAGCAAGAATAGCGCGCTTTTCTGCATGCGCGAGTTGATCATTCAGAATCGCCTTCTCCTTTTCGGCCAGAGCTAAGCTATCTTTCAAACTTGCCTTTTCTTTCTCCCAAGCAGCTCTTTCGGCCTCGAAGTGATCCTGTGTTGTTTTCAGTTCGGAGTTGGCCATCCTGAGATCTTCCACCTCTTGCTTCAATAACGCTCGCTCTTTGCTATTAGAATCAAGTTCATTATGGAAACGTTGCCTGACCTCCTCCAGCTCTGTTTTGTAAGCTTTAGCGTCTCGTTGAGCCAAAGCAAGCAGATATTGTGCATCCTCTGAGTCCTTCTCCATTTTTGCCTTGGCCCTTTCATTGTTATCTTTCTTCACTTTGGATCTATGTGCTTCCATCTCAAGCGTTCGGATGACCTCTGAAAGATTAACAGCATGTTTCTTCATCGCCTCATACTGCCTGGCTACATGGCGAATGTGCCCGATGACTTCAGTATCCCAGTTCCTAGGGACTGGTTCCAAGGCTGGAACAAACATCATCCTTTCGAAGAAGATATCGGGGAATTGTTCTCGCAACTTTTCCAGCTTAGCCTGAGTCTCAGGACCATGGATGTAATCTCGTGACCCGAGGGCAATCAAACCTTGTTGGCTGGAAGGGACAATGTCAATTTTCTCCTTCTCAGAATCCTTGATTGGATCCTTGCTTTTATCCTTGGGCTCATAGTGTCTTTTTGATGACCTGCTGTGAGAGGGTGCACTCTTCGGAGGGGTTAAGTCTTTGGGAAGTTGTTTTCCCCCTGTAGGTTGCACCGAATGACTGGGAAGCTTGCCAGAGGTTGGTTTTGATGGAGACCTGGATTGTGAAGAAGTAGGCTTGTGAGAAAGGCCGCGAGCACGCTCAGGATTTGGATGAAGGCTGGGTGTACCTTCACGGAGAGAGCGATAGGAATAAGATCGCATGCGATACATTTTTCCTGCAAAAGAAACAAGAGCATATTAAGACCTTGAATACTGTTGATATAAAAGTGTGGGGTCAGGCAGTGCATGTGATTTGTGCATCCCATATGATTCCCCCTAACAGACCAGGGCCCGAAGTCAGGCTCATCTGAGTGGTTTCTCGTTCTCCAACTGGAACAGTTGTTTCCTCAGAAACAGGGAAAAATGGCTCCCTTTTGAAGTTTCTCTGTGTATATACATCATCAGGCAAAGGAATTTTGCTCAGCTATTTAAATAGCTGCTCTTCTGTTAAATCATCGGGAGCAGCAAGTTCAACCGGAAGAGAGGCCCTTGAGGGGAAGCCCCCCGGAGAAACTGGGATTTTCTTAGACTTATCACCACGGGCCTCATCTCCTCTATATATGTTTAGGTCTTCGTCGTCCTGGATGACTATCGGCGAAGGACTCTTACGAAATTTAATTGTTTCTGCTGCCCGTGACGTTCCTTCTTCCTCTGTCGGGGGCACGTATTTGTAGGGTTTGCCGCCTGCACCAAGTCCAAACCTTATATCCAGAAGGCGGTGCTTGTGAAGGTTCTCGTCAGTAATGCATTTCTTGATCTTTAGAAAATCGGATTTGCTTTGCAGAAGAAGAGACAGTCGATTATTGTATACCGAGCCTTCCGTCTTGGGAAAGGCGTGATCTGCTTAGAGAAAAAAAAAGGCATGTTAATGCTTCGATTTCTTAAACAAGTTATTCAGTCAAAAGTTTAAAGTTTACTTGATTTAAGCCATCTTCTTGAACACCCAGCCTGTCTCTTTATATAGAACCAATCGGCCTTGGAATCCCCTATGTTGCTATATTCGTCAGACAAAACCTTCCTATTTGCTACCGATTCGAAAAAAGAGAAATTTGGGGTTGCCGAGGAGCGATGCTTGAAAAGATAAAAGAATTTTAAATCTTTAAACATGAGCTCGATATGTAGGATTTCCGCATATGCGATATATAGTGTATAAAGCTGCGTAGGCATTGGGATGAAGCTACATTGGAGCAATACCCAATCGTTTTAGGGTCTCAATGACAATTGGAGGAAACAGAGGAATAGCTCCTACCCAGCACATGAGTCGGTTGACTGTCATATACCCCTCCGGAGCCAAATGAGGTCTATCTTCGCTGCCGAGTGTCCTCACATCATCCCAGTGGATCCCATGTCTCAAGCAAATTCTCTTAAGCTTTATGTCATCAAGTTTGGAAGCTAAAGAGTCTGTGAATTTCTCTATTTCTATTGCACCAGGAATTTCGTCGGGAGCTCGGCCGTCTACCTCTGACTCTTCATCAAGCGAGGTACTCTCAGCCGGATTCGATTCTGTTTCTGCCTCATATTCGGATCCAGAATCTGCACCCTCTGGATTAGTTGGAAGAACCTCGGGGTTGAGATGCTCATACACCTCGGGATCCGTCTCTGTGTCAAATCTTGAAGGGGAACGATTATCCGACAGTACTGTTTAGGTGAGTAAACATGAGAAATAAGATTATAATTACCCGTCCCCCCGTGTGTGTGAGTGCAAGTGTGTGTCTGTGCATGTCTTAAAGAAAAAGCATAAAGGTTATTAAGATCATCGAAGTATTAGTCGTCATATGCGGTCAAGTTATGTTTCTGTCCAGTCCGGGAAGTCCGTTTCCAAGGTTCTAGCCTAACTGTCCATTGATGTACCGGGGTTAAGTTAGATTGCTTATTTTTACAAGTTTGTTGGGTCATTCGCTATCTGGATCGTGATACATCTCCGGATCGTGTGTGGTGGCATTCGGATCGCGGCGTGAATCTGGATCGTGAAGCGAGTATGGATCCGCAGCGGGGGCGCTAGCCCATGAGAGTATTCCGGATCGAGTCGCTTTGAGCTCATCGCGATCTGTATCCTCGTTACATCGCCACGATCCGCACCCTTGCTTCGAGCACGATCCGATCCGATACCAGACTCTACACCATAACTTCCTCTTTGACCCTTGCATCACCACGAACCGATGCCCCGATCCGACTGCCAACAAAATCCCATCGTCTCGCCTCACTCACGATCCGATTCGACCTGCTCCTTTCTTCTCCTTCCTCTTCCCTGCCTCACCTCCGAGCTCGAACGACGGGATTCATGGCGTCTCCCTAGCCTCCAACACCTCAAAAACCACCGAATTCCGCACATTCCTTCCTCAAATCAGTCAAAAAACTCAGAAATCATGAGAGAGAAAGCTTTTAATATAATTACCTTTCTTAAAGATTGGGAAAGCGAGTGGATTTTTGGAGTTTGAAAAAGAAATTGGGGTTTTCTGTCTCGAGGTCTGGCGGCGCAACAAGGAACGAAGAAGAAGAGGAAGAAGTAAAGAAGGGGGGGTTCGGTTTATATAGACCGGGAGGCGACCGTTAATCTCCCCTTTTTTGTCTTATTTGACCCGTGAAAATAGATGAGTCATGGATCGAAGCCCATCGCGATTCGTGATGAAGCCCGCTCCGCCAAAGCCCACCACGTTCCGAAGAGAAAATCCAAGATGAACATTTCACCCCTCGGATCGTGACACGATTATGCAATCCGAGCCGATGATTCAAAATATGTATATATATATATATATATATATATATATAGAAGTTTACCCGGAAAATTAGAGAATGAAGTCTTCAAAGATTCCAGAAATAAGAACTGCTCAATGAACAAAGAAACGATGGACGAGTTATACTGATATTTATAGCGGTCAAAGAATGCAACTTTCCTGAGAAACACGACATTTTAGACAGATGCGACTATTGATTCACACCGTTCGGTGAAAAGATATCTCTGCAATTTCGAAGCATGTTCCACCCTCGATAAAACATACTTCGAAGGGACAAAATGTTGGCTAGCTTTTTGGCCACGCCACCAAGGTTCACACATGAGAAAAAAGTATAAGGCTTCGTGCCTTTAATCCAGAGAAAACTCGATAGCGGTCATTCGCCAGCCTTCGGATCGCCACTCTCCCATCGGATCGCCACGAGCTGGTGCGAGCCGATCCGCCTACCTCATCACGACTCCATCGGTTCGCCACAAGATGGTGCGAACCGATCCGTCCACCTCGTCGCGACCCGATCCAGTCTGAGCCCAGAAGACGCAACGGTTACCATGAACTGGTCTTCAGCGGTCCGAGATGCATGGATCCAGCGACACCTGTCCACAACTGTCATATTGACCAATTCTTCATCAAGCTTCGATCCGATCCGATATTCTCGGGATTTGCGCCACGTGTGACCGCGATCCGGCTGACAGAATCGGTTATAAATAGCCCGGAGATTGGCATTTTTGGGGATCTTTTTGGCAGTATTGAGCATTGATTCCACCATTACTGTCGCACCACTATTTCTTATCAGTTTTACTTCGAGACTATTGAGAGAAATAATAATTGTAAGAGTGAGTTTGAGAGAAATCATTGGTTGTACTAGCATTCAAAGTATAATCAATAGCATATAAAGTGGACGTAGGCTAGTTAACGCCGAACCACTATAAATCTTGTGTGTTCTCTGCAATTTTCTCATTTTTCAGTTATAATTCTCTACAAATTAGAACAATTTGGGTGTTAGAGCCAAATTTTGATCTAACATATGGTAAATTACCGGATAAGTTACTGAATGCTAATCTTAAAACCAGTCCAATCTAAAACTTACCGTATAGAATCATCAAAAATATAATAGACATGCTTCTCTTTCACTTGTAGGGTTAGGTCCACAGATTGTGAAAATGTACTAGTATGCCTCATATATTCTACACACTGCAAAAAACAGACATGTTTTACTTTGTTGGCATCATAGTAAAAAATTTCCTAAAGGTACAACAGAAATGTTTGTTCATCTATAATTAGAAGAATCGTTAATAAAGCGGCCACCAATAGAAGAGAAGGGCTTGAAATAAATGATCTGTATGCAGAACGAGACTAAGCAGAGTGATTAATATGCAGATGCTCTATTAATTGAATGTTTAAAAATGAATTCAAGCCTTGAAAAAAAATACACATAACCTGTTCGTACAAAGAATACTGTAGGAATCATCAGTTCACATCCGTTAATATTCAAACCAAAAAGGGGAAGCACAACAAATTAGTAGAGAAAAATACATGTAGGTTTATCCATTTGATTGAAATGATTATTTATTTTATTTAAATAATCAGTTTTGTTTAACGAATCAAATTCTTAAAAAAGAACGATTGTTTGTTTTATTGAAAATTACAGTTTTATTTAACAAATCAAATTCTTTAAAATGAACCAAATTTTCTCAAAAAAATTAAAATGATAATATTTCGTAAAAATCAAACTATTCTGCAAAATTTGAGGAAAAACCATCATTATATGAAAATCTAAAGAAGAAAAGAAAAAATGATTCATGCTTTGCAGCTTAACCAACAAGTAAATTATAATTACCATTAGTGTACACCTATTCGTCTCCATTTCCTCCGGACCAAAAACAGACTAGTGTTTCAGCGATGGCAGTCTCAATTCCAATTCTCATATCAGGCTCAAAATGACCTTAAGCAAAGAAATTTTGCTCTATTAAGGTCAACCTGTAAGATCATCAAAATAGACGTTCTGAGAAGCCTTTTTCCATATTATATTTCCAACATAAACATTAACAGTATATAATGACCTGATCCATTTCATACAACAGATTTGGTCCGTACATGCAGAAGTTTCACCCTTTTTTCAAGTAAACAAACAAAAGAAAAAAATAGTATATAATGTTAAGCCTTCTAAATTCATCAAATGGTAAAACATGTTTTGGTTGTACGGTGATAATAGTAACATGTAAAAACTGAAGTTTGTTAATGAAAGATAGCTTAACTAGCAATAATAGTAACATGTAAAAACTGAAGTTTGTTACCGAAAGATAGCTTAAGTAGCAAGCTGTCTAGTTACAGGCATGTACCAAATGCCAGAAAAAATAAATTAAATCCCACATGTGGAGAAAGAAGCAGTGGTAGTGCCCAAAATAAAGATACAATAGTGATCAAGGAAAATTTACAAAAACCGTTAGTAGTAAAGGTAAAAACGACCAATATTCGTAAACTGCACCTCTGTTCACTAAGGGTCTATTAGGCTCGATTTGATAAAGCCTAACAAAGAGGCTCAAGTTTAACTGAGCCTCAGTTAGGCTCAGTTAAACTGGGCTTATAGAAACTCAGTTTAGCTGAGCCTGCTTAGGCTCAGTTTAGCCGATCCTCGGTTCTCTGTTAGGCTCAGTTTAAACAGGCCAAATTTCCGAAGCCATGGCATGATGCAAACAAAATTTAACTGCATAAGCCAGCAATAGAATGGATTTGAACCAGAATGTCCAGGCATTATACAACAATACCTATGACTGACTGTAGACTACAAATACCAGGTTCTGGTTTCCAGGTTAAAGCAAACAAGGAAGATGTACATGTTGGGTCTCGTTATTGAAATTAAAATGGGTTCAAACTCCAAATTGTCAAATATCATTAAACAGTTCACCCAAGATGGAAAATATACCCAGTATTCCTAGTTTCCAAACAAGGTCAATCCCAAATAATATATAAAATAAAAGAGGATTGTATATTTTTTTTATCAAAACAATCCTCGCCAAAAAAAAAAGATTGTACTTCAGCTTATAATGTTTATCTACTGTCATTTGATACGTCTGTTCTGACCAAGCGGATAAACTAACCAGAATACAAATTTCGGATTCAAATCTTGATTAAAACCATATAACAAAACCAAAGCGTCTGATCACAACAGAATGAATTAGTTCTGTACTGAGATAACATTTTGGGGTGCTACTACATATCCTAATTGTCAACACAACATACACAGCTCACAGCTTATCACATTGTTTAACAGCAAAATAGAGATAGGGGGATAGTGACGGACTATGAAAAAGGCGAGTGCAAACGGCATTCCCAGGAATAACGACTCGGATTAATAACCAATGCCAGAAAGAAAGGAAAAACCCTTATCAACTTCTAAATCAAACCAGACTAGTCAACAAGATGATAGAACATAGTCCCTAATAAATTCTACTAGGCAAAACCGAAGTAGCGGACTTGAAAGGATTTAATTGTAAGAAGACTTACCTTTTTGTCGACAAAGCCGGAGCATACGGAAGGCAGTTGGACGCGGATTCGATTTGCCGAAGGGTTGTTGGCTTATTCAAACGTCGGAGCCTCGGTTAAGCTCAATTAACTGAGCCTAACATAGCACCTCTGTTTAGTTGAGCCTCAGTCGAGCCTCGGTTAACAGAGACGCTTTGTTTTCTAACACAGACTCAGTGAAACGAGCCTATGTGAACACAATAAGAAAATTAAGTGATATTGTCGGCATTAATCAAGAAAATCAAACAATGCCTCATGTGTGATTATGTTAATTTAATAACAACATTGTTATTCATGCACAAAAGCACCAAAAAATATGTATTTTAACTGAACGTTTTATGCATATTTTTTATTTGTTACAATGGTATTCAATAGCTGATTAATGTAAAGAAAAACTGACATGGTTTTTACTACAATTCAATATTTTGCATTTTTCAAATTGAACATAATATTTATTATAAGTGACTTGAAGAACATATAAGTTTTATGCTGTGAGTTAAAATTGGTGGTGTTGAACAATAGTAGCTTTCAGGTTTATATTGGAGTCTATTTCAACGACTATGATATTTTATTAAATGCAAAAAATTATGTTTCATTTTTTTCCGAAGTAAATGCCCAATTTGTAAACGCTGTGGAGTTGGGCCATGAAGTGCAAAAAATATGTTTCTTCCAACAATCCAAATCGAACGAGGGAACAAAATTCACTAAAAGGATCATAATACATCAACTGCATATAGTTGAGTAAAACAATACAAAAGATTACCTCACGTGCAAATCTAGGATCAAATAGAGATTCGTCAGCCTGCAAATCCAGTATAACCAAGAAAACACCTTCAACATATCAAAAATGTGCTGTTTGCATTATCCGTTGTTTAGAACTACACAGTCGAATCCACCACCATGCTCAACCTGTGTCTAATCTCCTACACCTGTAGTACACTCAGCCGACCTGAAAAACTCCACCACCATTGAAACCCGTTACCCCATAACTGTTTTCCTTTGCCCTCAACAGTCATTGGTAACTTCGCATCGATCTGCGTTCGACCATTTACCGCCTCCGCTAATTAAATACCTATACAGCTCCTACCTCTGTTACATTGGTATAATACTCAACCCAGATTTTACCTGAGAACAACGTGGGTGGCACAGGCAAGAAAATCAATCGCTAACAAAAATCCACTGCTTAATTTGCTGGTGTGTATGCGCACGCATGCAATCTTTATTTCAGTTGTAATGCATACTTAAATAGCTGTTTGACTTTAAGAAAAAAGTGAATGTCATAACATCATGTTTTAAATTTTAATTTTATTTATGATTAGATGAAATCATTTATTTTCAGAAAAAAAAAAACTCACAAACTAAGCTAAATTCTATGAAATCCAAATACATAGTGACATCGACATAAAACTGAAATAAAAAATGAATATTGATTTATAGATGTATAATCATCGTGATTCAAACCAATGATCTTAATCATATTTCAAATTTTCAAAATAAAAATTTAAATTAAGTTTTGTGATCGTCGAATTTCAATCTCGTAATCTCATCTACGTAAAGGACAGTGTGCAAATTACATGATCACACTAAAATTACAAGCATACTCCAAGATTAATAAAGATTGTACTAAAGCAACTGATATAAGCATGGAATATTGAGCAATCTTTCCATTTACCAAGTACGCAAAATTGTTACTAGCATATAATAATGTAAATATTATTTGGTACTTACCTCACACTGGTTTTAAGGAACCTGAAGCCTCCACTGATATTACTCCAGTTACAAATGATTTTGTCCAGTGTCGACCACCACTTTTCCTGATGGTTCTGTTGCTATTTTCATTGCCGCTTCAAACCTCTTAGTAAATTCATCAACAGTTTCATTGAATGAATTATATTCTGCAGTGCCTCCATTATGTTTCTGAGTCCACCATGTTAATCTCCTATGTAAATCTTCCATGCTTGTTTTTCTTTCTTCTTCACGACAAAATGCTTCAGCTGGATTTTTTTTTAAAAGCATGACAGTGCACATCATCAAGCAATCACTAACTTTGCCCTTCATCTTAAACATAATATTAGCTTGTGCATCTTCAGAATCAAATATATTTAATGACATATCATCAAGAATATCAATCAGATCAAATACGAAACAGGCTCCGCCGATGGTCCAATTGTTCTCATGCATCTCCCATGTTTGCAAGATTCTACCGGTAGTGGCATAATGAAGAAGCAGCCTGAATCCTTTTCATCATGATTATCTGTAGTGATCATTAAGCCTAGCAGAATTTTTAAGGACAAAATTGGCTGCAGCTCATCGCAATGTTTTTCTTATGCTGCCCACTAGTTAAAGTAACATAGAAATCATTAAATTCTTCAATCCACGTTTGTAACATAAATATATTATCATAATCATCGACCTCGGACGCACTGAGTTTAGTGATACACGCATGTTTTTTTCTTGTTAGAGTCTGATGTGGATTTTTTGCCCCACGACTTTACTGCTTCGTATATATGGTCAGCTAGTAGACTGAAGCTGGTAGCACTAATCGGATTTACAACCCAAGATAGATAGAAAGCTGCAGTTTCATGTAGACTATTTTGGATGTACCAATCACAGCTTTTGACAAACAAGAATCATGGGATCCTTCTACATAAAAAATTACAATTATAGCAAAATAAAACCAAGCAGGAAAATCAATTGACAAAATCCTGCAATACTAGCATACTATGTCACATGAATACAATATGACAAACTTATCCATGTGTTGAAAGATGATGCACATAACAGGATGAGTTATATTGTCTACATCATGTGTACTGTTCTGATTATAATACTTTAATGAGGGTATTGCTGCTGTTTGAATATGGTGAACTAGATCAAGGAAACTTTCGCATGAGATTGGCACATTTAGTATGAATAATAGTTCACGATGTTTCTTGGAAAAATATGTAGAAGTAAAAGGAAGCTTTAGTCCAATTTCCGTTGACATACCCCAGAATACGGCCTTGAAAGAAAATCCAGCACCGAAAAAACAACTGCAACTTGAAGATTCAACAGAGAAGCCAGTCCCGTCAAAAGTCACCAGCTATGCACAACTGCCCTGGTCACCATAAACATAGTCGAGGAAGTCACAAAACATAGTATTAAATAATGCCAATATTTACGTGCATACAACTCTTCCTTCAAGCAAAGAAAAGGCCTCTGATTGATTTCTCTTAACATCTTAGCAATGTCATGTTTTAACATCATGATTTCTTTGCTTGTATTAGATGTGTTAGATAACACAGGAATTTGACACCAAAACTATGAAATACACTCTTAAGTCCAACTAAACAATTTATTTACTTAAACAATATAGGCACATGGTT
Organism: Allium sativum; assembly: GCA_030737875.1. Taxonomy (NCBI): domain Eukaryota; kingdom Viridiplantae; phylum Streptophyta; class Magnoliopsida; order Asparagales; family Amaryllidaceae; genus Allium; species Allium sativum. The sequence continues at coordinate 156,077,057 of CM060912.1, forward strand.
TGCTATCAACTAAACCAATTTGAATTGAACGTGCATGCTAGGTAAATATGAATCCATAGTGGAACTAAGGTGAACTAAATTATGAATCATCGTAACATGTGTACTTATGAAAATAAATTCATGTTGGAAATATAACTAAAGCACACATTTTAATTAGCCTTCTCTCATCACATTGTCACATACATGCACGAAACACAAGAAGCAGCTGGTTTCATATGATACATGTATAGGACTAGAAATAAGTACACACATTGTGTTGGCAGTCGAGTTGGTTAGCAGTGTTGCTAATGTCCATGACTTGAATGGACACCTGCTCATAATCTTCTTCATTATAGCACAGTGCACAAACTCCAAATGGGAATGCAATCACATTACCTTCTCTGATGTGATAAATTTGTTGGTGTGGATCTTCCATTCCCTGGTCCTCCTACTCAACACTTCGTTCGTATATGTCGATTGTAAGATGGTATATGTGAATCACCTAATTGTTAAGACTTGGGATCAAATAGGAAAAAAACAAAGCAGAAAATCAAATTATCAAATCTACAGCTTACTTGTTAAGACTTAGGATGTAGTTTGTGATATCCAAACAATGCAAACCATTAAGCCAAGATTTAATAGGATCTCCAGGTGCATATGTGATTAACTGATTCAGTTCTATTTTCTTCAAGTAGTGAATTTTTTTTCAAAATTTAGCCGGCTATATATAATTTAATCTTCAAATGTCTTGCTGCCAATGGTTGTATGGCATTTGCATTTACATCAACATCTGATACAATCATTGACACAGACTGGAGGTGGAGGATCATAGAGCCCATATCACCGAGGACATGAATCTTCTTAAGGAGATATATTGTCTCAACTGATGATTAGATCATAGGTCCATATGTATGCTAAACCACCTAACACACTCAGTAAAAGTTAAGTGCCAGTACCTGTTACTTTTACACCATTAATCCACAAACATTATTTTTATCACTGATGGCACACATAATGTGTTTATTTACAAATGCTTTATGGTATTTTAAACCATATTTTAAATCGAAATGTGAATTGGTTTTCAAGCTGCTAGCAACTTTGTAGGCAAGAAAATATTCTGATATGTGGAAGAAATCAGGTAAACGAGCATGATCAAGTACAATTAAATGTCAGAATGAAACAAACAGTACTGACATGGGAAAACAAGCTAAAAGGAATGTTACCCATATGCTTGTTTGCCGACTAATAAGACAACATGCTTCATTTGACTGTATTCCAAAAATCCCATGCTATAAGTAGGCCAGCAAATGCGAGTGAGATTATTAGTACCCGCTTCAGCACATCTAATATATAGTAGTCTCCTGTGCATACATCCGCCTTCTGCAACATTAAGTTGATGTGAGATAGCCTGCTCATAGTGAGAAACAAATGCTGGTGAGATCCAGACATCCCAAATGATTACAGTTTACAAAGCTCTAACAGCATGCTTTGTATTATAATAGAACATCAAATGAAGACCATAAATGCACATCCTTGTTCACCATTATTAGGTCCATGGAAACAGAACGGAAATCAAAGTTGTCAACTCCTTTTCAAAGAATCTAGTTCACTTCAGGTATAGATTGCTAACTAATATCAAAAATACATGTGCAAGACTCTGTCGGATACAAAATTAACAAGTTTGTTAGATTGAATAATCTCCTCATTGAACTTTGCAGATCGTTGGTAACAGTACTGGACACCAAAATTCAAGATTAGCCAACTAAAATTAAAAAAAATATCACTATTTGAATTATTATTTTATAATAATAACACAAGCAGTTAAAAAAAACAAAATTCTGCCGGCTACATATAATTTGGTCCTGAAATGTCTTGCAACCAATGGTTTATATGGCATTTATATTTACATCAACATCTTATACAATCATTGATGCAGATTGGAGGAGCATTGAGCCCATATCGCTCGAGTGAGTGCCCCCCCCCCCCCCCCCCACAATTAACTGGGATCCTTTATGCAACGACGCTGATATCTTTCATAGCCTAATTGATTCATTGATGATCTGCGATGACAACACAACAACTGACCTAAAACATCAAGAACCGCCCTCCTTCAGCACAACCACTAGTGAAGGATCACCTCCACCTGTCATCGATGGCGACAACAAAGGGCTGAGGTTGGTGCCTTTGTTGATTGCAGCGGCCGAGGCTCTCAAAGCGGCGCACAAAAGTCGAGAGCTTGTGAGCGTGATATTGGTTCGGCTCAAGGAGTTGGTCTCACCTTCCAGAGATTCTATCACAAACATGAAACGGTTGGCTGCTCACTTCACGGAAGCACTCTGATGCCTGCTCGATGCTCCGAGCTCTGCAGGCAAAAATCACAAAGGAGATCATTAGCAGCAGATGCATCATACCAATGCCTTGGCAGCATACCAGCTCTTACAAGACATGTCTCCCTGTGTGAAGTTTAGGCACTTCACGGCCAATCAGGCCATTTTGGAATCGATATCAACCGGTCGTAGGGTCCACATAGTCGATTACGACATCATGAAGGCGCGCAGTGGGCTTAATTGATGCAGGCTATGTTGTCAAAAAAAGAAGGCCCCCCACCTTCACATTTAAGAATTACAGCAATTACAAGATACAATAGTAGCTGCAGAAAGCCAGTTAGTTCCATTCAGGACAAAGTAGCAACACTTAGCAAATTTCAACAAACTAACTCCTAACCATCCACTCCCTCATTCTTCCCCTTCACCAGAACAAGGCACAATTAGATCTAATTAATAACCACCTCAACAACACCACAGTCCCGAACTCTTCCAGTGGCTCCAACCCCAAGTCCTATAACGTACTCCGACCTCTTTAATGAGTAGACAAAAACTACACCTTCAGCAACCAATGTCACAGCAAGCACCCCATTTTCACCATAGAAAAATGCATCAACCTGAAGCCAAGATATTGTTAGAAAAAGGGAATCTGCATGAGAGTAAACCTGTACCTTAGTTTAGATTCCTATGGATAAGAAAATTAGGTTTTGTGCGGATGTACCAAAAAGAATTAGAAATTAGGGTTTTCGTGATTCCCCTTATAAAATGAATATAGAATCATATAAAACTGTGTAAAGTCATAGAATAAAGTATAAAATTCATACTAATTAATGGTCGGTGAGAAATCTCAATCAAATTGCAGTAAATTGAGAGGGAGTCCATCGACAGTCCATCTACAACGTAGAGAGGTGAGGTGTAGCCTGATATTGATGCTAGAGGAAAAATGAAGTAGAGGAGGATAATTTGGGACTTTCTAAATTTTCGTGAAGAAAAGAGGGAAGGAAAATGATAATGGGCGGAAACGCAAGTTGATACGTAATTTACTTAGCGGGAGACCAAAATATTTTGATTGCGCTTGCTTTGAAACGTACAGTTGCGGTTACACTTCAACTCAGCTAATAAATGTAACCAAATACTCATTTTCTTGTAGCGGTGTGAGGCTCGTGAAGTCATGCTATACACAAAGCTACACCTAAATAGGCCGTGCTTTGATCATCAACCACAAGGCCTGCTTTTCAACAAAAGCCTTGATCCTTTGCATCTTGGCGCGCCACATTGACAATTCACGTCATTCGATCAACAACCATCAATATATAAGAGGGTGTTAAGCAAGAGGATAAATTCTCCGCCACCAATCAATTATATATTAAATAGAAATCAATTTAAATACATGAAATGAATTCCAACGTCAGACACGCATCCATTTACAAGTCCGTCCTGGATCTGAACGAAACCGGAGACACCAGAGAGGTTCTCGCCTATCTGCGCAATCAACCCATACGTCCGGACAACTACTACTTCAACCCCTTCCTGGGAGCAAGTTAGTCCAAGGTATCAGTAATCGTCGTCCATTCGATGTGAAGATCGCCGGTCTTCAATCACCGTCTTCTATATTTTCGATTTAATCGTTGTACAATTATTTGAAATGAGTTAAACTCGGTCTTTTCAAATAATTCTCGCATAATTTATCATTTAAATCATTTCATACCGTTAATACTTATTTATAACGATTTATCGCTATTCTTATTTATTTAAAATAGCCCAACTATAATTAAACGACGCTTCGGGTCAAAGGGCGACCCTGGCGCTGTTTTTGCCAAATTTTGATTTACACAAATCTTGAAATCTAACTGTTGGATTTTGACGAAATTTATATCGTTGGGAAGATCTTCCCAAAGCGGTCCTAATGGTTCCAGTTTTGGGAAAATACGACGGTCGGATCTTTCGGTATAACCGTTTAAAGTTACGATTGCCGATACGCGAACTACCGCGCGCGTTTCGTTTAAATTCTATATTTATATTTATATATATAAATATAAAACGTTTGGCGATTTCAATTATAAAAATCCGTTCTTTTTATCGCATCTAAAATGACGATAAAAATACCACTTTATTTCTATGTTTTTATTTATATCTAAATTATAGATAAAAACACTTTTTAAAATTCATGTTATTATTCGCATCTAAAATTTGAATAAAATACTCCTTTTAATCTCATGTTTTTATTCACATCTAAAATGTGAATAAAAATATATTTTCAATGTCATATCTTTATTCGTGACTGAATTACAAATAAAAATGTACTTTCTAAATTTCATGTTTTATTTGCAACTAGTTTGCAAATAAAAATTCATTTTTTTTTCAACCAAAAATGTACTTTATATCTTCATATTTTACTCACATCTAAAAAGTGAATAAAAAATGTGCTTTACATAATCATGTATTTTATTTGCAACTAATTTGCAAATAAAAAGTATAATTCCTTTTTCTATGGTTTGTTTGCATATAACAATGCAGTAAAATATGTAATCCCTTTTTTCTGTGTTTTTTTTACACAAAAAAATATATATAAACAAAAATGTTAATCTTTTTCTATAGTTTGTTTGCATCTAAAAATGCAAACAAAATATGTAATCTTTTTCTTTCTATATCATATTTTTATTTACACTAAATGTAAATAAGATGTCCCCTTTTTCTTATTTATTTACACTACATCTAAATGAATGTTTCTCTTTCTTTTACTTATTTACACTACATGTAATAAATGTTTCTCTTTCTTTTACTTATTTATTTACACTACATGTAAATAAAGTCTTCTTTTTCAATACAGAAAATGTAAATACAATGTTATAGCAAAAAAATTCTTTTTATTCACATAGAAAAATGTAAATAAAGTTTCATTGCTAAATTTGTTTATTTTATTCACATAAGAAATGTAAATAAAATTTCATCGCTAAATTTGTTCTTTTTATTTACATAGAAAAATGTAAATAAAGTTTCAATGTTAAATTTGTTTATTTTATTCCTTTTATTTACATTAAAATGTAATTTACGTTACAATGTCAAAACCTCTCTTCTTTTTTACAATGTGAATGTAATTACAATGTAAAATTTCTATCTTTTAATTACAATGTAAAATCTCCTTTTTAATTACACTGTAAAAATGTGATTAACAATACGGTGAAAAATTATATCGTGTTAAATTACATTAAAAAGGCAATTTTGATTACAACGTCAAATTCTTCTTCCTAAATACATTAAAAATGTAACTTTCATTACGGTGCAAATTTCTATCTTTTTAAATTACAAAAATGTAATTTTAATTCCAATGTCCAATTCTTCTTTTAATTTTTTTTCTTATTTATATATCTTGTTTACATAAAAATGTAAATAAATGTGTTCTTTCATTTCATGTCCTATTTACATACAATGTAAATAAATGTGTTCGTTATGAAGATATTCTTTTTATTTACAAAAGGATGTAAATAAAGGTATTCACTATAAAGGTGTTCTTTTTATCTACACAAGAAATGTAAAAATATATCTCATATTTGTTCTATTTATTTACCATGTTAACTTCACATAAAAATGTGAATCTCAACAAGTCACATAAACAAAATGAGGTGATTTGTGTTTTAACTATTTCTAATTAACTCAATTATAAACTTTGAATCCACAAATCTAATGAATATATAAATCTCAATAAAATGAGATTCTAAACGGATGAACAAACATTCACAGCAATAAATAATTAGAAAATCCTAAATTACCACAACGCAGATCCATACTATTTACGTACATACAATGATTCAACAATTGTGAAAAATAATTAAATTATTTAAAAGTAAGAATTCTCATAGAAGTACTGATCCTCTTTGAATTTGGCCAAAAATTAGATTTGCTCAGAATTGCTCTCAATTAGTCTAGAAAAATATCCCTCTTAATTACGATCCCGACGGTCCTGAAATCGTCGAATTCCGAGTTCGAACGAAAGAGTTATGATTTAATTTAGTTAGGAAACATTTTATATTAATTAATTAAATAATTAGTTAAGAAATAAACCTTCTTCCTCTTTCAGATCTTGGCCGCCGTATTTGCTTATTGGGTTCAGAACTAGGTCAAACAATTTAGATCGAACCGGAAGGAGTTGGCACGATCAGGTGGTGCGACGGAAAAGGGGGAGGTGAGGCGCGCCTGGGGGTACCGTCGGCGGTGGGTTCGATCGACGCAGGAGGGCGTGGCGGCGGTGCAAAACCCGCGGGTTTGGTGGCCTGGTTCTCGGGCTGTGGTGAGCTAGAAGATGATCAACTCGTATGGAATTGTAGAGGAGGACAATCTCTTCGAAGTGGTGTAAGAATTGGATTCTAATTCGTGGAGATGGGAGAGAAATTAGAGGGAGAAGGTTAGAGCGTCGGTGGCCGTGGGTTTCGAAGGTGGCGGCTACAGAAAATGAACAGTGGAACTTAGGGTTTAGGTTTTCCTATTTTTATACTATTTTCAATGTATTTTTACAATTAAATCCATATCTTTTTAACCGGTCCAATTCCAGTCCAGTAGAAGGTGACCCTAGCCAATAGCCCATGTTTCGGATCCAACGGGACAGATCCCGTCAGCCCAAACGGTTGTCTGAGACCTGTTTTATTTAATTTAATAATTAAATCCTTTATTAAATTAATTCGTTCGCATAAATAAATTCACTGAGGTCACATACGGACTCAGAAAAATCCAGAAAAAAATATATTTGGCTTCGTTATGACGATACGGTCCTAACGAAATTAATTTCGTCGGATTCTGAGACTGTTTGAAAAATGGCTATTTTTCACTCGATTAAATTTGACTGAATTGAACAAAACACAGTTTCTTTCGCCACGCTCACATATTAATTCAGAAAATTCTATAAATTGAAACCTAGCAATAATTTGACATTCCGGTTCCAACAAAAGTGGTTTCGTCAAAAACAGAGTTCGTTTGAAAATTGACTATTTTCACTGGCTTTAATATTATATAAAAAAATGAAACTTTTAATTTCTGGCACATTTTCCAACCAAATTATTTAAAAATAATAATTTTAAATTGGTTCGGATTTTCCAGGTCGTTACAATCTCCCCCACTTAAAAGCTTTTTAGTCCCCGAAAAGGGAAACAAAGTAAAGTAGGAAACAAGACGGATAATGTAAATTATTGTAAATGTACCTTAACACAAGAGTTACTCGGAGATGTCCACTCTGCACTTGGGGTAAGCCTTTGTGATGCTATCCTCTGTCTCCCAAGTACAGTCTCTAGGTTCCCCGCTCCAGTGCACCTTGACTAGGTATATCCTCTTGTTCCACAGCACTCGGGTTTCTTTGCCAACGATTTTCACTGGCTCCCTCCTTACCGTTAAGTTCGGCGTAATCTCCAATTCTTGTTGTGCTGCTTCCTCCACAACTAAGTCTGGGTCATGAACATGTTTGCGGAGTTGAGACACATGAAATACATCATGCACTCCAGGCAACTAGTCAGGCAGCTGCACTCTATAAGCGAGAGTACCAATCCTTTCGAGAATAGGAAATGGACCAATGAATCTCGGTGCCAACTTTCCAATCTTCCCAAAACGAACTACGTCTCTTAATGGAGAAACCCTCAAGTAAACATAGTCGCCAATAGAAAATTCTAAATCTCTTCTTCACTGGTCCGCATAGCTCTTTTGTCGGCTCTGAGCAGTTAATAGGCGTTTCATAAGCAAATCAACCTTATCCGATACTTCTCGGATCATGTTTGGGCCCAAGACTAATCGATTGCCTGTCTCTACCCAACATGCCGGAGATCTGCATGGTCTGCCATATAATAGTTCAAACGGTGACATCTTCAAGATATCTTGGTAGCTGTTATTATAAGAGAATTCAACCAAGTGTAAGTGATCCTCCCATGAACCGCCATAGTCAAGAATGCAAGCTCGCAACAAGTCTTCTAAAATACGGTTCACCCTCTCAGTCTGGCCATCTGTCTGAGGGTGATAAGCAGTGCTCAGATTCAACTTGGTCCTAAGCTTTTCTTGAAAAGCTTCCCAGAATTTGCTAGTAAATATTGGATCCCGATCACTAACAATGCTTTTGGGAACCCCATGCAGTCTGACTATCTCTTTAAAATAAAGTTGCGCCAAACTTCGAGCTTTTCTATTGGACCTGACAGGGATGAAATGGGCAGACTTTGTTAAGAGATCTACAATAACCCATATGTTATCATTGCCTTTTCTGATTCGAGGCAAGCCATCAATAAAGTCCATAGAGATTTCCTCTCACTTCCAACCTGGAACTCCTAGCGGTTGCAACAAACCTGCCAGCTTCTGTTGATCACTTTTAACTTGCTAACATGTGGGACACCTAGCAACATAAATAGAAATATCCTCTTCATGGACCTCCACCAAATTGTGCGCTTGAGGTCGTGATACATCATGCTCACCCCAGGATGAATGCTAAGCTTAGATTTATGACATTCATCCATGATCTCCCTTCTGAGCTCAGAAATATTTGGGACACAAATTCGGCCTAATAGCCTCAAAACTCCTTTGTCGTCAATTTGGAAACTCGTGGTTTCACCATCCCGAATTCTTTGGCTAATTCTTTGGATAAACTCATCATCCTTCTGTAGAGCAGAAATTTTATCAATCAAAGTAGGAGTGATAATGAGATTGGCAAGGATAAGTTTGGTATCGTCTGCATTCTTCCTGCTTAGCGCGTCGGCTACAACGTTTGCTTTCCCTGGAGTATATAGAATATCCAGGTCATAGGGTGCAAGGAATTCAACCCAATGATGCTGCCTCAAGTTCAAATCTCTCTGGGTAAATAGATGTTTCAAGGATTTGTGGTCCGTATATAGCTCAAATTTCTTGCCCAAGAGATAGTGCCTTCATATCTTTAGAGCAAATACGATGGCCATTAGCTCAAGATCATGAACGGTGTAGTTCTTCTCATGCGGTTTTAACTGTCGGCTAGCATATGCAACTACTCTGTCCCTTTGCATTAGCACCGCACCAATACCTTAAATAAATAAAAGAATAACATGTTAAAGTGAGATTTGACATTAAAAGGAAATGTTATCTCTGACATGTTAAAAATAAAAGAATGACCTTCTCTGGAAGCGTCTGTCCAGACTTTCAGATCCTCGTTGCCATCAATGATGGTCAACACAGGAGCAGTGATCAATCTCTGTTTCAGGTCCTGAAAAGCTGTCTCACATTAGGGTGTCCAAATGAACTTTGTGTGCTTCTTAGTCAGCTTTATCAGTGGACAAGATATCTTCGAAAAATCTTTGATGAATTTCCGATAATAGCCAGCCAGTCCTAAGAAACTTCTGACTTCGGTGGGTGTGGTAGGCTGCTTCCAATCTTGGATGGCTGATATCTTTCCTGGATCTACTGCGATGCCTTCCTTAGATACAACATGACCGAGGAATTTCACCTCTTCTTGCCAAAATATGCATTTGGAGAATTTGGCTTTCAGCACATTTCTACGCAAAATCTCCAAGACTTCTTTCAGATGATGTTCGTGCTCAGTAGTGGATTTAGAAAAGATTAGGATGTCATCAATGAACACCAGCACGAATTTATTTAGAACATTTCGGAATACTCTATTCATCAAATTAACGAAGTACGCCGGAGCATTACATAGACCAAAGAGCCACTCATAAAATGTGCTGGACCTCTGAAAGCAGTCAAAGGAACACACTCGTCTGCGATGCGCAGTTGATGGAACCCGGTGGCTAGGTCCATCCTAGAGAATACTTTCGCTCCATTTAAGCAGTCTAATAGATCATCAATGCGGGGCAGTGGATACTTATTTTTCAGCGTTTGTTTATTGAGGTCGCGGTAGTCCACACATAGCCTGAGGGTACCGTCTGACTTTGGGACAAATACCACTGCTGCACCCCATTCTGAGAAGCTAGGCCTGATCAGACCCTTCCACAAAAGCTGCTTAGTTTGATTGCTCAACTCCTCTTTTTATTTTGGTGTCATTCTTCGAATAGGATGCACCACTGGCCTTGCATTAGGAGCCAAGTCAATTTTGAAGTCGATTTCTCTATGCGGAGGTAAGCCTTCAACTTCCTTGAATACATCAGCGTAATCCTTGACGATAGGGATATCCTCAATAGAAGTAGGGGTGACTTCTAGAGAAGACCAGAATTCCTTTCTATCTGTGGCTGAGCCAAGGCATGGTATAGTAATATTTCCAAGCTTTGTTTTGACTTTGATAATTCTTTCAGCACATATTAACTTAGCCTCATACTTGGTTAGCCAATCCATCCCCAGTATGATATCATAACCGGAGAAATTCATGACGATCAGGTCAAAGGGGAACTGGTAGCAAGAGTAAGAAACAGGTACTCTACAATACTGATCGAGAATGAGAGAACCTCCTATCGGACTATGAGATCTAATCAATTCTTTAAGTTTTCGAGGTTTCAGTTTTAACTTTTTAATGGTGTCACTAGAAATAAAACTTCGTGTTGCGCCGATGTCAAATAAAACTGTATTAGGGATGTTCATAATGTTAAGAGTACCTCCTAAAACATCGGGTTTACCTGCTCCCTCTGTAGAAGCTGGTGCAGCTGCTCCCTCATAGACATGTGCCACCTGAGCATTCTTCAGCAACGGGCAATTTGGCTTGATGTGCCCCTTCTAATGGCAATTGTAGCATTCCTTATCGTAGCGATAATTCTGGCCACGATTCTGAGAACTCTGGCTACGATTCTGGCTAGGTCCCGATTCGTTCCTCTTGACCTTTTTAGGATCTTTACACTCAGACTCAAAATGCCCTGTCTTGCCGCAATTAAAGCATGTCAACTTGCTCATGTCCGTCTTCTTCCCTTGGGGCTTAGCAGCAGAAGAATTGCCTGACTCCAGTTTCTTGTTAGCCTGTTCCTTCTGGTTGTTGCTCTGATTTTTGGCTTTATCTTGCTGGGCAGCCTCGTCATTCTCCTCGTAGCGGCATGTCATCTCTATTACTTCAATGAATGGGAGCCTGATATGAGCGGTGACTCTGTTCAAATATTTCTTTGAAAGGCCCTTGATGAATCTTTTATTCTTCTCGATTGGATCTTGAATCAATCCAGGAGCATAACGTGAAAGCTCATCAAACTTCCTCACATACTCAGAAACAGACATACTCCCTTGCTATAGGTTGACGAACTGCTTGCGAAGGCGCTCTCTTGCTTGTGGAGGAACATACTTGTTATTGAAAAGTTCTTTAAATTTGGCCCAAGACATATTGGCCACATCATTGCAAATCTTGACTGTGTCCCACCAATGTCCAGCTTCATCTTTTAATAGCCATACTTCCAGGAAACGCTTTCACTGATCCTCTAATTCTAAGCCCTCTAAGATCTTTTCACAGTCCTTAAGCCATGACTCTGCCTGAATCGCAGACACTCGCCCAGTGAAAGGTACACCTCCAAGATTTCTGAATTTCTTTGACATTCTCTCCAAGTTGAAGGGCTGTGGGGGTGGAGGTGGTTGTGCTACGACCTCAGAAGTAGGTTGTTCCTGAGTAATGGGGGTCTCGTCTCTGGTTGGACCTCTAGCTCCCCCTCGGGCTCCACCTCGAGCTCTACCTCGGGCTCCACCCCGGGCTGTTCTTGCTCTGGTGTCCATTTTAAATCAGTCTGTACCATCAAGGAAAGAATCAGACCAACAGAAATGAAAGATTTTTAAGGAAAGATAAGATAAGGACAAAATTAAAAGATGACGATGTAATGACTGATAAGTATGCGTTATTCTGCTGTGCTCATTCTAGGACATTACTAGTCCTATCTCTAATAAGCGACTCGCCTTAGAACAATGTGGATTCTATCTAGACGAATTGTTCTAAATATGTCATATTCCGAGGCTAAGGTTAACCTGGCTCTGATACCAACTGTGATAACCCCAAACTTCCGATGACCGAAAGTAAGGATAACCATTTGGAATACAAAAGATTTACAACAATAACAGATCTCATATAATATCATAACACATAATTATTGCAGCGGAAAGATAAAAGTCATAAACATCACATCAACTGAAACACAGAGTGCGTAGCTTACAGGATACAACTTAGCAAAGATAGAAAGTATGAATAAAAGGATATAAGTCTCAACCCCAAACGTACATCAAAATACGAGATGGAATAAGGTCTCTAAAACAGAAGAAAAGATAAAAGAGAAGTCTTCGTCTTCCTCCTCAGCAGTCTTCAATCCAGACACTCCTCAAAACCTGTCACTCGGCTGCCCGTGTAAAGAGGGCACCCAAGTTTGCAAAGTGAAACAAACTTCGAGTCAGTCATGGGACTGGTATGAGAAATCTTTCTATACTAACTAACAATATGGCGAACCACAGGACCACGCCGCTAACGCGGAACGGGTTTACTCCATCGGGTTGCCAGTGCATAATTAAATAAAGTTGATACAAAATAACGCAATGACTTTTTTTTTAAAATGAAATCATTATAAGACTCAAGTCCCATCACACAATGCAACGCAAACCGGAGGATAGAATTTTACCGTATAATGATCAAATATGCTTAATACGTGTAAAATAGTATTTTAATATTATTATTATTAGTGTCTAAGCAGTTTAAAAATACTTCAAAGTAAATGTATCAATCCTAGACGACATAGCTACCATATACTATGTCGCCATATATAGGTTTACAATCAAGACCGTAATGTCGTATTGGAAATTGGGTTTCCATCATGAATTGAGGCTAGGGATCGTCCTCTCCAATTCGAGACACTCTAGCAAATGCCTCAGGATTTCCCACAGTGAACCCTTGGATCTTCAGGGCCGGTCCACACCTATCGAAAGTGGATTGGCAATTCCTGAACACACGCTTCCCGATCCTTTTGGACCTCGATATGGCCACTAACAACCTATTAAACCCGAGGTACCTCAAAATCCATCATCCACATAAGTAAAATGTTAGCGCGGGTAGGTCCCTGGCATCACTCTAGCTAGAAAGAAATGTGTGCACTCCCTACAGTCCTAATCCCATTTTGACTCATACCGGGGTGTGAGGCTCGTGAAGTCACGCTATACACAAAGCTACGCCTAAACAGGCCGTGCTTTGATCATCAACCACAAGGCTTGCTTTTCAATAAAAGCCTTGATCCTTTGCATCTTGGCGCGCCACATTGACAATTCACGCCATGCGATCGACAACCATCAATATATAAGAGGGTATTAAGCAAGAGGATAAATTCTCCACCACCAATCAATTATATATTAAATAGAAATCAATTTAAATACATGAAATGAATTCCAACGTCAGACACGCATCCATTTACAAGTTTGTCCTGGGTCTGAACGAAACCGGAGACACCAGAGAGGTTCTCGCCTATCCGGGCAATCAACCCAAACGTCCGAACAACTACTACTTCAACCCCTTACTGGGAGCAAGTCAGTCCAAGGTATCAGTAATCGTCGTCCATTCGATGTGAAGCTCGCCGGTCTTTAATCACCGTCTTCTATATTTTCGATTTAATCGTCGTGCAATTATTTGAAATGAGTTAAACTCGGTCTTTTCAAATAATTCTTTCATAATTTATCATTTAAATCATTTCATATCGTTAATACTTATTTATAACGATTTATCGCTATTCTTATTTATTTAAAATAGCCCAACTATAATTAAACGACGCTTCGGGTCAAAGGCGACCCTGGCGCTGTTTTTGCCAAAATTTGATTTACACAAATCTTGAAATTTAACCGTTGGATTTTGACGAAATTTATATCGTTGGGAAGATCTTCCCAAAGCGGTCCTAACGGTTACAGTTTTGGGAAAATCCGACGGTCGGATCTTTCAGTATAACCGTTTAAAGTTACGATTGCCGATACGCGAACTGCCGCGCGCGTTTCTTTTAAATTTTAGATTTATATTTATATATATAAATGTAAAACGTTTGGAAATTTCAATTATAAAAATCCATTCTTTTTATCGCATCTAAAATGACGATAAAAATACCACTTTATTTCTTTGTTTTTATTTATATCTAAATTATAGATAAAAACACTTTTTAAAATTCATGTTATTATTCGCATCTAAAATGTGAATAAAAAACTCCTTTTAATCTCATGTTTTTATTCACATCTAAAATGTGAATAAAAATATATTTTCAATGTCATATCTTTATTCGTAACTGAATTAAAAATAAAAATGTACTTTCTAAATTTCATGTTTAATTTGCAACTAGTTTGCAAATAAAAAATCATTTTTTTTTCCAACCAAAAATGAACTTTTTATCTTCATATTTTACTCACATCTTAAAAGTTAATAAAAAATGTCCTTTTACATAATCATGTATTTTATTTGCAACTAATTTGCAAATAAAAAGTATAATTCCTTTTTCTATGGTTTGTTTGCATATAACAATGCAACACAATATGTAATCCCTTTTTTCTGTGTTTTGTTTACACAAAAAAAATGTATAAACAAAAATGTTAATCTTTTTCTATAGTTTGTTTGCATCTAAAAATGCAAACAAAATATGTAATCTTTTTCTTTCTATATCATATTTTTATTTACACTAAATGTAAATAAGATGTCCCCTTTTTCTTATTTATTTACACTACATCTAAATGAATGTTTCTCTTTCTTTTACTTATTTACACTACATGTAATAAATGTCTCTCTTTCTTTTACTTATTTATTTACACTACATGTAAATAAAGTCTTCTTTTTCAATACAGAAAATGTAAATACAATGTTATAGCAAAAAAATTCTTTTTATTCACATAGAAAAATGTAAATAAAGTTTCATTGCTAAATTTGTTTATTTTATTCACATAAGAAATGTAAATAAAATTTCATCGCTAAATTTGTTCTTTTTATTTACATAGAAAAATGTAAATAAAGTTTCAATGTTAAATTTGTTTATTTTATTCCTTTTATTTACATTAAAACGTAATTTACGTTACAAAGTCAAAATCTTTTTTTTTACAATATGAATGTAATTACAATGTAAAATTTCTATCTTTTAATTACAATGTAAAATCTCCTTTTTAATTACACTGTAAAAATGTGATTAACAATACGGTGAAAAATTCTATCTTGTTAAATAACATTAAAAATGCAATTTTGATTACAACGTCAAATTCTTCTTCCTAAATACATTAAAAATGTAACTTACATTACGGTGCAAATTTCTATCTTTTTAAATTACAAAAAAATGTAATTTTGATTCCAATGTCCAATTCTTTTTTTTTTCTTATTTATATATCTTATTTACATAAAAATGTAAGTAAATGTGTTCTTTCATTTCATGTCCTATTTACATACAATGTAAATAAATGTGTTCGTTATAAAGATATTCTTTTTATTTACACAAGGATGTAAATAATGGTATTCACTATAAAGGTGTTCTTTTTATCTACACAAGAAATGTAAAAATATATCTCATGTTTGTTCTATTTATTTACCATGTTAACTTCACATAAAAATGTGAATCTCAACAAGTCACATAAACAAAATGAGGTGATTTGTGTTTTAACTATTTCTAATTAACTCAATTATAAACTTTGAATCCGTAAATCTAATGAATATATAAATCTCAATAAAATGAGATTCTAAACGGATGAACAAACATTTACAGAAATAAATAATTAGAAAATCCTAAATTACCACAACGCAGATCCATACTATTTACGTACATACAATGATTCAACAATCATGAAAAATAATTGAATTATTTAATTATTTAAAAGTAAGAATTCTCACAGAAGTACTGATCCTCTTTGAATTTGGCCAAAAATTAGATTTGCTCAGAATTCCTCTCAATCAGTCTAGAAAAATAGCCCTCTGAATTACGATCCCGACGGTCCTGAAATCGTCAAATTTCGAGTTTGAACGAAAGAGTTATGATTTAATTTAGTTAGGAAACATTTTATATTAATTAATTAAATAATTAGTTAAGAAATAAACCATCTTCCTCTTTCAGATCTTGGTCGCCGTATTTGCTTATTGGGTTCAGAACTAGGTCAAACAATTTCGATCGAACCGGAAGGAGTTGGCACGATCAGGTGGTGCGACGGAAAAGGGGGAGGTGAGGCGCGCCTGGGGGTACCGTCGGCGGTGGGTCCGGTCGACGCAGGAGGGCGTGGCGGCAGTGCAAAACCTGTGGGTTTGGTGGCCTGGTTCTCGGGCTGTGGTGAGCTAGAAGATAATCAACTCGTATGGAATTGTAGAGGAGGACAATCTCTTCGAAGTGGTGTAAGAATTGGATTCTAATTCGTGGAGATGGGAGAGAAATTAGAGGGAGAAGGTTAGAGCGTCGGTGGTCGTGGGTTTCGAAGGTGGCGGCTACAGAAAATGAACAGTGGAACTTAGGGTTTAGGTTTTCCTATTTTTATACTATTTTCAATGTATTTTTACAATTAAATCCATATCTTTTTAACCGGTCCAATTCCAGTCCTGCAGAAGGTGACCCTAGCGAATAGCCTATGTTCCAGATCCAACGGGACAACAACGTTAGCCCAAACGGCTGTGTGAGGCCTGTTTTATTTAATTTAATAATTAAATCCTTTATTAAATTAATTCATTCGCATAAATAAATTCACCGAGGTCACATACGGACTCAGAAAAATCCAAAAAAAAAAAATATTTGTCTTCGTTATGACGATACGGTCTTAACAAAATTAATTTCGTCGGATTCTGAGACCGTTTGAAAAATGGCTATTTTTCAATCGATTAAATTTGACTGAATTGAACAAAACATAGTTTGACATTCCGGTTCCAACAAAAGTGGTTTCGTCGAAAACAGAGTTCGTTTGAAAATTGACTATTTTCACTGGCTTTAATATTATTTAAAAAAATGAAAATTTTAATTTCTGGCACATTTTCCAACCAAATTATTTAAAAATAATAATTTTCAATTGGTTCGGATTTTCCGGGTCGTTACAGTATGGGACGTTTGGGAATACTTGTAATGACCCGTATTCTACGCATCGCAGGATCGTAGAATATTTATTTCTTTCACATACGAAGTCGTATGGTCATGTAACTTTGGGAGACGACTATTGGAGTCATTTCCCATGTTCATGATTTTTGCCGATTTTTAAATGACCGTTTTGCCCCTAGCTGGTACTATTTTGGCCATAACTTATGAGTGGAAAGGAATTTTGACTTAAAACCACTTCCATTAGATTTGTTTGATAGTTTACCTTTCCGTAGAGTGGTCACAATAGCCAAACGGACTTACCGTTTGGGAGATATGACTGAATTAAGGTTTAGAGGGTTAAAAACAGCTAATTGGGCTTAACCGGGTGATTAGCAGCTAGGCCCAATGGGGGATTTCGGGATTAGATGTATTTAAGGGCTGCTAGGGTTAGGATTTCGGTTTTTCACTCATTTTCCAGCCGCCACAAACCCTCTCTTCAACCTAACAATGGCCTCCAACTTCTAAATACACCTCTAATCACTTCTTAATCAAGTTTTGGCTTAAACTACATCAAATTAAGGAGAGATAGCACCAAAGCAAGGTAAGAGCTGCTGTTAGACATCCGTATTCGTGCCAAACAGAGATTCATTTCAGATCTAAGGGTTTTGTTTGTGGCCAAGGTGAGTGATTTGCATAGTTCCTCACTAATTATGGTTAATTAAGAGTAATTAGTGATAATTAGCAAATTTATACATGTTAAAAATCTGGAAAAATATTGATAAAATTCAAAATAATGTTTTAGGCCTTCGTTAGAAAATTTGGTTAGTTTGGTTAAGTTTTGCTAATCATATCATTAGCTTTGCTTAAACATGCTTAAGGGAAAATATGGGATTTTGACTATGTTTAATCCAATTTACATGATATGGTTGTTGTTTTGGTGTTTATAGTTGATTATCTATGTTGCTATGACTGTATGGTGTAACACCCCGTAAGTTTCAATATTAATGTTCACAAATTAAAGAATAACTAATCTCATATATGAGAATTAAGGGAAACAGGTTGCGCCATTGTGTTCATCTCGGAATTCTGGTTGAGATAGAGTCCGAGTTTGCGTGAATTGGACTTCGTATGAAGTTATGGTCATCGGAAGTTTCAGAAAATTCAAAACAGATTTCAAAAATTCAAATTTCAGAGTCAAATTGGGTCAGGCGGGAAATTTCCCGCCAGGGCCAGGTCGACCAGAGGGTCGACCTACCCTCACCAGGTCGACCATTGGGTCGACCTAGGGGTCAACCTGCCCTCCCCCCCCCCCCCGGGCAGATTTGATTGATGACCTGTTTATGACTATATGCTGAGTTATTAGGGTTTCTGATCTGCTCTGAATGGCTGGGGTTAATTCTGGGTTGATCGGACGGCCTAAATTAATCCTAAACTCTATAAAAACACATGTAGACTCAAACCTAAAATCAAGTTAAAATTAGAATCATGGCCTCCATGCCGTCACCTTGCAACTTAGAATAGCCGCCACCAATTAGAGAGGAAGGAAAGCTAAACAAATTCAATTCTAATCTAAACCGCAACAAATTGTCTTCTTCAAAGGAAAGCTAATTCAACTTCAGAACTCAGATTTTAGAACTCAAGACCTTCTTTGAGTTGTGAGTTCGATTTCTTTAATAAAATAATTAACAATTTAATTGGATTAAGCTATGATGTGGATTATATGGTTATGTTGTGAATTATTGACCGCATGTTATTATTTATGTTGTAAATTCTATGGTGTTATCATCTATATTGTAAAGTTGTGATGTTATCATCTATGTTGTAATTCTATGATTGGCTTATGTACAATCAATTCATAATGATGTTTCATATGCTAGTTCGGTTATGTTGATTCATATGATAAATCATATGTATGTATGCAAGTTTGGCTATTAATTGAGGCATGGATCATATGCAAGTTAGTGAAAATTATATACAACCTTACATGGTTCATGACATCTATTTTATGTGTAAATTGGATCTAGAGTTAGGCTATGACATGTGTGAGTTATACGCTAGTATACAAAAATTCTACATACTAGTATACATGTTTAGATGTAAGTTTACACCATCGTTTATGTTGCATAAATCACATATGCAAGTGTGTGTGTGTGTGTATATATATATATGTGTGTGTGTGTGTGTGTGTGTGTGTGTTTGGAGTATGAGTCATGTAATGTAAGTTTGTGGTTATTTGCCTACGCAAGTTTACACCTTATGATTAGATCTATGACATACATGGTTTATGCAAGTTTGTGACTATTACCTAAACAAGTTCACACCTTTAGATTTAGATCTATGACATATGTATTTTTATGCAAGTTTGTGACTTTGGCATATGCAAGTTTTAGATGAAGAACCTCATTCACACATGCAAGTTCACCCCTTATGTTTAGATCTAGTTTTATCTATATATATGTTGTGATGTTTTCTCTTTATTCCATAAGTTAGACTATTCGAGTCTAACGTATATTTTACGTTAATCGAACGAACGTACAACGTGGGGCAATGAGATAATATTAAAAGATTTAATGTTGGGAATTGGCATAAATGCCTTAAATGACATAAAATAAATTTGTGATGAAAATTGGTATGATTTTGCATACCATAAATAGATGGACATAATTGAGTAAATTATGGCCATAGTTAAATTTGGAATTGATTAATAATTTGAATAGGGAAATTAATTCAAAATGGGGGATAATTAATTTTGTGTAATTAATCGTCTAAAACACGAGGTTAGACTCTTTTGTGGTGTAAGACTGCCCGGACCCGCCCAGCAAATCCAGCTGCAACAAATGCCAGTCTAATGTGGGAGGTCATAGGCATAAATTAAATGCGTAACAGTTGTAAAGACATGAGGTTAGGCTCGTTTGTGGTGTAAGACTGCCCGGACCCGCCCGGCAAATCCAGCTGCCACAAATGCCAGTCTAATGTGGGAGGTCTTTATAAGGTTACGGTCTTAATGAATTAAGAAACACTTAACCAGATAAACATGTAGTGGGACATGAGGGGGTTAAGTGGTTGCCTTGGGTGGCATGTGGAATTTAGAGGGTGCCTTGGGTGGCATTTGAAATACGATTAGAAACACTTAACCAAAATTGAAACATGTGAGTGAACATGAATAAGAAGAGGGTTAAGTGGGATGTACTAGAGGGGACCAAGCTTAGGTGGATAGCTTGTGTCAAGTAATGGGGGCCCATTTCAACCAGTAACCCATAAGTATCTTTGTGGACTCGACCCAAGTCGAGGACGGGACACACATACTGGGCTTGACTGTAAAAGGCCAAAACGGGTTAGCGGTGGCAAAGCAAGTCCAACGGGTTCATGTGTGTGTGGGGGCCCGGCTGGTAGGTAAGACGTTGTTGCATCGTGTAGGTATAAGTCGTGCATTGTTGGTGGTATCGGGTTGCCACTTTGTGGAGTAATACACCCCATTGTCGGGCTAGCACGGGTATCTACGAGTTAGGGAGGCGATCGCATGGGGGTAGTGGGTACACCTAGTGGAGATAGGGGCAGGCGTCACCTATGAAGGCAACTAGGGGTGCACGAAACTACCATTATCATTATTAATTTCTGTAGGCGGGATCAAACTTAGGGTGACTAGTGGTGGTGCAGTATAGTAATTATCTTATGGTGGTTTAGGTGCGCCTTTAACATTATCTTTGTTCATCTTATTTCCTTGTTTACTCTGTCATACCCAATTGTTCACAGTCATTTCCTTATTTTCCAACTTATGCCTTATCCTAGTTATTTTGGTAATTATATTGTTAAAGTTATCGCACTCGCCAGATGTAACACCCCGTATGTTGAATAACTTGCTATAATATAAAACAGGGCAGAATTAAATTTTAAAATCTGAATCAGGGGAAACGGGTTATGCCATTGCGTTCGTCTCGGAAAAATACGCGAAATAGAGTCCGAAATTTCGTGAATCGGAGTCCGTATGTCCGAGATATGGCCTTTAGAAGTTTCACGAAAAATCAGAAAACGAAACAGATTTCAAATTTCAGAAGTGGCGGGAAAATTCCCGCCAGACTCAGGGAGTCGACCTGGGGGTCGACAGGGGTGTCGACCTGCCCACCAGGTCGACAAGGGTGTCGACCCTAGTGTCGACCTGGGGGTCGACCTCCCTGGTCGAGCCCAGGTGACCTGGGTGCACCAGTTTGACTTTTGGGCTGTGTTTCGGTGGCTAGGACGAAATCTGACGGCTCTAATCTGATTTAAGGTTAATCTAATGGCCTAAAACACCTAACTACTCTATAAATACACCCTAAGACTACCCTAATTCATACTAAAAATAGATACAACACCGTTATGCCGTCAAAATGCAACTTGAAGGAGCCTCCATCAATCTAAAGAGGAAGATAGCTTCTCAAATCAACTTCTAATCAACTCTAGCAACTTAATCTTCTTCTTAGGAGTGCTAATCAACAAGTTGTGAGTTTTCTATAGCCTTAATGACCAATTGTTGAAATGATTATGATAGGATATAATGAGGTTATGGCTATGAATGTGGATCAATGCAAGTTATGCAAGTTATATGCTATGTGTTTGTGATGTTATGCAAGTTATGCAAGTCATATGCTACATGTTCATGATGTTATGCAAGTTATGCAAGTCATATGCTACATGTTCATGATGTTATGCAAGTTAGGCAAGTCATATGCTACATGTTCATGGTGTTATGCAAGTTATGCAAGTTGTATGCTATATGATCATGATGTTAGGCTATGTGTTCATGATGCTAGTTATGCAAATTGCTATGATAAACATTGATCCATTATGACACCATGATTATGCATGTTTGGTGTATGATTATATGCAAGTTCATCTATGATATGTATGCAAGTTTGGTGTATGATTATATGCAAGTTCACATATGACATGTTAAGCAAGTATGGTGTTTGATTATATGCAAGTAACATGTGCAAGTTTACACCTTTGTATGATATGCATACATATGCAAGTTAAGCCCTTTGTATGTCATACATACATATGCAAGTTTACCCCTTTGTATGACATAAATAACTTATGCAAGTTAACCTCTTTATGACATATGTGATTCATGCAAGTTTGGGTTGATTATTTATGCTAGTTGGGTTGATGCTATATGCATGTTGACACCTTTAAACCCATGTTGATGCTAATGTTATGCAAGTTGAACCCATTATATTTGTGATGAATCTTCCCTTTTATGTCATGTTGGCGAATTACGTGGGGAACGATGGGGTTAATATACATGGTGTGAAGTTGGTATGATTATGCATACCATAAAGTGGATGGACATAATTGAGTCAATTATGTACATCGTTAAAATTGGAATTAATTAGGGAAAATTAATTCGAAATATGGGGGTGATTAATTAGGTGTAATTAATCGACTAAGACACGAGGTTGGACCCTTTTGTAGCGTAAGACTGCCCGGAACCGACCGGCAAATCCAGCGGCTACAAATGATTGGCCCAATGTGAGAGGTCTTAGGCACAAACTAAATACGTGACAAGTGTATAGACACGAGGTTAGACTCGGTTATGGCGTAAGGCTGCCCGGACCCGACCGGCAAATCCAGCTGCCATAAAAGATAGTCTAATGTGAGAGGTCTTTACAACGGTTACGTTCTTAATCAATTAAGAAACACTTAACCATATTAGCATGTAGAGGGACATGAGGGGTTAAGTGGGTGCCTTGGGTGGCATGTGGAAAAATCTAGTGGTTGCCTTGGGTGGCAATAGAAAATACGATTAGAATACTTAACCAAAGTGGAACATGTAATTAAACATGATTAAAGTGTTAAGTGGGTGCCTTGGGTGGCATGTGGAAAAATCTAGTGGTTGCCTTGGGTGGCAATAGGAAATACGATTAGAATACTTAACCAAAGTGGAACATGTAATTAAACATGATTAAAGGGTTAAGTGGGTGCCTTGGGTGGCATATGGAAAAATCTAGTGGTTGCCTTGGGTGGCAATAGAGAATACGATTAGAATACTTAACCAAAGTGGAACATGTAATTAAACATGATTAAAGGGTTAAGTAAGTGCCTTGGGTGGCATGGGGAAAATCTAATGGTTGCCTTGGGTGGCAATGGAAGATAAGATTAGAATACTTAACCAAAGTGGAACATGTAATTAAACATGATTAAAGGGTTAAGTAAGTGCCTTGGGTGGCATGTGGAAATCAAGTAAGTGCCTTGGGTGGCATGAGGAAATCTAGTGGGTGCCTTGAGTGGCAATTGAAATATGATTAGATGACTTAACCAAACCTTAAACATGTAAGTGGACATGATTATTAGAAAAGGGTTAAGTGGGATGCACTAGATAAAATGACAAGCTTAGGTGGGTAGCTTGTGGGGGGCCATTTCAACCAGTAACCCATATGTATCTTAGTGGGCTCGACCCATGTCGAGGACGGGACACGCGTACTGGGTTTGACTATAAGAGGCCAAAAACGGGTTAGCAGTGGCAACGCAAGTCCAACGGGTTTTATATGCATGTGTGGACCCGGGCTGGTAGGTAAGACGTTGTTGCATCGTGTAGGTATAAGCCGTGCACCATTGATTGTATCGGGTTGCCACTTTGGGGAGTGATACACCCCACTGTGGGGCCAGCACGGGTATCTACGTTAGGGAGCCGATCGAATGGGAGTAGTGGGTGCACCTAGTGGAGATAGGGGCAGACGACACCTATGTAGTCAGCTAGGGGTACAAGAGACTACTATTAAGATTACTAAGTACAGGGTACACCTAGTGGAGATAGGGGCAGACGGCACCTATGTAGTCAGCTAGGGGTACACGAAACTACTGGGTAAATTTTTCTAAGTCCTTGGGAGGGATCAACCTTTAAGTAGGAATGACCGGTGTGGTGCAGTTAGAAATTTACCCTTGGGTGGGTAGATCTGGGGGGTGCAGTGTAGTATTTATCCTTGGGTGGATTGGCGCGTCTTTACCGTTATCTTAGTTCATCCTAAGTCTAGTTGGCTGCTTAGTGTAGTCATTTATCCCCAGTCGTACCGTACCAGGTTTATATCATACCCTAATTACTTTAATGATTGTATTGTTAAAGTTATAGGGCTCACTCAGACTTATGTCTAACCCCGTTGTTTTTATATTTTTTTCCCAACCCTCAGGTTATCAGAGTGGGCCTAGCACTAGTGGGCTTTGATTCAGATTGCTTTATCTATCTTTTGGAGCTTGGACTCTTAAAGTAAAGCTCGGTTATCCTTTCTATTATGGCTATTAGTATGTAGTGGGATTATGTACTTATGTTTTAACGAGATGGATATTTTGTACTTGACTCTTGTTGGTTTTTGATATGTAACCAAACATGTTTACCTTCTACTGCAATGAAATGATGTTTTAAATTTCAAGTATCACTTATATCTGTCTTGTTGTAATTTTTCAGTTCTATATTCACTTAAATACTCCACCGAAGCTAAGGCATTCCCTTAGTGAGTGACCTTAGTGGGTGTGGGGTGTTACACGTGGTATCAGAGCTTAAGGTTACCGGAACAGATAAAATTTTTAGAAAACTATTTTTCTAAAAACATTTTTGGAAGAAGTATTTTCAAAAACATGTCTTTTAAGAGAAAAGTTTTTGAAAGAAAAGCATAATCCCCAATAGCCATATCTTTATCCTTCAGATTCTCTGTTTTGAATCTCTTCCTCTTTCTCTTTTTGAATTTCCCCTCCGCGTATAGATGTCTTTTTAAGATAAATAAGGACTTCCGTATGAAGGACGGAGGAACCACTTCAAGGGACTAAGACGTTTGTCGGGCTAAGGAGTTAGTCCAAGGAGGTGGAGGGCTTGTGGGTACCTTTAAGATGGACAAGGAAGGAAGGTTCAAATAGCTATTAGGTAAATAAAGGACGAAACCTCATCGTGGTGAGAGGTCATGAAAGGAGAATGTGAAGGAGAAGGCTAGTTGTTTTGGAGAAATATGACACCTTATTAGGGTTGTCCAAAGAGGTAAGGACAAAGTACAGGATCTTCTGGAGGGTAGATGTATTCCCTCACAACTGGTATACCTGATGGGGGTAGGACCGTCTAGGTTGAGATTTGGTTCTCTCGATCATCCTGTTCGAACTTTATTCGACTCTGGCGCATCACATTCGTTTATCTTATCATCATTAGTTGAGTCACTGCACGTAGACACCAGTCTAGTAGATGATCCCTTGGTTGTTTCAAACCCAATTGGGGGCTCCACTTATTTGTCCATGATATGTTTGGGTTTGAAGATCCTCATACTTAGCGTTGAGTTTAGGTGTGATGCCTTTGTTTTGGGCTTCACGGGCTATGGGTTGATTTTGGGCATGGACTGGTTATCCAGTAATGGTGCCGTTCTTGATTGCGAAAGGAGAGTTGTTAGGCTCATGACCCGCTTGGGTAACACTCTCGAGATCTCTTGTAATCCCATAGATTCTGTTTTGCTAAGTTATTTTGAATCGCGTGACGCTTCGGTCGAGAGTTTGCGATCTGTTAGAGTGGTCCGGGAATACTCGGATGTGTTAGAGGAGGGAACTCCATAAGCAAGTAGGGGAGTTGCTTGAGAAGGGGTTCATAAGACGAAGTATATCGGAGTGGGGTGCTCCAGTAGTTTTTGCCACGAAGGCGGATGGGTCCCTCAGACTTTGTGTAGACTATAGAGAACTCAACAAGCTCACAAAGAAGAATAGACACCCATTGCCGAAGATTGATGATCTCTTTGATCAGTTGGTTGGCGCCTCAGGGTTTTCGCAGTTGGACTTGGCCACGGGGTTTCATCAGTTGGGAGTGGCTGAGGATAGTATAGAGAAGACCGCCTTTAGGACTCCGGATGGTTTCTATGAGTGGCTGGTGATGCCATTTGGTTTGACGAACGCCCCTGCATACTTGGTTGATTTGATGAGTAGGGTGTTCAGGGAGTACCTAAATAACTTCGTAGTGGTCTTTGTGGATGACATCTTGGTCTTTTCTAAGAGCGAAATAAGTTTTCGTATGTAGGTTAAGCAAAGCCAGTTATTTGATCAACGGTGGTTTTGGAACGAGACTGGCAAGGACATCCAGAGTTGGATAAGTGCTTAATTATTTAGCCGTTTTACTAGTATCATCTCACGTAGGTCGTCTGAATTCGAAGGAGGTATCCCTTGGGTGTTTGTCTGATATTGGTTTAGGCCTTTGGGGCTTGCACTTGGGGGATGTCGAGTTCGACTAGGATGGTCTGCGTGAGAGATGGATAGTTGTGACGATTTTTGCATGGGAGAATATCCTGGTTTACTCTAGAAGTGAAGAAAAGCATGCCCTACATCTTAGGGAAGTGTTGGGGACTCTACGAGCGCATAGTCTTAAGACAACAAAGGTGGATGGAATTCTTAGCATTCTATGATTTCGAGATAGCGTATACCCCTGGCAAGGGTAACGTGGTGGCGGACGCCTTGAGCGGAAAAAGGTTGTCCTTGAGTCCATTGTTCGTGGAACGACGAAGCTTGGAATTTATCTCGATGTTTGATTTTAGACCTTCCGTTGACTTTGTACCCGGTTTGCTAGCATCCTTAGAGGTCAGACCTACTCTTTTGAGACGGATCGGCGAGGCATAGAGGGACGACCGACAGTTGGTTGAGTTGGTATAGAGGCTCATAAGGGGGGGGGGGTCGTCCAGCCATTTGAGTAGGTATACCCTAGACGATAGGGGGTGCTTGCGTAGAGATGGTAGACTTTGTGTACCACAAGACGAGGGTTTGAGGAAGGCTATTCTTGATGATGCACACCGTTCTAGGATGACCATCCATCCCGGTGGGGACAAGATGTACCAAGACATGAAGCGAGTTTTCTTTTGGGCCGGTATGAAGAAAGATGTGGCCGAGTATGTCGCTAGATGCTTGGTGTGCCAACAAGTGAAAGCGGAGCAAAAGAAACCTGGTGGATTGCTTCACCCATTGGAAGTTCCGCAATGGAAGTGGGATGGCATCTCGATGAATTTTATTGATGGGTTACCTAGGTCGAAGAAGGGTAATACGGGAATTTGGGTTGTGGTAGACAGACTTACTAAGAGTGCCCATTTCATACCCGTGAAGAGTGAGAGGACTGCTCCATGGCATATAGAGTGGATTTACCCGAGAGACTTAGTGGGGTACATGACGTATTCCATGTGTCACATTTGAGGAAGTGCCTACATGAGACCGTAGAGGTGGTAGAGCCGAGCTTGCTTAGAGAGGTGGGGGTAGAGCGTGATCCGACTATTCGACGAGCTCCTACCCGCATCCTTGGGTCAGAGATTAGGAAGTTGAGAAACAGAGAGGTTCGACTAGTCAAAGAGCAATGGGGAGAAGATGAGAGCAATGCTACTTGGGAGACAGAAGCGAAGATGCGTTCATTGTACCCATTCCTTTTTGAGGGTATGTCTTTTAACTTCTCCTTTATTGTTTGTCTAGTACTTATCTTATCTTTAGTATATCCTCTCATTAGTACCTTTGACCTTTAGATAGGGAAAACCTATGGTTGAAACATGTGTTTGAGACATGTTATGTTTGATGGATGCGT
Source organism: Allium sativum (assembly GCA_030737875.1). Taxonomy (NCBI): domain Eukaryota; kingdom Viridiplantae; phylum Streptophyta; class Magnoliopsida; order Asparagales; family Amaryllidaceae; genus Allium; species Allium sativum. The sequence continues at coordinate 156,104,797 of CM060912.1, forward strand.
GTGGATGCAAGTGGTTGCTAGTGGTTGCTCGTGGATGCATATACACACACTCTAGGCACTAGATCGGCTCAATCACTTCATATTGCATATTGCATAAAATTGTGTGTAGGTAGCTATATTAATGGATGCATAATGGTTGTGCTATCATATGGATGATGCATTTTGGTGAATGATTGTGCACTCATGTAGAAATAGTATGTGTCGATAGGGTTCTTTCGCATACATATTGGATGCATGGCACTATCATGGTTTGCATTAAGGAGGTCAACTAAATAAGTGGACCGCCTGATTTTGCATTAGACAGGGAACATATACACACACTCTTTGCATATGTTCATACAACATTAGAAACTTTAAGGACAATGGATGCCAGTGGTTGATGGTTTGAGTAGATGGTTGTTTGGTTGGTAGGATACGTTCTTCTTGACTTAGAAATTTCGGGGACGAAATCCTTTAAGTAGGGGAGAATGTAACACCCCGTATGTTGAATAACTTGCTATAATATAAAATAGGGCAGAATTAAATTTTAAAATCTGAATCAGGGGAAACGGGCTATGTCATTGCGTTCGTCTCGGAAAAATACGAGAAATAGAGTTCGAAATTTCATGAATCGGAGTCTGTATGTCCGAGTTATGGCCTTTAGAAGTTTCACGAAAAATCAGAAAACGAAACAGATTTCAAATTTCAGAAGTGGCGGGAAAATTCCCGCCAGACTCAGGGAGTCGACCTGGGGGTCGACAGGGGTGTCGACCTTCCCACCAGGTCGACTAGGGTGTCGACCCTAGTGTCGACCTGGGGGTCGACCTCCCTGGTCGAGCCCAGGTGACCTGGGTGCACCAGTTTGGCTTTTGGGCTGTGTTTTGGTGGCTAGGACGAAATCTGACGGCTCTAATCTGATTTAGGGTTAATCTAATGGCCTAAAACACCTAACTACTCTATAAATACACCCTAAGACTACCCTAATTCATACTAAAAATAGATACAACACCGTTATGCCGTCAAAATGCAACTTGAAGGAGCCTCCATCAATCTAAAGAGGAAGATAGCTTCTCAAATCAACTCTAGCAACTTAATTCTTAGGAGTGCTAATCAAAAAGTTGTGAGTTTTCTATAGCCTTAATGACCAATTGTTGAAATGATTATGATAGGATATAATGAGGTTATGGCTACGAATGTGGATCAATGCAAGTTATGCAAGTTATATGCTATGTGTTTGTGATGTTATGCAAGTTATGCAAGTCATATGCTACATGTTCATGATGTTATGCAAGTTATGCAAGTCATATGCTACATGTTCATGATGTTATGCAAGTTAGGCAAGTCATATGCTACATGTTCATGATGTTATGCAAGTTATGCAAGTTGTATGCTATATGATCATGATGTTATGCAAGTGTTAGGCTATGTGTTCATGATGCTAGTTATGCAAATTGCTATGATAAACATTGATCCATTATGACACCATGATTATGCAAGTTTGGTGTATGATTATATGCAAGTTCATCTATGATATGTATGCAAGTTTGGTGTATGATTATATGCAAGTTCACATATGACATGTTAAGCAAGTATGGTGTTTGATTATATGCAAGTAACATGTGCAAGTTTACACCTTTGTATGATATGCATACATATGCAAGTTAACCCCTTTGTATGTCATACATACATATGCAAGTTTACCCCTTTGTATGACATAAATAACTTATGCAAGTTAACCTCTTTATGACATATGTGATTCATGCAAGTTTGGGTTGATTATTTATGCTAGTTGGGTTGATGCTATATGCATGTTGACACCTTTAAACCCATGTTGATGCTAATGTTATGCAAGTTGAACCCATTATATTTGTGATGAATCTTCCCTTTTATGTCATGTTGGCGAATTACGTGGGGAACGATGGGGTTAATATACATGGTGTGAAGTTGGTATGATTATGCATACCATAAAGTGGATGGACATAATTGAGTCAATTATGTACATCGTTAAAATTGGAATTAATTAGGGAAAATTAATTCGAAATATGGGGGTGATTAATTAGGTGTAATTAATCGACTAAGACACGAGGTTGGACCCTTTTGTAGCGTAAGACTGCCCGGAACCGACCGACAAATCCAGCGGCTACAAATGATTGGCCCAATGTGAGAGGTCTTAGGCACAAACTAAATACGTGACAAGTGTATAGACACGAGGTTAGACTCGGTTATGGCGTAAGGCTGCCTGGACCCGACCGGCAAATCCAGCTGCCATAAAAGATAGTCTAATGTGAGAGGTCTTTACAACGGTTACGTTCTTAATCAATTAAGAAACACTTAACCATATTAGCATGTAGAGGGACATGAGGGGTTAAGTGGGTGCCTTGGGTGGCATGTGGAAAAATCTAGTGGTTGCCTTGGGTGGCAATAGAAAATACGATTAGAATACTTAACCAAAGTGGAACATGTAATTAAACATGATTAAAAGGTTAAGTGGGTGCCTTGGGTGGTATGTGGAAAAATCTAGTGGTTGCCTTGGGTTGCAATAGAAAATACGATTAGAATACTTAACCAAAGTGGAACATGTAATTAAACATGATTAAAGGGTTAAGTGGGTGCCTTGGGTGGCATGTGGAAAAATCTAGTGGTTGCCTTGGGTGGCAATAGAGAATACGATTAGAATGCTTAAACAAAGTGGAACATGTAATTAAACATGATTAAAGGGTTAAGTAAGTGCCTTGGGTGGTATGGGGAAAATCTAATGGTTGCCTTGGGTGGCAATGGAAGATAAGATTAGAATACTTAACCAAAGTGGAACATGTAATTAAACATGATTAAAGGGTTAAGTAAGTGCCTTGGGTGGCATGTGGAAATCAAGTAAGTGCCTTGGGTGGCATGAGGAAATCTAGTGGGTGCCTTGAGTGGCAATTGAAATATGATTAGATGACTTAACCAAACCTTAAACATGTAAGTGGACATGATTATTAGAAAAGGGTTAAGTGGGATACACTAGATAAAATGACAAGCTTAGGTGGGTAGCTTGTGGGGGGCCATTTCAACCAGTAACCCATATGTATCTTAGTGGGCTCGACCCATGTCGAGGACGGGACACGCGTACTGGGTTTGACTATAAGAGGCCAAAAACGGATTAGCGGTGGCAACGCAAGTCTAACGGGTTTCATATGCGTGTGTGGACCCGGGCTGGTAGGTAAGACGTTGTTGCATCGTGTAGGTATAAGCCGTGCACCATTGATTGTATCGGGATGCCACTTTGGGGAGTGATACACCCCACTGTGGGGCCAGCACGGGTATCTACGTTAGGGAGCCGATCGAATGGGAGTAGTGGGTACACCTAGTGGAGATAGGGGCAGACGACACCTATGTAGTCAGCTAGGGGTACAAGAGACTACTATTAAGATTACTAAGTACAGGGTACACCTAGTGGAGATAGGGGCAGACGACACCTATGTAGTCAGCTAGGGGTACACGAAACTACTGGGTAAATTTTTCTAAGTCCTTGGGAGGGATCAACCTTTAAGTAGGAATGACTGGTGTGGTGCAGTTAGAAATTTACCCTTGGGTGGGTAGATCTGGGGGGTGCAGTGTAGTATTTATCCTTGGGTGGATAGGCGCGTCTTTACCGTTATCTTAGTTCATCCTAAGTCTAGTTGGCTGCTTAGTGTAGTCATTTATCCCCAGTCGTACCGTACCAGGTTTATATCATACCCTAATTACTTTAATGATTGTATTGTTAAAGTTATAGGGCTCACTCAGACTTATGTCTGATCCCGTTGTTTTTATATTTTTTTTCCCAACCCTCAGGTTATCAGAGTGGGCCTAGCACTAGTGGGCTTTGATTCAGATTGCTTTATCTATCTTTTGGAGCTTGGACTCTTAAAGTAAAGCTCGGTTATCCTTTCTATTATGGCTATTAGTATGTAGTGGGATTATGTACTTATGTTTTAACGAGATGGATATTTTGTACTTGACTCTTGTTGATTTTTGATATGTAACCAAACATGTTTACCTTCTGCTGCAATGAAATGATGTTTTAAATTTCAAGTATCACTTATATCTGTCTTGTTGTAATTTTTTAGTTCTATATTCACTTAAATATTCCACCGAAGCTAAGGCATTCCCTTAGTGAGTGACCTTAGTGGGTGTGGGGTGTTACACCATACTTTATGTCTGACCCCCTTTGTTTCCACCTCTTTTCTTCCTTTTCCCCCCAGGTGCTCAGGGTGGAACTAGCACTAGTGGAGCTTGATTTTGGACAGCTGTATCTCTTGCTTTTAGAAGTTGCTTGGATCGCTGAAGTAAAAGTTCAGTCTATCTTATTTATGGCTATTTTGTATTGGGGTTATGTCTTTCAATTTATGTACTCTGATTTAGTCAAGACGGATATTATGTACTTTGACTCTGGTTTTTGATGATGTAATCAAACCTATGTGTTTACCATTATAATGAATAAAATTTTAAAGTTTTAAGTACTGTTTATATCTGTCTTGTTGTTAAGTTTCTGTTCTATACACACTTAATATGCTCCATAGAAGTTAATGCATTCCCTTTGTGAGTGACATTAATGGACGTGGGGTGTTACACGTGGTATTAGAGCTGAAGGTTACCAGAACAGACATGAATTTTGATTTTTTTTCTTTTTCAAAAGCACTTTTATAAAGAAGTACCTTCAAAAGTACGTTTTAAGGAAAGTATTTTCAAGAGAAAAGCTTATTTTAGAAAGCATAACCCCAAGAGCCATATATCTTTCCTTCGTTTCTTTTGTATTGAATCTTTCCTTTTTCGTTTCAGCATGTCTGGAATTCCCGAGATACCCAAGGGGATACCGATACCAGGATGGTTTAGGAGGTATTTGGAGACTAAGGCCACCACCGCAGGTCCAGCAAATCCTCCTCCTCCTCGTGTCGATATTTTTGGAAAGATATGTAAGGACTTTCGGGCAATGGGTGGATAACCTTTTCACGGGACGGAGACATTTGTTGAAGCTCGAAATTGGCTAAAGGAGGTGGAAGAATTGTTTGGGATCTTTGAAGTGGAAGATGGAAGAAAGGTCCAGTTAGCTTCCTGGCTAATGAAGGATGAGGCCTCGTTTTGGTGGGAGGTCACTAATGGAGAGCGTCCAGTTGATACATGGCCAGATTTCAGGCGGAGGTTTGAGGCAAAGTTTCTCTCACGGGCTGAAGAGAATTTGTATATGGAAAGTTTTTTGGCGTTGAAGCAAGGGAATCTATCAGTGAAAGAATACGTCAACAAATTCAATCAGTTGGCGAGATTTGGCTTGGACTTGGTGAATACACCAGAAAAGAAGGCCCTGAGATTTGTTAAGGGTTTGAACAAGCTGCTTCATAGGTTAGCTATGACCCACTTCCCCATGGGGGCTACCTTTGAGAGGCTAGTTGACATGGCGCTTATGCATGAAGAAGAGAAGGGTGCTAATGCTAATAAGGCACCCGAGAAGAAAGGGGATCAAAAGAAACCGCAACAACAACAACAGAACAAGAAAGGTGGTAAAGGCAACATTGGTAAGGGAAAGAAAAGATGCTTTAACTGTGGGACACCCGGCCATCTAAGCAAAGATTGTAGGAAGAAAAAGAAGACTGGCTGTTTCCACTGTGGCGAAGCGGGACATCTGATTAATGACTGCCCAAGGAAAGGGCAGAGGGCAGGGTCTACCTCGGGAGGACAAGTGCAGGCTCTTATGACACAAGGCAGGCAAGGGGGCAAGTTCAGGCTCTCGTGGTCCCACCGCTGCAAGAACGAGGTAGAGCAATTTCCGTTGAAAGTTTAGTTTTTCTATTTGATCATCCTGTCCTTACTTTATTCAATTCTGGCACATCACATTCGTTTATCTCTACATCATTTGTTGAAACACTACACCTAAATACTAGTCTAGTTACAGATCCCTTAGTAGTCTTAAATCTTATTGGTGGTTCGGCTCATCTTTCTATGATCTGTCGGGATTTGAGAGTGTCTATCTTGGGCGTTGGGTTTGAATGCAACGCCTTTGTTCTTGGCTTCATGGGCTACGACATGATTCTAGGTATGGATTAGCTAACTAGATACGGGGCCATCCTAGTTTGTGAAAGAAGGGTAGTTAGATTGTTGACTCATTGTGGAAAGACCCTTGATAGTTCTTATGACCCTAGAGGTCCAGTAATGCTTAGCTACCTAGAATCCCTTGACGCATCCAATGATGATTTACATTCTGTTCACATAGTCCGTGAATATGTTGATGTCTTCGATGAGGTGAGGGGTTTACCCCCAAAACGTGAGATAGACTTTCGAATATATCTAGTAGATAATGCAAAGCCAGTTGCATTGCCAGTGCGCCATATGGCTCCAAGAGAGAGAAGAGAACTCAATAAGCAAGTGAAAGAATTGCTTGGGAAGGGGTTCATCAGATGTAGTATATCAGAGTGGGGTGCTCCAGTAGTATTTGCCACGTAGGCAGATTGGTCCCTTAGACTTTGTGTGGACTATAGAGAACTTAATTTGCTTACTAAGAAGAATAGGCACCCACTGCCGAGGATTGACGATCTCTTCGATCAGTTAATTGGCGCCTCAGTGTTTTCGCAGTTGGACTTAGCCACTGGTTTCCATCAGTTGAGAGTGGCTGAGGATAGCATAGACAAGACTGCCTTTAGGACTCTAGACGGCTTCTTCGAGTGGCTTGTGATGCCCTTTGGTTTGACAAACGCCCCTGCATATTTTGTTGACTTGATGAGTAGGGTGTTTAGGGAGTACCTTAATAAATTCGTGGTAGTCTTTGCGGACGACATCTTGATCTTTTCTAAAAGAGAGGAAGAGCATGCCCTACATCTTAGGGAAGTGTTGGAGACCCTTCGAGCGCATAGCCTTAAAGCTAAATTTTCTAAATGTCACTTTTGGAGGAAGGAAGTGCGATTCTTAGGGCACGTGGTTTCCAAAGAAGGGATAGCTCTGGATCCCGCGATGGTAGTGGCCATCCAAGATTGGAAGGTCCCTAAAAATGCTACCGAGGTGAGGAGTTTCTTAGGGTTGGCTGGCTACTATGGGAAGTTTATCAAAGACTTCGCAAAAATATCAGCCCCATTGACACGCTTGACGAAGAAGAACCTAGTTTTCACATGGGACGTAGATTGTGATGATGCGTTCCAACATTTAAAGAGAGCTTTAACCACAACCCCAGTCTTAGTGTTTCCAGATGGGAGTAATCCATTTACCATTTATACCGATGCTTGTGGGACAGGATTAGGCGCAGTCTTAATGCAAGAAGGAAGGGTAATAGCCTATGGAGGAAGGCAGTTGAGAGTGCATGAGAGAAATTACCCTACACATGACCTAGAGTTGGCCGCTATTGTTTTCACGCTTATGTCTTGGCGCCATTATCATCTTGGCGAGAAATTCGAATTGTTCACTGACCACAAATCGCTAAAATACTTGTTCTCTCAGAAGGACTTGAACTTAAGGCAGTAAAGATGGATGGAATTCTTAGCGTCCTACGATTTTGAAATAGCATATACCCCTGGCAAAGGTAACGTGGTGGCAGATGCCTTAAGTAGGAAAAGGTTGTCCTTGAGTCCGTTGTTTGTTGAGCGGCGAAGCTTAGAGTTCATCTCTACTTTTGACTTTAGACCTTCCATTGACTTTGTACCCGATTTGCTAACATACTTAGAGGTCAGACCTACGCTTTTGGGATGGATTGGTGAGGCATAGCGAGATGACCCACAGTTGGTTGAGTTAGTAGAGAAGCTCAGAAGGGGGGACTCATCGAGCCATCTCAGTAGGTATACCCTAGATGATAAGGGTTGGTTACGTAGGGACGGTAGACTTTGTGTACCACGGGACGAGAATTTGAGGAAGACCATTCTTGATGATGCACATCGTTCGAAGATGACCATCCATCCCGGCGGGGACAAGATGTACATGGACATGAGACGAGTTTACTTTTGGGTTGGCATGAAGAGGGATGTGACTGAGTTTGTCGCTAGATGCTTGGTGTGCCAACAAGTAACAGCAAAGCAAAAGAAGCCCGGTGGGTTGCTTCATCCATTGGAGGTCCCACAATGGAAGTGGGAAAGTGTCTCGATGGACTTTATTGATGGGTTACCGAGATCGAGGAAGGGTAATACGGGGATTTGGGTCGTGGTAGACAGACTTACTAAGAGCACCCATTTCATTCCCGTGAAGAGTAAGAGGACTGCTCCATGGTTGGCCTCCGTATACATTCGAGAGATAGTTCGTTTGCACGGTGTTCCTTCTAGCATAGTGAGCGACCGCGATCCTATCTTTACTAGCGAGTTTTGGAAGAGCTTGCAAGAGGCGGTAGGGACTCAGTTATGTTTGAGCACCGCATATCATCCTCAGACGGACGGCCAGACTGAGAGGGTGAATCGTATTCTAGATGACCTATTGAGGTTGTGTGTCTTAGACTTCGAAGGTACATGGGAGGAACATCTTCCGTTGGTGGAGTTCGCATATAATAATAGCTTTCAGTCTAGCATTGGCATGGCACCGTTCGAGGCTCTTTATGGACGGCCGTGTCGTTCGCCTACATGTTGGTGGGAATCTACAGATAAGATCTTACTTGGGCCCGATATGATTAGAGAGACTTCGGAAAAGATCGATTTGATTCGAAGGAGGATGAAGACGGCGCAAGATAGGCAGAAATCTTATGCGGACAAGAGGAGGACGGATCTTGAGTTTGATATTGGGGACATGGTCTTTGTCAAAGTGTCTCCATTATGGAATGTTGTTCGCTTTGGGTCCGTTGGGAAGTTAGCACCAAGGTTCGTAGGGTCGTTTCCTATTAAGGAGAGAATTGGACAGATGGCGTATAGAGTGGAGTTTCCCGAGAGACTTAGCGGTGTACACTATGTATTCCATGTATCACATTTGAGGAAGTGCTTGTATGAGACCGCGGAAGTGGTAGAGCCGAGCTTGCTTAGAGATGTGGAGATAGAGCGTGATGCGATGATTCGACGAGCTCCTACGTGCATTCTTGGGTCAGAGATTAAGAAGTTGAGGAATCGAGAGGTCAGGCTAGTCAAATTGCAATGGGGAGATGATGAGAGCAACGCTACTTGGGAGACGGAAGAGTAGATGCGTTCATTGTACCCTTTTCTTTTCGAGGGTATGTCTTTTAATTTCTCCTTTATCGCTTAGCTTGTACTTGTTTTATCTTTAGTGTGTCCTCTCGCTAGTATCTTTGATCTTTAGATAGGGTAGTCCTATGGTTGAAACATGTGTTTGAGACATGTTATGTATGATGGATGCATGTGGATGCAAGTGTTTGCTAGTGGTTGCTCGTGGATGCATATACACACACTTTAGGCACTAGATCGGCTCAGTCACTTCATATTGCATATTGCATATAAATGTGTGTGCATATTTAAGTTAATGGATGTATGATGGTTGTGTTATCATATGGATGCTGCATTTTAGTGAATGGTTGTGCACACATGTAGAAATAACATGTATCGATAGGATTCTTTCGCATACATAATGGACGCATGGCACTATCATTGTTTGCATTAAGGAGGTCAACTGAATCAGTAGACCGCCTGATTTTGCATTAGATAAAGAACATATACACACACTTCTTGCATATGTTCATACAACATTAGGAATTTTATAAGGACATTGGATGCCTGTGTTTGATGGTTGAGTAGATGGTTGTTTGGATGTTAGGATATGCATTCTCCTTAACTTGGAGATTTCGGGGGTGAAATCCTTTAAGGAGGGGAGAATGTAACACCCTGTAATTTTCAATATTAATGTTCACAAATTAAAGAATAACTAATCTCAGATGTGATAAATAAGGGAAACGGGTTGCGCCATTGTGTTCATTTCGAAATTCTGGTTGAGATAGAGTCCGAGTTTGCGTGAATTGGATTTCGTATGAAGAAGTTATGGCCATCGGAAGTTTCAGAAAATTCAAAACAGATTTCAAAAATTCAAATTTCAGAGTCAAATTGGGTCAGGCGGGAAATTTCCCGCCAAGGCCAGGTCGACCAGGGGGTCGACCTACCCTCACCAGGTCGACCATAGGGTCGACCTGCCCCCCTCCCCCCGGGGCAGATTTGATTGATGACCTGTTTATGACTGTATGCTGAGTCATTAGGGTTTCTAATCTGCTCTGAATGGCTGGGGTTAATTCTGGGTTGATCGGACGACCTAAATTAATCCTAAACTCTATAAAAACACATGTAGACTCAAACCCTAAAATCAAATTAAAATTAGAATCATGGCCTCCATGCCTTCACCTTGCAACCTAGAATAGTCGCCACCAATTAGAGAGGAAGAAAAGCTAATCAAATTCAATTCTAATCTAAACCGCAACAAATTGTCTTCTTCAAAGGAAAGCTAATTCAACTTCAGAACTCAGATTTCAGAACTCAAGACCTTCTTTGAGTTGTGAGTTCGATTTCTTAAATAAAATAATTAACAATTTAATTGGATTAAGCTATGATGTGGATTATATGGTTATGTTGTGAATTATTGACCGCATGTTATTATTTATGTTGTAAATTCTATGGTGTTATCATCTAGGTTGTAAAGTTGTGATGTTATCATATATGTTGTAATTCTATGATTGGCTTATGTATAATCAATTCATAATGATGTTTCATATGCTAGTTCGGTTATGTTGATTCATATGATAAATCATATGTATGTATGCAAGTTAGGATGTTAACTGAGGCATGGATCATATGCAAGTTAGTGAAAATTATATACAACCTTACATGGTTCATGACATCTATTTTATGTGTAAATTGGATCTAAAGTTAGGCTATGACATGTGTAAGTTATATGCTAGCATACAAAATTTCTACATACCAGTATACATGTTTAGATGTAAGTTTACACCATCGTTTATGTTGCATAAATCACATATGCAAGTGTGTTTATATATATATATATATGTTTAGAGTATGAATCATGTAATGTAAGTTTATGGTTATTTGCCTATGCAAGTTTACACCTTATGATTAGATCTATGACATACATGGTTTATGCAAGTTTGTTACTATTACCTAAACAAGTTCACACATTTAGATTTAGATATATGACATGTGTAGTTTTATGCAAGTTTGTGACTTTGGCCTATGCAAGTTTTAGATGAAGAACCTCATTCACACATGCAAGTTCACCCCTTATGTTCAGATCTAGTTTTATCTATATATATGTTGTGATGTTTTCTCTTTATTCCATAAGTTAGACTATTCGAGTCTAACGTATATTTTACGTTAATCGAACGAACGTACAACGTGGGGCAATGAGATAATATTAAAAGATTTAATGTTGAGAATTGGCATAAATGCCTTAAATGGCATAAAATAAATTTGTGATGAAAATTGGTATGATTTTGCATACCATAAATAGATGGACATAATTGAGTCAATTATGGCCATAGATAAATTTGGAATTGATTGATAATTTGAATAGGGAAATTAATTCAAATTGGGGGATAATTAATTTTGTGTAATTAATCGTCTAAGACACGAGGTTAGGCTCTTTTGTGGTGTAAGACCGGTCGGACCCGCCCGGCAAATCCAGCTGCCAGAAATGCCAGTCTAATGTGGGAGGTCTTAGGCATAAATTAAATGCGTAACAGTTGTAAAGAAACGAGGTTAGGCTCGTTTGTGGTGTAAGACTAACCGGACCCGCCCGGCAAATCCAGCTGCCACAAATGCTAGTCTAATGTGGGAGGTCTTTATAAGATTACTGTCTTAATGAATTAAGAAACACTTAACCAGATAAACATGTAGTGGGACATGAGGGGGTTAAGTGGGTGCCTTGGGTGGCATGTGGAATTTAGAGAGTGCCTTGAGTGGCATTTGAAATACGATTATAAACACTTAACCAAAATTGAAACATGTAAGTGAACATGAATAAGAAGAGGGTTAAGTGGGATGTACTAGAGGGGACCAAGCTTAGGTGGATAGCTTGTGTCAAGTAATGGGGGCTCGTTTCAACCAGTAACCCATAAGTATCTTTGTGGGCTTGACCCAAGTCGAGGACGGGACACGCATACTAGGCTTGACCGTAAGAGGCCAAAACGGGTTAGCGGTGACAACGCAAGTCCAACGGGTTCATGTGCGTGTGTGGGCCCGGGCTGGTAGGTAAGACGTTGTTGCATCGTGAAGGTATAAGCCGTGCATTGTTGGTGGTATCAGGTTGCCACTTTGGGGAGTGATACACCCCATTGTGGGGCCAGCATGGGTATCTACGAGTTAGGGAGCCGATCGCATGGGGGTAGTGGGTACAGCTAGTGGAGATAGGGGCAGGCGGCACCTATGAAGGCAACTAGGGGTGCACGAAACAACCATTATCATTATTAAGTTCTGTAGGCGGGATCAACCTTAGGGTGACTAATGGTGGTGCAGTATAGTAATTATCTTATAGTGGTTTAGGTGTGCCTTTAACGTTATCTTTGTTCATCTTATTTCCTTGTTTACTCTGTCATACCCAATTGTTCACAATCATTTCCTTATTTTCCAACTTATTCCTTAGCCTAGTTATTCTGGTAATTATATTGTTAAAGTTATTGCACTCGCCAGACTTTATGTCTAACCCCTTTGTTTCCACCTCTTTTCTTCCTTTTCCCTCCAGGTGCTCAGGGTGGAACTAGCACCAGTGGAACTTGATTTTGGATAGCTGTATCTCTTGGTTTTAGAAGTTGCTTGGATTGCTGAAGTAAAAGTTCAGCCTATCTTATTTATGGCTATTTTGTATTGAGGTTATGTCTTTCAATTTATGTACTTTGATTTAGTCAAGATGGATATTATGTACTTTGACTCTGGTTTTTGATGATGTAATCAAACCTATGTGTTTACCGCTGTAATGAATAAAATTTTAAAGTTTTAAGTACTGTTTATATCGATCTTGTTGTTAAGTTTCTGTTCTATACACACTTAAAACGCTCCATAGAAGTTAATGCATTCCCTTTGTGAGTGACATCAATGGACATGGGGTGTTACATACGGTATGCTTTGTGATTGATTAGAACTGTTAGATTGGTCGAAAACACCGTCGTATGGCGTAAAACAGTCGCTGGAAAGCTGCAGGAAATGTGCAGGGTTCCAAACTGGATCGGATCGGATCGGATTATTGGGCTCGGACCGGATAGGAGAACCGGGTAAGTGGACTCGATTCGGATTGGAACTTAGCATAAGGGGCTTGGCGAGAAGGAAGGCCATTTGCTTAGAGTAGAAGTTGGGCAGGGGAACGGATCGGAGAGACCAACAGGGGATCGGATTGGAAGCAGGGGCGTGGAGATTGGACCGGACTAGAGCCAGGGAGCGGGATCGGATCGGAGGACTAAGCTTGGAGCTGGAGTTGGAACGAAGCACCGAATCAGATCGGAACATCTAGGAGGGAGCAACCACCGAACCAAACCAGGAAGTAACCATCGAACCCAGGCATAGGACATCCGAACTGAACCAGAGCTGGAGGACCGAACCGAGGAGGAATGGAGCACTGATCAAGACATGGGCCAGAACCACCGAACCGAACCAGGTCGGGACTACCGAACCGAACCAGACGTATACTTTTACCTCATTATGATGACTCTTTTGAATACCAACTCCAATTCGACCAAAACTCGAGATGCAAAGGAAGTCCAAATAGGAAGTAGAATTCAGGATCCAGATGGGAACCAACGAGTCAACTTCATGAGTTGGGCTTTGTTGCGGGACATGTGCTAAGGGGTTGTCGATGTCTATAACTTTGGATCACTATGTGTAAGGGGTACGTGAACGGTTCCAGGGCCACAGTGGCCTAGGTACGACTAAAGACCTATAGACCAATGAAGTGGGGTCATTTGTAAATATTTGGTCATGACTCCATGGGGTGAGCTTGGTAGTAGCAGTAATTGTACAAGTCAAACTCCATCACTACTTCGATGGGTCTAGTGATTGACAGTGGTGGACATCGTATGCTTTACGCACTGAGTGAGAGATGTGAGGATGGTTGCTATGTTTGATTTGTTTGCCATCATTATGACACGCACACCCCCACCACTTGTATTCTTTACACCATCTGTTAGTGGCACCTTAGAGTATTGTACAATATGTAGTGCTAACTCTTTGGTTGCAGGTCCAGGTTCAGGTATGGTTTAGTATACCTGTTATTGTTTTGTTTGCTGCTTATTGCTCATACCAGACTTTTTGTCTAACCCAGAGTTTTTGTCTCTTCTTATTACTCTGGGTGCTCTCACGAGCAAACTAGAGACAGGTTAGGTGGTATGCACAAGTAGCTGTACCGGAGACGAGCATGAGGCTTCCACGTATGATACACATATATAGATATTCTCCCAGTGTTGCTGCGGTCACTACTTTGGGCATTAGTGTTGTACCTTTCTTTCTTTTGTTTAGAGACAGTAATTTGGAAAGTTGTAATAAGATGTATTTGGATTTCCGCTACTCTGATGATGATGTTGACGTTGGTTTTAGTTATCATCTTATGCACTGTCTCGCCTGTTTTATGTCAAGTATATTATTATTATTATTATATTTTGTTCCATGCACTGTGAGACATTCTACAGGTTTTCGATTAGTTCATTCTCTTCTTTCCTTTTTTTGGCGATCGTTCCACGCTATTTGGGCATGTGTATAGCGCATTTTCGGAGGAAATGCCGGCTGGTACGGGGCGGGCCGTCACACTTGGTATTAGAGCGAGGTTGTGTAGTTAACCTAGGGAAAGACACCAGGGAGAGATAATACGTAGATGAGAGCACGTATTTGTGATTATTTTGGTTTTCAAAAGCTATATATATATATATATATTATTTTATAGCTAAGGATGAAGTTGCACTGCACTGACACCACAAAGAGGATGGTCAATCGTTTTCTTTGTGCAGATTAAGCGATGACCCGATACGCAAGGGGGGCCGGTAGAGGAGCCGATAATGGGAATGCTGCTGACATGAGGACGATGTTTACTGACCTCGTGAGGGAGATGCTTAGGGATGTGCAGATTGCAGCTCCCAATGATGGTAATGGTGGTGGTCCAATAGTGCAGGCGCTTAGGGCCGATTTCGCCAAGCTGAACAAGGATTATACTAGTCTTGGTGGGAAGCCGTTCCACGGAACGGAGTCAGCTACGGATGTTCAGGATTGGTTGGATAGCTGCGAGCATATCTTCGAAGATTTGGGTATCGAGGATGCGATGAAGAGAAGGCTAGCATCCCCGTCAGCTGCAAGGACGGGCAATGAATTGGTGGAATGCTATAAAGGCAGCTACTCCCGAGGATCAGATTACTTGGGATAAGTCTAAGGTTCTCTTTAGCGATAAGTTCATTCCAGCTGCTCAAAAGTCAGTACTATTTAAGAAATTCTTGAAACTCAAGCAGAATGGCAGAGATGTCTCGGAGTATGTTGCCGAATTCGACACTTTGTCGAAATATCGGTTATCCCTAATAGATACTGCCGAGAAGAAGAACGAGAAGTTTATAACAGGTTTGGATCAGTACTTGGGGGAAAAGCTTATTAACCACATCGATGAGACATTTGAATCGATTGTGGGGAAAGCATTGAGGTCAGAGAGTCTTTACCCTAAGTCGAAGACTTATGTTGCATCTGTAGAGGAGCCAAAACCAGAATAAGAGGAAGCAGAACCAGAATAAGGATGGCTAAAAGAAGAAGAAAGATGTTGAGTGCTTTAGCTGTGGCCAGAAGGGTCACTATGCTAGTAATTGTCGAGCCAAGCCAGCAGACAGGAAGTGCTTCAACTGTGGCCAAGTGGGACATCACAAGGACAAGTGTCCGCAACCCCCTAAAGAAAAGCAGATGGTGAAAGCATATGCCCTTAATGCTATTCCTTCTTCGTCGAATGCCCCAACTGCGGCGGAGAAGGGAAAGAATGTCGTTATCCAAGGTATGCTTTCTGTTTATGATGTTCCAGTTAGAGTATTTTTTGATACCGGAGCTTCCAGTTCTTTCATATCTAGTGACCTGGTAGATAGGTTGGGATTGGAGCCCGAGATTGTCGATAGACCATTAGCAGTGACGAACCTGATTTGTGGTTCGACTAACCTTAGCATGATTTTTCGTAATGTGGTCTTATCGAGTTATGGATGTACGTTTGTTTGTGATTGCTTTGTTTTGGGCTTTACTGGGTTTGGCATTATTTTGGGAGTCGATTGGCTCCAAAGATACGGGGTGGTGGTAGACTGTGAGGGCTTTTTGGTGACGGCTAGAGCGGATGATGGGCGGAGGGTAGTGTTTGGTGGTCTACCCGGTGATGGGGTAATGGCTAGTTTTCTAAATTCCCTTGACATCCCGCATAGTGAGTTGTCAGGTTTGCCTGTGGTTGGCCAGTATCCGGATGTTTTCGAGGAAGTGACTGGGCTTCCACCACATCAAGAGATTGAGTTCCGTATTGATTTAGTGAAAGATGCCAGACCTATAGTGATGCCACTTCGTCGTATGGCACCAAGGGAGCAACGAGAGCTCGGGATGCAAGTCGGCGATCTTTTGAAGAAGGGATATATCAGAAGGAGTGTTTCTGAATGGGGAGCACCAGTTGTGTTTGCTACCAAGGCAGATGGTTCCCTTCATTTGTGTGTAGACTACCGCGAGTTGAATAAAGTGACGAGGAAGAATAAGTAGCCTCTACCGCGGATAGATGATTTGTTTGATCAGTTGAGTGGCGCGAGAGTATTCTCCTTGTTGGATCTCGCGACATGTTTTCATCAGTGTAGAGTGGAAGCTGAGAGTATAGCTAAAACGGCATTTCGGACGTCGTCTGGATTTTATGAGTAGTTGGTCATGCCATTCGGGTTGACCAATGCCCCAACATATTTTGTGGATCTTATGAATAGGGTATTCAGAGATCAGTTGAATAAGTTTGTCCTTGTGTTCGTGGATGATATTTTGGTCTACTCGAGGACAGAGGAAGAACACAAGGAACATTTGAGGATAGTGATGGAGGTGTTGAGAAAACACCAATTGAAAGCAAAGTTTTCTAAGTGTCACTTCTGGAGGAGGGAAGTGAGATTCTTGGGCCATGTTGTTTCAGAGAATGGTATTGCCGTGGATCCTGCGAAGGTGGCTACGGTACAAGATTGGTCTACGCCCAAGAATGCAATGGACATAAGAAGTTTCTTGGGATTAACTGGATATTATCGTAAGTTTATCCAAGACTTTTCCAAGATAGCAGCACTGTTGACTCAGTTGACCAAGAAGAATCAAGCTTTCGTCTGGGACGAAAAGTGCGAGAATGCATTCAAGAGTCTAAAGGAAAAGTTGACATGTGCACCAGTGTTAGTCATTCCTAAGGGGAATGAAGAGATGGTAGTATATACAGATGCATGTGGTACCGGACTAGGTGCTGTATTGATGGAAGGAGGTAGGGTTGTAGCTTATGCAAGTCGGCAATTGAAACCGCACGAGAAAAATACCCTACCCATGACTTGGAATTAGCAGCGACCGTGTTCACATTGAAGATGTGGAGACATTATCTTTTGGGAGAAAGATTTGAGTTGTTTTCCGATCATAAATCGTTAAAGTATCTCTTCTCTCAGAAAGATCTAAATCTCCGGCAGCAAAGATGGTTAGAATTCTTAGCTTCCTATGATTTCAACATCGCATATACACCAGGAAAGGGCAATGCGGTGGCTGATGCATTGAGTAGAAGACATGCCAGTTTAGGGGCTATGTTTCTTGAATGGAAGCAACTGGTGTACATCGCTGGGTATGATTTCAGAACAAAGTGCGAATTGGATCCAGAAATGTTAGCAAGTTTGACGATCATACCCACTTTGATTGAGCGGATTGGTTCTAGTCACAGGAACGATCATAACCTATCAGAAACCATCTCAAAGTTAGAGATGGGAATCGACAGAGAGATGAACAAGTATGGGCTTGATCGAGATGGATGGCTTAGAAAGAATTGAAGACTAGTTGTACCCAATGTCAATGGATCGAGAGATGAAGTGCTTAAGGAATGTCATCGCTCAAAACTGACTATACATCCCGGTGGTAACAAGATGTATCGAGACATGAAGCAGACATACTACTGGGAAGGGATGAAAAGAGACGTTGGGAAGTTTATATCCAAATGCATGAATTGCCAACTAGTTAAAGCTGAGCAAAAGAAGCCTAGTGGTTTGTTGCAACCATTAGAAATTCCAGAATGGAAATGGGAACAAGTCTCAATGGATTTTATTGATGGGTTACCAAGGACTAGGTTGGGCCATGGTAGCATTTGGGTGATTGTGGACTGATTGACCAAAAGTGCAAGATTTATACCCGTCAAGTCGAATAGGACGGTAGCTAAGTTGGCTGAACTATATGTAAAGTGGGTAGTGAGATTTCATGGAATACCCAAAGGCATTGTGAGTGACTGAGATCCGTTGCTCACTAGTGGATTTTGGAAGAGCTTACAAGAGGCGTTAGGATCAGGATTACATCTCAGTACCGCGTATCATCCTCAAACCGACGGACAGACAGAGAGGGTGAATCGAGTGTTAAAAGATCTCTTAAGAGCCTGTGTATTGGATTACGGTGGATCATGGGATGACCATTTGTATCTAGTAGAGTTTGCATACAATAATAGTTATCAATCCAGTATCGGTATGGCTCCATTTGAAGCTTTGTACGGAAGACCGTGCAACTCACCGTTATGTTGATAGAAACTGGTGAGAAGTTTGTGCTTGGACCAAAAGTAATAAGAGAAACATCATACAAGATTAAGGTTATCCAGCACTGAATGAAGGCTGCCCAGGATAGGCAGAAGAGTTATGCCGATAAGAGGAGAAGAGATTTAAAGTTCTCCATTGGCGACTTGGTGTTTGTCAAGATATCTCCGTTGAAGAGCGTGATACGATTTGGCAGGAGAAGCAAGTTAGCACCAAGATTCGTTGGTCCATTCCCAGTTCTAGAGAAAATTGGAAATTTGGCATATAAGGTTGAATTACCAGAGAAGATGGCAGGAGTTCACAACGTATTTCATGTTTCCCAGTTAAGGAAATTCGTATACGACCCCGATGCGACTATTTCACCTGATCAGTTGGATGATATCGAGGATGAACCCGAGGCGGTTGGGAACCGCAAGCCTATGCGTATTGTTGGGAACGATACGAAGCAACTTCAAAGGAAGGGGTGAAATTAGTCAAAGTTCAGTGGGGCGAGAATGAGAATGATTGTACTTGGGGGACAGAGGAGAGCATTAGGAAGACGTATCAAGAACTCTTCGCCTGGTAAGATTACAGTTTCAATTTAGTCTTTCCGCATGCTAGGATAGGTTTGTTTTGTTTGTTTTGCATGATTGATTGTTGTATATAGCTAGTAGGCATGTGGGATCCTTTGTATGTTTTGGGTTAAGGAATTTCGGGGACGAAATTTCTTAAGGGGGGGAGAGTGTAACGACCCGCATTCTACGCATCGCAGGATCATAGAATATTTATTTCTTTCACATACGAAGTCATATGGTCATGTAACTTTGGGAGACGACTGCTGGAGTCATTTCCCATGTTCATGATTTTTGCCGATTTTTAAATGACCGTTTTTCCCCTAGCTAATACTGTTTTGGCCATAACTTTTGACTAGAAAGGAATTTTGACCTAAAACCACTTCCATTAGATTCGTTTGATGGTTTACCTTTCCGTAGAGTGGTCACAATAGCCAAACGGACTTACCGTTTGGGAGATTTGGCTGAATTAAGGTTTAGAGGGTTAAAAACAGCTAATTGGGCTTAACCGGGTGATTAGCAGCTAGGCCCAATGTGGGATTTCGGGATTAGAGGTATTTAAGGGCTACTAGGGTTAGGATTTCGGGTTTTCACTCATTTTCCAACCACCACAAACCCTCTCTTCAACCTAACAATGGCCTCCAACATCTAAATGCACCTCTAATCACTTCTTAATCAAGTTTTGGCTTAAACTACATCAAATTAAGGAGAGATAGCATCAAAGCAAGGTTAGAGCTGCTGTTAGACATCCGTATTCGTGCCAAACAGAGATAGCATCAAATTAAGGAGAGATAGCATCAAAGCAAGGTTAAACTACATCAAACTACATCAAATTAAGGTGAGTGTAACAACCCGTATTTTGATAACGTGTTATAACTATAAATCAAGGCAGAATTAATTTTTAAAATAAGAATCAATGGCAACGGGTTACGCCATTACGTTCATCTCGAAATTCTACTTGGAAACGAGTCCGAGTTTTCGAAAATCGGAGTCCGTATGACCAAGTTATGACCCTTCGAAGTTTCAGGAATTTTCAAGTTCAAAAACAGCTCAGAATTCGAATTCAAATTTCGAATTCAAACCCCAGAACGGACTGGGCGGGAAATTTCCCGCCTAGGACCAGGTCGACCATAGTGTCGACCTGCCCAGGACCAGGTCGACCATAGTGTCGACCTGGGTGTCGACCTGGTGGCCGAGCCCACTTTTGAAGCTGGGTTCACTCTGATGTTCCTGGTCTCGTTTTCTGTCCAGAGTCATTTACCTGACCCTATATAAACAGTCCCTAACCCTGGTCTCTCTACACAAATTCTCTCTGGCCTTATGCTGCTAAAAGTCTGGTTGAAAAGTTAGAGAAAAGGGATTGCTTCTTCTCCAACAAGACTACGTGTAGAGTTTTGCTGTTTGGGGGATTTCTGTTAGACTCAAGATTCTACATCACCTCTTTTGTTTTCTAATTCTCAAACCACGATCTGTAAGCCCCAGTTACTTTTAGATCTAAACTTTAAACTTAATATGGACATGTTGTAAATTGAAATTGAACCTAAGTATGATAATTATCTTGGATCTATCATTGTATATCTTGGGTCTATTATTGTTCCTTTTGGATCTACTATTATTCACCTTGGATCTATTCATCTTGAATCTTGACTTGTAGGAATATTTATATGAAATTGATTTGGGGCCTAAACATGTTGTAAACCTAAACCCCTTATGTCCATGATGTTAACATGCCTGTGATGTTGAATTAGTTGTTATTCACAAGTTTGGGGTTATTATCTTATGTCAACTGTTACCATGACTATCACCCTATTTTGCTAGGTTAGATATTTGAGACCACTATTCCATATGCCAGTATTGTTGTAGTCATTTATCTCAAGTTATACCATACTTGACTTATAATCACTTTTGCCACCTTATGCTCGTTCTTTCTATGTTATTCCCTAATTAGATTTGTTTGTATCGATTCGAATTCACGTGCGATGGGAATACGATTTGGGTAGATTAGGCAAACCTGAATTTACTATAAACTTGAAACGTGAACATTGTTATAACTTGAACCTGGATATGGACATGAACTTGACACGATTTGACATTAAACATGACATGAAAACTTGACATGAATTTAGAATCGAAACTTGAACCTGGACATGACACTTAGAATAAACTTGAACATGGCCAACTCGAGGTTGGGTTGAGTTTGCAAGTATAAATCTGCCCGGAACCGCTCGGCGAATCCAGTAATTGCAAACAAAATGACCCAATGTGGGTAGTTGGTCATATCGCGCTTGAAACCCGAGGATAGACTAGGTTGTGGTGTAAATCTGCCTGGACCCGACCGGCACATCCAGTAACCACAACAAAGTCTAATGTGAGAGGTTGGGGTGCATTAATTTATTTAATGCCACAGGATAGGGTTAAGTCATGAACCACTTGAATATACTTAACCAATTTGACACAATGATTTGATAAGGTTAAGTCATGAACCGCTTGAACACACTTAACCAACTTGGTACATGATTTGGATAGGGTTAAGTCACGAATTTGAATGACAACGCTTAACCCATTAGAAACCCTAGTTACGCGGTCCTTTTCAGCAATAACCCACTTAGATGTATCACGATACCCTGGGACTAGGCAGGGTGGGGCACGATTACTGGGCTGATTGTAAGTGACCAGAACGACGGCTGAGTAGGTGCGCCATTGTAGGTTCAGGCGGACTATGGTCGTGCACGTAGTCCGGAGTTGAAAAATCAGGCATTGAGCACCAGTAGGTTTACACTGTGCGTGCTTGATTCGTGTCAGTGGTTGGCACCCTAGGGCTTGATACACCCTAGGGTGGACCTAGCACAGGTGACTACATTTCGTGATCGGGCCGTATGACACAGACACATGACGAGCTAGAACTTGTAGGGAGCCGATCGATTAGTAGATCGTAATGTAGGACCCCGTAATGGGTCACTTCATGATATTGGGCCAAGGGATCATTTCATGGTTAATACTTGACATGGGTTAGAATACTAGTATAGTGGTGCAGCGAATCTTGAATATGCGATGCTAGACTTGATTTATCTTGTTATCTTAGTTATCTTGCCAGACTTATTATCATCCCTATGTTTACTTTCCGTTTACTCATGTCTTGTTAACTTTACTAGTTTTTATACTGAAAGTCACTGGGACTTACCAGTCTTTATGACTGACCCTTTTTCTTTCGCCTCTTTTTCTTTCGTTTCCCCCTGGTTCTCAGGGAGGAAACTCTAGCACTTAGCTTGGATATCTCTTGCTTTCTGTCAGCTCATGTACGGTTTGGTCTTGAGCTATGCTATGGCTGCATTTCTGCTATCTTTGGGGAATAAATTACTTTTCTCATTTTAAGTTTATGCTTCTTTATTTAGAACTTGATGTAGTGGAATAATGACAATTTGTACTTTGGATATATGAGGTTTTGACTCTTTTCTTGAAAGTAATGAGATTTGGTTTTTAATTTCTACCGCTGCTTTATTTATGTTCTGTCTTGTGATATCCCTGTGTATGTTTACCTAGATAATGCTCTTCCAAAACTAGTACATTCCCTTTGTGAGTGACCCTAGCGGAGGTGGAGTGTTACATTTGGTATCAGAGCAGAAGGTTACCGGACGGGGCAAAAGTTTTTAGAACCTTCTAAAACTATTTTCCAAAACCGTTTATAAAGAAGCATTTTTCAATGAAAGTTTTACGTTTAAAAAGGCTATTCCCCAAAAGCCATTAGCACTTTACTTTGTTTCCTCGTTTGAATCTTTTTCTTTTCGTTTTTCAGCATGTCTAACCTTAACCTTCCTGAGGGAGTACCCGTACCTGGATGGTTCTGAAGGTACTTGGAGGCTAGAGCCAACGGCGCGGGCCTGACAGACATCCTTCCTCCTCCTCCCCCAGTGGCCGTGGTTCCTCCTCCTCCTCCTGGTACTGCCTTTGCCAAAATATGCAAAGACTTTAAAGCAATGGGCGGCAAGAACTTCGTTGGAACTGAAACATTCGTTGAGGCACGAAATTGGCTAAAAGAGACTGAAGATTTGTTTGTTATCTTCGATGTGGAGGATCGTAGGAAAGTTCAGTTGGCAGCATGGTTGTTGAAAGAGGAAGCTGCATTTTGGTGGGAAGTCACCAACGCTACCAGGCCAGTTGAGACTTGGGAAGACTTTAGAGAGAGGTTTGGGCTTAAATTCTTATCGTCAGCAGAAGAGAACCTTCAGATGGAGAGGTTCCTAGCACTCAAGCAAGGGGACATGTCTGTTAGGGAGTACGTAAATAGGTTTAATCAGCTTGCTCGGTTCGTTTGGACTTGGTCAACACGGCCCAGAAAAAGGCTGTACGCTTTGATCAAGGATTGAACGAGCCACTACACAGTTTGGCCATAACTCATATACCCATGGGGGCGACCTTTGAAAGCTTGGTGGATATGGCTCTACTTCATGAGGAAGACAAGAATAGCAAGGAGGTTAAGCCTAATGAGACACATAATAAGAAAGTTGACTTCAAGAAGGGAGGCAACAAGAATAACAAGGGCAACAACAACAATAATAACAAGGCGCGTGAGACAAGGAAGTGTAACTTTAGTGGGATTACGGGGCATATAGCCAAGGACTGTAGAAAGAAGAAGAGAAAGTTGGGTAAATGCTTTCATTGCGGGGATACTGGACACTTCAGTAAGGATTGCCCTAAGAAGCAAGGACAGGGGCAAGGGAAGACCCAGCGAGCAGGACCTTCTGGAGGGAAGTTGCATGCTCTCAACACCACTCCAGCTCTTGACCGAGGTAGTAATATTTTTGTAGAAAGCCTTGTTTACATTTCTGACTTTCCTGTTCGAACCTTATTTGACTCTGGCGCATCGCATACTTTTATTTCTTCTGATATTGTTGAAAATCTGCACCTAAGTACTAGTCTAGTTGAGGATCCCGTTAGGGTTTCAAATCCAATTGGGGGCTCCGCCCATTTATCTATGATGTGTGTGGATTTGAGGATTTCTATCTTAAGCGTAGAATTCACGTGTAATGCTTATGTTCTCAGATTTATGGGATACAGTTTGATCCTAGGTATGGATTGGCTGTCCAATTATGGAGCCATTCTTGATTGTGAACGAAGGGTAGTGAGGCTCATGACTCGCCTTGGTAATACCCTTGAAATTTCTTGTAACCCGAAGAGTCCGGTCATGTTGTGTTATCTAGAATCTCTTGACTCGTCCATCGACAATTTGCAATCTGTAAGAGTGGTACGAGAATATCCAGGTGTCAATGATGAGGTGAAGGGGTTACCCCCTAAACACGAGATAGACTTCCGTATTTATCTTGTTGATAATGCCAAGCCAGTTTCATTGCCCGTTAGGCACATGGCTCCGCGAGAAAGAAGAGAGCTTAGTAAGCAAGTTAAGGAGTTGCTTGAGAAAAATTTCATAAGGCGAAGCATTTCTGAATAGGGTGCTCCTGTGGTATTCGCTACTAAGGCGGATGGTTCGCTTCGTCTGTGCGTAGATTATCGTGAGTTAAACAAGCTGACGAAGAAGAATAGGCACCCACTACCAAGAATTGACGATCTGTTTGACCAGCTTGCAGGAGCGTCTGTTTTCTCTCAACTCGATCTAGCCACGGGATTCCATCAGCTTAGAGTGGCTGAGGATAGTATTGACAAGACCGCGTTTAGGACTCCAGATGGTTTCTTCGAATGGCTCGTCATGCCGTTTGGATTAACAAATGCACCCGCATACTTTGTAGATTTGATGAGTAGGGTGTTTAGGGAGTTCCTTAACAAGTTTGTGGTAGTTTTCGTGGACGATATTTTGATCTTCTCAAAGGATGAGGAAGAACATGCTAGACATCTCAAGGAAGTTATGGATACGCTTAGAGCACACAAGTTAAAGGCTAAGTTCTCCAAATGCCATTTTTGGAGGAAGGAAGTTCGGTTTCTTGGACATGTAGTTTCTAAGCAAGGCATAGCCATGGACCCCGCAAAGGTAGTTGCGGTGCAAGACTGGAAAGTTCCTAAGAACGCAACTGAAGTGAGAAGCTTTCTCGGTTTGGCAGGCTACTATAGGAAGTTCATTAAGGACTTCGCTAAGATTTCAGCTCCTCTTACTAGGTTAACGAAGAAAAACCGAGTGTTGCATGGGACATAGAATGTGAGATTGCTTTTCAGAGACTTAAGAGAGCCCTCACCACAGCTCCAGTTTTGGCATTACCCGATGGAGGTAAGATGTTTACCGTGTACACAGATGCGTGTGGCACGGGATTAGGCGCAGTCCTAATGCAAGAAGGGAATGTGATTTGCTATGGGGGTAGACAACTTAAAGTTCATGAGAAGAACTATCCCACACATGACTTGGAGTTGGCGGCGATCATTTTTGCACTTAAATCTTGGCGCCATTATCTTCTAGGTGAGAGGTTCGAGCTGTATACCGACCACAAATCGCTTAAGTACCTCTTCTCATAGAAAGATTTGAATCTGAGACAACAACGGAGGATGGAATTCTTGGCATCATATGACTTCGATATAGCTTATACCCCTGGCAAGGGGAACGTGGTGGCAGATGCGCTAAGTAGGAAAAGGTTGACTTTGAGCCCCTTGTTTGATGAAAGGAAATGTCTAGAGTTTATAGCAACCTTTGATTTTACACCTGCTGTTGAGTCATTGACTGTTACGTTAGCATCTCTTGAGCTAAGACCTACACTCCTACACCAAGTAGGGGCTTCACAGAAGGAAGACCCACAGATAGTCGAGATTATGAACAAGTTGATTAGTGGCGAGACGTCAAGTCACCTCGGTAGGTATGCCACAAATGAAAAGGGATGGCTAAGGCGCGATGGAAGGCTATGTGTCCCACAAGTGGGAGAATTAGTAAATAAAGTTCTCGAAGAGGCGCATCACTCGAAGATGACTATACATCCCGGAGGGGATAAGATGTACAGAGATATGAAACGCATTTTCTTTTGGGCTGGAATGAAAAAGGACGTGGCAGAGTTCGTTTCAAAGTGCATGGTGTGCCAACAAGTAAAGGCCGAGTCGAAGAAGCCCGGTGGGCTATTACATCCTTTGGAGGTTCCGCAATGGAAGTGGGAAAGTATCTCTATGGATTTCATGGATGGATTGCCTATGTCAAGGATGGGAAATACTAGCATATGGGTCATAGTAGATAGACTCACGAAAAGTGCTCACTTCATTCCGGTGAAAAGCAAGAGGACCGCATCATGGCTAGCGCCTATTTACCTTCAAGAGGTAGTATGGTTGTACGGGGTTCCTACTAGTATAGTTAGTGATCGTGACCCGATTTTCACTAGCCAGTTTTGGAATAGTCTGCAAGAAGCAATGGGTACACGACTGAGTTTAAGCACGGCCTATCACCCGCAGACGGATGGACAAACCGAAAGGGTAAATAGGGTACTAGAGGATCTTTTGAGACTATGCATTCTTGATTTTGGTGGTACTTGGGAAGACCATCTCCCTCTCGTGGATTTTGCATACAATAATAGCTACCAAGCCAGCATAGGAATGGCACCGTTCGAAGCCTTGTATGGAAGACCGTGCAAGTCACCAACTTGTTGGTGGGAGTCGACAGACAAGCTTATACTTGGGCCCGACATGATAAGAGACACTTCTGAGAAGGTTGAGTTGATACGAAGACGGGTGAAAACGGCCCAAGATAGACAGAAATCTTATGCGGACAAGAGAAGGACAGACCTAGAGTTCGAAGTCGGAGATATGGTCTTTATAAAAGTTTCTCTTTTACGCAATGTGGTTCGTTTTGGAGCGGTTGGAAAGCTAGCACCAAGGTTCATAGGACCATTCCCTATCACTGAGAGGATTGGGCATATGGCCTATAAGGTAGAATTACCCGAGAGGCTGCCCGGAGTACACAATGTCTTTCATGTCTCGCATCTCCGAAAGTGCTTACATGAATCAGCCGAAGTGGTTGAGCCAAGCATCCTTGAAGGCGTAGAAGTGGAAAAAGAAGCAACATTGAGGTGAGTTCCGATTCATATCTTAGGAACGGAGATCAAGAAGCTAAGGAATCGAGAAGTCAAGCTAGTTAAAGTACAGTGGAGCCCAAGAAGACGCAACTTGGGAAACCGAAGAGAAGATACACGCGCTTTACCCATTTCTTTTTGAGGGTACATTCTCGATCTCTTTTTCCTATAAGCTTGAAAACCTTTCGTATCTTGCTTTTACTACCTATGTTTGTCTTGTTATCTTCTCGATCTTATCTTGAGGACCTTAAGTAGAACCATATGGATGTAAACATGTGATTGAAACATGTTATGGTTGATGTTTGCAAATGGTTGCAAGTGATTGCTAGTGGATGCATGACACACATTAGGCACTAGATCGGCTCAATCACATTTTCATGTTGCATATGCATGAGTGCTTATACTTGTACATGGATGGAACTTGTTATGCTATCACTTGAATGTTGCATATGAATGAATGTTTGTGCACTCATGTAGAGATTATAAAGTATGTTAGGAATTTTTCATACATGTTGGATTCATTACACTAACATATTTTGCATTAAGGAGGTCTACTGAATCAGTAACTGTCTGATCTTTTGCATTAGATAAGTACATAAACACACTTTCTGCATATGTTCATACAATGCTAGAAATCTTTCAAGGACAATGGTTGCTTGTGGATGATGTTTTGAGTAGATGGATGATGGATGGTAGGACACATCCTCCCTAACTTAGAGATTTCGGGGACGAAATCCTTTAAGGAGGGGAGAATGTAAAACCCGTATTTTGATAACGTGTTATAACTATAAATCAAGGCAGAATTAATTTTTAAAATAAGAATCAAGGGCAACGGGTTACGCCATTACATTCATCTCGAAATTCTGCTTGGAAACGAGTCCGAGTTTTCGAAAATCGGTGTTCGTATGACCAAGTTATGACCCTTCGAAGTTTCAGGAAATTTCAAGTTCAAAAACAACTCAGAATTCAAATTCAAATTTCGAATTCAAACCCCAGAACGGACTGGGCGGGAAATTTCCCGCCTAGGACCAGGTCGACCATAGTGTCGACCTGCCCAGGACCAGGTCGACCATAGTGTCGACCTGGGTGTCGACCTGGTGGCCGAGCCCACTTTTGAAGCTGGGTTCACTCTGATGTTCCTGGTCTCGTTTTCTGTCCAGATTCATTAAACTGACCCTATATAAACAGTCCCTAACCCTGGTCTATCTACACAAATTCTCTCTGGCCTTATGCTGCTAAAAGTCTGGTTGAAAAGTTAGAGAAAAGGGATTTCTTCTTCTCCAACAAGACTACGTGTAGAGTTTTGCTGTTTGGGGGATTTCTGTTAGACTCAAGATTCTACATCACCTCTTTTGTTTTCTAATTCTCAAACCACGATCTGTAAGCCCCAGTTACTTTTAGATCTAAACTTTAAACTTAATATGGACATGTTGTAAATTGAAATTGAACCTAAGTATGATAATTATCTTGGATCTATCATTGTATATCTTAGGTCTATTATTGTTCCTTTTGGATCTATTATTTTGGATCTACTATTATTCACCTTGGATCTATTCATCTTGAATCTTGACTTGTAGGAATATTTATATGAAATTGATTTGGGGCCTAAACATGTTGTAAACCTAAACCCCTCATGTACATGATGTTAACATGCCTGTGATGTTGAATTAGTTATTATTCACAAGTTTGGGGTTATTATCTTATGTCAACTGTTACCATGACTACCACCCTATTTTGCTAGGTTAGATATTTGAGACCACTATTCCATATGCCAGTATTGTTGTAGTCATTTATCTCAAGTTATACCATACTTGACTTATAATCACTTTTGCCACCTTATGCCCATTCTTTCTATGTTATTCCCTAATTAGATTTGTTTGTATCGATTCGAATTCACCTGCGATGGGAATACGATTTGGGTAGATTAGGCAAACCTGAATTTACTATAAACTTGAAACGTGAACATTGTTATAACTTGAACTTGGATATGGACATGAACTTGACACGATTTGACATGAAACATGACATGAAAACTTGACATGAATTTGGAATCGAAACTTGAACCTGGACATGACACTTAGAATAAACTTGAACATGGCCAACTCGAGGTTGGGTTGAGTTTGCAAGTATAAATATGCCCGAAACCGCCCGGCGAATCCAGTAACTGCAAACAATAGGACCCAATGTGGGTAGTTGGTCATATCGCGCTTGAAACCCGAGGTTAGACTAGGTTCTGGTGTAAATCTGCCCGAACCCGCCCGACACATCCAGTAACCACAACAAAGTCTAATGTGAGAGGTTGGGGTGCATTAATTTATTTAATGCCACAGGATAGGGTTAAGTCATGAACCACTTGAATATACTTACCCAATTTGACACGATGATTTGATAGGGTTAAGTCATGAACCGCTTGAACACACTTAACCAACTTGATACATGATTTGGATAGGGTTAAGTCACGAATTTGAATGACAACACTTAACCCATTAGAAACCCTAGTTACACGGTCCTTTTCAGCAGTAACCCACTTAGATGTATCACGATACCCTGGGACTAGGCAGGGTGGGGCACGATTACTGGGCTGATTGTAAGCGACCAGAACGACGGCTGAGTAGGTGCGCCATTGTAGGTTTAGGCGGACTATGGTCGTGCACGTAGTCCGGAGTTGAAAAAGCAGGCATTGGGCACCAGTAGGTTTACACTGTGCGTGCTTGATTTGTGTCAGTGGTTGACACCCTAGGGCTTGATACACCCTAGGGTGGACCTAGCACAGGTGACTACATTTCGTGATTGGGCCGTATGACACAGACACATGACGAGCTAGAACTTGTAGGGAACCGATCGATTAGTAGATCGTACTGTAGGACCCCGTAATGGGCACTTCATGATATTGGGCCAAGGGATCATTTCATGGTTAATACTTGACATGGGTTAGAATACTAGTACAGTGGTGCAGCGAATCTTGAATATGCGATGCTAGACTTGATTTATCTTGTTTTCTTAGTTATCTTGCTAGACTTATTATCATCCGTATGTTTACTTTCCGTTTACTCATGTCTTGTTAACTTTACTAGTTTTTATACTGAAAGTCACTAGGACTTACCAGTCTTTATGACTGACCCTTTTTCTTTCGCCTCGTTTTCTTTCGTTCCCCCCCCAGGTTCTCAGGGAGGAAACTCTAGCACTTAGCTTGGATTTCTCCTGCTTTCTGTCAGTTCATGTATGGTTTGGTCTTGAGCTATGCTATGGCTGCATTTCTGCTATCTTTGGGGAATAAATTACTTTTGTCATTTTAAGTTTATGCTTCTTTATTAAGAACTTGATGTAATGGAATAATGACAATTTGTTCTTTGGATATATGAGGTTTTGACTCTTTTCTTGAAAGTAATGAGATTTGGTTTTTAATTTCTACCGCTTTATTTATTTATGTTCTGTCTTGTGATATCTCTGTGTATGTTTACCTAGATAATGCTCCTCCAAAACTAGTACATTCCGTTTGTGAGTGACCTTAGCGGAGGTGGGGTGTTAAAGTGAGCGATTTGCATAGTTCCTCACTAATTATGGTTAATTAAGAGTAACTAGTGATTATTAGCGAATTTATACATGTTGAAAATCTGGAAAAATATTGATAAAATTCGAAATAATGTTTTAGGCCTCTGTTAGAAAATTTGGTTAGTTTGGTTAAGTTCTGCTAATCATATCATTAGTTTTGCTTAAACATACTTAAGGGAAAATATGGGATTTTGGCTATGTTTGATCCAATTTACATGATATGCTTGTTGTTTTGGTGTTTATAGTTGATTCTCTATGTTGCTATGACTGTATGGTATGCTTTGTGATTGATTAGAACTGTTAGTTTGGTCGAAAACGCCGTCGTATGGCATAAAAGAGTCGCTGAAAAGCTGTAGGAAATGTGCAGTGTTTCAAACCGGATCGGATTATTGGGCTCGGATCGGATAGGAAAACCGGGTAAGTGGACTCGATTCGGATTGGAACTTAGCATAAGGGGCTTAGCGAGAAGGAAAGCCATTTGCTTAGAGTTGGAGTTGGGTAGGGGATCGGATCGGAAGCAGGGGCGTGGAGATCGGACTGGACTAGAGCCAGGGAGCGGGATCGGATCAGAGGACTAAGCTTGGAGCTGGAGTAGGAGCGAAGAAACGAATCGGATCGGGACATCTAGGAGGGAGCAACCACTGAACCGAACCAGGAGGTAACAATTGAACCCAGGCATAGGACATCCGAACCGAACCAGAGCTGGAGGACCGAACCCGGAGGAATTGAGCACTGATCAAGACATGGGCCAGAACCACCGAACCAAACCAGGTCGGGACTACCGAACCGAACCAGACGTATACTTTTACCTCATTATGACGAATCTTTTGAAGACCAACTCCAATTCGACCAAAACCCGAGATGCAAAGGAAGTCCAAATCAGAAGTAGAATTCAGGATCCAGATGGGAACCAACGAGTCGACTTCATGAGTTGGGCTTTGCTGCGGGACGTGTGCTAAGGGGTTGTCGATGTCTATAACTTTGGATCACTATGTGTAGGGGGTACGTAAACGGATTCAGGGCCACAGTGGCCTAGGTACGACTAAAGAGCTATAGACCAATGAAGTGGGGTCATTTGTAAAGATTTGGTCATGACTCCATGGGGTGAGCTTGGTAGTAGCAGTAATTGTACAAGTCGAACTCCATCACTACTTCGATGGGTCTAGTGATTGACAGTGGTGGACATCGTATGCTTTACGCACTGAGTGAGAGATGTGAGGATGATTGCTATGTTTGATTTGTTTGCCATCATTATGACACGCACACCCCACCCCCCGTATTCTTTACACCATCTGTTAGTGGCACCTTAGAGTATTGTACAGTATGTAGTCCTAACTCTTTGGTTGCTAGTCCAGGTTCAGGTATGGTTTAGTATACCTGTTATTGTTCTGTTTGCTTCTTATTGCTCATACAAGACTTTTTGTCTGACCCAGAGTTTTATGTCTCTTCTTATTACTCTAGGTGCTCTCACGAGCAGACTAGAGACAGGTTAGGTGGTATGCACGAGTAGCTGTACCAGAGACGAGCAGGAGGCTTCCACGTATGATACACATATATAGATATTCTCCCTGTGTTGTTGCGGTCACTACTTTGGGCATTAGTGGTGTACCTTTCTTTCTTTTGTTTAGAGACTGTAATTTGGAAAGTTGTAATAAGCTGTATTTGGATTTCCGCTACTCTGATGATGATGTTGATGTTGGTTTTAGTTATCAGCTTATGCACTGTCTCGCCTGTTTTATGTCAAGTATATTATTATTATATTTTGTTCCAGGCGCTGTGAGACATTCTATAGGTTTTCGATTAGTTCAGTCTCTTCTTTCCTTTCTTTGGCGACCGTTCCGTGCTAGTTGGGCATGTGTACAACGCACTTTCGGAGGAAATTCCGGCTGGTACGGGGTGGGCCGTCACAATACTTTTCTGGTTACTCTCTTTACTTTTCATATGGAATATTCGGTTGTTTTTGTATTTTCGATTATGAAATATACCGGTATCATAATGTGGTACAAGAGCATGTGTTACTGTTTGAAAATATACTTCAATTACTGAAGTGTTTTCTAAGTTGACGATACTTTTTGTTCTCTTTCAGAACTATTGTGATTTGGTTTATTTTGTCATATTGTTTTATATTTGATATTTATTATGAGTATCATATTGATTTATATATGATACTCTGACTTGACTAATTTTATCATATTGTTTTTATATATGATAAAGTCGAATATCATTTTTGTTTGTGATTGCCATTTTGCCCTTATATGCGATGGTTTATTTCTTCAAGTAATAGTTGAATTTTTAAAGTGTTTTGATGTTATAAACACTTTTAACTTCATGGCAAGTTTTATATAAAAAATTAGCATTACAAGAACACTTTAATTTTGGGATTGGGATAGATTGGACTCTGTTGTACCAATGGACCAAAACTCCATCTTGGTCGACCTAATTCCGGATCGCTACCTGAATCGGTGGTATTAAATTTAGCCCATCTACCACCAAAGGTCAACGGTCTGCTACATTGGGCAATTTTGTTGTTTTGATCGGGATTCCCGATCGGCGGGTCACGGACTACATCAGATGGAGGTGTGGGGGTCCCACGTGTAGTGCCGTGAACGGGTAGCATACGGCCTTCGCCTTAGACCGTCTTGGTTATCCTGGGTTGATCGCCAGGTGTCGTTATGGCGTTATGAGTGGATTACGGTGCTGATTTCTCGATGCGCTCTCGAGCTCTACCATTGTTATTTTACAATACAAGCGTCTGTTTATTTGGTATGTTATGAGTCAGCTATATTTATCCCATGATCCCCTAATATTACATTATTGTAATTAATTAACTTTATTATCATATTGTTTCATATATGATAATTGTTATGAGTATCGTATTGATTTATATATGATACTCTAATTTGATTTATATATGATAATTGTTATGAGTATCGTATTGATTTATATATGATACTCTGATTTGATTATATTATCATATTGATTTATATATGATAATTGTAATGAGTATCGTATTGATTCATATATGATACTCTGATTTGGTATATATTATCATATTGATAATTGTTATATTGATTGATACTCTGATTTGATTTTTCAAACATTAAATGCCATGAAGATTTTGTTGATTTGAGTAATTATCATAAGATATTTATTATGAGCATCTTATTGTTTTTGTTATGAGTATCGTATTGATTTATATATGGTACTCTGGTTTGGGTTATTTTATCACATTGTCTTTATATATGATAAATGCCATGAAATTCTTGATTTATTTTTACTCTAATATAGCTTGCTTTTATCATCTTCTTGTATTTGTTATGAGTATCGTTTTGATTTACAAATGATACTCTGACCTAATTTCTTTATCATACTATTTCATATATGATAAATGTTATGGGTATCGTATTGATTTATATATGGTACTCTGATTTGATCATATTGTTTACATATGATAAATGCCAAGTAGATTTCCTTAGCTCCTCATTAATTTATTTTATCATATTGTTCTTATATATGATAAATGTTATAAAGGTTTTATTGGCTTTGTCTTAATTTGTTTGTTGTATGTGATGTTTGTTATGAATGCCACAATGATTTATATATGATATCCTGTCTAATTTGATCATATTTTCTAAAATTATTACCATTAGAAATCGTATTGATTTATATATGAAACCTTTATATCGAAAATGAGGAGTGAGTATCCTAATATATGTATTTTATTTGGAATTAGAATTGAAATTCTTGCAAAAGTGAGTAATCAAAGTTGGAAAATTTCTATTGGGAAAGGTTACCTAAGTTTCACATTCTAAATGTTGGACATTGAATTAAAGGAGAGAAGTTAAGATGCGACGTTGGAATTTTTATAATGTTAAATAAGTAAATTGCGGGGACGCAATTTCTTTAAGAGGGGAAGTCTGTAAGAACCCGGATTTTTAGAAGGGGGTTGTAATAGCTCAGAAAATTTTGGCATTAGAAATAAATTAAGATTTAACGTTAAAACAAGTACTTATACTTGGATTTTTACATAGAATTTAGAATTTTATCTATCTTGAAACGTAACTTGAATATCTAACTTTGAATTCTTTTCATAAAATTGTTTGATTATGAATATTTTTCTAAATAATCATGACCCACAATATTAAGGGAATTAGATATTTAATATTGAAATTTTATTCAACTTGAAAAATATACAGTATGATTAATTAGAAAGAGACGTATTTACAAATTTAAAGGAGCTGATTTATTTTAAAAACACGTTTGAAGCCAGATTGATAAGTGTAATTTAGTTTTGTAATTGGATAACTTGAGGTCAAATTTATTTTAAAGCATGGTTTCAAATATATAATTTGAAATTCTAAATTTTATTATTAATTTATTTTCTTTTTCTTTTTCGTAAGTGCAGTTCATTCCTAAACGACAATAGTTGAATATGCGGTCGATGAATGAACAAGTAAGGAATAAATTATGAAATAAAATTCGCATATTTTACATTAACCTTTAAATTTAGTTTATGATAAGCAGTTGTTAAATATATAATAACACATTTAAACAAGTTAACGGTGTCGTTTATTCCCGATGTGTACCGTTCAGCAGAAGTGTTCGCTTGATTTATTCCTTTCGTTCAAACTATTTTCATTGTTCAGCCCAATGTTTACTTCAAACTATATGTGAGAATTTTGAATCCAAATTTGGATGCTGAACATGTTTGCCCTTGCTGAATATTATTCCCACTTGTCCTTGCCACCTTATTTTGGCTTACCATGTGTTGTCCTCTTCCTGTGTCTAGATCCTTCGGTTTGAATTATAAAGAGAGCGTGCATCTTCTTATCGGTGGGGGGGGGGGGGGGGAGGAGAAAAACAATTCATATTTCCCAAAACTAAATTTTGTTCTTCACCCAAAATTCATTTATTCTCCAATCGCTCCACTTTTCCCCAAACCCGAACTTCACCATAATGGCTCCAACGAAAATCAGGCACTGTTCTTCGTCCCCTGCCATGCAAGCCGTCGCGTGCAACCACCTGTCACCCAAAGTCATCACGTTGGCTTCCGGTCCAAAACCCGTGCTCGAGACCTCCCTCCATCATCGATTTAAGGTAAGCTTTAGCTTACGATTAAATTATTTCAAGTTCACGACATTAGATTCATCGAGTATGATCCGTTTGGGACTATTGTTTGCCCCCGTTGTCAACTGCTTTGGCTTGACTGGGGCATATTGATAGTCTTTGTTAACCTAGATATGAAATAAGTGTGTGCCTACAACTTTGGGTCACTTTAAATATGCGCATTCCCATCTTTTACTGTTTTTTTTCACCGCTAGCTACACACGAGAAGCACCAATTTCGGTTGTTGTATTGTTCGAATGAACGCTTAAGCACCATGAGCATGAAATACTTCATGCATACCTTTTCAATTGTGTTAGTACCACTTAAAATTGCTTCAGTATACATTTTCCTCGGTCTGCACTGTTGCCGGGCTTATGCGTGTACCTTTTGTATCTATGACTGTCCTGTGATATGCTTACCGCGTTAATTGTCATCTGGTTCAAGTCTGAATACACTTTTCATGCACCACTTATGACTGGACCTTATGAGTTCTAATTGCACTGATGATATTCATGTATGTGGTTTTAATTATGTTGTTAAGGGTGTTCTGAACAAATAATGTGCCATATAATTTGTTGTCACTATTGTACATTTCTGGGCACAACCATCTGTTGTATTTCTTCTTCCTTTATCTTTATGCTCTGTTTTAAAATATCCATGCATGAGCTACCCTATCCAAGCCTGTAACCTGATTTTTGCTTTGCATGAACCCCGCAACCATGCATGTTCTGACGCATGGTTTGAGTATGTTGCCTTAAATTATACCCACAGTTGCCAATCTTTCCAGTGCATGTACCTTTTACATTATGCTGAAAAGAAAACCCATTATACCTCTTTGTTGTTATAACCGTTGGGTACTTCATTGCCTACTAGGTTCATACGGGTGCATTTATGCTGGTGCCGCATCCTCCTCATATGTATTTTCCTGCTTTAAAATAGTACTGACATGCCTGCTTCATTTGCTACATGTACGGTGTGATTTCTGGGAACCACTTAATTTGCTATCACCTAGCATATAAAGGTCTGTTTTATGATTTTCTATGATTTCTCCACCTTAATGTGAAACTTTGAGTTTTTGTTAATTTGAGCATGAGTGTGTAAAAAGTCATGTATGAGTGCGACCTGTATTTATATACAGGTCAAGCTATAAAGTGAAATACCACCATCATATTTTATTTTAAAATTGAGGTTGAAAAGAAATTTAATTAAATTATACTTCTCCCTTTTATAAGAAAAGGAAATAATAAAGACTGTTACATCTTAAAACATACTACATATCCATATTGAGCAAAGTTAGGATGAAGGTGACAAATAAAGGAACTGAATATGCAATTTTTCGTAATTTGTTTTAATCTGAACTCTTAAACCAATTTTAAAGAAATTGGCCCTATGTCTCATGGCCTTAACAGTTCTCTCTCATTAGCTTTGATTTATGTGGAACTTATGTAGGCTACTTCCAGTGGGACTTGCTTTTCGTAAAATCACCACATTAGTTGAGCTTCTTTTAGCTCGTAATATGTACACATTAATGGGTTGCCTGTTTGTTATTCCTACATTCCTTGTTTTTGTTCCTAGATGATCTGGCAGCATCTTTCATGGGTATGACACGCTCGAAATAAATAATTGTTGAATTACCTTTTTCACTTACGTGTTTTAATCCTTCACTTATGTACACATTTATCGGCAAACCGTTGTGATTGATTGTGACCACTGTTGTGTAAATTTAAACTTGATTTTTGGTACATTAGTAGTAATGAATTTTACATAGGTATATGTACATCATAATATAGATATATAACTCATTCATTGCTTAACATTTTTGGTACATTAGTTGTAATGAATTGTGACCACTGTTTGTTATTCCTACAATTATATTCATTGCTTATCATAAGATATAACTCATTCATTGCAGCAGAAAATACATATGTTTGATTACATCATCAAAACTAGAGTCTAGTACATAATATCCATCTTGACTAAATCAAAGTACATAAATTGAAAGACATAATCCGCAATACAAAATAGCCATAAATAAGAGAGGCTGAACTTTACTTCAGCGATCCAAGCAACTTCTAAAAGCAGAGATATAGCTGTCCAGAATCAAGCTCCACTAGTGCTAGTTCTAACCTGAGCACCTGGGGGGGAGGAAGAAAAGAGGAGGAAACAAAGGGGGTCAGACATAAAGTCTGGCGAGTGCGATAACTTTAACAATATAATTACCAATATAACTAGGCTAAGGCATAAGTTGGAAAATAAGGAAATAACTGTGAACAATTGAGTATGACAGAGTAAACATGGAAACAAGATGAACTAAGATAACATTAAAACGCACCCTAACCAATATAAGATAATTGCTATACTGCACCACCACTACTATACTACACCACCACTAGTCACTCTAAGGTTGATCCCGCCTACAGAACTTAATAATGATAATGGTAGTTTTGTGCACCCCTAGTTGCCTTTATAGGTGCCGCCTGCCCCTATCTCCACTAGGTGTACCCACTACCCTCATGCGATCGGCTCCCAAACTCGTAGACACCCGTGCTGGCCCCACAGTGGGGTGTATCACTCCCCAAAGTGGCAACCCGATACCACCAATAATGCACGGCATATACCTACACGATGCAACAACGTCTTACCTACCAGCCCGGGCCCACACACGCACATGAACCCGTTGGACTTGCGTTGCCACCGCTAACCCGTTTTGGCCTCTTACAGTCAAGCCCAGTACGCGTGTCCCATCCTCGACTTTGGTCGAGCCCACAAAGATACATATGGGTTACTGGTTGAAACAGGCCCCCATTACTTGACACAAACTATCCACCTAAGCTTGGTCCCCTCTAGTGCATCCCACTTAACCCTCTTCTTATTCATGTTCACTTACATGTTTCAAATTTTGGTTAAGTGTTTCTAATCGTGTTTCAAATGCCACCCAAGGCACCCACTAGATTCCACATGCCACCCAAGGCACCTACTTAACCCCCTCATGTCCCACTACATGTTTATCTAGTTAAGTGTTTCTTAATTCATTAAGACCGTAACCTTATAAAGACCTCTCACATTAGACTGGCATTTGTGGCAGCTGGATTTGCCGAGCGGGTCCGGGCAGTCTTACACCACAAACGAGCCTAACCTCGTGTATTTACAAGTGTTACGTATTTAATTTATGCCTAAGACCTCTCACATTAGACTGGCATTTGTGGCAGCTGGATTTGCCGAGCGGGTCCGGGCAGTCTTACACCACAAAAGAGCCTAACCTCGTGTCTTAGACGATTAATTACTCCTACTTAATCATCCCTCAATTTGAATTACTTTCCCTTTTCAAATTATCAATTAATTCCAAATTTAACTATGGCCATAATTGACTCAATTATGTCCATCTATTTATGTTATGTAAAATCATACCAATTTTATCACAAATTTATTTTATGCCATTTAAGGCATTTATGCCAATTCTCAATATTAAATCTTTTAATATTATCCCCTTTACCCACGTTGTAGGTTCGTTCGTTTAACGTAAAATATACGTTAGACTCGAATAGTCTAACTCATGGAATAAAGCGAAAACATCACAACATACATATAATTAAAACTAGATCTAAACATAAGGGGTGAACTTGCATGTGTGAATGATGTTCTACATCTAAAACTTGCATAGGCCAAAGTTACAACTTGCATAAAACTACATATGTCATAGACCCAAATCTAAAGGTGTAAACTTGTTGAGATAATGGTCACAAACTTGCATAAATCATGTATGTCATAGATCTACATCTAAAGGTGTAAACTTGCATAGGCAATAGCCACAAACTTGCATAACATGATTCATATTCCAAACACATGTATTCATGTAAACTTGCATATGTGATTTATGCAACATAGATGGTGTAAACTTACATCTAAACATGTAAACTAGCATGTAGAATTTAGCATATAACTCACACATGTCATAGCCTAACCTTTGATCAAATTTCCACATAAACTAGATGTTATGAACATGTAAGGCCACATATAATTTTACCCAACTTGCATATGATTCATGTCTAAATAAAAATCTAAACTTGCATACATATGATTTATCATATGAATCAACATAACCAAACTAGCATATGAACAACATGATGATTTGATTAAACATAAGCCAATCTTAGAATTACAACATAGATGATAGCATCATAACTTTACAACATAGATGATAACATCACAACATAACATCATAGAATTTACAACATATAAGATAACATCACAATTTTACAACATAATTATAACATGTAGTCAATAATTCACATCAAATCCATATAATCCACATCATAACTTAATCCAATTAAATAACTAATTATTTTATTAAAATTATCGAACTCACAACTCAAAGAAGGTCTTGAGTTCTGAATTCTGAGTTCTGAAGTTGTAATAGCTTTCCTTTGAAGAAGATTCGTTGTTAAAGTTGAAAAGGATTGAATTAGTTTGCTTTATTCCTCTCTAATTGGTGGCGGCTATGCTGAGTTGCTAGGTGACGGCATGGAGGCCATGAATCTAATTTTATTCTGATTTTAGGGTTTGTGTCTAGAGGTGTTTTTATAGAGTTTAGGATTAGTTTAAGCCGTCCGATCAACCCAGAATTAATCCTAGCCAATCAGAGCAATTCAGAAACCCTAATGAGTTAGCATCTAGTCACTAACAGGTCATTAAACAAATCTGCCCGGGGGGGGGGGGGGGGGGGCAGGTCGACCTGGCCCTG
The DNA here is from genome assembly GCA_030737875.1 of Allium sativum. Lineage (NCBI taxonomy): Eukaryota > Viridiplantae > Streptophyta > Magnoliopsida > Asparagales > Amaryllidaceae > Allium > Allium sativum. The sequence continues at coordinate 156,145,348 of CM060912.1, forward strand.
GCGGGAATTTTCCCGCCTAGCCTGTCTGAGTCTGAAATTTGAATTTTCTGAAATCTATTTTGAATTTTCTGAAACTTCCGATCGTCATAACTTCTTCATACGAAGTCCAATTCACGTAAACTCGGACTCTATCTCAACCAGAATTCCGAGACGAACACAATGGCGCAACTCGTTTCCCTTAATTCTCACATATGAGATTAGTTATTCTTTAATTTGTGAACACTAATATTAATAGAAATACGGGGTGTTACATTCTCCCCTCCTTAAAGGATTTCGCCCCCGAAAAATCCAAGTTAAGGAGAATGCATATCCTAACATCCAAACAACCATCTACCCAACCATCAAACACAGTCATCCATTGTCCTTATAAAATTCCTAATGCTGTATGAACATATGCAAGAAGTGTGTGTATATGTTCTCTATCTAATGCAAAATCTGGCAGTCTACTGATTCAGTTGACCTCCTTAATGCAAACCATGATAGTGCCATGCGTCCATTATGTATGCGAAGAACCCTATCAATACATATTATTTCTACATGTGTGCACAACCATTCACCAAAATGTAACATCCATATGATGGTACAACCATTATACATCCATTACTTAAATATGAACACACATTTATATGCAATATGAAGTGACTGAGCCGATCTAGTGCCTAAAGTGTGTGTATATGCATCCACGAGCAACCACTAGCAAACACTTGCATCCACATGCATCCATCATACATAACATGTCTCAAACACATGTTTCAACCATAGGACTACCCTATCTAAAGGTCAAAGATACTAGCGAGAGGACGTAGCATTGCTCTCATCGTCTCCCCATTGCACTTTGACTAGCTTGACCTCTCGATTCCTCAACTTCTTAATCTCTGACCCAAGAATGCACGTAGGAGCTCGTCGAATCGTCGCATCACGCTCTATCTCCACCTCTCTAAGAAAGCTTGGCTCTACCACTTCCGCGGTCTCGTGTAAGCACTTCCTCAAATGTGATACATGGAATACGTCGTGTACACCACTAAGTCTCTCGGGCAACTCCACTCTATACGCCATCTGTCCATCCTCTCCTTAATAGGAAATGGCCCTACGAACCTTGGTGCTAACTTCCCAACGGACCCAAAGCGAACGACATTCCGTAATGGAGACACCTTGACAAATACCATGTCCCCAATATCAAACTCAAGATCTGACCTCCTCTTGTCCGCATAAGATTTCTGCCTATCTTGCGCCGTCTTCATCCTCCTTTGAACCAAATCGATCTTTTACGAAGTCTCTCTAATCATATCGGGTCCAAGCAAGATCTTATCTGTAGACTCCCAATAACATGTAGACGAACGACATGGCCGTCCATAAAGAGCCTCGAACGGTGCCATGCCAATGCTAGACTGAAAGCTATTATTATATGCACACTCCACCAATGGAAGATGTTCCTCCCATGTACCTCCGAAGTCTAAGACACACAACCTCAATAGGTCCTCTAGAATACGATTCACCCTCTCGGTCTGGCCGTCCGTCTGAGGATGATATGCGGTGCTCAAACATAACTGAGTCCCTACCGCCTCTTGCAAGCTCTTCCAAAATTCGCTAGTAAAGACAGGATCGCGGTCGCTCACTATGCTTGAAGGAACACCGTGCAAACGAACTATCTCTCGAATGTATACGGAGGCTAACCATGGAGCAGTCCTCTTACTCTTCACGAGAATGAAATGGGCGCTCTTAGTAAGTCTGTCTACCACGACCCAAATCCCCGTATTACCCTTCCTCGATCTTGGTAACCCATCAATAAAGTCCATCGAGACATATTCCCACTTCCATTGTGGGACCTCCAACGGATGAAGCAATCCACCGGGCTTCTTTTGCTCTGCCTTTACTTGTTGGCACACCAAGCATCTAGCGACAAATTCAGCCACGTCCTTCTTCATTCCGGCCCAAAAGTAAACTTGTCTCATGTCCATGTACATCTTGTCCCCGCCGGGATGGATGGTCATCTTCGAACGATGTGCATCATCAAGAATGGTCTTCCTCAAATTCTCGTCCCATGGTACACAAAGTCTACCGTCCCTACGTAACCAACCCTTATCATCTAGGGTATACCTACGGAGATGGCTCGATGACTCCCCTCTTTTGAGTTTCTTTACTAACTCGACCAACTGTGGGTCATCTCGCTGTGCCTCACCGATCCGTCCCAAAAGCGTAGGTCTGACCTCTAAGGATGCTAGCAAACCGGGTACAAAGTCAACGGAAGGTCTAAAGTCAAACATAGAGGTGAACTCTAAGCTTCGCCGCTCAACAAACAACGGACTCAAGGACAACCTTTTCCTACTTGAGGCGTCTGCCACCACGTTACCCTTACCAGGGGTATATGCTATCTCGAAATCGTAGGATGCTAAGAATTCCATCCACCTTTGCTGCCTTAAGTTCAAGTCCTTCTGAGAGAATAAGTATTTTAGCAATTTGTGGTCAGTGAACAATTAGAATTTCTCGCCAAGAAGATAATGACGCAAAGACTTAAGCGCGAAGACAATAGCGGCCAAATCTAGGTCATGTGTAGGGTAAATTTTCTCATGCACTCTCAACTGCCTTCCACCATAGGCTATTACCCTTCCCTCTTGCATTAAGACTGCGCCTTGTCCTGTCCCACAAGCATCGGTATAAATGGTAAATGGCTTACTCCCATCTGGCAACACTAAGACTGGGGCTGTGGTCAAAGCTCGCTTTAAACGTTGGAACGCATCATCACAATCTACGTCCCATGTGAAAACTAGGTTCTTCTTCGTCAAGCGTGTTAATGGGGCTGATATTTTTGCGAAGTCTTTGATAAACTTCCTATAGTAGCTAGCCAACCCTAAGAAACTCCTCACCTCGGTAGCATTTTTAGGGACCTTCCAATCTTGGATGGCCACTACCTTCACGGGATCCACAGCTATCCCTTCTTTGGAAACCACGTGCCCTAAGAATCGCACTTCCTTCCTCCAAAAGTGACATTTAGAAAATTTAGCTTTAAGGCTATGCGCTCGAAGAGTCTCCAACACTTCCCTAAGATGTAGGGCATGCTCTTCCTCGCTTTTAGAAAAGACCAAGATGTCGTCCACAAAGACTACCACGAATTTATTAAGGTACTCCCTAAACACCCTACTCATCAAGTCAACAAAGTATGCGGGGGCGTTTGTCAAACCAAAGGCATCACAAGCCACTCGAAGAAGTCGTCTGGAGTCCTAAAGGCAGTCTTGTTTATGCTATCCTCAGCCACTCTCAACTGATGGAAACCCGTGGCTAAGTCCAACTGCGAAAACACTGAGGCGCCAACTAATTGATCGAAGAGATCGTCAATCCTTGGCAGTTGGTGTCTATTCTTCTTAGTAAGTTTATTAAGTTCTCTATAGTCCACACAAAGTCTAAGGGACCCATCTGCCTTCGTGGCAAATACTACTGGAGCACCCCACTTCGATATACTATGTCTGATGAACCCCTTCTCAAGCAATTCTTTCACTTGCTTACTGAGTTCTCTTCTCTCTCTTGGAGCTATGTGGCGCACTGGCAATGCAACTGGCTTTGCATTATCTACTAGATATATTCGAAAGTCTATCTCACATTTTGGGGGTAAACCCCTCACCTCATCGAAGACATCAACATATTCACGGACTATGGGAACAGAATGTAAGTCATCATCGGATGCGTCAAGGGATTCTAGGTAAATAAGCATTACTGGACCTCTAGGGTCACAAGAAATATCAAAGGTCTTTCCACAACGAGTCAACAATCTAACTACCCTTCTTTCACAATCTAGGATGGCCCCGTATCTAGTTAGCCAATCCATACCTAGAATCAAGCCGTAGCCCATGAAGCCAAGAACAAAGGTGTTGCATTCAAACTCAACGCCCAAGATAAACACTCTCAAATCCCGACAAATCATAGAAAGATGAGCCGAACCACCAATAGGATTTGAGACTACTAAGGGATCCGTAACTAGACTAGTATCTAGGGACAGTGTTTCAACTAATGATGTAGAGATAAACGAATGTGATGCGCCAGAATCGAATAAAGTACGGACATGATGATCAAACAGAAAAACTAAACGTTCAACGGAAATTGCACTACCTCGTTCTTGCAGCGGTGGGACCACGAGAGCCTGAACTTGTCCCCTTGCCTGCCCTGGTGCCATAAGAGCCTGCACCTGTCCTCCCGAGGTAGACCCTGCCCTCTGCCCTTTCTTTGGGCAGTCCTTAATAAGATGTCCCGCTTTGCCACAGTGGAAACAACCAGTCTTCTTTTTCTTCCTACAATCTTTGCTTAGATGGCCGGGTGTCCCACAGTTAAAGCATCTTTTCTTTCCCTTAGCGTTGTTTCCTTTACCACCTTTCTTGTTCTGTTGTTGCTGTTGCGGCTTCTTTTGATCCCCTTTCTTCTCGGGTGCCTTATTATCATTGGCGCCCTTCTCCTCTTCATGCATATGCACCATGTCAACTAGTCTCTCAAAGGTAGCCCCCATAGGAATGTGGGTCATAGCTAACCCATGAAGCGGCTCGTTCAAACCCTTAACTAACCTTAGGGCCTTCTTTTCTGGTGTATTTACCAAGTCCAAGCCAAATCTCGCCAACTGATTGAACTTGTTGACGTATTCTTTCACCGATAGATTCCCTTGCTTCAACGCCAAAAACCTTTCCATATATAGATTCTCTTCAGCCTATGAGAGAAACTTCGCCTCAAACCTCCGCCTAAAATCTGGTCATGTATCAACTGGACGTTCTCCATTAGTGACCTCCCACCAAAACGAGGCCTCATCCTTCATTAGCCGGGCAGCTAACTGAACCTTTCTTCCATCATCCACTTCAAAGATTCCAAACAATTCTTCCACCTCCTTTAGCCAATTTCGAGCTTCAACAAATCTCTCCGTCCCATGAAAAGGTTTTCCACCCATTGCTCTAAAGTCCTTACATATCTTCGCGAAAGTATCGACACGAGGAGGAGGAGGAGGGGGAGGAGGAGGAGGAGCATTTACTGGACCTGCAGTGGTGGCCCTAGTCTCCAAATACCTCCTAAACCATCCTGGTATCATCATCCCCTCGGGTATCTTGGGAATTCCAGACATGCTGAAACGAAAAAGGAAAGATTCAATACAAAAGAATCGAAGGAAAGATATATGGATTTTAGGGTTATGCTTTCTAAAATAAGCTTTTCTCTTGAAAATACTTTCCTTAAAACATACTTTTGAAGGTACTTCTTTATAAAATGCCTTTGAAAAACAGTTTTTCAAAATTCATATCTGTTCTGGTAACCTTCCCCTCTGATACCACGTGTAACACCCCACATCCATTAATGTCACTCACAAAGGGAATGCATTAACTTCTATGGAGCGTTTTAAGTGAGTATATAATAGAAACTTAACAACAAGACAGATATAAACAGTACTTGAAGAATTAAAAACTTTATTTCATTGCATCGGAAAATACATATGTTTGATTACATCATCGAAACCAGAGTCGAGTATATAATATCCATCTTGACTAAATCAAAGTACATAAATTGAAAGACATAATCCCCAATACAAAATAGCCATAAATAAGAGAGGCTGAACTTTACTTCAGCGATCCAAGCAACTTCTAAAAGCAGAGATACAGCTGTCCAGAATCAAGCTCCAATGGTGCTAGTTCCAACCTGAGCACCTTGGGGGTGGGGGTGGGGGGAAGGAAGAAAAGAGGAGGAAACAAAGGGGGTCAGACATAAAGTCTGGCGAGTGCGATAACTTTAACAATATAATTACCAGTATAACTAGGCTAAGGCATAAGTTGGAAAATAAGGAAATGACTGTGAACAATTGAGTATGACAGAGTAAACATGGAAACAAGATGAACTAAGATAACGTTAAAACACACCCTAACCATTATAAGATAATTGCTATACTGCACCACCACTACTATACTGCACCACCACTACTATACTGCACCACCACTGGTCACCCTAAGGTTGATCCCGCCTATAGAACTTAATAATGATAATGGTAGTTTCGTGCACCCCTAGCTGCCTTCATAGGTGCCGCCTGCCCCTATCTCCACTAGGTGTACCCACTACCCCCATGCGATCGGCTCCCTAACTCGAAGATACCCATGCTGGCCCCACAGTGGGGTGTATCACTCCCCAAAGTGGCAACCCGATACCACCAATAATGCACGGCTTATACCTACATGATGCAACAACGTCTTACCTACCAGCCCGGGCCCACACACGCACATGAACCCGTTGGACTTGCGTTGCCACCGCTAATCCGTTTTGGCCTCTTACACTCAAGCCCAGTACGCGTGTCCCGTCCTCGACTTGGGTCGAGCCCACAAAGATACTTATGGGTTACTGGTTGAAACGGGCCCCCATTACTTGACACAAGCTATCCACCTAAGCTTGGTCCCCTCTAGTACATCCCACTTAACCCTCTTCTTATTCATGTTCACTTACATGTTTCAAATTTTGGTTAAGTGTTTCTAATCGTGTTTCAAATGCCACCCAAGGCACCCACTAGATTCCACATGCCACCTAAGGCACCCAAGGCACCCACTTAACCCCCTCATGTCCCACTACATGTTTATCTGGTTAAGTGTTTCTTAATTCATTAAGACCATAACCTTATAAAGACCTCTCACATTAGACTGGCATTTGTGGCAGCTGGATTTGCCGAGCGGGTCCGGGCAGTCTTACACCACAAACGAGCCTAACCTCATGTCTTTACAAGTGTCACGTATTTAATTTATGCCTAAGACCTCACACATTAGACTGGCATTTGTGGCAGCTGGATTTGCCGGGTGGGTCCGGGCAGTCTTACACCACAAAAGAGCCTAACCTCGTGTCTTAGACGATTAATTACTCCTAATTAATCATCCCTCAATTTGAATTACTTTCCCTTTTCAAATTATCAATTAATTCCAAATTTAACTATGGCCATAATTGACTCAATTATGTCCATCTATTTATGGTATGTAAAATCATACCAATTTTATCACAAATTTATTTTATGCCATTTAAGGCATTTATGCCAATTCTCAATATTAAATCTTTTAATATTATCCCCTTTACCCACGTTATACGTTCGTTTAACGTAAAATATACGTTAGACTCGAATAGTCTAACTCATGGAATAAAGCGAAAACATCACAACATACATATAATTAAAACTAGATCTAAACATAAGGGGTGAACTTGCATGTGTGAATGATGTTCTACATCTAAAACTTGCATAGGCCAAAGTTACAACTTGCATAAAACTACATATGTCATAGACCCAAATCTAAAGGTGTAAACTTGTTGAGGTAATGGTCACAAACTTGCATAAATCATGTATGTCATAGATCTACATCTAAAGGTGTAAACTTGCATAGGCAATAACCACAAACTTGCATAACATGATTCATATTCCAAACACATGTATTCATGTAAACTTGCATATGTGATTTATGCAACATAACGATGGTGTAAACTTACATCTAAACATGTAAACTAGCATGTAGAATTTAGTATACAACCCACACATGTCATAGCCTAACCTTTGATCAAATTTCCACATAAACTAGATGTTATGAACATGTAAGGTCACATATAATTTTACCCAACTTGCATATGATTCATGTCTAAATAAAAATCTAAACTTGCATACATATGATTTATCATATGAATCAACATAACCAAACTAGCATATGAACAACATGATGATTTGATTAAACATAAGCCAATCTTAGAATTACAACATAGATGATAGCATCATAACTTTACAACATAGATGATAACATCACAACATAACATCATAGAATTTACAACATATAAGATAACATCACAATTTTACAACATAATTATAACATGCAGTCAATAATTCACATCAAATCCATATAATCCACATCATAACTTAATCCAATTAAATTACTAATTATTTTATTAAAATTATCGAACTCACAACTCAAAGAAGGTCGTGAGTCCTGAATTCTGAGTTCTGAAGTTGTAATAGCTTTCCTTTGAAGAAGATTCGTTGTTAAAGTTGAAAAGGATTGGATTAGATTTGCTTTCTTCCTCTCTAATTTGTGGCGGCTATGCTGAGTTGCTAGGTGACGGCATGGAGGACATGAATCTAATTTTAGGGTTTGATTCTAGAGGTGTTTTTATAGAGTTTAGGATTAGTTTAAGCCGTCCGATCAACCCAGAATTAATCCCAGCCAATCAGAGCAGTTTAGAAATCCTAATGAGTCAGCATCTAGTCACTAACAGGTCATTAAACAAATCTGCCCGGGGGGAGGTCGACCCTATGGTCGACCTGGTTAGGGTAGGTCGACCTGGCCCTGGCGGGAATTTTCCTGCCTAGCCTGTCTGACTCTGAAATTTGAATTTTCTGAAATCTGTTTGGAATTTTCTGAAACTTCCGATCGCCATAACTTCTTCATACGAAGTCCAATTCACGCAAACTCGAACTCTATCTCAACCAGAATTCCGAGACGAACACAATGGCGCAACCCGTTTCCCTTAATTCTCACATCTGAGATTAGTTATTCTTTAAAGGCTCGACAAAACTGTAAAATTTATTTTTTAAATATTTATAATGTATATTTCTGTTGTACAAAACATTGTAAAACTCTGATATATGTATACATTTTATTTTGTTGCTAATGTTGAGTATTGTGATTCTGTTTATATTCCTGTTTAAACCCCATAAGCCAATAACAATCCGTCGTTTTGAAGGCCTTGAGTTGGTTCATTTATCGTCTTGGGACATTCAAAATGGCGGGTTGTTACAGTTAACATATAAAAATTACATTTTTTATGTAAGAAGAATGATTAAAAATATTCAAGTTTGAATAAAAATGTGTTAACATATAAAATCACATTTTTAAGGTATGGAAGATTCAAATTTGATAAAAATGTTTTAACATTGAAAATTACATTTTTAAATGTATGGCCGAATCATTAAAAAGATTCAAACTTGTTAAAGTGTTTACATTAAAAATTACATTTTAATGTATGTATGAATCATATAAAAAGATTCAAATATGGTAAAATTGTGTTTACATTAAAAAGTACATTTTAATGTAAGATGAATCATATAAAAAGATTCAAGAATAATAATAAAATTATGTTTACATAAAAAATTACATTTTAATGTAAGATGAATCATATAAAAGGATTCAAGAATAATAAAATTATGTTTACATAAAAAATTACATTTTAATGTAAGTATGAATATTAAAAAGATTCAAGTTTGAAAATAAAATGTTTAAATAATAAAAATTACATTTTTATTAGATGAATTAATCACTAAAAAGATTCAATTTTAAAATAAAATGTTTTGACAATAAACATCATATTTTTATTGTATGTATAGACCAATAAAAGAAATATTTTCTAATATATGTTTTGTTGATAAAAATGTCATCTTTATCATGTTAGTAAAGAAAATAAAATAAAATATTTGTGTTTAAAAGATAAGGATTTTTACAATAAAAATCACACTTTTATTGCATGTTTTAAATCATTAAAACATTCATTGTTTGAACTAAAATATGTTAACAATAAAATATACATTTTTATTGTGTATGCAGATAAGATTAAAATATTGTCATGTTAGCGACGTTAATAATAAAATGTTCATGTTTAGTAAAATATATTTATACAATAAAAATCAAAATTTCATTGTATATGTGAATCAATAAAATATTCATTTACAAATCGGACGATTTGTTTATGTACACCCCTTTATCTATTAGGGATGGGGACGATAAATTTCACACATCGCCCAACTGCACAAATAAATAAACTGTTGTTGTTTGAAAACCCCACACGGGTATTGGAAGGATATTTGACATATACTATTCCCAGTATTTAGTTGTATGTCAATCAATGGATTGACAGTCTGTGATGAGCATTATTTATTTATTTTAATGCCCACACAGTTGTAAACTGCACTCGGGATGTTGTATGAATTTTTAATGATTATTTATCATTATTGTTGCATACATACAATGTATGAAATCCATATAAATAACATTATATGGTAATTGATTGGGTCTTATTACAATTTGGAAAATAAAGAATATTCTAAAATAATATTCAATAAATATTGAAATGTGAAGCCGTGTTAAGTAGTTAAACGCCATTTTAAAACGAACGTTATTTATATCGATTTTATTCATTTTATAATGAATATCAAAAAGTGATTTCAAAATCTGATATTTTGAAAATATTATCATTATTAGAATGATATAAAATATTCATTGTTTGAATCCAAAATATGTAACAATAAAAATTTATATTTTTATTGTATGAAGGTTAGATTAAGATATTGTTATTAACATTTTAGCGATGTTAATATAAAAATAACCATATGTTAAAAATATGATTTTGTTCACTTAAAAATGTAACCTTTAACATGTAAGTGAAGTTAAAAAGATGCATGATTGAAGAAAATAATTAGATAATAAAATTCACATTTTTATTGTACTGTTGATTCATTAAAAAGAATCATATTTAAAAGAATATGTTGCCAAAATAAAAATTACATTTTTATTGTACTGTTGAATCATCAAAAAGTTTCATGCTTAAAAGATAATGTTTTTACAATAAAAATCGCATTTTTATTGTATGTTTAAATCATTAAAAATATCCATTGTTTGAAATAGAATATGTTGACAATAAAAATATACATTTTTATTGTGTATGTAGGAATGATTTTAAATATTTCAATGTTTTAAATAAAATGTTTAAACAATGAAATTACATTGTTATTGTATTATAAACTCATTAAAATGTAAATCATTTACATGATAGCAAAGTATCATTTTAACATGATAAGCATGTGGAATATTCAATTTTAATATAAGATTGAAAATGAAGTTGAAATCATTTTAAAATGGATTTATAAATAATTTATAAAATACATTTTAAATGAAAATCGATGAAATAATATATATATATATATATATATATATATATAATGGCCTGAATATAACGTGCAGTGCAGCGACCGTTCATGATTTTCGACCATTAACTTCAAATTGATGTAACAGGAGATCCGACCGTCGGATTCTCCTAAAACTGGAACTGTTGGGTTCGGATCGAAAAGAGATTTCTAATGAATATAATAGATTTGGAATCCAATAGTAAGATTTGGAGATATGTCCAAATCAATTTCAGAAAAGGTCGCTATGGATGCAGTTCGGTGGCCGTTTTTTGAAACCGATTGTAAGGGCGATAATAAAATTATTAAAAATATGGAAAAATTATGTAAAATCATAATAAATGATTTAGAAAGGTTTTTGATGAAAAAATTCTAGTTTTGAAAAGATTAAAACATATTTTTATCCAAATGAAATGTTTAATGAACTAGTTATTAACTAGAATAATAATTTAATTATTTTTAGAAATAAATAAATTGGATTTGAAAATGGTTTTAAAATAACTAGAGTTTTCCAAAGAATAAATTGAAATGGATTTGAATGGAAATTATCTTTGGAATATTTCGATGTTGGATTCCGTTATTATACGAATATTGTGAGGAATTTGGAAGATATATATATATATATATCGTTATTCCCAATACAATATTTGTTGGTTTCAGAATTTGATATTGAATATAAGCCAATATAACTTTTATTCAGAACCTTACATTTAATATCAAAAGAGATTTTAGGTTTGTCGTGAACGGTGTCTTTATTAGCACTGTTCTTAAACCCAGTTTAGAATAAATCTTTTAATTAAGATTTAGGAAATTTTACCAATTAATTTATATTAAATTGGAATTGAATAAAAGAATTGGATTTTTGGGTTTATCGTGAACAATGTTTTAAATAACATTTATTCTTTAACCCAAATAATAGTGAAGAAATAATTTGGAATTTATAAATCTTTTATTAAGATTTAAATGGAAATTTTCCAAGATAAAGTTTTCGAATTTAATATATTAAATTGGAATTGAATGGAATTCGATTCGGTAATAATCGAGATGAGCTTCTGTGAATGAAGGCTATTATTATATATGGAATTTAAAAGGCTATGCCATTATTCCATTTATATTATTAGTCTGATACGGGAATTTATATCGATTATATACTGTTACGATTTCCGTGTAGATTCCATTTGACGGAATATTATTTTGGGTTTATTGTGAACAATGTTTTTAAATGACATTAGTTCCTTAACCCAGTTAAAGATAAGATTAGTTTCTTAAATTAGAATAATCATTAAGTAATGATTTTTGAGATTAAAGGGAATAAGTTTAAAAGGATTTATCATTGATAAAATTAATGGGAACCCATCCCTAAAATGCAAATATTTTATTAAAAGAATATTCTGAGTTGGAATGAGGCGTTGGACGTGTTTTTATAGCACCCGATTATAAATTACGCGAGTTATTCGAAAAGACCCGGTTTAACCCATTTTGAATAATGAATACGACGACTAACAGTCGAAGAGATTGAAGACGGTGCAAGACTGTAATAACCCGAAAATCCGAGCCAATTTAAAAATTTTATTTTTGGCAATTTTAGTGATTTTGAATATTTAAAATGAATTATTTTAAATAAAAACGACGAGGAATTTATTTTGAATGGAATTCAAACGTATATTTTATATAGATCGTCGTTAGAGAATAAATATTCATTTATATATAAAAAAGGAATAGAAAATGGCGCGGTAGTTTGATAATTCGATTTCAAATTTCAAATGAATGTACAGGATTCAAAATAAACCGGATTTTAGTGAAACCAAAATTGTTTGAATCTATTTGAGAATATCTTTCCAACGAATCCGAAAAATTGAAATTTCATAACGAGAATCAAAAGTTATGTCCAGTTGAAAATTCTGAATAGTCGCTATGGAATTCTGGCCCTTAAAAATAGAAATTTTGCAAACGACCTCGGATTTCGACGAAACCACTTTTGTTGGATCCGTGATGTCAAGTTATTGCTAGATTCCAATTTTCATAATTTTTCGAATCAATTTGTGAGCGTGGCAAAGGAAAATGCGTTTGACCAGTTTTAGTTGATTTTAATCGACTGGAAAATGGCCATTTTTCAAACGGTCTCAAATTTGGCGAAATTAGTTTTGTTAGGACCGTATCGTCGATACGAAGCTAGAAAAAATTTTCTGGAATTTTTCGAGTTAGTATGTGGCCCCGGTAAATTGAAATGCGCGTTCAAATTCAATATATAGAGTTATATGTTGATTTTGACGAAAACTGATCGAAACAGTCGAATCAGCTTGCGATACATAGCCCATTGTGTTCGGAATGGGGGTAATTAGCTATGGACGACAGGCGGTGGGTCTCGTTTCGAGGTCAAAATAAAAAGTACCTTTTTGAAATTAAAAATAAATAAAAAATATATATGTAATCCACACACTCTCTCTCATATCTCTCCTCCCCCTTTTGAATTAGCAGTCAACGCCCATTGTTGAAAAAAAAAACCTCTCATCGATCAAAATCTGCCGTCGCCCTCCTCCAACGAAAGCCGCCTCCGACGAGAAGCTCCGACCCCACCCTCTTCACCAGTTAACCGACGCCCTCTACCTCGTTCCCCCAAATCGACACCCCCGTCCCTCGAGGAGCGATGCCCCCCCTCGTTCTGACGATGGCGCCCTCCCAATTCCTCTCCGATCTGCTCGCCCTCGACCGCACCTCCACCTTGCACCCCGCCCTCCATTCGAAAATCAGCCACCTGTAAGTTTATTTAATTTTTAATTTATTTCACTTTATTTTCTTTTTTTTCCTGGTTTTATTCAAGAATGTAAAGCATAGTGTAAGAAATATAAATGGTGAATTATATATGACATAGTATAAGGAAAGTTTGGATTTTTATATTATTTATAAACAAAGATTTAATTTCTACTATAGACAAAGTTTTGATTTTTGTTTTAAAAATATGAAGACTTGATTTTTATAATATAGAAAGGTTAAAAATATAATTTTTATATTATAGAAAGTATAAAAATTCGATCTTTATATAGTAACGATTATAAATATTCGATTTTTATATGCTAGAGAAGATAAAAATATAATTTTTATATGTATAGCATATGTAAAAATACGATTTTTATTAGATAGGAAGAAAGAAAAATATAATCTTTTCATATAGAATAGCGATGTAAAAATATAATTTTATCATATATGTAGCAAAGTAAAACTACAATTTTTATCATTAGAATGGTTAAGGAAAAATATGATTTTTAAATTGAAAGCGAACAAATAAAAATGTGATTTTTATTTTAAAGATAGCAGTATAAAAATATGATTTTATATATGTAGTGGCTACGGACAGTGGAATGGACGAAAGGCGAAAACAACGAAGATTTCTACATAAGAAGAGTCGTGGCGTTTGGATTAGCTAGTCGGTGAGAACTCCTCTTTTTTTTTATTTGTTTTCTAGTTGAAATATATACTAGGATGCAGACGGCGTTTAGTAGCACCCGACACCCGTCGTCCACAGACCATGGACGGCTTGTAGGCTTGTTTGTTTGATTTTGATGTGTAGTTGATTGTGTGATGTGATGTGAAATGAAATAAAATATTTATATAGTTAAAAATATTTTATAGTTGAAACTATAATTTTTGACATGAATGTGAATAAATAAATATAAACAAATCGGATGATTTGTTTATATACACACATTTGACTGATATTGATTGGGACGATAAATTTTACACATCGCCCAACTGCACAAATAAAATCAGTGTTTGATTGTTTGAAACCCCACACTGGTATTGGGATGATATATGACATGCACTAATCCCAATAATTAGTTGTATGTCGATCGATTGATTGACAGACTGTTATGAGCGTTGAGTATTTATATTCGATGCTTATACAGTGTAGAATGCACTTTGGATGATGGTTGATTATTTGTCGTGGTTGATATATACATGCGTTGTATGGAAATCCATAAAAATAAAATCTATAGTAATTGATTGGCCTCATTCCAGTTTTGAAATAGAAATATTTGAAATAGAAATATTTGAAAGAGAAATATTTGAAAGAGAAATATTTGAAAAAGAAATATTTGAAATAGAAATATTCGGAAATAGAAATATATGAAGCCGTGTTGATTAGATTTGCGCCATTTTGACGTGAACGATATTTATATCGATTTTATTCAAATTGAAATTCGACTTAAATTGAAGTGAATTGAAATTCGAATTAAATTGAATTGATTTGAAATTCGAAATAAACTGAAATGATTTGAAATTCGAATTAAATTGAAGTAGAATTGAAATCGTCTTGAAATGAATTCGAATTGGAATTGAATAGAAATGAATTCGAATTGAAATTGAATTAATTTGATATTCAAATTGAATTGAAAACGAATTAAAATTGAGTTAAAAATCGATTTGAATTGAAATCAATTTGAAATGAATTTAAAACGAATTTGTAGGGATATATATATATTATATATATAATGGCCTGAATAGAACGCGCCGCGCCGCGGTAGTTCGCGAATTTCGACCATTGATTTCGAATGGACATTGCGGGAGATCCGACCGTCGGATTCTCCTAAAACTGGAACCGTTGGGTTCGTATCGAAAAGAGCTTTCTAACGAATATTAGAAATCTAACGGTTGGATTTGGAATTATGTCCAAATCATATTTGAAAAAGGTCGCTTTAAGTGCAGTTCGATGGCGTTGATGGAAATCGACTGTACGGACCTTGATAAAATTATTAAAAATTCAATAATTTGTGTAAAATCATAAGTAATGATTTGTGAAGAATTGGGATGAAAAACTCCATATTTGAAAAGATAAAAATAGACTTTTATCGAAATGAACTAGTTTTGAACTAGAATTATACTTCTATTTATTTTTAAATAAATAAATTGAATTTGAAAAGGGTTTTAAAAGTAACCAGAATTTCCGATAATTGAATTGGAATGGATTTGAATTGAAATTGTCTTTGAAATATTTCGATGTTGGATTTCGTGATTGTACATATGTTGTTGTGGAAATTTGAAAGATATATATATATATATATCGTTATTTCCAATAGGATATTTGTTGGTCGTAGAATTTGATATTGAATATAAGCCGATATATTTTCTATTCAGAGCCTTGTATTTAATATCAAATGTGATTTGGGTTTGTCGTGAATGGTGTCTTCATTAACACTATTCTTAAGCCCAGTTGAGAAAAAGATTAAAGCTTTTTATTTAGATTTAATGAAGTGTACCAATTTAATAATATTTAATTAGAATTGAATTAGTATTGATTTTTGGGTTTATCGTGAACATTGTTTTAAATAACACTTGTTCTTTAACCCGATAATTAATGGAATGTGATTTTGGGTTTATCATGAACCGTGTTCTAAATGACACTGATTCTTTAACCCAGTTAAAGATTAAAACTAAGTGGAGTTTTAATGAATCTTTAATTAGATTGAAAAGATCGAGAATGGAGTATCGCCTGTTTTACTCCAAGCGATAGTTAAATCTTTAATTAGATTGGAACGTGAAATGGTAATTGAATTTACCGATAACACCGTGGTGTTAGATATGAAGTATTACCAGTTTTACTTCATGGGATGAATAGGTTGGGATTGGGAAATAAAATAAATGATTACTCCGGTGTGGTTCGCTAATCTCGACTAGTTTGAATTGATATAAAAAGGAGATTAAAGAATAAATTTAAAGAATTTATCTTTGATAAAATTAATGGGAACATTTCCCAAAGTATAAGAATATTTGAACAAAGAATATTCTGAATTGGAATGAGGCGTATGTTGTGTTCGTGTAACACGTGTTTATTATATACGCGAGTTGTTCAGAAAGACCGGGTTTATCCCATTCTGAATAACTGATTCGACGTGGTGTCGAAGATGAAGACGGTGGTCGAAGACCGGAGGTCTTCACGTCGTTTGGGTGATTACTGATGATCTTGATTGGGCCGTACACCCAAGAGGAGGGAATCAGTTGGTGATCGTCCAGACGTACATGGAGATCGATGGATATGCGGGGTACTAGGTGCCTCCGGTTTTGTTCACCCAGAACGAACTTGTAAATGGACTGTGTGTTTGACATTGGATTTTATTCTGTGTGGTTGATTTCTATTAAATATATATCTGTTTGGCGGCGGAGAATTTATTCTCTTGCTTAACGCCCTTCTCTGAGACGTACGAGCTCAGGGGTTATATGTTGATGGATATCAAACGCATGGAGTGAATTGCCTGTGTAGCATGCCTAAGTGGCAATTGATCAAGGCTTCTGTTGAAAAGCAAAGTCTTGTGGTTGATGATCAAAGCACGGCCTGTGTGGCATAGCTTTGTGTAACGTTGATTCGCGAGCCTCACACCCCGGTTGTGAACCAGAAACGGGAGAGGACATCAGGGAGGGCATGCGTTTCCTTCTAGCTAGAAGTGGCGTCAGTGGTTTTACACGCCCTGACGAGTTTGACTTATGTGGTCGTTGTTGTTGCGAGGCGCCTCGGATATATCGGTCGATCCGGGACCGATGGAGCCATTCGTTGGCTCATTTACGCCCCATAGGGCGGGGAAACGTAGTGTTCAGGCATAATAATCCACATCGGTGGACCGGCCCTGACGATCCAAGGCTTGCCTGCGCGCTTGCCTGAGACTCGGGCTAGACAGTCTCGAATCGGTAGAGGACGATCCCTAGCCTCAGTTCGCAGATGGAAATCCAACTTCCAATACGTGACATGTGCGGTTTTAATTGTAGAGCCTAGTATGGCGACATAGTAGCATGGGATGCTATGCCGTCTATGATTGATAATTATGATTGAAGTTGTTTTATACTCTATTCACTTATTATAGTATCAAAAGATTTGTTTTAAACGTATCAAGCATTCTAGGCTATTATAAGGTAAAAACCCTATCCCCTGGCTTGCGTTGCTGTAACGACCCGCATTTTTGGCCGTCAAATATTTAATTTAATTTATTTATTTTAAATATTATATTGGGAATATTAATGGAATTTAATATTTAATTCGTTATTGAAACGAAGTTGAACGTTATAATTTATATATAATATAAATTCGAGCTTGAAAATGGCGTGCAGTTCGTAAATTGAAGTTTTGAACTTCAACTGAGAATACAGAGTTCGGTATAAGACGGATTTCTGTGAAACAAGACACGTTGGGACCGTATTGACGATAGTTTTCATATGAAAGAGAAAAATCCAGATTCCGTGTTATAGATAATAAGTTATGGCCAAATCAAATTTTGAAATAGTCGCTATGGAAAATCGTTATTAAATTTTAGGCCTTTAAAATGGCCGTTTTGCAAACGGACTCAGATTTCGACGAAATCAGTTTCATTAGAACCGTATCGCTAAATTATTGTACGGTGGTGAATTACGTGGAAAACCGATATTGTATGTGACCATGGTAGCCGTAAACGCCCGTTCATTTTATATAACGCGTATTTAAATAAATAGATGGATATTTGAGTATAACTTGAGCAGACGATCGAAGTAGGCCACGAAACTAGTTCCGTTGAGTTCGTATCGTCGATTAGAGTCAGAATAAGTATATAGTTTGTTATTTTTAGAGACCGGAAAATTTGGTGTTAAAAAGGGTAGGGCGGTTCAGGGTAAAAATAGCCTACCGGGGCAACAGTCTCAGAATGCGACGAAATTAGTGCCGTTGGGTTCGTATCGAAAAGTTATTATCGATGTTCGCAGTTTCAAGTGGATTTGATTTATCTGGTGACTGTGGAAAAATTAAATGTGTGTTCATTTCCGGTTTCATAAAGGAAATTTTTTCATATGACCTCGGATTTCGACGAAACTTGTCACATTAGGTCCGAAATACATTTTTACACCAAGATTAGCTTTTTAATCATAAGACAGAAGTCGTCGGTGGTGGTTTCGACGTATTACTTTGCGACAAAGTTTCGTAAGTAATATTCTTATTTTTTTTCACACTATATAAAGCCAACCAAGTAAATTCAATATACGGCTAACCTATACATTCACATCCAAACAAGAGGAAACTGTGGCTAGTTATTGATGGAAACGGCCTACCTCTGTTCGTTCTTTTTCAACGTGACTGCTGTGATATTTCTGCAAACCTATTTACACCTTGGATAACTTACAGAAGTCTGCATCAACATTTAATGGGATACAACAAACTTTCCGACAAAGTAAATTAGAAACCTGCGGACCTAACAACTAGATTGTACGTGCCTACCTTCCTGTTACTTGCGTGCCACGGACTGTTACTTGTATAAATATACCCCCTTGTTCTTCACGGAAAAAAAAAAGAAAAAAAAAAGAAAGAAAAAAAAAGAAAAAAGAAAAAAAGAGATGAAAGGCGCAGCGGTTGAAATGGGAAGTGGGGGCGCAGCCTGATGCGGCGGTTAGCATTCATGTGGGAAGGAAAGAATCTGGGCGTGTTGTTCGAACAAGAAATGGACGTGGTTCTGGTAAATGAAGGGAGGGATCGTGTGTTGAGGATTGGAGCGTGGAGCACTATTCTGAGAAGAAGCTCGGAAGCACGGTCCAGTTCAGAACGAGGAGCAAATGGGAAGTTTGAGCGTGGGATTTAGAATGAAGAATGGGAAGTATATGGGACTGTAAAGGGAAGAAGTATCAGCCTAAACATGGAGCCTAAATGGGATCGAAATACAGAACCAGGAAGCAGAAGAGATTAAGTATGGGACCAAAATTTTCCAGGAACGAATGGAAGCTTTGTTTGAATCTGGGTACCTGAACGAGCAAGGCGGAACAGATTATAATCGGCCAAAGTTTCCAGGATTTAAGAAGTAACTCATTTAATTAAAGTAATAAATTGGGGGTAATTTTTATTTAAAGAAAGTAATCACCCAAAATAAAATAAAAATTACTTACAAATGTTTTTAATTTGTTCAGGTACTAACGGGAACGGAGGCAACGAAATGTTGAGAAGAAAGAACGGCGGTCGGGGTTACCGTTGATTTAAAAGTAATAAGTCAATTAAATTTATACTTAAAAGGATAAATTATTTAATTAAACATCGTGTGCTAAAATTAAATAACATCTTATTATATGATCAGAATCTAGCAAATAAATAATGCTGAATCGTCGTGAAGAAAAGAACGTGATGGAACTGTTTTGATCAGGAATGGAGACAGTTGGAAATTACAGTTAAATTAAACGACTGTTTAATTTAACTGTAACTGAACGGCTTCAACAAACCAAAACAAGGTGAGTTAAACTCACTCAGTTACCCTTTTTATATTTTATATAAATTGGGTGTTTTTATTTTGTGTGCTCTGCTTGCCAATGGTTGACTGCTTTGCTAGTTATCTATTTAACTGTTGATTTAACCGATGAAATTAAACTGTGTTTAATTTCAGTTAAATACCAAATCGTTATTTTTAACGATTGATTCCAATAAAGGTGACTCACCTTGGTTGGTCATGTTTATTTATAAACATGTTTAAATGGTTGAGTTGTTTGAATTGCTTGTGGTTGATGGTTGCTATTTAGTGTTATCAGTTAAACAAAACTGAATGGTCTGATTGGAGATAACCGTTTTGAATACAGGGAAGAACAGGTTGGAGGGATCCAACCGGATTCCTCAAATGTATTATTTATTTTCATATGATCATATATGAACTGATCTGTTTGTGTGATTGATTGGATGGTTGATTATTAATTGAATATTCAACATCTGTTTGGTTTAAACCAATGGGCGATATTGGTTAAGTGTTTGGCAGATTATGGCCTTTAAAACCAATCGAGTTATAAATATTTATTCACCGTCAGGTGAATCGATAGAGCTGAGGTTATAAAATTTATTTTTATAACCAGAGTTAGATTTGAATTATATTATTTGAATAAAAGTTATTTAAGAAAAATAAATAAATATTTTATTTGTTTAAGACTTTGATTTGTTATGAATTTATTTTGCAAAGCAAATGCTGATGTTAATCAGATTTACCAGTTGAAGAATAAGAAATGAATTAAATGGTTAAACCTTGGAAAATTTGTTTGTAAAGAAACAAATAATTAGAATTTATTTAAATTAATTATATTTTTAATTAATTTAAAGCGAGGATTGTTGAAATCGGTTAATGAGATAATCAAGTTTTTGAGTTAGTTAAATCGACCGTTTGGAATTAGAATTGTTTATCAAGTTAATGTGTTTTGACTAAAATAGTTAAATGAATACTGTTTGAATTTAAATAAGGATTTAAAAGGGATTTAATATTTAATTTAGTTAATAAAGGGATTAACTACTAAAGTAGTTAATGTTTGAAATAAGTTATTATTTTAATTAATGATAAATTTAGGAATATATTTTAAATGGGAATTCATTTAAAAAAGGTGACCGAATGTGAGATGCAAGCCAATTGAATGGTGAAAGGAAATAAACATACTCAATTATATGAATTAAGTGAAAGGAGATTACGATAAAAGGGTTTATTACAAACCAGAGGTTTAAGTGAGATTTAAAGTGTAAGACGTTAATTTTACATTTAACGTTAGTTGGAAATGAAATTAAGTAACAAGCGAGTTTTGAAATGAGATTTCAAAAGTGGGAAAAGGTTAAATATATTTGAAAGGGAATTGAAAAATGTGAATTTGGGGAAATAAGGGGTCATAGGGTTGTATAACCAAACCAGAGTTAAATGGAATTTGTTTGGAGATTTGAATAGAATGTTGAGTTCCTGATTACAACTTATATTTATCTGAAGATTTGATCGTTGTTGATTAAGGTCTGAGAGGTAACTGAAATACCCCAACTTGAACAACATCGGGATTATCTGAAGATGGTATTAGTTGGTAATCATAAGAGAGATTAGCGATAATCGATTAGTTCCATTTGTGAAATAATAAAGCAACATTGGTGGAATCTTGGAAAATATATATGTATATATAACAAGAGACCCAAAGTAAAGCAAACCAGTATGCAAGAATATAGTTATTCGAGATAAAATTAGTAAAACATAGTATTCAGGTAAGTTGCCATTTCGTACGACTGCTAGCGTAATTCGCAGGGCTGCAGATAGCCTACGGCAGTCGGATGTTTCCTGAGGGAATCAGGCGTAACCATTGTGATCGCTGTGATCTAGGGTCAAGCGAATGGATGTAAGTCGAGTATTAGTTGATCAATTAGAGTTAATCGATTAGAGTTAAATCGAATTAGAGTTATTCTAATATTGTATTTTTAAATATTAACAGAGTTAGAAGTTTTGATTTAACAAAGTAAATCAAGTGTTAAAAAGGCCAGGTAATGTTGAATGCTTAACCAGTGAACTCATTGGAGTGTCATGTTTGAAACACTGTATATTTTGATAGTTAAAACACCGAATATCAAACCTGACCAATACGATTGTTGGTATGGAAAAACCGGGATCGAATTTACATTCGAAAACCATTCCGACCAACAAATACGTGAAGAGATTTGAAGACGGCCGAGATGGAGCATTGAAGACTGTGGATCTTCATAAGCGGAGGAACTGCTAAGAATCTCTGGTTTAGCGGCCAGAGATAAACTGTGGTTCTGTCGTGGTCGGAATCTACGGGTTGCAAGGACTTCTCGCTACTGATCCATGGGGTGATTCCTATATGGATGCGGTAGGAGAGTGCCTTCGGTTCATCCTGTTCCTGGATGACTTGTATGGACGGATGTCTGACAGAGTATTTCCAAAGGATCATGTACGTTGATTTCTTCAAACGTACGATAGTTGTTGGCAGGGAATTGCCATTCTCTAGCTTTCAGCTAGAGTATTTTTGTGGACGTCAATTAGTGATATCTGACGGATCTAACGATGTGACATTCAAAGTGAATGGAGACCAGATGTTCAAAGATAAATTCTGACCTCAAGCCTCATCAACTGGGAAATGACAAAAATCGGGCAGGCAGCATGGCTATGTGGGTCGCTCCCATTAGGGTGTATGATCACCTATCTAGAGGAAGTCCTATTTGTTTCTTAAATCTATGTTTCGATGCTGTCCCTTTTCGGGAGACGGTTGCTGATCCCAACCGTCGGTGATATACATTCGATACACTCAAGCGAAATGAGGGGTCGGTCATGTGAGGGCCGGGTTGCAAGAAGTTCTTGTTGAACCCAGTGTATTCGTCTCTAGAGATACACTATCGGCAGGTGGTCCCATACCTTGTCAAGTCGGAATCCAATTCCCAATAAGCGCCTGCGGGTTTTGATTGTATACTATATATGTGGAGCGTGAGATGCAAGCGTTCCACTAGATTGCTATTTACTTGTATTTAGACATTATTATAATATCAGACAAGATATTGGTTTCAAAAATGTTTTGGGTTATCGTAAGGTAAAAACCGTCCGTGTTTATGTGTGGATTTGGTCTTACGATTATCCTTTTCTTTTGAAAAGGGTTTGAACTTAAAAATCATGATTTGATGATTCACCCTTATTACTGTGCGAGTTTATCTCACTCTGGTTCACCAGACTGACCCGGTGTTTTGTAAATGCTCGGGTTAGGCCGGGTTGTACAGGTTCAGGTTATCGACTGCTGTGAAGAGACGAGCTGGAAAAGTCCAGACGTATGATATTACTATTCCGCTGTGTGTTATATGAGGACAGATTAGTATCACTGTCCAGATGTGTACTCTGATATTGTAAGTATTTCAAAAGCTTTCAATAAAGGTTATCTCTGTATATTATATTTTGTTCCGCTGCGATGTGAGACTCTGTGTGGTGTTTCTTCTTCTTCTTCTTCTATTCTAATATTTCTATCTTTTCTATTCTCATCCTCTAACTTCTTTCTATTAATGATCTGGAATGTTCGATGTCTGAACGGTCAACATGGTAGTTTTGATGTTGATTTTCGGAGTCGAAAATCCCGGTTCGTTTCAGTGGTATCAGAGCTGAAGGTTAAGTAATTACCTTGGCTCTGTGGCGTGACTCAGTAGAGATGGGGTTACTAATACCCTAGATTGAGTTTGAGTGTATATATATGAGCGCGTATTTGTAAATTGTTATAAAAACTGTTTATATTGTGTTGGTTGGTTTGTCGAGTAGTTTATGAATTCTGGTCGATACAGTAATGCAAACTGTGTCGATAAGTGTTTCTAAACTCTTGAACAGAATAATTCGACATAGTATGTTTTTGAAAGGGGGTAAATGAAATAATTTTACCCAAATTATATTTTGATATAAAGGAAATATATATGTTGGAAATATCATAATATATGTGGTGTGCTGTTTGTTGTTATAATCAAATAAGATTATAATTGAAATGGTTATATAAATAACCAATTAGAATTCGTATAATATGGAATCAGATGAATTAAATCTGGAATCTAAATCAAAAATCTGGAATTTAAAATTCCCAAAAGTGGGAAAGGTGACTGCAAATGAACTTGGATTGAATATATAAGAATTTTAAAATCCTGGGAGGTTTTTAAATTGTTTTACAAGCCTTGGAAAGGATATTTTGAACTGATTTCAAAATGGAAGCGTTTAGCAATGGTTTTGAAAGTAATATAGTATTGAACTCACTTCGATAGCTGGAAAATAGATTCCGATGATGTGCGCGCCATTATCGGTGTTCATTTTCGAGTTCTAAGTGACGGATTGCTACCAAAAATCTTGTTTTGAATTGCTTTGAGAAAAACAAGTTGTTTTGAATCCAGAAAGGAATATTTGATTTTTGAAAGAGCTGAACTATTTAAAAACTCCCAGAGAAATTGTTTGAACAAAGGCAAAATTAAATAGAAATTACGAAAACGAATATGAAATGAGTTGAAACCAATTAACTGGAAATTAATCGGGATATAATATATCAGGTTGAATTAGATTTTGAATTGGGAGACAGGAATCTGAAATGGTGTTGGATTCGTAATTTAAGAGTTGAAATCATTGATGGATAGAAGTTGAGTTAAGAATGGTATTTGGCTTGGACACGTGAAGGATTTGGTTCTGAGGATAAAACTGGAATTTTGTTTGGGAATGCATTTGTATATGCTGACAGGACAGCAGACGGAGGGATATAATGATATGCTCGACAAAAAGGTACGCGTTTTTTTTATATATGGGTTTGGTGATTTATGAGCCTATTTGGCAAGCCGCTTGGCTGTTTCATTTTCTTTTGGATTGGAGAAGGCCCAGAGAGGCGAGTTGTGGTGGTACCGATTGAGCCGTACAGCGGAGATGCTGGCAAAATTTTTCGGAAATTTAAGGTGTTAGAAAATTTTCAATATTTTTGAAAATATTTATTTACAGTATTGAATAGATTTTGATTTAAAATAAAATTAGATTTGAAATGAATGAGTTTATAACGTTCTTTCTTACCTTAGCAATTTCGAGGACGAAATTATTTTAAGGGGGGAAGAATGTAACGACCCGCATTTTTGGCTGTCAAATATTTAATTTAATTTATTTATTTTAAATATTATATTGGGAATATTAATGGAATTTAATATTTAATTCGTTATTGAAACGAAGTTGAACGTTATAATTTATATATAATATAAATTCGAGCTTGAAAATGGCGTGCAGTTCGTAAATTGAAGTTTTGAACTTCAACTGAGAATACAGAGTTCGATATAAGACGGATTTCTGTGAAACAAGACACGTTGGGACCGTATTGACGATAGTTTTCATATGAAAGAGAAAAATCCAGATTTCGTGTTATAGATAATAAGTTATGGCCAAATCAAATTTTGAAATAGTCGCTATGGAAAATCGTTATTAAATTTTAGGCCTTTAAAATGGCCGTTTTGCAAACGGACTCAGATTTCGACGAAATCAGTTTCATTAGAACCGTATCGCTAAATTATTGTACGGTGGTGAATTACGTGGAAAACCGATATTGTATGTGACCATGGTAGCCGTAAACGCCCGTTCATTTTATATAACGCGTATTTAAATAAATAGAAGGATATTTGAGTATAACTTGAGCAGACGATCGAAGTAGGCCACGAAACCAGTTCCGTTGAGTTCGTATCGTCGATTAGAGTCAGAATAAGTATATAGTTTGTTATTTTTAGAGACCGGAAAATTTGGTGTTAAAAAGGGTAGGGCGGTTCAGGGTAAAAATAGCCTACCGGGGCAACAGTCTCAGAATGCGACGAAATTAGTGCCGTTGGGTTCGTATCGAAAAGTTATTATCGATGTTCGCAGTTTCAAGTGGATTTGATTTATCTGGTGACTGTGGAAAAATTAAACGTGTGTTCATTTCCGGTTTCATAAAGGAAATTTTTTCATATGACCTCGGATTTCGACGAAACTTGTCACATTAGGTCCGAAATACATTTTTACACCAAGATTAGCTTTTTAATCAGAAGACAGAAGTCGTCGGTGGTGGTTTCGACGTATTACTTTGCGACAAAGTTTCGTAAGTAATATTCTTATTTTTTTTCACACTATATAAAGCCAACCAAGTAAATTCAATATACGGCTAACCTATACATTCACATCCAAACAAGAGGAAACTGTGGCTAGTTATTGATGGAAACGGCCTACCTCTGTTCGTTCTTTTTCAACGTGACTGCTGTGATATTTCTGCAAACCTATTTACACCTTGGATAACTTACAGAAGTCTGCATCAACATTTAATGGGATACAACAAACTTTCCGACAAAGTAAATTAGAAACCTGCGGACCTAACAACTAGATTGTACGTGCCTACCTTCCTGTTACTTGCGTGCCACGGACTGTTACTTGTATAAATATACCCCCTTGTTCTTCACGGAAAAAAAAAGAAAAAAAAAAGAAAGAAAAAAAAAAGAAAAAAGAAAAAAAGAGATGAAAGGCGCAGCGGTTGAAATGGGAAGTGGGGGCGCAGCCTGATGCGGCGGTTAGCATTCATGTGGGAAGGAAAGAATCTGGGCGTGTTGTTCGAACAAGAAATGGACGTGGTTCTGGTAAATGAAGGGAGGGATCGTGTGTTGAGGATTGGAGCGTGGAGCACTATTCTGAGAAGAAGCTCGGAAGCACGGTCCAGTTCAGAACGAGGAGCAAATGGGAAGTTTGAGCGTGGGATTTAGAATGAAGAATGGGAAGTATATGGGACTGTAAAGGGAAGAAGTATCGGCCTAAACATGGAGCCTAAATGGGATCGAAATACAGAACCAGGAAGCAGAAGAGATTAAGTATGGGACCAAAATTTTCCAGGAGCGAATGGAAGCTTTGTTTGAATCTGGGTACCTGAACGAGCAAGGCGGAACAGATTATAATCGGCCAAAGTTTCCAGGATTTAAAAGTAATTCATTTAATTAAAGTAATAAATTAGGGGTAATTTTTATTTAAAGAAAGTAATCACCCAAAATAAAATAAAAATTACTTACAAATGTTTTTAATTTGTTCAGGTACTAACGGGAACGGAGGCAACGAAATGTTGAGAAGAAAGAACGGCGGTCGGGGTTACCGTTGATTTAAAAGTAATAAGTCAATTAAATTTATACTTAAAAGGATAAATTATTTAATTAAACATCGTGTGCTAAAATTAAATAACATCTTATTATATGATCAGAATCTAGCAAATAAATAATGCTGAATCGTCGTGAAGAAAAGAACGTGATGGAACTGTTTTGATCAGGAATGGAGACAGTTGGAAATTACAGTTAAATTAAACGACTGTTTAATTTAACTGTAACTGAACGGCTTCAACAAACCAAAACAAGGTGAGTTAAACTCACTCAGTTACCCTTTTTATATTTTATATAAATTGGGTGTTTTTATTTTGTGTGCTCTGCTTGCCAATGGTTGACTGCTTTGCTAGTTATCTATTTAACTGTTGATTTAACCGATGAAATTAAACTGTGTTTAATTTCAGTTAAATACCAAATCGTTATTTTTAACGATTGATTCCAATAAAGGTGACTCACCTTGGTTGGTCATGTTTATTTATAAACATGTTTAAATGGTTGAGTTGTTTGAATTGCTTGTGGTTGATGGTTGCTATTTAGTGTTATCAGTTAAACAAAACTGAATGGTCTGATTGGAGATAACCGTTTTGAATACAGGGAAGAACAGGTTGGAGGGATCCAACCGGATTCCTCAAATGTATTATTTATTTTCATATGATCATATATGAACTGTTCTGTTTGTGTGATTGATTGGATGGTTGATTATTAATTGAATATTCAACATCTGTTTGGTTTAAACCAATGGGCGATATTGGTTAAGTGTTTGGCAGAGTATGGCCTTTAAAACCAATCGAGTTATAAATATTTATTCACCGTCAGGTGAATCGATAGAGCTGAGGTTATAAAATTTATTTTTATAACCAGAGTTAGATTTGAATTATATTATTTGAATAAAAGTTATTTAAGAAAAATAAATAAATATTTTATTTGTTTAAGACTTTGATTTGTTATGAATTTATTTTGCAAAGCAAATGCTGATGTTAATCAGATTTACCAGTTGAAGAATAAGAAATGAATTAAATGGTTAAACCTTGGAAAATTTGTTTGTAAAGAAACAAATAATTAGAATTTATTTAAATTAATTATATTTTTAATTAATTTAAAGCGAGGATTGTTGAAATCGGTTAATGAGATAATCAAGTTTTTGAGTTAGTTAAATCGACCGTTTGGAATTAGAATTGTTTATCAAGTTAATGTGTTTTGACTAAAACAGTTAAATGAATACTGTTTGAATTTAAATAAGGATTTAAAAGGGATTTAATATTTAATTTAGTTAATAAAGGGATTAACTACTAAAGTAGTTAATGTTTGAAATAAGTTATTATTTTAATTAATGATAAATTTAGGAATATATTTTAAATGGGAATTCATTTAAAAAAGGTGACCGAATGTGAGATGCAAGCCAATTGAATGGTGAAAGGAAATAAACATACTCAATTATATGAATTAAGTGAAAGGAGATTACGATAAAAGGGTTTATTACAAACCAGAGGTTTAAGTGAGATTTAAAGTGTAAGACGTTAATTTTACATTTAACGTTAGTTGGAAATGAAATCAAGTAACAAGCGAGTTTTGAAATGAGATTTCAAAAGTGGGAAAAGGTTAAATATATTTGAAAGGGAATTGAAAAATGTGAATTTGGGGAAATAAGGGGTCATAGGGTTGTATAACCAAACCAGAGTTAAATGGAATTTGTTTGGAGATTTGAATAGAATGTTGAGTTCCTGATTACAACTTATATTTATCTGAAGATTTGATCGTTGTTGATTAAGGTCTGAGAGGTAACTGAAATACCCCAACTTGAACCACATCGGGATTATCTGAAGATGGTATTAGTTGGTAATCATAAGAGAGATTAGCGATAATCGATTAGTTCCATTTGTGAAATAATAAAGCAACATTGGTGGAATCTTGGAAAATATATATGTATATATAACAAGAGACCCAAAGTAAAGCAAACCAGTATGCAAGAATATAGTTATTCGAGATAAAATTAGTAAAACATAGTATTCAGGTAAGTTGCCATTTCGTACGACTGCTAGCGTAATTCGCAGGGCTGCAGATAGCCTACGGCAGTCGGATGTTTCCTGAGGGAATCAGGCGTAACCATTGTGATCGCTGCGATCTAGGGTCAAGCGAATGGATGTAAGTCGAGTATTAGTTGATCAATTAGAGTTAATCGATTAGAGTTAAATCGAATTAGAGTTATTCTAATATTGTATTTTTAAATATTAACAGAGTTAGAAGTTTTGATTTAACAAAGTAAATCAAGTGTTAAAAAGGCCAGGTAATGTTGAATGCTTAACCAGTGAACTCATTGGAGTGTCATGTTTGAAACACTGTATATTTTGATAGTTAAAACACCGACTATCAAACCTGACCAATACGATTGTTGGTATGGAAAGACCGGGATCGAATTTACATTCGAAAACCATTCCGACCAACAAATACGTGAAGAGATTTGAAGACGGCCGAGATGGAGCATTGAAGACTGTGGATCTTCATAAGCGGAGGAACTGCTAAGAATCTCTGGTTTAGCGGCCAGAGATAAACTGTGGTTCTGTCGTGGTCGGAATCTACGGGTTGCAAGGACTTCTCGCTACTGATCCATGGGGTGATTCCTATATGGATGCGGTAGGAGAGTGCCTTCGGTTCATCCTGTTCCTGGATGACTTGTATGGACGGATGTCTGACAGAGTATTTCCAAAGGATCATGTACGTTGATTTCTTCAAACGTACGATAGTTGTTGGCAGGGAATTGCCATTCTCTAGCTTTCAGCTAGAGTATTTTTGTGGACGTCAATTAGTGATATCTGACGGATCTAACGATGTGACATTCAAAGTGAATGGAGACCAGATGTTCAAAGATAAATTCTGACCTCAAGCCTCATCAACCGGGAAATGACAAAAATCGGGCAGGCAGCATGGCTATGTGGGTCGCTCCCATTAGGGTGTATGATCACCTATCTAGAGGAAGTCCTATTTGTTTCTTAAATCTATGTTTCGATGCTGTCCCTTTTCGGGAGACGGTTGCTGATCCCAACCGTCGGTGATATACATTCGATACACTCAAGCGAAATGAGGGGTCGGTCATGTGAGGGCCGGGTTGCAAGAAGTTCTTGTTGAACCCAGTGTATTCGTCTCTAGAGATACACTATCGGCAGGTGGTCCCATACCTTGTCAAGTCGGAATCCAATTCCCAATAAGCGCCTGCGGGTTTTGATTGTATACTATATATGTGGAGCGTGAGATGCAAGCGTTCCACTAGATTGCTATTTACTTGTATTTAGACATTATTATAATATCAGACAAGATATTGGTTTCAAAAATGTTTTGGGTTATCGTAAGGTAAAAACCGTCCGTGTTTATGTGTGGATTTGGTCTTACGATTATCCTTTTCTTTTGAAAAGGGTTTGAACTTAAAAATCATGATTTGATGATTCACCCTTATTACTGTGCGAGTTTATCTCACTCTGGTTCACCAGACTGACCCGGTGTTTTGTAAATGCTCGGGTTAGGCCGGGTTGTACAGGTTCAGGTTATCGACTGCTGTGAAGAGACGAGCTGGAAAAGTCCAGACGTATGATATTACTATTCCGCTGTGTGTTATATGAGGACAGATTAGTATCACTGTCCAGATGTGTACTCTGATATTGTAAGTATTTCAAAAGCTTTCAATAAAGGTTATCTCTGTATATTATATTTTGTTCCGCTGCGATGTGAGACTCTGTGTGGTGTTTCTTCTTCTTCTTCTATTCTAATATTTCTATCTTATCTATTCTCACCCTCTAACTTCTTTCTATTAATGATCTGGAATGTTCGATGTCTGAACGGTCAACATGGTAGTTTTGATGTTGATTTTCGGAGTCGAAAATCCCGGTTCGTTTCAGTTGCATTGTGTGATAGGACCTGGGTCTTATAATAGCTTCATTTTTCTCTATTTAGCATTGCGCTGTTGTTTTATGCACTGGTGTTCTTGGGAGGAAACCCGTTCCGTGTTATACGGCGTGGTTCCTTGATTTACCTTACTTTAAAATAAAGATAAATAATTGTTTTAGTTCTCACACCAGTCACATGACTGACCTGGAGTTTATTGTTTTAACCTAAACTCTGGGTGCCCTTATTTTGACACGGGCAGCTAGTAGTTTTGGTTTTGCAGATTTATATTCACAGGATCCTGATTTACAGCTGGAACGATACTCGGAAAGCTTTGTTTCCGCGTATTACTTCTAGTTGTGTATTGTATTATTTTCCGCGGCTATGTATTGTATTGTAATCTCTGATATTTTCCTGATGTATATTATTTGTTTATACTCTGTATATTCTTGTGTTCTGATGGAATTGTTGTAATATACAATGAAATGTTCTTCCGTCTGCGTTCTATTTTGTCGTGTTCTCAAAACAATCAGGCGTTTCGAACGTTCTTGGTTGGTTTAGCGACTGATTCGGATCGAGCGAAATTCCCAGTCGTCACAAAGACTGATGATCTTCACATCAAATGGATGAGTTGCTACTGATGCCCATGATTGGAGTAGCTACCTTGAAGGGGCTATAGTGGTAGTCGTCCGTACGTACTTGTTGATTGTTCGGATATGCGAGGGCCTCTCTTCCGTATTGGACATATGGGACGAGGAATAAGGTGCCTTTGGTTTCGTTCAGACCCAGAACGGACTTGTAAACGGATGGTATGTCTGACGTTGTATTCCTTTATGTTGTATTCGTTGATCTCTGCTAATATATATCTGCTTTGTGGCAGAGAATTTATTCTCTTGCTTAACACCCTTCTCTGAGACGTATGAGGTCAGAGGTTATATATTGGCAGAAATCAATGGTATGAAATGGATTGACAATGTGACATGCTAAGATGCAAATGATTAAGACTTTTGTTGAAAATTAGAGTCTTGTGGATGATGATGATCAAAGCATAGCTTTAATTAACATAGCTTTGTGTAGCTTTACTTCGCGAGCCTCACAACTCGGTATGATGGTTAACTGGTTGTCAAATCAGTATGCTTTCGATATTAAAATAGATTCAGTCGACCGAGATGAGGGATAGGGCACTTCCCCCGATTCCCATATAAGGATAGAGTAAGCGGTGTTTTCTCTCGCCGGGACGTAAGCCGCAGTGATACTTGATTTCCCAAAAGTGCGGATGTGCATTATGGTGTTTTCGCATGCCTGCGACGTAAGCCGTGGAGTATTGCACTACACGATAGGTCTTTCGAATCAGGAGCCATCATGATGGAAATCCAACTTTCCAATACGAGCTTTGCGGTTTTAATTGTAAACATATATATGGAGACATAGTGGGATGGGGCACTCATGCCGTCTATGATTGATACATTTACTTTCGAAATTGACTTCTACACTATGCACTTATAGTAAAAATAAAAGAGAAATTTTGCGTACCAGGAATTTTTGGCTATTATAAGGTAAAACTCTATCCTCCGGCTTGCGTTGCATTGTGTGATGGGACTTGAGTCTTATAATAGCCTCATTTTTCCAAAAAGCATCGCGCTGTTTATTTTATGCACCGGTATTCTTGGGGGTAAACCCGTTCCATGTTATACGGCATGGTCCCTTGATTTACCTAACTTTAAAGTCAATTTAATAACTGTTTTGAGTTATCATACCAGTCCCATACTGACCTGGAGTTTATTGTTCCTTCCTAAACTCTGGGTGCCCATAATTTTCCACACGGGCAGTCATTAGTTTTAATTTTGCAGATTTCTTTTGAACAGGATCCTGAATAACAGCTGGAGCTATATTCGGAAAGCTTGTCTGCTACGCATTATACTTATGGCCTATTTTCCGCTGCTGTGTAATTTTTAAAACTATGATATTATTTTCTGTTGTATAATTAGTCATACTCTGGAATATTCTTGTACTATGATGTAAATTATTGTAATAAGCAATGAAATGTTCTTCTGTTTTGTGTTCTGATTTGTCGTGTTCTCAACTCAATCCGGGCTTTCCTATAATGGGGAGTTTAGGTAGTTTCATTTGGTATCAGAGCCTTGGTTTACAGAGCTCGATAACAAGACACATTAGAACCGAACGAAAGAATTCATCAGAGATTGGATTAGTAATATCCAATAAGAATGACTCGTTAGAGATGGGATCAGTAGTATCCTAGAATGAGTCCGAAGAGTGTTATTTTTAAAATAAAAATGAAACCAAATTTTGTTTTAAAATTTTTATCTTAAAATACGTATTTGAGTATATTATTATATTTTAATTTGGACAATTGAGTATATGAAGATTTTGAATATACGTCTGATCCACGTGTATTCGGAGCCTCAGATACTAGATAGATATAGAATCATACTCTAGTCGCCCGGAGATGATTCTGAGGATGGTCTAGACATCATCAGTATTTATGTTCGAGTTTCGAAAGTGGAATATCTATATATTTCCAATCGGCTGGTGTGAGAACCAAAATTAGATAGGGCTATTGTTGTGATTTGACATCAAAAAAATGATTTTCGAATATATATATATATTTGTTTGAAAATTTAAGCAAATACTTGATTGCTAGTTGTGATGTTTGATAATTAGTTTAACTAATTAAATATTGGAATGATGATTAATTTAACCAATATGTGAATAAATGGTAAATTTAGCCAAATTGAATTAATGTTGAATTGAAAATTGATTAGAATTGCATACATGTATGTATATATGTATATATATATATATATTTATATATGAATAGGTCAAAGCGAGGAAGTTAAGAAGAGGAATTAAATTTTATGCCCGACAAATAGGTACATATTTACTGTTTTGTTTGGGTTTGATGATTTTATGATCCGATTGGCTAGCCGTTTGGCTTTTTATTTTGGATTGGTGAGTGCCCTGTGAGGCAAGTTGTGGTTTTAAATATCAACCTGTACAAAGGAGGTTATTGCGAAATTTTTCGAAAATTTAGGTTGTTAGACAAATTTTTGAAAATTAGAAATTCTTAGAAACTGAAAAGTTGAAGAATAAAAGCCAGAATGAAAGTTGAGTTGTTTAGTTAAACAACTTTCAGCTCTGTTCCTTTCGAGTACGAAAAATTTTTAAGTGGAGGAGATTGTAACAACCCGGATTTTCAGAACAAATTTAGAATTTTTATTTTACCAATTTAAATGGATTGTGAATATTTAAAATAATTTATTTTAAATAATAACGACTAAAAATTTATTTAAATCGAAGTTAGAACGAAAATTTCTAATTTAATTATAAAAGGATTTAGAAATGGCGCGGTAGTTTGAAAATTCGATTTCAAATTTCAAATGAATGTACATGATTCAAAATAAATCAGATTTTAGTGAAACAAGAAATATTTGAATCTGTTTAAAAATATCTTTCCAACGAATATGAAAAATTGAAATTTCATAATGGGAATTGAAAGTTATGCCCAGTTTAAAATTTAAAATAGTCGCTATGAAATTTATATATATATATTAATATAATAAATAGCCATTTTGCAAACGACCTCCGTTTTCGACGAAAACATTTTTTTGGATCTGGAATGTGAAAGTATTGCTAGATTCCAAATTTCATCATTTTTGGAATTAATATTTGAGCACAATAAATTTAAATGTGTTTTGATATTTAAATTTGAATTGGATTGACCAGAAAATGGCCATTTTTCAAATGGTCTCCAAATTCGACGAAATTAATTTTGTCAGAACTATATCATCAAAACAAAGCTAGATATAATTTTTCTGTAATTTTTAGAGTTAATATGTGGCCCCGGTAATTTAAAATGTAGGTTTAAATTCAATATATATTAATTTATATTTTAATTTAAAGAAAAACTGATCAAAACATTAGAATTGGCTTACGAAACATATTCCATTATGTCCGGAATAGGGGTATTTAGTTAGGGGCGACAATCGTTGGGTTTCGTTTGGGGTTCGGATGGTTTAACAAGTTATTTTCTTGAATTAATTAATTAAATAATATAAAATACTCTACATATACTCTTGAAATACGCAATACGCAGAAAACCCTAATCTCATTTTAACAGCCGCCACCCTAAATTAGACGGCCATGAACCTCCCAATTTGCTCCTTTGATTTCTCCTTCCTCACGCAATAATCAAACATCACTCCAATGTATAACTTCTTCAGTTCGATGAGCTCCACACTTTGAACGGCTATGATCGGCTTTCACTGAGTTTTCTTCTCGGATGTTGTGCGTGAACGCTCGGCGTTTGGAGTTATTTCCTGACCACTAGAGGCGGTCGAGTTCGACAGAGGTCCTGGCCAAGGCGGCGCTCTTGTTGGGCTAGGGTTTGGCGGCGATGGATAGGCTGCCGGAGGACTATGTCGCGTGCGATGTTGGCAAAGAGGTGGCGAGCTTTTACTGCGAATAACAGGAAAGTTTGTTTTAGAAGAAGAAACAGACGGGAACGCTTTTGTGTTAAACATAATTAAAAAGTGCAATTTTTTAATTAATTATATTTAAATTATTTCGAAATTGTATTAACTTTAAACTACTATATCTTTGCCAAATGTTTTCAGAATTTCGCAAAACGAAATGCATTGGAACCGTCTTGGAGAACACTACAACATGGACCAGATCAAATCCGAAATAGAGACAATTGGATTTTTAATAAAATTAAACACCAGTTTAATTTTAATAAAATAATCGTAATTCAACAATTTCAAAACCGACCACCATGAGAACTCCTTTCACTCTATTTTTTTTCTTTTACAGTTAAATTCATAATAGGATGTAGACGGTGCTTAGCAGCACCAGACACCATTGATTGTACAAACCATGATTGTCTGTTTGGATTGTGATTTGGATTGTTATTGTTTTATATAAAAATCGTTTATATAATATATCTATATATATTATCATGAAAATAAAATAAAATGTTTAAAACAATAAAGGTTTACATTTTTATTATATATAAGAAATAAAGAAAAATATTCATTTCTTGGAATTAAATGATTGAACAATAAGAACTACATTTTTACGGTATGTTTAATTCTTTAAAAATATTCAAGTTTGAATGAAAATGTGTTAACATGTAAAAATTACATTTTTTATGTAAGAAGAATAATTAAGAATATTCAAGTTTGAATAAAAATGTGTTAGCATATAAAATCACATTTTTAAGGTATGGAAGATTCAAATTTGATAGAAATGTTTTAACATTGAAAATTGCATTTTTAAATGTATGGCTGAATCATTAAAAAGATTCAAACTTGTTAAAGTGTTTACATTAAAAATTACATTCTAATGTATGTATGAATCATATAAAAAGATTCAAATACGGTAAAATTGTGTTTACATTAAAAAGTACATTTTAATGTAAGATGAATCATATAAAAAGATTAAAGAATAATAAAATTGTGTTTACATAAAAAATTATATTTTTATGTAAGATGAATCATATAAAAAGATTCAAGAATAATAAAATTATGTTTATGTAAAAAATTACATTTTAATGTAAGTATGAATATTAAAAAGATTCAAGTTTGAAAATAAAAATTATATTTTTATTATATGAATGAATCATTAAAAAGATTCAATTTTAAAATTAAATGTTTTGACAATAAAAATATTATTTTTATTGTATGTATAGACCAATAAAAGAAATATTTGTTAATATATGTTTTGTTGATAAAAATGTCATCTTTATCATGTTAGAAAAGAAAAGAAAATAAAATATTTGTGTCTAAAGGATAAGGATTTTTACAATAAAAATCACACCTTTATTGCATATTTTAAATCATTAAAACATTCATTGTTTGAACTAAAATATGTTAACAATAAAATATACATTTTTATTGTGTATATAGATTAGATTAAACATTGTCATGTTAGCGACGTTAATAATAAAATGTTCATGTTTAATAAAATATATTATACAATAGAAATCATATTTTTATTGTATATGTGAATCAATAAAATATTTATTTACAAATCAAACGATTTGTTTATGTACACCCCTTTATCTGTTAGGGATTAGGACGATAAATTTTACACATCGCCCAACTGCACAAATAAATAAACTGTTGTTGTTTGAAAACTGTAATGGCCGGAAAATCCGTACCAATTTGAGCTGACTAATATCATACACATTCAACTCAAAGTGCACGAAAATTCAGATCATTATTAGAAAGAATTAAGAGGATGAGAAAGATAAGATAGAACTAATAGAATAGAAGAAGAAGAACATCAGAATCAGAGTAAATACGAAACTCACAGCGGAATGAATAAATTGTATTATATAACATAATCTTGAAATACAAATCTGGATATACATACCATTATCAGAGTATATAACTCATATACATCACATCGGAAATAATTTCTACATAACTAGTGGTGAAGCTTCCTGCTTTGAGCTCCTCCAAATGTATCTGTAAAAGCCTGAAACACTTGACTGCCCGTACAAATTTGGGCACCCAAGAGTTTAGGGAAAACAACAAAATAAACTCTGGGTCAGTTATGGGACTAGTGTGAGAAAATTCCAACCATACTGTTTAACCTTGAAAATCCTTTTGAAACAAAAGGATAATAGTAAGACCAGCCCACACGTAAACATGGATGGTTTTTACCATACTATAACCCAAAATACTTTGATATCAAAATCAGTGATATTATGATAATGTCTAAACAAATAATTATACAAGTAGCAGAACGCTTGCATCTCACGCTCCACATATATATAGTATAAAATCATAAACCGCAGGGCGCTTATTGGAGAATGGATTCCAACAGACAAGGTATGGGAACACCTTCTGATCAGTGTACTCTAGAGGGGATACACTCAGGGTTCAACAAGAACGTCTTGCAACCCGGCCACACATGACCGACCACTCATTTAGCTTGAGTGTATCGAATATATTTCCACCACGGTTGTAGGCCATCCAACCGTCATCCGAAGATATAGAATCGAAAAGAAGTATAAATATGAATTTTCTCCAGATCGGTGATAATACACCCTGCTTGGGGATGACCCAACTAGCCATGCTGCCTAGCCCAACTTTTGTTACTTCCTGGTTGTGAGGCTAGAGGCTACGTCTATCTTCAGAACACCTGATCACCATTCACTTTGAATGCCACATCGTCAAATTCGTAATCACATATTGATTACACAAATGCACACTGGGTGTAGAATAAAGAGAAGTTACCTTCTCCCCACCAACTTGGTATATTCGTTAAAATCAACAGCGTGACCGTTGGAAATACTCTGTCAGACACACGTCCATACAAGTTGTCCTGGGACTGGACAAAAAAAAACACCACTCTAGAACTGGACGACCCTTGCATTTTACTGCGTCTTCAATTATCTTCAGTTGATCTAATTCGCAGCGCTTATTCCTATACGGAGTGGTTTTCGGATAATATATCCAACCGGTCTCTCCATATCGACAACGATGGTCAAAACACTTCGATAGTCGGTTATTTAACTGTCAAAGTAAAAACAAACGTTCATTCAGATGTATAACTAGACATCACACAAACATGGGTACTTTTTTATTTAACATTCTTTTTATTATTCGAATTCCCATATCTTACCAAATATTTCTCAAAATCTCGTTTTAACCTTTTTCTCACTTCTTAGAAAACATTCCCAATTATTATAATTCTTACTTTCCCATGTTCCAGAAAATATATGTTATCAACGTTTGATCCATTATTTTCACATTCTTTATATTTATACTTGGATAATCTACCTTATTTACATTGGAAAATATTTCCAATTTCATGTCAACCTTTTAATCGGCCCCACATTCACTTTTAAAACATTATCCACTTTGAAATGTGAATACCATCCCTTATTATAGAAATCTGAACACCTTTAGCATATACTCTTTATTAACGTAATAATTTCCCTTATCTTGTTTACCGAAGTCTCTTTCCTACTTTTATATTCCTATTCCAATTTATAAACTCTATTTCTAAGTCAACTTCTTATCAAAACAATATCCAGTTGATAACTAAATACTGATTCCCATCCCATTAACATTCATTTGTTTAAAACTAAATGTTAATCATCCTATCAGATTATAAATCCTAAAAATGATTTACTTTAATACATTCGACATCGTCGAATTAAAATCTCAAATCCTAACGGTTTAATTCTAATCACATTTCGAGTATCGAAATGTTGTCATTGCTTTCTGAAACAATTTCCAATAAATCTTTCTAACCCGTTCTTATATTTCTTTGGACAGACATCGTTACTTATTACTTTTAGAGTAAGTGGATTTCAAACCGACTATTTCCATTCCCTAGGAAGTGCTGCTATATATAAAGATCAAGCTTAAGTTTGGTTAACAACGTTAATTTATCGTTACAGTTCAAAACTTGTCATACGTTGTAATATCCTCCTTTATAACTAATCTCAACATAACAGTCACACTTAAGCCTAGTCAACAACGTTATTTTATCGCTATAGTTTTAAGACTTGCAATACGCTGCCATATTTCCTTTATACTAATCTTGACATCTCTTTCCGTTACAAACTGATATCGTTCTTCGATAATAGTGAAGCCATTTAAGTAGGGGTATTTTATTTACCTCTCAGACCTTGATCGACAACGTTCTTACCTTAGAACAGATATAAGTCTGTATAATATTCATCAAATCGTATTTCCTTGTTTTATATTGGAATATGGTTTTATAACACCATATTCATACTTTGAAAACTCGATTATTTATAATTATTTACATTAGTCATTAACTCTTCGCTTCATCTTCCTTAGACAAATCTATTTAAAACTTCTCTTATCGAAAATCAATAACGTTATTTGTCTTTTGACAATCTATTTTTTATTCGAATTATTATACCCAATTCAAGTAAACATCTTATTACAAACTCAATACCATCTTAAATGAAATCCATTTAAGAACCAATTACTCTAATCAAATAGTGATTAACTTGATCACTTTCTGAAGTAAAACGGTTGACTTCATTATTAATAAACAATACTAATTACACTAGTTCAATAACTATTTAAAACTTCATTAACTACAAAGGTAATCAAATCTTATTAATTTTGATTAATTTATCTCTAAACATTTTCATTAGATTAATTGAAGACCAATTAATCAAATCATCAATTTCCAATAAACGGTTGATTTAATCAATTTCAAACCATCAGTAAATTCGTTAACTGATCCTAGTCACTTCACTTTATTAGATTAATATAATTAATCTAAAAATATTTCTTAACAGTTTGCCTTAAACTAATTATCCAAATTATTTACTTGTCGGATAATTACAGCCTCATACTTCTTTGACTAAATAATCGTTTATATTTACTTTATAAAATGAACTGTAAAATACCAGTTTATAATAGAACTTCTATTATAATTTAAACTTCGCTTTAATTATAAAAATATAATTTTTATAATTAACTTCGTTGATTTGCCTGATGGCCAATCAACTCCTTAACAACACGATGGTTTTACGGTCGTCTGTTACCACTTTCTTAATCGATATCGTTTATTGATTTATCGAAACAAATGTTGAATTTTCGTTCAACATCAACATTCACTTGGGGTTTTACTGTCATTTGGGTTCAAACAGTGCATATATAAAACAAACTAGTTCATATAAATATCGAGGAATCTGGTTTGGTTCCTCCAACCGGTTTCCCGCATCCACATATGTTAGTCAACACAATTAACACTGATTCCATACTAGGGAATATTATAATTGGTGGAATCAGTATTCAACCTATGCACAACCAATTTAACGGTAATCTACCTAAATGACCATCACAAAACATTCAACCAGATATTAAAATATAATTCTAATAATTTAAAGTAGATCAGAGTGAGTGAATTTACTCACCTTGGCGCATTAACCGTTTAATAACGATTTGCGTTGGTTGATTAAACCCGGCTTCTAATTCTGCCATAAATTGTAACGTGCTCCAAATCGACTTCACTGCATATCATGCGCCCGTATAGTCTTAACGTAACCGACGACGTTAATTTCCTTAACCGTCTGTTATGCCGCTAATCACCCATCTAACCATGTTGTTCAACTCTTCAGCCCCCTTGCCATTTGTGACAGTTTTGAGCCTCCATACTCCTCGACATGCCAATTCACTTAGACACCATTTCATGCGCCAAGTGCCAGCATCCAACTTCATCATTTCCATGCGAACATCCCACAAATTCATCTCCACGTCAGCACCTCCCTATGAAACCCATGCAGCGCCCCTATATGTTTAACTCGCTACCTTCACCATTGTTTCCCTCTGTCTTTCCTCACATTGTCTTTTTAAGCCAACGCTCCAGTACTTAAATATAACCCATTTGCTACTGCTCTTTATAACGCCATTTACTGAACCTTGGCCTCACCTTCACTTAGCATGTTGACAGCACCTCCCATTTTCTACTTTCAGTTCCTCCTTTGATCTCACTTCCACCCCTCTATTTCTTCAAAACGCATGACCTTATACCCCCTCTGACTGTCATCGTCCACTACATCCCCTCATGCTACTGTAACTGCCTATTTTCCCCATTCTCCACTTGAAATGCGTGCTCTATCCAGTGTGTACAGGTACCCAACTGTTTGCTCACTAATCCCACTAGCGCAGGGCTCTCAATGCCAGAAAACTCAAGTGTATACGTTATAAGATTTAAGGATTTTATTGTTGGAATGAATATTGATTTCTTTTCTTCTTTTCACAACTCATAAACTTGCGGTGTATATATAGCAATCAAAGGAAGAAGGATAAGGACGTTGTCAACTTCATTCGTACAACGTAGAGGTGTATTTTTCAAATTAGATGTGTATAGGGAAATGGTTTATTTTGCTTCAGAAGAACGCAATAGGTCATAGGGTATGGTTCGTTTACTTTAGTGCGAAGGAACCGTATTATAATATTATAACCATCCATCAGTATCTTGTACGTTTTCTCTATATATAAATATACCATGAGGTCCTTTGCATGTTCATTGGTTGATGTAGGGTGGATGGTATCATTTTTCAACGATAGGCTTACCGTAAATCAGCCTAATTTATGGGATGCTACATGAAAGTTGTCCCTTCAATATGTATAAAAATCGATCTCTTAGCTC
Organism: Allium sativum; assembly: GCA_030737875.1. Classification (NCBI taxonomy): domain Eukaryota; kingdom Viridiplantae; phylum Streptophyta; class Magnoliopsida; order Asparagales; family Amaryllidaceae; genus Allium; species Allium sativum. The sequence goes on from CM060912.1 coordinate 156,187,695, forward strand.
ATAAGGAATAGAGGAATGACACTCACGATTTCTTAGGATGTAGGTTACTGTAATTGGTCGGTGTACAGGCAAGGTGAAAATATGTTGAACCATTTTTAGAGTTCATAAGCTAAATTTGTTTTGAAGGGTCATGTTCATGCGGTTCCTGCTATATATAGGATTCCATTTATTTTCGGACTCCTATGGACAGAAGTAAGAGTGCAGTCGTACTCAACGAGGTGTCACGATCCCAAAAATATAATAATACCAGTAGTTTGACTTATATTTTGAAACCTCGAAATATCGATATAGGGTGCAAAATACTTCAAATAAAAAGTTGCTTATTTAATTAATTAAAAATTACAGTAAAGTTCTAAAGATTAAATTATCTCTATGTCTCAAAAGAACCTTATCCAAATTCGTATCTGATATCTAGTTATTTCAAATAAACCGTTACGGTCGATATACGATTTCATAGCAACTTTTCGAATATTTGATTTGGATATATCTTGTAATTTATACGACGTAATCTCCATTTTCCCCTTCCGTTGGAAAGATACTGTTTGACAGATTCCAACGTTTCTCGTTTCGAAGAAATCCGATTTAAAACGAGTCCTGTACACTCAGTTGAAGTTCAGAACATTAAATTACGAACTGCAGCGTCGTTATGAGCTCGATTATATTTAATATATATTTTCATACGTTCAACTTCATTTTAATTAATATATAAATTCACTTAAATTATGAATTCAATATTTAAACTGTTTTAAATATTCAAATACGAACCGACAAAAATGCGGGACGTTACAGTCCTTCCCCCTTAAAATAATTTCGTCCTCGAAATTGCTAAGATAGGGAAAATGCTACAATCTATGTTATAAACAGGTTAAAAATCTTTTTGGTTTACTTCATAATTTCAGTTTCAACTGAACTGATTAATTTTAATTAAAATTAATTCCTCTTTATTTATAAATACTTTGAGAAATTCTGAAAATTTCCTAACAGCTTAAATTTTGGAGAATTTCGTCAGCATCTCCTCTTAACGGTTCATTCGGCACTACACCAACTTGCCACTCTGGGCCTTCTCCAATCCAAAAGAAATTCAAACAGCCAAACGGCTTACCCAGACCGACTCATAAAAATCTCATACTCGTATATAAACGTGTACCTTCTCTTTTGGGCATTCAACTCTATCTCTGCCATCTGCTATCAAACCAGCATATCCAAGCATCCTTGGTTGATCTCCCATCAATCCATTCTCAAACCAGTCTTTCGCTTTTACTAAGCCAAATTTCTATTTCAACTCCGATTCCACTCTCAGTTCTTAACCTTGTTAAGTTTTATTACGACATTCCATTTACTGATTTATTCTCAAATCAGTTATCTCCATCTCTAATTCAAAATTTGATTCTTATTCTCCAAGAATCAATTAATAACTCGAATCTCCAATATTTCTCTTTTTCAATTTCCATTCTGGGTGGTTCCAAATTCAGTCCAATTTTGTTATCTTAGTTTAAGTTCTACTTTTACCATTTTAACTCTATAAGTCAAATTTTTATTTCAGAATTCAAATTCATGGGATTTATTTCAAATCAGTTTAAAATCATATACATATATATTCATAACATAGCAATTCAAATATTTGAATTTCCGAACAACTTATTTCAAAACAAAATCTTTGGTAGTAATCCGTCACTTAGAACCTCGAAAATGAATACCGATAATGGCCGACTTCATCATCAGAATTTATTTCCCAGCGATCAAAGTGGGTTCAATACTATATTACTTTTCAAAACTTATTTTCAAATATTTATATTTGAAATTACTTCAAAATATCTTTCACAGCACTTGGAAAATAATTTCAAATCTCCCAGGATGTAACACCCCACGTCCGTTAGTGTCACTCACAAAAGGGAATGCACTACGTTCTGTGGAGCATTTAGGGTAAAAGATGCAGATAAATTACAAGACAGACAGAAATTAAACAACGGAAAATAAAACTTTGCTTTATTGATAAAATAGTTTGTACAAAGATTTCTTTACAATATCAGAGTATCATCTGTCTTACAAAATAAAGAAGCATAAAACAACATTTATATGCCCCAATTTTAGCAAGAGCCAGCCACAGCATTTGAAAAGAGAATCCAGGCAAAACTTCGGCAAATCTTCAAGCTGGGGAAAGAGTGACAATCCAACTTAACCTGAGCTATACTATTCCCTCCTTTTCTACCTGGAGGGGGGGGGGGGAACGGAAGAAAAGAAGACGAAAGAAAAACAGAGTCAGACATAAAGCCTGAGTAAGTTCAGTAACTTCTAGCATATGAACATGGAAAAACAAAACGACATGAATTAACTGAATACAAGATAACACCATGATGATAGGGTTGGCAAGATTAGACAAGATAATCACGAGATATGCTAAGATAAGATAAACTGGATATACTCTAATACTTTCGCCGCTTCGCTCTAATACTTCGCCGCTTCGCTATTTCCTTGTTATACTGATTTCTATATCTTTGCACCACCTAACTAGTGTCCCAACTAGTAACGATAACGTGATCCCAATCCCTGTAGTTTTCATCGCCTTCAGGCATACATTTATTATTTATTACCTAGATCAAATCTAGGGTTTTCTACCAAGTGCCTTCTAGATTCAACTAGAGTTTACGTTGTCTACTGAACGCTTTTCAGATTCAGGATTTATGCCACCTAGTTCAACTAGTAATTATGCTACCTGTCGAACGATGCCCCCAAGTCTAGGATACACTACCTAGAGTGGTATATGTTCCTATACTTCCCCACGCATGTATCGCGAATCGTTATCGCTTGTCTAGATGCACATGTCCTGTAATGTGAGACCCGAGTACTGTGTCAGGGCAAATCAAGGAATGCAGAACTCGGTCGGGAGCTTTCAGATATCTGCCGATGCAGATGCTAAGGTCTGTTTTTATTCCAGTGGCTATGGTCCCACTTGACCCCTCCCTCAACTAATGAAAGGCACACCTTGTAAAATGAGAACTATACGCCGGCCCCCGGTGCCCCACTCTCCTATGGCCATCCTCACCCATAACTAGATAGCCAGTATATGGTCTTTTGGAGTTCTCCGCCTTTCCGCTTCACGTATCTCGATTGACTCAAGATGGATGGTAGACGACGAGTCGCTATCACAGGGCTACCGTTTGCTCGCCGAATCACGCCAGTCCATCCTAGTCTTTAAGTTGCCATGTATTGCAACCAAGGCATACCCCTGGTTCTTCTACGCAGACCTTAACCTCTGTGAGCCCAGGAGGATCATCTACAGCCTCACAGAGGGATACCAAGAGTACCCTCACGTCCCCTCGAAGCCTCGGGCTTCGTAACCCAATTCGTTGGAGCCTTCTTTCTACTCAGACGGACATTCGCTCCTTCCCGTGTTATACTAAGAATTACTACTTAGTTTTACTAACTAAGATTTACCACTTAGTTTCCAGAATCGTTGTTTTCTAAGGTTTACTACTTAGTTCCCTTTCCCTTCAATTTGGATTGGTTATGTGTCATTAGTCAATTCAAGCCAACTTACCCCTCTTCATTCATCCTGTTAAACAGGTTAAGTGTTATCAGTAATACATGATGACTTAACCCTACCACAAACTAAATTATATTGGTTAAGTATTTATTACTTAACCCTACCACAAACCAAATTATATTGGTTAAGTATTTATTACTTAACCCTACCACAAACCAAATTATATTGGTTAAGTATTTATTACTTAACCCTACAACAAACCAAGTTATATTGGTTAAGTATTTATTACTTAACCCTACCCATTCACCCTGTATTGGTTAAGTGTTCCTTTTTAACTTAACCTAGCCCGTCTGTTTTAACTAACATGTTATTAATGGTTAAGTATTATCCCTTCATGTTTTAGACTTAACCCTATTCCTTTATCATAATCCGATGGTTAAGTGTTCAAGCTTACTTAACCCTACGGTCTAGCCCAGCTAACATATCAAATTGGCTGAGTGTATTTACTTAACCCCAACCTCTAGTCTAGTTAACATGTTAATTTGGCTAAGTGTATTAACTTTACTTAACCCCACCTTCTTGTCTAGTTAACATGTTAATTTGGCTAAGTGTTTCCTTAGTTACTTAACCCCAACAAATCTTGTCTTGTTACCATGTGAAGTTGGTTAAGTGTCCCTATGGACTTAGCCCTCCCATCCTAGCTTAACTGTGTTAAATTGGTTAAGTGTTCCTATGGACTTAACCCTCCCATTCTAGCTTAACTGTATGGCCCTAACCCCACCCACCAGTCTAGTTATCATGTTGAATTGGTTAAGTGTCTTAGTGGACTTAACCCTACCATTCTTGTTCTAGCTTTAATTAAATAGATTAAAGCCACGACCACTCACATTAGACAGATATTGTTGCGATTACTAGATGTGCCGGTTGGTTCCGGGCAGATTTACATCGCAACTCAGTCTAACCTCGGGTTAGGCCTATTTGTGTTTCCTTGTTCAAAGGGTTTTGACTAATTTTCAAATCAGGTTTTGAAAGTAACCATCTCGTCCGTCAGATCAGTAAGGGATAGCCAGGGAGAGCAGGAAACTTGTATTTTCCAAACCCAAGCCTAGACACTATCCTCTCTGTCACCCTAGAACTTTCTGGTGTACCATTAAAAGAGATGTCGTTAATAAACCTTTAATTTGTCTAAATTTGCCTTTCCTTATTTAGGACAAATTCTATAAGTAAATTAATCCTAATTTACTTATTTCCCAATTACTCTTTTAATGTAAATTGTCTACATTTATTCTCATGGCCCATTCCCCCCTCTAAATCATATCCATGCTTTTTGGGTATGTAAACTATACCGAATTAAGGGCCACTAACCATGATTTTGCTAAACCTGCCAATTACTCCCAATTATGGCCCATTTCAAATTTATGCCAATATAATTTCCGTGCCAAATTAGCTAATCCAATTCTGATTCAACATTCTAATTCACGTCAAACTAGACTTATTACTCTAGTTCACTATTCATGTAAATGCTAAATTTACACGTCAATACTAGATTCAAATTACACATCTTATAATTCATGTCAAATTTATCCAATTTGCATTTCTATGAACATGCCGTAATACATGTTCCCAATTTATGCCAATTTCCAAGTTATACTACGTTTTTAGTAAATTTCATATTTTGCCCAAATCACATTCCCACCGTTCGTATAATCGTGATTCAGTCTAGATTATAAATAAGCTAGGTTCGTAGAAAATAGGGAATGAACCAAAGATAGACATACTAACTGGCATAAAAAGGGTTGAATAACGACGTCGGTTCAAGAACTTGGGTAGACCTAACTTAATAGGTAAATTCCCAAGGTCTAAAACCAAAGAAAGACAGAGTAGAGACGCAGGTTCAAGAACATGGGTAGACCTAACTTAATAGGTAAATTCCCAAGGTCTAAAACAAAAGAAAACCACAGACAGAATAAATAATCGGGTTTAGACCCAATCTCATAATCACAAAACTTAAGCAACACTTTCCTAGTCATGAAACCTAGGTGTTTAATCACAGATGTCCTTATTATGTCATAGGCAATAGTTTATGTTTTCTAATCAAAGGCATAGGTTTAGTCAAGGAAATAATCCTCATAGTCACAGTCACAGTCATAGGCAATGTTCGTAGTCATAGGCAATGTTCATAGTCATAGGCAATGTTCATAGTCAAAGAGGCATATGGTTCTAAGGTCCATAGTTTCATAGTCACAGTCTTATTTGTCCTTGAATCATAACAGTTCTTAATTTGGTCCAAAGAAATAGGCACTGATTCAAATAGAAAGAATTGACATACTCTTTTATTCCTTTAATTTCATGTCACGAATAGAGAAAACGTTCAAATCTAGAAATAACTGACTTACAGAGATTAGATTAGAATAGAAAGATGGCGTTGCTATGATTCGTAGAAAAACAGTCGTTGCAGTCATTCGAATCTTCACTTGAATTCTAGCTTGAATCTCCTCTTTGAAAGTCTTTGAGCAGCACCTCCTCATCTTGATTTATCTTATATATATTATTTTATTTTTTATTTAATTAAGAGGAGGAGAGGAAGCCATGTTCACTAAGAATCTTTGCAGCATAAGGGTAGAGAAGAATTGTGAATAGAGGAGTCTAGGGCTGTTTATATAGTGTAGAAGTCAACGAATCTGGTCAGGATGGCGTCCGAATACAGAAGAACGAACCAGGTGCAGAAAAAAGGAAAAAGCATGGGGGCTCGACCCCCAGGTCGACTACCCAGTCGACCTGGGTGACCCACGTCGACTACCCAGTCGACCTGGGTGACCCAGGTCGACTACCCAGTCGACCTGGGTGCCTTGGGCGGGAAAATTCCCGCCCAGCCCATTCTGGGTCCGATTTGAATTTTGAACCTGACCTGTTTTGAAATTTGAACTTCGCTGAATCTTCCGGAGGCCATATCTTTCTCATACGGACTTCGATTTACGCAAACTCGGACTCGTTCTCATGCAGAATTCCGAGACGAACGCAATGGCGCAACCCGTTTCCCTTGATTTTGATTTTAAATTATAATTCTGCCTTGATTTGTGAATCTTAATGTTACTGAATTACGGGATGTTACATTCTCCCCCACTTAAAAGGATTTCGTCCCCGAAATCTTCAAGTTAGGAAGAATGTGTCCTACCATCCAATCACCCATTTACTCAACCATTCAATCACAGGCATCCATTGTCCTTAAAAGATTTCTAAAGCTTTCATGTTCATATGCATGGTGTGTGTATATGTCTTTATCTACTGTAAAATCAGGCGGTCTACTGATTCAGTTGACCTCCTTAATGCGAATCATGTCAGTGCCATGCGTCCAACCATGTATGCAAGCATCCCTAGTCATGTAAATACTACATGTGTGCACAGCCATTCATCCATATGTTAACATATCAAGTTTAACTTACAAAAAATACATATTTGTAAATGCAATATGAAAGCGTCTGAACTGATCTAGTGCCTAATACGTATGCATATGCATTCACAAGCAACCATTAGCAACCACTTGCAACCATCAGCCATAACATGTTTCAAATACATGTTTACATCCATTGGCTTCTACCTAAGGATCGAAGATATGACCTAGGTGATATACTTTGGAAAGAGAGAAACAATTATGCGTAAAGCTCCTAAAACAAAGAAATCAAGGATGCACCCTCAAGGAAAAGGGTATGATGCTAGTATCTAGCCTTCTTGAACTTTACTCCACTGTATCTTAACTAATTTAACTTCACGATTGTGAAGTTCCGGATCTCCATTTCCAAAATAAACAGATGTCAATCACGGTACCAGGCATACATACTAAGATGATTAGAGGTTTCCCTCTTATCCGCCATGCCATAACTATAAGAGTCGAAAGGTCACTACGTGCTCTTTGGAGTGCCTGCCACAACTATTCATCTCTCCCGCAAACCATCCAAACCGAACTCGACATTCCTCAAGTACAAGCCCCAAAGGCCTAAACCAATATCAGACAAGCACCCAAGGAATATCTCCCCCGAATTTAGACGATCTACGTGAGATGATATAAGCAAACTCGATAGCTATTCTCAAATCCCTACTAACCAAAAATAAACTGGTCGGACCACTAATTGGATTTGAGACTCTAGTGGGATCTTTCTACTATACAAGTACTATGGTGCAGAGACCCAACTATGGAGGTGGATATGAACAAATGAGAAGCGCTAGAACCTAAGGAAATAGTACGAACAGAAAACTAGACTCTTCCTACCGGACTACCTTTCTTCTAGGTACGCTTGGTGGCGAAAGCATGTACTTGTCCTTCTGAAAATCTCGTCCTCGTTCTTGCCCTTGTCCTTAAGTATATGCCCTATCATACCCAAGTAAAGATACTTCCTCTTGTCTTAGGTTTTATAATTTCTTCCTCCTTCGTGAGCTAATTCTACATCCATGAATTCCTCATCCTAGGGTTATGCTCCTTAGCCAAACTCCTCATCCCCTTCCGTGTATAACCATGTTGACAAATATCTCGAAAGCTGCCTCCATCGTCCGGAAAACCCTATAAGCTTTGAAAGAAAACTGCCCGTAGATGAAACAACTACGGCTATAGATGGAAGCCGGGCACTACCTTGCCCATCGATGAGGTTACCTCCCAGAAAGCCAGGAGCCCCTGAGACTCAAGAAAGAAGGAGACAAGAATTTAAACAAAGGAAGAGAAGATAGTGCGTATGGCTTTGGGGAATATGTCTTTAAAACAAATCTTTTCTCTTGAAAATGCTTCTTTAAAAACCGTTTTGAAAATAATTTTTCAAATCCTTTATCTAATCTGGTAACCTTCAGCTCTGATACCAAGTGTAACACCCCACGTCCGTTAGTGTCACTCACAAAAGGAATGCACTAAGTTCTGTGGAGCATTTAGGGTAAAAGATGCAGATAAATTACAAGACAGACAAAAATTAAACAACGGAAAATAAAACTTTGCTTTATTGATAAAATAGTTTGTACAAAGATTTCTTTACAATATCAGAGTATCATCTGTCTTACAAAATAAAGAAGCATAAAACAACATTTATATTCCCCAATTTTAGCAAGAGCCAGCCACAGCATTTGAAAAGAGAATCCAAGCAAAACTTCGGCAAATCTTCAAGCCGGGGAAAGAGTGACAATCCAACTTAACCTAAGCTATACTATTCCCCCCTTTTCTATCTGGGGGGGGGGGGGACGGAAGAAAAGAAGACGAAAAACAGAGTCAGACATAAAGCCTGAGTAAGTTCAGTAACTTTTAGCATATGAACATGGAAAAACAAAACGACATGAATTAACTGAATACAAGATAACACCATGATGATAGGGTTGGCAAGATTATACAAGATAATCACGAGATATGCTAAGATAAGATAAACTGGATATACTCTAATACTTTCGCCGCTTCGCTCTAATACTTCGCGGCTTCGCTATTTCCTTGTTATACTGATTTCTATATCTCTGCACCACCTAACTAGTGTCCCAACTAGTAACAATAACGTGATCCCAATCCATGTAGTTTTCATCGCCTTCAGGCATACATTTATTATTTATTACCTAGATCAAATCTAGGGTTTTATACCAAGTGCCTTCTAGATTCAACTAGAGTTTACGCTGTCTGCTGAACGCTTTTCAGATTCAGGATTTATGCCACCTAGTTCAACTAGGAATTATGCTACCTGTCAAACGATGCCCCCAAGTCTAGGATACACTACCTAGAGTGGTATGTGTTCCTATACTTCCCCACGCATGTATCGCGAATCGTCATCGCTTGTCTAGATGCACATGTCCTGTAATGTGCGACCCGAGTCCTGTGTCAGGGCAAATCAAGTGTAACACCCCACACCCGCTAAGGTCACTCACTAAGGGAATGCCTTAACTTCGGTGGAGTATTTTAATTGAATATAGAATAGAAAAATTACAACAAGACAGATATAAATAATACTTGAAATCTAAAACATCATTTCATTGCAGCAGAAGATAAACATGTTTGGTTACATCACCATAAAAGAGTCAAGTACTAAATATCCATCCTGATAAAACATAAGTACATAATCCCACGACATAACTAACAGCCATAATAGAAAAGATAAGCTGGGCTTTACATCACGGTCCAAGCTCCAAAAGATAGATAAAGCAATCTGATCAAAGCCCACTAGTGCTAGGCCCACTCTGAGAACCTAAGGGATGGGAAAAAAGATAAAAACAACGGGGTCAGACATAAGTCTGAGTGAGCCCTATAACTTTAACAATACAATCATTAAAGTAATTAGGGTATGATATAAACTTGGTATGGTGACGACTGGGGATAAATGACTACACTAAGCAGCCAACTAGACATAGGATAAACTAAGATAACGGTAAAGACGCATCTACCCACCCAAGGGTAATTACTACACTGCACCACACCAGTCATTCCTACTCAAAGGTTGATCCCACCCAAGGACTTAGAAAATTTAACTAGTAGTTTCGTGTACCCCTAGCTGACTACATAGGTGCCGTCTGCCCCTATCTCCACTAGGTGTACCCACTACTTCCCAAGCGATCGGCTCCCTACCGTAGGTACCCGTGCTGTAACACCCCGTATTTTTAATGTAATTAAAAATATATATATATATATCCACAGATAGGATTAATATGGTGATGTATAATGAAAATTAATTAATATATGAAAGAAAGAAAGGATTGGTTGCATGCGATGTAAATATGTTGAATGCACTGATTTGCAAACATAATGCATTGGTTTAATTTAAGTATTATAATTAACATGAAAAAGAGAAGTAAGGAAAGAACAAAAATTATCATTGTTCTAAGACTTATTAACAAAAGACTTTGTAGCTCAGTTGGTGAAGGCATTGGATTTGTAACAGGGAGGTCGGGGGTTCGAACCCCGGCGGCGGCATAATTTTTTTATCTTTGTTTTAGAGAGGGCCAACTGAACATGCAAATATATGTACGTATACAAATTCAAAATTTGAAAGGATAAGAACGTACATATAAGGAAATAAAGAAAAAAAATATATACATATGAGAATATAAATATATATATATATATGCAAAAATATATGTATACGAAAGATAAAATTCAAGATAAGGCTACAGTCAATGAAATATGGCAACATCATTTGAATTTTGAAAATAAAATGAAAGTTGTGCGTATATATATACGCGTAAAATGGTCATTAGAGGAATTGTATACATATAAGAATATTTCATGTGAATAAAACAGTTAAATAAATTCCACAAATTCAAAAGTTCAAAAATCAAACTTCTACGCCAAAACAATTCATTCGAAATTCAAATTTCTATGCCAAAATAGCTTGTGGGACCCAATGCTGACTCAGCACTGCGTGTATGATAAGGTTTGGCTAGATTCATCTACGTACCTGGACTATTTTCTTAACTGGGTTCAATGCTGACTCAGCGCTGCGTGTACGATAAGGTCTTGAGCAGCTATATAAACAACCCTAGTCTTCATTCTCTTTGCACCAATTCTCTTCTATCCTTATGCTGCTAAGATTCATGGCTTCTTCCCCTCCTCTAAATTTTCTTAAATAATTAAAATAAAATATAAATTCAAGACATGGAGATGCTGCTCAAATCTGTTCAAGAGAAGATTCAAATCAAAGTGAAGAATTCAAAGGCTAAATCAACAAACCTCGAGCAACGACATACAAATCTTAGCATCGCCGTTCTTCTATTCTAGATCTAATTTCTGTAAGTTGGTTATTTCTAGACTTGAACGTTTTATTTTTATTTGTGACATGAAATTAAAAGGATATAAGAAAAATGCCTAATCTCTTCACTTGGATCTGTGTTTATTTAAGTTTTTGGATCTAATTCTTGACTATGGCCCAGAACATACTATGACTTTGATTGACGGCCTATGACTATTGAACAAAGAGGATATGCCTATGCCTATGATCATGATTATGAGAACTATGACCATGAACCTATTGCCTTTGAATTACGAACATGAACCTTGATTTGGGACATACAACATATGACTATGACATTGCCTATGACAATGACTTATGACTATGGGAATTATTTTCCCTTTTGGACTATGAACATTGCCAATAACTATGAACTTTGCCTATGATTCATAATTAGGAAAATTGTTGCTTAAGTTTTGTGGCTATGAAATTGGGTCTAAACCCGATTATCTATTTTATCTGTTCCTTGTTTTTCTTTGGTTTTAGACTGTGGGAATTTACCTATTCAGTTAGGTCTACCCATGTTCTTGAACCTATTCTATCTATTGGTTTTAGACCGTGGGAATTTACCTATTAAGTTAGGTCTACCCATATTCTTGAACCTACGTCGTTATCCAAACCTTTTATGCCAGTTATTATCCCTTTTCATAGCATCTTTGGTTCATTCTCTATTTTCTACGAATCTAGATTTATTTACAATCTAGGTTAAATCACGATTATACGAACGGTGGGAATGCAATTTGGGGAAAATACGAAAATGAACATAAATGTAGTTATAAGCTTGGAAATTGGCATAAATTGGGAATATGTATTATGGCATGTTCATAGGAATGCAAATTGGATAAGTTTGACATATTAAATTTAGTATTAGCAAGTAAGCTAAATTTTAGGCATGAAATGTAAACTAGAATAATAATTCTAGTCTTACCATAAACTGTGAATTAGGAATGTTAAATCAAAATTGTGTTAATTAAAGATTTGGAATAAGTATATTAGCACAATTTTGAATTTAGCCATAATTGTGAGAAATTGTCATGTTTAGAATAAATTATGGTTAGTGACACTTAATTTGGTATAATTTACATACCAAAAAGTATAAATATGATAAATAAGAGGGAACGGGCCATAATAATAAATGTGACAATGTACATTAAAAGTGTAATAATGAAATAAGTAAATTTACTTATAGAATTTGTCATAAATGATAAATTGTTCATTTACCACAAAATATTTAACTTGCATGTAGGTAAAGTTTTGGCCATAAATTATAAATTAGGATATTTAATCTAGTTTTGGCAATGAAATAGGAAATGGCCTGAACTGCAAGTTGGGTTAGGACTTGGGCCTAGAATATAAGTATACTAGTGGGCAGGACAAAATGAAAATGGTATAGGCCAAGTTTATTTAAAAAGGGAAAATGGACTTTGAAGATAAATTGTTGACAATTTATATATGGACAAAAGAAAGGTTTTCTCTTTGAGTAACACATACACCTGAAAGTTCTAGGGTGACAGAGAGGATAGTGTCTAGGCTTGGGTTTGGAAAATACAAGTTTCCTGCCCTCCCTGGCTATCCCTAACTGATACGAAGGACGGGATGGTTGTTTTCAAAACCAGATTTGGAAATTAATCAAAAACCCTTTGAACTTAGAAAACATGAATATGCCTAACCTGAGGTTAGACTGAGTTGCGGTGTAAACCTGCCCGGAACCGACCGACACATCCAGTAACCGCAGCAATATCTGTCTAATGTGAGAGGTTGCGGCTTTAATTTATTAATTAAAGCTAGAACAAGAATGGGAGAGTTAAGTCCATAGAAACACTTAACCAATTTAACACAGTTAAGCAAGAATGGATGGGTTAAGTCCATAGAAACACTTAACCAACTTAACACAGTTAAGCTAGAATGTGAAGGTTAAGTCCATAGGAACACTTAACCAACTTAACACAGTTAAGCTAGAATGGGAAGGTTAAGGAACACTTAACCAACTTAGCACAGTTAAAGCTAGAATGGGAGGGTTAAGTCCATGGGAATACTTAGCCAAATTAACATGTTGACTAGACTAGAAGGTGGGGTTAAGTAAAGTTAATACACTTAGCCAATTTAACATGTTAATTAGACTAGAGGTTGGGGTTAAGTAATACACTTAGCCAATTTAATATGTTAGCTGGACTAGACCATAGGGTTAAGTAAACTTGAACGCTTAACCATCAGAATATGATAAATGAATAGGGTTAAGTAAAAAGCATAAAGGGATAACACTTAACCAGTTTATCAGGATAAATGAAGAGGGTTAAGTTAGCTTGAATTGACTAAAGACACTTAACCAACCCAAATTGACGGGAAAGAGAACTAAGTAGTAATTCTTAGTATAACACGGGAAGGAGCGAATGTCCGTCCGAGAAGGCGCCAACGAATTGGGTTACGAAGCCCGAGGCTTCGAGGGGACGTGAGGGTACTCTTGGTATCCCTCTGTGAGGCTGCAGATGATCCTCCTGGGCCCACAGAGGTTAAGGTCTGCGTAGAAGAACCAGGGGTATGCCTTGGTTGCAATATATATGGCAACCTAAAGACTAGGATGGACCGGCGTGATTCGGCGAGAAAACGGTAGCCCTGTGATAGCAACTCGTCGTCTACCATCCATCTTGAGTCAGTCGAGATACGTGAAGCGGAAAGGCGGAGAACTCCAAATGACCATAATTGCTATCTAGTTATGGGTGAGGATGGCCATAGGATAGTGGGGCACCGGGGGCCGGTGTATAGTTCTCATTTTACAAAGGGTGCCTTTCATTAGTTGAGGTAGGGGTCAAGTGGGACCATAGCCACTGGAATAAAAACAGAACTTAGCATCTGCATCGGCAGATATCTGAAAGCTCCCGACCGAGTTCTGTATTCCTTGATTTGCCCTGTCACAGGACTCGGACCGCACATTACAGGACATGTGCATCTAGACAAGCGATAACGATTCGCGATACATGCGTGGGGAAGTATAGGAACATATACCACTCTAGGTAGTGTGTCCTAGACTTGGGGGCATCGTTCGACAGGTAGCGTAATCCCTAGTTGGACTAGGTGGCATAAATCCTGAATTCGAGAAGCGTTCAGCAGATAGCGTAAACTCTAGTTAAATCTAGAAAGCACTTGATAGAAAACCCTAGATTTGATCTAGGTAATAAATAATGAATGTATGCCAGAAGGCAATGGAAAATACAAGGATTGTGATCACGTTATCGTTACTAGTTGGGACACTAGGTAGGTGGTGCAGAGATATAGAAATCAGTATAACAAGGAAATAGCGAAGCGGCGAAGTATTAGAGCGAAGCGACGAAAGTATTATAGCGTATCCAGTTTATCTTGTCTTAGCATATCTTGTGATTACCTTGTCCAATCTTGTTGACCCTATCATCATGGTGTAATCTTGTATTCAGTTAATTCATGTCGTTTTGTTTTTCCATGTTCACATGCTAGAAGTTACTGAACTTACTCAGGCTTTATGTCTGACTCTGTTTTTCTTTCGTCTTCTTTTCTTCCGTTTCCCCCCCCAGGTAGTAAAGGAGGGAATAGTTTAGCTCAGGTTAAGTTGGACTGCCACTCTTTCCCAGCTTGAAGATTTGTCGAAGTTTGCCTGGATTCTCTTTTCAGATGCTATGGCTGGCTCTTGCTAAAATCGGGGAATATAAATGTTGTTTTTATGCTTCTTTATTTTGTAAGATAGATGATACTCTGATATTGTAAAGAAACCATTGTACAAACCATTTTATCAATAAAGCAAAGTTTTATTTTCCGCTGTTTAATTTTTGTCTGTCTTGTAATTTATCTGCATCTTTTACCCTAAATGCTCCACAGAACTTAGTGCATTCCCTTTGTGAGTGACACTAACGGACGTGGGGTGTTACACGTGGTATCAGAGCTGAAGGTTACCAGACCAGATAAAGGATCTGAAAAATTATTTTCAAAACGGTTTTTAAAGATGCATTTTCGGATAAAAGTTTTGTTTTAAAGACAAATTCCCCAAAAGCCATACGCATTATCTTTTCTTCCTCCGTTTGAATTCTTGTCTCCTTCTTTCTTGAGTCTCTGGGGCTCCTGGCTTTCTGGGAGTTAACCTCATCGATAAGCGAAGTAGTGCCCGGCTTCCATCCATAGCCGTAGTTGTTTCATCTACGGGCAGTTTTCTTTCGAAGCTTATAGGGTTTTCCGGACGATGGAGGCAGTTTTCGAGAGATTTGTCAACATGACTACACATGGAAGGGGATGAGGAGTTTGGCTAAGGAGCATAACCCTAGGATGAGGAATTCATGGATGTAGATTTAGCTCACAAAGAAGGAAGGAATTATAAAACCTAAGACAAGAGGAAGTATCTTTACTAGGGTATGATAGGGCATATACTTAAGGACAAGGGCAAGAACGAGGAACAAGATTTTCAAAAGGACAAGTACATGCTTTCGCCACCAAGCGTACCTAGGAGAAAGGTAGTCCGGTTGGAAGAGTCTAGTTTTCTGTTCATACTATTTCCTTAGGTTCTAGCGCTTCTCATTTGTTCGTATCCACTTCCATAGTTGGGTCTCTGCACCATAGTACCCGTATAGTAGAAAGATCTCACTAGAGTCTCAAATCCAATTGGTGGTCCGACCAGTTTATTTTTGGTTAGTAGGGATTTGAGAATAGCTATTGAGTTTGCTTATATCATCTCACGTAAATCGTCTAAATTCGGAGGAGATATTCCTTGGGTGCTTGTCTGATATTGGTTTAGGCCTTTGGGGCTTGTACTTGAGGAATGCCGAGTTCGGTTTGGATGGTTTGCGTGAGATATGAATAGTTGTGGCAGGCACTCCAAAGAGCACTTAGTGACCTTTCGACTCTTATAGTTATGGCATGGCGGATAAGAGGGAAACCTCTAATCATCTTAGTACGTATACCTGGTACCGTGATTGACATCTGTTTATTTTGGAAATGGAGGTTAGGAACTTCACAATCGTGAAGATAAATTGGTTAAGATACAGTGGAGTAAAGCTCAAGAAGGCTAGATACTAGCAACATGCCCTTTTTCCTTAAGGGTGCATCCTTGATTTCTCTGTTTAGGAGCTTTACACGTAGTTGTTTCTCTCTTTCCAAAGTATATCCTCTAGGTCGTATCTGCAATCCTTATGTAGAAGCCAATGGATGTAAACATGTATTTGAAACATGTTATGGTTGAATGGTTGCAAGTGGTTGCAAATGGTTGCTCGTGGATGCATATGCATAAGTATTAGGCACTAGATCAAGTTCGGACGCTCTCATATTGCATTTACATATATGCATTTATTTATAAGTTGAACTTGATATGATATCATATGGACACTGCATATGGATGAATGGCTGTGCACACATGTAGTATTTACATGACTAGGGATGTTTGCATGCATGATTGGACGCATGGCACTAACATGATTTGCATTAAGGAGGTCAACTGAATCAGTAGACCGCCTGATTTTGCATTAGATAGAGACATATACACACACTATGCATATGAACATGAAAGCATTAGAAATCTTTTAAGGACAATGAATGCCTGTGATTGAATGGTTGAGTAGATGGGTGATTGGATGGTAGGACACATTCTTCCTAACTTGAAGATTTCGGGGACGAAATCCTTTTAAGTGGGGGAGAATGTAACACCCCGTATTTTTAATGTAATTAAAAATATATATATATCCACAGATAGGATTAATATGGTGATGTATAATGAAAATTAATTAATATATGAAAGAAAGAAAGGATTGGTTGCATGCGATGTAAATATGTTGAATGCACTGATTTGCAAACATAATGCATTGGTTTAATTTAAGTATTGTAAATAACATGAAAAAGAGAAGTAAGGAAAGAACAATAATTATCATTGTTCTAATACTTATTAACAAAAGACTTTGTAGCTCAGTTGGTGAAGGCATTGGATTTGTAACAGGGAGGTCGGGGGTTCGAACCCCGGCGGCAGCATAATTTTTTTATCTTTGTTTTAGAGAGGGCCAACTGAACATGAAAATATATGTACGTATACAAATTCAAAATTTGAAAGGATAAGAACGTACATATAAGGAAATAAAGAAAAAATATATATACATATGAGAATATAAATAAATATATATATGCAAAAATATATGTATACGATAGATAAAATTCAAGATAAGGCTACAGTCAATGAAATATGGCAACATCATTTGAATTTTGAAAATAAAATGAAAGTTGTGCGTATATATATACGCGTAAAATGGTCGTTAGAGGAATTGTATACATATAAGAATATTTCATGTGAATAAAACAGTTAAATAAATTCCAGAAATTCAAAAGTTCGAAAATCAAACTTCTACGCCAAAACAATTCATTCGAAATTCAAATTTCTATGCCAAAATAGCTTGTGGGACCCAATGCTGACTCAGCACTGCGTGTATGATAAGGTTTGGCTAGATTCATCTACGTACCTGGACTATTTTCTTAACTGGGTTCAATGCTGACTCAGCGCTGCGTGTACGATAAGGTCTTGAGCAGCTATATAAACAGCCCTAGTCTTCATTCTCTTTGCACCAATTCTCTTCTATCCTTATGCTGCTAAGATTCATGGCTTCTTCCCCTCCTCTAAATTTTCTTAAATAATTAAAATAAAATATAAATTCAAGACATGGAGATGCTGCTCAAATCTGTTCAAGAGAAGATTCAAATCAAAGTGAAGAATTCAAAGGCTAAATCAACAAACCTCGAGCAACGACATACGAATCTTAGCATCGCCGTTCTTCTATTCTAGATCTAATTTCTGTAAGTTGGTTATTTCTAGACTTGAACGTTTTATTTTTATTTGTGACATGAAATTAAAAGGATATAAGAAAAATGCCTAATCTCTTCACTTGGATCTGTTTTTATTTAAGTTTTTGGATCTAATTCTTGACTATGGCCCAGAACATACTATGACTTTGATTGACGGCCTATGACTATTGAACAAAGAGGATATGCCTATGCCTATGATCATGATTATGAGAACTATGACCATGAACCTATTGCCTTTGAATTACGAACATGAACCTTGATTTGGAACATACAACATATGACTATGACATTGCCTATGACAATGACTTATGACTATGGGAATTATTTTCCCTTTTGGACTATGAACATTGCCAATAACTATGAACTTTGCCTATGATTCATAATTAGGAAAATTGTTGCTTAAGTTTTGTGGCTATGAAATTGGGTCTAAACCCGATTATCTATTTTATCTGTTCCTTGTTTTTCTTTGGTTTTAGACTGTGGGAATTTACCTATTCAGTTAGGTCTACCCATGTTCTTGAACCTATTCTATCTATTGGTTTTAGACCGTGGGAATTTACCTATTAAGTTAGGTCTACCCATATTCTTGAACCTACGTCGTTATCCAAACCTTTTATGCTAGTTAATATCCCTTTTCATAGCATCTTTGGTTCATTCCCTATTTTCTACGAATCTAGATTTATTTACAATCTAGGTTAAATCACGATTATACGAACGGTGGGAATGCAATTTGGGGAAAATATGAAAATGAACATAAATGTAGTTATAAGCTTGGAAATTGGCATAAATTGGGAATATGTATTATGGCATGTTCATAGGAATGCAAATTGGATAAGTTTGACATATTAAATTTAGTATTAGCAAGTAAGCTAAATTTTAGGCATGAAATGTAAACTAGAATAATAATTCTAGTCTTACCATAAACTGTGAATTAGGAATGTTAAATCAAAATTGTGTTAATTAAAGATTTGGAATAAGTATATTAGCACAATTTTGAATTTAGCCATAATTGTGAGAAATTATCATGTTTAGAATAAATTATGGTTAGTGACACTTAATTTGGTATAATTTACATACCAAAAAGTATAAATATGATAAATAAGAGGGAACGGGCCATAATAATAAATGTGACAATGTACATTAAAAGTGTAATAATGAAATAAGTAAATTTACTTATAGAATTTGTCATAAATGATAAATTGTTCATTTACCACAAAATATGTAACTTGCATGTAGGTAAAGTTTTGGCCATAAATTATAAACTAGGATATTTAATCTAGTTTTGGCAATGAAATAGGAAATGGCCTGAACTGCAAGTTGGGTTAGGACTTGGGCCTAGAATATAAGTATACTAGTGGGCAGGACAAAATGAAAATGGTATAGGCCAAGTTTATTTAAAAAGGGAAAATGGACTTTGAAGATAAATTGTTGACAATTTATATATGGACAAAAGAAAGGTTTTCTCTTTGAATAACACATACACCTGAAAGTTCTAGGGTGACAGAGAGGATAGTGTCTAGGCTTGGGTTTGGAAAATACAAGTTTCCTGCCCTCCCTGGCTATCCCTAACTGATCCGAAGGACGAGATGGTTGTTTTCAAAACCAGATTTGGAAATTAATCAAAAACCCTTTGAACTTAGAAAACATGAATATGCCTAACCCGAGGTTAGACTGAGTTGCGGTGTAAACCTGCCCGGAACCGACCGACACATCCAGTAACCGCAGCAATATCTGTCTAATGTGAGAGGTTGCGGCTTTAATTTATTAATTAAAGCTAGAACAAGAATGGGAGAGTTAAGTCCATAGAAACACTTAACCAATTTAACACAGTTAAGCAAGAATGGGTGGGTTAAGTCCATAGAAACACTTAACCAACTTAACACAGTTAAGCTAGAATGTGAAGGTTAAGTCCATAGGAACACTTAACCAACTTAACACAGTTAAGCTAGAATGGGAAGGTTAAGGAACACTTAACCAACTTAGCACAGTTAAAGCTAGAATGGGAGGGTTAAGTCCATGGGAATACTTAGTCAAATTAACATGTTGACTAGACTAGAAGGTGGGGTTAAGTAAAGTTAATACACTTAGCCAATTTAACATGTTAATTAGACTAGAGGTTGGGGTTAAGTAATACACTTAGCCAATTTAATATGTTAGCTGGACTAGACCATAGGGTTAAGTAAACTTGAACGCTTAACCATCAGAATATGATAAATGAATAGGGTTAAGTAAAAAGCATAAAGGGATAACACTTAACCAGTTTATCAGGATAAATGAAGAGGGTTAAGTTAGCTTGAATTGACTAAAGACACTTAACCAACCCAAATTGACGGGAAAGAGAACTAAGTAGTAATTCTTAGTATAACACGGGAAGGAGCGAATGTCCGTCCGAGAAGGCGCCAACGAATTGGGTTACGAAGCCCGAGGCTTCGAGGGGACGTGAGGGTACTCTTGGTATCCCTCTGTAAGGCTGCAGATGATCCTCCTGGGCCCACAGAGGTTAAGGTCTGCGTAGAAGAACCAGGGGTATGCCTTGGTTGCAATATATATGGCAACCTAAAGACTAGGATGGACCGGCGTGATTCGGCGAGAAAACGGTAGCCCTGTGATAGCAACTCGTCGTCTACCATCCATCTTGAGTCAGTCGAGATACGTGAAGCGGAAAGGCGGAGAACTCCAAAAGACCATAATTGCTATCTAGTTATGGGTGAGGATGGCCATAGGATAGTGGGGCACCGGGGGCCGGCGTATAGTTCTCATTTTACAAAGGGTGCCTTTCATTAGTTGAGGGAGGGGTCAAGTGGGACCATAGCCACTGGAATAAAAACAGACCTTAGCATCTGCATCAGCAGATATCTAAAAGCTCCCGACCGAGTTCTGTATTCCTTGATTTGCCCTGTCACAGGACTCGGACCGCACATTACAGGACATGTGCATCTAGACAAGCGATAACGATTCGCGATACATGCGTGGGGAAGTATAGGAACATATACCACTCTAGGTAGTGTGTCCTAGACTTGGGGGCATCGTTCGAAAGGTAGCGTAATCCCTAGTTGGACTAGGTGGCATAAATCCTGAATCCGAGAAGCGTTCAGCAGATAGCGTAAACTCTAGTTAAATCTAGAAAGCACTTGATAGAAAACCCTAGATTTGATCTAGGTAATAAATAATGAATGTATGCCGAAAGGCAATGGAAAATACAGGGATTGGGATCACGTTATCGTTACTAGTTGGGACTCTAGGTAGGCGGTGCAGAGATATAGAAATCAGTATAACAAGGAAATAGCGAAGCGGCGAAGTATTAGAGCGAAGCGGCGAAAGTATTAGAGCGTATCCAGTTTATCTTATCTTAGCATATCTTGTGATTACCTTGTCCAATCTTGTTGACCCTATCATCATGGTGTAATCTTGTATTCAGTTAATTCATGTCGTTTTGTTTTTCCATGTTCACATGCTAGAAGTTACTGAACTTACTCAGGCTTTATGTCTGACTCTGTTTTTCTTTCGTCTTCTTTTCTTCCGTTTCCCCCCCAGGTAGTAAAGGAGGGAATAGTTTAGCTCAGGTTAAGTTGGACTGCCACTCTTTCCCAGCTTGAAGATTTGTCAAAGTTTGCCTGGATTCTCTTTTCAGATGCTATGGCTGGCTCTTGCTAAAATCGGGGAATATAAATGTTGTTTTTATGCTTCTTTATTTTGTAAGACAGATGATACTCTGATATTGTAAAGAAACCATTGTACAAACCATTTTATCAGTAAAGCAAAGTTTTATTTTCCGCTGTTTAATTTCTGTCTGTCTTGTAATTTATCTGCATCTTTTACCCTAAATGCTCCACAGAACTTAGTGCATTCCCTTTGTGAGTGACACTAACGGACGTGGGGTGTTACATGTACTGGCCCCACAGTGGGGTGTATCACTCCCCAAAGTGGCAACCCGATACAATCAACGGTGCACGGCTTATACCTACACGATGCAACAACGTCTTACCTACCAGCCCGGGTCCACACACGCATATGAAACCCGTTGGACTTGCGTTGCCACCGCTAACCCGTTTTGGCCTCTTATAGTCAAGCCCAGTACGCGTGTCCCGTCCTCGACATGGGTCGAGCCCAATAAGATACATATGGGTTACTGGTTGAAATGGGCCCCCACAAGCTACCCACCTAAGCTTGTCCCTTTTTCTAGTGCATCCCACTTAACCCTTTAATCATGTTTAATTACATGTTTCCACTTGGTTAAGTATTCTAATCGTATTTTCTATTGCCACCCCAAGGCAACCCACTAGATTTCCACATGCCACCCAAGGCACTTACTTGATTTCCACATGCCACCCAAGGCACCCACTTAACCCCTCATGCCCCACTACATGCTTATCTGGTTAAGTGTTTCTTAATTGATTAAGACCGTAACCTTTGCAAAGACCTCTCACATTAGACTATCTTTTATGGCAGCTGGATTTGCCGGTCGGGTCCGGGCAGCCTTACGCCGTAACCGAGTCTAACCTCGTGTCTTTACACTTGTCACGTATTTAGTTTATGCCTAATACCTCTCACATTGGGCCAATCATTTGTAGCCGCTGGATTTGCCGGTCGGTTCCGGGCAGTCTTGTGCTACAAAAGGGTCCAACCTCGTGTCTTAGTCGATTAATTACACCTAATTAATCACCCCCATGATTTGTATTAATTATCCCTAATTAATTACAAATTTAACGATGTACATAATTGACTCAATTATGTCCATCCACTTTATGGTATGCATAATCATACCAACTTCACACCATTTCATTAACATGAATATTAACCCCATCGTTCCCCACGTAATTCGCTAACATGACATACTTAAAAGGGAAGATTCATCACAAATACAATGGGTTCAACTTGCATAACATTAGCATCAACATGGGTTTTAAAGGTGTCAACATGCATATAGCATCAAACCCAACTAGCATAAATAATCAACCCAAACTTGCATGAATCACATATGTCATAAAGAGGGTAACTTGCATAAGCTACTTA
This sequence comes from Allium sativum, assembly GCA_030737875.1. Taxonomy (NCBI): domain Eukaryota; kingdom Viridiplantae; phylum Streptophyta; class Magnoliopsida; order Asparagales; family Amaryllidaceae; genus Allium; species Allium sativum. Next base: position 156,210,726 of record CM060912.1, read on the forward strand.
TGTCATACAAAGGGGTAAACTTGCATATGTATGTATGACATACCAAAGGGGTTAACTTGCATATGTATGCATATCATACAAAGGTGTAAACTTGCACATGTTACTTGCATATAATCAAACACCAAACTTGCATAACATGTCATATATGAACTTGCATATAATCAAACACCAAACTTGCATAACGTATCATATATGAACTTGCATATAATCATACACCAAACTTGCATAACATATCATATATGAACTTGCATATAATCATATACCAAACTTGCATAACATGGTGTCATAATGGATCAATGTTTATCATAGCGATTTGCATAACTAGCATCATGAACACATAGCCTAAAACTTGCATAACTTGCATAACATCATGATCACATAGCATATGACTTGCATAACTTGCATAACATCATGAACATATATCATATGACTTGCATAACTTGCATAACATCATGAACATATAGCATATGACTTGCATAACTTGCATAACATCATGAACACATAGCATATGACTTGCATAACTTGCATAACACATAGCATATGACTTGCATAACTTGCATAGCATCATGAGCACATAGCATATGATAACATAACTTGCATTGATCCACATTCATAGCCATAACCTCATTATATCCTATCATAATCATTTCAACAATTGGTCATTAAGGCTATAGTACTCACAACTTGTTGATTAGCACTCCTATGAAGAGGATTAAGTTGCTAGAGTTGATTAGAAGTTGATTTGAGAAGCTATCTTCCTCTTTAATTTGTTGGTGGCTCCTTCTAGTTGCATTTTGACGGCATAACGACGTTGTCTCCAATTTTAGTATGAATTAGGGTAGTCTTAGGGTGTATTTATAGATTAGTTAAGTGTTTTAGGCCATTAGATTAACCCTAAATCAGATTAGAGCCGTCAGATCTCGTCACTAGTCACCAAGCACAGCCCAAAAGCCAAAATGGTGCACCCAGGTCACACAGACCGACAGGGGGGGTCGACCCCTAGGGGGGGGTCGACACCCATGTCGACCCTAGGGTCGACACCCTCTGTCTGGCGGGAATTTTCCCGCCCCTTCTGAAATTTGAAAATTTTATATTTAAATCTGTTTTGAATTTTCTAAAAACTTCTTCGGGCCTTAACTGGGTCATACGGACTCCGATTTTCGAAAACTCGGACTCTATTTCGCGTATTTTTCCGAGACGAACGCAATGACATAGCCCGTTTCCCATGATTCAGATTTTAAAATTTAATTCTGCCCTGTTTTATATTATAGCAAGTTATTCAACATACGGGGTGTTACATTCTCCCCTACTTAAAGGATTTCGTCCCCGAAATCTCTAAGTCAAGAAGAACGTATCCTACCAACCAAACAACCATCTACTCAAACCATCAAACACTGGCATCCGTTGTCCTTAAAGTTCCTAATGCTGTATGAACATATGCAAAGAGTGTGTGTATATGTTCCCTATCTAATGCAAAATCAGGCGGTCTACTGATTCAGTTGACCTCCTTAATGCAAATCATGATAGTGCCATGCATCCAATATGTATGCGAAAGAACCCTATCGACACATACTATTTCTACATGAGTGCACAATCATTCACCAAAATGCATCATCCATATGATAACACAACCATTATACATCCATTAATATAGCTACCTACACACAATTATATGCAATATGAAGTGACTGAGCCGATCTAGTGTCTAAAGTGTGTGCATATGCATCCACGAGCAACCACTAGCAAACACTTGCATCCACACGCATCCATCAATCATAACATGTCTCAAACACATGTTTCAACCATAGGTTTACCCTATCTAAAGGTCAAAGGTACTAATGAGAGGACATACTAAAGATAAGATAAGTACTAGACAAACGATAAAGGAGAAGTTAAAAGACATACCCTCAAAAAGGAATGGGTACAATGAACGCATCTTCGCTTCTGTCTCCCAAGTAGCATTGCTCTCATACTCTCCCCGTTGCACTTTGACTAGTCGAACCTCTCTGTTTCTCAACTTCTTAATCTCTGACCCAAGGATGCGGGTAGGAGCTCGTCGAATAGTCGCATCACGCTCTACCTCCACTTCTCTAAGCAAGCTCGGCTCTACCACCTCTGCGGTCTCATGTAGGCACTTCCTCAAATGTGACACATGGAATACGTCATGTACCCCACTTAGTCTCTCGGGTAAATCCACTCTATATGCCATCCGTCCAATCCTTTCCTTTATAGGAAACGGTCCTACAAATCTTGGTGCTAACTTCCCAACGGACCCAAAGCGAACAACATTCCGTAATGGAGATACTTTGACAAAGACCATGTCCCTAACATCAAACTCCAGATCCGTCCTTCTCTTATCCGCGTAAGATTTTTGCCTATCTTGCGCTGCTTTCATACTTCTTCGAATCAAATCAATCTTTTTCGAAGCCTCTCTAACCATATCAGGCCCAAGCAAGATCTTATCCGTAGATTCCCACCAACATGTAGGTGATCGACAAGGCCTTCCATAAAGAGCTTCGAAAGGAGCCATACCAATACTAGACTGAAAGCTGTTATTATATGCGAACTCCACCAATGGAAGATGCTCTTCCCATGTACCTCCAAAATCTAAGATACATAGCCTCAAAAGGTCTTCTAGAACGCGATTCACCCTCTCGGTCTGGCCGTCCGTCTGAGGATGATATGCGGTGCTCAAACACAACTGAGTCCCTACTGCCTCTTGGAAACTCTTCCAAAACTCGCTAGTGAAGATAGGATCTCGATCACTCACTATGCTAGAAGGAACCCCATGCAACCGAACTATCTCTCGAAGATAAACTGAAGCTAGCCATGGACCAGTCCTCTTACTCTTCACGGGTATGAAATGGGCGCTCTTAGTAAGTCTGTCTACCACAACCCAAATTCCCGTATTACCCTTCCTCGATCTCGGTAACCCATCAATAAAATCCATCGAGACGCTATCCCACTTCCATTGCGGAACCTCCAATGGGTGAAGCAACCCACCTGGTTTCTTTTGCTCCGCTTTCACTTGTTGGCACACCAAGCATCTAGCGACATACTCAGCCATATCATTCTTCATACCGGCCCAAAAGAAAACTCGCTTCATGTCTTGGTACATCTTGTCCCCACCGGGATGAATGGTCATCTTTGAACGATGCGCATCATCCAGTATAGCCTTCCTCAAACCCTCGTCTTGCGGTACACAAAGTCTACCGTCTCTATGCAAGCACCCCCTATCGTCTAGGGTGTACCTACTCAAATGGCTGGACGACTCCCCCCTTATGAGCCTCTCTACCAACTCAACCAACCGTGGGTCGTCCCGCTGTGCCTCGCCAATCCGTCCCAAAAGAGTAGGTCTAACCTCTAAGGATGCTAACAAACCGGGTACAAAGTCAACGGAAGGTCTGAAGTCAAACATCGAGATAAATTCCAAGCTTCGTCGTTCCACGAACAATGGACTCAAGGACAACCTTTTTCTGCTCAAGGCGTCCGCCACCATGTTACCCTTGCCAGGGGTATACGCTATCTCGAAATCATAGGATGCTAAGAACTCCATCCACCTTTGCTGTCTCAAGTTCAAATCCTTCTGAGAAAACAAGTACTTCAATGATTTGTGGTCAGTGAACAATTCGAATCTCTCGCCAAGGAGATAATGGCGCCAAGTCTTAAGCGCAAAAACAATAGCGGCCAACTCTAAATCATGGGTAGGGTAATTTTTCTCATGCTTTCTCAACTGCCTTCCACCGTAGGCTATTACCCTTCCCTCTTGCATTAAGACTGCGCCCAGTCCTGTCCCACAAGCATCGGTATAAACAACAAATGGCTTACTCCCATCTGGCAACACTAAGACTGGAGCTGTGGTTAAATCTCTCTTTAACCGTTGGAACGCATCATCACAATCTACGTCCCATGCGAAGACTAGATTCTTATTCGTCAAGCGAGTTAATGGGGCTGATATCTTCGCGAAGTCCTTGATAAACTTCCTATAGTAGCCAGCCAACCCCAAGAAACTCCTCACCTCGGTAGCATTCTTCGGAACCTTCCAATCTTGGATGGATACTAACTTCGCGGGATCCACAGCTATCCCTTCCTTGGAGACCACGTGCCCCAAGAACCGCACTTCCTTCCTCCAAAAGTGACATTTAGAGAATTTAGCCTTAAGGCTATACGCTCGAAGAGTCTCCAACACTTCCCTAAGATGTAGGGCATGCTCTTCTTCACTCTTAGAAAATACTAAGATGTCATCCACAAAGACCACCACGAACTTATTAAGGTACTCCCTGAACACCCTACTCATCAAATCAACAAAGTATGCAGGGGCGTTCGTCAACCCAAATGGCATCACAAGCCACACATAGAAACCATATGGAGTCCTAAAGGCAGTCTTGTCTATGCTATCTTTAGCCACTCTCAACTGATGAAACCCCGTGGCCAAGTCCAACTGCGAAAATACTGAGGCGCCAACCAACTGATCAAAGAGATCATCAATCCTCGGCAATGGGTGTCTATTCTTCTTTGTGAGCTTGTTGAGTTCTCTATAGTCTACACAAAGTCTGAGGGACCCATCCGCCTTCGTGGCAAAAACTACTGGAGCACCCCACTCTGATATACTTCGTCTTATGAACCCCTTCTCAAGCAACTCCCCTACTTGCTTATGGAGTTCCCTCCTCTCACGAGGAGCCATGTGGCGCACTGGTAAAGATACTGGCTTAGCATTGTCCACCAGATATATTCGGAAGTCAATCTCCCGCTTCGGAGGTAAGCCCTTCACCTCCTCAAACACATCCGAGTATTCCCGGACCACTCTAACAGATCGCAAACTCTCGACCGAAGCATCAAGCGATTCAAGATAACTTAGCATAACATAATCTATGGGATTACAAGAGATCTCGAGAGTGTTACCCAAGCGGGTCATGAGCCTAACAACTCTCCTTTCGCAATCAAGAACGGCACCATTACTGGATAACCAGTCCATGCCCAAAATCAACCCATAGCCCGTGAAGCCCAAAACAAAAGCATCACGTCTAAACTCAACGCTAAGTATAGAAATCTTCAAACCCAAACATATCATGGACAAATAAGTGGAGCCCCCAATTGGGTTTGAAACAACCAAGGGATCATCTACTAGACTGGTGTCTAAGTGCAGTGACTCAACTAATGATGATGAGATAAACGAATGTGATGCGCCAGAGTCAAACAAAGTACGGACATGATGATCAAACAGAAAAACCAGACTTTCAACGGAAATAATTCTACCTCTTTCCTGAATCGGTGGAACCGCGAGAGCCTGAACTTGCCCCCTTGCCTGACCTGGTGCCATAAGAGCTTGCACCTGTCCTCCTGAGGTAGATCCCGTCCTTTGCCCCTTCTTAGGGCAATCCTTCACTAGATGCCCTGCTTCGCCACAGTGGAAGCAGCCAGTCTTCTTCTTCTTCCGACAGTCTTTGCTTAGGTGGCCTGGTGTCCCACAATTGAAGCACTTCTTCTTTCCCTTGCCACCGTTGCCTTTCCCACCCTTGTTTTGCTGTTGCTATTGAGGTCTCTTCTGATCTCCTTTCTTCTCGGGTGCCCTATTAGCATTGGGACCCTTCTCTTCCTCATGCATGAGTGCCATGTCTACTAGCTTCTCAAAGGTGGCCCCCATAGGGATGTGAGTCATAGCCAATCCATGCATTGGTTCATTCAAGCCTTTAACGAACCTCAAAGCCTTCTTCTCCGGTGTATTCACCATGTCTATGCCAAACCTTGCCAATTGATTAAACTTGTTGACATATTCCTTCACTGATAGGTTTCCTTGCTTTAGAGTCAAGAACCTTTCCATATACAGATTCTCTTCCGCCCTTGAGAGAAACTTTGCCACAAACCTTTGTCTGAAATCTACCCAAGAGTCAATTAGGCGCTCTCCATTAGTGACCTCCCACCAGAACGAGGCCTCTCCCTTCATTAACCAAGCAGCTAACTTGACTTTCTTTCCTTCTTCCATCTCAAAGATATCTATCAACTCTTCCACCTCCTTAAGCCAATCTCTAGCTTCCACAAAAGTTTCTGATCCTTGAAAAGGTTTCCCTCCCATAGCCTTAAATTCCTTGCAAGTCTTAGCAAAAGTATCCGTGCGAGGAGGAGGATGGGGAGGAAGATCAGGTGCTACTGTTGGTGGAGGAACATTTGCTGGACCCGCAGTGGCGGTCCTAGCCTCCATCAACCTCCTATACCATACTGGTATCGCTACACCCTCCGGAAAGTTAAGATCTTCAGCCATGCTAAAACGAAAGAGGAAAGATTCAAAACGGAGAATTCGAAAGGTAAAGATATGGCTATTGGGGATTATGCTTTTCTTTCAAAAACTTTTCTCTTAAAAGACATGTTTTTGAAAATACTTCTTCCAAAAATGTTTTTAGAAAAATAGTTTTCTAAAAAATTTATCTGTTCCGGTAACCTTCAGCTCTGATACCACGTGTAACACCCCACACCCGCTAAGGTCACTCACTAAGGGAATGCCTTAACTTCGGTGGAGTATTTTAAGTGAATATAGAACAGAAAAATTACAACAAGACAGAATTAAATAATACTTGAAATCTAAAACATCATTTCATTGCAGCAGAAGATAAACATGTTTGGTTACATCACCATAAAAGAGTCAAGTACTAAATATCCATCTTGATAAAACATAAGTACATAATCCCACTACATAACTAATAGCCATAATAGAAAAGATAAGCTGGGCTTTACATCACGGTCCAAGCTCCAAAAGATAGATAAAGCAATCTGATCAAAGCCCACTAGTGCTAGGCCCACTCTGAGAACCTGAGGGTTGGGAAAAAAGATAAAAACAACGGGGTCAGACATAAGTCTGAGTGAGCCCTATAACTTTAACAATACAATCATTAAAGTAATTAGGGTATGATATAAACTTGGTACAGTGATGACTGGGGATAAATGACTACACTAAGCAGCCAACTAGACATAGGATAAACTAAGATAACGGTAAAGACGCATCTACCCACCCAAGGGTAATTACTACACTGCACCACACCAGTCATTCCTACTCAAAGGTTGATCCCACCCAAGGACTTAGAAAATTTAACTAGTAGTTTCGTGTACCCCTAGCTGACTACATAGGTGCCGTCTGCCCCTATCTCCACTAGGTGTACCCACTACTTCCCAAGCGATCGGCTCCCTACCGTAGATACCCGTGCTGGCCCCACAGTGGGGTGTATCACTCCCCAAAAGTGGCAACCCGATACAATCAACGGTGCACGGCTTATACCTACACGATGCAACAACGTTTACCTACCAGCCCGGGTCCACACATGCATATGAAACCCGTTGGACTTGCGTTGCCACCGCTAACCCGTTTTGACCTCTTACAGTCAAGCCCAGTACGCGTGTCCCGTCCTCGACATGGGTCGAGCCCAATAAGATACATATGGGTTACTGGTTGAAATGGGCCCCTACAAGCTACCCACGTAAGCTTGTCCCTTTTTCTAGTGCATCCCACTTAACCCTTTAATCATGTTTAATTACATGTTTCCACTTGGTTAAGTATTCTAATCGTATTTTCTACTGCCACCCCAAGGTAACCCACTAGATTTCCACATGCCACCCAAGGCACTTACTTGATTTCCACATGCCACCCAAGGCACCCACTTAACCCCTCATGCCCCACTACATGCTTATCTGGTTAAGTGTTTCTTAATTGATTAAGACCGTAACCTTTGCAAAGACCTCTCACATTAGACTATCTTTTATGGCAGCTGGATTTGCCGGTCGGGTCCGGGCAGCCTTACGCCATAACCGAGTCTAACCTCGTGTCTTTACACTTGTCACGTAATTAGTTTATGCCTAAGACCTCTCACATTGGGCCAATCATTTGTAGCCGCTGGATTTGCCGGTCGGTTCCGGGCAGTCTTATGCTACAAAAGGGTCCAACGTCGTGTCGTAGTCGATTAATTACACCTAATTAATCATCCCCATGATTTGTATTAATTATCCCTAATTAATTACAAATTTAACGATGTACATAATTGACTCAATTATGTCCATCCACTTTATGGTATGCATAATCATACCAACTTCACACCATTTCATTAACATGAATATTAACCCCATCGTTCCCCACGTAATTCGCTAACATGACATACTTAAAAGGGAAGATTCATCACAAATACAATGGGTTCAACTTGCATAACATTAGCATCAACATGGGTTTTAAAGGTGTCAACATGCATATAGCATCAAACCCAACTAGCATAAATAATCAACCCAAACTTGCATGAATCACATATGTCATAAAGAGGGTAACTTGCATAAGCTACTTATGTCATACAAAGGGGTAAACTTGCATATGTATGTATGACATACCAAAGGGGTTAACTTGCATATGTATGCATATCATACAAAGGTGTAAACTTGCACATGTTACTTGCATATAATCAAACACCAAACTTGCATAACATGTCATATATGAACTTGCATATAATCAAACACCAAACTTGCATAACATGTCATATATGAACTTGCATATAATCAAACACCAAACTTGCATAACATATCATATATGAACTTGCATATAATCATATACCAAACTTGCATAACATGGTGTCATAATGGATCAATGTTTATCATAGCGATTTGCATAACTAGCATCATGAACACATAGCCTAAAACTTGCATAACTTGCATAACATCATGATCACATAGCATATGACTTGCATAACTTGCATAACATCATGAACATATAGCATATGACTTGCATAACTTGCATAACATCATGAACATATAGCATATGACTTGCATAACTTGCATAACATCATGAACACATAGCATATGACTTGCATAACTTGCATAACACATAGCATATGACTTGCATAACTTGCATAACATCATGAACACATAGCATATGATAACATAACTTGCATTGATCCACATTCATAGCCATAACCTCATTATATCCTATCATAATCATTTCAACAATTGGTCATTAAGGCTATAGTACTCACAACTTGTTGATTAGCACTCCTATGAAGAGGATTAAGTTGCTAGAGTTGATTAGAAGTTGATTTGAGAAGCTATCTTCCTCTTTAATTTGTTGGTGGCTCCTTCTAGTTGCATTTTGACGGCATAACGACATTGTCTCCAATTTTAGTATGAATTAGGGTAGTCTTAGGGTGTATTTATAGATTAGTTAAGTGTTTTAGGCCATTAGATTAACCCTAAATCAGATTAGAGCCGTCAGATCTCGTCACTAGCCACCAAGCACAGCCCAAAAGCCAAAATGGTGCACCCAGGTCACACAGACCGACAGGGGGGGTCGACCCCTGGGTCGACCCCTGGGGGGGGGGGGGGTCGACACCCATGTCGACCCTAGGGTCGACACCCTCTGTCTGGCGGGAATTTTCCCGCCCCTTCTGAAATTTGAAAATTTTATATTTAAATCTGTTTTGAATTTTCTGAAAACTTCTTCGGGCCTTAACTGGGTCATACGGACTCCAATTTTCGAAAACTAGGACTCTATTTCGCGTATTTTTCCGAGACGAACGCAATGGCATAGCCCATTTCCCCTGATTCAGATTTTAAAATTTAATTCTGCCCTGTTTTATATTATAGCAAGTTATTCAACATACGGGGTGTTACATCAAGGAATGCAGAACTCGGTCGGGAGCTTTCAGATATCTGCCGATGCAGATGCTAAGGTCTGTTTTTATTCCAGTGGCTATGGTCCCACTTGACCCCTCCCTCAACTAATGAAAGGCACACCTTGTAAAATGAGAACTATACGCCGGCCCCCGGTGCCCCACTCTCCTATGGCCATCCTCACCCGTAACTAGATAGCCAGTATATGGTCTTTTGGAGTTCTCCGCCTTTCCGCTTCACGTATCTCGATTGACTCAAGATGGATGGTAGACGACGAGTCACTATCACAGGGCTACCGTTTGCTCGCCGAATCACGCCGGTCCATCCTAGTCTTTAGGTTGCCATGTATTGCAACCCAGGCATACCCCTGGTTCTTCTACGCAGACCTTAACCTCTGTGAGCCCAGGAGGATCATCTGCAGCCTCACAGAGGGATACCAAGAGTACCCTCACGTCCCCTCGAAGCCTCGGGCTTCGTAACCCAATTCGTTGGAGCCTTCTTTCTACTCAGACGGACATTCGCTCCTTCCCGTGTTATACTAAGAATTACTACTTAGTTTTACTAACTAAGATTTACCACTTAGTTTCCAGAATCGTTGTTTTCTAAGGTTTACTACTTAGTTCCCTTTCCCGTCAATTTGGATTGGTTAAGTGTCATTAGTCAATTCAAGCCAACTTACCCCTCTTCATTCATCCTGTTAAACTGGTTAAGTGTTATCAGTAATTCATGATGACTTAACCCTACCACAAACCAAATTATATTGGTTAAGTAATTATTACTTAACCCTACCACAAACCAAATTATATTGGTTAAGTATTTATTACTTAACCCTACCACAAACCAAGTTATATTGGTTAAGTATTTATTACTTAACCCTACCCATTCCCCCTATATTGGTTAAGTGTTCCTTTTTAACTTAACCTTGCCCGTCTGTTTTAACTAACATGTTATTAATGGTTAAGTATTATCCCTTCATGTTTTAGACTTAACCTTATTCCTTTATCACAATCTGATGGTTAAGTGTTCAAGCTTACTTAACCCTACGGTCTTGCCCAGCTAACATATCAAATTGGCTGAGTGTAACACCCCACGTCCATTAATGTCACTCACAAAGGGAATGCATTAACTTTCATGGAGGTTATAAGTGAATATAGAACAGAAAAATTACAATAAGACAGATAATAAATAGTACTTGGGAATCTAAAACTTCATTTTATTGCAGCGGAAATTAAACATGTTTGTTACATCATAAAACCATAGATCATAACCAAGTACAATATCCATCTTCATAAAAACAAAATACATATCCCATTACATAAATAGCCATTAAAAAGATAACAAGATGGACCTTACTTCAACGGTCCAAGCTTTCCAAAGAGAGATGAAGCAATTTAATCAAACTCCACTAGAGTTGGGCCCAACCTGAGGACCTAGAGGGGGAAAAAGGATAGAAATGGAGGGGGTCAGACATAAAGTCTGGCGAGTATGATAATTCTAACAATACTATTATCAAAATAACTAGACTAAGGCATAAGCTGGAAGACAAGTAAATGTCTATGAACTCTTAGGAAGATAAAGATAGCATTTAAGATAACGTTAAAGATAACGGTAAAGGCACACCTAATTAATAACGAATGATTTGTAACACCCCGTGTATTTTATAACAGTGAAATTCACAAATTAAAGTATAATAAATTTCAAATCAAAGTATTACGGAAAAAGGGATATGCCATTGCGTTCGTCTCGGAAAAATACGCGAAATACAGTCCGAGTTTTCGAAAAACGGAGTCCGTATGACCAAATTATGGCCCGATGAAGTTTCAGAAAATTCGAATTTCGAAAACAGATTTGAATTTCAGCCCAATCAAAGTAGGCGGGAAAATTCCCGCCCAAACCCACCAGGTCGACCTGGGGGTCGACCCTAGGGTCGACCTGCCAGGCCAGGTCGACCTGGGAGTCGACCTAGGTGTCGACCTGCCCCAGGCAGGTCGACTCTAGAGTCGACCTGGGGGTCGACTGGGGAGTCGACCTGGCCCCTGAGCCAAGTCGAACCCAGCCCACCCTGGCTGGCCTGGTCTATGTTTGGTCGATTTTCTGAGCCTTGCCTTGTCACTAGGGCTAGGTGTCAGCTCCTGATTGGCCTCTCCTTCAAACGAACGGCTATTATTAAACCAAGCTTCATCGACGGTCTAAATCAACTCAAAATCTCTATAAAAGGACCTAAGACTAACCCTAATTCACATAAACTAAAATGGAGATGAGACCGTCATGCTGCTGAGGAGAGACTGAGGATAGCCGTCAGAAAATAAAGAGACAATTAGGAGATAAATCAAAAGCTTAAAGCAACGTCAAATCAATCAAAACAACGCCTACAACAAAGGATAGCATCTCCAAATTCAGAATTCAGATTCCTGAATTGAAGATTCGTCCCACGTTGTAAGTAGAGTGCTATTCCGATGTGAATTAAATAATTGTGTTGATTTGTGTAAAGTAAGAAATGGAATTGTGGCGATAATAATCTATATTTGTATGTTGCTTTGATGCTAAACGGTTTGGGAATATTATGGTATACGATTGGATATTTGCAAGTACGCGATTTGCGTTGGAAGTTAACAACGAAATGGAATTGTGGCGATAATAACTTATGTTTGTATGTTATTTTGATTTGGCAATGCTATGGTGAGTGATTTGATTCATACAAGATAATGGTTTATGTTGACAACCACATGTTGTGGAATTTTAATTGGGATTCATGCAAGCATATGATTCATATTGAAAACTACATGTTTGTGGTAGTTATTTACAACACCCATTTGATAATTGCAAGTATATGATTCATGTTGAGAATAACAACTATATGTTGTAATAGTTTATTTGAAATTCATGCAAGTCTATGATTTATTGTTATGCCAACATGATGTAAAATTCTATGGTCATCCTTAGTGTAATTTGATTCACCTAAGTATTATGATTCATATGAAGGTTATGTTGAAATTGGTATCATAGTTCAAGTATAAAAATCACGATTTTGTAATAGTGACAAAAGCAAGCGTCTTTGTAAGCTTGTATTAATTTTATGAACATGACTAAACTATGTTTGTCATTATGCCTAGTTGAAAACATGTTTATAGGCTTATGTTGTTATCATAATCATATGATAATATATTTGGCACATAAGTTACATTAGAATTACATCACACTTACAAGTTACATAGATAGGATAAAAACCATGATTATATGAATAGAAGGACTCATGTTCAATTATGATTATGCCATAATTATATGATTAGAATGGTTCATGTTTAAGTATCATTTATGCCATGACTACACGAATAGAATGATTCATGCATTGTTTATACCATGATTATGTGAATAGAATGATTCATGTTTAAGTATTGCTTATATTATATGTTGTTACAATTGCAAGTTCACATGCGCCTACCTTATGTTAATTGAATCGTTATGTTGCAAGTTCATGCGTTTACACTCCCCTTTTATGTTACCTTATAAACACCATGTTATAAGCCTCCCCTTTTCATATGGCTAAATTGGGTTTAAGTATTAAACCCAACACACCTTACATTTGAACGAACGTGTAAAACGGGGGTATTGACATTTGGGCTAAAATATAGAACATATGTGTTGGCATGTTTGACGCATGCCAACAACCTTGAAAAACAATTAAGTGGCATAAATAAATCTTAATCAATAAAGATGAATTTGAATAATGGGCCGCAAATATTTACATATAAAAAGAAAAGAGACAAAATATGTAAATGTAGAAAATACGATGTGTTTAACCCGAGGTTGGATTGAGTTGTGATGTAAACCTGCCCGGAACCGCCCGGCTGTCCAGTAGTCACAACAATACCTATCCAATGTGGGTGGTTAAACACGGAGCCCAATAAGGACCCGAGGTTAGACTGAGTTGTGGCGTAAGACTGCCCGGACCCAACCGGCAACAGGCAGCCACAACAATACCTGTCTAATGTGAGAGGTCAAGGCTTTAATAAGACAATTAAGGCTGAGTCAGGATTGATAGGATTAAGTGAATTAAGACTTAATCAAAATGGAACATGCTAAACTAAACAGACTGATTGGGGGTTAGGTTTATAAAACACTTAACCAACTTAGCATGTTGGCTAGAAATAGAAAACCTAGTAGCGGGGGACCCTTTTCAGCAGTAACCCTACAAGGCGTATCATGATACCCTGAAACTAGGCAGGGTGGGGCACGATTACTGGGCTGACTGTAAGAGGTCAAATTGACGGCGGTGGTGCAGCAGTGTAGGTTCTAACGGGGTGCGGGTGTGCACACACTCCGGCGCAGAAAAATAAGGCACTGGGTACCAGTAGCATACCTGTGCATTCTAGGATTGTGTCGGGCCGCCACCATGGGACTTGATACACCCCATGGTGGGACCAGCACAGTTAACTACAACATCGGGGGCCATAAGACACATGTAACTATGCGAGTAGGAGCCGATCATCAGAAAAAGGATCACTTCACCCTGATTATGGGGTGCCTGTTGGGAACTAGTTTATATGGGTACAGAGATTGATATGGGGTACGATAGTATATTCGACCCTAGACAACTTAACTTAGTTTATGGTGCTTTCCCATTTCTAGTTTATACTTATCATACCCAATTCTTTATTCATAGACTGAATAGTCCTAGACTTACTCAGGCTTTATGTCTGACTCTACTTTTCTTTCGTCTTCTTTTCTTCTGTTTCCCCCCCAGGTCCACAGGGAAGGAATACCGCAGCTTGACCAGCCTTCATATCCAGCTTGAAGAGAAAGAATGTATTGCTTGGATCTTTTCGTTTTGGACTATGGCTTTGGACAACAATTATGGGACTTTTGCAGTTTATTTATGTTTTCTTTATGCTTCTTTAAATAATGTAATCAAGACAGTTATGAAGATGTTATGTTTTTGGAAGTATTGTAAGACAATTATGGTATGGTTGGTGTAACACGTATTTTGATGAAATAAAAGTTGTTGTTTTCCGTTGTTCAAAAATATGTGTTATCATATCTTTCTTGTATATCTATGATTTATACTTATAAACCTCCACCAAAATTAGGGCATTCCCTTTGAGAGTGACCCTAACGGAAGTGGGGTGTTTCACTTGGTATCAGAGCATAGGTTTACCGGATAAGATAAAAAGTTTTGAAAATTTATTTTTCAAAAAGAAATTTAAAGAAGCATTTTTAAAAGATAAAATATTATTTTATTTTAAAAGGCAAAGTCCCCCCAAAGCCATAGGTACTATCTCTTATCCTTCGTTTTGAATCTATCCTTTCTGTTTCAGCATGTATGGAGACCTTACTCCCCAGCTGCTGACGCTTTCACTCCTCCTCCTCCACGTAAACCAGTAAGCGGAAGAGTCCCAGAGTAGGAAGACGAATAATAGTCAAACAAGAAAGGATCGTAACAGTAATGACAAGAAACGTGAAAAAAGGAAATGTTATTTCTGCGGAATTCTTGGACATCTGGAGGGAGACTACAGGAAGAAGAAGAGGAGGATGAGTGCTACTTGCTTTCAGTGTAGGGAGACAGGCCACTGGGCTAGGGACTGCCCAAGGAAGAAGGAGACAAAGGCGGAAAGCTCTCAAGGGAAGAAAGAGGGTTTACAGCTTAAGAAGACAGACTTTAAGAAGGGTGGGAAAGACAACAAGTCCCAAGAGAAGAGGAAGTGTAAATTCTGTGGCAAAGTGGGGCACTTAGTGAAAGATTGCTGGAAAAAGAAGGCCAAGATGAACGGCGGGTGCTTTTCTTGCGGTGAGACAGGCCACATGGCTAAGGATTGCCCAAAGAAACGAGGACAGGGGCAGAGGGCTGGATCCACCTCAGGGGAACAAGTTCATGTGCTAGAGGCGCCACCTCTGCAACAGCGAGGTATAAATACTTCTGTAGAAAGTGTAGTTTATCTTTATGATCACCCCGTTCGCACTTTATTTGATTCTGGCGCATCACACTCCTTTATCTCGACTGCTTTAGTAGAATCTCTGCACCTAAAAACTAGTATGGTAGAGGACCCCTTAATTGTTTCAAACCCAATTGGGGGCCCAGCTCATTTGTCTATGATCTGTTTGGGATTGAAAATTTCTATTCTAAGCGTAGAATTTAAGTGTAGTGCCTTTGTTTTGGGCTTTTCGGGATATGGTTTGATTTTGGGCATGGATTGGCTATCCAGTAATGGGGCCATCCTTGATTGTGAAAAAAGGGTTGTTAGGCTCCTGACCCAGCTCGGTAACACTTTGGAAATTTCTTGTAATCCCTTGTATGCGGTTATGCTTAGTTACCTAGAATCGCTAGATGCCTCCGTTGAAAAATTTGCAATCGGTTAGAGTGGTCCGGGAATATCCGGATGTCTTCGAAGAGGTGAAGGGCTTGCCTCCGAAGTGGGAGATAGACTTCTGCATATACCTTGTAGATAAAGCAAAGCCCGTTGCGTTGCCCGTTAGACACATGGCTCCACGGGAAAGGAAAGAGCTTAGCAACAGATTAAAGAGCTTCTAGAAAAGGGGTTCATTAGGAGGAGCATTTCAGAATAGGGCGCTCCAGTGGTGTTCGCCACTAAGGCAGAAGGTTCATTTCGCTTATGCATGAGTTGTGGAGAATCACCTTAGTAAGTACATTTGGCAACATGGTTGGCATTTATTTCTGAGAGATAGTTCTTCTACGTGGAATACCTGATAGTAAGTGGACGAGATCCAAGATTCACTAGTGAATTTTGGAGAGCTTGCATGAAACCATGAGTATGCCGTTATGTTTGAGCCGAGTATACTAGAAGTAGAGTAAGTGAAAGAGGAACGAGAGGCAACAGTGAAATAGGTTCCAACTCAAATTTTGGAAACAAGAATTAAGAAGCTACGAAATTGTGAAGTTAAAGACGGATAAAGCATAATGGAGTTAAGCTCAAGGAAATGCGACTTAGAAGATTGAAGACTAGATTCGTGCATCATATCTCTTCTTAAGAGTATATTTTTGATCCCTCTCTTCCTGTAGAGCTTACTTGCATGCTATCTTTTGTGTATATCCTCTCGGTCCCATTCTCAATCCAATTTCTGTTGCAAACCCCATATGGAGTATGACTCATCTGTTAGCAACACATGTTGGGGCTTGAGGGTGTTCGTTGGTTTGACTAAACTTTTTGGGTTTTATAGGTTGGTCTTAGGAAGGGACTCCCTTGTGACCTAAAAGGAGTCCATCATGCTTAGTTTCCTAGAATCTAGTGGTTGGGTTGAGTAATTGTTTGGGTGTCAGTCTGATGTTGATTTCGGTTTTCGGGGCTGATGCTTAGAGAGTTCTTCTCCTAATCAATATATATGTGGCATAGATTTCCAGTTTTGACATTGCCTAATGGGAACAAAGTTTTTACTTGCTTCTATCATTCGACTATACCTTTAGGTAGGACCATTTCCTATTATTGAGGAACAATTGGGAAAATGGCCTATAGATTAGAGCTACCCGAAAGATTGGCCGGAGTTCACAACGTCTTTCACGTTTCACATCTCCGAAAATGTCTACATGAGTCTGCTGAAGTGGTAGAGCCAAATATCCTAGAAGAAGCTGAAGCGGAACGCGAAGCAACCATAAGGAAAGTTCCAACCCGCATATTAGGAACGGAAGTGAAGAAGCTACGCAACCGCGAAGTCAAGCTCGTCAAAGTTCAGTGGAGCGACGCCGAAGAAGATGCAACTTGGGAAACTGAAGCTAAAATACGCGCAGCCTACCCTTTTCTTTTCGAGGGTACATCTTTGATCTTTCCTTTTTCCTTAAGTTGCGCTTTTATCTATCTTTTTAGGCATATATCCTCGACCTTATCTTTTAGGTAGAAACTCTTTGGATGAAAACATGTGTTTGAGACATGTTATGATTGATGGTTGCAAGTGGTTGCAAGTGATTGCTAGTGGTTGCTCGTGGTTGCATATACACACACACAATTTAGGTTTTAGATCGGCTCAGTCACTTCATATTGCATATGCATATATGTATTTATATTCGTATATGGTTGAAGTTTAATGTGTTGTCATATGGATGTTGCATTTATATGAATGATTGTGCACTCATGTAGAATCATGAATAGGAGGATTTGCATACATAATGGATTCATAGCACTTACATAATTCACATTAAGGAGGTCAACTGAATCAGTAGACCGCCTGATTTTGCATTAGATAAGTACATGTACACACACATTTCGCATATTATCATGAAGCATTAGAAGTCTTTTAAGGACAGTGGACGCTCGTGTTTGATGGATGAGTAGATGGATGTTTTGATGTTAGGATGTACATTCTTCCTGAACTTGAAGATTTCGGGATGAAATCCTTTTAAGTGGGGGAGAATGTAACACCCCGTGTATTTTATAACAGTGAAATTCACAAATTAAAGTATAATAAATTTCAAATCAAAATATTAAGGAAAACGGGATATGCCATTGCGTTTGTCTCGGAAAAATACGCGAAATAAAGTCCGAGTTTTCGAAAAACGGAGTCCGTATGACCAAATTATGGCCCGATGAAGTTTCAGAAAATTCGAATTTCGAAAACAGATTTGAATTTCAGCCCAATCAAAGTAGGCGGGAAAATTCCCGCCCAAACCCACCAGGTTGACCTGGGGGTCGACCCTAGGGTCGTCCTGGGAGTCGACCTAGGTGTCGACCTGCCCCAGGCAGGTCGACTCTAGAGTCGACCTGGGGGTCGACTGGGGAGTCGACCTGGCCCCTGAGCCAGGTTGAACCCAGCCCACCCTGGCTGGCCTGGTCTATGTTTGGTCGATTTTCTGAGCCTTGCCTTGTCACTAGGGCTAGGTGTCAGCTCCTGATTGGCCTCTCCTTCAAACGAACGGCTATTATTAAACCAAGCTTCATCGACGGTCTAAATCAACTCAAAAACTATATAAAAAGGACCTAAGACTAATCCTAATTCACATAAACTAAAATGGAGATGAGACCGTCATGCTGCTGAGGAGAGACTGAGGATAGCCGTCACAAAATAAAGAGACAATTAGGAGATAAATCAAAAGCTTAAAGCAACGTCAAATCAATCAAAACAACGCCTACAACAAAGGATAACATCTCCAAATTCAGAATTCAGATTCCTGAATTGAAGATTCATCACACGTTGTAAGTAGAGTGCTATTCCGATGTGAATTAAATAATTATGTTGATTTGTGTAAAGTAAGAAATGGAATTGTGGCGATAATAATCTATATTTGTATGTTGCTTTGATGCTAAACGATTTGGGAATATTATGGTATACGATTGGATATTTGCAAGTACGCGATTTGCGTTGGAAGTTAACAACGAAATGGAATTGTGGCGATAATAACTTATGTTTGTATGTTATTTTGATTTGGCAATGCTATGGTGTACGATTTGATTCATACAAGATAATGGTTTATGTTGACAACCACATGTTGTGGAATTTTAATTGGGATTCATGCAAGCATATGATTCATATTGAAAACTACATGTTTGTGGTAGTTATTTACAACACCCATTTGATAATTGCAAGTATATGATTCATGTTGAGAATAACAACTATATGTTGTAATAGTTTATTTGAAATTCATGCAAGTCTATGATTTATTGTTATGCCAACATGATGTAAAATTCTATGGTCATCCTTAGTGTAATTTGATTCACCTAAGTATTATGATTCATATGAAGGTTATGTTGAAATTGGTATCATAGTTCAAGTATAAAAATCACGATTTTGTAATAGTGGCAAAAGAAAGCGTCTTTGTAAGCTTGTATTAATTTTATGAACATGACTAAACTATGTTTGTCATTATGCCTAGTTGAAAACATGTTTCTAGGCTTATGTTGTTATCATAATCATATGATAATATATTTGGCACATAAGTTACATTAGAAATTACACTAGAATTACATCCTACTTACAAGTTACATAGATAGGATAAAAACCATGATTATATGAATAGAAGGACTCATGTTCAATTATGATTATGCCATAATTATATGATTAGAATGGTTCATGTTTAAGTATCATTTATGCCATGACTACACGAATAGAATGATTCTGTAACGACCCAGAAAATATGAACCAATTTAAAATTTTTTAAATTGGCTAAAATAATGGATTTTAAATATTTAAAATAAATATTTTAAATAATGGCGATGAAAACTGAGTTGAAATCGACATTTGAAAACCAATATAATTAATTATAATTATATATAGAATTGAAAATGGCGCGGTAGTTCGATAATTCAATTTCAAACTTCAATTGAATATACCGGGTGCAAAACAATCTGGATTTTAGTGAGACCAAAAACATTAGTATCTAATTGATGATATCTTTCTAACGAATCCGACCAATCGAAATTTGATAGCGAGAATCAAAAGATATGTCCAGTTGAAAATTCTGAATAGTCGCTATGGAATTCAGGCCCTTAAAAATGGACATTTTGCAAATGACCTCGGATTTCGACGAAACCACTTTTGTTGGATCCGCAGTGTCAAGTTATTGCTAGGTTTCAAATTTCATAATTTTTCGAATCAATATGTGAGCGTGGCAAAGGAAAACGCGTTTGACCGATTTCAGTTGATTTTAATCGACTGGAAATTGGCCATTTTTCCAACGGCCTCAGAATTCGACAAAACTAGTTTTGTTAGGACCGTATCGTCAATACGAAGCTAGAAAATATTTTTGGAGAATTTTTCTAGTTAGTATGTGGCCCCAGTAATTTGAAATGTACGTTTAAAATTCAATATAATGATTTAAATGAAAATTCAAAAGGAAACTGATTGTAACAATCAAATCGGCTTGCGATACATATCCCATTGTGTTCGGAATGGGGGTAAAACGCTATGGACGACAGGCGGTGGGCCTCGTTTCGAGGTCGTATGTAAAAGTCAACCTTTTTGCAAAAATAAATAATTAAATAATAAAAAAAATATAATCTCCCCCTTTTTCCTTCTGCTTGGCCCCCCCCCGTTCATTATAATTTCAAACGGAAAAGAAAGAAAAAAAAAAAAAACCTAGGACTATCGAGCAGCCGCCCTTCCCCTCAGGCGAACGCCGCCGAAGACAAGCCATCGCCCCCTCCATCGATCGAAGAGCCGAAGCCCTCGAGCCCCCCCGTCGAATCAAAGCGCGAGTCCCCCTCGAAGCCACCGACCCTGACATCGAGCAGCCCCCCTTCCTCGACGCGACGCCTCCCCGACTGCCGCCAAGAGCAGCAGCAGCTCTCCCCTCGCCGTAAGTTTTTTTATATTATTTTATTC
The DNA here is from genome assembly GCA_030737875.1 of Allium sativum. Lineage (NCBI taxonomy): Eukaryota > Viridiplantae > Streptophyta > Magnoliopsida > Asparagales > Amaryllidaceae > Allium > Allium sativum. The sequence continues at coordinate 156,231,621 of CM060912.1, forward strand.
GTATTTTATATAAACAGAAAGGTTTATAAACTGATTTTAAAAGCATAATAAAAACTGATTTTTATATAAAATTAAAACTGTTTTTTTTATTAGTAACAAAAACTGATTTTTGTTTTAAAAGTAAAAACTGAATTTATAAAGTTATAAAAACTGAAAATTTAAGTAGGTTTAAAACTGAATTGATTTTTTTAAAAGGATTAAAAACAGTTTTTCTAAAAGGTTTAAAAACTGAATTTTAAAACAGATTTTATAAAAAGATAAAAACTGAATTTTATAAAAGGAATTAAAACTGATTTGGTTTTTAAAAATTAAAAACTGATTTTATTTTAGATGAGTAAAAACTGATTTTGATTTTTAAAAGGTATTGAAAACTGATTTCTTTAGAAAGAAAAATCATATTTTTATATATTGAAAGTCGAAGTAAAAATCATATTTTTATATATTGAATAGCATCGTAAAAATTCGATTTTTACATATGTAGAGAATACAGGCAACGAAGCGACAAAAAGGCGAAGATTTCTCTAAAGGAAGTGTCGTGAAGTTGGATAGCTATTGGTGAGATTTCTGATTTAAAAATATAAATATATGTGTGTGAAAATGGAAGTGAATTGCTATATATATATATATTTATATATATATATATATATATATATACGCCCCTCGTCCACAAACCATGGACGATATTTATTGGTTGAAATTGTTGTGAAAATTGATTGTTAGCGATTGATTGTTTGGGATTGTTTGTGATTGATATTGGTTGATTGAGGTTGAAAAATACCCATTTGTGGTTGTGAAATATTTGGTTGAAACCACATAGGATTAGTTTGTGGAAATGAAATAAATATATACATGCCGCCTGCGTGCGAACTAGATGCATGAACCCCATTGTCAAAAACCGCGAGGTTTTAAGGTAGAGCGAGGAGCCGTACTAGGGACGGTGCCGGTGTAACTACCCTGCCGTTATGCTGCCGAAATTTTGAATAATATTTATGTGTGTTTGAATTATTTTCATATGCTTAAACTATATTTATTCATTGTATAGAAAACATTCATGTGTTGAATTGATATTCATTCGTTGTTTAGAAATTCATGTGTTGAATAATATTCATATTTTGAAATAAATTGTTCGATAATAAAAATCACATTTTTATCTATATATAAAAACTATTGAAAACATTCATGTGTTGAATTGATATTCATTCGTTGTTTAGAAATTCATGTGTTGAATGGTATTCATATTTTGAAATAAATTGTTCGATAATAAAAATCACATTTTTATCTATATATAAAAACTATTGAAAACATTCATGTGTTGAATTGATATTCATTCGTTGTTTAGAAATTCATGTGTTGAATGGTATTCATATTTTGAAATAAATTGTTCGATAATAAAAATCACATTTTTATCTATATATAAAAACTATTGAAAACATTCATGTGTTGAATTGATATTCATTCGTTGTTTAGAAATTCATGTGTTGAATGGTATTCATATTTTGAAATAAATTGTTCGATAATAAAAATCACATTTTTATCTATATATAAAAACTATTGAAAACATTCATGTGTTGAATTGATATTCATTCGTTGTTTAGAAATTCATGTGTTGAATGGTATTCATATTTTGAAATAAATTGTTTTATGATAAAAATCCTATTTTGTCACCTATATGAACTATATAGAAAAATAGTGTTTTGAAATGAATTGTTTTACAATAAAAATCACATTTTTATTGTATGCATAAATCGTTGAAATGTGAAGTGTTAAAAATAGCCACTTGTTCAAAATAAACATATCTGAGTTGAAATATTCATTAATTAGCTAATGAAATGATTTGCACCTATTTATGTAACATTAGAATGAAGGGTGTTTTTAAACCAAATAGAAATCAAATATGAAGTTGAATAGAAAATGAAAAATGATATGAACTGTATATATATGTACATGCATATTCATTGAACAGGTTATAGCAAAGGGGCTAGAGAAGAGGAATAAAATTTTGTGCCCGACAAATAGGTACACATTTACTGATTTGTTTGGGTGATGATTTTGAGCCTGTTGGCTAGCCGCTTGGCTTTTTCTTTTTCTTTTTGAGATTAGAAGGACCGGGAACGCTATTTGCGATTTCCCGATGCTCCCGGTGCAGGGGAGGTTATGGCGAAATTTTTCCAAAATTTAAGGTGTTAGAAAAATATTTGAAGTGAAAACGTTATTGAAATTGTTGAATGAACTATATTTATATAAATATATAAATATAAATAAAATTAAAACGAAACGAAGCCGTGCAGTTCGTATTTTGAAACCGTGTTTTCAAACAACTAGTACGGGAAATCCGACCATTGGATTTTCCCGAAACCTCAACCGTCGGGTTCGCCTTGGAAATATCTTCCCAACGGCACCAACTTTGTAGAAATCCAACGGTTGGATTGTCTGGAATGTTTAATTCAAATCTGAAGAAAAACAGCGCCAGAAACGATTATATTTATTTATATATATAAATATAATTATATTTAATCGAATAATGACGCTGCAGATCGTATTTTGAAATCGAAAATTCAAACGATTGTACCGGGAGATCCGACCGTCGGATTTTCCCAAAACTGGAACCGTTGGGTTCGTTTTGAAAAGACCTTTCTAATGATGTAAATTTTGTGAAGATCCAACGGTTAGATTTTCAGATATGTGTAAATCAAATCTGAAGAAAAACAGCGCCACGGCCGCCTTATGGCCCGAAGCGTCGTTTTGAATAAAATGGCTATTTTAAAATAAATAAAAAAAAATAGCGATAAATAGTTATAAAATATCGTAAGCGATATGGAATGGAAATAAACTGAATTTGCTAGATTTAGGTGATGTTTGATGGTTGAATGTGTTTGGTGTGAAAATTACATTAAAGGACAAAATTGGTGTTGTCGAATAATTTAACCATTGAAATAAATTGAATTGAAATTCTAAATATACGTGAATTATTTGAGAAGGCCGAGTTAATTCTCATTTCAAATAATTATTTTTAAATTGGTTCAGATTTTCTAGGTCGTTACAGATTCATGCTTTGTTTATACCATGATTATGTGAATAGAATGATTCATGTTTAAGTATTGCTTATATTATATGTTGTTACAATTGCAAGTTCACCTGCGCCTACCTTATGTTAATTGAATCGTTATGTTGCAAGTTCATGCGTTTACACTCCCCTTTTTATGTTACCTTATAAACACCATGTTATAAGCCTCCCCTTTTCATATGGCTAAATTGGGTTTAAGTATTAAACCCAACACACCTTACATTTGAACGAACGTGTAAAACGGGGGTATTGACGTTTGGGCTAAAATATAGAACATATGTGTTGGCATGTTTGACGCATGCCAACAACCTTGAAAAACAATTAAGTGGCATAAATAAATCTTAAACAATAAAGATGAATTTGAATAATGGGCCGCAAATATTTACATATAAAAAGAAAAGAGACAAAATATGTAAATGTAGAAAATACGATGTGTTTAACCCGAGGTTGGATTGAGTTGTGATGTAAACCTGCCCGGAACCGCCCGGCTGTCCAGTAGTCACAACAATACCTATCCAATGTGGGTGGTTAAACACGGAGCCCAATAAGGACCCGAGGTTAGACTGAGTTGTGGCGTAAGACTGCCCGGACCCAACCGGCAACAGGCAGCCACAACAATACCTGTCTAATGTGAGAGGTCAAGGCTTTAATAAGACAATTAAGGCTGAGTCAGGATTGATAGGATTAAGTGAATTAAGACTTAATCAAAATGGAACATGCTAAACTAAACAGACTGATTGGGGGTTAGGTTTATAAAACACTTAACCAACTTAGCATGTTGGCTAGAAATAGAAAACCTAGTAGCGGGGGACCCTTTTCAGCAGTAACCCTACAAGGCGTATCATGATACCCTGAAACTAGGCAGGGTGGGGCACGATTACTGGGCTGACTGTAAGAGGTCAAATTGACGGCGGTGGTGCAGCAGTGTAGGTTCTAACGGGGTGCGGGCGTGCACACACTCCGGCGCAGAAAAATAAGGCACTGGGTACCAGTAGCATACCTGTGCATTCTAGGATTGTGTCGGGCCGCCACCATGGGACTTGATACACCCCATGGTGGGACTAGCACAGGTAACTCCAACATCGGGGGCCGTAAGACACATGTAACTATGCGAGTAGGAGCCGATCATCAGAAAAAGGATCACTTCACCCTGATTATGGGGTGCCTGTTGGGAACTAGTTTATATGGGTACAGAGATTGATATGGGGTACGATAGTATATTCGACCCTAGACAACTTAACTTAGTTTATGGTGCTTTCCCATTTCTAGTTTATACTTATCATACCCAGTTCTTTATTCATAGACTGAATAGACCTAGACTTACTCAGGCTTTATGTCTGACTCTACTTTTCTTTCTTCTTCTTTTCTTCCGTTTCCCCCCAGGTCCACAGGGAGGGAATACCGCAGCTTGACCAGCCTTCATATCCAGCTTGAAGAGAAAGAATGTATTGCTTGGATCTTTTCGTTTTGGACTATGGCTTTGGACAACAATTATGGGACTTTTGCAGTTTATTTATGTTTTCTTTATGCTTCTTTAAATAATGTAATCAAGACAGTTATGAAGATGTTATGTTTTTGGAAGTATTGTAAGACAATTATGGTATGGTTGGTGTAACACGTATTTTAATGAAATAAAAGTTGTTGTTTTCCGCTGTTCAAAAATATGTGTTATTATATCTGTCTTGTATATCTGTGATTTATACTTATAAACCTCCACCAAAATTAGGGCATTCCCTTTGAGAGTGACCCTAACGGAGGTGGGGTGTTTCATGATTACTACACTGCACTGCACATTACTACACTGCACCGCACATTACTACACTGCACCGCACCAGTCACCCTAAAGGTTGATCCCACTTGCTTCACACAGAAACTTTATAAATAGCCTTGCGTACCCCTAGCTGACTACATAGGTGTCGTCTGCCCCTATCTCCACTAGGTGTACCCCACTACCCACTTTCGATCGTCTCCCTACTCGTAGATACCTGTGCTGGCCCCACAGTGGGGTGTATCACTCCCCTAAAGTGGCAACCCGATACAACTTGAGAATGCATGACTTATACCTACACGATGCAACAACGTTTTACCTACCAGTCTAGGTCCACACACGCATACGAAACCCATTGGACTTGCGTTGCCACCGCTCCCCGTTTTGGAATCTTACAGTCGAACCCAGCATGCGTGTCCCGTCCTCCACTTGGGTCGAGCCCACAAAGATACGTTTGGGATACTGGTCGAAATGGGCCCCCACAAGCTACTCACCTAAGCTTGTCACTAGTATATCCCACTTAACCCTCTTAGTCATGTTCATTTACATGTGTGTTTGGTTAAGTCTTACTAATCGTATTTCACATGCCACTAACGGCACCCCCTAGATTCCTCATGCCACCCAAGGCACCTACTTAACCCCCATGTCCCACCTTACATGTTTATCTGGTTAAGTATTTCTTAATTCATTCAGGCCATAACCTCATAAAGACCTCTCACATTAGACTGGCATTTATGGCAGCTGGATTTGCCGGGCGGGTCCGGGCAATCTTACACCATAAAAGAGTCTAACCTCCTGTCTTTACAACCGCTATGCTTTAGTTTAGGCCTAGGACCTCTCACATTGGGCTGACATTTGGGACCACTGGATTTGCCGGGCGGGTCCGGGCAGGTTTACGTCACAAACGAGTCCAACCTCGTGTCCTAAGCATTGATTAACACTTAAAAATCTTTTACCCCAGTTTTAATAATTCCCTATTCAAATTATTAATTAAGTCAACTTTTAATGATGTCCATAATTGACTCAATTATGGCCATCAACTTATGGCATGCAAAATCATATCAATTGCACCCCAACTTTTTAATATTAAATCCCTAATATTACCCCTACCCCACGTTTATACGTTCGCTTATTCAACGCATAATATAGGCTAGACTTGTATAGTCTAACACCTAGCACAAAGATAAATTATCACAACATGTAGACAATTAAAATAAATCTAATCATAATAGGGGTGAAACTTGCATAAACTACACATGTTAAGGATCAAAAGGTGTCAACTTGTTAAATGTCTCAATTTATATGATATGATCATAGCCCAAATCTATGCATAAACTTGCATATGGGGTTTTTAGGCAACATAATGATGGTGTGAACTAGCATAGGATATCACATATGTCATAGCATAATTCTAGATGTCATAATAAATGTCTTGGAATATGTTCATAACTTTTCTAATCAATCTAACTTGCATATGTGACTTGTCATATAGATCAACATAACCCAAACATGATGATTTAATTAATATGAACTAACTAGCATAGATGGTAACATCATGGCCTTTTTAACATGTATGATTCATCACGACTTAGCATAGAAACTTTCAACATACATAACATCATCATAGCATGATTTACAACATATAAGATATCATCATCACATAACATTGGATTTACAATATACATGATAGCAAAAGGGGTTTACAACAACATATATGATAATTCACATCATCTACTCATAATCCATTCATAACTCAACCTAATTAAAATGATAATAATCTTGTTAAGATCATCATACTCACAATTTAGAGAAGAAAAGAGAGTTTTGCTTTGCTTTAGGGTTGAGAGAATTAGAATTGAATTTGCTTTTCTTCTTTCTTAGTTGGCGGCTGCTCCATTGATTTCCATGGCGACGGTAACTATTCTATTTTAATTAGGTTTAGGGTTAGCATTAGGATGTATTTATAGGTGTAGGAAGTTATTTAGGACCATTAGATTAACCCTGAACCATGAGAACCAATCAAATGCAAAATCTGCATTTGAGCGAATCGGCCCACGGGTTGACAGCCAAACACCCTGGATTAACCCCTAGTCGACCCAGCAGAGCTCGGGTCGACCTCAAAAATGGGCCGGTTCGGTTATTCCCCCTCCTAATTCGCTGTTTTGAACTTTTTCGCATATTTATTTATTTAATTTTTAATTTTATATATATATATATATCAATATATATATTTCTCTGCGCAACCCATTTCACTTAATTATTTTCTAAAAATTAAGTATACTTTAATTTGTGAATTTTAATGTTATAAAATTACGGGGTGTTACATTCTCCCCTCCTTAAAAGATTTCGTCCCCGAAATCTCCAAGTCAAGAAGAATGTATATCCTACCATCTAATCGTCCATCTACTCAACCATCAAACACCAGCATCCATTGTCCTTAAAAGACTTCTAATGCTTTAATGTTTATATGCACAGTGTGTGTATATGTCCATATCTAATGCAAAATTAGGCGGTCTACTGATTCAGTCGACCTCCTTAGTGCAATTCATGATAGTGCCATGCGTCCGATATGTATGCAAAAGATTCCTAATGATACATATTAATTCTATATGCGTGCACAACCATCCACCCGAATGCAGCAACTATATGATAATACAACCATTATACATCCATTTTACTAAATACATCCATATATATGCAATATGAAGTGACTGACCCGATCTGGTGCCTAATAGTGTGTGTATATGCATCCACGAGCAACCACTAGCAAACACTTGCATCCACTTTGCATCCACCATACATAACATGTCTCAAACACATGTTTCAACCATAGGATTATCCTAACTAAAGGTCAAAGATACTAGCGAGAGGATATACTAAAGATAAGATAAGTACAAGCTAAGTGATAAAGGAGAAATTAAAGGACATACCCTCAAAAAGAAAAGGGTATCGTGAACGCATCTTCTCTTCCGTCTCCCAAGTAGCGTTGCTCTCATCATCTCCCCATTGCACTTTGACTAGTCTGACCTCTCGATTCCTCAACCTCTTGATCTTCGACCCAAGAATGTGCGTAGGAGCTCGTCGAATTGTCGCATCACGCTCTATCTCCACCTCTCTAAGCAAGCTCGGCTCTACCGCTTCCGCGATCTCTGCAAGCACTTCCTCAAATGTGACACATGGAATACGTCGTGTACACCACTAAGTCTCTCGGGCAACTCCACTCTATACGCCATCTGTCCAATCCTCTCCTTAATAGGAAACGGCCCTACAAACCTTGGTGCTAATTTCCCAACGGACCCAAAGCGAACAACGTTCCGTAATGGAGACACTTTGACAAAGACCATGTCCCCAACTTCAAACTCGAGATCTGTCCTCCTCTTATCCGCATAAGATTTCTGCTTATCCTGTGCTGCTTTCATCCTCCTTCGAATCAAGTCGATCTTCTCCGAAGTCTCCCTAATCATATCGGGCCCAAGTAAGATCTTATCCGTAGATTCCCACCAACATGTAGGTGAACGACAAGGTCGTCCATATAGAGCTTTGAATGGTGCCAAACCAATGTTCGACTGAAAGCTATTATTATATGTGAACTCAACCAATGGAAGATGCTCTTCCCATGTACCCCCAAAGTCTAGGATACATAGCCTCAACAGATCCTCTAGAATGCGATTCACCCTCTCTGTCTGGCCATCCGTCTGAGGATGATATGCGGTGCTCAAACATAACTGAGTCCCTACCGCCTCTTGTAAGCTTCTCCAAAATTCGCTAGTGAAAATAGGATCGTGGTCGCTCACTATGCTAGAAGGAACACCGTGCAAATGAACTATCTCTCGAACGTATACAGAAGCCAACCATGGAGCAGTCCTCTTACTCTTCACGGGAATAAAATGGGCGCTCTTAGTAAGTCTATCTACTATAACCCAAATTCCCGTATTACCCTTCCTCGATCGCGATAATCCATCCACAAAATCCATCGAGATGCTTTCCCATTTCCATAGTGGAACCTCCAATGGGTGAAGCAACCCACCGGGTTTCTTTTGCTCCGCTTTTACTTGTTGGCACACCAAGCATCTAGCGACATACTCGGCCACGTCTTTCTTCATGCCGGCCCAAAAGTAAACTCTCTTCATGTCTTTGTACATCTTGTCCCCGCCGGGATGAATGGTCATCTTCGAATGATGTGCTTCGTCAAGAATAGTCTTCCTTAGGTCATCGTCTTTTGGTACACAAAGTCTACCGTCCCTACGTAACCAACCCTTATTGTCTAGGGTATACCTACGGAGATGGCTTGATGACTCCCCTCCTTTGAGTTTTTCTACTAACTCAATAACTGCGGGTCGCCTCGCTGTGCCTCGCCAATCCGTCCCAAAAGCGTAGGTCTGACCTCCAAGGATGCTAGCAAACCGGGTACGAAGTCAACGGAAGGTCTAAAGTCAAACATCGAAATGAATTCTAAACTTTGCCGCTCAACAAACAAAGGACTTAAGGATAATCTTTTTCTACTTAAGGCGTCTGCCACCACGTTACCCTTGCCAGGGGTATAGGCTATTTCGAAGTCGTAGGACGCTAAGAACTCCATCCACCTTTGCTGCCTTAAGTTCAAGTCCTTTTGAGAGAATAGGTATTTTAAAGATTTGTGGTCAGTGAATAGTTCGAATTTCTCGCCAAGAAGATAATGACGCCAAGACTTAAGCGCGAAAACAATAGCGTCCAACTCTAGGTCATGTGTGCGGTAATTCTTCTCATGCGCTCTCAACTGCCTTCCACCATAGGCTATTACCCCGCCCTCTTGCATTAAGACTGCGCCTAGTCTTGTCCCACAAGCGTCAGTATAAACGGTAAACGGCTTACTCCCGTCTGGCAATACTAAGACTGGGGCTGAAGTCAAAGCTCTCTTCAAACGTTGGAACGCATCATCACAATCTACGTCCCATGTGAAAACTAGGTTCTTCTTCGTCAAGCGTGTCAATGGAGCTGATATCTTTGCGAAGTCTTTGATAAACTTCCTATAGTAGCCACCCAACCCCAAGAAACTTCTCACTTCGGTAGCATTTTAAGGAACCTTCCAATCTTGGATGGCCACCACCTTCGCGGGATCTACAACTATCCCTTCTTTTGAAACCACGTGTCCTAAGAACCGTACTTCCTTCCTCCAAAAGTGACACTTAGAAAATTTAGCTTTAAGCTTATGCGCTGGAAGAGTCTCCAACACTTCCCTAAGATGTAGGGCATGCTCTTCTTCATCCTTAGAAAAGATCAAGATGTCGTCCACAAAGACTACCACGAATTTGTTAAGGTACTCCCTAAACACCCTACTCATCAAATCAACAAAATATGCTGGGGCGTTTGTCAAACCGAAGGGCATCACTAGCCATTCATAGAAACCGTCCGGAGTCCTAAAGGCAGTCTTGTCTATGCTATCCTCAGCCACTCTCAACTGATGGAACCCAGTGGCTAAGTCCAACTGCGAAAACACTGAGGCGCCAACTAACTGATTGAAGAGATCGTCAATCCTCGGCAGTGGGTGTCTATTCTTCTTAGTAAGTTTATTAAGTTCTCTATAGTCTACACATAGTCTAAGGGACCCATCCGCCTTCGTGGCAAATACTACAGGAGCATCCCACTCCGATATACTTCGTCTTATGAACCCCTTCTCAAGCAACTCCTTCACTTGCTTATCGAGTTCCCTCCTTTCACGTGGAGCCATGTGGCGTACTGGCAAAGATACTGGTTTCGCATTATCCACAAGATATATTCGAAAATCAATCTCTCGCTTCGGAGGCAAGCCCTTCACCTCCTCAAACACATCCGAATATTCTCGGACCACTCTAACAGATCGTAGATTTTCCTTAGATGCGTCAAGTGATTCTAGATAAATTAGCATAACCGAATTTATGGGATTATAGAAGATTTCGAGAGTGTTGCCAAGGCGAGTCACGAGCCTAACTACTCTCCTTTGACAATCAAGAACGGCCCCATTTCTGGATAACCAATCCATTCCTAAAATTAGCCCATAGCCCGTGAAGCCCAACACAGAAGCATCACATCTAAATTCAACGCTAAGTATGGAAATTTTCAAATCCAAACACATCATGGACAAATAAGCTGAGCCCCCTATTGGATTCGAAACAACTAAGGGATCCTCAACTAAACTGGTGTTTAAGTGCAGTGATTAAACTAATGATGTAGAGATAAACGAATGTGATGCGCCCGAATCGAATAAGGTACGGACAGGATGATCAAACAGAAAAACTAAGCTTTCAACAGAAATGGTTTTACCTCGTTCTTGCTGCGGTGGGACCGCGAGAGCCTGAACTTGTCCCTAGCCTGCCCTGGTGCCATAAGAGCCTGCACCTGTCCTCCCGAGGTTGCTCCTGCCCTCTGCCCCTTCTTTGGGCAGTCCTTCACTAAATGTCCTGCATCGCCACAATGAAAACAACCTGTCTTCTTTTTCTTTCGGCAATCCTTGCTGAGATGGCCTGGTGTCCCACAGTTAAAACATTTCTTCTTTCCCTTGCCGTTATTGTCTTTACCACCCTTCTTGTTTTGCTGTTGCGGTTTCTTCTGATCCCCCTTCTTCTCGGGGGCCTTATCAGCTTTAGCGCTTTTCTCCTCATGCATAAGCGCCATTTCTACTAACTTTTCAAAGGTGGCCCCCATAGGGATGTGGGTCATAGCCAACCCTTGCAATGGTTCATTCAAGCCATTCACGAACCTTAGAGCCTTCTTCTCCGGCGTGTTTACTAAGTCCAAGCCAAACCTTGCTAACTGATTAAATTTATTCACATATTCTTTCACTGATGAGCTTCCTTGCTTCAATGTCAAGAACCTTTCCATATATAGATTTTCTTCCGCCCTTGAGAGAAACCTCGCCTCGAACCTACGTCTGAAATCCGCCCAAGAGTCAACATGACGCTCCCCATTAGTGACCTCCCACCAAAACGAGGCCTCTCCCTTCATCAACCAAGCTGCTAATCGAACTCTCCTCCCTTCTTCTACTTCAAAGATTTCTAGCAATTCTTCCACCTCCTTAAGCCAATCTCTAGCTTCCACAAACGTTTCTGACCCTTGAAATGGTTTTCCACCCATAGCCTTGAATTCCTTACACGTCTTTGCAAAAGTATCTACGCGAGGAGGAGGAGGAGGAACGGGTGCAACTGGTGGTGGAGGAACATTGGCTGGACCTGCAGCGGCCCTAACCTCCAATAGCCTCCTATACCATCCTGGTATCGTTACACCGTCGGGTAGATTAAGATCTTCAGCCATGCTGAAACGAAAAAGGAAAGATTCAAAATGGAGAATTCGAAAGATAAAGATATGTGGCTATTGGGGATTATGTTTTTCTTAAAAACTTTTCTCTTTAAATTTCTCATTAAAACATGTTTTTGAAAGCACTTCTTCCAAAAATAACTATTTTTCTAAAGTATTTTTATCTGTTCTGGTAACCTTAAGCTCTGATACCACGTGTAACACCCCACGTCCATTAATGTCACTCACAAAGGGAATGCATTAACTTCCATGGAGGTTATAAGTGAATATAGAACAGAAAAATTACAACAAGACAGATAACAAATAGTACTTGGGAATCTAAAACTTCATTTTATTGCAGCGGAAATTAAACATGTTTGTTACATCATAAAACCATAGATCATAACCAAGTACAATATCCATCTTCATAAAAACAAAATACATAATCCCATTACATAAATAGCCATTAAAAAGATAACAAGATGGACTTTACTTCAATGGTCCAAGCTTTCCAAAGAGAGATGAAGCAATTCAATCAAACTCCACTAGAGCTGGGCCCAACCTGAGGACCTGGAGGGGGAAAAAGGATAGAAATGGAGGGGGTCAGACATAAAGTCTGGCGAGTATGAAAATTCTAACAATACTATTATCAAAAAAACTAGACTAAGGCATAAGCTGGAAGACAAGTAAATGTATACGAACTCTTAGGAAGATAAAGATAGCGTTTAAGATAACGTTAAAGATAACGGTAAAGGCACACCTAATTACTAACGAATGATTACTACACTGCACTGCACATTACTACACTGCACCGCACATTACTACACTGCACCGCACCAGTCACCCTAAAGGTTGATCCCACTTGCTTCACACAGAAACTTTATAAATAGCCTTGCGTACCCCTAGCTGACTACATAGGTGTCGTCTGCCCCTATCTCCACTAGGTGTACCCCACTACCCACTTTCGATCGGCTCCCTACTCGTAGATACCCGTGCTGGCCACACAGTGGGGTGTATCACTCCCCTAAAGTGGCAACCCGATACAACTTGAGAATGCACGGCTTATACCTACACGATGCAACAACGTCTTACCTACCAGCCCGGGTCCACACACACATACGAAACCCGTTGGACTTGCGTTGCCACCGCTCCCCGTTTTGGCCTCTTACAGTCGAACCCAGCATGCGTGTCCCGTCCTCGACTTGGGTCGAGCCCACAAAGATACGTTTGGGATACTGGTCGAAATGGGCCCCCACAAGCTACCCACCTAAGCTTGTCACTAGTATATCCCACTTAACCCTCTTAGTTATGTTCATTTACATGTGTGTTTGGTTAAGTCTTACTAATCGTATTTCACATGCCACTACGGGCACCCCCTAGATTCCTCATGCCACCCAAGGCACCTACTTAACCCCCATGTCCCACCTTACATGTTTATCTGGTTAAGTATTTCTTAATTCATTCAGGCCATAACCTCATAAAGACCTCTCACATTAGACTGGCATTTATGGCAGCTGGATTTGCCGGGCGGGTCCGGGCAGTCTTACACCATAAAAGAGTCTAACCTCGTGTCTTTACAACCGTTATGCTTTAGTTTAGGCCTAGGACCTCTCACATTGGGCTGACATTTGTGACCACTGGATTTGCCGGGCGGGTCGTGGCAGGTTTACGTCACAAACGAGTCTAACCTCGTTTCCTAAGCATTGATTAACACTTAAAATCTTTTACCCCAGTTTTAATAATTCCCTATTCAAATTATTAATTAAGTCAACTTTTAATGATGTCCATAATTGACTCAATTATGGCCATCCACTTATGGCATGCAAAATCATATCAATTGCACCCCAACTTTTTAATATTAAATCCTTAATATTACCCATACCCCACGTTTATACGTTCGCTTATTCAACGTGTTAGACCAAAAAGTGGTTCTAACACCCAAATTGATTAAAAGCAGAATGAAATAAGATCAAAAGAAAAATTAACACACAGGATTTATAGTGGTTCGGCGAAGAAATGCCTACGTCCACTTGTCTTTCACTATTTTCAATAATGTAGTTGCAATTACAATGAAATATTCACTGAATTTCTCTCACAACTCACTTGGATTCACTCAATTATCTAAAAACAAATAATGAAAGAAGATTTGGATTTTCCGGGAGTGTTGGAATTCGGGTTATGAAGGTGGTTCAACTCTCAAAGTGCCAGGAAAAAGATCCTTTTCTTTGTCTCCAGACAGGGTATTTATAGGTGAAAATTCGCTCAGAACCCGATCCGGATCGGAGCCACGTGTCGTCCATCCCACCAGCCTCGGGTTCGGATGGATTTCTATGTTGACAACGCATCAGGGCAGTGGACGTTATGGGTAGGAACTGGTCATAGCCGCTCCGAATAACCAGGCGCTCATGCAAGGGAGTGACGTGGAAGACAGGCTCGGATCGGAAGGGTGTGCACAAGGGGTTCGGATCGGAGTACCCGATCCGACCCGGATTAACTTAGGACTAATTCTTGTTTTTACTCTGCTCCGCTCCGATCTGTCTTTGTAGCAAGTAGCTCTCCGCTCCAACTGGCAGTAGGTTACTCTCTGATCCGAACAGCTGTACTTCTCTGAGCCCATCAGTAATAATTCACCGATCCGAACAGCAAAATTTATCCGATCCGACCCGCTTCAGTGCTTCGATTCGAACCGCTTCTGTACTTTCCAAGTTCTTCAATGTTTCACATCTTGACTTTGTGTTGCTCAGTTCACAAAGTGGGCTAACATTTTGCCCCCTCAAAGGATGCTTCTGTTGGAGACGGAGCATGCTTTGACTATCTTTGCACAGCGTTCTTCGAGACAACTTTTCTTTTGATTTTCCTTGTATTTTCATCTTCTTCAAATTTCAATTTAATTCGTTGCTGAGCTAAAGAACTTGGTTCGGTTCGGATTCTGATCCGAACAGACCCCTTCTTCTCTCCATCTTTCATTGGACTATTGGGCCAAGCTTTACTTCTGGACTGCCTATCCGATCCGAACGGAGGTTCTGCTATTGGGCTATCGGTCCGATCCGAATGGGGAGACGAATAGACATTCTTCTCTTCTATATAAACACTGCCTTCTTCCTTCTTTCATTTTTATTGTTTTACTGCTCCCGAAGCTCTGCAAAACGAGAAAACCTAATTCTTGAAGTATCAAAATTCCTTTTAATTCTCGAAGTAATTACGTCGGTAGGTTATAAAACTTTAAACAATTCCTTCTTTAATTGCTCTCGATTCGGATTCGTAGACGATTAGGATGATTTGAGTATGAGAATTGGACAACCTTGCCACCGTGAGCCCCCCTCGTCATCGTCGCCAGCAGACTCGTCGCCATCTCGAGGTTGGAACGGAGGGGATTAGACTCCGTTGTTGAGTGCGCCAGCGTATAATTGCTTGGCTTTGATTTGGGTGACTGGCACGAAACTGGCCTTGGCGTTGGTTAGGGAAGAAAGAGGGTGAAGGAGAAGAAGAAGATAGTAGGGAATCGGTTCGGTTCGGAGGGATATGGAAGGTGAGAAAATAAGGGAAGAAGGAAGGAAATTCAGGAGGTCGGACCGGGTCGGGGCAAGTAAAGAAAGAAAAAAGAAAAGAAATCCAGGAGATCGGATCGGGTCGGAGCAAGTATTTAAGGAAGGGGGAAAGGGAGCTTGCCTAACCGGATCGGGTCGGACCATAAGATAAAAGGAGGAGAAGTATGACTATGTGATCCGATCCGAACCGTTAGGGGACTTTACCTCCGAACCGATCTGATTTTGATTTCTGAGTTCCACAGTTTATCCGAGCCCAAGTCGAGGCCGCACCTCCGATCCGATCCCCATAAACGCACCCGAACCGAACCGAAGAGCAGTTCACCTCAATAAATGAAAACTTGTTTAACTGGCCCAATCAACTTTTGGCATGATCTTCAACCTAATGGACAGTTAGGATAGTGCCTTGCAAACGTAACCGGACACCAAGAACTACTTCAACTCTTTATATTTTGCCAAATTTTTTCGTCGCACTTTTAAACATTTACTTTGCACTTTCCGTATACATTGTTTACACTTTAGTTTGCACACATGCACGGGGGGGGGGGGGGGGGGGTACGGGCTAATTTGCTCTAATTTGCGCTATTGCTTCTTCAATGGTTTTATGACCATGAGACCCAGACGCTCTTCCAGACTAGCTGAGAGGAAAGAAGCCCCGGAAACCCCTAACAAAATTACTCTCGAGGACATATCTTCTCCGTCGGATCCAGAATGGAATAATGAGGGTTCAGACTACGGGGTTGGAAATCTTGAAAGTGACGAGGTGTCTTCAAAGAATGAAGTTTCTCTAGGTTTTGAGGAGGAAGGAGGGATTGGTGACGACCGGGCCCATGATGAATTTGAATCGGCTGTCATATTGGAATCACCTTCGGATTCCATTGAATCAACAATCGACAACGACCGACTTATCCGAATTTGCTTAAAGTACGGGATAATGAAAAAGGACACTCTAGTGCCTTCGAGGTCTGACCGTCCCCACAACCCTCCAGAAGGATATATGGCAATCACCCGGTTGATGTGCATGGTCGGTGCTATCCCTCCATTTTCTCCCTTTATCGTAGATTTTTTAAGACAAATGCGGATTGCCCTCATGCAGCTGCATCCCAATTCTTATGCGTACTTACACACCTTATATTTAGCATACCGTGAGATCTTAGGCATAGAGCTCACTTTCGATGACATTCATTTCTTCTACAACTTCAAGCATCGGACTCGAGAGACTCCTTCTTTCTGCTATTTTGAGTCTGTTCCTAAGAGGAAGATAATTTCAACGCCATTCAGTAGCAAAGCTGGAGATTCCAGTCTGGAATGGTTTTATGTGAGGCGGCAACCTGGGTGTGCCAGGAGATGGAAGAAATCAAGTAAAGTACTGATTATCTACATCTTGGCTCTATACCTTCAAGTCATTGCCTTAACTCGTTTTTCTTTTTGTTTGCAGTCGACAATCCAAAACAAATATCAGACCAATTGTTCTTTATCCGGATGCACCAACTCCTCAATGGCGATCAAAAGTTTCTGACTATTGATGAAGTCCTTAAGGACGAATATCTTCATTTTCACGGGCTGCTATCCGTTTTTCGCAGTATCGGTCATGGGACGGCCCCATACGTATATGTTCCTCCAGTGGAGGTAGTCCCAGAAATAGGAGAAGGTTCGGGAGCTCCTACGGTGCCTCTTCAAACGTCACCTTCTCCATCTTCTACTCAAGACGACGAATTGGCTAACTTGGCCGAAAAGCAGCATGAAGGGTATACTGCTCCTGAGGATACCATTTCTCCAGAAAAGTCAACGTCTTCTAAAGAGTCGCCGATTGATGCTTCCGAAGGAGACGTCCCTAGTACTGATGATCCATTATTTCAGGGTTTGGGGGATCTCCCTTTACCTGAAACTATATACACCTCAGAGGATTTTAGGAAGGATCCTTTAGTCTTCACCTCTTCTGAAGAGACCACTCCTGCTAAGGCCAAAGAGCCTGCCCGTACTAGTCTAGCTTCAGACTCGGGTTGGTTGGGGGGAGACACACCACTTAGGACACACTTTATACAATAGCATTAGCATTCATTGCACCTCTCTCTCTCTCTCTCTGTGAAACTATTGATTCTGAATTTCATTTGTCTTATTGTGCAGGCACGATGTCCCGATCTTACTATGATATCAGGAAGCTTCGCCGCAGCATGTCTAATCCACCTCAGGATATCGAGTATGATCGCCGTGACGATCACGGTAGGGAGGAGAGAAGGCCTTATGAACCCTATCGCTCTCGAACCTCATGCTCTCGCTCTCCCGTTCGATCGGACCAAGAGAAATATAGAGGTTACCAAAGTCGTAGGGAAGAGGACAGGCCACAATCGAAAGACTCCACCTCTTCCCTCGAAAAGCGCAGCAGAGAGAGAAGTCCTCCAAAGGATACTGGGTCTCGAAGTAAACACAAGGTCCCTTCTACTAAACGGCCTAGGACAGATAAAGAAACTATTGAATCCTCCACACACAGGGACACTGAATTGACGATCCCCGCTCCTCCACCACTAGATGAGGAAACTGTAATCAAGCGGGCGTATTTGAAGGAGCAATTTCCCGAACATTACTTCGAGACTTTGACTTTTTTACCTGCCCTCGAACCTATTTCTTCCAGGTAGGCTGACGAGGCCAAAGCAAAAATAGACGCGGTTGAAAAACAGTATTCTGAAATGTTCAAATATTCACGCAACCTTTCTAGAATTATCCGTACTCTAATCACGAATGCTGATTCAATGCAAAAAACTGCGGAAGAAGATGCAAAGGCCTTAAAGAACCTAAGAAAAGATTTGGAGGATACACAGGCCCAGCTTTCTATTGCTCAGAGGGACGCTACCAACTTCAAACAACAGTTTGAAGATATGCAAAAACGTTATCATGACTTGCTTGAATCTCATACTCAAGAGCGTTCCGAGTTAAAAAAGCAAGCTGATGATGCTAAGTCAGAAGCCGCTAAGACGCGCCTTGCTTACTCTGATCTTGAACGGAAAAATGCCGAGTTGGCAAGGAGGAATGCTGAGCTAGAAAAGAAAAACGATGACTTGGCTTCAAAGCTACTGGAGGCGGAGAACAGAGCTGCCCTGGCAGAGGGCAACGTTGAGTGTGTTATGAAATCTGCGGAGGAGGCCCGCAAACAATTGTCAGAGGCGGAGGCAGAGATTCAGGGTTTCGGGGAATTAATGATTGAATACTTCGCACATATCATCCGTCGCCGAAACATTTCTTGGATTGAGGATTATCCATCTACTCTAGTCCAAGTATGGAGTCAGATTGTTGAGTGGGAAAAAGAGGAGCTCAAGGTCGATTGCATCGATGAAGACAAGCTGATGGAGAAATACTTGAGGGATGATGAGCCAGAACGCCTAGCTGAAGGGCGCCGCCTCATTGCTGATGCTATGGAAGAAGAGAGGCGGAGGACTAAACAGAAGAACATTCCCGAGGCTGGTTCCTCTTCTACTGCCCCCCGCAACTCCTGAAGTAGAGGGGTATGATCCTGAACACCCGGGAATCCCTCGAACAACTCTACTATCCCCTATCCTCGAAACGGCATCAGAGACAGCAGTTACCCCTGCCGAGAAGTCTTCGGAAGGTATCCCTACCTTTTCTCCTTAATTCGTCAAGGCTATTTCTACCTTTCGCCATGTGATTGAGAAATCGATGAAAAACCCATTATCTTCTCCTGAGTTGATAACTGTTGCTTCTCACTCTGTAGGTATTGAGCCATCCGAAAAGACAGAGGTGACTCAGGGAGCCGCGCCTGGGGAAGAACCTACGGAGAAGGCAAGAGAGGGGAAGGACAAGGTTGCTCCTATAGATTTGGGAGAAGGAAGCGAACCTTCTAAGGCTGAAACTCCCCATGATGAAGAAATGATAGCATCCTTAAAGGATGATGGCGGCGACGGAGGACATGAGGAAGATCCAGAAGTAGCAATAATCGGGGAGTCGGAAAGCGCAGATGATGTTACTCTGGCTGCAATGAAAGCCGATCAAGATAAACGCTTGCAGCTAAAAGCTGAAGACTTAGACCCTGAAGTCCTCAAGCCTCTCGCAGTTGTGGATGCGGGATCAAGGTTACTTGTTAAGCTCTCAACTAGATCTATTACAGAGGAACTCGCTAAAAAATCTTCTCTTGATTCCAGCGCTCCGCCCTCCGGGAAGAAGTCAACCGGTGCCAGCACCGCATCTTCAGGAAAGAAAAAATCAAAGCGCATCCTGACTGAAGCCGAGAAAGAGGCGAAGGATGTGGAGAAAGCCGCCAAAAAGTCCAAGCCTCACTCGAAGTCTAAGTAGTGGGTTGTCTTATGTCGCTTTAGCATTTAGTGAACCAACAATTGCTGCTACAAGAGTGGCTCTTGCACCTTCTTTTTTAGCTATTTTCCTGTACAAATTCATTCATTCGTAAATAAAAAGTAATTCATTTTCTGCAATGTCCGTTTGTCAGTAGTTCTGCACTTATGTAAAAATGCATGTCTTACTATAGTTATGAAATGAAGTTACGGAGGGAGGAAATATGTGTGTACATATATCCCCCCAGTCAATTCTCAAAAATTATTTAAGGTTTAATCAAGCAATCTGAATGCTCCCGATTTTCTGACGGGATAGCATTTTCTGTGTCGTGAATGCCTGTCGTTTTTTCTGGCATTTCTTTTATACTCTCCTGTCTTATACTCAGGTTAGAGTTCTTACTGAGGCGGTCCCTTGTTTGGGTGCACCATCATGCCTCAGAGGACGTCGTCTTCCCGTCCTTTTATACTCTCTCTCTCTCTCTCTCTGGAGAGTTAGAGTTCGAGCTCAGCAACCTATTCACCCCTCGGTTTTTCAGCGGGGAAGGGTCTCTTTCTCAGCGCTCAGTCGGAGATGCTTTTATACTCTCTCTCTCTCTCTGGAGAGTTAGAGTTAAGAATGTCGTTTTCTCATTCTTTTATGTATTGTCGCACAAATAGTCGTTGTGCTTTTTCTTATGTTTAAACTGTTTTCAACCTTTTCAGGTTTTGAATTATCTTATATTCCATAATAACAACAGAATAGTCGATGAATGTATATATATAATGCATAAAAGTAAATAACACACGATATTTTTATAGTGGTTCGGCTAAGTCGTAGCCTACATCCACTTTATAGTCCTTTATTCATATCATCAGATTTTCCTAAGGCGAGTCGTGCCTTATTACAGAGTTCATAAGAAAAATAACAAAGAGTACAACATTTCTAATCCAAATATCACATCAAGTGTTGGGCATTCCATGCCCTAGGGACTTCTTCGCCATCTACGGTCGTTAACTTGAAGGTTCCTTTTTCAAGTTTCCGTTGGATGACAAAGGGTCCTTCCCACTTTGGACCGAGGTGAGGAAGGGATGGAAAGACTCTCTTTAACACCAAATCTCTTGGTTCAAAAGTCCTAAGGCGAACTTTATTATCGTAATAGCGTGCCATCTGACGTTGATTTCTTGCCGCACGAAAATCTGCTTCGTCCCTTTTTTCTTCGACTTCATCAAGAGACTCAAGTAAGAGTGCCCGATTCGTCATCGGGTCATAATACGTCACCCTGTGGGAAGGAACTTTCAGCTCAACTGGAATTACTGCTTCTGAGCCAAAAGAGAGAGAGAAAGGGGTGTGACCAGTAGCCGTCTTAAATGTTGTCCGATATGCCCACAAAGCTAGGGGCAATTCGTCAACCCATTTTGCCTTTGCGCGCTCTAACCGTTTCTTGAGGATGGATTTTATTACTTTGTTTATTGCCTCAACTTGCCCATTCGACTGCGGATAAGCAACCGCAGTGTATCGCTTGTCGATCTTATACTTCTGGCAGAAATTTCTGAATTCAGTACCATCAAACTGGGTTCCGTTGTCCGTTATAATGGTCCTTGGGATCCCAAATCGGCATATAATATTTCTAACCACGAAACTTATCACCTTTCTTGCTGTGATTTTGGTCAAGGGCTCAGCTTCCACCCACTTCGTAAAATAGTCCACAGCGACTATTGCATATTTCGCTCCTCCTTTAGCAATCGGTAGAACTCCAATGATGTCAATTCCCCACGTGGCAAATGGCCAAGGACTCACCATTGATTTGAGTTGGGTCGACGGTGCTCTGGGGATTTTGGCGAATCTCTGGCACTTATCGTAGTGTCGTGAATAATCAGCTGCATCTTTATTAATTGTGGGCCAGAAGTATCCATATCGCAATATCTTTTTCGCTAAAGTCTGACCTCCTGTATGATCTCCACACTCACCTTCGTGCACTTCTCTTAGTACACGTTTGATGTCGTCGTGTGCTATACATCGTAACAGGGGCATAGAAAATCCTTGCCTATAAAGAATATCATCTTGTACGACATATCTGGTAGCCTTGCGAACTATAGCCCTTTTCTCACTCTTCTTTGATGGGAGTGTCCCATTCTTAAGGAAGTTCTTAATTGGGGTCATCCACGATTCCTTCTCTGGTTCCGCTTCGAAAGCGAACTCAATTTCCATCGACTCAAAGCTTGGCGATTCCAACGTTTCAATTGGAATTATTTCAGTCTCTTCTGGATTGTCGGAACTAGCCAGCTTTGTCAGCCTATCCGCCTTCTGGTTTTCGGCTCTTGGGATATGTGTTATATTGTACCGCTCCAAGTTGCTCAATAGTTCTCTCACTTTCCTGAGGTAGGCAATAAGTCGAGGTCCCCGAGCCGCAAATTCCTCTCGCACTTGGCAAACAACGATCTTGGAGTCACAGAATATGTCCAACATTTTTACTCCGAGGTCTTTAGCAAGCTTCAGCCCGGCAATCAGGGCTTCGTATTCAGAGTCATTGTTAGTCGCCGAAAATTCTAATCATAGAGCATAATATAACGACCGTCCTTCAGGAGTGACTAAGACGATTCCAGCTCCGGACCTTCGGTCGTTCTTGGCTCCATCTGTGTATAGCTTCCATGGATCTATCTTTAACTCATCCTCGGACTTAACCACTCTGTCATCGATTACTTCTTCCTCTGGGATGGTGAATTCTGCTATAAAGTCTGCCAGAGCTTGCCCCCTGATCGACCTTCGTGGTTGAAAATTTAAATCAAACTGACTTAATTCTATATTCCATTTGATCAACCTTCCCGATGCTTCGGGTCTCTGCAACACCTGCCTCAGGGGCTGGTCAGTGTATATGGTTATTGGATGAGCTTGGAAATAGTGACGAAGTTTTCGGGATGCGATTAGGAGGCTGTAAGCGAGCTTCTCAATCTTTGGGTAGTTACGCTCTGCCGCCGCTAATTTCTTGCTTACATAATATACTAGCCTTTGCACTTTGTCTTCTTCTCGAACCAGGGCTGTGCTAACGGCATGAGCCGAGACTGCCAAGTAAACAAACAATTCTTCGTGATCCACTGGCTTTGCCAAGATCGGTGGTTTTTCTAGTAGTTCCAATAAATTTCAAAAGGCCTCAACACAGTCCGGAGTCCACTCGAAGTTCTTTCCCCTTTTAATCAAATCAAAAAACGGGACGCATTTGTCCGTGGCTTTGGAGATAAACCTACTCAACGCAGCTACTTTCCCCGTAAGACTTTGGACGTCTTTAATTCTCCTCGGCTCTTCAATGTTTCTAATTGCTGCTATTTGGCTAGGATTGATTTCAATTCCTCGGGAGCTCACAATGAAACCTAGAAATTTTCCCGATGCCACTCCAAATGAACATTTCAAAGGATTCAACTTCATCCGATACTTTCGCAGGATACCAAACATTTCTGCTAAGTCTTGCGTATGGCTGGAGGACTGTTTCGATTTGACAAGCATATCATCCACGTAAACTTCCATAGTCTTCCCTATTTGATTATAAAATATTCTGTTCACCAAGCGCTGATAAGTGGCTCCAGCGTTTTTCAATCCGAATGGCATTACAACATAACAATATAATCCCAAATTTGTAATGAAGCTCGTATGTTCTTGATCTGGCACGTGCATAGGAATTTGGTTGTACCTAGAATATGCGTCCATGAAAGAGAGAAGTTCATGACCCGCTGTTGAATCTACAAGCTGGTCAATCATGGGAAGTGGGAAACTATCTTTTGGGCAAGCTTTGTTCAAATCTGAAAAATCAATGCAAGTCCGCCACTTTCCATTCGGCTTCTTTACTAAGACAGGATTCGATATCCAGTCGGGATATGTCGAATCCCGAATAAATCCGTTCTGTTTCAGCTTCTCCACTTCTTCTTTGAGAGTAGCCGACCTCTCTGGGCCTAGCATACGTCTCTTTTGCTTCACAGGCGGATGTTTCGGGTTTACATTTAGTGTGTGACTTAGATGGATGGCGATATCCCACACATGTCAGCGTGGGTCTAGGCGAACACGTCCAAGTTCGCCTTCAAGAAGTCTGTTAGTTCTTTAGCCCGACGTGGATCCAATTGAGATCCAATCTTCAAGACTCTTGTTGGATCAGCATCATCAATGGGAATTTCCACTGTCGCTTCATTAGGAGTTGCATTTCTAGTCTCTGGTTCCTCGTCTTTTCTGGGATCCAGGTCTTCAGGCGTTCCTTTGGGCAACTCCATCGGGGTTGATCTCTCTAATTGCTATGCCGAGCCCTCCTTTGGGGGAGACGAGGCATCTTTACTCTCGATGTTAAGTCCTTTCATCAACATCTTCAATTCGGCAACATAGCAGGCTCGTCCGGAAACTTGATCCCCTCTCATTACTCCAGTTCCGGCTTCAGTTGGGAACTTAAGCAATAAACACCAAGGGGCGATACAAGCTCTGAACTCACCAAGGGCAGGCCTCCCCAAAAATGCATTATAAGGCGAATCTACGTCCAACACTACAAACTGAAGCATCCGCACTCTTCGGCGTTCTCCTTGCCCCAAGGTCACGGGCAATTCTATGTACCCCATGGGAGCTGTTGACGCCCCGTTGAAGCCTCTGATCCATCCTTCACATGGCTTCAAATCTTCAGATTCAAGCTTCATCTGATCGAATGACTTTTTAAATAAAATATTTACAGAACTTCCGTTGTCTACTAACACCTTATGAACCAAGGCCGGCCCAATGGTGGTAGTAATGACCAACGAATCATCAGTGGGTGATTGGATCCCAGTATTATCTCTGCTGCGGAATACCACGTCGTCAAACATTGTCTTCTGTTGTTTTATGGGGGCGATATCTTCCAAATCATCACCTTCATTCACATCTACGTGCTTGGCAGCATTTACATATTGATCCATTGCTCTAAAACTACGGATTGCTGGGTGAGGTCCACCCACTATGGAGTTGATAACAATTTCCTTGCCTTTCTGCTGTGCTGTAGGCTTGGGAGCAGATTGAATTTGTTTTGGAGCCTGCTCTCCTTGCCCCCTGTCCCTCGGGGCAACCTTATATTCATCCAGTTTCCCTTCGCGCAGCAGCTTCTCAATCACATCTCTCAAATGCCGGCATTCATTGGTTGAATGCCCATGAGTTCCATGAAACAAACAAAACTTCCCAGTTGCCCTTTCTTTCTCTGTCGAGCCACGAGGTGGCGGTCTTTTATATTGCAAAACGTTGTATGTATCCAAGTAAATGTTCTCCAGGGTGTCGTTCAACGGTGTATAATTCTCATAAGTCTGGAATCGGGGCCTTTTGCTAGGATCACTTCCTCTATTTCTATTTCTTCTGTTACCGTTCGCATTACGGTTATTGTTGTTGCCCCCATTTCCAGAATTGTCGTTTCCACTCTTGTTTCCCACATTCACTTCGACTTTTCCGGAACTTTCCCCAGACTGCTTCACGGCGACGTTACTCCGAACATTTTCTTTTGAAGCCGCTTCAGACTTTCTCTTTCGGTTTGCCCTGGCTTCCTCTCATCTTAAATAAATATCGGCCTTTTCATAGAATATCTCTCTCGTGGAGGGTGTCTTCCGAGAAAGGTAATCTCCAAACTCGGATTCAGGATCGACTCCTTCTTTTAATGCCATCAAGATGGTTGGCTCATGCGGGTCACTAACTTCAGTCGCAGCTAAGTTAAAACGGTCAAGATATGACCTCAAAGATTCTCCTAGCGCCTGCTTAATTCTTGATAACTCAATAACACTTTTGGACTTTCGGGTATGGAGTCGGAACTGATTCATAAAACGTTCGCTCAATTCCCTATAATTCGATATCGAACGAGGGGGAAGTCGGGTAAACCAGAACAGCGCCACATCTTCTAAATAGATCGGGAATGCCTTACACTTCACTGCATCAGGAGCAGCAACAACATTCATGAGCCACGAATATCGCATCAAATGCTGCCCTGGATCAGTTCTCCCATTGTACTTGTCCATCTGTGGCAGGTTAAAGCACCGAGGAAACTGAAAGTCGAGGATGTCGTCAGTGAAAGGAGTATGGCTCCGCTCAATGCCATAATCTTCATTGGTATAGTTCCGGCTCTCGGACATAATCTGGCGCACCATTGCCTGTACATCAGCATTAGTTAGGGGCCGTTCAGGTTCCCTGGCCCTGGTATCTGGGTTCCTTCTGGGCTCTCGTTCAGGAGACGCCCTTCTTCTTTGAGCTGCTTCTGCTCTACTCCGTTCCCTACGCTCCCGGTCGATCTCGGGAGGAGGGGACTGGAGCCTTTACCCCTGAGTGGGATCATTGTTTCCTAGTGCTCGTGCAATATCCTCGCGAGACCCCAAAGATCCGAATGTCAGCTGCTCCAAATTTTGAGGTCGTTCGAGCGGCCTTCGTTCACGAGGCCGCTCTTCCTCGGAAGAAGAAGACTGATCCACTGGTGTGTGACGAACCGGAGATGGGGTTCTCTATCTACGGAGTTCGCTAATTTCCCTGCTCATGAGTCTCATATTTTCTTGCATCATGAGATTGGTGCGCTCGTGGATCTTCATAGCCTCCCTAGTACTCTCAAGCATGTCAAGTAGGCGCGAGAAATCTCCTTGAGTAATGGGCACAGATGGATTGACCTGATCATTGACCCTGGTGGCTGGAATCGGAGCATTTGTAGGGACTCAAGTAGAGGTTCCAACATCACCAAGTGTCGGATCGGTTCGGAGATGGGAGATCGGGTCGGTTCAGAGCTGGGGAGCCTGGTCGGGTCGGTACATGGCAAGCTGCTCGGGTCGGTTCAGGTTGGGGGAATGCACTGCTTCAGAATCTCCTACCCGGATCGGATCGGAGCTCTCCCCCTGAAGGCGGTTCGGGTTTCCTGTATCGGTTCGTCCTGCTGCTGAGCTCTGCCCACGAGACCTTGTCACAACCGCATTTTGCTGATCTTCGCCAGCTCCATTTCCTCGACCAGATTGAACTTCTTTGCCTTTTCCTTTGGCCATGGTTCTTCAACAATCAATTCAACAAATATCCAAGAGCTTCGAAACTTGAGGATTAACTTATTTGAACTCAACGGTCCAAAAAGTAGAACGATAATCCCGAAAAACAAAGAATTCAGATGGTTCTCAGTGAAAACACCAAAATGTTAGACCAAAAAGTGGTTCTAACACCCAAATTGATTAAAAGCAGAATGAAATAAGATCAAAAGAAAAATTAACACACAGGATTTATAGTGGTTCGGTGAAGAAATGCCTACGTCCACTTGTCTTTCACTATTTTCAATAATGTAGTTGCAATTACAATGAAATATTCACTGAATTTCTCTCACAACTCACTTGCATTCACTCAATTATCTAAAAACAAATAATGAAAGAAGATTTGGATTTTCCGGGAGTGCTGGAATTCGGGTTATGAAGGTGGTTCAACTCTCAAAGTGCCAGGAAAAAGATCCTTTTCTTTGTCTCCAGAAAGGGTATTTATAGGTGAAAATTCGCTTAGAACCCGATCCGGATCGGAGCCACGTGTCGTCCATCCCACCAGCCTCGGGTTCGAATGGATTTCTATGTTGACAACGCATCAGAGCAGTGGACGTTATGGGTAGGAACTGGTCATAGCCGCTCCGAATAACCAGGCGCTCATATAGGGGAGTGACGTGGAAGACAGGCTCGGATCGGAAGGGTGTGCACAAGGGGTTCGGATCGGAGTACCCGATCCGACCCGGATTAACTTAGGACTAATTCTTGTTTTTACTCTGCTCCGCTCCGATCTGTCTTTGTAGCAAGTAGCTCTCCGCTCCAACTGGCAGTAGGTTACTCTCCGATCCGAACAGCTGTACTTCTCTGAGTCCATCAGTAATAATTCACCGATCCAAACAGCAAAATCTATCCGATCCGACCCGCTTCAGTGCTTCGATCCGAACCGCTTCAGTACTTTCCAAGTTTTTCAATGTTTCACATCTTGACTTTGTGTTGCCCAGTTCACAAAGTGGGCTAACACAACGCATAATATAGGCTAGACTTGTATAGTCTAACACCTAGCACAAAGATAAATTATCACAACATGTAGACAATTAAAATAAATCTAATCATAATAGGGGTGAAACTTGCATAAACTACACATGTTAAGAATCAAAAGGTGTCAACTTGTTAAATGTCTCAATTTATATGATATGATCATAGCCCAAATCTATACATAAACTTGCATATGGGGTTTTTAGGCAACATAATGATGGTGTGAACTAGCATAGGATATCACATATGTCATAGCATAATTCTAGATGTCATAATAGATGTCTTGGCATATGTTCATAACTTTTCTAATCAATCTAACTTGCATATGTGACTTGTCATATAGATCAACATAACCCAAACATGATGATTTAATTAATATGAACTAACTAGCATAGATGGTAACATCATGGCCTTTTTAACATGTATGATTCATCACAACTTAGCATAGAAACTTTCAACATACATAACATCATCATAGCATGATTTACAACATATAAGATATCATCATCACATAACATTGGATTTACAATATACATGATAGCAAAAGGGGTTTACAACAACATATATGATAATTCACATCATCTACTCATAATCCATTCATAACTCAACCTAATTAAAATGATAATAATCTTGTTAAGATCATCATACTCACAATTTAGAGAAGAAAAGAGAGAGTTTTGCTTTGCTTTAGGGTTGAGAGAATTAGAATTGAATTTGCTTTTCTTCTTTCTTAGTTGGCGGCGGCTCCATTGATTTCCATGGCGACGGTAACTATTCTATTTTAATTAGGTTTAGGGTTAGCATTAGGATGTATTTATAGGTGTAGGAAGTTATTTAGGACCATTAGATTAACCCTGAACCATGAGAACCAATCAAATGCAAAATCTGCATTTGAGCGAATCGGCCTACGGGTTGACAGCCAAACACCCTGGATTAACCCCTAGTCGACCCAGCGGAGCTAGGGTCGACCTCAAAAATGGGCCGGTTCGGTTATTCCCCCTCCCAATTCGCTGTTTTGAACTTTTTCGCATATTTAGTTATTTAATTTTTAATTTATATATATATATATATCAATATATATATTTCTCTGCGCAACCCATTTCACTTAATTCTTTTCTAAAAATTAAGTATACTTTAATTTGTGAATTTTAATGTTATAAAATTACGGGGTGTTACATTCTCCCCTCCTTAAAGGATTTCGTCCCCGAAATCTCCAAGTCAAGAAGAATGTATATCCTACCATCTAATCGTCCATCTAATCAACCATCAAACACCAGCATCCATTGTCCTTAAAAGACTTCTAATGCTTTAATGTTTATATGCATGCACAACAATCCACCCGAATGCAACAACTATATGATAATACAACCATTATACATCCATTTTACTAAATACATCCATATATATGCAATATGAAGTGACTGACCCGATCTTGTGCCTAATAGTGTGTGTATATGCATCCACGAGCAACCACTAGCAAACACTTGCATCCACCATACATATCATGTCTCAAACACATGTTTCAACCATAGGATTATCCTAACTAAAGGTCAAAGATACTAGCGAGAGGATATACTAAAGATAAGATAAGTACAAGCTAAGCGATAAAGGAGAAATTAAAGGACATACCCTCAAAAAGAAATGGGTATCGTGAACGCATCTTCTCTTCCGTCTCCCAAGTAGCGTTGCTCTCATCATCTCCCCATTGCACTTTGACTAGTCTGACCCCTCGATTCCTCAACCTCTTGATCTTCGACCCAAGAATGCGCGTAGGAGCTCGTCGAATTGTCGCATCACGCTCTATCTCCCCCTCTCTAAGCAAGCTCGGCTCTACCACTTCCGCGGTCTCGTGCAAGCACTTCCTCAAATGTGACACATGGAATACGTCGTGTACACCACTAAGTCTCTCGGGCAACTCCACTCTATACGCCATCTGTCCAATCCTCTCCTTAATAGGAAACGACCCTACAAACCTTGGTGCTAATTTCCCAATGGACCCAAAGCGAACAACGTTCCGTAATGGAGACACTTTGACAAAGACCATGTCCCCAACTTCAAACTCGA
The DNA here is from genome assembly GCA_030737875.1 of Allium sativum. Lineage (NCBI taxonomy): Eukaryota > Viridiplantae > Streptophyta > Magnoliopsida > Asparagales > Amaryllidaceae > Allium > Allium sativum. The sequence goes on from CM060912.1 coordinate 156,261,597, forward strand.
GATCTGTCCTCCTCTTATCCGCATAAGATTTCTGCTTATCCTGTGCTGCTTTCATCCTCCTTCGAATCAAGTCGATCTTCTCCGAAGTCTCCCTAATCATATCGGGCCCAAGTAAGATCTTATCCGTAGATTCCCACCAACATGTAGGTGAACGACAAGGTCGTCCATATAAAGCTTCGAATGGTGCCATACCAATGCTCGACTGAAAGCTATTATTATATGCGAACTCAACCAATGGAAGATGCTCTTCCCGTGTACCCCCAAAGTCCAGGATACATAGCCTCAACAGATCCTCTAGAATGCGATTCACCCTCTCAGCCTGGCCGTCCGTCTGAGGATGATATGCGGTGCTCAAACATAACTGAGTCCCTACCGCCTCTTGTAAGCTTCTCCATAATTCGCTAGTGAAAATAGGATTGTGGTCGCTCACTATGCTAGAAGGAACACCGTGCAAATGAACTATCTCTCGAACGTATACAGAAGCCAACCATGGAGCAGTCCTCTTACTCTTCACGGGAATAAAATGGGTGCTCTTAGTAAGTCTATCTACTATAACCCAAATTCCCGTATTACCCTTCCTTGATCGCGGTAATCCATCCACAAAATCCATCGAGATGCTTTCCCATTTCCATAGTGGAACCTCCAATGGGTGAAGCAACCCACCGGGTTTCTTTTGCTCCGCTTTTACTTGTTGGCACACCAAGCATCTAGCGACATACTCGGCCACGTCTTTCTTCATGCCGGCCCAAAAGTAAACTCTCTTCATGTCTTTGTACATCTTGTCCCCGCCGGGATGAATGGTCATCTTCGAATGATGTGCTTCGTCAAGAATAGTCTTCCTTAGGTCATTGTCTTTTGGTACACAAAGTCTACCGTCCCTACGTAACCAACCCTTATTGTCTAGGGTATACCTACGGAGATGGCTTGATGACTCCCCTCCTTTGAGTTTTTCTACTAACTCAATAACCGCGGGTCGTCTCGCTGTGCCTCGCCAATCCGTCCCAAAAGCGTAGGTCTGACCTCCAAGGATGCTAGCAAACCGAGTACGAAGTCAACGGAAGGTCTAAAGTCAAACATCGAAATGAATTCTAAACTTTGCTACTCAACAAACAAAGGACTTAAGGATAATCTTTTTCTACTTAAGGCGTCTGCCACCACGTTACCCTTGCCAGGGGTATAGGCTATTTCGAAGTCATAGGACGCTAAGAACTCCATCCACCTTTGCTGCCTTAAGTTCAAGTCCTTTTGAGAGAATAGGTATTTTAAAGATTTGTGGTCAGTGAATAGTTCGAATTTCTCGCCAAGAAGATAATGACGCCAAGACTTAAGCGCGAAAACAATAGCGGCCAACTCTAGGTCATGTGTGGGGTAATTCTTCTCATGCGCTCTCAACTGCCTTCCACCATAGGCTATTACTCTGCCCTCTTGCATTAAGACTGCGCCTAGTCTTGTCCCACAAGCGTCAGTATAAACGGTAAACGGCTTACTCCCGTCTGGCAATAATAAGACTGGGGCTGAAGTTAAAGCTCTCTTCAAACGTTGGAACGCATCATCACAATCTACGTCCCATGTGAAAACTAGGTTCTTCTTCGTCAAGCGTGTCAATGGAGCTGATATCTTTGAGAAGTCTTTGATAAACTTCCTATAGTAGCCAACCAACCCCAAGAAACTTCTCACTTCGGTAGCATTTTTAGGAACCTTCCAATCTTGGATGGCCACCGCCTTCGCGGGATCTACAACTATCCCTTCTTTTGAAACCACGTGTCCTAAGAACCGTACTTCCTTCCTCCAAAAGTGACACTTAGAAAATTTAGCTTTAAGCTTATGCGCTGGAAGAGTCTCCAACACTTCCCTAAGATGTAGGGCATGCTCTTCTTCATCCTTAGAAAAGATCAAGATATCGTCTACAAAGACTACCACGAATTTGTTAAGGTACTCCCTAAACACCCTACTCATCAAATCAACAAAATATGCTGGGGCGTTTGTCAAACCGAAGGGCATCACTAGCCATTCATAGAAACCGTCCGGAGTCCTAAAGGCAGTCTTGTCTATGCTATCCTCAGCCACTCTCAACTGATGGAACCCAGTGGCTAAGTCCAACTGCGAGAACACTGAGGCGCCAACTAACTGATCGAAGAGATCGTCAATCCTCGGCAGTGGGTGTCTGTTCTTCTTGGTAAGTTTATTAAGTTCTCTATAGTCTACACACAGTCTAAGGGACCCATCCGCCTTCGTGGCAAATACTACAGGAGCACCCCACTCCGATGTACTTCATCTTATGAACCCCTTCTAAAGCAACTCCTTCACTTGCTTATCGAGTTCCCTCCTTTCACGTGGAGCCATGTGGCGTACTGGCAAAGATATTGGTTTCGCATTATCCACAAGATATATTCGAAAATCTATCTCCCGCTTCGGAGGCAAGCCCTTCACCTCCTCAAACACATCCGAATATTCTCGGACCACTCTAACAGATCGTAGATTTTCCTCAGACGCGTCAAGCGATTCTAGATAACTTAGCATAACCGAATTTATGGGATTACAGAAGATTTCGAGAGTGTTGCCAAGGTGAGTCACGAGCCTAACTACTCTCCTTTCACAATCAAGAACGGCCCCATTTCTGGATAACCAATCCATTCCTAAAATTAGCCCATAGCCCGTGAAGCCCAACACACATCACATCTAAATTCAACGCTAAGTATGGAAATTTCCAAATCCAAACACATCATGGACAAATAAGCTGAGCCCCCTATTGGATTCGAAACAACTAAGGGATCCTCTACTAAACTGGTGTTTAAGTGCAGTGATTCAACTAATGATGTAGAGATAAACGAATGTGATGCGCCCGAATCGAATAAGGTACGGACATGATGATCAAACAGAAAAACTAAGCTTTCAACAGAAATGGTTTTACCTCGTTCTTGCAGTGGTGGGACCGCGAGAGCCTGAACTTGTCCCCTAGCCTGCCCTGGTGCCATAAGAGCCTGCACCTGTCCTCCCGAGGTAGCTCCTGCCCTCTGCCCCTTCTTTGGGCCGTCCTTCACTAAATGTCATGCATCGCCACAATGGAAACAACCTGTCTTCTTTTTCTTTCGGCAATCCTTGCTGAGATGGCCTGGTGTCCCACAGTTAAAACATTTCTTCTTTCCCTTGCCGTTATTGTCTTTACCACCCTTCTTGTTTTGCTGTTGCGGTTTCTTCTGATCCCCCTTCTTCTCGGGTGCCTTATCAGCTTTAGCGCTTTTCTCCTCATGCATAAGCGCCATTTCTACTAACTTCTAAAAGGTGGCCCCCATAGGGATGTGGGTCATAGCCAACCCTTGCAATGGTTCATTCAAGCCATTCATGAACCTTAGAGCCTTCTTCTCCGGCGTGTTTACTAAGTCCAAGCCAAACCTTGCTAACTGATTAAATTTATTCACATATTCTTTCACTGATGAGCTTCCTTGCTTCAATGTCAAGAACCTTTCCATATATAGATTTTCTTCCGCCCTTGAGAGAAACTTCGCCTCGAACCTACGTCTGAAATCCGCCCAAGAGTCAACAGGACGCTCCCCATTAGTGACCTCCCACCAAAACGAGGCCTCTCCCTTCATCAACCAAGCTGCTAATCGAACTCTCCTCCCTTCTACTACTTCAAAGATTTCTAGCAATTCTTCCACCTCCTTAAGCCAATCTCTAGCTTCCACAAACGTTTCTGACCCTTGAAATGGTTTTCCACCCATAGCCTTGAATTCCTTGCACGTCTTTGCAAAAGTATCTATGCGAGGAGGAGGAGGAGGAGGAACGGGTGCAACTGGTGGTGGAGGAACATTGGCTGGACCTGCAGCGGCCCTAGCCTCCAATAGCCTCCTATACCATCCTGGTATCGTTACACCGTCGGGTAGATTAAGATCTTCAGCCATGCTGAAACGGAAAAGGAAAGATTCAAAATGGAGAATTCGAAAGATAAAGATATGTGGCTATTGGGGATTATGTTTTTCTTAAAAACTTTCCTCTTTAAATTTCTCATTAAAACATGTTTTTGAAAGCACTTCTTCCAAAAATAACTATTTTTCTAAAGTATTTTTATCTGTTCTGGTAACCTTAAGCTCTGATACCACGTGTAACACCCCACGTCCATTAATGTCACTCACAAAGGGAATGCATTAACTTCCATGGAGGTTATAAGTGAATATAGAACAGAAAAATTACAACAAGACAGATAATAAATAGTACTTGGGAATCTAAAACTTCATTTTATTGTAGTGGAAATTAAACATGTTTGTTACATCATAAAACCATAGATCATAACCAAGTACAATATCCATCTTCATAAAAACAAAATACATAATCCCATTACATAAATAGCCATTAAAAAGATAACAAATGGACTTTACTTCAACGGTCCAAGATTTCCAAAGAGAGATGAAGCAATTCAATCAAACTCCACTAGAGCTGGGCCCAACGTGAGGACCTGGAGGGGGAAAAACGATAGAAATGGAGGGGGTCAGACATAAAGTCTGGCGAGTATGATAATTCTAACAATACTATTATCAAAATAACTAGACTAAGGCATAAGCTGGAAGGCAAGTAAATGTCTGAACTCTTAGGAAGATAAAGATAGCGTTTAAGATAACGTTAAAGATAACGGTAAAGCAACACCTAATTACTAACGAATGATTACTACACTGCACTACACATTACTACACTGCACCGCACCAGTCACCCTAAAGGTTGATCCCACTTGCTTCACACAGAAACTTTATAAATAGCCTTGTGTACCCCTAGCTGACTACATAGGTGTCGTCTGCCCCTATCTCCACTAGGTGTACCCCACTACCCACTTTCGATCGGCTCCCTACTCGTAGATACCCGTGCTGGCCCCATAGTGGGGTGTATCACTCCCCTAAAGTGGCAACCCGATACAACTTGAGAATGCACGGCTTATACCTACACGATGCAACAACGTCTTACCTACCAGCCCGGGTCCACACACGCATACGAAACCCGTTGGACTTGCGTTGCCACCGCTCCCCGTTTTGGCCTCTTACAGTCGAACCCAGCATGCATGTCCCGTCCTCGACTTGGGTCGAGCCCACAAAGATACATTTGGGATACTGGTCGAAATGGGCCCCCATAAGCTACCCACCTAAGCTTGTCACTAGTATATCCCACTTAACCCTCTTAGTCATGTTCATTTACATGTGTGTTTGGTTAAGTCTTACTAATCGTATTTCACATGCCTCTAAGGGCACCCCCTAGATTCCTCATGCCACCCAAGGCACCTACTTAACCCCCATGTCCTACCTTACATGTTTATCTGGTTAAGTATTTCTTAATTCATTCAGGCCATAACCTCATAAAGACCTCTCACATTAGACTGGCATTTATGGCAGCTGGATTTGCCGGGCGGGTCCGGGCAGTCTTACACCATAAAAGAGTCTAACCTCGTGTCTTTACAACCGTTATCCTTTAGTTTAGGCCTAGGACCTCTCACATTGGGCTGACATTTGTGACCACTGGATTTGCCGGGCGGGTCCGGGCAGGTTTACGTCACAAACGAGTCCAACCTCATGTCCTAAGCATTGATTAACACTTAAAATCTTTTACCCCAGTTTTAATAATTCCCTATTCAAATTATTAATTAAGTCAACTTTTAATGATGTCCATAATTGACTCAATTATTGCCATCCACTTATGGCATGCAAAATCATATCAATTGCACCCCAACTTTTTAATATTAAATCCTTAATATTACCCCTACCCCACGTTTATACGTTCGCTTATTCAACGCATAATATAGGCTATACTTGTATAGTCTAACACCTAGCACAAAGATAAATTATCACAACATGTAGACAATTAAAATAAATCTAATCATAATAGGGGTGAAACTTGCATAAACTACACATGTTAAGGATCAAAAGGTGTCAACTTGTTAAATGTCTCAATTTATATGATATGATCATAGCCCAAATCTATACATAAACTTGCATATGGGGTTTTTAGGCAACATAATGATGGTGTGAACTAGCATAGGATATCACATATGTCATAGCATAATTCTAGATGTCATAATAGATGTCTTGGCATATGTTCATAACTTTTCTAATCAATCTAACTTGCATATGTGACTTGTCATATAGATCAACATAACCCAAACATGATGATTTAATTAATATGAACTAACTAGCATAGATGGTAACATCATGGCCTTTTTAACATGTATGATTCATCACGACTTAGCATAGAAACTTTCAACATACATAACATCATCATAGCATGATTTACAACATATAAGATATCATCATCACATAACATTGGATTTACAATATACATGATAGCAAAAGGGGTTTACAACAACATATATGATAATTCACATCATCTACTCATAATCCATTCATAACTCAACCTAATTAAAATGATAATAATCTTGTTAAGATCATCATACTCATAATTTAGAGAAGAAAAGAGAGAGTTTTGCTTTTCTTTAGGGCTGAGAGAATTAGAATTGAATTTGCTTTTCTTCTTTCTTAGTTGGCGGCGGCTCCATTGATTTCCATGGCGACGGTAACTATTCTATTTTAATTAGGTTTAGGGTTAGCATTAGGATGTATTTATAGGTGTAGGAAGTTATTTAGGACCATTAGATTAACCCTGAACCATGAGAACCAATCAAATGCAAAATCTGCATTTGAGCGAATCGGCCTACGGGTTGACAGCCAAACACCCTGGATTAACCCCTAGTCGACCCAGCGGAGCTTGGGTCGACCTCAAAAATGGGCCGGTTCGGTTATTCCCCCTCCCAATTCGTTGTTTTGAACTTTTTCGCATATTTATTTCTTTAATTTTTAATTTATATATATATATATATATATATCAATATATATATTTCTCTGCGCAACCCATTTCACTTAATTCTTTTCTAAAAATTAAGTATACTTTAATTTGTGAATTTTAATGTTATAAAATTACGGGGTGTTACACTGAGTGTATTTACTTAACCCCAACCTCTAGTCTAGTTAACATGTTAATTTGGCTAAGTGTATTAACTTTACTTAACCCCACCTTCTAGTCTAGTTAACATGTTAATTTGGCTAAGTGTTTCATTAGTTACTTAACCCCTACAAATCTTGTCTTGTTACCATGTGAAGTTGGTTAAGTGTCCCTATGGACTTAGCCCTCCCATCCTAGCTTAACTGTGTTAAATTGGTTAAGTGTTCCTATGGACTTAACCCTCCCATTCTAGCTTAACTGTATGGCCCTAACCCCACCCACCAGTCTAGTTATCATGTTGAATTGGTTAAGTGTCTTAGTGGACCTAACCCTACCATTATTGTTCTAGCTTTAATTAAATAGATTAAAGCCACGACCACTCACATTAGACAGATATTGTTGCGATTACTGGATGTGCCGGTTGGTTCCGGGCAGATTTACATCGCAACTCAGTCTAACCTCGGGTTAGGCCTATTTGTGTTTCCTAGTTCAAAGGGTTTTGACTAATTTTCAAATCAGGTTTTGAAAGTAACCATCCCGTCCGTCGGATCAGTTAGGGATAGCCAGGGAGAGCAGGAAACTTGTATTTTCCAAACCCAAGCCTAGACACTATCCTCTCTGTCACCCTAGAACTTTCTGGTGTACCATTAAAAGAGATGTCGTTAATAAACCTTTAATTTGTCTAAATTTGCCTTTCCTTATTTAGGACAAATTCTATAAGTAAATTAATCCTAATTTACTTATTTCCCAATTACCCTTTTAATGTAAATTGTCTACATTTATTCTCATGGCCCATTTCCCGCTCTAAATCATATCCATGCTTTTTGGTATGTAAACTATACCGAATTAAGGGTCACTAACCATGATTTTGCTAAACCTGCCAATTACTCCCAATTATGGCCTATTTCAAATTTATGCCAATATACTTACCGTGCCAAATTAGCTAATCCAATTCCGATTCAACATTCTAATTCACGTCAAACTAGACTTATTACTCTAGTTCACTATTCATGTAAATGCTAGATTTACACGTCAATACTAGATTCAAATTACACATCTTATAATTCATGTCAATTTTATCCAATTTGCATTTCTATGAACATGCCGTAATACATGTTCCCAATTTATGCCAATTTCCAAGTTAAACTACGTTTTTAGTAAATTTCATATTTTGCCCAAACCGCATTCCCACCATTCGTATAATCGTGATTCAGTCTAGATTATAAATAAGCTAGGTTCGTAGAAAATAGGGAATGAACCAAAGATAGACATACTAACTGGCATAAAAAGGGTTGAATAACGATGTCTGTTCAAGAACTTGGGTAGACCTAACTTAATAGGTAAATTCCCAAGGTCTAAAACCAAAGAAAGACAGAGTAGAGACGCGGGTTCAAGAACATGGGTAGACCTAACTTAATAGGTAAATTCCCAAGGTCTAAAACCAAAGAAAACCACAGACAGAATAAATAATTGGGTTTAGATCCAATCTCATAATCACAAAACTTAAGCAACATTTTCCTAGTCATGAATCCTAGGTGTTTAATCACAGATGTCCTTGTTATGTCATAGGCAATAGTTTATGTTTTCTAATCAAAGGCATAGGTTTAGTCAAGGAAATAATCCTCATAGTCACAGTCACAGTCATAAGCAATGTTCGTAGTCATAGGCAATGTTCATAGTCATAGGCAATGTTCATAGTCAAAGAGGCATATGGTTCTAAGGTCCATAGTTTCATAGTCACAGTCTTATTTGTCCTTGAATCATAACAGTTCTTAATTTGGTCCAAAGAAATAGGCACTGATTCAAATAGAAAGAATTGGCATACTCTTTTATTCCTTTAATTTCATGTCATGAATAGAGAAAACGTTCAAATCTAGAAATAACTGACTTACAGAGATTAGATTAGAATAGAAAGATGGCATTGCTATGATTCGTAGAAAAACAGTCGTTGCAGTCGTTCAAATCTTAACTTGAATTCTAGCTTGAATCTCCTCTTTGAAAGTCTTTGAGCAGCACCTCCTCATCTTGATTTATCTTATATATATTATTTTATTTATTATTTAATTAAGAGGAGGAGAGGAGGCCATGTTCACTAAGAATTTTTGCAGCATAAGGGTAGAGAAGAATTGTGAATAGAGAAGGAGTCTAGGGCTGTTTATATAGTGTAGAAGTCAACGAATCTGGTCAGGATGGCGTCCGAATACAGAAGAACGAACCAGGTGCAGAAAACAGGAAAAAGCAGGGGGGGTCGACCCCCAGATCGACTACCCAGTCGACCTGGGTGCCCCAGGTCGACTACCCAGTCGACCTGGGTGCCTTGGGCGGGAAAATTCCCGCCCAGCCCATTCTGGGTCCGATTTGAATTTTGAACCTGACCTGTTTTGAAATTTGAACTTCGCTGAATCTTCCGGAGGCCGTATCTTCCTCATACGGACTCCGATTTACGCAAACTCGAACTCGTTCTCATGCAGAATTCCGAGACGAACGCAATGGCGCAGCACGTTTCCCTTGATTTTGATTTTAAATTATAATTCTGCCTTGATTTGTTAATCTTAATGTTACTGAATTACGGGGTGTTACACAGGATTTTAAAATTCTCATATATTTGATCCAATTATTAATTTCAACTCTTTTCCAAGTTTCCAGAGTTTTTAATTCAATCCTAGTTTTAAATTCAGATTTATTTCATCTAATTTTGCATATTATGCTTATATAATATTTCGATTGGTTATTTATATAACCAACTCAATTATAAACCTTATTTGATCATAATAACGATCAACACTATAATAATCTCAAGATATATACTCCTTTTTATATCAAAATATAATTTGGGTAAAATTATTTCATTTACCCTCTTTTCAAAACATACTGTGTCGAATTACTCTGTTCAAGAGTTTAGAAACACTTATCGATGCAGTTTGCATTACTGTTTCGACCAGAATTCATAAACCACTCGACTGACCAATCAACACAATATAAAATAGTTTTTATTTTAATTTACAAATACGCGCTCATATATACATACTCAAACTCAACCTAGAGTATTACTAACTCCACCTCTATTGAGTTACGCCATGGAGCCAAGGTAATCACTTAACCTTTAGCTCTGATACCAACTGTAATGGCCGGAAAATCCGTACCAATTTGAGCTGACTAATATCATACACATTCAACTCAAAGTGCACGAAAATTCAGATCATTATTAGAAAGAATTAAGAGGATAAGAAAGATAAGATGGAACTAATAGAATAGAAGAAGAAGAAGAACATCAGAATCAGAGTAAATACGAAACTCACAGCGGAATGAATAAATTGTATTATATAACATAATCTTGAAATACAAATCTGGATATACATACCATTATCAGAGTATATAACTCATATACATCACAGCGGAAATAATTTCTACATAACTAGTGGTGAAGCTTCCTGCTTTGAGCTCCTCCAAATGTATCTGTAAAAGCCTGAAACACTTGACTGCCCGTACAAATTTGGGCACCCAAGAGTTTAGGGAAAACAACAAAATAAACTCTGGGTCAGTCATGGGACTGGTGTGAGTAAACTCCAACCATACTGTTTAACCTTGAAAATCCTTTTGAAACAAAAGGATAATAGTAAGACCAGCCCACACGTAAACATGGACGGTTTTTACCTTACTATAACCCAAAATACTTTGATATCAAAACCAGTGATATTATGATAATGTATAAACAAATAATTATACAAGTAGTAGAACGCTTGCATCTCACGCTCCACATGTATATAGTATAAAATCATAAACCGCAGGGCGCTTATTGGAGAATGGATTCCAACAGACAAGGTATGGGAACATCTTCTGATCAGTGTACTCTAGAGGGGATACACTCAGGGTTCAACAAGAACGTCTTGCAACCCGGCCACACATGACCGACCACTCATTTAGCTTGAGTGTATCGAATATATTGCCACCACAGTTGTAGGCCATCCAACCGTCATCCGAAGATATAGAATCGAAAAGAAGTATAAATATGAATTTTCTCTAGATCGGTGACAATACACCCTGCTTGGGGATGACCCAACTAGCCATGCTGCCTAGCCCAACTTTTGTTACTTCCTGGTTGTGAGGCTAGAGGCTACGTCTATCTTCAGAACATCTGATCACCATTCACTTTGAATGCCACATCATAAAATCCGTAATCACGTATTGATTACACAAATGCACACTGGGTGTAGAATAAAGAGAAGTTACCTTCTCCCCACCAACTTGGTATATTCGTTAAAATCAACAGCGTGACCGTTGGAAATACTCTGTCAGACACTCGTCCATACAAGTTGTCCTGGGACTGGACAAACAAAAAAACCACTCTAGAACTGGATGACCCTTGCATTTTACTCCGTCTTCAATTATCTTCAGTCTATCTAATTCGCAGCGCTTATTCCTATACGGAGTGGTTTTCGGATAATATATCCAACCGGTCTCTCCATATTGACAACGATGGTCAAAACACTTCGATAGTCGGTTATTTAACTGTCGAAGTAAAAACAAACATTCATTCAGATGTATAACTAGACATCACACAAACATGGGTACTTTTTTATTTAACATTCGTTTTTATTATTCGAATTCCCATATCTTACCAGATATTTCTCAAAATCTCGTTTTAACCCTTTTCACACTTCTTAGAAAACATTCCCAGTTATTATAATTCTTACTTTCCCATGTTCCAGAAAATATATGTTATCAACGTTTGATCCATTATTTTCACATTCTTTATTTCTATACTTGGATAATCTACCTTATTTACATTGGAAAACATTTCCAATTTCATGTCAGCCTTTTAATTGGCTCCACGTTCACTTTTAAAACATTATCCACTTTGAAATGTGAATACCATCCCTTATTATAGAAATCTAAACACCTTTATCATATACTCTTTATTAACGTAATAATTTCCCTTATTTTATTTACCGAAATCTCTTTCCTACTTTTATATTCCTATTCCACTTTATAAACTCTATTTCTAAGTCAACTTCTTATCAAAACAATATCCAGTTGATAACTAAATACTGATTCCTATCCCATTAACATTCATTTGTTTAAAACTAAATGTTAATTATCCTATCAGATTATAATTCCTAAAAATGATTTACTTTAATACATTTGACATCGTCGAATTAAAATCTCAAATCCTAATGGTTTAATTCTAATCACATTTCGAATATCGAAATGTTGTCATTGCTTTCTGAAACAATTTCCAATACCTCTTTCTAACTCGTTCTTATATTTCTTTGGACAGACATCGTTACTTATTACTTTTAGAGTAAGTGGATTTCAAACCAACTATTTCCATTCCCTAGGAAGTGCTGCTATATATAAAGATCACGCTTAAGTTTGGTTAACAGCGTTAATTTATCGTTACAGTTCAAAACTTGTCATACGTTGTAATATCCTCCTTTATAACTAATCTCAACATAACAGTCACGCTTAAGCCTAGTCAACAACGTTATTTTATCTCTATAGTTTTAAGACTTGCAATAAGCTGCCATATTTCCTTTATACTAATCTTGACATCTCTTTCCGTTACAAACTGATATCGTGCTTCGATAATAGTGAAGCCATTTAAGTTGGGGTATTTTATTTACCTCTCAGACCTTGATCGACAACGTCCTTACCTGAGAACAGATATAAGTCTGTATAATATTCATCAAATCGTATTTCCTTGTTTTATATTGGAATATGGTTTTATAACACCATATTCAGACTTTGAAAACTTGATTATTTATAATTATTTACATTAGTCATTAACTCTTCGCTTCATCTTCCTTAGACAAATCTATTTAAAACTTCTCTTATCGAAAATCAATAACGTTATTTGTCTTTTGACAATCTACTTTTTATTCGAATTATTATACCCAATTCAAGTAAACATCTTATTACAAACTCAATACCATCTTAAATGAAATCCATTTAAGAACCAATTACTCTAATCAAATAGTGATTAACTTGATCATTTTCTGAAGTAAAACGGTTTACTTCATTATTAATAAACAATACTAATTACACTAGTTCAATAACTATTTAAAACTTCATTAATTAAAAAGGTAATCAAATCTTATTAATTTTGATTAATTTATCTCTAAACATTTTCATTAGATTAATTGAAGACCAATTAATCAAATCATCAATTTCCAATAAACGGTTGATTTAATCAATTTCAAACCATCAGTAAATTCGTTAACTGATCCTAGTTACTTTATACTTTATTAGATTAATATAATTAATCTAAAAATATTTCTTAACAGTTTGCCTTAAACTAATTGTCCAAATTATTTACTTGTCGGATAATTACAGGTTCATACTTCTTTGACTAAATAATCGTTTATATTTACTTTATAAAATGAACTATAAAATACCAGTTTATAATATAACTTCTATTATAATTTAAACTTCGCTTTAATTATAAAAATATAATTTTTATAATTAACTTTGTTGATTTGCCTGATGGCCAATCAACTCCTTAACAACACGATGGTTTTACGGTCGTCTATTACCACTTTCTTAATCGATATCGTTTATTGATTTATCGAAACAAATGTTGAATTTTCGTTCAACATCAACATTCACGTGGTGTTTTACTGTCATTTGGGATCAAGCAGTGTATATATAAAGCAAACCAGTTCATATAAATATTGAGGAATCCGGTTGGGTTCCTCCAACCGGTTTCCCGCACCCAAATATGTTAGTCAACACAATTAACACTGATTCCATACTAGGGAATATTATAATTGGTGGAATCAGTATTCAACCTATGCACAGCCAATTTAACGATAATCTACCTAAACGACCATCACACAACATTCAACCAGATATTAAAATATAATTCTAATAATTTAAAGTAGATCAGAGTGAGTGAATTTACTCACCTTGGCGCGTTAACCGTTTAATAACGATTTGCGTTGGTTGATTAAACCCGGCCTTCTTATTCTGCCATAAATTGTAACGTGCTCCAAACCGGCTTCACTGCATATCCTGCGCCCATATAGTCTTAACGTAACTGATGGCGTTAATTTCCTTAACCGTCTGTTATGCCGCTAATCACCCATCTAACCATGTTGTTCAACTCGTTAGCCCCCTTGCCATTTGTGATAGTTTTGAGCTTCCATACTCCTCGACATGCCAGTTCACTTAGACACCATTTCATGCGCCAAGTGCCAACATCCAACTTCATCATTTCCATGCGAACATCCCACAAATTCATCTCTACGTCAGCACCTCCCTGTGAAACCCATGCAGCGCCCCTATACGTTTAACTCGCTACCTTCACCATTGTTTCCCTCTGTCTTTCCTCACGTTGTCTTTTTAAGCAAACGCTCCAGTACTTAAATATAACCCATTTGCTGCTTCTCTTTATAACGCCATTTACTGAACCTTGGCCTCACCTTCACTTAGCATGTTGACAACACCTCCCATTTTCTACTTTCAGTTCTTCCTTTGATCTTACTTCCACCCCTCTATTTCTTCAAAACGCATGACCTTATACCCCCTCAGACTGTCAACGTCCACTACATCCCCTCATGCTACTGTAACCGCCTATTTTCCCGATTCTCCCATTGAAATGCGTGCTCTATCCAGTGTGTACTGGTACCCAACTGTTTGCTCACTAATCCTACTAGCGCAGGGCTCTCAATGCCAGAAAACTCAAGTGTATACGTTCTGAGATTTAAGGATTTTATTGTTGGAATGAATATTGATTTCTTTTCTTCTTTTCACAACTCATAAACTTGCGGTGTATATATAGCACTCAAAGGAAGAAGGATAAGGACGTTGTCAACTTCATTCGTATAGCGTAGAGGTGTATTTTTCAACTTAGATGTGTATAGGGGAATGGATTATTTTGCTTCAGAAGAGCACAATAGGTCATAGGGTATGGTTTGTTTACTTTAGTGCGAAGGAACCGTATTATAATATTATAACCATCCATCAGTATCTTATACGTTTTCTCTGTATATAAATATACCATGAGGTCCTTTGCACGTTCATAGGTTGATGTAGGGTGGATGGTATCATTTTTCAATGATAAGCTTACCGTAAATCAGCCTAATTTATGGGACGCTACATGAAAGTTGTCCCTTAAATATGTATAAAAATCGATCTCTTAGCTCATAAGGAATAAAGGAATGACACTCACGATTGCTTAGGATGTAGGTTACTGTAATTGGTCGGTGTACAGGCAAGGTTAAAATATGTTGAACCATTTTTAGAGTTCATAAGCTAAATTTGTTTTGAAGGGTCATGTTCATGCGGTTCCTGCTATATATAGGATTCCATTTATTTTCGGACTCCTACGGACAGAAGTAAGAGTGCAGTCGTACTCAACAAGGTGTCACGATCCCAAAAATATAATAATACCAGTAGTTTGACTTATATTTTGAAACCCCGAAATATCGATATAGGGTGCAAAATACTTCAAATAAAAAGTTGCTTATTTAATTAATTAAAAATTTCAGTAAAATTCTAAAGATTAAATTATCTCTATGTCTCAAAAGAACCTTATCCAAATTCGTATCTGATATCTAGTTATTTCAAATAAACCGTTACGGTCGATATACGATTTCATAGCGACTTTTCGAATATTTGATTTGGACATATCTTGTAATCTATACGACGAAATCTCCATTTTCCCCTTCCGTTGGAAAGATACTGTTTGACAGATTCCAACGTTTCCCGTTTCGAAGAAATCCGCTTTAAAACGAGTCCTGTACACTCAGTTGAAGTTCAGAACATTAAATTACGAACTGCAGCGTCGTTATGAGCTCGATTATATTTAATATATATTTTCATACATTCAACTTCGTTTTAATCAATATATAAATTCACTTATATTATGAATTCAATATTTAAACTGTTTTAAATATTCAAATACGAACCGACAAAAATGCGGGAAGTTACAAAAACCCCACATGGGTATTGGGAGGATATTTGACATACACTATTCCCAATATTTAGTTGTATGTCAATCAATGGATTGATAGTCTGTGATGAGCATTATTTATTTATTTTAATGCTCACACAGTTGTAAATTGCACTCTTGATGTTGTACGTATTTTTAATGATTGTTTTTCATTATTTTTGTATACTTGCGATGTATGAAATCCATATAAATAACGTTATATGGTAATTGATTGGGTCTCATTCCAATTTGGAAAATAAAGAATATTCTAAAATAATATTTAGTATATATTGAAATGTGAAGCCGTGTTAAGTAGTTAAACGCCATTTTAAAACGAACAATATTTATATCGATTTTATTCATTTTATAATGAATATCGAAAAATGATTTAAAAATCTGATCTTTTGTAAGTATTATCATTATTCGAATGATATAAAATATTCATTGTTTGAAACAAAAATATGTAGCTATAAAAATTTACATTTTTATTGTATGAAGGTTAGATTAAGATATTGTTATTAACATGTTAGCGATGTTATTATAAAAATAATCATATGTTAAAAATATGATTTTGTTCACTTAAAAATGTATCCATTAACATGTAAGTGAAGTTAAAAAGATGCATGCATGAAGAAAATAATTAGACAATAAAATTCACATTTTTATTGTACTGTTGATTCATTAAAAAGAATCATATTTAAAAGAATATGTTGTCACAATAAAAATTACATTTTTATTGTACTGTTGAATCATCAAAAAAATTTATGCTTAAAAGATAATGTCTTTACAATAAAAATCGCATTTTTTATTGTATGTTTAAATCATTAAAAATATCCATTGTTTGAAATGGAATATGTTAACAATAAAAATATACATTTTTATTGTGTATGTAGGAATGATTTAAAATATTTCAATGTTTTAAATAAAATGTTTAAACAATGAAATTACATTGTTATTGTATTATAAAATCATAAAAATGTAAATCATTTACATGATAGCAAAGTAGGAAATATTATCATTTTAATATGATAAGGATGTGGAATATTCAATTTTGATATAAGATTGAAAATGAAGTTGAAATCATTTTAAAATGTTTTATAAATAATTTATAAAATATGTTTTAAATGGAAATCGACGAAATATATAATATATATATATATATATCATACATATAATGGCCTGAATAGAACGCGTCGCGCAGCGACCATTCGCGAATTTCGATCATTAA
Source organism: Allium sativum (assembly GCA_030737875.1). Lineage (NCBI taxonomy): Eukaryota > Viridiplantae > Streptophyta > Magnoliopsida > Asparagales > Amaryllidaceae > Allium > Allium sativum. The sequence goes on from CM060912.1 coordinate 156,278,732, forward strand.
CTTTAAATTGATGTAACGGGAGATCCGACCGTCGAATTCTCCTAAAACCAGAACCGTTGGGTTCGTATCGAAAAGAGACTTCCAAAGAATATAACAGATTTGAAATACAATGGTTAGATTTGGAGATATGTCCAAATCAATTTCAGAAAAGGTCGCTACAGATGCAGTTCGGTGGCCGTTATTGGAAACCGACTGTACGGGCGATAATAAAATTATTAAAAATATGGAAAAATTATGTAAAATCATAATAAATGATTTGGAAAGATTTTTGATGAAAAAATTCTAGTTTTGAAAAGATAAAAATATATTTTTATCGAAATGAACTAGTTATTGACTGGACTAATAATTTAATTATTTTTAGAAATAAATAAATTGGATTTGAAAATGGTTTTAAAATAACCAGAGTTTTCCAAAGAATAAATTGAAATGGATTTGAATGGAAATTATCTTCGGAATATTTTGATGTTGGATTCCGTTATTATATGAATATTGTGGGAATTTGGAAGATATATATATCGTTAGTCCCAATACAATATTTGTTGGTTTCAGAATTTGACATTATATATATGCCAATATAATTTTTATTCAGAACCTTACATTTAATATCAAATGGGATTTTGGGTTTGTCGTGAACGGTGTCTTTATTAACACTGTTCTTAAACCTAGTTTAGAATAAATCTTTTAATTAAGATTTAGGAAATTTTACCAATTAATTTATATTAAATTGGAATTGAATAAAAGAATTGGATTTTTTGGTTTATCGTGAACAATGTTTTAAATAACATTTATTCTTTAACCCAATTAACAGTGAAGAAATAATTTGGAATTTATAAATCTTTTATTAATATTTAAATGGAAATTTTCCGAAATAAAGTTTTCAAATTTAATATATTAAATTGGAATTGAACGGAATTCGATTCGGTAATAATCGAGATGAGCTTCTGTGAATGAAGGTTGTTATTATATATGGAATGTACAAGGCTTTGCCATTATTCCATTTATATTATTAGTATGATAAGGGAATTTATATTGATGATATATTATTATGATTTCTGTGTAGATTCCATTTGATGGAAGATGATTTTGGGTTTATTGCGAACAATGTTTTTAAATGACATTAGTTCTTTAACCCAGTGAAAGATAAGATTAATTTCTTAAATTTAAATAATCATTAAGTAATGATTTTTTAGATTAAGGAGAATAAGTTTAAAAGGATTTATCTTTGATAAAATTAATGGGAACCTTTCCGTAAAAATGCGAATATTTTATTAAAAGAATATTCTGAGTTGGAATGAGGCACTGGATGTGTTTTTATAGCACCTGATTATAAATTACGCGAGTTATTCGAAAAGACTTGGTTTAACCTATTCTGAATAATGAATACGACGACTAACAGTCGAGGAGATTGAAAACGGTACAAGACTGGCGATCTTCACATCGAATGGATGAGTTGCTACTGATGCCCATGATTGGAGTAGCTACCTTGAAGGGGCTACAATGGTAACCGTCTAGACGTACTTGTTGATTGTTCGGATATGCATGGGCCTCTCTTCCGTATTGGACATATAAGGTGCCTCCAGTTTCGTTCAGACCCAGAACTGACTTGTAAATAGATGGTATGTCTGACACTTTATTCCTTTATGCTGTATTCATTGATCTCTGCTAATATATATCTGTTTGGTGGCGGAGAATTTATTCTCTTGCTTAACACCCTTCTCTGAGACGTATGAGCTCAGAGGTTGTATATTGGCAGAAATCAATTATATGGGATGGATTGACAATGTGGCATGTTAAGATCCAAATGATGAAGACTTTTTGTTGAAAAGCAGAGTCTTGTGGATGATGATCAAAGCATAGCTTTGTGTAGCGTTTCTTTGCGAGCCTCACACCCCAGTATGATGGTGAACTGATGGTCAGGTCAGTATGCTTTCGATATTAGAATGGATTCGGTCAACCGAGATGAGGGATAGGGCATTTCCCCCATTTCCCATTTAGGGATAGAGTAAGCGGTGTTTTCTCTCGCCATGATGTAAGCTGCAGTGACACTTGATTTCCCAGAAGTGCGGATGTGCATTATGGTGTTTTCGCATGCCTGTGACGTAAGTCGTGGAGTATTGCACTACGCGATAGATCTTTCGAATCAGGAGCCATCATGATCGAAATCCAACTTTCCAATACGAGCTTTGCGGTTTTAATTGTAAACCTATATATGGTGACATAGTGGGATGCGCACTCATGCCATCTATGATTGATGCATTTACTTTCGAAATTGATTTCTCCATTATGCACTTATAGTAATGATAAAAGAGAAATTTTGCGTACCAAGCATTTTTGGCTATTATAAGGTAAAACTCTATCCTCCGGCTTGCGTTGCATTGTGTGATGGGACCTGAGTCTTATAATAGCTTCATTTTTCCAAAAAGCATCGCGCTGTTTATTTTATGCACTGACATTCTTGGGGGTAAACCGGTTCCGTGTTATACGGCGTGGTCTCTTGATTTACCTAACTTTAAAAATCAATTTAATAACTGTTTTGAGTTCTCATACCAGTCCCATGACTGACCTGGAGTTTATTGTCCCTTCCTAAACTATGAGTGCCCATAATTTTCCACACGGGTAGTCAGTAGTTTTGGTTTTGTAGATTTCTTTTGAACGGGAACCTGGATTACAGCTGGAGCTATATTCGGAAAGCTTTTCCGCTACGCATTATACTTATGTCTTATTTTCCGCTGCTATGTAATTTTTAAAACTCTGATATTATTTTCTGTTTTATAATTAATCATACTCTGGAATATTCTTGTACTCTGATGTTGTAATAAGCAATGAAATATTCTTCTGTTTTGTGTTCTGATTTGTCGTGTTCTCAACTCAATCCGGGCTTTCTTGTAAGGGGAAGTTTGGGTCGTTTCATCTTCTCTCTTTTCTCTTCCTCATACATCTAGGCTATATCAACAAGCCTTTCAAAGGTGCCTCACATTGGAGTATGGGACATGGCTAACCCATGAAGGGGTTTGTTTAGCCCTTTAACAAACCACAAAGCCTTCTTATGCGGAGTGTCTACCAGCTTTAATCCAAATCTCGCCAGTTGGTTGAATTTGCTCACGTATTCCTTAACAGTCATGTTTCCTTGTTTGAGCACTAAGAATCTTTCCATTTGCATTGTTTTCTCAGCTTTAGACGGAAACTTCATTTCAAACCTCATCCTAAAATCGTCCCATGTCTCCACCGGACATCCAGCTTGGGTAACTTCCCACCAAAATGAGGCTTCATCTTTTAGTAGTCAGGCAGCTAACTGAATCTTTCTTCAATCTTCCACTTCAAAGATTACAAATAAGTCCTAAGTCTCCTTGAGCCAATTCCTTGTCTCTACGAATGTTTCGATTCCACGTAATGGCTTCCCTCCCATGTCACAGAAATTTTGCAGATCTTAGCAAAATTATTTGCTCTTGGAGGAGGAGGAGGAGGAACGACAGGTGCAGCTGGGGGAGGAACGTCAGCTTGACCTCCGGTAGGCGCCGTGGCCTCTAGATACCTACGAAACCAACCTGGTATCGTAACGCCCTCTGGGATATTAGGTTCCCCAGACAAGCTAAAAAGAAAAGGAAAGATATTTGGCCAAAGGACTGAAGGATATTACATAAGGCTTTGGGGCAATATGTTTTCAAAATAGATTTTTTTTTGAAAAATGATTTATGAAAACCTTTTTTAAAATAATTTTCAAATTTTTTTATCTAATCTGGTAACCTTCAGCTCTGATGCCAAGTGTGACACCCTACGTCCGTTAATGTCACTCACTAAGGGAATGCATTAAGTTGAAATGGAAATATTACAAGACCGATATAAAAGCAACAACGAAATTTAAATTTTTATTTCAAACATAAATCATAACATCGTGGTCCAAAATACCATAAGTCTGAAACTACATAATACTCATTACAATAATATAACTTCTGTCTTGTACCATCAGAGTACATAAATACTTAAAAACATAATTCCCCAAAAAGATACAAAGCTATAGTAGAGATAAGAACTTGAGCCATACTTCGAAAGCAGCTCCTAGCAAGATGATAACCGAGTCCTGACTAAGCCTGACTATTCCCACCCTGAGAACCTAAGGAGGGAACGGAAGAAAGAAGAGGAAACAAAATGGGTCAGACATAAAGTCTGGCGAGTCCAGTTACTTTTAGCAAGTAAATAAGTAAAAGTTGCATCACAGGCATATAAGGTGTTTAAAGAAGATAATATCATAAAAGGTAAGTGTGACAGGGTAAACATGATGGAGTCTATACGCTTCCCTAATGATTACTCTGCACTAATACTAGTATAACCAGAATAAGATGATCCCAACACTATCAAATGGTAGACTTAGGCATACGTCAAGATGTACCCTAACTACTACCATAATCGATCGGCTCTTTAATCTACGTAGATACTTTGTGCTAGCCCCACAGTAGGAGGTATCACTTCCTAAAGTGGCAACCCCTCATTTTCATAATGTGCACAACCATATCTACAGGTGTCATGGTCATGTTATCCCCCTCTTCCCGGCCCATGCACGCACATGACCCTGTCGGTTTCCCCCGCCCACACCATCCTCCACATTTGGATCTCTTACAATCAGTTCAGTAAGCGTGCCCCTTCTCCGACCTAGTTCAGAGTACTTTGTTTGATACCTATTCCGGGTTACTAACTGAAATGGGTCCCACACAATGTGATACACGCTCTCCCCTTTGTCTTGTATCCCCCACTAGGTTTTCCATTTGGTTATGTATACCATTAGGGGTCTTTGATTACATAACCCTATCATTTCTACAGGTTATGTTTACTCTGAAAAGGTGTCCTTAATTACATAACTTTATTATTTCCGTCGGTTATGTATACCACTAGGTGTCTTTAATTACATAACCCTATCAGGTTAAGTTTGTTGGCCTGTTTGTAAATATTACCCACCCCCTCAAATTTACTTAACCCACCAACTGTTCAATCAAGTTTACTTAACCCCAACTTAAGTTTATATTCATACGATCCCTATGGATTCACCTAGGTTAAGTATTCCAATTTATTACCACATATTCATTTATTGTTATAGTATGCTAGACCTATCACATTAAGCCTACCATTTGTGGATGCTGGACATGCCGGGCGGGTCCGGGCAAACTTATTCCTCAAATCAGGCTTAACCTCGTGTCTTAGCATGTATCGTATTTGTGCACTTAGACCTCTCACATTACATTCAACATTTGCGGTCACTGGATATGCCGGTCGGTTCCGGGCAGACTTCCACCGCAAGTGTAATCTAACTTTGTGCCATAAGTGCAGTTACAGTTTCTAATCACTGTAATCCTAGGCATTTCATTATTATCCAATTTTACCTATGTCTTTATAGGTGTTCATGCCCCTTTTTCCCATTATGCTCATATTGAATTATATATCCAAATTCATGTTCATAAACATTATCCAAGTTATGCCAATTTTAATGTTTTCCCCCGTTCCCTAACGAATGCATTCACATATATTTAGCGGTATGCCTAGGCTAGAAAGTAGCCTGGCCATAAATAATGAAAAGGAAAAGGTGATGGGAAGATGACAATAGTGATTATTCTAACATAACTGGCATAAATATATATTGGCATAGTGATAAGGTGGACATATAAGAATAGATCTAATGAACTTGTGATAATTAAACTAGTTCTAACATGGTAGGAATGTCATAGTAAACATAGAAAGATCTAAATAATGATTTATATGTCCAACTAGTTCAGAGCCAATATGATAGGCACAAGGTGATCTAAATAACAAACTGATCTAAAATAAAAAAGTAGATCTAACATAGTAAAGGTTAAGATCCACATCATAGTTATGTCAGATGTCAAAGGCTCACAAGTCACAATAAATCTGATATGATAAAGATTGAGATCCAAGTCATAATCAATTCAGAATGTCATAGATTCACAATTTACAATTGACTTAGTATAATTCAGTCACAGGAATAAATCCAAAATATAGTCATATCATTTTTACTTTTATTCATTTAAATCCAAAAGTAACTAAAAACTCACTATGTTTGAATTAGAAAATAGAACTAGAAGAAGAACAGATCTGCACTTGAATCTCTAAATCTTTAATTGTAGAAGAAGGAAAAAGAATCTGATTCAGTCCAGGCACTGATAGCATTTGGCCTCCATTGATTTCCAGCGAAGAAAACAGGAGAAATGGGCCTTTATTTGTAGCTGCCATCCCCCAGAACTCGTTATGCCACGTCATCCCTAGAGGTGTCGACACACCCCTTAGGGGCTCGACCCTGGTGTCGACACCCCCTTAGGGGTCGACCCTAGTGTCAACACCCCCTCTAGGGGGTCGACTCCCCTAGAGCGGGAACTTTGCCGCTCTCCAAATTTTGATTTTTGAACTATTTTCTGGATAAGTTTGGACTGATATATATATATATATATATATATATATATATGTGTGTGTGTGTGTATATATATATGTATATATATGTATATATATAATTCTTCTATGCGTATACAAACTTTAAACCTTCATAACTTCTTCAGACGGTGTCCGTTTTACGCAAACCAAATGTCCACCTTGACCAGAATTTTGAGACGGACGAAATGGCGCAGCTTGTTTCCCTTAATCCTGAATATTAAATTAATTATTATTTAATTTATCCTTTTAATGTTGATAAAATTTCTGGGTGTTACAAGTTCGGAACGTTAACCGAATAGAGATTATTTGAACTAGAATTATATGTTGAGATTCATTTATATCGAATCTAGGAAATATTATTTACTTTCTGGTTTTTATCAAGATTTGTTTATTTATTTAATTAGTTAAATATCATTATTTGTTCAAGATAAAGAATCAAGTTATATTAAATAGAAATAATTATTATAAAATAAATTTGGATATGTTTTCCAAATATAACCAGAGATGTTTTTTTAAGTATAGAAAATGATAATGAAATGATTTTAGAATTAAGAAATGGAGTTAAGAAATTAAGAAATGACTGGAGACTAGTTAAGTTGAACGACTTTCTGGGTATCAATCTGATTTTGGTTTCGGCCTTCGGGATTAATATTTAGGGAGTCGTTCTCTTACTGGTACGGTTACGGACTGAAGATATGGGAGAGTAACGCCGTGTGAATAAAAATGGGAACGTTTTCCAATGTTAATAACATATATTTTCTAAATTTAGAAAATAAGGATTTATGAATATATGGAAACGGGAAATGGGGAAATAAATAAATTAACGATAAATTACTTGAATGGGAAAAATGTTGATTGATAAAAATTCCATTTGGAAATAAGATTGTTGTGTGTATGGATGTTTTCCTTTGATAGTTTAACCGACTATCAAAGTTTTGACCGTTTTTCTGTTGTCAATACGGAGAGACCGGGATCAGATTTATTTTCTGAAAACCACTCAGTATGGGCATTAACGTTGCGAATCAAATATGATGAAGATAATTGAAGACGGAGTTTATGAAAGGGTTGTTTTGGCAATCCTAGGTGGAAATTGCCTAAGATGGATTTACAGAATAGTGCCTTTGGTTTGTCTAGACCCAGGACAACTTGAATGGACGATTGTCCAACAGAATATATCTGATAGATCGCATAAGTTAATCATTTCAAACGTATTTACGTGCATAGCGGAGGAATTCATTTCTCTTAGCCTATACCCATGGTATTTTTGGGGAAATCAATTTGTGATTTGACGGGTATGACGATGTGGCGTTCACAGTAAATATAGATGTAAACTGTATAATAGTACATTATGACCTCAAGCCTCATCAACCGAGAAATGACGAAAATCGGGATGGTAGCATGGCTAAGTGGGTTGCACCCAATTAGGGTATATTGGCACCATCTAGGGAATATTCATATTTGTTACTTCTTTCGCTTCTGTATCTCCCGGGAACGGTTATGTTGGTATACCAACCGTAAGGTGATAATATATTTGGAACATTCATGCGAAATGAATGGCCGGTCATGTGTGGTCGAGTTACAAGATGTTCTTGTTGAACTTCAGTGTATCACTTCTAGAGCATACTGATCGGAAGGTGGTTCCATACTTTGTCATGGTTGGAAATCCATTACCCAATAAGAGCACGCGGTTTTTGATTGTATATTATATATGTAGAGCATGAGATGAAAGCGTTCTACTAGATTGTTATTTACTTGATTTAGACATTATTATAATATCATAAAATATTGATCTTAAGAAATATTTTGGGTTATCGTAAGGTAAAAACCGTCTGTGTTTATGTGTGGATCGGTCTTATGATTATCATTTCTTTTAAAAGGAGTTTAAAAGTTAAACCAAGTGATTTGAGTTTACTCACACCAGTCACATGACTGACCCAAAGTTTATTTTTTTTCCCCTAAACTCTTGGGTGCCCAAATTTGTATGGGAAGTCAAGTAGTCAGGGTTTTACAGGTATACTTAGAGGAGCTTGGAGCAGGAGGCTCCAACACTAGATATATATATATAGTTTATTTCCGCTGTGATGTTATGTGATAACGGTATGTATATACTATTACAAGTTGTATTTCCAAAGTTATGTTATATAAATATTTTATTTGTTCCGCTGTGAGATTCGTATTTACTCTAATTCCGTTTTGTTATCTTCTTCTTCTTCTATTCTAATTTTCTTTCTTTCTATTTCTCACCCTCTAACTTCTTTCTATTAATGGTCCGGTATTTCTCATGCTTGAATATTCGACATTGTGTTTGGTGTCGATTTTCAGAGTCGAAAGTCCCCTGATTCATTACACTCCTGAACATAACATTCCCCAGTTGTATTTGACCTTCGTCCTGGTCGAATTTGACCATCATTCGAGGTGCCTCTATTCCAACATCCACATAAGTAAATTGCCTAAGCTCCATACCATGGCATCACTTTTCGCTAGAAGGAAATGTATGTCCTTTCTTTGCTATCTTTCATCCTATTTTAGGCCATTTACGGGTTGTGAGGCTTGTCGAAGTCACATTTCAACACATAGCTACACTATATTAGCCATATTATGATCATCATCCACAAAGCTCTGTTTGTCAATAAAATCTTTGATCAATCAACAACATAGCATGCCACATTGTCAGTTCACACATATGATCAGTTTCTATTAATAATATAACATTTTAGTTCATATGTCTCAAAGAAGAGTATTAAGCTAAGAGAATAAATTCTCCGCCACCACAAATATATCATCAACAACAACTAATCGGTTATATTATGAAATACAACATCAGACACACATCCATTTATAAGTTCATTCAAGATCTAAACGAAACAGAAGGCACCTTATTCCTTGTCCCTTAAGGGAGAGAGGCCCTTGCATATCCGGTCGATCTCTAAGTATGTCTGGACGACCGACACTTTAACATAATAACGGAAGCTACCCAAGGAATCAACAATAATCCAAACGATGTGAAGATATCCAGTCTTCAACCACCATCTTCAATACCTTTGACAGTCATAGTATTGGTTATTTAGAATGGGTTGAAACCCGGTCTTTCCAAATAACTATCGCATCATTAAAATCAAGTGATATATAAACATATCGTAAGTCTCATTCCAATTCGGAATATTCTTTTATTCAAATATCCTTTACATTGTGAATTATTCCCTTCCATTAAATCTTATCCATGATTTATATCATTTAAACTTCTTTTTTAAATCTTTTCTTGGAAACCATTTCAAAATATTATATATTCTCTTTTCACAAACTTAACTCAAATTAAGGTTTATAAGCCTTAGCTGGATTATTGAGCCGTACAAAAAGGTAATCTCTCATATTGTTATCCGTAACCCATCCAATTCTTCCCATGGAGCAAAACTGGTGGTACCACATATCTAACACCCTTCGTATTTGGTAAGTTTAATTACCTTCTCTCATTTAAAATCTAATAAAGATTGAATTATCCCCTAGAGCAAAACTAGTGGTACTCCATATCTAACACCCTTTGTATTTGGTAAATTTAATTACCTTCTTTCTTTCCAAATCTTTGTTGAAAAATTTATTAAAAACTCTAACATAGTTTTAATATTCATTATATTCAATCAAATCTTTACTAAAAGATTTATTACAACACAAACTTGAGAAATCATATTTCGTTTAACTGGGTTAAAGAAAAATGATATTTAAAACATTGTTCACGATAAATCCAAAATCAAACTTCCATTCAATTCCAATTAAATTTATTAATTGGAAAAATTCACTTTGGAAAACTTCATTAATCTTAAGTAAAAGATTTATTCCAGAAACTTCATTTCCAACTGGATTTAAGAGTAGTGTTATTGAAGACACCATTCACGACAAACCCAAAATCCAATTTGATATCATATCGACTTATATTAAATATTAAATTCTAAAACCAACAGATATCGTATAAGGAATAATGATATCTCTGTCTTCCAAATTTCTCTAAACAGTATCCGTATAATTAGGGGATTTAATATTGAAATATCCAAAGATTATTTCCATTCAAATCCAATATTCATATATTGGAAAACCTTAAATTGGTTAAGTATTTATTACCTTCATACCGTTTTAATCACTATTCTCACAATAGTTAGGTTTCACAAAATAGCTTTATATATTCAAAACTGAATATATTCAATCCAAACCACTTTTAAATCATTTATTATGATTTATTACATTTCCCCCTTTTTAATAATTTAAAAATAGCCCAGTTCATTAAAAACCAATTTTAGGTCATTTACGACACTAGCACTGTTTTATTTAAATTTGATTTGAATTTATCTCAAAATCTAACTTTTGGATTTTAAAACATCACATATCATTGAAAAGGATCTTGTCATTCTAAAATAGATGTTTTCCATTTCAGCAAAATCCGACGGTCGGATCTCTCGATACATCAATTTGAAGTTATTGGTTGAAATTCGTTAATGGTCGCTGCGCAGCTCGTCCTATTTAAACCATTTTATTATTTATAATAAAATTTATCGATTCAGTCCAAATGTATTTAAAAAAATGTTTATAAAATCGCTTTAAAACCGATTTCAATCTCCAATTCAATTTTAAATCAAAATTGAATTTTCTATATTATTATAATAAAATACTAATATTTTCAAAATATAATATTTTGAAATCCAAATTTTCCTAACATCCAATACAAAAATAAATAAGATCAATGGAAAAATCCGATCAAGTTAAAAGCGTCGTTTATATACCTAACTCGAATTCACTTTTTAAATTTATTGTTAAAAAATCTAATTTGAATTAAAACAAGTCGTGTTTAATCCAAATTTCCTTCAAATCCATTTCAATCGTTTGAGAAGTTGTTTGAAATTATATCAACTTCATTTCCAAATCAGTTTGGATTTAAAAATCCAAATTTTATTTTTCTGTCAAATCTAACTTAAATGAATATAAAATTCATTTAAAATTCCAATAGAATGAAATTCAATTAATTTCCAAATCTCATATTCGTAGTGTAAATTTTTCTGTCAATCATGTAAACACATCCATATCAACTACCATCCATCAACCAATATTTATAATATAAGTGTTTTTACCGACAATGCTTATATTCACAGTTAAATAATAATAAACAGTAATAACTGTAAAAATCATCCATGAATCACGAAGCAAACATTGCAATCACAAGAAACCAATACATATTTAGATATGATTATAATAACTTAACAAATCAGTTGAGGGAGTTCTCACATTGGTCGTTTATCGTGAAAAAAGATAAACGTTGATTGATTTGAATTAGGCATTCGATTTCTCCATAAATTACAACGAGCTCCAAATCGCTCCAAACTAGTTTCATTGCGGAACTTGCGTCCATACGGTTCTAACGGATCCTGTTTCGTCAGATTCTGATAACGTATTAATTTTACAAGTTTTGACACACATTAAAATAGTTTAAATTATTTATTATCCACTAATCACCTGATTATCCACTAATCATGTGATTACCCACATAATCCACCTGCTCATCATCTTCCCTCACGTAACACGTTGCTCCATTCATGCCTATTAACGCACGCACACACCAATAAACTCCCTCCATACTTGATGAAATTAAAAACTAAATACAACTTTAAACTTGTCTTCTCGAACTCATCTCCTCTATCCCAAAATTGTGAAACTCGAACTTTCCATTACAATCGTGTCATCCTCCTTTCCTTCACTGTCTACAGTAAGAACCTCGACGTTAAATTTTCCCAAACCCATCAAAAAACAAACAAATGATGCTAAATCTTCTCACAAACTCAAAAACAATAATCAAAACATAAATCATTTCTCCAAAACTCCACAATCCCCAACCCTAGTAATCTAAAACGCATGCTGCACATCCCTCGAACACGTCGAGCCAGATAAAAGTCTTACTAGCGGAAAGAGCAAGCCATGAGGAGCTCAAATATATTTATCTTGCGATTTATAGCATTTTACTTGATTTGTGATTGATTTTATAACTCCCGAATTTTGTTGTGAGGAGAAAAGAATGGCGGCTATGGAAATTTTTGAAAAAAGAAGAGAAATAAGGGTTTAAGGTATGATGAAATATTTTATAGTGCGTGTATATTACTTTTTATTTGATTATTTATTTTATTCAATCGTTACTTGTATTCATCGTTTAAAAATCCATATAACCTCATAAAAACTCCATTTGGGGTGAAAATTAATATACACAAATGGTTTGTCGTTACAAATTTAATGAAACTTGTTTCATCGAATTTTGAGTCTGTTTGCTCACACAACATTATTTTAAAGTCAAATTATTGATCGATTCACATTTAAATTACGCATGGTCATAAAACAATTCCGATCAGCGTGAAATTTAAATTCTAATAATAATATACTATTCCGGATCCGATAAAATTAGTTTCATCAAAAACGAAGGTCATTTAAAAAATGGTTATTTTTAAGGCTTAAATAAAACCAATAAAATATAAATAAATCCAAAAACAACTCTAATAAATAATAATGAATTAATATTATTGTATATATCCAAATAAAATATTATATAGTTTCAGAAAACATACTTGGGTTCATAAGTTGATGTTTTCAAAATTCAAGTCAAATCGACATTCAATTTCATAATAAATCCTTTTATTTTATATAATAAATCATTATAATTTATAAACGATTCCATAACGACTATATAAAAACTTTATTTAGACATAACTCACAATTTATAACACGAAATATTGATTTTCCACTTTTGTTAGAAAGATATAATCAAATAGATTCTAACGTTTCTTTATTTATAGAAATTTGACTTATATTGAATTCTATATATTCATTTGAAATTCAAAAGTAAATATTTCGAACTACCGTGATGTTACGAGTTCGTTTTTCAATTAATATAAGATTATACGTTAAAACTTCATTTTAAATAAATTCTAAGTTGTTATTTCTCAAAATATATCATTTTAAATATTTAATTTTCATTAAATATTTCTTAATATATTTTGGGTCGCTACTTTCTCCCCTATTTAGAAGGATTTCGTCCTCGAAAGCGAAGACGGAACTGAAGGTCGTTTATTTAACAAACTCAACCTTCGTTCTAACCAACTCAAGATCTTCAACTTTTCAGTTTCTAAGAACTTCCTAATTTCTCGAAATTTGGCTAACGCCTTAAATTTTCAAAAAAATAGCCATAACCTCCTTTGTACGGGTCAATCAATACAACTACAACTTGCCTCTTTGGGGTCTCATTAATCAAAAAATAATATCCAAAATGCAACCAGCATGTCAATCGACTCATAAAATTATCAAACCTATTTAATACAATAAATTTGTACCTTTATGTCAAGCATGCAAATTTATTCCTCTTTCTTAGCTTCCGTGCAACAACCTGTCCAACATATACATATATCCAATCCCAACTAATTTCCAGTTTAGTTCAACATCAAATTTGAATTGGTTCAGTTTAACTTCCATGCTCATATTGGTTTATCATTCCAATTTTTTTAGTTAAACTAATTATCACACATCACAACGAGTAATCAATTGGTTGATTAACTTCCCAAATTTATATGTTGCCAAAACATATATCTTTTACATACTCAATGTATAATTTCAAAGCCTAATTACAAACATTAAACTCTAACTAAGTTCTTGGTCCTCACACCAGTCAATTGGAATTATCTAGACATCCCAATTTCAAAACTCTAAAATAAACACTGATGATGTTTGAACTATCACCAGATCATCCCGAGTGACTAGAGTGTGATTCTATATCTATCCAGTATATTTAACACTTCGGATACACGTTCGTGAAGCGTATATGCAAAATTTTCTTATACTCGATAGCCCAAACTCAACATCAAATAAAATACTCAAATTCTTATTAAAATATTTAATTTTTTTAATAATCAAATTCATTTTATATATACACCAAATCGTTTTCTTTTATATATAACACTCATCAAACTCATTCTAAGGAATTATTAAACTTATTACTAATGAGTCACACCTATGGGAAATTACTAATCCTATCTTTGATGATTCTTTCCATCTTGTTCAAATGAGTTGTAACCCCAAAACTTTGAATAAACCAAAGCTCTTATACCAAAATGTGACGACCCGAAAATTCCCGCCTTTCGAATCGACCATAAGCCACACAGGTGTAATCCAAAAGGGCAGAAATCTTCGAATTGTTACGGGGGTACAGCACATCAGAACAAAACACAAAAGAAAAATTCATTGTTATTACAACAATTTTACATCAGAGTAATAGAATATATTAGAGTACACATAATTGATTCACAGCGAAAATATATATATTAGAGGACAGCAAATTACAACACAGTATAAACATAAATACATTCAGTGGAAGACTACCAACTAATCCAGAGTATAGCTCTAGTCATAATCCAGGATCCTACTCTATAAAATATCTACAAAACCTAAAATACTAGTTTCCTGTGTGGAAAATATGGGCACCCAGAGTTTAAGTGGGAAACAATAAGCTCCAGGTCAGTCATGGGACAGGTGTGAGAACCAAAACCGTTATTTATTTTATTTTAAAGTTGGCTAAATCCTGGGACCACGCCGTAAAACATGGAACAGGTTTCCTCCACATGAATTCCAGTCATAAAACTCACAATGCATTTTGAAAAATGAAGCTATTATAAGACTCAAGTTCCATAACATAATGCAAGAGCAAACTAGAGAACAGAGTTCTACCTTATAATAAAAAAACATGCTTAAGACGCGAAATTAATCTTTTATTATTACTAGTGCGTAGCATAAAATCAATTTCGAAAATAAATGCATCAATCTTAAACGGATAATACCTCATCCTATTATGTCGCCATATAGGTTTACAATTGAAAACGCAAGGTTCATATTGGAAGTTAAATTTCCATCAATGACCAAGGAAAAGGATCTTCTTTAACCAATTCGGAACACATCCGTAACGGCCCGAGGGGTTCGACGCTTGAATTCGACAATAATACATAAAACTCGTATTACTTTCCAGAACTCAAGTACCGAAAACACTAGATAGTTAATAGAAAGAAATTAGAGGGTGAGATAAGAAAGAAAGAAATATTAGAATTGAAGAAGAATACCACCATAGAATCAGAGTCTCACATCGTAGTAGAACAAAATATAATATATAAATAAATCTTTATTGAGAGCTTGAAATAAAACTTACAATCACCAGAGTACATCAATACATTCGGACAGTTATAACAGCATGTCCACATATACATCACACAGTGGAATAATAACTATACAACACCATATGTCTGAACTCTTCCAGCACGTTTCTCCACAACATCCGATGACCTGAACCTGTACTCGGTCTGACTCGAGCATTTCAAACACAGGGTCAGTCTAGTGAACTAGGGTGAGAAACCCATTAATTTTATAAACAGTATCCAACTTGATTTTAAAGTTAACAAATTCATTTTTGAAAGAGAATGATAATCGTAAGACCGATCTACACATAAAAACGGATGGCTTTTACCTTATGAGAACCCAAAACATTTCGAAATCATATATATACTCTGATATTATAATAGTGTCTAAATAAAAATAAATAGCAATCAAGCGGAAAGCTTGCATCTCACGCTCCACATATGAAGTATACAATCAAAACCACGGGTGCTTATTGGAGACTAGATTCCGTCTATGACATGGTATGGAACCATCAACCGATAATGTATCTGTAAAGGGGAATAAACTGGGTTCAATAAGAACGTCTTGCAGCCCGACCCACACACAACCAACCACTCATTTGTTTGAGTTTATCGAATGTATATCACCAATGGTTGGGATCAGCAATCGTTTCCCAAAAGGGACAACATAGAATAGATTAAAGAAGAAAATGAAAATTTTCTAAATAGGTGATTATACACCATATTGGGAGCGACCGACATAGCCATGCTGCCTGCCCGATTTTTGTCATTTCTCGGTTGATAAGGCTTGAGGCTACGATTATTTACCTTTTTAGATCAGCACATCAACTTTGAATGCCACATCGTCATATTTGTCAAATCACCAATTGACGTCCTCAAAAATACACTAGGCACGTTTGAAGAAATCAATGTACGTGACCGTCTGGAAATACTCTGTCAGATACTCGTCCATACATGTCATCCAGGAATAGGATGAACCGAAGGCATTCTCCTACTGCATCCAAAGGATCAGTAGCGAGAAGTACTTGCAACCCACAAAATCTCAACCACGACCGAATCACAGTTTAAAAACCTCCGATAGCTTGCCAGAGAAATTCAACAGCAATCCTTCCGCTTATGAAGATCCACGGTCTTCAATGCTCCATCTCGACCATCTTCTGATATCTTCAATGTTTACATATTTGTTGGTCGGAATGGTTCTCGAATATAAATTCGATCCCGGTCTTTCCATAACAACAATCGTTTTGGCTAGTTTTTGATAGTCGGTAGTTAACTATCAAAATAAACAACCATAATCCATAAAAAAATAAAGTGGATTCATTGGTTCAGTACACAACGTCACTTGGCCTCTTTATTTAAACATTTGATAATTAAATTTCTAATTCTTCCAATATTTGAAATCCCACTTTTAAATTCTTATTTCCAAATCAATTATTCAGCTTATAACACTTCAAATTATAGCTTAAAATATTTCTCACATGAGTATTAACTTAACTTCCTCAACTACCTTCGTTTCTAAACTAATACTATTCTTGGATAATCATGAAGTCAATACAAGTTAGGGTATTTAATTTACCTCTCAGACTTTGAGGTGACAACATTTTTACCTTTAGAATAGATAGAAGTTTATCAACGAAATCCCATTCCAATAATTATCCAACACTTCTATTTACCATTGAATCCCTTTTAAAAACCACTTATCTTAGTTTTGATTTAAATAAATTCATTTCACATCTAAATACTTATCTTTATATATTATCGTTAGTTCTTCATTTTAATAATCAATTTCCATCCACTTAATCTTTTGTTAAATCTTAACTCATATTAAATCCTGTTTGAAACTTTTCTTTTGCCTGGAATTCCTTTCAGGAAATAAATCAAGGTTCTGACTCATATAAATATGAGTAAAACTTATTTAAATTTTTTTTCTTAATTATAAACAGGGTCTTACTCAACTCAGTTTCCTTTATCACTATTTCCATTTCAACATATTTACTTTCAAATATTATTCACTTTAAAAGTTAATATTATTATTTTATAGAAATCTTGACTCGATATATCAAAAACAACTTGGTTTTATTTGAAAACAATATTACATATTCGAATTTTATGTGTCGAGTCACTTTATGAATTCATATTCATACTATACTTTAAAAATCTCGTTTACGGTTCAATTACTCATTAATGGTCTAACATCCTTTACATCATATAGTTTACTTCATTATCAACTATAAATAAAATAATTAATCTTTCTTAAAAGAAATATTTAACTTCAATGATAATTAACATTCCAATAAAGGTTTCTAAATAATCAATTCTCGTGCAACTAGTCGACATGGTCATCTCAAACAAGGTTACTTCAATAACCATTTTTACTTAGTTATTTCTTTTAAATTAACAAATAAAATTATTTTAACCAATTTCATTTGGTTTAATTAACAATCTAATTAAATTAAATAATCTCATTTGATTATTTATTGGAAAAATAATAGTTAGTTTAACCGTTGACTGTTTTGTTAAATCGTTGTTCATTTGCTTATGAAACTCATTAATCTTCAAATCTTGCTTCATATACTTGTTTTATAATTACAAGATAAAAATAATTATTTATTTCCCTTAATAACTTTATTTAAAAATAATTTATATAAAATAGATTTCAAATCTATCTTTAGATATAAAAACAAATTTATAACTTCCTTTCTATTGATTTACCAGATAGTAAATCAATCTCTATAAATGATTCTTTTACAGGTCATCTGCCGATAATTACTCAACTAGTACCACCCATTGGTTAATATCAACAAGTGTTGAATTTGCATTCAATAATCAACAATCAACCATATTGATTAAACATTTCATATAATATAACAGTAAAGACATATATGAGGAATCTAGTTGGATTCTTCCAACCTGTCCTTCCTTACATCACAATAGTTACTTCAAATTCAATACGACAATATATTTATCATAGTAAACATAAATAAACAATTTAATAATAATCAATTAACAACATCCAATCAAGCACCCAATTATTTACTTAATACGTTTATATTATTATAAACGTAACCAACAAGGTAAGTTACCTCGTTTGGAATCTAATCGTCAAAAATAATGATTTAAGCGGATTAAATTAAACAAACGCTTAATTTAATCCATGAATATTAAATAATATTCAACATAAAAACAAACAGTCATCCAATCATCAACCATTAGCAAACATTGCACACAAAATAAAAACCAGCTTATATAAAATATAAATGGGATAAACTGAGTGAGTTAACTCACCTGAATTCCATTCGTTGTCAAAACAGACTGTTATAGTTAAATTAAACAAGTTTTTAATTTAATTACAACTTCCAACTGTGCCCAACTCTGTCCAACCCAGGTTCAAAATATCGTGCACGCCAATATGGATCTGACGTCACTTGTTTTATCCAATTCCATCATTGTATGACCAAGTTATAATTTTATATTCATTATTTACTTACCAAAATAAATATCATAAAAACTCTAACAATAATTTATTAACAAATCTTAACGTTCAATAAATCATAGTTAGGCACTATTCAAATATACGGTTTAAATAAACGTTCACGTGTGACACTTGATTGCGTAAGTTTAAATGGGGTTAGGAATGGGTTCAAACTATCCGGGCACGTTACACTGAATTAGACCCATTGTAAAACATCATTAGACAAGAATTATTCCAGGTTAATACCCAACTAGACACAAAAATGAATTCCAGGCCACATGCGAACTACTGCACCTTTTTATAAGTTATGCTTTAAGACTGGATTTGGCATTTTAACGTAAAATGATTAGGCATCCTGAATCACCATTAGGCACCATTGAATCCGTTACAACTCGGCCGCGTTAACTGATAACTTTAATACATATGTATTAATAACTAACTTTTTGCTTACGTTATTACAACATAATCTAATTGGAATTAGGCACTTTTTCTTAACAATGTAATTAGGCGCAAAAGCAATTTACCGTTCATGATCACTTTTACCTTCTGCTTCCAATTTCTTCCTCTCGCATGCTTTTTGTTTCACATGATCCTCTCCATTTTCTGGTCTAACTCACCTTCACAAACTTCATGGAATCCGCCACCCTTCTCTGCCTCGCTATCTACAGACCCTCACGTATCGAGCTCAACTTCCCACTCCATCGATCCAATCTCACTTCTCCCCTTATCTGCTTTGTGTCTTACTCTTATTTTTATTTTTTTCTACTGTTCTTCGAATATTGACTTCAGCACACGATCTGCATTTCCCCTCCAATCATTCTTCCTTTCCTTCTTGATGTACAATAAAGTTCTTGCACTATTCATTCTTCCTCTAGCCTACATGCTTCTTTCTTCTTCTCGCAAAGCACCTTTCTTCCTACAGTATCCACCCCTTCTCACGGCCATCTACTCATGCACGTTACTCCCTTCTCATCCACTGTAGAAAACCAGCACGCCTACTTTTTTGAAGCTGCTTCATTTATCATTTTTGTTTGGGGATTTTGAAGGAAGGAAAAAAATGGCTTGCGTTGCTTCATAGGAGAGAGGGATACGTTCTACGGTTCAAGAAGAAGTGATCCGTCTATATATAATAGAGAGTTTGGGGTACGATAAGAACGATGTTTGTCAACCGAATGGGACATCATAGGTAGTACGCAGCTGAAGGAAGTAAGGATGGGTTTGTAATGAGTTTTCTTAGATAAGCTATGTTGATGGAGACAAATGAAGGCTATTACAAAGATAGGGTGGCGATGTACGTCGTTTGGGTAGGTCCTATGGAACAATAGAAGCTGCAACTCCATATTTTAGTTCTGCGATGGAGAGATTGGGTAAAGGCAATACGAGATTGGCACTGTTTTTGCACGGCTTGCCTGTGTGAATATAGACAATAACATGTGTGTGTATTAAAATAGGCTCAGGCCTGTGAATGAATATAATGCATATGGGGTTGTGCATATTTTTAAATTTATTTATTTTTTATCAGTGTTTGTGAACTATTGTTGTCGACCAACTTTTTGTTTCATATATACTATGCTTGATTTTCAGCCTTCCTTCTCCTGATTGAGCAAAAATGGAAGTATTGGTTAATATACTCAAATGGGATGAGGACCTTAAAGCATGGAGTTAGGTGATTAAATGAGCATGCTTGTTAGATAAATTAACTATAACATCTTATGCTAAACTCTTATACAATTAAGAAATGTATACAGCTCTTTTTAGGTTGGCTTCTTCATCCTACCTATCTATATGTAATAAAGATGTTTGTGGAAATGTATGTAGAACAATCAACTATAACAGATTGGTAAAATAGTAGAATGTCTAAAAATTATTTATACCCTTTTCTTATAAATTTTCACGTGAATGGATTATACTGATACCTAGTGTAAACTAAGGTATGATATCATGCGCAACAGAGTTAGGTTATATAAAATATAGTAGGGTGGTTAGCATGGCATGTGTGAAGGAAAGGAACCTTTCCTTCTTTTTATTCAATTTCTTCGATTTGATACTGTTCATTTTATTCAGTTATTAAATCCTATCATTACCTGACGTTCCTAAATTCGCACTGTCGCCTACGAGCTACAATCGTACTGAAAATAAACATGCCGCTATGTCTTGGTGTTCCGGTCCCAATGAAATTAATTTCATTGAAAACATACTCCATTTGCAAAAAGAGTGCTATTTAGATATCAATTTATCCATTGGTTTACCTTTAAATTTCGCGCACTAACAAAACAACTCCAATTGGCTCCAAACTGGAAATCTAGCAATAACTAGCGATACACATTCCAATAAAATTCGTTTCATCCAAAACGGAGATTATTTGAAAAGTAAGTTATTTTTAAGGCCTATAATATCGATAAAATGTATTTAAATTCAGACCAATTCTATTTAAAGTAATAATAAATTATTATTATTATCGTATTTATCAAAACGGAATAACCAATACACATTTAAAACTCAATATCCAGAAATTCAGTTTAAACCGGTATCCAAATATATAGAGATTCCTTCACATTTATTAAATAAACGGTATTGTTTATTAATGAAATTCCATAGCGACTATTCCAAAATTTGAATTGTATTTAACTTGCAATCTATAACATGAAATCTCCAATTTTCTCATTCACTAGAAAAATATAATCAAATGGATTCAAATGTTTCTTGTTTCACAGAATTCCGATTTATATATTCGAACTCCATTTTAAAAATAAATTTGATATAAAATCCATTATATTCCCAAATCAATATTAAAAACATATTTAAATATTCGTGATTAACGTTCAGAAATCTGGGACGTTATAACTTCTCTAGCAAGATGTCCAGGACTCACATGCATGTGCACCTAGAGCGGTAGAGCCGACCCACCAATTCCCTGTAACACCCCGAATTTTTGAATAATCGAACTAACTAAATTAAAGAATAAATAATCTCAGATGTGAGAATTAAGGGAAATGGGTTACGCCATTGTGTTCATCTCGGAATTCTGGTCGAGATAGAATCCGAGTTTGCGTAAAACGGATATCAGATGAAGAAGATATGGACGAACAAAGTCAGAAGAGAAAAAGAGAAAAAAATAGATTGCACTGGTGCACTTGGGAACTACGCCAGTACAAATTTGCACTGGCGCACCTACCAAGTGCGTCCAGGCCGAGCAGCAGGCCTGCACAGCTTTCTGGTTCAGTCTGCCATTGTTGCTGAGTCCTTTCTGACTCCTTGCTGAGTCATTAGGGATGAGGTGTCACCCTATCACGACTGAATGGTTTTGATTAACCCTAAGATCATCTGACGGCTATAATTAAATTAAAATTCTATATAAATATGAGTAGACTCAAACCCTAAATCAAAATAAAAACTGAAACTATGGCCGTCATGCTGTCATCTTGTAACCTAGAGTAGCTGCCACCAATTAGAGAGGAAGAACAACAAATCAAATCAGTTCTATTCAACTTTAACAACGAATCTTCTTCAAAGGAAAGTTAATACAACTTCAGAACTCAGAATTCAGAACTCAAGACCTTCTTTGAGTTGTGAGTTCGATAATTTTAATAATATAATTAGTAATTTAATTGGATTAAGTTATGATGCGGATTGTATGGATGTGATGTGAATTATTGACCGCATGTTATAGTTATGTTGTAAAACTGTGATGCTATCATATATGTTATAAATTCTATGATGTTATGTTGTGATGTTATCATCTATGATGTAAAGTTATGTTGCTATCATCTATGTTGTAATTTTATGTATAATCCAATCATCATGTTTCATATGCTAGTTTAGTTATGTTGATTCATATGATAAATCATACGTAGGTACACAAGTTTAGGTGTTGATTTAGATGTGGATCATATGCAAGTTAGTAGAGATTAGGTATAACTTTACATGTTTCATGACATCTATTTTAGATCTAAAGTTAGGCTATGACATGTGTGAGTTATATGCCAATTCTACATGCTAGTTTACATGTTTAGATGTAAGTTTACACCATCGTTATGTTGCAAAAATCACATATGCAAGTTTATATAAATATATGAGTTTGGAATATGAATCATGTTATGCAAGTTTAGGGTTATTGCCTATGCAAGTTTACACCTTTGGATGTAGATCTATGACATACATGATTTATGCAAGTTTATGACCATTATCTCAACAATTTTTACACCTTTAGATTTGGATCTATGACATATGTAGCTTTACGCAAGTTGTAACTTTGGCCTATGCGAGTTTTAGATGTAGAACATCATTCTCACATGCAAGTTCACCCCTAGTTTAGATCTAGTTTTATTATATGTATGTTGTGATGTTTTCTCTTTATTCCATGAGTTAGACTATTCGAGTCTAACGTATATTTTGCGTTAAACGAATGAACGTACAACGTGGGGTAAAGGGGATAATATAAAAGATTTAATTGGCATAAATGCCTTAAATGGCATAAAATTTATTTGTGATGAAAATTGGTATGATTTTACATACCATAAATAGATGGACATAATTGAGTCAATTATGGCCATAGTTAAATTTGGAATTAATTGATAATTTGAATAGGGAAAGTAATTCAAATTGGGGAATGATTAATTAGGTGTAATTAATCGTCTAAGACACGAGGTTAGGCTCTTTTGTGGTGTAAGACTGCCCGGACCCGCCCGGCAAATCCAGCTGCCAGAAATGCCAGTCTAATGTGAGAGGTCTTAGGCATAAATTAAATACGTAACAATTGTAAAGACACGAGGTTAGACTCGTTTGTGGTGTAGGACTGCCCGGACCCGCCCGGCAAACCCAGCTGCCACAAATGCCAGTCTAATGTGAGAGGTCTTTATGAGGTTACGGTCTTAATGAATTAAGAAACACTTTACCAGATAAACAGGTAGTGGGACATGAGGGGGTTAAGTGGGTGCCTTGGGTGGCATGTGGAATCTAGTGGGTGCCTTGGGTGGCATTGGAAATATGATTAGAAACACTTAACCAAAATTTGAAACATGTAATTGAAACATGAATAAGAAGTGGGTTAAGTGGGATGTAATAGAGGGGACCAAGCTTAGGTGGATAGCTTATGTCAAGTAATGGGGGCCCGCTTCAACCAGTAACCCATACGTATCTTTGTGGGCTCGACCCAAGTCGAGGATGGGGCACGCATACTGGGCTTGACTGTAAGAGGCCAAAACGGGTTAGCGGTGGCAACGCAAGTCCAACGGGTTTATATGCGTGTGTGGGCCCGGGCTGGTAGGTAAGACGTTGTTGCATCGTGTAGGTATAAGCCGTGCATTCTTGGTGGTATCGGGTTGCCACTTTGGGGAGTGATACACCCCACTGTGGGGCCAGCACGGGTATCTACGAGTTAGGGAGCCGATCGCTTGGGGGTAGTGGGTACACCTAGTGGAGATAGGGGCAGGCGACACCTATGAAGGCAACTAGGGGTGCACGAAACTACCATTATCATTATTAAGTTTTGTAGGCGGGATCAACCTTAGGGTGACTAGTGGTGGTACAGTATAGTAGTGGTGGTGTAGTATAGTAATTATCTTATAGCGGTTAGGGTGCGCTTTAACGTTATCTTAGTTCATCTTGTTTCCTTGTTTACTCTGTCATACTCAATTATTCACAGTCATTTCCCTATTTTCCAACTTATGCCTTAGCCTAGTTATATTGGTAATTATATTGTTAAAGTTATCGCACTCGCCAGACTTATTGTCTGACCCCCTTTGTTTCCTCCTCTTTTCTTTCCCCCCTAGGTGCTCCGGTTGGGATTAGCACCAGTGGAGCTTGATTTTGGACAGCTGTATTTCTTGCTTTTAGAAGATTGCTTGGATCGCTGAAGTAAAGTTCATCCTCTCTTATTTATGGCTACTTTGTATTGGGGATTACGTCTTCCAATTTATGTTCTTTGATTTAGTCAAGATGGATATTATGTACTTTGACTCTGGTTTTGATGATGTAATCAAACTTATGTATTTTCCGCTGCAATGAAATAAAGTTTTTAATTTTTCAAGTACTGTTTATATCTTTCTTGTTGTTGAGTTTCTGTTCTATACTCACTTAAAATGCTCCATAAAAGTTAATGCATTCCCTTTGTGAGTGACATTAATGGACATGGGGTGTTACATTCCCAGTAAGTTAAGGTTACTCCTGAACATATCGTTCCCTGGTCGTATTTGACCGTCGTCCTGGTCATATTTGACCATCTTCGAGGTGCTTCAATTCCAACATCCGCTTAAGTAAATTGCCTGGGCTCCATACCATGGCATCACTTTTTTCGAGAAGGAAACGTATGTCCTTTCTCTGTTGTCTTTCATCCTATTTTAGGCCATTCATGAGTTGTGAGGCTTGTCGAAGTCACGTTTCAACACAAAGCTACGCTGTATCTCCCATGCTTTGATCATCATCCACAAACCTATCCTTTTCAACAAAAGCTTTGATTAATCATCAACTTAGCATGCCATTTTGTCAATTCACACATATGATCAATTTCTATTAATAATATAACCTTGGGTTTCATATGTCTCAAAGAAGGGTGTTAAGCTAGGAGAATAAATTCTCCTCCACTACAGATATATCATCAATAACAACTAATTGGTTATGTTATGGAATACAACATGAGACACACATCCATTTATAAGTTCGTTCTGGGTCTGAACGAAACCAGAGGCAACTTATTCCTCGTCCCCTAAGGGAGAGAGGCCCTTGCATATCCGATCGAGCTCAATGTACGTGTGGATGACCGCCACTTTAACCTTATAACAGGAGCTATCCAAGGCATCAACAATAATCCAAATGATGTGAAGATCTCTGGTCTTCAACCATCGTGTTCAATATCTTCAACAGTTATCATATTAGTTATTCAGAATGGGTTGAAACCCCATCTTTCTGAATAACTATCGCATCATTTAAATCCAGGGATATAAAAATAATATAAATCCTGTTCCAATTTAGAATATTCTTTTATTCAAATATTCTTTACATTGTGAATTATTCCCTTAAATCTTATCCATGATTTACACCATTTAAAATTCTTGTTTAAATCTTTTCTTAGAAATCATTTCAAAATATTATATAATCTCTTCTGACAAACTTAACTCAAATTAAGGTTTATAAGCCTTATATGGATTATCGAGCCTTTCGAGAAGGTAATCTCTCATATCCTTATCCCGTTTTTATCCCATGGACCAAAACTGGTGGTACTCCATATTTAACACCCCTCGTATTTGGTAAGTTTGATTACCTTCTTTTGTTTCAAATCTAATTAAAGATCGAATTATCCCATGGAGTAAAACTAGTGGTACTCCATATCTATCACCCCCCGTATTTGGTAAGTTTAATTACCTTCTTTCACTCCAAACCTTTGTTGAAGAATTTAGTAAAAACTCTAACATAGTTTTAATATCCATTTTTTTCAATCAAATATTTATCGAAAGATTTATTACAACTCAAGCTTGAGAAATCTTCTTTCCTTTAACTAGGTTATAGAACAAATGTTATTTAAAACATCATTCACAATAAACCCAAAATCAAACTTTCATTCAATTTCAATTAAATTTATTATTTGGAAAACTTCACTTTGGAAAACTTCATTAATATTAATTAAAAGATTTATTCCAAAAACATCATTTTCAACTGAGTTTAAGAACAACGTCATTGCAGAAACCATTCGTGATAAACTCAAAATCCAATTTGATATCAAATGTAAGGCTTTAAATAAAGATCATACTGACTTATATTCAATATCAAATTCTGAAACCAACAGATATTTTATAGGGAATAACGATATCTCTATCTTCCAAATTCCTTAAAGCAGTATCTATATACTTACGGAATCCAATCTCGTAATATCGGGAGATTATTTCCATCCAAATCCAATATTCATACAAAAGAAGAAATTAACTTGGTTAAGTATTTATTACCTTCAAACCATTTTAACCACTGTTACCACAATAGCTAATTTTCAAAAAATAGCTTTATATTATTCAAAAGTGAATATATTCAGTCCAAACCACTTCTAAATCATTTATTACGATTTATCATAATTTATTTTCCTATTTTTAATATTTTAAAAATAGCTAAATTCATTAAAAACCAATTTCAGGTTATTTACGGCAATAGCGCTGTTTTTATTCAAATTTGATTTGAATTTATATCAAAATCTAACCGTTGGATTTTAAAACATCACAAATCATTGGAAAGCTCTATTCATTCTGAACTAAACACTTTAAATTTCGGGAAAATCCGATAGTCGGGTCTCCCAATACGTCAACTTGAAGTTTATGGTGGAAAATCGCAAATTATCGCTGTGCAACTCGTCCAGTTCAAACCATTTTATTATTATAATAAAATTTATCGATTCAATCTAGACGTATTTTATAAAAACGTTTATAAACTCATTTTAAAAACGATTTCAATCTCCAATTCAATTTTAAATCAAAATTGAAATTTCTATTTTATTATAATATTAAAATATTAACGTTTTCAAAATATAATATTTTGAAATCCAACTTTATCTGACATCCTTTAAAAAAATAGATAAGATCAATGGAAAAATCCGATCGAGTTAAAAACGTCATTTATATACCTAACTCGGGTTCACTTTTTGAATTTATTATTCAGAATTAATTTTAATTAAAACAAGTCCTTTTTAATAGAAGTTTCCTTCAAATATATTTCAATCATTTCAGAAGTTATTTGAAATTATATCAACTTCATTCTCAAATTAGTTTGGATTTAAAAATCCAATTTTCGTTTTTCTGCCAAATCTATCTTAAATGAATATAAAATTCATTTAATATTCCACTAAAATGAAATTTAATCAATTTCCAAATCTCATATTCATGATGTAAATTTTTGTGTCAATCATATAAACACATCCATATTAACTACCATCCATCAACCATATTTATAATATAAGTGTTTCAATCGACAACGCTTATATTCAAAATTAAGTAATAATAACTATAAAAATCATCCATCAATCATGAAGCAAAAATTTCAATCATAGGCAATCAATACATATTCAGATATGATTATAATAACTTAACAAAAAAAGTTGAGGGAGTTCTCACATTGGTCGTTTATCGTTAAATAACGATAAACATTGATTGTTCTGAATCAGGCGTTTTATTTTGCCATAAATGGCTACGAGCTCCAAAACGCTCCAAAACAGTATCATTACGAAGCCTGCATCCATATGGTTCCAATATATCATGTTTCGTCGGATTATGATAACATATGGAAAAGCTATTAATTATACAAGTTTTGACACACACTAGAAAAGTTTAAATTATTTATTATCCACTTATCATGTGATTACCCACATAATCCACCTTCTCATCATCTTCCCTCACGTAACACGCTACCCCATTCATGCCTATTCACGCATGCATGCAACATTAAACTCCCTCCATACTTGATGAAATTCAAAACCAAATACACCTCTAAACATATCTTCCCGAACTTATCTCCTCTAACACAAAATTGTGAAACTCGCACTACACATTGCAATCACGTCATCCTCCTTCCCCTTGCTGTCTACAGCAAGAACCTAGATGTCAAATTTTCCCAAACCTACCCGAAAACTCACAGATGATGCTAAATCTTTTCAAAAACTCAAAAACAATGATCAAAACGTAAATAATTTCTCCAAGACTACACAATTCCCAACCCTAGTAATCTAAAACGCATGTTGTATATTCGAACCCCTCTCTGGAACACGTCGAGCCTACTGAAAATCATACCAGTGGAAAGAGCAAGTCATTAGGAGCACAAATATAGTTAACTTGCTATTTAAAGCATTTTACCTGATTTTTTATTGATTTTATAACTCACGAATTTTGCTGTGAGGAGGAAAGAACAGCGGTTGTAGAAAAAATTTGACCACAGAAGAGAAATAAGGTTTTGAGGAAGGATGAGATATTATATAGTGTGTGTATTTAAATTTTTATTTGATTAGTTTATTGTATTTTATTCAATCGCTACTTGTATTCATCGTTTAAAAATTCGTATGACCACATACAAACTCCGTTTACGGTGAAAATTTATATATGCTTATGGTTTGTCATTACGGACCCAATGAAACTTGTTTCGTCAGATTCCAGTCTGTTTGCTTACACAATGTTATTTTATAGTCAAATTGTTGATCGATTCACATTTAAATTACGCACGGTCACAAAATAACTCTGATTGGCGCGAAATTTGAAATCCAACAATAATTTACTATTTCGAATTTGATAAAATTGGTTTCATAAAAAATGGAGGTTGTTTGAAAATGGTTATTTTTAAGGCATAAATAAAACTAATAAAATATAAATAAATTCAAAAACAGTTCCAATAAATAATAATAATTTAATATTATCGTATATATCCAAATAAAATATCATATTGCTAAAAAACAAACATACTTGGGTTTATAACTCGATGTTTTCAAAATTCAAGACAAATCGGCATTCAATTTCATAATAAATCCTTTTATTTTATATATTAAATCATTATAACTTATAAACGATTCCATAACTACTATATGAAATTTTGATCTGGACATAACTCGCAATTTATAACACGAAATCTTGGTTTTCCACTTTTATTAGAAAGATATAATCAAATATATTCTAATGTTTCTTGTTTTATAGAAGTTCGACTTATATTGAATTCTGTATATTCATTTGAAATTCAAACCTAAATATTTCAGACTATCGCGATGTTACGAGTTCGTTTTATAATTAATATAAACTTATACATTTAAACTTCGTTTTAAATAAATACTGAATCATTAATTCTCAAAATAAATCATCTTAAGTATTTAATTTTCATTAAATATTTCTTAATAAATCTTGGGTCGTTACAATATCTTAAATATAATATATTTGATTATATATAGTTTAAATATATAAATAATATATTTTTACTTAAATTCTTTAAAAATATTCTTAATAATTTTTATTAAGTTTTACTATGGTTAAAATATACATTTACTATGTTAAAATAGTTTTGGAAAGTTTTAAATTATAATATATAGTTTATATTTACAAAACAATTTCAAAACAAACTAGCTTGCAATTTGCCTATCATATGTCGGCATGGGTTCACCATTTATGTCAACATATAACAGTAAAATTCAATTTCAAATTTAAAAGGATGTGTCTATTTGCTCATCTGCCATGTCCCTTCACTTCTATAAATATCTTTTTTCCAAAATGAAAATTAATTCTTCTCATCATATTTCTTCACTCTCTTTTCTCCACTCTAGAAAAATTACCAATTCTACAACCGCATTCTATCGGTTTTCAACCCAAATCAAGTATATTCTTCTTTGATTTGATTCTACATTAAACACTCTCCAAATCT
Organism: Allium sativum; assembly: GCA_030737875.1. Lineage (NCBI taxonomy): Eukaryota > Viridiplantae > Streptophyta > Magnoliopsida > Asparagales > Amaryllidaceae > Allium > Allium sativum. The sequence goes on from CM060912.1 coordinate 156,309,203, forward strand.
ATCAAGATCAAAGTGCACATCAAATTTATATGGCCAATTGTATTCAAGATCTATAGATCCTAGTCTGTAGTCTTTGTACAAACTAAAAATATATAAGGATGTGACTAGCCTTGAATCTAGTTGGGTTTGATTATTTCTAGTAAAAAGCAATTAGGAGTGGCTTATTTACCCAGAATTCAAGTTTGGTGTAGATCTATGATGCGCAAATCAGGTTGGATTACCGTGAATTTTGAGTTGTGGAGGGTATTTACATGTGGCATTGAAAGTCGGTAGTGTGATTGTTGATATTGATCGAAGACAATATGCAATGCAGAACATGATATTTAGTAACTCTAAATGTTTTTTCTCCTATAGTGCATTTACTTTCTTGGTTATTTATTTGATTATCTGATCCTTATATATATATATATATACACACACACACACACACACATAACCATATTACAAAAGTTTTCTAAAATATTCACAAATTTAGGAAAGCATTGCTCACCCTTCTCCCCCTCAAGTGTTAATCTTGCCTTAAAATCCTTATTGCCTGTAACTTTTTATAACATTACAAAGCAATGCATATATTCATTCAAAACTCGCAGTGGAGGGAATAAAATATAATATCAATGAATGTACAATTTATTTCATAAATAAACAAAGTTCAAAATACAATATTTTTTTATGAATTTAATTGTCACATGTTAAATAATCAAAACCATAATCATATAATAACTGCCTCCAACATATTCGCCTTCTACCTCCATGATCCACTTCCTCATCCTCTATCATGACATGTGTTGTTAAGAGGATGGGTCAAAACAAAAAGTTCTACTTAATAAAATATCAAATTTAACCTTTTATTTTTATTTTGGCAGTGTAATTTTTTATAAGAATATTCAATGACATAATAACAACCACGTGATACTTTCCATAGGATATCCTAACCCCATTTCCATTCAGTACTTTATCCTATGCAAACTCGAATATAGTCACTAAAAACCTTTAAAAAGTGTACCCTTCCAAATATACCCCTCAAACCCTTTTTGCAACCATTTAATATTTCATATTATGGAAAGGTGGGCCACATGATCACCTAATACCTAGGAGGAGAGGATCCTCTGACTACTACCTGCATCCTTAGGATAAATCCATAAGTAAATGGGGAATCTCAATCACTCAACAACTCGAGGAGGATCTAACCACTTAATACCTTATCCACGGAGTAGCTCCTTGTGTCTCTAAATGACACATGAAATTGCGAAGTCTCACATTAATCCGCATTTTATAGATGTTGGTAGCCAGGTTGATCTGGTAAAGTTCTTATACAAAAGTGGAGTAACCTCATCTCTACATGCTACTTATTATAGCCAATTATTCCTATAACTTAGCCATTCACTTACACACCTCACTGAAGCAATAAAATATACATACATATATATAAAGATATTTGACTTAATTAACCATAAATCATCCAAATTGGGACATTAAATTTGAAATAAGAACTCCTAATTATTAAAACATTAATTTATATTAATTGTATATTAAATACATTACATATTAAGAGATAAATATTGTGCACATAATTGTGCATTTGAACCATATACTAAATTATCGTAAGAAATGTCAATCTTTAAACAATTTAGAATTGCAAATCTTTTTCCCATGATCAGAATCATTCGCAGCAGAAATAGGGATCTACAACATATACCAGACATTTAACTTAAATTCCAATGTGCATCTACAAATCAAATGGAATATTAAACAATTGGACTTTACACTTCTCGTTCCTAGATAGTTTATTCTACTTTCCTTCCAAACATAGAAAACTTTGTGTAGAATAAAGGATTTGAGTTATGCATAATTCTTTACTCAGAATCCTTATTTTCATGAACAACACAAGATTCTGAGAGAATGTAAGAACAAAGAAGTATAGTAAACTAATGTTTATATAAAAAATTCCAAAAACATACAATTGCATCAGATTTATTTATGTAATTGAAATTCAACGAACAAGACTAACAACTTTGCAATTATAATAGAATTTTAAGGGGGTTTATAGTTTTATTTTCGGTACCAAAAAATTCTTAGGTATATCCAAATCCAACAATTAAAACTGAAATTTACAACTAAAAGAAAGCACAAGATTCCACTCATAGGTCTGTAAGCCTGAAATAGATCTTATTCCTATCTTTAATCTTCCTGGCATTTGTTTTCCTCTCTAATTGTCTCTGGTACCTTTTTCTTTCTTTTTTTACATACACACACACACACATATATATATATATATACACACACACACATATATGTACATATAAATAAAAAATCTATTTAGACACAAAATGATAACAAAATTGGTGACATGCTGGATCTCCACCATTGGATTGCCCCTTGAACTCCATCTCTCCATATAGAGAAAAATTATCCAATAGTTGAAATTGTGTGTTTCTCAATTAGCGTCTAATTTTGTGTTCAAATAGCTGGCCCAATATAAAAGGTGCATTGCTAAGGGCACCATGATTTCTTCTTCCTAGTACCATTACTAAAAAATACTATAAAATATTACGTTATATTGTTGATAATACAAACTTTTTAAAAGACTACCAAATAATCAACTTTTTTTGCACGACCAATAACCGTCGACCAACACTGTTTTTTACAGTGATCAACCATTGAATAATCTTTGTTTGGTGATTGATCACCTTGGACGATGGCATTTTTCGACAGTTGTTCCCTGTGCAAAACGATTTTACACGATGGTTAACTACTGTATAGAATGTACTTTATATTAGGAAGTACATTAAATTTATTGTATTTATTATTTTTATTTATGGTATTAGGAAAAGGAAACCCGGAAGCCCTTAGCAACAAACTATAAAAAATATTATATACATATTAATAAAGTGTGGTGCTAAAAGCACTCGGTTTTATATCCGGAACTACCATCGGCTAACTATTCTTCTTTGCCTTTTTTATGTGCATTCGTCGGTCCTTGGTAGCCACTAGCACTTAATATAAGTTTGGGTTTTTCTTCTCCCATGGGAAAGAAACTCCCTATCCATTAAAGATATATCTTTTCTCATAAAATTCCGTTTAATCTATCCTTCAAAACTTAGTTTGTTGTAGATCGAGATGTACAAGGGTGGATCTCCGGTGAAATCGATCCTTTGTTTCTACATCTCTTTGAGTTCTCCCATTTTCTAATTTGAATCTTTACTCAATTAGATCTGTTTACCCTCTTTAATAATAAATGACAAGACTTAAAAGAATGGGAAAATCGATCTTATTGTACACCTTCTCATGCCGAAAATTCGACTCTTATAACCGGACCCTTGGAATTAATATGTTGTGCTGCTGAATTTTGTTTAGTTTATAAAGAATAAGAAACGTATTTTCAATCTCAACATATAAGATTTGGGGTTACTATCTGCTTTAATAGCATATAGAATTTTAATTCTCTAATATTTAGCTCATCTTAACTTATTGAGGACATCATCTACATGGAAAAGTATATGTACTAATCAATGGAAAACGTAATTTCAACCACTAGATCTCCCCATGAATTCCACTTTCCATATAAAGACAAACAAGCCCCGCAGTCCAAAGTTTGTGTCTCTAATTCTGTGTTTAATTTTGTGTCCTAGTAGCTGCTCCCGTTAAGGGAAATCCTATTTAGACACAAATTTAAACACAAGTAATCTCAACCACTAGATCTCCCCCTGAATCCCATTTTCCACATAAAGACAAACAAATCCTACGATCCAAAGTTTGTGTCTCTAATTCTGTGTTTAATTTTGTGTCCCAATAGCCGCTCTTGTTAAAGGAAAGCCTATTTAGACACAAAATGATTACACAAATTTGAATACAAGTAATCTCAACCACTAGATCTCCCCTTGAATTTCACTTTCCACATAAAGACAAACAAATCCTACGGTCCAAAGTTTGTGTCTCTAATTATGTGTTTAATTTTGTACCCCAATAGCCACTCCCATTAAGGGAAAGCCTATTTAGACACAAAATTATGACACAAATTTAAACACAAGTAATCTCAACCACTAGATCTCCCCCTGAATTCCACTTTCCACATAAAGACAAACAAATCCTATGGTCCAAAGTTTGTGTCTCTAATTCTGTGTTTAATTTTGTGTCCTAGTAGCCGCTCCCATTAAAGGAAAGCCGATATAGACACAAATTTAAACACAAGTAATCTTAACCACTAGATCTCCCCTTGAATTCCACTTTCCACATAAAGACAAACAAATCCTACGGTCCAAAGTTTGTGTCTCTAATTCTGTGTTTAATTTTGTGTCCCAATAGCCGCTCCCAAGCCCATTTGGACACAAATTTATGACACAAATTTAGACATAAGTAATCTAAACCACTAGATCTCCCCCTAAATTCCACCTTCCACATAAAGACAAACAACTTGATTCTTATTATCTAGAGATTGGTAATGGGTTAACCGGAAGATGTAATTACTGACAATGATTGTGGATTTTACTAGATTTCGATCTACTATCTTAGACTATAACTACAACTATTTTTCAGATTTGTGTGCTCCAGATTTTTATTTTGAAAAGTAAGGTTTAGAAATAAATTTGCAGATGGTTAATAAGTTTCTTATACGGGGATTATGCAAACTTCTATTTGGAAATGACAAGATGAAACACCCCACCTCCGTTAAGGTCACTCACAAACGGAATGCCTTAACTTTGGTGGAGCATTTTAGGCAAAAAATGAAGATAAATTACAAGACAGACAAATAAAGCAGCGGAAAATAAAGTCATTTTATAAACAATATGGTTCAGTCAAGCTTTTACAACAGTTGTCTCAATCATACTTAAAAGTAATACATAGAACTTCTATCTTGATCTAAAAACATCCAAATATAAAAGAAGCATAAAAAACAACAATGATATTCCCTAATAAAGCATGATCCAGCCATAGCAGTGGAAGTGAGAGTCCAAAGCAATACATTGACTATCTTCGAGCTTGGAAAGAAAACTGAGCTAAGTGGAAACATTTCCTCCCTGTGAACCTGGGGGGAGGGTGGAAACGGAAGAAAAGAGGCGAAACAAAAATAGGTCAGACATAAGTCTGGTAAGTCCAGTGACTTTCAGCATATAAACAGGAAAAAGCATCATGACATGAATAAACTGAATATAAGACAATACCGTGATAATAGGGATAACATGATAACATAGGATAAGCATAAGGTATGATAAGGCAAGATGAATCGAATGCGCTTATACTCTTTCTCTGCTTCGCTACTACCTTGTTATTCTAATTTTTATATCTCTGCACCACCTAACTAGTGTCCCAACTAGTAATCTATATGAAATGATCATATTGTAATGTGATCCCAATCCCCGCAATTGTGGTAGCCTTCAGGTGTACATCTATCATGAGGATTCCACCTCAATCTACCTAATTGCCATGAACATTTAGATGCACCCTTACTACCCTATTGATTGGCTCCCTACTTGTATTAATTTCTCTTGTGTCTGTGTCAGTCGGCCCTTCTCTTACGTGTAGATACCCTGTGCTGGTCCCACGATAAGGTGTATCAATCCTTAGGATAACGACCCAACACGATTAAAGATGCACATTGTATAACTACTGGTACCCAGTGCCTGCTTTTTCCCACTCCAGAGTACGTGCACCCCCATAAACCGTTGAAACCTACACTGACGTACCCCCTGCCGCTGTTTTGACCGCTTACAATCAGCCCAGTAATCGTGCCCCACCCTGCCTAGTTTCAGGGTACCATGATACATCTATGTGGGTTACTGCTAAAATGGGTCCCCGTTACTAGGGTTTTTTATTAGTTAAGTTTGTAGGCTTATATATACAAATATTACCCACCTACACGAGATGTACTTAACCCTCCCATCGATTCTAGCATGTTTACTTAGCGGTTAAGTTTGTGGACCTATATTTACTAATATTACCCACCAACACGATATGTACTTAACCCTCCTGCACATTATGTCATATTGGTTAAGCGTTGTCCATTCATGTTAACTTAACCCACCCATTCATCATGTCATGTTGGTTAAGTGTTCCTCTTAACTTAACCCTCCTCACTTACCAGATTGGTTAAGTATTTCCTATTAACTTAACCCCGTTCGGTCATCAAGTTACATTTGTCAAGTGTTCCTTGTTAACTTAACCCCACGTGTTCATCATGTTGTATTGGTTAAGTGTCAACAATCAATTCAAGTTAACTTAACCCACCTACTTGTCATGTTACTTTGGTTGAGTGTTGCCTTATTGTGTTAACTTAACCCTATCACAAATCAAGTCATATTGGTTAAGTGTTTCTTATTACTTAACCCTACCCAATCATCATGCTATACTGGTTAAGTGTTTCCTATTTACTTAACCCCAGTCATTCATCTTGTTATATTGGTTAAGTGTTCTTATTACTTAACCCTAGTCATTCATCTTGTTATATTGGTTAAGTGTTCTTATTACTTAACCCTAGTCATTCATCTTAGCGTGTCTTGTTCATTAGCATTAATTGATTTATTAATGCACCAACCTCTCACATTAGATATATGTTGTTGCGGTTACTGGATGTGCCGGGCGGTTCCAGGCAGTTTTACACCACAACTCAATCTAACCTCGGGTTTTTCTTGGGCATAATGCACTAACCTCTCACATTAGATAGGTGTTGTTGTGGTTACTGGATGTGTCGGGCGGTTCCGGGCAGTTTTATACCACAACTCAATCTGACCTCGGGTAAGGCATATTCATCTTTTCACATATTTACAGTTTATATGTAAATTATTCACAATTGTTATCAATTTCAGATTATGCCACATTTTCCATAAATGTACAAGTCTAGATTTATATGCTAATTTTCCCAACCAGTCATATTCCAATTCTCAAGTTATGCCCAACAAAACTAGTTGCAAGTTATGGCCCCCAAATTCAATTTCAAGTTATTACTCAAAATAGGCTACATCTAATCTTCCTAAGTTTGTACTAATATTCATGCCCTAATACCCCAATATACATTATTCTTTGGCGTCTCAACCAATGGTTATGCCCAATCTTGACTAATATTCTAATTTACAGTTTTGTGTCCAATCTAGATTAATATTCCAATTTACATTTTGTGCCAAATCTAGATTTAATATTTCAGTTTACCCCAATTTCGCAACAAAGACAAATTATGCCCCAAATCATAAGTTACAAAATTATGTTCCACAATTACCAAATAGACTATTCCCCATTACCCCCGCATTCCAATCGCACGTATAATAAGTTTCAGTCTAGATTAGAGGTTAATCTAGATTCATAAAATAAAGGGGACGAAGGAGGAACATAAATGAGAGTAGGCATAAAACAGGCATTAAAATGGTAGATTTGTCAAATATTTTGGACCTAAGAGGATTACAGCTCTATTAGAGTTGGGGTATAATAAAGATAGGTCTTAAACAAACTGACAAAAACAACCTCATAGACATATAGATCCGATATAAATAACATCATGAACCTAAAAGGATTATATATCAGATGTCCAACAAAGACAGGCATGATTGAATAATAACCTCCTAGGCATGTAAATCATTGATTCAATAGAAAGATAGGAATTAATCTAAAAGATTTATCATCAAGCATGGACGTAGATCCATTTCATTATACGCCAAAATCACTATTAGGTGTTTAAATCTGAAAATAACTTGAACTTACATGTTTACGGTTCAATTTACGCCCCAAATCGCAAGTCATATGTCCAATATACTTTATGCCTCAAATCTCAAGTCATATGTCCAATACTTTATGCCTCAAATCTTAAGTCATATGTCCAATACTTTATGTTTTGAATACAACATGTGTTATGTCCTAAATCATTTACAACTCAATTATACCCAATTATACACAATTTAATATTTTTCCCAAGTTTTAGCGCTGGTCATGTCAAAATCATATTTTATTCCCAATTTTATTTCCAACGTACATTCATCTCTTATGAGATCTGGCTTAGGCTTGCAGTAGCCTGGCTATAAAACAAAAAGGGAAGAAGGAAAGAAGAGACAAAGAATGGACATAATATTATCAATAAGATAGATCCAAAGGATATAGAAAGACATATAGAAATAGGCACAATCTCAGATCCAGGTTTATTACATTGTCAGAATCCCAGCTAACTTTTATTTCTGAAATTAACGTGAGCTTACAAATTACAGAACGATCTGGAATTCTGGGATCTGTATTCTGAAACTGAATAGCTCTCCCTTGAAGTAGACTATTCGTTCTTCTAATTTAGATTTGATTTAATTCTTAGAAAATAGTTGTTAAATTCGTTGAATTAGCCTTTGAATCTATACTTGAATTTTAACTTGATTCAACGAAGGACTTGAGCAGCATAACCCCATCTTTGATTTATTTTTATATGAATTAGGGTAGATTATAGGCAAAATGAAGTTGTGTAGAGAAAATTGTAGCCTTATGGGTGTTTATATAGCATAAGGATCAACGAATCTGGTCAGAAAGGGCGTCCGGATGCAGAAAAATGAATCTGTCCTCAGATCTGGAAATAGAGGGGAGGTCGACCCCCAGGTCGACCTGGGTCCTGGGCGGGAAATTTCCCACCTAGCCCGAGTATGTGATTTGAATTTCGAATTTCAAACCTGAGCTGTTTTATTTAAACCCCTGAAACTTCTGAAGGTCATAACTTCTTCGTACGGAGTCCGATTTACACAAACTCGGACTCTATCTCAAGCAGAGTTCCGAGACAAACGCAATGGCGTAACCCGTTTCCCTTAATTATTCTCTTAAAAATTAATTATACTTTAATTTGTTACTTTGACGTTCACCGAAAATACGGGGTGTTACATTCTCCTCTCCTTGAAGGATTTCGTCCTCGAAATCTTCAAGTTAAGAAAAATGCATATGCTAACATCCGACATCCATCTACTCAACCATTCAATCACAGGCGTCCATTATCCTTAAAAAGATTTTTAATGCTTTCATGATCATATGCATAGTTTGTGTACATGTTCTTAGCTAATGCAAAATCAGGAGGTCTACTGATTCAGTTGACCTCCTTAATGCGAATTATATGTAACGTCCCATATTTTTACAGTCGGATAATTAATTTATTTAATTATTTAAAATATGGTTTGGCAATTTAAAATGGTTTAAATTAAATAACTTTGATTATTAAATTAATATAATAACTAAATAATATATTTAATTCTGAAATAATCAGAATTAGTGGAATTCACAATATAATGTGAACTGGACAAGTTATAATATATAATTCAGTTTAGAGTTGAATTATATTAACGAATATATTATTTAAAATGAAGTTTGAACGTATAAATTTTATTATAAATATAATCGAGCTCGAAATGGCGCTACGGTTCATAATTTGGCGATTCGAACTTTAAACGAATATACAGAAGCCGTTTTAAATCGGATTTCTGTGAAACAAGAAATGTTCAGAGCTGTTGAAGTATATTTTTCTAATGGAAGAGAAAAATTGGGATTTCATCGTGTAGATTTTGATTTATGTCCAAATCAAATTTTGGAAAAGTCGCTATGGAATTCCTTTATAATTTATAACGATTTACTTATATTTATAAAAGAAATTTCATTATAAATCGAATATCGATTTATATCGGGATTTGAAATATCGAGTTAGAAATTCATATAGGAATATTCTAGAGCCGTATGATATTCTGTTGTGAATATATATACGATAATATTTATTTATAAATATTTAATTTAATTGTTTAAATATATTTAATATTTAAAAGGGGTTATTTAGAGCTTTAAAAATAACCAGTTTTGCAATCGAACTCGGTATTCGACGAAACTAATATTGTTGGATCCGCAATATTAAATTATTGCTTGATTTCAATTTCCGTGATTTTTGAAGTCAGTGTGTGGTCGTACAAGATTTTAATGTGAAATACAGTTGATAATTTGACCTTTAAAAATATGCTGTGTGAGCAAACTGAGTCGGAATTCGACGAAACCAGTTTCGTTGGGTTCGTAATGTCGAACTGTAGCTACATGTCCATTTCCGCGATTTTTCAATACCATGTGTGATCACATGGATTTTTATAAGGTGAAATGGATATAAAAACTAAAAGATCCTAAGTTATTTGTGAACCTAAAACAGGCCACGCAGTCATCCTTTTCACCACACAAAAAACTTGTCCCCCTTATATAATCGTTTTCATAAGCCGCCACTCAGAAACTTAAAAACATGAAGAACATAACAATGGGAAAATAAAAAAGAAATCAAACAAATTTCGTTAAATCATGAAAGTCATATATTTGAAATCCCGGTGAGTTTCACTTGAGTTCAATACCCAATGGGATTGGTTCGACACCCGTTTCGTACTTGGGGTTTTTACTGCGAAGAGGTAGGGTTTGGGTAATCTAGTAATAGGAGCATTGATTCAAAGATTTGTGGTTTTATTTGGGTTAATGAGATCAAAACGCAGGTGTTGGACAATTTTTGGGATAATCGGTGTAAAAACAGTTTGGTACATTTACAGTACTCGTGCCAGGAACTTGAACGACGCAGGTGGATGTTTGATTTCAAAGTGTGCGATTTTGGTATAGTTGGAAAGAGAATCAGAGGATAGGATTGTTGGTGTTGTCTGTTTTCGAAATCGCGATGGAATGAAGGAAGAATGGTGAATCGAAGGCGCTGAAATGGGTTCGGAGCCGCAATGAATGGAGGGTGTGCGAGTGAATTGCTGTGTTGATGAGGAGGACGAGTCGGTGAAGGAGAAAAACGTGATGCTTTTAGTTTGAGAGTTAGTGAAACATGGAGAGGGGTGTAGAGACATTTTCGGCCGTGGTAAAACAGCAGGGGGACGGGTTCAGTTATGTGGAGGAGAGGGAGAAGGCACTGTGTAATTTGGTGCGGTGGGTTTAAAAAGAAGTGGGCTTGACAAAAGGGTAAGGCCCATTAGGATAAAAATCCAAGTCCTTTTTAATTTAAATGTGTATAGCTTGTGAAATTCATAACTTCATCGTACAATATAAAATTTTGACAAAACAAGATCCGTTGGGATCGTATGGGCGGTGGCTCCACAATGGAACTGACTGGGAATGAATTCGAGCTCGTTACAATTTATGGCGAATTTAATTGTCGGTCTGAATCAATCGATGGTTAACGTTATTTAACGATGATCGTTCAATGTGAGTAAAACTCACCAACTCTGAACAGTTATATTTTTATAACGTATTTTTAGAACTGTTAATCATCTGTTGGTTGCTGTGTGTTAACTGTTTGGTTGAATTGCTTGTGTATTGGTTGAAATTATAGATAACGATATATATATAAATTGTTAATCAAATATTGATTATGTTTAGCAGAATATTTCATATTGAAATGAAATCGATGTTAATTTTATTGTTTAACATCTGTGATGCAGGGAAACAGGTTGGAGGGACCCGACTGGGTTCCTCAATATATTAAATACTGTTTTGTTTCATATATTGTGTTATATGATGTGATGTGAAATCTTCTGATGATTATATATGTTTGAATGATACCGATCATTGTTATATGGTATGTTAAATACCATAAGGAATATTGGAATAGAAAAGGGAAATTTCAAACTGTGTATTGAAATAGAATATTTATAAAATCAACGGATTTTATAAAAAAAGGAATTTAATAAAGAAAATATTTATAAAATCAAAGAATTTTATAAAAAGGATTATTTACTTAGAAAGTAAATAAAGGTATAAAAAGGATTATTTAGAAAGTAAATAGAATAATTATAAAAGGAAATTTTCAATAGTTATATTGAAAAAGAAATATTTATAAAATCAAAGGATTTTATTAAAAGAAATATTTATTTGTTAAACAAATAGAATTGAAAAGGGAATATTTATTAGGGAAATAAATAGAAAGAACAAAGAAATATTTATATAGGGAATAAATAAAGATAAAAAGGAAATATTTGTAAACCATTTACAAATAGAATTGAAAAAGAATTATTTATTTAGAAAATAAATAAGATATTATAAGGGATATTTATTTGTAAAATAAATAGGATAATGATAAGGAAAATAATTGTGAAACGAATTAAAAAGGAAGTATTTGTAAAACATTCACAAATAGAGTTATAAAGAGGAATATTTATTTGGTAAATAAATAGAATTAAATCAAAGAAATATTTAGAAAATGAATAGAGAATGGAAATCTATTTTAACAGATAAATGGAAAAGATTTATTTAAAGTGGAATTAAACAAAAATCTGTTTTAACAGGTAAATAGGGAAGATTTATTTTTAAATAATATTTTAAAAATTAAGTAAAATATTTATCATTGGATAAATGGAATATAAGTCAGGACATATATAGAGAAGTAAGAATCAAATTTCAACATCGACATTTGAAACTGAATATGGACGAAGAGTGAATCGAATATTTGTTATTCGAAAAAGAGTTAACCAAAAGGAGTTAATTGAAAAGAGTTAATCAATTAAAGTTAACCAAATAGAGTAAATTGATAAGAGTTAATTGAATAGAGTTAGTCGATTAGAGTTAACCAGTTAGAGTTAACTAGATAGAGTTAAATGAACATAGTTAATCGAATTAGGATTAATTGAATATTAGTTATTCAATTAGATTTAATCGAATATTAGTTATTCGATAGGAGTTAATCAAGTTGAGTTAAATAAGTCGAGTTAGTCAAGCTGAGTTAAATAAGTCGAGTTAAATAAGTTAAGTTAGTCAAGATGAGTTAATCAAACCGAGTTAATCCAAATGAGTTAATTTAAAGGAGTTAGTCAAATATTAGTTATTCGAATAGAGTTAAAGGAGTATCGAATATAGTTTATTCGAATAGAGTAAAGGAAAGGGTATCGATTAGTTCAATCGAAAGGAGTTAATCAATTATAGTTTAATCGAAAGGAGTTAATCGATTATAGCTTAATTGAAAGGAGTTAATCAATGTTAATCGAAAGGAGTTATCGATTATAGTTTAATCGAAAGGAGTTAATCGAATTTAGTTATTCGAAAGTGAGATCATCGAATATAAGTTATTCGAAAGGAGATTATCGAATATAGCGTATTCGAAAGAAAGAGATTGAATATATCGTATTCGAAAGTAAGAGATCGAATATAGTTTACTCGAAAGAGTGAGTTAATCGAATATAGGTTATTCGAAGTGAGTTAATCGAATATAAGTTATTTGAAGAGAGATAATCGAATATAGGTTATTCGAAGAAGAGTTAATCAAATAGAGATTATTCGAAAGAGAGTTATACGTCGAATTCGATTATATCGAATTCGGGAAAGTACTTACACTTTCCGCTGTTTAAATCAAGATTTATTTATTTATAAATTAGGTGTTTATTTATTTATTCACATTAAAGAATAAAAGTTATAATTGAAGTTAGATATTTCAGAAGTAGGGATTATAACGTTATCGTTATAATCAAATGTTTTCAATAAAGAAGTGGATACGTAAATAGAATCCGAGAGTTACGCAAGGAAGTTTGTTAAAGATTTAAAAGATAAACTTTGACTATTTCAAAGTTAAAACGTTGTTCAGTTAAGATCTGAGAGGTAATTATTCCCCAACTTGATTGACTTCCTTCTTAACTAAGGAATGGTAAGGTTTGATAGTGAAAGATGGTTAAGAGAATTTGTTAATGAGCGTAATGATTTCTGTTGGCATAGCGATGTTTATTTAAACATCTGTTTAAAACCAAATGAAGGTGATTTGGAAATGTTTTTCAAATAAGAATCAGAAATGTTTTCTAATATAGAAAACAAGAAAGGGAAATGTTTTCCCATGTTAATAACGTATATTTTCTAAGTATATAAAATAAGAAACGTTGAATATATGAAAGTAGGAAATGGAAAATAAATAAATTAATGAACTAAAGAGAATAAATGTTAAATATTAAATGATGATTGATCGATATAATTTCCATCTGGAAATAATATCGTTGTTTGCACACCTGTTTTTCTTTGATAGTTAACTCACCGACTGTTGAAGTTTTTGACCATTTTAACGTTGTTAATATGGAGAGACCGGTTGGATTATTATCCAGAGAACCACTCCGTATTGGCATAAGCGTTGCGAATCATATATGCCAAAGAAAATTGAAGATGGAGTAAATTGCAAGGGATGTTGTATAAGTCTTAGGTAAAGATTGCCTAAGATGGTTGTAATGAATAGTGCCTTCGGTTTGTCCAGTCACAGGACGACCTGCATGGAAGAATGTCTGACAGAGTATATTTAATAAATCGCGTAAGTTGATCTCTTCAAATGTATTTACATTTGGTGGCGGAGGAATTCGTTTCTCTTAGCTGTATACCCGTGGTATTTTTGGGGAAATCAATTTGTGATTTGGCGGGTATGACGATGTGACATTCAAAGTGAATAAATGTGTGATCTGTCAGAAATAAGCGTGGCCTCTAGCCTCACAACTGGGAAATGACAAAAATCGGGTAAGCAGCATGGCTATGTAGGTCGCACCTATTAGGGTTTATAATCACCTGATCTAGAGTTTCATTTACTTCTAAAAAACTATTGTCGATGTTGTCCCATTCGTGAAACGGTTGATGATCCCAACCGTTGGTGATATACATTCGATACACTCAAGCGAAATGACTGGTCGGTCATGTGTGGCCGGGTTGGAAGATATTCTTGTTGAACCCAGTGTATTCCTCTCTAGAGGTACACTAGCGAAAGGTGGTTCCATACCTTGTCATAGTTGGAAATCCATTACCTAATACGCGCATGCGGTTTTGATTGTATATTATATATGTAGAACGTGAGATGAAAGCGTTTCTGCTAGATGATTATTATATTGTGGTTGATAGACTCTATTATAATATCAATGAGTTTTGATATAAAGTTTATCGTTTCTTTCAAAAAGATTTTGAAAGTTAAATCAAATGGTTTGGATTCTCATAAGGGAAAAACCCGTTCCGTTATACGGCGTGGTCTTATAAGATATCATTTTATAGCTCAAACTGTTTTAAATTACTTTACTCACACCAGTCACATGACTGACCCGGAGTTTGTTTTGTTTTGTTTTCCCTAAACTCTTGGGTGCCGAATTTTGGATGGGCAGTCAAGTAGTTGGGATTTACAGATACTTGGAGAGCTTAGAGCAGGAGGCTTCAGGATCATATAGCTATTGTTTATTTCCGCTGTGTTGTACTTTGGAAATGATATGTATATTCAAGTACAGATTTATATATCAAAGTTATGTTATATATTATATGTTATTCGTTCCACTGTGAGGTTCGTGTTACTCTGATGTTGTGTTGTTCTTCTTCTTCTATTCTAAGTTTCTATCTTATCTATTCTCACCCTCTATTTTCTTTCATGGACTATCCTGTCAATTTTCGAGTCTTGAATGGTCGACATGTTGTTGTATGTCGAATTTTCTAGGTCGAAAATTTTCGGTACGTTACAGTGGTATCAGAGTTTAAGGTTAAGTATTTACCTTGGCTCTGTGGCGTGACTCAGTAAAGATGGGATTAGTAATACCCTAGATTGAGTTGAGTGTATATATATGAGCGCGTATTTGTTATTTGATATAAAAATTTGTTTATATTGAGTAGATTTATTGGTTGATTTGTTTATGGGTTCTGATCGATCGCTTTGATCCACTGCATCGGTAGGGGTTTATAAACACTCGAATACGATGGGTCGACACGATATGTTTTGAAAAGAGGGTAAATGAAATAATTTTACCCAAATTAGATTTTGGTATAAAGGATTTATATTGAAATTATAATATATTGGATATGTTGGTTGTTATTATTATCGAGTAAGACTATAAAGTGAAATGGTTATGTAAATAGCCAATCAGAATTCGTATAAGTGAAATACGTGAAATCAGATGAATTAAAGCTGAAATTAAACCTGAATTGAAATTTAAAACTATGGGATTTGGAAAAGTGTTTGTAAATGGAGTTAAATTAAATATAAGAGAATTTTAAAATCCTGGGAGATTTTAAATGGTTTAACAAGCACTGTGAATGGTATTTTGAATGGATTTCAAAATGGAAGTGTTTAAAGAATGAGTTTTGAAAAGTGATATAGTATTGAACTCACTTCGATAGTGGGAAATAGATCCCGATGATGATCATGACATCATCGGTGTTCATTTTCGAGTGTGTAAGTGATGGATTACTACCAAAGATTTTGTTTTGAATTGTTTTGACAAAAATAAGTTTTTTGAATCCAGAAAAGGAAAGTTTGACTTTTGAGAAAAGCAAAGCTATTTAAAATTCCCAGGAAGAGACTGTTTGAATTAAAACCAATTTGAACTGAAATAGAATAATATCAAGTAAAATTATATTCTTAAATAAAATTGGACCTATGTGAATCAAGTTGATTTTTGAAATAAAAATCAGAATTGAATTATGTGATAAAGATAACTGATTAGAGAAATTAACCAGTTAATGAAATATGTGGACGAAATTTAACGAGGTTAAGTATATTGGGTGGGTTAAGAATTGGAATCGAGAGTTGAACTCGAGTTTGAAAAGGAATTTGGTTTGGATATAAGTGAATAGCTGTGTTGAACAGATATTGATTGGAGTTTGATTGGGATAACACTGGTATATGTTGAATTGGTAATAGATGGAAAGGACATAGTGATATGCCCGACAAAAAGGTACTAGTTATATTTGATATAAGCACGAGATTTATGGGTCGAATTGGAAAGCCTCTTGGCTGTTTGATTTTCTTTTGGGTTGGAGAAGGCCTAGAGAGGCGAGTTGGAGTTTGACCTATTGACCAGTACAAAGGAGGTGCTGGCGAAATTTTTTGAAAAGTTAAAGTGTTAGAAAATTTTCAGGATTTTTGAAAATTTTCGTTAATAGAAATAAATTAATATTTTAATTGGAATGGATTGTTCAGTTGAGTTAAAAAGTAAGCGAGTAATTTTAACCCAGTTGATAGGGCTTATTTTCTACCTTAGAAATTTCGAGGACGAAATTATTTTAAGTGGGGAAGAATGTAACGTCCCGTATTTTTACGGTCGAATAATTAATTTATTTAATTATTTAAAATATGGTTTGGCAATTTAAAATGGTTTAAATTAAATAACTTTGAATATTTAATTAATATAATAATTAAATAATATATTTAATTCTGAAATAATCAGAATTAGTGGAATTCACAATATAATGTTAACTGGACAAGTTATAATATATAATTCAGCTTAGAGTTGAATTATATTAATGAATATATTATTTAAAACGAAGTTTGAACGTATAAATTTTATTATAAATATAATCGAGCTCGAAATGGAACTGCAGTTCGTAATTTGGCGATTCGAACTTTAAACGAATATACAGAAGCCGTTTTAAATCGGATTTATGTGAAACAAGAAACGTTCAGAGCTGTTGAAGTATATTTTTCTAATGGAAGAGAAAAATTGGGATTTCGTCGTGTAGATTTTGATTTATGTCCAAATCAAATTTTAGAAAAGTTGCTATGGAATTCCTTTATAATTTATAACGATTTATTTATATTTATAAAAGGAATTTCATTATAAAGATTTGAAATATCGAGTTAGAAATTCATATAGGAATATTCTAGAGTCGTATGATATTCTGTTGTGAATATATATACGATAATATTTATTTATAAATATTTAATTTAATTGTTTAAATATATTTAATATTTAAAAGGGGTTATTTAGAGCTTTAAAAATAGCCAGTTTTGCAAACGAACTCGGAATTCTACGAAACTAATTTTGTTGGATCTGCAATATTAAATTATTGCTAGATTTCAATTTCCATGATTTTTAAAGTCAGTGTGTGGCCGTACAGGATTTTAATGTGAAATACAGTAGATAATTTGATCTTTAAAAATATGTTGTGTGAGCAAACGGAGTCAGAATTCGACGAAACCAGTTTCGTTGGGTTCGTAATGTTGAACTGTAGCTACATGACCATTTCTGCGATTTTTGAATATCGTGTGTGATCACATGGATTTTTAGAAGGCGAAATGAATATAAAAACTAAAAGATCCTAAGTTATTTGTGAACCTAAAACAGGCCACGCAGTCATCCTTTTCACCACACAAAAATCTCGTCCCCCTTATATAATCGTTTTCATAGGCCGCCACTCAGAAACTTAAAAACGTGAAGAACACAACAATGGGAAAATAAAATAGAAATCAAACAATTTTCTATAAATCATGAAAGTCATATATTTGAAATCCTGGTGAGTTTCTCTTGAGGTCTATACCCATTGGGATTGGTTCGACATCCGTTTCGTACTTGGGGTTTTTACAGCAAAGAGGTAGGGTTTGGGTAATCTTGTAATAGGAGCATTGATTCAAAGATTTGTGGATTTATTTGGGTTAATGAGATCAAAACGCAGATGTTGGACAATTTTTGGGATAATCAGTGTAAAAACAGTTCGGTACTTTTACTGTACCTGTGCCAGGAACTTGAACGACGCAGGTGGATGCTTGATTTCGAAGTGTGTGATTTAGGTATAGTTGGTAGGAGAATCAGACGAGAGGATTGTTGGTGTTGTCTGTTTTCGAAATCGCGATGGAATGAAGGAGGAATGGTGAATCAAAGGCGCTGAGATGGGTTCGGAGCCGCAACGAATGGAGGGTGTGCGAGTGAATTGCTGTGTTGATGAGGAGGACGAGTTGGTAAAGGAGGAAAACGTGATGCTTTTTGTTTGAGAGTTAGTGAAACATGGAGAGGGGTGTAGAGAGATTTTCGGCCGTGGTAAAACAGCAGGGGGAGGGGTTCGGTTATGTGGAGGAGAGGGAGAAGGCACAGTGTAATATGGTGCGGTAGGTTTAAAAAGAAGTGGGCTTGACAAAAGGGTAAGGCCCATTAGGATCAAAATCCAAGTCCTTTTTAATTTAAATGTGTTTAGCTTGTGAAATTCATAACTTCATCATACGATATTAGAATTTGATAAAACAAGATTCGTTGGGATCGTATGGGCGGTGGCTCCACAATGGAACTGAATGGGAATGAATTCGAGCTCGTTACAATTTATGGCGGAAAAAATTGTCGGTCTGAATCAACCGATGGTTATCGTTATTTAACGATGATCGTTCAATGTGAGTAAAACTCACCAACTCTAAACAGTTATATTTTTATAACATATTTTTAGAACTGTTAATCATATGTTGATTGTTGTGTGTTAACTATTTGGTTGAATTGCTTGTGTATTGGTTGAAATTATAGATAACGATATAAATATAAATCGTTAATCAAATATTGATTCTGTTTAGCATAATATTTCATATTGAAATGAAATCGATGTTAATTTTATTTTTTAACATCTGTGATGCAGGGAAACAGGTTGGAGGGAACCAATTGGGTTCTTCAATATATAAAATACTGTTTTGTTTCATTTATTGTGTTATATGAAGTGATATGAAATCATTGTTATATGGTACGTTAAATACCATATGGAATATTGGATTAGAAAAGGAAAATTTCAAACTGTGTATTGAAATAGAGTATTTATAAAATTAAGGGATTTTATAAAAAAAGGAATTTAATAAAGAAAATATTTATAAAATCAAAGAATTTTATAAAAATGATTATTTACTTAGAAAGTAAATAAAGGTATAAAATGATTATTTAGAAAGTAAATAGAATAATTATAAAAGGAAATTTTCATTGTTATATTGAAAAGGATATATTTATAAAATCAAAGGATTTTATAAAAAGAAATATTTATTTGTTAAACAAATAGAATTGAAAAGGGAATATTTATTAGGGAAATAAATAGAAAGATTAAAGAAATATTTATTTAGGGAATAAATAAAGATAAAAAGGAAATATTTGTAAACCATTTACAAATAGAATTGAAAAAGAATTATTTATTAAGAAAATAAATAAGATATTATAAGGGATATTTATTTCTAAAATAAATAGGATAATGATAAGGAAAATAATTGTGAAACGAATTGAAAAGGAAATATTTGTAAAACATTTACAAATAGAGTTATAAAGAGGAATTTTTATTTGGTAAATAAATAGAATTATATCAAAGGAATATTTAGAAAATGAATAGAGAATGGAAATCTGTTTTAACAGATAAATGGAAAAGATTTATTTAAAGTGGAATTAAACAAAAATCTGTTTTAACAGGTAAATAGGGAAGATTTATTTTTAAATAATATTCTATAAATTAAGTAAAATATTTATCATTAGATAAATGGAATATAAGTCAGGACTTATATAGAGAAGTAAGAATCAAATTTCAACATCGACATTTGAAACTGAATATGGACGAAGAGTGAATCGAATATTTGTTATTCAAAAAGGTGTTAACCAAAAGGAGTTAATTGAAAAGAGTTAATCAATTAAAGTTAACCAAATAAAGTAAATTGATAAGAGTTAATTGAATAGAGTTATTCGATTAGAGTTAACCAGTTAGAGTTAACTAGATAGAGTTAATTGAACATAGTTAATCGAATTAGGAGTTATAATTGAAGTTAGATATTTCAGAAGTAGGGATTATAACGTTATCGTTATAATCAAATGTTTTCAATAAAGAAGTGGATACGTAAATAGAATCCGAGAGTTACGTAAGGAAGTTTGTTAAAGATTTAAAAGATAAACTTTGACTATTTCAAAGTTAAAACGTTGTTCAGTTAAGGTCTGAGAGGTAATTATACCCCAACTTGATTGACTTCCTTCTTAATTAAGGAATGGTAAGGTTTGATAGTGAAAGATGGTTAAGAGAATTTAGTTAATGAGCGTAATGATTTGTGTTGGCATAGCGATGTTTATTTAAACATCTGTTTAAAACCAAATGAAGGAGATTTGGAAATGTTTTCCAAATAAGAATCAGAAATGTTTTCTAATATAGAAAACAAGAAAGGGAAATGTTTTCCCATGTTAATAACGTATATTTTCTAAGTATAGAAAATAAGAAACGTTGAATATATGGAAGTAGAAAATGGAAAATAAATAAATTAATGAACTAAAGAGAATAAATGTTAAATGATGATTGATCGATATAATTTCCATCTGGAAATAATATCGTTATTTGCACACCTGTTTTTCTTTGATAGTTAACCCACCGACTATCGAAGTTTTTGACCATTTTAACGTTGTTAATGTGGAGAGACCGGTTGGATTATTATCCGGAGAACCACTCCGTATTGGCATAAGTGTTGCGAATCATATATGCCAAAGAAAATTGAAGATGGAGTAAAGTGCAAGGGCTGTTGTATAAATCTTAGGTAAAGATTGCCTAAGATGGTTTTACTGAATAGTGCATTCGGTTTGTCAAGTCCCAGGACGACCTGCATGGAAGAATGTCTGACTGAGTATATTTAATAGATCGCGTAAGTTGATCTCTTCAAACATATTTATATTTGGTGGCAGAGGAATTCATTTCTCTTAGCTGTATACCTGTGGTATTTTTGGGGAAATCAATTTGTGATTTGGCGGGTATAACGATGTGACATTCAAAGTGAATAAATGTGTGATCTGTCAGAAATAAGCGTGGCCTCTAGCCTCACAACTGAGAAATGACAAAAATCTTGCCGGCAGCATGGCTATGTAGGTCGCACCTATTAGGGTGTATAATCAACTGATCTAGAGTTTCATTTACTTCTAAAAATTTATTGTCGATGCTGTCCCATTCGGGAAATGATTGGTGATCCCAACCGTTGGTGATATACATTCGATACACTCAAGCGAAATGATTGGTCGGTCATGTGTGGCCGGGTTCCAAGATGTTCTTGTTGACCCCAGTGTATTCCTCTCTAGAGGTACACTAGCGAAAGGTGGTTCCATACCTTGTCATAGTTGGAAATCCAGTACCCAATACGTGCTTGCAGTTTTGATTGTATATTATATATGTAGAACGTGAGATGAAAGCGTTTCTGCTAGATGATTATTATATTGTGGTTGATAGGCACTATTATAATATCAATGAGTTTTGATATAAAGTTTATCATTTCTTTCAGAAAGATTTTGAAAGTTAAATCAAATGGTTTGTATTCTCATAAGGAAAAAACCCGTTCCGCTATACGACGTGGTCTTATGAGATATTGTTTTATTTCTCAAACTGTTTTAAATTGTTTTAATCACACCAGTCACATGACTGACCCGGAGTTTATTTTGTGTTGTTTTCCCTAAACTCTTGGGTGCCCAATTTTGTACGGGCAGTCAAGTAGTCGGGATTTACAGATACTTGGAGAGCTTGGAGCAGGAGGTTTTAGGATCATATAGCTATTGTTTATTTCCGCTGTGTTGTAAGTGTTGTACTTTGGAAATGATATGTATATTCAAGTACAGATTTATATGTCAAAGTTATGTTATATATTATATGTTATTCGTTCCGCTGTGAGGTTCGTGTTACTCTGATGTTGTGTTGTTCTTCTTCTTCTATTCTAAGTTTCTATCTTGTCTATTCTCAGCCTCTATCCGGTAAATTTTCTAGTCTTGAATGGTCGACATGTTGTTGTATGTCGAATTTTCTTGGTCGAAAATTTTCGGTGTGTTACAGTGGTATCAGAGCTTAAGGTTAAGTAATTACCTTGGCTCTGTGGCGTGACTCAGTAAAGATGGGGTTAGTAATACCATAGATTGATTTAGGTGTATATATATGAGCGCGTATTTGTTATTTGATATAAAAATTTGTTTATATTGAGTAGATTTATTGGTTGAGTTGTTTATGGGCTCTGATCGATCGGTTTGATCCACTGCATCGGTAGGGGTTTATAAACACTCGAATATGATGGGTCGACACGATATGTTTTGAAAAGAGGGTAAATGAAATAATTTTACCCAAATTAGATTTTGAAATAAAGGATTTATATTGAAATTATAATATATTGGATATGTTGGTTGTTATTATAATCGAATAAGATTATAAAGTGAAATGGTTATGTAAATAGCCAATCAGAATTCGTATAAGTGAAATACGTGAAATCAGATGAATTAAAGCTGAAATTTAAACCAGAATTGAAATTTAAAACTCTGGGATTTGGAAAAGTGTTAGTAAATGGAGTTAAATTAATATAAGAGAAATTTAAAATCCTGGGAGATTTTAAATGGTTTTACAAGCACTGTGAATGGTATTTTGAATGGATTTCAAAATGGAAGTGTTTAAAGAATGAGTTTTGAAAAGTGATATAGTATTGAACTCACTTTAATAGTGGGAAATAGATTCCGATGATGATCATGACATCATCGGTGTTCATTTTCGAGTGCGTAAGTGACAGATTACTACAAAAGATTTTGTTTTGACAAAAATATGTTTTTTGAATCCAGAAAAGGAAAGTTTGACTTTTGAGAAAAGCAAAGCTATTTAAAATTCCCAGGAAGAGACTGTTTGAATTAAAACCAATTTGAATTGAAATAGAATAATATCAAGTAAAATTGAATTCTTAAATAAAATTGGACCCATGTGAATCAAGTTGATTTTTGAAATAAAAATCAGAATTGGATTATGTGATAAAGATAACTGATTAGAGAAATTAACCAGTTAATGAAATATGTGGACGAAACTTAACGAGGTTAAGTATATTGGGTTGGTTAAGAATTGGAATCAAGAGTTAAACTCGAGTTTGAAAAGGAATTTGGTTTGGATATAAGCGAATAACTGTGTTGAACAGATATTGATTGGAGTTTGATTGGGATAACATTGGTATATGTTGAATTGGTAATAGATGAAAAGGACATTGTGATATGCCCGAAAAAAGGTACAAGTTTATATTTGATATAAGCATGAGATTTATGGGCCGAATTGGAAAGCCGCTTGGCTGTTTGATTTTCTTTTGGGTTGGAGAAGGCCTTGAGAGGCGAGTTGGAGTTTGACCTATTGACCAGTACAAAGGAGGTGCTGGAAAAATTTTACGAAAAGTTAAAGTGTTAGAAATTTTCAGGATTTTTGAAAATTTTCGTTAATAGAAATAAATTAATATTTTAATTGGATTGGATTGTTCAGCTGAAACGGGAGTTAAAAAGTAAGCGAGTAATTTTAACCCAGTTGATAGGGTTTATTTTCTACCTTAGAAATTTCGAGGACGAATTTTTTTTTTTTAGAAAGGCAAGTAAAGCTTTATTAACAACAGCAAAATTACATGTCACATACAATTGAAACTAGTTAGCACTGAGGAAAAAATAAGATAAGATCTAAACAAGCTAAATGAAAAAAACCTCAGTGCTAACAATCAAAAAACAGACACAACAAATTAACAGTTGACCCATAACAGTTGCAAAGAAAACAGGCCAATACAACTAATCATCATCTAAACAACCAGAACAAATTGGCAACATAGACCTGAAATTATCCACTCTTCTTGAGAATTGCCTTGATGATAATGGAGAACAAAACATCAGAGCTCAGATCAGTTGAAGAGAAAATTCTTTGATTCCTTTCTATCTAAATCTCCATC
This sequence comes from Allium sativum, assembly GCA_030737875.1. NCBI lineage: Eukaryota > Viridiplantae > Streptophyta > Magnoliopsida > Asparagales > Amaryllidaceae > Allium > Allium sativum. Next base: position 156,333,555 of record CM060912.1, read on the forward strand.
ACAAATATTTTCAAAATTCTTAACAGAATTAATCCTCCTTTCGACTTCCACCTTGTTGCCTTAAAAAGGTTGAACCACTCATCTCTACTACTGCATGCAGGCTGATGCAACTTCCCAAATTGAAGTACCCTTTCCCATAACTGATGAACAAAACTACATTCAAAGAAAATATGTGTATTGCTTTCAGATTCAGCTCGACAAAGAACACATATATCATCAGTGGTTATACCTAATTTGAACAACTTATCCTTAGTATTTAGAGCATTTGACATCACTGTAACGACCCAGAAATTTGCGATCCTGGTTATCCGATATACAACACATATCGAACATCCAAGGATTGAAAATAACTGAATAGTTAATGAAAGAAATTGGAGGGTGAGGAAAGATAAGATAGAAACTTAGAATAGAAGAAGAAGAAGAACACAACATCAGAGTAACACGAACCTCACAGCGGAACGAATAACATATAATATATATAACATAACTTGAAATATACATCTGTACTTGAATATACATCATTATCAAAGTACAACACTTACAACACAGCGGAAATAACTATAGCTATATAATCCTGAAGCCTCCTGCTCCAAGCTTGAAAGAACCCGTAACTTCCCCGTGAAGGAAAGAGCGGATACTTTGAGAACAACACACAAATGAAACGCAGACGGTAGAACATTTCATTGCTATTACAACAATTCCATCAGATACAAGAATATACAGAGTATAAATGAATAAATTACATTCGATAAATATCAGAGATTACAATAAATTACATAGCAGCGGAAAATAATACAAAAGCACAACTGAAAGTAATACACGGATACAGAGCTTTCCGAGCATCGTTCCAGCTGTAAGTCAGGACCCTGTGAATATAAATCTGCAAAACCAAAACTACTAGCTGCCCGTGCGGAAAATAGGGGCACCCAGAGTTTAGGTTAAAACAATAAACTCCAGGTCAGTCATGGGACTGGTGTGAGAACTAAAACAGTTATTAATATTGGTTTTAAAGTTTGGTAAATCAAGGGACCACGCCGTATAACACGGAACGGGTTTCCTCCCAAGAATACCAGTGCATAGAACAAATAGCGCAATGCTAAATAAAGAAAAATGAAGCTGTTATAAGACCCAGGTCCCATCACACAATGCAACGCAAGCCGGAGGATAGGGTTTTCCCTTATAACAGCCAAAGCATGCTTGATACGTTTAAAACACATTATTTGATACTATTATAGGTGTATAGTGTCAAAACAATTTCAATCATAAATATCAATCATAGACGGCATGGGTACCATATATCATGTCGCCATACTAGTTCTACAATTAAAACCGCAATACACGTATTGGAAATTGGATTTCCGTCATGAGTCGAGGCAAGGGGCAAGCTCCTCTCCGCGTTCGAGACACTCTAGTAAATGCCTCAGGACCCCACTATGATCCTTGGAATCGGCTGGGCCGGTCCTCTCTTACTTTTGAGGATTGGCAATTCCTGAACACACGTTTCCCGGTCCTTACAGATCTATATCCGAGGCGCCTCGTATCCAACAACCACACAGGTGAAAAGTATATAAATGTCAGGGCTGGTAGGTCACTGACACCACCCTAGCTAGAAAGAAACGTCGTGCTCTCCCAGCGGTCCGTCTCCCGTTTTTGACTCATACCGAGGTGTGAGGCTCGCGAATTCACGTTATACACAAAGCTACGCCACACAGGCCGTGCTTTGATCATCAACCACAAGACTTTGCTTTTCAACAGAAGCCTTGATCCATTGCCACTTACGCATGCCACATTGGCAATTCACTCCATGCGACTGATGTCCATCGATATACAACCTCTGAGCTCGTACGTCTCAGAGAAGGGCGTTAAGCAAGAGAATAAATTCTCCACCGCCAAACAGATGTATATTTAATAGAGATCAATCAACACAGAATAAAATCCAATGTCAGACACACAATCCATTTACAAGTTCGTTCTGGGTTTGAACGAAACCGGAGTCACTTTCCTCGCATATCCATCCATCTCCAAGTACGTCTGGACGATCACCAACTGATTCCCTCATCCTGGGTGTACAGCCCAATCAAGATCATCAGTAATCACCCAAACGATGTGAAGACTTCCGGTCTTCAACCACCGTCTTCATCTTCGACATCTCGTCGAATCGGTTATTCAGAATGGGTATAAACCCGGCCTTTCTGAATAACCCACGTATATAATAAACGAATGTTACACAAACACAACAAACGGCTCATTCCAATTCAGAATATTCTTTTATTCACAAAATCACATTCTTAGGGAAATGTTCCCATTAATTTTATCAAAGATAAATTCTTCTAAATTTATCCTATAATCTTCCTTTGGATATCATTTCAAACTAGTCGGGATTAGCGAACCACACCGAAGTAATTATTTATTTTATTTCCCAATCCCAACCTATATATCCCCTGGAGCAAAACTGGTGATACTCCACATCTAACACCACGGTGTTATCGGTAAAATTAATTACCATTTCACATTCAAATCTAATTAAAGATTTAACTATCGCTTTGGAGCAAAACTGGTGATACTCCATTCTCGATCTCTTTTCAAATTTGATAATTTAAATTATCAATCCACATTTTAATCTAATTAAAGATTCATTAAAACTACACATAGTCTTAATTCTTTCAAAAATCAACATCTTGCCTTTAACTGGGTTAAAGAACCAATGTCATCTAAAACACGATCCACGATGAACCCAAATCACATTTGATATTAAATACAAGGCTCTGAATAGAAAATATATCGGCTTATATTCAATATCAAATTCTGAAACCAACAAATATCGTATTGGAAATAACGATATAAAATATCTTTTAAATCCCCATAACAATATTTGTATAGTCACGAAATCCAACATCGAAATATCCCGAAGATAATTTCGATTCAACTCCAGTCCAATTCACATATTGGGAATATTGGTTATTTTTAAAATCACTTTCAAATTCAATTTATTTATTTCACAAATAAATTGATTTTAATTCTAGTTCAAAACTAGTTCATTTCGATAAAAATCTATTTTTATCTTTTCAAATGTGGAATTCTCCAGCTCAATTCTTCCCAAATCACATATTATAATTTTACACAAATTATAGATATTTTTGATAATTTTATCAAGGCCCGTACAGTCGATTTCCAACAACGGCCATCGAACTGCACTTACAGCGACCTTTTTCGAATTTGATTTGGACATAATTCCAAATCCAACCGTTAGATTTCAAATTTCTAACATTCATTGGAAAGCTCTTTTCGATACGAACCCAACGGTTCCGGTTTTAGGAGAATCCGACGGTCGGATCTCCCGCAACGTCAATTCGAAGTCAATGGTCGAAATTCACGAACCGCGGCGCGGCGCGTTCTATTCAGGCCATTATATATATAATATATATATATTATATATATTTCGTCGATTTCCTTTTAAAACGTATTTTATAAATCGTTTTAAATTCGTTTCAAAAACAATTTCAACTTCATCTTCAATTTCAAATCGATTTGATTTCAATTCAATTCGAGTTCATTTTAAATTTCAATTCAAATTCAAATTCAAATTCATTTCAATTCAATTCAATTCAGTTCGAATTTACCTTCTATTTGATTCAATTCGAATTCGTTTCAAATTGGTTTCAATTCAATTTCAGTTCATTTTAAATTTCAATTTCAATTTAATTAATTTCGAAATCACTTTTCAATATTCATTATTCAACGAATAAAATCGATATAAATATCGTTCGCGTCAAAATAACGCATCTCTAATCAACACGGATTTGTATTTTCAAAAACTTCTATATTCTATCCAACAAATGAATATTTATCCCATTCAACACATGAATCTATGTTTCTTTCAACGCACGACTAATCTCAACACATGAGTACTGTCAACACATCACTATTTTTGTTATGTAAAATATTTTATAAAACTATGGTATCTATCGTTTGATTTTTAATTAGACTTCTACTGGGAAGTAGTTCTAATTTTAAATATGATAAAGATGTAATTTCGTTGTATAAAATATTTCACTCAACACATGAACATCGTCAACACATGACTATTTTTATATTCAACACATGAATTTTCTTTTATAATATTCATTATTTTCCCGATTGGAATGAGGCCCAATCAATCACCATATAATGTTAATTATATGGATTTTCATACATCACACGTATATAATAGCATTGAAAAATAATCAACCATCAACCAAAGTGCACTACACTGTATAAGCATCAAATATAAATATCTACGCTTATAACAGCCTGTCAATCAACCGATCGACATATTTAATCAATCAGGATGAGTGAACTTCAAATTTCATCCTAACACCCGTGTGGGGTTTCAAACAATCAAACACCAATTTTATTTGTGCAGTTGGGCGATGTGTAAAATTTATCGACCCAATCGATATCAGTCAAATCAGTGTATATAAACAAATCGGCCGATTTGTTTATAAATATTCATTTATTCACTTTCACGTTAAAAATTATATTTTTAACGATAAAACATTTTATTTCAACACATGAATTTCTATTCATTTCATTTACACAATAAAAATGATATTTTTATTGTGTAAATGACACATTTTAGAAAATTTCGGCGGCATAACGGCACGATACTAGAAACGGGACAAGGCCTAGCCTTATCCCCGGTCTAGTGAAGGCCCACCCCATTCACACATCAATCAATCCATTCCATTTCACCAAACAATTCAATTCAAACCAATAAACTAACCAACTACTCAACCAAACAATTTAACAAACAAGCCATCCATGGTCTGTGGATGACGGGTGTCGGGTGCTACTAAGCACCGTCTGCATCCTAGTATAAATATACATATAACTAGAAAAAGAGAATTGAAGAGTGAGAAGTTCTCACCAAAAGCTATCCAACTTCACGACACTCCTATTGTAGAGATCTTCGTCGTTCTCGCCTTTTTTGTCAGCTTCGTTGTCGTAGCCACTACATATGTAAAAATCGAATTTTTTTACTTCGCTATTCAATATATAAAAATCGAATTTTTACTTTGCTATTCAATATATAAAAATCGAATTTTTACTTTGCTATTCAATATATAAAAATCGAATTTTTCCTTTGCTATTCAGTATATAAAAATCGAATTTTTACTTTCACGCTATATGGATAAAAATGCTATTTTTACACCGCTACTATATAGATAAAAAATTCTATTTTTACATCGTTATTCTATATATAAAGATCTCGCCTTTTCAACTATAAAGATTTCATCTTTATAAAAAACAGCACTTTATTTCGACGTATAGAAAATAAAAATCAGTTTTTTATTTTGCTACATACACAAAGATGATATTTTTAATTCTCTACATAAACAAAAATCATATTTCTACTACTTCTACTTAATAAAGATTATATTTTTAATACTTTAAAAATATAAAAATCATATTTTTCACTAACCAAAATCAAATTTTTACATATAAAATTTCATACCTTCGATATTGTTAAAAAAATAAAATCTTTATCTATATTAAAATTCTAATTTTTCTTCTACTTTAAAGATCTAATCAATATCAGATTTTATTTTGAAATCATTACATAAATGAATTGAAAATAAATAAAGTAAATAAAAGACTAAAATAAAATAATTAAAACTTTACCTTTGTTTTCTTTTCAGTTTTGGTTCGGGGGTGTGCTGTGGCGCTGCGTCGGAGTCGAGGGTGGTCGGAGCGGTGAGGGGAGGTGGCGGAAGTGGCTGCAGGCGGTGGAGGGTCGGACTATGGGGCCTGGAAGCGGCGGAGCATCATTTCAGGGGGGGCGACTTCGGGTTTGGGTCCAGAGGGAGACGGCGGTTCAATTCGGCAGAGGAGGGAGCAGCGAGCGCAGGAAGGAGGAGGAAGGAAAGGAGAGGGAGGCGGCTAGGGGGCGGCGGCAGCTACTCCCCCCTGGCGGCGTCGCGATGGTCGATTGGGGGGGGGGGGGCGTCGATCGCCTGGCGCGATCTTTTTTTTTTCGTTGAATGAGTTTAATCAGGGGGGGCAGAACGGTTAAAGGGGGAGAGGGTTTTCTTTTTTATTTATTTTTATTTATTATTTTATTATTTTTAAAAGTTGACTTTTACATACGTCATCTAAACGAGGCCCACCACCTGTCGTCCATAGCGTTTAACCCGCATTCCGAACACAATGGGATATGCATCGCAAGCTGATTCGATCACTTTGATCAGTTTCCGTTGAATTTACATTTAAATCACTACATTGAATTTTAAACGTACATTTCAATTTACTGGGGTCACATACTAACTAGAAAAATTCCAGAAAAATATTTTCTAGCTTCGTATTGACGATACGGTCCTAACAAAACTAATTTCGTCGAATTCCGAGACCGTTAGAAAAATGGCCATTTTCCAGTCGATTAAAATCAACTAAAACTGGTCAAACGCGTTTTCCTTTGCCACGCTCACATATTGATTCGAAAAATTATGAAATTTGGAATCTAGCAATAATTTGACATCACGGACCCAACAAAACTGGTTTCGTCGAAATCCGAGGTCATTTGCAAAATGTCCATTTTTAAGGGCCTGAATTCTATAGCGACTATTTAGAATTTTCAACTGGACATATCTTTTGATTCCCGCTATGAAATTTCGATTTGTCGGATTCATTGGAAAGATATTATCAATTAGATCCTATTGTTTTTGGTTTCACTAAAATCCGGATTGTTTTGCACCCGGTACATTCAATTGAAGTTTGAAATCGAATTATCGAACTACCGCGCCATTTTCAATTCCTTTTATAATTATATATAAATATTTATATTCTAACGACGACGTATATAATATATACGTCGAATTCTATTCAAAATAAATTTCTCGTCGATATTATTTAAAATAATCTATTTTAAATAATCAAAATTCGCTAAAGTTGCCAAAATAAAAATTTTAAACTGGCCCGGATTTTGCGGGTTATTACAATCTCCCCCACTTAAAACTTTTCGTCCCCGAAAAGGAACAAAGTCGAAAGTGGTTTGATTAATTAACTCTACATTCGGTCTGGCTTCCATTCTCCAACTTTTCAGTTTCTGAGAATTTCCAAATTCTCAAAAATTTGGCTAACACCCTAAATTTTCGAAAAATTTCGCCATAACCTCCCCTGCACCGGGAGCATCGGGGAATTTCAAATAGCTTCCCCGGTCCTTCAGATCTCAAAAAGAAAAAGAAAAAGCCAAGCAGCTAGCCAATAGGCTCATAAAATCATCATCACCCAAACAAAACAGTAAATTATGTAGTAAACATGTACCTATTTGTCGGGCAAACAAATTTTATTCTCTGCTCTAGCCTCCTTGCTATGACCTGTTCAATGTAAGTATATGTATATGCAAGCAGTTGCGACCAATTTTCAATATAATTCAATATTTGATTCAATTAGGCTAATTGGCTAAAAATTAGCAAACAAATAGGCAAACAACACAAACATCAATCAATTAGTGGATTAACGTTTCAAATTCATAATTTTGATACATATATAGAAAATCATGGTTTGATGCCAATTCACAACAATGTGTTCTAGCTATATTAATTTTGGTTCTCACACCAGCCTAATGGAAATATATAGAAGTCCCACCTTCGAAACACGAACATAAATACTGATGATGTGGCCACATCACCAGAATTATCCCCGGGTGTCTAGAATGTGATTCTATATCTATCTAGTATATTAAAACTTCGACTATACGTTCATGACGCGTATACGCGAAATCTTTATATACTCGATTGTCCATATTCAAAATAAATAAATATTCAAATACGTATAAAACGATTTAAATTTTCAAAACAAAATTGTTTTCATTTGAAAAATATACTCTTCACACTCGTTCTAGGATACTACTGATCCTATCTCTAACGAGTCATTCTAATTGGATATTTCTAATCCAATATCTGATGAATTCTTTCGTATGGTTCTAATGTGTCTTGTTCTCGAGCTCTGTAAACCAAAGCTCTGATACCAACTGAAAGAACCCGTAACTTCCCCGTGAAGGAAAGAGCGTATACTTTGAGAACAACACACAAATGAAACGCAGACGGAAGAACATTTCATTGCTATTACAACAATTCCATCAGATACAAGAATATACAGAGTATAAATGAATAAATTACATTCGATAAATATCAGAGATTACAATAAATTACATAGCAGCGGAAAATAATACAAAAGCACAACTGAAAGTAATACACGGATACAGAGCTTTCCGAGCATCGTTCCAGCTGTAAGTCAGGACCCTGTGAATATAAATCTGCAAAACCAAAACTACTAGCTGCCCGTGCGGAAAATAGGGGCACCCAGAGTTTAGGTTAAAACAATAAACTCCAGGTCAGTCATGGGACTGGTGTGAGAACTAAAACAGTTATTAATATTGGTTTTAAAGTTTGGTAAATCAAGGGACCACGCCGTATAACACGGAACGGGTTTCCTCCCAAGAATACCAGTGCATAGAACAAATAGCGCAATGCTAAATAAAGAAAAATGAAGCTGTTATAAGACCCAGGTCCCATCACACAATGCAACGCAAGCCGGAGGATAGGGTTTTCCGTTATAACAGCCAAAGCATGCTTGATACGTTTAAAACACATTATTTGATACTATTATAGGTGTATAGTGTCAAAACAATTTCAATCATAAATATCAATCATAGACGGCATGGGTACCATATATCATGTCGCCATACTAGTTCTACAATTAAAACCGCAATACACGTATTGGAAATTGGATTTCCGTCATGAGTCGAGGCAAGGGGCAAGCTCCTCTCCGCGTTCGAGACACTCTAGCAAATGCCTCAGGACCCCACTATGATCCTTGGAATCGGCTGGGCCGGTCCTCTCTTACTTTTGAGGATTGGCAATTCCTGAACACACGTTTCCCGGTCCTTACAGACCTATATCCGAGGCGCCTCGTATCCAACAACCACACAGGTGAAAAGTATATAAATGTCAGGGCTGGTAGGTCACTGACACCACCCTAGCTAGAAAGAAACGTCGTGCTCTCCCAGCGGTCCGTCTCCCGTTTTTGACTCATACCGAGGTGTGAGGCTCGCGAATTCACGTTATACACAAAGCTACGCCACACAGGCCGTGCTTTGATCATCAACCACAAGACTTTGCTTTTCAACAGAAGCCTTGATCCATTGCCACTTACGCATGCCACATTGGCAATTCACTCCATGCGACTGATGTCCATCGATATACAACCTCTGAGCTCGTACGTCTCAGAGAAGGGCGTTAAGCAAGAGAATAAATTCTCCACCGCCAAACAGATGTATATTTAATAGAGATCAATCAACACAGAATAAAATCCAATGTCAGACGCACAATCCATTTACAAGTTCGTTCTGGGTCTGAACGAAACCGGAGGCACTTTCCTCGCATATCCATCCATCTCCAAGTACGTCTGGACGATCACCAACTGATTCCCTCATCCTGGGTGTACAGCCCAATCAAGATCATCAGTAATCACCCAAACGATGTGAAGACTTCCGGTCTTCAACCACCGTCTTCATCTTCGACATCTCGTCGAATCGGTTATTCAGAATGGGTATAAACCCGGCCTTTCTGAATAACCCACGTATATAATAAACGAATGTTACACAAACACAACAAACGCCTCATTCCAATTCAGAATATTCTTTTATTCACAAAATCACATTCTTAGGGAAATGTTCCCATTAATTTTATCAAAGATAAATTCTTCTAAATTTATCCTATAATCTTCCTTTGGATATCATTTCAAACTAGTCGGGATTAGCGAACCACACCGAAGTAATTATTTATTTTATTTCCCAATCCCAACCTATATATCCCCTGGAGCAAAACCGGTGATACTCCACATCTAACACCACGGTGTTATCGGTAAAATTAATTACCATTTCACGTTCAAATCTAATTAAAGATTTAACTATCGCTTTGGAGCAAAACTGGTGATACTCCATTCTCGATCACTTTTCAAATTTGATAATTTAAATTATCAATACACATTTTAATCTAATTAAAGATTCATTAAAACTACACTTAGTCTTAATTCTTTCAAAAATCAACATCTTGCCTTTAACTGGGTTAAAGAACCAATGTCATCTAAAACACGATCCACGATGAACCCAAATCACATTTGATATTAAATACAAGGCTCTGAATAGAAAATATATCGGCTTATATTCAATATCAAATTCTGAAACCAACAAATATCATATTGGAAATAACGATATAAAATATCTTTCAAATCCCCATAACAATATTTGTATAGTCACGAAATCCAACATCGAAATATCCCGAAGATAATTTCGATTCAACTCCAGTCCAATTCACATATTGGGAATATTGGTTATTTTTAAAATCACTTTCAAATTCAATTTATTTATTTCACAAATAAATTGATTTTAATTCTAGTTCAAAACTAGTTCATTTCGATAAAAATCTATTTTTATCTTTTCAAATGTGGAATTCTCCAGCTCAATTCTTCCCAAATCACATATTATAATTTTACACAAATTATAGATATTTTTGATAATTTTATCAAGGCCCGTACAGTCGATTTCCAACAACGGCCATCGAACTGCACTTACAGCGACCTTTTTCGAATTTGATTTGGACATAATTCCAAATCCAACCGTTAGATTTCAAATTTCTAACATTCATTGGAAAGCTCTTTTCGATACGAACCCAACGGTTCCGGTTTTAGGAGAATCCGACGGTCGGATCTCCCGCAACGTCAATTCGAAGTCAATGGTCGAAATTCACGAACTACCGCGGCGCGGCGCGTTCTATTCAGGCCATTATATATATAATATATATATATTTTATATATTTCGTCGATTTCCTTTTAAAACGTATTTTATAAATCGTTTTAAATTCGTTTCAAAAACAATTTCAACTTCATCTTCAATTTCAAATCGATTTGATTTCAATTCAATTCGAGTTCATTTTAAATTTCAATTCAAATTCAAATTCAAATTCGTTTCAATTCAAATCAATTCGAATTTACCTTCTATTTGATTCAATTCGAATTCGTTTCAAATTGGTTTCAATTCAATTTCAGTTCATTTTAAATTTCAATTTCAATTTAATTAATTTCGAAATCACTTTTCAATATTCATTATTCAACGAATAAAATCGATATAAATATCGTTCGCGTCAAAATAACGCATCTCTAATCAACACGGATTTGTATTTTCAAAACTTCTATATTCTATCCAACAAATGAATATTTATCCCATTCAACACATGAATCTATATTTCTTTCAACGCACGACTAATCTCAACACATGAGTACTGTCAACACATCACTATTTTTGTTATGTAAAATATTTTATAAAACTATGGTATCTATCGTTTGATTTTTAATTAGACTTCTACTGGGAAGTAGTTCTAATTTTAAATATGATAAAGATGTAATTTCGTTGTATAAAATATTTCACTCAACACATGAACATCGTCAACACATGACTATTTTTATTTTCAACACATGAATTTTCTTTTATAATATTCATTATTTTCCCGATTGGAATGAGGCCCAATCAATCACCATATAATGTTAATTATATGGATTTTCATACATCACACATATATAATAGCATTGAAAAATAATCAACCATCAACCAAAGTGCACTACACTGTATAAGCATCAAATATAAATATCTAACGCTTATAACAGCCTGTCAATCAACCGATCGACATATTTAATCAATCAGGATGAGTGAACTTCAAATTTCATCCTAACACCCGTGTGGGGTTTCAAACAATCAAACACCAATTTTATTTGTGCAGTTGGGTGATGTGTAAAATTTATCGACCCAATCGATATCAGTCAAATCAGTGTATATAAACAAATCGGCCGATTTGTTTATAAATATTCATTTATTCACTTTCACGTTAAAAATTATATTTTTAACGATAAACCATTTTATTTCAACACATGAATTTCTATTCATTTCATTTACACAATAAAAATGATATTTTTATTGTGTAAATGACACATTTTAGAAAATTTCGACGGCATAACGGCACGATACTAGAAACGGGACAAGGCCTAGCCTTATCCCCGGTCTAGTGAAGGCCCACGCCATTCACACATCAATCAGTCCATTCCATTTCACCAAACAATTCAATTCAAACCAATAAACTAACCAACTACTCAACCAAACAATTTAACAAACAAGCCATCCATGGTCTGTGGATGACAGGTGTCGGGTGCTACTAAGCACCGTCTGCATCCTAGTATAAATATATATATAACTAGAAAAAGAGAATTGAAGAGTGAGAAGTTCTCACCAAAAGCTATCCAACTTCACGACACTCCTATTGTAGAGATCTTCGTCGTTCTCGCCTTTTTTGTCAGCTTCGTTGTCGTAGCCACTACATATGTAAAAATCGAATTTTTTTACTTCGCTATTCAATATATAAAAATTGAATTTTTACTTTGCTATTCAATATATAAAAATCGAATTTTTACTTTGCTATTCAATATATAAAAATCGAATTTTTCCTTTGCTATTCAATATATAAAAATCGAATTTTTACTTTCACGCTATACGGATAAAAATGCTATTTTTACACCGCTACTATATAGATAAAAAATTCTATGTTTACATCGTTATTCTATATATAAAGATCTCGCCTTTTCAATTATAAAGATTTCATCTTTATAAAAAAACAGCACTTTATTTCGACGTATAGAAAATAAAAATCAGATTTTTATTTTGCTACATACACAAAGATGATATTTTTAATTCTCTACATAAACAAAAATCATATTTCTACTACTTCTACTTAATAAAGATTATATTTTTAATACTTTAAAAATATAAAAATCATATTTTTCACTAACCAAAATCAAATTTTTACATATAAAATTTCATACCTTCGATATTGTTAAAAAAATAAAATCTTTATCTATATTAAAATTCTAATTTTTCTTCTACTTTAAAGATTTAATCAATATCAGATTTTATTTTGAAATCATTACATAAATGAATTGAAAATAAATAAAGTAAATAAAAGACTAAAATAAAATAATTAAAACTTTACCTTTGTTTTCTTTTCAGTTTTGGTTCGGGGGTGTGCTGTGGCGCTGCGTCGGAGTCGAGGGTGGTCGGAGCGGTGAGGGGAGGTGGCGGAAGTGGCTGCAGGCGGTGGAGGGTCGGACTGTGGGGCCTGGAAGCGGCGGAGCATCATTTCAGGGGGGGGCGACTTCGGGTTTGGGTCCATAGGGAGACGGCGGTTCAATTCAGCAGAGGAGGGAGTAGCGAGCGCAGGAAGGAGGAGGAAGGAAAGGAGAGGGAGGCGGCTAGGGGGCGGCGGCGGCTACTCCCCCTGGCGGCGTCGCGATGGTCGATTGGGGGGGGGGGGGGGGGGTGTCGTTCGCCTGGCGCGATCTTTTTTTTTTTTTCGTTGAATGAGTTTAATCGGGGGGGGGGGGGGTGGGAGGGGCAGAACGGTTAAAGGGGGAGAGGGTTTTCTTTTTTATTTATTATTTTATTATTTTTAAAAGTTGACTTTTACATACGTCATCTAAACGAGGCCCACCACCTGTCGTCCATAGCGTTTAACCCCCATTCCGAACACAATGGGATATGCATCGCAAGCTGATTCGATCACTTTGATCAGTTTCCGTTGAATTTACATTTAAATCACTACATTGAATTTTAAACGTACATTTCAATTTACTGGGGTCACATACTAACTAGAAAAATTCCAGAAAAATATTTTCTAGCTTCGTATTGACGATACGGTCCTAACAAAACTAATTTCGTCGAATTCCGAGACCGTTAGAAAAATGGCCATTTTCCAGTCGATTAAAATCAACTGAAACTGGTAAAACGCGTTTTCCTTTGCCACGCTCACATATTGATTCGAAAAATTATGAAATTTGGAATCTAGCAATAATTTGACATCACGGACCCAACAAAACTGGTTTCGTCGAAATCCGAGGTCATTTGCAAAATGTCCATTTTTAAGGGCCTGAATTCTGTAGCGACTATTCAGAATTTTCAACTGGACATATCTTTTGATTCCCGCTATGAAATTTCGATTTGTCGGATTCATTGGAAAGATATTATCAATTAGATCCTATTGTTTTTGGTTTCACTAAAATCCGGATTGTTTTGCACCCGGTACATTCAATTGAAGTTTGAAATCGAATTATCGAACTACCGCGCCATTTTCAATTCCTTTTATAATTATATATACATATTTATATTCTAACGACGACGTATATAATATATACGTCGAATTCTATTCAAAATAAATTTCTCGTCGATATTATTTAAAATAATCTATTTTAAAAAATCAAAATTCGCTAAAGTTGCCAAAATAAAATTTTTAAACTGGCCCGGATTTTGCTGGTTATTACAAAGCTCTTCTAGTATATATGTAAATCCTGACTACTTGACTGCCCGTACAAAATTGGGCACCCAAGAGTTTAGGGAAAACAACAAAATAAACTCTGGGTCAGTCATGGGACTAGTATGAGTACAACAATTTAAAACAGTTTAAACAAGTAAACGATATCTCATAAGACCACGCCGTATAACGGAACGGGTTTTTCCCTTATGAGAATCCAAATTATCTTTATATCAAAAACCTTTTGATATTATAATAATGTCTATCAACCACAATACAATAATCATCTAGCAGAAACGCTTTCATCTCACGTTCTACATATATTGTATACAATCAAAACCGCAAGCACGTATTAGGTAATGGATTTCCAACTATGACAAGGTATGGAACCACCTTTCGCTAGTGTATCTCTAGAAAGGAATACACTGGGTTCAACAAGAACATCTTGCAACCCGGCCACACATGACCGACCACTCATTTCGCTTGAGTGCGTCGAATGTATATCACCAACGATTAGGATCAGCAACCGTTTCCCGAATGGGACAGCATCAACAATAGATTTTTAGAAATAAATGAAACTCTAGATCAGGTGATTATACACCCTACTTCGGAGCGACCGACTTAGCCATGCTGTCTGCCCGATTTCTGTCATTTACCGGTTGATGAGGCTTGAGGTTACGCCTTATCATCACATCAGATTCACTTCGAATGCCACATTGTCAGATCCATCGAAAATAACTAATTAACGTCTACAACAGTACATTACGTGTTAGCTAAAGAAGTTTCCTTCTCTGCTTCAACTCTTGGTACGGTTGAAGAAATCAATGTACGTGACCTTTCTGGAAATACTCTATCAGACATTCATCCATACAAGTCATCCAGGAACAGGATAAACCGAAGGCACTATTCAGTACATCCATCTTAAGCACTGTTATCTAAGAATTTTACAATAGCCCTTGTACTTTACTCCGTCTTCAATTATCTTTGGCATATATGATTCGCAACGCTTATGCCAATACAGAGTGGTTCTTTGGATAATAATCCAACCGGTCTCTCCATATTAACAACATTAAAATGGTCAAAACTTCGATAGTCTGTGATTTAACTATCGAAGAAAAACACGTGTGCAAACAACGATATTATTTCCAGATGGAAATTCATATCGATCAAACATCATTTAACATTTATCTCCTTAGTTCATTTTTCATCTCCTATTTCCCTATATTCAACATCTCTTATTTTCTAAATTTAGAAAATATATGTTATTACCATTGGAAAACATTTCCATTTCTTGTTTTCTATATCAGAAAACATTTCTGGTTCTTAGTTGGAAAACATTTCCAAAACTCCTTCATTGGACTTAGACAGATGTTCAAACAAACCATCGCAATGCCAACTCAAACCATTACGCTTATATCCTAAATTCCTTTAACCCACCTTCACTATCGAACCTTAACCATTCCTTAGTTAAAAATGAAGTCAATCAAGTTGGGGTAATACTACCTCTCAGACCTTAACTGAACAACGTTTCTAACCTTGAAATAGACAAAGTTCACCTTTTAATTCTTTAACAAACTTCCTTACGTAACTCTCTTTCGAATAACTAATTCGATAACTCCTTTCGATTAAACTATAATCGATAACTCCTTTTGAATAACTAATTCGATAACTCCTTTCGAATAACTAATTTGATAACTCCTTTGTGTTTAACTCTATTCGAATAACTAATTCGAATAACTCTTATTTATTTAACTCTATTCGAATAAACTAAATTTGATTAGCTCCATTTGAATAACTCTAGTTCGATTTAACTTTATCGATTAACTCAAACTGATTAACTCTATCTGGTTTAACTCTAACTGGTTAACTCTAATTGATTAACTCTATCTGGTTTAACTCTAACTGGTTAACTCTAATTGATTAATTCTATCTGGTTTAACTCTAACTGGTTAACTCTAATTGATTAACTCTAACTGGTTAACTCTTATTCGAATAACAAATATTCGATTAACTCTATTCGGCTAACTCGACTCGACTAACCCCTTTTCGAATAACATATTCGATTTACTAACTTTCGAATACCTTATTCGATTGACTCCCTTCGAATACCATATTCAATTTAACTCTATTGGAATAATTAAATTCGATTAACTCCTTTTCGAATAAACAATTCATTTATAAAGATTTACTTTTAGTAACGGTTCTTCGCTTTACAAATGATTCCCTTTTTAGTAACGTTTTCCTTTTTATAACATCTTATTCGGTTATAAACAAATTTCCTTTTTATAACTATATTTATTTTCTAAATATTTCCTTTTTAATTCTATTCGTAAATGGTTTTACAAATATCTCCTTTTCGATTTCATTTGTAAAGGTTTTACAAATATTCCTCTTTCTGATTGATTTGTAAATGGTTTACAAACATTTCTCTTTCGAATCTATTTGCAAATGGTTTGCAAATAATTCCTTTAGGGTTTTATTTCTAAGTATTTTCTATTTATAAATAATACATTTATAAATAAATTTCTATTTATAAATATTCTATTTATAAATATTCTCTTTTCAGTATTCACTTTGACAAATTCCCCTTTTCTCCAAATCCCGGTATGTTATGGTGTTTAACATATCAAATTACGATGTCCAATATCGTCCATACACACACAATCAACAACAGATTATAAATCACGTCATATATCACAATATATGAAAACAATAAAATAACTGTTAAGGAATCCAGTCGGATTCCTCCAACCTGTTTCCCTGCATCCACAGATGTTATACAATAAAATCAACATCACTTTCAGTTCCATATGATATATTCCGTTAAACAGAATCAATATAGAAACTCAACTAACTGACTAGCAGCTCAATCAAACAGTCAACCCACAGTCAATCAGCCAATATTAAACAGTTCTAAAAATATAACATGAAATTATAAACTGTTCAGAGTTAGTGAGATTTACTCACATTTTCAGTTCATCGTTAAAGAACGATAAACTGTTGTTTGATTTGAATCAAACAGTTTATTTCATTATAAATTCATACGAGCCCCAATCCACTCCCAGTCAGTTCCATTGGGTAGTGTCCGTCCATACGATCCCAACGGATCTTGTTTTGCCCAATTCTGATAACGTATAATGAAGTTATATGATTTATAAGTTTGAATACATTCTTTGAATTTAAATAAAACTTAAATTAAAATCTCTTAGGCCCTTACCCTTCTAAATCACCAACGGCCCATCCACCCTTAAAGCCCAATCTGAACTACCTCTTCTTCCCCATCCTCCTCACGCTCCAGTAATAAACCGCATGCCATTTTCAAACCTTCCCAACCCTACTGCTCCTCCTTCACTCGACCGTTCCCCCAACCGAAAACACCAACGTCCTCCACTTCTCGGTCCCAGCGCAACCATCCCCACCTTACTGAACTCGAGCTCCCCCCTTCAGTTCCGTCGTCGCCCTTCAACCGAAGATTACAGTGAACCTACCGAACTTAAAACTCATCAAATCCATCCAAGTTTTGTAGAACGACACTACAACTCCACTCGAATCCAAAACTGATAACATAAACGAGCGAAATCGCTTACATACCCCGATTTCTGGAACCCTAGTTCCTAATGCTCAAACTTGAGCTCGACGAACCATGACTGCACCCAACAAATTTGATACCAGAACGAAGAGGATTGCATAACAATTTCGAATATATATGTATATAGATTTATGGATTTTTCTTTGAATTTCATTTGATTTTTCCACTTGAGGATTCTTTCACATTTTGATTCTGAGCGGCGGCTTGAAAGAGAAGAATATATAATGGGATGTTATTTGTATGTGTGGCTGATAGCATGACTATGTGGCTAGTTTTGGATCACACATACTTAGATATTTTTGTTTTAAATATTCATTTTATATTTGTTTCAACACTCTAAAAATCCCTACGAACACACATGATACCTAAAAATCATGAAAACTGGCATGCAACTAGAGTTTGACATTACGGTCCCAACGAAACTGGTTTCGTCGAATTCCGACTTCGTATGCTCACACAACGTTTTTTAACCGTCAAAATACTAACTATTTTTCACTCTAAAAATCCGTACGGCCACATACTGACTTCAAAAATCACGGAAATTGAAATCTAGCAATAATTTAATATTGCGGATCCAAAAAAATTGGTTTTGTCGAATTCTGAGGTCGTTTGCAAAACTGGCTATTTTTAAAGCTCTAAATAACCCTTTTAAATATTAAATATATTTAAAAACAGGTAAATTAAATATAAATAAATTTATATTATCGTATATATTCACAGTGGAATACCATACAACTCTAGAATATTCCTATATGAATTTCTAACTTGATATTCACTTCTGGGTCAACCCGATATTCGATTTATATTGAAATTCCTCTTTAAAATATAAATAATTCCTTTATAAATTATAAAGGAATTCCACAGCGACTTTTCTAAAATTTGATTTGGACATAAATCAAAATCTACACGATGAAATCCCGATTTTTCTCTTGCACTGGAAATATATACTCCACCAGCTCAACACGTTTCTTGTTTCACAAAAATCCGGCTTAAAACGAATCCTGTACATTCAGTTGAAGTTCAAATCGCCAAATTACTAACTGCAGTGCCATTTCGAGCTTGATTTTAATTATAATATAATTATACATTCAAACTGTCGTTCAAATAATATATTCGTTATTGTAATTCAATTCTAAACTGAATTAAATATCACAGATAATCCAGTTCACACCATATCGCCATTTCAGTCAATTCTGATTATTCAGAATTATATATATTATTTAATTTATTATTTTAATTAAATATTCACCATTATTTAATTCCACGACCATTAAATTCACTATATCACTATTTATATAATTAAATTAATTAATTATAATACCTCTGCCAATGCGGGTCATTACAATCACCTTCCAAAGAAGTAGATTCTGTTTTGCATTAGACATCAAGTTCCAGACTCTCTTATACCAAGGAAACACAACCTTTTCACCACATAAATGATTATAAATAGACCTGATTGTATGACTCTTACCCATCCAAGTAATACTATCATTATCAGTTCTCACAGTGATTGCAATTTCTTGCCAGAGCTTCCTTAATAATGTAGAACTACTATGTGGTAAAATGAGTACTCCATCATGTATCATATCATCAACCTTAGCAGAATCTGAAATACCACAATTCCTCCTCAAGTTATAATCAACAACATTGAATAAAACCAGACCATTCCCTGCCCATGCAAATGCCAAAAAGAACCAGGCATTTGATTAAACCTGCATTGAATGAGTGGTAGAAATGAATTCCTAAGCTTCAGAATTTGTCTCCAGCTCCAAATGCAAGAATTAGGAATTTGCATATTCCAAAGGTTCTTTTTACCTATCAAATTGCTCCTCACGAATTTAGACCATAAACAGTTCTCATCAGCAAAAATCTTATCAATATAAACTGATATTGCTGCCTTGTTCCAATAAAAAAGATTGATAATTCCCAATCCTCCATTTTTTCTACCTTCACATAATTTTGAAAAAGCTATGGGTATAAGTTTTTTGGCAAAAGGATCCCCATGCCAAAGAAACTTGTTCATGGCACTCACCACCATATTAATGAGTTTGAGAGGCAAAATATAGTGTCTGGAGTAATAAGAAGTCATTGATGTAATAATGGATTGAATGATAGTGAGTCTACCAGCTTGAGATAATTGACAAGAAGGCCACTGTTTCATCTTTGCTATGATCTTCTCATATAAAGGCATGCAACAGTCCTTAGTTATTCTACCAGTGAATAGAGGTAACCCCAAGTATTTAGCATTTTCAGGTAAAATATTTAAACCAGAGAGCTGAACTAATTCATCCATAGCCAATTGACTAAGACCAGCAATTTTAATATGATATTTCCTTATATTTATTTCCAAACCAGTTATCTCATAAAAAGATAGCAGTACATTAAGCAAACATTGAATATTCGACAGATTTGGCTTGGTAAATATAACTAAGTCATCAGCAAAACAAAGATGAGTTATCAATGGATTCTTACATTTTGGATGAAGCTGCAAATTCCCTAATTCCACTTGTTTAATTATCAGTGAGTTCAGAAGCTCCATCACACAAATGAATAAATAAGAGGAAATGGGGTCACCTTGTCTTACTCCACGTTTACTATTAAAATAACCGTGCAAGGAACCATTTCTAGAAATTGAGAACATTGGTGATGAAATACAAGTGTATATCCAGGCAATAAAATGTTTTGGAAAATTCATTCTTGATAAAATTGCAACTACTGATGACTATGAGACACTATCAAATGCCTTCTTAATATCCAGCTCTAGCATACAACGAGGAGAAATGTTCTTCTTATCATAACCATGAAGTAATTCTTGGGCAATCAAAATATTTTCACTAATTGATCTTCCAGGGACAAAAGCTGATTGATTACATGAAATAATTGAAGGAAGAACAGACTGAATTCTATTAGCCAACACTTTAGAAATTATTTTGTAGAAAACACTACAACATGATATAGGTCTAAAGTCAGAAACATGCAAGGGATTATCTATCTTAGGAACCAAAGCAATAAAAGTGGCAGCTATAGAAATTGGTAACGAATTAGAGTAGAAAAAATATTTGACTGCCTCAGAAATATCATTACCAATTGTTGTCCAGCATTTTTGAATGAAGTAAGCATTCCATCTGGCCCTCCTGAGCTTGTTGGATCCAAACCATGTACTGCTATTTTATTTCATCATTAGTTACTGGAATGATAAGATCCATGGACTGATCATGTGAAAGAAAAGAAAGTTGTACGTGAAACAAAGGCTCAATATTGCAAGAAGGAAGAGCTTCAAGAGCTAAAAGAGCTTTAAAATAATCAACAAATGCCCTGTCAATGTCATTTTGAGAAGTAATAAGAATTCCATTAGTATCATGAATCATATGAATAACTTTTCTCACTTTATTCATTCTCAAGGAATTATGAAAGAATTTGGAATTCCTGTCTGCTTCCAATTCTTTCCTAAAAAAAGATTTTTGCTTCATTGACTGAAACTCTGTTTCCAAAATTAATTTTAATTTATCCTGCAACTCTTTTTCTAAAATCTGAAGATGAGAATTCTGAGGATTTGCAATCATTAAATTCTGAATTTGAATAAGCTCAGATCTAATATTACGGTCGAATAATTAATTATTTTAAGTGGGGAATAATGTAATGTCCCGTATTTTTACGGTCAAATAATTAATTTATTTAATTATTTAAAATATGGTTTGGCAATTTAAAATGGTTTAAATTAAATAACTTTGAATATTTAATTAATATAATAATTAAATAATATATTTAATTCTGAAATAATCAGAATCAGTGGAATTCACAATATAATGTGAACTGGACAAGTTATAATATATAATTTAGTTTAGAGTTGAATTATATTAACGAATATATTATTTAAAACGAAGTTTGAATGTATAAATTTTATTATAAATATAATCGAGCTCGAAATGGCGTTGCAGTTCGTAATTTGGCGATTCGAACTTTAAACAAATATACAGAAGCTGTTTTAAATCGGATTTCTGTGAAACAAGAAACGTTCAGAGCGGTTGAAGTATATATTTCTAATGGAAGAGAAAAATTGGGATTTCGTCGTGTAGATTTTGATTTATGTCCAAATCAAATTTTAGAAAAGTCGCTATGGAATTCCTTTATAATTCATAACGATTTATTTATATTTATAAAAGGAATTTCATTATAAATCGAATATCGATTTATATCGGGATTTGAAATAACTAGTTGAAATTCATATAGGAATATTCTAGAGTTGTATGATATTCCGTTGTGAATATACATACGATAATATTTATTTATAAATATTTAATTTAATTGTATAAATATATTTAATATTTAAAAGGGGTTATTTAGAGCTTTAAATATAGCCAGTTTTGCAAACGAACTCAGAATTCGAAGAAACTAATTTTGTTGGATCCGCAATATTAAATTATTGTTAGATTTTAATTTCCGTGATTTTTGAAGTCAGTGTGTGGCCGTACAGGATTTTAATGTGAAATAAAGTCAATAATTTGACCTTTAAAAATATGCTGTGTGAGCAAACACAGTCGGAATTCGAATCAACCAGTTTCGTTGGGATCGTAATGTCGAACTGTAGCTACATGACCATTTCCGCGATTTTTGAATATCGTGTGTGATCACATGGATTTTTAGAAGGCGAAATGAATATAAAAACTAAAAGATCCTAAGTTATTTGTGAACCTAAAACAGGCCACGTAGTCATCCTTTTCACCACACAAAAATCTCGTCTCTTTATATAATCGTTTTCATAGGCCGCCACTTAGAAACTTAAAAACGTGAAGAACACAACAATAGGAAAATAAAAAAGAAATCAAACAAATTTTTCTAAATCATGAAAGTCATATATTTGAAATCCTGGTGAGTTTCTCTTGAGGTCTATACCCATTGGGATTGGTTCGACAACCGTTTTGTACTTGGGGTTTTTACAGCGAAGAGGTAGGGTTTGGGTAATCTTGTAACAGGAGCATTGATTCAAAGATTTGTGGTTTTATTTGGGTTAATGAGATCAAAACGCAGGTGTTGGACAATTTTTGGGATAATCGGTGTAAAAACAGTTTGGTACTTTTACTGTACCCGTGCCAGGAACTTGAACGACGCAGGTGGATGCTTGATTTCGAAGTGTGTGATTTTGGCATAGTTGGAAAGAGAATCAGAAGAGAGGATTGTTGGTGTTGTCTGTTTTCGAAATCGCGATGGAATGAAGGAGGAATGGTGAATCGAAGGCGCTGAAATGGGTTCGGAGCCGCGATGAATGGAGGGTGTGCGAGTGAATTGCTGTGTTGATGAGAAGGACGAGTTGGTGAAGGAGAAAAACGTGATGCTTTTAGTTTGAGAGTTAGTGAAACATGGAGAGGGGTGTAGTGACATTTTCGGCCATGGTAAAACAGCAGGGGGACGGGTTCGGTTATGTGGAGGAGAGGGAGAAGGCACTGTGTAATTTGGTGCGGTGGGTTTAAAAAGAAGTGGGCTTGACAAAAGGGTAAGGCCCATTAGGATAAAAATCCAAGTCCTTTTTCATTTAAATGTGTATAGCTTGTGAAATTCATAACTTCATCATATGATATCAGAATTTGACAAAACAAGATCCGTTGGGATCATATGGTCGGTGGCTCCACAATGGAACTGACTGGGAATGAATTCGAGCTCGTTACAATTTATGGAGAAATAAATTGTCGGTCTGAATCAAACGATGGTTATCGTTATTTAACGATGATCATTCAATGTGAGTAAAACTGTTAATCATCTGCTGATTGCTGTGTGTTAACTGTTTGGTTGAATTGCTTGTGTATTTGTTGAAATTACAGATAACGATATATATGTAAATCGTTAATCAAATATTGATTTTGTTTAGCAGAATATTTCATATTGAAATGAAATCGATGTTAATTTTATTGTTTAACATCTGTGATGCTGGGAAACAGGTTAGAGGGACCCAACTGGGTTCCTCAATATATAAATTGCTGTTTTGTTTCATATATTGTGTTATATGATGTGATATGAAATCTGTTGATGATTTTATATGTTTGAATGATACCGATCATTGTTATATGGTACGTTAAATACCATAAGGAATATTGGAATAGAAAAGGGAAATTTCAAACTGTGTATTGAATATACAACAATTATTACATAGAAAATATCAGAAAATATCAGAGGTAACAACAATTCCATCAGAATACACAACTAGAAGAACATTTCACTGAATATTACAACAATTCCATCAGAATACAAGAATATATAGAGTATGAATGAATAAATATTACACAGAAAATATCAGAGGTTACAATACATTACATAGCAACGGAAAATAATACAACACACAACTAGAAGAGATATACGGATACAAAGCTTTCCGGATATCATTCCAGCTGTAAACCAGGATCCTACGAATATAACTCTGCAAAACCAAAACTACTAGCTGCCCGTGTCAAAATAAGGGCACCCAGAGTTTAGGTTAAAACAATAAACTCCAGGTCAGTCATGGGACTGGTGTGAGAACTAAAACAGTTATTAATCTTTGTTTTAAAGTTAGGTAAATCAAGGGACCACGCCGTATAACACGGAACGGGTTTCCACCCAAGAATACCAGTGCATAAAACAACAGCGCAATGCTAAATAAAGAAAAATGAAGCTATTATAAGACCCAGGTCCTATCGCACAATGCAAGCAAGCCGGGGGATAGGGTTTTTACCTTATAATAGCCAAAGAATGCTTGATACGTTTAAAATAGATTATTTTGATAGTACTATAAGTGTATAGTGTCAAAACAATTTCAATCATAAATATCAATCGTAGGCGGCATAAGCGTCTCGTGCCACTATGTCGCCATATATAGGTTTACAATCAAAACCGCACAGTCACGTATCGGAAGTTGGATTTCCGTCTGTGAACCAAAGCAAAAGATAGTCCTTACCGATTCGAGACAATCTAGCCCATGTCTCAGGTCAGAGCTCGAGTGACCTTTGGATCGTCAGGGCCGGTCCACCGATGTGGATTATAATTCCTGAACACTGCATTTCCCCGCCCTATGGGGCGTAAATGAGCCAACGAATGACTCCATCGGACCCGGATCGTCCGATCTAACAGAGGCGCCTCGCAACAGCAACAACCACATAAGTCAAACTCTTCAGGGCGTGTAAAACCACTGACGCCACTTCTAGCTAGAAGGAAACACATGCCCTCCCTGAGGTCCTCTCCTGTTTCAGGTTCACAACCGGGGTGTGAGGCTCGCGAATCAACGTTACACAAAGCTATGCCACACAGGCTGTGCTTTGATCATCACCACAAGACTCTGCTTTTCAACAGAAGCCTTGATCATTTGCATCTCAGCATGCAACACAGGCAATTCACGCTATGCAACTGATATCAATCACACAGAATGAAATGCATTGTCAGACACACAGTCCATTTACACGTCCGTTCTGGGTCTGAACGAAACTGGAGGCACCTAGTACCCTGCCTATCCATCGATGTCCAAGTACGTCTGGACGATCACCAACTGATTCTCTCCTCTTGGGTGTACGGCCTAATCAAGATCATCAGTAATTATCCAAACGACGCGAAGACCTCCGGTCTTTAACCACCGTCTTCATCTTCGACACCACGTCGAATTAGTTATTCAGAATGGGATAAACCCGGTCTTTCTGAATAACTCGCTTATATAATAAACAAGTGTTACACAAACACAACATACGCCTCATTCCAATTCAGAATATTATTTTATTCAAATATTCTTATACTTTGGGAAAGGTTCCCATTAATTTTATCAAAGATAAATTCTTTAAATTTATTCTTTAATCTTCTTTGAATATCAATCCAAACTAGTCGGGATTAGCGAACCACACCGAAGTAATCATTTATTTTATTTCCCAATCCCAACCTATTCACCCCATGAAGTAAAACTGATAATACTTCATATCTAACACCACGGTGTTGTTGGTAAATTCAATTACCATTTCACGTTCAAATCTAATTAAAGATTTAACTATCGCCTGGAGTAAAACTGGTGATACTCCATTCTCGATCTTTTCAATCTAATTAAAGATTCATTAAAACTCCACTTAGTTTTAATCTTTAACTGTGTTAAAGAATCAGCGTCATTTAAAACACGGTTCACGATAAACCCAAAATCACATTCCACTAATTATCGGGTTAAAGAACAAGTGTTATTTAAAACACTGTTCACGATAAACCCAAAAATCAACACCAATTCAATTCCAATTAAATATTATTTAATTGGTACACTTCATTAAATCTAAATAAAAAGATTTAATCTTTTTCTCAACTGGGCTTAAGAACAGTGTTAATGAAGACACCATTCACGACAAACCCAAATCACATTTGATATTAAATACAAGGCTCTGAATAGAAAATATATCGGCTTATATTCAATATCAAATTCTACGACCAACAAATATCGTATTGGAAATAATGATATAAATATATCCTTCAAATTCCCATAACAATACCTGTATCATCACGAAATCCAACATCGAAATATTCCACAGACAATTTCGATTCAAATCCATTCCAACTCAATTATTGGAAATTCTGGTTATTTTCTAAACCATTTCAAATCCAATTTATTTATTTTAAAAATAAATAAATTATTATTCTAGTTCAAAACTAGTTCATTTCGATAAAAATCTATTTTTATCTTTTCAAATATGGAGTTTTTCATCCCAAATTTTCACAAATCATTTCTTATGATTTTACACAAATTATCACTATTTTTAATAATTTTATCAAGGCCCGTGCAGTCGATTTCCATCAACGGCCATTGAACTGCACTTACAACGACCTTTTCCCAATTTGATTTGGACATAATTCCAAATCCAACCGTTAGATTTCTAATTTCTAATATTTGTTAGAAAGCTCTTTTCGATACGAACCCAACGGTTTCGGTTTTAGGAGAATCCGACGATCGGATCTCCCGCAACGTCAATTCGAAGTCAATGTTCGAAATTCACGAACTGCCGCAGCGCGGCGCGTTCTATTCAGGCCATTATATTATATATATATACATAATATATATAATATATACTTTGTCGATTTCCTTTTAAAACGTATTATATAAATCGTTTTAAATTCGTTTTCAAAACGATTTCAACTTCTTTTCAAATTCAAATCAAAATCATAAGTTTAAGTAAGTTCACGCTCCTTTCATGTCTGCCCTCTCCCCCCTTTCTTTCCCGCCCTGTCAAATCGCCGCACCTGTCTCTTCCGTTCCATCTATCCTTCCATCGAGCCTCGCACCCATCAACCATCTGCCGCCTGATCCTCCTCCAGCCAACCCAGATCCTAGCCTTTCGCGGCCTCCTCCTTCGGCCCAACCTCCATCTTCCTCTCTCCCCAAAATCTCTGAAAAAGTAACTCAACAACCATGGACTTCGTTCCTTTTTAAGCGAAAACCGTTAAGCGCTGGGAAGTACATTCCTGTTGAGCTAACTCCTACTGTTGTCAATGGTACTCTAAAGATGGTAAGCGGTGTAGCAGAAGCAGGTACGGAGGCATGGAACCAATCTGTCGTTGGCTTTTTCTTAGATAAGCCCATATCCTACTCTGCTGTGGTGGCCAAACTTAACTCGCTCTGGAGACTGAAGGGGTCTGTCAAGGTAAAATCAGACGGAGTTCTGTTTTTGTTTGATTTCACTTGCGATGAAGATAGAGAGCGTATTCTTCAAGCGGATCCTATCATAATGAACTCTAAGATTTTTATTATTAAAAAGTATGATCCCACGATTAGCAATGTATGTGGCAATGTGAGGTCTGTCCCTGTCTGGGTAAAGTTTTACAACATCCCGCTTGCGGCATGGTCTAACTATGGTATCAATTGGATTAGTAGTATGCTAGGAAGATTATTGTGTATGGACGAGATGACTGAGAGTCGTCAGAGATTAGCTTATGCTAAATGTCTGATAGAGGTTAAGCCGGACAAAGAGCTTTTGAACGACTTCCTAGTTGAAACAGTTGTGGGTGGAGTCCAACGAGTTTACGTCGAATATTTATGGAAACCTGAAATTTGTAATCTTTGTAATACGTTTGGCCATTTGAATGAGTGCTGTGATAAAGAAGGAAGAACTAGAGATGAAGGAAGAGACATAACTGTAAGGCAGATGAATTTTACAAGAAATGAGCCCAGTGAGCCAATGAAAAGTAGGAGACCATTGCAGGATAAAGGCGTTAATAACAACTGGCAGACAGTAGGATATAAGAGAAATGGAAATGTGATGCAAGCCAAGGCAAGCGTGAGTGGATGGTCGCGACAAGGAAATTGGGTGAGGAGGGAAAAGAATCTTGTTGAGGAAATAACAAAAGAGAATAGTTTCATGGTTCTAGAAGAAGGTGAGATAGAGAATGTTATGAAACTTACTCAACAAAACATCACAAGCGAAGAAGACTCTGTAGACTTAGACATGAGTGAAATAGCGAATATTCCTATGCCATCACTTGAGAATCTGCTGACGAGTAACAACCAGCATTGTATTGTCGCCACTCCTGTGTGTGAAGAGGTTATTGAACTAAATGAAGAATTACAAGCGGAGGAGGAAGTACACAGCTATTTTAGAGAGCTGATTATGCAGGAATGCCTTAAAGATAGAAGAAGAGAAATAAAACAAGGGAAGGCAAAAGTTGATGAATCTATAAGAAATGAAAGTGAAACAGTGACTAAGCTAATTGAATGCAGAGTGAATGAAAGAAGAAATGAATGTGTTGAAGACAAAAATCAATCCAGAACTGTTTCCCAACCAGATATCCACAAGACTGATCATGCATGCATGCAAGACAACTCGTCCATTCAACCAACCTTAATACCACCTGATCCAGGCATTCTTTCTATTCTGCAAAGCAACATTTATGCTAACATTACCCCACCCAAAGCATTTTTAGCTCCCCCTTTGGATTCCTTTTCCCCTAAATAGCCTGTTGTTCCTCACATTGTATCGAAGTCCATCACTCCTTCAACTGCTCAAAAACAGTATTTATTAAGGAGTACGAAACAAAGAGGAGCACCACCCCCAGTAGTTTAATTTATGGTGAAAAATGTCTGTGTGTGGAATATTAGAGGTTGCCATGACGACATTAAGCTCGATCAATGTAAAAACCTGATCTCAGAAAATAAACTAAGTATACTAGCAATTGTTGAGACCAAACTCGATCTCGCTCTGACGTTAAGAGCTGCAAAATATGTTAACCCGTCTTGGAGTTTTATTCACAACTTAAACGACGCTCCCTTTGGCAGAATTCTTGTTCTTTTCGATGCTAGTAAAGTTTCTTTAACCCCTATACACTCCTCTGCTCAACATTTACATTGCCATGCCATCAATCTATCAGACCATACTTCATATTATTATACTTTCATTTATGCAGCTAACAATGTGTCCTCAAGAAACAAGCTCTTTCAGTCCATCCATTCGCTCCGTCAATCTACTCATCCATGGTTCCTTCTTGGTGATTTCAATTGCTGTTATGATACTTCGCAGCGTTATGGTGGTAATCCCCTCTCTTTAGCTCAAACCCTTCCTCTTAAAAATTCTTTAGAAGGTGTTGATCTTATCAATATCAAATGCTCCGGCATGCCTTTCTCTTGGAATAACAAAAAGAGGGATGGACCGAGAACCTACTCTCTAATTGATCACGCTTTCTGCAACGCCTTATCCTTTTCCTTTTGGCCAGCCATTCACTGTGTTATGCCTCCGCCCCTTCTCTCCGACCACTCCCCTATTATCCTTCACCTGTGTGAGTTGGACATGAAAGGAAAAACTAGTTTCAAATTTTTTAATAATTGGGTTGATGAACCCGAATTTCTTGACTTTGTTAAAGAAATTTGGACGAGACCATCCTATGGAAATCCCCTTATTATCTTGCAGGAAAAACTACGAAGAACGAAGAATGGACTTAGAGATTAGGCGAGGCAAAAGTTCGGTAACGACAACAAGCAAAGTTCATTATGGAAGGAGAAATTACGGCAAATTCAAATTACTATGATGAAAGAGCCGGATAATCCTTTCCATCCTTCAACTGAAACCTACACTGTAAGA
Source organism: Allium sativum (assembly GCA_030737875.1). NCBI lineage: Eukaryota > Viridiplantae > Streptophyta > Magnoliopsida > Asparagales > Amaryllidaceae > Allium > Allium sativum. Next base: position 156,363,584 of record CM060912.1, read on the forward strand.
CAATACTAGCGAGCTCTAAATTCTGAAGATGAGATGATCAAACAGAAGGCGCGAGTAAAATGGAAGAAAGACGGAGATAAAAATAGTGCTTATTTTCATGCCTCACTCAAAAGTAAACAGTGTAGAGATAACATTGTTCGGATTGTTGATAATCATGGAACTACTTTGGAAAAACAAGGTGAAGTTGAACACGCTTTTCTTTCACATTTTTCTAATTTGTTTGGAAATTGTGATAACTTTGTCCCTAGGTTTGATTTGGTCGATCCTTACATTCTCCCAAAGCTTTCATCCAACGATCGTCTATATCTATGTAACGAGGTGACCAATAATGAGATTAAAGTGGCGATGTTCTCGCTCAACAGAAATTCGGCTGGAGGTCCTGACGGCTTCAATGCTTTCTTTTACTACTCTTGTTGGCTGATCATTGGTAACGATGTATGCAAAGCGATAAGGCATGTCTTCCTCAAAGCTAGCATGTTAACCTCTTTTAATACTACAAATATTGCATTGATCCCTAAAATGAAGAACGCAACTTCTGTGAATGACTTCAGACCCATCTCGTGTTGCAACGCCATCTACAAATGCATAACCAAAGTTATTGCTACAGGGCTTAAATTAGTTCTCCCTGATATTATTTCTCCTAATCAAGCAGCGTACCTTCCTGGTCGTGACATCCTTGACAATGTTCTTTTGTCCCATGAGCTTTTAAACGGCTACAAGAACTCGAACATTGGACCAAGAGCAATGTTTAAACTTGACATAATGAAGGCATTTGACTCTCTCCAATGGGACTCTATTGTGAGAATCTTCGGCTACATGAACTTTCCTCACCACTTCGTTGCTTGGATTCTTACTTGTATATCGTCAGCTCATTTCTCTCTTCTAATTAATGGATCCACATTTGGTTATTTCAAGAGTAAACAAGGGATTCGTCAAGGAGATCCCATCTCCTCGTACATTTTTATTGTTGTGATGGAAGTGTTAACTCGAATGCTAAACCAGAAAATTGATAAAGGTAAATTTAAGTTGCACCCGCTTTGTCTTGAACCTAGAGTATCGTCGTTAATGTTTGCGGATGATCTGGTCATATTTTGCGAACCGACTATGCAGACCATTAGTACTATCTTCGAAACATTGACTGAGTTCTACGAGATGACAGGTCTGCGTGTAAACCTCCAAAAGTCTGCCATGAAAGTCGCGGGTCTGACTGATCAGCAAGTGACAGCTTTACAAATGAGGTCTGGTTTAATTAATAGTGATATTGCTTTGTCTTATCTTGGTCTGCCCCTTTCAACCGGAAAAATTACTGTCTCTCAATGTATGCCATTGTATAATAGAATCACAGCGAGAATAAACTCATGGACATCAAGACTGCTAAGCCAGGCAGGGAAATTAACGCTCATCAAGTCTGTTATCTTCTCTATGCAAGTGTATTGGTCAAGAACTTTCATTCTTCCAGCCAAGCTTGTTTCTATGATCAGAACAGCCATAATGAGGTATTTGTGGAAAGGTAAGAAAGAAGGAGGATATTTTACGCCGATTGCATTTCACAAAATTGAGAGTCCTTTAAGCAAAGGAGGACTCGGTATCGTCAACATCATGCAGTGGAACAAAGCTGCGTTTATCAGGCACACTGACGATTTTTTCAACAACACTGACAGTATTTGGGTACAATGGTCGAAGAATAATGTTATTAAAGGTAGGAATTTTTGGAGTATGAATCAACCGCAGAGAATCAGTTCGACTTGGAGGAATATTTTCAAGCTTAGATCCGAAATTCTGCCTTTATTCAACTTCCAAATCACTACTAACTCAAATGTTCTCTTCTGGGATGAGCCGTGGCTTCAAGATGGTCTTATTCTTTCGACAATCTTTACGCATCTTGAGATAATTTCTTCTGGTATCCTTCGTAATGCCAAAGTACGAGAATATATCTGTGAGGGGAGAATTAGTGTACCTTTTTCAACTGTCTCTTCTTTCAATACGTTGAGGGACAAGGTGGCGAGAACTAGAATTGCTGTTGATGGAGCTAAAAAGACTGTATGGTGCGGTAAAGATAGCAAGTTTCAAATAAAAATCCTGTATGAAGTAATGACTGGTATTCATAATATGCCAAATTGTGTTTGGAGTAGAAAAAATTGGTCTTCTGATAATCATGCGCGTGAGAATCTAATATTGTGGAAAGTGATTAAAGGCTCTATTTTCACCAAGGACAAACTTATCCAACGTGGTGTCATTGATGAGGAGATTTGTGTGTTCTGTAACACAAGTAATGAAACAGTGAGACATTTATTCTTTGAATGCCAGACTGTATTTCCTTTATGGAATGAGATCATGAACAACATTGGACGACTGGATGCAAATCAGAATGCGAATATCCAATGGAACATCTTGAAGAGTCAAACAAGCAGGAAAAAATCGATGGGTAGGATCCCGAGCTTTGTGCTTAAGAAATTCTTGTACATTTTTTGGAGGGAAAGAAATGCGAAGGTGTTCGGAGGACATAATGCTAAAACTCATGAACAACTAAGAACGGCACTAAGGAAGGAAATCAGAGAAGGGATACGGCAACTTGGTTTCACCTTTGATCCAAGAATTTTGAATAGCCTGATGTAGTTTCTTTTCGTGTTGTGTTGTCTTCTTGTTTTTGAAGAACCTTGTTTCTATGTTTTCTTTTGTGTGAGTTGTTGTATTTTCTTCAATTTCTATGGTTCTTCAATAAAGTGGTAGGGGTCCACTCAACCCCGTAAGCCTTGCAAAAAAAAATCAAATCAAAATTGAATTTTTTTTCCTTATAAATTCGATTTAAATTCATTTCAAATTGATTTCAATTCAAATCGATTTTTAATTCAATTTCAGTTCGTTTTCAATTTCATTCAATTTCAATTCGAATTCATTTCTATTCAATTTCAATTTGAATTCATTTCTATTCACTTTCAATTCGAATTCATTTCTATTCACTTTCAATTCGAATTCTAATTCTTTTGAAAATATCAGATTTTGAAATCACTTTCGATATTCATTATAAAATGAATAAAATCGATATAAATATCGTTCACGTCAAAATGGCGTCAATCTAATCAACACGGCTTCATATATTTCTATTTTCGAATATTCTATTTCAAATATTTCTATTTCAAATATTTTTGTTCAAAACTGGAATGAAGCCCAATCAATTACCATAGATTTTATTTCTATGGATTTTCATACAACGCATGTATATATCCACAATGACAAATAATCAACCATCATCCAAAGTGCATTCTACACTGTATAAGCATCAAATATAATTATTCTACGCTTATAACAGTCTGTCAATCAATCGATCGACATACAACTAATTATCGGGATTAGTGTACGTCATATATCATCCCAATACCCGTGTGGGGTTTCAAACAATCAAACACGGATTTTATTTGTGCAGTTGGGCGATGTGTAAAATTTATCGTCCCAATCAATATCAATTAAATCAGTGTATATAAAAAATCGTCCGATCTGTTTATATTTATTTATTTTAAATACACGTTAAAAAAAATTCTATTTTTAAATATAAAATATTTTTCACTATAAAATATTTTATTTCATTTCACATCACATCACACAATCAATTACACATCAAAATCAAACAAACAAGCATACAAGCCGTCCATGGTCTGTGGACGACGGGTGTCGGGTGCTACTAAACACCGTCTACATCCTAGTATATATTATTAACTAGAAAATAAAATTAAAAGGTTAGAAGTTCTCATAGAGGGTTCCACTCCGCCGCTTTGCTTTTGTACTGCTGAACATCTGGATTTGATTGCAATTCCAATGCAGTTCTTTTCCCGCTGTTTATAATAAAAATTATATTTTTATCACTTCATCCTAATCAATAAAAATCATATTTTTATTTCTTCTTCATTCTATATAAAAATTATATTTTTATATTTCTACTTCTTATATAAAGATCGAATTTTTATTTCACCGCTATAAAAATCCCATTTTTATTTCAACATATATAATAAAAATTAGATTTTTACTTCGCTATCCAATATATAAAAATCGAATTTTTACTTCGCTATCCAATATATAAAAATCGAATTTTTACTTCGCTATTCAATATATAAAAATCGAATTTTTATTTCGCCTTCTACATAAGGAAAATCATATCTTTTCTTTTTCAAAGATCGTACCTTTTAAAGTCTAAAAATCTCGCCTTTTAAAATTAAAAAATCTCGCCTTTTATTATTAAAAAATCTCGCCTTTTAAAATTAAAAAATCTCGCCTTTTATTATTAAAAAATCTCGCCTTTTATTATTTCTAGAGATAAACGAACAAAAATTGAATTTTTATACTAGAAATAAAATAAAAACTCACATCCGCTGCTCGAAGGGGGAGGAGTGTCCATCGGCCGGTGGCAGATCAGGTGGTGGCGGGTCCCAATGGCCAGGTCGCGGCTGTCGATTTTGGCGGGGGTCTCGGGGGGTGGTTGGCGTGCCAACTGGAGGAGGGGGTTCGAGAAGAGGGCGTCGGCCTTTGGAAGACAGGGGGAAAGAGGAGGAGGACGGCGTGGAGGAGGATGGGGCTGTACGGCGAAGTTTGGTTAAAAGGGGAGGGAGCGATTTGAAGTAGATGGGAGGGAGAACGGGGAAGGGAATAGAGGGTGGAGCGGAGGGCGGTGGAGGATGGGTGCCTCGTGGTCGGCGGCGGTGGCCAGCGGTGCCAGGAGCGGCGGCTCCCTCCGTCGCTCTTCCTCTTTTTTTTTCTAAATCTCGATTTGTGGAAAGAGAGAACGGGGTAGAGGGGTTAGAGGGAGAATTTTATTTTTTAATTTATTTAATTTTATTTTAAAATCCTCATAAAGTAACTTTTTACAACGGACTCAAAATCGCACCCACCGACTATCGCCCTTAGCGTATTGCCCCCATTCCGAACACAATGGGATATGTATCGTAAGCCAGTTCGGCCGTTTCGATCAGTTTCCGTCAAAATCAACATATAACTCTATATATTGAATTTGAACGTGCATTTCAATTTACCGGGGCCACATACTAACCCTAAAAATTCCCGAAAAATATTTTCTAGCTTCGTATTGACGATACGGTCCTAACAAAACTAGTTTCGTCAAATTCTGAGACCATTTGAAAAATGGCCATTTTCCAGTCGATTAAAATCAACTGAAACTGGTCAAACGCGTTTTCCTTTGCCACGCTCACATATTGATTCGAAAAATTATGAAATTTGAAACCTAGCAATAACTTGACATCACGGATCCAACAAAAGTGGTTTCGTCAAAATCCGAGGTCGTTTGCAAAATTTCCATTTTTAAGGGCCAGAATTCCATAGCGACTATTCTGAATTTTCACTTGGGCATATCTTTTGATTCCCGCTATGAAATTTTGATTTTTCAGATTCGTTGGAAAGATATTTTCAATTAGATTCCATTATTTTTGGTTTCGCTAAAATACGGTTTATTTTGAATCCTGTACCTTCATTTGAAATTTGAAATCGAATTATCGAACTACCGCGCCATTTTCAATTCCTTTTATATATATAAATAAATATTTATATTCTAACGACGACGTATATAAATATATACGTTCTAATTCCATTCAAACTAAATTTTTCGTCGTTACTATTTAAAATAATATATTTTAAATATTCAAAATTCGCCAAATTCGCCAAAATAAAAAAATTTAAACTGGCCCAGATTTTCCGGGTTGTTACATTCTCCCCCACTTAAAACTTTTCGTCCCCGAAAAGGAACGAAGCCGAAAGTTGGTTAACAAATCAACTCAACTTTCGTTATTTTCTTTACGGCTTAAGTTCTTCAACTTTTCAGTTTCTAAGAACTTTTAAAAAATTTCAAAAATTTGGCTAACACCCTAAATTTTCTAAAAATTTCGCCATAACCTCCCCTGCACCGGGGACTTCGGGATATTTCATATAGCCTCCCATGGCCTTCTTCAATCCAAAAGAAAAAGCCAATCGGCTCATAAAATCGTCATCACCCAAACAAAACAGTAAATTATGGTAAACATGTACCTATTTGTCGGGCAAACAATTTTATTCTCTGCTCTAGCCTCCTCGCAATGACCTGTTCAATATAAGTACATGTACATGCATGCAAATGCTACCAATTTTCAATACAGTTCACTATTTGATCAATTTGGCTATATGGTTCAAATTTTAACTAATCAAACAACACAACCAGCAATCAATTTGTTGATTATCATTTCAAATTCATAACTTTGATATATTGTCAAAAATCACATTTTTGGTGTCAAATCACAACAATAGGCCCTATCTAATTTCGGTTCTCACACCAGTCAATTGGAAATATATAGAAATATCACTTTCGAAACTCGAAAATAAATACTGATGATGTGGCCACATCATCAGAATCATCCCCGGGTGTCTAGAATATGATTCTATATCTATCCAGTATATTAAAACTTCAAATACACGCGGATCAGACGTATACGTAAAATCTTTAAATACCTGATAGTCCAAATCAATATAAATAAATATTCAAATACGTATAATTGATTAAAATTTCCAAAACAAAATTAGTTTTCATTTTAAAAATATACTCTTCACACTCGTTCTAGGACACTACTGATTCCATCTATAACGAGTCATTCTCATTGGATATTACTAATCCAATATCTGATGAATTCTTTCGTTCGATTCTAATGTTTCTTGTTCTCAAGCTCTGTAAATCAAAGCTCTGATACCAGCTGTAACGACCCGAACTTCCCCGGTAAGGAAAGCCCGGATTGAGTCGAGGACAAGCCACAACAGAACGCAGACGGAAAAACATTTCGTTGAATATTACAACAATTCGATTTCAAATTTAAAATGAATGAACATGATTCAAAATAAACCGGATTTTAGCGAAACCAAAAATATTAGAATCTAATCGAGAATATCTTTCCAACGAATCCGAAAAATCGAAATTTCATAGCGGGAATAAAAAGTTACGCCCAGTTGAAAATTCAGAATAGTCGCTGTGGAATTCTGGCCCTTAAAAATGGAAATTTTGCAAACGACCTCTGTTTTCGACGAAACCACTTTTGTTGGATCCGGGATGTCAAATTATCGCAAGGTTTTAAAATTCATAATTTTCTGAAATAAAATGTGAGTGTGGCAAAAGAAAACGTGTTTTGACTGTTTCAGTCAATTTCGATCGACCAGAAAATGGCCATTTTTCAAACGGTCTCAGAATTTGACGAAATTAGTCTTGTTAGAACCGTATTGTCAATACGAAGCTAGAAAATATTTTTTCGAGAATTTTTAGAGTCCGTATGTGGCCCTGGTTAATTGAAATGTGCGTTCAAATTCAATATATAGAGTTATATTTTGATTTTGACGGAAACTGATTGAAACGATCGAATCAGCTTACGATACATATCGCATTGTGTTCGGAATGGGGGTAATTAGTTAGGGACGACAGTCGTTGGGTCTCGTTTGGAGATCGAATGAAAAAGTTACTTTATGGGATTAAATAAATAAATAAATAATATTATATATTTATATTATCACCCCCCTTTCTCTTTTTTTCTATTCAGTCAAACACGTCAGGAAATAAAAAAAAGAAAAAAAGGGGGAAACGACGATCGTGCCCTAGCCTTTGGAGCCGTCACCGCTAGATTGGCCGCCGTCGCTTGTGGCGTGCCCCACCTTTGGCGACTCCGACACCTTTCCCCTCTCCTCCCCCCTTTGATCTCCCTCCTAATCCCTCCATTTAAACCGCTATTTCCCCCAAACCCCCACCACTTCACTGCAAACGCCTGCCGCGAGCACCCCCAGCCAACCCCCTCCGTCTCCAGCGCCAAGAAGACCCCACCTCCAATGTTGAGCTCCGGCGAGAGCACCTCTGTCTGCCACAGCGGATCGAGATTGCTCCATCACCTGCGTCGTGCTCACATTCATCCTCCCCGCTACTTTCTCGAGTTGCTAATCACCATGGAAACGCACCCCTTCCGGCGCAAGCCCACCGCGGAAAACACAGTAAGATTTAACTTCTTTTAAATTTTGAATTTTGTTTATGAAGGTTTTGATTTTTATAGTATAAAGGTTTCGATTTTTTTTTGTAGTATAAAGGTTTTGAATTTTTTTTATAGTATAAAGGTTTTGATTTTTATAGAATAAAGTTTAGATTTTTTATAGAAGTAAAAAGAAGTGATTTTTTTATATAACAATGATATAAAAATATGATTTTTATTTTAGAAGTAAAAATATAATTTTTATTATATTACTAGCAAGATAAAAATATAATTTTTATCATGGAAGTAGCGGTGTAAAGGAGTGATTTTTACATATGTAGTAGAGATATAAAAATATGATCTTTATATATAGAAATGTGATTTTTATATAGAGAATGGCGAGAGAAAATTATGATTTTTATTATATGAACATTGATATAAAAATTCGATTTTTATATATATATATATAAAGTAGCAATAAAAACTCGATTTTTATATAGAAAGTAGCAATGTAAAAATATAATCTTTATTACGTAAAGAACGATATAAAAATATAATTTTTATACATGAAGTGATATCAGAAAAATGCGCTTTTATACATGTAGATATGAAATAAAAATGAGATTTTTAACATAAGACTGCGTGAAACAGATCTCGTTAGAAGTACGGTGAGGATTTCCTACATAGGAAGAGTCGTGGCATTTGGTTTAGCTTCTAGATGAGAAATCCTCACTTTTATTTTATTTTCTAGTTGAAATATATACTAGGATGCAGATGGTGCTTAGCAGCACCCGACACCCGTCGTCCACAGACCATGGATGAATTGGTTGTTTGATTGATGTGTTGTGAAAAATTGATTGTGTGATGTGGAATGAATAAATATTTTATAGTTAAAAATATAATTTTTAACGTGTATATAGAATAAATATTTATAAACAAATTGGACGATTTGTTTATGTACACACATTTGACTAATATGGATTGGGACGATAAATTTTACACATCGCCCAACTACACAAATAAAACCTGTGTTTGATTGTTTGGAAACCCCACACGGGTGTTGGGATGCAATTAGCCATACACTAGTCCCAATAATTAGCTGTATGTCGATCGATTGATTGACAAGCTGTTATAAGCGTTAAATATTTATATTTGATGCTTATGCAGTGTAGAATGCACTTTGTGTGATGGTTGACTGTGTTTGATTGTTGTAGTGTACGTGTGTGTGTATGAAATCCATATCAATCAAATTGTATGGTAATTGACTGGGCCTCATTCCAAGTTGGAAAATAAAGAAAATTCATGTGTTGAATAAAATATATATTCATGTGTTGAATAAAATAAAATTCATGTGTTGAATAAAAAGAATATTCATGTGTTGAATAAAAGAAAATTCATGTGTTGAATAAAATATATATTCATGTGTTGAATAAAAGAAAATTCATGTGTTGAAGAAAATATTCATTTGTTGAATAGAATAACGACGATATTGAAATATATAAAGCCGTGTTGATTAGATATGCGCCATTTTGACGTGACCGATATTTATATCGATTTTATTCGTTTTTATAATGAATATCGAAAAGGAATTGATTTCAAAATATAATATTTTGAAAATACTATCATTTATATATCGATGATATGGAATATTCAATTTCAATTTGAAATTGAATATGAAGTTGAAATCGTTTTGAAAACGAATTTAAAACGATTTATAAAATACGTTTTGAAAGGAAATCAACGAAATATATATAATATATATATTATATATATAATGGCCTGAATAGAACGCGCCGCGCTGCGGCAATTTGCGAATTTCGACCATTGACTTCGAATGGATATTATGGGAGATCCGACCGTCGGATTCTCCTAAAACCGGAACCATTGGGTTCGTATCAAAAAGAGCTTTCTAACGTATATTAGAGATATGAAATCTAACGGTTGGATTTGGAATTATGCCCAAATCAAATTTGGAAAATGTCGCTGTAAGTGCAGTTCGATGGCCGTTGATGGAAATTGACTGTACGGGCCTTGATAAAATTATTAAAAATAGCAATAATTTGTGTAAAATCATAAGAAATGATTTGGAAAGAATTGGGATGAAAAATTCCATATTTGAAAAGATAAAAATAGATTTTTATCAAAATGAACTAGTTTTGAACTAGAATTATAATCCCATTTATTTTTAAAATAAATAAAGTGGATTTGAAATGGTTTTGAAAGTAACCAGAATTTCCAATAATTGAATTGGAATGGATTTGAATCGAAATTGTATTTGGAATATTTCGATGTTGGATTTCGTGATTATACTGATATTGTTATGGAAATTTGAAAGATATATTTATATCGTTATTTCCAATACGATATTTTTTGGTCGTAGAATTGGATATTGAATACAAGCTGATATATATTTTGTTCAGAGCCTTGTATTTAATATCAAATAGGATTTGGATTTGTCGTGAATGGTGTCTTCATTAACACTGTTCTTAAACCCAGTTGAGAAAAAGATTAAATCTTTTTATTTAGATTTAATGAAGTATACCAATTAAATGGTATTTAATTGGAATTGAATTTGAATTGATTTTTGGGTTTATCGTGAACGGTGTTTTAAATAACACTTGTTCTTTAACCCAATAATTAATGGAATGTGAATTGGGTTTACCGTGAACTGTGTTTTAACGACATTCGTTCTTTAACCCGATTTACAATGAAACGTGATTTGGAATTTATAAATCTTTTGTTAAGATTTAAAGGAGATTTTCCAAAGTAAAGTTTTCCAATTTAATAAAATAAACTGGAATGGAATGGAATTCAATTTGGTAATAATCGAAGTGAATTTCTGTGGAGGAAGACAACTAATATATCTGGAATTTAAAAGGCTTTGCCGTTATTCCATTTATATTATTAGTCGGATATGGAAGTTTATTTTGATTATATATCGATTTGTTTTCCATGAAGATTCCATTGTAAATGGAATGTGATTTTGGGTTGTCGTGAACGGTATCTTTAATAATACTGTTCTTAGACCCAACGGAGTTAAGATAATCAAGAATGGAGTATCACCAGTTTTGCTCCAGGCGATAGTTAAATCTTTAATTAGATTTGAATGTGAAATGGTAATTGAATTTACCGATAACACCGTGGTGTTAGATATCAAGTATGACCAGTTTTACTTCATGGGATGAATAGGTTGGGGTTGGGAAATTTAACAAGTGATTACTTCGGTAAGGTTCGCTAATCCCGACTAGTTTGGATAAACCATAATTTGGTTTGAATTGATATTCAAAAGAAGATTAAAGAATAAATTTAAAGAATTTATATTTGATAAAATTAATGGGAACCCTTCCCAAAGTATAAGAATATTTGAATAAAAGAATATTCTCAATTGGAATGAGGCGTATGTTGTGTTTGTGTAACACTTGTTGATTATATACGCGAGTTATTCAGAATGACCGGGTTTATCCCATTCTGAATAACTGATTCGACGATGTGACGCGGATGAAGATGGTGGTCGAAGGCCGGAGGTCTTCACATCGTTTGGATAATTACTGATGATCTTGATTGGGCTGTACACCCAAGAGGAGGGAATCAATTGGTGATCGTCTAGACGTACTTGGAGATCGATGGATATGCTAGGTACAAGGTGCCTTCGGTTTCGTTCAGAACCAGAACGGACTTGTAAATGGACTGTGTGTCTGACATTGGAAATCATTCTTTGTGATTGATGGATATCGGTTGCATGGAGTGGTTAGCCTGTTTGACATGCTAAGATGCAAATGATCAAGGCTTTTGTTGAAAAGCAAAGTCTTGTGGTTGATGATCAAAGCACCGCCTGTGTGGCATAGCTTTGTGTAGCGTTAATTCGCAAGCCTCACATCCCGGTTGTGAACTAGAAACGGGAGAGGACATCTGGGAGGGCATGCGTTTCTTTATAGCTAGGATGGTGTCAGTGACCTACTAGCCTTGACATTTATATTATTTTCACATGTGCGGTTGTTGGATTGCGAGGCGCCTAGGATATATCGGTGACTATGTGGTGCTGATGGAGTCATTTGGCTCATTTACGCCCCAAAGGGCGGGGAAACGCAGTGTTCAAGCATTTTAATCCACATCGGGGGTTCGGCCCTGACGATCTAAGGCTTGACTGAGCACTTGCCTGAGGCTCGAGCTAGAGAGTCTCGAAGCGGTGAGGACGATCCCTTGCCTCGGTTCACAGACGGAAATCCAACTTCCAATACATGACTTTGCGGGTTTGATTGTAAACCTATATATGGCGACATAGTGGTATGGGGCACTTATGTCGTCTATGATTGATACTTACGATTCAAATTGTTTTGACACTATACCTTTATAGTAATAATAAAACATGAAATTTAGCGTATCAAGCATTCTTTGGCTATTATAAGGTAAAACCCGATCCTCCGGCTTGTGTTGCATTGGGTGATGGGGCCTGGGTCTTATAATAGCTTCATTGTTCTTTATTTAGCATTGCGTTGTTGTTTTATGCACTGGTATTCTTGGGAGGAAACCTGTTCTGTGTTATACGGCGTGGTCCCTTGATTTACCTAACTTTAAAATAAAGATTAATAACTGTTTTAGTTCTCACACCAGTCGCATGACTGACCTGGAGTTTATTGTTTTAACCTAAACTCTAGGTGCCCTTATTTTCCGCATGGGCAGCTAGTAGTTTTTGTTTTGCAGATTCTTATTCACAGGATCCTGATTTACAGCTGGAACGATATCCGGGAAGCTCTGTATCCGTATATCTCTTTCAGTTGTGTTTGGTACTATTTTCCGCTGCTATGTAATGTATTGTAATCTCTGATATTTATCAAATGTATTTTATCCATTCATACTCTGTAATATTCTTGTATTCTGATGGAATTGTTGTAATTGACAATGAAATGTTCTTTTGTTTGTGTCCCGATGTGGCTTGTTCTCAATGCAATCCGCTCTTTCCTTCACGGGGAAGTTACGGGTTCTTATAGTTATTCAATTAGAGTTAATCGAATATTAGTTATTCGATAGGAGTTAATCAAGTTGAGTTAAATAAGTCGAGTTAGTCAAGCTGAGTTAAATAAGTTGAGTTAAATAAGTTAAGTTAGTCAAGATGAGTTAATCAAACCGAGTTAATCCAAATGAGTTAATTTAAAGGAGTTAGTCAAATATTAGTTATCCGAATAGAGTTAAAGGAGTATCGGATATAGTTTATTCGAATGGAGTATAGGAAAGGGTATCGATTAGTTCAATCGAAAGGAGTTAATCGATTATAGTTTAATCGAAAGGAGTTAATCGATCATAGTTTAATCGAAAGGAGTTAATCGATGTTGGTTTAATCGAAAGGAGTTATCGATTATAGTTTAATCGAAAGGAGTTAATCGAATTTAGTTATTCGAAAGTGAGATCATCGAATATAAGTTATTCGAAAGGAGATTATTGAATATAGCGTATTCGAAAGAAAGAGATCGAATATATCGTATTCGAAAGAGATCGAATATAGTTTATTCGAAAGAATGAGTTAATCGAATATAAGTTATTCGAAGTGAGTTAATCGATTATAAGTTATTCAAAGAGAGACAATCGAATATGATTCGAAGAAGAGTTAATCAAATAGAGATTACTCGAAAGAGAATTATACGTAGAATTCGATTATATCGAATTCGGGAAAGTACTTACACTTTCCGGTGTTTAAATCAAGATTTATTTATTTATAAATTAGGTGTTTATTTATTTGTTCACATTAAAGAATAAAAGTTATAATTGAAGTTAGATATTTCAGAAGTAGCGATTATAACGTTATCGTTATAATCAAATGTTTTCAATAAAGAAGTGAATACGTAAATAGAATCCGAGAGTTACGTAAGGAAGTTTATTAAAGATTTAAAAGATAAACTTTGACTATTTCAAAGTTAAAACGTTGTTCAGTTAAGGTCTGAGAGGTAATTATACCCCAACTTGATTGACTTCCTTCTTAACTAAGGAATGGTAAGGTTTGATAGTGAAAGATGGTTAAGAGAATTTAGTTAATGAGCGTAATGATTTGTGTTGGCATGGCGATGTTTATTTAAACATCTGTTTAAAACCGAATGAAGGAGATTTGGAAATGTTTTCCAAATAAGAATCAGAAATGTTTTCTAATATAGAAAACAAGAAAGGAAAATGTTTTCCCATGTTAATACCGTATATTTTCTAAGTATAGAAAATAAGAGACGTTGAATATATGGAAGTAGGAAATGGAAAATAAATAAATTAATGAACTAAAGAGAATAAATGTTAAATGTTAAATGATGATTGATCGATATAATTTCCATCTGGAAATAATATCGTTGTTTGCACACCTGTTTTTCTTTGATAGTTAACTCACCGACTACCAAAGTTTTTGACCATTTTAACGTTGTTAATATGGAGAGACCGGTTGGATTATTATCCAGAGAACCACTCTGTATTGGCATAAGCGTGGCGAATCATATATGCCAAAGAAAATTGAAGACGGAGTAAAGTGCAAGGCTATTGTATAAATCTTAGGTAAAGATTGCCTAAGATGGTTGTACTGAATAGTGCATTCGGTTTGTCCAGTCCCAGGATGACCTGCATGGAAGAATGTCTGACAGAGTATATTTAATTGAACGTGTAAGTTGATCTCTTCAAACATATTTACGTTTGGTGGCGGAGGAATTCGTTTCTTTTAGATGTATACCCGTGGTATTTTTGGGGAAATCAATTTGTGATTTGGCGGGTATAACGATGTGACATTCAAAGTGAATAAATGTGTGATCTGTCAGAAATAAGCGTGGCCTCTAGCCTCACAACTGGGAAATGACAAAAATCGGGCATGCAGCATGGTTATGTAGGTCGCACCTATTAGGGTGTATAATCTCCTGATCTAGAGTTTCATTTACTTCTAAAAATCTATTGTCAATGCTGTCCCATTCGGGAAACAGTTGCTGATCCCAACCGTTGGTGATATACATTCGATACACTCAAGCGAAATGAGTGGTTGGTCATGTGTGGCCTGGTTGCAAGATGTTCTTGTTGATCCCAGTGTATTCCACTCTAGAGGTACACTGGCGAAAGGTGGTTCCATACCTCGTCATAGTTGGAAATCCATTACCCAATACGTGCTTGCGGTTTTGATTGTATATTATATATATATAAAACGTGAGATGAAAGCGTTTCTGCTAGATGATTATTATATTGTAGTTGATAGACACTATTATAATATCAATGAGTTTTGATATAAAGTTTATCGTTTCTTTCAAAAAGATTTTGAAAATTAAATAAAATGGTTTGGATTCTCATAAGGGAAAAACCCGTTCCGTTATACGACGTGGTCTTATGAGATATCGTTTTATTGCTCAAACTGTTTTAAATTGTTTTACTCACACCAGTCACATGACTGACCCGGAGTTTATTTTGTTTTGTTTTCCCTAAACTCTTGGGTGCCCAATTTTGTACGGCAGTCAAGTAGTCGGGATTTACAGATACTTGGAGCGCTTGGAGCAGGAGGCTTCAGGATCATATAGCTATTGTTTATTTCCGCTGTGTTGTAAGTGTTGTACTTTGGAAATGATATGTATATTCAAGTACAGATTTATATATCAAAGTTATGTTATATATTATATGTTATTCGTTCCGCTGTGAGGTTTGTGTTACTCTGATGTTGTGTTGTTCTTCTTCTATTCTAAGTTTCTATCTTATCTATTCTCTCCCTCTATTTTCTTTCATGGACTATCTGGTCAATTTTCGAGTCTTGAATGGTCGACATGTTGTTGTATGTCGAATTTTCTAGGTCGAAAATTTTCGGTACGTTACATTATGTCAGTACCATGAGTCCATCATGTATGCAATTATTCCTAATCGTACTTTATAACTTCTACATGAGTGAACGATCATTCATACAAATGCAACATCCATATGATTACACAGCAAGTTTCAATTCATATATATATAACTTCACTCATGCATATGCAATATGAAAGTGACTGAGCCGATCTAGTGCCTAATGTATGTATAAGCATCCACGAGCAACCACTAGCAACCACTTGCAACCACCAATCATAACATGTTTTGTGACGGGATGGAATTTCGCTCGGTCCGAACCAGTCGCTAAACCGACCCAGACCGTTCGAAACGCCCTATCGTTTGAGAACACGACAAAATATATATCTTTCAAATTTCCATAACAACATCTGTATAATCATGAATTCCAACATCGAAATATTCCGAAGACAATTTCGATTCAAATCCACTCCAATGCAAACATTGGAAATTCTGGTTATTTTTAAAACCCTTTTCAAGTTCAATTTATTTATTTCAGAATAAATAGAATTATATTTCTAGTTCAAAACTAGTTCATTTCGATAAAAATCTATTTTTATCTTTTCAAATATGGAGTTTTTCATCCCAATCCTTTCTAAATCATTTCTTATGATTTTACACAAATTATTACTGTTTTTAATAATTTTATCAAGGCCCGTACAGTCGATTTCCATCAACGGCCATCGAACTGCACTTACAACGACCTTTTTCAAATTTGATTTGGATGTAACTCCAAATCCAACCGTTAGATTTCTAATTTCTAATATTCGTTAGAAAGCTCTTTTCAATACGAACCCAACGGTTCCGGTTTTAGGAGAATTCGACGGTCGGATCTCCCGTAATGTCCGTTTGAAATAAATGGTCGAAATTCGCGAACTGCCGCGGCGCGGCGCGTTCTATTCAGGCCATTATATTATATATATAATATATATTTCGTCGATTTCTATTTAAAACAAATTATATAAATAGTTTTGAATTCGTTTCAAAAGCAATTTCAACTTCCTTTTCAATTCAAATCAAAATTGAATTCTTCTTTATAAATTCGTTTTAAAATTCATTTCTATTCAATTCTTCAATTCAATTTGAATTCATTTCAATTCACTTTCAATTCAATTTGAATTCGTTTTCAATTCAATTCATTTTGAAATCGTTTTCAATTCAATTCATTTCGAAATGAATAAAATCGATATAAATATCGTTCACGTCAAAATGGCGTCAATCTAATCAACACGGCTTCATAAATTTCTATTTTCAAATATTCTATTTCAAATATTTCTTTTTCAAAATAGTTGTTATTATCAAAATATTTCGTTCAACACATGACCAATCTCAATGGATGAGTACTGTCAACACATGAACCATTATTTTATATTGATAAAGATGTAAATTTTATTACTAAAATATTTCGTTCAACACATGACCAATCTCAAGGGATGAGTACTGTCAACACATGAACCTTTATTTTATATTGATAAAGATGTAAATCTTATTACTAAAATATTTCATTCAACACATGACCAATCTCAAGGGATGAGTACTGTCAACACATGAACCTTTATTTTATATTGATAAAGATGTAAATCTTATTACTAAAATATTTCGTTCAACACATGACCAATCTCAAGGGATGAGTACTGTCAACACATGCACCTTTATTTTATATTGATAAAGATGTAAATTTTATTACTAAAATATTTCGTTCAACACATGACCAATCTCAAGGGATGAGTACTGTCAACACATGAACCTTTATTATATATTATTCTTTATTTTCTAAATTGGAATGAGGCCCAATCAATCACCATATAATGTTAATTATATGGATTTTCATACATTACACACATATAATAGCATTGCAAAATAATCAACCATCAACCAAAGTGCACTACACTGTATAAGCATCAAATATAGATATCTAACGCTTATAACAGCCTGTCAATCAATCGATCGACATATTTAATCAATCAGGATGAGTGAACTTCAAATTTCATCCCAACACCCGTGTGGGGTTTCAAACAATCAAACACAGATTTTATTTGTGCAGTTGGGCGATGTGTAAAATTTATCGACCCAATCAATGTCCTTCAAATAGGTGTACATAAACAAACCGTCTGGTTTGTAAATGAATATTTATTTATTCACATTCACGTTAAAAATTATATTTTTAACGATAAAACATTTTATTCCAACATATGAATTTCTATTCAGTTCATTCTTTAAATAAAATGATATTTTTATTTATCTAACTTATTTTAGAAAATTTCGGCGGCATAACGGCACGATACTAGAAACGGGACATGGCCTAGCCTTATCCCCGGTCTAGTGAAGGCCCACGCCATTCACATCAATCAAATCAATTTCATTTCACCAAACAATTCTATTCAAACCAAATAATCTAACCAACTACACAACCAAACAATTTAACAAACAAGCCATCCATGGTCTGTGGATGACGGGTGTCGGGTGCTACTAAACACCGTCTGCATCCTAGTATATATATATATAACTAGAAAAAGAGATTTTGAGTGAGAAGTTCTCACCGATAGCTATCCAACCATCTCGACCCTTCTTTTGCAGAAGTCTTCGTCGTTCTCGTCTTTTCGTACTCTTCGTTGCCCGTAACCACTATATATATAAAAATCAATTTTTACTTCGATGTTCAATATATAAAAATCATATTTTTACTTCGATGTTCAATATCTAAAAATCACATTTTTACTTCGATGTTCAATATATAAAAATCACATTTTTACTTCGATGTTCAATATATAAAAATCACATTTTTACTGACGCTACTATATAGATAAAAATTATATTTTTATCACGTTATTATTTATATAAAGATTTCGCCTTTTCAATTTTAAAAACATCGTCTTTTCTATTTTAAAAATCTCGTCTTTGCTATTTTAAAAATCACGTCTTTGCTATTTTAAAAATCACGTCTTTGCTATTTTAAAAATCACGTCATTGCTATTATATATAATAAAACCTATTACTAAAAATTAAATTAAAATAAATAAAAAAAACTGAAAATAAAACTTACAGTGGTTCGTTGGGGAGGGGGAGGGTCTCGGGTTTGCGTCGCGAGGTGGCTCGAGGGTCACACGGTGGTGCAGTGGCGGATCTAGGGGCCGGCGGTGGTCTTCGAAGGGTTGGTGGCGGATTCGTCGATGCGGTTCTGGGGGTGGTTGCGGGTTCTAAGGTAGAAGAGGAGAGCGGATCGCGAGGGGGGGGGTAGCTGGAGATGGGGCGGCGGTGGAGCGATCGAGGAAGAGGAGGGCAGATCGATCTCGAACGGGGGGGGGGGGGGTTTCTGAATTATGAAATGGCTTGACTTTGAATGGAGAAAACAATGAACGGGGGGGGGGGGGGTTATGTGAAAAAGAGTTTATATTATTTTATTATTTTAAATTTCTTAAAAGCAACTTTTTATTTTCAAATCGAAATCAGACCCCCCGACTGCCGTTCATAGCTAATTACCCCCATTCCGAACACATTGGGGTATGTACCGTAAGCTGATTCGATCGTTTCGATCAGTTTCCGTTTAATTTACATTTAAATCACTATATCGAATTTTAAACGTACATTTCGAATTACCGGGGTCACATACTAACTCTAAAAATTCTCGAAAAATATTTTCTAGCTTTGTATTGACGATACGGTCCTAACAAAACTAGTTTCGTCGAATTCTGAGACCGTTAGAAAAATGGCCATTTTCCAGTCGATTAAAATCAACTGAAACTGGTCAAACGCGTTTTCCTTTGCCACGCTCACATATTGATTCGAAAAACTATGAAATTTGAAACCTAGCAATAACTTGACACAGCGGATCCAACAAAAGTGGTTTCGTCGAAATCCGAGGTCGTTTGCAAAATTCCCATTTTTAAGGGCTTGAATTCCATAGCGACTATTCAGAATTTTCAACCGGACATATCTTTTGATTCCCGCTATGAAATTTTGATTTTTCGGGTTCGTTAGAAAGGTATTATCAATTAGATCCTAATGTTTTTGGTTTCACTAAAATCCGGATTGTTTTACACCCGTTACATTCAATTGAAGTTTGAAATCGGATTATCGAACTACCGCGCCATTTTCAATTCCTTTTATAATTATAAATAATTATTTATATTCTAACGACGACGTACATAATATATACGTTCTAAATATATTCAAAATAAATTTCTCGTTGATTATATTTAAAATAATTCATTTTAAATAATCAAAATTTGCTAAAATTGCCAAAATAAAAATTTTAAACTGGCCCAGATTTTCGGGTTGTTACAATCTCCCCCACTTAAAACTTTTCGTCCCCGAAAAGGAACAAAGTCGAAAGTGGTTTGATTAATCAACTCTACGTTCGATCTGGCTTCCATTCTCTAACCTTTCAGTTTATGAGAATTTTCAAATTCTTCAAAAATTTGGCTAACACCTAAATTTTCGAAAAATTTCGCCATAACCTCCCCTGCACCGGGAGCCACGGGAAAATCCCGAAATTGCCATACAGGCCTTCTGATCTCAAAAAGAAAAAGAAAAAGCCAAGCGGCTTGCCAATAGGCTCATAAAATCATCATCACCCAAACAAAACAGTAAATTATGTAGTAAACATGTACCTATTTATCGGGCAAACAAATTTTATTCTCTGCTCTAGCCTCCTTGCTATGACCTGTCCAATATAGTACAAGTATATGCAAGCAAATGCGACCAATTTCTCAATACAATATTCACTATTTGGTTCAATTAGGCTAAATGGCTAAAAATTAGCAAACAAATAAACAAACAACACAAACATCAATCAATTAGTGAATTAACGTTTCAAATTCATAATTTTGATACATATCCATATACAGAAAATCATGTTTTTGATGCCAATTCACAACAATAAGCCCTATCTAGTTTTGGTTCTCACACCAGTCAATTGGAAATATATAGAAATCTCACCTTCGTCGCTCGAAAATAAATACTGGCGACGGTGCCCCATCACCAGAATTATCCCCGGGCAACTAGAGTATGATTCCATAACTATCCAGTATATTAAAACTTCAAATACACGTTTGCAAGACGCATATGCAAAATCTTTATATATCGGATTGTCCAAATTCAATGTAAATAACTAATCAAATACGAATAGTTGATTTAAATTTTCAAAACAAAATTTGTTTTCATGTTAAAATTTACTCTTCACACTCGTTCTAGGATACTGCTGATCCCATCTCTAACGAGTCATTCTAATTGGATATTACTAATCCAATATCTGATGAATCCTTTCGTACGGTTCTAATGTTCCGTGTTCTCTAAGCTTTGTAAACCAAAGCTCTGATACCAACTGTGACGGGATGGAATTTCGCTCGGTCCGAACCAGTCGCTAAACTGACCCAGACCGTTCGAAACGCCCTATCGTTTGAGAACACGACAAAATATATATCTTTCAAATTTCCATAACAACATCTGTATAATCATGAATTCCAACATCGAAATGTTCCGAAGACAATTTCGATTCAAATCCACTCCAATGCAAACAATGGAAATTCTGGTTATTTTTAAAACCCTTTTCAAGTTCAATTAATTTATTTAAGAATAAATAGAATTATATTTCTAGTTCAAAACTAGTTCATTTCGATAAAAATCTATTTTTATCTTTTCAAATATGGAGTTTTTCATCCCAATCCTTTCTAAATCATTTCTTATGATTTTACACAAATTATTACTATTTTTAATAATTTTATCAAGGCCCGTACAGTCGATTTCCATCAACGGCCATCGAACTGCACTTACAGCGACCTTTTTCAAATTTGATTTGGACGTAACTCCAAATCCAACCGTTAGATTTCTAATTTCTAATATTCGTTAGAAAGCTCTTTTCGATACGAACCCAACGGTTCCGGTTTTAGGAGAATCCGACGGTCGGATCTCCCGTAATGTCCGTTTGAAATAAATGGTCGAAATTCGCGAACTGCCGCGGCGCGTTCTATTCAGGCCATTATATTATATATATAATATATATAATATATATTTCGTCGATTTCTATTTAAAACGAATTATATAAATAGTTTTGAATTCGTTTCAAAAGCAATTTCAACTTCCTTTTCAATTCAAATCAAAATTGAATTCTTCTTTATAAATTCGTTTTAAAATTCATTTCTATTCAATTCAAATTTCAATTCAATTTGAATTCATTTCAATTCGCTTTCAATTCAATTTGAATTCGTTTTCAATTCAATTCATTTCGAAATCGTTTTCAATTCAATTCATTTTGAAATGAATAAAATCGATATAAATATCGTTCATGTCAAAATGGCGTCAATCTAATCAACACGGCTTCATAAATTTCTAATTTCAAATATTCTATTTCAAATATTTCTTTTTCAAAATAGTTGTTATTATCAAAATATTTCGTTCAACACATGACCAATTTCAATGGATGAGTACTGTCAACACATGAACCTTTATTTTATATTGATAAAGATGTAAATTTTATTACTAAAATATTTCGTTCAACACATGACCAATCTCAAGGGATGAGTACTGTCAACACATGAACCTTTATTTTATATTGATAAAGATGTAAATCTTATTACTAAAATATTTCGTTCAACACATGACCAATCTCAAGGGATGAGTACTGTCAACACATGAACCTTTATTTTATATTGATAAAGATGTAAATCTTATTACTAAAATATTTCGTTCAACACATGACCAATCTCAAGGGATGAGTACTGTCAACACATGAACCTTTATTTTATATTGATAAAGATGTAAATTTTATTACTAAAATATTTCGTTCAACACATGACCAATCTCAAGGGATGAGTACTGTCAACATATGAACCTTTATTATATATTATTCTTTATTTTCTAAATTGGAATGAGGCCCAATCAATCACCATATAATGTTAATTATATGAATTTTCATACATTACACACATATAATAGCATTGCAAAATAATCAACCATCAACCAAAGTGCACTACACTGTATAAGCATCAAATATAGATATCTAACGCTTATAATAGCCTGTCAATCAATCGATCGACATATTTAATCAATCAGGATGAGTGAACTTCAATTTTCATCCCAACACCCGTGTGGGGTTTCAAACAATCAAACACAGATTTTATTTGTGCAGTTGGGCGATGTGTAAAATTTATCGACCCAATCAATGTCCTTCAAATAGGTGTACATAAACAAACCGTCTGGTTTGTAAATGAATATTTATTTATTCACATTCACGTTAAAAATTATATTTTTAGCGATAAAACATTTTATTCCAACATATGAATTTCTATTCAGTTCATTCTTTAAATAAAATGATATTTTTATTTATCTAACTTATTTTAGAAAATTTCTGCGGCATAACGGCACGATACTAGAAACGGGACATGGCCTAGCCTTATCCCCGGTCTAGTGAAGGCCCACGCCATTCACATCAATCAAATCAATTTCATTTCACCAAACAATTCAATTCAAACCAAATAATCTAACCAACTACACAACCAAACAATTTAACAAACAAGCCATCCATGGTCTGTGGATGACGGGTGTCGGGCGCTACTAAACATTGTATGCATCCTAGTATATATATATAACTAGAAAAAGAGATTTTGAGTGAGAAGTTCTCACCGATAGCTATCCAACCATCTCGACCCTTCTTTTGCAGAAGTCTTCGTCGTTCTCGTCTTTTCGTCCTCTTCGTTGCCCGTAACCACTATATATATAAAAATCAATTTTTACTTCGATGTTCAATATATAAAAATCATATTTTTACTTCGATGTTCAATATATAAAAATCACATTTTTACTTCGATGTTCAATATATAAAAATCACATTTTTACTGACGCTACTATATAGATAAAAATTATATTTTTATCACGTTATTATTTATATAAAGATTTCGCCTTTTCAATTTTAAAAACATCGTCTTTTCTATTTTAAAAATCTCGTCTTTGCTATTTTAAAAATCACGTCTTTGCTATTTTAAAAATCACGTCTTTGCTATTTTAAAAATCACGTCTTTGCTATTTTAAAAGTCACGTCTTTGCTATTATATATAATAAAACCTATTACTAAAAAGTAAATTAAAATAAATAAATAAAACTGAAAATAAAACTTACAGTGGTTCGTTGGGGAGGGGGAGGGTCTCGGGTTTGCGTCGCGAGGTGGCTCGAGGGTCTGACGGTGGTGCAGTGGCGGATCTAGGGGCCGACGGTGGTCTTCGAAGGGTTGGTGGCGGATTCGTCGATGCGGTTCTGGGGGTGGTCGCGGGTTCTAAGGTAGAAGAGGAGAGCGGATCGCGAGGGGGGTTAGCTGGAGATGGCGGCGGAGAAGCGGAGATGGGGCGGCGGTGGAGCGATCGAGGAAGAGGAGGGCAGATCGATCTCGAAGGGGGGCGGGGGTTTCTGAATTATGAAATGGCTTGACTTTGAATGGAGAAAACAATGAACGGGGGAGGGGGGTTATGTGAAAAAGACTTTATATTATTTTATTATTTTAAATTTCTTAAAAGTACCTTTTTATTTTCAAATCGAAATCAGACCCCCGACTGCCGTTCATAGCTAATTACCCCCATTCCGAACACATTGGGGTATGTACCGTAAGCTGATTTGATCGTTTCGATCAGTTTCCGTTTAATTTACATTTAAATCACTATATCGAATTTTAAACGTACATTTCGAATTACCGGGGTCACATACTAACTCTAAAAATTCTCGAAAAATATTTTCTAGCTTCGTATTGACGATACGGTCCTAACAAAACTAGTTTCGTCGAATTCTGAGACCGTTAGAAAAATGGCCATTTTCCAGTCGATTAAAATCAACTGAAACAGGTCAAACGCGTTTTCCTTTGCCATGCTCACATATTGATTCGAAAAACTATGAAATTTGAAACCTAGCAATAACTTGACACAGCGGATCCAACAAAAGTGGTTTCGTCGAAATCCGAGGTCGTTTGCAAAATTCCCATTTTTAAGGGCTTGAATTCCATAGCGACTATTCAGAATTTTCAACCGGACATATCTTTTGATTCCCGCTATGAAATTTTGATTTTTCGGATTCGTTAGAAAGGTATTATCAATTAGATCCTAATGTTTTTGGTTTCACTAAAATCCGGATTGTTTTACACCCGGTACATTCAATTGAAGTTTGAAATCGGATTATCGAACTACCGCGCCATTTTCAATTCCTTTTATAATTATAAATAATTATTTATATTCTAACGACGACGTATATAATATATACGTTCTAAATATATTCAAAATAAATTTCTCGTCGATTATATTTAAAATAATTCATTTTAAATAATCAAAATTCGCTAAAATTGCCAAAATAAAAATTTTAAACTGGCCCAGATTTTCGGGTTGTTACATGTTTCAAACACATGTTTACATCCATTGGCTTCTACCTAAGGATCAAAGATACGACCTAGGGGATATACCTAAAAGATATAGACTAGTATGCAACTAAACTTTATAGAAAAAGTGGAATCAAGGATATACCCTCAAAAAGGGATGATGCACGTATCTAGCCTTCAGTCTTCTAAGTCGCATCTTCTTGAGCTTTACTCCATTGTACCTTAACTAATTTAACTTCATGATTGCGAAGCTTCTTGACCTCCATTTCCAAAACTCACTAGAGGACCTCGATCACTTACTATGCTGGAGGGTATCCAATGTAGTCGAACTATCTTCCCAAGACAAACAGGTGTTAACCATGATACCAAGTGTATATACTAATATGACTAGTGATCTCTCCTCTACTTAGCTTATCCATCATGTCACAAACCTGAGGGTCTAAAGCTAAAGGTTGTTATGCACTTTTTTTACCTCTTTTAAGGTCAGTCTATGCACTTCCTCTTGTCTTAGGTTTTACTATTCTTTCCTCCTCCTTGTCATGTGATTCTTCCACTTACACTTCTTTCTTTTTGCCTCCTTTGTGAACCAAGTCCATATCCATGAGTTTCTCATCCTTGGGTTCTGCTCCTTAGCCGAACTCCCTCGTTCTCATCTTTACTATCCTTGTGTAACACGTTGACAAGTCTCTCGAAAGTTGCCTCCATCACACGAAAAATCCTACAAAGCTCGAAAGAAAATTAGCCGTAGGTGAAACTACTGCAGCTATAGATGGATGTTGGGCACTTCTTCGCCCTTTGACAGGTATCATTGTCTCATCAAGCCTATGGAACCATGTCGCGATGAGTTTACCTCCCAGAAATCTTGGAGCCCTGGAGACTTAGTAAAGAAAGAAAACAAGGATTCAAATAGAGGATCAAAAGATAATGCATATGGCTTTGGGGAAGATGCCTTCAAAATAAAACTTTTCTTCTGGAAATTCTTCTTCTAAAACCGTTTTGAATTTTTTTCAAATCTTTTATCTTATCCGGTAACCTTCAGCTCTGATACCAAGTGAAACACCCCACCTCCATTAAGGTCGCTCACAAAGGGAATGCCTTAACTTTGGTGGAGCATTTTAGGTAAAAGATGCAGATAAATTACAAGACAGACAAATAAAGCAACGGAAAATAAAGTCATTTTATAAACAATATGGTTCAGTCAAGCTTTTACAATAGTTGTCTCAATCATACTTAAAAGTAATACATAGAACTTCTGTCTTGATCTAAAAACTTCGAAATATAAAAGAGGCATAAAAAACAACAATGATATTCCCCAATAAAGCATGAACCAACCATAGCAGTGGGAGAGAGAGTCCAAAGCAATACATTGACTATCTTCGAGCTTGGAAAGGAAACCGAGCTAAGTGGAAACATTTCCTCTCTGTGAACCTTGGGGGGGGAACGGATGAAAAGAGGCAAAACAAAACTAGGTCAGACATAAGTCTGGTAAGTCCAGTGACTTTCAGCATATAAACAGGAAAAAGCATCATGAGATGAATAAACTGAATATAAGACAATACCGTGATAACATGGATAACAAGATAACATAGGATAAGCATAAGGTATGATAAGGCAAGATGAACTGAATGTGCTTCTACTCTTTCTCTGCTTCGCTACTACCTTGTTATTCTAATTTTTATATCTCTGCACCGCCTAACTAGCATCCCAACTAGTAATCTATATGAAATGATCATATCGTAATGTGATCCCAATCCTCACAATTGTGGTAGCCTTAAGGTGTACATCTATCATGAGGATTCCACCTCAATCTGCCTAATTGCCATGAACATGTTAGATGTACCTTACTAACCTATCAATCGGCTCCCTACTTGTATTAATTTCTCTTGTGTCTGTGTCAATCGGCCCTTCTCGTGCGTGTAGATACCATGTGCTGGTACCACCATAAGGTGTATCAATCCTTATGATAGCGACCCGAAACGATTCAAGATGCACAGTGTATAACTACTGGTACCCGGTGCCTGCTTTTTCCTACTCCGGAGTACGTGCACGCCCGTAAACCATCGGAACCTACACTGACGTACCCCTGCCATTATTTTGACCGCTTATAACCAGCCCAGTAATCGTGCCCCACCCTGCCTAGTTTCAGGGTACCATGATACAACTATGTGGGTTACTACTGAAATGGGTCCCCGTTACTAGGGTTTCTTATTGGTTAAGTTTTTGGGCCTATATATACAAATATTACCCACCTACACGAGATGTACTTAACCCTCCCACCGATTCTAGCATGTTTACTTAACGGTTAAATTTGTAGGCCTATATTTACTAATATTACCCACCAACCCGATATGTACTTAACCCTCCTGCACATTATGTCGTATTGGTTAAGTGTTGTCCATTCATGTTAACTTAACCCACCCATTCATCATGTCATGTTGGTTAAGTGTTCCTGTTAACTTAACCCTCCTCACTTATCATATTGGTTAAGTATTTCCCATTAACTTAACCCCGTTCGTTCATCAACTTACATTGGTCAAGTGTTCCTTATTAACTTAACCCCACGTGTTCATCATGTTGTATTGGTTAAGTGTCATCAATCAATTCAAGTTAACTTAACCCACCTACTTGTCATGTTACTTTGGTTGAGCGTTTCCTTCTTGTGTTAACTTAACCCTACCACAAACCAAGTTATATTCGTTAAGTGTTTCTTATTACTTGACCCCCATTCATCATGCTATACTGGTTAAGTGTTTCCTATTAACTTAACCCCAGTCATTCATCTTGTTATATTGGTTAAGTGTTCTTATTACTTAACCCTAGTCATTCATCTTGTTATATTGGTTAAGTGTTCTTGTTACTTAAACCTAGTCATCAATTAAAGTTAACTCAATCTAACCTCGGGTTTTCTTGGGCATGATGCACTAACCTCTCACATTAGATAGGTGTTTTTATGGTTACTAGATGTGCCGGGCGGTTCCGGGCAGTTTTACACCACAACTCAATCTAACCTCGAGTTAGGCATGTTTACCTTTTCACATATTTACAGTTTATATGTAAATTATTCACAATTATTGTCAATTTCAGATTATGCCACATTTTCCATAAATGTCCAAGTCTAGATTTATGTGCTAATTATCCCAACCAATCATATTCCAATTCTCAAGTTATGCCCAACAAAACTAGTTGCAAGTTATGGCCCCCAAATTCAATTTCGAGTTATTACTCAAAATAGACTACACCTAATCTTCCCAAGTTTTTACTAATAGTCATGCCCCAATACCCCAATATACATTATTCTTTGTCGTCTCAACCAATGGTTATGCCCAATCTAGACTAATATCCTAATTTACAGTTTTGCAACCAATCTAGATTAATATTCCAATTTACATTTTGCGCCAAATATGGATTTAATATTTCAATTTACCCCAAGTTCGCAACAAAGACAAATTATGCCCCAAATCATAATTTACAAAATTATGTTCCACCATTACCAAATAGACTATTCCCCATTACCCCTGCATTCCAATCGCACATATAATAAGTTTCAATCTAGATTCGAGGTTAATCTAGATTCATAAAATAAAGGGGACGAAAGAGGAACATAAACGAGAGTAGGCATAAAACAGGCATTAAAATGGTAGATCTGTCAAATATTTTGGACCTAAGAGGATTACAGATTTGTTAGAGTTGGGGTATAACAAAGATAGATCTGAAACAAACTGACAGAAACAACCTCATAGACATATAGATCCGATATAAATAACATCATGAACCTAAAAGGATGATATATCAGATGTCCAACAAAGAAAGGCATAATTGAATAATAACCTCCTAGGCATGTAAATCATTGATTCAATAGAAAGATTTGAATTAATCTAACCGATTTATCATCAAGCATGGACTTAGATCCATTTCGTTATATTCCAAAATCACTATTAGGTATTTAAATCTGAAAATAACTTGAACTTACATGTTTACAGTTCAATTTACGCCCCAAATCCCAAGTTATATGTCCAATATACTTTATACCTCAAATCTCAAGTCATATGTCCAATACTTTATGCATCAAATCTCAAGTCATATGTCCAATACATTATGCCTCAAATCTCAAGTCATATGTCCAATACTTTATGTTTTGAATACATGTGTTATGTCCTCAAATCAGTTACAACTCAATTATGACCAATTATACACAATTTAATACTTTTGCAAAGTTTTAGCGTTGGTCATGTCCAAATCATATTTTATGCCCAATTTTACTTCCAACGTACGTTCATCTCTTATGAGATCTGGCTCAGGCTCGCAGTAGCCTAGCTATAAAACAAAAAGGGAAGAAGGAAAGAAGAGACAAAGAATGGACATAATATTATCAATGAGATAGATCCAAAGGATATAGAAAGACATATAGAAATAGGCATAATCTCATATCCAAGTTTATTACAATGTCAGAATCCCAACTAACTTTTATTTCTAAAAGTAATGTGAACTTACAAATTACAGAACGGTCTTGAATTCTGGGATCTGTATTATGAAACTAAATAGATCTCCCTTGAAGTAGACTATTTGTTCTTCTAATTTAGATTTGATTTGATTCTTAGAAAATAGTTGTTGAAGTCGTTGATTAGCCTATGAATCTCTACTTGAATTTTAACTTGATTCTATGAAGGACTTGAGCAACATAACCCCGTCTTTGATTTATTTTTATATGAATTAGGATAGAGTATAGGCAAAATGAAGTTGTGTAAAGAAAACTGTAGCCTTAGGGGTGTTTATATAACATAAGGATCAACGAATCTGGTTAGAACGGGCGTCCAGATGCAGAAAAATGAATCTGTCCTCGAATCTGGAAATAGGGGGGAGGTCGACCCCCTGGTCGACCTGTCTGACCCAAGTCGACCCCCAGGTCGACCCCCTGGTCAACCTAGGTCCTGGGCGGGAAATTTCCCGCCCAGCCCGGGTGTGTGATTTGAATTTTGAATTTCAAACCTGAGTTGTTTTATTTAAACCCCTGAAACTTCTGAAGGTCAAAACTTCTTCATACGTAGTCCGATTTACGCAAACTCGGACTCTATCTCAAGTAGAATTCTGAGACGAACGCAATGGCATAACCCGTTTCCCTTAATTCTTCTCTTAAAAACTAAGTATACTTTAATTTGTTACTTTGACCTTCACCGAAAATACGAGGTGTTACACAAGAGTTGCTACCGTTAAATTATCTTATGCAATTTGTAATGAAACTGAAGTAAAGAAGTAGTTACTATTAATTTGCCTCATAAATGAAGGAATGTAGGTTATTGGTTGAAAATTTAAGGAGGGGCTTTTAATACGGTGCTAGAACAGGGCAATTACTTCACATGATTATAATGGGATAATAGAAAAACTAAACGATGTATGGTGATGTAACTACATCCATCACCCCATTAATCTACAATTGAAAGCCATATGGCTTTCAGATATAGATTGACTTGTGATTTTGTGGGAGGATGGAATAATTGGATACTAGAATGGTTAGTACATTTGAAAGCCATATGTTTATGAAGGAACTAAATGATAAATCATCCAGTTATAACGGATCAATGGATTTTCTCAGAGAGTTGGGGCAGTAAGCTAGTCGATCACTTGCACGAGAAGGCACGTAATATGGTTTACAAGAGTACAAATTGTGAGGCATTACTATGCAAAAGAAGTGGACTTAGTGAAAGCAATATCTATAGTTTGGTCCAATTTTACTTCATTTCTTTTTTATATATTGGTTTTTTAGTTTCATGTAATTTTGTTTTATGCATGTTTGTATTAGGTTTGGCTAAAAACATTTTTTTCTACAAGTTAATAAAGTGCCTCAATTTTAAAAAAAAGAAAGAATATTATGTACATAAAAATATGTGTGTCAGAAAGGAAAGAGATTAGAGGAAGAAGGCAATAATTTAAAAAGTACTCTTAATCCTTAATTTTCGATTAGAAAGAAATGGAGTTGAAGTAGCGTTTGCCATAGGAATTGAGAGTGAGGTCTAAGGTCTTATTTATAGTTGGTTAACCTAATGAGAACCATTAGATTTCTAAAATTAAATATAGTCCATCAAATGGTGGCCTTTACCCTAAAAAAACTTTAGCCACCACAACTTCTCAACACTTGTACAGGTCAACCTTAGCCATCCCCCATTTGGCAGTTAGGTTAAAGGAGCAGTCGACCACCTCCTATCCAGTCGTCCACTTTTGACTATTGTGTTATATTATTTATTACGTTATTAAAGCCCAGACAAATTATCCATTAATTCCTTAATGTTGTTTTCCCCATTAACTGCATAATAAATCTTACTAATCTAAATTTCAAATTTTAGAATTTTTCAATTCATTCAAATTGACTTTTACTTTAGATTTGAAAATTTTAACAGCTCATAATGTTTATGTACAGGTTCTGTTTTTGGCATATTTTATATGGAAACGGATTAGAATATTGACACGAATGCGATGGTGTAACTTTTATCTTTACTTGTTGGGTTTAGCCTAGTACTCCTTGTTGCCAGGCTTTAATATAAACATGATGACTTGAATTGTACACATAGTGCTCCTCGTTGTCAGACTTAATAAATTAAATTGTCTGGGGGGACCAAATCAAGGGTTGGGGGATTTGAGCTAAGTTGTTTGTGATCCATTCCATGTAGCATAACTTATTTATCATTTGAGTCTCGCTTGAGGCAAGGGCATACACCATATGTTAAGTCGTCCAATTGAGAGGGTGTGAGTATGTTCCGACGAGTCAGTGTTCATGCACTGCCTTGATTTGGGAACATGAGCCATTTTTACACCTATGGATAAGGTTATGTCAAATTGCTGATAGGCTAAGGCCTGATAAACCTAAACCCATAGTGGGCAAAGGTTATCCACGATTCGTTGCATGCGACAGCTTGGGTAGTATTAGGAATTCTCTTCCTAATTTGTTCTATTTTTAGAAATGCAAAATAACCAACATCACAATTGAATCTTTCTAATGAGAATGCTTATATTTTTTATTATCCCTATTCCAATCTGTTCACTTTTAGGTTTGCACAAACACTTACCCTTTATATGACACTAGATTACTATTTTATATATTTATTTCCAATTATCAGTCACGGTAGAAAATACTACAGCTCACCAGACTTTTCGCCTGACCCATTTTCTCCTTTTCTTTTTTCCTTTTTTCTTTCCCCTAGGCTTTCGAGGAGGAAGTGCTTAGCTTGGACTATTTTGTTGAACTTTCTTGGAAGACTCTTGTGGATTTGTACTGCTTATCTTATTTTCTTTCCACGGTTTGCTTATATTTCCTTTTGGCTATTTGGGCATACTTTTGTTTTGTACTCTGATATTTATTCTATGACTGAGATTTAGACATGGTAATTTTGTGATACTTCGGTGTATTTGAGATAATTAAGAATGGTTTTTATTTTAACATAAATTGTCTTTTCTTCCACAGTGAATTTATTCTTTTATGTCCAATGAAATCTTAGCCTTTGTCATCTTTATTTGTCTTTATACCTACAATGCTCCTCATTTTTTAGCGAGATTCTATATTAGGATAGCGTTAAGTATCAAGTAGTGTTACATTTGGCATTGGAGCCTAAGCTTACAAGATCACAAAAATTTTGTTTTAAAATAAGACTCTTTGAAAGAAAAATTGTTTTGCCAAAAGTTTTTTTGGAATTAAAATATATCCCCTCCAGTCAAGTTACAACATTACTTGATTCCTTCAAATTCTGAATTTATGCCCTATCATTTGCGCAACATGTCGGGAGCCCCTAATCTTCCTAAGGGCGTTCCTGTCACTGGTTGGTTTCGTAGATATTTAGAAGCTACGAAACCAACTTAGGGACAAGAACATGTGCAGGTTCCAACACCCGATGCAGTATTCCCTTCTAACCCATCTATAGCAGCAAATTTCTCTAACCTTTGTAAATACTTCCCTACATTGTGCGGCAAGACTTTTTCGGGTATCGATATGTTTGTAGAGGCATATACATTGATTAGAGAGACCGAGAGGATTTTTGAGTTGTTGGAGATTTGGTCTTCATCAAGGTTTCACCGCTAAGGAACGTGGTTATGTTTAGCCTAGTGGGCAAGTTGGTCCCATGACTTGTAGGACCATTCCCAATCATTGAGAGGATAGGGAAGATGGCTTATAGAGTTTGACTACCAGAGAGACTATTAGGCGTTCATGATGTGTTCTATGTATCGCACTTGAGGAAGTGTCTACATGACTCAATGGTGGTAGTAAAGCCTAATGCATTAGAAGATGTGGAGGTCGAGCAAGAAGCATCCATTAGACGAGCACCTCGGCATTTCTTAGATTAAAAGACCAAGAAATTGAGAAATAAGGAAGTGAGTTTAGTCAAAGTACAATTGGGATATGACGATAGTGAGGCTACTTGGGAACTCGAAGAGCGGGTGCATATTACTTATCCCTTTTTTATGGTATGTTACGACCTTTTCCTTTTTGCATCTCTAGTTCTTAGGTTAAATCACTCAAATTCCTTTGAACTTGATATTAGGAGAAACCTATAGTTGATAGGATATTGTTGAAACATGTCTTTAAAACATGTTATGTTTGATGTTTGCAAATGGATGCAAGTGTTTGCAAGTGGATGAGTGGATCCATATACACACACTAGGTACTATGATCGACTGAATATGACACTTGCATATGCATATGCATATGGACGTATGCACGTTTTATGTATTTGTATGGTTGTCAATATGGATGTCATCATATGGTTGTTGCATACGGATGATGTTTGATGCACACATGTAGAATTAACTGTAATAATTAGGACTTTTGCATACAATTGGATGCATGAAACATACATAATTGCATAATAAGAGGTTGACAAAATCAGTAGACTGCCCAATCTTCTGCATTAGCCAGGATTATATACACTACACCATTGCAAAAATACATAAATTGCATTAGATAAATTAAGGACAATGGTTACCAGTTGATGATGTATGAGTAAATGGATGTAGAAAGCACTTAAATTATTCTTCTACCTTAGATATTTCAAAGACAAAATCCTTTAAGAAAGGGAGAATGTAACAACCCAAAATTCTAAAGGTGTAATAATTAATTTAACTAAACCTTTAGGAATTGGGGAATAGAAGTTGCACCATTAGATCCATTGTGATTTTCTAGTTCGGATAAGCTTTTGGTGTGTATTAAACGGACTTAAAACGAACAAGTTATGTCCAGTTGAAGTTTGAATTTTAAATCAGAAATTAAAATAAAACCTAACAAATTAAAATAATTAAGTGGGATCAATCAACATAGTAAGTAGGACGACCATGTCCCAGCTAGGTCAAACCAGTGGTCGACCCAGGACCCAAGTGGGTCGACCCATGTGCCAACCAATCTAGGAGGTGGGTCGACCATGTTAATGTTACGAGGCATGAAAACGTGCCTGGAAGGAGAGGAATTCATTGGTTTGTTCTAAAATGTTCTTGCTAACGTGGTTTTAAGGGTTTTGATTGAAACCCTAATTATCCTAGGGCCTAAATTTTTCTACCACAATTATGCATAGACTATACACATCTTCCCTTCCCCAAAAATCTCATTCCTTATATTACTTGCCTCCACTTCATTTTTCTTCTCGGAATATATTGTTGGGGCACAAATTGTAGTATTGTTTATTCGTAGATTTGAAGGATTTTCTATCGGGGCCTTTGGATTTGCATTTCTTAGGTGTGTTTTTATTGATTTCTAGATTTCTTTTAAGCTAAAATCAAATATATAAAATAGTAGTGTGATTATTTTAATCTGGATTATTATCTATTCTAACATCTAGATAAGTACAGTTGTTACTATTTTCTTTCTGAATTTCTTCTTTTTATTCCTGTAAATTATTTTTAGAATTTTTGTAATTGGTTATTCCGTACCTCTTGAGACAAATAAACGGTTAAGGGATTTTAGCCAAGTTGTTTGGGATCCATTCCATGCAGCATAACTTATTTATCATTTTGGTCTCACTTGAGTTAAGGGAACACACCATGTTACGTTATGGATATGTGTCAGTCTAATTGGGAGGGTGTGAGTGCGTTCCGGCGAGTCAGTGTGCGTGTACTGCCTCGATTTGGGAACATAAGCCATTTTTACAACTATGGATAAGGTTATGTCAAATTGCTGATGGGCTAGGGCCTGATAAACCCAAAACCCATAATGGGCATAGTTATCCATGATTCATCGCAGCTGATCGTTTAGGTGATATTAGGAATTCTCTTCCTAATTAGTTTTATTCTTAATGCAAAATAGTCAACATCACTATTGAATCTTTTGAATGAGAACACTTATATTTTTGTATTATCCATATTCCATTCTATTCACTTTTAGGTATGCACAGACACTTACCCCTATATATGACACTGGACTACTGTTTTATCTATTTGTTTCCACATCAGCTGTGCTAGAAAATGCTCCAGCTCACCATAATTTTCGTCTGACCCATTTTTTTCCTTTTCTTCCTTCCTTTTTTCCTTTCTCCTTAGGCTCTCAGGGAGGAAGTGCTTAGCTTTTATTACTTTATCGACCTTTCTTGGAAGACTCTTGCGGAGATGTACTGCTTATCTTATTTTCTTTCCAGTGTTTGCTTGTATTTACTTTTGGCTATTTGGGGATACTTTTGTTTTGTACTCTGATATTTATTCTCTGACTGAGATTTAGACATGGTAATTTTGGGATACTTTGGTTTATTTGAGATAATTAATAATGGTTTGTTATTTTAAAATAAATTGTCTTTTCTTCCACTGTGAATTCGTTCTTTAATGTCTAGTGAAATCTTAGCCTTTGCGATTTTTATTTGTCTTTATACCAACAATGCTCTGCATTTCTTACTAGATTCTATATTAGGATAGCGTTAAGGGGTGAGGGGTGTTGCATGAGAGATTTTAACAAACAAAAAGTCTTCAACCTCGAACTAATGATGTATTCTTCTTTTGTCAACATAAGATTTCTATCGGTCCTTAGCCGCCTTTATCCTTTGTCTAATCAGTTCTACTATTTCTATGGAACCAACAGCCTGACGATTTGCATGGTCACACATAAAGTGTTTCATAATGGGATAAATAATTATCACTTGATAGCTACTATTATAAGAGAACTCAACCAATTGTAGATACTAATCCCAAGATCCTCTGAAATCCATGACTCACGCTCTCAATAGGTCTTCTAAAATCTGATTTACTCTTTCGGGATGTCCATCCATTTTTGGGTGAAACACAGTACCGAGATTAAGGAATATCCCTGACATTTCTTACAAAATCCTCTTAAACTCACTAGTAGACAAAAGATCTCTATCACTCATAATGAAATTGGGATTTCATGTAGTTGAATTACCACCTTAATGTATGTTTATGTTGTTGAAGCGACTGTACTATTTCTCTTAATTGGAATAAAGTGAGCACTCTTCGTGAGTCTATCCACAATAACCTAGATTACTTAATTCACTCTTGACTTCAATGTAACCCTTCCATAAAATCCATTTTATTGTGCTCCGATTTCCAGGTAGGAAGCTCTTAGAATAGTAATAATATTTCAAGTTGTTTTTGTCCTTTAGCACACCGAACATGTTAGAACCCGAAATTTTGACAATAATTAGTTATCTAATTAGAATCTAAAAAATAGGAATTTCTTTAAAGATGGAATTTGACCATGAAACTTTAACCGGTTGTTCGTCTCGGAGTGCTGGTCAACTTTCATGTTTGGAATTTCGCGAACGGAGTCCGTATGAAAAAGTTACGGGAAAAATACGAAAAACAGACCGAAATAAATAAATGAAATGATTAATATATATATATGTTTCCCTCTTTTACCAGCCCTTATTGGGCAAACAGGCCAGAGGGCGGTCGACCGCCCAGGGGAGGGTGTCGACCGCTTCGGGCCTGTAGTGCCCAATAACGACTAGGTTTTGAGGGGAAATTTCGTTATATTTTATAATATGAATGGATATATGTTAATCTAAATAAATCTAACGGTCCTAGGCCAATTCCACTCCTATAAATAAAGGGTAAGGCCTCATTCTTTTCCACACAATGGGTAGCAGCAAAGCTCTGCCATTTTCCACCTTCTCCAAACCTAATTTCTTAATCTAAAATATATTCTTATACAACAAATCAAATCCAAATCACATAGGATTGAGAGGATTATCCGATCCAATGGAAAAGAAAGCAATTTAGCGCTCAACAATAGATTCTCCCCTCTTTTCCTATTTTCTTACATCTCTATAGATCTGAAATCATCCCCTTTTCAGATAAATTGTAGAATTATAAGATTTTGGGAATTGTAGGCCCAAAGAGTTCAAACTTTGGATTAGGATGCTTTCAGGTGAGTAGGAAATTTATATATACATTTATAATAACGTATTTATCTCATTTGTATTAGATCTCAAGTTTATATGCCCATTTTCAATAGATATGCTTATAATATGATGGTAATTGAATTAGCACATGTCAGATTTGATTATAAAAATTGTCAAAACTTGTGAATTGCAAATTTTGGTTATGCATTATATTAATTGTAGGATTCTTAAATTTTTTTACACATATTCCTACAGTTATGTTGTAAAATATATTACAGTTGTTGAAAAGCACTTTAGATCTGGAAATCAGTCCCATAAAATGCCATTTAGATGTAGTTACATTCCAGATCTCTAGTTCAGTGTTAAATCATAAATTATGTGAATTTGGAGAAAAAGATACGATTGGTAAATTATGTGATTGTAATATTTAAAAGAATTATACCTATTTGTATTTAATGTTGTTGGGCTTTTGCTGAATTATTGTAAACATGTCGTTTTCCTCCTTTTGACTAAAAATGCATTATTTTGAAATCACAAGAGGTATGATAAAAAGATCGAAAAGGGAAAAGTGGTGCAATACATATAAATATACATATTTGTGCATAATTTTCATCAACTGTTCCAAATTATATATTTACATATATTTTGTGATTTGGAAATACGCCAATTCCACAATTTAGGCGTAATTTACAATGATTACGGCTAATGATCTTTTTGTAAGATTTGAGACCTTTTGGCAAGATTGAATGAAAAAAGGAATGTTTGATTGTCAATTAAACCAAATCATTAAATTTAAAAGAATAAACAATAATATTAAAAGATAACTACGTTGACCGCACGAAAACATAAAATATAAATATATACATATTATCCGTCCAAATCAGCGTAAAACGGTAAATTATGCATTGTATTAAATGTTTGAAGGTTTGAAATATTGAATGGTATTCATTTTTGGAATCATACATATAAATTAAATTTCATACTTAATGAATATACTTATGGTGATCGTTGTAGCAATTAGTGTAATTGATTGCTATAAATAAGGCCATAAATAAATAATTAACAATTGTAACCAATATTGATTGGGGAAAGTAAATATAATAGGATAATGGTTACAATTCCTAAATTAATTAGGATAAACATCGTACATCCCAAATTAGGAAATTTGAATTAGAACCGCATTTAGACACAAGTTTGAGCTTAATTTGTGGTATAAGCCTGCCCGGAACCGACCGGCAAATCCAGCAACCATAGGTAGTCAACTTAATGTGAGGGGTCTAATGCGTAAAATGTAAATGTACCAAGGCATGAGGTTAAGATCAACTTATGGAAGAAGTCTGCCCGGAACCGACCGGCAAATCCAACATCCACAAGTAGTCAACTTAATGTGAGAGGCCTGGTGCATGAATATATATACTGTGAAGACCCGTAACTTCCCCGGTGATGAAAGCGCGGATAGTTCGAGAACAAGCCACAAAAGGACGCAGACGGAAGAACATTTCATTGTTATTACAACAATTCCATCAGAATACAAGAATATACAGAGTATAAATGAATATTACACAGAAATATCAGAGATTTAAATTACATTTAAATACATCGCAGCGGAAAATAATACAATACACAACTAGAAGTAATACAAGGATACAAAGCTTTCCGAGTATTGTTCCAGGTGTAAACCAGGATCCTGTGAATATAAATCTGCAAAACCAAAACTACTAGCTGCCCGTGTCGAAAATAAGGGCACCCAGAGTTTAGGTTAAAACAATAAACTCCAGGTCAGTCATGTGACTGGTGTGAGAACTAAAACAGTTATTAATCTTTATTTTAAAGTTCGGTAAATCAAGGGACCACGCCGTATAACACGGAACGAGTTTCCTCCCAAGAACACCAGTGCATAAAACAACAGCGCAATGCTAAATAAAGAAAAATGAAGCTATTATAAGACCCAGGTCCCATCACACAATGCAACGCAAGCCGGAGGATAGGGTTTTTACCTTATAATAGCCAAGAATGCTTGATACGTTTAAAACAAATCATTTGATACTATTATAAGTGCATATTGTATAAAACATCTTCAAATCATAAGTATCAATCATAGACGGCATAAGCGCCCCATCCCACTATGTCGCCATACTAGGCTCTACAAATAAAACCGGAATACACGTATTGGAAGTTGGATTTCCATCATGGTGGCTCCTGATTCGAAAGATCGATCGCGTAGTGCAATTCCCCACGGCTTACGTCCCAACAAGAGAAAACACCATCTGCACATCCACACTTTTGGGACCAGAGTATCACCGTGGCTTACGTCCCAGCGAGAGAAAACACCGCATACTCTATATATCCCTGAGCACTAAGCTCATCTCGGTCGACCGAATCCACGACACCACTAAGGTGCCCATCCACTAAAAAGCATACTGATCAAACCATCAGTTTACCACCATACCGGGGTGTGAGGCTCGCGAATCAATGCTATACACAAAGCCATGCTATATTAAAGCTGCGCTTTGATCATCATCCACCAAACTTTGCTTTTCAACAAAAGTCTGGATCACGGCATCTCAGCATGCCACACTATCAATCCATATCGTACCACTGATTTCTGCCAATATATAACCTCTGAGCTCGTATGTCTCAGAGAAGGGCGTTAAGCAAGAGAATAAATTCCCCGCCGCCAAACAGATATATATTTAGCAGAGATCAACGAATACAATATAAAGGAATACAATGTCAGACACACCATCCCTTTACAAGTCCGTTCTAGGTCTGAACGAAACCGGAGGCACTTTCCTCGCATATCCGTCGATCTCCAAGTACGTCTGGACGACCACCAACTGATTCCCTCATCTTGGGTGTACAGCCCAATCAAGATCATCAGTAATCACCCAAACGATGTGAAGACTTCCGGTCTTCGACCACCGTCATCATCTTCGACTTATCGTCGAATCAGTTATTCAGAATGGGTATAAACCCGGCCTTTCCGAACAACCTGCGTATATAGTAAACAAATGTTACACAATCACAACATACGCCTCATTCCAATTCATCAGTCACTAACTGTAAATTAGCAAGGGAACAATTCCCCAAATATTAACCCCAAAGGCCGAAACCAACATCAGATCAATACCCAGGAAACCATTCTTCTTAGCTAACCTACAGTTAGTTTCTAAATTTCACGTTCTTAGGGAAAGGTTCCCATTAATTTTATCAAAGATAAATTCTTTAAAATTTATTATTTAATCTTCCTTTGGATATCATTTCAAACCAAATTATGGTTTTCCAAGCTAGTCGGGATTAGCGAACCACACCGAAGTAATTATTTATTTTATTTCCCAATCCCTACCTATTCATCCCATGAAGCAAAACTGGTAATACTTCATATCTAACACCACGGTGTTATCGGTAAATTCAATTACCATTTCACGTTCAAATCTAATTAAAGATTTAACTATCGCTTTGGAGCAAAACTGGTGATACTCCATTCTCGATCTTTTCAATCTAATTAAAGATTCATTAAAACTGAAATCCGGTAGGCTTTGCAACCATCCCTTCATCCCCCAAGCAGCAGGTAATACCCACCGTGGCTCCTACATGGTCCCCCAATCCCTTGTTTTACGGCGACCCTCTCGAGTCTCGCGCCTACTGGCGAACCAACGCTCTAAACTGCGACATGTAGGGGTAAGAGTCTCCCGTTCGCCACCAAACCGCGAAGCGAGAACCCCCTATCATGCGTACCCGGCCTACTCAGGGCCAGCAACAAGAACTGGTGATACTCCATTCTCGATCTTTTCAATCTAATTAAAGATTCATTAAAACTCCACTTAGTTTTAATCTTTAACTGGGTTAAAGAATCAGTGTCATTTTAAAACACGGTTCACTATAAACCCAAAATCACATTACATTTCAATTAGACCCTAACCATAAATTAGCAAGTGAGCAATTCCCTAAGTATTAACCCCGAAGGCTGAAACCAACATCAGATCAATACCCCAGAAACCATTCAACTTAACTAATCTCCAGTTAGTTTCTGATTTTCTTAACTCCTTTGGATCTAAGAACAGTATTATTGAAGATACCGTTCACGACAACCCAAAATCACATTCTATTAATTATCGGGTTAAAGAACAAGTGTTATTTAAAACACTGTTCACGATAAACCCAAAAATCAATACCAATTCAATTACAATTAAATATTATTTAATTGGTGCACTTCATTAAATCTAAATAAAAAGATTTAATCTTTTCCTCAACTGGGTTTAAGAACAGCATTAATGAAGACGCCATTCTCGACAAACCCAAAATCCCATTTGATATTAAATACAAGGCTCTGAATAGAAAATATATCGGCTTATATTCAATATCAAATTCTACGACCAACAAATATCGTATTGGAAATAACGCTATAAATATATCTTTCAAATTTCCCATAACAATACCTGTATAATCACAAAATCCCACATCGAAATATTCCGAAGACAATTTCGATTCAAATCCATTTCCAATCTATATATTGGAAATCCTGGTTATTTTCAAAACCATTTCAAATCCACTTTATTTATTTTAAAAATAAATAAATTATTATTCTAGTTCAAAACTAGTTCATTTCAATAAAAATCTATTTTTATTCTTTCAAATATGGAGTTTTTCATCCCAATTCTTCACAAATCATTTCTTATGATTTCACATAAATTATTATTATTTTTAATAATTTTATCAAGGCCTGTACAGTCGATTTCCATCAACGGCCATCGAACTGCACTTACATCGACCTTTTCCAAATTTGATTTGGACATAATTCCAAATCCAACCGTTAGATTTCAAATTTCTAATATACGTTAGAAAGCTCTTTTCGATACGAACCCAACGGTTCTGGTGTTAGGAGAATCCGACGGTCGGATCTCCCGCAATGTCCGTTCGAAGTCAATGGTCGAAATTCACGAACTGCCGCGGCACGACGCGTTCTATTCAGGCCATTATATATAATATATATATATATATATATATTATATATTTCGTCGATTTCCTTTTTAAAACGAATTTTATAAATCATTTCAAATTTGTTTCAAAAACAATTTCAACCTTTATTTCAAATTCAAATCAAAATTGAATTTTCCCTTATAAATTCTTTTTACATCTACTTCTATTTGATTTCAATTCAAATCGATTTCAATTCTATTTTAATTCGTTTTCAATTGAATTCAATTCAATTCAGATTTGTTTTCTATTCGATTGAATTCAAATTCGTTTTCAATTCAATTCGAATTCGTTTTCTATTCAATTCATTTCGAATTCGTTTTCTATTCAATTCAATTCGAATTCGTTTTCTATTCAATTCAATACAAATTCGTTTTCAATTCAATTCAATTCAAATTTGTTTTCAATTCAATTCAATTCAAATTCGTTTTCAATTCAATTCAATTCGAATTCGTTTCCTATTCAATTCAATTCGAATTCGTTTCCTATTCAATTCAATTCGAATTCGTTTGAATTTCAATTCTTTTCAAAATATCAGATTTTGAAATCACTTTCGATATTCATTATAAAATGAATAAAATCGATATTCATTATAAAATGAATAAAATCGATATAAATATCGTTCACGTCAAAATGGTGTCAATCTAATCAACACGGCTTCATATATTTCTATTTTCAAATATTCTATTTCAAATATTTCTTTTTCAAATATTTCTATTCAAATATTTCTTTTTCAAATATTTCTATTCAAATATTTCTATTCAAATATTTCTATTTCAAATATTGAATGAAGCCCAATCAATTACCATATAATGTTAATTATATGGATTTTCTACAACACATGTATACAATAACAACGATGAATAATCAACCATCATCCAAAGTGCATTCTACACTGTATAAGCATCGAATATAAATATTTAACGCTCATAACAGTCTGTCAATCAATCGATCGACATACAACTAAACAATCGGGATTAGTGTACGTCAAATATCATCCCAATACCCGTGTGGGGTTTCAAACAATCAAACACAGATTTTATTTGTGCAGTTGGGCGATGTGTAAAATTTATCGTCCCAATCAATATCAATCAAATCATTGTATATAAACAAACCTCCGATTTGTTTATAATTATTTATTTTAAATACACGTTAAAAAATTCTATTTTCAACTATAAAATATTTTAACTATATAAATATTTTATTTCCATTTCACATCATATCACACAATCAACTACACAGCAAAATCAAACAAACAAGCATACAAGCCGTCCATGGTCTGTGGACGATGGGTGTCGGGTGCTACTAAACACCATCTGCATCCTAATATATATTATTAACTAGA
Organism: Allium sativum; assembly: GCA_030737875.1. Classification (NCBI taxonomy): domain Eukaryota; kingdom Viridiplantae; phylum Streptophyta; class Magnoliopsida; order Asparagales; family Amaryllidaceae; genus Allium; species Allium sativum. The sequence goes on from CM060912.1 coordinate 156,407,360, forward strand.
AATCAAAATTAAAAGGTGAGAAGTTCTCACCAAAGCCATCAAAACTCCACGACACTTCATATGTAGGAAATCTTCGCCGTCTGACACTTTCGTTGCCCGTATTCACTACATATATAAAAATCACATTTTTACTTTGCTATTCAATATATAAAAATCGAATTTTTACTTTGCTATTCAATATATAAAAATCGATTTTTTACTTTGCTATTCAATATATAAAAATCGAATTTTTACTTTGCTATTCAATATATTAAAATCAAATTTTTACTTTACTGTTCAATATATAAAAATTGAATTTTTACTTTGCTATTCAATATATAAAAATCGAATTTTTACTTTTCTATTCAATATATAAAAATCGAATTTTTACTTTGCTATTCAATATATAAAAATCGAATTTTTACTTCTATATCCTATAAAAATCATATTTTTATTTAAACAAAATCAAATCCTTCCGTTTTCAAAAATCGAACCTTCTTATTATAAAATATAACATTTTTCTTACATAAAAATACATTCTTTTCATTATTAAAGTTCAATCCTTTTAGTAAAAAAACTCAACATTTTCTACTCTATAAAAATTTAATTATTTTACTTCTATATAAATAAAAATCAAATTTTCATTGCAAAGCTATTAATATAGAAATAGCATTTTTATTCAAGGATTTCTCATGTAAAAATCGAACCTTTTTACGTTATAAAAACTAAACTTTCCTAATTTAATCACCTTCTAATTCTTAATCAAAGAAATAAAATAAAACTTACTTTTCATTTGTAAATTAAATTGATTGAGCAAAAAGAAACTCACTGTTCTTCTCTCCTTGCTTGGAACTGTCGTTCCATTTCAACCATCGCTCGTCTCCATTGTAAGCTGGGCCATCGACTGCTGATCGGAGGACGTCACATTGGCCGGAGCAGTGGGAGAAAGGGGTTTTCTGCGCGTCTGAAAGTGGAGGGGTTGTGGGGTTGGCTGGGGGTGCGCGCAGCGGTGCTGGGTGCCAGGCGTGGATGACGTCCTGACTTGGAGGGGGAGGAAGCGACGGTATTCCGTCGATTTGGGGGATGGCGATACTGAGGGGGGCCGAGGTCAGGTAGCGCCATCATCGAGGGAGGGGGGAAGCATGCGGTGTCGGAGCGGTGACAGACCGCGGTGGAGGGTGGCGGTGGGAGGGTGGCGTAGATCGATCCTGTTTCTTTATTATTATTATTATTTCAGATCTGAAATGAGGAGAGAGAAGGGGGAAAGAGGGGGTAAGGGATATATATATTTTAATATTTAATTATTTTATTTTTACCAAAAAGTAACTTTTTATTTCGAACTCGAAACGAGACCCACCGCCTGTCGTCCCTAGCTAATTACCCCTATTCCGAACACAATGGGATATGTATCGCAAGCCGATTCGATCGTTTCGATCAGTTTTCGTTAAAATCAACATATAACTCTATATATTGAATTTGAATGTGCATTTCAATTTACCAGGGTCACATACTAACTCGAAAAATTCCAGAAAAATATTTTCTAGCTTCGTATTGACGATACGGTCCTAACAGAACTAGTTTCGTCAAATTCTGAGACCGTTTGAAAAATGGCCATTTTCCAGTCGATTAAAATCAACTGAAACTGGTCAAATGCGTTTTCCTTTGCCACGCTCACATATTGATTCGAAAAATTATGAAATTTTAAACCTAGCAATAACTTGACATCACGGATCCAACAAAAGTGGTTTCATCGAAAACCTAGGTCGTTTGCAAAATTTCCATTTTTAAGGGCCTGAATTCTATGTCGACTATTCAGAATTTTCAACTGGACATATCTTTTTATCCCCGCTATGAAATTTTGATTTTTCGGATTCGTTGGAAAGATATTATCAAATAGATCCTATTATTTTTGGTTTCACTAAAATCCGGTTTATTTTGCACCCGGTACATTCAATTGAAGTTTGAAATCGAATTATCGAACTACCGCGCCATTTTCAATTCCTTTTATAATTTAAAATAAATATTTATATTCTAACGACGATCTATATAAATATATTCGTTCGAATTCTATTCAAAATAAATTTCTCGTCGTTATTATTTAAAATAATTCATTTTAAATATCCAAAATTCGCTAAAATTGCCAGTTTAAAATTTTTAAATTGGCCCAGATTTCCGGGTTATTACATATACATATAACAGTCGACCAATAAATAAATAAATAAGAATATTAATTGTCTACTGGGGTACAACAAATATATAACTTGGCACTGATAAATGGCTGCCTTAGGAAAATATGACCATTATGGTCATAAAGGGCAATAAACAAAGAAATAGAAGTAAATGGGTGTAAAAAAGGGATTAATGGATATTGACTGTTGTTTAAATACTAAGTCCGATTAAGGAAGTAATCGACTAAATATCCAAGGGTAAAGAGAATATAACTTTCCTTATTTATATTAATGAATATAGAACTTATAATTAAAAATAGAGTTGGACTTAGTAAGTTAAAATATTATTAGCAATATGAACCCGTGACGATAATGAAGTGTGTGTACAGTATTTCCGTATAGAGGGACTAAACGGGAATGTCTTAATAACGTAGACCACTTTATCCTAGTAGGGAAAATTATTAAAGGCTAAAGTGGTACGAACCTAATAACCTACACGTATAGTCTGCTTGCTGGGTCTTAAGCGGCTGGGATTGAAGAGTCCACCTTGGAATAGGTCTTTCAGTTTAGGGGTTTCAAAATATAAAGTGTGTGTGGGCCTACCTAAACTTGGAAACTAAAATGTAAGGATATGGCTACCTATCGTACGGGAAGTAGTAACCGACTAAGGGGGTTATCTAATAAGGTCAGCTAGAAGGTATACAGAACGATAAAATACCATCTTTTACCTTATACAGGGTAAGGGTATATGCGTGAATGAAGAAATCCTTAATTTATAGGGCCCATAGCTCGTGCCCTATAGTTTATGTTAATGTCGAATCAGTTATTGAGGAATAATAAGTCACCAATAGGTCTGCCTAGGGTCTTAAGCGATCAGAAAGAATCCACCCTATCTATCATCGATAGTGAGGCATTAAATGACGAAGGAAGAGCAAATGAAAAAATATATATAAAAATTTTGTAAATAGGGGTCTGACCTCGATTAAATAACCAGCCATGTTCTGGTATAAAGGCTTCATCAATATATGCATAAACGATCTATCTCGGTATCATACTTTGGGAATACAACTTTGGAAAGAGTAGTAAAGTCGTGCGTAAACATTTACAAGGTTAGGCTAGAATCACTAACCTTGGTAGGCATACATCTTGGGTTGAAACAAACGGGATACATCTGTGTATTATAATCTATTGTACATTTCCTATTCACCAGAATCTTTTTGTTCTGACCCCCTCCTCATTACAACCACCCAGGTTTCCTAGAGAAGGTTGGGTCCTCACAGGTGTTTAAGTTTGGCTTCGGTTCTCGTTCTCTCTCATGCTTGGTATTAGCAAAGTGACTTACTTTGAAAAAGGTAGCTACTTAAGTTAATACTAGTTTATCCTATTTTTGTTTTCGCTGTGAGTTATCTTATCATACTCTAATTATGGTCATGCTCATTTATTGCAGGTACCAGAATTACACTCTCCATGCTTGAATGTGTTTGAGTTTCGATTTTTGTCGAAATTTGAGCGTAGAAAAGTGTGGTGGTTTTAAAAAAACACTTAGATACAAACTTAGCTATACACTTTTTCATTCTAGACCAAAAAGGTCTTCTTCATATCTTTACACAATTTTCGTCCTCTACGATGAATGATCATCTTTAAAAGGCAACATTCCTTAAGCACTTCTGTTACTAGATCATCAATCCTTAGGATGCAAAGATGTCCATCTCTCCATAGCAACCATCATTACTTATCGAATAGCTATTAGGACGAGGAAAGTGTTCCCTCAACTTTAGCTTTCCTATTATCTCTCTTAACTCCTCGTCTTTCACTTGCTCAAGTTTTAACCCCTTCATCATAGCTAGATTTACTTCCAAAACTGCTAAAAATCCTTCGGTGGCCTCTATCGGTAGTTGAAAGTTAAAATTGGAGAGACATCCCAACTTCCTCGATTCGTATAAGGCACTTAAGACAGTGTATCTTTGACTTAAGGCAATGTCGGTTTTGTTCCTATTTGTTGGGTCATATTAAATACCAAAATAAAAAGATGATACATAATCAATTCATCTCTATTTCCCAAGATTTAGGCCCCTTTGGAAAAAATAGGTGTTGAAGTGACTTATAATTAGTCAGACTCAAATCTTTCCCATGCCTTAGCATTCTAAGCACAAATTCAATGGTTGCGAGTTCCAAATTGTGCACTAGATACCTCTTCTCGTTGTCTTTTAATTATCTACTTACATAAGAGATTACTCTTCTTTCTTGCATTAAAACTGCTCCAATTCCCTTATTGTAATAATCAATATATATTGTACACGACTTAGCCCCATTGAAAAAGGAATGTACAAGTTCTCTAGTTAAAGAGTCCTTAAGCTTCTAAAATACTTTGCTATAACCATAGTTTTAAGAGAAAACATGGTTTTTGTAGAGTTAAAGGGACAGTTATCCTTGTAAAGTCCTTTATGAACTTCCTATAGCAGCCTTTTAACCTGAAAAGGATTTTTACTTTCATTGCATTCCTAGAAATCCTCGAATCTCGTATAGCCTCAACATTTACAGGATTGATAACTAATCCTTTTTCTAAAAATTATGTTCAAGAAATCTATTCTTATTCTTCCAAAACTGGCATTTGGAAAATTTAGCCTTGAGTTGATGTTTTCTTATGGTTCCTAGGACTTCTCTAGGATGGTCTTCATGTTCCTTGCATTTCTTAGAGAATACCAACATATTATCAATTAATACAACCATTATCTTATTAAGTAGCTCTCTAAATACCCTACTCATCAAATCAACAAAGAAATCTAGGCTACTTATCAATACAACATCACTTCCCATTCAAAGAGACTATATAGTATTTGAAACATCGTATTGAGATTATTGTCTTATGGATTCTTAACTGGTGGAATCTAGCAGCCAAGTCCAATTAGGAAAATATTTGAGCTTCCCCCAGATGATCAAATAAGTTATCAATCCTAGGCAACGAGTGCCTATTCTTTTTCATCAAATTTTTGAGCTCCCTATAATGGCATAAAGTCTCAAAGATCTATCCACCATAGTAGTAAATGGTATAGGTGCTCCCCTTTTAGATGTACTTTTACAAATAAACCCTTTTTGTCGCAACCTTGAAATTTTCTTATTTAACTCCCATCTTTCTTTGAGGGTCGTATGCCTCAAAGGTATAGCAATTGTCCAAACTTCTGTCTCTAGGTTCGTTTGGAGTTTGATCTCTATTTAAGGAAGGAGACCTGAAATTTCCTCAACGACGTCAGGAAATTCCTAAATAATGGGTATAGAGTTGATCCTTCATCATCTGATAGATTTAACTAGTGTTACTGGCCCACTTCCCTTAGAATTTAGGCCATGCTTGAAACCTCAAAATATGGCCTTTACAACTCTTTGAACAATCAACCCCCTTATCACAATTTAGGATGGCTCCATAATATGACATCCACTCCATGCCCAATATTAGTCCACAACCCTCAAAATTTAAAACATATGCTTTACAAAATAAATTAACATCACAAAGTTCTAACACTATGTATTTGTGCATTTCTAAAAGATGTATCAAACCTCCAGTAGGGTTGAAAACAATTATTGGGTTGTCGATAATTATATTTGGAAGATTTAGGAAATTTAAATTCAAATCTTGCCTTGAATTCATCCCATGAGAATATTTTCTTCATTCTCCTCTGTTACTAGGTTCCATCATTCTAGAGCTTCTCCTCTTAGATGTTGTGTCGGTATTATTTTCTTAAATTGATCCCTCAAACTAGTCATCCTTAATATCCATACACATTTGCTGAACCAATGCTTTGCCTCTAATGGTCCTTCCATCTCAGAAAAGGCCTTACCATCCAAATTAATGATATCCTTATAGAATCGAGGGAAGTTGTTGAAGTGAAGAACTACATCAGTGGGTGAAGCAACAAGCTCTAGTTATGCAACATGAGTGACATGGATTTGTTTGACAGTCCTAAGGTATTGCCTAAACCATTCGAGCATGCCTCGAATGTTTGTTCTTCCTTGACTAGGATTCTTCCTTGACTAGAATTCGTTTAGAACTCGCATAGGAGGGAATACAATATACTATTATCAAATGTATCTTGTAACGAACCGACAAAGGAATTCGATGCCCGAATTCTGACAATAATACATAAACTTGTATTACTTGCCAAAAATCAAGTATCGAAAACACCAGATAGTTATTAGAAAGAAATTAGAGGGTGAGAAAAGAAAGAAAGAAATATTAGAATAGAAGAAGAAGAAGAATCAACACAACACAGAGTCTCACATCGCAGTTGAACAAAATATAATATAGAAATAAATCTGTACTAAGAGCCTGAAATAAACTTACAATCATCAGAGTACATCACACAACTAGACAATTATAACAATCTGTCCTCATATACAATCAAACATCGGAATAATATAATATCATATGTTTGAACTCTTCCAGCTCGTCTCTTCACAGTATCTAATAACCTGAACCTGTAAAACTCTGTCTAACCCGAGCATTACAAACGCTAGATCAGTTTGGTGAACCAAAGCGAGGAAAACTCGCTAAGTTTATAAGCAACATTCAACTTGATTTTAAGTTAACAAATATTTTCTAAAAGAAAATAATAATTGTAAGACCGATCAATGTCCTTACCAATGGAACCGATCACCAGTCCTCTCCCAGCAGCCTCAACCCTGTCTCCATCTTCCTTCTTTATAGCTATGCTCAAACAGTTATCTCCCATGCACAACGAACCCTCTCCAAAACAAACCTATACTTGACTTCGCTGCACCCCATTTCATCAGTGTGTCGTACAACACAGCTTAAAATGCCAGGGGTATACCGTGCGCTTACCCCTCTCGAATTCTCCACTATTCTGCCATATGAATAGATCTTTCCTTCGCACAAAACCTCTGAAACCCATAACCAGAAAAGAACACATGGATTGTTGTAACGAAGTAGTGGAGGAGTTATATTTTCATTTGTTCATGAAGAAGAGTTCAGTTTTTAATTGCATGCGTGATGGAGAGGAGTAAAAATGGCTAAATGTGTTTTATGCGTTAGTTGGAAGAAAAGAAAATGGACCAGGTACGTGTGTATATATAGGGGGAAGATAGTTTGGCTATCATGTTTGTGGTACAAGGAAGTACTGTCTTGGCCGTCACTCTTTTGGGGTAGGTTGAAGAGAATAGCATAGGCCTGTGCATTTTTCTTTTCACATTTATGGTCTCATACATCTTTGTAATTTCCAAAATATACGATAGGTGCGGTTTGGTTGAGCAACATAGGGTGTACCCTAGGTAGAATTAGGATAGCTGGTGGCACATTTTTAGTTCCTTAATCATGAACTTGTTCACATTTATTGGTCTACGTTACCCAAATATAGGGTAGGCTTTTCTTGTAGTAAGGTCGGTGCAAATTGAACTGGATTTAGACTTGTTTTGTACTTCATTTTCTTAAGGTTTAAGCTTTTATATTTTATTTATTTTAATATGGTATTAAATTCATATCGGTTATCTTTGTTTACCGCTAACCATTATATTTGTACCTCCATACGCGATTTCCAAACACAATGAAAATTGTCGCATTGCTACGTCTTGACGTTCCGGTCCAAATGAAATTAATTTCGTTGAAAACCAACTTCGTTTGCATAACTACATTATTATAAATTCTAATTTATTTATAGATTCACCTTTAATTTGCACACACAGATAAAAACAACTCTGATTGGCTCCGAAATGGAAATCTAGCTACAACTAACTATACATATTCCAATAAAACTCGTTTCGTTGGAAACGGAGGTCGTTTGAAAACAGCTATTTCTAATGCTTATATAATATCGATATAATATTATATAAATTCCAAAATAAATCTTATTAAATAATAATAAATTATTATTATTGTAAATTTCTATAAACAATATGGATTTATAAACCAACATTAACAATTTCAAGTTAAATGGTTATTCAAATTATATAGAAATCCTTATTAAATTTATTAAATAAACATTATCGTTTATAAACAATTCCACAGTGACTATTTTAAAATTTGAATCGGAGATAACTAACAATATATAATATGAAATCTTGATTTTTCTCTTTCATATGAAAATTATAATCAACAGGATTCAAACATTTCCTGTTTCACAGAAATCAGACTTATAACGGATTATGTATACTCAACTGAAGTTCAAAACTCAATATTATAAACTACCGCGTCATTGCGAGCTCGATTTAAATTATATTTAAATTTATATATCCAAATTTCGTTTTAATAAGCGAATTCAACATTAAATCCATTACCATTCCTAATATAATATTTAAACTAATAAAATAAATTAAATATTTGACTATACCCAAAGATACAGAACATTACATTCTTCCCCCTTAAAAAAATTTCGTCCTCGAAATTACTAAGGTAGGAAAAATGCTACAAACCCATTAACTTTAAGATCCGATTTATTATAAATCAAAAACCAATTCCTTATTGTAAATAAAAAATTAAAGAATATCAAAAAATTTCTAACATATTAAATTTTCGGAAAAATTCAGCAGAGTCTCCCTTATACGGAGGGACTTCTACGATATCACAGGAACAAATAATATATATATATATATATATATATATATATATATATATATCGACCCACATGGTCGGAAAACAAAATAAAAAAACAAAAAATTATATTTTTGTGTAGGCGTACCTTTTACGAGCGCTATTGAGCATACTTGCTCAATTTATTGCGATCTGCTGCCCCAAAATCTAATTCTCAAAGCCATCTGGCACCTGTACTCAATTAAACATATAAGTCACAGATATATGAAATTCTTAAATAATATTCCATTAATCAACAAATATAACTACAAAAATTCCCAAAATCAAACATGAAGCATAAACTCATTTGCAAATACAGGGCTAAACCATTAATTCCAATTCGTATGCAATTGCATTCCACTTTAATTATACTGGAATTTATTTTTAATTCATTCATCCTTTTATATTACCCCATTTATGACTAATATTCTTACCACTAACAACAATCAATAGTTAATTAACAACTAACTTAATCAATCATTCAGCTTTTATTAGCTATTAATATTCAATATTAATATTTACTTAACCACGTTAAGTATCATTTCATATTCAATTACTGATCGATCTTTCAATTATTTCATTTTCATTTTAAAGTCCTAATACTGATTTAATTTCAAAAATCATTCATTCTGTTTTTAACTTGTCTTAAGTTAAATTCTGATTCGTTCATTTCCATGTTACAATTCTAATTCATAATTCTATATGTTAAATTTCTTTCGATTATATTAAACCGTTCCAAATTCTTAATCCAAATTGGATTCCAATCAACTAAACACACCAATATCTCAATAATTTAATAAAATTATTTCTTTTCTATACAAAAAAATAATTTGAGTAAAATTATTTCATTTACCCTCTTTATAAAACAATATTGTATCCACTGCCAGTTCAACGCTTCTCAACACTTGAACCATCAAACAACATAATACAAAACATTTGTATATAAAATTTACAAATACACTCTCATACATAAACACTCAACTCAATCTAGGTTATCACTAACCCTATCTCTATCAAGTTACGCCACAGAGTGAAGGTTATTACTAAACCTTACGCATTAATACCACTGTAACAACCTGACAAAGGAATTCGATGCTCGAATTCCAACAATAATACATAAACCCTTATTACTTTCCAAAACTCAAGTATCGAAAGCACCAAATAGTTATTAGAAAGAAATTAGAGGATGAGAAAAGAAAGAAAGAAATAATAGAATAGAAGAAGAAGAAGAACCAACACAAAATAGAGTCTCACATCGCATTTGAACAAAATATAATATAGAAATAAATCTTTACTGAGAGCTTGAAATAAACTTACAATCATCAGAGTACGTCACACATCTGGATAGTTATAACAATATGTCCTCATATACAATCACATAGCGAAGTAATATAATATCATATGTCTGAACTCTTCCAGCTCGTCTCTTCATAGTATCCGATAACCTGAACCTGTAAAACTCGGTCTAACCCAAGCATTACAAATGCTGGATCAGTTGGTGAACCAGAGTGAGGAAAACTTGCTAAGTTTATAAGCAACATCCGATTTTATTTTAAAGTGAACAAATCTTTTCTAAAAGAAAAGGATAATCGTAAGACCGATCCCCAAATAAACACGAATGGTTTTTACCATACGATAACCCAAAACATTTTGAAAATCATATCTCTTCTGATATTATAATAGTATCTAAATACAAACAAATAACAATCTAGCGGAACGCATACATCTCACTCTCTACATATATAGTATACAATCAAAACCACGGGCTCTTATTGGAGAATGGATTCCAACTGGAAAGATATGGGACCACCTATCGATAGTGTATCTCTAGAGAGAAATACACCGGGTTGAACAAGAACATCTTGTAACCCAGGGTAAACATGACCGACACCTCACTTCTCTTAAGATTAACGAATGTATTGTCACCTTAAGACTTTTTGTCGTGATCACTGTAGTTCCTGGGAGATACAGAAATGAAAAGAAGTAAAAAAAATATGAATAATCTCTAGATGGTGACAATACACCCTAATTGGGAGCGAACCACTTAGCTATGTGACCTACCCGATTTTATACCATTTCCAGGTTGTGAGGCTTGAGGTTAAATCTTATTTTCAAAACATCTTGCTACCCTTCACTTTGAATGCCACATCATTAGATCCGCCAGAAAATCACTAATTTACGTCCACAAAAATACTCTAGTTGTTAAGCTAAGGGAATGGCCATTCTCTGCCCCAACTATGGTACGTTTGAAGAAATCAACGTACGTGATCCCTTTGGAAATACTCTATCAGACATTCGTCCGTACAAGTCATCCAGGATCTGGATGAACCGAAGACACCCTCCTACCACATCCTAGGTACCACCATATAGATCGGTAGCGAGTATTCCTTACAATCCATAGATTTCAAGCATGATAGAATCAGAGTTTATCTCTAAGAGCTAGCCAGAGATTATAAGTAATTCTACCGTTTTATGAAGATCCATGGTCTTCAAGTACTCCTTCTCGACCAGCATCTGAAATCTTCAGTTATTTATGTATTTGCTAGTCGGAATGGTTTTCGAATATAAATTCGATCCCGGTCTTTCCGTACCAACAATCGTATAGGCCAGATTTGATAGTTGGTTATTAAACTATCAAATAAACAACTATTCAATCATAAAAATAAAAATAGATTTACTGGTTCAGCATTCGACATCACTTGGATTCTTTAGTTAAAAATAATTGATGCATGGTTGATTTAAAAATTTCTAAATATTTCAATTCGAACATAGTTTTCCACTTTTTATTTAACATAAGTATACCTTTAAACCATTTTATATCAAAAAAATACTTAGAAAAATGTAACGACCCGAACTTCCCCGTAAAGGAAAGCCTGGATTGCTTTGAGGACAAGACGAATTAGAACACAAACAGAAGAACATTTCGTTGTTTATTATAGCAATTTACATCAGAGTACAAGAATATACAGAGTACGAATAAATATTATACATTCGATAAATATCAGAGATTCACAAATTACAATGCAGCGGAAAATAATACAAAACACAACTAAAAAGAATATACAGATACAGAGCTTTCTGAATATCATTCCAGTTGCAAATCAGGATCCTGTGAATATAAATCTACAAAACCAAAACTACTATGTGACGATCCAAAAACCCCGTGACACGGTGTTAAGGGTAATCATTGGAATATAACACATTAATCATCATTAGCAGATCACAGATAATAGCATAAACGGAAAGTAGAATAATTTACACACATATGACAGCGGAATCATATAGATATCATCACATCAGAGAAGCACAGTACAGGATACAACTTAGTGCATAATGATACATAATCAGTCACCATCGCCTGAGGCGGAATCATACATAAAGAGTACACAAAGGAATATCAGTCTACATCGCCAATGGCGGAATCATAATATAGATACAATAATGGCGGAGAAAATCCAAGTCAGCACGGTGTAGTCAAGCCTCGCCATGAGCCAAAAGGTGCGTCAGAAACTTGTAACTAGGCTGCCCGTGTGGAATGAGGGCACCCGAGTTTGCAAGGTGAAACAAACTACGAGTCAGTCATGGGACTGGTATGAGAAATCTACTCAACTTATTAACAACAATAATAAGGCAAATCAAAGGACCACGCCACTTTCGCGGAATGGGTTTACTCCAATGAGTGTTAGTGCATGAAATAAAATAAATAATTAAATCAACGCAATGCTTTTTATAAAATGAAGCCATTATAAGACTCAGGTCCCATCACACAATGCAACGCAAGCCGGAGGATAGAGTTTTTACCTTATAATGGCCAAAGATGCTTCATACGAATAAAACAAAGGTGTTTGATATTATTACTAGTGCATATATGTTTCAAAAGCAAATTCAATCATAAATATCAATCCTAGGCGGCATAGCTACCATCTACTATGTCGCCATACTAGTGATACAATCACATCCGCATATTTCGTATTGGAAATTGGATTCCTTCATGAGTCGAGGCAAGGGGCAAGCTCCTCTCCGATTCAAGACACTCTAGCAAATGCCTCGGGACCGCACACAGCAATCCCCTGGATCCTCCAAGGCCGGTCCTCTCTTACTTTTGAGGATTAATTATTCCTGAACACACGTTTCCCGGTCCTTACAGACCTATAATCGAGGCGCCTTGCATTCCAACAACCACACAGGTGAAAAGTAAATATAAATGTCAGGGCTGGGAGGTCACTGACACCACCATAGCTAGAAAGAAACGTCATGCACTCCTTGGGTCCTTCTCTCGTTTTTGACTCATACCGGGGTGTAAGGCTCGCGAATTCACGTTATACCCAAAGCTACGTCACACAGACCATGCTTTGATCATCAACCACAAGACTTTGCTTTGCAACAGAAGCCTTGATCATATTCCACTTAGGCGTGCCACACAGGCAATCCACTCCATGCGACTGATTTATGTCAATACATAACCTCTAAGCTCGTACGTCTCAGAGAAGGGCGTTAAGCAAGAGAATAAATTCTCCACCGCCAAACAGATATATATATTTAACAGAGATCAATCAACATAGAACAAAATCCAATGTCAAACACACAGTCCATTTACAAGTCCGTTCTGGGTCTGAACGAAACCGTAGGCATCAATTCCTCGCATATCCGTACAATCAACATTATGTTTGGACGGCTACTACTTCAGTTCCTTCATGGTAGCTACTCCAATCACGAGCATCAGTAGTGCCCATCCATCCAATGTGAAGATCGTCGGTCTTCAGCCGTCTTCGACTCTTCGACTTCTCAACGTCGATCGATTATTTGAAATGAGATAAACTCGGCCTTTTCAAATAACCCACGTATATTTATATTTTCAAATCAATTATTCACGTGGTTGGACTATTCAACATTCACATTTCAGTTATTTAGTTATAATTTTCATGTCAAATACATTCAACCATCACATATCAAGCAAACACAACAAAATTGGTTTATTTCCACTCTATATCGTCTATAGTATTTTATAACGATATATCGCCATTTTTATTTAATTAAAAACGGCTATATTTTAATTAAACGACGTTTCAGGACGTGTTGATGCACTGGCGCTGCTTTTCACTAATTTTGTTTTACACATATATGAAAATCTAACCGTTGGATCTTCACAAATTTTACATCATTAGGAAGGTCATTTCAAAACGAATCCTACGGTTTCAGTTTTGGGAAAACCCAACGGTCGGATCTTCCACACTAACCATTTGAAGTTACGATTTCAATTTACGAACTGCATCGTCGTTATTCGATTTAATTTAAATTATATTTATATATATAAATATAATCGTTTCTGGCGCTGTTTTTCTTCAGTTTTGAATTAAACATTCCAGACAATCCAACCGTCGGATCTTCACAAAGTTGGTGCCGTTGGAAAGATATTTCCAAGGCAAACCCAACGGTTGCGGTTTCGGGAAAATCCAATGGTCGGATTTCCCGCACTAGTCGTTTGAAATCACGGTTTCAAAACACGAACTACACGGCCACGTTTCGCTTTAATTCCATTTATATTTATATGTTTATATAAATATAGTTCATTCAAAAGTTCCTATATCGTTTCCACTTCAATTATTTCACTAACGCCTTTAAATTTCGGAAAATTTCGCCATAACCTCCTTTGTACGGGAGGGTCTGGGAAAATTCCCAAATAGCCACACGGGCGTCTCATATCAAAAAGAAAAAGAAAAAGCCAAGCGGCTAGCCAACAGGCTCATAAAATCATCACCCAAACAAAGCGGTAAATGTGTACCTATTTGTCGGGCACAAAATTTTATTTCTCTTCTCTAGCCCCTTTTCTTTAACCTGTTCAATAGATATGCATGTACATATATACAATTTCTATCACTTATCATTTTCCATTCAATTTCATATTAGATTCGCTTTGGTTTAAAAACACCATTCATTCTAATGTTGCATGCATAGGCTAAAATCATATCATTAGCTAATTAATGTATATTTCAACTCATGCACGTTTATTTGAACAAGTGGCTATTTTTAACACTTCACATTTCAAAGATGATAATTTTGGTGAACTAAAATATATTTCAACACATGACTATTTTATTTAGTTCCTACGCATGTTAAAAATAATATTTCTTTCACAAATATTTATTTCAACCTCCGCATATCTGTAGCATATCACACATATGATAAAAATGATATTTTTATCACTTAACATATTTATTCGACAAATAAATGTTTTAACACTTCATAGTTTCAATAAAAACGTAATTTGTATTGTTCGATCTTTTTATTCAACACATGAACTTTTCCACTACACACACTTCTCAACAAATGAGCATATCCACACATGGACATTTTATTTATGTTGTTCATATTAGAAAGATGGGATTTTTATTGTTGAAACTAGTTATATAAGGCGAATATTATTCATACTTCATATATATATATAAAAATGTGATTTTTATTGTTTAAACACTTCATTCATTCACAAATGAATATAATTTTCACACAACACTTTTCAATACACAAACATTTCCACACATGGATATATTTTCAACATATGGCTTTAATCTCAACGCATGAAAATAATTTCAACATATGAAAATAATTCTAACACACAAAGATTATTCAAAATTTCGGCAGCATAACGGCAGGGTAGTTAAAACCGGCACCGTCCCTAGTACGGCTCCTCGCTCTACCTTAAAACCTCGTGGTTTTTGACAATGGGGATTCATGCATCTAATTCGCACGCAGGCGGCATGTTTATTTTTATTTCCACAAATATTTCCAATTCATTTCAATCACCAATGGGTATTTTTCAACCACAACCAAACAATATCAACCACAAACTATTATTCAACCATTCGTATTTTTCATCCAATATTTCACACCAATTCACCACAATAGATATCGTCCATGGTTTGTGGACGAGGGGAGTATATATATATATATATATATATATATATAATTGCTATATTTCGCTTGCATTTCAACACATATATCAATTATTCTATGCATGTAAAATTCATACTTCGCTTATATAGCTTACACTACGCATGTACATGAGGTATACAACACGTATGTAATTTATATTTCGCTAATATAAATTATACACGACATTTTCCATTCAATTTCACGTTAATTTAGATTTCTCACATTGATTTTCGGAGCACTGAAAATCGATACGATGTCAGAAAAATCAGCGGCTTCTTCTATTGGGTAGAGAGCTTCCTTGCGGTCCCGATGTTTCCTGTTTCATCGAATTTCGTCAACACACCAAAAAGATATGATTTTTCAAAGTGTAAAGATCGAAGAAAAACTCACTTTCACGAAGCTTCAAAACTAGGTTTACAGTTTTCGCGAAATCAGTGGCACGTGGGGACGATCGGGGGTGCTGACGTGGAAGAGGGAAGAGAGGGCTTCCTGTCGGTGGTGGTTTGGTGGCGTTCGGTGGTCCAGATCGGCGGCGGTGGCGGTGGAAAGGTCGGGACTTTGGGGCGTCGATACGGGCGGCACAGGCGACGAGGGGCGGCGATGGTTAGTCGGATTTGAAGAGGGGGCTGAGGCGCGTCGAGGGGTGGCGGTGGCGAAGGCTGGAAGCGGCTGTAGCGGCGGCGGTGGAGGATAGAAGGTCAGGAGCGGGTTTCGCCGTTGATCGGGGGGGGGGGGGGGGGGGTTTAAATTTATGAATGGAAAATTCTGATTGGCCGAGGACTATATTAAATTTTTAAATAGTGTTTTCTCAAACGAACTCCTTTTTAAACCCAATGACTGTCGCCCCTAGCTAAATACCCCCATTCCGGACACAATGGGATATGTTTCGTAGGCCAATTCGACTGTTACAGTCAGTTATTTTTCAAATTAAAGTATAAAACATTTAATTTTTAACTCTGAACGCACATTTCAATTTGCCAGGGCCACAAACTGATTCGAAAAATTCCAGAAAAATAATTCTAGCTATGTTTTGACGCTACGGTCCTAACAAAACTTGTTTCGTCGAACTCTGAGGTCGTTTGAAAAATGGCCATTTTCTGGTCGATCCAATTTAACAGAACTTGACCAAACACATTTTCTTTAGCCACGCTCACATACTAGCTTCAAAAATTATGAAATTTGAAACCTAGCAATAGTTTGATATCCCAGACCCAACAAAAGTGGTTTCGTCGAATTCCGAGGTCGTATGCAAAATATCAATTTTCCAGGGCTATATACTCTATATACCGACCCTTCTGAAAATTCATTCGGCCATAACTTTTGATTCCCGTTATGAAACTTCGATTTTTCAGATTCGTTAGAAAGGTATTGACTAACAGATTTAAATATTTTTGGTTTCGCTAAAATCCGTTATATTTTCCACCCTGCACAGTCAGTCAAAGTTCGAATTCAAATTTTCAAACCGACTCACTATTTCTAATTCACTAATTTATTGAAATATTCTATTTCAATGGTTCAAATTCCTTTGAAAACACCATTTTAAAAATTTTAAATTGGCTCGTATTTTCCGGGTTATTACATCCTCCCCCACTTAAAACTTTTCGTCCTCGAAAAGGAAACAACAGTAAAGTAGGAAATAAAATGTAAATGCAAAGTATTGTAAAGGTACCTTACACCGGAGTTAGTCAGAGATATCCACTCTGCATTTGGGGTAAGCTTGCTTAATGCTTTCCTCAGTTTCCCAAGTACAGTCTCTAGGATCACTGCTCCACTGCACTTTAACTAAATGAACCTTTTTGCTTTTGAGTTCTCTAGTTTCTTTGCCAACAACCTTTAATGGCTCCCTTCTGAGTGATAATTCTGGAGTTATCTCCACATCCCGTTGCGCTGCTTCTCTAATCATATCGGGTCCTAGTACAAGTCTGTTGCTAGGTTCTACCCAACATGATGGAGATCTGCAGGGTCTACCATATAATGCTTCAAATGGCGACATTCTCAAACTTGCTTGATAGCTATTGTTATATGAGAATTCGGCCAAATGCAAATGATCTTCCCATGACCCACCAAAATCAATTATACAAGCCCGCAATAAATCTTCTAGAATTCTATTCACCCGCTCAGTTTGGCCATCTGTTTGTGGGTGATAAGCGGTGCTCATATTCAGTTTCGTCCCCAATTCTGTCTGGAAAGCCTCCCAGAGTTTGCTAGTAAATAAGGGATCTCTATCACTGACTATGCTGATGGGAATTCCATGCAGCTTAACAATTTCTCTGAAATATATCTGCGCTAGACTTTGAGCAGTTCTATTGGATCTGACAGGTATAAAATGGGCAGTCTTCGTGAAGCGATCTACGATTACCCAAATGTTGTCATTACCTTTCTTGGTTTGCGGCAAACCATCTATGAAATCCATGGAAATCTGTTCCCATTTCCAACCTGGGACTTCCAACGGTTGAAACAGTCCAGCTAGCTTCTGTTGGTCACTCTTGACCAATTGACAAGTAGGGCATCTGCTAACATACAAAGAAATATCTCTTTTCATTGCCTTCCACCAGAAAGTGCGTTTGATATCGTTGTACATTTTACTCACCCTGGGATGGATGCAAAATTTGGATTTATGGCACTCGTCCAGCACTTCTCTTCGAAGGCCTGGAATATTTGGAATGCAAATCCTATTATTTAACCTGAGAACCCCCCTATTATCCATACGAAAACTCATGGTTTCACCTTCCTTGACCCTCTGACTGATCCTTTGAATGAATTCATTGTCTTTTTGAAGGGCTAAAATCCTATCAATCAATCTAGGTGTAATTATAAGATGGGCAACGATCGCGGTCTTTCTACTAAGTGCATCCGCTACAACGTTAGCCTTCCCCGGCGTATACAGGATATCAAGATCATACGCTGCAAGAAATTCTAGCCAACACTGCTGTCTCAGATTCAGATCTTTCTGGGTATATAAATACTTCAATGATTGATGATCTGTGTACAGTATAAATTTCTCGCCCAATAAATAATGCCTCCAGATTTTCAAGGCAAAAACGATGGCTAGCAACTCAAGATCATGAGTCACATAATTCTTCTCATGCGGTTTCAGTTGGCGGCTTGCACAAGCGACTACTTGGCCTCTCTGCATTAACACTGCACCAAGACCTCTAATAGAAGCATCTGTCCAAACCGTTAAATCCTGATTGCCATCAATAATAGTTAACACTGGAGCGGTGGTCAGCTTCGATTTCAATTCCTGGAAAGCTTCTTCACAGTCGGAAGTCCACTTAAACTTCTCATGTTTCTTTGTGAGCTTCGTTAACGGACCGGATATCTTCGAAAAATCCTTAACGAACTTTCGATAATAACTAGCCAACCCCATAAAACTTCTAACTTCTGTGGGAGTAGTGGGTTGTTTCCAGTCTTGAATCGCTGTTATTTTGCTATTTTGCTCGGATCATTCTAGAACTTTACTAGTCCTATCTCTAATGAGCGACTCGCCTTAGAATACCACTGATTCTATTTTGACGAAGTATTTAACGTGTTAGACTCCAGAAATAAGGTTAACCAAAGCTCTGATACCAGCTGTGACGATCCCAAAACCCCGTGACACGGTGTTAAGGATAATCATTGGAATATAACACATTAATCATCATTAGCAGATCACAGATAATAGCATAAACGGAAAGTAGAATAATTTACACACATATGACAGCGGAATCATATAGATATCATCACATCAGAGAAGCACAGTATACGATACAACTTAGTGCATAATGATACATAATCAGTCACCATCGCCTGAGGCGGAATCATACATAAAGAGTACACAAAGGAATATCAGTCTACATCGCCAATGGCGGAATCATAATATAGATACAATAATGGCGGAGAAAATCCAAGTCAGCACGGTGTAGTCAAGCCTCGCCATGAGCCAAAAGGTGCGTCAGAAACCTGTAACTAGGCTGCCCGTGTGGAATGAGGACACCCGAGTTTGCAAGGTGAAACAAACTACGAGTCAGTCATGGGACTGGTATGAGAAATCTACTCAACTTATTAACAACAATAATAAGGCAAATCAAAGGACCACGCCACATTCGTGGAACGGGTTTACTCCAATGAGTGTTAGTGCATGAAATAAAATAAATAAATAAATCAACGCAATGCTTTTTATAAAATGAAGCCATTATAAGACTCAGGTCCCATCACACAATGCAACGCAAGCCGGAGGATAGAGTTTTTACCTTATAATGGCCAAAGATGCTTCATACGAATAAAACAAAGGTGTTTGATATTATTACTAGTGCATATATGTTTCAAAAGCAAATTCAATCATAAATATCAATCCTAGGCGGCATAGCTACCATCTACTATGTCGCCATACTAGTAATACAATCACATCCGCATATTTCGTATTGGAAATTGGATTCCTTCATGAGTCGAGGCAAGGGGCAAGCTCCTCTCCGATTCGAGACACTCTAGCAAATGCCTCGGGACCGCACACAGCAATCCCCTGGATCCTCCAAGGCCGGTCCTCTCTTACTTTTGAGGATTAGTTATTCCTGAACACACATTTCCCGGTCCTTACAGACCTATAATCGAGGCGCCTCGCATTCCAACAACCACACAGGTGAAAAGTAGATATAAATGTCAGGGCTGGGAGGTCACTGACACCACCATAGCTAGAAAGAAACATCATGCACTCCTTGGGTCCTTCTCCCATTTTTGACTCATACCGGGGTGTGAGGCTCGCGAATTCACGTTATACCCAAAGCTACGTCACACAGACCATGCTTTGATCATCAACCACAAGACTTTGCTTTGCAACAGAAGCCTTGATCATATGCCACTTAGGCGTGCCACACAGGCAATCCACTCCATGCGACTGATTTCTGTCAATACATAACCTCTGAGCTCGTACGTCTCAGAGAAGGGCGTTAAGCAAGAGAATAAATTCTCCGCCGCCAAATAGATATATATTTAACAGAGATCAATCAACACAGAACAAAATCCAATGTCAGACACACAGTCCATTTACAAGTCCGTTCTGGGTCTGAACGAAACCGGAGGCATCAATTCCTCGCATATCCGTACAATCAACAGTATGTTTGGACGGCTACTACTTCAGTTCCTTCATGGTAGCTACTCAAATCACGAGCATCAGTAGTGCCCATCCATCCAATGTGAAGATCGTCGGTCTTCAGCCGTCTTCGACTCTTCGACTTCTCAACGTCGATCGATTATTTGAAATGAGATAAACTCGGCCTTTTCAAATAACCCACGTATATTTAGATTTTCAAATCAATTATTCACGTGGTTGGACTATTCAACATTCACATTTCAGTTATTTAGTTATAATTTTCATGTCAAATACATTCAACCATCACATATCAAGCAAACACAACAAAATTGGTTTATTTCCACTCTATATCGTCTATAGTATTTTATAACGATATATCGCCATTTTTATTTAATTAAAAACGGCTATATTTTAATTAAACGACGTTTCAGGATGTGTCGATGCACTGGCGCTGCTTTTCACTAATTTTGTTTTACACATATATGAAAATCTAACCGTTGGATCTTCACAAATTATACATCATTA
The DNA here is from genome assembly GCA_030737875.1 of Allium sativum. Lineage (NCBI taxonomy): Eukaryota > Viridiplantae > Streptophyta > Magnoliopsida > Asparagales > Amaryllidaceae > Allium > Allium sativum. The sequence goes on from CM060912.1 coordinate 156,428,604, forward strand.
GGAAGGTCATTTCAAAACGAATCCAACGGTTTCAGTTTTGGGAAAATCCGACGGTCGGATCTTCCACACTAGCCATTTGAAGTTACGATTTCAATTTACGAACTGCAGCGTCGTTATTCGATTTAATTTAAATTATATATATATATATATATATATATATATATATATATATATAATCGTTTCTGGCGCTGTTTTTCTTCAGTTTTGAATTAAACATTCCAGACAATCCAACCGTCGGATCTTCACAAAGTTGGTGCCGTTGGAAAGATATTTCCAAGGCAAACCCAACGGTTGCGGTTTCGGGAAAATCCAATGGTCGGATTTCCCGCACTAGTCGTTTGAAATCACGGTTTCAAAACACGAACTACACGGCCACGTTTCGCTTTAATTCCATTTATATTTATATGTTTATATAAATATAGTTCATTCAAAAGTTCCTATATCGTTTCCACTTCAATTATTTCACTAACGCCTTTAAATTTCGGAAAATTTCGCCATAACCTCCTTTGTATAGGAGGGTCTGGGAAAATTCCCAAATAGCCACACGGGCGTCTCATATCAAAAAGAAAAAGAAAAGGCCAAGCGGCTAGCCAACAGGCTCATAAAATCATCACCCAAACAAAGCGGTAAATGTGTACCTATTTGTCGGGCACAAAATTTTATTTCTCTTCTCTAGCCCCTTTTCTTTAACCTGTTCAATAGATATGCATGTACATATATAAAATTTCTATCACTTATCATTTTCCATTCAATTTCATATTTGATTCGCTTTGGTTTAAAAACACCATTCATTCTAATGTTGCATGCATAGGCTAAAATCATATCATTAGCTAATTAATGTATATTTCAACTCATGCACGTTTAATTGAACAAGTGGCTATTTTTAACACTTCACATTTCAAAGATGATAATTTTGGTGAAGTAAAATATATTTCAACACATGACTATTTTATTTAGTTCCTACGCATGTTAAAATAATATTTCTTTCACAAATATTTATTTCAACCTCCGCATATCTTTAGCATATCACACATATGATAAAAATGATATTTTTATCACTTAACATATTTATTCGACAAATAGATGTTTCAACACTTCATAGTTTCAATAAAAACGTAATTTTTATTGTTCGATCTTTTTATTCAACACATGAACTTTTCCACTACACACACTTCTCAACAAATGAGCATATCCACACATGGACATTTTATTTATGTTTTTCATATTAGAAAGATGGGATTTTTATTGTTGAAACTAGTTATATAAGGCGAATATTTTTCATACTTCATATATATATATATAAAAATGTGATTTTTATTGTTTAAACACTTCATTCACAAATGAATATAATTTTCACACAACACTTTTCAACAAACAAACATTTCCACACATGGATATATTTTCAACATATGGCTTTAATCTCAACGCATGAAAATAATTTCAACATATGAAAATAATTCTAACACACAAAGATTATTCAAAATTTCGGCAGCATAATGGCAGGGTAGTTAAAACCGACACCGTCCCTAGTACGGCTCCTCGCTCTACCTTAAAACCTCGCGGTTTTTGACAATGGGGATTCATGCATCTAATTCGCACGCAGGCGGCATGTTTATTTTTATTTCCACAAATATTTCCAATTCATTTCAATCACCAATGGGTATTTTTCAACCACAACCAAACAATATCAACCACAAACTATTATTCAACCATTCGTATTTTTCATCCAATATTTCACACCAATTCACCACAATAGATATCGTCCATGGTTTGTGGACGAGGGGAGTATATATATATATATATAATTGCTATATTTCGCTTGCATTTCAACACATATATCAATTATTCTATGCATGTAAAATTCATACTTCGCTTATATAGCTTACACTACGCATGTACATGAGGTATACAACACGTATGTAATTTATATTTCGCTAATATAAATTATACACGACATTTTCCATTCAATTTCACGTTAATTTAGATTTCTCACATTGGTTTTCGGAGCACTGAAAATCGATACGATGTCAGAAAAATCCGCGGCTTCTTCTATTGGGTAGAGAGCTTCCTTGCGGTCCCGATGTTTCCTGTTTCATCGAATTTCGTCAACACACCAAAAAGATATGATTTTTCAAAGTGTAAAGATCGAAGAAAAACTCACTTTCACGAAGCTTCAAAACTAGGTTTACAGTTTTCGCGAAATCAGTGGCACGTGGGGACGATCGGGGGTGCTGACGTGGAAGAGGGAAGAGAGGGCTTCCTGTCGGTGGTGGTTTGGTGGCGTTCGGTGGTCCAGATCGGCGGCGGCGGCGGTGGAAAGGTCGGGACTTTGGGGCGTCGATACGGGCGGCACAGGCGACGAGGGGCGGCGATGGTTAGTCGGATTTGAAGAGGGGGCTGAGGCGCGTCGAGGGGTGGCGGTGGCGAAGGCTGGAAGCGGCGGCGGTGGAGGAGAGAAGGTCAGGAGCGGGTTTCGCCGTTGATCGGGGGGTTTTCTTTTTTTTCTTTTTTAAAATTTATGAATGGAAAATTCTGATTGGCCGAGGACTATATTAAATTTTTAAATAGTGTTTTCTCAAACGAACTCCTTTTTAAACCCAACGACTGTCGCCCCTAGCTAAATAACCCCATTCCGGACATAATGGGATATGTTTCGTAGGCCAATTCGACTGTTACAGTCAGTTATTTTTCAAATTAAAGTATAAAACATTTAATTTTTAATTCTGAACGCACATTTCAATTTGCCAGGGCTACAAACTGATTCGAAAAATTCCAGAAAAATAATTCTAGCTATGTTTTGATGCTACGGTCCCAACAAAACTAGTTTCGTTGAATTCTGAGGTCGTTTGAAAAATAGCCATTTTCTGGTCGATTCAATTTAACAGAACTTGACCAAACACATTTTCTTTTGCCACGCTCACATACTAGCTTCAAAAATTATGAAATTTGAAACCTAGCAATAGTTTGACATCCCGGACCCAACAAAAGTGGTTTCGTCGAATTCCGAGGTCGTATGCAAAATATCAATTTTCCAGGGCTATATACTCTATATACCGACCCTTTTGAAAATTCATTTGGCCATAACTTTTGATTCCTGTTATGAAACTTCGATTTTTCAGATTCGTTAGAAAGGTATTGACTAACAGATTTAAATATTTTTGGTTTCGCTAAAATCCGTTATATTTTCCACCCTGCACAGTCGGTCAAAGTTCGAATTCAAATTTTCAAACCGACTCACTATTTCTAATTCACTATTTTATTGAAATATTCTATTTCAATGGTTCAAATTCCTTTGAAATCACCATTTTAAAAATTTTAAATTGGCTCGTATTTTCCGGGTTATTACATACTAGTTGCCCGTGTGGAAAATAGGGGCACCTAAAGTTTAGGTTAAAACAATAAACTCTAGGTTAGTCATGTAACTGGTGTGAGAACTAAAACAGTTATTAATCTTTATTTAAAAGTTCGGTAAATCAAGGGACCACATCGTATAACACGGATCGGGTTTACCCCCAAGAATACCAGTGCATAAAACTAACAGCGCAATGCTAAATAAAGAACAATGAAGCTATTATAAGACTCATGTCCCATCACACAATGCAACGCAAGCCGGAGGATAGAGTTTTACCCTTATAATAGCCAAAAATGCTTGGTACGTTAAATTTCATCTTTTATTATTACTATAAGTGAAGAAATCAACTTCAAATATAATTGTATCAGTCATAGACGGCATGAGTGCCCCATCCCACTATGTCTCCATACTAGGCTCTACAACCAAAACCGCAAAATGTCGTATTTGAAGTTGGATTTCCATCTGTGAACCAAGGCAAGGGATCGTCCTTACCGCTTCGAGACAATCTAGCCCATGTCTCAGGCAAGCGCGCAGACAAGCCTTGGATCGTCAGGGCCGATCCACACGGAGTGGATTAAAATGCCTGAGCAATGCGTTTCCCCGCCCTATGGGGCGTAAACTGGTCATATCCCGACCAAACGATCGGCCCCGGAACGACCGATATAACCGAGGCGCCTCACTATCCATCATCCACATAAGTAAAACGTCAGGGCTTGCTAAACGCTGACACCATTCCTAGCTAGAAGGAAACACTTGCCATCCCTGATGTCCTCTCCTGTTTCTGGTTCACACTGGGGTGTGAGGCTTGCGAATTAACTCTACACAAAGGTACGCTATATTAAAGTTGTGCTTTGATCATCAACCACAAGACTTCGCTTTTCAACAGAAGCCTTTGATCATTTGCATCTCAGCATGCCACGCAGGCAATTCACGCTATGCAACCGATGTCTATCAATCACACAGAATGAAATCCGACATTAGACACACATCCATTTATAAGTTCGTTCTGGGTCAGAACGAAACCGGAGGCACCTTATTCCTCGTCCCATATGTCCAATACAGGAGAGAGGTCCTCGCATATCCGGTCGATCTCCAAGTACGTCTGGACGATCACCACTTATTACCTTGTCTTGGGTGTACAACCCAATCAGGACATTAGTACTCATCCAAACGATGTGAAGACCTCCGGTCTTCAACCATCATCTTCATCCTCGACACATCGTTGAATCAGTTATTCAGAATGGGATAAACCCGGTCTTTCTGAATAACTCGCGTATATAATAAAAAATTGCTATAAAAACACAACACACGCCTCATTCCACCAGAATATTCCTTTATTCAAATATTCTTATACTTTGTGAAAGGTTCCCATTAATTTTATCAAAGATAAATTCTTTAAATTCATTCTTTAATCTTATTTTGGATTTCAATTCAAACCAAATTATGGTTTATTCAAACTAGTCGGGATTAACGAATCTTACCGAAGTAATCATTTATTTTAATTTCCCAATCTGTAACGACCCGTATTTTTATGGTATAATAATCAATTAATTTAATTATTTATATAATGGTTTGGTAATTTAAAATGACCAGAATTAAATAATATTGAATATTTAATATAATTAAATAATAGAATAATATATTTAATTTCCGAATTATCGGAAATAGTGGAATTCGCTATGTTGTGTAAATCAGATGATTTAACTAATATAATTCAGTTTAAAATTGTATTACGATAACGAATATATTATTTGAGCGATAGTTGAACGTATAAATTATATTATAATTATAATCGAGCCGGTAATGGCGTGGAAGTTCGTGAGTTGGCGATTCGAACTTTAAATGAATATACAGAATCCATTTTAAGTCGGATTTCTGTGAAACAAGAAACGTTCGGAGTTGGCAAAGTATATTTTTCTAATGGAAGAGAAAAATCGGGATTTCGTCGTGTAGATTTTGATTTATGTCCAAATCAAATTTTCAAATAGTCGCTATGGAATTCCTTTATAATTTATAACGATATATAAAAGGAATTTCATTATAAATCGAATATCGATTTAATCGGGATTTGAAATATCGAGTTAGAAATTCATATAGGAATATTCTGGAGTTGTATGATTTTCTAGTGTAAATATATACGATAATTTTATTTATAAATATTTAATTTAATTATTTTTAAATATATTTAATATTATAAAGGTTTATTTGGAGCTTTAAAAATAGCCACTTTTGCAAACGACCTCCGTTTTCGACGAAATCAGTTTCGTTGGGTCCATAATGTCGAACTGTAACTGTATGTCCATTTCCGTCAGAATTGGATATCATAGGTGACTACATGAATTTTTAAACAACGGATACAAATAGCAACAACTTAAAATTCAATAAAATAATGGAATAAACTATTATACTTCTATCCGATAAATATGAGACTATCCACCTTTAACCCTTATTTTTCTTCCTTAGCTGGTCAACACTCATAGCCGCCAACATTTCCTTTCTCCACAGAAAAATCGTGCCCTTGAAAAAAATCAAACAAATTAAAAATAAAATCTATAAATCACCAAATTAATATTTTTGGAATCCTACAAGGAGTAGCATCCTATCGGTACCATTTTTGTTTCACTCGAACCTCATTGCTGGGGTGTGACTTTGAACGCAGGGGCTTAGGGCAGGCTATTTAGGGAGATAGCAAAGATCGGATGGAAAGGGAGTCCGGCATCCTGGTACCCGGGTGAAGGTGCATCGAAGGACGGAGGCGGATCTAATTCCGATGGTGTATGGTAAGCGCAGCGGTTGATTTGGGGATTGAAGTCAGTTAAATAATGGCATTGGTTTTTGCTGAATGGTGTTGTGGGAGCACACAACTTGATGGGGGAAAGTACACAATTGCTTTGTCTATGTGGGAAGCTAGAGGTTTTTAGCATGAGGGATTTTGGTGATGGATATATGACGTTTTGTGGAGTAAGTAAGTGTTTTTCGAATTTTTGTTTCATCTTGCTCTTAGTGCGATAACAGAACTTAATGGAGCAAAGATCTTAGACAACCGCAGCATAGTTAACTACTGGAGAGGTATAGTATTTTATGGGAGATGTTAGTTGTGATATTTTACACGAAGAGGTGACATAGATCTCGTGATGTTTGGATATGAGATTGATGAAGGAGCGTGAGTTGTTTAAAACAGAAATAAGGTTGTAAACTGATGGTGATTGCGGATGGATTTGTTGTGATGCAGTTTCATATGGTTTGAGTGAAAAGTGGTTTGGTAATACTGACGATTTGTTTTGGAGTTGACTCAGTGGAGTGGTAAGTGCTTGGGGTAGTGAGTTTTGCTTGGGTATGCAAACAGTAACTAATTGTTTTAATATTTTCTTGGAGATGGTCCGAGAGGATGCCGACGTTCTATGTTAATCAAAGAGTGTTCGATGCTTGAAGAACAAATAAGGAAGAAAAGGGATGAGCAATGGTTTTAAAGGAGGATGACGTGGGCATAGGGTATTAATCGGCTAATGGTAATTAAGTGTTAATTTATTTAATCGTTCTATGTTAATCAAAGAATGTACGCAATCTTATAAAAATCGTAACTTGGTCGTAAAGTACCAGAATCGAGCGGAAGAAGAGATGTTGGAACCGTCTCGACAAATACTACACCATGGAACTGACTGTGAGTGAATTGGAGCTCGTTACAATTTATAGCGAAATAAATTGCTTGATCTGAATCAAAGACTGTTATCGTTATTTAATGATGATCGTCCAATGTGAGTAAAACTCACCAACTCTATCAATTATATTTTTATAACGTATTTTTAGAACTGATAAGGTGATGGTTGATTCTGTGTGTTGACTGTTTGGTAGGACTGCTAAGTGATTGGTTGAAATTATAAATAACGATATATATATATATATATGGTTAATCAAATATTGATTCTATTTATCATAATATTTCATATTGAAATGAAGTTGATGTTAATTATATTGTTTAACATCTGTGATGCAGGGAAACAGGTTCGAGGGATCCAACTGGATTCCTCAATATTTATAATACTGTTCTTTTCATATATTGTAATATATGATGTGATATATAATCTGTTGTTGATTATGTGTGTTTGAATGATATCGATCATTGTGAACTGGTATTTTAAGTACCATAAGAAATACTAGGATATAGAAAAGGGGATTTTCTAAGTTTATTTTGAAAATAAATTATTTATATAAAATCAATGGATTTTATATATAAAAGGAAAAGGAATTTATAAAAGAAAATAATTATAAAATCAAAGGAGTTATAAAGGAAATATTTATTTGTCAAATAAATAGAATAGAAAAGGAAATAATTGTAAAACGAATTGAAAAGGAAATATTTGTAAACCATTTACAAATAGAATTGAAAAAGAAATATTTGTAAACCATTTACAAATAGAATTGAAAAGGAAATATTTGTAATGAAATAAATAGAGTTAATCAGTTAGAGTTAATCAATTAGAGTTAATCAATTAGAGTTAATCGGTTAGAGTTAATCGATTAGAGTTAATCGATTAGAGCTAATCGGTTAGAGTTAATCGATTAGAGTTAATCGATTAGAGTTAATCGATTAGAGTTAATCTATTATGGTTAAATCAGTAAGAGTTAATCGATTAGAGTTAATCAATTAGAGTTAATCTATTATGGTTAAATCGGTTAGAGTTAATCGGTTAGAGTTAATCAATTAGAGTTAATCAGTTAGAGTTAATCAATTAGAGTTAATCGGTTAGAGTTAATCGATTAGATTTAATCGATTAGAGTTAATCAGCTAGAGTTAATCAGTTAGAGTTAATCAATTAGAGTTAATCGGTTAGAGTTAATCAATTAGAGTTAATCGGTTAGAGTTAATCGATTAGAGTTAATCGATTAGAGTTAATCAATTAGAGTTAATCTATTATGGTTAAATCAGTTAGAGTTAATCAGTTAGAGATAATCAATTAGAGTTAATCTATTATAGTTAAATCAGTTTGAGTTAATCAGTTATAGTTAACCAATTAGAGTTAGTCGAATATAGTTTATTCGAAAAGTAGTTATCGAATATAGTTTATTCGAAAGAAATTAATCGAATATAGTTTTTTCGAAGAAAGGAGTTAATCGAATATAATTTATTCGAAAGGAGATTATCGAATATAATTTATTCAAAAGAAGATTATCGAATATAATTTATTCGAAAAAAGATTTTCGAATATAATTTATTCGAAAGAAGATTATCGAATATAATCTATTCGAAAGGAGATTATCGAATATAGTTTATTCGAAAGGAGTTAACCGAATATAGTTTATTCGAAAGGAGATTATCGAATATATTTATTCGAAATGAGTTAATCGAATATAGTTTATTCAAAGAGGAGTTATCGAATAGAGATTATTCGAAAGAGAATTATATGTTGAATTCGATTATATCGAATTCGGGAAAGTACTATTCACTTTCCGTTTTTAATCAAGATTTATTTATTTATAAATAAATTAGTTGTTTGTTTATTTATCCAAATTAATAAATAAAAGTTATACTTAAGTTATTGTATTTCGTAAGCATGGGATTATAACACTATTGTTATAATCAAATGATTTCTGTAAAAGAAGTGTATTCATAAATAGAATCCGAGAGTTACATAAGGAAGTTTGTTAAAGATTTAGAAGGTGAACTTTGTCTATTTCGAAGTTATAACTGTTGTTCAGTTAAGGTCTGAGAGGTAGTTATACACCAACTTGATTGACTCCATTTTTAACTAAGGAATGGGTAAGGTTTGAGAGTAAAGGTCGGTTAAGCGAATTTAGTTAATCAGTGTAATGTTTTGAGTTGGCATAACGATGTTTTATTTAAACATCTATTTAAATCCAAATGTAGTAGTTTTGGAAATGTTTTCCAAATAAGAATCAGAAATGTTTTCTAATATAGAAAACAAGAAATGGAAATGTTTCCCAATGTTAATAACGTATATTTTCTAAATCTAGAAAATAGGAAATGTTACATATAAGGAAACAGGAGATGAAAAATGAACTAAAGAGATAAATGTTAAATGATGTTTGATCGATATAATTTCCATCTGGAAATAATATCGTTGTTGGCACACGTGTTTTTCTTTGATAGTTAACTCACCGACTATCGAAGTTTTTGACCATTTTTCCGTTGTTAATACGGAGAGACCGGGATCAGATTCATTATCTGAAAACCACTCTGTATGGGCATTAGCGTTGCGAATCAAATATGATGAAGATAATTGAAGACGGAGTTTGTGCAGGGGTCGTTCTACCAAATTCTAGGTAGAAATTGCCTAAGATGGATTTACAGAATAGTGCCTTCGGTTTGTCCAGTCCCAGGACGACCTGTATGGAAGAATGTCTGACAAAGTATATTTAATGGATCGCGTAAGTTGATCTCTTCAAACGTATTTACGTTTGGTGGCAGAGGAATTTGTTTCTCTTAGCTTTATACCCGTTGTATTTTTAGGGAAATCAATTTGTGATTTGGCGGGTATGACGATGTGACATTCAAAGTGAACAAATGTGTGATCTGTCAGAGATAAGCGTGGCCTCTAGCCTCACAACCGGGAAATGAAAAAAATCGGGCAGGCAGCATGGCTAAGTGGTTGGCTGCTAATTAGGGTGTATTATCACCTATTTAGAGATATTCATTTCATTCTTAAATCTATTTGATGCTGTCCCATTCGGGAAACGGTTGCTGATCCCAACCGTTGGTGATATACATTCGATATACTCAAGCGAAATGAGTGGTCGGTCATGTGTGGCCGGGTTGCAAGATGTTTTTGTTGAACCCAGTGTATTCCTCTCTAGAGGTACACTATCGGAAGGTGGTTCCATACCTTGTCATAGTTGGTAATCCATTATCCAATAATTGCTCGCGGTTTTGATTGTATAATATATATATATATATGTAGAACATGAGATGAAAGCGTTTTTGCTAGATGATTATTTAGTTGTGGTTAATAGACATTATTATATTATTAAAAGAGTTTTGATATAAAGTTTATCGTTTCTTTCAAAAGGATTTTGAAAGTTAAATCAATTGTTTTGGATTCTCATAAGGGAAAAACCCGTTCCGTTATATGGCGTGGTCTTATGAGATATCGTGTATTTGCTCAAACTGTTTTAAATTGTTTTACTCACACCAATCACATGACTGACCCAGAGTTTTTTTTGTTTTGTTTTCCCTAAACTCTTGGGTGCCCAATTTTGTACGAGCAGTCAAGTAGTCGGGATTTTACAGATATATTTGGAGATCTTGGAGCAGGAGGCTTCAGGATTATATAGCTATAGTTATTTCTGCTGTGTTGTAAGTGTTGTACTCTGATAATGTTACTGTATACATATATTAGTTTTATTTCAAAGTTATGTATCTATTATATGTTGTTCGTTCCGCTGTGAGATTCTTGTTACTCTGATGTTATATGTTCTTCTTCTTCTTCTATTCTAAGTTTCTATCTTATCTATTCTCACCCTCTGTTTTCTTTCTATTATTTTTCTAGTTTCCAGTGCCATTTTGAAACGTCCCGAACTTCCCCGGCGAGGAAAGCCCGGATTGAGTCGAGAACAACACACAGAAGAACGCAGACAAAAGAACATTTCATTGTATATTACAACAATTCTATCAGATACAAGAATATACAGAGCATAAATGAATAAATATTACACAGAAAATATCAGAGATTTAAATTACGTTACATAGCAGCGGAAAATAATACAAAATACAACTGAAGAAGATACACGGATACAAAGCTTTCCGAATATCGTTCCAGCGGTAAACCAGGTTCCTGTGAATATAAATCTGCAAAACCAAAACTACTAGCTACCCGTGTCAAAATAAGGGCACCCAGAGTTTAGGTTAAAACAATAAACTCCTGGTCAGTCATGGGACTGGTGTGAGAACTAAAACAATTATTAATCTTTATTTTAAAGTTAGGCAAATCAAGGGACCACGCCGTATAACACGGAACGGGTTTCCTCCCAAGAATACTAGTGCATAAAACAACAGCGCAATGCTAAATAAAGAACAATGAACCTATTATAAGACCCATGTCCCATCACACAATGCAACGCAAGCCGGAGGATAGGGTTTTACCTTATAATAGCCAAAGAATGCTTGATACGCTAAATTTCATCTTTTACTATTACTATAAGTGTATAGTGTCAAAACAAGTTCAAATCATAAGTATCAATCATAGACGGCATGGGTACCATATATCATGTCGCCATACTAGGCTCTACAATCAAAACCGCAAAGTCACGTATTCGGAAATTGGATTTCCATCTATGAACCGAGGCCAGGGATCGTCCTCTACCGATTTGAGACAATCTAGCCTAACATGTCTCAGGCAAGAGCGCAGGCAAGCCAAGGAGCAACAGGGTCGGTCCACTCGATGTGGATTAAACATAAACCCTGGACACTACGTTTCCCCGCCCTATGGGGCGTAAATGAGCCTAATGACTCCATCGGCTTCACATTGTCACCGATATATCCGAGGCACCTCGCAACAGCAACAACCACATAAGTCAAACTCGTCAGGGCATGTAAAACCATTGACGCCACTTCTAGCTAGAATGAAACGCATGCCCTCCCTGAATTCCTCTCCCGTTTGTGGTTCACAACCGGGGTGTGAGGCTCGCGAATTCACGTTACACAAAGCTGTGCCACACAGGCTGTGCTTTGATCATCAACCACAAGACTTTGGTTTTCAACAAAAACCTTGATCATATTGCCACTTAGGCATGCCACACAGGAAATTCACTCCATGCGTTTGATATCCATCAATACATAACCTCTGAGCTCGTACGTCTCAGAGAAGGGCGTTAAGCAAGAGAATAAATTCTCCGCCGCCAAACAGATATATATTTAATAGAAATCAACCACACAGATTAAAATCCAATGTCAGACACACAGTCCATTTACAAGTTCGTTCTGGGTCTGAACGAAACCGGAGGCACCTAGTACCCCGCATATCCATCGATCTCCAAGTATGTCTGGACGATCACTAACTGTTTCCATCTTCTTGGGTGTACAGCCCAATCAAGATCATCAGTAACCACCCAAACGACGTGAAGACCTCCGGTCTTCGACCACCGTCTTCATCTTCGACACCACGTCGAATCAGTTATTCAGAATGGGATAAACCCGGTCTTTCTGAATAACTCGCATATATATTATAAAAGTGTTACACAAACACAACATACTCCTCATTCCACTTTAGAATATTCTTTTTTTTCAAATATTCTTATATTTTGGGAAAGGTTCCCATTAATTTTATCAAAGATAAATTCTTTAATCTTCCTTTGAATATCACTTTAAACTAGTCGGGATTAGCGAACCACACCGAAATAATTATTTATTTTATTCCCCAATCCCAACCTATTTATCCCATGAAGTAAAACTGGTTGTAACGACCCAGATTTCGCCTGACCCCAATCGATCGCAAGATCGATCAAGACCGTTCAAAACCCGCGTACGTTAACTTTGGGCATACAACACATCAGAACAACAACACAGACTTTTATAACATTAATAATAAATGTTACATCAGAGTACAGAATATATCAGAGTACATCAATATATAATACAGCGGAAGATACATTTAAAATAAATTAAATACATTGCAGCGGAACTAATCTCAGCGGAAGGCCATCAATATTCTGGACTCAGCTTCAGACTTCAATCGAGGATCCTGCTTAACTATATCTACAAAAAGCTACTCGACTGCCCGTGTGGAAAGAGGGCACCCGAGTTTGCAAAGTGAAACAAACTACAGGTCAGTCGTGGGACTGGTGTGAGAATTCTATACTTAACTTATCTAATAAGTAGGCTAATCACAGGACCACGCCGCTAACGCGGAACGGGTTTACTCCATTGGATTGCCAGTGCATAATTAAAGTAAATCGTTAAATAACGTAATGCTTTTTAGAAAATGAAACCATTATAAGACCCAGGTCCCATCACACAATGCAACGCACACCAGAGGATAGGGTTTTACCTTATAATGGTCAAAAGATGCTTGATACATAAAAACGATATTATTATTAGTGTGTATATATATATTTAAAACATTCAAATATAATATCAATCCTAGACGGCATAGGTACCATATACTATGTTGTCGTATATAAGTTTACAATCAAAACCGCAAGGGCGTATTGGAAGTTGGATTTCCATCATGAGTCGAGGCTAGGGGCAAGCTCCTCTCCGATTCAAGACACTCTAGCAAATGCCTCAGGATCCCCCGCAGTGAACCCTTGGATGCGGTAGGGCCGGTCCCCGCCTATCGGCAGTGGATTGGTTATGCCTGAACACACGTTTCCCGGTTCCTTTGAACCTATAATATGACCACTATCGGCCTATAAAAATCCGAGGCGCCTCAAAATCCATCATCCACATAAGTAAAATGTCAAGGCTGGTAGGTCACTGACACCACTCTAGCTAGAAAGAAACGTGTGCACTCCCTATGGTCCATATCCCGTTTTTGACTCATACCGGGGTGTGAGGCTCACGAAGTCACGTCATACACAAAGCTATGCCTAAACAGGCTATGCTTTGAACATCAGCCACAAGGCTTGCTTTTCAACAAAGCCTTGATCATATGCATCTTAGCATGCCACATCATCACTCCATATCACACTACCAATCCTTTGTCGAAATATATGAACGGGTGTTAAGCAAGAGAATAAATTCTCCGCCACCAAACATCCATACATTCGACAGAAGATTAATAACATGATATATAATGGAGTACGATGTCAGACACATAATCCATTTATAAGCTTATGCTCTGGGTCTAAGCGAAAGCCAAACCCGTACAAATCAACACTACGTCCGGGCAACTACTACTATTACCTTATCATGGTAGCGAGCCATTCTAAGGCAACAGTCATCATCGTCCGTTCGATGTGGAGATTTGACGGTCTTCAATCGCCGTCTTCCAATCTTGGATTTTTAAACGTCGTTTAATTATTTGGAATGAGATAAACTCGGACTTTCCCAATAATCCTCGTATATATATATATATATAGAAAATCCTTCTTACACATTAATAATTACTTTTATTAACGATTCATTCCTATTTTAATTATTTAAAATAATTAAATTTTTATATAACGACGCCTTAAGTCCATGGGCGACTATGGCGCTGCATTCAACCAATTTTGATTTTAACATTTCTCAGAATCTAACCGTTGGGTCTTAACGTAGTATATATCGTTGGAAAGATTTTTCCAAGACGGTCCTAATGGTTTCAATTTCAAGAAAATCCGACGGTCGGATCTTCTTGCATGGTCATTTAAAAGTACGATTTCAAAACGCGAACTACCTCGCCCTATTCGTTTAATTTTAATATATATATATATAATCATTAAATCGTAATAACGTCGTTTGATTAAAACAACGCTCTACACAATTACCGATACTTACTAAATTTTAATTCATTTGAAAATGAAGATAATATTACCGCATCCTAAATTCATTCTTTCCTTACATTGAAAATGTAAATTTTGATACACTCAAAATCTTTAAATTACATATAAAAATATAATTTCTAATGACAATGCAAACTCTACTCTTAATTCACATTGTGAAAACATGATTTGTAATTACAATGCAAACACTACGTCTAATTTACATTTTAAAAAAATATCATTTTTAATTACAATGCAAACACTACATCTAATTTACATATAAAAATATAATTTTTAATTACAATGCAAACACTACATCTAATTCACATTGTAAAAATATAATTTTTAATTACAATGCAAACATTACATCTAATTCACATATAAAATAAATAAATTTTATTTCTAATGTTCATTCTCATTTTACGTTACAAATATATATAAGAAAAATGCAAATTCTATCATACAATGAAATTGCATCCTTTAATTGCATAGAAAAATGTAGTTTTGTCATACGGTATACTTTCCTATAGACATTACATATAAAAATGTAATATTTAACACACCACGTAAATTCATGTTTTAATTACATATAAAAATGTAAATTTTATCCTACGGTGTAATTCCCTATATAATGTACATATAAAAATGTAGATTTTAACATACGATGAAATTTCCATGTTGATTACAAAAAATGTAATTTTTTAACATACGACATTAATTCACTTTATAATTTGCATATAAAAATGTAATGTGACGACCCCAAATCCCGTTCGGACGAAGACAAGGGTAATCTTTGGAATATAACACAGAAACAGATAACAGCAGAACATAAATAAATAAATACACCAGATAATGAACAATAATACACTGGATAAACGTAATCATCAGAGTTACACAGTATACAGGATCTTACTTTGTACAATTTCAGTTCAGCTATTCATAAATGTCTACAGCAGAAACAAACAAAATATGTACAATAGGAGCTGAACAGCATAAAAAGAGATAAATGATAGAATCCATCTTCAGCTCCAGCTATCCAGAGGAAGCCAGCTAAACCTGAATACAAGGTTGCCCATGCAGAAAAAGGGGCACCCGAGTTTGAAAGTGAAACAAACTACGAGTCAGTCATGGGACTGGTATGAGAAATCTACTCAACACATTTCAAATATGGCTAATCACAGGACCACACCACTTTCGTGGAACAGGTTTACTCCATTGGATTGCCAGTGCTTTAAAACAAATCATTCTTCTAAACATCGCAATGCTTTTTTATAAAAATGAAGCCATTATAAGACTCAGTTCCCATCACACAATGCAACGCAAACCGGAGGATAGAGTTTTTACCTTATAACGGCCAAAATATGCTTGATACGGATAAAACAAAAGCAATTGATATTATTACTAGTGTTTGCATGTTTCAAAAACAATTTCGAATCATAACTATCAATCATAGACGGCATGGGTACCATATATCATGTCGCCATATATATATATACAATCAAAACCGCACGATGTCGTATTTGGAAATTGGATTTCCGTCATGAACCAAGGCAAAAGATAGTCCTTATCGAATTCGAGACACTCTAGCCCGCCCCTCAGGCAAGTATTCAGTCAAGCCTTTGGATCGTCAGGGCCGGTCCACCGATGTGGATTAAAATTCCTGAACAATGCGTTTCCCCGCCCTATGGGGCGTAAATGAGCCAACGAATGACTCCATCGGACCCGGATCGTCCGATCTAACCGAGGCGCCTCGCAACAGCAACAACCACATAAGTCAAACTCGTCAGGGCGTGTAAAACCACTGACGCCACTTCTAACTAGAAAGAAACGCATGTCCTCCCTGAGGTCCTTTCTCCCGTTTCTGGTTCATACCGGGTGTGAGGCTCGCGATTTCACGTTATACACAAAGCTACGCCACACAGGCGGTGCTTTGATCATCACCACAAGACTTTGCTTTTCAACAGAAGCCCTGATCATTTGCCACTTAGGCATGCCACACAAGCAATTCATGCCATGCGACTGATGTCCATCGATATACAACCTCTGAGCTCGTGCGTTTCAGAGAAGGGTGTTGAGCAAAAGAATAAATTATCCGCCACCAAACAGATGTATATTTAACAGAGATCAATCAACACAAAATAAAATCCAATGTTAGACACACAGTCCATTTACAAGTCCGTTCTGGGTCTGAACGAAACCGGAGGCACTATATACCTCGTAAACCCATAGATCACCACGTACGTCTGGACGATCACCACTCATTATCCATATTTCGGGATGCCTCCCAATCAGGACCTCGGTTACCATCCAAACGAGGTGAAGATCTCCGGTCTTCGACCACCGTCTTCCTCTTCGATTTCTTATCGTCGATTAAGTTATTCAGAATGGGATAAACCCGGTCTTTCTGAGCAACTCGCGTATATAATAAACAAGTGCAACACTAACATACATACGCATCATTTCAATTCATTAGTCACTAACTGTCAATCAGTAAAAGAACGATTTGCCAAATTTTAACCCCGAAGGCCGAAACCAACATTAGATCAACACCCAGGAAACCATTCGACTTAGCCAACCTTCAGTTAATTTCTAAATAACATCCATATCGTTTATAATATTTTATAATGATTTATCGCTATTTTTATTCATTTTAAAATAGCCAATTTATTTAAAACGACGCTTCGGGCCATAACGCGACCGTGGCGCTGTTTTTCTTCAGATTTGATTTACACATATTTGAAAATCTAACCGTTGGATCTTCACAAAATTTACATCATTAGAAAGATCTTTTCAAAACGAATCCAACGGTTCCAGTTTCGGGAAAATCCGACGGTCGGATCTCCCGGTACAATCGTTTGAAGTTTCGATTTCGAAATACGAACTGCAGCGTCGTTATTCGATTAAATATAATTATATATATATATATATAATCGATTCTGGCGCTGTTTTTCTTCAAATTTGAATTAAACATTCCAGACAATCCAACTGTTGGATTTTTACAAAGTTGGTGCCGTTGGAAAGATATTTCCAAGGCGAACCCAACGGTTGCGATTTCAGGAAAATTCGATGGTCGGATCTCCCAGTATAATCGTTTGAAATTACGATTTCAAAATACGAACTACAGCATCGTGATTCAATATATTTTAATTCTATTTATATATATATATATATATATCGATTCTTCGATTTCAAAGCTATATTCTTTTCATACATTTGATAAAAATGATATTTTTATCTAACTGTCTTCTATTTCAACACTTCACTATATTTAGCAATTCATGTATATAATAAAAATGTGATTTTTATTGTAAAACAATTCATTTCAAAACACTACTATTTCGTATAGTTAATATAGGTGATAAAAATAGGATTTTTATTAAAAAACAATTTATTTCAAAACGAAATTATTTTATATAGTTAATATAGGTGATAAAAAATGTGATTTTTATTATAAAACAATTTATTTCAAAATATGAATACCATTCAACACATGAATTTCAATTCAACGAATGAATATCGATTCAACACATGAAGGCTTTCTATAGTTTGTATATATAGATAAAAATGTGATTTTTATATTTAAAACACGAATACCATTCAACACATGAATTTCAATTCAACGTATGAATATCGATTCAACACACGAAGGTTTTCTATAGTTTATATATATAGATAAAAATGTGATTTTTATATTTAAAACACGAATACCATTCAACACATGAATTTCAATTCAACGAATGAATATCGATTCAACACATGAAGGCTTTCTATAGTTTATATATATAGATAAAAATGTGATTTTTATATTTAAAACACGAATACCATTCAACACATGAATTTCTAATCAACGAATGAATATCGATTCAACACATGAAGGTTTTCTATTCAACGAATAAATATAGTTTCAACAAATGAAAATAATTCAAACACATGAATATTATTCAAAATTTCGGCAGCATAATGGCAGGGTAGTTAAAACCGGAACCGTCCCTACTACGGCTCCTCGCTCTACCTTAAAACCTCGCGGTTTTTGACAATGGGGATCATGCATCTAGTTCGCACGCAGGCGGCATGTATATATTTATTTCATTTCCACAAACTAATCCTATGTGGTTTCAACCAAATATTTCTCAACCACAAACGGGTAGTTTTCAACCACAATCAATCAATATCAACCACAAACAATCCCAATCAACCATTCGCTATCAATAAATTTTCACACCAATCACAACCAATAAATATCGTCCATGGTTTGTGGACGAGGGGCGTATATATATATATATATATATATATATATATATATATATATATAGCAATTCACTTCTATTTCAACACATATATAATTTTTACAATGCATATATAACTTATACGTTGAACGTACAACTTATACAACGCTTATACATGAGGTGTACAATGCTTATATAACTCATACATCGACTATATAATTTATACATCGTCGTTTTCCATATCGTTTATAAATTAGAAATCTCACATTGGGTTCCACTCCACCAAAAATAGCAGGAGGCTCAGAAAAATATGCGGTCTCTTCTAAAATGTAGAAGACGTCCACACGGTCACGATGTTTCCTGTTTCATCGAATTTCGTCATGGAACGAAAAAGATATGATTTTTCAAAGTTTGCAACGGTTTAAAGGTGTCAAAACTGTTGAAAATAAACACAGCCGAATACCTCGTTTGAATCTTCAAAACTAGGTTTCAAATTATCTTCAAATCCGTTGATCGTTGCTTCGATCGGCCAGCGCCACCTCGACAGGCTAGGAGAGGCGCACGTGCGCCAGGGAGGGGACCCAATTCGATCAACCCAGGTGGCGGCGGCGGCTCTTCAAAGGCGGCAACTTCCCGGGCTCGGTTCTCTCGAACGACGCAGCGATGGAGAGGGTAATGGGTATGGATTTAAAGAGGAGGAAGAGGGCTTTAAAATGGATCCAAGAACACTTGATTTCGTTAAGAAACGAGAGAGAAATCGAAGAGAGAAGATTCGAGTGATTTTCCGTCGTGCGCCAGGTATAGATCGGGGAGAGAGAAAATACTTTGACCAATGAAATATTTTTATTAATTTATATATTTTCAAATTCCCAAAATACCCCCTTTCACATACGAACACCAATCCAAACCCAACGACTGTCATCGCAAGCGTTTTACCCCCATTCCGAACACAATGGAATATGTTTCGTAGGCCCATTCGACTATTTCAGTCAGTTTCCATTCAATTTAAAATATATAACATTCAATATTTGATTTGAACGTACATTTCAATTTGCCAGGGCCACAAATTAATTCAAAAAATTCCAGAAAAATAAATCTAGCTATGTTTTGACGATACGGTCCCAACAAAACTAGTTTCGTCGAATTCTGAGACCGTTTGCAAAAAGGCCCATTTCTGGTCGATCCAATTTAACTGTAATTGACCAAAACACGTTTTACTTTGCGACGCTCACACACTAGCTTCAAAAATTATGAAATTTGAAACCTAGCAATAACTTCACATCCCGGATCCAACAATAGTGGTTTCGTCGAATTCCGAGGTCGTATGCAAAATGGCCAATTTCACGGGCTATATAAATTCCATAGCGACCTTTCTGAAAATTCATTTGGCCATAACTTTTGCTTTCCGTTATGAAAATTCGGTTTTTCAGATTCATTAGAAAGGTATTCACTAACAGATTTAAATATTTTTGGTTTCACTCAAATCCGTTTTATTTTGCACCCGGTACAGTCCGACAAAGTTTGAATTCAAATTTTGAAACTACCGCGCCATTTCAGGCCTTGTTTATAATTAGAATTAATTATATTCGTTGTAAATCGTCGATTCAAACTCAGTTTTCATTGCTATTATTTAAAATATTTATTTTATATATTTAAAATCCATTATTTTAGCCAATTTAAAAATTTTAAATTGGTTCAGATTTTCTGGGTCGTTACAATCTCCCCCACTTAAAACTTTTCGTCCCCGAAAAGGAACAAAGTCGAAAGTGGTTTGATTTAGCAACTCTACGTTCGATCTGGCTTCCATTCTCCAACTTTTCAGTTTCTGAGAATTTTCAAATTCTTCAAAAATTTGGCTAACACCCGGAATTTTCGAAAAATTTCGCCATAACCTCCTTTGTACGGGGAGAGGTTTGGAAATTTATTGGGCCGTATTAGGTACCCAATAAATCCTAATAAGCATACACATATTTATAGTGATATATTCTGGTGTTTACAGGGGAGCGTGTATTTATAATAACTCCAAAGAATAAATTCTCGTCACCCTGTCAAAGCCTGAGGGAGTGTGTATTTTAAATGCTCCAGAGGATAAATCCTCGTCACCTCGTCCCGTGTGGGAAATAAATAGTCCATGTGCCGTATCTAATAACTAGAGAGACGTGATTATTGTCAACTCCAGACCCATGTGGGGTTTTTTATTAATCTGGCAATTTTATCGTTACAATTTAAATAGTCCATATCAGTCATCTGTTCAACCTGTAAAATATAGTCATCGCCATACAAGCCTCTCGCTCATATGGTAAATCTTCCACCTCGTCGCACAAGTTCCAAATGCTTATGTGGAATATGATGAAGTATGCCTATCTTCCAGAAGTATGCCATGTAATGTAGTTCAAGATTAATTGTTACTATCCTATGGCGACGTTTATTATTTCACACAGAAAAACCAGCACTCTGCATCCAATGGCATTCACAGGAGTTGATATAATAATATTTCGCATCCAACTCATTAAGGTTTACCTATTTGTCGGGCATGCAAATAAAATCTTTACTCAACAGCTAATCCATTTACCTGTTCAAACATATATAATGCACATGTATATATATTTTTATCTATTTTTTATCAGTTCAATGTGTGATATAATCGAATAAATTCTACCATTATTCTATTATTGATTAAATTAATTATTGTTTCAACAATTTTAATTAATCAAATCTATTATCACACAACACAAACAACCATTAATTTGTTCTTAACTTTTCAAAAATATACTGATCAATTTCTATACTCTTTTAAAATCATTCAGACTATAGAATTAAAAGTGCACATCCATGGAAAGAAAATAACAACAGAGTAGAGAATTAAATGGTAATGCAAAGTATGGTAAATGTACCTTGCACCGGGGTCAATCAGAGATATCAACTCGGCATCTGGGATAGGCTTTCTGAATGCTCTCCTCAGTTTCCCAAGTACAATCTCGTGGATCGCCACTCCATTGCACTTTGAATAAGTGAACCTTCTTGTTCCTCAGTTCTTTGGTTTCTTTGCCGATAATTTTTAGCGGCTCTCTTCTCACAGCTAGTTCTGGAGTAATTTCAATATCCTGCTGAGCTGCTTCTTCCACGATCAAGTCTGGATCATGAACGTGCTTTCAAAGTTGAGATATGTGAAATACATCATGAACTCCAGGCAACCAATCAGGCAATTTGACCCTATAAGTGAGAGTTCCGATCCGTTCCAGAATAGGAAACGGACCAATGAATTTGGGCGCCAATTTCCCTGTTTTACCGAACCGGATTACTCCTCTCATCGGCGATACCTTCAGATATACATAGTCGCCAACAACAAAGGATATATCTCTTCTTCTCCTATCGGCGTAGCTCTTTTGTCGGCTCTGAGCGGCGAGTAATCGCTTCTTAATAAAGTCGACTTTGTCGGCAGCTTCTCGGATCATGTCTGGCCCCAACACAAGTCTATTACCGGGTTCGACCCAACAAGCGGGAGATCGGCACGGTCTACCATACAATGCTTCGAATGGTGACATTGTCAGACTCGCCTGGTAGCTGTTATTATATGAGAATTCAGCCAAATGTAGATGGTCTTCCCATGATCCACCGAAATCTATAACACAAGCCCGCAATAGATCTTCTAAAATACGATTTACCCTCTCAGTCTGAACGTCTGTCTGAGGATGATAAGCGGTGCTCAAGTTCAGCTTCGTACCCAGCTCGACTTGAAATGTTTCCCAGAATTTGCTAGTGAATATTGTGTCTCTATCACTGACTATACTGAGTGGCACTCCATGTAGTCTAACTATTTCCTTGAAGTATATATGCGCCAGACTCTGAGCAGTTCTGTTTGATTTGACAGGTATGAAATGGGCGGTCTTCGTGAAGCGATCTACGATCACCCAAATACTGTCATTCCCTTTTCTGGTTCTGGGCAAACCATCAATGAAATCCATAGAAATATGTTCCCACTTCCAACCAGGAACGTCTAGCGGTTGTAACAATCCAGCCAGCTTCTGTTGGTCGCTCTTAACTAGTTGGCAAGTAGGGCATCGGCTAACATATAAAGAAATGTCCCTCTTCATCGACTTCCACCAGAAAGTGCGTTTGATGTCATTATACATTTTGCTTACTCCCGGATGGATACTAAGTTTTGACTTGTGGCATTCATCCAGAACTTCCTTTCGGAGCTCAGCAATGTTAGGAACACAGATTCGACCCATCAGCCTTAGAATCCCCTCATTATCGACCTGAAAACTCGAGGGTTCGCCCTTCTGAATTATCTCTCTGATCTTCTGAATGAAGTGATCATCCTTATGAAGAGCAGATATTTTATCTATCAGTGAAGTCGTGATAATAAAACTGGCGATCATTTCATTCTTTCGGCTTAATGCATCGGCCACGACATTGGCTTTCCCCGGAGTGTATATAATTTCAAAGTCGTATGCTGCAAGAAACTCCAGCCAACGTTGCTGCCTCAGATTCAAGTCCTTCTGAGTGAACAGATACTTTAACGACTGGTGATCTGTAAACAGTTCAAATCTCTCACCCAGAAGATAGTGCCTCCAGATTTTCAAAGCGAATACTATCGCCAATAACTCAAGATCATGAGTGACGTAGTTTTTCTCGTGCGGCTTCAGCTGACGGCTAGCATAAGCAATCACTTGACCCCTTTGCATTAACACTGCGCCAAGGCCTTCTCTAGAAGCATCAGTCCAGACTTTTAAATCCTGGTTGCCATCGATGATGGTTAAAACTGGAGCAGTTGTTAATCTCAACTTTAGCTCTCTAAAAGCCTCTTCACTCTCTGGAGTCCATTTGAATTTAGAGTGCTTCTTTGTAAGCTTCGTTAAGTAGCCAGATATCTTTGAAAAGTTTTTGACGAACTTCCGGTAATAACTAGCCAATCTGAGAAAACTACGGACTTCTGTAGGAGTACTAGGCTGTTTCCAGTTTTGAATAGCCGTGATTTTACTTGGATCCACAACAATTCCTTCTTTCGATACGACATGGCCTAGAAATTTTACTTCATCTTGCCAGAATACACATTTGGAAAACTTTTCTTTTAACACATTCCTTCTGAGGATTTCCAGAACCTGTTCCAAATGCTTTTCATGTTCGACCTTTGATTTAGAGAAGATTAGAATATCATCAATAAAAACCAGAACAAATTTATTCAAAACTCCTCTGAATACTCTGTTCATTAGATCGACGAAATAGGCTGGAGCGTTACATAAGCCGAACGGCATTACTAACCACTCGTAGAATAAATCTGGACCTCTGAATGCTGTCAAAGGAACATACTCGGCGATACGAAGTTGATGGAAACCTGTAGCTAGGTCCATTCGTGAAAATACTTGTGCGCCATTTAATCGATCCAACAAATCATCAATCCGCGGCAATGGATATTTATTCTTTATGGTTTGTTTGTTTAAATCACGATAATCCACACATAGACGTAGAGTACCGTCAGATTTTGGGACAAACACCACTGCTGCTCCCCAATCAGAGAAACTAGGCCTGATCAGACCCTTCCATACAAGCTGTCGTGTTTGATTGTCTAATTCCTCTTTCTCTTTCAAGGGCATTCTTCGAATAGCGTGAACTACCGCCCTTGCATTCAGAACCAAAGCAATCTTGAAATCTATTTCTCTCTGCGGAGGTAAGCGAACAACTTCCTCGAACACATCCGCATAGTTCTTGACGACAGGAATATCTTTCACTAGATCGGGAATATTCTCTGTGACTTCAGGGACATTTTCTATTTGGGCTGGAGAAACATTCAAAGCTGCCCAGAAGTCTTTTCTATTAGCATTCTGACCTTCACAGGGAATGGTTATATAATCACCTGATTTAATCTTCGCCTTTACGACTCTGTCGGCGCATTTAACTTCATCTTCATATTTGGTCAACCAGTCTAACCACAAGATAAGATCAAACTCTTTAAAATTCATGACGACTGCGATGGTAGAAAACCGATAACGAAAGAATGAAACCGGCACTCCACAAACCCAAATGAGATCAATGGAACCCCCAACCGGATTCTGGACAGTCATTGGTTCCTTCAGCTTTTTCAAATTCAAATCCAGTTTCTTAGCTGCATACTTTGCAATGAAGCTTCGTGACGTGCCTGTGTCAAACAGTACTTTGATTGGAATGTTTTTGACAGTAAGCGTTCCTTCTAAAACATCGGCCCTTTCTTGACTAGCTGAGGGCTCAGAAGTTTCTGCTACTTCATTTATATGCACTGCTTCAGATTTCTTTGAGAGTTGGCACTCCCGTGCAATATGACCTGCTTGGCGGCACTTATGGCATCTCCTTTCCCCATGTGGGTTCTTTTGTTTCTTAGTGGGCTTAGATCCACTTTTTCTTCGTTTGTTCCAAGATTTGCAACTTATCGCCAAATGTCCTTTTCTATTGCAGCTTGAGCACGTGGCGGTCGTTATTCGTTTGTTCCCAGATTCAGCCCTTTTTCTCTTGGCACTGGGCTTCTTATTGACCTCATACCTCGTACTGGCTTTAGCAACATCAGTTTCCGACTCTTCCTTGTTACTAGAGTTGAATTCTTCCTCGTCGCGTAACATTCCTTTCTTATGGAGATCTTCATACTGATAAGCCATGTATATCATTTCAGAAAAAGGAAGCTTCACATTCCTCAGTACACTATTCTGATATCTCCTTTGCAGGCCATGAATAAATCTCAGATTTTTCCTCTTTGGATCTTGAATCAGATGAGGAGCAAAGTGAGCAAGTTCGTTGAATTTCTTATGTTATTCTGGGATGGTCATATCACCTTGTATCAGATAAGAGAATTCATCACATAATCGCTCGGTTGCTTCGGGAGGAGTAAATCTTTCTAGGAAAATCACTTTGAATCTGTCCCAGGTGATATCACCTTCTGGATTATCTTTGATGATTGTTTCCCACCAGATTAAAGCTTCTTCTTTGAGCTCCCAAAAGGCTACTAATCTTTTCTGATCATTTCTCAACTAGATACGCTCAAAAATTCTTTTGACAGAACTCATCCAAGCTTGAGTCTGAATAATAGATTCATTGCCCGAGAACTGGGCTCCGTTCAGATTTCGATATCTCTTTAATAGAGCCTCTAGATCGGGTTCTGCATTTCTCCTGTTTCTGACATTCATTTTTCTAGTACTTCTGCAAATGGCAGATCAAGTGTTAGGTCACAGAAAAGATAATTCAAAATATAGAAACACATACTTCAAATGTAAATGTGTCTATCGAGGTGTAATTTCATTCTGCTTTACTCATACTAGGATATTACTGATCCTATCTGTATAGAGTTACCCGTCCTAGAACACTACTGGTTCTATTTCTGACGAGTTCGTTCAAATGTTATATTCCAGAACTAAGCTTAACCAAAGCTCTGATACCACGATGGGACGACCCCAAATCCCGTTCGGACGGAGACAAGGGTAATCTTTGGAATATAACACAGAAACAGATAACAGCAGAACATAAATAAATAAATACACCAGATAATGAACAATAATACACTGGATAAACGTAATCATCAGAGTTACACAGTATACAGGATCTTACTTAGTATAATTTCAGTTCAGCTATTCATAAATGTCTACAGCGGAAACAAACAAAATATGTACAATAGGAGCTGAACAGCATAAAAAGAGATAAATGATAGAATCCATCTTCAGCTCCAGCTATCCAGAGGAAGCCAGCTAAACCTAAATACAAGGCTGCCCGTGCAGAAAAAGAGGCACTCGAGTTTGAAAGTGAAACAAACTACGAGTCAGTCATGGGACTGGTATGAGAAATCTACTCAACACATTTCAAATATGGCTAATCACAGGACCACGCCACTTTCGTGGAACGGGTTTACTCCATTGGATTGCCAGTGCTTTAAAACAAATCATTCTTTTAAACATCGCAATGCTTTTTATAAAAATGAAGCCATTATAAGACTCAGTTCCCATCACACAATGCAACGCAAACCAGAGGATAGAGTTTTTACCTTATAACGGCCAAAATATGCTTGATACGGATAAAACAAAAGCAATTGATATTATTACTAGTGTTTGCATGTTTCAAAAACAATTTCGAATCATAACCATCAATCATAGACGGCATGGGTACCATATATCATGTCGCCATATATATATACAATCAAAACCGCACGATGTCGTATTTGGAAATTGGATTTCCGTCATGAACCAAGGCAAAAGATAGTCCTTACCGAATTCGAGACGCTCTAGCCCGCCCCTCAGGCAAGTACTCAGTCAAGCCTTTGGATCGTCAGGGCCGGTCCACCGATGTGGATTAAAATTACTGAACAATGCGTTTCCCCGCCCTATGGGGCGTAAATGAGCCAACGAATGACTCCATCGGACCCGGATCGTCCGATCTAACCGAGGCGCCTCGCAACAGCAACAACCACATAAGTCAAACTCGTCAGAGCGTGTAAAACCACTGACGCCACTTCTAACTAGAAAGAAACGCATGTCCTCCCTGAGGTCTTTTCTCCCGTTTCTGGTTCATACCGGGTGTGAGGCTCGCGATTTCACGTTATACACAAAGCTACGCCGCACAAGCGGTGCTTTGATCATCACCACAAGACTTTGCTTTTCGACAGAAGCCCTGATCATTTGCCACTTAGGCATGCCACACTAGCAATTCATGCCATGCGACTGATGTCCAACGATATACAACCTCTGAGCTCGTGCGTTTCAGAGAAGGGTGTTAAGCAAAAGAATAAATTCTCTGCCGCCAAACAGATGTATATTTAACAGAGATCAATCAACACAGAATAAAATCCAATGTCAGACACACAGTCCATTTACAAGTCCGTTCTGGGTCTGAACGAAACCGGAGGCACTATATACCTCGCAAACCCATGGATCACCACGTACGTCTGGACGATCACCACTCATTATCCATATTTCGGGATGCCTCCCAATCAGGACCTCGGTTACCATCCAAACGAGGTGAAGATCTCCGGTCTTCGACCACCGTCTTCCTCTTCGATTTCTTAACGTCGATTCAGTTATTCAGAATGGGATAAACCCGGTCTTTCTGAGAAACTCGCGTATATAATAAACAAGTGCAACACTAACATACATACGCATCATTTCAATTCATTAGTCACTAACTGTCAATCAGTAAGAGATCGATTTGCCAAATATTAACCCCGAAGGCCGAAACCAACATCAGATCAACACCCAGGAAACCATTCGACTTAGCCAACCTTCAGTTAATTTCTAAATCACATCCATATCGTTTATAATATTTTATAATGATTTATCGCTATTTTTATTCATTTTAAAATAGCCAATTTATTTAAAACAAACGCTTCGGGCCATAACGCGACTGTGGCGCTGTTTTTCTTCAGATTTGATTTACACATATTTGAAAATCTAACTGTTGGATCTTCAAAAAATTAACATCATTAGAAAGATCTTTTCAAAACGAATCCAACGGTTCCAGTTTCGGGAAAATCCGACGGTCGGATCTCCCGGTACAATCGTTTGAAGTTTCGATTTCGAAATACGAATTGCAGCGTCGTTATTCGATTAAATATAATTATATTTATATATATATATAAATATAATCGATTCTGGCGTTGTTTTTCTTCAGATTTGAATTAAACATTCTAGAAAATCCAACCGTTGGATTTTTACAAAGTTGGTGCCGTTAGAAAGATATTTCCAAGGCGAACCCAACGGTTGCGATTTCAGGAAAATCCGATGGTCGGATCTTCCGGTATAATCGTTTGAAATCACGGTTTCAAAATATGAACTGCAGCGTCGTGATTCGATATATTTTAATTCTATTTATATATATATATATATATATATATATATATATATCGATTCTTCGATTTCAAAGCTATATTCTTTTCATAAATTTGATAAAAATGATATTTTTATCTAACTGTCTTCTATTTCAACACTTCACTATATTTAGCAATTCATGTATATAATAAAAATGTGATTTTTATTGTAAAACAATTCATTTCAAAACACTACTATTTCTTATAGTTAATATTGGTGATAAAAATAGGATTTTTATTATAAAACAATTTATTTCAAAATGAAATTATTTTATATAGTTAATATAGGTGATAAAAAATGTGATTTTTATTATAAAACAATTTATTTCAAAATATGAATACCATTCAACACATGAATTTCAATTCAATGAATGAATATCGATTCAACACATGAAGGCTTTCTATAGTTTGTATATATAGATAAAAATGTGATTTTTATATTTAAAACACGAATACCATTCAACACATGAATTTTAATTCAACGAATGAATATCGATTCAACACATGAAGGTTTTCTATAGTTTATATATATAGATAAAAATGTGATTTTTATATTTAAAACACGAATACCATTCAACACATGAATTTCAATTCAACGAATGAATATCGATTCAACACATGAAGGCTTTCTATAGTTTATATATATAGATAAAAATGTGATTTTTATATTTAAAACACGAATACCATTCAACACATGAATTTCTAATCAACGAATGAATATCGATTCAACACATGAAGGTTTTCTATTCAACGAATAAATATAGTTTCAACAAATGAAAATAATTCAAACACATGAATATTATTCAAAATTTCGGCAGCATAACGACAGGGTAGTTAAAACCGGGACCGTCCCTAGTACGGCTCCTTGCTCTACCTTAAAACCTCGTGGTTTTTGACAATGGGGATCATGCATCTAGTTCGCACGCAGGCGGCATGTATATATTTATTTCATTTCCACAAACTAATCCTATGTGGTTTCAACCAAATATTTCTCAACCACAAACGGGTATTTTTCAACCACAATCAATCAATATCAACCACAAACAATCCCAATCAACCATTCGCTATCAATCAATTTTCACACCAATCACAACCAATAAATATCGTCCATGGTTTGTGGACGAGGGGCGTATATATATATTTATATATAGCAATTCACTTCTATTTCAACACATATATAATTTTTACAACGCATATATAACTTATACATCGAACGTACAACTTATATAACGCTTATATGTGAGGTGTACAACGCTTATATAACTCATACATCGACTATATAATTTATACATCGTCGTTTTCCATATCGTTTATAAATTAGAAATCTCACATTGGGTTCCACTCCACCAAAAATAGCAGGAGGCTCAGAAAAATATGCGGTCTCTTCTAAAATGTAGAAGACGTCCACACGGTCACGATGTTTCCTGTTTCATCGAATTTCGTCAAGAAACGAAAAGGATATGATTTTTCAAAGTTTGCAACGGTTTAAAGGTGTCAAAACTGTTGAAAATAAACACAGTCGAATACCTCGTTTGAATCTTCAAAACTAGGTTTCAAATTATCTTCAAAACCGTTGATCGTTGCTTCGATCGGCCAGCGCCACCTCGACGGGCTAGGAGAGGCGCACGTGCGCCAGGGACGGGACCCAATTCGATCAACCCAGGTGCCGGCGGCGGCTCTTCAAAGGCGGCAACTTCCCGTGCTCGATTCTCTCGAACGACGCAACGATGGAGAGGGTAATGGGTATGGATTTAAAGAGGAGGAAGAGGGCTTTAAAATGGATCCAAGAACACTTGATTTCGTTAAGAAACGAGAGAGAAATCGAAGAGAGAAGATTCGAGTGCTTTTCCGTCGTGCGCCAGGTATAGATCGGGGAGAGAGAAAATTCTTTGACCAATGAAATATTTTTATTAATTTATATATTTTCAAATTCCCAAAATACCCCCTTTCACATACGAACACCAATCCAAACCCAACGACTGTCATCCCTAGAGTTTTACCCCCATTCCGAACACAATGGGATATGTTTCGTAGGCCCATTCGACTGTTTCAGTCAGTTTCCATTCAATTTAAAATATATAACATTCAATATTTGATTTGAACGTACATTTCAATTTGCCAGGGCCACAAATTAATTCAAAAAATTCCAGAAAAATAAATCTAGCTATGTTTTGACGATACGGTCCCAACAAAACTAGTTTCGTCGAATTCTGAGACGTTTGCAAAAAGGCCCATTTCTGGTCGATTTTAACTGTAATTGACCAAAACACGTTTTACTTTGCCACGCTCACACACTAGCTTCAAAAATTATGAAATTTGAAACCTAGCAATAACTTCACATCCCGGATCCAACAAAAGTGGTTTCGTCGAATTCCGAGGTCGTATGCAAAATGGCCAATTTCACGGGCTATATAAATTCCATAGCGACCTTTCTGAAAATTCATTTGGCCATAACTTTTGCTTTCCGTTATGAAAATTCGGTTTTTCAGATTCGTTAGAAAGGTATTCACTAACAGATTTAAATATTTTTGGTTTCACTCAAATCCATTTTGATTTGCACCCGGTACAGTCCGACAAAGTTTGAATTCAAATTTTGAAACTACCGCGCCATTTCAGGCCTTGTTTATAATTAGAATTAATTATATTCAATTTAAATTGTCGATTCAAACTCAGTTTTCATTGCTATTATTTAAAATATTTATTTTAAATATTTAAAATCCATTATTTTAGCTGATTTAAAATTTTTAAATTGGTTCAGATTTTCTGGGTCGTTACATGTAAATCTTGACATACGATGGAATTCATTTGTTAATTACAAAGAAAAATGTAATTTTTAACATACAGCATTAATCCACTTTATAGTTTACACATAAAAATGTAAATTTTGTTCGCTTGCCAAATTTCATATCATAGCTACATTGGGAAATGTAAATATTTTTCCAAAAATGTTATAATAAACATTCATATCATAGTTACAAATAAAATATAATTTTCATTTTCATCGCCAATTGCATATCATTGTTTCAAATAAAAATGTAAATTTTATTTGCATAGCAAATATTATATCTTTAGTTCAAATAAAAAAAATGTAATTTCTATTTGCAATGCAAGTTCTCTTTCTAAGTTGCAAAATAAAAAAAATGTAATCTTTATTATCAATGCACATTCCTACTTCTTATTACATATAAAATAAATGAATTTCCTTTCTCATGTTCGTTCTCCTCTTATGTTACATAAAAAAAAAATGTGAATTCTACCATATGATGTACATGCATCTTTTAACTACATGGAAAAATGAAATTTTTGTTTCAACAAAGTTGTACGCACAAAGAGGTCATTTTTGTTCTCAACAAAAATCATTTCATTAATACAACATGACGGTGTAAAATGTTATTTCCCAACTTAACACGTAACAGTGTAAATAATGCCCATTGCATTCCTAACAAATGACGGTGCAAAATAATATCAGTTTCAATTTCACAAAAATGTAAATTTTTGTGTCTCTTCTAATTTCACACAAATGTATAATTTGGGTGACAAACAACAAAAATGAATATTTTGATGTCATTCTATTTTAACAACCATATGAAAGTTATTCTTTTTCTCATGAAAATAAACGTCCATTCCAATATTACAACACTAATGATATTATTCCAAATGAACATCGCTAAAAAAATATATATGATTTTCATGTAACATGGCATAATCCAAGTATGTGACGTTTTATATTAACATCTCGTTCTAATAAAATGATAATTTTATTTTAATATGGCATTCTCTAACAAAATTGACATATTATACTAATGAAACATGTTTAACAAAATCGACAATTTTACTTGTCAATTCATATTCCAACAAAAATGACAATTTTTGTTATGCTAACATTTTAAAAAGAAAAATGATATTTTTATTCTAAGGCGACGCTACTAACAAAATATGTTATTTTAAACTAATGCAGCATTTAAAATGTCTAACATGAACATTATATGTTTTTATTCAACTCTAGTCTTCTAAATGACATCAAACAGGCAGTACATGATTTTTTCTAATCTAACATTAAAAATGACTATTTAATGTTACACATGATTTTAACAACATTTTCATATGTATCAAAGAATGAAAGGAAGAAAAAAAAGGTATAACTTTTATTTTAATGCATATTTGCGTCAAAGAATGCAAATAAAGAACAACTCAATTTTAATGCATGTTTTGTCTTTCCGTACCTTCCTATTCAACAAAAATGTAAATTTTTGTTTGATCTATTTCTATTCAACACACATGGTAAAATTGTTTGCAACAATTTTATAATAACCGATTGACATATTGAATCAACTATAATCTAATTTAACAAAAATGTTAATCTTTGGTTAACCATAATCTAATTAACAAATTTGTTAATTTTAACACAACGTATACTGTCAAAATGATAGTTTGACTGTAACACATCAACAAGCAACATCAAACAAACTTAAATTAACAAAAATGAAAATTTGGCTTTTCTAAACTATTATAACAAAAATGAGTATTTTGTCAAATTACTCTATTTTGACAAAACATCGTTTTATGTTAACATAAAGGTGAGATCTTTTCTTGTTAATCTATATTTAACAAAACAATATTTTTATGTCAAAAATAAAAGTGAGATCTTTATTATTAATCTAAATAAGACAATATTTCTAGTTTAACGATAATAGTGAAATTTTATCGTAAATCTTAATTTTAACAAACATGACGATCAATAATCCAAATTTCAAGCATCACAGAGTAATTCAACATCGCAGTAAATATATATATACCTATATAATTTCTATTTTTAAAATTAAATCGAGAAATCTCACATCGTTATTGAGTTCTGAGCCGTTCAGATCCAAAATTCATCAAAAAATCACTTGCTCAGAATTAGGCTTTGTCAGTGTCATTGCGTAGATCTTTGTCTCGCGATCGTGGCACACCTGAAGTCACTCAGTTTCGAGTCCGTATGAGCAAGATATGATCAAATTAAGATTGGTTAATATTGGATAAATTAAATAGTCAACTATAATTAGGAAAAAAGTCAAACTACCTAATCATCTTCCTCTCCATCGTTTCAGCCGTAACATTCATATTCTAAGAACCCATTTTGTTCAAATCTAGATCTCCCTTTTTCTCAAAATCCATGACACTTGAAGACGATCGGAAGGTGGCACGTCGGAGAGGAAAGAGAGGCCTTGGTGCGCCAAAAAGGGGGGTTGCCGCGGTGGGCCCTAGGGGGGTGCGACAGGGCTGTTTAGGCACGGGTTTGGGAGGGTATTCCGGCCACAATACTTCATGAAGTCCCATCATCTCCATATAGAATCAAAGAGCACAGAAATCTCTTCGATTTGATATATCATATGCGTTCTAATTCGTAATATGCTAAGAGAAATTAAGAGATGAAATTCGGATGTCCTAGGCCATGAAAATTAGGGAATGGCGGCTGGAGCAAAATGAATTAGGGTTCTCAGAAATACGTGTATTTATACTAGTATTAATTTATTTATTTATTTATTTCTATTTAATTCAAATAAGGCCCATCCGTTCATACGAACTCTGATTCAAACCCAACAAGTGTCGCCCCAAGCTAATAACCCCCATCCCGGATACAATGGAATAAGTTTCGTAACCCAATTTGGCCGTTACGATGCGTTTTTCTCAAAATTTGAAATATAAACCAATTTATATTAAATTCAAACGTACATTTTAAATTACCGGGGCCACATACTGACCCTAAAAATTACAGAAAAATTATTTTTGGCTTTCTTATGACGATACGATCCCAACAAAATTTATTTCGTCTAATTCTGAGAATGTTTGAAAAATTTCTGTTTTTAAGGCGTTCAAATTTAACTAAAAATAGTCAAAACACATTTTCTTTTGCCACGCTCACATATTAATTCGAAAAATTTTGAAAATTGAAACCTAGCAATAATTTGACATTCCGGTTCCAACAAAAGTGGTTTCGTCGAAAACAGAGGTCGTTTGAAAAATGACTATTTTTAAGGCCAATATATTTAATATTAAAAATACATTTTTAAACAAATAAATACCGAAACTCAAAATATATAAGTGTTCACTGTTTTTCAATGCAGAAACATCATTCCGAACTCAATGAAAGTGGTTTCGAGTCAAAATTCCTACATATGTGAAAAGTAGCCTTTTGGGCCATATATAATATATATATTCTACAACGACCTTTCTAAAAATTGAATTGGCCATAACTTTTGATTTCCACTATGAAATTTCAATTTTTTAGATTCGTTAGAAAGATATTTTTAAATAGATTCTAATATTTTTGGTTTCACTAAAGTCCGCTAAATTTTGCATCTTGTACGGTCAGTCAAAGTTCAAGTTTGACTTTTCAAACTACTGCATTATTTCTAATTCCATTTATATTTAAATTAAATTTATTCGTTCTAACTTCGATTAAAATAAATTCTAGCCATTATTAGTAATAATAAATTATATTATATCCTCAAAATTCATTAAAATTTTCTAAAATAAATTTTTTAAATTGGTTCAGAATTTGCGGGTTGTTACACTGGTCATACTTCATATCTAACACCACGGTGTTATCGGTAAATTCGATTACCATTTCACGTTTAAATCTAATTAAAGATTTAGCTACCGTCTGGAGTAAAACTGGTGATACTCCATTCTCGATCTTTTCAATCTAATTAAAGATTCATTAAAACCCCACTTAGTTTTAATCTTTACAGAAATCAATATCCTGTCTTTAACTGGGTTAAAGAACCAATGTCTTTTAAAACACGGTTCACTATAAATCCAAAATCCCATTCAATTCATTATCGGGTTAAAGAACAAGTGTTATTTAAAACACCGTTCACGATAAACCCAAAAATCAATTCAAATTCAATCCTAATTAAATACCATTTAATTGTTACACTTCATTAAATCTAAATAAAAAGATTTAATCTTTTTCTCAACTGGGCTTAAGAATAATGTTAATGAAGACACCATTCACGACAAACCCAAATCACATTTGATATTAAATACAAGGCTCTGAATAGAAAATATATCGGCTTATATTCAATATCAAATTCCACGACCAACAAATATCGTATTGGAAATAACGATATATATATATCTTTCAAATTTCCACAACAATATCTGTATAATCACGAAATCCCACATCGAAATATTCCGAAGACAATTTCGATTCAAATCCATTCCAATGCAATTATTGGAAATTCTGGTTATTTTCAAAACCATTTCAAATCCAATTTATTTATTTTAAAAATAAATAAATTATTATTCTAGTTCAAAACTAGTTCATTTCGATAAAAATCTATTTTTATCTTTTCAAATATGGAGTTTTTCATCCCAACTCTTCCCAAATCACTTCTTATGATTTTACACAAATTATTCCTATTTTTAATAATTTTATCAAGGCCCGTACAGTCGATTTCCATCAACGGCCATCAAACGGCACTTACAACTACCTTTTTCAAATTTGGTTTGGACATGATTCCAAATCCAACCGTTAGATTTCAAATTTCTAATATTCGTTAGAAAGCTCTTTTCGATACGAACCGAACGGTTCCGGCTTTAGGTGAATCCGACGGTCGGATCTCCCGTAATACCCATTCGAAGTCAATTGTCGAAATTCACGAACTACCGCAACGCGGCGCGTTCTATTCAGGCCATTATATTATATATATAATATATATATATAATATATACTTCGTCGATTTCCTTTTAAAAACCGTATTTTATAAAACGTTTTAAATTCGTTTTCAAAACGATTTCAACTTCCTTTCAAATTCAAATCAAAATTGAATTTTTCCTTATAGATTCGTTTTAATTTCATTTCAAATCGATTTCAATTCAATTTCAATTTAATTCGAATTCAATTCTATTCAATTTCAATTCGAATTCAATTCTATTCAATTTTGATTCGAATTCATTCCTATTCAATTTCGATTCGAATTCATTTCTATTCAATTTCTATTCGAATTCATTTCAAAACGATTTCAATTCTATTTCAATTTAATTCGAATTCAATTCTATTCAATTTCAATTCGAATTCAATTATATTCAATTTCAATTCGAATTCTAATTCATTTCAATTCAATTTCATTCGAATTCATTTCAAAAGGATTTCAATTCTATTTCAATTTAATTCGAATTCAATTCTATTCAATTTCAATTCGAATTCAATTCTATTCAATTTCAATTCAATTTCATTCGAATTCATTTCAAAACGATTTCAATTCTATTTCAATTTAATTCGAATTCAATTCTATTCAATTTCAATTCAAATTCAATTTTATTCAATTTCAATTCGAATTCTAATTCATTTCAATTCAATTTCATTCGAATTCATTTTCTAAAATATTCGATTATTGAAATCACTTTTCAATATTGATTAAAAAAAATAAAATCGATATAAATATTGTTCATGTCAAAATGGCGTTAATCTAATCAACACGGCTTCATATATTCTATTTTCAAATATTCTATTTCAAATATATTTTTTTCCAAATATTTCTATTCAAATAATTCTTTTTCAAAACTGGAATGAGGCCCAATCAATTACCATATAATGTTAATTATATGGATTTTCTACAACACATGTATAAAATAACGACGATAAATAATCAACCATCATCCAGGTGCGTTCTACACTGTATAAGCATCAAATATAAATATTTAACGCTTATGACAGTCTGTCAATCAATCGATCGACATACAACTAATTATTTGGATTAGTGTATGTCATATATCCTCCCAATACCCGTGTGGGGTTTCAAACAGTCAAACACAGATTTTATTTGTGCAGTTGGGCGATGTGTAAAATTTATCGTCCCAATCAATATCAGTCAAATGTGTGCATATAAACAAATCGTTCGATTTGTTTATATTAATTTCATTTTAAATACACGTTAAAATATCTATTTTCAACTATAAAATATTTTTAACTATATAAATATTTTATTTCATTTCACATCACATCACACAATCAACTACACATCAAAATCAAACAACAAGCATACAAGCCGTCCATGGTCTGTGGACGACGGGTGTCGGGTGCTACTAAACACCGTCTGCATCCTAGTATATATTTTAACTAGAAAATTAAATTAAAAGTGAGAAGTTCTCACCAAAGCTAATCCAAACGCCACGACTCTTCTTATGTAGAACATCTTCGTCGTGCTTCTAACGAGATCTGTTCAACACCGTTTGGGTAAAAAATTATATTTTTAACAACGCTACTTCTACATAAAAGATTATATTTTTAACACGCTATTTATATAAGAAAGATTATATTTTTGATTCTCTACTTATATGAAAATCATATTTTTCTCGTTATACATCTATAAAAATTATATTTTTAATAACGCTACTTCCTTATCAAAATCATATTTTTATTTTTAAAAACCAAGCTATTTTTATAGGGAAAGTCTATTTTTATATTCATAAAAACAGTGCTACATATATTTTTAACAAACCAAGGCAATTTTAATTTCACAAAGAATGCTAATTTTATTTTCATAAAATCAGATTTAGAACCTTACTTATATATTTTTATAAGCCAAATTCTATTATACATTTCTAAAACAAATACTATATTTTATTTTATAAAACGATTTTATTTATGCTATGTCATTTCTAAAACAAATTCTATATTTTATTTTATAAAACGATTTTATTTATGCTATGTCATTTCTAAAACAAATTCTATATTTTATTTTATAAAACGATTTTATTTATGCTATGTCATTTTCTTTCTTCTAAAAGTGAAAAGAAACAATGTTATTTCTATTTTCAAAAATCCTTTTCTAATTTTATTTTATTTTTATTAAAAATTCCTATATTAAAACAATGCTAATTTATAAGTTAAAAACACTTTCATTTATATAAGAAAAAAAACATTGTCAGATAAAAACATTGTCATATATATTTTATTAGATAATTACCTAAGCAAAATTAATTTAACTAAACAAGGGTATTACCCTTACCATCTTCTTCTCTGTTCAAAAGAACATGGACTGCTAAACCCATCTGTCGAGCTGAGAACTTCACCACGCAACCCACTTCAGGCTGTCGGACCCATATCCATGCACCCCACATCGATCAGCGTTGTTCCTCCTCCCAGCGCCTGGCACGGCGGTCAGCTCGGTCAACCCTGGCGGCGGGAATATCGAAGGGAACGACGTCGGTTGAAGCTCCAAATTCTCACCATAACAAACACAAAAATCGATCTTCGTGGCATGGATTTAAAGAGCGTGAAGAGGGCATTCATTTCCGCTTATGTTTTTCTAATCGATGAAGGGATTGAGTACGAATTAAGGAAGAATCTTTGAAGGCTTTTCCGCCGTTAGGTTTAGAGAGTGGCGGGATTTTTTTCCCCTTTGACCACGTTGAACAAGGGTTGACTAGGGCTTTTAGTTGGTACGTTTATATATATTTATATTTATTTATTTTTAAATTCAAAAAGCAACTTTTTATTTCAAACTCGAAATCGAACCCACCGACTGTCGTCCCTAGCTAATTACCCCCATCCCGAACACAATGGGATATGTTTCGTAACCTAATTCGCTTGTTACGACCAGTTTTCGCTGAAATTAAAATATAAATCACTATATTGAATTTTAAATGTACATTTCAATTTACTGGGGCCACATACTAACTCTAAAAATTCCCGAAAAAATATTTCTAGCTTCGTATTGACGATACGGTCTAAACAAAACTAATTTCGTCAAATTCTGAGACCATTTGAAAAATGGCCATTTTTAAGGCCTGAATTCCATAGCGACTATTCTGGATTTTCAACTGGGCGTAACTTTTTATCCCCGCTATGAAATTTCAATTTTTCGGATTCGTTGGAAAGATATTCACCAATAGATTCTATTATTTTTGGTTTCACTAAAATCCGGTTTATTTTGCATCCTGCACATTCATTTGAATTTTGAAATCGAATTATCGAACTACCACGCCATTTTCAATTCCTTTTATATTTTAAAAATAAATATTTATATTCTAACGACGACGTATATAAATATATACGTTCGAATTCTATTCAAAATAACTTTCTCGTCATTATTATTTAAAATAATTCATTTTAAATAATCAAAATTCACTAAAATTGCCAAAATAAAAAATTTAAATTGGCTCGGATTTTCCGGGTTGTTACAATCTCCCCCACTTAAAATTTTTCGTCCCCGAAAAGGAACGAAGCCGAAAGTTGTTTAACTATTCAACTCAACTTTCAATACTTTCTTTACGGCTTAAGTTCTTCAACTTTTCAGTTTCTAAGAACTTTTCAAAATTTACAAAAATTTGGCTAACACCCTAAATTTTCGAAAAATTTCGCCATAACCTCCCCTGCACCAGGGACTTCGGGATATTTCATATAGCCGCCCATGGCCTTCTTCAATCCAAAAAAAAAAGAAAAAGCCAAGCGGCTAGCCAATCAGCTCATAAAATCATCATCACCCAAACAAAACAGTAAATTATGGTAAACATGTACCTATTTGTCGGGCAAACAATTTTATTCTTCTGCTCTAGCCTCTTTGCAAGGACCTGTTCAATAGATATACATGTACTATGCATGCAAATACGATTAATTTTCAGTACAACTCAATGTTTGGTTAAATTTGGCTAAAGGTTCAACATTTAATTAACCAAACAATAAACAAACAACAAAATCAGCAATCAATTAGTGAATTATCATTTCAAATTCATAACTTTGATATATAGTCAAAAATCACATTTTTGATGCCAAATCACAACAATAGGCCCTATCTAATTTTGGCTCTCACACCAGTCAATAGGAAATATATAGACGTCCGACCTTCGTCACTTGAACATAAATACGGATGATGCGATCGCTATCATCAGAATTATCCCCGAACGACTACAGTGCAATTCTATATCTATCCAGTATATTAAAACTTCAAATACACGCGGATCAGACGTGTATGCAAAATCTTTATATACTGGATTGTCCAAATTCAATATAAATAAATATTCAAATACATATAAAAGGATTTAAATTTCAAAACAAAATTTTGTTTTCAATTTTATTTTTCAAAACACTACTCTTCACACTCGTTCTAGGATACTCCTGATCCCATCTCTAACGAGTCATTCCCATTGGATATTACTAATCCAATTTCCGATGAATTCTTTCGTTCGGTTCTAATGTGTCTTGTTCTCTGAGCTTTGTAAACCAAAGCTCTGATACCCGCTGAAACGTCCCGAACTTCCCTGTTGAGGAAAGTCCGGATTGAGTCGAGAACAACACACAGAAGAACGCAAACAAAAGAACAATTCATTGTATATTACAACAATTCCATCAGATACAAGAATATACAGAGCATAAATGAATAAATATTACACAGAAAATATCAGAGATTTAAATTACATTACATAGAAGCGGAAAATAATACAAAATACAACTGAAGAAGATACACGAATACAAAGCTTTCCGGATATCGTTCCAGCTGCAAACCAGGTTCCTGTGAATATAAATCTGCAAAACCAAAACTACTAGCTGCCCGTGTCAAAATAAGAGCACCCAGAGTTTAGGTTAAAACAATAAACTCTTGGTCAGTCATGGGACTGGTGTGAGAACTAAAACAGTTATTAATCTTTATTTTAAAGTTAGGCAAATCAAAGGACCACGCTGTATAACACGGAACGGGTTTCCTCCAAAGAATACCAGTGCATAAAACAACAGCGCAATGCTAAATAAAGAACAATGAAGCTATTATAAGACCCAGGTCCCATCACACAATGCAACGCAAGCCGGAGGATAGGGTTTTGCCTTATAATAGCCAAAGAATGCTTGATACGCTAAATTTCATCTTTTATTATTACTATAAGTGTATAGTGTCAAAACAAGTTCAAATCATAAGTATCAATCATAGACGGCATGGGTACCATATATCATGTCGCCATACTAGGATCTACAATCAAAACCGCAAAGTCACGTATTTGGAAATTGGATTTCCATCTATAAACCGAGGCCAGGGATCGTCCTCTACCGATTCGAGACAATATAGCCTACCATGTCTCAGGCAAGCGCGCAGGCAAGCCAAGGAGCAACAGGGCCGGTCCACTCGATGTGGATTAAACTTAAACCCTGGACACTACGTTTCCCCGCCCTATGGGGCGTAAATGAGCCCA
Organism: Allium sativum; assembly: GCA_030737875.1. Taxonomy (NCBI): domain Eukaryota; kingdom Viridiplantae; phylum Streptophyta; class Magnoliopsida; order Asparagales; family Amaryllidaceae; genus Allium; species Allium sativum. The sequence goes on from CM060912.1 coordinate 156,470,584, forward strand.
ATGACTCCATCGGCTTCACATAGTCACCGATATATCCAAGGCGCCTCGCAACAGCAACAACCACATAAGTCAAACTCGTCAGGGCATGTAAAACCACTGACGCCACTTCTAGCTAGAAAGAAACGCATGCCCTCCCTGAATTTCTCTCCCGTTTATGGTTCACAACCGGGGTGTGAGGCTCGCGAATTCACATTACACAAAGCTGTGCCACACAGGCTGTGCTTTGATCATCAACCACAAGACTTTGCTTTTCAACAGAAGCCTTGATCATATTGCCACTTAGGCATGCCACACAGGCAATTCACTCCATGCGTTTGATATCCATCAATACAAAACCTCTGAGCTCGTACGTCTCAGAGAAGGGCGTTAAGCAAGAGAATAAATTCTCCGCCGCCAAACAGATATATATTTAATAGAAATCAATCACACAGACTAAAATCCAATGTCAGACACACAGTCCATTTACAAGTTCGTTCTGGGTCTGAACGAAACCGGAGGCACCTAGTACTCCGCATATCCATCGATCTCCAAGTACGTCTGGACGATCACTAACTGTTTCCATCTTCTTGGGTGTGCAGCCCAATCAAGATCATCAGTAACCACCCAAACGACGTGAAGACCTCCGGTCTTCGACCACCGTCTTCATCTTCGACACCACGTCGAATCAGTTATTCAGAATGGGATAAACCCGGTCTTTCTGAATAACTCGTGTATATATTATAAAAGTGTTACACAAACACAACATACGCCTCATTCCACTTTAGAATATTCTTTTTATTCAAATATTCTTATATTTTGGGAAAGGTACCCAATAATTTTATCAAAGATAAATTCTTTAATCTTCCTTTGAATATCACTTTAAACTAGTTGGGATTAGCGAACCACACCAAAATAATTATTTATTTTATTCCCCAATCCCAACCTATTTATCCCATGAAGTAAAACTGGTCATACTTCATATCTAACACCACGGTGTTATCGGTAAATTCGATTACCATTTCACGTTCAAATCTAATTAAAGATTTAGCTACCGTGTGGAGTAAAACTGGTGATACTCCATTCTCGATCTTTTCAATCTAATTAAAGATTCATTAAAACCCCACTTAGTTTTAATCTTTACAGAAATCAATATCCTTTCTTTAACTGGGTTAAAGAACCAATGTCTTTTAAAACACGGTTCACTATAAACCCAAAATCCCATTCAATTCATTATCGGGTTAAAGAACAAGTGTTATTTAAAACACCATTCATGATAAATCCAAAAATCAATTCAAATTCAATCCTAATTGAATACCATTTAATTGGTACACTTCATTAAATCTAAATAAAAAGATTTAATCTTTTTCTCAACTGGGCTTAAGAACAGTGTTAATGAAGACACCATTCACGACAAACCCAAATCACATTTGATATTAAATACAAGGCTCTGAATAGAAAATATATCGGCTAATATTCAATATCAAATTCCACGACCAACAAATATCGTATTGGAAATAACGATATATATATCTTTCAAATTTCCACAACAATATCTGTATAATCACGAAATCCCACATCGAAATATTCCGAAGACAATTTCGATTCAAATCCATTCCAATGCAATTATTGGAAATTCTGGTTATTTTCAAAACCATTTCAAATCCAATTTATTTATTTTAAAAATAAATAAATTATTATTCTAGTTCAAAACTAGTTCATTTCGATAAAAATCTATTTTTATCTTTTCAAATATTGAGTTTTTTATCCTAACTCTTCCCAAATCACTTCTTATGATTTTACACAAATTATTCCTATTTTCAATAATTTTATCAAGGCCCGTACAGTTGATTTCCATCAACGGCCATCGAACTGCACTTACAGCGACCTTTTTCAAATTTGGTTTCGACATGATTCCAAATCCAACCGTTAAATTTCAAATTTCTAATATTCGTTAGAAAGCTCTTTCGATACGAACCCAACGGTTCCGGTTTTAGGAGAATCCGACGGTCGGATCTCCCGCAATACCCATTCAAAGTCCATGGTCGAAATTCACGAACTACCGCAACGTGACGCGTTCTATTCAGGCCATTATATTATATATATAATATATATAACATATACTTCGTCGATTTCCTTTTAAAAACCGTATTTTTTAAATTGTTTTAAATTCGTTTTCAAAACGATTTCAACTTCCTTTCAAATTCAAATCAAAATTGAATTTTTCCTTATAGATTCGTTTTAATTTCATTTCAAATCGATTTCAATTCAATTTCAATTTAATTCGAATACAATTCTATTCAATTTCAATTCGAATTCAATTCTATTCAATTTCGATTCGAATTCATTTCTATTCAATTTCGATTCGAATTCATTTCAAAACGATTTCAATTCTATTTATCTTTAATTCTAATTCAATTCTATTCAATTTCAATTCGAATTCAATTCTATTCAATTTCAATTCGAATTCTAATCCATTTCAATTCAATTTCATTCGAATTCATTTCAAAACGATTTCAATTATATTTCGATTTAATTCGAATTCAATTCTATTCAATTTCAATTCGAATTCAATTCTATTCAATTTCAATTCGAATTCTAATTCATTTCAATTCAATTTCATTCGAATTCATTTCAAAACGATTTTATTCTATTTCAATTTAATTCGAATTCAATTCTATTCAATTTCAATTTGAATTCAATTCTACTTGATTTCAATTCAAATTCTAATTCATTTCAATTCAATTTCATTCGAATTCATTTTCTAAAATATTCGATTATTGAAATCACTTTTCAATATTCATTAAAAACAAATAAAATCGATATAAATATCGTTCATGTCAAAATGGCGTCAATCTAATCAACACGGCTTCATATATTCTATTTTCAAATATTCTATTTCAAATATTTTTTTTTGAATATTTCTATTCAAATATTTCTTTTTCAAAACTTGAATGAGGCCCAATCAATTACCATATAATGTTAATTATATGGATTTTCTACAACACATGTATAAAATAATGACGATAAATAATCAACCATCATCCAAAGTGCGTTCTACAATGTATAAGCATCAAATATAAATATTAACGCTTATGATAGTCTGTCAATCAATCGATCGACATACAACTAATTATTGGGATTAGTGTATGTCATATATCCTCCCAATACCCATGTGGGGTTTCAAACAGTCAAACACAGATTTTATTTGTGCAGTTGGGCGATGTGTAAAATTTATCGTCCCAATCAATATCAGTCAAATGTGTGCATATAAAAAATCGTTCGATTTGTTTATATTAATTTCATTTTAAATACACGTTAAAATTTCTATTTCAACTATAAAATATTTTTAACTATATAAATATTTTATTTCATTTCACATCACATCACACAATCAACTACACATCAAAATCAATCAACAAGCATACAAGCCGTCCATGGTCTTTGGACGACGGGTGTCGGGTGCTACTAAACACCGTCTGCATCCTAGTATATATTTTAACTAGAAAATTAAATTAAAAGTGAGTAGTTCTCACCAAAGATAATCCAAACGCCACGACTCTTCTTATGTAGAACATCTTCGCCGTGCTTCTAACGAGATCTGTTCAACACTGTTTGGGTAAAAAATTATATTTTTAACAACGCTACTTCTACATAAAAGATTATATTTTTAACACGCTATTTATATAAGAAAGATTATATTTTTGATTCTCTACTTATATAAAATTCATATTTTTCTCGTTATACTTCTATAAAAATTATATTTTTAATAACGCTACTTACTTATCAAAATCATATTTTTATTTTAAAAACCAAGCTATTTTCATAGGGAAAGTCTATTTTTATATTCATAAAAACAGTGCTACATATATTTTTAACAAACCAAGGCAATTTTAATTTCACAAAGAATGCTAATTTTATTTTCATAAAATCAGATTTAGAACCTTGCTTATATATTTTTATAAGCCAAATTCTATTATACATTTCTAAAACAAATACTATATTTTATTTTATAAAACGATTTTATTTATGCTATGTCATTTCTAAAACAAATTCTATATTTTATTTTATAAAACAATTTTATTTATGCTATGTCATTTTCTTTCTTCTAAAAGTGAAAAGAAACAATGTTATTTCTATTTTCAAAAATCCTTTTCTAATTTTATTTTATTTTTATTAAAAATTCCTATATTAAAACAATGCTAATTTATAAGTTAAAAACACTTTCATTTATATAAGAAAAAAAAAACATTGTCAGATAAAAACATTGTCATATATATTTTATTAGATAATTACCTAAGCAAAATTAATTTAACTAAACAAGGATATTACCCTTACCATCTTCTTCTCTGTTCAAAAGAACATGGACTGCTAAACCCATCTGTCGAGCTGAGAACTTCACCACACAACCCACTTCAGGCCGTCGGACCCATATCCATGCACCCCACATCGATCAGCGTTGTTCCTCCTCCCAGCGCCTGGCACGACGATCAGCTCGGTCAACCCTGGCGGCGGGAATATCGAAGGGAACGACGCCGGTTGAAGCTCCAAATTCTCACCGTAACAAACACAAAAATCAATCTTCGTGGCATGGATTTAAAGAGCGTGAAGAGGGCATTCATTTTCGCTTATAATGTTTTTCTAATCGATGAAGGGATTGAGTACGAATTAAGGAAGAATCTTTGAAGGCTTTTCCGCCGTTAGGTTTAGAGAGTGGCGGGATTTTTTCCCCCTTTGACCGCGTTGAACGATAGTAAGGTTTGACTAGGGCTTTTAGTTGGTAGGTTTATATATATTTATATTTATTTATTTTTAAATTCAAAAAGCAACTTTTTATTTCAAACTTGAAATCGAGCCCACCGACTGTTGTCCCTAGTTAATTACCCCCATCCTGAACACAATAGGATATGTTTCGTAACCCAATTCGCTTGTTACGATCAGTTTTCGCTGAAATTAAAATATAAATCATTATATTGAATTTTAAACGTACATTTCAATTTACCGGGGCCACATACTAACTCTAAAAATTCCCGAAAAAATATTTATAGCTTCGTACTTGTGTTATTTGGTCAGCTCAAATTGTATTGGAACTCTGGGTCGCTACAGTTGGTATCAGAGCTTAAGGTTAAATAATTACCTTGGCTCTGTGGCGTGACTCAGTAGAGATGGGGTTAGTAATACCCTAGATTGAGTTGAGTGTATATATACGAGTGAACGTATTTGTTATTCGATATTAAAGTGGTTTTATATTATGGAGATTTACTTATTGAGTTGTTTATGAGTTCTGGTCGATCAGTTTGATCCACTGTATCGGTAGGGGTTTATAAACACTTGAATACGATGAACCGACACTGTATGTTTTGAAAAGTGGGTAAGAGAAATAATTTTACCTAAACTATATTTTGATATAAACAAAGTATAGGTATATGAAGTATTATAGTATATTGGATGTGTTGGTTGTGATTATAATCGAATAAGATTATAAAATGTGAAATGGTTATGTAAATAGCCAATCAGAATTCATATAAGTGAAATACGTGAAATCAGATGAATTAAATCTGAATTGGAATTTAAACTTTGGAAGGTTATAAAAGTGTTTGTAAATGAATCTAGGTCAAATATATGTGAATTTTAAAATCTTGGGAGATTTAAATTTGTTACAAGCATTGAAAAGTATATTTTGAAATGGATTTCAAAATGAAAGTGTTTAGATATGGTTTTGAAAGTGATATAGTATTGAACTCATTTCAATAGCTGGAAATTAGTATAATAACCCGGAAATCTGAGCCAATTTAAAATTTTTATTTTGGCAATTTTAGTGAATTTTGAATGTTTAAAATGAATTATTTTAAATAATAACGACGAGAAATTTATTTTAAATAGAATTAGAACGTATATATTTATTTGAATCGACGTTAGAATATAAATAATTGTTTTTAATTATAAAAGGAATTGAAAATGGCGCGGTAGTTTGAACTTTCGATTTCAAAGTTCAAATGAATGTACAGGATTCAAAATAAACCGGATTTTTGTGAAACCAAAAATATTAGAATCTATTTGAAAATATCTTTCCAACGACTCCGAAAAATCAAAATTTCATAGCGGGAATCAAAAGTTACGTCCAGTTGAAAATTCAGAATAGTCTCTATGGAATTCTGGCCCTTAAAAATGGAAATTTTGCAAATGACCTTTGTTTTCGACGAAACCACTTTTGTTGGATCCCGGATGTCGAGTTATTGCTAGATTCCAAAATTTATAATTTTTTTAATCAATATGTGAGCGTGGTGAAGTAAAACGTGTTTTAACAGTTTTATTCAATTTCGATCGACTGGAAAATGGCCATTTTTCAAACGGTCTCAGAATTTGATGAAATTAGTTTTGTTAGGACCGTACCGTTAATACGAAGCTAAAATATTTTTTCGGGAATTTTTGGGGTCTGTATGTGGCCCTAGTAAATTGAAATGTGTGTTCAAATTCAATATATAGATTTATATTTTGATTTTGACGAAAACCAATTGAAACAATCGAATCATCTTACAATACATATCCCATTGTGTTCGGAATGGGGGTAATTAGCTAGGGACGACAGTCGGTGAGTTCGATTTGGGATTCGAATTAAAAGGTAACCTTTTGGATTATAAAATTTAAATAAAATAATATATATATAATAAACCTTTACACATACACCCTCTCCCTTTTCTTTCTTCATCAGATCGAGATAAATGAAAAAAAAAACCACGCAGCCTCCTCGTCGATCCCGCCCACCACTGCGCCTCCTCGCCTATGCCGCCGCCTCTACCTCCCCTTCCTCTTCCCCTCTCGCGCCTCTCTCCTCCCTCTTCTCCTAAAACCGCCTTCCCAGACCAAACCCCAGCCTCCTCAATCAGACACCGCCGCCGCCACCTAGAAGAACAACCGTCGAAGATCCGCCTTCCCCCAACCTCGACCTGACGCAGCACAACAGTCCTTCCCCCCTTTCTTCCCATTTCGACTGTAAGTTTTATCCCCCTTTTATTTTGGTTTTTCTCTATAAAAGATTATGCATTTTCTTTATAAAAGTTTTGATTTTTATAATTATAAAGATTATATTTTTTTATATGTGAAAAGAAATCGCTTTAGAAATATAATTTCTATATAGTAGAGATTATAAAAAATATGATTTTTATAAGACAGGAAATATAAAAATACGATTTTTATATATGTTGTAGAAAAATAAAAATTCGATTTTTATATGATTAGCGGATTGAAAATAGAATTTATATATAATAGAGAAGATAAAAATATGATTTTTATATATGTAGCGATAGGATAAAAATACGATTTATATATATATATGAAGTAGCAATAAAAATATGATTGTTAACGTGAACCGCGTGAAACAGATTTTGATGGAACTGACTGGAAGCAAAACTGAATCCAGACCGTTCAGAAATAAAGAATGGAGGAGTGGAACCCTCGGTGAGAACTCCTCACTTTTATTTTAAATTTCTAGTTGAAATATATACTAGGATGCAGACGGTGCTTAGCAGCACCCGACACCCATCGTCCACAGAACATGGATGACTTGTTTGTTTGATTGATGTGTTGTGAAATTTTATTGTGTGATGTGAAATGAATAAATACTTTATAGTTAAAAATATAATTTTTAATGTGTATATAAAATAAATATTTATAAACAAATCGGACGATTTGTTTATGTACACACATTTGACTGATATTGAGTGGGACGATAAATTTTACACATCGCCCAACTGCACAAATAAATCTGTGTTTGTTGTCTGAAAACCCCACACGGGTGTTGGGGTGATATTTGGCGTACACTAATCCCAATTATTTAGTTGTATGTCGATCGATTAGTTGACAGACTGTGTAAGCGTTAATTATTTATATTTAATGCTTATGCAGTTGTGAGGTGCACTCTGGATGATGGTTCATTATTTATCGTTGCTATTATATACATGTGTTGTATGGAATCCTTATAATTAACATTATATGGTAATTGATTGGGCCTCATTCCAATTTGGAAAATAAAGAATATTATAAAATGAAAATTCATGTGTTGAATAGAATAAAAATTCATGTGTTGAATAAAATATATATTCATGTGTTGAATAAAAGAAAACTCATGTGTTGAGAATATTCATGTGTTGAAACGATTCATGTGTTGAACGAAATATTTATACAATAAAATTCACATTTTTATTGTAAGTATGAATTAATAAATATTCATGTGTTGAATAAAGTATATATTCATGTGTTGAAGAAAATATTCATTTGTTGAATAGAATAATGAAGTTATTGAAATATATAAAGCCGTGTTGGTTAAATTGACGCCATTTTGACGTTAACGATATTTATATCGATTTTATTCATTTTTATAATGAGTATCGAAAAAGAATTAATTTCAAAATCTAATGTTTTGAAAATATTATCATTTATATATCGATGATATGGAATATTCAATTTTGATTAGAAATTGAATAGGAAGTTGAAATCGTTTTGAAAACGAATTTAAAACGATTTATAAAATACGTTTTGAAAGGAAATCGACGAAATATATAATATATATATATATATATAATATATGTATAATGGCCTGAATAGAACGCGCCGCGCCGCAGCAGTTCGCGAATTTTGACCATTGAATTCGAATGGACATTATGGGAGATTAGACCGTCAGATTCTCCTAAAACCAGAACCGTTGGGTTCGTATCGAAAAGAGCTTTCTAACGAATATTAGAGATTTGAAATCTAATGGTTGGATTTGGAATTATGTCCAAATCAAATTTGGAAAAGGTCGTTGTAAGTGCAGTTCGATGGCCATTGATGGAAATTGACTGTACGGGCCTTTATAAAATTATTAAAAATGGTAATAATTTGTGTAAGTTCATAAGAAATGATTTGGAAATAATTGGGATGAAAAATTCCATATTTGAAAAGATAAAAATAGATTTTTATCGAAATGAACTAGTTTTGAACTAGAATTATAATCCATTTATTTTTAAAATAAGTAAATTGGATTTGAAAGGGGTTTTAAAAGTAACCAGAATTTCCAATAATTGAATTGGAATGGACTTGAATCGAAATTGTCTTTGGAATATTTCGATGTTGGATTTCGTGATTATACAGATATTGTTATGGAAATTTGAAAGATATATTTATATCGTTATTTCCAATACGATATTTGTTGGTCGTAGAATTTGATATTGAATATAAGCCGATATATTTTCTATTCAGAGCCTTGTATTTAATATCAAATGGGATTTGGTTTTATCGTGAACCGTGTTTTAAATGACATTGGTTCTTTAACCTAGTTAAAGACAGGATATGATTTCCCAAGTTAAACAATCATTAATATTGATTTTTTTTGGGAAGATTAAAACCAAGTGGAGTTTTAGTGAATCTTTAATTAGATTGAAATGATCGAGAATGGAGTATCACCAGTTTTGCTCCAGGCGATAGTTAAATCTTTAATTAGATTTGAACGTGAAATGGTAATTGAATTTACCTATAACACCATGGTGTTAGATATGAAGTATTACTAGTTTTTCTTCATGGGATGAATAGGTTGGGGTTGGGAAATTAAAACAAATGATTACTTTGGTAAGGTTCGCTAATCCCGACTAGTGTGGATAAACCATAATTTGGTTTGAATTGATATTCAAAAGAAGATTAAAGAATAAATTTAAAGAATTTATCTTTGATAAAATTAATGGGAACCTTTCCCAAAGTATAAGAATATTTGAATAAAAGAATATTCTGCATTGGAATGAGGCGTATGTTGTGTTTGTGTAACACGTTTTATTATATACGCGAGTTATTCAGAAAGACCGGGTTTATCCCATTCTGAATAACTGATTCGACGATGTGTCGAGGATGAAGATGGTGGTCGAAGACCGGAGGTCTTCACATCGTTTGGATAATTACTGATGATCTTGATTGGGCTATACACCCAAGATGAGGGAATCAGTTGGTGATCGTCCAGACATACTTGGAGATCGATGGATATGCGAGGTACAAGGTGCCTTTGGTTTCGTTCAGACCCAAAACGGACTTGTAAATGGACTGTGTGTCTGACATTGGATATCATTCTGTGTGATTGATGGATATCGGTTGCATGGAGTGGTTTTCCTGTGTGGCATGCTAAGATGCAAATGATCAAGGCTTCTGTTGAAAAGCAGAGTCTTGTGGTTGATGATCAAAGCACGACCTTTGTGGCATAGCTTTGTGTAGCGTTAATTCGCGAGCCTCACAACCCGGTTGTGAACCAGAAACGGGAGAGGACATCAGGGAGGGCATGTGTTTCCTTCTAGCTAGGGTGGTGTCAGTGACCGACCGACCCTGACATTTATATTATTTTCACCTGTGTGGTTGTTGGATTGCGAGGCGCCTCAGATATATCGGTGACTATGTGGATCCGATGGAGTCATAGGACTATTTACACCCCAAAGGGCGGGGAAACGCAGTGTTCAGGCATTTTAATCCACATCGGTGGACCGGCCCTGATGATCCAAGGGTCACTCGAGCTCTGATCCTGAGGCTCGGGCTAGACAGTCTCGAATCGGTGAGGATGATCCCTTGCCTCGGTTCACAGATGGAAATCCAACTTCCAATACGTGACTCTGCAGTTTTGATTATAGAACCTATATATGGCAACATAGTGGTATTGGGCACTTATGCCATCTATGATTGATACTTATGATTGAAATTTTTTTGACACTATACACTTATAGTAATAATAAAAGATGAAATTTAGCGTATCAAGCATTCTTTGGCTATTATAAGGTAAAACCCTATCCTCTAGCTTGTGTTGCATTGTGTGACGGGACCTGGGTCTTATAATAGCTTCATTGTTCTTTATTTAGCATTGCGCTATTGTTTTATGCACTGGTATTCTTGGGAGGAAACTCGTTCCGTGTTATACAGCGTGGTCCCTTGATTTACCTAACTTTAAAATAAAGATTAATAACTGTTTTAGTTCTCACACCAGTCACATGACTGACCTGGAGTTTATTATTTTAACCTAAACTCTGGGTGCCCCTATTTTCTGCACGGGCAGCTAGTAGTTTTGGTTTTGCAGATTTATATTCACAGGATCCTAGTTTACAGTTGGAATGATATCCGGAAAGCTCTGTATCCGTATATTCTTTTCAGTTGTGTTTTGTATTATTTTCCGCTGCATTGTAATTTGTAAATCTCTGATATTTATCGAATGTGTAATATTTATTCATACTCTGTATATTCTTTTATTCTGATGAAATTGTTGTAACAAGCAATGAAATGTTCTTCTGTCTGTGTCTCGATGTGGCTTGTCCTCGGTACAATCCGGGCTTTCCTTATCGGGGAAGTTCGGGTCGTTTCAATTAGATTCTGATGATGATCATGACATCATCGGTGTTCATTTTCGAGTTTCCAAGTGACGGATTACTACCAAAGAGATTGTTTTCAAATTATTTTGAGAAAAAGAGTTGTTTTGATGTTTCGAAATGAAATTTGATTTTAGAAAAGCAAAGTTGTTTAGAAACTCCCAGAAACGGTTTGTTTGAATTAAAACAAATTAGTTGGAAATTTGTGAAACTAAATTGAAAATCAAGAATGGTAGTTGAGATTGATAATGGAAGTTGGCTTGGATAAACGAATGGTTGTGTTGGAGATAAAAGTGATTTGAGTTTGATTGGGATGATATTAGTATATGTTGAATTAGCAGCAAATGGAAAGAATACAATGATATGCCTGACAAAAAGGTACAAGTTTATATTTGTATGGGGTATGAGATTTATGAGTCTGTTTGGCAAGCCGCTTGGCTATTTGTGTAACGAACAGGGATTTTCGGCCCCGAAAATCGACATAAATACCTTTACCGTAACTCATGCTGACCTTCCAAACACCGAAAACACAGGACGTTATTAGAAAGAAATTAGAGGGCGAGATAAGAAAGAAAGAGTTCTTAGAATAGAAGAAGAAGAAGAAACAACACAACAGAGAGTCTCATATCGCAGCGGAATCAAAATATAATACAGAAATAAATCTTTATTGAAAGCTTTAAGAATACTTACAACATCAGAGTACATCACACAATAGGACAGTTATAATAACCTGTCCTCCTATACAACACAAAGCGGAATAGTAGTTATGTAATGTAATACGTCTGGACTCTTCCAGCTTGTCTCTTCACAGCATTCGACAACCTGAACCTGTACTTCCTGGGCTAACCCGAGCATTTACAAAATACCGGGTCAGTCTGGTGTACCAGAGTGAGAAAAACTCGCACAGTACGAAGGGTATCACACAACCTGATTTAAAGTTAAAATCTTTCAAAGAAAAGGATAATCGTAAGACCGAATCCACACATAAACAAGGACGGTTTTTACCTTACGATAACCAAAAATATTTTTGAAATCAATACCCTTTCTTATATTATAATAATATCTAAATACAAGTAAATAACAATCTAGTGGAACGCTTGCATCTCACGCTCCACATATAGTATGCAAATCAAAACCGCGGGCGCTTATTGGAAATTGGATTCCGACTAAGACAAGGTATGGGACCACCTGTCGATAGTGTATCTCTAGAGGCGAATACACTGGGTTCAACAAGAACATCTTGCAACCCGGCCCTCACATGACCGACCACTCATTTCGCTTGAGTGTATCAAATGTATATCACCAACAGTTGGGTGCGACCCACCGTCTTCCCGAAAAGGGACAACATCGAATTAGATTTAAGAAACAAAGGATTTTCTCTAGATAGGTGATTATACATCCTAATGGGAGCGACCCACATAACCATGCTGGCCTGCCCGATTTTTGTCATCTTCCGGTTGATGAGGCTTGAGGTCAGATTAGCCGTTGAATATCGGCCACCATTCACTTTGAATGCCACATCGTCAGATCTGCCAGATATCACTAATTGACGTCCACAAAAGTACTCTAGTGGTTAAGCCAAGAGAACCGTCGTCCTCTGCCACCAACTATGATACGTTTGAAGAAAATCAACGTACGTAATTCCTTTGGAAATACTCTGTCAGACATCCGTCCATACAAGTCATCCAGGAACAGGACGAACCGAAGGTACTTTCCTACTGCATCCAATGTAGGAATCACCCCATGGATCAGTAGCGAGAAGTCCTTGCAATTCGTAGATTCCAATCACGACAGAACTACAGTTTACCTCTGGCCGCTAAACCAGAGATTATTAGCAGTTCTTCCGTCTATGAAATTCCACGATCTTCAATGCTCCATCTCGATTATCTTCTGATATCTTCACGTATTTGTTGGTCGGAATGGTTTTCGCATATATATTCGATCCCGGTCTTTCCATACCAACAAGCGTATTGGACAACTTTGATAGTCGGTGATTTAACTATCAAAATAGACAGTGTTTCAATCATGACAACCCAATGAGTTCACTGGTTCCATATTCGGCATTATTTTGCCTTTTAATGTAAAACAATTGTAAGTTTAAACTCTTATATATTTCGATCTTATAAACATATTTCCGCTTCTTATTTATCTTAAGATTTCTCTTTAAACCAATTCAGTTTACTACTTAAGAAAGTTCTATACATATCCAGATTTCTATTTCACTTTCAAAAACATTATCCACATTATTGTCAAATATTGGGGAATCAAATCAACTTATTTATATACCTAAAACAAAGTTACGACATGTCTTTAATTCATTTACTTGAAAACGATAATTCCTTCTTATTCTTGTAGAATAAACTCATCTTTACATTTCCTTTTCAAACCTCGACAATATCGTTATAATTTACACAATCCCCTTTTGAATTCCTTTTACTTTGGAAATCCTTCTTATATATATATATATGTACATAGTCCAAATCTTCATCGAAATGTTGCGTTATTATTTCTCGAATGAAATAATAAACCATCACTATTTCCTTTTACCAGTACAACTAATATCACCTTCAAATACTCCCGCTATTGTTCAAGTTGGGGTATTTTAATTACCTCTCAGACCTTGATCAACAACGATCATACCTAAAGATAAATATAGGTCGTAATCCCAAAAACCAATATCTCGATCCAATATCAAATCAAATTCCCTTTAACTATTTCTCACTCGAAATTTCATTTCAATTTCCCATCTTTACTCAATCCCATTTTTAGCAACATTAATTGAGAATTAACGTTATAACACCTCAAATCTCTTTTATGTAACTCTGGTTTATCATCAACTCTTTATCTTACTTTCCTTTTACTTAATTCAAATAATTAAGTAATATTTATTTTACTCTAACACATTTACTTAACCATTCCTTTCATAACTTCGTTATAAAGCTCAAGTGTTAAACAAAACTTGTTCACACTCTACTTTCGTCATTCAATTGAATTCCATTTCAACTTCGATTACTTTTTAAATGATTTCCCATTAAAAAGTAATTTTCTAAATTATAATTAATTACGATAATATTTTTTTTCAACCATTTACTACATCTGTAGTTAATTTCTTTATTAACCAAAATAACTAGTAAAACCCTTTTTAAAATCTAACAATATTCATTAAACTATTCCCTATTCAGAACAAACTAATTCAGAAATTAATGTAAATAAAGAGTCGATTTATTCACTTAAAACACGAGTACCTTATTAACAAATTTCCATTTGTTTCACATTAAATTAATTAATAATATAATAAATTTTAAATAATTCCATTAAATTGTTTCTCAACAACACAATTATCCAAACTTAACCCTTTGATTAATTTCCTTATGCTCACATTTTCAAATCTGATTAACATCAGTTTTGACTTTATAAGATCAATTTACAATTGATTATAGCCATAAATATTTATTTCCTTTGAATAAAGTTTTATTCAATATATATACATATATTTTTCAAAATCTATTACCAGTTAAAAATAAATTTCATAACTTCAGTTCTATTGATTTACCTGACGGTAAATCGATATAAACAAACAATTTACTTTTAGGCCATTTACTGCCGATTACTTAACCATTTCTGTCCATTGGTTAACACACAACACAGGTTGGTTTTCACATCAATGATCAATAATCAAATCCATCACACCAAACATAACAGTTCATATATGATAATATGAAAATAAATAATCATTTTGAGGAATCCGGTTGGATTCCTCCAACCTGTCCTTCCCTGTATTCAACTGGCTATCACCAACAGTTCAAACAATTCAAACAGATCAAACAATTCAAACAGTTAAACAATTCAAACCATTAAACATGTTTATTGATAAACGTGACCAATAAGGTAAATTACCTTTATTGGAACTAATCGTTAAAATAACGATTTTGGTATTTCACTGAAATTAAACAACGGTTTAATTTCACCAGTGAAATCAATAAATATATAACTAGCGAACAGTCAATCATGGCAAAAAATAAAAAACCCAATTTATATAAAATATAAATGGGTAAAACTGAGTGAGTTTAACTCACCTTGATCTGGTTCTGTTGTCAACATCTCATTTTAATTAAATTAAACGGTCGTCTAATTTAATTAAAAATTCCGGTTGATTCCAAATCCGTCCATTCCTATTCCATAAGGTAGTGTTGGTCAATGCGGTGCCATGATGTTCTGCTTGAAAGTATGACTTCATCGGTACATGGTTTGTCTGGTTATGATCATATATAAGCAAGTTAGAAATAATTTAAGTTAATGATTTAATTATAGTTATTTATAAATTCCTTACTGGCTAATTAATTATTTAATTACATTGGTTAGGAATTATAAAAAGTTGGCTTTCATCTTCTAGTATTACCCTTTCAGATATCATGCAAGTCCCTTACACAGTTAAAACGTGATTTAGTTAAAATAGGTAAACCCTTAAATATAAATAAATCCCTAAATTTGTACATAAGTTAATTACATTTTCATTGTTTGTAACAGCCGACCCAAATTGATTCTCCTCAGGCCTTCGTATACTTCTATGATTCCATCTCCTGTGCATCCAAAATAGAAGTTCATGGATTTAAGTTAATTATTACCTCAATATAAACTAATTAATTTAAGTATAAATAATTTAAACCTAAACTAATTACAAGTTTAAACATACGATCAATTTTTTCTTCTGTTTCTCGCTTCAGACTTCGATCCATTTAACACCAAACCCGCTGCTTCGAAGAAACCATCCACCGCACCGACGATCTCAACCCATGCCGCCGATCTGACCTTGTCAGAGCCCGCGCTGGAGCCTTACCACCCAATGCCAGTAGTGTCGATGAATTTGGCTTCACCGTTCATCTGAAAATCGATCTCGAACCTCCCTCGTTTTCCCTTCTACCGATATGTTCTGTCATTTCCGAACTCCATGCACCATTAAACACCCTCCACCGCACCGCTCCTTTGTCTCCACGCAACTACCAGTCTTTACCTCGACTGCTTCCCTTTCGGTCTCGACTGATGTACAACGGCCCTCTCTATTTCTTTTTTTTCCTTTTATTCGTTATATACATATCTGATGAGAAGTTGCAATTTTCTCCATTACTGAAGCCAAAGAAGAAAAAGAATGGAGTAGCGTTTATAAAGAGGGGAAACACCGTGGTGACCAAGGTGTTAGTAGGTAGGCCTATAGAATATAGAATAGCTGTATCGCGTGTGGTGAGAGTTTCAAAATTAACGTGGTTGTCACGGTATTTAGGTAGATTGGTGGCCACGGAAACAAATTGTTTGGGACGCATGGCAGTAACAGTGGAGATAATTTAGTTAAAGAAAAAATATGGTATTGTATTATAACAAACCTACATCGTGAGAAATTGGGTTAAAAACCACCATATACGATTTCTGTTTATTGATAAAAAGGCTAATCATGGTGTAAGAAGGTATTCCGGACCCAATAGGACAAGTTTCGTCGAAATTCGAGGTCGTATAAAAAAAATTACTTTATAAAACCAGAAATAAACACGCGTTTAATTTTTTAACGATCACCAGATAAATCAAATTAACTTGAAAACTTGCAATCCAATTATAAATTTTTGATACGAACCCAACGGCACTAGTTTCGTCGCATTCTGAGACTGTTTCCCCGTTAGGCTGTTTTTGCGTGCACCGCAATGCCATTATGAACACCAAATTTGTCGATCTCTAAAAATATCAAACTATATACCTATCCTGACTCTAATCGACGATACGAACTCAGTGGAATTGGTTTCGCAGCTTAATTCGACCGTCTTCTGAAGTTACACTCAAATATCTCTCGATTAAATTAACTACGCGCTATCGAAATTTTAACGGGCGTTTACGGTTGCTGTGGTCACATACGACATCGGTTTGCCACGCCGTTTGATTTTCTGGCAATAATTTAACGATACGGTCCCAATGAAACTAATTTCATCGAAAACAGAGTCCGTTTGCAAAATGACCATTTTAAAGGCCAATAACGATTTTCATAGCGTTTATTTCAAATTTTGATTTGGCCATAACTAACAAATTATAACACAAAATCTGAATTTTTCTCTTTCATATGAAAATTATCGTCAATACGGTTCCAACGTTTCTTGTTTCGAGAAAATCCAGCTTATTTTGAATCCTGTACGGCCAATTAAAGTTCAAAATCCAATATTGCGAACTACCGCGCCACTGCAGCTCTATTTCTGATTAAATTTGAATTTAAACGTTATAACGCCGTCGAATAAACGAAATCGTTAGTGTAATTCCAAAATACCCAATATTTCACCACTTTAAACTGCCCGTTCACCTTATACTGCCAATTCAACATTTTCCAATATTTGAAAATAAAATATTATTATATTATTTAATTAAATAAACAAATTCAAAAATAATTGGTAAAATGCAGTAATTTAAATTCAAACAATATTTTAAGTAATTCAAATAATTCAAATAATTAGCCAGAAAAATACGGGTCGTTATATTCCTTCCCCCTTAAAATAATTTCGTCCTCGAAATTGCTAAGGTAAAAGAAATGCTTCATCCAATTATCTTTACAAAAATATTTAATTCAAACTCGATTTTATTTACAAAATTAATCCAATTGGTTTTAAAACCAATTAAATTCAAAATAAAGGAATTTTCCAAAAAATCTACAAAAATATTTTAACACCTTAAATTTTGGAAATTTTTTGACAGAGTCTCCCCTGCACAGAGGGATATATGCAATACTGCAGGTTCAAGAAATATGTATACCTCGACCAACACGGTCGGAAAAATTCAAAAACCAAACTAAAAACCCAAATAAAAACCAAAATTTCATATTCTGCATAGGCGTACCTTTTTGCGAGCGCTATTACGTGATAAGCGATAAATTTATTTTTGTCCTTGCTCAATTAGCAGGCCAAACTGGATTTAAATTACTCCCGAATTCTCTTGAACAGGTTTTCAAAATTGAAATACTTCCTGCACCTGTTCTCAACTCCAATAAACTCATTAGTTTCCAAATAATGCCAGTAAGCTTCAAACATCGATATCATCTAATTTCTACACACATTCCAATCAATTCTAACAATCCATTTACTTTTATAAATGTTTCACTTGAATTCATGGTGTTTGAATTCATTTCCCATTGGCTCGACTCATTCATACTAGATGGGATTCAATCAAATAACCATTTTCAAATCTATATTTATGCAACCATCCATCCAAACAATCCAAACATTCCATTCAAAACAATATCGGCAAATATTTAATTCCAACTAAAAGTCAAATACCCAATGGCTTAAGTTAAATTTTATTTCGATATCCAAATCCAAATCTTCCCTTTAGCTCAACTTAGGCTAATGTTTTCATAATTTCACATTCCAAATATGAAATGACCTCTGGTTGGTTCAACCCAACCTCATAATCCATTCCAATCAACATTGGTGAATTCAATTTCCCATATTATGGTAATTTAAGAAAATTATCACCTTTACTACTTTATAAAATATATTGGGCAAAATGATTTAAAATAATTTAAAAAATAATAATTTATATCAAATTACAAATTTGCGTTCTCGTATATACACTCAACTCAATCTAGGGCATCACCGACCCCATCTCTATTGAGTTACGTCACAGAGCCAAGGTTATCACTAAACCAATAGAACTGATACCACTGTAACGAACAGGGATTTTCGGCCCCGAAAATCGACATAAATGCCTTTATCGTAACTCATGCCGACCTTCCAAACACCGAAAACACTGGACGTTATTAGAAAGAATTAGAGGGTGAGATAAGAAAGAAAGAGTTCTTAGAATAGAAGAAGAAGAAGAAACAACACAACACAGAGTCTCATATCGCAGCGGAATCAAAATATAATACAGAAATAAATCTTTATTGAAAGCTTTAAGAATACTTACAACATAAGAGTACATCACACAACAGGACAGTTATAATAACCTGTCCTCCTATACAACACACAGCGGAATAGTAGTTATGTAATGTAATACGTCTAGACTCTTTCAGCTCATCTCTTCACAGCATTCGACAACCTGAACCTGTACATCCCGGGCTAACCCGAGCATTTACAAAATATCGGGTCAGTATGGTGAACTAGAGTGAGAAAAACTCGCATAGTACTAAGGGCATCACACAACCAGATTTAAAGTTAAAATCTTTCAAAGAAAAGGATAATCGTAAGACCGAATCCACACATAAACACGGACGGTTTTACCTTACGATAACCCAAAACATTTTTGAAATCAATATCCTTTCTGATATTATAATAATGTCTAAATACAAGTAAATAGCAATCCAGTGGAACGCTTGCATCTCACGCTCCACATATAGTATGCAAATCATAACCGCGGGCGCTTATTGGAAATTAGATTCCGACTATGACAAGGTATGGGACCACCTGTCGATTGTGTATCTCTAGAGGCGAATACATTGGGTTCAACAAGAACATCTTGCAACCTGACCCTCCCATGACCGACCACTCATTTCGCTTAAGTGTATCGAATGTATATCACCAACAGTTGGGTGCGACCCACCGTCTTCCCGAAAAGGGACAGCATCGAATTAGATTTAAGAAACAAAGGATTTTCTCTAGATAGGTGATTATACATCCTAATGGGAGCGACCCACATAGCCATGCTGCCTGCCCGATTTTTGTTATCTTCCGGTTGACGAGGCTTGAGGTCAGATTAGCCTTTGAACATCGGCCACCATTCACTTTGAATGCCACATTATCAGATCCGCCAGATATCACTAATTTACGTCCATAAAAGTACTCTAGTGGTTAAGCCAAGAGAACCGTCGTCCTCTGCCACCAACTATGATATGTTTGAAGAAAATCATTGTACATAATTCCTTTGGAAATACTCTATCAGACATCCATCCATACAAGTCATCCAGGAATAGGATGAACCGAAGGTACTCTCCTACTGCATCCAATGTAGGAATCACCCCATGGATCAGTAGCGAGAAGTCCTTGCAATCCGTAGATTCCAATCACGACAGAACTACAGTTTACCTCTGGCCTCTAAATCAGAGATTATTAGCAGTTCTTCCGTCTATGAAATTCCACGGTCTTCAATGCTCCATCTCGATTATCTTCTGATATCTTCACGTATTTGTTGGTCGGAATGGTTTTCGAATATATATATATTTGATCCCGGTCTTTCCATACCAACAAGCGTATTGGACAGCTTTGATAGTCGGTGATTTAACTATCAAAATAGACAGTGTTTCAATCATGACAACCCAATGAGTTCACTGGTTCCATATTCAGCATTATTTGGCCTTTTAATGTAAAACAATTGTAAGTTTAAACTCTTATATATTTTGATCTTATAAACATATTTCCGCTTCTTATTTATCTTAAGATTTCTCTTTAAACCAATTCAGTTTACTACTTAAGAAAGTTCTATACATATCCAGATTTCTATTTCACTTTCAAAAACATTATCCACATTATTGTCAAATATTGGGGAATCAAATCAACTTATTTATATACCTAAAACAAAGTTACGACATGTCTTTAATTCATTTACTTGAAAACGATAATTCCTGCTTATTCTTGTAGAATAAACTCATCTTTACATTTCCTTTTCAAACCTCGACAATATCGTTATAATTTACACAATCCCCTTTTGAATTCCTTTTACTTTGGAAATCCTTCTTATATATATATATATATATATATATATATATGTACATAGGCCAAATCTTCATCGAAATGTTGCGTTATTATTTCTCGAATGAAATAATAAACCATCACTATTTCCTTTTACCATTACAACTAATATCACCTTTTGATACTCCCGCTGTTATTCAAGTTGGGGTATTTTAATTACCTCTCAGACCTTGATCAACAACGGTCATTCCTAAAGATAAATATAGGTCATAATCCCAAAAACCAATATCTCGATCCAATATCAAATCAAGTTCCCTTTAACAATTTCTCACTCGAAATTTCATTTCAATTGCCCATCTTTACTCAATCCCATTTTTAGCAACGTTAATTGAGAATTAACGTTATAACACCTAAAATCTCTTTTATGTAACTCTGGTTTATCATCAACTCTTTATCTTACTTTCCTTTTACTTAATTCAAATAATTAAGTAATATTTATTTTACTCTAATACATTTACTTAACCATTCCTTTCATAACTTCGTTATAAAGCTCAAGTGTTAAACAAAACTTGTTCACACTCTACTTTCGTCATTCAATTGAATTCCATTTCACTTCGATTACTTTTTAAATGATTTCCATTAAAAAGTAATTTTCTAAATTATAATTAATTACGATAATATTTTATTTCAACCATTTACTACATCTGTAGTTAATTTCTTTATTAACCAAAATAACCAGTAAAAACCTTTTTAAAATCTAACAATATTCATTAAACTATTCCCTATTCAGAACAAACTAATTCAGAAATTAATGTAAATAAAGAGTCGATTTATTCACTTAAAACACGTTTACCTTATTAACAAATTTCCATTTGTTTCCCTTTAAATTAATTAATAATATAATAAATTTTAAATAATTCCATTAAATTGTTTCTCAACAACACAATTATCCAAACTTAACCCTTTGAATAATTACCTTATTCTCACATTTTCAAATCTGATTAACATCAGTTTTGACTTTATAAGATCAATTTACAATTGATTATAGCCATAAATATTTATTTCCTTTGAATAAAGTTTTATTCAATATATATACATATATTTTTCAAAATCTATTACCAGTTAAAAATAAATTTCATAACTTCAGTTCTATTGATTTACCTGACGATAAATCGATATAAACAAACAATTTACTTTTAGGCCATTTACTGCCGATTACTTAACCATTTATGTCCAATGGTTAACACACAACTCAGGTTGGTTTTCACATCAATGATCAATAATCAAATCCATCACACCAAACAGAACAGTTCATATATGATAATATGAAAATAAATAATCATTTTGAGGAATTCGGTTGGATTCCTCCAACCTGTCCTTCCCTGTATTCAACTGGCTATCACCAACAGTTCAAACAATTCAAACAGATCCAACAATTCAAACAGTTAAACAATTCAAACCATTAAACACGTTTATTGATAAACGTGACCAATAAGGTAAAATACCTTTATTGGAACTAATCGTTAAAATTACGATTTTGGTATTTTACTGAAATTAAACAACGGTTTAATTTCATCAGTGAAATCAATAAATATATAACTAGCGAACAGTCAATCATAGTAAAAAATAAAAAACCCAATTTATATAAAATATAAATGGGTAAAACTGAGTGAGTTTAACTCACCTTGATCTGGTTCTGTTGTCAACAGCTCGTTTTAATTAAATTAAACGGTCGTCTAATTTAATTAAAAATTCTGGTTGATTCCAAATCTGTCCATTCCTATTCCATAAGGTAGTGTTGGTCAATGCGGTCCCATGATGTTCTGCTTGAAAGTATGACTTCATCGGTACATGGTTTGTCTGGTTATGATCATATATAAGCAAGTTAGAAATAATTTAAGTTAAGGATTTAATTATAGTTATTTATAAATTCCTTACTGGCTAATTAATTATTTAATTACATTGGTTAGGAATTATAAACAGTTGGCTTTCATCTTCTAGTATTACCCTTTCAGATATCACGCAAGTCCCTTACACAGTTAAAACGTGATTTAGTTAAAATAGGTAAACCCTTAATTATAAATAAATCCCAAAATTTTTACATAAGTTAATTACATTTTCATTGTTTGTTTCAGCCGACCCAAATTGATTCTCCTCAGGCCTTCGTATACTTCTATGATTCCATCTCCTGTGCATCCAAAATAGAAGTTCATGGATTTAAGTTAATTATTACCTCAATATAAACTAATTAATTTAAGTATAAATAAGTTAAACCTAAACTAATTACATGTTTAAACATACGGTCAATTTTTTCTTCTGTTTCTCGCTTCAGACTTCGATCCATTTAACCCCAAGCCCGTTGCTTCGAAGAAACCATCCACCGCACCGACGATCTCAACCCATGCCGCCGATCTGACCTTGTCAGAGCCCGCACTGGAGCTTCACCACCCAACGCCAGTAGTGTCGATGAACTTGGCTTCACCGTTCATCTGAAAACCGAGCTCGAACCTCCCTCGTTTTCCCTTCTACCCATCTGTTCTGTCATTTCCGAACTCCATGCACCATTAAACACCCTCCACCGCACCGCTCCTTTGTCTCCACGCAACCACCAGTCTTTACCTCGACCGCTTCCCTTCCGGTCTCGACTGATGTACAGCGGCCCTCTCCTTTTTTTTTCTTTTCTTTTTTTTTCCCTTTTTTTCGTTATATACATATCTAATGAGAAGTTGCAATTTTCTCCATTACTGAAGCCAAAGAAGAAAACGAATGGAGTAGCGTTTATAAAGAGGGGAAACACCGTGGTGACCAAGGTGTTAGGAGGTAGGCCTGCAGAATATAGAATAGCTGTATCGCGTGTGGTGAGAGTTTCAAAATTAACGTGGTTGTCACGGTATTTAGGTAGATTGGTGGCCACGGAAACAAATTGTTTGGGACACATGGTAGTAACAGTGGAGATAATTTAGTTAAAGAAAATATATGGTATTGTATTATAACAAACCTATATCATGAGAAATTGGGTTAAAAACCACCACATACGATTTCTGTTTACTGATAAAAAGGCTAATCTTGGTGTAAGAAGGTATTCCTGACCCAATAGGACAAGTTTCGTCGAAATCCGAGGTCGTATGAAAAAAATTCCTTTATAAAACCAGAAATAAACACGCGTTTAATTTTTTAACGATCACCAGATAAATCAAATTAACTTGAAAACTTGCAATCCAATAATAATTTTTTGATACGAACCCAACGGCACTAGTTTCGTCGCATTCTGAGACTGTTTCCCCGGTAGGCTATTTTTGCGCGCACCGCAATGCCATTCTGAACACCAAATTTGTCGATCTCTAAAAATAACAAACTATATACCCCATCCTGACTCTAATCGACGATACGAACTCAATGGAATTCATTTTGCAGCTTAATTCGATCGTCTGCTCAAGTTACACTCAAATATCTCTCGATTAAATTAACTACGCGCTATAGAAATTTTAACGGGCGTTTACGGTTGCTGTGGTCACATACGACATTGGTTTGCCACACCGTTTGATTTTCTGGCAATAATTTAACGATATGGTCCCAATGAAACTAATTTCATCGAAAACAGAGTCCGTTTGCAAAATGGCCATTTTAAAGGCCGATAACGATTTTCATAGCGTTTATTTCAAAATTTGATTTGGCCATAACTAACAAATTATAACACGAAATCTGAATTTTTCTCTTTTATATGAAAATTATCGTCAATACAGTTCCAACGTTTCTTGTTTCGAGAAAATCCGGCTTATTTTAAATCCTGAACGGCCAATTAAAGTTCAAAATCCAATATTGCGAACTACCGCGCCGCTGCAGCTCTATTTCTAATTAAATTAGAATTTAAACGTTATAACGCCATCGAATAAACGAAATCGTTAGTGTAATTCCAAAATACCCAATATTTCACCACTTTAAACTACCCGTCCACCTTATACTGCCAATTTAACATTTTTCCAGTATCTGAAAATAAAATATTATTATATTATTTAATTAAATAAACAAATTCAAAAATAATTGGTAAAATCCAATAATTTAAATTCAAATAATATTTTAAATAATTAAAATAATTCAAATAATTAGCCAGAAAAATACGGGTTGTTACAGTTTGATTTTCTTTTGGGTTGGAGAAGGCCTAGAGAGGTGAGTTGTAGTTGTACTAATTGAGCCGTATAAAGGAGGTGCTGGCGAAATTTTTCGAAAAGTTAAGGTGTTATAAAATTTTCAGGATTTTTGAAAATTTTTGTTAGTAGGAATTAATTAATATTTTAATTGCAATTAAATTGGCTCAGTTGAAACTGAAAAAGAAGTAAACAAATAATTTGTAACTCAGCTAATCGGGTTTGTTCCCTACCTTAGCAATTTCGAGGACGAAATTATTTTAAGTGGGGAAGAATGTAACGACCCGTATTTTTACGGTAAAATAATTAATTAATTTAATTATTTATATAATGGTTTGGTAATTTAAAATGACCAGAATTAAATAATAGTAAATATTTAATTAAATTAAATAATAGAATAATATATATAATTTTCGAATTGTCGGAAATAGTGGAATTCGCTATGTTGTGTGAACAGATGATTTAACTAATATAATTCAGTTTAAAATTGTATTACGATAACGAATATATTATTTGAGCGATAGTTGAACGTATAAATTATATTATAATTATAATCGAGCCCGTAATGGCGCGAAAGTTCGTAAATTGGTGATTCGAACTTTAAATGAATATACAGAATCTGTTTTAAGTCGGATTTCTGTGAAACAAGAAACGTTCGGAGATGGTAAAGTATATTTTTCTAATGGAAGAGAAAAATCGGGATTTCGTCGTGTTGATTTTGATTTATGTCCAAATCAAATTTTCAAATAGTCGCTATGGAATTCCTTTATAATTTATAACGATATATAAAAGGAATTTCATTATAAATCGAATATCGATTTAATCGGGATTTGAAATATCGAGTTAGAAATTCATATAGGAATATTCTAGAGTTGTATGATTTTCTAGTGTAAATATATACGATAATATTTATTTATAAATAAAAAATTTAATTATTTTTAAAGATATTTAATATTTAAAAAGGTTTATTTAGAGCTATAAAAATAGCCACTTTTGCAAACAACCTCCGTTTTCGATGAAACCAGTTTCATTGGGTCCATAAGGTCGAACTCTAAATGTATGTCCATTTTCCTCGGAATTGGATATCATAGGTGACTACAGGAATTTTTAAACAACGGATACAAATAGAAACAACTTAAAATTCAATAAAATAATAGAATAAACTATTATACTTCTATCCTATAAATATTAGACTATGCACCCTTAACCCTTATTTTTCTTCCGTAGCTGGTCAACACTCATAGCCGCCAACATTTCCTTACTCCACAGAAAAATCGTGCCCTTGAAAAAAATCAAACAAATTCAAAATAAAATCTATAAATCACCAAATTGATATTTTGGGAATCCTACAAGGAGTAGCATCCTATCGGTACCATTTTTATTTCACTCAAACCTCATTGTTGGGGTACGAATTTGAACGCAGGGGATTAGGGCAGGCTATTTAGGGAGATAGCGAAGATCGGATGGAAAGGGAGTCCGGCATCCTGGTACCTGGGTGAAGGCACATCGAAGGACGGAGGCGGATCTAATTCCGATGGTGTATGGTAAGCGTAGCGGTTGATTTGGGGATTGAAGTCAGTTAAATAATGGCATTGGTTTTTGCTGAATGGTGTTGTGGGGGCACACAGCTTGATGGGGGAAAGTACAATGTTGTTTTGTCTGTGTGGGAAGCTAGAGGTTTTTAGCGTGAGGGATTTTGGCGATGGATATATGATGTTTTGTGGAGAAAGTAAGTGTTGTTCGAATTTTTGTTTCATCTTTCTCTTAGTGCGATAACAGAACTTAATGGAGCAAAGATCTCAGACAACCCCAGCGTAGTTAATTACTGGAGAGGCATAGAGTTTTGTGGGAGATGTTAGTTGTGATATTTTACACGAAGAGGTGATACAGATCTCGTGATGTTTGGATATGATATTGATGAAGGAGCGTGTGTTGTTTAAAATAGAAATAAGGTTGTAAACTGATGGTGATTGCGGATGGATTTGTTGTGATGCAGTTTCATATGGTTTGAGTGAAAAGTGGTTTGGTAATACTGACGATTTGTTTTGGAGTTGGCTCAGTGGAGTGGTAAGTGTTTGGGGTAGTGAGTTTTGCTTTGTTATGCAAAAAGTAACTAATTGTTTTAATATTTGCTTGGAGATGGTCCGAGAGGATGCCGACGTTCTATGTTAATCAAAGAGTGTTCGATGCTAGAAGAACAAATAAGGAAGAAAAGGGATGAGCAATGGTATTAAAGGAGGATGACGTGGACATAAGGTATTAATCGGCTAATGGTAATTAAGTGTTAATTTATTTAATCGTTCTATGTTAATCAAAGAATGTACGCAATTTTATAAAAATCGTAACTTTGTCATAAAGTATTAGAATCGAGCGAAACAAGAGATGTTGGAACCGTCTCGACAAATACTACACCATGGAACTGACTGGGAGTGAATTGGAGCTCGCTACAATTTATAGCGAAATAAATTTCTTGATCTGAATCAAAGACAGTTTATCGTTATTTAACGATGATCGTCCAATGTGAGTAAAACTCACCAACTCTATTAATTATATTTTTATAACGTATTTTTAGAACTGATAAGATGATGATTGATTATGTGTGTTAACTATTTGGTTGGACTGCTAAGTGATTGGTTGAAATTATAGATAACGATATATATATATATATATATATATATATATATCGTCAATCGAATATTAATTCTTTTTATCAGAATATTTCATATTGAAATGAAGTTGATGTTAATTATATTGTTTAACATCTGTGATGCAGGGAAACAGGTTGGAGGGATCCAACTGGATTCCTCAATATTTATAATACTGTTCTGTTCATATATTGTAATATATGATGTGATATATAATCTTTTGTTGATTATGTGTGTTTGAATGATATCGATCATTGTGAATTGGTATTTTGAATACCGTAAGAAATACTGGGATATAGAAAAGGGGATTTTCAAAGTGTATTTTGAAAATAAATTATTTATATAAAATCAATGGATTTTATATATAAAAGCAAATGGATTTTATAAAAGAAAATAATTATAAAATAAAACGAGTTATAAAGGAAATATTTATTTGTCAAATAAATAGAATAGAAAAGGAAATAATTGTAAAACGAATTGGAAAGGAAATATTTGTAAACCATTTACAAATAGAATTGAAAAGGAAATATTTGTAAACCATTTACAAATAGAATTGAAAAGGAAATATTTCTAATGAAATAAATAGAGTTAATCAGTTAGAGTTAATCAATTAGAGTTAATCAATTAGAGTTAATCGGTTAGAGTTAATCAATTAGAGTTAATCGATTAGAGTTAATCGATTAGAGTTAATCAGTTAGAGTTAATCGATTAGAGTTTATCGATTATGGTTAAATCAGTTAGAGTTAATCGATTAGAGTTAATCAATTAGAGTTAATCTATTATGGTTAAATCAGTTAGAGTTAATCGGTTAAAGTTAATCAATTGGAGTTGATCAGTTAGAGTTAATCAATTAGAGTTGATCAGTTAGAGTTAATCGGTTAGAGTTAATCAATTAGAGTTAATCAGTTAGAGTTAATCAATTAGAGTTAATCGGTTAGAGTTAATCAGTTAGAGTTAATCAATTAGAGTTAATCTATTATGGTTAAATCAGTTAGAGTTAATCAATTAGAGTTGATCTATTATGGTTAAATCAGTTAGAGTTAATCATTAGAGTTAATCAATTAGAGTTAGTCGAATATAGTTTATTCAAAAAGGAATTATCGAATATAGTTTATTCGAAAGAAATTAATCGAGTATAGTTTGTTCGAAGAAAGGAGTTAATCGAATGTAATTTATTCTAAAGGAGATTATCGAATATAATTTATTCGAAAGAAGATTATTGAATATAATTTATTAGAAAGGAGATTTTCGAATATAATTTATTCGAAAGAAGATTATCGAATATAATCTATTTGAAAGGAGATTATCAAATATAGTTTATTCGAAAGGTGTTAACCGAATACAGTTTATTCGAAAGGAGATTATCGAATATAATTTATTCGAAATGAGTTAATCGAATATTGTTTATTCGAAAAGGAGTTATCGAATATAGATTATTCGAAAAAGAATTATTGTAACAACCCGCACCTCCGTTCACGCAAGATATTGTCCCCAACTTAGCCACTGTATAGGTGTGGGGTTTTGTTCCTCAAAAGGCCTCGGCGTTAGTAAGAGATGGGATCTACTATATAAGTACCCACTTCACACAGGCTTCCACGATGTGGGACTTAGGGGTGTTACATTCTCCCCTCCTATAGAGCCCAACGTCCCCGTTGGCTCACAAACATCTCACCCAGGCGTTGTGGTCCACACAGGAGCCACAATTCCGGCTGGGTATTGGCTCTGATACCAAATGTAAAGACCCGAAAATCCCCACCCTTTGAATCGACCATAAACCATACAGGTTTGAACCAAAAGTTGGAAATATTCGAATACTTTAACTTTGGGAATACAATACATCAAGACAGATAACAGAAGACTTTTATAATCATTACAATAATGTTACATCAGAGTACATTGGATGAATAATACAATGGAAAATTAAATTACAATAAATGTAATACACTGCACAGCAGAAAACTACCGACGCTATGGACACAACATTAAGCTTCGATCCAGAATCCTACTCAATATATCTGCAAAATAAGCTACTCGACTGCCTGTGTGAAAAAAGAGGGCACCCGAGTTTGCAAAGTGAAACAAACTATGGGTCAGTCATGGGACTGGTTTGAGAAATCTTTACTTAACTTATCTAATAAGAAGGCTAATCACAGGACCACGCCGCTAACGTGGAACGGTTTACTCCAATGGATTGCTAGTGCATGATTTAAATAAAGTGAATCGTTAAACAACGCAATGCTTTTTAGAAAAATGAAACCATTATAAGACTCAGGTCCCATCACACATTGCAACGCAAGCCGGAGGATAGAGTTTTACCTTATAATGGTAAAAAATGCTTGATACAATAAAACGGATTTGATATTATTATTAGTGTATATATGTTTGAAAAACATTTCAATCATAATGTATTAATCATAGACGACATAACTACCATATACTATGTCGACATATTAGTTCTAAAATCAAAACCGCATGATGTCGTATTGGAAATTGGGTTTCCATCAAGAGTCAGGGCTAGGGACGATCTCCTAACCGATTCGAGACACTCTAGCAATGTCTCGGATGCTGGCGAACCCTTGGATACAGCAGGTTCGGTCCACAAATACTTTAGTGGATTAGTTATGCCTGAACACGCTCCTCGATCCTATTGGACCTATAAATTGGCCATCGGAGACCAATAAAATTCCGAGGCGCCTCATTCCATCAACCACATAAGTAAAAACGTCAGGCCTTGTAAAAACCCAAACACCACTTCTAGCTAAAAAGAAACGTGTGCACTCCCTACGTTCCCTTGTCCCGTTTTTGACTCTACCGGGGTGTGAGGCTCGCGAGGTAACGTAATACACAAAGCTATGCCTAAATAGGCTATGCTTTGATTATCATTCACAATGCTCTGCTTTTCAACAAAAGCCTCGATCAATTGCATCTTGGCATGTCACATTGACAGTTCACACCATGCGATCGATAACTACCAATATATAACCTTCGAGCTCGTGCGTCTCAAAGAAGGGTGTTAAGCAAGAGAATAAATCCTCTGCCACCACATATATATATTAATAGATATCAATTAAATTACACAGCATGAAATTCAATGTCGGACACACATCCATTTACAAGTCCGTTCTGGGTCTGAACGAATCCGGAGTCACCTAGGTGCTCGCGTATCCAGACAATCAACAAGTACGTCCGAACAAACTACCACTATTAATCCTTTATTGGGAGCGACCCAATGCCAGGCATTAGTCGTCGTCCATTCGATGTGTGGATCGTCGGTCTTCAATCACCGTCTTCAATATCTTCGACTTTTAATCATCATAGTAATTATTCAAAATGGGTTAAACTCGGTCTTTCCAAGTAACTCGCGTATTTTTATAATTAAAAATCAAGTGTTGTAAAGACACATCCAATGCCTCATTCCAATTCAGAATATTCTTTAAATAAAATATTCATATTATTATGGAAAGGTTCCCATTAATTTTATCAAAGATAAATTCTTTTAGATTTATTCTTAAATCTTATTTCCAAAGATTTATTAAAACTCCAATTCAAATTTAATATCCAAAATCATTACTTTACGATTATTCCAATTTAAGAAATAAATCTTATCTTTAATTGGGTTAAAGAATCAATGTCATTTAAAAACATTGTTCACAATAAACCCAAAATCATATTCCAAAATATGGA
This sequence comes from Allium sativum, assembly GCA_030737875.1. Taxonomy (NCBI): domain Eukaryota; kingdom Viridiplantae; phylum Streptophyta; class Magnoliopsida; order Asparagales; family Amaryllidaceae; genus Allium; species Allium sativum. The sequence goes on from CM060912.1 coordinate 156,502,050, forward strand.
ATTTTCACAGAAATCAATCGATATATAATCGATATAAATTTCCGTATCAGACTAATAATATAAATGGAATAAAGACAAAGCCTTTTAAATTCCATATATAGTAACAGTCTTCTTTTACAGAAGCCTATCTCGATTATTTATCAAATAGAATTTCCACTCAATTCCAATTTAATGTATTAAATTGGAAAACTTGGCTTTGGAAAATTTCTCTTTAAATCTTAATAAAAAGATTTTTTTTGAAACAAAAAATCAATGATTAAGTCGCTTTCCGATTTAGAATATCTTTTATATAAAGAATATTTTGAACAAATAATTTATTTCAAATAAAGAATATTTTTGTAAAAAGATATTGAAATAAAGAAATTTGATTTTGGGTTGTTGTGGATGGTGTCTTATATAACACTGTTCTTAAACCCCGTATGAAAGAATAAATCTTTTAACTAAGATTATTAGTGTTTCAATTATACTTATTAATTGGAATTATTGATATGTGAATTGGGTTTACCGTGAACTATGTTTTTAAACGACATTTGTTCTTTAACCCATTTAACAGTGAAAGTATGATTTAAGATTTAAAAGATTATACTTTCACTGTTAATTAGGTTAAAGAACAAATGTCGTTTAAAAACATAGTTCACGGTAAACCCAATTCACATATCAATAATTCCAATTAATAAGTATAATTGAAACACTAGTAATCTAAGTTAAAAGATTTATTCTTTCATACGGGGTTTAAGAACAGTGTTATATATGACACCATCCACAACAACCCAAAATCGAATTTCTTTATTTCAATATCTTTTTAAAAAATATATTCTTTATTTGAAATAAATTCATTGTTCAAAATATTCTTTATATAAAAGATATTCTGAATCGGAAAGCGACTCAATCATTTACCATATATGTAACGACCCAGATTTTTGAACAGTTTATTTTAAATATTTAGTATGGTTTTAAATATTGAATTCATAATATAAATGAATTTTATATTGAATTTATCGAATGAATAATCGATATGCGAATTTATATCAAATATATTGGGTATCGTAATACGAAACGATAATAATTTGCAGTTAAAAAACTGATTCGAAATGATTCAGTCGATCAATATAATTCTAGTTGAATATAGACGAGTTATTTTCAATGACTTTAATCGTTTATTTGATATTGATAGTCTGTATAAGCAAACGAATTAAAGTTTCAGAATATGCTCAGTTAAGTTTAGAATAACGTAAAAATCTGGTAACATCGGTCGTTGTGTTAAGTAGCGGTTTAAAATTTAGTGTGGTGGACCACAAGATATTTTGGTGTAATATTTAATTTCAAATCAAAATAAATTAACAGTACTACAACCACCCTAAACTATATATTGGCCGACCTAAATTCATACTAGTACCATCCTAAACTTTCATTTCGCAGACATAGTTTTTCTGGAGCTAAAAATATGGTCTCTTCTCTTCGATATCCAGGAGACATCAAATTAATGGCAGTACGATTCTGTTTCCTTTCTCTCCTATAAAACCCAGGTCCATCGTGAGATCCTTTTCATTTTCCCCTTCTGTTCTTTTTCTCTGAAATCACGAAAGGCGATTCCTCCTATATAAAAAAAAAAATAAAAAAAAAAAAAAGAAGAGAGTTGAATCGCGAGTTCCAGAAGTCGAAATCAAAGACTGCGACGAAGTCTGGAACTCGAGTAAGCGCTGAGGGCACTTGCGATTGCAGGAAATGGGGTTGTCGAGGCTATCGTGGGATTGTCAGAGAAGATGTTGATGCGGTTGTGGTGGGTAAATGGAGCGATGAGGGTACGGTAGTCTTTTTGGGTCAGAACGTGACGCTCGAAGTCACTACATGGAAGCTGCAAAGTTGAGGAGGGATTCGCAATCAAATTGGAGACCACGAGGTCCTCGCGGTCAACGCCATAGTGAGGCGTGCAAGTCAGAGAAGTTCGAATGGGGGGGATTACGGCTGTGAGGAGCAGTTTCCGAAAGTGAAGGAGAAGTGCTCGGTGAAATACCAAGAAGAAAGAAGTAATTAAGGTAAATAAATTTTAGTTATCTAAATTGATTTAGGATATTTAATTTATATATCAATATATATTAGTTAGACCCAAATGAGTACTGTTGAAAGAAACGAAAATTTTGTTTACTTTGGAAATTTATTTAAAGTGAATTAGTTTATTTAATTGGAAATAGATTAAATATATAGGAATTAGTAGTTTTTGTTTCTTTTATTTAAACTATATTAGTTGATTTAGATTTCAAACTCAAAGTAAATAAAAGAAGTTGGATATTTAATTAAAACAATTTGATGTTTTATTTAAATGAGAAAAGGGATACATATATATAAGACATTTATTTATTCGTTAATTGAAATGTTAATCGTTAAATTGATATTCGTAGGTGAAAGGTGAAATTAACTCGAATAGATTCAGTTGATGATGACTTGAGTAAATTCGTAAACAACGATACAACATTTGAATGGATGATCGGCAAATGAAATCCTGGTGAGTAAATCTCACTCACCTTTTATTTCTAATTATTTTTATTTCGTTAAAAATAATTGTCTGTTGCTTGTGTGAATGTTTTCTGGTTGTTTATATATATTAGTTATTTAGGATATATATATATATATATATATTGGGTTGATTGTTTGGTTGGATTCCCGCAGTCTCATTAGCGGATGCCCGCAGTTTCATAGCGGATGATTACCCTATACGCCCCACGCTATGATTAGTGGATGACCTTCTATACCGCGATATTCTGCCACGAAGCAGAATGGGTATTATTTATGTGCTAACATCTGTGGATGCAGGAAAACAGGTTGGAGGAATCCAACTGGATTCCTCAAAAATATATTATCTGTCTGTTTATTTATTTGCATATATATTGTTATATATGATGTGTTAGAAAAATAAATAATTGGTTGCTTTATCACTGGGCTTAAGCAATGATATTTAAAATATCGTAGAAAGGATATTGGCGATTTAAAAAGGAAAAATTCTATTTTTAAATAGAATTTGAATTTTAAATGGAAATAAAATATAAAACTTGTTTTTTTGAAAAATATAACAAGTAGTTTCTTTTTAAACGAAGTTTATAAATAGTTCTTTTATGAAGTGAAAAGAATTATCATTTGATAATTCAGAAATAGGAATACAAGCATGGAATTTGAATTTGAAAGGGAATTTCAAAATAGGATTTGAAATGAAATTTTAAAATATATAACTCAAATGAAATTTGAGTATGATATTTGAATAGTAGAATTTTAAAAGGAGTTTAAATATTTGAATTTTAAAAGAAGATTGAATATTAGAAATTCAAATAGAAGTTCAAATAGAATTTGAATAGACGAAATTTGAATGAAAATATAATTTGAATTCAAAGGAATTCGAATAAAGAATTTTCAAATAAAATTTGAAATATAGAATTTCAAAGAAGAATTTCAAAATAAAATTTGAAATATAGAATTTCAAAGAAGAATTTCAAAATAAAATTTGAAATATAGAATTTCAAAGAAGAATTTCAAAATAAAATTTGAAATATAGAATTTCAAAGAAGAATTTGAATAGAATTTGAATTATAGTATTTCAAAGAAGAATTCAAATGTGAAATGTGAATAGAGATTTGAATGGAATTTAGATATGAAATTCGAATTGAGATTTGAAATAGAAATTCAGGTGTTGAAAATGAATTTGAATAATAGAAATTCAAATGGTGTTGAAATGAATTTGAATAATAGAAATTCAAATGGTGTTGAAATGAATTTGAATAATAGAAATTCAAATGGTGTTGAAAATGAATTTGAATAATAGAAATTCAAATGGTGTTGAAAATGATTTTGAATAATGGAAATTCAAATGGTGAGTTTTCAAATGAGGCTGGAAACGAATTTGAATATTAGAATTCAAATGAAAAATGGAATTTGAATATAAGAGATTCAAATTGAATTCAAATAGGATTTGATCTATGGAATTTGAATATGAAATTCAAATGAGTTTTAAACTATGGAATTTCAAATATAGAATTTAAAAAGGAGTTTGAATATTTGAATTCCAATAGAATTCAAATATAGAAATTGGATTATAACAGTTCAAATGGAATTTAAATATAGAATTTGAATAAGAGAATTCAAATGAATTCAAACATCAAATTTGAATATAGGGAATTCAAATAGAAATTCAAATATTGAATTTGAAAAGGAATTGGGATTTGAAATATAGAATTCAAAAGAAGATTGAAATTGGAATCAAGGGATTCAAGTGGAGTTAAATGAAGTTGAATCCATTTTAAAGAAGTTTAAAAAGTTTATATATATATAAATATAATTAAAACGAACTCGCCGCAGCGCTGCAGTTCGTAAATTGGCAATTCGAACTTCAATCAAGTATACAGGACTCAATTGAAGTCGGATTTCTTTGAAACAAGTAACGTCAGGACCGGTTTGATAATAGTTTTCTAATGAAGGAGAAAAATCTGAATTTCGTCGTATAGATTTTGAGTTATGTCAAAATCAAATTTTCAGAAAAAACAGCGCCAGAACCATTAAAAAACCATAACGGTTTATTTAATTAAATTAAAGGATTTTAAGCAAATAAAAATCGAAATTTCTATTTAGAAAAATCCAGATTTGAGTTATAAAATATATGTGAACTCCAGTGGAGTAATGAGTTGATTTCTGAAACAGAAACCAGATTTTGATTTATTTAACAGAGTTAACTAATTCGAATAGAAATTAGTTAATGAGATTTCGAATGAATATTGAGCTTTAAATAAGTGAATTCGATTTGAGAATTTATATTCGAAATCAAAAGGAAACTAGTATTGAAATTGGAATTCAATTTGGTTGTGAGCAAGTTAAGCATTTTATTTGAACATGTATGTTCAACAAAGAAGTGAAATAGGCAAAATGACTAATTAAAGAATAAATGGGCGAAACTGAATTCAAACGATTAGATGGTATTGAATTGAATTGAAAACAGGTGAACAGGTGTTAAACAGATATGGGATGAAGTATATGAAGTTATTAATGTAGTGCTCGACAAAAAGGTACATGTTTAATTCATATATGGGTTTTATGCGCCGTATCGGCAAGCCGCTTGGCTTTTCCTTTTTCTTTTTTTGATTGAGGAAGATACCGGGAAGCTATTTGAAATTTCCCGATGCTCCCGATACAGGGGAGGTTATGGCGAATTTTTCCGGAAATTTAAGAAGTTAGAATATTTTTAAGATATTTTGATAATTAGAAATCATTGTATCAACGTATTGAATATTCGATAGGAAAGTGAATATCAAAATCGAATATTGTAAACAAAAAAGGGATAGAGATAAGTGATTGGAATTATTCCCAATTGCAAATAGAGATATTTTCTAATATATAGAAAATAAAAGAAGTTAATATTTGGAAACGTTTTCCAAAAAAACGTAAAGAGCCAATATGGTTATTGAAAATATTTGGGTAACAAATATTGATAGAAAAAAATAGAGAAGTGGTTTAATTAATGAAATATTAATTAAAGAGCCCAGTGATTTGTTTGATATGTTGATTGAACACTTGTTTTTATTCGATAGTTAAATCACAGACTATCGAAGTTTTTGACCATCGTTGTCAATATGGAGAGACCGGTTGGATTATTATCCGAAGAACCACTCCGTATCGGCATAAGCGTTGCGAACCAAGTATGCTGAATATATTGAAGACGGAGTAAAGTGCAAGGGCTTTTCTAGTAATAGAAATAGTGCCTTCGGTTTCGTTCAATCCCAGAACGAACGTAAATGGACGAATGTCTGACAGAGTATTTCCAATGATCAAATGGGTTGGTATGTATGAATATATATGGTTGCGACGGATTTATCCCTTAGCATAATATCCAGAATATTTGTGCAAACTCAACTAGTGATCAACGGATCTGACGATGTGGCATTCAAAGTGATTGTGCTATCAATGAATGGTAAGTATGCGTAGCCTCAGGCCTCAACAACCGGGAAAGGACAAAAATCGGGCAGGCAGCATGGCTATGTGGGTCGCACCCATTAGGGTGTATAATCACCTATCTAGAGAAATTCCTTTTGTTTCTAAATCTATCGATTCTGCCCATTCGGGAAACGGTGGTTTGAGTCCAACCGTTGGTGATATACGTTCGATACACTCAAGCGAAATGAGTGGTCGGTCATGTGTGGGCCGGGTTGCAAGATGTTCTTGTTGAACCCAGGTGTATTCGCCTCTAGAGATACATCATCGGGAGGTGGTTCCATACCTTGTCCTGTTGGAAATCCAATCTCCAATAAGCGCCATGCGGTTTTTGATTTTATACGATATATGTGGAACGTGAGATGCAAGCGTTCTGCTATTTGGTTATTTACTTGATGTAGACATTATTATAATATCACTGGATTTTTGTATCAAAGTGTTTTGGGTTATAGTAAGGTAAAAACCGTCCGTGTTTATGTGTGGGCTGGTCTTACTATTATCTTTCTTTCGAAAAGAGTTTTGAAAGTTAAACAAGTGGTTGGAGTTTACTCACACCAGTCCCATGACTGACCCAGAGTTTATTTTGTTTTGTTTTCCCTAAACTCTTGGGTGCCCAAATTTGTACGGGCAGTCAAGTGTTTCAGGCTTTTACAGATACACTTGGAGGAGCTTGAAGCAGGAGGCTTCAACATTAGTTATTTAGAGTTACTTCCGCTGAATCAAATGTTATGTGTACTCTGATGATGGTATGTATATATGCACCAACAGATTTGTATTTCAAAGCTTATGTTATATAATATATTTTATTCGTTCCGCTGTGAGTTGTGATCTTCGTTTTCTCCTATTCTAATATTTCTTTCTTTCTATTTCTCATCCTCTAACTTCTTTCTATTAATGGTTCGTATTTCTGTGTTATTTGGGTTGGACGTGTGTTGTATTTAGTCAACTCAGATAGCACGGATTTGCGGGTCGTTACAGGTGGTATCAGAGCTGGTTGCTTAATTGGTACGGATGATAGGGGGTTCTCGCTTCGCGTTTGGTGGCGAACGGGAGACTCTTACCCCTACATCTCCCGATAATGTGGGTTGGTCGAGTCGAGAGGCTGGCCGTAAAAGCAGTTCTGAGGTATCTCTGTAAGCCACGCTGGGAGGTTAGCCCAGTGCCGAGGGAGGAGAGGATGGTTGAAAAGCCTACTCGAATCCCGGGGTCATTACAGGTGGTATCAGAGCTTAGGTTGAGCGAACACCTAGGCTTGTGTGGCATGTGCTCATTAGAGATAGGGTCAGTAGTACCCTAGAATGAGTTGAGCGTATATATACGAGAGAGCGTATTTGTAATTTGATATAAAAGTTGTTTTATATTGTGTTGGCTAGTCTGTTGAGTGGTTTATGAATTCTGGTCGAATTGTGGGACGCCACAAAGTCGATAGGAATTTCTAAACACTTGAACAGAAGATTGAACACAGTATTATTTTGAAGTGGGTGAATGAAATAATTTTACCCAAATTTCTATTTTGATATAAAAGAATAATTTTCTAGAATTATTATATGGATGTGTTGGATGTTGATTTTATAATCAAATGAGATTATAAATTTAGAATGGTTATTTATAACCAGAATAGAATTTGTATAGAAATTAAATATACAAATGAGATGAATTAGAATTAAATTCAAACTAGAATTAAGAATTCAAAATCCTGGGAAGTTGAAAAATATTTTTCAAAGTATATTAAAATAATATAGATTTGTTTTAAAGATTTGAAAGGAAATCATGGATTTTGAAATAATAAAGCACTGAACTCACTTCAGTGGCTGGGAAATTATCCTGATGATGATTGCAACCTCATCAGTGTTCATTTTCGAGTTTCTAAGTGATGGATTGCTACCTTGGAAAAGTTTTGATGGAAAATTGGTTTGAAAGAAAACAAGTGGTTTGAAATTCAAATATTTTGAATTTGAGATAGTGACAAATATATATGTATGTATTTATGGGATTTCAATATTGATTTGAAATGAAAACCCTGGGATTTGGATTCTGGAAATGAAATTTAAACAAGTTAAATAAATCAAATGAATGAATTGATTTAGAATCAATTTGAATGCATGTGAATGAGAAACCAAATGTTTTGGTAGAACTAGAATTTGTTGAAATATGAAGAGGTGAGTTTCAACATAAAGGAGTTGAAAAGAAATAGGTTTGTACCATTTTTCCTACCTTAGCAATTTCGAGGACGAAATTATTTTAAGGGGGGAAGAATGTAACGACCCAGATTTTTGAACAGTTTATTTTAAATATTTAGTATGGTTTTAAATATTGAATTCATAATATAAATGAATTTTATATTGAATTTATCGAATGAATAATCGATATGCGAATTTATATCAAATATATTGGGTATCGTAATACGAAACGATAATAATTTGCAGTTAAAAAACTGATTCGAAATGATTCAGTCGATCAATATAATTCTAGTTGAATATAGACGAGTTATTTTCAATGACTTTAATCGTTTATTTGATATTGATAGTCTGTATAAGCAAACGAATTAAAGTTTCAGAATATGCTCAGTTAAGTTTAGAATAACGTAAAAATCTGGTAACATCGGTCGTTGTGTTAAGTAGCGGTTTAAAATTTAGTGTGGTGGACCACAAGATATTTTGGTGTAATATTTAATTTCAAATCAAAATAAATTAACAGTACTACAACCACCCTAAACTATATATTGGCCGACCTAAATTCATACTAGTACCATCCTAAACTTTCATTTCGCAGACATAGTTTTTCTGGAGCTAAAAATATGGTCTCTTCTCTTCGATATCCAGGAGACATCAAATTAATGGCAGTACGATTCTGTTTCCTTTCTCTCCTATAAAACCCAGGTCCATCGTGAGATCCTTTTCATTTTCCCCTTCTGTTCTTTTTCTCTGAAATCACGAAAGGCGATTCCTCCTATATAAAAAAAAAAAAAAAAAAAAAGAAGAGAGTTGAATCGCGAGTTCCAGAAGTCGAAATCAAAGACTGCGACGAAGTCTGGAACTCGAGTAAGCGCTGAGGGCTCTTGCGATTGCAGGAAATGGGGTTGTCGAGGCTATCGTGGGATTGTCAGAGAAGATGTTGATGCGATTGTGGTGGGTAAATGGAGCGATGAGGGTACGGTAGTCTTTTTGGGTCAGAACGTGACGCTCGAAGTCACTACATGGAAGCTGCAAAGTTGAGGAGGGATTCGCAATCAAATTGGAGACCACGAGGTCCTCGCGGTCAACGCCATAGTGAGGCGTGCAAGTCAGAGAAGTTCGAATGGGGGGGATTACGGCTGTGAGGAGCAGTTTCCGAAAGTGAAGGAGAAGTGCTCGGTGAAATACCAAGAAGAAAGAAGTAATTAAGGTAAATAAATTTTAGTTATCTAAATTGATTTAGGATATTTAATTTATATATCAATATATATTAGTTAGACCCAAATGAGTACTGTTGAAAGAAACGAAAATTTTGTTTACTTTGGAAATTTATTTAAAGTGAATTAGTTTATTTAATTGGAAATAGATTAAATATATAGGAATTAGTAGTTTTTGTTTCTTTTATTTAAACTATATTAGTTGATTTAGATTTCAAACTCAAAGTAAATAAAAGAAGTTGGATATTTAATTAAAACAATTTGATGTTTTATTTAAATGAGAAAAGGGATACATATATATAAGACATTTATTTATTCGTTAATTGAAATGTTAATCGTTAAATTGATATTCGTAGGTGAAAGGTGAAATTAACTCGAATAGATTCAGTTGATGATGACTTGAGTAAATTCGTAAACAACGATACAACATTTGAATGGATGATCGGCAAATGAAATCCTGGTGAGTAAATCTCACTCACCTTTTATTTCTAATTATTTTTATTTCGTTAAAAATAATTGTCTGTTGCTTGTGTGAATGTTTTCTGGTTGTTTATATATATTAGTTATTTAGGATATATATATATATATATATTGGGTTGATTGTTTGGTTGGATTCCCGCAGTCTCATTAGCGGATGCCCGCAGTTTCATAGCGGATGATTACCCTATACGCCCCACGCTATGATTAGTGGATGACCTTCTATACCGCGATATTCTGCCACGAAGCAGAATGGGTATTATTTATGTGCTAACATCTGTGGATGCAGGAAAACAGGTTGGAGGAATCCAACTGGATTCCTCAAAAATATATTATCTGTCTGTTTATTTATTTGCATATATATTGTTATATATGATGTGTTAGAAAAATAAATAATTGGTTGCTTTATCACTGGGCTTAAGCAATGATATTTAAAATATCGTAGAAAGGATATTGGCGATTTAAAAAGGAAAAATTCTATTTTTAAATAGAATTTGAATTTTAAATGGAAATAAAATATAAAACTTGTTTTTTTGAAAAATATAACAAGTAGTTTCTTTTTAAACGAAGTTTATAAATAGTTCTTTTATGAAGTGAAAAGAATTATCATTTGATAATTCAGAAATAGGAATACAAGCATGGAATTTGAATTTGAAAGGGAATTTCAAAATAGGATTTGAAATGAAATTTTAAAATATATAACTCAAATGAAATTTGAGTATGATATTTGAATAGTAGAATTTTAAAAGGAGTTTAAATATTTGAATTTTAAAAGAAGATTGAATATTAGAAATTCAAATAGAAGTTCAAATAGAATTTGAATAGACGAAATTTGAATGAAAATATAATTTGAATTCAAAGGAATTCGAATAAAGAATTTTCAAATAAAATTTGAAATATAGAATTTCAAAGAAGAATTTCAAAATAAAATTTGAAATATAAAATTTCAAAGAAGAATTTCAAAATAAAATTTGAAATATAGAATTTCAAAGAAGAATTTCAAAATAAAATTTGAAATATAGAATTTCAAAGAAGAATTTGAATAGAATTTGAATTATAGTATTTCAAAGAAGAATTCAAATGTGAAATGTGAATAGAGATTTGAATGGAATTTAGATATGAAATTCGAATTGAGATTTGAAATAGAAATTCAGGTGTTGAAAATGAATTTGAATAATAGAAATTCAAATGGTGTTGAAATGAATTTGAATAATAGAAATTCAAATGGTGTTGAAATGAATTTGAATAATAGAAATTCAAATGGTGTTGAAAATGAATTTGAATAATAGAAATTCAAATGGTGTTGAAAATGATTTTGAATAATGGAAATTCAAATGGTGAGTTTTCAAATGAGGCTGGAAACGAATTTGAATATTAGAATTCAAATGAAAAATGGAATTTGAATATAAGAGATTCAAATTGAATTCAAATAGGATTTGATCTATGGAATTTGAATATGAAATTCAAATGAGTTTTAAACTATGGAATTTCAAATATAGAATTTAAAAAGGAGTTTGAATATTTGAATTCCAATAGAATTCAAATATAGAAATTGGATTATAGCAGTTCAAATGGAATTTAAATATAGAATTTGAATAAGAGAATTCAAATGAATTCAAACATCAAATTTGAATATAGGGAATTCAAATAGAAATTCAAATATTGAATTTGAAAAGGAATTGGGATTTGAAATATAGAATTCAAAAGAAGATTGAAATTGGAATCAAGGGATTCAAGTGGAGTTAAATGAAGTTGAATCCATTTTAAAGAAGTTTAAAAAGTTTATATATATATAAATATAATTAAAACGAACTCGCCGCAGCGCTGCAGTTCGTAAATTGGCAATTCGAACTTCAATCAAGTATACAGGACTCAATTGAAGTCGGATTTCTTTGAAACAAGTAACGTCAGGACCGGTTTGATAATAGTTTTCTAATGAAGGAGAAAAATCTGAATTTCGTCGTATAGATTTTGAGTTATGTCAAAATCAAATTTTCAGAAAAAACAGCGCCAGAACCATTAAAAAACCATAACGGTTTATTTAATTAAATTAAAGGATTTTAAGCAAATAAAAATCGAAATTTCTATTTAGAAAAATCCAGATTTGAGTTATAAAATATATGTGAACTCCAGTGGAGTAATGAGTTGATTTCTGAAACAGAAACCAGATTTTGATTTATTTAACAGAGTTAACTAATTCGAATAGAAATTAGTTAATGAGATTTCGAATGAATATTGAGCTTTAAATAAGTGAATTCGATTTGAGAATTTATATTCGAAATCAAAAGGAAACTAGTATTGAAATTGGAATTCAATTTGGTTGTGAGCAAGTTAAGCATTTTATTTGAACATGTATGTTCAACAAAGAAGTGAAATAGGCAAAATGACTAATTAAAGAATAAATGGGCGAAACTGAATTCAAACGATTAGATGGTATTGAATTGAATTGAAAACAGGTGAACAGGTGTTAAACAGATATGGGATGAAGTATATGAAGTTATTAATGTAGTGCTCGACAAAAAGGTACATGTTTAATTCATATATGTAACAACCCGAAAATCTGGGCCAGTTTAAAAATTTTATTTTGGCAATTTTAGTGAATTTTGATTATTTAAAATGAATTATTTTAAATAATATCGACGAGAAATTTATTTAGAATATAATTCGACGTATATATTATATACGTCGTCGTTAGAATATATTATAATTATATATAATTATAAAAGGAATTGAAAATGGCGCGGTAGTTCGAAAATTCGATTTCTAATTTCAAATGAATATACAGAATTCAATATAAGTCAGAATTGAACGAAACAAGAAATATTTGAATCTGTATAACTATATCTTTGTAACGAAGTTAACAAACTGAGATTTCATCTTAGAAATGATAAGATATGTCCAGTTGAAAATTAGAAATAGTCGCTGTGGAATTTATATATATTTTAATATAATATATGGCCCTTAAAAATAGCCATTTTGCAAACGACCTCGGATTTCGACGAAACCAGTTTTGTTGGATTCGCAGTGTAAAGTTATTGCTAGATTCCAAATTTCATAATTTTTCGAATCAATATGTGAGCGTGGCAAAGGAAAACGCGTTTGACCAGTTTCAGTTGATTTTAATCGACTGGAAATTGGCCATTTTTCAAACAGTCTCAGAATTCGACGAAACTAGTTTTGTTAGGACCGTATCGTCAATACGAAGCTAGAAAATATTTTTCTGCAATTTATAGAGTTATTATGTGACCCCGGTAATTTGAAATGTACGTTTAAAATTCAATATAGTGATTTAAATGTAAATTTAACGGAAACTGATTCAAACGGTCGAATCAGCTTACGATACATATCCCATTGTGTTCGGAATGGGGGTAATTCGCTATGGACGACAGGCGGTGGGCCTCGTTTCGAGGTCTTAGGTAAAAGTCAACTTTATGCAATTAAATTAATAAAAAAAAAAAAAAATATCTTTCTCTTTTATCCTCCAGGCCCCCCCCCCCGTTCAAAAAATTAAATTTCAGAATAAAAAAAAAAGAGGAAAAAAAAAAAAAAAAAGAAACCTAACCTAAACCGAAGCCGCCGCCTTACCTCAGAGCCACCGCCGACGAACCCTCGCGACGCCGCCCTCCGTTCAGCCTCCTCCTTCCCACTGCTTCTCCTCCTCCCTCGCATGGAACCCCAGAACGCGCCGCGTCGAGGAACAAATCGCGAGCCCCTCCTCGAGGCCAGCTCCTCCACGACGAACTCCTGCCGCCGACCCCTCGCCCCCCTTTCTTCGCAGCATAAAGTAAGTCGTTTTTATTTTTATTTTATTTTTTTTATTTTACTTCTGAAAAATTTCGATTTTTATGTATTAGAAAGATTATATTTTTAATGCATTAAAGATTTTATTTTTATCATATATAAAAGACAGGATTTTTAAATTATAAAAGACCTAATTTTTAATGTATGTAAGTTGCGATTTTTATATATTTATTAAAATTGTAAAGATGGGATTTTTACAGTAGAAAAGGTAGAATTTTTAACACTGTAAAGCTTTGATTTTTAGTTGGAGGAAAATATGATCTTTGTTCATATAAAATATAATTTTTATATAAGCGAGAAGTCTAAAAAATTCGATTTTTATATATTGAACTTTGAAATAAAAATTCGATTTTTATATATTGAACTTAGAAATAAAAATTCGATTTTTATATATTGAACTTTGAAATAAAAATTCGATTTTTATATATTGAACTTAGAAATAAAAATTCGATTTTTATATATTGAACTTTGAACTAAAAAAATTCGATTTTTATATATTGAACTTTGAAATAAAAATTCGATTTTTATATATTGAACTTAGAAATAAAAATTCGATTTTTATATATTGAACTTTGAAATAAAAATTCGATTTTTATATATTGAACTTAGAAATAAAAATTCGATTTTTATATATTGAACTTAGAAATAAAAATTCGATTTTTATATATTGAACTTTGAACTAAAAAAATGTGATTTTTATATATTGAATAACAAAGTAAAAATTCGATTTTTACGTATGTAGTGAAAGCAGCAACGAAGGTGACAAAAAGGCGAAACGACGAAGACTTCTCCAAATGAAGAGCCGTGGAGCTAGGATAGCTATCAGTGAGAATTTCTCACCTTTCAATTCTTTTTCTAGATATATATATATACTAGGATGCAGACGGTGCTTAGTAGCACCCGACACAATCGTCCACAGACCATGGACTTGTTTGTTTGGCTGTTTGGTTATTGATTGTGATATTGGTTTGAATGTGGTTTGTGGTGTGAAAAATCGAATCGATAAATTGGTTAGGATTAGACGTGCGCCGTTATAAGGCGAAGGAGTAAGGCTAGGTTAGACTCTTACTCCAAGTTTTGTGGTTTGCATAACGAATTGATTTGATTGATGTGTGAATGGCGTGGGCCTTCACTAGACCGGGGATAAGGCTAGGCCTCGTCCCGTTTCTAGTATCGTGCCGTTATGCCGCCGAAATTTTCTAAAATATGTTAGAAAAATAAAAATATCATTTTATTGAATAAATGAATTGAATAGAAATTCATAGGTTGAAATAAAATGTTTTATCGTTAAAAATATAATTTTTAACGTGAATATGAAAATAGTGAAGTGAATAAATAAATATTCATTTATAAACCAGACGGTTTGTTTATGTACACCTATTTGAATGACGCTGATTGGGTCGATAAATTTTACACATCGCCTAACTGCACAAATAAAATATGTGTTTGATTGTTTGAAACCCCACACGGGTGTTAGGATGAAATTTGAAGTTCACTCATCCTGATTGATTAAATATGTCGATCGATTGATTGACAGGCTGTTATAAGCGTTGAATATCTATATTTGATGCTTATACAGTGTAGTGCACTTTGGTTGATGGTTGATTATTTTTAATGCTATTATATACATGTGTTGTATGAAAATCCATATAATTAATTTTATATGGTAATTGATTGGGCCTCATTCCAGTTTTGAAAAAGAAATATTTGAAAAAGAAATATTTGAAATAGAATATTTGAAAATAAAGGAATATATGAAGCCGTGTTGATTAGATTGACGCCATTTTGACGTGAACGATATTTATATCGATTTTAAAAACGATTTCGAAATGAAATGAATTGAAAACGAATTCAAATTGAATTGAAAACGATTTCGAAATGAATTGAATTGAAAACGATTTCGGAATGAATTGAATTGAAAACGATTTCGAAATGAATTGAATTGAAAACGATTTCGAAATGAATTGAATTGAAAACGATTTCGAAATGAATTGAATTGAAAACGATTTCGAAATGAATTGAATTGAAAACGATTTCGAAATGAATTGAATTGAAAACGATTTCGAAATGAATTGAATTGAAAACGATTTCGAAATAAATTGAATTGAAAACGATTTCGAAATGAATTGAATTGAAAACGATTTCGAAATGAATTGAATTGAAAACGATTTCGAAATGAATTGAATTGAAAACGATTTCGAAATGAATTGAATTTTAAAACGATTTCGAAATGAATTGAATTGAAAACGAATTCAAATGGAATTGAAAGCGAATTGAAATGAATTCAAATTGAATTGAAATTTGAATTGAATAGAAATGAATTTTGAAACGAATTTATAAAGAAGAATTCAATTTTGATTTGAATTGAAAAGGAAGTTGAAATTGCTTTTGAAACGAATTTAAAACCATTTATATAATTCGTTTTAAATAGTAATCGACGAAATATATATTATATATATTATATATATAATATAATGGCCTGAATAGAACGCGCCGCGCTGCGGCAGTTCGCGAATTTCGATCATTTGTTTCAAACGGACATTACGGGAGATCCGACCGTCGGATTCTCCTAAAACCGGAACCGTTGGGTTCGTATCGAAAAGAGCTTTCTAATGAATGTTAGAAATTTGAAATCTAACGGTTGGATTTGGAGATACGTCCAAATCAAATTCGAAAAAGGTCGCTGTAAGTGCAGTTCGATGGCCGTTAATGGAAATCGACCGTACGGGCCTTGATAAAATTATTAAAAATAGTAATAATTTGTGTAAAATCATAAGAAATGATTTGTGAAAGTTTGGGATGAAAAACTCCATATTTGAAAAGATAAAAATAGATTTTTATCGAAATGAACTAGTTTTGAACTAGAATTATAATTCTATTTATTTTTAAATAAATAAATTGAATTTGAAATGGTTTTGAAAATAACCAAAATTTCCAATGATTGCATTGGAGTGGATTTGAATCGAAATTGTCTTCGGAATATTTCGATGTTGGAATTCGTGATATTACAGGTGTTGTTATGGAAATTTGAAAGATATATATGTATATCGTTATTTCCAATACGACATTTGTTAATCGTAGAATTTGATATTGAATATAGGCCGATATAGTTTCTATTCAGAGCCTTGTATTGAATATCGAATGTGATTTGGGTTTGTCGTGAATGGTGTCTTCACTAACACTGTTCTTGAACCCAGTTGAGAAAAGATTAAATCTTTTTATTTAGATTTAATGAAGTGTACCAATTAAATGATATTTAATTGGAATTGAATTGATATTGATTTTTGGGTTTATCGTGAACAGTGTTTTAAATAACACTTGTTCTTTAACCCGATAATTAATGGGATGTGACTTTGGGTTTATCGTGAACCGTGTTTTAAATGACACTGATTCTTTAACCCAGTCACAGATTAAAACTAAGTGGAGTTTTAATGAATCTTTAATTAGATTGAAAAGATCGAGAATGGAGTATCACCAGTTTTGCTCCAGGCGATAGTTAAATCTTTAATTAGATTTGAATGTGAAATTTAGAAACTAACTGGCGGTTAGCCAAGCAGAATGGTTTTCTGGATATTGATCTGATGTTGGTTTCGGCCTTCGGGGTTAATATTTGGGGAATTATTCTCTTGATTAATTTACGGTTAGTGACTAATGAATTGGAATGAGGCGTATGTTGTGTTTGTGTAACACTTTTATAATATATACGCGAGTTATTCGGAAAGACCGGGTTTATCCCATTCTGAATAACTGATACGACGATAAGTCGAAGATGAAGACGATGGTCGAAGACCGGAAGTCTTCACGTCGTTTGGGTGATAACTGATGATCTTGATTGGGCTGTACACCCAAGAAGATGGAAACAGTTAGTGATCGTCCAGACGTACTTGGAGATCGATGGATATGCGGGGTACTAGGTGCCTCCGGTTTCGTTCAGACCCAGAACGGACTTGTAAATGGACTGTGTGTCTGACATCGGATTTCATTCTGTGTGACTGATATCGGTTGCATAGGATGGCTTGCCTGTGTGGCATGCTAAGATGCAAATGATCGAGGCTTCTGTTGAAAAGCAAAGTCTTGTGGTGATGATCAAAGCACGGCCTTTGTGGCGTAGCTTTGTGTAACGTTTACCTCGCGTGTTTCACACCCGGTATGAACCAAAAACGGGAGACGGACCTCAGGGAGGGCATGCGTTTCTTTCTAGCTAGAAGTGGCGTCAGTGGTTTTACACGCCCTGACGAGTTTGACTTATGTGGTTGTTGCTGTTGCGAGGCGCCTCGGTTATATCGGTTTCGGCCGAATGCATTCTGGTCGGCTGACGGACCAGACTTACACCCCATAGGGTGGGGAGACGTATTGTTCAGGCATAATAATCCACTCCGTGTGGACCGGCCCTGACGATCCAAGGCTTGCCTGCGCGCTTGCCTGAGACATGGGCTAGATTGTCTCGAATCGGTTGAGGACTATCTTTTGCCTCGGTTCATAGATGGAAACCCAATTTCCAAATACGAGACTTTGCGGTTTTGATTGTATATCCTATATATGGCGACATAGTGGGATGGGGCGCTCATGCCGCCTATGATTGATACTTATGATTTGAAGTGTTTTATATACTATGCACTTATAATAGTATCAAATGATTTGTTTTAAACGTATCAAGCATTCTTTGGCTGTTATAAGGGAAAACCCTATCCTCGACTGCGTTGCATTGTGTGATGGGACCTGGGTCTTATAACAGCTTCATTTTTCTTTATTTAGCATTGCGCTGTTGGTTTTATGCACTGGTATTCTTGGGAGGAAACCCGTTCCGTGTTATACGGCGTGGTCCCTTGATTTACCTAATGATTTGAAATAAAGATTAATAACTGTTTTAGTTCTCACACCAGTCACATGACTGACCTGGAGTTTATTGTTTTAACCTAAACTCTGGGTGCCCCTATTTTCGACACGGGCAGCTAGTAGTTTTGGTTTTGCAGATTTATATTCACAGGATCCTGGTTTACAGCTGGAACGATATCCGGAAAGCTTTGTATCCGTATATCTCATTCTAGTTGTGTATTGTATTATTTTCCGCTGCTATGTATTTAAATGTAATTTAAATCTCTGATATTTCTGTGTAATATTCATTTATACTCTGTATATTCTTGTAATCTGATGCATTGTTGTAATATACAATGAAATGTTCTTCTGTATGCGTTCTGTTTTGTCGTGTTCTCAAACGATAGGGCGTTTCGAACGGTCTGGGTCGGTTTAGCGACTGGTTCGGACCGAGCGAAGTTCTTTGCCGTCACATTTGGTATCAGAGCTTTGGTTTACAAAGCTAGAGAACAAGGCACATTGGAATCATACGAAAGAATTCATCAGATATTGGATTAGTAATATCCAATGGGAATGACTCGTTAGAGATGGGATCAGTAGTATCCTAGAACGAGTGTGAAGAGTATATTTTTAAAATGAAAACAAAGTTTAGTTTTGAAAATCTAAATCAATTATCCGTATTTGATTATTTATTTGTATGAATATGGACAATCTAATATATAATGGTTTTGTATATACGCGTCATGAACGTATATTCGAAATTTTAATATATTGGATAGATATAGAATCACATTCTAGACACCCGGAGATGGTTCTGATGATTGATCGATCATCATCCGAATTTATGTTCGAGTTTCGAAGGTGCGATTTTCTATATATTTCCATTAGGCTGGTGTGAGAACCAAATCTAAAATAGATAGGGCTTATCGTTGTGATTTGGCATCAAAAATTTGATTTTTGTATATGTATCAAAATTATGAATTTGAAACGTTAAATTCACTAATTGATTGATGTTTGTGTTGTTTGTTTAATTGTTTGATAATTTTGAACCGTTTAGCCTAATTATATCAAATATTGAACGATATTGAAAATTGGTCGCATCTGCTTGCATATACATATATATCATTGAACAGGTCATAGCAAGGAGGCTAGAGCCGAAGAATAAAATTTGTTTGCCCGACAAATAGGTACATGTTTACTACATAATTTACTGTTTTGTTTGGGTGATGATGATTTTGTGAGCCTATTGGCTAGCCGCTTGGCTTTTTCTTTTTCTTTTTGAGATCTGAAGGACCGGGGAAGCTATTTGAAATTCCCCGATGCTCCCGGTGCAGGGGAGGTTATGGCGAAATTTTTCAAAAATTTAGGGTGTTAGCCAAATTTTTGAAATTTTGGAAATTCTCAGAAACTAAAGAGTTGGAGAATGGAAACCAGATCGAACGTAGAGCTGAATAATCAAACCACTTTCGACTTTGTTCCTTTTCGGGGACGAAAAGTTTTAAGTGGGGGAGATTGTAACAACCCGAAAATCTGGGCCAGTTTAAAAATTTTATTTTGGCAATTTTAGTGAATTTTGATTATTTAAAATGAATTATTTTAAATAATATCGACGAGAAATTTATTTAGAATATAATTCGACGTATATATTATATACGTCGTCGTTAGAATATATTATAATTATATATAATTATAAAAGGAATTGAAAATGGCGCGGTAGTTCGAAAATTCGATTTCTAATTTCAAATGAATATACAGAATTCAATATAAGTCAGAATTGAACGAAACAAGAAATATTTGAATCTGTATAACTATATCTTTGTAACGAAGTTAACAAACTGAGATTTCATCTTAGAAATGATAAGATATGTCCAGTTGAAAATTAGAAATAGTCGCTGTGGAATTTATATATATTTTAATATAATATATGGCCCTTAAAAATAGCCATTTTGCAAACGACCTCGGATTTCGACGAAACCAGTTTTGTTGGATTCGCAGTGTAAAGTTATTGCTAGATTCCAAATTTCATAATTTTTCGAATCAATATGTGAGCGTGGCAAAGGAAAACGCGTTTGACCAGTTTCAGTTGATTTTAATCGACTGGAAATTGGCCATTTTTCAAACAGTCTCAGAATTCGACGAAACTAGTTTTGTTAGGACCGTATCGTCAATACGAAGCTAGAAAATATTTTTCTGCAATTTATAGAGTTATTATGTGACCCCGGTAATTTGAAATGTACGTTTAAAATTCAATATAGTGATTTAAATGTAAATTTAACGGAAACTGATTCAAACGGTCGAATCAGCTTACGATACATATCCCATTGTGTTCGGAATGGGGGTAATTCGCTATGGACGACAGGCGGTGGGCCTCGTTTCGAGGTCTTAGGTAAAAGTCAACTTTATGCAATTAAATTAATAAAAAAAAAAAAAATATCTTTCTCTTTTATCCTCCAGGCCCCCCCCCCCCGTTCAAAAAATTAAATTTCAGAATAAAAAAAAAAGAGGAAAAAAAAAAAAAAAAAGAAACCTAACCTAAACCGAAGCCGCCGCCTTACCTCAGAGCCACCGCCGACGAACCCTCGCGACGCCGCCCTCCGTTCAGCCTCCTCCTTCCCACTGCTTCTCCTCCTCCCTCGCATGGAACCCCAGAACGCGCCGCGTCGAGGAACAAATCGCGAGCCCCTCCTCGAGGCCAGCTCCTCCACGACGAACTCCTGCCGCCGACCCCTCGCCCCCCTTTCTTCGCAGCATAAAGTAAGTCGTTTTTATTTTTATTTTATTTTTTTTATTTTACTTCTGAAAAATTTCGATTTTTATGTATTAGAAAGATTATATTTTTAATGCATTAAAGATTTTATTTTTATCATATATAAAAGACAGGATTTTTAAATTATAAAAGACCTAATTTTTAATGTATGTAAGTTGCGATTTTTATATATTTATTAAAATTGTAAAGATGGGATTTTTACAGTAGAAAAGGTAGAATTTTTAACACTGTAAAGCTTTGATTTTTAGTTGGAGGAAAATATGATCTTTGTTCATATAAAATATAATTTTTATATAAGCGAGAAGTCTAAAAAATTCGATTTTTATATATTGAACTTTGAAATAAAAATTCGATTTTTATATATTGAACTTAGAAATAAAAATTCGATTTTTATATATTGAACTTTGAAATAAAAATTCGATTTTTATATATTGAACTTAGAAATAAAAATTCGATTTTTATATATTGAACTTTGAACTAAAAAAATTCGATTTTTATATATTGAACTTTGAAATAAAAATTCGATTTTTATATATTGAACTTAGAAATAAAAATTCGATTTTTATATATTGAACTTTGAAATAAAAATTCGATTTTTATATATTGAACTTAGAAATAAAAATTCGATTTTTATATATTGAACTTAGAAATAAAAATTCGATTTTTATATATTGAACTTTGAACTAAAAAAATGTGATTTTTATATATTGAATAACAAAGTAAAAATTCGATTTTTACGTATGTAGTGAAAGCAGCAACGAAGGTGACAAAAAGGCGAAACGACGAAGACTTCTCCAAATGAAGAGCCGTGGAGCTAGGATAGCTATCAGTGAGAATTTCTCACCTTTCAATTCTTTTTCTAGATATATATATATACTAGGATGCAGACGGTGCTTAGTAGCACCCGACACAATCGTCCACAGACCATGGACTTGTTTGTTTGGCTGTTTGGTTATTGATTGTGATATTGGTTTGAATGTGGTTTGTGGTGTGAAAAATCGAATCGATAAATTGGTTAGGATTAGACGTGCGCCGTTATAAGGCGAAGGAGTAAGGCTAGGTTAGACTCTTACTCCAAGTTTTGTGGTTTGCATAACGAATTGATTTGATTGATGTGTGAATGGCGTGGGCCTTCACTAGACCGGGGATAAGGCTAGGCCTCGTCCCGTTTCTAGTATCGTGCCGTTATGCCGCCGAAATTTTCTAAAATATGTTAGAAAAATAAAAATATCATTTTATTGAATAAATGAATTGAATAGAAATTCATAGGTTGAAATAAAATGTTTTATCGTTAAAAATATAATTTTTAACGTGAATATGAAAATAGTGAAGTGAATAAATAAATATTCATTTATAAACCAGACGGTTTGTTTATGTACACCTATTTGAATGACGCTGATTGGGTCGATAAATTTTACACATCGCCTAACTGCACAAATAAAATATGTGTTTGATTGTTTGAAACCCCACACGGGTGTTAGGATGAAATTTGAAGTTCACTCATCCTGATTGATTAAATATGTCGATCGATTGATTGACAGGCTGTTATAAGCGTTGAATATCTATATTTGATGCTTATACAGTGTAGTGCACTTTGGTTGATGGTTGATTATTTTTAATGCTATTATATACATGTGTTGTATGAAAATCCATATAATTAATTTTATATGGTAATTGATTGGGCCTCATTCCAGTTTTGAAAAAGAAATATTTGAAAAAGAAATATTTGAAATAGAATATTTGAAAATAAAGGAATATATGAAGCCGTGTTGATTAGATTGACGCCATTTTGACGTGAACGATATTTATATCGATTTTAAAAACGATTTCGAAATGAAATGAATTGAAAACGAATTCAAATTGAATTGAAAACGATTTCGAAATGAATTGAATTGAAAACGATTTCGGAATGAATTGAATTGAAAACGATTTCGAAATGAATTGAATTGAAAACGATTTCGAAATGAATTGAATTGAAAACGATTTCGAAATGAATTGAATTGAAAACGATTTCGAAATGAATTGAATTGAAAACGATTTCGAAATGAATTGAATTGAAAACGATTTCGAAATGAATTGAATTGAAAACGATTTCGAAATAAATTGAATTGAAAACGATTTCGAAATGAATTGAATTGAAAACGATTTCGAAATGAATTGAATTGAAAACGATTTCGAAATGAATTGAATTGAAAACGATTTCGAAATGAATTGAATTTTAAAACGATTTCGAAATGAATTGAATTGAAAACGAATTCAAATGGAATTGAAAGCGAATTGAAATGAATTCAAATTGAATTGAAATTTGAATTGAATAGAAATGAATTTTGAAACGAATTTATAAAGAAGAATTCAATTTTGATTTGAATTGAAAAGGAAGTTGAAATTGCTTTTGAAACGAATTTAAAACCATTTATATAATTCGTTTTAAATAGTAATCGACGAAATATATATTATATATATTATATATATAATATAATGGCCTGAATAGAACGCGCCGCGCTGCGGCAGTTCGCGAATTTCGATCATTTGTTTCAAACGGACATTACGGGAGATCCGACCGTCGGATTCTCCTAAAACCGGAACCGTTGGGTTCGTATCGAAAAGAGCTTTCTAATGAATGTTAGAAATTTGAAATCTAACGGTTGGATTTGGAGATACGTCCAAATCAAATTCGAAAAAGGTCGCTGTAAGTGCAGTTCGATGGCCGTTAATGGAAATCGACCGTACGGGCCTTGATAAAATTATTAAAAATAGTAATAATTTGTGTAAAATCATAAGAAATGATTTGTGAAAGTTTGGGATGAAAAACTCCATATTTGAAAAGATAAAAATAGATTTTTATCGAAATGAACTAGTTTTGAACTAGAATTATAATTCTATTTATTTTTAAATAAATAAATTGAATTTGAAATGGTTTTGAAAATAACCAAAATTTCCAATGATTGCATTGGAGTGGATTTGAATCGAAATTGTCTTCGGAATATTTCGATGTTGGAATTCGTGATATTACAGGTGTTGTTATGGAAATTTGAAAGATATATATGTATATCGTTATTTCCAATACGACATTTGTTAATCGTAGAATTTGATATTGAATATAGGCCGATATAGTTTCTATTCAGAGCCTTGTATTGAATATCGAATGTGATTTGGGTTTGTCGTGAATGGTGTCTTCACTAACACTGTTCTTGAACCCAGTTGAGAAAAGATTAAATCTTTTTATTTAGATTTAATGAAGTGTACCAATTAAATGATATTTAATTGGAATTGAATTGATATTGATTTTTGGGTTTATCGTGAACAGTGTTTTAAATAACACTTGTTCTTTAACCCGATAATTAATGGGATGTGACTTTGGGTTTATCGTGAACCGTGTTTTAAATGACACTGATTCTTTAACCCAGTCACAGATTAAAACTAAGTGGAGTTTTAATGAATCTTTAATTAGATTGAAAAGATCGAGAATGGAGTATCACCAGTTTTGCTCCAGGCGATAGTTAAATCTTTAATTAGATTTGAATGTGAAATTTAGAAACTAACTGGCGGTTAGCCAAGCAGAATGGTTTTCTGGATATTGATCTGATGTTGGTTTCGGCCTTCGGGGTTAATATTTGGGGAATTATTCTCTTGATTAATTTACGGTTAGTGACTAATGAATTGGAATGAGGCGTATGTTGTGTTTGTGTAACACTTTTATAATATATACGCGAGTTATTCGGAAAGACCGGGTTTATCCCATTCTGAATAACTGATACGACGATAAGTCGAAGATGAAGACGATGGTCGAAGACCGGAAGTCTTCACGTCGTTTGGGTGATAACTGATGATCTTGATTGGGCTGTACACCCAAGAAGATGGAAACAGTTAGTGATCGTCCAGACGTACTTGGAGATCGATGGATATGCGGGGTACTAGGTGCCTCCGGTTTCGTTCAGACCCAGAACGGACTTGTAAATGGACTGTGTGTCTGACATCGGATTTCATTCTGTGTGACTGATATCGGTTGCATAGGATGGCTTGCCTGTGTGGCATGCTAAGATGCAAATGATCGAGGCTTCTGTTGAAAAGCAAAGTCTTGTGGTGATGATCAAAGCACGGCCTTTGTGGCGTAGCTTTGTGTAACGTTTACCTCGCGTGTTTCACACCCGGTATGAACCAAAAACGGGAGACGGACCTCAGGGAGGGCATGCGTTTCTTTCTAGCTAGAAGTGGCGTCAGTGGTTTTACACGCCCTGACGAGTTTGACTTATGTGGTTGTTGCTGTTGCGAGGCGCCTCGGTTATATCGGTTTCGGCCGAATGCATTCTGGTCGGCTGACGGACCAGACTTACACCCCATAGGGTGGGGAGACGTATTGTTCAGGCATAATAATCCACTCCGTGTGGACCGGCCCTGACGATCCAAGGCTTGCCTGCGCGCTTGCCTGAGACATGGGCTAGATTGTCTCGAATCGGTTGAGGACTATCTTTTGCCTCGGTTCATAGATGGAAACCCAATTTCCAAATACGAGACTTTGCGGTTTTGATTGTATATCCTATATATGGCGACATAGTGGGATGGGGCGCTCATGCCGCCTATGATTGATACTTATGATTTGAAGTGTTTTATATACTATGCACTTATAATAGTATCAAATGATTTGTTTTAAACGTATCAAGCATTCTTTGGCTGTTATAAGGGAAAACCCTATCCTCGACTGCGTTGCATTGTGTGATGGGACCTGGGTCTTATAACAGCTTCATTTTTCTTTATTTAGCATTGCGCTGTTGGTTTTATGCACTGGTATTCTTGGGAGGAAACCCGTTCCGTGTTATACGGCGTGGTCCCTTGATTTACCTAATGATTTGAAATAAAGATTAATAACTGTTTTAGTTCTCACACCAGTCACATGACTGACCTGGAGTTTATTGTTTTAACCTAAACTCTGGGTGCCCCTATTTTCGACACGGGCAGCTAGTAGTTTTGGTTTTGCAGATTTATATTCACAGGATCCTGGTTTACAGCTGGAACGATATCCGGAAAGCTTTGTATCCGTATATCTCATTCTAGTTGTGTATTGTATTATTTTCCGCTGCTATGTATTTAAATGTAATTTAAATCTCTGATATTTCTGTGTAATATTCATTTATACTCTGTATATTCTTGTAATCTGATGCATTGTTGTAATATACAATGAAATGTTCTTCTGTATGCGTTCTGTTTTGTCGTGTTCTCAAACGATAGGGCGTTTCGAACGGTCTGGGTCGGTTTAGCGACTGGTTCGGACCGAGCGAAGTTCTTTGCCGTCACAATATATGGGTTTTATGCGCCGTATCGGCAAGCCGCTTGGCTTTTCCTTTTTCTTTTTTTGATTGAGGAAGATACCGGGAAGCTATTTGAAATTTCCCGATGCTCCCGATACAGGGGAGGTTATGGCGAATTTTTCCGGAAATTTAAGAAGTTAGAATATTTTTAAGATATTTTGATAATTAGAAATCATTGTATCAACGTATTGAATATTCGATAGGAAAGTGAATATCAAAATCGAATATTGTAAACAAAAAAGGGATAGAGATAAGTGATTGGAATTATTCCCAATTGCAAATAGAGATATTTTCTAATATATAGAAAATAAAAGAAGTTAATATTTGGAAACGTTTTCCAAAAAAACGTAAAGAGCCAATATGGTTATTGAAAATATTTGGGTAACAAATATTGATAGAAAAAAATAGAGAAGTGGTTTAATTAATGAAATATTAATTAAAGAGCCCAGTGATTTGTTTGATATGTTGATTGAACACTTGTTTTTATTCGATAGTTAAATCACAGACTATCGAAGTTTTTGACCATCGTTGTCAATATGGAGAGACCGGTTGGATTATTATCCGAAGAACCACTCCGTATCGGCATAAGCGTTGCGAACCAAGTATGCTGAATATATTGAAGACGGAGTAAAGTGCAAGGGCTTTTCTAGTAATAGAAATAGTGCCTTCGGTTTCGTTCAATCCCAGAACGAACGTAAATGGACGAATGTCTGACAGAGTATTTCCAATGATCAAATGGGTTGGTATGTATGAATATATATGGTTGCGACGGATTTATCCCTTAGCATAATATCCAGAATATTTGTGCAAACTCAACTAGTGATCAACGGATCTGACGATGTGGCATTCAAAGTGATTGTGCTATCAATGAATGGTAAGTATGCGTAGCCTCAGGCCTCAACAACCGGGAAAGGACAAAAATCGGGCAGGCAGCATGGCTATGTGGGTCGCACCCATTAGGGTGTATAATCACCTATCTAGAGAAATTCCTTTTGTTTCTAAATCTATCGATTCTGCCCATTCGGGAAACGGTGGTTTGAGTCCAACCGTTGGTGATATACGTTCGATACACTCAAGCGAAATGAGTGGTCGGTCATGTGTGGGCCGGGTTGCAAGATGTTCTTGTTGAACCCAGGTGTATTCGCCTCT
This sequence comes from Allium sativum, assembly GCA_030737875.1. NCBI lineage: Eukaryota > Viridiplantae > Streptophyta > Magnoliopsida > Asparagales > Amaryllidaceae > Allium > Allium sativum. Next base: position 156,529,723 of record CM060912.1, read on the forward strand.
AGAGATACATCATCGGGAGGTGGTTCCATACCTTGTCCTGTTGGAAATCCAATCTCCAATAAGCGCCATGCGGTTTTTGATTTTATACGATATATGTGGAACGTGAGATGCAAGCGTTCTGCTATTTGGTTATTTACTTGATGTAGACATTATTATAATATCACTGGATTTTTGTATCAAAGTGTTTTGGGTTATAGTAAGGTAAAAACCGTCCGTGTTTATGTGTGGGCTGGTCTTACTATTATCTTTCTTTCGAAAAGAGTTTTGAAAGTTAAACAAGTGGTTGGAGTTTACTCACACCAGTCCCATGACTGACCCAGAGTTTATTTTGTTTTGTTTTCCCTAAACTCTTGGGTGCCCAAATTTGTACGGGCAGTCAAGTGTTTCAGGCTTTTACAGATACACTTGGAGGAGCTTGAAGCAGGAGGCTTCAACATTAGTTATTTAGAGTTACTTCCGCTGAATCAAATGTTATGTGTACTCTGATGATGGTATGTATATATGCACCAACAGATTTGTATTTCAAAGCTTATGTTATATAATATATTTTATTCGTTCCGCTGTGAGTTGTGATCTTCGTTTTCTCCTATTCTAATATTTCTTTCTTTCTATTTCTCATCCTCTAACTTCTTTCTATTAATGGTTCGTATTTCTGTGTTATTTGGGTTGGACGTGTGTTGTATTTAGTCAACTCAGATAGCACGGATTTGCGGGTCGTTACAATATAACTTTGTTTATATGGATTTTATACATCGTATGTAAATGACAACAATTGATAAATAATCATCAAACCATCCATTCAACATCCAGAGTGAAGTTCACAACTGTGTGAGCATTAAAATGAAACAATAACGCTCATCGCAACCTGTTAATCTATCGATTGACATACGAATAAATATTGGGACTGGTGTATATCAATTATCATCCCAATACCCATGTGAGGTTTTCAGCCAACAACAGTACGTATAAATAAATAATTGGTTAATGAATTTAACCAATTTTAATAATACCAACATGTTGATAATGATGGACAAAACATGATATTTTATTCCTAATGTCGAAATAAAATATATTTGACTCGCATAATTTCTTTATACATTTCTAATATCTAATAGAATGTAATTTATTTATATGACATTATTGTAGATGACAAATAAAAGATAATTTGTATTATACTTTATTTGTATGTAATTATTCTCAATTTTACCACATAAAGAAATAATCCCAATTTTATATGTTTTCAATGTATAACTCAACACATAAAAAATGTTTATTTCAACGTGCATACAAATTCTAATGTATGCAATAACATATAGAAATGTCACTTTAACTCACCAATACATTCTAATGTATGGTTTGACCAAGAATATAATTCTTGTATTTGAATATAAACTCCAATGTAAGTTTGCACATAAAAATGATTTTTATATTTGCATATAAATTCTATCTCAACAAAATGTATAAGAAGTTCCATTTTGCTGACAATTCTATTTTATCAACATGGATATTTCTATGGTAACACAAACCTATTACACAAAAATACTTTTTGTGTTTAACTTTTTCATTTAACAAAAATGTAATTTTTATCGTAATTCAAATCTAATTAACAAAAGGTAATTTTTGTTTCAACTATTATATTTTTGGCACAAGTAAATATTTTTGATAGAAATAATTATTTTGGTTCAACTAAGCTATTTGTCCAAAAATGTTCATTTGACCAAAAAGGTGTATTTTGATTCAACTAGTATTATCTTGACAAAAGTATATGGTTTTCCTTAACTAATCTATTTGGAAAAAATGTATATTTCGATTCAACTAATTTTTTTCAACAAAACAACAAAGATAATGACATTGTTTTGTTGACAAATCTAATTCAATAAAACAAATATAGGTGATGTGTTTGTTTTGTCGGCAATTCAAATTCAACAGAACAAATGAAAATAACATATTGGTTTTGTCAAATCTAATGCAACAAAAATGATAATGTTTTGTTTTAACCATTATGGTTTGAAAAAAGTGACCAATTTGTTTTAACTATGATAATTTGGACAAAAGCGACAAAATGGATTTAACTTTAGTAGTTTGACAAAAGCGACAAAATGGATTTCAACTATTGTAAATTTATAATAGTGACAAATTGGGTTTAACTATTTTAATTTGATCAAAGTGAATGTTTTTGTTTCATTCATTTTAAGTGACACAAAAAAGAATATTTTGTCTCATTCCTTTTAAAGGACAAAAGTGAATATATTTTCTTAATCTTCTAAAATGACAAAATTGAATAATTTTGTCTCATTCTATTTAAATGATAAAAATGTGCCTTTTTGTTTTAATCAATTTCAATGAACTAAAAATGCCTCATTCTTGTTTAACCAAAAATGCATCTTTTTGTATTGCAATAAAATGACAAAATAAAACTTATCTTTCTATTTACTCTCTTTATTGAAGCTAAGAAGACACTAAAAATATATCTTTTTAATCCTAATCGTTTTATTATAACCTATGATGAAAATAAAAACATTTTATTTAATTTAACAAAATTACAACAAAGATGAATTCATTTTATCATAATCTTTTTATTTACTCTAGTTTAAAAGTAAAAAATGATATTTTTAATCCTATTCTTTTTTTTATATCTAAAATGTAATAAAAGTGTAACTTCTTAAACTATGCTTTTATTTGCATCTAAAATGCAAATAAAAATGTAGCTTTTTAATTCATGTTTTAATTGCATCAAAGAATGCAATTAAAAATACAACTTTTAATTCAAGTTTTATTTACAACTAGATTTGCAAATAAAAATGCAACTTCTAATTCAATAATTTATTTGCATCAAGGAATGCAAATAAATATGCAACTTTTAATTTCATAGTTTATTTGCATCAAAGAATGCAAATACAAATTCAACTTTTAATACGATGGCTTATTTGCATCAAAGAATGCAAATAAAAATTCGATTTTTAAATACGGTGTTTATTTGCATCAAAGAATGCAAATAAAAATTCAACTTTTAATTCCATGGTTTACATGTTTTGACAAAGATGGCTATTTTTATTTTGTATAAAATGACAAAAAAAATGTTACTTTCAACTTCCCTGTTTTATTCCATAAAAATTGTAAATAAAAATGCATCTTTAAAATCTATTCTTTTAATTACAATATATTTCTTTTATATCAAATGTAACGACCCGTGTTTTTCGACCATTTGAATATGAATATTTAAATTAGTTTTAAATATTTTATTTGGAATATCGATGGAGTTTAATATTTAATTCGTTATTTAAAATGAAGCTCGAACGTTATATATTTATATAATTATAAATCGAGCTTGAAAATAGCGTTCAGTTCGTAAATTTGAATTTTGAACTTCAACTGAGAATACAGGATTCGATATAAGTCGGATTTCTGTGAAACAAGAAACGTTGGAACCGTATTGACGATAATTTTCATATGAAAGAGAAAAATCCAGATTTTGTGTTGTTGATAGTAAGTTATGGCCAAAACAAAATTTGAAAAAAACGCTGTGGAAATCGTTATTTAAAATATCGACCTTTAAAATGGCCGTTTTGCAAACGGACTCAGATTTCGACAAAATCAGTTTCATTGGAACCGTATCGTCAAATTATTGTTAGAAAATCAAACTGCGTGGCAAACCGATGTCGTATGAGGCCACGGTAGCCGTAAACGCCCAATCAAATTCCATAGCGCGTAGTTAAATTAATAGAGAGATATTTGAGTGGAACTTGAGCAGACGATCGAATTAGGCCACGAAACCAGTTCCGTTGAGTTCGTATCGTCGATTAGAGTCAGGATAGGTATATAGTTTGTTATTTTTAGAGATCGGAAAATTTGGCGTTAAAAAGGGTGTTGCGGTACGCGGTAAAAATAGCCTATCAGGGAAACAGTCTCAGAATGCGACGAAACTAGTGCCATTGGGTTCGTATCGAAAAGTTTTTGCAAGATATCAAGGTTTCAAGTTGATTTGACTTATCTGGTGATCGTGGAAAAATTAAACGCGTGTTTATTTCTGGTTTTATAAAGGAAATTTTCCAAACGACCTTGGATTTCGATGAAACTTGTCCCATTGGGTTCAGAATACATTTTTACACCAGGATTAGCCTTTTTATCAGTAAACAGAAATCATATGAAGTAGAATTTGTGTGTTACTTTACGCCCAAGTTTCATTAGAATACTTATATAATATTTCCTACCCATGCAAGCTAAGTGATACATCAAAATCAAAATCATAGCTGTTCTGACGTACAAACTCCTGTCCCAAATTTGTGAAGCCTTGCCGACCAAGGGTCGTGGATTCCCAGACTTACAGCTAGCTGTATTTGCAGCTACCTATCCTAAAAGTGTACCCCAATTCCGTGCTTCCCAAACCATCCCAACCGTGTTCCCCAAGTTCCACCCTTCTTTAAATACTCATAGTTTGTTTTCGATTCTTAAACAAAAACAAAACCTGAAGCTTATATAAAAAAAAATTAAAAAAAAATTAATAATAATTCGAAACATTAAGAGCCCACTTCAGCATGGTCACCGTGTTCCCTATCAGCATGCCAACCGAAGTTGGATGCCGTGCAACTTGCGAGCTGGTTTCTATTTTGGAAACCCATTTTGATGGGTAGCCGTGAAGGGAGCTGCTAGCGTCTGGAGGTGGTGATGAGTCGGAGATGTGCTGTTGTATGTTTAGAAGACAAAGGGCGTGAAAAATGGGTACAACATGCGGAATTGGAAACGACAGAAGTTGAGCAAGGATGAATTGAAGGGTGCATGATATTGATGTTGGTACTGGAGCAAGGACTGTGATTCATTTTGGTTGCTGAAGCCTTCGTAAGTTTAAAAAAAAAATCATAACTGAAAGAAGTAAAACATGGGCACAACTGCAAATACAATGGAGGAGGGTAGCTACACTAAAACGGTGGGGATTGTTCTGGTCAAAGGGGAAACTGGGTATGTTTTCTTTTATGCGGATATTGTGTATGGATGAGGAAGCATGGACACGGATGTGTTTAAGGAAGGGGATGGTCCGCATTTACACAGTATTGAATATGGTAAAATGATGAGGATATGAACAGTATACCTTTTATGCCTAATCTAATGTTTTCGTGACTAACTAGTATATAATCAGTGCTTTATATAACGCCTTATCTAGCAATAATTTTAGTTTATCTGATAGATCAAATTTTAACGTCACTGTAGTATTTATATTATGAGAACTATAAAGTTCATCATTCAGTGGAATATAACGTTGCCCACTGTAATGTTAAAAATAAATATTGATGAACATTTTCCTAATGATAAAATAGATTTATGTTATAATTATCGATATAATTATGTAGACTGGTCTAACCTTTTAAATAAATACTTAGTATTCATGTTGGTACCTACTTTAACATAAATTAAGATAATAAGTTATAAATTGCCTACTGTTATATATTTTAAATAAGTGGATAACATATTAAAAATTTACATCGTTGCCATACGGCAACGTGATTGGACGAAACAAGGAACATCAAAACCGTAGCAATGAGCGTTACATTGGGAATTCGAACGGATGGAATGGAACGCAGCTAGAGGCCAGTAAAACAAACCATTTTGACGGTTGATGGAAAAACCCAAGGTGAGTTAAACTCACTCAGTTACCCTTTTTATATTTTATATTTTTATTTTGTGTGCTCTGCTTGCCAATGGTTGACTGCTTTGCTAGTTATCTATTTAACTGTTGATTTAACCGCTGAAATTAAACTGTGTTTAATTTCAGTGGAATACCAAATCATTATTTTAACGATTGGACCCAACGGAGGTAACTCACCCTTTTGGTTACGTTTATTTATAAGCGTGCTTAGTTGTTTGAATTGTTCGGTTATTTGATTGGTGCTAAATGGTTGTTATTTATTATCAGTTGAATGTGATTAATTTGATTTGGCTGCATGTTCAACATCTGGTTGGTTTAGACTAATAAGTGGGATTGGTTGGGTATTTGGCAAAGTATGGCCTATTAAATCAATTGTTTACAAATGGTGGTTCACCGTCAAGTAAATCGATAGAATTGAGGTTATGAAAATTTAATTTTTATAACCAGGATTAGATTTTGAATTATATTATTTCGAATAAAAGTTATTTAAGAAAAATAAATAAATATTTTATTTATTTAAGATTTTGATTGGTTTTTAGATTATTTTGCAAAGTAAATGCCGATGTTAGTCAGATTTACAAGTAGTAGAATAAGAGATAAACTGAATGGTTAAACTTTGGAAATTATTTTTGTAAGGAAACAATCAATGGAAATTATTTAAATTATTTATATTTAATTAATTTAAAGTGTGGAGTAATTGAATTCGGTTAATAAAATAATCAGGGTTTGAGTTAATTAAATCGACTGTTGTGAACTGGATTTGATTATCAGGTTAATGTGTTTAGATTAAATGGTTAAATAAATATTGTTTAAATAAGGTTTTTAAAGGAATTAACTATTTTACAATAGTTAATGATTAAAGAAAGGTGTTATCGTGATGTATAGTAATTTAGGAAATTTGTTTTCATTGAATAAATGTATAAAGTGATCGATGGCGAAGTGGAATCAAAGTAAGTGATCCAAGGAGTTTATAACGACTGATACCTTTAAACCCGAGATTTAATAACGAAGTTATAAAGAGGTTTTTTTGAGTAAGTTCGATTTCTTAATATAAACTTGAATTAAGAAAAAGGAAGAGAAGACGAAAGGGTTATATTACATCAGAATTAGATAAAGGAAGTCTGAAGTGCTACATCGTTAATTCTAAATTAACGTTACTTAAGAATGTGGTTAAGAAAAAGGGGAAGATTCTTAAGTGAGATTTCCAATGTGGAAAATGGTCGAATAGATTGGGAAGTTGATTGGTAAAAGGGGATTTGGACAAAGGAATGGGTCGTGGGGTTGTATAACAAAAATCCAAGTTATGATGAGAATTGGTTTGAGATCGAAATGGAATTTTGGTGTTTGGGTTACAACTCATATTTATCTGAGGATGATAACGGTGTTGATCAAGGTCTGAGAGGTAATTAAAATACCCCAACTTGAACAACATCGGGATTATCTGAAGATAGTATTAGTTGGTAATCGTAAGAGACGTTAGTGGATATGTTTTGAAAATCTGAACAGCGATTTTAGCGTTGTTGTTATAATATATGTTTTGTAAATCTAATATAGCGATTGTAGCGCTTTTGCTATAGTAAATGGGTTGTAAACCTAAACAGTGATTATATCGCTGTTGTTTTGTAAATCTATATGGTAATTATAACGCTATTGTTATAACATATGTGCTATAAATTTCTTTGTTAAAACTAATGGATTTATGAATTTAAAAGATGATTGGAAGGAAGATTTAAGTGGGAAATTGAATATAGTTATTCGAGCTAGAGTTAGTCAAACATAGTTTTTTTCAAGATGAGTGCCATTTCGTACGACTGCTAGCGTAATTCGCAGGGCTGCAGATAGCCTACGGCGGTCGGATGCTTCCTGAGGGAATCAGGCGTAACCATTGTGATCGCCGCGATCTAGAGTCAAGCGAATGGAGTTAAGTAAAATAGTAGTAAATCGATAGGGTTAAAGAAGTCGAGTTAATCAGTTAGAGTTAACCACTTTGAGTTAATCAATTGGAGTTAATCGATTAGAGTTAAATCGAATTAGAGTTATTCAAATATCATATTTTTAAATATTAACAGAGTTATAAGTTTTGATTTAACGAAGTAAATCAAGTGTTAAAAAGGCCAGGTGATGCTGAATACTTAACCAGTGAACTCATTGGAGTGTCATGATTGAAACACTGTATATTTTGATAGTTAAAACACCGACTATCAAACCTGTCCAATACGATTGTTGGTATGGAAAGACCGGGATCGAATCTATATTCGAAAACCATTCCGACCAACAAATACGTGAAGATATCAGAAGATGATCGAGATGGTGCTGTGAAGACCATGGATTTTCACAAACGGAAGAACCACTAATATTATCTGCCTGGCAAGCAGAGATAAGATGTGATTCTATCGTAGTTGGAATCTACGGGTTGCAAGGACTTCTCGCTACTGATCCATGGGGTGATTCCTATATTGGATGCAGTAGGAGAGTACCTTCGGTTCATCCTGTTCCTGGATGAATTGTATGGACGGATGTCTGACAGAGTATTTCCAAAGGGTCACGTACGTTGATTTCTTCAAAAGTGCTGTAGTTGTTGGCGGAGAATTGCCGTTCTCTTAGCTTCTAACTAGAGTATTTTTGTGGACGTCAATTAGTGATATCTGACGGATCTAACGATGTGGCATTCAAAGTAAATGGCGACCAGATGTCAAGAGTTAATTCTGGCCTCAAGCCTCATCAACCGGGAAATGACAAAAATCGGGCAGGCAGCATGGCTATGTGGGTCTCTCCCATTAGGGTGTATAATCACCTATCTAGAGATTCATTTCATTCTTTATCTATTTCGATGCTGTCCCTTTTCGGGAGACGGTTGCTGATCCCAACCGTTGGTGATATACATTCGATACACTCAAGCGAAATGAGTGGTCGGTCATGTGAGGGCCGGGTTGCAAGAAGTTCTTGTTGAACCCAGTGTATTCGTCTCTAGAGATACACGATCGGCAGGTGGTCCCATACCTTGTCAAGGTCGTAATCCAATATCCAATAAGCGCCCGCGGGTTTTGATTGTGTACTATATATGTGGAGCGTGAGATGCAATCATTCCACTAGATTGTTATTTACTTGTACTTAGACATTATTATAATATCAGAAAAGATATTGGTTTCAAAACTGTTTTGGGTTATCGTAAGGTAAAAACCGTCCGTGTTTATGTGTGGATTTGGTCTTACGATTATCCTTTTCTTTCGAAAAGATTTTGAACTTTAAAATCATGATTGGATGATTTACCCTTATACTGTGCGAGTTTATCTCACTCTGGTTCACCAGACTGACCTGGTGTTTTGTAAATGCTCGGGTTAGACCGGGTTGTACAGGTTCAGGTTATCGACTGTTGTGAAGAGACGAGCTGGAGGTGTTCAGACGTATGATATTACTATTCCGCTGTGTTTTATATGAGGACAGGCTACTGTCCAGATGTGTGATACTCTGATAAATGTAAGTATTTCAGAAGTTTTCAATAAAGATTTATTTCTGTATTATATTTTGTTCCGCTGCGATGTGAGACTCTGTGTTGTGTTGGTTCTTCTTCTTCTTCTATTCTACTATTTCTTTCTTTCTTATCTCACCCTCTAATTTCTTTCTAATAACTATCCAGTGTTTCGGTGCTTGGAGGATCGACATGAGATACAGTATAGGTATTTATGTCGATTTTCAGGGCCGGAAATGGCTGGGTCGTTACAGTGGTATCAGAGCTGAAGGTTAAGTAATTACCTTGGCTCTGTGGCGTGACTCAATAGAGATGGGGTTAGCAATACCCTAGATTGAGTTGAGTGTATATATACGAGTGAACGTATTTGTAGATTTTATAAAAATTGTTTTATATTGTGAAAATTTATTGGTTGAGTTGTTTATGAGTTCTAGTCGATCAGTTTGATCCACTGTATCGATAGGGGTTTCTTAAAACTCAAGTATGATAAACCTACACAGTATGTTTTGAAAGAGGGTAAATGAAATAATTTACCCAAATTATATTTTGATATAAAGAAAAATATATATTGGAAATATTATAGTATATTAGACGTGTTGGTTGATTAAAATTGAAATGGTTATATAAATAACCCATTAGAATTCGTATTATATAAAAGCAGATTTATTAAATCTGAAATTTAAATCAGAATTGGAATTAAAATTCCCAAAAGTGGGAAAGGTGACTGCAAATGAACCTGGATTGAATATATGAGAAATTTAAGATCCTGGGAGATTTTAAATTTGTTTTACAAACTTTGAGGTGGGTATTTTGAAAAGATTTCAAAATGGAAATGTTTAAATATGATTTTGATAAGTGATATAGTATTGAACTCACTTCAATAGCTGGGAAGTAACTCTGATGATGCTGGCCACATCATCAGTGTTCATTTTCGAGTTCTAAGTGACGGATTACTATCAAAAGAATTTGTTTTGAATTGCTTTGAGAAAAACAAGTTGTTTTGAATCCTGAAAAGAAATATTTGATTTTTGAAAGAGCTAAACTGTTTAAAAACTCCCCGGGAAATTGTTTAAACAAAAACAAAATTAGAAATTTGTAAAAACAAATATGAATTGAATTGAAACCAATTAACTGGAAATTGAATCGGGATATGATATATCAAGGAGAATCAGATTTTGAATTGGGAGACAGGAATCTGGAATGGTGTTGGACTGGTAAGTTAAGGGTCGAAATTGACAATGGATGGAAATTGGGTTAAGAATGGATTTGGCTAGGACGCGTGAAGGATTTGGTTATGAGGATAAAATTGGAATTTCGTTGGGAATACATTTGTATATGCTGATAGGGCAGCAGATGGAAGGGATATAATGATATGCCCGACAAAAAGGTACATGTTTATTTTTATATGGGTTTGGTGATTTATGAGCCTATTTGGCAAGCCGCTTGGCTGTTTATTTTCTTTTGGATTGGAGAAGACCTAGAAAGGCGAGTTGGAGTTGTGCCGATTGAGCCGTACAGAGGAGGTGCTGGCGAAATTTTTCGGAAATTTAAGGTGTTAGAAAATTTTCGATACTTTTGAAATTATTATATATGGTAATAAATCGGGTTTTGATTTAAAGTAAATTTGGATTTGGAATTTAACGGGATTTGTAACGTTCTTCTTACCTTAGCAATTTCGAGGACGAAATTATTTTAAGGGGGGAAGAATGTAACGACCCGTGTTTTTCGACCATTTGAATATGAATATTTAAATTAGTTTTAAATATTTTATTTGGAATATCGATGGAGTTTAATATTTAATTCGTTATTTAAAACGAAGCTCGAACGTTATATATTTATATAATTATAAATCGAGCTTGAAAATAGCGTGCAGTTCGTAAATTTGAATTTTGAACTTCAACTGAGAATACAGGATTCGATATAAGTCGGATTTCTATGAAACAAGAAACGTTGGAACTGTATTGACGATAATTTTCATATGAAAGAGAAAAATCCAGATTTTGTGTTGTTGATAGTAAGTTATGGCCAAAACAAAATTTGAAAAAAACGCTGTGGAAATCGTTATTTAAAATATCGACCTTTAAAATGGCCGTTTTGCAAACGGACTCAGATTTCGACAAAATCAGTTTCATTGGAACCGTATCATCAAATTATTGTTAGAAAATCAAACTGCGTGGCAAACCGATGTCGTATGTGGCCACGGTAGCCTTAAACGCCCAATCAAATTCCATAGCGCGTAGTTAAATTAATAGAGAGATATTTGAGTGGAACTTGAGCAGACGATCGAATTAGGCCACGAAACCAGTTCCGTTGAGTTCGTATCATCGATTAGAGTCAGGATAGGTATATAGTTTGTTATTTTTAGAGATCGGAAAATTTGGCATTAAAAAGGGTGTTGCGGTACGCGGTAAAAATAGCCTATCAGGGAAACAGTCTCAGAATGCGACGAAACTAGTGCCATTGGGTTCGTATCGAAAAGTTATTGCAAGATATCAAGGTTTCAAGTTGATTTGACTTATCTGGTGATCGTGGAAAAATTAAACGCGTGTTTATTTCTGGTTTTAGAAAGGAAATTTTTCCAAACAACCTCGGATTTCGATGAAACTTGTCCCATTGGGTTCAGAATACCTTTTTACACCAGGATTAGCCTTTTTATCAGTAAACAGAAATCATATGAAGAAGAATTTGCGTGTTACTTTACGCCCAAGTTTCATTAGAATACTTATATAATATTTCCTACCCATGCAAGCTAAGTGATACATCAAAATCAAAATCATAGCTGTTCTGACGTACAAACTCCTGTCCCAAATTTGTGAAGCCTTGCCGACCAAGGGTCGTGGATTCCCAGACTTACAGCTAGCTGTATTTGCAGCTACCTATCCTAAAAGTGTACCCCAATTTCGTGCTTCCCAAACCATCCCAACCGTGTTCCCCAAGTTCCACCCTTCTTTAAATACTCATAGTTTGTTTTCGATTCTTAAACAAAAACAAAACCTGAAGCTTATATAAAATAAAAAAAATAAAATAAAAAAATAATAATAATTCGAAACATTAAGAGCCCACTTTAGCATGGTCATCGTGTTCCCTATCAGCATGCCAACCGAAGTTGGATGTCGTGCAACTTGCGAGCTGGTTTCTATTTTGGAAACCCATTTTGATGGGTAGCCGTGAAGGGAGCTGCTAGCGTCTGGAGGTGGTGATGAGTCGGAGATGTGCTGTTGTATGTTTAGAAGACAAAGGGCGTGAAAAATGGGGACAACATGCGGAACTGGAAACGACAGAAGTTGAGCAAGGATGAATTGAAGGGTGCATGATATTGATGTTGGTACTGGAGCAAGGACTATGATTCATTTTGGTTGCTGAAGCCTTCGTAAGTTTAAAAAAAAATCATAACCGAAAGAAGTAAAACATGGGCACAACTGCAAATACAATGAAGGAGGGTAGCTACACTAAAACGGTGGGGATTGTTCTGGTCAAAGGGGAAACTGGGTATGTTTTCTTTTATGCGGATATTGTGTATGGATGAGGAAGCATGGACACGGATGTGTTTAAGGAAGGGGATGGTCCGCATTTACACAGTATTGAATATGGTAAAATGATTAGGATATGAACAGTATACCTTTTATGCCTAATCTAATGTTTTCGTGACTAACTAGTATATAATCAGTGCTTTATATAACGCCTTATCTAGCAATAATTTTAGTTTATCTGATAGATCAAATTTTAACGTCACTGTAGTATTTATATTATGAGAACTATAAAGTTCATCATTCAGTGGAATATAACGTTGCCCACTGTAATGTTAAAAATAAATATTGATGAACATTTTCCTAATGATAAAATAGATTTATGTTATAATTATCGATATAATTATGTAGACTGGTCTAACCTTTTAAATAAATACTTAGTATTCATGTTGGTACCTACTTTAACACAAATTAAGATAATAAGTTATAAATTTCCTACTGTTATATATTTTAAATAAGTGGATAACATATTAAAATTTTACATCGTTGCCATACAGCAACGTGATTGGACGAAACAAGGAACATCAAAACCGTAGCAACGAGCGTTACATTTGAAATTCGAACGGACGGAATGGAACGCAACTAGAGGCCGGTAAAACAAACCATTTTGACGGTTGATGGAAAAACCCAAGGTGAGTTAAACTCACTCAGTTACCCTTTTTATATTTTATATAAATTGGGTATTTTTATTTTGTGTGCTCTGCTTGCCAATGGTTGACTGCTTTGCTAGTTATCTATTTAACTGTTGATTTAACCGCTGAAATTAAACTGTGTTTAATTTCAGTGGAATACCAAATCGTTATTTTAACAATTGGACCCAACGGAGGTAACTCACCCTTTTGGTTACGTTTATTTATAAGCGTGCTTAGTTGTTTGAATTGTTCGGTTATTTGATTGGTGCTAAATGGTTGTTATTTATTATCAGTTGAATGTGATTAATTTGATTTGGCTGCATGTTCAACATCTGGTTGGTTTAGACTAATAAGTGGGATTGGTTGGGTATTTGGCAAAGTATGGCCTATTAAATCAATTGTTTACAAATGGTGGTTCACCGTCAAGTAAATCGATAGAATTGAGGTTATGAAAATTTAATTTTTATAACCAGGATTAGATTTTGAATTATATTATTTCGAATAAAAGTTATTTAAGAAAAATGAATAAATATTTTATTTATTTAAGATTTTGATTGGTTTTTAGATTATTTTGCAAAGTAAATGCCGATGTTAGTCAGATTTACAAGTAGTAGAATAAGAGATAAACTGAATGGTTAAACTTTGGAAATTATTTTTGTAAGGAAACAATCAATGGAAATTATTTAAATTATTTATATTTAATTAATTTAAAGTGTGGAGTAATTGAATTCGGTTAATAAAATAATCAGGGTTTGAGTTAATTAAATCGACTGTTGTGAACTGGATTTGATTATCAGGTTAATGTGTTTAGATTAAATGGTTAAATAAATATTGTTTAAATAAGGTTTTTAAAGGAATTAACTATTTTACAATAGTTAATGATTAAAGAAAGGTGTTATCGTGATGTATAGTAATTTAGGAAATTTGTTTTCATTGAATAAATGTATAAAGTGATCGATGGCGAAGTGGAATCAAAGTAAGTGATCAAAGGAGTTTATAACGACTGATACCTTTAAACCTGAGATTTAATAACGAAGTTATAAAGAGGTTTTTTTGAGTAAGTTCGATTTCTTAATATAAACTTGAATTAAGAAAAAGGAAGAGAAGACGAAAGGGTTATATTACATCAGAATTAGATAAAGGAAGTCTGAAGTGCTACATCGTTAATTCTAAATTAACGTTACTTAAGAATGTGGTTAAGAAAAAGGGGAAGATTCTTAAGTAAGATTTCCAATGTGGAAAATGGTCGAATAGATTGGGAAGTTGATTGGTAAAAGGGGATTTGGACAAAGGAATAGGTCGTGGGGTTGTATAACAAAAATCCAAGTTATGATGAGAATTGGTTTGAGATCGAAATGGAATTTTGGTGTTTGGGTTACAACTCATATTTATCTGAGGATGAGAACGGTGTTGATCAAGGCCTGAGAGGTAATTAAAATACCCCAACTTGAACAACATCGGGATTATCTGAAGATAGTATTAGTTGGTAATCGTAAGAGACGTTAGTGGATATGTTTTGAAAATCTAAACAGCGATTTTAGCGCTGTTGTTATAATATATGTTTTGTAAATCTAATATAGCGATTGTAGCGCTTTTGCTATAGTAAATGGGTTGTAAACCTAAACAGCGATTATAGCGCTGTTGTTTTGTAAATCTAAATAGTAATTATAACGCTATTGTTATAACATATGTGCTATAAATTTCTTTGTTAAAACTAATGGATTTCCGAATTTAAAAGATGATTGGAAGGAAGATTTAAGTGGGAAATTGAATATAGTTATTCGAGCTAGAGTTAGTCAATCACAGTTTTTTTCAAGATGAGTGCCATTTCGTATGACTGCTAGCGTAATTCGCAGGGCTGCAGATAGCCTACGGCGGTCGGATGTTTCCTGAGGGAATCAGGCGTAACCATTGTGATCGCCGCGATCTAGAGTCAAGCGAATGGAGTTAAGTAAAATAGTAGTAAATCGATAGGGTTAAAGAAGTCGAGTTAATCAGTTAGAGTTAACCACTTTGAGTTAATCAATTGGAGTTAATCGATTAGAGTTAAATCGAATTAGAGTTATTCAAATATCATATTTTTAAATATTAACAGAGTTATAAGTTTTGATTTAACGAAGTAAATCAAGTGTTAAAAAGGCCAGGTGATGCCGAATACTTAACCAGTGAACTCATTGGAGTGTCATGATTGAAACACTGTATATTTTGATAGTTAAAACACCGACTATCAAACCCGTCCAATACGATTGTTGGTATGGAAAGACCGGGATCGAATCTATATTCGAAAACCATTCCGACCAACAAATACGTGAAGATATCAGAAGATGATCGAGATGGTGCTGTGAAGACCATGGATTTTCACAAACGGAAAAACCACTAATATTCTCTGCCTGGCAAGCAGAGATAAGCTGTGATTCTGTCGTTGTTGGAATCTACGGGTTGCAAGGACTTCTCGCTACTGATCCATGGGGTGATTCCTATATTGGATGCAGTAGGAGAGTACCTTCGGTTCATCCTATTCCTGGATGAATTATATGGACGGATGTCTGACAGAGTATTTCCAAAGGGTCACGTACGTTGATTTCTTCAAAAGTGCTGTAGTTGTTGGCGGAGAATTGTCGTTCTCTTAGCTTCTAAATAGAGTATTTTTGTGGACGTCAATTAGTGATATCTGACGGATCTGACGATGTGGCATTCAAAGTAAATGGCGACCAGATGTCAAGAGTTAATTCTGGCCTCAAGCCTCATCAATCGGGAAATGACAAAAATCGGGCAAGCAGCATGGCTATGTAGGTCGCTCCCATTAGGGTGTATAATCACCTATCTAGAGATTCATTTCATTCTTTATCTATTTCGATGCTGTCCCTTTTCGGGAGACGGTTGCTGATCCCAACCGTCGGTGATATACATTCGATACACTCAAGCGAAATGAGTGGTCGGTCATGTGAGGGCCGGGTTGCAAGAAGTTCTTGTTGAACCCAGTGTATTCGTCTCTAGAGAAACACGATCGGCAGGTGGTCCCATACCTTGTCAAGGTCGGAATCCAATATCCAATAAGCGCCCGCGGGTTTTGATTGTGTACTATATATGTGGAGCGTGAGATGCAAGCGTTCCACTAGATTGTTATTTACTTATACTTAGACATTATTATAATATCAGAAAAGATATTGGTTTCAAAACTGTTTTGGGTTATCGTAAGGTAAAAACCGTCCGTGTTTATGTGTGGATTTGGTCTTACGATTATCCTTTTCTTTCGAAAAGATTTTGAACTTTAAAATCATGATTGGATGATTTACCCTTATACTGTGCGAGTTTATCTCACTCTGGTTCACCAGACTGACCCGGTGTTTTGTAAATGCTCGGGTTAGACCGGGTTGTACAGGTTCAGGTTATCGACTGTTGTGAAGAGACGAGCTGGAGGTGTTCAGACGTATGATATTACTATTCCGCTGTGTTTTATATGAGGATAGGCTACTGTCCAGATGTGTGATACTCTGATAAATGTAAGTATTTCAGAAGTTTTCAATAAAGATTTATTTATGTATTATATTTTGTTCCGCTGCGATGTGAGACTCTGTGTTGTGTTGGTTCTTCTTCTTCTTCTATTCTACTATTTCTTTCTTTCTTATCTCACCCTCTAATTTCTTTCTAATAACTATCCAGTGTTTCGGTGCTTGGAGGATCGACATGAGATACAGTATAGGTATTTATGTCGATTTTCAGGGCCGGAAATGGCTGGGTCGTTACATCAATTCTTTTTATTATAACTAACTTGACAATAAAAATGTTATTTTAAAACTATTCTTCCTAATGAAAAACATATTACATAAAAAGGTAATCTTTTAAATTTCAATCTTTTGATTAGAACAGATTATCCATAAAAATGTAATCTTTAATGTTTGATCTTTTTATTGAAACTAACTACATTAAAAATATATTCTTTCACTTCTACTCTTTTTATTGTGACAAATTTACAATAAAAATATAATCTTTTATTTCACTGACATGTTTGCCAATAATGTTATTTTTATTTCAATTAACATGTTTTGACCGAAAATGTCATTTTTATGTAATCCTTTTTAATGTAATAATCTTAACAAAATGAAATATTTATTTCAGTGTAATAATCTTACAAAGATGACATTTTTAAATAAAATGACCTTAATATTCTAACATGACATCAAGTAAAACATTGACATTTTATTCTATTCAAACATTTTAAACAAAAATGTTATTTTCTTCTAATCAAACATTTCATACCAAAAATGTTATTTTATTCCAATCAAACATTTCATACAAAAATGTTTTTTTTTCCAAACATTTCATACAAAAATAAAAAGGGGTATTCATGGATCTATATAAAAGTCATAGATCCGAATTAAAGAAGATAGATCTAAATAAAAGAAGAACGATTCCATGTTCATGTATTAGAATAGAAGGAGGACTCTATTGTGAATTAAATCAATATAGATCTAAAATAAAAATACGATTTTTATTTCAGATCTAGATCTAAACAACACATACAACACAATCAACATGATCCACAAGCAACAAATACAACATCATACATCGTAGATCAGAATTAATTATCATACATGCATGCATTTTAAATAACAGGAGATAAATAATTGTAACTATTTATAAATATAGAAATCTCACATTGATAGGTTTTAAGTAATCGTTCGTGTTCAAATTTGGCTGAGTTTCCAAAGTGCTTGGTTTCATCTTTAGTCGGCTTCATGGCGTAGATCTGAATTTTATGATTCCAACGCAACGAAAATTGTTCAATTCCGTCGTTGTTCGAACAAGATACAATCGTTTAAAGATTTGAACATTTAAATAAATAAATAAATAATGACTTAACTCCCTAATCCCCTTTCCTCATCGTTCAACTCCCTGTAGCATCGCATAAAACCGAACCCAACCTCCTTCAGTCTCTCTCCTCGCGCACGAGAATCCATGCAGCCAAAACCCCATCGGAGACCACCATCTCGAAGGGCATCGCACCCTCTTCCTCCGCCCATGGTACGGCCGAACTCGACCCCCCCTTAGCCTCGAATTGCATGCCAAAGTCTTTCCCTTTCAGCTCGAAATTCGAGCTATCCTCCACCCCGTCTTCGATCTCAACTGTTGAATAGCAAGAGCACTCCTAGTACTTCGATTTGGTATTTGGAGTTTTGAAAACCATTAAGTAATTAAGGAGATAGAAGGGGAAGAAGTTTGGAGCGCCATAGCCATTGATGTAAAGTGTAGTGACCCGAAATTCCGGTCCAATTTGAGCTGACCAAATAATACAAGTCCAACCCCAATTACACTGGAAAATCAGAAAACTAATAGAAAGAAAATAGAGGGTGAGGAAAGATAAGATAGAAACTTAGAATAGAAGAAGAAGAAGAACATACAACATCAGAGTAAACACGAATCTCACAGCGGAACGAATAAAATATAACATAACTTGAAATAAAAGTTTTACATGCATATACAAATCATTCTTCAAGTACAACACTTACAACACAGCGGAATAATAATAGCTATATAATCCTGAAGCCTCCTGCTCCAATTCTTCAAGTATTTGTAAATCTCGACTACTTGACTGCCCGTACAAAATAGGGCACCCAAGAGTTTAGGGAAAGCAAAACAAAATAAACTCCGGGTCAGTCATGGGACTAGTATGAGTAAAACTGTTTAAACAGTTCGAACAAGTAAACGATATCTCATAAGACCACGCTGTATAACGGAATGGGTTTTTCCCTTATGAGAATCCAAAATATCTTTATATCAAAACCTTTTGATATTATAATAATGTCTATCAACACAATATAATAATCATCTAGTAGAAACGCTTTCATCTCACGTTCTACATATATAGTATACAATCAAAACCGCAAGCACGTATTGGGTAATGGATTTCCAACTATGACAAGGTATGGAACCACCTTTCGCTAGTGTACCAATAGAGAGGAATACACTGGGTTCAACAAGAACATCTTGCAACCCAGCCACACATGACCGACCACTCATTTCGCTTGAGTGTATCGAATGTATGTCACCAACGGTTGGGATCAACAACCGTTTCCCGAATGGGACAGCATCAACAATAGATTTTTAGAAGTAAATGAAACTCTAGATCAGGTGATTATACACCCTAATAGGTGCGACCTACATAGCCATGATGCCCACCTGATTTTTGTCATTTCCCGGTTGATGAGGCTTGAGGTTACGCTTTATCATCACATCAGATTCACTTCGAATGCCACATTGTCAGATCCATCGAAAATCACTAATTGACGTCTACAATAGTACATTACGTGTTAGCTAAAGAAGTTTCCTTCTCCGCTTCCACTCTTGGTACGGTTGAAGAAATCAATGTATGTGTCCTTTCTGGAAATACTCTGTCTGACATTCATCCATACAAGTCATCCAGGAACGGAATGAACCGAAGGCACTATTCAGTACATCTATCTTAGGCACTGTTATCTAAGACTTATACAATAGCCCTTACACTTTACTCCGTCTTCAATTATCTTTGGCATATATGATTCGCAACGCTTATGCCAATACAGAGTGGTTCTTTGGATAATAATCCAACCGGTCTCTCCATATTAACAACGTTAAAATGGTCAAAACTTCGATAGTCTATGATTTAACCATCAGAGAAAAACAGTTGTGCAAACAACGATATTATTTCCAGGAGGAAATTATATCGATCAATCATCATTCAACATTTATCTCTTTATTTCATTAATTTACTTATCTCCTGTTTCCATATATTCTAAATTCTTATTTTCTATTATCAGAAAACATTTCTGATTTTCGTTTGGAAAACATTTCCAAAACTTCTTAATTGGGATTTAAAAAGATGTTTAAAACTATATTGCGATGACGACTCAAACCACTATACTAAATTACTAAATCCACTTAACCACTTCACACTCGAACCGTAACCATTTCTTAATTAAAAACGCAGTCAATCAAGTTGGGGTATAGCTACCTCTCAGACCTTAGCTAAATCGCCTTTCAAATCTCGAAATAGATAAGATTCACCTTTTTAACTCTTTAACACTTCCTTACGAACCTCGGATTCTATTTACGAACCCCCTACTTTTACACGTTTATGTGATTATAATGAATGGTGTTATAATCTTCTGCATCTGAAATATATTACCTTTAATATGACTTTTATTTCCTAACTCGAATAATATAACGACAACTAATTTATTTACTCCTATTCGGTTAACTCTAATCTATAACTCTTATTTGAATAACTCCAACCTAATAACTCTTACTGGATTAACTCTTATTCGAATAAGTTATTCGAATAACTTATATTCGATTTTCTTACTTTCGAATACTTATATTCGATAATCTCTTTCTTCGAATAAATCTTATTCGATTTAACTCCTATCGAATAACTAGATTCGATCAACTCACTTCGAATATTTCTGATTCGATTATCTCACTTCGAATATCTCTGATTCGATTTACTTCTTCGAATAACTAAATTCGATTAACTCATTTCAGCTCTATTCGAATAAACTAAATTTGATTAACTCCATTTGAATAACTCTAGTTCGATTTAACTCTATCGATTAACTCTAACTGATTAACCTTAAATGTTTAACTCTAACTGTTTAACTCTTTGTCCTTATTCAGTTTCAAACATCGATGTTGAAATCGATTCTTACTTCTTTATATAAGTCCTGACTTATATATTCTATTTATCCAAATGATAAATATTTAACTTAATTTATAAATATCATTTATAAATCAATCTGCTCCTTTTATCTGTTTACTTCTTCATATATAAGTTCAGACTTATATATATATATATCCAAAGGTAAATATTTCCTTTATAATCTATTTGTAAATGTTTTACACATATTTCTCTTTCTATTTTATTTGTAAATGGTTTACAAATATTTCTTTATTCATTCTCTAAATAAATAATCCCTTTTTATAACTTATTTATTTTCTAAGTCAATATCTCTTTATCTTATCCTATTTATTTAACAAATAAATAATTCATCTAAATATCTAATTTATTTATTCTACATAAATAATTCACTTTATAAATATTCCATTAATAAATAATTCCCTTCATATAAAATTCCACTTTAAAAAGATTTCCTATTTATAAATATTCCCATTTATAAAATCTTATGATTTTATATTCTATTTATAAATATTCTCTTTTATAAAATCCTCTGATTTTATAAATATTCTCTTTTCAATATCCCGGTATGTTATGGTGTTTAACATATCAAGTTACGATGTTCAATATCGTCCATACACATATAATCAACAACAGATTATAAATCACGTCATATATCACAATATATGAAAACAATAAAATAACTGTTGAGGAATCCAGTCGGATTCCTCCAACCTGTTTCCCTGCATCCACAGATGTTACACAATAAAATCAACATCAATTTCAGTTCCATATGATATATTCTGTTAAACAGAATCAATATAGAAATTCAACTAACTGACTAGCAGTTCAATCAAACAGTCAACACATAGTCAATCAGCCAATATTTAACAGTTCTAAAAATACAACATGAAATTATAAACTGTTCAGAGTTAGTGAGATTTACTCACATTTGCAGTTCATCGTTAAAGAACGATAAACTGTTTTGTTTGATTTGAATCAAACAATTTATTTTGCCATAAATTCAAACGAGCTTCAATCCATTCCCAGTCAGTTCCAGTGTGTAGCCCTCGTCCATACGGTCCTAACGGATCCAACCGTTCGAAATTCTGATCATGTATGTAGAAGATATACGATTTATAAGTTCATATACAATTTAAAATTAAATAAAATGCTAACTTATTAATTCAGGCCTCACATTTAAATCTCCCGGCCCAACATCCTACTAAGGCCCATCCTCACGTTTTAAAACCCGAACCCTTTTACCTCATCTTCCCAAAATCGGATTTCCACGACTCCAGTATTCTCGATCCTCCTTTGACCGCCATCCTCTACCACTTCGGTCACCAAACTCTGGCGCAACCACCACCATTCGAACCTACGCCTCATTCCGCACCTGCCAATCATCATCACTCCGACTCCGGCGTCCTTGATAACCCTCCGACCTGTAGCTGAGGCAGACCGTCGCGATGCCCAACGGTGGACCGCCCCTCTCCAAACTCCAACGAACCCATCACCTTTCCAACCTGAAACCAAATCCGAACTCAAATTCATCCATTGGTGCTTACATCTCGACTAATATCGAACCCTAGTTCGCTATGACCAAACCAACGTCGAAAATTCATGATCGATCACCCTAGGAGGGGTACCAAAATGAAGAGAATCATTGTAGGAAACCGAATACATATAAATTAGGATTTTTGGAATTTTGTTTTGAGTTGTATTGATTTATCAAAACTTTCATTCCTTACATTTGCTGAAGAACAGAAAAGAACGGTGGAAAAAGGTTTGACTAGAGGAAAATGAAGATTTAGGTTTAGAGTAGTTAGGTATTTATAGGGGATAACTTGGCTTGTTGGAGGATCCTTGTCCACTCATCCTTTTTTTTATTTGATTTCTCACTTTATTTATCACCTTAAAAATTTCTATGATCACCTACGATACCCAAAAATCATGAAACTGGACATGCAGCAATAATTCGACATTACGGTCCCAACGAAACTGGTTTCGTCGAATTCCGACTTCGTATGCGCACACAGCGTATTTTTAACCGTCGAAATACTGATTGTTTTTCACTCTAAAAATCCATACGACCACACAGTGAATCTAAAAATCACGAAACTGGAAATCTAACAATTATTTGACATTGCGGATCCAACAAAATTAGTTTCATCGAGTTCCGACTTCGTTTGCAAAAGTGGCTATTTTTAAAGTCCTAAATAACCCATTTAAATATATAAATATAAAATATTATTAAATTAAATATAAATAAATTTATATTATCGTATATACTCACAGTGGAATACCATACAGCTTCCGAATATTCCTATATGAATTTCTAACTCGATATTCAAATCCGGGTCAACCCGATATTCGATTTATATTGAAATTCCTTTTTAAAATATAAATAATTCCTTTATAAATTATAATGGAATTCCACAGCGACTTTTCTAAAATTTGATTTGGACATAAATCAAAATCTACACGACGAATTCCCGATTTCTCTCTTCCACTAGAAAGATATTCTTCACCAGCTCCACACGTTTCTTGTTTCACAGAAATCCGGCTTAAAACGAATCATGTACATTTAGTTGAAGTTCAAATCGCCAAATTACGAACTGCAGCGTCATTTCAAGCTCGATTTTAATTATATTTATAATTATACGTTCAAACTGTTGTTCAAATAATATATTCGTTATTCTAATTCAATTCTAAACTGAATTAAATATCACAAATGATCCAATTCACACCATATCGCCATTTCAGCCAATTCTGATTATTTTTGAATTAAATATATTATTTAATTTATTATTTTAATTAAATATTCACCATTATTTAATTCCACGACCATTAAATCCTTTTAATCACCCTTTAAATAATTAAATTAATTAATTATTATACCGTTGAAAGTGCGGGTCATTACATAAAGGGTGGCGGCGGCTGTGTAAACTAGGGTTTACAAGTGAAGACAAAAATGGATTTTTATATTATTTAATTGTTAATTTTGCAAATAAATCCATAATCTCTCGACAACTCCGATTTCAGCCCAATAAAGGACGTTCCTAGGCAAATACCACCATTCCGGATCCAATGGATTAGGTCCCGTGAGCCCAATCGAATGTCTATGGCCTGAAATCTTTAATTTAATATTTAAATCATTTATTTAATTAATTCAATCTTACATTTAAATTCACCGGGGCTACATACGGACTCTAAAAATTCCAGAAAAATTATTTCTAGCTATGTTATGATGATACGGTTCTAACAAGGCTAATTTCGTCAAATTCCGAGACCATTTAAAAAATGGCCATTTTCAAGTCGATCGAATTTGACTGTAATTGACAAAACACATTTTCTTTTGCCATGCTCACATATTAATTCAAAAAATTATGAAAATTGAAACCTAGCAATATTTTGACATTCCGCTTCCAACAAAAAGTGGTTTCGTCGAAAATGGAGGTCGTTTGAAAAATGGCTATTTTTAATATTAAAAAATATATATAATTTCTATAGCGACTATTCTGAAATTTAAACTGGACATAACTCATGATTTTTAAAGTGAAATTTCAATTTCTTACATTCGTTAGAAAGATATGGTTAAACAGATTTAAATATTTCTTGTTTCACTAAAATCCGATTTATTTTGCATCCTGCACAGTCCGTCAAAGTTCAAATTCAAATTTTCAAACTACCGCGCTATTTCTAACTCCTTTTATAATTAAAATAAATATATTCGTTTTAACTTTGATTTAAAATAAATTTTTCATCCTTATTATTTAAAATAAATTATTTTAACTAATAAAATTCCGTTAAAATTTCTAAAATAAAATTTTTAAATTGGTTCAGAATTTGCGGGTTGTTACAATTATATATTGAATTTGATTATATCGAATTCGAGAAAATACTATTCACTTTCCTTTTTTAATCAAGATTTATTTATTTATAAATAAATTAGTTGTTTGTTTATTTATCCAAATTAATAAATAAAAGTTATACTTAAGTTATTATATTTCGGAAGCATGGGATTATAACACTATTGTTATAATCAAATGATTTCTATAAAAGAAATGGATTCGTAAATAGAATCCAAGAGTTATGTAAGGAAGTTTGTTAAAGATTTAGAAGGTGAACTTTGTCTATTTCGAAGTTAGAACTGTTGTTTAGTTAAGGTCTGAGAGGTAGTTATACCCCAACTTGATTGACTCCATTTTTGACTAAGGAATGGTTAAGGTTTGAGAGTAAAGGTTGGTTAAGTGAATTTAGTTAATCAGTGTAATGTTTTGAGTTGGCATAACGATGTTTTATTTAAACATCTGTTTAAATCCAAATGTAGGAGTTTTGGAAATGTTTTCCAAATAAGAATCAGAAATGTTTTCTAACATAGAACACATGAAATGGAAATGTTTCCCAATGTTAATAACGTATATTTTCTAAATTTAGAAAATAGGAAATGTTTCATATATGGAAACAGGAGATGAAAAATGAACTAAAGAGATAAATGTTAAATGATGTTTGATCGATATAATTTCCATTTGGAAATAATATCGTTGTTTGCACATGTGTTTTTCTTTGATAGTAAACTCACCGACTATCGAAGTTTTTGACCATTTTTCCGTTGTCAATACAGAGAGACCAGGATCAGATTCATTATCTGAAAACCACTCTGTATTGGCATTAGCGTTGCGAGTCAAATATGATGAAGATAATTGAAGATGGAGTTTGTGCAAGGGTCGTTCTGTCAAATCCTAGGTAGAAATTGCCTAAGATGGATTTACAAAATAGTTCCTTTGGTTTGTCCAGTCCCAGGACGACCTATATGGAAGAATGTCTGACAAAGTATATTTAATGGATCGCGTAAGTTGAACTCTTCAAACGTATTTACGTTTGGTAGCGGAGGAATTCGTTTCTCTAAGCTGTATAC
The DNA here is from genome assembly GCA_030737875.1 of Allium sativum. Lineage (NCBI taxonomy): Eukaryota > Viridiplantae > Streptophyta > Magnoliopsida > Asparagales > Amaryllidaceae > Allium > Allium sativum. The sequence goes on from CM060912.1 coordinate 156,555,564, forward strand.
CCGTTGAATTTTTGGGGAAATCAATTTGTGATTTGGCGGGTATGACGATGTGACATTCAAAGTGAATAATTGTGTGATCTGTCAGAGATAAGCGTGGCCTCTAGCCTCACAACTGGGAAATAACAAAAATCGGGCAGGCAGCATGGCTAAGTGGTTGGCTGCCAATTAGGGTGTATTATCACCTATCTAGAGATATTCATTTCATTCTTAAATCTATTCAATGTTGTCCCATTCGGGAAACGGTTGCTGATCCCAACCGTTGGTGATATACATTCGATACACTCAAGCGAAATGAGTGGTCGGTCATGAGTGGCCGGGTTGCAAGATGTTCCTGTTGAACCCAATGTATTCCTCTCTAGAGGTACACTATCGGAAGGTGGTTCCATACCTTGTCATAGTTGGTAATCCATTATCCAATAAGTGCTCGCAGTTTTGATTGTATAATATATATGTAGAACGTGAGATGAAAGCGTTTCTGCTAGATGATTAATTAGTTGTGGTTGATAGACATTATTATAATATCAAAAGAGTTTTGATATAAAGTTTATCTTTTCTTTCAAAAGGATTTTGAAAATTAAATCAAATGTTTTGGATTCTCATAAGGGAAAAACCCGTTCCATTATACGGCGTGGTCTTGTGAGATATCATGTATTTGGTCAAATTGTTTTAAATTGTTTTACTCACACCAGTCACATGACTGACCCAAAGTTTATTTTGTTTTGTTTTCCCTAAACTCTTGGGTGCCCAATTTTGTACGGGCAATCAAGTAGTCAGGATTTTACAGATATACTTAGAGAGCTTGGAGCAGGAGGCTTCAGGATTATATAGCTATAGTTATTTCCACTATGTTGTACGAGCAGTCAAGTAGTCAGAATTTTACAGATATACTTGGAGAGCTTGGAGCAGGAGGCTTCAGGATTATATAGCTATAGTTATTTCCACTGTGTTGTAAGTGTTGTACTCTGATAATGTTACTGTAGACATATACTAATTTTATTTCAAAGTTATGTATCTATTATATGTTGTTCGTTCCGCTGTGAGATTCGTGTTACTCTGATGTTGTATGTTATTCTTCTTCTTCTATTCTAAGTTTCTATCTTATCTATTCTCACCCTTTGTTTTCTTTCTATTAGTTTTCTGGTTTCCAGTGCAATTTGGTTTGGACTTGTGTTATTTGGTCAGCTCAAATTGCATCGGAATTCCGGGTCGCTACACAATCCTAACCTATTCATCCCATGAAGTAAAACTGGTAATACTTCATATATAACACAATGGTGTTATCGGTAAATTCAATTACCATTTCACATTCAAATCTAATTAAAGATTCAACTATCGCCTGGAGTAAAACTGGTGGTACTCTATTCTCAATCATTTCTTGAATTTGATAATTTCAGTTATCAAATTCACCTTTCAATCTATTTAATAATTCATTAAAACTCTAATTCAATTTTAGTTTCCAAAAATCATTACTTAACGATTATTCAAAGTTAAGAAATAAATCTTATCTTTAACTAGGTTAAAGGACTAATGTCGTTTAAAAAACAGCTCATGATAAACCCAAGATCACATTCCATTAACAATGGAATCTTCAGGAAAACTGATCAATATATATAATAGGTATGAACCTTCATATCCAACCGATAATATAAATGGAATAAAGGCAAAGACTTTTTAATTCGATATATATTAACAGTCTTCCTCTATAGGAACTCACTTCGATTATTACCAAATCAAATTCCATTCAATTCCAATTTAATATGTTAAATTGGAAAACTTTACCTTGGAAAATCTCCTTTAAATCTTAACAAAAGATTTATAAATTCCAAATCACATTTCACTATAAATCGGGTTAAAAACAAATTTCGTTAAAAACACAGTTCACGATAAACCCAATTCACATTCCATTTTATTCCAATTATTAAATATAATTGGAAACTCTAACAATCTTAATAAGAGATTTATCCACTTCGCGTGGGGTTCAAGAACAGTGTTACTTAAGACACCGTTCACGACAAACCCAAAATCCCATTCGATATTAAATACAAGGATCTGAATAGAAAATATATCGGCTTATATTCAATATCAAATACTACAATCAACAAATATCATATTAGAAATAACGATATAAATATATCTTTCAAATTTCCATAACAATATCTGTATAATCTCAAAATCCAACATCGAAATATTACAAAGACAATTTCAATTCATATCCATTCCAATTCATATATTGGAAATCCTGGTTATTTTTAAAACCATTTCAAATCCAGTTTACTTATTTAAAAATATTGGATTATAATTCTAGTTAGTAACTAGTTCATTTCGATAAAAATCAATTTTCATCTTTTCAAATATGGAATTTTTCATCCCAATTCTTTCCAAATCCTTTCTTATGATTTTACACCAATTATCAATATTTTTAATAATTTTATCAAGGACCGTAAAGTCGATTTCCATTAACGGCCATCGAACTGCACTTACAGTGATCTTTTCCAAATTTGATTTGGACATAATTCCACATCCAACCGTTAGATTTCGAATCTCTAATATTCTTAGAAAGCGCTTTTCGATACAAACCCAACGGTTCCGGTTTTAGGAGAATCCGATGGTCGGATCTCCTGTAATGTCCATTCGAAGTCAATGGTCGAAATTTACGAACTGCCGCAGCGCGGCGCGTTCTATTCAGGCCATTATATTATATATATATATAATATACATAATATATATATCATCGATTTCCATTTAAAATGTATTTTATAAATCGTTTTAAATTCATTTACAAAACGGTTTCAACTTCATATTCAATTTTAAATCAAAATTGAATATTCCACATCATTAACATATAAATGATAATATTTTCAAAACATTAAATTTTGAAATCAATTCATTTTCGATATTCATTATGAAAATGAATAAAATCGATATAAATATCGTTAACGTCAAAATGGCGTAAATCTTATCAACACGGCTTTATATATTTATATATATATATATTCGTGTCCATCCTAAATCAGACATCAAAATCAGATTTTGATCTTTAACTGAATATTATTTTAAAGTATTCATTATTTTAAAATATTAGTTATTTTAAAATATTCATTCTTTCTGAACTGGAATCAGACATAGCCAATTACCATATAATTTGATTATATGGATTTCATACAACACGTGTATAGTACAACAATAATAAACAATCAACCATCATCCAGAGTGTATTCTACACTGCATAAGCATTAAATATAAATATTTAACGCTTACAACAACCTGTCAATCAATCGATCGACATACAATTAAACAATTGGGATTAGTATATGTCAAATTTCATCCCAACACCCGTGTGGGGTTTCAATCAACAAACACTGAATATTATTTGTGCAGTTGGGCGATGTGTAAAATATATCATCCCAATCAATATCAGCCAATGGGGTGTACATAAACAAATCGTCTGATCTGTAAATGAATATTTATTTTATTCATATACCTGTTAAAAAATATATTTTTAACGATAAAATATTTATTCGGTTCATTTACAAAATAAAAATGATATTTTTATTGTTCTAACATATTTTAGAAAATTTTGACGGCATAACGGCGTGATATTGAAATCGGGTAATGTCTAGCATTAGCCCCCTCCTGATATCGGCTCGCGCCATACACACATAACAATTCCAATCAATTCATTTCACCCAAACAACCAAATTCAACCAAATAATCTAATCAACCAAACCAAACAATCAAACAAGTCGTCCATGGTCTGTGGACGACAGGGAACAGTTCATATATGCAGTTATAAAATAAATAACTGTATAAGAAAATATGGTGAGGAGTTCTCACCTTTGGGTTCCACTCCGTCATTCTTTGGTTGTCAATTTTAGATTTTTCCCAGAACTCCAACAAGTCTATTTTATAAATAACATACATGTGTTAAAAAATCATAATTTGTTCGACCTAAAAGTATTTTCTTATATACAACAAAAATAATATTTTTATCTTTATAAAAATATTTCTAACATACGATAAAAATTCTATTTTTATCTTCTCAAAATCAAATTCTATTTTATATTTTCAAAATCAATTCTAGTTTATATTTTCAAAATCAAAGCCATTTTATTTTCAAAACAAAGCTATTTTATTTTCAAAACAAATCTATTTTATTTTCAAAACAAAACTATTTTATTTTCAAAAAAAAAAATCCATGTTATTATATTTTTAAAAATCCTTGTTCTTTCATTTAAAAATTATATTTTTTACTCAAATCATATTTTTACACTATTCTATACATAAAAGAAATCAAATCTTTACTTTGCCATTTATAAAACAATGGTGCATATTTAAATTTAAAATCAACGCTTATTCTTATTTTCAAAATTCAATGCTATTTTTATATAAATCATATTTTTCTTTACAATGTTGTTTATATATATATATATATTTTATAAATCCTATATATATATTTTTTAAAGATTAATTTCTTCTTAAAAGGAGAATTTAAATACATAAAGGAAGCCAAAAACTCACTGTGTTCTTTTATTTTTTCCTGAAACCCAAAAAAAAATGACATCGATCTCTATTACCGTCCACCGCGCCTCGGTTGGAGCATCGGACCACCATCCATCGCCACCCACGCGTAGCCGCCTTCGCCTCCCATCCACACCAGAAGTGCCTCCGTGCTCGAGCTCGTCGTCAGCTCCGGAATCGCGTGGATAACCGGTGGTTTGGAGATGAATTTGCGAGCTCGTTTCCGCTCGAGATCTGATCATACTCACACGAATTTAATCGCCTCCCTTAGTTATTTAATTTTGCTTCAGAATATTTTGAATTTTAATTAGTGGATTGTGCGAAAATTAGAGAGGAAAGAGGGGAGCGATTTCGTCATTCAAATTGGAGCAGGGGGCGCAGTTTGACCGCGTGATGAAGAGTGATAGGTGTTGACCAATTTTCTAGGGTTTTATAATTATTATATTATTATTTTAATTCTAGTTTAATCAGCTTCTATTTTCGAACTCCAAATCAAACCCAATTACTATTGCCCATAGCTAAATATCCCCATTCCGAACACAATGGGATATGTTTCGTAAGCCAATTCCATCGTTTCGCTCAGTTTTCATGTAAATTAACATTTAAATCAATATATATTCAATTTGAACGCACATTTTAATTTACCGGGGTCACATACTGACTCTGAAAATCCAAAAAAATATATTTCTAGCTTCGTATTGACGATACAGTCCTAACAAAACTAATTTCGTCAAATTCAAAGACCATTTGAAAAATGGCCATTTTCTAGTCGATCCAAATTGATTGAAACTGTCAAAACACGTTTTAATTCATCACGCTCACATATTGATCCCAAAAATTACGAAAACTAGAATCTAGCAATAATTTGACATCCTGGATCCAACAAAACCACGCCAAATCTGAAAAAAACCGGAGGTTATTTGTTCAAACCTGCTCCCATTTCGAGTCAAGAGATAGATGGCAAGTCTTTGTGAAATAACTCCGATGGGAAGAAAAAAGAAGGCGTTAAGAGACCTCCTGGCCCAACCCTAGACACTATTTTTTTTTTCAATTGATTTTTTCTTACTTTCATATCTGAAAAAATGGAAACTTAGGTAAGTGTTTTATCAACGTATGTAGCAAAAGAAGAAACATCTTGTTTTTTCTTCAAAAATTTCTGATCTCTAGTGGACCTCTCAGTAGGATTCGAACCCAGATGAAGTTCTAACCATCTGTCAGAGAAAAAGAAGAGATTGATGCAAATCTAAACCAACAGTTTTATGAAATGAGATGATATTACTAGGGAGAGAGAGAAAGATTGATTGCAAATCTTCCAGATAGAGATTATGGCTAATTGATTGATGATCTTCCTGGGGTAGAGTAAAGAAAGAGATTATGGCTAATTGATTCTCTGGAAGATAGTTAGCTAATTAGCAGTTAGAAAAATCTTATTGATTTTGAAAGAAGGAAGACAAAAAGAAGAAGAACTTATCGACCACCTCCCTTTAGACTAATAAAATAAAAGGACGTTGGAATGAGCAAACGAACGAGTAGCTATTCTCTCTCGCGGTATGGATTATTCGTTTTTGATCAGGTATCAGAAGAACAGAAATATGAGGGACAGCTAGAGCAGGGGCGGAGGTCGTTTGCAAAATTTCCATTTTAAGGGCTAAAATTCCATAGCGATTATTCTGAATTTTCAATTGGACATAACTTTTTATTCCCGCTATGAAATTTTGATTTTTCGGATTCGTTTGAAAGATATTTTGAAATGGATTCTAATACTTCTAGTTTTTCTAAAATCTGGTTTATTTTGAATCATGTACATTCATTTGAAATTTGAATTGAATTTTCAAACTACCGCGCCATTTTCAATTCCTTTATAATTAAAATAAATATTTGTATTCTAATCTTCGATTCAAATAAATATTTCCATTCTAATTCTATTCAAAATAAATTTTTCTTCGTTATTATTTAAAATAAATCATTTTAAATATTCAAAATTCATTAAAGTTGCCAAATTAAAAATTTTAAATTGCTTCTGATTTTTCAGGTTGTTACAATCACCCCCACTTAAAATCTTTTCATCCTCGAAAAGGAATGGAGCTGAAAGTTGTTTTACAAACCAACTCAACTTTCAGTTTGGCTTTCATCCTTCAACTTTTCAGTTTCTAAGAATTTTCCAATTCTTCAAAAATTTGGCTAATACCCTAAATTTTTGATAAATTTTGCCATAACCTCCTTTGTACGGGAGCACCGAGAAAGTTCCCAAACCGCCACACAGGCCTCTCCAATCAAAAAGAAAAAGAAACAGCCAAGCGGCTAGCCAATCGGCTCATAAAATCATCAAAACCCCCAAGAAATACAATAAACATGTACCTATTTGTCGGGCAAACAATTTTATTCTTCTGCTTAGCTTCCCTGCTATGACCTGTTCAATGTATATACATGTATATGCATGCAATTTCTATCTATTCTCAATTCAGTTCAACATTTGACTTGATTTGGCTAAATTTCCCTTTCATGTACATATTAGTTTCAACAATCTCATTAGTTAAACTAATAATCAAACAACACAACCATCAATCAATTAGTGGATTATCGTTTCAAACATATAACTTTAATACATAGTAAAAAAATCATGTTTTTGATGCCAAATCATAACAAATAATGCTATCTAGTTTTGGCTCTCACAACAGTCAATTGGAAATATATAGATATCCCACTTTCGAAACTCGAAAACAGACTACTGATGCGGTACGTCATCAGTAGAATCATGCCCGGGCGACTAGAGTGTGATTCTATATCTATCCAGTATATTAAAACTTCGAATACACGTGGATCAGACGTATATGCAAAATCTTTATATACTTGATTGTCCAAATCAATTTAAAATAAAATATTCAAATATGTATAATAAGGTTTAAATTTTCAATACGAAATTTGTTTTCAATTTTATTTTTAAAATAACACTCTGCGGACTCATTCTAGGATACTACTGATCACATCTCTAACGAGTCATTCCCATCGGATATTACTAATCCAATCTCTGATGAATTCTTTTGTCCATTTCTAATGTGTCTTGTTCTCGAGCTCTGTAAACTAAAGCTCTGATACCAGCTGTAACAACCCGTACTTCCTCGTGAAGGAAAGCCCGAATTGCTTTGAGGACAAGACGAATTAGAACACAAACAGAAAAACATTTCATTGCTTATTACAACAATTTACATCAGAGTACAAGAATATACAGAGTATGAATAAATATTATACATTAGAAAAATATCAGAGATTTACAAATTGCAATGCAGCGGAAAATAATACAAAACACAACTGAAAAGAATATATGGATACAGAGCTTTCTGAATATCATTCCAGCTGCAAATCAAGATCTTGTGAATATAAATCTGCAAAACCAAAACTACTAGCTGCTCGTGTGGAAAATAGGGGCACCCGGAGTTTAGGTTAAAACAATAAACTCCAAGTCAGTCATGTGACTGGTGTGAGAACTAAAACAGTTATTAATCTTTGTTTTAAAGTTCGATAAATCAAGGGACCACGCCGTATAACACGGAATGGGTTTACCCCCAAGAATACCAGTGCATAAAACTAATAGCGCAATGCTAAATAAAGAACAATGAAGCTATTATAAGACTCAGGTCCCATCACATAATGCAACGCAAGCCGGAGGATAGAGTTTTTACCTTATAATAGCCAAAAATGCTTGGTACATGAAATTTCATCTTTTGTTATTACTATAAATGAAGAAATCAACTTCAAATATAAATGTATCAATCATAGACGGCATGAGTGTCTCATCCCACTGTGTCATCATACTAGGCTCTACAATCAAAATCGCAAAATGTTGTATTTGAAGTTGGATTTCCATCCGTGAACCAAGGCAAGGGATCGTCCTTACCGCTTCGAGACAATCTAACCCATGTCTCAAGCAAGCGCACAGACAACCTTGGATCGTCAGGGCCGGTCCACACGGAGTGGATTAAAATGCCTGAACAATGCGTTTCCCCGCCCTATGGGGCGTAAACTGGTCATATCCCGACCAAACCATCGGCCCTGGAATGACCGATATGACCGAGGCGCCTCGCTATCCATCATCCACATAAGTAAAATGTCAGGGCTTGCAAAATGCTGACACCACTCATCGCTAGAAGGAAACACATGCCCTCCCTGATGTCCTCTCCCGTTTCTGGTTCACATCGGGGTGTGAGGCTCGCGAATTAACGCTACACAAAGCTACGCTATATTAAAGCCGTGCTTTGATCATCAACCACAAGACTCCGCTTTTCAACAGAAGCCTTGATCATTTGCATCTCAGCATGCCACACAAGCAATTCACGATATGCAACCGATGTCTATCAATCACAAAGAATGAAATCTGATGTCAGACACACATCCATTTACAAGTTCGTTCTGGGTCTGAACGAAACCGGAGGCACCTTATTCCTTGTCCCGTATGTCCAATACAGGAGAGAGGTCCTCGCATATCCGGTCGATCTCCAAGTACATCTGTACGATCACCACTTATTACCTTGTCTTGGGTGTACAACCCAATCAAGACATCAGTACTCATCCAAACGATGTGAAGACCTCCGGTCTTCAACCACCATCTTCGTCCTTGACACATCGTCGAATCAGTTATTCAGAATGGGATAAACCCGGTCTTTCTGAGTAACTCGCGTATATAATAAACAAGTGCTATAAAAACACAACATACGCCTCATTCCAATCCAAAATATTCCTTTATTCAAATATTCTTATACTTTAGGAAAGGTTCCCATTAATTTTATCAAAGATAAATTCTTTAAATTTATTCTTTAATCTTCTTTTGGATTTCAATTCAAACCAAATTATGGTTTATCCAAACTAGTCGGGATTAATGAACCTTACCGAAGTAATCATTTGTTTTAATTTCCCAATCCCAACCTATTCATCCTATGAAGTAAAACTAGTAATACTTCATATCTAACACCACAGTGTGATCGGTAAATTTATTGAAATGACCCGAAATTCCCCTTACGGGAAATCACGGATTGAGTTGAGAACAAGCCACATCGGGACGCAAACAGAAGAACATTTCATTGTTAATTTCAACAATTCATCAGAATACAAGAATATACAGAGTATGAATAAATATTACACATTCGACAAATATCAGAGATTACAATACATTACATAGCAGGGGAAAATAATACAATACATAACTGAAAGAGATATACGAATACAGAGCTTTCTGGATATCATTCCAGCTGTAAACCATGTTCCTGTGAATATAAATCTGCAAAACCAAAACTACTAGCTGCCCGTGCGGAAAATAGGGGCACTCAGAGTTTAGGTTAAAACAATAAACTCCAGGTCAGTCATGTGACTGGTGTGAGAACTAAAACAGTTATTTAAAACTTTACTTTAAATCAGATATATCAAGGGACCACGCCGTATAACACGGAACGGGTTTCCTCCCAAGAATACCAGTGCATATAATAAAACAGCGCAATGCTTTTTGGAAAAATGAAGCTATTATAAGACCCAGGTCCCATCACACAATGCAACACAAGCCGGAGGATAGGGTTTTCCTTTACAATAGCTAAACATGCTTGGTATGTTAAACACAAATCATTTGATACTATTATAAGTGCATAGTGTCAAAACAATTTCAATCATAGACGGCATGGGTACCATATATCATGTCGCTATACTAGGCTCTACAATCAAAACCGCAAATGTCACGTATTGGAAGTTGGGTTTCCATCTGTGAACCGAGGCAAAGGATCGTCCTCTACCGAATTCGAGACGCTCTAGCCCGTCCCTCAGGAACAACCGCAACTGCCCCTTGGATCGTCAGGGCCGGTCCACCGATGTGGATTATTATGCCTGAACACTGCGTTTCCCCGCCCTTTGGGGCGTAAATGAGCCAAATGACTCCATCGGCTCCACATAGTCACCGATATATCCGAGGCGCCTTGCAACAGCAACAACCACACAGGTGAAAATAATATAAATGTCAAGGCTGGTAGGTCACTGACACCACCCTAGCTAGAAGGAAACGCATGCCCTCCCTGAGGTCCTCTCCCGTTTCTGGTTCACAACTGGGGTGTGAGGCTCGCGAATCAACGTTACACAAAGCTATGCCACGCAGGCTGTGCTTTGATCATCAACAAAAAGACTTTGCTTTTCAGCAGAAGCCTTGATCAATTGCCACTTAGGCATGCCACACAGGCAATTCACTCCATGCGATTGATATCCATCAATATATAACCCCTGAGCTCGTACGTCTCAGAGAAGGGCGTTAAGCAAGAGAATAAATTCTCCGCCACCAAACAGATATATATTTAATAGAAATCAATCACACAGAATAAAATCCAATGTCAGACACACAGTCCATTTACAAGTTCGTTCTGGGTCTGAACGAAACCGGAGGCACCTTGTACCTCACATATCCATCGATCTCCAAGTACGTCTGGATGATCACCAACTGATTCCCTCCTCTTGGGTGTACAGCCCAATCAAGATCATCAGTAATCACCCAAATGATGTGAAGACCTCCGGTCTTCGACCACCGTCTTCATCCTCGATACCACGTCGAATAAGTTATTCAGAATGGGATAAACCTGGTCTTTCTGAATAACTCGCGTATATAATAAACAAGTGTTACACAAACACAACATACGCTTCATTCCAATTCAGAATATTCTTTTATTCAAATATTCTTATACTTTGGGAAAGGTTCCCATTAATTTGATCAAAGATAAATTCTTTAAATTTATTCTTTAATCTTCTTTTGAATATTAATTCAAATTAGTCGGGATTAGCGAACCACACCGAAGTAATCATTTATTTTATTTCTTAATCTCAACCTATTCATCCCATGAAGTAAAACTGGTCATACTTCATATCTAACACCACGGTGTTATCGGTAAATTCACCACGATGTTATCGGTAAATTCAATTACCATTTCACGTTCAAATCTAATTAAAGATTTAACTGTCGCCTGGAGAAAAACTGGTGATACTCCATTCTCGATTATTTCAATCTAATTAAAGATTCATTAAAACTCCACTTAGTTTTAATCTTCCCAAAAATATATATCCTGTCTTTAACTGGTTAAAGAACCAATGTCATCTAAAACACGGTTCACTATAAAACCAAAATCACATTCCATTAATTATCGGGTTAAAGAACAAGTGTTATTTAAAACAATTTTCACGATAAACCCAAAAATCAATTCAAATTCAATTCCAATTAAATACCATTTAATTGGTACACTTCATTAAATCTAAAATAAAAAGATTTAATCTTTTTCTCAACTGGGCTTAAGAACAGTGTTAGTGAAGACACCATTCACGACAAACCCAAATCACATTTGATATTAAATACAAGGTTCTGAATAGAAAATATATCGGCTTATATTCAATATCAAATTCTACGACCAACAAATATCGTATTGGAAATAACGATATAAATATATCTTTCAAATTTCCATAACAATATCTGTATAATCACGAAATCCAACATCGAAATATTCCAAAGACAATTTCGATTCAAATCCATTCCAATTCAATTATTGGAATTTCTGGTTACCTTTGAAACCCTTTCAAATCCAATTTATTTATTTCAAAAATAAATGGTTTATAATTCAAGTTCAAAACTAGTTCATTTCGATAAAAATCTATTTTTATCTTTTCAAATATGGAGTTTTTCATCCCAATTCTTTCCAAATTATTTCTTATGATTTTACACAAATTATTACTATTTTTAATAATTTTATCAAGGCCCGTACAGTTGATTTCCGTCAACGGCCATCGAACTGCACTTACAGCGACCTTTTCCAAATTTGATTTGGACATAATTCCAAATCCAACCGTTATATTTCAAATCTCTAATATTTGTTAGAAAGCTCTTTTCGATACGAACCCAACGGTTCTGGTTTTAGGAAAATCCGACGGTCGGATCTCCCGTATTATCCATTCGAAGTCAATGGTCGAAATTCGCGAACTGCCGCGGCGCGGCGCGTTCTATTCAGGCCATTCTATATATATAATATATATATTATATATATTTCATCGATTTCATTTTAAAACGTATTTTATAAATCGTTTTAAATTCGTTTTCAAAACGATTTCAACTTCATATTCAATTTCTAGTCAAAATTGAATATTCCACATCATCGATATACAAATGATAATATTTTCAAACGTTATATTTTGAAATCAATTCCTTTTCTATATTCATTATAGCAATGAATAAAATCGATATAAATATCGTTCACGTCAAAAATGGAGCATATCTAATCAACACGGCTTTATATATTTCAATAACTTCGTTATTCTTTTCAACAAATGAATATTTTCTTCAACACATGAATTTTCTTTTATTCAACACATGAATATATATTTTACTCAACACATGAATTTATATTTTATTCAACACATGAATTTTTCTTCTATTCAACACATGAATTTATCTTATATTCAACACATGAATTTATTATATTCAATACATGAATTTATTATATTCAACACATGAATTTATATTTAATTCAACACATGAATATTTATTCTATTCAACACATGAATTTACTATTATTCTCTAAATTGGAACGAGACCCACTCAATTACCATATAATATTATTTATATGGATTCTATACAACACATGTATATAATAGCAATGATAAAGAATCAACCATCATCCAAAGTGCACCACACAACTGCATAAGCATTAAATATAAATAATTAACGCTTACACAGTCTGTCAATCCATCGATTGACATACAAATACACAATCGGGATTAGTGTACGTCAAATATCATCCCAATACCCGTGTGGGGTTTCAAATCAACAAACACATATTTTTATTTGTGCAGTTGGGCGATGTGTAAAATTTATCATCCCAATCAATATCAGTCAAATCAGTGTATATAAACAAATCGTCCGATTTGTTTATAAATATTTATTTTACTTCAACACATGAATATATATTTTATTCAACACATGAATATATATATTTTATTTCAACACCTGACTATATATTTTATTTCAACACATGACTATATATTTTATTTCAACACATGAATATATATTTCACACATCACAATCAACAGTCAAATTTCACAACACAGCAATCAAACAAACAAGTCATCCATGGTCTGTGGACGATGGGTGTCGAGTGCTGCTAAGCACCGTCTGCATCCTAGTATATATTTCAACAAGAAATTAAAATAAAAGTGAGGAATTCTCACCGAGGGATCCACTCCGCCAATTTTTCTTCTGAATTTCTGAACCGTTTGGATTTGTCCGTACTTCCAACGCAGTCTTCACCACGCTGTTCATATTAAAAATCACATTTTTACTTCACTATATTTTTAATAAAAATCAGAATTTTATTTCGCTACATATATAAAAATCATATTTTTATAATCTCTACTGCATAAAGTCATATTTTTATTTTCACTACATATACTGTAAAGATTATATTTTTAAAACGCTTTCTTCTATATAAAAATTCGATCTTTCTACATTCATATAAAAATACGATCTTTCTTCTTTCTACATTCACATAAAAATGCGATCTTTATACGGCTACTGTATAAATGAAAATCGTATTTTTATTTCACTACATTCTATATAAAAATTATATTTTTATATCGTTAGTTCATATTTATAAAAATCGAATTTCTATAGCTTCAATTTCATATTAAAAATCGAATTTTTATCACTTCAAAATCGAACCTTTATGTTAATAAAAATCAACTCTTTCTATAAGTGAAAATATAATCTTTCATGTTAACAAAAATATACTCTTTCATAATAAAAATGTTAACTTTCTATAATAAAAAATATTAAATGATTTTTATCCTTGTTAAAAACCAATTACATTAATTAAATAAATAAAAATAAATAGAAGGAGGACTTATAGTAGAAATGGGAAGATGGGGGGCCATTGCCAGAGGTCAGGGGGATCGTGGTCGCGCTGGTCGGGGGAAGAGGCGGTTTGGCTGGGGGCTCGCGCTGGTCGGGGAGGGGCGGATTCCGGTTGGACTGGCGGCTAGGGTTCATGCGTGGTTTGATTTGGGGGGGGGGACTTTGGGGTTCGCGCTTCGTGATGGCACTGGAGACGAGGGGAGGCGATGGTGGTGGGGAGGCGTGCGGCGAAGCACTGCCGGTGGCGGCTGGGGCTCGAGTGCGAGATCGTTTTTTTCTTTCTTTTTCTAAATCTGACGGGAGATAGAATGTGGAGTGAGGGAGAGAGGTGTTATAAGGTTATATATAATATATTTAATTATTTTATTATGAATTTTGAATTCCATAAAGTACCCTTTCCATTCGAACTCGAAATCGAACCCGCCGACTATCATCCCTAGCGTATTACCCCCATTGGAACACAATGGGATATGTTTCGTAAGCCAATTCGATCGTTTCGATCAGTTTCCGTCAAAATCAAAATATAATTCTATATATTGATTTTGAACGAACATTTCAATTTACCAGGGCCACATACGGACTCTAAAAATTCCCGAAAAATATTTTCTAGCTTCGTATTGACGATACGGTCCTAACAAAACTAATTTCCTCAAATTCGGAGACTGTTTGAAAAATGGTCATTTTCTGGTCGATCGAAATTGATTGAAACTTTCAAAACAAGTTTTCTTTCGCCACGCTCACACATTGCTTTCAAAAATTATGAATTTTGAAACCTAGCAATAACTAGACATATCGGATCCAACAAAAGTGGTTTTCGTCGAAAACCGAGGTCGTTTGCAAAATTTTCATTTTTAAGGGCTCAAAATTCCATAGCGACTATTCTGAAATTTCAACTTGGCATAACTTTTTATCCTCGCTATGAAATTTCAATTTTTCGGATTCGTTGGAAAGATATTATCAATTAGATTCTAATATTTTTGGTTTCACTAAAATCCGGTTTATTTTGAATCCTGTACATTCATTTGAACTTTGAAATCAAATTTTCGAACTACCGCGCCAGTTCCAATTCCTTTTATAATTTAAAATAAATTTTTATATTCTAACGAAGATCTATATAAATATATACATTCGAATTCTATTCAAAAATAAATTTCTCATCGTTTATATTTAAAATAATTCATTTTAAATGTTCAAAATTCATCAAAATTGCCAATTTAAAAATTTTAAATTGGCTCGGATTTCCGGGTCATTACCATCTCCCCCACTTAAAACTTTTCATCCCCGAAAAGGAACGAAGCTGAAAGTTGTTTCACAAACCAACTCCACTTTCATTATTCTCTTTACGGCTTAAGTTCTTCAACTTTTCGGTTTCTAAGAACTTTTCAAATTTTTCAAAAATTTGGCTAACACACTAAATTTTCGAATTTTTTTGCCATAACCTCCCCTGCACCGGGAGCTTCAGGATATTTCAAATAGCCTCCCATGGCCCTCATCAATCCAAAAAGAAAAAGAAACAGCCAAGCGGCTAGCCAATCGCCTCATAAAATCATCCAAAACCAAAGAAATTAGTAAACATGTACCTATTTGTCGGGCAAACAATTTTATTCCTCTTCTCTAGCCTCCTTGCTATAACCTGTTCAGTGTAAGTACATGTATCCGTATGAAAATGCGACAAATTTTCAATACAGTTCACTATTTGGTTCAATTTGGCTAAAGGTTCAACATTTTAATTAATCAAACAACACAATCAGCAATCAATTAGTTGATTAGCTTTTCAAACTCATAATTTTGATATATAGTCCAAAAAACAGATTTTTGATGCCAAATCACAACAATAAGCCCTATCTAATTTTGGTTCTCACACCAGTCAATTGGAATCATATAGAAATCCCACCTTCGAAACACGAACATAAATACTGATGATGTCCGGACATCATCAGAATTATCCCCGAGTAGCTAGAGTGTGATTCTATATCTATCCAGTATATTAAAACCTCAAATACACGCGGATTAGACATATATGCAAAATCTTTATATACTGGATTGTCCAAATTCAACACAAATAAATATTCAAATACATTGAATAAAGTTTAAATTTTCAAAACAAAATTCGTTTTCATTTTTATTTTTCAAAATAACACTCTTTACACTCGTTCTAGGATACTACTGATCCTATCTCTAACGAGTCATTCCCATTGGATATTACTAATCCAATTTTTGATGAATTCTTTCGTTTGGTTCTAATATGCCTTGTTCTCCGAGCTCTGTAAACCAAAGCTCTGATACCACGATGAAACGACCCGAAATCCCCTTTACGGGAAATCACGGATTGAGTTGAGAACAAACCACATCGGGACGCAAACAGAAGAACATTTCATTGTTAATTTCAACAATTCATTAGAATACAAGGATATACAGAGTATGAATAAATATTACACATTCGATAAATATCAGAGATTACAATACATTACATAGCAGCGGAAAATAATACAATACACAACTGAAAGAGATATATGGATACAGAGCTTTCCGAATATCATTCCAGCTGTAAACCAGGTTCCTGTGAATATAAATCTGCAAAACCAAAACTACTAGCTGCCCGTGCGGAAAATTGGGGCACCCAGAGTTTAGGTTAAAACAATAAACTCCAGGTCAGTCATGTGACTGGTGTGAGAACTAAAACAGTTATTTAAAACTTTACTTTAAATCAGATATATCAAGGGACCACACCGTATAACACGGAACAGGTTTCCTCCCAAGAATACCAGTGCACATAAAAAAACAACGCAATGCTTTTTGGAAAAATGAAGCTATTATAAGGCCCAGGTCCCATCACACAATGCAACACAAGCCGGAGGATAGGGCTTTCCCTTATAATATCCAAACATGTTTGGTACGTTAAACACAAATCTTTTGATACTATTATAAGTGCATAGTGTTAAAACAATTTCAATCATAAATATCAATCATAGACGACATGGGTACCATATATCATGTCGCCATACTAGGCTCTACAATCAAAACCGCAAATGTCACATATTGGAAGTTGGGTTTCCATCTGTGAACCGAGGCAAGGGATCGTCCTCTACCGAATTCGAGACGCTCTAGCCCGCTGTAACGACCCATCTTTTTGCCCGATTTTCGCGGGTAATTAAACCGACTCAAACCGTTCAGAAAGACGAATTGTTATGGGTACATACATATATTGAACAAAAACAACAGGACTTTTATTTCATTACAAAATATTACATCAGAGTTATTAGGAATATATCAGAGTACATCGATTTTCACAGCGGAAGAAATACTAAACATAATCTCAGCGGAAGAACAAAACACAGCGGAAGCTTCAACTCTATCGTGGACTCCAACTCAGAAAGCGCTCCCAATCTTGCTCCACGAACTAAAACTGCAAAACTAAACTACTGACTGCCCGTGTGAAAATTAATGGGCACCCAGAGTTTAGGAAGGAACAATAAACTCCAGGTCAGTCGTGGGACTGGTGTGAGAACTCAAAAACAGTATCTTTTAAGATTTATTTTAAAGTTGGGAAATTCACTGGACCACGCCGCCAACGCGGAACGGGTTTACTCCATGTGAATACCCATGCATATGAATTCGCAATGACTTTGGGAAAATGAAGCTATCATAAGCTCGTCCCATATCACACAATGCAAGCGCACACCAGATGGGCGAGTTTTATCTTATGATAACCAAACATGCTTTCATACGTGAAAATTCTCTTTAATATTATCATATATTGTGGAAAACAATTTCGCAAATAAATGTATTAATCCTAGATGGCATAATACCCATAATATTATGTCACCATATATATATATACAATCAAAATCGTATGGCTCGTATTGGAGATTGGATTTCCAACTTGATGATTCCTGGCACGAAAGATCAATTAGGGATACAAAACGAAGTGCCTCAATGGCTTTTTCGTCCATACGCGGACACCAACTACACATCGTCAGGGCAGATCAACGGTTTTCGACCAGACACGGCCCCCCGAACATACCCAACTTCCCCATGTTCATAAGTGGCTTCCCACTGGTGCACAGCTTCATCATCAATTCATATATAAGTATAAAACCTAACCGCCAGTTTCTCATCAATCCGAGGTATGAGGTTTGTCGATGTCACGTCATATGCCTCGATAAGCCATTCTTTGATCATCACTAGCTCGTTTCATAACTCGGGTATGCCACATTGACAATTCACGACATATCACTGATTTCAATCAATGCATACCCTCTAAGTTCATATGACTTAGAGAAGAGGATAATATATTGCCACAAATCCGATATACATTAACGAAAATCAGTGCTATGCGGTCAATTTCAACGTCAGACACACCATCCATACAAATCCGTTCTGGGTCTGAACGGAACAACAACCCGAAAATACTTGAATATGTTCAGGTCTCATGCAACCCATACCTTGTTTTGGGTGGCCTACCCAACCAAGACATAAATCAACAATCAATCTAAACAATTCAAATATCCCCGGTCTTCATTTGTCGTTACCAAGTCTTGAATTACTTCATAACGTCGTATTATTACTTGGAATGGTTTTCGAACATATATTCGATCCCGGTCTTTCCAAGTAACGAGCGTACTTTAAAACAGTTGCTATGGTTTACGCAGGCTTTTTGATTCAAATCTCCTTCAAATTGATTATCAATTCATATATAACTCAGGATTTGAATTATTTTAAATTTCATACATCTCATTATCATTTAAAAATCTTCTTTGAAATCCAAGATTTTTAACTTTGCTTCAATTTCTTATCTCAAATCCAAGATTTGATTAAATCTCCAATTTCGATATGAATTTCCACCATTCAATCTCATCGGTTTTCAAGAATGATATTATTGAAGATATGATTCACGACAAACCCAAATTAATCGATATTGAATCATAAATTACACAGAAATTTTTATCCACTCATATTTGATATAAATCCTCATAATCGACGAATACCATAAGTGGAATAACGATATAATAATATCTTCCAAATTCCCAGATAGTATTCATTTACACCATGAAATTTATACCAAATATCGAAGATTTATTTCTATCTAACTTATTTCAATCAGGTGGAGAAATCCATATCTTTAATTAAAAGATTTATTCAATTCTTCGACATTCGATCTGGATAAAAATACCGTCAACTTATATTCAATATAAATTTTTGTATCCAACTCATATTATAAGCAGAATAACGGTGAACTACCTTTTAAATTCCTCCAATAGTAAGAGTCATCATCTACCGGATTAATATCAAACATCCGAAGATTTATCTCCAACCATACCCAATTATTAAAAACCCGTTTTAATATTAAATAAATCTATTTGAATTCCATATAAAGTATTTCCAATACTTTTGAACTTTTGAAAACATTCCACCAATCATTTAAAAATGATTACTTATAGTTCATAAAATAATTTGCAGGTTAAAACTTCAAAATAGATTATTTTCGAAGGAAGCGTTACAATAGCATTTCAAAAGCATTACAAAACAGTTATCTTAACTATTTTGATCAAAATATCATTTATCTTAGCCAAAACTTAAACTTTACAATTCAAAATACCTTCTCATAATTTTTAATGATTTTACAAATTTTTTTCCATATTTTTAAAACATTTAAAAATAGTTGTTTATAGTTATGGTCAACAATTGTTCTTACATCGATCTTTTCCAAAACGGTTTCAAACATAACTTGAAAATTATAACTCGAATTTAAAATCTGCTTTCACTCATTTGAAAGTTCTTGTTAATATAAATCAAATGTTTTTCGTTTCATGGAAATCCGATTTAGATTGCAAAAGTTATAAGCGTTTAAAGTTTGCATCTAAAATACGTAAATTGTCGTTATGCGACAAGCTCTATTTTTACCATAATAACCATTATTCTATGATACTTCAAAATATATTAGAAAATCATTATATCCTTATATAACCCTTTAAAAATCATTTAAATTTACTTTCCAAATTATTTTGGATCTAAAATTCAACTTTCATAAATTCCAATTCATTTCTGAATTCAAATAACTTCAAATTAACCTTCCCATTCGTCGGATCAGTTAGGGATAGCCAGGGAGAGCAGGAAACTTCATTTCCAAACCCAAGCCTAGACACTATCCTCTCTATCATCCTAGAACTTTTTGGTATATATTCTATTATTAATATAAAGAGACATCGTTCATATTCAAATTTCAAAATCTCATTTCGAATTTAAATTGAAAATAATTTTTTTTACCAAATCTAGTTACAGATCGTTATACAAAATCAATACATAATTCAAATAAATTTCAAATCCTAATTCAATATTTAAAAAGTTGATATTTAATTCAGAACTAACAATTAAATATTATTCAATAATTACATAAAATCGTATATAGAAAGGAGATTCTAAATCGATCACCCATATATTTCCACAACCACGGTGTGTTTGTGTGTGTGTGATATCATACAATGCAATCATATTTATCCAAATGAACCATACGATCAGATGGATATGAATTTATTCATCACAAACAACATTTTTACTATGCACAAGCATTACAGACAATAACGCTTACTAGTGTTCAGTGTATTATCTAATTCATGAACAACCATTCAAACATCAACATCCATCACACAATCATCATCAACTAATTATAATTAATCTCAGCAAATTATAATTAACTAATTTAAATAAATATTTAAATTAGAAGTTCTCACCTAACAGCTCTCCAAATTTTCACGGTAGGCGAGCCTAGTGAATCGTCGGACAGTATTTCAGCGCAACGTCTTCTTCACGAAAATATATATAATATAATATACACTAATCTCTCTTATATTATAAAAGGAGGAGGAGAATGACGAACTTTGGCAAGGTGGTGGTGGAAAAGAGGAAGACTTATGCCATGGAAACCATGGCCATAAGCTTTAAGAAGAAGGTGGAAAGGAGGAAATGGAAATGGAATGGTAAAAATGGAGAAAGAGCCTCCTTATATAGGAAAGGAGGAGTAAGGAGGTAAAGACACATAAGGGGGCAAGTGGCAATCATGCATGAAAGGGAGCATGCATAAAGACATGTGTCTTAACACTTGTCTTAAGAAGAGAAGGTGAACTTTTGGTAGCATTTTCCCTTAAATGCTATGAAAATTAAAGGTAACACTTAATTCTAACGCTACTAATTCATGTTATAGTTTGACAAATCCGATCGAACGACAAATAGTATCAATAAATCCAAACTTATTAATAATCATTCTCATTTATAATTCAATTAAAACTTATCATATAACTTATCAAAATAAATAAAATAAATAATAATTATTCTTGTAAAATCATAAAATAAATTATCCTTTACCAAATTCATATTTTACAAATCAATATTATCAAAATCAGAAAATATCATTACTTAAACATAAATCTTATAATTATAATTTTCAAAATAAGTTTTCTTATAAAAATCATAATAAATAAAACAAAATACTTATACAAAGTTAAAATTCATATTTAAACCTAATAAAATCAATTTATATTCAGAAAATCCAAAATTATATAAATAAAAATCCAAATCAAACATAGTTAAAATTCTGGGATGTTACATTCACCCCCCCCTTAGAAACTTTTCGTCCTCGAAAAAGAAGTCGATTAAATTTAAACTCCTTCACAAATTTTAAATTCCAATTTCTCCCTCAACCTATCAGGACGAACAAGCTAACGATCACTGACTCCGCTACTCGAACTATTTTCTTCCTCCAATCCCATTTCTCTCTTAACATATCGGAAATGTAATGATCAGAACCAAAGCTCATATCATTCTCAGGCTACTCTATCAAATTCTCACTAAAGGTAGAGTCTAAGGAACTTCTATAACCTTGTGATTACTAGGGTCGTCACCGGTCTTGTTCAAAATCGAAATCTCTGAGTTAGACTCAGAGCTGCTATCCTACCACTAAGGAGAGCTAGGATAGATACTGTCTAATACTTAGAGGTTTATGACCCTAAGAAAATCTTAAAGTTTGGAAATTATCATCCTAACTTACTCTTACGGAACCCATGATTTTCTTATCAATTCTAAGACCAAGTGCTTAAATTAGAAATTTAAATCTAAATTCTCAAATAATTTTTCCTTTAAATCATCTTGTAAAAATAACATCTTGGCTAAATTCAGTATTAGAAATTCTATTGCTCTCAATACAAAATTCAAGTTCAATTTAAGAGATAATTTAAAAATACTGGTTCCAAATCCAAATTATTTCACTGGTCCATGGCTTTATCAGAGCAGGACAAAAGGAAGAATTCAGAAATAAAGTTGGATAGTTAAATTTCAAACACGACAATTCGAGTTGATATTCAAAAGATGACAATGGGTCGAGCAAAACCCAGCGACAAAGAAAGCGATGGAATTATATTTCGTCCTATTTCAATTTTTTTCCAATCGTTTCCAATTTCCTATTAACCCATTTATAAGTTAAATTAATACTCATTTGATATTCATATTTTGGTTATCATATTCACCTAATCGAATAACACTTTTTCTAAATTCACTTTGAAATATCAAATCTTGTTTAGAAGATTTTTCTTACTCAACTAGCCAGAAAGACTCTTAAAGCAGTTTTATTAAAAGAACCATCACGCTTCCTCTGCGCACTCTGATTATGCTTACACATGTTCAACCCAGGTTTGCTTCAAATATTAATCTTAATATTTTCAGAACCCACTTCTTCAAATTTAATATTTCAAAGATCTAAATCTTCCTACTTCGATGTTTGTTATGATTTAAATTAACTTTTTAAACTCATTCCTAACTTAAGTCAAAATCATCTCTTTAAACAAATTCTTAACTTAAGTCTAAGTCATCTTCAGATTTCTTAAGGGGTTTTGATAGCTAAGATATTCTTGGATATTCTCATTTACAATTCATGTTAAGGATTTATCCAAATCTATTGCTTACATTAACATATTAACATTCTTTGAGAAATATAATATCTTTCTGGTTACAACTTATTAGATCATATTCAAACATTAGTTATGACTTGTTTAACTTGAAGTATGGGCGCTGTTTTTGATACAATTTCTTAATGTATTATCTTATTTCCCCACATTTGTTTCCAAATCTTTAAGTGGATTTACCTCGAAATCCTTCTGGTCATTAAAATAGTTTGATTTGTATTTATAACATATTAAATTCCCTCTTAATAGTTCCAACCTATCGAAATAATTCAAGTATCCCTTGACGTCTTAACTGGAGTCATATAGTCATCCCACTTTCGAAACTCGAAAATGAGTACTGATAATGTTGCAATCATCATCAGATCATCCCCGGGCGACTAGAGTGTGACTCTATATCTATCTAGTATATATTAGCTTCGCATATACGTTGATCAGACGTATATTTAAAACTCTTACATACTCGATAGTCCAATCGTGACGTCCAATAAATACCCAAAGATTTCTTACTAAAGCTATCATTAAAAATGATTTTGTTCTGTAAAACACTTTATTTTCAGAGTACGCTCTCTCGATCATAATATTCCAAAATCTCATTCTAGGGTATTTCTAACCCTATCTCTAATGAGATAATATAACTCTGAGGAGTCGTATTCTTTTGTCCAAATATGTACGTACCCCATAGCTTTGTATAACCAAAGCTCTGATACCAACTGTAACGACCCATCTTTTTGCCCGATTTTCGCCGGTAATTAAACCGACTCAAACCGTTCAGAAAGACGAATTGTTATGGGTACATACATATATTGAACAAAAACAACAGGACTTTTATTTCATTACAAAATATTACATCAGAGTTATTAGGAATATATCAGAGTACATCGATTTTCACAGCGGAAGAAATACTAAATAAAATCTCAGTGGAAGAACAAAACATAGCGGAAGCTTCAACTCTATCATGGACTCCAACTCAGAAAGCGCTCCCAATCTTGCTCCACGAACTAAAACTGCAAAACTAAACTACTGACTGCCCGTGTGAAAATTAATGGGCACCCAGAGTTTAGGAAGGAACAATAAACTCCAGGTCAGTCGTGGGACTGGTGTGAGAACTCAAAAACAGTATCTTTTAAGATTTATTTTAAAGTTGGGAAATTCACCGGACCACGCCGCTAACGCGGAACGGGTTTACTCCATGTGAATAACCGTGCATATGAATTCGCAATGACTTTGGGAAAATGAAGCTATCATAAGCTCGTCCCATATCACACAATGCAAGCGCACACCAGATGGGCGAGTTTTATCTTATGATAACCAAACATGCTTTCATACGTGAAAATTCTCTTTAATATTATCATATAGTGTGGAAAACAATTTCGCAAATAAATGTATTAATCCTAGATGGCATAATACCCATAATATTATGTCACCATATATATATATATATACAATCAAAATCGTATGGCTCGTATTGGAGATTGGATTTCCAACTTGATGATTCCTGGCACGAAAGATCAATCAGGGATACAAAACGAAGTGCCTCAATGGCTTTTCCGTCCATACGCGGACACCAACTCCACATCGTCAGGGCAGATCAACGGTTTTCGACCAGACACGGCCCCCCGAACATACCCAACTTCCCCAGGTTCATAAGTGGTTTCCCACTACTGCACAGCTTCATCATCAATTCATATATAAGTATAAAACCTAACCGCCAGTTTCTCATCAATCCGGGGTATGAGGTTTGTCGATGTCACGTCATATGCCTCGATAAGCCATTCTTTGATCATCACTAGCTCGTTTCATAACTCGGGTATGCCACATTGACAATTCACGACATATCACTGATTTCAATCAATGCATACCCTCTAAGTTCATATGACTTAGAGAAGAGGATAATATATTGCCACAAATCCGATATACATTAACGAAAATCAGTGCTATGCGGTCAATTTCAACGTCAGACACACCATCCATACAAATCCGTTCTGGGTCTGAACGGAACAACAACCCGAAAATACTTGAATATGTTCAGGTCTCATGCAACCCATACCTTGTATTGGGTGGCCTACCCAACCAAGACATAAATCAACAATCAATCTAAACAATTCAAATATCCCCAGTCTTCATTCGTCGTTACCAAGTCTTGAATTGCTTCATAACGTGGTATTATTACTTGGAATGGTTTTCGAACATATATTCGATCCCGGTCTTTCCAAGTAACGAGCGTACTTTAAAACAGTAGCTATGGTTTACACAGGCTTTTTGATTCAAATCTCCTTCCAAATGATTATCAATTCATATATAACTCAGGATTTGAATTATTTTAAATTTCATACATCTCATTATCATTTAAAAATCTTCTTTGAAATCCAAGATTTTTAACTTCGCTTCAATTTCTTATCTCAAATCCAAGATTTGATTAAATCTCCAATTTCGATATGAATTTCCACCATTCAATCTCATCGGTTTTCAAGAATGATATTATTGAAGATATGATTCACGACAAACCCAAATCAATCGATATTGAATCATAAATTACACAGAAATTTTTATCCACTCATATTTGATATAAATCCTCATAATCGACGAATACCATAAGTGGAATAACGATATAATAATATCTTCCAAATTCCCAGATAGTATTCATTTACACCATGAAATTTATACCAAATATCGAAGATTTATTTCTATCTAACTCATTTCAATCAGGTGGAGAAATCCATATCTTTAATTAAAAGATTTATTCAATTCTTCGACATTCGATCTGGATAGAAATACCGTCAACTTATATTCAATATAAATTTCTATATCCAACTCATATTATAAGTAGAATAACGGTGAACTACCTTTTAAATTCCTCTAATAGTAAGAGTCATCATCTACCGGATTAATATCAAACATCCGAAGATTTATCTCCAACCATACCCAATTATTAAAAACCCGTTTTAATATTAAATAAATCTATTTGAATTCCATATAAAGTATTTCCAATACTTTTGAACTTTTGAAAACATTCCACCAATCATTTAAAAATGATTACTTATAGTTCATAAAATAATTTGCAGGTTAAAACTTCAAAATAGATTATTTTCGAAGGAAGCGTTACAATAGCATTTCAAAAGCATTACAAAACAGTTATCTTAACTATTTTGATCAAAATATCATTTATCTTAGCCAAAACTTAAACTTTACAATTCAAAATACCTTCTCATAATTTTTAATGATTTTACAATTTTTTTCCATATTTTTAAAACATTTAAAAATAGCTGTTTATAGTTATGGTCAACAATTGTTCTTACATCGATCTTTTCCAAAACGGTTTCAAACATAACTTGAAAATTATAACTCGAATTTAAAATCTGCTTTCACTCATTTGAAAGTTCTTGTTAATATTAATCAAATGTTTTTCGTTTCATGGAAATCCGATTTAGATTGCAAAAGTTATAAGCGTTTAAAGTTTGCATCTAAAATATGTAAATTGTCGTTATGCGACAAGCTCTATTTTTACCATAATAACCATTATTCTATGATACTTCAAAATATATTAGAAAATCATTATATCCTTATATAACCCTTTAAAAATCATTTAAATTTACTTTCCAAATTATTTTGGATCTAAAATTCAACTTTCATAAATTCCAATTCATTTCTGAATTCAAATAACTTCAAATTAACCTTCCCATTCGTCGGATCAGTTAGGGATAGCCAGGGAGAGCAGGAAACTTCATTTCCAAACCCAAGCCTAGACACTATCCTCTCTGTCATCCTAGAACGTTCCGGTATATATTCTATTATTAATATAAAGAGACATCGTTCATATTCAAATTTCAAAATCTCATTTCGAATTTAAATTGAAAATAATTTTTTTTACCAAATCTAGTTAAAGATCGTTATACAAAATCAATACATAATTCAAATAAATTTCAAATCCTAATTCAATATTTAAAAAGTTGATATTTAATTCATAACTAACAATTAAATATTATTCAATAATTAAATAAAATCATATATAGAAAGGAGATTCTAAATCGATCACCCATATATTTCCACAACCACGGTGTGTTTGTGTGTGTGTGATATCATACAATGCAATCATATTTATCCAAATGAACCATACGATCAGATGGATATGAATTTATTCATCACAAACAACATTTTTACTGTGCACAAGCGTTACAGACAATAACGCTTACTAGTGTTCAGTGTATTATCTAATTCATGAACAACCATTCAAACATCAACATCCATCACAAAATCATCATCAACTAATTATAATTAATCTCAGCAAATTATAATTAACTAATTAAATAAATATTTAAATTAGAAGTTCTCACCTAACAGCTCTCCAAATTTTCACGGTAGGCGAGCCTAGTGAATCGTCGGACAGTATTTCGGCGCAACGTCTTCTTCACGAAAATATATATAATATAATATACACTAATCTCTCTTATATTATAAGAGGAGGAGGAGAATGATGAACTTTGGCAAGGTGGTGGTGGAAAAGAGGAAGACTTATGCCATGGAAACCATGGCCATAAGCTTTAAGAAGAAGGTGGAAAGGAGGAAATGGAAATGGAATGGTAAAAATGGAGAAAGAGCCTCCTTATATAGGAAAGGAGGAGTAAGGAGGTAAAGACACATAAGGGGGCAAGTGGCAATCATGCATGAAAGGGAGCATGCATAAAGACATGTGTCTTAACACTTGTCTTAAGAAGAGAAGGTGAACTTTTGGTAGCATTTTCCCTTAAATGCTATGAAAACTAAAGGTAACACTTAATTCTAACGCTACTAATTCATGTTATAGTTTGACAAATCCGATCGAACGACAAATAGTATCAATAAATCCAAACTTATTAATAATCATTCTCATTTATAATTCAATTAAAACTTATCTTATAACTTATCAAAATAAATAAAATTAATAATAATTATTATTGTAAAATCATAAAATAAATTATCCTTTACCAAATTTGTAACAACCCGTATTTTTGAATAACATGTTATAACATAAATCAAGGCAGAATTAAACTGTAAAATCTGAATCAAGGGAAACGGGCTGCGCCATTGCGTTCGTCTCGGAAAAATACGCGAAATAGAGTCCGAGTTTTCGAAAATCGGAGTCCGTATGACCAAGATATGGCCTCGCAAAGTTTCACGAAAAATTCAAATTCAAAACAGATTCAAAAATTTCAATTTTCAGAAGTGGCGGAAAAATTCCCGCCAGACCCAGGGGTCGACCTGGGGGTCGACTGGGGAGTCGACCTCCCCCCCAGGTCGACTGGGGAGTCGACCCCAGGGTCGACCTGGGGGTCGACCTGCCTGGTCGGACCCAGGCAACCTGGTACACCTATTTGGCTGTTTTGACCCATTTTGTTGGCTAGTGACGGGATTTGATGGCTCTGATTGAATCTAGGGTTAATCCTATGGCTAATACTATCCTAATCTTCTATAAAAAGAGCCCTAAACCTAGCCTAAATCACCATTATTCAATCCTACATCTAAACTATGTCAAATTTGTTTCTCTCATGGCCTCCACTCTCATGCTAAAATTCCTAAGTCTATGTATATGAGAGATTTTGAGTTCATACAAGTGTTTTCAAACTTGTATGAGTGTTCTTAGTTTGCATTCAAGTCAAGTTGCAACATTTCTATTTCAAAGCAAAGATTTTTATTGATTTGGCTCAAGGGTTTGTCATTGGGAGCTTGCATATTTGGGTTTTTTGGTGATTGCATAAGGGCTTCGTCTCAATCTTTATAATAAATATTCATTTGTGTCTTCATAGCATTGTAAGCCCTTTTCTACTTTCTTTTTATTGAACTCTAAAGTTAAATGAATGATGCAAGTTTGGGGTTGATCATTATGATATGCAAGTTTGGTTGATCACTATGATATGCAAGTTTGGTTGATCACTATGATATGCAAGTTTGGTTAATCATTATGTTATGCAAGTTGGTTTAATCATTATGTATGACACATGTTGCTATGTTATGCAAGTTTGGGTTGATCATTATACACATGTTATCATGTTATGCAAGTTAAACTTGAGTTTTGGGATTAAAGCTTCAAGCTTTATATTAAAGGTTGCATTTTGGCAACATGGAAGTTATCATATCCCTTATGATAACTTGCATGTGAGGCTAAATGCGAACTTCTAGCAACTTCTACATGTCATTTATCACCATGTATCACTCATATGCTAATTTTAGTTTTATGCATGCTTTTGAAGCCTAATAATGCAATATGCAAGTATATGAACATATGTACATTTCATATGCCACCATGATAAACTTGTGGCTTCAACACCTTTTTGTCATGATTATGCCAAGTTCCCTATTTTATCCTTTATGCGTTGAAGCGGTTATGTAAACGAGGGGATTACATTGGGATTGGGTAACATTATGACATAAACATGGTTTTTATAACATGACGTGATATGTTAACTTGTAATTATGTTTTGGAAACATAATAGACATGACACTTAGAAAATATGAGTGTGGCCAACTCGAGGTTGGGTTGAGTTTGTAGCATAAATCTACCCGGACCCGCCCGGCTTAACTAGTGGCTACAAACAATAGGATCCAATGTGAGAAGTTGGTCATGTTGTGCTCAAACCCGAGGTTAGACCTAGTTGTGGTGTAAAGCTACCCGGACCCGCCCGGCTTAACTAGTAACCACAACAAAGTCTAATGTGAGAGGTTAAAGCGCATTAAGTTAATTAATGCCTCCTGATTAGGGTTAAGTCATGGTCCACTTAATACTTAACCAATTTGGGCTTGATGGGTTAATTGGGGTTAAGTCAGGAACCTTGGGTACGCTTGACCAATTTAATCCACGTTTGGATCGGGTTAACCACACTTAACCCGTTAAGAAACCCTAGTTGCGTGGTCCTTTTCAGCAGTAACCCTCTAGATAGTATCATAAGACCCTAGGACTAGGCTAGGGTGGGGGCACGATTACTGGGCTGATTGTAAGAGACCAAAAGAGACGGCTGAATGATGCACCGGTTGTTCAGGCGGACCATGGTCGTGCACATTAAGTCCGGAGTTGAACACGGGCACCGGTAGGTTTGGGCTGTGCATCCTAGAATTGTGTCTGAGGGTTACACCCTAGGGCCAGATACACCCTAGGGTGGACCCTGCACAGTCAACTACATTACATGATTAAGCCGTATGACACCGATACACGACGAGTTAGGCTTATAGGGAGCCGATCGACTAGACCGTGTAGTTGGACCTTGATTTAGGTCACCTCATGATGTTGGGCCAAGCTTGGGCCAAGGGATCAATTCTTGTTTTTACTTAACATGTTAGAGTGCTAGTACACCCGTGGTGCAAAACTTAACCTTGATTATGCGATGACACCTTTATCTATCTTGTTAGTTAATCATCATGCTAGCATGTTGTTATCCTTATGTCCATCTCAACTTCTCATGCCAATTAACTTTACTAGTTTATGGACAGATAGTAGTAGGGCTTACCAGTCTTTTTGACTGACCTGTTTTCTTTCGCCTCTTTTCTTCCGTTTCCCCCCCCCCTCAGGTCCTCAGGGTGGGAACATTGGAGCTTAGCTTGGATCTTTATAGCTTGCTTACTGGATTTGCTCATGTACGCTTTTGGACATTGAGCTAGCTATGGTTTATCACTTCACTTTGGGGATAGTACTTTATGTATTTCAGTTTTTCAGTTTATGCTTTTGTCTAGACTTTGTTTGTTGGAAAATAATGATCAAGTACTTTGTTGTAATATGACTATGGTTTTGAAATGCTAGTTTAATCCGCTGCTTTATTTACTCTGTTTTACTTATATGTTCTATCTTGTGATATCTGCATGCATGTTTACCTTGTTTAACGCCCCTCCAAAGCTAGTGTCCTTGCAAGAGTGGCACTGGCGGAGGTGGGGTGTTACATTTGGTATCAGAGCCAGGTTTACAAGATTTGAGCAAAAGTGTTTTTGAAACTTACCTTTTGAAAAACTATTTTCAAAACCAATTAAGTATTTTCCAAGAAAAGTCTAGTTATTTTAAAAAAAGGCTATTCCCCAAAAGCCATAGCTTTATCCTTCGTTTCTTCGTTCTGAATCTATCCAT
Organism: Allium sativum; assembly: GCA_030737875.1. NCBI lineage: Eukaryota > Viridiplantae > Streptophyta > Magnoliopsida > Asparagales > Amaryllidaceae > Allium > Allium sativum. The sequence goes on from CM060912.1 coordinate 156,587,032, forward strand.
CTTTTTCTTCGTTTCAGTATGGCCGATAATTTTTCCATTCTGGAGGGCGTACCAGTACCTATTTGGTTTAGAAGGTACATGGGGGCAAGGGCAAATGAAGCCGGCCCCGCGAACATTCCTCCTCCTTCCCCCATGGCTAACATTTCTCCTCCTCCCGTAGTTGAGGTTCCTCCTCCTCCTCCTCCTCAGCATACACAAGCGGATTTCGCGGAGCTTTGCAAAGACTTTAAGGCAATGGGTTGCAAGAATTTTGTCGGAACGGAAACTTCTGTGGAGGCAAGAAACTGGTTAAAGGAAACTGAAGACCTCTTTGCTATCCTTGTTGTGGAAGATCGTAGAAAAGTTCTGTTGGCGGTATGGCTATTGAAAGGGGAAGCTGCTTATTGGTGGGTAGTCACCACCACTACTAGACCAATTGAGACTTGGGATGACTTTAGGAGAAGGTTTGGACTAAAGTTTCTATCATCGACGGAAGAGAACCTTCAGATGGAGAGGTTCCTATCTCTAAAGCAAGGGGATATGACCGTTAGGGAATACGTGGATAAGTTCAATCAACTTGCTCAGTTCGGTCTAGAATTGGTAAACACAGCTCGGAAGAAGGCCCTACACTTTGCTCTAGGATTGAATGAGCCATTGCGCGGTTTGGCCATGTCTCATATACCCATAGGGGCGACCTTCGAGAGTTTGGTGAATATGGCCCTGCTTCAAGAAGAAGATAAGAGTGCCAAGGAGGAGGTCAAGACAAATGAGTCTCAGGGCGAGAAGGTAGATTCCGGAAAAGGGGGCAAGAACAACAATAGCAAGGACAACAAGTCAAGAGAAAGGAGGAAGTGTAACTTCTGTGGGATTATTGGGCACATAGCCAAAGAATGTAGGAAGAAGAAGAGGAAGTTGGGAGAATGCTTTCATTGCGGAGAGTCTGGACATTTTAGCAAGAATTGCCCGGAGAAGCAAGGACAAGGGAAAAGGCAAATTCAGCAAGCAGGACCATCTGGAGGGCAGTTGCAGGCTCTCCTCACTCTTGATCGAGGTAGTGTTTCTAAAAAAAGTAATGTTTAAATTTCTGATTTCCCTGTTCATACCTTATTTGATTCTGGCGCATCGCATAGTTTTATTTCTGATCTTGTTGAAAGTTTGCACCTAAGTACTAGTCTAGTTGAGGATCCCGTTTGTGTTTCAAATCCAATTGGGGGTTCCGCCCATATATCTATGATTTGTGTGGATTTGAAAATCTCTATCTTGAGCATAGAATTCATGTGTAATGCTTAGGTTCTCGGGTTTATGGGATACGGGTTGATTTGGGTGTGGATTGGTTGTCTAGTTATGGAGCCATTCTTGACTGTGAGCATAGGGTAGTGAGGCTCATGATTCGCCTCGGTAATACCCTAGAAATTTCTTGTAATCCTAGAGGTCCCGTCATGTTATCTTGAATCTCTCGACTCGTCCATCGATAATCTGCAATCTGTAAGGGTGGTCCGAGACTATCCTGATGTCTTTGAAGAAGTTAAGGGGTTACCCCCTAAACGAGAGATAGATTTCCGCATTTATCTAGTCGATAATGCCAAGCCAGTTACATTGCCCGTTAGGCACATGGCCCCGCGAGGAAGAAGAGAGCTTGGTAAGCAAATCAAGGAGTAGCTTGAAAAAAATTTCATAGGGCAAAGCATTTCAGAATGGGGTGCTCCGGTGGTATTCGCTACTAAGGCGGATAGTCCATTTCACTTAAGCATGGGTTAGAGAAATCACCCTAGTAAGTACATTTGGCAACGTGGATTGGCACTTGTTTTCAAGAGATAGTTTTCTGCGTGGGATACCGTATAGTATGTAAACGAGATCCAAGATTCACTAACGAATCTTGGAAAGCTTGCATGAAACCATGAGTACGCAGTTGGGTGAAAGCCAAGTATTTTAGGCAAAGAATAAGTGGAAGGGGAATGAGAGGCAACGGTGAAATGAGTTCTAACTCATATTTTGGAAATAAGAATTAAGAACTACGGAATTGCGAAGTTAAAAGACGGTCAAGGCACGATGGGATTAAGCACAAGAAAATGCGGCTTAGAAGATGGAAGACTAGATACGCGCATTAAATCTCCTTCTAAGAGTATATCCTTGATCCCTATTGTTCCGTAGAGCTTACTCGCATGCTATCTTTTAAGTATATCCTCTCGGTCCTATCCTCAATCTTAGTTCTGTTGCAAACCCCATAAGGAGTATGCTCGCCTATTTGTGATATATGGTTGAGATGAAGAACTTAGAATTCTTGGTAACCTTTGATTTCACGACGGCTGTTGAGTCGATGATGGGGTCATTAGCATCCCTTGAGCTTAGACCCACACTTCTTGATCAAGTTGGGGCTTCGCAGAAGGAAGATCCACAGATAGTCGAGGTCATGGACAAGTTGATTCGTGGCGAGACGTCTAGTCACCTGGCCAGATATACTATTGATGATAAGGGTTGGCTAAGGCGTGATGGGAGATTATGTGTTCCTCGAGTGGGAGATTTAGTCCATAGAGTTCTTGAAGAAGCGCTTCACTCGAAGATGACTATACATCCTGGAGGGGACAAGATGTATAGGGATATGAAGCGCATTTTCTTTTGGGATGGAATGAAGAAGGATGTAGCAGAGTATGTTTCAAAGTGCATGGTATGCCAACAAGTAAAAGCCGAGTCGAAGAAACCAGGTGGGCTATTACATCCATTGGAGGTCCTGCAATGGAAGTGGGAGAGTATTTCTATGGATTTTGTGGATGGATTGCCTAGGTCAAGAAAAGCGAACACGAGCATATGGGTCATAGTTGATAGACTTACGAAGAGTGCTCACTTCATTCCAGTAAAGAGCAAGAGAACCGCATCATGGCTAGCATCTATTTATCTTCGAGAGATAGTGCGGTTGCATGGAGTTCCTTCTAGCATAGTTAGCGATCGTGACCCAATTTTCACTAGCCAGTTCTGAAACAGTTTGCAAGAAGCAATGGGTACACGATTGAATCTGAGTACAGCCTGTCACCCCCAGATGGATGGCCAAACCAAGAGGGTGAATAGGGTTCTAGAAGATCTTTTGAGGCTTTGTGTTCTTGACTTTGGTGGTACTGGGGAAGACCACCTTCCTCTTGTAGAGTTTGCTTATAATAATAGCTATCAAACTAGCATAGTGATGGCACCATTCGAAGCTCCGTATGGGAGGCCGAGCAAGTCACCAACATGTTGGTCGAAAGACGACGGATAAGTTTATAATTGAGCCCGACATGATAAGGAACACATCCGAGAAGGTTGAATTGATTCGAAAACGGATGAAAACGGCCCAGGAAAGACAGAAATCCTTTGCAGGCAAGCGAGGGACAGACTTAGAATTTAAAGTTGGAGATATGTTCTTTGTGAAGATTTCTCCTTTGCGAAATATGATTCATTTTGGGCAGCTGACACCAAGGATCGTAGGACCCTTCCCTACTATAGAAAGACTTGGGAAGATGACTTATAAGGTGGAATTGCCGAGAAGTTGGCCGGAGTGCATAATGTCTTTCATGTCTCGCATCTCCGGAAGTGTTTGCACAGATCCGCCGAAGTGGTTGGACCAAGTATTCTTGAAGACATGGAGGTAGAGAAAGAGGCGACCCTGAGACGAGCTCCGATTCGTATCATGGAAATGGAAACAAAGAAGCTAAGAGGCAAAGAAGTTAAGCTGGTTAAGGCGTAATGGAGTGAAATAGAGGAAGACGCAACTTGGGAAACCAAGGAGAAGATGCGTGGCTTTTATCCATTCCTTTTTGAGTTTTTGAGGGTACATTCCCAATCTCCGTTCTTAATCAGCATATCTTTCTTCCACTATCCATGTTTATCTGGTTATCTCGTTAAACTTGTCATGAGAACCTTAGGTAGAAACCCTTGGTTGAAACATGTATTTGAAACATGTTATGCTTGATGTTTGCCAATGGTTGCAAGTGTTTGCACGTGGATACTCGTGGATGCATGATACACATTAGGCACTAAGATCGGCTCACACACTTTCATGTTGCATATGCATGAGTGCTTATACTTATTCATGGATGAAACTTGTTATGCTATCACATGGATGTTGCATATGGATGAATGTTATGTGCACTCATGTAGAGATTATGAGTTATGTTAGGAATTTGCATACATATGGACTCATTTCACTAACATGTCTTGCATTAAGGGGGTTTACTGAATCAGTAACCTCCTGATTTTCGCATTAGATAAGTACATATACATACACCTTTGCATATGATCATACAGCATTTAGAATCCTTTAAGGACAATGACTGCACGTGGATGATGTTTTGAGTAGATGGATGATGGATGGTAGGATACGTTCTTCCTAACTTGAAGATTTCGGGGACGAAATCCTTTAAGGAGGGGAGAATGTAACAACCCGTATTTTTGAATAACATGTTATAACATAAATCAATGCAGAATTAAACTGTAAAATCTGAATCAAGAGAAACGGGATGTGCCATTGCGTTCGTCTCGGAAAAATACGCGAAATAGAGTCCGAGTTTTCGAAAATCGGAGTCCGTATGACCAAGATATGGCCTCGCAAAGTTTCACGAAAAATTCAAATTCAAAACAGATTCAAAAATGTCAATTTTCAGAAGTGGCGGGAAAATTCCCGCCAGACCCAGGGGGTCGACTGGGGAGTCGACCTCCCCCCCAGGTCGACTGGGGAGTCGACCCCAGGGTCGACCTGCCTGGTCGGACCCAGGCAACCTAGTACACCTATTTGTCTGTTTTGACCCGTTTTGTTGGCTAGTGACGGGATTTGATGGCTCTGATTGAATCTAGGGTTAATCCTATGGCTAATACTATCCTAATCTTCTATAAAAAGAGCCCTAAACCTAGCCTAAATCACAATTATTCAATCCTACAACTAAACTATGTCAAATTTGTTTCTCTCATGGCCTCCACTCTCATGCTAAAATTCCTAAGTCTATGTATATGAGAGATTTTGAGTTCATACAAGTGTTTTCAAACTTGTATGAGTGTTCTTACTTTGCATTCAAGTCAAGTTGCAACATTTCTATTTCAAAGCAAGGATTTTTATTGATTTGGCTCAAGGGTTTGTCATTGGGAGCTTGCATATTTGGGGTTTTGGTGATTGCATAAGGGCTTCGTCTCAATCTTTATAATAAATATTCATTTGTGTCTTCATAGCATTGTAAGCCCTTTTCTACGTTCTTTTTATTGAACTCTAAAGTTAAATGAATGATGCAAGTTTGGGGTTGATCATTATGATATGCAAGTTTGGTTGATCACTATGATATGCAAGTTTGGTTGATCACTATGATATGCAAGTTTGGTTGATCATTATGTTATGCAAGTTTGGTTGATCATTATGTATGACACATGTTGCTATGTTATGCAAGTTTGGGTTGATCATTATACACATGTTATCATGTTATGCAAGTTAAACTTGAGTTTTGGGATTAAAGCTTCAAGCTTTATATTAAAGGTTGCATTTTGGCAACATGGAAGTTATCATATCCCTTATGATAACTTGCATGTGAGGCTAAATGCGAACTTCTAGCAACTTCTACATGTCATTTATCACCATGTATCACTCATATGCTAAGTTTGGTTTTATGCATGCTTTTGAAGCCTAATAATGCAATATGCAAGTATATGAACATATGTACATTTCATATGCCACCATGATAAACTTGTGGCTTCAACACCTTTTTGTCATGATTATGCCAAGTTCCCTATTTTATCCTTTATGCGTTGAAGCGATTATGTAAACGAGGGGATTACGTTGGGATTGTTAAACATTATGACATAAACATGGTTTTTATAACATGACGTGATATGTTAACTTGTAATTATGTTTTGGAAACATAATGGACATGACACTTAGAAAATATGAGTGTGGCCAACTCGAGGTTGGGTTGAGTTTGTAGCATAAATCTACCCGGACCCGCCCGGCTTAACTAGTGGCTACAAACAATAGGACCCAATGTGAGAAGTTGGTCATGTTGTGCTCAAACCCGAGGTTAGACTAGTTGTGGTGTAAAGCTACCTGGACCCGCCCGGCTTAACTAGTAACCACAACAAAGTCTAATGTGAGAGGTTAAAGCGCATTAAGTTAATTAATGCCTCCTGATTAGGGTTAAGTCATGGTCCACTTAATACTTAACCAATTTGGGCTTGATGGGTTAATTGGGGTTAAGTCAGGAACCTTGGGTACGCTTAACCAATTTAATCCACGTTTGGATCGGGTTAACCACACTTAACCCGTTAAGAAACCCTAGTTGCGTGGTCCTTTTCAGCAGTTACCCTCTAGATAGTATCATAAGACCCTAGGACTAGGCTAGGGTGGGGGCACGATTACTGGGCTGATTGTAAGAGACCAAAAGAGACGGCTGAATGATGCACCGGTTGTTCAGGCGGACCATGGTCGTGCACATTAAGTCCGGAGTTGAACACGGGCACCGGTAGGTTTGGGCTGTGCATCCTAGAATTGTGTCTGAGGGTTACACCGTAGGGCTAGATACACCCTAGGGTGGACCCTGCACAGTCAACTACATTACATGATTAAGCCATATGACACCGATACATGACGAGTTAGGCTTATAGGGAGCCGATCGACTAGACCGTGTAGTTGGACCTTGATTTAGGTCACCTCATGATGTTGGGCCAAGCTTGGGCCAAGGGATCAATTCTTGTTTTTACTTGACATGTTAGAGTGCTAGTACACCCGTGGTGCAAAACTTAACCTTGATTATGCGATGACACCTTTATCTATCTTGTTAGTTAATCATCATGCCAGCATGTTGTTATCCTTATGTTCATCTCAACTTCTCATGCCAGTTAACTTTACTAGTTCATGGACAGATAGTAGTAGGGCTTACTAGTCTTTTTGACTGACCTGTTTTCTTTCGCCTCTTTTCTTCCGTTTCCGCCTCCCCCCCCAGGTCCTCAGGGTGGGAATGTTGGAGCTTAGCTTGGATCTTTATAGCTTGCTTACTGGATTTGCTCATGTACGTTTTGGACATTGAGCTAGCTATGGTTTATCACTTCACTTTGGGGATTGTAACACCCCGCGAATTCTATAACTGTGAAATTCACAAAATAAGTATAATTAATTTCAAATCAAAGAACTAAGGGAAACGGGATAGGCCATTGCATTCGTCTCTGAAAAATACGCGAAATAGAGTCCGAGTTTTCGAAAAACGGAGTCCGTATGAAGAAGATATGGCCTTCGGAAGTTTCTGAATTAAGTTTAAAATTCGAACAGAATAAAACAGCTCAGAAAAATAAGTTTAAATTCCAAAATCGGGCCCAATTGGCCAAGGCGGGAAAATTCCCGCCTAAGACACCCAGGTCGACTGGGCTGTCGACCTGGTCTAGCCAGGTCGACAGGGCTGTCGACAGGGCTGTCGACCTGGTCCAGAGCCAGGTCGAACCCAACCCAACCTGGCTGGCCTATTCTATGTTGGCCGATTTTCTGCAGTCTGCTTTGTCATTAGGGCTAGGTAGCAGGCTCTAATTGGTCTCTCTTTCGAATGAATGGCTACGATCAATCCAAGCAACATCGATGGTCCTAATCAGTTCATAAACCCTATAAAAATGACCCTAGACTCAACCTAATCTATTCATTCAAAAATAAGAACAAAGCCACCATGTTGATGAGGAATGACTAGGAGTAGCCACCAATTGGAGAGAGGATTAGGAGGCAAATTCTAAAGCATAAAGCAACTTAATCAAATCAAATCGCATCTCCAAATTCCTAAATTGGAGAATTCGTCACACAATTGTAAGTAGAGTATTATTTTGGTATGAACAAATAATTGTGTTGGTTTGTATACTTGATTTGTGGCGATAAAGTAATTCATATTTGTGCGTTACTATGATTCTTATCGATTTGGAATATTGTATACGTTTGGATATTCTCGAATTATGTTATTCATTATAAAAAACTACATGTTTGCGGTAGTTTTATGCAAGTATGCGTTTGGAATATTCGCAAATTATGTAATCCATGTTGAAGCTACATGTATGTAGTTGATCTATTGAAATTCATGCAAGTTTGGGGTTTTGCTACTATGCCATCATAATGTATATTTTTGTACAAAAATCATTTTTGTACGTAATTGGAACAAATTTGGGTTATTATAGTTCATATGAAACTATGTTGAAATTTTGGCACCATGATCTATGTATTAAGCCATGGTTTTGTACTAGAAAACCTATTTGCAAACTTATGAATATGACTAGGCTATGATTGATATTTTGCATAATTGAAATCCATGATTATATTGTTAACAAGAATTATATGATGACATATGTGGTACATAGCTAGGTTAGATTCAAAAATCCCCTTTGCAAGTTTGCATGACTAAAGTAAAAATCATGATTTCATGTTAGAAATATTTATGCCATGGTTATGTGAATAGATTTAAAATCATGATTAAGTTGAACTATACTTTTGTGTTAGTAACAAAAGTAAGCACCTTTGTAAACATGTAGTAACCTTATGAACATGATTTGCTTATGTTTGACATTATGCCTAAATAAAAATATAGGTTTATGTTGTAGTTAAGACTATGTGTCAATAATGATATCCAATTTAGATTCTTAACTTAACTACAAGTTTACATGGTTTGATTCATGTCACCTATGCTTTATGACCAAAGTATATGTTACCACTATGCAAGTACACTAGTTTTTATTTTGTAGTTCCAACGTTATGTTGCAAGTTCATGCTTTCACATTCCCCTTTTTGTGTATGTAATCACGCTTTAAGCCTCCCCTTTTTCTCATGGCTAAGTTGGGCTTAAAAGCCTAAGCCCAACATATATTATGATAAACGAACGTATTAAACGGGGGAAAATAACGTTGGGTTAAATTTAATTAATAAATGAAAATATAAAGTAGAAGGGCCCAAATTCAAGTATGAGTTGGGCCCATGATTGGTGTAACCTTTACACCATTAACTTAATAATGGGCCGCAAATATTTACATATAAGAAAATAAAGAAGAAAGACAAAATATGTAAATGTAGAACATACGATGTGTTTAACCCGAGGTTGGATTGAGTTGTGATGTAAACCTGTCCGGAACCGCCCGGCTGTCCAGTAGTCACAACAATACCTATCCAATGTGGGAGGTTAAACATGGAGCCCAATAAGGACCCGAGGTTAGACTGAGTTGTGGCGTAAGACTTCCCGGAACCAACCGGCAACAGGCGCCACAACGATACCTGTCTAATGTGAGAGGTCAAGGCTTTAATAAGACAATTAAGGCTGAGTCAGGATTGTTAGGATTAAGTGAACTAAAGATTTAATCAAAATGGAACATGCTAAACTAAACGGACTGGTGGGGGTTAGGTTAGAAAACACTTAACCAACTTAGCATGTTGGCTAGAGATAGAAAACCTAGTAACGGGGGACCCTTTTCAGAAGTAACCCTAGAAGGTGTATCATGATACCCTGAAACTAGGCAGGGTGGGGCACGATTACTGGGCTGATTGTAAGAGGTCAATCGACGGCGGTGGTGTAGCAGTGTAGGTTCTAACGGGGTGCGGGCGTGCACACACTCCGGCGCAGAAAAATAAAGCACTGGGCACCAGTAGCATACCTGTGCATTCTAAGGTTGTGTCGGGCCGCTGCCATGGGACTTGATACACCCCATGGTGGGACCAGCATAGGTAACTACAACATCGGGGGCCGTAAGACACATGTAACTATGCGAGTAGGAGCCGATCATTACGAAATGGATCACTTCACCCTGATTATGGGGTGCCAGTTGGGAACTAGTTTATATGGGTTCAGAGATTAACATGGGGTACGATAGTATATTCGACCCTAGACAACTTAACCAAGTTTATAGTGCTTTCACACTTCTTGTTTATACTTATCATACCCAGTTCTTTATTCATGGACAGAATAGTCCTAGACTTACTCAGGCTTTATGTCTGACTCTACTTTTCTTTCGTCTTCTTTTCTTCCGTTTCCCCCCCCCCCCCCAAGTCCACAGGGAGGGAACACTGCAGCTTGACCAGCCTTAACATCCAGCTTGAAGAGGAGAAATGTATTGCTTGGACCTTTTCGTTTTGAACTATGGCTTTGGACAACCACTTTGGGGCTTTTGCAGTTTATCTATGTTTTATTTATGCTTCTTTAAATAATGTAATCAAGACAGATTATGAAAGTGTTATGTTATGTTTTTGGAAGGGATGTAAGACAATCATGGTGTTGTTGTTGTAACACGTATTTGCTTTTATGAAATAAAAGTTTTTGTTTTTCCGCTGTTTACAAATATGTGTTCTTATATCTGTCTTGTATATCTGTGATTTATACTTATAAACCTCCACCAAAATTAGGGCATTCCCTTTGAGAGTGACCCTAACGGACTGGTGGGGTGTTTCACTTGGTATCAGAGCATAGGTTTACCAGATAAGATAAAAAGTTCTAAAAATTTATTTTCAAAAAGGAAATTTAAAGAAGCATTTTTAAAAGAAAAATATTATTTTATTCTAAAAGGCAAAGTCCACTCCCCAAAGCCATAGGTACTATCTCTTATCCTTCGTTTTGAATCTATCCTTTTTGTTTCAGCATGTCCGAAGATCTTAACTTGCCAGAAGGGGTGCCAATACCTGGTTGGTTTAGGCGGTTCTTAGAAGCAAGAGCCACTCAGCCAGGTCCTACCGTTCCTCCTCCCCCAGTTGCCGAAAATCATCCAGCTACAGCGGCACCTTTTCCTCTACCTCCTCCGCGGGGAAATACGTTTGCTAAGATATGTAAAGATTTTAAAGCCATGGGAGGAAAGGATTTCCATGGAACTGAGTCCTTCGTGGCAGCTAGAAATTGGCTGAAAGAAACGGAGGACCTATTCATCATCTTTGAGGTAGAGGATAGACAAAAAGTACAATTGGCAGTGTGGCTATTGAAGGGCGAGGCTTCCTACTAGTGGGAAGTCACTAATGCTGAAAGACCAGTGGAGACATGGGAGGACTTTATGGCAAGGTTTGAGACTAAATTTCTCTCAGATGCGGAAAGAAGTTTGCAGTTGGAAAAATTCTTATTTCTTAAGCAAGGGGACAAGACAGTCAGAGAGTATGTGAATCAGTTCGATGAGCTGGCTAGGTTTGGGCTTGACCTAGTCAACACCCCGCACAAGAAGGCTCTCCGTTTCGTCAAAGGGTTGAATGAGCCATTACACAGTTTGGCCGTGACCCATATACCCATGGGAGCCACGTATGAAAGATTGGTGCAAATGGCATTGCTGAATGAAGAGGACAAGGGCAAGAAGGAGACAAAGGCAGAAAGCTCTCAAGGGAAGAAAGAGGGTTTGCAGCCTAAGAAGACAGACTTTAAGAAGGGCGGGAAAGGCAACAAAGAGAAGAGGAAGTGCAATTTCTGTGGCAAAGTGGGGCACTTAGTAAAGGACTGCCGGAAAAAGAAGGCCAAGGAGAATGGTGGGTGCTTTTCTTGCGGTGAGACAGGCCACAGGGCTAAGGACTGCCCAAAGAAACGAGGACAGGGGCAGAGGGCTGGATCCACCCCAGGGGCACAGGTTCATGTGCTAGAAGCGCCACCTCTGCAACAACGAGGTATAAATACTTCTGTAGAAAGTGTAGTTTATCTTTATGATCACCCCGTTCGCACTTTATTTGATTCTGGCGCATCACACTCCTTTATCTCGTCTGCTTTAGTAGAATCTCTGCACCTAAAAACTAGTATGGTAGAGGACCCCTTAATTGTTTCAAACCCAATTGGGGGCCCAGCTCATTTGTCTATGATCTGTTTGGGATTGAGAATTTCTATTCTAAGTGTAGAATTTCAATGTAGTGCCTTTGTTTTGGGCTTTTCGGGTTATGGTTTGATTTTGGGTATGGATTGGCTATCCAGTAATGGGGCCATCCTTGATTGTGAGAAAAGGGTTGTTAGGCTCCAAACCCAGCTCGGTAATACTTTGGAAATTTCTTGTAATCCCTCGTATGCGGTTATGCTTGGTTATCTTGAATCGCTAGATGCCTCTGTTGAAAATTTGCAATCAGTTAGAGTGGTCCGGGAATATCCGGATGTCTTCGAAGAGGTGAAGGGCTTGCCTCCGAAGCGGGAAATAGACTTCCGCATATATCTTGTAGATAATGCAAAGCCCGTTGCGTTACCCGTTAGACACATGGCTCCACGGGAAAGGAAAGAGCTCAGTAAACAGATTAAAGAGCTTCTAGAAAAGGGGTTAATTAGGAGGAGCATTTCAGAATGGGGCGCTCCGGTGGTGTTCGCTACAAAGGCGGATGGTTCACTCCGTCTATGTGTTGACTATAGGGAGCTCGACAAGCTAACGAAAAAGAATAGGCACCCTCTCCCTAGAATTGACGATTTATTTGACCAGCTTGTAGGAGCGTCTGTTTTCTCCCAACTCGATTTAGCAACCGGTTTTCATCAGCTAAGGGTGGCTGAAGATAGCATCGATAAAACGGCGTTCAGAACCCCAGATGGCTTCTTTGAATGGCTTGTCATGCCTTTCGGCTTGACAAATGCACCTGCTTACTTCGTGGACCTGATGAGTAGGGTATTTAGAGATTTCCTCAACAAATTCGTAGTGGTCTTCGTAGATGATATCCTTATCTTCTCAAAAAGTGAAGAAGAACATGCTCAGCACCTAAGGGCAATCATGGAAACTTTGTGAGTCCATCAACTAAAAGCCAAATTCTCCAAATGCCACTTTTTGAGAGAAGAGGTGAGGTTCCTTGGGCACATAGTATCCAAACAAGGGTTAGCAGTGGACCCTGCTAAGGTAGTGGCGGTACAGGATTGGAAGACACCAAGGAATGCAACTAAGGTCCGAAGCTTTCTAGGACTAGAAGGTTTCTATCGAAAATTCATAAGGGATTTTGCGAAAATCTCAGCTCCGCTCACAAAATTGACTAAGAAGAATCTAGTGTTCAATTGGGACTTGGATTGCGAGTTTGCTTTCCAACGACTAAAAAGGGCTCTCACAACAGCCCCAGTTTTGACGCTGCCAGATGGGAGCAAGATGTTCACTGTTTATACGGATGCATGTGGGACAGGGCTAGGCGCCGTCTTAATGCAAGAAGGAAGGGTAGTAGCTTATGGCGGGAGGCAGTTGAAAGTGCACAAAAAGAACTACCCAACCCACGATCTTGAGTTAGCCGCCATCATCTTTGCACTCAAGTCTTGGCGACACTATCTCCTAGGTGAGAAGTTCGAACTTTACACTGACCATAAATCGTTGAAATATCTTTTCTCGTAGAAGGATCTTAACTTGAGGCAACAAAGATGGATGGAGTTTCTTGCCTCGTACGATTTTGAAATCTCCTACACTCCGGGCAAAGGCAACGTAGTGGCAGACGCGTTGAGCCGAAAGAAATTGACCCTAAGCCCGTTGTTTGTTGAAAGACAAAGCCTAGAGTTTATAGCCAGCTTCGACTTTAGGCCCTCCTCCGATTTCGTACCAGGCTTGCTAGCATCTCTCGAAGTGCGCCCAACTTTAGTGGATTCAGTAGGGACAGCACAACGCGAAGACCCTCAGCTTGTGGAAACAATTGATAGGCTAATTAGGGGTGAGACTTCAAGTCACCTCAACAGATACTCCATCGACGATAAGGGTTTGCTAAGGCGAGACGGAAGACTATGCGTCCCACAGACAAAAGATTTAGTAAAGAAGGTTCTCGAGGAAGCACATCACTCCAAGATGACGATACATCCAGGCGGAGATAAAATGTACAAAGATATAAAAAGGACTTTCTTCTGGAACGGCATGAAAAAGGACGTGGCAGAATTCGTTTCTAAGTGTACGGTGTGCCAACAGGTTAAGGCGGAACAGAAAAAGCCTGGCGGACTGCTACATCCTCTGGAGGTCCCGCAGTGGAAGTGGGATAGCATCTCAATGGACTTCATCGATGGGCTGCCTAGGTCTAGGAGAGGCAACACTAGCATTTGGGTAATAGTGGATAGGCTTACTAAAAGCGCCCACTTTTTACCTGTCAAAAGTAAAAGAACTGCCTCATCCCTAGCATCACTTTACCTCAAGGAAATCGTTCGACTCCATGGGATACCATCTAGCATTGTTAGTGACCGAGACCCCATATTCACCAGTGAGTTTTGGCGGAGTCTGCAAGAAGCAGTAGGAACGCAGTTATGCTTGAGCACAGCCTATCATCCCCAAACCGACGGCCAAACAGAGAGAGTGAACAGAGTTTTGGAAGACCTTTTAAGGCTATGCGTCCTCGACTTCGGAGGGACGTGGGAAGACCACCTTCCTTTGGTGGAATTTGCCTACAACAACAGCTATCAAGCAACCATCGGAATGGCGCCCTTCGAAGCTTTATATGGAAGACCGTGCCGATCGCCCACTTGTTGGTGGGAGTCTACGGATAAGCTCATACTTGGACCAGATATGATCCGAGAGACTTCAGAGAAAGTAGACTTAATACGAAGAAGGATGAAGACGGCCCAAGACAGACAAAAGTCCTATGCCGACAAGAGAAGGACCGACCTTGAATTTGAGGTTGGAGACAGGGTTTTTCTCAAGGTATCACCACTAAGGAACGTTGTTCGTTTTGGAACCACAGGAAAACTGGCACCAAGGTTCGTAGGGCCATTCCCTATCATCGAGAAAATTGGGAAAATGGCCTATAGATTAGAGCTACCCGAGAAGTTGGCCGGAGTCCACAACGTTTTTCACGTTTCACATCTCCGAAAATGTCTACATGAGTCTGCTGAAGTGGTAGAGCCAAATATCCTCGAAGAGGCCGAAGTGGAACGCGAAGTGACCATAAGAAAAGTTCCAACCCGCATATTAGGAACAGAAGTGAAGAAGCTACGCAACCGCGAAGTCAAGCTCGTCAAAGTTCAGTGAAGCGACGCCGAGGGAGATGCGACTTGGGAAACTGAAGCTAGAATACGCACTGCCTACCCTTTTCTGTTTGAGGGTACATCCTTGATCTTTCCTTTTCCTTAAGTTGCGCTTTTATCTATCTTTTTAGGTATATTTCCTCGACCTTATCTTTTAGGTAGAAACCATTTGGATGAAAACATGTAATTGAAACATGTTATGGATGATGGTTGCAAGTGGTTGCAAGTGGTTGCTAGTGGTTGCTCGTGGTTGCATATACACACACAATCTAGGTTTTAGATCGGCTCAGTCACTTCATATTGCATATGCATATATGTTTGCATTCGTATATGGTTGAACTCTAATGTGTTGTCATATGGATGTTGCATTTGTATTGAATGATTGTGCACTCATGTAGAATCATGAATAGGAAAATTTGCATACATAATGGATTCATGGCACTTACATAATTCGCATTAATGAGGTCAACTGAATCAGTAGACCGCCTGATTTTGCATTTGATAAGTACATGTACACACACACTTCGCATATGATCATGAAGCATTAGAAGTCTTTTAAGGACAATGGATGCTCGTGTTTGATGGATGAGTAGATGGACGATTGGATGTTAGGATATACATTCCTCCTAACTTGAAGATTTCGGGGACGAAATCCTTTTAAGTGGGGGAGAATGTAACACCCCGCGAATTCTATAACTGTGAAATTCACAAATTAAAGCATAATTAATTTCAAATCAAAGAACTAAGGGAAACGGGATACACCATTGCATTCGTCTTGGAAAAATACGCGAAATAGAGTCCGAGTTTTCGAAAAACGGAGTCCGTATGAAGAAGATATGGCCTTCGGAAGTTTCTGAATTAAGTTTAAAATTCGAACAGAATAAAACAGCTCAGAAAAATAAGTTTAAATTCCAAAATCGGGCCCAATTGGCCAAGGCGGGAAAATTCCCGCCTAAGACACCCAGGTCGACTGGGCTGTCGACCTGGTCTAGCTAGGTCGACAGGGCTGTCGACAGGGCTGTCAACAGGGCTGTCGACCTGGTCCAGAGCCAGGTCGAACCCAGCCCAACCTGGCTGGCCTATTCTATGTTGGCCGATTTTCTGCAGTCTGCTTTGTCATTAGGGCTAGGTGGCAGGCTCTAATTGGTCTCTCTTTCGAATGAATGGCTACGATCAATCCAAGCAACATCGATGGTCCTAATCAGTTCATAAACCCTATAAAAATGACCCTAGATTCAACCTAATCTATTCATTCAAAAATAAGAACAAAGCCACCATGTTGCTGAGGAACGACTAGGAGTAGCCACCAATTGGAGAGAGGATTAGGAGGCAAATTCTAAAGCATAAAGCAACTTAATCAAATCAAATCGCATCTCCAAATTCCTAAATTGGAGAATTCGTCACACAATTGTAAGTAGAGTATTATTTTGGTATGAACAAATAATTGTGTTGGTTTGTATACTTGATTTGTGGCGATAAAGTAATTCATATTTGTGCGTTACTATGATTCTTATCGATTTGGAATATTGTATACGTTTGGATATTCTCGAATTATGTTATTCATTATAAAAAACTACATGTTTGCGGTAGTTTTATGCAAGTATGCGTTTGGAATATTCACAAATTATGTAATCCATGTTGAAGCTACATGTATGTAGTTGATCTATTGAAATTCATGCAAGTTTGGGGTTTTGCTACTATGCCATCATAATGTATATTTTTGTACAAAAATCATTTTTGTACGTAATTGGAACAAATTTGGGTTATTATAGTTCATATGAAACTATGTTGAAATTTTGGCACCATGATCTATGTATTAAGCCATGCTTTTGTACTAGAAAACCTATTTGCAAACTTATGAATATGACTAGGCTATGATTGATATTTTGCATAATTGAAATCCATGATTATATTGTTAACAAGAATTATATGATGACATATGTGGTACATAGCTAGGTTAGATTCAAAAATCCCCTTTGCAAGTTTGCATGACTAAAGTAAAAATCATGATTTCATGTTAGAAATATTTATGCCATGGTTATGTGAATAGATTTAAAATCATGATTAAGTTGAACTATACTTTTGTGTTAGTAACAAAAGTAAGCACCTTTGTAAACATGTAGTAACCTTATGAACATGATTTGCTTATGTTTGACATTATGCCTAAATAAAAATATAGGTTTATGTTGTAGTTAAGACTATGTGTCAATAATGATATCCAATTTAGATTCTTAACTTAACTACAAGTTTACATGGTTTGATTCATGTCACCTATGCTTTATGACCAAAGTATATGTTACCACTATGCAAGTACACTAGTTTTTATTTTGTAGTTCCAACGTTATGTTGCAAGTTCATGCGTTCACATTCCCCTTTTTGTGTATGTAATCACGCTTTAAGCCTCCCCTTTTTCTCATGGCTAAGTTGGGCTTAAAAGCCTAAGCCCAACATATATTATGATAAACGAACGTATTAAACGGGGGAAAATAACGTTGGGTTAAATTTAATTAATAAATGAAAATATAAAGTAGAAGGGCCCAAATTCAAGTATGAGTTGGGCCCATGATTGGTGTAACCTTTACACCATTAACTTAATAATGGGCCGCAAATATTTACATATAAGAAAATAAAGAAGAAAGACAAAATATGTAAATGTAGAACATACGATGTGTTTAACCCGAGGTTGGATTGAGTTGTGATGTAAACCTGCCCGGAACCGCCCGGCTGTCCAGTAGTCACAACAATACCTATCCAATGTGGGAGGTTAAACATGGAGCCCAATAAGGACCCTAGGTTAGACTGAGTTGTGGCGTAAGACTGCCCGGAACCAACCGGCAACAGGCAGCCACAACGATACCTGTCTAATGTGAGAGGTCAAGGCTTTAATAAGACAATTAAGGCTGAGTCAGGATTGTTAGGATTAAGTGAACTAAAGACTTAATCAAAATGGAACATGCTAAACTAAACGGACTGGTGGGGGTTAGGTTAGAAAACACTTAACCAACTTAGCATGTTGGTTAGAGATAGAAAACCTAGTAACGGGGGACCCTTTTCAGCAGTAACCCTAGAAGGTGTATCATGATACCCTGAAACTAGGCAGGGTGGGGCAGGATTACTGGGCTGATTGTAAGAGGTCAAATCGACGGCGGTGGTGTAGCAGTGTAGGTTCTAACGGGGTGCGGGCGTGCACACACTCCGGCGCAGAAAAATAAAGCACTGGGCACCAGTAGCATACCTGTGCATTCTAAGGTTGTGTCGGGCCGCTGCCATGGGACTTGATACACCCCATGGTGGGACCAGCATAGGTAACTACAACATCGGGGGCCGTAAGACACATGTAACTATGCGAGTAGGAGCCGATCATTACGAAATGGATCACTTCACCCTGATTATGGGGTGCCAGTTGGGAACTAGTTTATATGGGTTCAGAGATTAACATGGGGTACGATAGTATATTCGACCCTAGACAACTTAACCAAGTTTATAGTGCTTTCACACTTCTTGTTTATACTTATCATACCCAGTTCTTTATTCATGGACAGAATAGTCCTAGACTTACTCAGGCTTTATGTCTGACTCTACTTTTCTTTCGTCTTCTTTTCTTCCGTCCCCCCCCCCCCCCAGGTCCACAGGGAGGGAACACTGTAGCTTGACCAGCCTTAACATCCAGCTTGAAGAGGAGAAATGTATTGCTTGGACCTTTTCGTTTTGAACTATGGCTTTGGACAACCACTTTGGGGCTTTTGCAGTTTATCTATGTTTTATTTATGCTTCTTTAAATAATGTAATCAAGACAGATTATGAAAGTGTTATGTTATGTTTTTGGAAGGGATGTAAGACAATCATGGTGTTGTTGTTGTAACACGTATTTGCTTTTATGAAATAAAAGTTTTTGTTTTTCCGCTGTTTACAAATATGTGTTCTTATATCTGTCTTGTATATCTGTGATTTATACTTATAAACCTCCACCAAAATTAGGGCATTCCCTTTGAGAGTGACCCTAACGGAGGTGGGGTGTTTCAGGGATAGTACCTTATGTATTTCAGTTTTTCAGTTTATGCTTTTGTCTAGACTTTGTTTGTTGGAAAATAATGATCAAGTACTTTGTTGTAATATGACTATGGTTTTGAAATGCTAGTTTAATCCGCTGCTTTATTTACTCTGTTTTACTTATATGTTCTGTCTTGTGATATCTGCATGCATGTTTACCTTGTTTAACGCCCCTCCAAAGCTAGTGTCCTTGCAAGAGTAGCACTGGCGGAGGTGGGGTGTTACAAAATTCATATTTTACAAATCAATATTATTAAAATCAGAAAATATCATTACTTAAACATAAATCTTATAATTATAATTTTCAAAATAAGTTTTCTTATAAAAATCATAATAAATAAAACAAAATACTTCTACAAAGTTAAAATTCATATTTAAACCTAATAAAATCAATTTATATTTAGAAAATCTAAAATTATATAAATAAAAATCCAAATCAAACATAGTTAAAATTCTGGGATGTTACACCCGCCCCTCAGGAACAGCCGCAACTGCCCCTTGGATCGTCAGGGTCGGTCCACCGATGTGGATTATTATGCCTGAACACTGTGTTTCCCCGCCCTTTGGGGCGTAAATGAGCCAAATGACTCCATCGGCTCCACATAGTCACCGTTATATCCAAGGCGCCTCGCAACAGCAACAACCACACAGGTGAAAATAATATAAATGTCAGGGCTGGTAGGTCACTGACACCACCCTAACTAGAAGGAAACGCATGCCCTCCCTGAGGTCATCTCCCGTTTCTGGTTCACAACCAGGGTGTGAGGCTCGCGAATCAATGTTACACAAAGCTATGCCACACAGGCGGTGCTTTGATCATCAACCACAAGACTTTGCTATTCAACAGAAGCCTTGATCAATTGCCACTTAGGCATGCCACACAGGCAATTCACTCCATGCGATTGATATCCATCAATATATAACCCCTGAGCTCGTATGTCTCAGAGAAGGGCGTTAAGCAAGAGAATAAATTCTCCGCCGCCAAACAGATATATATTTAATAGAAATCAATCACACAGAATAAAATCCAATGTCAGACACTCAGTCCATTTACAAGTTCGTTCTGGGTTTGAACGAAACCGGAGGCACCTTGTACCTCGCATATCCATCGATCTCCAAGTGCATCTGGACGATCACCAACTGATTCCCTCCTCTTGGGTATACAGCCCAATCAAGATCATCAGTAATCACCCAAACGATGTGAAGACCTCCGGTCTTCGACCACCGTCTTCATCCTCAACACCACGTCGAATCAGTTATTCAGAATGGGATAAACCCGAACTTTCTGAATAACTCGCGTATATAATAAACAAGTGTTACACAAACACAACATACGCCTCATTCGAATTCAGAATATTCTTTTATTCAAATATTCTTATACTTTGGGAAAGGTTCCCATTAATTTTATCAAAGATAAATTCTTTAAATTTATTCTTTAATCTTCTTTTGAATATCAATTCAAATTAGTCGGGATTAGCGAACCACACCTAAGTAATCATTTATTCTATTTCTCAATCCCAACCTATTCATCCCATGAAGTAAAACCGGTCATACTTCATATATAACACCACGGTGTTATCGGTAAATTCAATTACCATTTCACGTTCAAATCTAATTAAAGATTTAACTATCGCCTGGAGCAAAACTGGTGATACTCCATTCTCGATTACTTCAATCTAATTAAAGATTCATTAAAACTCCACTTAGTTTTAATCTTCCCAAAAATCAATATCCTGTCTTTAACTGGGTTAAAGAACCAATGTCATCTAAAACACGGTTCACTATAAACCCAAAATCACATTCCATTAATTATCGGGTTAAAGAACAAGTGTCATTTAAAACAATGTTCACAATAAACCCAAAAATCATTTCAAATTCAATTCCAATTAAATACCATTTAATTGGTACACTTCATTAAATCTAAAATAAAAAGATTTAATCTTTTTCTTAACTGGGCTTAAGAACAGTGTTAATGAAGACACCATTCACGACAAACCCAAATCACATTTGATATTAAATACAAGGTTCTGAGTAGATAATATATCGGCTTATATTCAATATAAAATTCTAAAACGAACAAATATCGTATTGGAAATAACGATATAAATATATCTTTCAAATTTCCACAACAATATCTGTATAATCACGAAATCCAACATCGAAATATTCCAAAGACAATTTCGATTCAAATCCATTCCAATTCAATTATTGGAATTTCTGGTTACCTTTAAAACCCTTTCAAATCCAATTTATTTATTTAAAAAATAAATGGTTTATAATTCTAGTTCAAAACTAGTTCATTTCAATAAAAATCTATTTTTATCTTTTCAAATATGGAGTTTTTCATCCCAATTATTTCCAAATCATTTCTTATGATTTTACACAAATTATTACTATTTTTAATAATTTTATCAAGGCCCGTACAGTCGATTTCCGTCAACGACCATCGAACTGCACTTACACCGACCTTTTCCAAATTTGATTTGGAAATAATTCCAAATCCAACCGTTAGATTTCAAATCTCTAATACTCGTTAGAAAGCTCTTTTCGATACGAACCCAACAGTTCAGGTTTTAGGAGAATCCGACAGTCGGATCTCCCGTAATATCCATTCGAAGTCAATGGTCGAAATTCGCGAACTGCCGCGGCGCGGTGCGTTCTATTCAGGCCATTCTATATATATAATATATATTTTTTTATATATTTTGTCGATTTCATTTTAAAACGTATTTTATAAATCGTTTTAAATTCGTTTTCAAAACGATTTCAACTTCATATTCAATTTCTAGTCAAAATTGAATATTCCACATCATCGATATACAAATGATAATATTTTCAAAACGTTATATTTTGAAATCAATTCCTTTTCTATATTCATTATAGAAATTAATAAAATCGATATAAATATCGTTCACGTCAAAAATGGCGCATATCTAATCAACACGGCTTTATATATTTCAATAACTTCGTTATTCTATTCAACAAATGGATATTTTCTTCAACACATGAATTTTCTTTTATTCAACACATGAATATATATTTTACTCAACACATGAATTTACATTTTATTCAACACATGAAATTTTCTTCTATTCAACACATGAATTTATCTTCTATTCAGCACATGAATTTATTATATTCAACACATGAATTTATATTTTATTCAACACATGAATATTTATTCTACTCAACACATGAATTTACTATTATTCTCTAAATTGGAACGAGACCCACTCAATTACCATATAATATTATTTATATGGATTCTATACAACACATGTATGTAATAACAATGATAAACAATCAATCATCATCCAAAGTGCACCACACAACTGCATAAGCATTAAATATAAATAACTAACGCTTACACGGTCTGTCAATCCATCGATTGACATACAACTAAACAATCGGGATTAGTGTACGTCAAATATCATCCCCATACCCGTGTGGGGTTTCAAATCAACAAACACAAATTTTTATTTGTGCATTTGGGCGATGTGTAAAATTTATCGTCCCAATCAATATCAGTCAAATCAGTGTATATAAACAAATCATCCGATTTGTTTATAAATATTTATTTTACTTCAACACATGAATATATATTTTATTCAACACATGAATATATATATTTTATTTCAACACCTGACTATATATTTTATTTCAACACATGACTATATATATTTTTTCAATACATGAATATATATTTCACACATCACAATCAACAGTCAAATTTCACAACACAACAATCAAACAAACAAGTCATCCATGGTCTGTGGACGACGGGTGTCGGGTGCTGCTAAGCACCGTCTGCATCCTAGTATATATTTCAACTAGAAATTAAAATAAAAGTGAGGAGTTCTCACCGAGGGATCCACTCTGCCAATTTTTCTTCTGAATTTCTGAACCGTTTGGATTTCTCCGTACTTCCAACGCAGTCTTCTCCACGCTATTCATATTAAAAATCACATTTTTACTTCACTATATTTTTAATAAAAATCAGATTTTTATTTCGCTACATATATAAAAATCATATTTTTATAATCTCTACTACATAAAAATCATATTTTTATTTTCACTACATATATTGCAAAGATTATATTTTTAAAACGCTTTCTTCTATATAAAAATTCGATCTTTCTACTTTCTACATTCATATAGAAATACGATCTTTCTTCTTTCCACATTCACATAAAAATGCAATCTTTATATGGCTACTGTATAAATGAAAATCGTATTTTTATTTCACTACTTTCTATATAAAAATTATATTTTTATATCGTTACTTTATATTTACAAAAATCGAATTTCTATAGCTTCAATTTCATATTAAATATCGGATTTTTATCACTTCAAAATCGAACCTTTATGTTAATAAAAATCAACTCTTTCTATAAGTAAAAATATAATCTTTCACGCTAATAAAAATATACTCTTTCATAATAAAAATGTTAACTTTCTATAATAAAAATATTAACTGATTTTTATCCTTGTTAAAAACCAATTACATTAATTAAATAAATAAAAATAAATAGAAGGAGGACTTATAGTAGAAATGGGAAGATGGGGGGCCATTGCCGGAGGTCAGGGGGGTCGTGGTCGAAGGCGGGTTGGCTGGGGGCTCGCGCTGGTCGGGGAGGGACGGATTCCGGTTGGACTGGCGGCGAGGGTTCATGTGCGGTTTGATTTGGGGATGGGGAGAACTTTGGGGGTTCGCGCTTCGTGAGGGCGCTGGAGACGAGGAGAGGAGGCCAGAGGGGAGGCGATGGTGGTGGGGAGGCGTGCGGCGAAGCACCGCCGGCGGCAGCTGGGGCTCGAGTGCGAGATCGTTTTTTTCTTTCTTTTTCTAAATCTGACGGGAGAGAGAATGTGGAGTGAGGGAGAGAGGTGTTATAAGGTTATATATAATATATTTTATTATTTTATTATGAATTTTGAATTCCATAAAGTACCCTTTCCATTCGAACTCGAAATCGAACCCGCCGACTGTCATCCCTAGCGTATTACCCCCATTCCGAACACAATTGGATATGTTTCGTAAGCCAATTCGATCGTTTCGATCAGTTTCGGTCAAAATCAAAATATAATTCTATATATTGATTTTGAACGCACATTTCATTTTACCGAGGCCACATACAGACTCTAAAAATTCCCGAAAAATATTTTCTAGCTTCGTATTGACGATACGGTCTAACAAAACTAATTTTGTCAAATTCTGAGACCGTTTGAAAAATGGTCATTTTCTGGTCGATCGAAATTGACTGAAATTGTCAAAACACGTTTTCTTTCGCCACGCTCACACATTGCTTTCAAAAATTATGAATTTTGAAATCTAGCAATAACTAGACATCCCGGATCCAACAAAAGTGGTTTCGTCGAAAACCGAGGTCGTTTGCAAAATTTTCATTTTTATGGGCTCAAAATTCCATAGTGGCTATTCTGAAATTTCAACTGGGCATAACTTTTTATCCCCGCTATGAAATTTCAATTTTTCGGATTCGTTGGAAAGATATTCTCATTTAGATTCTAATATATTTGGTTTCACTAAAATCCGGCTTATTTTGAATCATGTACATTCATTTGAACTTTGAAATCGAATTTTCGAACCACCGCGCCATTTTCAATTCCTTTTATAATTTAAAATAAATTTTTATATTCTAAAGACAATCTATATAAATATATACGTTCAAATTCTATTCAAAAATAAATTTCTCGTCGTTTATGTTTAAAATAATTCATAATTCATTTTAAATGTTCAAAATTCATCAAAATTGCCAATTAAAAATTTTTAAATTGGCTCGGATTTTCGGGTTATTACATTTAATTACCATTTCACGTTCAAATCTAATTAAAGATTTAATTATCGCCTGGAGTAAAACTGGTGGTACTCCATTCCCGATCATTTCTTGAATTTGATAATTTCAGTTATCAAATTCACCGTTCAATCTATTTAAAGATTCATTAAAACTCTAATTCAGTTTTAATTTACAAAAATCATTACTTAATGATTATTCAAAGTTAAGAAATAAATCTTATCTTTAACTAGGCTAAAGAACTAATGTCGTTTAAAACACAGCTCACGATAAACCCAAGATCACATTCCATTAACAATGGAATCTTCAGGAAAACAAATCAATATATATAATCGATATGAACTTCAATATCCAACCAATAATATAAATGGAATAACGGCAAAGCCTTTTAAATTCCATATATATTAACAGTCTTCCTCTACAGGAGCTCACATCGATTATTACAAAATCGAATTCCATTCAATTCCAATCTAATATGTTAAATTGGAAAACTTTACTTTGGAAAATCTCCTTTAAATCTTAGAAAAAGATTTATAAATTCCAAATCACATTTTACTGTAAATCGGGTTAAAGAACGAATGTCGTTAAAAACACAGTTCACGATAAACCCAATTCACATTCCATTTTATTCCAATTATTAAATATAATTGGAAACTCTAACAATCTTAATTAAAAGATTTATCCTTTTCACGTGGGGTTCAAGAACAGTGTTACTGAAGACACAATTCACGACAAACCCAAAATCCTATTTGATATTAAATACAAGGCACTGAATAGAAAATATATCGGCTTATATTCAATATCAAATACTACAACCAACAAAAATCGTATTGGAAATAACGATATAAATATATCTTTCAAATTTCCATAACAATATCTGTATAATCTCGAAATCCAACATCGAAATATTCCAAAGACAATTTCGATTCGAATCCATTCCAATTCATATATTGAAAATCCTGGTTATTTTTAAAACCATTTCAAATCCAATTTACTTATTTAGAAATATTGGATTATAATTCTAGTTAATAACTTGTTCATTTCGATAAAAAACTATTTTTATCTTTTCAGATATGGAATTTTTCATCCCAATTCTTTCAAAATCCTTTCTTATGATTTTACACTAATTATCGATATTTTTAATAATTTTATCAAGGCCCGTACAGTCGATTTCCATAAACGGCCATCGAACTGCACTTACAACGATCTTTTTCAAATTTGATTTGGACATAATTCTAAATCCATCCGTTAGATTTCAAATCTCTAATATTCGTTAGAATGCTCTTTTCGATACGAACCCAACGGTTTTGGTTTTAGGAGAATTCGACGGTCGGATCTCCCATAATGTCCATTCGAAGTCAATGGTCGAAATTCGCGAACTGCCGTAGCGCGACGCGTTCTATTCAGGCCATTATATTAGATATATATAATACATATTTCGTCGATTTTCATTTAAAATGTATTTTATAAATCGTTTTAAATTCATTTTCAAAACGGTTTCAACTTCATATTCAATTTTAAATCAAAATTGAATATTCAATATCATTAACAAATAAATGATAATATTTTCAAAACGTTAAATTTTGAAATCAATTCCTTTTCGATATTCATTATAAAAATGAATTAAATCGATATAAATATCGTTCACGTCAAAATGGAGTTAATCTAATCAACACGGCTTTATATATTTATATATATTCGTGTCCATCCCAAATCGGACATCAAAATCAGATTTTGATCTTTTACTGAATATTGTTTTAAAATTTTCAATATTTTAAAATATTCGTTATTTTAAAATATTCATTCTTTCTGAACTGGAATCAGACACAACCAATTACCACATAATTTGATCATATGGATTTCATACAACACGTGTATAGTACAACAATGATAAACAATCAACCATCATCCAGAGTGTATTCTACACTGTATAAGCATTAAATATAAATATTTAACGCTTACAACAGCCTGTCAATCAATCGATCGACATACAATTAAACAATTGGGATTAGTATACGTCAAATTTCATCCCAACACCCGTATGGGGTTTCAATCAACAAACACTGAATATTATTTGTGCAGTTGGGCGATGTGTAAAATATATCGTCCCAATCAATATCAGTCAAATGGGTGTACATAAACAAATCGTCTGATTTGTAAATGAATATTTATTTCATTCATATACCCGTTAAAAATTATAATTTTAACGATAAAATATTTATTCGGTTCATTTACACAATAAAAATGATATTTTTATTGTTCTAACATAATTTAGAAAATTTTGGTAGCATAACGCCGTGATATTGAAATCGGGTAACGTCTAGCATTACCCCTCTCCTGATATCGGCTCGCGCCATACACACATAACAATTCTAATGAATTCATTTCAGCCAAACAACCAAATTAAACCAAATAATCTAATCAACCATGCCAAACAATCAAACAAGCCATCCGTGGTCTGTGGACGACGGGGAACAGTTCATATATGCAGTTATAAACTAAATAACTGTATAAGAAAATATGGTGAGGAGTTCTCACCTTTGGGTTCCACTCCATCATTCTTTGGTTTTCAATTTTAGATTTTTCCCAGAACTCTAGCATGTCTATTTTATAAATAACATACATATGTTAAAAAATCATAATTTGTTCGACCTAAAAGTATTTTCTTATATATGACTAAAATCCTATTTTTATCTTCATAAAAATATTTCTAACATACGATAAAAATTCTATTTTTATCTTCTCAAAATCAAATTCTATTTTATATTTTCAAAATCAGTTCTAGTTTATATTTTCAAAATCAAAGCTATTTTATTTTCAAAACAAAGCTATTTTATTTTCAAAAAAAAGCTATTTTATTTTCAAAACAAAACTATTTTATTTTCAAAAAAATCCAAGTTATTATATTTTTAAAAATCCTTGTTCATTCATTTAAAAATTATATTTTTAACGCAAATCATATTTTATAAAAATCATATTTTTACACTATTCTATACATAAAAAATCAAATCTTTACTTTGCTATTTATAAAACAATGGTGCTTATGTAAATTTAAAATCAAAGCTTATTCTTATTTTCAAAATTCAATGCTATTATTATATAAATCATATTTTTCTTTACAATGTTGTTTATATATATATATATATATTATAAATCCTATATGTATATTTTAAAGATTAATTTCTTCTTAAAAGGAGAATTTAAATACATAAAAGAAGCCAAAAACTCACTGTGTTCTTTTATTTCTGCCTGGAACGCAAAAAAAACTGACGTTGATCTCTATTACCATCCACCGCGCCTCGCTTGGAGCATCGGGCCACCATCCATCGCCACCCACACGTAACCGCCTTCGGCTCCCACCCCCACCGGAATTGCCGCCGTGCTCGAGCCCGTCAGCAGCTCCAGAATCGCGTGGACAACCGGCAGTTTGGAGATGAATTTGCGAGCTCGTTTCCACTCGAGATCTGATCATACTCATATGAATTTAATCGCCTCCATTAGTTCTTTAATTTTGCTTCGGAATATTTTGAATTTTAATTAGTGGATTGCTTGAAAATTAGAGAGGAAAGAGGGGAGCAATTTCGTCATTCAAATTGGAGCAGGGGGCGCAGTTTGGCCGCGTGAGGAAGAGTGATAGGCGTTGACCAATTTTCTAGGGTTTTATAATTTATTATATTATTATTTTAATTCTAGTTTAATCAGTTTCTATTTCCGAACTCCAAATCAAACCCAATAACTGTCGCCCCTAGCTAAATACCCCTATTTCGAACACAATGGGATATGTTTTGTAAGCCAATTCCATCATTTCGCTCAGTTTTCATGTAAATTAACATTTAAATCAATATATATTCAATTTGAACGCACATATTAATTTACTGGGGTCACTTACTAACTCTGAAAATCGTAGAAAAATTATTTCTAGCTTCGTATTAATGATACGGTCCTAACAAAACTAATTTCATCAAATTTGAAGACCGTTTGAAAAATGGCCATTTTCTGGTCAATCCAAATTGACTAAAACTGTCAAAACACGTTTTAATTCGTCAAGCTCACATATTGATCCCAAAAATTACAAAAATTGGAATCTAGCAATAATTTGCCATCCCGGATCCAACAAAAGTGGTTTCGTCGAAAACGGAGGTCGTTTGTAAAATTTCCATTTTTGAGGGCTAAAATTCCATAACGACTATTCTGAATTTTCAACTGGGCATAACTTTTTATTCCCTCTATGAAATTTTGATTTTTCAGATTCGTTGGAATGATATTTTCAAATAGATTCTAATACTTTTAGTTTCGCTAAAATCTGGTTTATTTTGAATCCTGTACATTCATTTGAAATTTGAAATTGAATTTTTATACTACCGCGCCATTTTCAATTCCTTTTATAATTAAAATAAATATTTATATTCTAACTTTGATTCAAATAAATATCTCCATTCTAATTCTATTCAAAATAAATTTCTCGTCGTTATTATTTAAAACAAATTATTTTAAGTATTCAAAATTCATTAAAATTGCCAAAATAAAATTTTAAATTGCTTCAGATTTTCCGGTTTGTTACAAAAAATATCTTATAACCATAACCGATTTTCCATCTAACTGACATTTGTAAAACATCTTCTACCTCATTGTTCATTATCTATAACTGGGAATTCATTTCAACTTATTTTTCGTAAAATAATGTAATGAAATCTCTTTTATTTCTTTGCTTGAGAAACAATAACCAACCCTTGTTCCTTTTGAAGAATCCAATCCCAACTTATTTCCTTTATATTGGAGATATCGTTATATACATATATATCTATATACACACACATTCTCAAGTCTTTTCGTTTCCGTTACTTTGGAAATCCCATTATATGTTATTCCCAACTCCTTTCAATTAATGTTACATTAATATTTCTCTTATGGAAATAATAAATTATTGCTAGCCTCTTTACCACTACAATTAATATCATCCTCAGATAATCCTGAAGTTGTTCAAGTTGGGGTATTTTATTTACCTCTCAGACCTTGATCAACAACGTTCTTATCTTAAGATAAATATGAGTTGTAATTCAAAAACTGGTATTCATTCTAATATCAGACACATCCCATTTAATTGTATAAAACCTTCTTAATTTTCTATAATCTCCCTCTTTAAGTATAACCATTATTTCTTAATTCATTGATTAAGTAATTTCTTTCCAAAACATCACCTTTAACTTCTACTTCTTTAACAATTCGTTTCATAACACGGATTTTTGTTATAAAATCTCATTACCCACTCCGTTACCAAATTCACTTTTAACAAACCCCTTTTCTAATCCATTCAACCATTTCCTACTTTGAAAATCTTGTTTTAATTCCATTCATCTTATTTAATTTCATTATTAAGTATTGCCAATTCAAAATCAACACTTTGACTTCTCATTTCTTTCATAAACCTTGTTTATACAATTCCGGTTTAATACAAAACTGTTTTTATCTCACTTCCTTTTACTTAATTTAAACATTAAATAAACATTTAATAGAAGCTATCAGATTCACTTAAAACTTCTTTTTATAACATCATTTTAAATCTTAGGTTTTAAATAAAAACTTGTTCATATACCTCTTTCACAATTTAACTAGATTCCATTTCAATCTTCGATTTCTTTACTTCGATGGATTTCATTTACAAGGTAATTACTTAAATTATTATTACAAAAATAAAAATTTATTTCAACATTTAACTATTGTAAAACTATTTAATTGCTTTATTAACTAAAATAAATAATAATTTTCCTTTTTAAACTCTTATTAAGACTTAAACAAATATTCGTTAAGCTATATCAATATATTACTTAACAATAAACTAGTTTAACTTAATAATCAAACTCTAAATGAAATGGTAGTCTTAGTTAACTTAAAACATGATTTTTTTTCCTTAACCAAGTCCAATCAATTCCTCCTTTAAATTAATTAAAATATAATTAATTTAAATAACTTAATTTAATTGTTTCTTAGAACAATTAATCCAAATTTCTTAACCGTTACTTTAATTTTGCTCAACTGCTTATAAATCTTATTAACATAAGAATTTGATTCATAAAAATATTTAATAATTATTTTTAAACTTAAATAATAAATATAAATATAAATTCCCTTTTTATTAAACTTTACTAATAATTAATAGATTCCCAACTTCTATTTAGATTAATATATTCCAAACTCCACCTTTAGTTACAAAATAAATTTTATAACTTCATTTTTGTCGATTCACCTAACGGTAAATCCATATTTAAAAACGATGAATTTTTAAGCCATCTGCCTCTAATTACTCAACCAATATTGTAACAACCCGGAAAATCTGAACCAGTTCGAAAATGTTAAATTGGCTATTTTGGTGGATTTTAGATATTTAAAATAAATTATTTTAAATAATAACGACGAAAAGTGTGTTTGAATCGACGTTTGAAAATAAATATAATTAATTCTAATTATAAACAAGGCCTGAAATGGCGCAGTAGTTTCAAAATTTGAATTCAAACTTTGACTGACTGTACCGGGTGCAAAATAAAATGAATTTTAGTGAAACCAAAAATATTTAAATCTATTAGTGAATATCTTTCTAACGAATCTGAAAAATTGAAGTTTCATAGCGGGAATCAAAAGTTATGGCCAAACGAATTTTCAGAAAGGTCGCTATAGAGTTTATATAGCCCGTGAAAATGGGCATTTTGCAAACGACCTCAGAATTCGACGAATCCACTTTTGTTGGATCCGGGATGTCAAATTATTACTAGATTTAAAATTTCATAATTTTTGAAGCTAGTATGTGAGCGTGGCAAAGGAAAATGTGTTTGGTCGATTTTTGTTAAATTGGATCGACCAGAAAAGGGCCATTTTTCAAACGGTCTCAGAATTCGACAAACTAGTTTTGTTGGGACCGTATCGTCAAAACATAGCCAGGTTTATTTTTCTGGAATTTTTAGAATCAGTATGTGGCCCTGGCAAATTGAAATATACGCTCAAATCAAATATTGAATGTTTTATATTTTAATTTGAAGGAAAACTGACTGGAACATTCGAATGGGGGTATTTAGCTAGGGACAACAGTCGTTGGGTTTGGATTGGAGATCGTATGAGGCAAGAGGTATTTTTGAATTTTTAAAAATATATAAATAAAATAAAAAAATCCTATTGGCTAACACAATCTCTCTCTCTCCCCGTAAGCACCTGAAACGATCGGCGGCTGCTTCTTCTTCCTTCTCTCCTCTTTTTCTCCTCCCACACTCATCGAAACCCAACGCTCCTTTGGAGTATTTTGAAGAGCTCCTCAAGGCCTTCAAATCCATACCTGATTTGGTATTTATCGTGGCGGATTGAGATCGATTGAGGCTCGGGAAGTCCCGCTGTTTGGAGAGCCGCCACGTCCAGGATCTGCCGTCGATCAGAACCGCACCACCCTCGATCCGTGCGCCCTTCAACCCCCTACGGCGTGGTACAACTCGATTTCCACCTAGTGCTACGGATTGGGATTAAAATCAAAACCTAGTTCTGAACGAAATCAGAAAGGTACAGTTCAAATTATATTAAACTATTTAATAGCACTTTAAAGCGCTACGGTTTATGATTTCACTGTAAAAATCATATCTTTTTCGTTTCTTGACAAAATTCAGTGAAACAAGAGACAGTGGACTCGTGTGGACGCCTTCTACATTCTAGAAGAGACCGCATATTTTTCTGAGACTTCTGCAATTTTTGGTGGAGTGGAACCCAATGTGAGATTTCTAAATTATAAACGATATGGAAATCAACGATGTATAAATTATATAGTCGAAGTATGAGTTATATAAGCGTTGTACACCACATGTATAAGCGTTGCATAAGTTGTATGTTCGATGTATAAGTTATATATGCGTTGTAAAAAAATATGCATTGAAATGAATTGAAGTGATATTGAAATGAAATCGAAATATAGTTATATATATATATATATATATGTCCACAGACCATGGACGATATATATTGGTTGTGATATTGTTTGGATTATTGGTTGATGTGAAAATTTGGTGAATATCATGAATGGTTGGCGTGAAATGATTGATTGTGGTTGAAATCCCAATAGGATTAGTATATGGGAAAATTCGTTTGCGTACGAACTAGATATTGAAAATCCCCATTGTCAAAAGCTGCAAGGCTTTAAGGTAGAGCGAGGAGCCGTACTAGGGACGGCCCCGGTTTTAACTACCCTGCCGTTATGCTGCCGAAATTTTCTGAAATATCTCTGTGTTTGATTTAAATTTGAATGTTGAAATAAAATTCATGTGTTGAATTAAATTCATGTGTTGAATGTTGAAATAAAATTCATGTGTTGAATTAAATTCATGTGTTGAATGTTGAAATAAAATTCACGTGTTGAATAGAAATTCATGTGTTGAATGGAGTTCGTGTATTGAATAAATTCTTTGAAAGATAAAAATAACATTTTTATCATATATATAGATTATATAAAATAATAGTGTTTTAAATAAATTGTTTTAACACCAAAAATAACATTTTTACCTTATATATAAACTATATAAAATAATCGTGTTTTGAAATAAATTGTTTTACAATAAAAATCACATTTTTATTATAAATATAAACTATATAAAATAATCGTGTTTTGAAATAAATTGTTTTACAATAAAAATCACATTTTTATTATAAATATAAACTGTAGAAAATATTCATGTGTTGAATAGAAATTCATGTGTTGAATGAAGCACATGTGTTGAGTAAATTTGTTTGAAAGATAAAAATAACATTTTTGTTATATATATCAACTATAGGAAATATTCATGTGGTGAATAAAGAACTAGAACGATAAAAATCAAATTTTTATCGCATGTGTGAAGTCGAAAACATTCATGTGTTGAATATATAGATTGAACAATAAAATCTACATTTTTATTGTGAATATGAAGTGCTAAAAATATTCATGTGTTGAATAAATATTTTTGATGATAAAAATATCATTTTTATCAAATATATGAAGTGGATATGATTTTGAAATCGACGAATGAATTTATTATATATATATATATATATAATCGAATAACGAAGCTGCAGTTCGTGTTTTGAAACCGTGATTTCAAACGATTAGTGTAGGAGATCTGACCATCGGATTTTCCCGAAACCAAAACCGTTGGGTTCGCCTTGGAAATATCTTTCCAATGACACCCACTTTGTGAAGATCCAACAGTTGGATTGTCTGGAATGTTTAATTCAAATCTGAAGAAAAACAACTCCAGAATCGATTATATATATATATATATAAATATATATATATATATATATATATATATATATATATATAAATAAAATAAATCGAATAACGACACTGCAGTTCATATTTTGAAATCAAAATTTCAAACGAGTGTACCGGGAGATCCGACCGTCGGATTTTCCCGAAACTGAAACTATTGGATTCGTTTTGAAAAGATCTTTCTAATGATATAAAATTTGTGAAGATCCAACGGTTAGATTTTCAGATATGTGTAAATCAAATCTGAAGGAAAACAGCGCAATGGCCGCGTTATGGCCTGAAGCGTAGTTTGAATGAAATTGGCTATTTTTAAATGAATAAAAATAGCGATAAATCATTATAAAATATTATAAACGATATGGAATGGAAAATAAACCGAATTTACCCAGTTTATTGGATATTTGATGATTGAATGTGTTTCGTGTGAAAATTACATTTAATAACAGAATTATTGATGTCGAATAGTTTAACCATTGAAATGAATTGATTTAAATTCTAAATATACGTGAATTATTTGAAAAGGCCGAGTTAAATCTCATTTCAAATAATTGATCAGCGATAAGAAGTCGAAGATGAAGACGGTGGTTGAAGACCGGAGATCTTCACCTCGGTTGGATGATAACTGATGTCTTGATTGGGAGGCATCCCGAAATATAGATAATAAGTGGTGATTGTCCAGACGTGCTTGGAGATCGATGGATATGCGAGGTATATAGTGCCTCCGGTTTCGTTCAGACCCAGAATGAACGTGTAAGTGGACTATGTGTCTGACATTGGATTTTGTTTTGTGCTGATTGATCTCTATTAAATATATATCTGTTTGGCGGTGGAGAATTTATTCTCTTGCTTAACGCCCTTCTTTGAGACGTACGAGCTCAGAGGTTATATATCGATAGAAATCAGTCGCATGGAGTGAACTGCCTGTG
The DNA here is from genome assembly GCA_030737875.1 of Allium sativum. Taxonomy (NCBI): domain Eukaryota; kingdom Viridiplantae; phylum Streptophyta; class Magnoliopsida; order Asparagales; family Amaryllidaceae; genus Allium; species Allium sativum. Next base: position 156,621,932 of record CM060912.1, read on the forward strand.
TGGCACGCCTAAGTAGCAAATGATCAAGGCTTCTGTTGAAAAGTAAAGTCTTGTGGTTGATGATCAAAGCACGGCCTGTGTGGCATAGCTTTGTGTATAACATGAATTCGCGAGCCTCACACCCCGGTATGAACCAGAAACGGGAGAGGACATCAGGGAGGGCATGTGTTTCTTTCTAGCTAGAGGTGGTGTCAGTGCTTAAACTGGCTGACATTTATATTATTTTCATCTGTGTGGTTGTTGCTGTTGCGAGGCGCCTTGGATATATCGGTGACTATGTGAAGCCGATGGAGTCATTTGGCTCATTTACGCCCCAAAGGGCAGGGAAACGCAGTATTCAGGCATAATAATCCACATCGGTGCACCGGCTTTGACGATCCAAGGTGTAGTTGCGGCTGTTCCTGAGGGGCGGGCTAGAGCGTCTCGAATTCGGTGAGGACGATCCCTTGCCTTGGTTCATGACGGAAATCCAATTTCCAAATACGTGACTTTGCGATTTTGATTGTATATCTATATATGGCGACATAGTGGTATGGGGCATTAATGCCATCTATGATTGATACTTATGATTTGAAATTGTTTTTGAAACATATAAACACTAGTAATAATATCAAATGCTTTTGTTTTATTCGTATCAAGCATATTTTGGCCATTATAAGGTAAAAACTCTATCCTCCGGTTTGCGTTGCATTGTGTGATGGGAACTGAGTCTTATAATGGCTTCATTTTTTATAAAAAGCATTGCGATGTTTAAAAGATTTACTTGTTGCAAAGCACTGGCAATCCAATGGAGTGAACCCGTTCCGCGAAAGTGGCGTGGTCCTGTGATTAGCCATATTATAAAATGTGTTAAGTAGATTCCTCATACCAGTCCCATGACTGACTCGTAGTTTGTTTCACTTGCAAACTCGGGTGCCCCTTTTTCTACACGGGCAACCTTGTATTCAGGTTTTAGCAGGCTCTTTCTGGATAGCTGGAGCTGAGGATGGATTCTATCATTTATCCCTTTTTATGTTGTTCAGCTCCTGTTGTACATATTATGTTTTGTTTTCTGCAGTAGACATTTATGTATAGTTGAAATGTATTTTGTACTAAGTATGATCCTGTATACTGCGTAACTCTGATGATTATGTTTATCCAGTGTATTATATTGTACATTATCTGGTGTATTTATTTATTATCTGTTTATGTGTTATATTCCAAAGATTACTCTTGACACCGTCGTACGGAGTTTTGGGGTCGTCAAAACGTGGTATCAGAGCTTTGGTTAAGCTTAGTTCTGGAATATATTATATTAACGAACTCGTCAGAAATAGAACCAGTAGAGTTCTAGGACGAAAAACTCATTACAGATAGGATCAGTAATATGCTAGTATGAGTATAGCAGAATGAAATACACCTCGATAGACACATTTACATTCAAGTATATGTCTCTATGCTTTAAAATATCTTTTCTGTTGACATGACACTTGATCTGCTATTTGTAGAAGTACTAGAACATGAGTGTCAGAAACAGAAGGAATGCAGAACCAGATCTAGAGGCTCTATTTAAGAGGTATCGAAATCTGGGTGGAGTACAATTCTCGGGCAATGAATCGATTATTCAAACTCAAGCTTGGATGAGTTCTGCTGAAAGAATTTTAGAGTGTTGCCAGCTGAGAGATGATCAAGAAAGATTAGTGGCATCTTGGGCGCTCAAAGAAGAAGCTTTAATCTAGTGGGAAACAATCATTAAAGATAATCCAGAAGGTGATATCACCTAGGATAGATTCAAAGAGATTTTCAGTGAAAGATTTACTCCTCCAGAATCAACTGAGCGATTATGTGATGAGTTCTGTTATCTGATACAAGGGGATATGACCATTCCTGAATATCATAAGAAATTCAATGAACTTTCTCATTTTGCCCCCTCATCTAATTCAAAATCCGAAAAGGAAGAATCTGAGGTTTATTAATGGTCTTCAAAGGAAGTACCACAATAGTGTGATGGGGCATGTGAAGCTTCTTTTTTCTGAAATGATATACATGGCTTATCAGTATGAAGATCTCCATAAGAAAGGTCTTTTGAACGACGAAGAGGAAGTCAGTCCTAGTAACAAAGAGGAGTCTAAGACTGAGAGTCCTGAGGCCAGTACGATGCCTGAGGTCGGTAAGAGGCCTAAAGCCAAGAGGAAGAGGGCAAGATCCGGGAAAGAACCAGTAATGACTGCCACATGCTCAAGCTGCAATAGGCAAGGACATTTGGCGATAAGTTGTAAATCTTGGAACAAACGAAAGAAGGATGAATCTAAATCCAAGATCAAGTTTCAATTGACCCGAAAGTGTAATCTTTGTCATCAGGCTGGTCACGTAAAGCAAGATTGCTGGATGTTAAAAAGGACCAAAGTGCATGTGAATGAAGTGGCAGAAGCTGCAACACCCTCAGCTAGTCAGGGAAGATCTGATGTTTTGGAAGGCACGCTTACTGTCAAAAACATTCCAGTTAAAGTACTGTTTGATACAGGCGCGTCCCGAAGCTTTATTGCAAAGAATGCAGTTAAGAAGTTGGATTTGAAATTGAGAAAGCTCAAAGAACCCATCACTGTCCATAATCCGGTTGGGGGTTCTCTGGATCTTAGTTGGATTTGTGTGGTGCCTGTCTCTTTTTCCTGTTATAAGTTCCCTACCATCTCCATCGTCATGAATTTTACTGAATTCGATCTTATTTTGGGATTGGATTGGTTAACCAAATATGAAGCAGAGGTTAAATGTGCTGAGAGAGTGGTTAGGGCAAAGATTAAATCAGGGGATTATATCACCATACCATGTGAAGGTCCGAATTCTGATAGAAAAGACTTTTGGTCAGCTCTTGATGTTTCTCCTGCTCAAATAGAGAATATCCCTGTAGTCACAGAGAATATTCCGGACCTCATAAAAGATATTCCTGTCATCAAGAATTATTCAGATGTGTTTGAAGAAGTTGTTAGCTTACCTCCGAAGAGAGAAATTGATTTCAGGATCGCTTTAATTCCGAATGCAAGGCTAGTAGTGCACGCTATTCGGAGAATGACTCTGAAGGAGAAAGAAGAGTTAGATAATCAAACTCGACAGCTTGTATGGAAGGGTCTGATCAGACCAAGTTTCTCTGATTGGGGAGAAGTAGTAGTGTTTGTCCCGAAGTCAGACGGTACTCTTCGACTATGTGTGGATTATCGTGACTTGAATAAGCAGACATTGAAGAACAAATATCCATTGTCGCGGATCGACGATTTGCTGGATCAATTGAATGGTGCACAAGTATTTTCAAGGATGGACCTAGCTACAGGTTTCCATCAGCTTCGTATTGCCGAAGAGTGTGTTCCAATGACAGCATTCAGAGGTCCCGACTTATTCTATGAGTGGTTAGTAATATCGTTCGGCTTATGTAACACTCCTGCCTATTTTGTGGATTTGATGAATCGAGTATTCCACGATGTCTTGAATAAATTTGTTTTGGTTTTTATTGATGATATTCTCATCTTCTCTAAGTCAAAAGATGAACATGAAAAACATTTGGAACAAGTGTTAGAAATTCTGCGAAAGAATGTTTTAAAGGCCAAACTGTCCAATTGTATATTCTGGCAAGATGAAGTAAAGTTTCTTGGCCACGTTGTATCAAAAGAGGGAATTGCTGTGGATCCAGGTAAAATCACCGCTATTCAAAATTGGAAACAGCCTAGTACTCCCATAGAAGTTTGAAGTTTTCTTGGATTGTCTAGTTATTATCGGAAGTTCGTTAAAGATTTTTCGAAAATATCTAGTTCCTTAACAATGCTTACAAAGAAGCACGCGAAGTTCAAGTGGACCCCCGAATGTGAGGAGGCTTTTCAGAAGCTAAAATTAAGATTAACAACTGCTCCAGTGTTAACGATTATCGATGGCAATCCGGACTTGAAATTCTGGACAGATGCCTCTAGATAAGGCCTTGGTGCAATATTAATGCAAAGAGGTCAAGTGGTTGCTTATGCTAGCCATCAGCTGAAACCGCATGAGAAAAATTACATTAGTCATGATCTTGAGTTGTTGGCCATTGTATTTGCTTTGAAAATCTGGAGACACTATCTTTTGGGTGAGAAATTCGAACTGTATACAGATCATCAGTCTCTAAAGTATCTGTTCACCCAGAAAGACTTGAATATGAGGCAGCAACGTTGGCTAGAATTTTTGGCAGCATACGATTTTGAGATTTTGTACACTCTAGGGAAAGCCAATGTTGTGGCCGATGCGCTAAGTCGAAAGAATGCAATAATCGCGAGTTTTATCATTACGACTTCCTTGATTGACAAAATATCTATTCTTCAGAAGGATGATAATTTTATTAAGGATATGATCAGAAGGATTCAGAAGGGCGAACCCTCGGGTTTTCGAATAGATAACGATGGGATCCTGAGATTGAGAGGAAGGATTTGTGTTCCCGACATCCCCGAGCTCAAAAGAGAAGTGTTAGACGAAGGTCACAAGTCCAAGCTGAGTATCCATCCAGGCGTGGGAAAAATGTATAACGATCTCAAGCGAACATTCTGGTGGAAGGCTATGAAAAGGGACGTTTCAATATATGTTAGCAGGTGTCCTACTTGCCAACTAGTCAAAAGCGACCAACAGAAACTGGCTGGACTGTTGCAACCACTGGACATTCCAGGTTGGAAGTGGGAACATATTTCCATGGACTTCATAGATGGTTTGCCCAGAACCAAGAAAGGAAATGACAGTATTTGGGTGATCGTAGATCGCTTCACGAAGACCGCCCATTTTATACCTGTCAGATCCAATAGAACTGCTCAGAGTCTGGCACAGGTTTATTTCAAGGAAATTGTTAGGCTACATGGAGTGCCGATCAGTATAGGTAGTGATAGAGATCCAATATTTACTAGCAAATTCTGGGAGGCATTTCAAGTAGAATTAGGAACAAAACTGAACTTGAGCACCGCCTATCATCCTCAAACAGATGGTCAAACTGAGAGGGTGAATCGTATTCTAGAAGATTTATTGCGGGCTTGTGTTCTTAATTTTGGTGGGTCATGGGAAGACCATTTGCATTTGGCTGAGTTCTCATACAACAACAGCTACCAAGCGAGCCTGACAATGTCACCTTTCGAAGCATTGTATGGTAGACTGTGCAGATCTCCTGCTTGTTGGGTTGAACCTGGTAATAGGCTTGTATTGGGACCAGATATGATTCGCGAAGCCGTGGATAAAGTCGATTTCGTTAAGAAACGATTACTCGTAGCTCAAAGCCGACAGAAGAGCTATGCAGACTCGAGAAGGAGGGATTTAGCATTTGCTGTTAGTGACTATGTGTATATAAGGGTTCCTCCGATGAGGGAAGGGATTCGATTTGGCAAAATTGGGAAGTTGGCGCCCAGATTTATTGGTTCATTCCCTATACTTGAACGGATTGGAACTCTCGCTTATAAAGTTCAATTGCCAGATTGGTTGCCTGGAGTGCATAATGTATTTCACGTATCTCAACTTCGAAAGCATGTTCATGATCCAGACTTGATCGTGGAAGAAGCATCACAGTGGGATATTGAAGTTACTCCAGAATTGGATGTTAGAAGAGAGCCGCTAAAGATAATTGGCAAAGAAACAAAAGGGGTGAGGAACAAGAAAGTTCACTTAGTTAAAGTGCAATGGAGTGGAGATTTGCGAGATTGTACTTGGGAAACTGAGGAAAGCATTCAGAAAGCTTATCCTAAGTGTCGAGTGGATATCTCTGATTGACTCCGGTGCAAGGTACATTTACCATATTTTGAAATTTCCAGTATGTTCTCTACTTTGTTGTTGTTTTCTTTCCATGGATGTAAAATTTTAATCATATAGTCTGAATGATTCTATAAGAGTATATGAATTAATTAGTATATTTTCGAAAGATGAAAACAAATTGATTGTTGGTTGTGTAGTTTGATTTTTGGTTGTATAATTAGAATTTTGAACCATTTAGCCAAATTGAACAAATATTGAACTGAATTGAAAATTGATAGAATTATATACATGTGCATTATATATGTGTGAACATGTTATGGATGAACAACTAAGCAAAGGAATAAAATTGTTTCCCCGACAAATAGGTACACGTTATTGTATTTCTTGGGATTTGATGATTTTATGAGCCGCTTGGCTTTTCCTTTTTCTTTTGGATTGGTGAGGGCCATGGGAGGCTATTTGAAATATCGTGAAGTCCCCCGTACAAAGGAGGTTATGGCGAAATTTTTCGAAAATTTAGGGTGTTAGCCAAATTTTTGAAGAATTTGGAAAATTCTTAGAAACTGAAAAGTTGAAGAATGGAAGCCAGATTGAAAGTAGAGTTGATAAATTAAACCACTTTCGACTTTGTTCCTTTTCGGGGACGAAAAGTTTTAAGTGGGGGAGATTGTAACAACCCGGAAAATCTGAACCAGTTTGAAAATTTTAAATTGACTATTTTGGTGCATTTTAGATATTTAAAATAAATTATTTTAAATAATAATGATGAAAAGTGTGTTTGAATCGACGTTTGAAAATAAATATAATTAATTCTAATTATGAACAAGGCCTGAAATGGCGCGGTAGTTTCAAAATTTGAATTCAAACTTTGACTGACTGTACCGGGTGCAAAATAAAACGGATTTTAGTGAAAACAAAAATATTCAAATCTGTTAGTGAATATCTTTCTAACGAATCTAAAAAATTGAAGTTTCATAGCGGGAATCAAAAGTTATGGCCAAACGAATTTTCAGAAAGGTCGCTATAGAGTTTATATAGCCCGTGAAAATGACTATTTTGCAAACGACCTCAGAATTCGACGAAACCACTTTTGTTAGATTCGGGATGTCAAATTATTACTCGGTTTCAAATTTCATAATTTTTGAAGCTAGTATGTGAGCGTGGCAAAGGAAAATGTGTTTGGTCGATTTCTGTTAAATTGGATCGACCAGAAAATGGTCATTTTTCAAACGGTCTCAGAATTCGATGAAACTAGTTTTGTTGGGACCATATCATCAAAACATAGCTAGATTTATTTTTCTGGAATTTTTAGAATCAGTATGTGGCCCCAGCAAATTGAAATGTACGTTCAAATCAAATATTGAATGTTTTATATTTTAATTTGAAGGAAAACTGACTGAAACATTCGAATGGGCCTACAAAACATATCCCATTGTGTTCGAAATGGGGGTATTTAGCTAGGGACGATAGTCGTTGGGTTTGGATTGGAGATCGTATGAGGCAAGGGGTATTTTTGAATTTTTAAAAATATATAAATAAAATAAAATAAATCCTATTGGCTAACACAATCTCTCTCTCCCCGTAAGCACCTGAAACGATCGGCGGCTGCTTCTTCTTCCTTCTCTTCTCTTTTTCTCCTCCCACACTCATCGAAACCCAACGCTCCTTTGGAGTATTTTGAAGAGCTCCTCAAGGCCTTCAAATCCATACCTGATTTGGTATTTATCGTGGCAGATTGAGATCGATTGAGGCCCTGGAAGTCCCGCTGTTTGGAGCGCCGCCACGTCCAGGATCCGCCGTCAATCAGAACCGCACCACTCTCGATCCGTGCGCCCTTCGACCCCCTACGGCGTGGTACAACTCGATTTCCACCTAGTGCTACGGATTGGGATTAAAATCAGAACCTAGTTCTGAACGAAATCAGAAAGGTACAGTTCAAATTATATTAAACTATTTAATAGCACTTTAAAGCGCTACGGTTTATGATTTCACTGTAAAAATCATAGATTTTTTGTTTCTTAACGAAATTCAGTGAAACAAGAGACAGTGGACCCATGTGGACGCCTTCTACATTTTAGAAGAGACCGCATATTTTTCCGAGCCTTCTGCAATTTTTGGTGGAGTGGAACCCAATGTGAGATTTCTAAATTATAAACGATATGGAAATCAATGATGTATAAATTATGTAGTCGAAGTATGAGTTATATAAGCATTGTACCCCACATGTATAAGCGTTGCATAAGTTGTATGTTCGATGTATAACTTATATATGCGTTGTAAAAAAATAATATATGCATTGAACTGAATTGAAGTGATATTGAAATGAAATCGAAATATAGTTATATACGTATATCTATATATCTATATATATATACTCCCCTCGTCCATAGACCATGGACGATATATATTGGTTGTGATATTGTTTGGATTATTGGTTGATGTGAAAATTTGGTGAATATCATGAATGGTTGGTGTGAAATGATTGATTGTGGTTGAAATCCCAATAGGATTAGTATATGGGAAAATTCGTTTGCGTACGAACTAGATATTGAAAATCCCCATTGTCAAAAGCTGCGAGGCTTTAAGGTAGGGCGAGGAGCCGTACTAGGGACGACCCCGGTTTTAACTACCGTGCCGTTATGCTGCCGAAATTTTCTGAAATATCTGTGTTTGATTTAAATTTGAATGTTGAAATAAAATTCATGTGTTGAATGTTGAAATAAAATTCATGTGTTGAATTAAATTCATGTGTTGAATGTTGAAATAAAATTCATGTGTTGAATGTTGAAATAAAATTCACGTGTTAAATAGAAATTCATGTGTTGAATTAAATTCATGTGTTGAATGGAGTTCGTGTATTGAATAAATTCTTTAAAAGATAAAAATAACATTTTTATCATATATATAGATTATATAAAATACTAGTTTTTTAAATAAATTGTTTTAACACCAAAAATAACATTTTTACCTTATATATAAACTATATAAAATAATCGTGCTTTGAAATAAATTGTTTTACAATAAAAATCACATTTTTATTATAAATATAAACTATAGAAAATATTCATGTGTTGAATAGAAATTCATGTGTTGAATGAAGCTCATGTGTTGAGTAAATTTGTTTGAAAGATAAAAATAAAATTTTTGTTATATATATCAACTATAGGAAATATTCATGTGTTGAATAAAGAACTAGAACGATAAAAATCAAATTTTTATCGCATGTGTGAAGTCGAAAACATTTATGTGTTGAATATATAGATTGAACAATAAAATCTACATTTTTATTGTGAATATGAAGTGCTAAAAATATTCATGTGTTGAATAAATATTTTTGATGATAAAAATATCATTTTTATCAAATATATGAAGTGGATATGATTTTGAAATCGACGAATGAATTTATTATATATATATATAAATAAAATAAATCGAATAACGAAGCTGCAGTTCATGTTTTGAAACCGTGATTTTAAACGATTAGTGCGGGAGATCCGACCATCGGATTTTTCCGAAACCAAAACCGTTGGGTTTGCCTTGGAAATATCTTTCCAACGACACCCGCTTTGTGAAGATCCAACAGTTGGATTGTCTGGAATGTTTAATTCAAATCTGAAGAAAAACAGTGCCAGAATCGATTATATTTATATATATATATATAAAAAAAAATCGAATAACGACGCTGTAGTTTGTATTTTGAAATCAAAATTTCAAACGAGTATACCAGGAGATCCGACCGTCGTATTTTCCCGAAACTGAAACCTTTGGATTCGTTTTGAAAAGATCTTTCTAATGATATAAAATTTGTGAAGATCCAACGGTTAGATTTTCAGATATGTGTAAATCAAATCTGAAGGAAAACAGCGCCACGACCGCGTTATGGCCTGAAGCGTAGTTTGAATGAAATTGGCTATTTTTAAATGAATAAAAATAGTGATAAATCATTATAAAATATTATAAACGATATGGAATGGAAAATAAACCAAATTTACCCAGTTTATTGGATATTTGATGATTGAATTTGTTTCGTGTGAAAATTACACTTAATAACAGAATTATTGATGTCGAATAGTTTAACCATTGAAATGAATTGATTTAAATTCTAAATATACATGAATTATTTGAAAAGGCCGTGTTAAATCTCATTTCAAATAATTGATCGGCGATAAGAAGTCGACGATGAAGACGGTGGTTGAAGACCGGAGATCTTCACCTCGGTTGGATGATAACTGATGTCTTGATTGGGAGGCATCCCAAAATATAGATAATAAGGGGTGATCGTCCAGACGTGCTTGGAGATCGATGGATATGTGAGGTATATAGTGCCTCCGGTTTCGTTCAGACCCAGAACGAACGTGTAAGTGGACTGTGTGTCTGACATTGGATTTTGTTCTGTGATGATTGATCTCTATTAAATATATATCTGTTTGGCGGCGGAGAATTTATTCTCTTGCTTAACGCCCTTCTCTGAGACGTACGAGCTCAGAGGTTATATATCGATAGAAATCAGTCGCATGGAGTGAACTGCATGTGTGGCACGCCTAAGTGGCAAATGATCAAGGCTTCTGTTGAAAAGTAAAGTCTTGTGGTTGATGATCAAAGCACGGCCTGTGTGGCATAGCTTTGTGTATAACGTGAATTCGCGAGCCTCACACCCCGGTATGAACCAGAAACGGGAGAGGACATCAGGGAGGGCATGCGTTTCTTTCTAGCTAGAGGTGGTGTCAGTGCTTAAACTGGCTGACATTTATATTATTTTCACCTGTGTGGTTGTTGCTGTTGCGAGGCGCCTCGGATATATCGGTGACTATGTGAAGCCGATGGAGTCATTTGGCTCATTTACGCCCCAAAGGGCGGGGAAACGGAGTGTTCAGGCATAATAATCCACATCGGTGGACCGGCCTTGACGATCGATGGTGCAGTTGCGGCTGTTCCTGAGGGGCGGGCTAGAGCGTCTCGAATTCGGTGAGGACGATCCCTTGCCTCGGTTCATGACGGAAATCCAATTTCCAAATACATGACTTTGCGATTTTGATTGTATACCTATATATGGCGACATAGTGGTATGGGGCATAAATGCCGTCTATGATTGATACTTATGATTTGAAATTGTTTTTGAAACATATAAACACTAGTAATAATATCAATGCTTTTATTTTATTCGTATCAAGCATATTTTGGCCATTATAAGGTAAAAACTCTATCCTCCGGTTTGCGTTGCATTGTGTGATGGGAACTGAGTCTTATAATGGCTTCATTTTTTATAAAAAGCATTGCGATGTTTAAAAGATTTACTTGTTGTAAAGCACTGGCAATCCAATGGAGTGAACCCGTTCCGCGAAAGTGGCGTGGTCCTGTGATTAGCCATATTATAAAATGTGTTAAGTAGATTTCTCATACCAGTCCCATGACTGACTCGTAGTTTGTTTCACTTGCAAACTCGGGTGCCCCTTTTTCTACACGGGCAGCCTTGTATTCAGGTTTTAGCAGGCTCTTTCTGGGTAGCTGGAGCTGAGGATGGATTCTATCATTTATCCCTTTTTATGCTGTTCAGCTCCTGTTGTACATATTATGTTTTGTTTTCCGCTGTAGACATTTATGTATAGTTGAACTGTATTTTGTACTAAGTATGATTCTGTATACTGTGGAACTCTGATGATTATGTTTATCCAGTGTATTATATTGTACATTATCTGGTGTATTTATTTATTTCTGTTTTGTTATTATCTGTTTATGTGTTATATTCCAAAGATTGCCCTTGACACCGTCGTACGGGGTTTTGGGGTCGTCAAAAATATCACCCATTGGTTAATATCATAACAAACGTTGAGTTTTGATCCAACTATCAATAAACAAATCAATTATCAAATCAGGTTGGTCATACAGTTAATATAACGGTAATATGAAAATAAACAATAAATTTGAGGAATCCAGCTGGATCCCTCCAATCTGTTATTCCCTGCATCCAAATACGGTTACCTCAAATAAAATTATTCAATAAGAATTATCAAATTTAAACTATAATTTCTATAATGGTAAATAATAACTATTTAACAGTAACCAATTTATTTAATAAAACAATTCAGACAATTAAACTAAACAAGTTTATATTATAAATGTGACCAATAAGGTAAGTTACCTTAATTGGTTCCTATCGTTAAAATAACGATTTGGTGTTTTACTAAAATTAAACGACGTTTAATTTCATTGGTTCAATCAACAAATGAATATATAATTAACAAAGAATCAACAATTAGCAACCATAGCACACAATTATAAAACCCGACTTATATAAAATATAAGTGGGAAGAACTTAGCGAGTTTAACTCACTATGATTTCGTATATCGTTGAAGCAGTTCGGTTGCAGTTAAATTAAACAGTTGTTTTATTTAGCTATAAAATTCCAGCTTTCTCCATTACTGTCCAAACTAGCTCCATGATGTTGAGCTCGTCACCACGATTGTAACGTAACTGGTTTTGTTCCAGTCTGTTAACATATGCAAAAATTATTAACATTTAAACTTAATGAATTAATTAAATTATTAACTAATTAATTATGGTTTAACTTAATTACTTTGTTTTAACAGAATATGGCCGATCTTCTAGTTCTTCCTGCTAGTCCAAAATTTCCCAACTTTTCTGTCTGCCTTACGTTTAAAAAAATTCTGATCATTTTTTTGTTAAACTAACTACTAAATATAATATTATAACTAATTTTCTTTGTTAAATTTAATCACATTACTTTGAGGTTGAAAAAAACAGTCGGCTTTATTCTCTTCGCAGGCTCGTTCACTCAACAGGACCAACCAGCATTGAATTCATATCTAAAGTTAATATACCTATAATTATAACAGTAAATTTCCCAATTAGTTTTAATTAGATAACTTAATCACTGATTACATTGGTTAGAGTATATAAATCACGGCCGAATTATTTGCTTCCTCCCTCACGCGCTTTATCTCCAACTCTTTTTCCATGCACAAGCTCGAACCTATGACAGTCTCCAACATCACGCCATCGCCACCAAGTCAAGCCACCGGAGCAAAATCGAAGAACACCATAATGATCCCCTATGCCTCGCCAACCTTCTTCCTAAACCCCATCTAACTCAACACTCCCACCTACTTCTAAAAACACGCACTCGTACAACGGCGCCACCACGTCCTTGCCACTGGAACTGATCACCAGTCCTCTCCCAGCAGCCTTAACCCTGTCTCCATCTTCCCTATCTATAGCTGTGCTCAAACAATCCCCACCCATGCACAACAAACCCTCTCCAAAACGAACCCATACTTGATTTTGTTGCACCCCATTTCATCATTGTGTCGTGCACCACCGCTTACAACGCCAATGGTATACCCTGCGCCAACCCCTCTCGAATTCTCCATTGTTCTGCCATACTAACAGTTATTTCCCTCGCACAAAAACTTCAAAACCCATAACCAAAAAAGAACACGTGGATTGGCTATAACGAAGCGATGGAGGAGTTTTATTTTTGTTTGTTCATGAAGAAGAGTTCTACTTTTAATTGCTTGCATGATGGATAGGAGTAAAAATGGCGAAAAGTGTTTTATGCGTTAGCTTGAAGAAAAGAAAATGGACCGGGTACTTGTGTGTATATATAGGGTGAAGATAGTTTGGCTATCACGTTTATGGTACAGGGAAGTACATTCTTGGTCGTCACTCTTTTGGGGTAGGTTGAACAGAATAGCATAGGCATGTGCATTTTCTTTTAACATTTATGGTCTCATACGTCTTTGTAATTTCCAAAATATAAGACAGGTGTGGTTTGGCTGAGCAACATAAGGTGTACTTTAGGTAGAATTAGGGTAGCAGGTGGACATTTTTAGTTCCTTAAGCATGAACTTGTTCACATTTATTGGTCTGCGTTACCCAAATATAGGGTTGACTTTTCTTGTAGTTTGGTTGATGCAAATTGAATTGGATTTAGACTTGTTTTGTACTTCATTTTCTTAGGATTTAAGCTTTTATATTTTATTTATTTTAATACGGTATTGAATTGATACCACTTATCATTGTTTACCGATAACCATTATATTTGTACCGCCATACGCGATCTCCAAACACAATGAAAATTGTCGCATTGCTACGTCTTGACATACCGGTCCGAATGAAATTAATTTCGTTGAAAACCAACTTCGTTTGCAAAACGGCGTTATTTTAAATTCCAATTTATTTATCGATTCACCTTTAAATTGCACACATAGATAAAAACAACTCTGATTGGCACCAAACTGTAAATCTAGCAATAATAAACTATACGTATTCCAATAAAACTCGTTTCGTCGGAAACGGAGGTCGATTGAAAAAAGCTATTTCTAACGCTTATATAATATCGATATAATATTATATAAATTCCAAAATAAATCTAAATATGTAATAATAAATTATTATTATTGTAAATTTCTAAACAAAATTATCATATAGCTTCACATATGAACAATATGGATTTATAACTCAACAATAACAGTTTCAAGTTAAACGGTTATCCAAATTATATAGAAATCCTTATTAAAATTATTAAATAAACATTATCATTTATAAACGATTCCATTGCGACTATTTTAAAATTTGAATTGGACATAACTAAAAATTTATAACATGAAATATCGATTTCTCTCTGTCATATGAAAATTATAATCAATAGGATTCGAACATTTCTTGTTTCATAAAAATCCGACTTATAACGGATTTTGTATACTCAACTGAAGTTCAAAACTCAATATTACAAACTACCGCGTCATTACGAGCTCGATTTAAATTATATATAAATTTATATATCCAAATTTCGTTTCAATAAATGAATTCAATATTATATCCATTAACATTACCAATAAAATATTTAAAATTATAAAATAAAATAAATATTTGACTACCCATAAATACGGGACATTACATATCTTCTGTTTCAGAATCAATAAAAAAGTCAAATATAAAAAATTCTTAAAAATTTAATGTCTCCGCGTACATAGTTAAAACTAATATAATATAATAATTTCCTATAATACATTCATCTTCTGCCTCCATGCTCCAAGTCATCATCCTCTATCATGATTGTGTTGTTTAGTGGATGGATCATAAATACAAGTTCAGGTGAATAAAATCTTCCTTCATTTGTATTTGAGCAGTATAATTTTTAATATGAATATGCATATCGAAAAACAATAAGCACGTGATAGTATATTACTCAAGTCAAGAAAAAGTTGGGTCCTATCATCATTTAATGCCTAGGATGATCCAAATATCACTTACTATTTAATGATGGATGCAATTACGTACTTAATATCGAAATTCCTAAGTAGACACTATAACCCATTCCCAAAATCTATTCAATCGAATAATGTGAGAGATGATAAGAGTCTCTTATTTCCTATAAGATAGGTAGATGTCATCTTTCCATTTAAGATCTTCCCTAGCGGAATCCTATGTTACTATCTAACTCAGATTATTAGGTAATCTCTTAACTATTTAATACTTCCCTTTGGATATTCAAACTCCCTTAAAATAATATTCATATGGGCTTTATATAAAATGGTAGATGGATCGGTATTTTCCTATGTTCAAAAGAAAGGAGGCCTTGATTTTATGAGAATTAACACTTTCATGTTCTATGTTTGCACAGGAAGTTGAATATCATTTTATTATAGCTTTTGGGTTTTTAAAATGTCTTTATATATAAATATAAAGTTTGCATTTGAAGGTGCCATTGATGCAGTTTGTATCATTCTGCTTATGTAAACTAATTATCTAGATAGTGTAAACTCATATATTTACTCCTAAGCATTAATAATTATATGTGCCATAAATGATGATTCATCATTTGGAACAACAATGAATAAAGGGAACTATCATTTGATTCCTAATGTGTTATATGTTGTGCACCTTTCCTTCTATACATTTCTAAAGAGAGTTTCAAAGAATATTGATTATGATTAAGTTTTCATATAATAAAAAGATACATAAAAAATAATAAGTGGGTAATTAAAAGAAAGCAATTATTTTGTATATTAAATACCAAATATGTCATTTACTTATCAATCTTTTTATTTTATTATAGTGTTAAATTGCATACGTAATTTTTCTTGTTCCTTTAAATTGCTATATATATATATATATTTTGAAATTGGGTTTAGACTTTATTAAGGCATTTCAACCCAAGAGAAAACGATGGCCCAAAGCCACGTTACACGTCAGATACACTAGCCGACATAACAAAACTTTAAGCAACATAAAGTAAGAATAATCGCAAAAAGTAAATACAATTTCAGATCTGAAAACCCTCTCGTCTTCTTTCTCCTTCAATCATGGCAGCTAGAGAACGTAGAAGCTCATGCTTGTTCCTTAGGGCGGAACCATTGTCCGCGATAGATCCACGTCTAGCCTTTCGTCTGTTGTGAGTCCCATTCCATTGGTGAGTTCCTTCTTCTTCCTTCTCAACGTCAATTTTAGATTTTGAATCGCGAATCTGCTGATCAATTCCACTGCCTTTTCTTGTTTCTGGAACACCCTGTTGTTTCTCTCTGTAATGTCCTGGTTTTTAGCTTGTCTTTGTTAATGATAATATTGATTTAATCAGGTAATTAAATCATAAATTATGTTTAAAACAAGTATAAATATATATATATATATATATAAATGTATAAGTGTATGTATACACTAATAAGGTGTACATTTAGTTATGTTTTGAACTTAAATTCAATGTAAACCATGCAACTAAAAGCTTAACTATTCTCATAAAAATGATAGCAAAGTGTACATATGTAAAGAGGCCATTTTATCAGTTTAAAAATATATGGACTTGAAAACAAATAAGTAAACAAAGGCAGGAAATCAATCGGCCATTCAAATATATATAAACATATATATTGAACATGCACACAACATGTTCTGTAAAATGATTCTATAAAAATATCAAGAAGAAATGCATATAGAAAACAAACAAAAGTAAGAAGCCAAGTCAAATATCATTTATGAGATTTAGCCATGAATAGTAAGGCTAAAAATAGGATATATCCATCACTCAAGAAGCCTCATGCAACTTGCAAAATATAAAACATATTCTTAGCAAAATATCAGGCAACAAAACCATTTTATATTACAAATGAAATCTAAAAATATATGTGGTAAATCAGCAGCATTTAAGAAGTATGGATTTGGAATGATTTTGTTTCTAGAAGGTAAAACAAAAGACAAGGAAATTGATAAATATCTCATTAAACAAATCATTTCCTTCATGCATAAGTTTCCTAGAAAAATCATAGAAGCTATTACAAAGGGGTAAGCCTAAAGATATACTCACTATAACATTAAATTTGGAGAGATCAAAATCTCTGAAATAAAGGAGAAGAGATAAATTGTTTAATGAGACAACTTTGTATAAATAGCATATGAATTCCCATATTCCTCACACAATATTGAGTTCAAGAAAACTATGATCAGCAAAACAATTAGAAGAGCAGAGAGGAAAGCTTATATTGTGAGTAAACATTTTCAATACCTTTACTGTTTTAATTAATCATATGTGTTTGTATAAGCATCACCTTTTATTTGGACATTGATGTTAATATTGATTAAGAAATACTCTCTGTTTTAAAATCCTCTATTTCTAGAAAAAATTTGCTAAGAACAAAAACCTGAAAGGAACTAAGGACAAGAAAGATTCAAGTAAACTTCCATATAGGTTTATTCTTAAATGAAATTGCATTGTATTTGTGTATGGGCTTGATTATTATGTGTTATAACATATATAAATCAAAGATGGATAGTTTGTCAGGATGGGAAACCTATTATCATGTTCTATATGAAAAAACAGGATTTCTAAGATCAACTATTAAGGATTTTTAATCCAAACCTAAATCTCGATAAATATTATAACCTGAAATATACACTAAAGATGCTTGTAGCTGTATGGGGTATAATTTAAAAACAAGTTCCACATCAATAAGAATATATAACAGTATATATGTATATATAACAGTAAAGAGGGATCTTTGATCAAATTTTCAATCATCAAAATCTATGATTTCAGATATACGAATAGATCCATAGTTGTAAATGATGATTTTTAGAACAAAAATCATGAATTTTAATACTCTAATTTTTGACTTATAAGTTAGCTTTGATTTGGGATAAAAAATTAAAAACGAGAACCCAAGTGGACGGATTGGAAAATTGTTTTTGGTGGAGCAACACGGGTAGTAGAGGAAGATATGGTCGGAGTTATGGCAGCGGCGGTGATTGGAGGAGTTGGTACGAGGTAGGTATACGTTTAGGTTAACAGTTTGGGTATTAGGTTTTGGGAGTCTCGAGTGAGGTCTTCAGGTAATTGAGTGACCTGGAAATTTGCACGGAGGTGTGCGTGAGGTGGGTGAAGTGATCGGAGGTGGTGTCAGGTCATCTGGTGGCCGGAGTCGATCTGGGGGAATTCGGCTTTAGGGGTTGATGGGTGGATGTTATTCCGTTATTAATGGTGGAAGGCTGATTTGGAGAGGGAGAAGTTTCATGATCAGGGAAATGGGTCGGCGGCGATCTGGAGTGATAGCATGGTTTGTGGGTGATGGCGCACCAGCAGTCTGGTGACTGGAGGATGTGTGCATGTTCACGGTCAATTGAGTACATCACTATGCAATAACCGGTAGTGGTTTAGTTTTAAGGCTGCTGAAGTTTTGATGTAAGGAGAAGGGTTAGCATCTTAACATAGGCGGGTTTAAATGGTCAAAGTATGGATCAAATTGATGGGGCTTACGTTTGTGGAAAATCTCGAATGGTTTGATCTGGATGTTGTGATGTGGCAATGCAGGGAAATGGAATCTGAGAAGTTAAAGAGAAGTAAGAAAAGGATCAGAAGGAGAAGAGGGCGTAAGTAAGGAATAGTTGGGCTGGAAGAAATTGACAGAAAAATATATAAAGAGTTTGGGCCAAGAATAAAAAAGAAAATATAATTGAAATGGAAGTGGGCCTTTGAGATATTGGATTTAGAATGGAAAATATAGAGAAGAAAGTATATAAAGAAAAGTAAAAAGGTTAGAAAATATGTTAAAGAAAGTTAGAGGGAAAAGGTGAGGAAAGTAAATAAAGAAATAAGATTTAGTAAAGATGTGTTTAGAAAGAAATTAAAAAGAGCACAGTTAATTTGGAAACATAAATCTGAAGAAGCAGATGGGAGATGATCGGACAGGAATTGACATGAATGGGATAATTAATTCGACTGGCACTTTGGAAAAACCGGTACTTTGGTAAAACCAGTACTTTGGCACTTTGGTAAAACCGGTACTTTGGTAAAACCGGTTCTTTGGTAAAACCGGTACTTTCGCATTTTAGAAACTGGTACTTCGGCAAGTGAAGAAGAAGGGTTTGGACGGGGTTTTAAATAAACCAAGCTTTAAAATAAAAAAATAGAAAAATTGAATAAAAGAATAAATAAATAAATAAAAATATATTTTTATTTATATAACCAAAGATAAGCAGAATATAGTGGACAGGTGGAAAGAAAGGCAGTGGCAAGGAAATCAGCGCAGTAGCTTGGCTTCCGAAGTTCGACGAGTATAAAAATAAATAAAAACAAAAAGAATAATGAATATAAACTTGGAATTAAATTATTAATGATGGTTTAAGAAGACAGTTTACAAATAAGACAATAATGTAAATTGTAAACAGATGTTGTATAAACCAAACTGACAAACGGAGTAGAATACCGTGTGTGATGCACACGCTTTAATTGCTCATTTACAAAGGATAGTCAAAACTGAATAAATTACCGTGTCCGAAGCACGTGCTTTATTGGTTCATTTATAAAAGACATTACGCTGATCATTTCGAAAAGTCCGTAACTTATATTCCACTTCGATTTGATTTATATGTTGCGTGTCAGAGTTTATTGAAGATAATTGAAGACGGAGATATGCAAGGCTATTTTTATAGTGCCTTCGGTTTGTTCAGTCCCAGGGCAACTTGTATGGACGAATGTCTGGCAGAGTATTCCTAATAGATCACATAAGACGATCTTTTCAAGGTATTTCGTCTGGTGGTGAAGAAATTCATTTCTCTTAGCTTTTATACCCGTAATATTTTCGGGAAGATCAACTAGTGATTGACGGGTTTGACGATGTGGCATTCAAAGTGAATGGTGACCAGATGTACTTGAAGAATATGTAGCCTCAAAGCCTCATCAACCAGGAAAGACAGAAGTTGGTTTAGGCAGCATGGCTAATTGGGTCATTCCCAAGCAGGGTGTATTGTCACCAATCTAGAGAATATTCATATTTGTTACTTCTTTTCAATTCTGTATCTCCCGGGAAAATGGTAGCTGCGCAGCCGTAATGGGTGGCAATATATTCGCTACACTCAAGCTAAATGAGTGGGCGGTCATGTGTGGCCGGGTTGCAAGACGCTCTTGTTGAACCACATTGTATACCCTCTGGAGTACACTGATTGGAAGGTGCTCCCATACCTTGTCTGTTGGAATCCAATCTCCAATAAGAACCTGCAGTTTTTTGATTTTTTTAATATATATATATGGAGCGTGAGATGCAAGCGTTCCACTAGATGGTTATTTATTTGATACAAACTATTATAATATCAGACGATTTTGATATCAAACATGATTTGGGTTATAGTAAGGTAAAAACCGTCCATATTTATGTGTGGGCTGGTCTTACTATTATCTTTCCTTTCAAAACGTTTTTGAAAAGTTAAACCAATTGTTCTGTATCTCATGAGGGAAAAAACCCGTTTTGTCTTTACGGCGTGGTCTTATGAGATATACTGTTCTAATCAAACTATGTTTCTAAAATTGTTTACTCACACCAGTCCCCTGACTGACCCAGAGTTTATTTTCTGTGTTTTCCTAAACTCTTGGGTACTCATAACACTTTTTATGGGTAGACAAGTGATCCAGGTATATTATGGAATCTTTTGAAGTATTGTGGAGTACAAGACTAAGAACCTGTCTAATAGCTATATCTATCTCTAAGTATCTATTCTGAAATATCTGTATGATGATGTATTATGATGGTAGTGTACGATGATGTTGTATTATGATGTATCAAACCCTGTTATGTAATATATTATGTATTTATGAAATTCCGCTGTGAGATTCTGATCTTCTTATTCTTCTATTCTATTAGTTCTATCTTATCTTTCTCATCCTCTAACTTCTTTCTCTTAACATTCTGCTTTTCTGTATAATCTGGGTTGACTTTGGTAGTAAAATGTCAGCTTAAATTGGTACGGAAAAGTGAGACGTTACAACGTGGTATCAGAGCTATTGGTTGAGTAGTAACCTTGGCTCTATGGCGTAACTCGGTAGATATGGGGTTAGTAACACCCTAGATTGAGTTTGGGTAAGTATTGAGAGAACGTATTTTGAAAATTTAAACTATAATGTAAATTGTATACTTAGTATAGGATCACCACAACAACCAACGGAGGGAGTTAAATGAATCAGGGTCATCATCAGTATAAGTTAAATAATATTGAATTTGATTTAGAGTAATATCTAGTGGATAAAATTGGTATACCCCTGCAATATATAAAGACCAGATTTGAGTTATTGGTTGGATATAGACCTATATGAGTTAAGTAAGCTGATTTTGTAATAAAATCATAATATTGGATTTCAGAAATTAAGACAACTAAATTCAAATTAAATAAAAACTCTATCTAGAAGAAGAAGTACACAGTTACGGATATGTTTGACTTTAGTTAAAACTAAAATCAACACGTAACTCTTTAAATTTCGGGGGTGAAAATTCTTTTAAGGTGGGTGGACTGTAATGACCCGGTTTTTAGCTCGTCTTTGTTAATGATAATATTGATTTAATCAGGTAATTAAATCATAAATTATGTTTAAAACAAGTATATATATAAATGTATAAGTGTATGTACAATAATAAGGTGTACATTTAGTTATGTTTTGAACTTAAATTCAAAGTAAACCTTGCAACTAAAAGCTTAACTATTCTCATAAAAATGATAGCAAAGTGTACATATGTAAAGCGGCCATTTTATAAGTTTAAAAATATATGGACTTGAAAACAAATAAGTAAACAAAGGCAGGAAAACAAATCGGCCATTCAAATATATATAAACATATATATTGAACATGCACAAAACATGTTTTGTAAAATGATTCTATAAAAATATCAAGAAGAAATGCATATAGAAAACAAACAAAAGTAAGAAGCCAAGTCAAATAACATTTATGAGATTTAGTCGTGAATAGTAAGTCTAAAAATAGGATATATCCATCACTCAAGCAGCCTCATGCAACTTGCAAAATATAAAACATATTCTAGGCAAAATATCAAGCAACAAAACCATTTTATATTACAAATGAAATCTGAAAATATATGTGGCAAATCAGAAACATTTAAGAAGAATGGATATGGAATGATTTTGTTTCTATAAGGTAGAACAAAAGACAAGGAAATTGATAAATATCTCATTAAACAAATCATTTCCTTCATGCATGAGTTTCCTGGAAAAATCATAGAAGTTATTACAAAGGGGTAAGCCTGAAGATATACTCACTATAACATTAAATTTGGAGAGATCGAAATCACTGAAATAAAGGAGAAGAGATAAATAGTTTAATGAGACAACTTTGTATAAATAGCATTTGAATTCCCATAGTCCTCACACAATATTGAGTTCAAGAAAACTATGGTCAGCAAAACAATTAGAAGAGCAGAGAGGAAAGCTTATATTGTGAGTAAACATTTTTAATTCCTTTACTGTTTTAATTAATCATATGTGTTTGTATAAGCATCACCTTTTATTTGGACATTGATGTTAATATTGATTAAGAAATACTCTCTGTTTTAATATCCTCTATTTCCAGAAAACATTTGTTAAGAACAAAAACCTGAAAGGAACTAAGGACACGAAAGATTCAAGTAAACTTCCATGTAGGTTTATTCTTAAATGAATACTGCATTGTATTTGTGTATGGGCTTTATTATTATGTGTTATAACATATATAAATCATAGATGGATGGTTTTTCAGGATGGGAAACCTGTTATCATGTTCTATATGAACAAACAAGATTTCTAAGATCAACTATTAAGGATTTTTTATCCAAACCTAAATCTCGATAAATATTATAACCTGAAATATACACTAAAGATGCTTGTAGCTGTATGGGGTATAATTTAAAAACAAGTTCCACATTAATAAGAATATATAACAGTATATATGTATATATAACAGTAAAGAGGGATCTTTGATCAAATTTTCAATCATCAAAATCTATGATTTCAGATATACGAATAGATCCATAGTTGTAAATGATGATTTTTAGAACAAAAATCATGAATTTTAATACTCTAATTTTCGAGTTATAAGTTAGCTTTGATTTGGGATAAAAAATTAAAAATGAGAACCCAAGTGGATGGATTCGAAAACTGTTTTTGGTGGAGCAACACGGGTAGTAGAGGAAGATATGGTCGGAGTTATGGCGGCGGCGGTGATCGAAGGAGTTGGGACGAGGTAGGTTTACGTTTAGGTTAACAGTTTGGGTATGAGGTTTTGGGAGTCTCAAGTGAGGTCTTCAGTCAATCGAGTGACCTAGAAACTTGCACGGAGGTGTGCGTGAGGTGGGTGAAGTTATCGGAGGTAGTGTCAGGTCATCTGGTGGTCGGAGTCGTCCTGGGGGAGTTCGGCTTTAGGGGTTGACGGGAGGATGTTTTTCCGTTATTAATGGTGGAAGGCTGATTTGGAGAGGGAGAAGTTTCATGATCAGGGAAATGGGTCGACGGCGATCTGGAGTGACAGCATGGTTTGTGGGTCATGGCGCGGCAGCTGTCTGGTGACTGGAGGATGTGTGCACGTGCACGGTCAAGTGTGTTCATCACTGGGCAATAAACGGTAGTGGTTTTGTTTTAAGGGTGCTGAACTTTTGATGTAAGGAGAAGGGTTAGCATCTTAACATAGGCAGGTTTAAATGGTCAAAGCATGGATCAAATTGATGGGGCTTACGTTTGTGGCAAATCTCGAATGGTTTGGTCTGGATGCTGTGATGTGGCAATGCAGGGAAAAGAAATCTGAGAAGTTAAAGAGAAGTAAGAAAAGGATCAGAAGAGAAGAGGCCGTAAGTAAGGAATAGTTGGGCTGGAAGAAATTGACAGAAAAATATATAAGGAGTTTGGGCCGAGAATAAAAAAGAAAATATAATTGAAATGGAAGTGGGCCTTTGAGATATTGAATTTAGGTTGGAAAATATAAAGAAGAAAGTATATAAAGAAAAAGTAAAAAGGTTAGAAATTATTTTAAAGAAAGGTAGAGGGAAAAGGTGAGGAAAGTAAATAAAGAAATAAGATTTAATAAAGATGTGTTTAGAAAGAAATTGAAAAGAGCACTGAGAAGCAAATGGGAGATGATCGGACAGGAATCGACATGAACGGGATAATTAATTCGATTGGCACTTTGGTAAAACCGGCACTTTCGCATTTTAGAAACTGGTACTTCGGCAAGTGAAGAAGAAGGGTTTTGATGGGGTTTTAAATAAACTGTGACGGCCCGCCCCGCCCCGCACCAACCGACATTTACTCCAAAGGTGCGCTGTACACATATCCAGTTAGCACGGAACGGGTCGCCAGAAGGAAAAGGAAGAAGGAAATGAACATACAAGGAACCTGTAGAATGTCTCACAGCGCATAGGACAAAATATAATAATAACATACTTGACATAAAACAGGAGAAACAGTGCATAAGCTGAAAATCAGAACTAAACATCATAGCAGCGGAAATCCAAAAGTACAGCTTATTACAACTTTCAAACTGTCTCAAAGCAAAAGTAAGGTAAATGAGGTACACTACTAATGCCCAAGTAGTGACCACCAACGACACAGGGAGAATGTGTATATATATATCATACGTGGAAGCCTCCTGCCCGCCTCCGAATCAGCTACTCGCGCACCACCAGCTAACCTGTCTCTAGTCTGCTCGTGTGAGCACCCAGAGTAATAAGAGGAGACATAAAACTCTGGGTCAGACATAAAGCCTGATATGAGCGATAAGCATCTAAAGTGAACAATAACAGGTAGACTAAAACATACCTGAACCTGGACCTGCAACCAAAGAGTTAGCACTACATACTGTACAACACTCTAAGGTACCATATCAAACAGTGTAAAGATACGGAGGTGGGGGAGGTGTGCATGTCATAATGATGGCAAACAATCAAACATAGCATCCATCCTCACATCTCTCACTCAGTGCGTAAAGCATACGATATTCACCACTTCGATCACCCAACATACCTTGCTACGATCACTCTGCCCCATGAAGTCACAAATGGCTTCACTGCACTGATAACGTAGCCACAAATCTTACGCTATGTCCACTTTGCCCCATGGAGTCACAAGACCCAACTGCACTGGCTCATAGCCTTACTAATCCTTACTATGTCCACTCTGCCCCCATGGAGTCGCAATGACCCCACTACACTGGCTCATAGTCTTACTACGCATCACCTTGCCCCTCAGGTCATAATGACCCTACTGCACTGATAACGTAGTCTTGCTACCATCACTTTGCCCTTCAGGTCATAATGTTCCTACTGCACTGATAAGTAGCCCATCATTCATTCTGAGTGGTGAATCGAAGTTATGAACGTCGACAACTCCTTAGCACACGTCCCGCAGCAAAGTCCAACCATGAAGTGAACTCATTGGTTCCCAACTGGTTCCGGGATCCTGAGCTCTATCTTCCATTTGGACTACCTTCGCATCTCGGATTATTGGTCATCACCAGATTGGATCGGATCGGGTCGCCTTCAGCATTCTTCATTGGATCGGGTCACGCTTCCTACGTCGGATCGGGTCGTGGTCCTCCAGGTGATCAGGTCGCACTCCCCATCGTCTCGTGATTCCAGCCTCCATCGAATCGGGTCTCCACTTCTGGTCGTATCGTGAATATCCCATACGGATCGGATCGCGCTCCTCCGTCGTCTCGTTGTGCCTCGGATCGTGGATGCTGCCTTCCTCTAGTGGGATCGTGATATGAAGCACGAGTGGATCGGATCGGGTCGTAATGCTCATTGGCGATCCGGGTCGGAGTACTTCAATTTGGGCACGACGCTGCATCGATTCGTCTCGTGGGCCTTGCGCAGATGGTTCGGTTCAGAGGAGATGACTCGACTCGTGGTGATGTCCCACGATCCCATAGGGCGATCCGATCGTCCCTCAACCCCCTATGCGATCCGAACCCCTGCACCTTGTCCAGCGAGCTGTTTACGCCCCTCGACGGCATTTTCGACCATTCTAACTATTCTAAACAGTCACATAGCATTTCATATGGTCATAGCAACATGCATAATCAACCACAAACATCAAAACATCAACATGGTAGGTCAAAATGAATCAAACATACCCAAAACCCCATATCTTCCCCCTAAGCATGTTTAGGTGAAACCAATGATATGATTAGCAAAACTTAACCAAATGGAACCAAATTTCTAACAAAGGTTTAAAATATCATTCCGAATATTATAAACATTTTTCCAGAATTTTATCATGTTTAAATTCGCTAATTAACACTAACCAACCCTAATTAGCCATAATTAGTGCAAAACTATGCAAATCACTCACCTTAGCCACAAGATAAACTAAGATCTGAAATAATGCTCTGATTTGATGCGAATCCCAATGCTAAAAAGCAGCTCCAAGGTTGATTTGGTGAAGATCTTCTTTGATTAGGGGTTGCTAAGCCAAATCCTTGACCAAAAATGATTTGGAGGTGATTTAGAGGTTGGAGGCCATTTTTAGGGATCCTTGGTGATAAGTGGAGGCTAGAAAACTGAAATGGAATGATTCTCCCTCTCATTCCAGCCCTCCCATAACCCTAATCCCGAAATGGGTTATGGGCCTACTCACTAATCACCCGATTTGGCCCGGTTAAGCAGTTTTTCACCCTCCAAACCTTGTTTCAGCCATATCCGCCAAACGGTAAGTCCGTTTGGCTATTATGACCACTCTACGGAAAGAGAAACTATCAAACGAATCAAATGGAAGTGGTTTCAGGTCAAAATTCCTTTCCAATCAAAAGTTATGGCCAAAACAGTACCGACTAGGGGCAAAATGGTCATTTAAAAATCGACAAAAATCATGAACATGGGAAATGACTCTAATAGATGTTTCCCAAAGTTACATGACCATACAACTTCATACGGGAAAGAAATAAATATTCTACAATCCTATGATGTGTAGAATACGGGTCGTTACACTCTTCCCCCCTTAAGAAATTTCGCCCCCGAAATTCCCTGATCCAAACACACACAAAGGTCCTGCATGCCTATCAACCATAAAACAACCATCAAACATGCAAAACAAGTAAAACAAGTCTATCCTAGCATGCGGAATAACTAAATCGCAAAGTAAATCTTACCAGGCAAAGAGTTCTGGGTGCGTCTTCCTAATGCTCTCCTCTGTCTCCCAAGTACAATCATTCTCGTCCTCGCCCCACTGAACCTTGACTAGTTCCACCGACTTCCTTCGAAGTTGCTTCGTATCGTGCCCCACAATACGAATCGGCTTGCGGTTCCCAACTGCCTCAGGTTCTACCTCGAAGTCCTCTAACTGATCAGGTGAAATAGCCCTATCTGAGTCGTGAACGAACTTCCTTAGTTGGGAAACATGAAACACATTGTGAACTCCTGCCATTTTCTCTGGTAAGCCAACTCTATACGCCAAATTCTCGACTAATTCAAGAATAGGGAACGGGCCAACAAATCTTGGTGCCAACTTGCCTCTCCTGCCAAATCGTATCACGCTCTTCAACGGAGAGATCTTGACAAACACCAAGTCACCAACGGAGAATTTCAAATCTCTTCTCCTCTTATCAGCATAACTCTTCTGCCTATCTTGGGCAGCTTTCATTCGTTGCTGAATGATCTTGATCTTATCGGAAGTTTCCCTCACCACATCTGGTCCAAGCACAAACTTCTCGCCAGTCTCTATCCAACATGATGGTGAGTTGCACGGTCTTCCGTACAAAGCTTCATATGGAGCCATACCAATACTGGATTGGTAGCTATTATTATATGCAAACTCTACTAAATGCAAATGGTCATCCCATGATCCACCAAAATCAAATATACACGCTCTCAAGAGATCTTCTAATATACGATTCACCCTCTCCGTCTGACCGTCGGTCTGAGGATGATATGCGGTACTGAGATGTAGTCCTGACCCTAGAGCCTCTTGTAAGCTTTTCCAAAACCCACTAGTGAACAACGGGTCTCGGTCACTCACAATGCTTTTGGGTACTCCATGAAATCTCACTACCCACTTCATATATAATTCTGCCAACTTGGCTGCCGTTCTGGTCGATTTGACTGGTATAAATCTTGCGCTCTTAGTCAATCGATCCACAATTACCCAAATGCTATCATATCCCGATCTAGTCCTTGGTAAACCATCGATGAAATCCATCGAGACTTGCTCCCATTTCCATTCGGGAATTTCTAATGGTTGCAACAACCCACTAGGCTTCTTTTGTTCGGCTTTAACTAGCTGGCAATTCATGCATTTGGATATAAACTTCCCAACGTCTCTTTTCATCCCTTCCCAGTAGTAAGTCTGTCTCATGTCTCGATACATCTTATTACCACCGGGGTGTATAGTCAGTTTTGAGTGATGACATTCTCTAAGAACTTCATCTCTCAAACCATTCACGTTGGGCACAACTAATCTTCCATTCTTTCGAAGCCATCCATCTCGATCAAGCCCATACACATTCATCTCCTCATCGATACCCATCTCTAACTTGGAGATGATTTCTAATAGATTAGGATCATCCCTCTGACTAGAACCAATCCGCTCTAACAAAGTGGGTCTGATCGTCAAACTAGCTAGCATAACTGGATCCAATTCGCACTTTGGTCTGAAATCAAACCCCGCGATATACTCCAGTTGCTTCCATTCAAAAAACATCGCCCCTAAGTTGGCATGTCTCCTACTCAAGGCATCGGCTACCGCGTTACCCTTTCCAGGTGTGTACGCGATATCAAAATCATACGAAGCCAAAAACTCTAACCATCTCTGCTGACGGAGATTCAGATCTTTCTGAGAGAAGAGATATTTTAACGATTTATGATCGGTAAACAGCTCAAATCTTTCTCCCAAGAGATAGTTTCTCCACATCTTCAGCGCAAATACAATCGCTGCCAATTCCAAATCATGGGTAGGATACTTCTTCTCATGCGGCTTTAGCTGTCGACTAGCATAAGCTACAACCCTACCTCCTTGCATCAATACTGCACCCAGTCCGGTACCACAAGCATCCGTGTATACCGTCATCTCTTCATTCCCTTTAGGAATGACTAACACTGGCGCACGTGTCAACTTCTCCTTTAGACTCTTGAAGGCATCCTCACACACTCCGTCCCAGACGAAGGACTGATTCTTCTTAATCAACTGAGTCAACGGTGCTGCTATCTTGGAGAAGTCCTGGATAAACTTACGATAATATCCGGCTAATCCCAAGAAACTTCTTACATCTGTAGCATTCTTGGGCGTAGGCCAATCTTGTACCGTAGCCACCTTCGCAGGGTCCACGGCAATACCACACTCTGAAACAACATGACCCAAGAATCTTACTTCCCTTCTCCAAAAATGACACTTAGAGAATTTCGCTTTCAATTGGTGTTTCCTCAACACCTCCATCACTATCCTCAAGTGCCCCTTGTGTTCCTCCTCTGTCCTTGAATAAACAAGGATATCATCCACGAACACAAGAACAAACTTATTCAACTGATCTCTGAATACTCGATTCATAAGATCCACAAAGTAGGCTGGTGCATTGGTCAGCCCAAACGGCATGACCAACCACTCATAAAATCCAGACGGCGTCCTAAATGCCATTTTCGGAACACTCTCATCTTCCACTCGTAGCTGATGAAATCCTGTCGCGAGGTCCAACTGGGAGAACACTCTTGTTCCTTCCAGCTGATCAAACAAATCATCTATCCGCGGTAGAGGATACTTATTCTTCCTCGTCACCTTATTCAACTCGCGATAGTCCACACACAAACGAAGGGAACCATCTGCCTTAGTGGCAAATACAACTGGTGCTCCCCACTCGGAGACACTCCTTCTAATCAATCCCTTCTTCAAAAGATTGCTGACTTGCACCCCGAGCTCTCGCTGCTCCTTTCGTGCCATACGACGAAGTGGCATCACTATAGGTCTGGCATCTTTCACTAAATCAATACGGAACTCAATCTCTCGGTGTGGTGGAAGCCCGGTCACCTCCTCGAAGACGTCCGGATACTGGCCAACCACGGGCACATCTGACAACTCATCATGCGGGATGTCGAGGGAATTTACAAAACTAGCCATAACCCCATCACTAGGTAGACTACCAAACACTACCCTCCGCCCATCATCCGCCCTCACTGTCACCAAAAAGCCCTCACAGTCTACCACCACCCCGTATCTTTGGAGCCAATCGACTCCCAATATAATGCCATACCCAGTAAATCCCAAAACAAAGCAATCACATACAAACATACATCTATGACTCGATAAGACCAAATTCCTGCAAATCATACTAAGGCTAGTCGAACCACCAATCTGGTTCGTCACAACTAATGGTCTATCGACTATCTCGGGTTCCAGTCCCAACCTATCTACTAGGTCACTAGATATGAAGGAACGGGAAGCCCCAGTATCAAACAAAACTCGAACTGGTACATCATAAAGAGAAAGCATACCTTGAATAACAACATTCTTTCCTTTCTCCGCCGCAGTTGGGGCATTCGACGAAGAAGGAATAGCATCAAGAGCATATGCTTTCACGATCTGCTTCTCCTTAAGAGGTTGCGGACACCTGTCCTTCTGATGTCCCACTTGACCACAGTTGTAGCACTTCCTTTCCGCTAGCTTGGCCCGACATTCCTTAGCATAATGGCCTTTCTTTCCACAGCTGAAGCACTCAACATCCTTCTTGCTCTTTTTCTGGCCACCTTTAGATTGGTCCTGCTTCCTCTTATTCTGAGAGCTATTCTTGCCTCCACCGCCTGCTTGCGGCTTTGGCCCTTCTGCAGATGCAGCCTCGGTCTTTGACTTAGGGTAAAGGCTCTCTGATCTCAAAGCTTTCCCCACGATCGATTCAAAAGTCTCATCGATGTGGTTGATAAGCCTTTCCCCCAAGTACCCATCCAAACCAGTAATGAACTTCTCATTCCTCTTCTCAGGAGTATCAATGAGAGACAGTCCATACTTCGACAAAGTGTCGAACTCAGCAATATAATCAGAAACTGCCCTCCCATTCTGCTTGAGCTCCAAGAACCTCTTGAACAACACTGACTTCTGGGCAGCTGGAATAAACTTCTCACTAAAGCGAGCCATGAACTGAACCCAAGTAACCTGGTCCTCTGGAGTAGCTGTTCTAATGGCATTCCACCAATTCATCGCTCGCCCTTGCAGCTGACGAGACGCTAGCCTTCTCTTCATCGCATCCTCAAGACCCAAGTCATCAAAGATACGGTCACAGCTTTCCATCCAATCTTGAACATCCGTGGCCGACTCCGTTCCGTGGAACGGCTTTCCACCAAGATTAGTGTAATCTTTGCACAACTTGGCGAAATCGACCCTAGGCGCCTGCACTACTGGGCCAACACCAGCTCCGGGATTGGGAACTGCCCCTTGCACTTCTCTAAGCATGTCTCTCATGAGGTTGGTAAACATCGCCCTCATGTCAGCGGCATTCCCATTATTGGCCCCTCTACCGGTACCTCTAACATGTCGGCTCATCGTCAATCTGAAAAAGGAAAACGATCATCGACCACATAGTGGTACTAGTGCAGTGCAACTTCATTCTTATACTACTAATAGTATATATATACATAGCTTTTGAAAACCAAAGTAATCACAAATACGCGCTCTCATATACGTACTAACTCTCCCTAGTGTCTTTCCCTAGGTTAACTACGCAACCTAGAGCTCTGATACCAAGTGTGATGGCCCGCCCCGCACCAACCGACATTTACTCCAAAGGTGCGCTGTACACATATCCAGTTAGCACGGAACGGGTCGCCAGAAGGAAAAGGAAGAAGGAAATGAACATACAAGGAACCTGTAAAATGTCTCACAGCGCATATGACAAAATATAATAATAACATACTTGACATAAAACAGGAGAGACAGTGCATAAGCTGAAAATCAGAACTAAACATCATAGCAGCGGAAATCCAAAAGTACAGCTTATTACAACTTTCAAACTGTCTCAAAGCAAAAGTAAGGTAAATGAGGTACACTACTAATGCCCAAGTAGTGACCACCAACGACACAGGGAGAATGTGTATATATATATATCATACGTGGAAGCCTCCTGCTCGCCTCCGAATCAGCTACTCGCGCACCACCAGCTAACCTGTCTCTAGTCTGCTCGTGTGAGCACCCAGAGTAATAAGAGGAGACATAAAACTCTGGGTCAGACATAAAGCCTGGTATGAGCGATAAGCATCTAAAGTGAACAATAACAGGTAGACTAAAACATACCTGAACCTGGACCTGCAACCAAAGAGTTAGCACTACATACTGTACAACACTCTAAGGTACCATATCAAACAGTGTAAAGATACGGAGGTGGGGGAGGTGTGCATGTCATAATGATGGCAAACAATCAAACATAGCATCCATCCTCCCATCTCTCACTCAGTGCGTAAAGCATAGGATATTCACCACTTCGAATAACCCAACATACCTTGCTACGATCACTCTGCCCCATGAAGTCACAAATGGCTTCACTGCACTGATAACGTAGCCACAAATCTTACGCTATGTCCACTTTGCCCCATGGAGTCACAAGACCCCACTGCACTGGCTCATAGCCTTACTAATCCTTACTATGTCCACTCTGCCCCATGGAGTCGCAATGACCCCACTGCACTGGCTCATAGTCTTACTACGCATCACCTTGCCCCTCAGGTCATAATGACCCTACTGCACTGATAACGTAGTCTTGCTACCATCACTTTGCCCCTCAGGTCATAATGACCCTAATGCACTGATAAGTAGCCCATCATTCATTCTGAGTGGTGAATCGAAGTTATGAACATCGACAACTCCTTAGCACACGTCCCGCAGCAAAGTCCAACCATGAAGTGAACTCATTGGTTCCCAACTGGTTCCGGGATCCTGAGCTCTATCTTCCATTTGGACTACCTTTGCATCTCGGGTTACTGGTCATCACCAGATTGGATCGGATCGGGTCGCCTTCAGCATTCTTCATTGGATCGGGTCGCGCTTCCTACGTCGGATCGGGTCGTGGTCCTCCAGGTGATCAGGTCGCACTCCCCATCGTCTCGTGAATCCAGCCTCCATCGAATCGGGTCTCCACTTCTGGTCGGATCGTGAATATCCCATACGGATCGGATCGCGCTCCTCCGTCGTCTCGTTGTGCCTCGGATCGTGGATGCTGCCTTTCTCTAGTCAGATCGTGATATGAAGCACGAGTGGATCGGATCGGGTCGTAATGCTCATTGGCAATCCGGGTCGGAGTACTTCAATTTGGGCACGGCGCTGCATCGATTCGTCTCGTGGGCCTTGCGCAGATGGTTCGGTTCGGAGGAGATGACTCGACTCGTGGTGATGTCCCACGATCCCATAGGGCGATCCGATCGTCCCTCAACCCCCTATGCGATCCGAACCCCTGTACCTTGTCCAGCGAGCTGTTTACGCCCCTCGACGGCGTTTTCGACCATTCCAACTATTCTAAACAGTCACATAGCATTTCATATGGTCATAGCAACATGCATAATCAACCACAAACATCAAAACATCAACATGGTAGGTCAAAATGAATCAAACATACCCAAAACCCCATATCTTCCCCCTAAGCATGTTTAGGTGAAACCAATGATATGATTAGCAAAACTTAACCAAATGGAACCAAATTTCTAACAGAGGTTTAAAATATCATTCCGAATTTTATAAACATTTTTCCAGAATTTTATCATGTTTAAATTCGCTAATTAACACTAACCAACCCTAATTAGCCATAATTAGTGCAAATCTATGCAAATCACTCACCTTAGCCACAAGATAAACTAAGATCTGAAATAATGCTCTGATTTGATGCGAATCCCAATGCTAAACAGCAGCTCCAAGGTTGATTTGGTGAAGATCTTCTTTGATTAGGGGTTGCTAAGCCAAATCCTTGACCAAAAATGATTTGGAGGTGATTTAGAGTTTGGAGGCCATTTTTAGGGATCCTTGGTGATAAGTGGAGGCTAGAAAACTGAAATGGAATGATTCTCCATCTCATTCCAGACCTCCCATAACCCTAATCCCGAAATGGGTTATGGGCCTACTCACTAATCACCCGATTTGGCCCGGTTAAGCAGTTTTTCACCCTCCAAACCTTGTTTCAGCCATATCTCCCAAACGGTAAGTCCGTTTGGCTATTATGACCACTCTACGGAAAGAAAAACTATCAAACGAATCAAATGGAAGTGGTTTCAGGTCAAAATTCCTTTCCAATTAAAAGTTATGGCCAAAACAGTATCGAATAGGGGCAAAATGGTCATTTAAAAATCGACAAAAATCATGAACATGGGAAATGACTCTAATAGATGTTTCCCAAAGTTACATGACCATACAACTTCATACGGGAAAGAAATAAATATTCTACAATCCTATGATGTGTAGAATACGGGTCGTTACATAAACCAAGCTTTAAAATAAAAAAAATAGAAAAATGAAATAAAAGAATAAATAAATAAAAAGAGATTTTTATTTATATAACCAAAGAGAAGCATAATATAGTGGACAGGTGGAAAGAAAGGCAGTGGCAAGGAAATCAGAGCAGTAGCTTGGCTTCCGAAGTTCGACGAGTATTAAAATAAATAAAAACAAAAAGAATAAAGAATATAAACTAGGAATTAAATTATTAATGATGGTTCAAGAAGACTGTTTACAAATAAGACGATAGTGTAAATTGTAAATAGATGTTGTATGAACCAAATTGACAAACGGAGTAGAATACCGTGTACGACGCACACGCTTTAATTGCTCATTTACAAAGGTAGTCAAAACTGAATAAATTTCCATGTGCGAAGCACGTTCTTTATTGGTTCATTTATAAAAGACATTACACTGATCATTTCGAAGAGTCTGGAATTTATATTCCACTTCGATTTGATTTATATGTCGCGTGTCAAAGTTTATTGAAGATAATTGAAGACGGGGATATGCTAGGGCTATTTTTATAATGCCTTCGGTTTGTTCAGTCCCAGGACAACTTGTCTGGACGAATGTCTGACAGAGTATTCCTAATAGATCACATAAGACGATCTTTTCAAGGTATTTCGTCTGGTGGTGGAGAAATTCGTTTCTCTTAGCTTTTATACCCGTAATATTTTCGGGAAGATCAACTAGTGATTGACGGGTTTGACGATGTGGCATTCAAAGTGAATGGTGACTAGATGTACTTGAAGAATATGTAGCCTCAAAGCCTCATCAACTAGGAAAGACAGAAGTTGGGCTAGGCAGCATGGCTAATTGGGTCATTCCCAAGCAGGGTGTATTGTCACCAATCTAGAGAATATTCATATTTGTTACTTCTTTTCAATTCTGTATCTCCCGGGAAAATGGTAGCTGCGCAGCCGTACTGGGTGGCAATATATTCGCTACACTCAAGCTAAATGAGTGGGCGGTCACGTGTGGCTGGGTTGCAAGATGTTCTTGTTGAACCCCAGTGTATACCTACTGGAGTACACTGATCGGAAGGTGCTCCCATACCTTGTCTGTTGGAATCCAATCTCCAATAAGAACCCGCGGTTTTTTATTTTTATATAATATATAAATGTGGAGCGTGAGATGCAAGCGTTCCGCTAGATGATTATTTATTTGATACAAACTATTATAATATCAGACTATTTTGATATCAAATATGATTTGGGTTATAGTAAGGTAAAAACCGTCCGTATTTATGTGTGGGCTGGTCTTACTATTATCTTTCCTTCCAAAACTTTTTTGAAAAGTTAAACCAATTGTTTTGTATCTCATGAGGGGAAAAACCCATTCCGTCTTTACAGCGTGGTCTTATGAGATATACTGTTCTAATCAAACTGTGTTTCTAAAATTGTTTACTTACACCAGTCCCCTGACTGACCCAGAGTTTATTTTCTGTTTTTTTCCTAAACTCTTGGGTACTCATAACACTTGTTATGGGAAGACAAGTGATCCAGGTATCTTATGGAATCTTTTGAAGTATTGTGGAGTACAAGACCAAGAACTAGTCTAGTAGCTATATCTATCTCTAAGTATCTATTTTGAAATATCTGTATGATGATGTATTATGATGGTAATGTACGATGATGTTGTATTATGATGTATCAAACCCTGTTACGTAATATATTATGTATTTTATGAAATTCCGCTATGAGATTCTGATCTTCTTATTCTTCTATTCTATTAGTTCTATCTTATCGTTCTCATCCTCTAACTTCTTTCTATTAACATTCTGGTTTTCTATATAATCTGGGTTGACTGTTGTAGTAAAATGTCAGCTCAAATTGGTACGGAAAAGTGGGACGTTACACTCTCCTTCCAAATGCACCAAACAGGAACTGTAAGAGCGATGTCGTACACTTGGGGTATCTCACCTACGCTCTGCCTGACGACTTCAAGGTAAGCAATAATCTCTTGCAATTGGGTTTTATTATCGTTACAGTTTATGGCTTGACAACAGGCATCCCATACTTTCTTTGAAAACGGACATTCGAAGAAAATATGCTGATGTGATTCCTCCATGTTTTTGCATATCATGCATGTGACTTCGCTTGTAATTCCCCACTAAAAAAGTCAATCTTTAGTCGTCAGTCTACCTAATACAGCCTTGTAAGTGCAACATGCCATTTTTGGGACATTACATTTACTCCAAATGATTTTACTCCAAGCTTTGATAGGGCTTTTAGTTCTGATGTCTTGCCATACTCGCTTAACACTGAAATTACCTCATGCCCATGTCCAAATGTCATATGTTCTGTCTGCATGTATAGGAGTATTTTAAATAATCTCTCTTTGTTCCTGGTTGCATGACATATTCAGACTCCAATGATTATGAGACGACCCGATTTCCCGTTCTCACGGAAACAAGGTTATCTTTGGAATATAACACAGAAACAGATAATAGCAGAACAGAATTAAATAAATACACCAGAATGAACAACAAAATATACTGGATAAAAGTAATCATCAGAGTTACACAGTATACAGGATCTTACTTAGTACAAATACAGTTCAGCTATACATAAATGTCTACAGCGGAAATAAACAAAATATGTACAATAGGAGCTG
Organism: Allium sativum; assembly: GCA_030737875.1. NCBI lineage: Eukaryota > Viridiplantae > Streptophyta > Magnoliopsida > Asparagales > Amaryllidaceae > Allium > Allium sativum. Next base: position 156,658,980 of record CM060912.1, read on the forward strand.
AACAGCATAAAAAGAAATAAATGATAGAATCCATCTTCAGCTCCAGCTATCCAGGAAAGAACCAGCTAAACCTGAATACAAGGCTGCCCGTGTAGAAAAAGGGGCACCCGAGTTTGAAAGTGAAACAAACTACGAGTCAGTCATGGGACTGGTATGAGAAATCCACTCAACACATATATAATTGGCTAATCACAGGACCACGCCACTTTCGTGGAACGGGTTTACTCCATTGGATTGCCAGTGCTTCAAAACAAATATTTCTTTTAAACATCGCTATGCTTTTTATAAAAATGAAGCCGTTATAAGACTCAGTTCCCATCACACAATGCAACGCAAACCGGAGGATAGAGTTTTTACCTTATAACGGCCAAAATATGCTTGATACGAATAAAGCAAAGGCATTTGATATTATTGCTAGTGTCTATATGTTTTGAAAACAATTTCAAATCATAACTATCAATCATAGACGGCATTAATGCCCCATACCACTATGTCGCCATATATAGGTATACAATCAAAACCGCACGATGTCGTATTTGGAAATTGGTTTTCCGTCATGAACCAAGGCAAAAGATAGTCCTTACCGAATTCGAGACGCTCTAGCCCGCCCCTCAGGATCAGAGCTCGAGTGACCCTTGGATCGTCAGGGCCGGTCCACCGATGTGGATTAAAATGCCTGAACACTGCGTTTCCCCGCCCTTTGGGGCGTAAACGAGCCAACGAATGACTCCATCGGACCCGGATCGTCCGATCAAACTGAGGCGCCTTGCAACAGCAACAACCACATAGGTGAAAAGTATATAAATGTCAGGGCTGGTAGGTCACTGACACCACCCTAGCTAGAAAGAAACGCAGGCCCTCCCTGATGTCCTCTCCCGTTTTAGGTTCAAACCGGGGTGTGAGGCTCGCGAATTCACGTCATACACAAAGCTATGCCACACCGGCGGGGCTTTGATCATCACCACAAGACTTTGCTTTTCAACAAAAGTCCTGATCACTGCATCTTAGCATGCCACACAGGCAATTCATGCTATGCGACTGATGTCCATCGATATACAACCTCTGAGCTCGTGCGTCTCAGAGAAGGGCGTTAAGCAAAAGAATAAATTCTCCGCCGCCAAACAGATGTATATTTAACAGAAATCAATCAACACAGAATAAATTCCAATGTCAGACACACAGTCCATTTACAAGTCCGTTCTGGGTCTGAACGAAACCGGAGGCACTAAATACCTCGCAAACCCTTCGATCAACGCGTACGTCTGAACGATCACCACTCATTATCCATATTTCGGGATGCCTCCCAATCAGGACCTCGGTTACCATCCAAATGAGGTGAAGATCTCCGGTCTTCGACCACCGTCTTCATCTTCGAATTTCAATCGTCGGTCGATTATTCGAAATGAGAATTAACTCGGCCTTTTCAAATAATTCACGTATATTTAGAATTTCAAATCGATTTATTTCAATGGTTAAATTATTCGACAACAACAATTGTGTTCTTTAATATAGTTTTCACACCAAACACATTCAACCATCAAACATCACATAAATCAAGCAAATTCAGTTTATTTCCATTCCATATCGCTTACGATATTTTATAACTATTTATCGCTATTTATATTTATTTTAAAATAGCCATTTTATTCAAAACGACGCTTCGGGCCATACCGCGGCCGTGGCGCTGTTTTTCTTCAGATTTGATTTACACATATCTGAAAATCTAACCGTTGGATCTTCACAAAATTTACATCATTAGAAAGGTCTTTTCAAAACGAACCCAACGGTTCCAGTTTCGGGAAAATCCGACGGTCGGATCTCCCGATACAATCGTTTGAAATTTCGATTTCAAAATATGAACTGCAGCGTCGTTATTCGATTAAATATAATTATATTTATATATATAAATAAATATAATCATTTCTGGCGCTGTTTTTCTTCAGAATTGAATTAAACATTCCAGACAATCCAACCGTTGGATTTTAACAAGGTTGGTGCCGTTGGAAAGATTATTCCAAGGCGAACCCGACGGTTGAGGTTTCGGGAAAATCCAATGGTCGGATTTCCCGCACTAGTCGTTTGAAATCACGGTTTCAAAATACGAACTGCACGGCCTCGTTTCGTTTTAATTTTATTTATATTTATATATTTATATAAATATAGTTCATTCAATGTTTTCTATATCGTTTTCCCTTCAAATATTTTTCTAACACCTTAAATTTTGGAAAAATTTCGCCATAACCTCCCCTGTACCGGGAGCATCGGGAAATCGCAAATAGCGTTCCCGGTCCTTCTAATCTCAAAAAGAAAAAGAAAAAGCCAAGCGGCTAGCCAACAGGCTCAAAATCATCACCCAAACAAATCAGTAAATGTGTACCTATTTGTCGGGCACAAAATTTTATTCCTCTTCTCTAGCCCCTTTGCTATAACCTGTTCAATGAATATTGCATGTACATATATATACAGTTCATATCATTTTTTTCAATTTCTATTCGACTTCATATTTGATTTCTATTTGGTTTAAAAACACCATTCATTCTAATGTTACATAAATAGGTGCAAATCATTTCATTACCTAATTAATGAATATTTCAACTCATATATGTTTATTTTGAACAAGTGGCTATTTTTAACACTTCACATTTTAACGATTTATGCATACAATAAAAATGTGATTTTTATTATCGAACAATTTATTTCAAAATATGAATAACATTCAACACATGAATTTCTAAACAACGAATGAATATCAATTCAACACATGAATGTTTTCTATAGTTTTTATATATAGATAAAAATGTGATTTTTATTATCGAACAATTTATTTCAAAATATGAATACCATTCAACACATGAATTTCTAAACAACGAATGAATATCAATTCAACACATGAATGTTTTCAATAGTTTTTATATATAGATAAAAACGTGATTTTTATTATCGAACGATTTATTTCAAAATATGAATTCCATTCAACACATGAATTTCTAAACAACGAATGAATATCAATTCAACACATGAATGTTTTCAATAGTTTTTATATATAGATAAAAACGTGATTTTTATTATCGAACGATTTATTTCAAAATATGAATTCCATTCAACACATGAATTTCTAAACAACGAATGAATATCAATTCAACACATGAATGTTTTCTATACAATGAATAAATATAGTTTAAGCATATGAAAATAATTCAAACACACAAATATTATTCAAAATTTCGGCAGCATAACGGCAGGGTAGTTACACCGGCACCGTCCCTAGTACGACTCCTCGCTCTACCTTAAAACCTCGCGGTTTTTGACAATGGGAATCATGCATCTAGTTCGCACGCAAGCGGCATGTATATATTTATTTCATTTCCACAAACTAATCCTAAGTGGTTTCAACCAAATATTTCACAACCACAAACGGGTATTTTTCAACCACAATCAACCAATATCCATCACAAACAATCCCAAACAATCATTCAATTTTCACAACAATTTCAACCAATAAATATCGTCCATGGTTTGTGGACGAGGGGGCGTATATATATATATATATATATATATATATATATATATTTATATATAGCAATTTATATATCTATTCACTTTCATTTCACACATATATAATATATTTTAAATCAGAAATCTCACCAATAGCTATCCAGTACCACAACTCTTCCTTAGAGAAATCTTCGCCTTTTTGTCGCTTTCGCCCGTATTCTCTACACATGTAAAAATCGAATTTTTACTATGTTATTCAATATATAGAAATCTGATTTCTACCTCGACTTTCGATATATAAAAATATGATTTTTACTTCGACTTTCAATATATAAAAAATATGATTTTTCTTTCGACTTTCGATATATAAAAATATGATTTTTACTTCGACTTTCACTAAATAAAAATATGATTTTTACTTTTCTACAAATCTGATCTTTTTAAAGTTTACCTTTTATAAAATTCAGTTTTTAACTTTTAAAAACCAGTTTTCAATTCTTTTTAAAAATCAAAATCAGTTTTTATTTTTTTCTATAAAAAAATCAGTTTTTATTTTTAAACTAAATCAGTTTTTAACTTTTAAACTAAATCAGTTTTTAACTTTTAAACTAAATCAGTTTTATTTCTTTATTTTTAAAACAGTTTTTAATACTTTAAAAACAAAAATCAGTTTTATAATTCTTTTAAAAATTAGGTTTTTTACTTTTTTTTAAAACATTCAGTTTTTATACTTTTTAAAACATTTCAGTTTTTCTTCTTTAAAACATTTCAGTTTTTCTTCTTTAAAACATTTCAGTTTTTCTTCTTTAAAACATTTCAGTTTTTCTTCTTTAAAATATTTCAGTTTTAATACTTAAAACCATTTCAGTTTTTCTTCTTTAAAACATTTCAGTTTTAATACTTCAAAAAAAAAATCAACTTTTATACTTAAAAAAAAATCCAGTTTACTACTTTTAAAAAAATCAGTTTTATTCTTTTTTTTTAAAAAAAAAAATCAGTTTCAGTTTTTATTTTTAAAACAATTTCAGTTTTTAACGAATTAAAATAAAAATAAATTACAATAAAATACTTACAGTGCTTCGAAGAAAGGGGGGGAATGAAGATGTCGTCGGCGGCACTCCTGGGGGGGGGGGGGGTCTTCGCAGACGTCGAGACGAGGGGGGGCTTCGTCGGAGCTAGTGCGATTTGTGGGGGGGGGGGGGCTCAGGCGGAGGCGGGCTTGGAGGAGGAATAGGCGGTGGCGTCGATGTCTGGGGGCGGCGGTGATTTGCTTAGGGTTTTCTTTTTCTTTTTTTTATTCTGGTTGTAATCGAATGAGGGGGGGGGGGGGCCAAGCAGGAGATAAGGAGGGAAAGTATATATATATATATATTTTATTATTTAATTATTAAATTTCGCAAAAGGTTGACTTTTACATATGACCTCGAAACGAGGCCCACCGCCTGTCGTCCATAGCGTTTTACCTCCATTCCGAACACAAAGGGATATGTATCGCAAGCTGATTTGATCGTTACAATCAGTTTCCTTTTGAATTTATATTTAAATCACTATATTGAATTTTAAACGCACATTTCAAATTACCAAGGTCACATACTAACTAGAAAAATTCTAGAAAAATATTTTCTAGCTTCGTATCAACGATACGGTCCTAACAAAACTAGTTTCGTCGAATTCTGAGACCGTTTGAAAAATGGCCAATTTCCAGTCGATTAAAATCAACGAAAACTGGTCAAACGCGTTTTCTTTTACCACGCTCACATATTGATTCGAAAAATTATGAAATTTGAAATCTAGCAATAACTTGACCCTGCGGATCCAACAAAAGTGGTTTCGTCGAAATCCGAGGTCATTTGCAAAATGTCCATTTTTAAGGGCCTGAATTCCATAGCGACTATTCAGAATCTTCAATTGGACATATCTTTTGATTCCCGCTATCAAATTTCGATTGGTCGGATTCGTTAGAAAGATATTACCAATTAGATCCTAATGTTTTTGGTTTCATTAAAATCCGGATTGTTTTGCACCCGGTACAGTCCGACAAAGTTTGAATTCAATTTTTGAAACTGCCACGCCATTTTAGGCCATGTTTATAATTATAATTAATTATATTCGTTTTCAATTGTCGATTCAAACTTAGTTTTCATCGCCATTATTTAAAATATTTATTTTAAATATTTAAAATCCATTATTTTAGCCAATTTAAAAATTTTAAATTGGTTCAGATTTTCTGGGTCGTTACAATCTCCCCCACTTAAAACTTTTCGTCCCCGAAAAGGAATAAAGTCGAAAGTGGTTTGATAAATCTACAATCCCACAATACAACAACCAATTTGTTTCTAACATTCAGAGTTTAGAATAAATAATGCACATCCATGGGAAGAACATAGCAACAGAATAGAGAATTAAATGGTAATGCAAAGTATGATAAATGTACCTTGCACCGGAGTCAATCAGAGATATCCACTCGGCATCTAGGATAAGCTTTCTGAATGCTCTCCTCAGTTTCCCAAGTACAATCTCGCGGATCTCCACTCCATTGCACTTTGACTAAGCGAACCTTCTTGTTCCTCAGTTCTTTGGTTTCTTTGCCGATAATCTTTAGCGGCTCTCGCCTCACAGCTAATTCTGGAGTAATTTCAATGTCCTGCTGAGCTGCTTCTTCCACGATCAAGTCTGGATCATGAACGTACTTTCGAAGTTGAGATATATGAAATACATCATGCACTCCGGGAAACCAGTCAGGCAGTTTGACCCTATAAGCGAGAGTTCCAATCCGTTCCAGAATAGGAAACGGACCAATAAATTTAGGCGCTAACTTTCCAGTTTTACCGAACCTGATAACTCCTCTCATCGGCGATACTTTCAAATATACATAGTCGCCAACTTCGAAGGATATATCTCTTCTTCTTCTATCGGCATAGCTCTTTTGTCGGCTTTGAGCGGCGAGTAATCTCTTCTTAATAAAATCGACTTTGTCGGCAGCTTCTCGAATCATATCCGGACCCAACACAAGTCTATTTCCAGGCTCGACCCAACAAGCAGGAGATCGGCACGGTCTACCATACAATGCTTCGAATGGCGACATTGTCAGACTCGCCTGGTAGCTGTTATTATAATAGAATTCAGCCAAATGCAGATGGTCTTCCCATGATCCACCGAAATCTATAACACAAGCCCGCAATAGATCTTCTAAAATGCGATTCACCCTCTCAGTCTGACCGTCTGTCTGAGGATGATAAGCGGTGCTCAAGTTCAACTTCGTTCCTAGCTCGACTTGAAATGCTTCCTAGAATTTGCTAGTGAATATTGTATCTCTATCACTTACTATACTGAGCGGCACTCCATGTAGTCTAACTATTTCCCTGAAGTATATCTGCGCCAGACTCTGAGCAGTTCTGTTTGATCTGACAGGTATGAAATGGGCGGTCTTCGTGAAACGATCTACGATCACCCAAATACTGTCATTTCCTTTTCTGGTTCTGGGCAAACCATCAATGAAATCCATAGAAATATGCTCCCACTTCCAACCAGGAACTTCCAGCGGTTGTAATAATCCAGCCAATTTCTGTTGGTCGCTTTTGACTAGCTGGCAAGTAGGGCATCGGCTAACGTATATTGAAACGTCTCTTTTCATAGCCTTCCACCAGAATGTTCTTTTGAGATCGTTATACAGTTTGGCCACGCCAGGATGGATACTCAGCTTGGACTTGTGACACTCGTCTAACACTTCCCTTTTTAACTCTGGGATGTCAGGAACACAAATCCTTCCTTTTAATCTCAAGGTCTCGTCGTTATCTATTTGAAAACACGAGGGTTCGCCTTTCTGAATCCTTTTGATCATATCTTTAATAAAGTTATCCTCCTTCTGAAGAATAGATATTTTGTCAATCAAGGAAGTCGTGATAATAAAGCTGGCAATCATTACATTCTTTCAGCTCAGAGCATCGGCCACGACGTTGGCTTTTCCTGGAGTATATATAATTTCAAAGTCATATGCTGCAAGAAACTCCAGCCAACGTTGCTGCCTCAAATTTAAGTCCTTCTGAGTGAACAGATACTTTAACGACTGGTGATCTGTAAACAGTTCAAATCTCTCGCCCAGAAGATAGTGTCTCCAGATTTTCAAAGAGAATATGATAGCCAATAACTCAAGATCATGAGTTACATAGTTCTTCTCGTGTGGCTTCAGCTGACGGCTAGCATAAGCAATTACTTGGCCTCTTTGCATTAACACTGCGCCAAGGCCTTCTCTAGAAGCATCAGTCCAGACTTTCAAATCTTGGTTGCCATCGATGATGGTTAACACTGGAGCTGTTGTTAATCTCAACTTTAGCTCTTCAAAAGCCTCCTCATTTTCTTGAGTCCATTTGAACTTAGAATGTTTCTTTGTAAGCTTCGTTAAGTGGCCAGATATCTTAGAAAAGTCTTTAACGAACTTCCGATAATAGCTAGCCAATCCGAGAAAGCCGCGGACTTCAGTGGGAGTACTGGGCTGTTTCCAATTTTGAATAGCCGTGATTTTACTTGGATCCACAGCGATTCCTTCTTTAGATACAACGTGGCCCAGAAATTTTACTTCATCTTGCCAGAAGATACATTTGGAAAATTTGGCTTTTAATACATTTCGTCTGAGAATCTCCAAAACCTGTTCCAGATTCTTTTCATGTTCGGCTTTTGATTTAGAGAAGATTAGAATATCGTCAATAAAAACCAGAACAAATTTATTCAAAACCCCTCTGAATACTCTGTTCATCAGATCGACGAAGTAAGCTGGAGCGTTACATAAGCCGAACGGCATTACTAACCACTCGTAGAATAAGTCGGGGCCTCTGAACGCTGTCATTGGAACACACTCTTCGGCAATTCGAAGTTGATGGAAACCTGTAGCTAGGTCCATTCTTGAGAATACTTGTGCTCCATTTAATCGATCCAACAGATCATCAATCCGCGGCAATGGATATTTGTTCTTTATTGTCTGTTTGTTCAAATCACGATAATCCACACATAGACGTAGAGTACCGTCAGATTTTGGGACAAACACCACTGCTGCACCCCAATCAGAGAAACTAGGCCTGATCAGACCTTTCCATACTAGCTGTCGTGTTTGATTGTCTAATTCCTCCTTCTCTTTCAAGGACATTCTTCGAATAGCGTGAACTACCGGCCTTGCATTGGGAATTAAAGCAATCTTGAAATCTATTTCTCTCTGCAGAGGTAAGCGAATGACTTCCTCAAACACATCCGCATAATTCTTGACGACAGGAATATCTTTAATGAGGTCAGGAATATTCTCAGTGACTTCAGGAACATTTTCAATTTGGGCGGGAGAAACATTCAAAGCTGCCCAGAAGTCTTTTCTATTTGCATTCTGACCTTCACACGGTATGGTTATATAACCCCCTGATTTAATCTTAGCTCTAACGACTCTCTCGGCGCATCTAACCTCTGCTTCATATTTGGTTAACCAATCCAATCCCAAAATAAGATCGAATTCATCAAAATTCATGACGACAGAGATAATAGGGAATTTATAGCAAGAAAAAGAGACGGGTACTGCACAAACCCAACTGAGATTGATGGAACCTCCCACTGGATTTCGGACAGTCATTGGCTCCTTGAGCTTCTTCAAATTCAAATCCAACTTCTTGGCTGCACTCTTTGCAATAAAGCTTCGTGACGCGCCTGTGTCAAACAGTACTTTAACTGGAATGTTTTTGACAGTGAGCGTGCCTTCTAAAACGTCGGCCCTTTCTTGACTAGCTGAGGGCTCAGAAGTTTCTGCTACTTCATTTACTTGAACTATTTTAGGTTTTCTGAATAGCGGGCAGGCCTTTGAAAGATGACCGGACTGATGGCACTGACTGCACTTTCTATTCTCTTGAAATCCCTCCTTGGGTGGGAACTTATTCTTTCTTTGTTGGTTCCAAGATTTGCAACTTATCGCCAAATGTCCTTTTCTATTGCAGCTTGAGCACGTGGCGGTCATTATTCGTTCGTTCCCAGGTTCCGCCCTTTTTCTTTTGGCGCTGGGCTTCTTATTGACTTCAGATCTTGTACTGGCTTCAGGAATATCAGTTTCCAACTCTTTCATGTCACTAGAACTGACTTCCTCTTCGTCGCATAACATTCCTTTCTTATAGAGATCTTCATACTGATAGGCCATATATATCATTTCAGAAAAAGGAAGCTTCACATGCCCCAATACTTTATTCTGGTATTTCCTTTGAAGTCCGTGAATAAATCTCATATTTTTCTTCTTCGGATTTTGAATTAGATGAGGGGCAAAGTGAGAAAGTTCATTGAATTTCTTATGATATTCGGGAATGGTCATGTCTCCTTGTATCAGATAAGAAAATTCATCGCATAGCCGTTCGGTCGCTTCGGGAGGAGTAAATCTTTCTAAGAAAATCACTTTGAATCTATCCCAGGTGATATCACCTTCTGGATTATCTTTAATAACTGAATCCCACCAAAACAAAGCTTCGTCTTCGAGTGCCCAGGAGGCCAGTAATCTTTTCTGGTCATCCCTAAGCTTTAATGCTTCGAATATTTTCTCAACCGAACGAATCCAAGCTTGGGTTCTCATAATAGATTCTTCGCCCGAGAACGGCTTTCCACCCAGATTTCTATACTTCATGAATAGAGCTTCAATATCCGGGCTAGTATTACTTCTTCTGTTTCTGGCACTCATTTTCTAGTTCTTCTGCAAATAGCAGATCAAGTGTCAGGTCAACAGAAAAGATATTTCAAAATATAGAGACAAATACTTGTATGTAAATGTGTCTATCGAGGTGTTATTTCTTTACGCTACTCATACTAGGATATTGCTGATCCTATCTGTATAGAGTTACCCGACCTAGAACACTACTGGTTCTATTTCTGACGAGTTTGTTCGAATGTTATATTCCAGCACTAAGCTTAACCAAAGCTCTGATACCACGTTGAGACGACCCGATTTCCCGTTCTCACGGAAACAAGGTTATCTTTGGAATATAACACAGAAACAGATAATAGCAGAACAGAATTAAATAAATACACCAGAATGAACAACAAAATATACTGGATAAAAGTAATCATCAGAGTTACACAGTATACAAGATCTTACTTAGTACAAATACAGTTCAGCTATACATAAATGTCTACAGCGGAAATAAACAAAATATGTACAATAGGAGCTGAACAGCATAAAAAGAAATAAATGATAGAATCCATCTTCAGCTCCAGCTATCCAGGAAAGAACCAGCTAAACCTGAATACAAGGCTGCCCGTGTAGAAAAAGGGGCACCCGAGTTTGAAAGTGAAACAAACTACGAGTCAGTCATGGGACTGGTATGAGAAATCCACTCAACACATATATAATTGGCTAATCACAGGACCACGCCACTTTCGTGGAACGGGTTTACTCCATTGGATTGCCAGTGCTTCAAAACAAATATTTCTTTTAAACATCGCTATGCTTTTTATAAAAATGAAGCCGTTATAAGACTCAGTTCCCATCACACAATGCAACGCAAACCGGAGGATAGAGTTTTTACCTTATAACGGCCAAAATATGCTTGATACGAATAAAGCAAAGGCATTTGATATTATTTCTAGTGTCTATATGTTTTGAAAACAATTTCAAATCATAACTATCAATCATAGACGACATTAATGCGCCATACCACTATGTCGCCATATATAGGTATACAATCAAAACCGCACGATGTCGTATTTGGAAATTGGTTTTCCGTCATGAACCAAGGCAAAAGATAGTCCTTACCGAATTCGAGACGCTCTAGCCCGCCCCTCAGGATCAGAGCTCGAGTGACCCTTGGATCGTCAGGGCCGGTCCACCGATGTGGATTAAAATGCCTGAACACTGCGTTTCCCCGCCCTTTGGGGCGTAAACGAGCCAACGAATGACTCCATCGGACCCGGATCATCCGATCAAACCGAGGCGCCTCGCAACAGCAACAACCACATAGGTGAAAAGTATATAAATGTCAGGGCTGGTAGGTCACTGACACCACCCTAGCTAGAAAGAAACGCAGGCCCTCCCTGATGTCCTCTCCCGTTTTAGGTTCAAACCGGGGTGTGAGGCTCGCGAATTCACGTCATACACAAAGCTATGCCACACCGGCGGGGCTTTGATCATTACCACAAGACTTTGCTTTTCAACAGAAGTCCTGATCACTGCATCTTAGCATGCCACACAGGCAATTCATGCTATGCGACTGATGTCCATCGATATACAACCTCTGAGCTCGTGCGTCTCAGAGAAGGGCGTTAAGCAAAAGAATAAATTCTCCGCCGCCAAACAGATGTATATTTAACAGAAATCAATCAACACAGAATAAATTCCAATGTCAGACACACAGTCCATTTACAAGTCCGTTCTGGGTCTGAACGAAACCGGAGGCACTAAATACCTCGCAAACCCTTCGATCAACGCGTACGTCTGAACGATCACCACTCATTATCCATATTTCGGGATGCCTCCCAATCAGGACCTCGGTTACCATCCAAACGAGGTGAAGATCTCCGATCTTCGACCACCGTCTTCATCTTCGAATTTCAATCGTCGGTCGATTATTCGAAATGAGAATTAACTCGGCCTTTTCAAATAATTCACGTATATTTAGAATTTCAAATCGATTTATTTCAATGGTTAAATTATTCGACAATAACAATTGTGTTCTTTAATATAGTTTTCACACCAAACACATTCAACCATCAAACATCACATAAATCAAGCAAATTCAGTTTATTTCCATTCCATATCGCTTACGATATTTTATAACTATTTATCGCTATTTTTATTTATTTTAAAATAGCCATTTTATTCAAAACGACGCTTCGGGCCATACCGCGGCCGTGGCGCTGTTTTTCTTCAGATTTGATTTACACATATCTGAAAATCTAACCGTTGGATCTTCACAAAATTTACATCATTAGAAAGGTCTTTTCAAAACGAACCCAACGGTTCCAGTTTCGGGAAAATCCGACGGTCGGATCTCCCGGTACAATCGTTTGAAATTTCGATTTCAAAATACGAACTGCAGCGTCGTTATTCGATTAAATATAATTATATTTATATATATAAATAAATATAATCATTTCTGGCGCTGTTTTTCTTCAGAATTGAATTAAACATTCCAGACAATCCAACCGTTGGATTTTAACAAGGTTGGTGCCGTTGGAAAGATTATTCCAAGGCGAACCCGACGGTTGAGGTTTCGGGAAAATCCAATGGTCGGATTTCCCGCACTAGTCGTTTGAAATCACGGTTTCAAAATACGAACTGCACGGCCTCGTTTCGTTTTAATTTTATTTATATTTATATATTTATATAAATATAGTTCATTCAATGTTTTCTATATCGTTTTCCCTTCAAATATTTTTCTAACACCTTAAATTTTGGAAAAATTTCGCCATAACCTCCCCTGTACCGGAAGCATCGGGAAATCGCAAATAGCGTTCCCGGTCCTTCTAATCTCAAAAAGAAAAAGAAAAAGCCAAGCGGCTAGCCAACAGGCTCAAAATCATCACCCAAACAAATCAGTAAATGTGTACCTATTTGTCGGGCACAAAATTTTATTCCTCTTCTCTAGCCCCTTTGCTATAACCTGTTCAATGAATATTGCATGTACATATATATTCAGTTCATATCATTTTTTTCAATTTCTATTCGACTTCATATTTGATTTCTATTTGGTTTAAAAACACCATTCATTCTAATGTTACATAAATAGGTGCAAATCATTTCATTACCTAATTAATGAATATTTCAACTCATATATGTTTATTTTGAACAAGTGGCTATTTTTAACACTTCACATTTTAACGATTTATGCATACAATAAAAATGTGATTTTTATTATCGAACAATTTATTTCAAAATATGAATAACATTCAACACATGAATTTCTAAACAACGAATGAATATCAATTCAACACATGAATGTTTTCTATAGTTTTTATATATAGATAAAAATGTGATTTTTATTATCGAACAATTTATTTCAAAATATGAATACCATTCAACACATGAATTTCTAAACAACGAATGAATATCAATTCAACACATGAATGTTTTCAATAGTTTTTATATATAGATAAAAACGTGATTTTTATTATCGAACGATTTATTTCAAAATATGAATTCCATTCAACACATGAATTTCTAAACAACGAATGAATATCAATTCAACACATGAATGTTTTCAATAGTTTTTATATATAGATAAAAACGTGATTTTTATTATCGAACGATTTATTTCAAAATATGAATTCCATTCAACACATGAATTTCTAAACAACGAATGAATATCAATTCAACACATGAATGTTTTCAATAGTTTTTATATATAGATAAAAACGTGATTTTTATTATCGAACGATTTATTTCAAAATATGAATTCCATTCAACACATGAATTTCTAAACAACGAATGAATATCAATTCAACACATGAATGTTTTCTATACAATGAATAAATATAGTTTAAGCATATGAAAATAATTCAAACACACAAATATTATTCAAAATTTCGGCAGCATAACGGCAGGCTAGTTACACCGGCACCGTCCCTAGTACGGCTCCTCGCTCTACCTTAAAACCTCGCGGTTTTTGACAATGGGAATCATGCATCTAGTTCGCACGCAGGCGGCATGTATATATTTATTTCATTTCCACAAACTAATCCTAAGTGGTTTCAACCAAATATTTCACAACCACAAACGGGTATTTTTCAACCACAATCAACCAATATCCATCACAAACAATCCCAAACAATCATTCAATTTTCACAACAATTTCAACCAATAAATATCGTCCATGGTTTGTGGACGAGGGGGCGTATATATATATATATATATATATATATATATATATATATATATATATATATATAGAAATTTATATATCTATTCACTTTCATTTCACACATATATAATATATTTTAAATCAGAAATCTCACCAATAGCTATCCAGTACCACAACTCTTCCTTAGAGAAATCTTCGCCTTTATGTCGCTTTCGCCCGTATTCTCTACACATGTAAAAATCGAATTTTTACTATGTTATTCAATATATAGAAATCTGATTTCTACCTCGACTTTCGATATATAAAAATATGATTTTTACTTCGACTTTCAATATATATAAAATATGATTTTTCTTTCGACTTTCGATATATAAAAATAAGATTTTTACTTCGACTTTCACTAAATAAAAATATTATTTTTACTTTTCTACAAATCTGATCTTTTTAAAGTTTACCTTTTATAAAATTCAATTTTTAACTTTTAAAAACCAGTTTTCAATTCTTTTTAAAAATCAAAATCAGTTTTTATTTTTTTCTATAAAAAAATCAGTTTTTATTTTTAAACTAAATCAGTTTTTAACTTTTAAACTAAATCAGTTTTTAACTTTTAAACTAAATCAGTTTTATTTCTTTATTTTTAAAATAGTTTTTAATACTTTAAAAACAAAAATCAGTTTTATAATTCTTTTAAAAATTAGGTTTTTCACTTTTTTTTAAAACATTCAGTTTTTATACTTTTTAAAACATTTCAGTTTTTCTTCTTTAAAACATTTCAGTTTTTCTTCTTTAAAACATTTCAGTTTTTCTTCTTTAAAATATTTCAGTTTTAATACTTAAAACCATTTCAGTTTTTCTTCTTTAAAACATTTCAGTTTTAATACTTAAAAAAAAATCAACTTTTATACTTAAAAAAAAATCCAGTTTACTACTTTTAAAAAAATCAGTTTTATTCTTTTTTTTTTTAAAAAAAAATCAGTTTTAGTTTTTATTTTTAAAACAATTTCAGTTTTTAACGAATTAAAATAAAAATAAATTACAATAAAATACTTACAGTGCTTCGAAGAAAGGGGGGGAATGAAGATGTCGTCGGCGGCACTCCTGGGGGGGGGGGGTCTTCGCAGACGTCGAGACGAGGGGGGGGGGCTTCGTCGGAGCTAGTGCGATTTGTGGGGGGGGCTCAGGCGGAGGCGGGCTTGGAGGAGGAATAGGCGGTGGCGTCGATGTCTGGGGGCGGCGGCGATTTGCTTAGGGTTTTTTTTTTATTCTGGTTGTAATCGAATGAGGGGGGGGGGGCAAGCAGGAGATAAGGAGGGAAAGTATATTTTTTTTTTTATTATTTAATTATTAAATTTCGCAAAAGGTTGACTTTTACATATGACCTCGAAACGAGGCCCACCGCCTGTCGTCCATAGCGTTTTACCCCCATTCCGAACACAAAGGGATATGTATCGCAAGCTGATTTGATCGTTACAATCAGTTTCCTTTTGAATTTACATTTAAATCACTATATTGAATTTTAAACGCACATTTCAAATTACCGGGGTCACATACTAACTAGAAAAATTCTAGAAAAATATTTTCTAGCTTCGTATCAACGATACGGTCCTAACAAAACTGGTTTCGTCGAATTCTGAGACCGTTTGAAAAATGGCCAATTTCCAGTCGAATTAAATCAACGAAAACTGGTCAAACGCGTTTTCTTTTGCCACGCTCACATATTGATTCGAAAAATTATGAAATTTGAAATCTAGCAATAACTTGACCCTGCGGATCCAACAAAAGTGGTTTCGTCGAAATCCGAGGTCATTTGCAAAATGTCCATTTTTAAGGGCCTGAATTCCATAGCGACTATTCAGAATCTTCAATTGGACATATCTTTTGATTCCTGCTATCAAATTTCGATTGGTCGGATTCGTTAGAAAGATATTACCAATTAGATCCTAATGTTTTTGGTTTCATTAAAATCCGGATTGTTTTGCACCCGGTACAGTCCGACAAAGTTTGAATTCAATTTTTGAAACTGCCACGCCATTTTAGGCCATGTTTATAATTATAATTATTTATATTCGTTTTTAATTGTCGATTCAAACTTAGTTTTCATCGCCATTATTTAAAATATTTATTTACAATATTTAAAATCCATTATTTTAGCCAATTTAAAAATTTTAAATTGGTTCAGATTTTCTGGGTCGTTACAGATTATTTGCAATAATGTCCTTAAATTTGAGGTTAGGACAGCCATACGCAGAGTATGCATCCAACCCCAACATATCAATAAAGGACTTGCCTTGAACCCCTGGGTCTTTCCACAAGTCAGAATCATTTCCTAGAGCAATTTCCTTTCTATAATTCCTCACCAGTACATCTCTAGCACGCAGAATAGCCTTCCATGTCGAAGATGCATTGTTATCTACAACCATGGTCCAGAAATTGTCTCTGTTATATCTCCCATTCATCCATCTTTCCCAAATTCCTTCATTGTTAATGATTTTCCAGGCTTGTTTTAAGGTGAAAGCTTCTCTCATGACCTTTATGCTTCTTAGACCCACACCACCTTCCTCTTTAGGCTTGCATAACTCTTCAAATTTCACTTTGTGTAATCCTCCTCTCCATATGAAGTCAGCACACACTTTCTCAATTTTCTCTATCGATGCATCAGGTAATTGAAAAGTCTGCAACCAAAAATTGACCATTGCATGTATGACTGTATGGACCAGTTCAATTCTTCCAGCAAAAGACAGCAACCTTGAACTCCATCCATACAACTTATCTCTAATGTTTATAATGAGACTAGCACACTCCCTATCAGTAATTTTGTTAGATGACAGTGGCACACCCAGATATTTCACTGGGAGTTCCCCTTCCTTTACCTGTAGCACATCCAAGACATTCATCTTATTTCTGCAAGTCTTATTAAAATAACATTTGGTCTTCATTTCATTTACTTTCAGCCCACAAAATTTCTCCAGTTTACCAAAAATGACCTTGACCTCTCTAGCCGATCCACAGTTTGCTTTAATGCATATTAATAAATCATCAGCATATAGTAGATGACTTATTCTTGGCTGGATGTTGTGAATTGTCTGAATCAACTGATTATGGACAGCTATTTCCATCTGCAAAGTAGAAAACTCCATGGCCACTGCAAAAAGAAAAGGTGAGAGGGGATCACCTTGCCTGATCCCCTATTGCTGCTAATAAATCCTTTAGGAATGCCATTAATTAAAATAGAGAAAGTTGGAGTACTTATGCATTCACTAATGAGTTTAATAGTTTGCTCTGGAAATTCCATACATCTTAACATTTGTAGAATGAAATGCCTGTTGATCTTGTCATAAGCTTTATGTAGGTCAACCTTCATGCACATATAGTCTGCCCCTTTTTTGTTGAAATTTTTAATTCGCTCATGAGATAACAGAGAGTTCTCAGATATACTTCTACCTTTGATAAAAGCACTCTGGCATTCAGCAATCAAATCTGGGAGTAACATTTGTAATCTACTGCACAACACTTTGCTAATGATTTTATATATTACGTTACAACATGCTATAGGCCTGTAGTCTGCAATACTAACTGGCTTGTCACGTTTGGGAATAAGGCATATAAATGTACGATTTATTTCTTTCAAAAACAAACCTGAATTGAAAGTTTCCTGAATAGCTAAAATGATCTTACCTTCCAGGTCTTACCAATGGATTATGAAGAACTCAGATCCAAGGCCGTCGGGTCCCGAAGACGAATCGATGTGGATGGTTCTTATCGAGTCCCAGACTTCTTTTTCCACTGACAGTACTCAACAACAGTCTTCTGCCTCGAGTATTAACCAACCAACGAGTGACAATATGGGGTAAGTTATCTTCCTCGGTATTGCCATTTTATAATTCTTGAAAGTAAGTGATTGCATCCTCTTCAAACTTGCACATATCAACACAGTTACTTCCACTTTGATCATACAGTTGCATATTATAGTTGATGTTCTTCCTAACAGACATTTTAGTGTAGAAGAATTTCGTATCATCACCTTCTATTAGCCATTTCCCCATAGCTTTTTGTTTCAGTTCTATAGCTTTTATGTGTAAAATGTCATTCAGCTTAGTTTGGGCAACATAGTATTGGTTCCAGGTGTCATCAGAATTATCTCTATTTTCTTCAAAATCTCTTCATTAAGCTTTTCAAGTTTATTCAGTTCATTATGGGCCTTGGGCCGTACTTTGTTCCAAATCTTAAGTCTGTCTTTGGCCCTTTTAGTGAAATTCACTAATTGATATAAATGACTTTCCCCTTCTTGCAGTAAATCAGATGTGCATACTGCTTCATGATACCCATCAATGAGGTGCCAATCGTTCGAGTAACGGAATGGCTTGCCTTTACCATTCTTATCAGTTTCTTTGAGCTGAATGTGTAGTGGGCAATGGTCACTTGTCGAATTAGGCAGAATAATAACTTTGATGTCTGCAAATTTGCTCAGACATTGTATATTGATTAATGCTCTGTCTAATTTATACCTGATTTTCTTAACTTCTCCACTTTTCCACGTGAATTTCAGGCCACCATGGACTGGTTCAATGAGCCCTGTTGCCACCAAGCAGTTGTTAAACTCAGACAACTGCATTGCTATATATATACACATATATACATACACACACGTGTTGGTTTTCTTAAAAGAAGCTTATGCGATATGTACCCACGTGTATATCAGTAAAGGATACAACAAACAAATGAAGGATTTGTCGAATCTCATAAGTAATTATTTTTAATAAACATTATTTTTGGAAATTGGTCATTTTATATACAAGTTGATGTAGTATATAACATACTACATGAGAAGTGGGTTAAATCCCTCAACATAGGATACAAACCATGATATCTAGCTCCATGTCAAAGTATCGTTGCTACTTAGAATGGTGCTTTTCTACATATGGATGCAAACACATTTAGGCTTTTTTAAATTATTTTACATTGGTTGTATGAAATGAAATCCCAAACCATATTTGCAATTTCATGTCTCTATAACGGTTTTATAGAAAAAATATTGGTTATTAAGAAATGATCCCTGAAATTGTTCTACTTCTCTAAAAGTGGTGTTAAAGTCCACTTATATCTCTCTTTCCTTTATTTAGTATTACTTATTAAAGAAGCTTTTTAAAGTGCTTAAGATTTGAAATGATTAAAATGTTACTAAAAAAAAGGTAGAGATATTTTTATCATTTCTTTGGGAAGTAAATGATAATTGTTTATCCTTAATTTGTGCTCAAATGTATGATTCTCCACTGCTTGAGAAAGGTAACCTCATTAAAGAGAGCATTGAAGAAAGATGTAAAAATTATTAAATGTTTGTAAAATCATCAAAACTTAGATAAAAGAGGGCTAAGAGTATCTCCATACACTATATATATGTTAATAATGGCTATGCATGTAGGGTAGTTGTATAGAACATATTACAGAAACTGATATATCATTCAAATATGATAAAACGAACAATCATGTTTCTACTAGATAGTAATTTTTATGACCTGATTTTTGATAATGCAAAATGATGTTATGCTAAATCAAAATTTTGTTTATTTCTTTGCATAATATCGATACCGTCTACTTATGCTACTCCGGATCATACTTTAGGTTTTTTCTTTAAAAAAGTTCTTTAAATCAATATGGTAGAAATATATCTCTTTTTGTAGTTAGCTTTGAAACAGACCTGTATGTGCAATAAGTTCAGAAACTTGGCTGCCCACGTGAACCAAATTTTTGTATGTATATGCATCAAGGTTTGAGCGGTGAGAGAACTTTATCTATGAAGCTGAACTTGATTTGAATCAGCTGCGTATAACAATGTGTACAAATACTAATTTGAGAAATACGTCTTAGCAATAGGACATCTTCATTATTAATAGTTTGCTAGTGATTTGAATTTAGATGATGATCTTTTCCTTTATTCTTAAAATTCCAAAAATGCCTTATTATATGCAATCACAACTTCAAGTTTCACCAATGATAAAAAATGTCGCCTACCGTTAATGTTTAAAATAGAATTAACCTAGTAGTATGAATCTTGTTATGAAAGTTTTATGTATATATTTTTCATTTTTGCAATATCATTTCTTTTCTAGGTATCAGTCAATTTGTATCCCTTATGCATTTCTTTTATTTTCAAGTTATACTTAATGCACTATATATATAACACAAACACACACACACACACACATACACACACATATATATATACACATACACACACACAGAGACACAAAGATATACACGCACATATATGTACATACATTTATATGTACTTTAGCACTTTATTAATAGGTAAATTTGCTCATTTAAGATAGTTTATGAAAGTTATAACCAGGATAGAACACTTTGTAAAGTAATTACAAATATAGACATGTTTTGTTACTTTCCGTCTGGGTGACTTTTGAAAAATCACTAGCTAATTTGCAATATATCGAAATTACCCCGGTTGAAAATAGCAATTATAATATGCATTTTTGGAAAATCGCCCAATATGGAATAATAACAAAACCAACCAAATCCTATATTCCTCCTTCCCTTTCTACTTTTCCGAAGCTTACAGAAAAATATAAGTTAATGCTTTTGAACTTCCATTTTCTCATTTTTTGCTCCAAATAATCAATTTCCTCGATTGGAAACGCTCATATTTTTATTTCTACTAGTTGGATTTCTTTATCGCAAGGTAATTTGACTACTTGAAAAATGTTTCAATGTTTGTGCAATTACTAATGATTTAGTTTATTTCGTGTATATTATTGATGTTTTTTTGTTGTAGTAGAAATGGATATCTGGAAGCTTGATAATTAAGTCATGACCAATTGTTATGAGGAATATGAAGCGCAAAGGGGTACAGTGCAAAACAACAATTTTGACTTTAAGCTTGTTACGAAAAGTAAGTTTGATTTAATCCCTCAAAAGGTTCACTCTAAAATTTCATCCTTGAATGCTCATTTACATGCAGATGTAGCGAACCAAAGTCTAGGAAAACAAATTTGTGTTGATGGGAAAACACTGGTGCCACTACATCCTATCGATCCTAAAATACCATCAAGTGTGTAACATGTTAGTCGTTGTGGAGTAGAATGAGTTCTTGTTGCTAAAACCGAAAATAATGTTGGGCGAAGATTTTATGGTTGTGTTTTGTATGAAGATTATACGATGAATCATAGTGAAGTTTAGTGTTGTATTTTTATAAAGTGAATTGATCCACCATTGTATGCTAGGGAACTTTAGTTTGCCATTGAGATGTAAGCGGAAATAAGGCGTTTGAACAAGGTTGTTGAATAAATGAAGAGAAATAGTTATGACAAAAGGCATTGGTAGTGATAGCCAAAACAAGCACGTAACCTTTATGACTGTTAGATCCAAAATTGGCTCTAATACCCAAACTAATAACAATTCTACTGAAATGAAATCAAAAACGACGAAAACACACAATTTATAGTGGTTCGGCATTAAATAGCCTACGTCCACTTTCTTCTTTTTAGATTGATTCCTTGAATGTGAGTACAACTATGATTTTCACTCAATTCTCACTTATCTCATACATTGATTCACTCAATTTCCTTCACAATATGATTCAAAAGATGATTGTAAGTTGAATAAGTTGATGAAACTCAGATTGCAAAGGAGTTTAAGTTCTGAAAATGCCAAAAGATCCTTCCAGATGCCTCTTGATGGTGTATTTATAGGTGAGAAATGCTCCTGGGATGGCTCCGGTTCAGATCCACGTGGCCTCTGTTCCATCACTTGCGGGTTCGGATATCACAAGATGGTGCTAGCACATTGAGTTAGTGGATGAACGTGGGAACGTGGCCTCCTAACCGCTCCGAATTTTAAGGGAACGTGGGTGTAACAGTTGCAGTTCTGAGTACATCGGATCGGAGTCCTTCAGTTGAAGGGACGGATCGGATTTGTCTTATCCGATCCAGTTTGACCAAAGCCCCTTCTTTCTCTGCTTTATGCTGACTTGCTCTGACCAACGTTCTCTGATCCGATCCGACGTTCCCCGATCCGATCTGGTCCTTGGAGTGAATGTTCTTCATTACTTGATCATCTAGCTTTGTGTAGCCTAGTTCACAAAGTAGGCTAACATTTTGCCCCCTCAAAGGACGCTTCTATTGAAGATGGAGCGTGCTTTGATGTTATTTGTCCATCGGTTTCTGAACTTGAACTGTTGAACGGTCGCTTCCATTCATTTGTAGGGACGTGCCGCCTCATAAAGTCGTGTCTCTCGTTGCTTATATATACACCATAAAACGTATGAAATACCTTCTTTATTTTTAAACAATTCCGTGAACTCTTTTTGATGTTCAGCAATTCCACCAGGTGAGTTTTTTCTTTGTTTTCCTTTGAATTCAATTCGTATACTATGTCAATGTGTATGATTCCCTCCGGGTTTGGTCACCGATCCGAATAGCCTCTTCTCCCTCCCCCTAACACTGGCTCAATGGGGCAACTGTATAGATGGGCTTGCACACCGGTCCGAGCAGAATTAAAGGGCTGGGAATACAAAGAGCCATCTCGAGCCTATATAAATCAGTCGCTCCTCTTCTTCCTCACTTTTTTTTATCATTCTCGCCTTCTAAGCTTTACACTGAAACCCTAGTTCTCAAAAACTTAAATAATTTTCACGCCAATCTTCGAATCAAACAAATAAGTGGGTTTATAACCTCAATTAAATTCGTAATAGCTGTTTTCAGTTAGGATTTGTGGTTAATTTGGACAATTTGGGTACGGTTTCTTTTTGACCTTGGCGTCACAACCTCCTCCCATTGCCATCATCATCGATGGCCTTGTCACCATCTCGAGGCAGTCACAGAGGAGACCAGAGCCTAATACTGGCTAAGCCAATGTGCGAACATTCGGTTTCGACTTGGTTCTTGGAACAGAGTTGGGTTCAGTGTTAGCTAAAGAAGAGGAAGGATGGAGAAGAAGAAGAAAGGAGGAGGATTTGGGATTGGTTCGGGTGGAGAGACATAAGAGTGAAGAGGATAGGGGCTTCATCTAACTGGATCGGATCGGATTGAAAAGTAAACGGTAAAAGGAAAACAAGGCTTACTCAGCCGGGTCGGGTCAGAATAAAAGCAAAGAGAGAAAAGCATGGGTTCCTAATCCGATCCAGACCACTCAAAATATCCATTCCCGAACCGATCCGATTTGCATATAGGGCGTTAACTTCTGCTTAAAACCGAATCATGGTTTTGCCCACGATCCGATCCCAAAATACACATTTGAACCGAACCGAACTCATCTGGCTTAATGCATAAAAATCTGTTCAACTAGCTCTGTCAATGCTTGTCGTGATCTACAACTTAATGAACAGTTAGGATAGTGCCTTATAAACATGAGCAAACATTTAAGACTATTGTGAACATATTACTACTTAGTCAAACTTTTGCATCATGCTTTCATGTGTTTACTTTGCATCCTTTGCACACATAGCATGCACTTTATTTCACACATGTACACGGGGGGATACGGGCTATCTTAATCTAACTTATGTTATTGCTTCTTCAATAGTTTAGCGATCATGGCAGAGAGACGTTCATCTTGGTTAGCAGAAAAGAGAGAAGTTGCAGAAACTTCCAAGAGATTCACTCTTGATGACATATCCTCTCCCTCAGACCCTGAATGGGACGATGAGGGCCCAGATTATGAAGTGGAAGCACACGATAGTGAAATACCTTCTGACAGTGAAGTTTCTCTTGGCGATGAAGAGGAAGGAGGGATAGGAGATGACCGTGCTACTGATGAGTTTGAATCTGCCACTATATTGGAGTTACCCAAAGATTCTGTTGAATCAACAATCAATGATGACAAACTCGTTCAGATATGTCTAAAGCATGGAATACTAAAAAGAGCTACCCTGGTGCCATCGAAAACAGATCGCCCCATTAATCCACCGGAAGGATTCATGGCAGTTACCCGGTTGATGTGCCTAGTTGGGGCTATTCCACCATTTCCGCCTTTTGTCGTCGATTTTCTGAGGCAGATGCGGATTGCCCCCATGCAATTACATCCCAACTCTTATGCTTATTTATACACCTTGTATATAGCATACAAAGAAGTTTTAGGTATAGAGCCTAACTTTGATGATGTCCACTTTTTTTATAATTTCAAGCAACGGACTCAAGAGACTCCTTCCTTCTCATATTTTGAATCAGTCCTGAAAAGGAAAATTATTACTGTTCCATTTAGCAGCAAAGCTGGCGATTCTAAGCTTGAATGGTTTTATATCAGACAACAGCCGGGGTGCGCCAGAAAATGGACCAAATCAAGTAAAGCACCGACTTTCTAGATCTCAATTTTAAATGCTCATGCCAACACATTAACTTGCTTTCTTTTTCATTCACAGTTGATAACCCAAAGCAAATATCGGATCAATTATACTTTGATCGTTTGCATCGGCTTCTCAATGGCGATCAAAAGTTCCTAACCATCGACGAAGTTCTTAAGGATGAGTATCTCCATCATCACGGGTTACTATCTATTACCCGTAGTATAGGTCATGGGATGGGTCCATATGTGTACATACCCTCGGTAGACATTATTCCTGAGATGAGCGAGGGCTCGAAAGGTCCAACAATACCTCTTCGGACTTCGCCTTCTCCATCTTCAAATCAGGACAATGAGTTAGCCAACATAGCTGAAAAGCACAGAGAAGGGTATACCGTCCCTGACGACGCTATTTCTCCTGAGAAGTCAACATCCCCTAAAGAGCTGCCAACAGATGTTTCTCAAGGAGATGCTCCTACTACCGCTGATTCCACATTTAACAAGACCAAAGAGCCCGCTCATGCTAGTCTGGCTTCAGACTCGGGTTTGTTGGGGGGGACACCACTTAGGATGCACATAACACATTAGCACCACACATCACAACACTCATGTCTTATGTGAACATTGATTCTGAATTCCACTTATATTGTTGCGCAGGTACAATGTCTCGCCCTTACTACGATGTCAGAAAAATGCGCCGTAGCATGTTTAGACCTCCTTCCGATATCGAGCATGATCGCCGTAAGAGCCGGGGAAGAGATGACAGAAGACCTCATGATTCTCATCGACCACACACCTTGCGCTCTCGTTCCCCTGTCCGGTCAGATCCAGACAGGTATAAGAGCTACCAGAGTCGTCGAGGAGAAGACACGTCGCAATCCAAAGATCGAACTTCTCCTCAAGACAAATATAGTCGGGAAAAAAGTCCACCGAAACATACCGATTCACGAGACAAACACAAAGTTTCTGAGAAGCGATCTGGAAAAGGTGATGCAGCCATCATCTCGGCTAAGAGAAAACACGTTGAACTATCATACTGCAAGCCTCCACCACTGGATGCTGATTCCAAAATTAAGCTGGCATATTTGGAGAAGTAGTTCCCAGATCACTACTTTGAGAATCTAACTTTTTTACCCTCACTTGAGCCTATTTCTTCAAAGTGGGCAGATGAGGCTAAAGCAAAGATTGACGCGGTTGAGAAGAAATACTCGGAGATGTACAAATATTCACGCAATCTCTCAAGAATTATTCGGGCCTTAATTACAGACGTTGATTCAATGAAAAAGGCTGCAGATTCCAATGAGAATGCTTTGAAAATTTTGGAAAAGGACCTAGAAGACGCACAGGCTCAACTCGTCATTGCTCAACGAGATGCCAACAACTTCAAACAGCAATTTGAGGATTTACAGAAGCGTTATCATGATTTGTTGGAATCTCATAGTCAAGAACGTTTGGAGTTGAAGAAACAAGCGGAAGACGCTAAGTCAGACAGTGTCAAAATGCAACTGGCTTATAATACTCTTGAGCAAGAAAAGGCCGAGTTAGCGAGGAAAAATGCTGAAATGGAGAAACGAAATGCTGACTTGAAGTCCAAGTTAATGGAAGCCGAGAATAGGGCTGCCCTAGCTGAGGGTAATGTGGATAACGCCATTAAGTCTACTGAAGAAACCCATAAACAGCTATCAAAGGCTCAGGAAGAACTGCACGGTTTTGACGAACTATTGATTGAATTCTTTGCACACATAATTCGTCGTCGAAACATCTCTTGGATCGAAGACTATCCGACTACCTTAGTTCACGTATGGAGTCAAATCATCGAATGGGAGAAGGGGGAACTTAAGGTAGACTTCGTTGACGAAGACAAACTTATGGAGAAGTATTTGTGAGATGATGAACCGGCATGCCTGGCATAGGGGCGTCACCTCATTGCTGCTGCTATGGAGGAGGAGAAACGCCTGGCCAAACAAAAGAATATCCTTGAAGTTGGTTCTTCTTCTGCTACTGCCAAAACTACTGAAGTTGAGGGATATGATCCCGAGAATCCGGGAATTCCTAAAGCATCTCTTTTATCTCCTATACCCGAATCAGCGTCGGAGACTGTAGCTGCCCCAATTGAGAAATCATCAGAAGGTATTTCTACCTTCTCACCTCAATTTGTCAAGGCCATCACCACCTTTCATCACATCATTGGGCAATCGATCGAGGATCCTTTATTTTCTTCTGAGTTGTTAACTGTTGCTTCTCATTCTGTAGGTGTTGGACCAGCCGAGAAGATTGATGAGCCTCGGGGAGCCTCTATTAGAGAAGAATCCGTGAAAAAGGCTCAGGGAAGACAGGATAAGGCTACCATCGTCGAATCCGGAGGGGGAGCTGAACCGTTTAAGGCCGACACTTCTCATGATGACGAAATGATAGATGCCTTGAAAGACGACGGTGGTAATGAGGGGCATGAAAAAGATCCTGATGTGGCTATAATTGGCGATTCAAAAAGTGTCGATGATGTGACTTTGGCTGAAATGAAAGCCGAACAAGACAAGCGCATGCAGCTGAAAGTTGAAGACTTGAACCCCAAAAGCCTTAAGCCCTTTGCAGTGGTGGATCCTGGATCGAGGTTAGTTGTTAAGCTTTCAACTAGGTCTATTACAGAAGAGCTTGCTAAAAAATCTTCTCTTGATTCCAGTGTTCCGACTCCTAGAAAGAAATCCACTGATTCTGGTACTTCAACTACAGAGAAGAAAAGGCCAAAGTGTCTCATGTCTGATGCTGAAAAAGAGGCTAGAAATGCTCTTAAGGCTGCCAAAAAATCCAAGTCTGCTCCAAAGCCCAACTGATGATGTGCTTTATTTTATTTTATTTTGATATTCCACTGGTCCGCTATTGTTGTAGTGAGTGTGTCCCTCGCGTCTTTTGCTTAGTCTTCCTGTATAAACTCACATATTTGTGAATAAAATTGCTTGTTGCCTGCAATGTCTGATATCCGTAAATTTTAACATTTAGGTAAAGATGCGCACAAACAGCATTTCAAATAACAGCTATATATTAAAGTCGTTATTAAGGGGAACTTGTGTACATATATATGCCCCCAATCAATCTTGGATAACTGATTAAGACTTATTCAAGATCGATTAAATTCAAAATTCAGCTGTCCCCGGTCCTCTGACGAGGCCATATTCCTTTCGTCATTGATGCCTATTCTTTCTAGCATCTTTATACTCTCCTGTCTCATAACCAGGTTAGAGTATTACTGAGGCGGTCTCTTATCGGGGTGCACCTTCACGCCTCAAGGGACGTCGTCTTCCCGTCCTTTATACTCTCTCTCGTTTTATGAGAGTTAGAGTTAGGAACATCGTCTTCCCAATCTTTGTATCTTATCATGCAAACGGTCATTTTGTTTGCTCCTGCACATAGGTTGTCTCCAATTTTTGAAATTTAATTTTGTGTTTTGTATTTTATTGTCATGACAGAATAATGGTTAAGGATATAAATAATGCAGGAAAATAAATGACACATGATATTTTTATAGTGGTTCAGCTAAGTCATAGCCTACATCCACTTCATAATCCTTTGTTCATATAAACAAACTTTTTAAGGCAAGTCGTGCCTTTTTACATAGCTTATAAAAACAAAAAGGAAGTCATTTCATATTTAGCTCAGACATCGTCGTAAGTGCTGAGCGTTCCAAGCTCTGGGAATCTCTTCACTATCCACGGTCGTTAGCTTGAATGCTCCCGTATTAAGCTTCCGTTGGATGGTGTATGGTCCTTCCCATTTTGGACCCAATTGGGTCAAAGGCGGGAAGACTCGCTTCAGTACTAGGTCTCCTGGTTCAAAGGTTTTGAAGCGAACTTTCCGGTCATAATAACGTGCTACTTGATATCGATGTCTTGAGGCACACAAGTCTGCTTCTTCTCTTTTTTCTTCAACCATATCAAGAGACTCTAGGAGGAGTGTTCTATTTGTCGTCGGGTCATAGTACGCGACTCGATGAGAAGAGACTTCCAATTCTACCGGCATTACTACTTCTGACCCAAAGGAAAGTGAATAGGGTGTATGGCCGGTGGCTGTCTTAAAGGTTGTCCTGTAGACCCAAAAAGCTAGTGGCAACTCATCTACCCATCTGGCTTCGGCCCGCTCCAACCGCATCTTAAGAATAGATTTAATGACCTTGTTTATCGCTTCGACCTGGCCATTTGACTGCGGGTGAGCTACAGTAGTGTACCGTTTATCAATCTTGTACTTCTGGCAGAAGTTTCTGAATTCGATGTTGTCAAACTGTGTCCCATTATCAGTTATGATGGTCTTCGGTATCCCAAATCGACAGATAATGTTTCTGACCACAAAACTGATCACCGTTCTTGCCGTGATCGTTGTTAAAGGTTCACCTTCCACCCATTTCGTGAAATAGTCCACAGCGACGATCGCGTACTTAGCTCCTTGTAATAACCGGAAGTTCGAGCCAGTTTAAAATTTTCATTTTGACAATTTTAGAGAATTTAGAATATTTAAAATGAATTATTTTAAATAATATTGACGAGAAATTTATTTTGAATATAGTTAGAACGCATATATTTATATAGATCATCATTAGAATATAAATATTTTATTTTAATTATAAAAGGAATTGAAAATGGCGCGGTAGTTCGATAATTCGATTTCAAATTTCAAATGAATCTACAGGATTCAAAATAAACCGGATTTCAGCAAAACCAAAAATAATAGAATCTATTTGAGAATATCTTTCCAACTAATCCGAAAAATTGAAATTTCATTGCAGGAATCAAAATATACGCCCAGTTGAAAATTCAGAATAGTCGCTATGGAATTCTGGCCCTTAAAAATGGAAATTTTGCAAACGACCTCGGTTTTCGACGAAACCACTTTTGTTGGATCCGGGATGTCAAATTATTGCTAGATTCCAAAATTCATAATTTTTCGAATCAATATGTGAGCGTGGCAAAGGAAAACGCGTTTGACCAGTTTCAGTTGATTTTAATCGACTAGAAAATGGCCATTTTTCAAACGGTCTCAGAATTTGATGAAAATAGTTTTGTTAGGAGCGTATCGTCAATACGAAGCTAGAAAATATTTTTTCGGGAATTTTTAGAGTCCGTATGTGGCCTCGGTAAATTGAAATGCGCGTTCAAATTCAATATATAGAGTTATATTTTGATTTTGACGGAAACTGATCGAAACAGTCGAATCAGCTTACGATACATATCCCATTATGTTCGGAATGGGGGTAATTAGCTAAGGACGACAGGCGGTGGGTCTCATTTCGAGGTCGAATAAAAAGTCAACTATATGGAAACTAAAAATAAATAAATATTATATATAACCACCTCGCCTCTCACTCTCTCTCCCCTCTCCTTTACCTTTCCCCGATCAGATCTGAAAAGAGAAAATAAAATAAATAAACAAATAAAAACCCGCTGTGTTCCTCCGCTCCCCCCACCATCGCATCGCGCGCCGCCCCTCCTGTCAAAGCCGCCGCCGCCGCTTCTTCTTCTCCCCCCTCTCTCCGACGAACCCGCGCCTCCTTCTCCTCTCTCTCCCTCTTCCTCCCCTCGCAAAAACCCAAACACCCCCAAATCGACGAAGTCCACCGCCACCACCCTAAGCAACTGCCTGACCCCCAACCGCACCACCTCGACACCACATACCCCCACTGCGCCACCGCGAAGAACCCTAAACAGCCCTCCTCCGCTTGAAAATCCATGAGTTTTTATTTATATTTTATTTAATGTAATAAAACTCGATTTTTATATGTATAAATGATGGATAAAAACTCGATTTTTATATGTATAAATGATGGATAAAAACTAGATTTTTATATGTATAAATGATGGATAAAAACTAGATTTTTATATGTAGAAAAAAATAATGAAGGGCTTTTTAAATCAATAAAGATGAGATTTTTAGAAGTTTAAAAGATTAGATTTTTGAAATAGGAAATATTATATTTTCATATAAAGAAAGATTGTATTTCTTTTATTAGAAAAGATTTGATTTTTAAGCAATAGAAAATATGGTTTTTCTATGTAGGAATAGCGAATTAAAAATATAATTTATATATATATATATATAGCGGCGAAATAAAAATAGGATTTTTATTCTCTAGAAAACGAAATAAAAATCTGATTTTTATCATATGTGAAATATAAAAATATGATTTTTATCATATGAACATCGATATAAAAATACGATTTTTATATATAGAAAGAAGCGATAAAAATTCGATTTTTATATATACAAAGTGAAGATAAAAATTCGATTTTTATATATACAAATTGAAGATAAAAATTCGATTTTTATATATAGGAAGTAGCGTTGTTAAAAATATAATTTTTAACACAAACGGTGTTGAACAGATTTCGTTGGAGACACGATGAAGATTTCCTACATATGAAGAGTCATGGCGTTTGGTTTAGCTTGGGTGAGAACTTCTCACTTTAAGTTTTATTTTCTAGTTATAAAAATATATACTAGGATGCAGACGGTGCTTAGCAGCACCTGATACCCGTCGTCCACAGACCATGGATGGCTTGTATGTTTGATTGTTTGTTGTGATGAAAATTGATTGTGTGATGTGAAATAAAATAAACCATTTATATAGTTAAAAATATTTTATCGTTAAAAATATAATTTTCAACGTGAATGTGAATAAATAAATATTCATTTACAAACCGGACGGTTTGTTTAGGTACACCTATTTGAAGGATATTGATTGGGACGATAAATTTTACACGTCGCCCAACTGCACAAATAATATTCGGTGTTTGTGGATTGAAATCCCACACGGGTGTTGGGATGATATTTGACGTACACTAATCCTAATTATTTAGTTGTATGTCGATCGATTGGTCGACAGACTGTGTGAGCGTTAATTATTTATATTTGATGCTTATGCAGTTGTGTGGTGCAATTTGGATGATGGTTGATTATTTATCGTTGCTATTATAAACATGTGTTGTATGGAATCCATATAATTAACATTATATGGGAATTGATTGGACCTCATTCCAATTGGGAAAATAAAGAATATTATAAAATAAAGATTCATCTGTTGACAGTACTCATGTGTTGAGATTAGTCATGTGTTGAAAGAAATATAGATTCATGTGTTGAACGTAATATTTTAACAATGAAATTTACATCTTTATCATATCTAAAATTAGAAACTAACTAGAAAATAGATAAGATGAGTGGTCTCCTGGATATTGATCTAATGTAGGTTTCGGCCTTCGGGGTTAATATTTAGGGAATTTCCCTCTTGCTAATTTACGGTTAGAGTTTGATTAAAAATTAAACGATAGAAATCATAATTTTATAAAATATATTAAATAAAAAAATAGTCACGTGTTGACAGTACTCATTTGTTGAGATTAGTCATGTGTTGAAAGAAATATAGATTCATGTGTTGAATAGAATAAATATTCATTTGTTGAATCGAATAACGAAGTTATTGAAAAATATAAAGTCGTGCTGATTAGAGATGCGCTATTTTGATGCGAACGATATTTATATCGATTATATTCGTTTTTATAATGAATATTGAAAAGAGATTTAAAAATCGAATATAAAGAAAATGAATTCAAATTGAATTGAAAAGAAAATGAATTCGAATTGAATTGAATATAAAATGAATTCGAATTGAATATAAAACGAATTCGAATTGAATTGAATATAAAATGAATTCAAATTGAATTGAATATAAAGTGAATTCGAATTGAAATGAATTCAAATCGGATTGTAATTGAATTGAAACTGAATTAAATAGAAATGCAATTGGAAATCGAAGTGAAATCGATTTGGAATGAATTCAAATCGAATTGAAAACGAACTGAAATTGAATTAAAATCGATTTGAATTGAAATCAAATAGAAATGAATGTAAAAAGAATTTATAATGGAAAATTCAATTTTGATTTGAATTTGAAATGAAAGTTGAAATTGTTTTTGAAACAAATTTGAAACGATTTATAAAATTTGTTTTAAAAGGGAATCGACGAAATATATATAATATATATATATATATATATATATATATATAATGGCTTGAATAGAATGCGCCGCGCCGCGGTAGTTCGTGAATTTCGACCATTGACTTCGAATGGATATTGCGGGAGATCCGACCGTCGGATTCTCCTAAAACCGGAACCGTTGGGTTCGTATCGAAAAGAGCTTTCCAATGAATATTAGAAATTTGAAATCTAACGGTGGGATTTGGAATTATGTCCAAATCAAATTTGGAAAAAATCGCTGTAAGTGCAGTTCGATGGCCGTTGATGGAAATCGACTGTATGGGCCTTGATAAAATTATTGAAAATATTAATAATTTGTGTAAAATCATAATATATGAATTGGAAAGAACTGGGATGAAAAATTCCACATTTGAAAGGACAAAAATAGATTTTATCGAAATGAACTAGTTTTGAACTAGAATTAAAATCCAATTATTTTTAAATAAATAAATAAAGTGCATTTGAAGTGGTTTTGAAAATAATCAGAATTTCCAATATACGAATTGGAATTGATTTGAATCAAATTTATCTGCGGAATATTTCGATGTTAGATTTCGTGATTATACAGATATGGTTGTGGAAATTTGAAAGATATTTTATATCATTATTTCCAATACGATATTTGTTGGTTTCAGAATTTGATATTGAATTTAAGCCGGTATATTTTCTATTCAGAGCCTCGTATTTAATATTAAATGGGATTTTGGGTTCATCGTGAATGATGTCTTAAATAACACTGTTCTTGAACCCAGTTTAGAATAGAATAAATCTTTTAATTAAGATTTAGCGAAATTGTCCAATTAATTAGTATTTAATTGGAATTGAATTAGAATTGATTTTATGGGTTTATCGTGAATGGTGTTTTAAATAACACTTGTTCTTTAACCCGATAATAAATAGAAGGTGATTTGGGTTTATCGTGAACTGTGTTTTAAATGACATTAGTTCTTTAACCCAGTAAAAGAAGTTTTAATGAATCTGTAATTAGATTGAAATGTGAATTGATAATTTAAATTATCAAATTTGGAAAGTGAGCGGGAATGGAGTATCACCAGTTTATCTCCAAAGCGATAGTTAAATCTTTAATTAGATTTGAACGTGAAATGGTAATTAATTGTATCGATAACACCATGGTGTTAGATATGGAGTATTACCAGTTTTGCATCATGGGATGAATAGGTTGGGATTGGGAAATAAAATAAATAATTACTTCGGAGTGGTTCGCTAATCCCGACTAGTTTGGAAAACTATAATATGGTTTGAAATGATATCCAAAGGAGGATTAAAGAATAAATTTAGAAGAATTTATCTTTGATAAAATTAATGGGAACCTTTCCCTAAGAATGTGAAATTTAGAAACCAACTGTAGGTTAGCTAAGAAGAATGGTTTCCTGGGTATTGATCTGATGTTGGTTTCGGCCTTCGGGGTTAATATTTGGGGAATTGTTCTCTTGCTAATTTACGGTTAGTGGCTGAGGAATTGGAATGAGGCGTATGTTGTGTTTGTGTAACATTTTTTTATTATATACGCGGGTCATTCAAAAAGGCCGAGTTTATACCCATTCTGAATAACCGATTCGACGAAATGTCGAAGATGAAGACGGTGGTAGAAGACCGGAAGTCTTCACATCGTTTGGGTGATTACTGATGATCTTGATTGGGCTGTACACCCAAGATGAGGGAATCGGTTGGTGATCGTCTAGACGTACTTGCAGATCGATGGATATGCGAGGAAAATGCCTCCGGTTTCGTTCAGACCCAGAACGGACTTGTAAATGGACTGTGTGTCTAACATTGGATTTTATTCTGTGCTGACTGATCTCTATTAAATATACATCTGTTTGGCGGCGGAGAATTTATTCTCTTGCTTAACGCCCTTCTCTGAGACGTACGAGCTCAGAGGTTGTATATCGATGGACATCAGTCGCATGGAGTGAATTGCCTGTGTGGCAGATGATCAAGGCTTCTGTTGAAAAGCAAAGTCTTGTGGTTGATGATCAAAGCACAGCCTGTGTGGCGCAGCTTTGTGTATAGCGTGAATTCGCGAGCCTCACACCTTGGTATGAGTCAAAAACGGGATAAGGACCCAAGGAGTGCACGACGTTTCTTTCTAGCTACGGTGGTGTCAGTGCTTAAACTGGCTGACATTTATATTATTTACACCTTTGTGGTTGTTGGATGTGAGGCGCCTCGATTATAGGTCCTATAGGGCCGGAAAACGTGTGTTCAGGAATAATTAATCCTCAAACGTAAGGGAGGACCGGTCTTGGAGGATCAAGGGGTTACCCAGAGTGTGTATTCCCGAGGCATTTGCTAGAGTGTCTCGAATCGGAGAGGAGCTTGCCCCTTGCCTCGACTCATGACGGAAATCCAATTTCCAATACGAGATATTGCGGATTTATTTGTAGAGCCTAGTATGGAGACATGATATATGGTACCCATGCCGTCTATGATTGATATTTATGATTGAAATTGTTTTGACACTATACACTTATAATAGTATCAAATGATTTGTTTTAAACTTACCAAACATGTTTGGCTACTATAAGGGAAAACCCTATCCTCCGGCTTGCGTTGCATTGTTTGATGGGACCTGGGTCTTATAATAGCTTCATTTTTCGAAAAAGCATTGCGTTGTTTATTCTAAGCACTGGTATTCTCGGGAGGAAACCCGTTCCATGTTATACGACGTGGTCCCTTGATTTACCTTATTTTTAAAGTAAAATTATAAATAACTGTTTTAGTTCTCACACCAGTCACATGACTGACCTGGAGTTTATTGTTTTAACCTAAACTCTGGGTGCCCTTATTTTCGACACGGGCAGCTAGTAGTTTTGGTTTTGCAGATTTATATTCACAGGATCCTGATTTACAGTTGGAACGATGCTCGGAAAGCTCTGTATCCGTGTATTACTTTCAGTTGTGTTTTATATTGTTTTTCCGCTGCTATGTAATTTATTGTAATCTCTGGTATTCTTCTGTTGTATAATATTAATTCATACTCTGTATATTCTTGTAATCTGATGGAATTGTTGTAATAAACAATGAAATGTTCTTCTGTTTGCGTTCTGATTCGTCTTGTCCTCACAGTAATTCATTCTTTCTCTTCTCTTCGGAGATGGGGAAGTTCGGGTCGCTACAGTTGGTATCAGAACTTTGGTTTACAGAGCTCGAGAACAAGACACATTAGAACCAAACGAAAGAATTCATCAGATATTGGATTAGTAATATCCAATTAGAATAACTCGATAGAGATAGGATCAGTAGTATCCTAGAACGAGTGTAAAGAGTACATTTTTAAAATAAAACAATATTGTTTTGAAAATTTAAACCAGTTTATACGTATTTGAATATTTTATTTGTATTGAATTTGGACAATCGAGTATATAAAGATTTTTCATATACGCGTCATGAACGTATATTCGAAGTTTTAATATACTGGATAGATATAGGATCACACTCTAGTCGCTCGGAGATGATTTTGATGATGGAGCTCCATCACCAATATTTATGTTCGGGTTTCGAAGGTGTGATATCTATATATTTCCATTAGACTGGTGTGAGAACCAAAACTAGATAGGTTTATTGTTGTGATTTGACATCAAAAACATGATTTTCTGTATATATATGTATATCAAAATTATGAATTTCAAACGTTAATTCAACTAATTGATTGTTGGTTGTGTTGTTTGTTTGATGTTTTGAAGCATTTAGACTAATTGAACCAAATATTAAACTGTATTGAAAAATGATTACAATTGCATGCATATACATGTACTTACATTGAACAGGTCATAGCAAGGAGGCTAGTGCAGAAGAATAAAATTGTTTTCCCGACAAATAGGTATATGTTTACCATAATTTACTGTTTTGTTTGGGTGATGATGATTTTATGAGCCGATTGGCTAGCCGCTTGGCTTTTTCTTTTTCTTTTGGATTGAAGAAGGCCATGGGAGGCTATATGAAATATCCCGAAGTCCCCGGTGCAGGGGAGGTTATGGAGAAATTTTTCGAAAATTTAGGGTGCTAGCCAAATTTTTGAAAAATTTGAAAAGTTCTTAGAAACTGAAAAGTTGAAGAACTTAAGCCGTAAAGAAAATAATGAAAGTTGAGTTGATTAGTTAAACAACTTTCGGCTTCGTTACTTTTCGGGGACGAAAAGTTTTAAGTGGGGAAGATTGTAATAACCCGGAAATCCGAGCCAATTTAAAAATTTTATTTTGGCAATTTTAGAGAATTTTGAATATTTAAAATGAATTATTTTAAATAATATTGACGAGAAATTTATTTTGAATATAATTAGAACGCATATATTTATATAGATCATCGTTAGAATATAAATATTTTATTTTAATTATAAAAGGAATTGAAAATGGCGCGGTAGTTCGATAATTCGATTTCAAATTTCAAATGAATGTACATGATTCAAAATAAACCGGATTTTAGCGAAACCAAAAATACTAGAATCTATTTGAGAATATCTTTCCAACGAATCTGAAAAATTGAAATTTCATAGCGGGAATCAAAAGATACGCCCAGTTGAAAATTCAGAATAGTCGCTATGGAATTCTGGCCCTTAAAAATGGAAATTTTGCAAATGACCTCGGTTTTCGACGAAACCACTTTTGTTGGATCCGGGATGTAAGATTATTACTAGATTCCAAAATTCGTAATTTTTCGAATCAATATGTGAGCGTGGCAAAGGAAAACGCGTTTGACCAGTTTTAGTTGATTTTAATCGACTCGAAAATGACCATTTTTCAAACGGTCTCAGAATTTGACGAAACTAGTTTTGTTAGGAGCGTATCGTCAATACGAAGCTAGAAAATATTTTTTCGGGAATTTATAGAGTCCGTATGTGGCCTCGGTAAATTGAAATGCGCGTTCAAATTCAATATATAGACTTATATTTCGATTTTGACGGAAAGTGATCGAAACAGTCGAATCAGCTTATGATACATATCCCATTGTGTTCGGAATGGGGGTAATTAGCTAGGGACGACAGGCGGTGGGTCTCGTTTCGAGGTCGAATAAAAAGTCAACTATATGGAAATTAAAAATAAATATTATATATAACCACCTCACCTCTCACACTCTCTCGCCTCTCCTTTACCTTTCCCCGATCAGATCTGAAAAGATAAAATAAAATAAATAAAAAACCCGTCGTGTTCCTCCGCTCCCTCACCACCGCATCGCGCGCCACCCCCCCCCCCCCCCCCCCCCGCCAGAGCCGCCGCCGTCGCTTCTTCTTCTCCCCCCTCTCTCCGACGAACCCGCGCCTCCTTCTCCTCTCTCTCCCTCTTCTCCCCTCGCAAAAACCAAAACACCCCCAAATCAACGAAGTCCATCGCCACCACCCTGAGCAACCGCCTGACCCCCAATCGCACTACCTCGACACCACATACCCCCGCTGCGCCACCGCGAAGAACCCCAAACAGCCCTCCTCCGCTTGAAAATCCATGAGTTTTTATTTATATTTTATTTAATGTAATAAAACACGATTTTTATATGTATAAATGATGGATAAAAACTCAATTTTTATATGTATAAATGATGGATAAAAACTCGATTTTTATATGTATAAATGATAGATAAAAACTAGATTTTTATATGAAGAAGAAAATAAAGAAGGGCTTTTTAAATCAATAAAGATGAGATTTTTAGAAGTTTAAAAGATTAGATTTTTGTAATAGGAAATATTATATTTTCATATAAAGAAAGATTGTATTTCTTTTATTAGAAAAAGATTTGATTTTTAAGCAATAGAAAATATGGTTTTTCTATGTAGGAATAGCGAATTAAAAATATAATTTATATATATATAGCGGTGAAATAAAAATAGGATTTCTATTCTCTAGAAAACGAAATAAAAATATGATTTTTATCATATGTGAAATATAAAAATATGATTTTTATCATATGAACAACGATATAAAAATATGATTTTTATATATAGAAAGAAGAGATAAAAATTCGATTTTTATATATACAAAGTAAAGATAAAAATTCGATTTTTATATATACAAATTGAAGATAAAAATTCGATTTTTATATATAGAAAGTAGCGTTGTTAAAAATATAATTTTTAACACAAACGGTGTTGAACAGATTTCGTTGGAGACACGATGAAGATTTCCTACATATGAAGAGTCGTGGCGTTTGGTTTAGCTTGGGTGAGAACTTCTCACTTTAAATTTTATTTTCTAGTTATAAAAATATATACTAGGATGCAGACGGTGCTTAGCAGCACCTGACACCCGTCGTCTACAGACCAT
This sequence comes from Allium sativum, assembly GCA_030737875.1. Classification (NCBI taxonomy): domain Eukaryota; kingdom Viridiplantae; phylum Streptophyta; class Magnoliopsida; order Asparagales; family Amaryllidaceae; genus Allium; species Allium sativum. Next base: position 156,697,865 of record CM060912.1, read on the forward strand.
GGATGGCTTGTATGTTTGATTGTTTGTTGTGATGAAAATTGATTGTGTGATGTGAAATAAAATAAACCATTTATATAGTTAAAAATATTTTATCGTTAAAAATATAATTTTTAACGTGAATGTGAATAAATAAATGTTCATTTACAAATCGGACGGTTTGTTTATGTACACCTATTTGAAGGATATTGATTGGGACGATAAATTTTACACGTCGCCCAACTGCACAAATAATATTCGGTGTTTGTGGATTGAAATCCCACACGGGTGTTGGGATGATATTTGACGTACACTAATCCCAATTATTTAGTTGTATGTCGATCGATTGGTTGACAGACTGTGTAAGCGTTAATTATTTATATTTGATGCTTTTGCAGTTGTGTGGTGCACTTTGGATGATAGTCGATTATTTATCGTTGCTATTATATACATGTGTTGTATGGAAACCATATAATTAACATTATATGGGAATTGACTGGGCCTCATTCCAATTGGGAAACTAAAGAATATTATAAAATAAAGATTCATGTGTTGACAGTACTCATGTGTTGAGATTAGTCATGTGTTGAAAGAAATATAGATTCATGTGTTGAACGAAATATTTTAACAATAAAATTTACATCTTTATCATATGTAAAATTAGAAACTAACTAGAAAATAGATAAGATGAGTGGTCTCCTGGGTATTGATCTGATGTTGGTTTCGGCCTTCGGGGTTAATATTTAGGGAATTGCTCTCTTGCTAATTTACGATTAGAGTTTGATTAAAAATTAAACGATAGAAATCATAATTTTATAAAATATATTAAATAACAAAAATAGTCACGTGTTGACAGTACTCATGTGTTGAGATTAGTCATGTGTTGAAAGAAATATAGCTTCATGTGTTGAAAAGAATAAATATTCATTTGTTGAATGGAATAACGAAGTTATTGAAAAATATAAAGCCGTGTTGATTAGAAATGTGCTATTTTGATGCGAACGATATTTATATCGATTATATTCGTTTTTATAATGAATATTGAAAAGAGATTTAAAAATCGAATATAAAGAAAATGAATTCGAATTGAATTGAAAAGAAAATGAATTCGAATTGAATTGAATATAAAATGAATTCGAATTGAATTGAATATAAAATGAATTCGAATTGAATTGAATATAAAATGAATTCAAATTGAATTGAATATAAAGTGAATTCGAATTGAAATGAATTCAAATCGGATTGTAATCGAATTGAAACTGAATTAAATAGAAATGCAATTGGAAATCAAAGTGAAATCGATTTGGAATGAATTCAAATCGAATTGAAAACGAACTGAAATTGAATTAAAATCGATTCGAATTGAAATCAAATAGAAATGAATGTAAAAAGAATATACAATGGAAAATTCAATTTTGATTTGAATTTGAAATGAAAGTTGAAATTGTTTTTGAAACAAATTTGAAACGATTTATAAAATTCGTTTTAAAAGGGAATCGACGAAATATATATAATATATATATTATATATATAATGGCCTGAATAGAACGCGCCGCGCCGCGGCAGTTCGCGAATTTCGACCATTGACTTCGAATGGATATTGCGGGAGATCCGACCGTCGGATTCTCCTAAAACCGGAACCGTTGGGTTCGTATCGAAAAGAGATATCCAATGAATACTAGAAATTTGAAATCTAACGGTTGGATTTGGAATTATGTCCAAATCAAATTTTGAAAAAGTCGCTGTAAGTGCAGTTCGATGGCCGTTGATGGAAATCGACTGTACGGGCCTTGATAAAATTATTGAAAATATTAATAATTTGTGTAAAATCATAATATATGAATTGGAAAGAACTGGGATGAAAAATTCCACATTTGAAAGGACAAAAATAGATTTTATCGAAATGAACTAGTTTTGAACCAGAATTAAAATCCAATTATTTTTAAATAAATAAATAAAGTAGATTTGAAGTGGTTTTGAAAATAATCAGAATTTCCAATATACGAATTGGAATGGATTTGAATCGAATTTATCTGCGGAATATTTCGATGTTAGATTTCGTGATTATACAGATATAGTTGTGGAAATTTGAAAGATATTTTATATCGTTATTTCCAATACGATATTTGTTGGTTTCAGAATTTGATATTGAATATAAGCCGGTATATTTTCTATTCAGAGCCTTGTATTTAATATTAAATGGGATTTTGGGTTCGTCGTGAATGGTGTCTTAAATAACAATGTTCTTGAACCCAGTTTAGAAAAGAATAAATCTTTTAATTAAGATTTAGCGAAATTGTCCAGTTAATTAGTATTTAATTGGAATTGAATTAGAATTGATTTGTGGGTTTATCGTGAACGGTGTTTTAAATAACACTTGTTCTTTAACCCGATAATAAATAGAAGGTGATTTGGGTTTATCATGAACTGTGTTTTAAATGACATTAGTTCTTTAACCCAGTAAAAGGAGTTTTAATGAATCTGTAATTAGATTGAAATGTGAATTGATAATTTAAATTATCAAATTTGGAAAGTGAGCGGGAATGGAGTATCACCTGTTTTGCTCCAAAGCGATAGTTAAATCTTTAATTAGATTTGAACGTGAAATGGTAATTAATTTTACCGATAACACCGTGGTGTTAGATATGGAGTATTACCAGTTTTGCTTCATGGGATGAATAGGTTGGGATTGGGAAATAAAATAAATAATTACTTCGATGTGGTTCGCTAATCCCGACTAGTTTGGAAAGCCATAATATGGTTTGAAATGATATCCAAAGGAGGATTAAAGAATAAATATAGAAGAATTTATCTTTGATAAAATTAATGGGAACCTTTCCCTAAGAATGTGAAATTTAGAAACCAACTGTAGGTTAGCTAAGAAGAATGGTTTCCTGGGTATTGATCTGATGTTGGTTTCGGCCTTCGGGGTTAATATTTGGGGAATTGTTCTCTTGTTAATTTACGGTTAGTGGCTGAAGAATTTGAATGAGGCGTATGTTGTGCTTATGTAACATTTGTTTATTATATACGCGGGTCATTCAGAAAGGCTTGGTTTATACCCATTCTGAATAACTGATTCGACGAAATGTCGAAGATGAAGACGGTGGTAGAAGACCGGAAGTCTTCACATCGTTTGGGTGATTACTGATGATCTTGATTGGACTGTACACCCAAGATGAGGGAATTAGTTAGTGATCGTCCAGACGTACTTAGAGATCGATGGATATGCGAGGAAGGTGCCTCCGGTTTCGTTCAGACCCAGAACGGACTTGTAAATGGACTGTGTATCTGACATTGGATTTTATTCTGTGCTGATTGATCTCTATTAAATATACATCTGTTTGGCGGCGGAGAATTTATTCTCTTTCTTAACGCCCTTCTCTGAGACGTACGAGCTCAGAGGTTGTATATCGATGGACATCAGTCGCATGGAGTGAATTGCCTGTGTGGCATGCCTAAGTGGCAGATGATCAAGGCTTCTGTTGAAAAGAAAAGTCTTGTGGTTGATAATCAAAGCACGGCCTGTGCGGCGCAGCTTTGTGTATAGCGTGAATTCGCGAGCCTCACACCTCGGTATGAGTCAAAAACGGGATGAGGACCCAAGGAGTGCACGACGTTTCTTTCTAGCTACGGTGGTGTCAGTGCTTAAACTAGCTGACATTTATATTATTTTCACCTTTGTGGTTGTTGGATGCGAGGCGCCTCGATTATAGGTCCTATAGGGCCGGGAAACGTGTGTTCAGGAATAATTGTTCCTCAAATGTAAGGGAGGACCGGTCTTGGAGGATCCAGGGGTTACCCAGAATGTGTAGTCCCGAGGCATTTGCTAGAGAGCTGCAAATTTGGTCCTAGTGACCATATTTCATTCGGTATTTTTTTTGCAGGACACCTGTTTCAAAAAATAAGTTTCTGGTCCTTTTATATATATTCAGTTTTCTTTTTTCTTTTATCGCGACAGTCCATAACTTCGATTCAATTCCGATTGAAATTCTTTTTTGGATATCAAGGTCTGTTCAAATCGCTACTAATATTCACGCAATTTCGATTAACTATTCATGTTATACTACTGTCGATTCACGTAATTTTGATTTTTCAATTATCGATTTAGGTATTTTGATTATTCGATAGATCGATTAACATCAGATTATTGTTTATTCGATAGATCGATTTATATGGAAGTTGAATTGATAATTCGCTTAACGTCAGGTAATTTAGTTGATTATCAATTATTTTTAGATTATCGATTCATTTCAGATAATTCTTTTCAGATTATTAACGTCAGTGATTCTTTTCAGATTAACGTCAGGCTCTTTTTTTGGTCAGTTGTTTTTTGGTTTGGCTATAGGAAGATGAACATTGCAGATGATCAGAGGTACACATAATAAATTTGTTCCTGCTGTTGCTGTTATTGTAATTTTAGTGTAATGATAAATAGTTTTATCCTTTTTCTGTTTTTTCTTACAGTAGTGTTGCAACTGACGTACCAAGTGTTTTGGTTGTCATTGATTTTAAGGAAAACAACTTTGAAATTAGGCTTTCTATGGATTCTACCATTTCTTACTTGCGAAATAAGACATGTGAAGTTTGGGATCATCTTACTCCTTTATGCTTTGATATATTTTATGTTCGGGATTCAAAGAATACTTTTGTTCATACTAACAGTGATTTGCAAGGCATTTTATGCTTAGTATATTTCAAGAAAGAAGACTTTTTAGTTATGTTTGTCAAGTTGAAGGAACTATCTCGTCTTAAGGTTGGCAGCAGTAGCATGTCTTGTTCTACTAGTAAGTCCCTTTGTGTTGATGATATAATGAATATTGAATTTGATGGAATTGATAGCATAGAATTTAGCTTTGAGAAAGAACGTGATTTTACTGAGTTTATGAAGAAAGGTTCGATTTTACGGGGGTTGGTTAGAAATTTGGGTGTGCTTCTGATTTCCGTAAAACTGTTATTGCATATTGTGCTAAAAATGGATTTAAGCCAAAGTTTTTGAAGAATTGCAAAGAGAGAATAACAGTTCATTGTGCTGTTGAGGGTTGCAGTTTTAATATTCATGCTTCTTGTAAGTTTAAACAACTGGACCATTTTCTGGTTAGAAGATTTGAATCTACTCATAGTTGTGGTGGTGGATTTCGATCAATTAACAGTCCTTTGATTAAAAGCGATTTTGTGAAAACTTTAATATTAGATGAAGTTCGTGATGAACCAACTAGAAAAACCAGTGATATTATTGCAAGTTTTAAAAGGAATTATGATATCAATTTGAGTTATTATTATGCCTATATGGGTAAAAAAAATGGCTTTAAAGGAAATTTTTGGTAATGAAGAACAATCGTATAATGATTTGGTTTGGTATTTAAAAGCACTTGATAGAAGTAATCCCAGTGGTCATTCTGCTATGGTGGTTGATGAAAGTACTAATCAATTTGAAAATGTTTTTATATCATTTGAAGCCTGTATTTATGGATTCAAGCATTGCCGACCAATGGTGTTTTTGGATGGCACTTTTTTAAAAGGTCGAAATGGTTGTTTAATGGCTGCAACAGCTAAAAATGGAAATCAAGGTATGTGAGTTGCTTTTTAATTTATGTAATTTATTTTTTTATGCTTTAGTAAAATGAGTGGATATTGTATATTGTGGGGGATAAATTGAAATATGTATATTGTGGGTGTATTATAAAATGATAAATTATTTCACTTTTAAACTTGAAATTTGTACAAGAACGAGACGTTACCGAATGAATATGCTCGTGTAGTAGTGTGTAGCAGAAATCCAAAAGGCAAATCTGACACTAACATGCATATAAAAAATTATTATAGCATATTACGAGAATTATACAATATGTGAATATTTGCATATCTTTTTGACCTTCATAACATGAATTATTCCATGCAACTTGTTTAATGGCTTTGTCCTGCATTGCTTTAAATATTTCCTGGCAATATGCAACATGCATGTCACCATTTGGATTATTGGATTACTTGTTTTTGTTTTAGTACATATAATGTGCATGACTTACACATATTATATGATACTTAGATCGAGATCTGGCTATTTGTTTAAGCATGTCTGTAATTTTGTGTAATTGCAATACTGTAATACTGTAAATTATGTTAACTATCGTAATACTGTAATACTGAATGAATACTTAGATTGAGATTTGGCACATATTATAGTTATGGTATGGCATAGTATACTTGTTTAGTTTTGGTTTAACAAGTGTACTGCAATATTGTAAAGTATGTTAAGTGTATATTTAGATAAATAAATTGGTTGTGTTTTACATAAAAATTGATAAAAGTTTTTATTATTTTATTTTCTAGCCTTGTTATAATTTTTGACACTCATGAATTTCGTTTAATTAGTACTTTGGGATGTATGAATAATGGAGGAAAAAAAAGTACTAAGTAATAACAATATGTTTAGAATGAGGTACTAATGAAGTACTAATAGTATGCAGGTAAGTTAGTAGTAACAATATGTAGCATGCATAACATATGTATAGATCAAAGTAGCATGCATAACATACGTTTTTTGTTTAGTAATTTATTTTATTGCATAACTTTGGACATGAGTGGATATGGGTAGTCAGGTCTTCATAGAGTTGAGTTTAGAATATTAGTTTCACATATGCATGGTTTTGAAACTGGTGATTTGTTTTAAGCAAATGTATACTTTTAGCATGGATATAACAATAATTTTCAGATGGTCGTTTTGTGCATGTTTCATATGAAGGTTCAGTATATTTTGATATGACTGGCTATTAAGATACTGCTATATATGCATAGAAATAGTGTATGCAATACAACATATTTTTCGGAGAAGTAAATGCAAAGTTCTGTAAACATAAGTTTCTATATGTATTGTTCTGTGAGCTTGAATTTAGAGTTTGGGTTTCGAAACATATAATAATCGCAGGAACTGATATATGTATTGTTTTGTAACGTTTGTTTAATTTTATTTTTCAGGATTTTTTCCGTTGGTAATGGGTATTGTTGGAAAGGAAAATGAAGAAAATTGGTCTTGGTTTTTGGATCAATTAAAATGCTCAATTGGAGTTGATCGTCCTTTAGTTTTTATTTCTGATAGGCATTGGGGTTTGCTTTTAAGTATTCCTAAAGTTTTTCCATCTGCTTTTCATTCATATTGTTTGCATCATATGCAAAATAATGTTGCTTCCATTGTAAAAAGTGGAAAAGGATTGTGGGTGGCTCATTTGTTGGAACGATGTGCTGTAGCTGCTACTCATCATGATTTTGAAAGAGCTATAGCAAAATATAGGCAAATTGGTGGTGAAAAAGCTATTGAGTTTCTATAGGATAAGCCTTTTGATCATTGGGTTGATTTATTTTTCCCTGGAAATAGGTATGGTGAGAATAAATCAAATGTTGCTCTTGGATTTTGAAAGAGAGGCATCTTCCCATTACTTGTTGTTTAGATGGTATTCGGATCAAGCTTATGAATCAAATGTCTAAACGTAGAGAAGAAGCTTCTACTTGGTCTACTGTACTTTGTCCTAAAATGGAGAATCGTTTATTAAAATTAAAAGAAGAAGGTTTTGGTTGGAATGTTTCTTGATCTTCTAAATTTATTTTTGAAGTGCATTCACCTATTTCTCACAAAGTTGATCTTGAAAATCGAATTTGTACTTGTAATCAGTGGAGAGTTACCGGTTTCCCTTGTGTACATGCTTTGAAATGCGTTATTATCAAGGCTTAATGTTTATGATTTTATTGAATATTATTTCACGACTAAGGCGTATAGAGCTTCTTACTCACATGTCATCAATCCTATTCCTACTTTTGATAAAAAAGATATTATTTCTGAAGGGTCTTCTATTGTTCATCCTCCTAAGGCTATTCGTGGAGCTGGTAGACCAAGAGTTAACAGACTTAGAGGGTTGGATGTATTTCATGGGAAGCAGAATAAGTGCAGAAAGTGTAAGAAGTTTGGGCATAATCGTAGAAGTTGTGCATTGAGTGGTTGAACTATTTTTATGTTTGATTGTATGTTTGTTTTATGGTAGACCTATGACTAATACGGTTAATGTTTTTTTGTTTATCTTTGTTTGAGATATTGTTGAATTGTTAAAAATATTGGATCATTGTTTATTTTGATTTTTTTATTGTACAGTTGTGATTTGTTTTTGTTGTGAATTGTTATATGAGGAGTTTCATGTTTTATTGTTGATGATGGCTGGTTTATCATTTACTGCAGTTTTATTCTAATGTTACAGCCGATAGTGTAAAATTAGAAGATCATTTACTGCAGTTTTTTTCTTATGATGGCTGGTTTATTATTTACAGCTGATAGTTAAAGTTACAGCTGATATTTTTTATGATGGCTGGTTTATCATTTACTGCAGTTTTATTCTTATGATCGTTATCATTTACAGCTGATATTGTAAAGTTACAGCCGATATTGTTTTATGATGGTTAGTTTATCATTTATTGCAGTTTTATTCTTATATTTTATTGTAAAATATATTGGGTTTTGCTGTGATTTGTTTTATTCTTATGTTACAGCCGATAGTGTAAAGTTACATACACAGTTTTATTCTTATGTTGCTGTGAAATTATAAATTTCGAATTTTGGGATGGATGTTGAAATTTACTGCAGGACTTGAATTCGTTCGTAATAGATGACATCAGTTTATCATTTGATCTTTTACTGGGGTATCTTGATTCGTATGCAACACCATCAACATAGTGATTTTTGGCACTTTGTGGTACATAATGGCTTTGATTTTGCAGTTCTTTGATTTTTTGTAGATGTTCCAGAGTTGTTTTGTATACTTTTTACTTTAGACGTGCCGCATGCTTTGACATTACGATTAGTTGGTGTAGAGTTTGAATTTGAGTTTTTCTGAATTATCATTATTGAATCTTAGCTGAACATTGGATTACTCTGTTTGATTTTGATACTTCTCATTGGTAGGCTTTGTACTGGAAGATGAAGTATTATCTTCTACTACATTATTACACACAGATGTAAACTGAGCACCGTTATCATATATAAGTCTTATCTTCTCATTGGTAGGCTATTTGCAAAGTTTAAAAGTCAGGTTATATATATATATAAAGGATGTGAATTTTTAAATTAAAATTTAGGCTTTATGTGATTAGAGGAGTATATAATGAAGGGGGTTTCAGGCAGAAAGGTGGTGAATATGAGAAGTGTGTGAGGAGTTTGTACAAGAAGGTTTCAAAGAAAAGAAAAAAAGAGAGGAAGTTGGCAAAACAAAATATTGGAGAAGTATGAAGACAGGAAAGAACAAAAAGAAGTGTTGAATGAAGCATGAACTGGGGAACCACGATGTACTGAGAAAGCAAAAATCGGTATGATAGTGTGATGGGAACAATTAAAGTATGGAACCATTTATGTAATTGAAGCAGGAGCCGAATGTTTGAACAGTGGGAATGCATTTTGTGCAAAAAAAAACAAGATGGCTCTTTTAAAAAATGATAAAATGATAAATTATTTTATCTTTTTTAAAATAATTATTTGTGAATGTAACAGTGTGTTTTATAAAATGATAAATTATTTTATCTTTTTGATTCAGTTACGGTTTAATAATACAGGTCTAAAATGATTTGCATGAAATACCAGCTGCGAGATGCCAAAGTGAATTTTCTGAGAGTGGGATCAATGTGCAGCTTCATATATACTTCAACAAGATAAAATACATAGGAATTTATTTGTTATTGAGATACAGTATGCTTGATGGCAGTAAAGTGCACAATTTAACTTTTTGTTCCTGTCTGTTACAATCTAATTATGCACTTCTATAATGTGTACAAATTAAACTAGTACAAATTATCAATTTCAAATAATAACGGACACCATTTGAATTAGATAAAATTTGATCAGATGTACGATACAACTTTCAAAACATTCAAACTCAATAACTTCAAAATCTCATGATGCAACCCATAACCCATTCAGACAAACTTTATCATGGAAATTTCATCAGTGCTACTTGTCACAGTTCAGCTCAATTCCAATGATCAACCGACCCTTCAAATTTTTTAATACCAGCAACCATAGATGAATTTGAAGGAAAAATCTAATTTTTTTTCAATAAAACTACAATGTATAGGCATGCAGAGGAATAATTTATACATTCAACAATACCGTCTCAGGTTTAATAACTACTAACAAAGGTATTATTGACTCTTTACGTTAGAGCTTCACCAACGAGATAAGAACAACAGATTAAACAAATGCGGACTTCAATTGAGTATATAAATTCTTGATGTAAAAGCAATGTCGAAAACTAGACAACTTCAATATTCTAGGATCCACATCAACATTTTAAAATCAACATTAACAATTTCAAATTACATCAATGTACTAGAATTGAAATACCTATATTAAACAAAAATCCTAAATCCTATATCAGACTGAAATTCCTAATTGTCCAACAGTACTGTCGTGTGATTGATAACAAAGAAATAAATCCATTATGTGTTTAATAACTGGTGTCCATTGTGTGCTCTCCAGCAGTATGAATTACAAACAAAGCATTCAAGTTGAAGAGCAGAATTTATCCATTGTCCAGCAGTATGGTTCATCATGTAATATACTGGATGCGGTTTTTGCTCTTACATTGTCAATATCTTCCCAAGGAATGTTTGCAACAATATTTCTTCCTTCCGCCAAATTTCTTAAGTTCATCATAACAAATATTCCACAGTCATATCTGTTGAAAGAAAAAAAATTTAGGGAGTTTAAATGAGTATAAAAAGTGTAAGTAATAACATTTTTACAGAGAAAAACTTAACATTATAGCATAATTAGTAATCATAACTTCAAAATTTTCCTTTTGTCATATAAATTGAATGATTAATGTACTTAGATTTTTGTGGCTTTGGTGTTACTTATGAGCCTGGCTTGGGCTAGAAATGCAATTTTGGTTGATGTACGCCTTGTATATGATGTTCTATACTATACAATACTTTATGCACTTTATATATGTATATATGAGCTTACCAACAATAACTGAAATAAGTACAGCAGTAGATGATAAAATTGTTTATCGTTTATCATTAAGTGATAAAACTATTTATCATTAGTGCAAAGATACATGTTTTTATCTTCTCTAACTATTGCATTAAAACAAGTTTTATATTATAAAGCTTTTTTAAAGAAAATTGTAGTTATATATCTTTTTGTATCTGAAAAGCATAAGAAATTGAAAAAGATAAAATTATTTATCTTTTGCTGTTTTTTTCATATGAAAAAAACTACTGATATAAAATTTTATGTAAACATCAAAGTAACAATTTACTAGTGCAAAAATTATTGATATAAAAATTAGTAAAACTGAAGCTAACACGTTGGTTCACATATGTATATTGCCTTGCCTCATAAATCTGAAATATAGTTGCCATGCACTCTTGCCTAGTTTGTTCCTCAAAATGCATGTTGTTTGAGTATATTTGTGTATGGATGTGATAATAGCATGTGTATATGTATTCCGCTGCAAGTATACATATATCCAAAGAAAATAGCAGTACAGTGTAGTAAAGAATAAAATAGTAATGAAACAAAGCAAAATTAATGAAAATAAGAAAACAAATATGTAATGTCCCGCATTTTTATCGGTTTGCATTTGAATATTTAATCAGTTTAAATATTGAAATGGTAATATAAGTAGATTTATATTTTAATTAAAACAGAGCTGAGTGTATAAAAATAAATATAAAATATAATCGAGCCCGTAATATCACAGCAGTTCGTAATTTAACGTTCTGAACTTCAATAGAGTGTACAGGACTCATTTTAAATCAGATTTCTGCAAAACAAGAAACGTTGGAATCTGTTGAACAGTATCTTTCTAATGGAAGTGAAAAACCAAGATTTCGTCGTATAGATTGCAAGATATATCCAAATCAAATATTCAGAAAGTCGCTATGAAATCGTATATCGACCATAATGGTTTATTCGAAATAACTTGATACCGGTCGCAAATTTGAACAAGGTTCTTTTGAGACATAGTGATAATTTAATTTTTAGAATTTTACTGTAATTTTTAATTAATTAAATATGCAACTTTTTATTTGAAGTATTTCGCACCCTGTATCGATATTTCGGGATTTCAAAATATGAGTCAAACTGCCGGTATTATTATATTTTTGGGACCGTGGCACCTCGCTGAACACGACGGTAATCTTATTTCTGTCCATAGGGGTTTGTATGTGAACGGAGCTTTGTATAACGGGGTACCCTTAAAATTTTATATAAGCCTTAACCCCTAAGAAATTTCTACTGCACATGCTAAGTATTGAACCTGCCTACCTACTCCTTAAATCACGCAGAGATCAAATCCTGTCTCTCACATGCTAATCCAACAAGCGGTCACGATTATTTTTCACTTCACATTACTAAACAGTGCAGCCTACCGATATGTGTATAGTGCAACCTATGAGAGAAAAACTCTACAGTATTTACATAAAATATTTGTTCTTCCTATACCCTATGTTGTCAAGCACGTCCATCTTGCCAGGCTAAAACACAGGAATGCGCGCCTATACTACTACCCAATGCTTCAGGACAAAGTAAAGAAAAAAAATCCCCTTGAGTAATCAAATCGCTACATTGTCTAGGGTGATCGCGATTTATAAAAGCAATACGTCTACATAGCTAAAAACCATACCCTATAACTTAACCATGAAGTATGAAAGATCATGGCAGACCATGCCGAACCTTAAGTTGCCATACGCCTACAACACAGTACCTATCCTAGTCTCTATTGCTTAAGTATGAAGGCTCGGCTCTCTATAAATACACAACAATCCATTTTATTTCAATAAGACTTTCATGGCCTTCGAAAATCTACAGTAAAATCTCCACTCTTCAAAAAATTTAAACATATATATAAGAGCAAAACACTGACACGTCGAGCTTAGGAAGGGTGATCGCATCATGGGGAAAGAAGGTGTAGTTGCGGGTCTCAACAGTGAATGGGAAGCTTGCGTTCTAATCTATAGAGGAGTTTAAAGAGGAGCTGAGTGATTTTCGTTGGGTATATTATTGTGTAAAGAGGTTTACAGTTTGCAAAACATGAATGGAGGGTTTCATGACTCATCTGTAGCAAGAAGATGGGGATGTTGTGATGTTAGTAGGTGGACTTGCGGATGGCGTCAGCAGCTTGGGGGAGTGTAACTACCCGCATTCTACGCATCATAGGATCGTGGAGTATTTATTTCTTTCACATATGGAGTCGTATAGTCATGTAACTTTGGGAGACGATTATTGGGGTCATTTCCCATGTTCATGATTTTTGTCGATTTTTAAATTACCGTTTTGCCCCTAGTTGGTACTGTTTTGGCCATAACTTTTGACTGGAAAGGAATTTTGACGTGAAACCACTTCCATTGGAATCAAATGATGGTTTCTCTTTCCGTAGAGTGGTTACATTAGCCAAACGGACTTACCGTTTGGGAGATATGGCTGAAACAAGGTTTAGAAGGTGAAAAACAGCTAATCGGGCTTAACCAGGTGATTAGCAACTAGGCCCAATGGGAGATTTCGGAATTTGGGGTATTTAAGGGCTGCTAGGGTTAGGATTTCGGTTTTAGACTCATTTTTCCAGCCGCCACTTACCTCCTTCAAGCTCTAGCAATGGCCTCCACCTTCTAATTTCATCCCAAATCATCTCTAATCACTTTCTAATCGAAGATTAAGCAAAACTACATCAAGTCAAAAAAGGGTAGCACCAAATCGGAGAGAGAGATGCTGGAACACATAGAGATTGGATCCAAATCAGAGATTATTTCAGATCTAAAGTTTGTTTGTGGCTAAGGTGAGTGATTTGCATAGTTCCTCACTAATTATAGCTAATTATGGTAATTAGCGAAGATTAGCGAAATTATGGCTCAGAAAAATCTAGAAAAATTCCTAAAATTCTAAAACATCATTTTTTGCCTCTGATATGAATTTGGGTTGATTTCGACTAATTTTGCAAATCCCGGAATTTGGGGGATTAAGGGGTAATTAGTGATAATTAGCGAATTTGTGCATGTTAAAAATCTGGGAAAATATTCATAAATTCTGAAATATTGTTTTAGACCTCTGATGTGAATTTGGGATAATTTGGTTAAGTTTTGCTAATCATATCATAAGTTTCACCCAAACATACTTAAGGGAAAATATGGGGTTTTGGCTATGTTTGATCCATTTTAACCTATCATATTGTTGTTTTGGTGTTTGTGGTTGATTATACATGTTGCTATGACTGTATGTTATGCTTTGTGATTGTTTAGAATAGTTAGAATGGTCGAAAACGCCGTCGAATGGCGTAAACTGCTCGCTGGAAGAACTGCAGGAAATCAGCCCGAACCGGACCGGATCGGTGGAAGCAAAGGCGATCCGAACCGATGGCGCGACCCGATCCGCCGATGCTTGAAGACCACGATCCGACGATGTGATCTGATCCGAGCCCTCCACCAGGATCCACCTTCACGATCCGCTAGCAGCTCCGATCGCCAGAAGGAAGCACGACCCGATCCGACAGGGGCCCCACGAACTGATGAAGCACGACCCGACACGAAGGGGCTTGTCACGAACCGATCCGTGGCGATGGACTTGGAGACTCCGACCCGATCCGCTGAAGGGCACTCGAACCGATCCGATGGAGCTGGAGGACCACGAGTTGATGGCGCGACCCGATCCGAATGGAGGAACTCGACCCGAACCAGTATGGTGACTACGAACCGAACCAGGAGGCTATGAACTGAATGAAGACCGATCCGGAGGATGATGACTAAAACCCGAGATGCAAAGGTAGTCCAAATGGAAGTTGGAGCTCAAGATCCCGGACCCAGTTGGGAACCAATGAGTTCACTTCATGGTTGGGCTTTGCTGCGGGACGTGTGCAAAGGGGTTGTCGGTATTCATAACTTTGGTTCACCACTGAGAGATGGAAGGTGGGCTTGTAGTGATAGTTACATGGGATTGGATTCCGTCATGGCCCAAAGTATTGGGTGACCAAGGTAGTGGATATCGTATGCTTTACGCACTGAGTAAGGGATGTGAGGATGATTGCTATGCTTGATTGTTTGACATCACTATGACATGCACACCCCAACCCCCGTTATCTTTACACCATTTGAAAGGGCACCTTAGAGTGTTGTACAGTATGTAGTGCTAACTCTTTGGTTGCAGGTCCAGGTTCTGGTATGATTGGATTATACCTGTTATTGTTATGTTTTGTTGCTTATCGCTCATACCAGACTTTTTGTCTGACCCAGAGTTTTATGTCTCCTCTTATTACTCTGGGTGCTCACACGAGCAGACTAGAGACAGGTTATAGTTAGCTGGTGATGCGCGAGTAGCTGATTCGGAGGCGAGCAGGAGGCTTCCACGTATGATATATAGATATTCTCCCTGTGTCGTTGGTGGTCGCTACTTGGGCATTAGTAGTGTACCTCCTTTATCTTGCTTTTGCTTTGAGACAGTTTGAAAAGTTGTAATAAGCTATATTTTGGATTTCCGCTGCTATGATGCTCAGTTCTGGTTTTTAGCTTATGCACTGTCTCTCCTGTTTATGTCAAGTATGTTATTATTATATTTTGTTCTATGAGCTGTGAGACATATTACAGGTTCCTTGATTAGCCCATTCTCTTCTTTCTTTTTCTTCTGGCGACCGTCCCGTGCTAACTGGATATGTGTACAGCGCACTTTTGGAGTAAATGTCGGTTGGTGCGGGGCGGGCCGTCACACTTGGTATCAGAGCTCTAGGTTGCATAGTTAACCTAGGGAAAGACACTGGGGAGAGATTGTACGTATATGAGAGCGCGTATTTGTGATTACTTTGGTTTTCAAAAGCTATATATATACTATTAGTAGTATACGAATGAAGTCGTACTGCACTAGCACCACTATGGGGTCGTTAATCGTTTTCTCTTTTACAGATTGAACGATGAGTAGAGACACCAGGGGTGCTGGTAGAGGGACCAACCATGGGAATGCTCCTGACATGAGGACGATGTTCACTAACTTCATGAGGGAGATGCTTAGAGATGTTCAAGGGGCAGTTCCCAATCCCGGAAATGGTGGTGGTCCAGTAGTGCAGGTGCCTAGGGTCGATTTCGCCAAGTTGTGCAAGGATTACACTAATCTTGGTGGGAAGCCGTTCCACGGAACGGAGTCGGCCAAAGATGTTCAGGATTGGTTGGATAGCTGTGATCGTATTTTCGACGACTTGGGTCTTGAGGATGCGATGAAGAGAAGGCTAGCGTCTCGTCAGCTGCAAGGGCGCGCGATGAATTGGTGGAATGCCATTAGAACAGCTACTCCAGAAGATCAAGTTACTTGGAATCAGTTTAAGACTCGCTTTTTTGATAAGTTTATTCCAACTACTCATAAATCAGAACTGTTCAAGAAGTTCTTGGAGCTTAAGCAGAACGGTAGAGCAGTCTCGGAGTATATCGCTGAATTCGACACTTTATCGAAATATGGATGGTCCCTTATCGATACAGTCGAAAAGAAGAACGAGAAGTTCATAACCGGCTTGGATGGGTACTTGGGGGAAAGACTTATAAACCATATCGATGAGACGTTCGAGTCTATTGTAGGAAAGGCATTAAGGTCAGAGAGCCTTTTCCCTAAGTCGAAGACCGAAGTTGCTACGACATCTGCAGAGGAGCCAAAGCCGCAAGCAGGCGGTGAAGGCAAGAAGAATTCTCAGAACAAGAGGAAGAAGAACCCGACCAAGGATGGTCAGGATAAGAAAAATAAGAAAGATGGCGAATGCTTTAGTTGTGGCAAGAAGGGCCATTACGCCAGAGATTGTCGAGAAAAGCCTGGGGAAAGGAAGTGCTTTAACTGGGGCCAGGCGGGACATCACAAGGATGATTGCCCACAACCTCCTAGGGAGAAGCAGATTGTGAAAGCGTATGCAATCAACGCTGTTCCTTCTTCGTCAAATGCCCCAACTGCGGCGCAGAAGGAAAAAGGTGTCGTTATTCGAGGTATGCTTTCTATTTAAGATGTTTTGATTGGGTTTTGTTTGACAAACCTGAGTTAGTCGATAGACCTCTAGTAGTGACGAACCCGATTGGTGGTTCGACTAGTTTTGGCATGATTTGTTAATGTGGTCTTATCGAGTCATGGATGTATGTTTCCTTGTGATTGCTTTGTTTTGGGCTTTACTGGGTTTAGCATTATTTTGGGGAGTCGATCTACTCCAAAGGAATAGGGTGGTATTAGGTACCTACCTAGTGATGGCGATAGTAACTGGAGCTAAGGAAGCTAAGAGGTTATCGTTGTAATAAGTTCTAGTTGTCTCTGGGAGGCAAATGAGTACTCCAGTGCTAGATTGTTTTGCTAGTATCACCTCATGTGGATTGTCCGAACTCGGAGGAGATGTTCCTTGGGTGCTTGTCTGATATTGGTTTAGGCCTTTGGGGCTTGTGCTTGGGGAATGTCGATTTCGACTAGGATGAGTTGCGTGAGGGGTAAATAGTTGTTGTGATTTTTCATTGGATGATATCTTGGTTTACTCGAGGAGTGATGGGCAGACGGAACATGATGAGACTGTTCAATGGTATAGACTGCCCAGAGTTAGACTCGATAGGGTTATGAGATTGCTCGAGTGGGACTCGGGAAAGATGCAAAGTAATGGATTGTTTAGGACCCTATGTTGATGTTCTCTATTGGATAGTAGAACTTTGAAGGAATAGGATGTGTTCGTTGATCATGGATGATACAACGAAGATTAGAGCGATTCAAGTTGGACTTGAACTCGTAAAAGAAAATAGGTGTTCGTTGATCTTGGAGATGCAACGAATAGGGAGACGACTCACGTTGGACTACAGTTTGTCAGTACTCAAGACTGGGTCTGAGTTATAGAGTGACTCGAGTTGGACTCGAGAAGGCTGCAAGGAATTGGATTCAGCTCGAGTTGGACTCGAGAGGGCAGCAAGAAAATGGATAGACTTGGGTTGGATTCAAGTATTTTAGGAGGACTAAAAGCAGGGGTATCTGGGGACGCCTGTTACCTTGGATCCGTTGGATGTGATCTAGTTATCCTTGGAGGATAAACGTACGTTGGACGTACGGTAGTCCGATTAGAGGCTGGGCTTCCATTAGTTTAATTATCCTTGGAGGATAAACGTATGTTGGACGTACGGTAGTCCGAAGGGAGGCGGGGCTTCCATTGGCCTGGGATTGGTTGGACCAGTCAAGTAGGCATCGGTGTATGTATGGAGGCTGGGCTTCCATTAGTTATTGATGTTGGTTGGACCAGACAGACTGGAATCGACATATTGGGATTGGTTAGACCAATCATGTAGGTGTCGATGTGTTTATGACTTTAGCAGGTGATAGATAGGATTTGTTTGATGGATGTTATGGTTGCTATGTTTGTTCCTATCTTTCTTCTCTTGAGTAGACTATCACCTGTAGGGTTCCAGCGATGGGGAACAAAGTGATTGTAGTAGGACTATGAGCCAGTGCAGTAGAGTCGTCATGACTCGAGGGGCAAAGTGGACATAGTAAAGGATTAGTAAGGCTATGAGCCAGTGTAGTGGAGTTGTTATGACTTCATGGGGCAGAGTGGACATAGAAAAGGACTAGTGACTATGGATCAGTGCAGTGGAGTCGCCATGACTCCATGGGGCAGAGTGATCATAGTAAAGGATTTGGGTGCAGTACTAGTTGCATTGAGTAGGAGACATGCCAGTTTAGGGGTTTTGTTTCTAGGATGGAAGCAACTAGAGTATGTCATAGGTTATGATTTCAGACCCAAGACTGAATTGGATTCAGAAACACTAGTAAGCTTGACGATTAGATCGATTTTGAGTGAGTGGATTGGTTCCAGTTAGAAGGACGATCCTAATCTATTGGAAACCATCTCTAGGGTAGAGATGGGTATTGATGGAAAGAGAATGATCAGGTAAGAATTTGATCGAGAAGGGTGGCTTCGAAAGAATACGGGACTAGTTGTACCCAACGTAGATGGACTGGGAGGTGAAGTGCTTAGAGCATATCATCACTCGAAATTGACTATACATCCCAGTGGTAACAAGATGTATTGAGACATAGAGCAGATATACTACTGGGAAGGGATAAAGATAGGCAGAAGGCTTATCTCGATAAGAGACGAAGAGATTTGGAATTCTCCGTTAACGACTTGGTGTTCGTCAAGATCTCTCCATAGAGAATGTGATTCAGATTGGTTGGAGAGGTAAGTTAGCACCAAGATTTGTTGGCCCATTCCCAGTCCTCGAGCAAGTTGGGAATTTGGCGTATGAGGTAGAGCTACCTGACAAGATGGCAGGAGTTCACAACGTATTTCATGTTTCCCAGTTAAGGAAATTCGTGCACGACCCTAGTGTGGCTATTTCACCTGATCAGTTGGATAACATCGAAGTTGAACTCGAGGCGGTTGGGAACCGCAAGTCTATGCGTATTGTTGGGAACAATACGAAGCAGCTTCGAAGGAAGGCGGTGAAACTAGTCAAAGTCCAGTGGGGTGAGAATGAAAAAGACTGTACTTGGGAAACAGAGGAAGATATAAGGAAGAAGTATCCAGAACTCTTTGCCTAGTAAGGTTTTGGTAGTGATAGTTTCTTCCCTTGTTAGTAAACCGAATGCTAGGATAGACTTGTTTTGCATGTTGATTGTTGTTTTATGGTTGATAGGCATGCGTAACCCTTTGTGTGTTTTGGTTAGGGAATTTCGGGGGCGAAATTTCTTAAGGGGGGAAGAGTGTAACGACCCGCATTCTACGCATCATAGGATCGTGGAGTATTTATTTCTTTCACATATGGAGTCGTATGGTCATGTAACTTTGGGAGACGATTATTGGGGTCATTTCCCATGTTCATGATTTTTGTCGATTTTTAAATGACCGTTTTTCCCCTAGTTGGTACTGTTTTGGCCATAACTTTTGATTGGAAAGGAATTTTGAACTGAAACCACTTCCATTGGATTCGAATGATGGTTTCTCTTTCCGTAGAGTGGTTAAATTAGCCAAACGGACTTACCGTTTGGGAGATATGGCTGAAACAAGGTTTAGAAGGTGAAAAACAGCTAATCGGGCTTAACCGGGTGATTAGCAACTAGGCCCAATGGGAGATTCGGAATTTGGGGTATTTAAGGGCTGCTAGGGTTAGGATTTCGGTTTTAGACTCATTTTTCCAGCCGCCACTTACCTCCTTCAAGCTCTAGCAATGGCCTCCACCTTCTAATTTCATCCCAAATCATCTCTAATCACTTTCTAATCGAAGATTAAGCAAAACTACATCAAGTCAAGAAAGGGTAGCACCAAATCGGAGAGAGAGCTGCTGGAACACATAGAGATTGGATCCAAATCAGAGATTATTTCAGATCTAAAGTTTGTTTGTGGCTAAGGTGAGTGATTTGCATAGTTCCTCACTAATTATAGCTAATTATGGTAATTAGCGAAGATTAGCGAAATTATGGCTCAGAAAAATCTAGAAAAATTCCTAAAATTCTAAAACATCATTTTTTGCCTCTGATATGAATTTGGGTTGATTTCGACTAATTTTGCAAATCCCGGAATTTGGGGGATTAAGGGGTAATTAGTGATAATTAGCGAATTTGTGCATGTTAAAAATCTGGGAAAATATTCATAAATTCTGAAATATTGTTTTAGACCTCTGATGTGAATTTGGGATAATTTGGTTAAGTTTTGCTAATCATATCATAAGTTTCACCCAAACATACTTAAGGGAAAATATGGGGTTTTGGCTATGTTTGATCCATTTTAACCTATCATATTGTTGTTTTGGTGTTTGTGGTTGATTATACATGTTGCTATGACTGTATGTTATGCTTTGTGATTGTTTAGAATAGTTAGAATGGTCGAAAACGCCGTCGAATGGCGTAAACTGCTCGCTGGAAGAACTGCAGGAAATCAGCCCGAACCGGACCGGATCGGTGGAAGCAAAGGCGATCCGAACCGATGGCGCGACCCGATCCACCGATGCTTGAAGACCACGATCCGACGATGTGATCCGATCCGGGCCCTCCACCAGGATCCACCTTCACGATCCGCTAGCAGCTCCGATCGCCAGAAGGAAGCACGACCCGATCCGACAGGGGCCCCACGAACTGATGAAGCACGACCCGACACGAAGGGGCTTGTCACGAACCGATCCGTTGCGATGGACTTTGTAATAACCCGGAAAATACGAGCCAATTTAAAATTTTTAAATTGGTGATTTCAAAGGGATTTGAACAATTGAAATAGAATATTTCAATAAAATTGGGAATTAGAAATAGTGAGTCGGTTTGAAAATTTGAATTCAAACTTTGACTGACTGTGCAGGGTAGAAAATATAACGGATTTTAGTGAAACCAAAAATATTTAAATCTGTTAGTCAGTACCTTTCTAACGAATCTGAAAAATCGAAGTTTCATAACGGGAATCAAAAGTTATGGCTGAATGAATTTTCAAAAGGGTCGGTATATAGAATATATAGCCCTGGAAAATTGATATTTTGCATACGACCTCGGAATTCGACGAAACCACTTTTGTTGGGTCCGGGATATTAAACTATTGCTAGATTTCAAATTTCATAATATTTGAAGCTAGTATGTGAGCGTGGCAAAAGAAAATGTGATTGGTCAATTTCTGTTAAATTGGATCGACCAGAAAATGGCCATTTTCAAACGACCTCAGAATTCGACGAAACTAGTTTTGTTGGGACCGTAGCGTCAAAACATAGCTAGATTTATTTTTCTGGAATTTTTCGAATCAGTTTGTGGCCCTGGCAAATTGAAATGTACGTTGAAAGTTAAAAATTAAATGTTTTATACTTTAATTTGAAAAATAACTGACTGTAACAGTCGAATTGGCCAGCGAAACATATCCCATTGTGTCCGGAATGGGGGTACTTAGCTAGGAGCGATAGTCGTTGGGTTTAAAAAGGAGTTCGTTTGAGAAAACACTATTTAAAAATTTAATATAGTCCTCGGCCAATTAGAATTTTCCATTCATAAATTTTAAAAATAAAAAAAAGAAACCCCCCCCCCCCCCCAAAATCAACGGCGAAACCCGTTCGAGACCTTCTCTCCTCCGCCGCCGCCGCTACCGCCAAGCCTTCGCCACCGCCACCCCTCGACCCGCCTCCGTCCCCTCTTCAAATCCGACTAACCACCGCCACCCCTCGTCGCCTGTGCCGCCCGAATCGAAGCTCCAAAGTCCCAACCTTTCCACCACCGCCGATCTAGACCACCGAATGCCACCAAACCACCACCGACAGGAAGCCCTCTCTTCCCTCTTCCACGTCCAACTCGCCGATCATCCCCTCGTGCCTCGATTCTCGCGAAAACTGTAAACTTAGTTTTGAAGCTTCGTGAAAGTGAGTTTTTCTTTGATCTTTTCACTTTGAAAAATCATATCTTTTTGGTGTGTTGACGAAATTCGATGAAACAGGAAACATCGGGACCGTAAGGAAGCTCTCTACCCAATAGAAGAAGCCGCAGATTTTTCTGACATCGTATCGATTTTTAGCACTCCGAAAACCAAAGTGAGAAATCTAAATTAATATGAAATTGAATGGAAAATGTCGTGTATAATTTATATTAGCGAAATATAAATTACATGCGTGTCGTATATCTCATGTACATACGTAGTGTAAGCTATATAAGCGAAGTATGAATTTTACATGCATAGAATAATTGATATATGTGTTGAAATGCAAGTGAAATATAGTAATTATATATATATACTCCCCTCGTCCACAAACCATGGACGATATTTATTTTTGTGAATTGGTGTGAAATATTGGATGAAAAATACGAATGGTTGAATAATTGTTTGTGGTTGATATTGTTTGGTTGTGGTTGAAAAATACCCATTGGTGATTGAAATGAATTGGAAATATTTATGGAAATAAAAATAAACATGCCGCCTGCGTGCGAATTAGATGCATGAATCCCCATTGTCAAAAACCGCGAGGTTTTAAGGTAGAGCGAGGAGCCGTACTAGGGACGGTGCCGGTTTTAACTACCCTGCCGTTATGCTGCCGAAATTTTGAATAATCTTTGTGTGTTAGAATTATTTTCATATGTTGAAATAATTTTCATGCATAGAGATTAAAGACATATGTTGAAACTATATCCATGTGTGGAAATGTTTGTGTGTTGGAAAGTGTTGTGTGAAAATTAAAATCATTTGTGAATGAATGAAGTGTTTAAACAATAAAAATCACATTTTTATATATATATGAAGTATGAAAAATATTCGCCTTACATAAATAGTTTCAACAATAAAAGTCCCATCTTTCTAATAAGAACAACATAAATAAAATGTCCATGTGTGGAAATGCTCATTTGTTGAGAAGTGTGTGTAGGGGAAAAGTTCATGTGTTGAATAAAAAGATCGAACAATAAAAATTACATTTTTATTGAAACTATGAAGTGTTGAAACATCCATTCGTCGAATAAATATTTTCAATGATAAAAATATCATTTTTATCATATGTGTGTTATGCTAAAGGTATGCGGACGTTGAAATAAATATTTGTGAAAGAAATATTCTTTTTAACATGCATAGGAACCAAATAAAATAGTCATATGTTGAAATCTATTTTAGTTCGCCAAAATTATCATCTATTAAAATGTGAAGTGTTAAAAATAGCCACTTGTTCAAATAAATGTGCATGAGTTGAAATATACATTAATTAGCTAATGATATGATTTTAGCCTATGCATTCAACATTAGAATGAATGGTGTTTTTAAACCAAAGTAAATCAAATATGAAATTGAATGGAAAATGATAAGTGATAGAAATTGTATATATGTGCATGCATATCTATTGAACAGGTTAAAGCAAAGGGGCTAGAGAAGAGAAATAAAATTTTGTGCCCGACAAATGGGTACACATTTACTGCTTTGTTTGGGTGATGATTTTATGAGCCTGCTAGCTAGCCGCTTGGTTTTTTCTTTTTCTTTTTGATATGAGACGCCCGTGTGGCTATTTGGGAATTTTCCCAGACCCTCCCGTACAAAGGAGGTTATGGCGAAATTTTCAGAAATTTAAAGGCGTTAGTGAAATAATTGAAGTGGAAACGATATAGGAATTTTTGAATGAACTATATTTATATAAATATATAAATATAAATAGAATTAAAACGAAACGTGGCTGTGCAGTTCGTGTTTTGAAACCGTGATTTCAAATGACTAGTGCGGGAAATCCGACCATTGGATTTTCCCGAAACCGCAACCGTTGGGTTCGCCTTGGAAATATCTTTCCAACGGCACCAACTTTGTGAAGATCCGACGGTTGGATTGTCTGGAATGTTTAATTCAAAACTGAAGAAAAACAGCGCAAGAAACGATTATATTTATATATATATATAAATATAATTAAATTAAATAGAATAACGACGCTGCAGTTCGTAAATTGAAATCGTAACTTCAAATGGCTAGTGTGGAAGATCCGACCGTCGGATTTTCCCAAAACTGAAACCATTGGATTCGTTTTGAAAAGACCTTCCTAATGATGTAAAATTTGTGAAGATCCAACGGTTAGATTTTCATATATGTGTAAAATAAAATTAGTGAAAAGCAACGCCAGTGCATCGACACGACCTGAAACGTCGTTTAATGAAATATGGCCGTTTTAAATTAAATAAAAATGGCGATATATCGTTATAAAATACTATAGACGATATAGAGTGGAAATAAACCTATTTTGTTGTGCTTGCTTGATATGTGATGGTTGAATGTATTTGACATGAAAATTATAACTTAATAGCTGAAATGTGAATGTTGAATAGCCCAACCATGTGATTAATTGATTTGAAAATCTAAATATACGTGGGTTATTTGAAAAGGTCGAGTTTATCTCATTTCAAATAATCGATCGACGTTAAGAAGTCGAAGAGTCGAAGATGGCTGAAGACCGACGATCTCCACATTGGATGGATGGGCGCTACTGATGCTCGTGATTGGAGTAGCTACCATGAAGGAATTGAAGTAGTAGTCGTCCAAACATACTGTTGATTGTAAGGATATGCGAGGTATTGGTGCCTCCGGTTTCGTTCAGACCCAGAACGGACTTGTAAATGGACTGTGTGTCTGACATTGGATTTTGTTCTGTGTTGATTGATCTCTGTTAAATATATATCCGTTTGGCGGCGGAGAATTTATTCTCTCGCTTAACGCCCTTCTCTGAGACGTACGAGCTTAGAGGTTATGTATTGACAGAAATCAGTCGCATGGAATGGACTGCCTGTGTGGCACGCCTAAGTGGCATATGATCAGGGCTTCTATTGCAAAGCAAAGTCTTGTGGTTGATGATCAAAGCATGGTCTGTGTGACGCAGCTTTGTGTATAACGTGAATTCGCGAGCCTCACACCCCGGTATGAGTCAAAAACGGGAGAAGGACCCAAGGAGTGTACGACGTTTCTTTCTAGCCATGGTGGTGTCAGTGACCTCCCAGCCCTGACATTTATATCTACTTTTCACCTGTGTGGTTGTTGGAATACGAGGCGCCTTGATTATAGGTCTGTAAGGACCGGGAAACGTGTGTTCAGGAATAACAAATCCTCAAAAGTAAGAGAGGACCGACCTTGGAGGATCCAGGGGATTGCTGTGTGCGGTCCTGGGACATTTGCTAGAGTGTCTCGAATCGGAGAGGAGCTTGCCCCTTGCCTCGACTCATGAAGGAATCCAATTTCCAATACAAAATATGCGGATGTGATTGTATTACTAGTATGGCGACATAGTAGATGGTAGCTATGCCGCCTAGGATTGATATTTATGATTGAATTTGCTTTTGAAACATATATGCACTAGTAATAATATCAAACACTTTTGTTTTATACGTATGAAGCATTTTTGGCCATTATAAGGTAAAACTCTATCCCTCGGTTTGCGTTGCATTGTGTGATGGGACCTGAGTCTTATAATGGCTTCATTTTATAAAAAGCATTGCGATGATTTAATCATTTACTTTATTTCATGCACTAGCACTCATTGGAGTAAACCCGTTCCGCGAAAGTGGCGTGGTTCTTTGATTTGCCTTATTATTGTTGTTAATAAGTTGAGTAGACTTCTCATACCAGTCCCATGACTGACTCGTAGTTTGTTTCACCTTGCAAACTCGGGTGCCCTCATTTTCACATGGGCAGCCTAGTTACAGGTTTCTGACGCACCTTTTGGCTCATGGCGAGGCTTGACTACACCGTGCTGACTTGGATTTTCTCCGCCATTACTGTATCTATATTATGATTCCGCCATTGGCGATGTAGACTGATATTTCTTTTGTGTACTCTTTATGTATGATTCCGCCTCTGGCGATGGTGATTGATTATGTATCATTATGCACTAAGTTGTATCCTGTACTGTGCTTCTCTGATGTGATGATATCTATATGATTCCGCTGTCATTTGTATGTAAATTATTCTATTTTCTGTTTATGCTATTATCTGTGATCTGCTAATGATGATTAATGTGTTATATTCCAATGATTATCCTTAACACCGTGTCACGTGGTTTTGGGATCGTCACAGCTGGTATCAGAGCTTTGGTTAACCTTAGTTCTGGAGTCTACCACATTAAACACTTCGTCAAAATAGAATCAGTAGTATTCTAAGGCGAGTCGCTCATTAGAGATAGGACTAGTAAAGTCCTAGAATGAGCCGAGCAGAATAGCAAAAACAATTTGATCAATCCATTGTTACCTTTCCGTAAATTTTCTACTTAATTATGCAATAGACTATCATTTCTGTTTGCTGACTTTTTCGTTGCTTATACAGAATTTGAAAAATGGCTACCAGAGCAGCCGCCGCTAGAGGAGGCCGTGCCGGCCGAGGCCGAGGAAGGGGAGAAGTCCCAGCTCAAGAAGGACCTTTGATACAACCTCCGGCAGCTCAATACTTCGAGCTTGACCGTGTAGCTAAGAGATATAAGAACTTAGGAGGCAAGACCTTCTCGGGAACTGGCACCGTAATAGAGGCCCTTGCATGGCTCAAAACATGCGAGAAAATTCTTGAAGGCCTAAGGCTTGGAGACGAAGACAAAGCTATTATGGGCGCCTGGCTTATGCAGGAACAAGCTGAATTATGGTGGGAATCTCTTACCGCCAGAAATAGAGAAGCTGGAAGAACATGGGATGGATTCAATGAACTCTTCAAGGAGAGATATGTCCCAGAACAAGCTCTAGAAAGAATGCACGATGACTTCGCCAATCTCCAGCAAGGGGATCTTTACGTGCAAGATTATCTGAATAAATTTACACTGTTGTCGCCCTATGCTCTGGAACTCGTCGCCACTGCGAAATCCAAAAATAAGAGGTTTATCCTTGGACTAAGACGACAATATCATGATAGAGCCATGGCCCATGTCAAGCTGGAATTCAACGAACTAGTGGAAATGACATGCAACTATGAAGACCTTGATCAAAGGCATCTGGATCAGGATCGCGCTAGAAGCCAAGCCGGAAACAAGCGCAAGCCTGCTGTAAATCAAGGCGAGTCAAGCCAGGCAGCATCTTCAGAACCTCAGACTGGCAAGCCGCCAAGAGGAAATTGCTTTAACTGTGGTAAGCCGAGGCACTACTCAAACGTCTGCACAGCTCCGAAGAGGCAGAAAACAAGTTCTCAAGGCTCGAGCCAAGGCTCTCAGAACCCTCGCTCGTGCTTCAATTGCCGCAAGACCGATCATCTGGTCAAAGACTGTCCTTTGCTGAAGAAAGCTACAGTAGCTCATGTCTATGACGGGTCGAGCCCGCCAGCTGCTTCGGACGGAGCAGGTAAACCTGATGTTTTGGGAGGTACCCTTACCATTAAAAATATTCCTGTTTCTGTATTGTTTGACACGGGTGCGTCGCGTAGTTTTATTGCTAGAAACACAATGCACAAATTAAAGTTAAAACAGCGAAAGCTCAAAGAATCGGTGGAAGTTCATAACCCGATAGGGGGTCCTACTACTCTCGGTTCATATTGTAAAGTGCCAATCTCTTATTCTTTCTACAAGTTTCCTTTCAATCTAGTCGTAATGGATTTTCCCGAATTCGATATCATTCTAGGGCTGGATTGGTTAACGAAATACAAAGCTGAGGTAAAGTGTGCGGAAAGAATCGTTAAAATTCGAACGAAGCTTGGATATATTACGGTTCCCTGTCATGGTTCGAATCCGAATAGAGAAGAATTTTGGTCAGCATTAGAACTTATCCCCACTTCCATAGAAAAGATTCTGATTGTTAGAAACTATGCGGATGTGTTTGAAGAAGTTGAAAACTTACCTCCGCAAAGAGAAATAGAATTCCGAATCGATCTAATTCCCAATGCCAGACCAGTGGTACATCCAATTCGCAGAATGATTCCGAAAGAAAAAGAAGAATTAGGCGATCAAACTCGTCAACTGTTGTGGAAAGGTCTAATCAGACCTAGTTTTTCTAATTGGGGTGCAGCTGTTGTGTTTGTCCCAAAGTCAGACGGTACTCTTAGATTATGTGTTGATTACCGATACCTCAACAAACAGACGCTTAAAAACAAATATCCATTACCCCGCATCGATGATTTGCTAGACCAATTGAATGGGGCGAAAGTATTTTCCCGAATGGACCTAGCTACAGGTTTTCATCAATTGAGAATAGCAGAAGAGTGTGTTCCTTTGACCGCTTTCAGAGGTCTAGACATATTTTATGAATGGTTAGTAATGCCGTTTGGCCTATGCAATGCTCCAGCATACTTTGTCGATCTAATGAATAGAGTGTTCAGGGGAGTTCTGAATAAATTTGTCCTCGTATTCATCGATGATATTTTAATCTACTCCAAATCAAAACCCGAGCATGAAAAACACTTAGAACAAGTATTGGAGATTCTAAGGAAGAACGTCTTCAAAGCCAAATTCTCTAAATGTGTCTTCTGGCAAGAAGAAGTCAAATTTCTCGGCCATGTCGTGTCAGAGAAAGGAATTTCTGTTGACCCAAGCAAAATAACAGCGATTCAAGACTGGAAACAACCCACTACTCCCACGGAAGTTAGAAGTTTTATGGGGTTGGCTAGCTATTATCGAAAGTTCGTTAAGGATTTTTCGAAGATATCCGGTCCGTTAATGAAGCTCACAAAGAAACATGAGAAATTTAAGTTGACTTCCGACTGTGAAGAAGCTTTCCAGGAATTGAAATCGAAGCTGACCACCGCTCCAGTGTTAACTATTATTGATGGCAATCAGGATTTAACGGTTTGGACAGATGCTTCTATTAGAGGTCTTGGTGCAGTGTTAATGCAGAGAGGCCAAGTAGTCGCTTATGCAAGCCGCCAACTGAAACCGCATGAGAAGAATTATGTAACTCATGATCTTGAGCTGCTAGCTATCGTTTTTGCTTTGAAAATCTGGAGGCATTATTTATTGGGCGAGAAATTTATACTATACACAAATCATCAATCATTGAAGTATTTATATACCCAGAAAGATCTGAATCTGAGACAGCAGCGTTGGCTAGAATTTCTTGCAGCGTATGATCTTGATATCCTGTATACGCCGGGGAAGGCTAACATGGTAGCGGATGCACTTAGTAGAAAGACCGCAATCGTTGCCCATCTTATAATTACACCTGGATTGATTGATAAGATTTCAGCCCTTTAAAAAGACGATGAATTCATTCAGAGAATCAGTCAGAGGGTCAAGGAAGGTGAAACCATGAGTTTTGGTATTGACAATAGGGGGGTTCTCAGGTTAAATAATAGGATTTGCATTCCAAATATTCCAGGCCTTCGAAGAGAAGTGCTGGACGAATGCCATAAATCCAAATTTTGCATCCATCCTGGGGTGAGTAAAATGTACAACGATATCAAATGCACTTTTTGGTGGAAGGCAATGAAAAGAGATATTTCTTTGTATGTTAGCAGATGCCCTACTTGTCAATTGGTCAAGAGTGACCAACAGAAGCTAGCTGGACTATTGCAACCGTTGGAAGTTCCAGGCTGGAAATGGGAAAAGATTTCCATGGATTTCATAGATGGTTTGCCGCGAACCAAGAAAGGTAATGACAACATTTGGGTAATCGTAGATCGCTTCACGAAGACTGCCCATTTTATACCTGTCAGATCCAATAGAACTGCTCAAAGTCTAGCGCAGATATACTTCAAAGAAATTGTTAAGCTGCATGGAATTCCCATCAGCATAGTCAGTAATAGAGATCCCCTATTTACTAGCAAATTCTGGGAGGCTTTCCAGACAGAATTGGGAACAAAACTGAATATGAGCACCGCTTATCACCCTCAAACAGATGGCCAAACTGAGCGGGTGAATAGAATTCTAGAAGATTTATTGCGGGCTTGTATAATTGATTTTGGTGGGTCATGGGAAGATCATTTGCATTTGGCAGAATTCTCATATAACAATAGCTATCAAGAAAGTTTGGGAATGTCGCCGTTTGAGGCATTATATGGCAGACCCTGCAGATCTCCAGCATGTTGGGTAGAACCTGGCAACAGACTTGTACTAGGACCCGATATGATTAGAGAAGCATCTGATAAAGTCGACTTCATCAAGAAGCGTTTGAAAACCGCCCAAAGCCGACAGAAAAGTTATGCAGACTCTAGAAGGAGAGATTTGACATTTGCTGTTGGTGATCATGTTTATTTGAAGGTTTCTCCGATGAGAGGAGTAATCAAATTTGGCAAGACTGGGAAGTTGGCACCGAGATTTATTGGTCCCTTTCCTATACTTGAACGAATTGGAACTCTTGCTTATAGGGTTCAATTGCCAGATTGGTTGCCTGGAGTGCACAATGTATTTCACATATCTCAACTTAGAAGACATGTGCATGATCCGGATCTTGTTGTAGAAGAAGCAACGCAACGGGATGTGGAGATAACTCCAGAATTAGCACTCAGAAGAGAGCCATTAAAGATTGTTGGCAAAGAAACTAGAGAACTCAGAAGCAAAAAGGTTCATTTAGTTAAAGTGCAATGGAGCAGGGATCCTAGAGACTGTACTTGGGAAACTGAGGAAAGCATTAAGCAAGCTTACCCCAAATGCAGAGTGGATATCTCTGACTAACTCCGGTGCAAGGTACCTTTACAATACTTTGCATTTACATTTTATTTCCTACTTTACTGTTGTTTCCTTTTCGAGGACGAAAAGTTTTAAGTGGGGGAGATTGTAATAACCCGGAAAATACGAGCCAATTTAAAAATTTTAAATTGGTGATTTCAAAGGGATTTGAACAATTGAAATAGAATATTTCAATAAAATAGGGAATTAGAATTAGTGAGTCGGTTTGAAAATTTGAATTCAAACTTTGACTGACTGTGCAGGGTAGAAAATTTAACGGATTTTAGTGAAACCAAAAATATTTAAATCTGTTAGTCAATACCTTTCTAATGAATCTGAAAAATCGAAGTTTCATAACGGGAATCAAAAGTTATGGCCGAATGAATTTTCATAAGGGTCGGTATATAGAATATATAGCCCTGGAAAATTGATATTTTGCATACGACCTCGGAATTCGACGAAACCACTTTTGTTGGGTCCGGTATATTAAACTATTGCTAGATTTCAAATTTCATAATTTTTGAAGCTAGTATGTGAGCGTGGCAAAAGAAAATGTGATTGGTCAATTTCTGTTAAATTGGATCGACCAGAAAATGGCCATTTTTCAAACGACCTCAGAATTCGACGAAACTAGTTTTGTTGGGACCGTAGCGTCAAAACATAGCTAGATTTATTTTTCTGGAATTTTTCGAATCAGTTTGTGGCCCTGGCAAATTGAAATGTACGTTGAAAGTTAAAAATTAAATGTTTTATACTTTAATTTGAAAAATAACTGACTGTAACAGTCGAATTGGCCAGCGAAACATATCCCATTGTGTCCGGAAGGGGGGTATTTAGCTAGGGGCGACAGTCGTTGGGTTTAAAAAGGAGTTCGTTTGAGAAAACACTATTTAAAAAATTAATATAGTCCTCGGCCAATCAGAATTTTCCATTCATAATTTTTTTTAAAAAAAAAAAAACCACCCAAAATCAACGGCGAAACCCGTTCGAGACCTTCTCTCCTCCGCCTCCGCCGCTACCGCCACCTACAGCCTTCGCCACCGCCACCCCTCGACGCGCCTCTGTCCCCTCTTCAAATCCGACTAACCACCGCCACCCCTCGTCGCCTGTGCCGCCCGAATCGAAGCTCCAAAGTCCCGACCTTTCCACCGCCGCCGCAGCCGATCTAGACCACCGAACGCCACCAAACCACCACCGATAGGAAGCCCTCTCTTCCCTCTTCCACGTCCAACTCGCCGATCATCCCCTCGTGCCTCGATTCTCTCGAAAACTGTAAACTTAGTTTTGAAGCTTCGTGAAAGTGAGTTTTTCTTTGATCTTTTCACTTTGAAAAATCATATCTTTTTGGTGTGTTGACGAAATTCGATGAAACAGGAAACATCGGGACCGTAAGGAAGCTCTCTACCCAATAGAAGAAGCCGCGGATTTTTCTGACATCGTATCGATTTTTAGCACTCTAAAAACCAAAGTGAGAAATCTAAATTAATATGAAATTGAATGGAAAATGTCGTGTATAATTTATATTAGCGAAATATAAATTACATGCGTGTCGTATATCTCATGTACATACGTAGTGTAAGCTATATAAGCGAAGTATGAATTTTACATGCATAGAATAATTGATATATGTGTTGAAATGCAAGTGAAATATAGTAATTATATATATATATACTCCCCTCGTCCACAAACCATGGACGATATTTATTTTTGTGAATTGGTGTGAAATATTGGATGAAAAATACGAATGGTTGAATAATTGTTTGTGGTTGATATTGTTTGGTTGTGGTTGAAAAATACCCATTGGTGATTGAAATGAATTGGAAATATTTGTGGAAATAAAAATAAACATGCCGCCTGCGTGCGAATTAGATGCATGAATCCCCATTGTCAAAAACCGCGAGGTTTTAAGGTAGAGCGAGGAGCCGTACTAGGGACGGTGCCGGTTTTAACTACCCTGTCGTTATGCTGCCGAAATTTTGAATAATCTTTGTGTGTTAGAATTATTTTCATATGTTGAAATAATTTTCATGCGTAGAGATTAAAGACATATGTTGAAATAATTTTCATGCGTAGAGATTAAAGACATATGTTGAAACTATATCCATGTGTGGAAATGTTTGTGTGTTGAAAAGTGTTGTGTGAAAATTAAATTCATTTGTGAATGAATGAAGTGTTTAAACAATAAAAATCACATTTTTATATATATATATGAAGTATGAAAAATATTCGCCTTACATAAATAGTTTCAACAATAAAAATCCCATCTTTCTAATATGAACAACATAAATAAAATGTCCATGTGTGGAAATGCTCATTTGTCGAGAAGTGCGTGTAGGGGAAAAGTTCATGTGTTGAATAAAAAGATCGAACAATAAAAATTACATTTTTATTGAAACTATGAAGTGTTGAAACATCCATTCGTCGAATAAATATTTTCAATGATAAAAATATCATTTTTATCATATGTGTGTTACGCTAAAGGTATGCGGACGTTGAAATAAATATTTGTGAAAGAAATATTCTTTTTAACATGCATAGGAACCAAATAAAATAGTCATGTGTTGAAATCTATTTTAGTTCGCCAAAATTATCATCTATTGAAATGTGAAGTGTTAAAAATAGCCACTTGTTCAAATAAATGTGCATGAGTTGAAATATACATTAATTAGCTAACGATATGATTTTAGCCTATGCATTCAACATTAGAATGAATGGTGTTTTTAAACCAAAGTAAATCAAATATGAAATTGAATGGAAAATGATAAGTGATAGAAATTGTATATATGTGCATGCATATCTATTGAACAGGTTAAAGCAAAGGGGCTAGAGAAGAGAAATAAAATTTTGTGCCGGACAAATAGGTACACATTTACTGCTTTGTTTGGGTGATGATTTTATGAGCCTGTTGGCTAGCCGCTTGGCTTTTTCTTTTTCTTTTTGATATGAGACGCCCGTGTGGCTATTTGGGAATTTTCCCAGACCCTCCCGTACAAAGGAGGTTATGGCGAAATTTTTAGAAATTTAAAGGCGTTAGTGAAATAATTGAAGTGGAAACGATATAGGAATTTTTGAATGAACTATATTTATATAAATATATAAATATAAATAGAATTAAAACGAAACGTGGCTGTGCAGTTCGTGTTTTGAAACCGTGATTTCAAACGACTAGTGCGGGAAATCCGACCATTGGATTTTCCCGAAACCGCAACCGTTGGGTTCGCCTTGGAAATATCTTTCCAACGGCACCAACTTTGTGAAGATCCGACGGTTGGATTGTCGGGAATGTTTAATTCAAAACTGAAGAAAAACAGCGCCAGAAACGATTATATTTATATATATATATATAGATATAATTAAATTAAATCGAATAACGACGCTGCAGTTCGTAAATTGAAATCGTAACTTCAAATGGCTAGTGTGGAAGATCCGACCGTCGGATTTTCCCAAAACTGAAACCATTGGATTCGTTTTGAAAAGACCTTCCTAATGATGTAAAATTTGTGAAGATCCAACGGTTAGATTTTCAGATATGTGTAAAACAAAATTAGTGAAAAGCAGCGCCAGTGCATCGACACGACCTGAAACGTCGTTTAATGAAATATGGCCGTTTTAAATTAAATAAAAATGGGATATATCGTTATAAAATACTATAGACGATATAGAGTGGAAATAAACCAATTTTGTTGTGCTTGCTTGATATGTGATGGTTGAATGTATTTGACATGAAAATTATAACTTAATAGCTGAAATGTGAATGTTGAATAGCCCAACCATGTGATTAATTGATTTGAAAATCTAAATATACGTGGGTTATTTGAAAAGGCCGAGTTTATCTCATTTCAAATAATCGATCGACGTTAAGAAGTCGAAGAGTCGAAGACGGCTGAAGACCGACGATCTCCACATTGGATGGATGGGCGCTACTGATGCTCGTGATTGGAGTAGCTACCATGAAGGAATTGAAGTAGTAGCCATCCAAACATACTGTTGATTGTACGGATATGCAAGGTATTGGTGCCTCCGGTTTCGTTCAGACCCAGAACGGACTTGTAAATGGACTGTGTGTCTGACATTGGATTTTGTTCTGTGTTGATTGATCTCTGTTAAATATATATCTGTTTGGTGGCGGAGAATTTATTCTCTCGCTTAACGCCCTTCTCTGAGACGTACGAGCTCAGAGGTTATGTATTGACAGAAATCAGTCGCATGGAATGGACTGCCTGTGTGGCACGCCTAAGTGGCATATGATCAGGGCTTCTGTTGCAAAGCAGAGTCTTGTGGTTGATGATCAAAGCATGGTCTGTGTGACGCAGCTTTGTGTATAACGTGAATTCGCGAGCCTCACACCCCGGTATGAGTCAAAAACGGGAGAAGGACCCAAGGAGTGCACGACGTTTCTTTCTAGCTATGGTGGTGTCAGTGACCTCCCAGCCCTGACATTTATATCTACTTTTCACCTGTGTGGTTGTTGGAATACGAGGCGCCTCGATTATAGGTCTGTAAGGACCGGGAAACGTGTGTTCAGGAATAACTAATCCTCAAAAGTAAGAGAGGACCGGGCTTGGAGGATCCAGGGGATTGCTGTGTGCGGTCCTGGGACATTTGCTAGAGTGTCTCGAATCGGAGAGGAGCTTGCCCCTTGCCTCGACTCATGAAGGAATCCAATTTCCAATACGAAATATGCGGACGTGATTGTATTACTAGTATGGCGACATAGTAGATGGTAGCTATGCCGCCTAGGATTGATATTTATGATTGAATTTGCTTTTGAAACATATATGCACTAGTAATAATATCAAACACTTTTGTTTTATACGTATGAAGCATTTTTGGCCATTATAAGGTAAAACTCTATCCCCCGGTTTGCGTTGCATTGTGTGATGGGACCTGAGTCTTATAATGGCTTCATTTTATAAAAAGCATTGCGATGATTTAATCATTTACTTTATTTCATGCACTAGCACTCATTGGAGTAAACCCGTTCCGCGAAAGTGGCGTGGTCCTTTGATTTGCCTTATTATTGTTGTTAATAAGTTGAGTAGACTTCTCATACCAGTCCCATGACTGACTCGTAGTTTGTTTCACCTTGCAAACTCGGGTGCCCTCATTTTCACATGGGCAGCCTAGTTACAGGTTTCTGACGCACCTTTTGGCTCATGGCGAGGCTTGACTACACCGTGCTGACTTGGATTTTCTCCGCCATTACTGTATCTATATTATGATTCCGCCATTGGCGATGTAGACTGATATTTCTTTTGTGTACTCTTTCTGTATGATTCTGCCTCTGGCGATGGTGACTGATTATGTATCATTATGCACTAAGTTGTATCCTGTACTGTGCTTCTCTGATGTGATGATATCTATATGATTCCGCTGACATATGTGTGTAAATTATTCTATTTTCTGTTTATGCTATTATATGTGATCTGCTAATGATGATTAATGTGTTATATTCCAATGATTATCCTTAACACCATGTCACGGGGTTTTGGGATCGTCACAGACTTGGAGACTCCGACCCGATCTGCTGAAGGGCACTCGAACCGATCCGATGGAGCTGGAGGACCACGAGTTGATGGCGCGACCCGATCCGAATGGAGGAACTCGACCCAAACCAGTATGGTGACTGCGAACTGAACCAGGAGGCTATGAACTGAATGAAGACCGATCCGGAAGATGATGACTAAAACCCGAGATGCAAAGGTAGTCCAAATGGAAGTTGGAGCTCGGGATCCCGGACCCAGTTGGGAACCAATGAGTTCACTTCATGGTTGGGCTTTGCTGCGGGACGTGTGCAAAGGGGTTGTCGGTATTCATAACTTTGGTTCACCACTGAGAGATGGATGGTGGGCTTGTAGTGATAGTTACACGGGATTGGATTCCGTCATGGCCCAAAGTATTGGGTGACCAAAGTAGTGGATATCGTATGCTTTATGCACTGAGTGAGGGATGTGAGGATGATTGCTATGCTTGATTGTTTGACATCACTATGACATGCACACCCCCACCCCCGTTATCTTTACACCATTTGAAAGGGCACCTTAGAGTGTTGTACAATATGTAGTGCTAACTCTTTGGTTGCAGGTCCAGGTTCAGGTATGATTGGATTATACCTGTTATTGTTATGTTTTGTTGCTTATCGCTCATACCAGGCTTTATGTCTGACCCAGAGTTTTATGTCTCCTCTTATTACTCTGGGTGCTCACACGAGCAGACTAGAGACAGGTTATGGTTAGCTGGTGATGCGCGAGTAGCTGATTCGAAGGCGAGCAGGAGGCTTCCACATATGATATATAGATATTCTCCCTGTGTCGTTGGTGGTCGCTACTTGGGCATTAGTAGTGTACCTCCTTTATCTTGCTTTTGCTTTGAGACAGTTTGAAAAGTTGTAATAAGCTATATTTTGGATTTCCGCTACTATGATGCTCAGTTCTGGTTTTTAGCTTATGCACTGTCTCTCCTGTTTATGTCAAGTATGTTATTATTATATTTTGTTCTATGCGCTGTGAGACATATTACAGGTTCCTTGATTAGCCCATTCTCTTCTTTCTTTTTCTTCTGGAGACCGTCCCGTGCTAACTGGATATGTGTACAGCGCACTTTTGGAGTAAATGTCGGTTGGTGCGGGGCGGGCCGTCACAGGGAGTAGTCGAGTACTCGTATTTATGGAGATGTGCTTTGCACTGTTCGGTGCACGGAAATGTGGTAGAAATGAGCACAAACATAGTACTCACGGTTTTCAGAGTCAAAAGGGAAAAGTGGTATTGGCGTTTTATGCTGGAGTGGGAAAAACGTTTGTACGGGAGATGGCGCTAGGGACTATAGCAAAAGCAGTAGACCGACGAAGTAATGGAAATGGCAGCATGTTAAAATGTGGAGTGTGCGGGATTTTACTATGGGAAGATGATGTTGTAGTGGGAAGTTTTTATACTGAGAATAGTTGGCGAAGTTTGATGGACCACCACTTATACAACATGAGTTAAACGGTGGTGTTGGTACGCTACTGGACTTGTGTGAATAAGGGTGGAAATTACACTTACACAGCAAGTGCACGGAGTAAGTTCTGTCGCACTATTATAGCCATGAGAAGCTGGCGACATGTTTTCAAGGGGGTTTACGGTCAAAATGCAGTACAAGAGAGTTTATACTGGAGGATGAAAGACAGAGATACTGTGTGAAGTATGGAAGTAACATAAGACACGTGAGCATGAAAATGTTAGGCGACAGCGAACGGAGAAGTGTTGCGAAGAATGGGCTGCTGTCAACAAAAATGAAGCAGCGCTGAGTAGGTTTAGAGCTCGTTTGAATTTCGGTAGATTAAAATGTCTGATGTGGATCAGCCGACGCAAATCGTATTTAACGGTTAACGCGCCAAGGTGAGTAAAATCACTAACTCTGTTCTATTTTAAAATATTATAACTATATTTTAATGTTGTTTGAATGTTGTGTGATGGTTAATTAGATAAATTACAATTTAATTGGTTGAATATCGTCATATATATACGCATCATTTGTTGGGTACTGATCCCATCGATTATATATTCCCTAGTAGGAATCAGTGTAAATTGTTTGACTAACATCTGTGAATGCAGAAAACCGGTTGGAGGAATCCGACCGGATGCCTCGATATTTATATGTACTGTTTGTTTTAGATATGCACTGTTTGAACCCAAATGACATTAAAACCCCGTGTGAATATTGATGTTGAACGGAAATTCAACAATTGTTTTGGATTTAATAAATAAACGGTATCGATTAAGAAGGTGACAACAGTCGGCCATAAAACCCATCGTTTTGTTAAGGAGTAGTTTGGCCGTCAGGCAATCAACGAAGTTAATTATAAAAAATTTATTTTTATAATTAAAGCGAAGTTTTAAATTATAATAGAAATTCAATTATAAACCGGTATTTTAGAGTTCGTTTTTATAAAATAAATAAAAACGATTGTTGACATTTAAATAAGTTTATAAAGCAGAAATTATCTGACGATTAAATATTTGGATAATTATATTTAAGATAAACAATTTAGAAATATTATTAGATTTATTATATTAATCTAATGTTGAGAAGTAATTAAAATCACTTAACGAATTTACTGACAGAATGAAGTTAATTTAATCAACTGTTATTTGGGAAAATAATTATTAGATTAATTGGTCTTTAATTAATCTAATGAAACAGTTTAGAAATAAATCAAAATTTATGAGATTTAATTACCTTTTAGTTTAAGAGGTTATAAGTAGAACTATGGAATGGAAAAATGAAGAGTAAAGGTTTAAAAATAAATAATCATAAACAACAGAGATTTCAATGTATGAATATGGTGTTATAAAACCATATTCCTAAATAAAACAAGAAAATACAATTTGATGTATAGAGGATAGACTTATATCTGTTCTAAGGTAAGAACGTTGTCGATCAAGGTCTAAGAGGTAAATAGAATACCCCAACTTGAACGGCTTCACTATTATCGAGGAACGATATCAGTTTGTAACGGTAAGAGATGTCAAGATTAATATAAAGGGAATATGACAGCGTATTGCAAGTCTGAAACTATAGCGATAAAATAAACGTTGTTGACTAGGTTTAAGCGCGACTGTTATATCAAGATTAGTATAAAGGGAATATGGCAGCATATTGCAAGTCTTCGAACTATAGCAATATTATAAACGTTGTTGACTAGACTTAAGCGTGACTGTTATGTCAAGATTAGTTATAAAGGAGAACATTACAGCGTATGACAAGTTTTGAACTGTAACGATAAATTAACGCTGTTAACCAAACTTAAGCGTGATTTTTATATATAGCAGCACTTCCTAGGGAATGGAAACAGTTTAGTTGAAATCCACGTAGTCTAAAGAAATAAATAACGATGTTTGTCCAAAGAAAATATAAGAATAAGTTTAGAAAGAGAAATTGGATAATCGTGTTAGAAAAACGATGGCAGCATTTTGATGTTCGAAATGTGATTAGGATTTGGAACTAGAATTCGACGATGTCGAATGTATTAAAAGCAAATTATTTTTAGGAATTATAATATGATAAGATGGTTAATATCTAGTTTTAAACCACTAAATTATAATAGGCTATATAATCAATATTTAATTATATAATTAATATTGATCTAACAAGAAGTTGACTTAGAAACAGGATCTATAAAGTGGAATAGGAATATAAATTCAGGAAAGAGATTTCAGTAAAACAAGATAAGGGTGTTTATTACCTGAATAAAAGGTTATTTCATAAAGGTGTCTAGATTTCTATAATAGGGATGATATTCACGTTTTAAAGTGAATAATGCTTTAAAAGGGAACGTTTGGCCGATTTAAATTTTTATAATGAAATTGGAATTATTTTTCCAATGTAGATAGGGTGGATTATCCAAGCATAGAAATAAAGAACGTGATAAGAATGGAAATGTTCGAACGTTAATAATGTATGTTTCTGGAACGTGAGAGAACAAGAGTTTATAATAACTGGAAATGTTTTCCAAGAAGTGTAAAAAGGCTAAAACGGGATTTGAGAAATATCTGGTAAGATATGCGAATTCGAATAATAAGAACGAATGTTAAATAAAAAGCGCCGTGATTGTATGATGTTTAGTTATACATTAGAATGGATGTTTGTTGTTTGTGAACAAGTTATACAATTGTAAACAACTGTAAAATCCATTCGGCTTTCCTAAACAACAAGGATTGTTGTAGAGGGTGTCGAACTCTGGGACCAAAAATATTTTAGTTAATAAATCCAATCAAGTTATTCCAGGATTTTGATTGGTTGAAAACACAGAAAATCAGCAATAAAATAAAAAAGAGAGATTTATGTAATTAAAGAAAACAATTAGGGAGTGCTGACATAAATTAGATTAATATTCATCAATAGCCAAACAGATTAATCAGATCTAATTCATGTTTCTGTCACAAACATGAATCAACGATAATTAGGGTTCTAAAAACAAATATGTGAACAACAACAAGTATAGCCTATGCAGGAGTTAAGCTCTTAAACAACCATAGGCTATCAGGACAGATTCACTATTTTATTTCTATAATCCTAAAAGTTAGATCTAAATCTGATAAGCGTTAGATCGAACACGAATATACCCTGTGAAGGAGCATAGCTCTTAAACAACACAGAGTATGAAGGTTCAGATCTAACCCATAATTCAGATCTAGATCTACATACATGAAGTTCTAATCTCTTTGGCTATGTGATTCATATTGAATCATATCTATTAGCGTCATCACCCCCTAATCAAAGGGGATTAGCTAGACATAGCTAAAGAAGAAGAGAAGCAGAAACTAAATAACATAAACATAAATAAAATAAAATAACAACTGAGAGAAAGGAAGAAGAGTTTTATTCCAAGAAGAGAATTACAGAATAAAACTAAGTGTGTTTACAATGAATGAGACAAAGTGTATTTATAGCTGATATGACAAAGGCTACTTGGCAAATTCCATAATGTGGGACTAAAGAATTAGCCCAACTAACACATAAGCTAGTGTGAACGCAGCTGTAGAGTGAGAGGCCTTGCAAACGAGCTAATGTGAACGCAACTTGAGTGAGATGCCCTGCAAATGAGCCAATGTGAATGCAATATGAGTCTTTGGTGAGCCAAATCTACCCAAATGAACTCTATTTGCAACCGTTCTTCAAGCTTTAAACTCTTCAAGCTTTAGTAATTTCAACTTCACTCTTTTTAAGCAAATTCTTCATGCTTTATCCATCAAATGCTCTAAACCAAACTTTTTATCAACAATCTGAAAACACAGCTATAAATACACAATATCAATTATTTCAAATAGAAAACTAGATAAATAAGCGGATAAAATATACACATTTACGTGTATAAATACCCCCACACTTATCTTTTTATTCGTCCTCAAATAAACTAAACTAAGATATGTCACACTTTCGTAGGAAATACGATTGCATTTAGCATATGCAACAAGCCGTTAAACCCCTAGGTGTCCCTAGTAGGACGAGTGTTGTCTCATGAGATTTTTCAGCAGATACTACCCACAAAATCCAAAGCGTCTTATGTACGCAGATTAATCAAACAATATATTTAAGGTCTTTTACATTCCAAGGATTTCACCTAACTTCAATAATAACGGTTTAACCCAAAATTGTCCATCCCATAATTGGTGCAAAAATGAATAAAATTTTCCAAGCTGAATCGTAATTCCTTGATAACACTGTAATTGTCTTGAAGGTTAAGAGTGTGGTGTCAACCAAAGTTCTACACATCGACAATGTACACCCAATCATTTATTCAACTTTTTTTTTTGAATAATTTTGCACCAATGTAACTGTAATGTATTGGATGTGGGTTATGAATAGATGAAGGATAATTTTGTAAGTTCTAAAAAGATTATAGATAAGAGGGCAAGTGTATTAGTTGAATTTCAAGCTACAAAAGATAAAGTAATACTAAGGCACATATAGACGTTTTGTTTCCTTTCATCTCCTCTACTACAATCCTCACTTCCAAGTACGGTAGAATGGATGTGGATGGAATGGAATTGAATGCTTTTATAGTCAAGAATGATGAATGACTATTTTATTCAGAGAGACTCACTCTTTATTTCATTTTTTTCTTTTCCCTTTTTTTTCCTTTTTTTTTGCATGACGAGTGATGAGTGGAGATGGAATGGAATGATACCGTAGATTATTTCATTTGATTCCTCCTCTACTGAACCAACACTTCATGAAAGGAAAGTTTTGTGCCCTGGTAACTCTGCTTCTATAACCTTAATTCAATACACAAGTCTGGATTGATGTTATACAAAAAGCTGAAAGGAATGATAAGCAAAGTTTCGTAAGATAAATAACACATATAAAATAAGATGTGGTATATGGTTATCCTACATTAAAACAAGTACGGAGTGGGTGGTGTAATATTGGTATAAAAAGTGACATATTTTGACCTTTAAACAAAGGTTCATGAGTATACCAATATAAGATAAACTTGTCGAAACAAGGATGTAAATCAACTAAAAACTTGAGTTTGAATAATGTGGGGTACCGAAGAAGAACGCTACAATGAGTCATTTCTCCCTAATTGGGCCAAGTGGATTTTAGAACTTACAGTTTTGAAAATTTTGAGTGAGAAGAAATATTATGCATGAAAACGAACTCAGAAAATCCAACAAATTTAAGTGCAAAATCATTATTATTTGATTTTTATTTTTATTTTGGATTTTTTTTACTTGCACATTCTAACATGTATAACAAGGGTTGACACGCTTACTCCAGAACACGGCTAACGTCTGCACAGTCTCAAGCTAGCATCTTAAAAAGACACATTACGACTCAATGAATAAATAATGTTCATTCCCATCACCCAACAATTCAACTTATCAAACAAGAACCAAGGTGTTATTTGTAAATTTAAATTAATCCTTGTCC
The DNA here is from genome assembly GCA_030737875.1 of Allium sativum. Taxonomy (NCBI): domain Eukaryota; kingdom Viridiplantae; phylum Streptophyta; class Magnoliopsida; order Asparagales; family Amaryllidaceae; genus Allium; species Allium sativum. The sequence continues at coordinate 156,741,254 of CM060912.1, forward strand.
AATGAATGACTTATTCATAACATTTAATTGCTGATGTAATGTAAATTCCCCCCCACACTTGAGTGTGATTGTGTCCTCACAGTCTTAATCAGAAATATCTTAGTGAAAGGGAAAAACAAATAAGAGAATATTTACATATGTACAAAAGAGGGTTAGTGCGTCTTACCGAATGTAATGTGGCTCATAGAGGACCATGAGCTCTTCCTCTTGGTTGGGTATTGGTTCCAAGTAAGGTTTAAGGCGTTGACCATTGACCTTATAGGATGATCCATCGGTTGGATTCTCAATTTCTACCGCACCATACGAAAAAAAAGTCCATACAGTGTAAGGTCCTGTCCATCTAGATTTTAACTTACCCGGAAATAAATGCAGTTTTGAGTCATACAACAGAACTTTTTGACCTGGCATGAAAGTTTTACGTAAAATTGATTTATCATGAAAAACTTTTGTTCGGTCCTTGTAAATTCGTTCATTTTCATAGGCATCATTTCGAATTTCATCAAGTTCATTAAGTTGAAGCTTCCTATGTTCACCTACTTGCTCTAAATCAAGATCCAAAGTTTTTGTTGGATCTAGATTAACCCTAGAGGGGGGGTGAATAGGGTTTATCACTGTTTTTAACTGAGTATATAATATTAAAAATATCACAGCACAAATAATGATTAGAGTAAATAAATGCTGTAAATAAATAACACACAGATATACCCAGCTTCGACAACCCTGCCTACTGCTGCATTCCCCAAGGTTTTTATTATAGAATTATACAGACTCCCGCATACACAAACTTACAGACTTGCGACCCTCGCTAACCGCCTATACAGTTTTGTACACTCGCAATACCTGCTGCTGTACTAACCCTATACTAAAAACCCTGACTGATCTTTGTCCCCAAGATCAGATTTTCCCTGCCTACAATCCCGTAGTCAGTAACCCCTAGTTTTACAGACTAGAAAACTGTTTGAACGATTTTACAAAGAAATTAAAAGAAATGCAAAAATAAACAACTTTAAAACCCTAGACAAAAAGAAATAGAAATAAGGGGTCATCCCTCTTAAAACATGGCTGGTCATTTTACAATTGTGTTGCACCCTTATTTCATTTTATTGGCCCGATCTATTTTCTTTTGCTCTGGAGATTGAAAATGGCGGCGGCTTGAAATCGAAACCTAGGGTTTCTCTCCTATATCCCAAATCGAATTCAATCCTTGATGTATGGATAAATCTCTGAAGCTCGAATGCTCTGTTGCTCCCTTTCTTCGATTTGATTTGGCCTGGAATACTTGCGATCGAAAAATGTGAGTGATTTCTGAATTGATTTTTGCTCCTTGAATTTTTGAGCTGATTATGTTGGATTTTTCGATGCCCTGCCTATGATGAATCTGTGTGTGTAATATATATAGGGTAATCGAAACCCTAAAAATAACTCTTATTTCGTGTATACTGGCTTGACCCGATAATTTGCTGTTTCCTCTTTTTGATTTAATCATCTCGGCATTGAAATGAATTTGGATTCGTTGCCTTGTTTAAAACCATGAATGCTGAGATGAATCTGGACTTCTGGAAATAGAAATTGCTTTGAATTCTTTTGCCCAAACCTTGCTCGAGTTTGATTTCTTGCCATATAAGTATTGAAAACATACTTGATTTATTATTTTGTTCTGTGAATTTGCCATGGATTTTTGCCAATCTCAGTAATTCGAAACATTTCTTTCCATTGCTATGCACTATGATTTGCATGAATTCTGGAAACACTTTGTAAACAAATCAATCTGTCCTCATTTTTCTTGTGTGATGTTTATCGCCTGAATTGAACTGAATTGACTTGGCTTTGAACTGTTGCCAAAAATGAATTGAAATGGCTTTGATTACCTCTGTGATTTCTGGAATCAAATAGACTGTTTTTCCATAAACAGGAAACTTATTTTTTGAGCATGCCATTGATCTTTCCTTCTGATTTCAGCGTATAATAAAATGCTTGGCACAAATGAATTCTTCCCAAAAATGATATCAAGTCAAAACAGTTTTGTTTTACCCCAAAACAGATTTCTCTTGCCAAAAAAAAAATGTTTGCACTGATTTGTGTTTGTATTCCAGAGTTTGCCAAGAATTAATGCTAAACATAAATCTGTCCAAAACATGATTGATACATGTTTTCAATCCCACTTAAAGATTTGTCCCTTAGAAAACATCTTGCTGAAAAATGAATGATTGAATTCGTGAGTCATTTCTGGAAATATTATAATGATTTCTTTGCTCCATTTTAAAAAATAAACTGTCCGTTTGTGATTACCATACTTGATTTGCAATATGTGTGTGTGTTCCATAATGTTGTGAATTTCAGTCTCGACCCTTCCTGCCTTGACCTTGTTTCATGAATGCATGCTGTAGTAAACTTATTTTTGTCCTCGACCCATTTGTGTACCTATTGCCTATGTTTGCACAGCTACATGTATATATGAACTATGCTGCATCACTGTTTCATGCTTTATCACCTTGGCCTTGAGTCTCATTTTGCTGCATGTATGTAGCACTGACCATGCTTGTTTATTTTGCTCCATTGTTCCATTGTATAGACAAAGTTGCTATGATGTAATGTTGTATGCACACTTGTCTATACTCATCATGTACTGCCATGTATACATCCATGCACTTCTACACTTGAAACTTGGACCTGTACGCATCCATGCTCCTATGCTCACTTGCATTTTCACCACTCTTGCATCTGCCATCCACTGTAGTTCTTGATCTTGTTGCACTTAAAAGAAAATTGATGTTGCCATGCACTTTGTCCATGTTTAACTCACTTGATCATGCCATATTATTGCTGCACATCCATGGTGTTTCTGAGTTTGTTGTTGACACTTTTACACCACATACTCGACTTGCTTATGAACTTGTACTTGACATTTGCTCATGTCACTTGAGTTTTGCTGCACCTTCATTTATGACTTGCTTGATATGAGCTCGACCACATTTTTTCTGTTCCATGAGCTTGAGCATTTGTATTTTGCATTGTGCTCGACCACTTGTATTTGCTGCTTTGATTTTTATTTTTGAATTTCTTAGCTCGACACCTGGGCTGCTTTGAAAAACTTGTTTGACTTCACTTGTCTTGAAATGTGTTGAGTTGTGCACTGTGTCGAGCTTGGTCCATGCGACTGCTCCACAGCTGTATACACTGATTGGCGAGGCAGTGCACACGTGTATTTATACATGTGTGTATTTGCAGCTGTCAGAAAGATTTTTTCTGTCCCTGTTCATATACAAACTGTCTGCCTAGACACAGTCGGATTAACAAATCAGATCAAGTCAGAAAAATGATGAGAAACACACCAAAAAACTGAGGCAAATAATTTTTTTTTAAAAAATAAAAATTATATTCGCTAGTGTTCAGTATTATTTCTATTGTAGTGTACTGTGTGTTTCTGTGTTTCATGTGACAGGTATGAAGACTGGACTGACTGTTATTGGGCTGACAGTGAAGCTGGCAGAAGATTGAAGACTGAAGACTGTATCAGTGAGCAATGTGTATAAGTGTCAAAATGTATACATGTGAATATGAGTCTGTATATATATATATATATATATATATATATATAACTGAGTGATGAGTGATGTAACAAGGAGTTTTGTATATGAAATGAATTGTATCAGTGAAGTGTTCAAATAAATGGAGTTGTAAAAACTGTACTATTTGATATTGAAATAAGATATCCTGATCAAATAAAACACTGTGTGAATATTTAAATTTTTGTACTGTTGTATTTTATTTAAACAGAAATATTATATTCCTATCTATAATGAATATATAGAACAGTACAGTTATTAACACATTTATAATAATATATATTTGGTTGTTATCATCGAACAAAAATCATATAATTGTGTATACAACAACGTTATATACAACAATCTCCCCCTTTTGATGATGACAAACAAATATTAAGATTTTGAATATAATAAATGTGTTTTACAGTGAACAACAGAAACTCCCCCTATTTGAATGCTCCCCCTACAACTAAACTCCCCCTATAACTGTGCATGAGTGAAATGACTGATACAAATAACAATAAATTTTCGAAAAATATTCACTCATAAATCAAAATCTCAATCCATTCTCCCCCTTTTGTAATCATCAAAAGGATTCAGAAATTAAAATATAGATGAAAAAAAAATGACTAAATAATATAATTTCATCTTAAGAGGAAGAACAATCATCATAAATCTCAATCAGTCAAACAAAAATCATAATAAACTAAGAACTGGTGGCATATTTCACATTGTAGAGAATGACGGATTTACGATGAATTTTATAAAAATGGAGAGAGTTTTATAAACAATTCATTTTGAATTATTTTCAAAGGATATTTATCAAAATAAAGCACAAAAACAGTGATGGATTTGGACTATAATTAATAATTCAATTTAAGTGACAAGATCGAATAATCTCAAATCCCAATACCTGTCAATCAACAAATCATAATACGTCATAAAATTTTAACACATTTCACAGATTAGAAAGATGGATTGATAGACTAGTTTTTAACCACCAAGGAGTATTTCAGATTAATTTCAATTTATAGCACAGTTTCTCTTTTTATTTTATTTAAGAGCACACTGACCACGCATAACCAGAGCTTGGATTTTTAAATGAGGTCAGTTGCATCTTAAATTATAAGACGTCTCATAACCATGCATAACTAGAGCTTGGATTTTTAAATGAGGCTAGAGACACTCTTATATATTAATTATATTTTTATCATTTTCAGCTTTATAAAGGAAAAAACTCCTCGGTATATGAAACCAATATGAATGATAGAAATATGGTAGGTACAGAAATGGACTGTGAAATAAATTTCTAAATTAATTATATTATGAGATAAGCTCGACTGTACTGGGATTATTGATATCACTAATTTTGAATACTAATATAGTCCCATTTCTATCACAAATAATTTTCACTGTTTTAAAACAAGATGATTAAAAAAAATGAACTCTCCACATTAATATAAAATCATGATAGATGGCAGACAGGTGATAGATAAAGGAGATGGTCGTGAAATAATTGCTAGTTCAAAGATATTATAATAAATATTCAACCATCATGAAAAACCAAATAAAACCTCCTCTTGTTGTGAAATATACTGTAGTCACAATTCATCACAATTTCAAAATCTGATAATAATTTTGATGAATTATAAATACAGTTTAATTTGGATATTGATTTCAATTTCTGAAAGAATAATCAATAAATAATTTTAAAATTGAAAATCAATTACAAGAGGAATTTATACAGATTTATACAAGGGAAAAAAATGTGTATGGTGTCTATACAAAGTGAAAATTCAAAGCAAATGGATGAAAAAAGCTGATACCAATTGTAGTCTCCCTTTATCGAGGAATTTATTCACACCCTAGATATCTCAGATTAAAGAAATTTCAAACACAAAGCCCAAATAGACAAAACTAACAAATTTGGCACATTTATCAGAGCTGCAGACAAGAACAAACAATTATTTGAAGAACAGTATCAGAGCAGCAAACAGATCATAAACAAGCAATTACAGAATATTTTCAAAACAATATCAGAGCAGCACAAACATCATTTTCAAAGCAGACTTGTCAAGGAGATATTTCAAAGATATTACAGACAGACAAAAATGATTTATGATCAGATGGGTGAAACAAATATAAGGCACATCTGATACCACTTGGTGTCTCTATTAATAAATTTTAATCACAAAGATACCGGGGAAAAACCAAGATATCACAGTCAGCAGAAATTTAAAGACCAAGCAGATAGTATAACAAATTAGCCAAGCAGCAGACAGGTTAAAACAGGCAGTTCTTTGAAAAACAGTATCAGAGCAGCATAACAGAAACAGTTTCAAATCAGACTTGACAAGATGTTGGTCACACAAGATGATTCATGAATCAATGATTAAAAAATACCGTTTCTTTGAAATCATTTGAGGAATATGCAGATTTCAGGATTCAATGAATCGATCACACCAGATTATTAATTTCAGCTTCAAGATATGTGTGAGATTCAATAAATCAATAATTTCAAATGATTTTAAACAAACAGATATTCAAATCAAATTATCATGAAATAACAATGATTTTTAAGACCGGATTTTCAAAGAAATTTTCACAGGTTTCTCTGACAAGTGTGAGATTAAATTCAGATCATTTACATCAAATTTGAGAAGTATTCATAAACTTGAAAATTAAAGTAATTTATTTGAAATGACTTGAAATAATGTCAAGTTTTGGGATATAATGAATCAGTCACATAAGGTTGATCATTTCAAATTTAGGAGGTGTGTGAGATTCAAAATATCAGAATTTTCAGATGATTTCAAACAAACTAATTTCAACTGTACTAATCATGAATAAAAAAATGAATTTTAAGATGTATCACTAAGACAAGACATTAAAAAAAAATATTCAAGCCAATCTGAAAATTATTGGAATTGTCACAACTGATAAATAACAGTGTGCTGTAATGAGTATAATATTTTGAGCTTTTCTAAAATGAATTAGAATAAACTTAGAACAGCAAAGGTGTGTGAATTTCCAAATAATTTTCAGATCTTCAAAACAATTTAGAATTCAGATTAACAGTGTTCAAGATATAACAAGAATACGTTAACACCGTAAGGAATTCAGAAAACAGAAAATGAACTTCAAAACAATTGTAGAAAAAAAATTCAATATCTGGAAATGATTAAAAAAAATTAGAGTTCTATACACGCAAAACAAATTTCCAGAATATCATGAATACTGCAAATTCAAGAAGCAAAAAAAACATATGGCAGAGATAAAACAAATCAGAATAGACAGAAGAAGGAGATAGAAGGGAGAAGAAGAAGAAATAAACAAAAGAAAAAAAATCAAAATAGAAAAATATTTATAGAGGTGAGTTTAGAGATCATACCAGAATCCAGTGTAAATCAGAATCTCTAACTCAACAAATCTTGGCCAAGGAACTGTAAAGAATACAGAAGTATAGAACAGCTTGAAATCAATCTCTTTTCAGTATAGCGGTTCCTCAACCTTCACTAGTACCTGTTTGTATAACAAACCATCAGAATTAACCTTTGTACCCTTAGGAACCCAAATCTGTTTGAACTTGACGAAGCCCGTTTTATTTTTAGGGATCCAAGAATGTTTAAAAGGTTTATTATGAAACAATTTCTTATCACAACTTTGATTCAAAAAACCTTTGAAATTTTTAGAGTTCAAATTTTCAAAGTAGTTCTTTCCAAAACAGTTTGAGGGATTTTTCAAATCATTTGAATTTTGTTTTCCAAAAACATCATTTTTCCCGAAGCCAAGACCAGATTTATTTCCAATAGAAACTTGGTTTTGTAACAGCATATTCAATGATTTTTCCCCATTAGAAAATTTATCCAAAGTTGATTCTAATCGTTGAATTTTGGATTTTAGATCGCTATTTTCTTTTAGTAAATTTGAGCAATTATTTACAGCGATCTTCTGTTCAGCACTGGACTGTTTCAAAACCAAATTCTCATTTTCAAGCAATTTAATTTTGGCTTGGGATTCGGAAATTTCAAGTTCAAATCGTTTTTGCTTTTCAGACACAAAATTCTTGGATTTTTCAATCTCATTTTCAAGTTCTTTCAAAATCAAACCACTTTTCACCAAATTTTCATTATCAGCAATTTTAAATTTGGAATATATATCAGTCTTAAAAATTTCAAATTCCTTTTGTAAAAAATTATTCAAACTTGATAACTCAATCTTGTTTTCTTTTAAGATAAGAATTACTTTTTCAAACTTTTGAATATTTTTATTGAAATGAACAAGATTGGTTTCCAATTTCAGACAATTTTTACAATCAGACTTTGAAGAGTTTTTAAACGATTTAAGTTGTGATTCCAAATCATCAATTTTGCCAGTTAACTCAGAATTCATAGATTTAAGAGATTTGTTTTAAGATTGGAGTTTATCAACAGATTTAGTTAAATCAGTGCACATATAAACCAAATCTTCGTATGTGAGATTTTCAGTTTCAGCATCTGTTGATTCTCCATCGTTTGATCCATCTATTTCTCCTTCTAAGCACAGATCTGAATTTGAGTTGACATTTTGGGGTTTTGAGCAGTCGTCAGTTTTTCCATAGAGCTTGTTGAGAGTTCTCCAGACATCCTGCGCAGTCAAGCAATGAGATACGTGAATAAACTGTTCTGTACTGAGATAATCAAATATGATATTCATAGCACGAGAATCGAAAACAATGTTTCTATTATCGGACATATCACTCCCATTGATAAAAGTATCCCAACAATTAATATTAACAGATTTTAAATAAAATTCTATTTCGGATTTCCAGTTTGAAAAATATGTTCCATTGAAAATAGTTGGAGATGAACTGGACTGACTCTCAGAAGACTGACAACAAGGGGAAAACATGATTCTAGAGTTAATCAAAAACCAGGCTCTGATACCAAATGTTGGATCTAGATTAACCCTAGAGGGGGGTGAATAGGGTTTATCACAGTTTTTAACTGAGTATATAATATTAAAAATATCACAGCACAAATAATGATCAGAGTAAATAAATGCTGTAAATAAATAACACACATATACCCAGCTTCGGCAACCCTGCCTACTGCTGCATTCCCCAAGGTTTTTATTATAGAATTATACAGACTCCCGCATACACAAACTTACAGACTTGCGACCCTCGCTAAGCGCCTATACAGTTTTGTACACTCGCAATACCTGCTGCTGTACTGACCCTATACTAAAAACCCTGACTGGTCTTTGTCCCCAAGATCAGATTTTCCCTGCCTACAACCCCGTAGTCAGTAACCCCTAGTTTTACAAACTAGAAAGCTGTTTAAATGATTTTACAAAGAAATTAAAAGTAATGCAAAAATAAACAACTTTAAAACCCTAGACAAAAAGAAATAGAAATAAGGGGTCATCCCTCTTAAAACATGGCTGGTCATTTTACAATTGTGTTGCACGCTTATTTCATTTTATTGGCCCGATCTATTTTCTTTTGCTCTGGAGATTGAAAATGGCGGCGGCTTGAAATCGAAACCTAGGGTTTCTCTCCTATATCCCAAATCGAATTCAATCCTTGATGTATGGATAAATCTCTGAAGCTCGAATGCTCTGTTGCTCCCTTTCTTCGATTTGATTTGGCCTGGAATACTTGCGATCGAAAAATGTGAGTGATTTCTGAATTGATTTTTGCTCCTTGAATTTTTGAGCTGATTATGTTGGATTTTTCGATGCCCTGCCTATGATGAATCTGTGTGTGTAATATATATAGGGTAATCGAAACCCTAAAAATAACTCTGATTTCGTGTATACTGGCTTGACCCGGTAATTTGTTGTTTCCTCTTTTTGATTTAATCATCTCGGCATTGAAATGAATTTGGATTCATTGCCTTGTTTAAAACCATGAATGATGAGATGAATCTGGACTTTTGGAAATAGAAATTTCTTTGAATTCTTTTGCCCAAAACTTGCTCGAGTTTGATTTCTTGCCATATAAGTATTGAAAACAGACTTGATTTATTCCCTTATTTTGTTCTGTGAACTTGCCATGGATTTTTGCCAATCTCAGTAATTCGAAACATTTATTTCCATTGCTATGCACTATGATTTGCATGAATTCTGGAAACACTTTGTAAATAAATTCAATCTGTCCTCATTTTTCTTGCGTGATGTTTATTGCCTGAATTGAACTGAATTGACTTGGCTTTGAACTGTTGCACAAAATGAATTGAAACGGCTTTGATTACCTCTGTGATTTCTGGAATCAAATAGACTGTTTTTCCATAAACAGGAAACTTATTTTTTGAGCATGCCATTGATCTTTCCTTCTGATTTCAGCGTATAATAAAATGCTTGGCACTAATGAATTCTTCCCAAAAATGATATCATGTCAAAACAGTTTTGTTTTACCCCAAAACAAATTTCTGTTGCCAAAAAAAAATGTTTGCACTGATTTGTTTTTGTATTCCAGAGTTTGCCAAGAATTAATGCTAAACATAAATCTGTCCAAAACATGATTGATACATGTTTTCAATCCCACTTAAAGATTTGTCCCTTAGAAAACATCTTGCTGAAAAATGAATGATTGAATTCGTGAGTCATTTCTGGAAATATTATAATGATTTCTTTGCTCCATTTTAAAAAGACAAACTGTCCATTTGTGATTACCATACTTGATTTGCAATATGTGTGTGTGTTCCATACTGTTGTGAATTTCAGTCTCGACCCTTCCTGCCTTGACCTTGTTTCATGAATGCATGCTGTAGTAAACTGATTTTGTCCTCGACCCATTTGTGTACCTGTTGCCTATGTTTGCACAGCTACATGTATATATGAACTATGCTGCATCACTGTTTCATGCTTTATCACCTTGGCCTTGAGTCTCATTTTGCTGCATGTATGTAGCACTGACCATGCTTGTTTATTTTGCTCCATCGTTCCATTGTATACACAAAGTTGCTATGATGTAATGCTGTATGCACACTTGTCTATACTCATCATGTACTGCCATGTATACATCCATGCACTTGTACACTTGAAACTTGGACCTGTACGCATCCATGCTCCTATGCTCACTTGCATTTTCACCACTCTTGCATCTGCCATCCACTGTAGTTCTTGATCTTGTTGCACTTAAAAGAAAATTGCTGCTACCATGCACTTTGTCCATGTTTAACTCACTTGATCATGCCATATTATTGCTGCACATCCATGGTATTTCTGAGTTTGCTGTTGACACTTTTACACCACATACTCGACTTGCTTATGAACTTGTACTTGACATTTGCACATGTCACTTGAGTTTTGCTGCACCTTCATTTATGACTTGCTTGATATGAGCTCGACCACATTTTTTCTGTTCCATGAGCTTGAGCATTTGTATTTTGCATTGTGCTCGACCACTTGTATTTGCTGCTTTGATTTTTATTTTTGAATTTCTTGGCTCGACACCTGGGCTGCTTTGAAAAACTTGTTTGACTTCACTTGTCTTGAAATGTGTTGAGTTGTGCACTGTGTCGAGCTAGGTCCATGTGACTGCTCCACAGCTATATACACTGATTGGCAAGGCAGTGCACACGTGTATTTATACACGTGTGTATTTGCAGCCGTCAGAAAGATTTTTTCTGTCCCTGTTCATATACAAACTGTCTGCCTAGACACAGTCGGATTAACAAATCAGATCAAGTCAGAAAAATGATGAGAAACACACCAGAAAACTGAGGCAAATAAAAAAAATTAAAAATAAAAATTATATTCGCTAGTGTTCAGTATTATTTCTATTGCAGTGTACTGTGTGTTTCTGTGTTTCATGTGACAGGTATGAAGACTGTACTGACTGTTATTGGGCTGACAGTGAAGCTGGCGGAAGACTGAAGACTGTATCAGTGAACAATGTGTATAAGTGTCAAAATGTATACATGTGAATATGAGTCTATATATATATATAACTGAGTGATGAGTGATGTAACAAGGAGTTTTGTATATGAAATGAATTATATCAGTGAAGTGTTCAAATAAATGGAGTTGTAAAAACTGTACTATTTGATATTGAAATAAGATATCCTGTTCAAATAAAACACTGTGTGAATATTTAAATTTTTGTACTGTTGTATTTTATTTAAACAGAAATATTATATTCCTATCTATAATGAATATATAGAACAGTACAGTTATTAACACATTTATAATAATATATATTTGGTTGTTATCATCGAACAAAAATCATATAATTGTGTATACAACAACGTTATATACAACAGTTTTTATTGCCCATAACGCCTTATGTTCTAGTTCAACTGGCAAGTGACATGGCTTACCAAAAATCAACCGATAAGGGGACATACCTAAGTTTGTTTTAAAAGCAGTGCGGTAAGCCCAAAGAGCGTCGGTTAACTTTTGGGACCAATCTTTACGATTTCGATTCACAATTTTCTCAAGGATTTTGTAACAACCCGTAAAATGCGAGCCAGTTTGAAATTTTTATTTTGGCAATTTTAGCGAATTTTGATTATTTAAAATGAATTATTTTAAATAATATCGACGAGAAATTTATTTTGAATATAAATCGAACGTATATATTATATACGTCGTCGTTAGAATATAAATATTTATATATAATTATAAATAGAATTGAAAATGGCGCGGTAGTTCGATAATTCGATTTCAAACTTCAATTGAATGTACCGGGTGCAAAATAATCCGGATTTTAGTGAAACCAAAAATCATAGGATCTATTTGATAGTATCTTTCCAACGAATCCGAAGAACTGAGATTTCATCTTAGAAATGATAAGATATGTCCAGTTTAAAATTAGAAATAGTCGCTGTGGAATTTATATATATTTTTATATATATAAGGCCCTTAAAAATAGCAATTTTGCAAACGACCTCGGATTTCGACGAAACCAGTTTTGTTGGGTCCGTGATGTTAAGTTATTGCTAGATTCCAAATTTCATAATTTTTCAAATCAATATGTGAGCGTGGCGAAGGAAAACGCGTTTGACCAGTTTCAGTTGATTTTAATCGACTGGAAAATGGCCATTTTTCAAACGATCTCAGAATTCGACGAAACTAGTTTTGTTAGGACCGTATCGTCAGTACGAAGCTAGAAAATATTTTTCTGGAATTTTTCTAGTTAGTATGTGGCCCCGGTAATTTGAAATGTATGTTTAAAATTCAAAATAAGGATTTAAATGAAAATTCAGCAGAAACTGATTGTAACGATCAAACCAGCTTACGATACATATCCCATTGCGTTCGGAATGGGGGTATTTAGCTATGGGCGACAGTCGTTGAGTTCAGATTGGGGTTCGTTTGAAAAGTCAACCTTTTAGTAAATTAAAGAAAAATAAAATAAAATTAATATATATATTCTCTCCTTCATACCCCCCCACCCCGATTCATTTCAGAAGCAAAACAAAAAAAAACCCTAGTTATCGACAGCCCCCCCCCCCCCCTGAAGCGCCGCCGCCCATCGCCGTACCTCCCCCCTCCCTCGTCGAGCCCACCGAAGCCCCCTCCCTCGACGAGCCCACCGAAGCCCCACTCGTACGCGATGCTGAAGCCGCGACCCCCCCCCTCTCTCAGCCACTGACGAACGGAGATGCCCCCCCCTGTAAGTATTTTATTGTTTTATTTTAATTCGTTAAAAACTGAATTGTTTTTTTTTAAAGAATTAAAACAGTTTTTTTTAAAAAAAAGGATTTAAAAACTGAACTGATTTTTATATAAAATAAAAACTGAATTTTATTTTAGGTTAAAACTGAATTTTATTTTAGGTTAAAACTGAATTTTATTTTTAGTATAAAACTGAATTTTATTTTAAGGTCTAATATAGGAAAAAGGTTTTAACTTTAGAATAGGAAAAGGTTTGATTTTTTTTTTTTCGTATAGAAAAAGCTTCGATAGAAAAATAGAATTTTTATATATTGAACTTCGATAGAAAAATAGAATTTTTATATATTGAACTTCGATAGAAAAATAGGATTTTTATATATTGAACTTCGATAGAAAAATAGGATTTTTATATATTGAACTTCGATAGAAAAATAGAATTTTTATATATTGAACTTCGATAGAAAAATAGGATTTTTATATATTGAACTTCGAAATAAAAATATGATTTTTATATAGTGAACTTCGAAAGAAAAATAGGATTTTTATATATTGAATAGCGAAGTAAAATTCGATTTTTATATATTGAACTTTGAAGTAAAAATTCGATTTTTATATATTGAACTTTGAAGTAAAAATTCGATTTTTATATATTGAACTTTGAAGTAAAAATTCGATTTTTGTATATTGAACTTTGAAGTAAAATTCGATTTTTATATATTGAACTTTGAAGTAAAAATTCGATTTTTATATATTGAACTTTGAAGTAAAAATTCGATTTTTATATATTGAACTTTGAAGTAAAAATTCGATTTTTATATATTGAACTTTGAAGTAAAAACTCGATTTTTACATATGTAGTGAAAGCGGACAACGAAGGTGACAAAAAGGCAAAACGACGAAGACTTCTGCAAATGAAGAGCCGTGGAGCTAGGATAGCTATGTGTGAGAACTTCTCACCTTTCAATTTAATTTTTCTAGTTATATATATACTAGGATGCAGATGGTGCTTAGTAGCACCCGACACAATCGTCCACAGACCATGGACTTGTTTGTTTGGCTGTTTGGTGATTGATTGCGATATTGGTTTGAATGTGGTTTGTGGTGTGAAAAATCGAATCGATAAATTGGTTAGGATTAGACGTGCGCCGTTATAAGGCGAAGGAGTAAGGCTAGGTTAGACTCTTACTCCAAATTTTGTGGTTTGCAAAATGAAATTGATTTGATTGATGTGTGAATGGCGTGGGCCTTCACTAGACCGGGGATAAGGCTAGGCCTTGTCCCGTTTCTAGTATCGTGCCGTTATGCCGCCGAAATTTTCTAAAATATGTTAGAAAAATAAAAATATCATTTTATTGTGTAAATGAATTGAATAGAAATTCATAGGTTGAAATAAAATGTTTTATCGTTAAAAATATAATTTTTAACGTGAAGTGAATAAAATAGAATATTCATTTACAAACCAGACGGTTTGTTTATGTACACCTATTTGAATGACATTGATTGGGACGATAAATTTTACACATCGCCCAACAGCACAAATAAAATATGTGTTTGATTGTTTGAAACCCCACACGGGTGTTGGGATGAAATTTGAAGTTCACTCATCCTGATTGATTAAATATGTCGATCGATTGATTGACAGGCTGTTATAAGCGTTGAATATCTATATTTGATGCTTTTACAGTGTAGTGCACTTTGGTTGATGGTTGATTATTTTCAATGTTATTATATACATGTGTTGTATGAAAATCCATATAATTAACTTTATATGGTAATTGATTGGGCCTCATTCCAATTTGAAAAATAAAGAATATTATAAAATAAAAGTTCATGTGTTGACAGTACTCATCCATTGAGATTGGTCATGTGTTGAACGAAATATTTTAGTAATAAAATTTATATCTTTATCAATATAAAATAAAGGTTCATGTGTTGACAGTACTCATCCATTGAGATTGGTCATGTGTTGAACGAAATATTTTAGTATTGACAACTATTTTGAAAAAGAAATATTTGAAATAGAATATTTGAAAATAGAAATATATGAAGCCGTATTGATTAGATTGACGCCATTTGGACGTGAACGATATTTATATCGATGGAAACGATTTCGAAATGAATTGAATTGAAAACGATTTCGAAATGAATTGAATTGAAAACGATTTCGAAATGAATTGAATTGAAAACAATTTCGAAATGAATTGAATTGAAACCGATTTCGAAATGAATTGAATTGAAAACGATTTCGAAATGAATTGAATTGAAAACGATTTCGAAATGAATTGAATTGAAAACGATTTCGAAATGAATTGAATTGAAAACGATTTCGAAATGAATTGAATTGAAAACGATTTCGAATTGAATTGAAAGCAAATTGAAACGAATTCGAATTGAATTGAATAGAAATGAATTTTAAAACGAATTTATAGAGAAGAATTCAATTTTGATTTGAATTGAAACGGAAGTTGAAATTGCTTTTGAATCGAATTTAAAACTATTTATATAATTCGTTTTAAATAGAAATCGACGAAATATATTATATATATATATTATATATATATAATATAATGGCCTGAATAGAACGCGCCGCGCCGCGGCAGTTCGTGAATTTCGACCATTTATTTCAAACGGACATTGCGGGAGATCCGACCGTCGGATTCTCCTAAAACCGGAACCGTTGGGTTCGTATCGAAAAGAGCTTTCTAATGAATGTTAGAAATTTGAAATCTAACGGTTGGATTTGGAGATACGTCCAAATCAAATTCGAAAAAGGTCGCTGTAAGTGCAGTTCGATGACCGTTGATGGAAATCGACTGTACAGGCCTTGATAAAATTATTAAAAATAGTAATAATTTGTGTAAAATCATAAGAAATGATTTGAGAAGAATTGGGATGAAAATTTCCATATTTGAAAAGATAAAAATAGATTTTTATCGAAATGAACTAGTTTTGAACTAGAATTATAATTCTATTTATTTTTAAATAAATAAATTGAATTTTAAATGGTTTTGAAAATAACCAAAATTTCCAATGATTGCATTGGAGTGGATTTGAATCGAAATTGTCTTCGGAATATTTCGATGTTGGAATTCGTGATTATATAGGTGAGGTTATGGAAATTTGAAAGATATATATTTATATCGTTATTTCCAATACGACATTTGTCAATCGTGGAATTCGATATTGAATATAAGCCGATATATTTTCTGTTCAGAGCCTTGTATTGAATATCGAATGTGATTTGGGTTTGTCGTGAATGGTGTCTTCACTAACACTGTTCTTGAACCCAGTTGAGAAAAGATTAAATCTTTTTATTTAGATTTAATGAAGTGTACCAATTAAATAATATTTAATTGGAATTGAATCGATATTGATTTTTGGGTTTATCGTGGACAGTGTTTTAAATAACACTCGTTCTTTAACCCGATGATTAATGAATGTGATTTTGGGTTTATCGTGAACCGTGTTTTTAAATGACACTGATTCTTTAACCCAGTCAAAGATTAAAACTAAGTGGAGTTTTAATGAATCTTTAATTAGATTGAAAAGATCGAGAATGGAGTATCACCAGTTTTACTCCAGGCGATAGTTAAATCTTTAATAAGATTTGAACGTGAAATGGTAATTGAATTTACCGATAACACCATGGTGTTATATATGAAGTATAACCAGTTTTACTTCATGGGATGAATAGGTTGGGATTGGGAAATTAAAACAAATGATTACTTCGGTAAGGTTCGCTAATCCCGACTAGTTTGAATTGATATTCAAAAGTTGATTAAAGAATAAATTCAAGAATTTATCTTTGATAAAATTAATGGGAACCTTTCCGTATGAATGTGAAATTAGAAACTAACTGTCGGTTAGCTAAGTAGAATGGTTTTCTGGATATTGATCTGATGTTGGTTTCGGCCTTCGGGGTTAATATTTGGGGAATTATTCTCTTGATTAATTTACGGTTAGTGACTGATGGATTGGAATGAGGCGTATGTTGTGTTTGTGTAACACTTATTTAAAATATACGCGAGTTATTCGGGAAGACCGGGTTTATCCCATTCTGAATAACTGATACGACGATAAGTCGAAGATGAAGACGATGGTCGAAGACCGGAGGTCTTCACGTCGTTTGGGTAATTACTGATGATCTTGATTGGGCTGTACACCCAAGAAGATGGAAACAGTTAGTGATCGTCCAGACGTACTTGGAGATCGATGGATATGCGGGGTACTAGGTGCCTCCGGTTTCGTTCAGACCCAGAACGGACTTGTAAATGGACTGTGTGTCTGACATTGGATTTTAGTCCGTGTGATTGATCTCTATTAAATATATATCTGTTTGGCGGCGGAGAATTTATTCTCTTGCTTAACGCCCTTCTCTAAGACGTACGAGCTCAGGGGTTATATATTGATGGATATCAATCGCATGGAGTGAATTGCCTGTGTGGCATGCCTAAGTGGCAAATGATCAAGGCTTCTGTTGAAAAGCAAAGTCTTGTGGTTGATGATCGAAGCACGGCCTTTGTGGCGTAGCTTTGTGTAACGTTGATTCGCGAGTATCACACCCGGTATGAATCAAAAACGGGAGACGGACCTCAGGGAGGGCCTACGTTTCCTCCTAGCTAAAAGTGGCGTCAGTGGTTTTACACGCCCTGACGAGTTTGACTTATGTTGTTGTTGTTGTTGCGAGGCGCCTCGGATTGATCGGTCGTTCTCGAACCGATGGAGTCATTTAGTTGGCTCGCTTACGCCCCAAAGGGCGGCGAAACGTAGTGCTCAGGTATAATAATCCACATCGGTGGACCGGCCCTGAGGATCCATGGGGCAGTTGCGGCTGTTCCTGAGACTCGGGCTAGGCAGTCTCGAATCATTGAGGATCTTGCCCCTAGCCTCGGTTCATACCATAAATGATAACCCAACTTCCAATACGACATTTGCGGTTTTGATTGTAAACTTATATATGGCGACATAGTGTTATGGGCCATTCATGCCGCCTATGATTGATACTTATGGTTTGAAGTTGTTTTATACACTATGCACTTATAATAGTATCAAACGATTTGTTTTAAACGTATCAAGCATTCTTTGGCTGTTATAAGGGAAAACCCTATCCTCGGCTGCGTTGCATTGTGTGATAGGACCTGGGTCTTATAACAGCTTCATTTTTCTTTATTTAGCATTGCGCTGTTTGTTTTATGCACTGGTATTCTTGGGAGGAAACCCGTTCCGTGTTATACGGCGTGGTCCCTTGATTTACCTAATGATTTAAAATAAAGATTAACTGTTTTAGTTCTTACACCAGTCCCATGACTGACCTGGAGTTTATTGTTTTAACCTAAACTCTGGGTGCCCTTATTTTGACACGGGCAGCTAGTAGTTTTGGTTTTGCAGATTTATATTCACAGGATCCTGGTTTACAGCTGGAACGATATCCGGAAAGCTTTGTATCCGTATATCTCTTCTAGTTGTGTATTGTATTATTTTCCGCTGCTATGTATTTAAATGTAATTTAAATCTCTGATATTTCTATGTAATATTCATTTATACTCTATATATTCTTGTAATCTGATGCATTGTTGTAATATACAATGAAATGTTCTTCTGTTTGCGTTCTGTTGTGGTTTGTTCTCGAACTATCCGACGCTTTACTTTAGGGGGAAGTTACGGGTTTTCACTGTTGGTATCAGAGCTTTGGTTTACAAAGCAGAGAACAAGGCACATTAGAACCATATGAAAGAATTCATCAGATATTGGATTAGCTATATCCAATGGGAACGACTCGTTAGGGATGGGATCAGTAGTATCCTAGAACGAGTGTAAGGAGTATATTTTTCTAATGAAAACAAATTTTGTTTTGCAAATTTAAATCAACTATTCGTATTTGATTATTTGTTTATATTGATGTGGACAATCCAGTATATATAGATTTTGCGTATACGTCTGATCCGCGTGTATTCGAAATTTTAATATACTGGATAGATATAGAATTACACTCTAGTCGCCCGGGGGTGATTCTGATGATTGATATATCATCATCAGAATTTATATTCGAGTGACGAACGTGTAGTATCTATATATTTCCATTAGACTGGTGTGAGAACCAAAATTAAATAGGGCTAATTGTTGTGATTTGGCATCAAAAACATGATTTTTGACTATGTATCGAAATTATGAATTTGAAACTCTAATTCACTAATTGATTGATGATTGTGTTGTTTGTTTAATTGTTTGATAATTTTGAACCATTACGCCTAATTGTATCAAATAATGAATTGTATTGAAAATTGGTCGCATCTGCTTGCATATACATGTATATCATTGAACAGGTCATAGCAAGGAGGCTAGAGCAGAGAATAAAATTTGTTTGCCCGACAAATAGGTACATGTTTACTACATAATTTCCTGTTTCGTTTGGGTGATGATGATTTTGTGAGCCTATTGGCTAGCCGCTTGGCTTTTTCTTTTTCTTTTTGAGATCTGAAGGACCGGGGAAGCTATTTGAAATTCCTCGATGCTCCCGGTGCAGGGGAGGTTATGGCGAAATTTTTCGAAAATTTAGGGAGTTAGCCAAATTTTTGAAAATTTGAAAATTCTCAGAAACTGAAAAGTTGGAGAATGAAAGCCAGATCGAACGTAGAGTTGATTAATCAAACCACTTTCGACTTTGTTCCTTTTCGGGGACGAAAAGTTTTAAGTGGGGGAGATTGTAACAACCCGTAAAATGCGAGCCAGTTTGAAATTTTTATTTTGGCAATTTTAGCGAATTTTGATTATTTAAAATGAATTATTTTAAATAATATCGACGAGAAATTTATTTTGAATATAAATCGAACGTATGTATTATATACGTCGTCGTTAGAATATAAATATTTATATATAATTATAAATAGAATTGAAAATGGCGCGGTAGTTCGATAATTCGATTTCAAACTTCAATTGAATGTACCGGGTGCAAAACAATCCGGATTTTAGTGAAACCAAAAATCATAGGATCTATTTGATAGTATCTTTCCAACGAATCCGAAGAACTGAGATTTCATCTTAGAAATGATAAGATATGTCCAGTTTAAAATTAGAAATAGTCGTTGTGGAATTTATATATATTTTTATATATATAAGGCCCTTAAAAATAGCAATTTTGCAAACGACCTCGGATTTCGACGAAACCAGTTTTGTTGGGTCCGTGATGTTAAGTTATTGCTAGATTCCAAATTTCATAATTTTTCGAATCAATATGTGAGCGTGGCGAAGGAAAACGCGTTTGACCAGTTTTAGTTGATTTTAATCGACTGGAAAATGGCCATTTTTCAAACGATCTCAGAATTCGACGAAACTAGTTTTGTTAGGACCGTATCGTCAGTACGAAGCTAGAAAATATTTTTCTGGAATTTTTCTAGTTAGTATGTGGCCCCGGTAATTTGAAATGTATGTTTAAAATTCAAAATAAGGATTTAAATGAAAATTCAGCAGAAACTGATTGTAACGATCAAACCAGCTTACGATACATATCCCATTGCGTTCGGAATGGGGGTATTTAGCTATGGGCGACAGTCGTTGAGTTCAGATTGGGGTTCGTTTGAAAAGTCAACCTTTTAGTAAATTAAAGAAAAATAAAATAAAATTAATATATATATTCTCTCCTTCATACCCCCCCCCCCCCCCCCGATTCATTTCAGAAGCAAAATAAAAAAAAGAAAAAAGAAAACCCTAGTTATCGACAGCCGCCCCCCCCCCCCCCCCCCCTGAAGCGCCGCCGCCCATCGCCGTACCTCCCCCCTCCCTCGACGAGCCCACCGAAGCCCCACTCGTACGCGATGCTGAAGCCGCGACCCCCCCCTCTCTCAGCCACTGACGAACGGAGATGCCCCCCCTGTAAGTATTTTATTGTTTTTTTTTTTTATTTTAATTCGTTAAAAACTGAATTGTTTTTTTTTTTAAAAGAATTAAAACAGTTTTTTTTTTTAAAAAAGGATTTAAAAACTGAACTGATTTTTATATAAAATAAAAACTGAATTTTATTTTAGGTTAAAACTGAATTTTATTTTAGGTTAAAACTGAATTTTATTTTAGGTTAAAACTGAATTTTATTTTAGGTTAAAACTGAATTTTATTTTTAGTATAAAACTGAATTTTAATTTAAGGTCTAATATAGGAAAAAAGTTTTAACTTTAGAATAGGAAAAGGTTTGATTTTTTTTTTCGTATAGAAAAAGCTTCGATAGAAAAATAGAATTTTTATATATTGAACTTCGATAGAAAAATAGAATTTTTATATATTGAACTTCGATAGAAAAATAAAATTTTTATATATTGAACTTCGATAGAAAAATAGGATTTTTATAAATTGAACTTCGATAGAAAAATAGAATTTTTATATATTGAACTTCGATAGAAAAATAGAATTTTTATATATTGAACTTTGATAGAAAAATAGGATTTTTATATATTGAACTTCGAAATAAAAATATGATTTTTATATAGTGAACTTCGAAAGAAAAATAGGATTTTTATATATTGAATAGCGAAGTAAAATTCGATTTTTATATATTGAACTTTGAAGTAAAAATTCGATTTTTATATATTGAACTTTGAAGTAAAAATTCGATTTTTATATATTGAACTTTGAAGTAAAAATTCGATTTTTGTATATTGAACTTTGAAGTAAAATTCGATTTTTATATATTGAACTTTGAAGTAAAAATTCGATTTTTATATATTGAACTTTGAAGTAAAAATTCGATTTTTATATATTGAACTTTGAAGTAAAAATTCGATTTTTATATATTGAACTTTGAAGTAAAAATTCGATTTTTATATATTGAACTTTGAAGTAAAAACTCGATTTTTACATATGTAGTGAAAGCGGACAACGAAGGTGACAAAAAGGCGAAACGACGAAGACTTCTGCAAATGAAGAGCCGTGGAGCTAGGATAGCTATGTGTGAGAACTTCTCACCTTTCAATTTAATTTTTCTAGTTATATATATACTAGGATGCAGACGGTGCTTAGTAGCACCCGACACAATCGTCCACAGACCATGGACTTGTTTGTTTGGCTGTTTGGTGATTGATTGCGATATTGGTTTGAATGTGGTTTGTGGTGTGAAAAATCGAATCGATAAATTGGTTAGGATTAGACGTGCGCCGTTATAAGGCGAAGGAGTAAGGCTAGGTTAGACTCTTACTCCAAATTTTGTGGTTTGCAAAATGAAATTGATTTGATTGATGTGTGAATGGCGTGGGCCTTCACTAGACCGGGGATAAGGCTAGGCCTTGTCCCGTTTCTAGTATCGTGCCGTTATGCCGCCGAAATTTTCTAAAATATGTTAGAAAAATAAAAATATCATTTTATTGTGTAAATGAATTGAATAGAAATTCATAGGTTGAAATAAAATGTTTTATCGTTAAAAATATAATTTTTAACGTGAAGTGAATAAAATAGAATATTCATTTACAAACCAGACGGTTTGTTTATGTACACCTATTTGAATGACATTGATTGGGACGATAAATTTTACACATCGCCCAACAGCACAAATAAAATATGTGTTTGATTGTTTGAAACCCCACACGGGTGTTGGGATGAAATTTGAAGTTCACTCATCCTGATTAATTAAATATGTCGATCGATTGATTGACAGGCTGTTATAAGCGTTGAATATCTATATTTGATGCTTTTACAGTGTAGTGCACTTTGGTTGATGGTTGATTATTTTCAATGTTATTATATACATGTGTTGTATGAAAATCCATATAATTAACTTTATATGGTAATTGATTGGGCCTCATTCCAATTTGAAAAATAAAGAATATTATAAAATAAAAGTTCATGTGTTGACAGTACTCATCCATTGAGATTGGTCATGTGTTGAACGAAATATTTTAGTAATAAAATTTATATCTTTATCAATATAAAATAAAGGTTCATGTGTTGACAGTACTCATCCATTGAGATTGGTCATGTGTTGAACGAAATATTTTAGTATTGACAACTATTTTGAAAAAGAAATATTTGAAATAGAATATTTGAAAATAGAAATATATGAAGCCGTATTGATTAGATTGACGCCATTTGGACGTGAACGATATTTATATCGATGGAAACGATTTCGAAATGAATTGAATTGAAAACGATTTCGAAATGAATTGAATTGAAAACGATTTCGAAATGAATTGAATTGAAAACGATTTCGAAATGAATTGAATTGAAAACGATTTCGAAATGAATTGAATTGAAAACGATTTCGAAATGAATTGAATTGAAAACGATTTCGAAATGAATTGAATTGAAAACGATTTCGAAATGAATTGAATTGAAAACGATTTCGAATTGAATTGAAAGCAAATTGAAACGAATTCGAATTGAATTGAATAGAAATGAATTTTAAAACGAATTTATAGAGAAGAATTCAATTTTGATTTGAATTGAAACGGAAGTTGAAATTGCTTTTGAATCGAATTTAAAACTATTTATATAATTCGTTTTAAATAGAAATCGATGAAATATATTATATATATATATTATATATATATATAATATAATGGCCTGAATAGAACGGCCGCGCCGCGGCAGTTCGTGAATTTCGACCATTTATTTCAAACGGACATTGCGGGAGATCCGACCGTCGGATTCTCCTAAAACCGGAACCGTTGGGTTCATATCGAAAAGAGCTTTCTAATGAATGTTAGAAATTTGAAATCTAACGGTTGGATTTGGAGATACGTCCAAATCAAATTCGAAAAAGGTCGCTGTAAGTGTAGTTCGATGACCGTTGATGGAAATCGACTGTACAGGCCTTGATAAAATTATTAAAAATAGTAATAATTTGTGTAAAATCATAAGAAATGATTTGAGAAGAATTGGGATGAAAAATTCCATATTTGAAAAGATAAAAATACATTTTTATCGAAATGAACTAGTTTTGAACTAGAATTATAATTCTATTTATTTTTAAATAAATAAATTGAATTTGAAATGGTTTTGAAAATAACCAAAATTTCCAATGATTGCATTGGAGTGGATTTGAATCGAAATTGTCTTCGGAATATTTTGATGTTGGAATTCGTGATTATACAGGTGAGGTTATGGAAATTTGAAAGATATATATTTATATCGTTATTTCCAATACGACATTTGTCAATCGTGGAATTCGATATTGAATATAAGCCGATATATTTTCTGTTCAGAGCCTTGTATTGAATATCGAATGTGATTTGGGTTTGTCGTGAATGGTGTCTTCACTAACACTGTTCTTGAACCCAGTTGAGAAAAGATTAAATCTTTTTATTTAGATTTAATGAAGTGTACCAATTAAATAATATTTAATTGGAATTGAATCGATATTGATTTTTGGGTTTATCGTGGACAGTGTTTTAAATAACACTCGTTCTTTAACCCGATGATTAATGAATGTGATTTTGGGTTTATCGTGAACCGTGTTTTTAGATGACACTGATTCTTTAACCCAGTCAAAGATTAAAACTAAGTGGAGTTTTAATGAATCTTTAATTAGATTGAAAAGATCGAGAATGGAGTATCACCAGTTTTACTCCAGGCGATAGTTAAATCTTTAATAAGATTTGAACGTGAAATGGTAATTGAATTTACCGATAACACCGTGGTGTTAGATATGAAGTATAACCAGTTTTACTTCATGGGATGAATAGGTTGGGATTGGGAAATTAAAACAAATGATTACTTCGGTAAGGTTCGCTAATCCCGACTAGTTTGAATTGATATTCAAAAGTTGATTAAAGAATAAATTCAAGAATTTATCTTTGATAAAATTAATGGGAACCTTTCCCTATGAATGTGAAATTAGAAACTAACTGTCGGTTAGCTAAGTAGAATGGTTTTCTGGATATTGATCTGATGTTGGTTTCGGCCTTCGGGGTTAATATTTGGGGAATTATTCTCTTGATTAATTTACGGTTAGTGACTGATGGATTGGAATGAGGCGTATGTTGTGTTTGTGTAACACTTATTTAAAATATACGCGAGTTATTCGGGAAGACCGGGTTTATCCCATTCTGAATAACTGATACGACGATAAGTCGAAGATGAAGACGATGGTCGAATACCGGAGGTCTTCACGTCGTTTGGGTAATTACTGATGATCTTGATTGGGCTGTACACCCAAGAAGATGGAAACAGTTAGTGATCGTCCAGACGTACTTGGAGATCGATGGATATGCGGGGTACTAGGTGCCTCCGGTTTCGTTCAGACCCAGAATGGACTTGTAAATGGACTGTGTGTCTGACATTGGATTTTAGTCCGTGTGATTGATCTCTATTAAATATATATCTGTTTGGCGGCGGAGAATTTATTCTCTTGCTTAACGCCCTTCTCTGAGACGTACGAGCTCAGGGGTTATATATTGATGGATATCAATCGCATGGAGTGAATTGCCTGTGTGGCATGCCTAAGTGGCAAATGATCAAGGCTTCTGTTGAAAAGCAAAGTCTTGTGGTTGATGATCGAAGCACGGCCTTTGTGGCGAAGCTTTGTGTAACGTTGATTCGCGAGTATCACACCCGGTATGAATCAAAAACGGGAGACGGACCTCAGGGAGGGCCTACGTTTCCTCCTAGCTAAAAGTGGCGTCAGTGGTTTTACACGCCCTGACGAGTTTGACTTATGTTGTTGTTGCTGTTGCGAGGCGCCTCGGATTGATCGGTCGTTCTCGAACCGATGGAGTCATTTAGTTGGCTCGCTTACGCCCCAAAGGGCGGCGAAACGTAGTGCTCAGGTATAATAATCCACATCGGTGGACCGGCCCTGAGGATCCATGGGGCAGTTGCGGCTGTTCCTGAGACTCGGGCTAGGCAGTCTCGAATCATTGAGGATCTTGCCCCTAGCCTCGGTTCATACCATAAATGATAACCCAACTTCCAATACGACATTTGCGGTTTTGATTGTAAACTTATATATGGCGACATAGTGTTATGGGCCATTCATGCCGCCTATGATTGATACTTATGATTTGAAGTTGTTTTATACACTATGCACTTATAATAGTATCAAACGATTTGTTTTAAACGTATCAAGCATTCTTTGGCTGTTATAAGGGAAAACCCTATCCTCGGCTGCGTTGCATTGTGTGATAGGACCTGGGTCTTATAACAGCTTCATTTTTCTTTATTTAGCATTGCGCTGTTTGTTTTATGCACTGGTATTCTTGGGAGGAAACCCGTTCCGTGTTATACGGCGTGGTCCCTTGATTTACCTAATGATTTAAAATAAAGATTAACTGTTTTAGTTCTCACACCAGTCCCATGACTGACCTGGAGTTTATTGTTTTAACCTAAACTCTGGGTGCCCTTATTTTGACACGGGCAGCTAGTAGTTTTGGTTTTGCAGATTTATATTCACAGGATCCTGGTTTACAGCTGGAACGATATCCGGAAAGCTTTGTATCCGTATATCTCTTCTAGTTGTGTATTGTATTATTTTCCGCTGCTATGTATTTAAATGTAATTTAAATCTCTGATATTTCTGTGTAATATTCATTTATACTCTGTATATTCTTGTAATCTGATGCATTGTTGTAATATACAATGAAATGTTCTTCTGTTTGCGTTCTGTTGTGGTTTGTTCTCGAACAATCCGATGCTTTCCTTTAGGGGGAAGTTACGAGTTTTCACAGATTTGTTTAATCTGCCTATTCGATACTTCAACTTGCCCACAAGTTTGAGGATGGTAAGAAGTGGATAACTTGTGGGTTATCGAATACTTTCCCATGAGAGCTTCATGAGAACGATTACAGAAGTGTGTTCCATTATCACTGATTATTGTGTGAGGAGTGCCAAACCTAGAGAAGATATTTTCTTTCAAGAAGCGCACAACAACCCTGTTATCGTTTGTTTTGCATGGAACAGCTTCGACCCATTTAGAAAAATAATCGACAGCTAAGAGGATGTACAGGTTCCCAAAAGAATTAGGGAAGGGTCCCACGAAGTCTATACCCCAAACATCAAAAATTTCGACCTCTAGAATGGGGTTTAGGGGCATCATATTCCATTTAGAAATTTTCCCTAAGAATTGACATCGATCACAAGTTCTGCAAAATTCGTATGCGTCTTTGAAAAGGTTGGGCCAGTAGAAACCCGATTGAAGAACCTTTTCGGCTGTTTTTTTGGGACCGAAGTGACCACCACAGGCATGGTCATGACAGAAAGAGAGGACACTGTGAGTTTCAGTGTCAGGAACACACCTTCGAATGATTTGGTCGGGACAATACTTGAAAAGATAGGGGTCGTCCCAATAAAAATGTTTCACTTAGGAAAAGAATTTGTGTTTATCCTGCTTAGACCAAAAAGAAGGGTCTGCTTGGTGACTAAGTAGTTGACAATGTCAGCGAACCAAGGATCAGTGGATAGAGAAAATAGTTGTTCATCAGGGAAATTCTCGTTGATCGGAAGAGGAGAAGACGGGGCATTTGGAAGACGAGACAAGTGATCTGCAATAACATTGTCAGATCCCTTTTTGTCCTTAATTGTAAGGTCAAATTCTTGAAGTAGAAGGATCCAACGAATGAGACGAGCCTTAGCATCCTTTTTAGAGAAAAGATACCTAAGTGCGGAATGATCGGTATAAACCGTGATGTGTGAGCCAACTAGATAAGGCCTGAATTTTTCTAGAGCAAAAACAACTGCCAAAAGTTCTTTTTCAGTAGTTGTATAATTGATTTGGGCATCGTTCAAAGTCTTACTCGCGTAGTAAATGACATGAATTTTATCGATGCGTTGTCCTAAGACAGCGCCAACAGCGAAATTCGAGGCGTCACACATGATTTCAAAAGGTAGCTTCCAGTTGGGAGAGCAGATGGTCGGGGCAGAGACAAGTTCATTTTTAAGATACTCAAAAGATGAAATGCAATCAGAATTGATGTCGAAAGGAACATCCTTACCAAGAAGATTGGTCAAAGGTCGAGTGATTTTGCTAAAATCCTTTATAAAGCGACGATAGAAGCCAGCATGACCTAAAAAGGATCGGATGTCCTTAACGGATTTGGGAATGGGAAGATTTGAGATAACCTCCATTTTGGCTTTGTCTACTTCAATTCCTTTATTAGAGATGACATGTCCTAAAACAATGCCATGTTTGACCATGAAGTGATACTTTTCCCAATTAAGCGTTAAGTGTTTGTCTTTGCAACGATTAAGAACAAGATCCAGGTGATGTAAACACTCAGTGAAGGAATCCCCGAAGATGGAAAAATCATCCGTGAACACTTCCAAAAATCGCTCGATCATATCAGAAAAAATGCTAATCATGCACCTCTGAAAGGTTGCTGGTGCATTACAGAGACCAAAAGGCATACGTCGGCACGCAAATGTACCAAATGGACAAGTGAAAGTGGATTTCTCTTGGTCCTCGAGAGCGATAGGAATTTGATTAGAGCTCGAGTACCCATCAAGGAACAATAGTACTCGTGACCGGCTAGCCGTTCTAACATTTGATCGATAAATGGCAGAGGGAAATGATCCTTACGTGTTGCAGCGTTAAGTTTCCTATAGTCAATGCAGACACGCCAACCCGTCTAGGTGCGGGTTGGGATAAGCTCGTTAGCTTCATTTTGGATCACGGTAATCCCTGATTTCTTAGGTACGACATGAATCGGACTAACCGATTGACTATCGGAAATTGGGTAAATGATTCCATTGTCAAGACATTTGAGGATTTCAGCACGAACTGCTTCTTTCATGATAGGGTTTAGTCGACGCTGGGGATCACGAGTGGGTTTGGCATCATCTATAAAGTGGATTCGGTGTTGGACTATCGAAGGACTAATCCCCTTAATATCAGCCATGGACCAACCAATTGCTTCCTTATTTTTCTTAAGGATAGGAAGGAGCAATTGTTCTTGCTCTAAAGTAAGGTCAGAAGCGATAATGACAGGAAAAGTTTCATTGTCTCCTAAGTAAGCGTACTTAAGATGACTGGGCAACACTTTGAGTTCAGATTTTAGGGACAACTCAATTGAAGAAACTGGTTGAGGGACAGACTCAATTGTAAGTGGCTCGACAGGAATCGAATCAGAGACATTTTCGGGAGTATCTTGAAATAAGGTTTCATAATTCGATTCAATTTCGTTATTCAGATGGTCGAGCTCAGATTCATTATCGTGGACAGCATGGATTTCAGAAAACTGGTCCACATAAGAGTTAGGAGAGTTTTCGGTTCTAAAGATGTTTAGCTCGACAGTCATGTTACCGAAAGAAAGTTTCATAGACCCATTTCTACAGATGATAAGTGCATTAGATGTTGCTAAGGAGGGTCGTCCTAGAATCAAAGGGATCTGGTTCGCAGGATTGCTTACCTGTTGAGTTTCTAGGACAATGAGTCGACTGGAAAGATGAATTCGCCTATTTTGATCAACACATCCTCGATTTCGCCCACAGGTTTCTTAATTGAACGGCCAGCAAGCTGAGGGGTAACCTTGGTGGGTTTCAGTTCTCCTAGCCCTAATTGGCGATAGACGGAATATGGAAGCAAGTTAACACTAGCACCTAAGTCTAGCAGGCATCTATCGATTTTCTTGTCCCCAATAGTACATGATATTGTGGGGCAGCCAGGATCTTTGTATTTTACTGGCATTGATTGGGACAAGACTTCGCTTAGAGTTGCCGCTAGAAACACTTTCTTAGGTACATGTGTATGACGTTTTTGAGTGCACAAATCTTTTAGAAATTTAGCGTATTGTGGAACTTGTTGTATAATATCTAAAAGAGGAATGTTCACTTTAACTTGCTTAAATATTTCAAGGATTTTTTCTAGCTGATCCGTCTTTTTCCTAGGTCGGAGTCTATGAGGAAATGGAGCAGACAACTCAGTAGGTTGGGACACTTGAGTTTGAGTATGACCCGTGTCAGAAATGGGCTTGATGTTTTGATCAGAGTTGGTCGAATTTTCGGTGGGGTTTGGAAGATCGTCCGGTAAGGCATTTGGGTTGACCACATGGTTGTCAATCTTTTTGCCGGATCTAAGAGTCGTGACCCCATTCAAGTGACTAAAGTTTGAATCTTGAATGATGTGAATTTGGTTGGGGTTTGAATTTTGTCCTCTAGGGTTTTGAATGGGTTGACTTGGAAACGTACCCTTTTCCCTTTCACTTAATCTAGCGTTAAGTTGAGACATTTGTTTTTGAAGTTCACTCATTTGTTGATTCGTGTTTTGTATATATGATTGCAAGGAGTTGTCTAACTTGTTTTGATTCTCAACACTTTGCTTAGTCATTTGCGCTAATAGGTTGCTCACCTCAGATAAATTCCCCTCAATCGTAGAAAGGCGTTTTTCATATTGGGGAGCAACCGTTTGATTGTGGAAAGGAGCCTGGTTCGAAGTGTACTGATTTTGCCTAAGAGGAGGGTTCACGGCATTGTTCGGAAATGCTCGATTCGAAGGTCTGTTCATCAAAGGGTTATTCGGACCATAAGAAAGATTTGGGTGGTTGTTGGGTCGGTTGAAAGCGTTCACTTGCTCCAGGGACTGGGGACAGTCATCAGCCTTATGATCAGAGTTAAGACATATGTGACACATGGCTCGGGAAATATTATTAGACTGAGTGTGTGTTCTAACAACGTTCAGTATAGCATCAACAAGAGTATTAGAAGAAGAAGAAGAGGATTCAACAGAATTACTACTGAATCGCGAATAGAGAGATTTTTCATTGGTTCGTTCCCATTGTTTCGATTTTTCCGCTAACTCGTCCAGAAATTCCCAAGCTTCTACGTCAGTCTGTTTTAGAAAATTGCCCTGACACATGGACTCTAACATTTGCCTAGTACTATTATCAAGTCCATCACATACAGTTTGACATAACGACCATGTTTCATAACCATGATGGGGACAACTCAACAGCAGTTCTTTAAATTTTTCGAAGTATTGCCAAAAAGATTCACCCCCCTTTCTGGTGGAAATTGGTGATTTCATTTCTGACTCTAGCTGTTTTTTCTGGGGGTTAGAACTTTTTAAGGAAAACCGTTGTAAATTCATCCCATTTTTTAATCGAATTTGGGGGCAAGCTACGAAACCATTTTTCTGCGGAGTCAGTTAGTGCGAATGGAATCAAACAAAGTTTAATACCATCCTCACATAACTATTGTAATTTAAAGGTTGCACAAGCATATTCAAATTTCATTAAGAAACTATATGGTTCATCATGAGAAAAATTTCCGAATTTGGGAAGGATGTCAATCTGACTCGATCGGATTTCAAAGTGGTTACCTACAGGATTAGGTAACTGAATGCAAGAAGGCATAGAAACTCTATCGGGAAGAATTCTGTCCATCAGGGTACGAGGTGCGGGTTCGTTACCCATTTCTAAAGGTTGTTCGGGAAAATTGGTTTTTGAGGAAAGAGAAGGTGGTTCGATTCTAACTAAACGACGAGATTCTTGGTCACGGGTCCAAGTTTGCATGCACTAGAAAGAAGAAAAAGAGAGTTTGTCAAGGAAATTTAGACAATGGAGGAGTTCGGAAAGAGGTGAGAAGGAAAAAAATGTTGAAAATGGGAGTTTTTTTTTGAACAAGTACGACTTATAGATTAGAGAGGTTTAAAAGAAAAAAATGTTAAATTTTTTTATTTGTTTTTGTTTTTCGAATTTTTATTTGTTTTTGAGGAGTTTTGAATATTTTTTTTCATAAAACAATCACACACAGAAATTAGCTATAATGAAATTTTCTGTCCTTAATGGCTCCTAACTCAAAATTATATAGTGACACGTTTGATTACTTAGACCAAAAGATTTCTCAGCCAGTTAACGGACAGGAGTTATCGGTGCACCAGGAATCACCCTAGCAATGCAGCCGAAGGTTTAAGTACCTTCAGAGTAACAACCGATATAATATTTACGAATCACCATAATATTTATAAACGGTTATTTCTCTGCTATAGTCTAGACACCAAGAAATAATTCGTTCCAAATGAATCAACTATCAAAATACAATTAAGCCCTAGATGAGCTCGCGACTCCCTTATGTCCAACGTCTAACCGTTATTATTAGTCAGATTCTACGATGAATGTAGTTTGTGGGCTAAGGAAAGGGTGATGAAATCCCTCACCTTATGTGAATTGGGGTATTGCCCTTAACAGAATGAATACAGATGCAGAAATAATAATCACAGAAATTAAAAGATTTTACAAGCAAGCCGCTGCCCCTGCAGAAGATTTTTACAAGCAATGTCTATTTTTTTTATTTGCAGCAGAGCACCTGTAGAGTTTAGAAAATTTTACAGTGATCGGCAGTCCCTCCAGTCTAATTGAGTCACGTTAGTGCGTTCACACCCCACTTGGTGTGCAACCGCTCGAACCTGTCTGAATCGTTCGCAGATTTATTCCTGTTGTTGCCACCTTCTATTAATCGCTTGACTGCGCTGCGGCACGGGTTCGGGCTAGGAGGAGCCTGAATTTTTTTTTAAGGCCTTTTTCTAATATCCACTCTACCTGTTTTCAAAAAAAAAATTCTCAAACTTTTTTTTTGGGGTTTTCTTTTGTTTTTTTTTAAATTGATTTGTTTTTTTTCTTTTCAGAAGAACTAAAAAAAAACTATACTAGAATTAAAACAAAACTAAGCTACAAAAGAAAAACAAGGAATTTTTTGTTTGGTTTTTTTTTGGAAAAGAAACTAAAATAGAAGAAAGTTAAAACCTAACTAAAAAAATAAAATAAAAGAAAATTAAATATGACCCAGAAACTAAAACACAGAAAGAAGCCCAAGCGAAACAAGGCCCAAACGTTCAATTGTAAACTTCCAGACTTCCACGTTTCAAGTACCACTACCCCAAATAAAATTACAATCTACGAATCCCACGGAGTAAAAATAAAATAAAATAGAACCTAAACTCCACAAATATAAAATAAAATTCAGAGATCTGCCGAAATCTAAGTTCCCTGTCACGGATCAAAACTTGGTTCTTCTTCAAATCGAACTCAGGGAATTCTCGAAAAGAAATAGAGAGGAGAAGAAAAAATTAAAGCAAAAACGTGACTTGAATTCGAAACCACAAACTGGAATCAAACCAGGGGGTCTGCAATTTCAGGTATGGTCTTCGGTTCAGGAGCTTTTGTGATTCGAGGTTGATGGCTTTCTGATGGTTGCGGATTATCGCAATGGTGCGATTTGGGGTTTGAATGATTGGTTGTGAGTTTTGAGGGTTGTGGCGAGGGGAGAGTGAATTTCGGTCTGTGATTTCACGTGACGAGGTTTTGGAAGGAGGTCGGTTTGGGGTATGGTTGGTGAAGAGTAGTCGGAGTTTTATGGACAGTGCACGGTGGAAGATGGGTATTTGAGATTGTATGGGGCTGTTGAAGACAATCGACGGGGTTTAAGGCTTGGTGATTTTGAACGTGTTGATGTGGACTGCGATTTTGTGGTTAAACTGAAGGTGGCTTGTGTTGATGCGTGGTTGAGCAGATGGGGGTGTTGTGATCTCGACAGAATTGATGCAGGTTGGCAGTGGAGATTCAGTGGCCAAAGAATGGTAATTTGTTTGGATTTTGTGGTATCCAGATGGGGTCAGACGTGGTGTTTTTAAGTGTTTGAAGTGGGAGGTGCGTTCAAGTTTGTAGGTGTTTGCTACGGTAGGTGATGAATACGTGAGGAGTTCGGCAGAGGTTTTTTTTTTAAATTGGGTTTCACGTATGAATTTGGCAGTGGTGCAAGGAGGGTGAGCGTTGTATGGTTTGGTATTGTGGAGATTTTGGGTTTGAGGCAATAGTATATTTGATAGTGGAAAATGCTTGGTAAATGGGGAAGAATGTTGTGGGTGAAGATGTACGAAGAAGTGGCAGAGAAGAGAAACAGTAAAAGGAAGAAGATCAAAACAAGAAGAAAGGAAAATTGCCAAAAAGGGATTATTATTTTTTTAGTGCAGAAAAGAAGAAAGACGGTAGAAAAGGGAAGAAATTTGTAACTGGAAAGAAATAAAAGAAAAGGAAACTTGTATTTTTTATTTTTATTTTTATTATTATTATAAAAGAAAAGGTATGAAAAATTGGAAAGAAAATATGAAAAGAAAGGAAAGAAATCAAAGAAACAATTTGAAAGAAATTAGAAATTTAATCAATTGATTATGGCTGAAGAAACACAAAAGTGGAAAGAAACAAACAAAAGGAAAGCAGTGAATTGTTTTTTTTTAAGAATTGTTGAAAAGAGGAAAGAGAATGTAATGGGAAACAAATCACATAGAAAATTGCAATTTTTTTCTCTTGTTATAGAGATTGTGGTACCAATAGTTTAGTACCAAATCGTCTAAGCAAGATTTTTTTTCTATATATAAAAGAAAATAAAAAAACAAAAATATTTTTTTTATATAAAGGAAAAATAAAGTGAAAAAACCTAACCCGAAGGATTCACTAAAAAATTATTTTTCGTCCCCGGCAACGGCGCCAAAATTTGTTTTCGAACAAATTATACAATTGTAAACAACTGTAAAATTCGTTCGGCTTTCCTAAACAACAAGGATTGTTGTAGAGGGTGTCGAACTCTAGGACCAAAAATATTTTAGTTAATAAATCCAATCAAGTTATTCCAGGATTTTGATTGGCTGAAAACACAGAAAATCAGCAATAAAATAAAAAAGAGAGATTTATGTAATTAAAGAAAACAATTAGGGAGTGCTGACATAAATTAGATTAATATTCATCAATAGCCAAACAGATTAATCAGATCTAATTCATGTTTCTGTCACAAACATGAATCAACGATAATTAGGGTTCTAAAAACAAATATGTGAACAACAAGTATAGCCTATGCAGGAGCTAAGCTCTTAAACAACCATAGGCTATCAGGATAGATTCACTATTTTATTTCTATAATCCTAAAAGTTAGATCTAAATCTGATAACCGTTAGATCGAACACGAATATACCCTGTGAAGGAGCATAGCTTTTAAATGACACAGAGTATGAAGGTTCAGATCTAACCCTTAGTTCAGATCTAGATCTGCATACATGAATTTCTAATCTCTTTGGCTATGTGATTCGTATTGAATCATATCTATTAGCATCATCACCCCCTAATCAAAGGGGATTAGCTAGACATAGCTAAAGAAGAAGAGAAGCAGAAACTAAATAGCATAAACATAAATAAAATAAAATAACAACTGAGAGAAAGGAAGAAGAGTTTTATTCCGAGAAGAGAATTACAGAATAAAACTAAGTGTGTTTTACAATGAATGAGACAAAGTGTATTTATAGCTGATATGAAAAAGGCTTGGCAAATTCCATAATGTGGGACTAAAGAATTAGCCCAACTAACACATAAGCTCGTGTGAACGCAGCTGTAGAGTGAGAGGCCTTGCAAACGAGCTAATGTGAACGCAACATGAGTGAGATGCCCTGCAAATGATCCAATGTGAATGCAATATGAGTCTTTGGTGAGCCAAATCTACCCAACTGAACTCTATTTGCAACCGTTCTTCAAGCTTTAAACTCTTCAAGCTTTAGTAATTTCAACTTCACTCTTTTTAAGCAAATTCTTCATGCTTTATCCATCAAATGCTCTAAACCAAACTTTTTATCAACAATCTGAAAACACGGCTATAAATACACAATATCAATTATTTTAAATAGAAAACTAGATAAATAAGCGGATAAAATATACACATTTACGTGTATATCACTTGTTTTTACTTCGATAGTTAAATAACCGACTATCGAAGTGTTTTGACCATCGTTGTCAATACGGAGAGACCGATTGGATTTATTATCCGAAAACTACTCTGTATAGGCGTAAGCGCTGCGAATTAGATATGCGTAAGATAATTGAAGACGGAGTTAAATGCAAGGGTCGTCCAGTTCTAGAATGGTGATTTTTGTTTGTCCAGTCCCAGGACAACTTGTATGGACGAGTGTCTTACAGAGTATTTCCAACGGTCATGTAACAACCCGGAAAATCTGAGCCAGTTTAAAATTTTTATTTTGGCAATTTTGACGAATTTTCAATATTTAAAATGAATTATTTTAAATAATAACGACGAGAAATTTAATTTGAATGGATTTAGAACGTATATATTTATATACGTCGTCGTTAGAATATAAATAATTTATTTATAATTATAAAATGAATTGAAAATGGCGCGGTAGTTCGATAATTCGATTTCAAACTTCAAATGAGTGTACAGGATTCAAAATAAACCGGATTTTAGTGAAACTGAAAATAGTAGAATCTAATTGCAAATATCTTTCCAACGAATCTGAAAAATCGAAATTTCATAGCGGGAATCAAAAGTTATGTCCAAATGAATTTTCAAAATAGTCGATATGAAATTCTGGCCCTTAAAAATGGAAATTTTGCAATCGACCTTGGATTTCGACGAAACCACTTTTGTTGGATCTGCGATGTCAAGTTATTGCTAGATTCCAATTTTCATAATTTTTCGAATCAATATGTGAGCGTGGCAAAGGAAAACGTGTTTGGCCAGTTTCAGTTGATTTTAATCGACTGGAAAATGACCATTTTTCAAACGGTCTCAGAATTCGACGAAACTAGTTTTGTTATGACCGTATTGTTAATACGAAGCAAGAAAATATTTTTCTGGAATTTTTCGAGTTAGTATGTGACCCCAGTAAATTGAAATGTGCTTTCAAATTCAATATATAGATTTATACTTTGACTTTGACGGAAACTGATCGAAACGGCCAAATCATCTTACGATATATATCCCATTGTGTTCGGAATGGGGGTAATTAGCTATGGATGATAGGCGGTGGGCCTCGTTTAGAGGTCAAATAAAAAGTCAACTTTTTTGAAATTAAATAATTAAAAATAAAAAATACCTCTCTCCCCTCTCACCCTATTATCCTCTCGGGCCCCTCCCCCCCCCCCCCCCCACCCCCCGTTCGAAATCAAATCAAAGAAAAAAAACACCCACGAAGCTTCCAACCCGTCGCCACCATCAACCACCGCCTCCCCCTTTCAGGTGCGTCGCGCCGCCATGCAACCCCCCCTCCCCTCCGCTGCGCCTTCTCCTTCTTCTCTTCTCCTCGATTTCCCTCCCCTCTGCCCAGAAAACCCGCCGCCCTCTATCTAGCAACCACCGCACTCTCCTCCTCCACCTCCTCTCACACCCCCTTCTCGCGCCAGCCCTAGGAGCCCCCCCCCTGAGCATCCACCGCCGCACCAATTGGAGAAGTCGCTGCCTCCGACCATCCCCTACCCCGACGTGAACCCCTCAACAGCAAAGATTGGATTTTTACAATGTCTAGGTGAGTGTTTATATTATTTTATTTTTAAATCCGATTTTACTTAGGTTAAAAACATTATTAAAATCAGTATAAAAATATGACATTGTTTTAAAATTGTTTTTATAAAACATATAATAACACAGCGGGTGAAAGCTATGATTTTTAAGAATAAAAATATTATTTTTATATAGTAGAGATAATAAAAATATAATTTTTATAATATAGAAAGGTTAAAAATATAATTTTTATAATATAGAAAGGAAAAAATATAATTTTTATATGATGTAAAGTGAAAAAAATATAATTTTTCTATGATGTAAAAGATAAAAATATGATTCTTATATAAGTATGATAATAAAAATTTGATCTTTATATATGTAGCGAAAAAAAATCTGATTTTTATTATATATACGCTGAAATAAAAATGTGATTTTTATAGTGATGAAATACAAAAGGCGAAATCTTTATATATGAAAAGGCGAAATCTTTGGGTAGAAAATAGCGTGATAAAAATATAATCTTTATTATATAG
Source organism: Allium sativum (assembly GCA_030737875.1). Lineage (NCBI taxonomy): Eukaryota > Viridiplantae > Streptophyta > Magnoliopsida > Asparagales > Amaryllidaceae > Allium > Allium sativum. The sequence goes on from CM060912.1 coordinate 156,779,127, forward strand.
TAGCGATGTAAAAATAGAATTTTTATCTATATAGTAGCGATGTAAAAATAGAATTTTTATCTATATAGTAGCGATGTAAAAATAGAATTTTTATCTATATAGTAGCGATGTAAAAATAGAATTTTTATCCATACGGAGTGATTATAAAAATATGATTTTTATATGCATAGCAACAATGTAAAAATGTGATTTTTAATATATGTAGTGGTTACAGGCAACGAAAGTGACAAAAGGCGAGAACGGCGAAGACTTCTACATAAGAAGAGTCGTGGCGTTTGGATTAGCTATTGGTGAGAACTTCTCACTTTAAATCTTCTTTTCTAGTCAAAAATATATACTAGGATGCAGACGGTGCTTAGCAGCACCCAACACCCGTCATCCACAGACCATGGATGGCTTGTATGTTTGATTGTTTGTTGTGATGAAAATTGATTGTGTGATGTGAAATAAAATATTTATATAGTTAAAAATATTTTATCGTTAAAAATATTGTTTTTAACGTGTGTGTGTGTGTGAATAAAAATATGTGTTTGTTGATTTGAAACCCCACACGGGTGTTGGGATGGTATTTGAAGTCCACTCATCCCGATTGATTGGTTGTATGTCGATCGATTGATTGACAGGCTGTTATAAGCGTTAGATATCTATATTTGATGCTTATACAGTGTGGTGCACTTTGGATGATGATTGATTATTTATTTTTGTAATTATATACATGTGTTGTATGGAATCCATATAATTAACATTATATGGTAATTAATTGGGCCTCATTCCAATTGGGAAAATAAAGAATAATCATGTGTTGAAAATTGTCATGTGTTGAAAGAAATATTTTAACAATAAAATTTACATCTTTATCATATTTAAAGTTAGAAACTAACTGGAAAATAGATAAGATGAGTGGTTCCCTGGGTATTGATCTAATATTGGTTTCGGCCTTCGGTGTTAATACTTAGGGAATCATTCTCTTACTACTTAACAGTTGGAGTCTGATTTAAAAATCAAACGATAGATACCATAATTTTATAAAATATATTAAATAAAAAAAATAGTCATGTGTTGACAGTGCTCATGTGTTGAGAATATTCATGTGTTGAAAGAAATATAGATTTATGTGTTGAATAGAATAAATATTCATTTGTTGAATAGAATATCGAATTTATTGAAATATATAAAGTCGTGTTGATTAGAGATGCGCCATTTTGACGTGAACGATATTTATATCGATTTTATTCATTTTTTAATGAATATTGAAAAGTGACTTCAAAAATCGAATATATAGAAATGAATTCGAATTGAAATGAATTGAAATGAATTCGAATAGAAATTGAATTGAATAGAATTCAAATTGAATTAGAAACTGAATTGAATAGAATTCAAATCGAATTAGAAATTGAATTGAATAGAATTCAAATCGAATTGAAATTGAATAAAATAGAAGTTGAATTCGAATTAAATTGAATAGATTCGAAATTCGAATTAAATTGAAATTGAATTGAAATCGATTTGAAATGAATTTAAAACGAATTTATAAAGGAAAATTCAATTTTGATTTGAAATTGAAAGGGAAGTTGAAATTGTTTCGAAAACGAATTTAAAATGATTTATAAAATTCGTTTTAAAAAGGAAATCGACGAAATATATATATAATATATATATTATATATATATAATGGCCTGAATAGAACGCGCCGCGCCGCGACAGTTCGTGAATTTCGACCATTGACTTCCAATGGACATTACGGGAGATCCGACCGTCGGATTCTCCTGAAACCAGAACCATTGGGTTCGTATCGAAAAGAGCTTTCTAACGAATATTTGAAATTAGAAATCTAACGGTTAGATTTGGAATTATGTCCAAATCAAATTTGGAAAAGGTCGCTGTAAGTGCAGTTCGATGGCCGTTAATGGAAATCGACTGTACGGGCCTTGATAAAATTATTAAAAATATCTATAATTTGTGTAAAATCATAAGAAATAGTTTGTGAAGAACTAGGATGAAAAATTCCACATTTGAAAAGATAAAAATATATTTTTATCGAAATGAACTAGTTTTGAACTAGAATTAAAATCAATTTATTTTTGAAATAAATAAATTGAATTTGAAAATGGTTTCGAAAATAATCAGAATTTCCAATACGTGAATTGGACTGGTGTTGAATCGAAATTATCTTCGGAATATTTCGATGTTGGATTTCGTGACTATACAGATATTGTTATGGGAATTTGAAAGATATATTTTATATCGTTATTTCCAATACGATATTTGTTGGTTTCAGAATTTGATATTGAATATAAGCCGGTATATTTTCTATTCAGAGCCTTGTATTTAATATCAAATGTGATTTGGGTTTGTCGTGAATGGTGTCTTCATTAACACCGATTCTTAAGCCCAATAGAGAAAAAGATTAAATCTTTCTATTTAGATTTAATGAAGTGTATCAATTAAATAATATTTAATTGGAATTGAATTTGAATGTGATTTTGGGTTTATCGTGAACCGTATTTTAGACGACATTGGTTCTTTAACCCAGTTAAAGACAGGATATTGATTTTTGAAAAGATTAAAACTAAGTGGAGTTTTAATGAATCTGTAATTAGATTGAAATGTGAATTGATAATTTAAGTTATCAAATCTGAAAAGTGATCAAGAATGGAGTATCACCAGTTTTGCTCCAAAGCGATAGTTAAATCTTTAATTAGATTTGAATGTGAAATGGTAATTAAATTTACCGATAACATCGTGGTGTTAGTTATGGAGTATTACCAGTTTTGCTCCATGGGATGAATAGGTTGGGATTGGGAAATAAAATAAATAATTACTTCGGTGTGGTTCGCTAATCCCGACTAGTTTAGAAAACCATAATATGGTTTGAAATGATATCCAAAGGAAGATTAAAGAACAAATTTAGAAGAATTTATCTTGGATAAAATTAATGGGAACCTTTCCCTAAGAATGTGAAAATTTGAATAAAAAGAATATTCTGAAATGGAATGAGGCGTATGTGGTGTTTGTGTAACACGTGTTTATTATATACGCGGGTTATTTGGAAAGGCCGGGTTTATACCCATTCTGAATAACCGATTCGACGAGATGTCGAAGATGAAGACGGTGGTTGAAGACCGGAAGTCTTCACATCGTTTGGGTGATTACTGATGATCTTGATTGGGCTGTACACCCAAGATGAGGGAAACAGTTGGTGATCGTCCAGACGTACTTGGAGATCGATGGATATGCGAGGAAAGTGCCTCCGGTTTCGTTCAGACCCAGAACGAACTTGTAAATGGACTGTGTGTCTGACATTGGATTTTACTCTGTGTTGATTGATCTCTATTAAATATACATTTGTTTGGCGGCGGAGAATTTATTCTCTTGCTTAACGCCCTTCTCTGAGACGTACGAGCTCAGAGGTTGTATATCGATGGACATCAGTCGCATGGAGTGAATTGCCAGTGTGGCACGCGTAAGTGGCAATTGATCAAGGCTTCTGTTGAAAAGCAAAGTATTGTGGTTGATGATCAAAGAACAGCATGTGTGGCGCAGTTTTGTGTATAACGTGAATTCGCGAACCTCACACCTCGGTATGAGTCAAAAACAGGATAGTGACTGCAGGGAGAGCACGACGTTTCTTTCTAGCTATGGGTGGTGTCAGTGCTTAAACTGGCTGACATTTATATACTTTTCACCTGTGTGGTTGTTGGATACGAGGCGCCTCGGATATAGGTCTGTTAGGACCGGGAAACATGTGTTCAGGAATAACTAATCCTCAAAAGTAAGAGAGGATCGGCCCTGAAGATCCAAGGATCATAGTGGGGTCCTGAGACATTTGCTAGAGTGTCTCGAATCGGAGAGGAGCTTGCCCCTTGCCTCGACTCATGACGGAAATCCAATTTCCAATACGTGACTTGCGGTTTTATTTGTAGAACCTAGTATGGCGACATAGTAGATGGTAGTTATGCCGCCTATGATTGATACTTATGATTGAAATTGTTTTGACACTATACACCTATAATAGTATCAAATGATTTGTTTTGACGTACCAAGCATGTTTGGCTATTATAAGGGAAAACCCTATCCTCCGGCTTGCGTTGCATTGTGTGATGGGACCTGGGTCTTATAATAGCTTCATTTTTCCAAAAAGCATTGCGCTGTTTTGTTATATGCACTAGTGTTCTTGGGAGGAAACCCGTTCCGTGTTATATGGCGTGGTCCCTTGAATTACTCTCTTTTAAAAGATGAATAACTGTTTTAGTTCTCACACCAGTCACATGACTGACCTGGAGTTTATTGTTTTAACCTAAACTCTGGGTGCCCCTATTTTCTACACGGGCAGCTAGTAGTTTTGGTTTTGCAGATTTATATCCACAGGATCCTGATTTACAGCTGAAACGATATCCGGAAAGCTCTGTATCCGTATATCTCTTCTAGTTGTGTATTGTATTATTTTCCGCTGCTATGTAATTTATTATAATCTCTGATATTTGTCGAATGTATTTTATTCATTCATACTCTGTATATTCTTGTATTCTGATGGAATTGTTGTAATTAACAATGAAATGTTCTTCTGTTTGCGTTCCGATGTGTGTTGTTCTCATCTCAATCCGGGCTTTCCTTACCGGGGAAGTTCGGGTCGTGTCAGTTTGGTATCAGAGCTTTGGTTTACAGAGCTCGAGAACAAGACACATTAGAACCGAACGAAAGAGTTCATCAGAAATTGGATTAGTAATATCCAGTGGGAATGACTCGTTAGAGATAGGATCAGTAGTATCCTAGAACGAGTGTGAAGAGTATATTTTTCAAATGAAAACAATTTTGTTTTGAAATTTAAATTGTTTTATACGTATTTGAATAATTTATTTATGTTGATTTGGACAATCTAGTATATAAAGGTTTTGCATATACGCGTCATGAACGTATATTCGAAGTTTTAATATACTGGATAGATATAGAATCACACTCTAGTCGCCCAGACATGGTCCTGAGGATGAAGTATACCATTACCAGTATTTATTTTCGACTGTTGAAGGTGTGATATCTATATATTTCCATTAGACTGGTGTGAGAACCAAAATTAGATAGATTTATTGGTGTGATTGGCATCAAAAACATGATTTTCTGTATATGTATCAAAAATTATGAAATTCTAATTCTAATTCACTAATTGATTGATGATTGTGTTGTTTGTCTATTTGTTTGAAATTTTGAACCATTACGCCAAATTGAACCTAATATTGAATTGTATTGAAAACTGGTCGCATTTGCTTGCATATACGTGTACTTACATTGAACAGGTCATAGCAAGGAGGCTAGAGCAGAAGAATAAAATTGTTTGCCCGACAAATAGGTACATGTTTATCATAATTTACTGTTTTGTTTGGGTGATGATGATTTTATGAGCCGATTGGCTAGCCGCTTGGCTTTTTCTTTTTCTTTTGAGTTGAAGAAGGCCATGGGAGGCTATATGAAATATCCCGAAGTCCCCGGTGCAGGGGAGGTTATGGCGAATTTTTTCGGAAATTTAGGGTGTTAGCCAAATTTTTGAAAAATTTGAAAAGTTCTTAGAAACTGAAAAGTTGAAGAACTAAAGCCGTAAAGAAAATAGTGGAAGTTGAGTTGATTTGTAAAACAACTTTTGGCTTCGTTCCTTTTCGGGGACGGAAAGTTTTAAGTGGGGGGAGATTGTAATAACCCGGAAAATCTGAGCCAGTTTAAAATTTTTATTTTGACGAATTTTCAATATTTAAAATGAATTATTTTAAATAATAACGACGAGAAATTTAATTTGAATGGATTTAGAACGGATATATTTATATACGTCGTCGTTAGAATATAAATAATTTATTTATAATTATAAAATGAATTGAAAATGGCGCGGTGGTTCGATATTTCGATATTTCGATTTCAAACTTCAAATAAGTGTACATGATTCAAAATAAACCGGATTTTAGTGAAACTGAAAATATTAGAATCTAATTGCGAATATCTTTCCAACGAATCCGAAAAATCGAAATTTTATAGTGGGAATCAAAAGTTATGTCCAAATGAATTTTCAGAATAGTCGCTATGGAATTCTGGCCCTTAAAAATGGAAATTTTGCAAACGACCTCGGATTTCGACGAAACCACTTTTGTTGGATCCGCGATGTCAAGTTATTGCTAGATTCCAATTTTCATAATTTTTCGAATCAATATGTGAGCGTGGCAAAGGAAAACGTGTTTGGCCAGTTTTAGTTGATTTTAATCGACTGGAAAATGACCATTTTTCAAACGGTCTCAGAATTCGACGAAACTAGTTTTGTTAGGACCGTATCGTCAATACGAAGCTAGAAAATATTTTTCTGGAATTTTTCGAGTTAGTATATGACCCCAGTAAATTTAAATGTGTGTTCAAATTCAATATATAGATTTATATTTTGACTTTGACGGAAACTGATCGAAACTGCCAAATCAGCTTACGATACATATCCCATTGTGTTTGGAATGGGGGTAATTAGCTATGGATGATAGGCGGTGGGCCTCGTTTAGAGGTCAAATAAAAAGTCAACTTTTTTGAAATTAAATAATTAAAAATAAAAAATACCTCTCTCCTCTCTCACCCTATTATCCTCTCAGCCCCCCCCCCCCCCCCCCCGTTCGAAATCAAATCAGAGAAATAAAAAAAACCACAAAGCTTCCAATCCGTCGCCACCATCAAACACCGTTGCCTCCCCCTTTCAGGCGCGTCGCGCCGCCAGGCAACCCGCCCCCCCTCCGCTGCGCCTTCTCCTTCTTCTCTCCTCCTCGATTTGCCACCCCTCTGCCCAGAAAACCTGCTGCCCTCTATCTAGCCACCACCACACTCTCCTCCTCCACCCCCTCTCACACCTCCTTCTCGCGCCAGCCCTCCCTGAGCATCCACCGCCGCACCAATTGGAGAAGCCGCTGCCTCCGACCATCCCCTACCCGACGTGAACCCCTCAACAGCAAAGATCGGATTTTAACAATGTCTAGGTGAGTGTTTATATTATTATATTTTTAAATCCGATTTTACTTAGGTTAAAAACATTATTAAAATCAGTATAAAAATATGACATTGTTTTAAAATTGTTTTTATAAAACATATAATAACATAGCGGGTGAAAGCTATGATTTGTAAGAATAAAAATATTATTTTTATATAGTAGAGATAATAAAAATATAATTTTTATAATATATAAAGGTTAAAAATATGATTTTTATAATATAGAAAGGAAAAAATATAATTTTTATATGATGTAAAGTGAAAAAATATAATTTTTTTATGATGTAAAAGATAAAAATATGATTCTTATATAAGCATGATAATAAAAATTCGATCTTTATATATGTAGCAAAATAAAAATCTGATTTTTATTATATATACGTTGAAATAAAAATGTGATTTTTATAGTGATGAAATACAAAAGGCGAAATCTTTATATATGAAAAGGCGAAATCTTTTTGTAGAGAATAGCGTGATAAAAATATAATCTTTATTATATAGTAGCGATGTAAAAATAGAATTTTTATCTATATAGTAGCGATGTAAAAATAGAATTTTTATCTATATAGTAGCGATGTAAAAATAGAATTTTTATCAGTATAGTAGCGATGTAAAAATAAATTTTTTATCCATACGGAGTGATTATAAAAATATGATTTTTATATGCATAGCAACAATGTAAAAATGTGATTTTTAATATATGTAGTGGTTACGGGCAACGAAAGTGACAAAAGGCGAGAACGGCGAAGATTTCTACATAAGAAGAGTCGTGGCGTTTGGATTAGCTATTGGTGAGAACTTCTCACTTTAAATATTCTTTTCTAGTCAAAAATATATACTAGGATGCAGACGGTGCTTAGCAGCACCCGACACCCGTCATCCACAGACCATGGATGGCTTGTATGTTTGATTGTTTGTTGTGATGAAAATTGATTGTGTGATGTGAAATAAAATATTTATATAGTTAAAAATATTATATCGTTAAAAATATTGTTTTTAACGTGTGTGTGTGTGAATAAAAATATGTGTTTGTTGATTTGAAACCCCACACGGGTGTTGGGATGGTATTTGAAGTCCACTCATCCCGATTGATTGGTTGTATGTCGATCGATTGATTGACAGGCTGTTATAAAGAATACATGTGTTGAATGTGTTGTATGGAATCCATATAATTAACATTATATGGTAATTGATTGGGCCTCATTCCAATTGGGAAAATAAAGAATAATCATGTGTTGAAAATTGTCATGTGTTGAAAGAAATATTTTAACAATAAAATTTACATCTTTATCATATTTAAAGTTAGAAACTAACTGGAAAATAGATAAGATGAGTGGTTCCCTGGGTATTGATCTAATATTGGTTTCGGCCTTCGGTGTTAATACTTAGGGAATCATTCTCTTACTACTTAACAGTTGGAGTCTGATTTAAAAATCAAACGATAGATACCATAATTTTATAAAATATATTAAATAAAAAAAATAGTCATGTGTTGACAGTGCTCATGTGTTGAGAATATTCATGTGTTGAAAGAAATATAGATTTATGTGTTGAATAGAATAAATATTCATTTGTTGAATAGAATAGCGAATTTATTGAAATATATAAAGCCGTGTTGATTAGAGATGTGCCATTTTGACGTGAACGATATTTATATCGATTTTATTCATTTTTTAATGAATATCGAAAAGTGACTTCAAAAATCGAATATATAGAAATGAATTCGAATTGAATTGAAATGAATTCGAATAGAAATTGAATTGAATTGAATTCAAATCGAATTAGAAACTGAATTGAATAGAATTCAAATCGAATTAGAAATTGAATTGAATAGAATTCAAATCGAATTGAAATTGAATTGAATAGAAAATGAATTCGAATTAAATTGAATAGATTCGAAACTCGAATTAAATTGAAATTGAATTGAAATCGATTCAAATTGAAATCGATTTGAAATGAATTTAAAACGAATTTATAAAGGAAAATTCAATTTTGATTTGAAATTGAAAGGGAAGTTGAAATTGTTTCAAAAACGAATTTAAAACGATTTATAAATTTGTTTTAAAAAGGAAATCGATGAAATATATATATAATATATATATATATATATATATATATATATATATACTGGCCTGAATAGAACGCGCCGCGGGAGTTCGTGAATTTCGACCATTGACTTCGAATGGACATTACGGGAGATCTGACCGTCGGTTTCTCCTGAAACCGGAACCGTTGGGTTCGTATCGAAAAGAGCTTTCTAACGAATATTTGAAATTAGAAATCTAACGGTTGGATTTGGAATTATGTCCAAATCAAATTTAGAAAAGGTCGCTGTAAGTGCAGTTCTATGGCCGTTGATGGAAATCAACTGTACGGGCCTTGATAAAATTATTAAAAATATCTATAATTTGTGTAAAATCATAAGAAATAGTTTGTGAAGAACTGGGATGAAAAATTCCACATTTGAAAGGATAAAAATATATTTTTATCGAAATGAACTAGTTTTGAACTAGAATTAAAATCAATTTATTTTTGAAATAAATAAATTGAATTTGAAAGTGGTTTTGAAAATAATCAGAATTTCCAATACGTGAATTGGACTGGAGTTGAATCGAAATTATCTTCGGAATATTTCGATGTTGGATTTCGTGACTATACAGATATTGTTATGGGAATTTGAAAGATATATTTTATATCGTTATTTCCAATACGATATTTGTTGTTTTCAGAATTTGATATTGAATATAAGCTGGTATATTTTCTATTCAGAGCCTTGTATTTAATATCAAATGTGATTTGGGTTTGTCGTGAATGGTGTCTTCATTAACACCGATTCTTAAGCCCAATAGAGAAAAATATTAAATCTTTCTATTTAGATTTAATGAAGTGTATCAATTAAATAATATTTAATTGGAATTGAATTTGAATGTGATTTTGGGTTTATCGTGAACCGTGTTTTAGACGACATTGGTTCTTTAACCCAGTTAAAGACAGGATATTGATTTTTGAAAAGATTAAAACTAAGTGGAGTTTTAATGAATCTGTAATTAGATTGAAATGTGAATTGATAATTTAAGTTATCAAATCTGAAAAGTGATCGAGAATGGAGTATCACCAGTTTTGCTCCAAAGCGATAGTTAAATCTTTAATTAGATTTGAATGTGAAATGGTAATTAAATTTACCGATAACATCGTGGTGTTAGTTATGGAGTATTACCAGTTTTGCTCCATGGGATAAATAGGTTGGGATTGGGAAATAAAATAAATAATTACTTCGGTGTGGTTCTCTAATCCCGACTAGTTTAGAAAACCATAATATGGTTTGAAATGATATCCAAAGGAAGATTAAAGAACAAATTTAGAAGAATTTATCTTGGATAAAATTAATGGGAACCTTTCCCTAAGAATGTGAAAATTTGAATAAAAAGAATATTCTGAATTGGAATGAGGCGTATGTGGTGTTTGTGTAAAACGTGTTTATTATATACGCGGGTTATTTGGAAAGGCCGGGTTTATACCCATTCTGAATAACCGATTCGACGAGATGTCGAAGATGAAGACGGTGGTTGAAGACCGGAAGTCTTCACATCGTTTGGGTGATTACTGATGATCTTGATTGGGCTGTACACCCAAAATGAGGGAAACAGTTGGTGATCGTCCAGACGTACTTGGAGATCGATGGATATGCGAGGAAAGTGCCTCCGGTTTCGATCAGACCCAGAACGAACTTGTAAATGGACTATGTGTCTGACATTGGATTCTCTTGCTTAATGCCCTTCTCTGAGACGTACGAGCTCAGAGGTTGTATATCGATGGACATCAGTCGCATGGACTGAATTGCTAGTGTGGCACACGTAAGTGGCAATTGATCAAGGCTTCTGTTGAAAAGCAAAGTCTTGTGGTTGATCAACACATGTATATAATCAGAGTAAACATGAATCTCACAGCGGAATAATAATCTTTATTATATAACAAGTTTAAAATACAAATATGAGTTTGTACATATACATACCATATCAGAGTATAATACATGGTATACATCACAGCGGAAATAATCTTTAAATAACTAATGGCGAGGTCTTCTGCTTTTAGCTCCTCCAAGTGAATCTGTAAAATCCTGAAACACTTGACTGCCCGTACAAATTTGGGCACCCAAGAGTTTAGGGAAAACAACAAAATAAACTCTGGGTCAGTCATGGGACTAGTGTGGGTAAATTCCACCCATACTATTTAACTTTGAAAATCCCTTTCAAACCAGAAGATAATAGTAAGACCAGCCCACGCATAAACATGGACGGTGTTTACCTTACTATAATCCAAAATACTTTGATATCAAAACCAGTGATATTACGATAATGTCTAAACACATAAATATCCAAGTAGCAGAACGCTTGCATCTCACGTTCCACATATATATAGTATAAAATCATAAACCGCAGAGTGCTTATTGGAGAATGGATTCCAACAGACAAGGTATGGGAGCACCTTCCGAACAGTGTACTCTAGAGGGGATACACCTGGGTTCAACAAGAACGTCTTGCAACCTGGCCACACATGACCGCTCACTCATTTAGGTTGAGTGTCGCGAATATATTGCCACCACGGTTGTAGGCCATCCAACTGTCATCCGAAGATACAGAATCGAAAAGGTATAAATATGAATTTTCTCTAGATCGGTGACAATACACCCTGCTTGGGGATGACCCAACTAACCATGCTGCCTAGCCCAACTTTTGTTACTTCCTGGTTGTGAGGCTAGAGGCTACGTCTATCTTCCGAACATCTGATCACCATACACTTTGAATGCCACATCATCAAATCCGTAATCACATATTGATTACACAAATTCACACTGGGTGTAGAATAAAGAGAAGTTACCTTCTCCCCAGCAACATGGTATATTTGTAAAAATCAACGGTGTGACCGTTGGAAATACTCTGTCAGACACTCGTCCATACAAGTTGTCCTGGGACTGGACAAACAAAAACACCATTCTAGAACTGGACGACCCTTGCATTTAACTCCAACTTCAATTATCTTCAGCATATCTAATTCGCAACGCTTATGCCTATACGTAGTAGTTTTCGGATAATAAATCCAACCGGTCTCTCCGTATTGACAACGATGGTCAAAACACTTCGATAGTCGGTTATTTAACTATCGAAGTAAAAACAAACATCCATTCTAATGTATAACCAAACATCATACAATCACGACGCTTTTTATTTAACATTCGTTCTTATTATTCGAATTTCCATATCTTACCAGATATTTCTCAAATCTCGTTTTAGCCTTTTTACACTTCTTGGAAAACATTTCCAGTTATTATAAACTCTTGTTCTCTCACGTTCTTTATTTCTATGCTTGGATAATCTACCCTATCTACATTGGAAAAATAATTCCAATTTCATTATAAATATTTAAATCGGCCAAACGTTCCCTTTTAAAACATTATTCACTTTAAAACGTGAATATCATACCTATTATAGAAATCTAGACACCTTTATCAAATAACCTTTTATTCAGGTAATAAACACCCTTATCTTGTTTTACTGAAATCTCTTTCCTGAATTTATATTCCTATTCCACTTTATAGATCCTGTTTCTAAGTCAACTTCTTGTTAAATCAATATTAATTATATAACTAAATATTGATTATATAGCCTATTATAATTTAGTGGTTTAAAACTAGATATTAACCATCTTATCATATTATAATTCCTAAAAATAATTTTCTTTTAATACATTCGACATTGTCGAATTCTAATTCCAAATCCTAATGGTTTAATCTCACATTTCGAACATCGAAATGCTGCCATCGTTTTTCTAACACGATTATCCAATTTCTCTTTCTAAACTTATTCTTATATTTTCTTTGGACAAACATCGTTATTTATTTCTTTAGACTACGTGGATTTCAAATAAACTGTTTCCATTCCCTAGGAAGTGCTGCTATATATAAAAATCACGCTTAAGTTTGGTTAACAGCGTTAATTTATCGTTATAGTTCAAAACTTGTCATACGTTGTATTGTTCTCCTTTATAACTAATCTTGACATAACAGTCACGCTTAAGTCTAGTCAACAGCGTTTATTTTATTGCTATAGTTCGAAGACTTGCAATATGCTATCATATTCCCTTTATACTTATACAATATTTCGATTGGTTATTTATATAACCAATTTAATTATAAATCTTATTCGATCATAATAACGATCAACATATCCAATATATTGTAATAATCTCGATATATATACTTCTTTGTATATCAAAATATAATTTGGGTAAAATTATTTCATTTACCCTCTTTTCAAAACATACTGTGTTGAATTACTCTGTTCAAGAGTTTAGAAACACCTATCGATACAGTTTGCAATCTAGTATCGACCAGAATTCGTAAACCGCTCGCCAAACCAATCAACACAATATAAAACAGTTTTTATATTAATTTACAAATACGCGCTCAGATGTTGTTGAGCACATTGTCCAACTGAAAGTACAGCAGAATTTTTTATGTTTTCCTTATTTTCTTCAATTTGAAGATTCTTGTTTATATCGTTGACTCTTTTTTGCTGTTGATTATATAAAGAATATTTATTGATTCAAGTAACATGGAAAAATTCAAAATTTAAAATGGCTTACAATTTTTAAAGGTGCTTTTTTATGTCTGCTGCTCATTCTTCCGTTTCTTGCTGAGCTGCAGAGAGAATCATAAAGCGTCCATGTTGAAGATTCAGGTCAAACGTTAGAAGTGTCTAGTGTGAATCTTCATGGACGGGAAATAACATTATACAACATAGCGGGTTTTGTAGTGCCTGATTCACTGCTGGAACAAAGAGGGCTTCGCTGACATTTTTTATGTTAATAGTGGCGCTTTTCTGTCAAAAGAAACAAATATTGTAGTTTACAAAACTGATTTTACCATCATTAATGAATCGTTAGATGTATGTTTAAAAAATAAATCTTACCGTCATTGTGGTGTTAAAGTAAGCTAAGCTTGCACTGATATCGAATTTTTTTGGCTATTCTAAACCAGTTATAATCAATAATCTGGACAGAAAATATCATTAGAGTATTTGAAATAGTAAACTGTCAGAAAATATCATTAGAGTATTTGGTTGTTCACTCTTGCCTAGTTTGCACAATAAAAATTACTGATGCAAAATTTACTGATGCAAAAAGATGATAAATATGTTTAAGGCTATGCAGGTGATGTGTTCAGTTGGAAGGTTGGAGGACAAATCAGTTTAATAAATCAAGAATTTTTAATATTTTATAAGATGATAAAACTGTTTATCTTTTATCATTAAGTGATAAAACCATTTATCATTAGTGCAAAGATACATGTTTTTATCTTTTCTAACTATGGCATTAAATAAGTTGTATATTATGAAGTTTTTTTTAAAGAAAATTGTAGTTCTATATCCTTTTTGTATATGAAAAGCATAAGAAATTGAAAAAGATAAAATTATTTATCTTGTGCAGTATTTGTTTTTATATGATACATGTTTTTATTTGGTACATGTTTTTATTTGATATCAAAAAGAGAGTAGAGAACCTTAGAGTATACTTCTTGGATCAATTAGTGATGACTTGAATAATAATAAATACTTACCTGGCCAGCAATAAAATCACCAAAAATAATGTCTTCAAGCATATCTCTATATATGACAATCATGTTTTCATCATGTGAATTATAAACCTCTTCGCTGGAAAAAAAAAGTAAGGGTGAAATTTGTTACTTTAGCAACTATAAACATATGTACTGAGAAATGGCTGCCGAAGAATCTTATATGATTTGTCCACAAACTAGCTGAAAAGCATAGAAAGTTCTTAGTTAAAATCTAAAAATGAAATAAGATCTAACTTCTAAAATATCATTCAAAATTTAGAAGGAAAAAACAAAACTTTAGCAGGACTCACACACTTAGAATGTTCATGTGTTTAACTGTTTTTCACCCAGTTAATGCACTTAACCAGCCAACATATAAAAATAAATATGAGCTATTAAGTAACTAACAATTTTCAAAAGGAATAAGAAACTCAATCTGAGATTCAGGGAACTTCACCAATTCCTTAACAAATCCAAAAACCTCATCCCTGGTGATATCATGATTATCAACCCCACTGTTAGTAATTTTTATATTTCTCTTCAAATTTCTACAATAATGATTCCTCTCTTAATCCCAGCCCTAACTCAACCAAATACTTTATTGCATTCTTAGGGTTATCACGGTTAGAGTTAGAGTTGGGGCAACTGCGGTCAGAATCGCAGTTAGCTAGAACAGTGAGAAGATGACTGGAGAAGCATGCTTCATTTTGCGTATCAGACCAACTCCGATAGAAACATGTCTTTATTTTGCAGGGATGAAAATACAACAGAGCAGCGTCAGGAGAGAATCATAATTAGCATTTAACCCTGCTTTATGGAATTCACTACCAGACTGAGCGTGAACACTGGACAATTTAAGAATATGGTTCTTATTAATTTAAGAATTTAAGCTTACTTTATGTCTCCGGTTATTTTGAAGAAATTGGTTATTGTGTTTACGTCATCTTCAGGCAATAACTTGAACAACGGACAATTTTCTATTTTCCTTTTGCTTTTGCTTTTCCTTATATATTCTGGTGTGCTAAGAGTATCCATATCTATAGGTTCTGGGCTTGCGCACTTTTGCTTTTCTCTTTTCTTTTTTCTCTTTTCTGTTTTTCTTCTTGATATACATAGTTCGGATCATTTTTTGGTTTGCGCACTTTTGCTTTAATCCTCTTTTGCATTGAACTTGGCTTAGCAAACTTTCTTTTCCTTTTTCTCTTTTCCTTATTTTCTTCAACTTCTTTAAGTTCATGTTGTTCTCGTAATGCTTGAATGTCTTGAGAATTAAGTAGTTCAAAGGATGGGAAATTTTTAGAGCTGTTTATATGACTGAATATAATTTCTTTTTCTGGAATTTCAGTGCTGATGGAGTCATCTTTTAATTTCTTTTCGAATTTGAGACGACCCAAAATCCCGTTCAGATGGAAACAGGGTTATCTTTGGAATATAATACAAAAACAGATAATAGCAGAACAGAATTAAATAAATACACCAGAATATGAACAATAGAATATACTGGATAAAAGTAATCATCAGAGTTACACAGTATACAGGATCTTACTTAGTACAAATACAGTTCAGCTATACATAAATGTCTACAGCAGAAATAAACAAAATATGTACAATAGGAGCTGAACAACATAAAAAGAAATAAATGATAGAATCCATCTTCAGCTCCAGCTATGCAGAAGGAACCAGCTAAACCTGAATACAAGGCTGCCCGTGTAGAAAAGGGGGCACCCGAGTTTGAAAGTGAAACAAACTACGAGTCAGTCATGGGACTGGTATGAGAAATCCACTCAACACATATATAATTGGCTAATCACAGGACCACGCCACTTTCGTGGAACGGGTTTACTCCGTTGGATTGCCAGTGCTTTAAAACAAATCTTTCTTTTAAACATCGCTATGCTTTTTATAAAAATGAAGCCATTATAAGACTCAGTTCCCATCACACAATGCAACGCAAAACGGAGGATAGAGTTTTACCTTATAATGGCCAAAATATGCTTGATACGCATAACACAAAGGCATTTGATATTATTGCTAGTGTTTATATGTTTTGAAAACTATTTCAAATCATAACTATCAATCATAGACGACATGAGCGTCCCATGCCACTATGTCGCCAAATATATATATACAACTGAAACCAAACGATCACGTATTTGGAAATTGGATTTCCGTCATGAACCAAGGCAAAAGATAGTCCTTACCGAATTCGAGACTGTCTAGCCCGAGCCTCAGGACCCAGACTCAGGTGGGCCCTTGGATCGTCAGGGCCGGTCCACCGATGTGGATTAAAATGCCTGAACAATACGTTTCCCCGCCCTTTGGGGTGTAACCGAGCCAACGAATGACTCCATCGGACCCGGATCGTCCGATCAAACCGAGGCGCCTCGCAACAGCAACAACCACATAGGTGAAAAGTATATAAATGTCAGGGCTGGTAGGTCACTGACACCACCCTAGCTAGAAAGAAACGCATGTCCTCCCTGAGGTCCTTCTCCCGTTTTAGGTTCATACCGGGGTGTGAGGCTCGCGAATTCACGTTATACACAAAGCTACGCCACACAGGCGGTGCTTTGATCATCACCACAAGACTTTGCTTTTCAACAAAAGCCCTGATCACTGCATCTTAGCATGCCACACAGGCAATTCATGCCATGCGACTGATGTCCATCGATATACAACCTCTGAGCTCGTACGTCTCAGAGAAGGGCGTTAAGCAAAAGAATAAATTCTCCGCCGCCAAACAGATGTATATTCAACAGAAATCAATCAACACAGAATAAACTCCAATGTCAGACACACAGTCCATTTACAAGTCCGTTCTGGGTCTGAACGAAACCGGAGGCACTAAATACCTCGCAAACCCATCGATCACCACGTACGTCTGGACAATCACCACTCATTATCCATATTTCGGGATGCCTCCCAATCAGGACCTCGGTTACCATCCAAACGAGGTGAAGATCTCCGGTCTTCGACCACCATCTTTATCTTCGACTTTCAATCGTCGGTCCATCATTTGAAATGAGAATTAACTCGGCCTTTTCAAATAATTCACGTATATTTAGAATTTCAAATCAATTTATTTCAATGGTTAAATTATTCGACAACACCAATATTGTTCTTTAATATAATTTTCACACCAAACACATTCAACCATCAAATACAACATAAATCGAGCAAATTCAGTTTATTTCCATCCCATATTGCTTATGATATTTTATAACTATTTAACGCTATTTTTATTTACTTTAAAATAGCCAATTTATTCAAAACGACGCTTCGGGCCATAAGGCGGCCGTGGCGCTGTTTTTCTTCAGATTTGATTTACACATATCTGAAAGTCTAACCGTTGGATCTTCACCAAATTTACATCATTAGAAAGGTCTTTTCAAAACGAATCCAACGGTTCCAGTTTCGGGAAAATTCGACGGTCGGATCTCCCGGCACAATCGTTTGAAGTTTCGATTTCAAAATACGAACTGCAGCGTCGTTATTCGATTAAATATAATTATATTTATATATATATAAATATATAATCGTTTCTGGCGCTGTTTTTCTTCAAAATTGAATTAAACATTCCAGACAATCCAACCGTTGGATTTTTACAAGGTTGGTGCCGTTGGAAAGATCATTCCCAGGCGAACCCGACGGTTGAGGTTTCGGGAAAATCCAATGGTCGGATTTCCCGCACTAGTTGTTTGAAATCACGGTTTCAAAATACGAACTGCACGGCTTCGTTTCGTTTTAATTTTATTTATATTTATATATTTATATAAATATAGTTCATTCAATGATTTCCCTATCGTTTTCACTTCAAATATTTTTCTAACACCTTAAAATTTTGGAAAATTTCGCCATAACCTCCCCTGCACCGGGAGCATCGGGAAATCGCAAATAGCGTTCCCGGTCCTTCTAATCTCAAAAAGAAAAAGAAAAAGCCAAGCGGCTAGCCAACAAGCTCATAAAATCATCACCCAAACAAAACAGTAAATGTGTACCTATTTGTCGGGCACAAAATTGTATTCCTCTTCTCTAGCCACTTTGCTATAACCTGTTCAATGAATATGCATGTACATATATATCCAGTTCTTATCATTTATCATTTTTTGTTCAACTTCATATTTGATTTCTATTTGGTTTAAAAACACCATTCATTCTAATGTTACATAAATAGGTGCAAATCATTTCATTAGCTAATTAATGAATATTTCAACTCATATATGTTTACTTTGAACAAGTGGCTATTTTTAACACCTCACATTTCAACGATTTCTGCACACAATAAAAATGTGATTTTTATTGTAAAACGATTCATTTCCAAACACTATTTTTCTATATAGTTCATATAGTCGATAAAAGGTGATTTTTATTATCAAACAATTTATTTCAAAATATGAATACCATTCAACACATGAATTTCTAATCAACGAATGAATATCAGTTCAACACATGAATGTTTTCTATTCAATGAATAAATATAGTTTAAGCATATGAAAATAATTCAAACACACAAATATTATTCAAAATTTCGGCAGCATAACGGCAGGGTAGTTAAAACCGGCACCGTCCCTAGTACGGCTCCTCGCTCTACCTTAAAACCTCGCGGTTTTTGACAATGGGGATCATGCATCTAGTTCGCACGCAGGCGGCATGTCTATATTTATTTCATTTCCACAACTAATCCTATGTGGTTTCAACCAAATATTCCACAACCACAAATGGGTATTTTTCAATCACAATCAACCAATATCCATCACAAACAATCCCAAATAACCATTCGCTATCAATCAATTTTCACAACAATTTCAACCAATAAATATCGTCCATGGTTTGTGGACGAGGGGCGTATATATATAGATATATATTTATATATAGCAATTCACTTTCATTTCACACACACACATATATATATATATATATATATATATATATTTAAATCAGAAATCTCACCAATAGCTATCCAACTGCACGACACTTCCTTGCATAAAATCTTCGCCAATCTCTCCTTTTGTCGCTTCGTTGCCTGTATTCTCTACATATGTAAAAATCGAATTTTTACTATGTTATTCAATATATAAAAATCGAGTTTTGACGTCGCTATTCAATATATAAAAATCGAATTTTGACGTCGCTATTCAATATATAAAAATCGAATTTTGACTTCGCTATTCAATATATAAAAATCGAATTTCAAAAATATAGATTCCGCCTTTTCCATTTCAAAGATAAAATCTTTTCTTTTACTTTTTAAAGTTTAAATCTTTTACTTTTCAAAATTCAAATCTTTTACTTTTCAAAATTCAAATCTTTTACTTTTCAAAATTCAAATCTTTTAAAACCCTTTTTAAAAATCAGTTTTTAAATCTTTCAAAAAATCTGTTTTAACTTTTAAACAAATCAGTTTTAAAATCATTTTCAAATCAGTTTTAATCCTTTTCATATCAGTTTTAAAATCATTTTCAAATCAGTTTTAAAATCATTTTCAAATCAGTTTTAAAATCATTTTCAAATCAGTTTTAAAATCACTTTCAAATCAGTTTTAAAATCATTTTCAAATCAGTTTTAAAATCACTTTCAAATCAGTTTTAATCCTTTTTGAAAAAAATCATTTTTAATTTTTAAAAAAATCAGTTTTAATTTCATTTTCAAATCAGTTTTAATCCTTTTCAAATCAGTTTTAATTTCATTTTCAAATCAGTTTTAACAGAATAAATAAAAAAAATAAAAATAAAAGAAAATGCTCACCGATTAGCTGCGAGGGGGGGGGGGGGAGAAGATGTCGTCGGCGGCTTCAGCGTCGCGAACGGGGGGGGGGGGGCTTCGTCGGAGCTCGTGCGATATGGGGGGGCTTCGGGGGTTGCAGCTTCAGTGGGAGTTCGACGCACGAGGGAGGGGGGGTGCGGTGATGGGCGGCGGCGGCGCTTCAGGGGGGGGGGGGGCGGCTGTCGATAGGTTTTTAGGGTTTTTTTTTCTTTTTGTTTGAAATTAAAACGAACGGGGGGGGGGCCAGAAAGGAAGATAAAGGGGGGAATTAAAATTTATTTTTATTATTTAATTTTTCAAAAAAAATTGACTTTTACATACGACCTCGAAACGAGGCCCACCGCCTGTCGCCCATAGCGTTTTACCCCCATTCCGAACACAATGGGATATGTATCGCAAGCTGATTTAATCGTTACAATCAGTTTCTGTTGAATTTACATTTAAATCTCTATATTGAATTTTAAACGTACATTTCAAATTACCGGGGTCACATACTGACTCGAAAAATTCCAGAAAAATATTTTCTAGCCTCGCATTGACGATACGGTCCTAACAAAACTAGTTTCGTCGAATTCTGAGACCGTTTGAAAAATGGCCAATTTCCAGTCAATTAAATTCAACAGAAACAGGTCAAACGCATTTTCTTTTGCCACGCTCACATATTGATTCGAAAAATTATGAAATTTGAAACCTAGCAATATCTTGACACTGCGGATCTAACAAAAGTGGTTTCATCGAAATCCGAGGTCGTTTGCAAAATGTCCATTTTTAAGGGCCTGAATTCCATAGCGACTATTCAGAATTTTCAACTGGACCTATCTTTTGATTCCCGCTATCAAATTTCGATTGGTCGGATTCGTTAGAAAGATATCATCAATTAGATCCTAATGTTTTTGGTTTCACTATAATCCGGATTGTTCTGCACCCGGTATATTCAATTTAAGTTTGAAATCGAATTATCGAACTACCGTGCCATTTTCAATTCTATATATAATTATAATTAATTATATTCGTTTTCAAATGTCGATTCGAACTCAGTTTTCATCGCCATTATTTAAAATATTTATTTTAAATATTTAAAATCCATTATTTTAGCCAATTTAAAAATTTTAAATTGGTTCAGATTTTCTGGGTCGTTACAATCTCCCCTACTTAAAACTTTTCGTCCCCGAAAAGGAATAAAGTCGAAGGTGGTTTGATAAATCTACAATCACACAACACAACAACCAATCCAATTGTTTTTAACCTTCAAAAATATTCTGATCAAATCCTATATCCCTTTAAAAATCATTCAGAGTATAGAATAAATAGTGCACATCCATGGGAAGAAAATAGCAATAGAATAGAGAATTAAATGGTAATGCAAAGTAGGTTAAATGTACCTTGCACCGGAGTCAATCAGAGATATCTACTCGACATCTAGGGTAAGCTTTCTGAATGCTCTCCTCAGTTTCCCAAGTACAATCTCGCGGATCTCCACTCCATTGCACTTTGACTAAGCGAACCTTCTTGTTCCTCAGTTCTTTGGTTTCTTTGCCGATAATCTTTAGCGGCTCTCGCCTCACGGCTAGTTCTGGAGTAATTTCAATATCCTGCTGAGCTGCTTCTTCCACGGTCAAGTCTGGATCATGAACGTGTTTTCGAAGTTGAGATATATGAAATACATCATGCACTCCAGGCAACCAGTCTGGCAATTTAATTTTATATGCAAGAGTCCCAATCCGTTCCAGAATAGGAAACGGACCAATAAATTTGGGCGCTAACTTTCCTGTTTTACCGAGCCGGATAACTCCTCTCATCGGCGATACTTTCAAATATACATAGTCGCCAACTTCAAAGGATATATCTCTTCTTCTTCTATCGGCATAGCTCTTTTGTCGGCTTTGAGCGGCGAGTAATCGCTTCTTAATAAAATCGACTTTGTCGGCAGCTTCGCGAATCATATCAGTCCCTAACACAAGTCTATTTCCGGGCTCGACCCAACAAGCAGGAGATCGGCACGGTCTACCGTACAATGCTTCGAATGGCGACATTGTCAGACTCGCCTGGTAGCTGTTGTTATAAGAGAATTCAGCCAAATGCAGATGGTCTTCCCATGATCCACCGAAATCTAGAATACAAGCCCGCAATAGATCTTCTAAAATGCGATTAACCCTCTCAGTCTGACCGTCTGTCTGAGGATGATAAGCGGTGCTCATGTTTAACTTCGTTCCCAGTTCGACTTGAAATGCCTCCCAGAATTTACTAGTGAATATTGTATCTCTATCACTGACTATACTGAGCGGCACTCCATGTAGTCTAACTATTTCCCTGGTGTAAATCTGTGCCAGACTCTGAGCGGTTCTGTTTGATCTGACAGGTATGAAATGGGCGGTCTTCGTGAAGCGATCTACGATCACCCAAATACTGTCATTTCCTTTCTTGGTTCTAAGCAAACCATCGATGAAATCCATAGAAATATCTTCCCACTTCCAGCCAAGAACTTCTAGTGGTTGTAACAATCCAGCCAATTTCTGTTGGTCACTTTTGACTAGCTGGCAAGTAGGGCATCGAATCACATATATCGAGATGTCTCTTTTTAACGACTTCCACCAGAATGTGCGTTTGATGTCGTTATACATTTTATTCACACCTGGATGGATACTGAGCTTAGATTTGTGGCATTCATCAAGCACCTCTCTTCTTAATTCAGGAATATCTGGAACGCAAATTCGCCCTTCTAACCTCAGAATCCCTTCGCTGTCTAGTTGGAAATCCGAAGCATTGCCTTCATGAATTCGCCGACTTATCCCTTTGATAAATTGGTCGTCTTCTTGGAGAGCCGATATCTTATCAATCAACGAAGTCGCAATGACAAAACTGGCGATCATCTCATTCTTTCGGCTTAACGCGTCGGCCACGACATTGGCTTTCCCTGGAGTATATATAATTTCAAAGTCATATGCTGCAAGAAACTCCAGCCAACGCTGTTGCCTCAAATTTAAGTCCTTCTGAGTGAACAGATACTTTAACGACTGGTGATCTGTAAACAGTTCAAATCTCTTGCCCAGAAGATAGTGTCTCCAGATTTTCAAAGAGAATATGATAGCCAATAACTCAAGATCATGAGTTACATAGCTTTTCTCGTGCGGTTTCAGTTGACGGCTAGCATAAGCAATCACTTGGCCCCTTTGCATCAACACTGCACCAAGGCCTTCTCTAGAAGCATCAGTCCAGACTTTTAAATCTTGGTTGCCATCGATGATGGTTAACACTGGAGCTGTCGTTAATCTCAACTTCAGCTCTTCGAAAGCCTCCTCACTCTCTTGAGTCCATTTGAATTTAGAATGC
This sequence comes from Allium sativum, assembly GCA_030737875.1. Classification (NCBI taxonomy): domain Eukaryota; kingdom Viridiplantae; phylum Streptophyta; class Magnoliopsida; order Asparagales; family Amaryllidaceae; genus Allium; species Allium sativum. The sequence continues at coordinate 156,802,831 of CM060912.1, forward strand.
TTCTTTGTAAGCTTCGTTAAGTGGCCAGATATCTTAGAAAAGTCTTTAACGAACTTCCGATAATAGCTAGCCAATCCGAGAAAGCTGCGGACTTCAGTGGGAGTACTAGGCTGTTTCCAGTTCTGAATAGCTGTGATTTTACTTGGATCCACAGCGATTCCTTCTTTAGATACCACATGGCCTAGAAATTTCACTTCATCTTGCCAGAAGATACATTTGGAAAATTTGGCTTTTAATACATTCCGCCTCAGAATTTCTAGAACCTGTTCAAGATGCTTTTCATGTTCGGCTTTTGATTTAGAGAAGATTAGAATATCATCAATAAAAACTAGGACAAATTTATTCAATACTCCTCTGAATACTCTATTCATTAGATCGACAAAGTAAGCGGGAGCGTTACATAAGCCGAACGGCATTACTAACCACTCGTAGAATAAGTCGGGGCCTCTGAACGCTGTCATTGGAACACACTCTTCGGCAATTCGAAGCTGATGGAAACCTGTAGCTAGGTCCATTCTTGAAAATACTTGTGCTCCATTTAATCGATCTAACAAATCATATATTCGCGGCAATGGATATTTATTCTTTATGGTTTGCTTGTTCAGATCACGATAATCCACACATAGACGTAGAGTACCGTCAGATTTTGGGACAAATACCACTGTTGCACCCCAATCAGAGAAACTAGGCCTGATCAGACCTTTCCATACTAGCTGTCGTGTTTGATTGTCTAATTCCTCCTTCTCTTTCAAGGACATTCTTCGAATAGCGTGAACTACCGGCCTTGCATTGGGAATCAAAGCAATCTTGAAATCTATTTCTCTTTGCGGAGGTAAGCGAACAACTTCCTCGAACACATCCGCATAGTTTTTGACGACTGGAATGTCTTTGATGAGGTCAGGAATATTCTCTGTGACTTCAGGAACATTTTCAATTTGGGCTGGAGAAACATCGAGAGCTGACCAGAAATCTTTCCTATTAGAAGTTGGGCCTTCACATGGTATGGTTATATAATTCCCCAATTGTGCTTTTGCCTTTACAACTCTCTCGGCGCATTTAACTTCCGCTTCATATTTGGTTAGCCAATCCAATCCCAGAATAAGATCGAATTCATTAAAATTCATGACGATAGAGATTATAGGGAATTTATAGCAAGAAAAAGAGACAGGTACTGCACAGATCCAACTGAGATTGATGGAACCCCCAACTGGATTTTGGACAGTCATGGGCTCTTTGAGCTTTTTCAAATTCAAATCCAACTTCTTGACTGCACTCTTTGCAATAAAGCTTCGTGACGCGCCTGTGTCAAACAGCACTTTAACTGGAATGTTTTTGACATTGAGCGTGCCTTCTAAAACATCAGACCTTTCCTGAGTAGAGGAGGATGCAAGTACTTCCACCACTTCATTTATATTTACTTCTTTAGGTTTCTGAGGTAGCGGGCAGTTTTTCGCAATATGCCCGGCTTGGTGGCACTTATGGCATCCTCTTTTCTCTTGTAACCTCTTACCGGATTTAGACCCATCCTTTACTTGTTTCCTTAGAGATCTGCAACTTATCGAAAGATGTCCTTTCTTATTGCAGTTATTGCATACGACGGTCGTTACGGGTTCTTTCCCAGATTCAGCCCTTTTTCTCTTAGTACCGGGCTTTTTACGGATCTCAGACGTTGTACTTGCCTCAGGAATATCAATTTCTGACTCTGTTTTGTCACTACAACAAACTTCTTCTTCGTCGCGCAACATTCCTTTCTTGTCTAGATCTTCGTATTGATAAGCCATATAAATCATTTCTGAGAAAGGAAGCTTCACATGCCCCAATACTTTATTCCGGTATTTCCTTTGAAGCCCGTGAATAAATCTCAGATTTTTCCTCTTTGGGTCTTGAATTAGATGAGGAGCAAAGTGAGAAAGTTCATTGAATTTCTTATGATATTCGGGAATTGTCATGTCTCCTTGTATCAGATAAGAAAATTCATCGCATAATCGCTCAGTTGCTTCGGGAGGAGTAAATCTTTCTAAGAAAATCACTTTGAATTTGCCCCAGGTGATATCACCTTCTGGATTATCTTTAATAACCGAATCCCACCAAAATAAAGCTTCATCTTTGAGAGCCCAGGAGGCCAGTAATCTTTTCTTGTCATCCCTAAGCTTTAATGCTTCGAAGATTTTCTCAGCCGAACGAATCCAAGCTTGTGTTCTCATAATAGATTCTTCGCCCGAGAACGACTTTCCACCCAGATTTCTATACTTCATGAATAGAGCTTCAATATCCGGGTTAGTATTACTTCTTCTGTTTCTGGCACTCATTTTCTAGTTCTTCTGCAAATAGCAGATCAAGTGTCAGGTCAACAGAAAAGATATTTCAAAATATAGAGACAAATACTTGAATGTAAATGTGTCTATCGAGGTGTTATTTCCTTCTGCTTTACCCATACTAGGATATTACTGATCCTATCTGTATAGAGTTACCCGTCCTAGAACACTACTGGTTCTATTTCTGACGAGTTCGTTCAAATGTTATATTCCAGAACTAAGCTTAACCAAAGCTCTGATACCACGTTGAGACGACCCAAAATCCCGTTCAGACGGAAACAGGGTTATCTTTGGAATATAACACAGAAACAGATAATAGCAGAACAGAATTAAATAAATACACCAGAATATGAACAATAGAATATACTGGATAAAAGTAATCATCAGAGTTACACAGTATACAGGATCTTACTTAGTACAAATACAGTTCAGCTATACATAAATGTCTACAGCGGAAATAAACAAAATATGTACAATAGGAGATGAACAACATAAAAAGAAATAAATGATAGAATCCATCTTCAGCTCCAGCTATCCAGAAGGAACCAGCTAAACCTGAATACAAGGCTGCCCGTGTAGAAAAAGGGGCACCCGAGTTTGAAAGTGAAACAAACTACGAGTCAGTCATGGGACTGGTATGAGAAATCCACTCAACACATATATAATTGGCTAATCACAGGACCACGCCACTTTCGTGGAACGGGTTTACTCCGTTGGATTGCCAGTGCTTTAAAACAAATCTTTCTTTTAAACATCGCTATGCTTTTTATAAAAATGAAGCCATTATAAGACTCAGTTCCCATCACACAATGCAACGCAAACCGGAGGATCGAGTTTTACCTTATAATGGCCAAAATATGCTTGATACGCATAACACAAAGGCATTTGATATTATTGCTAGTGTTTATATGTTTTGAAAACTATTTCAAATCATAACTATCAATCATAGACGACATGAGCGTCCCATGCCACTATGTCGCCAAATATATATATACAACTGAAACCGCACGATCACGTATTTGGAAATTGGATTTTCGTCATGAACCAAGGCAAAAGATAGTCCTTACCGAATTCGAGACTGTCTAGCCCGAGCCTCAGGACCCAGACTCAGGTGGGCCCTTGGATCGTCAGGGCCGGTCCACCGATGTGGATTAAAATGCCTGAACAATACGTTTCCCCGCCCTTTGGGGCGTAAACGAGCCAACGAATGACTCCATCGGACCCGGATCGTCCGATCAAACCGAGGCGCCTCGCAACAGCAACAACCACATAGGTGAAAAGTATATAAATGTCAGGGCTGGTAGGTCACTGACACCGCCCTAGCTAGAAAGAAACGCATGTCCTCCCTGAGGTCCTTCTCCCGTTTTAGGTTCATACCGGGGTGTGAGGCTCGCGAATTCACGTTATACACAAAGCTACGCCACACAGGCGGTGCTTTGATCATCACCACAAGACTTTGCTTTTCAACAAAAGCCCTGATCACTGCATCTTAGCATGCCACACAGGCAATTCATGCCATGCGACTGATGTCCATCGATATACAACCTCTGAGCTCGTACGTCTCAGAGAAGGGCGTTAAGCAAAAGAATAAATTCTCCGCCGCCAAACAGATGTATATTCAACAGAAATCAATCAACACAGAATAAACTCCAATGTCAGACACACAGTCCATTTACAAGTCCGTTCTGGGTCTGAACGAAACCGGAGGCACTAAATACCTCGCAAACCCATCGATCACCACGTACGTCTGGACGATCACCACTCATTATCCATATTTCGGGATGCCTCCCAATCAGGACCTCGGTTACCATCCAAACGAGGTGAAGATCTCCGGTCTTCGACCACCATCTTTATCTTCGACTTTCAATCGTCGGTCCATCATTTGAAATGAGAATTAACTCGGCCTTTTCAAATAATTCACGTATATTTAGAATTTCAAATCAATTTATTTCAATGGTTAAATTATTCGACAACACCAATATTGTTCTTTAATATAATTTTCACACCAAACACATTCAACCATCAACTACAACATAAATCGAGCAAATTCAGTTTATTTCCATCCCATATTGCTTATGATATTTTATAACTATTTATCACTATTTTTATTTATTTTAAAATAGCCAATTTATTCAAAACGACGCTTCGGGCCATAAGGCGGTCGTGGCGCTGTTTTTCTTCAGATTTGATTTACACATATCTGAAAATCTAACCGTTGGATCTTCACCAAATTTACATCATTAGAAAGGTCTTTTCAAAACGAATCCAACGGTTCTAGTTTCGGGAAAATCCGACGGTCGGATCTCCCGGCACAATCGTTTGAAGTTTCGATTTCAAAATACGAACTGCAGCGTCGTTATTCGATTAAATATAATTATATTTATATATATATATAAATATATAATCGTTTCTGGCGCTGTTTTTCTTCAGAATTGAATTAAACATTTCAGACAATCCAACCGTTGGATTTTTACAAGGTTGGTGCCGTTGGAAAGATCATTCCAAGGCAAACCCGACGGTTGAGGTTTCGGGAAAATCCAATGGTCGGATTTCCCGCACTAGTTGTTTGAAATCACGGTTTCAAAATACGAACTGCACGGCTTCGTTTCGTTTTAATTTTATTTATATTTATATATTTATATAAATATAGTTCATTCAATGATTTCCCTATCGTTTTCACTTCAAATATTTTTCTAACACCTTAAAATTTTGGAAAATTTCGCCATAACCTCCCCTGCACCGGGAGCATCGGGAAATCGCAAATAGCGTTCCCGGTCCTTCTAATCCCAAAAAGAAAAAGAAAAAGCCAAGCGACTAGCCAACAGGCTCATAAAATCATCACCCAAACAAAACAGTAAATGTGTACCTATTTGTCGGGCACAAAATTTTATTCCTCTTCTCTAGCCACTTTGCTATAACCTGTTCAATGAATATGCATGTACATATATATCCAGTTCTTATCATTTATCATTTTCTGTTCAACTTCATATTTGATTTCTATTTGGTTTAAAAACACCATTCATTCTAATGTTACATAAATAGGTGCAAATCATTTCATTAGCTAATTAATGAATATTTCAACTCATATATGTTTATTTTGAACAAGTGGCTATTTTTAACACCTCACATTTCAACGATTTCTGCACACAATAAAAATGTGATTTTTATTGTAAAACGATTCATTTCCAAACACTATTTTTCTATATAGTTCATATAGTCGATAAAAGGTGATTTTTATTATCAAACAATTTATTTCAAAATATGAATACCATTCAACACATGAATTTCTAATCAACGAATGAATATCAATTCAACACATGAATGTTTTCTATTCAATGAATAAATATAGTTTAAGCATATGAAAATAATTCAAACACACAAATATTATTCAAAATTTCGGCAGCATAACGGCAGGGTAGTTAAAACCGGCACCGTCCCTAGTACGGCTCCTCGCTCTACCTTAAAACCTCGCGGTTTTTGACAATGGGGATCATGCATCTAGTTCGCACGCAGGCGGCATGTCTATATTTATTTCATTTCCACAACTAATCCTATGTGGTTTCAACCAAATATTCCACAACCACAAATGGGTATTTTTCAATCACAATCAACCAATATCCATCACAAACAATCCCAAACAACCATTCGCTATCAATCAATTTTCACAACAATTTCAACCAATAAATATCGTCCATGGTTTGTGGACGAGGGGCGTATATATATAGATATATATTTATATATAGCAATTCACTTTCATTTCACACACACATATATATATATATATATATATTTTTAAATCAGAAATCTCACCAATAGCTATCCAACTGCACGACACTTCCTTGCATAAAATCTTCGCCAATCTCTCCTTTTGTCGCTTCGTTGCCTGTATTCTCTACATATGTAAAAATCGAATTTTTACTATGTTATTCAATATATAAAAATCGAGTTTTGACGTCGCTATTCAATATATAAAAATCGAATTTTGACGTCGCTATTCAATATATAAAAATCGAATTTTGACTTCGCTATTCAATATATAAAAATCGAATTTCAAAAATATAGATTCCGCCTTTTCCATTTCAAAGATCAAATCTTTTCTTTTACTTTTTAAAGTTTAAATCTTTTACTTTTCAAAATTCAAATCTTTTACTTTTCAAAATTCAAATCTTTTACTTTTCAAAATTCAAATCTTTTAAAACCCTTTTTAAAAATCAGTTTTTAAATCTTTCAAAAAATCTGTTTTAACTTTTAAACAAATCAGTTTTAAAATCATTTTCAAATCAGTTTTAATCCTTTTCAAATCAGTTTTAAAATCATTTTCAAATCAGTTTTAAAATCATTTTCAAGTCAGTTTTAAAATCATTTTCAAATCAGTTTTAAAATCACTTTCAAATCAGTTTTAAAATCATTTTCAAATCAGTTTTAAAATCACTTTCAAATCAGTTTTAATCCTTTTTGAAAAAAATCAGTTTTAATTTTTAAACAAATCAGTTTTAATTTCATTTTCAAATCAGTTTTAATCCTTTTCAAATCAGTTTTAATTTCATTTTCAAATCAGTTTTAACAGAATAAATAAAAAAAATAAAAATAAAAGAAAATGCTCACCGATTAGCTGCGAAGGGGGGGAGAAGATGTCGTCGGCGGCTTCAGCGTCGCGAACGAGGGGGGGCTTCGTCGGAGCTCGTGCGATCTGGGGGGGGCTTCGGGGGTTGCAGCTTCAGTGGGAGTTCGACGCACGAGGGAGGGGGGGTGCGGTGATGGGCGGCGGCGGCGCTTCAGGGGGGGGGGGGGGCTGTCGATAGGTTTTTAGGGTTTTTTTTTTCTTTTCGTTTGAAATTAAAACGAACGGGGGGGGGCCAGAAAGGAAGATAAAGGGGGGAATTAAAATTTATTTTTATTATTTAATTTTTCAAAAAAAATTGACTTTTACATACGACCTCGAAACGAGGCCCACCGCCTGTCGCCCATAGCGTTTTACCCCCATTCCGAACACAATGGGATATGTATCGCAAGCTGATTTAATCGTTACAATCAGTTTCTGTTGAATTTACATTTAAATCTCTATATTGAATTTTAAACATACATTTCAAATTACCGGGGTCACATACTGACTCGAAAAATTCCAGAAAAATATTTTCTAGCCTCGCATTAACGATACGGTCCTAACAAAACTAGTTTCGTCGAATTCTGAGACCGTTTGAAAAATGGCCAATTTCCAGTCGATTAAATTCAACAGAAACTGGTCAAACGCATTTTCTTTTGCCACGCTCACATATTGATTCGAAAAATTATGAAATTTGAAACCTAGCAATATCTTAACACTGCGGATCTAACAAAAGTGGTTTCATCGAAATCCGAGGTCGTTTGCAAAATGTCCATTTTTAAGGGCCTGAATTCCATAGCGACTATTCAGAATTTTCAACTGGACATATCTTTTGATTCCCGCTATCAAATTTCGATTGGTCGGATTCGTTAGAAAGATATCATCAATTAGATCCTAATGTTTTTGGTTTCACTAAAATCCGGATTGTTCTGCACCCGGTATATTCAATTTAAGTTTGAAATCGAATTACCGAACTACCGTGCCATTTTCAATTCTATATATAATTATAATTAATTATATTCGTTTTCAAATGTCGATTCGAACTCAGTTTTCATCGCCATTATTTAAAATATTTATTTTAAATATTTAAAATCCATTATTTTAGCCAATTTAAAATTTTTAAATTGGTTCAGATTTTCTGGGTCGTTACAGAATTCTACTCTCAATTTCTTTTCAGCTTGTAATTGAGTTTCCAACTGTTCAACTTTTTCTTTCAAATTTGCAATTTCTTTATCTTTGTCTTCTATTTGACTTCGGAGGCAGCTTTCTTCATTCTCATTCTTTTTTTCCTCTTGCACAGTATTTTTCACTTGTAGCAGCAGATTTTTTTCATCTTTCATGATTTTCTTGAATTTGTTGGCAAACTGGAAACATATAACAAGATAAAGCATGACGTAATTTTGAAACATGCTCTTATTTAAACATTACTGATATAAAAATTACTGATACAAAAATTACTGATGCAAAAAGATGATAAATATGTTTAAGGCTATGCAGGTGATGTTTAGTTGGAAGGTTGGAGGACAAATCAGTTTTAACAAATCATTAATTTGTAATCTTTTATAAGATGATAAAACTATTTATCATTCATCATTAAGTGATAAAATTATTTATCATTTATCCTTAAGTGATAAAACTATTTATCATTAGTGGAAAGATACATGTTTTTATCTTGTCTAACTATGGCATTAAATAAGTGTATTATAAAAAAAATTGAGAAAATTATAGTTCTGTATCTTTTTGTTTCTGAAAAGCATGAGAAATTCAAAAAGATAAAATTATTTATCTTTTATTGTATTTGTTTTTAGATGAAAAAAATAACTAATGCAAAAATTTAAGTAAACAACAAAGTAACGATTTACTGATGCAAAAATTACTGGTACAAAATTTATGAAATTGAAGCTTACATGTTAGTTCACATATGTATATTACATTCTCCTATAAATCTGAAATATATTAGCCATGCACTCTTGCGTAGTTTGTTCCTCAAAATGCGTGTTGTTCGAGTATATATATGTATGGATGCGGTAATAGCATGTGTATATGTATTTTGCTTCATGTACAGATGTATCCAAAGAAAATACCATATACCCGTGCTCTGGCATTTTGTGTACTAAATTTGTAAAAGTGAAGCTAACATGTTGGTTCACATAACATGCGCAAAAATTACTGATACAAAAATTGTTGATGCAAACAGATGATAAATTTGTTTAAGGCTTTACAGGTGATGTTCTGTTGGAAGGTTGGAGGATAAATCAGTTTTAATAAATCAAGAATTTGTAATCTTTTATAAAATGATAAAACTGTTTATCATTCATCATTAAGTGATAAAACTATTTATCATTTATCCTTAAGTGATAAAACTATTTATCATTAGTGGAAAGATACATGTTTTTATCTTAAAATAAGTTTAAAAAGAAGGTAATACACATTATTGTTTACAAATCTTAAGACTAATCAATTGTGAAATATAATTGATAGAAACATGGTATTTACATAGATTCTATATTCATTAAATTTCTTTATGTTTACAAAGACAATGGTGTAGCGTATAATTCAGGTCTGGTGTGGATTCAAATGACAGAAGATCAAGTGGAAAACAACATTATCAAAATTGTGTTGAAATCATGATGGCTTTGCATGTTTTAGTAAACTAATCACTTTTCCAAAAACTTACACTATGCAAAAGATTGAATGTTTGCATGTTGGAATTTTAGCGTGAACAGCTGAAAATGTCAATGATGAATAATGTTTTTCTAGTTGGCAAGCAGGAAACCTTGATCCTCCTTGCTGTTTCCAAATTTTACATTACCATGCTATAATCTTAGATTATACTAAATGACAAATTCATATACATATGTATATGTTATACTCATGCAGTCAAATACAGCATAAAATGGTAATGCAACAGACCACACATATGCAACAAAATGAATCTTACATCCTGCACCGACAATTTGCACGTATTGACAGTCAATCATTAAATAAAAAGATTAAAAAAATACCTTTTTTGGCTTGATAGATTTAATAGATACGCTTTACAACAATGATAAATTCCATTTTACTATTCGTGGGCTTGCATTTTCATATCCTTTTTTGGCTGCTATGATTTGTGTTTTTTCACAAATCCAATACTACAACTTAAGAATAAAAAAATCAATTAGTTATAAATCAATTTAAGTATTGAAGAGTAACTTGACATGTAATAAAACATACCAATAAGAACATTGAGCATCCGGGCATGCCTCTTGGATCTTTAGCAAATTTTTCAACATTTTTTGAAACATGTGCATGAATTTCTTTTGCCCAAGAAATTGAGTTCATATTTTTTAAATTAAGCACTTTTGGAATAAATCCCCATTGTAGATAAGATTGATTGTTGGGGAAAAGAAATGCGATAACTAATAACAAAAGAAGTAACTTGATCAAGTCTTCATCTCCAATTTTCTTATCAATAATTGTTTTGATCCTTTTGTTTAAAGTTGTTTTATTTATTCTTTCATGTCTTTCAAAATGCTTATTTAGAAAAACTGAACATTCTTCGTCCAAATTACTTCTACTTATTATCCCAATTGGAAATAAATCTTTCCCCGCCAAAGGAATACCAAGAATCAAACTTACATCTTCCACGGTCAATTTTAGCAAATTACCCCCTATTCTAAATGCTTTTTCAGTCTTCACAAATGATGTTATTACTTCGTCTAAGCTTCTCGCACTTTTTCTAAAATCTTTTCTTTGAATTTTATCATCCAGAAATATGTGAAAGAATTGCTGAAGGGGTTTTTGTTTAGATAAGACAATCTAGTAGAAGACAAAATATTTTTCCTTTTTATCTTGGTCATTACCTTAAAGAAAGCATCCAAGTTACATCTATATGAACCACTATACTTTATGCTATCTCTATGTGTCACTTGATATTGATCTACATCATCCTCGGACTCAGACTCTGACTCTGTATCAATGTTTTTAACTAAGTCTGCTATTGGTACATTTTTTGCCGCATAATAAGAAGATTGTTTAAGTTCTGTCTGTGAATTCAGAAATTTATGCTCAGCTTCAGTGAATTCGGAAGTTGAAACCTGTTATACAAATGAGTGAAATATTTAATAAAGAAATCTAATATGCTGTAATAAAGCTGCTAATAAGTAAAAACTATTTTTGAGGCTGTAAAATAAGTGACTTCATAATCCATTTAAGAAGACATTCTAAATAAGTACCAACAATTTAACGTACACATTTAAGATATATTGCAATGAGGAAATTACTGTGGGCATTCTCAGTTGAAACTGGACATAGTGTATGGATGTTTAAAAGTTACCTTCAACAGTTCAACATACACATTTTTTTGTTATTTAAAAACATTTTTTCTATAAAAATATAAACATTTTGGAAAATGTTTAAGGCTTTGAATGAAAAGATGATAATTATGTTCAGTTGGAGGGTTGGAGAACTAGACAGTTTTAATAAATCCAGAATTTATAATCATTTATAAGATGATAAAACTGTTTATCATTTATCGTTACGTGATAAAACTATTTATCATTTGTGAAAAAATTAAACTATTTTTTTTATAATTTCATTATTTCTTTAAAAAGATGCATGTTTTTATCTTTTCTAGCTATGGCATTAAATAATTTGTATATCATTAAGTTTATTTTTTAAGAAAATTATAGTTCTATATCTTTTTATATCAGAAAAACATGGAAATTGAAAAAGATAAAATTATTTATTTTTTGCTGTACTTGTTTTTATATGGAAAAAAACTTTACTTAATCTTTTTTTTTTTTTGAAAATTGGTACACTTTAATTCAAAACCAATCATATACTTTGTTTGTATGCCTCATCACCAAAAAAAAAAGTTATAAAACACAACTACTTCACTTAAAACATGATTACTTAAAACAATAAATAAATTGTAAATTAATAATAACATTACAAAAAAAGATAAGTTTCTTAAAAAGATAAATGTATTTATCTTTTCAAATAACAAAATTTTACTAATGCAAACACAACTACTTAAATTTTATCCTTTTTTCTAGTTCATTTAAAACATGACTACTTAAAATAATAAATATTGGATAGTAAACAAAAAAGAAGCAATTACTAATGAAAAAATTGAATATTGAATATAATGTAAACACTGATTATAACTTACAACTGGTGTTTGTTGAGAGGTTACTGATATTTGCTCAGAGTTTTGTGTAGAGGTTGTTGTTGTTTGTTTAGAGATTTGTGGAGAGGTTGGTTGTGTTGGTTGAGTAATTGGTGGTGTTTGGGTTGGTTGGCTATGAACATCACAAAAAGCATTATTTTGATGTCTTAAGTTGAAACATTGTCGTCCATTAAAGTTGATAAATATGCATTGTGCTCTCTGATCAGCTTTGACTGAACTTCTCGTTCTCATGTTATCCTGCATATAAATAGCATTTTTATGAATAATAATGTCATAATATATAAAAATTAATAAACAAGAATTGGATCACTATAATAATAACTACATTAATATAGTTTAGCATGAATATTCTTTAAAAAATGTCATCGTCTTTCAATGCTTTTAAGTGCATTAAACTCAAACTGATTAGAATTTAGTAGTGTGAGCTTGACTATGCTACATGATATTAATTTGACAAAGAGGTACAACAGAAACTCACAATGACATGACTGTAGTTAACAACGTTTACATATAATCTAGTTGCATCTTGGTCTTTATATTGTCAAAGTACATTATTGAGCTGATGAAGTTATAAAGTGAGTAATATCGATAAAATATACACTAACAATGAATCACAAACATTGGTTAAGTCTCCTTTATCTATGCCATACTGAATAGACATAATGGTGATATCTTACTGTTTCATCCTGTGTCCACGAACCTGAAGTATTAAACAATTACTATAACCAATATTTGAACCATATTTTGAAAGTAAGCATATTCAAGTTAAAGGTTATTGGTATATTAGCTTAAATATTGTACAAAAAAAATTCATTAATACAACTTCTAACAAACATTTTGATAATTCGTTCTTTAATCAATCTTACAAACTTGCATATTAATGCACTGATTTCAACCTGTAGGTATTATGATTAAGAGAGAGAGAGAAAAATGTGTTGTGGATGAGAACATGAATGTAGATTGTTTCCATTAAGTAATTTTTGGTGTATATAAGCACTATAAAAAATGCATGTATCTTGTTATTTAGAAGAAAAAAAACTTGTTTCTTCTAAAGATAAAGGAATTTATCTTTTTTAGTACCAAGACATTTTATAAGCATAAATTAGACTATATATGAAACTAATCACAAATAAGCCAACAACAGTGTATTTTATACACATTATTTTTCCTTGAGAGTCTTATACACAAATCAGTAGTCAATAATATATACTGATTTACAAATTAGCGATTAGTTTCAGAAATCCAAATCAGAAATCTATAATATATACTGATTTATGAATTACAAATAACAAATAATAGTTCTATTAGGGTTTACTGAAATAATACAACTTAATTATGAATTACAAATCAGAAATCCATAATATATAATGATTTACAATTGTATTAGGGTTTACTGAGTACAAACAACAGTTCTATTGATGAAATAACAGTTCTATTCAAGAGGTAATCTGTAATATATACTGATTTACTTAGTAAAAACCTATATTTGTTCAAATATAAAACATCGACAGTTAAAAATGTTTATATTAGGGTTTTTACCTGCGATTTGTGCTGATTTTACAGCGAATGGAATTTGAAGATGATAAATACCTGCGATTACCTTCGATTTGTGGCGATTTCTGCTTAGTTGCTGCGACTTGTGCTAAGCAACTGCGATTACTGCTGATTTCTGATGATTTTTGATGATTTTTGGTGATTTGTGGTGATTTGATAATTTTTGAAATCGAAGTTTTAAAATAATCAAATCGGACTGAAGAAATTTGAAGTCGAAGTGAAGGAATTTGCAGAAGTGAAGGAATTCGTAGGTTCTGGAGAAGATTTAGTTGGTCACGATGAAATAACGCGTAGGGTAGCGTCCTTAAAACTTATTTTTCTTTTTACGTGGCCTGAAAACTTATTAGACACGGTAGTTTGTCACTACAACATAATTTCCTCTTTGCTAGAGTGTCTCGAAGCGGAGAGGAGCTTGCCCCTTGCCTCGACTCATGACGGAAATCCAATTTCCAATACGAGATATTGTGGATTTATTTGTAGAGCCTAGTATGGCGACATGATATATGGTACCCATGTCGTCTATGATTGATATTTATGATTGAAATTGTTTTGACACTATACGCTTATAATAGTATCAAATGATTTGTTTTAAACGTACCAAACATGTTTGGCTATTATAAGGGAAAACCCTATCCTCCGGCTTGCGTTGCATTGTGTGATGGGACCTAGGTCTTATAATAGCTTCATTTTTCGAAAAAGCATTGCGTTGTTTATTCTAAGCACTGGTATTCTCGGGAGGAAACCCGTTCCGTGTTATACGGCGTGGTCCCTTGATTTACCTTATTTTTAAAGTAAAGTTTTAAATAACTGTTTTAGTTCTCACACCATTCACATGACTGACCTGGAGTTTATTCTTTTAACCTAAACTCTGGGTGCCCTTATTTTTGACACGGGCAGCTAGTAGTTTTGGTTTTGCAGATTTATATTCATAGGATCCTGATTTACAGCTGGAACGATGCTCGGAAAGCTCTGTATCCGTGTATTACTTTCACTTGTGTTTTATATTGTTTTTCCGCTGCTATGTAATTTATTGTAATCTCTGGTATTCTTCTGTTGTATAATATTTATTCATACTCTGTATATTCTTGTAATCTGATGGAATTGTTGTAATAAACAATGAAATGTTCTTCTGTTTGCGTTCTGATTCGTCTTGTCCTCACAGTAATTCGTTCTTTCTCTTCTCTTCGGAGATGGGGATGTTCGGGTCGCTACACTCCTCCTTTGGCGATAGGTAACACTCCAATAATGTCAATACCCCCACATGGAAAATGGCCATGGGCTTACCATCGACTTGAGCTGAGTCGGAGGCGCTCTGGGAATCTTAGCAAATCTTTGACATATGTCGCAGCGTCGTGAATAATCAGCCGCGTCTTTATTCACGGTAGGCCAGAAATATCCATACCGTAATACTTTCTTTGCTAGGGTTTGGCCCCCGGTGTGGTCCCCACACTCACCTTCATATACTTCTTGCAGTACACGTTTAACGTCGTCGTGTGCGATACACCGTAATAGAGGCATTGAAAACCCTTAGCGCTAAAGGACATCGTCCTTTAAAACGTATCTTGCAGCCTTGCGTCTTACAGCTCGTCTTTCGCTCTTTTTCAAGGGGAGGGTTCCATTCTTGAGAAAATTCTTGATCGGTGTCATCCATGATTCTCTCTCTGGGTCGACTTCCAAGGCTAGTTCGGCTTCCATCAGGTCGAAACTCGGTGATTCCAAAACCTCTATCGGAACCATTTCAGTTTCTTTGGGATTGTCAGAACTTGCTAGCTTTGCCAGCCGATCTGCTTTCTGATTTTACATTCTTGGAATGTGCGTTATGCTGTAATGCTCGAAACTTCCCAGCAACCCCTTTACCTTTTTGAGATAAGTAACGAGTCGAGGTCCTTTAGCAATAAATTCCTCCCGGACCTGGCATACAACTATCTTGGAATCGCAATATATATCTAGTGTCTTCACTCCCAGTTCTTTGGCGAGTTTCAACCCGGCAATCAGGGCTTCATACTTTGAATCATTATTGGTAGCAGCAAACTCCAATCGCAATGCATAGTAAATAGATCGTCCTTCAGGAGTTATTAAAACAACTTCGGCGTCGGACCTTCGATCATTTTTGGCTCCTTCCGTATATAGCTTCCACGAACTAAGCTCTAATTCTTGGTCCAAAGTAACTACCTTGTCACCCACCGTTTCCTCTTCGGGAATTGTGAATTCATCTATAAAGTCGGCCAATGCCTGCCCTCTTATTGATTTCCGTGGTTGAAATTTTAAATCAAATTGACTCAGCTCGATGTTCCACTTAAGTAACTGCCCCGATGCTTCGGGTTTTTGCAGCACTTGTCTTAAAGATTGATTGGTGTATACAACTATTGGGTGAGTCTAAAAGTAATGACGAAGCTTGCAGGAAGCAAACATGAGGCTATAAGCAAGCTTTTCTATCTTCGGATAATTACGTTCTGCAGCAGCTAGCTTTTTGCTCACGTAGTATACAGGCTTCCGGACTTTATCCTCTTCACGTACCAATGTTGTACTGACGGCGTGAGATGATACCGCTAGGTAGACAAACAAATCCTTATGTTCCACGGGTTTGGATAATATTGGAGGCTTTTCTAATAAGTCTAATAAATTCTGGAACGCCTCCACACAGTCGGGGGTCCACTCAAAATTTCGCTTTCCTCGTTTTATTAGATCGAAGAAAGTTACACACCTATCTGTAGCTTTGGAGATAAACCTGCTCAATGCAGCAACTTTTCCGGCCAAGCTTTGAACATCTTTGATCGTTCGTGGTTCTTCAATATCCCTTATTGCTGCTATTTGGCTAGGATTTATCTCAATTCCTCGAGAACTCACGATAAACCCAAGGAATTTTCCAGATGCGACCCCAAACGAGCATTTTAGGGTGTTTAACTTCATTCCATACCTTCGAAGAATATCAAACATTTCAGCTAAGTCCCTTGTATGGTCGGAAGATTGTTTAGACTTCACAAGCATGTCATCCACGTAAACCTCCATGGGTTTCCCAATTTGATTATAGAACATGCGGTTGACCAAGCGCGGTATGTGGCTCCTGCATTCTTTAACCCAAATGGCATTACCACATAACAATATAACCCTAAGGATAAAAGCTCGTGCCCAGCCGTCGAATCTACTAGCTGATCAATTTTGGGGAGAGGAAAGCTATCCTTCGGGCAGGCCTTGTTCAAATCAGAAAAGTCGATACATGTACGCCACTTCCCGTTAGACTTTTTGACCAGGACAGGATTTGATATCCAGTCGGGATATTTCGAATCCTTAATGAATCCATTATCTTTTAATTTCTCTACCTCTTCTTTCAAAGACGCTGACCGCTCTGGGCCTAACATCCGTCTTTTCTGTTTGACTGGTGGGTGCTTTGGATTAATACATAAAGAGTGGCTCATAATGGCAAGCGAAATCCCACACGTGTCAGCGTTAATCCAGGCAAACACATCCAGATTTGCCCTTAAAAAATCAGCCAACTCTTTCGCTCGAACTGGATCTAGTTGCAACCCGATCTTTAGTGCTTTTGTCGAATCTGTCTCATCAATAGGTATATCTACTGTTATCTCATTGGGAGTCACCTTCCTATCCTCGGTTTCTTTATCCTCTCTGGGATCTACATCCTCGAGCACATCTGAGGGCGACTCTCTTGGGGCTGGACCACTTAATTGTTATGCTGAGTTCTCCTTCGGAGGGGTAGAATCGTCCTTAGTTTCTATATTCAACCCCTTCATTATCATCTTCAACTCCGTTATGTAACAAGCTCGTCCCATAGCTTGGTCTCCTCTCATCACCCCAATTCCTGCGTCAGTCGGGAATTTAAATAGCAAGCACCAAGGTGCAATACATGCCCTAAACTCGGCAAGGGCCGGTCGGCCTAGGAAGGCATTGTAGGGCGACTCTACATCCAAAATTACAAATGGCAGGATCCTCACTCTCTAGCGATCTCCCTGCCCTAATGTCACTGGTAATTCTACGTAGCTCATCGGAGCCGTCGACGCCCCGTTGAAGCCACGTATCCATCCTTCGCAGGGCTTCAGATCTTTTGCTTCATGTCTCATTTGTTCGAAAGCTTTCTTGAAGAGGATATTGACCGAGCTCTCGTTGTCCACCGGCACTTTGTGGACTAAAGCAGGGCCGATGGTCATGGTAATTACCAGTGGATCTTCAGTTCGGGATTGAACTCCGGAATCATTTCTACTATAGAATATGGCGTCATCTGACATCATCTTTTGTTGTTTTACTGGAGTGATGTCTTCGAGGTTACTGCATTCTCCTACCTCGAAATGCTTAGTGGTGTTGACGTACTGATCCATCGCTTTGAAACTACGACTAGATAGGTGGGGTCCACCTATAATGGTATTGATAACGATCCCCTTACCTTTCTGCTGGGCTGTGGGTTTTGAAGTAGGCTGATTTTGGTCTGGAGCTTGTCCCCTGTCCCTTGGGGCAACCTTGTACTCGTCCAACTTCCCTTCCCGCAACAATCTTTCAGCTATATATCTCAAATGACGGCATTCATTGGTGGGATGACCGTGGGTTCCATGGAACAAACAAAATTTTCCCGTTGCGATCTCTTTTTCAGTGGAGTCTCTGGGTGGTGGTTTTTTGTACTGCAATATGCTATATTTATCCAAGTAAATATTCTCCAATGTGTCATTTAATGGCGTATAGTTTTCAAAAGTCTGGAATCTGGGTCTTTTACTAGAGTTATTCCCTTGGTTCCTGTTTCTACTATTGCTATTCCCATTCCTGTTGCTATTTCCTCCGCTTTGGTTGCTAACATTTGCTTCAACCTTCCCTGAACTGTCACCAGATTGTTTCACAGCAACATTACTTTGGACACCTTCCCTCGAGGCCCCTTTGGACTTTCTCTTCCTATTTACATGAGCTTCTTCTCGCCTTAAGCGAATATTAACTTTTTCATAGAACAATTCTTTAGTAGGAGGCAATTTCCCAGACAAGTAATCCCCGAATTCTGTGTCAGGGTCAACCCCTTCTATCAAGGCCATCAGAATAGTGGGCTTATGAGGGTCACTAACTTCGGTGACGGCCAGGTTGAAGCGGTGTAAAATATGACTTCAAAGATTCTCCTGGGGCTTGTTTAATCCGTGACAACTCTATGACGCTCTTGGACTTTCGGGCGTGAAGTCGAAACTGGTTCATAAAGCGCTCACTCAATTTTTTGAAATTTGATATCGACCGGGGAGGGAGTCGGGTGAACCACATTAACGCCACATCTTCAAGATAAATTGGAAAGGCTTTGCATTTTATAGCATGTGGAGCTGCTGCGGCATTCATGAACCATGCATACCTTATCAGATGCTGCCCTGAGTCCGTTCTTCCTGAATATCGATCCATCTAAGGCAAGTTGAACCGCTGAGGGAACTAGAAATCCAATATATCATCTGTGAAGGGGGTATGACTTCGCTCAATAACCTAGTCCTCATTAGTGTACCTCCGGCTTTCGGACATAATCTGACGCACCATCGCCCATACATCGGCATTTGTTAATGTCTGCACCGGTTCTCTAGGTCTAATATTCGGATTACCTCTAGGCTCCAGATTAGGGGATAACCCCCTGTTTCTAGCAGCGGATGCTCTACATTGCACCCTATGCTCCCGGTCGATCCCAGGAGGGAGGGGCTGAAGAAGTTGCTGTTGCGTAGGATTAGTAATGTTAGGATCCCTGGGTAGAACGTGGGATCCACGGATGGGCAACAACATAGACTCTTTCAAGCTTGGGTCATCAGGCCCTAACACACGAGCACAATCTTTGCGGGATCCTAAAGATCCAAAAGTTAGCTGATCAAGGTTCTGAGGTCGCTCTAGCGGTCTTCTTTCACGAGGACGTCCCTCAACTGAAGAAGATGAATCGTCTACAGCAAGGCGGCGTGTTGGGGAAGGTGTCTTTTGCCTCCGGAGTTCTCTACTCATAGTGATCATGTTTTCTTGCATGCGAAGACTGTCACGCCTATGGGCTTCCAATGCCTCCTTAGTACTCTGGAGCATGTCAAGGAAGCGTGAAAAATCTCCTTGGGTGACGGGCGCAGACGGGTCAAGCTGATCATTAGTCATAGCGGCTGGAATCGGAGCATTGGAGGGAGCTCGAGTAGAAGTTCCAGCTTCATTCTGGTTTGGATCGGATCGGAGCAAGGTACTAGGACTGGACCGGTTCGGATGGGGGGAGCGAGTGACCTCAACGTCTTCTGATCGGCTCGGATCGGAGTTACCTGCTCGGAGCGGCCTGCTCCAGAGTCTTGTCCACGTGACCTCGTCAATACCATGGCTCGTTGATTCTCTCTAGCATCGTTCTCCCCAGCGCCTTGCACCTCTTTTCCTTTCGTTTTGGCCATAGTGTTCAATTCTTCAATGGTTCACCAGAAGGTACTTAAAGATGTCAAAAAACGGAGGATTAACTTCTTTGAACTTTGAAGGTCCAAATAGTAGAATGATAATCCCAAAAAGCGAAGAATTCAAAGATCTCTCAATGAAAGCACCAAAATGTTAGATCCAAAATTGGCTCTAGCACCCAAACTTATAACAATTCTACTGAAATGAAATCAAAAATGACGAAAACACACAATTTATAGTGGTTCGGCGTTAAATAGCCTACGTCCACTTTCTTCTTTTTTAATTGATGCCTTGAATGTGAGTACAACAATGATTTTCACTCAATTCTCACTTATCTCATACATTGATTCACTCAATTTCCTTCACAATATGATTCAAAAGATGATTGTAAGTTGAATAAGTTGATGAAATTCAGATTGCAAAGGAGTTTAAGTTCTAAAAATGCCAAAAGATCCTTCCAAATGCCTCTTGATGGTGTATTTATGGGTGAGAAATGCTCCTGGGATGGCTCCGATTCGGATCCACGTGGCCTCCGTTCCATCACTTGCGGGTTCAGATATCACAAGATGGTACCAGCACATTGAGTTAGTGGATGAACGTGGGAACGTGGACTTCTAACCGCTCCGAATTTTAAGGGAACGTGGGTGTGACAGTTGTAGTTCTGAGTACATCGGTTCGGATCGGAGTCCTTCAGTTGAAGGGACGGATCGGATTTGTCTTATCCGATCCGGTTTGACCCAAGCCCCTTCTTTCTCTGCTTTATGCTGACTTGCTCTGACCAACGTTCTCCGATCCGATCCGACGTTCCCTGATCCGATCCGGTCCTTGGAGTGAATGTTCTTCATTACTTGATCATCTAGCTTTGTGTAGCCTAGTTCATAAAGTAGGCTAACAATGACCTTAGCATTTGTGCTTTTGTATGTATTCATATTCAATTTTCTGTTTCTTTACTGTATGTGATGTGTTATGTCATAGTAGATGTTTGTTTGTGCAACCGCTTGTTTTAATGGGGACATTATACATGTTCGACCATTTGTAGTATTGTAATATCGGAGATTATGTTGAATTTTTGTGATGTAATGTTGTGTTATATTGTAAATGTTGCGATTTTGTTTGCATTGTATAATTTATGGAGGGTTTTGTGGTGATGGAGGAGTACGAGAGGATAAGAGTTGTCATCTATTTTGACACAAGATTAGGACGTGGGCATTTTTTCAAGAATCTCGATAGATGATTTTTGAAAAATCACCCACGTCCAAAGCCTGTATAAAAAAGACAGAACCGCTTCTTCTCCCCTCATGCCAAAATAGCCCTTTTTCTCCCAAAAAAGCCTCATTTTCTCTAAACCCTTAAACGTCCAGAAATTGTCAATTTTTATCAAATTAAACATTATTTCACAACATGGCTAGAACATCTGGCATACAAGAGGAGACAAGTATTGATTTTCTCTCAAATCTTGGTTTATTTTTAAAAATTAGAATTTTGTAGATTTGTTACTAATGCCAAGTATATTAAATTATGATGTTGTAGAGTAAAGTAGGCATGTTTACCTAGATTTTGTGCAATATATTGATGAAATTGACAATGAATGGTAAAAGGAACTATTTTGTACATTTTTTGGTTTTACAAGTTTTGTATAATTAGTTTACGTGTTTTTGTTGTAGAGTATATCGAAATGGAACCTTGCTCAATAGATGAGTGTGTGTATATATGTATGTATGTGTGTATATATATATAAATATGAAACTCAAAAGTAACATGCACTTAATCAAAACAAGTAAGAATTGTAACAGCCCGCAAATCCGTACTATCTGAGTTGACTAAAACAACGCACATCCAACCCAAGTTGCATAGAAATATGAGTCACTAGGGTTAAAGAAATAGAGATAGAACAAAAGAAAACATCAGAATCGCACAACGAAACTGAACAAAATATAATATCATATATCATAACATTTAAATACAAATCTGTGTTGTGTATACATACCATATCAGCGTACAACACATATACATCACAGAGGTAATAACTCTAGATAACTAATGGTGAAGCCTCCTGCATCAAGATCCTTCAAGTATCTATAAAATCCTGAAACATTTGACTGCCCGTACAAATTTGGGCAACCAAGAGTTTATGGTAAAACAAACAAAATAAACTCTGGATCAATCATGGGATTGGTGTGAGTAAAATCCAACCATTTTGTTTAACTTTGAAAAACCTTTTCAAAGAAAGGATAATCGTAAGACCGATCCACACATAAATATGGATGATTTTTACCTTATGATAACCAAAACATTTTTGATATCAAAATCCGGCGATATTATAATAATGTCTAATCAAATAAATAACCATCTAGCAAAATGCTTGAATCTCACGCTCCATGTACATAGTATAAAATCAAAAACCGCAGCGTGCACTACTACAAAAGTGGGCATATTCAACACTATTTTTCTGTGGCCGTAGATCAAAAAAGCCTTGCCATAGGCCATTTTTTCAAATAGGAAACACCAAGGGGGCGTGACATCCACGGCCGTTGCATTAGCCATCTTATACAATGCTTTTGCCCATCTACGGCAACGGAAAGAAAGTGTTGCATTATAACCCTATTGCAACAATATATTCATGTAATTCAACAACATACAGCGTTGCCTTAAGTAGAATCCAGAGCCTGGCTTTAAGGTCATGGTAGTGGGGTCCACATGTACTTTCCATGTCAGTTGCCAACGTGTCACACGCCACGTCAGCTCTCCACGTCAACTGCACATGTGTCACATGCCACGTCAGTTATCCATGTGGTGCCATGTAAGTTGTGGGCCCTACGTACCGTACCATTGTGGAACTAATAATATTACACTTAATGCAACACCACACCATAGTCTAATGAAACACCACATCAATATAATGCAACAATACAGTGCCATCTACTGCAACACCACAACACTGTACTGCAACACCAGAAAACATCAACTGCAATGGTAAAAAAATCAAATGCAACACAAAAAAAAATCAAATGCAGCTGTAATACAACCCTGTAATTACAAATTATGCACTACATATATTCAATCCAAAACATTGTACCACATTTATACATATATACCAAAATATTCATACAATAAATCCTCCCAAAACATTCGTAACCACAGTCAGACCAACCAATTATATATAGTAACCCAAAAGTGTCATCACCAACACATACCACAAGTGCCATCATCCAAACATACCACAAGTGCCATCACGAAGACATACCACAGGTGCCATAATTTAAAAGAATAGAATATATCACAAGTGCTAACACATACCATCCAAATAGTTCAGTCAGTTGTCGGGGATACAGGGGTGACAATGTCATCTTCATCACTTGTTGTGGTGACATAAAAGTCTCCAACGTCTAAATTAAGATCTGGATTGGCTTCACCTAGCTTTTTTAACACCCACAACACGTTCTCTTTCACTTTTCTATTCACCTTTTCTTCCAAATTCGCCTCAAGCTCTTGGCTTATTTTTTGGGTCAACTCTTGCGCATAACTGTCTGAAGAACCAGGAGTTGTTGGAGACTTTTCGGCCATTTTACCTCACCTTCCTACAAGCCAGTTCTGTATGTGGCTCTTCCCACCAGAAATAAGTGCATCTGCCTCAGCAATGTTTCCTGCATCCACCATTGCTTGAATCTTCGCCTACAAAATGAAAACCAGGCAAGCATATAAATAAATACGCAGCTGGCAGGAATGAATTTATTAACAGAACCAGTTTTCTTTCAAACTAACTATGTGTTTGATTTAATAAGAAGCTCCAACAAACGTACAATATGCCAATTATACTGACACAAGTATTGTTATTTCAGTATCTAATAATATATGTACTCACATATTTGGCCTTTAGTTCATCCGTGTTAGTCCTGTAACTTCTACCCGGTTCTCGTTTATATGTTTCCAAATAAACCAAGGCAGCGGATGGGGAGGCTTTTTCTGGGTCCTTCTTTCTCCGTTAAGTATTAGAATTACCAAAAATTAAACACAATTTGTGACATTCAATGTTAAGAATTTACAGATCTAGCTGCTACCTATGAACATTGTGAAAATGATATATAAAATATAATTCAATGATATAACAAATTAGAATTATCATGTGGCCAATTCAACTCAATAAAAAAATATAACTTAAGTTCAAAAAAACACATACTATCTTTTCTTTGGCTACTGCATGAGTTTTGGGACCCATGGTATGTGTCTCATTTAATGAATTACAATGCGCGGAATTAGTATCAGCAAGGGCCTGGAAATCCAAAAAAAAAAAAATATTAGCACTAAACAAGGATAATGCGAACTACTAAAGAAAAGGTTAGCACTAAACAAGCTAATGTGAACTACTAAACATTATACAAATGTGAATATCATTAAAGTCGTAACTGAACTGCTTCATCCCCCCAGTATTCCAAGAGCATTTTAAAATCCTCCAACGGAATTGTACTGGGCGTATTTGCAAGCCCTTCCTCATCATATGAATATTTTTCATAATACCTTGCTTTGATGCGAGACTTGTACAGCCTCCAAGAGTCATTAAGCGTGTTCAGGACCCACTTGTGTCCTTCTTCAGGAATGACATACCTAGCCTACAATATATCAATCACAAAATTCAGGAAACAAACTAATTAATTAAAGCCAAATATTTAGGAAGTCAGTTGAACTGTATATGGTTAAGGAAATTAGATTGTACCAAAGCATAATCCAACATTTGTCGCTTTAATTGATCAGGAACAACATGCTAATTGATGTAAGTAAGAGACATATTATCCTTTGCTAGTGTCCCAAGAAAATTGCTTAACTCTGTAATATTATCAGACATTGGCTGACCAACCTCATTCAACTCAATGACTACTTTATCGTCAGGGGTTCTAGCATGCACCTTGGTAGTTTTTGACTTCCCTCTAGGTTTTTTTGGACCTTGTACTTTATGTACCAGGTTCAAAAAAATGAATAGAAAATAGACACACTCAACAGTGTAGTGCAGTGCAGTGCACAGATAAAGAAACATTATATTGTACCTGTACCTGCTTCATCTTCCTGTGCAATCCATTCCTACTCTAATCGATCAGTAAGATTTTCCATTGTTGGAGGCGCTTCAACATTCTGCTTTTGACATTTCCGCATCGCTAAATAAGCAGCAACTGAACCAGTAGCTTCACATGAATTGGTTGATGGTTTGAACAATTTGCTACATGTAGGTTTTCAAACGGATGGATGAGACGTTGTAGTTTTTAAAGCTCCTGAAAAAGACGGTGTAGGTTTCGTCAATTTCTTTAATGTTTCTGCGAGTTTCTTCCCGGTTACTGAGTTTCTTTGGAGTGGGAGTGTGTGTTATGATCAAATCTTTGTTGGAGCATGCTTTCTTTGGAGGGGGTGCAGGTCATCACTTCCTTCTCAATTTCAATGGCTGCATTGGTTCGCGAAGGAGTTCTCGGTCCAAGAAAAGGATCCTTTGACTTAACAATTTTGATTCTCTACAATTGAGTATAAGTACAAGAGTTTTTTACGTTCCTAAAGGCAAAGACAATAAGTAATAAACAAATAACTTCTTTATACCTCTGAATCCTATGAATAATCAGCGACGTCTTCACCAGCATTTTCTGGGATGTATTCCTCACATCCAGCAACATCTTTACCTTTATCTTTCTTATTTCGTGCAGCAGCCTCTTGCATACAACTAAAAAATGAAGGCACCCCAAGTGATCTACTAACTGCATCGTTTTCTTGCATTCGCGCGATTCGCTCTTGTTCATACTTCATCAAAACTTATGATTGTGAGAATTGCAAGCAGATTAGCATTGTTACTCACTTTCGATGATAAATTTAAGCTAGTTAACCAAATAGAGTCGACGTATAAACAGTTTTTGCTATTTTGACAGAATGCATGCACAATTTTTTTAATAAAAAGTAGATTGAAATACAAGATTTCATCCGGATTAATAAAACTGAAATGAAAACTGAAAAATACCTAAACATCAGCTTCATTCTCTCGGGTATCATCATCGTTATCTATTTCATTTTCTACATTTAATTTCCTTCTGTTTCCTTTGTCTGTCACAGTAACATCTTCTTCATCATTATTCATATCAGGCTCCGGTGATAGTTTCTTCGGACCCACTTGAGTTAGGTTGTTTTTCCTCATTTTGTGTTGCTGTTGAAGTCTATGTGCAGTAGTATACTTGCGCTTTTTAATCGGCTTCTTAGCAGAACCTGGAACAATAAAAATAATAACGATAGCCTCCTACATAGTTCTTTACACACATACAGAGATATAATAAGAATGGATCTATATTACATATACATATATACCTTGAATTATGTTTTTCCTTCGCCGTATGATTACACGTGGATGTAGTTGAATCAATGGCTCACTGTCTTTGTCAATTGTGTTGTCGATGTAAAAAACCACTTCTCCTTGCTTTTTGCAGCCCTGTACATACTCGGTTACACCCTTGTCATTCAATATTAGCTGCCAGCCACCCCTCGTTCCATTGCTAATGATATAGACTCCTCCTATTTCAGTGTAATGGAGAGAATGTTAAATAAAGTCCATAAGCACACTGTAAGAAAAGCGGTCTACATCATATTTTGTTACTGTAAAGGATTCTCCACCGATGTAACATGTCCTTTGAAACTGTCCTCCATGTTACAGTTGGATATTAATAAGTTCATCCATCCTGTACAAAATGAATACATTAGAACAAGGTACATGCATGTTAAAGTGGACAAAAACCAACAACTATAACATTTTGGTGTATAACCAATTTAGATGACAGTAACGAAAGACATTAAATCATAAAACATGTGAACAATGTAGATTGCATTATAAGAAAGAGTAACAAATACATTCATCAAAGATAATAATTTCCAGCTAAAACAAAAAGTGCCAAATACATCATAAATTAGACAAAATTAAAGCAATAAGAAAGAGGAATTTTTGTCCTAAGGAGACGGAACAGGATCAGGAACTTCTGCTACTAGTTCTGTTTCAAGTTGTGTTACAGGGACATCATCCCTAATCCAACCCCCGTCAATAACTTCTGGTTCTAGTTCACCACCTATGCCCATATCATGTGAATGCATATTGCTCATGTCTTCTTCCATTGCATTCTGATTTTCAGTATCACACCAATCTCTCAGCAATTTTTTTATAACGTAATGACTATTCTTTTCAACTGCATCTTCCACATAAAATACTGCTCCCCAATAATCAAGCTCAAAAAATTTCTTCGATTGATCCGTAGTAATTGACATCACCCACTATTGGGTTTGAGTCTTTCTTACTTGCAAAGCTGGTTGTTTTGGCAGTCAAAAATACACCATTATTTTGTGTGGTACATCGAGAATCTCTAATTTTTTTGTGGAATCTATATCCATTTACTATATAACTGGTAAACTTCCTAGCTACTCGACTAGGATCTAATGCAAACACCTCTAAATCAGTTGAAATATTGTCCTTTTTCAGAACCTCTTCTTTAAGCCAATTCCAAAACTCTTCAAAATGTTCTCGTTCCCTCTTGTATCTTCTTGGATTTGCAAGACCATCCACAAAAGCTCGATGAACCCTAAATAATAATTAAGGTCAAAAAACTATGAAATGCAGATGTTAATTTATAGTTAAGGAAAATGATGTAGAAACTTAAAAACTTACTCGATCAAACTCTCAATTTCTTTATTACCGGAATTGAACAGAATATAGCGATGCGTTGTGTTGACACACTTTTTTGTCGAAGCTGTCACACTTCAAGTATTTGCTAAGAAACGCGCTCAAGCGTCAAAAAACACGAAGCAGCAATGTCGAAGTCGCACCGCAAATGCAAGGAGACCCGAAGCATATACCAAGCGGCCTATGTCGGGCCCAAGGAACTCTTAGTCAAGCCGTGCTCCGAGCCGAAGGCGAGCCGTCAAGCGGGTCCGGACGCAGCGTCGGTTGGGGTCCAGGGCCCCACAGTCCCGACTGCGATCGACCTAGTCGGTTAGGTCGAAATTGTGTGCACCGCTTGATTCATCTGATTTTCTCCATGCCGGAAACTAATATCCCTTTAGTTCAGACTCGTGAAAACTCGAATTCCTTCACTTCGTACTTAGGAATTTCGACTCCATCTGCAGCATGATTTCCGCCTCTCATTGTATCAATTTCGAATCTCTCCAGGGTATTCGAAATTTCGTACCCCTTGGTGGGTCGAAATTTCGAACTCCCCTGTTGGGGTCGAAATTTCGAACCTCCTGGCGGGGTCAAAATTTCGAACCCCACTGGTGAGTTTGGAATTTTGAACCCCCCTGGTGGGGTCGAAATTTCGAACCCCACTGGTGAGTTCGAAATTTTGGAACCCCCTGGTGGGGTCGAAATTTCGAACCCGCTTGGGAGGGGTGTGAATTTTCTGCATATGGCTTATTTTGGGGTGCGAAATTTGCTCTTGTGGGTCCTGCTGCTCACCTACTCCCACCTAATCTTCCTCCTATAAATACCCCAAGCCTTGGCCTTCATTTGGATCCTTCTCACTTGGAATTTTTGGACTTTAAGAGCTCCAAACACTCGTTAATGGCTTCCAACACCTCCACCATAGCCATTGGAGATGGCATGGACAATTAAACATGACATGCATGTTTTCCTTCAACACTTGAACATCAACAAGGATTATTATGCTACTTTTGAACTTCTTGGACATGAACACCAAACTTGGATATTGTTGACCAAGTCAACGCTTTTCAACGAAGAAGAAGAAGGGCAATTTAGTCAAAGTGCAGAACAAGCCCATATTTTGTTATTCCATTGTAACACTTCGAACTTAGCTATTATCCGAACTTATACAACCATGTAATCAACCAAAGATATGATGAATAATGATTATAAATTGGATGTAGGCGTTAGTGCCAAACCACTATAAAAGCTGCGTCTCCCCACATTTACATACTTTACAGCTTATTTGGATAATTGTTCACACACACACACATTCGGGTGTTGGCGTGCGACAATTTTGCTCATCAACATTTTGGCGCGCCAGGAAGGGGACGCACAACTTCGACCTCTGCATTGGATTAAGTACTTGGATTTGCCTTTGGATCTCGACTTAGGTTTCAGTTTTTGACTTCGACTTCGCTACTCGCCTCTCGACATGGTAAAACGAAAATGGTTCGACGCTACCTCTGAGGCTCGGATCGCTAGTAGCGAGGAAAGTCAAGAACATTTTACCAATGAGGAACTCTCAGACTTGGTTACTCAAGAAGACTTAGAGGAATTGGCTAGAGGATTGATCTCTTGTCTGAAACAGCAAGAAGAAGTTATGAACACGTTCCTCGCTCGGGTTGAGTGTAGATTGCATGGTTTTGGAAGGTTGAATGACCAAACAGATGTCATTGGAACAAGTGCTTATGTTCCGCAGTTTGTAACTTGGGACATGGGGGCAACCTCGCATGGCCCACAATAGGACGACGTCGATCCTCGGATCAGCACCGCTCCCTTGACACTCGGGGGCACCCCCATTCCCGATAGAAGCGCAATCCTACAAGTTTTGGGTACTCGAGCTTTGGTCTCAAGTAAAGGAAAGCCCTGTAACAAGGCTGGTAGACAATGTAGGTTCCCGAACCACAAGGAGCTTACTCACACTCTCGAGGAGATCTATAGATAGGTTGACCCTACTGCTCCTTTCAAAAAGCCTCCCGCTCGGGAGCCCACTCAACCAGAAAGTCTAACCGATAATGCATATTTCATGACATTGTTGGTCACAAAACAAATGAGTGTCATCATCTTAAGAATGTTATTGAAAAGCGCGTTAGAAATGGAGAACTGGAACGATTCGTTCGTACTCGGGTTGGGATGCCAAGACAGGTACAACCACCAATTGCTATTCAAGATAGGCCCGAGCCTCGCGCTCGGGGCCCCGATTCAAACAAAACCTCTCACTAGATCTGGTCCAAGCCTCCCTAGCATCAATATCTTACGGCTTTTCGGTCTTTTAGTCTTATTATGGCTTTCTATGACTCTCAAATAATGCGCTCCTCACATATGGCTTTCTCATTCTGGCTCTCTAGGCTCAAGTATTTGGGCTTCAGCCCATGACATCGCATTTAAGGACCTTAGTCCTCTGGATATATCCTTCCTTTTGGGTATTAATGAAAAGTTTACTTTTCTTGGCTTCTTGTCTTACATGCCAAGGTGATCTCTCCAGTGTGAGATCTCCTTGATTGCGACATGCCAAGGTGATCTCACCAGTGTGAGATCTCCTTGATTGCGGCATGCCAAGGTGATCTCCCCAGTGTGAGATCTCATTGATTGCGACATGCCAAGGTGATCTCACCAGTTTGAGATCTCCTTGATTGCGACATGCCAAGGTGATCTCATAAGTGTGAGATCTCCTTGATTGCCACATGCCAAGGTGATCT
This sequence comes from Allium sativum, assembly GCA_030737875.1. NCBI lineage: Eukaryota > Viridiplantae > Streptophyta > Magnoliopsida > Asparagales > Amaryllidaceae > Allium > Allium sativum. The sequence continues at coordinate 156,833,249 of CM060912.1, forward strand.
CACCAATGTGAGATCTCATTGATTGCGACATACCAAAGTGATCTCATCGGTGTGCGATCTCATTGATTGCGACATGCCAAGGTGATCTCATCGGTGTGAGATCTCCTTGATTGCGACATGCCGAGGTGATCTCACCGGTGTGAGATCTCCTTGATTGCGACATGCCGTGGTGATCTCACCAGTGTGAGATCTCCTTGATTGCGACATGCCGAGGTGATCTCACCGGTGTGAGATCTCCTTGATTGCGACATGCCAAGGTGATCTCACCGGTGTGAGATCTCCTTGATTGCGACATGCCAAGGTTATCTCACCGATGTGAGATCTCCTTGATTGTGACATGCCAATGTGACCTCATCGGCATGAGATCTCCTTGATTGCGACATGCCAAGGTGATCTCACCAGTGTGAGATCTCCTTATTTGTGACATGCCAAGATGATCCTACCAATGTGAGATCTCCTTGATTGCGATAGGACAATGTGATCCCACGCATGTGAGATCTCATTGATTGCAACATGCTAAGTGATCTCACCAATATGAGATCTTCTTGATTGCTACATGCCAAGGTCATCTCACCGATGTGAGATCGCCTTGAATGCTACTTGCCAAGGTTATCTCACCAATGTGAGTTCTCCTTGATTGCTACTCGCCAAGGCCAGCTCACCAACGTGAGGTTTCCTTGAATGCCCCTACATGCCTTGGTCGTCTCACCAATGTGAGACCGACTCGAATGCAGATTATGAAATCAATACGATGACCTATGGCAGCCTTGTCGGCAGCATTGCAAAACCACTCACATATGGTTATATGTACACATTTTCTATGCAGGTTACTGGGCTCCTTTAGTCTCTCCGATGCTCTGACTGTTCCGACTTTCTGTTAATACGATACCAAGCGATCGTCGGATTCCTCTCCTTAATACGATCCCAAGCGATCGTGGTCTTCCACTAATATGATCCGAAGCGATAACGGATCTCTGGCTTATCGGCTTTGGCTTTATGGATAATACGGTCCGGCATGGTCGTGGCTCTTCCATCTCATGAATATAGCAGCTCGCTCCGGACTTCTCCTAGCTTTGATCTCCGTATTTCTCTTCTCCTCACCAAACACACCTTCCTCGGACTAAGCAAGATATGTTTTGGGGGGCAAATGTTGACACACTTTTTTGTCGAAGCTGTCACACTTCAAGTATTTGCTGAGCAACACGCTCAAGCGTCAAAAAACATGAAGCAGCAGGGTCGAAGTCGGGTCGCAAACGAAAGGAGACCCGAAGCCTATATCAAGCGGTCTCTGTCGGGCCTAAGGAACTCTTAGTCGAGCCGTGCTTCGAGCTGAAGGCGAGCCGTGCTCTGAGCCAAAGGCGACACGTCAACTGAGTCCGGGCGCAACGCCGGTGGGGGTCCGGAGCCCCACAGTCCCGATGGTGATCGACCTAACCGGTTAGGTCAAAACTATGGGCACCACTCGATTCATCTGATTTTCTCCATGCCGGAAGCTCAGATCCCTTTAGTTCAGACTCGTGAAAACTTGAATTCCTTCACTCCGCACTCAGGAATTTCAACTCCATCTGCAGCATGATTTCCGCATCTCATTCTATCAATTTCGAATCTCTCCAGGATATTCGAAATTTCGTACCCCTTTGGTGGGGTCAAAATTTCGAACCCCCTGGTGGGGACGAAATTTCGAACCACCTGGCGGGGTCGAAATTTCGAACCCCCTGGCGGGCTTGAAATTTCAAACCCCATTGGTGAGTTCGAAATTTCGAACCCCCCTAGTGGGATCGAAATTTCAAACCCCACTGGTGAGTTCGAAATTTCGAACCAATTGGTGGGGTCGAAATTTTGAACCCCACCAATGGGTTCGAAATTTCGAACCCTCCTGGGATGGGTGCGAATTTTCTGCATATGGCTTGTTTTGGGGTGCGAAATTTGCTCTTATGGGTCCCACTACTCACCTACTCCCACCTAATCTTCCTCCTATAAATACCCCAAGCCTTGGCCTTCATTTGGATCCTTCTCCCTTGGAATTTTTGGACTTTAAGAGCTCCAAACACTCATTAATGGCTTCCAAAACCTCCACCATGGCCATTGGAGATGACATGGACAATTAAAACATGACATGCGTTTTTTCCTTCAACACTTAAACATCAACAAGGATTGTTATGCTACTTTTGAACTTCATGGACATGAACACCAAACTTGGATATTGTTGACCAATTCAACGCTTTTCAACAAAGAAGAAGGGAAATTTAGTCAAAGTGTAGAACAAACCCATATTTTGATATTCCATTATAACACTTCGAACTTAGCTATTGTCCGAACTTGTACAACCTTGTAATCAACCAAAGATATGATGAATAATGATTATAAAGTGGATGTAGGCGTTAGTGCCGAACCACTATAAAAGTTGTGTCTCCCTGCATTTACATACTTTACCGCTTATTTGGATAATTGTTCAAACACACACATTTGGGTGTTGTTGTGCGACAATTTTGCTCGTCAACACGTTGCCTTCCAATTTGCATCTTCCAAATTGAACATCTTCCCATCTTTATTCTTCTTTGTTCCAATATGATATTCCAAATCTGTTGGACATCTTCCAAAATCAATCGACGTGTTTTCTGTTCCTCCATCAACGCTTAAAAATCTTGAATAGAAAGTAACACACTCTTCTGCCAAGTAACCTTCTGCAATCAAACCTTCCGGTCTATTTTTATTTCGCACATAAGATTTCAACTTTCCCAGATATCGCTCAATTGGATACATGCATCTAAGATGTTCAGGCCTGCCGTATTCGATGAATAATGATTACAAAGTGGATGTAGGCGTTAGTGCCGAACCACTATAAAAGTTGTGTCTCCCTGCATTTACATACTTTACCGCTTATTTGGATAATTGTTCAAACACACACATTTGGGTGTTGTCGTGCGACAATTTTGCTCGTCAACACGTTGCCTTCCAATCTGCATCTTTCAAATTGAACATCTTCCCATCTTTATTCTTCTTTGTTCCAATACGATATTCCAAATCTGCTGGACATCTTCCAAAATCAATCGACGTGTTTTCTGTTCCTCCATCAATGCTTAAAAATCTTGAATAGAAGGTAACACACTTTTCTGCCAAGTAACCTTCTACAATCAAACCTTCCGGTCTATTTCGCACATAAGATTTCAACTTTCCCAGATATCGCTCAATTGGATACATGCATCTAAGATGTTCAGGCCTGCCGTATTCGATTTCTCTGCATAAATGAACAGGCAAGTGAACCATTATATCGAAAAAATCCTATGGAAAAATCATTTCAAAATGACAAAGTATCTCGACAATTTCTTTTTGCGGCCTCTTGATATCATCCACTTCGATAACCTTGCTCCATAGCCCTCTAAGGAATGCACTAAATCTGATCATTGATAACGCAACCTTGGGTTTTGACACTTTTGTCACGGCAAATTGTAACAAATAGTGGAGTATGAAATGAGAATCATGGCTCTTATATCCCATAAACGTTCTCTCTTTTATGTGCACGTACCGACTAACATTCGAGGCACGACCATAGAGCAGTTTGGTGTTCTTCAATACAGAGCAAAAGATTTCTTTTTCCTTATTTACCATATCAAATATTGCAGCTCTAATTTCAACATGCTTTCCGTCACCGCATTCAACAAGATGAAGGGCCTTCCTTCTCCCCAATTCCTGTAAATCCAAATGAGCATATAAGTGATCCTTCGACATGTGTCCTATATTAAGTAAAGTACCTAATATTTTGTTGCATATGTTCTTCTCTATGTGCATGGCATCCAGGTTATGTCGAAGGGGATTATGACACCAATATGTTAAGTCAAACAGTATTGACCTTTTTTTAAAAGGGCCGTCACTTTTACCAGCTTTCTTCGTCTTATCCCCAAACCAATTTTTGAACCCGCATAATAACTCTTCAATATCAGTTCCTCATAATATTTTTGGAATGCTCCTCATTTCAGTTTCTCCATTAAAACTCCTCTTATCCAGACTCCACTTATGTGACGGATCAAGAAACTTTCTATGGTGCATATAACACATTTTTTTTCTATGCTTCAAATAATTTGAAGAAGTTTCATAATGGTATACTGGACACGCTAGTTTCCCCTTCGTGTTCCAACCTGATAACATGGCTTATCCCGGAAAATCATTAATGGTCCATAAGACTCTTGCACGTAAATTAAAATTCCCATCAGTCAGGGAATCATATATTTCGACGCCAACATTCCATATCGCTTTCAATTCCGCAATTAAAGGCTGCATATATACGTCAATACTGTTCTTTGGAGAATCTGGACCAGATATTAATGTCGAAAGAATCAAATTCTCTTGTTTAGTACATAACCGAGGCGGTAGATTGTAGTTTATCAACACAATTGGCCATGTACTATAACTTGAATTCATTGAACGATATGGATTAAATCCATCAGATGCTAGACCCAATATAACATTACGATTTTCTGACGAAAAATCAGGATAGCGAGCATCCATCATCTTCCATGCCACACCATCGGTCGGATGTCATACTTTTCCATCTTCTTTTCATTCCACTTGGTGCCATCTCATAAGTTTGGAAAATTCTTTGCACATAAACATCCTTTTAACCTTGGTCTTAGAGGAAAGTACCTCATAACATTTGCAGGCACTTTGGGAATCGACTTTGGGGGACCATTATTATCAACGATGTCTTCTTTTTCTTTTACATCCCACCTCGAAAAACCACAAATATCACAAGCCTCTTTATCTTTATTCTCTGCCCAATATAACATGCAATAGTTTGGGCAGGCATGTATTTTATGGTAATCAAGACCTAAATCCTTAATGACATTCTTTGCAGCGTAGGAAGACAAGGCAGCTGGGCACCGAGAAAGGCTTCTTTTATAAGCTTTAGTAATTCCCCAAACGTAGACTCGTTAATTCCATAAGCACACTTTAAATGATAAAGTCTGATCAAGAAACTTAGTCGATAAAATTTAGTGCAGTTAGGATATAACGGTTTTTTCCTTCTTTAACATGCCGATAAAATTTCTCGGCCTTTGGATTTAGTTCTGTTACAAAGTCCCTGGGATTTTGACCAAATTTGCAACCCGCATATTTTAACATCACATCTAAATTATCCTCAAAATCCATCTCCATTGCACAATCCATATAGTCATCAACACCTATTAATTTTGTTTGTGAAACTTCACAAATCCACCCGGTATGTAATGGAGAAGGGCTATTGAAAATAAGATGATTGTATATGACATTTTCACAATACCAATTATGTTTTGTACATTTTTTGCAAGGGCACTTCATCTCATCACCTACTTTATAAATGAGAAATGCATTTCTTAGAAAAGTTGTTACCCTCTTACATATTCTGCACTCGATCTCGGAAGTCCTATCCATATGTAATACTCACTATCCATTGCCACAATCTAACCACGGCCTAGTAAGACCAAATTTGATACCACTAATAGTTTCAAGACACGAACAAGGGCTACCCTTTAAGGTTTGGCTAAATTAGAAATAAAAACAAACAAGTTAATAATTTACAAATATACATAATCAGTGTGATGATACAAAGACGATTGTTTTGATATGAATTATCACTAACTTTTGGAACTGAGTTATCATGAGAATACATAAAGCAAGCAACTAAGGATACTGAACACAAATTTATAACATTACATGACTGCACCAAAACACAACAGTACAGATACAAAGACTATACAGGTGATACAAAGACGATACAGTTGTACCTAATACAACGAACGATGCAATAATTTAATTTTGTCTTCTAATGTTTAGCCCTTGAAGTTGGTCGTTAAGTCTACTAACGTCGGTTTGAAAACCAATATGTCAATTTTGCAGTGTTGTAAGTTGATGTTGTAATTCATTTGCGTACTCAACGGCTCGACTTGGAAACTGTTGTTCAATCCACTGCCAAAAGGTAAACCCTGCGGGATAAACACGACATCTAAAATAACGACGACCAATGTTGAATCCAATTGAAATAACATCTTCTACAGTGGCATACCCACAATCACACATTATGATTGGTGAGTCAGCTTGCTATTCGTTAACCACTTGGTTGTTTTGATGCTGACGACGCAAGGCAGCACGACTATGCCGTCGCATCGCTCTTTCTTCACGTCGTTCTTCTTCTCACCATTGTCTTAGGAGTTCTTCTTGCTCTAGTTCATGCTCAAGCAAATAATCATAGTGCCTTTCTTGCATCTCTATATAAAAATCAATAGGAGTTTCTGGTGATGATGGGTTTGACAGTCGTAGATCACCCATGCCCAGGGTATCTTCATAGTCATACAATGTTGGAAGAGAAATAGGCATTATTTAGCTATAAACAGAAATAGACATTTAAACATTTAAATTGGATTTCTTTTGTCCTCTATATTTTTTTCCACCTGTCGAAATAAGCATTATTTACCAAAACATCAATGGTTTGGCAAACATAAAATTATAGAACTTGCACAATTTCAACACATGCAAACATATAAATTCAACACTTCAAGTATGAAAAACCCTAATTTATGGAAATCGATATACCCCAACTACCCAGAGACTTTGAATGTTAGACCAAAATAAGTTAGATATGAAATCATCTAAATAAAACCGAAATGATGAAGCCCTAACTACCTGTAATTGTCCTAAATTATCCAAATCGGATATGTAAAGTTTGTAAAATAATAGCAATCAGAGGTTTATACTTGTACCGGCGATAGAGTAGCAATCAGAGGTCTTCGTGGATGGATTTCGTGGAGAGAGAAACGGACAGAAGGAGGAGTACGGGAGAAATTTGTTTTGGGGGGAAGTATTTCGTGAATGGGGAAAAGATCGTGCCAAATTTTCACTAAACTGAAGCAGGGATACGTTTGAACCGTTGGATTAATCAAAGATCTACGTTATTTATTTGTTTAAACTGATAACATGGATCGCTGACCTGACATGTATTTATGTAAAACAACACTTTGAACTGGTGTTGCAAGTCACAGCATAAGAATTCCAACCGCAACACTGCATTCATATCTAATGCAACATCATATGAATGTTGTTGCAGAAGATCAAAGAAAGCATAGCTTTCGCCACACTTTTCATGCAACACACACAAATTAGTGTCGAATATGCACACTTTTGTAGTAGTGTTACATAGCTTTTCATGTGCCATGAGGGTGTGAGACTCGTTATAGAGGATATGTTTTTATATAAATTTGTAGTATAGATAGATGTTGTAAAAAAATTACATTCGGCAAGTCATTATAATAGTTATATAGTAGATAATTTAGACACTGATCTGCCTCTACACATTGATATATAGAAACTGTTATATATAGACACTAAAATATACCCACTGATATATATACACAGTTGTTTCAAATGACTACTAAACCGCATACCGCACCATAGGTTCCTATATATATGTATGTGAATGCATTCGTGTTTATATACATGTAGGAAGGATTGTGTTGTTTTAATTTGGAATACTACACTATCACTTTCGGAACAGTGAGTGATTGGATTCTAGTTTCACATCATTATGGCATTAATGTTCATTTTGGGCCTTATACACGTTCAGGAACTAAACGTAAGATTACTGTTACTGAACATCTAAACTATGGCATTGTCCCCTTCTTTATGGCCACTATTACACTAATTTGGGTTCCTGGTTACCATATATGTTGTAAAAGTCTCTGGTAAATGCATTTCATTCGTTTAAGTTTGACTTAATGGTACTTGCCCATGCATTGACCTTGGTGTCTGTGTATAGACTTGGCTCGTTGGTTATGCCTTGTTAACTTACAACTTCAGGATAGGGTACACTATTGAAGTAATTACTAGTTACATCATCTGCATTCTATCAGTAAAGTATGCATTCTTTGTATATATCTCTGTCTATACACGTGCATAAGTAAATTTTCATGTGACATGGTTAATCTGTCTGCACCTTAGTATGCAAGAAGCACGCCTATGTATTACCAGTTTGATGTCTACACCTGAAATGTCTTAGTGATGAATACCCTTCATGAATAAATTTATATGAAAATTGTCATCTAAATTTATATTGTATCATTTACCCTGCTGTCTCGTTTTAATTCATGGAGACTGAACCCATGTCTTGTTCAAAGTTATTGAACAAAGTTTGTTATATTTGAAGTTTCATGGTGCCATAATCACACTGGTAGTACCAATTTTGTTTGCATTCCTTTGAGCCGCACTTACCTGCCTCTTGAAATCTAGTATATTTAAACACAACATGCCCATAAAAATCCCAGCTTGCCACTGCATTGGCAAATTGTAAAATACTAGGGTTGTTTTGGACCTAAATTATGAAAGTAGAAACTTGAAGTAGCCTTATATATATCCCACAACTGCTGTATTTAGTTGGTGTAATATCTCATCTGATCGTCGCATTAGTTCATATGAGTTGCTTTTAAGTGACTTACCTCTTCTACAAAGGCCAGTCTATATGAACTAAAATATTTAAGTATGGTGGTTCCAGTCTACTACATAATTTAATTTGTGTTGTTGGCCTTAAGTTCTTTTTTTTCATTCATTTGAGCTTGCCATGCTGCTACGTATTTATGCTTGTGTCCTGAACTGTTTTATAGTTTTCTTTGAGTGGGTTTGAGAGTAAATTAGCAAATAGCAGCAAATGGAACTATTCGAGCAAGTTAAGCACCCATACCCGACCAAAGAGCACGATAGTTTGTACTAAAGTGGACCTGAAACAGTTAACATGTTAAGTGGACAAATTGAGCATAAGTACACCCATTTGTGAAGGATACTACAATGACATCATTTCTAGGCACTACCATTTGCATATAAGAAATGTTTGATAGGAAAATACAGTTTCCTTTATGTATTTTGATAGGACTGCCGACATTCGATAATCAGTATCATGACTCGTCACTTTGCTATGCCACTTACACGCTGTATTGACATCTTGTTGGTATACTTGAGTACGATAGTTGTCACCCCACCGCTTGACGGGTAAATCGAGAATATATATATATATATAATCATGTCTAATTAACGCATGTTGTACCCTTATGTCAAAAATAAATATGTAACAAATATCTCGAACTCAAGGAGCTAAGATTAACTACTTATATTCAGTTTATGTTGAAATTAATTTGAACTATGATTTAATCCTGACTCGAGTGTTTTATGTTTTTGCATGGAACGCTCGGGTCAGACCCTGAGTGTACAGATTTAGAGATTACAGTTTGGATTCGAAGATTGACGAAGCGGGGATTCCAAAGACGGCGCACTCTGAAGATTTTAACAGTAAACATTTCTTTTGTATTCAAACTGTATTTTTATTCCGCTGTATAGAAAATCTTTGTATTAAATTTTTTGATTAATATATTTAAGTTATTTCGTTGTTAAACCCTATGTCATTTATTCTGTGTTTTCGGTGTTGGTTCTGTTTTTAAACTTTGTAAGCTAAATAATGATCCGTCGTTTTGGAACGTTTTAAGTTGGTTTAATTACCAGTTTGAAGTGGTAAAAATGGCGGGACGTTACATAGAAGCAGCGAGGCCGGTCCACAAATACTTTAGTTGATTAGTTATTCCTGAACAATACGTTTCCCCGCCCTATGGTGCGTAAATAAAGAGCCACTAGGGACTCAAATCCGAGGCGCCTCATTCCATCGTCCATTTAAGTAAAATGTCTTGGCTCCATACCATGACACCACTTCTAGCTAGAAAGAAACGCATGTCCTCCTTGCCATCCTTCTCCCGTTTCTGGTTCATACCGGGGTGTGAGGCTCGCGAAGTAACACTATACACAAAGCTATGCTATTTAAAGCTATGCTTTGATCATCAACCACAAGATTCTGCTTTTCAACAAAAGCCTTGATCATTTGCATCTTAGCATGCCACATTGTCAATCCATACCATACCATTAATTTCTGCCAATATATAACCTCTAAGCTCGTACGTCTCAGAGAAGGGTGTTAAGCAAGAGAATAAATTTTCTGCCACCAAACAGATATATATTTAGCAGAGATCAACGAATACAGCATAAAGGAATACAATGTCATACATACCATCCATTTACATGTCCGTTCTAGGTCCGAATGAAACCGGAGACACCTTATTCCTCATCCTGTATGTCCAATACAAGAGAGAGGCTCTGGCATATCCATCGATCTCCAAGTACGTCTGGATGATCACCACTTATTACCTTGTCTTGGGATGCCTCCCAATTAAGACATCAGTAATCATCCAAACGATGTGAAGACCTCCAGTCTTCAACCACTGTCTTCATCTTCGACTTTTAATCGTCGTAGTAATTATTTAGAATGGGTTAAACCCGGCCTTTTCGAATAACTCGCGTACTTTATAATCAATAGTTAAGTACTATAGAAATACATCATACGCCTCATTCCAATTCAGAATGTTCTTTTAATAAATTTTTCACATTATTAGGGAAAGGCTCCCATCAATTTTATCAAAGATAAATTCTTTTAAATTTATTTTTTAATCTTCTTTTTAAAGATCCACTAAAACACCAATTGGTTTTAATATCAAAAATCATTACTTTATGATTATTCAACTTTAAGAAATTAATCTTGTCTTTAACTGGGTTAAAGAACCAATGTCATTTAAAACACAGTTCACGATAAACCCAAAATCATCTTCCATTAAAATGGAATTTTCACAGAAATCAAATCAATATATAATCGATATAAACTTCCGTATCAGACTAATAATATAAATGAAATAACGACAAAGCCTTTTAAATTCTATATATAATAATGGTCTTCTTTAACAGAAGCTCATCTCGATTATTACCAAATTGAATTCCATTCAATTCTAATTTAATATATAAAATTGGAAAACTTTACTTTGGAAAATTTCCATTTAAATCTTAATAAAAAATTATAAATTCCAAATTATATTTTCACTGTTAATTGGGTTAAAGAACGAATGTCGTTAAAAACACAGTTCACAATAAACCCAATTCACATTTCATTTTATTCCAATTACTAAATATAATTGGAAACTCTAATAATCTTAATTAAAAGATTTATTCTTTTATTCATACGGGGTTTAAGAACAGTGATATTTAAGACACCACTCACGACAGCCCAAAATCCAATTCATTTTATTTAATTCCAATTAAATATTAATTAATTGGAAAGCTTCATTAAATCTTAATTTAAAGATTTATTCTAGTTACTAACTAGTTCATTTCGATAAAAATATATTTTTATCTTTTCAGATATGGAATTTTTCATCCAAAATCTTTCCAAATTATTAATTATGATTTTACATAATTTTACCATATTTTTAATAATTTTATCAAGGCCCGTACAGTTGGTTTCCAATAACGGCCACCGAACTGCATCCATAGCGACCTTTTTCAAATTTGATTTGGACATAATTCCCAATCTAGCCGTTAGATTTCAAAACTCTTATATTCATTGGAAATGTCCTATCGATACGAACCCAACGGTTCCCGTTTTAGGAGAATCCGACGATCGGATCTCCTGTTACATCAATTTGAAGTTAATGGTCGAAATTCCCGAACGGTCGCTGCATGACGCGTTCTATTCAGGCCATTAAATATATATAATATATATTATATATATTTCGTCGATTTCCATTTAAATCGTATTTTATAAATCGTTTATTTATTTATCTTAAAACGATTCCAACTTCAATTTTAATTTTAAATCAAAATTGAATATTTTATATCTTTATCAAATTAAAATATTAATATTTTCAAAATATTAGATTTTGAAATCACTACTTTTCGATATTCATTATGAAATGAATAAAATTGATCGATAAGGCTGTTCGAGTTAAAAATGGCGTTTCTATACTTAACTCATCTTCGTATTTTTATATTTTTGTGTCCATCCAAAGATGGACATAAAAATCAAAATTTTATTCTTCACTAAATTTATTTTGAAATACTCTTGATTATAAAATATTCTTTATTTAAATTATTCTTTATTTTTTTGAATATCCTTTTTTAAAAAACATTCTGAATCGGAATGCGACTCAATCAATTACCATATAATTTCAGTTATATGGACTTCATACATCGCATGTATATAACAATAATGATAAATAATCATTAAACAATTCATTCACATCCAGAGTGAAGTTTTACAACTGTGTGAGCATTAAAATAAATAATAACGCTCATCACAGACTGTCAATCCATCGATTGACATACAACTAAATATTGGGGCTAGTGTATGTCAAATATCACCCCAATACCCGTGTGGGGTTTTCAGACAACAACAGTTTATTTAAACATCATTGATTAATAAATTTAAGCAATTATAATTCGGTTTGAATTACAATCTATTTAACAAATTTTCACTGTTTAAAATTAAAAATGAATATTTATAATTCAATTTCAACTACCATATTAATATCAACATTATTACGATAATGTTTTAATCTAGCACACATCATATTTTTAACATACGACCAATTTTCTAATATTGCTAACATAATAATGATAATGTTTTAATCTTTAACATATTTTTGTATTTCTAACTAATGATCATTTTAATCATTTCTACATGTACTACAAAAATGTAAATTTTATCGTTGACATATTTTAACATAACATTTTCTAATAAAATGACATTTTTATTTCAACATGACATTTTCTAATAAAATGACAATTTTATTTCAACATGACATTTTCTAATAAAATGGCATTTTTTTATTCACATAACATTATTCTAAATAAATGACCTTTTTAATTCACATAACATGATCCTAAATAAACGACCTTTTTATTTTAACATGACATGATTCTAAATAAATGACATTTCTATTTTTACATGACATTCCTAATAAAATGGCATTTCTATTTTAACATGACATTTCTTATAAAATGACATTTTTATCTAACATAACATGATTCTAAATAACTGACATTTTTATCTAACATAACATGATTCTAAATAAATGACATTTTTATCTAACATAACATTTTCTAACAAAAATAATATTTTTAATCTAACATAACATTTTCTAACAAAAATGATATTTATAATCTAACATAAAAATTTCTAACAAAAATGATATTTTTAATTTAACATAACATTTTCTAACAAAAATGATATTTTTAATCTAACATAACATTTTCTAACAAAAATGATATTTATAATCTAACATAACATTTTCTAACAAAAATGATATTTTTAATCTAACATAACATTTCCTAACAAAAATGATATTTTTAATCTAACATAACATTTTCTATGTTTCCAAGGACAAATAAAAAGAATGTTTTATTTTCATAACATTTTCTATGCTGCTAATGACAAATAAAAAAAATTATTGTCATAACATTATCTATGTTCTTTAATGACAAATAAAAAGGGATATTTTATTTGCATATCATTTCTATGTTCTCTAATGACAAATAAAAAGGAGTATTATTATTTGCATACAGTTTCTAAACTCAGCATGACAAATAAAAGGAAATGTTTTTATTTGCATACAGTATTTAATCTCAACATGACAAATAAAAGGAAATGTTTTTATTTGCATACAGTTTCTAATCTCAACATGACAAATAAAAAGAAATGTTTTTATTTGCATACAGTTTCTAATCTCAACATGAAAAATAAAAAGAATTTTTTTATTTGCATACAGTTTAGTTTTATTTAAAAATAACAAATAAAAATGTAAATTTCTTTGCATACAAATTTCTATCCTTATCACGACAAATAGAAATGTAATTTATTTGCATACAAATTTCTATTTTAAAATAACAAATAAAAATGACTACTTTTATTTGTATACAAATTCAATGTTTAACTTGACAAATAAAATGACTATTTCTATTTGTATACAAATTAGATGTTAACATAACAATAAAGAATGATATTTTTATGTTATTGACAATTTTAATTCAACATCAAAATGATATTTTTATATGACAATTCTAATTTAACATAAAAATGATATTTTTATGCGCCAATTCTAATTTAACATAAAAATGATATTTTTATATGACAATTCTAATTCAACATAAAAATGATATTTTTATGTGACAATTCTAATTCAACATAAAAATGACATTTTTATGTGACAATTCTAATACTTCAACGAGGACATTTTTATATTTGATAACAAATCTCCACAATTCCATTATATACAATTTTATCAAACAAATCACACCAAACAGCATTAATCAATCTAGATCAAATCGCGTATAATATCAAACTGAACTTAACAGCGGATTGGTAAAAATTTCTAAACTCAATCATAATTATTTCATTTTAATTATTTAAAAAGAATTCTCACATTGATTTTTTTTCCTCCTTCTGAATTCGTCCAAAGTTGTTCCATCACGTAGATCCGGGTTTCACGATTTCATTGCTTCCAGTTTTGCAATTTTCTGATACCGTATGAAGAAGATATGATCGATTATATATTAATCACATAATAATTCAATTAAATAATTTAATTAGTTCATTACATCTCTAATCAACCCTTAATGATCTTCCTCCCAACGTCGAAAGCCTGGAACCCGTATAACCCATCATCAACTATCAACATCCTCCCGCGCATGCCACTAGGGAGCACCGGATTTTGATTGGACCCGCCCACACAAAGCGCCGCCTCGCCAGCTCCACGCGCCACCCACCGTTGATGAACTTGAAACCCCCTCCTGGTTGGAAATCGGCTATGAACCGAGCACGTTCATGCTCGAATTTCTCATAATTGGGCAAAGGAAAATTATCAAAAATGTTGGTATTAAAGATCTCACCAAGGTCTTCGATTTTGTCTTTGGCGGTGTTGAAAATCACTGAACGGATTTGGAGATTTTAGGTGAGGAATTCTTGAAGATTTCAGCCATAGAAGAAAGGAGATGGCGGCTGTATGTTTTGAACTCATGGACTAGGGTTAGGTTTATTCCTAGGTATTTATATATAATATTATATTATCTAATTCTTTAATTTTCATAAAAAAGCCCGTTAACTCATACTAACTCCAAATCTAGCCCAACAACTATCTCCCCTAGCCAAATACCCCCATTTCGGACACAATGGACTAGGTTTCATAACCCAATTAGGCTGTTATGTTATATTTTTATTTAAATTAAAATATAAAACATTTAATTATTAAATTTGATCGTACATTTTAAATTTACCGGGGCCACATACTAACCCCAAAAATTCCAGAAAAATTATTTCTAGTTATGGTTTGACGATACGGTCCTAACAAAATTAATTTCATCGAATTTGGAGACACTTTGAAAAATGGTCATTTTCTAGTTGATACAATTTGACTGAAACTGACAAAACACGTTTTCTTTTGCCATGTTCACATATTGATTCCAAAAATTATGGAAATTTAAACCTAGCAATAATTTGACATTCTGGATCCAACAAAAGTGGTTTTGTTGAAAACGGAGATCGTTTGTAAAATAGCTATTTATTATATTAATATATATATATATAAATTCCATAGCAACTATTCTGAACATTTAACTAGCCATAACTTTTTATTCCCACTATGAAATTTCAAATTTTCAGATTCATTGGAAAGATATTTTTAAATAGATTTAAATATTTTTGGGTTCAACAAAATCCGATTTATTTTGAATCCTGTACATTCAGTCAAAGTTTAAAATCAAATTTTCAAATTGCCGCGCTATTTCTAACTCCTGTTATAATTAAAATAAATATATTCGTTCTAATTGCGATTAAAATAAATTTCTAGTGGTTATTATTTAAAATAAATAATTTTAAATATTCAAAATCCATTAAAATTGTTAAAATAAAAAATTTAAATTGGTCCCAAAATTCCGGGTTGTTACAGGTGATTTGGGTTTATCGTGAACTGTATTTTAAATGACATTGATTCTTTAACCCAGTTAAGGATAAGATTAATTTCTTAAAGTTGAATGATCATAAAGTAATGATTTTGAGATTAAAACCAAGATGGAGTTTTAATGAATCTTTAATTGGATTGGAAAGTGAATGAGGTTATTAAATTTATCAAACAAGAGAAATGGTCAAGAATGGAGTACCGCCAGTTTTACTCTAGACGATAGTTGAATCTTTAATTAGATTTGAACGTGAAAGGGTAATTAAATTTGCCGATAACACCATGGGTATTAGATATGGAGTACTACCAGTTTTGCTCTATGGGATGAATAGGTTGGGATTGGGATTAATAAATAAATGATTACTTCCGTAAGGCTCGATAATACCGACCAGTTAATAAACCTTGTTTTGGTTTAGATGGTGAAAAGATATAGTAAAATCTTTTGAAATTGATATCCAAAGGAAAATTAAAGAATAAATTTAAAAGGATTTATCTTTGATAAAATTAATGGGAACCTTTCCCTAAAAATGTGAATATTTGAATAAACGAATATTCTAAATTGGAATGAGGCGTGTGATGTATTTTCGTAGCACTTGATTATTGATTACAAAATACGCAAGTTATTCAGAAAGACCGAATTTATCCTATTTTGAATAACTGGCACGACGATTAAGTATCGACGATGAAGACGGTGGTTGAAGACCGGATATCTTCACATCGTATGGATGATTACTGATGTCTTGATTGGGCTGATCCCCCGAGATAAGGTAATAAGTGGAGATCATTCATACATACTTGGAGATCGACTGGATATGCAAGGACCTCTCTCCTGTATTGGACATATGGGACGTGGAATAAGGTGCCTCCGGTTTCATTCAGACCCAAAACAGACTTGTAAATGGATTATGTCTGACATTGTATTGTGTGCTATATTTTTTGATCTCTGCTAAATATATATCTGTTTGGTGGCGGATAATTTGTTTTTTTGCTAAACACTTGTAACACCCCGAATTTTCTGTTAACAGTAAACTTACAAATTAAAGTATAATTAATTCTAAATGAAAGAATTAAGGGAAACAGGTTACACCATTACGTTCGTCTCAGAATTCTGCTTGAGATAGAGTCCGAGTTTGCGTAAATCGGACTCAGTATGAAGGAGTTATGACCTCCGGAAGTTTCAGAATTCGATTTAAAATTCAAACAGCCCGAAAACAAGTTCAAAATTCAAAACTGGACCAGAACTGGCTGGGGGGAATCTTCCCGCCCAGGATCCAGGTCGACCAGGGGGTCGATCTGGGAGTCGACCTGGGTACCCAGGTCGACCATGTAGTCGACTTGGGGGTCGACCTACAGGTCGACCTGCTTGGTCGACCTGACCTGCTTGGTCTGCTCCTGGCTCGGTTTCTGGGGTTTGGCTGTGTCACTAGGGCTGATTTGTCACTTTCTGATTGGCTTCTCTTGAGATGGATGGCCTTGATTAACTCTAGCTTCATCGACGGCTCTAATTAGTTTGAAATTCTATATAAACAACCTTAGTCTCCAACCTAAATTCACACAATAAAATAGAGCTAAAGCCGTCATGCTGTTGGAAGGAAGCCAAGAGTAGCCTCCACTTGAAGAAAGATTAGAGACAAGCAAAACTAAAGTAAAAACAAGATTCAAACAATGTTTATCTACCCAAAGGAAAGCATTGCAAATTCAGAACTCAGAATCCAGAATTCAAGTTCGTCGTTTGTTGTAAGTATAGCGATTTTTCCGATGGGAATAAAATTAAGATTTGATTCGATGTAAAATGGAAATGGAATTGTGCTATTGTATAACGACGATGTTAATTCATATCTATGTGTTGCAATGATTGTGTTGTGAATGGTATTGGGATGTTTGTGGTATAATTGACTTGATGTTGGATCCATTAGAATGTTTGTGGATTAATCTAGTTGATGTTGGATCTATTCAAATTCACATACAAGTTATTTGGTTCATATCTACACCTATATGTTTAGGTGATTATGACAATTTATATGTTGTACAATAGAACTTCTATGCCTAAATGATTAAGTTCATATACATGCTCATATGTTTATACAAAAGTTGCAAGTTCATTATTGGATCCATGCCAAGATCCATTTTAATACAAGTTTCATGTTATAGTAGTAAACATGATTTGATCTAGTTCACACCCATAGGCTAAAATTTATACATACTTTATGGACATGACATAATTTTGTCATATACTAGTTTGTGTTTGAGATTATGCCTAGATCTAAACATGTTTAGGCTTATGTTGTCTAAATCATATGCTAATTCATGTGACACCTATTTAGTTAGTTCCCTATTTCAATGCAAGTTCACATATATGTAAGTTGATTTAGTCTATGTTGCAAATTCACATATATGTATGTTTAGTCTACGTTGCAAGTTCACACCTATGATATTCATGTTGACTATGCCGAAAATGCCAAGTTTACACCTATGTCATGTTTATGTTAATGAATTTCTTTATGCGAATTTTGTGTACGCTAAATTATGCTAAGTTTTTAGCCTAATATTATATGTTAAAAATCATGCGAACGAAAAATTAGGCTAAGATTGTTAGCCTAATATTTAGACGGTGTAACGTTGGGAAAAATTGGTAATTATAGGAAACTTGACATAAATTGGTGAAAAATATATGAAATTGGCATGTTTGTCACATGCCAATAATTGGTGGCACTTAAATGGTATAAATTCTTATACTAAAATTGATGAACTTGGAAAGTGGGCCATAACATTTAATTGTTAACAAATTTACATATAATAAGTAATAGAGACAAATATGTAAATTTAGAAAATACGAGTATGCTTAACCCGAGGTTGGATTGAGTTGTGATGTAAACCTGCCCGGACCCGCCTGGCTGTCCAGCAATCACAACAATACCTATCCAATGTGAGAGGTTAAGCATTGAGCCCAATAAGGACCCGATGTTAGACTGAGTTACGGTGTAAACCTGCCCGAAACCGACCGGCACATCCAGTAACCGTAGCAATACCTGTCTAATGTGAGTGGTCGGTGCTTTAACTAATTAATGTTAAGGACAGACAAGTCAGGATGGTTGGGTTAAGTTATCTAAAACACTTAACCAATTCAACATGTTAATTAAACTGATGGGTGGGGTTAGGTAAATACAGACACTTAACCACTTAACATGTTTGACTAGAAAACCCTAGTAGCGGGGACCCATTTCAGCAGTAGCCCAATTAGGTATCATGGTACCCTGAAACTAGGCAGGGTGGGGCATGATTACCGGGCTGATTGTAAGCGGTCAAAAGCGACGGCGGTTGGTGCAGCAGTGTGGGTTCTAACGGAGTGCGGGCGTGCACACACTTCGGAGCAGACAAACAGGGCACTGGGCACCAGTAGTATAACCTATGCATTCTAGGTTTGTGTCGGGCCGCCACCATGGGACTTGATACACCACATGGTGGGACCAGCATAGGTATCTTCAATCATTGGGGGCCGTATGACACATATGATTTTGCGAGTAGGAGCCGATCTTTAGAAAGGGGATCACTTCACCCCGATCATGGGGTGCCAGTTGAGACAATACAAGTAGGTGCAGAGATACAGTGTGGGGTGCGATAGTATATTCCGTTCAAAACCGCTTTATCTTAGTTTATGATACTTTCCTATTTTCAGTTTATACCTATCATGCCCTTTTTCTTATTCTCATACTGAAGAGTCACTAGACTTACCAGGCTTTATGTCTGACTCTATTTTTCTTTCGTCTTCTTTTCTTCCGTCCCCCCCCCCCTTAGGTCCACAGGGAGGAAACAACCCAGCTTAGTCTGACTCTTTGCAAGCTTCAAGATAGTAAATGTATGGTTTGGACTCTCTTTCCTTGGCTATGGCTTTTGGACATGTTCTATGGGGATTTATGCAGCTTTTATTATGTTTTATGCTTCTTTATTTAATAACGAAGACATAAATGATGATGTAATGTTTTGGGAAGTTATTATGAAACAATTATGGAAATGTTTTGTATGAACACGTATTTATGAAATGAAAGTCTGTTTGTTTTCCACTGCTTATATGTATATATGTGTTTATATCTGTCTTGTGTTTTATCTGTGACTTTTACTTATAAACCTCCACCGAAGTTAAGGCATTCCCTTTGTGAGTGACCTTAATGGAGGTGGGGTGTTTCACTTGGTATCAGAGCACAGATTTACCAGACTAGATAAAAGTTTTTGAAACTATTTTCAAAAAGAAGTTTAAAGAAGCATTTTTTATAAGAAAAAGCGTTGCTTTTAAAAGGCATAAATCCCCCAAAGCCATATGCACTATCTCTCTACCTATTTTTCTTGAATCCTTCCTTTTTGTTTCAGCATGTCTGGAGATCTTAATCTTCCAGAAGGGGTACCGATACCTAGCTGGTTCTGAAGGTACCTAGAGGCTAGGGCCAATGACGCGGGACCGGCAAACATTCCTCCTCCCACAGTGGCAGCGGTTCCTCCTCCTCCTCCTCGTGGAAATACTTTCGCTAAGACGTGTAGAGACTTCAAGGCTATGGGTGGAAAGGACTTTTATGGAACTAAATCCTTTGTGGTAGCAAGGAACTGGCTGAAGGAGACCGAAGATTTGTTCGTCATCTTCGAAGTTGACGATAGGAAAAAGATACAGCTAGCAGTGTGGTTGCTTAAAGATGAAGCTTCATATTGGTGGGAAGTTACCCATGCTGAGAGGCTAGTAGAAACTTGGGAAGATTTCAGGATGAGGTTTGAGATGAAATTCCTCTCCCAAGCTGAAAGAAGCCTGCAGATGAAGAAGTTCCTAACTCTTAAACAAGGGAGTATGACGATCAGGGAGTACGTCAATCAGTTTAATCAGCTGGCCAGATTTGGGCTAGATTTAGTAAACACCCAACACAAGAAGGCCCTTCGCCTCATCAAAGGTCTGAATGAGCCTCTACACAGCCTTGCTATGACCCATATACCCATGGGAGCGACTTATGAAAGCTTGGTGGACATGGCGCTGCTACACGAGGAAGATAAAGGCAAGAAAGGGGCAAAAGCAGAAGTGCCTCAAGACAAGAAGGGGGAAGGGTCACAGAACAAGAAGGCTAATTCAAAGAAAGGCGGGAAGAACAACAAACCCCGTGAAAAGAGAAAGTGTAATTTCTGTGGCATTATTGGACACATAGTGAAAGATTGCAAAAAGAAGAAGGCGAAGATGAATGGTGGTTGTTTCCATTGCGGCGAGACTGGACACCTGGCTAAGGACTGCCCAAAGAAGCGGGGGCAGGGACAGAGGACTAGATCCACTTCAGGGGAACAGGTTCACGCGCTGGTGGCACCTCCACAGGAAGAAGGTAGAAATATTTCTGTAAAAAGCTTAGTTTATCTCTATGATCATCCAGTTCGCACTCTCTTTGATTCTGGTGCATCACTCCTTTATTTCATCTGCTTTAGTAGAATCTCTGCACCTAGACACTAGTATGATAGAAGATCCCTTGGTTGTTTCAAATCCAATTGGGGGCTCAGCTTATTTGTCAATGGTTTGTTTGTATTTGAAAATCTCTATTCTAAGTGTTGAGTTTAGATGTAGTGCCTTTGTTTTGGGTTTCTTGGGATATGGATTGATCTTAGGCATGGACTGGTTATCCAGTAATGGTGTCATTCTTGATTGTGAGAAGAGAGTGGTTAGACTCTTGACTCGGCTCGGTAACACTCTAGAAATTTCTTGTAATCCCTTGAATGCTGTTATGCTTAGTTATCTAGAGTCGCTTGATGCTTCTGTTGAGAATTTGCAGTCGGTTAGAGTGGTCCATGAATATCCGGATGTCTTTGAAGAGGTAAAGGGCTTACCTCCGAGGAGGGAAATAGACTTCCGCGTATATCTTGTTGATAATGCAAAGCCCATAGCTTTACCTTTTAGACACATGGCTCCAAAGGAGAGAAAGGAGCTCAGTAAGCAAGTTAAGGAGCTCCTCGAGAAGGGGTTTATAAGGAGGAGTATCTCGAAATGGGGTGCTCCAGTTGTGTTCGCCACAAAAGCAGATGGCTCACTACGTCTTTGTGTTGACTATAGGGAGATAAACAAGCTGACTAAAAAGAATAGACACCCGCTTCCCAGAATAGACGATTTGTTTGATCAGCTTGTAAGTGTGTCGGTCTTCTCCCAACTTGATCTGGCTATTGGGTTCCATCAGCTAAGGGTAGCTGAAGATAGCATTGATAAAACGACATTCAGAACCCCAGACAGTTTCTTCGAGTGGCTTGTCATACCTTTCGGCTTGACAAACGCATCCGCTTATTTCGTAGACCTAATGAGCAGGGTGTTCAGAGAATTCCTCAATAAGTTCGTGGTGGTCTTCGTAGACGATATTTTGATCTTCTCAAAGAATGAGGAAGAACATGCTTAGCATATGGAGGAAATCATGGATACTCTCCGTGCACATCAGCTAAAAGCAAAATTCTCCATGTGCCACTTTTGGAGAGAAGAGGTAAGGTTTCTTAGACATGTAGTGTCCAAAGAGGGGTTAGCTGTGGACCCCGCGAAAGTGGTGGCAGTGCAAGATTGGAAGACACCAAGAAATGCTACCGAAGTCCGAAGCTTTCTCGGGCTAGCAGGTTTTTACCGAAAGTTCATTAGAGATTTCGCGAAAATCTCAGCTCCACTCACAAGGCTAACAAAGAAGAATCTAGTGTTCGCTTGGGATTTGGATTGTGATATTGCTTTCCAACGCTTAAAGAGGGCTCTTACAACCGCCCCAGTTCTGACTTTACCTGATGGAAGCAAGATGTTCACAGTATACACGGATGCTTGTGGTATGGGACTAGGTGCTGTTCTGATGCAAGAAGGGAAGGTAGTAGCTTATGGTGGAAGACAATTGAAAGTTCATGAAAAGAACTACCCAACCCACGATCTTGAGTTGGCCGCCATTGTCTTTGCGCTTATGTCTTGGCGCCATTATCTCCTAGGTGAGAAGTTCGAATTATATACTGACCATAAATCGTTGAAGTATCTTTTCTCACAGAAAGATCTTAACTTGAGGCAGCAAAGGTGGATGGAGTTCCTTGCCTCGTATGATTTTGAGATTTCCTATACTCCTGGCAAGGGCAACGTAGTAGCAGACGCCTTGAGTAGAAAGAAGCTGACCTTAAGCCCTCTCTTTGTAGAAAGGCAAAGCTTGGAGTATATAGCCAGTTTTGACTTTAGGCCCTCCTCTGATTTTGTACCTGGTTTATTTGCATCACTAGAAGTAGGACCCACTCTTTTAGACTCAATAGGGGCCACACAACGCGAGGACCCTCAGCTTGTTGATGTAATTGATAAACTAATTAGGGGTGAAACTTCCAGTCACCTCAATAGGTACTCCATCGATGATAAGGGTTGGCTGAGGCGGGATGGAAGACTATGCGTCCCACAAGCAAGGGATTTAGTAAAGATGGTTCTCGAGGAAGCACACCATTTCAAGATGACAATACACCCAGGTGGAGACAAGATGTACAAGGACGTAAAGAGAGTTTTCTTTTGGAGCGGCATGAAAAAGGATGTGGCAGATTTCGTTTCCAAATGCGTGATATGCCAACAGGTCAAGGCGGAACAAAAGAAGCTTGGAGGACTGCTTCATCCTCTAGAAGTCCCGCAATGGAAGTGGGATAGCATTTCAATGGACTTCATTGATGGGTTGCCTAGTTAAAGAAGGGGCAATACTAGCATTTGGGTAATAGTGGACTGGCTCAACAAAAACGCCCACTTTATACCTATCAAGAGTAGAAGGACTGCCTCGTCTCTAGCTTCTCTTTATCTCAAGGAAATAGTTTGACTCCATGGAATACCCTCCAGCATAGTGAGTGACCGAGATCCTATCTTTAAAAGCGAATTTTGGCGGAGTCTGCAAGAAGCTATAGGCACACAGTTATACTTGAGCATGGCCTATCACCCCAAAACTGATGGTCAGACGGAAAGGGTGAACAGAGTATTAGAAGATCTTTTGAGACTGTGCGTTCTTGACTTTGGAGGGACATAGGAGGATCATCTTCCTTTAGTGGAATTCGCCTACAACAACAGCTACCAAGCCACCATCGGCATGGCGCCCTTCGAAGCTTTGTATGGAAGACCGTGTCGATCACCAACTTGTTGGTGGGAGTCTACAGACAAGCTTATACTTGGGCCAGACATGGTTAGGGAGACTTCAGAAAAAGTGGACTTGATACGAAGGAGAATGAAGACTGCCCAAGATAGACAGAAATCCTACGCAGACAAAAGAAGGACCGACCTTGAGTTTGAGGTTGGGGACAGGGTTTTCCTTAAGGTATCTCCTTTAAGGAACGTCGTTCGCTTTGGATCTGCAGGAAAGCTAGCACCAAGATTCGTAGGACCATTCCCTATCATCGAGAAGATTGGGAAGATGGCTTATAGAGTAGAGCTGCCCAAAAGGTTGGCTGGAATTCACAATGTCTTTCACGTTTCTCAACTCCGGAAATGTTTACATGAATCTGCGGAAGTGGTGGAGCCAAGAATTCTAGAAGAAGCCGAAGTGGAACGCGAAGCAACTGTGAGGAGAGTTCCAACCCGCATCTTTGGAACTGAAGTGAAGAAGCTACGCAACTATTAAGTCAAACTTGTCAAAGTTCAATGGAGCAACGCCGAGGAAGATGCGACTTGGGAAACTGAGGAAAGAATATGCGCGGCCTACCCTTTTCTTTTTTAGGGTACATCTTTGATCTCTCTTTTTCCTTAAGTTGTGCTTGTATCTATCTTTTTAGGTATATCTCCTCGATATTATCCTTTATCCTTAGGTAGAAACCCCTTTGGATGTAAACATGTAATTGAAACATGTTATGGTTGATGGCTGCAAGTGGTTGCTGGTGGTTGCTCGTGGATGCATATACACACACAACCTAGGTTTTAGATCGGCTCAGTCACTTCATATTGCATATGCATATATGTATTCATATTTGTATATGGTTGAAACTTGATGTGTTGTCATATGGATGTCGCATTTATATGAATTGTTGCGCACTCATGTAGAATTATGAGTAGGAAAATTTTGCATACATAATGGATTCATGACACTTACATAATTTGCATTAAGGAGGTCAACTGAATCAGTAGACCGCCTGATTTTTGCATTAGATAAGGACATATACACACACTATGCATATGATCATGAAGCATTAGAAGTCTTTTAAGGACAATGGACGCCTGTGTTTGTTGGTTGAGTAGATGGACGATTGGATGTTAGGATATACGTTCTTTCTAGACTTGAAGATTTCGGGGACGAAATCCTTTAACAAGGGGAGAATGTAACACCCCGAATTTTCTGTTAATAGTAAACTTACAAATTAAAGTATAATTAATTCTAAATCAAAGAATTAAGGGAAACGGGTTATGCCATTGCATTCGTCTCGGAATTCTACTTGAGATAGAGTCCGAGTTTGCGTAAATCGGACTCCGAATGAAGGAGTTATGACCTCCGGAAGTTTCAGAATTCGATTTAAAATTCAAACAGCCCGAAAACAAGTTCAAAATTCAAAACTGGACCAGAACTGGGCTGGGCGGGAATTTTCCCGCGCAGGACCCAGGTCGACCAGGGGGTCGACCTGGGAGTCGACCTGGGTACTCAGGTCGACCATGTAGTCGACCTGGGGGTCGACCTGACCGGCTTGGTCTGGTCCTCGCTCGGTTTCTGGGGCTTGGCTGTGTCACTAGGGATGATTTGTCACTTTCTGATTGGCTTCTCTTGAGATGGATGGCCTAGATTAACTCTAGCTTCATCGATGGCTCTAATTAATTTGAAATTCTATATAAACAACCTTAGTCTCCAACCTAAATTCACACAATAAAATAGAGCAAGAGCCGTCATGCTGCTGGAAGGAAGCCAAGAGTAGCCTCCACTTGAAGAAAGATTAGAGACGAGCAAAACTAAAGTAAAAACAAGATTCAAACAATGTTTATCTACCCAAAGGAAAGCATTGCAAATTCAGAACACAGACTGCAGAATTCAAGTTCGTCGTTTGTGGTAAGTATAGTGAATTTTTCGATGGGAATAAAATTAAGATTTGATTCGATGTAAAATGGAAATGGAATTATGCTATTGTATAACGACGATGTTAATTCATATCTATGTGTTGCAATGATTGTGTCGTGAATGGTATTGGGATGTTTGTGGAATAATTGACTTGATGTTGGGTTCATTAGAATGTTTGTGGATTAATCTAGTTGATGTTGGATCTATTCAAATTCACATACAAGTTATTTGGTTCATATCTACACCTATATGCTTAGGTGATTATGACAAGTTATATGTTGTACAATAGAACTTCTATGCCTAAATGATTAAGTTCATATACATGCTCATATGTTTATACAAAAGATGCAAGTTCATAATTGGATCCATGCCAAGATCCATTTTAATACAAGTTTCATGTTATAGTAGTAAACATGATTTGATCTAGTTCACACCCATGGGCTAAAAATTATACATACTTTATGGACATGACATAATTTTTTCATATACTAGTTTGTGTTTGAGATTATGCCTAGATCTAAACATGTTTAGGCTTATGTTGTCTAAATCATATGCTAATTCATGTGACACCTATTTAGTTAGATCCCTATTTCAATGCAAGTTCACATATATGTAAGTTGATTTAGTCTATGTTGCAAATTCACATATATGTATGTTGATTTAGTCTACGTTGCAAGTTCACACCTATGATATTCATGTTGACTATGCCGAAAATGCCAAGTTTACACCTACGTCATGTTTATGTTAATGAATTTCTTTATGCCAATTTTGTGTACGCTAAATTAGGCTAAGTTTTTAGCCTAATATTAGATGTTAAAAATCATGCGGACGAAAAATTAGGTTAAGATTGTTAGCCTAATATTTAGACGGGGTAACGTTGGGAAAAATTGGTAATTATAGGAAACTTGACATAAATTGGTGAAAAATATATGAAATTGGCATGTTTGTCACATGCCAATAATTGGTGGCACTTAAATGGGATAAATTCTTATACCAAAAATGATGAACTTGGAAAGTGGGCCATAACATTTAATTGTTAACAAATTTACATATAACAAGTAATAGAGACAAATATGTAAATTTAGAAAATACGAGTATGCTTAACCCGAGGTTAGATTGAGTTGTGATGTAAACCTGCCCGGACCCGCCCGACTGTCCAGTAATAACAACAATACCTATCCAATGTGAGAGGTTAAGCATTGAGCCCAATAAGGACCCGATGTTAGACTGAGTTACGGTGTAAACCTACCCGGAACCGACCGGCACATCCAGTAACCGTAGCAATACCTGTCTAATGTGAGTGGTCGGTGCTTTAACTAATTAAAGTTAAGGACAGTCAAGTCAGGATGGTAGGGTTAAGTTAACTAAAATACTTAACCAATTCAACATGTTAATTAAACAGATGGGTGGGGTTAGGTAAATACAGACACTTAACCACTTAACATGTTTGACTAGAAAACCCTAGTAACGGGGACCCATTTCAGCAGTAACCCAATTAGGTATCATGGTACCCTGAAACTAGGCAGGGTGAGGCACGATTACTGGGCTGATTGTAAGCGGTCAAAAGCGACGGCGGTTGGTGCAGCAGTGTGGGTTCTAACGGAGTGCGGGCGTGCACAACTTCGGAGTAGACAAACAGGGCACTGGGCACCAGTAGTATAACCTATGCATTCTAGGATTGTGTCGGGCCGCCACCATGGGACTTGATACACCCCATGGTGGGACCAGCATAGGTATCTACAATCATTGGGGGCCGTATGACACATATGATTTTGCGAGTAGGAGCCGATCTTTAGAAAGGGGATCACTTCACCCCGATCATGGGGTGCCAGTTGAGACAATACAAGTAGGTGCAGAGATATAGTGTGGGGTGCGATAGTATATTCTGTTCAAACCCGCTTTATCTTAGTTTATGATACTTTCCTATTTTCAGTTTATACCTATCATGCCCTTTTTCTTATTCTCATACTGAAGAGTCACTAGGTCACTAGACTTACCAGGCTTTATGTCTGACTCTATTTTTCTTTCGTCTTATTTTCTTTTGTCCCCCCCCCCCCCCCAGGTCCACAGGGAGGAACCCAGCTTAGTCAGACTCTTTGCAAGCTTCAAGATAGTAGATGTATGATTTGGACTCTCTTTCCTTGGCTATGGCTTTTGGACACGTTCTATGGGGATTTATGCAGCTTTTATTATGTTTTATGCTTATTTATTTAATAATCAAGACAGAAATGATGATGTAATCTTTTGGGAAGTTATTATGAAACAATTATGGAAATGTTTTGTATGAACACGTATTTATGAAATGAAAGTCTGTTTGTTTTCCGCTGCTTATATATATATGTGTGTGTGTGTTTATATCTGTCTTGTGTTTTATCTGTGACTTTTACTTATAAACCTCCACCGAAGTTAAGGCATTCCCTTTGTGAGTGACCTTAATGGAGGTGGGGTGTTTCAACACCCTTCTCTGAGACATACGAGCTTAGAGGTTATATATTGGTAGAAATCAATGGTATGGTATGGATTGAAAGTGTGGCATGTTAAGATGCAAATGATCAAGGCTTTTGTTGAAAAGCAAAGTCTTGTGGATAATGATCAAAGCATAGCTTTAATTAGCATAGCTTTGTGTATAGCGTTAATTCACGAGCTTCACACCCCGGTATGAACCAAAAAGGAATAAGGGACCGCAGGGAGGGCATGTGTTTCTTTCTAGCTATTAGTGATGTCATGGTATGGAGCCCAGACACTTTACTTATGTGGGTGTTGGAAAGCGAGGTACCTTGGATTTGAGTCCCTAGTCGCTCTTGATGGTCGACATACTGACCAGATTTTATGCCCCATAGGGCAGGGAAACGTACTGTTTAGGAATTGCCAATCCATTAAAGTAAGTATGGACCGGCCCTGCCGCTCCTAGGGACGATGTGTTCTATTCCTGAGGCACGGGCTAGAGTGTCTCGAATCGATAAGGAGAGATCCCTTGCCTTGGTCCATGATGGAAATCCAATTTCCAATACGTGACTTTTCGGTTTTAGTTGTAAAACTAGTATGGCGACATAATATATGGTACTTATGCCGTCTATGATTGATACATTTATATTTAAAGTTGTTTCAATGCTATGCACCTATAGTAATATCAAAATGATTTTTTTTAAACGTTCCAAGCATGTTAGGCTATTATACGGTAAAACTCTATCCTCCGGCTTGAGTTGCATTGTGTGATGAGACCTGAGTCTTATAATAGCTTCATTTCTCAAAAAGCATTGTGTTGTTTTATTTTAAACAAAGATTCATGTGGAGTAAACTCGTTCCGTGTTATACGGCGTGGTCCCATGATTTCCCAACTTTTAAAGTAATTTTTTTAATAATTGTTTTAATTCTCACACCAGTCCCATGACTGACTTGGAGTTTATTGTTTCTACTTAAATTCTGGGTGCCCATATTTTCCACACGGGCAACTAGAAGTTTTGGTTTTCACAGATATTTCTTTTCCTAAGATCCTGGATTACAGCTAGAGCTATATTCGGAAATCTTCGTATCCATGTATTTCATTCAGTTATGTTAGTTCATGAATTTTCCGTTGTACGTTATGTTTACGTATTTAATATCTGATATTGTATTTCCGCTGTGTAATATTTATTCATACTCTGATATATTTTTGTACTCTGATGTAAATTGTTGTAATAGCGATGAAATGTTCTACTGTTTGTGTTCTAATGCGTCGTGTTCTCAAAACAATCTGCTGTTTTCCATCTCTTCGAAGATCGGGGGATTTCGGAGCGTTATATTTCCTCAACTTTTTTCCCTTGCTGCCTCATGCCTTCCATTTCCCTCTCATTTCTCCTCTTGTTTTTCATCGAAGTTATTCTTATTTCCCCAACTTCAACGAAATTTTTCTACTTTCAAAATTAACGTGGTAGATTTTCTAGTTTTCCCTCTCGTCTCTCTTATGGGTAATTTCAACTATCTTTGCTTTTTCAATTTTTGATTTTCTTTGTTAATTGATTACTCCCTAATTCGTACTGTCGTAATATTCTTCATTGAAAATTATTTTGTTTCTCGTCTTCGTACTGCCCTGATTCGTATCCCATATATTCCCATCCTAAACTACAAGCGATTTCGTTAGTAATTTGTGTCGTTTTTTAATTGTTTTTTTAACTAGTTCGTGGAGCAATTTTAGTTTGCTAATCCTCATTTTTTTTAGGTTTTATTCTATTGGTTCAGATTCTGGTCTGCTAGAGTTGAGTGCGGATTTGGGTTTTACTATCAAGCAAGGCAATTGCTCAGGTAACCGTTTCAGCGTAATTGTGATTGAAACTTGGTATAGACTGTTAGGTTAGCTATTGATTAAGATTCTAGTATGGAAATGATATAAATACCATATGTATTGAATGTTAATGCAGCTGCCGATTGTTAGCAACTTTTCTATGCGAACTGTTATTACGGTGAATTGTTTTTGGCCCATTTGAAGCCTTCAAAGAGTTAACGAACGACGTGAAAACAGATTATGAATACGTTGTTCTCATATGTAACATCACATATTATGAAAAGGTGTTGATTATTTAGCGTTATATTGATTTTCAAGTATGTTTTAATATAGGAATTCACTGGAAGATAACCCATGGATTTGTGTGTTTATACATTATTGTATTGACATGGTTCATTTTAATTTTTGTAAAGTTTGGCATACATTTTGATTAATAGTTTCAGTGAATTCTTATATCAACCTTGTTATTATTTATTATTTAAACTGTGAACTATACTATTTACGTTAAGAGGTCTGTTTGATTGTTATATTCAATTTGTGTTTTTATAAACCTCACTGTTTGGCTTTGCGATTTCACCCATTAAAATGATCAAGTCGGTATAAGATTGTGGAGTAATGTGCTTTCTTATTCGTAATTTTTATGTATAACATGATGACTTCTTATTTCTTTATTTGGTTTTACGTTTTTTTATTTTCACTACTAAAATATCTTGTTTCCAATTTTTTTAACTTTCTTAATGGTCGTTATAACATGATGACTTCGTGTTTTGAATAATTTGTTATCTTATTCCAAGCTCAAAATAATGTATTTCTTTTTCCATTTACTAACATTAGGTTATAAATATAAATAGTTTAGCATAATTTTTGAACAAAAAATTTGTAACTAAAGGTATTTTCTTTTTTTCAACATTAATATAGAGTATCGAAATTTATAATTAAATGTAATATCGTACTTAACAAGATAAAAATGACAAAGAATACACCTAGCATATTTTTTAGCTAAATACAGTTAATCGCAAGTAGATTCTATGCCTTGGTAAATTAATTTACAAATCCACAAAATACAATCACTGTTTATTAACTGTATTTATTTTTAAAAAAATAAGCTAAGTAGATTCTATTATCCACTTAGGATCATCTAATTAATTTTAATATATGAAATTAAATATAAAATGATCGAAATCTGCAAATATTTTAAAAATTATTCAGTTTTGTGTTCGAACATAAAACTATACAAGCCAGAACTGAATAGAAACATGCAATAAAAATAACACTGAACTATTCTACTTTAGATTTACTACTAAGAGTGCATTCATAAAATGATCCATTTAGTAAGTATATATTTCTTGGATAGACAAGATCTATTCATAATTGACAACCCATTTATACCACGACAATAATGTAAACGCAAGTCTCTATTTATACCAAGACAGCCTTACGCTAGTTCAGTAAAAAACTCTTTTAGATAAAAACGTGTCCTTCAAACTTGGTCTTTACGACCATCTCACTTCTCTTCATCCTCAACGCACATGTCAGTACTACAATGATGGCTACTATAGTGGACAACATGTGTGGTCTTATAGTATCACCTTCCATGTCAAAAGAACAATGCCTAGCCTTCTACAGCCTCGATCTGAGATCGAGCTAAGCTCAAAATTACCATGAACTCGAGCAAATCATTATCGACATTCTCATTTCTAATTTGTCGATAATGATTTGTGATGTTTCTAATTTGTCGATTTTTACATCAACTCTATTGTGATGTTTCTAATTTTTCGATTTTGATTGATTTTAAAACGGTATTAAATTGTATCCCTTTTTCGATTTTAGTTGCTTGATTTTTTTTCCCTATCATATGCCTGTGGTGAAAGTGGGTTCAAATAGGATAACCAAATATGTACATATCTCTGACTTTGATCTGACTGGGAGATTGCAAATAATTTTCTTTTGGTTGAAAAACTAATTCGAATATACTTTGACTTGGCTTTGAATTTTTAGTTCTCTGGTGACAATGAACTCTTTAAACATTTATTTGAAATTAAATTTATTTGTTGGGGAATTTTATGACTTCCCATTGTGAAGAATTATTACTTTGTTCAGCCTTACCTGTAACAATCCAAGATTTCAACGTTTTAATATATGAAATTTATTTGGAATTTCTGAATATAAATTTAATTTAATATCGTATAAATACAAATATTCATTAATATTAGTTTAAATAAATATTTTGTTCAATTTTAAAAATATGATTTAAAAAAGGAAATTTATTTTATGAATGTGTTTAACATATATATAATATTTAATAAGCAGTTATTTTATTTGATTCATTCAAATGTTATTTAATGTAGTACATAAGATGTTACAAATCTATTTTGAATAATAGGATTCAAAATGTTATATACATTTATGATCTCTATAAAGATTTATAAATTGTTGGTTAAATAAAAAGAAAAAAATTGAAGATGATATTGTTTTGATTGAAATTAATTTAGTTAAAAACAATATCTGTTTGGCAAAACAGTTTGTTTTTGATCGAATTGTCAAAACGATTTGCAATATAGTTACTAAAACGATCAGTGTTTGAATATTAAACATAATTAAATATCGGTTTAGAATAATCATTCAGTTTTGAACGCGCAGTACTGAAATGTTTTATAGAATTTTTCGGTAATTTTTAATTTAGAAAATAAGCACATATTTTTCTAACGTCGTTCGGGTAACTGTGATCCTTTTGACACTTTACAGAATTAGTTAACTAGTTTATTTTATTATTGTTTTGGGAACATCATACATTATTGTACACAGTTTTATTGTTAATTTGTTGTTGGTTGCTATCGATAATTGGAAATGAAAGGAATCAGAAAGATTTTGTGGTGTGAAAATTTCAAATTGAAGGGGGAAAGCTTTCAGAATAAAGTATACTACGCTTGAAAGATATTCGTTAACTATCAAAAATTCTTAATGTACGCTTGTTAAGTATTTCGTTGCATTCTTCACACGTGTGATTTGGGTTCTGAACTTGCTCCACATATCATCGCCTTTCATCATACGGTTCACAGCAGCAACACCTTCCCGTTCTACACACGTTTGTTCTTCCCCATCTTAGTTTCTCAACAGCCAAGCTTTATTTCCTCCTCTCTTCACTTTTAAAAGCATGTCGTTCCTCCTCTCCTAACAGAAACCTTCATCTTCCCTGTAGCATGCTCTACCGGCTCTCTCTCCTCTTTTAATGTCAGCCTCTCCCGTCCCTTGGCTCCACCGACCTAGCAACCTCCACTACCAATCAGGTTGCTCCCCGAATTCGACCAACTGTAGCAACTGAGCTCGCCTGCAGCTTCCGCCCATCTGTTGAACCAGTATCCATTAACAAGCCTCTTCCCCTTTAGGATATTATTCTAGCTTCTCCACTTATCAACCAAGTACCAACACTCTAACACCTTCCATGGCACTACTCCAACAGCTCGACCCACCCCACTGTCCAGCAAGCTTGATATGACCCGAACTTCCCTGTGAAGGAAAGCACGGATTGAATTGAGAACAAGACGAATCAGAACAAAAACAGAAGAATATTTCATTGCTTATTATAACAATTTCGTCAGAATACAAGAACATACAGAGTATGAATTACATATTACACATTTACTAAATATCAGAGATTTATAAATTACAATGCAGCGGAAAAATAATACAAAACACAACTGAAAGGAATATACGGATACATATCTTTCCGAATATCATTCCAGCTGTAAACCAGGATCCTGTGAATATAAATCTGCAAAACCAAAACTACTAGCTGCCCATGCGGAAAATAGGGCACCCAGAGTTTAGGTTAAAACAATAAACTCCAGGTCAGTCATGTGACTGGTGTGAGAACTAAAACAGTTATTTAAAACATTACTTAAAATCAGATATATCAAGGGACCACGCCGTATAACACAGAACGAGTTTCCTCCCAAGAATACCAGTTCATATAACAAAACAGCGCAATGCTTTTTCGAAAAATGAAGCTATTATAAGACCCAGGTCCCATCACACAATGCAACGCAAGCCGGAGGATAGAGTTTTCCCTAATAATAGCCAAACATGCTTGGTACGTTAAAACAAATCATTTGATACTATTATAAGTGTGTAGTGTTTAAAATAACTTCAAGTATAAATGTATCAATCCTAGACGGCATGGATACCATATATCATGTCGCCAATACTAGGCTCTACAATCAAAACTGCAAATGTCACGTATTAGAAGTTGGATTTCCATCTGTGAACCAAGGCAAGGGATCGTCCATACCGAATTCGAGACGCTCTAGCCCACCCCTCAGGATACAGCCGCAATTGTACCTTGGATCGTCAGGGTCGGTCCACTCGATGTGGATTAAACTTAAACCCTGAACACTGTGTTTCCCCCGCCCTATGGGGCGTCAATGAGCCAAATGACTCCATCGGTCCCGGATCGACCGATATAACTGAGGCGCCTCGCTATCCATCATCCACATAAGTAAAATGTCCGGGTGTGTAAAACCCAAAACACCACTCCTAGCTAGAAAGAAACGCATGCCCTCCCTGAGGTCCTTCCCCCGTTTTTTATTCACACTGGGGTGTGAGGTTCGCGAATTAACGCTACACAAAGCTACGCTCCATTAAAGCCGTGCTTTGATCATCAACAACAAGACTCTGCTTTTCAACAGAAGCCTTGATGATTTGCATCTCGGCATGCCACATAGGCAATTCAGGCCATGCGACTTATATCTATCGATATATAACCTCTGAACTCGTACGTCTCAGAGAAGGGCGTTAAGCAAGAGAATAAATTCTCCGTCGCCAAACAGACATATATTTAATAGAAATCAATCAACACAGAATAAAATACAATGTCAGACACACAATCCATTTACAAGTCCGTTCTGGGTCTGAACGAAACCGGAGGAACCTTATTCCTCGCATATACATCGATCTCCAAGTATGTCTGGATGATCACCAACTGATTCCCTCCTCTTGGGTGTACGGCCCAATCAAGATAATCAGTAATTATCCAAACGATGGGAAGACCTCCAGTCTTCAACCACCGTCTTCATCGTCGATTCAGTTATTCAGAATGGGTATAAACCCGGCATTTCCGAATAACTCACGTATATAATAAACAAGTGTTATAAAACACATCATACGCCTTATTCCAATCCAGAATATTCCTTTATTCAAATATTCTTTTACTTTGGGAAAGGTTCCCATTAATTTTATCAAAGATAAATTCTTTAAATTTATTCTTTAATCTTCTTTTGAATATCAATCCAAACCAAATTATGGTTTATCCAAACTAGTCGGGATTAGCGAACCTTACCGAAGTAATCATTTGTTAAATTTCCCCAACCCAAACCTATTCATCCCATGAAGTAAAACTAGTAATACTTCATATCTAGCACCACGGTGTTATTGTTAAATTCAATTACCATCTCACGTTCAAATCTAATTAAAGATTTAACTATCGCTTGGAGCAAAACTGGTGGTACTCCATTCTCGGTCATTTCTTGAATTTGATAATTTTAGTTATCAAATTCACCTTTCAATCTATTTAAAGATTCATTAAAACTCTAATTCAGTTTTAATTTCCAAAAATCATTACTTAATGATTATTCAAATCCAGGAAATAAATCCTGTCTTTAACTGGGTTAAAGAACCAATGTCATTTAACACACGGTTCACGACAACCCAAAATCACATTCCATTAATGATGGAATCTCCATGGGAAACAAATCGGTATATATAATCGATATAAACTTCCATATCTGACTAATAATATAAATGGAATAACGGCAAAGCCTTTTAAATTCCATATATATTAGCAGTCCTCATCCACAGAAATTCACTTCGATTAATACCAAATCGAATTCCATTCCAATTTATTTTATTATATTGGAAAACTTTACTTTGGAAAATCTCTTTTAAATCTTAATAAAAGATTTATAAATTCCAAATCACATTTCATTGTAAATCGGGTTAAAGAACGAATGTTGTTAAAACACAGTTCACAACAAACCTAATTCACATTCCATTAATTATCGGGTTAAAAAACAAGTGTTATTTAAAACACCGTTCACGATAAACCCAAAAATCAATTCCAGTTCAATTCCAATTAAATATTATTTAATTGGTATACTTCATTAAATCTCAATAAAAAGATTTAATCTTTTTCTCAACTGGGTTTAAGAACAGTGTTAATGAAGACACCATTCACGGCATACCCAAATCCCATTTGGTATCAAATACAAGGCTCTGAATAGAAAATATATCGGCTTATATTCAATATCAAGTTCTGAAACCGACAAATATCGTATTGGAAATAACGATATAAATATATCTTTCAAATTCCCATAACAATATCTGTATAATCCCGAAATCCAACATCGAAATATTCCGAAGACAATTTCGATTCAAATCCATTTCCAATTCAACAATTGGAAATTGTGGTTATTTTTAAAACCCTTTTAAATCCAATTTATTTATTTCAAAAATAAATGGATTATAATACTAGTTCAAAACTAGTTCATTTCGATAAAAAACTATTTTTATCTTTTCAAATATGGAATTTTTCATCCTAATTTTTTCCAAATCATTTCTTATGATTGTATACAAATTATTGCTATTTTTAATAATTTTATCAAGGCCCGTACAGTCGATTTCCATAAACGGCCATCGAACTGCACTTACAACGACCTTTTCCAAATTTGATTTGGACATAATTCCAAATCCAACCGTAAGATTTCTAATTTCTTGCATTCGTTAGAAAGCTCTTTTTGATACTAACCCAACGGTTCCGGTTTTAGGAGAATCCGACGGTCGGATCTCCCGTATTGTCCGTTTGAAGTCAACAGTCGAAATTCGCGAACTACCGCAGCGCGGCGCATTCTATTCAGGCCAATATATTATATATATATATATATATATATAATGTATATTTCTTCGATTTCCATTTAAAACGTATTTTATAAATCGTTTTAAATTCATTTTCAAAACGATTTCAACTTCCATCTCAAATTCAAATCAAAATTGAATTTTCCAATATAAATTCGTTTTAAATTCATTTCAAATCGATTTCAATTTAAATCGATTTCAATTCAATTTCAATCTGTTTTAAAGTCAAATCAAAACGATTTCAATTCTATTTCAATTTAATTCGAATTTCAATTCTTTTCAAATTTCAATTCGAATTTCAAATTCAATTTCAATTTAATTCGAATTTCAATTCTATTCGAATTTCAATTCTATTCGAATTTCAATTCTATTTCAAATTCAATTTCAATTTAATTCGAATTTCAATTCTATTTCAATTTCAATTCAAATTTCAAATCCAATTTCAATTTAATTCGAATTTCAATTCTATTTCAATTTCAATTCAAATATCAAATCCAATTCAATTTAATTCGAATTTCAATTCTATTTCAATTTCAATTATATTTCAAATCTATTTCAGCTTCATATTCAATTTCAAATCAAAATTGAATATTCCATATCATCGATATATAAATGATAATATTTTCAAAACATTATATTTTGAAATCAATTCCTTTTCGATATTCATTATAAAAATGAATAAAATCGATATAAGTATCGCTCACGTCAAAATGGCGTCAATCTAATTGACACGGCTTTATATATTTAAATATAATCGTGTTCATCCCAAATAGGACATCAAAATTAGATTTTGATTCTTTTACTAAATATTATTTGAAAATATTCGTTATTTTAAAATAATCGTTATTTTAAAATATTCATTCTTTCTGAAATGGAATCAGACAGTCAATTACCATATAATTTGATTATATGGATTTCACACAACAAATGTGTATAACAACAATGAAAACAACAATCCATCATCCAGAGTGCATTCTACCTTGTATAAGCATTAAATATAAACATCCAACGCTTACACAGTCTGTCAATCAATCGATCGACATACCATTAAACAATTGGGACTAGTGTACGTCAAATATCATCCCAACACCCATGTGGGGTTTCAATCAACAAACACAGATTTTATTTGTGCAGTTTGGGCGATGTGTAAAATATATCGTCCCTATCCATATCAGTCAAATAGGTGTACATAAACAAATTGTTTGATTTGTAAATGAATATTTATTTTATTCACATACACGTTAAAAATTATATTTTTAATGGTAAACTATTTATTCGGTTCATTTACACAATAAAAATGATATTTTTATTGTTTTAACATATTTTAGAAAATTTCGGCGGCATAACGGCGCGATACTAGAAACGGGATAAGGCCTAGCCTTATCCCCGGTCTAATAATGGCCTGCGCCATACACATACCAATCTAACCAATTCCATTTCAACCAAACAACCTAATCAAACCAAATAATCCCATCAACCAAACAACCAAACAAAGATGTCGTCCATGGTTTGTGGACGACGGGTGTCGTTTGCTGTTAAGCACCGTCTGCATCCTAGTATATATTTTAACTAGAAAATAAATTGAAAGTGAGGAGTTCTCACCGAGGGTTCCACTACTCCATTTTATTTTTGAAATTCAGAAAAGTCTGGATTTGCCCGTACTTCCAACGTAGTCTTCTCCGCGTTGTTCATATTAAAAATCATATTTTTATTATCTCTATAATATAAAAATCATATTTTTATTATCTCTATAATATAAAAATCATATTTTTATTTCGTTAATCCATATATAAAAATTCAACCTTTTAGCATATGAAAATCAAATCTTCTAGCGTATGAAAATCAAATCTTTTAGCATATGAAAATCAAAATTTTTTAGCATATGAAAATCAAATCTTTTATCATATGAAAATCATATAAAAATCGCATTTTTTATCGATGTAATATAATAAAAATCCCATTACTAATTATCTAAACAAGTAAAGAAAAATAAATAAAAATAAACATAGAGACTTACATTGAAATCGGGTGAAGGGGGTACTGTCTTGCATTGAAGGTGGAAGAGGCGGAGGCTAGCGCGCGGTTTTAGGGGAGGTCAGAGGTGTGGCGGATTGGGAGTGCGGCGGATTGGGTTGCGGTTGATTGGGGGTGTGGTTCTTTGATGGAGGGGGCGATGAAGAGGGAGAGAAGCGGAGGAGCGAGAGGGGGCGTGGCGACCAATGCGGTGGCGTCGCTGATGGAGGCGGCGGCGCTGCTGGGGGGCGCGCGATCAATCGCCTGCCTCGATCTTCCATTTTTTTTAATAACTGTCGGGGAAGAAAGAGAAATGGGAGGGGCGTGTTGACCAAGTAGAGGAAAAAGGGGGAAAGGGGTTATAAAAATATATATTTAATTCATTTATTTTGAAAAAGGTAAGATTTTTATTTCAAACTCCAATCCAAATTCACCGACTGCCGCATCTAGCCAATTACCCCCATTCCGAACACAATGGGATATGTTTCATAAGATAATTTGGTCGTTACGATTAGTTTCCATTAAATTTAAAATATAAATCAGTATATATTAAATTTGAACGTACATTTTAAATTACCGGGGCCACATACTAACTCTAAAAATTACAGAAAAATTATTTCTAGCTTCGTATTGACGTACGGTCCTAACAAAACTAATTTCGTCAAATTCTGAGATCATTTGAAAAATGGCCATTTTATGGTCGATCGAAATTGACAAAAACTGTCAAAACACGTTTTCTTTTGCCACGCTCACATATTGATTCAGAAAATTATGAATTTTAGAATCTAGCAATAATTCGACATCCCGGATCTAACAAAAGTGGTTTCGTCGAAAACAGAGATCGTTTGCAAAATTTCCATTTTTAAGGGCTATATTTTCCATAGCGACTATTCTGAATTTTCAATTGGACATAACTTTTTATTCCCGCAATGAAATTTCAATTTTTCGGATTCGTTGGAAAGATATTCTAAAATAGATTCTATCATTTTTGGTTTCGCTAAAATCCAGTTTATTTTGAATCCTGTACATTCATTTGAAATTTGAAATCGAATTCTCAAACTACCGCGCCATTTTCAATTCCTTTTATAACTATAAATAATTATTTATATTCTAACGTCGATTCAAATAAATATATACGTTCTAATTCTATTCAAAATAAATTTCTCGTCGTTATTATTTAAAATAATCCATTTTAAATATTCAAAATTCATTAAAATTGCCAAAATAAAATTTTTAAATTGGCTCGGATTTCCGGGTTATTACAATCTCCCCCACTTAAAATCTTTTCGTCCCCGAAAAGGAATGAAGTTGAAAGTTGTTTAATTAGTCTACACAACTTTCATTATTTTCATTATGGCTTAAGTTCTTCAACTTTTCAGTTTCTAAGAACTTTTCAGTTTTTTCAAAAATTTGGCTAACACCCTAAATTTTCGCCCTAACCTCCCCAGCACGGGAGCACCGGGAAAATCCCGAAATTGCCATACAGGCCTTTCCAATCCAAAACGAAAAAGAAACAACCAAGCGGCTAGCCAGTCGGCTCATAAAATCATCAAAAACCCCAAGAAATACAATAAACATGTGTCTATTTGTCAGGCAAACAATTTTTTTCCTCTTCTCTAGCCTCCTTGCTATGACATGTTCAATGGATACACATGTATATGCATGCAATTTCAAACAATTTTCAATACAGTTCAATATTTGACTTGATTTGGCTAAATGGTTAAAAATATCAAACCAATAATCAAACAACACAACCATCAATCAATTAGTGAATTATCATTTCAAATTCATAATTTTGATACATATACAGGAAATCATGTTTTTGATGCCAATTCACAACAATAAGCCCTATCTAGTTTTGGTTCTCACACCAGTCAATTGGAAATATATAGATATCTCACTTTTGAAACACGAACATAGATCCTGAAGATGGAGCTCTATCATCAAAATCATCCCCGAGCGACTAGAGTGTGATTCTATATCTACCCGATATATTAAAACTTCGAATACCCGTGGATCAGACGTATATGCAAAATCTTTATATATTGGATTGCCCAAATTCAATACAAATAAATATTCAAATACGTTGAATAAGATTTAAATTTTCAAAACAAAATTCGTTTTCATTTTAAAAATATACTCTTCACACTCGTTCTAGGATACTGCTGATCCCATCTCTAACGAGTCATTCTCATTGGATATTACTAATCCAATCTCTGATGAATTCTTTCATTTGGTCCTAACGTGTCTTGTTCTCCGAGCTCTATAAACCATAGCTCTGATACCAGCTGAAATGACCCGAACTTCCCCGTGAAGGAAAGCACGGATATAATTGAGAACAAGACGAATCAGAACACAAACAGATGAATATTTCATTGCTTATTACAACAATTTCATCAGAATACAAGAATTTATAGAGTATGAATTACATATTACACATTTACTAAATATCAGAGATTTATAAATTATAATGCAGCGGAAAAATAATACAAAACACAACTGAAAGGAATATACGGATACAGAGCGTTCCGAATATCATTCCGGTTGTAAACCAGGATCTTGTGAATATAAATCTGCAAAACCAAAACTACTAGCTGCCCATGCGGAAAATAGGGGCACCCAGAGTTTAGGTTAAAACAATAAACTCCAGGTCAGTCATGTGACTGGTGTGAGAACTAAAACAGTTATTTAAAACATTACTTAAAATCAGATATATCAAGGGACTACACCGTATAACACGGAACGGGTTTTCTCCCAAGAATACCGGTGCATATAACAAAACAGCGCAATGCTTTTTGGAAAAATGAAGCTATTATAAGACCCAGGTCCCATCACACAATGCAACGTGTAATAACCCGGAAATCTGAGCCAATTTAAAATTTTTGTTTTGGCAATTTTAGCGAATTTTGAATATTTAAAATGAATTATTTTAAATAATAACGACGAGAAATTTATTTTGAATAGAATTCGAACGTATATATTTATATAGATCGTCGTTAGAATATATATATTTATTTTTAATTATAAAGGGAATTGAAAATGACGCGGTAGTTCGATAATTCGATTTCAAATTTCAAATGAATGTACAGGATTCAAAATAATCCGGATTTTACCGA
The DNA here is from genome assembly GCA_030737875.1 of Allium sativum. NCBI lineage: Eukaryota > Viridiplantae > Streptophyta > Magnoliopsida > Asparagales > Amaryllidaceae > Allium > Allium sativum. The sequence continues at coordinate 156,875,397 of CM060912.1, forward strand.
AACCAAAAATATTTGAATCTAATTGAGAATATCTTTCCAACGAATCCGAAAAAATCGACTTTCATAGCGGGAATCAAAAGATACGCCCAGTTGAAAATTCAGAATAGTCGCTATGGAATTCTGGCCCTTAAAAATGGAAATTTTGCAAATAACCTCGGTTTTCGACGAAACCACTTTTGTTGGATCCGGGATGCCTAGTTATTGCTAGATTTCAAAATTCGTAATTTTTCGAATCAATGTGTGAGTGTGGCAAAGGAAAACGCGTTTGACAAGTTTCTGTTGATTTTAATCGACTGGAAAATGGCCATTTTTCAAACGGTCTTAGAATTTGACGAAACTAGTTTTGTTAGGACCGTATCGTCCATGCGAAGCTAGAAATAATTTTTCTCGAATTTTTCGAGTTAGTGTGTGGCCCCGGTAATTTGAAATGTGCGTTTAAACTGAATATATAAAGATTTATATTTTAATTTAAATCAAAATTGGTCGAAACGATAAAACTGGCTTACGATACATATCCCATTGTGTTTGAAATGGGGGTAATTAGCTAGGGACGACAGTCGGTGGGTCTCGTTTCGACTTCGAAAGAAAAGTCAACTATGGAGACTAAAATAAAATGGAATAGAATAGAATATATTTTTATATAAAGGCCCTCCTCTCTTTTCATTCTTCCCCCGCGACAGTTTTCTATAAAAAAAGGAAAAAAAAACCTACAGCTGAATCGCGTCGCCCCCCCCCCCCCCCTCCGCTCGTCCGCCGCCACCTCGCGCCAGTCGCCGGAGCCTCGACCAAGCCTCGCCTCCTCCATTGCTCTCTCCCCTCTCCTCTCTTCTTCCCCTGAACCCCGTACCCTCATGAGACCCCATACCCCCCTGCAGCCAAATCGAAGCCGACGCCCCTCCTTCCACCTCCCCCCTTCCTCCGCGCCTCCTGCCTCGCCGACCTGCTGTTCGCCCCCCAAGCGACTGATTTTGATTTTAAATTGAGAGGTGAGTTTTTATTTATTCTAATTAGTTTAAAAATCTTATTTTTATATGTGTAACAATATAGGGAGGTTAAAAATATAATTTTTACGATATAGGGAGGTTAAAAATATAATTTTTATAATATAGAAAAGTTAAAGATATGATTTTTATATAGGAAAGATAATAAAGATATTATTTTTATATAGGTAGGGTATTAAAAATAGAATTTTTATATAATAGAGAAAATAAAAATATAATTTTTATAATATAGAAAGGTTAAAAATATAATTTTTATACTAGTGGCATATTAAAAATATGATTTTTATTCATGTAGAGTAGTAAAAATATAATCTTTATTAAGAGAAGAGCAATATAAAAATATAATTTTTATAACGAAGTGAAGATAAAATTTTGATTTTTATATATATGGGGTGAAGATAAAAATTCGATTTTTACATATGTAGCGAATTCAAAATATAATTTTTATATAGAAAGAAGCGTTGTAAAAATATATGAAGTAGAAATAAAAATATGATTTTTATTTATTGAAATGAAGCAATAAAAATGTGATTTTGATTTGAACAGCGTGAAAAGGACTGCAGTAGAATTTCAGGCAGATCCAGACGGTTCAGCAGTTCAAAAGCAAAGCACGACGGAGTGGAACCCTCTGTGAGAACTTCTCACCTTTAATTTATTTTCTAGTTAAAATATATGCTAGGATGTAGACGGTGTTTAGTAGCACCCGACACCCGCCGTCCACAGACCATGGACGGCTTGTATGCTTGTTTGTTTGATTTTGATGTGTAGTTGATTATGTGATGTGATGTGAAATGAAATAAAATATTTATGTAGATAAAAATATTTTATAGTTAAAAATAGAATTTTTAACGTGTATTTAAAATGAAATAAATATAAACAAATCGGACGATTTGTTTATAAACACACATTTGACTGATATTGATTAGGACGATAAATTTTACACATCGCCCAACTGCACAAATAAAATCTGTGTTTGATTGTTTGAAACCCCACACGGGTATTGGGATGATATATGACATACACTAATCCCAATAATTAGTTGTATGTCGATCGATTGATTGACAGACTGTTATAAGCATTAAATATTTATATTTGATGCTTATACAGTGTAGAATGCACTTTGGATGATGGTTGATTATTCGTCATTGTTGATATATACATGCGTTGTATGGAAATCCATAGAAATAAAATCTATGGTAATTGATTGGGCTTCATTCCAGTTTTGAATAGAAATATTTGAAATAGAAATATTTGAAAAAAAGAAATATTTGAAATAGAATATTCGAAAATAGAAATATACGAAGCCGTGTTGATTAGATTGACGCCATTTTGACGTGAATGATATTTATATCGATTTTATTCATTTTATAATGAATATCGAAAGTGATTTCAAAATCTGATATTTTGAAAAGAATTCGAATTCGAATTGAAAGTGAATAAAAATGAATTCGAATTGAAAGTGAATAGAAATGAATTCGAATTGAAATTGAATAGAAATGAATTCGAATTGAAATTGAATGAAATTGAAAACGAACTGAAATTGAATTAAAAATCGATTTGAATTGAAATCAATTTGAAATGAATTTAAATCGAATTTATAAGGAAAAATTCAATTTTCATTTGAATTTGAAAAGAAGTTGAAATCGTTTTGAAAACGAATTTAAAATGATTTATATAATACGTTTTAAAAGGAAATCGACGAAGTATATATTATATATATAATATAATGGCCTGAATAGAACGCGTCGCGCTGCGGCAGTTCGTGAATTTCGACCACTGACTTCGAATTGACGTTGCGGGAGATCCGACCGTCGGATTATCCTAAAACCGGAACCGGTGGGTTCGAATCGAAAAGTGCTTTCTAAAAAATATTAGAAATTAGAAATTTAACGGTTGGATTTGGAATTATGTCCAAATCAAATTTGGAAAAGGTCGATGTAAGTGTAGTTCGATGGCCGTTGATTGAAATCGACTGTACGGGCCTTGATAAAATTATTAAAAATAGTAATAATTTGTGTAAAATCATAAGAAATGATTTGTGAAGAATTGGAATGAAAAACTCCATATTTGAAAAGATAAAAATAGATTTTTATTGAAATGAACTAGTTTTGAACTAGAATTATAATTCATTTATTTTCGAAATAAATAAAGTGAATTTGAAATGGTTTTGAAATATAACCAGAATTTCCAATAATTGAATTGGAAGGGATTTGAATCGAAATTGTCTTCGGAATATTTCGATGTTGGATTTCGTGATGATACAGATATTGTTATGGGAATTTGAAAGATATATTGATATCGTTATTTCCAATACGATATTTGTTGGTCGTAGAATTTGATATTGAATATAAGCCGGTACATTTTCTATTCAGAGCCTTGTATTTAATATCAAATGTGATTTGGGTTTGTCATGAATGGTGTCTTCATTAACACTTTTCTTAAGCCCAGTTGAGAAAAAGATTAAATCTTTTTATTTAGATTTAATGAAGTGTACCAATTAAATAATATTTAATTGGAATTGAATTGGTATTGATTTTTGGGTTTACGTGAACATTGTTTTAAATAACACTTGTTCTTTAACCCGATAATTAATGGAATGTGATTTTGGGTTTATCGTTAACCGTGTTTTAAATGACACTGATTCTTTAACCCAGTTAAAGATTAAAACTAAGTGGAGTTTTAATGAATCTTTAATTAGATTGAAAAGATCGAGAATGGAGTATCACCAGTTTTGCTCCAGGCGATAGTTAAATCTTTAATTAGATTTGAACGTGAAATGGTAATTGAATTTACCGATAACACCGTGGTGTTAGATATGAAGTATTACCAATTTTACTTCATAGGATGAATAGGTGGGGGATTGGGAAATAAAATAAATGATTACTCCGGTGTGGTTCGCTAATCCCGACTAGTTTGAATTGATATTCAAAGAAGATTAAAGAATAAATTTAAAGAATTTATCTTTGATAAAATTAATGGGAACCTTTCCAAAAGTATAAGAATATTTGAACAAAAGAATATTCTGAATTGGAATGAGGCGTATGTTGTGTTTGTGTAACACTTGTTTATTATATATGCGAGTTATTCATAAAAACCGGGTTTATCCCATTCTGAATAACTGATTCGACGTGGTGTCGAAGATGAAGATGGTGGTCGAAGACCGGAAATCTTCACATCATTTGGGTGATTGCTGATGATCTCCATTGGGCTGTACACCCAAGAGGAGAGAAACAGTTGGTGATCGTCCAGACGTACTTGGAGATCGATGGATATGCGAGGAAAGTGCCTCCGGTTTCGTTCAGACACAGAACGAACTTGTAAATGGACTGTGTGTCTGACATTGGATTTTATTCTGTGTGGTTGATTTCTATTAAATATATATATCTGTTTGGCGGCGGAGAATTTATTCTCTTGCTTAACGCCCTTCTCTGAGACGTACGAGCTCAGGGGTTATATATTGATGGATATCAAACGCATGGAGTGAATTACCTGTGTGGCATGCCTAAGTGGCAATATGATCAAGGCTTCTATTGAAAAGCAAAGTCTTGTGGGTGATGATTAAAGCACAGCCTGTGTGGCACAACTTTGTGTAACGTTGATTCGCGAGCCTCACACCCCGGTGTGACCCAAAAACGGGAGAGGACCTCAGGGAGGGCATGCGTTTCTTTCTAGCTAGAAGTGGCGTCAGTGGTTTTACACGCCCTGACGAGTTTGACTTATGTGGTTGTTGCTGTTGCGCGGCGCCTCGGTTTGATCGGACGATCCGGGTCCGATGGAGTCATTCGTTGGCTCATTTACGCCCCATAGGGCGGGGAAACGCAGTGTTCAAGAATTTTAATCCACATCGGTGGACCGGCCCTGACGATCCAAGGGGCAGTTGCGGCTGTTCCTGAGGCTCGGGCTAGACAGTCTCGAATCGATGAGGACTATCTTTTGCCTCGGTTCACAAGTGGAAATCCAATTTCCAAATACGTGACATTTGCGGTTTTGATTGTAGAGCCTAGTATGGCGACATGATATATGGTACCCATGCCGTCTATGATTGATACTTATGATTTGAAGTTGTTTTATACACTATGCACTTGTAGTAGTATCAAATGATTTGTTTTAAACGTACTAAGCATGTTTGGCTATTATAAGGGAAAACCCTATCCCCTGGCTTGCGTTGCATTATGTGATAGGACCTGGGTCTTATAATAGCTTCATTTTTCCAAAAAGCATTGCGTTGTTTTGTTATATGCACTGGTATTCTTGGGAGGAAACCCGTTCCGTGTTATACGGCGTGGTCCCTTGATATATCTGATTTAAAGTAAAGTTTTAAATAACTCTTTTAGTTCTCACACCAGTCCCATGACTGACCTGGAGTTTATTGTTTTAACCTAAACTCTGGGTGCCCTTATTTTGACACGGCAGCTAGTAGTTTTAGTTTTGCAGATTTATATTCACAGGATTCTGATTTACAGCTGGAACGATACTCGGAAAGCTTTGTATCCGCGTATTACTTCTAGTTGTGTATTGTATTATTTTCCGCTGCTATGTAAATTATTGTAATCTCTGATATTTATCGAATGTATTTTATTTGTTTATACTCTGTATATTCGTGTATTCTGATGAATTGTTGTAATAAACAATGAAATGTTCTTCCGTCTGCATTCTGTTGTGGCTCGTTCTCGACTCAATCCGGGCTTTCCTTACCGGGGAAGTTACGGGTTGCTTCAGTTGGTATCAGAGCTTTGGTTTACAAAGCTCAGAGAACAAGACACGTTAGAACCAAACGAAAGAATTCATCAGAAATTGGATTTGTAATATCCAATGGGAATGACTCGTTAGAGATAGGATCAGCAGTATCCTAGAACGAGTGTGAAGAGTATATTTTTGAAATGAAAACGAATTTTTGTTTTGAAAATTTAAATCAATTATACGTATTTGATTATTTATTTATATTGATTTGGACAATCAAATATATAGAGATTTTAGTATACGTCTGATCCACGTGTATTGAAGCCTCAAATATATTCGATAGATATAGAATCACACTCTAGTCGCTCGGACATGATTCTAATGATTGACGCGTCATCATTAGAATTTATTTTCGTGTTTCGAAAGTGAGATTTCTATATATTTCCAATTGACTGGTGTGAGAACCAAAATTAGATAGGGTCTATTGTTGTGATTTGGCATCAAAAATGAGATTTTGGACTATATATCAAAGTTATGAATTTGAAATGATAATTCACTAATTGATTGATGGTTGCGTTGTTTGATTATTGGTTGATTAATTAAATTTTGAACCATATAGCCAATTTGAACCAAATCGTGAGTTGTATTGAAAATTAGTCGCATTTGCTTGCATATACATGTACTTACATTGAACAGGTCATAGCAAGCAGGCTAGAGAAGAGGAATAAAATTGTTTGCCCGACAAATAGGTACATGTTTATTGTATTTCTTGAGTTTTGGGTGATTTTGTGAGCCGATTGGCTTTTTCTTTTTCTTTTGGATTGAAGAAGGCCATGGGAGGTTATATGAAATATCCCGAAGTCCCCGGTGCAGGGGAGGTTATGGCGATTTTTTTTGAAAATTTAGGGTGTTAGCCAAATTTTTGAAAATTTTGAAAAGTTTTTAGAAACTGAAAAGTTGAAAAACTTAAGCCGTAAAGAAAATACTGGAAGTTGAGTTGGTTTGTTAAACAACTTTCGGCTTCGTTCCTTTTCGGGGACGAAAAGTTTTAAGTGGGGGAGATTGTAATAACCCTGAAAACCGAGCCAATTTAAAATTTTTATTTTGGCAATTTTAGTGAATTTTGATTATTTAAAATGAATTATTTTAAATAATAACGACGAGAAATTTATTTTGAATAGAATTCGAACGTATATATTTATATAGATCGTCGTTAGAATATATATATTTATTTTTAATTATAAAGGGAATTGAAAATGGCGCGGTAGTTCGATAATTCGATTTCAAATTTCAAATGAATGTACAGGATTCAAAATAATCCGGATTTTAGCAAAACCAAAAATATTCGAATCTAATTGAGAATATCTTTCCAACGAATCCGAAAAATCGAAGTTTCATAGCGGGAATCAAAAGATATGCCCAGTTGAAAATTCAGAATAGTCGCTATGGAATTCTGGCCCTTAAAAATGGAAATTTTGCAAACGACCTCGGTTTTCGATGAAACCACTTCTGTTGGATCCGGGATGTCTAGTTATTGCTAGGTTTCAAAATTCGTAATTTTTCGAATCAATGTGTGAGCATGGCAAAGGAAAACGCGTTTGACCAGTTTCATTTGATTTTAATCGACTGGAAAATGGCCATTTTTCAAACGGTCTCAGAATTTGACGAAACTAGTTTTGTTAGGACCATATCGTCATGCGAAGCTAGAAATAATTTTTCTCGAATTTTTCGAGTTAGTTTGTGGCCCCGGTAATTTGAAATGTGCGTTTAAATTGAATATATAAAGATTTATATTTTAATTTAAATCAAAATTGGTCGAAACGATAAAACTGGCTTACGATACATATCCCATTGTGTTCGGAATGGGGGTAATTAGCTAGGGACGACAGTCGGTGGGTCTCGTTTCGACTTCGAAAGAAAAGTCAACTATGGAGATTAAAATAGAATATAATATAATATATTCTAATATAAAGGCCCTCCTCTCCTTTCATTCTCCCCCCCCCCCCGACAGTTTTCTAAAAAAAAGGAAAAAAAAACCTACAGCTGAATCGCGTCGCGCCCCCCCCCCCCCCTCCGCTCGTCCGCCGCCACCTCGCGCCAGTCGCCGGAGCCCCGACCAAGCCTCGCCTCCTCCATTCCTCTCTCCCCTCTCCTCTCTTCTTCCCCTGAACCCCATACCCTCGTGAGACCCCATACCCCCCTGCAGCCAAATCGAAGCCAACGCCCCTCCTTCCACCTCCCACGTTCCTCCGCGCCTCCTGCCTCGCCGACCTGCTGTTTGCCCCCCAAGAGACTGATTTTGATTTTAAAGCGAGAGGTGAGTTTTTATTTGTTTTAATTAGTTTAAAAATCTTATTTTTATATGTGTAACAATATAGGGAGGTTAAAAATATAATTTTTACGATATAAGGAGGTTAAAAATATAATTTTTATAATATAGAAAAGTTAAAGATATGATTTTTCTATAGGAAAGATAATAAAGATATTATTTTTATATATGTAGGGTATTAAAAATAGAATTTTTATATAATAGAGAAAATAAAAATATAATTTTTATAATATAGAAAGGTTAAAAATATAATTTTTATACTAGTGGCATATTAAAAATATGATTTTTATTCATGTAGAGTAGTAAAAATATAATCTTTATTAGGAGAAGAGCAATATAAAAATATAATTTTTATAACGAAGTGGAGATAAAAATTTGATTTTTATATATATGGGGTGAAGATAAAAATTCGATTTTTACATATGTAGCGAATTCAAAACATAATTTTTATATAGAAAGAAGCGTTGTAAGAATATATGAAGTAGAAATAAAAATATGATTTTTATTTATTGAAATGAAGCAATAAAAATGTGATTTTTATTTGAACAGCGTGAAAAGGACTGTAGTAGAATTTCAGGCAGATCCAGACGGTTCAGCAGTTCAAAAGCAAAGCACGGCGAAGTGGAACCCTCTGTGAGAACTTCTCACCTTTAATTTATTTTCTAGTTAAAATATATGCTAGGATGTAGACGGTGTTTAGTAGCACCCGACACCCGTCGTCCACAGACCATGGACGGCTTGTATGCTTGTTTGCTTGATTTCGATGTGTAGTTGATTGTGTGATGTGATGTGAAATGAAATAAAATATTTATATAGATAAAAATATTTTATAGTTAAAAATAGAATTTTTAACGTGTATTTAAAATGAAATAAATATAAACAAATCGGACGATTTGTTTATATACACACATTTGACTGAAATTGATTGGGACGATAAATTTTACACATCGCCCAACTGCACAAATAAAATCTGTGTTTGATTGTTTGAAACGCCACACGGGTATTGGAATGATATATGACATACACTAATCCCAATAATTAGTTGTATGTCGATCGATTGATTGACAGACTGTTATAAGCGTTAAATATTTATATTTGATGCTTATACAGTGTAGAATACACTTTGGATAATGGTTGATTATTTGTCATTGTTGATATATACATGCGTTGTATGGAAATCCATAGAAATAAAATCTATGGTAATTGATTGGGCTTCATTCCAGTTTTGAATAGAAATATTTAAAATAGAAATATTTGAAAAAAAGAAATATTTGAAATAGAATATTCGAAAATAGAAATATATGAAGCCGTGTTGATTAAATTGACGCCATTTTGACGTGAACGATATTTATATCAATTTTATTCATTTTATAATGAATATCGAAAGTGATTTCAAAATCTGATTTTTTGAAAAGAATTAGAATTCGAATTGAAAGTGAATAGAAATGAATTCGAATTGAAATTGAATAGAAATGAATTCGAATTGAAATTGAATGAAATTGAAAACGAACTGAAATTGAATTAAAAATCGATTTGAATTGAAATTAATTTGAAATGAATTTAAATCGAATTTATAAGGAAAATTCAATTTTGATTTGAATTTGAAAAGAAGTTGAAATCGTTTTGAAAACGAATTTAAAACGATTTATATAATACGTTTTAAAAGGAAATCGATGAAGTATATATTATATATATTATATATATAATATAATGGCCTGAATAGAATGCGCCGCGCTGCGGTAGTTCGTGAATTTCGACCATTGACTTCGAATTGACATTGCGGGAGATCCGACCATCGGATTCTCCTAAAACCGGAACCGGTGGGTTCGTATCGAAAAGAGCTTTCTAACAAATATTAGAGATTCGAAAGCTAACGGTTGGATTTGGAATTATGTCCAAATCAAATTTGGAAAAGGTCGCTGTAAGTGCAGTTCGATGGCCGTTGATGGAAATCGACTGTACGGGCCTTGATAAAATTATTAAAAATAGTAATAATTTGTGTAAAATAATAAGAAATGATTTGTGAAGAATTAGAATGAAAAACTCCATATTTGAAAAGATAAAAATAGATTTTTATCGAAATGAACTAGTTTTGAACTAGAATTATAATTCATTTATTTTTGAAATAAATAAAGTGAATTTGAAATGGTTTTGAAATATAACCAGAATTTTCAATAATTGAATTGGAAGGGATTTGAATCGAAATTGTCTTCGGAATATTTCGATGTTGAATTTCGTGATGATACAGATATTGTTATGGGAATTTGAAAGATATATTAATATCGTTATTTCCAATACGATATTTGTTGGTCGTAGAATTTGATACTGAATATAAGCCGGTATATTTTCTATTCAGAGCCTTGAATTTAATATCAAATGTGATTTGGGTTTGTCGTGAATGGTGTCTTCATTAACACGCCCAGTTGAGAAAAAGATTAAATCTTTTTATTTAGATTTAATGAAGTGTACCAATTAAATAATATTTAATTGGAATTGAATTGGTATTGATTTTTGGGTTTATCGTGAACAGTGTTTTAAATAACACTTGTTCTTTAACCCGATAATTAATGGAATGTGATTTTGGGTTTATCGTGAACCGTGTTTTAAATGACACTGATTCTTTAACCTAGTTAAAGATTAAAACTAAGTGGAGTTTTAATGAATCTTTAATTAGATTGAAAAGATCGAGAATGGAGTATCACCAGTTTTGCTCCAGGCGATAGTTAAATCTTTAATTAGATTTGAACGTGAAATGGTAATTGAATTTACCGATAACACCGTGGTGTTAGATATGAAGTATTACCAATTTTACTTCATGGGATGAATGGGTGGGGGATTGGGAAATAAAATAAATAATTACTCCGGTGTGGTTCGCTAATCCCGACTAGTTTGAATTGATATTCAAAGAAGATTAAAGAATAAATTTAAAGAATTTATCTTTGATAAAATTAATGGGAACCTTTCCCAAAGTATAAGAATATTTGAACAAAAGAATATTCTGAATTGGAATGAGGTGTATGTTGTGTTTGTGTAACACTTGTTTATTTTATACGCGAGTTATTCAGAAAGACCGGGTTTATCCCATTCTGAATAACTGATTCGACGTGGTGTCGAAGATGAAGATGGTGGTCGAAGACCGGAAATCTTCACATCGTTTGGGTGATTGTTGATGATCTCGATTGGGCTGTACACCCAAGAGGAGAGAAACAGTTGGTGATCGTCTAGACGTACTTGGAGATCGATGGATATGCGAGGAAAGTGCCTCCGGTTTCGTTCAGACCCAGAACGAACTTGTAAATGGACTGTGTGTCTGACATTGGATTTTATTCTGTGTGGTTGATTTCTATTAAATATATATCTGTTTGGCGGCGGAGAATTTATTCTCTTGCTTAACGCCCTTCTCTGAGACGTACGATCTCAGGGGTTATATATTGATGGATATCAAACGCATGGAGTGAATTGCCTATGTGGCATGCCTAAGTGGAAATATGATCAAGGCTTCTGTTGAAAAGAAAAGTCTTGTGGGTGATGATCAAAGCACAGCCTGTGTGGCACAACTTTGTGTAATGTTGATTCGCGAGCCTCACACCCCGGTGTGACCCAAAAATGAGAGAGCCTCAGGGAGGGCATGCATTTCTTTCTAGCTAGAAGTGGCATCAGTGGTTTTACACGCCCTGAATAGTTTGACTTATGTGGTTGTTGCGGTTGCGAGGCGCCTCGGTTTGATCGGACGATCCGGGTCCGATGGAGTCATTCGTTAGCTCATTTACGCCCCATAAGGCGGGGAAACGCAGTGTTCAGGAATTTTAATCCACATCGGTGGACCGGCCCTGACGATTCAAGGGGCAGTTGCGGCTGTTCCTAAGGCTCGGGCTAGACAGTCTCGAATCGGTGAGGACTATCTTTTGCCTCGGTTAACAGACGGAAATCCAATTTCCAAATACGGGACATTTGCGGTTTTGATTGTAGAGCCTAGTATGGCGACATGATATATGGTACCCATGCCGTCTATGATTGATACTTATGATTTGAAGTTGTTTTATACACTATGCACTTGTAGTAGTATCAAATGATTTGTTTTAAACGTACTAAGCATGTTTGGCTATTATAAGGGAAAACCCTATCCCCCGGCTTGCGTTGCATTGTGTGATAGGACCTGGGTCTTATAATAGCTTCATTTTTCCAAAAAGCATTGCGCTGTTTTGTTATATGCACTGGTATTCTTGGGAGGAAACCCGTTCCGTGTTATACGGCGTGGTCCCTTGATATATCTGATTTAAAGTAAAGTTTTAAATAACTGTTTTAGTTCTCACACTAGTCCCATGACTGACCTGGAGTTTATTGTTTTAACCTAAATTCTGGGTGCCCTTATTTTGACACGGGCAGCTAGTAGTTTTGGTTTTGCAGATTTATATTCACAGGATTCTGATTTACAGCTAGAACGATACTCGGAAAGCTTTGTATCCGCGTATTACTTCTAGTTGTGTATTGTATTATTTTCCGCTGCTATGTAAATTATTGTAATCTCTGATATTTATCGAATGTATTTTATTTGTTTATACTCTGTATATTCGTGTATTCTGATGAATTGTTGTAATAAACAATGAAATGTTCTTCCGTCTGCGTTCTGTTGTGGCTCGTTCTCGACTCAATCCAGGCTTTCCTTACCGGGGAAGTTACAGGTTGCTTCACAACGCAAGTCGGAGGATAGGGTTTTCCCTTATAATAGCCAAACATGCTTGGTATGTTAAAACAAATCGTTTGATACTATTATAAGTGCATAGTGTTTAAAACAACTTCAAGTATAAATGTATCAATTCTAGACGGCATGGGTACCATATATCATGTCGCCAATACTAGGCTCTACAATCAAAACCGTAAATGTCACGTATTGGAAGTTGGATTTCCATCTGTGAACCAAGGCAAGGGATCGTCCTTACCGAATTCGAGACGCTCTAGCCCGCCCCTCAGTATACAGCCGCAACTACACCTTGGATCGTCAGGGCCGGTCCACTCAATGTGGATTAAACTTAAACCCTAAACACTACGTTTCCCTGCCCTATGGGGCGTCAATGAGCCAAATGACTCCATCGGTCCCAGATCGACCGATATAACCGAGGCGCCTCACTATCCATCATCCACATAAGTAAAATGTCCGGGCGTGTAAAACCCAAAACACCATTCCTAGCTAGAAGGAAACGCATGCCCTCCCTGAGGTCCTTCTCCCGTTTCTGGTTCACACCGGGGTGTGAGGTTCACGAATTAACGCTACACAAAGCTATGCTGTATTAAAGCCGTGCTTTGATCATCAACCACAAGACACTGCTTTTCAATAGAAGCCTTGATCATTTGCATCTCAGCATGCCACACAGGCAATTCATGCCATGCGACTGATATCTATCGATATATAACATCTGAGCTCGTACGTCTCAGAGAAGGGCGTTAAGCAAGAGAATAAATTCTCCGCCGCCAAATAGATATATATTTAATAGAAATCAATCAACACAGAATAAAATCCAATGTCATACACACAATCCATTTACAAGTCCGCTCTGGGTCTGAACGAAACCAGAGGAACCTTATTCCTCGAATATCCATCGATCTCCAAGTACGTCTGGACGATCACCAACTGATTCCCTCCTCTTGGGTGTACAGCCCAATCAAGATCATCAGTAATTATCCAAACGATGTGAAGACCTCCGGTCTTCAACCATCGTCTTCATCGTCTACTTATCTTCGATTCAGTTATTCAGAATGGGTATAAACCCGGCCTTTCCGAATAACTCGCGTATATAATAAACAAGTGTTATAAAACACATCATACGCTTTATTCCAATCCAAAATATTCCTTTACTCAAATATTCTTTTACTTTGGGAAAGGTTCCCATTAATTTTATCAAAGATAAATTCTTTAAATTTATTCTTTAATCTTCTTTTGAATATCAATCCAAACCAAATTATGGTTTATCCAGACTAGTCGGGATTAGCGAACCTTACCGAAGTAATCCTTTGTTAAATTTCCCCAACCCCAACCTATTCATCCCATGAAGTAAAACTGGTAATACTTCATATCTAGCACCACGGTGTTATCGGTAAATTCAATTACCATCTCACGTTCAAATCTAATTAAAGATTTAACTATCGCTTGGAGCAAAACTGGTGGTACTCCATTCTCGATCATTTCTTGAATTTGATAATTTTAGTTATCAAATTCACCTTTCAATCTATTTAAAGATTCATTAAAACTCTAATTCAGTTTTAATTTCCAAAAATCATTACTTAATGATTATTCAAATCCAGGAAATAAATCCTGTCTTTAACTGGGTTAAAGAACCAATGTCATTTAACACACGGTTCACGACAACCCAAAATCACATTCCATTAATAATGGAATCTCCATGGGAAACAAATCGGTATATATAATCGATATAAACTTCCATATCTGACTAATAATATAAATGGAATAACGGCAAAGCCTTTTAAATTCCATATATATTAGCAGTCCTCATCCACAGAAATTCACTTCGATTAATACCAAATCGAATTCCATTCCAATTTATGTTATTAAATTGGAAAACTTTACTTTGGAAAATCTATTTTAAATCTTAACAAAAGATTTATAAATTCCAAATCACATTTCATTGTAAATCGGGTTAAAGAACGAATGTCGTTAAAACACAGTTCACAACAAACCTAATTCACATTCCATTAATTATCGAGTTAAAAAACAAGTGTTATTTAAAACACCGTTCACGATAAACCCAAAAATCAATTCCAATTAAATATTATTTAATTGGTATACTTCATTAAATCTCAATAAAAAGATTTAATCTTTTTCTCAACTGGGTTTAAGAACAGTGTTAATGAAGACACCATTCACGGCAAACCCAAATCCCATTTGGTATCAAATACAAGTCTCTGAATAGAAAATATATCGGCTTATATTCAATATCAAGTTCTGAAACCGACAAATATCGTATTGGAAATAACGATATAAATATATCTTTCAAATTCCCATAACAATATCTGTATAATCCCGAAATCCAACATCGAAATATTCCGAAGAAAATTTCGATTCAAATCCATTTCCAATTCAACAATTGGAATTTATGGTTATTTTTAAAACCCTTTTAAATCCAATTTATTTATTTCAAAAATAAATGGATTATAATTCTAGTTCAAAACTAGTTCATTTCGATAAAAATCTATTTTTATCTTTTCAAATATGGAATTTTTCATCCTAATTTTTTCCAAATCATTTCTTATGATTGTACACAAATTATTGCTATTTTTAATAATTTTATCAAGGCCCGTACAGTCGATTTCCATAAACGGCCATCGAACTGCACTTACAGCGACCTTTTCCAAATTTGATTTGGACATAATTCCAAATCCAACCGTAAGATTTCTAATATCTTGCATTCGTTAGAAAGCTCTTTTCGATACTAACCCAACGGTTCCGGTTTCAGGAGAATCCGACGGTCGGATCTCCCGTAATGTCCGTTTGAAGTCAACGGTCGAAATTCGCGAACTGCCGCGGCGCGGCGCGTTCTATTCAGGCCATTATATTATATTATATATATATATATATAATGTATATTTCGTCGATTTCCATTTAAAACGTATTTTATAAATCGTTTTAAATTCATTTTCAAAACGATTTCAACTTCCATCTCAAATTCAAATCAAAATTGAATTTTCCAATATAAATTCGTTTTAAATCGATTTCAATTCAAATCATTTTCAATTCAATTTAAATCCATTTTAAATTCAATTCAAAATGATTTCAATTCGATTTCAATTTAATTCGAATTTCAATTCTATTCAAATTTCAATTCGAATCTCAAATTCAATTTCAATTTAATTCGAATTTCAATTCTATTCGAATTTCAATTCTATTTCAATTTCAATTTAATTCGAATTTCAATTCAAATTTCAGATCCAATTTCAATTTAATTCGAATTTCAATTCTATTTCAATTTCAATTCAAATTTCAAATCCAATTTCAATTTAATTCGAATTTCAATTCTATTTCAATTTTAATTCAAATTTCAAATCTATTTCAACTTCATATTCAATTTCAAATCAAAATTGAATATTCCATATCATCAATGTATAAATGATAATATTTTCAAAACATTATATTTTGCAATCAATTCCTTTTCGAAATTCATTATAAAAATGAATAAAATCGATATAAATATCGCTCACGTCAAAATGGCGTCAATCTAATCGACACGGCTTTATATATTTAAATATAATCGTGTCCATCCCAAATAGGACATCAAAATTAGATTTTGATTCTTTTACTGAATATTATATGAAAATATTCGTTATTTTAAAATAATCGTTATTTTAAAATATTCATTCTTTCTGAACTGGAATCAGACACAGTCAATTACATATAATTTGATTATATGGATTTCACACAACAAATGTGTATAACAACAATGAAAACAACAATCCATTATCCAGAGTGCATTCTACACTGTATAAGCATTAAATATAAATATCCAACGCTTACACAGTCTGTCAATCAATCGATCGACATACCATTAAACAATTGGGAATGGTGTACATCAAATATCATCCCAACACCCGTGTCGGGTTTCAATCAACAAACACAGATTTTATTTGTGCAGTTTGGGCGATGTGTAAAATGTATCGTCCCAATCCATATCAGTCAAATGGGTGTACATAAACAAATCGTTTGATTTGTAAATGAATATTTATTTTATTCACATACACGTTAAAAATTATATTTTTAACGGTAAACTATTTATTCGGTTCATTTACACAATAAAAACGATAGTTTTATTGTTCTAACATATTTTAGAAAATTTCGGCGGCATAACGGCGCGATACTAGAAACGGGATAAGGCCTAGCCTTATCCCCAGTCTAATAATGGCCTGCGCCATACACATACCAATCTAACCAATTCCATTTCAACCAAACAACCCAATCAAACCAAATAATCCCATCAACCAAACAATCAAACAAACAAGATGTCCATGGTTTGTGGACGACGGGTGTTGGGTGTTGCTAAGCACCGTCTGCATCCTAGTATATATTTTAACTAGAAAATAAATTAAAAGTGAAGAGTTCTCACTGAGGGTTCCACTACTCCATTTTATTTCTGAAATTCAGAACAGTCTGGATTTGCCCGTACTTCCAACGTAGTCTTCTCCGCGTTGTTCGTATTAAAAATCATATTTTTATTTCCCAATATATATAATAAAAATCAGATTTTTATTTCGCTACATATATAAAAATTATATTTTTATATTCTCTATTATATAAAAATTCTATTTTCAATCCGCTACTCATATAAAAATCGAATTTTTATTTCGCTACAACATATATAAAAATCGTATTTTTATTTTCTCTATCTTATAAAAATCATATTTTTATAATCTCTACTATATAAAATTCATATTTTTATTGTCTCTATAATATAAAAATCATATTTTTATTGTCTCTATAATATCATATTTTTATTTTCTCTATAATATAAAAATCATATTTTTATTTTCTCTATAATATAAAAATCATATTATTATTTTTTGCATAGTAAGCGGGGTTAAATGGCCCCTACCATATATTAATTAACCAAATATACAAATAACAGAAAAGTTAACACATACAACAAATAATAGAAAGGACCATTACATGTTTAGAAGTCAAAATACCACTAAACACCCTAATGTTTCTCTCCATCCACAGTAAATGTAAAGTTATCTTGAGAAGCTTCAGTAGTAAAATTCCACTAGTATTCCGCCACCTTGTATTCTTGAAAATTAGATACCATTCTTCAGCCGAATCCACATAAGGGATATGCAAACCAAAATGATGCAAGACATTCCTCCAAACAAAATCAGTGTACTCACATTCAAAGTACAGATGCTTAACAGTTTCTGGACATCTCCCGCAAAGCACACAACTGTCATATTGTATCATCCCCAAAATTTTCAGTTTAGTCCTAGTATGAACACCATTCATCAATATACGCCACATGAAAACGTTATGTCAAGGAAGAGAGTTAGAAGCCCATATCCGAGCATGTCAAGGGAAGACATAATCATTCCGCACCAATACAAAGTAAACTAAAGATATGCTATGAGCCTTAGCATTCCAAAATGCATGCATGGCATTAACAGTAGAGAAATTAGATTTTATATTATCCCACACAGCAATAATAAGCGAAGAAGAGCTCCTGGGTAGATTAATGTATCCATTGTACATCACACTGCTCACCATTGCATTTTCACTTACACCAAAAACATTCCTATTTGAGAAATCAACCACATCCGCAAGTATGGTTCCAGGACTGCTCCATGGATCAAACCAGAAGGATAAATGGTGCTTAAACTTCAAACCACTTTGAAACTGCGGGAGAAATCTAACCCTAGATCTCAAGAGACACCTCCAAACCCAACTGCAGTTATTCGGAAAATCCATTGTCCAAAAGTTAAGTTCCTTTATGATATTGATCCTACACCATTGCGCCCAGACATTGGTGTCACGGTTACTCAACTTATCAATTCTGGTAGACATCGCCGCAAAATTCCACTCCTTTAAATTAAGGATACCAAGCCCACCACCAGCTTTGGATGAACAAACCTTCTTGAATGATACCGGAACAAGCTTTTTTGAGTAGGGATTACCATGCCAAAGGAAATGGCCAAGCGCCGCAATGATCATTTCAATAATTCCGCCGGGAAGAATAAATATTCTAGCATAGAAAATCGACATCGACAAAGCGATAGATCTAACTATTACAAGCCTACCTGCCATGGAGAATTTAGAAGCAGGCCAGGTCGCAATTCTGGAGATGATTCTTTCAACAACAGGTAAACATTGCGCCTTAGACAGTCTCGACGAACAAAGCGGAATGCCAAGGTAATTCTCTACTTCCAGCATTGGAGAAAGGCTTGATAATGAGTATATGATAGCTTTTACCTCATCGGACACACCACCGCATTTTATCTTGGACTTGGTGCGATTAATAGATAAACCAGAGAGCAGATTAAATGTTTGAAGGACAGATTGAACACCCAAGAGGGACTTGTTGTTAGGCTTTGTGAAAAGGAGAAGATCATCAGCAAAGAGAAGCGAGGACGTTTTTGTGTTTTTACAGTATGGGTGGTAATCAATTCGCTTGAGTTCATACGCGGAAGAGGATAATTTTGTGAAGAGTTCTATAACACAGACAAGGAGGTACGGAGAAACCGGGTCTCCTTGTCTCAACCCCTGTTTTGATTTAAAATACCCAAAAGAAGAACCATTAATACTCAAGGAAATGTGAACCGAAGATATGCAAGTGTAAATCCAGCTAAGAAACGGGATAGGGAAATTCATTCTGTATAGGACGTAAATAATGGTATCCCATCTTACAGTGTCGTAAGCCTTTTGAATATACAACTTAAGGACACATCTAGGAGAGATCTTAGAACGATTATAACCTTTGAATAGCTCTGCCGATAGTAAAATGTTATCAGCAATATCTCTCCCATGAAGAAATGCACTCTGATTGGGAGAAATAATACGAGCAAGTACATCTTTCATTCTATGAGCCAGAATTTTCGAAATACACTTATACAAAACATTGCAACATGCAATTGGGCGGAATTGAGAAACAGACTCTGGCATGACAACTTTAGGAATCAGCGCTAAACGAGTTGCATTAATCCCACTTAACATTTTATTATGTAAGAAGAAGTTCTTAATAGCATGAATAACTTCCTCACCAATTATCATCCAACTACTTTTAAAGAAGTGAGAATTAAACCCATCAGGTCCAGGAGAGCTCGAGGCTTTCATAGAAAATATTGCTTTTTTAATTTCCTCCGCCGTAATCTCTTCTAGCATTTTAAATTTCTGAACATCCGAGATAGAAGGAAAGTTTATCCTATTAAAAGACTCCAAGGAAATAGGACTAACTTCAGAATTACCAAGTAAATCAGTAAAATAATGTAAAAACGCACCCTGAACTTCCTCCGTTCCTTCACAGCTGCTACCATTATTATCAAGAATTTTGTTTATAGAAGTTGCAGCCTGTTAATCTTCAGTGATTCATGAAATCCCGATGTATTCCTATCACCAATAGTATTCCACCTCATTTTACTTTTTTGTTTTGCCATTTTAGCTTTAGAAGTAATAGCTTTAGACAATTCGGAAGAAAGAGATTTTTCTTGTGCCGAGAGAATTATTATTTCAGAATCAGACTGACATAGTTGAATTGACGTTTGGATCCAGAATAATTCATCTCTAAGTAAGATAGATCGACTAGAGCCATCTCCAAAATTCTCTTTAGACCAACTCTTCAATGCAAGCTTCAATCTCTTAAGTTTGACCTTTACAACATACATCGGATTCCCAGTAACCTGCATATTCCAGCTATTAGTAACAATTGTTAAAAAAATTGGATGTTCAGTCCAAGTATTAAAAAATGAAAAAGAGGACTGTTTTCTCATGACATTCTTTCCCCACTCCACAATCAAAGGAGAATGGTCAGAGAGCGACGGAGGAAGAATGAAAGTGCGAAGGGACGGCCAGGAACTCAAGGCATGAAAATTCATGAAAGATTTGTCTAGTTTACAATAAGTTCTAATCGCATTTCTAGAGGAGTTATTCCAAGTATATTCAACTCCAGAAGAAGGGATAGGGATGAGATTGGAATCAAAAATAGCATTGTTGAGAGGACGGGTTTGGTTGAAAGTGAGCGGAGAGCCACCTTGTTTGTCAGAAGAGAATTGCATGCAATTCCAATCTCCCATGCAAATCCAAGGTAGAGAATTGGGCTGAAGCAAGTGAAGAGAATCAAGAAAAGGTTGTCTCACTGCAGTACTATTATCCGCATACACAGCAGTTAAAAAGAAAGAAGAATTAGAAGGAATGTGATTAATCTCCGCATGGATGTAATATTGCCTGTGAACAACAATGGGAGACAGAGTAAAGGAAGAAGGGTTCCAAATTATAAGGAGCCTACCAAATGGAGCTTGAGATAAATTATGCATAGAACTCCAAGTAGGCCTAATGTTTTGAACAGCTAAGAAGTAGTACGATGATTCAATTTGGTTTCAGCAACGATCATGAGATGAATGTTATAAACAGAAATAAAGTGACCAATTTCCAATTGTTTTGCTAAGGGGTTGGATCCCCTTATATTCCAATAAGCGATTTTATCTATCATTAAATGATAGGGAAGATGCAGACCTGGTAGTAACCCCAGCCGAAGGATTTTTGGGAATTTGATGAGAAGGCAAGGATAGAACAGCTTGATCAAATGAAAGTTCAGCATTGTCAAGGTCAACTGCAGATGTTACAATTTTCTTGGGTCTTCCTCTACCATGCTTGAATACTCTTTCCCTAGGAATAGGAAATGAGGGAGGTTTAGGATTTTTTGGAACTGAGGATGAAGAAGAATTTAGCTTGATAGGAGGAGAAAAGGATGGAATAACTTGGTTGTTTAAGTCTCCAAAAATATGATTTGGTAGAGATAGAGACATATAAGGGGACGCTACCAGGGAATGATTTGGATTAGTATTACTTTGGGTTTCACATAAAGGAGTGTGCATGTCAGAAACATGCACAGCAGATTCGTCAAATAAAACATTCCGTTCAAAGACAGAATCAATCTTGTCTAACACAGCAAAAGGATTATTAGAATGGGGAATATCAGGTGGTTTGGGATTTGGAGTTTTGGTTGATGCCACTGTCTTTTTGCTCAAGGATTTTTCGTACAATGTATTTGGAGTTGAGAAGGTGAAGATGGATACATTTTCATTTTCCACATTAACAGCATTTCTATTACCACCTCCTATATGTAACCTTTCAGATGATTTTATCACTTTTGCCAAACATTCCACTTCAGTAATTATATTTTTTTCCTTTACCACTTCCTTCATTTAAACCATTTTCACTTACTATATTCATTTTCTCAGATTTGTCATTCTTTTGGACCATCCTCCATGTATTCTTAACATTCCTACCGCTCCTCTTTTGCACAAAAGTAAATCCATCCTGATCATAATCACCATATTTATTTTCTTTCTTTTCTTCTCCATCAACTTTTTCTTTTCCTTTGTTCGACTTTTCCTCAATTCCAGCTTCTTTTGAATGATCCATTTGACCTTGATTCTTCTCACAGAATTTTGTTTCATGTCCAAAAATCTTACATTTTGTGCATATCATAAGTTTCCAAGAGTACTCTACCATAATATTTGGACAAGTCGAATCACCCACAACTAGAAAGTCTGGAAGCTCTTTTTCAGTGTTTACTTCAACCAAGCATTTTGCGTACTCAAATCTTTTCATCTTTTCAGTGTTTTTGTCGTAACAAAGGACCTTACCAATATGGCAAGCAACCCAATTAATTCCAATTAACGACCAATACAACATCGGTATATGGTAAAAGTGAATCCAAATATGAACTGTTCGTACAACAGCTTAAGACGAAGACAAAGAGGGTTTCCAGTTAGAAATAATGAACATTTGACCACGTATAAACATCGGATCCCTCTTCAACACATATAACTTATCTTCTGCATTAGCAAATCTGAAGAAAAAGCTCTGTTTGTCAAAATAGAGCTCATACTCCCCCTTAAGCTTCCATACTCGATCCAAATGTTGTTTGACCGCCATATAATTTACATTTCCCACAAGAAAAGAACCTACAAGGCAGCCAGACCATGACCTCTTTCCTTCATCAAGCACAGATGACGGAGGAAGGACAAATTTTCCACAGTAGTTCACATCAAAATGAGTTGGCACATAGTCACCCCCATTCCTAGGTTTAGAATTGAATAAAGAAGAAAACTTTACCGAAGAAGAAGCTGAAATTGGAGGCGGAGTCAAAGGCTTTGGCAGTAAGGGCGGAGGAGGGATTGGGGGAGGATCAATTGGAGAAGATGGATGCAATGGAGAGGGAGGATCAGAAGGGAGAGGAGGAGCGGGAGACGACGAGGGATGAGATGGGGAAGCGGCGATGGCAGAGAGGAGAGAGGTAGAAGCGGCGGGAGCAGAGAAGGACGATGAGGATGGATCAGAGAAAAGGACGCCATGAGAAATCATATTTTTATTATCTCCATAATATAAAAATCATATTTTTATTATCTCCATAATATAAAAATTATATTTTTATTATCTCCATAATATAAAAATCATATTTTTATTAATATAAAAATCATATTTTTATTAATATAAAAATCATATTTTTATTATCTCTGTAATATAAAAATCATATTTTTATTTCGTTAATCCATATAACAAAATTCAACCTTTTAGCATATGAAAATCAAATCTTTTAGCGTATGAAAATCAAATTTTTTAGCATATGAAAATCAAATCTTTTAGCATATGAAAATCAAATTTTTTTAGCATATGAAAATCAAATCTTTTATCATATGAAAATCATATAAAAATCGCATTTTTTATCGATGTAATATAATAAAAATACCATTACTAATTATCTAAATAAGTAAAGAAAAATAAATAAAAATATACATAGAGACTTACATTGAAATCGGGTAAAGGGGGTACTGTCTCGCGTTGAAGGTGGAAGAGGCGGAGGCTAGCGCGCGGTTTTAGGGGAGGTCAGAGGTGTGGCGGATTGGGGGTGTGGCGGATTGGGGTGCGGTGGATTGGGGGTGCGGTTCTTCGATGGAGGGGGGCAATGAAGAGGGAGAGAAGCGGAGGAGCGAGAGGAAGCGTGGCGACCGACGCGGTGGCGTCGCTGAAGGAGGCGGCGGCGCCGCTGGGGGGGCGCGCGATCAATCTCCTGCCTCAATCTTCCAATTTTTTTTAATAACTATCGGGGAATAAAGAGAAATGGGAGGGGCGTGTTGACCAAGTAGAGGAAAAAGGGGGAAAAGGGTTATAAAAATATATATTTAATTCATTTATTTTCAAAAAGGTAAGTTTTTTATTTCGAACTCCAATCCAAACTCACCGACTGTCGCCCCTAGCCAATTACCCCCATTCCAAAACAATGGGATATGTTTCGTAAGCCAATTTGGCCGTTGCGATCAGTTTCCATTAAATTTAAAATATAAATCAGTATATATTCAATTTGAACGTACATTTTAAATTACCGGGGCCACATACTAACTCTAAAAATTACAGAAAAATTATTTCTAGCTTCGTATTGACGATACAGTCCTAACAAAACTAATTTCGTCAAATTATGAGATCGTTTGAAAAATGACCATTTTCTGGTCGATCGAAATTGATAGAAACTGTCAAAACACGTTTTCTTTTGCCACGCACACATATTGATTCAGAAAATTATGAATTTTGGAATCTAGCAATAATTCGACATCCCAGATCCAACAAAAGTGGTTTCGTCGAAAACAGAGATCATTTGCAAAATTTCCATTTTTAAGGGCTATATTTTCCATAGCGACTATTCTGAATTTTCAATTGGACATAACTTTTTATTCTCGCTATGAAATTTCAATTTTTCAGATTCGTTGGAAAGATATTCTCAAATAGATTCTAATATTTTTGGTTTCGCTAAAATCCGGTTTATTTTGAATCATGTACATTCATTTTAAATATGAAATCGAATTCTCGAGCTACCGCGCCATTTTCAATTCCTTTTATAATTATTTATATTCTAACGTCGATTCAAATAAATATATACGTTCTAATTCTATTCAAAATAAATTTCTCGTCGTTATTATTTAAAATAATCCATTTTAAATATTCAAAATTCATTAAAATTGCCAAAATAAAAATTTTAAATTGGCTCGGATTTCTGGGTTTTTACAAAGCTTCAGACCAAATCTCTAATCTACCATTGGAACCGAGACTGCTGTAGGAAACACCATCAAAGTTCACCTGAGATTCCACCATGAACTCTATGCCAGAGCACCGCCGCAGCCTATGTCCCTCCGACACACCTTAAGCATAAGCCGTAACTATTTCATTACATGTATCAGTTTGTGAAGTAGTTAGTTATTAGTTCTGGGTTGGTTTTGTTCATTTGTTGTTCGAGTATGTGGAGTTGAATGGGTGTTATAGGTTGTACTAGGTGTTTATATTGAGTGATGTGTTAGTGTTCGATTTTTTTTTGAAGTGGTTTCAGTAGTGTTGTTACCGGAGTGGAGGATGTGTAAGAGGTGGTTGTTGGATGGTGAATATGATGGAGTGGTAACCGTTCCAAAAAAAAATATCACAGGTTAATGGGAAAGGCTTTCATGATTTCTTACACATGAACGTGAATCAAGGAAGTTGGATGATACGTGCTAGAAAAGGAATGTACGCATGCGCAAGAAAGGAAAAAAGTTGGAACCATGGCCTTTGGTTTTATAAATAAGGCTTGCGTGCTTGAGTTTGTGCACTTGTTGGTAACACATGTGTTTTCCTACTTGTTTTTAAGACTTTCAGTTGCTAATCTGACCTGTCTGGTTTGAAATCGCGCTTGGGCCATTATCGTCGCTCTTGGCTAGACATACTTGGAGCTGCTCGGTCCGTATTGGGTTTCCATACCTCTTCGTTGTAGTGAAAAGGTGAGAATTCCTCATTTAAAATTATTTTTAATTAGTAGAAATGTTAGGTTTTTAATTAGTTGACGATTATAATGAATTAATGTTAGTTGATTTTTTGTGGATATGAATGGTTGTATGCAATGCTTGAATGGACAGTCATATGGTTAGAAAACACTGAACACCAAGCGTTATTGACAGTAACGCTTTGCTCACAATTAATTGGTTGTTTTAATGGTTGTATTTACAATGAATGAATTCATGCATGTTTATGTAGTCAATTGATATGGTTGATTTTGACTGTATGATAACACACACACAGTTGTTGTGGATTTATGCGGATAATCGGTTTAAATCTCCTTTCCTTGCAAATAACGATTTTATTTTATTAAAACTAATGATTTGAAATTGATTTTTTTTATTATTATTAGATTTCAATTATTTGGAAATTTAAAATGATCAGACAATGTTCGAAAAAGTCATTGATTTTGAAAATAAACTAGTTATGAAATTTAGATCGGATAATGATTCGAAATATATATTCAACATGGGTTTTGTACAAGCAATTTTAATGATAAATCATAAGGGATTGAACGAGATTTGAAAAAAAATATTATTAAGTTATCGACTTAAATTGAAATATTTGAAAATTGAAATGATGATTATTTTTTTAAGTAACGTGATTTTGGAGCTAAATTAAGAATAGGAAATATTGTTTGGAATATGATTTTTAAATTGGAGTTATGAAAATTTAAGTTTATTTTGGAAATTTAGACGATATATAATTAAACCGTTATATGGTTTGAATTGAACACGTCGCGTAGCGACAATTCATTAATAATGATTTTAATTTTCAAATGACTATAACTTGTACGTTTTGAATTGGATTAACGTGAAAAGAAAAATGTCAGATTTCTATTAATAATAGTTTTGAATAGAAAAGAAAATTTTCAAATTCCAATGTATGGTTTGTAAGTTATGTTTAAAACAAAAATTGGAAAAGGTCGCTATACGTGCAATACGGCGACCGTAACGAGAAATCAAACAAACAAGTTTATAAACGTATGGAAAATTTCGATAAATTTTAGTTTACTACTTAAAAGTGATTTAAGTTTAAATATTTGAATTTTTAATGCTTTAAATTTATTTGATTTAAATAGCTGTTCTACAACATTTGCGGTAACACTTTTAATGCTGTAGTAACATTCTTTGAAAATTATCCTGGCTTGAAGTTTATAAACCGTAAGCTATTATTTAATGAGTGTTCGTTAAATATTTTGGAAGGATTTAAAGTGATAAAATTATTTTGTATAATATTTATTTATCGTTTTAAGTATGGGAATTTGAATAATAAGTAAATGAGTTTGGATGGAGATAATCTTCAAATATTCGATATGAAATTCTAGGATTGGATGAATACTATCAGAAACATTAGAAAATATTTACATCTAGATTCTAATAGCGATCATCAAGTTGATGAATTGATATCAAATATAAGTCGATTAAACTCTATTTAAAGTTATGTTTGAATATCAACTGTTTTGTATCATCGTAAATGAAATTTTAATCCAAATAAAGATTTGGTAAACTTGTAGAATAAGGAAAAGGTAACTAAGAATTAGGTTTGAAATGTAAGATTTGTCAAATGAATAGTGGATTTCAAAGAAGAGTTAAGTTGATGACGGGATATATGAATAAATCCAACGTTGAATGGTAAATGAATTGATAACGATTTGGAAAGGAGATTTGAATTGAAACCTGTGTAATCCATAGCTATTGTTTTAAATGCGCTTATTACTTGGAAAGACCGGGATCGAATATATGTTCGAAAACCATTCCAAGTAATAACACGACGTTACAAAGAAGTTCAAGACTTGGAAAACGACGAATGAAGACTGGGAATCTTTGGATTATTTGGACTAATTGTTGATGTCTTAGATCGGGCCATACACCGGATCGAGGTTATAAATGGCATGAGATCTGAATATATTTAGAGATTTTCGGATTGTTGTTCCGTTCAGACCCAAAACGGACTTGTATGGATTGTGTGTCTGACATTGAAATTGACTGCGTAGGACTGATTTCTATTAATATATATCGGATTTGTGGCAATATATTATTCTCGACTCTAAGACAGATGTACTTAGGGGTTATGTATTGATAGAAATCAGTGATATGTCGTGAATTGTCAATGTGGCATACTCGAGTTATGAAATAAGCTTGTGATGATCAAAGCATGGCCTACTGAAGCGTAGCTTTGTGTATATCGTGACCTCGACGAACCTCACACCCCGGAGTGATGGTAAATTGGCGGTTAGGTTGTATACATAATCTCTAGTGAAAATCAAAAGATGTGGCAGTAGATCTACCTCGAAACCTGGGGAAATAAAGTATATACGATGTCTGGATGAAAACCGGGATATATACTTCGCGCTATGTATTCGGTGTCTGTGTCTAGATGTTAACCGGGAGATACTTAGCTTCGCGTCCTCGATTGATCTTTCGTGCCAGGAACCATCATGTTGGAAAACCCAATAACCAATACGAGCCGTTCCATTTGTTTGTAAACTATGTATGTGGGCATAGTTACTATGCTTGCTAAGATTAATATATTTATTTGTGAAATGGTTTCAACACTACGCACTGATTATAGTATTAAAAAAAGATTTTCATGTATTAAAGCATTATTGGTTATCATAAGACAAAACTCGCTCATCTAGTGTGCACTTGCATTGTGTGATATGGGAAGATCTTCTAATAGCTTCATTTTCCAAAGTCACTACGGATTTCTGTGCACGGGAATTCAGATGAAGTAAACCCGTTCCGCGTTAGCGGCGTGCTCCGGTGAATTTTCCCAACTTTAATAAACCCGAATAATAACTATTTTGAGTTCTAGCACCAGTCCCACAACTAATCTGGAGTTTATTGTTCCCTACCTAAACTCTAGTTGCCCATAATTTTGCACAGGCAGCTAGTTGTTTAGTTTGCAGGTTTAGTCTTCAGAGTTGGATTCAGATCTGGAGCTAGCGCTTTATTTTGGTTTTACTTCTTCCGCTGTGAGCATTTTGCTTCTGCTGGGTTTATGTTGTACTCCAATTTATTGCAACTCTGATGTAAAAATTTTGTGATGAAATGAAAAATTATGTTCTTTGTGTTCAAATATGTCTGTCCCATAACTATCCGTCTTTATGAATGATTTAAGTTGGTTTAATTACTGGCGAGAATCGAGAAAAAAGGCGGGTCGTTACATTACCTTTGCATGACTGAAAAGATCTGACAGTACACTTGTGAATTACTGATACTATACTTAATTTATCCATGCTCTATCCGAACATATTCTTTTCTATGTTTAGCTAACTCTTGCTTCACTTTTGTATGTTGTTTGTTGCTCTTGTACATGTGTACTTGATGTTGAGTTGCTTATGCACCTTGAACTCCTTGTACCATGCATGTACTTGTCCAACTTTATTTGACCATATCCCTTTTCTTTTAGTTCCATATTGTCGAGGATGAAACTATATTTGTTGAAATCCTTGTTGTATGCTTCTATCTCTATTGCAGTTTCGCTGCAATGTATTTCTACACCTTTGAGTTTGCATGCTGATTTTGAATAGATACTACACTTGTCGCTCGAAATCCTTTTTCAAAAGATATAAAAACATATGCCATGCTTCATTGCACATTTTGTTCATATTTCCTTGGTCTTTGATTTTCCGCTCACTGTTGCATGGTTGAGCCTGACCTTAATGCTTTATTGAGTTTTCTTGAACTTATGATATCCTGAAATGCTAATTGTATTTTTTTTATCTTTTTAATATTTCTTGAACTAGTAATATGTATAAGATTATGGTTTTATGGTAATTAAAGTTTTTTTATATATTAACATACATTTTTTATGCTTTATGATTTTTATACCACTCTAGATAACAAATTCATTTTCTTTTCACTTTTTTGATGGTAAATATAATATTAGCTTCTAATTTAAAGGTTTTCATGTTTCTTATCGTTGTTTTAGTCAGTAATTAAAGAAAAATATTTATCTTTTACATTCAATTGAGCACTTCGACATAGATATTTTCCATGTTGTTATTACTTTTAAGTTTGGTTAAATGTGTTAGATGCAATGAAGAACTTTACATGTTTATACAGACAGCGCAAAGTGATAGCTTATACTGACAGTGCATATAGGTTGTTGTTGAATTTTATGATGCATGCTTATACTGACAGTGCATACAGGTTTGGTTAACAAAGCTATCACACTGAGTACAAACATAACTTCCTAATATGGACTACAATAGAGTGAAAATGATATACTATTTTTTGGTAATTCTCCCTTACTCAACAACGTTTGGGTTCAGTGGTTAAAAATAGTTGACGGTCAGCTGTCAGGTTAGAAAGTCCAATCTAGAAAAAAAAAAGGAAAAAAATAGTATAAAAAAATGAAACTATATCCCATATAACTGAGTCTACAATCAATGATTTCCAAAATGATAATCTGTCATCCCATACGGCCGTATTGGTAGGAAGTTTCTGCCAATGGAAGTAATTTCTTTTCTTTTTTTAGTTTACTTCCCTAAACAGATTATAGTTGGTCAAATAGTTGTTGTAGAAAATCATCAATAAGTGAAAGTATAAGGTAATAATCCACATAGAAATACAACATTCTCATAAGGAAATGGAAAATAACAATTGGATATAGGGAAGCAAGTAGATCAACAGGAGATAAGTTAATTATTTAAAGTTATATTGAATACTGTTATAAATTTCATAAACTGGTTGATAAATTGTAGACATAAAAATGAATACGGTGCAAAATAACCAGGTCCGAGGAGTTGAAACTATGCTATCTTACCTAGCACGCCATCGTCGTCCGAATACCAAGGATCTGAGTTAACTGAAAGAACTAAGGTAATTCAAAGCTCAAATGCAATGAATGGATTAAATAAAAATCCAAATAGAAAAATAAGTGTCGAGATATAACAACTATGTGCAGTGTGCATCACAAATGCATATTATACTCCTTTTGTATTCATTAGTTGGCGCAGTGTGTATTGCAAATACATATTACTTAAATAGTCAGTTTTCCAACAATTTGCATAACAACTATCTCCGTTTGTATTCATTAGTTAAATATGTTGTTTTAAATTTTTATTTACTAACATTTGATTTTCATTTTTGTAGGTAGGTGAAGGTATTTTAGGCTCATTTTTGCGTGGTTAGCATGCGAAAAGTATTTGGTTGTACGTTTTGTCACTAATATTTGATGAAATCTTACTTTTTAGACCTTGTATCTTTGTTTAATGTTGTTTGAAGATGGTTTATGTATATATCAATGTAAACTTTGCTCGTGTACTTGTGTTAAACTTTTTTAATGGAAATGATTAGAAGTTATGCTTTTATATTATAGTTTTTAGTTCGATTCGTACGTATTATGCGTATTATTGGATTATATTGTAATTGAATGCAGTTTACATATTATATATTTGAATAATGTATAGTCACAGCATGCAGATGTGCTGTAAAAACAACATGTATAAACAACAGCGTTTAATACATGCTATCAAATACTTGGGGAATAAAAGCATATGAGCTATTACAGCGTTAAAAAAAATGTTGATGAAAATTAAATAACAGCGGTATAAGGTTGTTATTTAAACAAATGAATAAACTTTAAATAACACAAATAAAACGCTGATAACATAGCTAATAAACGCTGAAGAAAATGTAAAATAATATCATGCATAATTTTTAACAGCAACAGAAAAACGCTGTTGTGGATTAAAAACAGCAAAATATAAACGCTGTACAAGAATAAATTTACAATAGTGTACAAAAGCTGTAAGAATTTATTATTAACATTGTTTAAAATTTGCTGTTAGAGATTGTACATCAGCGACCGCATGTCGTTATACGACGTTTATACTAAAGTTGTTATAACGTTACACGGGTTTTTTGAAATGCTCTCAAAAGCCTGTTTTGTTGTAGTGGACGTCTAAACCATGGGGTCAGCCGTCTGATCAAGGGCTATATTTTGACCCGAGCATCAGTCAGACATCTAGGCCCTTTGTCCAGACTGCTGAAATGATCAGACGTCTGATTTGGGTCGCTGTTTCGAGATCAATAGCAGGTCAAACGTCTTCCCCTTGGTTCTAGACATCTGAAACCTATTTTGTGCTATTTTTGTTAACCGATGGAGACCACGGTCAATAGTGCAATTACATTAAGGCTTATCCCTGCTTAAGTTTTGGCCCGTTTTCTCTTTCCCTCTGACTTTTCAGTTGCCCTAATCCATGTATTCCAACAGCTCAGTTAGACGGTTTCGATTGATTCATGATGAACATATTTATAATCGAATGTCGTGAGATTCAATTTACGTTATTAAAACATGAATTCTTTATTCAATCGTTATTTCGATCGATATTACATGAGATTTGCCACTTCAAAACTATATAAAATGATTTTTATATTACTAGTAGACTAGTGTGTGGCCCGTGCTACGCATACGGGCTATTGTGAAGCACATAAAGGTGGGCATGTGTACTATGCAATGTTTTTATTGGTCCTATTATTTTTTCTTTCTATTGTCCATTTGTAGAAAATAATTGCACATCTTTCTTTGAAACTTCATTTTTGTTTTAGTTTGGAAGTAGATATTGAGAGTGAATTCTCACTTAAAAGGATTATTTGTTCAAGGTAATAAATTTCAAGGACAACACTTCTGAAAAATTAGTTTCAAAGACATTTTGCAGAAAAAAGGTATAAGAATTTATCATTTCCAGTTATATATTAATAATGATAAAAGGATTTATCATTTTTCTGTATAACTTAAAAAGATAAATGAATTTATCTTTTCGTGTAAATTTTCCTTAAAATTAATCATTCAGAAGTGATTTCCTTAAAACTTATTACCCTTAAATAAAATGCACTTTAGCCTAATTTATGCCTATTATTAAGATAGGTTGGTGTAGAATAATAAATTGTGTGTTTTTGTTTTGATTGTTGATAAATGAGCATGGAAAAGGTGTATAATTTTTCGTGTATATAAGTAATATTGTGCAATACTGTTATATTATTTTAAGTGACAAAATTTATTGTACAAATTGATGCATTTACATGTTATTCTACAAAATAGATGGTAAATCTTATGTATATTGTGTAAAGTGTTCAAATACATTGGTCGATGAAAGTATGTCTTTTTCATGGTGCAACAATTGAATTAGTTAGTAAATAATTGTTTGTCGCTGTAAATATTATTTAAGCATGATACCGACTTCCTTATTTGGAGGCATCTTTGTAAACATTTTTAGCTGTTATAACTATGCAATTTTCATATATAAATGTCGTGCATTTTATCATAAATAAGAATATAACATGTCATTTCAAATGAAGATTATCGTATTGATATTTCAAGCAAAGGCCTCACGATCGTTTTATTTTTAGATTGACATTTAGTTGATGTAGTCTAAGCAACGTTTAACAACTTGAATTAAAAGAAGTCTAACAAAGGCTTATATTATAACTCATGAAAAGAAGAAGAAATTCCAAAATAAGTTATGTGCAAATATTTTAAACTGCAGGAAATTACTTTGTAAAAAGAAACCAATTATAATGAACATTAACAATTTTGCACACCTCCTTCACTTCCTAGTGATATATTTGTGTTCAACAGTCCTGGATCCAATCAACCCATTTAGTTCAAATCTATCATATGATTTCCATCTCAACTAAACCTTCCATGCTCATTCTCCTACGTGTGGTTAGTTTTACCACTTATTGCATGTCTTAAAGTGGTATCTGATTCTTTAATTGTTCATAAGAGACTTACAACAGTACAGAGCTAATTGAATGCTAAGTATTCCCCTTCTTATTGGAATCCCTATTTCATATAATCAGCTGCTACAAAAGATAACGTACAACCATCTATCTATAGACATAAAGAAAATTTATGAGCTGCCTTAGTAATCCTAGAATTTTATTTTCAAAATTTTCCTCCAAAATTTTGTTCAATTTTAATTACTCATACATCAATCCCATATAATAACATAAAAATTTTCATGAATTCCATACTCTTTTTTTTTTTTTCTTTTTTTTTTTTTTTTTGTAGTTCATGACAGGATTGAATTAAAAATAACATAACAAAATTCAATGCCTGCAACCTAGAATGAAAATGATATGATTCTAACTTTGGGCAAAACAACATAAAATGCAGCAGTTCCTCAGTTTATGTAGCCTCTGTTGTTTCTTATTCCTCTAGACTTTTCAAAATTCCTTCCCTTGGATCGCACATAAGACTTATTATGACTGTGAGGAACACCTGGTGCTAGTCCAAAGTGGTTCGCAGCTTTCCTTGCATTCTTTGGGCCTTCCAATAGAACCGTGTTCTGTCCAAGTGGGGCACGAAGGGCAAGCTGATCAAGATACTCCACCAGCTTTCAAAATCATAGCTCTAGCAATCTCAGTGAATCTCAAAGCTTCCACTTTCATTACAGGGATTTCATAAACTCTGTTATAATCAGTCATAGTTCCCACTTGCACACAAATATCGTTATCCTTTCTTTCCATAAAAGTAACTGATCTTCTCATAGAAAGGTGAGGACGATTAGTCCTACTCATAAGAAGCCTCTTCAAAATAACTGCATTAAACTTACGTCCATCCTTCTCACTGAAGACTTATAAAGCTTGATTTGGACCTTAATGTAGATATCGTCTGACTTCGCCGTTGTGCGCTTCATCTTTTTGCACCTACCGGCTACAGCCATCGATACTAGTTTTCTTCTACTAAGTCAGGGAAGACTGGCAGCTAGCAATATTAGGAATTTGATACATTAGAAAAACAAAGACATAATGACATAAACTAAAATAATGAATCTAACTCAATATTAATTTAGACATGCATGGCACTGCAATTTAAATTAAGGCAGAAATGCTATAAATGAAGAACTTTTCATCTTATTCTTCAATCTATACATCAGACTGAAACTCTTGTAATAGAAAAAACTTGGAAGGGCATGGCAAGAAGAAACCTTGGTGCCTCCTTCGGAATAGGCTGTGATGATTTCATGTGCTTTGTCCAAATGAATATTACATGCAAGAATAATTTGAAATGCTACTTCAGACCTAACATCCTTACTTTTAATTTCTCTTTGCATACGTATAACTTTTTCAAAAGATGTTAGTCATACCAAATTACAGCGGTTCTAAGAACGAACAAATCTTACTAAGTGGATGAGCATCTATAAATGCTCTATAACTTTTTCATGCATACTGAACCTCTTTCTTAATTATAATAAGAAGAAGCTCAACATGAGAACATATTTTTAGGTAAAGGTAATTCTTAAGGCAAGGTTCATGACAGCGCTCATCCTTACAATAGCTGAAGCTAAATATTGGGTTATAAGGCATGAAAATGAACCAAAAGATATTGGGTTAAATTATAATACTGGATCTAAAACGTAATTAACACTTTAATAGATCAAATAGTGTAAATGGTGGATAGCTGATTTAGAAAATAGAACGTTTTAGTTCAAGTACAACACTACATTTATAGGATAAAACAAGCAGATTATTTTGGCTTGGGTACAGGAAGTGCCACATTTGGATTGTCAACCACACAGACAATGATTTACATTGTATTTTAAATTGGTCACGTAAAAGAGCTTCATTTATAACTTGAAAAATAAAATCTCTTTATCAAATACTGAAGACTGATCGCCACCATAAAAAACTAAACCTATGAAAATATAGTCCTAAGCCTGATGGTAGATGTAAGAGGAAAAAAAAATCTAATGTATACAATTTTGAAACAATCCTACTAGATACTGATATCCGAACACATCCGGTCATCATGAAGCTTTTCACATCATATGAATTCAATCAACAAATATATTATATTATTTACCTAAGCTAAATGAAAGGAAGATACTTATATGTAAATGAACTATTAATTTTGTAACATTACTCATGTTTATGCATTTTACTTACTACTTTACTAACGAAAGCTCAGAAAAGAACAAAAATTGAAAAGAATGCCAATTTGTACAGAAGGAAATTTATTAGGATACAAAACGGTGATGCGATAGATCTCAACCATTGGGTTGACCCTAAGTTCAACCCCATATGTCAACATAAGGGGATGTAATGGTCAACATCTAATGTCATCAATTATGTTACATTTTCTATCCAA
This sequence comes from Allium sativum, assembly GCA_030737875.1. Taxonomy (NCBI): domain Eukaryota; kingdom Viridiplantae; phylum Streptophyta; class Magnoliopsida; order Asparagales; family Amaryllidaceae; genus Allium; species Allium sativum. Next base: position 156,911,077 of record CM060912.1, read on the forward strand.
ATAGATGAACACAGTATAAATTTCACAATGTTTTTTGTTAACTGAACCATCTTATTCCCAAATTAAAATAAAATTTAATTTATTATCCTAGACAGAAAAAAAAAAATATCAATAACAACAAATGCCTGTCTAAAAAGTGAATGAAGCAAAAGTTATGATCGTGTTATAAAGTTCTAGAAAAAGGCAGTATTGTATTATAGTTGTTTTAGAAAAGGCCATTCTAGTAAAAGGTATTTCTTCAAAAGAATTCAACAATAAGGCTGTTTTCATTATGGTTAAATTACATGTATAAGAAAACTTTGTGCCACTTTATAAAATGATGAAGTAGAATAATGAAACAAAAAAAGGAAAAAACCATGCCTCTTATGTTGCTAATTATTTTTCACTTTCTTTATTATTACATCAACATCTGATGCAAAACAATCCCTTCTTTAACAGAGGCCATCTTTTATAAAGCAACTGAACATCAACTCATAGAGCTCACCTATATATATTTGCAACTGGACATGAATGTAATGTGAAACCTCTATATGCTTGAATTTTCTGCTTTTTCTTCATTTGCATTCTCAACCTTCGATTTAATATACGTATTGGGTCCAATTCATCAGCTACGAATTAGTTCCCAACCTAACCGAACTTAGTCTCAAAGGCAATGGTTTTATGGGAACTAATCCATTTAAAGTTAGTTATCCAACATTTAGACATGCTTTATGGTATGCTACAACAATTTATTTATTTTGATTTATGTACTAATGAATCTACAGGCAGTATTTCTCTTAGTCAAGGAAACATTTGTCGAATTACTGAACCATCATATTCCTAAATTAAAATAATAATTAATCTATTGCCATATGCAATATAAAAAATCAACAGCAGTAATTGTCAGTAAAAAAAAAAATGAATGAACCAAAAATTAAGATCTTGTTATAAACTTCTTGAAAAGGGCAGTCATGCAAAGTGAAAATTGGGATAACACTTATATGTGTAAAAAACCGTTTTGTAACTATACCTTGATATTGTATAAGTGCTTATATTGTTATTTCAAATTGTGCTTGTTTAGCAAAATATTCGACAATACCTCTTCTGTTGTACAGGTACCAAATGGATGAACATTTGCAGTTGCTTTGTTCTTGTTCTGTACATTGCCTATCATAATTACGTACACTAAACTTGATAGAGTTTAAATTTAAGAATGGAAAAATATGAAAGTAGACAGATTTGTGTTCTTAGCTTATTCTATTCTTCCATGTGGTTCCTGCAGCATTTTAAAAGAATCCATTGCCTTTGCAGGAACATTGTTATGGCTAGTTTGAATACCATTATTCAATAGAAATAAGCTGTAATCATACCATTGCTTTCAAAAATATTAAATGTCAAAAGATGTTATCAGCAAAAGGAATGTATAATGACAGTTTGCAAAACACGAAAAATATTGAAATAAAGATTAGGATATAATAAATGGGTTAGCTTCTTGAATCAATACCTTTTCACCTAAACTAAATGTTGAAATATTAGTTGGATTATTGAATCGCATCATTAACTGAAGCCATTACAGAAATTAAGCCTTAAAAAACAACGTTCTTTTAAACACATTCTTCATCCGACTAATTTGTGTAATACTCGTGGAAATAAAAATTCGAACAACTTGTACGTATAAAGTATATAAATATTCTCGTTGCATAAAAGGGAATCATACATATGAAGCTTCAATTGAAATTGAAATTGGAAAACCGTAGAATAAGAACTTTACTGGGAGAATTGATTCAATAGTGTATTTTGCCCAATCCATTCAAATAGCAAATTTTAGAAAGAGATTTAATGTACGTGAGAACCACCAATAAGTATTATTGCATGGGACAAACCTAATTCAAAACGATTTAATCAAAAAATACACAAACGAAAGGTTTAAAGTTATCATACCTGAAGAATTAGGAGTCAACAAAATATCAAGAAACCTCATCCTACCAATACTCATCGATGAATGGGAGAGCGAAGATTTGTAATGAATATTTCATGTTTATTCGGAAAGGACTATATGATAGGAAGAGGATCAATGTTTATTGAGTATTTGGTGTATGAAAACAATGAGAATATCGAAAATGAAAGCAGAAAGAAAGAAACTGGTCGTACACTAAGTGATATTTGTTTGCAGTGGTGTGGGTTGACACATTTCAGCATTTGCATTGTTTGGTTTTTCCTTTCCAATATAAGTAATAGATATATATTTTTTAACTTGTTCACGGGGGAAACCGACCGGAGCTGTAAAAAACCCCCTAGTGCACCTAGCCTGGTCCGCGGATACCTACCACATAAGTGGCAGTAGTAGCGTATGCACATGGTAAACCCTTTTAGCATGGTCATTCCGAGTTTCGAACTCGCATCGTTGTTACCTCGACACAAGTCCTTAACCGTTGGGCCAATGCTTGTAACTGCAATATACACCAAACTTGTAACTGCAATATACATCCACTCATATGAAGAAAAAAAAGACACAAAGTTGAGCAATATTACATTACTATTACTGACCAGTGACTAAGTTATTAAAAAATGGGCCAGAGAAAAAAGACGATAGCAATTACTGCGAAAATGAGACTGCATACTTAATTACTTATAAAAAGTTAAACGCAAAAAATCGGATCTAGTTGTCAATTTATTTCAATTTCGGGAATAAAAGCCATGCCTGGACAGACTGTTTTCTTATTGTAAGTGTTTGTACTCTGTCAAATATGTATGCTAATCCGAGGTAGTGCAATGACTAATAAATATTCACGCCACATGATAATTACAATATACCACGAACAATTATTGTCTTATAAGTTCAGCCACCATGAAATAATGCAGTATACCATATAAAAAAAACAAGAGTGCACAAATTTTAAATTTACCTACAAACTTGCAGATTTTTTGGTAAAAAAATATATGAATATACCAACTCTGCTTGGATTATTAACACGGTTACTTTGAAATTGTTACAAATAGAATCCTATAAAAAACAATATATAACTAAATTTGTTTGAATTGCTAACCAACCATCACCCATATGGAAATTGGTAAAATATTTTTGCTATCCTAACCATACATTAATAGGTACAAACGATATAATTGTACAATGTATCAAGGAATAGAGGTAAATAATTGCAGAATATTTTCAGTATTGTGTAATAATGACAGTATGAATCATGTTTCAGATGGAACATATTCCATTGAATAGTGCAAAACATATTCCATTGAGTATTGAGGCGGATGAGCATAAAAGGTTCTGTTATGGGTTATTACGTTCACTTTAATAACACAGGAACTGACTTGAAATATTAAAACGCATCAGTAGTAAAATGGTTCCTTAGTATACTACATGAAAAATATGAATTTTTAATGTACTGTGTATATTGTTTGCAAATTACAGCTCAATACAACTATGAAAAGCAATGATGATTTTCCTTCATATTTTATGATAAAAGCAACATCTAGTTGTAATGAAATTCCCGTAAGCAGATTAGCAAGATAAGTTAGAACCAACTTCTCTCCCCAACATTATCATTATTATTTTCAAGATAAGTTAGAACTTGATTCCCGATACTATATGTTGTTAATATCTAGAAGAAAAAAAGATACAGTAGAGAGTATTATATATATATATATATATATATATATATATATATATATATCAATGTTTTAAAATGTAAAAGGCGTACGTGAGGCGTTTTCGGGTCCGTGAGGCGAGGCGTAAGCCTTTCAGGTATAAAAAATGCGCAATGCATATACTTAATTTTTAATATGGAATAACATTAAGCGTCAAATAGTAAGTAAAATCATAAAGCATTCGGTGATATATTGCATGCAATATCTCGTTTGCTCATTTTAAATTAACGTAGCCAACAACAGAAATGAGAAAACAATTAAAATGGTTGACTGAAATCAAACACAACAAACGAACAAAAAAGACAGTAAAAAAAAAGGCTCCTGGAATCGATCTATTCCAGTTTGAAATTTCAAAAATTTGTTTACCTTTATTTTATTTTATTTTTGCTATGGAGTAAGAAAATTGAAGCAGTGAAAGTGAGAAGGTACAATATTTTGAAAACTAAAAAGGAAGTTTTTCTCATATACGTACGCCTCAGCCAATTAAGGCTCTGAGGCGTACTTTTTTGCGTTTTTTACGCCTCAATTGGTTGAGGCTTAAGACTTAGAGGTAAAACGCCTCTTGAGATGCGCCTCAAGGCGTTTTTGCCTACGCCTCATCTCGAGGCGCGTTTTTTAATACACTGATATATATATATATATATATATATATATATATATATATAATATGTATATGCAGAACGATGAAAAATTCATTTTATTTCTGACTCCAGTCTTGTACATCATGGTCGTAGCATTTAAAAAGGACAAAAAACAGGATAACAAATTTAATCAAAAATATGGCACCAAGCGTAACTCAACTATCATCAATTACTACTATCAATTTTTGGCAACATAAGGTGAATTGTAAATGTGTATTATTGGTAGCTCTTTAATTGACTTTATAAGGCTGTCAAATATTTAGGCGAAGATAAAATATGTGCTACTACAACCTTTAAATATAATCAAAGATTTGTCAAAAGTACACAGTTAAAATTACCGTGGTCGATAGGTTGAAGCAGCCACTTTCACCAATGGAACTAAGTGTTGTTTGAACGATCGAAGCAATGAAATGGAGGATAAGCAAAATGACTTGCTTGGAGACTAAACTATAATTGTACAACAGACCATCATCCTATCTAACCACTCAAACTGTATAATTTGATTCTATAATGTATAAGCAAGCAACCAAATGAAAGAACACAAAATCAAACAATTATACTGAAACCCATTTTGTCGTTCATAAGCTGTGCAAATGGTCTAATGCCCGAAGAAAATAATGGCAGTACAGAAAATAAAATAAAATACTCATTGAAGGAAAATCATGTAAATGCCTTGTTTTACAATAATAAGACTTTTGAGATAGATGGTTTTGCTTATATCATAATACTTTAAGCTATATATATAACCATAAAATCTGCGCAATTATTCTACGTGTCGGGTTAGTTTACGAACTTATAATTACATTAGAAGTAGTGGTATCAACACATAGTAATACATATAATCTATTTGTTTTGTAAGTTCTTTATAAACTATATAGCAATGGACAAATACTTATATCATCAGCAGTTTAACATATCCCATTTTCAAATTGACAACTGGTATGAAAACTTTAAGTAATACAGCTAAAGTAAATGAAAAAGGTCAAATGGATGGTATGGAATGATATACACAGTTAATAATGTTAATAAACAATTAGGAAGTCCTTTAGCGCCTATGCAGGTGATGTTAAAGTGGACATTGCTTAATGTATCAGTCAACTACGAATTTTAGATTATATGCATTTTTTATAGCATCTAATTGAAGTTGTATGGTAATTAAACTGTTGTGTTAGTGTATGAGACAATAGATAAATGATAACCTAATGTAATCCACTATAACCTGCAAATATAGTATTATCGGAAGCATATTCGTTCTGTAAAACTGAAATAGAGATACATATAAATTTCAAGTAGGTACACAATAAATAAGTTGGCCAGAAAATAGCACTTTCTGTAATGATTGAAAAACAGCACAGAAGCTAAAATAAGGTATCCGCTGCAAATATTAATAACCATCAAATTGTAAAATAGCGAAATATGAGAGAACCAAATTATCACCTTAAATCGACTAAACGCCCTTGGATTGTGGTAATTGCAGCGAATAAGAAGAGCGACAAAGTTTATCTTGTACGGTGCCCTAGTGGTGGTGATAAGAACGGTAAGTAGTGGGCAGGGTAGAAGCCTGGAATCAGAATGTGGGGAAAATCATAAGATTGGGAGACGACTTGCGGTTGAAAACTTGCGTTCCAGACAAATTTTGACAAACTTTGGATTGTAGGGGAAAAAGTGGTTGAGAAATAATGGATTGGCTGAGTAGCAGGTCGGAAGCGAGCAGGTCGATAGTAAATTGACGGAATTAGGGATGAAAAGACCAACAACGAAGAGGATTAGGGTAGGGCGACATTGTAGAGGAACTCAGTGAAAAAAAGGAAAGGCGGTTAATTGAACGGTGGGCGGAAGAAACTGATTGTGACGGAGAAACAACAATACCAGAAAAACTGCAAATAGCAGCGGCAGAATCCGCTTCTAATCTGTCGCTAAATAGGCCTTAGCGACAGAGTTCCTATATAAGTGTGTGGTCGGTAAAAAGCATGACGGTGTCTGTATCAGATTTTGCGACGGAATTTAGCATGAGTTTTCCGATATTTTTCCGTCAATTTTCTAATTATATAATAAAAATATTTTTTTACTATTTTTTTTAATTTATACACCGACTATTTACCGACGAATAATTAATTTATAATAAATTATTATTTATAAAAAGCGTTGGTAAAACCTTGCTAATTGCCAAGGGATTAGCGACGGAAATTAAATTGAAGTAAACTTAACCTTACTTTTTTAGTTGGTAATCCGTCGCTATTCCCCTTCTGATCTGCATACATACATACATTATATATATATATATATATATATATACACACACACACATATATATATACACACAACAAACATCATTCAACTATGAACACTGAAACAAATAACATATTAAAAAAACAAAGATAAATTAGCCAACAACATTAATTTAGAACTTAAAAGAACATTCATTATCACATACAACAAAACCACAACATCCATAATCTTTCATCAATTCATACACCAAGCTAAATTATGAACAACAAAACTATTCAGTTGATGCTAACATTATCCATAAAATTGCACTGTTGTGATTAATCTTTTGTAAAATTATAAGCCATGGACTACTTCACTTCATCTTCATCTCTCAAACTCATACTGCCAATTCTCTTCCTCCTCTTTTCGGCACTTTTGAGATACCTAACCTTCCATTCTTCTACCAAATATTCATCTCGTCTTGTCGCTACAAACATCATCAAGAAAAAGATGGTCTTTAGTACAGAAATGGTGGATGCCAGTGCAAGTATAAAGTTACCTGTTTTCCTTCAATGGCAGTGCGTCCAGTAGAGACCGCATCATTGCTGGAACCTGCAACAACACAAAGATAAGTAGAGCTATCATTGTCGGAAGAAACTATCTTCATTATGTGAAAAATATAACAGGTATGAAAAAACCATTCAAGTATTCATGCTTACATATATCCCTAGTTCCATGTGAAGATAGGATATCATGAAATCGCTGGCCAGTGCAGGCATAAAGTTGCCTTTTTCACCTCGGTAAATGAATAAGCACCTAATGAGGCTAAGAAAAAAGAAATAAAGGAAGATAAAGCAAGATTATGAACCACGAAATTAAGCAGCATAATAAAAAGATTAGTACAATTCAAGGGTGTCACCTCCTTGGTACAACAAATAAGCATTTAACATGTTGAAAGTGCAGTTTACCTTTACTGCGCATATATTAGGTAGACTTGTATGGATGGATCACTTCAGTACAGTTGTATGCATTTGCACTAGTGGAACCACTAGCGTTCTAGTAGACTTGTATGGATGGATAACTACACTACATACAAAAATTGTTTGTGCTATTCAAGTATATTGGTAGAAATAGATTCGAATTTCTCATATCCACAAACTGTTTAGGGTATAAAGTATGGTGGAAAAAAAAAATTCAACTTGCATATTAGTACAAGCCTATACCATGCGAAAATTGTAAGGTATAATTGTTATGAAAACTGCGCCTTTGCGGAAGCGACCAGGATCTTCTTCACTCAATTACTTAAAGATGATTTCTATGGAAACAAACACAGATATGAAATCACACGCACAAACACAAGATATTCCACCCAACCACCCTCTTTATTGATTCACAAAAACAAATTTTGTTTACACTCAATGGACCAAAACCAACAATAAACAAAATTACAAGAATCAATAACCTCATTGAGAAAGGGAAAGAATATCTAGATGACTAACACTCTTTGTTGGAGAAAGAGAACAATGAAGAACGACGGCTAACCCTTGGATTAACTTGGAGGCACCAATAGGAATAACTTCTCTCAGCCCTCAATTCCTAATCTTCCTCTCTAAGGCACACAAGCCCTAGAGGCACACAGCCTCCACTCTATTCGGTCATACATTAATCCAACCCTATGTGCTGCTTTTATAGAAGAATAGGAGGCTTAGGAAAAATATCCAATTTTCCCCTTAAAGATATATTAGGAATATATCCCCTCAATACTTGCAGAATAAGTCACAGAAAGACCGATCAAAATCTAGCAATAAATCCGCTCAAACGCCAAACTGCTCCTTTTAACCTTCTTTATGTTGCTGCACCATCTCCTCTACCGCCAAGCACATCCACGCCTTGTCTCTATCAACATATGTGATTTTCATGTCACAAATCACAACACTCCACCTTGATATGAAATCACATCAGCAACAAGTCATCCGACTTCCATGGACATGTGAAATCACCATCACAATGTTCCACCTTAATCTGAAATCATATCAACACTCCAACAATCACCAACCAAGTCAACCTAGCTCTTTCAATGACACCTTCTCTCAATTAAACCAACCTCGATTTCTGGGCAATGAGATACACCCCACAATCTCGATTTCAGGGCAACGAGATACACCCAGTCGATTTGAAAGACTACGACCACACCTCAGTTACAAACACAACCCACCGTCTGCAAAAGATGCATCTACCACCATGAGATGCACCATGCATCAACCAACGGTCTAAAAGTGCTTGCAATTCCACAACGACACCCGTCTACCACTTGATCTGAGCTCCTTCCTCGATCACTCCGTATCCCTCGAGCATCATCAACGTGAAAACCCTAGTCGAACACATCAGCAGTGACCAAATTAACCTCTCCACCTTGTTGTGGACTAGGTTCTTCAACCGCCACTCGTCTTCCACATCGACACCCGTCTACCACTTGACATGAGCTCCTTCCTTGATCACTCCTGATCCCTCGAGCATCATCAACGTGAAGAACTCTGTCGAAAACATGAACCGAATCACCAAGGTATAGGCAAACCAAACCAATTGCCAACATCTTCGTCTTCTTCCATCTTCCCTCATCCATGTCTGAGGGCTTCTCTTCATCTCCATCAACCAAACCATTGAGGCCTTCAAATCCCCAATCAAAATTAGTCATCACCAACAACGCCATCATATCCGACGTAAAAAAAATCAATTTTTTCAACAAAAAAACAATTTTTTCAACAAAAAATCAATTTTTTCTGATCAAAAATTAATTTTTCCAATCCAAAATCACTCTAAGCTTTGTGATGATCTAGCTCCGATAACAACTGTTATGAAAACTGCGCCTTTGCGGAAGCGACCAGGATCTTCTTCACCCAATTACTTAAAGATGATTTCTATGGAAACAAACACAGATATGAAACCACACGCACAAACATAAGATATTCCACCCAACCACCCTCTTTATTGATTCACAAAAACAAATTTTGTTTACACTCAATGGATCAAAACCAACAATAAACAAAATTATAAGAATCAATATCCTTATTGAGAGAGGGAAAGAATATCTAGATGACTAACACTCTTTGTTGGAGAAGGAGAACAATGAAGAACAACGGCTAACCCTTGGATTAACTTAGAGGCACCAATAGGAATAGCTTCTCTCAGCCCTCAATTTCTAATCTTCCTCTCTAGGGCACACAAGCCCTAGAGGCACACAGCCTCCACTCCATTCGGTCATATATTAATCCAACCCTATGTGTTGCTTTTATAGGAGAATAGAAGGCTTAGGAAAAATATCCAATTTTCCCCTTACAGATATATTAGGAATATATCCCCTCAATACTTGCAGAATAAGTCACAGAAAGACCGGGTCAAAATCTAGCAATAAATCCGCTCAAACGCCAAACTGCTCCTTTTAACCTTCTTTCTGTTGCTGCACCATCTCCTCTACCGCCAAGCACATCCATGCCTCGTCTCTATCAACATATGTGATTTTCATGTCACAAATCACAACACTCCACCTTGATATGAAATCACATCAGCAACAAGTCATCCGACTTCCATGGACATGTGAAATCACCATCACAATGCTCCACCTTAATCTGAAATCATATCAACACTCCAACAATCACCAACCAAGTCAACCTAGCTCTTTCAATGACACCTTCTCTCATTTAAACCAACCTCGATTTATGGGCAACGAGATACACCCCACAACCTCGATTTCAGGGCAACGAGATACACCCAGTCGATTTGAAAGACTATGACCACACCTCAGTTACAAACACAACCCACCGTCTGCAAAAGATGCATCTACCACCATGAGCTGCACCGTGCATCAACCAACGGTCTAAAAGTGCTTGCAATTCCACAACGACACCCGTCTACTGCTTGATCCGAGCTCCTTCCTCGATCACTCCGGATCCCTCGAGCATCATCAACGTGAAGACCCCAGTCGAACACATCAGCAGTGACCAAATTAACCTCTCCACCTTGTTGTGGACTAGGTTCTTCAACCGCCACTCGTCTTCCACATCGACACCCGTCTACCACTTGACATGAGCTCCTTCCTTGATCACTCCTGATCCCTCGAGCATCATCAACGTGAAGACCCCTGTCGAAAACATGAACCGAATCACCAAGGTATAGGCAAATCAAACCAATTGCCAACATCTTCGTCTTCTTCCATCTTCCCTCATCCATGTCTGAGGGCTTCTCTTCATCTCCATCAACCAAACCATTGAGGCCTTCAAATCCCCAATCAAAATTAGTCATCACCAACAGCGCCATCATATCCGACGTAAAAAAAAATCAATTTTTTCAACAAAAAATCATTTTTTTCTGATCAAAAATTAATTTTTCCAATCCAAAATCACTTTAAGCTTTGTGATGATCTAGCTCCGATACCAACTGTTATGAAAACTGCGCCTTTGAGGAAGCGACCAGGAACTTCTTCACCCAATTACTTAAAGATGAATTCTATGGAAACAAACACAGATATGAAACCACACGCACAAACACAAGATATTCCACCCAACCACCCTCTTTATTGATTCACAAAAACAAATTTTGTTTACACTCAATGGATCAAAACAAACAATAAACAAAATTACAAGAATCAATAACCTTATTGAGAAAGGGAAAGAATATCTAGATGACTAACACTCTTTGTTGGAGAAGGAGAACAATGAAGAACGACGGCCAACCCTTGGATTAACTTAGAGGCACCAATAGGAATAGCATCTCTCAGCCCTCAATTTCTAATCTTCCTATCTAGGGCACACAAGCCCTAGAGGCACACAGCCTCCACTCTATTCGGTCATACATTAATCCAACCCTATGTGCTGCTTTTATAGGAGAATAGAAGGCTTAGGAAAAATATCCAATTTTTCCCTTAAAGATATATTAGGAATATATCCCTTCAATAATTGCAGAATAAGTCACAGAAAGACCGGGTCAAAATCTAGCAATAAATCCGCTCAAACGCCAAACTTCTCCTTTTAACCTTCTTTCTGTTGCTGCACCATCTCCTCTACCGCCAAGCACATCCACGCCTCGTCTCTATCAACATATGTGATTTTCATGTCACAAATCACAACACTCCACCTTGATATGAAATCACATCAGCAACAAGTCATCCGACTTCCATGGACATGTGAAATCACCATCACTATGCTCCACCTTAATCTGAAATCATATCAACACTCCAACAATCACCAACCAAGTCAACCTAGCTCTTTCAATGACACCTTCTCTCATTTAAACCAACCTCGATTTATGGGCAATGAGATACACCCCATGTAACACCCCACCTCCGTTAAGGTCACTCACAAAGGGAATGCCTTAACTTTGGTGGAGCATTTTAGTAAACAGAACAGAAACTTACAAGACAGATAAAACAATACTTGAAAAATTTTAACTTTATTACAGCGGAAACAGAAATCAATATGGTTACATCCTTTCAAATCCCAGAATTCAAGTACAAAATATCAGTCTTGTACAAAAGCCTTCAAAATGCATGGTTTAATATCATAATCCCCATAGAACGGAAGCTATACAGAGCCAAGCCATACTTCAAGCACTTCAACCAAAGAGAATCCGGATCAAGCAAAAGTATTCCCTCCTTAGATAACCTGGGGGGGGAAACGGAAGAAAGGAGGCAAAACAACAAGGGTCAGACAAAAAGTCTGGCAAGTCCAGTGACTTTCAGCATATGAACAGATAATAATAATATGATATGAACTTAAAACTGGATGTGAGATAACTGTAACAGGTGTAGCAGATATAACAGAAGAACAGAATGACATAAACTATTGCTTCACGCTTCTCTGCACTAATACTAGTATAACAGAATTAGGTGTCACCCTAATGTCTAAACTGAAGCAGGAACGGGTACAGAATAATTTAACAGAAACAGAATGCTAATAATGGGCCTTTACTACCCGATCAGAAACAGACAGATGCAGAAACAGATTAATCCCCACGGAAACAGAATGTAGAATTAGGTGTACACTAGTAATGGGCCTTTACCACCCGAACAGACGGTACCACACAGAAACAGACAGGTGTTACCACCCAACAGAAACAGACGGTACCAACAGAAACAGACAGAACTAAGTGTACCCTAAAACCCTACCCCAAGCGATCGGCTCCCTAATACATAAATATCCTGTGTCGGCCCCACAGTAGGGTGTATCACTCCCTAAAGTGACAACCAATTGGCACAGACCTATTTACAGATGTCACGGCGTCTTACATCCTCAGAGGCAGACCGGGATCCATGCACGCACATGACCCGGTTGGAACGCACCATCAACACCCCTCGCCATTATCAGAATGAACCACTTATAATTAGTTCAGTAAGCGTGCCCGGACCCTGCCTACTGTTGGGTCAAAGTTTTGATACCAGAAAGGGTTACTGACTAATATGAGTCCCAAACAACAGATGACACAAGTAATTCCCCTCCTAACCTTGTGTCCCCAGACTAACAGATTTCAGATTAACTTGTTTACAAGTTCAGACATACAGAATTCAGATTTACTAGTTCACAGATTAAGAAATCAAGTTAACAGGTTTTCAGACTAACGGATCAGATGTTCGGATTAACAGGCTTACAGATTAACTGGTTCCAGATTATCTAACTTTGTATTGGGCCTACGGATTCACGAAACGGGTTTATCAGATTCATTGGTCCAATTGGTTTAACCTTACCCAACACGTTTTAGACATCATAATTATCTCAGATTTTCATTAATTAAATATTAATGCCCAAACCTCTCACATCAGACTGACAGTTTGCGGCTACTGGTTAGGCCGGTTGGTTCCGGGCAGGTTTCTGTCGCAAACTGAGTCTAACCTCGGGTTTCTAGCACGTTATGACTAACATCTCACATTAGAACCTATTGTTTGCGACCACTGGATTATGCCGGGCGGTTCCGGGCAGAATTACGCCGCAAACTCATTCTAACCTCGAGTTAGCCATGTTTATCTTTGCGGCCAATTAATTAATGATTTACCATTTATACCCACGCCTAATATACATGTCAATTATTCATAACTATAGCCAATTCAGATTATGTCAATAGCGGACTAATTATACCAACTCAACAGATATAGCAGATAACAGATTTCTCAGATTAGGCGACTTAGCAGATTAAGCAAACTAGCAGATTTAGTATTTTCAACGGACTTAGCAGATGACAGATTTGGCAGATGAACAAATCTAGCAGACTAGGCAGTAGAGCAGAACTAGCAGATTAAGCAATATAACAGAACTAGCAGATTAGGTAATGTAACGCAACTAGCAAATTAGGCAAATATAACAAATTTACTCACTTCTTAAAGTTTCATACCTTGCCTAATTATAAATCTTGCCTAAGTTCACGTGCATAAATAATAGTCTTGATTCACAATATTATCATATACCCTATGTTTGTATTAAATTTACATAGCACAGATTATGGTCATAACTTTACCATATACCATATGTTCCAAATTTTTATTAAACTTGCATTTTACAGCAGATTCACATATAAATTATACCAAATATAACCGTTAATTACAATGCATGCCATATATCCAAAAATCCCTATTTAGGTGTAATCGCAATAATAGATATCCTAATTAATGTAAATCTTTACACCTAAGTTTCCATATCTTCTTCTTTTTAAGTCATGAATCATTATGCAAACTATACCCAACAATCTAAATCTTTAAATCATATCTTCTAAAAATCAGATCTTGACTTTTATATGCATTTTGTCCAAAGTCTCAAATCATATGTAATCTTACAATGGTTCCTCTCTTCTTTTATCACAGAATATGCATAGGTCTAAAACTAGTTTACAACATATGCTTATTTTTCTAATTAATTACAGATCTAAATAACATATGTTCATTTCTCTAATTAGTTACAGATCTAGAATACAACGTACACTATGCATACAACATATATAAATTACATGTTTACAGTCAAATTCATGCATCCAATCCCAAGTCATATGTCAATATATTTTATGCCTCAGATCTAAAGTCATACGTTCAATTCAGTCTTGTCAAATTTCGCATCATTCATTATTTGTCCCAAAATTTGCGTTCATACGTTAATCTCTTATGAGATTAGGCACAGGCTCGTGGTAGCCTGGCTATAGAAACAGAAAGGAAGCAGAAAGGGATACAGAACAGTCACAGAAAAACAGATCTGACAGATATACAATCTCAGATTCAGATTTAAAAGCATATCAGAATTATAATTAATGTTTATAGCAGAAAATAACTGTACTTTCCTGGATTGGATTAAAGAAAGAACTTTAGTTGTTACAGAATTGTTGCAGAAGCTTTTATCTCAAATTTGAATTGAATTTCCTAGGTTGATGTTGATTAGCTTCTAGTTTTGATTCCAGCAGAGTAGCGACGCCATTTTTATTTTTACTAGAACAGAGGCAGAGAAGAAGCAGAATAGAATTGTGTGTAGAGAAGGATGGGTTTGGGGCTGTTTAAATAGGTTTAGGCAGATGAATCTAGACAGAAAACGAGACCAGATACATCAGAACGCACCCAGGCAGAAAAGCAGATTCGGGAGGCAGGTCGACCCCCAGGTCGACACTAGGGTCGACTCTAGGGTCGACCCCCTGGGGGTAGGTCGACTCTAGGGTCGACCCCCTGGGGGCAGGTCGACTCTAGGGTCGACTCCCCAGTCGACCTGGTCTGTGCTGTTTAATTTTTTTTGAACTTTGGAAGGCCATAACTTCGTCATATGGACTCCGATTTACGAAATTTCGGACTCTATTTCGCGTATTTTTCCGAGACGAACGCAATGGCACAACCCGTTTCCCTTGATTCTGATTTTATATTTTAATTATACTCATATTTGTAGTTCTTAAGTTCACAGAAAATACGGGGTGTTACACCCCACAACCTCGATTTCAGGGCAACGAGATACACCCAGTCGATTTGAAAGACTACGACCACACCTCAGTTACAAACACAACCCACCGTCTGCAAAAGATGCATCTACCACCTTGAGCTGCACCGTGCATCAACCAACGTTCTAAAAGTGCTTGCAATTCCACAACGACACACGTCTACCACTTGATCTGAGCTCCTTCCTCGATCACTCCGGATCCCTCGAGC
Organism: Allium sativum; assembly: GCA_030737875.1. Lineage (NCBI taxonomy): Eukaryota > Viridiplantae > Streptophyta > Magnoliopsida > Asparagales > Amaryllidaceae > Allium > Allium sativum. Next base: position 156,926,722 of record CM060912.1, read on the forward strand.
ATCATCAATGAGAAGACCCCAGTCGAACACATCAGCAGTGACCAAATTAACCTCTCCACCTTGCTGTGGACTAGGTTCTTCAACCGTCACTCGTCTTCCACATCGACACCCGTCTACTACTTGACATGAGCTCCTTCCTTGATCACTCCTAATCCCTCGAGCATCATCAACGTGAAGACCCCTATCGAAAACATGAACCGAATCACCAAGGTATAGGCAAACCAAATCAATTGCCAACATCTTCGTCTTCTTCCATCTTCCCTCATCCACGTCTGAGGGCTTCTCTTCATCTCCATCAACCAAACCATTGAGGCCTTCAAATTCCCAATCAAAATTAGTCATCACCAACAACGCCATCATGTCCGACGTAAAAAAAATCAATTTTTTCAACAAAAAGTCAATTTTTTCTGATCAAAAATCAAATTTTCCAATCCAAAATCACTCTAAGCTTTGTGATGATCTAGCTCCGATACCAACTGTTATGAAAACTGCGCCTTTGTGGAAGCGACCAGGATCTTCTTCACCCAATTACTTAAAGAAGATTTCTATGGAAACAAACACAGATATGAAATCACACGCACAAACACAAGATATTCCACCCAACCACCCTCTTTGTTGATTCACAAAAAAAAATGTTTACACTCAATGGATCAAAACCAACAATAAACAAAATTACAAGAATCGGTAACCTTATTGAGAAAGGGAAAGAATGACGGCTAACCCTTGGATTAACTTGGAGGCACCAATAGGAATAGCTTCTCTCAGCCCTCAATTCCTAATCTTCCTCTCTAGGGCACACAAGCCCTAGAGGCACACAGCCTCCACTCTATTCGGTCATACATTAATCCAACCCTATGTGCTGCTTTTATAGGAGAATAGAAGGCTTAGGAAAAATATCCAATTTTCCCCTTAAAGATATATTAGAAATATATCCACTTGATACTTGCAGAATAAGTCACAGAAAGACCGGGTCAAAATCTAGCAATAAATCCGCTCAAACGCCAAACTGCTCCTTTTAACCTTCTTTCTGTTGCTGCACCATCTCCTCTACCGCCAAGCACATCCACGCCTCGTCTCTATCAACATATGTGATTTTCATGTCATAAATCACAACAATAATGACATTGTACAGAAAACTGCAACATTAGTTTTATAAATTATTAGCAGTCCAGAGAAATACCAACCGATCAAGATAACGCTTATGATGTGGTCAGTTCACTGCAGCCTAATAAAGGATGTTCGTACGTACGCATGATGAATTGACAAAAGTTGGTTCTTTTGAGAAGAAACTAGACACTGATACCATGCAACAAAAGCTTGGAGATTCAACTATTTCACATTTAGATAAGCAACGGGTTAAATGGAAACACAATAAGCTGATATGGCAACTGAAAAAACAGAGAGGAAAGCAACTCTGCTAGTGATTAATAATGATAAGAAAATAGTGTCATTACTAAATAAATCACATACTTTAGACAATACAAATGTGGCCGCTCCTTGTACTAACAAAGGAAAAGGACCCGCGTTGAAACAAACTGATACACCTCTACATAACCCTTTCAAGTTTCACCAGCTTAAGCAGTGATACAGTACCGTCAAATAATAGTTCAACATTGGAGAAGCATGATCAAATAATAGTTCTACGACAATAAGACAGTAATTGTTGAGGAATATGTCAACAGGATGTCGAGTGAAAAAGGACTCAGTGCAGTAGATGACTACTACAGTGAGCCTTCCCAATAGTTCATCAATAATGTGGCATCACATATTCAAGAAGTTTATAACCCCTCGAAAAAACATAAACTTTTCAAGTGTAGATCCAGAAAATCCAGCCTATATTCAAAAAATTACTCAATTTAATAAGAATTGGAATGCAATACACAAACTATTTGGTTTAGTTTTGGTTTCTTCTAAAAAAATTACAATAGTTAGTGGTGTTTCCATAACTACAATGTTAGTTCAAATTTAACAGTCTAAATTATGCATTTTCTGATTCCGTTCTTTTTCCTTTGGCTATGCTGGTACATAAAGACTAAAAATAGATATAAACAAACATATTTTTTCTAAAGTGCTACCCAGATTTTTTTAATTTGGTAACTATGGACCAATAGTGCAAACATTATAACTTATAAATACACCTTTACAGTTATCACCTACATATGTATGTAGTCAGTGTTAGCTAGAAGTGGAGTTATTTTTGTCATAATATTAAGTTTGTTTGTAGAGTAACAAAGTAGTTTGACTTAGTTTTTGTTCTTTGTGGCTGGAAACAACGAGCGGAAATTTGATTATCTTTTAAAAGAACAATCTATAACTTGACAGACAACCTGTGATATAGGTGGATGATGAGAGATAAGGAGATTTATATACATTAAATTATAATTATAGTTCATGATTTCAATCACAATCTCCATACATAAGAAAATTTTAACATACCAAAGCCCAATCAAATTGAGTAAAGAAAACAAATTAAAAACTTCTAAAGGAATAATTTCACACTATCATTACTCGAAACCAGTATTACACAAGCTGATTCTAGAATTACCACGTGAGAAAACAGTCGTACAGATTAGATTTAAATTGATTCAGCGAAAATTAATTCATTGCAAAAAAAAAAAAAAAAAAAAAAACAGGAAGAGGTGGTGCTTACATTAGGGGAAGAGCTGAAGATGCCCTGTAGATTATGAGCTATCGACCACTAGTATGCCGAAAGAAGAAGACAACCCGATGCCGAGCACCAAGAAGCGAAACAAAACTTTGAAACCAAAATCGACATAGCAGAATTTCAAACCATATTGTAGATCTTGACGCAAAGCACCAGGAAGCGAAACCAAGTTTTGAAACTTAAGGAGAAGCATAGAAGCCGAAACCAACTTTGGAAAATTGAAATATTTTTTAAAATTTTGATATTTTGATTGACTGATTTAGGGTTAGAGGTTGAAAGGGGATCTCGATCTATGAACCAAAGCGGAAGTGGAATGGGGAGGCAAGAAATTTTGGGATGCGAAACGTAAAATTTAGACACAAAATGGGCGAGTTAGCCGCGAAATTTTTGTTCCCACCCGCTATTCTATCAGTAAACTGAAAATTGCATTGAATAAGAACTAATGTTGATTATTATGTACAATAATAAATTATTAACAATAATCATAGAATATTGGTTATTAAATATTAATTATTAAAAGTTGATTGCAATTATCAGTCTACATTATTATACTTATATATCAAATATTAACTATTTATTATATAATAATCATTATTAATTATTAAAATATAACTCTTAGTTACTAACTATTATTGATTAATTATTATTTCATGACTATAATTGAATGTTAATCAAACATATACACTATTTAATTATTATTATTAGTAATTATTAGTTATTACATATTCAGTCTTAATTATTAAAAATTATATCAATTATTAAATAATTACATATTCAGAATGGATGGCAGCGTTGACATGTATAGAATTAGAGATTAGGTTTGAGAATGAGTTTGAACTTTTTAGATATGAGAATAAATAAATATAAATCAATACGGGTAATGGCACTTGAATGAAATCTAAATGATGAAGCCAAATGTTTCACGCGTTGGAGTAAAAATTTCACATGTAGAGCCAACGTTTAAACAAATTGTACTTTATCTTAGTCAGAATTTATAGAAAATTTTAAAATTAGAATATAAAGTATTATACAATTTAAATTAAACTATTAAATGAACTTTTTCAATATTTTAAAGTTTAGAAATTTTGGTTATTTCATGTCAAAAAATAATTGGTTTTATAAACTTTATGATTTATTTCAAATTTATTCAAGATGATTTAAATTTTTAAAAATTTTCAAAATATAAAATATAATTATCATAATTATAAAATATAAGTATCAACTGTAATTATTAAATACAATTATTCAAAATTAATTATTGAATATTAGATATCACTTCATAAGTATTAAATTTTATTATTAACTATTAACAAATTATTATAATAAACTGATATTTTCATCTCTTGCAAATCTGTAGGAATTCTGCTGCAAAATAGTTTCGATAAATATTCATCGGTATTATGCCTGAATTTGCAGCGGAAAATAGCAGCAGAAATTTTCTGTCGGTAATTTGACGCAATTTGCGACGGCTTAGTGAGGGATGACAGAAGACGACGGTAATAAATAAAAGAAAAAAATTGAAAAAACAAAAAACCACCCCTTGCAGATCACATGGAAATCCGTTGCAAATTAGCGACGGAAATTTCCGCTTCTAAATATTTGACGCTAAATCAGTGTTTTCTTGTAGTGGAAAAACGCGTGAGTAAAAGAGGGACACATGTCGCAACCTAAACAGCTTGGTTTCTGCTTTCCAGTATAAGTAATAGATACCAAATTCTTTTACTAAAATGGTTTCTAATCCTACTTCACTATACGAAGTTATTTTCTAAATTGTTTTCCAATCTACTAGTATAAATTTATACAAACCTTTTTCTCATTCGTATGAGAAATCTAATTAAACTCCTTAGTAAAAACAAGGACTATGAATCCTTGTGTTTGCTTTGATGGTTAATTCTTAGACTCACTCGATTGAACATTGTGGCAATGATAGTTTTGTACTTCTAGTGGAAAATACAACTCGTTCGTAAATATTTGAGTACAGCAAGCGGTTATGGGACATGTAGCTTAACTCTTATATTTACTGGCTTGGGGTAATTTACACTTGTAATGACCCGAAAATCTGGTCCAATTTGAGCTGACTAAATAACACAAGTCCAACCCCAATTACACTGGAAAATCAGAACACTAATAGAAAGAAAACAGAGGGTGAGGAAAGATAAGATAGAAACTTAGAATAGAAGAAGAAGAAGAAGAAGAAGAAGAACACAACATCAGAGTAACACGAATCTCACAGCGGAACGAACAACATATAATAGGTAATATATCCTTGAAATAAAATCATTATATGTATACAATAACATTTATCAGAGTACAACACTTACAACTCAGCGGAAATAACTATAGCTATATAATCCTGAAGCCTCCTGCTCCAAGCTCTTCCAGTATATCTGTAAATCCCGACTACTTGACTGCCCGTACAAATTTAGGCACCCAAGAGTTTAGGGAAACAAACAAATAAACCCCGTGTCAGTCATGGGACTAGTATGAGTAAAATAGTTTGAGCCATTAAACGATATCTCATAAGACCACGCCGTATAACGGAACGGGTTTTTCCCTTATGAGAATCCAAAATGTTTTTATATCAAAAACCTTTTGATATTATAATAATGTCTATCAACCACAGTATAATAATCATCTAGCAGAAAAGCTTTCATCTCACGTTCTACATATATAGTATACAATCAAAACCGCAAGCACGTATTGGGTAATGGATTTCCAACTATGACAAGGTATGGAACCACCTTTCGATAGTGTACCTCTAGAAAGGAATACACTGGGTTCAACAAGAACATCTTGCAACCCGGCCACACATGACCTACCACTCATTTCGCTTGAGTGTATCGAATGTATATCACCAACGGTTGGGATCAGCAACCGTTTCCCGAATGGGACAGTATTGACAATAGATTTTTAGAAATAAATGAAACTCTAGATCAGGTGATTATACACCCTACTTCGGAGCGACCGACTTAGCCATGTTGCCTGCCCGATTTCTGTCATTTACCCGTTGATGAGGCTTGAGGTTACGCCTTATCATCACATCAGATTCACTTCGAATGCCACATTGTCAGATCCATTGAAAATCACTAATTGACCTCTACAACAGTACATTACGTGTTAGCTAAAGAAGTTTCCTTCTTCGCTTCCACTCTTGGTACGGTTGAAGAAATCAATGTACGTGACCTTTCTGGAAATACTATGTCATACATTCATCCATACAAGTCATCCAGGAACAGGATGAACCGAAGGCACTATTCAGTATATCCATCTTAGGCACTGTTATCTAAGACTTATACAATAGCCCTTGCACTTTACTCCGTCTTCAATTATCTTTGGCATATATGATTCGCAACGCTTATACCAATACAGAGTGGTTCTTTGGATAATAATCCAACCGGTCTCTCCATATTAACAACGTTAAAATGGTCAAAACTTCGATAGTCTGTGATTTAACCATCAAAGAAAAACAGGTCTGCAAACAACGATAATATTTCCAAATGGAAATTTTATCAATCAATCATCAATCATATATATATATATATACACCTATATATATATTTCCTTATTTTCTATGTTTAGAAAATATACGTTATTAACACTGGTAAACATTTCCATTGTTTATTTACATATCACTATCATTTCACAACTATCAGTCCCTGACTGTAAACTAGTAGGAGAACGATTCTCTAAGTATAAACCCCGAAGGCCGAAACCAACATCAGATCGATACTCAGAAAACTATTCGACTTAACTAATCTCTAGTCAGTTTCTAATCTTGTTTAACTCTATTTCTTTTAACTATGTTCGATTAACTTCTTTTGAATAACTATGTTCAATTAACTTCTTTTGAATAACTATGTTCAATTGACTCCTTTTTGATGACTCTATTTGATAACTCTAATCGACTAACTCTTTTCTATCTTGTAAATTTCCTTTTATAATCCTATTTATTTTTCCAATAAATATTCCTTTATTCTATTTATTTATCAAATAAATATTCCTTTATTCTATTTATTTACTTTCTACGTAAATATCTTTCTTTATACTTCTATTTACTTCTTAAATAAATATCGTTTTACACTTCTATTTACTTGCTAAGTAAAAAATCATTTTATAAAATTCTTTGATTTTATAATTATTCCCTTTCTAAATATGTCCTATTTATAAATATTCCAATTTATAAATATTTTATTTTCAATATCACTTCGAAAATTCCCTTATCAACATTCCGGTATGTTATGGTATTCAACATATCAAATCACGATGATCAATATCGTCCAAACACATATAATTGACAACAGATTATATATCACATCATATATCACAATATATGAAAAACAATAAAATAACTGTTGAGGAATCCAGTCGGATTCCTCCAACCTGTTTCCCTGCATCCACAGATGTTACACAATAAAATCAACATCACTTTCAGATCCATATGATATATTCTGTTAAACAGAATCAATATAGAAATTCAACTAACTGACTAGCAGTTCAATCAAACAGTCAACACACAGTCAATCAGCCAATATTTAACAGTTCTAAAAATACAACATGAAATTATAAGTTGTTCAGAGTTAGTGAGATTTACTCACATTCGCAGTTCATCGTTAAAGAACGATAAACTGTTGTTTGATTTGAATCAAACAATTTATTTCGCCATAAATTCAAACGAGCACCAATCCACTTCCAGTCAGTTCCAGTGCATAGCCACCGTCCATACGATCCTGACGGATCTTGTTTCGCTGAATTCCGACATCGTATGACAAAGTTATGAAACAAACAAGTTAATGCATTATCGTTTGAATTAAAATAGATTTCTAGTTATACTTAAATGAATTGGGCTTTACCCAATATTTCTTTGCCGGCCCATTAACACTTCCCAGGCCCAACCCTTATACAGACCCGCATACCCCCCATTTATCTTCCTCAATCGAAATGTTGTGCCCTTCCTCCACCATTACAACCACTTCGCCGATCCCGTTCTCCATCATCTCTTATCGATTTCAAAAACAAACTTCACCATGATCTTCTCCTGCAAAATCTCTTCGACTTCGTACCCTCATCATCGAACCCGCACCCCATCTTCTCCGTGTGTTACCCAGGCATTCACGATGGGTACAGTACATTGATCGAACTGTTTTTGCTCAGAAAAACCCCAAAATTTCAAGAATAATACCAAACTCCATCACAAGCATTAATACGAACTCAAACTCCCACATCAATGCCTAAATTTCAAGAAAAACCGTACCCTAGGCGCTGATGTTCACACACGCGTTCCAGGAAGTTGGATCGCACGCTACACAAAGCATATCAGATTGAAGAGGGCGGCTTCACAAATCCATTCATATTTGTTTCATGATTTCTAGAGATTTATTCTATTTGATTTTGAATTTAGAAGAATCGGTTTTCACGTTTTGAGATAGAGGAAAAGAAATGGAAACCGCGGCTGGTTTCTAAGTTTCGGGTTAGGTCTTAAGGGATGGGAGGGGAGGTATTTATAAGGATTTGGTTTAGATATTTTGTTAGGTTATTTTATTTATATCGTTTTATATCTGTTTTTTCTTTCTATAAATTCGTGTGATTACATACGATACCCAAAAATCACGAAACTGGAAATGTAGCTAGAGTTCGACATCACGGTCCCAACGAAACTGGTTTCGTCGAATTCTGACTTCGTATGTTCACACAACGTATTTTTAACCGTCGAAATACTGACTGTTTCTCACTCTAAAAATCCATACGACCACACAGTGACTCTAAAAATCACGAAACTGGAATCTAACAATAATTTAGTATTGCGGATCCAACAAAATTGGTTTCGTCGAAAACCGAGGTCATTTGCAAAACTGGCTATTTTTAAAGCTCTGAATGACCCATTTAAATATATAAATATATTTAAATATAATTAAATTAAGTATAAAAATATTTATATTATCGTATATATTCTAAACAGAATATCATACAGCTCCACTGGGATTTATAACTCGATATTTCAAATCTGGGTCAACCCGATATTCGATTTATATTGAAATTCCTTTTTAAAATATAAATCATTCCTTTATAAATTATAAAGAAATTCCACAATGACTTTTCTAAAATTTGATTTGTACATAAATAAAAATCTACACGACGAAATCCCGATTTTTCTCTTCCACTAGAAAGATATACTCCACCAGCTCCTAACGTTTCTTGTTTCACAGAAATCCGGCTTAAAACAAATCATGTACCTTCAGTTGAAGTTCAAATCACCAAATATCGAACTACAGCGCCATTTCGAGCTCGATTTTAATTATAATATAATTATACGTTCAAACTGTCTTTATTTAAATATATTCGTTATTCTAATTCAATTCCAAGCTGAATTAAATATCATGGATGATCCAATTCACACCATATCGCCATTTTAGTCAATTCTGATTATTTCAGAATTAAATATATTATTTAATTTATTATTTTAAATTAAGTATTCACCATTATTTAATTAAACCACCATTTAATTCACTATATCACTATTTATATAATTAAATAAATTAATTATAATACCTCTGCAAATGCGGGTCATTACAACACTAACAGCGATCTTCGGATTCGTCGGGAACTTCGGTTCATGTTGTTTGGAAATCTTCGGATTCGTGAGGAACTTCGGTTCATCTTGTTCGGCAATCTTCGGACTTGCGAGGAACTTCAGTTCATGTTGTTTGGCGATCTTCGGATTCGCGAGCAACTATGGTTCATGTTGTTTGACAATCTTTGAATTCGAGTGGAACATTGGTTCATGTTGTTTGGCAATCTTCGGATTAGCAAGGAACTACGGTTCAAATTTTATAATGTGTGGCGATCTTCGGATTTGTGGGAAGCGATCTTTGGATTCACGGGGAACTTCGGTTGAACTTGTATGTAGTGTGTATAATGTGTGGGTTGTATAGTGGGGATCTCTTAGAGATGTTTGGTTAGACAATTTTGGGGTTTCATACGTATGGTTGAGCATGATTGTTATTGCTTATATGTCATTATCTACCTATATCTCTATTTCTATCTTTGTTTATTATGATAAGTAGAGCTAGACTGATCTGTTTATTGTATATTTTCTTATAAGTGATACTCGGGTCAGACCGAGTGTTTTAGGTGCTTCCACATGACATTTAGCGGGGACTATTCTTGGCTTTTGGCTATCTACATTTGAGTCATACTTTATGATTTATATGTATATGAATTGGTGACTCCTTATGTATTTATTCATATGTTGTATAGTGGATCTTGTTTGACCACCATCTTTGTGTATAATTATGTGTTGTATTCATATCTATTTCCGCCTTAGTGATGTGAATATCTGACTCTGATTTTATTGTTACGTATTTTATATTGATTATAAATTATATATAACCACTGTGTAGCGGATTTGAACTTGAATTAGATGTGTTGGATTTCCACTTGAGATTTGAAAAGTAAGACCACGTTATCTGGCATGTTTAACACTCGTTCAAAACTAATATACAGATGGTAGCTCCTTAACAGCCTTATTCTTTGGGTTAGTTGACATAATTTCTTGCAATGACCTTGGCTAACGTAAGTATAGATGTGGGGTGTTACATAGATTTTGAAATAAGTTCAAATCAAATTTGAATAAAAATAGCGCTACTGCAGTTAGTGACCCGAAATGGGATTTTATTGAAATGGGCTATTTTTAAATTATTAAAAATAAGAATAAATTAAGATAAATCATAATAAACGATTTGAAAGTGATTTAAATTGAATGTACTAAGTTTTGAAAAGATAAAAATCTACTTTTTGAAAATGAGTTGTTTAAGTAATGCTATTTGCAATGGTTTTTGGAACGGTTTAAACTAAAAAGGTTTTGATACAACCAATGATATCCAAATAATTTGGAAAATAATCTAATGGATTAGAATATGGATGTTAAGATATTTTGGGATTTGAAAAGTATGTAACAAATATTTTGAAGATGATAAATGATTTATAAAAGATATTTTATAAACATAGAGAATTTCAACAACTTAAATCCCAATGTTTAAATGATTTAGAAAGCAACAATATTATGGTTTGAAGATCTTGTCATTATTAATGCGAAATGATTTTCCAATTCATAAATAAAATGATTTATTATGTTACCAATGATTCAGGTAACCCGTAACTGAAAAGTGGGCACATGTGTGAAGGTATGGTTCGCTCTTGAGATAGAGGAACATACGTATATTATTGATGAAATGAAGGCTGGGACCCAGTTGCCTTGTTATCGGGAGAAACCTCCCGATCTGGTGGCATATATATTGATATGCTTGTATTGTATATATTTGAGATTTTTTTAAATCCCAAAGTGAAGTATTATTTGATATGAAAGAAATATATATTATTTCAATGATTTGAAATGAAACCGAGATTTTAAGTTTGAAGAGAATATTTTCAAAACAATGGATTTTGTAAATAAATGAATTTGATTAGATATGATAAATCTAAATATGAAGACAAAACTATTTTGGTTTTGAGTTTGTATGACTGGTATTCATAAAAGGGAAAGCGTGTCCCGTGTTATACGGTGTGGTCCTATGAATTACCTAACTTTTAAAATATAAACTTAAGATAACTGTTTTAGTTCTCACACCAGTCTCATGACTGACTCAAAGTTTATTGTTCTTTCCCTAAATTTTGGGTGCCCATATTTTTAACATGAGCAATCTAGTAGTTTTGGTTTGCAGATATTTTATAGAGCAGGTGTTGGATTGAAGCCAGAGATGTGTCCAGAACATTTCGTAGTCTTCCGCTGAGAGTTCGTGTATTTTCCGCTGTGCATTTTACTATTGTACTATGATATATTCAATGTACTCTAATATCTTCTTGTACTCTAATGTAATATTGTAATGATATTAACGTGAAAGTTCTTTTGTTTAGTTCTTATATGTTGTATACCCTAAGGCGATATGTCTTGTTGATCGGTTTAAGTCACTTCAATTATCGGTTTTAATCGGGCAAAAAGCCGGGTCGTCACAGTTAGCATCGGTACATGCGGCACCAAAATAAGCTTTATTTAACAAGAAGTTGCATTGAAAAGTGATATCCTTCAAAGTCAACATGCTTCCTTATTGGAGAAAGGCGATATCCAATGGAATTGGTCATAGTGAAGAGCGGTATTCCAATAAACTGATATCATTAAATGTTAATACCCTTTTTATTTTCATCTGAACGTAGCGACACTAATGAGCCTCTACATCAATGAGTGTCACTTTAAAACTGTGTCGACACTATGTGATAGCTTGTGAAACTAATGAACCTTGATACTTCAATTTCTTTGGAAAGTGGAGACATCAACAAGGATCGGCACTGGAAGGACGACGATACCATGCTGGTTGATCAATATGTGAGCTAACATTGAAGGCAATAACTTTCTATAAGTTGCGATACCAATGGATGGTGATACCCTCCTATTCTTAATTCTTTATTGGTGAAGAGCGATATCGCTTTGTCGATGCAAAAAGATACTAATCCATGAGTGCAACATTAATGAAAGGCGACCACCTCCTCTTCACTGATGAGGAGTGACATGCTCTTTTGTCGACATAGTTGATACGACTATAGGAGTAATAACATCGATAAGAGGTGATACAACCTTCTATACTAAAGAAGGTTGATATCCTCCATCTACATCCATGACATGGATTTTGGTGATAACGATAATCTTGATTTGGATTGATACTTTCCCTATTTTATTTTATTTTTTGGCAAAGTCTGCGGGGTTGGATGGCCCCTTCCATTTTATTTATATTATAAGGTAACTTATAAGATAAACATTAGAAACAAGGAGGTTTAGATGTAGAACATAATAGATTAAAAGAAACATAAAACTGCACCATAACCATTTAATTTTGATAGAAGTATCAAACTCAAATGGGGAGTGCAAGACTTCTCTTCTGATGTTGCTGCATATTGCATGAAAAACTTGTTCTCTATTAGTCGCTTTCCTTCGAAAAATTCTCTGATTTCTTTCTTTCTAGATTTCATTTATCATCACCTTTTTCATTATTAATTTCTCATAAATTTTCTCTTCTTTCCATCGCGTTGCCTTATATATGCTCATCCATTCTTCCTTGCTGTCAATTAATGGTGAAGCATATCCTCCTTTTTGTTTGATTTTCCTCCATAGGAACCGAACATATGAGTAGTTAAACAATAGATGTTTGACATCTTCATCCCCTAACCTGCATAGGACATATGTTTTTGATACATTCATACCTATTCTTACCAAATTCAGAAGAGTATTCATCCCATTCTGATGTACTTTCCACATTAGAAAGTTGAGCCTCTCATTGCTCTTATCATTCCAAATTCTTTTATACCGTGGAAATTTTTGCATCTGCTTTTCACCTGTTAGGGATTCATATACTATGCCAGTAGAGTGCATTTTTTGTATTTAGTCCGAACATACTCATCAGACTGACCACTGCAGTATCCTCCACCATTATGTTCTTGCCATATTCTTGGTATTGCATTGATGCTTGTACTGGGTAGGCACATTTTCCCATTGATGACATAGGAAATTGCTCTTGCATTTGGGGGTACGCCAGTTTGAATTATGATAGCATAATCAACGGTCTTAGCTAGTATAAGGCCACACTTCAACCATGGCATGCTCCATAATTTTTCCCTGCCTTCAGATGATAGTTAAATCAGTGAATAAGGCTTTACTTTCTCTCTTACTTTAATCATCGTTTTCCATACCCAGCTCTGTGTCAGTTTTGATACTACAATCCAAATATCTTCATTCTTCAGATTGTTTTTTTTTGCTCCATTTAACCATAGTGTGTTGCTATCTGAGACCAGATTGCTGAAATGTATTGAAAGCGCAGCAATGTTCCATAGATTAATATTCTTAATACCCAGACCACCTTTGTTCTTAGATTTTTCTAATCTATGGTATGTTATTGGAGACATTTTTGATATATGGATAGAGCCTGACCACAGGAAATTCCTTATTGTAGTTTTTAGCATGGATAACAGCTTGGTTGGTTAAATAAATGTCCAATACCAATATAAAATCATGGAGAATATTACGTCATTGAGTATCACTAATCTGCCTGGATGCAAAAGAAGTTTGTTTTCCCATCTAGATAAGACAAGTGATTTTCTCATGTAGTGGTAGGCATTGGGCATTAGTTATTCTCTTAGTTGCCAGGGGAATACCAAGATATGTCATGTTATCATGCATGTAACAACCCACATTTTAAGTATCGGGGGATCGTAAAATATTTTTATTTATTTCCCTGATGGTTGGATCATTCTCATATTTTGATATGTTGGTTATGGGGATGTGAGACATGTCCATAATTTTTACCAATTTTATTTGTGACCATTTTGCCCCTATCAATTTTGTACAGGGCATAACTTTTGACTGGGATCGAATCAGGTGTTAAGATCGATTTCATTGGAAAGGAAATGGTATTACCAATTCCGTAGAGTGGTCACATCAAAGATTTGGTCTAGCGGTTTGGGAGGGATCGTTATTTTAATGTTTCACAAATTCTGTTCAGGTTTTATAAGCCGTTGATGGGCTGATTTGGCGTGGCCCATTAGTGGGCTGGTGGGAAACTATAAATAGGGGGTAATAGGCATGGAGAATAGTTTACTTTCTTCATTCTCTCATTTGGTTGAGCTCGTGATCCTCTTTGCTCAATCAAATACACCTTTTCACAATTAAAATTCTAGATTATATGTGAAGATTGATCTACATCAAGTGAAGAGAGATGCATCAAATTGAGAGGTTTGAAGATTATTCTTCGTTGTTCGGATTGATAATTTAGCGATTTCGAGTTAATTCAAAATTTTGGTGAGTGATAAGCATCTCTCACACAGATTCAATCAAGTATATGGGTTGTTTGGTCTTATTTTCATCATTTAAAGTTGTTTTCACCTATATCTACATCATGGTAAGTATATTTTCATTTGAATCACCATAGGATCTAATCTAGCAAATTAAATCGGTAAATTCTTATGTTAATCCATATGTTTGTGCAAGTTTAGATCCATTATTTCGTTTGTTCGTTGATTTATCATGATTTGGTGAATACTATTTGATTGTTAATGAATAATTGTCATTTTAGTGTTGTTAATGATTTCGTAAAGTGTTGATGGTTGAATTAGATGATTTGGATGAGTTGGTTGCATCAATGTGGTCATTTGGTGATGATTTGGTCGAGATTGGAGCTAAGTTGGTCAGATCTGTAGTTGAGTCGTTTTTGGATAGGTCGCTGGCTTGTGCTCCAAGAATTGAAGGTCGGGTTGTGAAAGAGCTAGAGGTCGTTGGTGACCCATAGAGTCGTTTCGTTTATGACCCAGGGAGTCAGGTCGTTGGTGACCCAAGGAGTCAGGTCATTGGTGACCCATAGAGTCGGGTCATTGATGACCCAGGGAGTTAGGTCATTGATGACCCAGGGAGTCAGGTCATTTGTCACCCAGGGATTCGGGTCGTTTGTGACTTGATGAGTCGGGCTGAAACACAATGGATCAAATATTGACCAAATGATGTATGTTTTGGCTCGATGGTGGTTGTGGCTTCGAAGTGAATTCAAGTAGGAATGTTCGAAGTGTTGTGAATTGTTCGTTGATCGTCGTAATAGAACAAAGTAAAGACGACTCAAGGTGGTGAGTTCATGGATAATGGTTGCTCGAGAAGAGGCTTGAGCTTATGAACAGTCATCGGGTTGGATGGCTAGAGATATCGAAGGCTGAGGGATTATCATTGTCGTACGTTCTAGCGGACTCAAAGAAGGGATATAATAGGGATGCTTAAAAGACTAGGAGTGACTGGTCGAGTACCGTGGGCAGCTCGAAGGGCCTAGATACGTTTCATCGTATGGTGTATGGAGTTTTGTTAGAACCAGAGTTTACCATTAGCCCTTGACATTCAATGGCAAGGTGTTTAGTTGGTCATACGATTAACGATGGTTTCGAAGCAGGATTGGAAGTGATAGCCTGAGTCATGGATGAATGATTGTTTGCTTGTATCATCTTGTGTAGATTATTCGACGTCAAATGAGATATCTCTTAGGTGCTTGTCTGATGTTGGTTTAGGCCTTCGGGGTTTGTGCTTAGGAGATATCGATATCGATTAGGATGGTCTACGCTTCATAATTGATTTCCATGAATGCACCGTGGTTTCAAATTGTTTGTTATAAAGGCTATCACTGTCAGATGTTGGGAAGACTGGTTTGGATTCTTCTCAAGTGAGCGGGTAGATTGGTTGATTAATCTACCTATTCTCGTATACTTTATTGATGATGTTAAATAGTTGTTTTATCACTCACTTAGACTGTTGTCTGACTCAAGGTTTTATGTTTCCCTCTTATTACCTTGGGATGTTCATCCAATGTGTGGATGGGCAGACTAAGTAGCAGGTAACAGGTAGTAGGTCTTAGTAGGCGATACTGCAAATCGATGACGAGCTGGAGGCTTGCATACTAGTTTTCTACTATACATGTTATGATGTTTTCCGTTGTTTGATGTATTCCAGAGTTTGATGATATAATCCAATAATGTTATGGATATTCCTTGATGATATGAAAGTTTAAAATTTTGTTCAATTATGCTTTACTATTATTGCCTATTGCATATGTTCTATTATAATTTCTCCTTGTGCTGTGAGTTTTACGGCAGATTCCGCTTGCCTTATCTTACCTTGATGATCGTCCATGGCTACCTGGCACACCTTTCAGCGCATTATTTCACTTGTTAGGTCCAGGAGTTATGGGTGGTCGTCACATTTAGTATCAAAGCTCCGGTTATCGATTTTAGCCAAAGTTCAAGGATGTAATTACATTTGAGAGACAGATTTGTAAATTTCTGATGGATGTATACTATATATTAGTGTATAGTATAATAGCGTTTGAACTCCATTTGAAGTTTTTATCGTACATGGGTTAATCATTCTATATTACAGATTTAGAATGAGTCGTTGAAGCGACCCGAACTTCCCCGGTCTCCGAAGAGAAGAGAAAGAACGAATTGTTTTTGAGAACAGGACAAAATAGAACATGTACAAAAAGAACATTTCATTGTATATTACAACAATGCATCAGATTACAAGAATATACAGAGTATGAATGAATATTACACAGAAATATCAGAGATTTAAATTACATTTAAATACAACGCAGCGGAAAATAATACATTACACAACTAGAAGTAGATATACGGATACAAAGCTTTCCGGATATCGTTCCAGCTGTAAACCAGGATCCTGTGAATATAAATCTGCAAAACCAAAACTACTAGCTGCCCGTGTCAAAATAAGGGCACCCAGAGTTTAGGTTAAAACAATAAACTCCAGGTCAGTCATGTGACTGGTGTGAGAACTAAAACAGTTAATCATTATTTTAAATCTAGGTAAATCAAGGGACCACGCCGTATAACACGGAACGGGTTTCCTCCCAAGAATACCAGTGCATAAAACAAACAACGCAATGCTAAATAAAGAAAAATGAAGCTGTTATAAGACCCAGGTCCTATCACACAATGCAACGCAAGCCGGGGGATAGGGTTTTCCCTTATAACAGCCAAAGAATGCTTGATACGTTTAAAACAAATCATTTGATACTATTATAAGTGCATAGTGTATAACACAACTTCAAATCGTAAGTATCAATCATAGGCGGCATGGGTACCATATATCATGTCGCCATACTAGTTCTACAATTAAAACCGCAAATGTCACGTATTTGGAAATTGGATTTCCGTCTATGAACCGAGGCAAAAGATAGTCCTCAACCGATTCGTGACTCTCTAGCCCGAGCCACAGGATCAGAACGCATCAACCCTTTAGATCGTCAGGGCCGGTCCACCGATGTGGATTATTATGCCTGAACACTACGTTTCCCCACCCTATGGGGTGTAAGTGAGCCAACTAAATGACTCCATCGGTTCGAGAACGACCGATCAATCCGAGGCGCCTCGCAACAGCAACAACCACATAAGTCAAACTCGTCAGGGCGTGTAAAACCACTGACGCCACTTCTAGCTAGAAAGAAACGCAAGTCCTCCCTGATGTCCTCTCCCGTTTTTGGTTCATACCGGGTGTGAAACTTGCGAATTCACGTTACACAAAGCTGTGCCACACAGGCTGTGCTTTGATCATCACCACAAGACTTTGCTTTTCAACAGAAGCCTCGATCAATTGCCACTTAGGCATGCCACACAGGCAATTCACTCCATGCGTTTGATACCCATCAATATATAACCCCTGAGCTCATACGTCTCAGAGAAGGGCGTTAAGCATGAGAATAAATTCTCCGCCGCCAAACAGATATATATTTAATAGAAATCAATCACACAGACTAAAATCCAATGTCAGACACACAGTCCATTTACAAGTCCGTTCTGGGGCTGAACGAAACCGGAGGCACCTAGTACCCCGCATATCCATCGATCTCCAAGTACGTCTGGACGATCACTAACTGTTTCCATCTTCTTGGGTGTACAGCCCAATCAAGATCATCAGTAATTACCCAAATGACATGAAGACTTCCGGTCTTCGACCACCGTCTTCATCTTCGACACCACGTCGAATCAGTTATTCAGAATGGGATAAACCCGGTCTTTCTGAATAACTCGCGTATATATTATAAAAGTGTTACACAAACACAACATACGCCTCATTCCAATTCAGAATATTCTTTTATTCAAATATTCCTATACTTTGGGAAAAGTTCCCATTAATTTTATCCAAGATAAATTCTTTAAATTTATTCTTTAATCTCCTTTGAATATCAATTCAAACTAGTCGGGATTAGCGAACCACACCGAAGTAATCATTTATTTTATTTCCCAATCCCAACCTATTCATCCCATGAAGTAAAAATGGTAATACTTCATATCTAACACCACAGTGTTATCGGTAAATTCAATTACCATTTCACGTTCAAATCTAATTAAAGATTTAACCATCGCCTGGAGCAAAACTGGTGATACTCCATTTTCGATCATTTCAATCTAATTAAAGATTCATTAAAACTCCACTTAGTTTTAATCTTTAACTGGGTTAAAGAATCAGTGCCATTTAAAACACGGTTCACGATTAACCCAAAATCACATTCCATTAATTATCGGGTTAAAGAACAAGTGTTATTTAAAACACTGTTCACGATAAACCCAAAAATCAATACCAATTCAATTCCAATTAAATATCGTTTTATTGGTACACTTCATTAAATCTAAATAAAAAGATTTAATCTTTTCACAACTAGGTTCAAGAGCAGTGTTAGTGAAGACACCATTCGCGACAAACCCAAATCACATTTGATATTCAATACAAGGCTCTGAATAGAAAATATATCGGCTTATATTCAATATCAAATTCTACGACTAACAAATGTCGTATTGGAAATAACGATATAAATATATATCTTTCAGATTTCCATAACAACATCTGTATAATCACGAATTCCAACATCGAAATATTCCGAAGACAATTTCGATTCAAATCCACTCCAAAGCAATCATTGGAAATTTTGGTTATTTTCAAAACCCTTTTCAAATTCAATTTATTTATTTAAAAATAAATAGAATTATAATTTTAGTTCAAAACTAGTTCATTTCGATAAAAAACTATTTTTATCTTTTCAAATATGGAGTTTTTCATCCCAAATCTTCACAAATCATTTCTTATGATTTTACACAAATTATAACTATTTTTAATAATTTTATCAAGGCCCGTACAGTCGATTTCCACCAATGGCCATCGAACTGCACTTACAGCGACCTTTTTCCAATTTGATTTGGACATAATCCCAAATCCAACCGTTAGATTTCTAATTTATCACATTCATTAGAAAGCTCTTTTCGATACGAACCCAACGGTTTTGGTTTTAGGAGAATCCGACGGTCGGATCTCCCGTAATGTCCGTTTGAAATAAATGGTCAAAATTCACGAACTGCCGCGGCGCGGCGCGTTCTATTCAAGCCATTATATTATATATATAATATATATAATATATACTTCGTCGATTTCTATTTAAAACGAATTATATAAATAGTTTTGAATTTGTTTCAAAAACATTTTCAACTTCCTTTTCAATTCAAATCACAATTGAATTCTTCTTTATAGATTCGTTTTAAAATTCATTTCTATTCAATTCAATTTCAATTCAATTTGAATTCGTTTTCAATTCAATTCATTTCGAAATCGTTTTCAATTCAATTCATTTCGAAATCGTTTTCAATTCACTTTGATTCGTTTTCAATTCAATTCAATTCGAAATCGTTTCAATTCACTTTGAATTCGTTTTCAATTCAATTCAATTCGAAATCGTTTCAATTCACTTTGAATTCGTTTTCAATTCAATTCATTTCGAAATCGTTTTCAATTCACTTTGATTTCGTTTTCAATTCAATTCAATTCGAAATCGTTTTCAATTCATTTCGAAATCGTTTTAAAATCGATATAAATATCGTTCACGTCAAAATGGCGTCAAACTAATCAACACGACTTCATAAATTCCTATTTTCAAATATTCTATTTCAAATATTTCTATTTCAAATATTTCCATTTCTAAACTGGAATGAGGCCCAATCAATTACCATATAAAATTAATTATATGGATTTTCACACAACACATGTATATAATAGCATTGAAAAATGATCAACCATCAACCAAAGTGCACTATACTGTATAAGCATCAAATATAGATATCTAACGCTTATAACAGCCTGTCAATCGATCGATCGACATATTTAATCAATTAGGATGAGTGAACTTCAAATTTCATCCCAACACCCGTGTGGGGTTTTCAAACAATCAAACACAGATTTTAGTTGTGCAGTTGGGCGATGTGTAAAATTTATCGTCCCAATCAATGTCAGTCAAATCAGTGTACATAAACAAACCGTCCGGTTTGTAAATGAATATTTTATTTTATTCACTTCACGTTAAAAATTATATTTTTAACAATAAAACATTTTATTTTATCATATGAATTTCTATTCAGTTCATTTCTTCAATAAAATGATATTTTTATTTTTCTAACATATTTTAGAAAATTTCGGCGGCATAACGGCACGATACTAGAAACGGGACAAGGCCTAGCCTAATCCCCGGTCTAGTGAAGGCCCACGCCATTCACACATCAATCATATCAATTTCATTTCACCAAACAATTCAAATCAACTCAAACAATCTAACTAACAACACAGCCAAACAAACAAGTCCATGGTCTGTGGACGATTGTGTCGGGTGCTACTAAGCACCGTCTGCATCCTAGTATATATATATATATAACTAGAAAAATAAATTGAAAGGTGAGAAATTCTCACCGAAAGCTATCCAATACCACGACTCTTCTTTTAGAGAAATCCTCATCGATCTCGCCCTTTTGCTACCTTCGTTGTCTGCTTTCACTACCTATGTAAAAATCGAATTTTTACTTCGCTATTCAATATATAAAAATCGAATTTTTATTACGCTATTCAATATATAAAAATCGAATTTTTATTTCGAAGTTCAATATATAAAAATCATATTTTTACTATGCTATTCAATATATAAAAATCGAATTTTTATTTCGAAGTTCAATATATAAAAATCATATTTTTATTATGCTATTCAATATATAAAAATCGAATTTTTATTTCGAAGTTCAATATATAAAAATCATATTTTTATTTCGAAGTTCAACATATAAAAATTCTATTTTTATTTCGATGTTCAACATATAAAAATTCTATTTTTATTTCGATGTTCAACATATAAAAATTCTATTTTTATTTCGATGTTCAACATATAAAAATTCTATTTTTATTTCGATGTTCAACATATAAAAATTCTATTTTTATTAATTTAAAAATCATTTATAAAAATCAAATTTTGTCTAAATTTTATATATAAACAAAGCATTGTTTTATATATAAATAATTTTTCAAGGGTTTAAAATAAACAAATAAAATCAGATCTAAAAGAAAATATATAATAAAAATAAATAGGAAGGCTTACTGTTGTTTTTTTTTCCTTTTCTTTTCAGCGAAGGGGGGGGCGTCTTGACGTCGTGGAGACGGAGGAGGTTGGGGATGGCCGCGTCGGAGGTGGTTGAGCGGCCTTGGCGGAGCTCGAGCGATGGAGGGTCCACGGTCGATTTGGGGGAAATGGGTTTCGGGTTTGTGGTTCGGGGCTCGCGACTTGAACGGAGGGAGGAGGAACGAGGCGGGGTAGCGTCGGATGGGAGGTGCAGCTCGAGGAGGAGGGGGCCAGACCTGCGATGGCGGTGGCGATTGAATCGCGATGAGGGATTTTTTGGGGGAACGGGTTTCTGAAGAGGGAAAAGTAACGGGGGTTGTTTATTTATATAATTATTATTTTTATTTATTATATTTTTTTTCCTTTAAAACCCTAAATGTTGACTTTTCTAAACGACCTCTAAACGAGGCCCACCGCCTGTCGCCCATAGCGTTTCACCCCCATTCTGAACACAATGGGATATGTATCGTAGGTTGATTCGGACGTCTCGATCAGTTTCCGTTTGATTTACATTTAAATCCTTATATTGAATTTTAAACGTACATTTCGAATTACTGGGGTCACATACGAACTCTATAAATCCCAGAAAAATATTTTCTAGCTTCGTATCGACGATACGGTCCTAACAAAACTAGTTTCGTCAAATTCTGAGACCGTTTGAAAAATGGCCAATTTCCAGTCGATTAAAATCAACTGAAACTGGTCAAACGCGTTTTCCTTTGCCACGCTCACAAACTGATTCAGAAAATTATGAAATTTGGAATCTAGCAATAACTTTACATCACGGACCCAACAAAAGTGGTTTCGTCGAAATCCGAGGTCGTTTGCAAAATTCCCATTTTTAAGGGCCTGAATTCCATAGCGACTATTCAGAATTTTCAACTGGACATATCTTTTGATTTCCGCTACGAACTTTGGATTTTTCGGATTTGTTGGAAAGATATTCACTATTAGATTCCATTATTTTTGGTTTCACTAAAATCCGGATTGTTTTGCACCCGGTACATTCAATTGAAGTTTGAAATTGAATTATCGAACTACCGCGCCATTTTCAATTCTTTTTATAATTATATATAAATATTTATATTCTAACGACGACGTATATAATATATACGTCGAATTATATTCAAAATAAATTTCTCGTCGATATTATTTAAAATAATTCATTTTAAATATTCAAAATTCGCCAAAATTGTCAAAATAAAAATTTCAAACTGGCTCGCATTTTACGGGTTGTTACAATATCCCCCACTTAAAACTTTTCGTCCCCGAAAAGGAACAAAGTCGAAAGTGGTTTGATTAATCAACTCTACGCTCGATCTGGCTTCCCTTCTCTAACCTTTTAGTTTCTGAGAATTTTCAAAATTTCAAAAATTTGGCTAACACCCTAAATTTTTGAAAAATTTCGCCATAACCTCCCCTGCACCGGGAGCATCGGGGAATTTCAAATAGCTTCCCCGGTCCTTCAGATCTCAAAAAGAAAAAGAAAAAGCCAAGCGGCTAGCCAATAGGCTCATAAAATCCTCATCACCCAAACAAAACAGTAAATTATGTAGTAAACATGTACCTATTTGTCGGGCAAACAAATTTTATTCTCTGCTCTAGCCTCCTTGCTATGACCTGTTCAATGATTTATATGTATATGCAAGCGAATGCAACCAATTTTCAATACAATTCCATATTTGTTTCAATTAGGCTAAATGGCTAAAAAAAATTAGCAAACAAATAAACAAACAACACAAACATCAATCAATTAGTGAATTTAACGTTTCAAATTCATACTTTTGATATATAGTCAAAAATCAGATTTTTGATGCCAAATCACAACAATTAGCCCTATCTAATTTTGGTTCTCACACCAGTCGATAGGAAATATATAGATGTTACACGTTCGTCACTCGAATATAAACTCTGATGATGATATATCAATCATCAGAATCACCCCCGGGCGACTAGAGTGTGATTCTATATCTATCCAGTATATTAAAACTTCGAATAGACGCTAGCTAGGCGCATACGCGAAATCTTTATATATTGGACTGTCCTAATCAATATAAATAAATAATCAAATACGTATAATTGATTTAAATTTTCAAAACAAAAATTTGTTTTCATTTTCAAAAATATGCCATTCACACTCGTTCTAGGATACTACTGATCCCATCTCTAACGAGTCATTCTCATTGGATATTACTAATCCAATATCTGATGAATTCTTTCGTACGGTTCTAATGTATCTTGTTCTCTGAGCTTTGTAAACCAAAGCTCTGATACCAAATGAAGCGACCCGAACTTCCCCGGTCTCCGAAGAGAAGAGAAAGAACGAATTGTTTTTGAGAACAGGACAAAATAGAACATGTACAAAAAGAACATTTCATTGTATATTACAACAATGCATCAGATTACAAGAATATACAGAATATGAATGAATATTACACAGAAATATCATAGATTTAAATTACATTTAAATACAACGCAGCGGAAAATAATACATTACACAACTAGAAGTAGATATACGGATACAAAGCTTTCCGGATATCGTTCCAGCTGTAAACCAGGATCCTGTGAATATAAATCTGCAAAACCAAAACTACTAGCTGCCCGTGTCAAAATAAGGGCACCCAGAGTTTAGGTTAAAACAATAAACTCCAGGTCAGTCATGTGACTGGTGTGAGAACTAAAACAGTTAATCTTTATTTTAAAGCTAGGTAAATCAAGGGATCACGCCGTATAACACGGAACGGGTTTCCTCCCAAGAATACCAGTGCATAAAACAAACAACGCAATGCTAAATAAAGAAAAATGAAGCTGTTATAAGACCCAGGTCCTATCACACAATGCAACGCAAGCCGGGGGATAGGGTTTTCCCTTATAACAGCCAAAGAATGCTTGATACGTTTAAAACAAATCATTTGATACTATTATAAGTGCATAGTGTATAACACAACTTCAAATCATAAGTATCAATCATAGGCGGCATGGGTACCATATATCATGTCGCCATACTAGTTCTACAATTAAAACCGCAAATGTCACGTATTTGGAAATTGGATTTCCGTCTATGAACCGAGGCAAAAGATAGTCCTCAACCGATTCGTGACTCTCTAGCCCGAGCCACAGGATCAGAACGCATCAACCCTTTAGATCGTCAGGGCCGGTCCACCGATGTGGATTATTATGCCTGAACACTACGTTTCCCCACCCTATGGGGTGTAAGTGAGCCAACTAAATGACTCCATCGGTTCGAGAACGACCGATCAATCTGAGGCGCCTCGCAACAGCAACAACCACATAAGTCAAACTCGTCAGGGCGTGTAAAACCACTGACGCCACTTCTAGCTAGAAAGAAACGCAAGTCCTCCCTGATGTCCTCTCCCGTTTTTGGTTCATACCGGGTGTGAAACTCGCGAATTCACGTTACACAAAGCTGTGCCACACAGGCTGTGCTTTGATCATCACCACAAGACTTTGCTTTTCAACAGAAGCCTCGATCAATTGCCACTTAGGCATGCCACACAGGCAATTCACTCCATGCGTTTGATACCCATCAATATATAACCCCTGAGCTCATACGTCTCAGAGAAGGGCGTTAAGCAAGAGAATAAATTCTCCGCCGCCAAACAGATATATATTTAATAGAAATCAATCACACAGACTAAAATCCAATGTCAGACACACAGTCCATTTACAAGTCGGTTCTGGGGCTGAACGAAACCGGAGGCACCTAGTACCCCGCATATCCATCGATCTCCAAGTACGTCTGGACGATCACTAACTGTTTCCATCTTCTTGGGTGTACAGCCCAATCAAGATCATCAGTAATTACCCAAATGACATGAAGACTTCTGGTCTTCGACCACCGTCTTCATCTTCGACACCACGTCGAATCAGTTATTCAGAATGGGATAAACCCGGTCTTTCTGAATAACTCGCGTATATATTATAAAAGTGTTACACAAACACAACATACGCCTCATTCCAATTCAGAATATTCTTTTATTCAAATATTCCTATACTTTGGGAAAAGTTCCCATTAATTTTATCCAAGATAAATTCTTTAAATTTATTCTTTAATCTCCTTTGAATATCAATTCAAACTAGTCGGGATTAGCGAACCACACCGAAGTAATCATTTATTTTATTTCCCAATCCCAACCTATTCATCCCATGAAGTAAAACTGGTAATACTTCATATCTAACACCACAGTGTTATCGGTAAATTCAATTACCATTTCACGTTCAAATCTAATTAAAGATTTAACCATCGCCTGGAGCAAAACTGGTGATACTCCATTTTCGATCATTTCAATCTAATTAAAGATTCATTAAAACTCCACTTAGTTTTAATCTTTAACTGGGTTAAAGAATCAGTGCCATTTAAAACACGGTTCACGATTAACCCAAAATCACATTCCATTAATTATCAGGTTAAAGAACAAGTGTTATTTAAAACACTGTTCACGATAAACCCAAAAATCAATACCAATTCAATTCCAATTAAATATCGTTTAATTGGTACACTTCATTAAATCTAAATAAAAAGATTTAATCTTTTCACAACTAGGTTCAAGAGCAGTGTTAGTGAAGACACCATTCGCGACAAACCCAAATCACATTTGATATTCAATACAAGGCTCTGAATAGAAAATATATCGGCTTATATTCAATATCAAATTCTACGACTAACAAATGTCGTACTGGAAATAACGATATAAATATATATCTTTCAGATTTCCATAACAACATCTGTATAATCACGAATTCCAACATCGAAATATTCCGAAGACAATTTCGATTCAAATCCACTCCAAAGCAATCATTGGAAATTTTGGTTATTTTCAAAACCCTTTTCAAATTCAATTTATTTATTTAAAAATAAATAGAATTATAATTTTAGTTCAAAACTAGTTCATTTCGATAAAAATCTATTTTTATCTTTTCAAATATGGAGTTTTTCATCCCAAATCTTCACAAATCATTTCTTATGATTTTACACAAATTATTACTATTTTTAATAATTTTATCAAGGCCCGTACAGTCGATTTCCACCAATGGCCATCGAATTGCACTTACAACGACCTTTTTCCAATTTGATTTGGACATAATCCCAAATCCAACCGTTAGATTTCTAATTTATCACATTCATTAGAAAGCTCTTTTCGATACGAACCCAACGGTTCCGGTTTTAGGAGAATCCGACGGTCGGATCTCCCGTAATGTCCGTTTGAAATAAATGGTCGAAATTCACGAACTGCCGCGGCGCGGCGCATTCTATTCAGGCCATTATATTATATATATAATATATATAATATATACTTCGTCGATTTCTATTTAAAACGAATTATATAAATAGTTTTGAATTCGTTTCAAAAACATTTTCAACTTCCTTTTCAATTCAAATCACAATTGAATTCTTCTTTATAGATTCGTTTTAAAATTCATTTCTATTCAATTCAATTTCAATTCAATTTCAATTCAATTTGAATTCGTTTTCAATTCAATTCATTTCGAAATCGTTTTCAATTCAATTCATTTCGAAATCGTTTTCAATTCACTTTGATTCGTTTTCAATTCAATTCAATTCGAAATCGTTTCAATTCACTTTGAATTCGTTTTCAATTCAATTCGAAATCGTTTCAATTCACTTTGAATTCGTTTACAATTCAATTCATTTCGAAATCGTTTTCAATTCACTTTGAATTCGTTTTCAATTCAATTCAATTCGAAATCGTTTTCAATTCAATTCATTTCGAAATCGTTTTAAAATCGATATAAATATCGTTCACGTCAAAATGGCGTCAAACTAATCAACACGACTTCATAAATTCCTATTTTCAAATATTCTATTTCAAATATTTCTATTTCAAATATTTCCATTTCTAAACTGGAATGAGGCCCAATCAATTACCATATAAAATTAATTATATGGATTTTCACACAACACATGTATATAATAGCATTGAAAAATGATCAACCATCAACCAAAGTGCACTATACTGTATAAGCATCAAATATAGATATCTAACGCTTATAACAGCCTGTCAATCGATCGATCGACATATTTAATCAATTAGGATGAGTGAACTTCAAATTTCATCCCAACACCCGTGTGGGGTTTTCAAACAATCAAACACAGATTTTAGTTGTGCAGTTGGGCGATGTGTAAAATTTATCGTCCCAATCAATGTCAGTCAAATCAGTGTACATAAACAAACCGTCCGGTTTGTAAATGAATATTTTATTTTATTCACTTCACGTTAAAAATTATATTTTTAACGATAAAACATTTTATTTTATCATATGAATTTCTATTCAGTTCATTTCTTCAATAAAATGATATTTTTATTTTTCTAACATATTTTAGAAAATTTCGGCGGCATAACGGCACGATACTAGAAACGGGACAAGGCCTAGCCTAATCCCCGGTCTAGTGAAGGCCCACGCCATTCACACATCAATCATATCAATTTCATTTCACGAAACAATTCAAATCAACTCAAACAATCTAACTAACAACACAGCCAAACAAACAAGTCCATGGTCTGTGGACGATTGTGTCGGGTGCTACTAAGCACCGTCTGCATCCTAGTATATATATATAACTAGAAAAATAAATTGAAAGGTGAGAAATTCTCACCGAAAGCTATCCAATACCACGACTCTTCTTTTAGAGAAATCCTCATCGATCTCGCCCTTTTGCTACCTTCGTTGTCTGCTTTCACTACCTATGTAAAAATCGAATTTTTACTTCGCTATTCAATATATAAAAATCGAATTTTTATTACGCTATTCAATATATAAAAATCGAATTTTTATTTCGAAGTTCAATATATAAAAATCATATTTTTACTATGCTATTCAATATATAAAAATCGAATTTTTATTTTGAAGTTCAATATATAAAAATCATATTTTTATTATGCTATTCAATATATAAAAATCGAATTTTTATTTCGAAGTTCAATATATAAAAATCATATTTTTATTTCGAAGTTCAACATATAAAAATTCTATTTTTATTTCGATGTTCAACATATAAGAATTCTATTTTTATTTCGATGTTCAACATATAAAAATTCTATTTTTATTTCGATGTTCAACATATAAAAATTCTATTTTTATTTCGATGTTCAACATATAAAAATTCTATTTTTATTAATTTAAAAATCATTTATAAAAATCAAATTTTGTCTAAATTTTATATATAAACAAAGCATTGTTTTATATATAAATAATTTTTCAAGGGTTTAAAATAAACAAATAAAATCAGATCTAAAAGAAAATATATAATAAAAATAAATAGGAAGGCTTACTGTTGTTTTTTTTTTCTTTTCTTTTCAGCGAAGGGGGGGGGGCGTCTTGACGTCGTGGAGACGGAGGAGGTTGGGCATGGCCGCGTCGGAGGTGGTTGAGCGGCCTTGGCGGAGCTCGAGCGATGGAGGGTCCACGGTCGATTTGGGGGAAATGGGTTTCGGGTTTGTGGTTCGGGGCTCGCGACTTGGACGGAGGGAGGAGGAACGAGGCGGGGTAGCGTCGGATGGGAGGTGCAGCTCGAGGAGGAGGGGGCCAGACCTGCGATGGCGGTGGCGATTGAATCACGATGAGGGATTTTTTGGGGGAACGGGTTTCTGAAGAGGGAAAAGTAACGGGGGTTGTTTATTTATATAATTATTATTTTTATTTATTTATTATATATTTTTTTTCCTTTAAAACCCTAAATGTTGACTTTTCTAAACGACCTCTAAACGAGGCCCACCGCCTGTCGCCTATAGCGTTTCACCCCCATTCTGAACACAATGGGATATGTATCGTAGGTTGATTCGGACGTCTCGATCAGTTTCCGTTTGATTTACATTTAAATCCTTATATTGAATTTTAAACGTACATTTCGAATTACTGGGGTCACATACGAACTCTATAAATCCCAGAAAAATATTTTCTAGCTTCGTATCGACGATACGGTCCTAACAAAACTAGTTTCGTCAAATTCTGAGACCGTTTGAAAAATGGCCAATTTCCAGTCGATTAAAATCAACTGAAACTGGTCAAACGCGTTTTCCTTTGCCACGCTCACAAACTGATTCAGAAAATTATGAAATTTGGAATCTAGCAATAACTTTACATCACGGACCCAACAAAAGTGGTTTCGTCGAAATCCGAGGTCGTTTGCAAAATTCCCATTTTTAAGGGCCTGAATTCCATAGCGACTATTCAGAATTTTCAACTGGACATATCTTTTGATTTCCGCTACGAACTTTGGATTTTTCGGATTCGTTGGAAAGATATTCACTATTAGATTCCATTATTTTTGGTTTCACTAAAATCCGGATTGTTTTGCACCCAGTACATTCAATTGAAGTTTGAAATCGAATTATCGAACTACCGCGCCATTTTCAATTCTATTTATAATTATATATAAATATTTATATTCTAACGACGACGTATATAATATATACGTCGAATTATATTCAAAATAAATTTCTCGTCGATATTATTTAAAATAATTCATTTTAAATATTCAAAATTCGCCAAAATTGCCAAAATAAAAATTTCAAACTGGCTCGCATTTTACGGGTTGTTACAGTCGTCGACCATCGAGACACGCTGCTATGGAGGAGACTGTTCCTGTAGAGGGTAATGGTGGTATACCAGGCTACCCAGCTATGTTTGAGGCCATGATAACAGTGATCATGTGTAGGGTACCCGCTCAGGAGACAACAGCGGTAGACATAGGAGTTCAAGTGCAGGTTCCTAGAGCCGTGGACTTCACAAAGTTGTGAAAAGATTTCGCTACTCTAAGAGGGAAGCAGTTTAAGGGGACAGTACCAATTAAAGAAATTCAAGGGTCGCTTAATACTTGCATTAGGATCTTTGGAGACTTGGGAATTGATGATGCGACTAAGAGGAAGCTTGCATCGAGACAGCTACATGGCAGAGCTATGGATTGGTGGAACTCTGTCACTCTAGAAACTCCAGAAGATGATATTACATGGAAGTTATTCCAAGTCAAGTTTGAGACGAAGTTTATCTTTACCGTTCAAAAGTCTATTCTGTTTAAGAGATTTGTCAAACTTAAGCAGAATGGTCGACAAGTGCTAGAGTATGTTTCTGACTTCGAAGATTTGTCGAAGTATGCTCGTTCATATGTCGAGACTCCTTATCAAAAGAACGAGAAGTTTGTCGTAGGCTTGGACAAATACCTTGGGAATCAGCTGTTTGATCATCTAAATGATACTTATGAAAAGATGTCGAGAAAGATCTGGGGCATGAGAGTTTGTTTCCCAAGGAAGAGACTGTTGTTGCGGCTAAGGAAGAACCAAAACCACAGTAGGGTGGTAATAACAAGAAGAGGAAGCAGCAACAGCAAAAAGGAAAAGATGGTTAAAAAAGTAGAAGGCTGAAGTGACTTTCTTTAACTGCTGGCATAAGTACCATTATTCCAAGGATTGTAAGAATCCAAAAGATAAAAAGAAGTGCTTTAAGTGTGGAAAGCCTGGACATGATAAGAAGGATTGTGCAGAACTATCTAAGGGTAAGAAGGTTGTGAAGGCGTATGCTTTGGAAGCTATGACATTGTCTTCAAGGGCTCTTACTGTGGAAGAGAAAGGGAAGAGTGTTGTCATTCAAGGAATTCTTTCCGTTAGAGATGTTTCAGTTCATGTGTTGTTTGATACTGGAGCATCACATTCATTCATTTGTAATGAGCTTGTGTGCCGCTTGGGTTTGGGTTTGGAACCCAAGATTTGTGATAAATCTTTTGTTGTGACAAATCCAGTTGGGGCTTTGTCCAGTTTGTGTATGATTTGTCATGGTCTAGTGTTGTCGAGTCATGATTTCTCCTTTGTGTGTGATTGCTTTTTTTTTAACTTCACTGGGTTTGAGATTATTTTGGGTATGGTTTAGCTCAAGAGGCATGCGGCCAAAGTGGATTGCGAGAAGCTGGAAGTGAAAGTCGGAAATGTGGAAGGTCGAATGGTTGTAATTCGATGTAAGCCAAAGATAGAGTCTTCGTGAGCTATTTATATTCTCTTGTGATTTCATGGGAAGATTTGTCATCAGTGCCAATTGCAAGTGAGTTTGATGATGTCTTTGAAGAGGTCAAAGGG
The DNA here is from genome assembly GCA_030737875.1 of Allium sativum. NCBI lineage: Eukaryota > Viridiplantae > Streptophyta > Magnoliopsida > Asparagales > Amaryllidaceae > Allium > Allium sativum. The sequence goes on from CM060912.1 coordinate 156,958,506, forward strand.
TTGCCACCACATCGCGAGATTGAGTTTAGAATCAATTTGGTTGAAGGTGCTAAACCTATCGTCATTCCTCTTAGGCTGATGTTGCCTAAAGAACAGCGAGAGTTAGAGGTGCAAGTACGTGACCTTTTGGGAAAAGGATTCATTCGAAGAAGTATGTCCGAATGGGGTGCACCAGTTGTGTTTGCAACCAAGTCAGATGGATCGTAAAGATTGTGTAACACCCCGTAATTCTGTAACACTAGGATTTACAAATCAAGGCAGAATTAAAATTTAAAGTTAAAATCAAGGGAAACGGGCTGCGCCATTACGTTTGTCTCGGAATTCTGCATGAAAACGAGTCCGAGTTTGCGAGAATCGGAGTCCGTATGAAGGAGACATGACCCTCCGAAGTTTCAGGAATTTTCAGAACAGAAAACAGTTCGAAATTCGAATTCGAATTCAAACCCAGAAGAGGGCTGGGCGGGGAAATTCCCGCCCAGGACCCAGGTCGACTGGGGAGTCGACTGGGTAGTCGACCCCCCCTGACCAGGTCGACTGCCCAGTCGACCTGGGTGTCGACCTGGGTACAGAAACCCACTTTTGGGCCTGGGTGCATTCTGATGTACCTGGTCTCGTTTTCTGCCTAGATTCGTCTGTCTAATCCTATATAAACAGCCTTAGTCTCCTTCTCTATTCACAATTCTTTTCTATCCTTATGCTGCCTCTGAGAAAATGTATGAATAAATAAAAATAAGAAAATAATACGAAAATCCAAGACAAGGTTATGCTGCTCAAGTTTGTCAAGAAGAGATTCGAATCAAGGTTAAAGCTTCAAGATAAGAATCAAAGGCTAACTCAAAACGGTTTCGAGCAACGCCATCTTTCTATTCTGAAAACCGAGCAATGTAAGTCGGTTACTTTTTAGATTTGAACTTTTTCTCTATTCGTGACATGAAATTAAAGGAATAAAAGAATATGCCAAATCTTTCTATTTGAATCAGTGCTTATATCTTTGGACCTAATTAAGAACTGTTATGATTCGAGGACCAATAAGATTGTGACTATGAAACTATGGACCTTAAAACCATATGCCTCTTTGACTATGAACATTGCCTATGACTATGAACACTGCCTATGACTGTGACTCATGACTATGAGAATTATTTCCTTGACTATGAACACAAGCCTATGCCTTTGACTAGGAAACATAAACTATTGCCTATGACATAACAAGGACAACTGTGATTAAACACCTATGATTCATGACTAGGAAAGTGTTGCTTAAGTTTTGTGACTGTGAAATTGGGTCTAAACCTGATTATCTATTCTGTCTATTCTTGGTTTCCTTTGGTTTTAGATCTTGGGAATTTACCTATTAAGTTAGGTCTACCCATGTTCTTGAACCTACGTCATTATTCAACCCTTTTTATGTCATGAGATTTTCAGACCTATAGGCCTTCGATGTTTTAGATCAATTTCAGTGTAATTCGTTAGGTCTATAATTAGTAAATTATCATCTTATGCCAGTTATTATGTCTATCTTTTTCATAGCATCTTTGGTTCATTCCCTATTTTCTACGAATCTAGATTTATCTATAATCTAGATTGAATCACGATTATACGAACGATGGGAATACGATTTGGGCAAAATATGAAATTTACTAAAACGTAGTTATAAACTTGGAAATTGGCATAAATTGGGAACATGTATTATGGCATGTTCATAAAAATGCAAATTGGATAAATTTAACATGAATTATAGGATGTGTAATTTGAATCTAGTATTGACTTGTAAATCTAGCATTTACATGAACTGTGAACTAAAATAATAAGTCTAGTTTGACATGAACTGTAATTAGAATGTTAAATCAGAATTGGATTAGCTAATTTGGCATAATAAGTATATTGGCATAAATTTGAAATTGGCCATAATTGCGAGTAATTGTCATGTTTGGCAAAAATCATGGTTAGTGACACTTAATTTGGTATAGTTTACATACCAAAAAGCATAAATATGATATAGAGGGGAAAATGGGCCATAAGAATAAATGTTTGACAATTTACATTAAAAGAGTAATTATGAAATAAGTAAATTAGGAATAATTTACTTATAGAATTTGTCCTAAATGAGAAAATGTAAATTTAGACAAATTAAAGGTTTATTAACGACATCTCTTTTAATAACACACCAGAAAGTTCTAGGGTGACAGAGAGGATAGTGTCTAGGTTTGGGTTTGGAAAATACAAGTTTCCTGCTCTCCCTGGCTATCCCTAACTGATCCGACGGACGGGATGGTTACTTTCAAAACCTGATTTGAAAATTAATCAAACCCCTTTGAACTTAGAAAACACGAATATGCCTAACCCGAGGTTAGACCGAGTTGCGATGTAAACCTGCCCGGAACCAACCGGCACATCCAGTAATCGCAACAATATCTGTCTAATGCGAGTGGTCGCGGCTTTAATTTATTTATTTAAAGCTAGAACAAGAATGGTAGGGTTAAGTTAACTAAGACACTTAACCAATTCAGGATGATAACCAAACCAATTGGTGGGGTTAGGTTTATACAGACACTTAACACAGTTAAGCTAGAATGGGAGGGTTAAGTCCATAGGGACACTTAACCAACTTAACACAGTTAAGCTAGAATGGGAGGGCTAAGTCCATAGGGACACTTAACCAACTTAACATGGTAACAAGACAAGATTTGTAGAGGTTAAGTAACTAAGAAAACACTTAGCCAAATTAACATGTTAACTAGACTAGAGGTTGGGGTTAAGTAAAATTTAATACACTTAGCCAATTTGATATGTTAGCTGGACTAGACCGTAGGGTTAAGTAAACTTGAGCACTTAACCATCAGATTGTGATAAAGGAATAAGGTTAAGTTTAAACATAAAGGGATAATACTTAACCATTAATAACATGTTAGTTAAAACAGACGGGCAAGGTTAAGTTAAAAAGGAACACTTAACCAATACAGGATGAATGGGTAGGGTTAAGTAATAAGAAATACTTAACCAATATAACTTGGTTTGTGGTAGGGTTAAGTCAACATGAATTACTGATAACACTTAACCAGTTTAACAGGATAAATGAAGAGGGTTAAGTTAGCTTGAATTGACTAATGACACTTAACCAATCCAAATTGACGAGAAAGAGAACTAAGTAGTAAACCTTAGTTAAAAGGAGCTAAGTAGTAAACCTTAGTTAAGAAAACAACGATTCTGGAAACTAAGTGGTAAACCTTAGTTAGTAAAACTAAGTAGTAATTCTTAGTATTACACGGGGAGGAGCGAATGTCCGTCTGAGTAAAATGGAGGCTCCAACGAATAGGGTTACGAAGCCCGAGGCTTCGAGGGGACGTGAGGGTACTCTTGGTATCCCTCTGTGAGGCTGCAGATGATCCTCCTACGCTCACAGAGGTTAAGGTCTGCGTTAGAAGAACCAGGGGTATGCCTTGGTTGCAATATATGGCAACCTAAAGACTAGGATGGACCAGCGTGATTCGGCGAGAAAACGGTAGCCATGTGATAGCAACTCGTCGTCTACCATCCATCTTGAGTCAGTCGAGATACGTGAAGCGGAAAGGCGGAGAACTCCAAAAGACCATATACTTGCTATCTAGTTATGGGTGAGGATGACCATAGGTTAGTGGGGCATAGGGGGCCTGCGTATAGTTCTCATTTTTCAAGGTGTGCCTTTCATTAGTTGAGGGAGGGGTCGAGTGGGACCATAGCCACTGGAATAAAAACAGTCCTTAGCATCTGCATCGGCAGATATCTGAAAGCTCCCGACCGAGTTCGGTGTTTCTTGATATGCCCTGCCACAGGACTCGGGCCGCACATTACAGGACATGTGCATCTAGACAAGCGATAACGATTCGCGATACATACGTGGGGAAGTCTAGGAACATATACCACTCTAGGTAGTGTGTCCTAGACTTGGGGGCATCGTTCGACAGGTAGCGTAATCCCTAGTTGGACTAGGTGGCATAAACCCTGAATCCGAGAAGCGTTCAGCAGATAGCATAAACTCTAGTTGAATTTAGAAAGCACTTGATAGAAAACCCTAGATTAGATCTAGGTAATAAATAATAAATGTATGCCTGAAGGCAATGGAAACTACAAGGATTGGGATCACGTTATCGTTACTAGTAGGGACACTAGTTAGGTGGTGCAGAGATATAGAAACCAGTATAACAAGGAAAATAGCGAAGCGGCGAAAGTATTAGAGCATATCCAGTTTATCTTATCTTAGCATATCTTGTGATTATCTTGTCTAATCTTGTTGACCCTATCGTCATGTTGTTATCTTGTATTCAGTTAATTCATGTCGTTTTGTTTTTCCTATGTTCACATGCTAGAAGTTACTGAACTTACTCAGGCTTTATGTCTGACTCTGTTTTTCTTTCGTCTTCTTTTCTTCCGTTCCCCCCAGGTAGTAAAGGAGGGAATAGTATAGCTCAGGTTAAGTTGGATTGTCACTCTTTCCCAACTTGAAGATTTGTCGAAGTTTTGCTTGGATTCTCTTTTCAGATGCTATGGCTGGCTCTTGCTACATTGGGGAATATAAATGTTGTTTTATGCTTCTTTATTTTGCAAGACAGATGATACTCTGATATTATAAGAAATCGTTGTACAAACTATTTTATCAATAAAGCAAAGTTTTATTTTCCGCTGTTGTAATTTTTGTCTGTCTTGTAATTTATCTGCATCTTTTACCCTAAATGCTCCACAGAACTTGGTGCATTCCCTTTGTGAGTGACACTAACGGATGTGGGGTGTTACAGATTGTGTGCGGATTATCGTGAGTTGAAAAAGGTGACCAAGAAGAACAAGTTTCCGCTGCTGAGGATAGATGACTTGTTTGATCAGCTTCACGAGGCCAAGGTGTTTTCTCAGATGGATTTTGCAACGGGATTCCACCAGTTGAGGGTGGCAAAGGATAGTGTTTCGAAGACATCTTTTAGGACACCATCTGGTTTCTTCGAACGGTTGCTGATGCCATTTGGGTTGAATAACACGGCAGCGTATTTTGTGGATCTTATGAATAGGGTTTTCAGAGATGAGTTAAACAAGTTCGCGCCTATATTCGTGGATGATATTCTGGTTTTCTTCCCGAAATGAGGAAGAGCATAAGACGCACTTGAGAGTTGTTTTGGAAATCTTGCGAAAGCATCAGCTAAGAGCTAAGTTTTCGAAGTGTCACATCTGGAAGAGCGAAGTGAGGTTCTTAAGTCATGTAGTTTCTGGAAATGGGACAACGGTTGACCCCGCTAAAGTGGCAGCAATCCAGGACTGAGATAGACCTAAGAATATGACGGATATTTAGAGTTATCAGGATTGATGAAAAAGAATCAGGTGTTCACATGGGATGTAAAGTGTGAGCAAGCTTTTGGAATCCTGACAGAGAAACTGACGAATGCTCCTGTTTTGACCATTCCGAGTGGGAATGAAGAGATGGTGGTGTACATCGATGCATGTGGTACTGGAGTTGGAGCAGTGCTGATGTAGAAGGATAAGGTTGTGGCCTACGGAGTCGACAGTTGAAGCCGCACGAAAGGAATTATCCAACTCATGATTTTGAGTTGGTAGCGATCGTGTTTGCTCTGAAGATGTGGAGACATCATCTGTTGGGAGTTCGATTCGAGTTTTTTATGGATCACAATTCGTTGAAGTATCTTTTCTCCCAAAAGGATTTGAATCTTCGGCAGGAATGGTGGTTAGAGTTTCTAGCGCCGTATGATTTTGGTATAGCCTATACTCCTGGTAAAGGTAACGCAGTGGCGGATGCGTTGAGTCGAAGACAAGCAAGTTTGGGAGCGATGTTTTTGGAATGGAAGCGCCTTGAGTACTTGGCAGGATTTGATTTCAGACCACAGTGTGAGTTGGAACCTGAAATGTTGGCAAGCTTATCAATAAGACCTACTCTCATCAAAAGGATTGGCGAGGGCCAAAAGCGTGATGCAAAGCTTATCGAGAGTACCTAGAAGATGGAACCAGAGGATGAAGAGTTCGAGTCAACCGAGAAGGTTGGCTTCGAAAGTAAGGACGACTGGTTGTTCCTGATATCGACGAATTGAGGATGAGGTTCTGAGAGAATGTCATCACTCGGAGTTGACGATTCATCTTGGTGGTCATAAGATGTATCAGGACATGAAGTGAGCCTACTACTGGGAAGGTATGAAAATGGATGTTGGAAAGTTCATTTTCAAATGTATGAACTGTCAGTTGGTGAAAGCTGAATAGAAGAAGCCAAGTGTATTGCTTCAGCCATTGTAAGTTCCTGCATTGAAGTGGGAGCAGATATCGATGGATTTTATTGATGGACTACCTAGAACTAGGGTAGGAAACAAAGGAATTTGAGTCATCGTGGATCGCTTTGTATCACCCCATAATTTTTAAAACATTAAGTTGATAAACTAAACAATACATAATTAAATATTTGGAATTAAGTGAAACGGACGGCGCCATTGCGTTCATCTCGGAATTCTGCTTAAGATAGACTCCGAGTTTGCGTAAAACGTACATCGTATGTAGAAGATATTATGGTTTGAAATTTGTATACATATAGGCATAATATATATATATTAAAAACCAATCCAGAATTCAAATTAACGACGCGGGGAAGGGGGGAAATCGACCTGTAAGGGGTCAACCCCGGTCCTCATGGGTGTCGACCCATGGGTCGCCCCATAACGGCGTGTCGACCCTTATGTCGATCCCGGGGTCGACCTTACAGAGATCTGGGAAGATTCCTGCCTTGCACGAGGACACAGTTCTGAGCGAGGTTTGTTGACCATAGGCTATAAATAGGACCTCATTCTCATTGTTTTTACACACCAAAAACAATGGAGACAACTAGATGCTGCCCCAGCTCAGATTGAATTAGCCTACTCTTCAGCAACAACAAGAGTTATATGTATTCAAGGATCTGTGCAATAACATCAACAATCATTCCTTTATCTTTAGATCCAGTCCTTGTGAGTTTATGTTATTTTTAGATATAAACATTTAAAATGTAATCTTGACATGTCTATAAGTTGGATCTAAGCCTATGCCTATTAATAACTTGAACCATAACGGATCTACCATTACTTGTACATATGATCCATTGTTCTCATATGCCCAAATTCTGCCATTATATGCCTATCTTGTTATTATGGTCAATTTTATCCTTATATGACTGTTTTGTTATTATGCATGTTCTTGTTCTCTTTCCTTCCTCTTTCCCTTTTTATTTTTATATCCAGGCTACCTTCGAGCTTAAGCATACCGCTGAAATATGCGAACGCGCGAAATTGGGAACGATGGGGAATGTTAAATTTGGGGCATAATTTGTATTGGGAAATTGGGGCATAACTTGTATTGAGATTTGGGGGCATAACTTGTAATGAACACGAATAATTGGCTAGGAACGAATATGCCTAAAACTACAGTAATTATAAACTGTAACTGCACTTTGACACGAGGTTAGATTACACTTGTGGTAGAAGTCTTCCCGGAACCGCCCGGCATATCCAACAACTGCAAGTGGTTAATTTAATGTGAGGGGTCGAGGGTTTAAATGTACACATAACGGTGCTAAGACACGAGGTTAAGTCTAGCTTGTGGTAGAAATCTTCCCGGAACCGCCCGACATATCCAGCAACCACAAGTAGTCGACTTAATGTGAGAGGTCTGGTGCATAAATGAAAAATGACAAGAATCTGTTAACTAGAAACACTTAACCTTTTTAAACCTGTGTGGTTACATAGAAATGACGAATCAAGTAGGGGTTAAGTAAACTTGCTTGAATCAGTTGGAGGGGTTACGTTATTTTGTATAAAACCGACAAATTTAACCTATATAACATGTTGCTTGAATCAGTGGGAGGGGTTAAGTTATCGTGGATAAAACTGACAAACTTAACCTATATAACATGTTGCTTGAATCAGTGGGAGGGGTTAAGTTATCTTGTATAAAACCGACAAACTTAACCTATATGACATGTTGCTTGAATCACTGGGAGGGGTTAAGTTATCTTGTATAAAACCGACAAACTTAACCTTTATGACATGTTGCTTTAATCAGTGGGAGGGGTTAAGTTATGTTGTATAAAATCGACAAACTTAACCTTATTACATGTTGGGGTTATGCAATCTTCTGAAACCTTTAGGCATAACCTGTCAAAATCCTAGTAGTAGGGATACAAGACTAGGTGGGTAGCTTGCATCATCTATGTGGGACCCTTATCAGTCAGTAACCGTCTTGGTATCAAACGGGGAACCCCGAACTAGGTTGGGGTCAGGGCACGCTTACTGAGTTGATTGTAAGAGGTTCAAATAGGCGAGGGTGTTGACAGCGCAGGATCCAATGAAGTCATGTGCGTGCATGGTTTCGGCTTGCTTGTGGAAAATTAAGACGTTCTGACATCAGTAGGTATTGTTGTGCATCTTGAAAATAAATGGGTTTCCACCTTAGAAAGTGATACATCCTACTGTGGGGCCAACACAGGGTATCTACAGAGTAGGGAGCCGATCGATTGGGGTAGTAATTATGGTACTTCTAGTCTTGCTTGTGTAGAAGCCCATTATTCTTGTTGGGAGTAACACCTGTCATTTTTGTTGGGCTGGATTGTTGGGGGTAAAATCCGTCACTAGAAGTACACCTAAGTCCACCATCTGTTTCCGTAGGGATCATCTTGTTCTGTTATACTGGTATTGGTGTAGAGAAAAGTATTAGAGAAGCGCAATATATTCCATCATGTTTATTCTGCCTATCCTTCTCAGTCTGTTATACATGTCTTATAATAATGTTATCTCTCTCATTCAGTTTATATGTCTGTATGATGCTTTTACTTATTCATATGCTAAAAGTAACTGGACTCGCCAGACTTTATGTCTGACCCATTTTGTTTCCTCTTCTTTCTCTTCCGTCCCCCCCCCCCCCCCCCCAAGGTTCTCAGGGTGGGAATACTAAGGCTTGATTTGGATTCTCTCTTTCATTCTGCTTGGAGTTGCTTAGATGTACCGTTTGACTCTGTATCTTCTCTACTATGGCTATATTTTAAGGATTATGCTCTTTTTATGTATTATTGTACTATGATGATGATTTTAGCACAAGACAGAAGTTTTATGTTGATGTAATGAATTTTCAGTATTTCGGACTTATTATGTAATTGGATTTGGATCACGAAGCTTTCCTATTAAATGAAGTTTTAATCTCGCTGTTATTTTATATCTGTCTTGTGATGTTTTGTTTTCGTTTACCTATAACGCTTTACGAAACTTAATGCATTCTGATAAAGAGTGACATTAACGGACGTGGGGTGTCACACTTGTATCAGAGCTAAAGGTTACTAGATCGGATAAAATATTTTGAAAATTGTTCTAAAAAATATTTTAAAAGAAAGCATTTTCAAAAGAAAAGTCTGTTTTGAAAAACTTATTCCCCAAAGCCATAGGAAATATCTTTCGATTCTCTGTTTGAATCCCTTTTTCCTTTTCTTTTCAACATATCTGGAGAACCTAATATCCCTAAGGGAGTTCAGATACCGGCTTGGTTCTGTAGGTATCTGGAGGCTACGGCACCGGCCGAAGGCCAAGCAGACGCCCCTCACCCAGCTGCAGCCATTGTTCCTCCTCCTCCACATGCTGATAATTTCTCTAAGATATGCAAGGATTTCTATGCTATGGGCGGAAAGCCATTCCGAGGAACTGATACTTTTGTAGAAGCAAGGAATTGGCTCAAAGAGACGGAGGATTTTTTTTGAAATTTTTGAAGTTGACGATCGTAGGAAGATCCAGTAGCCGTTTGGCAGCTGAAAGATGAGGCCTCGTTTTGGTGGGAAGTAACGCATGCGGGACGTCCAGTTGAGACTTGGGAGGATTTCCGACAGAGATTCGAAATGAAGTTTCTTTCTCAAGCCGAGCAAACTGTGCAAATGGAAAGGCTTTTGCACTTAAGCAAGGAGGCATGTCTGTCAAAGAGTAAGTTAATAAGTTCAATCAATTGGCGAGGTTTGGGTTGGAGCTAGTAAATACCCCGCACAAGAAAGCTTTGAGGTTTGCTAAAGGTTTGAATGAACCTCTTCATGGGTTGGCTATGTCTCATATTCTAATAGGAGCAACTTTTGAGAGACCCGTTGACATGGCATTGCTGCATGAAGAGGATAAAGGAGAAAAGAAAGAGGCCAAGGTTGATGAATCGCAAAACAAGAAAGTGTGGCCCAAGAAAGAACAACAGCAACAACAAAAGAAGGGCAGAAAGAACAATAAACCCCGATAAAAGAGGAAATGCAATAATTGTGGGCGCATGGGTCGTTTGGGTAAAAACTGCAGAAAAAGGAAGAATGCTTGCTTCCAATGTGGAGAGGTTGGACATCTCATTAAGGATAGCCCGAAGAGGCAAGGACAGGGCCAAAGGGCAGGATCTTCTGGAGGGCAAGTGCATGCTCTCGTGGCTGATGTACCGGATAGAGGTAGGAAAGTTTCTATTGAATGTTTTATTTCTCTTTCTGATCATCCTGTTAGAACTCTTTTTTATTTTGGCACTTCGCATTCTTTTATATCTAATTCTGTGGTTGAGTCTCTACACCTTAGTACTAGTATGGTTTTGGATGGCATTGTCGTCTCAAACCCCATAGGAGGTACGACTCATTTGTCTATGATTTGTCGGAGTTTGATAATATCTGTGTTGGGTGTCGAGTTTGAATGTGATGCATATGTGCTTGGTTTCATGGGCTATGGTTTGATTCTAGGGATGGATTGGCTAGCCATGTATGGTGCCATTCTAGATTGTGAGAGGAGGGTCGTTAGACTTTTGACTTGCCATGGAAGGACCCTCGAGATTTCTTGTGACCCTAAAGGGTCTGTCATGCTTAGTTTCCTAAAGTCACTTGATGCATCTATCGATGATTTACGATCTTACCAGTAGTCTGTGAGTATCCTGATGTTTTTGAGGAGGTTCGGGGATTACCTTCGAGGCGCGAGATTGATTTCTGTATTTACTTGATGGAAAATGCAAAGCCAGTTGCATTTCCTGTGCGCCACTTGGATCCAAGAGAAAGGAGGGAGCTCAGCAAGCAAGTAGGGAAGCTACTTGAGAAAGGGTTTTTAGGTGAAGCATATCTGAATGGGGTGCTCCAGTAGTATTCGCCACTAGGGCGGATGGTTCGCTTCGCTTATGTGTGGATTATAGAGAGTTGAATAAACTCACTAAGAAGAATAGGCACCCCACTTCCAAGGATTGATGATCTGTTTGACCAGCTTGTTGGTGCATCTGTTTTCTCTCAGTTAGACTTAGCCACGGGATTTCATCAGTTGAGGGTGGCCGAGGATAGTATAGACAAGACCACGTTTAGAACTTCAGATGGTTTCTTCGAGTGGCTCGTCATGCCTTTCGGGCTGACGAATGCACTCGCATGATCTGATGAGTAGGGTGTTTCACGAGTTTCTAAATAAGTTCGTTGTGGTCTTTGTTGATGACATCTTGATTTTCTCGAAGAGCAAGGAAGATCATGCCCAACATTTAAGGGAGGTTTTGAAAACTCTCTATGCGCACCAGCTTAAGGCGAAATTCTCCAAATGCCATTTTTGGAGAAAAGAGGTGAGATTTCTAGGGCATGTAGTCTCTAAAGATGGGATAGAAGTAGATCCCGCGAAGGGTAGTTCAAGATTGGTAGATCCCAAAGAATGCAACGGAGGTGAGGAGTTTTCTTGGATTAGCGGGCTATTACAGGAAGTTCATTAAGGACTTCACAAAGATATCAGCCCCACTCACCAGACCGACAAAGAAGAATCTGACATTTTCTTGGGATATAGACTATGAGGATGCTTTCCAGCGATTGAAGAGGGCTCTGACAACATCATCAGTTTTGACTTTGCCTGATGGGAACAAAGTGTTTGCAGTATACACTGATGCATGTGGTACAGGGCTTGGTGCGGTTCTGATGCAAAAGGGAGGGTAGTATGTTATGGAGGTAGACAATTGAGAATTCATGAGAAGAACTACCATACCCATTTCTTGGAGTCAACTTCCATAGTATTCACGCTTAAGACTTGGTGTTATTATCTGTTAGGAGAGAAGTTCGAGTTGTACACTGATCATAAGTCTCTCAAGTACTTGTTCTCGTAGAAGGATCTCAACTTGAGGCAACAAAGATGGATGGAGTTCCTAACGTCCTATGACTTTGAGATTTCTTATACCCCTGGCAAGGGTAATGTGGTGGCAGACGCATTGAGTAGACAGAGGATGACCTTGAGTCCTCTATTTCTAGAGAGGCGGAGCTTGGAGTATATATCGACTTTTGATTTTAAGCCCTCTACCGAGTTTACACCTGGCTTATTGGCATCATTAGAGGTGCAACCTACTCTATTGGACCAGATAGGAACTTCGCAGCAAGAAGACCCACAGATAGCAGATATCTTGGATAGGCTCAGTAGAGGGGAGATTTCCAGTCACCTTAGTGGATATTCCATGGATGATAGAGGATGGTTACGACGAGATGGAAGGCTTTGTGTTCCCCGAGTTGGGAGTTTGTTAAAGACAGCCCTTGAGGAATCCCATCATTCTAGGATGACTATTCATCCCGGTGGTGATAAGATGTATTAGGATATGAAGAGGGTTTTCTTTTGGGCTAGGATGAAGAAAGATGTGGCAGAGTTTGTTTCACGATGTTTGATTTGCCAGCAAGTTAAGGCTGAGCAAAGAAAGCCCGGTGGTTTGCTTCATCCTTTGGAGGTTCCACAGTAGAAGTGGGAGAGCGTCTCTATGGATTCCATTGATGGTTTGCCTAGATCGAGGAAAGGCAAGACCAGTATTTGGGTTATAGTTGACAGGCTTACTAGGAGCGCTCATTTCATTCCTGTTAAGAGTAAGAGGACGACAGCATGGTTGGCAGCAGTTTATCTTCGTGAGATAGTCCGTCTACATGGAGTACCTTCCAGTATCGTAAGTCATCGTGACCCTATATTCACCAGTGAATTTTGGAGGAGCTTGCAAGAGGAAGTAGGTACACAGTTATGTTTGAGCACCGCTTATCACCCCCAGACTGGTGGATAGACGGAAAGGGTGAATGGAGTTCTTGAGGATCTTCTAAGACTGTGTATCCTAGACTTCAGAGGGACTTGGGAAGAGCATCTTCCTTTAGTGGATTTCGCCTATAACAACAGTTATCAGGCTAGTATTTGCATGGCACCCTTCGAGGCACTATATGGACGACCCTATAGATCACCGAATTGTTGGTGGGAGTCTACAGATAGGCTTCTACTTGGACCTGGGATGATTGGGGAAACTTCAAAGAAGATAGATCTTATTCGAAGACGCATGAAGACAGCTCAAGACAGACAAAAGTCCTACGCAGACAAAAGAAGGACCAATATCGAGTTCGAAGTAGGAGACATGATTTTCATCAAGGTATCACCCTTGAGGAGTGTGGTTCTTTTTGGATCTGTAGGGAAATTGGCACCAAGGTTTGTAGGGCCATTTCCCGTAACAGAAAGGATTGGCCAAATGGCCTATAGAGTAAAGCTACCAAAGAGAATAGCCGGTGTTCATGATATTTTCCACGTTTCTCATTTACGAAAGTGCTTGCATGATACCACAGAAGTAGCTGAGCCGAGTATGCTTGAGGAAGTAGAAGTAGAACGGTAGGCGACAGTTAAACGAGTTCCTACCCGTATTCTTAGATCAGAGGTTAAGAAGCTACACAACCGAGAGGTCAAGTTGACGAAGGTTCAATGGGGAGGAGACCCCGAGAATGCAACTTGGGAGACTGAAGACAAGATTCACGCTTCGTACCCTTTTCTTTTCAATGGTATGTTCTTAACTTCTTTTCCAAAGCTTTATTCGTACTTGCTTCTGTCATTTAAGTATATCATATCGATCGAATCTTCGACCTTTAAGTAGAAATCTAATGGATGTAAACGTGTGTTTGAGGCATGTTATGTTTGATGGATGCAAGTGGTTGTAAGTGTTTGCTCGTGGTTGCTCGTGGATGCATATACACACACATTAGGCACTAGATCGGCTCAATCACTCTCATACTACATATGGATGCGTGTACATATTTTTCTTCTTTTCATGGATGAAAGTGGGTGTATCATCATATGGATGTTGCATTTAAATGGATGTTGCATTTAAATGGATGTTGCATTTAAATGGATGATTGTGCACACATATAGCCATTGCATGTTATACTAGGATTGTTTGCATACATTTTATTTCATGGCACGAACATGGATTACATTAAGGAGGTCGACTGAATCAGTAGACCGCCTAATCTTTAGCATTAGCATAGGGACATATACACACATCTTTGAATATGTTCATACAAGCATTAGAAATATTTTAAGGACAATGGATGCTTGTGATTGGTGGATGAGTAGATAGATGATGGATGTTAGGATATACATTCTTCTTAACTTAGAGATTTCGGGGACGAAATCCTTTAAGTGGGGGAGAATGTAAGACCCCGTAATTTTTAAAACATTAAGTTGATTAATTAAATATTTGAAATTAAGTGAAACGGACAGCGCCATTGCGTTCGTCTCAGAATTATGCTTAAGATAGACTACGAGTTTGCATAAAACGGACATCATTTGTAGAAGATATTAAGGTTTGAAATTTGTACACATATAAGCATGACATATATATATATATTAAAAACCAATCCAGAATTCAAATTAACGATGCGGGGAAGAGGGGAATTCGACCCATTAGGGCTCCACCCTGGTCCCCATGGGTGTCGACCCATGGGTCGACCCCATAACGGGGGTGTCGACCTCGGGGTCGACCCCACCGAGATCTGGGCAGATTCCTGCCCTGCACTAGGACATAATTATGAGCGAGGTTTGTTGGCTATAGGATATAAATAGGACCTCATTCTCATTGTTTTTACACACCAAAACAATGGAGATAACTAGATGCTTCCCCAGCTCGGATTGATTTAGCCTACTCTTCAGCAACAACAAGAGTTATACGTATTCAAGGATCTGTGCAACAACATCAACAATCATTCCTTTGCTCTTAGATCCAGTCCTTGTGAGTTTATGTTATTTTTAGATATAAACATTTAAAATGTAATCTTGACATGTCTATAAGTCGGATCTAAGCCTATGCCTATTAATAACTTGGACCATAACAGATCTACCATTGCTTGTACATCTGATCCATTGTTCTCATATGCTCAAATTCTGCAATTATATGCCTATCTTGTTATTATTGTCAATTTTATCCTCATATGACTGTTTTGTTATTATGCATATTCTTGTTCTCTTCTCTTCCTCTTTCCCTTTTTATTTTTATAGCTAGGCTACCTTCGAGCCTAGGAATACCGTTGAAATATGCGAACACGCGAAATTGGGAACGATGGGGAATGTTAAAATTGGGGCATAACTTATATTGGGAAATTGGGGGATAATTTGCATTGGAATTTTAGGGCATAACTTGTAATGAACATGAATAATTGGATAGGAACTAATATGCCTAAAACTACAATAATTAGAAACTGTAACTACACTTCGACACGAGGTTAGATTACACTTGTGGTAGAAGTCTGCCCGGAACCGCCCGGCATATCCAGCAACCTCAAGTGGTTATTCTAATGTGAGGAGTCGAGGTCATAAATGTACACGTAACGGTGCTAAGACACGAGGTTAAGTCTAGCTTGTGGTAGAAGTCTTCCTGAAACCGCCCGGCCTATCCAACAACCACAAGTAGTCGACTTAATGTGAGAGGTCTGGTGCATAAATGAAAAATGACAAGAATCTGTTAACCAGAAACACTTAACCTATTTAAACTGTGTGGTTACATAGACATGATGAATAGAGTAGGGGTTAAGTAAACTTGCTTGAATCAGTGGACGGGTTAAGTTATCTTGTATAAAACCGACAAACTTAACCTACATAACATGTTGCTTGAATCAGCGGGAGGGGTTAAGTTATCTTGTATAAAACCGACAAACTTAAACTATATAACATGTTGCTTGAATCAGTGGGAGGGGTTAAGTTATCTTGTATAAAACCGACAAACTTAACCTATATGAAATGTTGCTTGAATCAGTGGGAGGGGTTAAGTTATCTTATATAAAACCGACAAACTTAACATGTATTACATGTTGGGGTTATGCAATCTTGTTAAACCATTAGGCATAACCTATCAAAATTCTAGTAGTGGGGATACAAGCCTAGGGAAGTAGCTTGCATCATCTATGTGGGATCATTATCAGTCAATAACCTATCTTGGTATCTAACGGGGAACGCCGAACTAGGTCGGGGTCAGGGCACGCTTATTGAGTTGATTGTAAGAGGTTCAAATAGGCGAGGGTGTTGACAGCGCAAGATCCAATGGAGTCATGTGCGTGCATGGTTCCGGCTTGCTTGTGGAAAATTAAGATGATGTGACATCAGTAGGTATTGTTGTGCATCTTGAAAATAAACGGGTTGCCACCTTAGGAAGTGATACATCCTACTGTGGGGCCAACATAGGGTATCTACAGAGTAGGGAGCCGATCGATTGGCGTAGCAATTAGGGTACATCTAGTCTTGCTTGTGTAGAAGCTCATTATTATTATTGGGGGTAACACCTGTCATTTCTGTTGGGCTGGATTGTTGGGGGTAAAATCCGTCACTAGAAGTACACCTAAGTCTACCATCTGTTTATGTAGGGATCATCTTGTTCTGTTATACTAGTATTGGTGTAGAGAAAAGCATTAGAGAAGCATAATAAATTCCATCATGTTTATTCTTCCTATCTTGCTCAGTCTGTTATACCTGTCTTATAATATTGTTATCTCTCTCATGCAGTTTATATGCCTGTCATGATGCTTTTACTTATTTATATGCTAAAAGTAACCGGACTCACCAAACTTTATGTCTGACCCATTTTGTTTCCTCTTCTTTCTCTTCCATTCCCTCCCCCCAGGTTCTCATGGTGGGAATGCTCAGGCTTGATTTGGATTCTCTCGTTCATTCTGCTTGGAGCTGCTTAGAAGTACCATTTGATTCTGTATCTTCTCTACTATGGCCATATTTTGGGGACTATGTTCTTTTTATATATTATTGTACTCTGATTACAAGACAGAAGTTTTATGTTGATGTAATGAATTTTCAGTATTTCAAACTTATTATGTAATTGGGTTTGGACCACGAAGCTTTCCTATTAAATAAAGTTTTAATTCCGCTGTTATTTTATATATGTCTTGTGATGTTCCGTTTCTATTTACCTATAATGCTTCACGAAACTTAATGCATTCTGATAAAGAGTGACATTAACGGACGTGGAGTGTCACACGCTTGACCAAAAGTGCAAGGTTTATTCCTGTCAAATCAAATAAGACAACATCGAAGATGGATGAGCTTTATATTAAATGGATTGTTCGATTCCATGGTATCCCGAAGAGCATAGTGAGTGATCGAGATCCATTGTTCACGAGTGGATTTTGGAAGAGTTTGCAAGAATCTTTGGGAACCGAGTTGTGTTTGAGTACGGCTTATCATCCCCAAACCGATGGTCAAACCGAGAGGGTTAACCGAATTTTGAAAGATCTCCTGAGGGCTTGTGTATTGGACTTCGGAGGATCATGGGAAGACCATCGACATTTAGTTGAGTTTGCGTATAATAACGGTTACCAGTCGAGCATTGGGATGACACCATACGAGGTGTTGTTTGGAAGATCTTGTAATTCTCCGACCTGTTGGTTAGAGACTAGAGATAAGTTGATACTTAGGCCTGAGATGATAAGAGAAACATTGGATTGTATCGAGATCGTTCAGCAACGAATGAAGGCAGCCCAAGACCGTCAGAAGAGTTATGCCGATAAATGTCGAAAAGATTTGGAAATCGACGTTGGTGACATGGTTTTAATGACGATTTCGTCGTTAAAGCATGTTGTTTGATTCGGAAGTAAAGGAAAGTTGGCCCCAAGGTTTGTTGGACCATTTATCATAGTCGAGCGGATTGGAAAGCTCGCGTATAGATTGGATTTACCTAAGAAGATATAGGGTGCGCACAATGTTTTCCATGTGTCGTTTCTACGGAGGTGTGTGCATGATTCGAATACGGTGGTATCTCCGGAACAGTACGAAGACCTAGAAGTCAAGACCGTAGTTATGAAACCTCATAAGCCACTTTGCATTGTGGGGAATGACACGAAACAGCATAGGAGGAAGACGGTTAAGTTAGTCAAGGTGAAATGGAGTGAGGATGATTACGATTGTACGTGGGAGACAGAAGAGAGTATAAAGACGACCCATCCAAAATTCTTCGTCGGTATGGCCCATTAATGTCATGTCACCTTACATCATTGTAACTTGTACCATCGTTGTTAGAATTCCGTATGCTAAGTTAAGGCTATGGACGCATGGCTTGATGGATGCTAGTTTGGATGGTAAATTGGCTGCACATGGATGATAGACATGCAAAATTGTTTAGGCTGCTTGTGTTTGCTTGGGATTTCGGGGGAGAAATTCCTAAAGGGGGGAGAATGTAACAGCCCACATTTTACATATCGGAGGATCGTAAAATATTTATATTTAATTCCTTAAGGGTTGGATCATTCTCATATTTTGATATGTTGGTTATGGGGATGTGAGACATGTCCATAATTTTTACCGATTTTATTTGTGACCATTTTTCCCCTGTCAGTTTTGTACGGAGCATAACTTTTGACTAGGATCGAATCTGGTGTTGAAATCAATTTCATTGGAAAGTAAATGGTGTTGCCAATTCCGTAGAGTGGTCACATTAAAGATTTGGTTCAGTGGTTTGGGAGGAATCGCTGCTTTAGTGTTTCACAATTTCTGTTCAGGTTTTAAAAGCCATTGATGGGCTGATTTGGCGTGGCCCATTAATGGGCTTGTAGGAGGCTACAAATAGGGGGTTAGAGGCATGGAGAATAGTTAAATTTCTTCATTCTCTCATTTGGTTAAACTCGTGATCCTCCTTGCTCAATCAAATGCACCTTTCCACCATTAAAATTCTAGATCTACATGTGAAGATTGAAGGGTCAACATCAAACAAAGCTAGATCTACATCAAGTGAAGAGAGATCGCATCAAATTGAGAGGTTTGAGTATTATTCTTCGCTGTTCGGATTGAGAATTTAGCCATTTTGAGTTAATTCGAAGATTTGGTGAGTGATAAGCATCTCTCACACGGATTCAATCAAGTATATGGGTTGTTTGGTCTTATTTTCATCATTTAAAGTTTTTTTCATCTAGATCTACATCATGGTAAGTACATTTTCATTTGAATCACCATAGGATCTAATCTAGCAACTTGAATTGGTAAATTCTTATATTAATTCATATGTTTAAGCAAGTTTAGATCCATTATTTCGCTTGTTCATTAATTTATCATGATTTGGTGAATTCTATTTTATTGTTGATGAATAATTGTCATTTTTGTGTTGTTGATGATTTCATGAAGTGTTGCTGGTTGAATTGGATGATTTGGATGAGTTGGTTGCATCGATGTGGTCGTTTAGTGATGATTTGGTTGACATTGGAGCAATATTGGTCAGATCTGGAGTCGGGTCGTTTTTGGATAGGTCGCTGGCTTGTGCTCCAAGAAATGAAGGTCGAGTCATTAAAGAGCTTCAAGTTGTTGGTGACCCAGGGAGTTAGGTCGTTAGTGACCCAAGGAGTCAGGTCGTTGGTGACCCATAGAGTCGGGATAATGATGACCCAGGGAGTTAGATTGTTGGTGACCCAGGGAGTCAGGTCATTTGTGACCCAAGGAGTCGGGTCGTTTGTGACCTGATGAGTCGCGCTGAAACATTTTGGATCGAATATTGACCAATTGATGTATGTTTTTGGCTTGATGGTGGTTGTGGCTTCAAAGTGAATTCAAGTAGGAATGTTCGAAGTGTTGTGAAGTGTTCATTGATCGTGGTAATACAACGAAGTGAAGACGACTCAAGGTGGTGAGTTCGTGGATAATGGTTGCTCGAGAAGGGGCTTGAGCTTATGAACAGTCATCGAATTGGATGGCAAGAGATATCGAAGGCTGATGGATTATCGTTGTCGTAGGTTCTAGCAGACTCAAAGTGGGGGTATAATAGGGACGCCTAAAAGACTATAAGTGACTTGTCGAGTACCTAGGGCAGCTCGACGGACCTAGATACGTTTCGTCATATGGCATACGGAGTTTTGCTAGAACAGGGGTTTACCATTAGCCCTTGACAGTCGATGGCAAGGTGTTTAGCCGGTCATACGATTGACGATGGTTTCGAAGCAGGATTGGCAATGATAGCCAGAGTCATGGATGAATGATTATTTGCTTGTGTCATCTTGTGTAGATTATTCAACGTCGAAGGAGATATCTCTTGGGTGCTTGTCTGATGTTGGTTTAGGCCTTCGGGGTTTGTGCTTGGGAGATATCGATATCGATTAGGATGGTCTACGCTTGATAATTGATTGCCAAGAATGTAACGTTGTTTCAAATTGTTTGTTGTAAAGGCTATCACTATCGAATATGGGGAAAACGGGTTTGGGTTCTTCTCTGGTGAGCTGGTAGATTGGTTGATTAATCTTCCTATTCTCATATGCTTTATTGATGATGTTAAATAGTTGTTTAATTGCTTACTGAGAATGTTGTCTGACTCAAGGTTTTATGTTTCCCTCTTATTACCTTGGGTTGTTCATCCATTGTGTGGATGGGCAGACTGAGTAGCAGGTAACAGGTAGTAGATCTTAGTGGACGATGTTACTGATCGATGACGAGCTGGAGACTTGCGTACCAGTTTTCTACTATACATGTTATGATGTTTTCCGCTGTTTGATGTATTCTCTGAGTGTTGTAGTGAGGCCTTTTGTATTGAGTTTGATGATGTAATCCAACAATGTTATGGATATTCTTTGATGATATGGAAGTTTAAAATTCTGTGCAATTATGCTATACTATTATTGCATATTGTATATGTTCTATTATAATTTATTCTTACATTGTGAGTAATACGACAGGTTCCACTTATGTTCTTACCTTGATGATCGTTCATGGCTGCCTGACACACCTTTCATCGCATTATTTCCCTTGTTAAGTCCAGGAGTTATGGGCGGTCATCACATTTCAGAGACAACTTTATGAGTCTTAATATTTCTTGGGTTTGCACTTCATTTAGGCCAGCCAACAAAATTTGCGATTTGTTAAAATTCATTTTCAGCCTTGAGAAAGTATAAAATTAGGATACGGAATTCATGATAGTCTGGAGAGAGGAGATGGTTGGTTTGGTGAATATTAACAAATCATCTGCAAAAGCCAGAGAAGTGATATGAAGGGATCTGCGCTTTCGATGCAACACAAAGTTCTTAAGTGCAACTTGTCTTTGTAACTCTTTAGTCAGGGTTCTCCATTACTAAAATGAAGAGGTACGCAGAAATTGGATCACCCTGTCTTATACCGTTTTCCCTTTTAAAGAAGCCTATTGTATGTGCATTAAAAACTAAAGAGTACCTTACTGTTGAGATGCAGAGATATATCCAGTTTCTGAATTTTTCTGGGAAACTCATTTTCTCCATAATTCCTATGAGGGCTATCCAGTTAACAGGAATCAAATGCTTTCTTCAAGTCAATTTTGAGCATGGCTCTAGGGGAAGTGTTCTTTGCTGCGTAACCATTAAGTAATTCATGGGTTAATAGGACATTGTCAAGAATGTTACAGTTTGGAAGAAAAGAAGTTTGATTGGGGGAGATAACATGTTGAATAACTTCCTTCAATCGTAAGGCAAGAATTCTGGAGATAGCTTTATAAATGACATTGTAGCAAGTAATAGGACGGAATTGAGTGACATCAGAGGGGTTTTTGGTTTTGGGTATAAGGGCAAGGTTAGTGGAGTTGATGGTGCTGAGTATCTTGCTTTTGTCAAAGAAATTGTGTACTGCATTGAGAACATCAGGAGCTATGATAGGCCAACAATGGATGTAAAACGAAACTGTAAAGCCATCTAGACAAGGAGAAGCAGATTTTCTCATGCTAAAAATAGAGTTTTTAATGTCTTCATCAGTTACTTGCTTCACAAGTAGGTCTTGCATGTTCAAAGGAATAGGAGATATTAGGAGGTTTTTGATGAAAGTAAGATTTGGTACGGTTCAGAGGGAGACTTTCCTAGTAGTTTAATAAGGCAACATCAACAGTCATAGGGGAGGAAAATAATTTTCCATGTTGATCTTTAATCTGATGTAAATACTCCTTAGCTTGCTTGATCTTCAAGGAAGCATGATAGATTTTGGTATTTCTATCACCATATTTTGCCCAATTCTATTTGTTCTTTTGGTTGATCATGCTTGCTTTAGCTTCAAATGCATCTTCCAATTGCTGAGTTAAGACTTTTTCCATCTGATAGTTGCTTGTGTCAACATATGGTTGAAAATTTAGCTGTTGTATCTGCTCCAGTTGCATTGATATTTCAGTGGATTTTTTGTTGCCTTATCCATAAATTTCATTTGACCATATTCTCATAGCTGCTTTTGTGTTTTTAAATTTTTGTTGCAAGTTGTACATAGGGTTCCCATGCGTTCTTGTTTTCCACGCTTCATCTACCACCTGTAACAAGGAAGAATTTTGTGTCCATATATAAAAAAAAATGAAATTCAGCTGTTTAAATATGGTTGTTGTGCCCAAGGTTACGATCAATGGGAAATGGTCAGAGAGTTGAGGCATTGGAATGTTGATGTGAATGGAAGGCCATGTTGCAAGTGTATTGTAGTTCATGAGACCATGGTCAATTTTTGTTAATGTTCTTGGACCAGCTAAGCTTTTGTTTGACCAAGTATATTGTGAACTAGAAGAGGGAATCTCAAGTAAGGAAGCATTGTGCATGGCAGAGTTAAGAGGTGTTATGTCTGATAAGCTGAAGTGAATGCCTCCACTCTTATGTGATGTATGGTATGTGCAGTTGAAATCACCAATGATGATCCAAGGGTGGGTGTTTTGGTATAGATTAGGCAGGGTTTCAAGCATTTACGATAATTCATATTTCTAATGCATAAGGATCACATCTTACTAGCTTCATATTAAAAGATCTAACTTAGTGTCTATGTATATCGTTTTAATATCCTTTTATAAATATAAAAGATGTCTTTTCAACTCTTGTACCTATAACTAGACAACCAAAATAAAATGATTTTAATAATGGTACATCACTAATAATCATAACTTTGATATTTACTTGTATTTTTAGAAATATTAGTGTTTTTTTTTATAAGATATTATGCATTTTGACTAAAACTCAAACTATCTGATTTACCTGTTAACTCTGATGTTTTGCTAAATAATACTTCTGTATCATTTCTAGGATCATACTCAATATCACACATTCAGTAATCGCTCTCATTCACTTTAAAGATATTTTGGTGGGCTTATGCAAACAGATTATTCCATATCACTACTTAGAATTTCTATCTCAACATATATGTACCAAAACTCAATCATACCGAAGGATAAACTTTGTGAGAAAAAATCAAACTAACTTAAATACATTGAACAATGAATATGTTATTTTAGCCAAAATAACTGAAATTTAGAATATTATTTTATTAATTAGATTATATTCCAACTATACTGAGATACTTGTCTCCAATGAATCATGCCCATTTGTACATAACTACCAATCATATTTTACTACGTACTTGGATTCCGAAAGGACATGCACATTGTGTCATATGGTAAAGTCAATACTCTTAATGGCTTATTGATAAATGAGGAAATTCTTTCTCGACATTAACATAGTTTCTATTTAATGTGTAAGAGTTCTTATTAGACATTATAATTAGTCGTGTCCATTTAGTTTTGGACAGTTATATTTTACCCTTCGTAATTAGTTTCATCTTTGGGTCGTACCTAAATCCATTTTATCATGAATAATTTCTACAAAAATAAATTAAGATGAAGTTGGTATTTTCTAAAACAACAATTGTTTCTAAGTGCAACGAACAAATGTTCATAATTAATTTATGAATTCTCTCTCTGTGTGTGTGTGTGTGCATGTGTGTGTAAATTGGTTTGGATAACATAAACTGGTTATCATGAAACTTATGTTCATAACATAAACTTATGTTCATAACATAAACATGTTACCAAATAGTACACATGTTTATTTTATGATAGTTTATTTGTGAACTAAATGAAGTATGTGAAATCATTTTGTTATCAATACACACCTGATTGCAAACATCTACATGCATCAAACTTAAGAGTTCAGTAACTCATTTATCACTCTCACTAAAATGAGTGATTTTCCCTTAATCTTATGAGATAAAATTTATCAATAACATATGATTCATAATCATACAGGTAAATAGTTACTCCTCCAATATTGGGCTTAACCCATAAGTCAAAAAATAATTGCTAAAACTTTAGATATTTCTGTGTTATGTAGCTAATGCAATAGAAGCCATTATTTTAATAGATTTATTTAGTTATGAATATTCAAATTGTCCATAACAAATTAAAACTACACTTGTTTTCGGTCAATATTGGAACAAATATTATTTTATGAATAATATGCGGTATATTTTCGAAAATATTGTTTCGTATCTTAATGCATCTGTCGATAAGTGCTATTGGCATGCTCCAAGAATTTTAGCTTTTACTATGACAGTGTACAAGATATGATATATCATACAAGATATGGAATATCATTCAGATACTCATTATAGGCAGTTTATTTCCTTTACTGTAAGTAGTTTAAAATCAAGAGTTTTTAATTAACCATCTTAAATTGTTCTAATCTTTACAGGAAATAATTTTGTATATTATAATACAATTGAAATAGAAACCACATTTTTCATTCCATATTAGGTATCTTTTAGTATTGGGTTCATCTATTAACACCCCTATCATTGCTTTTCACCCCCCAGTAAAAAAATTTGAAATTTTATTTTCATTTATACCCTTTAACAATAAATAACTTGTTTAATATACTTATTTATCTTTCATACGTGAGATATTGTTTTGTAACTATACTATGTCAATATATTAAAAAAGTGTACTTACTCAGAATAAAATCAATATCAACACCATGTTTGGTAACTATACACGAACCTGAGGCATATGCGCATCTATATCAAAATGAAAGCGCTGCATTGAAGACTAGTTTATTTTAATATGATTTTTTTGTTTAATACGTCAATCACCTAATTTTATCACCTCCAGTGCTAAATTTTATGGAGTTGCAAAGGTTTGAAAGGTAGAGCAACAATTTATAGGAAGAATGAGAGAAAAGAAAAAGGAAGGAAAAGAAAATATCAATGTGAAGAAGAAAGGAGGGTTGTTTTTGGAATACATGTGGTGCGTAGAGAAATAAATGGGGGTGTGTGTGTGTTTTATTTTGTAATTAGCGGAGGGTGAAGAGTGAACCTTGGGGTGGTGATATACGGACCCTTTAGTATATTATGAATTCTATTTTTCATTGTCCCTTTTGCAAAGGAGAAGCGACCGTTCACTATCTTCATCCCGATTGTGCCAAAGTTAGATCCACTCTTACACGTCACATTCCATTTCGAAATGGAGAAACCATTCAAAATGAGATATTTAACGTAATCAACTGTACTGAACATGCGATTTTGATTATTTTCAGTAAACTACTTTAATTGAAATTCCGTGCAACATTCGCCGTATGATATTTAGAGGAAAGAGTAAATGGAAAACCTAAAACAAATTTCATTAGGAAGAATAGAAGCTTCAAAGTTAAGCCTGAAAGGCAACATAAAATATAGCATAACCCAGTATAATATTAGATCTGACGTTAACGGTAAATTTACCATTATCATCGATCGGTAACCATTTTTGATTGGAATCCGTATACCAGTTAAAACGGTATGATAACGGTAAATTTACCGTATTTAACGGTAAATTATCGGTAATATTTCTCTAATACCAGCGGTAACCGTAATTTTTACCAGTCAATTAAAAACATATGTATATGTATCATATATACTTTATTACATGCATTTAAAACCAAATAAATGATAATATTTAGTTCAATAATCAGGTGAAATAATTCTAGATACACGCATTTTCTTTCTCATTTATGTTTTTTTATAAACTAACACTACATATAGTATAATAAAGATGCATTGTGTACAAAAAAATACGTTAAGATATAAACTTTGATGGACAAACGGTAATTTACGATCATCAGTGTAACGGTTACCAGATTATCGGTATATCAATCTTCAATATACAGTCGATTGGTAACGGTAACGATAAACTTTTGTCTTACCCGTAAAAGCGGTACGTAACGGTATTTGTCAAATGATAACGATAACCATTACCATAATAGCCATATATAATATACATGCGTACAATATCAGTTTAAAATTAGCACAAAATGGGATAAGGGATATGAAATATTCATAATGGGACAGACTATGTAATATGAAATGTTCCACGATTCATGATATAATCGGCCAACGGGTATAGTCCAAGAAAACTATGATATTATGGCCTGAAATAAGTTTTGTTTATGCTTTAAGAACAAACTTTAAAACTTCTAAAATTGATATCGGTTGTTAATGGATGTTTAGATTTTATTAGGGATGGAAATGGGGTGGATAATATGCGGGAAATACATCCCCATCCTCCATCCTTATTACCCATTTATGTCCTTTGTACCTACCACATCCCCGTTTAATACCCAATAGATTCGAGTAGGGGAATACCCAACGATTATGGAGGACCCGTTGGGTAATCAATAACCATTAACTCAAGTGTATAACAATACACTTAAATGCTAAATAAATGGTCCAGACAATGTCATGTCGACAACTTATAAAAAATGGTTAAAAAAATGTATATTTATGTCATGCCATGCATCAGCTGTAGATGTTTGAAATACCTTTAGCCTCATGAAAGAAATTATTACATACGTGTATTGGTGGTTTCTGTTAATTTCTCTTATAATAATGTTACCATGAATGTTCTATGTGCAGCACTTCTTTGATGTTAAACATCAATACTTTTGTAAAAAAAAATACAACTGCTGCAACTAACACGTTTATTGGGTGATAGGTTTCTCCGAAGAAGAGAGAAGCAGCGATGTCAAAGATGGAGTTGCTATTTGTTTACTGCTATGAATATATATATATATATATATATATAAAAGAAATAAGGAAAATGAATGGACATAGGCACAACAAACAACATGCATGATATGAATAGGTGTTATTATTAAAGCATATGAAAGGATACAATTTGTTAAACTGAATAGACACAACACAAAT
The DNA here is from genome assembly GCA_030737875.1 of Allium sativum. Lineage (NCBI taxonomy): Eukaryota > Viridiplantae > Streptophyta > Magnoliopsida > Asparagales > Amaryllidaceae > Allium > Allium sativum. The sequence goes on from CM060912.1 coordinate 156,985,691, forward strand.
GCACAACAATCTGTGTTTTTACTTAATGTATATATGTTTGATGTACACATTCTTTAACAGGAAATATATATCGGGTCGGGTATGGAGCGAATAGTATTACCTCCGTACCCGCTTCGGGTATTGAAATCATCCTCTGCACCCGTCTCATTTGCACCCGCCTCATTACCCGCCAAGTCGGGGAATCCCCATCCGATTAGGTGCGGGTCTCCGCAGGTACCCATCCCTACGGATTAAATTTCCATCTTTAGATTTTATTCAAAGAATTCTTTAGTGTTATTCATCATAAAGATCACCATTATAAACTTTTTCATGTCTCCTAATGTTTTAAAGCACCTGCAGGGTCGTTTAACGAGTTTAGTGGCTTAGGCAATTTCACAAAGTGATTACGGTAAGTAATTATAATACGAAAATGCTTCTTGGACCGCAAATATATAAGTGAATTAATACGACACTATTATCAGCCGTCAGATTTTGTTCATCCCGTGAATTCCAATGAATTCCTTAACGTACAATTTCATTCCCATTTCAGATTCGTATATTTTGATCGCATTTTCTTTGGCCTGTCTAGCATTGTTCATTATAATAACGAGAAGATAATTTTTATTCTAATCCACGATTTTAATAAGTTAATCCACCATTTTACTTTAATAAGTTAATCCACAACTATTTTGTAAGTTAATCCACGAGTGGATTAACTTACAGATTTCACCCTATTATATATCTAACAATCGATTTTGTGCTTTTTGTTTCACAATTCTGCGTTATTTCACAATTCTCATATCAGATTAATAATAATAATTCAACTAGCCTAAAATCAACATCTCAGCACTAGATAATTATATAAAAAAAATACACATTATAAATCTACTGTATGCAACTCTTGATTTCCTGCAGTTTCCTTAGTATTGTAACAACTGTCTCTCTCATCAAGATGTAAACGATTTCTCTTCTCAGATATATTTTTATCTGTTTTTCAAGATTTCAGAAAATAACCAACTACAATTATATTTGATAATGGTAATATTAAAAAAAAATACAATTTTGTATACAATTAATCAACTTAAAAAAAATAAAAAAATTATTTACTATTATGTTGAATTACTCCGCTTAACGCTTAAGCTTGGATTTAGATGCCAGGATTCCAGAACCGAGAAGACGACGGAAAACACAAGGAAGAAGATTGAGAAGAGAATACGTACAGTTTTCTTTTTTTGGTGGATATACTGATTAAAGTTTAAATTTTAGTAAAAGTTAAAGATTCTATAAAATAGGGTGGATTAACTTACTAATATGGTGGATTAGAATAAAAATTACCTAACGAAAATACTATTTCAACTAAGAATGGTTAAGTCAAAACAACCGGCTGCTGTAGAAGCCGTTCAATTATTTTGTACCCGTGAATTGCAGTCGTCCAACTCAGCAATCGGTGAAAGTGACCGCGATTTCTTCGGTCGTTTTAGCATATCCCTATTAAACTACTATATCACAAATATTCCCTCTATCCAGACGCATCGTTGAACATTACATAACACCAAACCCCTACCCCACCCCAACCCTATGTTGCGGTTGCGTCAGTCAGACGCATATATAAAACTGAGGACAATGCTAGAACGATCGAAAATTTTACGGTGAAATTCACCGCTTTTTGAAATGTGGTACGAATTCAGCGCAATTCAGGGAGGGCAAGAGATCGAAGGGCTTCAGAGGCTGCCGCGTTTTCCGTACGTGGAAAAAGCGGTCGATACAGCAAATAATCTTTTGTAAAAGTGTTAAGTTTATAAATAAATCATCCCTCTTTAAAATTTAAGAATACTGCAAAGATCATGTACTTTGAGATTTGCATATATACTCTAACCTTGAAAAACTAGAATAAGTACTTTTTAAGTTTTAACTCAACAGAAACAAACATGCAAAATAGCAGAGAATTGAGAACAAATGGAAGAGAATATGTAACCACTATATCAGACTCAATATAAACAGTTGTAGCATGAGCTGTTAAGAAGAAGAGAACTTATTCTTGGCATTGAACTGCTGAAATTAGTGCTAAGTTGTAGTTACACCACCATAATTTTGTTTCACGTCAAATATATAAACGTATATATACATACGGACACCAATAGACCTGGCGCCCTCTAGCAATACTGCGTTTACTTTCTATTGAAAGAGTTAACTTTTACCTCCTTTGAAAGTTTAGTTTGCCAATACAATATGCAAAGAGCATACCAAAAATGAAAGGATAGGCAAACAAAACGATAGCAACAACCCACAAACGATCATGATGGAAGCCGAAGTAGTCCTCTAAAAAAGAAGAAACTGAAGTTGTTTTCCCAAATACCATGATTTCTTTGTCTACGTCTCCATATTGTGATGTAAAAAGGCCATTTAAAATCCATGACATGGGGTTCAAATAGTATAACCAGATCCACCACTTTGGAATTTGCTGAAAAGGTTACCAAATTTGAATGATTAGTAACCCGTTACCACAAAATCATCCAAATAGAATATAAATGTGAACTAATATCAGTCCTTTTTTAAAATGACTATAGAAAAGTTAAAGTTTGCTTGTAAACCTGAAGACAGCATGTATTAAACGCCAACATAAACTTTTTTAACGTAGTTAAGTACAACAAACATGTCCTTAGTGTTGAATAAGGTTGATGGTTGGGATTGCAAGACCAAAGGTCATGAGTTAGAATTCTGAGTCTGACAATCCTGTTACAAACCGTTCGGAGTACCCTTTTTGCTAGAGATTACAAGCAAAGCTAGGTTGCCTAGGTAGGGAAGAATATAAATGATGATTAGAGAATCCCGGCCCTACCATTCTCAAAACACTTTGGTGATGAGATAATTTATAACAAAATCACTAGGTTATCAAAAATATCAGTTGGTGATGAGGAATGCGCGCGTGTCTCTCTCTCTCTCTCTCTCTCTCTCTCTCTCTCTCTATATATATATATATATATATATATATATATATATATATATATATATATATATATATATATATATATATGGGATAGGATCAAGGAGCCCCCCAAAAATGTAGCACCCCAAATGCCCCCTAATTTCCTCATCTCATTTATATTAAAGAAAGTAAGTGGAAGGTGAGAGAATGAGTGAAAGGAGAGAGGAAATGTATGGTGGAAAAGTGGTAGGCTAAAGGGGTGCTCATTTCCCACTAACTCCCATTCTCTCTCCTTCCACTAACTCTTTCACTTCACACTCACTTTCTTTAATATAAATAAGAGGTGGAAATCAGGGGGCTTTTGAGGTGCAACGGAACACTTGCATATATATATATATATATATATATATATATATATATATATATATATATATATATATATATATATATATATATATCCTACCATTCTCAAACACTTTGGTGATGAGATAATTTATAACAAAATCACTAGGTTATCAAAAATATCAGTTGGTGATGAGGAATGCGTGTGTGTGTGTGTATATATATATATATATATATATATATATGTATATATATATGTATATATATATGTATATGTATATATGTATATATATATATATATATATATGGGGCAGGTTCAATGACACTCCAAATAATGAGCACCCCTTTAGCCTACCATTTTTTCACCATACATTTCCTCCCTCTCTCCTTCCACTCATTCTCTCATCTCCCACTCACTTTCTTTAAACATAAATATGTGGCTGGAATTGAGGTGCAAATGGGGGGCTGAAATTCAGGAGGGCCCCCTGATCCTATCCCTATATATATATATATATATATATATATATATATATATATATATATATATATATATATATATATATATATATATAAAGTCTATTTAAACACAATTTTAACATAAATGGTGACACAATTGATTTGAATCGTTGGATCACTCCATGAATTTCACCTCTTCACATAAAGACAAAAGAATCCAACATTGATGCTTTGCGTCTCTCTATTTGTGTCTCTGTATTTATGTCTAATTTTATGTCCAGATAGTCGTTCCCATATATATGTATGTATGTACGTGGAGCGACTATTAGGACACAAAATTTAACATAAATTGAAAGACACGAAATTTGGATTTTTAGATCAATTTCTCTTTTGTGAGGAGTGGAAATTAGGAGGCAATCTGATAGTAGAGTTTCATTGTGTCACCGTTTGTATCTATTTTTTTTATACAAATAGATTTTCCATATATGTGTGTGCAGGGCCGGCCCTGGACCTGGATTACCTAGGTGACGGCCCTGGGCCTGGGTTACCTGGGCGACGGCCCAGGGCCCAATTTTTTTTTTTTTATGATATATCGTTAAGTAAAGAAGAAAGTAACCATCATAATATACAACAATGGTAGTGTTGCTAAGTGGTAGGGTACATAGTTTTTTGTCAAGTGGTGAGAGTTCAAAACTTGGCAACTAGACATTTTTTTTTCCTTTGCACCATGTTTGCCGAGGGCCCAAAATTAAGTTGGACTTGTGTGTGTACGTAGAGAAATGGAGCATGCTTAGATGATAAAAATAATACAAATGTAAGGTAAGGTGGATGACACAGGACACATGTGAATATCAGGTTTAATACGCATGCAAAGACCTCCTTTTTTGCCATGTTAAAAATTAACGGGAATGATAAATTTTGCAATATTAGAGAATCACTAAGTTATTACACAACCAACTAATAATGCAAAGGTTAGTCTTATAGTATTTATGGAGATAAATATTTATAGAGAGATAAATGTATTTACAAGATGTGAACATTCTCAGCACTTACGGCACATACCAAATAATATAAAATTTTATAAAGAGTAATTTGGAAAGGGACTTACTGGGCTAGGTACCATGAACCCTGAAAAGAGATTACAAAGAGCATAGAAAGGGGATGCCAATATTGAAGCCACTTGTGTATTTGGGGTCAACGAAACAAGCAGCATTCCCAGATAAACAAATGTGAGTAGTGCGCAAAACATTGTATAGAAGAACCATACCAACTTATAAGCTGTCCAATTATAGTCTACTGCAGGGTAAGTGATGACCACAAACAGTACCACTTGGATGAATACATAAGGAATCTCTATGATCATCTGAAGAAATTTAAATGTCATGTATGTATTTTGACAGTTTGTGTGATATATGAAATACAAAGCCCATAAAAAAGCGAATAACCTGTGCAAGAGAATAAGCCCACGGAGAGTACATTCCTGCATACTTTTCACGATACAAAACAGCACGCTCCATTGATACGAATGGCAAAACAGACTGAGAATTGTTTATGCCGAAAAAGTTTGTTGCAGCGTACATTGCTCCAAGAATGTTGAATAAATCTTGCTGGTTATTTCTATACATAGGAAGAATCTGTTAGTTTTGCACATTCTACAAATTAAAGAACATGCAATGAACAATTTGAAAGAAACATGGATGCTAAACTTGTAGAACAGACTCACATCCTCCTCCCATGCTTCCAGTACAGAACACCAAATATTACCGATGAGATGATTATGAATAGCATGCGCATTAAATTATATGATGGACACCTCCAATATGATAAGTACTGCTTCCACAAACATGCTTTGAACTGCCCCCAACTATTTTGCGGAAATCGAGTTGGAAAATATATGTCAGTTGATTCGGACGGTGGAATAGACATTTGCCGAACTGTTTCTTGATTAATGCTGAAAATAAAATAGAATTGATTGCACAGGTTAATTTCTAGAGCATGGGAGAATTTACATGTATCTACAGGGGATCAGCTGATCCCAATCAAGTTCTTAAAAAGTGCTAGACGCGCTGAATATTTTACAACAATGACATGTCTCTGACTATAAAGATATTAAGGGAACCAGCACCCTTGTCCCAGTGGTTTGGGACTTCGATTTAGACGGAAGAGGTTGCAGTTTCGAAACTTTTTTGGGACTTCGATTTAGATTGACATGTAGAATGTTGCATACTATTAAGATTGTATGTAAGTACACCCCCCCCCCCCCCCCCCCCCCCAAAAAAAATAAAAAAAATTAAGGGAGCTATTAGCGAATTTTCACTTGTTTTATTTCCCAAGAGTTACTGCAACTCTAACCTTGTTGCTTATTTCATTAAAGTTGAAGCAAAGACAGATGAATAATGATGAAATACTTGCATTCAAGTGCTAGAAATCATGGTATTCAGTATTTTCAGTGTTCTTTTCTTAACTGTTGATAACTTTAGCGAGGGTGCGTTTGATTTTCGGAAGGGGCAAAAAAAGTTCACGTCTGCATCCGACGCGTCGGACGCGAACACTGGGGACCCGCCACTTTGCCCCTTCCAGCTGAACGCGAGAAAATGAACCTTTCGTTAGCCCGTTCGATCTTTAACCCTTTCTTACCCTATTTTACACCCCTTTGCCCCTTTCGTGTGCCCCTTCCTGTTCAAAATCAAACACATACTCCTTTCCCCAATTTTCCCCTTTCCCAACCCCTTCCCCATACCCCTTCCAAATAACCCTTCCTGTTCAAAATCAAACGCTACCCGAGTTTTCATATATACCATTTAAAAGTGCAAACCTGCAATTAAGGAAAAATGTTACAGATATACTAATATGCTAAAATAATAAGGTTTTTTTTTTTTATTGATTTTGAATTCCCTTCGACCCCATTCGAAAAAGATTACTATGGGGTCAGAAAGATACATGATTATTAGTTGAAATTTATGATACATGATTACAGAACATAACATGATTTAGTATTGTTACTTGGTATTCTGGTTCAAGAGCAGGGATCAACATTTTATTTTTGGTTGACCCATCTACATCAAAATGCCAATTTTTGGTATGATGAGGACAAAAATAGGTTAGAAGAGTTCCAATTGTAAACATATTATATATTTTTAGCATGGTGCTAAGAACACCCCAATATCCTCTTCTTAATACCGCAATTGAAAAAATAAAACTTATTAAATTTTGCATGCTTCCTAATACCACATTACCTCTTCATTCTAATCTCTCACTCAAACAGTATTTGCCAAACTAATTACGTAGTCAGCCCTAATTTGAAAACCCTAATCAAGAATAATTGCTTTCTAGTTCATCTTTCCAGCAGGAAAATTCAAATTCTTACCGTTTCAAGCCCTAATTTCTCACTTCCTCTTCTAGTTTGCTTAATTCAAACCTTATTCACGGCTTTTGTACATTTAGGCACACATTATTTTAGTCTCATTGAATTTTTGTGAGAAGAAAGATGGTTGAATTTGCTGAAAACAAAAATCATGGCAGTGAATCCGGAAATAAGGTAACGGTGGTGTGGTAACCCCCTATTTTTTACGTATGATATTAAGAAGAGTATAATGATAATTCTTATGGTATTTTTTAGTAACGGTAATAGGAAGAGTACGTTTGGGTGCCCTTAGCACCACACTTTATTTTATTTTAATAAAAAATTCTTTATGGTGGATTAGCTTTTTACAAAGCCATTTAGTCCCTAAACAATTTTTTTATAACCATCTAGTGCACTTAATTTAAAAAAAAAACGCTGAAAGGCCACTCTGAATATCGTTTGGATATTAATTAGAAAACAGTTTAGCCATCCAAGTTATAAAAAAATAGTTCACTGCTTCACCATGCTCGTTCCAACCGCTGGAGATGCTCTTATGTATTTTAAATTTTATGAAGGACCACAAACAAAATCCCCTGCTAAATTAGGTAGTCCTATAGTTTAGTTACCCAACCTGTGAAGTGATGACTCCTTGTATATTTGTGCAAAGTCGATACTTAGTTGAGCCTCTAAAGATGTAGAAGTCACTTCCAACATCCATGTTGCTGGATTGTAATTGTTTTTAATACTTGGTACTCCAGGAATGCCCTGAAAAAAGGAAAGGAGGAAATAAAGTTTGCCTGCCTGCATTAGCCTACATCCTACCACATGCATTGTAAAAAAGAAGTATTTGCATCTCATCTACCAGCATTGATAAACCATAACGTTACGTAAACAGTATCAAATAGACATGTATGCTACTTTAATTAGTTTGCTTTCGAATGTTACCTCAAAGTACTCTATAACTTTACTTGAATTTAGACCCAATGCTCCAGCGTATATTAGTTCACCTCCCCTTTTCATCAGAATTAGCTGCATGAGAGCAATAAACACAAGTATTACCATAAATGCAGGGTATTTTAGAAGTAAATTTCACTTATACTCACAAACTGAGCTACTGACAAAATATCAAATTGTTTGTACAAAATTAAGCAACTAGAATCACCTCATCAAATGCCTCAAATATATCAATACTAGGTTGATGAATAGTGCAAACGACGGTTCGTCCTGTTCCGACAACATTTTTAACTGCACGCATGACAATTGCAGCTGCTCGAGCATCTAGACCTGATGTCGGTTCATCCATAAATATAATTGATGGATTTGAAACAAGTTCCACAGCAATTGTTAGCCTTTTCCTTTGTTCAGTAGATAATCCATTCACGCCAGGTACACCAACTATTGAGTCTTGTATTGCATTTAGCTCAATCGTTTCAAGAACTTCGTTTACAAATTCCTGATGATTACAAGACAAGCATGATCCACGCTGATACAAAAACTGTTATTGTATTTTAACAACTTGAGAAATAATGGTCCCACGTTGCAAGAATTAATACTAGATTATGCATATACCATCCTACACTCAAACACAAACAAGGCCATCCAAAGAACAGATTTTGGCACGATCTTGATTTGGCCGAATAATACGGGATGATCAAATTGGATACAAGATAATTGTTGTCGGCAGGTGTGGATCAATATAGATGGCACCAAGGCCTATTCCAAGATGGAATTGTGGATAGTAAGTAGGAAAAGAAGCATAAATTTACCCACTACTAGAATATGCATATAACCAGTTGTATACACTGCCTGTAGGTATAGTGCACAAAATATCTAAACTGCAAACTATTTCCATATATAAATTATTTAAAGTAAAGCAGATTGCAAGCATCAACTTTCCAAATATTGACCTAAAATTATGAAACAAACTCACATTTCTGACTACTGGATCAGTTTGGGATGGCAAGCGAAGCCAAGCTGAATATACTACAGATTCTTCTACAGTAATGTATGGAGAATGCACATCGTTTTGTTCACAATAACCTGACACCCGTGCAAATGTTTCCTGCACTTTAGGGTATCCTCCAATTTTTATATCACCTTCTATTTTGCCTCCTGTTTTTCTCCCTGCAAGAACATCCAATAGGGTTGTTTTTCCCGCACCACTTACACCCATTAGTGCAGTTAGAACGCCAGGTCTGAATACGCCTGTAACATTGTGGAGAAGCTGCAACTGTTTTTCCTGATAACCTTGCTCTCTCATTTCCTGGCACACATTTATACCATTATGTTACCCTACATCAACAACAGTATTTTATATCATTGTAAATATGGAAAGGTTAAAATGCAGTTATATTTTTTGACCATACCATAGGAGTGTCGATGAAGTATTGCACGTTCTGAAATGTTACTGGGAGCGGGATAAAGGGTAAAACCATTCTTCCTGTCACGTTAATAGTTTGGAATCATATGTCCATTGATATTTCCTGACTTTTTATACCTTTATGTTCTTACCCATCTTCTTAGGTTCCACTGCAGTTCCTGAAGTTCTACCCATTGAAGTATTTTTTAGCACTGTTGATTTGTTCGAGTCTATATCTCCCTGTATCTGAGAAAGCTTTTCCCGAGATAGAATTGCACGAGACACTCCAGGAGCTGTAATTAAATAATTTCAATCACTTGGAGAAGAACACTACTAGAGAAAATGTGTAATAAAATAATTTACTTATAGTTTTCTTACATTTTTTAAATGTCAAGGAGAGAGTGAATAATATGTTAAACAGCAAAATATATCCGACTAAGGCACCAGCTGATATCCAGTATATATTAGCATTATAATCCAGTCCCCTGCTTATCAAAACTTGATGCCCTAAACTGGTATTAGCTGAAGAAACCTGTTAATCGATAAATTTCAGTTTCAAGAAATAAAATAAGATAATTGAAAACATAATATCAGAAGAAGATAGTTTAGTGCATCACCTTCTGCCATCTTGGTGCAAGAAACTCATTTACTGCCAAACCTAGTTCTGCATATGTTAATGGAGAACTCCAGAATCCCCACTTCAACCAACCAGGTATAGATGCTGCATATATGTTATAAAATGCATGACTTGCATGTATTATACTATGTATTGAAAAATAGAAAATTGATGTGCTTACGGTATGGGATAATGAAGCCACCAAACAAAAGGACTGCCAGTACTGTCAATGTGCTACTCATTGAAGCAGACACCGCTGTTTGGAAATACGAAGCTAGGAAACGGAACAACGATAATGACATTTGATGCAAAACAAATAGAAGAAGGAACTGGCGTAAAAATCTACAACGATAATATGCAGGTTGAGCATAAACACATGTGATATATCTGGTAAGCGTGAATATTAATTATTATTATTGAAATAAAAGAAATTTACCTGACCCCTTCAGGGCTGTATCCAATACCATAATAAGTAATAGATACCCACAGCAAAGACTCTATGAAAGAAATCGGAATTTTCAATATGAAGGCAGGGATAGCATAAGCCCATGCGGGATAAAAGTAGAAGTCCCTTTGTTTGTAAAACACTGGCAGTCTTGATACTGACATTGCTAACTCCGGGAATCCATTCACCATGTTTATAATAATTGTGTAGAATAGCGCACCAAGATAGTTATTTGCATGAAGAACATCTACACCCAATTGCGTCCTCAGGAAAACAGTCATTGTGATGATTGAAATTATCACAAGCTGCAAAGAACAGGAACTATAGATTATTACTGGATGAGTATGAGTTCTAGCACTGTAGGTTAGCTTTATGTATACCTGAGTTGTTTTAAATATGTAAATAAAAGAATTCCTCTTCATGAGAAGCAGCTCTCTAGCCATGCAAGCTTTAAAAAGTTCCCACTTAGTCAAGGAGTAGACACTGAACGATAAAGCATTTTTGTGACACCTTGACTTATCATATTCCTTTGATAGCTCTTCTTCTGTTCTCTTGCCAATTTCATGGTCCTTGAATTTCTTGCATAGCTGATCAACTGAAACATACTGATATGGATCATGTGGATGATACCAGTATTGTTCTTGATCTTTTATTGACATTACTTCCTGTAAGAATTCAGCTTCACCTTTTCTGTTTGGGCATTTGAATCCGATACTTTCAAAATATTCAAGTACGTTGCAGCGTGCACCATGATAAACAATTTTTCCTTCTGCCATTAAGATGACATCATCAAAGAGTTCATAAGTCTCGGGTGCTGGTTGAAGAAGTGAAACTACAACTGTAGCTTCTGTTATGTGAGCCAACTGTTTTAAACAAGAAACTATTTGGAATGTTGTGGAGCTATCTAGCCCAGTTGATATTTCATCCATAAACAGTGCTTTTGTTGGTCCAACGATAATTTCACCTAGTTGATTCACAAAATGTTACCACAGGACGACTTAATATAGTTTCATGGGTAAAATAATAATCATAATGACCTAGAAAAGGTTGTATTTATCTTATGGACAATTCTGATATTCCATTCTGTTTCAGATTTAATATTAAACACGCTTTGAAGAAGATTGATAGTGCATTCAAAGATTTAATATTAAACACGCTTTGGAGAAGATTTAATATTAAACAAGTTATTTAGTATTGTGGAAGACAGTATGCAAGGTAAAGAATATGAGGTCTAGGAGTTACGAGTCTCTATGATCTACATATTGCTTTCTCAAACAAGTGGTTGCGAGAGATGTTGAATCAAACATCACATGCTATGGTGGTACTGGGAAATTTCAGAAGGATGTAACATGGGATGTTCCACGTTTAGATTGGGGTTATATTTAACTTTGAATATCCTTTTTCAAGTTATCCTAGTTGATTATTGCTTACCCTCCTTTTAGCAATACCGTTATGCTTTGAACTGTTCGAAATCGAGCATGGATGATCACATGAATCCACAGTCGCTTGGATTCATTGGAATATCACTTTGGAATAAGCTGGAAAAACACTCAACATTTGACTACGTATGGGATCGGTAAGACTTCGAAATAGGGATCCGCAAGACTCTCAAACAGAACTAAACCGGAAATTTGGCTAAGTACGGGATCGATAAGACTTCAAAACAGAACTGGACTGAAAATATGGCTAAGTATGGGATCGATACGTATCTGATACTCAGAACTTCATAACTCAACAGCGGATCAGTAAACCATCAATAACTTAAGCTCGGAAGATCAGAATGACGAACCGTCAATTCGAAGTGAAAGCTAACAGACAGGGGCCCACCTTAGGGGTTTCACCTCATGTAACAGCCGCTCTTAGAGATCGGTCCCAACCCTTCATGTAGGGTACGATCTTGGCTCCACTTTGTGGGTCGGGTCGCATCCTCTTGGTGGGCCTCTCTGATCATTTTTCTGCCGATCCGACCTCTCCTCATGCCTATGAATAGACCTCCAGAGACCATAGAAAAGGGATCTGGATCTTCTTCTTCCTTGGATTTTTTGGATCTTCTTCTTCCTAGGAACTTCTTCATTCATACACCGAATAATTGTGCTTGTAATCAACAGTGTAAACAAGGATTACATCAAGTGGACGTAGGTCAGTGTCTGCCGAACCACTATAAAAACTATGTGTCATTTACTTTTCCATACTCTGTGACTGCTTTGTGATTACTATCTATAATTTGCATACAATTTAGGTGGCGCACTCGATTGATCAAAATCCAGTGTCAAGTGTCAACAATCATCACAATTCCTTTAGCTAAGGTAATAGCTAAGCTCTTTGAGGTAATTTCATAAAGTTGATTTTAAGCTCCCTTATGTTAACAAGATCCAGTGAGTAAGCAGAAGTTAGATGTGTGAAGCTACTAAGGTTTTGTGTGGCGGCGGCTAATGCAACAGTCCCCATGAGTTTTTCTTCTCACTAGCATATTACACAAAGTTTTCAGTTTATTGAAAATTTCGGGGCAGGCATTCGGTAATAGGGTCAAGAACACTTGTTCTGATCAAATTAATCGTATATTCAAATACCACTATTTCTTATAACATAAAAAAAGTATTGTAATGTGAACCACTCGAATTTTATGATATAATATCCAAAGTTCACAGGTGAATCGTTTTTTAATTTTTTCTTTCTCAATTAGAGAGCTGTGTGATCTGCCTTAATTTTGCAGCTGCAGTTGCATAGGATTTTTATGAGAGTCCTATGTAATCTGCCTGATCATACATTGTAGGTTTAATTGAGTTCTACAATTATGTATTTTCTTGCCTACTTGCGATTTGTGATGTGCACAATGTTATTTAAATCAAAAGAAAATAACCAGAGAAGGAGATTAAAATGTAATTAGATCTTCAGAGTTAGGGCTTTTTAAAAAAAAAAAAAAAAAAAAAAAAAATATGGTGCATTGTTGCCAACATGTGTCAATCTTGAGGATCAAACCCGCAACCTTTAATCTTGTAATTTGAACTACCAACTAACTGAGCCAATCCGAACGATACCTGTTGGGATATTAAGAGCTATGGTTATCAAAGCTTAATACCGTCATCACTTTTATATCAATTACCTGTAGTCAACCTTTTTTTCTGACCGCCTGATATTCCTCTTCTCATAATATCTCCAATCATTGTATCGGAGCATATGTCCAATCCCATAATCTATGTAGAATATTATAAACAACGGTTGGATTTTCGCATTACCTTCATTGAAGATTTCAAATCAGAGATATATCCTGTCAAATGTCGTATAGAAGTACCTTGAGTATATAATCTGTTTGGATGCTTCTTTCTAACCCCTCCACGGATATAGCCTACATATTTGAATATCAATATTTCATTCATTGGCAGGGCATATATCTTATTGTACATAAGATAATTGAATGATTGAACTGCATTGCTATACGTAGATCAATGTTTGTGTTACCTTCATGTATGTTTCTATATCCGCTTCTGGAACAAGCCCAGCTTGCTTCTCCCTTTTGCTTACTTCTTTCATAATTTCTTCATCGGAGAGAGAGGAAAGTTTAATATTAAACCTCAATAAAGGCTGTTTTGTAACAACGTACAACAGTGTATATTATCACCTGCTCTGCTTCCAACACCTTGAAAGCGAGCTGAAAAATCCAGAGTTTCTCTTACAGTCATCTCAGGAATGTGCAAATCATGTTGGCTGACATATGCAGATGTTTTTTCTGGAATAAACTCGTTTAATCTGAAGCCATTGTATGAAATTTCTCCTGTTACCTGAAATCAACTCATTTTTCGTAATGGTTCATAATGCATATTTACTTACACAAAAAGTATGTTATACTTATAACCTATAACCAACCTTGAGAGATTTGTCTAGTCGCCCGGCTAGTGCTAGCAATAATGTTGTTTTCCCGCATCCCGGTGGTCCTAGTAATAGCGTAATCCTACAAAGATTTGCCATCAAATTTATGTTGATATACTGTTTGTATCATTATAATTTCTACTATAAATGTTGGTACTTGCCTAGAAGGCTCAATAATGCCGCTAACATCATGCAGAATGATAATCTTTGTTTCTTCTGCAAAAAAGCCAGGTACTTTTACAAGACTCTGTTCAGTTTGCGTGCAGATTAAACTATTGATCAGTAACTATAAATGTGAGCAGAGGCCTTCGGGTAAAGCAACTTACTAGAAAAATGCCTTTTGTAGTATTCCACAAGGTAGGTAGAGGCTTTCCTTTCACCACTTCACATTCTGCTTCCACATGCAAATTCTTGTATCGTACTTCAATGCTGGGTAACTGCACGTTCACTCTGTAAACACAATTTACCCCTATGTTAATTCAGTGATTAAAACCTAATTTAACAGAATAGCGTATATGCCCATATGGGCCACATCTAAGAATATGTGCATGCATACTTAGTTGGGTAACTATTTATTGATGTTCCTTTGTCCCTGCCTTTTCATATCCTCGTGTGCTCACATAGTATCAAGCATACATTTTTACATTTCTTTTTAGATAATCAAGCTTTGATGTCAGTGGACGCTGAAGATTAAAGAGGCATATGGAGGATGATAAATTGAGGTCAGAGTAACTCTTTACAGGGTAATAGCTGAAGTTCAACGAATTCACATACATTATCTAAATGACTATATATAAGCTTCCATATGACTACAAAGTACAAACATATCAGCTAACCGAAAGACGTGCATTCTGTAACATTACATCCTACATAGGCTGTGTAGTAAAATATTTGGCTTTCCAGTATGATGACAAATTATGTCTTCAAATATCTTCCGAGCATTCAAAATCAAAAAATTTCCCTTGATGATTCCCTCAAAGCAATATTTAATACTTACAACTAATTTCTTTATGAAATTACATAAAAGGTGGTAAAAGAACTAAAAGTAGACGAGCAATACTTACCTGTCTATTCTTTCTCTTTGTTTCTGCAGGAGTCGAAGATTATCATTCTCGATATGCTTGATGAGCTTTTCAATAAGCAATCTTCTGTCTACGGCACTAAGTTGTGTAACATCAATCAGTTTTCTTCCGATTTGCCCATCTTCGTTAATAGCAACCACCGATTTCCTAGTTCTGTCCAATGTCGACACTCTCTCAATTGCTGCACACCGGAGTTCATATTCATCATCGTTATATTCATGCTGATCTCTTGCTGACCCGATACTCAAACTTCTTCGAGAAAGTGATGATTGTATACTTCTTCCTATCTCTTTTAACTCCAGTTCCATTTCTGATCTTTTACTAAAACAATCTGTGTGAAACCATTATGCCAGTGCAATTGCAACATTGTTTTATAATGAAAAAAGCATACTGATAATATTAAGGGTTGAAAAAGTAGCTGTTGACTTTAGCTATAAGCAAAAAAGGGAATAAACAAAGAATAACAACAGGAACAGCGAAGGGATGATATATGCTGAATATGTGATAAAATTATGTTTATGTCAGCGCTTATGTAACATGGCTGACTGAATTGAAACTAATTAACAAAGAAACATGTCCAGGGATGCACATCATGTGTTTTTCAGAGTTTTTGTAAGAGGTGACGCCAGTGGTTGCTATTTTTATTAATTAAAACATGTTTTCCTAATTAATGTTTATTGAATTGGATGAATGCACTAAATTTTGTTAAAAGCTGATAAAATAATAGTGTAAGAACACACCCTAAAATCAAATTCAATCTTGATATTTAATCAATCCACTTTATACTACTGTAACACTGTCGTTTGGTACAACAATAAAAAAATAGTTCAGAATTATTAATCGATGATGATACATGATAAATACAATATGGTGATCGCGAAATATCAAGTGGAGAAGTATAAAAAACTGCTCCCCTATGAAAACATAGGAACCAAAGGAAGTAACACATTGTAACACATACTCCCATCACAACTGTCTGATCCATGAGGTCACATCTTCGGATCTTATGTACGACGTAATTCGAACCACTGAACATATGCTGACGTGTGGTATGGTATATATCATCTAGGACTTGCAGTACAATTATGTACCACGTAAGTATCCAGTTTTTTTCTTAAAAAAAAAAGAAAGTAAACCCACCTGCACAAATAACTATCCCGTAGAAGTCTCCCCGACTACACCAATTCTACCATGGCAAACAAAGGACAAATAACAAAAAGGAGACAATGGCATTATTGGGTATACTCGAGAGTCCAAAAAATACGTAACTCGCTCGGGTTAGGATGTGAATCCTACTGCGAGTGATTCCCAATATAGCAAACATAGAAAGAATATCGGATAAATAGGTAGGATACAGGAACTTGTCACAATAGCAAGTCAAGTGTCCACCCATCTTAATGCAAACAAAGAGGGTTAATAAAAGTGTTTTAAATCTCCTCAAGCCTGTTCAAGATCTTATTTTGAACTTCAGCAAAAAATGAAACATCAAATCTCATTTGTAAGGAAGTCAAGTTAAGAAATATTCGGTATCTGAAAAAGCCTCCGTTCGATTTTTATCAAATTATAATTTATTTTATGTGCATTTTAATAAGATGAAAATATGTATTTATTATTTTATTAAGTCAATATTTCAAATTACATTTAATGCATATTAACTGCTCAAAATTATTTATTATCATCATATTTATTGATTTTTCATTTTCAAATCATCAACGTGATTAAAAAGCCAAAAATTTCTATTTACGATTATATTTTCAAATAATCAATGGTATATTATATATTTCCTATTGTTTAAAAAAAAAGCCAAAAATTTCTATTTATGATTCTTGATTTATCTGATATACATCTGTATCTGCTGATATCTAATATCTGAAAATAATTATAAATGCGGATATGTCACTATCTGCATTCAAAAATACATGTTGAGCTACTTACTCATTTGACATTCATCTTGCTCAAGATGTTATAAGCTTAACCAAAATCTAGGCTAAGTTCCCAATCTTAAGATCTGCTCTGAAGCTGTATATTATTCTTTTATACGACATTTCTACATTTTGTATCAGTTTGTCCAGACTAAATTATCCTGCCAATCGTTATCTTAATAATTCCTCCAATCTTTTTTTTTTTTTTTTTTTTCCTTCTTTTATCAATGTTTTAAATGAAGCTTACAACCAAACTAATCAAGCTACTGCTCTCCTCAGGAAAAGAAAGATCAATCCTCTCCTTCTAGTGTATTTAATAAATATCCTTCAATACAAATCAAGCATGTTACCACAAAAAAAAAAAAAAAAAAAAAAAAAAAAAAAGAAAAAAGAAAAAAAAAAAAAAATTGTGCGGATGACAGCATTAGAAAATAATCAATTTTAAATTCAAAGGTACTCCACAACAGACCTAAGATGTGGCTTATGACCCAAAATGTGAAGCAAAGATAATTTGAGATAGTCATCTCATTCTACTCTTTTCAAATACGAGATATTGTGTGAAAATCCCAAGATGGGATAAGATAAAATTTTGAACCTTAAAAATAACCATAATGGAACATGTTTTTGATTGAGTGGAACTGTATGAACATATACGAGTCCAACCACCCCTATTCATCAATAGAGTTGGCACGCCTAAATATACATATATATAACACAGACAAGGTATTTTACACGCATCCGTCTGTCGAAATCAGAAGTGAAATATCACAACCAACGCCCATACAATACATTCATCAATCACAATCGGGAATATTATCAGCCCGAGAAAAGGCAATTTATAAATGTTCCTCAATTAAAATCATGAGTATAAAACAATGTATTTAAATCCTTTGACATTCTCCCCTCATTCAAAACCGAGAATATTGAAAACCATAACCAATGGATTGATACTCATTTTTCAATTGGAATCGTGATTGTTGAAAATGATGAATTGAGGTTCATATCTTTCCCAACATAATAGTGCATCAGCAGGCCATTGTTCCAAATCAAAAGACATCATGCACAAAAGGAATCTGATCAGGAACAATCTGCTTCATCAAAGCACATGCTTGACGCCCATAACCCAATACTCTTGCGCATGAGAATTGACCAAGGGTTGAAATACGAAACCTACACGACAATATCATTGTGGATACTTACAAGCTAATTAATTAATATTCCTATAAGTTGCATAACAGTCAAGCATCAAGATGCAATATCAAAAAACATAGGGATAAAGTCAGAAAATATCAAACAGGATATAAATCCACATTGGCAATAAATAGGACAAGAGCCCAAATGTTAAATTCAAAAATCTTGATCTAGGACATATTGCCACAACTGAACACTCTGCTAATTACAACATGATCAACTCACGGATTTGGTATAAAAGAAACTTCAATTCAATCAGTTGCGAAACAGAAACTGAAAATGGGTAGATAATAACCTATAAGAATATTAGGATTGTTGTGATTAATGTACCAGATGTATTGGGAAGAAAAAGGTAAGCTTAATGCAAATCAAGCTATTATGAAGAAAATGTGTGAGAAGCATTCAAGGCCAATTAAAAGCTTATTAATTAATCAATTCTTTTTCTTGCTTTTTATTATTTTCCCTTCTTCTACTGTGGGTCATTCATCATTAAAATGTGAAAAGTTTAATTTGACCGTACTTATATCATTCAACAATCGCATACACTGGAATAACTGCTGATATTTCTATTGAAATGTGAAAAGTTTAAGGCCAATATAAACACTAGAGAGAGGTGAACGGTGTTTTCTAATTTATACGAATATTTTTGAAATCTTTTAAGATTGTACTTAAAAAGATGCAATTAACAAGCACAGATATAATTACAAATCAAAACACAGATAAAAGTAAATGTAGTAAAATAAAAAGAAAGAACACATCAGGATTTTTATACTGGTTCGGATTCCCCTACGTCCAGTCCTACATAAATTTTGTATGGAGTTTAATTAGGTAACTTTGACATATAATCTCGATTTGAGTGAGAGAGGGTCACTTAGATTTTCACAGCTACCAAACACACCCCCAATTGATGGCTCAACCGCACCCACTAAATTTCGAAGCTACTAGCACACCAAATTAACTTTCAAGGCTCAAACACACCTAATTGATTTTAAGGCTCAACCGCATCCAGTTTACAATAGTAATATTTGGTAGAGCATTAAGACACAGATCTTTTGACATTTGGTTACAACTGATCCTATAACCCTTGAATAGCACTCTAATCTTGATTTGAGTGTGAGAGAGTGAAGAAATCAAAGAGTAAATAACAGAGAATTAAATCAATGGTAATGGAATTGGATTATAGTTGAATTTTGACCGATTTAAGTATATTTTGATTTAGAAATGAAGAGAGTAAAAAGATGAGAGAAAATCAATAAAGTAGTTCATCAAAATTCATTTGGAAATTAAGTATTTATAGAGAAACAACAGATATAATCATTCGTGAAGAGAAATGACGAAAAGACGCTTCTTTTCAAAATTTAATTTTTGAATAAATTGGCTAGTATGTTGCATATATACGTTGAGTATGTCGACATACTCAACGTAATTTTAAAAATATTTTATTTTATATTTTGAAAATTCATTGATTTGTAAAATAAATCAAAACTTTGTAAAACTTTTTTAAACATATTACACCATATAATAAAACTTCATAAAATAATTTTGAAAGAATTTAATATAAATATTTAAATATAATGTGAGTATATACAAAACCAATATAATTATGAAGCATAAGTAAATATATACCAAAATATAAACTATATCAATGTATAAATTGATATATATTAAACTCAAATCCATAATAAACACAAAATTATATCAATTTATAAATAGTCAAAATTTTAATATTTGAAATACAAGGAAATTTAAACTCAAATAATCTTGCACAGAAATCAGGATTCTTTTGAAAACAATTTTGAAAAAGATATTTGAAAACCATTAAAAATTGGAATATCTTAAAATAATATCAGACAGAGAGAGATCAAGAAAGTGTTATTAGAGTTCTAACATAAAATCTAAGACTCAATAACTTATTTGTGATACCTTGCTTTCTTGAACTCCTCAATACTCATATGTCTTTATTCTTCAACTCTCCAGTCTCTATGTCAACATATTAAATGTCCACTTGATATTGTACAGTCTTCTTAATCAACACATGTTTAATATCCTGCACTATACACTATATATATCTTGATAAAATGTTAATATTTATATTGTTTTCTAAAGTAGTTGTCATCAAAACCAATACCCAAGGTACTAACGATCTCTTCATTTCTGATGATGATAAGTTTTGTATATAAAATATAACTCCCCTTGATTCTATGTCCAGTATTTTATAAGTTTCTCTCCATTTGTCATCAACCAAAAATAACCAATTATATCTATATTATAAGCAATACTTAACTCCCCTTAAGTATAATACTACCAAATAATCGAGCAGTCGTATATTCAAACAAATCAAATCATCCAAGCCAATAATAATCAAATTTTTAAGGACAAATTTTCTTTCGGAGCTTGTTTTCGAAACAATTTCGCGTTTAGAACTGATTTTCAAACTTATTACCAAACAGAGCTGGTTTGTGCACAGTTAGCAGCACAGTCATCAAAAGTGTAACCGCCTCGTCTGGGCGCAACTCATAGTTGCTCCCCCCAAAAAAAAAGCGCAACTCAAAGTTGCTCCCATATAATAATAAAGAAAAAAAAACACAGGCTAGCAGCCTTATAATTTTTGCAAGTTATATGGGCGCAACTTTGAGTTGCGCCCATATAATAGAAAAAAAAACAAGGCTGCTGCCTTGTAAACATTGTCAGGTATATGGGAGCAACTCAGAGTTGCACCCAATAAAAAAATGTAAAAAAAAAAAGGCGCAACTCATAGTTGCGCCTTTTTCTGACGGTTACAAAATCGATGACATGGCTGCTGACTGGGCCGAAACCAGTCCTGTTTGGTAATAGGTTTGCAAATCAGCCTTAAACGCGAAATTGTTTTGAAAACTAGCCTCATTGGAAAATTTGTCCAATTTTTAATACATACACATATATACATGCATACCAACATAATGTCACTCCTAAATAACCACACACAAAATCTCAAATCCTAGTCTAATCATACTAAATTAATAATTTATATACTATCAAACATATAAGACTAGATATTTAGAGGGACTTTAACTCATCCATCAGCGCCAAAGATTGACATTCATCAGTTTAGTGTTGCTTGTGGTAATATATCTTTGTCTGACCATATTGCTGGTGGTGATATGTCATTTGGAGACTGTACTGCTGGTGTTGTTGGTTTTGATGGGGGTTCTTCTCCTGTTCAATTTTGGACCGAGCATGTTTCCTCTTCTAGTATGATAAAGAAAAAAAAGTAAGAGAAAGTTAAATGCTTGTGACTCGTCATCCAAAACTGTACTTCATGATGTTTCGATTGTTGTGAGACGTAGCGCCAGACTCAGCAGCAGAGTTTCGAGTTTTTCTTCTAGCTCGCCTTCAGGTATGGCTCCTTGTCTTGGTAGTACTTATAGTTCCTCTGCTCTTTGTGATTTGCCAATTGATGCTTTGCATCTTTTAGCTAAAAACTCGGATTTTATTTTTTTCTGATTCTGATATAAAATTAGACTTTATTAGAAACAAAGAACTTGAGAGTAGATCACTTAATAAATGAAGATTATTAGTTGAAACGTTAGAGGTCTTCATTAGATAAATGTTCTAAACTGAGATTTTTTTTAAAAGATTATTCAATTGATATAGTGCTATTGCAAGAATCTAAACTTGAGTTCCCTGATTTTAGAACTTTCAGATGTTTAGGTGGTCTTTATATTAGCAACTAGGATTTTTTTGTCTGCTAGAGGTAGCGTTGGAGATTTAATTATTGGTTTGAAAAATTCTTGTGTTACAAGTCTCCAAACTTTCATTAAAAAAATTCTAGGCATATTATTTTCTCTGATATTAGTTATGACTCTATTTTAAATATTTCTAATGTCTATGGTCCTTGTAATAAATTAGATCGTAGGATGCTTTAGAGTAAGAGTCTCGAATTCGAAACACTTGTTCCTGGTCCCTGTAGGTGGTGATTCTGATGTTACCATAGCAGTTAAGGCCCACGGCTTGAGCCTCGGACTTTTTTGAGCCTTGGGCTTTTTTGTGCGACTTTTGAAAAAAGGCGCACTGCATATATTAAAAAAAAAATCTGCAGCAGAGGAGAGGCGCGGCAGAGGATGTAGCGGCGACGGCAAGGCTGTAGCGGCGGCGGCAAATGGTGTAGCGGTTTTTTTTTAAGCATCAAAGTCAGTCTTGAAGCTGGAAACCCTAAATTCGAACAAAGCAGATTCGTTTTTCTCAAATCGAGGTGGGCCGGATCCAAATTCGTGCTAAGCCTGGAAGGGTTTCTCGAGGCGCGCTTTTTGTGCCTGGCACCTCGAAGATAAGCGCACAAAGGCGCGCTTTTGGTGCGCCTCCATTAACGGAGGTGCCTCGACCATCAGCAAGGCGCAGGCCTTGCGTCTGCGCCTTAGCCTTAGGCGTGTGCCTTAACTGCTATGGATGTTACTAGATTTTTCGGAGAGAGAGGTCCTAAAGAAGGAGATTTCTCTGCTATGGAAGAATTTGATCAGTTTATTGTGAATAGTAATTTAATTGAAATTAGACTGAGTAATAGGCTTTTTACTTGGTCTAATGGAAGAGATATACCTTCTATGGCCCTTTTAGATAGGTTTTTCATTAGTGATGAATTTGAAGACAAATACCCTTTTTGTAATGTTGTCGGTTTACCTACATTTCTATCTGACCATTGTGCCATTATTCTTTCCTATTCTATTCCTGGTGTTAACTTTAAATTGTTTAGATTTGAAATTTTTTTGTTATTAGAGAATAATTTTAAAGATTTAATTTCTTATAAATGGCTTTCTATGGGTAATTACAATATTATTTTTTCCAATAATATTGCTAAAGTTTTGGTTTGTAAATTTAAAGAGCTTAGGATTTTTCTCAAAAAATGGAGTAAAGATGTTTTTGGTAATATTAAGCTTAAGAAAGAAAGAAAATTGAATGATATTTTATTTTTAAATAAAATTGAAGAAAACAGATTTTTAAATTTTTCAAAGAAAAATGTACATTATAATCTCAAAGAGAAACTTAACAAAATCTTGTTGCAAGAAGAAATTATGTGGAAGCAAAGGTCTAGAGTTAATTGAAATGGATGATGGAGATAAAAATACTAAATTCTTTCATATAG
Source organism: Allium sativum (assembly GCA_030737875.1). NCBI lineage: Eukaryota > Viridiplantae > Streptophyta > Magnoliopsida > Asparagales > Amaryllidaceae > Allium > Allium sativum. The sequence continues at coordinate 157,009,335 of CM060912.1, forward strand.
TTGTAAATGGTAGAAAAAGATATAATACTATCAATTCTAATTTTGTTAATAATGTTGGAATTTCCAATCAAGTCGATCTTAACAATGAATTTACTAATTACTATAAAGGTATTTTTGGTAAATCTAATTATCATAGAGTGAAGACTAACTGGAACTTATTGTATAATGATAGTAATTTTGTTGATTTAAATGGTTTGGACAGCCTTTCACTGAATCAGATATTTTAAAAGCTATTAAAGATATGCCTTCGGACAAACCCCCTAGTCCTGATGGTTTTCCTATTTTGTTTTATATCACTTTTTGGGATGTTTTAAAAGATGACTTAATTTCTATTTTTAATTAAAAATATTATAGTAATCTGCAATTGGGTAGATTTAACTCCGCTAATGTTGTTTTAATTCATAAGAAAATCGAGGCTAATCTTTTAAAAGATTTTAGGCCTATTTCTTTATTGAATTATTTTATTAAAATTATTTCCAAAGTCTCATTTAATATATTAAATTCCAAAATGAATGATTTAACTGACAGTTCTCAGACTACTTTTATTAAAGGTCGGGATATCACTTATGGTGTTGCTGCTGTTTAGGAATATATTAATCACTGTTGTAAGAATAACGTGACTTGTGTTGTTCTTAAGCTTGATTTTACAAAAGCTTTTGACTCCATTGATTGGTATTTTCTTAAGGATCATTTATTGGCTAGGGGTTTTAGTAATAAATGGATTTATTATATTGTATATATGGTCTCTTTTAAAATCTAGTAGTTCTAATATTCTTGTTAATGGTACTCCTAGCGACAAAATCCAATCTAAATGTGGTTTAAGGCAAGGAGATCCATTATTTCATTTTCTGTTTAATCTAGTTGCTGATTTTTTTCCAGAATTATTAAGCTTGCTACTAGGAATGATGTGCTAGATTCGGTTGGTAGAGACATTACTAATAATGGTATTCCTATTTTACAATTTGCTGATGATGCTTTGATTTTCTCTTCTCATTTGCCTAAATCTATCGTTTCTCTTAAATTTATTCTATTCAGTTTTGAGTTGCTTTCTGGTTTAAAAATTAATTTTAATAAGAGTTCAGTTTTAGTTCTTAATGAGTATTATAATTGTGAAAATCCAGTGGCTAACACTCTTACTTGCAATTTAATGAAATTTCCTATTGAGTACCTTGGTTTTCTCATTAGGCCTCGGAAATTAGAACATGATGATTAGAACACTGTTACTGATAAGATTAGTAATAAACTGTCTATTTAGAGTAGATTTCTTTCGAGAGCTGGTAGAGTAGTTTTAAGTAACTCTGTGTCATCTGCTTTACCCATTTATTGGATGTATTTTTACCACTTTCCCAGTTGGATCATTAAGAAAATTGATAGTATTAGAAGGAACTTTCTCTGGTTTGGTGATAGTTTTTTCTCCCGTTCCACATGTTTGGTTCATTGGAATACTATTTGTAAACCGAAAAATAAGGGTGGTTTAAGTGTCTTAAATTTATACAATCTTAATATTTTCTTATTATGCAGATGGTTGTGGAAATTTAATGATTGTAATGCAAAAAAAATTATGGAAATAATAAATTTTTAATCAATGATATAATGGTAATTTTAATATTAGTTTTGGCACTTATAATAACCCTAGTAGTGTTTCTCGTTTTTTGAAAATCTATTGTTCATAATTTTGAGATCTATAAGTTTGGTATTAACTATATTGTACATTCTGGCAATAATATTTCGTTTTGGGATGATTGTTGGATTTGTCATTCCCTTAAAATTTGAGTTTAAAGAATTATATGATATTTATAATTTTAAAAAGGCTTTGATTTCTGACATTTACAATCAAAATCGGGTTTTCCTTGGAATTTTAGTTTCAATCGTACTCTTATTGGTCTTATTCTTAGAAAGTTTGTCCTACTTTGTACTAAACTTGACTTATATAAGTTTGATAATGAGAAAGATGTTTACCGTTGGTGTTGGGATAATAGTTGTGGTTCTTTTTCTTCTAAATCTCTCTGTAATTTTCTTTATCTTTTTGGGGTTAAAAAAATAAAGTTTTTGATTATCTTTTGAAAGTCGATGGTCCTCCCAAAACCAAATTACATACGTAGCTAATTTTACATTGTAAACTTAATACTATTGAATTACTTAAGTTCAAAAATATATCTATCAATAAAAATTGGTACTTTTGTAATAATCGTTTGGAGATATTGCTCATTTATATTTCAATTGTTCTATTACTAAGGGTTCGTTTGGCGCAAGCGGAAGCAGACCATTTGAGCGGAGATTTTGAGCAGAGAATGTTAGCGGAGAATTATAGTTAGCGGAGAATTGTAGTTAGCGGAGAATGCATTAAGCGGAGAATTTGAGCGGAATATTTTATTTTTATTTTGTAATTTAATTAATTAATGATTAAAACATAACAATATCATTAATGCAGAATGACATAGTTATTCAAACATAACAGTTCTGTACATAATAATATAACATAACGGTTCACTACATAATAATAAAACGAAGAAATACAATAAACTACTAACGTCCGCGGAATCTTATAAGATGATAACCCATGTTCCCCAGCAACTCTCGATCAGATAATGTCTCCACCACCTCCATAATTGACCGATCGAGACGAAAAATCTCGATGATCTCCCACTTGTCGACAGTAGTAATGACCGAGAGAATAGCATAACATCGTTCCACCGCAGCTGTGAAACGATCTGTCTGAACGAAGGCTGGTTGTGGAGGAGGTGTTCTACTAGATGTGGCGCGCGACGACAGCCTGCGTGCAGACTGAACCGATGGTGGACTCCCTCCACTCAGAATATTGCGGAACATAGTTGTATCGGCCGCAGTGAAGGGCTATGGTGCAGATGGAATCTGATACCTGCAGGTGTCTGTGCCTATGCAGCCCCTAAAAAGCTGGTCTTGCTCGCTGAACTTCAAAGACGGCTGTCTCCAAAACCTCTGGTATAAGCGTGCAGGTCCATGCCACCAATCGTCTGAGCCATCCAAGCGGTCCTGCACGGCATCCCAAAAACCACCTGAAATTTGTAGTAGAACATTCCATGAAGTCCAGATCCTCTTCATATTATCCCACTTGTTTTTTATTTGGATTTGTGTCAAATCTTGGTCAAACATCTCGTTGAATTCATTCTTCACAGCGGTCAGGAATCTATTGGTTCCTCGAAAATGAATATTGTTGAGACAAATCTCTATGAAAGTCTCGGTTCGATCCTGAGGCCATAAAGCAATGAGCGGTTAGGAAGACTTTAAACCAGAGGCAGAGGAGTGTGTCATTTGACTGAAAAAAAGAATTAACAAAAAAAAAGGGAAAACGTACATAAACCTAATATACGAAAGGTTAAAAAAATTACCAAAAACTTGTTGTAATTGCTTGGAGATTAGAAGCAGTGTAGGAGGAAAAGAGAAGCAAGCAGAAGTGAGGAGAAGAAGAGAATGGAGGGAGATTTATAGGGGAGAGGAAGAGCCAACGGTTGAAATTCCAGCCGTTGGACCCGACACGTCGGGAGCCAATGGTTGGAATTCCAGCAGTTGGCCCCACTATCCAAAATGGACCGTTGGGTAACGGACGCGTCCGTTACCCACACGGTCTGTTTTGGACCGTCGAACAGACCCTAAATTTATTTTATTTAGCATTTTTAACCTTTTTAATTTTCCCTTTAACTTTGACCACTTTGATTGTGATTTTTATTGGAATTATTATAGGTTTCATTTATTACTAAGTTTATTTTATTTAGAAGCTTGCTTATTCATATTTTGATTGTTTAATTACTAAGTTTATTTCATTTAGCAATTTTAACCTTTTAAATTTTCTCTTTAACTTTGGCCACTTTGATTGTGATTTTTATTGGAATTATTATAGGTTTCCTTGTAACGTTAATAACAGATATTTATGTGAAACTATTTTTTTAATTACTTGTTGGTTTATTTGGTTTGAAAGGAATCAATATGTTGTTCATATTCATAATGATAATATTAACAATTTGATTTGTAGAATTTTTTTTTTTAATTGGATTTCAAATCCTTCTTATAGACTTAACAAGTTTTTTTATTTTAAAATTTTTCTTATTTTCATTAGATCTCGTAATTTATTTTAAATTCTAACTATCTTTTCATAACCAAAGCTTTATCTGCGTCTGCTGCTTCTAGATTGTTTATTTCATTATTCTCTGTTGTTCTCTTTCTTGCTCCATATGTATATTTGTTGTTGTTTGTGATATCCGGTTTAGTGTTTTCTGCTCATGTCTGTGTTGTTTGTCGTTTTATTCTGACTGCCTTTTGTCTTTCGTTCTTTTTGTGTTGTTTTTGCTCATTTCTTTCTTTTGTCCTTTTATTATTCATATTCTATGAAATTCTTTTTTTCGCAACAGGTTTAGAGTAGTTTTTTTTTCTCTTTTTTTTGGACTCTAGCCTTTAAATCTTTGTATTTTGTTATTGTTGTGTGTTTCTTTTCTTCGGACGCTAGTTCTTAGGCTTAGGGGGTTTTCTTTTTCTTTTTTCATTGTAAGGGGTGGGTTTTGCTACCTGTCAGGCTAGTTGACAGCTCTTTTTCTAGTGTGCAATAAAATTGCATGAGTGCTCTCCTCCTGGTGAGGATCACTCATTTCTCTTAAAAAAAAAAAACACGGCTAGTATATCGACATATATAGGTTGAGTATGTCGACATACTCTTTAAAATTTTGAAAATAGTTTGTTTTAAATTTTGAAAATCCATCGCTTTGTAAAATATACTAAAGTTTGTAAAACTTTTTTAAGCTTGGTTTTTATACAACATAATGAAATTTATAAAATAATTTTAAAATATAAAACATTAAGTACCATGTAAATATATACAAAACCAATATAATTATAAAGTATAAATACCAAAACATAAAATTATATCAAAGTACAAATGAATATCTATTAAACTCAAATCTAAAATAAACACAAAATTATATCAATTTATAAATATTCAAAAACTTAACATTTAAACCATAAGGAAATTTAAAACTTAATTAATCTTGTATATAAATCGAAATTCTTTTGAAAATAATTCTAAAGAAGATAATTGAAATTTATTAAAAATGGGAATATCTTAATATAAAATTAGATAGAGAGGTATCAGGAAAGTGCTATTACAACATAACATAAAATCTAACACTCCATAACTAGGGGTGTTAATCGGACAGGACAGTCTGTTGTACGACTCAGTCCGAAGGGGTAAGGTGTCTGGTCCGTGTCCATACGATTCTCATTTAGGACATGATTTAGGACAAGAAAAAGTGTACGAAAATATGTCCGTCCGAAAATGTTCGATGTTTTTCTATTGTCCGAACCTTGTCTGTCCGTTGTTCAGCTCGTACGAACAATGCCCGAGCCAACTCCTCGTTCGGTCCGTGTACGTTCGAAACTCTTATAGGACAGGACACGATCACCACTCTGTCCAGTCTGGTCCGCCCGATTAACACCCATATCCATAACTTATTTGGGATATTTTGTTTTCTTAAACTTTTCAATACTCATGAGCTTTCATACTTCAACTAATGAGTCTCTATACTAACCACTATTTCACATCTCGAAAATATCGTCCGAGATCTCCTCCGAAATCTCGTTTTGAGCTCCTCCCGAAACGAAACAGCAAATATCACTGTAAATATCGTTTCAAATATATCGTCCGAGATATTGTATTATCGAACGATATAACGACCAAGACGAGATACTGAAATATAGGCCAAGATTTTAGTTTTTTTGGTTAAAATTTAAAACCGTTTGTAAACCAAAGTAATAATTAAAAAACTAAAATCTAGCCTTGATAATCTCATGTTATTTTATAGTTTACATGTTAAACGACCATATCGTATATTTATATATGTTCTACAATGCTTATGATTTTCCTACTCATCATTTTTTAACTAGTATGTTACAAATGAGATTATGTATCTTATGTTCTACTTATGTTGCACTGTTTAAAATTTTGGATCTTTTTTATGTTCGTTGTCTAACGATAATTCATGTTCATGGATCACAAGTTGTAAGCACTAATCTATTTGCATTATGTTAATTTTTTACTTTAAGCAAATGTGATTTATGAACATGAATGTTCTTTTGTAAATTAAGAATAATGAAGTGATTTTGCAATTCAAGCCTAAGTTACTATTTTTATAATAGCATCATGAAAATTATAGTGCAAGAATATCAGTTTTTAATATATCACATATCCTGAGATTGTTCCGATATGAGCTTTTAGAGCCGAGATGAAAATCTGAGACAAAACCCCGAGTTAGAATCATTTCATCCGAGATCTCCCCTGATACAAGATCAAATCTCTAAAATCGCCGAAATGAAACACGACCGATATTGAGATTTAAACCTTGATACTAACATCTTCAATTTTCACTTGATACTATACAATCATTTTAATTGATACATATTTAATATCATGCACTATAAACTACATATATCTTGACAAAATGTAATGTTTAATTTTATATAGTTTTCTAAAGTTGTTGCATCAAGACCAATATCTAAGGTACCGAATTCCACCATATTTTAAAAGAAATGATGGCTATTGAAATATTAGTAAATTTAGGTTGATGTTATACTATCAATATTTACCTGAATTTCATGTCTAATGTTTCACCAGCATTTTCCATAGTTAATTCAGCTTAAACTAATGCAGTGATTGCCCATCCGTTCAATTTTTATTGATTAAGATCAATCCAATGTACAGTGAAGAATGAAGGCTATCTGAACTACACTGCACATACTGCTATGATGTTTGGATTGTAGAACATGACCATTCCGACACTACTACTCGCAGATCACCATATGAACTCGAACTTAGAATTCAATTAACAGGTCCCAAGAGCCACCAAATTTGATGGGAACTCGATCCCGTAAATCAATCACCATGCTTATTTTGCACTCTTAAGGCTGTCAATGGATATACACAAAAATCCAAAATTAATCTATATCTGAAAAGTGTATAAATATCTAAAATTCGGAAAAACATATATAAATGTGGATACGAAGGCACCTACCTGCATTCAAAAATTATTTGTTCGCTTTTGTCAAGATCATAGTTTGTTTTGTGTATTTTAGCACAATGAAAGCTATGTATTATTTTTCATTAAGTTAGTTGTTTCTATTAAATTCTCAAAATTATCATCATATTTATTGATTTTGCATGGGTTTACGATCACTAAGATATATATATATACACACACACACATACATATATATATATATATGAGGAATGATCCGCTACACCTTTTGCTCCCCCTGATTTCCAACCACACGTTTTGGTTTAAATAATATTACCATCTCTCTCTTTCCACTACCCTACAAGATTCAAGTATTATTTAAATCCAAACATGTGGCTAGAAATAAGGGAAAGCAAAAGGTGTAGCACAAGAGGTGTAGTGGATCATTCCTATATATATATATATATATATATATATATATATATATATATATATGAGATAGGATCAAGAGCATCTCAAACAGTGCAACACTCCTATATATAATCTCTTGATTTCCACCATACATTCTTGTTTCTCTTTCTTTCCACTAACTCTCTCTCTCTCTCTCTCTCTCTCTCCCTCTCTCTCTCTCTGTCCACTAACTTATTAAATTATAAATGAGTAACCAAAAATTGGATGTAAAAGGGATGCTACCAAATAGTGGTACCTTGGAGCGTGCCTCTATGTGTGTGTGTGAGTGTGTGTGTGTGTGTGTGTTAAACCAACAAAATTTATTTATGTTTTTGATTTGTTGATCAATCGGATAATGATAATTATCTGGTATCCTTTTGTATCCATGAAAGCAGATATTTGATATTCAAAAATTACTTTGAATGTGAATACGACGTTGTCCACATTTTAAAGTATCCGTTGACATTTCTATACATGCGACACCAAAACTCACCAACAAGGTCTCAAGCTATCAGGTTGTCTAGATCTAAAGGGTTGTGAACGCGCTCAAGCTCCTTGCATCTGACTTCAGAATTCAACCATAGGAACTCATCCCCTAAAAATCTTCAAACAAAATAATCTTGGAACTCAACCATTCAGAAGCTAACATTCACGATCATTATATATGCCTGACTTTGGAACTAAACTATCACATGCGCGTGCACGCGAGGCATGTATGTGTCATTCCATGTTTATAACCCAATGTCTTAACCCCATCACAATCACATAGTGAATTAATACTAATTCTTCATCTACTATATCAAGCAAACAGGCATAATAAGCGAATAAATAACAGAAAGAAACGAGGCTTTAGAGATTTAAGGTAAGCATTACTCACTTAAGCAAAAGAAAGAATCCAGCAATCCAAGCTATGATCTGAATCCATAAATTTATGCTCCAAACTACAAGCTATTCGTGCGTATATCCACAAACTATTTAGCTCTAAATTCCATGAAATCACGCTGATAGCATTTTCAAAATCCACCGCTTCGAAAATTGACATAGATAAGCCCATATTAGCACAAAAATACGAGAAAATGATGTTCAGGCCTCAGTGTATAAATTTAAATAGCAACACATCCATTTTTACACTAATATATTATACATCCACAATAATCTTGCATCAATCCACCAATGTTCCAAGCAATTTCCACTAACTTCACAACCACTCACAAATCATATACCACCTTGATCAGTCCTCTCCTTAAGTAACAAATTTTCCAACTCCGCTCAATACATTCAACCTGTCATTTTATTATTTGGCAAACACTATTCATCGGGAAAGAAAAAAGACTGTAGGAGTCATTCACTCACACGCATGGTTTCACATCAACCGCTGATCAACTCAGCTGATAAGACAATACTTAAGGAACACCTCTTGAACTAACATACAAAGCCACGCCCTTGGCATTTCATCGAGCATGTTCTAGACAACTGGAAAAGCAGACATCCCATGCAACTCATCACGAAGGAAGGAACAAGAAGCACATGGATGTTAGCTGTGAAACCAGCGAGAGAGGCGGCTTGACGCTGAGTGGGAAATAGCTTTCTACGCTGGAGCGAGAATAACCCATAAAAGTTGTCTCCGCTGAGTTTGCTAAAAGGGCGGCGGCTCACCGAGGAAAATGTTGCTATCCAGGGTTTTGGCGTCTGTTTTGCGAAGCGGAGCAAGAGCCGAAGTTGCTTGACTGGGTCGGTGATCATTTTTCTTAGTCACGCCATTTTTGTTGAAGCTTTTCAAATATTGCTCATACCAACGTCATTTGAAATGGCACGTTGTATTTTGGTCAATTCAGACTAAGTTAAAACAAGTATGTGTATCTAATTAGTTTTAAAACTGAGTTGTATGCGTAATAAGTTTTAAAATCCGAGCAAAATTTGAGAAAAAAAAAAATCATTTTTCTTCTAATGGACACCGTAAAATCGACTTGTCATACGAGTGTTTTTTATTTTTATTCTTATTTTTTGATTCGTTCTAAACAACTGAATAAACAATTAAATATCAAAGCCAGAGATTGGTTTTTTTTTTTTTTTTTTTTTTTTTTTCAATCGGTTCATGCAGCCAACTGGTATTGTATTGCTAAAGGTCCAAATTGGCAAATCAATGGTTTATACCGTCATATTCTTGTTTTACTTCAATTCTTGAACGTCATATGGCATTTATTTAACGTGGAAATGTAAGTGTAATCGGCTTAATATTAACGAACGAAATGCAAAAGAGAAGGAAAAATAACATTCGCACATGTATAACCAAACCTACAACATAAAAAAACATGTATGCACGCATGTACGACCAAGCTACGTTATAAACAATTGGTATGCACAACAAATAACAAGACATAGTCATGTCACAGAAGAAAAAAATTTGAATCATGCGGTGAAAGTTGACTGAAGCAATGGAGGATGGCAAAGAATGGAATAGTCGATTGTCGAGTGTGGGAGGCGGGGTAGAGCAGACGTCGTGGAGCGATGGTATCTTGCATTGTAGTAGGCACGTGGAGTATAGGATTTTGAAACTGGATCGATTGGTAGTAACTAAGGTTTAGAAAGGGAGAAAAATATAATTTTATAACCAAATAGTATGAAATACTAAATGGATAGTATGGAGCACGCATCGAAACTAGACTAGGTGAACTAAAGATCACTATCTTTTTTTATGTGTTATTATTCGCACCTGGATTTTTTTTTTCCCTTTCCAATAAAACTAAATATCACTCTAAATAATTTTGCTCTCCTCTTAATAACATCAATTGGTATTTTCTTCGCATGAACGCACCCAAAATTCGAAATGTCAACTTTTCTTTTTCTTTCAAAATGAGCGTCGATGCTGAAGTAAAAGGAGAAATTGAGAGTCGTTTGTCAACAAGTCAAAAGTTCACCACCTATCAACAACCTATGCGGTCGTCAAGTAAACATCATTTTTCCAGTTTTTTGTGAAACTCTCTATTTTCAAACTGCGGTTAATAAGTTGCAATTGACTTATTGCTGAAGAATCAAAAATCCTAAACAACGTACAAATGATTGATTTTTGAAGAAAAATAAATGTTAATACGTTATAAACCCTTATCTAATAGGAATGTGTAAATTATTATTTAGATGAAATTAATTTTAATATTATATATTACTCTTAAATGCACAACCTTATAGAAAAAAGTTTACTTCACCCACAATTAATTATATGTCACCCAACCAAGTTCGACCATAAGGATGGGTGGCTTTAGAGATAGAATGTTTATTAATTTACAAGTGTGTTTGGAACTTTCCATTATACTCACACGTATTCGATCAAATCGAATCATTTTATTTTATTACATGTTATTTTTATTTATTTTATATTTCTACTATGTGATTTTATCATAAACATACCACATGTGCATCAAATACTTAGGTCTATGTTAGTGCGTCAAATATAATAAAGTATTTGGAACAATTTCTGTAATAATAGACTGATGATTGCTTACATCAATATGTATCAATTCAAAGAGTTGATCAACTCCTATAATGCTCTCGCTAATTGGGTGCATTGCACTTAGTTGTTTAAGATATAATTAACCATTATCATATGATTCATAATTATATAATAAAATTATTTCTCAAAACTACGCTTAATCTATTATTTTCAAAACAGTTGTAAATATTATTATACACCTTTGTATTTCTAATGCATGATTTTTGTTATTAAAAAAAATTACATTACAGTTTTATTCCATAACAATATTCAAATGAATTCTAACTATGTCTATTTTTCATTTGATACCCAAAAGTAGTCTTTATTTCCTAAATAATATGTGGTACATTTATGAAAACTTTTTTCATAATTTGATGTAACCAATAAAGTGTTATATGACATGCTTCCATTATTTCCGTCATTAATGTAATAGCGTACTAAACTTGGAGATCCATCATTCATTTAATACAGATTGTTTATTTTATAAAGTTTGGCTAGTTCAAAGCAAAGAGTTCACTAATTAAATATCATGAATCGATGGAAATGAATCTCATATAAAACAATTTTTTATACTAAAATACATTATGTATAATATAAATAATATTTCTTATTCTAGGTTAAATGCCAATCATCATTATTACAATCCTTATTCTTTACATTTCATAATGAATCAAAAGTGACTGTCTACTTTCTTCATCGCACCCTTACCTCAAATTACTTTTATTGTTATACATTTGTTTTCCTTTTAAATGCTCAAATCATTTAAATCCTTTACTACGATATCATAATGAAATATTAACAAAAGTGCATTCAATTATCCTTAATTTTTAGGGATATCAATAATAGCACTTTACATAAACTGGTCAAATAGGGATATCAATAATAGCACTTTACATAAACCGGTCAAACTGACATTTCAGTTGTAACACCCCACCTCCGCCAGGGTCACTCACGAGTGATTGCACTAGCTTTGGAGAGGTGTTGTCTAGGTAAACATGCACAGAGATATCACAAGACAGAACATAGATAAATAAATAAGTAAAGCAGCGGTAGAAATTTAAAAACCATGGTTAACCATTTCAAAACCAAAGTCAATTTACATCAAAATACTTAGTCATCATTTTCCAACTACCACAAGTCTAGAAACATAAACTGAAAATAACATAAAGTAAACTATCCCCAAAATAGATGTGGTGAAGCCATAGCAAGCTCAAGTCCAAACCGTACATGAGCTGTCAAGAAAGCAAGCCAAATGTCCAAGCTAAGCACTAGTGTTCCCTCCCTGAGAACCTGGGGGGGGGGGGGAACGGAAGAAAAGAGGCGAAAGAAAAAGGGTCAGTCATAAAGACAGGTAAGTCCTACCTACTATTAGTATAAAAACTAATGAAGTTAACTAGACATGAGAAACTGAGATGAAACATAAAGATGGTAACTAACTGGCACGATAAATAGATAACAAGGTAGATCAAGTGTGGCATCGCATATACAAGGTTTAGTTTTGCACCAATAGTACTAGTATTCTAACCCATGTCAAGTGTAAACAAGAAATGATCCCTTGGCCCAATATCATGAGATGACCCAAGTCAAGGTCCAACTATACGATCTAGTCGATCGGCTCCCTATAAGCCTAACTCGTCGAGTGTCGGTGTCATACGGCCCAATCACGGAATGTAGTCAACTGTGCTAGGTCCACCCTAGGGTGTATCAAGCCCTAAGGTGCCAACCACTGACACAAATCAAGCACGCACAGTCTAAACCTACTGGTGCCCGTGTCTGTTTTTTTTCAACTCCGGACTATGTGCACGACCATAGCCCGCCTGAACCTACACTGGCGCACCTACTCAGCCGTCTTTCTGGTCGCTTACAATCAGCCCAGTAATCGTGCCCCACTCTAGCCTAATCCCTAGGGTATCGTGATACATCTAAGAGGGTTACTGCTGAAAAGGACCACGTAACTGGGGTTTCTAATGGGTTAAGTGTGGTTAACCCTATCCAATCATGTATCAAGTTGGTTAAGTGTATCCAAGTGGTTCATGACTTAACCCTATCATGTGGCATTAATTAACTTAATGCGCCCAACCTCTCACATTAGACTTTGTTGTGGTTACTGGATGTGCCGGGCGGGTCCGGGCAGCTTTACACCACAACCTAGTCTAACCTCGGGTTTCAAGCGCGATATGACCAACTACTCACATTGGGTCCTATTGTTTGTAGCCACTGGATTTGTCGGGCGGTTCCGGGCAGATTTATGCTACAAACTCAACCCAACCTCGAGTTGGCCACTTCATGGTTTTCTACATGTCATGACCACATTCAAGTTTTCAAGCATAATCAATTTTCATGTCACATTTCAAGTCATGTTTTTCATGTCATTTCAAGTTCGCCTAACTACCCATAGCGTATTCCCATCGCACGTAAATTCACATCAATACAAATAGATCAAGAAGGGGAACATAACAATATGACAAAGATGGGCATAAGGTGGTAAAGTTGGTCATAAGTTAAACATGATGATATTTGAGGCAAAGGTGTTCATCACAACTAGCATATAGGATTATTGGCCTCAAAACATGTATGACATCAAACTTAGCAAATAGGGTGATAACATGGTAATAGTTGACACAGAGTGATAAACTTGTGACTAGCATGTAGTTCAACATCATAGGCAAGATAACATCAAGGTTATGAGGGGTTCTATGTTGCATTATGCATAATCCCCAAATAAAGCTCATAGCTTTCTACCCAAAAATCAAGATGAACGGTACTAGGTTCATGATAGTTCCAAAATCATAGATCAAAAGAGTCATGAATGGATCTATGCATACAATGATAGACCCAAGACAAGTATTACACAAAAATCCCATTTCAACTTGCTACATGTTCATATTAATTTCATAGTTTAAATCTAAGAGTAGAGTGGGGCTTACAAATCGTGGCTATGAGAACTAGAACAAGATAGAGACGTTGTAGAAGCTCTAGGAATGATGTAGCAACACTAGAAATCTCCAAATAATAATAAGCTCCACACAAAGCCTTGAGAAATAAGTAGCTCCTTTGATTTGATGGAGAAAGATTGCTCCTTTGCCTTAGATCTAGTTTAGAACTCTCAAGCTCTCAAGATGAAGATGGAGGCCATGATTAGGGAGCATTTTGGCAGCACTTAGTTGTTAGGATGATTTGTGGTGGTTTAGGCTAGGTCTTAGGGTGTTTTTATAGGAGTAGAGACAAGTTTAGGCCATAGGATTAACCCTAGTTTAGATCTGAACCATCAAATCTCGTCATAGGCCAGCTGAACAGACCCAAAGGAGCAAGCAGGTGCACCAGGCCAACATGGCCCGACCAGGGAGGTCGACCCCCAGGTCGACACCTAGGTCAACTCCCCAGTCGACCTGGGGCTGGGGCAGGTCGACTCCCCAGTCGACCTGGGGCTGGGCGGGAAATTTTCCCGCCCAGTCTGTTTGGGGCAGAATTTGAATTTCGGGCTGAATTTTGAATTTTCTGAAATCTTCTATGGGCCATAACTTGGTCATACGGACTCCGATTTACGAAATTTCGGACTCGTTTTCAAGCAGAATTTTGAGACGAACGCAATGGCGTAACCCGTTCCCATTGATTATTAACTTATAATTTAATTCTGCCCTGATTTCTTGTTTTAACATGTTATAAAAATTCGGGTTGTTACATTCTCCCCCACCTTAAAGGATTTTGTAACACCCCGTAATTATGTGACATTAAGATTCACAAATTAAAGTATAATTATTTCAAAAGAAAAATTAAAAGAAAAATATCCATGCAGTTGTTTAATTTAAGTATTGTAACTAACATGAAAAAGAGAAGTAAGGAGAGAACAATAATTATTATTGTTCTAAGACTTATTAACAAAAGCCTCTGTAGCTCAGTTGGTTAAGGCATTGGATTTGTAGTATGGAGGTCGGGTGTTCGAACCCCGGCGACGGCATAATTTTTTTATCTTTGTTTTAGAGAGGGCCAACTGAACATGCAAATATATGTACGTATACAAATTCAAAATTTAAAAAGGATAAGAACATGCATATAAGGAAATAAAGAAAGTATATATATACATATGAGAATATAAATATATATATATGCAAAAATATATGTATACGAAAGATAAAATTCAAGATAAGGCTACAGTCAATGAAATATGGCAATATCATTTGAATTTTGAAAATAAAATGAAAGTTGTGCGTATATATACGCGTAAAATGGTCGTTAGAGGAATTGTATACATATAAGAATATTTCATGTGAATAAAACAGTTAAATAAATTCCAGAAATTCAAAAGTTCGAAAATCAAACTTCTACGCCAAAACAATTCATTCGAAATTCAAATTTCTACGCCAAAATAGCTTGTGGGACCCAATGCTGACTCAGCACTGCGTGTATGATAAGCTTTGGCTAGATTCATCTACGTACCTGGACTATTTTCTTAACTGGGTTCAATGCTGACTCAGCGCTGCGTGTACGATAAGGTCTTGAGCAGCTATATAAACAGCCCTAGTCTTCATTCTCTTTGCACCAATTCTCTTCTATCCTTATGCTGCTAAGATTCATGGCTTCTTCCCCTCCTCTAAATTTTCTTAAATAATTAAAATAAAATATAAATTCAAGACGAGGAAATGCTGCTCAAATCTTTCAAGAGGAGATTCAAATCAAGACTAGAGTTTCAAGTGAAGATTCAACGACTTCTATGACTGTTTTTTTTACGAATCGAATCGAATCTCTGTAAGTCAGTTGTTTCTAGATTTGAACGTTTTTGCTTTATTTTGTGACATGAAATTAAAGGAATAAAAGAATATGCCAAATCTCTCTCTCTCTCTCTATTCGAATCTGTGTTTATACTCTTGGACTAAATTAAGAACTGTTATGATTCAAGGACAAATAAGACTTTGCCTAAGACCGTTGCCTATGACTATGGATTCTGAGATCATGTGCCTTTGGACTATGAACATAAGCCTTTGATTTTGGGACATAAAACATTGCCTATGACGGTGACTTATGACTGTGGGAATTATTTTCCCTTTTGACTATGAATATTGCCTATGACTATGGACATTTGCCTATGACTATGAACACAAGCCTTTGATTTGGACATAAAGTATTACCTATGACATAACAACGGTGATTTAAACACCTATGATTCATGACTAGGAAAATTGTTGCTTAGGTTTTGTGACTATGAAATTGGGTCTAAAACCCGATTTATCTATTCTGTCTGTTCTTGATTTTCTTTGGTTTTAGACTGTGGGAATTTACCTATTAAGTTAGGTCTACCCATGCTCTCGAACCTATTCTGTTTATTCTTGGTTTTAGACCGTGGGAATTTACCTATTAAGTTAGGTCTACCCATATTCTTGAACCTGCGTCGTTATTCAAAATCTTTTTATGCCAATTATTATGTCCACCCTTTTTCATAGCATCTTTGGTTCATTCCCTATTTTCTACGAATCTAGATTTATTTACAATCTAGGTTGAATCATGATTATACGAACGGTGGGAATGCGATTTGGGAAAAACACAAAAATAAACATAAATATAGTTGTAAGCTTGAAATTGGCATAGTTTGGAAACGAACATGATTCTGATTTATACAATTTTAGAACATGTGTTAAGACATGTGAATTGGGTAGATTTGACATGGATTGTAGGTTATGAAATTTAGATCTAGTATTGGCCTGTAAACTGAGAAACTAGAATAATAAATCAAGTTTGTATGTAGACTGTAAACTAGAAGAATAAATCTAGTTTTTGGGCATAAACGGTGAACTAGAATAGAAAATCTAGTTTGGCATATAAAATCTAGTTTAGCATAAACTGAAAATAAAGATGATAGATCTAAATTACTATGAACTGTAGGTTAGGCAAATCAAGATTTGGGCCTAGAATATAAGTCTGTTAGCGACAAATGAATATAAGCCAAATTTGTTTAAAAAGGGGGAAATGGGCTGTAAGATAAATTGTTAACAATTTATAAACAAAAGAAAGATATTTTGATAACACCCCTTTTTATAACTCGTACCAGAAAGTTCTATTTTCCGCTGTTTAATATTTGTCTGTCTTGTAATTTATCTGCATCTTTTACCCAAAATGCTCCACAGAACTTAGTGCATTCCCTTTGTGAGTGACACTAACGGATGTGGGGTGTTACACGTGGTATCAGAGCTGAAGGTTACCGGATCAGATAAAAGAATTGAAAATTTATTTTTCAAAACGGTCTTTAAAGAAGCATTTTCAAAAGAAAAGTTTTGTTTTAAAGGCATATTCCCCAAAGCCAGACGCATTGTCTCCTCTTCCTCTGTTTGAATTCTTGTCTCCTTCTTTCTTGAGTCTCTGGGGCTCCTGGCTTTCTGGGAGGTAACCTCATCGAAAGGCAAAGTAGTGCCCGTCTTCCATCTATAGCCGTAGTTGTTTCACTTACGGCCAGTCTTCTTTCAAGCTTAGTAGGGTCTTCGGTATGATGGAAGCAGCTTTCGAGGGATTTGCCAACATGGTTATACACAGAAAAAGGTGAGGAGTTTGGCAAAAGGGAGCACAACCCCAGGATGAGGAAATCATGGATGTAGGTTTAGCTCACGAAGGAGGAAGAAAATTATAAAAGAGGAAGTA
Source organism: Allium sativum (assembly GCA_030737875.1). Lineage (NCBI taxonomy): Eukaryota > Viridiplantae > Streptophyta > Magnoliopsida > Asparagales > Amaryllidaceae > Allium > Allium sativum. The sequence continues at coordinate 157,026,876 of CM060912.1, forward strand.
TCTTTACTATGGTATGATAGGGCATATAATTAAGGACAAAGGACAAGATTTTCAGAAGGGAAAGTACATGTTGAGCGTACCTAGGAGATAGGTGGTAAAAGTTTCTGTTGGAAGAATCTAGTTTTTCTGTTCGGATTTAGCACTTCGCATTTGTTCATATTTGCTTCCATAGTTGAGTCTCTGTACCTTAGTACTTGTATAGTAAGAAGATCCCAATCAGTCTCAAACCCAGTGGGTGGTTCGACCCGTTTATTTTTGGTTAGTAGGGGTTTGAATAGCTATCGAGTTTGCTTATATCATATCACGTAGATTGTCTAAAGGAGATATTCCTTGGGTGCTTGTCTGATATTGGTTTAGGCCTTTGGGGCTTGTACTTGAGGAATGTCAAGTTCGACTAGGATGGTTTGCGTGAGAGATGGATAGTTGTGGCAGGCGCTCTAAAAAGCGCGTAGTGACCTTTTGACCCTTATAATTATGGCATGATGGATAAGATAGGAGGAGAGACCTCTGATCATCCTAGTATATACACTTGGTTGACATCTGTTCATTTTGGAGATGGAGCTTAGAAACTTCACAATCGTGGAGTAAAAATTGGTTAAGATACAGTGGAGTAAAGCTCAAGAAGGCTAGATACTAGCAACATACCCTTTTTCTTAAGGGTGCATCCTTGATTTCTTTGTTTAGGAGCTTTACGCATAGTTGTTTCTCTCTTTCCAAAGTATATCCTCTAGATCGAATCTGCGATCCTTAGGTAGAAGCCAATGGATGTAAACATGTATTTGGAACATGTTATGGTTGAATGGTTGCAAGTGGTTGCAAATGGTTGCTCGTGGATGCATATGCATACGTATTAGGCACTAGATCAAGTTCGGACGCTTTCATATTGCATTTACATATATGTATTTGTTGCAAGTTGAACTTGATATGATATCATGTGGACGTTGCATATGGATGAATGGTTGTGCACGCATGTAGTATTTACATGAGTAGGGATGGTTGCATGCATGATTGGACGCATGGCACAGACATGATTTGCATTAAGGAGGTCAACTGAATCAGTAGACCGCCTGATTTTGCATTAGATAGAGACATATACACACACTATGCATATGAACATGAAAGCATTAGAAATCTTTTAAGGACAATGAATGCCTGTGATTGAATGGTTGAGTAGATGGGTGATTGGATGGTAGGACACATTCTTCCTAACTTGAAGATTTCGGGGACGAAATCCTTTTAAGTGGGGGAGAATGTAACACCCCGTAATTCTGTGACATTAAGATTCACAAATTAAAGTATAATTATTTTTTTAAAAGAAAAATTAAAAGAAAAAGATCCATGCAGTTGTTTAATTTAAGTATTGTAACTAACATGAAAAAGAGAAGTAAGGAGAGAACAATAATTATTATTGTTCTAAGACTTATTAACAAAAGCCTCTGTAGCTCAGTTGGTTAAGGCATTGGATTTGTAGCATGGAGGTCGGGGGTTCGAACCCCGGCGGCGGCATAATTTTTTTATCTTTGTTTTAGAGAGGGCCAACTGAACATGCAAATATATGTACGTATACAAATTCAAAATTTAAAAAGGATAAGAACGTGCATATAAGGAAATAAAGAAAAAAAAATATACATATGAGAATATAAATATATATATATATATGCAAAAATATATGTATACGAAAGATAAAATTCAAGATAAGGCTACAGTCAATGAAATATGGCAACATCATTTGAATTTTGAAAATAAAATGAAAGTTGTGCGTATATATATACGCGTAAAATGGTCGTTAGAGGAATTGTATACATATAAGAATATTTCATGTGAATAAAACAGTTAAATAAATTCCAGAAATTCAAAAGTTCGAAAATCAAACTTCTACGCCAAAACAATTCATTCGAAATTCAAATTTCTACGCCAAAATAGCTTGTGGGACCCAATGCTGACTCAGCACTGCGTGTATGATAAGCTTTGGCTAGATTCATCTACGTACCTAGACTATTTTCTTAACTGGGTTCAATGCTGACTCAGCGCTGCGTGTACGATAAGGTCTTGAGCAGCTATATAAACAGCCCTAGTCTTCATTCTCTTTGCACCAATTCTCTTCTATCCTTATGCTGCTAAGATTCATGGCTTCTTCCCCTCCTCTAAATTTTCTTAAATAATTAAAATAAAATATAAATTCAAGACGAGGAAATGCTGTTCAAATCTTTCAAGAGGAGATTCAAATCAAGACTAGAGTTTCAAGTGAAGATTCAACGACTTCTATGACTATTTTTTTTACGAATCGAATCGAATCTCTGTAAGTCAGTTGTTTCTAGATTTGAACGTTTTTGCTTTATTTTGTGACATGAAATTAAAGGAATAAAAGAATATGCCAAATCTCTCTCTCTCTATTCGAATCTGTGTTTATACTCTTGGACTAAATTAAGAACTGTTATGATTCAAGGACAAATAAGACTTTGCCTAAGACCGTTGCCTATGACTATGGATTCTGAGATCATGTGCCTTTGGACTATGAACATAAGCCTTTGATTTTGGGACATAAAACATTGCCTATGACGGTGACTTATGACTGTGGGAATTATTTTCCCTTTTGACTATGAATATTGCCTATGACTATGGACATTTGCCTATGACTATGAACACAAACCTTTGATTTGGACATAAAGTATTACCTATGACATAACAACGGTGATTTAAACACCTATGATTCATGACTAGGAAAATTGTTGCTTAGGTTTTGTGACTATGAAATTGGGTCTAAAACTCGATTTATCTATTCTGTCTGTTCTTGATTTTCTTTGGTTTTAGACTGTGGGAATTTACCTATTAAGTTAGGTCTACCCATGTTCTCGAACCTATTCTGTCTATTCTTGGTTTTAGACCGTGGGAATTTACCTATTAAGTTAGGTCTACCCATATTCTTGAACCTGCGTCGTTATTCAAAATCTTTTTATGCCAATTATTATGTCCACCCTTTTTCATAGCATCTTTGGTTCATTCCCTATTTTCTACGAATCTAGATTTATTTACAATCTAGGTTGAATCATGATTATACGAATGGTGGGAATGCGATTTGGGAAAAACAAAAAATAAACATAAATATAGTTGTAAGCTTGAAATTGGCATAGTTTGGAAACGAACATGATTCTGATTTATACAATTTTAGAACATGTGTTAAGACATGTGAATTGGGTAGATTTGACATGGATTATAGGTTATGAAATTTAGATCTAGTATTGGCCTGTAAACTGAAAAACTAGAATAATAAATCAAGTTTGTATGTAGACTGTAAACTAGAAGAATAAATCTAGTTTTTGGGCATAAACGGTGAACTAGAATAGAAAATCTAGTTTGGCATATAAAATCTAGTTTAGCATAAACTGAAAATAAAGATGATAGATCTAAATTGCTATGAACTGTAGGTTAGGCAAATCAAGATTTGGGCCTAGGATATAAGTCTGTTAGCGACAAATGAATATAGGCCAAATTTGTTTAAAAAGGGGGAAATGGGCTGTAAGATAAATTGTTAACAATTTATAAACAAAAGAAAGATATTTTGATAACACCCCTTTTTATAACTCGTACCAGAAAGTTCTAGGGTGACAGAGAGGATAGTGTCTAGGCTTGGGTTTGGAAAATATAAGTTTCCTGCCCTCCCTGGCTATCCCTAACTGATCCTATGAACGGGATGGTTGCTTTCAAAACCAGGTTTGGAAATTAATCAGAAAACCCTTTGAACTTAGAAAACATGAATATGCCTAACCCGAGGTTAGACTGAGTTGCGGTGTAAACCTGCCCGGAACCGACCGGCACATCCAGTAACCGCAGCAATATCTGTCTAATGTGAGAGGTTGCGGCTTTAATTTATTAATTAAAGCTAGAACAAGAAGGGGAGGGTTAAGTCCATAGGAACACTTAACCAACACAGTTAAAGCTAGAATGGGAAGGTTAAGTCCATAGGAGCACTTAACCAACTTAACACTGTTAAGCTAGAATGGTAGGGTTAAGTCCATAGAAACACTTAACCAACTTAACACAGTTAAAGCTAGAATGGGAGGGTTAAGTCCATGGGAATACTTAGCCAAATTAACATGTTGACTAGACTAGAAGGTGGGGTTAAGTAAAGTTAATACACTTAGCCAATTTAACATGTTAATTAGACTAGAGGTTGGGGTTAAGTAATACACTTAGCCAATTTAATATGTTAGCTGAGTTGGACCGTAGGGTTAAGTAAACTTGAACACTTAACCATCAGAATATGATAAATGAATAGGGTTAAGTCTAAGACACGAAGAGATGATACTTAACCATTAATAATAGGTTTAGTTAAAACCGGTGGGAAAGGTTAAGTTAAAAAGGGAACACTTAACCAATACAGGATGAATGGGTAGGGTTAAGAAATACTTAACCAATATGACTTGGTTTGTGGTGGGGTTAAGTCAACATGAATACTGACAACACTTAACCAGTTTAACAGGATAAGGGAAGAGGGTTAAGTTAGCTTGAATCGACTAAAGACACTTAACCAATCCAACTTAACAGGAAAGAGAACTAAGTAGTAAAACTTAGTTAAGAAGACAATGATCCTGGAAACTAAGTGGTAAAACTTAGTTAGTAGAACTAAGTAGTAATTCTTAGTATAACACGAAGGAGCGGACATCCATCCGGTTTTAAGAAGGCTTCGAGGGGACGTGAGGGTACTCTTGGTATCCCTCTGTGAGGCTGTAGATGATCCGCCTGGGCGCACAGAGGTTAAGGTCTGCGGTAGAAGAGCCAAGGGTATGCCTTGGTTGCAATATATGTATATGGCAACCTAAAGACTCGGATGGACCAGCGGACCAGCGTGATTCGGCGAGAAATTGGAAGCCCTGTGATAGCAACTCGTCGTCTACCATCCATCTTCAGTCAAGCGAGACACGTGAAGCGGGAAGGCTGGAGGACTCATACGGACCACATACTTGCTATCTAGTTGTGGTTACGAGGTGTTGTTGGCCATAGAATTAGTGGGGCAGATAGGGGCCTTCGTACAGTTCTCATTTTACAAGGGTGGCCTTCCATTAGTTGAGGGAGGGGTCGAGTGGGACCATAGCCACTGGAAAAACAGACCTTAACATCTGCATCGGCAGATATTGAAAGCTCCCGACCGAGTTCCGTATTTCTAGAGTAGCCCTGACAACGGAACTCGGACCGCACATTACTGGACATGTGCATCTAGACAAGCGATAACGATTCGCGATACATGCGTAGGGAAAGTCTAGGAACATGTACCACTCTAGGTGGTGTGTCCTAGACTAAAGGGCATCGTTCGATAGGTAGCATAATCCCTGGTTTGGAACTAGGTGGCATAAAACCCTGAATCCAAAAAGCGTTCAGAAAGATAGCGTAAGTTCCAGTTGAATCTAGAAGGCACTTGATAGAAAACCCTAGATCAGATCTAGGTAATAACTAATAAATGGATGCCTGAAGGCGATGGAAAATATAGGGATTGGGATCACGTTATCGTTACTAGTAGGGACACTAGTTAGGCGGTGCAGAGATATAGAAACCAGTATATCGCGGTAAAAGCGAAGCGGAGAAAGTGTTATAGTATATCCAGTTTATCTTGTCCTAGCATATCTTGTGTTAATCCTATCTTGTTGATCTTATCATCATGGTGTTATCTTGTATTCAGTTAATTCATGTCATTCTGTTTTCCTTGTTCATATGCTAGAAGTAACTGAACTTACTCAGGCTTTATGTCTGACTCTGTTTTTCTTCCGTCTTCTTTTCTTCCGTTTCCCCCCCCCCCCCCCCTCAGGTAGTAAAGGAGGAAGTAGTATAGCTCAGGTTAGATTGGAATTTCCCAGCTTGAAGATTTGACAAAGTTGTGCTTGGATTCTCTTTCAGATGCTATGGCTGGCTCTTGCTACATTGGGGAATATAAATGTATTTTTATGCTTCTTTATTTTGTAAAGACAGATGATACTCTGATATTGTACAGACTATTTTATCAATAAAGCAAAGTTCTATTTTCCGCTGTTTAATATTTGTCTGTCTTGTAATTTATCTGCATCTTTTACCCAAAATGCTCCACAGAACTTAGTGCATTCCCTTTGTGAGTGACACTAACGGATGTGGGGTGTTACAGATTTCGTCCCCGAAATCCCCAAATTAGGAAGAACGTATCCTACCATCCATCATCCATCTACTCAAAACATCATCCACAAGTAATCATTGTCCTTAAAAGATTTCTAATGTTGTATGAACATATGCAAAAGTGTGTGTATATGCACCTATCTAATGCGAAAATCAGGCGGTTACTGACTCAGTAAACCTCCTTAATGCAGAATATGTTAGTGAAATGAGTCCAAATGTATGCAAATTCCTAACATAATTTATAATCTCTACATGAGTGCACATAACATTCATTCATATGCAACATTCACGTGATAGCATAACAAGTTTCATCCATGAATAAGCATAAACACTCATGCATATGCAATATGAAAGTGTGTGAGCCGATCTTAGTGCCTAACGTGTATCATGCATCCACGAGTAACCACTTGCAAACACTTGCAACCATCAAGCATAACATGTTTCAAATGCATGTTTCATCCAAAGGGTTTCTACCTAAGGTTCTCATGACAAGATTAACGAAATAACAAGATAAACATGGAATGCAAAAGAAAGATATGCTAACTAGGAAAAGAGATTGAGAATGTACCCTCAAAAAGAAATGGATAAAGCCCACGCATCTTCTCCTCGGTTTCCCAAGTTGCATCTTCATCGGCTTCACTCCACTGAACCTTTACCAACTTGACTTCTCGATTCCTCAGCTTCTTGATCTCCGTTCCCAAGATACGAATCGGAGCTCGCCTCAGGGTTGCCTCTTTCTCTACCTCCACGTCTTCAAGAATGCTAGGCTCAACTACTTCGGCTAATTCATGTAGGCATTTTCGGAGATGCGAGACATGAAAGACATTATGCACTCCAGCCAGCTTCTCGGGCAATTCCACCCTATAAGCCATTTGCCCAATCTTCTCGATGATAGGGAAGGGTCCTACGAACCTTGGTGCTAGCTTTCCAACTGCTCCAAAACGAACCACATTTCACAAGGGAGAAACCTTCACAAAGACCATATCTCCAACTTCAAACTCTAAGTCTGTCCTTTGCTTGTCTGCATAGGATTTCTGTCTATCTTGGGCCGTTTTCATCCGCCTTCGAATCAACTCAACCTTCTCGGATGTGTCCCTTATCATGTCGGGCCCAAGTATAAGCTTATCCGTCGTCTCCCACCAACATGTTGGTGACTTGCACGGCCTCCCATACAAAGCTTCGAATGGTGCCATCCCTATGCTTGCTTGGTAGATGTTATTATAAGCAAACTCTACGAGAGGAAGGTGGTCTTCCCAAGTGCCACCAAAGTCAAGAATGCATAGCCTCAACAAATCTTCTAGTACCCTATTCACCCTTTCGGTCTGACCATCCGTCTGTGGGTGATAGGCTGTACTTAGATTCAATCGCATACCCATCGCTTCTTGCAAACTATTCCAAAATTAGCTAGTGAAGATTGGGTCACGATCGCTAACTATGCTAGAAGGAACTCCATGCAATCGCACTATCTCTCGAAGATAAACAGATGCTAGCCATGATGCAGTCCTCTTGCTCTTCACTGGAATGAAATGAGCGCTCTTCGTGAGTCTATCCACTATGACCCATATGCTAGTATTCCCCTTCCTTGATCTCGGCAATCCATCCACAAAATCCATAGAGATACTTTCCCACTTCCATTGCGGGACCTCCAATGGATGCAGTAGCCCACCAAGCTTCTTCGACTCGGCCTTTACTTGTTGGCAAACAATGCATCTAGAAACAAACTCTGCAACATCCTTTTTCATCCCAACCCAAAAGAAAATGCGCTTCATATCCCGGTACATCTTATCCCCTCCGGGATGTATGGTCATCCTCGAGTGATGCGCCTCCTCAAGAACTTTATTTACTAAGTCTCCCACTTGTGGGACACATAGTCTTCCATCACGCCTTAGCCACCCCTTGTCATCAATAGTATATCTAGCGAGGTGACTTGACGTCTCACCACGAATCAACTTGTCCATGATCTCGAATATCTGCGGGTCTTCCCTCTGTGAAGTCCCAACTTGATCAAGAAGTGTAGGTCTAAGCTCAAGGGATGCTAACGAACCAGTCATCGACTCAACAGCAGGTGTAAAATCAAAGGTTGCCAAGAACTCTAGGCTCTTCATCTCAACAAACAAGGGACTCAAAGTCAACCTTTTTCTACTTAGCGCATCCGCCACAACATTACCCTTGCCAGGGGTATAAGCTATATCGAAGTCATATGATGCCAAGAATTCCATCCACCTCTGCTGCCTTAGATTCAAATCTTTCTGCGAGAAGAGGTACTTGAGCGACTTGTGATCAGTATATAACTCAAACCATTCACCTAGAAGATAATGGCGCCAAGATTTGAGTGCAAAGACGATCGCCGCCAACTCCAAATCATGAGTGGGATAGTTCTTCTCATGAACTTTGAGTTGCCTACCCCCAAAGCATATCACTCTCCCTTCTTGCATCAGGACAGCGCCTAATCCCGTGCCACATGCATCGGTGTACACGGTAACCAACTTCCCTCCATCGGGTAATGCTAGAACTGGAGCTGTGGTGAGGGCTTTCTTGAGCCTTTGAAAAGCAAGCTCACACTCTAAGTCCCATGCAAAGACTAAGTTCTTCTTCGTTAACTTAGTAAGAGGGGCTGAAATCTTAGCGAAGTCCTTAATGAACTTCCTATAAAATCCTGCCAGACCGAGAAAGCTTCTCACTTCAGTTGCATTCTTCGGAACTTTCCAGTCTTGTACCGCCACTACTTTAGCGGGATCCACAGCTATGCCTTGCTTCGAAACTATATGCCCAAGGAACCGAACTTCCCTTCTCCAAAAATGGCATTTGGAGAACTTGGCTTTTAACTGATGAGCTCTAAGCATATCCATAACCTCCTTGAGATGTGTAGCATGTTCTTCCTCGTCCTTAGAGAAGATCAGAATATCATCCACGAAGACAACCACAAACTTGTTAAGGAACTCCCTAAACACCCTACTCATCAAATCAACGAAGTATGCGGGTGCATTAGTCAAACCGAACGGCATGACGAGCCATTCAAAGAATCCATCTGGAGTCCTAAACGCAGTCTTGTCAATACTATCCTCAGCCACTCTAAGCTGATGGAATCCGGTGGCTAGATCGAGTTGAGAGAAAACAGAAGCACCTACAAGCTGGTCAAAGAGATCATCAATCCTCGGTAACGGGTGCCTATTCTTCTTTGTAAGCTTGTTTAACTCACGATAATCAACACATAGACGAAGCGAACCATCCGCCTTAGTAGCGAATACCACAGGAGCACCCCATTCAGAAATGCTTCGCCTAATGAAATTTTTCTCAAGCAACTCCTTGACTTGCTTGCTAAGCTCTCTTCTTTCTCGCGGGGCCATGTGCCTACCAGGCAATGAGACTGGATTGGCATTATCAACAAGATAAATACGGAAGTCTATCTCGCGTTTAGGGGGTAACCCCTTCACCTCATCAAAGACATCAGGATATTCTCGAACCACCCTCACAGATTGAAGATTGTCAATAGACGAGTCGAGGGATTCAAGATAACATAACATGACGAGATCCATAGGGTTACAAGAAATCTCTAGGGTATTGCCAAGGCGAGTCATAAGCCTCACTACCCTTTGCTCACAATCGAGAATGGCTCCATAACTGGACAACCAATCCATGCCCAAAATCAACCCGTATCCCATGAACCCGAGAACATAAGCATTACATGTGAATTCTACGGTCAAGATAGAAATCCTCAAATCCATACAAATCATAGATAGATGGGCGGAACCCCCAATTGGATTTGAAACACTAACGGGATCCTCAACTAGACTAGTACTTAGGTGCAAACTTTCAACAATGTCAGAAGAAATAAAGGTATGCGATGCGCCAGAATCAAATAAAGTTCGAACAGGAAAACCAGAAATGTAAACAAGGCTTTCTACAGAAATACTACCTCGGTCCGGAGCTGGAGTAGTGTTGAGAGCATGCATCTGCCCTCCAGAATGTCCTGCCCGCTGAGTCTGTCCTTGCCCCTGTCCTTGCTTCTTTGGGCAATCCTTACTGTAGTGTCCAGACTCTCCGCAATGAAAGCATTCTCCCAACTTCCTCTTCTTCTTCCTACAATCTTTGGCTATGTGTCCAGTGATCCCACAGAAGTTGCACTTCCTTGTCTCCCTTGCCTTGTTGTTGTTGGCCTTGTTACCCTTGTTGTTCTTGTTGTTCTGGTTGCCTCCCCACTTGGAGTCCACCTTCTTGGTTTGAGTCTCATTAAGCTTAACTTCTTTCTTGCCATTCTTATCATCTCCTTGAAGCAAGGCCATATCCACTAAGCTCTCAAAAGTGGCCCTCATGGGTATATGAGACATGGCCAAACCTTGCAATGGCTCATTCAATCCTCGAGCAAAGCGTAGAGCCTTCTTTTGAGGTGTATTAACCATGTTTAAACCGAATCGAGCAAGCTGGTTAAACTTATTCACATACTCCCTCACGGTCATGTCCCCTTGCTTCAAAGATATAAACCTCTCCATTTGCAGATTCTCTTCAGCAGATGATATAAACTTAAGCCCAAACCTCATCCTAAAGTCGGCCCAAGTCTCTATAGGCCTAGTAGCGTTGGTGACTTCCCACCAATAAGCAGCTTCCTCTTTCAATAGCCATACTGCCAACAGAACTTTCCTACGATCTTCTACATCAAAGATAGCAAAAAGGTCTTCAGTTTCCCTTAACCAGTTTCTTGCCTCAACAAAAGTCTCTGTCCCAACAAAATTCTTGCCACCCATCGCCTTAAAGTCTTTGCAAATCTTCGCGAAATCCGCTTGTGGACGCTGAGGAGGAGGAGGAGGAAGCTCAGCTACGCGAGGAGGAGTGGGAGTGTATGTTGGGTCGACTCCAATTGCCCTAGCCTCCATGTACCTCCTAAACCAAATAGGTACCGGTATTCCCTCCGCGATGATAAAGTTATCAGCCATACTGAAACGAAGTAAAAGATAGATTTAGAACGAGGAAACAAAGGATAGTGCTAATGGCTTTTGGGGAATAGCCTTTCAAAATAAACTAGACTTTCCTTGGAAAAATACTTAATTGGTTTTGAAAATACTTTTTCAAAAGGGTTTTTAAAACTTTTGTCCAGTCTAGTAAACCTCATGCTCTGATACCAAATGTAACACCCCACCTCCGCCAGGGTCACTTACGAGTGATTGCACTAGCTTTGGAGGGGTGTTGTCTAGGTAAACATGCACAGAGATATCACAAGACAGAACATAGATAAATAAATAAGTAAAGCAGCGGTAGAAATTTAAAAACCATGGTTAACCATTTCAAAACCAAAGTCAACTTACATCAAAATACTTAGTCATCATTTTCCAACTACCACAAGTCTAGAAACATAAACTGAAAATAACATAAAGTAAACTATCCCCAAAATAGATGTGGTGAAGCCATAGCAAGCTCAAGTCCAAACCGTACATGAGCTGTCAAGAAAGCAAGCCAAATGTCCAAGCTAAGCACTAGTGTTCCCTCCCTGAGAACCTGGGGGGGGGGGGGGGAACGGAAGAAAAGAGGCGAAAGAAAAAGGGTCAGTCATAAAGACTGGTAAGTCCTACCTACTATTAGTATAAAAACTAATGAAGTTAACTAGACATGAGAAACTGAGATGAAACATAAAGACGGTAACTAACTGGCGTGATAAATAGATAACAAGGTAGATCAAGTGTGGCATCGCATATACAAGGTTTAGTTTTGCACCAATAGTACTAGTATTCTAACCCATGTCAAGTGTAAACAAGAAATGATCCCTTGGCCCAATATCATGAGATGACCCAAGTCAAGGTCCAACTATACGATCTAGTTGATCGGCTCCCTATAAGCCTAACTCGTCGAGTGTCGGTGTCATACGGCCCAATCACGGAATGTAGTCAACTGTGCTAGGTCCACCCTAGGGTGTATCAAGCCCTAAGGTGCCAACCACTGACACAAATCAAGCACGCACAGTCTAAACCTACTGGTGCCCGTGTCTGTTTTTTCAACTCCGGACTATGTGCACGACCATAGCCCGCCTGAACCTACACTGGCGCACCTACTCAGCCGTCTTTCTGGTCGCTTACAATCAACCCAGTAATCGTGCCCCACCCTAGCCTAATCCCTAGGGTATCGTGATACATCTAAGAGGGTTACTGCTGAAAAGGACCACGTAACTGGGGTTTCTAACGGGTTAAGTGTGGTTAACCCTATCCAATCATGTATCAAGTTGGCTAAGTGTATCCAAGTGGTTCATGACTTAACCCTATCATGTGGCATTAATTAACTTAATGCGCCCAACCTCTCACATTAGACTTTGTTGTGGTTACTGGATGTGCCGGGCGGGTCCGGGCAGCTTTACACCACAACCTAGTCTAACCTCGGGTTTCAAGCGCGATATGACCAACTACTCACATTGGGTCCTATTGTTTGTAGCCACTGGATTTGCCGGGCGGTTCCGGGCAGATTTATGCTACAAACTCAACCCAACCTCGAGTTGGCCACTTCATGGTTTTCTACATGTCATGACCACATTCAAGTTTTCAAGCATAATCAATTTTCATGTCACATTTCAAGTCATGTTTTTCATGTCATTTCAAGTTCGCCTAACTACCCATAGCGTATTCCCATCGCACGTAAATTCACATCAATACAAATAGATCAAGAAGGGGAACATAACAATATGACAAAGATGGGCATAAGGTGGTAAAGTTGGTCATAAGTTAAACATGATGATATTTGAGGCAAAGGTGTTCATCACAACTAGCATATAGGATTATTGGCCTCAAAACATGTATGACATCAAACTTAGCAAATAGGGTGATAACATGGTAATAGTTGACACAGAGTGATAAACTTGTGACTAGCATGTAGTTCATCATCATAGGCAAGATAACATCAAGGTTATGAGGGGTTCTATGTTGCATTATGCATAATCCCCAAATAAAGCTCATAGCTTTCTACCCAAAAATCAAGATGAACGGTACTAGGTTCATGATAGTTCCAAAATCATAGATCAAAAGAGTCATGAATGGATCTATGCATACAATGATAGACCCAAGACAAGTATTACACAAAAATCCCATTTCAACTTGCTACATGTTCATATTAATTTCATAGTTTAAATCTAAGAGTAGAGTGGGGCTTACAAATCGTGGCTATGAGAACTAGAACAAGATAGAGACGTTGTAGAAGCTCTAGGAATGATGTAGCAACACTAGAAATCTCCAAATAATAATAAGCTCCACACAAAGCCTTGAGAAATAAGTAGCTCCTTTGATTTGATGGAGAAAGATTGCTCCTTTGCCTTAGATCTAGTTTAGAACTCTCAAGCTCTCAAGATGAAGATGGAGGCCATGATTAGGGAGCATTTTGGCAGCACTTAGTTGTTAGGATGATTTGTGGTGGTTTAGGCTAGGTCTTAGGGTGTTTTTATAGGAGTAGAGACAAGTTTAGGCCATAGGATTAACCCTAGTTTAGATCTGAACCATCAAATCTCGTCATAGGCCAGTTGAACAGACCCAAAGGAGCAAGCAGGTGCACCAGGCCAACATGGCCCGACCAGGGAGGTCGACCCCCAGGTCGACACCCAGGTCGACCTGGGGCTGGGCGGGAAATTCACCTCCCAGTCTGTTTGGGTATGAATTTGAATTTCGGGCTGAATTTTGAATTTTCTGAAATCTTCTATGGGCCATAACTTGGTCATACGGACTCCGATTTACGAAATTTCGGACTCGTTTTCAAGCAGAATTTCGAGACGAACGCAATGGCGTAACCTGTTCCCATTGATTCTTAACTTATAATTTAATTCTTCCCTGATTTCTTGTTTTAACATGTTATAAAAATTCGGGTTGTTACATCAGTGATCGAGTTCTTATTTTCATATTGTAGTTTTTGTAACGACCTGCCATTTTCGAGTGTTTCAAGTCAATAATAAAACCAATTCAGACCGTTCGAAATAGTAGATCGTTTTAACTATGAGAATTAACAAATCAAATCACAAAACATAGACAGATCACAGATACAGAATAGTAGAATAACTCGTAGTGTAATAAATAACTTAGTCGTTCATGAAGCTACTAAACACAAAATTCTCAAAACAAATACATAATATTAGAGTCATAAATCAAAATATAAGAAAATCAATCTTCAATATATCTCCAGCTCCCAAAAGATGTATCGCCAAAGTTTAACTCGTCGGTCTGACCCGAGCATAACGTCAAAAACAAAACACTCGAGTCAAAATTAACATTCTCAATAGTACATTAACTCGAGTGAAATGCACAAGTAACTTGAGTGTTTGAATTTCATTCTTTAAGGATCCGTTAAACTAAATGTCATATAATACAATACACTATTATAATAGTGTCTACGGTAAATATACTATTGAAAATAGCATAAGGGGATTGCCATTATTACCCTTACACCACTTACAAACATTATCGTAAACATTGCATATATAACACCAGTTGAATGGTCGGTGGATAGGGATGTGCCGCTATACGACAACGTCGAATCAAAATCATAGGAAGATCGATCAGGATAATATGACAAGGCATACGAGGTAATATCCATGGTAGGATTCTACCGGTTGGACTCCTGGACCGGTGGTAACGCATAGCGGTAACTACTGCCCACCTCAAGTACCACTCCCAAAATGAAAGGAGCCCAATCAATCATAAAATAATAAATAGGGTATCGAAGAAGTGTGTCTGATACGAGGTGCTAATTCAACCAATGAAGGTATAGCTCCTTTTTTAATCATTTCAATTATGACCTAAAAGTCAAGGCTATACATTATCGTTCTCTTACTGTAACACCCCGCGAATTCTATAACTATGAAATTAACAAATTAAAGTATAATTAATTTGAAATCAAAGAACTAAGGGAAACGGGATACGCCATTGCGTTCGTCTCGGAAAAATACGCGAAATAGAGTTCGAGTTTTCGAAAAACGGAGTCCGTATGAAGAAGATATGGCCTTCGGAAGTTTCTGAATTAAGTTTAAAATTCAAACAGAATAAAATATCTCAAAAAATCAAGTTTAAATTCCAAAATGGGGCCCAATGGGCCAGGGCGGAAGAACACCCGCCTAAGGCACCTAGGTCGACTGGGCTGTCGACCTGGTCTAGCCAGGTCGACAGGGCTGTCGACCTGGTCCAGACCCAGGTCGAACCCAGTCCACCCTGGCTGGCCTATTCTATGTTGGTCGATTTTCTGCAGTCTGCTTTGTCATTAGGGCTAGGTGGCAGGCTCTAATTGGTCTCTCCTTAGGATGAATGGCTACGATCAATCCAAGCAACATCAATGGTCCTAATCAGTTCATTACCCCTATAAAAATGACCCTAGACTCAACCCTAATCTATTCATTCAAAAATAAGAACAAAGCCGCCATGTTGCTGAGGAACGACTAAGAGTAGCCACCAATTGGAGAGAGGATTAGGAGGCAAATTCTAAGGCATAAAGCAACTCAATCAAATCAAATCGCATCTTCAAATCCTTAAATTTGAGAATTCGCCACACCATTGTAAGTAGAGTATTATTTTGGTATGAACAAATAACTGTGTTGGTTTGTATACTTGATTGGGGTGATAAATAATTCATAATTTGTGCGTTACTATGATTCTTATCGATTTGGAATATTGTATACGTTTGGATATTCTCGAATTATGTTATTCAGTTATGAAAAACTACATGCGGTAGTTTTATGCAAGTATACGTTTGGAATATTCGCAAATTATGTAATCCTTGTTGAAGCTACATGTATGTAGTTGTTTAATTGAAATTCATGCAAGTTTGGGGTTTTGCTACTATGCCATCATAATGTGTATTTTTATACAAACATCATTTTTGTGAAGTAATTGGAATAAGTTTGGGTTATCATAGTCCATATGAAATTATGTTGAAAATTTGGCATCATGATCTATGTATTAAGACATGCTTTTGTTCTAGAAAACCTATTTGCAAACTTATGAATATGACTAGGCTATGATTGATATTTGGCATAATTGAAATCCATGTTAAGTCTATATTGTTTACAAGAATTATATGATGACATATGTGGTACATAGCTAGGTTAGATTCAAAATCCCTTTTTTTGCAAGTTTGCATGACTAAAGTAAAAATCATGATTTCATATTAGAAATATTTATGCCATGGTTATGTGAACAAATTTAACTATACTTTTGTATTAGTCACAAAAGTAGACACCTTTGTAAACATGTAGTAGTCTTATGAACATGATTTGCTTATGTTTGACATTATGCCTGAATAAAAATATAGGTTTATGTTGTAGTTAAGCCTATGTGTCGATAGTGATATTCTTAACTTAACTACAAGTTTACATGGTTTGATTCATGTCACTTATGCTTTATGACCAAAGTATATGTCACTACTATGCAAGTACACTAGTTTCTATTTTGTATTTCCAATGTCATATTGCAAGTTCATGCGTTCACATTCCCCTTTTTGTGTATGTAATCACGCTTTAAGCCTCCCCTTTTCGCATGGTTAAGTTGGGCTTAAAAAGGCTAAGCCCAACATATATATAATAAACGGACGTGTTAAACGGGGGAAAACAACGTTGGGTTAAAATTACTAATGAATGAAAATATAAAATAGAAGGGCCCAAATTCAGGTATGGGTTGGGCCCATGATTGGTGTAACCTTTACACCATTAGCTTAATAATGGGCCGCAAATATTTACATATAAGAAAATAAAGAAGAAAGACAAAATATGTAAATGTAGAACATACGATGTGTTTAACCCGAGGTTGGATTGAGTTGTGATGTAAACCTGCCCGGAACCGCCCGGCTGTCCAGTAGTCACAACAATACCTATCCAATGTGGGAGGTTAAACATGGAGCCCAATAAGGACCCGAGGTTAGACTGAGTTGTGGCGTAAGACTGCCCGAAACCAACCGGCAACAGGCAGCCACAACAATACCTGTCTAATGTGAGAGGTCAAGGCTTTAATAAGACAATTAAGGCTGAGTCAGGATTGTTAGGATTAAGTGAACTAAAGACTTAATCAAAAGGGAACATGCTAAACTAAACGGACTGGTGGGGGTTAGGTTAGAAAACACTTAACCAACTTAGCATGTTGGCTAGAGATAGAAAACCTAGTAACGGGGGACCCTTTTCAGCAGTAACCCTAGAAGGTGTATCAGGATACCCTGAAACTAGGCAGGGTGGGGCACAATTACTGGGCTGATTGTAAGAGGTCAAAGCGACGGCGGTGGTGTAGCAGTGTAGGTTCTAACGGGGTGCGGGCGTGCACACACTCCGGCGCAGAAAAATAAAGCACTGGGCACCAGTAGCATACCTGTGCATTCTAAGGTTGTGTCGGGCCGCCGCCATGGGACTTGATACACCCCATGGTGGGACCAGCATAGGTAACTACAACATCGGGGGCCGTAAGACACATGTAACTATGCGAGTAGGAGCCGATCATCATAGAATGGATCACATCACCCTGATTTATGGGGTGCCAGTTGGAAACTAGTTTATATGGGTTCAGAGATTTACATGGGGTACGATAGTATATTCGACCCTAGACAACTTAACCAAGTTTATAGTGCTTTCCCACTTCTTGTTTATACTTATCATACCCAGTTCTTTATTCATAGACAGAATAGTACTAGACTTACTCAGGCTTTATGTCTGACTCTACTTTTCTTTCGTCTTCTTTTCTTCCGTTCCCCCCCAGGTCCACAGGGAGGGAACACTGCAGCTTGACCAGCCTTAACATCCAGCTTGAAGAAGAGAAATGTATTGCTTGGACCTTTTCGTTTGAAACTATGGCTTTGGACAACCACTATGGGGCTTTTGCAGTTTATCTATGTTTTATTTATTCTTCTTTAAATAATGTAATCAAGACAGATTATGAAAATGTTATGTTATGTTTTTGGAAAGGATGTAAGACAATCATGGTGATGTTGTTGTAACACGTATTTGCTTTTATGAAATAAAAGTTGTTGTTTTTCCGCTGTTTACAAATATGTGTTCTTATATCTGTCTTGTATATCTGTGACTTATACTTATAAACCTCCACCAAAATTAGGGCATTCCCTTTGAGAGTGACCCTAACGGAGGTGGGGTGTTTCACTTGGTATCAGAGCATAGGTTTACCAGATAAGATAAATAGTTTTGAAAAATTATTTTCAAAAAGGAAATTTAAAGAAGCATTTTTAAAAGAAAAATATTATTTTATTTTAAAAAGGCAAAGTCCACTCCCCAAAGCCATAGGTACTATCTCTTATCCTTCGTTTTGAACCTATCCTTTTTGTTTCAGCATGTCCGAAGACCTTAACTTGCCGGAAGGGGTGCCAATACCTGGTTGGTTTAGACGGTTCTTAGAAGCAAGGGCCACTCAGCCAGGTCCTACCGTTCCTCCTCCCCCAGCTGCCGAAAATCATCCAGCTGCAGCAGCACCTTTTCCTCCACCTCCTCCGCGGGGAAACACGTTTGCTAAGATATGTAGAGATTTTAAAGCTATGGGAGGAAAGGATTTCCATGGAACTGAGTCCTTCGTGGCAGCTAGAAATTGGCTGAAAGAAACGGAGGACCTGTTCATCATCTTTGAGGTAGAGGATAGACAAAAAGTACAGTTGGCAGTATGGCTATTGAAGGGCGAGGCTTCCTACTGGTGGGAAGTCACTAATGCTGAAAGACCAGTGGAGACATGGGAGGACTTTAGGGCAAGGTTTGAGACTAAATTTCTCTCAGATGCGGAAAGAAGTTTGCAGTTGGAAAAATTCTTATTTCTTAAGCAAGGGGACAAGACAGTCAGAGAGTATGTGAATCAGTTCGATGAGCTGGCTAGGTTTGGGCTTGACCTAGTCAACACCCCGCACAAGAAGGCTCTCCGTTTCGTCAAAGGGTTGAATGAGCCATTACACAGTTTGGCCATGACCCATATACCCATGGGAGCCACGTATGAAACATTGGTGCAAATGGCATCGCTGAATGAAGAGGATAAGGGCAAGAAGGAGACAAAGGCAGAAAGCTCTCAAGGGAAGAAAGAAGGTTTGCAGCCTAAGAAGACAGACTTTAAGAAGGGCGGAAAAGGCAACAAAGAGAAGAGGAAGTGCAATTTCTGTGGCAAAGTGGGACACTTAGTTAAGGAATGCCGGAAAAAGAAGGCCAAGGAGAATGGTGGGTGCTTTTCTTGCGGTGAGACAGGCCACAGGGCTAAGGACTGCCCAAAGAAACGAGGACAGGGGCAGAGGGCTGGATCCACCCCAGGGGCACAGGTTCATGTGCTGGAAGCGCCACCTCTGCAACAGCGAGGTATAAATACTTCTGTAGAAAGTGTAGTTTATCTTTATGATCACCCCGTCCGCACTTTATTTGACTCTGGCGCATCACACTCCTTTATCTCGTCTGCTTTAGTAGAATCTCTGCACCTAAAAACTAGTATGGTAGAGGACCCCTTAATTGTTTCAAACCCAATTGGGGGCCCAGCTCATTTGTCTATGATCTGTTTGGGATTGAAAATTTCTATTTTAAGTGTAGAATTTCAATGTAGTGCCTTTGTTTTGGGCTTTTCGGGTTATGGTTTGATTTTGGGTATGGATTAGCTATCCAGTAATGGGGCCATCCTTGATTGTGAGAAAAGGGTTGTTAGGCTCCTAACCCAGCTCGGTAATACTTTGGAAATTTCTTGTAATCCCTCGTATGCGGTTATGCTTAGTTATCTTGAATCGCTAGATGCCTCTGTTGAAAATTTGCAATCAGTTAGAGTGGTCCGGGAATATCCGGATGTCTTCGAAGAGGTGAAGGGCTTGCCTCCGAAGCGGGAAATAGACTTCCGCATATATCTTGTAGATAATGCAAAGCCCGTTGCGTTGCCCGTTAGACACATGGCTCCACGAGAAAGGAAAGAGCTCAGTAAACAGATTAAAGAGCTTCTAGAGAAGGGGTTCATTAGGAGGAGCATTTCAGAATGGGGCGCTCCAGTGGTGTTCGCTACAAAGGCGGATGGTTCACTCCGTCTATGTGTTGACTATAGGGAGCTCAACAAGCTAACGAAAAAGAATAGGCACCCTCTCCCTAGAATTGACGATTTGTTTGACCAGCTTGTAGGGGCGTCTGTTTTCTCCCAACTCGATTTAGCAACCGGTTTTCATCAGCTAAGGGTGGCTGAAGATAGCATCGATAAAACGGCGTTCAGAACCCCAGACGGCTTCTTTGAATGGCTTGTCATGCCTTTCGGCTTGACAAATGCACCTGCTTACTTCGTGGACCTGATGAGTAGGGTATTTAGAGATTTCCTCAACAAATTCGTAGTGGTCTTCGTGGATGATATCCTTATCTTCTCAAAAAGTGAAGAAGAACATGCTCAGCACCTAAGGGCAATCATGGAAACTTTGCGAGTCCATCAACTAAAAGCCAAATACTCCAAATGCCACTTTTGGAGAGAAGAGGTGAGGTTCCTTGGGCACATAGTATCCAAACAAGGGTTAGCAGTGGACCCTGCTAAGGTAGTGGCAGTACAGGATTGGAAGACACTAAGGAATGCAACTGAGGTCCGAAGCTTTCTAGGACTAGCAGGTTTCTATCGAAAGTTTATAAGGGATTTTGCGAAAATCTCAGCTCCACTCACGAAATTGACTAAGAAGAATCTAGTGTTCAATTGGGATTTGGATTGCGAGTTTGCTTTCCAACGACTGAAAAGGGCTCTCACAATAGCCCTAGTTTTGACGCTGCCAGATGGGAACAAGATGTTTATTGTTTATACGGATGCATGTGGGACAGGGCTAGGCGCCGTCTTAATGCAAGAAGGAAGGGTAGTAGCTTATGGCGGGAGGCAGTTGAAGGTGCACGAAAGGAACTACCCAACCCACGATCTTGAGTTAGCCGCCATCGTCTTTGCACTCAAGTCTTGGCGACACTATCTCCTAGGTGAGAAGTTCGAACTTTACACTGACCATAAATCGTTGAAATATCTTTTCTCGCAGAAGGATCTTAACTTGAGGCAACAAAGATGGATGGAGTTTCTTGCCTCGTACGATTTCGAAATCTCCTACACTCCGGGCAAAGGCAACGTAGTGGCAGACGCGTTGAGCCGAAAGAAATTGACCCTAAGCCCGTTGTTTGTTGAAAGACAAAGCCTAGAGTTTATAGCCAGCTTCGACTTTAGGCCTTCCTCCGATTTCGTACCAGGCTTGCTAGCATCTCTCGAAGTGCGCCCAACTTTAGTGGATTCAGTAGGGACAGCACAACGCGAAGACCCTCAGCTTGTGGAAACAATTGATAGGCTAATTAGGGGTGAGACTTCAAGTCACCTCAACAGATACTCCATCGACGATAAGTGTTTGCTAAGGCGAGATGGAAGACTATGCGTCCCACAGACAAAAGATTTAATAAAGAAGGTTCTCGAGGAAGCACATCACTCCAAGATGACGATACACCCAGGCGGAGATAAAATGTACAAAGATATAAAAAGGACTTTCTTCTGGAACGGCATGAAAAAGGACGTGGCAGAGTTCGTTTCTAAGTGTATGGTGTGCCAACAGGTTAAGGCGGAACAGAAAAAGCCTGGCGGACTGCTACATCCTCTAGAGGTCCCGTAGTGGAAGTGGGATAGCATCTCAATGGACTTCATCGATGGGCTGCCTAGGTCTAGGAGAGGCAACACTAGCATTTGGGTAATAGTGGATAGGCTTACTAAAAGCGCCCACTTTTTACCTGTCAAAAGTAAAAGAACTGCCTCATCCGTAGCATCACTTTACCTCAAGGAAGTCGTTCGACTCCATGGAATACCATCTAGCATTGTTAGTGACCGAGACCCCATATTCACCAGTGAGTTTTGGCGGAGTCTGCAAGAAGCAGTAGGAACACAGTTATGCTTGAGCATAGCCTATCATCCCCAAACCGACGGCCAAACAGAGAGAGTGAACAGAGTTTTGGAAGACCTTTTAAGGCTATGCGTCCTCGACTTCGGAGGGACATGGGAAGACCACCTTCCTTTGGTGGAATTTGCCTACAACAACAGTTATCAAGCAACCATCGGAATGGCGCCCTTTGAAGCTTTATATGGAAGACCGTGCCGATCGCCAACTTGTTGGTGAAAGTCTACTGATAAGCTCATACTTGGACCAGATATGATCCGAGAGACTTCAGAGAAAGTAGACTTAATACGAAGAAGGATGAAGACGGCCCAAGACAGACAAAAGTCCTATGCCGACAAGAGAAGGACCGACCTTGAATTTGAGGTTGGAGACAGAGTTTTTCTCAAGGTATCACCACTAAGAAACGTTGTTCGTTTTGGAACCACAGGAAAACTAGCACCAAGGTTCGTAGGGCCGTTCCCTATCATCGAGAAAATTGGGAAAATGGCCTATAGATTAGAGCTACCCGAGAAGTTGGCTGGAGTCCACAACGTTTTTCACGTTTCACATCTCCGAAAATGTCTACATGAGTCTGCTGAAGTGGTAGAGCCAAATATCCTCGAAGAGGCCGAAGTGGAACGCGAAGCAACCATAAGGAAAGTTCCAACCCGCATATTAGGAACGGAAGTGAAGAAACTACGCAACCGCGAAGTCAAGCTCGTCAAAGTTCAGTGGAGCGACGCCGAGGGAGACGCGACTTGGGAAACTGAAGCTAGAATACGCACTGCCTACCCTTTTCTATTCGAGGGTACATCCTTGATCTTTCCTTTTCCTTAAGTTGCGCTTTTATCTATCTTATCTTTTAGGTAGAAACCCTTTGGATGGAAACATGTAATTGAAACATGTTATGGATGATGGTTGCAAGTGGTTGCAAGTGATTGCTAGTGGTTGCTCGTGGTTGCATATACACACACAATCTAGGGTTTAGATCGGCTCAGTCACTTCATATTGCATATGCATATATGTTTGCATTCGTATATGGTTGAACTATAATGTGTTGTCATATGGATGTTGCATTTGTATGAATGATTGTGCACTCATGTAGAGTCAAGAATAGGAAAATTTGCATACATAATGGATTCATGGCACTTACATAATTCGCATTAAGGAGGTCAACTGAATCAGTAGACCGCCTGATTTTGCGTTAGATAAGTACATGTACACACACACTTCGCATATGATCATGAAGCATTAGAAGTCTTTTAAGGACAATGGATGCTCGTGTTTGTTGGATGAGTAGATGGATGATTGGATGTTAGGATATACATTCCTCCTAACTTGAAGATTTCGGGGACGAAATCCTTTTAAGTGGGGGAGAATGTAACACCCCGCGAATTCTATAACTGTGAAATTAACAAATTAAAGTATAATTAATTTGAAATCAAAGAACTAAGGGAAACGGGATACGCCATTGCGTTCGTCTCGGAAAAATACGCGAAATAGAGTCCGAGTTTTCGAAAAACGGAGTCCGTATGAAGAAGATATGGCCTTCGGAAGTTTCTGAATTAAGTTTAAAATTCAAACAGAATAAAATATCTCAGAAAATCAAGTTTAAATTCCAAAATGGGGCCCAATGGGCCAGGGCGGAAGAACACCCGCCTAAGGCACCCAGGTCGACTGGGCTGTCGACCTGGTCTAGCCAGGTCGACAGGGCTGTCGACAGGGCTGTCGACCTGGTCCAGACCCAGGTCGAACCCAGTCCACCATGGCTGGCCTATTCTATGTTGGTCGATTTTCTGCAGTCTGCTTTGTCATTAGGGCTAGGTGTCAGGCTCTAATTGGTCTCTCCTTAGGATGAATGGCTACGATCAATCCAAGCAACATCAATGGTCTTAATCAGTTCATTACCCCTATAAAAATGACCCTAGACTCAACCCTAATCTATTCATTCAAAAATAAGAACAAAGCCGCCATGTTGCTGAGGAACGACTAAGAGTAGCCACCAATTGGAGAGAGGATTAGGAGGCAAATTCTAAGGCATAAAGCAACTCAATCAAATCAAATCGCATCTTCAAATCCCTAAATTTGAGAATTCGCCACACCATTGTAAGTAGAGTATTATTTTGGTATGAACAAATAACTGTGTTGGTTTGTATACTTGATTGGGGTGATAAATAATTCATAATTTGTGCGTTACTATGATTCTTATCGATTTGGAATATTGTATACGTTTGGATATTCTCGAATTATGTTATTCAGTTATGAAAAACTACATGCGGTAGTTTTATGCAAGTATACGTTTGGAATATTCGCAAATTATGTAATCCTTGTTGAAGCTACATGTATGTAGTTGTTTAATTGAAATTCATGCAAGTTTGTGGGGTTTTGCTACTATGCCATCATAATGTGTATTTTTATACAAACATCATTTTTGTGAAGTAATTGGAATAAGTTTGGGTTATCATAGTCCATATGAAATTATGTTGAAAATTTGGCATCATGATCTATGTATTAAGACATGCTTTTGTTCTAGAAAACCTATTTGCAAACTTATGAATATGACTAGGCTATGATTGATATTTGGCATAATTGAAATCCATGTTAAGTCTATATTGTTTACAAGAATTATATGATGACATATGTGGTACATAGCTAGGTTAGATTCAAAATCCCTTTTTTTGCAAGTTTGCATGACTAAAGTAAAAATCATGATTTCATATTAGAAATATTTATGCCATGGTTATGTGTACAAATTTAACTATACTTTTGTATTAGTCACAAAAGTAAACACCTTTGTAAACATGTAGTAGTCTTATGAACATGATTTGCTTATGTTTGACATTATGCCTGAATAAAAATATAGGTTTATGTTGTAGTTAAGCCTATGTGTCGATAGTGATATTCTTAACTTAACTACAAGTTTACATGGTTTGATTCATGTCACTTATGCTTTATGACCAAAGTATATGTCGCTACTATGCAAGTACACCAGTTTCTATTTTGTAATTCCAACGTCATATTGCAAGTTCATGCGTTCACATTCCCCTTTTTGTGTATGTAATCACGCTTTAAGCCTCCCCTTTTCGCATGGCTAAGTTGGGCTTAAAAAGGCTAAGCCCAACATATATATAATAAACGGACGTGTT
The DNA here is from genome assembly GCA_030737875.1 of Allium sativum. Classification (NCBI taxonomy): domain Eukaryota; kingdom Viridiplantae; phylum Streptophyta; class Magnoliopsida; order Asparagales; family Amaryllidaceae; genus Allium; species Allium sativum. Next base: position 157,051,973 of record CM060912.1, read on the forward strand.
AAACGGGGGAAAACAACGTTGGGTTAAAATTACTAATGAATGAAAATATAAAATAGAAGGGCCCAAATTCAGGTATGGGTTGGGCCCATGATTGGTGTAACCTTTACACCATTAGCTTAATAATGGGCCGCAAATATTTACATATAAGAAAATAAAGAAGAAAGACAAAATATGTAAATGTAGAACATACGATGTGTTTAACCCGAGGTTGGATTGAGTTGTGATGTAAACCTGCCCGGAACCGCCCGGCTGTCCAGTAGTCACAACAATACCTATCCAATGTGGGAGGTTAAACATGGAGCCCAATAAGGACCCGAGGTTAGACTGAGTTGTGGCGTAAGACTGCCCGGAACCAACCGGCAACAGGCAGCCACAACAATACCTGTCTAATGTGAGAGGTCAAGGCTTTAATAAGACAATTATGGCTGAGTCAGGATTGTTAGGATTAAGTGAACTAAAGACTTAATCAAAAGGGAACATGCTAAACTAAACGGACTGGTGGGGGTTAGGTTAGAAAACACTTAACCAACTTAGCATGTTGGCTAGAGATAGAAAACCTAGTAACGGGGGACCCTTTTCAGCAGTAACCCTAGAAGGTGTATCAGGATACCCTGAAACTAGGCAGGGTGGGGCACGATTACTGGGCTGATTGTAAGAGGTCAAAGCGACGGCGGCGGTGTAGCAGTGTAGGTTCTAACGGGGTGCGGGCGTGCACACACTCCGGCGCAGAAAAATAAAGCACTGGGCACCAGTAGCATACCTGTGCATTCTAAGGTTGTGTCGGGCCGCCGCCATGGGACTTGATACACCCCATGGTGGGACCAGCATAGGTAACTACAACATCGGGGGCCGTAAGACACATGTAACTATGCGAGTAGGAGCCGATCATCATAGAATGGATCACATCACCCTGATTTATGGGGTGCCAGTTGGAAACTAGTTTATATGGGTTCAGAGATTTACATGGGGTACGATAGTATATTCGACCCTAGACAACTTAACCAAGTTTATAGTGCTTTCCCACTTCTTGTTTATACTTATCATACCCAGTTCTTTATTCATAGACAGAATAGTACTAGACTTACTCAGGCTTTATGTCTGACTCTACTTTTCTTTCGTCTTCTTTTCTTCCGTTTCCCCCCCAGGTCCACAGGGAGGGAACACTGCAGCTTGACCAGCCTTAACATCCAGCTTGAAGAAGAGAAATGTATTGCTTGGACCTTTTCGTTTGAAACTATGGCTTTGGACAACCACTATGGGGCTTTTGCAGTTTATCTATGTTTTATTTATGCTTCTTTAAATAATGTAATCAAGACAGATTATGAAAATGTTATGTTATGTTTTTGGAAAGGATGTAAGACAATCATGGTGATGTTGTTGTAACACGTATTTGCTTTTATGAAATAAAAGTTGTTGTTTTTCCGCTGTTTACAAATATGTGTTCTTATATCTGTCTTGTATATCTGTGACTTATACTTATAAACCTCCACCAAAATTAGGGCATTCCCTTTGAGAGTGACCCTAACGGAGGTGGGGTGTTTCACTTACTTCATTCCGGTAATGTTCGTCATACCAACCTACTTCATTCTAGATTATCCACCATATGTGAAATTGTTAAAGTAGTATGGGTATTGACAAAGAGTATGCCAATACCAACTCTGGTCTCTTTAACAACCGAACGCTTATTTCACACCATGGTAATATACATTTAAATATGCTATCTAAAATAACGTAAATAAAATGATAACAATACTGATTTATATTAAAATAATTATGTTCAAATATTTCAATGTCATAAATCATATTCCAGATCAATTCATTATTTGATATAAGTTCAAGATTTAGTTTTCATGTTTATCAAATAGTTTATTTAGATTCAAAACACCTACTTAATAAATTATTATCAAATCAATTTATTAGATTTCATAAACATAACAAATTCATAAATCGCATTCATTATTTTTAATTCACATCTTAAAATCAGCTTATCTTAAGCTGATAAATTTCATTTTAATTAAGTCTTTTGAACAAATCAACTTACCATTAATTTTTATCTTCTCTTAAAACCTTTATATACTTATATTTATAAAAATGTACATTTATGTATATAATTTAAATTTAAATAATATTTATGTTATATTAAAAGATTTATTAATTTACATATAAACTTATTTGAATTATTTAAATTTTAAAACTAAATAATATTATAATTTAAATCTTAAATTTATATTTCGAAACATATATTAACTTATACATTAAAATTTTAAAACATAAAGTTTTATTTTTAAAATCTGAATTTAAAGCTTTATTGAATTACCAAAATATAAGTTTAAATAAAATTCTAAATTTAGATTTTTGAAATAATTTATTAAATCAGAATATATTTATAAATTCAAAAAATACTTTCAAAATAGACCAATTGTGTTTGTATGTACTTTTCTACTTAGACTAAGTAGTATACACACACACATTCATATCATTTCAATTCGTTTAATTTAAATTTTTGGGTATTTATCAGTTCAACCTATATACCAATAAATTCAGTTTCAGTTCCTAAATTTTAGCAGAGTCGACGAGGTTAAGTGGACCCCTACCACTTTATTAATATATTAAGACGATTACAATAGTTCATAGAGAAAGAGAAAAACAAAGAAAAAAGAAATATAAAGAAAAAAGTATACCAATCACAAAAAGACAAAACATAACACAAGAAAACACCAAAAACACCAAAAACACCATGCAGTAATTAACATGCATATTCATCCCAATTTTTTTTCCAAGCATGACTTAAGTTCGAAATATTCCTGGATAAAAAACGAACTTCAAGCCACTGCGAATATCACTATGTATCTCACTTCGAAGCTGAGCAACATTAAAAGGCAATTGCTTTCCAAATATTGTAGACTAACTTCTTAAGCATGTAGTTTTTCAACCTTGATTTCACATTTGTAGCTAAAAATTCTCTAAATAGTTCCTCACATTCAACACTACTTGAATGTTGCACCATGGCTCTACCAAGCATAGCTGAGAAACAGGATCACAACCCCTTCATCACTCTGCAATTGAAGAAAAGATGCTCCATGTCTTCATGCATCTCATCACAAAGCTAGCTACCATCATTCCTCTAGAGGCAAGTTTGCATTTGGTATGAAGTGCATCTTTAAGAGTTTTCCAAAGGCATAGATTCTCTTTCGGGACACTGTCTTCGGTCCAAATAATGTTTGCCCACTTGCACTCATGTAGCACATTAAATCCAGATAAGGCAGTGTACATGTATTTAATAAAGAACTTCTCACTTGGTAAATTCCATGAGACTACTGCATTAACCTTAATCAAGCACAGCTTGGCTCTGATGCAACCCCATAGTTGCATGATATGTTGGTTCGAGGAGAATGGCAAAGAACATCGAGGAGAATGGCAAAGAACATCTGCCATTCTAATACACATGTGAAACTGTGGCATTCAAAGGAATACCATATTGCATTTTATCAAGGTAAGAAATCTCAGAACCAAGAATCTGACCATGACCAATCCGTGGGTCATCCCAAAAAGATATCCACATGAAGGAAGTTTTTCCAAATTTAAAGAATGGAAGATAATAAAACCTTAACTTGATGAGACTTTTCCAAGTCCAACTCAAGTTCTGTGCATAAATAACAGTCCATATGTTGTCATTCTTGATAATGTGTTTGGGTATATTTCATTTCAACCCATAGTGAGGAAAAAATATTACAAAGCAGATTGTTCGATCTACTCGTTGCACCCTTTATCTGATCTGATTCTCTTATCTCATTTCTTCTTCTTTTTCGAGATTTGTGTTTTCTTGTCTTCCGATTTCCCAATACGGCGTCGTGCTTGTTCTGGAATGTAAGGGGTATAGGAAACAATGCCTTTTTCTCGTGTTTGGAGCACATAATCAAGAAACATTTTGTTTTTTCGGTGGCTCTTTTGGAACCTTTGGTGGGGTTGATGGATCTCTCCGACGTCGTTCTTCGGCTTGGCTTTGGTGGTGGATTCTCCAATGAATCCAATAAAATGTGGATTCTTTGGGCTAAAGATATCACTATCAAAGTCGTTTTTTTAGTTTCTGATTGTAGAGTGCTCATATATGCTCTCTTCCCCTCTTCTTTTATGTTTTCTTCCGTGTACGCCAGATGTTATCACATCGTGCATCTTAGTTTATAACGTGATATGTTATCTCACCCAGAGGTCGTTTCGAGGGCCTCTATGTTGGGGGTTGATTTTAATGTTGTATTCTATGAAGTAGAGAAAAGTGGGGATGCCTCGATTAATCGAGAAATGGTCAATGATTTTAACTCTTTACTATCCAATTGAGAGTTATGCGAGGTTTCCTTTTTGGATCGTCTTTTACTTGGTGTAATTACCAAGAAGATCCTAGTAGAATCATATCTAGGCTCGATCGGGTCTTCGGTTCAGAGGGGTGGTTCAGAATCCCTTTCACTTTCTCTGTGGAGCACTTGCATTGCACCAACTCAGATCATGCCCTATTGGTACTTTAGTGCTCCCCGTTTTCCTCTTTTAGGCCTTCTTCATTTAGGTTAAATTTATATGGAAATCTCATCACTCATTCACTTCAGTGGTGGAGGAATCTTGCACTCTTCCTATTTCTGATAGTCCATTCGGAATCTTCTCCTCCAAACTCAAATGCCACAAGATGTGCTTGAAGACCTGAAATATTCAGGTCTCCAAGAATATATTCTACTGGGTTTGCATTGTTGAAGAGGCTCTTGTGTTGGCCAAGGCCTCTTTCGATGAAGATCCCGCCCCCTGCTCTTAAAGCAACTTGGTTAGAAGCCCATCTCGCTTTCGGTTCAGATTGTGCATCGAGAATGCTTTCCTCAGGCAATGAGTGAGGCTCAAGTTGATTGTTGATGGAGATTCCAACTCTAAATTTTTCCACTCTTCCATTAGAAATAAGAAAAACTATCTTGCTATCCGTTAGATTCTCCGACCGGATGGTTCTTTGGCATCAGATCCTACTGAGTTGATGGAGACTATTGTTTCTCATTTTCAGTCCATTCTAGGAAGCCCTTCGGAGTTATTTTCCAGTACTATGCTTCTCTACTTCATCCTTCATTTGTTCAGTCTTCGAGACCGATTCTCTTCGTTGTTCCCCGTCCTTGGATGAAATTCACGTGAGTGTCTTCCCACCAAGTCGGGACAGTGGTAGTGGTCCGGATGGTTTTAATGGGGACTTTTTTTGTTGTGCTTAGCCCACTACTTCGCTAGACTTCATCCTAGAGGTACGTTCGTTCTTCTTGGGTGCCTTGCTCCCGATGACTTGAAGTCCACGAACCTCACACTTATTCGTAAATGCGAGAACCCACAATCCTGCTCCAACTTTCGTCTGATTAATTTGTGATTAAGATCGTCATTTCCTCCTCCCAGGCGGGTTTCGTGAAAAGCCGCATGATTACAGATATTTTGTTGCTTTCTCAGGAACTAATATCCCAGATAGACTGCTAGACTAGAGGATCCATTTTGGTAATTATGCTTGATATTGAGAAGGCTTATGATCGCATGTCCTGGTTTTTCATCATATGGGTGGTGAGGTCTTTCGGGTTCCCTAAGCAGTTTATTGACATGGCTTTGAGACTTATCTCGGGGTGTTGGTTCTCCATCCTTGTTAACGGAGCTTGTAAAGGGAAGGGGTTTCCATAAGGAGGACCTCCTCTCCCCTTCCTTGTTTGTTATCGCCGCTGAAGCCTTCATCCGGGGGATCCACACTCTTACCATAGCAGGGAAGATTCACTGCTTTGGTATACCAAGTGGATGCCCTGTTATATCTTCATGTCCTTTGCCGATGACTTTATTATTTTCTCGATTGGGAACTGGTATTCGTTTACACGGCTCCTTTATCTTTTTCACCTTTATGGGAGTTTCTCTGGTTAGTTGATCGATGCGCTAAGAGTTGCTTTGTTCCCGCCAAAAATGTGGGCCCGTTGTGGATTTCTTGGATTGAGTTCCAGTCAGGCTTTCGGTAAGGTTCACTTCCTATGTCTTATCTGGGTATTGTTCGGTTTCATGGTCGCAAACTCAATGCGGCTTTTGACCCCTAACTGACAAAGTAAGGGGTAAGATCCTTTTGTAGAATTCTACCTTATCTCCCAAGCATGTAGATTGATTCTCATTAAAATTGTTCTCAATTCGCTGGGATCACATGTATTCACAACGATGACTCCCACTTCATCCTTTTTTCGTTTGTACAAATCTATGGATTGGTTCTTTTTCTAGGGTAACAGAGATAAGGGCGCAGGCACCACTGGATCTCTTGGGGTACGGTTTTCCATCCCAAAAAGGAGGGAGGTTTAGGACTGCTCAAAACGAGGGACGTATGTAAGGCCTACGCTTGTAAGCTCTGGGTTATATTCAGAGCTAACGACTCTCTTTGGGCTTTGTTCTTGCATGTTAAGTATCGTCGTTTGGCTTCAGCTGATTTCTCAAACTCCCCATCTTATATTAGTGAGACGTGGAAGGTGAAGATGATGCAATCGGTTAAAGCTTTCTCCTACTCGTATGAGGGGGAGTCGATTGGAACAGAAAAGTTTTCTCCCTTCGAGCAGCGTGGAATTCTTCTCAAATTGTTGTCCTAAGGATTCTAATCTTCTCTTTCATCTGGGATACTCGCATACTACTAAAGGTCTCTGTCTTTACATGTAAATTATTTCACGGTGGTGTACCGGTGGATGCAAACCTGAGGTGGCTAGGCATCCCTTTGGCCTCTCGATATAGGTGTTGTTGTATCAGTTCAGAGGAATCGTCTATGCATTTTCTTCTTCTAAGGGGATGTTTCCCAATTAGTTTGGGCATCCTTGGGGGTGGTAGGTCTTCAGGGGTCCCATCCTTCGTTGTTGTCTCTTCTTCAGGCTTGTTAGGCTAGAGGGATGGGAAATGATCTTAAATCGCTCCTTTTCAAACTCATCCCTTGCTTTGTTTGTTGGCACCTTTTGTGTGCTAGAAACAAGGCTATCTTTGAGAAGACACCGATGGTGGTGTCATCAACTGTTCGTAAGATTTCTGATGATGTCTTTTTCACTTTTCGAGGTAGCCCCTTCTTTTGGTAACCTCGATTATCAGTCTCTTGGGTTAGCCTTTTCTTTTTCCATCACTTGAGGGTCTCGTCCCCATAAGGGGGTGGGATGAGTGTTTTTTTAGGTTGCACTGATCTTTCGGTCATTGTCTAGAAGTTTATTCTTTGTTGATTCTATAAAAGCTCTGTGAGGATCTATCTCTTAGCTCAATATTGCTTGATGCCGATGAGGTGATGTAGAGTGTACACTTGGTTGGTCTGGTTACTCCTTATTCATGGACGGTTTCTAAAGCTACTCTTAGTGGAGTATTCATTCTCAGATTTGGTTTGTAGTTCTGCAGGGTTGCTCCTCTGTTCTCCTTGCCCTGGACAGAAGCAGTGGTCGATGTTTGAGCGGCTGTGGTTAAGTCTGGCTCTTCTGGATATTTTGAGTTTCCGAGGTCTTGTAGATTGTGTGTTGGTGTTCTTTGTATATTTATGGGTCTATTTTGTGTTTTGTTTGTTTTTCGGTTTAGCTCGAGCTGGTCTGTAATTTTGTAGTGCAATTATAGGTAGATTGCAATCTCCAAAGCTTTCTGCTTTGGCCGCTGTTTTGTGAGCCATGGGAGAAAGACTGCTTTTCTCCTCTTTTGTTATATACTTCTTTTACTAAAAAAGAACAAAATAAATATAACATTATGGATATCACACATGCAACATAATATATCACAACAATCAAATATCACCTGCAATTAATTCATGTCATATATTTCAAAAGTGTGTGTGTTACATGTGTACAAATTTATAACAAACAAATCAGGTTTTCTAGAGCAATCCTAACATTTCAAGTGTTATTTCAAGAGGTGTCAATTCGCTAAACGAAATGCTAATGGTGAGTGAGGGATTTTCACCTTGTGTGGCAAATTAAAAGGAAGATGATTGTAACGACCCAGATTTTTAACTGTTTTGTTTGAATATTTAGTTTGGTTTTAAATGTTAACTTGGGAATATATATGGATTTTATTTATTTATTGAATTTTGAACATATAATTTATAGATAATTATAAAACGAGCTCGAAATGGCGCGATATTTCGTAATTTATGATTTGAACTTCAATTGCATATACAAAATCTGATATAAGTCGGATTTCTGTAAAACCGGAAACTTTTGAATCTTATTGATTGTAATTTTCTAGTGAAAGAGAAAAATCGAAATTTTAGTTTATAGATTGTTAGCTATGTCCAATTCAAATTTTCAAATAGTCATTATGGAATCTTTTAGAAATTATAATGATTTGTTTAATAAAATAAATGGATTTTTTAGTGAATTAAGTATCGTTTTAATCTAGAATTTGATCAGAATAGTTTCTGAACAGTTATATATGATATCGGAATATAATGAGACTTAATAATGCTTTAAAATATTTTTGTTTAATATTTATTTAGCAGAAAATGTGAATTTTAATATTAATTTAATTCAGTTAAAAATAGCCAATTTTGAAATAATGACGGATTTCAACGAAATCAATTTTATTAGATCTATGATATTAAATTATTTTATGATTTCAGATTTCATCGTGACTGGAGCCCATATGTGATCATGTGAATTAAAAATGGCAAACCTTGATTGCGTGCTAAATAATAAAAAAATTTAGGGTTGCTTTCGTCAAATTAACAACAAAATCTAAGAAAATAATATAGACCGAATCTTACCGTATCCGTTCAAATCTTTGAATTTTCTACATAATCTCTAGAAAAAAATATGTTACATAATCTAAGCATTTACTTAGCAAAATTTTATCTCATTTTAGGAAATCTTCGTTGCATGTACATGGTCAAATTGGCTGATCATAAATATGTAAACCAATGAATCCACTTCATTTCCTTGTAACAGTAAAACTCAACAGGAAAGTTCTCAAAATTTGCGACTGCCAACTGACCTAGTATATTTAGCCTTTCAGTAATAGAAATATATATATTGTGGCCAACACGTTGCAACATCTTTTCACAGTATTTAATATTACGATCAACATTGAAATCTATGGTGAAAAACAAAATCTTGAGCAAAGCTTTCTGGCCAAGCAAACCATGTGAAATTGACTTCCGTACATCTTTGTCATTTTTGAAAGCTATACTCAATCTGAAAATTTGCAAATCCCTTTCAGATACATGTTACTCTCTGCGTTCTTTAAGTCAAGAACATCGGCTGAAGCCTATCTTCTTTCTGAAACAAATTAAATCTTCGCATATGCATTTGGTGATCAGTGAAAACACCGTGCCTTTTTTATTATATATATATATATATATATATATATATATATATATATATATATATGAGGTAGGATCAAGAGCACCCAAAATATTATAGCACCCCTTTAGCCCCCTAATTTCCACCACATAATCTGCTTTCTCTCTCCTTCCACTAATTCTCTCTGCCCCCACTACCTTATTAAACAATAAATGAATGGTCTAGAATAGGGTGCAAAAGGGTTGCTACCTAATAGGGGTGCCCTGGAGCGTGCCCCTATATACATACATACATACATACATACATACATACATGTTATATAACAATAGAATACTGTGTCCTTCTTCTGCATATATAAAATGAAACCAGCAAACCTCTTCTCGTTTCCATTACAACATACCGATCATTACATTTTAAAAAAATAACTTGTGAAATAAAATCAATAAGCTGTGCCTCCCTCTTAAAACCACTATCTTCATTCAAAACCAAAGCTCCTCATTGCCTTCTCGTTCGAACACCCTTAACCCCATTCCATCCAGATGCCTTCGAATCTACTAAGAATATATAATTAAAAAGAGGAAAACATCGATTTGTTTGAAGTCATTAGTAGCCGGGGATTTAACAAGATGGCTTGGGAGCTTTTTTCGGAGACGACAGGAGAAGTTGGAGGATAACATCAAGTCTGACGTAGCAGGGTCGGCGCAGGGAAACCGTGGTTGTGGGAGAAGCATCACTTTTCGAGTGGAGGTGGCGGGTCCTCCATGATTGGTACGGTGCGGGTTTTAGTTGGCTTGGGTGAGTTGCCATGCATGGATCAGGAGTAGAAGATGCGGTCGGAATAGAGGGTACTTGATGCATGCATGGCGTGTGCTCACATTTGAAGAAAAGAAGAAGTACGTTAGGATTTTTTTTAGCAAGAGTCCGAGACCAATTCTTCTGTACCCAATTCCCCTATCCCCAATGTTCCCTCCAATCAAATCTCCCTATTTCGGTTTTTTTGCATTTTAGTCCCCGGACAATTAAAGGGTTTAACTGCAAAAGGCGAAAATCAGGGGGCTGTGATTGGTTGGGGACACGGGGCACACCGAATTTCGGCACAGAAGAATTGGTGCGGTCTTTACATGAGAAGAAATATAAGGGAATGAAACAAAGGAGGTTGAAGAAGAAAATAAGGGGGGTTTGTGATGTACAGCGTGAAGGAACGGAACTAGGCAACAGGATGGAGTATGTTTGGGATCGAACGATATAGAAGAAAACAGTAAAGGTTCGACCAAAATTTGGGATTTACAGAGTAAATTAGTTAATGACTTTTATTTATGAAAATTAAATTTTAAATTAAAAAAATATATTTATACAACTTATATCTCATATAGTAAACCGAAGGACTTGATTGCGTGGGAAGCTGAGTTCACGAAGAGAAAATCGGGCTGTTTTTTTTTCTCCAAAAATTAGTTCGGTTAGAGGTTGCAAATTCGAGTTTAAACGAAAGTAATTAAAACGTAATTAAATTATTACTAAGGGTTGGTTAGTTAATTAACATCGTTTATACTAAATTTTGAATCACTTCTTGTGTGGTACCAGGTTGAAACAAAGAGGCGGCGTGTTCTTTTTGCATGTTAAAGCTTCAAGTTCGTGAACAAGAAGCGGTGTGAGAATGAAACCATAAAGAAAGCAACCAACCTATTTTATCTAATAAAAATAATTAGGTTAAGATAATTATTAATTAAGGTATAATATTTATTTATAATATTATATTTATTAAAATGATATGTTATGGATTGCTTGCAGGGAACGACATACGACAGAGCACGCGTGGTGTCGGGTTGAACATTGAACAAAGGCAGAGAATTGTATCGGCTTGCTGAAACTAATAATCAAGTAAATAAAAATGTTAATGGTTTTAACTAAGGAAAGTTAATGATTTTTAATTTAAATCTTAAAACTATAATATAATAATATGTGCATATGTGAACAGAACTGGACCAAACAAGTTGCGTTGGAACCGTGCAAATGAATACTACATTTTGGAAATATTCTGGACAAAGTTGGAACCGCATGGAATTTTTGATTAAATTAAACATATGTTTAATTTAATTAAAACAGAACCGCTTAAGCGATAAAAGGAAATCATTGTGAGTATAACTCACTCAGTTTGTTTCACTTATATTTTATATAAGTCAGGTTTTAAGTTTTTTTTGTGCTATAGTTGATTATTTTTGGATGATTACTGGATGTTTATTTATATATTGACTGAATGATTAAATTAAACATTTGTTTAATTTAACTGGGACCCAATCGTTATTTTAACGATTATTTCCAATACGGGTAACTTACCATGTTGGTTATGTTTATAATAATATAAACATATTATATTAATTGATGGAGGCTTGAATTTGCTGCTATTGGTTGATTGTTGTATTTATTAGTTGAACTGTTTATTTCAGTCTATCGTGATGAAGATATATTGTTTTATTTGAGGTAACCTATTTAGATGCAGGGAAAAGACAGGTTGGAGGGATCCAACAAGATTCCTCACTTTTATTGATAATGTTATCATATATGTTGACTAATTTGATTGATCTGAAATTCGATGAGATAAACCCTTGTTTCATAGTCGGGTATTTTACTAGTCGGTTGGCCTTTTAATACTGATAAGAAATGGTTAAATCAATTTTTTGTCGAATCTAAAATGCTTTCAAATTATATTCCTTTGGGGCGTTGATTTCCGTTAGGCAAATTGACGAAGTTAAATTATAGAAATTTTGTTTATACTAAAGCTAGATGTTTGATTTATATTATGATTAAAACAGAAGTTTATAAAGAAATATTATAATTGGTTTTTATAAATATTTTAAATGATTTATATAGCGATCTCTTATGTTTTATAAGAAAGAAAGGAAATTGTTAAATGGTTTCAGTTAACGAGTTGATAAATGGATCTAGTTGATAATGTTAAAAAGTTTGGATGAAAGTTTTGGAAATCATATTATCATAATAAAATCCAAGTTGTGAATAAAGTTATGTAGGAGATTTCAAACATAAGAATGGCTTATAAGACTATATTTGAAATCAAATAGTAAATAAGTTTTTTATGATAGGTTTAATACATGTTTTAGAGTTACAAACTCGTATCTATCTTAATATAAGAACGTTGTCGATCAAGGTATGAGAGGTAATTATAATACCCCAACTTGAACGACTTCGCTATTATCAAGGCATGGTATTAGTTTGATTGGTAGAAGATGATGAAAATAGTTTGCTATTTCTATAAAGAATTATTGCATCATAATTACAAGAAGTTGAAATGTGATTAGTATTATTGGATTCTTAGAAATAAAAGAGATTGGTAAATAATATTGTGAATGTTGGCGAAATTGGTAATGAATATATTAAGGAAAGAATTTATCAAATAAATGATATATTATAAGAATGGTTGTATTTGAAATGAAATTCATAATGTTGTTTTTACGAACGTTAAGTTAAACTGATTGGTTAATGATCTGATATGTTATAAAAGAAAATTTGTTCCAGTTTGATAATTGAAAATGGTTTTGGCAATTGTTTTGCAAATAATGGTAAATGGGAAGTTGGATACGGTTATGGTTATTTTCTAAGTATTGGAAATAAATGCTTTGAGAATATTCTTATTTTAAAATAAGAAGGAAATGTTGAGTTTTAATTACTGGAAAAGTTTGAAGTTTTAATTAACAAACGGTTAATTAAAAAGGGGCCAAGTGACGCTAGATATCAAACTAGTGAATTCATTTTTATTTTTATGGTTGAATGGTTGTTTATATTTGATAGTTAAATAATCAACTATAAAATCTGGCCTATACGATTGTTGGTACGGAAAGGTCGAGAACGAATTTATATTCGAAAACCATTCTGACCAACAAATATGTAAATGTTGATGATATCAGAAGATGATCAAGACGGGTCTTTGAAGACCGTGGATCATTGTGAGCTGAATAACTACTCGTTAAATATCTCTAGGTCGCTCCCGGAGATATTTTGAGTTGTGATTTTGTCGTGATTGAATTCTATGGATTTGTAAGGACTACTCGCTACTGATCCTTTGGATGCGGTAGGAGGGTGCCTTCAGTTCATCCTGTTACTAGATGACTTGTATGGACCAATGTCTGACAGAGTTTACTTAATAGATTGCGGGTTGATTACCTCAAACATATTTACGTTTGGTGGCGGAGAAATTCGTTTCTCTTAGCTTTGTATCCGTATTATTTTATTGGAAATCAATTTGTGATTTGGCGGGTTTTACGTTGTGGCATTCAACATAAATGGTGGTGTGTTGTTCTAGAAGGCAACGTAGCCTCAAGCCTCACAATCGGGAAATGACAAAAATCGGGCAGGCAACATGGCTAGTTGGGTAGCACCCAAACAGGGTGTATTATCACCAATCTAGAGAAATTCCTTATTTGTCCTTCTTTCGATTCTATATCTTTGCGGAAGGACGGTGGTCCCTTAAAACCATCGGGTAATAATACATTCGCAACACTTAAGCTAAATGAGTGGGCGATCATGTATGGCCGGGTTGCAAGATGTTCTTGTTGAACTCTACTGTATCCCCTCTAGAGTACACTAATCGGAGGTGGTACCATACCTTGTTATAGTTAAATTCCAACATCCAATAAGCACTCGAGGTTTTTGATTATATAATGAATATGTAGATCGTGAGATGCAAGCGTTCTGCTAATTGGTTATTTACCTAATTTACATCATTATTATAATATCAGAATAGTATTGATTTCAAAAATGTTTGGTTATAGTAAGGTGAAAACCGATCGTGTTTATTTGTGGGCTGGTCTTACTATTACCCTTTCTTTCAAAAGGTTTTCAAAATTAAGCAATATGGACGTTTTCTATAAACTTAGTGAATTTTTCTCACACTGGTTCACCATACTGATCCGTGGCGTTTGTAATGCTCGGGTCAGCCCGAATTACAGGTTCGGGTTATTAGATGCTATGAAGTTCAGATACGAGCTGAAGGGGTCCAGTCGTATTAATATTTATTATCCCGCTGTGTATTGTATATAAGGACAAGATAATATAACTGTCTAGATTTGTCTTCTATACTCTGATGTATGTAAGTATATTTATTCAAGTTCTTTATAAATATTTATTTCTATATTATATTTTGCTCCACTGCGATGTGAGACTCTGTGTTGTGTTCTTCTTCTTCTTCTCCTTCTTCTATTCTAATGTTTCTTTCTCTTCTCGCCCTCTAACTTTTTTCTATTAACAATTTGGGATTTAATACTTGAATTTTTGCAAGTAATACAGAGTTATGTATTATTATTGAAATTCAAGCGTCCAATTTTCCGGGTCGTTACATTTGGTATCAGAGCTAATGGTTTAGTAATAACCTTGGCTCTGTGGCGTAACTCAATAGAGATTAGGTTAGTAATACCCTAGATTGAGTTTGAGTGTATATATATATGAGAGCGCGTATTTGTAATTGAATTTGAAATTATTTTTAAATTATTTTGTAAAGAGGGTAAATGAAATAATATTTCCCATATTATATTTTGTATAGAAAAGGCATAATTTTATTAAATTATTGAGATATTGGTGTATTTGATTGATTTGAATGATATTCAAATTAGATTAAAAATTTGAATTGGAACCTAACTTAGTTAAGTGAAATTAAATTAAGAATGATATTGAAATTAAATAAATTTGATTTTAGATTTGGTTTTGAATAAATCATAATTGAACGGAAATCAGTTAGATATAAATTGAGTGATATTAAAATATGTTAAACCAAAACGAAAAAAAGAGTAAATACCATTGTTGAATGTGAATTTATTGATTTGGGTGGTTGTGTGCTGTTTTTTGAATATTAGATGGTCGAATATAACGCATCAATGTTTGAATAAAGGTTGATTGAATTAAAAACCAGGGAAAGAATTCCCGTATAATAATAACTTAAATGGAACTACTTATGAGTTGTAGCTAAGTGATTTGACCCATTTTAGTTTTGAAATTGGTATAGTTATACTTGTTAATATTTGAAAATTTCATGTAATTATTACTTACATGGTAAATTGAGTTAAGTACAGGTACCCGAAGCTATGGAGATTGATTTTGGTTGCGAAAATCGCATATAAGTTGAGCAAGTATGCTCAATAAGCGCTTATATAAGGTACGCCTACACGAAAATATAAAATTTTGGTTTTGGATTTGTTTTCCGACAATGTGGGTCATTATATATTTATTGTTCCTGCAATATTGCAGAATTCCCTCTGTTCAGTGGGGACTCTGCCAAAATTTTTCCAAAATTTAAGGTGTTACAATATTTTTGAGATTTTTATTAATAAGATTGAATTGGTTTTTCAATAAAAACTAATTGGGTTTGTTAAGAAAAATAGAGCGGAATATTTTAACAAATTTTTTTTTGAAATTATAATGGTTTTGTGATACCTTACTAATTTCAGGGACAAAATTCCTTTAAGAGGGAAGGAATGTTACGACCCGAATTTTTAACCGTTTTGTTTGAATATTTAATTTGGTTTTAAATGTTAATTTGGAATATATATATATGGATTTTATTTATTTAACAAAATTTGAACGTATAATTTATATAATTATAAAACGAGCTCGAAATGGCGCGGTAATTTGTAATTTGCGATTTGAACTTCAACTGAATATACATAATCCGATATAAGTCGGATTTCTGTGAAACCGGAGACATTTGAATCTTACTAATTGTAATTTTCTAATTAAAGAGAAAAATCAAGATTTCAGTTTATAGATTGTTAGTTATGTCAAATTCAAATTTTCAAATAGTCGTTATGGAATCGTTTAGAAATGATAACGATTTATTCAATAAAATAAATGGATTTTTAATGAATTAAATATCGTTTTAATCTAGAATTCGATCATAATGGTTTCTGAACAGTTATATTTGATATCGGAATATAATGGGATTTAAAAGAGCTTTAAAATATTTTTGTTTAATATTTATTTGGCAGAAAATGTGAATTTTTATATTAATTTAATTTAGTTAAAAATAGCCAATTTTGAAATAGTGACGGATTTCAACGAAATCGGTTTAATTAGATCCATGATATTAAATTATTTTATGATTTCAGATTTCAGCGTGATTGGAGACCATACATGATCATATGAAATAAAAATGGTGAACGTTGATTGTGCGCTAAATAATAACAATAAAAAAATAGGGTTGCTTTCGTCAAATCAACAACAAAATCTAAGAAAATAATATAGACTGAATCTTACCGTATTCGTTCAAATCTTTGAATTTTCTACATAATATCAAGAAAAAATATGTTACATAATCTTAGCATTTACTTATCTAAATCTTATCTCATTTTAGGAAATGTTTGTTGCATGTACATGGTCAAATTGGTTGATCATAAACATGTAAACCAATAAACCTACTTCGTTTCATTGTAACAGTAAAACTCAGCAGAATGTTCTCAAAATTTGCAGCTGCCAACTGACCTTGTATATTTATCTTGCCCGTAATAGAAAAATATATATGGTGGCCAACAACAATATTTAATATTATGATCAACACTGAAATCTATGGTGATAAACAAAATCTCGTGCAAAGCTTTCTAGCCAAGCAAACCATGTGAAATTTACTTCTGTACATCTTTGTCATTTTTGAAAGCTATACCCAATCTGCAAATCTCTTTCAGATGCATGTTACTCTCTGTGTTCTTTAAGTTAAAAACATCGACTGAAGCCTATCTTCTTTTTGAAACAAATTAAATCTTCGCACATGCATTTGGTGATTAGTGAAAACACCTGGCCTTCTATTATTATAATATATATTATATAACAATATAATAGTGCCTCCTTCTTCTGCATATATAAAATGAAACTAGCAGACCTCTTCTCGTTTCCATTACAAAAAACCGATCATTACATTTTAAAAAAATAACTCGTGAAATAAAACAAGAAGTCGTGCCTCCCCCCTAAACTCATTATCTTTATTCAAAACTAAAGCTCCTTATTCCCTTCTCGTTCGAACTGCCTTAACCCCACTCCTCCAAGATGCCTTCGTATATACTAAGAATATATATTTAAAAAGGGGAAAGCAACGAGCTGTTTGAAGTCAATGGTGGCGGGAGATTTAACAAGATGGCTTGGGGCTTTTGTCGGAGACGACTGGGGAAGTTGGAGGATGACGTCGAGTTTGACGTAGCGGGTTCGGCACAGGGAAACCATGGTTGTGGGAGGAGCAGCACTTTTCGGGTGGAGGTGGCGGGTCCTCCATGGTTGGTGTGGTGTGGTTTTAGTTGGCCTGGGTGAGTTGCCATGCGAGGATCAGGAGTAGAAGATGCGATAGGAATGGAGGGGACTTGCTACATGCATGGCGTGGTTCATATTTGAAGAAAAGAAGATGTGACGATCCCAAAATCCGAGGTGCGGTATTAAGAATAATCATTGGAATATAACACATCAATCATCATAGCAGAGTACAGATAATAGCATAAACAATAAATAGAATAATTTTACATAGATATGACAGCGGAATCATACATGTAACAACATCAGAATAGCACAACGTAGGATATAACTTAGTAAATAAAAGAGAAGTGATCAGTCATCATCGCCAGAGGTGGAATATATACATGCAGTGAGACATAATAAGGGTATCAGTCTACATCGCCGAAGGCGGTACATATACATACGATAATAAGTACTGAAAGTAAAGCAGTCTGCATCGCCTGTGGCGGAATCATAATATAAGTACAATAATGGCGGAAAATGTCAAAGTCATCTCTGTGAAGTCAGCCTCGCCATGAGCCAAAATGCACTCTATGCAACAGTGCAGAGCCAAAAACAACCTGTCACCTGTGAACTAGGCTGCCCGTGCGAAAATATGGGCACCCGTGTTTGCAAAGTGAAACAAACAACGAGTCAGTCATGGGGACTGGTATGAGGAATCTATTTAACAGTTTAAACAACAGTAACAAGCAAATCATAGGATCACACCACTTTCGCGGAACGGGTTTACTCCAGTGATTGCTAGTGCATTTAAAACAAAGTAAATTCTTTAAAACAACGCAATGCTTTTAAAAAGAATGAAGCCATTATAAGACTCAAGTCCCATCATACAATGCAACGCAAACCGGAGGATAGAGTTTTACCTTATAATGGCCAAATATGCTTAATACGTATAAAGCAAAATCATTTGATATTATTACTAGTGCATATATGTTTCAAAAATGAATAGCATCATAAATATCAATCATAGGCGGCATAGCTACCATCTACTATGTCGCCATACTAGTTCTACAATCGAGTCCGTTATTTTGTATTGGAAATTGGATTTCCGTCATGAGTCGAGTCAAGGGGAAAGCTCCTCTCCGCTTCGAGACATTCTAGCAAATGCCTCAGGACTACACACTCTGGGTAACCCCGGATGCTTCAGGGCCGGTCCTCTCTTACGTTTGAGGATTGGCAATTCCTGAACACACGTTTCCCGGTCCTTACAGACCTATAATCGAGGCGCCTCGCATTCCAACAACCACATAGGTGAAAAATAGGTATAAATGTCAGGGCTGGTAAGTCACTGACACCACCATAGCTAGAAAGAAACGTCGTGCTCTCCCTGCAGTCCGTATCCCGTTTTTAACTCATACCGGGGTGTGAGGCTCGCGAATCCACGCTATACACAAAGCCAGGCCACGTAGACCGTGCTTTGATCATCAACCACGAGACTTGGCTTTGCAACAGAAGCCTTGATCACAACATCTTGGCATGCCACATAGGCAATCCATTCCATACGACTGATTTCTATCGATATATAACCTCTGAGCTCGTATGTCTCAGAGAAGGGCGTTAAGCAAAATAATAAATTCTCCGCCGCCAAACAGATATATATTTAACAGAGATCAATCAGTATAGAACAAAATCTAATGTCAGACACACAGTCCATTTACAAGTCCGTTCTGGGTCTGAACGAAACTGGAGGCGTCAAATTCCTCGTATATCCGTCCAATCAACGCATACGTTCAGACGGCTACAACTTCCGTTCCTTCACGGTAGCTACTCCAGTCAGGAACCTCAGCAGCGCCCATCCAACCGATACGAAGATCGTCGGTCTTGAATCGTCTTTGCATTTTCCAATTCGAATCGCTCGATTAATTATTTGAAATGAGGGTTAGCTCGGCCTTTTCAAATAATTCACGAAATTAGAATTCAAATCAATTCTTTCTATGGTTATATTATCCGACATCCATATTTCAGTTCTTTAGTGTTATTTTCGTGTCAAACACATACAACCATCAAATATCAAACAGATCAAGCCAAATTGGTTTATTTCCAATCTATGTTGCTTAGAATATTTTATAATGATTTTTTGCCATTTTTATTTATTCAAAAATGGCCATATTTAATTAAACGACGTTTCAGGTCGTGCTGTGGCACTGTTTTTCCCATAATTTGTTTTACACGTATCAGAAAATCTAACCGTTGGATTTCTTCAAAGTATATATCAGTGGGAAGATATTCCCAAAGCGAACCCAACGGTTCCAGTTTCGTGAAAATCCGACGGTCGGATCTTCCACACTAGTCGTTTGAAGTTACAGTTTCAAAATTCGAACTACAGCGTCGTTATTCGATTTAATTTAATTATATTTATATATAAATATAAACGATTCTGGCGCTGTTTTTCTTCTGATTTGAATTAAACATTCCAGACAATCCAACCGTTGGATTTTTAGAAGGTTGGTGCCGTTGGAAAGATATTTCCAAGGCGAACCCAGCGGTTGCGGTTTCGGGAAAATCCGACGGTCGGATTTCTCGTACTAATCGTTTCAAATTACGATTCCAAAACACGAACTGCACGGCTTCGATTTCCTAAAGTTATATTTATATTTATATATATAAATATAGTTCATTCTATAATTTCAAATATAGTTCATTCATTAATTTCAACTTCGTCTTCACTTCAAATATTTCACTAACGCCTTAATATTTCGAAAAAATTCGCCATAACCTCCTTTGTACGGGAAGGGGTTTGGAAATTTATTGGGCCGTGTTAGGTACCCAATAAATCCTATAAAGCATCCACATATTTATAGTGATATATTTTGGTGTTTACGGGGGAGCGTGTATAGATAATAACTCCAGAGAATAAATTCTCGTCACCCCGCTCCGTGTGGAAATAAATAGTCCATGTGCCGTATCTAATAACTAGAGAGACGTGATTATTGTCAACTCCAGACCCGTGTGGGGTTTTTATTAATCTGGCAATTTATCGTTATATTTTATATAGTCCATATCAGTCATCAGTTCAACCTGTAGTATATAATCATCGCCATACAAGCCTCTCGCTCGTATGGTAAATCTTCCACCTCGTCACACAAGCTCCAATTGCTTATGTGGAATATGATGAAGTATGCCTATCGTCAAGAAGTATGCCATGTAGTGTAGTTCAAAATTAATTGTTACTATCCTAGGGCGATGTTTATTATTTCACACAGAATAACCAGCACTCCGCATCCAATGGCATTCACAGGAGTTGATATAAAAATAAAATTGCGCAGCCAACTCATCAAGGCTTACCTATTTGTCGGGCACGCAAATAATTTCTTTACTCTACCGCTAATCCATTTTCCCTATTCAACGCATGTATATATATGCAGAACAAAGCTAATAATAATATTTCTAGCAAACTATTATTTATTTCGACACGTGTGTATTTTTATCAAAGCATATACATGATAAAAGAAATAATTTTATCATCAAAAATATTTATTCAACACGTGAATGTTTTTAACACTTCATATTCACAATAAAGATGTAGTTTTTATTGTCTATTCATTTTATTTTTAAAATACGATAACATTCAACACATGAATTTCAATTCAACTAATGAATTTCAATTCAACACATGAATATTCTCTATAGCTTGTATATATATATAAATATGTGATTTTTATCGCTAAAGCTATTTGTTTAAATTCAAATAATATTCAACACATGAATTTTGATTCAACGAATGAATTTCAACTCAACACATGAATATTTTCTATAGTTTGTAAATATATAAAAATGTGACTTTTATCGCTAAAGCTATTTGTTTAAATTCAAATAATATTCAACACATGAATTTCGATTCAACGAATGAATTTCAACTCAACACATGAATATTTTCTATAGTTTGTATATATATAAAAATGTGATTTTTATCGCTAAAGCTATTTGTTTAAATTCAAATAATATTCAACACATGAATTTCGATTCAACGAATGAATTTCAACTCAACACATGAATATTGGTTTCAACATATGTAATTTATTTCAACGAATGAAAATGTTTCTAACACATGAATATTTCAGAAAATTTCGGCAACATAACGGCAGGGTAGTTAAAACCGGGACCGTCCCTAGTACGGTTCCTCGCTCAACCTTAAAACCTCGCGGTTTTTGACAATGAGGATCATGCATCTAGTTTGCACGCAAGCGGCTTGTTTTATTTTCAATTCCACAATCCTATTCTAATTTGTTTCAACCACAAGAGGGTATTTTTCAACCACAAAGGTATTTTTCAACCACAATATCAACCACAAACAATTATTTCCAACCAATCGTCATACCATATAATATCACGTCAATCACAAGCAATAAATATCGTCCATGGTCTGTGGACGAGGGGAGTATATATATATATATTATTTCTATAATTCACTTGCATTTCATCTCAATTCAAAGCATATATGTTTCATTCAACGCTTGTATAATTTATACATCGCTAATATAACTTATACAACACATGTACATGAGGTATACAATGCGTATATAATTTACACTTCGCTTATATAATTTATACAACGCGATTCCATTCACACAATTTAGTTTAGATTCCTCACATTGGTTTTTGTAGTGCTAAAAATCGTAGGAAGATCAGAAAAATCCGCGGCTTCTGCTAGATGGTAGAGAGCCTCCTTGCGGTCACGGTGTCTCCTGTTTCATCAAATTTCGTTAATGAACGAAAAAGATATTAATTTTCAAAGTTTTGCAACACTTAAAAGTGTTATTTTCAATTCAGAATAATAAAGGTCGAACCTTTATATTTCGTTCAGAACTAGGTTTGGGATTTTCGCGAAAACGGTGGCACGTGGGGACGATCGGGGGTGCTGACATGGAAGGGGACGGCGAGGGCTTCACGGCGCTGGTGGTTTGAGGGGGTGCGGTGGCAGATCGGAGCAGCGGCGGCACTGGGAAGTCGATGACTTCCTGGCTTCGATTTAGGCGGAGGAGGTGATGGTGAATGCCGGGTTGGGGTCGGATCTGAAGAGGGGCAAAGGGGCTTTCGAGGGACGGTGGTGGCGCGGCCTGGTTTCGCCTGTGGCGGCGGGAAAACGAAGGGGAAGGACGGAGCTCGATGAACCGTCGAGAGCGAGAGGCGGCTAGGGTTTTTCCGTGATTTTTTTTTTGAAAGGAAAAATCCTATTGGCCGAGGATTTATAGGAAATTTTAAATAGTGTTTTTACAAACGAACTCGAAATCCAACCCAATGACTGTCGCCCCTAGCTAAATACCCCCATTCCGGACACAATGGGATATGTTTCGTTAGCCATTTCGACTGTTACAGTCAGTTATTTTTCAAATTAAAATATAAAACATTCAATATTTAATTTGAACGTACATTTCAATTTGCCAGGGCCACAAACTGAATCGAAAAATTCCAGAAAAATAAATCTAGCTTTGTTTTGACGATACGGTCCCAACAAAACCAGTTTCGTCGAATTCTGAGCTCGTTTGAAAAATGGCCGTTTTTAGGTCGACCCATTTTAACAGAAATTGACCAATCACATTTTCTTTTGCCCCGCCCACATATTAGCTTCAAAAATTATGAAATTTGAAACCTAGCAATAGTTTGACATCCCGGACCCAACAAAAGTGGTTTCGTCGAATTCCGATGTCGTATGCAAAATATCAATTTTCAAGGGCTATATATGCTATATAGCGACCTTTCTGAAAATTCATTTGGCCATAACTTTTGATTCCTGTTATGAAACTTCGATTTTTTAGATTCGTTAGAAAGGTATTCATAAGCAGATTTAAATCTTTTCAGTTTCGCTAAAATCCGTTATATTTTCCACCCGGTACAGTCAGACAAAGTTTGTATTCAAAATTTCAAGCTGCCTTACTATACCCAATTCTTTATTTTATTGAAATATGCTATTTCAATTATTCAAATTCTTTAGTAATAACCAATTTTAAAAATTTTAAATTGGTTCACATTTTCCGGGTTATTACAATCTCCCCCACTTAAAACTTTTCGTCCTCGAAAAGGAAATAACAGCAAAGTAGAGAACAAAATGTAAATGCAAAGTATTGTAAAGGTACCTTGCACCGGAGTTAGTCAGAGATGTCCACTCTGCATTTGGGGTAGGCTTGTTTAATGCTTTCCTCAGTCTCCCAAGTACAGTCTGTAACACCCCGTATTTTCTGTAAACATAAGAGTTAAAAATCAAGGTATAATTAATTTTTAGGAGAAGAAATAAGGGAAACGGGTTGCGCCATTGTGTTCGTCTCGGAAAAATACGCGAAATAGAGTCTGAATTTGCGTAAATCGGAGTACGTATGAAGAAGATATGGACGAACGAAGTTAGGCAGAAAAACCGGAAACAGGCCAGAATACACTGGCGCACTTGTGAAGTGCGCCAGTACAAAAATACACTGGCGCACCTGCCAAGTGCGCCCATACAAATCCAGCACCGAATTCTGGAGTGTTCTGAGGTGACGTGTCTTCTTTTGAGTGGCTGGATGATGTGTATTCGAGCTGTACGATTCTGATGACTTCTGGACTGATCTGAAGGCTCTAAATCACCCTATCCTCCTATAAATACATCCCTAACCTAAACCTAAGTCTCTTACACAATTCTCTAGCCTCCATTGCTCTCTTCTTCTAATTAAAAATAAAAATGGCGTCGCTACTCTGCTAGAATCAAAACTAGAAGTCAATCAACATCATCCTAAATTCAAATTTGAGATAAAAGCTTCTGCAACAATTCTGTAACAACTAAAGTTCTTTCTTTAATCCAATCAAGGCAAGTACAGTTATTTTCTGCTATAAACATTAATTATAATTCTGATATGCTTTTAAATCTGAATCTGAGATTGTATATCTGTCAGATCTGTTTTTCTGCGACTGTTCTGTATCCCTTTCTGCTTCCTTTCTGTTTCTATAGCCAGGCTACCACGAGCCTGTGCCTAATCTCATAAGAGATTAACGTATGAACGCAAATTTTGGGATAAATAATGAATGATGCGAAATTTGACGAGACTGAATTGAACATATGACTTTAGATCTGAGGCATAAAATATATTGACATATGACTTGGGATTGGATGGTTGAATTTGACTGTAAACATATAATTTATATATGTTGTATGCATAGTGTACGTTGTAATCTAGATCTGTAACTAATTAGAGAAATGAACATATGTTATTTAGATCTGTAATTAATTAGAAAAATAAGCATATGTTATAAACTAGTTTTAGACCTATGCATATTCTGTGATAAAAGAAGAAGAGGAACCACTGTAAGATTACATATGATTTGAGACTTTGGACAAAATGCATATAAAAGTCAAGATCTGATTTTTAGAAGATATGATTTAAAGATTTAGATTGTTGGGTATAGTTTGCATAATGATTCATGACTTAAAAAGAAGAAGATATGGAAACTTAGGTGTAAAGATTTACATTAATTAGGATATCTATTATTGTGATTACACCTAAATAGGGATTTTTGGATATATGGCATGCATTGAAATTAATGGTTATATTTGGTATAATTTATATGTGAATCTGCTGTAAAATGCTAGTTTAACAAAAATTGGAACATATGTTATATGGCAAATTATGTCCATATTCTGCGCTTATGCAAACACGGAGTATATGTTGTGAATCATGACAATTATGTAGGCATATGAATTTAGGCCAATTTATGATTAGGCAAGGCATGTAAATAGAACCTTTAGAAATATTAAATTTGCTAAATATGCTAATTTGCCAAGTTGCCTAAACTGCTAGTTTTGTTATATTGCCTAGTCTGCTAATTAGATTGAAATGCCTAATCTGTTAAATTTGTCGGTTGAAATGCCTAACCTGTTATATGCCAAAATCTGCTAAGTTGCTAAAACTGTTAAATCCGTTAAGTCATATAAAATCTGTTATCTGCTAAAATCTGTTATCTGCTGTGTTGATATAATCATCCTGTTATTGATATAATCTGAATTGGCATATATATTGGGCGTGCGCATAAACGGTAAATTATTAATTAATTGGCCGCAAAGATAAACGTGACTAACTCGAGGTTAGAATGAGTTTGCGGCGTAATTCTGCCCGGAACCGCCCGGCACATCCAGTGGCCGCAAACAATAGGTTCTAATGTGAGAAGTTAGTCATAACCTGCTTAAGACACGAGGTTAGGTCTGGCTTGTGGCAGAAGTCTGCCCGGAACCGCCCGGCCCATCCAGCGGCCACAAGCTAGCGACCTAATGTGAGAGGTCTGGGCATTAATAATTAATTAATGAAAATCTAAGATAAGAATGACGTCTAAAACGTATTGGGGGAAAATAGGGTTAAACCAATTGGATTAATAGGTGTAGTAAACCCGTCCATGAATCTGTAGGCCCAATACAAAGTTAGACAAATCTGAAAAATCTGTACATCTGATCTGTTAGTCTGAAAACTTGTTAACTTAATCTGTGAACTAGTAAATCTGAATTCTGTATGTCTGAACTTGTAAACAAGTTAATCTGAGATCTGTTAGTCTGGGGACACAAGGTTAGGAGGGGAATTACTTGTGTCATTTGTTGTTTGGGACCCATATTAGTCAGTAACCCTTTCTGGTATCAAAACTTTGACCCAACAGTAGGTAGGGTCCGGGCACGCTTACTGAACTAATTATAAGTGGTTCATTCTGATAATGGCGAGGGGTGTTGATGGTGCGTTCCAACCGGGTCATGTGCGTGCATGGATCCCGGTATGCCTCTGAGGATGTAAGACGCCGTGACATCTGTAAATAGGTCTGTGCCAATTGGTTGTCACTTTAGGGAGTGATACACCCTACTGTGGGGCCGACACAGGATATTTATGTATTAGGGAGCCGATCGCTTGGGGTAGGGTTTTAGGGTACGCTTAGTTCTGTCTGTTTCTGTTGGTACCGTCTGTTTCTGTTGGGTGGTAACACCTGTCTGTTTCTGTGTGGTACCGTCTGTTCGGGTGGTAAAGGCCCATTACCAGTGTACACCTAATTCTACATTCTGTTTCCGTAGAGATAAATCTGTTTCTGCTTCTGTCTGTTTCTGATCGGGTAGTAAAGGACCATTATTAGCATTCTGTTTCTGTTAAAATATTCTGTACCCGTTCCTGCTTCAATTTAGACATTAGGGTGACACCTAATTCTGCTATACTAGTATTAGTGCAGAGAAGTGTAAAACAATAGTTTATGTCATTCTGTTTTTCTGTTATATCTGCTACACCTGTTACAGTTATCTCACATCCAGTTTTATGTTCATATCATATTATTATTATCTGTTCATATGCTGAAAGTCACTGGACTTGCCAGACTTTTTGTCTGACCCTTGTTGTTTCGCCTCCTTTCTTCCGTTTCCCCCCCAGGTTATCCAAGGAGGGAATACTTTAGCTTGATCCGGATTTCTCTTTTCTTGAAGTGCTTAAATTATGGCTTGGCTCTTTATAGCTTCCGTTCCATGGGGATTATGATTTTAAACCATGCATTTTGAAGGCTTTTGTACAAGACTGATATTTTGTACTTGAATTCTGAAATTTGAAAGGATGTAACCATATTAATTTCTGTTTCCGCTGTAATAAAGTTAAAATTTTCCAAGTACTGTTTTATCTGTCTTGTAAGTTTCTGTTCTGTTTACTAAAATGCTCCACCAAAGTTAAGGCATTCCCTTTGTGAGTGACCTTAACGGAGGTGGGGTGTTACACTTGGTATCAGAGCTGAAGGTTACCAGATTGGGTAAAGTTTTTGAGAACTATTTTCAAAAAGGTTTTGGAAGGAAGTATTTTCAAAAATAAAGCTTATTTTGAAAAACATGATCCCCAAGAGCCATATATCTTTCTTTCAGTCCTTTTTGTATTGAACCTTTCCTTTTTCGTTCCGGCATGTCTGAAGCATCTGAGATACCAGAGGGTGTTCATGTACCCGGTTGGTTTCGTTAATACCTTGAGGCTAGGACCGCCGCTGCAGGTCCAGCAAATGATCCCCCTCCTCCACCCCCTCCTCATGCAATTGCTTTCTCAAAGATCTGTAGAGATTTTAGGGCCATGGGCGGGAAGGATTTCAAAGGAACTGAATCATTCGTAGAAGCAAGGAATTGGCTCAAAGAAACTGAGGATCTATTCGTTATCTTCGAGGTGGACGATAGGCAGAAGGTACAGTTGGCAGTATGGCTACTCAAAGACGAAGCTTCCTACTGGTGGGAAGTCACTAACGCCGAGAGGCCGGTTGAGACATGGATGGATTTCAGAACAAGGTTTGAGACAAAATTCCTCTCGCAAGCTGAACGAAGTTTACAATTGGAAAAGTTCTTATCTCTTAAGCAAGGAAGTATGACGGTCAAGGAATACGTCAACCAGTTCAACCAACTAGCAAGATTCGGATTGGATTTAGTCAACACTCAGCATAAAAAGGCTCTCCGCTTTGTTAAAGGATTGAATGAGCCACTGCACAGCCTAGCCATGACCCATGTACCCATGGGAGCAACTTACGAGAAATTGGTGGATATGGCACTACTGCACGAGGAAGACAAGGGCCCGAAAGAGACAAAGAAGGAAGAACCACAGAATAAGAAAGCGGGGCCCAAAAAGGAAACACAAAAGAAGGATGAGAAGTCTGAAGATAAGAAGGGGAAAAAGTGCTTTACTTGTGGGAGCTCGACTCATCTGAACAAGGATTGCAGAAAAAGGAAGGGCGCTTGCTTCAACTGTGGGGAGATGGGACACTTCACTAGGGACTGCCCGAAGAGATGAGGACAAGGAGGGCAGGCGAGCACTCTTGAGGCTAGTGGCTAGGATAGAAATAGGAAAAATTCTATAGTAGGTTTAATTTCTTTATCTGATTATGGAGTTAAGACTTTTTCTGATTCTGGTATTTTGATTTTGTAATCGATACTCTGCACTTTAATACTAGTATTATTTCTAAATTCCGCTGTAGACTCAGACCCATAAGGGTTATGGATCATCTGTTTGAGATTGGGGTTTGAGGGATATCTGTGTTAGGCGTCAAGTATGACGCATACATTCTGAGTTTTCGTGGGGTATGATTTTATCATGCTTAGCTTCCTAAGAATCATTAGGGAACCTGATCTGTACCAGTAGTCTGAATACTTTTGATAGGATTTCCAGTTTTGACATTGTCTAAAGAAGGTAATCCTCTAGGTGTCAATTTGATGTTGGTTTCGGTCTTTGGGGCCGATACTTAGGACCCATGTCTAATGGGAACCAAATTTTCGTTCTATCTGTACTCGCTTCCATCATTCGACTGTATCCTATCGATCGAATATTCGAACTTTAGGTAGAAACTAATGGGTGTAAACATGTGTTTGAGACATGTTATGTTTGATGGTTGCAAGTGGATGCAAGTGGTTGCTAGTGGTTGCCCGTGGATGCATATACACACACTAGGCACTAGATCGGCTCGAAAACACTCTCATACTGCATATGGATGGGTGAGCATTTTTCAATTCTTATGGATGCAAAATGGTTGATTCAGCACATGGATGTTGCATTTGAGTGAATGATTGTGCACTCATATAGAAATAATATATATCATTAGAATTCTATTGCATACATGTTGGACTCATGGCACTGACATAATTCGCATTAAGGAGGTCAACTGAATCAGTAGACCGCCTGATCTTTGCATTAGATAAGGAACATATACACACACTTTTGCATATGTTCATACAACATTAGAAGTTTTCTAAGGACAATGGATGCTTGTGGATGATGGTTGAGTAGATGGGTGATTGGATGGTAGGACACATTCTTCTTAATTTGAAGATTTCGGGGACGAAATCCTCTAAGGAGGGGAGAATGTAACACCCCGTATTTTCTGTAAACATAAGAGTTAAAAATCAAGGTATAATTAATTTTTAGGAGAAGAAATAAGGGAAACGGGTTGCGCCATTGTGTTCGTCTCGGAAAAATACGCGAAATAGAGTCCGAATTTGCGTAAATCGGAGTCCGTATGAAGAAGATATGGACGAACGAAGTTAGGCAGAAAAACCGGAAACAGGCCAGAATACACTGGCGCACTTGTGAAGTGCGCCAGTACAAAAATACACTGGCGCACCTGCCAAGTGCGCCCATACAAATCCAGCACCGAATTCTGGAGTGTTCTGAGGTGACGTGTCTTCTTTTGAGTGGCTGGATGATGTGTATTCGAGCTGTACGATTCTGATGACTTCTGGACTGATCTGAAGGCTCTAAATCACCCTATCCTCCTATAAATACATCCCTAACCTAAACCTAAGTCTCTTACACAATTCTCTAGCCTCCATTGCTCTCTTCTTCTAATTAAAAATAAAAATGGCGTCGCTACTCTGCTAGAATCAAAACTAGAAGTCAATCAACATCATCCTAAATTCAAATTTGAGATAAAAGCTTCTGCAACAATTCTGTAACAACTAAAGTTCTTTCTTTAATCCAATCAAGGCAAGTACAGTTATTTTCTGCTATAAACATTAATTATAATTCTGATATGCTTTTAAATCTGAATCTGAGATTGTATATCTGTCAGATCTGTTTTTCTGCGACTGTTCTGTATCCCTTTCTGCTTCCTTTCTGTTTCTATAGCCAGGCTACCACGAGCCTGTGCCTAATCTCATAAGAGATTAACGTATGAACGCAAATTTTGGGATAAATAATGAATGATGCGAAATTTGACGAGACTGAATTGAACATATGACTTTAGATCTGAGGCATAAAATATATTGACATGACTTGGGATTGGATGGTTGAATTTGACTGTAAACATATAATTTATATATGTTGTATGCATAGTGTACGTTGTAATCTAGATCTGTAACTAATTAGAGAAATGAACATATGTTATTTAGATCTGTAATTAATTAGAAAAATAAGCATATGTTATAAACTAGTTTTAGACCTATGCATATTCTGTGATAAAAGAAGAAGAGGAACCACTGTAAGATTACATATGATTTGAGACTTTGGACAAAATGCATATAAAAGTCAAGATCTGATTTTTAGAAGATATGATTTAAAGATTTAGATTGTTGGGTATAGTTTGCATAATGATTCATGACTTAAAAAGAAGAAGATATGGAAACTTAGGTGTAAAGATTTACATTAATTAGGATATCTATTATTGTGATTACACCTAAATAGGGATTTTTGGATATATGGCATGCATTGAAATTAATGGTTATATTTGGTATAATTTATATGTGAATCTGCTGTAAAATGCTAGTTTAACAAAAATTGGAACATATGTTATATGGCAAATTATGTCCATATTCTGCGCTTATGCAAACACGGAGTATATGTTGTGAATCATGACAATTATGTAGGCATATGAATTTAGGCCAATTTATGATTAGGCAAGGCATGTAAATAGAACCTTTAGAAATATTAAATTTGCTAAATATGCTAATTTGCCAAGTTGCCTAAACTGCTAGTTTTGTTATATTGCCTAGTCTGCTAATTAGATTGAAATGCCTAATCTGTTAAATTTGTCGGTTGAAATGCCTAACCTGTTATATGCCAAAATCTGCTAAGTTGCTAAATCTGTTAAATCCGTTAAGTCATATAAAATCTGTTATCTGCTAAAATCTGTTATCTGCTGTGTTGATATAATCATCCTGTTATTGATATAATCTGAATTGGCATATATATTGGGCGTGCGCATAAACGGTAAATTATTAATTAATTGGCCGCAAAGATAAACGTGACTAACTCGAGGTTAGAATGAGTTTGCAGCGTAATTCTGCCCGGAACCGCCCGGCACATCCAGTGGCCGCAAACAATAGGTTCTAATGTGAGAAGTTAGTCATAACCTGCTTAAGACACGAGGTTAGGTCTGGCTTGTGGCAGAAGTCTGCCCGGAACCGCCCGGCCCATCCAGCGGCCACAAGCTAGCGACCTAATGTGAGAGGTCTGGGCATTAATAATTAATTAATGCAAATCTAAGATAAGAATGACGTCTAAAACGTATTGGGGGAAAATAGGGTTAAACCAATTGGATTAATAGGTGTAGTAAACCCGTCCATGAATCTGTAGGCCCAATACAAAGTTAGACAAATCTGGAAAATCTGTACATCTGATCTGTTAGTCTGAAAACTTGTTAACTTAATCTGTGAACTAGTAAATCTGAATTCTGTATGTCTGAACTTGTAAACAAGTTAATCTGAGATCTGTTAGTCTGGGGACACAAGGTTAGGAGGGGAATTACTTGTGTCATTTGTTGTTTGGGACCCATATTAGTCAGTAACCCTTTCTGGTATCAAAATTTTGACCCAACAGTAGGTAGGGTCCGGGCACGCTTACTGAACTAATTATAAGTGGTTCATTCTGATAATGGCGAGGGGTGTTGATGGTGCGTTCCAACCGGGTCATGTGCGTGCATGGATCCCGGTATGCCTCTGAGGATGTAAGACGCCGTGACATCTGTAAATAGGTCTGTGCCAATTGGTTGTCACTTTAGGGAGTGATACACCCTACTGTGGGGCCGACACAGGATATTTATGTATTAGGGAGCCGATCGCTTGGGGTAGGGTTTTAGGGTACGCTTAGTTCTGTCTGTTTCTGTTGGTACCGTCTGTTTCTGTTGGGTGGTAACACCTGTCTGTTTCTGTGTGGTACCGTCTGTTCGGGTGGTAAAGGCCCATTACTAGTGTACACCTAATTCTACATTCTGTTTCCGTAGAGATAAATCTGTTTCTGCTTCTGTCTGTTTCTGATCGGGTAGTAAAGGCCCATTATTAGCATTCTGTTTCTGTTAAAGTATTCTGTACCCGTTCCTGCTTCAATTTAGACATTAGGGTGACACCTAATTCTGCTATACTAGTATTAGTGCAGAGAAGTGTAAAACAATAGTTTATGTCATTCTGTTTTTCTGTTATATCTGCTACACCTGTTACAGTTATCTCACATCCAGTTTTATGTTCATATCATATTATTATTATCTGTTCATATGCTGAAAGTCACTGGACTTGCCAGACTTTTTGTCTGACCCTTGTTGTTTCGCCTCCTTTCTTCCGTTTCCCCCCAGGTTATCCAAGGAGGGAATAATTTAGCTTGATCCGGATTTCTCTTTTCTTGAAGTGCTTAAAGTATGGCTTGGCTCTGTATAGCTTCCGTTCCATGGGGATTATGATTTTAAACCATGCATTTTGAAGGCTTTTGTACAAGACTGATATTTTGTACTTGAATTCTGAAATTTGAAAGGATGTAACCATATTAATTTCTGTTTCCGCTGTAATAAAGTTAAAATTTTCCAAGTACTGTTTTATCTGTCTTGTAAGTTTCTGTTCTGTTTACTAAAATGCTCCACCAAAGTTAAGGCATTCCCTTTGTGAGTGACCTTAACGGAGGTGGGGGTGTTACACAGTCTCTAGGATCACTACTCCACTGCACTTTGACTAAATGAATCTTTTTGCTCCTTAGCTCTCTAGTTTCTTTGCCAACAATCTTTAATGGCTCTCTTCTGAGCGCTAATTCTGGAGTTATGTCTATATCCTGTTGCGCTGCTTCTTCTACAACAAGATCCGGATCATGAACATGTTTTCTGAGTTGAGACACGTGGAACACGTTATGTACACCAGGCAACCAATCAGGTAATGAAACCCTATATGCAAGAGTTCCAACCCGTTCAAGTATAGGAAAGGGACCAATAAATCTCGGTGCCAACTTCCCAGTTTTGCCAAATCTGATTACTCCTCGCATCGGAGAAACTCTTAAATAAACATAATTGCCAACGACAAATGATAAGTCTCTTCTTCTTGCATCAGCATAACTTTTCTGTCGGCTCTGTGCGGTTTTCAATCGCTTCTTAATGAAATCAACTTTATCCGATGCTTCTTGAATCATATCGGGCCCTAACACAAGTCTGTTGCCAGGTTCTACCCAACATGCGGGAGATCTGCATGGTCTACCGTATAATGCTTCAAACGGAGACATTCCCAAACTTGCTTGATAGCTATTGTTATAAGAGAATTCGGCTAAATGTAAGTGATCTTCCCATGAGCCTCCAAAATCGATAATGCAAGCCCGTAGTAAATCTTCTAGAATTCTATTCACCCGCTCAGTTTGGTCGTCTGTCTGTGGGTGATAAGCGGTGCTTAGATTCAATTTTGTTCCCAATTCATTCTGGAATGCTTCCCAGAATTTGCTAGTAAATAGGGGATCTCTATCACTGACTATATTGAGCGGCACCCCATGTAGTTTAACTATTTCTTTGAAGTAAATCTGTGCTGAACTTTGAGCCGTTCTATTGGATCGGACAGGTATAAAATGGGCAGTCTTCGTGAAGCGATCTACGATTACCCATATACTGTCGTTTCCTTTCTTAGTTCGAGGCAAGCCATCAATGAAGTCCATCGAAATTTGCTCCCACTTCCATCCTGGAATTTCTAATGGTTGTAATAATCCAGCCAATTTCTGCTGATCGCTCTTAACTAGCTGACAAGTGGAGCATCTGCTAACATATAATGAAATATCTCTTTTCAAAGCTCTCCACCAGAATGTGCGTTTGATATCGTTATACATTTTACTCACACCGGGATGGATACTGAATTTGGACTTATGACACTCGTCAAGTATTTCTCTTCGAAGCTCTAGAAGATTTGGGATGCAAATTCTGCCCTTTAATCTTAGAACTCCTTTGTCATCGAGTCGGAAACTTGTGGATTCACCTCCCTTGACTCTCTGACTGATTCTTTGAATAAATTCATCGTCTTTCTGAAGGGTCGAGATCCTGTCAATTAATGAAGACGTGATGATAAAACTAGCGATGATTTCATTCTTTCTGCTGAGTGCATCTACTACAACATTGGCTTTCCCTAGAGTGTATAGAATTTCAAAATCGTATGCCGCAAGGAATTCTAACCAACGCTGTTGTCTCAAGTTTAGATCTTTCTGAGTGAATAGATATTTCAAGGATTGATGATCGGTAAATAGTTCGAACTTCTTGCCTAGTAAATAATGCCTCCAGATTCTTAAAGCAAACACGATAGCTAATAACTCAAGATCATGAGTTGCATAGTTTCTTTCATGCGGCTTCAGCTGACGGCTGGCATAAGCGACCACTTGGCCTTTTTGCATTAATACTGCGCCTAGCCCTCTAATAGAAGCGTCTGTCCATACAGTCAAGTCTTGGTTGCCTTCTATAATTGTCAATACTGGAGCAGTTGTCAACTTTAGTTTCAGCTCCTGAAAAGCTTCTTCGCATTCGGGAGTCCATTTGAATTTCTCATGC
Source organism: Allium sativum (assembly GCA_030737875.1). Classification (NCBI taxonomy): domain Eukaryota; kingdom Viridiplantae; phylum Streptophyta; class Magnoliopsida; order Asparagales; family Amaryllidaceae; genus Allium; species Allium sativum. Next base: position 157,086,736 of record CM060912.1, read on the forward strand.
TTCTTTGTAAGCTTTGTCAATACACCAGATATCTTTGAAAAATCCTGAACGAATTTCCGATAGTAACTAGCCAATCCAAGGAAACTTCGAATTTCTATGGGGGTAGTAGGTTGTTTCCAGTTCTGAATCGCTGTAATTTTTCTTGGATCTACAGTAATCCCTTCTTTTGATACGACATGGCCAAGGAACTTAACTTCATCCTGCCAGAAGACACATTTAGAAAATTTAGCTTTCAAGACATTTCTCCTTAGAATTTTCAACACTTGTTCTAAATGTTTTGCATGCTCGCCTTCCGACTTTGAGTAGATTAAAATGTCATCGTTGAAGACTAGAACAAATTTATTCAATACACCACGGAACACTCTGTTCATAAGATCAACGAAGTATGCCGAAGCGTTACACAAGCCGAACGACATTACTAACCATTCGTAGAATAAATCGGGACCCCTGAAGGCTGTCAAAGGAACACAGTCTTTTGCTATACGTAATTGGTGGAAACCTGTAGCTAGGTCCATTCTGGAAAATACTGTTGCCCCATTTAATTGATCTAACAGATCATCTATACGTGGCAAGGGATATTTGTTCTTCAGTGTCTGCTTATTGAGATCTCGGTAATCAACACAAAGTCTTAGAGTACCGTCTGATTTTGGGACAAATACTACTGCTGCTCCCCAAGCTGAAAAGCTCGGTCTGATCAGACCCTTCCAAAGCAATTCTCGGGTTTGACTACCTAACTCTTCTTTTTCTTTCGGGGCCATCCTTCTAATTGGATGCACTACTGGTCGGGCGTTAGGAATTAGATCTATCCTAAATTCAATTTCCCTTTGCGGCGGTAAGTTTTCTACTTCTTCAAACACATCCGCGTAGTTTTTAACGACCGGTATCTTTTCTAATGAAGGGGGAGTAACTTCTAAAGAAGACCAAAATTCTGTTCTATTAATTTCTGAGCCATGGCATGGTATATATATAGGTCCAAGCTTCGTTTTGACTTTAACTATTCTTTCGGCACATCTAACTTTGGCCTTATATTTTGTCAACCAATCAAGTCCCAGAATAATATCGAATTCGGAAAGGTCCATGATGATCAAATCGAAAGGGGACTTGTAGCAAAAATATGAGACAGGCACTCTACAATATGAACTGAGACTAACAGAACCTCCTATCGGGTTTTGAACTTTAATTGGTTCTTTAAGCTTTCTTTGTTTCAATTTTAACTTGTGAACAGTGTTACCAGAAATGAAGCTACGTGATGCACCAGTATCAAAAAGTACAGAAACAGGAATATTTTTAATGGTAAGGGTACCTCCCAAGACGTCGGGTTTACCTGATCCATCGGTGATAGCTGGCGGGGTCTCCCCGTCATACACATGAGCCACTTGTGCATTCTGCTTCAGAGGACAGTTCCTGCTATAGTGCCCTTTCTTATGGCAGTTGTAGCATTCGGCTGAGCTGTGGTCTGGATTTGCCTTTGGCTTCTTCGGGGCTTTGCACACATTAGAAAAATGTCCTGGCTTCCCGCAGTTGTAGCAATTCCCTTTCGGTATCTTTCCAGGTTTCTGAGTAGCGGCCGCTGTAATGCTAGACTCTGGCTGATCTGCTGAAGCTTTGCGCTTATTTCCAGTTTGGCTTTTGGCGCGGTTTTGGTTGGCGTGTCTTTCATCCATATCTTCATAATTGCAAGCCATTTCTACCAATTCTGAGAAGGAGAGTTTGATGTTGCTCATGGCTCTGTCATGGTACTTGCGCTTTAGCCCAAATATAAACCTCTTGTTCTTAGCTTTGTTAGTCATAATAAGCTCTGGAGCATAGCGCGACAACTGAGTGAATTTATTGAGGTAATCTTGGATAGAGAGATCTCCCTGCTGGAGATTAGCAAACTGCTCTCGCATCCTCTCTGAGGCTTGCTCAGGTACAAACTTCTCGTTGAACATGGTCTTGAATTGCTCCCAGGTCCTGACAGTACCTGCTGCATCTTCTGAGGTGATGGCATCCCACCACAACTCTGCTTCTTCCTGTAAGAGCCAAATACCTAGTCGTGCTTTATTATTGGTCCCCAAACCCATGCCTTCAAAGATCTTTTCACAGGTCTTCAACCAAGCTATAGCCTTTGTCACTGAACCAAGGCCAGAAAAGGGTTTTCCCCCCAGGTTCCTATACCTCTTCGCTACTCTGTCTAGCTCAAAGTCCTGGGGTGCTGGTGGCGGAATAATAGGGCCTTCCTCTACTACGGGGATATCCCCCCGTCCTCCTGCTACTCCTGCTCGGCCTCCACGACCTCCTCTAGCTGCTGCTGCTCGTGTAGCCATCAGAGAGAGTACTGTATAAGCAAGAAAAGAGTCAAGCTCACAGATTTGATAATTTTCATATATGATAAAGCAGGGGAACATAAGGAAAGGTAATGATGTACTGATCAAATTGTTTTGCTAATCTGCTTAGCTCATTCTAGGACATTGCTAATCCTATCTCTAATGAGCTACTCGCCTTAGAACACTACTGATTCTATTCTGACGAGGTGTTTAATGTGTTAGATCCCGGAACTAAGGTTAACCAAAGCTCTGATACCAACTGTGACAATCCCAAAATCCGAGGTGCGGTATTAAGGATAATCATTGGAATATAACACATCAATCATCATAGCAGAGTACAGATAATAGCATAAACAATAAATAGAATAATTTTACATAGATATGACAACGGAATCATACATGTAACAACATCAGAATAGCACAACGTAGGATATAACTTAGTAAATAAAAGAGAAGCGATCAGTCATCATCGCCAGAGGCGGAATATATACATGCAGTGAGACATAATAAGGGTATCAGTCTACATCGCCGAAGGCGGTACATATACATACGATAATAAGTACTGAAAGTAAAGCAGTCTGCATCGCCTGTGGCGGAATCATAATATAAGTACAATAATGGCGAAAAATGTCAAAGTCATCTCTGTGAAGTCAGCCTCGCCATGAGCCAAAATGCACTCTATGCAACAGTGCAGAGCCAAAAACAACCTGTCACCTGTGAACTAGGCTGCCCGTGCGAAAATAAGGGCACCCGCGTTTGCAAAGTGAAACAAACAACGAGTCAGTCATGGGGACTGGTATGAGGAATCTATTTAACAGTTTAAACAACAGTAATAAGCAAATCATAGGACCACGCCACTTTCGCGGAACGGGTTTACTCCAGTGATTGCTAGTGCATTTAAAACAAAGTAAATTCTTTAAAACAACGCAATGCTTTTAAAAAGAATGAAGCCATTATAAGACTCAAGTCCCATCATACAATGCAACGCAAACCGGAGGATAGAGTTTTACCTTATAATGGCCAAATATACTTAATACGTATAAAGCAAAATCATTTGATATTATTACTAGTGCATATATGTTTCAAAAATGAATAGCATCATAAATATCAATCATAGGCGGCATAACTACCATCTACTATGTCGCCATACTAGTTCTATAATCGAGTCCGTTATTTCGTATTGGAAATTGGATTTCCATCATGAGTCGAGGCAAGGGGCAAGCTCCTCTCCGCTTCGAGACATTCTAGTGAATGCCTCAGGACTACACACTCTGGGTAACCCCGGATGCTTCAGGGCCGGTCCTCTCTTACGTTTGAGGATTAGCAATTCCTGAACACACGTTTCCCGGTCCTTACAGACCTATAATCGAGGCGCCTCGCATTCCAACAACCACATAGGTGAAAAATAGATATAAATGTCAGGGCTGGTAAGTCACTGACACCACCATAGGTAGAAAGAAACGTCGTGATCTCCCTGCAGTCCGTATCCCGTTTTTAACTCATACCGGGGTGTGAGGCTCGCGAATCCACGCTATACACAAACCCAGGCCATGTAGACCGTGCTTTGATCATCAACCACAAGACTTTGCTTTGCAACAGAAGCCTTGATCACAACATCTTGGCATGCCACATAGGCAATCCATTCCATACGACTGATTTCTATCGATATATAACCTCTGAGCTCGTACGTCTCAGAGAAGGGCGTTAAGCAAAAGAATAAATTCTCCGCCGCCAAACAGATATATATTTAACAGAGATCAATCAGTATAGAACAAAATCTAATGTCAGACACACAGTCCATTTACAAGTCCGTTCTGGGTCTGAACGAAACCGGAGACGTCAAATTCCTCGTATATCCGTCCAATCAACGCATACGTTTAGACGGCTACTACTTTCGTTCCTTCACGGTAGCTACTCCAGTCAGGAACCTCAGCAACGCCCATCCAACCGATACGAAGATCAGCGGTCTTGAATCGTCTTTGCATTTTCCAATTCGAATCGCTCGATTAATTATTTGAAATGAGGGTTAGCTCGGCCTTTTCAAATAATTCACGAAATTAGAATTCAAATCAATTCTTTCTATGGTTATATTATTCGACATTCATATTTCAGTTCTTTAGTGTTATTTTCGTGTCAAACACATACAACCATCAAATATTAAACAGATCAAGCCAAATTGGTTTATTTCCAATCTATGTTGCTTAGAATATTTTATAATGATTTTTCCCCATTTTTATTTATTCAAAAATGGCCATATTTAATTAAACGACGTTTCAGGTCGTGCCGTGGCACTAGCGCTGATTTTCCCCTAATTTGTTTTACACGTATCCGAAAATCTAACCGTTGGATTTCTACAAAGTCTATATCAATGGGAAGGTATTCCCAAAGCGAACCCAACGGTTCCAGTTTCGTGAAAATCCGACGGTCGGATCTTCCACACTAGTCGTTTGAAGTTACGGTTTCAAAATTCGAACTACAGCGTCGTTATTCGATTTAATTTAATTATATTTATATTTATATATAAATATAAACGATTCTGGCGCTGTTTTTCTTTAGATTTGAATTAAACATTCCAGACAATCCAACCGTTGGATTTTTACAAGGTTGGTGCCGTTGGAAAGATATTTCCAAGGAGTACCCAGCGGTTGCAGTTTCGGGAAAATCCGACGGTCGGATTTCTCGTACTAATCGTTTCAAATTACGATTCCAAAACACGAACTGCACGGCTTTGATTTCCTATAACTATATTTATATTTATATATATAAATATAGTTCATTCTATAATTTCAAATATAGTTCATTCATTAATTTCAACTTCGTCTTCACTTCAAATATTTCACTAACGCCTTAATATTTCGAAAAATTTCGCCATAACCTCCTTTGTACGGGAAGGGGTTTGGAAATTTATTGGGCCGTGTTAGGTACCCAATAAATCCTATAAAGCATCCACATATTTATAGTGATATATTCTGGTGTTTACGGGGGAGCGTGTATAGATAATAACTCCACAGAATAAATTCTCGTCACCCCGCTCCGTGTGGAAATAAATAGTCCATGTGCCGTATCTAATAACTAGAGAGACGTGATTATTGTCAACTCCAGACCCGTGTGGGGTTTTTATTAATCTGGCAATTTATCGTTATATTTTATATAGTCCATATCAGTCATCAGTTCAACCTGTAGTATATAATCATCGCCATACAAGCCTCTCGCTCGTATGGTAAATCTTCCACCTCGTCACACAAGCTCCAATTGCTTATGTGGAATATGATGAAGTATGCCTATCGTCAAGAAGTATGCCATGTAGTGTAGTTCAAAATTAATTGTTACTATCCTAGGGCGATGTTTATTATTTCACACAGAATAACCAGCACTCCGCATCCAATGGCATTCACAGGAGTTGATATAAAAATAAAATTGTGCAGCCAACTCATCAAGGCTTACCTATTTGTCGGGCACGCAAATAATTTCTATATTCTACAGCTAATCCATTTTCCCTGTTCAACGCATGTATATATATGCAGAACATAGCTAATAATAATATTTCTAGCAAACTATTATTTATTTCGACACGTGTGTATTTTTATCAAAGCATATACATGATAAAAGAAATAATTTTATCATCAAAAATATTTATTCAACACGTGAATGTTTTTAACACTTCATATTCACAATAAAGATGTAGTTTTTATTGTCTATTCATTTTATTTTTAAAATACGATAACATTCAACACATGAATTTCAATTCAACTAATGAATTTCAATTCAACACATGAATATTCTCTATAGCTTGTATATATATAAAATTGTGATTTTTATCGCTAAAGCTATTTGTTTAAATTCAAATAATATTCAACACATGAATTTTGATTCAACGAATGAATTTCAACTCAACACATGAATATTTTCTATAGTTTGTAAATATATAAAAATGTGATTTTTATCGCTAAAGCTATTTGTTTAAATTCAAATAATATTCAACACATGAATTTCGATTCAACGAATGAATTTCAACTCAACACATGAATTTCGATTCAACGAATGAATTTCAACTCAACACATGAATATTTTCTATAGTTTGTATATATATAAAAATGTGATTTTTATCGCTAAAGCTATTTGTTTAAATTCAAATAATATTCAACACATGAATTTCGATTCAACGAATGAATTTCAACTCAACACATAAATATTGGTTTCAACATATGTAATTTATTTCAAAGAATGAAAATTATTCTAACACATGAATATTTCAGAAAATTTCGGCAGCATAACGACATGGTAGTTAAAACCGGGACCGTCCCTAGTACGGCTCCTCGCTCTACCTTAAAACCTCGCGGTTTTTGACAATGGGGATCATGCATCTAGTTCGCACGCAGGAGGCATGTTTAATTTTCAATTCCACAATCCTATTCTAATTTGTTTCAACCACAAGAGGGTATTTGTAACAACCCATATTTTTGAATAACATGTTATAACATAAATCAAGGCAGAATTAAATGTTAAAATCTGAATCAAGGGAAACGGGCTATGCCATTGCGTTCGTCTCGGAAAAATACGCGAAATAGAGTCTGAGTTTTCGAAAATCGGAGTTCGTATGACCAAGTTATGGCCCGTCAAAGTTTTCAGAAAATTTCAAGTTCAAAAACAGTTCAAATTTGAATTTAGAATTCAAATTCAGCCAAAACAGACTGGGCGGGAAAATTCCCGCCCAGACAGGTCGACAGAGGGGTCGACACTAGGGTCGACCTCCCCCCCAACCAGGTCGACACTAGAGTCGACCTCCCTGGTCGGCCAGGTCGGCCTGGTGCACCTATTCTGGCTGTTTGGACCTGTTTTGTTGGCTAGTGACGTGATTTGATGGCTCAGATTTGATTTAGGGTTAATCCTATGGCTAAAACTAATCCTAAACTCTATAAAAAGACCCTAATACCTAGCCTAAATCATCATAAATCAATCCTATAACTAAACTATGCCAAAATGTTTACTCATGGCCTCCACCCTCTTGTCATAGCTTCCATCTTCATTCATATGAGAGTTCCTAAGCTTGTTTGAGAGTTTCTAAGCTTGATTTAAGGCCAAAGTTCAATCTTTCTTCATCAAAGCAAGGATCTTTTGCTTGTTTCTCAAGGGTTTTCATTGGAGCTTATCATTTGGGAGTGTTTAGAGTTGCTAGTGGCTTCGTCTCAATCTTATTTATATTTTATAAGTCTTCATAGCATTGTAAGCCCTATACTACTCTTAGATTCTAACTATGAATTTAAATATGACATGTTGCAAGTTTGAGTTTGGGCCTAAGTATGATTTGTGCTTTGATCCTATCATGTTATGCATAGATTTACCCTATGCAAGTTTGTAAAGCTATCACCTTGACTTTGTGCATAGAAAGCTATGACCTTTGATTTGGAATGTTGCATTATGCAACATGAGAACTCTCATAACCTTTATGATAACTTGCATATAATGTTATATGCGAACTTCTAGTCATCATCCTATGTCATCTAGGACCATGTATCACCTATTCGCTAAGTTTGAATGTTATGCATGTAACATGCAAGTTTAAATGAACATATTTATGCCTCATATGCCACCATGTTTAACTTGTGGCCAACCTTATTAGCTTATGCCCTTTTGTCATGCTTTTTCCAAGTTCCCTCTTTTGATCTATGTTATGTTATGCGAAACGTACATGCGATGGGAATGCGTTGGGTTTGGGTAATATTAATGACATGAAAACATGGTTTTAAAATATGACATGAACATTGACTTGTGATTATGTTTGTAAACATAATGATGGACATGACACTTAGAAAATATGAGTATGGCCAACTCGAGGTTGGGTGGAGTTTGTAGCATAAATCTACCCGGAACCGACCGGCTTAACTAGTGGCTACAAACAATAGGACCCAATGTGAGTAGTTGGTCATGTCGCACTTGAAACCCGAGGTTAGACTAGGTTGTGGTGTAAAGCTACCCGGACCCGCCCGGCTTAACTAGTAACCACAACAAAGTCTAATGTGAGAGGTTGGGGTGCATTAAGTTAATTAATGCCACATGGTAGGGCTAAGTCATGGACTACTTGAATACTTAACCAATTAAACACGATGGATTGGTAGGGTTAAGTCATGGACTACTTGAATACTTAACCAATTAAACACGATGGATTGGTAGGGTTAAGTCATGGACTACTTGAATATACTTAACCAATTAAACACGATGGATTGGTAGGGTTAAGCCATGGACTACTTGAATATACTTAACCAATTAAGCCCGATGTATTGATAGGGTTAAGTCATGAACTGCTTGAATACACTTAACCAAATCAATACATGGTTAGGATAGGGTTAACCACACTTAACCCACTTGAAATCCTAGTTACGTGGTCCTTTTCAGCAGTAACCAACTTGGAAGTATCATGGGTACCCTGGACTAGGCTAGGGTGGGGCACGATTATTGGACTGATTGTAAGAGACCAAAAGAGACGGCTGAAGGGTGCACCGGTTGTTCAGGCGGACCATGGTCGTGCACATTAAGTCCGGAGTTGAACATGGGCACCAGTAGGTTTAGACTGTGCGTGCTTGAATTGTGTCTGTGGTTTACACCTTAGGGATGGATACACCCTGGGGTGGACCTAGCACAGTTAACTACATTGCACGATTAAGCCGTATGACACCGATACACGGCGAGTTATGCTTATAGGGAGCTGATCGACTAGACCGAGTAGTTGGACCTTGATTTAGGTCACCTCATGATATTGGGCCAGCTTTGGGCCAAGGGATCATTTCTTGTTTATACTTGACAAGGATTGGAATACTAGTACACACCTGGTGCAACTTAACCTTGTATATGCGATGCCACACTTGATCTATCTTGTTAACTTTTCACCATGCCAGTTATCACCCTACATCTCATCTCTGTTTTACATGTTCAGTTAACTTTATTAGTTTTTATACTAATAGTAGATAGTACTTACCAGTCTTTTTGACTGACCCGTTTTCTTTTGCCTCTTTTCTTCCGTTTCCCCCCCTCAGGTTTTCAGGGTGGGAACACCAGTACCTAGCTTGGATCTTTAGCTGCTTTTCTGGATAGCTCATGTACGGTTTGGACTTGAGCACGCTATGGCTTTATTCTACCTTGGGGATAGTTACTTTATGATTTTCTTTCCAGTTTTCAGTTGATGTTTCTAGACTATGTTTTGTGGAAAATAATGACCAAGTACTTTGATGTAACTTGACTATGGTTTTGAAATGTTAGTTTTATCCGCTGCTTTATTTACTCTGTTTTTACTTATATGTTCTGTCTTGTGATATCTGCATGCATGTTTACCTTGTTTAACGCCCCTCCAAAGCTAGTGTGCTTGCAAGAGTGGCATTGGCGGAGGTAGGGTGTTACATTTGGTATCAGAGCATAAGGTTTACAAGATTTGAGCAAAAGGTTTTTAAAACTTACCTTTTGAAAAACTATTTTCAAAACCAATTAAGTATTTTCCAAGAAAAGTCTAGTTATTTTTTAAGGCTATTCCCCAAAAGCCATTTGCACTATCCTTCGTTTCCTCGTTCTGAATCTATCTTTTTCTTTTTCAGTATGACCGATCTTAACCTTCCCGAAGGAGTAACCATTCCCGGATGGTTCCGGAGGTACTTGGAAGCTAGGGCCAACGATGTGGGCCCAGCAAACACCCCCACCGTAACTGAGGTCCCTCCTCCTCCTCCTCAGAATCCACAAGCAGATTTCGCTAAGGTTTGCAAAGACTTTAAGGCGATGGGTGGCAAAAATTTTATTGGGACGGAGACTTTTGTGGAGGCAAGAAATTGGTTGAAAGAAACTGAAGATCTCTTCGCCATCTTTGATGTGGAAGACCATAGAAAAGTTCTGTTGGCAGCGTGGCTATTGAAAGAAGAAGCTGCTTATTGGTGGGAGGTTACCAATGCTACGAGGCCTATAGAGACTTGGGCCGACTTTAGGACGAGGTTTGGGCTTAAGTTTCTATCATCTGCTGAGGCGAATCTGCAATTGGAGAAGTTTATATCTTTGAAGCAAGGGGACATGACAGTGAGGGAGTATGTGAATAAGTTTAACCAGCTTGCTCGATTCGGTTTGGACATGGTTAATACTCCCCAGAAGAAGGCTTTACGCTTTGCACGAGGGTTGAATGAGCCATTACAAGGTTTAGCCCTGTCTCATATACCCATGGGGGCCAATTTTGAAGGCCTAGTGGACATGGCATTGCTTCAAGGAGACGATAAGAATGGCAAGAAAGAAGTCAAGCCTAATGAGACTCAAGCCAAGAAGACGGACTCCAAGTGGGGAGGAAATCAGAGCAATCAGAACAACAAGAACAACAAGGGCAATAAGGCCAACAACAACAAGGCAAAGGACCCAAGAAAATGCAACTTCTGTGGGATTGTTGGGCACATAGCCAAAGATTGCAGGAAGAAGAAGAGGAAGTTGGGCGAATGCTTTCACTGTGGAGAGCCTGGACACCTTAGCAAGGATTGCCCCAAGAAGCAAGGACAAGGGCAAGGACAGACTCAGCGTGCAGGACCTTCTGGAGGGCAAGTACATGCCCTCAACACTGCTCCAGTTCAGGACCGAGGTAGTATTTCTGTAGAAAGCCTTGTTTATATTTCTGATTATCCTGTTCGCACCTTATTTGATTCTGGCGCATCACATAGTTTTATTTCTTCTGATCTTGTTGAAAGTTTGCACCTAAGTACTAGTCTAGTTGAGGATCTCGTTAGTGTTTCAAATCCAATTGGGGGTTCCGCCCATCTATCTATGATTTGTGTGGATTTGAAGATTTCTATCTTGACCGTAGAATTCACGTGTAATGCTTATGTTCTTGGGTTCACGGGATACGGGTTGATTTTGGGCATGGATTGGTTGTCCAGTTATGGAGCCATCCTCGATTGTGAGCATAGGGTGGTGAGGCTCATGACTCGCCTCGGTAATACCCTAGAAATTTCTTGTAACCCTAGAGGTCCTGTCATGTTATGTTATCTTGAATCTCTTGACTCGTCCATCGATGATCTGCAATCTGTAATGGTGGTCCAAGACTATCCTGATGTCTTTGAAGAAGTTAAGGGGTTACCCCCTAAACGAGAGATAGATTTCCGCATTTATCTAGTCGATAATGCCAAGCCAGTATCATTGCCCGTTAGGCACATGGCCCCACGTGAAAGAAGGGAGCTCAGTAAGCAAATCAAGGAGTTGCTTGAGAAGAATTTTATTAGGCGAAGCATTTCTGAATGGGGTGCTCCTGTGGTATTCGCTACTAAGGCGGATGGTTCGCTTCGTCTATGTGTTGATTATCGAGAGTTGAACAAGCCGACAAAGAAGAATAGGCACCCGTTACCGAGGATAGACGACCTCTTTGACCAGCTTGTTGGTGCTTCTGTTTTCTCTCAGCTCGATCTAGCCACCGGTTTTCATCAGCTTAGAGTGGCTGAGGATAGTATTGATAAAACTGCGTTTAGGACTCCAGATGGATTCTTTGAATGGCTTGTCATGCCATTCGGTTTGACTAATGCACCCGCCTACTTCGTAGATTTGATGAGTAGGGTGTTCAGGGAGTTCCTTAACAAGTTTGTAGTTGTATTCATGGATGATATTCTGATTTTCTCAAAGGATGAGGAAGAACATGCTAGACATCTCAAGGAAGTGATGGATACGCTTAGAGCCCATCAGTTGAAAGCCAAGTTCTCCAAATGCCATTTTTGGAGAAGGGAAGTTCGATTTCTTGGACATATAGTTTCTAAGCAAGGCATAGCTGTGGATCCCGCGAAAGTGGTTGCGGTTCAAGACTGGAAGACTCCTAGGAATGCAACCGAAGTAAGAAGCTTCCTCGGTCTGGCGGGCTACTATAGGAAGTTCATCAGGGACTTCGCTAAGATTTCAGCCCCTCTTACTAAGTTGACAAAGAAGAACTTAGTCTTTGCATGGGACTTAGACTGTTAACTTGCTTTTCAAAAGCTCAAGAAGACCCTTACTACAGCTCCAGTTTTGGCATTACCCAATGGCGGTAAGATGTTTACCGTGTACACCGATGCATGTGGCACGGGGTTAGGTGCTATTCTGATGCATGAAGGAAGAGTGATATGTTATGGGGGTAGGCAACTTAAAGTTCATGAGAAGAACTATACCACTCATGATTTGGAATTGGCGGCGATCATCTTTGCTCTCAAATCCTGGCGCCACTATCTTCTAGGCGAAAGGTTTGAGTTGTATACTGATCACAAGTCACTCAAGTACCTCTTCTCACAGAAAGATCTGAATCTAAGGCAGCAAAGATGGATGGAATTCTTGGCATCTTATGACTTCGAGATAGCTTATACCCCTGGCAAGGGTAATGTTGTGGCAGATGCATTAAGCAGAAGTAGGTTGACTTTGAGTCCCTTGTTTGTTGAGATGAGGAGCCTAGAATTCTTGGCAACCTTTGATTTTACAACAGCTGTTGAGTCGATGACGGGTTCGTTAGCATCCCTTGAGCTTAGACCTATACTTCTTGATCAAGTTGGGGCTTCGCAGAAAGGAGACCCGCAGCTAGTCGAGGCCATGGACAAGTTGATTCGTGGTGAGACGTCTAGTCACCTTGCTAGATATACTATTGATGACAAGGGTTGGCTAAGGCGTGATGGAAGGTTATGTGTTCCACAAGTAGGAGACTTGGTGCATAAAGTTCTCGAAGAAGCGCATCACTCGAAGATGACTATACATCCTGGAGGAGATAAGATGTATAGAGATATGAAGCGCATTTTCTTTTGGGCTGGAATGAAGAAGGATGTGGCAGAGTATGTTTTAAAGTGCATGGTGTGCCAACAAGTGAAAGCCGAGTCGAAGAAACCCGCAGGGCTATTACATCCATTGGAGGTCCCGCAATGGAAGTGGGAAAGTATTTCTATGGATTTTGTGGATGGATTGCCTAGGTCAAGGAAAGGGAATACGAGCATATGGGTAATAGTTGACAAACTTACGAAGAGTGCTCATTTCATCCCAGTGAAGTGAAAGAGGACCGCATCATGGCTAGCATCTGTTTATCTTCGAGAGATAGTGAGATTGCATGGGGTTCCTTCTAGCATAGTTAGCGATCGTGAACCTATCTTCACAAGCCAGTTCTGGAATAGTTTGCAAGAAGCGATGGGTACACGATTGAATCTAAGTACAGCCTATCACCCCCAGACAGATGGCCAAACCGAAAGGGTGAATAGAGTGCTAGAAGATCTCTTGAGGCTTTGTGTTCTTGACTTTGGTGGTACTTGGGAAGACCACCTCCCTCTTGTGGAGTTTGCTTATAATAATAGCTATCAAGCTAGCATAGGGATGGCACCATTTGAAGCTCTGTATGGGAGGCCGTGTAGGTCACCATCTTGTTGGTGGGAGACAACGGATAGGCTTATACTTGGACCCGATATGATACGAGACACATCCGAGAAAGTTGAATTGGTGAGAAGACGGATGAAAGCAGCCCAAGACAGACAAAAATCCTATGCTGACAAGCGAAGGATAGATTTGGAATTCGAAGTTGGGGATATGGTTTTCGTGAAGGTTTCTCCTTTGCGTTATGTGGTACGTTTTGGAGCAGTTGGGAAGCTGGCACCAAGGTTCGTAGGACCCTTCCCTATCATAGAAATAATTGGGAAGATGGCTTATAAGGTGGAATTGCCCGAGAAGCTGGCCGGAGTACATAATGTCTTTCATGTCTCTCATCTCCGAAAGTGCCTACATGAGTCCGCTGAGGTGGTTGAACCTAGCATTCTTGAAGACATAGAGGTGGAGAAAGAGGCAACCCTGAGACGAGCTCCGATTCGTATCATGGAAACGGAGAGAAAGAAGCTAAGAAGCAAAGAAGTTAAGCTTGTTAAGGTGCAATGGAGTGAAGCAGAGGAAGACGCAACTTGGGAAACCGAGGAGAAGATGCGTGGGCTTTATCCATTTCTTTTTTAGGGTACATTTTCAATCTCCTTTCCTAGTTAATATATCTTTCTTTTGCTATCCATGTTTATCTAGTTTATCTTGTTTCGTAAATCTTGTCATGAGAACCTTAGGTAGAAACCCTTGGTTGAAACATGTATTTGAAACATGTTATGCTTGATGTTTGCCAATGGTTGCAAGTGTTTGCAAGTGGATACTCGTGGATGCATGATACACGTTAGGCACTAAGATCGGCTCACACACTTTCATACCGCATATGCATGAGTGTTTATGCTTATTCATGGATGAAACTTGTATGCTATCACATGGATGTTGCATATGGGTGGATGTTATGTGCACTCATATAGAGACTATGGGTTATATTAGGAATTTGCATACATATGGACGCATTGCACAAACATATTTTGCATTAAGGAGGTTTACTAAATCAGTAACCACCTGATCTTCGCATTAGATAGGTGCATATACACACACTTATGCATATGTTCATACAGCATTAGAAATCTTTTAAGGACAATGATTACTTGTGGATGATGTTTTGAGTAGATGGATGATGGATGGTAGGATACGTTCTTCCTAACTTGAAGATTTCGGGGACGAAATCCTTTAAGGTGAGGAGGATGTAACAACCCGTATTTTTGAATAACATGTTATAACATAAATCAAGGCAGAATTAAATGTTAAAATCTGAATCAAGGGAAACGGGCTATGCCATTGCGTTCGTTTCGGAAAAATACGCGAAATAGAGTCCGAGTTTTCGAAAATCGGAGTTCGTATGACCAAGTTATGGCCCGTCAAAGTTTTCAGAAAATTTCAAGTTCAAAAACAGTTCAAATTTGAATTTAGAATTCAAATTCAGCCAAAACAGACTGGGCGGGAAAATTCCCGCCCAGACAGGTCGACAGGGGGGTCGACACTAGGGTCGACCTCCCCCCCAACCAGGTCGACACTAGAGTCGACCTGGGGGTCGACCTATCTGGTCGGCCAGGTCGGCCTGGTGCACCTATTTTGGCTGTTTGGACCTGTTTTGTTGGCTAGTGACGTGATTTGATGGCTCAGATTTGATTTAGGGTTAATCCTATGGCTAAAACTAATCCTAAACTCTATAAAAAGACCCTAATACCTAGCCTAAATCATCATAAATCAATCCTATAACTAAACTATGCCAAAATGTTTACTCATGGCCTCCACCCTCTTGTCATAGCTTCCATCTTCATTCATATGAGAGTTCCTAAGCTTGTTTGAGAGTTTCTAAGCTTGATTTAAGGCCAAAGTTCAATCTTTCTTCATCAAAGCAAGGATCTTTTGCTTGTTTCTCAAGGGTTTTCATTGGAGCTTATCATTTGGGAGTGTTTAGAGTTGCTAGTGGCTTCGTCTCAATCTTATTTATATTTTATAAGTCTTCATAGCATTGTAAGCCCTATACTACTCTTAGATTCTAACTATGAAGTTAAATATGACATGTTGCAAGTTTGAGTTTGGGCCTAAGTATGATTTGTGCTTTGATCCTATCATGTTATGCATAGATTTACCCTATGCAAGTTTGTAAAGCTATCACCTTGACTTTGTGCATAGAAAGCTATGACCTTTGATTTGGAATGTTGCATTATGCAACATGAGAACTCTCATAACCTTTATGATAACTTGCATATAATGTTATATGCGAACTTCTAGTCATCATCCTATGTCATCTAGGACCATGTATCACCTATTCGCTAAGTTTGAATGTTATGCATGTAACATGCAAGTTTAAATGAACATATTTATGCCTCATATGCCACCATGTTTAACTTGTGGCCAACCTTATTACCTTATGCCCTTTTGTCATGCTTTTGCCAAGTTCCCTCTTTTGATCTATGTTATGTTATGCGAAACGTACATGCGATGGGAATGCGTTGGGTTTGGGTAATATTAATGACATGAAAACATGGTTTTAAAATATGACATGAACATTGACTTGTGATTATGTTTGTAAACATAATGATGGACATGACACTTAGAAAATATGAGTATGGCCAGCTCGAGGTTGGGTTGAGTTTGTAGCATAAATCTACCCGGAACCGACCGACTTAACTAGTGGCTACAAACAATAGGACCCAATATGAGTAGTTGGTCATGTCGCACTTGAAACCCGAGGTTAGACTAGGTTGTGGTGTAAAGCTACCCGGACCCGCCCGACTTAACTAGTAAACACAACAAAGTCTAATGTGAGAGGTTGGGATGCATTAAGTTAATTAATGCCACATGGTAGGGTTAAGTCATGGACTACTTGAATACTTAACCAATTAAACACGATGGATTGGTAGGGTTAAGTCATGGACTACTTGAATACTTAACCAATTAAACACGATGGATTGGTAGGGTTAAGTCATGGACTACTTGAATATACTTAACCAATTAAACACGATGGATTGGTAGGGTTAAGTCATGGACTACTTGAATATACTTAACCAATTAAGCCCGATGTATTGATAGGGTTAAGTCATGAACTGCTTGAATACACTTAACCAAATCAATACATGGTTAGGATAGGGTTAACCACACGTAACCCACTTGAAATCCTAGTTACGTGGTCCTTTTTAGCAGTAACCAACTTGGAAGTATCATGGGTACCCTGGACTAGGCTACGGTGGGGCACGATTACTGGACTGATTGTAAGAGACCAAAAGAGACGGCTGAAGGGTGCACCGGTTGTTCAGGCGGACCATGGTCGTGCACATTAAGTCCGGAGTTGAACATGGGCACCAGTAGGTTTAGACTGTGCGTGCTTGAATTGTGTCTGTGGTTTACACCTTAGGGATGGATACACCCTGGGGTGGACCTAGCACAGTTAACTACATTCCACGATTAAGCCGTATGACACCGATACACGACGAGTTAGGCTTATAGGGAGCCGATCGACTAGACCGAGTAGTTGGACCTTGATTTAGGTCACCTCATGATATTGGGCCAGCTTTGGGCCAAGGGATCATTTCTTGTTTATACTTGACATGGATTGGAATACTAGTACACACCTGGTGCAACTTAACCTTGTATATGCGATGCCACACTTGATCTATCTTGTTAACTTTTCACCATGCCAGTTATCACCCTACATCTCATCTCTGTTTTACATGTTCAGTTAACTTTATTAGTTTTTATACTAATAGTAGATAGGACTTACCAGTCTTTTTGACTGACCCATTTTCTTTCGCCTCTTTTCTTCCGTTTCCCCCCCTCAGGTTTTCAGGGTGGGAACACCAGTACCTAGCTTGGATCTTTAGCTGCTTTTCTAGATACCTCATGTATGGTTTGGACTTGAGCACGCTATGGCTTTATTCTACCTTGGGGATAGTTACTTTATGATTTTCTTTCCAGTTTTCAGTTGATGTTTCTAGACTATGTTTTGTGGAAAATACTTTGATGTAACTTGACTATGGTTTTGAAATGTTAGTTTTATCCGCTGCTTTATTTACCCTGTTTTTACTTATATGTTCTGTCTTGTGATATCTGCATGCATGTTTACCTTGTTTAACGCCCCTCCAAAGCTAGTGTGCTTGCAAGAGTGGCATTGGCGGAGGTGGGGTGTTACAGTATTTTTCAATCACAATATCAACCACAAACAATTATTTCCAACCAATCGTCATACCATATAATATCACGTCAATCACAAGCAATAAATATCGTCAATGGTCTGTGGACGAGGGGAGTATATATATATACATATATATATATATATATATATTATTTCTATAATTCACTTGCATTTCATCTCAATTCAAAGCATATATGTTTCATTCAACGCTTGTATAATTTATACATCGCTAATATAACTTATACAACACATGTACATGAGGTATACAATGCGTATATAATTTACACTTCGCTTATATAATTTATACAACGCGATTCCATTCACACAATTTAGTTTAGATTCCTCACATTGGTTTTTGTAGTGCTAAAAATCGTAGGAAGATCAGAAAAATCCGCGGCTTCTGCTAGATGGTAGAGAGCCTCCTTGCGGTCACGGTGTCTCCTGTTTCATCAAATTTCGTTAACGAACGAAAAAGATATTATTTTTCAAAGTTTTGCAACACTTAAAAGTGTTATTTTCAATTCAGAATAATAAAGGTCGAACCTTTATATTTCGTTCAGAACTAGGTTTGGGATTTTCGCGAAAACGGTGGCACGTGAGGACGATCGGGGGTGCTGACGTGGAAGGGGACGGCGAGGGCTTCACGGCGCTGGTGGTTTGAGGGGGTGCGGTGGCAGATCGGAGCGGCGGCGGCGCTGGGAAGTCGATGACTTCCTGGCTTCGATTTAGGCGGAGGAGGTGATGGTGGATGTCGGGTTGGGGTCGGATCTGAAGAGGGGCGAAGGGGCTTTCGAGGGACGATGGTGGTGCGGCCTGGTTTCGCCTGTGGCAGTGGGAAAACCAAGGGGAAGGACGGAGCTCGATGAACCGTCGAGAGCGAGATGCGGCTAGGGTTTTTCCGTGATTTTTTTTTGAAAGGAAAAATCCTATTGGCCGAGGATTTATAGGAAATTTTAAATAGTGTTTTTACAAACGAACTCGAAATCCAACCCAACGACTGTCGCCCCTAGCTAAATACCCCCATTCCGGACACATTGGGATATGTTTCGTTAGCCATTTCGACTGTTATAGTCGGTTATTTTTCAAATTAAAATATAAAACATTCAATATTTAATTTGAACGTACATTTCAATTTGCCAGGGCCACAAACTGAATCGAAAAATTCCAGAAAAATAAATCTAGCTTCGTTTTGACGATACGGTCCCAACAAAATCAGTTTCGTCGAATTCTGAGCTCGTTTGAAAAATGGCCATTTTTAGGTCGACCCATTTTAACATAAATTGACCAATCACATTTTCTTTTGCCCCGCCCACATACTAGCTTCAAAAATTATGAAATTTGAAACCTAGCAATAGTTTGACATCCCGGACCCAACAAAAGTGGTTTCGTCGAATTCCGAGATCGTATGCAAAATATCAATTTTCAAGGGCTATATATGCTATATAGCGACCTTTCTGAAAATTCATTTGGCCATAACTTCTGATTCCTGTTATGAAACTTCGATTTTTCAGATTCGTTAGAAAGGTATTCATAAACAGATTTAAATCTTTTCAGTTTCGCTAAAATCCGTTATATTTTCCACCCGGTACAGTCAGACAAAGTTTGTATTCAAAATTTCAAACTGCCTTACTATACCCAATTCTTTATTTTATTGAAATATGCTATTTCAATTATCCAAATTCTTTGGTAATAACCAATTTTAAAATTTTTAAATTGGTTCACATTTTCCGGGTTATTACAGAAGAAGTATGTTGGGAAGCTTTTTAGCAGGAGTCTTTATGTAACAACCCGGAAAATCAGAACCAATTTAAAATTTTTATTTTGGCTATTTTAATGAATTTAGAATATTTAAAATAATTTATTTTAAATAATAACGACTAAAAAATTTATTTGAATTAAATTTAGAATGAATAAATTTATTTTAATTATAAAAGGAGTTAGAAATGGCGCGGTAGTTTGAAAATTCAACTTTGAATTTTGACTGAGTGTACAGGATTCAAAATAAACCAGATTTTAGTGAAACCAAAAATATTTAAATCTGTTTCAAAATATCTTTCTAACGAATCTAAAAAATCTAAATTTCATGGCGGGAATCAAAATTTATGGCCACTTGAATATTCAGAATGGTCGCTGTGGAATAAATATAGCCATTGAAAATAGATATTTTGCAAATGACCTCCGTTTTCGACGAAACCACTTTTGTTGGATCCGAAATGTCAAATTATTGCTAGATTTCAGATTCCATAATTTTTGGAATTAATATGTGAGCGTAGCAAAGGAAAACGTGTTTGGTAATTTCAGTTTGAATTGGATCGACCAGAAAAAGTCTATTTTTCAAACTGTCTCCAAATTCGATGAAATTAATTTTGTTGGGACCGTATCGTCCCAACATTGCTAGATTTATTTTTCGTCAATTTTTGGAATCAATATGTGGCCCCGGTAAATTAAAATGTACGTTCAAAATCTAAATTTGAATGTTTTATATTTTAATTTGAAGAATAACTGACTTAAACAATCGAATGGGCTTATGAAACATATCCATTATATTCGGAATGAGGGTATTTAGCTAGGGGCGATAGTCGTTGGGTTTGATTTGGAGTTCGTATGGATAAAGGGGTATTTTGGAGTTAAATAAATTAAAATTAAATACAAAATCAATGGGCCAATAGGAATTCGATGTTCACTTTCTTGCTTCAGGAAAAACACTCGACAACCCCAAACCCGACAGCGGTTGTGCTTCTAAGCTTCTCTCCTCGATTTCTCTTAAACCGCTCAATAAAATCGCACGCTCCAGTTGGGAATTTTGTAGAGAATCCCTAGAGCTTTAAATCCATATCAACTTCATCAACTATAGTTGTGTATACGTGGAGATCCACCTCCTCGAATTTAACCTGTTTGAGCCGCCGCCGTGCCCTCTAGACGCCATCGATCTGAACCCCCTTGGTGGCGCCAGCGTGCGTTTAAGAGGCCTTCGACGTGGTAAAGGCTAATCCCCTTCATACTACACAGATTGAACGAAAAATGGAAACCTAGTTTTCAATTGATAAGGAAGGTAACGACATTGTTTAAATTTAAATGGTTTTAACACTATAAAGCGTCGCAAAATATGATTATCTTATAACAATCATATCTTTTTCGTATGTTGTCGAAATCCAGTAAAACAAGAGACATTGGACTCGTGACGATGTCTTCTACATTCTAGAAGAGACCGGAGAATTTTTGGAGCTTCCTACAATTTTAGAAGTAGTAGAACCCAATATGAGCAATCTAATTTCAAATTGTAATGAAATAGCGATGTATAAATTATATAAGTGATGTATAAATTATATACGCGTTGTATATCTCATATATGGGTGTTGTATAAATTATATAAGCGATGTATAAATTGTACATACGTTGTATAAATCATATATGCATTGAATGGAGTTGAAATGGAATTAAATTTATATATATATATATATATATATATATATATATATATATATGTATACGCACACTCCCTCGTCCACAGACCATGGACGATATAAATTGATTGTGTTGTGAATGATTGATTGTGGTTGAGAATAATTGATTGTGGTTGCAACAAATTTGGTTGTGTTTGTGGTATATTCATTGTATTGTGAAAATGAATGATACTGTGGAAATCATTGAAATGAAAATATTGTATTGCTGCAAGGCCTAGGATAGCAAGGAGCCGTGATGGACATGGTGCCGGTGCTAAATACCCTGCCATTGTAATGCTGAAATTTTCTGAAATATTCACGTGTTGTAAAATATTCATTTTTGAAATAAATTGTTTGAATGGTGAAAATAATATTTTTAACATATATATGAACTGTTAAAAATAACCAAAGGTTGAAATAAATATTGGTTGATTAAAAATAATATTTTTAACATATATATGAACTATTAAAAATAAACAAAGGTTGAAATAAATATTTGTTGATTGAAAATAATATTTTTAACAATTATATGAACTGTTAAAAATAACCAAAGGTTGAAATAAATATTGGTTGATAGAAAACAATATTTTTTACATATATATGAACCGTTAAAAATAACGAAAGGTTGAAATAAATATTGGTTGATTGAAAATAATATTTTTAACATATATATGAACTGTTAAAAATAACGAAAGGTTGAAATAAATATTTGTTGATTGGAAATAATATTTTTAACATATATATCAAGTGTTAAAAATCATCATGAATAAAAATAAATATTGGTTAGCTAAAAATATTTTTTTAGCTTAGATATGCACATTGTTGAACAGGTTATGGATAAACTGCTAAGAAGGGAAATAAAATTTTATGCCCAACAAATAGGTGTTTACTAGTTTTCTTTTTCTTTTAAAGATTTTTTGAGCCTAACGCTGGCCGCTTGGCATTTTCTTTTTCTTTTAAAGATTTTATGAGCCTAAGGCCGGCCGCTTGGCATTTTCTTTTTCTTTTAAAGATTTTATGAGACTAATGCTGGCCGCTTGGCATTTTCTTTTTCTTTCAAAGATTTTTTGAGCCTAAGGCTGGCCGCTTGGTACTTTCTTTTTCTTTTAAAAATTTTATGAGCCTAAGGCTGGCCGCTTGGCATTCTCCTTTTCTTTTGGATTGATGAGGGCGCTGCGAGGCGAGTTACGGTTTTTCAAACCCCTCCTCGTACAAAGGAGGCTATGATGAAGTTTTTCGAAAATTAAAGGCGTTAGTGAAATATTTGAAGTGAAAAACTATTTAGAAATCGTCGAATGAATTATATATATATATATATAAATATAAATTAAACAAAACGAATAACGATGAGGTAGTTCGCATTTTGGAATCGTAGTTTTAAACGATTATACCAAGAAATCCGACTATCGGATTTCCCCAAAACTGAAACCATTGGGTTCACTTGGGAAAAATCTTTCCAACGATATAAAATTTGTTGAGATCCAATGGTTAGATTGTGTGAAATGTTTAATTCATATCTGAATAAAAACAGCGCCAGAATGAATTATATATATATATATATATATATATATATATATATATATATATATATATATATATAAATTAAATGAATCGCCCACAGTAGTTCGCGTTTTGGAATCGTAACTTTAAACGATTATACCGGGAGATCCGACCGTAAGATTTTCCCAAAACCGGAACCATTGGGTTCGTTTTGGAAAGATCTTTCCAACGATATAAAATTCTTTAAGATCCAACGGTTAGATTTTTCGAAATGTTTAAATCAAATTTGGACGAGAGTAGCGCCAGGGCTATCGAATGACCTGAAACGTCATTCGATGGAAATGGACTATTTTAAAATAAATAAAAATAGTGAAAAATCATTTTAAAATATTTTAAATGATGTGGAATGGAGATAAACCAATTTTACTTGGTTTATCAGATATTTTGATGGTTGGATGTGTTTGACATGAAAATTATACTAATGAACTGAAATGTGGATGTCGAATAGTTTAACTATAGAATGAATTGATTTGAATTCTATATATGCGTGAATTATTTGAAAAGGCCGAGTTATTTCTCATTTCAAATAATTGATCGACGATGAAAAGTCGAAGGATGAAGGCGGTGGTTGAAGACCGGAGATCTTCACATCGTTTGGATGATTACTGATGTCTTGATTGGGAGGCATCCCAAGACAAGGTAATAAGTGGTGATCGTCTAGACGTACTTGGAGATCGACCGGATATGCGACGGCCTCTCTCCTGTATTGGACATATGGGACGAGGAATAAGGTGCCTCCGGTTTCGTTCAGATCCAAAACGAACTTGTAATTGGATGTTTGTCTGACATTGGATTTTATTCTATGTTGATTGATCTCTATTAAATATATATCTGTTTGGTGGCGGAGAATTTATTCTCTTGCTTAACACCCTTCTTTAAGACATACGAGCTTAGAGGTTATATATCGATAGACACCAGTCGCATGGCGTAAATTGTCAATATGGCATGCTAAGATGCAGTGATCAGGGATTTTGTTGAAAAGCAGAATCTTGTAGTTGATGATCAAAGCATGGCTTTAATATATCATAGCTTTGTGTATGGCGTTAATTCACCCTGGGTATGAACTAGAAACGGGAGAGGACTTCAGGGAGTACATGCGTTTCTTTCTAGCTAGGAGTGGTGTCATGGTATGGAGACCAGACATTTTTACTTATGTGGATTATGGAAAGCGAGGCGCCTCGGTTATATCGGTCACTATGGTGCCGATGGATGGTTTGGTCGATATATGACCAGTTTACGTCCCATAGGGCGGGTGTAGCGACCCGAAAATTTCGACACTCGAATTCAGACACCAACACGTCTCGTGTCCAAACTCAAATATCGAAAACCCAGAAAGCTAATAGAAAGAAGTTAGAGGGTGAGAGAAGAAAGAAAGAAATATTAGAATAGAAGAATAAGAAGATCAGAGTCTCACAGCGGAATGGACAAAATATAATAATCAGAAATACTTTATACAGAAATTGTATATCACAACATCAGAGTATACATTCAGATCAATACAACATACAGCGGAAATAAACCAGTACCAGTATATATATGGAATACGTCACGACTTCAACTCCATCTCTGTTGCTTCAAGCGGAAACCTGACCTGTAAATATGCTTGGTCTGACCCGAGCATATTTGATTTAAAAGAAAATTCACTCGGATCAGTCTAAAATACTATCAATGATAAATTTATACAGTAACCAACTTGTTTAACTTTGAAATCCTTTTGAAACAAAGGGTAATAGTAAGACCAGCCCACACATAAACACGGACGGTTTTTACCTTACTATAACCCAAATCGTTTTGAAATCAATATCTTCTTCTGATATTATCATAGTGTCTAAATACAAGTAAATAGAATCTAGCAGAACGCTTGCATCTCATGCTCCACATATATAGTATACAATCAAAACCGCGGGCGCTTATTGGAGATTGGATTTCCAACTATGACAAGGTATGGGACCACCTGCCGATAGTGTATCTCTAGAGACGAATACACTGGGTTCAACAAGAACATCTTGCAACCCGGCCCACACATGACCGACCACTCATTTCTCTTGAGTGTATCGAGTATATTGTCACCTTACGGCTTTCTTGTCGCGCGACCACCGTAGTTCCCGGGAGATACAAAAATGAAAAGAAGTAAAAAATATGAATATTCTCTAGATGGTGACAATACACCCTAATGGGTGCGACCCACATAGCCATGCTGCCTGCCCGATTTTTGTCATTTCCCGGTTGATGAGGCTTGAGGCTATAATCGACTTTTGAAACATCTGGCTACCATTCACATCGTCCACATATGTCATCCAGGAACAGGATGAACCGAAGGTACCCTCCTACTGCATCTAATACAGGAATCACCCCATGGATCAGCAGCGAGAATTCCTTGCAACCCATAGATTTCAATCACGACAGAATCACAGTATATCTCTAGGGATCAGCCAGAGATTGTAAGTAACTCTTCCGCTTCATGAAGATCTACGGTCTTCAATTGCTCCATCTCGATTCAGCGTCTTCGACGTATTCGTATTTATTGGTCGGAATGGTTTTCGAATATAAATTCGATCCCGGTCTTTCCGTGCCAATAACGTTGGGTCAGATTTTGATAGTCGGTTATTTAACTATCAAAATAAACAACCATAAAGATAAATAAATCCATTGATTTATACACAGCATCATTTGGCCCTTATAATATATTGGTTTAATATATAATTATACTCAAATCCTTTTTACTTATATATATAGAAAATTTCTTAAAATCATATCTACTTTACCTTTACTTTAACATTTCAAACCACTCCTATGATATTCCTTATTATCTTTCGATCTAACAATCATTATGACATCTTCTTCGGATTCGTTATTTGAACACCCAAAATCACCATCTCATTCTTTTCGAATAAACCCCATTTAAATCTCATTCGACATCTTTTGAGAATATCGTTATATTTCCACTAATCCCCTTTTTATTTCTTTATTTAAGGGAATATCATTCCATACCATCAAGCCCTTTTTGGAATCTCTTTATATATATTTTTCAAATCCTTCGAATAACGTTACATTGTATTTTCCCAAGATATTTTATTCAAACACCTTCACCATTACGACTAATATCATCTTTTGATAATCTTGAAGTTGTTCAAGTTGGGGTATTTTAATTACCTCTCAGACCTTGATCAACAACGTTCTTATCTTAAGATAGATATCAGTTGTACTAAAAACCGACACTCATTTCCCATATCACCACAAATCCCATTTTAAATTAATCGCCCAACTAATTAATTTAAATAATCCCATTTGATTACTATTATTAAATAAATAATAATAATCATCCTTCAACCTTTCTATTAAAATAACATGGTTTGTTTTAACATTAACTATCCTCATTAAATTAGTGAACCAATTAAATAAACAATTCCAGTTAACGTCGTTAACTGTTCAACTCTAAACGTGATCAACCCGTTAGTCAATCGTTATTGATATTACCATTTAAATAAATTAATAGTTAATTAATTTATCTAAATAATTTTTTTCACTTGGATCAATATAAATATGAACCCATTCTAATGGTTATGTTAATTTTGGTCGCTTGAATTAGCTAAAAACAATTGTTTACAAATCATTTAATAAGCACATGCTCCGCGCACGGTAGATTTTGGTTAAACCAATCAATGTATAGATCGATGTGGTTGGTTTATTCCCCTTTTAGAACTCTATTTAAAATAATAATATATTTTAAAGAATCTATATTCGGTTATAAAATGTATTCTATAACCCCATTTCTAACGATTCATCTGACGGTGAATCGAACTTTATAAAACGGTGTATATTTGGTCATTTGCTATAATTTTCTCTTCGCAATCAATACTATATATTGATTTAAAGCTCAACCACAATCAAAAACCAACAGGGTTTAAGTCAACTGGTTTTAAACAGTTCACAAAATATGAAATAATAGCATATTAAATATTTGAGGAACCGGTTTGATTCCTCCTACCTGTTCTTCCCTGCATCACATATCATTATACTCTTTCATATCAGTACATAGAAATATTTTAAACAACGATAATATAATTAACGTCAACCATTAAAGCAACCATAGGCATGCAAAACATCCAATCAACCAATTAAATTTAATTATACGAGTTTAGCACATCCTAGTATTTCAGAAATGTGTGAGAATTAACTCACCTTGTTTCGGTCGGCGACTCGCGCGTTGTTTCGTTTAAATTTTAAACAGACATTTAAAATTTAATGAGAATCTGACAGCTCTGTTCCTTTTCGAACCAATACAGCAGCGTAGTACTTCACATTGTGATTCCAACGTATCCGGTTCCGTTTCATTCTAATCATGGACGAACGACGCGTTACAATTATTAAATTGATTTTAAATGACTTATACTACCAACATTAATACTATTAAACTACTTACCCTTAGTTGTCGTCCATGCGTGATTAATAGCTATTGATCTACGGTTCTTCCTTCGTGAACCATGATATAACCATATTTCTCCATTTTAAACTATCCACCCACGTTCCCAATTCCCTCTCCAACTTTAACGCACTCATTATCTTCTGTCCACTTCCCTTCTCGCATGTCTTCTTTTCTTCATTCAGCGACGTGTTCCAATACTTTTTTTTAATGGAAGGCCTGAAAGCCCATCCGCCAAAACAAGCCCACGTCCCCAGAATTCTCCAAACTGGTTCCTACAGCAACTCATCTTCTCCAACTCTCCTTTGTGTTTCTTCCCCATTCCATTTTAATCCACGTCCAAACAACTTACTCCCACCGTTCATTTTTCTCTTTGATTTCCTCTTCCAATGTTTGCGCCCCATCCTTGCTTTCCCACCAGCCCTTCATGTACAGACTATACGGTATATTTCAATCCATAAATTATCCATCTTCTTCACCCTACTACTGTTACACACGCCCCATCAACCAAGCCGCCTCACACGCCCATTTACTCACGTCCAGACTTGCTTCCTCTTCCATTCAAAATTTCCTTCTTCTTGTTTTTTTTCTTTTTTCATCATTACAGTTTTGTACGAGAGAGGGAGTCTAACTGAGTTTATATAGGCTGTGTTGTCTTGGGTGCCAAGGCGTATATTACCCATAGGTAGGCAGACAGTTTTTAGACTAAGTACTGCTTTCGATTGAATATGCATGTATTTTCTTTTCTTGGCTGATTGCTTTCGAACACACAGAAGTCTGTATTGAGTTGTCTTGCGTAAAAGGATGGCGATAGTTCGAGTAGTGCGCATCACGTAAAATCTTTAGAATAGGAAAGGGGAACCATTTCTTTATATGCTATATTTTATATATTTTTATCTGTAAATAGTGACATTGGTTTCTTCTTAAGCCTAGGCACGTAAGGTCCATGTTTTAGCCTGTACCCTTTCCTTGCGTGTAAAGCAAAGCAAATAATATATGTGCATATATCTCTTTTTATTTCCGTTGATTAGAAAACACGCTGGTGCTTGCATTCGTTCGTCTGTGTGTACGTATTACCATTGATTAGAAAACACGCTGGTGTGCACTGCTAATCTTAGGTAGACTGTAGCTTTACAATGTTTCTTTAACATGAAGTTATAGGGAGAAAAGAGCTATCTGCAGATGTACGAAACTTAACGCAGAAGGAATACAAATATGTATTTACTTTACCATCAATATTGTTTTGGTTTAAACAATAAGATTTAGTCTACTCCGCTACAAAAGAATTCGTTCGCATATGGCCTGCTATGGACAAAAATAAAAATACCGTCGCGTTCAACAGTGTACCACGATCCCAAATATATAATAATATCGGTAGATTAACTTATAGTGTGAAACCCCAAATCGTTGATCAAGGGTGCAAAATACTCCAAATAAAAAGTTGCTTATTTTACGAAATAAAAATTACAGTAAAATTCTAAAAATTAAATTATGACTACGCCTCAAAGGACTTATCCAAATTCGAAGCCAATATTTAATTATATTAAATTAAATCGTTATGGCGTATAAACGGTTTTACAGCGACTATTTCGAAATTTGATTTGGACGTAAAATAAAATTTATAATACGAAAAATCGATTTTTCTTTTCCATTAGAAAAATATTATCAATTCGATTCAAACGCTTCTTGTTTTGACGAAATCCGACTTAATATGTATTCTGTACGATCAATTGAAGTTCAAACTTGATTTTTCGAACTACCGCGCTGTTTTGAGTTCGTTTTATAATTTAAAATATAAATATAAATGCTTAATCGTCGTTTAATTAACGAATTTGATATTTAATCCCATAAATAAAATATTAAAAATAGATTAAAATATTAGAATCAAATAGATGAAAAATCCGGGTCGTTACATTCTTCCCCCCTTAAATAAATTTCGTCCTCGAAATTGCTAGGTTAAAAGAATGCTCCACCCGCAAATATATTTCAAAATAATTAATTCAAAATATTACCAAGTTATAAAATTTTCGAAAAATTCGGCAGCACCTCCTCTGCACGGTTCGATCGAAACAATTATAAACGCCACTCTGGGCCTCTCATATTGATCCAAAGAAAATAAAAGCCAAGCGGTAACCCAACTCAGGTGTATAAAATCATCACCCAAATCAATATATATTAAGGTTTACCCTTTTGTCGGGCAACTCAATACTCGAATCACGAAGTTCGGCAACTAACGGCTCTTCCCTTTCAACATGTACTTCAATCTCCGTGATCAAATCAATTATCATAGCCTTCTGGTAATCAACCCTTAACTCAACTTCCAGTGCAAAGAACTGATACATGGTTATATCATCTATGCCTATCCAAAAGTCATTATGCTGTAATTCCTTTCTTTTAATTCATTCAACTTCTTAATTGAACTATCAATGGTTTCAATTCAATCCAATCCAGCCAAGTAAGCAACAATCACTTAATCAAATCATTTCATTTTTCTTTTTAATTTTTATTTAACTTATCTTTAGTTAAATATTTAATTTCATATTCAAATTCAGTATATTTGAATTTTATTTTAATTTATTTACTCCAAATCAGTCCTCAACCAAGTTCAAATATGTATTTATGCAATATATCCCAAACAAACAATCCAACAAATTCCCATTTATTCAGTCTGGGTTCACTCACTTTTCTTAGTTTATCCAACACAAGCCAGATTCTTGTTGGCTTGTCCCAATTCCAATTCAAAGGGTTCATTTAACTCATACAAGTTAAAATTTAATTCCCATTTCATATTTGAAATGCTTCCACTTCATCCAAATTTTGAATTTTATCCACATCAAATAATAATTTGATAAACTAATAAATTTTAAAATATATCGTGACAAAAGAATATAAAAATAATTTTATATCCAAATTACAAATACGCACTCTCGTATATATACACTCAACTCGATCTAGGGTACTACTAACCCAATCTCTATCGAGTCACACCACAGAGCCAAGGTTATTC
Source organism: Allium sativum (assembly GCA_030737875.1). Classification (NCBI taxonomy): domain Eukaryota; kingdom Viridiplantae; phylum Streptophyta; class Magnoliopsida; order Asparagales; family Amaryllidaceae; genus Allium; species Allium sativum. Next base: position 157,116,980 of record CM060912.1, read on the forward strand.
CTAAACCATGGCTCTGATACCAACTGTAGCGACCCACAAATTTCGACACTCCAATTCAGACACCAACACGTCTCGTGTCCAAACTCAAATATTGAAAACCCAGAAAGCTAATAGAAAGAAGTTAGAGAGTGAGAGAAGAAAGAAATATTAGAATAGAAGAATAAGAAGATCAGAGTCTCACAGCGGAATGGACAAAATATAATAATCAGAAATACTTTATACAAAAATTGTATATCACAACATCAGAGTATACATTCAGATCAATACAACATACAACGGAAATAAACCAGTACCAGTATATATATGGAATACGTCATGAATTCAACTCTATCTCTGTTGCTTCAAGCGGAAACCTAACCTGTAAATATGCTTGGTCTGACCCGAGCATATTTGATTTAAAAGAAAATTCACCCGGATCAGTCTAAAATACTTATCAGTGATAAATTCATACGGCAACCAACTTGTTTAACTTTGAAATCCTTTTGAAACAAAGGATAATAGTAAGACCAGCCCACACATAAACACGGACGGTTTTTACCTTACTATAACCTAAATCGTTTTGAAATCAATATCTTCTTCTGATATTATCATAGTGTCTAAATACAAGTAAATAGAATCTAGAAGAACGCTTGCATCTCACGCTCCACATATATAGTATACAATCAAAACCGCGGGCGCTTATTGGAGATTGGATTTTCAACTATGACAAGGTATGAGACCACCTGCCGATAGTGTATCTCTAGAGACGAATACACTGGGTTCAACAAGAACATCTTGCAACCCGGCCCACACATGACCGACCACTCATTTCTCTTGAGTGTATCGAGTATATTGTCACCTTACGGCTTTCTTGTCGTGCGACCACCGTAGTTCCCGGGAGATACAGAAATGAAAAGAGGTAACAAATATGAATATTCTCTAGATGGTGACAATACACCCTAATGGGTGCGACCCACATAGCCATGCTGCCTGCTCGATTTTTGTCATTTCCCGGTTGATGAGGCTTGAGGCTATAATCGACTTTTGAAACATCTGGCTACCATTCACATCGTCCATATATGTCATCCAAGAACAGGATGAACCGAAGGTACCCTCCTACTGCATCCAATACAGGAATCACCCCATGGATCAGCAGAGAGAAGTCCTTGCAACCCATAGATTTCAATCATGACAGAATCACAGTATATCTCTAGGGATCAGCCAGAGATTGTAAATAACTCTTCCGCTTCATGAAGATCTACGGTCTTCAATTGCTCCATCTCGATTCAGCGTCTTCGACGTATTCGTATTTATTGGTTGGAATGGTTTTCGAATATAAATTCGATCTCGGTCTTTCCGTGCCAATAACGTTGGGTCAGATTTTGATAGTCGGTTATTTAACTATCAAAATAAACAACCATAAAGATAAATAAATCCATTGATTTATACACAGCATCATTTGGCCCTTATAATATATTGGTTTAATATATAATTATACTCAAATCCTTTTTACTTATATATCTAGAAAATTTCTTAAAATCATATCTACTTTACCTTCACTTTTACATTTCAAACCACTACTAAGATATTCCTTATTATCTTTCGATCTAACAATCATTACGACATCTTCTTCGGATTCGTTATTTGAACACCCAAAATCACCATCTCATTCTTTTCAAAGAAACCCCATTTAAATCTCATTCGACATCTTTTGAAAATATCGTTATATTTCCATTAATCGCCTTTTTATTTCTTTATTTAAGGGAATATCATTCCATACCATCAAGCCCTTTTTATACCCTTTTTGGAATCTCTTTATATATATTTTTCAAATCCTTCGAATAACGTTACATTGTATTTTCCCAAGATATTTTATTCAAACACCTTCACCATTACGACTAATATCATCATTTGATAATCTTGAAGTTGTTCAAGTTGGGGTATTTTAATTACCTCTCAGACCTTGATCAACAACGTTCTTATCTTATGATAGATACCAGTTGTACTAAAAACCGACACTCATTTCCCATATCACCACAAATCCCATTTTAAATTAATCGCCCAACTAATTAATTTAAATAATCCCATTTGATTACTATTATTAAATAAATAATAATAATCATCCTTTAACCTTTCTATTAAAATAACATGGTTTGTTTTATCATTAACTATCCTCATTAAATTAGTGAACCAATTAAATAAACAATTCCAGTTAACGTCGTTAACTGTTCAACTCTGAACGTGATCAACCCGTTAGTCAATCGTTATTGATATTACCATTTAAATAAATTAATAGTTAATTAATTTATCTAAATAATTTTTTTCACTTGGATCAATATCAATATGAACCCATTCTAATGGTTATGTTAATTTTGGTCACTTGAATTAGCTAAATACAATTGTTTACAAATCATTTAATAAACACGTGCTCCGCGCACGGTAGATTTTGGTTAAACAAATCAATGTATAGATCGATGTGGTTGGTTTATTCCCCTTTTAGAACTCTATTTAAAATAATAATATATTTTAAAGAATCTATATTCGGTTATAAAATGTATTATATAACCCCATTTCTAACGATTCATCTGACGGTGAATCGATCTTTATAAAACGGTGTATATTTGGCCATTTGCTACATTTTTCTCTTCGTAATCAATACTATATATTGATTTAAAGCTCAACCACAATCAACAACCAACATGGTTTAAGTCAATGGGTTTTAAACAGTTCACAAAATATGAAATAACAACATATTAAATATTTGAGGGACCGGTTTGATTCCTCCTACCTGTTCTTCCCTGCATCACAGATCATTATAATATTTCATATCAGTACATATAAATATTTTAAACAACAACAATATAATTAACGTCAACCATTAAAGCAACCATAGGCATGCAAAACATCCAATCAACTAAATTTAATTATACGAATTTAGCACATCCTAGTATTTCAGAAATGTGTGAGAATTAACTCACCTTGTTTCGGTCGGCGATTCGCGCGTTGTTTCGTTTAAATTTTAAACAGACATTTAAAATTTAACGAGAATCTGACAGCTCTGTTCCTTTCCGAACCAGTATAGCAGCGTAGTACTTCACGTTGTGATTCCAACGTATCCGGTTCCGTTTCATTCTAATCATGGACGAACGACGCGTTACAATTATTAAATTGATTTTAAATGACTTATACTACCAACATTAATACTATTAAACTACTTACCCTTAGTTGTCGTCCATGCGTGATTAATAGCTATTGATCTACGGTTCTTCCTTCGTGAACCATGATATCACCATATTTCTCCATTTCAAACTATCCACCCACGTTCCCAATTCCCTCTCCAACTTTAATGCACTCATTATCTTCTGTCCACTTCCTTTCTCGCATGTCTTCTTTTCTTCATTCAGCGACGTGTTCCTATACTTTTTTTTTAATGGAAGGCCCGAAAGCCCATCCACCAAAACAAGCCCACGTCCCCAGAATTCCCCAAACTGGTTCCTACAGCAACTCATCTTCTCCAACTCTCCTTTGCGTTTCTTCCCCATTCCATTTTAATCCACGTCCAAACCACTTTCTCCCACCGTTCATTTTTCTCTTTGATTTCCTCTTCCCTTGTTTGCGCCCCGTCCTTGCTTTCCCACCAGCCCTTCATGTACAAACCATACGGTATATTTCAATCCATAAATTATCCATCTTCTTCACCCGACTACTATTACACACGCCCCATCAACCAAGTCGCCTCACACGCCCATTTACTCACGTCTAGACTTTCTTCCTCTTCCGTTCAAAATTTCCTTCTTCTTGTTTTTTTTTTTCTTTTTCCATCATTACAGTTCTGTACGAGAGAGGGAGTCTAACTGCGTTTATATAGGCTGTGTTGTCTTGGGTGCCAAGGCGTATATTACCCATAGGTTGGCAGATAGTTTTTAGACTAAGTACTGCTTTCGATTGAATATGCATGTATTTTCTTTTCTTGGCTGATTGCTTTTGAACACACAGAAGTCTGTATTGAGTTGTCTTGCGTAAAAGGATGGCGACAGTTCGAGTAGTGCGCATCACGTAAAATCTTTGGAATAGGAAAGGGGAACCATTTCTTTATATGGTATATTTTATATATTTTTATCTGTAAATAGTGACATTGGTTTCTTCTTAAGCCTAGGCACGTAAGGTCCATGTTTTAGCCTGTACCCTTTCCTTGCGTGTAAAGCAAAGCAAATAATATATGTGCATATATCTCTTTTTATTTCTGTTGATTAGAAAACACGCTGGTGCTTGCATTCGCTCGTCTGCGTGTACGTATTGCCATTGATTAGAAAACACACTGGTGTGCACTGCTAATCTTAGGTAGACTGTAGCTTTACAATGTTGCTTTAACATGAAGTTATAGGGAGAAAAGAGCTGTCTGTAGATGTATGAAACTTAACGCAGAAGGAATACAAATATGTATTTACTTTACCATCAATATTATTTTGGTTTAAACTATAAGATTTAGTCTACTCCGCTACAAAAGAATTCGTTCGCATATGGCCTGCTGTGGACAAAAATAAAAATACCGTCGCGTTCAACAGTGTACCACGATCCCAAATATATAATAATATCGGTAGATTAACTTATAGTGTGAAACTCCAAATCGCTGATCAAGGGTGCAAAATACTCCAAATAAAAAGTTGCTTATTTTACGAAATAAAAATTACAGTAAAGTTCTAAAAATTAAATTATGACTACGCCTCAAAGGACTTATCCAAATTCAAAGCCAATATTTAATTATATTAAAATAAATCGTTATGGCGTATAAATGGTTTCACAGCGACTATTTCGAAATTTGATTTGGACTTAAAATAAAATCTATAATACGAAAAATCGAATTTTCTTTTCCATTAGAAAAATATTATCAATTCGATTCAAACGCTTCTTGTTTTGACGAAATCCGACTTAAAACGTATTTTGTACGATCAATTGAAGTTCAAACTTGATTTTTCGAACTACCACGCTGTTTTGAGTTCGTTTTATAATTTAAAATATATATATAAATGCTTAATCGTCGTTTAATTAACGAATTTGACATTTAATCCCATAAATAAAATATTCAAAATAGATTAAAATATTTGAATCAAATAGCTGAAAAATCCGGATCGTTACAGCGGGGAAACGTATTGTTCAGGCATTTTAATCCACTTCGTGTGGACCGGCCCTGACGATCCAGGTGTAGTTGTGGATGTATCCTGAGACATGGTAGGCTAGATTGTTTCGAATGTGGTAAGGACGATCCCTTGCCTTGGTTCATGGTGGAAATCCAACTTCCAATATGACATTGTGCGGTTTTGACTGTAAACCTATCTGTGGTGGCATAGTGGCATGAGACGCTCATGTCGTCTATGATTGATACATTGTGACTGAAATTGTTTCTGAAACATATATGCACTAGTAATAATATCAAATGATTTTGATTTATACGTATCAAGCATATTTTGGCCATTATAAGGCAAAACTCTATCCTCGAGTTTGTGTTGCATTGTGTGATGGGACCTGAGTCTTGTAATGGCTTCATTTTTGTAAAAAGCATTGCGATGTTTAGATGATTTCTTTGTTTTAAGCACTGGCAATCTAATGGAGTAAACCCGTTCCGCATTAGCGGCGTGGTCTTGTGATTGATCTTATTGTTAAATAGGTTAAGTAGATTTCTCATACCAGTCCGATGACTGACTCGTAGTTTGTTTCACTTTGCAAACTCGGGTACCCCTATTTCTACACGGGCAACTTTTTATTCAGGTTTTAGCAGGCTTATTCTGGATAGCTATGGAGCTGAACATGGATTCTATCATTTCTATTATGCTGTTCAGACTTTATTATGTTTGATTCCGCTATAGACATTTTATACAAAGCTAAAACTGTATTTTGTACTAAATGTGATCCTGTTATACTGTGTAACTCTGATGATTATATTTGTTCCAGTGTAATCTGTTGTACATTATCCGGTGTAATTCTTTGTTTATGTTCTGCTATTATTGTTTATGTGTTATATTCCAAAGATTATCCTTGCTTCCGTGGCACGGGAGTTTAGGGTCATCACATCTGGTATCAAAGCTTTGGTTAACCTTAGTTCCGGGGTATAACATATTAACGAACTCGTCAGAAATAGAATCGAAAGTATTCTATAATGAATAACTCATTACAGATAGGATCAGTAATATCCTAGAGTGAGTATAGTAGAATAAAATACACCCCAATAGATGCATATACATTTAAATATATGTCTCTATGCTTTACAATATCTTTGCTGTTGGCCTGACTCTTTGTCTTCTATTTGCAGACATAGTAAAAAATGAGTGGTAGAAGCAGAAGCAGTAATTCTATGGTTCAACAATCTAATGAGCCAATCGTGCTCCCACCGCCAGAATCAGATATAGAAGCTCTGCTAAAGAAGTATCGAAATCTGGATGGAGCACCATTCTTGGGCAAAGAATCTATTATTGAAGCACAAGCATGGAGTTCCTAGTAGTATTGTTAGTGATCGTGATCCGATATTCGCTAGTAAATTCTGGGAAGCATTCCAGGCAGAGCTGGGAACAAAATTAAACCTTTGTACCGCATATAGTCCTCAAACAGATGGCCAACCTGAGAGGGTGAATCATATATTAGAAGACTTATTACGGGCATGTATTATTGATTTTGGTAGATCATGGGAAGATCACTTGCATTTGGCTGAGTTCTCATATAATAACAGCTATCAAGCGATCTTGGGAATGGCACCATTCGAAGCATTGTATGGTCGACCATGTAGATCTCCCGCATGTTGGGTAGAATCAGGCAATCAATTAGTATTGGGTCCCGACATGATTCATGAAGCTTCTGATAAAGTCAGTTTCATTAAGAAGCAACTGCAAACAGCTCAAAACCGACATAAGAGTTATGCAGATTCTAGAAGAAGAGATTTAGCATTCGCTGTTGTTGATTATGTATATCTGAGAGTTTCTCCGAAGAGAGGAGTAGTCAGATTCGAGAAAACAGGGAGTTTGGTGCCTAGATTTATTGGTCCATTTCCTATACTTGAAAGGATTGGAACTCTTGCTTATAGGGTTCAATTACCTGACTGGTTTCCAGGAGTGCATGATGTATTTTACATGTCTCAACTTCGGAAGCATGTGCATGATCCAGATCTAGTTGTAGAAGAAGCAGTGCAACAGAATTTGGATATTACTCCAAAAACAGCTGTGAGAAGAGAGCCGATAATGATTATTGGCAAAGAAACCAAAGAGCTAAGGAACAAGAAGGTTCATTTGGTCAAAGTGCAGTGGAGCGGATATCCTAGAGACTGTACATGGGAGACAGAAGATAACATCAAACAGGCTGTAACAACCCGAAAATCTGGGCCAGTTTAAAAATTTTATTTTGGCAATTTTAGCGAATTTTGATTATTTAAAATGAATTATTTTAAATAATATCGACGAGAAATTTATTTTGAATATAATTCGAACGTATATATATTATACGCGTCGTCGTTAGAATATAAATATTTATATATAATTATAAATAGAATTGAAAATGGCGCGGTAGTTCGATAATTCGATTTCAAACTTCAATTTAACATACCGGGTGCAAAACAATCCGGATTTTAGTGAAACCAAAAACATTAGGATCTAATTGATGATATCTTTCCAACGAATCCGAAAAATCGAAATTTCATAGCGGGAATCAAAAGATATGTCCAGTTGAAAATTCTGAATAGTCGCTATGGAATTCAGGCCCTTAAAAATGGACATTTTGCAAATGACCTCGGATTTCGACGAAACCAGTTTTGTTGGGACCGTATCTTCCCCACATAGCCAGATTTATTTTTCTGGAATTTTTCGAATCAGTTTGTAGCCCCGGCAAATTAAAATGTACGTTCAAATTGAAAATTAAATGTTTTATACTTTAATTTGAAGAATAACTGACTGTAACAGTCGAAATGGCCTACGAAACCTATTCCATTATGTCCGGGACGGGGGTAATTAGCTAGGGGCAGTAGTCATTGGGAAAGATTTGGAGTTCAGAGTGTTAAACGACTAAAGTATAAATTATAAATAATAATATAAATATAGTGTATATACTCCTATTTTCTTTCTCTAGCCCTAACTCAGTCAAAAGAGGAATCCCACAGTCAACGCATTCCCAGCCGACACTATCCAAAACAGACGATTAAAAACCTTCAACCTTTCTTCCTCAAAATTTACGACATCGGTTCATCAATTTACGAAATTCCAACTGCAATCTTATGGAGGGTCATGAGATTTGCGGAATCAACGGCAACGATCGATTATCGTGGAGAGCCTTGGCTGATTTTGATGCTGAAACCACCTTCAGTCGCACATAAATCGAACGAGCTGGGGACCTACGAGTTGCGTGCCACTTTGGGCGTCGGAAGGGCGTTGGCGAGGGCTGCGAGCTGGGGTACTTCGATCAGGTGTCGGCGCATGATTGGTCGCTCGATTGCTTGGGGGGCGATGCTCTTAGGAAATGCCGCGGTCGACAATGGCACTTCGAAGACAGAGTGAATGAGTTTTCTTCGTGCTGGGAAGTGATAGAGCGAGGAAGAATGACGATTTTTACAGTAAGCATCTTTTTACTCCTTTTGTTTTCAGATTGAAAATTTAAATAGCATTGTATTTTACTTTATTTTATTTCTTTTTCAGAAAGTAAAAGTATACTGTGTTGAAGAAATAAAATATAGATTTGTTTAGAAATAAAATATAGATTTGTTTAGAAATATAATATAGATTTGTTTAGAAATAAAATATAGATTTGTTTAGAAATATAATATAGATTTGTTTAGAAATAAAATATAGATTTGTTTAGAAATATAATATAGATTTGTTTAGAAATAAAATATAGATTTGTTTAGAAATATAATATAGATTTGTTTAGAAATATAATATAGATTTGTTTAGAAATATAATATAGATTTGTTTAGAAATATAATATAGATTTGTTTAGAAATAAAATATAGATTTGTTTGTAAGTAAAAATGTGATTTTTATATATTGAACTTCGAAGTAAAAATTCGATTTTTATATATTGAATAGCGAAGTAAAAATTCGATTTTTACATATGTAGTGAAAGCGGACAACGAAGGTGACAAAAAGGCAAGAACGAAGAAGATTTATATCGAAGAAGAGTCAAGATGTTTGGATAGCTATATGTGAGTATTTCTCACCTTTCACTTTCTTTTTTTTCCTAGTTATATATAGATACTAGGATGCAGACGGTGCTTAGTAGCACCCGACACAACCGTCCACAGACCATGGACTTGTTTGTTTGGTTGCATAGATTAGTCAGATTATTTGATTTGAATTTGGTTGTTTGGTGAATTTGATTGATGTGTGAATGGCGTGGGCCTTCACTAGACCGGGGATAAGGCTAGGCCTCGTCCCGTTTCTAGTATCGTGCCGTTATGCCGCCGAAATTTTCTAAAATAAGTTAGAAAAATAAAAATATCATTTTATTTAAAGAATGAACTGAATAGAAGTTCATATGTTGGAATAAAATGTTTTGTTGTTAAAAATATAATTTTTAACGTGAATGTGAATAAATAAATATTCATTTACAAACCAGACGGTTTGTTTATGTACACCTATTTGAAGGACATTGATTGGGTCGATAAATTTTACACATCGCCCAACTGCACGAATAAAATATGCGTTTGATTGGTTGAAACCCCACACGGGTGTTGGGATGAAATTTGAAGTTCACTCATCCTGATTGATTAAATATGTCGATCGATTGATTGACAGGCTGTTATAAGCGTTAGATATCTATATTTGATGCTTATACAGTGTAGTGCACTTTGGTTGATGGTTGATTATTTTTCAATGCTATTATATGTGTGTAATGCATGAAAATCCATATAATTAACTTTATATGGTGATTGATTGGGCCTCATTCCAATTTAGAAAATAAAGAATATTATAAAATAAAAGTTCATGTGTTGACAGTACTCATCCATTGAGATTGGTCATGTGTTGAACGAAATATTTTAGTAATAAAATTTACATCTTTATCAATATAAAATAACGGTTCATGTGTTGACAGTACTCATCCATTGAGATTGGTCATGTGTTGAACGAAATATTTTGATAATAACAACTATTTTGAAAAAGAAATATTTGAAATAAAATATTTGAAATAGAAATTTATGAAGCCGTGTTGATTAGATTGACGCCATTTTGACGTAAACGATATTTATATCGATTTTATTAAATTTGAAATGAATTGAATTGAAAACGGTTTCGAAATGAATTGAATTGAAAACGATTTCGAAATGAATTGAAAACGGTTTCGAAATGAATTGAAAACGGTTTCGAAATGAATTGAATATAAAACGGTTTCGAAATGAATTGAATTGAAAACGGTTTCGAAATGAATTGAATATAAAACGGTTTCGAAATGAATTGAATTGAAAACGGTTTCGAAATGAATTGAATATAAAACGGTTTCGAAATGAATTGAATTGAAAACGATTTCGAAATGAATTGAATTGAAAATGATTTCGAAATGAATTGAATTGAAAACGGTTTCGAAATGAATTGAATTGAAAACGATTTCGAAATGAATTGAATTGAAAACGATTTCGAAATGAATTGAATTGAAAACGATTTCGAAATGAATTGAATATGAAAACGATTTCGAAATAAATTGAATTGAAAACGATTTCGAAATGAATTGAAAAAGAATTCAAATTGAATTGAAATTTGAATTGAATAGAAATGAATTTTAAAACGAATTTATAAAGAAGAATTCAATTTTGATTTGAATTGAAATGGAAGTTGAAGTTGCTTTTGAAACGAATTTTAAAACTATTTATATAACTCGTTTTAAATAGAAGTCGACGAAATATATATTATATATATAATATAATGGCCTGAATAGAACGCGCCGCGCCGCGGCAGTTCGTGAATTTCGACCATTTATTTCAAACGGACATTACGGGAGATCCGACCGTCGGATTCTCCTAAAACCGGAACCGTTGGGTTCGTATCGAAAAGAGCTTTCTAAAGAATATTAGAAATTAGAAATCTAACGGTTGGATTTGGAGATACGTCCAAATCAAATTCGAAAAAGGTCGCTGTAAGTGCAGTTCGATGGCCATTGTTGGAAATCGACTGTACGGGCCTTGATAAAATTATTAAAAATAGTAATAATTTGTGTAAAATCATAAGAAATGATTTAGAAAGAATTGCGATGAAAAACTCCATATTTGAAAAGATAAAAATAGATTTTTATTGAAATGAACTAGTTTTGAACTAGAATTACAATTCTATTTATTTTTAAATAAATAAATTGAATTTGAAATGGTTTTGAAAATAACCAGAATTTCCAATGATTGCATTGGAATGGATTTGAATCGAAATTGCCTTCGGAATATTTCGATGTTGGATTTCTTGATGATACAGATATTGTTATGGGAATTTGAAAGATATATATATATATATCGTTATTTCCAATGCGATATTTGTTAGTCGTAGAATTTGATATTGAATATAAGCCGATATATTTTCTATTCAGAGCCTTGTATTGAATATCAAATGTGATTTGGGTTTGTCGTGAATGGTGTCTTCACTAACACTGTTCTTGAACCCAGTTGAGAAAAGATTAAATCTTTTTATTTAGATTTAATGAAGTGTACCAATTCAATAATATTTAATTGGAATTGAATTGATATTGATATTGGGTTTATCGTGAACAGTGTTTTAAATAACACTCGTTCTTTAACCCGATAATTAATGGAATGATTTTTGGGTTTATCGTGAACAGTGTTTTAAATAACGCTCGTTCTTTAACCCGATAATTAATGAATGTGATTTTGGGTTTATCGTGAACCGTGTTTTAAATGACACTGATTCTTTAACCCAGTCGAAGATTAAAACTAAGTGGAGTTTTAATGAATCTTTAATTAGATTGAAATGATCGAAAATGGAGTATCACCAGTTTTGCTCCAGGTGATAGTTAAATCTTTAATTAGATTTGAACGTGAAATGGTAATTGAATTTACCGATAACACTGTGGTGTTAGATATGAAGTATTACCAGTTTTACTTCATGGGATGAATAGGTTGGGATGGGGAAATTAAAATAAATAATTACTTCGGTAAGGTTCGCTAATCCCGACTAGTTTGAATTGAGATTCAAAAATAGAATAAAGAATAAATTCAAGGAATTTATCTTGGATAAAATTAATGGGAACCTTTCCCTATGAATGTGAAATTTAGAAACTAACTGTCGGTTAGCCAAGCAGAATGGTTTTCTGAATATTGATCTGATGTTGGTTTCGGCCTTCGGGGTTAATATTTGGGGGAATTATTCTCTTGATTAATTTACGGTTAGTGACTAATGAATTGGAATGAGGCGTATGTTGTGTTTGTGTAACACTTATTTAAACTATACGCGAGTTATTCGGAAAGACCGGGTTTATCCCATTCTGAATAACTGATACGACGATAAGTCAAAGATGAAGACGGTGGTCGAAGACCAGAAGTCTTCACGTCGTTTGGGTGATTACTGATGATCTTGATTGGGCTGTACACCCAAGAAGATGGAAACAGTTAGTGATCGTCCAGACGTACTTGGAGATCGATGGATATGCGGGGTACTAGGTGCCTCCGGTTTCGTTCAGACCCAGAACGGACTTGTAAATGGACTGTGTGTCTGACATTGGATTTTAGTCTGTGTGATTGATCTCTATTAAATATATATCTGTTTGGCGGCGGAGAATTTATTCTCTTGCTTAACGCCCTTCTCTGAGACGTACGAGCTCAGGGGTTATATATTGATGGATATCAAACGCATGGAGTGAATTGCCTGTGTGGCGTGCCTAAGTGGCAATTGATCGAGGCTTCTGTTGAAAAGCAAAGTCTTGTGGTGATGATCAAAGCAAGGCCTTTGTGGCGTAGCTTTGTGTAACGTTTACTTCGCGTGTTTCACACCCGGTATGAACCAAAAACGGGAGACGGACCTCAGGGAGGGTCTGCGTTTCCTCCTAGCTAGAAGTGGCGTCAGTGGTTTTACACGCCCTGACGAGTTTGACTTATGTGGTTGTTGCTGTTGCGAGGCGCCTCGGTTAGATCGGACGATCCGGGTCCGATGGAGTCATTCGTTGGCTCGCTTACGCCCCAAAGGGCGGCGAAACGCAGTGTTCAGGATTTAAGTTTAATCCACATCGGTGGACCGGCCCTGTCGCTCCAAGGGTCGATGCGTTCTGATCCTGAGACTCGGGCTAGGCAGTCTCGAATCGGTTGAGGACTATCTTTTGCCTCGGTTCATAGACGGAAATCCAATTTCCAAATACGTGACATTTGCGGTTTTAATTGTAAAACTAGTATGGCGACATGATATATGGTACCCATGCCGCCTATAATTGATACTTATGATTTGAAGTTGTTTTATACACTATGCACTTATAGTAGTATCAAATAATTTGTTTTAAACGTACTAAGCATGTTTGGCTGTTATAAGGGAAAACCCTATCCTCGGCTGCGTTGCATTGTGTGATAGGACCTGGGTCTTATAACAACTTCATTTTTCTTTATTTAGCATTGCGCTGTTTTTTTTATGCACTGGTATTCTTGGGAGGAAACCCGTTCCGTGTTATACGGTGTTGTCCCTTGATTTACCTAGCTTTAAAAATAAAGATTAACTGTTTTAGTTCTCACACCAGTCACATGACTGACCTGGAGTTTATTGTTTTAACCTAAACTTTGGGTGCCCTTATTTTGACACGGGCAGCTAGTAGTTTTGGTTTTGCAGATTTATATTCACAGGATCCTTCTTTACAGCTGGAACGATATCCGGAAAGCTTTGTATCCGTATATCTCCTTCTAGTTGTGTATTGTATTATTTTCCGCTGCTATGTATTTAAATGTAATTTAAATCTCTGATATTTCTGTGTAATATTCATTTATACTCTGTATATTCTTGTAATCTGATGCATTGTTGTAATATACAATGAAATGTTCTTTTGTATGCGTTCTGTTGTGGCTTGTTCTCGAACTATCCGACACTTTCCTTTACGGGGAAGTTACGGGTTTTCACAGTTGGTATCAGAGCTTTGGTTTACAAAGCTCAGAGAACGAGGCACATTAGAACCCTACGAAAGAATTCATCAGATATTAGGTTAGTAATATCCAATGGGAATGACTCGTTAGAGATAGGATCAGTAGTATCCTAGAACGAGTGTGGAGAGTATATTTTTCAAATGAAAACAAATTTTGTTTTGAAAATTTAAATCAATTATTCGTATTTGATTATTTATCTGTATTGATTTGGACAGTCCAGTATATAAAGAATTTGCATATACGCCTTGCAAACGTATATTCAAAGTTTTAATATATTGGATAGATATAGCATCACGCTCTAGTCGCCCGGAGATGATATTGATGATAGCGATCGCATCATCAACATTTATGTTCGAGTTTCGAAGGTGTGATTTTCTATATATTTCCATTAGACTGGTGTGAGAACCAAAACTAATATAGCTAGAATACATTGTTGTGATTTGGCATCAAAACGTGATTTTCTTTATAGATATCAAAGTTATGAATTTCAAATGATAATTCACTAATTGATTGATGTTTGTGTTGTTTGTTTATTTGTTTGCTAATTTTTAGCCATTTAGCCTAACAGAACCAAATATTGAATTATATCGAAAATTGGTTGCGTTTGCTTGCATATACATATACTTATATTGAACAGGTCATAACAAGGAGGCTAGAGCAGAGAATAAAATTTGTTTGCCCGACAAATAGGTACATGTTTACTACATAATTTACTGTTTTGTTTGGGTGATGATGATTTTATGAGCCTATTGGCTAGCCGCTTGGCCTTTTCTTTTTCTTTTTGAGATCTGAAGGACCGGGGAAGCTATTTGAGATTTCCCGATGCTCCCATTGCAGGGGAGGTTATGGCGAAATTTTTCGAAAATTTAGGGTGTTAGCCAAATTTTTGAAAATTTTGAAAATTCTCAGAAACTGAAAAGTTGGAGAATGCAAGCCAGATCGAACGTAGAGTTGAATGATCAAACCACTTTCGACTTTGTTCCTTTTCGGGGACGAAAAGTTTTAAGTGGGGGAGATTGTAACAACCCGAAAATCTGGGCCAGTTTAAATTTTTTATTTTGGCAATTTTAGCGAATTTTGATTATTTAAAATGAATTATTTTAAATAATATCGACGAGAAATTTATTTTGAATATAATTCGAACGTATATATATTATACGCGTCGTCGTTAGAATATAAATATTTATATATAATTATAAATAGAATTGAAAATGGCGCGGTAGTTCGATAATTCGATTTCAAACTTCAATTTAACATACCGGGTGCAAAAAAATCCGGATTTTAGTGAAACCAAAAACATTAGGATCTAATTGATGATATCTTTCCAACGAATCCGAAAAATCGAAATTTCATAGCGGGAATCAAAAGATATGTCCAGTTGAAAATTCTGAATAGTCGCTATGGAATTCAGGCCCTTAAAAATGGACATTTTGCAAATGACCTCGGATTTCGACGAAACCAGTTTTGTTGGGACCGTATCTTCCCCACATAGCCAGATTTATTTTTCTGGAATTTTTCGAATCAGTTTGTAGCCCCGGCAAATTAAAATGTACGTTCAAATTGAAAATTAAATGTTTTATACTTTAATTTGAAGAATAACTGACTGTAACAGTCGAAATGGCCTACGAAACCTATTCCATTATGTCCGGGACGGGGGTAATTAGCTAGGGGCAGCAGTCATTGGGAAAGATTTGGAGTTCAGAGTGTTAAACGACTAAAGTATAAATTATAAATAATAATATAAATATAGTGTATATACTCCTATTTTCTTTCTCTAACCCTAACTCAGTCAAAAGAGGAATCCCACAGTCAACGCATTCCCAGCCGACACTATCCAAAACAGACGATTAAAAACCTTCAACCTTTCTTCCTCAAAATTTATGACATCGGTTCATCAATTTACGAAATTCCAACTGCAATCTTATGGAGGGTCATGAGATCTGCGGAATCAACGGCAACGATCGATTATCGTGGAGAGCCTTGGCTGATTTTGATGCTGAAACCACCTTCAGTCGCACATAAATCGAACGAGCTGGGGACCTACGAGTTGCGTGCCACCTTGGGCGTCGGAAGGGCGTTGGCGAGGGCTGCGAGCTGGGGTACTTCGATCAGGTGTCGGCGCATGATTGG
Organism: Allium sativum; assembly: GCA_030737875.1. NCBI lineage: Eukaryota > Viridiplantae > Streptophyta > Magnoliopsida > Asparagales > Amaryllidaceae > Allium > Allium sativum. The sequence goes on from CM060912.1 coordinate 157,133,172, forward strand.
TCGCTCGATTGCTTGGGGGGCGATGCTCTTAGGAAATGCCGCGGTCGACAATGGCACTTCGAAGACAGAGTGAATGAGTTTTCTTCGTGCTGGGAAGTGATAGAGCGAGGAAGAATGGCGATTTTTACAGTAAGCATCTTTTTACTCCTTTTGTTTTCAGATTGAAAATTTAAATAGCATTGTATTTTACTTTATTTTATTTCTTTTTCAGAAAGTAAAAGTATACTGTGTTGAAGAAATAAAATATAGATTTGTTTAGAAATAAAATATAGATTTGTTTAGAAATATAATATAGATTTGTTTAGAAATAAAATATAGATTTGTTTAGAAATATAATATAGATTTGTTTAGAAATAAAATATAGATTTGTTTAGAAATATAATATAGATTTGTTTAGAAATAAAATATAGATTTGTTTAGAAATATAATATAGATTTGTTTAGAAATATAATATAGATTTGTTTAGAAATATAATATAGATTTGTTTAGAAATAAAATATAGATTTGTTTGTAAGTAAAAATGTGATTTTTATATATTGAACTTCGAAGTAAAAATTCGATTTTTATATATTGAATAGCGAAGTAAAAATTCAATTTTTACATATGTAGTGAAAGCGGACAACGAAGGTGACAAAAAGGTGAGAACGAAGAAGATTTATATCAAAGAAGAGTCAAGATGTTTGGATAGCTATATGTGAGAATTTCTCACATTTCACTTTCTTTTTTTTCCTAGTTATATATATATACTAGGATGCAGACGGTGCTTAGTAGCACCCGACACAACCGTCCACAGACCATGGACTTGTTTGCTTGGTTGCATGGATTAGTCAGATTATTTGATTTGAATTTGGTTGTTTGGTGAATTTGATTGATGTGTGAATGGCGTGGGCCTTCACTAGACCGGGGATAAGGCTAGGCCTCGTCCCGTTTCTAGTATCGTGCCGTTATGCCGCCGAAATTTTCTAAAATAAGTTAGAAAAATAAAAATATCATTTTATTTAAAGAATGAACTGAATAGAAGTTCATATGTTGGAATAAAATGTTTTGTCGTTAAAAATATAATTTTTAACGTGAATGTGAATAAATAAATATTCATTTACAAACCAGACGGTTTGTTTATGTACACCTATTTGAAGGACATTGATTGGGTCGATAAATTTTACACATCGCCCAACTGCACAAATAAAATATGCGTTTGATTGGTTGAAACCCCACACGGGTGTTGGGATGAAATTTGAAGTTCACTCATCCTGATTGATTAAATATGTCGATCGATTGATTGACAGGCTGTTATAAGCGTTGGATATCTATATTTGATGCTTATACAGTGTAGTGCACTTTGGTTGATGGTTGATTATTTTTCAATGCTATTATATGTGTGTAATGCATGAAAATCCATATAATTAACTTTATATGGTGATTGATTGGGCCTCATTCCAATTTAGAAAATAAAGAATATTATAAAATAAAAGTTCATGTGTTGACAGTACTCATCCATTGAGATTGGTCATGTGTTGAACGAAATATTTTAGTAATAAAATTTACATCTTTATCAATATAAAATAACGGTTCATGTGTTGACAGTACTCATCCATTGAGATTGGTCATGTATTGAATGAAATATTTTGATAATAACAACTATTTTGAAAAAGAAATATTTGAAATAAAATATTTGAAATAGAAATTTATGAAGCCGTGTTGATTAGATTGACGCCATTTTGACGTAAACGATATTTATATCGATTTTATTCAATTTGAAATGAATTGAATTGAAAACGGTTTCGAAATGAATTGAATATAAAACGGTTTCGAAATGAATTGAATTGAAAACGATTTCGAAATGAATTGAATTGAAAACGGTTTCGAAATGAATTGAATTGAAAACGGTTTCGAAATGAATTGAATATAAAACGGTTTCGAAATGAATTGAATTGAAAACGGTTTCGAAATGAATTGAATATAAAACGGTTTCGAAATGAATTGAATTGAAAACGGTTTCGAAATGAATTGAATATAAAACGGTTTCGAAATGAATTGAATTGAAAACGATTTCGAAATGAATTGAATTGAAAACGATTTCGAAATGAATTGAATTGAAAACGGTTTCGAAATGAATTGAATTGAAAACGATTTCGAAATGAATTGAATTGAAAACGATTTCGAAATGAATTGAATTGAAAACAATTTCGAAATGAATTGAATATAAAAACGATTTCGAAATAAATTGAATTGAAAACGATTTCAAAATGAATTGAAAAAGAATTCAAATTGAATTGAAAGCAAATTGAAACGAATTCAAATTGAATTGAAATTTGAATTGAATAGAAATGAATTTTAAAACGAATTTATAAAGAAGAATTCAATTTTGATTTGAATTGAAATGGAAGTTGAAGTTGCTTTTGAAATGAATTTTAAAACTATTTATATAACTCGTTTTAAATAGAAGTCGACGAAATATATATTATATATATAATATAATGGCCTGAATAGAACGCGCCGCGCCGCGGCAGTTCGTGAATTTCGACCATTTATTTCAAACGGACATTACGGGAGATCCGACCTTCGGATTCTCCTAAAACCGGAACCGTTGGGTTCGTATCGAAAAGAGCTTTCTAAAGAATATTAGAAATTAGAAATCTAACGGTTGGATTTGGAGATACGTCCAAATCAAATTCGAAAAAGGTCGTTGTAAGTGCAGTTCGATGGCCATTGTTGGAAATCGACTGTACGGGCCTTGATAAAATTATTAAAAATAGTAATAATTTGTGTAAAATCATAAGAAATGATTTAGAAAGAATTGGGATGAAAAACTCCATATTTGAAAAGATAAAAATAGATTTTTATCAAAATGAACTAGTTTTGAACTAGAATTACAATTCTATTTATTTTTAAATAAATAAATTGAATTTGAAATGGTTTTGAAAATAACCAGAATTTCCAATGATTGCATTGGAATGGATTTGAATCGAAATTGCCTTCGGAATATTTCGATGTTGGATTTCGTGATGATACAGATATTATTATGGGAATTTGAAAGATATATATATCGTTATTTCCAATGCGATATTTGTTAGTCGTAGAATTTGATATTGAATATAAGCCGATATATTTTCTATTCAGAGCCTTGTATTGAATATCAAATGTGATTTGGGTTTGTCGTGAATGGTGTCTTCACTAACACTGTTCTTGAACCCAGTTGAGAAAAGATTAAATCTTTTTATTTAGATTTAATGAAGTGTACCAATTCAATAATATTTAATTGGAATTGAATTGATATTGATATTGGGTTTATCGTGAACAGTGTTTTAAATAACACTCGTTCTTTAACCCGATAATTAATGGAATGATTTTTGGGTTTATCGTGAACAGTGTTTTAAATAACGCTCGTTCTTTAACCCGATAATTAATGAATGTGATTTTGGGTTTATCGTGAACCGTGTTTTAAATGACACTGATTCTTTAACCCAGTCGAAGATTAAAACTAAGTGGAGTTTTAATGAATCTTTAATTAGATTGAAATGATCGAAAATGGAGTATTACCAGTTTTGCTCCAGGCGATAGTTAAATCTTTAATTAGATTTGAACGTGAAATGGTAATTGAATTTACCGATAACACTGTGGTGTTAGATATGAAGTATTACCAGTTTTACTTCATGGGATGAATAGGTTGGGATGGGGAAATTAAAATAAATAATTACTTCGGTAAGGTTCGCTAATCCCGACTAGTTTGAATTGAGATTCAAAAATAGAATAAAGAATAAATTCAAGGAATTTATCTTGGATAAAATTAATGGGAACCTTTCCCTATGAATGTGAAATTTAGAAACTAACTGTCGGTTAGCCAAGCAGAATGGTTTTCTGAATATTGATCTGATGTTGGTTTCGGCCTTCGGGGTTAATATTTGGGGGAATTATTCTCTTGATTAATTTACGGTTAGTGACTAATGAATTGGAATGAGGCATATGTTGTGTTTGTGTAACACTTATTTAAACTATACGCGAGTTATTCGGAAAGACCGGGTTTATCCCATTCTGAATAACTGATATGATGATAAGTCAAAGATGAAGACGGTGGTCGAAGACCAGAAGTCTTCACGTCGTTTGGGTGATTACTGATGATCTTGATTGGGCTGTACACCCAAGAAGATGGAAACAGTTAGTGATCGTCCAGACGTACTTGGAGATCGGTGGATATGCGGGGTACTAGGTGCCTCCGGTTTCGTTCAGACCCAGAACGGACTTGTAAATGGACTGTGTGTCTGACATTGGATTTTAGTCTGTGTGATTGATCTCTATTAAATATATATCTGTTTGGCGGCGGAGAATTTATTCTCTTGCTTAACGCCCTTCTCTGAGACGTACGAGCTCAGGGGTTATATATTGATGGATATCAAACGCATGGAGTGAATTGCCTGTGTGGCATGCCTAAGTGGCAATTGATCGAGGCTTCTGTTGAAAAACAAAGTCTTGTGGTGATGATCAAAGCAAGGCCTTTGTGGCGTAGCTTTGTGTAACGTTTACTTCGCATGTTTCACACCCGGTATGAACCAAAAACGGGAGACGGACCTCAGGGAGGGCCTGCGTTTCCTCCTAGCTAGAAGTGGCATCAGTGGTTTTACACGCCCTGACGAGTTTGACTTATGTGGTTGTTGCTGTTGCGAGGCGCCTCGGTTAGATCGGACGATCCGGGTCCGATGGAGTCATTCGTTGGCTCGCTTACGCCCCAAAGGGCGGCGAAACGCAGTGTTCAGGATTTAAGTTTAATCCACATCGGTGGACCGGCCCTGTCGCTCCAAGGGTCAATGCGTTCTGATCCTGAGACTCGGGCTAGGCAGTCTCGAATCGGTTGAGGACTATCTTTTGCCTCGGTTCATAGACGGAAATCCAATTTCCAAATACGTGACATTTGCGGTTTTAATTGTAAAACTAGTATGGCGACATGATATATGGTACCCATGCCGCCTATGATTGATACTTATGATTTGAAGTTGTTTTATACACTATGCACTTATAGTAGTATCAAATAATTTGTTTTAAACGTACTAAGCATGTTTGGCTGTTATAAGGGAAAACCCTATCCTCGGCTGCGTTGCATTGTGTGATTGGACCTGGGTCTTATAACAGCTTCATTTTTCTTTATTTAGCATTGCGCTGTTTGTTTTATGAACTGGTATTCTTGGGAGGAAACCCGTTCCGTGTTATACGGTGTGGTCCCTTGATTTACCTAGCTTTAAAAATAAAGATTAACTGTTTTAGTTCTCACACCAGTCACATGACTGACCTGGAGTTTATTGTTTTAACCTAAACTCTGGGTGCCCTTATTTTGACACGGGCAGCTAGTAGTTTTGGTTTTGCAGATTTATATTCACAGGATCCTGGTTTACAGCTGGAACGATATCCGGAAAGCTTTGTATCCGTATATCTCCTTCTAGTTGTGTATTGTATTATTTTCCGCTGCTATGTATTTAAATGTAATTTAAATCTCTGATATTTCTGTGTAATATTCATTTATACTCTGTATATTCTTGTAATCTGATGCATTGTTGTAATATACAATGAAATGTTCTTTTGTATGCGTTCTGTTGTGGCTTGTTCTCGAACTATCCGACACTTTCCTTTACGGGGAAGTTACGGGTTTTCACACAGGCTTATCCCAAGTGTATAGTGGACATCTCTGATTAGCTCTGGTGCAACGTACTTTTCCAGCATATTCTATTTTCCATTTTGTTTCCTACTTTAATATTGTTTCCTTTTCGGGGACGAAAAGTTTTAAGTGGAGGAGATTGTAACAACCCGGAAAATCAGAACCAATTTAAATTTTTTATTTTGGCTATTTTAATGAATTTAGAATATTTATAATAATTTATTTTAAATAATAACGACTAGAAAATTTATTTGAATCGAAGTTAGAACGAATAAATTTATTTTAATTATAAAAGGAGTTAGAAATGGCGCGGCAGTTTGAAAATTCAACTTTGAACTTTGACTGAATGTACAGGATTCAAAATAAACCGGATTTTAGTGAAACCAAAAATACCTAAATCTGTTTAAAAATATCTTTATAAGGAATCTGAAAAATTGAAATTTCATAGCGGGAATCAAAAGTTATAGCTAGTTGAATATTCAGAATGGTCGATATGGAATCAATATAGCCCTTGAAAATAGATATTTAGCAAACGACCTCCGTTTTCGACGAAACCACTTTGGTTGGATTCGGAATGTCAAATTATTGCTAGGTTTCATATTCCATAATTCTTGGAATTAATATATGAGTGTGGCAAAAGAAAACGCGTTTGGTAATTTCAACTTGAATTGGATCGACCAGAAAAGTCCATTTTCAAACGGTCTTCAAATTCGACAAAATTAATTTTGTTGGGACCGTATCGTCCCAACATAGCTAGATTTATTTTTCGGTATGTGGCCCCGGTAAATTAAAATGTATGTTCAAATCTTAATTTGAATGTTTTATATTTTAATTTGAAGAATAACTGACTGAAACAATCGAATAGCTTACGAAACATATTCCATTGTGTCCGGAATGGGGGTATTTAGCTAGGGGCGACAGTCGTTGGGTTTGAATTGGAGTTCGTATGGATAAAAGGGTATTTTTGGAATTAAATAAGTTAAAAATTAAAATCAATGGGCCAATAGGAATTCAACGTTCACTTTCTCGCTTCAGGAAAAACACCCAATAACCCCAAAACTGACGGCGGCTGTGCTTCCAAGTTCTCTCCTCGTTGTCTTAAACCACTCAATAAAATCACATGCTCCAGTTGGGAATTTTGTAGAGAATCCCTAGAGCTTTAAATCCATATCAACTTCATCAACTGTAGTTGTGTATTCGTTGAGATCCACCTCCTCGAAGTCCACCTGTTTGAGCCGCCACCGTGCCCTCTAGAAGCCATCAGACTGAATCCCCCTAGTGGCGCCGACGCGGGTTTTAGAGACCTTCGACGTGGTAAAGGCTGATTCCCTTCATACTACACGGATTGAACGAAAAATGGAAACCTAGTTTTGAATCGATAAGGAAGGTAACGACATTGTTTTAATTTAAATGGTTTTAACACTATAAAGCGTTGCAAAATATGATTATCGTATAAAAATCATATCTTTTTCGTATGTTGTCGAAATCCAGTGAAACAAGAGACATTGGACTCGTGACGACGTCTTCTACATTCTAGAAGAGACCGGAGAATTTTTGGAGCTTCCTACAATTTTAGAAGGAGTGGAACCCAATGTGAGCAATCTAAATTCAAATTGGAATAAAATAGCGATGTATAAATTAAGTGATGTATAAATTATATACGCATTGTATATCTCATATATGGGCGTTGTATAAATTATATAAGCGATGTATAAGTTGTACATGCGTTGTATAAATCATATATGCGTTGAATGGAATTGAAATGGAATTAAATTAATTTATATACATATACATACATATATATATATATATATATATATATATATATATATATATATACTCCCCTCGTCCACAGACCATGGACGATATAAATTGATTGTGTTGTGAATGATTGACTGTGGTTGAGAATAATTGACTGTGGTTGCAACAAATTTGGTTGTGTTTGTGTTATATTCATTGAATTATGAAAATGAATGATATTGTGGAAATCATTGAAATGAAAATATTGTAATGCTAAAAGGCTTAGGATAACAGAGGAGCCGTGTTAGACACGGTGCCGGTGCTAAATATCCTGCCATTATAATACTGAAATTTTCTGAAATATTCATGTGTTGTAAAATATTCATGTTTGAAATAAATTGTTTGAATGATGAAAATAATATTTTTAACATATATATGAACTGTTAAAAATAACCAAAGGTTGAAATAAATATTGATTGATTGAAAATAATATTTTTAACATATATATGCACTGTTAAAAATAACTAAAGGTTGAAATAAATATTTGTTGATTGAAAATAATATTTTTAACAAGTATACGAACTATTAAAAATAACCAAAGGTTGAAATATATAATGGTTGATTGAAAATAATATTTTTAACATATATATGAACTGTTGAAAATAACGAAAGGTTGAAATAAATATTGGTTGATTGAAAATAATATTTTTAACATATATATGAACTGTTAAAAATAATGAAAGGTTGAAATAAATATTAGTTGATTGGAAATAATATTTTTTTAACATATATATGAAGTGTTAAAAATCATCATGAATAGAAATAAATATTGGTTAGCTAGAAATATTATTTTTAGCTTAGATATGCATATATATGCACATTGTTGAATAGGTTATGGATAAACCGCTAAGAAGGGAAATAAGATTTTATGCTTGACAAATAGGTACATGTTTACTAGTTTTCTTTTTCTTTTAAAAGATTTTATAAGCCTAAGGCTGGCCGCTTGGCATTTTCTTTTTCTTTTAAAAATTTTATGAGCCTAAGGTTGGCCGCTTGGCATTTTCTTTTTCTTTTAAAGATTTTATGAGCCTAAGGCTGGCTGCTTGGCATTTCCTTTTTCTTTTAAAGAATTTATGAGCCTAAGGCTGGCCGCTTGGCATTTTCTTTTCCTTTTAAAGATTTTATGAGCCTAAGGCTGGCCGCTTGGCATTTTCTTTTTCTTTTAAAGATTTTATGAGCCTAAGGCTGGCCGCTTGGCATTCTCCTTTTCTTTTGGATTGACGAGGGCCCTGTGAGGTGATTACGGTTTTTTAAACCCCTCCCCGTACAAAGGATACTATGGCGAAATTTTTCGAAATTTAAAGGCGTTAGTGAAATATTTGAAGTGAAAAACGATTTAGAAACGTCGAATGAGTTATATTTATATACATAAATATAAATTAAATTAAACGAATAACGACGCGACAGTTCGCATTTTGGAATTGTAATTTTAAACGATTATACCGAGAAATCCGACCATCGGATTTCCCCAAAACTGAAACCGTTGGGTTCGCTTTGGAAAAATCTTTCCAACGATATAAAATTTATTGAGATCGAACGGTCAGATTGTGTGAAATGTTTAATTCAAATCTGAAAACAGCACCAGAATGAATTATATATATATAAATTAAAAACAAACAAATCGCGCGTGACAGTTCGCGTTTTGGAATTGTAACTTTAAACGATTATACCGGGAGATCTGACCGTCGGATTTTCCCGAAACCGGAACCATTGGGTTCGCTTTGGAAAAATATTTCCAACAATATAAAATTCGTTAAGATCCAACAGTTAGATTTTCCGAAATGTTTAAGTCAAATTTGGATGAGAGTAGCGCCAGGGCCATCGAATGACCTGAAACGTCGTTTGACGGAAATGGACTATTTTTGAATAAATAAAAATAGTGAAAAATCATTTTAAAATATTTTAAACAATGTGGAATGGAGACAAACCAATTTTACTTGGTTTATTAGATATTTTGATGGTTGGATGTATTTGACATGAAAATTATACTAATGGACTGAAATGTGGATGCCGAATAGTTTAACCATAGAATGAATTGATTTGAATTCTATATATGCGTGAATTATTTGAAAAGGCCAAGTTAATTCTTATCTCGAATAATTGATCGATAATGAAAAGTCGAAGGATGAAGACGGTGGTTGAAGACCAGAGATCTTCACATCGTTTGGATGATTATTTATGTCTTGATTGGGAGGCATCAATAGACAAGGTAATAAGTGGTGATCGTCCAGATGTACTTGGAGATCGACCGGATATGCAAGGGCCTCTCTCCTGTATTGGACATACAAGATGAGGAATAAGGTGCCTCCGGTTTCGTTCAGACCCAGAACGAACTTGTAAATGGATGTGTGTCTGACATTGGATTTTATTCTGTGTTGATTGATCTCTATTAAATATATATATATCTGTTTGGTAGTGGAGAATTTATTCTCTTGCTTAACACCCTTCTCTAAGACGTACGAGCTTAGAGGTTATATATCAATAGACACCAGTCGCATGGCGTAAATTGTCAATGTGGCATGCTAGGATGCAGTGATCAGGGCTTTTGTTGAAAAGCAGAGCCTTGTGGTTGATGATCAAAGCACGGCTGTAATATAGCATAACTTTGTGTATGGCGTTAATTCGCGAGCCTCACACCCTGGTTGTGAACCAGAAATGGGAGAGGACTTCAGGGAGGACATGCGTTTCTTTCTAGTTAGGAGTGGTGTCATGGTATGGAGCCTAGACATTTTTACTTATATGGATGATGGAAAGCGAGGCGCCTCGGTTATATCGGTCACTACGGTGCCGATGGAAGGTTTGGTCGATATATGACCAGTTTACATCCCATAGGGCGGGGAAATGTATTATTCAGGCATTTTAATCCACTTCGTGTGGACCGGCCCTGACGATCTAGGTGCAGTTGCGGCTGTATCCTGAGACACGGTAGGCTAGATTGTCTCGAATGCGGTAAGGACGATCCCTTGCCTTGGCTCATGGTGGAAATCTAACTTCCAGTACGACATTGATCGGTTTTGAATGTAAACCTATCTGTGGCGGCAAGTGACATGGGACGCTAATGTCGTCTATGATTGATACATTATGATTGAAATTGTTTTTGAAACATATATGCACTAGTAATAATATCAAATGATTTTGATTTATACGTATCAAGCATATTTTGGACATTATAAGGTAAAACTCTATCCTCCGGCTTGCGTTGCATTGTGTGATGGGACCTGAGTCTTATAATGTCTTCATTTTTGTAAAAAGCATTGCGATGTTTAAATGATTTCTTTGTTTTTAGCACTGGCAATCTAATGGAGTAAACCCGTTCCACGTTAGCGGCATGGTCCTGTGATTGACCTTATTGTTAAATAGGTTAAGTAGATTTGTCATACCAGTCCCTTGACTGACTCGTAGTTTGTTTCACTTTGCAAACTCTGGTGCCCTTATTTCTACACGGGCATCCTTGTATTCAGGTTTTAGCAGGCTTATTCTGGATAGCTATGGAGCTGAAGATGGATTTTATCATTTCTATTATGCCGTTCAGACTATGTTATGTATATTATGTTTGATTCCGCTGCAAACATTTTATATAAAGCTGAAAATGGATTTTGTACTAAGTGTGATCTTGTTATACTGTGTAACTCTGATTATTATATTTGTTCCAGTGTAATCTGTTGTACATTATCTGGTGTAATTCTTATTTCTATTCTGTTGTTATTGTTTATGTGTTATATTCCAAAGATTATCCTTGCTTCCGTAGCACGGGAGTTTACGGTCATCACACTTTACGTTAGCAGAAATATATGGGAATGAAATAAAGGAGGTTGAAGAAGAAAATAAAGGGGGTTTGGATGTACATCGTGAAGGAATGGAACCAGGCAACAGGGTGTAGTATGTTTAGGATCGAACGATGCAGAAGAAAACATTGGTGGTTCGGCCAAAATTTGGGATTTATAGAGTAAATTAGTTAATAACTTTTATTTAAGAAATTTAAATATTAAATTAAAACAATATATTTATATCGCTTATATCTCATACAGTAAACGGAAGGACTTTCATTTAAATCGGTTGTTTTTTTCCAGAAACTAGTTCGCGGTTAGAGGTTGCTAACTCGAGTTTAAACGAAAGTAATTAAAATGTAGTTAAATTATTATTAAGGGTTGATTAGTTAATTAACATCACTTATATTAAATTTTGAATCACTTCTTGCGTGGTACCAGGTTGAAACAAAGAGGCAGCGTATTCTTTTTGCGTGCTGAAGCTTCAAGTTCGTGAACAAGAAACAATGTGAGAATGAAATCGTAAAGAAAGTAACCGGCCTATTTCCTCCAATAAAAATAATTAGGTTAAGATAACTATTAATTAAGGTATAATATTTATTTATAATATTATATTTATTAAAATTATACATTATGGATTGCTTGCGGGGAACGACATGCGACAAAGCACGGATGTTATCGGGTTAAACATTGAACAAAGGCAGAGAATTGTATCGGCTTGCTGAAACTAATAATAAAGTAATTAGAAACATTAATGATTTTAAATAGGGAAATGTAATGATTTTTAATTTAAATCTTATAATTATAATATTATGATATGTGCATATGTGAATAGAACTAGACCGAACGAGGTGCGTTAGAACCGTGCAAATGAATACCACATTTTGGAACTATTCTGGACAAAGCTGGAACCAACTGGAATTTTTGATTAAATTAAACATATGTTTAATTTAGTTAAAACTGAATCACTTTAGCACTAAAAGGAAATCAATGTGAGTATAACTCACTCAGTTTGTCCCACTTATATTTGATATAAGTCGGGTTTTAAATTTTTGTGTCCTATGGTTGATTATTTTTGGATGACTACTGAATGTTTATTTATATATTGACTGAATGATTAAATTAAACATTTGTTTAATTTAATTGAAACCCAATCATTATTTTAATAATTATTTCCAATCGAGGTAACTTACCTTGTTTGTTACGTTTATAATAATATAAATGTATTAAATTAATTGATGGATGCTTGAATCTGCTGTTATTGGTTGATTGTTGTATTTATTAGTTGAACTATTTATTTCAGTCTATCATGATGAAGATATATTGTTTTATTTGAGGTAACCTATTTGGATGCGGGGAAAAGACGGGTTAGAGGGATCCAACAATATTCCTCACTTTTATTGATAATGTTATCATATATGTTGTCTATATATGATCGATGTGAAATTCGATGAGATAAACCCTTATTTCACAATCGGGTATTTTACAAGTAGGTTGGCCTTTTAATACTAATAATAAATGGTTAAATCGACTTTTAATCAAATCTTAAACGTTTTCAGATTATATTCCTTTGGGACATTGATTTTCGTTAGGAAAATTGACGAAGTTAAATTATAGAAATTATTTTTATACTGTAGCTAATTTTTGACTTATATTTTGATTAAAATAGAAGTTTATAAAGAAATGTCATAATTGTTTTTTATAAATATTTTTAAATGATTTATATAGCGATCTCTTATGTTTTATAAGCAAGAAAGAAGATTGTTAAACGGTTTGTGTTAACGAGTTGATAAATGGGTCTAGTTGATAATGTTAAAAAGTTTGGATGAAAGTTTTGGAAATCATATTATCATAATAAAATCCAAGTTGTGAATAAAGTTATGAAGGAGATTTCAAACATAAGAATGGTTTATAAGACCATATTTGAAATCAAATAGTAAATAAGTTTTTAATGATAGGTTTAATACCTGTTTTAGAGTTACAAACTCGTATCTATCTTAAGATAAGAACGTTGTCGATCAAGGTATGAGTGGTAATTAGAATACCCCAACTTGAATGACTTCGCTATTATCGAGGGATGGTATTAGTTTGTATGGGCAGAAGTTATTTAAAATAGTTTGTTGTTTGTTATTTCTATAAAGAATTATTACAACATAATTGCAAGAAGTTGAAATGTGATTAGTATTATTAGATTCTAAGAAATAAAAGAGACTGGTAAATAATATTGTGAATGTTGGATAAATTGGTAATGGATATGTTAAGGAAAGAATTTATTAAATAAATGATATATTATAAGAATGGTGATATTTGAAATGAAATTCATAACGTTGTTTGTAACACCCCGTGAATTCTATAACATTAAGCTTCACAAATTAAAGTATAATTAATTATAAATGAAAGAATTAAGGGAAATGGGTTACGCCATTGCGTTTGTCTCGGAATTCTGCTTAAGATAGAGTCCGAGTTTGCGTGAAACGGACTTCGTATGAAGGAGTTATGACCTTCGGAAGTTTCAGATTAAAATTTAAATTCAAACAGCTCAGTTTAAAATTCGAAATTCGAAAAACAGGTTCAAACTGGGCTGGGCGGGAAAATTCCTGCCCAGAGACCAGGTCGACCATAGGGTCGACCATGGTGTCGACCTGGCCACCCCAGGTTGACCATAGCGTTGACCTACCTGGTTGACCTGGCTGGCTAGGTCTGGCTCTGGCTCGAATTTCTGTGGCTCGGTGTGTCACTAGGGATGACATGTCACCTCTTGATTGGTTCTTTGAACTTTGTATGGTCTAGATTCCTCCTGTCTTCATCTGACAGCTCAAAACAATTTAAAAATCTATAAATACACCCTAAGTTTCAACTGAAAATTCACACAAAAAAATTAGATGGGAGTCGTCATGCTGCCAGGGAGGAATTGAGCATAGCCGTCAAGGGAGAAAAACCTAGAGACGAATCAAATTAAGAAGAAGATAAAAGTTTAATCAAATTAATCAACACAACATTAATCTACCCAAAGGAGCGCATCTCAATTTCAGAATTCAGAATCCAGAATTCAAGATTCTGCATTCATTGTAAGTATAGTGACCTTTCAGAATATGAATAAAAACTGTGATGTGATTCAATGTAAATGAAAATAGAAATTGTGTTATTGTAATGATGTAAATTCTGTGTATTGTAATGATTCTGTCATGACTTGTGTGTTGATATTTGTGGCATAAATTGATTGATGCAAGCCTATTCGACATTTGTATATGAAAGTAATAACGATAGCAAGTTGTGGCAAAAACTAGAAAATTGATCCCTTTATGTTTATGTCGATGGCATGGACTATGTACAATCCCTTAGTCTAAGTTAGAATTTATGTAAACATGTTATAGATTTGAGACCTTTTATGCCTACATCACCCAAAACCTATGATATCATTCTTATGTTTATTTGCAAGTATAATTGGATCTATGTTAAGTATCGTTTGGGTTTCATAAACTATGCAAGTTCATGTTGAAATAGGCTATATGATTAGATGTTAAAATTGGACATTTTGGTGAATATACAACATGCTAGTTTTGTGGTTGACATTATGCCAAGTTAAACATGTTTAAACACACGTTTGTATTAGCCTAAACTATGCCATTTCATATGTCACCACTTAGTTATACTTTGATTTGAATGCAAGTTCACATGACCCATATTATATGTTAGTTGAATCGCTAAATTGCAAGTTCATGCGCCACACAACTTTATGTATTACATGTTCTTGATTTCCCCTTTTTCTCACGTTTATAAAGTTGGGCTGAATTGTGACAAGCCCAACACATGTTATAATGTTGCGAACAAACGGGGGTAATAACGTTGGGTGTAAAAACATTGAAAAATATATGTTGGCATGGTTGGCACATGCCAACGACAATGACATTTAAGCGGTATGAATTGATATACCCAAGAATAAAATATATGACATTTACATATATAATTGAGAAGTAATAAAATATGTAAATTTAGAAAACACGATATGCTTAACCCAAGGTTGGATTAAGTTGTGATGTAAACCTGCCCGGACCCGCCCGGCTGTCCAGTAGTCACAACAATACCTATCCAATGTGGGTGGTTAAGCATTGAGCCCAATAATGACCCGAGGTTAGACTGAGCTACGGTGTAAACCTGCCTGGAACCGACCGGCACATCCAGTAACTGTAGCAATACCTGTTTAATGTGAGTGGTCTGGTGCTCAAAGAGGCTAAGGACAGATGGTAGGGTTAAGTCAACTGTAACACTTAACCAAATTCAACATGTTAACGAGAATTGATGGGTGGGGGTTAGGTTAATACAGAAACTTAACCACTTAACATGTTTGACTAGAAAATCCTGGTAACGAGGGACCCATTTCAGTAGTAACCCAAGTTAGGTATCATGGTACCCTGAAACTAGGCAGGGTGGGGCACGATTACTGGGCTGATTGTAAGCGGTCAAAGCGACGGCGGTGGGTGCAACAGTGTAGGTTCTAACGGGGTGCGGGCGTGCACACACTCCGGAGCAGACAAACAGGGCTCTGGGGGTACCAGTAGTATAACCTATGCCTTCTAGAATTTGTGTCGGGGCCGCCACCATGGGTCTTGATACACCCCATGGTGGGACCAGCATAGGTATCTACAATTCTTGGGGGCCGTATGACACATGTTAACGCGAGTAGGAGCCGATCTTTAGAAAATGGGGATCACTTCACCCTCAGCATGGGGTGCCAGATAAAATAAGCTCAAGTAGGTGCAGAGATATAGTATGGGTGTGATAGTACATTCAATTCTAAACGACACTTCCTTAGTTGGTGACACTATCCTATTTTCAGTTTATATCTATCATGCCCTTTTCTTATTCACATACTGAAGAGTTACTAGATTTACTCAGGCTTTATGTCTGACTCTATTTTCTTTTCGTCTTCTTTTCTTTCGTTTTCCCCCAGGTCCACAGGGAGAAAACAACTCAGCTCAGTCAGACTCTTTACAAGCTCCAAGACCGTAGATGTATGATTTGGATCTCTTTTGCTCGGATTATGGCTTTGGATATCACTATGGGGATTTTTGTCAATTTATTTATGTTTTATGCTTCTTTAATAATCAAGACAGTAATGAGGTTGTAATGTTGACAGTATTTTGAGACAATTATGGAAATGTTTTGTTTGAACACATATTGATGAAATAAAAGTCTGTTTGGTTTCCGCTGTTTAAAATATGTGTATTTATATCTGTCTTGAGTTTATCTGTGGCTTTTACTTATAAACCTCCTCCAAAGTTAAGGCATTCCCTTTGTGAGTGACCTTAACGGAGGTGGGGTGTTTCACTTGGTATCAGAGCATATGTTTACTGGATAAGATAAAAGTTTTTGAAATTGTTTTCAAAAGAAAGTTTAAAGAAGCATTTTTCAAGAAAAAGTGTTATGTTTATAAAAAGAAAAAATCCCCCAAAGCCATGTGCCCTATCTATCTCTCTCTATCCTTCATTTTGAATTTTTCCTTTCTGTTTCAGCATGTCTGTGGACCCTACTTCTCAGCTACATATGCTTTTACTCCTCCTCCTCCTCTTCGTGAACCAGCAAACGGGAGAATCGCCGAACAAGAAGACGGATAATAGTCTAGGAGGAAAGGACCACAACAATAATAACAAGGCACGTAAGAAAAGGAAATGTTATTTCTGTGGCATTGTTGGACATGTAGTGAACGACTGTAGAAAGAAGAAGAGGAAGATGAGTGCTACTTGCTTCTATTGCGGTGAGGCTGGATACATGGCTAAGGACTACCCTAAGAAGCAAGGGCAAGGCCCGCAAGCAGGACCTTCTGGGGGTACCTCTTTAACTTCTTCTCCTAGATGCTTTGTTTTATCCTGCTTATCTTCTCAATCCTATCTTGAGAACTTTAGGTAGTAATATTTCTGTAGAAAGTGTAGTTTATCTTTATGATCATCCAGTTCGCACACTTTTTGACTCGGGCGCATCACACTCTTTTATTTCATCTGCCTTAGTAGAATCTCTGCATCTAGACACTAGTATGGTAGACGACCCCTTAGTAGTTTCAAATCCAGTTGGGGGCTCCGCTTACTTGTCAATGGTTTGTTTGGGTTTGAAAATCTCTATTCTCAGCGTTGAGTTTAGTTGTAATGCCTTTGTTTTGGGCTTCTCGGGATATGGTTTGTTCTTAGGAATGGACTGGTTATCCAGTAATAGTGCCATTCTTGATTGTGAGAAAAGAGTAGTTAGACTCTTGACTCGGCTTGGTAACACTCTAGAAATTTCTTGTAATCCCTTGAATGTTGTTATGCTTAGTTATCTAGAGTCGCTTGATGCTTCTGATGAGAATTTGCAATCAGTTAGAGTAGTCCGGGAATATCCAGATGTCTTTGAGGAGGTGAAAGGCTTACCTCCGAGGCGGGAAATAGACTTCCGCATATATCTTGTGGATAATGCAAAGCTGTAGCTTTACCTGTCAGACACATGGCTCCAAAGGAGAGAAAGGAGCTCAGTAAGCAGGTTAAAGAACTTCTCGAAAAAGGGTTCATTAGAAGGAGCATTTCGGAATGGGGTGCTCCAGTGGTGTTCACAACCAAAGCGGACGGTTCGCTTCGCCTTTGCGTTGACTATAGGGAGTTAAACAAATTGACCAAGAAAAATAGGCACCCTCTTCCCCGAATCGACGATTTGTTTGATCAGCTTGTAGGAGCGACGGTCTTCTCCCAACTTGATCTGGCAACTGGGTTCCATCAGCTAAGAGTAGCTGAAGATAGCATTGATAAAACGGCGTTCAGAACCCCAGACGGTTTCTTCGAGTGGCTTGTCATGCCTTTCGGCTTGACAAACGCACCCGCTTATTTCGTAGACCTAATGAGCAGGGTGTTCAGAGAATTCCTCAACAAATTTGTGGTTGTCTTCGTAGGTGATATCTTAATCTTCTCAAAGAATGAGGAAAAGCATGCTCAGCATCTGAAAGAAATCATGGAAACTCTCCGTACACATCAGCTAAAAGCCAAATTCTCCAAATGCCACTTTTGGAGAAAGGAGGTAAGATTTCTGGGGCGTATAGTGTCCAAAGAGGGGTTGGCTGTGGACCCCGCGAAAGTGGTGGCAGTGCAAGATTGGAAGACACCAAGAAATGCAACCGAAGTTCGAAGCTTTCTTGGGCTAGCCGGTTTTTACCGAAAGTTTATTAGGGATTTCGCGAAAATCTCAGCTCCACTCACAAGGCTAACAAAGAATAATCTGGCATTCACTTGGGATTTGGACTGCGAGTTTGCTTTCCAACGATTAAAAAGGGCTCTCACAACAGCCCCAGTTCCGACTTTGCCAGATGGAAGCAAAATGTTCACGGTATACACGGATACATGTGGAATAGGACTAGGCACTATCCTAATGCAAGAAGGAAGGGTAGTAGCTTATGGCGGAAGACAATTGAAAGTTGATTAAAAGAACTACCCAACCCACGATCTGGAGCTGGCCGCCATCGTCTTTGCGCTTAAGTCTTGGCACCATTATCTCCTAGGTGAGAAGTTTGAATTATACACTGACCATAAATCGTTGAAATATCTCTTCTCGTAGAAGGATCTTAACTTGAGGCATCAAAGATGGATGGAGTTTCTTACCTCGTATGACTTTGAAATTTCCTGTACTCCCGGAAAAGGAAACGTAGTAGCAGACGCGTTGAGCCGAAAGAAACTGACCTTAAGCCCGCTCTTTGTGGAAAGGAAAAGCTTGGAGTATATAGCCAGTTTTAACATTAGGCCCTCCTCGGATTTTGTACCGGGTTTGCTAGCATCTCTCAAAGTACGGCCTACTCTCTTAGACTCAATAGGGGCTGCACAACGTGAAGACCCTCAGCTTGCTGATGTGATTGATAAACTTATTAGGGGTGATACATCTAGTCACCTCAATAGATACATCATCGATGATAAGGGTTGGATGAGGCGAGATGGAAGATTATGCATCCCACAAGCAAGGGAGTTGACAAAGAAGGTTCTCGAGGAAGCGCATCATTCCAAGATGACTATACACCCTGGCGGTGATAAGATGTACAAGGATATAAAAAGGACTTTCTTTTGGAGCGGCATGAAGCAAGACGTGGCTGATTTCGTTTCTAAGTTCATGACCTACCAACGGGTCAGGGCGAAACAGAAGAAACCTGGAGGACTACTTCATCCTTTAGAGGTCCCACAGTGGAAGTGGGATAGCATTTCAATGGACTTCATTGATGGATTACCTAGGTCGAGAAGAGGCAATACTAACATTTGGGTAATAGTGGATAGGCTTACTAAGAGCGCCCACTTCATACCTATCAAGAGTAGAAGGACTGCCTCATCTCTAGCATCTCTTTATGTCAAGGAAATAGTTCGACTCTATGGGATACCCTCCAGCATTGTTAGTGACCGAGACCCTATCTTCACAAGTGAGTTTTGGCGGAGTCTGCAAGAAGCTGTAGGCATACAGTTATGTTTGAGCACGGCCTATCACCCCCAAACCGACGACCAGACAGAAAGGGTGAATAGAGTTTTAGAGGATCTTTTAAGACTTTGCGTTCTTGACTTTGGAGGGACGTGGGAGGATTACCTTCCTTTAGTGGAATTTGCCTACAACAACAGCTACCAAGCTACCATGGGCATGGCACCCTTCGAAGCCTTGTATGGAAGACCGTGCAAATCACCAACTTGTTGGTGGGAGTCTACATATAATCTTATACTTGGGCCAGACATGATTCGAGAGACTTCAGAAAAAGTGGACTTGATACGGAAAAGGATGAAGACAGCCCAAGACAGACAAAAATCCTACGCCGACAAAAGAAGGACCGACCTTGAGTTTGAGGTTGGGGACAGGGTTTTCCTTAAGGTATCCCCTTTAAGGAACATCATTCGCTTTGGATCCACAGGAAAGCTAGTACCAAGATTTGTAGGAACATTTCCTATCATCGAGAAGGTTGGGAAGATGGCCTATAAATTAGAGCTGCCCAAGAGACTGGCTGGAGTTCACAATGTCTTTCATGTTTCTCACCTCCGAAAGTGTTTGCATGAGTCTGCGGAAGTGGTGGAACCTAACATTCTAGAAGAAGCCGAAGTGGAACGTGAAGCAACTGTGAGGTGAGTTCCAACCCGCATCTTAGGAACTGAAGTGAAAAAGCTACGCAACCGCGAAGTTTTAACTCGTTAAAGTTCAGTGGAGCGACGCCGAGGAAGACGCGACTTGGGAAACTGAGGACAGAATACGCGTTGCCTACCCTCTTCTTTTTGAGGTTACATCTTTGATCTCTCTTTTTCCTTAAGTTATGCCTTATCTATCTTTTTAGGTATATCTCCTCGGTCCTTTTCCTAACTCCTTAGGTAGAAAACAAATGGATGCAAACATGTATTTGAAAACATGTTATGGATGATGGCTGCAAATGGTTGCTTGTGATTGCTAGTGGTTGCTCGTGGATGCATATACACACCCACCCTAGGTTATAGATCGGCTCAGTCACTTCATATTGCATATGCATATATATGTATTCTCATTTGTATATGGTTGAAACTTGATATGCTGTCATATGGTCGTCGCATTTGTATGAATAGTTGTGCACTCATATATTATGAGTAGGAAAAATTTGCATACATAATGGATTCATGACACTTACATGATTCACATTAAGGAGGTCAACTGAATCAGTAGACTGCCTTGCACACATAATGGATTCATGACACTTACATGATTCGCATTAAGGAGGTCAACTGAATCAGTAGACTGCCTGATTTCTGCATTAGATAAGGACATGTATACACACTTTGCATATGATCACGAAGCATTAGAAGTCTTTTAAGGATAGTGGATGCTTGTGTTTGTTGGTTGAGTAGATGGGCTGTTGGATGGTAGGATATACATTCTTCCTAACTAGAAGATTTCGGGGACGAAATCCTTTTATGGGGGGAGAATGTAACACCCCGTGAATTCTATAACATTAAGCTTCACAAATTAAAGTATAATTAATTCTAAATGAAAGAATTAAGGGAAATAGGTTACGCCATTGCGTTCGTCTTGGAATTCTGCTTAAGATAGAGTCCGAGTTTGCACGAAACGGACTCCGTATAAAAGAGTTATGACCTTCGGAAGTTTCAGATTTAAATTTAAATTCAAACAGCTCAGTTTAAAATTCGAAATTCGAAAAATAGGTTCAAACTAGGCTGGGCGGGAAAATTCCCGCGCAGAGACCAGGTCGACCATGGTGTCGACCTGGCCGCCCCAGGTCGACCATAGTGTCGACCTGGGTGTCGACCTGCCAGTCGACCTACCTGGTCGACCTGGCTGGCTAGGTCTGGCTCTGGCTCGAATTTCTGTGGCTCGGTGTGTCACTAGGGCTGACATGTCACCTCTTGATTGGCTCTTTGAACTTTGTATGGTCTAGATTCCTCCTGTCTTCATCTGACGGCTCAAAACAATTTAAAAATCTATAAATACACCCTAAGTCTCAACTGAAAATTCACATAAAAAAATAAGATGGGAGTCGTCATGCTGCCAGGGAGGAATTGAGCATAGCCGTCAAGAGAGAAAAGCCTAGAGACGAATCAAATTAAGAAGAAGATAAAAGTTTAATCAAATTAATCAACGCAACATTAATCTACCCAAAGGAGCGCATCTCAATTTCAGAATTCAGAATCCAGAATTCAAGATTCTGCATTCATTGTAAGTATAGTGACCTTTCAGAATATGAATAAAAACTGTGATGTGATTCAATGTAAATGAAAATAGAAATTGTGTTATTGTAATGATGTAAATTCTGTGTATTGTAATGATTCTGTCATGACTTGTTTGTTGATATTTGTGGCATAAATTAATTGATGCAAGCCTATTGGACATTTGTATATGAAAGTAATAACGATAGCAAGTTGTGGCAAAAACTAGAAAATTGATCCCTTTATGTTTATGTCGATGGCATGGACTATATACAATCCCTTAGTCTAAGTTAGAATTTTTGTAAACATGTTATAGATTTGAGACCTTTTATGCCTACATGACCCAAAACCTATGATATCATTCTTATGTTTATTTGCAAGTATAATTGGATCTATGTTAAGTATCGTTTGGGTTTCATAAACTATGCAAGTTCATGTTGAAATAGGCTATATGATTAGATGTTAAAATTGGACATTTTGGTGAATATACAACATGCTAGTTTTGTGGTTGACATCATGCCAAGTTAAACATGTTTAAACACAAGTTTGTATTAGCCTAAACTATGCCATTTCATATGTCACCTACTTAGTTATACTTTGATTTGAATGCAAGTTCACATGACCAATATTATATGTTAGTTGAATCGTTGAATTGCAAGTTCATGCGCCACACAACTTTATGTATTACATGTTCTTGATTTCCCCTTTTTCTCACATTTATAAAGTTGGGCTGAATTGTGACAAGCCCAACACATGTTATAATGTTGCGAACAAACGGGGGTAATAACGTTGGGTGTAAAAACATTGAAAAATATATGTTGGCATGGTTGGCACATGCCAACGGCAATGACATTTAAGCGGTATGAATTGATATACCCAAGAATAAAAGATATGACATTTACATTTATAATTGAGAAGTAATAAAATATGTAAATTTAGAAAACACGATATGCTTAACCCGAGGTTGGATTGAGTTGTGATATAAACCTGCCCGGACCTGCCCGGCTGTCCAGTAGACACAACAATACCTATCCAATGTGGGTGGTTAAGCATTGAGCCCAATAATGACCCGAGGTTAGACTGAGCTACGGTGTAAACCTGCCTGGAACCGACCGGCACATCCAGTAACCGTAGCAATACCTGTTTAATGTGAGTGGTCTGGTGCTCTAAGAGGCTAAGGACAGATGGTAGGGTTAAGTCAACTGTAACACTTAACCAAATTCAACATGTTAACGAGAATTGATGGGTGGGGGTTAGGTTAATACAGACACTTAACTACTTAACATGTTTGACTAGAAAATCCTGGTAACGAGGGACCCGTTTCAGTAGTAACCCAAGTTAGGTATCATGGTACCCTGAAACTAGGCAGGGTGGGGCACAATTACTGGGCTGATTGTAAGCGGTCAAAGCGACGGCGGTGGGTGTAACAGTGTAGGTTCTAACGGGGTGCGGGCGTGCACACACTCCGGAGCAGACAAACAGGGCACTGGGGGCACCAGTAGTATAACCTATGCCTTTTAGGATTTGTGTCGGGGCCGCCACCATGGGTCTTGATACACCCCAAGGTGGGACCAACATAGGTATCTACAATTCTTGGGGGCCTTATGACACATGTTAACGTGAGTAGGAGCCGATCTTTAGAAAATGGGGATCACTTCACCCTCAGCATGGGGTGCCAGATAAAATAAGCTCAAGTAGGTGCAGAGATATAATATGGGTGCGATAGTACATTCGATTCTAAACGAAAATTCCTTAGTTGGTGACACTATCCTATTTTCATTTTATATCTATCATGCCCTTTTCTTATTCACATACTGAAGAGTTACTAGATTTACTCAGGCTTTATGTCTGACTCTATTTTCTTTTCGTCTTCTTTTCTTTCATTCCCCCCCAGGTCCACAGGGAGGAAACAACTCAGCTCAGTCAGACTCTGTACAAGCTCCAAGACCGTAGATGTATGATTTGGATCTCTTTTGCTCGGATTATGGCTTTGGATGTCACTATGGGGATTTTTGTCACTTTATTTATGTTTTATGCTTCTTTAATAATCCAGACAATAATGAGGTTGTAATGTTGGCAGTATTTTGAGACAATTATGGAAATGTTTTGTTTGAACACGTAATGATGAAATAAAAGTCTGTTTGGTTTCCGCTGTTTAAAATATGTGTATTTATATCTGTCTTGAGTTTATCTGTGGCCTTTACTTATAAACCTCCACCAAAGTTAAGGCATTCCCTTTGTGAGTGACCTTAACGGAGGTGGGGTGTTTCATTGTTTTTACGAATGTTAAGTTAAACTGATTAGTTAGTGAACTTATATTTTATAAAAGGAAATTTGTTCCAGTTTGATAATTGAAAATGGTTTTGGCGATTGTTTTGCAAATAATGTTAAATGGAAAGCTGGATACAGTTATGGTTATTTTCTAAGTATCGGAAATAAATGTTTTGAGAATATTCTTATTTTAAAATAAGAAGTAAATGTTGAGTTTTAATTATTGTAAAAGTTAGAAGTTTTAATTAACAAACATTTAATTAAAAAGGGACTAAGTGATGCTAGATACCAAACTAGTGAATTCATTTTTATTTTTATGGTTGAATGGTGTTTATATTTGATAGTTAAATGACCGACTATCAGATCTGGCCTATATGATTTTTGGTACGGAAGGACCGGGATATTTTATATTCGAAAACCATTCTGACCAGGAAATACGTAAACGTTGAACATATCAGAAGATGATCGAGATGGAGCATTGAAGACCGTGGATCATCATGAGCGGAAGAACTACTCGTTGAATATCTCTAGGTCGCTCCCGGAGATATTTTGACTTGTGATTCTATCGTGATTGAAATATATGGATTTGTAAGGACTACTCGCTACTGATCTTTTGGATGGGTAGGAGGGTGCCTTCGGTTCATCCTTTTCCTGGATGACTTGTATGGACGAATGTCTAATAGAGTAAACCTAATAGGTTACGGGTTGATTACCTCAAACGTATTTACGTTTTGTGGCGGAGTAATTCGTTTCTCTTAGCTTTATACCTGTATTATTTTTAGGGAAATCAATTTGTGATTTGGCAGGTTTCACGATGTGACATTCAAAGTAAATGGTGGTGTGTTGTTCTAGTAGATAACGTAGCCTCAAGCCTTACAACCGGGAAATGACAAAAAACGGGCAGGCAACACGGCTTGTTGGATCGCACCCAAGTAGGATGTATTATCACTGATCTAGAGAAATTTTTTATTTGTTATTCTTTCGATTCTATATCTCCTTGAAAGGACGGTGGGCCCTTAAAACCATAGGGTGATAATTCTTTTGCAACACTCAAGCTAAATGAGTAGGCGGTCATGCGTGGCCGGCTTGCAAGATGTTCTTTTTAAACCCCAGTGTATCCTCCTCTAGAGTACGCTGATCGGGAAGTGGTCCCATACCTTGTCATAGTTGGAATCCAATATCCAGTAAGTACTTGAGGTTTGTGATTATATAATGAATGTGTGGAGCATGAGATGAAAGCATTCTGCTACTTGGTTATTTACTTGATTTACATCACTGTTGTAACGAACCAAGGATTTTCAACCCTAAAAATCGCATATAAACATCATGTCGAACATTCAAGCATCAAAAACACATGAACGTTATTAGAAAGAAGTTAGAGGGTGAGGTAAGAAAGAAAGAAGTATTAGACTAGAAGATGAAGAACCAATATAACACAAAGTCTCACATTGCAGCGGAACAAAATATAATATAGAAATAAATATTTTACTGAGAGCTTTAAAAATACTAACAATCATCAGAGTACAACACGCATCTGGACAGTTATGATAATCTTTTCTCATATACAATCACACAGCGGAATATATAATATCATACGTCGGAACTCTTCCAACTCGTCTCTTCATAGCATCCGATAACCTAAACTTGTACAACTCGGTCTAACCTGAGCATTTTACAAACGCAGGATCAGTTTGGTGAACCAGAGTGAGAAAAACATATTAAATTTAAAGTTATCATAAACCTTGATTTTATAGTCAAAATCTTTTCGAAAGAAAAGGATAATTGTAAGACCAAATCCACACATAAATACATACGGTTTTTACCTTACGATAACCCAAAACATTTTTTTGAAATCATTGTTATTCTGATATTATAATATTGTCTAAATACAAATAAATATCAATCTAGTGGAACGCTTGCATCTCACGCTCCATATATATATTATACAATCAAAATCGTGGGCGTTTATTGGAGAATGGATTTCCTGGTAAGGTATGGGACCACCTTCCCGGTAATGTACCTCTGGAGAAGAATACATTAAGTTTCAACAGGAACATCTTGCAACCCAGGCTTAACATGACTGACCCTCACTATACTTTGAGAGTACTGAATATATCATTACCACGGTTAGAGGCCATCCAACCGAACCGGTAGAATACATTCAAAAATAACAGGGACAACCGAAGGCATTTAATTTCACCAGATCAGGTAATGATATACCCTTTTGATGGGTGCGACCCACATAGCCATGCGACCTGCCCGATTTTATGCCATTTCCCAGTTGATGAGGCTAGAGGTTAAGCTTATTCTTCAGAACAACACATCTCCATCCACTTAGAATGTCACATCGTTAAATCCGTCAAATCATAAATTGACGTATACAAAAATACTCTGCAGCTGACTGAAGTACGTTTGTAAAAATCAATGTACGTGATTCTTAAGAAATACTCTGTCAGACATTCGTCCATGCAAGTCATCCAGGAACAGGATGAACCGAAGGCACTCTCCTACCATATCCAATATAGGAATCACCCCGTGGATCAGTAGCGAGTAGTCCTTGCAATCCGAAGATTTCAATCACGACAGAATCACAAGTCGTTATAACTCTGGTGGACTAGATCGGAGAAATTCAACAAGTAACTCTTCCGCCTATAAAGATCAACGGTCTTCAATTGCTCCATCTTCAATTAGTATCTTCCACATATTTGTTGGTCGGAATGGTTTTCGAATATAAATTCGATCCCGGTCTTTTCGTACCAACAAGCATATAGGCCAAATTTGATAGTCAGTTATTTAATTATCAATTAAATTTAATTAAACAACTATTCATCCATAAAAATAAAAACGAATTCACTGATTCAATACCTAGCATCATTTATCCTCTTTAATTAACCATTTGTTAATTAAATTCTTAATATCTCCCAATAATTGGATTATCAATTTTACATCTTATTATCGAATAAGAATATTCTCAAAATCATTCATTCAACTTATAAACTTTTTAATGCAGTTCATAAAATCATTCACGGAAATCATAATTTATATTTCCCTCAACTCCTCCTGTTTATAAACTAACACCATCCTTGGATAGTCATGAAGTCACTCAAGTTGGGGTATTTTATTTACCTCTCAGACCTTGACGAACAACATTCATAACTTCAGAATAGATATAAGTTTAGTAATACATCCATTTCCTTTTAAAACTCTATTCAAAATCTCAACACGTTTACTTAATTGATTAAGTAAATTCTTATTTCTAGTTCTCCTTATTACCTTAAAATCCTTTACAATATAATACATGAGTCTCGATCCCATTATAAGTTGAATCCTTCATAAATTTCTTCTATATCTCTTTAAAATATATTTTACCAACATTCGCAATGATCACTATTTATTGGTTAAAATTGTATATATAACATTCTTTACAAGTTGTATATAAATATCTTCACAATCTTATATGAACCCTTTTCAAAATCAAATTTGCGATATCTTACTTTAATAATCAAAATAAGTTAACTTAACTTCTGTATCAAACATTATAGATTATATTTCCAAATCTTTTTACTTCCATTTATCAAACGCTATCACTTCATTTCTAACAACTTATTTGTTGTTTAAAAAAGTCATATAACGATCCTTTGTAAACATCTTCAGTTTATTAATCAAATAGTTCAACTTATCGTTTGTAACAAATGTTACAAATTCCATTTCCAAAACTTAACTTTATTTACAAATTCCATTTGCAATTCATTAGCGATGACCTATAATTCGATTTCATTTCTCAACTCCTTAATTAATACTTATCTGATTCCGTTATACTTGGAATTCATTTTACCACTCTCTCACGTATAGATCAACTCTTTTTCGTATATTCAGTTATACTATATTTGGAAAATCTTGATTTAACAATCTGTTCTAGCTATCGGGTTTAAATCTAATTATAAATCCCTATTTATCATTTCAACCAAAATTCTATTTATAAATCTCAATCCGTTTATGAATCCATAATTATATTCTCAACTTCGATTTCATTTTAAAACCTAAAATCCCATTTCCAAATCGATACTTATTTCTAATTCCAATGGTTCGTTAACCTTATTCACAAAATGTTATTCAACCACATTTCGTATATTTTAAAACAACGTTTGTTTAAAAGGATGATTTATTACAGAATATTACTTCTCAATCTCTTTTATGTATTCTCATAAATCAACAATTCAATTATTCCATTTTAATATTTTGAAATCAGTTTAAACTTGTTTTACAGCCGTTAGGACCTTTATATACGAATTGCACATTTTAATAATAAATACAGTAAGTTTATATCATTTAACCATTCATTTAATAATATCTTATATCTCTATAAATTTATAAATTCAAATAATTATAAAACTGGTAAATTAAACCTTGATATTTATATTTATAATCAAACTGTATTTCAAATCCATGTATACAAATATAACTTTGAAAACGTTTTCACAATCGATTTAATATCGAATTAAAAATCTTTTCTTTTACGGATGGTACTAAAGAGGAAAATATCCAGTGAAGTACCAAACCATGAAATATAAATCAATTTCACATCCAAATGAACACAATAAATCACATTGATAAATATTATCAGTATTAGTGAGGAATCCTGTTGGATTCCTCCAACCTGTCAATTCCCTGCAAAACAATGGGTTAATTCAATCTGAATCATTCTTTTCAATATGGCTAATTAATATTCATTTTTCATCTACACAGATGAGATAAACAGTTTAATAATAACAGTAAATATTGGAATGTATAGTCAATAATAGGCAAATGATAACACTTCAAGCATCCAGTTATTTATTTAAAACATTTATATTATTATAAACGTAACCATTGAGGTAAGTTACCACAATTGGATTTAATCTTTAAAAATAACGATTTGGTTTAACTAAGTTAAACGAACCTCTAACTTAATTGTTCAGTCAAAATATGAATATGAAATTCAACAGTTATCCAATAAAAATCGTCCATAACACACAAACAAATAAATCCAACTTATATAAAATATAAGTGGGTAGAACTAAGTGAGTATAACTCACCTTGATTTGCGTTTATCGTTGAAGCGCTTCTGACGATTCCAGTATCATAAAGCAGTGTTTGACAAATGTGAGTCGAATGTTCCTTATTTCATCTGATTCTAATAACATAATAAAAAATTATTAACGATTTTTAATTATACTAATCCATTTTCTTAATTAAATTTCAGTTAACAAATTTACATTCGCAAATAACATATTCTAGTCCGATAGCTCCAATTTGTTCCCCTGCTTTGTCTTACGCTCCAGAATCCTGTCACGATTTAAACAAAATAATTAACTTGGATTTAGATTAATATAATTTAATTAAATAATTCCTTAACCTAAGATTAAATATAAACTAATACCTTTAAAGTAACCGGACCCATTATTTTGATTCAAAACACGGTGGACTGTTTTCTCCATCCCTAACAATAGTGATTTCTCCTGCCAACTCCACGCAACCTACAGACCCCAATTGATTCGTCAACTTCATTCAAGATGCAGATCCCTTTTAATCCTTTCATATATTAACCAAAATTTGTTTGGAAATAGAAGCTAAACTCAATCTAGTTTTAACTTCACTAGTAAATTATTACCATGTACTGATTACGTATCACAAAGGAACGGGCCTGACTTCCTTATACTGCTTCAGGTTCCCTTGTATTTGAACCCTTGTTTTAGCATAAACGGTTGGACCCAAGGAGCGAATAGTCCTAGTTATTTCTTCCGGATTTCATGTTTTCCTTCATCAATTTAAATCCTACCGCAGATCTTTATATTAATAAATGGTTAATTAATTAACTAATTTCTACTTGTATATTTAGTTAGTCAAAATTAGCTTATTGTTAAGACCTAATTGTATTTATAAAAGTGGCCGAACTATTTTGCTATAGATTCCATCGTTCCAATCCAAGACACAATGTACATCCACCTGCAATTGTTCCAAACGAGATTCGACTTCCCAATCCTCCTGCCATGCCAAGCACCGAACCTCTGAACACCATCCATCTTGCAAGCTTCAACATATTTAACTCCTGTACAAGCACATAATCCCCATGCACATCACTCCCTGACCTTCACAAACCACGCTCCACCCGTACTCTGCCACTTCATCTCCATCG
This sequence comes from Allium sativum, assembly GCA_030737875.1. Classification (NCBI taxonomy): domain Eukaryota; kingdom Viridiplantae; phylum Streptophyta; class Magnoliopsida; order Asparagales; family Amaryllidaceae; genus Allium; species Allium sativum. The sequence continues at coordinate 157,163,493 of CM060912.1, forward strand.
TGCAAACCTCCGGCTAACAAACTCCGATCTCAGACAACCAGGAGCTGCGTCGATGCTCTACTGATCTTGTTTCCATCATCAGCCTGCTCCTCTTCATTGCTTGATGAACTCAGATAGGCTTCACGTCCCCAAAATAACCTACCTTCTTTTGCTTTCACATTTTGTTTTCCTGTTCTTCACGTATCAGCAATTTCTATCCAATCCCACCAGTGCACGCCCAACTTCACCACTTGCCGCCGCCACACCAGACCCTTTACCTACGATCAAAATTTTCCACCTCCACCCCCTACGCGAGCTCGTCCTTTAGTAAAAAACTCATGCAGCTCGATCACCTCTAGGAGAATCAGCGGCTAGAGCCTCTCGAGGCCGATTTCGATCAACTCAGACAGCGAATTCACATCGTATTTGTTGAACTTGAAGAACTTGACATGCTGGAAAAAAATTAGTTGAAAGTTTTCTCAAATATTTTGTGGATTAGAAGAAAAGGTGAGAGAAATGATCAAAGGAAATGGCCATTGATTCGAAGAATGGAATCTCTGGAAAAGGTTGACTACAGTGTGAAAACGTTAGGGTTATTGACAATTGAGTGTATTTATAATGAGAAAGGGTGGACACAATTTATTATTTTTATTATTATATATTAGACTCCATTATGAAGTAACAAGTAAACTAACCACAATCAACTTTTATTTTTCAATAAAAATGCTAATCCTGGCCTAGAAAAATATTCCGGGCCCAATGGGACAGGTTTCGTCGAATTCCGAGATCGTTTGTGAAAAGTCCTTTATAAATATCGATGAAAATCAAGCGTTTAAAATTCCTATAATTACAGAAAAATAAAAAAATTGAAACCTTGACATTTTACTAGACCTCTTCCTTATGGATCCAATGAAATTTGTTTCGTTAAATTTGGAGTTTGTTTGGCCAGTCGTTTATTCCTTAAAAGTTATCCCTGTCTAAATAACATAAATAATTAAATTGTAACAAAGACGTTTTTGGTCACCGAAGTTACATACGACATCTGCTTGTCATGAAATTTGATTTTCTTACAATAATTTAACGATACGGTTCCAATGAAACTAATTTCATCAAAGACTGAGATCGTTTGCAAAAATGGCTATTTTTAACGCTCAAATTATATCGAATAAAAATATTAATTAAATTTCAAATTAATTCAATTAAATAATAATAAATTATTATTATTAAAAATATCCAAGTAGAATAATATATACAGCTTCAGATATAAACTATACAACTTAGTATTGTCAATTCGAGTTAAAACAGTATCCAAATTATATAAAAACACTTTTTAAATGTTATATTTTAATAACGATTTTCCATAGCGACTATTTTAAAATTTGAATTGGACATAACTAACAATCTATAACACGGAATCTGAATTTTTCTCTTCCATATGAAAATTATAATCAATAGGATTCCAACGTTTCTTGTTTCACAGAATTCTGACTTATATCGGATCCTGTGTATTCAGTTAAAGTTCAAATCGTAAATTATGAATTTTCGTGCCATTTACGAGCTTGATTTATATTATATATAAATTTAACGTTCACTCGTCCATGAGCGAGTTTCTTTTTTGACATGCTAAGCACTATAACTGTTGAAAGAAGCAAGATGCCATGTCAGCATTCAACCAATCGTTTCTCGCTAATGGCGACAAAACTCATCTCCCACAATAAGCAACTAGGGCTGAATCGGTGCGCGATCAGATTCGCTGCTGAATCATTCATTGATTGATTTCACATCAGCCAGCGAATCGAATTAGTTAAATAATGAATTCTATATTATAAATCCAATTATAAATTCTAATTCAATATTTAAAATATTAAAATATATAAAATATTGGCTACCAAAAATACGGGATATTACAACTATTATAATATCAGTATAGTATTGATTTCAAAAATGTTTGGTTATAGTAAGGTATAAACCGACCGTGTTTATGTATGGGTTGGTCATTTTATTACCCTTTCTTTTAAAAGGTTTTCAAAGTTAAGCAATATGGATGTTATCCATAAACTTAGTGAGTTTTTCTTAAGCTGGTTCACCAAACTGATCCGTGACATTTGTAATGCTCGGGTAAGCCCGAGTTACAGGTTCAGGTTATCAGATGCTGTGAAGTTCAGACGAGCTGAAGGGGTCCGGTGGTATTAATATTTATTATTCCGCTATGTATTGTATATGAGAACAGGATATTACAACTGTCTAGGTTTGTCTGCTATACTCTGATGTATGTAAGTATATTTATCCAAGTTCTTTATAAAGATTTATTTCTATATTATATTTTGCTCCGTTGCGATGTGATACTATGTGTTGTGTTCTTCTCCTTCTTCTATTCTATTATTTCTTTCTTTCTCTTCTCGCCTTCTGACTTCTTTCTGTTAACAATCTGGGATCCGATACTTGAATTTTTGGCAAGTAATACAGAGTTATGTATTATTGTTGAAAATTCAAGCTTCAAATTTTTCGAGTTGTTACAATGATGTAGGCTAATACAAGCACATATACCGAAGTTGACACGACACGAGCAAGCACAATCAAATTAAGGGAATGAAACCACTAACCTAACTTTGAATTTCTCCACAATAAATCAAGACAATCTACCTAAACTCTAACCGCAATTCCAAATTAACACTTCTTACTTGTAACAACCTGAATTTTTGTTTGATTTTAAGTCTATGAATAGATTGGAATTTAATATTTTAATATTTAAAACTTCAGTTTATTTTAAATCGAACGAAATAAATGAACTATTTATGTAAATGAATAATAATAAGTAACATTACTAGTCGGCTTTGCCAAAAAAATAACGTTGAATAGTGAAATTAACAACTATTAAATTTAAATGTAATTGCTTAAATGACTCTACTTGTGTTATTTAAATTTAATGAGATTTACGAAAAACTTAAACTTAAATAATAAAATAGAATGAATGGGTATACTGATATGTTCCAAATCTACTGAAATATAAAATTTTCTGAAAAAGTCAGTTTTGGTCAAAGTTGATTAAAATTTGAATTTAAGCCAAAATTTAAATGTTGTCAAAATCTGAATTCATCCTTTTTTATGATTCTGTACTGAATTCTAAGCATACAACATTTTTCGGTTCATTGAAGTTCAACTTTGTTTCTTCGAAATTCGCATTTGTAATTGTAAACGGACAGGGTTTTATTATGTATACATTTTGTATGTAGCATGCATATATCCATAGTGCATTACTTAGTATTTATTCCCATGTTAAATTTGAATAGGTATATTGAATCTGTAGGGATATATGTATTAAATTTTCAATTAAGAATTATGCAATATCTTCTCATACAAATAAAATATCACGGATCCTTTCTTTCTTCTCATTTTATTTCTCTAAACTTTTCCTCTTCTTTTCTATTTAAATCTAGATCTCAAAATTCTCAAATTCAAATCAATGAAAAATTATTCAAATAAAAAAGTCAAGCAAACAAATAAAATAAAGTTCAACAAAAAGCAAGCACAACCATACTCCGTATTCTCTCCTTTCTTCTTTTCATTGTTTAACACAGCCTCCCTCACCCAACACCATACCTATCCGACCTTCCTCTAACTTGAGCAAGCGGATCCAACCTGAAAACCTTAACGCTAAATCCCATTTTTCATCTTTTGATTATATGTTTTTTTCCAGATTTTGACATGTGTTATGGAGGACGTAACTTGCTACTAGAAACCAAGTTCACTTTTTTTTCAAATCGTGTAAAACTGAAATAGCTACAACTTTTTGTTGAATACTTTTTCAAATTTCAAAAATTTTCAGGCTGAAATAACCTATCTTTCAAACGCGTTTTTTGGTTCAAATTTCTGACTCGAAAGTTGTCTATCGTTGTTTCGGTCGATCTTCAAATTTTACCCAAATCCAGTTTTTTTTTTTAAGTTGAGGAGAAAAGAATTTGTAACACCTTTTATTCTTATGAATTTTTCAAATTTTGAGATCAACTGGTCCTGTAATTTAATCCAAAATAACCAAAATTTTGTTTAGTTTTCATAAATTTAGGTAAAAATCTAAATTCATCCTCCTTGCCTTCCCCTTGTGCCGAGTTGTTTGTTTGTATGAGTGAAGTTGTTGTAGGATTTTTAATGTATGTGTGTGTAAAATAAAAGTAACTAATATGGCAATATGTGTAATAAACTGAATGCGAAAGATAAAGTAACTAATATGTAAGCAATAAAGTAAAAGTAAATGAAACCAGAGGTTTTTATGCTCTTTAGAGCACCGTCCTACATACAGTCCTAGAATCCTTCTGGAATTTCGATTAATCAATAACCCTCACTAAATATGGAGGAATATGTATTACAACACGTGAGTAGCAGAGCAGGGACCTGAGCAATAGAACAGGGTTTTGCCTCAGCAGCTGAAGAGGACTTGTACCTAAGCAGTGGAACATGAATTTACACAAATACAGAAGATAGTAGATGTTTTGTGCTCTTGATAACACGAATATGTTTATTTGTAATACACCATTCTTATAATCTTCTCCTCGAGTGTGTGTGTGTGTATATATAGTTTAAGTATATGAAGATATAAAAGAAAGATATTGCTTTGAATATGAGAGATGAAAGAGAATTCAAGCAATATGTATAACTTTAGAATGCTGAAAATAAAGAGTAATATATATATATATATATACATATCTATGTATATGTATGTAGATCAGATCAGATCAGAAGAGAAAAGTTGGTTTGATTGATGTTAGAACGTGTACATATAATACTTAAATAGTAGCAACCATTAACGAAGAGATTTAATTAAAAAGTAGCATTGGGAAATATTTATATATGGTGTTCTCTCTTTGCAAATAATGGACTCTTCATAAAATTTGACAGTTGGAAAATTTTAGTTGACTGAATTTTAAATCAATTGACTAAATTTGAAATTCAATCGACCCGATTTTATTTCAGCTGACTAAAATTGAAATTCAATCAACTCAATTTTAATTCAGTTGACTAAACCAATTTAGTTTAATTTCATACGCACGAGCATATGTGCATGCTGTGCATTCAATACACGGTCGGTTGGCTAAGTGATATAGTCCAACCGACTGAACTATATTGAAATGCACAACCCACATACTTAAAAGGATTTTTAAATATATAAACACAAAACGTTTTTGTGTTATGATATAAACTACTAAAGGGTAGATTTTAATAATAATATATAGTACTAAGACTCAAAACTCAAAGAATATGGAACTATGCACCAGTTTGAAATCTCATCTTCATCGTAGTTTAAATCAATATGTGAATCTCTTTTTATCGCTTGAATTGTCGTCGAATCTCCTTGATGAAAGACAAGCTCCTTGTCATGAATCAAAATTATGACTCAACATTCATATCTTCCACTCTTCCATTAGTGGTGCTCCCCATCTAGATTCACTCTTCCTTCTATCCACATCTTACTCCTTTATCCACATACAAACGTTTGCAAGATACCTAAGGACGGTCTAATAGTGTAGGATACATACATACTTATACAAGTACGCTATAACATCGTAAGGACGTACCCTGGTATATTACTTTGATCTTTGGGTTTTAGTTTTATAACCCGTTTATAAAAATATTTTCAATTTTACATAAGTCTATGCTTTGATACCAATTTGTAACATCCCATTTTCTAAAGTCAAGCTAAGCGCTACAGATATTGCAGCTATCTGTAGTAATATCTTTCGGTGGTAAAGAATGGATATGTTAATGAATGGGAATACGAAAAATTTCAAAACACATTCATCAATAATTACATTATAACTCCCATTGCAAAACCTACGTTCAGATAAAAATAAAATTAGTACAAAATATAATCACAAGAACAACGTATGAAGATGCCCCTTGGTTGATCTGAGTCCAGATATTAACATTAAACATTTTTTTCCATTACATACATACAAAAAGAAACATAGCGAGAAGAAAAATAATCCTATGTAGCTAACTGCCTCCTACACGTCTCCTAAATCTTACTCGAAAAAGAACCTGAATCCTTAATCCTCGGCCTGATCAAATAAATACCCGAGAGTTTAAGCAAAAAATACTTTGGGTATGTCAACAAACTGGTGTGAATAATAATCACTACCCGAAAGTCAAAGGATGTTTAGTGAGACCGCATCGCTTGATGGGCAGATTTCCCCATCACTAGCATCTTGCTTTAAAATAACCAATCCAGTGCTCCTGCACTATCAATGGTTAGAACAATAAATATGAACATATCAATATAAAGAATAATGCTTAGATGCATAATATAGTAGATTCTTCATCCCCATTTTTCTGCTAACTGTCTTAATGATTAATAATAATAGTGTGAACTTGTCTTTAAGTATAAATGATTCCCCATCATTTTCAATTGATTTCCCATCTTAATATCTGGATTTCTCATCCTTTACCACCTGGATTATCCATCCCCTTGGTATTTCAACAATTATATAAATGTAAATTAACCATCACACACCTCATAGTTTTATCTGTAGGGTAATTATGAATCTTTCAAGTATATAATGTGGACTATCCATCGCACATGTCATAGTTTTATCCGTAACCAGGAACGTCCCAGTTTAATTTAGATCTTATATCATGAATGCTTAGCCCGACTGGTACACCCATTTCTATAATCATTTTATTCCTTTTTGTATCCTCGATGTGCAAAGTTTTTATGTAAGCAATATAAGTGTCAGTATTCACCCATAATATCCTCATTATTTAATAAACAGTAATATGGTTATCCTCCATTTCAAAACATAAGACTCAAGCTTATCGATCCAATAGATATGTGTTAAATTTGATTTAATTGGTTCTTTACCAACAACATAAAAAAAGCCAATGGATGTGACACCCTTGTTAACCCTAACCCTCGTTGACTATTTATCTAAGTGACAAAGTCTTCAAACAACTAAGAAGATTGATGATGGTCAGTCGACTCAACTGTTGTTCAACTACCTAATAGAACAAGCAAGTTGTGACACCCCACGTCCGTTAATGTAACTCACTAAGGGAATGCATTAAATTTCGTGAAGCGTTATAGGTAAACAGAACAAAAAGATTACAAGACAGATAAAATAGCAGCGGAATTAAAAACTTTTATTAATCATAAAGCACGGTTACAACATATGTCTGAAAATACATAAACTCAGTACATCATTAAAACTTCTGTCTTGTACTTTAAATATCAAAGTACAATAACAAAGAAAGCATAATCTCCAAATCATAAGCCATAGGAGCATAGATGGAAGCTTGAGCAATACATTTAGAAGCTCCAAGCAAGATGATAGCAGAATCCTGACTAAGCCTGAGAATTCCCTCCCTTGAGAACCTGGGGGGGGGGGGGGGGGTGGGATGGAAGAAAGAAGGAGAAACAAAAAGGGCCAGACATAAAGTCTGGCGAGTCTAGTTACTTTTAGCAGCAAATAAATAAAAGTAACGTAATAGGCATATAAAGTGGATAAGAGAGATCACTACATAAATGACAGATGTGACAAGGTAGACAGGATTAGTTGTATGTGCCTCACTAATGATTACTCTGCACTACTAGTATAACTAAAATGAGATGATCCCTTCCACTATAAGTTGATAGACCTAGGGCATACGTACGAGTGATCCAAACCACTACCCTAATCGATCGGCTCCCTGTTCTATAGATATCCTGTGCTGGCCCTACAGTAGGTGGTATCACTTCCTAAAGTGGCAACCATTAAGGTGTGCCCAACCATGCCTACTGGTGTCATGGTCGTCTTATCCCTTTCTGCCCGGCTCATGCACGCACATGGCCCAGTCGGTTTGCGCCGTCCACACCATCCGTCTCGTTTGGATCTCTTATAATCAATCTGTAAGCGTGCCCCTTCTCCGCCTAGTACGGAGTTCTTTATTTGATACCAACTCCGGGTTACAAACTGAAATGGGTCCTATACAACATGATACAAGCTCTCCCCTTTGTCTTGTATTCCCACTAGGTTTTTCACTGACTATGTATACCCTTAGGTGTCTTCAATTATATAGCCCTATGTCAGTTATGCTTACCTTAAAAGGTGTCTTTAATTACATAACTTCAATCTTTCTACCGGTTATGCTTACCTACAGGTGTCTTTAATACATAACCCCTAATCTTCCAACTGGTTATGCTTACCTATAGGTGTCTTTAATACATAACCCTATCATTTCTACAAGTTATGTTTACCCTAAAAGGTGTCTTTATTTACATAATTTTATTATTTCCACTGATTATGTATACCACTAGGTGTCTTTAATTACATAACCTTATTAGTTTAACTTTGTGGGCCAATATATACTAATATTACCCACCAACCCAAGATTTACTTAACCGTCCCACTGATCCAAGCATGTTTGTTTAATGATTAAGTTTGTGGGCCTATATATACTAATATTACCCACCTACCCAAGATTTACTTAACCCTCCCACTGATCCAATCAATTTTACTTAACTCTAACTTTAGTTCAGTATCATACAATCCCTATGGATTAGATTTGGTTAAGTAGTCCAATTCGTTACCATGTCCATTTATGGTTTATAATGGGCTAGACCTCCCACATTAGGCCTACAACGTGTGGGTGCTGGATATGCTAGTCGGGTCCGGGCAGTATTATTCCACAGTTGGGCCTAACGTCGTGTCTTAGCCCAATTCGTATATGCGTACTTAGACCTCCCACATTAGGTTCAATATTAGTGGCTGCTGGATATGCCGGTCAGGTCCGGGCAGACTTCTACCACTAATGCAACCTAACCTCGTGTCATAAGTACAATTACAATTCTAATTGTAATTACTAGATATTCCATTTTTAATTAATTAACCAATTAATTAATCCTTTCCTTTTATAAGTGTCAATACCTATTTTATCCAATAATTTGAATTACATGTCCAAAAATGTTCATATTCAAATTATGCCATTTTTAACCCTTTTTCACCTGTTCCTTAACTAGCGCCCTCACAAAATTGGCAACATGCCTAGGCTAGACAATAGCCTAGTCATAAACGATAACAGGGAAAATAATGTGAATATAACTAAAATAATCATCTTGGCATAAACATAAATAACATGATAATAAGTTGAACATACATACTGGCATGGACATGAAATTGTCATCATAACAAGGTGTTCATAAAACTGATGAATGGTTGGCAGTCAATAACTATGATGTCACAATAAGCATAGTAAGATCTAAATTAGCAATTTAGATGTCCAGTCGGTTTAGATCTAACATGATAACACCATGTGATAAATTAGATCAGATAATTCCGATCTAGAGGTTAAAACAGATCTAACATGATAACACAAGGTGATAAATTAGATCACATAAAATAGATCTAACATGATAACGCAAGGTGATAAATTAGATCACATAAAATAGATTTAACATGATAACGCAAGGTGATAATCTAGATCGGACTAACCATTTCAACATCCACATAAATTAGATCTAATAGTTTAAAAATAGATCAACACAAATCCACATCATAGCATGTCATAGAAGTTACAATTTAGACAAAGATTTAGACCCAATCCTAAACCAATTCAAGGTGGCATATTTTCATGATTTACATAAATGATTAGATCTATCCAATGATATAACTATCCAAATTAATTGATTTATATTAACCACAATATAATTACAAACCCAAATCCACAATAATAATATAGTAGAATAATCACAATTGAATTGGATCCAGAGAAATAGATCTATCATGACATAGTAGAATAATCACAATTGAATTAGATCTAAAGAATTAGATCTGTCATGACATAGCAGAATAATCACAATTGAATTGGATCTAAAGAAATAGAGCTATCATGACATAGCATCAGATATGATAATAACATAGATTCATGGTTTACACATATCCAAATCACAGTCTTCAATAATTTACTTTTATTTATCTAAACCTAAAAGCAACTAGAACTCACAACGTTGGGTTTAGAGAATTGAGAAAGAACAGATCTAGAATTTCTGAATTTGATGTGCAAAGTATGTTGTTGTAGAAAACGGTTCAGTTCGCACTCCAACAGCATATAGCCTCCATGATTTCCAAAGAAGAAAATAGAAGAATAGAACACATATATATACAGCTGCCAGACCCCCTGAAACCGAGTGCCACATCAGCCCTAGGGATGTCGACACCCCTATGGATAGGTCGACCCATAGGTCAACACCCCTTAAGTGGGGTCGACCCCTAGGTCGACACCCCTCTAGGGGGGTCGACCCCCTAGAGCGGTAATTTTGCCGCTCTGACGAATTTTTCGAATTTGAATCTTTCTGGATAAAACTCTGACTCATCTCTGACTCATGCATATATATATATAATTTTTCTGCGCATATACAAACTTAAAACTCTCATAACTTCCTCATACGGTGTCCGTTTTACAAAAGTGAAAATTAGGTTCACATCCCTAAAAATGTTCAAAATTAACACCACATCCAGTCAAAGTTTCTATGCATTTCCGGTCCCTATTTTTAGCTGCCGCCCAAAATTTTTAGTCCATCCCGCCTCCTGCCACATCCACTTCCGCCTTTTTCAAATATGAAAAAAAAAACGCTCATGCATAAAAATAATAATCTAAAATCTGGAAATAATCCCGGGAGTCCGCGCAAATTAAAAAAAAAAAGTTGCATACTTCTGTGCAACTATTGCTTATAGTAGCATACATGTATGCATATATTTATATAGTGTATTTATGTTGAAAATCTGGACCAATATACGCATACATGTATGCAACTATTAGCAAATAACTGCATACATTTATGCATACAAAGTTGAACTGAGATTCATGTGTAATGAAAAGTTGCATACATGAATGCAACTATTCTGTATATATGCATGCATGTGTGCAACAAATTTAAAAGGGACGACGGCTTGCGAATATATGCATGAATGCATGCATTTATTCTGTACATGAGCATAAATGTGTGCAACAATGTCTGAAAATGGCGAATGCTTAAAAAAAGGACCAAATTTGAATATATGCATAAAAGGATGCATATAATGCAGTTTAGCTGCATACATGTATGCATTTATACTGCAGTTTGGGCGCAACACTGAAATATAAGCATGAATGTATGCAACTATTTACGAATAGGTGCATCTTTTGATGCAAAAACCTGCTGTTTCGCTGATTTCGTGTTATTTTGGGTTTTGACGTGGTTTTTGATTGATTTTCCACCTGATTTTTTTGGTGTGAACGTGTTTTATTTAATAATGAATTTATGTGATTTTTTTAATATTTTTTTATATGTTTTTGAAAAATAAGGACCTAATTTACAATAAGTTTAGGACTAGATGTGAGCCTAATTTTGAAACTTAATAGGGACCTGTGACAAACGGACCCTTTACAAAACCAAATGTCTATCTTGACTAGAATTTCGAGACGGATGCAATGGTGCAGTCCGTTTCCTCTAATTCTAAATATTAAAATAATTATTATTTAATTTATTCTCTTTAATGTTGTTAAAAATTCGGGGTGTTACATTCTCCCCTGCTCAAAGGATTTCGTCCTCGAAATCTCTGAGTTGAGAAGAATGCATATCCTACCATCCATCATCCATCTACTCATCCATCAACCATTGGCATCCATTGTCCTTAAAGATTTCTAATGCATATATGATTATATGCGAAGGTGTGTGTATATTTCCCAACACTAATGTGAAGATCAGGCGGTCTAATGATTCAGTTGACCTCCTTAATGCAATGTATGTTAGTGCCATGAATCCAACATGTATGCAAATAAACCTATTGTATCATATAAGTTCTATATGTGTGCACACCCATCCGTCCAAATGCAACATCTACATGCTAGTTCATCCATTTTCCATCTATAAAAGAAAAGAAAATGCACACACATCCATATGCAGTATGAAAGTGATTGAGCCGATCTTAGTGCCTAATGTGTGTGTATATGCATCCACAGGCAACCACTAGCAAACACTTGCATCCATCAAACATAACATGTTTCAAACACATGTTTACATCCATAGGATTCCTATTTAAAGGTCGAAAATACTATGGACAAGATATACTCTATTGACAGAAACAAGCACCGATAAAACTTAAGAAAAGGAGTTAAGAACATACCCTCGAAAAGAAAAGGGTACGAATCATGAATCTTGTCTTCGGTCTCCCAAGTCGCATCTTCTGGGTTATCTCCCCATTGAACCTTTAGCAGCTTGATCTCCTTATTGCACAGCTTCTTAACTTCTGACCCAAGAATACGGGTAGGGACTCGTTTGACTATCGCCTCCCGTTCCACTTCGACTTCTTCCAACATACTCGGATCAACAACTTCTGCGGTGTCATGTAGGCACTTACACAGATGGGAGACGTGGAAAATGCCATGAACACCGAATAGATTTTTTAGGAGCTTTATTCGGTAGGCCATTTGGCCAATCCTCTCGGTTATGGGAAATGGTCCCACAAACCTTGGTGCCAACTTCCCTACTGATCCGGAGCGAACCACATTCCTTAAAGGAGATACTTTAATAAAAACTAAGTCTCCCACTTCGAATTCGATGTCAGTTCTTCTCTTGTCTGCATAGGACTTCTGCCTATCTTGAGCTGTCGTCATCCGCCGTCGAATAAGGTCAATCTTTTTGGACATTTCTCTAAGCATATCTGGGCCAAGTAATAATCATTTTGTAGATTCCCACCAACAAGTTGTGATCTGCAGGGTCGTCCATGCAATGCTTCGAAGGGTGCCATGCTGATGCTAGCTTGATAACTGTTGTAATGGGAAAACTCTACTAAAGAAGGTGCTCTTCCCAAGTCACTCTGAAGTCTAGGATACACAACCACAAAAGATCATCTAGAACTCTGTTCACCCTCTTCATCTATCCATCGGTCTGAGGATGATAAGCTGTGCTCAAACATAACTGTGTACCTAATGCTTTTTGCAAGCTCCTCCAAAAATTCATTGGTGAAAACGGAATCTCGATCCCTTATGATACTGGAAGTTACTACAGGAAGACGAACTATCTCACAAACATAAATTGCTGCCAACCATGTTGCTGTCCTCTTACTCTTAACTGAAAATAAAATAGGTGCTCTTAGTAAGTCTATCTACTACCACCCAAATGCTGGTGTTTCCCTTCGTTGACCTAGGCAAACCATCTATGAAATCCATGGGGACGCTCTCCCACTTCTACTACGGGACCTCTAAAGGATGAAGTAAACCACTGAGCTCCCTTTGCTCAGCTTTGATTTGCTGGCAAATCAGATATATCCCCAAAAAAAACCTTTCTCAAGTAGCTCCCCTACTTGCTTACTCAGCTCCCTCCTTTCGGTCGGAGCCATATGGTGTACTAGTAATGCAACTGACTTTGCATTGTCCACTAGATATATACGAAAATCGATCTCGTGCCTCGGAGGTAAGCCCCATACCTCATCAAAAACGTCAGAATAATCTCGGACTACTGGAACAGATTGCAAATCATTGACAGATGCATCAAGAGACTCTAGGAAACTAAGCATAACCGACCCTTGTGGGTCACAAGAAATTTCGAGGGTCTTCCCATGACAAGTCAGAGGCCTAAAAACCCTCCTTTCACAATCCAGAATGGCACCATATGTGGTAAGCCGGTCCATTCCTAGAATCAACCCATAGCCCATAAACCCGAGCACATATGCATCGCACTCAAATTCGACGCCTAACACAGATATTCTCAAACCTTGACAAATCATAGATGAATGAGCGGAACCACCAATGGGGTTTGAGCCAACTACTGGATCCACTGCCATACTAGCAATTGAATGCAGAGATTTAACTACCGAACTAGATATAAACGAATGCGAAGCAGTAGAATCAAAAAGAGTTCTTATAGGAAGATTAGAAAGAGAAATCAAACCTTCCATGGAAATTTTCCTACCTCTATTTGGTGTACTAGCCAAGAGAGCATTCGCTTGCCCTCCAGGGGTTCCTGTCCTTTGACCTTGCCCTTGCTTCCTTGGGCACTCCCTAGAATAATGTCCAACCTCTTCACAAACGAAGCAAGCATTCTTCCATTTTCCTGCAATCCTGGGCCAAGTGACCCTCTCGTCCGCAACTATGGCACGCCCTTCTTCTGTTGCTGTTGTCGTCCTTTCTTGGGCCATACCTTTTTATTTTTTGTTTCCTCAACCTTAACTTTTTCCTTTTCACCTTTATTTGAACTTTATTCCCTTCCCGAGCCATCATTTTTCTCATTCTTGGGCTATACTCCTTAACCCTAACTCCCTTATTCTCCTTTCTACCATATTTGTGTAACAAGCTAACAAGTCTCTTGAAAGTTGCCTTCATCGCACGGAAATCCTTATGAAACTCGAGAAAATTAGCCGTAGGTGATACTACTGCAGCTTCAGATAGAGGTTAGGCTCTTCATTGCCCTTCGATATGTGACGTAGTTTAAACATACCTATGGCATTATGCCAGAATGGGGACACCTTCCGGGAAGAATCGGTCCCCCAGACAAAAAGGAATCAAGCGAAGAATCAAGAGATACTTTCTATGGCTTTGGGGAATATGTTTTTCAAAATAGACTTTTCTTTTGAAAATGCTTTCTTTTAAAACCTTTTTTTTTTAAAATAGTTTTCAAAAACTTTTACCCAATCTGGTAACCTTTAGCTTTAATACCAAGTGTGACATCCGACGTCTGTTAATGTCACTCACTAAGGGAATGCATTTAGTTTCGCGAAGCGTTATAGGTAAACATAATAGAAACATTACAAGACAGATAAAATTGCAGCGGAATTAAAAACTTTTATTAATCATAAAGCAAGGTTATACTGTATGTATGAAAATACATAAACTCAGTACATCATTAAAACTTCTGTCTTGTACTTTAAATATAAGAGTACAATAACAAAGAAAGCATAATCCCCAAATCATAAGCCATAGTAGCATAGATAGAAGCCTGAGCAATATATCTGGAAGCTCCAAGCAAGACGATAGCAGAATCCTGACTAAGCCTGAGAATTCCCTCCTTTGAGAACCTTGGGGGGGAACAAAAGAAAGAAGGAGAAAAAAAAGGGGTCAGGCATAAAGTCTGGCGAGTCTAGTTACTTTTAGCCAGTAAATAAATTAAAGTAACATGATAGGCATATAAAGTGGATAAGAGAGATCACTACATAAATGGCAGATGTGACAAGGTAGACAGGATTAGGTGTATGTGCCTTACTAATGATTACTCTGCACTGTTACTAGTATAACTAAAATGAGATGATCCCTTCCACTCTAAGTTGGTAGACCTAGGGCATAAGTCCGAGTGTACCCTAATCGATCGGCTCCCTACTCTGTAGATATCCTATGTTGGCCCTATAGTAGGAGGTATCACTTCTTAAAGTGGCAACCATTAACGTATGCACAACCATACCTAATGGTGTCACGGTTGCCTTATCCCCTTCTGCTTGGCTCATACACGCATGTCGGTTTGCGCCACCCACACCATCCATCTCGTTTGGAACTCTTATAATCAATCAGTAAGCGTGCCCCTTCTCCGCCTAGTACGAAGTTCTTTATTTGATACCAACTCTGGGTTACTGACTGAAATGGGTCCCATACAATATGATACAAGCTCTCCCCTTTGTCTTGTATCCCCACTAGGTTTTTCACTGACTACAAATACCCTTAGGTGTTTTTAATTACATAGCCCTATGTCAGTTATACTTACCCTAAAGGGTGTCTTTAATTACATAACTCCAATCTTTCTAGCGGTTATGCTTACCTACAGGTGTCTTAAATACATAACCCCCAATCTTCCAACCGGTTATGCTTACCTATAGATGCCTTAATACATAACCCTGTCATTTCTACAAGTTATGTTTACCCTAAAACGTTTCTTTAATTAGATAACTTTATTATTTCCACTGATTATGTATACCACCAGGTGTCTTTAATTACATAACCTTATCAGTTTAAGTTTATGGGCCTATACATACTATTGTTACCCACCTACCCAAGATTTACTTAACCGTCCCACTGATCCAAGCATGTTTATTTAGTGGTTAAGTTTGTGGGCCTATATATACCAGTATTACCCACCTACCCAAGATTTACTTAACCCTCCCACTGATCCAATCAATTTTTCTTAACCCTAACTTTAGTTCTATATCATACAATGCCTATGGATTAGATTTGGTTAAGTAGTCCAATTCATTACCATGTCCATTTATTGTTTATAGTGGGCTAGACCTCCCACATTAGGCCTACAACGTGTGGGTGCTGGATATGCCGATTGAGTCCGGGCAGTCTTATTCCACAGTTGGGCCTAACCTCGTGTCCTAGCCTGATTCGTATTTGCATACTTAGACATCCCACATTAGGTTCAACATTAGTTGCTGCTGGATATGCCGGTCGAGTCCTGGCAGACTTCTATCACTAATGCAACCTAACCTCATGTCATAAGTACAATTGCAATTCCTAATTGTAATTACTAGACATTCTAACCAATTAATTAATCCTTTCCTTTTATAGATGTCAATACCTATTTTACCCAATAATTTGAATTACATGTCCAAAAATGTTCATATTCAAATTATGCCATTTTTAACCCTTTTTCACCCGTTCCTTAACTAGCACTGAAACACCCCACCTCCATTAAGGTCACTCACAAAGGGAATGCCTTAACTTCGATGGAGGTTTATAAGTAAAAGTCACAGATAAAACACAAGACAGATATAAACACATATGTATAAGTAGCGGAAAACAAACAGACTTTCATTTCATAAATATGTGTTCATACAAAACATTTCCATAATTGTCTCATAATAACTTCCAAAACATTACATCATCATTCCTATCTTGATTATTAAATAAAGAAGCATAAAACATAATAAAAGCTGCATAAATCCCCATAGAACATGTCCAAAAGCCATAGCCAAGGAAAGAGAGTCCAAACCATACATCTACTATCTTGAAGCTTGCAAAGAGTCTGACTAAGCTGGGTTGTTTCCTCCCTGTGGACCGAGGGGGGGGGGGGACGGAAGAAAAGAAGACGAAAGAAAAATAGAGTCAGACATAAAGCCTGGTAAGTCTAGTGACTCTTCAGTATGAGAATAAGAAAAAGGGCATGATAGGTATAAACTGGAAATAGGAAAGTATCATAAACCAAGATAAAGCAGTTTTGAACAGAATATACTATCGCACCCCACACTATATCTCCGCACCTACTTGTATTGTCTCAACTAGCACCCCATGATCGGGGTGAAGTGATCCTCTTTCTAAAGATCGGCTCCTACTCGCAAAATCATATGTGTCATACGGCCCCCAATGATTGTAGATACCTATGCTGGTCCCACCATGGGGTGTATCAAGTACCATGGTGGCAGCCCGACACAATCCTAGAATGCATAGGTTATACTACTGGTGCCCATTGCCCTGTTTGTCTGCTCCGAAGTGTGTGCACGCCCGCACTCCGTTAGAACCCACACTGCTGCACCAACAGCTGTCGCTTTTGACCGCTTATAATCCGCCCAGTAATCGTGCCCCACCCTGCCTACTTTCAGGGTATCATGATAACTAATTAGGTTACTGCTGAAATGGGTCCCCGTTACTAGGGTTTTCTAGTCAAACATGTTAAGTGGTTAAGTGTCTGTATTTACCTAACCCCACCCATCAGTTCAATTAACATGTTGAATTGGTTAAGTGTTTTAGTTAACTTAACCCTACCATCCTGACTTGTCTGTCCTTAGCTTTTTAAAGCACCAACCACTCACATTAGACAGGTATTGTTACAGTTATTGGATGTGCCGGTTGGTTCCGGGAAGGTTTACACCGTAACTCAGTCTAACCTCGGGTCCTTATTATGATCAATGCTTAACCTCTCACATTGGATAGGTATTGTTGTGATTACTGGACAACCGACCAGGTCTGGGCAGGTTTACATCACAACTCAATCCAACCTTGGGTTAAGCATACTCATATTTTCTAAATTTACATATTTGTCTCTATTACTTGTTATATGTAAATTTGTTAACAATTAAATATTGTGGCCCACTCCAAGTCCACCATTTTTGGTATAAGAATTTTATACCATTTAAGTGCCACCAATTATTGGCATGTGCCAAACATGCCAATACGTATATTTTCACCAATTTATGTCAAGTTTCCTATAATTACCAATTTTTCCCAACGTTACCGCGTCTAAATATTAGGCTAACAATCTTAGCCTAATTTTTCGTCCGTGTGATTTTTAACATATAATATTAGGCTATAAACTTAGCCTAATTTAGCGTACACAAAATTGGCATAAAGAAATTCATTAACATAAACATGACATATGTGTAAACTTGGCATTATCGACATAGTCAATATGAACATCATAGGTGTGAACTTGCAACATAGGCTAAATCAACATACATATATGTGAATTTGCAACGTAGACTAAATCAACCTACATATATGTGAATTTGCAACATAGGCTAAATCAACTTACATATATGTGAACTTGCATTGAAATAGGAATCTAACTAAATAGGTGTCACATGAATTAGCATATGATTTAGACAACATAAGCCTAAACATGTTTAGATCTAGGCATAACATCGAACATCACTAGCATATGACAAGAATATGACATGTCCATAAAGTATGTATAATTTTATCACATGTGTGAACTAGATCCAATCATATATCCAATTATAAAATGAAACATGTATTAAAGTGGATCTTGGCATGGATCCAATTATGAACTTGCAACTTTTGTATAAACATATGAGCATGTATATGAACTTAATCATTTAGGCATAGAGGTTTAGCATAAAGTATATACATGAGATCTTAATCACATACAACCTATGTAATCACATAAACATATAGGTTTAGATATGAACCAAAATTACTTGTATGTGAATTTGAATAGATCCAACATCAACTAGATTAATCCACAAACATTCTAATGGATCCAACATCAAGTCAATTATACCACAAACATCCAATACCAGTCACAACACAATCATTGCAACACATAGATATGAATTAACATCGTCGTTATACAATAGCACAATTCCATTTCCATTTTACATCGAATCAAATCTTAATTTTATTCTCATCGGAAAAATCACTATACTTACAACAAACGACGAACTTGAATTATGGATTCTAAGTTCTGAATTTGCAATGCTTTCCTTTGGGTAGATAAACGTTGTTTGATTCTTATTTTTACTTTACTTTTGCTCGTCTCTAATCTTTCTTCAAGCGGAGGCTACTCTTGGCTTCCTTCCAGCAGCATGACGGCTCTAGCTCTATTTTATTTGTGTGAATTTAGGTTGAAGACTATGGTTGTTTATATAAAATTTCAAACTAATTAGAGCCGTCGATGAAGCTGGATTTAATCAAGGCCATCCACCTCAAGAGAAGCCAATCAGAAAGTGAGAAATCAGCCCTAGTGACACAGCCAAGCCCCAGAAACCGAGCCAAGACCAAACCAAGCAGGTCAGGTCGACCAAGTAGGTCGACCTATAGGTCGACCCCCAGGTCGACTACATAGTCGACCTGGGTACCCAGGTCGACCCCCTGGTCGACCTGGATCCTGGGCAGGAAAATTCCCGCCCAGCCCAGTTCTGGTCCAGTTTTGAATTTTAAACATGTTTTCGGGATGTTTGAATTTTAAATCGAATTCTAAAACTTCCGGAGGTCATAACTCCTTCGTACGGAGTCCGATTTACGCAAACTCGGACTATATCTCAAGCAGAATTCTGAGACAAACGCAATGGCATAACCCATTTCACCTAATTCTTTAATTTAGAATTAATTATACTTTAATTTATTAATTTACTGTTAATAGAAAATTCGGGGTGTTACATTCTCCCCTCCTTAAAGGATTTCGTCCCCGAAATCTTCAAGTCTAAAAGAACGTATATCCTAACATCCAATCGTCCATCTACTCAACCAACAAACATAGGCGTCCATTGTCCATAAAAGACTTCTGATGCTTCATGATCATATGCATAATGTGTGTATATGTCCTTATCTAATGCAAAAATTAGGCGGTCTACTGATTCAGTTGACCTCCTTAATGCGAATCATGTAAGTGTCGTGAATCCATTATGTATGCAAATTTTCCCTACTCATAATTCTACATGAGTGCGCAATCATTCATACAAATGCGACATCCATATGACAACATATCAAGTTTCAACCACATAAAAATATGAATACATATATGCATATGCAATATGAAGTGACTGAGTCGATCTAAAACCTAGGTTGTGTGTGTATATGCATCAACTAGCAACCACTTGCAACCACTTGCAGCCATCAACCATAACATGTTTCAATTACATGTTTACATCCAAAGGGGTTTCAACCTAAGGATAAAGGATAATATCGAGGAGATATACCTAAAAAGATAGATACAAGAACAACTTAAGAAAAAAGAGAGATCAAAGATGTAGCCTCAAAAAGAAAAGGGTAGGCCGCGCGTATTTTGTCCTCAGTTTCCCAAGTCGCGTCTTCGTCGGCATCGCTCCACTGAACTTTGACAAGCTTGACTTCGCGGTTGCGTAGCTTTTTCACTTTAGTTTCTAAGATGCGGGTTGGAACTCTCCTCACAGTTGCTTCGCATTCCACTTTGGCTTCTTCTAGAATGCTTGGCTCCACCACTTCCGCAGATTCATGTTGACATTTCCGGAGATGAGAATTGTGAAAGACATCGTGAATTCCAGCCAACCTTTCGGGCAGCTCTACTCTATAAGCCATCTTCCCAATCTTCTCGATGATAGGGAACAGTCCTACAAATCTTGGTGCTAGCTTTCCTGCGGATCCAAAGCGAACGACGTTCCTTAAGGGAGAAACCTTAAGGAAAACCCTGTCCCCAACCTCAAACTCAAGGTCAGTTCTTCTTTTGTATGCATTGGATTTCTGTCTATCTTGGGCAGTCTTCATTCTCCTTCGTATCAAGTCCACTTTTTCTGAAGTCTCTCTAATCATGTCTGGCCCAAGTATAAGCTTGTCTGTAGACTCCCACCAACAAATTGGTGATCGACACGGTCTTCCATATAATGCTTTGAAGGGCGCCATGCCGATGGTGGCTTGGTAGCTGTTGTTGTAGGCGAATTCCACTAAAGGAAGATGATCCTCCCATGTTCCTCCTAAGTCAAGAACGCACAGTCTCAGATGATCTTCTAATACTATGTTCACCCTTTCCGTCTGACCATCAGTTTGGGGGTGATAGGCCGTGCTCAAGCATAACTGTATGCCTACAACTTCTTGCAGACTCCGCCAAAATTCGCTTGTAAAGATAGGATCTCGGTCACTCACTATGATGGAGGGTATTCCATGGAGTCGAACTATTTCGTTGAGATAAAGAGAAGCTAGAGACGAGGCAGTCCTTCTACTATTGATAGGTATAAAGTGGGCGCTTTTTGTGATCCTGTCCACTATTACCCAAATGCTAGTATTTCCCCTTTTTGACCTAGGCAACCCATCAATGAAGTCCATTGAAATGCTATCCCACTTCCATTGCGGGACTTCTAGAGGATGAAGCAGTCCTCCAGGCTTCTTTTGTTCCGCCTTGACCTGTTGGCATATCACGCACTTAGAAACGAAATCTGCCACATCCTTCTTCATGTCTCTCCAATGGAAAACTCTCTTTACGTCCTTGTACATCTTGTCTTCACCTGGGTGTATTGTCATCTTGGAATGATGTGCTTCCTCGAGAATCATCTTTACTAAATCCCTTGCTTGTGGGACGCATAGTCTTCCGTCCTGCCTTAGCCAACCCTTATCATCGATGGAGTACCTATTGAGGTGACTGGAAGTTTCGCCCCTAATTAGTTTGTCAATCACATCCACAAGCTGAGGGTCTTCACGTTGTGCGGCCCCTATTGAGTCTAAAAGAGTGGTCCGTACTTCTAGCGATGCCAAAAAAACCATGTACAAAATCAGAGGAGGGCCTAAAGTCAAAACTGGCTATATACTCCAAGCTTTGTCTTTCTAAAAAGAGAGAGCTTAAGGTCAGCTTCTTTCTACTCAAGGCGTCTGTACTACGTTGCCCTTGCCAAGAGTATAAGAAATCTCAAAATCATACGAGGCAAGGAACTCCATCCACCTTTGCTGCCTCAAGTTAATATCTTTCTATGAGAAAAGATACTTCAACGATTTATGGTCAGTATACAATCGAACTTCTCACCTAGGAGATAATGGGGCCAAGACTTAAGCGCAAAGACGATGGCAGCTAACTCAAGATCGTGGGTTGGGTAGTTCTTTTCATGAACTTTCAATTGTCTTCCACCATAAGCTACTACCTTCCCTTCTTGCATCAGAACAGCGCTTAGTCTCGTTCCACATGCATCTATGTATAATGTGAACATTTTGCTTCCATCTGGCAATGTAAGAACTAGGGCTGTTGTGAGAGCCCTTTTCAAGCGTTGGAAAGCAATATCACAATCCAAATCCCAAGCGAACGCTAGATTCTTCTTTGCTAGCCTTGTGATGGAGTTGAGATTTTCGCGAAATCTCTAATGAACTTTCGGTAAAAACCGGCTAGCCCAAGAAAGCTTCAGACTTCGGTTGCATTTCTTGGTGTCTTCAAATCTTGCAATGCCACCACTTTCGCGAGGTTCACAACTAACCCCTCTTTGGACATTACATGTCCAAGAAACCTTACCTCTTCTCTCCAGAAGTGGCACTTGGAGAATTTTGCTTTTAGCTGATGTGCACGGAGAGTATCCATGATTTCCTTCAGATGCTGAGCATGTTCTTCCTCATTCTTTGAGAAGATCAAAATATCGTCAACGAAGACCACCACAAACTTATTGAGGAATTCTCTGAACACCCTGCTCATTAGGTCTACGAAATAAGCGGGTGCGTTTGTCAAGCCAAAAGGCATGACAAGCCACTCGAAGAAACCGTCTGGGGTTCTGAACGCCGTTTTATCAATGCTATCTTCGGCTACCCTTAGTTGATGGAACCCAATAGCCAGATCAAGTTGGGAGAAGACTGACGCACCTACAAGTTGATCAAACAAATCGTCTATTCTGGGAAGCGGGTGTCTATTCTTATTAGTCAACTTATTTAGCTCCCTATAGTCTACACAAAGACGTAGTGAGCTGTTTGCTTTGGTGGAGAACACCACTGGAGCACCCCATTCCGAGATACTCCGCCTTATAAACCCCTTCTCGAGAAGCTCCTTAACTTGCTTACTGAGCTCCTTTCTCTCCTTTGAAGCCATGTGTCTGACAGGTAAAGCTACGTGCTTTGCATTATCAACAAGATATATGCGGAAGTCTATTTCCCGCCTCGGAGGTAAGCCCTTTACCTCTTCAAAGACATCCGGATATTCACGGACCACTCTAACCGACTGTAAGTTCTCAACAGAAGCATCGAGCGACTCTAGATGACTAAGCATAACAGCATTCAAGGGATTACAAGAAATTTCTAGAGTGTTACCGAGCCGAGTCAAGAGTCTAACCACTCTTTTATCACAATCAAGAATGGCACCATTACTGGATAACCAGTCCATGCCTAAGATCAATCCATATCCCGAGAAGCCCAAAACAAAGGCACTACATCTAAACTCAACACTTAGAATAGAGATTTTCAAATCCAAACAAACCATTGACAAATAAGTTGAGCCCCTAATTGGATTTGAAACAACCAAGGGATCTTCTATCATATTAGTGTTTAGTTGCAGAGATTCTACTAAAGCAGATGAAATAAAGGAGTGCAATGCACCAGAATCAAAGAGAGTGCGAACTGGATGATCATAGAGATAAACTAAGCTTTCTACAGAAATATTTCTACCTCGTTCCTATGGAGGTGCCACCAGTGCGTGAACCTGTCCCCCTGAAGTGGATCCAGTCTTCTATCCCTGCCCCCGCTTCTTTGGGCAGTCCTTAATTATATGCCCTATTATACCATGGAAAAGGTACTTCCTCTCGTTTAGGTTTTATAATTCCTTCTTTCTTCGTGAGTCGAGTTTATATCCACGAATTTCTCATCCTTGCGTTGAGCTCCCTAGCCAAACTCCCTCATCCTTATCTTTACCATCCCTGTGTAATCATATTTAAAAGTTTCTCAAAAGCTGCCTCCATCGCACGGAAAACCCTTCAAAGCTTGAAAGAAGACCAGCTGCAGGTGAATCTACTATGGCTATAGATGGGAGTCGGGCACTACTTTTGCCCTTCGATAGGTATCGTAGTCTTATCAAGCCTACGGAACCGTGCCGCGATGAGGTTACCTCCCAAAAAGCCAGGAGCCCCGAAGACTCAAGAAAGAAGGGGACAAGAATTCAAACAGAGGATCAGAAGATAGTGCGTATGGCTTTATGGGAATATGCCTTTAAAACAATGTTGTTCCTTGAAAAAATATGCTTCTTTAAACCTCTTTTTTGAAAATAGTTTCAAAAACCTTTATTTAATCTGGTAAATCTTTGCTCTGATACCAAGTGAAACACTCCACCTCCATTAAGGTCACTCACAAAGGGAATGCCTTAACTTCGGTGGAGGTTTATAAGTAAAAGTCACAGATAAAACACAAGACAGATATAAACACATATGTATAAGTAGCGGAAAACAAACAGACTTTCATTTCATAAATACGTGTTCATATAAACCATTTCCATAATTGTCTCATAATAACTTCCAAAACATTACATCATCATTCCTGTCTTGATTATTAAATAAAAAAGCATAAAACATAATAAAAGCTGCATAAATCCCCATAGAACATGTCCAAAAGCCATAGCCAAGGAAAGAGAGTCCAAACCATACATCTACTATCTTGAAGCTTGCAAAGAGTCTGACTAAGCTGGGTTGTTTCCACCCTGTGGACCTGGGGGAGGGGGGGAGGGGGGGAAGGAACGGAAGAAAAGAAGATGAAAGAAAAATAGAGTCAGACATAAAGCCTGGTAAGTCTAGTGACTCTTCAGTATGAGAATAAGAAAAAGGGCATGATAGGTATAAACTGGAAATAGGAAAGTATCATAAACTAAGATAAAGCAGTTTTGAACAGAATATACTATCGCAATCCACATTATATCTCTACACCTACTTGTATTGTCTCAACTGCCACCCCATGATCGGGGTGAAATGATCCCCTTTCTAAAGATCGGCTCCTACTCGCAAAATCATATGTGTCATACGACCCCCAATGATTGTAGATACCTATGCTGGTCCCACCATGGGGTGTATCAAGTCCCATGGTGGCGGCCCGACACAATCCTAGAATGCATAGGTTATATTACTGGTGCCCATTGCCCTGTTTGTCTGCTCCGAAGTGTGTGCACGCCCGCACTCTGTTACATTGATGCACCAACCGCCATCGCTTTTGACCGCTTACAATCAGCCCAGTAATCGTGCCCCACCCTGCCTAGTTTTAGGGTACCATGATACCTAATTGGGTAACTACTAAATTGGGTCCCCGTTACTAGGGTTTTCTAGTCAAACATGTTAAGTGGTCAAGTGTCTGTATTTACCTAACCCCACCCATCAGTTCAATTCAAATGTTGAATTGGTTAAGTGTTTTAGTTAACTTAACCCTACCATCCTGACTTGTCTGTCCTTAGCTTTTTAAAGCACCGACCACTCACATTAGACAGGTATTGTTACAGTTACTGGATGTGCCGGTCGGTTCCGGGCAGGTTTACACCGTAACTCAGTCTAACCTCGGGTCCTTATTGGGCTCAACGCTTAACCTCTCACATTGGATAGGTATTGTTGTGATTACTGGAGAGCCGGGCGGGTCCAGGAAGGTTTACATCACAACTCAATGCAACCTCGAGTTAAGCATACTCGTATTTTCTAAATTTACATATTTGTCTCTATTACTTGTTATATGTAAATTTGTTGACAACTAAATATTGTGGCCCACTCCAAGTTCATCATTTTTGGTATAAGAATTTTATACCATTTAAGTGCCACCAATTATTGGCATATGCCAAACATGCCAATACATATATTTTCACCAATTTATGTCAAGTTTCCTATAATTACCAATTTTTCCCAACGTTACCCCATCTAAATATTAGGCTAACAATCTTAGCTTAATTTTTCGTCCGCATGATTTTTAACATATAACATTAGGCTAAAAACTTAGCCTAATTTAGTGTACACAAAATTAGCATAAAGAAATTCGTTAACATAAACATGACATAGGTGTAAACTCGGCATTATCAGAATAGTCAATATGAACATCATAGGTGTGAACTTGCAACATAGGCTAAATCAACTTACATATATGTGAATTTGCAACATAGCCTAAATCAACTTACATATATGTGAATTTGCAACATTGGCTAAATCAACTTACATATATGTGAATTTGCAACATAGGCTAAATCAACTTACATATATGTGAATTTGCAACATAGGCTAAATCAACTTACATATATGTGAACTTGCATTGAAATTGGAATCTAACAAAATAGGTGTCGCATGAATTAGCATATGATTTAGACAACATAAGCCTAAACATGTTTAAATCTAGGCATAACATCGAACATCATTAGCATATGACAAGAATATGACATGTCCATAAAGTATGTATAATTTTATCACATGTGTGAACTAGATCCAATCATATGTCCAATTATAACATAAAACATGTATTAAAGTGGATCTTGGCATGGATCCAATTATGAACTTGCAACTTTTGTATAAACATATGAGCGCGTATATGAACTTAATCATTTAGGCATAAAGGTTTAGCATAAAGTATATACATGAGATCTTAATCACATACAACCTATATAATCACATAAACATATAGGTGTAGATATGAACCAAATAACTTGTATGTGAATTTGAATAGATCCAACATCAACTAGATTAATCCAAAAACATTCTAATGGATCCAACATCAAGTCAATTATACCACAAACATCCACTACCATTCACAACACAATCATTGCAACACATAAATATGAATTAACATCGTCGTTATATAATAGCACAATTCCATTTCCATTTTACATCGAATCAAATCTTAATTTTATTCCCATCAGAAAAATCACTATACTTACAACAAACGACGAACTTGAATTCTGGATTCTGAGTTCTGAATTTGCAATGCTTTCCTTTGGGTAACGTTGTTTGATTCTTGTATTTACTTTAGTTTTGCTCGTCTCTAATCTTTCTTCAAGTGGAGGCTACTCTTGGCTTCCTTCCAGCAGCATGACGGCTCTAGCTCTATTTTATTTGTGTGAATTTAGGTTGAAGACTAAGGTTGTTTATATAGAATTTCAAACTAATTATAGCCGCCGATGAAGCTAGAGTTAATCAAGGCCATCCATCTCAAGAGAAGCCAATCAGAAAGTGAGAAATCAGCCCTAGTGACACAGCCAAACCCCAGAAACCGAGCCAGGACCAGACCAAGTAGGTCAGGTCGACCAAGTCGGTCGACCTGTAGGTCGACCCCTACGTCGACTACATAGTCGATCTGGGTAACCAGGTCGACTACACAGTCGATTTGGGTACCCAGGTCGACTCCTAGGTCGACCCCTGGTCGACCTGGGTCCTGGGCGGGAAAATTCCTGCCCAGCCCAGTTCTGGTCCAGTTTTGAATTTTGAACATGTTTTCGGGCTGTTTGAATTTTAAATCGAATTCTGAAACTTCCGAAGGTCATAACTCCTTCATACGGAATCCGATTTACGCAAACTTAGATTCTATCTCAAGCAGAATTCCGAGACGGACGCAATGGCATAACCCATTTCCCTTAATTCTTTCATTTAAAATTAATTATACTTTAATTTGTTAATTTAGTGTTAATAGAAAATTCAGGGTGTTACAAGCACCCTCACAAAATTGGCAACACGCCTATGCTAGACAATAGCCTAGTCATAAACGATAATAGGGAAAATAATGTGACTAAAATAATCATCCTGGCATAAACATAAATAACAAGATAATAAGGTGGACATACATGCTGGCATGGACATGAAATTGTCATCATAACAAGGTGGTCATAAAACTGATGAACGGTCAGCAGTCAATAACTATGATGTCACAATAAGCATAGTAAGATCTAAATTAGCAATTTGGATGTCCAATCAGTTTAGATCTAACATGATAACACCAGGTGATAAATTAGATCACGTAGTTCAAATCTAGAGGTTAAAATAGATCTAACATGATAACACAAGGTGGTAAATTAGATCACATAAAATAGGTCTAACATGATAACGCAAGGTGATAAATTAGATCACATAAAATAGCTCTAACATGATAACTCAAGCTGATAATCTAGATCTGACTAACAGTTTCAATGTCCACATAAATTAGATCTATTAGTTTAGAAATAGATCTATATAAATCCACATCATAGCATGTCATAGAAGTTGCAATTTAGATAAAGATTTAGATCCAATCCTAACCAATTAAAGGTGGCATATGTTCATGATTTACATAAATGATTAGATCTATCCAATGTTATAACTGTCCCAATTAAATGATTTATATTAACCAAAATATAGTTATAAACCAAGATCCATAATAATAATATAGTAGAATAATCACAATTGAATTGGATCTAGAGAAATAGATCTATCATGACATAGTAGAATAATCACAATTGAATTGGATCTAAAGAAATAGACCTATCATGACATAGCAAAATAATCACAATTGAATTGGATCTAAAGATATAGATCTATCATCACATAGCATCAGATACGATCATAGCATAAATTCATGGTTTACACATATCCATATCACATTCTTCCATAATTTACTTTTATTTATCTAAACTTAAAGCAACATGAACTCATGACATTAGGTTAAAGAATTAAGAAAGAACGGGTCTAGAATTTCTGAATTTGATTTGCAAAGTATGTTGTTGTAGAAAACGGTTCAATTCGCACTCCTGCAGTATATGGCTTCCATGATTTCCAATGAAGAAAATAGGAGAATTGAACGCATATATATAGCTACTAGACCCCCTGAAACTGAGTGCCACGTTTGCCCTAGGCATGTCGATACCCTTGTGGGTGGGTTGATCCATAGGCCGACACCCCTTAAGGGGGGTCGACCCCCTAGAATGGGAATTTTGCCGCTCTGACGAATTTTTTGAATTTGAACCTTTTTGGATAAAACTATGACTCATGCGTACATATATAATTTTTTTGCATGTATATAAACTTAAAACTCTGATAATTTCCTCATACGATGTCCGTTTTACGCAAGCCAAATGTCTATCTTGGCCAGAATTTCGAGACGGACGCAATGGTGCAGTCCTTTTCCTCTAATTCAGAATATTAAATTAATTATTATTTAATTTATTCTCTTTAATTTCGTTAAAAAATCGGGGTGTTACACAAGTCAAGCTGGCATTATGGACATGGTCAATGTCGACAGGATACTGAGGCGATAGCCTCAAGTTTATTTGAAAACAATTTATAACTTCACCTTGTGTACTCGGTCGACATCAACAAGCTAATAGATGTGATAGCCCCAAAATCCTTTAAAAATTAGTTAGAAACTTACCTTATCGACCATAAATGTGGCTACAAAGAATAGAGGTATTAGAATAAAGACATTTCAGAAAATATTTGAAAATATGGATTGTTGACATCGATGAAACGCCAAGGGTTTTAGAGGATATAATCCCCAAAGCATTTAGAAAACAATTTACAACACGATCTTATTGACTACAATCTGCGACGATAAGAATAGAGGCGATAAGCTCCTAATTATTTAGAAAACAATTTCGAAAGCAAGTTAGAAAAGCTTACTGACCACATCATTGACAATAAGGGTGAATGCAATAATCCCCTAATTTTATAAATCAAGGTTTAGGAAACATGCCTTGTCAATCCTTCTGATAAAGATAGAAGCAATAAGATTTAGATCAATTTGAACAACATAGATCCTTGTCATCCTCATCTTGGACGATATCGTTAGAGGCGACAAGCCTCGTGCTTTATAAAAATAAGGTTTAAAAATATCCTTGTCAACTTGTTCGAAAAGGTATAGGATAGCCTCAGAGTCCTTTTGTCACGACCCAAATTCTCTACCGGCCTAAACCGAACAAGAGGACAGATTATTATTAGAACTAGATGCATCAGAACACCAAACAAGAGTATTTTTCATTGATATTACAACAATATTACATCAGAGTACAAGAATAACAAAGTGCAGAAAAATAATATACACAACGGAAATACAAATATCAGAGAAATAAATTACAATGCAGCGGAAATAAAATTACATGAACATAATGCACAATGGAAATACATCAACTAACACAGTTGAAGGAAATACAAGGATACAAAGCATTCCAATGTATAGATCCAACCGTAAACAAGGATCTTATAAAAAGAAAATCTGCAAAATCAAAACTACAACTGCCCATGTGGAAAATATGGGCACCCAAAGTTTAGGTGAAAACAATAAACTCTGAATCAATCATGGGACTGATATGAGAACTTAAAATAGACATTAAAACTTTACTTTAAAAGTTATAAAATCATGAGACCACACTATATGACACGGAATGGGTTTACTCCACTTGAATATCATTAAAGTAATAACAACATAATGCTTTTTGGAAAATAAAGCTACTATAAGACTCAGGTTCCATCACATAATGCAACGCAAGCTGGAGGATAGAGTTTTACCTTATAATAGCCAAAAATGCTTGATACGCGATAAAACAAATATTGTTGATATTATTGCTAGTGCATAGTGTAGCAAATAACTGTGAAAGTAAATGTATCAATCTTGGATGGCATAATACCCCATCCTATTATGTCGTCTAGGCATACAACTGAAACCGTAAAGTTGCATATTGGAATTTGGATTCTCATCATGAGCCAATGTAAGGAATCTCACCTCACCGAATTCGGACCATCTCCAGCAAGATTTCTAGGACTCAAGCTCTGATGAGCCCTTGGAGCGGCAGGGTCAGTCAGCCTTTCTTCGCCGATTAGTTATGACTGAATCATACGTTTCCCCATCTTATTAGACCTCCTGATTAGTACGTCGACCATCCTGGTCTTGTGCAGCCATATTCGACTGCCCTCCCTTCCATCATCCACATAAGTAAAATGTCTGGCTTAATACCATGAATTCACCTCTACCTAGAAAGAAACGCATGTCCTCCCTACTGTCACTCATCCCTTTTTTTTTACTCATACCGAGGTATGAAGCTCATGAATTAATGCCTTATACGAAACTATGCCATATTGGTCATGCTTTGATCATCAACCACAAAGCTCTGCTTTTCAACAAAGGCTTTGATCCATGCATCTCAACATGCCACATTATCAATCCCTACCATATCATTGATTTCTACCAATATATAACATCTAAGCCCATACATCTCAGAGAAGGATGCAATGCTAAGAGAATAAATTCTCTGCCACCTAACAGATATATATTTAGCAGAGATCACTGAAGACAACATATGTTACAAAGTCAGACATACAATCCATTTGCAAGTTCGTTCTGGGTCTGAACGAAACAGGAGGCACTTTATTCCTCATCCCATATATCCAATACAGGAGAGAGGTCCTCGCATATCTAGTCGATCTCCAAGTACGTCTGGATGACCACCACGTATAACCTCTACTTGGGTTTACTTTCCAAGCGAGACATCAACAATAACCCAAATGATGTGAAGATCTCCGGTCTTTAACCACCGTCTTCAATCTTTAACCATTAATCATCTTAACAATTATTTAGAATTGGTTAACTCAGTCTTTCCGATTAATTCACACATCTTTAAAATCAAGAGACAAATAAAGATAACACACATCTTTTTCCAATCCAGAATATTCTTTTAATTCACATATTCATTTCTCGGGGAAAGGTTCCCATTGATTTCATCAAAGATTATCTCATTTAAACTTATTGTTTAAATAATTCCTTGGAAAATCATTTCAAATGATTTTATAATATCTTTGCATAACCTAAGCCAAATTAAGGTTTATAAATCCTATCTTTAACTAGGTCAAAGAACAAATGTCATTTTTAAAACATCGTTCACAATAAACCCATAATCAACTTCCATCGAATTCCAAATTAATTGAATAAATTGTATAATTCCATTAAATCTTAATTAAATGATTTATTCCATAACTTACATTTCAACAGGTTTTAAGAATTGTGTTATTAAAGCAACCATTCGTAACAAACCCAAAATCCTATTTGATATTAAATATAAGGCTTTAAATGGAAATCATGTCGACTTACATTTAATACCAAATTCTGAAACCAACAGATATCGTACGGGAATAACGATATCTATATCTTCCAAATTCCTTAATGATATCCGTAAAATTATGGAATCCACTATTTAAAATATCCGAAGATAATTTCCATTCAAATCCATTCCAAGTTATATGTTGGAAACTTTTTGTTATTACAAAACCATACACAAATCCAAATTATTGTTTTAAAATCATTGGATTATTACTCTTTAGAAAACATCGCATATTCTTTTCAGCCCTTTATTCTAGTTGTTAACTAGTTCATTAAGATAAAATATCTTTATCCTTTCAAAGATTGGATTTTTCATCTAAAATCTTTCCAAATCACTTATTATGATTTTACATAATTTTAATAATTTTATTAAGTCCCTTTTAGTCAGTTTCCAATTTCGTCCATCGAAATGCGTCCATAGCGACCTTTTCAAAAACTAATTTGGACTTAAATTAAAATCAGACCGTTGGATCTTAAAAATTCTCATTTTATTGGAAAGCTCATTTCATTACGGCTCTAAAAATTCCAAGTTCATGGGAATCTGACGGTCGGATCTCCCGTTACGTGAATTCGAAGTTATAAGTTGACATTCACGAACTATCGCTCCACTACGCGTTCTATTCAAGCTCGAATCGATTTATAAATTAATAATAAATCAAATCACTTCTAAATAACTTTTATAAATTATATAATATATATATAATCATCTTTAAAAACTCGTTTTGGTCGTTTGCCTTCAAAATCACATACTTCACTGGACGGTCAACTTTAGTATTATTCTAAAGAATAAAATAATATTATCCTTTGAAAGTCATTATTTTACATTCAAATTTTCCTTATTGTAACGTCCCAGATTTTTGGCCATTTAAATGGGAATATTTAAATCTGTTTTATTTATTATATAATGGATTTTATATAGAATTTATTTTATAAAATGAAGTTCGAATTTATGTAATTAAAACGAGCTTGAAACGACGCTGCAGTTCGTAATATTGAATTTTGAACTTCAATTGAATATACAGGATCCGATATAAATCGGATTTTAGTGAAACAAGAAACGCTCGAATCCATGCGATTATATTTTTCTAATGAAAGAGAAAAATGGAGATTTCATGCTATAAATTGCAAGTTACGTCCAATTCAAATTTTCAAATAGTCGCTATGGAATCATTTATAAATTATAACGATTTAATTAAAAGGATTTCTATATATTTAGGGACCATTTAACCTGAATTTCTGAATATTGAGTTTTAAAGACTGTATTGACCGGGTTTAAAGCTGTATAAAATCCCGTTTAAATATATTTACAATAATATTTATTTATTATCGTTAAATTGAATTATTTTGAATTAAATATTAATTTATCGATATTAAATAAGTTGTAAAAATAATCGTTTATTCATACGACCACCGTTTTCGATGAAACAAGTTTTATTGGAATGCGTGTAATTAATTATTGCTATATTTCCAGTTTGAAGCCAAACAGAGTTGTTTTGTCGGTAGGCGAGATTTAGAGGTGAACCGATAAATCAAAATATCATCGTTGTGCAAACGAGGTCCGTTTTCAACGAAATCAGTTTCATTAGGACCGCAACGTCAAGATGTAGTAGTGTATTTATTTTTTGGGTTTAGAGTTTGTGTTCAGCGGTGCATATATTCAACTGTTACGTAATCAGCATGCGATAGAAATTTATTAACGGTGTACGAAATAAATAAATTTATTTTGCATTTGACTGTTTTTGTTTTTTTATAAAACATGTCTTTAACAAATAAAGCAACAACTATTTTTTTCTAAATAAAATAACTTAAAATAAATAAAACTATCAGGCGATAATCAACAACAAAAGAAAACGTACATATATGGCCTAGAATATACATATAAAAGACATTTTCCTACCCCAAATATATATCCTACTTCTTCTTTCAACATGTCATTTTCCATCAAGTGAGAATACACCAAATGGCCAATACTGGAAATCTACAGGATGGGAAAAGAAAACACAACGGCACACAGCCTATTGACAAAGACAACTCAATGCAAGCTTTTGCCGACCTATATTGGTGAATATCAAAACAAATCTATCCTACTTGTTTTATCAGCCTACATCCTTTCAACATGCTGTAAAGTGTAACCTCCCATCAGATGAAAATACATTATCACACCTTATTTCTTCTTTCCTACGAGCCTAGCTATGTTTCTTTCTACGAGGCAACCTATTTTCCTTTTCCCTAAATGCTACAGCTATCCAAATTTTTTTCACACATGCCTACCCATGCAGCTACCATAGAAAAAATAATACACTGAAGGAAAAGAACGAACAATTGAACACTGCAACTCTATGCGCCTACGCGTAGGGCTACCAACGAGAGGAGAAGACATTGTGCTAATCTCTTCCAATCTGCTAGTATATAAACCCACCATTGCTTCGATTTCCAGAGATAACCAAACGAAATAAAATAACCATTTAAATGCACCGCAAGTTTCATAATAAAGAAAAATGAAAACTCTCTCACTATCTCACACATAAATCAAAACTAAGGTAGCAAATCTGGAAGGAGGAACCTGACATGGCGTGACCTAGGCTTCGATGTACGGTTGTATGAGGCAGTGAGGGATAGGGAACAGAAAGGCGAAGTAGCTGGGTTCGAACGGGGTGATCAGAAAATGTTGTGCGCCTGTAGTTGACATGAAAGCGGGTTTCGACAAGCAAGGGGAAGAGGCCGTTGAGCAGCATGAGGTGTTCTCAGTGGAAGGAGTTTAGAAAATCATGAAGTGACAGGAGGATTTCGCTCATTAGTGGGTATTAGACGGAGTCTGGTACTCGGGGGACGGAGCGGTAAGGCTGTTTAAGGGAAACAGTGAAGTATTGGGTTAAGAAGGAGGGGATAGCAGTTTAATTACAAAAAGTGAGGAGCTGAGGTAGATGCATGAACGTAGGAGTGTTTCTTTTGGAAGCGAGTTCATGGAAAGAAAAGTGACGAGGTCAGAATGATGGGAGGACCAACGAGTTAGCGGAGAGGCATTGCTGGAGCGGTTTAGCAGTGTAGGAGAGGATTAACGCATTGAGGCAGAGGATGCATCGGAAATGGTGGCGGTGTTCGTACCTGAAGCAGTAGGTGTTGTGGAAGAAGCGACTGGGTGTAATCGGTTAGAAGTACATCATGGAATATGGTATTCGGTTACTAATGTGGTGACTGAACTACTGGGTAGAAGAGGCTACAGGGAATATTTGAACAAAGGGAGAAGAACAGTAGTGGAAGTGGGCGGCTATGAGATCATGGGCCAGCGGGCCTTATGCTATTAAAAAAGAAAATAATAATAAGGGTGGAAACGACAATAGATGGAGCGGTTCATGGTAGACGTCGGAGATGGGCTGTGTGAGTGGGTGATTAAAGAAGTGGATTTACTTAAGGTAATTAAATCATTAAGGATTTAATTAAATGTATTGTTAGTTTAAAATCACTATATTTTGTGCGTATGTTAACAGAATTAAACGCGATAAGATGCGTTGGAATCGTAATGGCAAAAGCTACGCGATAGAGGGGGTTTGGGGTCGATCAGAAGCAACTAGAATTTTCGTTTAATTTTAAACGCTTGTTTAAAATTAAATGGAACAACGTGAATCATCGTCAATCGAAAATAAGGTGAGTTAATTCTCATGATTTCTGGAATTCTTTGCTGTGTTAAATTCATATAAAATATAATTCACCGTTAATGATCACCATTGGATGATTGAATGCATTGATTGCTGATTGTATGGTTGTCGACAATTAAAATTGTCGTATTAGATGATTTTGATAATTATTTCATGAATTATTATCAAATATTATCAATAATGCAGGGACGAACAGATTGGAGGGATCCGACCGGATTCCTCAAAATGTTTTACATGTTGTTTATTTCTCCATATTATTCAGATATGAACTGTTCACCCCAAACAACGTTATACACTATTTGAATGTTGATGGATGATTATATATTGAACGTTGAATAGAAATTCAACATTGATATGTTGTTTTAATCAATAAACGATATTGATTAAGTTATTGGCAGCAAATGATCTCAACCGCTATCTTTAAAATGTTAGTTCGCTGTCAGGTGAATTGACATGGTTGAAATTATAAAATTTATCTTATAGTTGAAGTAAAGATTAAAAAAGTGATTTTTTTTAAATAAAAGTTTAAAAATAAGGAGACATTTATAAATGGTTTTATAAAAATAGTTATATAATAATTTCAGCAATTTTAATAAGTATAGAAGCCAGAATTAACCTACGGGTTATTGTTTTGAAAATAACTGTTTAATTTAAACAATTAAGCAATGTAATTAGATTAATATTATTAATCTAATAAGAGGCATGATTGGATTCAGTTAATACATAACTGAGGTTTCGTTGATGAAGTTAACTCTTTAATTAGAATTGATAATTATATTAATCATTCTTTGATTAATCTAATGAAAACGGTTTAATGAATGATTTCTTTTATTTTAATAATTTTTCTTAAATATTAAACATCTTTTTGTTTAGTGATATTTAAAGTTGTTTATCAATTGATAAAGCATTAATGGGATATTTATCATTTAATAATGACAATAAGTAATCATTTGATCTATTTTTAATGAAGTAAACTATTCCACTTCAGTTAACAATAAAATTAATTAATTATTATGGTTAATAGTAATTAAAGCAATTAACTTCTTAAATGGAAGTAAATTAGGAAGTAATCGAGTTTTAAAATGAATCATGTTAAGAGCAATGTTGTACTAGAGCTATAAACTTGTTATGAAGCTAATATGCCATTGTAAATAATCGTTACTGAATAATCGATTAAGTAGATGCAAAGGAATCGAAAGAGATATTCGCACTGGATTGTATAATAATATCCAAGTTAGACTGAGAAGTTTATGAAGAAACCAGTAATGCAAACATGTTAAATAGATTTGTATTTACTTAATTATTCAATTAAGTAAATTAAAGTGAAATTTGGCTTCACAAAGGAAATGTTAATTGGATTTCATAAAAAAGATTTGAATTGCAGTTAAGTAAAATCAAAGAGGAGATGGGTAGGTGAATACCAAGTTTAAATAGGGTTTTAAGTCAAAATAGAACTTAATTAAATTATGTTTAGGGCAAATTTATGCTGAAATTTATGCGCCAGTTGTGGTTAAATGTTACTTGATAGTTGAATTGAGTACAAGTGAAGAGATTTGAAGTTCTCAAATTATAATAAATATGTCGTAAAGGATTTAAATGAGGTTTTGTTAAAATTAGTAAACAAAGGTAGGATTGAAATGTGATTTCAAAGAAGTAAGATCAATGTAAAGGTAAAAACTTAGTAAAGGGATTTTAAAATAAATATGAGTTATATTACAGAAGTTTAAAGTGAAGGAGTTTGCGTTAGCTAGTTATAAAGTAAAAGAGATTTATTTTGGTAATAAATATGCCAATTGGAGAAATGGTTATAATTGTAAGAAATAGGAAATGGAGATGATAGGTTGAGTGTTTCAAACTTTTATCTATTCTGAGATAAGAATGTCAATGGTCAAGGTCTGAGAGGTAACTAAAATACCCCAACTTGAACGGCTTCGCTATTTTCAAGGAATTATATTAGTTTGAAACAATAGGAGTGTTGAAAATTTGGTTATTATTCCTAGAAGAGAAATATTGCGACGTCATTAACAAGATTTTGAATGTTAATTAGAACTGGTTGATTTTAATAAAACAATGTATACTTACCATTGTTTAACTCAAGTTGAATTGTGAAATTTATCGTTAAACTTGTGTTAAGAATATTAAATGATTTTTCGCAAGGCGAAGAAGAAATAAAAGAGATTCGGCGAATATATAGAATGTTTTTGAAATAAAGAAAAGAAAGGGAGATTGGTAAATAGAGATATATTATCATTTTCAATGTAATAAATAATGAGATTCAAGACCAGAGAATATGAAATCGATTTCTAAGGATCGACAAAATAGTTTTAGTAAATAAATTAGAGCTGCCAATATACTTAACCATACTGTGTGCATTGATAGTTAAAAACACTGACTATCAATGAATATATTATTAGACCTTTGGCGTGTTGTTTTGAAGAGACCGGGATGGGAACTGGACCCAAAAACCACTTCGATACAACGTTACGTGTGAAAACTAACTGGCAACAAAAGAAGATAGAGCATTAAAGATCGTAGAACTTCATAAAATGGAAGTATTGCTTATAATCCATGGGTCGCTCCCATAAAAAGAGATAAACTGCGATTCTGTCATGGTTGAAGTCTATGGATTGCAAGGACTACTCGATATTAATCCTTGGGGTGATTCCTATAAGGATGCGGTAAGAGGGTGCCTTCGGTTCATCTTGTTCCTGGATGACGTGTATGGACGATGTAGAAGAAAATGGTGTTAGATGTTCAAACGATTATAACCTCAAGCCTCATAACTGGGAAAATGAAAAAAATCGGGCAGGCAGCATGGCTATGTGGGTCGCACCCATTAGGATGTATTGTTACCATCTAGAGAATATTCATATTTGTTACTTCTTTTTCATTTCTGTATCTCCCGGGATCGGTTATGTTGCTAGCAACCGTAGGTGAAAATATGTTTGATACACTCAAGAGAAATGAGTGGTCGGTCATATGTGGGTCGGGTTGTAAGATGTTCTTGTTGAACCCAGTGTATTCCTCTTTAGAGATACACTATCGGCAGGTGGATCCATACCTTGTCATAGTCGGAATCCAATCTCCAATAAGCGCTACGGTTTTGTTTGTATACTATATATGTAGAGCGTGAGATGCAAGCATTCTAGTAGATGATTATTTATTTGTGATTTGATAGACACTATTCTAATATCAGAAAAGACATTGATTTCAAAAATGTTTTGGGTAATATTAAGGTAAAAACCGTCCGTGTTTATGTGGGGATGGTCATACTATTATCCTTTCTTTCAAAAGGATTTTCAAAGTTAAAAAGTTGTTGTGCTATGAATTTACCACTGAATGTATTCCAGACTGATCCGGGTGTCTTTGCTTTGCTTCAAAATGTGCTCGGGTCAGACTGAGTATATTTACAGGTCAGGTTCCGCTTGGAGTTCAGGGGATGGAAGCAGGAGGCTTCACCGTTAGTTATTTAGAGTTTTTTCCATTTTGTCTGATATATGGTGTACTCTGATAATTGGTATGTATATACAGTTTCTTTTTATATAAAGAAATCTGATATATTATATTTTGTTTCGTTCTGCTGTGAGATTCTGGTGTTGTTCTTCTTATTTTTCTATTCTAAAATTTCTTTCTTTCTTATCTCATCCTCTAATTTCTTTCTCATAATGTTCCGGTGTTCAATGCTTGAATGTCGACATGGTGTTTTGTGTGTCGATTTTCGGGGTCGAAAATCCCCGGGTCGTTATAGTGGTATCAGAGCTATTGGTTTAGTAATAACCTTGGATCTGTGGCGTTACTCAATAGAGATGGGGTTAGTAATACCCTAGATTGAGTATGAGTGTATATATATACCAGAGTGCGTATTTGTATTTTGATATAAAATTATTTTAAACTATTTTGACTCGTGTATTTTTTGAAAGTAGTTATTTTTTCGAATTATTTTATTATTAACCGACTAATATTGGTTTGAATTAGAATTCAGACCTGATTTGAAAGTTGAAATGACCTAACTAGATGGGAATTTCAAATATGGAATTTGAAAATAAAAACTTCAATGTAAAGTATAAATTGGAATCAAGCTGAATATTAAAGTTAAATCAGAAGATTGGGTTTGTTAATTGTGCCATGTGTGGTTAAATATTAATTGGTTGATTTGAATTGGTTTGGTTATGAAATTGAAAGGATCAACCAAGCAAGAATTTCAAATGTGAACCAAAATTTAACCTGGTTATTGAGATAAAAAATTGACATAAGTCAATAGAATATATATGAAAACCAGTGAATTTAAATTCGATGTTTGGGCGGTATGATTGACTGCATAAATGTACATTGGGAATGAATATAAATTTAACACTTGGTTGAGACCAATTTGGAATGACTGAGTCGAGTTTATTTGGAACTAATTCAAGTTTAATGGCCCTGAATGAAATTGAATTGATTGGAAAGAAAAATCAATTAGTGAATTGAATTGAAACTTGACCTGGCTAAGTGGAATTGGATAATGTAAATAAACAGGATTATTTTACCCTATATTTGTTACTAGCATTTACTAGACAGCTATGGGAATTGACTTGATTACCAGGATTGAAGTACAGATTGGAAAACGAAGAGCAGTTAGTTGATTTGCTGCGTAATTGGAATTGAGTTGCCCGAAAAATAGGTCAACCTTAATATTATTGGATGGTGATTTATTTTACCCCTGAATTCAGTAGCCATTTAGTTTTGGTTTTCCTTTGGAGAAATTAAGGCCCGAAGTGGCAGTTGTAGTTATACTGATCGGACCATGCAAAGGAGATGCTGACAAAATTTTCAAAATTTTAAGAGTTTGAATTTGTTTCGGTAATTATTCAAAATATGTTTATTTTAAAACAATTTGTTCGGGTCATTCTTCTTACCATGTAATTTCGGGGACAAAATTATTTTAAGGGGGGAAGAATGTAACGTCCCATATTTTCGGCCATTTAAATTGGAATATTTAAATCTGTTTTATTTATTATAAAATGGATTTTATATCAAATTTATTTTATAAAATGAAGTTCAAATTTATATAATTAAAACGAGCTTGAAAAACGACGCTGCAGTTCGTAATATTGAATTTTGAACTTCAATTGAATATACAGGATCCGATATAAATCGAATTTCAGTGAAACAAGAAACGCTCGAATCCATGCGATTATATTTTTCTAATGAAAGAGAAAAATGGAGATTTCATGCTATAAATTGCAAGTTACGTCCAATTCAAATTTTCAAATAGTCGATATGGAATCATTTATAAATTATAACGATTTAGTTAAAAGAATTTCTATATATTTGGGGACCATTTAACCTGAATTTCTGAATATTGAGTTTTAAAGACTGTATTGACCGGGTTTAAAGCTATATAAAATCCCATTTAAATATATTTACAATAATATTTATTTATTGTCGTTAAATTGAAGTATTTGGAATAAAATATTAATTTATCGATATTAAATAAGTTGTAAAAATAATCGTTTATTCATACGACCACCGTTTTCGACGAAACAAGTTTTATTGGAATGCGTGTAGTTAATTATTGCTATATTTCCAGTTTGAAGCCAAACAGAGTTGTTTTGTCGGTAGGCGAGATTTAGAGGTGAACCGATAAATCAAAATATCATCGTTGTGCAAACAGGGTCTGTTTTCAACGAAATCAGTTTCATTGGGACCGCAACGTTAAGATGTAGTAGTGTATTTATTTTTCGGGTTTAGAGTTTGTGTTCAGTGGTGCATATATTCAACTGTTACGTAATCAACGCGCAGTAGGTATTTATTAACGGTGTTCGAAATAAATAAATTTATTTTGCATCTAACTGTTTTCGTTTTTTTATAAAACACATCTTTAACAAATAAAGTAACAACTATTTTTTCTAAATAAATTAACTTAAAATGAATAAAACTATCAGGCGATAATCAACAACAAAAGAAAACATATATATATGTCCTAGAATATACATATAAAAGACAGTTGCCAACCCCAAATATATATATCCTACTTCTTCTTTCAACATGTCATTTTCCATCAAGTGAGAATACACCAAATGGCCAATACTGGAAATCTGCAGGATGGGAAAAGAAAACACAACGGCACACAGCCTACTGACAAAGACAACTCAATGCAAGATTTTGCCGACCTATATTGGTGCATATCAAAACAAATCTATCCTACTTGTTTTATCAGACTACATCCTTTCAACATGTTGTAAAGTGTAACCTCCCATCAAATGAAAATACATTGTCACACCTTATTTCTTCTTTCCTACGAGCCTAGCTATGTTTCTTTCTACGAGGCGGCCTATTTTCCTTTTCCCTAAAGGCTGCAGCTCTCCAAATTTTTTTCACACATGCTACCCATGCAGCTACCATGGAAATGATAATACACTGAAGGAAAAGAACGAAAAGATTGAACACTGCAACTCTATGCGCCTACGCGCAGGGCTACTGACGAGAGGAGAAGATGTTGTTGTGAAGACCCGCAACTTCCCCGTAAAGGAAAGCGTCGGATAGTTCGAGAACAAACCACAACAGAACGCATATAAAAGAACATTTCATTGTATATTACAACAATGCATCAGAATACAAGAATATACAGAGTATAAATGAATATTACACAGAAATATCAGAGATTTAAATTACATTTAAATACATAGCAGCGGAAAATAATACAATACACAACTAGAAGGAGATATACGGATACAAAGCTTTTCCGGATATCGTTCCAGCTGTAAACCAGGATCCTGTGAATATAAATATGCAAAACCAAAACTACTAGCTGCCCGTGTCAAAATAAGGGCACCCAGAGTTTAGGTTAAAACAATAAACTCCAGGTCAGTCATGTGACTGGTGTGAGAACTAAAACAGTTATTTATCTTTATCTTCAAAGTTAGGTAAATCAAGGGACCACGCCGTATAACACGGAACGGGTTTCCTCCCAAGAATACCAGTGCATAAAACAAACAGCGCAATGCTAAATAAAGAAAAATGAAGCTGTTATAAGACCCAGGTCCCATCACACAATGCAACGCAGCCGAGGATAGGGTTTTCCCTTATAACAGCCAAAGAATGCTTGATACGTTTAAAACAAATCATTTGATACTATTATAAGTGCATAATGTATAAAACACTTCAAATCATAAGTATCAATCATAGGCGGCATAAGCGCCCCATCCCACTATGTCACCATATATAGGTTTACAAATAAAACCGCAAAGTCACGTATTTGGAAATTGGATTTCCGTCTATGAACCGAGGCCAGGGATCGTCCTCTACCGATTCGAGACACTCTAGCCTACCATGTCTCAGGAACAGCCGCAACTGCCCCCTGGATCGTCAGGGCCGGTCCACCGATGTGGATTATTATGCCTGAACAATACGTCTCCCCGCCCTTTGGGGCGCAAACGAGCCAACGAATGACTCCATCGGACCCGGATCGTCCGATCAAACCGAGGCGCCTCGCAACAGCAACAACCACATAAGTCAAACTCGTCAGGGCGTGTAAAACCACTGACGCCACTTTTAGCTAGAAAGAAACGCAAGCCCTCCCTGAGGTCCGTCTCCCGTTTTTGGTTCATACCGGGTGTGAAACACGCGAGGTAAACGTTACACAAAGCCACGCCACAAAGGCCGTGCTTTGATCATCACCACAAGACTTTGCTTTTCAACAGAAGCCTTGATCATTTGCATCTTAGTATGCCACACAGGCAAACCATCCTATGCAACCGATATCAGTCACACAGAATGAAATCCGATGTCAGACACACGGTCCATTTACAAGTCCGTTCTGGATCTGAACGAAACCGGGAGCACCTAGTACCCCGCATATCCATCGATCTCCAAGTACGTCTGGACGATCACCAACTGTTTCCATCTTCTTGGGTGTACAGCCCAATCAAGATCATCAGTTATCACCCAAACGACGTGAAGACCTCCGGTCTTCGACCATCGTCTTCATCTTCGACTTATCGTCGTATCAGTTATTCAGAATGGGATAAACCCGGTCTTTCCGAATAACTCGCGTATATTTTAAATAAGTGTTACACAAACACAACATACGCCTCATTCCAATCCATCAGTCACTAACCGTAAATTAATCAAGAGAATAATTCCCCAAATATTAACCCCGAAGGCCGAAACCAACATCAGATCAATATCCAGAAAACCATTCTACTTAGCTAACTGACAGTTAGTTTCTAATTTCACATTCATAGGGAAAGGTTCCCATTAATTTTATCAAAGATAAATTCTTGAATTTATTCTTTAATCAACTTTTGAATATCAATTCAAACTAGTCGGGATTAGCGAACCTTACCGAAGTAATCATTTGTTTTAATTTCCCAATCCCAACCTATTCATCCCATGAAGTAAAACTGGTTATACTTCATATCTAACACCACGGTGTTATTGGTAAATTCAATTACCATTTCACGTTCAAATCTAATTAAAGATTTAACTATCGCCTGGAGCAAAACTGGTGATACTCCATTTCGATTATTTCAATCTAATTAAAGATTCATTAAAACTCCACTTAGTTTTAATCGTTAACTGGGTTAAAGAATCAGTGTCATTTAAAAACACGGTTCACGATAAACCCAAATTCACATTCCATTAATTATCGGGTTAAAGAACAAGTGTTATTTAAAACACTGTTCACGATAAACCCAAAAATCAATATCACTTCAATTCCAATTAAATATTATTTAATTGATACACTTCATTAAATCTAAATAAAAAGATTTAATCATTTCTCAACTGGGTTCAAGAACAGTGTTAGTGAAGACACCATTCACGACAAACCCAAATCACATTCGATATTCAATACAAGGCCCTGAATAGAAAATATATCGGCTTATATTCAATATCGAATTCTACGACTAACAAATGTCGTATTGGAAATAACGATATAAATATATATCTTTCAAATTTCCATAACAACATCTGTATAATCACGAATTCCAACATCGAAATATTCCGAAGACAATTTCGATTCAAATCCACTCCAATGCAATCATTGGAAATTTTGGTTATTTTTAAAACCCTTTTCAAATTCAATTTATTTATTTAAAAATAAATAGAATTATAATCCTAGTTCAAAACTAGTTCATTTCGATAAAAAAT
Organism: Allium sativum; assembly: GCA_030737875.1. Classification (NCBI taxonomy): domain Eukaryota; kingdom Viridiplantae; phylum Streptophyta; class Magnoliopsida; order Asparagales; family Amaryllidaceae; genus Allium; species Allium sativum. Next base: position 157,208,423 of record CM060912.1, read on the forward strand.
CTATTTTTATCTTTTCAAATATGGAGTCTTTCATCCCAAATCTTCACAAATCATTTCTTATGATTTTACACAAATTATTACTATTTTTAATAATTTTATCAAGGCCCGTACAGTCGATTTCCATCAATGGCCATCGAACTGCACTTACAGCGACCTTTTTCGAATTTGATTTGGACATAATTCCAAATCCAACCGTTAGATTTCAAATTTCTAACATTCGCTAGAAAGCTCTTTTTGATACGAACCCAACGGTTCCGGTTTTAGGAGAATCCGACGGTCGGATCTCCCGTAACGTCCATTTGAAATCAATGGTCGAAATTCGCGAACTGCCGCGGCGCGGCGCGTTCTATTCAGGCCATTATATTATATATATAATATATATAATATATACTTCATCGATTTCTATTTAAAACGAATTATATAAATAGTTTTAAAATTCGTTTCAAAATCTATTTCAACTTCCATCTCAATTCAAAGCAAAATTGAATTCTTCTCTATAAATTCGTTTTAAAATTCATTTCTATTCAATTCAAATTTCAATTCAATTTGAATTCATTTCAATTTGCTTTCAATTCATTTTGAATTCGTTTTCAATTCAATTCATTTCGAAATAGTTTTCAATTCAATTCATTTCGAAATCACTTTCAATTCAATTCACTTTGAATTCGTTTTCAATTCAATTCATTTCGAAATCACTTTCAATTCAATTCACTTTGAATTCGTTTTCAATTCAATTCATTTCGAAATCACTTTCAATTCAATTCACTTTGAATTCGTTTTCAATTCAATTCATTTCGAAATCACTTTCAATTCAATTCACTTTGAATTCGTTTTCAATTCAATTCATTTCGAAATCGTTTTCAATTCAATTCATTTCGAAATGAATAAAATCGATATAAATATCGTTTACGTCAAAATGGCGTCAATCTAATCAACACGGCTTCATAATTTCTATTTTCAAATTTTCTTTATTTTTCAAATTGGAATGAGGCCCAATCAATTACCATATAAAATTAATTATATGGATTTCCATACAACGCATGTATATAATAGCATTGAAAAATAATCAACCATCAACCAAAGTGCACTACACTGTATAAGCATCAAATATAGATATTCAACGCTTATAACAGCCTGTCAATCCATCGATCGACATATTTAATCAATCAGGATGAGTGAAATTCATATTTCATCCCAACACCCGTGTGGGGTTTCAAACAAACAAACACAGATTTTATTTGTGCAGTTGGGCGATGTGTAAAATTTATCGTCCCAATCAATGTCATTCAAATAAGTGTACATAAACAAACCGTCTGGTTTGTAAATGAATATTTATTTATTCACTTTCACGTTAAAAATTATATTTTTAACGATAAAACATTTTATTTCAACCTATGAATTTCTATTCAATTCATTTACACAATAAAATGATATTTTTATTTTCTAACATATTTTAGAAAATTTCGGCGGCATAACGGCACGATACTAGAAACGGGACAAGGCCTCGCCTTATCCCCGGTCTAGTGAAGGCCCACGCCATTCACACATCAATCAAATCAATTTCATCTCACCCAACAATTCAATTCAAACAAATAATTCAACTAATCTATGCAACCAAACAAACAAGTCCATGGTCTGTGGACGATTGTGTCGGGTGCTACTAAGCACCGTCTGCATCCTAGTATATATATATATATAACTAGAAAAAGAATTGAAACGTGAGAAATTCTCACTTATAGCTATCCTAGCTCCACGGCTCTTCTAATGCAGGAAATCTTCGCCAACTCGCCTTTTGTCGCTTTAGTTGTCCGCTTTCACTACATATGTAAAAATCGAACTTTTACTATGCTATTCAATATATAAAAATCTGATTTTTATCTCGAAGTTCAACATATAAAAATTCTATTTTTAATTCGAAGTTCAATATATAAAAATTCTATTTTTCTATCGAAGTTCTATATATAAAAATTCTATTTTTCTATCGAAGTTCTATATATAAAAATTCTATTTTTAATTCGAAGTTCAACATATAAAAAAAATTCTATTTTTATCACGCTATTTTCTATATAAAGATTTCGCCTTTTCAAAAATAAAGATTTCACCTTTTTAAATTTAAAGATTTCATCTTTTTTTAAAAATCTCATTTTTATTTTTCTACACATATAAAGATGACATTTTTAATATCCCGATCATGTAAAAATTATATTTTCAACTCTTTACATAAACAAAAATCATATTTTGACATCACCTATATAGCAAAGACTATATTTTTAATACCTTAAAAATATAAAAATCATATTTTTAATACTTAAAAAATATAAAAATCATATTTTTATTCTACTATTCGATATGTAAAAAATCAAATCCTTTATAAATCAGTTTTTAAAATGCTTTAAAATCAGTTTTTAAAATGTTTTATAATCAGTTTTTAAAATGTTTTAAAATCAGTTTTTAAAATGCTTTAAAATCAGTTTTTAAAATGTTTTAAAATCAGTTTTTAAAATGCTTTATAATCAGTTTTTAAAATGTTTTATAATCAGTTTTTAAAATGTTTTATAATCAGTTTTTAAAATGTTTTAAAATCAGTTTAAAAGTAAAATAAATAAATTAAAATCTTACAGGGGGGCTGACGCGAGGGGCCTGGTCGGAGGAGCTCGCCTGGTCGGAGGAGCTCGCGTCGGGCGGTTCTAGGGTTAGGGCGAGGGTTCGATTTGGGGTACGGGGCGTTGGGGCTGTCGCGGTTTTCAAGAAGGGGAGGAGGAGCAGCAAATCGAGGCGGAGAAGACGGAGGAGAGGGGCGGAGAGGCTCTGGTGGGTCGCGGTGGGAGGATGTGGCGGCTTCGACGATCGTCCGTCGCTCTCTTTTTTTTTTTTCTTTTTTTTCTTATCTGTCGAAAATGAAATTTGGGGGGGGGGGGGGGCAGAGCGGTTAAAGGGGAGAAGGATTTTTTTTTTTTATTTAATTATTAAAAAAGTTGACTTTCACATACGACCTCTAAACGAGGCCCACCGCTTGTCGCCCATAGCGTTTCACCCCCATTCCGAACACAATGGGATATGTACCGCAAACTGAATTGATCGTTTGAATCAGTTTCCGTTGAATTTACATTTAAATCACCATATTGAATTTTAAACGTACATTTCAAATTACCGGGGTCATATACTAACTCTAAAAATTCCAGAAAAATATTTTCTAGCTTCGTATTGACGATACGGTCCTAACAAAACTAGTTTCGTCGAATTCTGAGACCGTTAGAAAAATGGCCAATTTCCAGTCGATTAAAATCAACTGAAACTGGTCAAACGCGTTTTCCTTTGCCACGCTCACATATTGATTCGAAAAATTATGAAATTAGAAACCTAGCAATAACTTTACATCACGGACCCAACAAAACTGGTTTCGTCGAAATCCGAGGTCATTTGCAAAATGTCCATTTTTAAGGGCCTGAATTCCATAGCGACTATTCAGAATTTTCAACTGGACATATCTTATCATTTATAAAGTGAAATCTCAGTTTGTTAACTTCGTTGGAAAGATATTCACAATTAGATCCCATTATTTTTGGTTTCACTAAAATCCGGATTATTTTGCACTCGGTACATTCAATTGAAGTTTGAAATCGAATTATCGAACTACCGCGCCATTTTCAGTTCTATTTATAATTATATATAAATATTTATATTCTAACGACGACGCGTATAATATATACGTTCGAATTATATTCAAAATAAATTTCTCGTCGATTTTATTTAAAATAATTCATTTTAAATAATCAAAATTCGCTAAAATTGCCAAAATAAAAATTTTAAACTGGCCCAGATTTTGCGGGTTGTTACAATCTCCCCCACTTAAAACTTTTCGTCCCCGAAAAGGAACAAAGTCGAAAGTGGTTTGATTATTCAGCTTTACGCTCGATCAGGCTTCCATTCTCTAACTTTTCAGTTTCTGAGAATTTTCAAAATTTCAAAAATTTGGCTAACACCCTAAATTTTCGAAAAATTTCGCCATAACCTCCCCTGCAATGGGAGCATCGGGGAATTTCAAATAGCTTCCCCGGTCCTTCAGATCTCAAAAAGAAAAAGAAAAAGCCAAGCGGCTAGCCAATAGGCTCACAAAATCATCATCACCCAAACAAAACAGGAAATTATGTAGTAAACATGTACCTATTTGTCGGGCAAACAAATTTTATTCTCTGGCTCTAGCCTCCTTGCTATGACCTGTTCAAAGATATATATGTATATGCAAGCAAATGCAACCAATTTTCAATATAATCCAATATTTGATGCTATTAGGCAAAATGGTTCAAAATTAGCAAACAAATAAACAAACAACACAAACATCAATCATTTAGTGAATTAGAGTTTCAAATTCATAATTTTGATACATATACAAAAATCAGATTTTTTTTGATGCCAAATCACAACAATAGGCCCTATCTAATTTTGGTTCTCACACCAGTCAATAGGAAATATATAGATATCACACCTTCGTTGCTCGAACATGAATACTAATGACGACTAGTCAATCATCAGAATCATCTTCGGGCCACTAGAGTATGATTCTATATCTATCCAGTATATTAAAACTTCGAATACACGCGGATCAGACGTATACGCAAAATCCATATATACTGGACTGTCCAACTCAATATAAATAGATAATCAAATACGAATAATTGATTTAAATTTTCAAAACAAAAATTTGTTTTCACTTTCAAAAATCTACTCTTCACACTCGTCCTAGGATACTACTGATCCCATCTCTAACGAGTCATTCTAATTGGATATTACTAATCCAATATCTGATGAATTCTTTCGTATAGTTCTAATGTGCCTTGTTCTCTGAGCTTTGTAAACCAAAGCTCTGATACCAACTGTGAAGACCCGCAACTTCCCCGTAAAGGAAAGCGTCGGATAGTTCGAGAACAAACCACAACAGAACGCATATAAAAGAACATTTCATTGTATATTACAACAATGCATCAGAATACAAGAATATACAGAGTATAAATGAATATTACACAGAAATATCAGAGATTTAAATTACATTTAAATACATAGCAGCGGAAAATAATACAATACACAACTAGAAGGAGATATACGGATACAAAGCTTTTCCGGATATCGTTCCAGCTGTAAACCAGGATCCTGTGAATATAAATCTGCAAAACCAAAACTACTAGCTGCCCGTGTCAAAATAAGGGCACCCAGAGTTTAGGTTAAAACAATAAACTCCAGGTCAGTCATGTGACTGGTGTGAGAACTAAAACAGTTATTTATCTTTATTTTCAAAGTTAGGTAAATCAAGGGACCACGCCGTATAACACGGAACGGGTTTCCTCCCAAGAATACCAGTGCATAAAACAAACAGCGCAATGCTAAATAAAGAAAAATGAAGCTGTTATAAGACCCAGGTCCCATCACACAATGCAACGCAGCCGAGGATAGGGTTTTCCCTTATAACAGCCAAAGAATGCTTGATACGTTTAAAACAAATCATTTGATACTATTATAAGTGCATAATGTATAAAACACTTCAAATCATAAGTATCAATCATAGGCGGCATAAGCGCCCCATCCCACTATGTCACCATATATAGGTTTACAAATAAAACCGCAAAGTCACGTATTTGGAAATTGGATTTCCGTCTATGAACCGAGGCCAGGGATCGTCCTCTACCGATTCGAGACACTCTAGCCTACCATGTCTCAGGAACAGCCGCAACTGCCCCCTGGATCGTCAGGGCCGGTCCACCGATGTGGATTATTATGCCTGAACAATACGTCTCCCCGCCCTTTGGGGCGCAAACGAGCCAACGAATGACTCCATCGGACCCGGATCGTCCGATCAAACCGAGGCGCCTCGCAACAACAACAACCACATAAGTCAAACTCGTCAGGGCGTGTAAAACCACTGACGCCACTTTTAGCTAGAAAGAAACGCAAGCCCTCCCTGAGGTCCGTCTCCCGTTTTTGGTTCATACCGGGTGTGAAACACGCGAGGTAAACGTTACACAAAGCCACGCCACAAAGGCCGTGCTTTGATCATCACCACAAGACTTTGCTTTTCAACAGAAGCCTTGATCATTTGCATCTTAGCATGCCACACAGGCAAACCATCCTATGCAACCGATATCAGTCACACAGAATGAAATCCGATGTCAGACACACAGTCCATTTACAAGTCCGTTCTGGGTCTGAACGAAACCGGGAGCACCTAGTACCCCGCATATCCATCGATCTCCAAGTACGTCTGGACGATCACCAACTGTTTCCATCTTCTTGGGTGTACAGCCCAATCAAGATCATCAGTTATCACCCAAACGACGTGAAGACCTCCGGTCTTCGACCATCGTCTTCATCTTCGACTTATCGTCGTATCAGTTATTCAGAATGGGATAAACCCGGTCTTTCCGAATAACTCGCGTATATTTTAAATAAGTGTTACACAAACACAACATACGCCTCATTCCAATCCATCAGTCACTAACCGTAAATTAATCAAGAGAATAATTCCCCAAATATTAACCCCGAAGGCCGAAACCAACATCAGATCAATATACAGAAAACCATTCTACTTAGCTAACCGACAGTTAGTTTCTAATTTCACATTCATAGGGAAAGGTTCCCATTAATTTTATCAAAGATAAATTCTTGAATTTATTCTTTAATCAACTTTTGAATATCAATTCAAACTAGTCGGGATTAGCGAACCTTACCGAAGTAATCATTTGTTTTAATTTCCCAATCCCAACCTATTCATCCCATGAAGTAAAACTGGTTATACTTCATATCTAACACCACGGTGTTATTGGTAAATTCAATTACCATTTCACGTTCAAATCTAATTAAAGATTTAACTATCGCCTGGAGCAAAACTGGTGATACTCCATTTCGATTATTTCAATCTAATTAAAGATTCATTAAAACTCCACTTAGTTTTAATCGTTAACTGGGTTAAAGAATCAGTGTCATTTAAAAACACGGTTCACGATAAACCCAAATTCACATTCCATTAATTATCGGGTTAAAGAACAAGTGTTATTTAAAACACTGTTCACGATAAACCCAAAAATCAATATCACTTCAATTCCAATTAAATATTATTTAATTGATACACTTCATTAAATCTAAATAAAAAGATTTAATCATTTCTCAACTGGGTTCAAGAATAGTGTTAGTGAAGACACCATTCACGACAAACCCAAATCACATTCGATATTCAATACAAGGCCCTGAATAGAAAATATATCGGCTTATATTCAATATCGAATTCTACGACTAACAAATGTCGTATTGGAAATAACGATATAAATATATATCTTTCAAATTTCCATAACAACATCTGTATAATCACGAATTCCAACATCGAAATATTCCGAAGACAATTTCGATTCAAATCCACTCCAATGCAATCATTGGAAATTTTGGTTATTTTTAAAACCCTTTTCAAATTCAATTTATTTATTTAAAAATAAATAAAATTATAATCCTAGTTCAAAACTAGTTCATTTCGATAAAAAATCTATTTTTATCTTTTCAAATATGGAGTCTTTCATCCCAAATCTTCACAAATCATTTCTCATGATTTTACACAAATTATTACTATTTTTAATAATTTTATCAAGGCCCGTACAGTCGATTTCCATCAATGGCCATCGAACTGCACTTACAGCGACCTTTTTCGAATTTGATTTGGACATAATTCCAAATCCAACCGTTAGATTTCAAATTTCTAACATTCGCTAGAAAGCTCTTTTCGATACGAACCCAACGGTTCCGGTTTTAGGAGAATCCGACGGTCGGATCTCCCGTAACGTCCATTTGAAATCAATGGTCGAAATTCGCGAACTGCCGCGGCGCGGCGCGTTCTATTCAGGCCATTATATTATATATATAATATATATAATATATACTTCGTCGATTTCTATTTAAAACGAATTATATAAATAGTTTTAAAATTCGTTTCAAAATCTATTTCAACTTCCATCTCAATTCAAAGCAAAATTGAATTCTTCTCTATAAATTCGTTTTAAAATTCATTTCTATTCAATTCAAATTTCAATTCAATTTGAATTCATTTCAATTTGCTTTCAATTCATTTTGAATTCGTTTTCAATTCAATTCATTTCGAAATCGTTTTCAATTCAATTCATTTCGAAATCACTTTCAATTCAATTCACTTTGAATTCGTTTTCAATTCAATTCATTTCGAAATCACTTTCAATTCAATTCACTTTGAATTCGTTTTCAATTCAATTCATTTCGAAATCACTTTCAATTCAATTCACTTTGAATTCGTTTTCAATTCAATTCATTTCGAAATCACTTTCAATTCAATTCACTTTGAATTCGTTTTCAATTCAATTCATTTCGAAATCGTTTTCAATTCAATTCATTTCGAAATGAATAAAATCGATATAAATATCGTTTACGTCAAAATGGCGTCAATCTAATCAACACGGCTTCATAATTTCTATTTTCAAATTTTCTTTATTTTTCAAATTGGAATGAGGCCCAATCAATTACCATATAAAATTAATTATATGAATTTCCATACAACGCATGTATATAATAGCATTGAAAAATAATCAACCATCAACCAAAGTGCACTACACTGTATACGCATCAAATATAGATATTCAACGCTTATAACAGCCTGTCAATCCATCGATCGACATATTTAATCAATCAGGATGAGTGAAATTCATATTTCATCCCAACACCCGTGTGGGGTTTCAAACAAACAAACACAGATTTTATTTGTGCAGTTGGGCGATGTGTAAAATTTATCGTCCCAATCAATGTCATTCAAATAAGTGTACATAAACAAACCGTCTGGTTTGTAAATGAATATTTATTTATTCACTTTCACGTTAAAAATTATATTTTTAACGATAAAACATTTTATTTCAACCTATGAATTTCTATTCAATTCATTTACACAATAAAATGATATTTTTATTTTCTAACATATTTTAGAAAATTTCGGCGGCATAACGGCACGATACTAGAAACGGGACAAGGCCTCGCCTTATCCCCGGTCTAGTGAAGGCCCACGCCATTCACACATCAATCAAATCAATTTCATCTCACCCAACAATTCAATTCAAACAAATAATTCAACTAATCTATGCAACCAAACAAACAAGTCCATGGTCTGTGGACGATTGTGTCGGGTGCTACTAAGCACCGTCTGCATCCTAGTATATATATATAACTAGAAAAAGAATTGAAAGGTGAGAAATTCTCACTTATAGCTATCCTAGCTCCACGGCTCTTCTAATGCAGGAAATCTTCGCCAACTCGCCTTTTGTCGCTTTAGTTGTCCGCTTTCACTACATATGTAAAAATCGAACTTTTACTATGCTATTCAATATATAAAAATCTGATTTTTATCTCGAAGTTCAACATATAAAAATTCTATTTTTAATTCGAAGTTCAATATATAAAAATTCTATTTTTCTATCGAAGTTCTATATATAAAAATTCTATTTTTCTATCGAAGTTCTATATATAAAAATTCTATTTTTAATTCGAAGTTCAACATATAAAAAAAATTCTATTTTTATCACGCTATTTTCTATATAAAGATTTCGCCTTTTCAAAAATAAAGATTTCACCTTTTTAAATTTAAAGATTTCATCTTTTTTTAAAAATCTCATTTTTATTTTTCTACACATATAAAGATGACATTTTTAATATCCCGATCATGTAAAAATTAAATTTTCAACTCTTTACATAAACAAAAATCATATTTTGACATCACCTATATAGCAAAGACTATATTTTTAATACCTTAAAAATATAAAAATCATATTTTTAATACTTTAAAAATATAAAAATCATATTTTTATTCTACTATTCGATATGTAAAAAATCAAATCCTTTATAAATCAGTTTTTAAAATGCTTTAAAATCAGTTTTTAAAATGTTTTATAATCAGTTTTTAAAATGTTTTAAAATCAGTTTTTAAAATGCTTTAAAATCAGTTTTTAAAATGTTTTAAAATCAGTTTTTAAAATGCTTTATAATCAGTTTTTAAAATGTTTTATAATCAGTTTTTAAAATGTTTTATAATCAGTTTTTAAAATGTTTTAAAATCAGTTTAAAAGTAAAATAAATAAATTAAAAACTTACAGGGGGGCTGACGCGAGGGGCCTGGTTGGAGGAGCTCGCCTGGTCGGAGGAGCTCGCGTCGGGCGGTTCTAGGGTTAGGGCGAGGGTTCGATTTGGGGTATGGGGCGTTGGGGCTGTCGCGGTTTTCAAGAAGGGGAGGAGGAGCAGCAAATCGAGGCGGAGAAGACGGAGGAGAGGGGCGGAGAGGCTCTGGTGGGTCGCGGTGGGAGGATGTGGCGACTTCGACGATCGCCCGTCGCTCTCTTTTATTTTATTTTTCTTTTTTTTTCTTATCTGTCGAAAATGAAATTTGGGGGGGGGGGGGGGGGGCCAGAGCGGTTAAAGGGGAGAAGGATTATTTTTTTTATTTTTATTTAATTATTAAAAAAGTTGACTTTCACATACGACCTCTAAACGAGGCCCACCGCCTGTCGCCCATAGCGTTTCACCCCCATTCCGAACACAATGGGATATGTACCGCAAACTGAATTGATCGTTTGAATCAGTTTCCGTTGAATTTACATTTAAATCACCATATTGAATTTTAAACGTACATTTCAAATTACCGGGGTCACATACTAACTCGAAAAATTCCAGAAAAATATTTTCTAGCTTCGTATTGACGATACGGTCCTAACAAAACTAGTTTCGTCGAATTCTGAGACCGTTAGAAAAATGGCCAATTTCCAGTCGATTAAAATCAACTGAAACTGGTCAAACGCGTTTTCCTTTGCCACGCTCACATATTGATTCGAAAAATTATGAAATTAGAAACCTAGCAATAACTTTACATCACGGACCCAACAAAACTGGTTTCGTCGAAATCCGAGGTCATTTGCAAAATGTCCATTTTTAAGGGCCTGAATTCCATAGCGACTATTCAGAATTTTCAACTGGACATATCTTATCATTTATAAAGTGAAATCTCAGTTTGTTAACTTCGTTGGAAAGATATTCACAATTAGATCCCATTATTTTTGGTTTCACTAAAATCCGGATTATTTTGCACTCGGTACATTCAATTGAAGTTTGAAATCGAATTATCGAACTACCGCGCCATTTTCAGTTCTATTTATAATTATATATAAATATTTATATTCTAACGACGACGCGTATAATATATACGTTCGAATTATATTCAAAATAAATTTCTCGTCGATTTTATTTAAAATAATTCATTTTAAATAATCAAAATTCGCTAAAATTTCCAAAATAAAAATTTTAAACTGGCCCAGATTTTGCGGGTTGTTACAGTTGTGCTAATCTCTTCCAATCTTCTAGTATATATACCCACCATTGCTTTGATTTCCAGAGATAACCAAACGAAATAAAATAACCATTTAAATGCACCGCAAGTTTCATAATAAAGAAAAACGAAAACTCTCTCACTATCTCAGACATAAATCAAAACTAAGGTAGCAAAACTAGAAGGAGGAACCTGGCATGGCGTGGCCTAGGCTTCGATGTAAGGTTGTATGGGGCAGTGAGGGATGGTAACAGGAAGGCGAAGTATCTGGGTTGGAACGGGGTGACCAGAAAAAGTTGTGCGCCTGTAGTGGACATGAAAGTGGGTTCAGACAAGCTAGGAGAAGAGGCTGTTGAGCAGCATGAGGTGTTCTCAGTGGAAGAAATTTAGAAAATCATTAACTGACAGGCAGATTTCGCTCATTGGTGGGTATTGGTCGGAGTCTGGTACTCGGGGGACGGAGCGGCAAGGCTGTGTAAGGGAAACAGTGAAGTATTGGGTTAAGAAGGAGGGGTTAGCAATTTAATTACAAAACGTGAGGAGCTGAGGTAGATGCATGAACGTGGGAGTGTTTCTTGTGGAAGCGAGTTCATGAAAAGAAAAGTGACGAGGTCAGAATGATGGGAGGACCAACGAGTTAGCGGAGAGGCATTGCTGGAGCGATTTAGCAGTGTAGGAGAGGAATAACGTATTGAGGCAGAGGATGCATCGGAAATGGTGGCAGTGTTCGTACCTGAAGCAGTAGGTGTTGTGGAAGAAGCGACTGGGTGTAATCGGTTAGAAGTACTTCATGGAATATCGTATTCGTTTACTGATGTGGTGACTGAACTACTGGGTAGAAGAGGCTACAGGGAATATTTAAACAAAGGGAGAAGAATAGTAGTGGAAGTGGGCTGCTATGAGATCATGGGCCTGCGGGCCTTAAGTTATTAAAAAAGAAAGTAATAATAAGGGTGGAAATGATGATAGATGGAGCGGTTCATGGTAAACGTCGGAGATGGGCTGTGTGAGTGGGTGATTAAAGAAGTGGATTTACTTAAGGTTATTAAATCATTAAGGGTTTTATTAAATGTATCGTTAGTTTAAAATCGCTATATTTTATGCGTATGTTAACATAATTAAACACGACAAGATGCGTTGGAATCGTAATGGAAAAAGCTACGCGATAGAAGGGGTTTGGGGTCGATCAGAAGCAACTAGAATTTTCATTCAATTTTAAACGCTTGTTTAAAATTAAATGGAACAACGTGAATCATCGTCGATCGAAAATAAAGTGAGTTAATTCGCATAATTTCTTGAATTCTTTGTCGTGTTTAATTCATATAAAATATAATTCACCGTTAATGATCACCAATGGATGATTGAATGCATTGATTGCTGATTGAATGGTTGTCGACAATTAAAATTGTCATATTAGATGATTTTGACAATTATTTCATGAATTATTATCAAATATTATCAATGATGCAGGGACGAACAGGTTGGAGGGATCTGACCGGATTCCTCAAAATATTTTACATGTTGTTTATTTCTCCATATTATTCAGATATGAACTGTTCACCCCAAACAACGTTATACCCTATTTGAATGTCGATGGATGATTATATATTGAACGTTGAATAGAAATTCAACATTGATATGATGTTTTAATCAATAAACGATATTGATTAAGTTATTGGCAGCAAATGATCTGAACCGCTATCTTTAAAACGTTAGTTCGCTGTCAGGTGAATTGACGTGGTTGAAATTATAAAATTCATCTTATAGTTGAAGTAAAGATTTAAAAAGTGATTTTTCTAAATAAAAGTTTAAAAATAAGGAGATGTTTATAAATGGTTTTATAAAAATAGTTATATAGTAATTTCAGCAATTTTAATAAGTACAGAAGCCAGAATTAACCTACGGGTTATTGTTTTGAAAATAACTGTTTAATTTAAACTGTTAAGCAATATAATTAGATTAATATTATTAATCTAATAAGAGTTGTAATCGGATTCAGTTAATACATAACTGAGTTTTTGTTGACGAAGTTAACTGTTAAATTAGAATTGATAATTATATTAATCATTCTTCGATTAATCTAATGAAAACGGTTTAATGAATGATTTCTTTTATTTTAATAATATTTCTTAAATGCTAATCATCTTTTTTTTAGTGATATTTAAAGTTGTTTATCAATTGATAAAGCATTAATGGGATATTTATCGTTTAATAATGACAATAAGTAATCAGTTGATCGATTTTTAATGAAGTAAACTATTCCACTTCAGTTAACAATAGAATTAATTAATTATAGTGGTTAATAGTAATTAAAGCAATTAACTTCTTAAATGGAAGTAAATTAAGAAGTAATCGAGTTTTAAAATGAATCATGTTAAGAGCAATGTTGTACTAGAGCTATAAACCAGTTATGAAGCTAATATGCCGTTGTAAATAATCATTACTGAATAATCGATTAAGTAGAAGCAAAGGAATCGAAAGAGATATTCACACTGGATTGGATAATAATATCCAAATTAGACTGAGAGGTTTATGAAGAAACCAGTAATGTAAACATTTTAAATAGATTTGTATTTACTTAATTATTCAATTAAGTAAATTAAAGTGAAATTTGGCTTCACAAAGGAAATGTTAAATGGATTTCATAAGAAGATTTGAATTGCAGTTAAGTAAAATCGAAGAGGAGATGGGTATGTGAATACCAAGTTTAAATAGGGTTTTAAGTCAAAATAGAACTTAATTAAATTATGTTTAGGGCAAATTTATGCTGAAACTAATGCGCTAGTTGTGGTTAAATGTTACTTCATAGTTGAATTGAGTAGAAGTGAAGAGATTTGAAGTTCTCAAATTATAATAAATATGTCGTAAAGTATTTAAATGAGGTTTTGTTAAAATTAGTAAACAAAGGTAGGATTGAAATGTGATTTCAAAGAAGTAAGACCAATGTAAAGGTAAAAACTTAGTAAAGGGATTTTAAAATAAATATGAGTTATATTACAGAAGTTTAAAGCGAAGGAGTTTGCGTTAGCTAGTTATAAAGTAAAAGAGATTTATTTTGGTAATAAATATGCCAATTGGAGAAATGGTTATAATTGTAAGAAATAGGAAATGGAGATGACAGGTTGAGTGTTCAAAACTTTTATCTATTCTGAGATAAGAACGTTAATGGTCAAGGTCTGAGAGGTAACTAAAATACCCCAACTTGAACGGCTTCGCTATTTTCAAGGAACGATATTAGTTTGAAACAATAGGAGTGTTGAAAATTTGGTTATTATTCCTACAAGGGAAATATTGCGATGTCATTAACAAGATTTTGAATGTTAATTAGAACTGGTTGATTTTAATAATATAATGTATACTTACCATTGTTTAACTCAAGTTGAATTGTGAAATTTATCGCTAAACTTGCGTTAAGAATATAAAATGATTTTTCGCAAGGCGAAGAAGAAATAGAAGAGATTCAGCGAATATATAGAATGTTTCTGAAACAAAGAAAAGAAAGGGAGATTAGTAAATAGAGATATTTTTATCATTTTCAATGTAATGAATAATGAGATTCAAGACTAGAGAATATGAAATCAATTTCTAAGGATTGATAAAATAGTTTTAATAAATAAATTAGAGCTGCCAATATACTTAACCATACTGTGTGCATTGATAGTTAAAAACACCGACGATCAATGAATATATTATTAGACCTTTGGCGTGTTGTTCTGAAGAGACCGGGATGGGAGCTGGACCCAAAAACCACTTCGATCCATCGTTACGTGCGAAAACTAACTGGCATCAAATGAAGATAGAGCATTGAAGACCATAGAACTTCATAAAACGGAAGTATTTCTTATAATCTCTGGGTCGCTCCCATAAAAAGAGATAAACTGTGATTCTGTCGTGGTTGGAGTCTATGGATTGCAAGGACTACTCGATACTGATCCTTAGGGTGATTCCTATAAGGATGCGGTAGGAGGGTGCCTTCGGTTCATCCTGTTCCTAGATGACGTGTATGGACGATGTGGAAGCAAATGGTGGTCAGATATTCAAACGATTATAACCTCAAGCCTCACAACTGGGAAAATGACAAAAATCGGGCAGGTAGCATGGCTATGTGGGTCGCACCCATTAGGATGTATTGTCACCATCTAGAGAATATTTATATTTTGTTACTTCTTTTTCATTTCTGTATCTCCCGGGATCTGTTATGTTGCTAGCAAACGTAGGTGAAAATATGTTCGATACACTAAAGAGAAATGAGTGGTCGGTCATGTGTGCGTCGGGTTGTAAGACGTTTTTGTTGAACCCAGTGTATTCCTCTTTAGAATAAACTATCGGCAGGTGGATCCATACCTTGTCATAGTCGGAATCCAATCTCCAATAAGCGCCGCGGTTTTGTTTATATACTATATATGCAGAGCGTGAGATGCAAGCATTCTACTAGATAGTTATTTATTTGTGATTTGATAGACACTATTCTAATATGGGAAAAGACATTGATTTCAAAAATGTTTTGGGTAATAGTAAGGTAAAAACCGTCCGTGTTTATGTGTGGGCTGGTCTTACTATTATCCTTTCTTTCAAAAGGATTTTCAAAGTTAAACAAGTTGTTGTGCTATGAATTTACCACTGAAAGTATTCCAGACTGATCCGGATGTCTTTGCTTTGCTTCAAAATGTGCTCGGTTCAGACTAAGTATATTTACAGGTCAGGTTCCAGTTGGAGTTTAGGGAATGGAAGCAGGAGGCTTCACCGTTAGTTATTTAGAGTTTATTTCCGTTGTGTATGATATATAGTGTACTCTGATAATTGGTATGTATATGCAGTTTCTTTTTGTATAAAGAAATCTGATATATTATATTTTGTTTCGTTCCGCTGTGAGATTCTGGTGTTGTTCTTCTTATTCTTCTATTCTAAAATTTCTTTCTTTCTTATCTCATCCTCTAATTTCTTTCTCATAACATTCCGGTGTTCGATGCTTGAATGTCGACATGGTGTTTTGTGTGTCGATTTTCGGGGTCGAAAATACCTGGGTCGTTACAGTGGTATCAGAGCTATTGGTTTAGTAATAACCTTGGCTCTGTGGCGTTACTCAATAGAGATGGGGTTAGTAATACCCTAGATTGAGTGTGAGTGTATATATATATACTAGAGTGCGTATTTGTATTTTGATATAAAATTATTTTAAACTATTTTGACCCGTGTATTTATGAAAGTAGTTATTTCTTCGAATTATTTTATTATTAACCGACTAATATTGGTTTGAATTAGAATTCAGAGCTGATTTGAAAATTGAAATGACCTAACCAGATGGGAACAAATATGGAATTTGAAAATAAAAACTTCAATGTAAAGTATAAATTGGAATCAAGCTGAATATTAAAGTTAAATCAGAGTGATTAGGTTTGTTAATTGTGCCATGTGTGATTAAATATTAATTGGTTGATTTGAATTGGTTTGGTTATGAAATTGAAAGGATTAACCAAGCAAGAATTTCAAATGTGAATCAAAATTTAACCTGGTTATTGAGATAAAAAATTGACATAAGTCAATAGAATATAAATGAAAACCAGTAAATTTAAATTCGATGTTTTGGCGGTATGATTGACTGCATAAATATAAATTGGGAATGAATATAAATTTAACACTTGGTTGAGACCAATTTGGAATGACTGAGTCGAGTTTATTTGGAACTAATTCAAGTTTAGTGGCCCTGAATGAAACTGAATTGATTGGAAAGAAAAATCAATTAGTGAATTGAATTGAAACTTGACCTGGCTAAGTGGAATTGGATAATGTAAATAAATAGGATTATTTTACCCTATATTTGTTACTGGCATTTACTAGACAGCAATGGGAATTGACTTGATTACCAGGATTGAAGTACATATTGGAAAACGAAGAGCAGTTAGTTGATTTGTTGCGTAATTGGAATTAAGTTGCCTGAAAAATAGGTCAACCTTAATATTATTGGATGGTGATTGATTTTACCCCTGAATTGAGTAGCCATTTAGTTTTGGTTTTCCAACGGAGAAATTAAGGCCCGAAGTGGCAGTTGTAGTTGCACCGATCGGACCACGCAACGGAGGTGCTGGCAAAATTTTCAAAATTTTAGGAGTTTGAATTTGTTTCGATAATTATTCAAAATATGTTTATTTTAAAACAATTAGTTTAGGTCATTCTTCTTACCTTGTAATTTCGGGGACGAAATTCTTTTAAGGGAGGAAAGAATGTAACGTCCCAAATTTTCGGCCATTTAAATTGGAATATTTAAATTTGCTTTATTTATTATATAATGGATTTTATATCAAATTTATTTTATAAAATGAAGTTCGAATTTATATAACTAAAACAAGCTTGAAACGACGCTGCAGTTTGTAATATTGAATTTTGAACTTCAATTGAATATACAGGATCCGATATAAATCGGATTTCAGTGAAACAAGAAACACTCGAATCCATGCGATTATATTTTTCAAATGAAAGAGAAAAATGGAGATTTCATGTTATAAATTGCAAGTTACGTCCAATTCAAATTTTCAAATAGTCGCTCTGGAATCATTTATAAATTATAACGATTTAATTAAAAGAATTTCTATATATTTGGGGACCATTTAACCTGAATTTCTGAATATTGAGTTTTAAAGACTGTATTGACCGGTTTTAAATCTGTATAAAATCCCGTTTAAGTATATTTACAATAATATTTATTTATTATCATTAAATTGAATTATTTGGAATTAAATAATAATTTGTCGATATTAAATAAGTTGTGAAAATTATCGTTTATTTATACGACCACCGTTTTCGACAAAACAAGTTTTATTAGAATGCATGTAATTAATTATTGCTATATTTCCAGTTTGGAGCCAAACAGAGTTGTTTTGTCGGTAGGCGAGATTTAGAGGTGAACCGATAAATAAAAATATCATCGTTGTGCAAACGGGGTCCGTTTTCAACGAAATCAGTTTCATTAGGACCGCAACGTCAAGATGTAGCAGTGTATTTATTTTTCGGGTTTAGAGTTTGTGTTCTGCGGTGCATATATTCAACTATTACGTAATCAACGCACGGTAGAAATTTATTAACGGTTTACAAAATAAATAAATTTATTTTGCATCTAACTATTTTCTTTTTTTTATAAAACACGTCTTTAACAAATAAAGCAACAACTATTTTTTTCTAAATAAAATAACTTAAAATAAATAAAACTATCAGGCGATAATCAACAACAAAAGAAAACGTACATATATGTCCTAGAATATACATATAAAAGACAGTTGCCTACCCCAAATATATATCCTACTTCTTTCAACATGTCATTTTCCACCAAGTGAGAATACACCAAATTGCCAATACTAGAAATCTGCAGGATGGGAAAAGAAAACACAACGGCACACAGCCTATTAACAAAGACAACTCAATGCAAGCTTTTGCCGACATATATTGGTGAATATCAAAACAAATCTATCCTACTTGTTTTATCAGCCTACATCCTTTCAACATGCTGTAAAGTGTAACCACCCATCAGATGAAAATACATTGTCACACCTTATTTCTTCTTTTCTACGAGCCTAGCTATGTTTCTTTCTACGAGGCGACCTATTTTCCTTTTCCCTAAAGGCTACAGCTATCCAATTTTTTTTTCACACATGCCTACCCATGTAGCTACCATGGAAATGATAATCCACTAAAGGAAAAGATTGAACACTTCAACTCTATGCGCCTACATGCAGGGCTACCAACGAGAGGAGAAGACATTGTACTAATCTCTTCCAATCCACTAGTATATATACCCACCATTTCTTTGATTTCCAGAGATAACCAAACGAAATAAAATAACCATTTAAATGCACCGCAAGTTTCATAATAAAGCAAAAGTAAAACTCTCTCACTATCTCACACATAAATCAAAACTAATGTAGAAAAACTTGAAGGAGGAACCTGGCATGGCATGGCCTAGGCTTCGATGTACGGTTGTATGAGGTAGTGAGGGATGGGTAACAGGAAGGCGAAGTAGCTAGGTTCGAACAGGGTGACCAGAAAATGTTGTGCGCCTATAGTGGACATGAAAGTGGGTTCTGACAAGCTAGGGGAAGAGGCCGATGAGTAGCACGAGGTGTTCTCAGTGGAAGGAGTTTAGAAAATCATGAAGTGACAGGCGGATTTCGCTTATTGGTGGGTATTGGATGGAGTCTGGTACTCGAGGGACGGAGCAGTAAGGCTGTGTAAGGAAACAATGAAGTATTGGGTTAAGAAGGAGGGTTTAGCAGTTTAATTACAAAACGTGAGGAGATGAGGTAGATCCATGAACATGGGAGTGTTTCTTGTGGAAGCAAGTTCATGGAAAGAAAAGTGACGAGGTCAGAATGGTGGGAGGACCAACGAGCTAGCGGAGAGGCATTGCTGGAGCGGTTTAGCAGTGTAGGATAGGAATAAAGTATTGAGGCAGAGGATGCATCGGAAACAGTGGCGGTGTTCGTACCTGTAGCAGTTGGTGTTGTGGAAGAAGCAACTGGGTGTAATCGGTTAGAAGTACTTCATGGAATATCGTATTCGTTTACTGATGTGGTGACTGAACTACTAGGTAGAAGAGGCTACAGGGAATATTTAAACAAAGGGAGAAGAACAGTAGTGGAAGTGGGCTGCCATGAGATCATGGGCCTGCGGGCCTTACGTTATTAAAAAAGAAAATAATAATAAGGGTGGAAACGACGATAGATGGAGTGGTTCATGGTAGACGTCAGAGATGGGCTGTGTGAGTGGGTGATTAAAGAAGTGGATATACTAAGGATTTTATTAAATGTATCGTTAGTTTAAAATCGCTATATTTTATGTGTATGTTAACAGAATTAAACGCGACAAGATGCATTGGAATCGTAATGGCAAAAGCTATGCGATAGAGGGAGTTTGGGGTCGATCAGAAGCAACTGGAATTTTCATTCAATTTTAAACGCTTGTTTAAAATTAAATGGAACAACATGAATCATCATCGATCGAAAATAAGGTGAGTTAATTCTCATGATTTCTGGAATTCTTTGCTGTGTTAAATTCATATAAAATATAATTCACCGTTAATGATCACTATTGGATGATTGAATGCATTGATTGCTGATTGAATGGTTGTCGACAATTAAAATTGTCATATTCGATGATTTTGATAATTATTTCATGAATTATTATCAAATATTATCAATAATGCAGGGACGAACAGGTTGGAAGGATCCGACCAGATTCCTCAAAATATTTTACATGTTTATTTCTCCATATTATTCAGATATGAACTGTTCACCCCAAACAATGTTATACCCTATTTGAATGTTGATGGATGATTATATATTGAACGTTGAATAGAAATTCAATATTGATATGATGTTTTAATCAATAAATGATATTGATTAAGTTATTGGCAGCAAATGATCTGAACCGCTATTTTTAAAACGTTAGTTCGCTATCAGGTGAATTGACGTGGTTGAAATTATAAAATTTATCTTATAGTTCAAGTAAAGATTTAAAAAGTGATTTTTTTAAAAATAAAAGTTTAAAAATAAGGAGTTGTTTATAATTGGTTTTATAAAAATAGTTATATAATAATTTCAATAATTTTAATAAGTATAGAAGCCGGAATTAACCTATGGGTTATTGTTTTGAAAATAACTATTTAATTTAAACAGTTAAGCAATATAATTAGATTAATATTATTAATCTAATAAGAGGTGTAATCGGATTTAGTTAATACATAACTGAGGTTTCGTTGACGAAGTTAACTGTTTAATTAGAATTGATAATTATATTAATCATTCTTCGATTAATCTAATGAAAATGGTTCAATGAATTATTTCTTTTATTTTCATAATATTTATTAAATATTAATCATCTTTTTGTTTAGTGATATTTAAAGTTGTTTATCAATTGATAAAGCATTAATGGGATATTTATCGTTTAATAATGACAATAAGTAATCAGTTGATCTATTTTTAACGAAGTAAACTATTCCACTTCAGTTAACAATATAATTAATTAATTATTGTGCTTGATAGTAATTAAAGCAGTTAACTTCTTAAATGGAAGTAAATTAAGAAGTAATCGAGTTTTAAAATGAATCATGTTAAGAGCATTGTTGTACTAGAGCTATAAACCAGTTGTGAAGCTAATATGTCGTTGTAAATAATCGTTACTGAATAATCGATTAAGTAGAAGCAAAGGAATCAAAAGAGATATTCGCACTGGATTGAATAATAATATCCAAGTTAGACTGAGAAGTTTATAAAGAAACCAGTAAAGCAAACATTTTAAATAGATTTGTATTTACATAATTATTCAATTAAGTAAATTAAAGTGAAATTTGGCTTCACAAAGGAAATGTTAAATGGATTTCATAAGAAGATTTGAATTACAGTTAAGTAAAATCGAAGAGGAGATGGGTAGGTGAACACCAAGTTTAAATAGGGTTTTAAGTCAAAATAAAACTTAATTAAATTATGTTTAGGGCAAATTTATGCTGAAACTAATGCACCAGTTGTGGTTAAATGTTACTTGATAGTTGAATTGAGTACAAGCGAAGAGATTTGAAGTTCTCAAATTATAATAAATATGTCGTAAAGGATTTAAATGAGGTTTTGTTAAAATTAGTAAACAAAGGTAGGATTGAAATGTGATTTCAAAGAAGTAAGATCAATGTAAAGGTAAAAACTTAGTAAAGGGATTTTAAAATAAATATGAGTTATATTACAGAAGTTTAAAGCGAAGGAGTTTGCGTTAGCTAGTTATAAAGTAAAAGAGATTTATTTTGGTAATAAATATGCCAATTGGAGAAATGGTTATAATTGTAAGAAATAGGAAATGGAGATGATAGGTTGAGTGTTTCAAACTTTTATCTATTCTGAGATAAGAACGTTAATGGTCAAGGTCTGAGAGGTAACTAAAACACCCCAACTTGAACGGCTTCGCTATTTTCAAGGAATGATACTAGTTTGACACAATAGGAGTGTTGAAAATTTGGTTATTAGTCCTACAAGGGAAATATTGCGACGTCATTAACAAGATTTTGAATGTTAATTAGAATTGGTTGATTTTAATGAAACAATGTATACTTACCATTGTTTAACTCAAGTTAAATTGTGAAATTTATCATTAAACTTGAGTTAAGAATATAAAATGATTTTTCGCAAGGTGAAGAAGAAATAAAGGAGATTCGGCGAATATATAGAATGTTTTTGAAATAAAGAAAAGAAAGGGAGATTGGTAAATAGAGATATATTATAATTTTCAATGTAATGAATAATGAGATTCAATACCAGAGAATATGAAATCGATTTCTAAGGATCGATAAAATAGTTTTAATAAATAAACTAGAGTTGCCAATATACTTAACCATACTGTGTGCACTGATAGTTAAAAATACCGACTATCAATGAATATATTATTAGACCTTTGGTGTGTTGTTTCGAAGAGACCGGGATGGGAACTGGACCCAAAAACCACTTCGATCCAACGTTACCTGCGAGAACTAACTGGCAGCAAATGAAGATAGAGCATTGAAGACCGTAGAATTTCATAAAACGGAAGTATTACTTATAATCTCTGGGTCGCTCCCATCAAAAGAGATAAACTGTGATTCTGTCGTGGTTGGAGTCTATGGATTGCAAGGAATACTCGATACTGATCCTTGGAGTGATTCCTATAAGGATGCGGTAGGAGGGTGCCTTCGGTTCATCTTGTTCCTGGATGACGTGTATGGACGATGTGGAAGCAAATGGTGGTCAGATGTTCAAACGATTATAACCTCAAGCCTCACAACTGGGAAAATGACAAAAATCGGGCAGGCAGCATGGCTATGTAGGTCGCACCCATTAGGATGTATTGTCACCATCTAGAGTATTCATATTTGTTACTTCTTTTTCATTTCTGTATCTACCGGGATCGCTTATGTTGCTAGCAACCGTAGGTGACAATATGTTCGATACACTCAAGAGAAATGAGTGGTCAGTCATGTGTGGGTCGGATTGCAAGACGTTCTTGTTGAACCCAGTGTATTCCTCTTTAGAGATACACTATCGGCAGGTGGATCCATACCTTGTCATAGTCGGAATCCAATCTCCTATAAGCGCCGCGGTTTTGTTTGTATACTATATATGTAGAGCGTGAGATGCAAGCGTTTTACTAGATGATTATTTATTTGTGATTTGATAGACACTATTCTAATATCAGAAAAGACATTGATTTCAAAAATGTTTTGGGTAATAGTAAGGTAAAAACCGTCCGTGTTTATGTGTGGGCTGGTCTTACTATTATCCTTTCTTTCAAAAGGATTTTCAAAGTTAAATAAGTTGTTGTGCTATGAATTTACCACTGAAAGTATTCCAGACTGTTCCGGGTGTTTTTGCTTTGCTTCAAAATGTGCTCGGGTCAGACCGAGTATATTTACAGGTCAGGTTCCGCTTAGTGTTCAGGGGCTTGAAGCAGGAGGCTTCACCGTTAGTTATTTAGAGTTTATTTCCGTTGTGTCTGATATATGGTGTACTCTAATAATTGCTATGTATATACAGTTTCTTTTTGTATAACAAAATCTGATATATTATGTGACGATCCCAAAATCCGTGTGACGGTGTTAAGGATAATCATTGGAATATAACACATCAATCATCATAGCAGAGTACAGATAATAGCAAAAACAACAAATAGAATAAATTCACATAGATATGACAGCGGATTCATAACATGTAACAACATCAGAATAGCACAACGTAGGATATAACTTAGTAAATAAAAGGGAAATGATCAGTCACCATCGCCTTAGGCGGAATATATACATACAGTGAGACATAATAAGGGTATCAGTCTACATCGCCGGAGGCGGTACATATACATAAGATAATAAGTACTGGAAGTAAAACAGTCTGCATCGCCATCGGCAGAATCATATACATAAGATAGGCGGGAAAGTCAATAGCCAAAATACAAATCTAATCCATTGTCATATGTGAACTAGGCTGCCCGTGTGAAAATAAGGGCACCCGAGTTTGCAAAGTGAAACAAACAACGAGTCAGTCATGGGACTGGTATGAGAAATCTACTTAACTGGTTAAACAACAGTAATACGGCAAATCATAGGACCACGCCACTTTCGCGGAACGGGTTTACTCCGGTGATTGTCGATGCATTTAAAACAGAGTAAATTCTTTAAAAACAACGCAATGCTTTTAAAAAGAATGAAGCCGTTATAAGACTCAAGTCCCATCATACAATGCAACGCAATCTGGAGGATAGAGTTTTACCTTATAATGGCCAAATATGCTTAATACGTGCAAAGCAAAATCATTTGATATTATTACTAGTGCATATATGTTTCAAAAACGAAAATCATCATAAATATCAATCATAGGCGGCATTGCTACCATATACTATGTTGCCATACTAGTTCTACAATCAAATCCGTTTTTTTGTATTGGAAATTGGATTTCCGTCATGAGTCGAGGCAAGGGGCAAGCTCCTCTCCGCTTCGAGACACTCTAGCAAATGCCTCAGGACTACACACTCTGGTAACCCTTGGATGCTTCAGGCCGGTCCTCCCTTACGTTTGAGGATTGATTATTCCCGAACACACGTTTCCCGGTCCTAACAAACCTAAAATCGAGGCGCCTCGCATTCCAACAACCACATAGGTGAAAAGTAGATATAAATGTCAGGGCTGGTAGGTCACTGACACCACCATAGCTAGAAAGAAACGTCGTGCTCTCCCTGCAGTCCTTATCCCGTTTTTAACTCATACCGAGGTGTGAGGCTCGCGAATCCACGCTATACACAAAGCCAGGCCACGTAGGCCGTGCTTTGATCATCGAACACAAGACTTTTCTTTGCAACAAAAGCCTTGATCACTACATCTTGGCATGCCACATAGGCAATCCACTCCATACGACTGATTTCTATCAATATATAACCTCTGAGCTCGTACGTCTCAGAGAAGGGCGTTAAGCAAAAGAATAAATTCTCCGTCGCCAAACAGATATATCTTTAACAGAGATCAATTAGTATAGAACAAAATCCAATGTCAGACACACAGTCCATTTACAAGTCCGTTCTGGGTCTGAACGAAACCGGAGGCACCATATTCCTCGTATATCCGTACAATCAACACATACATTCAGACGGCTACTACTTCCGTTCCTTCACGGTAGCTACTCCAATCAGGAAGCTCAGTAGCGCCCATCCAACCGATACGAAGATTGTCGGTCTTGAACCGTCTTCGTATTTTCAAATTCGAATCATTCGATCAATTATTTGAAATGAGGGTTAGCTCGGCCTTTTCAAACAATTCACGTATAATTAGAATTCAAATCAATTCTTTCCATGGTTATATTATTCGACATTCACATTTCAGTTCTTTAGTATTATTTTCATGTCAAACACATACAACCATCAAATATCAAACAGGTCAAGCAAAATTGGTTTATTTCCAATCCATGTCGCTTATAATAATTTATAACGATTTTTCGCCATTTTTATTTGTTTAAAAATGGCCATATTTAATTAAACGACGTTTCAGGTCGTGCCGTGGCACTGTTTTTCCCCTAATTTGTTTTACACATATCGGAAAATCTAACCGTTGGATTCCTACAAAGTCTATGTCTCTGGGAAGGTATTCCCAAAGCGAACCCAACGGTTCCAGTTTCGTGAAAATCCGACGGTCGGATCTTCCACACTAGTCGTTTGAAGTTACGGTTTCAAAATACGAACTGCAGCGTCGTTATTCGATTTAATTTAATTATATATATATATATATATATATATATATATATATATAAACGATTCTGCCACTGTTTTTCTTCAGATTTAAATTACACATTCCAGATAATCCAACCGTTGGATTTTTACAAAGTTGGTGCCGTTGGAAAGATATTTCCAAGGCGAACCCAACGGTTGCGGTTTCGGGAAAATCCGATGGTCGGATCTCTCGTACTAATCGATTCAAATTACGATTTCAAAACACGAACTGCACGGCTTCGATTCCTTTCAATTCTATTTTTATATATATATATATATAAATGTAGTTCATTCCTTAATTTCAATATCTTTTTCCCTTCAAATATTTCACTAACACCTTTATATTTCGAAAAATTTCCCCATAACCTCCTTTGTACGGGAAGGGGTTTGGAAATTTATTGGGCCATGTTAGGTACCCAATAAATCCTATAAAGCATACACATATTTATAGTGATATATTCTGGTGTTTACAAGGGAGCGTGTATAGATAATAACTCCAGAGAATAAATTTTCGTCACCCTGTCAAGCCTGAGGGAGCGTGTATTTTTAATTACTCCAGAGGATAAATCCTCGTCACCTCGTCCCGTGTGGGAATAAATAGTCCATGTGCCGTATCTAATGACTAGAGAGACGTGATTTTTGTCAACTCCAGACCCCTGTGGGGTTTTTATTAATCTGGCAATTTATCGTTATATTTTATATAGTCCAAATCAATCATCAGTTCAACCTGTAGTATATAATCATCGCCATACAAGCCTCTCGCTCGTATGGTAAATCTTCAACCTCGTCACACAAGCTCCAAATGCTTATGTGGAATATGATGAAGTATGCCTATCGTCAAGAAGTATGCCATGTGGTGTAGTTCAAAATTAATTGTTACTATCCTATGGCGATGTTTATTATTTCACACAGAATAACCAGCACTCCGCATCTAATGACATTCATAGGAGTTGATATAAAAATAAATTTGTGCAGCCAACTCATCAAGGCTTACCTATTTGTCGGCCACGCAAATAATTTCTTTACTCTACAGCTAATCCATTTTCCCTGTTCGACACATGTATATATATGCAGAACAAAGCTAATAATAATATTTCTAGCGAACTAATATTCATTTCAACACGTGTGTATTTTTACCAAAGCGTATACATGATAAAAGTAATGTTTTTATCATCAGAAATATTTATTCAACACGTGAATGTTTTTAACACTTCATATTCACAATAAAAATGTAATTTTTATTGTTTAATCGATTTATTTTAAAATACGAATAACATTCAACACATGAATTTCAATTCAACGAATGGATTTCAATTCAACACATGAATATTCTTTACAGTTTGTATATATATAAAGATGTGATTTTTATCGTTAAAGCTATTTATTTAAAATTCGAATAACATTCAATGAATGAATTTCAATTCAACGAATGAATTTCAATTCAACACATGAATATTATGTATAGTTTGTATATATATAAAAAATGTGATTTTTATCATTAAAGCTATTTATTTAAAATTCGAATAACATTCAACACATGAATTTCAATTCAACGAATGAATTTAAATTCAACACATGAATATTCTGTATAGTTTGTATATATATAAAAAAATGCGATTTTTATCGTTAAAGCTATTTATTTAAAATTCGAATAACATTCAACACATGAATATCGGTTTCAACATATGAAAATAATTTCAACAAATGAAAATTATTCTAACACATGAATATTTCAGAAAATTTCGGCAGCATAACGGCAGGGTAGTTAAAACCGGGACCGTCCCTAGTACGGCTCCTCGCTCTACCTTAAAACCTCGCGGTTTTTGACAATGGGGAATCATGCATCTAGTTCGCACGCAGGCGGCATGTTTTATTTTCATTTCCACAATCCTATTCTAATTTGTTTCAACCACAAGAGGGTATTTTTCAACCACAAAGGTATTTTTCAACCACAAAGGTATTTTTCAACCACAATATCAACTACAAACAATTATTTCCAACCATTCGTCATACTATATATTTCCACGCCAATCACAAGCAATAAATATCGTCCATGGTCTGTGGACGAGGGGAGTATATATATATATATATATTATTTCTATATTTCACTTGCATTTAAACACAATTCAAAGCATATATGTTTCATACAACGCTTGTATAATTTATACATTGCTAATATAACTTATACAACACATGTACATGAGGTATACAATGCGTATATAATTTACACTTCGCTTATATAATTTATACAACTCGATTCCATTCACACAATTTAATTTAGATTCCTCACATTGGTTTTTGAAGTGCTAATAATCGTAGGTAGACCAGAAAACTCCGCGGCCTCTGTTAGATGGTAGAGAGCCTCCTTGCGGTCCCGATGTTTCCTGTTTCATCGAATTTCGTCAAAACACGTGAAAGATATTATTTTTCAAAATTTAGATAAAACAAAGGTCTCACCTTTTCAAATCTTCCAAACTAGGTTTTAATTTCACGATCGATCCGTGAAGTACTGTCACGATCAGATGCTGCAACGTCGAAGAGCTTCGAACAGGGTCTCCAGCGCCGGTGGCGGCACTCAACTCGGTAGTCCCTGCGATGCACGGTGGCGCTCCAAAGACGATGACTTCCTCGTAGAAATTCGACAAAAATAGCAACCTATTTCTGACGAGGATTGGATGGATTGATAGAGGAGGGGAAGATGAACAGAAAAGCTAACTGGAGGGGGCGGTGAAAACGCGCGTGGCGGCTACGATCGGGCCTGGAAGCTCTGAATGGGTTTTCGTCGTTCGTGCTAGGGGTTTGATCGAGTTTTGACCGGTCAAACTTAGTGAGAGAAAATAAAGGGCTTTGACCTATTATATTTAAATTTTAAATTCCAAAAATATCCTTTTGAACAAACGAACACCAATTTCAACCCAAAGACTGTTGCCCCTAGCTAAATACCCCCCTCCCGGACACAATGGGATGCGTTTCGTTGGCCAATTCGACTGTTATAGTCAGTTATTTTTCAAATTAAAGTATAAAACATTTAATATTCAATTTGAATGTACATTTCAATTTTCCAGGGCCACAAAATGAATCGAAAAATTCTAGAAAAATAAATTTAGCTTTGTTTTGACGATACGGTCCCAACAAAACCAGTTTCGTCGAATTCTGAGATCGTTTGCAAAAAGACCATTTTAACAGAAATTGACCAATCACATTTTCCTTTGCCCCGCTCACATACTAGCTTCAAAAATTATGAAATTTGAAACCAAGCAATAGTTTGACATCCCGGATCCAACAAAAGTGGTTTCATTGAATTCCGAGGTCGTTTGCAAAATGTCTATTTTCAAGGGCTATATATTCTATATAGCGACCTTTCTGAAAATTCATTTGGCCATAACTTTTGATTCCTGCTATGAAACTTCGATTTTTCAGATTCGTTAGAAAGGTATTCAAAAATAGATTTAAATATTTTTGGTTTTACTAAAATCTGTTATATTTTCCACCTAGTACAGTCAGTCAAAGTTTAAATTCAAATTTTCAAACTGCCTCACTATTTCCAATACATTATTTTATTGAAATATTCTATTTCAATTGTTTAAATTCTTGACAATAACCAATTTTAAAAATTTTAAATTGGTTCACATTTTCCGGGTTGTTACATATTATATTTTATTTCGTTCCGCTGTGAGATTCTGGTGTTGTTCTTCTTGTTCTTCTATTCTAAAATTTCTTTCTTTCTTATCCCATCCTCTAATTTCTTTCTCATAACGTTCCGGTGTTCGATGCTTGAATGTCGACATGGTGTTTTGTGTGTCGATTTTCGGGGTCGAAAATCCCCAGGTCGTTACACTTATAGTCGTTATAAAAATAAACGAAGAACTTTTGAAAGAAAACTTCTTTTAAAACGTTTGCTACATAGCCTAACTGAACTTTACATTGAAAAGTTACTATTCATTTCAAATTAAAAACTACAACATGCCATAAATATATTAAATTTACTTCAAAACCATTCGTTACAGTTACGAATATTCATCGATATTTCAATATCTACGCGTCCATCCAAAATCGAACACCTAAATCAAACTTCGATTTTTCACTGAATATTATATTATTAAAGTATTTTGTTTTATTCCAAATTGGAATGAAATATAAACCAATATCCAAATAAGCATATTTATAAGGATTTTATACAACCAATAATAGTTGCAAACAACTATCAAAACATCCAATTTACATCCAGTGTGCACTTACACCTATATAAGCCTTAAATAAAATATTTAACACTTATATCTGCCTGTCAATCTATCGATTGAGTTACATACTTGTGATTCGTGTATGTCAAATATCTCCCAATACCCGAGCCGGTTTTCATTTAAAAAATAATTAATTCAAATCAGCCACAAATTCATGAATTTAATATTAACTTATTCATTTCAAGTTGTTTTTCAAGCTAACCAATTTCACTTAAACAAGTGATTATAAATTCATCATTTGGATTATAAATGGATGTTTAATCCAATATCAACTACCACAAATATATTAACATCATTTTAACATGTTAATCAACTCAAAATCACATCGAAAACGTATCGCAATAAATCATCCATTCATCCATCTGTTTTGCAAATAATTTTTGATGTGAGCTACCATATACTGTATAACAATTTGTGATAATCAACCAAATTAAAACTATAGTTATCGCAGCTGTTTAACAAACTAACTGTCATATACTTCAACATCATATTAGCTACATGATTAACCAATTTCTAACTTCAATTTCGTATTAACTTCAATCACTTAATGATTAACTATTCAGTTGTTCAATCATATTTAAACTACACAAATATAATATTTTGAGTAAGAAGATTTCACCCCAGCCATCTAACAAAAAGATACTTCAACATCAGGCCTCTACGACTTGCTAAGGAACTAAAAATGTCGCCTTTTTGGCTTGAACTTGCAAATGAACACTCGAACATGCTTGCACTTGTGTCTAAAGCAAGAAAGCTTGGAATTTTAATGGTTTAAGAGCTAGAGGAGGCAAAGCGTACCCACGATGGGGCTGTCTAATGTGGCACAGTGACATTGGCAGCGGTTTAGAGCGCTTGTGTGGAGGTAGGGACCACAAACAGGTGCTTGGAGAAGGTTGAACTTGGTTTGGATGTTAAAAGAGAGAGCTTTTTCAAAATGGAAAGGGTTTATGGGAGTTTGGACATGGGGAGGAGACCACGGCCTACGCCTGGCCTGGAGGAGCGTTGGAGGGGTGCTGAAGGGTTGATGGTCAGCGGTGGCAGGTGGGGACAACGGTGTGTGGGGTCCTAAGTGGAGGAAGGGGCCATTCAAGAGGGATTTCAAGCTTTGGAAGATAGTTTTGCAAATGAAATGAGTTTGAAACTTAATTAAACCACACTAGGCTCAAATCAAGTCATGAATGACCCAATGAAGAAGAAGATGACAAGTGGCATCTAGTACAATGAGTTGCATAATTGTTATTGTCTTGGCAATGTAGCTCAATTTGATGTGTTAAGCCAATGTATTAATTACACCTTCCAAAGTTCATTCTAGCCACACGTTAACTCCAAAAATTACGAAATTTGAAATCTCGCTATGTTATGGAATTACGCTTCCAACAAATATAGTCTCTTCAAATTTGTAGACCACTGAAAAAACTACTTCATTTCTAACTTAAACGAATTCCGACTAGATTTTCAATGTACATTTATATGTCGTTCTCTTGCATACGAACTCCGTTTGACTTGAAATTTTAAATCCTGACAGGTTTCAATATTCCAGATCCAATAAAAGTGGTTTCGTCGTATTTTGAGACTTATCAAAAATGATCCTTTTATAGGCGATCAATATAGCTTTGAATTATCAATTTTCAAATTCTGAGTTTTTAAATTGATTTAAAAAATTTAGTGACCCTGTTTTAAGTAAAATAAACATTAAACATAATTTTAAAATTATTCTCAAATTTAATCAAATCAAAAATCAACATTTTCTATTTTAAATTTCATTAAAACAGATTACAATTTAAATTTTAAATTAACCATAATTACGGGTTGTTACAATCTCTCCTACTTAAAACTTTTCATCCCCGAAAAGGAACGAAGAATCAAAAGTCGTTTATTTAACCAACTCAACCTTTATTCTAATCCAAGTTCTTTACTTTTTCCATTTCTAGGAACTTTCCAATTTTTTGAAATTTGGCTAATGCCTGAAATTTCTAAAAATTTTCACCATAACCTCCTTTGTACGGGTTGATCGGTACAACTCCAACTTGCCTCTACAGGCTCTCATAAATCAAAATAAATTCTAAAATCCAAACGGTTTGCCAACCAATTCATATAAGCATCAAACACTTACATGCTCCTATGATTATGCTATGCTATGCTGTGCACAATCTATGTTGTCCACAATCTACGTTGTCCTCATCATTTAAGCATAAAACACTTACATGTTTTTATGGTTATGTTGTCCTCATTATATAAGCATCAAACACTTACATGCTTATATGGTCATGCTATGCTATGCTGTCCATTATCTATGCGGTCCACATCATATAATCATCAAACAGTTACATGCTTATATGGTTATGTTGTCCACAATATATGTTGTCCTCACCATATAAGGATTAAACACTTACATGCTTATATGGCTATGCTGTCATATCGTATAAGCATCAAACAGTTAAATGCTTATATGGTTATGTTGTCCACAATATATGATGTCCTTATCATATAAGATCAAACACTTACATGCTTATATAGCTATGTTGTCCTCATCGTATAAGCATCAAACTCTTACATACTTATACGTCTATGCTATCCACAATATATAATTATATGGTTATTTAGTCAAATCACACATTTTCAAGCATATATTTTATATCATCAAGACATAACCAAAAGATTAACTATCATCATAGACACAGTGTATACCCTAGTGTGTAGTACTACTTAAGGTATAAACCATCTATATGCATCTAACTATCCATGCCCATCCGAGTACAGCTACGTACTTGTGGAGGCCTACATCACAAAATATATCATATCCCAAAATGTACAACCTGTGCCTATGTCGCACCAAAACGAAACTACCACATATACATCATATATACAAACTAACAATCATCATAACTACTCGTAATGGGAGCTTTGCATTGAAGGTCCATAAAATGTCAACTCCTCTGGCTCCCGTGCAAAAGCATCATCCATATCAAGAGGCATATCAGCCTAATCATCTGGTATCTCCTCCTCTACCCAAAAATCATCAGGCTGGTCGTCATCGCTATCATAGTCTGACTAATATATGACCACCTCATCCTGATCATCATCATCCTCTACCTTCTCAAGCTCAGGCTCTATTGGCTGCTCTACTGGCGGATCTATCGGTTGCTCAACTATATCATCCTGCATCTGTAAATCCTCGGGCTCAGGCCTCTCCAAAGCAAGTTTTAGCTCTATAATATCAAGTACTAATAGAGCTATAAGCGGCTCGGTAGGATCATGCAGCTCTGGAGCTAAATCCCCGACAAGTGGCTCCCTAGGTGCTATGGGCTGAGCGAAATCTGCTACCATCATGTCTATCTCAGGTCCTATATGCGTCTCAAGCCACATAAGTGCATCTAACTCGGGGTGTGGCAAAACAGGAAAAGAAGGACGAACATTATGAAAAACCATATCCAGATTAACCTCAGGAATTCAATCAAGAAAAATCTCTAATATTGGAGGTGGTTGGTCCTCTATAATGGCATCCATCTATGGTACTAACATTATATTCTCCCACGTATACGCGTCCAACTCAGGGTGCAGCAGTACGGGGTACTCGAGATCAACATCATAGAAACTACACCTAAATCAGCCATCAAGAACAAACTGTAACTCGGGAAGTGTCTGCTCCTCAACTGTTGGAGGAGGCATGAGAACTAGGTCTCCCATGACTATACTGATCAAATACAAGCCCATCCACATCCTCAAGCATCCAAGCGTCATAATCTGTAGAATCCTCAGACTTATGAGAGTCCGAGTCCAAGGAGATATCGTTCGAACTAGAATCAGAATAAGTATCCATAAGAATAAACGATACATAGGCGTAGGTAGCATCTGACATGAAGTCATCGTCACTACCATAGTTTGGAATTATCTGGACACTACTAGGGTATGATGAGACTAAAGAGGTATTATATGAACTGTTGGACGAGCTATAACTATCCGTAACTTAGATACTATCTATACTATGCAATGAAACTGAGGAGCTATCACCCAAACTAAAGGATGAACTACTATTAAAAGAAGAAGTTGAGGATTGTATAAACTAAGCCCCGTACTGTCCAACGGGCACGGGCTTACCTCTCTATAATTTGAAGCAAAGAATTTCACTTTAGAACATAAGTTTAAATTTATCCATTTTAAATTAACAACAAGTGGTTTTATGTATATTCACTATCCAAAATCGTGAATATAACTCCTTTATAAGTTTAAACCCTAAAGTGTGTCAGAATTTATCGATTGCCCAAAATCGCTAAAAATTCTGTTTACTTATCCTAATCAAACATCTCAAATTATTAAACAGGAAATTAAACAACCAATTGATTAATAAATTTCTTTAAATTATAACTGTTACCAAACATAAATTTCTTGATATA
This sequence comes from Allium sativum, assembly GCA_030737875.1. Lineage (NCBI taxonomy): Eukaryota > Viridiplantae > Streptophyta > Magnoliopsida > Asparagales > Amaryllidaceae > Allium > Allium sativum. The sequence continues at coordinate 157,243,177 of CM060912.1, forward strand.
CCCAAAGTACACTTTCAAAACCAGATTATATATAATAATCACAAATATTCTTTTAATAAACATATCACTCTCAACTCATCCTAGGGTATTACTAACCTCATTTCTAATGAGTTTCTCATTCTAGGATACTACCGATCCTATCTCTAATGATTATTCTTTAGCAGGATATTACTAATCATATCTCTGATGATATCTTTCGTCTGGTTCTAACGTGTCTTGTTCTCGAGCTTTGTAAACCAAAGCTCTAATACAACTTGTCACGACCCAAATTCCCGATCGGCCTAAACCGAACAAGAAGACTGATTGTTATGAGAACATAGAATAAGAAAAAATTTCATTGCTATTACAACAATATTACATCAGAGTACAAGAATAACAGAGTGCGGAAAATAATATACACAATGAAAATACAAATATCAGAGAAATAAATTACAATGCAGTTGAAATAAAATTACATGAATATAATGCACAGTGCAAATACATCTACTACCACAACTAAAGGAAATACATGGATACAAAGCATTCCAGGGTATAGCTCTAGTTGTAAACCAGGATCCTATGAAAGAAAATATGCAAAACCAAAACTTTTAGCACCGAGTCAGTCATGAGACTTGTGTGATAACTTAAAACAGTTATTAAAACTTTACTTTAAAAGTTGGGAAATCATGGAACCACGTCGTATGACATGGAACTGGTTAACTCCACATGAATATCATTAAAACAAAAACAACACAATGCTTTTGGAAAATGAAGCTATTATAAGACTCAGGTCCCATATGACAATGCAACGCAAGCCGAAGGATAGAGTTTTACCTTACAATAGCCTAACATGCTTGATACGCGATAAAACAAATATTGTTGATATTATTTCAAGCGCATACTGCAGCAAACAACTTCAAAACTAAATGTATCAATCTTAGACGACATAATATCCCATCCTATTATGTCGACATAGGTAAACAACCAAAACCGTAAAGTTGCATTTTGAAATTTAGAATTCCATTATAAGCTGAGGCAAGGGATCTCTCCTCACCGAATTTGGACCATCTCTAGCAAGATGTCCAGGACTCAAGCTCTGATGAGCCCTTGGAGCGGCAGGGTCGGCCAGCGTTTCTTCGCTTATTAGTTGTGCTTGAATCATACGTTTCCCGATTCTATTGGACCTCTTGGTCAGTACCATCGACCATCCTGTCCTTGTGCGTCCATATCCGAGGGCCCTCGTTTCCATCATTCACATAAGTAAAATATTTAGGCTCCATACCATGACATCGCCTCTACCTAGAGAGAAACGTATGTCCTCCCTGTTGTCCCTCATCCCCTTTTTGACTAATACCGGGGTGTGAAGCTCGCGAATTAATGCCTTATTCAAAGCTACGCCATATTCGCCTTGCTTTGATCATCCAACACAAAGCTCCACTTTTAAAAAAAATCTACGATAAATGCATCTCAGCATGCCACATTGTCAATCCATACCATACCATTGATTTCCACCGATATATAACCCCTAAGCACATACGTCTCAGAGAAGGGTCTTAAGCAAAGTGCATAAATTCTCCTCCTCTAAACACACACACACATATATAGAAAACATCACTGAATACAACATATATTAGAGTGTCAGACATACAATCCATCTGCAAGTTTTTTCTGGGTCCGAATGTAATTGGAGGCACCCCATATGTCCATTACAAAAGATAGGTCCTTGCATATCCGGTCGATCTTCAAGTATGTTTGGACGACCACCACTTTTAACCTCTACTTTGGTGTACTTTCCAATTGTGACATTGGCAATAGCCCAAACAATGTGAAGATCTCTGGTCTTCAACCACTATCTTTAATCTTCGACTTTTAATCGTTGTAAAAATTATTTAGGATGGGTTAACCTGGTCTTTCCGAATAATTCACGCATCTTTAAAGTGAAGAGATAAATAAAGAAAACACACATCTCATTCCAATCCAGAATATTCTTTTAATTAGAAAGGTTCCCATTAATTTTATCAGAGATTATCTCATTTGAACTTATTGTTTATCATTCCTTGGGAAAACATTTCAAAAGATTTCATAATATCTTTTTTTAACCTAAGCCAAATTAAGGTTTATAAATACTGTCTTTAACTGGGTTAAAGAGCAAATGTCAATTTTAAAACATCGTTCATAATAAATCCATAATAATCTTCCATTCAATTCCAATTTAATTTAATAAATTGTAAAATTCCATTAAATCTTAATTAAAAGATTTATTCCATAACTTATATTTCAACAGGGTTTAATGTCACCATTCACAACAAACCCAAAATCCGATTTGATATTAAATATAAGGCTTTAAATGGAAATCATGTCGACTTACATATAATACCAAATTCTGAAACCAACAGATATCGTATGGGAATAACGATATCTACATCTTCCAAATTTCTCAATAGTAGCCGTAATATTATGGAATCTACTATTTAAAATATCCAAAGATAATTTCCATTCAAATCCATTCCAATTTATATGTTGGAAACCTCTGATTATAGCAAAAGCGTTCTCAAATCCAATTTATTATTTTAAAATCATTGGATTATTACTCTTTAGAAAACAACACATATTCTTTATAGACCTTTAATCTAGTTGTTAGCTAGTTCATTCAGATAAAAATATCTTTTATCCTTCAAAACTTGGAATTTTTCATCGAAAATATTTCCAAATCACTTATTATGATTTTACATAATTTATTCATAATTTCATTAATTTTATTAAGGCTCTTTCATTCGGTTTCCAATTTGGCCACCGAAGTGCGTCCATAACGACTTTTCCAAAACTAGTTTGGACTCAAACTAAAAGCAGACCATTGGATCTTCAAGATTCTCATTTTATTGGAAAGCTCATTTCATTATGGTTCTAACTATTCCAATTTCAAAAGAATCTGATGGTCGGATCTCCCATTACGTGAATTCAAAGTTACAGGTTGACATTCACGAGCTATCGCTCTGCTTCGTGTTTTATTCAAGACCGAATCGATTTATAAATTAATAATAAATCAGAACACTTTTAAATCACTTTTATAAATTATATAAAAAATATATAATCATCTTTAAAAACATGTTTCAGTCATTTATCTTCAAAATCACATATTTCACTTTATGGTCAACTTTAATATTATTTTACTGAATAAAATAATATTATTTTTCGAAAGTCATTGTTTTTCCATCCAAATTTTCCTTGCAGTCATTATAAAAATAAACAAAGAACTTTCGAAAGAAAACTTCTTTTAAAACGTTTACTACGTAGCCTAACTGAACTTTACTTTGAAAAGTTACTATTCATTTAAAATTAAAGACTTCGACATGCCATAAGTAAATTAAATTTACTACAAAACCATTCGTTATAGTTATGAATATTCATCGATATTTCAATATCTACGCGTCCACCAAAATCGGAATCTAAATCAAACTTCGATCTTTCATTGATTATTATATTATTAAAATAGTCTGTTTTATTCTAAATTGGAATGAAATCTCAACTAATATTCAAATAAATAAATTTATCTAGATTTTATACAACCAATAATAGTTGCAAACAACTATCAAACAACCAATTTACATCTAGTGTGCACTTACACCTATATAAGCCTTAAAAAAAATATTTAACGCTTATATCGCCTTGTCAATCAACATATTGAGCTACATACTTGGGATATGTGTATCAAATATCATCCCAATACCCAAGTGGGGTTTTCATCCAAAAATAATCAATTCAAATTAGCCATAGATTCATGAATTTAATTATAACTTATTCATTTAAAGTGGCTTTTCAATCTAACCAATTTTACTTAAAAAAAGTGATTGTAAATTCATCATTTTGGATTATAAATGGATGTTTAATCCAATATCAACTACCACAAATATATTAACATCGTTTTAAACTGTTAGTCAACTCAAAATCACATCCAAAACATATCACAATAAATCATCCATTCATCCATCTGGTTTGCAAACAATCTATGATGTGAGCTACCATATACCGTATAACAATTTGTGATAATTAACCAAATTGAAACTATAGTTCTTGTAACCATTTAACTAACTAACTATCATATACTTCAACATCGTATTATCTACATAATTAACCAATTTCTAACTTCAAAGTCATATTAACTTCAATCACTTAACTATTTAACTATTCAATTGTTCAATCATATTTAAACTACACAAATATAACATTTTGAGTGAGAATCTCTCATCCCAGCCATCTAACAACGAGATCTTCAACGCCGGGTCTCTACGGCTTGTTAAGGGCTTAAAAATGTCAAGTTTTTTTACTTGAACTTGCCAACAAACACTCGAACACGCTTGCACTTGAGTTTAAAGCAAGAAAGCTAGGATTTTAAGGGTTTAAGGGGTAGAGGGGCAAGGGTGACCCACGGTGGGATGTCCATCATGGCACAGTGACGGCAGCGGACGAGGGTGTTTGCGCGGAAGGTAGGGCCCACAATAAGGTTGAACTTGGTTTGGTTATTAAAGGAGGTAGCTTTTCCACAATGGAAGGGATTTAAGGGAATTTGGACATGGGGATGGCCCCACGATCTACGACTGTCCTAGAGGAACGTCAGAGGGGTGCTGGTCAACAATGGCAGGTGGGTACAGTGGCAGTATGGGATCCTAGGTGGAGGAAGGTGCCATTAAAGAAGGATTTCAAGCTTTGGAAGATAGTTTTGCAAATGAAATGAGTTTTAAACTTAATTAGACCACACTTAGGCTCAAATCAAGTCATAAATGACCCAATGAAGAAGAAGTTGACAAGTGGCATTTAGTACAATGAGTTGTCTAATTGTTATTGCCTTGGCAATGTAGCTTGCTATGATGTGCTTAGCCAATGTATTGATTACACCTCCCAAACTTGGTTCTAGCTGCACAACCACACGTTAATTCCAAAAATTATGAAATTTGAAATCTCGCTATGTTATAGAATAATGCTTCCAACGAATCAAGTCTCGTTGGATTGGAGACCATTGGAAAAACCACTTTATTTCTTGCTTAAATCGAATTCTGATTGAATTTTCTGCGTACGTTTATATGTAGTTCTCTTGCATACGAACTCCATTTGACATGAATTTAAAATCTAGACATGTTTCAACATTCCGAATCCAATAAAAGTGGTTTCTCGGATTCCGAGTCTGTCTCAAAATTGGTCCTTTTATGGGCGATCACTATAGCTTTGATATATCAATTTTCAAATTCTGAGCTTTTTAATTGATTTAAATTTTTTACTAACCCTGTTTCAAGTAAATGTAACGACCCAGAAAATCTGAACCAATTTAAATATTTTAAATTGGCTAAAATAGTGGATTTTAAATATTTAAAACAAATATTTTAAATAATAGTAATGAAAAGAGAGTTTGAATCGACGTTTGAAATCGAATATAATTAATTCTAATTATAAACAAGGCCTGAAAAGGCGCTGTAGTTTCAAAAATTTGAATTCAAGCTTTGACTGACTGTACCGGGTGCAAAACAAAACGGATTTGAGTGAAACCAAAAATATTTAAATCTGTTCGTGAATACCTTTCTAACGAATCTGAAAAATCGAAGTTTCATAGCGGAAAGCAAAAGTTATGGCCAAATGAATTTTCAGAAAGGTCGCTATGGAATTTATATAGCCCGTGAAAATGGCCATTTTGCAAAAGACCTCGGAATTCGACGAAACCACTTTTGTTGGATCCGGGATGTGAAGTTATTGCTAGGTTTCAAATTTCATAATTTTTGAAGCTAGTATGTGAGCGTGGCAAAGGAAATAGTGTTTTGGTCAACTACAGTTAAATTGGATCGACCAGAAATGGGCCATTTTTCAAACGGCCTCAGAATTCGATGAAACTAGTTTTTTGGGACCGTATCGTCAAAACATAGCCAGATTTATTTTTCTGGAATTTTTCGAATCAGTTTGTGGCCATGGCAAATTGAAATGTACGTTCAAATTTATTATTGAATGTTTTATATTTTAATTTGAAGGAAAACTGACTAAAACATTCGAATGGGCCTACGAAGCATATCCCATTGTGTTCGGAATGGGGGTAAAACGCTAGGGACGACAGCCGTTGGGTTTAAAAAGGAGTTCATTTGTGAAAACCCTAATTTTTTGAAATATATATATTCCGGCCAATCAGATTTTTTATATAAAAAAAAGAAAAACTCTTTCTCTCTCCCCGACGTCAAAGGCGGAAACCGCTTCATCCCTTCCCATCCATTTTCCGGCCAATCCATGCAGAGATAGACCTCGACCCAGTTGAAGCTTTTGTAGTACTCGTTGAGGGCTTCAAATCTATACCTGCCACGCCCTCCCTCATTGCGTGGTTCTTGAGTTTCGCGCCGACGAAGGTCGCGCCTTCAAACCGCCGCCCCGTCTGATTTTGACCACCGAGCTCGCCGCTGTCAGAGGTGCAGGCGTGCCTCTCCTCCCCCTTCGACGCTGCGAAGGCCGATCGATGAATAGCTACACGGATTTCGAGATAAATCCAAACCTAGTTTTGAACCTTTCAGCTGAGGTACGGCCCTATTAATTTTCAACAGTTTTAACACCTTTAAACCATTGCAAACTTTGAAAAATCATATCTTTTTTGTATGTTGACGAAATTTGATGAAACAGGAAATATCGTGACCGTGTGGATGCCTTCTACATTTTAGAAGAGACCGCATATTTTTCTGAGCCTTCTACTTTTTTTGGTGGAGTGGAACCCAATGTGAGATTTCTAATTTATAAACGATATGGAAAACGACGATGTATAAATTATATAGTCGATGTATGAGTTATATAAGCGTTGTACACCTCTTGTATAAGCATTGTATAAGTTGTACGTTCGATGTATAAGTTATATATGCATTGTAAAAATTATATATGTGTTGAAATAGAAGTGAATTGCTATATATATATATATATATGTCCCTCGTCTACAAACCATGGACGATATTTATTGGTTGTGATTGGTGTGAAAATTGATGATAGCGAATGGTTGATTGGAATTGTTTGTGGTTGATATTGATTGATTGTGGTTGAAAAATACCCGTTTGTGGTTGAGAAATATTTGGTTGAAACCACATAGGATTAGTTTGTGGAAATGAAATAAATATACATGCCTCCTGCGTGCGAACTAGATGCATGAATCCCCATTGTAAAAAACCGTGAGGTTTTAAGGTAGAGCGAGGATCCGTACTAGGGACGGTCCCGGTTTTAACTACCCTGCCATTATGCTGCCGAAATTTTGAATAATATTCATGTGTTGGAATTATTTTCATCTGTTGAAACTATATTTATTCGTTGAATAGAAAGCCTTCATGTGTTGAGTCGATATTGATTCGTTGGATAGAAATTCATGTGTTGAATGGTATTCATGTTTTAAATATAAAAATCACATTTTTATCTATATATATATATATATATATATATATAAACTATAGAAAACCTTCATGTGTTGAATTGATATTCGTTCGTTGAATTGAAATTCATGTGTTGAATGGTATTCGTGTTTTAAATATAAAAATCACATTTTTATCTATATATATAAACTATAGAAAACCTTCATGTGTTGAATCGATATTCATTCGTTGAATTGAAATTCATGTGTTGAATGGTATTCGTGTTTTAAATATAAAAATCACATTTTTATCTATATATATATAAACTATAGAAAACCTTCATGTGTTGAATCGATATTCATTCGTTGAATTGAAATTCATGTGTTGAATGGTATTCATATTTTGAAATAAATTGTTTTCTAATAAAAATCACATTTTTATCATCTATATGAACTATATAAAATAATCTTGTTTTGATAGAAATTGTTTTATAATAAAAATCCTATTTTTATTACCTATATGAACTATATAAAATAATAGTGTTTTGAAATAAATTGGTTTACAATAAAAATCACATTTTTATTATATACATGAATTGCTAAATATAGTGAAGTGTTGAAATAGAAGACAGTTAGATAAAAATATCATTTTTATCAAATATATGAAAAGAATATAGCTTTGAAATCGAAGAATCGATATATTTATATAAATAGAATTAAAATATATCGAATAACGACGTTGCAGTTCATATTTTGAAACCGTGATTTTAAACGATTATACCGGGTGATCCGACCATCGGATTTTCCTAAAACCGCAACCATTGGGTTCGCTTTGGAAATATCTTTCCAACGGCACCAACTTTGTAAAAATCCAACGGTTGGATTGTCTGGAATGTTTAATTCAAATCTGAAGAAAAACAGCGCCAGAATCGATTATATATATATATAATTATATTTAATCGAATAACGACGCTGCAGTCCGTATTTTGAAATCGAAACTTCAAACGATTGTACCAGGAGATCCGATCGTCGGATTTTCCCGAAACTTGAACCGTTGGATTCATTTTGAAAAGATCTTTCTAATGATATAAATTTTGTGAAGATCCAACGGTTAGATTTTCAGATATGTGTAAATCAAATCCAAAGAAAAACAGCGCCACGGTCGCGTTATGGCCCCAAGCGTCGTTTTGAATAAATTGGCTATTTTAAAATAAATAAAAATAGCGATAAATCGTTATAAAATATTATAAACGATATGGATGTGAAATTTAGAAACTAACTGAAGGATGCCTAAGTCGAATGGTTTCTTGGGTATTGATCTGATGTTGGTTTCGGCCTTCGGGGTTAATATTTGGGAAATCGTACTGTTACTGACTGACGGTTAGTGACTAATGAATTGAAATGATGCGTGTGTATGTTAGTGTTGCACTTGTTTATTATATACGCGAGTTGCTCAGAAAGACTGGGTTTATCACATTCTAAATAACTGAATCGACGATAAGAAATCGAAGATGAAGACGGTGGTCGAAGACCGGAGATTTTCACCTTGTTTGGATTGTAACCGTGGTCCTGATTGGGAGGCATCCCGAAATATGAATAATGAGTGGTGATCGTCCAGACGTACGTGGTGATCGATGGGTTTGCGAGTGTTATCCTGCTTTGTGACCAGGCTACCCAAAGTTAGGGACTTGAGTATGAACTTACATTGATTGGCGATCACTTGGATGGAGTGATAGAAAGATGGAAAAATTGAATTATTCATGCAAATGTCATCGGATCGGATCCCCCATTCGGATCGGATCGGATTCCTGCTTTCGGATCGGATCGGATCCCCCTCCCCGGATCAGATCGGAGTACCCTCTACCCGAACCGCCTGAAGTATTCTGCACAAAAGTGCGTGCAAGCACTCTGCTCGAACAACTGGTTCGGTTCGGATCCGATCCGAACCGACTGGACCTGCTTCTGTACACGGAGTTTGACCTCTTCTTTTGGCATAATAGACTCCTACAATTGCGGATCGGACTCCACTTGGCAAAGCACGACCTGGTAACCACTTTTCCACGTTCTCCACTACTTCTGAGATCTCCTCTGGTCACGCCACGTGGCCCATCTGAACCGGAAGCGCCCAGAGCTTATCTACAGCTATAAATACACCACAACATGGCCATTTGAAGGGACTTTTTGGCATTTCATTCATTCATGGTAGCCATGGCCGAATTCCCCCACCAATAACCACCTTCTTCTCCAATGAAAATCAATGAATTCGGAGAGAATTATTCATTGTATTTGAGCGATTGAGTGATTGAATTCCTTATAATTGTAATCCATGAATGAAATGAGAAACTATGAAGTGGATGTAGGCTTGTTAACGCCGAACCACTATAAAAATCCTGTTGTCTTGCTTTTCTCTCACTTTTTCAGTTATTTCTTCATATCCTACGCTCTAAATACGATAATTTGGGTGTTAGAACCATTTTTTGGTCTAACATTATGGTGCTTTCACTGAGAATGAAGATTCTCAGCGCTTAAGGATTCTCCAATCTACTTATTGGATTGCCAAGTCCGATGAGGAAATCCGGCAAATTCTACATTTTTAATGACTTTCCAGTTCGAAAAAGTCTCTGGATCGGATGCGGGTGACCAGCAGATCGGATTGAGTTAATGCAGAATCGCATGGCTTCGGTTCGGATAGCCCCACTCAGTTCGGGTCGGGTCCGACCTGACCCCACGAAGTTATACACTGAGACGCCAGAACTAGTAATAGCAGCATCGGTTCGGATCCAATGACCAGGGGTCCGATCCGACCCCAATAAAATGAAAAATCAATCCGACCCGAACCGCAGGAAAAGATCCGAATCGGCCACTTGCTGATGACATAACCCCGACCCGATCCAATGAAATACCCAATCCAATCCGACCCGAAGACGTCTAACCCGGAGTGGCACAACGAACCGACCCGGGGACAATGCTCCGACCCGACCCGTTGAGCAGGACTCGAATCCAGCTGCTGTTGATACCCCGATCCGACCTGATGATGCATCTCCGAACCGAAGTGGGTACCCCGAACCGAACCGAGGAAATGAATGTTACCGATGGTGCATCTATGATCCGACCCAACGTGAAGGCACTCCCGAGCTGCAATTTGAAGGGATGATCCGATCTGAACCGAAATAGCTGTTTTTGGGAAAAAAAATACATTTTTATGACCATTTCAGAAAAGGCTCCATCGTCCAAAATCGAAAAAATCGTGCGGTGCCCACATTTTCGACCTAACCGGCTAGGTCGATCGCCGCCGGGACTGCGGGGCCCCGGACGCCCGCCGGCGCTGCGCCCGGACCCGCTGACGGCCTCGCCTTCGGCTCGGAGCACGGCTCGCCTTCGGCTCGACGTATATTTTGACCAACAGTAGTCATCAAAGTTTGTTAATGAAGATAAGGTGGATAGTCAAAGAATATGACAACCAAATGGCAACGACTAGGATTCCTCCAGAAGCCATAGCCTCTATTTGCCGATGCCATTCAATGGGAGGAGCTGTCAGTCAGATTCAGCTTGCTATCAACGACAGTATACGAGATAATGATTGTCTAATAGTAGCCTCATCTTCTGGAACTCCGATAGTGTGGATTTCAGCAATGCAACTGATGTTGTTCCCTAATGAGTAGTGACCATCCCATTTATATGACTTAAACCTGTCCAATCGGCGGAGCATCGAATGACAGTTATATAGAACAGTTCGAACACTACTTCAAAGATGATTCATATGATTTTAGTGACCATGATTGTCAATAGTGGGATACCAGAAAGCAGCTAAGGATCCCAACATCCCAAAGCTACACTTCAATTGTATGATGTGATGAATAAAATGTCCTGCGTCTCACCTCCCGAAGAACTTAGCTAACCTTTGTAATTGCTATTTGTTGTCAATCGCATTGAGGAAGACTGATTTCCATCGAATAAGGGTTAGGTCAACATACTTTGGTGCCCAGCGATAGGTAACAGCTGAACCCCTGCAGGCCATGATTGGACATATGAATCTTTGCTCGGATGATAGCAACTTGACTGCTCACCAGTCACCATATGACCTTTGTCAAGAGATGAGAGTTCGAGATCAAAACAAATATGAATCGACCGTTAGCTCTCGACTTCATACATAAATTGTGATAGAAAACATGAACATTACTTCAAGCCTTGGAAGCCATGCTATTGTAGTCAAGTTTATCTGACTAAGGTCTAAACTGACCAGCTCTAGCGGGGATTAGAGCTTACATTACACCCTGGTATCTATTGCTAAAATTCCTAATGAAAGATGGAATGGGAATGGTCCGTGGCGACCATGTTACTGGAAGAGCATGATATTTAGCTAATTAGGAGATGCTACTCGATAGAGGTGGCAAGTTAAAGGTTTAGAGCACTTAAGCCTTGATGCTGATTGATTATCTGTGCATTAGATCTTATTCCCAACGTGGGACTAAAGGCATATCTGCGGATGGATGAGATATGACTATCCCCCTAGCAACCATGACTCCCTCATACTCAATCCTTGCCCTTAGCTTGGGGGCAAGAAGGCGATTCAAATTAGATGCGACCTCGTCATTCACTTATAGTATTTACTTAATTGCCTTTGTCACTCCAAGTCCTCTTTCAAGGTCTGTTCATTCTTGGGACTGCCACCCCACAACGGTTTGAAAAGACATTCATCGCCAGCTAAAGATTTTGACAGCCATCCCCTGACAGAGATGTAGTGAGGAAAAATGGACCTGCAAAGAGCGTGCAATGCCATCTTCGCACAGAATGATATTCATTCCTTTAACATGATTACTTTTTAACCATGACTCTTATATTTCCATGCTTTATGAGTTATTGATGTAACTAACTCAGATGAATTTATATGTGGATGATGTAGGTACCCCGAATCTGGTACCGATCAAACTTTGAGCACCCACAGGAAAAATTATGGAGCATTGTCGTAACGAGCCCGATTGAATTGCTCGTTTACAGAGCCACGTCCTTCGCCTGAGAGAAGTTGTATCTCTTAAGATGGATCCGAGGTGACCATCCACTCATTGGCTCACACGTGACAGGCCTCAAGATAATTGTGCATTGAAGTTCAACGTCGGAATCCGATTCCGGATGGATGCAGTTCGACCGTCTACATGGCTCAATCCGTTAAAGGAGGCAGCACTGCCCCTTGATATGCTTACTTTTCAATCATACAATTTACTTTTACATGCTTCCTGAGTTATGGACATGACTAACTCATGCGATATGAATGATGAAGGTACCCGAAGTTTGGTGCCAACCACTCCTTCCATGGTTTAGTCGGAGGAACGTAAAGCTTTGGCGAACGTGATTCAACTATTTACCCTCCTGATGCCAACAACCTGACATAAATGAAGTTTGACCATTCATTCATGGACCTTTTGCCCTTGAAGTAGGGGGCAAGCGAATATATGCACATAATTTCAACATATCTATGCATAGGCATACAAATGAGGCATCCTCAACATCTAGCCTTTAATTTGCCAGACACGACATAGAGATATACTCGGGTGTGACATAACCACTTAGCAGTTCTATGACTCCATCCCCTGATCCAACGAGAAGAGTGCAAAAATGACAGGGGCACGATCACATGAACGACATAACTTTTGCCTTCGATGTGGGGGCAAAAGGGAAATGTTAAGACGAGGATGAGTGTGACTCGACCGCTCTCCAAAAACGTCTTTAACTCTTTCCCATGCTTCCGACGGGAGGAGTATAAAATCAATAGGGACGTGAACCGACCATCCCTGATGGCGACCTTTGCCCTTGATGTAGGAGCAAAGGGACGATGCCAAGGCAAATGTGACCCGACTGTTTGCCCGACTAACTCTAATCCTCAGAGCTTGGATATGAGTATAAACTTAGGACGAGTGTGACAGGCGCGCCAAGATTTAAGACCACTCGATCCACAACTCTAACCCAAACTGACTTTGGGAGAGTATAAAGGACGAACCGCGACGTCCATAACTCTAACTCTCACGACTTGAGAGAGAGTATAAATCTGTTGGGTCAGTGTGAATGGTGCACCATGACTTAAGACCACTAAACCCATAACTCTAACTCTCACGACTTGGGAGAGAGTATAAAGGACAATGCTGCGACGTGCATGCAATCTTCATTGCCCTCCGACTGAGGACAGGATTATAAAGGACTTACGGATCGAACATCCGAATGACTTAATCCGGTTCCCATCAACGCTGGGAGCACGGACATAGATTTTTGAATTAACTTCAAACACGTTTCGGACGTGACCCGTGTTTCAAAATTAAATGGAGGCTACATACACTATACCTCCAAACTACGACACCTGACACTTTGACATTTAATAATTCTATGCTAGATAGATTAGCACTCAACATGTTTTCATTTCGAGCCACAATTTCTTGTGACTTAAAGATTGACTTAGTAGCTTGCCAGACTAAGCTGACTATTCTTTTTCGAATTGCAAGATTATGTACAGATACAAAGCAAAGACACAAGGGATACTAGCGTACAACAACAAAGAGGTCGTGTTTGAAGGAATGACGTCGACTTCTAATGCTAAGCTTCCTACATGACTCAATGCAATCACCATATATCAAATCAACATACACACCCATGTGTGACTGGCCATAGCCCAAGTGCAACGACGAGTGTTACCTCGCAAATACGTTGAACGGAAAACGGAATAACTCGAGCACATAAGCTTGTAAAGCAATGTCTCTTTTCCATGCATCCATGTCTAAAGTTAAAAGGGATGTGATACAACTGTCGACCTTTCTCCATTACCCCCGGACTGGGGCCGCACTGCTGAAAATATTCATAAATGTTATATGTCTGTGACTAACTTATACCTCGATCTTCACAGGCTGCTTGAGGACCACGAAATGGATGCAGAGTGAATGTCCATTTGCTAGTCCGGACCGACTTCCCGGTTGAAAGACCCCATGTAAAGGGAGATGCCATTGCTTTGACTCCTAACTTGCGCGGAGGCGAATTGCCTGACACTCAGACTCAAAAGCGAAGAAGAAGGAAGATAGAAATTTCTTCCGTGCTAAGGATATTGGCGCAGAAGGCGCTAGGATCGAAGGAAGGTAGCAGATTTCTTCTTGTGATGATCCCTCAGCATGTCAAGCTAGATATGAAATGGATGGTACCCTTGCTGATTTGTGAACTCACATGGATCAGCGAGATGAACTTCTCCGGAAACGACAGAAAATGGTGGATAACTTCTCTACTCGGATAGATGGAGGGCCTAGTAGCTTCGACTTATTCTCTAGAGCGAGCTCCATGGGAATTCAAACGGCAATGAACTTGGCTCATACGCTCCCTGCCCCGTGGTCCAGATAATATGAGACCCTAGGACAAGTTAGCATGGTCGTCTTTGATGACACAAAGATACAACCAACCTCCTCCCAGGTATTTGTAACATGCAACTTCCGACCGTGACATTTTGGATGAAAACGATGGATATGTAAGAGTCGCCGAAAAATTTACGCGGAGCCCGACCAACCTTTGCTCCAATTCGGAGGAATGTTTAAAATCCAGCTCAACCTCAACATGAGGCTCCCCATGTAGGGGGAAGACGAGAGCATTCGAAAAAGCTATAGTCTAACTTTATTGCCATCCGACTCCGAACCTCAAAGCTTGGATGGGAGACCAAGGACTAACATGAGCTGGACACGAATAAATCATTTTCTATCAAACTCTAACTCACAGCTCGATGAGGGAGTATGAATTCAGAGAATACGTGGATTTGATGACCACCGTTTAGTAAAATCCCCATGGATGGGGATTACAGGATAAGAGCTTCGAACATCATCATCTGACTATCTGCCAGCCTTAGGCACATTTACGATTATCTGAGCTTCACAATAACCCAGACTATAAGCAGAAGAATGGCTCCTCAAGAGCAACCTGCATACATCCAAGTAGCGGATCACCATCCAGAATTAAAAAACAGAAGCCTGATTGATTGCTATTACATATGCATAACCAAGAAGCCAGAAACCAGCTTCCACCCAATTTAAGACTTCATACCGGGGGCACTGGCCTAAGTTAGGTAATTAGCGACAACTTCTCAAAGACGAGGGCCAAATTGGCAACATTAATTGATGCTTCAACAGAGATCAGGCAAGACCCTGCATGCATTCCTTAAGAGATTCAACGCCGCAGTGGCATCGGTAAATCGACCTGGACCATATATGGCGTTGACTGCTGTAGTATCCAGTATTCTGGATATCTCAAACTTCAAAATCTCTTTACATCGAGACCCACCAAGAGGACTTGGCGAATTCACCTCTGAAACAAACCTTGGTATCTCTCTATCATAAGATTCTCCTAGAAACGTTGGAAAATACTATCCTGAGACAGACAGATTCGTGCAATAAGAGTGTGCTAATGTTGAAATGGATGATCTCAATGTCTTCACGACAGAATGGAGCACCATCTGACTCTTCAAATAATAAAGGAAAAAGAAAAGCCCCAGGAAATACTAACAAGAATTTACAATTCTGGAAATGACCAATGTCATTAATTGGGGCCCGCGGTCTTGATTATCAAGCTTAATGGAACCAAGCACGGGAGATAGACTCAACAAGACTATGATGGCTATTTTAGATTATGCCAAAGCGTGAACGAAGGAACTCGAATAACTCACTAACGATGTTCGCTCGCTTGCACGACTGACGAGCTTACTCAACTCTGCAACTGATGCGGGGAGAGTATCTATGTTTGCTGATATACTCAGTAAGGCGATCACTGCTTTCTGGCTAAACAGATGGGTTGACCCCAACGCGAATGTGATTCGACCATTCACATATACAACTCCAACCCTTGATGACTTGGGAATGTGCACATAACGACACAGGGTGACTAAGATTGTTGAACCTACATATCTAACCCGATGCGGCAGAAAAAAGTATAAAGGCTAAAAGATTGGATGTCTGATTGACCTATCATAACCCCCAACAATGCTGGGGGTATAAGCACTGACTTTGCTCATCCTCCATTAATGCTAGGAACATCAACTTCAACCGACAGATTGACTTTAAACATGACCCTGACTCAATGCATGATTCAGAACATATACATTATATCTTTAGAATATGACGTGATTCATCCCGACCATCCAAGTGAGCGAAATTACGGATCAAGCAAGAATTCAAAGACTTGATCTACAACTGCATCAAACGGAGAGTATGATGAACTCCTCTGCTGCCTTACAATTGTGATAATCCTACCAGCTAGTGGCTTGCATGTTTTCAACACTCGCACTGACTCGTATGTGATCACGGGACTATAAAACAATCTGAAGTGATCATGGCTTTCGGATGCACTATTATTACGATTAGATGTAATCATGGAGTCCTAGATTAATATCCTGATATCAAGATTGTCCAGATCTAAGCAAAAATGACAAATTCATATGCCGACTCTGATGCGCTCTATCCGAACGGTGACTTGGACGACTATTGTATACATTGCCTTATACACTAAAGAAATCTTAGCTTAGCAATGCACTTGACTTGTTTAGGAAGATGGCGTCGTTTGGCATCAACTTTAACATGTACGATCTCACACGGGAGCCAAACATACCACATAACCTATGATGAAGGAATTCTACCTCTTGATTCGACGAAGTCTAAACGATTACTTGACCATCTTGACCACTTTAGCCATGAAATTTGGCCCGATAAGCATCAACGGAAGCAATGCGGCATATGACAAGCCATTTATACAGAAAAAGATCCAAAAAGAATCATCTCGACTTATTCAAAGCACATCTTATTTGCAACAAGATGTACTTTGGGGGGCAAAATGTTATCCTGCTTTGTGACCAGGCTACCCAAAGTTACGGACTTGAGTATGAACTTACATTGATTGGCGATCACTTGGATGGAGTGATAGAAAGATGGAAAATTTGAATTATTCATGCAAATGTTATCGGATCGGATCCCCCATTCGGATCGGATCGGATTCCTGCTTTCGGATCGGATCGGATCCCCCTCCCCGGATCGGATCGGAGTACCCTCTACCCGAACCGCCTGAAGTATTCTGCACAAAAGTGCGTGCAAGCACTCTGCTCGAACAACTGGTTCGGTTCGGATCCGATCCGAACCGACTGGACCTGCTTCTGTACACGGAGTTTGACCTCTTCTTTTGGCATAATAGACTCCTACAATTGCGGATTGGACTCCACTTGGCAAAGCACGACCTGGTAACCACTTTTCCACGTTCTCCACTACTTCTGAGATCTCCTCTGGTCACGCCACGTGGCCCATCTGAACCGGAAGCGCCCAGAGCTTATCTACAGCTATAAATACACCACAACATGGCCATTTGAAGGGACTTTTTGGCATTTCATTCATTCATGGTAGCCATGGCCGAATTCCCCCACCAATAACCACCTTCTTCTCCAATGAAAATCAATGAAAATCAATGAATTCGGAGAGAATTATTCATTGTATTTGAGCGATTGAGTGATTGAATTCCTTATAATTGTAATCCATGAATGAAATGAGAAACTATGAAGTGGATGTAGGCTTGTTAACGCCGAACCACTATAAAAATCCTGTTGTCTTGCTTTTCTCTCACTTTTTCAGTTATTTCTTCATATCCTACGCTCTAAATACGATAATTTGGGTGTTAGAACCATTTTTTGGTCTAACAGCGAGGTATTTAGTGCCTCCGGTTTCGTTCAGACTCAGAACGGACTTGCAAATGGATAGTGTGTCTGACATTGGAGTTTATTCTGTGTGATTGATAGCTATCAGTTGCACGGTGTGAATTTCCTGTGTGGCATACTAAGATGCTGTGATCAGGGCTTCTGTTGAAAAGCAAAGCCTTGTGGTGATGATCAAAGCACCGCCTGTGTGGCATAGCTTTGTGTATAACGTAAAATCGCGAGCCTCACACCCCGGTATGAACCAGAAACGGGAGAAAGGACCTCAGGGAGGGCCTGCGTTTCTTCCTAGCTAGAAGTGGCATCAGTGGTTTTACACGCCCTGACGAGTTTGACTTATGTGGTTGTTGTTGTTGCGAGGCGCCTCGGTTAGATCGGACGATCCGGGTCCGATGGAGTCATTCGTTGGCTCACTTACGCCCCAAAGGGCGGGGAAACGCATGGTTCAAGCATTTTAATCCACATCGGTGGACCGGCCCTGACGATCCAAAGGCTTGACAGAGTACTTGCCTGAGGCTCGAGCTAGGCAGTCTCGAATTCGGTAAGGACTATCTTTTGCCTTGGTTCAAGATGGAAATCCAATTTCCAAATACGTGACCGTGCGGTTTTGATTGTATATATATATGGCGACATGATATATGGTACCCATGCCGTCTATGATTGATAGTTATGAGTGGAAATGTTTTGAAACATATAAACACTAGTAATAATATCAAATGCTTTTGTTTTATTCGTATCAAGCATATTTTGGCTATTATAAGGTAAAACTCTATCCTCCGGTTTGCGTTGCATTGTGTGATGGGAACTGAGTCTTATAATGGCTTCATTTTGATAAAAAGCATTGCGATGTTTCAAAGAATGATTTGTTTTAAAGCACTGGCGATCCGATGGAGTAAAGCCGTTCCACGAAAGAGGCGTGGTCTGGTGATTAGCCATATTATAAATGTGTTGAGTAGATTTCTCATACCAGTCCCATGACTGACTCGTAGTTTGTTTCACTTTCAAACTCGGGTGCCCCTTTTTCTACACGGGCAGCCTTGTATTCAGGTTTAGCAGGCTTTATCCGGATAGCTGGAGCTGAAGATGGATTCTATCATTTATCTCGTTTTATGTTGTTCAGCTCCTGTTGTACATATTATGTTTATTTCCGCTGTAGACATCTATGTATAGCTGAACTGTATTTGTACTAAGTATGATCCTGTATACTGTGTAACTCTGATGATTATATTTATCCAGTATATTCTATTGTGCATTATCTGGTGTATTTATTTATTTCTGTTCTGCTATTATCTGTTTCTGTGTTATATTCCAAGGATTACCCTTGCCACCGTCAGTTCGGGGTTTGGGGTCGTCTCATTTGGTATCAGAGCTTTGGTTAAGCTTAGTTCTGGAATATAACATATGAATGAACTCGTCAGAAATAGAACCAGTAGTGTTCTATGACGGGTAACTCTATACAGATAGGATCAGTAATATCCTAGTATAAGTAAAGTAGAATGAAATACACCCCAGTAGACAAATTTACATTCAAGTATTTGTCTCTATACTTTGAAATATCTTTTCTGTTGACCTGACACTTTGTCTGCTAATTGCAGACGCACTAGAAAATGAGTGACAGGAACAGAAGAAATAATCGTATGGCTCGACCAGCTAATGAGCCAGTTGTGCTCCCACAGCCAGAATCAAATATAGAAGTTCTATTCAAGAGATTTCGAAATCTGGGTGGATCACCATTCTTAGGCAAAGAGTCCATTATGGAAACACAAGCTTGGATCCGTTCCGCAGAGAAAATCTTTGAGTGTTTAAAGCTGAGAGATGATCAGAAAAGATTACTGGCGTCTTGGGCACTCAAAGAAGAAGCTTTGTTTTGGTGGGATTCAGTTGTTAAAGATAATCCAGAAGGTGATATCACTTGGGATAAATTCAAAGTGATTTTCTTAGAAAGATTTACTCCTCCCGAAGCAACCGAGCGATTATGTGACGATTTTTCTTATCTGATACAAGGTGATATGACCATCCCAGAATATCACAAGAAATTCAACGAACTTTCTCACTTTGCTCCTCATCTTATTCAAGATCCAAAGAGGAAGAATCTGAGATTTATTCATGGCCTGCAAAGAAAATATCAGAATAGTGTGATGAGGAATGTGAAACTTCCTTTCTCAGAAATGATTTATATGGCTTATCAGTATGAAGATCTCCATAAGAAAGGTATGTTGCGCGACGAAGAGGAAGTCAGTTCGAGTAACCGAGTGGAGTCTGTGACTGATAGTCCTGAGGTCAGTAAGAAGCCCAGTGCCAAGAGAAAAATGGCTAAATCTGGGAAAGAACCGGCAACGGCTGCCATATGCCTTAACTGTAATCAGAAGGGCCATTTGTCCAGAAAATGTAAATCTTTAAAGAAACAGAAGAAGAATGAATCCGAATCTACTAAGAAAAAGAACCCACATGGTGAAAGGACATGCCAAGAGTGTCATCAAGTAGGTCATATTGCACGGGAGTGCCAACTCTCAAAGGAACCTGAAGCAGTACGTATAAATGAAATAGCAGAAACTTCTGGGCCCTCAGATGTTCTGGAAAGGCCGGATGTTTTAGAAGGCACGCTAACTGTCAAAGATATCCCAGTTAAAGTACTGTTTGACACCGGCGCGTCGCGAAGCTTTGTTGCAAAGAATGCAGCTAAGAAACTGGATTTAAATTTGAAGAAGCTCAAGGAACCAATGACTGTCCAGAATCCGGTTGGGGGTTCCATTGATCTCAGTTGGGTTTGTGGAGTGCCGGTTTCTTTTTCTCGTTATTGGTTTCCTACTATCGCGGTCGTCATGAATTTTACAGAGTTTGATCTTATATTGGGGTTAGACTGGCTGACCAAGTATGAAGCTGAGGTTAAATGTGCCAATAGAATCTTTAAGCCGAAGATTAAATCAGGTGATTATATAACCATTCCCTGTGAAGGTCAGAATGCTAATAGAAAAGACTTCTGGGCAGCTCTCGATGATTCTCCAGTTCAAATAGAAAATATCCCTGAAGTCATAGAGAATATTCCTGACCTCATCAAAGACATTCCTGTCGTCAAGAACTTTGCGGATGTGTTCGAGGAAGTTGTTCGCTTACCTCCGCAGAGAGAAATAGATTTCAAAATTTCTTTAATTCCGAATGCAAGGCCGGTAGTTCACCTATTCGAAGAATGTCCTTGAAAGAGAAGGAGGAATTAGACAATCAAACACGACAGCTAGTATGGAAGGGTCTGATCAGGCCTAGTTTCTCTGATTGGGGTGCAGCAGTGGTGTTTGTCCCAAAATCTGACGGTACTCTACGTCTATGTGTGGATTATCGTGATCTGAACAAATAGACAATAAAGAATAAATATCCATTTCCGCGGATTGATGATTTGTTGGATCGATTAAATGGAGCACAAGTATTTTCACGAATGGACCTAGCTACAGGTTTCCATCAGCTTCATATCGCCGAGGAGTGTGTTCCTTTGACAGCATTCAAAGGTCCAGACTTATTCTACGAGTGGTTAGTATGTCGTTCGGCTTATGTAATGCTCCAGCCTATTTCGTCGATCTAATGAACAGAGTATTCAGAGGAGTTTTGAATAAATTTGTTCTGTTTTTCATTGATGATATCCTTATCTTCTCTAAGTCAGAAAGCGAGCACGAAAAACATTTGGAACAAGTGTTAGAAATTCTCAGAAAGAATGTGTTGAAAGCAAAGTTTTCCAAATGTATATTCTGGTAAGAAGAAGTCAAATTTCTAGGCCACGTCATGTCAAAAGAAGGAATTGCTGTGGATCCAAGTAAAATCATAGCTATTCAGAATTGGAAACAGCCTAGTACTCCAACAGAAGTCCGCAGTTTTCTCGGATTGGCTAGTTATTACCGAAAGTTCGTTAAAAACTTTTCGAAGATATCTGGTCACTTAACGAAGCTTACAAAGAAGCACTCTAAATTCAAATGGACTCCAGAAAGTGAAGAGGCTTTTGAAGAGCTAAAGTTAAGATTAATGACAGCTCCAGTGTTAACCATCATCGATGGCAATCAGGATTTGAAAGTATGGACTGATGCTTCAAGAGAAGGCCTTGGCGTAGTGTTAATGCAAAGAGGTCAAGTGATTGCTTATGCTAGCCGTCAGCTGAAGCCGCATGAGAAAAACTACGTAACTCATGATCTTGAGTTATTGGCTATAGTATTCGCCTTGAAAATCTGGAGACACTATCTTCTGGGTGAGAGATTTGAACTGTTTATAGATCACCAGTCGCTAAAGTATCTATTCACACAGAAAGACTTGAATCTGAGGCAGTAATGTTGGCTAGAGTTCCTTGCAGCATACGATTTTGAGATTATATACACTCCAGGGAAAGCCAATGTCGTGGCCGATGCGTTAAGCCGAAAGAATGAAATGATCGCCAGTTTTATTATCACGACTTCATTAATAGATAAAATATCTTCTCTTCAAAAGGATGATCACTTCATTCAGAAGATTAGAGAGATAATTCAGAAAGGCGAACCCTCGAGTTTTCATGTTGATAATGATGGGATTCTAAGGCTGAAAGGTCGAATCTATGTCCCTAACATTCTTGAGCTCCGAAAGGAAGTACTAGATGAATGCCACAAGTCAAAACTTAGTATCCATCCGGGAGTAAGCAAAATGTACAATGACATCAAACGCACTTTCTGGTGGAAGTCGATGAAGAGGGACATTTCTTTATATGTTAGTCGATGCCCTACTTGCCAGCTGGTCAAAAGCGACCAACAAAAGCTTGCTGGATTATTGCAACCGCTAGACGTTCCTGGTTGGAAGTGGGAACATATTTCCATGGACTTCATTGATGGTTTGCCCAGAACCAGAAAAGGAAATGACAGTATTTGGGTGATCGTAGATCGCTTCACGAAGACCGCCCATTTCATACCTGTCAGATCAAACAGAACTGCTCAAAGTCTGGCGCAGATATATTTCAAGGAAATAGTTAGACTACATGGAGTGCCGCTCAGTATAGTCAGTGATAGAGATACAATATTTACTAGTAAATTCTGGGAGGCATTTCAAGTAGAACTGGGAACAAAGCTGAATCTAAGCACCGCCTATCATCCTCATACAGATGGTCAAACTGAGAGGGTGAATCATATTTTAGAAGATCTATTACGGGCTTGTGTTCTAGATTTTGGTGGATCGTGGGAAGACCACCTGCATTTGGCTGAATTCTCATATAATAACAACTACTAGGCGAGCCTGACAATATCGCCATTCGAAGCATTATATGGTAGACCGTGTCGATCCCCTACTTGTTGGGTCGAACCCGGTAATAGACTTATGTTAGGGTCTGATATGATCCGAGAAGCTGCCGACAAAGTCGATTTTATCAAGAAACGATTACTCGCTGCTCAAAGCCGACAAAAGAGCTATGCCGATAGAAGAAGAAGAGGTTTATCATTTGCGACTATGTATATTTGAAAGTATCGCCGATGAGAGGAGTTATCCGGTTCGGTAAAACTGGGAAGTTGGCGCCCATATTCATTGGTCCGTTTCCTATTCTAGAACGGATCAGAACTCTCGCTTATAGGGTTAAACTGCCTGATTGGTTTCCTGGAGTTCATGATGTATTTCACATATCTCAACTTCGAAAGAACGTTCATGATCCAGACTTGATTGAGGAAGAAGCAGCTCAACAAGATATTGAAATTACTCCAGAATTAGCTGTTAGAAGAGAGCCGCTCAAGATCATTGGCAAAGAAACCAAAGAACTGAGGAACAAGAAGGTTCACTTAGTCAAAGTACAATGGAGTGGAGATCCGCGAGATTGTACTTGGGAAACTGAGGAGAGCCTTCAGAAAGCCTATCCTAGATGCCGAGTGGATATCTCTGATTGACTCCGGTGCAAGGTACATTTACAATACTTTGCATTACCAATTAGTTCTCTACTCTGTTGTTATTTTCTTTCCATGGATGTGCACTTTTAATTCTATAGTCCGAATGATTTTAAAAGAGTATAGAAATTGATTAGTATATTTTTGAAAAGTTAAAAACAATTTGATTGTTGTTTGTGTTGTGTGATAGTAGATTTGATTAATTAAAATTATTGAAACCATAGTTAATTTAATCAATAATAGAATGAATGGTAGAATTTATTCGATTAAATCACACGTTGAACTGATTAGAAAATAGATAGAAATATATACTTGTGCATTATATATGTTTGAACAGGTAAATGGATTAGCTGTTGAGTAAAGATTTTATTTGCGTGCCCGAAAAATAGGTAAACCTTAATGAGTTGGATGCGAAATATTATTATATCAACTCGTGTGAATGCCATTGGATGCGGAGTGCTGGTTGTTCTGTGTGAAATAATAAATATCGCCATAGAATAGTAACAATTAATTTTGAACTACACTACATGGCATACTTCTGAAGATAGGCATACTTCATCATATACCACATAAGCATTTGGAGCTTGTGTGACGAGGTGGAAGATTTACCATATGAGCAAGAGGCTTGTATGGCGATGACTATATTTTACAGGTTGAACTGATGACTGATATGGACTATTTAAATTGTAACGATAAAATTGCTAGATTAATAAAAACCCCACACGGGTCTAGAGTTGACAATAATCACGTCTCTCTAGTTATTAGATACGGCACATGGACTATTTATTTCCCACACGGGACGAGGTGACGAGGATTTATCCTCTGGAGCATTTAAAATACACACTCCCTCAGGCTTTGACAGGGTGACAAGAATTTATTCTCTGGAGTTATTATCTATACACGCTCCCCTGTAAACACCAGAATATATCACTATAAATATGTGTATGCTTATTAGGATTTATTGGGTACCTAATACGGCCCAATAAATTTCCAAACCTCTCCCCGTACAAAGGAGGTTATGGCAAAAATTTTCGAAAATTCCGGGTGTTAGCCAAATTTTTGAAGAATTTGAAAATTCTCAGAAACTGAAAAGTTGGAGAATGGAAGCCAGATCGAACGTAAAGTTGATTAATCAAACCACTTTCGATTTTGTTCCTTTTCGGGGACGAAAAGTTTTAAGTGGGGGAGATTGTAACGACCCAGAAAATCTGAACCAATTTAAATTTTTTAAATTGGCTAAAATAGTGGATTTTAAATATTTAAAACAAATATTTTAAATAATAGTAATGAAAAGTGAGTTTGAATCGACGTTTGAAAACGAATATAATTAATTCTAATTATAAACAAGGCCTGAAAAGGCGCTGCAGTTTCAAAAATTTGAATTCAAGCTTTGACTAACTATACCGGGTGCAAAACAAAACGGATTTGAGTGAAACCAAAAATATTTAAATCTGTTAGTGAATACGTTTCTAACGAATCTGAAAAATCAAAGTTTCATAGCGGAAAGAAAAGTTATGGCCAAATGAATTTTCAGAAAGGTCGCTATGGAATTTATATAGCCCGTGAAAATGGCCATTTTGCAAACGACCTCGGAATTCAACGAAACCACTTTTGTTGGATCCGGGATGTGAAGTTATTGCTAGGTTTCAAATTTCATAATTTTTGAAGCTAGTATGTGAGCGTGGCAAAGGAAAATGTGTTTTGGTCAACTACATTTAAATTGGATCGACCAGAAATGGGCCATTTTTCAAACGGTCTCAGAATTCGACGAAGCTAGTTTTGTTGGGACCGTATCGTCAAAACATAGCCAGATTTATTTTTCTGGAATTTTTTGAATCAGTTTGTGGCCCTGGCAAATTGAAATGTACGTTCAAATTTAATATTGAATGTTTTATATTTTAATTTGAAGGAAAACTGACTGAAACATTCGAGTGGGCCTACGAAACATATCCCATTGTGTTTGGAATGGGAGTAAAATGCTAGGGACGACAGTCGTTTGGTTTAAAAAGGAGTTCATTTGTGAAAACCCTAATTTTTTGAAATATATATTCCGGCCAATCAGATTTTTTATATAAAAAAAAGAAAAACTCTTTCTCTCTCCCCGACGTCAAAGGCGGAAACCGCTTCATCTCTTCCCATCCATTTTCCGGCCAATCCATGCAGAGATAGACCTCGACCCAGTTGAAGCTTTTGTAGTACTCGCCAAGGGCTTCAAATCTATACCTGCCACGACCTCCCTCATTGCGTGGTTCTCGAGTTTCGCACCGACGAAGGTCGCGCCTTCAAACCGCCGCCCCGCCTGATTCTGACCACCGAGCTCGCCGCCGTCAGAGGTGCAGGCGCGCCTCTCCTCCCCCTTCGACGCTGCGAAGGCCGATCGACGAATAGCTACACGGATTTCGAGATAAATCCAAACCTAGTTTTGAACCTTTCAGCTAGGGTACGGCCCTATTAATTTTCAACAGTTTTAACACCTTTAAACCGTTGCAAATTTGAAAAATCATATCTTTTTCGTGTGTTGACGAAATTCGATGAAACAGGAAACATCGTGACCGTGTGGACGCCTTCTACATTTTAGAAGAGACCGCATATTTTTCTGAGCCTTCTGCTATTTTTGGTGGAGTGGAACCCAATGTGAGATTTCTAATTTATAAACGATATGGAAAACGATGATGTATAAATTATATAGTCGATGTATGAGTTATATAAGCGTTGTACACCTCTTGTATAAGCGTTGTATAAGTTGTACGTTCGATGTATAAGTTATATATGCGTTGTAAAAATTATATATGTGTTGAAATAGAAGTGAATTGCTATATATATATATATATATATATATATATACACGCCCCTCGTCCACTGTAACAACCCGAAAATCTGGGCCAGTTTAAAATTTTTATTTTGGCAATTTTAGCGAATTTTGAACATTTAAAATAGGTTATTTTAAATAATATCGACGAGAAATTTATTTTGAATATAAAATCGAACGTATATATTTATACACGTCGTCGTTAGAATATAAATATTTATATAGAATTATAAATAGAATAGAAAATTGCGCGGTAGTTCGATAATTCGATTTCAAACTTCAATTGAATGTACCGGGTGCAAAACAATCCGGATTTTAGTGAAACCAAAAACAATAGGATCTAATTGAGAATATCTTTCCAACGAATCTGGGAAATCGAAATTTCATAGCGGGAATCAAAAGATATGTCCAGTTGAAAATTCTGAATAGTCGCTATAGAATTCGGGCCCTTAAAAATAGCCATTTTGCAAACGACCTCGGATTTCGACGAAACCACTTTTGTTGAATCCGTGATGTAAAGTTATTGCTAGATTTCAAATTTCATAATTTTTCGAATCAATATGTGAGCGTGGCAATGGAAAACGCGTTTGACCAGTTTCAGTTGATTTTAATCGACTGGAAAATGGCCATTTTTCCAACGGTCACAGAATTCGACGAAACTAGTTTTGATAGGACCGTATCGTCAATACGAAGCTAGAAAATATTTTTCTAGAATTTTTAAAGTTCGTATGCGACCCCGGTAATTTGAAATGTACGTTTAAAATTCAATATAGTAATTTAAATGTCAATTCAACGGAAACTAATCGAAATAGTCAAATCAGCTTGCAATACATATCCCATTGTGTTCGGAATGGGGGTAAAACGCTATGGACGACAGGCGGTGGGACTCGTTTCGAGGTCTTATGTAAAAGTCCACTTTTTACAAATAAAATAATTAAATAAAATTAAAAAAATCTCTTCCCACCTCCTTTAACTCTGCCCCCCCCCCCCCCCCCGTTCAAAACAGAAATCAAAAAAGGAAAAAAAAAAAGAAGACGAAGACGGAAAGGGGCGCGACGCCCAGGCCTCTGGCCATCGCACGCCTTGACCGGGCCCTCCCCCTCCGACCTCGTCAGCGCTACCCCCCCCCCCCCTCCGTCGCTCGCAGCTAGCCCCCGATCTGCTCCTCCGCCTCTTCTTCTCCTCCTCGCCGAACCCACATCGAACCCCCCCTAAATCCCTAAATCGCGCCGCTCCGTTCCCCCTCCCCTCCTCCGTCCGACGACCCCCGTACCCTTCCCCCCCTCTTGGTGTCAACCGACGCAAGCAAACCCCCCCTTCGAAGTTCAACAGCGAAACCACCCCCTCCTTTCAAAAAAAACAATGTAAGTTCTTATTTTTATTTATTTAATTATTATTACGGTAAAACTGATTTTTATTTTAAAATAAAAGGGTTAGGCCTTTAAAATAAATAAAAAGAGAGTAGTAGTATAAAGATATAATTTTTATATAAGGAAGATAATCAAAATATGATTTTTATATTTTTAAAGTATTAAAAATATAATCTTTACTATATGGAAGATGTAAAAATATGATTTTGTTTATGTAGAGGATAAAAAAAATATAATTTTTACATGATAGGAATATTAAAAATAGCATCTATATATGTGTAGCAAAAGACGATATTTTTAGATATGAAAAGACGATATTTTGAGATGAGTAGTGAAGTAAAAATATGATTTTTACTTCGAGGAAAATATAATTTTTATATTATAGAAAGGCAAATTTTTATATTTGAAAGGGCGAAATCTTTATTTTTGAAAAGGTGAAATCTTTATTTTTATAAAGGCGAAGTCTATATTTTTGAAATGGAATTTTTATCTATATGACATCGTAATAAAAATGTGATTTTTATATATTGAACATCGAAGTAAAAATGTGATTTTTATATATTGAACATCAAAGTAAAAATGTGATTTTTATATATTGAACATCGAAGTAAAAATGTGTTTTTTTATATATTGAACATCGAAGTAAAAATTCGATTTTTATATATTGAACATCGAAGTAAAAATTCGATTTTTATATATTGAATAGCAAAGTAAAAATTCGATTTTTACATATGTAGTGGCTACGGGCAACGAAAGTGTCAAAGGGCGAGAATGTCGAAGATTTCTCAAAATGAAGTGCCGTGGAGTTGGGATAGCTTTCGGTGAGAATTTCTCACTCTTTAATTTTATTTTTCTAGTTATATAAATATATACTAGGATGCAGACGGTGTTTAGTAGCACCCGACACCCGTCATCCACAGACCATGGATGGCTTGTTTGTTTAATTATTTGGTTGGGTAGTTGGTTAGATTTGGTTTGAATTGAATTGTTTGGTGAAATGAAATTGGATTGATTGATGTGTGAATGGCGTGGGCCTTCACTAGACCGGGGATAAGGCTAGGCCTCGTCCCGTTTCTAGTATCGTGCCGTTATGCCGCCGAAATTTTCTAAAATAAGTTAGAAAAATAAAAATATCATTTTATTTAAAGAATGAACTGAATAGAAATTCATATGTTGAAATAAAATGTTTTATCGTTAAAAATATAATTTTTAACGTGAATGTGAATAAATAAAATATTCATTTACAAACCGGACGGTTTGTTTATGTACACCTATTTGAAGGACATTGATTGGGTCGATAAATTTTACACATCGCCCAACTTCACAATTAAAATCTGTGTTTGTTGATTTGAAACCCCACACGGGTGTTGGGATGAAATTTGAAGTTCACTCATCCTGATTGATTAAATATGTCGATCGATTGATTGACAGGCTGTTATAAGCGTTATATATCTATATTTGATGCTTATACAGTGTAGTGCACTTTGATTGATGGTTGATTATTTTTCAATGCTATTATATGCGTGTGATGTATGAAAATCCATATAATTGATTTTATATGGTGATTGATTGGGCCTCATTCCAATTTAGAAAATAAAGAATATTATAACATAAAAGTTCATGTGTTGACAGTACTCATTCGTTGAGATTAGTCGTGTGTCGACAAAAATAAATATTCATTTGTTGAATAGAATATTTGAAAATAGAAATATATGAAGCCGTGTTGGTTAGATTGACGCCATTTTGACGTGAACGATATTTATATCGATTTTATTCATTTTAAAATGCATATTGAAAAGTGATTTCGAAAACGCATATTTTGAAATGAAATCGAAATGAATTGAATATATAACGATTTCGAAATGAATTGAATATATAACGAAATCGAAATTAATTGAATATAAGCCGATATATATATTATATATATTATATATATAATATAATGGCCAGAATAGAACGCGTCGTGCCGCGGCAGTTCGCGAATTTCGACCATTGACTTCGAACGGATATTACGGGAGATCCGACCGTCGGATTCTCCTAAAACCGGAACTATTGGGTTCGTATCGAAAAGAGCTTTCTAACGAATATTAGAAATTTGAAATCTAACGGTTGGATTTGGAGATACGTCCAAATCAAATTTGAAAAAGGTCGCTGTAAGTGCAGTTCGATGGCCATTGATGGAAATCGACTGTACGGACCTTGATAAAATTATTAAAAATATTAATAATTTGTGTAAAATCATAAGAAATGATTTTGAAAGAATTTGGATGAAAAAACTCCATATTTGAAAAGATAAAAATAGATTTTTATCGAAATAAACTAGTTTTGAACTAGAATTATAATTCTATTTATTTTTAAAATAAATAAACTGGATTAGAGATGGCTTTGAAAAATAAACAGAATTTCCAATAATTATATTGGAATGGATTTGAATTGAAATTGTCTTTGGATTATTTCGATGTTGGATTTCGTGATGATACAGATATTATTATGGGAATTTGAAAGATATATATATCGTTATTTCCAATACGATATTTGTTAGTCGTAGAATTTGATATTGAATATAAGCCGGTATATTTTCTATTCAGAGCCTTGTGTTTAATATCAAATGTGATTTGGGTTTGTCGTGAATGGTGTCTTCATTAACACTGTTCTTGAACCCAGTTGAGAAAAGATTAAATCTTTTTATTTAGATTTAATGAAGAGTACCAATTAAATAATATTTAATTGGAATAGAATTGATATTGATTTTTGGGTTTATCGTGAACAGCGTTTTAAATAACACTCGTTCTTTAACCCGATAGTTAATGGAATGTGACTTTGGGTTTATCGTGAACCGTGTTTTTAAATGACACGGATTCTTTAACCCAGTTAACGATTAAAACTAAGTGGAGTTTTAATGAATCTTTAATCAGATTGAAATGATCGAGAATGGAGTACCACCAGTTTTGCTCCAGGCGATAGTTAAATCTTTAATTAGATTTGAACGTGAAATGGTAATTGAATTTACCGATAACACCGTGGTGTTAGATATGAAGTAGGACCAGTTTTACTTCATGGGATGAATAGGTTGAGATTGGGAAATTAAAACAAATGATTACTTCGGTAAAGTTCGCTAATCCCGACTAGTTTTGAATTGATATTCAAAAATAGATTAAAGAATAAATTCAAGGAATTTATCTTGGATAAAATTAATGGGAACCTTTCCCTATGAATGTGAAATTTAGAAACTAACTGTCGGTTAGCCAAGCAGAATGGTTTTCTGGATATTGATCTGATGTTGGTTTCGGCCTTCGGGGTTAATATTTGGGGAATTGTTCTCTTGATTAATTTACGGTTAGTGACTGATGAATTGGAATGAGGCGTATGTTGTGTTTGTGTAACACTTATTTAAAATATAAGCGAGTTATTCGGAAAGACCAGGTTTATCCCATTCTGAATAACTGATACGACAATAAGTCGAAGATGAAGACGATGGTCGAAGACCAGAGGTCTTCACGTCGTTTGGGTGATTACTGATGATCTTGATTGGGGTGTACACCCAAGAAGATGGAAACAGTTGGTGATCGTCCAGACGTACTTGGAGATCGATGGATATGCGGGGTACTAGGTGCCTCCGGTTTCGTTCAGACCCAGAGCGGACTTGTAAATGGACTGTGTGTCTGACATTGGATTTTAGTCCGTGTGATTGATCTCTATTAAATATATATCTGTTTGGCGGCGGAGAATTTATTCTCTTGCTTAACGCCCTTCTCTGAGACGTACGAGCTCAGGGGTTACATATTGATGGATATCAAACGCATGGAGTGAATTGCCTGTGTGGCATGCCTAAGTGGCAATTGATCGAGGCTTCTGTTGAAAAGCAAAGTCTTGTGGTGATGATCAAAGCACGGCCTTTGTGGCGTAGCTTTGTGTAACGTTTACTTCGCGAGTTTCGCATCCCGGTTGTGAACCAGAAACGGGAGAGGACATCAGGGAGGGCATGCGTTTCCTTCTAGCTAGGGTGGTGTCAGTGACCTACCAGCCCTGACATTTATATACTTTTAACCTGTGTGGTTGTTGCTGTTGCGAGGCGCCTCGGTTTGATCGGACGATCCGGGTCCGATGGAGTCATTCGTTGGCTCATTTACGCCCTAAAGGGCGGGGAAACGTAGTGTTCAGGCATAATAATCCACATCGGTGGACCGGCCCTGACGATCCAAGGGGCAGTTGCGGCTGTTCCTAGACATGGGCTAGATTGTCTAAAATCGGTAGAGGACGATCCTTGGCCTCGGTTCATAGATGGAAACCCAATTTCCAAATACGAGACTTTGCGATTTTGATTGTAAACCTATATATGGCGACATAGTGGCATGGGACGCTCATGTCGCCTATGATTGATACTTATGATTCGAAGTTGTTTTATATACTATGCACTTATAATAGTATCAAATGATTTGTTTTAAACGTATCAAGCATTCTTTGGCTGTTATAAGGGAAAAACCCTATCCCCCGGCTTGCGTTGCATTGTGTGATAGGACCTGGGTCTTATAATAGCTTCATTTTTCTTTATTTAGCATTGCGCTGTTGTTTTATGCACTGGTATTCTTGGGAGGAAACCCGTTCCGTGTTATACGGCGTGGTCCCTTGATTTACCTAATGATTTAAAATAAAGATTAATAACTGTTTTAGTTCTCACACCAGTCACATGACTGACCTGGAGTTTATTGTTTTAACCTAAACTCTGGGTGCCCTTATTTTGACATGGGCAGCTAGTAGTTTTGGTTTTTGCAGATTTATATTCACAGGATCCTGGTTTACAGCTGGAATGATATCCGGAAAGCTTTGTATCCGTATATCTACTTCTAGTTGTGTATTGTATTATTTTCCACTGCTATGTAATTTATTGTAATCTCTGATATTTCTGTGTAATATATATTCATTTATACTCTGTATATTCTTGTATTCTGATGCATTGTTGTAATATACAATGAAAAGTTCTTCCGTCTACGTTCTGTTTTGTCATGTTCTCAAACGATAGGGCATTTCGAACGGCCTGGATCGGTTTAGCGACTGGTTTGGAACGAGCGAAATTCCTTCTCGTCACATTTGGTATCGGAGCTTTGGTTTACAAAGCAGAGAACAAGACACATTAGAACTGTACGAAAGAATTCATCAGATATTGGATTAGTAATATCCAATGAGAATGACTCGTTAGAGATGGGATCAGTAGTATCCTAGAACGAGAGTGGAGAGTATATTTTTCAAATGAAAACAATTCTGTTTTGAAATTTGGATCGTTTTACACGTATTTAAATAATTTATTTATATTGATTTTGGACAATTCAGTATATAAAGAATTTGCATATACGCCTTGCAAACGTGTATTCAAAGTTTTAATATATTGGATAGATATAACATCACACTCTAGTTGCCCGAAGATGATATTGATGATAGCGATCGCATCATCAACATTTATGTTCGAGTTTTGAAGGTGTGATTTTCTATATATTTCCATTAGACTGGTGTGAGAACCAAAACTAATATAGCTAGAATACATTGTTGTGATTTGGCATCAAAACATGATTTTCTTTATATATATCAAAATTATGAATTTGAAACGTTAATCCATTAATTGATTGATGTTTGTGTTGTTTGTTTAATTGTTTGATAATTTTGAACCACTATGCCTAATTTGATCGAATAATGAATTGTATTCAAATTTGGTCGCATTTGCTTGCATATACATATACTTACATTGAACAGGTCATAGCAAGGAGGCTAGAGCAGAGAATAAAATTTGTTTGCCCGACAAATTGGTACATGTTTACTACATAATTTACTGTTTTGTTTGGGTGATGATGATTTTATGAGCCTATTGGCTAGCCGCTTGGCTTTTTCTTTTTCTTTTTGAGATTAGAAGGACCGGGGAAGCTATTTGAGATTTCCCGATGCTCCCATTGCATGGGAGGTTATGGCGAAATTTTTCGAAAATTTAGGGTGTTAGCCAAATTTTTG
This sequence comes from Allium sativum, assembly GCA_030737875.1. NCBI lineage: Eukaryota > Viridiplantae > Streptophyta > Magnoliopsida > Asparagales > Amaryllidaceae > Allium > Allium sativum. Next base: position 157,277,258 of record CM060912.1, read on the forward strand.
AAAAATTTGAAAATTCTCAGAAACTGAAAAGTTGGAGAATGAAAGCCAGATCGAACGTAGAGTTGATTAATCGAACCACTTTCGACTTTGTTCCTTTTCGGGGACGAAAAGTTTTAAGTGGGGGAGATTGTAACAACCCGAAAATCTGGGCCAGTTTAAGATTTTTATTTTGGCAATTTTAGCGAATTTTGAACATTTAAAATAGGTTATTTTAAATAATATCGACGAGAAATTTATTTTGAATATAAAATCGAACGTATATATTTATACACGTCGTCGTTAGAATATAAATATTTATATAGAATTATAAATAGAATAGAAAATGGCGTGGTAGTTCGATAATTCGATTTCAAACTTCAATTGAATGTACCGGGTGCAAAACAATCCGGATTTTAGTGAAACCAAAAACAATAGGATCTAATTGAGAATATCTTTCCAACGAATCTGGGAAATCGAAATTTCATAGCGGGAATCAAAAGATATGTCCAGTTGAAAATTCTGAATAGTCGCTATAGAATTCGGGCCCTTAAAAATAGCCATTTTGCAAACGACCTCGGATTTCGATGAAACCACTTTTGTTGGATCCGTGATGTAAAGTTATTGCTAGATTTCAAATTTCATAATTTTTCGAATCAATATGTGAGCATGGCAATGGAAATCGCGTTTGACCAGTTTCAGTTGATTTTAATCGACTGGAAAATGGCCATTTTTCCAACGGTCACAGAATTCGACGAAACTAGTTTTGATAGGACCGTATCGTCAATACGAAGCTAGAAAATATTTTTCTAGAATTTTTAAAGTTCGTATGCGACCCCGGTAATTTGAAATGTACGTTTAAAATTCAATATAGTAATTTAAATGTCAATTCAACGGAAACTAATCGAAACGGTCAAATCAGCTTGCGATACATATCCCATTGTGTTCGGAATGGGGGTAAAACGCAATGGACGACAGGAGGTGGGCCTCGTTTCGAGGTCGTATGTCAAAGTCCACTTTTTACAAATAAAATAATTAAATAAAATTAAAAAAAATATCTCTTCCCACCCCCTTTAACTCTGCCCCCCCCCCCCCCCCACGTTCAAAACAGAAAAAAAAGAAGAAGACGAAGACGGAAAGGGGCGCGACGCCCAGGCCTCTGGCCATCGCACGCCTCGACCGGGCCCTCCCCCTCCGACCTCGTCAGCGCTACCCCCTCCCCCCTTCGCCGCTCGCAGCTAGCCCCCGATCTGCTCCTCCGCCTCTTCTTCTCCTCCTCGCCGAACCCACATCGAACCCCCCCTAAATCCCTAAATCGCGCCGCTCCGTTCCCCCTCCCCTCCTCTGTCCGACGACCCCCGTACCCTTCCCCCCCTCCTGGTGTCAACCGACGCAAGCAAACCCCCCCCCCTCGAAGTTCAACAGCGAAACCACCCCCTCCTTTCAAAAAAAAAACAATGTAAGTTCTTATTTTTATTTATTTAATTATTATTATGGTAAAACTGATTTTTATTTTAAAATAAAAGGGTTAGGCCTTTAAAATAAATAAAAAGAGAGTAGTAGTATAAAGATATAATTTTTATATAAGGAAGATAATCAAAATATGATTTTTATATTTTTAAAGTATTAAAAATATAATCTTTACTATATGGAAGATGTAAAAATATGATTTTGTTTATGTAGAGGAGAAAAAAATATAATTTTTACATGATAGGAATATTAAAAATAGCATCTATATATGTGTAGCAAAAGACGATATTTTTAGATATGAAAAGACGATATTTTGAGACGAGTAGTGAAGTAAAAATATGATTTTTACTTCGAGGAAAATATAATTTTTATATTATAGAAAGGAAAATCTTTATATTTGAAAGGGCGAAATCTTTATTTTTGAAAAGGTGAAATCCTTATTTTTATAAAGGCGAAGTCTATATTTTTGAAATGGAATTTTTATCTATATGACATCGTAATAAAAATGTGATTTTTATATATTGAACATCGAAGTAAAAATGTGATTTTTATATATTGAACATCGAAGTAAAAATGTGATTTTTATATATTGAACATCGAAGTAAAAATGTGTTTTTTTATATATTGAACATCGAAGTAAAAATTCGATTTTTATATATTGAACATCGAAGTAAAAATTCGATTTTTATATATTGAATAGCGAAGTAAAAATTCGATTTTTACATATGTATTGGCTACGGGCAACGAAAGTGTCAAAGGGCGAGAATGTCGAAGATTTCTCAAAATGAAGTGCCGTGGAGTTGGGATAGCTTTCGGTGAGAATTTCTCACTCTTTAATTTTATTTTTCTAGTTATATAAATATATACTAGGATGCAGACGGTGTTTAGTAGCACCCGACACCCGTCATCCACAGACCATGGATGGCTTGTTTGTTTAATTATTTGGTTGTGTAGTTGGTTAGATTTGGTTTGAATTGAATTGTTTGGTGAAATGAAATTGGATTGATTGATGTGTGAATGACGTGGGCCTTCACTAGACCGTGGATAAGGCTAGGCCTCGTCCCGTTTCTAGTATCGTGCCGTTATGCCGCCGAAATTTTCTAAAATAAGTTAGAAAAATAAAAATATCATTTTATTTAAAGAATGAACTGAATAGAAATTCATATGTTGAAATAAAATGTTTTATCGTTAAAAATATAATTTTTAACGTGAATGTGAATAAATAAAATATTCATTTACAAACCGGACGGTTTGTTTATGTACACCTATTTGAAGGACATTGATTGGGTCGATAAATTTTACACATCGCCCAACTTCACAATTAAAATCTGTGTTTGTTGATTTGAAACCCCACACGGGTGTTGGGATGAAGTTTGAAGTTCACTCATCCTGATTGATTAAATATGTCGATCGATTGATTGACAGGCTGTTATAAGCGTTATATATCAATATTTGATGCTTATACAGTGTAGTGCACTTTGATTGATGGTTGATTATTTTTCAATGCTATTATATACGTGTGATGTATGAAAATCCATATAATTGATTTTATATGGTGATTGATTGGGCCTCATTCCAATTTAGAAAATAAAGAATATTATAACATAAAAGTTCATGTGTTGACAGTACTCATTCGTTGAGATTAGTCGTGTGTCGACAAAAATAAATATTCATTTGTTGAATAGAATATTTGAAAATAGAAATATATGAAGCCGTGTTGGTTAGATTGACGCCATTTTGACGTGAACGATATTTATATCGATTTTATTCATTTTAAAATGCATATTGAAAAGTGATTTCGAAAACGCATATTTTGAAATGAAATCGAAATGAATTGATTATATAACGATTTCGAAATGAATTGAATATATAACGAAATCGAAATGAATTGAATATAAGCCGATATATATATTATATATATTATATATATAATATAATGGCCAGAATAGAACGCGCCGCACCGCGGTAGTTCGCGAATTTCGACCATTGACTTCGAACGGATATTACGGGAGATCCGACCGTCGGATTCTCCTAAAACCGGAACCGTTGGGTTCGTATCGAAAAGAGCTTTCTAACGAATATTAGAAATTTTAAATCTAACGGTTGGATTTGGAGATACGTCCAAATCAAATTTGAAAAAGGTCGCTGTAAGTGCAGTTCGATGGCCGTTGATGGAAATCGACTGTACGGACATTGATAAAATTATTAAAAATATTAATAATTTGTGTAAAATCATAAGAAATGATTTAGAAAGAATTGGGATGAAAAAACTCCATATTTGAAAAGATAAAAATAGTTTTTTATCGAAATAAACTAGTTTTGAACTAGAATTATAATTCTATTTATTTTTAAAATAAATAAACTGGATTAGAGATGGCTTTGAAAAATAACCAGAATTTCCAATAATTATATTGGAATGGATTTGAATCGAAATTGTCTTTGGATTATTTCGATGTTGGATTTCGTGATGATACAGATATTGTTATGGGAATTTGAAAGATATATATATCGTTATTTCCAATACGATATTTGTTAGTCGTAGAATTTGATAATGAATATAAGCCGGTATATTTTCTATTCAGAGCCTTGTGTTTAATATCAAATGTGATTTGGGTTTGTCGTGAATGGTGTCTTCATTAACACTGTTCTTGAACCCAGTTGAGAAAAGATTAAATCTTTTTATTTAGATTTAATGAAGAGTACCAATTAAATAATATTTAATTGGAATAGAATTGATATTGATTTTTGGGTTTATCGTGAACAGCGTTTTAAATAACACTCGTTCTTTAACCCGATAGTTAATGGAATGTGACTTTGGGTTTATCGTGAACCGTGTTTTTAAATGACACAGATTCTTTAACCCAGTTAACGATTAAAACTAAGTGGAGTTTTAATGAATCTTTAATCAGATTGAAATGATCGAGAATGGAGTATCACCAGTTTTGCTCCAGGCGATAGTTAAATCTTTAATTAGATTTGAACGTGAAATGGTAATTGAATTTACCGATAACACCGTGGTGTTAGATATGAAGTAGGACCAGTTTTACTTCATGGGATGAATAGGTTGAGATTGGGAAATTAAAACAAATGATTACTTCGGTAAGGTTCGCTAATCCCGACTAGTTTTGAATTGATATTCAAAAATAGATTAAAGAATAAATTCAAGGAATTTATCTTGGATAAAATTAATGGGAACCTTTCCCTATGAATGTGAAATTTAGAAACTAACTGTCGGTTAGCCAAGCAGAATGGTTTTCTGGATATTGATCTGATGTTGGTTTCGGCCTTCGGGGTTAATATTTGGGGAATTATTCTCTTGATTAATTTACGGTTAGTGACTGATGAATTGGAATGAGGCGTATGTTGTGTTTGTGTAACACTTATTTAAAATATACGCGAGTTATTCGGAAAGACCGGGTTTATCCCATTCTGAATAACTGATACGACGATAAGTCGAAGATGAAGACGATGGTCGAAGACCAGAGGTCTTCACGTCGTTTGGGTGATTACTGATGATCTTGATTGGGGTGTACACCCAAGAAGATGGAAACAGTTGGTGATCGTCCAGACGTACTTGGAGATCGATGGATATGCGGGGTACTAGGTGCCTCCGGTTTCGTTCAGACCCAGAGCGGACTTGTAAATGGACTGCGTGTCTGACATTGGATTTTAGTCCGTGTGATTGATCTCTATTAAATATATATCTGTTTGGCGGCGGAGAATTTATTCTCTTGCTTAACGCCCTTCTCTGAGACGTACGAGCTCAGGGGTTACATATTGATGGATATCAAACGCATGGAGTGAATTGCCTGTGTGGCATGCCTAAGTGGCAATTGATCGAGGCTTCTGTTGAAAAGCAAAGTCTTGTGGTGATGATCAAAGCACGGCCTTTGTGGCGTAGCTTTGTGTAACATTTACTTCGCGAGTTTCACATCCCGGTTGTGAACCAGAAACGGGAGAGGACATCAGGGAGGGCATGCGTTTCCTTCTAGCTAGGGTGGTGTCAGTGACCTACCAGCCCTGACATTTATATACTTTTCACCTGTGTGGTTGTTGCTGTTGCGAGGCGCCTCGGTTTGATCGGACGATCCGGGTCCGATGGAGTCATTCGTTGGCTCATTTACGCCCCAAAGGGTGGGGAAACGTAATGTTCAGGCATAATAATCCACATCGGTGGACCGGCCCTGACGATCCAAGGGGCAGTTGCGGCTGTTCCTAGACATGGGCTAGATTGTCTAAAATCGGTAGAGGACGATCCCTGGCCTCGGTTCATAGATGGAAACCCAATTTCCAAATACGAGACTTTGCGATTTTGATTGTAAACCTATATATGGCGACATAGTGGCATGGGACGCTCATGTCGCCTATGATTGATACTTATGATTCGAAGTTGTTTATATACTATGCACTTATAATAGTATCAAATGATTTGTTTTAAACGTATCAAGCATTCTTTGGCAGTTATAAGGGAAAAACCCTATCCCCCGGCTTGCGTTGCATTGTGTGATAGGACCTGGGTCTTATAATAGCTTCATTTTTCTTTATTTAGCATTGCGCTGTTGTTTTATGCACTGGTATTCTTGGGAGGAAACCCGTTCCGTGTTATACGGCGTGGTCCCTTGATTTACCTAATGATTTAAAATAAAGATTAATAACTGTTTTAGTTCTCACACCAGTCACATGACTGACCTGGAGTTTATTGTTTTAACCTAAACTCTGGGTGCCCTTATTTTGACACGGGCAGCTAGTAGTTTTGGTTTTTGCAGATTTATATTCACAGGATCCTGGTTTACAGCTGGAATGATATCCGGAAAGCTTTGTATCCGTATATCTACTTCTAGTTGTGTATTGTATTATTTTCCGCTGCTATGTAATTTATTGTAATCTCTGATATTTCTGTGTAATATATATTCATTTATACTCTGTATATTCTTGTATTCTGATGCATTGTTGTAATATACAATGAAAAGTTCTTCCGTCTGCATTCTGTTTTGTCATGTTCTCAAACGATAGGGCGTTTCGAACGGCCTGGATCGGTTTAGCGACTGGTTTGGAACGAGCGAAATTCCTTCTCGTCACATCCACAAACCATGGACGATATTTATTGGTTGTGATTGGTGTGAAAATTGATTATAGCGAATGGTTGATTGGAATTGTTTGTGGTTGATATTGATTGATTGTGGTTGAAAAATACCCGTTTGTGGTTGAGAAATATTTGGTTTAAACCACATAGGATTATTTTGTGGAAATGAAATAAATATACATGCCGCCTGCGTGCGAACTAGATGCATGAATCCCCATTGTCAAAAACTGCGAGGTTTTAAGGTAGAGCGAGGAGCCGTACTAGGGACGGTCCCGGTTTTAACTACCCTGCCGTTATGCTGCCGAAATTTTGAACAATATTCATGTGTTAGAATTATTTTCATCTGTTGAAACTATATTTATTCGTTGAATAGAAAGCCTTCATGTGTTGAGTCGATATTCATTCGTTGGATAGAAATTTATGTTGAATGGTATTCGTGTTTTAAATATAAAAATCACATTATATATATATATATATATATATATATATATACATATATAAACTATAAAAAACCTTCATGTGTTGAATCGATATTCGTTCGTTGAATTGAAATTCATGTGTTGAATGGTATTCGTGTTTTAAATATAAAAATCACATTTTTTATCTATATATATAAACTATAGAAAACCTTCATGTGTTGAATCGATATTCATTCGTTGAATTGAAATTCATGTGTTGAATGGTATTCGTGTTTTAAATATAAAAATCACATTTTATCTATATATAAACTATAGAAAACCTTCATGTGTTGAATCGATATTCATTCGTTGAATTGAAATTCATGTGTTGAATGGTATTCGTGTTTTAAATATAAAAATCACATTTTTATCTATATATAAAAACTATAGAAAACCTTCATGTGTTGAATCGATATTCATTTGTTGAATTGAAATTCATGTGTTGAATGGTATTCATATTTTGAAATAAATTGTTTTCTAATAAAAATCACATTTTTATCATCTATATGAACTATATAAAATAATCTTGTTTTGAAAGAAATTGTTTTATAATAAAAATCCTATTTTTATTACCTATATGAAATATATAAAATAATAGTGTTTTGAAATAAATTGCTTTACAATAAAAATCACGTTTTTATTATATACATGAATTGCTAAATATAGTGAAGTGTTGAAATAGAAGACAGTTAGATAAAAATATCATTTTTATCAAATGTATGAAAAGAATATAGCTTTGAAATCGAAGAATCGATATATTTATATAAATAGAATTAAAATATATCAAATAACGACGCTGCAGTTCGTATTTTGAAACCGTGATTGCAAACTATTATACCGGGAGATCCGACCATCGGATTTTCCTGAAACCGCAACCGTTGGATTCGCTTTGGAAATATCTTTCCAACGGCACCAACTTTGTAAAAATCCAACGGTTGGATTGTATGGAATGTTTAATTCAAATCTGAAGATAAACAGCGCCAGAATCGATTATATATATATATATATAATTATATTTAATCGAATAACGACGCTGTAGTTCGTATTTTGAAATCGAAACTTCAAACGATTGTACCGGGAGATCCGACCATCGGATTTCCCCGAAACTAGAACCGTTGGATTCGTTTTGAAAAGATCTTTCTAATGATATAAATTTTGTGAAGATCCAACGGTTAGATTTTCAGATATGTGTAAATCAAATCTGAAGAAAAACAGCGCCACGGTCGCGTTATGGCCCGAAGCGTCGTTTTGAATAAATTGGCTATTTTAAAATAAATAAAAATAGCGATAAATCGTTATAAAATATTATAAACGATATGGATGTGAAATTTAGAAACTAACTGAAGGTTGGCTAAGTCGAATGGTTTCTTAGGTATTGATCTGATGTTGGTTTCGGCCTTCGGGATTAATATTTGGGAAATCGTACTCTTACTGACTGACGGTTAGTGACTAATGAATTGAAATGATATATATGGCGACATGATATATGGTACCCATGCCGTCTATGATTGATAGTTATGATTGAAAATGTTTTGAAACATATAAACACTAGTAATAATATCAAATGCTTTTGTTTTATTCGTATCAAGCATATTTTGGCTATTATAAGGTAAAACTCTATCCTCCGGTTTGCGTTGCATTGTGTGATGGGAACTGAGTCTTATAATGGCTTCAATTTGATAAAAAGCATTGCGATGTTTCAAAGAATGATTTTTTTAAAGCACTGGCGATCCGATGGAGTAAACCCGTTCCACGAAAGTGGCGTGGTCCGGTGATTAGCCATATTATAAATGTGTTGAGTAGATTTCTCATACCAGTCCCATGACTGACTCGTAGTTTGTTTCACTTTCAAACTCGGGTGCCCCTTTTTCTACACGGGCAGCCTTGTATTCAGGTTTAGCAGGCTTTATCCGGATAGCTGGAGCTGAAGATGGATTCTATCAATTATCTCTTTTTATGCTGTTCAGCTCCTGTTGTACATATTATGTTTATTTCCGCTGTAGACATCTATGTATAGCTGAACTGTATTTGTACTAAGTATGATCATGTATACTGTGTAACTCTGATGATTATGTTTATCTAGTATATTCTATTGTGCATGATCTGGTGTATTTATTTATTTCTGTTCTACTATTATCTGTTTCTGTGTTATATTCCAAGGATTACCCTTGCCACCGTCAGTACGGGTTTTGGGGTCGTCTCAGTAAAATAAAACTTTAAAACTAATTTTAAAATTATTCTCAAATTTTATGGAGTTATAATTGGCATTTTGTATTTCAAAATTCATTAAAATAGATTAGAACTCAAATTTTAAATTGACCAAAATTATGGGTCGTTACACCTTTAAAACATTAGAGGCAATAAGCTTCTTGCTTATTTTTTATATGATAGTCTTATCGATAGTGGCAACATGCCTATATGCGAAGACGATAAGCTTTGATGGAGTATCAGATTTTAAAAACACAAGAATATGCAGGCGATGTGACAACCCAAACCCTTACCCCGGTGGCATGGATAGTCTTTGGAATATAACACATTAAATATATCGATTGTAACAACCCACTTGGAATGGGCTTAAATTTTGACCCACAAAAGGCCTATGGAAACTTAGACCCATTCTAAATGGGTTGTTGGTTCCTGTAAGGATTACATTTGCACAAATAATAATAAACATATACTTCGAACGGAAATCTCACACGACGAAAAGAGAAAATATAATATTCAAATAAGATGTACCATTATTTCAAAAATCTCAGAAATACATAGTCACAGTTTCAATTATTCAATAGGTACATCAAATAGTTCATCCAAAAGAAGCAAGGCAATAACTGCTAATAATATCATAATAACTTCATCTTCTCCATCGCTTTCAATCATGACTTCATCCATGGCTTTACCCCATCTACTGACCTATTTGGATGTTAAGGAGAGGGGGTTAGAACATAAAGTTCTATGTGACTGAATATAGTGTTACTAAATGTCCATAACCCATATTTTTAGCAGGTTACATATGTCAAGGTATGTCTATGTAGCACACAAGACTTCACACAAACATAAATATCTAACCAATGGGGGTGGATATCCAAGTCAATCGGCCATTAGCGTTTTTAGGGTAAAGACCCAACGAGGTTGCATTCTTGGTCATTTATGGCCCTATTAAAGGTGGATTCTTACCATCTCTTATAACATTGAGGCGGACCGCTAGCCCTTTAAGAACCCCATCCAAGTACGTTAACGTCCTTAAGTCTATTCTCTCATTTGTAATATGAGAAGTAGTATTGCAAACTGTGACAGCCCACCCTGTACCAGTTGACATTTCCCTTGAAATGCACTGTACCAATGCCCTATCAACACGGGGCGGTCGTCAAGAGAAAAAAGTTTAAAGCGATGAACTACCAAAGAACCTGTAGTATATCTCACAGCGCATGGAATAAAATACAATAATAACATAACTTGACATAAAACAGGCGAGAAAGTTCATAAGCTGAAAACTAAACCATAACCATTAGAGTAGAGGAATCCAAAAATACAGCTTATGATCCAAACCATTATTACAACTTCAAAATACTGTCTCTCAAAGGAAATAAAAGAGGTACACTACTAATGCCCAAAGCCGTGACCAGCAACAACATAGGGAGAATATATGTATATAGTACAAGGAAGCCTCATGCTCGTCTCCGGACAGCTACCCGTGCATAACCAGCTAACCAGCCTCTAGTCTGCTCGTTTAGGAACACCCAGAGTAATAAGAAGAGACATAAAACTCTAGGTTAGACAAAAGTCTGGTATGAGCGATAGCAATAAAATAAAGCAATAACAGTTATAAATAAATCATACCTGAAGCTGGACCTGCAACCAAAGAGTTAGCACAACTAGATGTACAATACTCTAAGGTAATATTAACGTAAAGTGTAAAATGGAAGTGCGCATGCCATGGTGATAGCAAACATCAAACATAGCAATCATTCTCGCATCTCTCACTCAGTGCGTAAAGCATATGGTATCCACTGCTTTGACCATCAGAACCATTAGGGCCATGGCGGGTTCCCACTCGGTACAACTATCACTATGACCACTTTTCCCTTTGGAACCCTGATGAAGTTCAACTCTATGCAATCTCTGACCCCACTGCACTGGTCCATAGTCAATACCCCCTCCCTTAATAGTGAACCAAAGTTATAAATATCGAAAACCCCTTTGCACGCGTTCCCGCAGCAAAGCCTAACTCTAGAAATTAACTCGTTGGTTCCCAATTGGACCCTAAGCCATAACTTCTCATCTGGACTTCCTTTGCTTCTCGGGTTTTAGTCGGATTGGAGTTAGTCTTCAGAAGAGTTCACGTCGTCGTTGCTCGTTCACGCTCTATATGGACTGGTCGCTCGTCCATATTCCACCAAGGTCGCCCGCTTTTCTTTCTCCGGATCGATCACTCGAATCCCCCTCTCCAGGCTCAGTCGCTCACATGCTATTTCATAGGGATCTGTCGCTCGAGCTTGGGTCACTCGCCCGAGCTCCCTCCCGAGACCCATTCGCTTGACTCTTCTGCATCAGTCTTGCTTGCTCGATCTTCACTGGGTCGGTTGTTTGCACATGTCCCAACATGGTCGGTGGCTTGATCTTCTACTGATTCGATTGTGCCACCTCAACAGGGTCGGTCGAACTCAATCCCAGGGTCGGTCGCTCGAGTCCCTCCATTGGTCAGTTGCTAAAGCGTCTTCCATAGGGTCGGTTGCTTAAGCTCCTCCCTCTCGGTCGGTCATGCGACCCAAAACCTGCATTACTTCCAGCAAGCTATTTTCACCTCTCGACGGCGTTTTCGATCTTTATAACTTTCCTATGCAACCATAAGGCATACTAAACAATAGTAGTAACATGTAGAATCAACCAAAAACATCAAAATATCAATCACATGTCTTATTTAGGATCAAACATACCCAAACCCATGGTTTTCCCCTTAATCCCCTAAATTCCGGGATTAGCAAACTTAATCCAAATTAACCCAAAATTATATATGTGACATAAAATGTGATTCTAGAATTGATGCATATTTTTCCATATTTTTCTGAAGTATAATTTCGCTAATTATCACTAATCATCCCTAATTAGCCAAATTAGTGAATAAACATGCTAATCACTCACCTTAGCCACAAATGAATGTTAGATATGAAACTTCTACTAATTTGGCTCGGATTCCTATGTAGTGCAACAGCTCTACCTCAAATTTGATGTTAATCCATCTTGATTTGATGTATATTTGGTTAATATGTGATTAGAGAGAGATTTGAAAGATGGAGATGGAGGCCATTACTCTGGTTAGAGAAATGTTTGTGGCGGCTAGAGAAATGAAAGGAGATGATTCTTCAAGTCCTTTTAGCCCTTCTATAACCCTAATCCCGAAATGGGTTATGGGCCTAGTTGCTAATCACCCTACTAAGCCCGATTAGGCTGTTTTCCTGTCTTCAAATCTTATTTCAGCCAAATCTCCCAAACGGTAAGTCCGTTTGATTAACTAACCACTCTACGAAATGGGAAACCGTCATTTGAATCCAATAGAAGTGGTTTCAAGTCAAAAATCGTTACCAATCAAAAGTTATAGGCGAAACAAGATTCGCCAGGGGCAAAATGGTCATTTAAAATTCGGCAAAAATTGTGAATGTGGGAAATGACCCCAATAGTCGTTTCCCAAAGTTACACGACCATATGACTTCGTATGAAAATAGAATAAATATTCTACGATCCTCCGATACGTAGAATGCGGGTCGTTACACTCTCTCCCCTTAAGAAATTTCGCCCTCGAAATTCCTTAACCAAGAAAACATATAGTGGTGCCGCGCATGCCTATCAGTTATTTACAAACAATCAAAAATACATAATAACACAACAGGCCTATCCTAGCATGCGGTTTACTAACAGGGGAGTAACTATATCACGATTAAAATCTTACCAAGTAAAGAGCTCTGGATATGACTCCCTTATGATCTCCTCGATTTCCCAAGTACAATCATTCTCATTATCACCTCACTGGACCTTAACCAGTTTCACCGTCTTCCTTCGGAGTTGCTTCATATCGTGTCCGATAATACGAACTAGTCTGTGGTTTCCAACTGTCTCGGGTTCTATCTCGACATCATCCAACTGATCTGGTGAAATACTCATATCAGAATCGTGCACGAACTTCCTTAACTGAGAAACATGAAATATATTCTACACTCCCACCATCTTGTCAGGTAATCCAACTTTATACACTAAATTCCCAACTTGTTCGAGAACTGGAAATGGACCAACAAATCGAATCACACTCTTTAACGGAGAAATCTTGAAGAATACCAAGTCGCCAACAAATAATTTCAAGTCTCTTCGTCTTTTATCAGCATAACTCTTCTACCTATCTTGGGCGGCCTTCATTCGCTGTTGAATAACCTTAAATTTATCTGAAGTTTCTCTTATTACATCTGGTCCAAGCACAAATTTCTCACCGGTTTCCAACCAACATGATGGTGAGTGGCATGGTCTTCCGTACAAAGCTTCAAATGGAACCATACCAATACTGGACTGGTAATTATTATTATATGCAAAATCAACCGGATGTAAATGGTCATCCCATGACCCTCCAAAATCCAATATACAAGCTCTTAAGAGATCCTCTAATACACGATTCACCCTCTCCGTTTGACCGTCGGTTTGAGGATGGTATGCGGTACTACGACGTAATTCCACCCTAAAGCCTCTTGTAAGCTTTTCCAAAACCCACTAGTAAATAGTGGATCCCGGTCATGCACAATACCTTTAGGTACTCCATGAATTCTCACTATGCACTTCATATATAGTTCTGCTTACTTAGCTACCCTGCTATTCTACTTGACCGGTATAAACCTTGCACTTTTGGTCAATCGATCCACAATCACCCAAATACTATCATGGCTCGATCTTATTCTTAGTAAATCATCGATGAAATCCATTGAGACTTGCTCCCATTTCCATTCGGGAATCTCCGATGGTTGCAACAAACCACTAGGCTTCTTCTGTTCGGCTTTAACTAATTGGCAATTCATGCACTTGGATATAAATTTCCCAACGTATCTCCTCATCCCTTCCCAGTAGTAGGCCTGCTTCATGTCTCAAAACATTTTTTAACCACCGGGATGTGTAGTCAGTTTCGAGTGATGACATTCTCTACGAACTTCATCTCTCAATCCATTAACATTGGGTACAACTAGTTTCTTATTCTTTCGAAGCCATCCTTCTCAATCAAGTCCAGTGTAACGACCTGCATTCTACGCATAGGAGGATCATAGAATATTTATTTCTTTCTCATAGGGAGTCGTATGGTCGTGTGACATTGGGGGACGACTATTAGGGTCATTTCCTATGTTCACGATTTTTGCCGGTTTTTGAATGATTGTTTTGCCCCTAGCTGATCTTGTTTTGGTCATAACTTTTGGTTGGTAAGGAATTTTGATCTGAAACCACTTCATTAGATCCGGATGATGGTTTACCTTTCCGTAGAGTGGTCATATGTGAAAAACGGACTTACCGTTTTGGAGATATGACTGAAATAATGTTTAGCAGGTGAAAAACTGCTTAACCGGGCCAAATAAGGTGATTAGTGAATGAGCCCATAACCCATTTCGCGATTAGGGTTATGCGGAGGATGAAATGAGTTAGGTTTTCATTCTATTTCAGTTTTCTAGCCGTCATTTACCTCTTAGAAACCCTAACAATGGCCTCCATCTTCTAATTTCATCCCAAATCGCTCTCTAATCAAGTTTTAGCCTAATCTACGTCAAATCAAGGAGAAATAGCACCAAATCAGAGTTAGAGCTGCTGTATTGCATAGAAATTCAACTCAAATCAGAGATAGTTCTAGATTTAAAGTTAATTTGTGGCTAAGGTGAGTGATTTGCATTGTTTTTACACTAATTACAGTTAAATAGGGTGATTAGTGTTAATTAAAGAAATTATGCATGTAAAAAATCTAGAAAAATATTTAGAAATTCTTAAATATTATTTTAAGCCTCTATTAGAAGTTTAGGTTAATTTGGTTAAGTTTTGCTAATCCTATTATTAGATTTGCTTAAACATGCTTAAGGGGAAAACATAGGTTTTTGGGTTTGTTTGATCCATTTTGACATATCAAATTGTTGTTTTGGTGTTTATGGTTGATTTTCTATGTTGCTATGACTGTATGGTACACTTTGAGATTGATTAGAAAAAGTTAGAATGGTCGAAAACGCCGTCGTATGACATTAAATAGTCGCTAGAAAAGTTGCAGGAAATGTGCACGGTTTCAGATCGGATCGTATTATAGGGCTCGGATCGGTGGATCGATCAAGGGGAGTACGATCCAGATCGAAACTTGGCACTAGTGGAGCCTTGGAAAAAAGGAAGGCCACTTGCAAAGAGATGGAGTTGGGTTGGGATCAGATCAAAGCTGAGCATGGGATCGGATCGGAGGAGAGCAACAGGAGCAACAGATGGAGATAACCAAACCGACCCGGATGGAGTGCCACAACCGAATCGACCTGGAGGGTGTTGACCAAACCGACACGGATGGAGTGCCACAACCAAACTGACTTGGGGGGTGTTGAACGAACCGAATGGATGACCAGGAGCTGAAGCATGTCGAACCGAACCAAGGGAAAGCCACCAAACCGAGCCAGATGTATGCTACTACTTTTATGCAATGACTCTTCTGAAGACCAACTCCAATTCGACCAAAACCTGAGATGCAAAGGAGGTCCAGATGGGAGGTTATTACTCAGGATCAAAATTTGATCAACGAGTTGACTCCATGAATTGGACTTTGCTTCGGGACGTGTGCAAAGGGGTTATCGACATCCATAGCTTTGATTCACCACTGAGAGACGGATATTGGCTGTGGATCAGTGCAGTGAATTCATCATGACTTCGTGGGGCAGTGTAATCGTAGCAAGTCTATAAGCCAGTGCAATGGAGTTGTCAAGACTTCATGGGGGTGGAGTGGACATAGCAAGGACTGGTGGTTGTGGATCAGTGCAATGGAGTCGCCATGACGCCATGGGGCAGAGTGATCATAACAAGGATATGGGTGATCAAAGCAGTGGATATCGTATGCTTTACGCACTGAGTGAGAGATGTGAGGATGGTTGCTATGCTTGATTGTTTGACATCATTATGACATGCATACCCCCACCCCCGTATCTTTACACCATATGTTAGTGTCACCTTAGAGTATTGTACATCCTGTTGTGCTAACTCCTTGGTTGCAAGTCCAGGTTCAGGTATGGTTTAGTGTACCTATTATTGTTCTGTTTTGCTGCTTATCGCTCATACCAGACTTAGTCTGACATAGAGTTTTATGTCTCTTTTTATTACTCTGGGTGCTCTTAAACGGGCAGACTGGAGACAGGTTAGGTGGTATGCACGAGTAGCTGTACCGGAGACGAGCAGAAGGCTCCCACGTATGATATATATAGATGTTCTCCCTGTGTCGCTGCTGGTCACTACTTTGGGCATTAGTAGTGTACCTTTATCGTTTTGTTTAGAGATAGTTTTTAAAAGTTGTAATATTGATGATGTGGAACATAAGCTGTATTTGGATTTTCCGCTGCTATGATGGTTTAGTTTTCAGCTTATGCACTGTCTCGCATGTTTTATGTCAAGTATGTTATTATTATATTATTCCATGCGCTGTGAGACATTCTACAAGTTCCTTGCTAGTTCAAATTCCCTTCTTTCTTTTCTTTGGCGACCTTACCGTGCTGGTTGGATATTGGCACAACGCACTTTCATTGAAATGTCGGCTGGTACGGGGCAGGCCGTCACATTTGGCATCGGAGCTCTAGGTTGCGTAGTTAACCTAGGGAAGACACTAGAGAGAGATAGTACGTATATAAGAGCATGTATTTGTGATATTTTGGTTTTCAAAAGCTATATATATACCATCAGTATATTTAAGGATGAAGTCGCATTGCACTGGCACCACTGAAGAGATGGTTAATCGTTTTCTTCTTACAGATTGAACGATGAGCCGATACACTAGGGGTACTGGTAGAGAAGCTAATAATGGGAATGCTTCTGATATGAGGACGATGTTCACTGACTTCATGAAAGAGATGCTTAGAAATGTGCAAGGAGTAGTTCCCAATGCTGCAAATGGTGGTGGTGCAGTGGTGCAAGCGCCTAGAGCCGATTTCGCCAAGCTATGCAAGGATTACCCCTGGTGGAAAGCCGTTCCATGGAACGGAATCGGCTACAAAAGTTTCAGGATTGGTTGGATAGCTGTGAGCATATCTTCGAAGACTTGGGTATTGAGGATGCAATGAAGAGAAAGCTAGCATCCCGTCAGCTGCAAGGACGGGCGATGAATTGGTGGAATGCTATAAAGGCAGCTACTCCAGAGGATCAAGTAACCTGGGATCAGTTTAAGGCCCAATTCAGTGATAAGTTTATCCCAACTGCTCAGAAATCAGAATTGTTTAGGAAATTTCTGGGGCTTAAGTAGAATGGTAGAGCAGTCTCAGAGTACATTGCTGAGTTCGATACTTCATCAAAGTATGGATTATCCCTCATTGACACTCCCAAGAAGAAGAACGAGAAGTTCATAACTGGTTTAGATCAGTACTTGGACGAAAGGCTTATAAACCATATTGATGAGACTTTTGAATCGATTATTGGGAAAGCATTGAGGTCCGAGAGCCTTTATCCTAAACCCAAGACTAAAGTCGTTGTCGCATCTGCAGAGGGGCCAAAGCCGCAAGCAAGCGGTGGAGGCAGGAATAATTCTCAGAATAAAAGAAAGTAGAGTCAGAACAAAGCTAAGGATGGTCAGAAAAAGAGCAAGAAAGATGTTGAGTGCTTTAGCTGTGGCAAGAAGGGCCATTATGCTAAAGAATGTCGAGCAAAGCTGGCAGACAGGAAGTGCTTCAAATGTGGCCAAGTAGGACATCACAAGGATAAGTGTACGCAACCCCCTAAGGAGAAGCAGATTGTGAAAGCATATGCTTTTAATGTTGTTCCTTCTTCGTCGAATGCCCCAACTACGGCGGAGAAAGGAAAGAGTATCATCATTCAAGGTATGCTTTCTGTATATGATGTTCCTAGTCGAGTATTGTTTGATATCGGAGCTTCCTGTTCCTTCATATCTAGTGACCTGGTAGATAGGTTAAGATTGGAACCCGAGATAGTCGATAGACCTTTAGCAGTGACGAACCCGATTGGTGGTTCAACTAGCCTTAGCATGATTTGTCGTAATGTGGTCTTATCGAGTAATGGATGCATGTTTGTTTGTGATTGCTTTGTTTTGGGCTTTACTGGGTTTAGCATTATTTTGGGAGTCAATTGGCTCCATAGGTACGGGGTGGTGGTAGACTGTGAGGGATTTTTGGTGACAGTTAGAGCGGATGATGGGCGGAGGGAAGTGTTTGGTAGTCTACCTAGTGATGGGGTAATGGCTAGTTTTCTAAATTCCCTCGACATCCCGCATGATGAGTTGTCTGATGTGCCTGTGGATGGCCAGTATCTGGATGTCTTCGAGGAAGTGACGGGGCTTCCACCACACCAAGAGATTGAGTTTCAGATTGATTTAGTGAATGATGCTAGACCTATAGTGATGCCACTTCGTCGTACGGCACCAAGGGAGCAGCGAGAACTCGGGGTGCAAGTAAGCGATCTGTTGAAGAAGGGATTTATCAGAAGAAGTGTTTCTGAGTGGGGAGCACCAGTTGTGTTTTCTACCAAGGCAGATGGTTCCCTTCGATTGTGTATGGACTATCACGAGTTGAATAAAGTGACGAGGAAGAATAAGTATCCTCTACTACGGATAGATGATTTGTTGAGTGACACGAGAGTGTTCTCCCAGTTGGATCTCGCGACAGGTTTCCATCAGCTTAGGGTGGAAGCTGAGAGTATAGCTAAAACGGCCTTTCGGACACCGTCTAGATTCTATGAGTGGTTGGTCATGCCATTCGGGTTGACCAACACACCAGCATATTTTGTGGATCTTATGAATAGGGTATTCAGGGATCAATTGAATAAGTTTGTTCTTGTGTTCGTAGATGATATCTCGGTTTATTCGAGGACAGAGGAAAAACACAAGGAACATCCGAGGATAGTGATGGAGGTGTTGAGAAAACACCAATTGAAAGCACTCTAAGTGTCACTTCTGGAAGAGAGAAGTGATATTCTTGGGCCATGTTGTTTCAGAGAATGGTATTGCCATGGACCCTACAAAGGTGGCTACGGTACAAGATTGGTCTACGCCCAAGAATGCAGCAGACGTAAGAAGTATCTTGGGGTTGGCTAGATATTATCGTAAGTTTATCCAAGAGTTCTCCAAGATAGCGGCACCGTTGACTCAGTTGACTAAGAAAAATCAATCTTTCGTCTGGGACGAAAAGTGCGAGAATGCATTTAAGAGCCTAAAGGAAAAGTTGATATGTGCACCAGTGTTACTCATTCTTAAAAGAATGAAGAGATGGCGGTATACACAGATGCATGTGGTACCGGATTAGGTGTTGTATTGATGCAAGGAGGTAGGGTTGTAGCTTATGCCAGTCGACAACTGAAACCGCATGAGAAAAAAATATCCTACCCATGATTTGGAATTGGCAGCGATCGTGTTCGCATTGAAGATGTGGAGAAATTACCTCCTTTGAGAAAGATTCGAGTTGTTTACCGATCATAAATCGTTAAAGTATCTTTTCTCTCAGAAGGATCTAAATCTCCGACAGCAAAGATGGTTATAATTTTTGGCTTCCTACGATATCGCATATACGCCAGGAAAGGGCATTGCAGTAGCTGATGCATTGAGTAGAAGACATGCCAGTTTATGGGATATGATTCTAGAATGGAAGCAACTGGAGTACATCGCTGGATATGATTTCAGACCAAAGTGCGAATTGGATCTAGAATTATTAGCAAGTTTGACGATCAGACCCACTTTGATTGAGCGGATTGGTTCCAGTCAAAGGGACGATCCTAACTTATTAGAGATCATCTCCAAGTTAGAGATAGGTATCGATAGGGAGATGGACAAGTATGGGCTTGATCGAGATGGATGGCTTAGAAAGAATGGAAGACTAGATGTGCCCAATGTCAATGAATTGAGAGAAGAAGTGCTTAGAGAATGTCATCACTCAAAACTAACTATACATCCTAGTAGTAACAAAATGTATCAAGACATGAAGCAGACCTACTACTGGGAAGGAATGAAAAGAGATGTTGGGAAGTTTATATCCAAATGCATGAACTGCCAGTTGGTTAAAGCTGAGCAAAAGAAACCTTGTGGTTTGTTGCAACCATTAGAAGTTCTAGAATGGAAATGGGAACAAGTCTCAATGGATTTCATTGATGGGTTACCAAGAACTAGATCAGGCCATGATAACATTTGGGTGATTGTGGACCGACTGACCAAGAGTGCAAGGTTTGCACCGTCAAGTCGAATAGAATAGCAGCTAAGTTAGCAGAACTATATATAAAGTGGGTAGTGAGATTTCACGGAATACCCAAAGGCATTGTGAGTGACCAAGATCTGTTGTTCACTAATGGATTTTGGAAGAGCTTACAAGAGGTGTTAGGATCAGAATTACATCTCAGTACCGTGTATCATCCTCAAACCAATGGTCAGACGGAGAGGGTGAATCGAGTTTTAGAAGTCCTCTTAAGAGCTTGTATATTGGATTTTGGTGGATCATGGGATGACCATTTACATCTAGTGGGGTTCGCATATAATAATAGTTATCAATCCAGTATTGGTATGGATATATTTGAAGCTTTGTATGGAAGACCGTGCAACTAACAGTCTTGTTAGTTAGAAACCGGTGAGAAGTTTGTGCTTAGACCGGATGTGATAAGAGAAACCTCAGACAATATTAAGATCATCCAACAACGAATGAAGACTACCTAAGATAGGCAGAAGAGTTATGCTTATAAGAGGAGAAGAGATTTAAAATTCTCCCTTGGTGATTTGGTTTTTGTCAAGATTTCTCCATTAAGGAGCGTGACACGATTTGGTAGGAGAGGCAAGTTAACACCAAGATTTGTTGGTCCATTCCCAGTTCTCGAGCAAGTTGGGAATTTGGCATATAAAGTTGAATTACCAGAGAAGATGGCAGGAGTTCATAACGTATTTCATGTTTCCCAGTTAAGGAAATTCATGCACGACCCTAGTGTGACTATTTCACCTGATCAGTTGGACGATATCGAGGTTGAACCCGAGGCGGTTGGGAACCGCAGGCCTATGCGTATTGTTGGGAACGATACGAAGCAGCTTCGAATGAAGGCGGTGAAACTAGTCAAAGTTCAGTGGGGCGAGGATGAGAATGACTGTACTTGGGAGACAGAGGAGAGCATTAAGAAGACGTACCCAGAACTCTTTGCATGGCAATATTTTAATTGCGACTTAGTTTTCCGCATGCTAGGATAGACTTGTTTGTTTGTTTTTGTATGTTTGATTGTTGTGAATGATTGGTAGGCATGCAGGATCCTTTGTATGTTTTGGGTTAAGGAATTTCGGGGACGAAATTTCTTAAGGGGGGAGAATGTAACGACCCGCATTCTACGCATCGGAGGATCGTAGAATATTTCTTTCTTTCTCATAAGGAGTCGTATGGTCGTGTGACATTGGGGGACGACTATTGTGGTCATTTCCCATGTTCACGATTTTTACCCGTTTTTGAATGACCATTTTGCCCCTAACTGATCTTGTTTTGGCCATAACTTTTGATTGGTAAGGAATTTTGCCTTGAAACCACTACCATTAGATCCGGATGATGGTTTACCTTTCCGTAGAGTGGTCATATGTGAAAAACGGACTTATCGTTTGGGAGATCTGGCTGAAATAAGGTTTAGAAGATGAAAAACTGCTTAACCGGGCCAAATAAGGTGATTAGTGAATGGGCCCATAACCCATTTCGGGATTAGAGTTTTGGGAAGGCTGAAATGAGTTAGGTTTTCATTCTATTTCAGTTTTCTAGCCGTTATTTACCTCTTAGAAACCCTAACAATGGCCTCCACCTTCTAATTTCATCCCAAATCGCTCTCTAATCAAGTTTTAGCCTAATCTACGTCAAATCAAGGAGAAATTGCACCAAATCAGAGTTGGAGCAGCTGTGTTGCATAGAGATTCAACTCAAATCAGAGATAGTTCCAGATCTAAAGTTAATTTGTGGCTAAGGTGAGTGATTAACATTGCTTTTACACTAATTACAGTTAATTAGGGTGATTAGTGTTAATTAACGAAATTATGCATGTTAAAAATCTGGAAAAATGTTTAGAAATTCTTAAATATTATTTTAAGCCTCTGTTAGAAGTCTAGGTTAATTTCGCTAAGTTTTGCTATTCCTATCATTAGATTTGCTTAAACATGCTTAACGGGAAAACATAGGTTTTTTGGTTTGTTTGATCCGTTTTGACATAACAAATTGTTGTTTTGGTGTCTATGGTTGATTATCTATGTTTCTATGACTGTATGGTATGCTTTGAGATTGATTAGAAAAGTTAGAATGGTCGAAAATATCGTCGTATGGCGTAAAACAGTCGGTGGAAAAGTTGCAGGAAATGTGCAGGGTTTCGGATCGGATTATAGGGCTCGGATCAGATCGTTGGATCGGGCAAGGGGAATACGAACCGGATCGGAACTTGGCACTGGCGGAGCCTTGGCAACAAGGAAGGCCACTTGCAAAGAGTAGGAGTTGGTGGGGATCAGATCGAAGCTGAGCATGGGATCGGATCGGAGGAGAGCAACTGGAGCAACAGATGGAGATGACCAAACCGACCCGAATGGTGTGCCACAACCGAACCAACCTAGAGGGTGTTGACCAAACCAACCTGGATGGAGTGCCATAACCAAACTGACCTGAGGGGTGTTGACCGAACCGAACCAAATGGATGACCAGGAGCTGAAGCATGTCGAACCGAACCAAGGGAAAGCCACCAAACCGAACCCGATGTATGCTACTACTTTTACGCGATGACTCTTCTGAAGACCAACTCCAATTCAACCAAAACCCGAGATGCAAAGGAGGTCCAAATGGGAGGTTATTACTCAGGATCCAAATGGGATCAACGAGTTGACACCTTGAATTGGACTTTGCTACGGGACGTGTGCAAAGGGGTTATCGATGTCCACAGCTTTGATTCACCACTAAGAGACGGATATTGGCTATGGATTAGTGCAATGAAGTCATCATGACTTCATGGGGCAGAGTGATCGTAGCAAGGCTATGAGCCAGTGAAGTGGAGTCTTCATGACTTCATGGGGCAGAGTGGACATAGCAAGGACTAGTGGCTGTGGATTAGTGCAATTGAGTCGCTATGACTTCATGGGGCAGAGTGATCATAACAAGGATATGAGTTATCAAAGCAGTGGATATTGTATGCTTTACGCACTGAGTGAGAGATGTGAGGATGGTTGCTATGCTTGATTTTTGACATCATTATGAGATGCACACCACCACCCCCGTATCTTTACACCATATGTTAGTGTCACCTTAGAGTATTTTACATTCTGTTGTGCTAACTCTTTGGTTGCAGGTCCATGTTCAGGTATGGTTTAGTATACCTGTTATTGTTCTGTTTTGCTGCTTATCGCTCATACCAGACTTTGTTATGACCCAGAGTTTTATTTCTCTTCTTATTACTCTGGGTGCTCTTAAACGGGCAGACTAGAGACATGTTAGGTAGTATGCACGAATAGCTGTACCGGAGACGAGCAGGAGGCTCCCACGTATGATATATATAGATATGTTAGTGTACCTTTCTCATTTTGTTTAGAGACAGTTTTTAAAAGTTGTAATATTGATGATGTGGAACATAAGCTGTATTTGGATTTTCCGCTGCTATGATGGTTTAGTTTTCAGCTTATGCACTGTCTCGCCTGTTTTATGTCAAGTATGTTATTATTATATTATTCCATGTGCTGTGAGACATTCTACAGGTTCCATGCTAGTTCAAATTCCCTTTTTTCCTTTCTTTGGCGACCGTCCCGTGTTGGTTGGACATTGGCACAACGCACTTTCATTGAAATGTCGGCTGCGGGGCGTCACATTTGGTATCAGAGCTCTAGGTTGCATAGTTAACCTAGGGAAGACACCAGAGGGAGATAGTACGTATATGAGAGCGCGTATTTGTGATATTTTGGTTTTCAAACGCTATATATATATATACTATTAGTATATTTAAGGATGAAGTCGCATTACACTGGCACCACTAAAGAGATGGTTAATCGTTTTCTCCTTACAGATTGAATGATGAGCCGATACACTAGGGGTACTGGTAGAGAAGCTAATAATGGGAATGCTTCTGATATGAGGACGATGTTCACTGACTTCATGAGAGAGATGCTTAGAAATGTGCAAGGAGTAGTTCCCAATGCTGCAAATGGTGGTGGTGCAGTGGTGCAATCGCCTAGAGCCGATTTCGCCAAGCTATGAAAGGATTACCCCTGGTGGAAAGCCATTCCACGGAACAGAAGCGGCTACAGAAGTTCAGGATTGGTTGGATAGATGTGAGCATATCTTCGAAGACTTGGGTATTGAGGATGCGATGAAGAGAAAGCTAGCATCCTGTCAGCTGCAAGGACGAGCGATGAATTGGTGGAATGCTATTAAGGCAGCTACTCCAGAGAATCAAGTTACTGGGATCAAATTAAGGCCAGATTCAGTGATACGTTTATCCCTGTTGCTCGGAAATCAGAATTGTTTAAGAAATTTCTGGAGCTTAAGCAAAATGGTAGAGCAGTCTCAGAGTACATTGTTAAGTTAGATACTTTATCGAAGTATGGATTATCCCTCATTGACACTCCCAAGACGAAGAACGAGAAGTTCATAACTGGTTTAGATCAGTACTTGGGGGAAATGCTTATAAACCATATTGATGAGACTTTTGAATCGATTGTTGGGAAAGCATTGAAGTCAGAGAGCCTTTATCCTAAACCCAAGACGGAAGTCGCTGTCGCATCTGCAGAGGGGCCAAAGCCACAAGCAAGCGGTGGAGGCAAGAATAATTCTCAGAATAAAAGGAAGCAGAGTCAGAACTGAGCTAAGGATGGTCAGAAAAAAAGCAAGAAAGATGTTGAGTGCTTTAGCTGTTGCAAGAAGGGCCATTATGCTAAAGAATGTCAAGCAAAGCTAGCAGACAGGAAGTGCTTCAACTGTTGCCATGTGGGACATCACAAGGATAAGTGTCCGCAACCCCCTAAGGAGAAGCAGATTGTGAAAGCATATGCTCTTAATGCTGTTCCTTCTTCATCGAATGCCCCAACTGCGGCGGAGAAAGGAAAGAATGTCGTCATTCAAGGTATGCTTTCTGTATATGATGTTCCTATTCGAGTATTGTTTGATACCGGAGCTTTCCGTTCCTTCATATCAAGTGACCTGGTAGATAGGTTGGGATTGGAACCCGAGATAGTCGATAGACCTTTAGCGATGACGAACCCAATTGGTGTTTCAACTAGCCTTAGCATGATTTGTTGTAATGTGGTCTTATCGAGTCATGGATGCATGTTTGTTTGTGATTGCTTTGTTTTGGGCTTTACTGGATTTGGCATTATTTTGGGAGTCGATTGGCTCCAAAGGTACGGGGTGGTGGTAGACTGTGAGGGCTTTTTGGTGATAGTTAGAGCGGATGATGGGTGGAGGGTAGTGTTTGGTGGTCTACCTAGTGATGGGGTAATGGATAGTTTTCTAAATTCCATTGACATCCCGCATGATGAGTTGTCAGATGTGCCCGTGGCTGGCCAGTATCCGTACGTCTTCGAGGAAGTGACCGGACTTCCACCACACCGAGAGATTGAGTTTCGGATTGATTTAGTGAAAGATGCTAGACCTATAGTGGTGCCACTTCGTCGTATGGCACCAAGGGAGCAGCGAGAACTCGGGATGCAAGTAAGCGATCTGTTGAAGAAGGGATTTATCAGAAGAAGTGTTTCTGAGTGGGGAGCACCAGTTGTGTTTGCTACCAAGGCAGATGGTTCCCTTTGATTGTGTGTGGACTACCGAGAGTTGAATAAGGTGACAAAGAAGAATAAGTATCCTCTACCGTGGATAGATGATTTGTTTGATCAGTTGAGTAACACGAGAGTGTTCTCCCAGTTGGATCTCGCGACAGGTTTCCATCAGGTTAGGGTGGAAGCTGAGAGTATAGCTAAAACAACCTTTCGGACAGCGTCTAGATTCTATGAGTGGTTGGTCATGCCATTCAGGTTGACCAACGCACCAGCATATTTTGTATATCTTATGAATAGGGTATTCAGGGATCAATTGAATATGTTTGTTCTTGTGTTCGTAGATGATATCTCGGTTTATTCGAGGATAGAGGAAAAACACAAGGAACATCCGAGGATAGTGATGGAGGTGTTGAGAAAACACCAATTGAAAGCACTTTAAGTGTCACTTTTGGAAGAGGGAAGTGAGATTCTTGGGCCATGTTGTTTTAGAGAATGGTATTGCCGTGGACCCTGCAAAGGTGGCTACGGTACAAGATTAGTCTACGCCCAAGAATGCAACAGACGTAAGAAGTTTCTTGGGGTTGGCTGGATATTATCGTAAGTTTATCCAAGACTTCTCCAAGATAGCGACACCGTTGACTCAGTTGACCAAGAAAAATCAAGCTTTCGTCTGGGACGAAAAGTGCGAGAATGCATTTAAAAGCCTAAAGGAAAAGTTGATATGTGCACCTGTGTTAGTCATTCCTAAGGGGAATGAAGAGAAAACGATATACACAGATGCATGTGGTACCGGATGAGGTGCTGTATTGATGCAAGGAGGTAGGGTCGTAGCTTATGCTAGTCGGCAACTGAAACCGCATGAAGAAAGATATCCTACCCATGTTTTGGAATTGGCAGCGATCGTGTTCGCATTGAAGATGTGGAGACTTTACCTCTTGAGAGAAAGATTCGAGTTGTTTACCGATCATAAATCGTTAAAGTATCTTTTCTCTCAGAATGATCTAAATCTCCGAAAGCAAAGATGGTTAGAATTTTTGGCTTCCTACGATTTCGATATCGCATATACACCAGGAAAGGGAAAAGCGGTAGCTGGTGCATTGAGTTGAAGACATGCCAGTTTAGGGGCTATGATTCTAGAATGGAAGCAACTGGAGTACATCGCTGGGTATGATTTCAGACCAAAGTGCGAATTGGATCCAGAAGTATTAGCAAGTTTGATGATCAAACCCACTTTGATTGAGAGGATTGGTTCCGGTCAGAGGGACAATCCTAACTTATTAGAAATCATCTCCAAGTTAGAGATAAGTATCGATAGGCAGATGGACAAGTATGGGCTTGATCGAGATGGATGGCTTAGAAAGAATAAAAGACAAGTTGTGCCTATTGTCAATGAATTGAGAGATGAAGTGCTTAGAGAATTTCATCGCCCAAAACTAACTATACATCCCGGTGGTAACAAAATGTATCAAGACATGAAGCAGACCTACTACTAGGAAGGAATGAAAAGAGATGTTGGGAAGTTTATATCCAAATGCATGAACTTTCAATTGGTTAAAGCTGAGCAAAAGAAACCTAGTAGTTTGTTGCAAGCATTAGAAGTTCCAGAATGGAAATGGGAACAAGTCTCAATGGATTTCATTGATGGGTTACCAAGAACTAGATCAGGCCATGATAGCATTTGGGTGATTGTGGACCGACTGACCAAGAATGCAAGGTTTATACCTGTCAAGTCGAATAGAACAACAACTAAGTTAGCAGAACTATATATAAAGTGGGTAGTGAGATTTCATGGAATACCCAAAGGCATTGTGAGTGACCAAGATCCGTTGTTCACTAGTGGATTTTGGAAGAGCTTACAAGAGGTGTTAGGATCAGAATTACATCTCAGTACCGCGTATCGTCCTCAAACTGACGGTCAGACAGAGAGGGTGAATCGAGTATTAGAAGACTTCTTAAGAGCTTGTATATTGGATTTTGGTGGATCATGGGATGACCATTTACATCTAGTGGAGTTCGCATATAATAATAGTTATCAATCCAGTATTGGTATGGCTCCATTTGAAGCTTTGTATGGAAGACCGTGCAACTCACTGTCATGTTGTTTGGAAACCGGTGAGAAGTTTGTGCTTGGACCAGATGTGATAAGAGAAACCTCAAACAAGATTAAGATCATCCGACAACGAATGAACGCCGCCCAAGATAGGCAGAAGAGTTATGCTGATAAGAGAAGAAGACATTTAAAATTCTCCATTGGTGACTTGGTTTTTGTCAAGATTTCTCCATTAAGGAGCGTGACACGATTTGGTAGGAGAGGCAAGTTGACACCAAGATTTGTTGGTCCATTCCCAGTTCTCGAGCAAGTTGGGAATTTGGCATATAAAGTTGAATTACCAGAGAAGATGGCAGGAGTTCATGACGTATTTCATGTTTCCCAGTTAAGGAAATTCATGCACGACCCTAGTGTGACTATTTCACCTGATCAGTTGGACGATATCGAGGTTGAACCCGAGGCGGTTGGGAACCGCAGGCCTATGCGTATTGTTGGAACAATACGAAGCAGCTTCAAAGGAAGGCGGTGAAACTAGTCAAAGATCAATGGGACGAGGAAGAGAATGACTGTACTTGGGAGACAGAGGAGAGCATTAAGAAGACATTTCCAGAACTCTTTGCCTGGTAAGATTTTAATTGCAACTTAGTTTTCCGCATGCTAGGATAGACTTATTTGTTTGTTTTTGTATAATTGATTGTTGTGAAAGAATGGTAGGCATGCAGGATCCTTTGTATGTTTTGAGTTAAGGAATTTCGGGGATGAAATTTCTTAAGGGGGTAGAATGTAACGACCCGCATTCTACGTATCAGAGGATCGTAAATATTTATTTCTTTCTCATAAGGAGTCGTATGGTCATGTGACATTGGGGGACGACTATTGTGGTCATTTCCCATGTTCACGATTTTTTCCGATTTTTGAATGATTGTTTTGCCCCTAGCTAATATTATTTTGGCCATAACTTTTGATTAGTAAGGAATTTTTACCTGAAACCACTTCCATTAGATCCGGATGATGGTTTAGCTTTCCGAAGAGTGGTCATATGTGAAAAACGGACTTACCGTTTGGGAGATGTGGCTGAAACAAGGTTTAGAAGGTGAAAAACTGCTTAACCGGGCCAAATAAGGTGATTAGTGAATGGGCCCGTAACCCATTTCGGGATTAGAGTTATGGGAAGGCTGAAATGAGTTAGGTTTTCATTCTTTTTCAGTTTTCTAGCCGTCATTTACCTCTTAGAAACCCCAACAATGGCCACCACCTTCTAATTTCATCCCAAATCGCTCTCTAATCAAGTTGTAGCCTAATCTACGTCAAATCAAGGAGAAATAGCTCCAAATCAGAGTTGGAGCTGCTGTGTTGCATAGAGATTCAACTCAAATCATAGATAGTTTCAGATCTAAAGTTAATTTGTGGCTAAGGTGAGTGATTAACATTGTTTTTACACTAATTACAGTTAATTAGGGTGATTAGTGTTAATTAATGAAATTATGCATGTTAAAAATCTGGAAAAATGTTTAGAAATTCTTAAATATTATTTTAAGCCTCTGTTAGAAGTTTAGGTTAATTTGGTTAAGTTTTTCTAATCCTATCATTAGATTTGCTTAAACATGCTTAAGGGGAAAACATAGGTTTTTGGGTTTGTTTGGTCCGTTTTGACATATCAAATTGTTGTTTTGGTGTTTATGGTTGATTCTCTATATTTCTATGAATGTATGGTATGCTTTGAGATTGATTAGAAAAGTTAGAATGGTCGAAAACGCCATCGTATGGCGTAAAATAGTCGTTGGAAAAGTTGCCGAAAATGTGCAGGGTTTCAGATCGGATCGGGTTATAGGGCTCGGATGATCGGGCAAGGGGAATAGGAACCGGATCGGAACTTGGCACTAGCGGAGCCGTGGCAACAAGGAAGGCCACTTGCAAAGAGTTGGAGTTGGGTGGGGATCAGATCGGAGTTGAGCATGGGATCGGATCGGAGGAGAGCAATTGGAGCAACAGATGGAGGGGACCAAACTGACCCGAATGGAGTGCCACAACCGAACCGATCTGGAGGGTGTTGACTAAACCAACCTGGATGGAGTGCCATAACAGAACCGACCTAGGGGGTGTTGACCGAACTGAACCAAATGGATGACTAGGAGCTGAAGCATATCGAACCGAACCAAGGGAAAGCTACCAAACCGAACCGGATGTATGCTACTACTTTTACGCGATGAATCTTCTGAAGACCAACTCCAATTCGACCAAAACCCGAGATGCAAAGGAGGACCAGATGGGAGGTTATTACTTAGGATCCAAATGGGATCAACTAGTTGACTCCATGAATTGGACTTTGCTGCGGGACATGTACAAAGGGGTTATCGACATCCATAGCTTTGATTCACCACTAAGAGACGGATATTGGCTATGGATCAGTGCAGTGAAGTCATCATGACTTCATGGGGAAAAGTGATCGTAGCAAGGCTATGAGCCAGTGCAGTGGAGTCGTCATGACTTCATGGGGCAGAGTGGACATAGCAAGGACTAGTGGATGTGGATCAGTGCAATGGAGTCTCCATGACTCCATGGGCCAGAGTGATCATAACAAGGATATGGGTGATCAAAGCGATGGATATCGTATGCTTTACGCACTGAGTGAAAGATGTGAGGATGGTTGCTATTCTTGATTGTTTGACGTCATTATGACATGTTGTAACACCCCGTAATTCCGTTAATATTAATATTCACAAATTAAAGAATAACTAATCTCAGACGTGAGAATTGTGGGAAACGGGTTGCGCCATTGTGTTCGTCTCGGAATTCTGGTTGAAATAGAGTCTGAGTTTGCGTGAATTGGACTTCGTATGAAGAAGTTACGGCCATCGGAAGTTTCAGAAAATTCAAAACAGATTTCAGAAAATTCAAAATTTAAAATTCGAAGTCAAACAGGCTAGGCGGGAAATTTCCCGCCCAGCACCCCAGGTCGACTGGGGAGTCGACTGGGCAGTCGACACCCCCCCAGGTCGACTGGGACAGTCGATTGGGCAGTCGACCTGGGTGTCGACCTGGTCCAGGCGGCTAGGGTTTGACTGAGCCCAATCTTGAGCTGCTGATGTGTCTTTAGGGATGAGTTGGCAAGTTTAACGGTTCAGGTTAGTTCTGAGTTGATCTGACGGTTTAAATAAATCCTAAACTCTATGAATACCAAGGTAGTCTCTCACTCTAATTCACATGAAAAATAGAATAGCCACCGTCATACCGCCGCCATGGAACTCAGTGCAGCCGCCAACTAAGAAGGAAGAAAGCTAATCAAAACCCTAATTCTACTCAACTCTAAAGCAAATCAAGACTCTCTTTCTTCTCTAATTGTGAGTATGATGATTTTAACAAGATTATTATTAAACTAATTAGATTAAGTTATGAATGGATTATAAGTGAATGATGTGGATTGTCATATATGTTGTTGTAAACCTTATGCTATCATGTATGTTGTAAATCCTATGTTATGTGATGATGATATCCTATATGTTGTAAATCATGCTATGATGATATTGTATAGGTTGAAATTTTCTATGCTAAATTGTGATAAATCATACATGTTATAAAGTCATGATGTTATTATCCATGCTAATTGGTTCATGTTAATCAAATCATAATGTTTGGGCTATGTTGATCTATACGACAAATCATGTATGCAAGTTTAGATTGATTAGTAAATATTATGAACATATGCCATGACATCTATTTAGATCTAGAATTATGACATCTAGAATTATGCTATGACATATGTGAATTCTATGTGTTAGATGCTAGTTCACACCATCATTATGTTGCATAAAACACCATATGCAAGTTATACATGAATTTGGGTTATGATCATATCATATAAATTGTGACATTTAACCAAACAAGTTGACACCTTTAGATCCATAACATGTGTAATTTTATGCAAGTTTCACCCCTATTATGATTAGATTTATTTTATTTGTCTATATGTTGTGATAATTTATCTTTGTGCTATGAGTTAGACTATTCGAGTCTAACGTATATTTTGCGTTGAATGAGCGAACGTATAACGTGGGGTAAGGGTAATATTAAGGATTTAATATTAAGAAGTTGGGGTGCAATTGATATGATTTTTCATGCCATGAATGGATGGCCATAATTGAGTCAATTATGGACATCATTAAAATTGGAATTAATTAATAATTTGAATATGGAATTATTAAAACTGGGGGTAAAAGATTGTAAGTGTTAATCAATTCTTAGGACACGAGGTTGGACTTGTTTGTGATGTAAAACTTCCCGGACCTGCCCGGCAAATCCAGTAGTCACAAATGTCAGCCTAATGTGAGAGGTCCTAGGCCCAAATTAAAGCATAACAGTTGTAAAGACACGAGGTTAGACTCTTTTATGGTGTAAGACTGCCCGGACCCGCCCGGCAAATCCAGCTGCCATAAATGCCAGTCTAATGTAAGACGTCTTTATGAGGTTATGGCCCGAATGAATTAAGAAATACTTAACCAGATAATCATGTAAGGTGGGACATGGGGGTTAAGTAGGTGCCTTGGGTGGCATGAGGAATCTAGTGGTTGCCTTTAGTGGCATTTGAAATACGAGTAGTAAGACTTAACCAAACACACATGTAAATGAACATGACTAAGAAGAGGGTTAAGTGGGATACACTAGTGGGGACAAGCTTAGGTGGATAGCTTGTGGGGGCCCATTTCAACCAGTAACCCAAATGTATCTTTGTGGGCTCGACCCAAGTCGAGGACGGGACACGCATACTGGGCTTGACTATAAGAGGCCAAAACGGGGTACCGGTGGCAACGCAAGTCCAACGGGTTTCATATGCGTGCGTGGACCCGGGCTGGTAGGTAAGACGTTGTTGCATCGTGTAGGTATAAGCCGTGCATTCTCAAGTTGTATTGGGTTGCCACTTTAGGGGAGTGATACACCCCACTGTGGGGCCAGCACGGGTATATACGAGCAGGGAGCCGATCGCAAGTGGGTAGTGGGGTACACCTAGCGGAGATAGGGGCAGGCGGCACCTATGTAGTCAGCTAGGGGTACACGAAGCTATTTATATAAAATTTCTAAGTGAAGCAAGTGGGATCAACCTTTAGGGTGACTTGTGTGGTGCAGTGTAGTAATTATTCTTTAGTATTAGGTGTGCCTTTAACGTTATCTTTATCTGCTCTTCCATACCCAATAGTTCATAGACATTTCCTTGTTTTCCAGCTTATGCCTTAGTCTAGTTATTTTGATAATAGTATTGTTAGAATTATCATACTTGCCAGACTTTATTTCTGACCCCCTCTATTTCTATCTTTTCCTCCCACCAGGTCCTTAGGGTGGGCCCAGCTCTAGCGGAGTTTGATTGGATTGCTTTATCTCTCTTTTGGAAAGCTTGGACCGCTGAAGTAAAGTCCAGCTTGTTATCTTCTTTAATGGCTATTTATGTAATGGGGTTATGTAGTTTGTTTTATCAAGATGGATATTGTACTTGACTCTGATTTATGGTTTTATGATATAACAAACATGTTTAATTTCCGCTATAATAAAATAAAGTTTTAGATTTCCAAGTACTACTTATTATCTGTCTTGTTGAAATTTTTCTGTTCTATATTCACTTAAAACCTCCATGGAATTTAATGCATTCCCTTTGTGAGTGACATTAATGGATGTGGGGTGTTACATAACCGTAAGAGGATTTTTACCTATTTAGAGCAGAGGCGAAAGAAGCAATGATGGCTCAGCTTCGATTTGAAGGAAGTGGAAGCGATATAGGGTGGAGGCGGCTATAGGAGCGTATGGGCTCTATCACGCTTGATACTGAAGGCGGCAGCTCAGGGAATACATTTGGTCGGCAAAGTGGAATGGGCTTCGATGGTGGCGCACAATGAACATGAAGGCGGCAAAGACCCGCTCGGTGGCTGTTTGCGCAGAACGTTTTTTGTGTAAATGATGGAGGAGGGTTTAAATTTTCTGAAGAAAGGCAGCAGTTATGGAAAGTTTTGACGAAAAGTGGAGAATTTTTTTCCAGTGAAAAGAGGCTTTTGGGTTGTAAGATGAAGAAGAAATGAGAATATGAGGAATGATGAATAGATTTGTATTATACAGAGTCAGTAAGAAAGAGGAAAAGTTCGAACCCTTTTATTAACATTGAACATGTGGTTCGTGATTCCACATATCCGTCCAAATTCCAAGAATAGTTCCAAGGATTTAGGTTTTTATTTATTTATTAAATATTTTTTGGAATGGTAATGCAAGTTTTTTTATATACAGTGGAGGTTGGATTAGAACGAAACAAAGTGGTGGCTTTAGGTTGTATGTAAGGAGAGAAAATAGAAAGTGAAAGACCAAAATGCATGCATGAAAAATGTGTAAATATATTCCACTTTATTGACAAAATCGTATGGACCAACATACGTTGGTCCGTATGTCCGATTTTCATGAAACAAAAAATGATGTTCTCCTCAAAATATAGTCTAGCATTTTTAGTTCGAGTTCGCACAGGTTCCGACAATGTTTCGTTCGTACAGATTTTATTAAATCTTTATTAATGCAAACGGAACAAACCTGCATATTTTACAATGAAATTTATTCTTACGTTATGTTTAATTAGATGCATCTCAAATATAAATTTTTTTGTATTTTTATTTTTATTTGTGATACATCAGCTACCACTATCGCTAATAATTGTCATAAACCGATTCAAATGGAGTGACTAAACTTTGACATTTTCAATATAAAATTATTTAATTTACTTCTAAATGAAAATAACAAATTTCAAACATTAATAATTCGTTATAAATCGATTTCATGATTTAAACCAATACAATCTTAGTTACATTTATCATTTAATGTTTATTTTAAAACCATCTTAAATCAATAATTTAATTTAATTCAATAACTTAAATCATCAAAATTAACGTGATGTTACAAATCTGGTTCTCGAGGATTTATTAAGACTGTGTATCCTAGACTTCGAAGGGACTAGGGAGGAGCATATCCCTTCGAGGCACCTATGAATGACCCTGCAGATCACCGGCATGTTGGTGGGAGTCCATAGACAGACTTCTATTTGGGGTTGAGATAGTTAGAGAGACTTCTAAGAAGATAGACCTTATTTGAAGATGGATGAAAGCAGCTTAGGATTAGCAGAAGTCATATGTTGATCAGAGGAGGACTGACTTGGAATTTGAGGTAGTGGATACGGTCTTTTTCAACGTGTCACCTCTAGGAAATATTGTGTAACACCCCACTATGGGGCCAGCACGGGTATCTACGAGTAGGGAGCCGATCGAAAGTGGGTAGTGGGGTACACCTAGTGGAGATAGGGGCAGGCGACACCTATATAGTCAGCTAGGGGTACACGAAGCTATTTATATAATTTCTAAGTGAAGCAAGTGGGATCAACCTTTAGGGTGACTGGTGCGGTGCAGTGTAGTAATTATTCGTTAGTAATTAGGTGTGCCTTTAACGTTATCTTTATCTGCTCTTCCATACCCAATAGTTCATAGACATTTCCTTGTTTTCCAGCTTATGCCTTAGTCTAGTTACTTTGATAATAGTATTGTTAGAATTATCATACTCGCCAGACTTTATGTCTGACCCCCTCTATTTCTATCCTTTTTCCCCCTCCAGGTCCTCAGGTTGGGCCCAGCTCTAGCGGAGTTTGATTGGATTGCTTTATCTCTCTTTTGGAAAGCTTGGACCATTGAAGTAAAGTCCAGCTTGTTATCTTCTTTAATGGCTATTTATGTAATGGGGTTATGTATTTTGTTTTATTAAGATGGATATTGTACTTGACTCTGATTTATGGTTTTATGATGTAACAAACATGTTTAATTTCCGCTGCAATAAAATGAAGTTTTAGATTTCCAAGTACCACTTATTATCTGTCTTGTTGTACTTTTTCTGTTCTATATTCACTTAAAACCTCCATGGAAGTTAATGCATTCTTTTTGTGAGTGACATTAATGGACGTGGAGTGTTACACGTGGTATCAGAGCTTAAGGTTACCAGAACAGATATTTTTTTTAGAAAAACTATTTTTCTAAAGTATTTTTGGAAGAAGTGTTTTCAAAACATGTCTTGATGAGTAATTTAAAGAGGAAAGTTTTTAAGAAAAACATAATCCCCAATAGCCATATCTTTATCTTTTGAATTCTCCATTTTGAATCTTTCCTTTTTCGTTTCAGCATGGCTGAAGATCTTAACCTTCCGAATGGTGTAACGATACCAGGATGGTATAGGAGGTTATTAGAGGCTAGGGCCGCTGCAGGTCCAGCCAATGTTCCTCCACCACCAGTTGCACCCGCTCCTCCTCCTCCTCCTCGCATTGATACTTTTGCAAAGGCATGCAAGGAATTTAAGGCTATGGGTGGAAAACCTTTTCAAGGGTCAGAAACGTTTGTGGAAGCTAGAGATTGGATTAAGGAGGTGGAAGAATTGCTAGAAATCTTTGAAGTAGAAGAAGGGAGGAAAGTCAAATTAGCAGCTTGGTTAATGAAGGGAGAGGCCTCGTTTTGGTGGGAGGTCACTAATGGGGAGCGTCCTGTTGATTCTTGGGCGAATTTCAGATGTAGGTTTGAGGTGAAGTTTCTCTCAAGTGCAGAAGAGAATCTATATATGGAAAGGTTCTTGACATTAAAGCAAGGAAGCTCATCAGTGAAAGAATATGTCAACAAATTTAATCAGTTAGCAAGGTTTGGCTTGGACTTAGTGAACACGCCGGAGAAGAAGGCTCTGTGGTTCGTTAATGGATTTAATGAGCCATTGCAAGGGTTGGCTATGACCCACATCCCTATGGGGGCCACCTTTGAGAAGCTAGTAGACATGACACTCATGCACGAGGAGAAAGGCGCTAATGCTAATAAGGCACCCGAGAAGAAAGGGGATCAGAAGAAACCACAACAGCAAAACAAGAAGGGTGGTAAAGACAATAATGGAAAGGGAAAGAAGAAATGCTTTAACTGTGGGACACCAGGCCATATCAGCAAGGATTGTAGAAAGAAAAAGAAGACTGGCTGTTTTCACTGTGGCGAAGCGGGACATCTAGTGAAGGACTGCCCAAAGAAGGGGCAGAGGGCAGGGTCTACCTCAGGAGGACAGGTGCAGGCTCTTATGGCACCAGGGCAGGCAAGGGGACAAGTTCAAGCTCTCGCGGTCCCACTGCTGCAAGAACGAGGTAGAACCATTTCTGTTGAAAGCTTAGTTTTTCTGTTTGATCATCCTGTCCGTACTTTATTCGATTCGGGCGCATCGCATTCGTTTATCTCTACATCATTAGTTGAATCACTGCACTTAAACACCAGTTTAGTAGAGGATCCCTTAGTTGTTTCGAATCCAATTGGGGGCTCAGCTTATTTGTCCATGATGTGTTTGGATTTGAAAATTTCTATACTTAGCGTTGAGTTTAGATGTGATGCTTATGTGTTGGGCTTCATGGGCTATGGGCTAATTTTAGGAATGGATTGGTTATCTAGAAATGGGGACGTTCTTGATTGTGAAAGGAGAGTAGTTAGGCTCATGACTCGCCTTGGCAACACTATCGAAATCTCTTGTAATCCCATAAATTCCGTTATGCTAAGTTATTTAGAATCGCTTGACGCGTCTGTGGAGAATCTACGATCTTTTAGAGTGGTCCGAGAATATTCGGATGTGTTTGAGGAGGTGAAGGGCTTGCCTCCGAAGCGGGAGATAGATTTTCGAATATATCTTGTGGATAAT
Source organism: Allium sativum (assembly GCA_030737875.1). Lineage (NCBI taxonomy): Eukaryota > Viridiplantae > Streptophyta > Magnoliopsida > Asparagales > Amaryllidaceae > Allium > Allium sativum. Next base: position 157,314,934 of record CM060912.1, read on the forward strand.
GCAAAACCAGTATCTTTACCAGTACACCACATGGCTCCTCGTGAAAGGAGGGAACTCAATAAGCAAGTGAAGGAGTTGCTTGAGAAGGGGTTCATAAGACGAAGTATATCGGAGTGGGGTCCTCCAGTAGTATTTGCCACGAAGGCAGATGGGTCCCTTAGACTTTGTGTGGACTATAGATAACTTAATAAACTTTCTAAGAAAAACAGACACCCACTGCCGAGGATTGACGATCTCTTCGATCAGTTAGTTGGCGCCTCAGTGTTTTCGCAGTTGGACTTAGCCACTGGATTCCATCTGCTGAGAGTGGCTGAGGATAGCATTGACAAGACTGCCTTTAGGACTCCGGACGGTTTCTATGAATGTCTAGTGATGCCCTTTGGTTTGACAAACGCCCCAGCATACTTTGCTGATTTGATGAGTAGGGTGTTTAGGGAGTACCTTAATAAATTCGTGGTGGTCTTTGTAGATGACATCTTGATCTTTTCTAAGGATAAAGAAGAGCATGCCCTACATCTTAGGGAAGTGTGGGAGACCCTACGAGCGCATAGCGTTAAAGATAAATTTTCCAAATGTCACTTTTGAAGGAAATAAGTGTGATTCTTAGGGCACGTGGTTTCCAAAGAAGGGATAGCTGTGGATCCCGCGAAGGTGGTGGCCATCTAAGATTGGAAGGTCCCTAAAAATGCTACCGAAGTAAGAAGTTTCTTGGGGTTGGCTGGCTACTATAGGAAGTTTATCAAAGACTTCGCAAAAATATCAGCTCCATTGACACGCCTAATGAAGAAGAACCTAGTCTTCGCGTGGGACGTAAATTGTGATGATGCGTTCCAACGTTTAAAGAGAGCTTTGACCTCAGCCCCAGTCTTAGTGCTGCCAGACGGGAGTAAGCCGTTTACTATTTATACCGATGCTTGTGGGACAGGTCTAGGCGCAATCTTAATGCAAGAGGGTAGGGTAATAGCCTATGGTGGAAGGCAGTTGAGAGCGCATGAGAGAAATTACCCTACGCATGACCTAGAGTTGGTCGCTATTGTTTTCGCGCTTAAGTCTTGGCGCCGTTATCTTCTTGGTGAGAAATTCGAATTATTCACTGATCACAAATCTTTAAAATACTTGTTCTCTCAGAAGGACTTGAACTTAAGGCAGCAAAGGTGGATGGAATTCTTAGCGTCCTACGATTTCGAAATAACATATACCCCTGACAAGGGTAACGTGGTGGCTGACGCCTTAAGTAGGAAAAGATTGTCCTTGAGTCCGTTGTTTGTTGAACGACGAAACTTAGAATTCATCTCTATGTTTGATTTTAGACCTTCTGTTGACTTTGTACCCGGTTTGCTAGCATCCTTGGAGGTCAGACCTACGCTTTTGGGACGGATTGGTAAGGCACAGCGAGATGACCCACAGTTGGTTGAGTTAGTAGAAAAGTTCAAAAGAGGGGAGTCATCAAGCCATCTCCGTAGGTATACCCTAGATGATAAGGGTTGGTTACGTAGGGACTGTAGACTTTGTATACCAAAAGACGATGACCTAAGGAAGACCATTTTTGACGATGCACATCGTTCGAAGATGACCATCCATCCAGGCGGGGACAAGATGTACAAAGACATGAAGCGAGTTTTCTTTTGGGCCGGTATGATGAGGGATGTGGCGGAGTATGTCGCTAGATGCTTGATGTGCCAACAAGTAAAAGCAGAGAAAAAGAAACCCGGTGGGTTGCTTCACCCATTGGAGGTTCCACTATGGAAGTGGGAGAGTGTCTCGATGGACTTTGTGGATGGATTATCGCGATCAAGGAAGGGTAATACGGGGATTTGGGTTATAGTAGATAGACTTACTAAGAGCACCCATTTCATTCCCGTGAAGAGTAAGAGAACTGCTCCATGGTTAGCCTTCGTATACATTCGAGAAATAGTTCGTTTGCATGGTGTTCCTTCTAGCATAGTGAGCGACCGCAATCCTATTTTCACTAGCGAATTTTGGAAGAGCTTACAAGAAGCGGTAGGGACTCAGTTATGTTTGAGCACCACATATCATCCTCAGACGGACGGCCAGACCGAGAGGGTGAATCATATTCTAGAGGACCTTTTGAGGCTATGTATCCTAGACTTTGGGGGTACATGGGAAGAGCATCTTCCATTGGTAGAGTTCGCATATAATAACAGCTTTCAATCTATCATTGGCATGGCACCTTTCGAAGCTCTTTATGGACAACCTTGTCGTTCACCTACATGTTGGTGGGAATCTACGGATAAGATCTTACTTGGGCCCGATATGATTAGGGAGACTTCGGAGAAGATCGACTTGATTCGAAGGAGGATGAAAGCAGCGCAAGATAGGCAGAAATCTTATGCGGATAAGAGGAGGACAGATCTTGAGTTTGATGTTGGGGACATGGTCTTTATCAAAGTGTCTCCATTACGGAACGTTGTTCGCTTTGGGTCCGTTGGGAAGTTAGCGCCAAGGTTCGTAGGGTCGTTTCCTATTAAGGAAAGGATTGGGCAGATGGCGTATAGAGTGGAGTTGCCTGAGAGACTTAGTGGTGTACACGGCGTATTCCATATGTCACATTTGAGGAAGTACTTGCACGAGACCGCAGAGGTGGTAGAGCCGAACTTGCTTAGAGAGGTGGAGATAGAGCGTGATGCGACGATCCGAAGAGCTCCTACGCGCATTCTTGGGTCAGAGATTAAGAAGCTGAGAAATCGAGAGGTCAAACTAGTCAAAGTAGAATGGGGAGATGATGAGAGCAACGCTACTTGGGAGACGGAAGAGAAGATGCTTTCGTTGTACCCTTTTCTTTTTGAGGGTATGTCTTTTAATTTCTCCTTTATCGCTTAGCTTGTACTTATCTTATCTTTAGAGTATCCTCTCGCTAGTATCTTTGACCTTTAGTTAGTATAATCCTATGGTTGAAACATGTGTTTGAGACATGTTATGTATGATGGATGCAAAGTGGATGCAAGTGTTTGCTAGTGGTTGCTCGTGGATGCATATACACACACTATTAGGCACTAGATCGGCTCAGTCACTTCATATTGCATATATATGGATGTATTTAGTAAAATGGATGTATGAGGATTTTTTTAATCATATGGATGTTGCATTCAGATGATGATTGTGCACGCATATAGAGATAATATGTAGCATTAAGGAACTTTTGCATACATAATGGACGCATGGCACTATCATTATTTGCATTAAGGAGGTCAACTGAATCAGTGGACCGCCTGATTTTGCATTAGATATGGACATATACACACACTGTGCATTTAAACATGAAAGCATTAGAAGTCTATAAAGACAATGGATGCCTGTGTTTGATGGTTGAGTAGATGGACAATTGGATGTTAGGATATACATTCTTCTTGACATGAAGATTTCGGGGTCGAAATCCTTTAAGGAGGGGAGAATGTAACACCCCGTAATTCCGTTAATATTAATATTCACAAATTAAAGAATAACTAATCTCAGACGTGAGAATTGTGGGAAACGGGTTGCGCCATTGTGTTCGTCTCGGAATTCTGGTTGAAATAGAGTCCGAGTTTGCGTGAATTGGACTTCGTATGAAGAAGTTATGGCCATCGGAAGTTTCTGAAAATTCAAAACAGATTTCAGAAAAATTAAAATTCAAAATTCGAAGTCAAAAAGGCTAGGGGGGGAATTTCCCGCCCAGCACCCCAGGTCGACTGGGGAGTCGACTGGGCAGTCGACACCCCCTCCCCCCCCCCCCCCAGATCGTCTGGGCAGTCGACCTGGGTGTCGACCTGGTCCAGGCGGCTAGGGTTTGACTGAGCCCAATCTTGAGCTGCTGATGTGTCTTTAGGGATGAGTTGGCAAGTTTAACGGTTCAGGTTAGTTCTGAGTTGATCTGACGGTTTAAATAAATCCTAAACTCTATGAATACCAAGGTAGTCTCTCACTCTAATTCACATGAAAAATAGAATAGCCACCGTCATACCGCCGCCATGGAACTCAGTGCAGCCGCCAACTAAGAAGGAAGAAAGCTAATCAAAACCCTAATTCTACTCAACTCTAAAGCAAATCAAGACTCTCTTTCTTCTCTAATTGTGAGTATGATGATTTTAACAAGATTATTATTAAACTAATTAGATTAAGTTATGAATGGATTATAAGTGAATGATGTGGATTGTCATATATGTTGTTGTAAACCTTATGCTATCATGTATGTTGTAAATCCTATGTTATGTGATGATGATATCCTATATGTTGTAAATCATGCTATGATGATATTGTATAGGTTGAAATTTTCTATGCTAAATTGTGATAAATCATACATGTTATAAAGTCATGATGTTATTATCCATGCTAATTAGTTCATGTTAATCAAATCATAATGTTTGGGCTATGTTGATCTATATGACAAATCATGTATGCAAGTTTAGATTGATTAGTAAAGATTATGAACATATGCCATGACATCTATTTAGATCTAGAATTATGACATCTAGAATTATGCTATGACATATGTGAATTCTATGTGTTAGATGCTAGTTCACACCATCATTATGTTGCATAAAACACCATATGAAAGTTTATACATGAATTTGGGTTATGATCATATCATGTAAATTGTGACATTTAACCAAACAAGTTGACACCTTTAGATCCATAACATGTGTAGTTTTATGCAAGTTTCACCCCTATTATGATTAGATTTATTTTATTTGTCTATATGTTGTGATAATTTATCTTTGTGCTATGAGTTAGACTATTCGAGTCTAACATATATTTTGCGTTGAATGAGCGAACGTATAACGTGGGGTAGGGGTAATATTAAGGATTTAATATTAAGAAGTTGGGGTGCAATTGATATGATTTTGCATGCCATGAATGGATGGCCATAATTGAGTCAATTATGGACATCATTAAAATTGGAATTAATTAATAATTTGAATAGGGAATTATTAAAACTGGGGGTAAAAGATTGTAAGTGTTAATCAATGCTTAGGACACGAGGTTGGACTCGCTTGTGACGTAAAACTGCCCGGACCCGCCTGGCAAATCCAGTAGTCACAAATGTCAGCCCAATGTGAGAGGTCCTAGGCCTAAATTAAAGCATAACAGTTGTAAAGACACGAGGTTAGACTCTTTTATGGTGTAAGACTGCCCGGACCCGCCCGACAAATCCAGCTGCCATAAATGCCAGTCTAATGTGAGAGGTCTTTATGAGGTTATGGCCTGAATGAATTAAGAAATACTTAAGCAGATAAACATGTAAGGTGGGACATGGGGGTTAAGTAGGTGCCTTGGGTGGCATAAGGAATCTAGTGGTTGCCTTTAGTGGCATTTGAAATACGAGTAGTAAGACTTAACCAAACACACATGTAAATGAACATGACTAAGAAGAGGGTTAAGTGGGATACACTAGTGGGGACAAGCTTAGGTGGATAGCTTGTGGGGGCCCATTTCAACCAGTAACCCAAACGTATCTTTGTGGGCTTGACCCAAGTCGAGGACGGGACACACATACTGGGCTTGACTATAAGAGGCCAAAACGGGATAGCAGTGGCAACGCAAGTCCAACGGGTTTCATATGCGTGTGTGGACCCGGGCTGGTAGGTAAGACGTTGTTGCATTGTGTAGGTATAAGCCGTGCATTCTCAAGTTGTATCAGGTTGCCACTTTAGGGGAGTGATACACCCCACTGTGGGGCCAGCACGGGTATCTACGAGTAGGGAGCCGATCGAAAGTGGGTAGTAGGGTACACCTAGTGGAGATAGGGGCAGGCGGCACCTATGTAGTCAGCTAGGGGTACACGAAGCTATTTATATAATTTCTAGGTGAAGCAAGTGGGATCAACCTTTAGGGTGACTGGTGCGGTGCAGTGTAGTAATTATTTGTTAGTAATTAGGTGTGCCTTTAACGTTATCTTTATCTGCTCTTCCATACCCAATAGTTCATAGACATTTCCTTGTTTTCCAGCTTATGCCTTAGTCTAGTTACTTTGATAATAGTATTGTTAGAATTATCATACTTGCCAGACTTTATGTCTGACCCCCTCTATTTCTATCCTTTTTCCCCCTCCAGGTCCTCAGGTTAGGCCCAGCTCTAGCGGAGTTTGATTTGATTGCTTTATCTCTCTTTTGGAAAGCTTGGACCGTTGAAGTAAAGTCCAGCTTGTTATCTTCTTTAATGGCTATTTATGTAATGGGGTTATGTATTTTGTTTTATCAAGATGGATATTGTACTTGACTCTGATTTATGGTTTTATGATGTAACAAACATGTTTAATTTCCGCTGCAATAAAATGAAGTTTTAGATTTCCAAGTACTACTTATTATCTGTCTTGTTGTAATTTTTCTGTTCTATATTCACTTAAAACCTCCATGAAAGTTAATGCATTTCCTTTGTGAGTGACATTAATGGACGTGGGGTGTTACACATGTACACCCCCACCCCTGTATCTTTACACCATATGTTAGTGTCACCTTAGAGTATTGTACATCCTATTGTGCTAACTCTTTGGTTGCAGGTCCTGGTTCAAGTATGGTTTAGTATACCTGTTATTGTTCTGTTTTGCTGCTTATCGCTCATACCATACTTTTGTCTGACCCAGAGTTTTATGTCTCTTCTTATTGCTCTGGGTGCTCTTAAACGGGCAGACTAGAGACAAGTTAGGTGGTATGCACGAGTAGCTGTACCGGAGACGAGCAGGAGGCTCCCACGTATGATATTTATAGATATTCTTCCTGTGTCGCTGCTGGTCACTATTTTGGGCATTAGTAGTGTACATTTCCCATTTTGTTTAGAGACAATTTTTAAAAGTTGTAATATTGATGATGTGGAACATAAGTTATATTTGGATTTTCTGCTGCTACGATGGTTTAATTTTCAGCTTATGCACTGTCTCGCCTGTTTTAAGTCAAGTATGTTATTATTATATTATTCCATGCACTGTGAGACATTCTACAGGTTCCTTGCTAGTTCAAATTCCCTTCTTTCCTTTCCTTGGCGACCATCCCGTGCTGGTTGGACATTGGCACAACGCACTTTCATTGAAATGTCGGCTGGTGCGGGGCGGGCCATCACATTGTCTAGACTTGTTCATCTCCCCACTGTCGATACCCACCTCTATTTTGAAGAGGATTTCCAATAGGTTAGGATGACTGGAACCGATCTGCTCAATCAAAGTGGGTCTGATCATCAAACTTGCTAACATCTCTGGATTCAATTCACATTTAGGTCTGAAATCATATCCCGCGATATACACCAGTTGCTTCCATTCCAGAAACATAGCCCCCAAACGGGCATGTCTTCTATCAATGCATTAGCTACCGCATTGCCCTTCCCGGGTGTATAGGCGATATTGAAATCATACGAAGCGAAAAACTCTAACCCTCTCTACTGACGACGATTTAAATCCTTTTGAGAGAAAATAAACTTTATAGACTTATGATCGGTAAACAATTCTAATCTTTCTCCTAAGAGATAGTGTCTCCACATCTTCAACGCGAACACGATCGCTGCCAATTCTAAATCATGGGTAGGATACCTTTTCTCATGCGGTTTCAGTTGCCAACTTGCATAATCTACAACCCTACCTCCTTGCATCAGTATGGCACCTAGTCCGGTACCACAGGCATTCGTGTATACCATCATCTCTTTGTTCCCTTTAGGAATATCTTACACTGGCGCGCACATTAACTTATCCTTTAGGCTCTTAAATGCATTCTCACACCTTTCGTCCCAAGCAAAAACTTGATTCTTCTTGGTCAACTAAGTTAACGACATCACTATTTTGGAGAAGTATTGGATAAACTTATGATAATACCCCACTAATCCTAAGAAGCTTCTTACGTCCGTTGCATTCTTGGGCATACACCAATCTTGCACCGTAGCCACCTTCGCAGGATTCACGGGAATACCATTTTCTGAAACAAGTAGCCCAAGAACCTCACTTCCCTCCTCCAAAAGTGACACTTAGAAAATTTCGCTTTCAATTGGTGTTTCCTCAACACCTCCATCACTGTTCTCAAATGTTCCTTGTGTTCTCCCTCTATCCTAGAGTAAACCGAGATATCATCCATGAACACAAAAACAAACTTATTCAATTGATCCCTGAATACCTTATTCATAAGATCCACAAAATATGCTGGTGCATTAGCCAACCCAAATGGCATGACCAGCCATTCACAGAATCCAGGCGACGTTCGAAAATGCTGTTTTAGGCATACTCTCAGCTGTTACTTGAAGCCGATGAAAACCTGTCACGAGATCCAATTGGGAGAACACTCTTGCTCCACTTAGTTGATCAAACAAATCTTCTATCCATGGAAGAGGATATTTATTCTTCCTCCTCACATTGTTCACCTCGCGGTAGTCTACACACAAGCGAAGGGTACCATCGGCCTTAGTAGCAAATACAACTAGTACTCCCCAATCGGAAACACTTGTTCGGATAAATCCCTTCTGCAAAAGATCGCTCGCTTGCACCTCGAGCTCTCGCTGGCCCCTTGGTGCCATACGATGAAGTGGCATCACTATAGATCTGGCATCTTTTAATAAATCAATCTGAAACTCAATCTCTTGGTGTGGTGGAAGCCCGGTCACTTCCTAGAAAATGTCCGGATACTCGCCAGCGGTAGACACATCTGACAACTCATCATGCGGTGTCTCGAGGGAATTTAGAAAATAGAGGGTAAGAATAGATAAGATAGAAACTTAGAATAGAAGAAGGAGAAGAACATACAACATCAGAGTAACACGAATCTCATAGCGGAACAAACAAAATATAATAGATAACATATCTTTGACATAAAACAATATCTGTATACAATACCATTATTAGAGTATAACACTTACAACACAATGGAAATAACAATAGCTATATAATCCTGAAGACTCCTGCTCCAGTTCTTCAAGTATCTGTCAAATCCCGACTACTTGACTGCCCGTACAAAATTGGGCACCCAAGAGTTTAGGGAAAACAAAACAAAATAAACTTTGGGTCAGTCATGTGACTGGTGTGAGTAAACTCCAATCATTTGTTTAACTTTTAAAATCCTTTCTAAAGAAATGATAATCGTAAGACCAATCCACACATAAACACAGATGGTTTTTACCTTACGATAATCCAAAACATTTCTTTAAAATTAATACTCTTATGATCCACAGATAGTTTTTACCTTATGATAATCCAAAACATTTCTTTAAAATCAATACTCTTATGATATTATAATAATGTCTAAATCAAATAAATAGCAATCTAGTGGAAACGCTTTCATCTCACGTTCCACATATATTATATACAATCAAACACCGTGGCCACTTATTGGGTAATGGATTTCCAACTATGACAAGGTATGGAACCACCTTCCGATCAGTGTACTCTATAAGCGATATACTGGAGTTCAACAAGAACATCTTGTAACTCGGCCACACATGACCTGCCATTCATTTCGCTTAATTGTTCCGAATATATTATCACCTTATGGTTGGTATACCAACGTAACCGTTCCCGGGAGATACAAAAGCGAAAGAAGTAACAAATATGAATATTCTCTAGATGGTGACAATATACCCTACTTGGGTGCGACCCACTTAGCCATGCTGTCTGCCCGATTTCTGTCATTTCCCAGTTGATGTGGCTTGAGGTCATAACGTTTCTTTTAACAGATCACTTCTTCATTTACTTTGAATGCCACATCGTCATACCCGTCAAATCACAAATTGATTCCCCTAAAAATACCACAGGTATAAGCTAAGAGAAACGAATTCCTCCGCCACCAACGTAAATACGTTTGAAATGATAAACTTACGCGATATACTAGATATACTCTATCAGACATTCGTCCATTTAAGTTGTCCAAGGACTGGACAATCCGAAGGAATTATTCTGTAAATCCATCTTAGGAATTTCTACCTAGGATTTACTGAACAACCCTTGCATAACTCCATCTTCAATTATCTTCATCATATTTGATCGCACCGCTAACGCCCATACAGAGTGGTTTTCAGATAATATATCTGATCCCGATCTCTGCGTATTGACAACAGAAATGGTCAAAAGCTTTGATAGTCGGTGATTTAACTATCAAAGAAAATACTGTGTGCAAACAGCGATATTATTTCCAGATGGAAATTCTACCGATCAATCATCAATCAACATTTATTCATTTCCCCATTTTTCGTTTCCATATATTCATCAAATCCTTATTTTCTAATTTTAGAAAATATATGTTATTAACTTTGGAAAACGTTTCCATTTTTGATTCACGCATCACTATCTTTTCACATATATCAGTCTCTAGCTGCAAACTAGTAAGAGAACAACCCCCTACGTATTAACCCCGAAGGCCGAAACCAACATCAGATCAATACCCAGACAGCTGTTCAATTTAACTAATCTCCAGTCAGTTTCTAATTTCAGTACTTCCATTTTAAATTCCTATTTCAAACCCCAAATTCCTTTATAATATTTTATTTGCAAAATATTTACTTTAAATCAATATTATCTTACCCCCGTGTGCGAAGCACGGGTCTAAACCTTCCTAATGTAAAATTCTCTTTTTTTATAAAACTCTATTCAGTTTCCAAATATTTCTCTTTTATAATTCTATTTATTTTATAAATATTTCGTTTTTATAGTTTTATTTATTTTATAAATATTTCCTTTTATAAAACTCTATTTATTTGATATAAATCCTTTTATATAATTCTATTCATTTCCCAATTTTCCATTTATTATATTTTCCAATAATTTTTTTTTCGAATATTACCTTTTATAATATCCTATTTCTTTCATATATAAATACTTCATTTTCAATATTCACTTTGAAATTTTCCTTTTTACACTCCAGTATTTCATATGGTATTAAAAATACCATATAACATGACCAGTGTCATCATAATCAATCAAAGTTTATATATCACATAATATATCACAATATATGAAAACAAATAGTATTATAAATATTGAGGAATCCAGTTGGATTCCTCCGACCTGTATCCCTGCATCCACAAATGTTAAACAATATAATAACATTGATTTCATTTCGATATGAAATATTCTGATAAACAGAATCAATATTTGATTAACGATTTATATATATATCATTATCTATAATTTCAAACAATCAATCAGAAATTCAATCAAACAATCAACACGTAGATATCAATCATCATTTCTCAATTCTAAATATACTTTATAAAAATATGAACTGGTAGAGTTAGTGAGGTTTACTTATATTGGACAGTTATCGTTAAATAACGATAATTGTCGCTTGATTCTGACAGACAAATTATTTTGCTATAAATTGTAACGAGCTCCTACCCACTTGTAGTCAATCCCATTATGTAGCGTTCATCCATACGATCCCATCGGATCTGACCGTTCGTGATTCTGATATAGTATGAGGTAGTTTTGTATTTTACAAATTTAGATAAGCATTTACATTATTAAATTTCATTTCTATTTCGATTGGGTTTACCCCAAAACTGTCGGCCTATCTCTCTTTACCCGAAATGAACAGTAGTCTTCCCTCTCCAGTTTAATCCCGTAACTCCCTCCTAACGCAAATGGCCATTTCCTCCAGTCTTAAATGCCTCAATCACCCTTTGTTTCTCCTTAAAATTTGAGAACAAAAATCATCTCTAACTTCTCCTCCAAAATCTCTTCAGCGTTGCCACCACCCAGCTAAGCACGCACACACTTTCCCATTTTCGGTTTTAGCCTACAGTGGAAGTCGCAACTTCCACATACCATCACCACACTCCTGATATCAACCACCTTTATCACCAATAGCTTCACCATCGAAAAATTCCATCTTCCCATGCCAAATACCACCAATATGAGATCGTCCTCTCCGTCATGGTTTACCACACGCTCTTCACGCACCCAAATCAAATCCCTTACTGTCGGTTTTTGCCTAAGACTACCGCGACACCCATCACCTACATAAATCAACTCGCCTCACTTTCCTGAACCCAAAACCAACAACGAAACTACATCTCCATTCTCCAAAACCCCCAAATCGGCAACTCTAGATTAACGTTGTCATAAACCATCGCACAAAAATGTGTTCGAATGAACTGAGATGTAGATCAGTTTGAAGAGGTAGAAAAGAGGATTTCGAATATTATTATTTTGAGATTTATATGATTTTTCTTGAATTCTTCTTGATTTTTCTAAAGCGTATTTTCACATTTGATTTTCTGGAGAGGCGGTTACCTTGTTTGACCAGATAAAATGAAATTAGGTTAGGTTGGCATGCTATTTATAGGAAATGATAGCTTAGAAGTTAAACTACTATTTTTATATTAGTTTCTATTCAATTTTCTATTTGTATCTGCACTCTAAAAATCCCTACGAATACACACGATATCTAAAAATCATGAAAATGGACATACAACTAGAATTTGACATTACGGACCCAACGAAACTTGTTTCATCGAATTCCGACTCGTTTGCTCGCACAGCGTATTTTTAGCTGTCAAAATACTGACTTTATTTTACATTAAAATCCCATATGGCCACATACTGACTTCAAAAATCACAAAAACTGAAATTTAACAATAATTTAATATTCCAGATCCAACAAAATTAGTCTCGTCGAAAACGGAGGTCGTTTGCAAAACTGGCTATTTTTAAAGCTCTAAATAACCCCATTTTAAATATAAATATATTTAAAAATAATTAAATTTAATATTTATAAATCAATATTATTGTATATATTCACAATAGAAAATAATACAACTCTATATCGGGATTCACAACTCAATATTCCAAAGTTCCCAGTTATATCGATATTCGATTTATATTTAAATCCTTTTTAAAATATAAATAAACCGTTATAAATTATAAAGGAATTCCATAGAGACTTTTCGAAATTTCGATTTGGACATAACTCAAAATCTATACAATGAAATCTGGAATTTTCTCTTCCATTAGAAATATATAATTCACCAGCTCCGAACGTTTCCTTTTTCACATAAATCCGGCTTAAAACGGATTCTGTATATTCAATTGAAGTTCGAATCACCAAATAATGAACTATCGCGCCATTTCGAGCTCGATTTTAATTATATTACAATTATACATTCAAACTTCATTTAAATAATATATTCGTTACCCGAATTCAAATTCCAAACTGAATTATATATATTTTGAATTGTCCAATTCACACAATATTGTGAATTCCACTATTTCCGACTATTTCAGAAATAAATATATTATTGTATTATTTATATTAATTAAATATTCAATATTATTTAATTTAACGACCATTTAATTCTCTGAATCACTATTTAAATAATTAAATTACTTAATTATAATATCGTAAAAATACGGGACATTACATTCTTCCCCCCTTAAAATAATTTCATCCTCGAAATTGCTAAGGTAGGAAATAAACCCTATTAACTGGGTTAAAAATTATTTGTTTACTACTTATTCAGTTTCAACTGAACCAATTTAATTTCAATTAAATATTTATTCATTCCTATCAACGAAAATTTTCAAAAATCATGAAAATTTTCTAACACCTTAACTTTTCGAAAAATTTCGCCAGCACCTCTTTTGTACTGATCAATAGCTCAAACTCCAACTTGCCTCTCTAGGCCTTCCTCAACCCAAAAGAAAATCAAACAGCCAAGTGGCTTGCCAATTCGGGTCATCAAAATCTCAAACCCATATATAATATAAACTGGTACCTTTTTGCCGGGCATATCAATATATCCTTTCCATGTGTTACCAATTCTTCATATACCAATGTCATTTAAATCATTCGGTTATACCCAAGCCAAATTATGTTCTTAACTCAGATTCCATTTTTAATTTCAACTCTTAACTTACCGGTCCAATTTCATTTCAAATTATCTCCAATCCAATCTAATTCGATATTTTCTATCTCATTTCATTTTCCACTTAACTGGTTTCAATTCAATTTCTATTTCTATTTTCTTTTACAAATTCTAATTTAATTTGTTTTAATTCAAACAATCTTCCCCAAGGATTTTCAAATAGTTTAGCTTTTCTAAAACCAGATATCCCCTTTTAGGATTCAAAACAACTTGCTTTTCCATAAAACAATTTAAAAACAAAAACTTTGGTAGTAATCCATCACTTACAACTCGAAAATGAACACCGATGATGTCATGATCATCATCAGAATCTATTTCCAGCTATCGAAGTGAGTTCAATACTATATCACTTTCAAAACCATATCTAAACTCTTCCATTTTGAAATTCATTTCAAAACACCATTTACAATGCTTTAAAACAATTTAAAATCTCCCAGGATTTTAAAATTCTCTTATATCCAATCCATATTCATTTACAAACACTTATTCAAATTTCTAGAGTTTTAATTCCAATTCTGATTTAAACTCAGATTTAATTCACTTCATAATACTTATACGAAATTTGATTGGTTACTTACATAACTGTTTCAATTATAATCTTATCTGATTATAATCACAACCAACGCATTCATTATACGATAATACTTCAAATATTAATCATACTTTTATATCAAAATATGATTTAGGTAAAATTTTATCATTTACCCTCTTTTCAAAACATACTGTGTTGGTTCATCGTTTTCGAGTATTTAGAAACCCGTACCGATACAGTGGATCAAACAGATTGACCAGAACTTATAAACAACTCAACCAATAAAGCTCCACAATATAAAGTCATTTTATATTAAATAACAAATACGCGCTCATATATATACACTCAAACTCAATCTAGGTTATTGCTAACCCTATCTCTACTGAGTCACGCTACAGAGCCAAGGTAATTACTTAACCTTAAGCTCTGATACCAACTGTAACGACCTGGGTTTTCGCGATCCTGGTTATCGACATAAGCTCAATGTCGACTATCCAGCGTCGAAAATACCAGATAGTTAATGAAAGAAAATAGAGGGTGAGAATAAATAAGATAGAAACTTAGAATAGAAGAAGGAGAAGAACATACAACATCAGAGTAACACGAATCTCACAGCGAAACGAACAACATATAATAGATAACATATCTTTGAAATAAAACAGTATCTGTATACAATACCATTATTAGAGTATAAGACTTACAACACAGTGGAAATAATACTAGCTATATAATCCTGAAGACTCCTGTTCCAGTTCTTCAAGTATCTGTAAAATCCCGACTACTTGACTGTCCATACAAAATTGGGCACCCTAGAGTTTAGGGAAAACAAAGCAAAATAAGCTCTGGGACAGTCATGTGACGGTGTGAGTAAAATCCAATCATTTGTTTAACTTTTAAAATCCTTTCTAAAGAAATGATAATCATAAGACCAATCCACACATAAGCACGGATGGTTTTTACCTTACGATAACCCAAAACATTTCTTTAAAATCAATACTCTTCTGATATTATAATAATGTCTAAATGAAATAAATAGCAATCTAGTGGAAACGCTTTCATCTCATGTTCCACATATATTATATACAATCAAACACCATGGGCACTTATTGGGTAATGGATTTCCAATTATGACAAGATATGGAACCACCTTCCGATCAGTGTACTCTAAAAGCGATACAATGGAGTTCAACAAGAACATCTTGTAACTCGACCACACATGATCAGCCATTCATTTCGCTTGAATGTTCCAAATATATTATCACCTTATGGTTGGTATACCAATATAACCGTTCCCAGGAGATACAGAAGCGAAAGAAGTAACAAATATGAATATTCTCTAGATGGTGACAATATACCCTACTTGGATGCGACCCACTTAGCCATGTTGCCTGCCCGATTTCTGTCATTTCCCAGTTGATGTGGCTTGAGTTCATAACGTATTTTTTAAAAGATCACTCCTTCATCTACTTTGAATGCCACATCGTCATACCCGTCAAATCAAAAATTGATTCCCCCAAAAATACCATGGATATAAGCTAAGAGAAACGAATTCCTCCACCACCAACGTAAATATGTTTGGAACGATCAACTTACACGATCTACCTGATATACTCTATCAGACATTCGTCCATTCAAGTTGTCCTAGGACTGGACAATCTGACGGAATTATTCTGTAAATCCATCTTAGGCAATTTCTACCTAGGATTTACTGAACAACCCTTGTATAACTCCGTCTTCAATTATCTTCATCATATTTGATCACACCGCTAACGACCATACAGAGTGGTTTTCAGATAATTTATCTGATTCCGGTCTCTCCTATTGACAATGGAAATGGTTAAAAACTTTGATCGTCAATGATTCAACTATCAAAGAAAAACATGTGTGCAAACAACGATATTATTTCCAGACGGAAATTCTATCGATCAGTCATCAATCAACATTTATTCATTTCCCCATTTCTCGTTTCCATATATTAATCAAATCCTTATTTTCAAATTTTAGAAAATATACGTTATTAACTTTGGAAAACGTTTCCATTTCTGATTCATGCATCACTATCTTTTCACATATATCAGTCTCTAACTGCAAACTAGTAAGAGAACAACCCCCTACGTATTAACCCCGAAGGCCGAAACCAACATCAGATCAATACCCAGATAGCTTTTCAATTTAACTAATCTCCAATCAGTTTCTAATTTCAGTACTTCCATTTTAAATTCCTATTTCAAACTCCAAATTCCTTTATAATATTTTATTTGCAAAATATTTACTTTAAATCAATATCATGTTACTCCCGTGTGCGAAGCACGAGTCTAAACCTTCCTAATGTAAAGTTCTCTTTTTTATAAAACTCTATTCATTATCTGAGACGACCCGAAATCCCAGACCGGGGTTATCTTTTGGAATATAACACAGAAACAGATAATAGCAGAACAAAATTAAATAAATACACCAGATAATGAACAATAAAATATACTGGATAAAAGTAATTATCAGAGTTACACAGTATACAGGATCTTACTTAGTACAAATACAGTTCAGCAATACATAAATGTCTACAGCGGAAATAAACAAAATATGTACAATAGGAGCTGAACAACATAAAAAGAGATAAATGATAGAATCCATCTTCAGCTCCAGCTATCCAGAAAGAACCAGCTAAACCTGAATACAAGGCTGCCCGTGTAGAAAAAGGGGCACCCGAGTTTGAAAGTGAAACAAACTACGAGTCAGTCATGGGACTGGTATGAGAAATCTACTCAACACATATATAATTTGGCTAATCACAGGACCACGCCACTTTCGTGGAACGGGTTTACTCCATTGGATTGCCAGTGCTTTAAAACAAATCTTTCTTTTAAACATCGCTATGCTTTTTATAAAAATGAAACCGTTATAAGACTCAGTTCCCATCACACAATGCAACGCAAGCCGGAGGATAGAGTTTTACCTTATAACGGTCAAAATATGCTTGATACGAACAAAACAAAGGCATTTGATATTATTGCTAGTGTCAATATGTTTTGAAAACAATTTCAAATCATAACTATCAATCATAGACGGCATTAATGCCCCATACCACTATGTCGCCATATATAGGTATACAATCAAAACCGCACGATCACGTATTTGGAAATTGGATTTCCATCATGAACCAAGGCAAAAGATAGTCCTTACCGAATTCGAGACGCTCTAGCCCGTGTCCCAGGACCCAGACACAGGTGGGCCCTTGGATCGTCAGGGCCGGTCCACCGATGTGGATTAAAATTCCTGAACACTGCGTTTCCCCGCCCTTTGGGGCGTCAACGAGCCAACGAATGACTCCATCGGACCCGGATCGTCCGATCAAACCGAGGCGCCTCGCAACAGCAACAACCACTTAGGTGAAAGGTATATAAATGTCAGGGCTGGTAGGTCACTGACACCACCCTAGCTAGAAAGAAACGCAGGCCTTCCCTGATGTCCTCTCCCGTTTTAGGTTCATACCGGGGTGTGAGGCTCGCGAATTTACGTTATACACAAAGCTACGCCACACAGGCGGTGCTTTGATCATCACCACAAGACTTTGCTTTTCAACAGAAGCCCTGATCACTGCATCTTAGCATGCCACACCGGCAATTCATGCCATGCGACTGATGTCCATCGATATACTACCTCTGAGCTCGTGCGTCTCAGAGAGGGGCGTTAAGCAAAAGAATAAATTCTCCGCCGCCAAACAAATGTATATTCAACAGAAATCAATCAACACAGAATAAACTCCACTGTCAGACACACAGTCCATTTACAAGTCCGTTCTGGGTCTGAACGAAACCGGAGGCACTAAATACCTCGCAAACCCATCGATCACCACGTACGTCTGGACGATCACCACTCATTATCCATATTTCGGGATGCCTCCCAATCAGGACCTCGGTTACCATCCAAACGAGGTGAAGATCTCCGGTCTTCGACCATCGTCTTCATCTTCAAATTTTCAATCGTCGGTCAATCATTTGAAAGGAGAATTAACTCGGCCATTTCAAATAATTCACGTATATTTAGAATTTCAAATCAATTTATTTCAATGGTTAAATTATTCGACAACACCAACTTTGTTCTTTAATGTAATTTTCACACCAAACACATTCAACCATCAAACACAACATAAATCGAGCAAATTCAGCTTATTTCCATTCCATATTGTTTATGATATTTTATAACGATTTATCGCTATTTTTATTTATTTTAAAATAGCTAATTTATTCAAAACGACGCTTCGGGCCATAAAGCGGCCGTGGCGCTGTTTTTCTTTAGATTTGATTTACACATATCTGAAAATCTAACCGTTGGATCCTCATAAAATTTACCTCATTAGAAAGGTCTTTTCAAAACGAATCCAACGGTTCCAGTTTTGGGAAAATCCGACGGTCGGATCTCCCGGTACAATCGTTTGAATTTTCGATTTCAAAATACGAACTGCAGCGTCGTTATTCGATTAAATATATATAATTATATTTATATATATATAAATATAATCGCTTCTGGCGCTGTTTTTCATCAGATTTGAATTAAACATTCCAGACAATCCAACCGTTGGATTTTTACAAGGTTGGTGCCGTTGGAAAGATTATTCCAAGGCGAACCCGACGGTTGAGGTTTCGGGAAAATCCAATGGTCGGATTCCCCGCATTAGTTGTTTGAAATCACGGTTTCAAAACACGAACTGCACGACTACGTTTCGTTTTAATTTTATTTATATTTATATAAATATAGTTCATTCAATGATTTCAATATCGTTTTCACTTCAAATATTTCACTAACGCCTTAAATTTTTGGAAAATTTCGCCATAACCTCCCCTGCACCGGGAGCATCGGGAAATCGCAAATAGCTTTCCCGGTCCTTCTAATCTCAAAAAGAAAAAGAAAAAGCCAAGCGGCTAGCCAACAGGCTCATAAAATCATCACCCAAACAAAACAGTAAATGTGTACCTATTTGTCGGGCACAAAATTTTATTCCTCTTCTCTAGCCCCTTTGCTATAACTTGTTCAATGAATATGCATGTACATATATATATACAGTTCTTATCATTTATCATTTCCTATTCAACTTCATATTTGATTTCTATTTGGTTTAAAAACACCATTCATTCTAATGTTACATAAATAGGTGCAAATCATTTCATTAGCTAATTAATGAATATTTCAACTCATATATGTTTATTTTGAACAAGTGGCTATTTTTTTTTTACACTTCACATTTCAACGATTTATGCATACAATAAAAATGTGATTTTTATTGTAAAACAATTCATTTCAAAACACTATTTTTCTATATAGTTCATATAGGTGACAAAATAGGATTTTATATATATAGATAAAAGGTGATTTTTATTATCAAACAATTTATTTCAAAATATGAATACCATTCAACACATGAATTTCTAATCAACGAACGAATATCAATTCAACACATGAATGTTTTCTATAGTTTCTATATATAGATAAAAATGTGATTTTTATTATCAAACAATTTATTTCAAAATATGAATACCATTCAACACACGAATTTCTAATCAACGAATGAATATCAATTCAACACATGAAGGTTTTCTATAGTTTCTATATATAGATAAAAATGTGATTTTTATTATCAAACAATTTATTTCAAAATATGAATACCATTCAACACATGAATTTCTAATCAACGAATGAATATCAATTCAACACATGAAGGTTTTCTATAGTTTCTATATATAGATAAAAATGTGATTTTTATTATCAAACAATTTATTTCAAAATATGAATACCATTCAACACATGAATTTTCTAATCAACGAATGAATATCAATTCAACACATGAATGTTTTCTATAGTTTCTATATATAGATAAAAATGTGATTTTTATTATCAAACAATTTATTTCAAAATATGAATACCATTCAACACATGAATTTTCTAATCAACGAATGAATATCAATTCAACACATGAATGTTTTCTATAGTTTCTATATATAGATAAAAATGTGATTTTTATATTTAAAACGCGAATACCATCCAACACATGAATTTCTAATCAACGAATGAATATCAATTCAACACATGAAGGTTTTCTATTCAATGAATAAATATAGTTTAAGCATATGAAAATAATTCAAACACACGAATATTATTCAAAATTTCGGCAGCATAACGGCAGGGTAGTTAAAACCGGGACCGTCCCTAGTACGGCTCCTCGCTCTACCTTAAAACCTCGCGGTTTTTGACAATGGGGATCATGCATCTAGTTCGCACGCAGGCGGCATGTATATATTTATTTCATTTCCACAAACTAATCCTATGTGGTTTCAACCAAATATTTCTCAACCACAAATGGGTATTTTTCAACCACAATCAACCAATATCAATCACAAACAATCCCAAACAATCATTCGCTATCAATCAATTTTCACAACAATTTCAACCAATAAATATCGTCCATGGTTTGTGGACGGGGGGCGTATATATATATATATATATATATATATATATATTTATATTTATATATAGCAATTCACTTTTACTTCAACTCATATGTAATTTTTAAATCAGAAATCTCACCGAATAGCTAATTCAATCCCACGACTCTTCTTCGCATAAATCTTCGTCGATCTCGCCTTTTGTCGCTTTCGTTGCCCGTATTCTCTACATATGTAAAAATCGAATTTTTACTTCGTTATTCAATATATAACCATTGCATTTCAAAAATATAGATTCCGCCTTTTCAAAAATAAAGATTATATTTTTAATATTCCTATGATGTAAAAATTATATTTTTATTACTTTAAAAATATAAGAATCATATCTTACTCCTTCTACTTAATAAAAATTCCGTCTTTTCTATTTTAAAAATATGATCTTTTCTATTCTAAAAAATCTGATCTTTTTCTTTTTAAAGTTCTAATCTTTTTCTATTTAAAATTCAAGTCTTTTTCTATTTAAAGTTCAAATCTTTTTCCTTTTTTAAATCTTAAAATAAAATCAGTTTTTAAACCTTTTAAAAATCAGTTTTAAATTCTTTTGAAAATCAGTTTTAAATCCTTTTAAAAAAAAGTCAGTTTTAAATTCTTTTAAAAAAAATCAGTTTTAACCTTTTAAAAAAATCAGTTTTACAGAATTAAAATAAAAATAAAAATAAAATAAAATACTTACTTTAACCTGCGAAGAAGGGGGGGGGGAAAGAAGACGTCGGCGGCAGGAGGCGGAGCAGGCGAAGCGGAGGGGCACGGCGGTCTTCGGTGATGGCGTCGCGATGCTTCAGGGGGGGCTCGCGAATTGGGCAGGGAGGGTTTGGGTGCGTCGAGGTGGAGAGGATCGGGATCGGAGGGTGGAGCGGGGCACGGCGGTCGTGGGTGGTCTTCGGTGGTGGCGTCGCCGTCGATAGTTTTAGGGGTTTTTTTTTCTGTTTAATGAAATCGGGGGGGGGGGGGGGGCAGAAAGAAAGATAAAGGGAGGGAATTAAATTTTTTTTATTATTATTTAATTATTTAATTTTGCAAAAAGTTGACTTTTACATACGACCTCTAAACGAGGCCCACCGCCTGCCGTCCATAGCGTTTAACCCCCATTCCGAACACAATGGGATATGTATCGCAAGCTGATTTGATCGTTACAATCAGTTTCCGTTGAATTTTCATTTAAATCACTATATTGAATTTTAAACGTACATTTCAAATTACCGGGGTCACATACTAACACTAAAAATTCCAGAAAAATATTTTCTAGCTTCGTATTGACGATACGGTCCTAACAAAACTAGTTTCGTCGAATTCTGAGACCGTTGGAAAAATGGCCAATTTCCAGTCGATTAAAATCAACTGAAACTGGTCAAACACGTTTTCTTTTGCCACGCTCACATATTGATTCGAAAAATTATGAAATTTGAAACCTAGCAATAACTTGACATCACGGATCCAACAAAAGTGGTTTCGTCGAAATCCGAGGTCGTATGCAAAATGTCCATTTTTAAGGGCCTGAATTCCATAGCGACTATTCAGAATTTTCAACTGGACATATCTTTTGATTCCCGCTATCAAATTTCGATTTGTCAGATTCGTTGGAAAGGTATTCACTAACAGATTTAAATATTTTTGGTTTCACTAAAATCCGGATTGTTTTGCACCCGGTACAGTCCGACAAAGTTTGAATTCAATTTTTTTTTGAAATTGCCACGCCATTTCAGTCCTTGTTTATAATTATAATTAATTATATTCGTTTTCAATTGTCGATTCAAACTCAGTTTTCATCGCCATTATTTAAAATATTTATTTTAAATATTTAAAATCCATTATTTTAGCCAATTTAAAAATTTTAAATTGGTTCAGATTTTCTGGGTCGTTACAATCTCCCCCACTTAAAACTTTTCGTCCCTGAAAAGGAACAAAGTCGAAAGTGGTTTGATAAATCTACAATCACACAACACAACAACCGACCCAATTGTTTTTAACCTTCAAAAATATACTAATTAATCTCTATACTCTTTTCAAAATCATTCAGCCTATAGAACTTAAAAGTGCACATCCATGAAAAGAAAATAACAACAGAGTAGAGAATTAAATGGTAATGCAAAGTATGGTAAATGTACCTTGCACTGGAGTCAATCAGAGATATCCACTCGGCATCTAGGATAAGCTTTCTGAATGCTCTCCTCAGTTTCCCAAGTACAATCTCGCGGATCTCCACTCCATTGCACTTTGACTAAGCGAACCTTCTTGTTCCTCAGCTCTTTGGTTTCTTTGCCTATTATCTTTAGCGGCTCTCGCCTCACAGCTAATTCTGGAGTAATTTCAATATCCTGCTGAGCTGCTTCTTCCACGATCAAGTCTGGATCATGAACGTGCTTTCGAAGTTGAGATATATGAAATACATCATGCACTCCAGGCAACCAGTCTGGCAATTTAACTTTATATGCGAGAGTCCCAATCCGTTCCAGAATAGGAAACAGACCTATGAATTTGGGCGCCAACTTTCCAGTTTTACCGAACCGGATAACTCCTCTCATCGACGATACTTTCAAATATACATAGTCACCAACTTCAAAGGATACATCCCTTCTTCTTCTATCGGCATAGCTCTTTTGTCGGCTTTGAGCGGCGAGTAATCGCTTCTTAATAAAATCGACTTTGTCGGCAGCTTCGCGAATCATATCAGGCCCTAACACAAGTCTATTTCCAGGCTCGACCCAACAAGCAGGAGATCGGCACGGTCTACCATACAATGCTTCGAATGGCGACATTGTCAGACTCGCCTGGTAGCTGTTGTTATAAGAGAATTCAGCCAAATGCAGATGGTCTTCCCATGATCCACCGAAATCTAGAACACAAGCCCGCAATAGATCTTCTAAAATGCGATTCACCCTCTCAGTCTGACCGTCTGTCTGAGGATGATAAGCGGTGCTCAAGTTTAACTTCGTTCCCAGCTCGACTTGAAATGCCTCCCAGAATTTACTAGTAAATATTGTATCTCTATCACTTACTATGCTGAGTGGCACTCCATGTAGTCTAACTATTTCCCTGAAGTATATCTGCGCCAGACTTTGAGCAGTTCTGTTTGATCTGACAGGTATGAAATGGGCGGTCTTCGTGAAACGATCTACGATCACCCAAATACTGTCATTTCCTTTTCTGGTTCTGGGCAAACCATCAATGAAATCCATAGAAATATGTTCCCACTTCCAACCAGGAACTTCTAGTGGTTGTAACAATCCAGCCAATTTCTGTTGGTCGCTTTTAACTAGCTGGCAAGTAGGGCATCGGCTAACGTATATCGAAACGTCTCTTTTCATAGCCTTCCACCAGAATGTTCTTTTGAGATCGTTATACATTTTGGCCACACCAGGATGGATACTCAGCTTGGACTTGTGACACTCGTCTAACACTTCCCTTTTTAGCTCAGGAATGTCAGGAACACAAATCCTTCCTTTTAACCTCAAGGTCTCGTCGTTATCTATTTGGAAACACGAGGGTTCGCCTTTCTGAATCCTTTTTATCATATCTTTAATAAAGTTATCCTCCTTCTGAAGAATAGATATTTTGTCAATCAAGGATGTCGTGATAATAAAGCTGGCGATCATTACATTCTTTCGGCTCAGAGCATCGGCCACGACATTGGCTTTTCCTAGAGTGTATATAATTTCAAAGTCATATGCTGCAAGAAACTCCAGCCAACGCTGCTGCCTCAAATTCAGGTCTTTCTGAGTGAACAGATACTTTAACGACTGGTGATCTGTAAACAGTTCAAATCTCTCACCCAGAAGATAATGTCTCCAGATTTTCAAGGCGAATACTATAGCCAATAACTCAAGATCATGAGTTACATAGTTTTTCTCGTGCGGTTTCAGTTGACGGCTAGCATAAGCAATCACTTGGCCTCTTTGCATTAACACTGCGCCAAGGTCTTCTCTAGAAGCATCAGTCCAGACTTTTAAATCCTGGTTGCCATCGATGATGGTTAACACTGGGGCTGTCGTTAGTCTCAACTTTAGCTCTTCAAAAGCCTCCTCACTTTCTGGGGTCCATTTGAATTTAGAGTGCTTCTTTGTAAGCTTCGTTAAGTGACCAGATATCTTCGAAAAGTCTTTAACGAACTTTCGGTAAAGGCTAGCCAATCCGAGAAAACTGCGGACTTCAGTGGGAGTACTGGGCTGTTTCCAATTCTGAATAGCTGTGATTTTGCTTGGATCCACAGCGATTCCATCTTTCGATACGACATGGCCCAGAAATTTCACTTCATCTTGCCAGAATATACATTTGGAAAACTTGGCTTTCAATACATTCCGTCTCAGAATTTCTAGAACCTGTTCCAGATGCTTTTCATGCTCGGCCTTTGATTTAGAGAAGATTAGGATATCGTCAATGAAAACCAGAACAAATTTATTCAAAACTCCTCTGAACACTCTGTTCATCAGATCGACGAAGTAAGCTGGAGCGTTACATAAGCCGAACGGCATTACTAACCACTCGTAGAATAAGTCGGGGCCTCTGAACGCTGTCATTGGAACACACTCTTCGGCAATTCGAAGTTGTTGGAAGCCTGTAGCTAGGTCCATTCGTGAGAATACTTGTGCTCCATTTAATCGATCCAACAAATCATCTATCCGCGGCAATGTATATTTGTTCTTTATTGTCTGTTTGTTCAGATCATGATAATCCACACATAGACGTAGAGTACCGTCAGATTTTGGGACAAATACCACGGCTGCACCCCAATCAGAGAAACTAGGCCTGATCAGACCTTTCCATACGAGCTGTCGTGTTTGATTGTCCAATTCTTCCTTCTCTTTCAAGGACATTCTTCGAATAGCGTGAACTACCGGCCTTGCATTCGGAATCAAAGCAATTTTGAAATCTATTTCTCTCTGCGGAGGTAAGCGAACAACTTCCTCGAATACATCCGCATAGTTCTTGACGACAGGAATATCTTTGATGAGGTCGGGAATATTCTCTGCAACTTCAGGGACATTTTCTATTTGGTCTAGAGAAACATTTAGAGCTGCCCAGAAGTCTTTTCTATTAGCATTCCGACCTTCACACGGTATGGTTATATAATCCCTGATTTAATCTTAGCTCTAACAACTCTCTCGGCGCATCTAACCTCTGCTTCATATTTGGTTAACCAATCCAATCCCAAAATAAGATCGAATTCATCAAAATTCATGACAACAGAGATAATAGGGAATTTATAGCAAGAAAAAGAGACGGGTACTGCACAAACCCAACTGAGATTGATGGAACCTCCAACTGGATTTCGGACAGTCATTGGCTCTTTGAGCTTCTTCAAATTCAAATCCAATTTCTTGACTGCACCTTTGGCAATGAAACTTCGTGACGCGCCTGTGTCAAACAGTACTTTGACTGGAATGTTTTTGACACTAAGCATGCCTTCTAAAACATCGGCCCTTTCTTGACTAGCTGAGGGCTCGGAAATTTCTGCTACTTCATTCACTTGAACTATTCCAGGCTTTCTGAATAGCGGGCAGTTTTTCTCAATATGACCAGCTTGATGGCACTTCCGGCATTTCCTACCTTCTCGAGCCTTCCCACCGGGTTTGAATCCACCTTTGCTTCGTTTCTTTAAGGGCCCACAATTTATCGACAAATGCCCCTTTTGATGGCAGTTATTGCAAACGGCAGTTGTGACAGGTTCTTTTTCAGATCTAGCCCTTTTTTGACTTACCTTAAGCTCTTTACTGACCTCAGACCTCATACTGGCTTCAGGAATATCAGTTTCCGACTCTGCTTTGTCACTACAACAAACTTCTTCTTCATCGCGCAACATTCCTTTCTTATGGAGGTCTTCATACTGATAAGCCATGTAAATCATTTCTGGAAAAGGAAGCTTCACATGCCCCAATACTTTATTCTGGTATTTCCTTTGAAGTCCATGAATAAATCTCAGATTTTTCCTTTTTGGGTCTTTAATCAGATGAGGAGCAAAGTGAGCAAGTTCGTTGAATTTCTTATGATATTCTGGGATGGTCATATCTCCTTGTATTAGATAAGAAAATTCATCACATAATCTCTCGGTTGCTTCGGGAGGAGTAAATCTTTCTAGGAAAATCACTTTGAATCTGTCCCAAGTGATATCACCTTCTGGATTATCTTTGATGATTGTTTCCCACCAGATTAAAGCTTCTTCTTTGAGCGCCCAAGATGCTACTAACCGTTTCTGGTCATCTCTCAGCTGGATATGCTCAAAGATTCTCTCGACAGAACTCATCCAAGCTTGAGTTTGAATAATAGATTCATTGCCCGAGAATTGTGCTCCACCCAGATTTCGATATCTCTTAAATAGAGCCTCTAGATCGGGTTCTGTATTCCTTCTGTTTCTAGCACTCGTTTTTCTTGTACTTCTGCAATTAGCAGATCAAGTGTCAGGTCACAGAAAAGGTATTTTAAAATATAGAGACAAATACTTGAAGTGTAAATGTGTCTATCGAGGTGTAATTTCATTCTGCTTTACTCATACAAGGATATTACTGATCCTATCTGTATAGAGTTACCCGTCCTAGAACACTACTGGTTCTATTTCTGACGAGTTCATTCAAATGTTATATTCCAGAACTAAGCTTAACCAAAGCTCTGATACCACGATGAGACGACCCGAAATCCCGTTCTCACGGAGACCAGGGTTATCTTTTGGAATATAACACAGAAACAGATAATAGCAGAACAAAATTAAATAAATACACCAGATAATGAACAATAAAATATACTGGATAAAAGTAATCATCAGAGTTACACAGTATACAGGATCTTACTTAGTACAAATACAGTTCAGCGATACATAAATGTCTACAGCGGAAATAAACAAAATATGTACAATAGGAGCTGAACAGCATAAAAAGAGATAAATGATAGAATCCATCTTCGGCTCCAGCTATCCAGAAAGAACCAGCTAAACCTGAATACAAGGCTGCCCGTGTAGAAAAAGGGGCACCCGAGTTTGAAAGTGAAACAAACTACGAGTCAGTCATGGGACTGGTATGAGAAATCTACTCAACACATATATAATTTGGCTAATCACAGGACCACGCCACTTTCGTGGAACGGGTTTACTCCATTGGATTGCCAGTGCTTTAAAACAAATCTTTCTTTTAAACATCGCTATGCTTTTTATAAAAATGAAACCGTTATAAGACTCAGTTCCCATCACACAATGCAACGCAAGCCGGAGGATAGAGTTTTACCTTATAACGGTCAAAATATGCTTGATACGAACAAAACAAAGGCATTTGATATTATTGCTAGTGTCAATATGTTTTGAAAACAATTTCAAATCATAACTATCAATCATAGACGGCATTAATGCCCCATACCACTATGTCGCCATATATAGGTATACAATCAAAACCGCACGATCACGTATTTGGAAATTGGATTTCCATCATGAACCAAGGCAAAAGATAGTCCTTACCGAATTCGAGACGCTCTAGCCCGTGTCCCAGGACCCAGACACAGGTGGGCCCTTGGATCGTCAGGGCCGGTCCACCGATGTGGATTAAAATTCCTGAACACTGCGTTTCCCCGCCCTTTGGGGCGTCAACGAGCCAACGAATGACTCCATCGGACCCGGATCGTCCGATCAAACCGAGGCGCCTCGCAACAGCAACAACCACTTAGGTGAAAGGTATATAAATGTCAGGGCTGGTAGGTCACTGACACCACCCTAGCTAGAAAGAAACGCAGGCCCTCCCTGATGTCCTCTCCCGTTTTAGGTTCATACCGGGGTGTGAGGCTCGCGAATTTACGTTATACACAAAGCTACGCCACACAGGCGGTGCTTTGATCATCACCACAAGACTTTGCTTTTCAACAGAAGCCCTGATCACTGCATCTTAGCATGCCACACCGGCAATTCATGCCATGCGACTGATGCCCATCGATATACTACCTCTGAGCTCGTGCGTCTCAGAGAGGGGCGTTAAGCAAAAGAATAAATTCTCCGCCGCCAAACAGATGTATATTCAACAGAAATCAATCAACACAGAATAAACTCCACTGTCAGACACACAGTCCATTTACAAGTCCGTTCTGGGTCTGAACGAAACCGGAGGCACTAAATACCTCGCAAACCCATCGATCACCACGTACGTCTGGACGATCACCACGCATTATCCATATTTCGGGATGCCTCCCAATCAGGACCTCGGTTACCATCCAAACGAGGTGAAGATCTCCGGTCTTCGACCATCGTCTTCATCTTCAAATTTTCAATCGTCGGTCAATCATTTGAAAGGAGAATTAACTCGGCCATTTCAAATAATTCACGTATATTTAGAATTTCAAATCAATTTATTTCAATGGTTAAATTATTCGACAACACCAACTTTGTTCTTTAATGTAATTTTCACACCAAACACATTCAACCATCAAACACAACATAAATCGAGCAAATTCAGCTTATTTCCATTCCATATTGTTTATGATATTTTATAACGATTTATCGCTATTTTTATTTATTTTAAAATAGCTAATTTATTCAAAACGACGCTTCGGGCCATAAAGCGGCCGTGGCGCTGTTTTTCTTTAGATTTGAAAATCTAACCGTTGGATCCTCATAAAATTTACCTCATTAGAAAGGTCTTTTCAAAACGAATCCAACGGTTCCAGTTTCGGGAAAATCCGACGGTCGGATCTCCCGGTACAATCGTTTGAATTTTCGATTTCAAAATACGAACTGCAGCGTCGTTATTCGATTAAATATATATAATTATATTTATATGTATATAAATATAATCGCTTCTGGCGCTGTTTTTCATCAGATTTGAATTAAACATTCCAGACAATCCAACCGTTGGATTTTTACAAGGTTGGTGCCGTTGGAAAGATTATTCCAAGGCGAACCCGACGGTTGAGGTTTCGGGAAAATCCAATGGTCGGATTCCCCGCATTAGTTGTTTGAAATCACGGTTTCAAAACACGAACTGCACGACTACGTTTCGTTTTAATTTTATTTATATTTATATAAATATAGTTCATTCAATGATTTCAATATCGTTTTCACTTCAAATATTTCACTAACGCCTTAAATTTTTGGAAAATTTCGCCATAACCTCCCCTGCACCGGGAGCATCGGGAAATTGCAAATAGCTTTCCCGGTCCTTCTAATCTCAAAAAGAAAAAGAAAAAGCCAAGCGGCTAGCCAACAGGCTCATAAAATCATCACCCAAACAAAACAGTAAATGTGTACCTATTTGTCGGGCACAAAATTTTATTCCTCTTCTCTAGCCCCTTTGCTATAACTTGTTCAATGAATATGCATGTACATATATATATACAGTTCTTATCATTTATCATTTCCTATTCAACTTCATATTTGATTTCTATTTGGTTTAAAAACACCATTCATTCTAATGTTACATAAATAGGTGCAAATCATTTCATTAGCTAATTAATGAATATTTCAACTCATATATGTTTATTTTGAACAAGTGGCTATTTTTTTTTTACACTTCACATTTCAACGATTTATGCATACAATAAAAATGTGATTTTTATTGTAAAACAATTCATTTCAAAACACTATTTTTCTATATAGTTCATATAGGTGACAAAATAGGATTTTATATATATAGATAAAAGGTGATTTTTATTATCAAACAATTTATTTCAAAATATGAATACCATTCAACACATGAATTTCTAATCAACGAACGAATATCAATTCAACACATGAATGTTTTCTATAGTTTCTATATATAGATAAAAATGTGATTTTTATTATCAAACAATTTATTTCAAAATATGAATACCATTCAACACATGAATTTCTAATCAACGAATGAATATCAATTCAACACATGAAGGTTTTCTATAGTTTCTATATATAGATAAAAATGTGATTTTTATTATCAAACAATTTATTTCAAAATATGAATACCATTCAACACATGAATTTCTAATCAACGAATGAATATCAATTCAACACATGAAGGTTTTCTATAGTTTCTATATATAGATAAAAATGTGATTTTTATTATCAAACAATTTATTTCAAAATATGAATACCATTCAACACATGAATTTTCTAATCAACGAATGAATATCAATTCAACACATGAATGTTTTCTATAGTTTCTATATATAGATAAAAATGTGATTTTTATTATCAAACAATTTATTTCAAAATATGAATACCATTCAACACATGAATTTTCTAATCAACGAATGAATATCAATTCAACACATGAATGTTTTCTATAGTTTCTATATATAGATAAAAATGTGATTTTTATATTTAAAACGCGAATACCATCCAACACATGAATTTCTAATCAACGAATGAATATCAATTCAACACATGAAGGTTTTCTATTCAATGAATAAATATAGTTTAAGCATATGAAAATAATTCAAACACACGAATATTATTCAAAATTTCGGCAGCATAACGGCAGGGTAGTTAAAACCGGGACCGTCCCTAGTACGGCTCCTCGCTCTACCTTAAAACCTCGCGGTTTTTGACAATGGGGATCATGCATCTAGTTCGCACGCAGGCGGCATGTATATATTTATTTCATTTCCACAAACTAATCCTATGTGGTTTCAACCAAATATTTCTCAACCACAAATGGGTATTTTTCAACCACAATCAACCAATATCAATCACAAACAATCCCAAACAATCATTCGCTATCAATCAATTTTCACAACAATTTCAACCAATAAATATCGTCCATGGTTTGTGGACGGGGGGCGTATATATATATATATTTATATATAGCAATTCACTTTTACTTCAACTCATATGTCATTTTTAAATCAGAAATCTCACCGAATAGCTAATTCAATCCCACGACTCTTCTTCGCATAAATCTTCGTCGATCTCGCCTTTTGTCGCTTTCGTTGCCCGTATTCTCTACATATGTAAAAATCGAATTTTTACTTCGTTATTCAATATATAACCATTGCATTTCAAAAATATAGATTCCGCCTTTTCAAAAATAAAGATTATATTTTTAATATTCCTATGATGTAAAAATTATTTTTTTATTACTTTAAAAATATAAGAATCATATCTTACTCCTTCTACTTAATAAAAAATCCGTCTTTTCTATTTTAAAAATATGATCTTTTCTATTCTAAATAATCTGATCTTTTTCTTTTTAAAGTTCTAATCTTTTTCTATTTAAAATTCAAGTCTTTTTCTATTTAAAGTTCAAATCTTTTTCCTTTTTTAAATCTTAAAATAAAATCAGTTTTTAAACCTTTTAAAAATCAGTTTTAAATTCTTTTGAAAATCAGTTTTAAATCCTTTAAAAAAAAGTCAGTTTTAAATTCTTTTTAAAAAAATCAGTTTTAACCTTTTAAAAAAAATCAGTTTTACAGAATTAAAATAAAAATAAAAATAAAATAAAATACTTACTTTAACTTGTGAAGAAGGGGGGGGGGGGAAGAAGACGTCGGCGGCAGGAGGCGGAGCAGGCGAAGCGGAGGGGCACGGCGGTCTTCGGTGATGGCGTCGCGATGCTTCAGGGGGGCTCGCGAATTGGGCAGGGAGGGTTTGGGTGCGTCGAGGTGGAGAGGATCGGGATCGGAGGGTGGAGCGGGGCACGGCGGTCGTGGGTGGTCTTCGGTGGTGGCTTCGTCGTCGATAGTTTTAGGGTTTTTTTTCTGTTTAATGAAATCGGGGGGGGGGGGGGGGGTAGAAAGAAAGATAAAGGGAGGGAATTAAAATTTGGGTATTTAATTATTTAATTTTGCAAAAAGTTGACTTTTACATATGACCTCTAAACGAGGCCCACCGCCTGCCGTCCATAGCGTTTAACCCCCATTCCGAACACAATGGGATATGTATCGCAAGCTGATTTGATCGTTACAATCAGTTTCCGTTGAATTTTCATTTAAATCACTATATTGAATTTTAAACGTACATTTCAAATTACCGGGGTCACATACTAACACTAAAAATTCCAGAAAAATATTTTCTAGCTTCGTATTGACGATACGGTCCTAACAAAACTAGTTTCGTCGAATTCTGAGACCGTTGGAAAAATGGCCAATTTCCAGTCGATTAAAATCAACTGAAACTGGTCAAACACATTTTCTTTTTCCACGCTCACATATTGATTCGAAAAATTATGAAATTTGAAACCTAGCAATAACTTGACATCACGGATCCAACAAAAGTGGTTTCGTCGAAATCCGAGGTCGTATGCAAAATGTCCATTTTTAAGGGCCTGAATTCCATAGCGACTATTCAGAATTTTCAACTGGACATATCTTTTGATTCCCGCTATCAAATTTCGATTTGTCAGATTCGTTGGAAAGGTATTCACTAACAGATTTAAATATTTTTGGTTTCACTAAAATCCGGACTGTTTTGCACCTGATACAGTCCGACAAAGTTTGAATTCAATTTTTTTTTGAAACTGCCACCATTTCAGGCCTTGTTTATAATTATAATTAATTATATTCGTTTTCAATTGTCGATTCAAACTCAGTTTTCATCGCCATTATTTAAAATATTTATTTTAAATATTTAAAATCCATTATTTTAGCCAATTTAAAAATTTTAAATTGGTTCAGATTTTCTGGGTCGTTACATTATCCAAATATTTCCCTTTTATAATTCTATTTATTTTATAAATATATCCTTTTTATAATTTTATTTATTTTTAAAAATATTTCCTTTTATAAAATTCTATTTATTATATGTAAATCCTTTTATATAATTCTATTAATTTCCCAATTTTCCATTTATTATATTTTCCAGTTTTTGTTTTTTTTTCAAATATTACCTTCTATAATATCCTATTTCTTTCATATATAAATATTTCATTTTCAATATTCACTTTGAAAATTTCCCTTTTACATTCCAGTATTTCATATGGTATTTAAAATACCAAATAACATGACCAGTGTCATCATAATTAATCACAGATTATATATCACAATATGTATCACAATATATGAAAACAAATAGTATTATAAATATTGAGGAATCTAGTTGGATTCCTCCGACCTGTTTCCCTGCATCCACAGATGTTAAACAATATAATAACATCGATTTCATTTCGATACGAAATATTCTAATAAACAGAATCAATATTTGATTAACGATTTATATATATATCGTTATCTATAATTTCAAACAGTCAATCAACAATTCAATCAAACAATCAACACACAGATATCAATCATCATTTCTCAATTCTAAATATACATTACAAAAATATGAACTGGTAGAGTTAGTGAGGTTTACCCACATTAGACAGTTATCGTTAAATAACGATAATTGTCGCTTGATTCTGACAGACAATTTATTTTTCTACAAATTATAACGAGCTCCAATCCACTCCTAGTCAATTCCATTGTGTAGTGTTCGTCCATACGATCCCATTGGATCTGATCGTTCGTGATTCTGATATCATATGAGGTAGTTATGTATTTTACAAATTTAGATAAGCATTTACATTATTAAATTTCATTTCTATTTCAATTGGGCTCACCCCAAAGCCGTCGGCCCAACTCCCTTCACCCGAAATGAATAGTAGTCTTCCCTCTCCAGTTTAATCCCATAACTCCCTCCTAACGCAAATGACCATTTCCTCCAGTCTTAAATGCCTCAATCACCCTTTGTTTCTCCTTAAAAATTGAGAACAAAAATCATCTCTAACTTCTCCTCCAACATCTCTTCAGCATTGCCACCACCCAGCTAAGAGTGCACACACTTTTCCATTTTCAGTTTCAGCCTACAGTGGAAGTCGCAACTTCCACATACCATCACCACACTCCTGATATCGACCACCTTTATCACCAATAGCTTCACGTTCTAAAACTCCATCTTCCTATGCCAAATACCACCAACTCGAGTTCTTCCTCTTCGTCATGGTTTACCACAGGCTCTTCACGCAACCCAATCAAATCCCTTACTGTCGGTTTTTGCCTAAGACTACCGTGGCACCCATCACCTACATAAATCAACTCGCCTCACTTTCCTGAACCAAAAATCAACAACGAAACTACATCTCGATGCTCCAAACCCCAAAATCAGCAACCCTAGATTAACACTGTCATAAACCATCGCACAAAAATGTGTTCGAATGAACCAAGATGTAGATCAGTTTGAAGAGAAAGAGAAGAGGATTTCGAATATTATTCTTTTGAGATTTATATGGTTTTTCTAGAATTCTTCTTGATTTTTCTAATGTGGATTTTGAAGTTTGATTTTCTGGAGCGGAAGTTATCTTGTTTGACCAGAGAAAAGGAAATTAGGTTAGGTTGGCATGCTATTTATAGGAAATGATAGCTTAGAAGTTAAGCTACTATTTTTATATTAGTTTATATTCAATTTTCTATTTGTATCTGCACTCTAAAAATCCCTACGAATACACACGATATCTAAAAATCATGAAAATGGACATACAACTAGAGTTTCACATTACGAACCTAACGAAACTTGTTTCGTCGAATTTTGACTCTGTTTGCTCACACAGCGTATTTTAACCGTCAAAATACTGACTGTTTTTTACACTAAAATCCCATATGACCACATACTGATTTCAAAAATCACGAAAATTGAAATCTAACAATAATTTAATATTCTGGATCCAACAATATTAGTTTCATCGAAAACGGAGGTCGTTTGCAAAACTGGCTATTTTTAAAGCTCTAAATTCCCCATTTTAAATATTAATATATTTAAAAATAATTAAATTTAATATTTATAAATAAACATTATCGTATATATTCACAATATAAAATCATACAACTCCATATCGGGATTCATAACTCGATATTCCAAAGTTCCCAGTTATATCGATATTCGATTTATATTTAAATCCTTTTTGAAATATAAATAAATCATTATAAATTATAAAGGAATTCCATAGCGACTTTTCGAAATTTTGATTTGGACATAACTCAAAATCTATACAATGAAATCTCGATTTTTCTCTTCCATTAGAAATACATACTTCACCAGCTCTGAATGTTTCTTGTTTCACAGAAATCTGGCATAAAACGGATTATGTATATTCAATTGAAGTTTGAATCGCCAAATAACGAACTGCCGTGCCATTTCGAGCTTGATTTTAATTGTATTATAATTATACATTCAAACTTCATTTAAATAATATATTCGTTACTCGAATTCAAATTCCGAACTGAATTATATATATTTTGAATTGTCCAATTCACACAATATTGTGAATTCCACTATTTCCGACTATTTCGGAAATAAATATATTATTCTATTATTTATATTAATTAAATATTAAATATTATTTAATTTAACGGCCATTTAATTCTCTGAATCATTATTTAAATAATTAAACAAATTAATTATAATATCGTAAAAATACGGCACATTACAATAAGACCAAATTACGACAAATAATACTAAGGCTAGTCGAACCACCGTTCGGGTTCGCTATAACTAAAGGTCTATCGATAATCTCGGGTTCCAATTCCAGCCTATCTACCAGGTCACTAGATACGAAGGAATGGGAAGCCTCGGTATCAAACAAAACTCGAACAGGAACATCATAAATAGAAAGTGTAATTCCTCGTATTTTCTGTTAACGTTATAAACTAACAAA
Source organism: Allium sativum (assembly GCA_030737875.1). Classification (NCBI taxonomy): domain Eukaryota; kingdom Viridiplantae; phylum Streptophyta; class Magnoliopsida; order Asparagales; family Amaryllidaceae; genus Allium; species Allium sativum. The sequence goes on from CM060912.1 coordinate 157,351,350, forward strand.
TTGAGGAATAATTAATTTTAAATGTGAGAATTAAGGGAAACGGGTTACGCCATTATGTTCGTCTCAGAATTCTGGTTGAGATAGTGTCCGAGTTTGCGTAAATTGGACTTCATACAAAGAATTTATGGTTGTCGAAAGTTTCCTGAAAACTCAAATAAATTCAAATAGCTCGAAACCGGATTCAAAACAGAAGTCAGAAGCGGGTTGGGCGGGAAAATTCCCGCCTAGGACCAAGGTCGACCTGGGGGTCGACCCTAGTGTCGACCTCCCCCTACAGGTCGACCTGGGGGTCGACCTGTCCCCTCCCCAGGAAGATCTGAAAGATGACGATTTTGTGACTCAGTGCTGAGTCATTAGGGCTGAGGTGTCACTCTATCTTGACTGGATGGTCTTGATTGATCCTAGGTTGATCGGATGGCCTAAATTAATCCTAAATTCTACATAAACACATGTAGACTTAAAACCAAAAACCTAATCAAAATTAGAACCATGGCCGTCATGCTATCACCTTGCAACCTAGAATAGCCGTCATCAACTAAAGGAAATGTAAAGCTAATCAACTCAATTCAACTCAAGTCTATAACAACAACAACAACAACGATTTTGTCTACTTCAAAGGCGAGCTAAATCAATTTCAGAACTCAGATCCCAGAACTCAAGACCTTCTTTGAGTTGTAAGTTCAATTTCTTTAATAAGATAATTAACAAGTAATTGAGTTGAGTTATAATTTGGGTTATATGGCTATGTTTGTGAAACATTGGAAAAATGTGATATTTTGTGAATATACGCTAGTTGTTCATAATGACAGTTTTGTTGTGGATTCCTTTGTATATGCCCAATCACCTATGTTCAACTTGATTCATGTTTGACATCATTTTATATGCAAGTTTGGGTGCATATTATATCCTTGTTTCTATGTGAATTGTACACAAGTTTACATGAGAACCAAATTAGGTGACTATATGCAAGTTTAGGTAGAAATTGGATTCACATATATGCATGTTTACCCCTTTAGATTTAGATCTATGACATGCATAGTTTTATGCAAGTTTGTGACTATGGCCTATGCAAGTTTTAGGTGAAAACTATATCCGTATATGCAAGTTTTGGGTGAAAACTATATTCATATATGCAAGTTCACACCTTTAGGCCTACGTTTCAAGTTCATGCTAGATATGTTGTAATCCTTATTTGTAAGTTAGACCCAATTTGTGTGTTATGCAAATTTGCGATGTTTCTTCCCTTTTAGGTCATTAGACTAATTGCTAGTCTAATATATATATATGTCATGATAAGCGAATGAACAATTTGAGGAAGATGGGTGTAATATTGAATATACCCATATTTAGAGTTGGCATAAATGGCCTTAAAAAGGCATTTAATTAATTTAAGACATTAATTGGAAAAATTGGTACTTATGGACATAATTTAGGTGACAATTATGGACAAAAGTATATTTGGAATTTATTTACAAATTTGAATAGTGATATTAATCCAATTTGGGGTTAAATAAAGATATGTAATAATAAACCGCCTAAGACATGAGGTTAGACTCTTTTGTAGTGTAAGACTGCTCGGACCCGCCCCGACAAATCCAACAGCCACAAATGCCAGTCTAATGTGAGAGGTCAAAGGCATGAATTAAACGCGTAACAGTTGTAAAGACACGAGGTTAGGCTCGTTTGTGGTGTAAGACTTCATGGACCCGCCCAGCAAATCCAGCAGCCCTAAATGCCAATCTAATGTGGGAGGTCTTTACAAGGTTACGGTGTTAATGAATTAAGAAACACTTAACCAGATAAACATGTGGTGGGACATGGGGGGTTAAGTGGGTGCCTTGGGTGGCATGTGAAATTAAGAAGGTGCCTTGGGTGGCATGTGGAATACGATTGGATGCACTTAACCAAGATTGAAACATGTAAGAAGACATGAATAAGAATGGGGTTAAGTGGAGAAAACCTTAGAGGGGACCTAGCATAGGTGAAAGCATGTGTCATGCATGGGGGGCCTTTTCAAACCAGTAACCCATTAAGTATTTTTGTGGGCTCGACCCAAGTCGAGGACGGGACACACATACTGGGTTTGATTGTAAGAGGCCAAAACGGGTTAGCGGTGGCAACGCAAGTCCAACGGGGTCATGTACGTGTGTGGCCCCGAGCTGGTAGGTAAGACGTTGTTGCATCATGTAGATATAAGCCATGCATTTTTGGTGGTATCGTGTTGCTACTTTGGAGAGTGATACACCCCACTATGGGGCCAGCACGGGTATCTACGAGTTAGGGAGCCGATCGAATGGGGGTAGTGGGTACACTTAGTGGAGATAGGTGCAGACGACACCTATGAAGGCAGCTAGGAGTGCACGAAACTACCATTTTCATTATTAAGTTCTGTAGGCAGGATCAACTTTTAGGGTGTTTGGTGTGGTGCAATGTAGTAATAATCTTATAGTGATTAGGTGCGCCTTTAATGTTATCTTTGTGCATCTTATTTCCTTTGTTTAATCTGTCATGCCCATTTGTTCGCAGTCATTTCCTTATTTTCGAGCTTATGCCTTATCCTAGTTACTTTAATGATTATATTGTTACAGTTATTGCACTCGCCAGACTTCATGTCTAACCCCCTTTGTTTCCACCTCTTTTCTTCCTCCCCCCAAGGTGCTCAAGTGGGACTAGTACAAGTGGAGCTTGATTTGGACAGCTTTATCTCTCTCTTTTGGAAGTTGCTTGGATTGCTGAAGTAAAGTTCAGCCTATCTTATTTATGGGTATTTTATGTTGGGGTTATGTCTTTTATTTTATGTACTCAGAACTTATTTGTCAAGATGGATAATAAGTGTATTTGGTTTTGTAGTTGGTTTTTGATGTGATGTAATCAAACTATTTCTCCACTGCAAGAAAAGTGGTTTTTATTTTCCATGTACCAATATATTTATCTGTCTTGTTTACTTTTCTGTTCTATACACAATAAACGCTCCACCAAAATTAAGACATTCCCTTTGTGAGTGGCCTTAACGGAGGTGGGGTGCCACACGTGGTATCAGAGGTGAAGGCTACCAGAACAGATAAGATATTTTGAAAAACTATTTTTCAAAAAGCATTTTATAAAGAAATACTTTCAAAAGTATGTTTAAGGAAAGTATTTTCAAGAGAAAAGTTTGTTTTAAAAACATAACCCCCAAGAGCCATATATCTTTCTTTCGAATTCTCCATTTGAATCTCTTCATTTTCTTTTCAGCATGTCTGGAATTCCCGAGATACCCGAGGGGATACCGATACTAGGATGGTTTAGAAGGTATCTGGAAGCTAGGGCCAATGTCGCAGGCCCAGCAAATCCTCCTCCTCCCCCTCCTCCTCCTCCTCCCCGTGTTGATACTTTCTCAAAGATATGCAAGGACTTTCGGGCAATGGGCGGAAAACCTTTTCACGGTTCTGAGACGTTTGTTGAAGCTCAAAATTGGCTAAAGGAGGTGGAAGAATTGTTTGGAATCTTTGATGTAGAAGATGGAAGAAAGGTCCAGTTAGCTGCCTGGATAATGAAGGATGAGGCCTCGTTTTGGTGGGAGATCACTAATGGAGAGCGTCCAGTTGATATATGGTCGGATTTCAGGCATAGGTTTGAGGCAAAGTTCCTCTCACGGGCCGAAGAGAACCTAAACATGGAAAGGTTTTTGGCATTGAGGTAGGGAAATCTATCAGTGAAAGAGTATGCCAAAAAGTTCAATCAATTGGCGAGATTTGGCTTGGAATTGGTGAATACACCTTAAAAGAAGGCCCTGAGATTTGTTAAGGGTTTGAACGAGCCACTACATGGGTTAGCTATGGCCCACATCCCTATGGGGGCCACCTTTGAGAGACTAGTTGACATGGCGCTTATGCATGAAGAGGAGAAAGGCGCCAATGCTAATAAGGCACCTGAGAAGAAAGGGAATCAAAAGAAACCACAACAGCAACAGCAGAACAAGAAGGGTGGCAAAGACAACAACGACAAGGAAAAGAAAAGATGCTTTAACTGTGGGACACCAGGCCATCTGAGCAAAGACTACAGGAAGAAGACTGGTTGTTTCCACTGTGGCGAGGTAGGACATCTAATTAGGGACTGCCCAAAGAAAGGGAAGAGGGCAGGGACTACCTCTAGAGGGCAGATTCAGGCTCTCATGGCACCGGGGCAGGCAAGGGGGCAGGTCCAGGCTCTCATGGCCCCACCACTGCAAGAACGAGGTTGAACGATCTCCATTGAAATTTTAGTTTATCTTTTTGATCATCCTTTTCGCACACTCTTTGATTCTGGTGCATCGTACTCTTTTATATCTACTGCTTTAGTTGAGTTACTACACCTAAACACCAGTACAGTAGAGGATCCCTTAGTTGTTTCAAATCCAATTGGGGGCTCAGCCTATTTGTCGATGATTTGTTTGGATTTGGAAATTTCTATACTTAGCGTTGGGTTTAGATATGATGCTTATGTTTTGGGCTTCACGGGCTATGGGTTAATTTTGGGCATGGATTGGTTATCCAATAATGGAGCCGTCCTGGATCGTGAAAAGAGAGAAGTTAGGCTTATGACTCGCTTAGGCAACACTCTTGAAATCTCTTGTAATCCCATGAATTCTATTATGCTATGTTATCTAGAATCGCTTGACGCATCTGTTGAGAATTTGCAGTCTGTTAGAGTGGTCCGTGAATACTCGGATGTTTTTGAGGAAGTAGAGGGCTTGCCTCCAAAGCAGGAGATAGACTTCCGCATATATCTAGTTGATAACGCAAAACTCGTTGCTTTACCTGTTAGACACATGGCTCCAAGGGAGAGAAAGGAGCTTAGCAAGCAAGTTGAGGAGCTTCTAGAAAAAGGGTTTATAAGGCAGAGTATTTCTGAATAGGGTGCTCCAGTAGTGTTCGCAACCAAAGCGGACGGTTCACTTCGCCTATGTGTTGATTATAGGGAGCTAAACAAGTTAACCAAGACAAATAGGCACCCACTGTCAAGAATGGACAATTTGTTCGATCAGCTTGTAGGTGCAACAGTTTTCTCCCAATTAGATCTGGCTACCGGATTTCATCAGTTAAGAGTGGCTGAAGATAGCATTGATAAGACCTCGTTCAGAACCGCGGACTGTTTCTTTGAATGGCTCATCATGCCTTTCGGCTTGACAAACGCACCTGCTTATTTCGTTTATTTGATGAATAGAGTGTTCCGGGAATTTCTCAATAAATTTGTGGTGGTCTTCATAGATGATATTCTGATTTTCTCGAAGAATGAGGAAGAGCATGCTTTGCATTTAAGGGAAGTCATGGATACTGTAACACCCCGTATTTCTGTTAATATTAATATTCACAAATTAAATAATAACTAATCTCAGGTGTGAGAATTAACGGAAACGGGTTGCGCCATTGTGTTCGTCTCGGAGTTCTGGTTGAGACAGAGTCCGAGTTTGCGTGAATTGGACTTCATATGAAGAAGTTATGGCCATCGGAAGTTTCATAAAATTCAAAACAGATTTCAAAAATTCAAATTTCAGAGTCAAACAGGCTAGGCGGGAAAATTCCCGCCAGGGCCAGGTCGACCTACCCTGACCAGGTCGACGATAGGGTCGACCTGCCCCCCCCCCCCCCTCCCGGGGAAGATTTGATTAGTGGCCTGTTAATGACTGTGTGCTGACTCATTAGGGTTTCTGATCTGCTCTGATTGGCTGGGATTAATTCTGGGTTGATCGGACGACTTAAACTAATCCTAAACTCTATAAAAACACCTATAGACTCAAACCCTAAAATCAAAATAAAATTAGACTCATGGCTTCCATGTCGTCACCTTGCAACTCAGAATAGCTGCCACCAATTAGAGAGGTAGAATGTTAATCAAATTCAATTATTTTCAACTCTAAACAATGAATCTTCTTCAAAGGAAAGCTAATTCAACTTCAGAACTCAGAACTCAAGACCTTCTTTGAGTTGTGAATTCGATTTCTTTAATAAAATAATTAGCAATTTAATTGGATTAAGTTATGTTGTGGATTATATGGATATGATGTTAATTATTGACCGCATGTTATAATTATGTTGTAAAATTGTGATGTTATCATATATGTTGTAAATTCTATGATGTTATGTTGTGATGTTATCATCTATGTTGTAAAGTTACGATGCTATCATCTATGCTGTAATTCTATGATTGGCTTATGTATAATCAAATCATCATGTTGTTCATATGCTAGTTTGATTATGTTGATTCATATGATAAATCATATGTATGTATGCAAGTTTAGATTTTGATTTAGACATGAATCATACGCAAATTGGGGAAAATTATATGTAACCTTACATGTTTCATAACATCTAGTTTATGTGAAAATTTGATCTAAAGTTAGGCTATGACATGTGTGAGTTCTATGATAAATTCTACATGTTAGTTTACATGTTTAGATGTAAGTTTACACCATTGTTATGTTGCATAAATCACATATGCAAGTTTAAATAAATATATGAGTTTGTAATATGAATGATGTTATGCAAGTTTGTGGTTATTGACTATGCAAGTTTACACCTTTAGATGTAGATCCATGACATACATGATTTATGCAAGTTTGTGACCATTATCTAAACAAGTTCACACCTTTAGATTTGGATATGTGACATATGTAGTTTTATGCAAGTTGTAACTTTGGCCTATGCAAGTTTTAGATGTAGAACATCATTCACACATGCAAGTTTACCCCTATGTTTAGATCTAGTTTTATCTATATGTATATTGTGATGTTTTCTCTTTATTCTATGAGTTAGACTATTCGAGTCTAACGTATATTTTACGTTAAACAAACAACGTACAAAGTGGGGTAATGGGATAATATTAAAAAGATTTAATACTAAGAATTGGCATAAATGCCTTAAATGGCATAAAATAAATTTGTGATGAAAATTGGTATGATTTTGCATACCATAAATGGATGGACATAATTCAGTCAATTATGGCCATAGTTAAATTTGGAATTGATTGATAATTTGAATAGGGAAAGTAGTTCAAATTGGGGAATGATTAATTAGGAGTAATTAATCTTCTAAGACACGAGGTTAGCCTCTTTTGTGGTGTAAGACTGCTCGGACCCGCCCGGCAAATCCAGCTTCCACAAATGCCAGTCTAATGTGGGAGGTCTTAGGCATAAACTAAATGCGTAACAGTTGTAAAGACACGAGGTTAGGCTCGTTTGTGGTGTAAGACTGCCCGGACCCGCCCAGCAAATCTAGCTGCCACAAATGCCAGTCTAATGTGAGAGGTCTTTATGAGGTTATGGTCTTAATGAATTAAGAAACACTTAACCAGATAAACATGTAATGGGACATGATGGGGTTAAGTGGGTGCCTTGGGTGGCATTTGCAATACGATTAGAAACACTTAACCAAAACTGAAACATGTAAGTAAACATGAATAAGAAGAGGGTTAAGTGGGATGTACTAGAGGGACCAAGCTTAGGTGGATAGCCGTGTCAAGTAATGGGGGCCCGTTTCAACCAGTAACCCGTAAGTATTTTTGTGGGCTCGACTCAAGTCGAGAACGGGACCCGCATACTGGGCTTGACTGTAAGAGGCCAAAACGGGTTAGCGGTGGCAACGCAAGTCCAATGGGTTCATATGCGTGTGTGGACCCGGGCTGGTAGGTAAGACGTTGTTGCATCGTGTAGGTATAAGCCGTGCATTATTGGTGGTATTGGGTTGCCACTTTGGGGAGTGATACACCCCACTGTGGGGCTAGCACGGGTATCTACGAGTTAGGAAGCCGATCGCATGGGGGTAGTGGGTACACCTAGTAGAGATAGGGGCAGGTGGCACCTATGAAGGTAACTAGGGGTGCACGGAACTACCATTATCATTACTAAGTCCTGTAGGCGGGATCAACCTTAGGGTAACTAGTGGTGGTGCAGTATAGTAGTGGTGCAATATAGTAGTGGTGGTGCAGTATAGTAATTATCTTATAGTGGTTTAGGTGTGCTTTAACGTTATCTTCGTTCAAACTTATTTCCTTGTTTACTCTGTCATACTCAATTGTTCAAAGTCATTTCCTTATTTTCCAACTTATGCCTTGGCCTAGTTATTTTGGGTAATTATATTGTTAAAGTTATCGCACTCGCCAGACTTTATGTTTGACCCCCTTTGTTTCCTCCTCTTTTCTTCCTTTCCCCCCAGGTGCTCAGGTTGGAACTAGCACCAGCGGAGCTTGATTTTGGACAACTGTATTTCTTGCTTTTAGAAGATTGCTTGGATCACTGAAGTAAAGTTCATTTCAGCCTCTCTTATTTATGACTATTTTGTATTGGGGATTATGTCTTTCAAATTTATGTACTTTGATTTAGTCAAGATGGATATTATGTACCTTGACTTTGATGATGTAATCAAACTTATGTACTTTCCGCTGCAATGAAATACAGTTTTAAAGTTTTAGTATCGTTTATATCTGTCTTGTTGTTAAGTTTTTGTTCTATACACACTTAAAATGCTCCATGAAAGTTAATGCATTCCCTTTGTGAGTGACATTAATGGACGTGGGGTGTTACACGTGGTATCAGAGCTGAAGGTTACCAGAACAGATATGAATTTTGAAAAACTGTTTTTCAAAACAACTTTTATAAGGAAGTACCTTCAAAAGTATGTTTTATGGAAAGTATTTTCAAGAGAAAAGCTTATTTTAGAAAGCATAACCCCAAGAGCCATATATCTTTCCTTTGGTTCTTTTGTATTGAATCTTTCCTTTTTCGTTTCAGCATGTCTGGAATTCCCGAGATACCCGAGGGAATAACGATACCAGGATGGTTTATGAGGTATTTGGAGACTAGGGCCACCACTGCAGGTCCAGCAAATCCTCCTCCTCCTCGTGTCGATACTTTCGCAAAGACATGTAAGGACTTTAGGGCAATGGGTGGAAAACCTTTTCACGGGACGAAGACATTTGTTGAAGCCCGTAATTGGCTAAAGGAGGTGGAAGAATTGTTTGGAATCTTTGAAGTGGATGATGGAAGAAAGGTCCAGTTAGCTGCCTGGCTAATGAAGGATGAGGCCTCGTTTTGATGGGAGGTCACTAATGGAGAACGTCCAGTCGATACATGGTCAGATTTTAGGCAGAGGTTTGAGGCAAAGTTTCTCTCACGGGCTAAAGAGAATTTATACATGGAAAGGTTTTTGGCATTGAAGCAAGGGAATCTATTGGTGAAAGAATACGTCAACAAATTCAATCAGTTGGCGAGATTTGGCTTGGACTTGGTGAATACACCAGAAAAGAAGGCCCTGAGATTTGTTAAGTGTTTGAATGAGCCGCTTCATGGGTTAGCTATGACCCACATCCCTATGGGGGCTACCTTTGAGAGACTAGTTGACATGGCGCTTATGCATGAAGAGGAGAAGGGCGCCAATGCTAATATGGCACCCGAGAAGAAAGGGGATCAAATGAAACCGCAACAGCAACAGCAGAACAAGAAAAGTGGAAAAGTCAACAATGGTAAGGGAAAGAAAAGATTCTTTAACTGTGGGACACCAGGCCATCTAAGCAAAGATTGTAGGAAGAAAAAGAAGACTGGGTATTTTCACTATGGGGAAGCGAGACATCTGATTAAGGACTGCCCAAAGAAAGGGCAGAGGGCAGGGTCTACCTCGGGAGGACAGGTGCAGGCTCTTATGGCACCAGGGCAGGCAAGGGGACAAGTTCAGGCTCTCGTGGTCCCACCTCTGCAAGAAAGAGGTAGAGCAATTTCCGTTGAAAGTTTAGTTTTTCTGTTTGATCATCATGTCCGTACTTTATTCGATTCTGGCGCATCACATTCGTTTATCTCTACATCATTAGTTGAAACACTGCACCTAGATACTAGTCTAGTTACAGATTCCTCAGTAGTCTCAAATCCTATTGGTGGTTCGGCTCATCTTTCTATGATTTGTCGGGATTTGAGAATGTTTATCTTGGGCGTTGAGTTTGAAAGCAACGCCTTTGTTATTGGCTTCATGGGCTACGGCTTGATTCTAGGTATGGATTGGCTAACTAGATACGGGGCCATCCTAGATTGTGAAAGAAGGGTAGTTAGATTGTTGACTCGTTGTGGAAAGACCCTTGATATCTCTTGTGACCCTAAAGGTCCAGTAATGCTTAGCTACCTGAAATCCCTTGATGCATCCAATGATGATTTACATTCTGTTCGTATAGCCCGTGAATATGTTGATGTCTTCGATGAGGTGAGGGGTTTACCCCCAAAACGTGAGATAGACTTTCGAATATATCTAGTAGATAATGCAAAGCCAGTTGCATTGCTAGTGCACCACATGGCTCCAAGAGAGAGAAGAGAACTCAGTAAGCAAGGAAGGAGTTGCTTGAGAAGGGGTTCATCAGACGTAGTATATCGCAATGGGGTGCTCCAGTTGTATTTGCCATGAAGGAAGATGGGTCCCTTAGACTTTGTGTGGACTATAGAGAACTTAATAAGCTTACTAAGAAGAATAGACACCCACTGCCGAGGATTGACGATCTCTTCGATCAGTTAGTTGGCGCCTCAATGTTTTCGCAGTTGGACTTAGCCACGGGTTTCCATCAGTTGAGAGTGGCTGAGGATAGCATAGACAAGACTGCCTTTAGGACTCCAGACGGTTTCTTCGAGTGACATGTGATGCCCTTCGGTTTGACAAACGCCCCCGCATACTTTGTTGACTTGATGAGTAGGGTGTTTAGGGAGTACCTTAATAAATTCGTGGTAGTCTTTGTGAACGATATCTTCATCTTTTCTAAGAGCGAGGAAGAGCATGCCCTACATCTTAGGGAAGTGTTGGAGACTCTTCGAGCGCATAGCCTTAAAGCTAAATTTTCTAAATGTCACTTTTGGAGGAAGGAAGTGCGATTCTTAGGGCACGTGGTTTCCAAAGAAGGGATAGCTGTGGATCCCGCGAAGGTAGTGGCCATCCAAGATTGGAAGATCCCTAAAAATGCTACCGAGATGAGGAGTTTCTAAGGGTTGGCTGGCTACTATAGGAAGTTTGTCAAAGACTTCGAAAAAATATCAGCCCCATTAACATGCTTGACGAAGAAGAACCTAGTTTTCACATGGGACGTAGATTATGATGATGCGTTCCAACGTTTAATGAGAGCTTTGACCATAGCCCTAGTCTTAGTGTTGCCAGATGGGAGTAAGTCATTTACCGTTTATACCGATGCTTGTGGGACAGGACTAGGCGCAGTCTTAATGCAAGAGGGAAGGATAATAGCTTATGGTGGAAGGCAGTTGAGAGTGCATGAGAGAAATTACCCTACAGATGACCTAGAGTTGGTCTCTATTGTCTTTGCGCTTAAGTCTTGGCATCATTATCTTCTTGGCGAAAAATTTGAATTGTTCACTGACCATAAATGGCTAAAATACCTATTCTCTCAGAAGGACTTGAACTTAAGGCAACAAAGGTGGATGGAATTCTTAGCATCCTACGACTTCAAGATAGCATATACCCCTGGCAAGGGTAACGTGGTGGCAGACGCCTTAAGTAGGAAAAGGTTATCCTTGAATCCGTTGTTTGTTGAGTGGCGAAGCTTAGAGTTCATCTCTACGTTTGACTTTAGACCTTCCGTTGACTTTGAACCTGGTTTGCTAGCATCCTTAGAGGTCAGACCTACGCTTTTGGGACGGATCGGTGAGGCACAGCGAGATGACCCACAGTTGGTTGAGTTAGTAGAGAAGCTCGAAAGAGGGGAGTCATCGAGCCATCTCCGTAGGTATACCCTAGATGATAAGGGTTGGTTACGTAGGGACGGTAGACTTTGTGTACCACGAGACGAGAATTTGAGGAAGACCATTCTTGATGATGCACATCGTTCGAAGATGACTATCCATCCCTGTGGGGACAAGATGTACATGGACATGAGACGAGTTTACATTTGGGCCGGCATGAAGAGGGATGTGGCTGAGTTTGTCACTAGATGCTTGATGTGCCAACAATTAAAAGCAGAGCAAAAGAAGCCCGGTGGGTTGCTTCACCCATTGGAGGTCCCACAATGGAAATGGGAAAGTGTCTCGATGGACTTTATCGATGGGTTACCGAGATCGAGGAAGGGTAATACGGGGATTTGGGTCGTTGTAGACAGACTTACTAAGAGCGCCCATTTCATTCCCGTAAAGAGTAAGAGGACTGCTCCTTGGTTAGCCTCCGTATACATTCGAGAGATAGTTCGTTTGCACGGTGTTCCTTCTAGCGTAGTGAACGATCGCGATCCTATCTTTACTAGCGAGTTTTGGAAGAGCTTGCAAAAGGCGGTAGGGACTCAGTTATGTTTGAACACTGCATATCATCCACAAACGGACGACCAGACCGAGAGGGTGAATCGTATTCTAGAGGACCTATTGAGGTTGTGTGTCTTAGACTTCGGAGGTACATGGAAGGAACATCTTCCGTTGGTAGAGTTCGCATATAATAATAGCTTTCAGTCCAGCATTGGCATGGCACCGTTCGAGGCTCTTTATGGACGGCGGCGGCGTTCGCCTACATGTTGGTGGGAGTCTACAGATAAGATCTTACTTGGGCCCGATATGATTAGAGAGACTTCGGAAAAGATCGATTTGATTCGAAGGAGGATGAAGACGGCGCAAGATAGGAAGAAATCTTATGCTGACAAGAGGAGGACATATCTTGAGTTTGATATTAGGGGCATGGTCTTTGTCAAGGTGTCTCCATTACGGAATGTCGTTCGCTTTGGGTCCGTTGGGAAGTTAGCACCAAGGTTCGTAGGGCCGTTTCCTATCAAGAAAAGGATTGGACAGATGGCATATAGAGTGGAGTTGCCCGAGAGACTTAGTGGTGTACACGACGTATTCCATGTATCACATTTGAGGAAGTGTCTGCACGAGACCACAGAAGTGGTTGAGCCGAGCTTGCTTATAGAGGTGGAGATTGAGCGTGATGCGACGATTTGACGAGCTCCTATGTGCATTCTTGGGTCGGAGATTAAGAAGTTGAGGAATCGAGAGGTCAAGCTAGTCAAAGTGCAATGGGGAGATGATGAAAGCAACGCTACTTGGGAGACGGAAGAGAAGATGCGTTCATTGTACCCTTTTCTTTTCGAGGGTATGTCTTTTAATTTCTCCTTTATCGCTTAGCTTGCACTTATCTTATCTTTAGTATGTCCTCTCGCTAGTATCTTTGACCTTTAGATAGGGTATTCCTATGGTTGAAACATGTGTTTGATTCATGTTATGTATTATGGATGCATGTGGATGCAAGTGGTTGCTCGTGGATGCATATACACACACTTTAGGCGCTAGATCAGCTCAGTCACTTCATATTGCATATAAATGTATGTACATATTTAAGTTAATGGATGTATAATGGTTGTGCTATCATATGGATGTTGCATTTTATAGAATGGTTGTGCACACATGTAGAATAATATGTATCGACAGGATTCTTTCGCATACATAATGGACGCATGGCACTATCATGGTTTGCATTACTGAGGTCAACTGAATCAGTAGACCGCCTGATTTTGCATTAGATAAGGAACATATACACACACTTCTTGCATATGTTCATACAACACTAGGAATTTTATAAGGACAATGGATGCATGTGTTTGAAGGTTGAGTAGATGGTTGATTGGATGTTAGGATATGCATTCTCCTTAACTTGGAGATTTCGGGGGCGAAATCCTTTAAGGATGGGAGAATGTAACACCCCGTATTTCTGTTAATATTAATATTCACAAATTAAAGAATAACTAATCTCAGATGTGAGAATTAAGGGAAACGGGTTGCGCCATTGTGTTCGTCTCGGAATTCTGGTTGAGATAGAGTCCAAGTTTGCGTGAATTGGACTACGTATAAAGAAGTTATGGCCATCAGAAGTTTCAGAAAATTCAAAACAGATTTCGAAAATTCAAATTTCAGTGTCAAAAAGGCTAGGCGGGAAAATTCCCGCCAGGGCCAGGTCGACCTGGGGGTCGACCTATCCTGACCAGGTCGACCATAGGGTCGACCTAGGGGTCTACTTGCCCCCCCCCCCCCCCCGGGCAGATTTGATTAGTGACCTGTTAATGACTAAGTGCTGAATCATTAGGGTTTCTGATCTGCTCTGATTGGATGGGATTAATTTTGGGTTGATCGGACGGCTTAAACTAATCCTAAACTCTATAAAAACACCTATAGACTCAAACCCTAAATCAAAATAAAATTAGACTCATGGCTTCCATGCCGTCACCTTGCAACTCAGAATAGCCGCCACCAATTAGAGAGGAAGAAAGCTAATCAAATTCAATTTTTTCAACTCTAAACAACGAATCTTCTTCAAAGGAAAGCTAATTCAACTTCAGAACTTATAATTCGGAACTCAAGACCTTCTTTGAATTGTGAGTTCGATTTCTTTAATAAAATATTTAGCAATTTAATTGGATTAAGTTATGATGTGGATTATATGGATATGATGTGAATTATTGACCGCATGTTATAATTATGTTGTAAAATTGTGATGTTATCATATATGATGTAAATTCTATGATGTTATGTTGTGATGTTATCATCTATGTTGTAAAGTTACGATGCTATAATCTATGTTGTAATTCTATGATTGGCTTATGTATAATCAAATCATCGTGTTGTTCATATGCTAGTTTGGTTATGTTGATTCATATGATAAATCATATGTATGTATGCAAGTTTGATTTTGATTTAGACATGAATCATATGCAAATTGGGGAAAATTATATGTAACCTTACATGTTTCATGACATCTAGTTTATGTGAAAATTTGATCTAAAGTTAGGCTATGACATGTGTGAGTTCTATGATAAATTCTACATGTTATTTTGCATGTTTAGATGTAAGTTTACACCATTTTTATGTTGCATAAATCACATATGCAAGTTTATATAAATATATGAGTTTGGAATATGAATCATGTTATGCAAGTTTGTGGTTATTGACTATGCAAGTTTACACCTTTAGATGTAGATCCATGACATACATGATTTATGCAAGTTTGTGACCATTATCTAAACAAGTTCACACCTCTAGATTTGGATCTATGACATATGTAGTTTTATGCAAGTTGTAACTTTGGCCTATGCAAGTTTTAGATGTAGAACATCGTTCACACATGCAAGTTCACCCCTATGTTTAGATCTAGTTTTATCTATATGTATGGTGTGATGTTTTCTCTTTATTCTATGAGTTAGACTATTCGAGTCCAACGTATATTTTATGTTAAACGAACGAACGTACAACGTGGGGTAATGGGATAATATTAAAAAGATTTAATACTAAGAATTGACATAAATGCCTTAAATGGCATAAAATAAATTTGTGATGAAAATTGGTATGATTTTGCATACCATAAATGGATGGACCTAATTGAGTCAATTATGGCCATAGTTAAATTCAGAATTGATTGATAATTTGAATAGGGAAAGCAATTCAAATTGGGGAATGATTAATTAGGAGTAATTAATCATCTAAGACACGAGGTTAGGCTCTTTTGTGGTGTAAGACTGCCCGGACCCGCCCGGCAAATCCAGCTGCCGCAAATGTCAGTCTAATGTGGGAGTTATTAGGCATAAACTAAATGCGTAACAGTTGTAAAGACACGAGGTTAGGCTCGTTTGTGGTGTAAGACTGCCTGGACCCCCCCCCCCGGCAAATCCAGCTGCCACAAATGCCAGTCTAATATGAGAGGTCTTTATGAGGTTACAGTCTTAATGAATTAAGAAACACTTAACCAGATAAACATGTAGTGGGACATGAGGGGGTTAAGTGGGTGCCTTGGGTAGCATTTGAAATACGATTAGAAACACTTAACCAAAATTGAAACATGTAAGTAAACATGAATAAGAAGAGGGTTAAGTGGGATGTACTAGAGGGGACCAAGCTTAGGTGGATAGCTTGTGTCAAGTAATGGGGGGCCGTTTCAACCAGTAACCCATACGTATCTTTATGGGCTTGACCCAAGTCGAGGACGGGACACGCATACTGGGCTTGACTGTAAGAGGCCAAAACGGGTTAGCGGTGGCAACGCAAGTCCAACGGGTTCATATGTGTGTGTGGACCCGGGCTGGTAGGTAAGACGTTGTTGCATCGTGTAGGTATAAGCCGTGCATTATTGGTGGTATCGGGTTGCCACTTTGGGAAGTGATACACCCCACTGTGGGGCCAGCACGGGTATCTACGAGTTAGGAAGTCGATCGCATGAGGCTAGTGGGTACACCTAGTGGAGATAGGGGCATGTGGCACCTATGAAGGCAACTTGGGGTGCACGAAACTACCATTATCATTATTAAGTTCTGTAGGCGGGATCAACCTTAGGGTAACTAGTGGTGGTGCAGTATAGTAGTGGTGGTGCGGTATAGTAATTATCTTATAGTGGTTTAGGTGCGCTTTAACGTTATCTTAGTTAAACCTTATTTCCTTGTTTACTCTGTCACACTCAATTGTTCACAGTCATTTCCTTATTTTCCAACTTATGCCTTGGCCTAGTTATTTTGGGTAATTATATTGTTAAAGTTATCGCACTCGCCAGACTTTATGTCTGACCCCCTTTGTTTCCTCCTCTTTTCTTCCTTTCCCCCCAGGTGCTCAGGTTGGAACTAGCACAATGGAGCTTGATTTTGGACAGTTGTATTTCTTGCTTTTAGAAGATTGCTTGGATCGTTGAAGTAAAGTTTAGCCTCTCTTATTTATGGCTATTTTGTATTGGGGATTATGTCTCTCAAATTTATGTACTTTGATTTAGTCAAGATGGATATTGTGTACTTTGATTCTGGTTTTGATGATGTAATCAAACTTATGTATTTTCCGCTGCAATGAAATAAAGTTTTAAAGTTTTAGTACTATTTATATATGTCTTGTTGTTAAGTTTCTATTCTATACACACTTTAAATGCTCCATGAAAGTTAATGCATTCCCTTTCTGAGTGACATTAGTGGACGTGGGGTGTTACAGATACTCTCTGTGCACATCAGTTAAAAGCAAAATTCTCCAAGTGCCACTTCTGGAGAGAAGAAGTAAGATTTCTTGGGCATGTGGTGTCCAAAGAAGGGTTAGCTGTGGACCCCGCAAAAGTAGTTGCAGTCCAGGATTGGAAGGTTCCAAAGAATGCAAACGAAGTCTAAAGTTTTCTTAGACTAGCAGGCTTTTATCGCAAGTTCATTAAAGACTTTGCAAAAATTCCAGCTCCACTTACAAGGTTAACGAAGAAGAACCTGACTTTCACTTGGGATTTGGAATGTGAAGTCGCTATCCAACGATTGAAGAGGGCTCTAATAACAGCCCCAGTTTTGACATTACCAGATGGGAGCAAGATGTTTACGGTATATGCAGATGCATGCGATACGGGACTATGCGCTGTTTTGATGCAAGAGGGGAAGGTAGTAGCTTATGGTGGAAGGCAGTTAAAAGTGCATGAGAAAAACTACCCAACCCATGATCTAGAGTTAGCAGCCATCGTTTTTGCGCTTAAGTCTTGGCGCCACTATCTCTTAGGTGAGAAATTTGAGTTGTATACTGACCATAAATCGTTAAAGTACCTTTTCTCGCAGAAAGACCTCAATCTAAGGCAGCAAAGATGGATGGAGTTTCTTGCCTCATACGACTTTGAGATCTCCTATACTCCTGGCAAGGGAAATGTAGTAGCGGACACCCTAAGTAGAAAGAAGCTGACCTTAAGTCCCCTCTTTGTAGAAAAGCAAAGTTTGGAGTACGTAGCAAATTTTGATTTCAAACCTTCTGTTGATTATGTGACTGGCTTGATGGCAATTCTAGAGGTGCAGCCTACTTTGTTGGACTCAATAGGAACCGAGCAACGTGAAGACCCTCAGCTAGTTGATGTGATAGATAAGCTAATTAGGGGAGAGACTTCTAGTCACCTCAATAGATACTCCATCGATGATAAGGGTTGGTTGAGACGGGATGGAAGACTATGCGTCCCGCAAGCAAGAGATTTGGTGAAGATGGTTCTGGAAGAAGCACACCATTCCAAGATGACCATACACCCCGGTGGAGACAAGATGTATAAAGATATCAAAAGAGTTTTCTTTTGGAATAGCATGAAGAGGGATGTAGCTGAATTTGTTTAGAAATGCGTGATATGCCAGCAAGTCAAGGCAGAGCAGAAGAAGCCTGGTGGTTTGCTTCATCCTCTAGAAGTTCCACAATGGAAATGGGAGAGCATCTCGATGGACTTTGTTGATGGGTTGCCTAGGTCAAGAAGGGGCAATATCGGTATTTGGGTAATACTGGACAGGCTCACGAAAAGCGCTCATTTTATACTTGTCAAAAGTAGGAGGACTTCCTCGTCTTTAGCCTCTATTTATCTTAAAGAGATAGTTCGACTCCATGGGATACCCTCCAGCATAGTGAGTGATCAAGACCCTATCTTTACAAGCGAGTTCTGGAGGAGTTTGCAAGAGGCCGTAGGCACACAGCTATGTTTAAGCACACCCTATCACTGAAGAAACCCGTAACTTCCCCGGTAAGGAAAGCCCGGATTGCTTTGAGGACAAGACAGATTGGAACGCAAACAGAAGAACATTTCATTGTATATTACAACAATTCCATCAGAATACAAGAATATATAGAGTACAAATAAATATTACACAGAAAATATCAGAGACTTAAATTACATTTAAATACATCGCTACTATATAGATAAAAAATCTATTTTTACATCGCTACTATATAGATAAAATTCTATCTTTACTCTTCTCACTATATAAAAATTATATTTTTATTCTCTATGTCTTCATATATAAAAATCTCATTTTAACTTCACCATTTCAACTATATAAAGATTCAAACTTTTATAATATAAAAATTCGACCTTTTCTATTCGATTAACTATATAAAAATCCGACCTTTTTTATTTGACTAACTATATTTTCTGCTTAAAAAAAAGCCAAAACTTTTGTTCATAAAAATCAAAACTGAAAAAAAATCATACCATTCACATTTAAAAACTGAAAATAAAAATAGAAATCGATTTAAATTTATTTACATTGATTATTAGGTGGAGGTGGGTTTCGCCGTTGACTGGGAGGGTCGTTGGGAGGTTGGCGCAGGTGATTGCCTTAGTGGTGGGAGGCTGCGGCAGGCGTGGCGGAGCCACGATGGTGCGTCAACGTGGGTGGCGGTGCGGGTTTAGCTCGCGGTTCAGGGAGGGACTCTATTCGATCGAGCTGGAGGGTGACAGAATTTAGGAGAGGAGGGAGCCGGGCATGCGGCGGCTCCGCCTGAGGAGGTGCGGCGCGATGCGATCGGTGGCGAGAGGGTGCTCCAGGGGTTCGAGATCTGGCTAGGTTTTTTTTATTTAAATCGATTTCCAGCGTTGACTGATCGGGGAGATAAAGGAGGGCTAAGGGAGTTATATTTATATTATATATATATTTATTTTATTTTATTTTTCTCCATAAAGTTGTTTAACACCATGAACTCCAAACGAATCCAAACGAATATCGCCCCTAGCTAATTACTCCCATTCTGAACACAATGGGATATGTCCCACAAGCCAATTCCATCGTTTCGATCAGTTTTCTTCAAAATCAAAATATAACTCTATATATTGAGTTTGAGCGCACATTTCAATTTACCGGGGCCACATACTGACTAGAAAAATTCCCGAAAAATATTTTCTAGCTTCGTATTGACGGTATGGTCTTACCAAAACCAATTTCGTCAAATTCTGAGACCGTTTGAAAAATGGCCATTTTCCAGTCGATCGAAATTAACTGAAACTATCAAAACACATTTTACTTCGCCACGCTCACATATTGATTCGAAAAATTACGAATTTTGAAATCTAGCAATAACTTGACATCCTGGATCCAACAAAATTGAATTCGTCGAAAACCGAGGTCGTTTGCAAAATTTCCATTTTTAAGGGCCAGAATTCCATAGCGACTATTCTGAATTTTCAACTGGGCATAACTCTTTATCCCCGCTATGAAATTTTGATTTTTCGGGTTCGTTGGGAAGATATTTTCAATTAGATTCAAATAATTTTTATTTCACTAAAATCCGGTTTATTTTGAATCCTATACATTCATTTGAATTTTGTAATCGAATTATCTAACTACCGCGCCGTTTTCAATTCCTTTTATAATTTAAAATAAATATTTATATTCAAACGACGATCTATATAAATATATACCTTCTGTTCTATTCAAAATAAATTTCTCGAAGTTATTATTTAAAATAATTCATTTTAAATATTCAAAATTCATTAAAATTGCCAAAATAAAATTTTTAAATTGGCACAGATTTCTGGGTTATTACAATCTCCCCCACTTAAAACTTTTCGTTCCCAAAAAGGAACGAAGCCGAAAGTTGTTTAACTAA
The DNA here is from genome assembly GCA_030737875.1 of Allium sativum. Lineage (NCBI taxonomy): Eukaryota > Viridiplantae > Streptophyta > Magnoliopsida > Asparagales > Amaryllidaceae > Allium > Allium sativum. The sequence goes on from CM060912.1 coordinate 157,371,667, forward strand.
TCAACTCAACTTTCATTATTTTTGTTACGTCTTAAGTTCTTCAACTTTTCAGTTTCTAAGAACTTTTCAAATTTTTCAAAAATTTGGCTAACACCCTAAATTTTCGAAAAATTTCGCCACAACCTCCCCTGTACCGGGGACTTCGGGATATTTCAAAAAGCCTCCCATGGCCCTCATCAATCCAAAAATAAAAAGAAACAACCAAGAGGCTAGCCAATCGGCTCATAAAATCATCCAAACCCAAAGAAATACAATAAACATGTACCTATTTGTCGGGTAAACAATTTTATTCTTCTGCTCTAGCCTCCTTGCTATGACCTGTTCAACGTAAGTACATGTATATGTATGCAAATGCGACTAATTTTCAATACAATTCACTTTTTGATTTAATTGGGCTAAAGTTTCAACATTTAATTAATCAAACAATAATCAAACAACACAATCAGCAATCAATTTGTTGATTAGCTTTTCAAATTCATAATTTTGATACATAGTCAAAAATCAAATTTTGGTGCCAAATCACAACAATATATTCTAATTATATTTTGGTTCTCACACCAGTCTAATGGAAATATATAGAGATCCCACTTTCGTCACTCGAACATGTATCCACTGATGATGCAATTGCTATCATCAGTGTCATCTCCGGGTGACTAGAGTGTGATTCTATATCTATCCAGTATATTAAAACTCTGAATACCCGTGGATCAGACGTATATACAAAATCTTTATATACTGGATTGTCCAAATTCAATACAAATAAATATTCAAATACATTGAATAAAGTTTAAATTTTCAAAACAAAATTCGTTTTCATTTTAAGATAATACTCTTCACACTCGTTCTAAGATACTACTGATCCCATCTCTAACGAGTCATTTCCATTGGATATTACTAATCCAATCTCTGATGAATTCTTTTGTATGGTTCTAATGTGTCTTGTTCTCGAGCTTTGTAAACCAAAGCTCTGATACCAACTGAAGAAACCCGTAACTTCCCCAGTAAGGAAAGCCCGGATTGCTTTGAGGACAAGACAGATCGGAACACAAACAGAAGAACATTTCATTGTATATTACAACAATTCCATCAGAATACAAGAATATACAGAGTATGAATAAATATTACACAGAAAATATCAGAGACTTAAATTACATTTAAATACATCGCTACTATATAGATAAAAAATCTATTTTTACATCACTACTATATAGATAAAAATTCTACCTTTACTCTTCTCACTATATAAAAATTATATTTTTATTCTCTATGTCTTCATATATAAAAATCTCATTTTTACTTCACCATTTCAACTATATAAAGATTCAAACTTTTCAAATATAAAAATTCGACCTTTTCTATTTGATTAACTATATAAAAATCTAACCTTTTCTATTCGATTAAGTATAATTTCTGCTTAAAAAAAAACTTTTGTTCATAAAAATCAAAACTGAAAAGAAAAATTAAAACTGAAAACAAAACATACCATTCACATTTAAAAACTGAAAATAAAAATAGAAATCGATTTAAATTTACTTACATTGATTATTAGGTGGAGGTGGGTTTCGTCGTTGACTGGGAGCATTGTTGGGAGGTTGGCGCAGGTGATTGCCTTAGTGATGGGAGGCTACGGCAGGCGTGGCAGAGCCACGATGGTGCGTCAGCGTGGGTGGTGATGCGGGTTTGGATCGTGGTTCAGGGAGGGACTCTATTCGATCGAGCTGGAGGGTGACAGAATTTAGAAGAGGAGGGAGCCGGGCATGCGGCGGCTCCGCCTGAGAAGGTGCGGCGCAATGCGATCGGTTGCGAGAGGGTGCTCCGAAGGCTCGAGATCTGGCTAGGTTTTTTTTATTTAAATTGATTTCCAGCATTGACCGATCGGGGAGATAAAGGAGGGCTAGGGGGAGTTATATTTATATTATATATATATTTATATTATATATATATTTATATTTATTTTACTTTTCTCCATAAAGTTGTTTAACACCACGAACTCCAAACGAATCCCAACAACTGTCGCCCTTGCTAATTACTCCCATTCTGAACACAATGGGATATGTCCCGCAAGCCAATTCCATCGTTTCGATCAGTTTTCATCAAAATCAAAATATAACTCTATATATTGAATTTGAACACACATTTCAATTTACCGGGGCCACATACTAACTAGAAAAATTCCCAAAAAATATTTTCTAGCTTCGTATTGACGGTCCGGTCCTAAAAAAACCAATTTCATCAAATTCTGAGACCGTTTGAAAAATGGCCATTTTCCAGTCGATCGAAATTAACTAAAACTATCAAAACACGTTTTACTTCGCTACGCTCACATATTGATTCGAAAAATTATGAATTTTGAAACCTAGCAATAACTTGACATCCCGGATCCAACAAAAGTGGTTTCATCGAAAACCGAGGTCGTTTGCAAAATTTCCATTTTTAAGGGCTAGAATTTCATAGCGACTATTCTGAATTTTCAACTGGGCATAACTCTTTATCCCCGCTATGAAATTTTGATTTTTCGGATTCGTTGGAAAGATATTTTCAATTAGATTCAAATAATTTTAGTTTCACTAAAATCCGGTTTATTTTGAATCATGTACATTCATTTGAATTTTGAAATCGAATTATCGAACTACCGCGCCATTTTCAATTCCTTTTATAATTTAAAATAAATATTTATATTCAAACGACGATCTATATGAATATATACGTTCTATTCTATTCAAAATAAATTTCTTGACGTTATTATTTAAAATAATTCATTTTAAATATTCAAAATTCATTAAAATTGCCAAAGTAAAAATTTTAAATTGGCACAGATTTCTGGGTTATTACAATCACCCTCAAACCGATGGTCGGATGGAAAGGTTGAACAGAGTACTGGAAGATCTTTCGAGATTATGCATTCTTGACTTTGGAGGATCTTGGGAGGATCATCTACCTCTGGTGAAATTCGCTTATAACAATAGCTACCAAGCCACTATAGGCATGGCACCCTTCGAAGCTTTATATGGAAGGCCATGTTGATCACCAACTTGTTAGTGGGAGTCCACAGATAAACTTATACTTGGGCCGGACATGATTAGAGAGACTTCAGAGAAAGTGGACTTGATACGAAGGAGAATGAAGACTGCCCAAGATAGACAGAAATCCTATGCAGACAAGAGAAGGTCCGACCTTGAGTTTGAGGTTGGGGATAAGGTGTTCCTTAAAGTATCTCCTTTAAGGAATGTCATCCGCTTTGGGTCCGTAGGAAAGTTGGCACCACGATTTGTTGGACCATTTCCTATCATCGAAAGGATTGGGATGATGGCCTACAGAGTAGAGCTACCTGAAAGACTGGCTGGAGTTCATAATGTTTTTCATGTCTCTCAGCTACGAAAGTGCTTACATGAGTCGGCAGAAGTTGTGGAGCCAAGCATACTAGAGGAAGTCGAAGTGGAGCGAGAAGCGACTGTGAGGAGAGTTCCAACTCGTATCTTGGGAATGGAAGTCAAAAAGCTATGCAACCGTGAAGTTAAGCTTGTCAAAGTTCAATAGAGCGATGCCGAGGAAGACGCGACTTGGGAGACTGAGGCCAAAATACATGCAGCCTACCCTTTTCTTTTTGAGGGTACATCTTTGATCTCTTTTTCCTTAAGTTTATTCAAGCTTGTATCTACCTTTTTAGTGTATCTCCTCGGTCATATTCTTTATCCTTAGGTAGAGGCCAATGGATGTAAACATTTATTTGAAACATGTTATGATTGATGGATGCTAGTGGATGCAAATGTTAGCTAGTGGTTGCTCGTGGATGCATATACACACACAGTAGGCACTAGATTGGCTCAATCACTTTCATACTGCATATAAATGTGTGCTTATTTAGATTGATGGATGTATAATGGTTATGTTATCATATGGATGCTGCATTCGGATGAATGGTTACGCACGCATATAATATGTATCATTAGGGATCTTTTGCATACATAATGGACGCATGGCACTATCATAATTTTCATTAAGGAGGTCAACTAAATTAGTAGCTCGCCTGATTTTGCATTAGATATGGACATGTACACACACTGTGCATATAAACATGAAAGCATTAGAAGTCTTTTAAGGACAATGGATGCCTGTGTTTGATGGTTGAGTAGATGGACGATTGGATGATAGGATATGTATTCTTCGTAACTTCAAAATTTCGAGGTCGAAATCCTTTAAGGAGGGGAGAATGTAACACCCCATATTTTCTGTTAATGTTATAAACTAACGAATTGAGGAATAATTAATTTTAAATGTGAGAATTAAGGGAAACGGGTTACGTCATTGTGTTCATCTCGGAATTGTGGTTGAGATAGAGTCCGAGTTTGCGTAAATTGGACTTCGTATGAAGAAGTTGTGGCGATCGGAAGTTTCCAGAAAATTCAAATAAATTCAAACAGCTCGAAACGGGATTCAAAATTCAAAACAGAAGTCAGAAGAGGGCTGGGCGGGAAAATTCCTGTCCAGGACCCAGGTCGACTTGGGGGTCGACCCTAGTGTCGACCTCCCCCCCACAGGTCGACCTGGGGGTCGACCTAGGGGTCGATCTGGGGGTCGACCTGGCCCCCCTCCCCCCTCTCGGGCAGAGCTGAAAGATGACGATTTTGTGACTCGGTGCCGAGTCATTAGGGCCGAGGTGTCACTCTATCTTGACTGGATGGTCTTGATTGATTCTAGGTTGATCGGATGGCCTAAATTAATCCTAAATTCTATATAAACACATGTAGACTCAAACCCTAAAACCTAATGAAAATTAGAACCATGGCCGTCATGCTATCACCTTGCAACCTAGAATAGCCGTCATCAACTAGAGGAAAAGTAAAGATAATCAACTCAATTCAACTCAAGTCTATAACAACAACAAAAACAACGAATTTGTCTACTTCAAAGGCGAGCCAAATCAATTTCAGAACTCAGATCCTAGAACTCAAGACCTTCTTTGAGTTGTGAGTTCAATTTTTTTAATAAGATAATTAACAAGTAATTGGGTTGAGTTATAATTTGGGTTATATAGCTATGTTTGTGAAACATTGGAAAAATGTGATATTTTGTGAATATATGAAAGTTGTTCATAATGACAGTTTTGTTGTGGATTCCTTTGTATATGCCCAATCACCTATGTTCAACTTGATTCATGTTTGACATCATTTTATATGCAAGTTTGGGTGCAGATGGTAACACCCCATAATTTTATAACATTAAAATATACAAAAAGTATACTTAATCTTTAGAAGAAGAATTAAGTGAATTGGGTTTCGCTATTATGTTCGTCTCAAAATTTTGGATCAAGATAGACATTTGGTTTGCACGAAACGGATACCTTATGAAGATGTTATTAAGCCTTGAAGTTTGTATGCATATGAGAGAAATATATATATATATATATATATATATAAATTAAATAAATAAATATTCAAAAAAGTTCAAAACAGTAAACCGGGAGGGGGAATAGCCGAACCGCACCATTTTTGGAGTCGACCCGAGCCTTGCTGGGTCGACTAGGGGTCGATCCAGGGTGTTTGGCTATCAACCCATGGCCTAGTTCGCGCTAAGGGATGATGTTGCATCTGAGTGGTCTTGATGATTTCTGGGTTAATCTAAGAGCTCTAATCTATTCTAGACATCTATATATACACCTTAATACCTAACCTTAATTCATAAAATATTATCTATGACACCATTATGTTGTCCTAGCCGCCGCCTCTAAATTAAATCTCAAGTGTTCATACACAATTCAAATCAAAGTTTAGAGCTTCAACAACCATTAAAGAAGATTAATCAATGTCAATTCAACGTTTCTGCACCAATTTCAATTCATTAATCCTTTTCTTAAGCCAAGAAAGGTGAGTTCATTTATTTTCACAAGACAATATGGTTTTAAAGCATTATGAAAAGGTTGTAAAAAGGATTCATGTTTATTCTTATGATTCTATCTCACCAAGTCTTCACCTTTTTGATTCATGTCATCATATGCCTATGTTTCTATGTAAAGTTCATGCCTTTTTATCAGTTTATTCATGTTGGATCTTCTATTATGTCTCTATGCCAGTCCATATGCCCTTTTGTTTCATGATGATGTTTTATAGTAATTTTTTGTGATTTGATTCTCTCTTCTGACCCCTATTCCTTTTTATTTTTGGATTTAGGCTACCTTCGAGCCTATGTTAAAAATACGCGCGAATGCGAATACGTGGGAACGATGGGGAATATTGGAAATATATGGAATATGGAAAATTGAATATTATTGGATATTTTGGATTATTGGGTTATATGTGAAATTGGCATATTTGGTTGTGAATCACATGAAATTGATAAATTGGCCTATAATTGAATAATATGTGAATTTGACTAATTAAAATATAATAAGTACAATTAATGACAAGTTGGAATAGGCAAAATTTGGGAACATGATTATATGTTAAATTTGAAACTCATGACATGAATATGGGGTATGGGTGAAATACGAATCTTAATGAACCTTTGACACGAGGTTAGGCGCAATTGTGGTGTAAGACTGCCCGGAACCGCCCGGCAAATCCAGCTGCCACAATTAGACGTCTAATGTGAGAGGTCAAAGGAATGAATTATAGGCGTAACGGTTGGTGACACGAGGTTAGACCCGTTTTGTGGTGTAAGACTGCCTGGAACCGCCCGACAAACCCAGCAGCCACAAAGTGTTCGGTCTAATGTGAGAGGTCATGCACCGTTCATCATAATGAATGAATTAAGGAATACTAACCATAATAAGACATGGGTATGGTTAGAGGGTTAAGTGGGGTGACATGTAAATTATGACATGTAAATATGGACTTAATCGGAATGAGATAAGACATGTAAATGTGGACTTAAACATAACATGTGTAAGACATGGACATTTTAATTAAATTGGTTAAGTGGGGAAAACTTAGTGGGGACCAAGCATAGGTGGGAGGCTTGTGTCTTATGGGGACCTATTTCAACCAGTAACCCTTTGAGTATTAAATGGGCCTCGGTACTAGGCCGAGGTTGGGGCACGCTTACTGGGCTTGAATATAAGAGGTCAAAATGTGAATAGCGGTGGCAATGCAAGTCCAACGGGTTCATGTGAGCGCATGGGTCTAGGCTGGTAGGTAAGACATTGTTGCATCTTGTAGGTATGGTCGTGCATTTCATGTTGGTATCGGGGTTGCCACTTTGGGGAGTGATACACCCCACTGTGGGGCCAGCACGGGTGCCTATGGGATTTAGGGAGCCGATCGAATGGGTAGATTAAGGGTACCTTAGCGGTGGTAGGGGCAAGCCGGCACCTACGATAGCAGCTAAGTACAAGTAACTACCAAGTTTGTCATGTGGATACAATTAGTAGGAAGGGATCAACCTCTAGTAAAAAGAGACTAGTAGATGTGCGGTGTAAATAGGGAATGTGGTGTAACCTAGTAAAAGTGCGGTGTAATGAAATACATGTTAGTTGAGTCGGATAATTATTTGGGTGCTAGTCTGATGTTGACTTCGGTCTTTGGGGTTAGCACTTGGAGAGTTGTTCTCTTAACCAAGGTGTAGGATTGTCTTAGTACTTAGGATCGAAATCATCTTGTCCATCCCTTTAACTTACCTCATCTATGTTACAGCCATATCATGATGCATGTTTATGTCTTGTTCTATTACTTTACCTATTGTTTGTTAAAATCACTGGACTCGCCAGATTTTATGTCTGACCCATTTTGTTTCCACCTCTTTTCTTTCCCTTCCCCCCTCCCCCCAGGTTTACATGATGGGAATACTACAGCTTAGTGCCTATTTCTTTCAGTTGCTTGAAGAGAGTAGACGTATTGCTTTGGACTCTCTCATCTTTATGGCTTTGCTTATGCTCAGTGGGGATTTATGCATTTATGTTATTTAAGTATTTGCTTCTTTATGTACTTTGAAGTTTTTGAAAAAGACTATTGATCCTGTTATTATGGTTTATGAGTATTTGGAGACTATCTATGTAAGCTTGCTTTGAGTTATGATGCTATGAAATAACTATTATCTTCCGCTGTGTTGTTTTATTTATTTATTCTTGTAATTTATCTGTTCTATACAACAATAACGCTCCATGGACATTGATGCATTCCCTTTGTGAGTGACATTAATGGACATGGGCTGTTACACGTGGTATCGAAGCTATGGTTACAAAAATAGATAAAAAGTTTTGAAAAGTGTTTTCAAAAGTATTATTTTCATAGAAAGTATTTTCAAAAACTTGTTTTAAAGAAGCTATTTTCAAGGAAAGTTTACTTTAAAGAGCATAATCCCCACAAGCCATACATCTCTCTTTCGCTTCCCTTGTTTTGAAACTCTTTCTTTTTCTTTTTAGCATGTCTGGAGCATCTGAGATAACAGAGAGTGTTCATGTACCTGGTTGGTTTCGTCAATATCTCGAGGCTAGGGCCATTGTCGCGGGTCCGGCCGACATTCCTCCTCCTCCTCCCCCAGCTCCAGTTATTCCTCTACGTGGAGATGCTTTCTCTAAGATATGTAAAGACTTTCGTTCGATGGGTGGAAAACCTTTTAGTGGGTCTGAAACGTTCGTTGAAGCTAGAAATTAGTTGAAAGAAGTGGAGGATCTATTTGGCATTTTCGATTTGGACGATTGTAAGAAGGTCCAATTGGCTGCATGGTTGATGAAGGACGAAGCTTCGTTTTGGTGGAAGGTTACTAATAGAGAGCGTGCTGTGGAGACGTGGGTAGATTTTAGAGGAAGGTTTGAGTTGAAATTCCTTTCTCAAGCTGAGGAGAGTATGTACATGGAGAGGTTCTTGACATTGAAGCAGAAAAACTTGACCGTGAAGGAGTATGTGACCGAATTTAATAAGTTGGTGAGATTTGGGCTAGAGTTGGTGAATACGCCTCACAAAAAGGCCTTGAGGTTTGCAAAGGGCCTAAATGAACCGCTTCACAGTTTGGCTATGTCCCATATTCCAATGGGGGCTACGTATGAAAAGATTGTTGATATGGCATACATGCATGAAGAAGAGAAGGGTGTAAGTACTTTTAGGCTGCAAGATAAGAAGGAGGATCCAAAGAAAGCCCAACAACAAAAGAAAGGTGGTAACGAAAAGAGGAAGTGTCACAACTGTGGGATACCCGACCATTTGAAGAAAGACTGTAGGAAGAAGAAGAAGTTCGCTTGTTATCATTATGGTGATGCGGGTCATGCTGTGAAGGAATGTCCTAAGAAGCAAGGGCAGAGGGCAGGTTCTACTTCGGGAGGGCAGGTTCACGCTCTCATGACTCCGGGACAGGAAGAAGGTAGAAAAATTTCTGTCGAAAGTTTGATTTTCTTATTTGATCATCTTGTCCGTACTTTATTCCATTCTGGCGCATCACATTCGTTACATCATTAGTTGTAACACTGCACTTAAATACTAGTCTCGTTATAGATCCCATTGTAGTCTAAAATCCTATAGGTGGGTTGGCTCATTTATCCATGGTTTGTAGGGATTTGAGATTGTCTATCTTAGGCATTGGTTTTGAATGTAATGCTTTTGTGCTTGGTTTCATGGGCTATGGGTTGATTCTAGGGATGGATTGGCTAGCCTAACATGGTGCCATCCTAGATTGTGAATGAAGGGTAGTAAAATTATTGACTCGTAGTGGAAAGACCCTTGATAATTCTTGTGACCTTAGAGGATCGGTGATGCTTAGTTATCTTGAGTCACTTGACGTATCCAATGATGATTTACAATCTGTTCGTATAGTCCGTGAATATGTTGATGTCTTCGATGAGGTGAGGGGTCTACCCCCAAAAACGTGAGATAGACTTTCGTATTTATCATGTAGACAATGCAAAACCCGTATCTCTGCCAGTACGCCACATGGCTCCTCGTGAGAGGAGGGAACTCAATAAGCAAGTAGGGGAGTTGCTTGAGAAGGAGTTCATAAGACGTAGTATATCGGAGTGGGGTGCTCCAGTAGTATTTGCCACGAAGGCGGATGGGTCCCTTAGGCTTTGTGTGGACTATAGAGAACTTAATAAGCTTATTAAAAAGAATAGGCACCCACTGCCGAGGATTGACGATCTCTTCGATCAGTTAGTTGGCGCCTCAGTATTTTTGCAGTTGGACTTAGCCACTGGTTTCCATTAATTGAGAGTGGCTGAGGATAGCATAGACAAGACTGCCTTTAGGACTCTGGATGGTTTCTATGAGTGGCTTGTAATGCCCTTCGGTTTGACAAACGCCCCCGCATACTTTGTTGACTTGATGAGTGGGGTGTTTAGGGAGTACCTTAATAAATTCGTGGTGGTCTTTGTAGATGACATCTTGATCTTTTCTAAGAGCGAGGAAGATCATGCCCTACAACTTAGGGAAGTGTTGGAGACCCTTAGAGCGCATAACCTTAAAGCTAAATTTTCTAAATGTCCCTTTTGGAGGAAGGAAGTGCGATTCTTAGGACATGTGGTTTCCAAAGAAGGGATAGCTGTGGGTCCCGCGAAGGTGGTGGCCATCCAAGATTGGAAGGTCCCTAAAAATGCTACCGAGGTGAGGAGTTTCCTGGGGTTGGCTGGCTACTATAGGAAGTTTATCAATGACTTCGCAAAGATATCAACCCATTGGCATGCTTGACGAAGAAGAACCTAGTTTTCACGTGGGACGTAGATTGTGATGATGTGTTCCAACGTTTGAAAAGAGCTTTTACCATAGGCCCAGTCTTAATGTTGCCAGATGGGAGTAAGCCATTTACTTTTATACCGATGCTTGTGGGACAAGACAAGGTGCAGTCTTTATGCAAGAGGGGAGGGTAAGAGCCTTTGGAGGAAGGCAGTTGAGAGTGCATGAGAAAAATTACCCTACACATGACCTAGAGTTGGCTGCTATTGTTTTCGCGCTTAAGTTTTGGCGCCATTATCTTCTTAGCGAGAAATTTGAATTGTTTACAGACCACAAATCGCTAAAATACTTGTTCTCTCAGAAGGACTTGAACTTAAGGCAGCAATGGTGGATGGAATTCTTAGCGTACTACGATTTCGAGATAGCATATACCCCTGACAAGGGTAACGTGGTGGCAGACGCCTTAAGTAGGAAAAGGTTGTCCTTGAGTCCGTTGTTTGTTGAGCAGCGAAGCTTAGAGTTTATCTCTACGTTTTACTTTAGACCTCCCATTGACTTTGTACCCGGTTTGCTAGCATCCTTAGAGGTCAGACGTACGCTTTTGGGACGGATTGGTGAGACACAGCGAGATGACCCACAGTTGGTTGAGTTAGTAGAGAAGCTCATAAGGGGGAGTCATCGAGCCATCTCAGTAGGTATACCCTAGATGATAAGGGTTGGTTACATAGGGACGGTAGACTTTGTATACCACGAGATGAGAATTCGAAGTAGAACATTCTTAATGATGCATATCATTTGAAGATGACCACTCACCCCGGCGGGGACAAGATGTACATGGACATGAGACGAGTTTACTTTTGAGCCGGTATGAAGAGGGATGTGGCTGAGTTTGTAGCTAGATGCTTAGTGTGCTAACAAGTAAAAATAGAGCAAAAGAAGCCCGATGGGTTGCTTCACTCATTGGAGGTCCCATAATGGAAGTGGGAGAGTGTCTCGATGGATTTCATTGATGGGTTGCCGAGATCAAGGAAGGGTAATACGGGGATTTGGGTTGTGGTAGACAGACTTACTAAGAGCGCCCATTTCATTCCCATGAAGAGTAAGAGGACTGCTCCATGGTTAGCCCCCGTATACATTCGAGAGATAGTTCGTTTGCACGGAGTTCCTTCTAGCATAGTGAGCGATCGCGATTCTATTTTTACTAGCGGATTTTGGAAGAGCTTGCAAGAGGCGGTAGGGACTCAGTTATGTTTGAGCACCGCATATCATCCTCAGACCGACAGCCAGACCGAGAGGGTGAATCGTATTCTAGAGAACCTTTTGAGGCTATGTGTTTTAGACTTCGGAGGCACATGGGAGAAGCATCTTCCTTTGGTGGGGTTCGCGTATAATAATAGTTTTCAGTCTAACATTGGAATGGCACCTTTCGAGGATCTTTATGGAAGGCCTTGTCTTTCACCTACATGTTGGTGGGAATCTACAGATAAGATCTTACTTGGGCCCGATATGATTAGAGAGACTTCGGAAAAGATTGATCTGATTCGAAGGAGGATGAAGACGGTGCAAGATAGGCAGAAATCGTATGCGGACAAGAGGAGGACAAATCTTGAGTTTGACATTGGGGACATGGTCTTTATCAAGGTGTCTCCATTACAGAATGTTGTTCGCTATGGGTCCGTTTGGAAGTTAGCTCCAAGGTTCGTAGGGCCGTTTCCTATCAAGAAGAGGATTGAACAGATGGCATATAGAGTGGAATTTCCCGAAAGACTTAGTGGTGTACACGACGTATTCCATGTATCGCATTTGAGTAAGTGCTTGCATGAGACCGCAGAAGTGGTAGGGCTGGGCTTGCTTAGAGAGGTGGAGATAAAGCGTGATGCGACGATTCGACGAGCTCCTACCTGCATTCTTGGGTCGGAGATTAAGAAGTTGAGAAATCGAGAGGTCAATCTAGTCAAAGTGCAATGCGGAGATGATGAGAGCGACGCTACTTAGGAGACGGAAGAGAAGATGCGTTCATTGTACCCTTTTCTTTTTGAGGGTATGTCTTTTAATTTCTCCTTTATCGCTTAGCTTGTACTTGTCCTATCTTTAGTATATCCTCTCGTTTAAGTCTTTGACCTTTAAATAGGGTAGTCCTATGGTTGAAACATGTGTTTGATACATGTTATGATTGATGGATACATGTGGATACAAGTGTTTGCTCGTGGTTGCTTATGGATACATATACACACACTTTAGGCACTAGATCGGCTCAGTCACTTTCATATTGCATATTGCATATAAATGGATGTAAATGTATGTATATTAAATGGGCGTATCATATGGATGTTGCATTTAAATGAATGGTTATGCACACATGTAGTAATGATATGTATATGGTTCTTTGCATACATGGTGGATACATGGCACTATCATTATTTGCATTAAGGAGGTCGACAGAATCAGCGGACCGCCTGATCTTTGCATTAGATAAGGAACATATACACACACTTTTGCATATGTTCATATAACATTAGAAATCTTTTAAGGACAATGGATGCTTGTGGATGATGGTTGAGTAGATGGATGATTGGATGGTAGGACACATTCTTCTTAACTTGGAGATTTCGGGGACGAAATCCTTTAAGGAGGGGAGAATGTAACAACGCATAATTTTATAACATTAAAATTCACAAATTAAAGTATAATTAATTTTTATAAGAAGAATTAAGTGAAATGGGTTGTGCTATTATATTCCTCTCAAAATTTTGGGTCAAGATAGACATTTGGTTTGCACGAAACGGATACCTTATGAAGATGTTATTAAGCCTTGAAGTTTTGTACGCATATGAGAGAAATATATATATAGATATATATAAAAATTAAATAAATAAATATTCAAAAAAGTTCAAAATAGCAAATCGGGAGGGGGAATAGCCGAACCGCACCATTTGCTGGGTCGACTAGGGGTCGATCCAGGGTGTTTGGCTGTCAACCCATGGCCTGATTCACGCTAAGGGCTGATGTTGCATCTGAGTGGTCCTGATGATTTCTGGGTTAATCTAAGAGCTCTAATCGATCCTAGACATCTATATATACACCTTAAGACCTAATCCTAATTCATAAAATATTACCTATGACACCATTATGCTGTCAAGCTCTCTCTTAAACCCTAGCCGTCGCCTCTAAGTTGAATCTCAAGTGTTCATACACAATTCAAATCAAAGTTTAGAACTTCAACAACCATCAAAGAAGATTAATCAATGTCAATTCAACGTTTCTGCACCAATTTCAATTTGTTAATCCTTTTCTTAAGCTACGAAAGGTGAGTTCAGTTATTTTCACAAGACAATATGGTTTTAAAGCAATATGAAAAGGTTGTAAAAAGGATTCATGTTTATGCTTATGATTCTATCTCACCAAGTATTCACCTTTTTGATTCATGTCATCATATGCCTATGTTTCTATGTAAAGTTCATGCCCTTTTATCAGTTTATTCATGTTGGATCTTCTATTATGTCTATGCCAGTCCATATGCCCTTTTATTTCATGATGATGTTTTATTCCAATTTTTTGTGATTTGATTCTCTCTTCTTACCCCTATTCCTTTTTATATTTGGATCTAGGCTACCTTCGAGCCTATGTTAAAAATACGAGCGAATGCGAATACGTGGGAACGATGGGGAATATTGGAAATATATGGAATATGGAAAATTGGATATTTTGGATTATTGGGTTAAATGTGAAATTGGCATATTTGGTTATGAATCACATGAAATTGATGAATTGACCTATAATTGAATAATATGTGAATTTGACTAATTAAAATATAATAAGTACAATTAATGACAAGTTGGAATAGGCAAAAATTGTGAACATGATTATATGTTAAATTTGAAACTCATGACATGAATATGGGTTTGGGTGAAGTACGAATATTAATGAACCTTTGACATGAGGTTAGGTGCAATTGTGGTGTAAGACTGCCCAGAACCGGCTGGAAAATCCAGCTGCCACAGTTGGACGTCTAATGTGAGAGGTCAAAGGAATGAATTGTAGGCGTAACGGTTGGTGACACGAGGTTAGACCCGTTTTGTGGTGTAAGACTGCCCGGGACCGCCCGGCAAATCCAGCAGCCACAAAGTGTTCGGTCTAATGTGAGAGGTCATGCGCCGTTCGTCATAATGAATGAATTAAGGAATACTAACCATAATAATACATGGGTATGGTTAGAGGGTTAAGTGGGGTGACATGTAAATTATGTGTGAAAACCCGTAACTTCCCCGTAAAGGAAAGCGGCGGATAGTTCGAGAACAACACACAACAGAACGCACACGGAAGAACATTTCATTGTATATTACAACAATTCCGTCAGATTACATGAATATACAGAGTATAAATGAATATTACATAGAAATATCAGAGATTTAAATTACATTTAAATACATAGCAGCGGAAAATAATACAATACACAACTAGAAGAGATATACGGATACAAAGCTTTCCGGATACCGTTCCAGCTGTAAACCAGGATCCTGTGAATATAAATCTGCAAAACCAAAACTACTAGCTGCCCGTGTCAAAATAGGGGCACCCAGAGTTTAGGTAATAGCACTTTCGGCTATGTTAACGAAATTCCAAATGAGACGACCCCAAACCCCGTTCTGACGGCGGCAAGGGTAATCCTTGGAATATAACACAGAAACAGGTAATAGCAGAATAGAATTAAATAAATACACCAAATAATGAACAACAGAATATACTGGATAAAAGTAATCATCAGAGTTACACAGTATACAGGATCATACTTAGTAAAAATACAGTTCAGCTATACATAAATGTCTACAGCGGAAAACAAACATAATATGCAATAGAAGCTGAACAGCATAAAAGAGATAAATGATAGAATCCATCTTCAGCTCCAGCTATCCAGAAAGAACTAGCTAAACCTGAATACAAGGCTGCCTATGTAGAAAAAGGGGCACCCGAGTTTGAGAGTGAAACAAACTACGAGTCAGTCATGGGACTGGTATGAGAAATCTACTCAACACCTATATAATTTGGCTATCACAGGACCACGCCACTTTCGTGGAACGGGTTTACTCCATTGGATTGCCAGTGCTTTAAAACAAATCTTTCTTTCAAACATCGCAATGCTTTTTATAAAAATGAAGCCATTATAAGACTCAGTTCCCATCACACAATGCAACACAAACCGGAGGATAGAGTTTTTACCTTATAACGGCCAAAATATGCTTGATACGAATAAAACAAAGGCATTTGGTATTATTGCTAGTGTTTATATGTTTTGAAAACAATTTCAAATCATAACTATCAATCATAGACGACATTAATGCCCCATACCACTATGTCGCCATATATAGGTATACAATCAAAACCGCACAGTCACGTAATTGGAAATTGGATTTCCGTCATGAACCAAGGCAAAAGATAGTCCTTACCGAATTCGAGACTGCCTAGCCCGAGTCTTAGGAACAGCCGCAACTGCCCCTTGGATCATCAGGGCCGGTCCACCGATGTGGATTATTATGCCTGAACAATACGTTTCCCCGCCCTTTGGGGCGTAAACGAGCCAACGAATGACTCCATCGGACCCGGATCGTCCGATCAAACCGAGGCGCCTCGCAACAGCAACAACCACATAGGTGAAAAGTATATAAATGTCAGGGCTGGTAGGTCACTGACACCACCCTAGCTAGGAAGAAACGCATACCCTCCCTGAAATCCTTCTCCCGTTTCTGGTTCATACCGGGGTGTGAGGCTCGCGAATTCACGTTATACACAAAGCTACACCACACCGGCGGTGCTTTGATCATCACCACAAGACTTTGCTTTTCAACAGAAGCCCTGATCACTGCATCTTAGCATGCCACACAGGCAATTCATGCCATGCGACTGATGTCCATCGATATACAACCTCTGGGCTCATGCGTCTCAGAGAAGGGCGTTAAGCAAAAGAATAAATTCTCCGCCTCCAAACAGATGTATATTTAATAGAGATCAATCAACACAGAATAAAATCCAATGTCAGACATACAGTCCATTTACAAGTCCGTTCTGGGTCTGAACGAAACCGGAGGCACTAAATACCTCGCAAACCCATCGATCACCACGTACGTCTGGACGGTCACCACTCATTATCCATATTTCGGGATGCCTCCCAATCAGGACCTCGGTTACCATCCAAACGAGGTGAAGATCTCCGGTCTTCGACCACCGTCTTCATTTTCGACTTTCAATCGTCGGTCAATTATTTGAAATGAGAATTAACTCGGTCTTTTCAATTAACTCACGTATATTTAGAATTTCCAATCAATTTATTTCAATGGTTAAATCATTCGACAACACCAATTTTGTTCTTTAATGTAATTTTCACACCAAACACATTCAACCATCAAATACCACATAAATCGAGCAAATTCAGTTTATTTCCATCCCATATCGTTTATGATATTTTATAATGATTTATCGCTATTTTTATTTATTTTAAAATAGCCAATTTATTCAAAACGACGCTTCGGGCCATAACGCGGTCGTGGCGCTGTTTTTCTTCAGATTTGATTTACACATATCTGAAAATCTAACCGTTGGATCTTTACAAAATCTACATCATTAGAAAGGTCTTTTCAAAACGAATCCAACGGTTCCAGTTTCGAGAAAATCCGACGGTCGGATCTCCCGGTACAGTTGTTTGAAGTTTCGATTTCAAAATACGAACTGCAGCGTCGCTATTCGATTTAATATAATTATATTTATATATATATATATAAATATAATCGTTTCTGGCGCTGTTTTTCTTCAGATTTGAATTAAACATTCCAGATAATCCAACCGTTGGATTTTTACAAAGTTGGTGCCGTTGGAAAGATATTTCCAAGGCGAACCCAACGGTCGCGGTTTCAGGAAAATCCGATGGTCGGATCTCCCGGTACAATCGTTTGAAATCACGGTTTCAAAACACGAACTGCACGGCCACGTTTCGTTTTAATTTTATTTATATTTATATAATTATATAGATATAGTTCATTCAACAATTTCAATATCGTTTTCACTTCAAATATATCACTAACGCCTTAATATTTTGAAAAATTTCGCCATAACCTCCTTTGTACGGGGAGGGGTTTGGAAATTTATTGGGCCGTGTTAGGTACCCAATAAATCCTAAAAAGCATTCACATATTTATAGTGATATATTCTGGTGTTTACGGGGGAGCATGTATAGATAATCACTCCAGAGAATAAATTCTCGTCACCCCGTTTCCGTGTGGAAATAAATAGTCCATGTGCCGTATCTAATAACTACAGAGACGTGATTATTGTCAACTCCAGACCCGTGTGGGGTTTTTATTATTCTGGCAATTTATCGTTATATTTTATAGAGTCCATATCAGTCATCAGTTCAACCTGTAGTATATAATCATCGCCATACAAGCCTCTCGCTCGTATGGTAAATCTTCCACCTCGTCACACAAGCTCCAATTGCTTATGTGGAATATGATGAAGTATGCCTATCGTCAAGAAGTATGCCATGTAGCGTAGTTCAAATTTAATTGTTACTATCCTATGGCGATATTTATTATTTCACACAGAATAACCAGCACTCCGCATCCAATGGCATTCACAGGAGTTGATATAAAAATAAAATTGCGCAGCCAACTCATCAAGGCTTACCTATTTGTCGGGCACGCAAATAATTTCTTTACTCTATAGCTAATCCATTCTTCCTGTTCAACACATGTATATATATGCAGAACAAAGCCAATAATAATATTTCTAGCAAACTATTATTTATTTCAACCCGTGTGTATTTTTATCAAAGCGTATACATGATAAAAGAAATATTTTTATCATCAAAAATATTTATTCAACACGTGAATGTTTTTAACACTTCATATTCACAATAAAAATGTAGTTTTTATTGTCTATTCATTTTATTTTAAAATACGATAACATTCAACACATGAATTTCAACTCGACGAACGAATTTCAATTCAACACATGAATATTCTCTATAGTTTGTATATATATAAAAATGTGATTTTTATCGCTAAAACTATTTGTTTAAATTCAAATAATATTCAACACATGAATTTCAACTCAACGAATGAATTGCAACTCAACACATGAATATTCTCTCAACATATGTAATTTATTTCAATGAATGAAAATTATTCTAACACATGTATATTTCAGAAAATTTCGGCAGCATAACGGCAGGGTAGTTAAAACCGGGACCGTCCCTAGTACGGCTCCTCGCTCTACCTTAAAACCTCGCGGTTTTTGACAATGGGGATCATGCATCTAGTTCGCACGCAGGCGACATGTATATATTTATTTCATTTCCACAAACTAATCCTATGTGGTTTCAACCAAATATTTCTCAACCGCAAACGGGTATTTTTCAATCACAATCAATCAATATCAACCACAAACAATCCCAAACAATCATTCGCTATCAATCAATTTGCACAACAATCATAACCAATAAATATCGTCCATGGTTTGTGGACGAGGGGCGTATATATATATATATATATATATATATATATATATTTATATATAGCAATTCACTTTTAAAAGTTGAAAACAGTTTATAAAATATAAACCGCACCTCAGTTATTTGATTCGAAACTAGGTTTCGATCCTGGGACCTGTGACGAAAAGGAATTTCGCTCGATCCGAACCAGTCGCTAAACCGACCCAGACCGTTCGAAACGCCCTATCGTTTGAGAACACGACAAATCAGAACGCACACAGAAGAACAACTCATTGTATATTACAACAATGCATCAGATTACAAGAATATATAGAGTATAAATGAATATTACACAGAAATATTAGAGATTTAATTTACATTTAAATACATAGCAGCGGAAAAATAATACAATACACAACTAGAAGAGATATACGGATACAAAGCTTTCCGGATATCGTTCCAGCTGTAAACCAGGATCCTGTGAATATAAATCTACAAAACCAAAACTACTAGCTGCCCGTGTCAAAATAAGGGCACCCAGAGTTTAGGTTAAAACAATAAACTCCAGGTCAGTCATGTGACTGGTGTGAGAACTAAAACAATTATTAATCTTTGTTTTAAAGTTCGGTAAATCAAGGGACCACGCCATATAACACGGAACGGGTTTCCTCCCAAGAACACCAGTGCATAAAACAACAGCGCAATGCTAAATAAAGAAAAATGAAGCTATTATAAGACCCAGGTCCTATCACACAATGCAACGCAAGCCGGGGGATAGGGTTTTTACCTCATAATAGCCAAGAATGCTTGATACGTTTAAAAGAAATCATTTGATACTATTATAAGTGTATAGTGTATAAAACAACTTCAAATCATAAGTATCAATCATAGGCGACATGAATGACCCATACCACTATGTCGCCATATATAAGTTTACAATCAAAACCGCAAGACGTCGTATTGGAAGTTGGGTTATCATTTATGGTATGAACCGAGGCTAGGGGCAAGATCCTCACCGATTCGAGATGCTCTAGCTCGCCCCTCAGGAACAGCCGCAACTGCCCCTTGGATCGTCAGGGCCGGTCCACCGATGTGGATTATTATGCCTGAATACTACGTTTCCCCGCCCTTTGGGGCGTAAATGAGCCAACGAATGACTCCATCGGACCCGGATCGTCCGATCAAACCGAGGCGCCTCGCAATAGCAACAACCACACAGGTGAAAAGTATATAAATGTCAGGGCTGGAAGGTCACTGACACCACCCTAGCTAGAAAGAAACGCATGCCCTCCCTGAGGTCCTCTCCCGTTTTTGGTTCACAACCGGGTTGTGAAACTCACGAAGTAAACGTTACACAAAGCTACGCCACAAAGGCCGTGCTTTGATCATCACCACAAGACTTTGCTTTTCAACAAAAGCCTCGATCAATTGCCACTTAGGCATGCCACACAGGCAATTCACTCCATGCGTTTGATATCCATCAATATATAACCTCTGAGCTCGTACGTCTCAGAGAAGGGCGTTAAGCAAGAGAATAAATTCTCCGCCGCCAAACAGATATATATTTAATAGAGATCAATCACCCGGACTAAAATCCAATGTCCGACACACAGTCCATTTACAAGTTCGTTCTGGGTCTGAACGAAACCGGAGGCACCTAGTACCCCGCATATCCATCGATCTCCAAGTACGTCTGGACGATCACCACCTGTTTCCATCTTCTTGGGTGTACAGCCCAATCAAGATCATCAGTAATTACCCAAACGACGTGAAGACCTCCAGTCTTCGACCATCGTCTTCATCTTCGACTTATCGTCGTATCAGTTATTCAGAATGGGATAAACCCGGTCTTCCCGAATAACTCGCGTATATTTTAAATAAGTGTTACACAAACACAACATACGCCTCATTCCAATTCATCAGTCACTAACCGTAAATTAATCAAGAGAATAATTCCCCAAATATTAACCCCGAAGGCCGAAACCAACATCAGATCAATATCCAGGAAACCATTCTGCTTAGCTAACCGACAGTTAGTTTCTGAATTTCACATTCATAGGGAAAGGTTCCCATTAATTTTATCAAAGATAAATTCTTTATATTTATTTTTTAACCTATCCTTTTGAATTTCGATTCAACTAGTCGGGATTAACGAACTTTACCGAAGTAATCATTTATTTTAATTTCCCAATCCCAATCTATTCATCCCATGAAGTAAAACTGGTAATACTTCATATCTAACACCACGGTGTTATCGGTAAATTCAATTACCATTTCACGTTCAAATCTAATTAAAGATTTAACTATCGCCTGGAGCAAAACTGGTGATACTCCATTCTCGATCATTTCAATCTAATTAAAGATTCATTAAAACTCCACTTAGTTTTAACCGTTAACTGGGTTAAAGAATCGGTGTCATTTAGAACACGGTTCATGATAAACCCAAAACCACATTCCATTTATTATCGGATTAAAGAACGAGTGTTATTTAAAATACTGTCCACGATAAACCCAAAAATCAATATCAATTCAATTCCAATTGAATATTATTTAATTGGTACACTTCATTAAATCTACATAAAAAGATTTAATCTTTTCTCAACTGGGTTCAAGAACAGTGTTAGTCAAGACACCATTCACGACAAACCCAAATCACATTTGATATTAAGTACAAGGCTCTGAATAGAAAATATATCGGCTTATATTCAATATCAAATTCTACGACCAACAGATATCGTATTGGGAATAACGATATATATATATATATCTATATCTTTCAAATTTCCATAACAACATCTGTATAATCGCGAAATCCAACATCAAAATATTCCGAAGACAATTTCGATTCAAATCCATTCCAATGCAATCATTTGGAAATTCTGGTTATTTTCAAAACCATTTCAAATTCAATTTATTTATTTAAAAACCAATAGAATTATAATTCTAGTTCAAAACTAGTTCATTTCGATAAAAATCTATTTTTATCTTTTCAAATATGGAGTTTTTCATCTCAATTCTTCACAAATCATTTCTTATGATTTTACATAAATTATTACTATTTTTAATAATTTTATCAAGGCCCGTACAGTCGATTTCCATCAACGGCCATCGAACTGCACTTACAGCGACCTTTTTCAAATTTGATTTGGACATAATTCCAAATCCAACCGTTAGATTTCTAATTTCTAATATTCGTTAGAAAGCTCTTTTCGATACGAACCCAACGGTTCCGGTTTCAGGAGAATCCGACGGTCGGATCTCCCGCAATATCCGTTTGAAGTCAATGGTCGAAATTCGCGAACTGCTGCGGCGCGGCGCGTTCTATTCGGGCCATTATATTATATATATAATATATATTTCGTCGATTTCTATTTAAAACGTGCTTTATAAATCGTTTTCAATTCATTTTCAAAACGGTTTTAACTTCATATTCAATTTCAATTCGAATTCATTTATATTCAATTTAAATTCGAATTCATTTCTATTCAACTTCAATTCGAATTCGTTTATATTCACTTTCAGTTCGAATTTATTTATATTCAATTCTTTTCAAAATATCAGATTTTGAAATCACTTTCGATATTCATAATAAAATGAATAAAATCGATATAAATATCGTTCACGTCAAAATGGCGTAAATCTAATCAATACGGCTTCATATATTCCTATTTTCAAATATTCTATTTCAAATATTTCTTTTTCAAATATTTCTTTTTCAAATATTTCTATTTTAAAACTGGAATGAGGCCCAATCAATTACCATATAATGTTAATTATATGGATTTTCTACAACACATATATATATCAACAACGATGAATAATCAACCATCACCCAAAGTGCATTCTACCCTGTATAAGCATCAAATATAAATATTCAACGCTTATAACAGCCTGTCAATCAATCGATCGACATACAACTAAACAATCGGGATTAGTGTACGTCAAATATCATCCCAATACCCGTGTGGGGTTTCAAACAATCAAACACAGATTTTATTTGTGCAGTTGGGCGATGTGTAAAATTTATCGTCCCAATCAATGTCCTTCAAATAGGTGTACATAAACAAACCGTCCGGTTTGTAAACGAATATTTATTTATTCACATTCACGTTAAAAATTATATTTTTAACGATCAAACTATTTTATTAAACCTATGAATTTTCTATTCGATTCATTTATTAAATAAAATGTTATCTTTATTTTTCTAACTTATTTTTAGAAAATTTCGGCGGCATAACGGCACGATACTAGAAACGGGACAAGGCCTAGCCTTATCCCCGGTCTAGTGAAGGCCCACGCCATTCACACATCAATCAAATCAATTTTATTTCACCAAACAATTCAATTCAAGCCAAATAATCTAACCAACTACACAACCAAACAATTAAACAAACAAGCCATCCATGGTCTGTGGATGACGGGTGTCGGGTGCTACTAAACACCTTCTGCATCCTAGTATATATTTATAACTAGAAAATGAAATTGAAAGGTGAGAAATTCTCACCAAAAGCTATCCAATCATCTTGACTCTTCTTTTATAGAAATCTTCGTCGTTCTCGTTTTTTTGTCGCTTTCGTTGCTCGTAGCCACTACATATGTAAAAATCACATTTTTACTATGCTATTCAATATATAAAAATCGAATTTTTACTACGCTATTCAATATACAAAAATCGAATTTTTACTATGCTATCCAGTATAAAAAAATCGAATTTTTACTATGCTATCCAGTATATAAAAATCGAATTTTTACTATGCTATTCAATAAATAAAAATCGAATTTTTACTATTCTATTCAATATATAAAAATCGAATTTTTACTATGCTATTAAATATATAAAAATCGAATTTTTACTATTCTATTCAATATACAAAAATCGAATTTTTACTATGCTATTAAATAGATAAAAATTCTATTTTTGTCCTGCTATTCTTCATATAAAGATTTCGCCTTTTCAAAAATATAGATGTCGCCTTTTCATATATTTAGATGTCGCCTTTCAAAAATATAGATGTCGCCTTTTCATATATTTAGATGTCGCCTTTTCAAAAATATAGATGTCGCCTTTTCATATATTTAGATGTCGCCTTTTCATATATTTAGATGTCGCCTTTTCATATATTTTTATTAAGCTATATATATATTAAAGGTTATATTTTTATCAAGCTTTACATAGAGAAAAGATTATATATATTTTTTTTGCTATGTTATATATTTAAACAAAACTGACTTTTTCTATGTTAAATATTTAAAACAAAGACTGAATATTTAAAATAAAATTAAAATAAATAATTAAACTTACAGCGGCGCGGCGAGGGGAGGGGATGGGCGTCACTGGGTGGTCGCGGTGGCTGAGGGGCGGTGGCTCTTCCGTCGGCCACGAGATGGAGGGAGGAGGATCTCCAGCACTTGCGTCGCTGACTGGAAGGAGGGGAGGGAATGGGTCTCGCGGGTTCGGATCTGATTTGGGGTTGGGTTCGGAGGTGGCGCCAGGATCATCGGAGGCGGTTGGGTGGTGGCGCGGTGGGGTCAGGAGGTCTCGGGCTAGGGTTTGCGCGATGGGGCAAATGGGAGTGGTCGATTTGGGGTAGCAGGGTTCGGAACTGAGGGATGGGGGTGCGGTGGAGATGTGGGGTGGGCGACGACGAAGTTGCGGCGGGTGGTGCGGAGGAGAAGGCAGTGGAGGGGGGAAGCGATCGATGGTCGTCGCCATTTTTTTCTTTTTTTTTATTTACTGATGAATCGAAAATGAAGGGAAAAAGGGGGGGGCCAGAGCGGGTTAAAGGGGGAGAAGGGTTGACCCTTTATTTTTTTATTATTTAATTTTAATTTTTATTCACATAAAGTAACTTTTCTATCGACCTTGAAACAAGGCCCACCGCCTGTCGTCCATAGCGTTTTACCCCCATTCCGAACACAATGGGATATGTATCGTAGGCTGATTCGTTCGTTACGATCAGTTTCCGTTGAATTCACATTTAAATCTTTATATTGAATTTTAAACGTACATTTCAAATTACCGGGGTCACATAACAACTCTATAAATTCCATAAAAATATTTTCTAGTTTCGTAATGACGATACGGTCCTAACAAAACTAGTTTCGTCGAATTCTGAGACCGTTGAAAAAATGGCCATTTTCCAGTCGATTAAAATCGACTAAAACTGGTCAAACGCGTTTTCATTTGCCACGCTCATATATTGATTCGAAAAATTATGAAATTTGGAATCTAGCAATAATTTAACATCACGGACCCAACAAAAGTGGTTTCGTCGAAATCCGAGGTCATTTGCAAAATTTCCATTTTTAAGGGCCTGAATTCCATAGCGACTATTTAGAATTTTCAACTGAACATGTCTTTTTATTCCTGCTATGAAATTTCAATTTTTTGGATTCGTTGGAAAGATATTATCAAATAGATCCTAATGTTTTTGGTTTCACTAAAATCCGGATTGTTTTGCACCTGGTACATTCAATTGAAGATTGAAATCGAATTATCGAACTACCGCGCCATTTTCAATTCCTTTTATAATTATATATAATTATTTATATTCTATCATCGATCTATATAACTATATACGATTGAATTTTATTCAAAATAAATTTCTCGTCGTTTTTATTTAAAATAATTCATTTTAAATAATCAAAATTCGCTAAAATTGCCGAAATAAAAATTTTAAACTGGCCCAGATTTTCGGGTTGTTACATTATGACATGTAAATATGGACTTAACCGGAATGAGATAAGACATGTAAAACATGTAAATGTGGACTTAACCATAGCATGTGTAAGACATGGACATTTTAATTAAAATGGTTAAGTGGTGAAAACCTAGTGGGGACCAAGCATAGGTGGGAGGCTTGTGTCGGATGGGGACCCGTTTCAACCAGTAACCTATTTGAGTATTTAATGGGCCTCAGTACTAGGCCGAGGTTGGGGTACACTTACTTGGCTTGAATATAAGAGGTCAAAACGTGAATAGTGGTGGCAACGCAAGTCCAACGGGTTCATGTGCGTGCATGGGTCCGGCCTGGTAGGTAAGACATTATTGCATCATGTAGGTATGGCCGTGCATTTCATGTTGGTATCGGGGTTGCCACTTTAGGGAGTGATACACCCCACTATGGGGCCAACACGGGTGCCTACGGGGTTTAGGGAGCTGATCGAATGGGTAGATTAAGGGTACCTTAGCAGTGGTAGGAGCAACCCGGCACCTACGATAGCAGCTAGGTACAAGTAACTACCAACTTTGTCATGTGGGTACAGTTAGTAGGAAGGGATCAATCTCTAGTAAAAAGAGACTAGTAGATGTGCGGTGTAAATAGGGAATGTGGTGTAATGTAGTAAAAGTGCGGTGTAACAAAATACATGTTGGTTGAGTCGGATAATTCTTTGGGTGCTAGTCTGATGTTGACTTCGGTCTTCGGGGTTAGTACTTGGAGAGACTTTCTCTTAACCAAGGTGTAGGATTGTCTTAGTACTTAGGATCGAAATCATCTTGTCCATCCTTTTATCTTACCTCATCTATGTTACAGCCATATCATGATGCCTATTTATGTCTTGTTCTATTATTTTACCTATTGTTTGTTAAAATCACTGGACTCGCCATACTTTATGTCTGACCCGTTTTGTTTCCACCTTTTTTCTTTCCCTTCCCCCCCTCAGGTTTACAAGGCGGGAATACTACAGCTTAGTGCCGATTTCTTTCAGTTGCTTGAAGAGAGTAGACGTATTGCTTTGGACTCTCTCATCTTTATGGCTTTGCTTATACTCAATGGGGATTTATGCATTTATGTTATTTAAGTATTTGCTTCTTTATGTACTTTGAAGTTTTTGAAAAAGAATATTGATCCTGTTGTAATGGTTTATGAGTATTTGGAGACTATCTATGTAAGCTTGCTTTGAGTTATGATGCTATGAAATAAGTTTTATCTTCCGCTGTGTTTTATTTATTTATTCTTGTAATTTATCTGTTCTATACAACAATAACGCTCCATGGACATTGATGCATTCCCTTTGTGAGTGACATTAATGGACATGGGGTGTTACACAGATTATATCCTAGTTTCTATGTGAATTGTACACAAGTTTACATATGAACCAAATAAAGTGACTATATGCAAGTTTAGGTAGAAATTGGATTCAGATTCACATAAATGCAAGTTTACCCCTTTAGATTTAGATCTATGACATACATAGTTTTATGCAAGTTTGTGACTATGGCCTATGCAAGTTTTGGGTGAAAACTATGTTCGTATATGCAAGTTTTGGGTGAAAACTATATTCATATATGTAATTTCACACCTTTAGGCCTATGTTTAGATTCATGACAATACCAAGTTTATGCTAGATATGTTGTAATCCTTATTTGTAAATTAGATCCAATTTGTGTGTTATACAAATTTGCGATGTTTCTTCCCTTTTACGTCGTTAGACTAATTGTTAGTCTAATATATATATATATATATATATATATATATATATATATGTCATGATAAGCGAATGAACAACGTAGGGACGATGGGTGTAATATTGAATATACACATATTTAGAGTTGACATAAATGGCCTTAAAAAGGCATTTAATTAATTTAAGACATTAATTGGAAAAATTGGTATTTATGGACATAATTAGGTGACAATTATGGACATAAGTATATTTGGAATTTATTTACAAATTTGAATAGGGATATTAATCCAATTTGGGGTTAAATAAAGATGTGTAATAATAAACCGCCTAAGACATGAGGTTAGACTCTTTTATGGTGTAAGACTGCCCAGACCCACCTGGCAAATCCAGCAGCCACAAAAGCCAATCTAATATGAGAGGTCAAAGGCATGAATTAAATGCGTAACAGTTGTAAAGACACGAGGTTAGGCTCGTTTGTGGTGTAAGACTGCCCAAACCCGCCCGACAAATCCAGCAACCACAAATGCCAGTCTATTGTGGGAGGTCTTTACAAGGTTACAGTGTCAATGAATTAAGAAACACTTAACCAGATAAACATGTGGTGGGACATAGGGGGTTAAGTGGGTGCCTTGGGTGGCATGTGAAATTAAGAGGGTGCCTTGGGTGGCACGTGAAATATGATTAGATGTACTTAACCAAGATTGAAACATGTAAGACATGAATAAGAATGGGGTTAAGTGGGGAAAACCTTAGAGGGGACCAAGCATAGGTGAAAGCATGTGTCATGCATGGGGGCCCTTTTAAAACCAGTAACCCATTAAGTATCTTTGTGGGATCGACCCAAGTCGAGGATGGGACACACATACTGGGTTTGATTGTAAGAGGTCAAAACGGGTTAGCGGTGGCAACGCAAGTCCAACGGGGTCATATGCGTGTGTGGCCCCGGGCTGGTAGGTAAGACGTTGTTGCATCGTGTAGATATAAGCCATGCATTTTTGGTGGTATCGGGTTGCCCCTTTGGGGAGTGATACACCCCACTATGGGGCCATCACAGGTATCTACGATAGGGAGCCGATCGAATGGGGGTAGTGGGTACACCTAGTGGAGATAGGGGCAGACGACACCTATGAAGGCAGCTAGGGTTACACGAAACTATCATTATCATTATTAAGTTCTGTAGACGGGATCAACTTTTAGGGTGTTTGGTGTGGTGCAATGTAGTAATTATCTTATAGTGATTAGGTGCGCCTTTAACGTTATCTTTGTGCATCTTATTTCCTTTGTTTACTCTGTCATGCCCATTTGTTCACAGTCATTTCCTTATTTTCCAGCTTATGCCTTATCCTAGTTACTTTAATGATTATATTTTTAAAGTTATTGCACTCGCCAGACTTTATGTCTGACCCCTTTTGTTTCCACCTCTTTTCTTCCTTCCCTCCCCCTCCCCCCGCCCAGGTGCTTAGGGTGAGACTAGTACTAGTGGAGCTTGATTTGGACAACTTTATCTCTCTCTTTTGGAAATTGCTTGGATTGTTGAAGTAAAGTTCAGCCTATCTTATTTATGGCTATTTTATGTTGGGGTTATGTCTTTTATTTTATGTACTCATAACTTATTTGTCAAGATGGATAATAAGTGTATTTGGTTTTGTAGTTGGTTTTTTATGTGATGTAACCAAACTATTTCTCCGCTGCAATAAAAGTGGCTTTTATTTTCCAAGTACCAATATATTTATCTATCTTGTTTACTTTTCTGTTCTATGCACAATAAACGCTCCATCAAAATTAAGGCATTCCCTTTGTGAGTGACCTTAACAGAGGCGGGGTGTCACAGAAAGCATACCTTGGATTACGACTCCCTTTCCTTTCTCCGCCGCAGTTGGGGCATTCGATGAAGAAGGAACAACGTTGATAGCATATGCTTTCACAATCTGCTTCTCCTTTGGATGTTGTGGACGTTTATCCATGTGATGTCCTACTTGGCCAAGCACTTCCTTTCCGCTGGCTTTACTCAACATTCTCTAGCACAGTGGCCCTTATTGCCACAGCTAAAGCACTCGACATCTTTCTTATCCTCCTTTTTCTAACCATCCTTGGCCTGGTTCTGTTTCCTCTTATTTTGGGAATTCTTCTTGCCTTCACCGCTTGCCTGCGGTTTTGGTTCTCCTGTAGATGCAATAGCAACCTCGGTCTTCGACTTAGGGTAAAGGCTCTCTGATCTCAATGCCTTTCCCACAATAGATTCGAATGTCTCATCGATATTGTTTATAAGTCTTTCCCCCAAATACTCATCTAAGCCAGTTATGAAATTCTCATTCTTCTTCTCGGCAGTATCAATAAAAGATAATCCATATTTCGATAAGTATCAAATTCACCAATATATTCCGAGACTGCCATACCATTCTGCTTAAGCTCCAAAAAATTCCTAAACAATTCTGATTTTTGAGTAGCTGGAATAAACTTGTCACTGAATCGAGTCTTAAACTGGTTCCAAGTAACTTGATCCTCAGGTGTAATCGCTTCAATAGCATTCCACCAATTCATAGCTTGTCCTTGAAGTTGACGCGATGCTAGCTTTCTCTTCATCACATCATCGATCCCTAAATCCTCGAAGATGCGCTCATAAATATCAAGCCAATCCTGAACCTTCGTAGCCGACTCCGTTTCATGGAGCGGCTTCCTACTAAGACTAGTATAATCCTTGCTGAGCTTGGCGAAATCGGCTCTAGGCACCTGCACTACTAGACCACCATCGTTAGCAGCATTAGCAACTGCACCTTGAGCATCCCTAAGCATCTCTCGCATGAAGCCAATAAACATCGTCCTTATATCAGGGACATTCCCATTGTTGGCCCCTGAACCCATACTCCTTGTAGTTCGGCTCATCGTTCAATCTGTAAAGAGAAAACAATTAACCAACTCCTTAGTGGTGTCCGTGCAGTGCGACTTCATCCTTAGATATACTAATAGTATATATAGTTTTGAAAACCAAAATATCACAAATACGCGCTCTCATATACGTATATTATCTCTCCTCGATGTCTTCCCCTAGGTTAACTATGTAACCTATGCTTTGATACCAAGTATGACGGCCTGCCCCGTACCAGCCGACATTTCCCTTGAAATGCGTTGTGCTAATGCTCGACCAGCACAGGATAATCATCAAGAGAAAAGGGTTTAAAGTGATGAATTACAAAAGAACTTGTAGTATATCTCACAACGCATGGAATAAAATTTAATAATAACATAACTTGACATAAAAAAGTTGAGACGGTACATAAGCTGAAAACTAAACCATAACCATCATAGTAGCGAAACCCAAAAATACAGCTTATAATCCAAACTGTTATTACAACTTCAAAATACTCTCTCAAAGGAAATAAAAGAGTACACTGCTAATGCCCAAAGCAGTGACTAGCAACAACACAGGGAAAATATATGTATATAGTATGTGGAAGCCTCCTGCTCGTCTCTAGACAGCTACGCGTGCATAACCACCTAACATGCCTCTAGTCTGCTCGTTTAGGAGCACCCATAGTAATAAGAAGAGACATAAAATTATGGGTCAGAAAAAAGTCTGGTATGAGCGATAACAATAAATTAAAGCAATAACATGTATAAATAAATCATACCTGAAGTTGTGCCTGCAACCAAAAAGTTAGCACAACTAAATGTACAATACTCTAAAATAATACTAACATAAAGTGTAAAATGGAAGTGTGCATGCCATGTTGACAGCAAACATCAAACATAGCAATCATCCTCACATCTCTCACTCAGTGCGTTAAGCATATGATATCCACCGCTTTGATCACCAGAACCATTGGGGCCATTGTGGAGTCCCACTCCGTACAACTATCACTACAACCACTTTGCCCTTTGGAGCCCTGATGGGGTTCAACTATCACTACGACTACTCTATGGAGTGGAAGTCCCGTGACCTCCTCAAAAACGTCCAAGAACTCACAAACTATAGAAACCAAAGATGGTCCTTCAGAACTAAGAGACAAGGAATATAATAAGGCTTTGTCCTTGTTTCTAACATTACAGGTATTTTTAGGCTGCGTCTTTCTCGGCTCCTAAGACAAACGAGTCTCTTATCGCAATCTAGGACGGTCCCATAAAACAATAGTCAGTCCATATCCAAGAAAAGATCATACCTCATAAAACCCAACACATACACTTTGCAATAGAACTCAACATTGTCGACCTCTAATACTAGATCTTTACACAACAGATCAAGATACTTAGATCCTCCGATAGGGTTGGCCAAGTCTATCGGACTATCCGAGATGGATAAGCAAAGGTTCAACAGATTCACTAATTGCTTGGAAATAAAATAATGGGTAGCTCCCGAATCAAACAAGGTGTATGTTGAATTTCATAAAATAGAGATTATACCTTCAAGTGCGGGCTGCCTTTGGTCTCTTGTGGGTTGGCTTTGAATTGGGGTTGCTTCAATTGCATAGTTCTGGCCACTTTTGGTATCTTTAGGTAGCCTTTGGACATGTGCCCTTCTTTGTGGCAGTTGTAACATTTTCCCTTGACCTCCTTTGCCAAAGAGGTCCTACAATGTTTGGCCTCATGACCCTTGCGGTTGCACCTCTCACAATTCTTTGCGTCCTTTTTGAAGTTCTTCTTCTTATTTTCCTAATATTCCTTCTTCTTGTTTCTGCTGGAGCTTTCTCTTTCTCACCCTCTTTTTCCTCCTTGGAGCTTTTAGCCATGCGAAGGGTAGCGGTCTCAACTAGAGTCCCGAAAGTTACCCCAAATTCTACTTGGGCTAATAAGGTTTCCTTCAACGGGGAGTTTATTCCTTTCACAAAACTAAGGGATTTGTTCATAGGGGTGTCTACCAATCCTCTACCAAACTTACATAACTCAGTGAATTTGGATACATATTCTTACAGACTCAGTCTTCCTTGCATGAGGTGGATAAATCTCTCTAGCTGAATAGTCATTTCTGCCCTTGGCAAAAATTTCTCTTTAAAACAGGTCTTGAATTCGGCACATGTAAAGATCCGGCCCTTGTTATCCATTGATATTAAGTTCCGCCATTCTAGGGCTTCATCCTTCAAATGCCAGGCCGCTATCCTTCTTTTTACTTCATCGGGCTAGGCAGTAGCCTCAAAGATCCTTTCACAGTCCATAACCCAAGTTTGGGCACTAGCAAAGCCTTCCTTTCCAGAAAACGGTTTCCCTCCAAAATTTGTAAAGACCTTACAAAAGCGGGAAAAATCAAAGGCCACATCAGCGGTAGGAGCTGCGGGAACTACTGGGGCAGGATTAGCTGTAGGGACCTGCTCCACAATACGGGGTACTGCTAGAACCATTCTGGAAAGTAGAGGGGTCTTGCCTGGTTTCCCTGCTCATTAGGATTTGCAGCCATTCTACCTTCTGAAAAGAAAAGGACGAATCCCTTAATGGATACTCGTGAGATAGTATTTAAGCTGAAAAAAGGAAGAAATGATAAAGGTGCCTAGTATAAGTGTGTATGCTTATTGGGGTAAACATATATTATGTGTGTGTGTGTGTGTGTATATATATGTTTATATAGTTTGAAAACTCATTTTCAAATCACAAACATGCCTCTCATACGTATATTTCCTTTATAATCAGGTTATCTACGCTTTGATACCAAATGTAACAACTTGCCTAGAATAGGCCTAAATTTCGACCTAGAAAAGGCCCATCGAAACTTAAAGCCATTCTAAATGGGTCGTTGGTTCTTGTAAGGATTACATTTGCACATATAATAATGAACATATACTTTGAATGGAAGTCTCACATAGCGGAAAGAGAAAATATAATATTCAAATAAGATGTACCATTATTTCAAAAATCTTAGAAATACATAGTCGCAGTTACAATTATTCAATAGGTACATCAAATAGTTCACCCAAAAGAAGTAAGGCAATAACTTCTAATAATATCATAATAACTTTATCTTCTCCATCATATTCAACCATGAATTCATCCATGGTTTTACCCCATCTATTGACCTGTTTGGATGTTAAGGAGAGGGGGTGGATATCAAAGTCAATCACCCATTAGTGTTTTTAGGGTAAAGACCCAACAAGGTGGCATTCTCGGTCACTTATGGTCCTATTAAGGGTGGATTCTTACAATCTCTTATAACCCTGAGGCGGACCCCTAGCCCTTTAAGAACCCCATCCTAGTACGTTAACGTTCTTAAATATATTCTCTCATTTGTAATATGAGAAGTAGTATTGCAAACGTCACTACTTAACTAATATTACCCGGCAGGAAACCTATGTCACTTAAGACTTCCCTTAAACATTTGGATAGCATGCAATGGCCACATATCCTTCAATTACCAATCTGTCCCTAGTTGAGCCCCTTGCAAGCTTCTAGAGGAAGTGAGCATCCCCGTGAACTACCCTACTCCATTAATCATTTTATGCCTAACCATTTTTAAAGAAGGAGGACCCAAAGACTTACCATAATACTAATAAGGGCGGGTCCCATGACTTGGGTTCCTCTCTAAGGATTAAACCTTCGGAGGAATCCAAGTCCTAACCGCTTAAGACCCAAATTGGATAAAAAGGTGAGTCAGCCACCTGAGACCTTCTTAAGGCGTAATAAGCCTACTTGTTTTCACACATCAACTTATATATATATATATACACACTAGACCTCTCACATTAAACCATTACTTGTAGATGCTGGATATGCCTGTCGGTTCCGGGCAGGCTTCTACTATAAATCGGTCTAACCTTGGGTCTAGTGTACAAAGTTTATGAATGGCCCATAGCACGTAGACATCTCACATTAGTTGGGCCTAGTTTTGGATGCTGGATATGACGATCGGTTCTGGGCAGGCTTCTACCACAAATGGAAACTAATCTCGTGTCTATGTGTCATTTGTTTATATATATTTAAACCATTCTATATATACGCACACAAAAACAAACATATATATATGTATACTTATATTTGTTAAATGGATATTTCCAATTCAAACTCTAACCTACTCACATTTATTATGCTAATATAACGTTAATTACGTTAATTTTGTTTAAATAAATAATATAATAATAGCACTTAATTAACGTAACATTCGTATAAATGAGGAAACAATCTAATTGGAAATGGCAATTGTCATTTATCCAAATTAAAGCATGCAAGTTTAGGTTTATCCATATTTTACCGCTACAACATATCATGATGGCGAAATGAACATGAAGCAAAAAGTAGTAATGGAAAACGTACACATACATTACAATTACAACTGGTATCCTAGGTACGTAGAAAAGGTTTCAATACTAAATTAAAAGTAGAGTATTTCATACATTCACACATGTTTGTTTACAATCTATATTTCACCCAATCCACCCTTTTTGTGGTGTTATACACCCAAAAATGTTCGCATTTGACTTACTCCAATTTATGAATGCGTTTACACCCAAATTAGGATCGAAATCCAATTCAACTATGAAATAATTCAAATCTCAACATTTTTGGGCTTAAATCAAATGGTAATAATGGTGAATTGCATAAAATAAAAATAATAGTACAACACTCATATTTACCTATAATCCAATACAAAAACCACAATTCCACAAAACCAATTCAACATAACAATCTCCTACGTGATTAAAAAGTAGAAGATTTGGGGATTTTTCATGTTATATTATCGTATAACTAAATCTTCATATGCATAACAATTCATATAGCAAGCTAATAATAATATGAATATGCCTTTAAACAAAACCAAATTCCACTCACAAATTAAGTGGAGACGTAGTAGAAAATCTCAAGATCTGGGATGGTTCTCAACGTTCAAGCGAGCTCTGATTGATCTCCTAACATATACATATAAGAAACATGTAATTAGATTCTTATAAAAATTGTTTATGCTAAATTCCAATTTCCAAAACTTATATAAATTGAAATAGAGAGATATAGAATGGAGGTAGAGAAGTAGAAGAAACCTTCACCCTTTTTCTCTTTATTTTTCTATGAAATTCAGCAGCATGGAAGCAGAGGTTTAGAAAAATTAGGGTTTCTGGTGTGCTGTTTGAGGGGTTATTTATACTTGCTCTTGTGAGCAGGAGCCGTCGGATTAAAAATAATAATAATCCAAGCTATCCATATAAAAATTTCCTCTTAGAAAACCCTAATCTACATAGGTAGAATTGGGCCTGCCATCCGACTAGCAATTGACCCCCTTTAAAGGGGTGCAGTCGACCCCCCTTCGGCTGGAACACCCAATTTTGCTGCTTTGATGAGCTGTTAATTTTATTAATTACATTCTTAATTTGATTCATTCTTTTTCCTATATCCAATATACGTTGTCCCCTAAATCTTATCTCAAATTTCAAAATTTGAATTTCCCTCTTTTTTATTTTAAATTATTATTTGTACAATATATATAATATTATCATAATTATATATATATACACACACACTTGCGTACACTATCCAAATTCATTTGTTCGTAACTTCTTCATACGTTGACCGCTTTCATCATATTATATATGAAAACGATTTAGAATTTTGCTAGAAACCCAAATAAAAGAGTTTCTTAGCCAAATTTCTAAAGCTGCAAAATCTCATGTCCAACCATATGATTTAATTGCTTATTTTTAATTATTTAATTTATTATTAATACTTATGAATTTTACGATGTGTTACATCAGCAGATCACAAAACATAGCATATATATAACATCAGAGAATAATTTGCATTATTTTACATCCGTGGAAAACAAATATCATCAGAGTTACACAGTATTACAGTATCCTACTTAGTACATAACATTGTCTTTAATAGCGAATAATCATACAACAAAATTAAAAATAGTTTATGACATATGGAGTCATGACAGAGTCCAAAAGGAATATATATAAGTTCCATCTTCATCTCCAAGTCCAAAATAGATATAGACGCTCCACATCCCCAAAAGAAAGCAAGCTAAACCTATTCACTTGGCTATCAGTGTAAAAATAATGGGCACCCAAGTTTTCAAGGGAAAAACTAACTGCAAGTCAGTCATGAGACTAGTATGAGAAATTCTACAATTAACTTAACTTATTTAAAGTAAGCATATCATAGGACTACGCCGTATAACACGGAATGGGTTTTACTCTACATGAATACATTGCATTTAAAAATAAATGAAACAAGAAATAGAATAATGCAATGCTTTTCGAAAAATGAAACCATTATAAAACTTTGGTCCCCTTACATAATGCAAAGCAAGCCGAAGGGTAGAGTTTTACCTTATAATGGTTAAACATTCTTAATACGAGAAAAATAAAAAAACATTTGATATTATTATTAGTGTCTAATTTAAAGCAGCTTCGAAAATAAATTTATCAATCTTAGACGACATAATACCCCATCTTATTATATTGCCTTAGGTATACAACTAAAACCGTAAAATCGCATATCGGAATTTGGATTTCCATTATGAGTCGAAGCAAGGGATCTCTCCTTACCGAATTTGGACCATCTCTAGCAAGATGTCAAGGACCCAAGCTCTGATGAGCCCTTGGAGCGACAGGGTCAGTCAGCCTTTCTTCGCTGATTAGTTATGCCTAAATCATACGTTTCCCGGTCCTATCGGACCTCTTGGTCAGTATGTCGACCATCTTCGCCTTGTGCGACCATATCCGAGGTGCCTCGCTTTCCAACATACACATAAGAAAATATGCCTGGGCTCCATACCTTGGCACTGCTTCTAGCTAGAAAGAAACACATGTTCTCCCTACTGTCCCTCATCCTATTTTTGACTCTTAACAAGGTGTGAAGCTCGCGAATTAATGCCATAACACACAGCTACGCTATATCAGCCATGCTTTGATCATCATCCAAAAAGCTCTTCTTTTCAACAAAAGCTTTGATCCATGCATCTCAGCATGCCACACAGTTGTCCCAGACTATACAACTGATAACTACCAATATATAACCTCTAAGCTCGTACGTCTCAGAGAAGGGTGTTAAGCTAAGAGAATAAATTTTCTACCATCAAACAGATATATTTTTATCAAAAGTCAATTTATACAGCTTAGAATATCAAGTCAGGCACACAATACATTTACAAGTTCGTTCTGGGTTTGAACGAAACCAAAGGCACCTTATTCCTCGTCATATATGCCTAATACAGGAGAGAGGACCTCGCATATCCGGACAATCAACAAGTACGCTCGGACAATTGCCACTTTAACCCCTTCAAGGGAACTACCCATATCCAGGACATCAACAGTAGTCCATTCAATGTGAGGATTGTTGGTCCTGCAATGTCTTCAATATCTTCAACTTTTAATCATCGTGGGTTAAACCCGGTCTTTTCGAATAATTCGTGCCAAAACAAATCAAATCAATTCTTTATTTGGTTTATTGATTCATCGATTAAATTTTCTTTTAATTGGTTCCCTTAATAAGATTTAAAATCATATTCTCAAATCTGCTTAAGTCATTTGGCTTTCCAAAAATCATCACATTACCTTTTGTTAAAAGGATTACTCAAGAATTCAATTCAATTTACAAATTAAAATTCTTATTTCTAAATATTGCCAAAATCGATTATATAAGCTTTTATGCAAAATCTGCCAAGTTGCATTTAACCACTTTTATCGTTATAAACCATGTAAAATCGGTTTACACGCATTCCAAGTCATTTATAATATTTTAAAAATGATTTTCCAATATATAAAAATAGTCCATTTCAGTTGAACGACGTTTTAGGTAATCAGCTGTACTGGCGTTGTTTTCATCCAAACTTGAATTAAACATTTCTCAAAATATAACTATTGGATTCAAAAACTCTTATTATCATTTGAAAGATCTTTTCAAAATGAATCCATTTCAATTTCGGGAAAATCCGATGGCTGGATCTTCGGTATATTCATTTAAAGTTACACGTTAAACACTCGAACTATCGTTGCGCAACACATTCTATTTTAATTTATATTCGACGTATATATATTGATTATACTTCGAACCACTTCTATACCATTTTATTTATTATTCAACAACACTTAGATTTGTATAATTAAACATTAGTTCTTGTCACTTCTATGATAGTTTGTTAATTATTTGGCTAATGCCTTATATTTTCGTAAAATTTCTCCATAACCTCCTTTGTACGGGTTGATCGGTAAAATCACAACTCGCCTCTCTAGGCCCTCATTAATCACAAAACAAATATTGCAATCACATACAATCATTTATATAATCGAACAAGATTATAAGAACTTATAAAATTTAATTTGAGTGCAAGTTCTCATCATATATGCGTCAACCAATTACATGCTTATATGATTATTCTGTCCTTATCGTATAAGAACTAAACACTTACATGTTATATGGTTATTCTGTCCTCATCGTATAAGCATCAAATAATTACATGATATACAGTTCTTCTATCCTCATCGTATAAGAATAAAAAATTACATGTTATACGGTTCTCATCATATAAGCATCAAACAGTTACATGCTTATATGGTTATGCTATGTTATCCACGTCATATAAGCATCAAATAATTACATGCTCATATGGTTATGCTATGCTATCCATGTTGTCCACATTTTTTAAGCAAAGCCGACCGGTTTTTATAGTGTTCCATAACACTTTTTATTATAGGAAATA
The DNA here is from genome assembly GCA_030737875.1 of Allium sativum. Classification (NCBI taxonomy): domain Eukaryota; kingdom Viridiplantae; phylum Streptophyta; class Magnoliopsida; order Asparagales; family Amaryllidaceae; genus Allium; species Allium sativum. Next base: position 157,410,761 of record CM060912.1, read on the forward strand.
ATAAAAATGTAAATACACGGGTAGATAAACTATCTTGCAACTATCGGTTTTTAAGGTGGACCATCCAGCTTCTAGCTAGCTACTTCCATGCAGGGAAAAATAGCCTATCAAACAAAATACATAATGGAATACATAATGTGATACCATTAAATAACCATATGTATTACATTCATGCTACAATTGTCCTTGTTTGCTGCAACCATGATTCTTCACGTCAGTCATTGTCAAAAACGCTTCCTACCGCCATGACACTCTTCTTACTCCTTATAATATATCTTGGATGTGAGGCCGATTTGAGAGGTAGAGCTTTCAGTACTGGATGGCGGGTCCTTGTGCCCATGAGGAGCAACTATGTGTGCATATGGGTTGATCGGCCTTTGCTTGTTAACACTCTTTTCATTGCTAATTGCTTCCACTTTTCCTGGTCCAGAAGCGTCAACTGGACTAATCTCTGATATGTTGGTTTTGATAGGAACATTGGAGACATTTTCTCTGGTTGTATGTGGTGGCGTTTTACTTAAAAAACCAGTTTTGATGGTATTGGAAGGTAACATGCACTTGGCAATAGTTTCAGTTGAAGCAACAACATGTAAAGGACTGGTAATGGCTGTAATACTCACATTGGTGCCTAGTTCAACATTCTTTTTGTTACTTTCAAGGTGCACTATATCTGCAAGATTAGTTTCAAAACATTTTGTGGTCTGGTTCGCCAGTTCTCTCCCATCATTGAGAACATTCTTGCAACCAACCACTTGGTCATTGCCCTCAGATTGTAAACAAGCTTCTTAAGCTATACCATTATCTCTTAATTGAGTGCATACTGCACTTTTACTTCCTTGTTCACTCTCACTTGCTTCTTGTTCATTCTCTTTGCCTAATATATTAGTGTTAGTTGTACTAAAGAGAATGAAAACATTCGAAAGTAATTCGCCATTCCTCCAAATCTCCCCCTCCTCATAATCCAGTTCATTCACATCATCCATCTCATTAAACACATCATACGATAAGGCATTAAAGCTATTTCCTTTATGTAAGACCCCGCATTTTATGACAATTAAATATTTAAATAATGTATATGTATATATATGCATAGACATATATATATATAAGAAGAATAAAATAATGGTAATGTATTATTGCATGTAATAAATCCATGCATTAACGATTATTGTAAATAAAAATGCAATGCATGCGTTAAAAGAAAGAAGAAGTTATGTTGCATGCAATGATTTACAAATATTATACATTAATAAGAAAAGAAAAAGGAAAGAAAAAGATGCATGCAAAATGATAAGGTTACATTAAATGGTTTTAATAAAAGATTACAACAAACATGAAAAGAAGGTAAAAGAAAAGGAACAATGACCACAATTGTTTTAAGCATTGTTAACAAAAACATAAGTAGTCCATTTGTGTAAAGCATGTGACTTTCATGAGAGTGGCGCAGGTTCGATCCCCGCAGGCACCATATTTTTATTTTAAAGGAACGGCTAAAATAATACATGTTCTAAAGAGAAAATATGTATAAATGCACATATAAGGAAAATTACACATATAAGGAAATACAAAAATATATGCGTATATTTATGTTGAGAATGGAATTTTGATGACAACGACCTTATTTCAATTATCGTTGATTATAAAATATATACTAACATCTCTATCTAAAATATATAAACATATATATGAAGGATTTGTATTCAGGACTTAAGTACTGAAGACTGTACATTTTTAGAGTTTCAAGAGATTCAGAATTCAAGATAGATTCAAGATTCATGATTTATCAAGCTATCAAAATTTCAAGAGTTCAAGAAAAATATAGTAATATAATCTAGTTAATATGTAAGACTCCGAATAGCACTCCAGGTTCAAACTCAGTTTTTCAAATTATCTCTTTTCAAAATTAATTTTAAAACTATTTTCAATTTGATTTCAAACTCCTCTCAAAATAATTTTTAATCTTCCAAGAATTTCAAACTTATGATTTCAAATATATTTCCTAATTTATAAGTATTCGTATTTTTATAGTTTTATTAAATATACTTTACTAAGTTTATATTCGACTATAATATTCTCTAAGTTTTCATATTACTTTTTGTTTATATATATAGTTTAAAAGTATCTCTTTATCAAATCCTATATATATGTTAATAATTATATTATATATAGTTTTTATATCATATATATATATAATTTTTGATCATATGTTTAAATAATATTTTCTTATGTTTTTATACTTAAAAAGTAGTGTTTTAGCAACTAGTTTTGTTTCAAGAATTTCCAGAATATAAATATTGATTTAAATACTTGAAAAAATCCTTTAAAAATCATAAAATTGATGGATATGTTAATATACATTTATGTATATGTCGATATATAACTGTCAGAAAATTAAAACTGAAAGGAAATATCTTTTCACTATTTGTAACGCTCTAGAAACGTTGCAACCTTTTACACACTATAAAAGGGGCTTGATTTCGAATTTTTAATCACTCCTTCTTCTCCACCTTCACTCTCTTTCCTTACACCATTATTTCTTATCATTTTTATGATTTATACACCTATACTCTACCAAATTCAATTATGTTTTAACTAATCTTCTTCTCTCTGCACTCTCTACACATTACTCTCTGAATTAAGTGCTATTGAAGAGTGATATGGTTGTTTGTAATTGTTTGGGTTGTGTAAGTAATTGGTGGTATCCTTTGTAGCTGTGAAATCAAGGACGGATAATCGGTGGTATCCCTTATAGCTGTGAAATCAAGGAGGCTGGAATCGACGGTACCTTGTAGCCGGGAAATCAAGGAGGTTGTAATTGACTATTGATATAGTAATAAAACTCTGCACAATCCAGTGTTGCATGGAACTGGACGTAGGAGCAATTCCAAATCAGTATAAAATCCGGTGTGTTCGTTCCTTTTCTGCATTCTTATTTCTATTTATTTTGTATTTTTGTTTGATTCTATGTCTGCGATTGTTTCTGTATGTTTGATTCACATAATTTATCACATATATTTTAGATATTGTTTAAATTCCAAAAAAACTATTCACCCTCCTCTAGTATTTGTTTTGCCTTAACGATCCTTTCTGCAATCCATAACAACTGGTATCAGAGCAAGGTCTTTCAAAAGGTTCATAATCTGATTTTTGAAAAATTTTAAATGGCAAATTTTGAAGTGATTTATAATACTAGTTTAAATTCATGTCTTGCATCAGTATTAGATAAGTCTGCATTCAATTTGATTGAAAATTCGTTTATCATGATATGATTTCTTGAAAAGTTTTAATGGATAAATCCTAAAATCGTAATGTTATTATCTTAAATTACAATTAGTTATTTTGAAAAGTCACTTGATTCTTTGAAAAGGTTTATTATTTTGCAGGGAAAGAGTTATGTCTTGTAACGTCCCACATTTTATCGATTTATATTTAGATTAGTTTATATATTGAATTTGTAATAATAAATGAAATTTTATATTAATTAAATCGAATTTTGATTGTATAAATATATATTAATTAAAACGAGGTCGTAAATGGCGCGGTAGTTCGTAATATTCAGTTTTGAACTTCAACTGAGTGTACAGGATCCGTTATAATTCGGAATTCGCTAAATAATGAATATTCAAATCTCTTGAACTACAATTTTCTAATGAAAAAGAAAAATCAGAATTTCGTAATTTATATTGTCAGTTATGGCCAAATCAAAATTTCAAATAGTCGCTGTGAATAATAACGATTTTATATGATAAAATAAATCGATTTTAAATCAATTTAATATTGGTTTAATTTATATCGTGTTTAAAATTTAAGTTAGTATATTCTGGAATTTATATGAATTCAGTCGTGTTTATTTAAATAATAAATCAGCAGATTTTTTTATTTATAAATCAGTTTATATTAAATCAAATTAATGTTAAATTATCAATTTAATTTAATATCCTCTGTATATGGTCGAACTAGATCATGGAAACTGTTTCATTGTGTTCAGAAGAACGGTATAACCTTAGAAATGCGTTCAAATAAGGGTTCGACAGCGTAGGATATTTTAATTTAAGGTACACCATGTTAAATAAAAAAATTAAAAAAAAATAGGGGACGACTTAAGATTTTTAGCACAGCTATTCTGTAAGCTATCCCCTATGTTTTCCTTTCACCTTCACGTCAAAAGATTTTCCTTCCCCGTGAAGCTTCAGGCATGGCACATGGTAATCCTATGCTACTCTATACACCGTAGAATTGACATCATTTCTATCTGCCCACCATCGCGCCTATATAAACCAAGCCATGCGCTCGTTGTTCTGCCATTCTCAAATCCAATTCAGTTCTTTTCCTTTTCCCTTTTCCAGTAATCATGAAAATATTCATCAGAAAAAAAGAAAAGAAATCGAGATCGCGGTTTACAATTTGAGTCTCAGAAACTCGCAGGAGCACAAGCGAGTGAAGAAAGGAAGCCAATGCGACGGTGACTGGTTCGAAGTTGCGTTCAACAGGGGTTCATCGGAGAGAATCTTGAGGTGCGATTACCCTATCATCGATCTAATCTGAGAATGCTAGTAGGAAATGAAGGAGGTCGGTTGTGTGAAAATCAATACTGGCTTGGGAGGGCGATTGAGTAGTGTTCGATGTTGTTGAGGGATGAACACAATAATATAGTAATCGGAGGAGTTCAAATGAGATTGCGATGGATTGTGATTTGGGGGAGTTGGATCGTACCGATGGTGAGTTCTGTCTTTGTTTGGAATAAACAAGAGTGAAGTGTAGTTTCAACAGTTGAGCTAATACAGCTTGATGGCCTTGTGTTGATCTGTAGGGAGTAGTTAGTTCGGCAGTGGAAGTAAAGGTTAATTTGGTGGTGTAGGAGGGGACTGTAAATGGAGTTGTTCATTGTTGTGGCATTGCCAGTTTGTGTAGGAAGATGTCATGACAATGAGGAGGTTGGAGGCATTACAGTGAAGCTGGTGGTGTATTTGTGTAATAACCCGGAAATCCGAGCCAATTTAAAAAATTTATTTTGGTGATTTTAATGAATTTTGATTATTTAAAATGAATTATTTTAAATAATATCGACGAGAAATTTATTTTGAATAGAATTAGAATGTATATATATATATCGTCATTAGAATATAAATAATTATTTATAATTATAAAAGGAATTGAAAATGGAGCGGTAGTTCGATAATTCGATTTCAATTTTCAAATGAATGTACATGATGAAAAATAAACCAGATTTTAACGAAACACAAAAATATGAGGACCTATTTGAGAATATCTTTCCAATGAATCCGAAAAATTGAAATTTCATAGCGGGGATAAAAAGTTATGCCCAGTTGGAAATTCAGAATAGTCGCTATGGAATTTCGGCCCTTAAAATAGCCATTTTGCAAACGACCTCGGTTTTCGACGAAACCACTTTTGTTGAATCCGTGATGTCAAATTATTGCTAGGTTTCAAAATTCGTAGTTTTTCGAATCAATATGCGAGCGTGGCAAAGGAAAATGCGTTTGACCAGTTTCAGTTGAATTTAATCGACTGGAAAATGGACATTTTTCAAATGGTCTCAGAATTCGTTGAAATTAGTTGTGTTAGGACTGTATCGTCAATACAAAGCTAGAAAATATTTTTTTGGAATTATTTTAGAGTCCGTATGTGGCCCAAGTAAATTGAAATGCACGTTCAAATTCAATATATAGAGTTATATGTTGATTTTGATGAAAACTGATCGAAACGATAGAATCAGCTTACGATACATATCCCATTGTGTTCGGAAGGGGGGTAATTAGCTAGGGACGACAGGCGGTGGGTTCGATTTCGAGTTCGAAATAAAAAGTTACTTTTTGAAATTAAAAATAATAATATATATATAATTATATAATTCCCTTTACTCCCCCTCGACCCTCAATTCCAAAACGATTTAGAAGGAAATAAAATTAAAAAAAAAAAGAAAAAAACGCCGCTCTCGTTCCTCCCTCCTCAGATCAACGCGTCGCCGCTCCCCAGATGCGCCGCCTCCACCTTCTTCTTCCCCCTCTGCCTCCCGCTTTCTCCCTCCTCCATCTCGACCTCGCGCAAGTGGAACCCCCCTAACCATCGATCGAACCCGCGAGCCGAAGTTCCCCTTGCCGCTGCCACCAACGGCGAAACCCCGCCCCCCTGAGCCGCCAATCTGTGACCGTACCCCCCCTGAAGCCGCAAACCACCCCTTCCTCCCTGTAGAACGCACGCAGCCCCCCCTGTAAGTTTTCTACTTATTTTATTTATTCCTTTAGAAAAAAACATGGTTAATTTTCAGTTTTAAAAATGTATAAAGGCCTTAATAAAAATCAGTTTTAAAAATAGGAAGGATTTTTATAGAAAGGAAGAATTTTTATAGTAAAGGTTCAAACTTTCTTATGAAGATAAAGAAATAAAAATACGATTTTTACTTATATAGAAGTAGAGTAAAAATATGCTTTTTATTCTATGTATGCCATGATAAAAATTTGATTTTTATACACAAGAAATATTTGATTTTTATCATACGTTGGAAATATTTTCATATAGATAAAAATATAATCTTTATATAAGTAGAAGTATTAAAAATATAATCTTTATATAAGTAGAAGTATTAAAAATATAATCTTTATATAAGTAGAAGTATTAACAATATAATCCTTATATAAGTAGAAGTATTAAAAATATGATTTTTATAAAGTAGAAGTATTAAAAATATGATTTTTATATAATAGAGAAAATAAAAATATTATTTTTATATATGTAGAGAAATAAAAATATGATTTTTAGTGAAGTAAAAATACGATTTTTATATTATATAACTAGTTAAATTCGATCTTTATATAAGAAGTAGAAATATAAAGATATAATTTTTATATAGAAATAAGCGTCGAGAAAATATATGTAGTAGAAATAAAAACATGATTTTTATTTATCGAATTGAAGTGATAAAAAAATAATTTTTATTATGAACAGCAGGACAAAGGACGGCATTGGAATTTCAAACATATCCAGATGGTTCAGTAGTTCAAAAGCAAAGCACGGCGGAGTGGAATCCTCTGTGAGAACTTCTCACTTTAAATCTTCTTTTCTAGTTAAAAAATATATACTAGGATGCAGACGGTGTTTAGTAGCACCCGACACCCGTCTCCACAGACCATGGACGGTTTGTTTGTTTAGTTAATTTGTTGGTGATTGATTTATTTGTTTGGTTGATAAATTTGATTGAATTGATTGTGTGATGTGAAATAAAATAAAATATTTATATAGTTAAAAATATTTTATCGTTAAAAATTTAATTTTTAACGTGAATGTGAACAAATAAATATTCATTTACAAACCGGACAGTTCGATTATGTACACCTATTTAAAGGACATTGATTGAGATGATAAATTTTACACATCGCCCAACTGCACAAATAATATTTAGTGTTTGCTGATTTGAAATCCCACGCGGGTGTTGGGATGATATTTGGCGTGCATTAATCCCAATTATTTAATTGTATGTCGATCGATTGCTCGACAGACTGTGTAAGCATTAATTATTTATATTTAATGCTTATGCAGTTGTGTGGTGCACTTTGGATGATGGTTAATTGTTTATCGTTGCTATTATATACATGTGTTGTATGGAATCCATATAATTAACATTATATGGTAATTGATTGGGCCTCATTCCAATTGGAAAAATAAAGAATATTATAAAATAAAGGTTCATGTGTTGACAGTACTCATTTGTTGAGATTAGTCATGTGTTGAACGAAATATTTTAACAATAAAATTTACATCTTTATCATATATAAAATTTGAAACTAACTGGAAAATAGATAAGAAGAGTGTTCTCCTGGATATTGATCTGATGTTGGTTTCGCCCTTCGGGGTTAATATTTAGGAAATTGCTCTCTTGCTAATTTACGGTTAGAGTTTGATATAAAATTTAATGATAGAAATCATAATTTTATAAAATGAATTAAATAACGAAAATAGTCACGTGTTGACAATACTCATTTGTTGAGATTGGTCATGTGTTGAAAGAAATATAGATTCATGTGTCGAATAGAATAAATATTCATTTGTTGAATAGAATAACAAAGTTATTAAAAAATAATAAAGCTGTGTTGATTAGAGATGCGCTATTTTGACGCAAATGATATTTATATCGATTATATTCGTTTTTATAATGAATATTGAAAAGAGATTTAAAAATCGAATATTCATAAAATGAATTCGAATTGAATAGAAAATAAAACGAATTCGAATTGAATTGAATATAAAATGAATTGAATAGAATATAAAATGAATTCGAATTGAATGAATATAAAATGAATTGAATTGAATATAAAATGAATACGAATTGAATTGAATATAAAATGAATTCGAATTGAATTGAATATAAAATGAGTTCGAATTGAAATGAATTCAAATCGAATTGGAATGAATTCAAATCGAAATGAAAACGAACTGAAATTGAATTTAAATCGATTTGAATTGAAATCAAATAGAAATGAATGTAAAAAGAATTTATAATGGAAAATTCAATTTTGATTTGAATTTGAAATGAAGGTTGAAATTGTTTTTTTGAAACAAATTTGAAACGATTTATAAAATTCGTTTTAAAAGGAAATCGACGAAGTATATATATATATATATATATATATATATATATATATATATATATATATTATATATATAATGGCCTGAATAGAATGCGCCGCACCGCGCTAGTTCGTGAATTTTGTCCATTGACTTCAAACGGACATTACAGGAGATCCGACCGTCGGAATATCCTAAAACCGGAACTGTTGGGTTCGTAACGAGAAGAGCTTTCTAACGAATATAAGATATTTGAAATCTAACGGTTGGATTTGGGGATACATCCAAATCAATTTCAGAAAAGGTCGCTGTAAATGCAGTTCGATGACCGTTATTGGAAATCGACTGTACGGGCCTTGATAAAATTATTAAAAATATTAATAATTAGTGTAAAATCATAAGAAATGATTTGGAAAGAATTGGGCTGAAAAATCCAATATTTGAAAAGATAAAAATAGATTTTTATCAGAATGAACTAGTTAGTAACCAGAATAATAATTTATTTATTTTTAAATAAATAAATTGGATTTGAAATGGGTTTTAAATAACCAGAATTTCCAATATATGAATTGGAATGGATTTGTTTCGAAATTGTCTTTGGAATATTTTGACATTAGATTCCGCGATTATACAGATATTTTGGAGGAAATTTGGAAGATATAATTTATGTCGTTATTTCCAAAGCGAAATTTGTGGGTTTCAGAATTTGATATTGAATATAAGCCGATATATTTTCTATTCAGTGCCTTGTGTTTAATATCAAATGGGATTTGGGTTTATCTTGAACGGTGTTTTAAATAACACTTGTTCTTTTACCCGATAATAAATAGAATGTGATTTGGGTTTATCATGAACGATGTTTTAAATAAAATTAGTTCTTTAACCCAGTAAAAGGAGTTTTAATGAATCTATAATTAGACTAAAATGTGAATTGATAATTTAAATTATCAAATTTGGAAAGTGAGCGAGAATGGAGTATCACCAGTTTTGCTCCAAAGCGATAGCTAAATCTTTATTTAGATTTGAACGTAAAATGGTAATTAATTTTACCGATAACACCGTGGTGTTAGATATATAGTATTACCAGTTTTTCTTCATGGGATGAATAGGTTGGGATTGGGAAATAAAATAAATAATTACTTCGGTGTGGTTCGCTAATCCGGACTAGTTTGAAAAACCATAATTTGGTTTGAAATGACATCAAAGGAAGATTAAAGAATAAATTTAAAAGAATTTATCTTTGATAAAATTTATGGGAACCTTTCCCTAAGAATATGAAATTTAGAAACTAACTATTGGTTAGCTAAGAAGAATGGTTTCCTGGGTATTGATCTGATGTTGGTTTTGGCCTTCGGGGTTAATATTTGGGGAATTGTTCTCTTGCTAATTTACGGCTAGTAACTGATGAATTGGAATGAGGCGTATGGTGTGTTTGTGTAACATTTGTTTATTATATACGCTGGTTATTCGGAAAGGCCGGGTTTATACCCATTCTGAGTAACCGATTCGACGATATGTCGAAGATGAAGACGGTGGTTGAAGACCGGAAGTATTCACCTCGTTTGGGTGATTACTGATGATCTAGATTGTGCTGTACACCCAAGATGAGGGAATCAGTTGGTGATCGTCCAGACGTACTTGGAGATCGATGGATATGCGAGGAAAGTGCCTCCAGTTTCGTTCAGACCCAGAACGAACTTGTAAATGGACTGTGTGTCTGACATTGGATTTTATTCTGTGTTGATTGATCTCTATTAAATATACATTTGTTTGGCGGTGGAGAATTTATTCTTTTTCTTAACGCCCTTCTCTGAGACGTACGAGCTCAGAGGTTGTATATCGATGGACATCAGTCGCATGGAGTGAATTGCATGTGTGGCATGCCTAAGTGGCAGATGATCAAGGCTTCTGTTGAAAAGCAAAGTCTTGTGGTTGATGATCAAAGCACGGCCTACGTGGCCTAGCTTTGTGTATAGCATGGATTCGCGAGCCTCACATCTCAGTATGAGTTAAAAACGGGATAAGGACCCAAGGGGTGCATGACGTTTCTTTCTAGCTACGGTGGTGTCAGTGCTTAAACTGGCTGACATTTATATTATTTTCGCCTTTGTGGTTGTTGGATGTGAGGCGCCTCGATTATAGGTCCTATAGGGCCGGGAAACGTGTGTTCAGGAATAATTAATCCTCAAACATAAGGGAGGACCGGTCTTGGAGGATCCAGGGGTTACCCAAAGTGTGTAGTCCTGAGGCATTTGCTAGAGTGTCTCGAAGCAGAGAGGAGCTTGCCCCTTGCCTCGACTCATGACGGAAATCCAATTTCCAATATGAGATATTTCGGTTTTATTTGTAGAGCCTAGTATTGGCGACATGATAAATGGTTCCCATGCCGCCTATGATTGATATTTATGATTGAAATTGTTTTGACACTATACACTTATAATAGTATCAAATGATTTGTTTTAAAGGTACCAAGCATGTTTGGCTATTATAAGGGAAAACCCTATCCTCCGGCTTGCGTTGCATTGTGTGATGGAACCTGGGTCTTATAATAGCTTCATTTTTCGAAAAAGCATTACGTTGTTTACTCTATGCACTGGTATTCTTAGGAGGAAACTTGTTCCGTGTTATACGGCGTGGTCCCTTGAATTACTCTCTTTTAAAGTAAAGTTTTAAATAAATATTTTAGTTCTCACACCAGTCACATGACTGACATGGAGTTTATTGTTTTAACCTAAACTCTGGGTGCCCTAATTTTCCACATGGGCAGCTAGTATTTTTGGTTTTGCAAATTTATATTCACAGGATCCTGATTTACAGCTGGAACGATGCTCGAAAAGCTCTGTATCCGTGTATTACTTTCAGTTGTGTTTTATATTGTTTTTCCGCTACTATGTAATTTATTGTAATCTCTGATATTTATCGAATGTATTTTATTCGTACTCTGTATATTCTTGTAATCTGATGGAATTGTTGTAAATATCAATGAAATGTTCTTCTGTTTGCGTTCTATTTTGTCGTGTTCTCAAGATAATCCGAGCTTTCCTTACCGGGGAAGTTACGGGCTATCACAGCTGGTATCGGAGCTTTGGTTTACAGAGCTCGAGAACAAGGCACATTAGAACCGAACGAAAGAATCCATCAGATATTGGATTAGTAATATCCAATTAGAATAACTCGTTAGAGATGGGATCAGTAGTATCCTAGAACGAGTGTGAAGAGTATATTTTCAAATGGAAACGATTATGTTTTGAAAGTTAAATTCAATTATACGTATTTGAATATTTTATTTGTATTGAATTTGGACAATCCGATATATAAAGATTTTGCATATACTCGTCATGAACGTATATTCGAAGTTTTAATATACTGGATAGATATAGAATCACACTCTAGTCACTCGGGGATAATTCTGGTGATGTCCGGACATCATCAGTATTTATGTTCGTGTTTCGAAGGTGTGATATCTATATATTTCCATTAGACTGGTGTGAGAACCAAAATATAGCTAGAATACATTGTTGTGAATTGGCATCAAAAAATGTTATTTTTGCATATATATCAAAATTATGAATTTGAAACGATAATTCACTAATTGATTCCTGGTTGTATTGTTTGATTATTGTTTGATTAATTATATATTGAACCATTATGCCAAATTGAACCGAATATTGAACTATGTTGAAAAATGATTACAATTGCATGCATATACATGTACTTACATTGAATAGGTCATAGTAAGGAGGCTAGAGCAGAGGAATAAAATTGTTTGCCCGATAAATAGGTACATGTTTACCATAATTTACTGTTTTGTTTGGGTGATGATGATTTTATGAGCCGATTGGCTTTTTTATTTTTATTTTGGATTGAAGAAGGCCATGGGAGGCTATATGAAATATCCCGAAGTCCCCGGTGCAGGGGAGGTTATGGCGAAATTTTTCGAAAATTTAGGGTGTTAGCCAAATTTTTGAAAAATTTGAAAAGTTCTTAGAAACTGAAAAGTTGAAGAACTTAAGCCGTAAAGAAAATAATTAAAGTTGAGTTGATTAATTAAACAACTTTCGGCTTCGTTCCTTTTTGGGGACGAAAAGTTTTAAGTGGGGGAGATTGTAATAACCCGGAAATCCGAGCCAATTTAAAAATTTTATTTTTGCGATTTCAATGAATTTTGATTATTTAAAATGAATTATTTTAAATAATATCGACGAGAAATTTATTTTGAATAGAATTAGAACGTGTATATATATATAGATCATCGTTAGAATATAAATAATTATTTATAATTATAAAAGGAATTGAAAATGGCGCGGTAGTTCGATAATTCGATTTCAAATTTCAAATGAATGTACAAGATGAAAAATAAACCGGATTTTAACGAAACCAAAAATATGAGGATCTATTTGAGAATATCTTTCCAATGAATCCAAAAAATTGAAATTTCATAGCGGGGATAAAAAGTTATGCCCAGTTGAAATTCATAATAGTCGCTATGGAATTTCGGCCCTTAAAAATAGCCATTTTGCAAACGACCTCGGTTTTCGACGAAACCACGTTTGTTGGATCCGTGATGTCAAATTATTTCTAGGTTTCAAAATTCGTAATTTTTCGAATCAATATGCGAGCGTGGCAAAGGAAAACGCGTTTGACAAGTTTCATGTGAATTTAATTGACTGGAAAATGGCCATTTTTCAAATGGTTTCAGAATTCAACGAAATTAGTTGTGTTAGGACCGTATCGTCAATACGAAGCTAGAAAATACTTTTCTGGAATTTTTTTAGAGTCCGTATGTGGCCCCAGTAAATTGAAATGCGCGTTCAAATTCAATATATAGAGTTATATGTTGATTTTGACGAAAAATGATCGAAACGATCGAATCAGCTTACGATACATATCCCATTGTGTTCGGAATGGGGGTAATTAGCTAGAGACGACAGGCGGTGGGTTCGATATCGAGTTCGAAACAAAAAGTTACTTTTTGAAATTAAAAATAATAATATATATATATATATAATTCCCTTTACTCTCCCTCTCACCTCATTTCCAAATCGATTCAGAAGAAAAAAAATGCCGCTCTTGTTCCTCCCTCCTCAGATCAACGTGCCGCCGCTCCCCGGATGCGCCGCCTCCACCTTCTTCTTCCCCCTCTGCCTCCCGCTTCCTCCCTCCTCCATCTCGACCTCGCGCAAGTGGACCCCCCAACCATCGATCGAACCCGCGAGCCAAAGTTCCCCTTGCCGCTGCCACCAACGGCGAAACCCCGCCCCCCTGAGCCGCCAATCCGTGACCGTACCCCCCTGAAGCCGCAAACCACCCCCTCCTCCCTGTAGAACGCACGCAGCCCCCTTGTAAGTTTTCTACTTATTTTATTTATTTCTTTAAAAAAAACATGGTTAATTTTCAGTTTTAAAAATGTATAAAGGCCTTAATAAAAATCAGTTTTAAAAATAGGAAGGATTTTTATAGAAAGGAAGAATTTTTATAGTAAAGGTTCGATTTTTCTTATGAAGATAAAGAAATAAAAATACGATTTTTACTTATATAGAAGTAGAGTAAAAATATGCTTTTTATTCTATGTATGCCGTGATAAAAATTTGATTTTTATACACAAGAAATATTTGATTTTTATCTTACATTGGAAATATTTTTATATAGATAAAAATATAATCTTTATATAAGTAGAAGTATTAAAAATATAATCTTTATATAAGTAGAAGTATTAAAAATATAATCTTTATATAAGTAGAATTATTAAAGACATAATCTTTATATAAGTAGAAGTATTAAAAATATGTTTTTTATAAAGTAGAAGTTTTAAAAATATGATTTTAATATAATAGAGAATATAAAAATATTATCTTTATATATGCAGAGAAATAAAAATATGATTTTTAGTGAAGTAAAAATACGATTTTTATATTATATAACTAGTAAAAATTCGATCTTTATATAAGAAGTAGAAATATGAAGATATAATTTTTATATAGAAATAAGCGTCGAGAAAATATTTGAAGTAGAAATAAAAACATGATTTTTATTTATCGAAATGAAGTGATAAAAATATAATTTTTATTATGAACAGCGGGACAAAGGACTGCATTGGAATTTCAAACAGATCTAGACGGTTCAGTTGTTCAAAAGCAAAGCACGGCGGAGTGGAATCCTCTGTGAGACCTACTCACTTTAAATCTTCTTTTCTAGTTAAAAAATATATACTAGGATGCAGACGGTGTTTAGAAGCACCCGACACCTGTCGTCCACAGACCATGGGCGGCTTGTTTGTTTAGTTAATTGGTTGGTGATTGATTTATTTGTTTTGTTGATAAATTTGATTGAATTGATTATGTGATGTGAAATAAAATAAAATATTTATATAGTTAAAAATATTTTATCGTTAAAAATATAATTTTTAACGTGAATGTGAACAAATAAATATTCATTTACAAACCAGACGGTTTGATTATGTACACCTATTTGAAGGACATTGATTGGGACGATAAATTTTACACATCGCCCAACTGCACAAATAATATTCAGTGTTTGTTGATTTGAAATCCCACACGGGTGTTGGGATGATATTTGGCGTACACTAATCCCAATTATTTAATTGTATGTCGATCGATTGGTCGACAAATTGTGTAAGCGTTAATTATTTATATTTAATGCTTATGCAGTTGTGTGGTGCACTTTGGATGATGGTTGATTGTTTATCGTTGCTATTATATACATGTGTTGTACGGAATCCATATAATTAACATTATATGGTAATTGATTGGGCCTCATTCCAATTGGAAAAATAAAGAATATTATAAAATAAAGGTTCATGTGTTGACAGTACTCATTTGTTGAGATTAGTCATGTGTTGAACGAAATATTTTAACAATAAAATTTACATCTTTATCATATATAAAATTTGAAACTAACTAGAAAATAGATAAGATGAGTGGTCTCCTGGATATTGATCTGATGTTGATTTTGGCCTTCGGGGTTAATATTTTGGAAATTGCTCTCTTGCTAATTTACAGTTAGAGTTTGATATAAAATTTAACGATAGAAATCATAATTTTATAAAATGTATTAAATAACGAAAATAGTCACGTGTTGACAATACTCATTTGTTGAGATTGGTCATGTGTTGAAAGAAATATAGATTCATGTGTCGAATAGAATAAATATTCATTTGTTGAATAGAATAACGAGGTTATTGAAAAATATAAAGCCGTGTTGATTAGAGATGCGCTATTTTGACGCGAACGATATTTATATCGATTATATTCGTTTTTATAATGAATATTGAAAAGAGATTTAAAAATCGAATATTCAGAAAATGAATTCGAATTGAATAAAATATAAAATGAATTCGAATTGAATTGAATATAAAATGAATTCGAATTGAATTGAATATAAAATGAATTCGAATTGAATATAAAATGAATTCGAATTGAAATGAATTCAAATCGAATTGAAAATGAACTGAAATTGAATTGAAATCGATTAGAATTGAAATCAAATAGAAATGAATATAAAAAGAATTTATAATGGAAAATTCAATTTTGATTTGAATTTGAAATGAAGGTTGAAATTGTTTTTTTTTGAAACAAATTTGAAACGATTTATAAAATTCATTTTAAAAAGAAAACGACGAAGTATATATAATATATATACTATATATATAATGGCCTGAATAGAACGCACTGCGCCGCGGTAGTTCGTGAATTCCGACCATTGACTTCGAACGGATATTACGGGAGATCCGACCGTCGGATTCTCCTAAAACCAAAACCGTTGGGTTCGTATCGAAAAGAGCTTTCTAACTAATACAAGAGATTTGAAATCTAACGGTTGGATTTGGAGGTATATCCAAATCAATTTCAGAAAAGGTCGTTGTAAGTGCAGTTCGATGACCGTTATTGGAAATCGACTGTACGGGCCTTGATAAAATTATTAAAAATATTAATAATTAGTGTAAAATCATAAGAAATGATTTGAAAAGAATTGGGCAGAAAAATCCCATATTTGAAAATATAAAAATAGATTTTTATCGAAATGAACTAGTTAGTAACTAGAATAATAATTTATTTATTTTTAAATAAATAAATTGGATTTGAAATGGGTTTTAAATAACCAGAATTTCCAATATATGAACTGGAATGGATTTGAATCAAAATTGTCTTTGGAATATTTTGATATTAGATTCTGCGATTATACAGATATTTTGGAGGAAATTTGGAAGATATAATTTATATCGTTATTTCCAAAGCGATATTTGTGGGTTTCAGAATCTGATATTGAATATAAGACGATATATTTTCTATTCAGAGCCTTGTGTTTAATATCAAATGGGATTTGGGTTTATCGTAAATGGTGTTTTAAATAACAGTTGTTCTTTAACCCGATAATAAATAGAATGTGATTTGGGTTTATCGTGAACAATGTTTTAAATAACATTAGTTATTTAACCCAGTAAAAGGAGTTTTAATGAATCTTTAATTAGATTGAAATGTGAATTGATAATTTAAATTATCAAATTTGGAAAGTGAGCGAGAATGGAGTATCACCAGTTTTGCTCCAAAGCGATAGGTAAATCTTTAATTAGATTTGAACGTTAAATGGTAATTAAATTTACCGATAACACCGTGGTGTTAGATATGGAGTATTACCAGTTTTGCTTCATGGGATGAATAGGTTGGGATTGGGAAATAAAATAAATAATTACTTCGGTGTGGTTCGCTAATCCCGATTAGTTTGAAAAACCATAATTTGGTTTGAATATGGGAACCTTTCCCTAAGAATGTGAAATTTAGAAACTAACTGTTGGTTAGCTAAGAAGAATGGTTTCCTGGGTATTGATCTGATGTTGGTTTCAGCCTTCGGGGTTAATATTTGGGGAATTGTTCTCTTGCTAATTTATGGTTATTAACTGATGAATTGGAATGAGGCGTATGGTGTGTTTGTGTAACATTTGTTTATTATATACACTGCTTATTCGGAAAGGCCGGGTTTATACCCATTCCGAGTAACCGATTCGACGATATGTCGAAGATGAAGACGGCGGTTGAAGACCGGAAGTCTTCACCTCGTTTGGGTGATTACTGATAATCTAGATTGGGCTGTACACCGAAGATGAGGGAATCAGTTGGTGATCATCCAGACGTACTTGGAGATCGAAGGATATGCGAGGAAAGTGCCTCCGGTTTCATTCAGACCCAAAATGAACTTGTAAATGGACTGTGTGTCTGACATTGGATTTTATTCTGTGTTGATTGATCTCTATTAAATATACATCTGTTTGGCGGCAGAGAATTTATTCTCTTGCTTAACGCCCTTCTCTGAAACGTACGAGCTCAGAAGTTGTATATCGATGGACATCACTCGCATGGAGTGAATTGCCTATGTGGCATGCCTAAGTGGCAGATGATCAAGGCTTCTATTGAAAAGCAAAGTCTTGTGGTTGATGATCAAAGCACGGCCTACGTGGCCTAGCTTTGTGTATAGCGTGGATTCGCGAGCCTCACACCTTGGTATGAGTTAAAAACGGGATAAGGACCCAAGGAGTGCATGACGTTTCTTTCTAGCTACGGTGGTGTCAGTGCTTAAACTGGCTGACATTTATATTAATTTCACCTTTTTGGTTGTTGGATGCGAGGAGCCTCGATTATAGGTCCTATAGGGCCGGGAAACGTGTGTTCAGGAATAATTAATCCTCAAACATAAGGGAGGACCGGTCTTGGAGGATCCAGGGGTTACCCAGAGTGTGTAGTCCTGAGGCATTTGCTAGAGTGTCTCGAAACGGAGAGGAGCTTGCCCCTTGCCTCGACTCATGACGGAAATCCAATTTCCAATACGAGATATTTCGGTTTTATTTGTAGAGCCTAGTATTGGCGACATGATAGATGGTACCTATACCGCCTATGATTGATATTTATGATTGAAATTGTTTTGACACTATACACTTATAATAGTATCAAATGGTTTGTTTTAAACGTACCAAGCATGTTTGACTATTATAAGGGAAAACCCTATCCTCCGACTTGCGTTGCATTGTGTGATGGGACCTGGGTCTTATAATAGCTTCATTTTTCGAAAAAGCATTGCGTTGTTTACTCTATGCACTGGTATTCTTGGGAGGAAACCCGTTCTGTGTTATACAGCGTGGTCCCTTGAATTACTCTCTTTTAAAGTAAAGTTTTAAATAACTGTTTTAGTTCTCACACCAGTCACGTGACTGACCTGGAGTTTATTGTTTTAACATAAACTCTAGGTGCCCTTATTTTCGACATAGGCAGCTATTAGTTTTGGTTTTGCAGATTTATATTCACAGGATCCTGATTTACAGCTGGAACGATGCTCGGAAAGCTCTGTATCCGTGTATTACTTTCAGTTGTGTTTTATATTGTTTTTCCGCTGCTATGTAATTTATTGTAATCTCTTATATTTATCGAATGTATTTTATTTATTCGTACTATTTATATTCTTGTAATCTGATGGAATTGTTGTAAATATCAATGAAATGTTCTTTTGTTTGCGTTCTATTTTGTCGTGTTCTCAAGATAATCCGGGCTTTCCTTACCGGGGAAGTTACGGGCTATCACAATTTGCAGCAGTTGACGGTGACAAGCTCGATCATTTGCGAAAGAGATGATGACAAATTTGGAACCGGTTCGGGAATTGGTTCAGGAATTAGTCGAGTGGTTGACATCAAAGATAAGGTATACTTTTTTATAAAAAAATTGCATAGAAATTTATTTAAATAGTTCATTAAATAAATAACTGTTTGATCATTAAAAAATATATATATGATAATAATCGTAGGTGATGAAAATATTCGAGACGATGAAGTAGATACGTAGCTAAGGCGATATGGAATCTTGATTAGGATACTCGACAAGGAAAAATCGAGGTGAGTTAAACTCACTCAGTTAAATTATTGGAACTATTTTTAATAGTTCAAATTTATTTTATTGCTTGTTGGCTGCTAAATTGATTGATATAAAGTGATTATAGTATATAATAATATTATATAATAATAATATTGGTGATTGGTGATTTGATATCCCCGCAGTACCATTAGCGGATGATTTCTCTATATGCCCCACAATATATATACAGTGGATGACCTTTTATACCGCGATATCCTGCCTCGAAGCAGGATGGGTATTATCATTATTGACTAACATCTGTGGATGCAGGAAAAACAGATTGGAGGGATCCAACTGGATTCCTCACATTTAGAATATTTGTTTTTACATATATAATGATATATGATATGTTTTATGACCTGTGATGACTTACGATATGTTTGGATGTGTTAGTAACATTGATTGTTGATTTTGGGATATTTTAAATATCCTAAATAATAATATATGGATTTCAAAATAGAAATTGGAATATAAAAAGAATTTTAAAATATTTATTTCAAATGAAAATGGTTAGTTAGAATCCAAATAAAATAGGATTTAAAAGCAAATATTTTTTAAATAAGTATCGTGAAGAAGTTATTTTATAGACGACATTGTGAGAAGTGGAATTATTATTTTGGAAATTTGAGAAAAATATGAAGTGTGTATGAAATTGGAAAAGAAACGGGAATATTAAAATAAATCATTATTTTAATATAAATTGAAATTGTCTCAAGGGAAAATACCTATTCTTAAATAGAAATGTTCAACTGAAATCCGAATTATACATACAGTTTAAAGGAAAAGATTTGTTTAAACAAATGTGTAAATGAGGCGATTTTATAAACAATGTTTATAAAGGAATGAACGATTACCATTTGAGAATTTGGAAAATATGGATTTCAAAATAGAATTGAAATATAAAAAGAACTTGAAAGAAGGAAATATTTATTTACAAATAGAAATTGAAATATAAAACGGGCTTAAAAGAAAATATTTATTTTCAAATAGAAATGTTTATTTAGAAACCAAATTAAATAGAATTGAAAAGTAAATGTTTGTTTTAACAAATAAGATGAGAACTCGATTTTATAAGTGACATTTATAAAAAAATGAAAACCATTATTTGAAAGTATTTAAGAAAGCCATAATTTGAGTATGGATTTGGAAAAGGAAGCGGAAATGTGGTTTGAAAACTAATATTTTAAATGGATTAAAATTTTCCAGTTTACAAGGGAAATATAAGGAAGATTTTATAACTCAATAAAAGTTACAAAAAGAAGGAGACTTGAAACTGCAAGCATGAATTAAATATGAACTGTTATTAAAGAAATATTATCAACCCTCATGACAAATAAGGGGAAAGGCAAATATTTTGCAAATGAGGATCAGTAGAAGGAAGAGTTGGCTTTTTAAATTAAAAATTCTAATTGAATTCAAGTCAAACTAATTTGAAAAATATAAAATATAGATTATATTAAAGGACTTTAAATAATGCATATGAAATGATAAAGGATTGGCAAATGGTATTTTTATACGAATTTTTTTATGAAATGAAGTTATCAAAATAAATTGAGATAATTTATAATAAAACTATAAAGGTGTTTATAAAGAATATTTATAGAATATTCAATAATGGTTTTGTAAATCATATTCTTAATTAAAATATTTGGAATGATTAATCGAGATAAATATCTCGTTTAAAAGTGATAATGAATAACTGGAACTTTTATTCATTAGAAGAAGAATGGGAGTTAAGGAAATTAGAAAATGACTAGGAATTAGTGAGTTGAATGATCTTTTGAGTGTCGATCTGATGTTGGTTTCGACCTTCGGGGTTGACATTTAGGGGATTATTCTCTTACTAGTTTACAGTTAGAGAATGATGACCGAGTTGAGAAATACGTGCTAAAAAGGAATTTTAAAATGAGAGGGCTTTTGAATATGCTTATAGAAACGGGTATTTCAATTATTGGAAAAATGGAGAAGTTTTGAATTAACGAATGATTAATCTAAAGAGGCTAAAATGATAATGAATATCAAATGAGTGAATTCAGTTTTCTTTTATGGATGAATGGTTGTTTATTTGATAGTTAAATAATCAACTATCAAATCTGGCCTATAGGATGGTTAGTACGGAAAGACCGGGATCTAATTTATTCGAAAACCGTTCCGAACTATATAATACGTGAACATAGAATTCACGGATTTAAGATGGAGCAGTGAAGATTGTAGATCTTCATAAGCGGAAGGACTACTTGTCGAATTCTCTGGAGTCGCGCCCGGAGATATTTTGATGGTGATCCTGTCGTGGTTGAAATCGATGGATAGCAAAGACTACTCGTTACTGATCCATAGGGTGATTCCTAGGATGCGGTAGGAGAGTGCCTTCGGTTTGTCCAGTCCCAGGACAACACATATGGATGGATGTCTGACAGAGCATTTCCAGCAGATCACGTACGTTGATTTCTTTAAACGTATCATAGTTGATGGCACGTTCTGGATTTTCGGTACTCGAGTTTGGGCACGGGATGTAGTTGTGTCGAAATTTCGAGCATCGAATTTTCCGGTTCGTTACAGCGGTATCAGACTAATGGTTTAGGAAAAACTTTGGCTCTATGGCGTAACTTAGTAGAGATAGGGTTAGTAATACCCTAGATTGAGTTGAGTGCATATATATGAGAGTGTCTTTGTAGATTTCATATACAAATATTTTGTATTGTGTTGGTTGACCGATTCAACTGTTGAAAAGCATTGAACTGGAAATTGATACAATATTATTTTATAAAGCGGGTAAATGAAATAATTTTGCCTAAATTTATTTTTGTATATAAAGGAAAGAGTTTTCATAAATATTATTGGTATTTGGTTGCTTGATTATTTTTATATAATTCAAATGGAATTATGGAATTGAACTGGTCTAGTATAACCAGAAGATGAAAGGATTCTTGAAATAAAAATCAAAATTAAAAAATAAAATTGGAAGCTAAGAAACAAATTCCAATAATGAATTGATTGGGTTGAAACTTAGTTGAAAATTAAGTTAAGAAGATTTTGATTGAAATTGAAACCATATTAACTTAAACAAATTGTTGAATCAATATGAAATGAGAATGCTTGAATCCAAGTAGAAATACAAATTGATTGAATGTTGATACTCTCGACACATACAGTTTGAATGTATCGCGTAGAATAAGAAGTAAATTAAATCCAGTTCGAGTAGAATTAATTGAATATGACTTAAAATATTATTCAATTGAGTTAGGTTTTGAAATGGAATCTTGAATTCGAAGTGAATGCTTGTGTATCGATAGTGAAAATAAACTCATATTGTATAAATTTGGGTGGAATGTAATTGAATGAAGGATAAATCAAATTAAGTTTGATTTAGGTTGAGATTTGAACTCAAAATTTATATGGACTCGCAAACTGAGTTTAACTAAATTTGGAACTAAAGTGTAAATTTAAAAGGACTTGTAGATTAAAAACAAAACTGGGAACTCAAGTGAAAATTTAAATGAACGTGTGAATTGAACCTGGAACTTGACTTGTTGTAAGCAAGTGTATACATATTTGAACATATCTGTTTGACTATCACGAGTTAAGCCAGAAAACCAATAAATGGATAAATTGGCAAAGTGGAAGGAAAAGTTAAAATGATTGTGGTTGAACAGGAATAGAAATGTATATGATTATTCAGGTTTATTGGATGGAGCAAGTATGGGAGATAAATATGCGATGCTCGACAAAAAGATACGTGTTTATTCAATATGAGATTTTATACGCCGAATCAGCAAGCCACTTGGCTTCTGGATTTTATTTTTGAATGGGAAGGGCCTAGAGAGGCAAGTTGAGGTTTGAACTATTGACCGGTACAAAGGAGGTGCTGGCGAAATTTTTCGAAAATTTAGGGAGTTAGAAAAAAATTCAACAGTTTTGAAAAATTTTGTTAACAAAAATTTAATCGAAGTTAAGGATTTTGAGTGGGATTGGAAACTAGCGAGTTAGTTGAGTAGTAAGGTATTGAAGTGAGTATTGAGTTGCATATGTGGACTGGGAGAAGTTAATAAGATATGGCTATTTTTCCTACTTAGTAATTTCGGGGACGAAATTCTTTTAAGGGGGAAGGAATGTAACGTCCCGCATTTTATCGATTTATATTTAGATTAGCTTATATATTGAATTTCTAATAATAAATGAAATTTTATATTATTTAAATCGAATTTCGAATGTATAAATATATATTAATTAAAACGAGGTCGTAAATGGCGCGGTAGTTCATAATATTCAGTTTTGAACTTCAACTGAGTGTACAGGATCCGTTATAAGTCGGAATTTGCTGAAATAAGGAATACTCGAATTTGTTGAACTATAATTTTCTAATGAAAAAGAAAAATCAGAAATTCGTAATTTATATTGCCAGTTATGGCCAAATCAAAATTTCAAATAGTCGCTGTAAATAATAACGATTTTATATGACAAAATAAATCGATTTTAAATCATTTTAATATTGGTTTAATTTATATCGTGTTTAAAATTTAAGTTAGTATATTCTGGAATTTATATGATTTCAGTCGTGTTTATTTAAATAATAAATTAATAGATTTGTTTATTTTGAAATCAGTTTATATTAAATCAAATTAATGTTAAATTATCAATTTAATTTAATATCGTCTGTATATGGTCGAACTAGACCGTGAAACTGTTTCATTGTGTTCAAAAGAGCGGTATTACCTTAGAAATGCCATTTTTTGCGTTCAAATAAGGGTTTAATAGCGTAGGATATTTTGATTTAAGGTGCACTGTGTTAAAAAAAATAAAAAAATAAGGGACGACTTAAGATTTTTAGCACAACTATTCTGTAAGCTATCCCCTGTGTTTTCCTTTTACCTTCACATCAAAAGATTTTCCTTCCCCTTGAAGCTTCAGGCATGGCACATGGTAATCCTATGCTACTCTATACTCTGTAGAATTGACATCATTTCTATCTGCTCACCATCGCGCCTATATAAACCAAGCCATACGCTCGTTATTCTGCCATTCTCAAATCCAATTCAGTTCTTCTCCTTTTCCCTTTTCCGGTAATCACGAAAATATTCATCAAAAAAAAAATCGAGATCGCGGTTTATAATTCGAGTTTCAGAAACTCGCGGGAGAAGAAAGGAAGCCAATGCGACGGTGACTGTTCGAAGTTGCGTTCCGCAGGGGTTCATCGGAGAGAATCTTGAAGTGCGATTACCCTATCATTGATCTAATCTGAGAACGCTAGTAAGAAATGAAGGAGGTCGGTTGTGTGAAAATTAATACTGGCTTGGGAGGGCGATTGAGTAGCGTTCGATGTTGTTGATGGATGAACACGATAATATAGTAGTCGGAGGAGTTCAAATGGGTTTTGCAATGGATTGTGATCCGGGGGAGTTGGATCGTACCGATGGTGAGTTCTGTCTTTGTTTGGAATAAACAGGAGTGAAGTGTAGTTTCAACGGTTGAGCTAAATACAGCTTGATGGCCTTGTGTTGATCTGTAAGGAGTAGTTAGTTCGGCAGTGGAAGAAAAGGTTAGTTTGGTGGTATAGAAGGGGACTGTAAATGGAGTTGTTCAATGTTGTGGCATTGCCAGTTTGTGTAGGAAGTTGTCATGAAAATGAGAAGGTCGGAGGCATTACAGTGAAGCTGGGGGTGTATTTGCAGCAGTTGACAGTGACGAGCTCGATCATTTGCGAAAGAGATGATAGCAAATTTGGAACAGGTTCGGGAATTGGTTCAGGAATTAGTCGAGTGGTTGACATCAAAGATAAGGTATACATTTTTTTTAAAATAAATTGCATAGAAATGTGAAAACCCGTAACTTCCCCGTAAAGGAAAGCGGCGGATAGTTCGAGAACAAGCCACAACAGAACGCATATAAAAGAACATTTCATTGTATATTACAACAATGCATCAGATTACAAGAATATACAGAGTATAAATGAATAAATATTACACAGAAATATCAGGGATTTAAATTACATTTAAATACATAGCAGCGGAAAATAATACAATACACAACTAGAAGGAGATATACGGATACAAAGCTTTCCGGATACCGTTCCAGCTGTAAACCAGGATCCTGTGAATATAAATCTGCAAAACCAAAACTACTAGCTGCCCGTGTCAAAATAAGGGCACCCAGAGTTTAGGTTAAAACAATAAACTCCAGGTCAGTCATGTGACTGGTGTGAGAACTAAAACAGTTATTAATCTTTGTTTTTAAAGTTAGGTAAATCAAGGGACCACGCCGTATAACACGGAACGGGTTTCCTCCCAAGAATACCAGTGCATAAAACAAACAGCGCAATGCTAAATAAAGAAAAATGAAGCTGTTATAAGACCCAGGTCCTATCACACAATGCAACGCAAGCCGGGGGATAGGGTTTTCCCTTATAACAGCCAAAGAGTGCTTGATACGTTTAAAACAAATCATTTGATACTATTATAAGTGTATAGTGTATAAAACAACTTCAAATCATAAGTATCAATCCTAGGCGACATGAGCGTCCCATGCCACTATGTCGCCATATATAGGTTTACAAATAAAACCGCAAATGCCACGTATTTGGAAATTTTATTTCCGTCTATGAACCGAGGCAAAAGATAGTCCTCAACCGATTCGAGACGCTCTAGCCCGTGTCTCAGGACCCAGACTCAGGTGGGCCCTTGGATCCTCAGGGCCGGTCCACCGATGTGGATTAAAGTGCCTGAACATGCGTTTCCCCGCCCTTTGGGGCGTAAGCCTGGCCCGTCAGCCGACCAGAAGCATCGGCCGAAACCGATATCACGAAGCGCCTCACTTTTCAGCAAGTAATAATAAGCAACATCCACATGAGTCAAACTCGTCAGCCATTTCAAGCACTGACGCCACTCCTAACTAGAAAGAAACGCATGCCCTCCCTGAGGTCCGTCTCCCGTTTTTGGTTCATACCGGGTGTGAAACTCGCGAAGTAAACGTTACACAAAGCTACGCCACAAAGGCCGTGCTTCGATCATCATCCACAAGACTTTTCTTTTCAACAGAAGCCTTGATCATTTGCCACTTAAGCATGCCACACAGGCAATTCACTCCATGCGATTGATATCCATCAATATATAACCCCTGAGCTCGTACGTCTCAGAGAAGGGCGTTAAGCAAGAGAATAAATTCTCCGCCGCCAAACAGATATATATTTAATAGAGATCAATCACACGGACTAAAATCCAATGTCAGACACACAGTCCATTTACAAGTCCG
Source organism: Allium sativum (assembly GCA_030737875.1). Lineage (NCBI taxonomy): Eukaryota > Viridiplantae > Streptophyta > Magnoliopsida > Asparagales > Amaryllidaceae > Allium > Allium sativum. The sequence continues at coordinate 157,437,502 of CM060912.1, forward strand.
TTCCGGGGCTGAACGAAACCGGAGGCACCTAGTACCCCGCATATCCATCGATCTCCAAGTACGTCTGGACGATCACCAACTGTTTCCATCTTCTTGGGTGTACAACCCAATCAAGATCATCAGTAATCACCCAAACGACGTGAAGACTTCCGGTCTTCGACCACCGTCTTCATCTTTGACTTATCGTCGTAGCAGTTATTCAGAATGGGATAAACCCGGTCTTTCCAAATAACTCGCGTATATTTTAAATAAGTGTTACACAAACACAACATACGCCTCATTCCAATTCTTTAGTTACTAACCGTAAATTAATCAAGAGAATAATTCCCCAATTATTAACCCCGAAGGCCGAAAACAACATCAGATCAATATCCAGAAAACCATTCTGCTTAGCTAACCGACAGTTAGTTTCTAAATTTCACATTCATAGGGAAAGGTTCCCATTAATTTTATCCAAGATAAATTTCTTGAATTTATTCTTTAATCTATTTTTGAATATCAATTCAAACTAGTCGGGATTAACGAACCTTACCGAAGTAATCATTTGTTTTAATCTCCCAATCCCAACCTATTCACCCCATGAAGTAAAACTGGTTATACTTCATATCTAACACCACGGTGCTATCGGTAAATTCAATTACCATTTCACGTTTAAATCTAATTAAAGATTTAACTATCGCCTGGCGTAAAACTGGTGATACTTCGTTCTCGATCATTTCAATCTAATTAAAGATTCATTAAAACTCCACTTAGTTTTAATCGTTAACTGGGTTAAAGAATCCGTGTCATTTAAAACACGGTTCACGATAAACCCAAAGTCACATTCCATTAATTATCGGGTTAAAGAACGAGTGTTATTTAAAACACTGTCCACGATAAACCCAAAAATCAATATCAATTCAATTCCAATTAAATATTATTTAATTGTCATACTTCATTAAATCTAAATAAAAAGATTTAATCTTTTCTCAGCTGGGTTCAAGAACAGTGTTAGTGAAGACATCATTCACGACAAACCCAAATCACATTTGATATTCAATACAAGGCTCTGAATAGAAAATATATCGGCTTATATTCAATATCAAATTCTACGATTAACAAATGTCGTATTGGAAATAACGATATAAATGTATATATCTTTCAAATTTCCATACCAACATCTGTATAATCCCGAATTCCAACATCGAAATATTCCGAAAACAATTTCGATTCAAATCCATTCCAATGCAATCATTGGAAATTCTGGTTATTTTTAAAACCCTTTTTCAAATTCAATTTATTTACTTAAAAATAAATATAATTATAATTCTAGTTCAAAACTAGTTCATTTCGATAAAAATCTATTTTTATCTTTTCAAATATGGAGTTTTTCATCCCAATTCTTTTAAAATCATTTCTTATGATTTTACACAAATTATTACTATTTTTAATAATTTTATCAAGGCCCGTACAGTCGATTTCCATCAACGGCCATCGAACTGCACTTACAGCGACCTTTTTCAAATTTGATTTGGACGTAACTCCAAATCCAACCGTTAGATTTCTAATTTCTAATATTCGCTAGAAAGCTCTTTTCGATACGAACCCAACGGTTCCAGTTTTAGGAGAATCCGACGGTCGGATCTCCCGTAATGTCTGTTTGAAATAAATGGTCGAAATTCACGAACTGCCGCGGCGCGGCGCATTCTATTCAGGCCATTATATTATATATATAATATATATAATATATATTTCATCGATTTCTATTTGAAACGAATTATATAAATAGTTTTAAAATTCGTTTCAAAAGCAACTTCAACTTCCATTTCAATTCCAATCAAAATTGAATTCTTCTTTATAAATTTGTTTTAAAATACATTTCTATTCAATTCAAATTTCAATTCAATTTGAATTCATTTCAATTCGCTTTCAATTCAATTTGAATTCGTTTTCAATTCATTTCGAAATCGTTTTCAATTCAATTCATTTCGAAATCGTTTTCAATTCAATTCATTTCGAAATCGTTTTCAATTCAATTCATTTCGAAATCGTTTTCAATTCAATTCATTTCGAAATCGTTTTCAATTCAATTCATTTCGAAATCGTTTTCAATTCAATTCATTTCGAAATCATTTAAAATCGATATAAATATCGTTCACGTCAAAATGGCGTCAAACTAATCAACATGGCTTCATAAATTTCTATTTTCAAATATTCTATTTCAAATATTTCTTTTTCTAAATAGTTGTTATTATCAAAATATTTCGTTCAACACATGACCAATCTCAATGGATGAGTACTGTCAACACATGAACCTTTATTTTATATTGATAAAGATGTAAATTTTATTACTAAAATATTTCGTTCAACACATGACCAATCTCAATGGATGAGTACTGTCAACATATGAACCTTTATTTTATATTGATAAAGATGTAAATTTTATTACTAAAATATTTCGTTCAACACATGACCAATCTCAATGGATGAGTACTGTCAACACATGAACCTTTATTTTATATTATTCTTTATTTTCTAAATTGGAATGAGGCCCAATCAATCACCATATAATGTTAATCATATGGATTTTCATACAACACATGTATATAATAGCATTGAAAAATAATCAACCATCAACCAAAGTGCACTACACTGTATAAGCATCAAATATAGATATCTAACGCTTATAACAGCCTGTCAATCAATTGATCGACATATTTAATCAATCAGGATGAGTGAACTTCAAATTTCATCCCAACACCCGTGTGGGGTTTCAAACAATCAAACACAGATTTTAGTTGTGCAGTTGGGCGATGTGTAAAATTTATCGTCCCAATCAATGTCCTTTAAATAGGTGTACATAAACAAACCGTCCGGTTTGTAAATGAATATTTATTTGTTCACATTCACGTTAAAAATTATATTTTTAACGATAAAACATTTTATTCAACCTATGAATATTCTATTCGGTTCATTTATTCAATAAAATGATATTTTTATTTTGCTAACATATTTTAGAAAATTTCGGCGGCATAACGGCACAATACTAGAAACGGGACAAGGCCTAGCTTTATCCCCGGTCTAGTGAAGGCCCACGCCATTCACACATCAATCAAATCAATTCATTTCACCACACAATTCAATTTCAATCAAATAATCTAACTAATTTTTGCAATCAAACAAACAAGTCCATGGTCTGTGGACGATTGTGTCGGGTGCTACTAAGCACCGTCTGCATCCTAGTATATATATATAACTAGAAATGAAATTGAAGAGTGAGAAATTCTCACAGATAGCTATCCAACTCCACGGCACTTCTAAGGCAGGAAATCTTCACTGTTCTCGTCTCATATCACTTTCTTCGCCCGTAGCCACTACATATATAAAGATCGAATTTTTACTATGTTATTCGATATATAAAAATCACATTTTTACTTCGATGTTCAATATATAAAAATCATATTTTTACTTCGATGTTCAATATATAAAAATCACATTTTTACTTCGATGTTCAATATATAAAAATCACATTTTTACTTCGATGTTCAATATATAAAAATCACATTTTTTACTTCGATGTTCAATATATAAAAATCACATTTTTACTTCGATGTTCAATATATAAAAATCACATTTTTACTTCGATGTTCAATATATAAAAATCACATTTTTACTTCGATGTTCAATATATAAAAATCACATTTTTACTTCGATGTTCAATATATAAAAATCACATTTTTACTTCGATGTTCAATATATAAAAAATCACATTTTTACTTCGATGTTCAATATATAAAAATCACATTTTTACTTCGATGTTCAATATATAAAAATCACATTTTTACTTCGATGTTCAATATATAAAAATCAGATTTTTACTTCGATGTTCAATATATAAAAATCACATTTTTACTTCGATGTTCAATATATAAAAATCACATTTTTACTTCGATGTTCAATATATAAAAATCACATTTTTACTTCGATGTTCAATATATAAAAATCACATTTTTACTTCGATGTTCAATATATAAAAATCACATTTTTACTTCGATGTTCAATATATAAAAATCACATTTTTACTTCGATGTTCAATATATAAAAATCACATTTTTACTTCGATGTTCAATATATAAAAATCACATTTTTACTTCGATGTTCAATATATAAAAATCACATTTTTACTACTATGTTATATAGATAAAAATTATATTTTTATCACGCTATTTTCCATATAAAGATTTCGCCTTTTCTAAAATAAAGATTTCGCCTTTTCTAAAATAAAGATTTCGCCTTTATAAAAACATAGACTTCGCCTTTTCAAATTTAAAGATTTCATCTTTATAAAAATCTCATTTTTATTCTTCTACACATATAAAGATGATATTTTTTTAATATTCCTATCACGTAAAAATTATATTTTTAATTCTCTACCTAACCAAAAATCATATTTTTACATCTTCTATATAGTAAAGATTATATTTTTAATACTTTAAACATATACAAATCATATTTTTATTTCTTCTATATAGTAAAGATTATATTTTTATTTTCCACCTTCATGATAACAAAAATCTCAACTTGATTAGCAAAAAAATCTAATCTTTTTCATAGATAAAAATATAAACTTGTCATGTTTTAAGAGTATTGGATTCTTTTCTTTTCTAATGTAATTTTTATAAAATAAAACTGATTTAAATTAAAAACTAAATTAAGTAAAACTATTTTTTTTTCCATTATAAAATTTATTTACACTAAATAAATTAAAATAACCAAATCAGGGAAGCTTACAGGTTTTCCAGCGAGAGGGGGGGTGTCCACTGTGTCGAAGGGCGGAGATGGAGTATTGGCTTCGGGGGGAACGGATTTTGGGCACGATGTTCGAGATGGGGAAGGGAAGAAGGGGGCGTCTGAGGGGAGGAGGAGGAGGTCGGCGAGGCTGAGGTGATCGACGGCGCGATGGGATCGAGGGCTAGGGATGCTCGCGGTCTTCGTGGGTTCAATCTCGAGGTCGGCTGATGGAGGGGGGATCGAATAGGAGGGAGGGGGTGGGCGCAGCTCCGTCGAGGCGCGGTGGCGGCTCCATCGGAGGAGCGACGAGCTCCTCCTTCCCCCCTTTTTCTTCTTTTCTTCTTTTTATTTTGACTGCATCGATTTGAACGTGGGGGGGCCAGAGGGAAATAAGGGGGAGAAAAGGTTTTTTTATTTATTTAATTTATTATTTAATTTTCCACAAAAAGCAACTTTTATTTTCGACTTCAAAACGAGGCCCACCGCCTGTCGTCCGTAGCGTTTTACCCCCATTCCGAACACCATGGGATATGTATCGCAAGCTGATTCGATAATTACAATCAGTTTCCGTCAAAATTTACATTTAAATCATTATATTGAATTTCAAACGTACATTTCACATTACCGGGGCCACATACTAACTAGAAAAATTCCCGAAAAATATTTTCTAGCTTCGTATAGACGATACGGTCCTAACAAAACTAGTTTCATCAAATTCTGAGACCGTTAGAAAAATGGCCAATTTCCAGTCGATTAAAATCAACTAAAACTGGTCAAACGCGTTTTCCTTTGCCACGCTCACATATTGATTCGAAAAATTATGAAATTTGAAACCTAGCAATAATTTGACATCACGGATCCAACAAAAGTGGTTTCGTCGAAATCCGAGGTCGTTTGCAAAATTCCTATTTTTAAGGGCCTGAATTCCATAGCGACTATTCAGAATTTTCAACTGGACTTATCTTTTGATTCCCGCTATGAAATTTCGATTTTTCAGATTCGTTGGAAAGATATCATCAATTAGATTCTAATGTTTTTGGTTTCACTAAAATCCGGATTGTTTTGCACCCGGTACATCCAATTGAAGTTTGAAATCGAATTATCGAACTACCATGCCATTTTCAATTCTATTTATAATTATATATAAATATTTATATTCTAACGACAACGTATATAATATATACGTTCTAATTCTATATTCAAAATAAATTTTCGTCGATATTATTTAAAATAATTCATTTTAAATGTTCAAAATTCGCTAAAATTGCCAAAAATAAAAATTTTAAACTAGCCCAGATTTTCGGGTTGTTACAATCTCCCCCACTTAAAACTTTTCGTCCCCGAAAAGGAACAAAGTCGAAAGTGGTTTGATTAATTAACTCTTCGTTCGATCTGGCTTCCATTCTCCAACTTTTCAGTTTCTGAGAATTTTCTAAAATTTCAAAATTTTGGCTAACACCCTAAATTTTTGAAAAATTTCGCCATAACCTCCCCTGTACCGGGAGCATCGGGAAATCTCAAATAGCTTCCCTGGTCCTTCTAATCTCAAAAATAAAAACAAAAAGCCAAGCGGCTAGCCAATAGGCTTATAAAATCATCATCACCCAAACAAAACAGTAAATTATGTAGTAAACATGTACCTATTTGTCGGGCAAACAAATTTTATTCTCTGCTCTAGCCTCTTTGCTATGACCTGTTCAGTGTAAGTACATATATATGCAAGCAAATGCGACCAATTTACAATACAATTCAATATTCGATTCAATTAGGCTAAATGGCTAAAAATTAGCAAACAAATAAACAAACAACACAAACATCAATCAATTAGTGAATTAGAGTTTCAAATTCATAATTTTGATACATATACAAAAATCAAGTTTTTGATGCCAATTCACAACAATGTATTCTAGCTATATTAGTTTTGGTTCTCACACCAGTCTAATGGAAATATATAGAAAATCACACCTTCGAAACTCGAACATAAATGTTGATGATGCGATCGCTATCATCAATATCATCTTCGGGCGACTAGAGTGCGATGCTATATCTATCCAATATATTAAAACTTTGAATATACGTTTGCAAGGCGTATATGCAAATTCTTTATATACTGAATTATCCAAAATCAATACAAATAAATAATCAAATACGAATAATTGATTTAGATTTTCAAAACAAAATTTGTTTTCACGTTAAAAATATACTCTTCACACTCGTTCTAGGATACTACTGATCCCATCTCTAACGAGTCATTCTCATTGGATATTGCTAATCCAATATCTGATGAATTCTTTCGTACGATTCTAATGTGTCTTGTTCTCTGAGCTTTGTAAACCAAAGCTCTGATACCAACTGTGAAAAACCGTAACTTCCCCGTAAAGGAAAGCGGCGGATAGTTCGAGAACAAGCCACAACAGAACGCATATAAAAGAACATTTCATTGTATATTACAACAATGCATCAGATTACAAGAATATACAGAGTATAAATGAATAAATATTACACAGAAATATCAGGGATTTAAATTACATTTAAATACATAGCAGCGGAAAATAATACAATACACAACTAGAAGGAGATATACGGATACAAAGCTTTCCGGATACCGTTCCAGCTGTAAACCAGGATCCTGTGAATATAAATCTGCAAAACCAAAACTACTAGCTGCCCGTGTCAAAATAAGGGCACCCAGAGTTTAGGTTAAAACAATAAACTCCAGGTCAGTCATGTGACTGGTGTGAGAACTAAAACAGTTATTAATCTTTGTTTTTAAAGTTAGGTAAATCAAGGGACCACGCCGTATAACACGGAACGGGTTTCCTCCCAAGAATACCAGTGCATAAAACAAACAGCGCAATGCTAAATAAAGAAAAATGAAGCTGTTATAAGACCCAGGTCCTATCACACAATGCAACGCAAGCCGGGGGATAGGGTTTTCCCTTATAACAGCCAAAGAGTGCTTGATACGTTTAAAACAAATCATTTGATACTATTATAAGTGTATAGTGTATAAAACAACTTCAAATCATAAGTATCAATCCTAGGCGACATGAGCGTCCCATGCAACTATGTCACCATATATAGGTTTACAAATAAAACCGCAAATGTCACGTATTTGGAAATTGGATTTCCGTCTATGAACCGAGGCAAAAGATAGTCCTCAACCGATTCGAGACGCTCTAGCCCGTGTCTCAGGACCCAGACTCAGGTGGGCCCTTGGATCCTCAGGGCCGGTCCACCGATGTGGATTAAAGTGCCTGAACATGCGTTTCCCCGCCCTTTGGGGCGTAAGCCTGGTCCGTCAGCCGACCAGAAGCATCGGCCGAAACCGATAACACGAGGCGCCTCGCTTTTCAGCAAGTAATAATATGCAACATCCACATGAGTCAAACTCGTCAGCCAGTTCAAGCACTGACGCCACTCCTAACTAGAAAGAAACGCATGCCCTCCCTGAGGTCCGTCTCCCGTTTTTGGTTCATACCGGGTGTGAAACTCGCGAAGTAAACGTTACACAAAGCTACGCCACAAAGGCCGTGCTTCGATCATCATCCACAAGACTTTGCTTTTAAACAGAAGCCTTGATCATTTGCCACTTAAGCATGCCACACAGGCAATTCACTCCATGCGATTGATATCCATCAATATATAACCCCTGAGCTCGTACGTCTCAGAGAAGGGCGTTAAGCAAGAGAATAAATTCTCCGCCGCCAAACAGATATATATTTAATGGAGATCAATCACAAGGACTAAAATCCAATGTCAGACACACAGTCCATTTACAAGTCCGTTCTGGGGCTGAACGAAACCGGAGGCACCTAGTACCCCGCATATCCATCGATCTCCAAGTACGTCTGGACGATCACCAACTGTTTCCATCTTCTTGGGTGTACAGCCCAATCAAGATCATCAGTAATCACCCAAACGACGTGAAGACTTCCGGTCTTCGACCACCGTCTTCATCTTCGACTTATCGTCGTAGCAGTTATTCAGAATGGGATAAACCCGGTCTTTCCAAATAACTCGCGTATATTTTAAATAAGTGTTACACAAACACAACATACGCCTCGTTCCAATTCATTAGTTACTAACCGTAAATTAATCAAGAGAATAATTCCCCAATTATTAACCCCGAAGGCCGAAACCAACATCAGATCAATATCCAGAAAACCATTCTGCTTAGCTAACCGACATTTAGTTTCTAAATTTCACATTCATAGGGAAAGGTTCCCATTAATTTTATCCAAGATAAATTTCTTGAATTTATTCTTTAATCTATTTTTGAATATCAATTCAAACTAGTCGGGATTAACGAACCTTACCGAAGTAATCATTTGTTTTAATCTCCCAATCCCAACCTATTCACCCCATGAAGTAAAACTGGTTATACTTCATATCTAACACCACGGTGCTATCGGTAAATTCAATTACCATTTCACGTTCAAATCTAATTAAAGATTTAACTATCGCCTGGCGTAAAACTGGTGATACTTCGTTCTCGATCATTTCAATCTAATTAAAGATTCATTAAAACTCCACTTAGTTTTAATCGTTAACTGGGTCAAAGAATCCGTGTCATTTAAAACACGGTTCACGATAAACCCAAAGTCACATTCCATTAATTATCGGGTTAAAGAACGAGTGTTATTTAAAACACTGTCCACGATAAACCCAAAAATCAATATCAATTCAATTCCAATTAAATATTATTTAATTTTCATACTTCATTAAATCTAAATAAAAAGATTTAATCTTTTCTCAGCTGGGTTCAAGAACAGTGTTAGTGAAGACACCATTCACGACAAACCCAAATCACATTTGTTATTCAATACAGGGCTCTGAATAGAAAATATATCGGCTTATATTCAATATCAAATTCTACGATTAACAAATGTCGTATTGGAAATAACGATATAAATGTATATATCTTTCAAATTTCCATAACAACATCTGTATAATCCCGAATTCCAACATCGAAATATTCCGAAAACAATTTCGATTCAAATCCATTCCAATGCAATCATTGGAAATTCTGGTTATTTTTAAAACCCTTTTTCAAATTCAATTTATTTACTTAAAAATAAATAGAATTATAATTCTAGTTCAAAACTAGTTCATTTCGATAAAAATCTATTTTTATCTTTTCAAATATGGAGTTTTTCATCCCAATTCTTTTAAAATCATTTCTTATGATTTTACACAAATTATTACTATTTTTAATAATTTTATCAAGGCCCGTACAGTCGATTTCCATCAACGGCCATCGAACTGCACTTACAGCGACCTTTTTCAAATTTGATTTGGACATAACTCCAAATCCAACCGTTAGATTTCTAATTTATAATATTCGCTAGAAAGCTCTTTTCGATACGAACCCAACGGTTCCGGTTTTAGGAGAATCCGACGGTCGGATCTCCCGTAATGTCCGTTTGAAATAAATGGTCGAAATTCACGAACTGCCGCGGCGCGGCATGTTCTATTCAGGCCATTATATTATATATATAATATATATAATATATATTTCATCGATTTCTATTTAAAACGAATTATATAAATAGTTTTAAAATTCGTTTCAAAAGCAACTTCAACTTCCATTTCAATTCAAATCAAAATTGAATTCTTCTTTATAAATTCGTTTTAAAATACATTTCTATTCAATTCAAATTTCAATTCAATTTGAATTCATTTCAATTCGCTTTCAATTCAATTTGAATTCATTTTCAATTCATTTCGAAATCGTTTTTAATTCATTTCGAAATCGTTTTCAATTCAATTCATTTCGAAATCGTTTTCAATTCAATTCATTTCGAAATCGTTTTCAATTCAATTCATTTCGAAATCGTTTTCAATTCAATTCATTTCGAAATCGTTTTCAATTCAATTCATTTCGAAATCGTTTTCAATTCAATTCATTTCGAAATCGTTTAAAATCGATATAAATATCGTTCATGTCAAAATGGCGTCAAACTAATCAACATGGCTTCATAAATTTATATTTTCAAATATTCTATTTCAAATATTTCTTTTTCTAAATAGTTGTTATTATCAAAATATTTCGTTCAACACATGACCAATCTCAATGGATGAGTACTGTCAACACATGAACCTTTATTTTATATTGATAAAGATGTAAATTTTATTACTAAAATATTTCGTTCAACACATGACCAATCTCAATGGATGAGTACTGTCAACACATGAACCTTTATTTTATATTGATAAAGATGTAAATTTTATTACTAAAATATTTCGTTCAACACATGACTAATCTCAATGGATGAGTACTGTCAACACATGAACCTTTATTTTATATTATTCTTTATTTTCTAAATTGGAATGAGGCCCAATCAATCACCATATAATGTTAATCATATGGATTTTCATACAACACATGTATATAATAGCATTGAAAAATAATCAACCATCAACCAAAGTGCACTACACTGTATAAGCATCAAATATAGATATCTAACGCTTATATCAGCCTGTCAATCAATCGATCGACATATTTAATCAATCAGGATGAGTGAACTTCAAATTTCATCCCAACATCCGTGTGGGGTTTCAAACAATCAAACACAGATTTTAGTTGTGCAGTTGGGCGATGTGTAAAATTTATCGTCCCAATCAATGTCCTTCAAATAGGTGTACATAAACAAACCGTCCGGTTTGTAAATGAATATTTATTTATTCACATTCACGTTAAAAATTATATTTTTAACGATAAAACATTTTATTCAACCTATGAATATTCTATTCGGTTCATTTATTCAATAAAATGATATTTTTATTTTTCTAACATATTTTAGAAAATTTCGGCGGCATAACGGCACGATACTAGAAACGGGACAAGGCCTAGCCTTATCCCCGGTCTAGTGAAGGCCCACGCCATTCACACATCAATCAAATCAATTCATTTCACCACACAATTCAATTTCAATCAAATAATCTAACTAATTTTTGCAATCAAACAAACAAGTCCATGGTCTGTGGACGATTGTGTCGGGTGCTACTAAGCACCGTCTGCATCCTAGTATATATATATAACTAGAAATGAAATTGAAGAGTGAGAAATTCTCACAGATAGCTATCCAACTCCACGGCACTTCTAAGGCAGGAAATCTTCACTGTTCTCGTCTCATATCACTTTCTTCGCCCGTAGCCACTACATATATAAAGATCGAATTTTTACTATGTTATTCGATATATAAAAATCACATTTTTACTTCGATGTTCAATATATAAAAATCATATTTTTACTTCGATGTTCAATATATAAAAAATGACATTTTTACTTCGATGTTCAATATATAAAAATCACATTTTTACTTCGATGTTCAATATATAAAAATCATATTTTTACTTCGATGTTCAATATATAAAAATCATATTTTTACTTCGATGTTCAATATATAAAAATCACATTTTTACTTCGATGTTCAATATATAAAAATCACATTTTTACTTCGATGTTCAATATATAAAAATCACATTTTTACTTCGATGTTCAATATATAAAAATCACATTTTTACTTCGATGTTCAATATATAAAAATCACATTTTTACTTCGATGTTCAATATATAAAAATCACATTTTTACTTCGATGTTCAATATATAAAAATCACATTTTTACTTCGATGTTCAATATATAAAAATCACATTTTTACTTCGATGTTCAATATATAAAAATCACATTTTTACTACTATGTTATATAGATAAAAATTATATTTTTATCACGCTATTTTCCATATAAAGATTTCGCCTTTTCTAAAATAAAGATTTCGCCTTTTCTAAAATAAAGATTTCGCCTTTATAAAAACATAGACTTCGCCATTCCAAATTTAAAGATTTCATCTTTATAAAAATCTCATTTTTATTCTTCTACACATATAAAGATGATATTTTTTTAATATTCCTATCATGTAAAAATTATATTTTTAATTCTCTACCTAACCAAAAATCATATTTTTACATCTTCTATATAGTAAAGATTATATTTTTAATACTTTAAACATATACAAATCATATTTTTATTTCTTCTATATAGTAAAGATTATATTTTTATTTTCCACCTTCATGATAACAAAAATCTCAACTTGATTAGCATAAAAATCTAATCTTTTTCATAGATAAAAATATAAACTTGTCATGTTTTAAGAGTATTGGATTCTTTTCTTTTCTAATGTAATTTTTATAAAATAATACTGATTTAAATTAAAAACTAAATTAAGTAAAACTAATTTTTTTCCATTATAAAATTTATTTACACTAAATAAATTAAAATAACCAAATCAGGGAAGCTTACAGGTTTTCCAGCGAGAGGGGGGGTGTCCACTGTGTCGAAGGGCGGAGATGGATTATTGGCTTCGGGGGGAACGGATTTTGGGCACGATGTTCGAGATGGGGAAGGGAAGAAGGGGGCGTCTGTGGGGAGGAGGAGGAGGTCGGCGAGGCTGAGGTGATCGACGGCGCGATGAGATCGAGGGCTAGGGATGCTCGCGGTCTTCGTGGGTTCAATCTCGAGGTCGGCTGATGGAGGGGGGATCGAATAGGAGGGAGGGGGTGGGCGCAGCTCCGTCGAGGCGCGGTGGCGGCTCCATCGGAGGAGCGACGAGCTCCTCCGTCCCCCCTTTTTCTTTTTTTTCTTTTTTTATTTTGACTGCATCGATTTGAACGTGGGGGGGGGGGGGGGCAGAGGGAAATAAGGGGGAGAAAAGGTTTTTTTATTTTTATTATTTAATTTTCCACAAAAAGCAACTTTTATTTTCGACTTCAAAACGAGGCCCACCGCCTGTCGTCCGTAGCGTTTTACCCCCATTCCGAACACCATGGGATATGTATCGCAAGCTGATTCGATAATTACAATCAGTTTCCGTCAAAATTTACATTTAAATCATTATATTGAATTTCAAACGTACATTTCACATTACCGGGGCCACATACTAACTAGAAAAATTCCCGAAAAATATTTTCTAGCTTCGTATAGACGATACGGTCCTAACGAAACTAGTTTCGTCAAATTCTGAGACCGTTAGAAAAATGGCCAATTTCCAGTCGATTAAAATCAACTAAAACTGGTCAAACGCGTTTTCCTTTGCCACACTCACATATTGATTCGAAAAATTATGAAATTTGAAACCTAGCAATAATTTGACATCACGGATCCAACAAAAGTGGTTTCGTCGAAATCCGAGGTCGTTTGCAAAATTCCTATTTTTAAGGGCCTGAATTCCATAGCGACTATTCAGAATTTTCAACTGGACTTATCTTTTGATTCCCGCTATGAAATTTCGATTTTTTGGATTCGTTGGAAAGATATCATCAATTAGATTCTAATGTTTTGGGTTTCACTAAAATCCGGATTGTTTTGCACCCGATACATCCAATTGAAGTTTGAAATCGAATTATCGAACTACCGCGCCATTTTCAATTCTATTTATAATTATATATAAATATTTATATTCTAACGACGGCGTATATAATATATACGTTCTAATTCTATATTCAAAATAAATTTTCGTCGATATTATTTAAAATAATTCATTTTAAATGTTCAAAATTCGCTAAAATTGCCAAAAATAAAAATTTTAAACTGGCCCAGATTTTCGGGTTGTTACAAGAAATTTATTTAAATAGTTCATTAAATAAATAACCGTTTGATCATTAAAAAAAATATATGATAATAATCGTAGGTGATGAAAATATTTAAGACGATGAAGTAGATACGTAGCTAAGGCGATATGGAATCTTAAATAGGATACTCGACAAGGAAAAACCGAGGTGAGTTAAACTCACTCAGTTAAATTATTGGGAACTATTTTTAATAGTTCAAAATTATTTTATTGCTTGTTGGCTGCTAAATTGATTGATATAAAGTGATTATAGTATATAATAATATTATATAATAATAATATTGGTGATTGGATATCCCCGCAGTACCATTAGCGGATGCCCGCAGTACCATTAGCGGATGATTTCCCTATACACCCCACAATATATATAATGGATGACCATTTATGCCACGATATCCTACCTCGAAGCAAGATGGGTATTATCATTGTTGACTAACATCTGTGGATGCAGGAAAAACAGGTTGGAGGGATCCAACTGGATTCCTCACATTTAGATTATTTGTTTTAACATATATAATGATATATGATATGTTTTATGACCTGTGATAGCTTACGATATGTTTGGATGTGTTAGTTACATTGATTGTTGATTTTGGGATATTTTAAATATCCTAAATAATAATATATGGATTTCAAAATAGAAATTGGAATATAAAAAGAATTTTAAAATATTTATTTCAATTGAAAATGGTTAGTTTGAATCCAAATTAAATAGGATTTAAAAGCAAATATTTGTTTAAACAAATATCGTGAAGAAGTTATTTTATAGACGACTTTATGAGAAGTGGAATTATTATTTTGGAAATTTGAGTAAAATAAGAAGTGTGTATGAAAATGGAAAAGAAATGGGAATCTTAAAATAAATCGTTATTTTAATATAAATTGAAATTGTCTCAAGGGAAAATACCTATTCTTAAATAGAAATGTTCAATTGAAATCTGAATTATATATACGGTTTAAAGGAAAAGATTTGTTTAAACAAATGTGTAAATGAGGCAATTACCATTTGAGAATTTGGAAAATATGGATTTCAAAATAGAATTAAAATATAAAAAGAACTTGAAAGAAGGAAATATTTATTTACAAATATAAATTGAAATATAAAATGGAATTAAAAGAAAATATTTATTTTCAAATAGAAATGTTTATTTAGAAACCAAATTAAATAGAATTGAAAAGTAAATGTTTGTTTTAACAAATAAGATGAGAACTCGATTTTATAAGTGACATTTATAAAAGAAATGAAAACCGTTATTTTAAAGTATTTAAGAAAGACATAATTTGAGTATGGATTTGGAAAAGGAAGCAGAAATATGGTTTGAAAACTAATATTTGAAATGGATTAAAATTTTCCAATTTACAAGGGAAATATAAGGAAGAATTTATAACTCAATAAAAGTTATAAATAAATGAGACTTGAAATTGCAAGCATGAATTCAATATGAACTGGTATTAAAGAAGTATTATCAACCCTTAAGACAAATAAGGGGAAAGGCAAATATCTTGCAAATGAGGATCAGTAGAAGGAAGAGTTGTTTTTTTAAATTATAAATTCTAATTGAATTCAAGTCAAACGTATTTGGAAAAAATAAAATATAGATTATATTAAAGGACTTTAGATAATGCATATGAAATGATAAAGGATTGGCAAATGGTATTTTTATATGAATTTTTTTTATGAAATGAAGTTATCAAAATAAATTGAGATAAGTTATAATAAAACTATAAAGGTATTTATAAAGAATATTTATAAAATATTCGATAATGGTTTTGTAAATCATATTCTGAATTAAAATATTTGGAATGATTAGAAATTCGAGATAAATATCTCATTTAAAAGTGATAATGAATAACTGGAACTTTTATTCGTTAGAAGAAGAAAGAGAGTTAAGGAAATTAGAAAATGACTGGGAATTAGTGAGTTGAATGATCTTCTGAGTGTCGATCTGATGTTGGTTTCGACCTTCGAGGTTGACATTTAGGGGATTATTCTCTTACTAGTTTACAATTAGAGAATAATGACCGAGTTGAGAAATATGTGCTAAAAAGGATTTTTAAAATGAAAGGGCTTTTGAATATGCTTATTTAAAAGAGAAACGAGATTTTAATTATTGAAAAAATGGAGAAGTTTTGAATTAACGAATGATTAATCTAAAGAGGCTAAAATGATAATAAATATCTATTCAGTGAATTCAATTTTCTTTTACGGATGAGTGGCTGTTTATTTGATAGTTAAATAACCGACTATCAAATATGGCCTGTACGATGGTTAGTACAGAAAGAACGGGATCGAATTTATTCGAAAACCATTCCGAACTAACTAATACGTAAACATAGAATTAACAGATTTAAGATGGAGCAGTAAAGACCGTAGATCTTCATAAGCGGAAGGACTACTTGTCGAATTCTCTGTTGTCGCACCCGGAGATATTTTGATGGTGATCCTGTCGTGGTTGAAATCGATAGATTACAAGGACTACTCGCTACTGATCCATAGGGTGATTCCTAGGATGCGGTAGGAGAGTGCCTTTGGTTTGTCTAGTCCCAGGACAACTCGTATGAATGGATGTCTGATAGAGCATTTCCAACAAATCACGTACTTTGATTTCTTCGAACGTATCATAGTCGATGGCGGAGAAATGGTTTTTCTCTAGCCTAATAACTAGAGTATTTTGGTGGATGTCAATTAATGATATTCGATGGATCTGACGATGTGGCATTCAAAGTGAATGGTGGCCAGATGATCTAGAAATACGATTATAACCTCAAGCCTCACAACTGGGAAATGACAAAAATCGGGCAGGCAACATGGCTACGTGGGTTGCACCTATTAGGGTGTATTGTCACCTGCTAGAGAATATTCATTTTGTTACTTCTTTTCGCTTCTGTATCTCCCGGGAACGGTTATGTTGCTAGCTACCGTAGGTGACAATATATTCGATACACTCAAGAGAAATGAATGGTCGGTCATGTGTGGGCCGGGTTGCAAAACGTTCTTGTTGAACCCAGTGTATTCCCCTCTAGAGATACACTATTGGAAGGTGGTACCATACATTGTCATAGTTGGAAATTCAATCTCCAATAAGCGCACGCGGTTTTGATTGTATACTAAATATGTAGAGCGTGAGATGCAAGCTTTCTGCTAGATTTGTATTTAGATACCATTATAATATCAGAAAAGATATTGATTTCAAAAAAAATGCTTTGGGTCATCGTAAGGTAAAACCCATCCGTGTTTATGTGGTCTTACGATTATCCTTTTCTTTCAAAAAATATTTTTAACTTTAAAAATCAAGATGGATGATACCAATAATTTGGTGGGTTTTCTCACGCTGGTTCACCAGACTGACCTACGGCGTTTGAAATGCTCGGGTCAGAACCAATTGTGTCCGTCTGATTTGTACAGGTTCAGAATAAGATGATACGGATTTCAGTAGGCAAGCAGGAGGAGTTCAGACGTATGATATATATCTAGATATTTTTCCGCTGTGTGTTGAAAATGAGGACAGACTGTTATAACTGTCCAGATGATTTGAATGACCGCTATACTCTGATGAATTGTAATTATTATTTCAAGTTTTCAATAAAGTGTTATTTCTGCATTATATTTTATTCCACTTCGATGTGAGTTGTTCTTTTTCTTTTTCTTCTATTCTAATCTTTTTCTCACCCTCTAACTTCTTTCTCAAACGTTCTGGATTTTCGTTACTCGAGTTTGGGTACGGGATGTAGTTGTGTCGAAATTTCGAGCATCGAAATTTCCAGTTCGTTGCAGTGGTATCATAGCAATGGTTTAGGAATAACCTTGGATCTGTGGCGTAACTCAGTAGAGATAGGGTTAGTAACACCCAAGATTGAGTTGAGTGTATATATATGAGAGCGTATTTGTAGATTTCATATACAAATATTTTGTATTGTGTTGGTTGATCGGTTCAACTGTTGAAAAGCATTTAACTAGAAATTTATACAATATTATTTTGTAAAGCGAGTAAATGAAATAATTTTGCCCAAAATTATTTTTGTATTTAAAGGAAAGAGTTTTCATAAATATTATTGGTATTTGGTTGCTTGATTATTTGAATATAATTCAAATGGAATTATGGAGTTGAACTGGTCTAGTATAACCAGAAGATGAAAGGATTCTTGAAATAAAAATCAAAATCCAAAAATAAAATAAAATTGGAAGCTAAGAAACAAATTCCAATAATGAATTGATTGGATTGAAACTTGGTTGAAAATTAAGTTAAGCAGATTTGGATTGAAACTGAAACCATATTAACTTAAACAAATTGATTGAATGTTGATACTCTCGACATATACAGTTTGAATGTATCGATAGAATTAGAAGTAAATTAAATCCAGTTCAAGTAGAATTAATTGAATATGACTTAAAATATTATTCAATTGAGTTAGACTTTGAAATGGAATCTTGAAATGGAAGTGAATGCTTGTGTATCGATAGTGAATATAAACTCAGATTGTATAAATTTGGGTGGAATGAAATTGAATGAAGGATAAATCAAATTAAGTTTCATTTAATTTGAGATTTGAACTCAAAATTTATATGGACTCGCAAATTGAGTTTAACTAAATTTGGAACTGAAGTGTAAATTTAAAAGGACTTGTAAATTAAAAATAAAACTAGGAACTCAAGTGAAAATTTAAATGAACGTGTGAATTGAACCTGGAACGTGACTTGTTGTAAGCAAGTGTATACATATTTGAACATATCTGTTTCACTATCACGAGTTAAGCCAGAAAACCAATAAATGGATAAATTGGCAAAGTGGAAGGAAAAGTTGAAATGATTGTGATTGAACAGGAATAGAAATGTATATGATTATACAGGTTTATTGGATGGAGCAAGTGTGGGAGATAAATATGCGATGCTCGACAAAAAGGTACGTGTTTAATTCTATATGAGATTTTATATGCCGAATCGGCAAGCCACTTCGCTTTTTGATTTTCTTTTTGAATGGGAAGGGCCTGGAGAGGCGAGTTGAGGTTTGAACTATTGATTAGTACAAAGGAGGTGGTAGCGAAATTTTTCGAAAATTTAGGGAGTTAGAAAAAAATCAATAGTTTTGAAAAATTTTGTTAACAAAAATTTAATCGAAGTTAAGGATTTTGATTGGGATTGGAAACTAGCGAGTTGGCTGAGTAGTAAGGTATTGAAGTGAGTATTGAGTTGCATAAGTGGATTGGGAGAAGTTAATAAGATATAGCTATTTTTCCTACTTAGTCATTTCAGGGGCGAAATTCTTTTAAGGGGGAAGGAATGTAACGTCCCGCATTTTATCGATTTACATTTAGATTAGTTTATATATTGAATTTGTAATAATAAATGAAATTTTATATTAATTATATCGAATTTCGAATGTATAAATATATATTAATTAAAACGAGGTCGTAAATGGCGCGGTAGTTTGTAATATTCAGTTTTGAACTTCAACTGAGTGTACAGGATCCGTTATAAGTCGGAATTCGTTAAAATAAGGAATATTCAAATCTGTTAAACTATAATTTTCTAATGAAAAAGAAAAATCAGAATTTCGTAATTTATTTTGTCAGTTATGGCCAAATCAAAATTTCAAATAGTCGCTGTAAATAATAACAATTTTATTTGACAAAATAAATCGATTTTAAATCATTTTAATATTGGTTTAATTTATATCGTGTTTAAAATTTAAGTTAGTATATTCTGGAATTTACATGAATTCAGTCGTGTTCATCTAAATAATAAATCAATAGATTTGTTTATTTTGAAATCAGTTTATATTAAATCAAATTAATGTTAAATTATCAATTTAATTTAATATCGTCTGTATATGGTCGAACTAGACTATGGAAACTGTTTCATTATGTTCAGAAGAACGGTATAACCTTAGAAATGCCATTTGTTGCGTTCAAATAAGGGTTCAATAGCGTAGGATATTTTAATTTAAGGTACACCAAGTTAAATAAAAAAATAGGGGACGACTTAAGATTTTTAGCACAACTATTCTGTAAGTTATCCCTTGTGTTTTCCTTTTACCTTCACGTCAAAAGATTTTCCTTCCCCGTGAAGCTTCAGGCATGGCACATGGTAATCCTATGCTAGTCTATACTCCGTAGAATTGACATCGTTTCTATCTGCTCACCATCGCGCCTATATAAACCAAGCCATACGGTCGTTATTCTTCCATTTTCAAATCCAATTAAGTTCTTTTCCTTTTCCCTTTTCCAGTAATCACAAAAATATTCATCCAAAAAAAAAAGAAAAAAGAAATCGAGATCGCGGTTTACAATTCGAGTCTCAGAAACTCGCAGGAGCACTCGCGAGTGAAGAAAGGAAGCCGATGCGATGGTAACTGGTTTGAAGTTGCATTCAACAGGGGTTCATCAGAAAGAATCTTGAAGTGCGATTACCCTTTCATAGATCTAATCTGAGAACGCTAGTAAGAAATGAAGGAGGTCGGTTGTGTGAAAATTAATACTGGCTTGGGAGGGCGATTGAGTAGCGTTCGATGTTGTTGAGGGATGAACGCGATAATATAGTAGTCAGAGGAGTTCAAACGGGTATTGCGATGGATTGTGATTCGGGGTAGTTGGATCGTATCGATGGTGAGTTCTGTCTTTGTTTGGAATAAACAGAGTGAAGTGTAGTTTTGAACGGTTGAGCTAAATACAACTTGATGGCCTTGTGTTAATCTGTAGGGAGTAGTTAGTTCGGCAGTGGAAGAAAAGGTTAGTTTGGTGGTATAGGAGGGGACTGTATTTGGAGTTGTTCAATGTTGTGCCATTTCCAGTTTGTATAGGAAGTTGTGATGACAATGAGGAGGTTGGAGGCATTACAGTGAAGCTGGTGGTGTATTTGCAGCAGTTGACGGTGACAAGCTCGATCATTTGGAGAAAAGATGATGGCAAATTTGGAACCGGTTCGGGAATTGGTTCAGGAATTAGTCGAGTGGTTGACATCAAAGATAAGGTATACGTTGTTTTTCTTAAATTGCATAAAAATTTATTTAATTAGTTCATTAAATAAATAACCGTTTGGTCATTAAAAAAATATATATGATAATAATCGTAGGTGATGAAAATATTCGAGACGATGAAGTAGATACGTAACTAAGGCGATATGGAATCTTAAATAGGATACTTGACAAGGAAAAACCGAGGTGAGTTAAACTCACTCAGTTAAATTATTGGGAACTATTTTTAATAGTTCAAATTTATTTAATTTCATGTTGGTTGCTAAATTGATTGATATAAAGTGAATATAGTGTATAATAATTTTATATAGTAATAATATGTGATTAGTGATTGGATATCCCTGCAGTATCATTAGCGGATGCCCGCAGTACCATTAGCGGATGATTTCCCTATACGCCCCACAATATATATAGTGGATGACCTTTAATACCACGATATCCTACCTCGAAGCAGGATGGGTATTATCATTGTTGACTAACATCTGTGTATGCAGGAAAAACAGGTTGGAGGGATCCAACTGGATTCCTCACAATTATATTATTTGTTTTTACATATATAATGATATATGATATGTTTTATGACCTGTGACAGCATACGATATGTTTGGATGTGTCAGTAACATTGATTGTTGATTTTGGGATATTTTAAATATCCTAAATAGTAATATATGGATTTCAAAACAGAAATTGGAATATAAAAAGAATTTTAAAATATTAATTTCAAATGAAAATGGTTAGTTAGAATCCAGATTAAATAGGATTTAAAAGCAAATATTTTTTTAAACAAATATCGTGAAGAAGTGATTTTATAGACGACATTATGAGAAGTGGAATTGTTTTTTTTTGGAAATTTGAGAAAAATATGAAGTGTGTATGAAATTGGAAAAGAAACGGGAATCTTAAAATAAATCGTTATTTTAATATAAATTGAAATTTTTTGAAGGGAAAATACATATTCTTAAATAGAAATATTCGATTGAAATCCGAATTATATATACGGTTTAAAGGAAAAGATTTGTTTAAACACATGTGTAAATGAGGCGATTACCATTTGAGAATTTGGAAAATATGGATTTCGAAATAGAATTGAAATATAAAAAAACTTGAAAGAAGGAAATATTTATTTACAAATAGAAATTGAAATATAAAACGGGATTAAAAGAAAATATTTATTTTCAAATAGAAATGTTTATTTAGAAACCAAATTAAATATAATTGAAAAGTAAATGTTTGCTTTAAAAAATAAGATGAGAACTCGATTTTATAAGTGATATTTATAAAAAAATGAAAACCGTTATTTTGAAGTATTTAAGAAAGCCATAATTTGAGTATGGATTTGGAAAAGGAAGCAGAAATGTGGTTTGAAAACTAATATTTGAAATGGATTAAAATTTTCCAATTTACCAGTGAAATATAAAGAAGATTCAATAACTCAATAAAAGTTATAAATAGAATGAGATTTGAAATTGCAAGCATGAATTCAATATGAACTGGTATTAAAGAAATATTATCAACCATTAAGACAAATATGGGGAAAGGCAAATATTTTGCAAATGAGGATCAGTAGACGGAAGAGTTGTTTTTTTAAATTATAAATTCTAATTGAATTTAAGTCAAACTAATTTGGAAAAAATAAAATGTAGATTATATTAAAGGACTTTAGATAATGCATATGAAATGATAAAGGATTGGCAAATGGTATATTTATACGAATTTTTTTATGAAATGAAGTTATCAAAATAAATTGAGATAAGTTATAATAAAACTATAACGGTGTTTATAAAGAATATTTATAAAATATTCGATAATGGTTTTGTAAATCATATTCTTAATTTAAATATTTGGAATGATTATAAATTCGAGATAAATATCTCGTTTAAAACTGATAATGAATAACTGGAACTTTTATTCGTTAGAAGAAGAAAGAGAGTTAAGGAAATTAGAAAATGACTGGGAATTAGTGAGTTGAATGATCTTCTGAGTGTCGATCTGATGTTGGTTTAGACCTTCGAGGTTGACATTTAGGGGATTATTCTCTTACTAGTTTACAGTTAGAGAATAATGACCGAGTTGAGAAATACGTGCTAAAAAGGATTTTTAAAATGAAAGGGCTTTTGAATATGCTTATGTAAGAAGAGAAACGAGTATTTCAATTATTAGAAAAATGGAGAAGTTTTGAATTAACGAATGATTAATCTAAAGAGGCTAAAATGATAATGGATATCAAATCAATGAATTCAGTTTTCTTTTATGGACGAGTGGTTATTTATTTGATAGTTAAATAACCGACTATCAAATCTGGCCTATACGATGGTTAGTACGGAAAGAACGGGATCGAATTTATTCGAAAACCATTCCGAACTAACTAATACGTAAACATAGAATTAACAGATTTAAGATGTAGCAGTGAAGACCGTAGATCTTCATAAGCGGAAGGACTACTTGTCAAATTCTCTGGAGTCGCGCCCGGAGATATTTTGATGGTGATCCTATCGTGGTAGAAATCGACGGATTGCAAGGACTACTCGCTACTGATCCATAGGGTGATTCCTAGGATGCGGTAGGAGAGTGCCTTCGGTTTGTCCAGTCCTAGGACAACTCGTATGGATGGATGTCTGATAGAGTTTTTCCAATAGATCACCTATGTTGATTTCTTCAAACGTATCATAGTCGATGGCGGAGAAATGGTTTTTCTCTAGCCTAATAACTAGAGTATTTTTGTGGATGTCAATTAGTGATATTCGATGGATCTGGCGATGTGGCATTCAAAGTGAATGGTGGCCAGATGATCTAGAAATACGATTATAACCTCAAGCCTCACAACCGGGAAATGGCAAAAATCGGGCAGACAGCATGGTTATGTGGGTCGCACCTATTAGGGTGTATTGTCACCAGCTATAAATATTCATTTTGTTACTTCTTTTCGCTTCTGTATCTCTCGGGAACAGTTATGTTGCTAGAAACCGTAGGTGACAATATATTCGACACACTTAAGAGAAATGAGTGGTCGGTCATGTTCAGGCCGGGTTGCAAGACGTTCTTGTTGAACCCAGTGTATTCCCCTCCAGAGATACACTATCGGAAGGTGTTCCCATACCTTGTCATAGTTGGAAATTCAATCTCCAATAAGCGCCCGCGGTTTTGATTGTATACTAAATATGTAGAGCGTGAGATGCAAGCGTTCTGCTAGATTTATATTTAGACACTATTATAATATCAGAAAAGAAATTGATTTCAAAAAAAATGTTTTGGGTTATCGTAAGATAAAAACTATCCGTGTTTATGTGGTCCTATGATTACCCTTTTCTTTCGAAAAAGATTTTTAACTTTAAAAATCAAGATGGATGATACCAATAATTTAGTGAGTTTTCTCACGCTAGTTCACCAGACTGACCTGTGGCGTTTGAAATGCTCGATGGAGGAGTTCAGAATAAGATGATACGGATTTCAGGAGGCGATCTGGAGGAGTTCAGAAGTATGATATATATATATATATCTGGATATTTTCCTGTTGTGTGTTGAAAATGAGGACAGACTGTTATAACTGTCCAGATGATTTGAATGACCGCTGCACTCTGATGAATTGCAAGTATTATTTCAAGTTTTCAATAAAGTGTTATTTCTGTATTATATTTTATTCCGCTGCGATGTGAGTTGTTCTTCTTCTCCTTTTTCTTCTATTCTAATCTTTCTTTCTTATCTTTTTCGCACCCTCTAACTTCTTTCTTAAACGTTTTGGATTTTCGTTACTCGAGTTCGAGCACGGAACGTAGTTGTGTCGAAATTTCGAGCATCGAATTTTCCGGTTCGTTACAATGGTATCAGAGCAATGGTTTAGGAATAACCTTGGCTCTGTCGCGTAACTCGGTAGAGATAGGGTTAGTAACACCCTAGATTGAGTTGAGTGTATATATATGAGAGCGTATTTGTAGATTTCATATACAAATATTTTGTATTGTGTTGGTTGGTCGGTTCAACTGTTGAAAAGCATTGAACTGGAAATTGATACTATATTATTTTGTAAAGCGGGTAAATCAAATAATTTTGCCCAAATATATTTTTGTATATAAAGGAAAGAGTTTTCTTAAATATTATTGGTATTTGGTTGCTTGATTGTTTGAATATAATGGAATTATGGAATTGAACTGGTCTAGTATAACCAGAAGATGAAAGGATTCTTGAAATAAAAAACAAAATTCAAAAATAAAATAAAATTGGAAGCTAAGAAACAAATTCCAATAATGAATTGATTGGATTGAAACTTGGTTGAAAATTAAGTTAAGCAGATTTGGATTGAAATTGAAACCATATTAACTTAAACAAATTATTGAATCAATATGAAATGGGAATGCTTGAATCCAAGTTGAAATACAAATTGATTGAATTTTGATACTCTCGACACATACAGTTTGAATGTATCAAGTAGAATAAGAAGTAAATTAAATCCAGTTCGAGTAGAATTAATTGAATATGACTTAAAATATTATTCAATTGAATTAGACTTTTAAATGGAATCTTGAAATGGAAGTGAATGCTTGTGTATCGATTGTGAATATAAACTCAGATTGTATAAATTTGGGTGGAATGAAATTAAATGAAGGATAAATCAAATTAAGTTTGATTTAGGTTGAGATTTGAACTCAAAATTTATATGGACTCGCAAAATGAGTTTAACTAAATTTCGAACTAAAGTGTAAATTTTAAAGGACTTGTAAATTAAAAATAAAACTGGGAACTTAAGTGAAAATTTAAATGAATGTGCGAATTGAACCTGGAACTTGACTTGTTGTAAGCAAGCGTATGCATATTTGAACATATCTGTTTCACTATCACGAGTTAAGCCAGAAAACCAATAAATGGATAAATTGGCAAAGTGGAAGGAAAAGTTAAAATGATTGTTATTGAACAGGAATAGAAATGTATATGATTATACAGGTTTATTGGATGGAGCAAGTGTGGGAGATAAATATGCGATGCTCGACAAAAAGGTACGTGTTTAATTCAATATGAGATATTATACGCCGAATCGGCAAGCCACTTGGCTTTTTGAATGGGAAGGGCCTAGAGAGGCGAGTTGAGGTTTGAACTATTGATAGGTACAAAGGAGGTGCTGGCGAAATTTTTTCAAAAATTTAGGGAGTTGGAAAAAAATTCAATAGTTTTGAAAAATTTTATTAACAAAAATTTAATCGAAGTTAAGGATTTTGAGTGGGATTGGAAACTAGCGAGTTGGTTCAATAGTAAGGTATTGAAGTGAGTATTGAGTTGCATAAGTGGATTGGGAGAAGTTAATAAGATATAGCTATTTTTCTTATTAGTAATTTTCGGGGACGAAATTCTTTTAAGGGGGAAGGAATGTAACGTCCCGCATTTTATCGATTTATATTTAGATTAGTTTATATATTGAATTTGTAATAATAAATGAAATTTTATATTAATTAAATTGAATTTTGAATGTATAAATATATATGTAACGACCCAAAGATTTTCGGCCTCGAAAATCGACATAAATACCTTTATCGTAACTCATGCCGACCCTCTCAGCACCGAAAACACTGGATAGTTATTAGAAAGAAATTAGAGGGTGAGATAAGAAAGAAAGAAATATAAGAATAGAAGAAGAAGCAACAACACAACACGGAGTCTCACATCGTAGCGGAACAAAATATAATACAAAAATAAACCTTTATTGAGAGCTTTCAAAAATACTTACAATATCAGAGTACAACACATAACGGGACAGTTATAATAACCTGTTCCCATATACAACACACAGCGGAATAGTAGCTATATAATATCATACGTCCGAACACCTCCATCTCGTCTCCGGACTTCGCAGCATTCGATAACCTGAACTTGTACATCCTGGGCTAACCCAAGCATTTACAAAACACCGGGTCAGTCTGGTGAACCAGAGTGAGAAAAAAACTCGCACAGTATTAAGGGTATCACACAACCTGATTTTAAAGTTAAAATCTTTTCGAAAGAAAAGGATAATCGCAAGACCAAATTCACACATAAGTACGAAAGGTTTTTACCTTACGATAACCCAAAACATTTTTTTGAATCTAATATCTTTTCTGATATTATAATAATGTCTAAATACAAGTAAATATCAATCTAGTGGAACACCTGCATCTCACGCTCCACATATATAATATACAATCAAAACCGCGGGTGCTTATTGGAGATTGGATTCCATCTATGACAAGGTATGGGACCACCTGCCGATATTGTATCTCTAGAGACGAATACACTGGGTTCAACAAGAACGTCTTGCAACCCGACCCACACTTGACCGACCACTCATTTCGCTTGAGTGTATCGAATGTATATCACCGACGGTTGGGATCAGCAACCGTCTCCCGACAATGGACAGCATCGAAACATAGATTAAAGAAGCAAATAGGGTTTTCTCTAGATAGGTGATTATACACCCTAATGGGAGCGACCCACATAGCCATGCTGCCTGCCCGATTTTTGTCATTTCCCGGTTGATGAGGCTTGAGGTCAGAGTTTATTTCTGAAACATCTGATCACCATTCACTTTGAATGCCACATCGTCAGATCCATCAGATATCACTAATTGACATCCACAAAAATACTCTAGTTAGAAGCTAACAGAACGGCAATTCTCCGCCAATAACTATAGCACGTTTGGAGAAATCAACGTACGTAATCCTTTGGAAATACTCTATCAGACACTCGTCCATACAAATCATCCAGGAACAGGATGAACCGAAGGCACTCTCCTACCACATCCAATATAGGAATCACCCCATGGATCAGTAGCAAGAAGTCCTTGCAACCCGTAGATTTCAACCACGACAGAATCACAGCTTATCTCTGCTTGCCAGGCAGAGAATATTGGTGGTTCTTCCATGTATGAAAATCCACAGTCTTCAATGCTCCATCTCGATCATCTTCTGAGATCTTCACGTACTTGTTGCTCGGAATGGTTTTCGAATAAATTCGATCTCGGCCTTTCCATACCAACAATCGTATTGGACAGATTTGATAGTCGGTGATTTAACTATCAAAATAAAACAGTGTTTCAATCATGACACTCCAATGAGTTCACTGGTTCAGTATTCAGCATCACTTGGACTTTTTAATTAAAATAAACTAATTCACTTCTGCTTAATTAAAACTCCTAACTCTTTAATATTTAGAAATACGATAATTGAATTCTTAATTAATATACCAATGTTCTCAACACCATTTCTTTATAATACTTGGTAAAATAACCATATTCAATTTACACTTAATTCTCCTTTCAAAGACATTTCAACATCATTCCTTATTATTTAAAACATGGAAAATCCATTCAACTCATTTTTCTTTAAATAGCTTTACGTAATATCTTGTATTCCTTTCTCGAAACCATAACTAACATTGATTACTATAGAATAAAAACTAACTTTACATTTCCTTTACTTCAATCTCTCGTTATATATATTTTCCAATTCTCAACAATGTTACATTATTTCACTAATGGAAATAATGAATCATCACTAACCTCTTTTATGATTACCAACTAATATCATCTTCAGATAATCCTGATGTCGTTCAAGTTGGGGTATTTTAATTACCTCTCAGACCTTGGTCAACAACGTTCATATCCTCAGATAAATATAAGTCGAAATCAAAGACCAATATTCCATTCTATTCTGAAAACAATTTCCATTTTTACTCGGGTTTGGTTATACTACCCCATGACCTAGTTCTTTAACCCAATTTCACTTCTACCATTCTCCTTTCAAATCTATTTAACCATTCCCCATTTTGAAATCTTATTTCAAATCTCCCTTTGTTACTTGATCTCATTTTCAAATAACGTTAATTCAATATTAGCGCTTTACACTATAAAACTCATTTATATACTCTGGTTGTAACAACCCGGAATTTGGGGCCAATTTAAAATTTTCATTTTAGAGATTTTAGGGGTGTTTAGATATTTAAAATAAATTATTTCAAATAATTATGAATGGAAATTTACTTCGAGCAAAGTTAATGCAAATATCTTCAAATAAATTACAAAAAGAATTAGAAATAGGATGGTAGTTTGAAAAGTCAAACTTGAACTTTGACTAACTACCCAGGGTGCAGAATAAACCGGATTTTGATGAAATGGAAAATATCTAAATCTGTTAATAAATATCTTTATAACGAATCTGAAAAATCGAAGTTTCATAGCAGAAATCAAAAGTTATGGCCAAATGAATTTTCAGAAAGGTCGCTATAGAGAATATATCGCCCTTGAAAATAGACATTTTGCATACGACCTCGGAATTCGACGAAACCACTTTTGTTGGATCCAGGATGTAAGATTATTGCTAGGTTTTAAATTTCATGATTTTTGAAGTTAATATGTGAGCGTGGCAAAGGAAAATGTGTTTTGGTCAATTTCAGTTAAATTGGATCGACCAGAAAATTGCCATTTTTCAAACAGTCTCAGAATTCGACGAAATAAATTTTGTTGGGATCGTATTGTCATAAGAAAGCCAAAAATAATTTTTCTGGATTTTTCTGACTTCGTATGTGACCCCGGTAAAATTAGAAAGTACGTTCGAATTTAAAATAAAAGAATTAATTTGAAAATAATAAAAACATGCTTTTAACTTCAGAAATGGACTTCGGCAATAGCGCCATCGCGTTCAGAAGACGTCAAAACGTATTGTTCGACAGTCGTTGGGGTCCGTTTGGAGATCGTATGAGAAAACTCTAATTTTGGGATTAATTAAATAATTAAATAAAAGAAATTCCCTAGAATATACAGTATAAATACGGGCCGTATACGCATCGTTCTTCTTCCATTTCAGAGCGCCGCCGAAACCCATAGAGCTCGAATTTTTGAGCTCTGATTCCTCCCAATCCATAGTGAATTAACCTATACCCCTTAGGACTTTTTTGAAGAACTTTGAAAGCTCTTCCATCTCCGACAAGAAGCACTTCCTCTCGCGCCCTGTAGCTCTCGAATTTCGTTCCCAAACCCGCCGCCTTCACACCCCCGCCGCGCCCACCAGTCACCGCCACACCACCCCCCTCTTCCGGCGCACCTCCCCTTATTCAAGCTGAACAACGTCAGCTAATTCGTTTCTGAAACAAACAAACATACAAAAAGATTTCTGCGATTAAAGATTTGAACAATATTGGGTTTCAAGGTAATTTCCGATTTCAGTTTTGCGACACTTTTAAACGTCGCTGCGCTAGTTGTTAAAAGTTGATTTTTAATTATTCGTATGAACTTGAATTCAAAATCTTTCAGATCCGAAATCATTTTGAATTCAAACACAAGATCTAATCAAAGTTGACAATTCATTCCAGATCCGGCCTTGGTGAGAATTTATTTTTAATTTAATATTTTTAATTATTAATTCTTAGTTATTAAAAATATTTATTGATAGATCTGCTATGTCGTGATATTTTAAATATGGATCTGAATTGTTTATACCGTATGATGTTAGATCTGCAAATCTAAATATTAGATCTGAATTTATTGATTAATTAGAATTAATTATTTGTTAATTTTATTGAATCATGCCTCGTTGATTTGTCATATGCCAATATAAACATCACCCTGTATATTACCTTGATGTGAATTGTTAGATTTAGTCATGTTGGTTTATTTGAATGTTGTTGTTGATTGGATGTGACATGAAATACGATGTGGTAAATGGTAAAGGCTTAATCTTTACATCGTAAATAGAAAGACCAACTTTTATATATTGAATTTTTGATTGAAATTATTAAAGACTGAATTTTTAATTGAAATATTAATGATGTAAATTTTCATGAAAATATTAAAAGATGAAATTTTTCATGTAAATATTAAATGATGAATTATTACATTGTAATTAAAGGATGGAAAATTTTACATTGTAATTTAAGAATAAAATTTACATTGTAATTTAAGAATAAAATTTACATTGTAAATGAAAGATGAAATTTTTATATTAAAAATTAAAAGATATGTTTCATTGTAAATAATAGAAGATATGATTTTTCATTGTCTATGAAAAGAATGAATTTTTGCAATGAATTATTAAAGAATGAATTTTTCAATGAATCATTAAAGAATAGATTTTTCATTAAATTATTAAATAGGATTTACTTTGAATATAAAAGTAGGACCTATAATGTAAATATAAAGTAAAGGTCTCATGAAATTGAGATTGACATTTTTATATATTATTTTAATGTGAAATTGAACGATGAATTAAAGATGACATTTTTATATGTTATTTTAATGTGAAATTGAACGATGAAATTAAGATGACATTTTTATATGTTATTTTAATGTGAAATTGAACGATGAATTAAAGATGGCATTTTTATATGTTGTTTGAATATAAAATTTAACGATGAATTAAAGATGACATTTTTATATGTTGTTTTAATGTAAATTAGAACGATAAAGTATAAATGACATTTTTATTAATGTAAATGTATAAGAATTTCACCATATGTAAAGTTTACATTTTTATTAATCTAAATGTATAAGAATTTCACCATATGTAAAGTCTACATTTTTGTTAATGTAAAGTAAATAAGAATTTCACCGTATGAAATTTTCATTATTTTATTTTTTTGTAATTAAAAGGTGAATTTCATCGTATGTCAAAATTTACATTTTTATATGTAAATTATAAAGTGAATCAACGTTGTATGTTAAAAATTACATTTTTCTTTGTAATTAAAAGGTGAATTTCATCGTATGTCAAAACTTACATTTTTATATGTAAATTATAAAGTGAATCAACGTTGTATGTTAAAAATTACATTTTTCTTTGTAATTAAAAGGTGAATTTCATCGTATGTCAAAATTTACATTTTTATATGTAAACTATAAAGTGAAATGATATTGTATGTTAAAAATTACATTTTTCTTTGTAATCAAAAGGTGAATTTCAACGTATGTCAAAATTTACATTTTTATATGTAAACTATAAAGTGAAATGATATTATATGTTAAAAAATACATTTTTCTTTGTAATTAAGATGTGAATTACATGTAGTGTTTGCATTGTAATTAAAAATCATATTTTTACAATGTAAATTAGATGTAGTGTTTTCATTGTAATTAAAAATCATATTTTTACAATGTAAATTAGATGTAGTGTTTGCATTGTAATTAAAAATCATATTTTTACAATGTAAATTAGATGTAGTGTTTGCATTGTAATTAAAAATGATATTTTTACAATGTAAATTAGATGTAGTGTTTGCATTGTAATTAAAAATCATGTTTTCACAATGTGAATTAAGAGGAGAGTTTGCATTGTCATTAAAAAAATTATATTTTTATATGTAATTTAAAGATTCTGAGTGTATCAAAATTTACATTTTCAATATAAGAAAAAAATGAATTTAGGATGCGGTGATATTATTTTCATTTTTCAAATGAATTAAAAATTTGGTGAGTGTCGGTAGTTGTGTAGGGCGTTGTTTTAATCAAACGACGTTATTGCGATTCAATGATTATATATATAAATATAATTAAAATTAAACGAATAGGGCGTGGTAGTTCGCGTTTTGAAATCGTACTTTTAAACGACTATACAAGAAGATCCGACCGTCGGATTTTCTTGAAACTGAAACCGTTAGGACGGTCTTGGAAAAATCTTTCCAACGATATATATTACGTTAAGATCCAACGGTTAGATTCTGAGAAATGTGAAAATCAAAATTATTGGAATGCAGCGCCATAGTCGCCTATGGACTTAAGGCGTCATTATATTAAAATTTAATCATTTTAAATAATTAATATGGGAATGAATCGTTAATAATAATTATTAATGTATAAGTAGGATTTCAATATATATATATATATATATATATATATATATATATGAGGATTATTTGGAAAGACCGAGTTCTCTCATTCCAAATAATCAAACGACGTTACTTGAAGTATAAAGATGGTGAATGAAGACCGTAAATCTTCCCTCGAATGGACAACGATCGAGGCCTTGACTTGACTTGCTCCCAATTCAAAGGTCATGGTCATTGCCCAAACGTACGTATTGATTTCACGGGTTTGGCTTTCGCTTAGACCCAGAGCATAAGCTACTAAATGGATTGTGTGTCTGACATCATACTCTATCAAATATCACGTTATTGATCTTTTGTCGAAGATATGGATGTTTGGTGGCGGGGAATTTATTCTCTTGCTTAACACCCGTTCATATATTTCGGCAAAGGGTTGGTAGTATGGTATGGGGTGATGATGTGGCATGCTAAGATGCATATGATCAAGGTTTTGTTGAAAAGCAGGCCTTGTGGGACGATCAAAGCATAGCCTATTTAGGCATAGCTTTGTGTACAACGTGACTTCGCGAGCCTCATACACCGGCGGAGTCTAAAACGGGAGAAGGGAACACAGGGAGAGCATCATGTTTCCTTCTAACTAGAAGTGGTGATTGGGTTTTAACACGGCCCAACATTTTGCTTATGTGGATGATGGAACGAGGCGCCTCGGATGATAGGTCCTATAGGACTGGGAAACGTGTGTTCAGGAATAACTAATCCGCAACTCGTATGGCGGACCGGTCCTGCAGCTTTCCAAGGGTTCACTGCGGGGGATCCTGAGACATTAGCTAGAGTGTCTCGAATCGGTAGGAGCTCCTCCCTAGCCTTGACTCATGATGGAAACCAAAATCCAAATACGACCCTACGAATTTGATTGTATTACTAGTATGGAGGCATAGTAGTATGGGATACTATTCTTCCTAGGATTTCTACATTTACTTTGAAATGTTTTAATATATTAATAATAATATTAAACTCGTATTTGCCGTATTTATCATGTTTAATCACCATAAGGTAAAACCCTATCCTCTGGTGTGTGTTGCATTGTGTGATGGGACCTGGGTCTTATGGTGATTCCATTTTTCTAAAAAGCATAGCGTTGTCGTACGATTTACTTATCATTTATTCTGACACTTTTATGCACGGCAATCCATTAGAGTAAACCCGTTCCGCATTAGCGGCGTGGTCTTTGGATTTGCCCTATTAATAGTAATTAATTAGATAAGAATTCTCACACCAGTCCCACGACTGACCCGTTGTTTGTTTCCACCTTTTTGCAAACTCGGGTGCCCTCCTTTCTACACGGGCAGCCAAGTAAACAGGTTATTTTTCGCTTGGAGCCTTCCCTTTGGAGCTGCTTATTATTTCTCTTGGATTTGCTTGTGGAGAGGTGATGACTAGGAGTTGGAAGACTTATCATTCGCTGCTTTTGCATTTTTCTCTTTCTTTTTATTTCAGACATTAAACTAGGTTTATTCCACGTTGTTTAAGTTGGAGTTGGAACTTATTTCTTTTCTGCGAATTTGATGTAATAATGTAGAATTCTGTGACTGTGGATTTTCTGTGATTGACGACATTATATTTCCGTTGCTATGATGTTGTTACTCTATGAATTTCCTACGCTATTTTGTATCTGTGATATGTATTATTGTATTTATGTTGTATTCCAAATGATTATTCCTTACTTTCACTCCGTGGAAGTTTGGGGTTATCACAGTTGGTATCAGAGCTTTGGTTAAACTTAGCTTTGGAATATAGCATATTTATGATAATTCATTTACATAGAATCACAATATTCTGTGGCGAACATTTCATGTGAATACATAATAGTCAGTCATTCTATCATTATCTTTTATCCGTCCTTTTATCTTGATCAACTCTTCAAATCACCATTATAGTTGTTCTGACTCTTTCCTTGATCGTACAGAACTAACTAAAAATGAGTATCGCTGTCGCTAGAGCTAGAGCAAGGAGGTGGAATGCTGCTGGAACCGAGGAGGCTACTTTTCAGCAACCACCACCACCGCAGCCCTTTGATTTAGATAAGATGGCATAGAAGTACAAAAACTTGGGAGGGGTGCCATTCAAGGGTACTGAGACTGTGACACAAGCTCAAGCTTGGCTGAGGAACTGTGAAAAGATTTTTGGAGGATTAGAGCTGGAGGATCATAGGAAAAGACTAGTGGCTTCATGGCTGTTACAGGAGGAAGCTCAAAACTGGTGGGACACTGTCACGGTTGGAGGAATTGCAGACAATATGACTTGGACGAGGTTTAAGGAGCTTTTCAATGACAAATATATTCCAAGGCAAGAGGTAGAGAAGCTACATGATGAGTTCGCCAATCTGAAGCAAGGCGACAAGACCGTTTCAGAATATGTACGAAGATTTGAAGATCTTTCCCGCTATGCCCCTGAGTTGGTTCAAGATGACTTTCAGAAGAATAAGAGATTCATAAATGGGCTTGCGAGGAAGTATATTGATAGAGCCACTGTCCACATCGACCTCTCTTTCAATAGGCTGGTGGAGTTCGCTTGTCGTTATGAGGAAAATGATAGGAAGAATTCTCAACAAGACAGGGAAAGGAGCTTAGCTAACAACAAGAGGAAGAAAACAGAGAAGAGGACTGAGGGAAACAACTCGGGAGCTGCTAAGGGGCGCGATAAGTCAAAGGTGCAATGCTACAACTGCCAAAAATTTGGGCATTACAGCAAGGACTGCAGGAATCCTAAGAAGGCCCGAAGCGACGACACCAAGGAATGTTACAATTGCCACAAGAAGGGTCACATCAAGCCAAACTGTCCACTGTTGAAAGGAGCGCAGGTAGCACATGTGTATGAAGGGGCAAGTGCACCATCTTCTTCCGCTCCTACTTCTTCCGAAGGAGCAGGTAAGCCTGATGTTCTAGATGGTACCATTTCTGTTAAAAATATCCCTGTTACTGCCTTATTTGATACGGGTGCATCGAGAAGCTTTATTTCTAGCAATGCGGTCCAGAAATTGAAACTAAAGCAAAGAAGTCTTAAAGAACCATTAAATGTTCACAACCCTGTAGGAGGTTCTACCACTCTAGATTTATTTTGTAAAGTGCCTGTATCTTACTCCTATTTCAAATTTCCATTTAATTTGATCATTATGAATTTCTCCGAGTTTGATATCATCCTCAGTCTCAATTGGCTGACCAAATATGACGCTGAAGTGTTATGTTTAGAAAGAGTGGTTAAGGTGAACACAGGTTTCGGAAATACTGTTGCTATACCTTGCCATGGGCCAAAATCTGACAGAAAGGCATTCTGGTCTTCCCTAGAGATCACTCCCATTTCCTTAGAAAATATTCCCGTGGTCAAAGACTACGTGGATGTATTTGAAGAAGTGGACATCCTACCCCCGCGAAGGGAAATCGATTTCAGGATTGATCTTGTTCCTAATGCAAGACCGGTAGTTCATGCTATCAGAAGGATGACTCCTAAAGAAAAGGAAGAATTGCAAACCCAAACCCAGCAGCTTCTGTGGAAGGGACTCATCCGACATAGCTTTTCAAATTGGAGTGCAGCTGTGGTGTTTGTCTGCAAATCGGACGGTACGCTAAGACTTTGTGTCGATTACCGCGATCTTAACAAACAAACATTGAAGAACAAATATCCCTTGCCCCGCATAGATGTTTTAATGGACCAATTGAAAGGAGCCAAGGTGTTTTCAAAGATGGACCTAGCCACAGGTTTCCACCAACTCCGCATAGCAGAAGAATGCATACCTTTGACGGCCTTCAGGGGTCCCGATATATTCTACGAATGGTTAGTGATGTCGTTCGGTCTATGCAATGCTCCAGCCTACTTTGTTGACTTGATGAATAGGGTCTTCAGGGAGGTCCTAAATAAATTCGTCCTAGTCTTCATTGATGATATTCTAATCTATTCTAAAACAAAGGAGGAGCATGAAGGGCATTTAAGGGAAGTGTTGGAAATTCTGCGATGAAATGTTCTAAAAGCAAAGTTTTCCAAATGAATATTTTGGCAAGAGGAAGTAAAATTCTTGGGCCATGTTGTGTCAAAAGAAGGAATCGCAGTTGATCCAAGTAAAATTGCCGCCATTCGAGATTGGAAGCAGCCCAGTACACCCACTGAAGTAATAAGCTTCCTAGGTTTGGCCGGATATTATAGAAAATTTGTCGAGGGTTTCGCCAAGCTGTCTAGCCCATTAACAAAACTTACCAAGAAGCATGCCAAGTTCAATTGGACATCATATTGTGAGGAGGCATTCCAAAAGCTAAAGGTGAGTTTGACTACTGCTCCCGTACTCACCATCATCGATGGCAACCAAGATTTAAAGGTCTACACGGATGCTTCTCAAAGTGGTGGTCTTGGTGCGGTACTGATGCAAAGGGGCAGAGTTGTTGCATATGCAAGCCATCAATTAAAGCCGCATGAGAAGAATTATCGTGTCCATGACTTAGAGTTGCTGGCCGTAGTCTTTGCTTTAAAAATTTGGAGACATTATCTTTTGGGCGAAAAATTTGAATTATACACAGACCATCAATCTTTGAAATATCTCTTCGATCAAAAGGATCTGAATTTAAGGCAGCAACGATGGCTATAATTTCTGGCGGCCTACGATTTTGACATCTTATATACGCCAAGGAAAGCCAATGTTGTGGCAGACGCACTTAGTAGGAAGGAAGTCATTGTCGCAAGCCTCATCATCACCCCTTCTTTTATTGATAAGATCGCCTCTCTTCAGAAAAGTGATGCTTTTATTCGGAAAATGATTGAAAGAATTCAAGGAGGTGAAAACACGGACTTCCAAATAGACGACAAGGGAGTTCTCAGATTGCACGGGTGGATTTGTGTTCCAAGTGTCCCCGAGCTCATAAGAGAAGTTTTAGATGAGGGTCACAAATCAAAGCTTTGCATCCACCCCGGTGTGAGCAAAATGTATCAAGACTTAAAGCGCACATTTTGGTGGAGGTCTATGAAGAGGGATATATCCATTTATGTGAGTAGATGCCCCACATGCCAACAAGTAAAAAGTGATCAACAAAAGCTAGCAGGGTTGTTGCAGCCATTAGAAGTTCCAGATTGGAAGTGGGACCAAGTCTCCATGGATTTCATAGATGGTCTGCCTCGTACTAGGAAAGGAAATGACAGCATATGGGTGATCGTGGATCGCTTCACCAAGTCCGCTCATTTCATACCTGTCAAATCCACTAGAACTGCTCAAAGTCTGGCGCAAATCTATTTCAAAGAAATCGTCAGGCTACATGGGTAATAAAACTAAATCTTTCCTTCTCTTCATAATTTGAATGGAAATTTTCTTTTGCAAAATAAATATTAATCTTTTCTTTTTCACAGAGTCCCTAGTAGCATCGTTAGCGACCGTGATCTTATCTTTGCTAGTAAATTTTGGGAAGCATTCCAAAATGAGTTGGGAACGAAGTTGAATCTTAGCACCGCGTATCACCCTCAGACTGACGGCCAGACTGAGCGAGTGAATCGCATTCTTGAAGATTTATTACGAGCTTGCATACTCGATTTTGGAGGTTCTTGGGAGGATCACTTGCATTTAGTTGAATTCTTGTACAACAACAGCTATCAAGCAAGTTTGAAAATGTCCCCATTTGAAGCCTTATATGGTAGGCCGTGTAGATCGCCAGCTTGTTGGGTTGAAAAAGGAAATCGGCTTGTGTTGGGTCCAGACATGATCCGAGAAGCTTCGGACAAAGTTGACTTTATTAAGAAGCGACTATTGGCTGCCCAAAGTAGACAGAAAAGTTATGCAGATGTAAGAAGGCGAGAGCTAGCTTTTGATGTGGGTGACTATGTCTATCTGAAAGTCGCTCCAATGCGAGGTGTTATCCGTTTTGGAAAGACAGGAAAATTAGCACCTAGATTCACCGGCCCTTTCCCTATTCTTGAAAAGATTGGCACCCTAGCATATAGAATTCAGATGCCAGACTGGTTGCCTGGAGTGCACGATGTATTCCATGTATCTCAACTTCGAAGGCATGTCCATGATCCAGATCTGATTGTGGAAGAAGCAGCACAGCAAGATTTGGAGATTACCCCAAGCCTTGCAGTGAGAAGAGAACTACTGAAAATTATTGGCAAGGAGACTAGGAAGCTGAGAAATAAAAGCATCAACCTAGTCAAGGTGCAATGGAGCGGTGATCCTAGAGACTGCACTTGGGAAACCGAGGAGAGTATCAAACAAGCCTATCCCAAATGCAGAGTGGACATCCCCGATTAGTTTTATTTTGAGGTACGCTTAAAATATTTTCTATTCTTTATGTTGGTTCCTACCCGTCTACTCTTCTCTTTTCGTTTTCAAGGACGAAAAGTTCTTAAGCAGGGGAGACTGTAACAACCCGGAATTTGGGGCCAATTTAAAATTTTCATTTTAGATATTTTAGGGGTGTTTAGATATTTAAAATAAATTATTTCAAATAATTATGAATGGAAATTTACTTCGAGCTAAGTTAATGCAAATATATTCAAATAAATTACAAAAAGAATTAGAAATAGGATGGTAGTTTGAAAAGTCAAACTTGAACTTTGACTAACAACCCAGGGTGCAGAATAAACCGGATTTTGATGAAACGGAAAATATCTAAATCTGCTAATAAATATCTTTATAACTAATCTGAAAAATCGAAGTTTCATAGCAGAAATCAAAAGTTATGGCCAAATGAATTTTCAAAAAGGTCGCTATAGAGAATATATCGCCCTTGAAAATAGACATTTTGCATACGACCTCGGAATTCGACGAAACCAATTTTGTTGGATACGGGATGTAAAATTATTGCTAGATTTCAAATTTCATGATTTTTGAAGTTAATATGTGAGCGTGGCAAAGGAAAATGTGTTTTGGTCAATTTCAGTTAAATTGGATCGACCAGAAAATAGCCATTTTTCAAACAGTCTCAGAATTCGACGAAATAAATTTTGTTGGGATCGTATTGTCATAAGAAAGCCAAAAATAATTTTTCTGGATTTTTCTGACTTCGTATGTGACCCCGGTAAAATTAGAAAGTACGTTCGAATTTAAAATAAAATAATTAATTTGAAAATAATAGAAACATGCTTTTAACTTCAAAATTGGACTTCGGCAATAGCGCCATCGCGTTCAGAAGACGTCAAAACTAATTGTTCGACCGTCGTTGGGGTCCATTTGGAGATCGTATGAGAAAACTCTAATTTTGGGATTAATTAAATAATTAAATAAAAGAAATACCCTAGAATATACAGTATAAATACGGGCCGTATACGCATCGTTCTTCTTCCATCTCAGAGCGCCGCCGAAACCCATAGAGCTCGAATTTTTGAGCTCCGATTCCTCCCAATCCATGGCGAATTAACCTATACCCCTTTGGACTTTTTTGAAGAACTTTGAAAGCTCTTCCATCTCCGACAAGAAGCACTTCCTCTCGCGCCCTGTAGCTCTTGAATTTCGTGCCCAAACCCGCCGCCTTCACACCCCCGCCGTGCCCACCAGTCACCGCCGCACCACCCCCCTCTTCCGGCGCACCTCCCCTTCTTCAAGCCGGACAACGTCAGCTAATTCGTTTCTGAAACAAACAAACATACAAAAAGATTTCTACGATTAAAGATTTGAACAATATTGAGTTTCAAGGTAATTTCTGATTTCAGTTTTGCGACACTTTTAAACGTCGCTGCGCCAGTTGTTAAAAGTTGATTTTTAATTATTCATATGAACTTGAATTCAAAATCTTTCAGATCCGAAATCATTTTGAATTCATACACAAGATCTGATCAAAGTTGACAATTCATTTCAGATCCAGCCTAGGTGAGAATTTATTTTTAATTTAGTTTAATTTATTTAATTTTTAATTCTTAGTTATTAAAAATATTTATTGATAGATCTGTTATGTCGTGATATTTTAAATATGGATCTGAATTGTTTATACTATATGATGTTAGATCTGCAAATCTAAATATTAGATCTGAATTTATTGATTAATTAGAATTAATTATTTGTTAATTTTATTGAATCATGCCTCGTTGATTTGTCATATGCCAATATAAACATCACCCTGTATATTACTTTGATGTGAATTGTTAGATTTAGTCATGTTGGTTTATTTGAATGTTGTTGTTGATTGGATGTAACATGAAATACGATGTGGTAAATGGTAAAGGCTTAATCTTTACATTGTAAATAGAAAGACTAACTTTTATATATTGAATTTTTGATTGAAATTATTAAAGACTGAATTTTTAATTGAAATATTAAAGATGTAAATTTTCATGAAAATATTAAAAGATGAAATTTTTCTTGTAAATATTAAATGATGAATTTTACATTGTAATTAAATGATGGAAAATTTTACATTGTAATTTAAGAATAAAATTTACATTGTAATTTAAGAATAAAATTTACATTGTAATTTAAAAATAAATTTTACACTGTAAATGAAAGATGAAATTTTTATATTAAAAATTAAAAGATATGTTTCATTGTAAATAATAAAAGATATGATTTTCCATTGTCTATGAAAAGAATGAATTTTTGCAATGAATTATTAAAGAATGAATTTTTCAATGAATCATTAAAGAATAGATTTTTCATTAAATTATTAAGTAGGATTTACTTTGAATATAAAAGTAGGACCTATAATGTAAATATAAAGTAAAGGTCTCATGAAATTAAGATTGACATTTTTATATGTTATTTTAATGTGAAATTGAACGATGAATTAAAGATGAC
This sequence comes from Allium sativum, assembly GCA_030737875.1. NCBI lineage: Eukaryota > Viridiplantae > Streptophyta > Magnoliopsida > Asparagales > Amaryllidaceae > Allium > Allium sativum. The sequence goes on from CM060912.1 coordinate 157,479,405, forward strand.
ATTTTTATATGTTATTTTAATGTGAAATTGAACGATGAAATTAAGATGACATTTTTATATGTTATTTTATTGTGAAATTGAACGATGAATTAAAGATGGCATTTTTATATGTTGTTTGAATATAAAATTTAACGATGAATTAAATATGACATTTTTATATGTTGTTTTAATGTAAATTAGAACGAGAAGGTATAAATGACATTTTTATTATTGTAAATGTATAAGAATTTCACCATATGTAAAGTTTACATTTTTATTAATGTAAATGTATAAGAATTTCACCATATGTAAAGTCTACATTTTTTGTTAATGTAAAGTAAATAAGAATTTCACCGTATGAAATTTTCATTTTTTTTTTTTTTGTAATTAAAAGGTGAATTTCATCGTATGTCAAAATTTACATTTTTATATGTAAATTATAAAGTGAATCAACGTTGTATGTTAAAAATTACATTTTTCTTTGTAATTAAAAGGTGAATTTCATCGTATGTCAAAATTTACATTTTTATATGTAAATTATAAAGTGAATCAACGTTGTATGTTAAAATTACATTTTTCTTTGTAATTAAAAGGTGAATTTCATCGTATGTCAAAATTTATATTTTTATATGTAAACTATAAAGTGAAATGATATTGTATGTTAAAAATTACATTTTTCTTTGTAATTAAAAGGTGAATTTCATCGTATGTCAAAATTTACATTTTTATATGTAAACTATAAAGTGAAATGATATTGTATGTTAAAAATTACATTTTTCTTTGTAATTAAGACGTGAATTAGATGTAATGTTTGCATTGTAATTAAAAATCATATTTTTACAATGTAAATTAGATGTAGTTTTTGCATTGTAATTAAAAATCATATTTTTACAATGTAAATTAGATGTAGTGTTTGCATTGTAATTAAAAATCATATTTTTACAATGTAAATTAGATGTAGTGTTTGCATTGTAATTAAAAATCATATTTTTACAATGTAAATTAGATGTAGTGTTTGCATTGTAATTAAAAATCATATTTATACAATGTAAATTAGATGTAGTGTTTGCATTGTAATTAAAAATGATATTTTTACAATGTAAATTAGATGTAGTGTTTGCGTTGTAATTAAAAATCATGTTTTCACAATGTGAATTAAGAGTAGAGTTTGCATTGTCATTAAAAAAATTATATTTTTATATGTAATTTAAAGATTTTGAGTGTATCAAAATTTACATTTTCAATGTAAGAAAAAAATGAATTTAGGATGCGGTTATATTATTTTCATTTTTCAAATGAATTAAAAATTTGGTGAGTGTCGGTAGTTGTGTAGGGCGTTGTTTTGATCAAACGACGTTATTGCGATTCAATGATTATATATATATATATATATATATAATTAAAATTAAACAAATAGGGCGTGGTAGTTTGCGTTTTGAAATCGGACTTTTAAACGACTATACAAGAAGATCTGACCGTCGGATTTTCTTGAAACTGAAACCGTTAGGACCATCTTGGAAAAATCTTTCCAACGATATATATTACGTTAAGATCCAACGGTTAGATTCTGAGAAATGTGAAAATCAAAATTATTGGAATGCAGCGCCATAGTCGCCTATGGACTTAAGGCGTCGTTATATTAAAATTTAATCATTTTAAATAATTAATATGGGAATGAATCGTTAATAATAATTATTAATGTACAAGAAGGATTTCAATATATATATATATATATATATATATATATATATATATATATATACGAGGATTATTTGGAAAGACCGAGTTCTCTCATTCCAAATAATCAAACGACGTTACTTGAAGTATAAAGATGGTGAATGAAGACCGTAAATCTTCCCTCGAATGGACAACGATCGAGGCCTTGACTTGACTTGCTCCCAATTCAAAGGTCATGGTCATTGCCCAAACGTACGTGTTGATTTCACGGGTTTGGCTTTCGCTCAGACCCAGAGCATAAGCTACTAAATGGATTGTGTGTCTGACATCATACTCTATCAAATATCACGTTATTGATCTTTTGTTGAAGGTATGGATGTTTGGTGGCAGGGAATTTATTCTCTTGCTTAACACCCGTTCATATATTTCGGCAAAGGGTTGGTAGTATGGTATGGGGTGATGATGTGGCATGCTAAGATGCATATGATCAAGGTTTTGTTGAAAAGCAGGCCTTGTGGGACGATCAAAGCATAGCCTGTTTAGGCATAGCTTTGTGTACAATGTGACTTCGCGAGCCTCATACACCGGCGGAGTCTAAAACGGGAGAAGGGAACGCAGGGAGAGCAGCATGTTTCTTCTAGCTAGAAGTGGTGATTGGGTTTTAACACGGCCCAACATTTTATGTAACACCCCGTGCATTCTATAACTGTGAAATTTACAAATTAAAGTATAAATAATTTTAAATCAAAGAATTAAGGGAAACGGGATACGCCATTGCGTTCGTCTCGGAATTCTGCTTGAGATAGAGTCTGAGTTTGCGTAAAACGGATATCGTATGAAGAAGTTATGGACGAACGAAGTTGGGCGAAAAACCGGAAAACGGGTCAGAATGCACTGGCGCACTTGGGAAGTGCGCCAGAACAAAAATGCACTGGCGCACTTGGGAAGTGCGCCAGTACATTTTTGACCTGGCGCACCTGCCAAGTGTGCCCAGGTCAAAAATGACCTGCTGGTCAGGTCTGGTCAAGTCCTGGCTGGCCAGGTCTGTGTTTGGTCGGTTTTCAGAAGCTTGCTTTGTCATTAGGGCTAGGTGGCAGGCTCTAATTGGTCTCTCTTTCGAATGAATGGCTACGATCAATCCAAGCAACATCGATGGTCCTAATCAGTTCATAAACTCTATAAAAATGACCCTAGACTCTACCTAATCTATTCATTCAAAAATAAGAACGAGGCCATCATGCTGCAGAGGAGCGACTAGGAGTAGCCACCAATTTGAGAGAAGATTAGGGGGAAAATTCTAAAGCATAAAGCAACTTAAACAAATCAAATCAACAAGGAGTCGCATCTCCAAATTCCTGAATTGGAGATTTCGCCACACGATTGTAAGTAGAGTATTATTTTGGTATGAACAAATAACTGTGTTGGTTTGTATACTTGATTTGTGGTGATAAAGTAATTCATATTTGTGCGTTACTTTGATTCTTATCGATTTGGAATATTGTATACGTTTGGATATTCTCAAATTATGTTATTCATTATAAAAACTACATGGTTGCGGTAGTTTTATGCAAGTATACGTTTGGATATTCGCAAAGCATGTTATTCATTATAAAAACTACATGTTTGCGGTAGTTTTATGCAAGTATACGTTTGGAATATTCGCAAATTATGTAATCCATGTTGAAGCTACATGTATGTAGTTGTTTAATTGAAATTCATGCAAGTTTGGGGTTTTGCTACTATGCCATCATAATCTATATTTTTATACAAAAATCATTTTGTGAGTAATTGGAGCAAATTTGGGTTATTATAATCCATATGAAATTATGTTGAAAATTTGGCATCATGATCTATGTATTAAGCCATACTTTTGTACTAGAAAACCTCTTTGTGAACTTATGAATATGACTAGGCTATGATTGATATTTTGCATAATTGAAAACCATGTTAGGTCTATATTGTTAACAAGAATTATATGATGACATATGTGGTACATAGCTAGGTTAGATTCAAAATCCCATTTGCAAGTTTGCATGACTAAAGTAAAAATCATGATTTCATGTTAGAAATGTTTATGCCATAAGTATATGTGTGCCATGGTTATGTGAATAGATTTAGAATCATGATTAAGTTGGATTAATTCTAGTTGAATTATACTTTTGTATTAGTCACAAAAGTAAGCACCTTTGTAAACATGTAGTAATCTTATAAACATGATTCGCTTATGTTTGACATTATGCCTAAATAAAATATAGGTTTATGTTGTAGTTAAGCATATGTGTCAATAGTGATATTCTTAACTTAACTACAAGTTTACATGGTTTGATTCATGTCGCTTATGCTTTATGACCAAAGTATATGTTACTACTATGCAAGTACACCAGTTTCTATTTTGTAGTTCCAACGTTACGTTGCAAGTTCATGCGTTCACATTCCCCTTTTTGTGTATGTAATCACGCTTTAAGCCTCCCCTCTTTCGCATGGCTAAGTTGGGCTTAAAAAGGCTAAGCCCAACATATATATAATAAACGGACGCATTAAACGGGGGAAAATAACGTTGGGTTAAATTTATTAATAAATGAAAAGATAAAGTAAAGGGGCCCAAATTCAAGAATGGGTTGGGCCCATGATTGGTGTAACCTTCACACCATTGATTTTTAATGGGCCGCAAATATTTACATATAAGAAAAATAAAGAAGAAAGACAAAATATGTAAATGTAGAAAATACGATGTGTTTAACCCGAGGTTGGATTGAGTTGTGATGTAAACCTGCTCGGAACCGCCCGGCTGTCCAGTAGTCACAACAATACCTATCCAATGTGGGTGGTTAAACATGGAGCCCAATAAGGACCCGAGGTTAGACTGAGTTGTGGCGTAAGACTGCCCGGAACCAACTGGCAACAGGCAGCCACAGCAATACCTGTCTAATGTGAGAGGTCAAGGCTTTAATAAGACAATTAAAGCTGAGTCAGGATTGTTAGGATTAAGTGAACTAAAGACTTAATCAAAATGGAACATGCTAAACTAAACAGACTGATTTGGGGGGGTTAGGTTTATAAAACACTTAACCAACTTAGCATGTTGGCTAGAAATAGAAAACCTAGTAGCGGAGGACCCTTTTCGCAGTAACCCTACAAGGTATCACGATACCCTGAAACTAGGCAGGGTGGGGCACGATTACTGGGCTGATTGTAAGAGGTCAAATCGACGGCGGTGGTGCAGCAGTGTAGGTTCTAACGGGGTGCGGGCGTGCACACACTCCGGCGCAGAAAAATAAGGCACTGGGCACCAGTAGCATACCTGTGCATTCTAGGATTGTGTCGGGCCGCCACCATGGGACTTGATACACCCCATGGTGGGACCAGCACAGGTAACTACAACATCGGGGGCCGTAAGACACATGTAACTATGCGAGTAGGAGCCGATCATCATGAAATGGATCACTTCACCCAGATTATGGGGTGCCAGTTGGAAACTAGTTTATACGGGTTCAGAGATTGATATGGGGTACGATAGTATATTCGTCCCTAGACAACTTAACTAAGTTTATAGTACTTTCCCATTTCGAGTTTATACTTATCATACCCAGTTCTTTATTCATAGACTGAATAGTCCTAGACTTACTCAGGCTTTATGTCTGACTCTACTTTTCTTTCGTCTTCTTTTCTTCCGTTTCCCCCCCCCCCCAGGTACACAGGGAGGGAATACCGCAGCTTGACCAGCCTTCACATCCAGCTTGAAGAGAAAGAATGTATTGCTTGGACCTTTTCGCTTTGAACTATGGCTTTGGACAACAACTATGGGGCTTTTGCAGTTTATTTATGTTTTCTTTATGCTTCTTTAAATGATGTAATCATGACAGTTATGAAGATGTTATGTTTTGAAGTATTGTAAGACAATTATGGCATGTTGTTGAAACACGTATTTTCTTTATGAAATAAAAGTTGTTATTTTTCCGCTGTTTAAAAATATGTGTTCTTATATCTGTCTTGTATATCTGTGACTTATACTTATAAACCTCCACCAAAATTAGGGCATTCCCTTTGAGAGTGACTCTAATGGAGGTGGGGTGTTTCACTTGGTATCAGAGCATAGGTTTACCAGATAAGATAAAAAGTTTTGAAAATTTATTTTAAAAAAGGAAATTTAAAGAAGCATTTTTAAAAGAAAAATATTATTTTATTTTAAAAAGGCAAAGTTCCCCCAAAGCCATAGGTACTATCTCTTATCCTTCATTTTGAATCTATCCTTTCTGTTTCAGCATGTCTGGAGACCTTACTCCCCAGCTGCTGACGCTTTCACTCCTCCTCCTCCACGTGAACCAGCAAGCGGAAGAGTCCCAGAGTAGGAAGACGAATAATAGTCAAACAAGAAAGGATCGTAACAGTAATAACAAGAAACGAGAAAAAAGGAAATGCAATTTTTGTGGTACGGAAGGGCACATAGCCAAGGATTGTAGGAAGAGGAAAAGAAAGCAAGGAGAATGTTTTCATTGTGGGGAGACTGGACACATCAGCAAAGACTGCCCTGAGAAGACAGACTTTGAGAAGGGCGGGAAAGACAACAAGTCCCGAGAGAAGAGGAAGTGTAAATTCTGTGGCAAAGTGGGGCACTTAGTGAAGGATTGCTGTAAAAAGAAGGCCAAAATGAATGGTGGGTGCTTTTCTTGCGGTGAGACAGGCCACATGGCTAAGGACTGCCCAAAGAAACGAGGTATAAATACTTCTGTAGAAAGTGTAGTTTATCTTTATGATCACCCCGTTCGCACTTTATTTGATTCCGGCGCATCACACTCCTTTATCTCGTCTGCTTTAGTAGAATCTCTGCACCTAAAAACTAGTACGGTAAAGGACCCCTTAATTGTTTCAAACCCAATTGGGGGCCCAGCTCATTTGTCTATGATCTGTGTGGGATTGAAAATTTCTATTCTAAGCATAGAATTTCAATGTAGTGCCTTTGTTTTGGGCTTTTCGGGATATGGTTTGATTTTGGGCATGGATTGGCTATCTAGTAATGAGGCCATCCTTGATTGTGAGAAAAGGGTTGTTAGGCTCCTGACCCAGCTCGGTAACACTTCGGAAATTTCTTGTAATCCCTCGTATGCGGTTATGCTTAGTTATCTTGAATCGCTAGATGCCTCCGTTGAAAATTTGCAATCGATTAGAGTGGTCCGGGAATATCCGGATGTCTTCGAAGAGGTGAAGGGCTTGCCTCCGAAGCGGGAGATAGACTTCCGTATACATCTTGTAGATAATGCAAAGCCCGTTGCATTGCCCGTTAGACACATGGCTCCACGGGAAAGGAAAGAGCTCAGTAAACATATTAAGGAGCTTCTAGAAAAGGGGTTCATTAGGAGGAGCATTTCAGAATGGGGCGCTCCAGTAGTGTTCGCCACTAAGGCAGAAGGTTCATTTCGCTTATGCATGATTTATGGAGAATCACCTTAGTAAGTATATTTGGCAACATGGTTGGCATTTATTTCCAAGAGATAGTTCTTCTATGCGGAATACCTGATAGTAAGTAGACGAGATCCAAGATTCACTAGTGAATTTTGGAGAGCTTGCATGAAACCATGAGTACGCCGTTATGTTTGAGCCGAGTATACTAGAAGTAGATTAAGTGAAAAAGGAACGAGAGGCAACAGTGAAATAGGTTCCAACTCATATTTTGGAAACAAGAATTAAGAAGCTACGAAATTGTGAAGTTAAAGACAAACAAAGCATAATGGAGTTAAGCTCAAGAAATGCGACTTAGAAGATTGAAGACTAGATTCGTGCATCATATCTCTTCTTAAGAGTATATCCTTGATCCCTCTCTTCCTGTAGAGCTTACTTGCATGCTATCTTTTGTGTATATCCTCTCGGTCCCATTCTCAATCCAATTTCTGTTGCAAACCCCATAGGGAGTATGACTCATCTGTTAGTAACACATGTTGGGGCTTGAGGGTGTTCGTTGGTTTGACTAAACTTTTTGGGTTTTATAGGATACGGGTTGGTCTTAGGAAGGGACTCCCTTGTGACCTAAAAGGAGTCCATCATGCTTAGTTTCCTAGAATCATATATAGTGGTTGGGTTGAGTAATTCTTTGGGTGTCAGTCTGATGTTGATTTCGGTCTTCGGGGCTGATGCTTAGAGAGTTCTTCTCCTAGTCAATATATATGTGGCATAGATTTCCATGAATGGGCACAAAGTTTTTACTTGCTTCTATCATTCGACTATACCTTTAGATAGGAACAATTGGGTGTAAACATGTGTTTGAGACATGTTATGATTGATGGTTGCAAGTGGTTGCAAGTGATTGCTAGTGGTTGCTCGTAGTTGCATATACACACACACTCTAGGTTTTAGATCGGCTCAGTCACTTCATATTGCATATGCATATATGTTTGCATTCGTATATGGTTGAACTTTAATGTGTTGTCATATGGATGTTGCATGTGTATGAATGATTGTGCACTCATGTAGAATCATGAATAGGGGGATTTGCATTCATAATGGATTCATAGCACTTACATAATTCGCATTAAGGAGGTCAACTGAATCAGTAAACCGCCTGATTTTGCATTAGATAAGTACATGTACACACACACTTCGCATATGATCGTGAAGCATTAGAAGTCTTTTAAGGACAATGGATGCTCGTGTTTGATGGATGAGTAGATGGATGACTGGATGTTAGGATATACATTCCTCCTAACTTGAAGATTTCGGGGACGAAATCCTTTTAAGTGGGGGAGAATGTAACACCCCTTGCATTCTATAACTGTGAAATTTACAAATTAAAGTATAAATAATTTTAAATCAAAGAATTAAGGGAAACGGGATACGCCATTGCGTTCGTCTCGGAATTCTGCTTGAGATAGAGTCTGAGTTTGCGTAAAACGGATATCGTATGAAAAAGTTATGGACGAACGAAGTTGGGCGAAAAACCGGAAAACGGGTCAGAATGCACTGGCGCACTTGGGAAGTGCGCCAGAACAAAAATGCACTGGCGCACTTGGGAAGTGCGCCAGTACATTTTTGACCTGGCGCACCTGCCAAGTGCGCCCAGGTCAAAAATGACCTGCTGGTCAGGTCTGGTCAAGTCCTGGCTGGCCAGGTCTGTGTTTGGTCGATTTTCAGAAGCTTGCTTTGTCATTAGGGCTAGGTGGCAGGCTCTAATTGGTCTCTCTTTCGAATGAATGGCTACGATCAATCCAAGCAACATCGATGGTCCTAATCAGTTCATAAACTCTATAAAAATGACCCTAGACTCTACCTAATCTATTCATTCAAAAATAAGAACGAGGCCATCATGCTGCAGAGGAGCGACTAGGAGTAGCCACCAATTTGAGAGAAGATTAGGGGGCAAATTCTAAAGCATAAAGCAACTTAAACAAATCAAATCAACAAGGAGTCGCATCTCCAAATTCCTGAATTGGAGAATTCGCCACACGATTGTAAGTAGAGTATTATTTTGGTATGAACAAATAACTGTGTTGGTTTGTATACTTGATTTGTGGTGATAAAGTAATTCATATTTGTGCGTTACTTTGATTCTTATCGATTTGGAATATTGTATACGTTTGGATATTCTCAAATTATGTTATTTATTATAAAAACTACATGGTTGCGGTAGTTTTATGCAAATATACATTTGGATATTCGCAAAGCATGTTATTCATTATAAAAACTACATGTTTGCGGTAGTTTTATGCAAGTATACGTTTGGAATATTCGCAAATTATGTAATCCATGTTGAAGCTACATGTATGTAGTTGTTTAATTGAAATTCATGCAAGTTTGGGGTTTTGCTACTATGCCATCATAATGTATATTTTTATACAAAAATCATTTTGTGAGTAATTGGAGCAAATTTGGGTTATTATAATCCATATGAAATTATGTTGAAAATTTGGCATCATGATCTATGTATTAAGCCGTACTTTTGTACTAGAAAACCTATTTGTGAACTTATGAATATGACTAGGCTATGATTGATATTTTGCATAATTGAAAACCATGTTAGGTCTATATTGTTAACAAGAATTATATGATGACATATGTGGTACATAGCTAGGTTAGATTCAAAATCCCATTTGCAAGTTCGCATGACTAAAGTAAAAATCATGATTTCATGTTAGAAATATTTATGCCATAAGTATATGTGTGCCATGGTTATGTGAATAGATTTAGAATCATGATTAAGTTGGATTAATTCTAGTTGAATTATACTTTTGTATTAGTCACAAAAGTAAGCACCTTTGTAAACATGTAGTAATCTTATAAACATGATTTGCTTATGTTTGACATTATGCCTAAATAAAATATAGGTTTATGTTGTAGTTAAGCCTATGTGTCAATAGTGATATTCTTAACTTAACTACAAGTTTACATGGTTTGATTCATGTCACTTATGCTTTATGACCAAAGTATATGTTACTACTATGCAAGTACACCAGTTTCTATTTTGTAGTTCCAACGTTACGTTGCAAGTTCATGCGTTCACATTCCCCTTTTTGTGTATGTAATCACGCTTTAAGCCTCCCCTCTTTCGCATGGCTAAGTTGGGCTTAAAAAGGCTAAGCCAAACATATATATAATAAACGGACGCATTAAACGGGGGAAAATAACGTTGGGTTAAATTTATTAATAAATGAAAAGATAAAGTAAAGGGGCCCAAATTCAAGAATGGGTTGGGCCCATGATTGGTGTAACCTTCACACCATTGATTTTTAATGGGCCGCAAATATTTACATATAAGAAAAATAAAGAAGAAAGACAAAATATGTAAATGTAGAAAATACGATGTGTTTAACCCGAGGTTGGATTGAGTTGTGATGTAAACCTGCTCGGAACCGCCCGGCTGTCCAGTAGTCACAACAATACCTATCCAATGTGGGTGGTTAAACATGGAGCCCAATAAGGACCCGAGGTTAGACTGAGTTGTGGCGTAAGACTGCCCGGAACCAACCGGCAACAGGCAGCCACAGCAATACCTGTCTAATGTGAGAGGTCAAGGCTTTAATAAGACAATTAAAGCTGAGTCAGGATTGTTAGGATTAAGTGAACTAAAGACTTAATCAAAATGGAACATGCTAAACTAAACAGACTGATTTGGGGGGGTTAGGTTTATAAAACACTTAACCAACTTAGCATGTTGGCTAGAAATAGAAAACCTAGTAGCGGAGGACCCTTTTCGCAGTAACCCTACAAGGTATCACGATACCCTGAAACTAGGCAGGGTGGGGCACGATTACTGGGCTGATTGTAAAAGGTCAAATCGACGGCGGTGGTGCAGCAGTGTAGGTTCTAACGGGGTGCGGGCGTGCACACACTCCGGCGCAGAAAAATAAGGCACTGGGCACCAGTAGCATACCTGTGCATTCTAGGATTGTGTCGGGCCGCCACCATGGGACTTGATACACCCCATGGTGGGACCAGCACAGGTAACTACAACATCGGGGGCCGTAAGACACATGTAACTATGCGAGTAGGAGCCGATCATCATGAAATGGATCACTTCACCCAGATTATGGGGTGCCAGTTGGAAACTAGTTTATACGGGTTCAGAGATTGATATGGGGTACGATAGTATATTCGTCCCTAGACAACTTAACTAAGTTTATAGTACTTTCCCATTTCGAGTTTATACTTATCATACCCAGTTCTTTATTCATAGACTGAATAGTCCTAGACTTACTCAGGCTTTATGTCTGACTCTACTTTTCTTTCGTCTTCTTTTCTTCCGTTCCCCCCCCCCCCCAGGTACACAGGGAGGGAATACCGCAGCTTGACCAGCCTTCACATCCCGCTTGAAGAGAAAGAATGTATTGCTTGGACCTTTTCGCTTTGAACTATGGCTTTGGACAACAACTATGGGGCTTTTGCAGTTTATTTATGTTTTCTTTATGCTTCTTTAAATGATGTAATCAAGACAGTTATGAAGATGTTATGTTTTGAAGTATTGTAAGACAATTATGGCATGTTGTTGAAACACGTATTTTCTTTATGAAATAAAAGTTGTTATTTTTCCGCAGTTTAAAAATATGTGTTCTTATATCTGTCTTGTATATCTGTGACTTATACTTATAAACCTCCACCAAAATTAGGGCATTCCCTTTGAGAGTGACTCTAATGAAGGTGGGGTGTTTCATTTTACTTATGTGGATGATGGAATGAGGCGCCTCGGATGATAGGTCCTATAGGACTGGGAAACGTGTGTTCAGGAATAACTAATCCGCAACTCGTATGGCGGACCGGCCCTGCAGCTTTCCAAGGGTTCACTGCGGGGGATCCTGAGACATTAGCTAGAGTGTCTCGAATCGGTAGGAGCTCCTCCCTAGCCTTGACTCATGATGGAAACCAAAATCCAAATACGACCCTACGAATTTGATTGTATTACTAGTATGGAGGCATAGTAGTATGGGATACTATTCTTCCTAGGATTTCTACATTTACTTTGAAATGTTTTAATATATTAATAATAATATTAAACTCGTATTTGCCATATTTACCATGTTTAATCACTATAAGGTAAAACCCTATCCTCTGGTGTGTGTTGCATTGTGTGATGGGACCTGGGTCTTATGGTGATTCCATTTTTCTAAAAAGCATAGCGTTGTCGTACGATTTACTTATCATTTATTCTGACACTTTTATGCACGGCAATCCATTAGAGTAAACCCGTTCCGCATTAGCGGCGTGGTCTTTGGATTTGCCCTATTAATAGTAATTAATTAGATAAGAATTCTTACACCGGTCCCACGACTGACCTATTTTTTGTTTCCACCTTTTTGCAAACTCGGGTGCCCTCCTTTCTACACGGGCAGCCAAGTAAACAGGTTATTTTTCGCTTTGAGCCTTCCCTTTGGAGCTGCTTATTATTTCTCTTGGATTTGCTTTTGGAGAGGTGATGACTAGGAGTTGGAAGACTTATCATTCGCTGCTTTTGCATTTTTCTCTTTCTTTTTATTTCAGACATTAAACTGGGTTTATTCCACGTTGTTTAAGTTGGAGTTGGAACTTATTTCTTTTCTGCGAATTTGATGTAATAATGTAGAATTCTGTGACTGTGGATTTTCTGTGATTGACGACATTATATTTCCGCTGCTATGATGTTGTTACTCTATGAATTTCCTATGCTATTTTGTATCTGTGATATGTATTATTGTATTTATGTTGTATTCCAAATGATTATTCCTTACTTTCACTCCGTGGAAGTTTGGGGTTATCACACTGGTTTATCTTAACCCTTTTATTGTAATCTCCTTTCACTTAATTCATATAATTAAGTAACCTTTATTTTAAGTTGTCACATTCGCTTAAAATTTTCTTATAACTTCATTATAAAAATTCGGGTTTAAATATAAAACCCGTTCATAAACTCCTTTCACCGTTCCATTTTATTTCATTTCACTTTGATTACTCTTGGGAAGTAATTTTCTAAATTTATTATTTAATAAAATAATAATTCATTTCAATCATTAACTATATTGGTAGTTAATTTCTTTATTTACTAAAATAAATAGTAAATCCTTTATAAAAATCTTATTTAAAGTTAAAACAATATTCTTCAACTATTTCATTTCGCAAATTCGAAACAAACTAATTTAATAGTCGATTCCAGTTAAAACGGTCGATTTCGTCAACTCAAGACTCGATTATCTCGTTAATCGATTCCAATCAGTTCTAACTTTAAATTGATTAAAAATATAATTAATTTAAATAATTCCATTAATTGTTTTCTTTACAAAATAATTATCAAAGTTATACTACTCGATTCGTTCTTATTCACATACTTTTAAATTTGATTAACATCAGAATTTTACTTTATAAAATAAATTATTAATAAATCGAAGTCTTAAATAAATAAGATATTGATTTAATTCCCTTTTATAACTTTTATCCAAAATAATATATTTAAAAATCTATCTCCATTTATAAAATAATTTTTATAACTTCGTTTCTACCGATTCACCTGACGGTGAATAAATATTTGTAAAGCGATTGATTTTATAGGCCATATGCTGCCAAATACTCAACCAATACTGCCCATTGGTTTAAACTAACAGATGTTGAAATTCCAGTCAGAAATCAACAATCAAATCAATCACCCCAAACAGGATAGTTCATATGTTGATAATATGAAATAAATAGTATATTGAGGAATCCCGTTGGATCCCTCCAACCCGTTCTTCCATGAAATCACAATAGTTACCTCAAATCATATCATTTCAATCTCATTTAATTGAAATAAATAACGGCCAGTTAACATTAACCAATTCTCAAGCAATTCAAACAATTCAAACAATTTTAGCACGTTTATTTTATAAACGTGACCAACCAAGGTGAATTACCTTTATTGGAACCAATCGTTAAAAATAACGATTTAGTAATTTCACTGAAATTAAACATGGTTTAATTTCATTGGTTAAATCAACAAATGGATATTTAACTAGAAAACATTCAACCATCAGCAAGCAGAGCACACAAAATAAAAACCCAATTTATATAAAATATAAATGGGAAAAAAAACTGAGTGAGTTTAACTCACCTTAATTTGCTGTCGCTGAAACAATTTGGTTTAATTAAATTAAACTGATGTTTAATTTAATTAAAAACTCCAATAGCTACCAACTCTGATCAGACCAGTTTCATCGTCTTGCGCTCGTCGATAAGGTTCCACGGTCATTGGTCTTGTTCCAATCTGATAACACGATCATACGCTATAAATTCAATACGGTATTTTAATTTAATAAATTAATATTATTAGAATCTTAATTCTATATTATATTAATCTAACCTTTTAATTACTTTTTATATTGCAAATAATTTGAAAACATTGTTAGGCGAAATGTACAGCAGTTAGGTATTTACCGTAAGCTAAATTTGCGCATAAGTATAATAATTAAACCAAACTAATATCATTTACAAATACTAATTAATTTCCGTTGTTAACGTCCCATAAAACCTCATTAGGCGTATGCAAAATGACTGGCACAAAGACATCAAGGCTACGTTAAAAACATATAACTATACTACCTTGTATGTATTGAACTTGCTATCCATTCTACCTCCACCAAACTGTCACCCCAAACGCCAGTGTCCCCCTTTCTTTTCATATACCTTCTACATGCGATGCTCCATTTCCAGAACCATTTTCCTCCCCACAACGCTGCTCAACGGAAAGCAAACCCACGCCATCACCACTCTCAATGCATTTTTCTTTTTCTTCTTCTTTTTTTTTAAAAAAAACCTGAAGCCTGTAACTTGCTACAGTCCAAAGCCCACGTCTCAAGAGCCCAGACCCGCACCGCAACCAAAGAGCATCTTCCCAAATAAAACGTATGTCCCTGATGAAGCTTTCCTTCCATTCGAATGCTTTTTTTTTCTTGTTCGGAAGCCAAGGTTACAGTAGCCCCTTTCATCCCACTCTGCTACCGTCACCTTCACTCAACACCTCCAACGTACAGTACTCTGAGAAAATACGAACTGACCCCCATACTGACTGACCTCCGCCCTCTCCGTTTCACCGCAAGTCTTCCCCTTTATAATTTAGAGAAGATCCACCATTTTACCACTGCTCTGATGTACAACGCTCGCACCTGCTGTCCCCTTATCCCCGCTTCACAGCTATTTACTTATTAGCGAAATGGGTTTTTGTTTTTAGTTTCAGTTGGTTTCGCTGGGAAGAAATGAACATGGCGATCTTGCTTATATAGATGAAGGAGCGGATAAAAACAATGTAACATCAAATAGCATAGGGTAGGTCTGTGGAGAAAACACTGGGATTGATGGATGGATGGCGAAGGCATAGCATAAGCTAAATGGAAGGGAAAACAGAATAGCTGTGTATGGATACAACTTAATTTCTCTTCAAAAGATAGGGTAGCTGAACTATTTACTATAGCATGTGGCCATGAGCTTTCGTTATCTCTAGACCTCTGTTGCATTGCAGATAGAAAAGAAAAAAAAGGTAGGAGGTAGCTGTGCAGTTGAAGTGAAAATACAGGGTCGTGCATGATTTAACAATTCAAAGCATAGGGCATTTGGGTGGAACCTCGGATGGGAAATACTTTGGAAACTTTGCACTGAAGTAATCAGTAAAAACAACCACAAGCGTCTCCTGTTTACTGATAAAAAGCTAATCATGGTGTAAAAAGATATTCTGGATCCAGTGGGACAAGTTTCGTCGAAATCCGAGGTCCTTTGAAAAAAAATCCTTTATAAAACCGGGAATAAACACGCGTTTCATTTTTCCACGATCACTAGATAAATCAGATCAACTTGAAAATTTGAAAACTTACCATAATTTGTTGATACGAACCCAACGGCACCAGTTTCGTCGCATTCTGAGACTGTTTCCCCGGTAGGCTATTTTTATCGCGCACCGCAATGCCATTTTTAATGCCAAATTTGCCGATCTCTAAAAATAACAAACTATATGCCTATTCTAACTCTAATCAACGATACGAACTCAATGAAACTGGTTTCGCGGCTTAATTCGATCGTCTGCTCAAGTTACACTCAAATATCCTTTTATTTATTTAAATACGCGCTATAGAAAATAACTGGGCGTTTAAGGCTACCGTGGCCACATACGACATCGGTTTTCCACGCCATTCACCACCGTATAATAATTTAACGTTACGGTCCCAATGAAACTGATTTCGTCGAAATCCAAGATCGTTTGCAAAATGGCCATTTTAAAGGCCGATATTTTAAATAAGATTTCCACAGCGATTATTTCAAAAAAAAATTGGCCATAACTTAAAATCTGTAACACGAAATCTGGATTTTTCTATTTCATATGAAAATTATCATCAATACGGTTCCAACATGTCTTATTTCACAGAAATCCAACTTATATCGAACCCTGTATTCTCAGTTGAAGTTCAAAACCAAATATTACGAACTGCCGTGCCATTTCGAGCTCGTTTTATATTATATAAATTATATAACGTTCAAAAATCGTTTTAATAACGAATTTAATATTAAATGCCATTAATATTCCAAATAAAATATTTAATACAATAAATTGAATTAAATATTTGACGGCCAAAAACGCGGGACATTACAATATATTAATTAAAACGAGGTCGTAAATGGCGTGGTAGTTGGTAATATTCAGTTTTGAACTTCAACTGAGTGTACAGGATCCGTTATAAGTCGGAATTCGCTGAAATAAGGAATATTCGAATCTGTTGAACTATAATTTTCTAATGGAAAAGAAAAATCAGAATTTCGTAATTTATATTGTTAGTTATGGCCAAATCAAAATTTCAAATAGTCGCTGTAAATAATAACGATTTTATATGATAAAATAAATTGATTTTAAATCAATTTAATATTGGTTTAATTTATATCATGTTTAAAATTTAAGTTAGTATATTTTGAAATTTATATGAATTCAGTCGTGTTTATTTAAATAATAAATCAGTAGATTTGTTTATTTTCGAATCAGTTTATATTAAATCAAATTAATGTTAAATTATCAATTTAATTTAATATCGTCTGTATATGGTCGAACTAAACTGTGGAAACTATTTCATTGTGTTCAGAAGAACGGTATAGCCTTAGAAATTCCATTTGTTACGTTCAAATAAGGGTTCGATAGCGTAGGATATTTTAATTTAAGATACACCGTGTTAAATAAAAAAATTAAAAAAATAGGGCACGACTTAAGATTTTTAGCACAACTATTCTGTATGCTATCCCCCGTGTTTTCCTTTTACCTTCACGTCAAAAGATTTTCCTTCCCCGTGAAGCTTCAGGCATGGCACATGGTAATCCTATGCTACTCTATACTCCGTAGAATTGACATCGTTTCTATCTGCTCACCATCGCGCCTATATAAACCAAGCCATACGCTTGTTGTTCTACCATTCTCAAATCCAATTCAGTTCTTTTCCTTTTCCCTTTTCTAGTAATCACGAAAATATTCTTCAAAAATAAAAGAAAAAAGAAATCGAGATCGCGGTTTACAATTCGAGTCTCAGAAACTTGCAGGAGCCCTCGCGAGTGAAGAAAGGAAGCCAATGCGACGGTGAATGGTTTGAAGTTGCATTCAACAGGGGTTCATCGGAGAGAATCTTGAAGTGTGATTACCCTATCATCGATCTAATCTGAGAACGCAAGTAGGAAATGAAGGAGGTCGGTTGTGTGAAAATTAATACTGGCTTGGGAGGGCGATTGAGTAGCGTTCGATGTTGTTGAGGGATGAACGCGATAATATAGTAGTCGGAGGAGTTCAAATGGGTATTGCGATGGATTGTGATTCAGGGGAGTTGGATCATACCGATGGTGAGTTCTGTCTTTGTTTGGAATAAACAGGAGTGAAGTGTAGTTTGAAAAGTTGAGCTAAATACAGCTTGATGGCCTTGTGTTGATCTGTAGGGAGTAGTTAGTTCGGCAGTGGAAGAAAAGGTTAGTTTGGTGGTATAGGAGGGGACTGTAAATGGAGTTTTTCAATGTTGTGGCATTTCCAGTTTGTGTAGGAAGCTGTCATGACAATGAGGAGGTTGGAGGCATTACAGTGAAGCTGGTGGTGTATTTGCAGCAGTTGATGGTGACAAGCTCGATTATTTGCGGAATAGATTATGGAAAATTTGGAACCGGTTCGGGAATTGGTTTAGGAATTAGTCGAGTGGTTGACATCAAAGATAAGGTATACGTTTTTTTTTTAAATAAATAAATTACATAGAAATTTATTTAAATAGTTCATTAAATAAATAACCGTTTGATCATTAAAAAAATACATGATAATAATCGTAAGTGATGAAAATATTTGAGACGATGAAGTAGATATATAGCTAAGGCGATATGGAATCATAAATAGGATACTCGACAAGGAAAAACTGAGGTGAGTTAAACACACTCAGTTAAATTATTGGGAACTATTTTTAATAGTTCAAATTTATTTTATTGCTTGTTGGCTGCTAAATTGATTAATATAAAGTGATTACAGTTTATAATAATAATACTGGTGATTGGTGATTGGATATCCCCGCAATACCACTAGCAGATGATTTTTCTATACGCCCCACAATATACATAGTGGATGACCTTTTATACCGCGATATCCTACCTCGAAGTGGGATGGGTATTATCATTGTTGACTAACATTTGTGGAAGCAGGAAAAACAGGTTGGAGGGATCCAGTTGGATTCCTCACATTTAGATTATTTGTTTTTACATATATAATGATATATGATATGTTTTATGACCTGTGATAGCTTACGATATGTTTGGATGTGTTAGTAACATTGATTGTTGATTTTGGGATATTTCAAATATCCTAAGTAATAATATATGGATTTCAAAACAGAAATTGGAATATAAAAAGAATTTTAAATTATTTATTTCAAATGAAAATGGTTAGTTAGAATCCAAATAAAATAGGATTTAAAAGCAAATATTTGTTTAAACAAATATCGTGAAGAAGTGATTTTATAGACGACATTATGAGAAGTGGGATTATTATTTTGGAAATTTGAGAAAAATATGAAGTGTGTATGAAATTGGAAAAGAAACGGGAATCTTAAAATAAATCGTTATTTTAATATAAATTGAAATTGTCTTAAGGGAAAATACCTATTCTTAAATAGAAATGTTCAATTGAAATCCGAATTATATATACGGTTTAAAGGAAAAGATTTGTTTAAACAAATGTGTAAATGAGGCGATTTTATAAACAATGTTTATAAAGGAATGAACGATTACCATTTGAGAATTTAGAAAATATGGATTTCAAAATAGAATTGAAATACAAAAAGAACTTGAAAGAAGGAAATATTTATTTACAAATAGAAATTGAAATATAAAACGAGCTTATAAGAAAATATTTATTTTCAAATAGAAATGTTTATTAAGAAACAAAATTAAATAGAATTGAAAAGTAAATGTTTGTTTTAACAAATTAGATGAGAACTCGATTTTATAAGTGACATTTATAAAAAAATGAAAACCGTTATTTTAAAGTATTTAAGAAAGCCATAATTTGAGTATGGATTTCGAAAAGGAAGCGAAAATGTGGTTTGAAAACTAATATTTGAATGGATTAAAATTTTCCAATTTACAAGGGAAATATAAGGAAGATTTTATAAATCAATAAAAGTTATAAATAGAATGAGACTTGAAATTGCAAGCATGAGTTCAATATGAATTGGTATTAAAGAAATATTATCAACCCTTAAGACAAATACGGGGAAAGGAAAATATTTTGCAAATGAGGATCTGTAGAAGGAAGAGTTGTTTTTTTAAATTATAAATTTTAATTGAATTCAAGTCAAACTAATTTGGAAAAAATAAAATATAGATTATATTAAAGGACTTTAGATAATGCATATGAAATAATAAAGGATTGGAAAATGGTATTTTTATATGAATTTTTTTATGAAATGAAGTTATCAAAATAAATTGAGATAAGTTATAATAAAACTATAAAGGTATTTATAAAGAATATTTATAGAATATTCGATAATGGTTTTGTAAATCATACTCTTAATTAAAAATATTTGGAATGATTATAAATTCGAGATAAATAACTCGTTTAAAAGTGATAATGAATAACTGGAACTTTTATTCGTTAGAAGAAGAAAGGGAGTTAAGGAAATTAGAAAATGACTGGGAATTAGTGAGTTGAATGATCTTCTAAGTGTCGATCTGATGTTGGTTTCGACCTTCAGGGTTGACATTTAGGGGATTATTCTCTTACTAGTTTACAGTTAGAGAATAATAACCGAGTTGAGAAATACGTGCTAAAAAGGATTTTTAAATTGAAAGGGCTTTTGAATATGCTTATATAAGAAGAGAAACGAGTATTTCAATTATTGGAAAAATGGAGAAGTTTTTAATTAACGAATGATTAATGTAAAGAGGCTAAAATGATAACGAATACCAAATCAGTGAATTCAGTTTTCTTTTATGGATGAGTGGTTGTTTATTTGATAGTTAAATAATCGACTATCAAATCTGGCCTATACGATGGTTAGTACGGAATGAATGGGATCGAATTTATTCGAAAACCATTTCGAACTAACTAATATGTAAACATAGAATTAAAGGATTTAAGATGGAGCAGTGAAGACCGTAGATCTTCATAAGCGGAAGGACTACTTGTCGAATTCTCTGGAGTCGCGCCCGGAGATATTTTGATGGTTATCCTATCGTGGTTGAAATCGACGGATTGCAAGGACTACTCGCTATTGATCCATAGGGTGATTCCTAGGATGCGGTAGGAGAGTGCCTTCGGTTTGTCCAGTCCTAGGACAACTCGTATGGATGGATGTCTGACAGAGTATTTCCTACAGATCACGTACGTTAATTTCTTCAAACGTATCATAGTTGATGGCGGAGAAATGGTTTTTCTCTAGCCTAATAACTAGAGTATTTTTGCGGACGTCAATTAGTGATATTCGATGGATCTGACGATGTGGCATTCAAAGTGAATGGTGGCCAGATGATCTAGAAATACGATTATTACCTCAAGCCTCACAACCGGTAAATGACAAAAATCGGGCAGGCAGCATGGCTATGTGGGTCGCACCCATTAGGGTGTATTGTCACCAGCAAGAGAATATTCATTTTGTTACTTATTTTCGCTTCTGTATCTCCCGGCAATGCTTATGTTGCAAGCAACCGTAGGTGACAATATATTCGATACACTCAAGAGAAATGAGTGGTCGGTCATGTGTAGGTCGGGTTGCAAGACGTTCTTGTTGAACCCAGTGTATTCCCCTTTAGAGATACACTATCAGAAGGTGGTCCCATACCTTGTCATAGTTGGAAATTCAATCTCCAATAAGCGCCCGCGGTTTTGATTGTATACTAAATATGTAGAGCGTGAGATGCAAGTGTTCTGCTAGATTTATATTTATTTGTATTTTGACACTATTATAATACCAGAAGAGATATTGATTTCAAAAAAAATATTTTGGGTTATCGTAAGGTAAAAACCATCCGTGTTTATGTGGTCTTACGATTATCCTTTTCTTTCGAAAAAGATTTTTCACTTTAAAAATTAAGATGGATGATACCAATAATTTAGTGGGTTTTCCCACGCTGGTTCACCAGACTGACCTGTACCGTTTGAAATGCTCGGGTCAAACCCAATTGGGTCCGACCGAGTTGTACAGGTTCGGAATAAGATGATAAAGATTTCAGGAGGCAAGCTGGAGGAGTTCAGACGTATGTTATATATCTAGATATTTTTCCGCTGTGTGTTGAAAATGAGGACAGACTGTTATAACTGTCCAGATGATTTGAATGATCGCTGTACTCTGATGAATTGTAAGTATTATTTCAAGTTTTCAATAAAGTGTTATTTCTGTATTATATTTTATTCCGCTGCGATGTGAGTTGTTCTTCTTCTTTTTCTTCTATTCTAATCTTTCTTTCTTATCTTTTTCTCACCCTCTAACTTCTTTCTTTCGAGTTTGGGCATGGGATGTAGTTGTGTCGAAATTTCGAGCATCGAATTTTCCGGTTTGTTACATGTCTGATGACTATTGGTCGAAAGACACCAAGATGATCATTCATTAAAAGAAGACTTTTTGAAGAGATATGACTTTTTGGACTTATAGTAATTGAAGTGTCCAATCATTCAAAATTCAAGTTCAAAATTTTGACCCCAAGTTGACCAGGCCATATAAAGGATGGGTTCTTATCAAGATGATTCAGATTCAACATCAAGCAACGAAAAGCCAGAAATTTGAAATTCAAATATGTGTATCACAGCAATTCAGAATTCAGGAAATATCGAAGAAATAGATCTAAAAACCAGGTACGCCTTAATTAATTTTTAAATTCTTTTTTGGTTAAATGGCTGTTTTGTTTGCTTTGTTTTTCTAGTTTTGAATTTGAAATAAAAACTTTTAAATTCAAACTTGAAATTTTAAATTTTAAATTCAAATTTGAAATTCAAATTTGAAATTCAAATTTGAAATTCAAAATAATAATATTATTATAATAATAAATATAATAATAAAATTTGAATGTTTGTTAGGATAAATATTATTTTAGGAGATAGTAAAACCTGAAATATAAATCGATAATATAATAGAACCAAGAAGTCAAAACAATATGTTTTTTGATTTTCTACATGTATGTCGACATACATTAATGGTCATGTTGACATGATGAAATTCAAATTTTGAATTTCAGAAGTTTGAACTTTCAAACTTCCATCCATTTTTTTAATTAGAAAATGCTAGTTCAAACTCTAGTTATTAACTTTGTTTGTCTACTTATTTTCTTATATCTTGGTTCAAAATATATATATTAAAAATATATAAATTAATAAAATTATATAAACATGTTAATATGATATACAAAATTAATATAACTTTTTGATATTCTTATGAAATATAAATTTATTCATCTTTTATATTGTTTAAACATGTATAGTTTAACTAATTTATTATTCATATGATTTGATAACAATTTTGGTTTACATTATCACAAATACTATTTGTAACTTAAATACTTATTTTGGTTTCTTATTAAGATTTGTAAAAGCTTAAATATTTAACCTAATATTTTGTTATAAAAATAATATATACATATATATATATATATGTATGTATGTATGTCTTAAATATAAAAAATTATAGTTTTATAGTTTTTTTTTAAAACAAAAATGTGTGATCTTCTAAAAAGAAGTGAGCACACATGTATAATAAAAAAACAAAAAGGATACAATATCCGACTATAGATCCAAAAGGAGACAAAAGCAATACTAACGCGACTATATGAATGTAAAGGAAAGTAGATAGATGAGCTCCGGATAAACCACCGCCCATCATAATTCAATATCGAATTCCAGCAAGGCCACCACCCGATATTTAAGTATATCTACTCCAATACAAAAGCTAGTCACTCCAAGAAAAATACAACAAGAAGGGTAACATAACACCATAAACACTCTCCAACTCCACACACACAAATAGATCCAAAGCGCGACAATCCCGACAGCTGTCCACTAAGCTCCTCAGCTAAATTGACAACCTGAAATCTAAAAGAAACAAGGCAAACTATTAGTAATCAACACACACACACACACACACACATATATATATATATATATATATGAGTATATGTATATATATATGTATATATCCGAGAATATATATATAGGTATATATCCATATATATTTGTGCAGAAGGCAAAAAAAAGAAAAAAAAGAGACAATCAGGCAACACCAAGAAATAGAAATTAACAACAAAGACGAGATCTATTACAACTAAAATATCTATTGATTCTAATAAATAAACTCAAATTAAATATAACCATAATCAAAAAACACTCAAAACCCAAATAACCAAAAAACTTATAGTGTGAGTTGAACATCTAATCCAGACAGAAATTAACTATTCTAATGATTAAATTATCAGCAGAAACAGAAATAGAATGAAAAAATCTCTGATTCCTCTCCAACCAAATGAACCAACTAATGATAATAACTAAAGAATCCAACAAATATCTCTTCCTCGAATTATAAACAAATCGACAACAATCCCAATAATCAACACAGCTACTAAAAGAATTAAAACAATCAAAAGCAAAGATCCTTAAAACCATATTATAAATTAAAATGGAAAAATTACAAGAGAAAAATAAATGATCAACAGCTTCATCCACAATACTACAAAAACAACACTTAATATCAAAATAATATTCTTCCTCTTTAAAAGCTCAACTATATTAAGCTTCCTACGAATAATCAACCACATAAGAAACTTAGCTTTAGGAAGAGAATTATATTTCCAAAGAAACTTAAAAGGGCGCAAAGAAACACCACAAAATTAATAAAATTATACATAGAATTAACAGAGTAAACTAAATTCTTATCCAAACCCCAACTAATAGAATCTCCATTCTCATCCAAATGATACAAAGCTAACTTAGCTTTAAGTAAGGCTAATTGCCTTAACAATCCCTTGAGATGACCCCATTCGACTGTTTCAGTCAGTTTTCCTTCAAATTACAATATAAACATTTAATATTTGATTTAAACGTACATTTCAATTTGCCAGAGCTACAAACTGATTCGAAAAATTCCAGAAAAATAAATCTAGCTATGTTTTGACGATACGGTCCCAACAAAACTAGTTTCGTCGAATTCTGAGACCGTTTGCAAAAAGGCTCATTTCTGGTCGATCCAATTTAACTGTAATTGACCAAAACACATTTTTCTTTGCCACGCTCACATACTAGCTTCAAAAATTATGAAATTTGAAACCTAGCAATAACTTCACATCCCGGATCCAACAAAAGTTGTTTCGTCGAATTCCGAGGTCGTATGCAAAATGGCCAATTTCACGGGCTATATAAATTCCATAGCGACCTTTCTGAAAATTCATTCGGCCATAACTTTTGCTTTCCGCTATGAAAATTCGATTTTTCAGATTCGTTAGAAAGGTATTCACTAACAGATTTAAATATTTTTTGGTTTCGCTAAAATCCGTTTTGTTTTGCACCCGGTACAGTCCAACAAAGTTTGAATTCAATTTTTGAATCTGCAGCGCCATTTCATGCCTTGTTTATAATTAAAATTAATTACATTTGTTTTCAATTGTCGATTCAAACTCACTTTCCATTGCCATTATTTAAAATATTTTTTTTAAATATTTAAAATCCATTATTTTAGCCAATTAAAAATTTTTAAATTGGTTCAGATTTTCTGGGTCATTACAATCTCCCCCACTTAAAACTTTTCGTCCCCGAAAAGGAACAAAGTCGAAAGTGGTTTGATAAATCTACAATCACACAACACAACCAACAATCAAATCGTTTTAACCTTTCAAACATATACCGATCAACTTCTATTCTCTTTTTAAAATCATTCAGACCATAGAATTTAAAAGTTCACATCCATGGAAAGAAAATAAAAACATAGTAGAGAATCAAATGGTAATGCAAAGTAGGATAAATGTACCTTGCACCAGAGTCAATCAGAGATATCCACTCGGCATCTAGGAAAAGCTTTCCGAATGCTCTCCTCAGTTTCCCAAGTACAATCTCGCGGATCTCCACTCCATTGCACTTTGACTAAGCGAACCTTCTTGTTCCTCAGCTCTTTGGTTTCTTTGCCGATAATCTTTAGCGGCTCTCTTCTCACAGCTAGTTCTGGAGTAATTTCAATATCCTGTTAAGCTGCTTCTTCCACGATCAAGTCTGGATCATGAACGTACTTTCGAAGTTGAGATATGTGAAATACATCATGAACTCCAGGCAACCAGTCAGGCAATTTGACTTTTTAAGCGAGAGTTCCAATCCGTTCCAGAATAGGAAACGGACCAATGAATTTGGGCGCCAACTTTCCTGTTTTACCGAACCGGGTAACTCCTCTCATCGGCGATACTTTCAAATATACATAGTCGCCAACAGCAAAGGATATATCTCTTCTTCTTCTATCGGCATAGCTCTTTTATCGGCTTTGAGCGGCGAGTAATCGCTTCTTAATAAAATCGACTTTGTCGGCAGCTTCTCGAATCATGTCTGACCCTAACACAAGTCTATTTCCAGGTTCGACCCAACAAGCAGGAGATCGGCACGGTCTACCATACAATGCTTCGAATGGCGACATTGTCAGGCTCGCCTGGTAGCTGTTGTTATATGAGAATTCAGCCAAATGCAGATGGTCTTCCCATGATCCACCGAAATCTATAACACAAGCCCGCAATAGATCTTCTAAAATACGATTCACCCTCTCAGTATGACCGTCTGTCTGTGGATGATAAGCGGTGCTCAAGTTCAGCTTCGTCCCTAGTTCGACTTGAAATGCCTCCCAGAATTTTCTAGTAAATATTGTATCTCTATCACTGACTATACTGAGCGGCACTCCATGTAGTCTAACTATTTCCCTGAAGTATATCTGCGCCAGACTCTGAGCAGTTCTGTTTGATTTGACAGGTATAAAATGGGCGGTCTTCGTGAAGCGATCTACGATCACCCAAATACTGTCATTCCCTTTTCTGGTTCTGGGCAGACCATCAATGAAATCCATAGAAATATGTTCCCACTTCCAGCCTGGAACTTCTAGCGGTTGCAACAATCCAGCCAGTTTTTGTTGGTCGCTCTTGACTAGCTGGCAAGTAGGGCATCGGCTAACGTATATTGAAACGTCTCTTTTCATAGCCTTCCACCAGAATGTTCGTTTGAGATCGTTATACATTTTGGCCACACCAGGATGGATACTCAGCTTGGACTTGTGACACTCGTCTAACACTTCCCTTTTGAGCTCAGGAATGTCAGGAACACAAATCCTTCCTTTTAACCTCAAGGTCTAGTCGTTATCCATTTGAAAACACGAGGGTTCGCCTTTCTGAATCCTTTTGATTATATCTTTAATAAAGTTATCCTCCTTCTGAAGAATAGATATTTTGTCAATCAAGGAAGTCGTGATAATAAAGCTAGCGATCATTACATTCTTTCGGCTCAGCGCATCGGCCACGACATTGGCTTTCCCTGGAGTATATATAATTTCAAAGTCATATGCTGCAAGAAACTCCAGCCAACGTTGCTGCCTCAAATTCAAGTCTTTCTGGGTGAACAGATACTTTAACGACTGGTGATCTGTAAACAGTTCAAATCTCTCACCCAGAAGATAGTGTCTCCAGATTTTCAAAGCGAATACTATCGCCAATAACTCAAGATCATGAGTGACGTAGTTCTTTTCATGTGGCTTCAACTGACGGCTAGCATAAGCAATCACTTGGCCCCTTTGCATTAACACTACGCCAAGGCCTTCTCTAGAAGCATCAGTCCAGACTTTCAAATCTTGGTTGCCATCGATGATGGTTAACACTGGAGCAGTTGTTAATCTCAACTTTAGCTCTTCAAAAGCCTCCTCACTTTCTGGAGTCCATTTGAATTTAGAGTGCTTCTTTGTAAGCTTCGTTAAATGACCAGATATCTTCGAAAAGTTTTTAACGAACTTCCGGTAATAGCTAGCCAATCCGAGAAAGCTGCGGACTTCAGTGGGGGTACTGGGCTGTTTCTAGTTTTGAATAGCTGTGATTTTGCTTGGATCCACAGCGATTCCTTCTTTTGATACGACGTGGCCTAGAAATTTTACTTCATCTTGCCAGAAGATACATTTGGAAAATTTGGCTTTTAATACATTCCGTCTCAGAATTTCTAGAACCTGTTCCAGATGCTTTTCATGTTCGGCCTTTGATTTAGAGAAGATTAGAATATCGTCAATGAAAACCAGAACAAATTTATTCAAAACCCCTCTGAACACTCTATTCATCAGATCGACGAAGTAAGCTGGAGCGTTACATAAGCCGAACGACATTACTAACCACTCATAGAATAAGTCGGGACCTCTGAATGCTGTCATTGGAACACACTCTTCGGCAATTCGAAGTTGATGGAAGCCTGTAGCTAGGTCCATTCATGAAAATACTTGTGCTCCATTTAATCGATCTAACAAATCATCAATCCGCGGCAATGGATATTTGTTCTTTATGGTCTGCTTGTTCAAATCACGATAATCCACACATAGACGTAGAGTACCGTCAGATTTTGGGACAAACACCACTGCTGCACCCCAATCAGAGAAACTAGGCCTGATCAGACCCTTCCACACTAGCTGTCGTGTTTGATTGTCAAGTTCTTCTTTCTCTTTCAAGGACATTCTTCGAATAGCGTGAACTACCGGCCTTGCATTCGGAATTAAAGCAATTTTGAAATCTATTTCTCTCTGCGGAGGTAAGCGAACAACTTCTTCGAACACATCCGCATAGTTCTTGACGACAGGGATGTCTTTCACTAGATCGGGGATATTCTTAGTAACTTCAGGGCTATTTTCTATTTGGGTTGGAGAAACATTTAGAGCTGCCCAGAAGTCTTTTCTATTAGCATTCTGACCTTCACAGGGAATGGTTATATAATCACCTGATTTAATCTTCGCCTTTACGACTCTGTCGGCGCATTTAACTTCAGCTTCATATTTGGTCAACCAGTCTAACCCCAAGATAAGATCAAACTCTTTAAAATTCATGACGACTGCGATGGTAGGAAATCGATAACGAGAGAAAGAAACTGGCACTCCACAAATCCAACTGAGATCAATGGAACCCCCAACCGGATTCTGGACAGTCATTGGTTCCTTGAGCTTTTTCAAATTCAAATCCAGTTTCTTAGCTGCATCTTTGGCAATGAAACTTCGTGACGCGCCTGTGTCAAACAGTACTTTGACTGGAATGTTTTTGACAGTAAGCGTTCCTTCTAAAACATCAGCCCTTTCCTGAGCAGGCGAAGATGCAGGCACTTCGGCCACTTCATTTACCCGAGCCTCTTTGGTCTTTCTTAACAGCCAGCAATCTCGCTTTATATGACCGGCCTGATGACAAAGATTGCACTCTCGAGTCACAGGAAACTTGCCCTTGGATTTAGACCCACCCTCCTTTCGCTTCTTCGAGGTTTTACACTTCCTAGTCAGATGCCCCTGTTTATTGCAGTTAGAACATGTGGCAGTCGTTGCCGGTCCCTTTTCGGATCTGGCCCTTTTTCGATTAACTTTGGGCTCCTTACCGACTTCAGACATTGTACTCGCCTCAGGACGATCAGTTTCAGACTCAATTTTATTACTAGAGCAGACTTCTTCTTCGTACTGTAGCATACCCTTTTTGTCTAGATCTTCGTACTGATAAGCCATGTATATCATTTCAGAAAAGGGGAGTTTCACGTTCCTCATTACACTGTTCTGATATTTTCTTTGAAGCCCGTTGATAAATCTCATATTCTTCCTCTTCGGATTTTCAATTAGATGAGGGGCAAAATGAGAAAGTTCATTGAATTTCTTATGATATTCTGGGATGGTCATATCTCCTTGTATCAGATAAGAAAATTCGTCGCATAGTCGCTCAATCGCTTCTGGGGGAGTAAATCTTTCCAGGAAAATCTCTTTGAATCTATCCCAGGTGATATCACCTTCTGGATTATCCTTAACAACAGAATCCCACCAGAATAAAGCTTCGTCTTTGAGTGCCCAGGAGGCTAGTAATATTTTCTGGTCATCCCTCAGCTTTAATCCTTCAAAGATTTTCCCAGCCGAACGAATCCAGGCTTGTGTTTTCATAATAGATTCTTCGCTCGAGAATGGCTTTCCACCCAGATTTCTATATTTCATATATAGGGCTTCGATATCCGGGTCTGTATCACTTCTTCTGTTTCTGGCACTCATTTTCTAGAACGTCTGCAATTAGCAGATTAAGTGTCAGGTCAACAGAAAAGATATTTCAAAATATAGAGACAAATACCTCAATGTAAATGTGTCTACTGGGGTGTATCCCATTCTGCTTTACTTATACTAGGATATTACTGATCCTATCTGTATTGAGTTACCCGTCCTAGAACACTACTGGTTCTATTTCTGACGAGTTCGTTCAAATGTTATATTCCAGAACTAAGCTTAACCAAAGCTCTGATACCAAATTGAGATATATAAATATAGTTATAATTAATTATATTAAATCGAATAACGACGCTGCAGTTCGTATTTTGAAATCGAAACTTCAAACGATTGTACCGGGAGATCCGACCGTCGGATTTTCCCGAAACTGGAACCGTTGGATTCGTTTTGAAAAGACCTTTCTAATGATGTAAATTTTGTGAAGATCCAACGGTTAGATTTTCAGATATGTGTAAATCAAATCTGAAGAAAAACAGCGCCACGGCCGCGTTATGGCCCGAAGCGTCGTTTTGAATAAATTGGCTATTTTAAAATAAATAAAAATAGCGATAAATCGTTATGAAATATCATAAACGATATGGAATGGAAATAAACTGAATTTACTCGATTTATGTGGTATTTGATGGTTGAATGTGTTTGGTGTGAAAATTACATTAAAGAACAAAATTGGTGTTGTCGAATGATTTAACCATTGAAATAAATTGATTTGAAATTCTAAATATACGTGAATTATTTGAAAAGGCCGAGTTAATTCTCATTTCAAATAATTGACCGACAATTGAAAGTCGAAGACGAACGACGGCGGGGATCTGGTCGGAAAGGAGGGAGAGGAGATCTTCAAAAACCCCAACTGGAGCCTGGCCTGAAGATGAACGTGGCGGCGGCAAAATGTCCGGGAAGATTCGAACTATTTCCGTCGTCGATCGTATACGAGAGAGAGAGAGAGCGGTTTTTTTAATTTTTTTAATTTAATGAATGGAATTTTTCTATTGGTCGATATATATATATTTATTCAAAAATTGGGGTTTTCTTAAACGAACTCGAAATCAAACCCAACGACTGTCGTCCCTAGCGTTTTACCCCCATTCCGAACACAATGGGATATGTTTCGTAGGCCCATTCGACTGTTTCAGTCAGTTTTCCTTCAAATTACAATATAAACATTTAATATTTGATTTAAATGTACATTTCAATTTGCCAGGGCCACAAACTGATTCGAAAAATTCCAGAAAAATAAATCTAGCTATGTTTTGACGATACGGTCCCAACAAAACTAGTTTCGTCGAATTCGGAGACCGTTTGCAAAAAGGCCCATTTCTGGTCGATCCAATTTAACTATAATTGACCAAAACACATTTTTCTTTGCCACGCTCACATACTAGCTTCAAAAATTATGAAATTTGAAACCTAGCAATAACTTCACATCCCGGATCCAACAAAAGAGGTTTCATCGAATTCCGAGGTCGTATGCAAAATGGCCAATTTCACGGGCTATATAAATTCCATAGCGACCTTTCTGAAAATTCATTCGGCCATAACTTTTGCTTTCCGCTATGAAAAATCGATTTTTCAGATTCGTTAGAAAGGTATTCACTAACAGATTTAGATATTTTTTGGTTTCGCTAAAATCCGTTTTGTTTTGCACCCGGTACAGTCCAACAAAGTTTGAATTCAATTTTTGAAACTGCAGCGCCATTTCAGGCCTTGTTTATAATTAAAATTAATTATATTTGTTTTCAATTGTCGATTCAAACTCACTTTCCATTGCCATTATTTAAAATCCATTATTTTAGCCAATTTAAAAATTTTAAATTGGTTCAGATTTTCTGGGTCATTACATCCCCCTTCTAAAATATTATCAAAGGAAAACTCCTACGGAGGATCTAAATCCCTTCTATAAACATCTACAATCAAAGCATTCTTAAATCTACTATTATTAAAAAGCTCACAAAATTCAATTTTAAGCGGCACACGAGAAATCCAAGCATCATGCCAAAAGAAAGTAAGGTTTCCCGAATGAACAGTCACCTTACAACCTAAATTAAAGAATCAAAACAATTCAAAACAGACTTCCAAAAATAAGATAATCTATTAAACCAACTAACACTATAACCAACAATAAACTCACCTCCAGAATAATAAAATTTGGAAACAATAATCTTCCATGTAACTGACACATCAGGGCGCCTAATCTCCATAACCATTTGGCTAACAGGGAAGAATTAAAATTATATAAATTAGTGATCCCCAGACCTCCATCTTTCTTGGGCTAATAACACACCTCCCAGTTGACTAAACATTTACAGTCTCTACAAATAAGGACTCCACTCCAAAGGTAATTATGCTGATTCTACCAATTTTCTCAATAACCCATTGAGGAAATTGATGAACGGCCATCCAATAAGAAGGAATAACAGATAACACTGAATTAACAAGTACTAATCTACCTGCTCTAGACAGAAATCTGTTATTCCAACTCAATAATCTATTATTGATCTTATCAATAATAACTAACCAATCATCCTTCTTAAGCTTCAAAAGCCTAATTTTAAAACCCAAGTAATCAAAATGAAATTTCATGACAGAATAGTTCAAGGTACTAGCAACCATAGACTCAACATTGTTAAAATCATAAAGGACCATAATAGCACTCTTACCCAAATTGATTCTGAGGTCATATAACATATCAAAAACAGTAAAAAATAAACTTAAGAGCAATAATATGCTTAGGCAAGTGGGAAGAAAATAATAATGTATCATCTGCAACTTGGAGAATAGATAATTCATTATTAAATTTCTCATTACCAACACTACCTAAGACACCTAATCTCCTAGCTCTCTTAATAATTCTAGAGAAAACATCAGCCGCTAAATTAAACAGAAAAGGTAATAAGGGGTCACCTTGTCTAAGACCTCTCTTAGATTGAATCTTCTTGCCCACAACCCTATTAACAACAATATTAGAGCAACCAGACCTAAGCAATAGCATGATCCAGTTAATCCATCTGACACTAAAACCCCTAGCAAGACATAATTTGCAAATAAAATCCCAATCAATTGAATCAAACGCCTTCCCAAAATCTAGCTTCAAAATGGCACAAGAAAAATTATTTTTACAACAGACATTAATATACTCCAGCACCGCTGCCACTCCATCCACTATGTTTCTACCTTTAATAAAGGCAGTTTATGAACAATCAATAAGATCGTTCATCTTAATACAAAGCCTATTCGCTAGGACTTCAGAAATAATCTTGACAGAAACATTGATTAAGGAAATTGGCCTAAAATCCTTTAGAGAATTAACATCCTCTCTCTTATGAATAAGGATGACATTGGCAAAATTAAAACTACCTAATCGAAAATCACCGCTATAAAAGTCATTAAATATATTAATAAAATCAAATTTCAAGACTTCCCAAAATTGCATGTAAAAAAAACAGAAAAACCATCAGGCCCAGGAGCTTTGTCACTAGGCATATCACAAATAGCCTACCAAATCTCCTACTCAGAGAAAGGCTTATCTAAATCTACTAACTCAACCTTAGTATCAGATGGATACAAGTCATTCCATCGGACATTAATCCTTCTCTTAATCCTAGATCCAAAAATCTGCTTATAATACCTAGTGAAAGCTTCATTTAAATCCCTCTGGGCGGTCAATTCCACAATATTAATAATAATAGAATGAATCAAATTATCTCGCCTCCTCTTATTTGGCACACTATGAAAAAACTTCGTGTCATTACCCCCTCCTTAATCCATTGAACTCGGGATCTTTGCCTTCACATGATCTCTTCTTTTACTAAAATCAGCTTGAGATCATTTCTAGGTTGCAATGTCTATCCCTCTCATTGGAATTAAGA
The DNA here is from genome assembly GCA_030737875.1 of Allium sativum. Taxonomy (NCBI): domain Eukaryota; kingdom Viridiplantae; phylum Streptophyta; class Magnoliopsida; order Asparagales; family Amaryllidaceae; genus Allium; species Allium sativum. Next base: position 157,513,111 of record CM060912.1, read on the forward strand.
ATCACGGACTCACTAATCTTGTCTAAATCTAATAACTCACACATAATCTTGTCTTTCCTAATTCTAACACTACCAAAAATATACTTATTCCAATGCTTATGGAAAATTCTTAACTTACCTAGCTTCGCAACAAAAGTCTTCACCGAATTACCCCTATACAAATTACTTAAATAATACAAGGAATTCCACTTAATAGAAACTAGGTTGATGAAACTAGGATCTAGTAACCACATCCTCTCAAATTTGAAACTGCTACTAATAGAAATATTCGAATCACATGGAAGGATGATAGGACAATGATCAGAATACAAAAAAGGCAATCCCTTAACTCTACAAATCGAAAATCTATCATCCACCTCAGAACTAATAAAACATCTATCTAATAAAGTAAAAGAAGGACTATCTCTGACATTCGACCAAGTGAACGATCTATTATCAAGAGGAATCTCAATCAAATTATTATCTGAAATCATTGAATTCCTCCATATCAGAGAAATCACGTTCCTAAGGCGATCTCTCCTCTAAAAACCTAGTGACATTGAAATCCCCCCCCCAACACACACAATCTATTGATTGGGGACAAGATTCCTAAAATCTGCACATTCAACCCACAAAAGTCTCCTCTCAGTTTTTGTGTGAGGGCCATACACATTGGAAATGCCCAGTGTAGCATTATCTATAAGAGAAGCTAAAATAATGTGTAGAGAATATAACTTTGGAATTTCCTGCACAAGTCTAAATTGATTATCTTTCCAACTAATCATAAGCCCCTTGGCACTACCTATTGCCGGAAGACAAGCCCAATTACGAAATAGGGACCCACCTAACCTCGCATAAAAACTAAAATCGGGGTTCTCAATTTCAGTCTCCTAAAGCAAAACGATATAAATATGAAAATCTTTAAAAAAGGTCCTAACCTTAGCACATTTTTAGGATCATTTAGACCCCTAATATTCCAGCTAACAATCCTCATCGACTCAAAGAAGAAACTATCTCTAATTTCCTACTCCTAATGAAATCCGCATCTAGCTCAATATCCATAAAAATAAAGGCAGTATCATTTGCGAGCTGAAATAACGGACTAGTCGAAAGGCTACCCAAAGCAAAAGGAGTATAATCGCTACCATAAATAGGATTCATAGCTGAGCCCAAATCTGAATTGCTACTACTAGCATATGGGCTCGGGAACCTACCTCGAAATGAAGAGGAGCTAGATTTGATCGTAGCGCTGCGACGGATCAATCCAGAACTAGGAACTACTCTCCTACGTCTCCCACTCCTAGACGAAGAAGTGGATACATCACTACTCTGTGAATGTCTTCCACTAGCCTCAAGCAAACCATCTCTGACTCAAAAGCTAGATCCATCACCAGAAACAATCACTGAGCGAGGCAAATCGCGCTCCAAATGAAATAAACTAAAGCGCAGTCTCAAACACATGGAGAGTAGCCTCACACCCGACACACTCATAATCACAGAGCAAGCACCCTTATTCCACGAAAACATAAGACTGCGCAAAACAGAACAATCCAATAGAGAATCGTGGACTGCTAAACCCCCATCTACAAACACTAATCTACTTACAAATGAAGAACTAACCACAGCTTCATCCATGCAACCCAAATGACCTACCTCTCCTCCCCTAGCCGACATAATCTTAGCACAGTAACAAGGAATCTGATAGTCCCCCCTAACCACATCTTCACTAATAGCCGCAATATGAAAACTGTCCTCTATGGCCTCACTCATAGAAGGACATGCCATCAGCTTACCTTGCTCGTGACTACCACAACACTTATCTTTCAGTTTACCATTCCTCCCAATTTTAACACAACCCACTTTAAAGCCTTTCCTCTTCGAAGAGGAAAACTTCAGGAAAGTCTCCTTTTGATCCGCTGTATCACCATCTAAATCCGCCTTCCTTGAAGCCACCTTTTCATCAAAATTCTCGAACAACCCAAAGCTATTCCAGAGTTCTATATCTTCAACCACTAACCAATCTAACCACTCCTCAACGCATGATCTAGAAGGAGAACCTCAGCATCATTGACAACATCATAACCACATAAATCTATCAAATCATCTCCTGTCATCACGTCCTTTTCAGTCTCATAATTGATGGTCATACAATCAAAAAACCGTGATCCTTCACAGAAACCCAAGCATTTCAGAACTGCTGGGTCGAAAAACAACAGATCTGAACGCTGTATAGCCCATAGAAACCCAGCAGAACCCTCCATATCTTCTTCAGGAAACACCACTTTATCATCAACCAAACCCAAATCCACAACATGATCATTCTCCACCTGGATCTTATCACCCATATGAATAGAATGCATCCCAAATCCCAAATTAAAAGGAGCATCGCATTTTGATGGATTCTGGAAAGCAACAGCAATACAATTACAATTTATAGCTGTGTTAGTAACATCAAAATGCTTCAAAATCCCTTCCAATAACAAATAGACTTTCCTCTTATTTCTTGAAGACGAATCATAATATAACTTTCGCAGTTTCGAAAGATTTAGGCTAAAGGAGAAAGCGTGATCTTTTCTTTCCAACGAACGAGGTAAAGGAGGAAACACAACATCGTTAATGACCCTTTTACTCCACAAAATTCCATCAACAAGACCCTCTAAATGCCATCCCAATAGCAACAACAAATAAGCCCCATCATTCTCCTTTTTAGGAAAATAAAACATAAAGATCCAAGAGCGAAATCAAATTTCAGCATATTCTCAAACAGCTGAAGTGCAAGATATCGAATACAGAATTTCCTCTAAACATCATCGGACAGCAGAACTTTCGATGACCCGCACCTCCATAATTGAAACAGCAAATTCATTTTCTTCACTCCTTTGCTAAGTGGAAAGAATCACCACATCTGAAACAAAATCGATCACTTGTGTTTTTCTTAAGAAAAGAATTTTTAACCAAAGCAGAATTCCAATTAGAGGTAATAGGAGATTGTCTAATCACGTCCACATACGAACGCTGTAAAAAGCCCCTTGAATCGACCAGAGACGATGATGAATTCGAAGGAAGAGAGATGGAATAATCAAAACAAACACTTGCGGAGAAACGAGTATTTGCCATTTGTGGTTAGTTTTTATTAGTAATTAGGTCATTATTATACTTGCTTAACTCAAATATAGTTTTATAGTTTAATTTTTATCCAGATTTCATAATGTTGTTATGACTATAAAATTCTTTTTAGAGTTTTAACATATAAATGGTTTCTTAACAAATTAATATATTTTGAGTTATAAAAGTTTAAATTTAAAATTGATTTGTATCAAAGATTGGTATATATATTTCATAATAAATTAAATTTTAAATCCTTTTAAAAAAATAGTTTTGTATATACAATTATGACTATATGTTTACTTTATATGATACAATTCTATATTCTCTTTAAAAAGACCTTCAATTTTTACTATATTAAAGAAACATCCTACTAAGATTATTTAACTCCACTTTTCTTATAGAATTATTTTAAATTATATATTATGAATACCACAAAACTTTTATCTTTACTATCCTTTCAATCTCTTTCATAAGTATCATTAACCTAAGTCTATAAATTAATATATATTATCCTTGTTTAATTCAAATAATTTGTAATATATGCATAATAGTTAGATATTACTTGGAATATATTTCATTTAAATAGATATAATTACCAAATCATTCTGCATACTATCATTACATATCTTATTTCATATCATACATCATTATTATAAATTACAGTACATCTCAAATTAAAATCATTCACATCCCAAGTTGTATTTCATTCAATATATCACTTCATATAGATTTGCATATGACATACTGCATTATAACCAACACACTGCATTACATGTTAACTTTCCACACATAACAAGTATATAGTATGAAAAGTTTTTATCAAATTAGAAATTTAAGATTATTAATTAAATACATAATATATTTACTTTGTCTTGATTAACTTGATTGACTTGTTTGGCTTGGTTAAATTGATAGGCTTAATTGAGTTGATTGATTTATTTGGTTTCTTTGATTTGTTTGACTTAAATAACTTGATTGACTTACTTGACATGGTTAAATTTCATTAATGGTTGATAGGAGCTTTATAGATTTTTACAAGAAATGTTAGGTTTCATGTTTGAATTGATGTTTTGTGACAACAAAACTTAAATTGATTGATTGGATTAGATTGAATTGCTTTACTCATATCATAATTTTAAGGATATCTTATCAGAGTTATTTCTAAGTCTAGATCAAGTCTTATTATAGTTTTATTGGAATTAGAGTTTAGGATAGGTTTAGTCTTGTATTAGATTAAGGGGGAGTTTTAGAGTTTCTAAGGATTAGTTGAAGGTTCTAGAATACTTTGGTTGATTTAATCATTTAGATTGATTGTTTGATTTGCTTGTTTGTTTGAATTTCTTGTTTGCTTGTATTATTTGTTTGAATTGCTTGTTCGTTTGAATTGCTTGTTTGAATTGATATTAAGTTGTTTGCTTAGTTTATTATCCTCTTATTTAGTTTATTAGCATAGTCATAATTTTAGGGGGAGTTATAATATTTTAGGTTTAGAATCATAGATTTAGAAGGAGATATAAGGATATTATAGAATCAGGGATAGTTACATTAGAAACATTTATAGCATAAATTTAGAAGGAGTTATTTATACTAGTTCTTTAGAATAGAATCAAATATTATTAGATAAGTATAGATAGATATAGAATTTAGGGGGAGTATGTTTAGAATTTCTTTTTGATAATGACAAAGGGGGAGAAATTATAAAATATAGATAGTTTATAGGATTCATATAGACAGGGGGAGTATTTGAAGGGTCATCATCAATAGGTATATACAGGTATGATATTTTATAAACTAAGGTTGTCAACATCAAAAAAATGGGAGATTGTTAGAGAATGGAGTTTTGATGACAATAACCTTATTTCAATTATCATTGATTATAAAATATATATTAACATCTCTATCTAGAATATATAGAAATATATATATAGGATTTGTATACAGGACTTAAGTACTGAAGACTGTATAGTTTTAGAGTTTCAAGTGATTCAAAATTCAAGATAGATTCAAGACTCATGACTTATCAAGCTATCAAGATTTCAAATGTTCAAGAAAAATATAGTAATAGAGTCTAGTTTATATGTACGACTCCGAATAACACTTTAGGTTCAAACTCTATTTTTCAAATTATCTCTCTTCAAAATTAATTTCAAAACTATTTTCAATTTGATTTCAAACTTCTCTCCAAATAATTTTTAATCTTCCAAGAATTTCAAACTTATGATTTCAAATATATTTCCTAATTTATAAGTATTCTTACTTTTACAGTTTTATTAAATATATTTTACTAAGTTTATATTTAACTATAATATTCTCTAATTTTTCATATAACTTTTTGTTTATATATATAGTTTATAAATGTAATGACGCAGGGATTTTCGGAAAACACCATATTGACTATTCAAATATCGAAAATGCCGGATCATTAACAGAAAGAAGTTAGAGGATGAGAAATAGAAAAAAAAATTAAGAATAGAAGAAGAAGAACACAACTGAACCAAATCAGAGTAAATACGAATCTTACAGGGGAACGGATAAAACATAATATATAACTTTAAGATATAAACTGCATCTTATGTATATCATCAGAGTACATCACTTGTAAATCACAGCGGAAATAAACTCTATATATAAGTAGTATCGAAGCCTCCTGCTCCAAGCTCTCCTAAGTATACCTGAAAAATCCTGACTACTTGACTGCCCGTACAAAATTTGGGCACCCAAGAGTTTAGGGTAAAACAAAAACAAAATAAACTTTGGGGTCAAGGGACTAGTGTGAGTAAACTCCAATCATTCGGTTTAACTTTCCAAAATCCTTTCTAAAAGAAAAGATAATCATAAGACCGAACCACACATAAATACAAATGGTTTTTACCTTACGATAACCCAAAACGTTTTTGAAATCAATAATATTCTGATATTATAATAGCGTCTAAATACAGGTAAATAACAATCTAGCAGAAAGCTTACATCTCACGCTCCACATATATAATATACAATCAAAACCGCGGGTGCTTATTGGAGATTCGATTCTGACTATGACAAGGTATGGAACCATCTGCCGATAGTGTACCTCTAGAGAGGAATACACTGGGTTCAAGAAGAACGTCTTGCAACCCGGCCACACAAGACCGACCACTCATTTCTCTTGAGTGTATCGAATATATGTCACCTACGGTTGCTAGCAACATAACCATTCTCGGGAGATACAAAAGAGAAAAGAAGTAACAAATGTGAATATTCTCTAGATGGTGACAATACACCCTAATGGGGGCGACTCACATAGCCATGCTGCCTGCCCGATTTTTGTCATTTCCCGATTGATGATGCTTGAGGTCATAACGTATCTTTTGACAGATCACACCTCCATTTACTTTGAATGCCACATCAACATACACGCCAAATCACAAATTGATTTCCCCAAAAATACCACATGTATATGCTAAGAGAAACGAATTTCTCCGCCACCAAATGTAAGTATGTTCGAAGAGATCAACTTACGCGATCCATTAGATATACTCTATTAGACATTCATCCATACAAGTTGTCCTGGGATTGGACAAACTGAAGGTACTATTTTGTAAATCCATCTTAGCCAATTTCTACCAAGGATATCCAGAATAGTCCATGCGTAAACTTCGTCTTTAATTATCTTCAATGTATTTGATTCGCAACGCTAATACCCATACAGAGAAGATTTCAGATAATAAATCTGATCCAGGTCTCTCCGTATTGACAACAGAAAAGTGGTCAAAAACTTTGATAGCCGGTGATTTAACTATCAAAGGAAAACATCCATACACACAATGATCTCATTTCCAAATGGAAATTATATCGATCAACCATTAATCAACACTGAGTCCCTTTAGATTGATTTATCAATAACTTATTCATTTCCCCAATCTCCTGTTTCCCCTATTTCCCCAAATATTTCTCAAAACCCGCTTTACCTCACACGATCTTTGGAAAACGTTTCCATCTCTTTTACATTATTTATTTTTTGTATTCAGAAATTATCTCTTTTTAACATCGGGAATCAATTCCATATATTCACAACTCTTATTTTCTATATTTAGAAAATATACGTTATTAACAAATGAAAACATTTCCATATCTTTCTCACACCTCACTATCCATCGGTCCCCAACCGTAAATTAGTAAGGGAACAACTCCTTATGTATTAACCCCGAAGGTTGAAACCAACATCAGATCGATACTCAGAAAGCCAATTCAACTTAACTAATTTCTAGCCAGTTTCTGATCTTTAACTCTATTTATTAATTTCGTATCAAATCATTTCTTACGCAACTCTCGAATTCGGTTTACGAACCCACTTCTTTTACAGAAAATATTGATTATAACGATAGCATTATAATCCTGGTTTCCCAAACTATTTAACTATAAAATATAACTTCAATTCTTTACTTTGAATAAATAAATAATATTTAATTAATTAAATAAATAAATAATCTTTAATTAAAAAAAGAAAGTAACATTACTTTCCCCCGATTTGATATAATTGAATTTGGACTTATAACTCTCTTACGAATAACCTATATTCGATTAACATTCCGAACCTTGGAATAAACTCATTGTTTCGGGTCGACCCAAATTTCTAATTACACTTTTGAATTTATCACTTCCAGCATTTACCAATTTTCTTTTATCACCATTCCGATTTGAAAAAAGTTTGCTTTTAAACCATTATTCAATTTAAAATGTGAATATTATTTCTTTATAGGAATATGAACTCATTTTATTAAATCAAATCTTGATTTAAATAATAAATACCATTTATAGGAAAAAATCCATTCGTCGAGTTATTTTAGAAATTGATATTCATATTCCTCTTTAAAAATTCCATTTTCACGTCAAATTCTTGTTAATCATATATCAGGTTTATAACTCAATCTTGATTATATACTCAATTATAAAATTATTGGTTTTAAACCAAATATCATTTATGTTGCCAAATTCTGAATTATATAATATATAATTTCTAAAAAAACAAAATATTCAACAAAGTCGAGTCCTAATTATACATCCTTATGGACTTATTTCAATTCTATTTACATTTCGAACTTGATATAAATTCCATCATTCATTTGTTGAGACGGTACCCTATTTCCCTTTTAATTCCATTCTTGAATTTGTATTTTCAATTTATTTAATAACAATTATTTCATCCATTTACAAATATCGTTTACAAACCAACTTCTTGTTCTATTTAATTTAAACAAGTTAAAGTGCTCTAGATAATCTAAATTCAATCCTTATATTTTCAAATAATAATTATTCCATTTTATTTCTAATGTCAACTACTTGTTTTAATATAATTTAAAACAAGTTATTTAAATTAAATTTCTATTTAAAAATAGATTATTCTTTTTAAACCCCAATTTCTTTCCCAATATATATTCGAATATATTTCACGGTATTTAAATACCAACTATTTCAGGGTCAATGTTATTCTAACATCCCAAACAATCAATAATCAACGATGGATTATTTGTCACATCATATAATGTGTAATATATGAAAACAACAATATAATTGTTGAGGAATCCATTTGGATCCCTCCAACTTGTTTCCCTGCATTCACATATGTCAATCGACATAATAACACTAATTTCATTTCGATATGAACTATTATGATAAATGGGATCAACATTTAACTAATGGTATATATGTATATAACGTATCTAAAATTTTAACCAATTAATCAGCAAATCATCCAAACAACCATTGCGCACATCATTCAATCATTTTTATCAATATTAAATAACGTTTATAAAATTTTGAAATTGTATAGAGTTAGTGAGTTTACTCACCTTAGTTGTTAACCGTTAAATAACAGATAACGTTGGTTGGTTCAATCGGGCGTGTTATTTCGCCATATTTCAAATGAGCTCCAAATGACTCCATGTTAGTTCCATTGTATTGCCTACGATCGTGCGATCCCAACGGATTGAAAATTGCGAAATTTTGATGTTGTATGTAATGGATATTAAAATTTATAAATTGGTACCCTTTTAAATTAATTTAAAACTTACATTATTTAAAGATATAGGCTTTACTTTAATAACATGGCCCAACGCCACTCTACTCCTGACCCATTACTATCGCTCTCTTCCCTTCCAAAAGTAACGCAACCTCCTGCAAACCAAATATAACCGTTATACATCTTACATCTATTTCTTCCATGTATATATATATATATATATATATTTAACTAAAACTGGGCTTACCAGTACCATCGGCCCGAATGAAATCTCCATCCGCTCCAATCCTTTAACCGTTCCGAAAACTTCCTGCTCCACTTTCGAAACTGTAACACCCTACCTCCGCTAGGGTCACTCACAAAGGGAATGCACTAGTTTTGGAGGAGCGTTATTGAGCTAAACAAACATAGAAATATTACAAGACAGAACATAAATAAAACAGCGGAAGAATCAAAAGCTAAATTTCATTATTTTCAAAAGAGTCAAAACCTTTTACATCCAAAGTACCAACTATCATTTTCCATTACAACAAGTTCTGCCTTGAATAAATAAAGAAGCACATAACTTAAAACAACAAAAGTAGCTTAATTCCCCAAAGGTAGCAGAAATGTAGCCATAGCATAGCTCAAGATCAAACCGTACATGAGCTGAACCGAAAGCAAGCAAAATCCAAGCTAAGTGCTAGAGTTTCCTCCCTGAGAACCTGGGGGAGAAACGAAAGGAAAAGAGGCAAAAGAAAATGGGTCAGTCATAAAGACTGGTAAGTCCTAGTGACTTTCAGCATAAAAACAGGTAAAGGTAACATGACATGTATAAACTGAAAGTAAACATAAGGATGCTGTCAAGATGGGCAAGATAGACTAAAATTGCATGATAATTCAAGTATAAATCAAGTATAGCATCGCATGTTCAAGACTCGCTGCACCAACTGTACTAGTATCCCAAACCCATATCATATATTAACCATGAAATGATCCCTTGGCCCAATATCATGAATGACCCATTACTAGGTCCAACGGAACGATCCACTAATCGATCGGCTCCATGCAAGTTCTAGCTCGTCATGTGTCTGTGTCATACGGCCCTATCACGAATGTAGTCACTTGTGCTAGGTCCATCATAGGGTGTATCAAGCCCTAGGGTGCCAACCACCGACACGAATCAAGCACGCACAGTGTAAACCTACTGATGCCCAATGCCTGTTTTTTCAACTCCGGACTACGTGCACGACCATAGTCCGCCTGAACCTACACTGGCAAACCAACTCAGCCGTCGTTCTGGTCGCTTACAATCAGCCCAGTAATCGTGCCCTACCCTGCCTAGTTTCAGGGTACCATGATACATCTAAGTGGGTTACTGCTGAAATAGACCGCGTAACTAGGGTTTCCATCCAATAGGTTAAGTGTTGTCATTTAAATTCGTGACTTAACCCTTATCAGTCTAGCATGTCAAGTTGGTTAAGTGTTGTCTTTCAATTTCAAGACTTAACCCCACTAATCATGTGTCAAGTTGGTTAAGTGTTGTCTTTCATGTTCATGACTTAACCCTATCATGTGGCATTAATTCATTAATGCACCCCAACCTCTCATGTCAGACCTGTTGTTGTGGTCACTGGATATGCCGAGCGGTTCCGGGCAGAATTACACCATAACTCAGTCTGACCTCGGGTTTCAAGCGCGATATGACCACTACCCACATTGGATCCTATTGTTTACAGTGACTAGATTTGTCGGGCGGTTCCGGGCAGAATTACACTGCAAACTCAACCCAACCTCGAGTTAGCCATTTTTAAGTCCATTCTAGTGTCATGTCCATGTTCAAATTTCATGTCAAGTTCGTGTCAAGTTTCATGGCAAGTTTCATGTCAAGTTTCATGTTTCAACTTATGCCTATTATCAAGTTCATGATTCATGTTCATAACCAATTCATGTTTTGCCTAATCTACCCAAATTGTATTCCCATCGCATGTAAACGTGAATCGATCTAAATTACAAGTAAATCCAGATCCAGAAATAAAGGGAATAACATCAAAACTGTGATAGGCAAAAAAGACGAGCATAAAGTGATAAAAGGGATTACAAGACTAGCATGATATTACTTGAGATAATTGGTTACAACATCACTGGCATATAGAAAATAATAGGATTTCAAATCTTGCATAATAAGTTGATAGTCATGGCATAAGGTGATAGTCCTAAACTTGTAAATAATAGACTGATTCAACATCACAGGCATGTTAATGTTATGGACATGAAAGAGTTTGATTTACAACATGAATAGGTCCAAACTGATTTCATAGCAATATTCCCAAATGTCGAGATCCAAGTTGGAAACTAGAATAGATGTGAATCGATTATCATACTTAAGTCCAATTTCACTTTGTCTCATGTCAAAATTACAATTAACAAGTTTAAATCTCAAAGTAACTAGAATTCACATATTGTGGACTAAGAAATTGAGATGCAGAAGTTGAATCTAGAAACTAGTCGTCGAATTGTTGAATTGTTGAATCTCGATTTGATTATAGAAGAAAATCCCCAATATGCAATTCCTAGCTGTAGTCATCAAGAAATAGTTTTCGTGTTTTATTTTAATTTATTTATTTCAATTATTTTAGAGGAAGCATAAGGAGAGAGTAAAATGGTGTAAAGAGAATGGGGCAAGGGGGTTGTTATAGGATTAGACGAACGAACCTAGACTGAAAACGAGACCAGAAACATCAGGATGAACCTAGACTCAAAACTGGGTTTCAGCACCAGGTCGACCATAGGGTCGACCTGGTCCCTGGGAGGTCGACCATAGTGTCGACCCCCAGGTCGACCTGGTCCTGGGAGGGAAAATTCCCGCCCAGTCTGCGCTGAGGTTTGAATTCAAATTTCGAACTCGAATTCGAGCTGTTTTTCTGTTCTAAAAATTCATAAAACTTCGGAGGGTCATATCTCCCTCATACGGAATCCGTTTTTCAAAAACTCAAACTCATTTCCAAGAAGAATTTCGAGACGAACGCAATAGCGCAACCCATTCCCCTTGATTCTTATTTTAAAATTTAATTATACCTTGATTTATGGTTTTAACATGTTATTAAAATATGGGTTGTTACATTCTCCCCTCCTTAAAGGATTTCATCGCAGAAATCTTCAAGTTAAGAAGAATGCATCCTGTCATCCAATCATCCATCTCCTCAACCATCATCCACAAGCAACCATTGTCCTTAAAAGATTTCTAATGCTGTATGAACTTATGCAAGAGTGTGTATATGAACTTGTCTAATGCAAAAGATCAGGCGGTTACTGATTCAGTAGACCTCCTTAATGCAAAATATGTTAGTGTAATGAGTCCTACATGTATGCAAATTTCTAGCATACTTTATAATCTCTACATGAGTGCACAAACATTCATTCATATGCAACATCCAAATGATAGCATATCAAGTTTCCATCCATATACAAGTATAAGCACCCAGGCATATGCAATATGAGATATGTGACTGAGCCGATCTAGTGCCTAATGTGTGTTATGCAACCACGAGCAACCACTTGCAACCACTTGCAATCATCAACCATAACATATTTCAATCACATGTTTACATCCAAAAGGGTTCTACCTAAGGTTCTCAAGATAGGATCGAGAAGATAACAAGACAAACATGGATAGCAAAAACATGTACATGATACGAAGGTATGTAAACTTATAGGAAAAAGAGATCGAGAATGTACCCTAAAAAAGAATTGGGTATAGCGCGCGTATCTTTTCTTTGGTTTCCCAAGTTGCGTCTTCTTGGGCTTCACTCCACTGTACTTTAACTAGCTTGACTTCTTGATTCCTTAGCTTCTTGATCTCCTTTCCTAAGATACGAATCGGAACTCGCCTCAATGTTGCTTCTCTTTCCACTTCTATGCCTTCAAGGATGCTTGGCTCAACCACTTCGGCAAACTCATGTAAGCACTTTCGGAGATGCGAAACGTGAAAGACATTGTGTACTCCGGCCAACCTCTCGGGTAACTCTAACTTATAGGCCATCTGTCCAATCCTCTCGATGATAGGGAACGGTCCTACGAACCTCGGTGCTAACTTTCCAACCGCTCCAAAGCGAACCACATTGCGTAAAGGAGAAACTTTTATAAAGACCATATCTCCGACTTCGAACTTTAGGTCTGTCCTTCTCTTGTCCACGTAGGATTTCTGTCTATCTTGGGCCGTTTTCATTCGTCTTCGTATCAACTCAACTTTCTCGGAAGTGTCCCTTATCATGTCGGGTCCAAGTATGAGCTTGTCTGTCGACTCCCACCAACAAGTTGGTGACTTGCGCGGTCTTCCGTATAAAGCTTCGAATGGTGCCATTCCTATGCTAGCTTGGTAACTATTATTATACGCGAACTCAACGAGAGGTAGGTGATCTTCCCAAGTACCACCAAATTCAAGAATGCTAGTCTCAAAAGGTCCTATAGTACCCTATTTACCCTTTCAGTTTGCCCATCCGTCTGTGGGTGATAGGCCGTGCTTAAACTTAGTCGTGTACCCATTGCTTCTTTTTAAACTATTCCAAAATTCGCTAGTGAAAATCGGGTCACGATCGCTAATTATACTAGAAGGAACTCCGTGCAACCGTATATTTCTCGAAGGTATATAGACGCTAGCCATGATGCGGTCCTCTTGCTCTTCACAGGAATGAAGTGAGTGCTCTTAGTGAGTCTATCTACTATAACCCATATGCTAGTATTGCCCTTCCTTGACCTAGGCAATCCATCCACGAAATCCATCGAGACACTCTTCCATTTCCACAGCGGAACCTCCAAAGGATGCAATAGCCCACCGGGCTTTTTCGACTTGGCCTTTACTTGTTGGCACACCATGCACTTAGAAACGAATTCCGCCGCGTCCTTTTTCATCCCGTTCCAAAAGAAAATGCGCTTCATATCCTTGTACATTTTATCCCCTCCGGGATGTATAATCATCTTCGAGTGATGTGCCTCTTCGAGAACTCTCTTTACTAAGTCTCCCACTTGTGGGACGCATAGTCTACCATCATGCCTTAGACATCCTTTATCATCTATGGCTTACCTACTGAGGTGACTTGACATCTCACCTCTAATAAACTTGTCCATGATCTCGACTATCTGTGGGTCTTCCTTCTGTGAAGTCCCTACTTGGTCTAGAAGCGTAGGGCCTTAACTCAAGAGATGCTAACGTGCTAGCCAACAACTCAACAATAGGTGTGAAATCAAAGGTTGCTATAAACTCTAGACTTTTCCTTTCAACAAACAAAGGACTCAAAGTCAATCTTTTCCTACTTAGTGCATCTGCCACCATGTTACCCTTGCCAGGGGTATAAGATATATCGAAGTCATACGATGCCAAGAATTCCATCCACCTCTGTTGCCATAGATCAAATCTTTTTGCGAAAAGGGTACTTAAGCGATTTGTGATTGGTATACAACTCGACCTTCTCACCTAGAAGATAGTGGCGCCAAGACTTAAGCGCAAAAACAATCGCGGCCAATTCCAAGTCATGTGTTGGGATAGTTTTTCTCATGAACTTTAAGTTGTATTCCCCCGTAGCATATCACTTTCCCTTCTTGCATTAGGACAACGCCTAATCCCATGCCGCACGCGTCTGTGTACACCGTAAACATCTTACCTCCGTCGGGTAATGCCAAAACTGGAGCTGTGGTAAGGGCTCTCTTAAGCCTTTGAAAAGCAAGTCACACTCTATGTCCCATGCAAAAGCTAGATTCTTCTTCGTTAACCTAGTAAGAGGGGCTGAAATCTTAGCGAAGTCCTTAATGAACTTCCTATAGTAGCCCGCCAAACCGAGAAAGCTTCTCACTTCCGTTGCGTTATTAGGAACTTTCCAGTCTTGCACCGCAACTACCTTTGCGGGGTCCACAGCTATACCTTGCTTAGAAACAACATGTCCAAGAGACCGAACTTTTTATCTCCAAAAATGACACTTGGAGAACGTAGCCTTTAACTCGTATGCTCTAAGCATATCCATGACTTCCTTAAGATGTCTAGCATGTTCTTCCTCATCCTTTGAGAAGATCAAAATATCGTCCATGAAGACCAACACAAACTTGTTAAGGAACTC
The DNA here is from genome assembly GCA_030737875.1 of Allium sativum. Lineage (NCBI taxonomy): Eukaryota > Viridiplantae > Streptophyta > Magnoliopsida > Asparagales > Amaryllidaceae > Allium > Allium sativum. Next base: position 157,528,285 of record CM060912.1, read on the forward strand.
CCTAAACACCCTACTCATCAAGTCTACAAAGTACGCGGGTGCATTCGTCAAACCAAATAGCATGACGAGCCATTCCAAGAAACCATCCAGAGTCCTAAACGCAGTCTTGTCAATGCTATCCTCATCCACTCTAAGCTGATGGAATCCTGTAGCTAGATCGAGTTAAGAGAAAACAGACGCTCCTACAAGCTGGTCGAACAACTCATCGATTCTCGGTAGTGGGTGCCTATTCTTCTTAGTCAGCTTCTCGTGATAATCTATGCATAGACAAAGCGAACCAACCGCCTTAGTAGCGAATACCACCGGAGCACCCCATTCAGAAATGCTTTGCCTAATGAAATTTTTCTCAAGTAACTCCTTAACTTGCTTACTAAGCTCTTTTCTCTCTCGCGGGGCCATGTGTCTAACGGGCAAAGAAACTGACTTAGCATTATCAACAAGATATATACGGAAATCTATCTCGCGTTTAGGGGGTAACCCCTTAACCTCATCAAAGACATCGGGATATTCTCGGACTACCCTTACTGATTGCAAATCATCGATAGACGAGTCAAGAGATTCTAGATAACATAACATGACAGGACCCATAGGGTTACAAAAAATTTCAAGGGTATTACCATGGCGAGTCACGAGTCTAACTACCCTTCGTTCAAAATCGAGAATGGCTCCATTATTCGACAGCCAATCCATGCCTAGAATCAAAACGTATCCCATAAATCTGAGAACATAAGCATTACACGTGAATTCTACGCTTATGATAGAAATCATCAAATCCACACAAATCATAGATAAATGAGTGGAGCCACCAATTGGATTTGAAACAATAACGGGATCCTCAACTAGACTAGTACTTAGGTGTAGAGTTTCAACAATATCAGATGAAATAAAAGTATGCGATGTGCCAGAATCAAACAAGGTTCGAACAGGATGATCAAAAAGATAGACTAAACTTTTGACAGAAATATCTACCTCGTTCTTGCGGAGGTACCGTGAGAGCGTGGACTTGTCCCCCAGAAGAAGGTCCAGTTCCCTGCCCTTGCTTCCTTGGGCAGGCCCTAGCCATGTGTCCTGTCTCACCACAGTGGAAACAGCCACCCATCTTCCTTTTCTTCTTCCTGCAGTCTTTGACCAGATGTCCTGGAGTGCCACAGAAATTACACTTTCTCTTTTCATGGGGTTTGTTGTTCTTCCCGCCTTTCTTTGGATCAGTCTTCTTGTTCTGTGACACTTCCTCTTTCTTATCTTGAGGCATTTCTGCTTTTTCCTTATTCTTGCCCTTGTCTTCCTCATTTAAGAGTGCCATGTCTACTAACCTTTCGTAAGTAGCCCCCATAGGTATGTGGGTTATAGCCAAGCTGTGAAGTGGCCCATTCAATCCCTTGACAAAACGGAGAGCCTTCTTTTGAGGAGTATTCACTAAGTCCAGTCCAAATCGGGCCAGCTGATTGAATTGATTGACGTACTCCTTGACCGTCATACTCCCTTGCTTAAGAGATAAGAACTTTTCCAGCTATAGACTTCGTTCAGCTTGTGAGAGGAATTTCATCTCAAACCTTACCCTGAAATTCATCCATGTGTCAACAAGTCTTTCAGCGTTAGTGACTACCCACCAATAGGAAGCTTCGTCTTTGAGCAACCATACTGCCAACTGTACCTTCTGTCTATTGTCCACCTCAAAGATAACGAACAAATCCTCTGTTTCTTTGAGCCAGTTCCTCGCTTCTACAAGTGATTCAGTTCCCTTGAAATCCTTTCCACCCGTGGCCCTAAAATCTCTACAGATCTTTGAGAAAGCATTTGCACGAGGAGGAGGAGGAGGAACCGCTGCAGCTGGAGGAGGAATATCTGCTGGGCCTGCATCGTTGGCCCTAGCCTCTAAGTACCTCCTGAACCAGCCAGGTATTGACACGCCCTCTAGAAGGTTAAGATTCCCAGACATGCTGAAATGAAAAAGAAGAGATTCAAAACGAGGAAACAAAGGATAGTGCTAATGGCTTTTGGGGAATAGCCTTTAAATATAACAAAACTTTTCTTGAAAAATGCTTCTTTGTAAACGGTTTTGAAAATAGTTTTAGAAGGTTTTAAAAACTTTTGCCCAGTTTGATAACCTTCTGCTCTGATACCAAGTGTAACACCCCACCTCCGCTAGGGTCACTCACAAAAGGAATGCACTAGTTTTGGAGGAGCGTTATCGAGGTAAACAAACACAGAAATATTACAAGACAGAACATAAATAAAACAACAGAAGAATCAAATGCTAAATTTCATTACTTTCAAAAAGAGTCAAAACCTTTTACATCCAAAGTACCAACTATCATTTTCCATTACAACAAGTTCGGCCTTGAATAAATAAAGAAGCATAAAACTTAAAACAACAAAAGTAGCTTAATTCCCCAAAGGTAGCAGAAATGCAGCCATAGCATAGCTCAAGATCAAACCGTACATGAGCTGAACCGAAAGCAAGCGAAATCCAAGCTAAGTGCTAGAGTTTCCTCCCTGAGAACCTGAGGGGGAAACAAAAGGAAAAGAGGCGAAAGAAAACGGGTCAGTCATAAAGACTGGTAAGTCCTAGTGACTTTCAGCATAAAAACAGGTAAAGGCAACATGACATGTAGAAACTGAAAGTAAACATAAGGATGCTATCAAGATGGGCAAGATAGACTAAGATAGCATGATAATTCAAGTATAAATCAAGTATAGCATCGCAAGTTCAAGACTCGCTGCACCAACCGTACTAGTATCCCAAACCCATGTCATATATTAACCATGAAATGATCCCTTGGCCCAATATCATGAACGACCCATTACTTGGTCCAACGAATCGATCCACTAATCGATCGGCTCCCTACAAGTTCTAGCTCGTCATGTGTCTGTGTCATACGACCCTATCACGAATGTAGTCACCTGTGCTAAGTCCACCATAGGGTGTATCAAGCCCTAGGGTGCCAACCACTGACACGAATTAAGCACGCACAGTGTAAATCTACTGATGCCCAATGCCTTCTTTTTCAACTCCGGACTACGTGCACGACCATAGTCTGCCTGAACCTACACTAGTGAACCAACTCAGCTATCGTTCTGGTCGCTTACACTCAGCCCAGTAATCGTGCCCTACCCTGCCTAGTTTCAGGGTACCATGATACATCTAAGTGGGTTACTGCTGAAATGGACCGCGTAACTAGGGTTTCCATCCAATAGGTTAAGTGTTGTCATTTAAATTCGGGACTTAACCCTTATCAGTCTGGCATGTCAAGTTGGTTAAGTGTTGTCTTTTAATTTCATGACTTAACCCCACTAATCATGTGTCAAGTTGGTTAAGTGTTGTCTTTCATGTTCATGACTTAACCCTATCATGTGGCATTAATTCATTAATGCACCCCAACCTCTCATGTCAGACCTGTTGTTGTGGTCACTGGATATGCCGAGAGGTTCCGGGCAGAATTACACCATAACTCAGTCTGACCTCGGGTTTCAAGCGTGATATGACCACTACCCACATTGGATCCTATTGTTTACAGTGACTGGATTTGTCGGGCGGTTCCGGGAAGAATTACACTGCAAACTCAACCCAACCTCGAGTTAGCCATTTTCAAGTTCATTCTAGTGTCATGTCCATGTTCAAATTTCATGTCAAGTTCGTGTCAAGTTTCATGGCAAGTTTCATGTTTCAACTTATGCCTATTATCAAGTTCATGATTCATGTTCATAACCAATTCACGTTTTGCCTAATATACCCAAATCGTATTCCCATCGCATGTAAACGTGAATCGATCTAAATTACAAGTAAATCCAGATCCAGAAATAAAGGGAATAACATCAAAACTGTGATAGGCAAAAAAGACGAGCATAAAGTGATAAAAGGGATTACAAGACTAGCATGATATAACTTGAGATAATTGGTTACAACATCACTGGCATATAGAAAATAATAGGATTTCAAATCTAGCATAATAAGGTGATAGTCATGGCATAAGGTAATAGTCCCAAACTTGTAAATAATAGGCAGATTCAACATCATAGGCATGATAATGTTATGGACATGAAAGAGTTTGATTTACAACATGAATAGGTCCAAACTTATTTCATAGCAATATTCCCAAATGTCAAGATCCAAGATGGAAACTAGAATAGATGTGAATCGATTATCATACTTAAGTCCAATTTCACTTTATCTCATGTCCAAATTACAATTAACAAGTTTAAATCTCAAAGTAACTAGAACTTACAGATCATGGACTAAGAAATTGAGACGCAGGAGTTGAATCTATAAACTAGTCTTCAAATTGTTGAATCGTTGAATCTCGGTTTGATTGTAGAAGAAAATCCCCAATATGCAATTCCTAGCCGTAGTCTACAAGAAATAGTCTTCATGTTTTATTTTAATTTATTTATTTCAATTATTTCAGAGGTAGCATAAGGAGAGAGTAAAATGGTGTAAAGAGAATGGGGCTAGGGGGCTGTAACGACCCAGAAAATCTGAACCAATTTAAAAATTTTAAATTGGATAAAATAATGGATTTTAAATATTTAAAATAATAGCAATATAAACTAAGTTTGAATCGACGTTTGAAAATGAATATAATTAATTATAATTATAAACAAGGCCTGAAATGGCGCTGCAGTTTCAAAAATTGAATTCAAACTTTGTCGGGCTGTATCGGGTGCAAAACAAAACGGATTTTAGTGAACCAAAAATATTTAAATCTGTTAGTGAATACCTTTCTAACGAATCTGAAAAATCGAAGTTTCATAACAGAAAGCAAAAGTTATGGCCAAATGAATTTTCAGAAAGGTCGCTATGGAATTTATATAGCCCGTGAAATTGGCCATTTTGCAAACGACCTTGGAATTCGACGAAACCACTTTTGTTGGATCCGGGATGTGAAGTTATTGCTAGGTTTCAAATTTCATAATTTTTGAAGCTAGTATGTGAGCGTGGCAAAGGAAAACGTGTTTTGGTCAATTACAGTTAAATTGGATCGACCAGAAATGGGCCTTTTCGCAAACGGTCTCAGAATTCGACGAAACTAGTTTTGTTGGGACCGTATCGTCAAAACATAGCTAGATTTATTTTTCTGGAATTTTTCGAATCAGTTTGTGGCCCCGGAAAATTGAAATGTACGTTCAAATCGAATATTGAATGTTTTATATTTTAATTTAATGGAAACTGACTGAAACAGTCGAATGGGCCAACGAAACATATCCCATTGTGTCCGGAATGGGGGTAAAACGCTAGGGACGATAGTCGTTGGGTTTGGATTGGGGTTCGTGGGCGAAAGGGGTATTTTGGAGATTTTAAAAATTATAAAATAAAAAATATCATTGGTCAACCCTATTCTTTCTCTCTCCCTGTATAACAGCGAACGACGACGAAAATTGCTCCAACCTTCCCCCTCATTTTCCGATCAATCCACGCACCATTGGACCTCGACCCAGTTGAGGATTTTGTAGCCCTCGTCGAGCTCTTCAAATCCATACCTGGAGCATCCCCTATCGCTGCGCCATCGTCGAGTTTCGAGCCGAGGAAGTGGCCCACTTTCGAGCGCCGCCGTGACTGGTGGGGACCACCGAGCTGGACGAGACAACCGGGCGCGGGGAGCTGCTTCCAAGCCCTTTCGAGTGGCGAAGGCCGATCGACGTATCGTTGCACGGATTTCGCGAAAAGTCCAAACCTAGTTTTGAACGATTTCTGAAAGGTACGGCTGTGTATATTTTAAATCAGTTTCAACACTTTTAAACCGTTGCAAACTTTGAAAAATCATATCTTTTTCGTTTCTTGAAGAAATTCGATGAAACATGAAACATCGTGACTGTGTGGACGTCTTCTACATTTTAGAAGAGATCGCATATTTTTCTGAGCCTTCTGCTATTTTTGGTGGAGTGGAACCCAATATGAGATTTCTAATTTGTAAACGATATGGAAAACGACGATGTATAAATTATATGATCGATGTATGAGTTATATAAGCGTTGTACACCTCATGTATAAGCGTTGTATAAGTTGTACGTTCGATGTATAAGTTATATATGCGTTGTAAAAATTATATATGTGTTGAAATAGATGTGAATTGCTATATATAAATAAATAAATATATATATAAATATATACGCCCCTCGTCCACAAACCATGGACGATATTTATTGGTTGTGATTGGTGTGAAAATTGATTGATAGCGAATGGTTGATTGGGATTGTTTGTGGTTGATATTGATTGATTGTGGTTGAAAAATACCCGTTTGTGGTTGAGAAATATTTGGTTGAAACCACATAGGATTAGTTTGTGGAAATGAAATAAATATATACATACCGCCTGCGTGCGAACTAGATGCATGATCCCCATTGTCAAAAACCGCGAGGTTTTAAGGTAGAGCGAGGAGCCGTACTAGGGACGGTCCCGGTTTTAACTACCTTGCCGTTATGCTGCCGAAATTTTGAATAATATTCATGTGTTTAAATTATTTTCATTTGTTGAAACTATATTTATTCGTTGAATAGAAACCCTTCATGTGTTGAGTCGATATTCATTCATTGGATAGAAATTCATGTGTTGAATGGTGTTCGTGTTTTAAATATAAAAATCACATTTTTATCTATTTATATAAACTATAGAAAACCTTCATGTGTTGAATCGATATTCATTCGTTGAATTGAAATTCATGTGTTGAATGGTGTTCGTGTTTTAAATATAAAAATCACCTTTTTATCTATTTATATAAACTATAGAAAACCTTCATGTGTTGAATCGATATTCATTCGTTGAATTGAAATTCATGTGTTGAATGGTATTCATATTTTGAAATAAATTGTTTTATAATAAAAATCACATTTTTATCATCTATATGAAATGTATAAAATAATCCCGTTTTGAAAGAAATTGTTTTATAATAAAAATCCTATTTTTTTTTACCTATATGAACTATATAAAATAATAGTGTTTTGAAATGAATTGGTTTCCAACAAAAAAAACACATTTTTATTATATACATGAATTGCTAAAAATAGTGAAGTGTTGAAATAGAAGACAGATGGATAAAAATATCATTTTTATCAAATGTATGAAAAGAATATAGCTTTGAAATCGAAGAATCGATATATATATGTGTATATATATATATATATATATATATATAGAATTAAAATATATCGAATAATGACGCTGCAGTTCGTATTTTGAAACCGTGATTTCAAACGATTAGTACGGGAGATCTGACCAACGGATTTTCCTGAAATCACAACCGTCGGGTTCGCTTTGGAAATATCTTTCCAACGGCACCAACTTTGTAAAAATCCAACGGTTGGATTGTCTGGAATGTTTAATTCAAATCTTAAGAAGAACAACGCCAGAATCGACTATATTTATATATATATATAAATATAATTATATTTAATCTAATAACGACGCTGCAGTTCGTATTTTGAAATCGAAACTTCAAACGATTATACCGGGAGATCCGACCGTCGGATTTTCCCGAAACTGGAACCGTTGGATTCGTTTTGAAAAGATCTTTCTAATGATGTAAATTTTGTGAAGATCCAACGGTTAGATTTTCGGATATGTGTAAATCAAATCTGAAGAAAAAAAGCGCCACGGCCGCGTTATGGCCCGAAGCGTCGTTTTAAATATATTGGCTATTTTAAAATAAATAAAAATAGTGATAAATCGTTATAAATTATTATAAACGATATGGATGTGAAATTTAGAAACTAACTGAAGGTTGGCTAAGTCGAATGGTTTCCTGGGTGTTGATCTGATGTTGGTTTCGGCCTTCGGTGTTAATATTTGGGAAATCGTTCTCTTACTGATTGACGGTTAGTGACTAATGAATTGAAATGATGCATATGTATGTTAGTGCTGCACTTGTTTATTATATATGCGAGTTGCTCAGAAAGACCGGGTTTATCCCATTCTGAATAACTGAATCGACGATAAGAAGTCGAAGATGAAGACGAGAGTTGAAGACCGATCTTCACCTTGTTTGGATGGTCACTGAGGTCCTGATTGGGAGGCATCCCGAAATATGGATAATTAGTGGTGCTCATCCAGACGTACGTGGGAATCGATGAATATGTGAGGTATTTAGTGCCTCCGGATTCGTTCAGACCTAGAACGGACTTGCAAATGGACGGTGTGTCTGACATTGGATTTTATTCTATGTTGATTGATCTCTGTTAAGTATACATCTGTTTGGCGGTGGAGAATTTATTCTTTTGCTTAACGCCCTTCTCTGAAACGCACGAGCTCAAAGGTTGTATATCGATGGACATCAGTCGCATGGCATGAATTGTTAGTGTGGCATGCCTAAGTGGCAAATGATCAAGGCTTCTGTTGAAAAGCAAAGTCTTGTGGTGATGATCAAAGCCCCGCCTGTGTGGCGTAGCTTTGTGTATAATGTGAATTCGCGAGCCTCACACCCCGGTATGAACCAGAAACGGGAGAAGGACCTCAGGGAGGGCATGCATTTGTTTCTAGCTAGGGTGGTGTCAGTGACCTACCAGCCCTGACATTTATATACTTTTCACCTGTGTGGTTGTTGCTGTTGCGAGGCGCCTCGGTTTGATCGGACGATCCGGGTCCGATGGAGTCATTCGTTGGCTCGTTTACGCCCCAAAGGGCGGGGAAACGCATTGTTCAGGCATAATAATCCACATCGGTGGACCGGCCCTGTCGCTCCAAGGCTTGCCTGCGCGCTTGCCTGTGGCTCGGGCTAGAGAGTCACGAATTCGGTAAGGACTATCTTTTGCCTTGGTTCATGACGGAAATCCAATTTCCAAATACGACATCGTGCGGTTTTGATTGTATATATATTTGGCGACATAGTGGCATGGGACGCTCATGTCGTCTATGATTGATAGTTATGATTTGAAATTGTTTTTGAAACAAATAAACACTAGTAATAATATCAAATGCTTTTGTTTTATTCGTATCAAGCATATTTTGGCCATTATAAGGTAAAACTCTATCCTCCGGTTTGCGTTGCATTGTGTGATGGGAACTGAGTCTTATAATGGCTTCACTTTTGTAAAAAGCAATTGCGATATTTAAAAGAAAGATTTGTTTTTAAAGCACTGGCAATCCAATGGAGTAAACCTGTTCCACGAAAGTGGCGTGGTCCTGTGATTAGCCATATATTAAATGTGTTGAGTAGATTTCTCATACCAGTCCCATGACTGACTCGTAGTTTGTTTCACTTTCAAACTCGGGTGCCCCTTTTTCTACACGGGCAGCCTTGTATTCAAGTTTAGCTGGTTCTTTCTGGATAGCTGGAGCTGAAGATGGATTATATTATTTATCTCTTTTTATGCTGTTCAGCTCCTATTGTACATTATGTTTGTTTTCCGCTGTAGACATATATGTATAGCTGAACTGTATTTGTACTAAGTATGATCCTGTATACTGTGTAACTCTGATGATTACTTTTATCCAGTATATTCTATTGTTCATTATCTGGTGTATTTATTTAATTCAGTTCTGCTATTATCTGTTTCTGTGTTATATTCCAAAGATAACCCTTGTCTCCGTCTGTACGGGAAATGGGGTCGTCACAACGTGGTATCAGAGCTTTGGTTAAGCTTAGTTCTGGAATATAACATATTAACGAACTCGTCAGAAATAGAACCAGTAGTGTTCTAGGACGGGTAACTCTATACAGATAGGATCAGTAATATCCTTGTATGAGTAAAGCAGAATGAAATTACACCTCGATAGACACATTTACATTTGAAGTATTTGTTTCTATGTTTAAAAAATATCTTTTCTGTGACCTGACACTTTGTCTGCTAATTGCAGACGCTCTAGAAAATGAGTGCCAGAAACAGAAGAAGTAATACTGACCCGGATATAGAAGCTCTATTTATGGAATATAGAAATCTGGGTGGAAAACCCTTCACGGGTGAAGAATCAATTATGAAAACACAAGCCTGGATTCGTTCGACTGAGAAAATCTTTGAAGGATTAAAGCTGAGGGATGACCAGAAAAGATTACTGGCCTCCTGGGCACTCAAAGACGAAGCTTTATTCTGGTGGGATTCTGTTGTTAAGGATAATCCAGAAGGTGATATCACCTGGGATAGATTCAAAGTGATTTTCCTGGAAAGATTTACTCCTCTAGAAGCAATTGAGCGACTATGTGATGAATTTTCATATTTGATACAAGGAGATATGACCATTCCCGAATATCATAAGAAATTCAATGAACTTTCCCACTTTGCTCCTCATCTAATTGAGAATCCGAAGAGGAAGAATATGAGATTTATCAACAGGCTTCAAAGAAAATATCAGAACAGTGTAATGAGGAATGTGAAGCTCCCCTTCTCTGAAATGATATACATGGCTTACCAGTACGAAGATCTAAACAAGAAAGGTATGTTACAGTACGAAGAGGAAGTCAGCTCTAGTAATAAAATTGAGTCTGAAACTGATCGTCCTGAGGCAAGTACAACGTCTGAGGTCAGTAAGAAGCCCAGTGCCAAGAGGAAAAGGGCCAAATCTGAGAAGAAACCAGTAACGACAACTGTATGCTCTAACTGCAATAAGCAAGGACATCTCTCGATAAGTTGCCGATCTCTAAAGAAACCAAAAAGGGATGAATCTAAATCCAAGAATAAGTTTCAAGTGACCCGAGAGTGCAATCTTTGTCATAAGACTGGTCATATAAAGAGAGACTGCTGGATGTTGAAAAAGACCAAAACGGTTCAAGTAAATGAAGTAGCAGAAACCTCAGCACCCTCAGATAGTCAGGGAAGGTCTGATGTTTTAGAAGGCACGCTTAATGCCAAAAATATTCCAGTTAAAGTACTGTTTGACACCGGCGCATCACGAAGCTTTATTTCAAAGAATGCAGCTAAGAAGTTAGATTTGAAATTGAGGAAGCTCAAAGAACCAATGACTGTCCAAAATCCGGTTGGGGGTTCCATCGATCTCAGTTGGGTTTGTGCAGTACCTATCTCTTTCTCCTGCTATAAATTCCCTACTATCTCCATCGTCATGAATTTTAAGGAGTTTGATCTTATATTGGGGTTGGATTGGCTAACCAAATATGAAGCTGAGGTTAGATGCGCCGAGAGAGTGGTTAAAGCAAAGGCCCAATCGGGGAATTATATAACCATACCATGTGAAGGCCCGACTTCAAATAGAAAAGATTTCTGGTCAGCTCTCGATGTTTCTCCAGCTCAAATAGAAAATATCCCAGAAGTCACAGAGAATATTCCTAACCTCATCAAAGACATTCCTGTCGTCAAGAACTATGCGGATGTGTTCGAAGAAGTTGTTCGCTTACCTCCGCAAAGAGAAATAGATTTCAAAATTGCTTTAATTCCGAATGCAAGGCCGGTAGTTCACGCTATTCGAAGAATGTCCTTGAAAGAGAAAGAGGAATTAGACAATCAAACACGACAGCTAGTATGGAAAGGTCTGATCAGGCCTAATTTCTCTGATTGGGGAGCAGCAGTGGTGTTTGTCCCAAAGTCAGACGGTACTCTGCGACTATGTGTAGATTATCGTGATTTGAACAAGCAGACTATAAAGAACAAATATCCATTGCCGCGAATAGATGATTTGTTGGATCGCTTAAATGGAGCACAGGTATTCTCAAGGATGGACCTAGCTACAGGCTTCCATCAACTTCGAATTGCCGAAGAGTGTGTTCCAATGACAGCATTCAGAGGTCCTGACTTATTCTACGAGTGGTTAGTAATGTCGTTCGGCTTATGTAACGCTCCAGCTTACTTCGTCGATCTGATGAATAGAGTGTTCAGAGGGGTTTTGAATAAATTTGTTCTGGTTTTCATTGACGATATTCTAATCTTCTCTAAATCAAAGGCAGAACATGAAAAGCATCTGGAACAGGTTCTAGAAATTCTGAGAAGGAACGTTCTAAAAGCCAAACTATCCAAATGTATATTCTGGCAAGATGAAGTAAAATTTCTGGGCCACGTCGTATCGAAAGAAGGAATTGCTGTGGATCCAAGCAAAATCACAGCTATTCAGAATTGGAAACAGCCCAGTACCCCCACTGAAGTCCGCAGTTTTCTCGGATTGGCTAATTATTATCGGAAATTCGTTAAGGACTTTTCGAAGATATCTTGTCACTTAACGAAGCTTACAAAGAAGCATTCTAAATTCAAGTGGACTCCAGAAAGTGAGGAGGCTTTTGAAGAGCTAAAGTTAAGATTAACGACAGCTCCAATGTTAACCATCATCAATGGCAATCAGGATTTGAAAGTCTGGACTGATGCTTCTAGAGAAGGCCTTGGCGCCGTGTTAATGCAAAGGGGTCAAGTGATTGCGTATGCTAGCCGTCAGTTGAAGCCACATGAAAAGAACTACGTAACTCATGATCTTGAGTTATTGGCTATAGTATTCGCTTTGAAAATTTGGAGACACTATCTGCTGGGTGAGAGGTTTGAACTGTATACAGACCATCAGTCATTAAAGTATCTGTTCACTCAGAAAGACCTGAATCTGAGGCAGCAACGTTGGCTGGAGTTTCTTGCAGCATATGATTTTGAAATTCTATACACTCCAGGGAAAGCCAATGTCGTGGCCGATGCGTTAAGCCGAAAGAATGAAATGATCGCCAGCTTTATCATTGCGACTTCGTTGATTGACAAGATATCAGCTCTCCAAAAAGACGACCAATTTATTAAAGGAATGAGTCAGCGAATTCGTGAAGGCAATGCTTCGGATTTCCAGCTCGACAGCGAAGGGATTCTTAGGTTAGAAGGACGAATTTGTGCCCCAGAAATTCCTGAACTCAGAAGAGATGTGCTTGATGAATGCCACAAATCTAAGCTCAATATCCATCCGGGTGTGAGTAAAATGTATAACGATATCAAGCGCACATTCTGGTGGAAGTCGTTAAAGAGAGACATCTCGATATATGTTAGTCGATGCCCTACTTGCCAGCTAGTCAAAGCGACCAACAGAAACTGACTGGATTGTTACAACCGCTAGACGTTCCTGGTTGGAAGTGGGAACATATTTCTATGGATTTCATTGATGGTCTGCCCAGAACCAGAAAAGGGAATGACAGTATTTGGGTGATCGTAGATCGCTTCATGAAGACCGCCCATTTCATACCTGTTAGATCAAATAGAACTGCTCAGAGTCTAGCGCAGATATACTTCAGGGAAATTGTTAGACTACATGGAGTGCCGCTCAGTATAGTTAGTGATAGAGATACAATATTTACTAGCAAATTCTGGGAGGCATTTCAAGTCGAGCTGGGAACGAAGCTGAACTTGAGCACCGCTTATCATCCTCAGACAGACGGCCAGACTGAGAGGGTGAATCGTATTTTAGAAGATCTATTGCGGGCTTGTGTTCTAGATTTTGGTGGATCGTGGGAAGACCATCTGCATTTGGTTGAATTCTCTTATAACAACAGCTACCAGGCGAGCTGAAAATGTCGCCATTTGAAGCATTATACGGTAGACCGTGCCGATCTCCTGCTTGTTGGGTCGAACCCGGTAATAGACTTGTGTTGGGGCCTGATATGATTCGAGAAGCTGCCAACAAAGTCGATTTTATTAAGAAGCGATTACTCGCCGCTCAAAGCCGACAAAAGAGCTATGCCGATAGAAGAAGAAGAGATATATCCTTTGTTGTTGGCGACTACATATATTTGAAAGTATCGCCAATGAGAGGAGTTATCTGGTTCGGTAAAACTGGAAAGTTGGCGCCCAAATTCATTGGTCTGTTTCCTATTCTGGAACGGATCGGAACTCTCGCTTATAGGGTCAAATTGCCTGACTGGTTGCCTGGAGTTCATGATGTATTTCATATATCTCAACTTCGAAAGCACTTTCATGATCCAGACTTGATCGTGGAAGAAGCAGCTCAGCAGGATATTGAAATTACTCCAGAATTAGCTGTGAGACGAGAGCCGCTAAAGATCATCGGCAAAGAGACCAAAGAACTGAGGAACAAGAAGGTTCACTTAGTAAAAGTGCAATGGAGTGGAGATCCGCGAGATTGTACTTGGGAAACTGAGGAGAGCATTCAGAAAGCCTATCCCAGATGCCGAGTAGATATCTCTGATTGACTCCGGTGCAAGGTACATTTACCATACCTTGCATTACCAATCAGTTCTCTATTCTGTTGTTATTTTCTTTCTATGGATGTGCACTTTTAATTCTATAGTCTGAATGATTTTAAAAGAATATAGGAATTAATTTGTATGATTTTGAAAAGTTAAAAACAAATTGCTTGTTGTTTGCGTTGTGTGATAGTAGATTTGATTTATTAAATTATTAAAACGATAGTTAATTTAATCAATAGCAGAATGAATGGTAGAATTTATTCGATTATGTCACACATTGAACTGATTAGAAAATAAATAGAAATATATACATGTGCATTTTATATATTTGAACAGGTAAATGGATTAGCTGTTGAGTAAAGATTTTATTTGCGTGCTCGACAAATAGGTAAACCTTAATGAGTTGGATGCGAAATATTATTATATCAACTCCTGTGAATGCCATTGGATGCGGAGTGCTGGTTTTTCTGTGTGAAATAATAAACGTCGCCATAGGATAGTAACAATTAATTTTGAACTACAGTACATGGCATACTTCAGAAGATAGGCATACTTCATCATATACCACATAAGCATTTGGAGCTTGTGTGACGAGGTGGAAGATTTACCATACAAGCGAAAGGCTTGTATGGCGACGATTATATTTTACAGGTTGAACTGATGACTGATATGGACTATTTAAATTGTAACGATTAAATTGCTAGATTAATAAAAAAAACCACGGGTCTGGAGTTGACAATAATCACGTCTCTCTAGTTATTAGATACGGCACATGGACTATTTATTTCCCACACGGGGCAGGGTGACGAGAATTTATTCTCTGGAGTTATTATCAATACACGCTTCCCTGTAAACACCAGAATATATCACTATAAATATGTGTATGCTTATTAGGATTTATTGGGTACCTAATACAACCCAATAAATTTCCAAACCTCTCTCCGTACAAAGGAGGTTATGGCGAAATTTTTCGAAAATTCCGGGTGTTAGCCAAATTTTTGAAGAATTTGAAAATTCTCAGAAACTGAGAAGTTGGAGAATTGAAGCCAGATCGAACGTAGAGTTGACTAATCAAACCACTTTCGACTTTGTTCCTTTTCGGGGACGAAAAGTTTTAAGTGGGGGAGATTGTAACGACCCAGAAAATCTGAACCAATTTAAAAAATTTAAATTGGCTAAAATAATGGATTTTAAATATTTAAAATAATAGCAATGGAAACTAAGTTTGAATCGACATTTGAAAACGAATATAATTAATTATAATTATAAACAAGGCCTGAAATGGCGCTGTAGTTTCAAAAATTGAATTCAAACTTTGTCGGGCTGTACCGGGTGCAAAACAAAATGGATTTTAGTGAAACCAAAAATATTAAAATCTGTTAGTGAATACCTTTCTAACGAATCTGAAAAATCGAAGTTTCATAGCGGAAAGCAAAAGTTATGGCCAAATGAATTTTTAGAAAGGTCGCTATGGAATTTATATAGCCCGTGAAATTGGCCATTTTGCAAACAACCTCGGAATTCGACGAAACCACTTTTGTTGGATTCGGGATGTGAAGTTATTGCTAGGTTTCAAATTTCATAATTTTTGAAGCTAGTATGTGAGCGTGGCAAAGGAAAACGTGTTTTGGTCAATTACAGTTAAATTGGATCGACCAGAAATGTGCCTTTTCGCAAACGGTCTCAGAATTCGACGAAACTAGTTTTGTTGGGACCGTATCGTCAAAACATAGCTAGATTTATTTTTCTGGAATTTTTCGAATCAGTTTGTGGCCCCGGCAAATTGAAATGTACGTTCAAATCGAATATTGAATGCTTTATATTTTAATTTAATGGAAACTGACTGAAACAGTCGAATGGGCCTACGAAACATATCCCATTGTGTCCGGAATGGGGGTAAAACGCTAGGGACGACAGTCGTTGGGTTTGGATTGGGGTTCGTGGGCGAAAGAAGTATTTTGGAGATTTTAAAAATTATAAAATAAAATAAAAAAATATCATTGGTCAACCCTATTCTTTCTCTCTCCCCGTATAACAGCGAACGACGACGGAAATTGCTCCAACCTTCCCCCTCATTTTCCGATCAATCCACACACCATTGGACCTTGACCCAGTTGAGGATTTTGTAGCCCTCGTCGAGCTCTTCAAATCCATACCTGGAGCATCCCCTATCGTTGTGCCATCGTCAAGTTTCGAGCCGAGGAAGTGGCCCACTTTCGAGCGCCGCCGTGACTGGTGGGGACCACCGAGCTGGACGAGACAACCGGGCGCGGGGAGCTGCTTCCAAGCCCTTTCGAGTGGCGAAGGCCGATCGACGTATCGTTGCACGGATTTCGCGAAAAATCCAAACCTAGTTTTGAACGATTTCTGAAAGGTACGGCTGTGTATATTTTAAATCAGTTTCAACACTTTTAAACCATTGCAAACTTTGAAAAATCATATCTTTTTCGTTTCTTGATGAAATTCGATGAAACAGAAAACATCGTGACCGTGTGGACGTCTTCTACATTTTAGAAGTGACCGCATATTTTTCTGAGCCTTCTGCTATTTTTGGTGGAGTGGAACCCAATGTGAGATTTCTAATTTGTAAACTATATGGAAAACGACGATGTATAAATTATATGATCGATGTATGAGTTATATAAGCGTTGTACACCTCATGTATAAGCGTTGTATAAGTTGTACGTTCGATGTATAAGTTATATATGCGTTGTAAAAATTATATATGTGTTGAAATAGAAGTGAATTGCTATATATAAATATATATATATATATATATATATATAAATATATACGCCCCTCGTCCACAAACCATGGACGATATTTATTGGTTGTGATTGGTGTGAAAATTGATTGATAGCGAATGGTTGATTGGGATTGTTTGTGGTTGATATTGATTGATTGTGGTTGAAAAATACCCGTTTGTGGTTGAGAAATATTTGGTTGAAACCACATAGGATTAGTTTGTGGAAATGAAATAAATATATACATGCTGCCTGCGTGCGAACTAGATGCATGATCCCCATTGTCAAAAACCGCGAGGTTTTAAGGTAGAGCGAGGAGTCGTACTAGTGACGGTCCCGGTTTTAACTACCCTGCCGTTATGCTGCCGAAATTTTGAATAATATTCATGTGTTTGAATTATTTTCATTTGTTGAAACTATATTTATTCGTTGAATAGAAACCCTTCATGTGTTGAGTCGATATTCATTCATTGGATAGAAATTCATGTGTTGAATGGTGTTCGTGTTTTAAATATAAAAATCACATTTTTATCTATTTATATAAACTATAGAAAACCTTCATGTGTTGAATCGATATTCATTCGTTGAATTGAAATTCATGTGTTGAATGGTGTTCGTGTTTTAAATATAAAAATCACCTTTTTATCTATTTATATAAACTACAGAAAACCTTCATGTGTTGAATCGATATTCATTCGTTGAATTGAAATTCATGTGTTGAATGGTATTCATATTTTGAAATAAATTGTTTTATAATAAAAATCACATTTTTATCATCTATATGAAATGTATAAAATAATCCCGTTTTGAAAGAAATTGTTTTATAATAAAAATCCTATTTTTTTACCTATATGAACTATATAAAATAATAGTGTTTTGAAATGAATTGTTTTCCAATAAAAAAACACATTTTTATTATATACATGAATTGCTAAAAATAGTGAAGTGTTGAAATAGAAGACAGTTGGATAAAAATATCATTTTTATCAAATGTATGAAAAGAATATAGCTTTGAAATCGAAGAATCGATATATATATATATATATATATATATAGAATTAAAATATATCGAATAACGACGCTGCAGTTCGTATTTTGAAACCGTGATTTCAAACGATTAGTACGGGAGATCCGACCAACGGATTTTCCTGAAATCACAACCGTCAGGTTCGCTTTGGAAATATATTTCCAACGGCACCAACTTTGTAAAAAATCCAACAGTTGGATTGTCTGGAATGTTTAATTCAAATCTGAAGAAGAACAACGCCAGAATCGATTATATATATATATATATAATTATATTTAATCTTATAACGACGCTGTAGTTCGTATTTTGAAATCGAAACTTCAAACGATTATACCGGGAGATCCGACCGTCGGATTTTCCCGAAACTGGAACCGTTGGATTCGTTTTGAAAAGATCTTTCTAATGATGTAAATTTTGTGAAGATCCAACGGTTAGATTTTCGGATATGTGTAAATCAAATCTGAAGAAAAAAAGCGCCACGGTCGCGTTATGGCCCGAAGCGTCGTTTTAAATATATTGGCTATTTTAAAATAAATAAAAATAGTGATAAATCGTTATAAATTATTATAAACGATATGGATGTGAAATTTAGAAACTAACTGAAGGTTGGCTAAGTCGAATGGTTTCCTGGGTGTTGATCTGATGTTGGTTTCGGCCTTCGGGGTTAATATTTGGGAAATCGTTCTCTTACTGATTGACGGTTAGTGACTAATGAATTGAAATGATGCGTATGTATGTTAGTGTTGCACTTGTTTATTATATACGCGAGTTGCTCAGAAAGACTGGGTTTATCCCATTCTGAATAACTGAATCGACGATAAGAAGTCGAAGATGAAGACGAGAGTTGAAGACCGATCTTCACCTTGTTTGGATGGTCACTGAGGTCCTAATTGGGAGGCATCCCGAAATATGGATAATTAGTGGTGCTCATCCAGACGTACGTGGGAATCGATGAATATGCGAGGTTTTTAGTGCCTCCGGATTCGTTCAGACCCAGAACGGACTTGCAAATGGACGGTGTGTCTGACATTGGATTTTATTCTATGTTGATTGATCTCTATTAAGTATACATCTGTTTGGCGGCGGAGAATTTATTCTTTTGCTTAACGCCCTTCTCTGAAACGCACGAGCTCAAAGGTTGTATATCGATGGACATCAGTCGCATGGCATGAATTGCTAGTGTGGTATGCCTAAGTGGCAAATGATCAAGGCTTCTGTTGAAAAGCAAAGTCTTGTGGTGATGATCAAAGCCCCGCCTGTGTGGCGTAGCTTTGTGTATAATGTGAATTCGCGAGCCTCACACCCCGGTATGAACCAGAAACGGGAGAAGGACCTCAGGGAGGGCATGCATTTGTTTCTAGCTAGGGTGGTGTCAGTGACCTACCAGCCCTGACATTTATATACTTTTCACATGTGTGGTTGTTGCTGTTGCGAGGCGCCTCGGTTTGATCGGACGATCCGGGTCCGATGGAGTCATTCGTTGGCTCGTTTACGCCCCAAAGTGCGGGGAAACGCATTGTTCAGGCATAATAATCCACATCGGTGGACCGGCCCTGTCGCTCCAAGGCTTGCCTGCGCGCTTGCCTGTGGCTCGGGCTAGAGAGTCACGAATTCGGTAAGGACTATCTTTTGCCTTGGTTCATGACGGAAATCCAATTTCCAAATACGACATCGTGCGGTTTTGATTGTATATATATTTGGCGACATAGTGGCCTGGGACGCTTATGTCGTCTATGATTGATAGTTATGATTTGAAATTGTTTTTGAAACAAATAAACACTAGTAATAATATCAAATTCTTTTGTTTTATTCGTATCAAGCATATTTTGGCCATTATAAGGTAAAACTCTATCCTCCGGTTTGCGTTGCATTGTGTGATGGGAACTGAGTCTTATAATGGCTTCATTTTTATAAAAAGCATTGCGATATTTAAAAGAAAGATTTGTTTTTAAAGCGCTGGCAATCCAATGGAGTAAACCCGTTCCACGAAAGTGGCGTGGTCCTATGATTAGCCATATATTAAATGTGTTGAGTAGATTTCTCATACCAGTCCCATGACTGGCTCGTAGTTTGTTTCACTTTCAAACTCGGGTGCCCCTTTTTCTACACGGGCAGCCTTGTATTCAGGTTTAGCTGGTTCTTTCTGGATAGCTGGAGCTGAAGATGGATTCTATTATTTATCTCTTTTTATGCTGTTCAGCTCCTATTGTACATTATGTTTGTTTTCCGCTGTAGACATATATGTATAGATGAACTGTATTTGTACTAAGTATGATCCTGTATACTGTGTAACTCTGATGATTACTTTTATCCAGTATATTCTATTGTTCATTATCTGGTGTATTTATTTAATTCAGTTCTGCTATTATCTGTTTCTGTGTTATATTCCAAAGATAACCCTTGTCTCCGTCTGTACGGGAAATGGGGTCGTCACAGGGGTTGTTTATATAGGGTTAGATGAACGAACCTAGACAGAAAACGAGACCAGAAACATTAAGATGAACTTAGACTCAAAACTGGGTTTCAGCACCAGGTCGACCCCCAGGTCGACCATAGGGTCAAGTTGGTCCTTGGGAGGTCGACCATAGTATCGACCACCAGGTCGACCTGGTCCTGGGCGGGAAAATTCCCGCCCAGTCTGCGCTGGGGTTTGAATTCGAATTTTGAATTCAAATTCGAGCAGTTTTCTGTTCTGAAAATTCCTGAAACTTCGGAGTGTCATATCTCCCTCATACGGAATCCGTTTTTCGAAAACTCGGACTCGTTTCCAAGCAGAATTTCGAGATGAACACAATGACGCAATCCATTCCCCTTGTTTCTTATTTTAAAATTTAATTATACCTTGATTTATGGTTTTAACATGTTATTAAAATACGGGTTGTAACAGAAACCGTATGCTCTAGTTATATATTTTATTTTTACTTTTATTTTATTTGGGCTTCAACGTTTTTCCCAGCCCAAACCAAATCCCCTAAGCCACACCTGCTCTTAATCATTTTTTTTTCTTCAATTTAAAAGCACACTCCAGTATAAAAACAACCCAACTGCCTACTGCGTTTTTTCATGGCTAACGCGTTACCGTTACTCCACTGTTTTTCAATCGCAACCCATCACATATTGCATTGCCTCCCATCTGGAACCTAAACCATGGAAAAAAGGAACAACCCAATATTGCATACACCTAAGCCTGCTTCAAAATATTATCCGACCCGCTCTCTTATCTTCCCTATCGCGAGCTGAATCACCTCCATCCCATCAACTTCAACTCGCGCTCACTCCTTCGTTTCTTTATGAAGTCCAGATTTAACATTTCCAGTCCATTGCTCATCCTATACGATATACGTCCCTCACCTTAACAAGACACTCGATCACTTCTCACCATTGCGTCGCACAGCTCATCACCTTAGAACAACATGTCGAGGTCGAAATGTTATCTGATTATCACCAGCGACTGTAATCATCCGCCGTAATCCCCTGCTCGGGAGATTGAGCATCACCAATGTCAATCACGGTCTTTAAAACGGGCACAAAAATGAAGCTGCTTCCTCTATGATTCCATATATATTTATTGAAAGGAATGAGATTCTATAGCTTGCATTTTATTATTTTCTTACATTAGTTTTGCGGTTTTCATCCTGAAATAGCCGTGAAAACTCTGTATTTATAGAACTTTAAATCCTTGCTTCACAAGGAATAGAGTGAGCGGGTTAGCTGTGCACATGCCTGCTTCCATCATAATATAGGTTCTGTTCACTTTACTAGGCTTGTACAAAAATCTTGGTGAGTTGATTTGCAATCGCTTACTTTCATTTGCATGTGCCTTTTAGTTAGGTCGGCAGTTTGACTTTGATAGTACAGGCTATCATGAATTTCCTACATCTTAAGCTGCTTGGCTCAGGGGGTATGCGGCAAGTTTTGAAACAGAAAGATTTGTATTTTTATTCAAATGTTTGGAGACATCCGTGTCGATATTGAGACAAGGAGGCATGCTATTAGGTTTGCAGTTCTCTTTGGTCTGATGTTTGAAAAGGCATGCTATTAGGTCTGTAGTTCTCTCGACAAGTGATTTCAGTGTAGTGTAGGGTGCATCGTAGGCATGTGTGAAAAATGACAGGTCTTCTGATTTGAATATACATTGCAGGTTGGTTCCTTTGGTACGAAGTTGGTAGGAGGACATACGTAGCATTCTTCACTTTAGTGTGAAGTTATAGTGACGGTAAGTTGTGCATATGTCTTAATCTAAGATTTAGCTATCAATGCCATGAACTTTCACTTCGTATATAGGTCTATATACAGGACTGCACTGTATGAGACTAGGAAATGAAGTATCACACATATCTACACAGTTGCATTTCATTTTATTTTTCTTAATTTGATTTTCAACATTTGCATACTTTAATTGTTGCATTGTCTCTTATGTTCACATCAATATATCATTCGTATCTTCTTGACAAAATAAGCGAATGGTGTCAAATGATAATATATGGACTAGATGAGTGAATGGTACATATGTAGGCACGACATGGGTTATTGTATACATATGAAATTGTATGCTGTATCAACTACATAGAATACCGTTTAATTACCGACCATTACATACAACAATAAAAATATGATTGTGTCAACCGATGTGTCACGATTCCAAAAATATAATAAAAAAGACAAGTTAACATATTTCGTGAAACCGCAAAATGTGGATATAGGGTGCAAAATAGTTCAAAATAAAAAGTGCTTATTTTCCAACTTAAAAATTACAGTAAAATTCTAAAAATTAAATTAATAATACATCTCAAATATCTTGTCCAAATTCAAATTAAATAATTTATTATAATTAAATTACCGTTATGGTTTATAAACGATTTTATAGCAACTATTTGAAATTTTGATTTGGACATAACTTACAATCTATAAAGCGAAATCTCCATATTTCACTTCCATTAGAAAAATACAGTTAATTAGATTCTAACGTTTCTTGTTTTGAAGAAATCCGACTTATAATGAATCTTGTATAGTCGGTTAAAGTTCAAATCGAAATATTATGAATTGTCGCGACATTACGATCTCGATTATAATTAATATTATAATAAATACGTTATATCATTGTTTAAATAGAAAATTTGTTATTTATGTCGAATTTAAAATCAATTTAATTCTTACACTATCCAATTCACACAACATTGTTAATTCACTATTTCTTACCAATAAATTTATTATTCCATTATTTATATTTATTTAAATATTCAAAATATTTAAATTCAAACCATTTAATTCTCAAACCGCTATATATTAAAATAATTATATTAATCAATTATTAAATCACCAAAATTTAGGGATGTTACATTCCTTCCCCCTTAAAAGAATTTCGTCCGCGAAATTACTAAGGTAGAAAATTTGCTACAAACCCTTATTAACTAGGTTAAAATAATTTGTTTTGCCTCTTTAACTTCAGTTTCAACTAAACCAATTAATTTAAAATATTAGTTCATTCTTACTATCGAAAATGCCCAAAAAATTTGATAATTTTCTAACACTTTAAATTTCTGAAAAATTTCGCTAGCGTCTCGTTTGCACGGCTCAATCGATGTGACTACAACTTGCCTCTTTAGGCCTTCTCCAATCAGAAAAGAATTCAAATAGCCAATCGGCGTTCGATTCTGTCTCTTCCGTTTGCTATCAACTCAGCATATACTCATGCATTCTCTATTGGTTTTCAATCAATTTATCTTTAAATCCAATCTACACTTAAATCCAAGCTAAATCCATTTCAACTCCAATTTCAATTCTCATTCAAATTCTGATTTAAATTCAGATTTAATTCTACTGATTTTACTCTTGCACGAATTCTGATTGGTTATTTATAGTCATCTCAATTTTAATCTGGTTTGATTATAATAACTACCAACACATTCAATATATATTACCATAATTCCAATGTATAGACTTCTTTTATACCCAATATATATTTTGGGTAAAATTATTTCATTTACCCTCTTTTCAAAACATACTGTGTTGAATTACTCTGTCCATGAGTTTAGAAACACCTATCGACATAGTTTGCATTGCTGTATCGATCAGGATTCATAAACTACTCAACAAACCAATCAACACAATATAAAATGGTTTTTATATCAATTTATAAATACATGCTCATATATATACACTCAAACTCAATCTAGGGTATTACTAACCCCATCTCTACTGAGTTATGCCATAGAGCTAAGGTAATCACTTAACCTCGCTCTGGTACCACTGTAACGATGCAGGGGTTTTCGACTCCGAAAATCAACACAAAACACCATGTTGACTATTCAAATATCGAAAAATACCATATCATTAATAGAAAGAAGTTAGAGGGTGAGAAGTAGAAAGAAAATTAGAATAAAAAAAGAAGAACACAACTGAACTTAACCAGAGTAAATACAAATCTTACAACGGAACGGATAAAATATAATATATAACATAACTTTAAGATATAAACTGTATCTTACATATATCATCAGAGTACATCACATGTAAATCACAGCGGAAATATACTCTATATATAACTAGTACCGAAGCCTCCTGCTCCAAGCTCTCCCAAGTATACCTAAAAAATCCTAACTACTTGCCTGCCCGCACAAATTTGGGCACTCCAAAGTTTAGGGTAAGACAAAAACAAAATAAACTCTGGGTCAGTCAGGGGACTGGTATGAGTAAACTCCAATCATTCGGTTTAACATTCCAAAATCCTTTTTAAAAGAAAAGATAATCGTAAGACCGATCCACACATAAATATGGATGGTTTTTACCTTAGGATAACCCAAAACATTTTTGAAATTGATAATATTCTAATATTATAATAGTGTCTAAATACAGGTAAGTAACAATCTAGCAGAACACTTTCATCTCACGCTCCACATATATAATATATAATCAAAACCGCGGGCGCTTATTGGAGATTGGATTCTGACCATGACAAGGTATGGAACCACCTGCCGATAGTGTATCTCTAGAGAGGAATACACTGGGTTCAACAAGAACGTCTTGTAACCCGGCCACACATGACCGACCACTCATTTCTCTTGAGTGTATCGAATATATTGTCACCTACGGTTGCTAGCAACATAACCATTCTCGGGAGATACGAAAGAGAAAAGAAGCAACAAATGTGAATATTCTCTAGATGGTGACAATACACCCTCATGAGGGCGACCCACATAGCCGTGCTGCCTTCCCGATTCTTGTCATTTCCCAGTTGATGATGCTTGAGATCATAACGTATCTTTTGAAAGATCACACCTCCATTTACTTTGAATGCCACACTATCATACCCACCAAATCACAAATTGATTTCCCCAAAAATACCATGGGTATAAGCTAAGAGAAACGAATTTCTCCGCCACCAAACGTAAGTCTGTTTGAAGAGATCAACTTACGTGATCCATTAGATATACTCTGTCAGACATTTGTCCATACAAGTTGTCCTGGGATTGGACAAACCGAAGGTACTATTCTATAAACCCATCTTAGGCGATTTCTACCTAGGATATCCGGAACAGTCCTTGCATAAACTCCATCTTCAATTATCTTCAATGTATTTGATTCGCAACGCTAATGCCCATATAGAGTGGATTTCAGATAATAAATCCAATCCCGATCTCTCCGTATTGACAACGGAAAATGATCAAAAACTTTGATAGCCAGTGATTTAACTATCAAAGGAAAACATCCATACACACAACGATCTCATTTCCAAATGGAAATTATATCGATCAACCATTAATCAACACCGAGCCCCTTTAGATTAATTTATCAATAATTTATTCACTTCCTCAATCTCCTGTTTCCCCTATTTCTCCAAAATATTTCTCAAAACCCACTTTACCTCACACGATCTTTGGAAAATGTTTCCATCTCTTTTAAATTATTTATTTTCTATATTCAGAAAATATCTCTTTTAAACATAGGGAATCAATTCCATATATTCACAACTCTTATTTTCTATATTTAGAAAATATATGTTATTAACATCGGAAAACATTTACATATCTTACTCACACCTCATTATCCATCGGTCCCCAACCATAAATTAGTAAGAGAACAACTCCTTATGTATTAACCCCGAAGGTCGAAATCAACATCAGATCGATACTCAGAAAGCCAATTCAGCTTAACTAATTTCCAACCAGTTTCTTATCTTAAACTTTATTTCTTAATTTCTAATCAAATCATTTCTTACGCTACTCTCGAATTCGGTTTACGAACCCACTTCTTTTACAGAAAATATTGATTATAACAATAGCATTATAATCCTTGTTTCCCAAACTATTTAACTTTAAAATATAACTTCGATTCGTTACTTTGAATAAATAAATAATATTTAATTAATTAAATAATCTTTAATTAAAAATAGAAAGTAACATTACTTTCCCTCAATTTGATATAATCGAATTTGAACTTATAACTCTCTTACGAATAATCTATATTCGATTAACATTCCAAACCTTGGAATAGATTCATTGTTTCGAGTCAACCCAAATTTCTAATTTCACTTTTGAATTTATCACTTCCATCATTTACCAATTTTCTTTTATCACTATTCCGATTTGAAAAAAGTTTGCTTCTAAACCATTATTCAATTTAAAATGTGAATATTATTTCTTTACAGAAATATGAACTCGTTTTATTAAATCAAATCTTGATTTAAATAATAAATACCATTTATAGGAAAAAAATCCATTTGTCGAGTTATTTTACAAATTGATATTCATATAACTCTTTAAAAATTCCATTTTCACGTCAAATTCTTGTTAATCATATATCAGGTTTATAACTCAATCTTGATTATATACTCAATTATAAAATTATTGGTTTTAAACCAAATATCATTTATGTTGCCAAATTCTGAATTATATAATATATAATTTCTAAAAAAAACAAAATATTCAACAAAGTCGAGTCCTAATTATACATCCTTATGGACTTATTTCAATTCTATTTACATTTCGAACTTGATATAAATTCCATCGTTCATTTGTTGAGACGGTACCCTATTTCCCTTTTAATTCCATTCTTGAATTTGTATTTTCAATTTATTTAATAACAATTATTTCATCCATTTACAAATATCGTTTACAAACCAACTTCTTGTTCTATTTAATTTAAACAAGTTAAAGTGCTCTAGATAATCTAAATTCAATCCTTATATTTTCAAATAATAATTATTCCATTTAATTTCTAATATCAACTACTTGTTTAAATATAATTTAGGACAAGTTATTTAAATCAAATTTCTATTTAAAAATAGATTATTCTTTTTAAACCCCAATTTCTTTCCCAATATATATTCGAATATATTTCACGGTATTTAAATACCAACTATTTCAGGGTCAATGTTATTCTAACATCCCAAACACACAATAATCAACAATGGAGTATTTGTCACATCATATAATGTGTAATATATGAAAACAACAATATAATTGTTGAGAAATCCAGTTGAATCCCTCCAACATATTTCCCTGCATACACAGACGTTAATCAACATAATAACACTAATTTCATGTTGATATGAACTATTATGATAAATGGGATCAATATTTAACTAACGGTAATATATATACATATATATAACGTATCTAAAATTTTAACCAATTAATCAGCAAATCATCCAAACAACCATCACACACAGCATTCGATCATTTTTATCAATATCAAATAACTTTTATAAAATTATGAAATTGGACAGAGTTAGTGAGTTTACTCACCTTGCTTATTAACCGTTAAATAACAGTCAACGTAGGTTGGTTCAATCAAGCGTGTTGTTTTTCCATATTTCAAACGAGCTCCAAATGGCTCCATGTCAGTTCCATTGTATCGCCTACGATCGTACGATCCCAATAGATCGAAAATTGCGAAATTTTGATGTTGTATGTAATGGATATTAAAATTTATAAATTGATACCCTTTTAAATTAATTTAAAACTTACATTACTTAAAGATTTGGGCTTTACTTTAATAACATGGCCCAACGCCACTCTACTCCCGACCCATTACTACTGCTCTCTTCCCTTCCAAAAGTAACGCTACCTCCTGCAAACCAAATATAGCCATCATACATCTTACATCTATTTCTTCCATGTATGTGTGTGTGTGTATATCTAACCGAAACTGGGCTTACCAATACCATCGGCCCGAATGAAATCCCCATCCGCTCCAATCCTTTGACCGTTCCGAAAACTTCCTGCTCCACTTTAGAAACCGTACGCTCTAGTTATATATTTTATTTTTACTTTTAGTTTATTTGGGCTTCAACGTTTTTCCCAGCTCAAACCAAATCCCCCAAGCCACACCCGCTCTCAATCTTTTCTTCTTCTTTAATTTAAAAGCACACTCTAGTATAAAAATAACTCAACTGCCTACTGAGTTTTTTCATGGCTAACGCGTTACCTTTACTCCACTTTTTTTCAATAGCAACCCATCGCGTATTGTGTTGCCTCCCATCTGGAACCTAAACCGTGGAAAAAAGGAACAACCCAATATTGCATACACCTAAGCCTGCTTCATAATATTATCAGACCCGCTCTCTTATCTTCCCCATCACGTGCTGAATCACCTTCATCCCTTCAACTTCAAATCGCGCTCACTCCTTTATTTCTTCATGAAGTCCAGATTTAACATTTCCAATCCATTTCTCATCCTATACGCTATACGTCCCTCACCTTAACGTGATACCCGATCACTTCTCACCATTACGTCGCATAGCTCATCACCTCAGAACACCATGCCGAGGTCAAAACGTTATCTGATCATCTCCAGGTACTGTAATCCTCCATTGTAATCCCCTGCTCGGGAGATCAAGCATCACCAATGTCAATCACAGTCTTTAAAACAGGCACAAAAATGAAGCTTCTTCCTCTGTGATTCCATATATATTTGTTGAAAGGAATGAAATTCTATGGCTTGCATTTTATTATTTTCTTACATTAGTTTTACGGTTTTCATCCTGAAATGGACGTGAGAACTCTGTATTTATAGAATTTTAAATCCTTGCTTCGCAAGGAATAGAGTGAGTGGGTTAGCTGTGCACATGCCTGCTTTCATCATAGTATAGGTTCTGTTCACTTTACTAGGCTTGTACAAAATCTTGGTGAGTTGATTTGCAGTCGCTCACTTTCATTTGCATGTGCCTTTTAGTTAGGTCGGCAGTTTGACTTTGATAGCATAGGCTGTCATGAGTTTCCTACATCATGCGCTTCTTGGCTTACAGGGTATGCGGTAAGTTTTGAAATGGAAGGATTTGTATTTTTATTCAAATGTTTGGAGACATCCATATACGATATGGAGAATATGAGGCATGCTATTAGGTTTGCGGTTCTCATTGGTCTGAAGTTTGAAAAGGCATGCTATTAGGTCTGCAGTTCTCTCGGCAAGTGCTTTCAGTGTAGTGTAGGGTGTGTCGTAGGCGTGTGTGAAAAAAGACAGGCCTTCTGATTTGAATACACGTTGCAGGTTGGTTCCTTTGGTACGAAGTTGGTACGAGGACATACGTAGCATTCTTTACTTTAATGTGAAGTTATAGTGACGATAAGTTGTGCATATGTCTTAGTCTAAGATTTAGCTATCAATGCCATGAACTTTCACTTCGTATATAGGTCTGTATATAGGACTACACTGTACGAGACTAGGAAATGAAGTATCACACATATCTACACAGTTGCATTTCATTTTTTTTTCTTTTGATTTTCAACATTTGCATACTTTAATTGTTGCATTGTCTCTTATGTTCACATCAATATATCATTCGTATCTTCTTGACAAAATAAGCGAATGGTGTCAAATGATAATATATAGACTAGATGAGTGAAGGGTACATATGTAGGCAAGGCATGGTTGTTGTATACATATAAAATTGTATGCGGTATCAACTACATAGAATACCATTTAATTACCAACCATTACGGACAACAATAAAAATATGATTGTGTCAACCGATGTGTCATGACTCCAAAAATATAATAAAATAGACAAGTTAACCTATTTCGTGAAACCCCAAAATGTTGATATAGGGTGCGAAATACTTCAAAATAAAATGTGCTTGTTTTCCAACTTAAAAATTACGGTAAAATTCTAAAAATTAAATTAATAATACGTCTCAAATATCTTTCCAAATTCAAAATAAATAATTTGTTATAACTAATTTATCTTTATGGTTTATAAATGATTTTATAACGACTATTTAAAAATTTGATTTGGACATAACTTTCAATCTATAAAGCGAAATCTCCATATTTCACTTCCATTAGAAAAATATAGTTAATTAAATTCCAACGTTTCTTGTTTTGAAGAAATCCGACTTATAACGAATATTGTATTGTGAGTTAAAGTCCAAATCGAAATATTATGAATTGCCATGACATTACGAGCTCGATTATAATTAATATTACAATAAATACGTTATATCATCGTTTAAATAGTAAATTCGCTGTTTATCTCGAATTTAAACTCAATTACATTCTTACACTATCCAATTCACACAACATTGTCAATTCTCTACTTTCAACCATTAAATTTATTATTCCATTATTTATATTTAATTAAATACTCAAAATATTTGAATTCAAACCATTTAAATTCTCAAACCGTTATATATTAAAATAATTAAATTAATCAATTATTAAATCACCAAAATTTCGGGACATTACAATAAATATCTCTTTATAAAATCCTATATATTTGTTTATAATTATATTATACATAGTTTTTATATAACAT
The DNA here is from genome assembly GCA_030737875.1 of Allium sativum. Lineage (NCBI taxonomy): Eukaryota > Viridiplantae > Streptophyta > Magnoliopsida > Asparagales > Amaryllidaceae > Allium > Allium sativum. The sequence goes on from CM060912.1 coordinate 157,558,848, forward strand.
ATATATAAATTTTTAATCACATGTTTAAATAATATTTTCTTATGTTTTTATACTTGAAAAATAATGTTTTAGCAACTAGTTTTGTTTCAGGAATTTCCAGAATTTAAATATTGATTTAAATACTTGAAAAATGCTTTAAAAATCATAAAATTGATGGATATGTTGACCTACATTTGCGTATATGTTGACATATAACTGTCAGAAATTTAAAATTGAAAGGAAGTGTCTTTTCACCATTTGTAATGCTCTAGAAACGTTGCGAGCTTTCATACACTATAAAAAGGGCTTAATTTCGAATTTTTAATCACTCCTTCTCCACTTTCACTCTCTTTCATCACACCATTATTTCTTATCATTTTTATGATTTCTACACTTATACTCTGCCAAATTCAATTCTGTTTTCATTAATCTTCTTCTTTCTACACTCTCTACTCATTACTCTCTGAATCAAGTGTTATTAAAGAGTTATAAAGCTGTTTGTAATTGTTTGGGTTGTGTAAGTAATCGGTGGTATCTCTTGTAGCCGTGTAATCAAGTATGGGTAATCGGTGGTATCCCTTGTATCCGTGAAATCAAGGAGATTGAAATCGGTGGTATCCCTTGTAGCCGTGAAACAAAGGAGGTTGTAATTGACTATTGATATAGTAATAAAACTCTACGCAATCCTATGTTGCATGGGACTGGACGTAGGAGAAATTCCGAACCAGTATAAAATTCGATGTGTTCTTTCCTTTTCTGCATTCTTATTTCTGTTTATTTTTCATTTATGTTTGATTCTGTGTCTGTGATTGTTTCCGTAGTGTTTGATTCATATAATTTATCACATAAGTTTTAGATTTTGTTTAAATTCCCAAAAACACCATTCACCCTCCCTCTAGTATTCGTTTTGCCATAACGATCCTTTCTGCAATTCCTAACAATATATACAAAGGAGAAATTCAAAATAAGGTTACAATCAAAGAAATATGGTAAGAATTAAATAACGACATAACACCGTTTGAATTTTGAAAACGAAATAAAAGTTATGCAATATATACGTGTAAAATGGGCATTGGAAGTTTTGTATACATATAAGGTGTTTATATGTAAATATAATATTGAAAATAAATCAAGAGTAGTAAAACAAGAAAGTGGTCAATGTCTAGAACAAACGTTAACAATTGCTCCTAAACCACTCGTGGGACCTAGGGGGTCCACTCTAGGGTCGAACACCCATAGAAGGGTCGACCTAGGGTCCAACCCACCCTAGATCCGGACAAATTCATTGATGAATCTGGACTATTTTCTTAACCAAATTTGTTGCCGACTCAGCGTTGCGTGTACGACTAGATCCGGAATACCTATAAATAGGCTAGTAGAGCCTAGCCTAAATCTCACATTTTCTGGGAGGCTTCCTAAGCTCTGTCATTCTTCTTCCTCCTCAAATCTCTTCAGAAAAATAAAATAATTAGTTTAGGAAAATTTTGATTCAAGATCCGGAGGAAAAGAATGTATATTAATAAAGAAGTAGTTTAGAATTCTAATCGAAGTATGGTAAATTCTTGGATTTGGTCAATTTAAATTTCTCCTCTTTCTTCCCTTTTTCTTTTAGTGGAGAATTATAGATCCACGGTAATTTAGGTTCTAAATTCAGTTAGGAGAACTATGGAATGCTAGATCTAGACCAGATACATGAGTTGCAAAGCTATTAGGTGAGTGGATTTAAGTTATACCTTTTTGATAATGGTATATTTATCGTTTGACATTCCCCGTTAATATGTAATGTAAATTTGCTAGAATGATTAATCTGTTGAAATGCAAATATGCTAGAATGATTAATCTATAGAAATATAAACCTGTTAAAATATGTAAAAATGATTACTGTTGTATTAACTTGTTAATCGGATGCTATAAGTTAAGTTACAATGAAATTGGGATAATTACATGTTAATCTACTTGAACCCTTAACTGTAAGAATTGAGAATATTACATGTTAATTTGTTAGATTGGAATAATTACATGATTATGATTACATGTTAGTTAATTACATGATAGGAAGAACATGCGACATGAGAATCAGTTAAAATAAACTTAATATGATATTAAGTATGACATGTAAAAATAGAATTACAGCGGAAATTTGGAATAATGGATACATCTAAATTATATGGAAAACTTACAGTTAATAGAAAATTTAAACCGCACTCAGGCACGAGGTTAAATACAACTTGTGGTAGAAGTCTGACCGGAACCTCCCGGCAAATCCAGCATCCATAAGTTGTTAATTTAATGTGAGGGGTTTAGTGCTTAAATATACATGCAACAGTGCTAAGACACGAGGTTAAGTCAACTTATGGAAGAAGTCTGCCCGGAACCGCCCGACAGATCCAGCATCCACAAGTGGTAAGCTTAATGTGAGAGGTCTAGTGCATAAACATATATATAAATATATCTATATAATAGGATAGAAGTAAATGAAAATAATTGTAATTAATGGAAATGAAGGAAAATTACAACAATAAAAAAAAGATTGGAATGAATGGGGAATGATAATAACCTATTATAATTAATTGTATTAATAAGAATGTTATATAATAGGTAGGCTTGTCTTAGGGACAAGTGGGATAATTACATAAATTATAACATAATTGTATTAGTAAACCTTAGTTAAGAGAACTAAGTTAATAAGTAAACAACAAAAAGTTGTAGTGAAAGTCTAAGATGAAATTATGATTAAATAAGAAAGAATGAGGTAAACTTATGGAACAAAATAAGTTATATTTAATGATATATATTAAGTGACATGTTAAACAAAAAACATGTGAATTGAGATAAAATATACTTAATTACATATTAAGTAGAACATGTTATTGTAACCATGGAATCGGATAATGAATAAAAAGAGATTGTAGCTTACATACCTTGGATTACAATCTAAAAAATAACATGTTATGGGCTTATTAATAAACTTAAATGGATTAAGTTATATAACTAAAATTAATAAGCAAGAGGAACTTGGTAACTTGAATAAGAAGTCAATATGACTTGAAATAACCAAGTTAAACTGAAAATCTGATGAGGTAGAGCAAGAATGTAAATAAAACGGTTAGATATAGGGACTAATAACATGTTAACCTAAGGCGCTTGGACAAGTCCATACGTTTGAAGGTGAATAACCCAACGGGATAGATCATTGTGGTTTCATGAGGTAAGATGGGAGTGCACACCCATCTGATTATTCTATTGTTCTGCTGATATTTTGCAAGCTTTGGAGGATTGGAAAGGGAAGCACGCAGCTTCCGGGGATGTGGAGGGTACTCCTGGTAGTCCTCTGTGCGGGGACAGCGTTTGGGCTATGCTCGCAGAGGCGAGGTATGCACGTTAATACCCGGTGAGTGTACCTTGACTACCAATAGGAGTAGTTAGAAGGTTGTAGGACGACATAGGTGATTCGACGATCCACGGTTGCTTTATGACTAGGCAGGTTACAACCATTTTATCGAGTTGTCGGCGGGTCTAACCATATGTTTGATAGCAAGTCGTCGTATACCAACCATCGATTGTCAGCGTGATACGTAATGTGTAATGCGGAAAGACGGAGAGATAAAACAAAAGACCAAAGACCTTTTGCTTTGAAAGCTTTGGGTAAAGGACATGCCAATTAGGATTTGGTTGTTGTTGTTTTATGGGACTACGTCACTAGTTCTCAATATTGTTTGTCCTTCACTTGTTGAGGCAGGGGTCGGGTAGGACCATAGCCACTGAAAATGCAGACCTTAGCATTTGTGTATACACTTATCTGAAAATCTCCCGGTCGAGTTCCGTGTTTCTCCTACAATCCTGTTACGGAACTCGGTGCACAGTAGGGGATATGTGCGATTAAGGCATCGAGTATGATTGACAACACATACATGGGAAAGTTTAGATACATGCATATCTGCTATGGGTGGTGTATCGTAGACTCTAGGGCATTACTCTGCGATCTGATTCGATCGAAGGTGGCAGTCCATACGCTTACGTAGCATGGCAATGGCGGTTTTATGCGAAACGTAGCGTTGTTATATAGAGATTCGTACATCGCTCTGGCGTAGGATAAGGGACTGCGTATATTTATGTGGCATTACAGACCGTGCGGCTGGGGTACCATGGGGTGTACCCTAATATTAGAGAAAGCTACATATATTGTGTTTTAGGTTAATCTACTGGAGAGTAGATGGGTACGACGAGTGTGTAAGCCTTGAGTGTTGTTAACCCAAGTAACCTAATAAATAAGTAAATGTAACTGAACGATATATGTAGGGTTATCCAAAATGCGTAGTTTAAATCCAGTCACCAGAATTTATGCTCTGGATCCCTACTCATAACATACTCGCAGGTTAGATTTGCGACAGAGATATGATAGCGTTGGATACTGGTTAGGTAGTATTATTGTGACACCCACGTCCATTAATGTCACTCATTAAGGGAATGCATTAAGTTTCATGAAGCATTATAGGAAAACAGAAACAGAAATATTACAAGACAGATAAAAAATAGCAGCGGAATAAAACAAAATTTATTAATCATAAAGCATCGTGCTTCAAAACATTATATGTCTGAATTACATAAAATCCAGTACATCATAAAAACTTATGTCTTGTACTTAAACATCAGAGTACAAATTAAAAGAAGCAAAATCCCCAAATAAAAACATAGCCATAGTAGCAAGGATAAGAGCTTGAGCAATACACCTAAGCAGGTTCAGCAAATGATAGCAGAATCCTGGTCAAGCTTGAGTATTCCCTCCCTAAGAACCTGATGGGGGGAACGTAAGAAAGAAGAGGAAACAAAAAGGGTTAGACATAAAATCTGGCGAGTCAAAATACTTTTAACAAATGAATAAGCAAAAGTATCATGACAGGCATATAAAGTGCATAAGGGAGATAATATCACAAAAGGCAGGTGTGACAAGGTAAACACAATTGAGTGTATACGCTTCCCTAATGATTACTCTGATTCTCTGCACCAATACTAGTATAACCAGAATGAGATGATCCCAATAACTATAAGATGGTAGACTTAGGCATATGCCTAGATGTACCCTAACTACTACTCTAATCGATAGGCTCCCTACTCCGTAGATACCCTGTGCCTGCCCCACAGTAGGAGGTATCACTTCCTAAAGTGGCAACCCTTCGTTGATGTGCACAACCATATCTACTGGTGTCATGGTCGTCTTATCCCCCTCTGCCCGGACATGCACGCACATGTCCCGGTCGGTTTGCGCTGCCCACACCATCCTCCACGTTTGGATCTCTTACAATCAGCCCAGTAAGCGTGCCATAACTCCAACCTAGGATGAAGTACTCATCTGATACTGTTTTTTGGGTTACTAACTGAAACGGGTCCCCCACACAAGATGATACAAGCGCTCCCTCTTGTCTTGTATCCCCACTAGGATTTCCACAGGTTATGCTTACCTAACGATGTCTTTAATTACATAACCCAATCATTTCCAGAGGTTATGCTTACCTAATGGTGTCTTTAATTACATTACCCCAATAGGTTAAGATTGTGGGCCTATATATATATATATATATATATATATATATATATATATATATATATATATATATATATATATATATATTACCCACCCCACCAAGATATACTTAACCTTCCCACAGTTTCAACCAAGTTTACTTAACCCCTATTCAAGTTCATGTTCATACAATCCTTATGGATTCAACTAGGTTAAGTATTCCAATTCGTTACCATGTCCATTTATGGTTATAATGTGATAGACCCCTCACATTAAGCCTACCACTTATGAATGCTGGATATGTCAGTCGGTTCCGTGCAGGCTTCTTCCGTAAGTCGGGCTTAACCTCGTCTCTTAGCACATCTCATATTTGAGCACCTAGACCCCTCATATTAGATTCATCACTTGTGGTCGCTGAATATGCCAAGCGGTTCCGGACATACTTCCACCACATATGTAATCTAACCTCGTGTCTAGGCGCAGTTACAGTTTCTAATTACTATAATTCTAGGCATTTCATTATTAGCCGATTTTACCTATGCCGTTATAGGTTTCCATGCCCCCTTTTCCCCAATTATGTTCATAATGAATTATATGCCCTAAATTCATATTCATAAACATTATTCAATCTATGCCAAATTCCCAATTACATGTTATGCCCAATTTCAATGTTTTTCCCCGCGTTCCCCGTTTAACGCGTTCGCTTATATCTGCGGCATGCCTAGGCTCGAAAGTAGCCAGGCTATATAAAATAAAAAGGGAAAGATGAAGGAAAGATGACAGAAATGATTATACGAACAAAATTGACATAAACATATAGTGGCATGTTGATAAGATGGGCATATAAGAATAGATCTGGTGAACATGAGATAATAGAACTGATTCTAACATAACAGGGATGTCATAATAGGCATGATAAGATATAAACAATAATTTAGATGTCCAACTTATAACAGCCAATTTAATCACAACATGATAGGCACAAGGTGATATAAATAGTGAATTAGATCTATAATCAAAGATAGATCTGACATGTAAAGGTTAAGATCCAAGTCATAGTTATGCCAGAATATCATGGATTCACAAGTTATTACAGATCTGATCTGATTCAAGCAATCACACGCATAAATCCAAATTACAGTCATATCATGTTTTACTTTTTAATTATTTAAATCTAAAAGTAACTTACACTCACAATGTTTGGATCTAGAAAGATAGAAGGAGAATAGCAGAGGTTGAATCACAGATCTACACTTGAATAACTTGATTGCAGAAGAAGGAAAAAGTTTGATTCAGTCTGGGCAGTGACAGCATCTAGTCCTCCATTATTTTTCAGTGTAGAAAATAAGAGAAATGGAGCCGTATTTATAGCCGCCAGCCCCCAAACCCTAACTGCCACGTCTGCCCTAGGTGGGTCGACCCCTCTTAGGGGGTCGACCCATGGGTCAACAACCCCCTTGAGGGGTCGACCCAGGGGTCAACACCCCCCTTAAGGGGTCGACTCCCCTGGGCGTTATTTTTCCCGCTCACCCAGTTTTTCGAGATTTAAATGATTTTGAAGTTCTGGACATAAGTTTTGAATTACTGGACGATATATACATACATACATACATACATATTTATTCTCTTGCACGTATACAAACTTCAAACCTTCATAACTTCTTCATGCGTTGTCCATTTTACGCAAACCAAATGTCTATCTTGACCAGAATTTCGAGACAGACGCAGTGGCGCAGTCCACTTTCCTTAATTCTGAATATTAAATTAATTATTCTTTGATTTGTCCTCATTAGTGTTGTTAAAATTATGGGGTGTTACATTCTCCCCTACTCAAAGGATTTCGTCCCCGAAATCTCCAAGTTGAGAAGAATATATATCCTACCATCCATCACCCATCTACTCATCCACCAATCACAGGCATCCATTGTCCTTAAAAGATTTCTAATGCTTATATGAATATATGCAAAGATGTGTGTGTATGTCCCAATACTAATGCGAAGATCGGGCGATCTACTGATTTAGTCGACCTACTTAATGCAATGTATGTTAGTGCCATGAATCCAACATGTATGCAATAATCCTATTATAACATGTAAGTTCTCCATTTTCATCCATTAAAAGTAAAAAATGCACACACATCCATATGCAACATGAGAGTGATTGAGTCGATCTAGTGCCTAATGTGTGTGTATATGCATCCACGAGCAACCACTAGCAAACACTTGCATCCACTTGCATCCATCAAACATAACATGTCTCAAACACATGTTTACATCCATGGGATTCCTACCTAAAGTTTGAAGATTCGATCGATAGGACATACTTAAATGATAGAAACAAGCATAAATATAAGCTTTGGAAAGGAAGTTAAGAGCATACCCTCGAAAAGAAAAGGGTATGAAGCACGAATCTTTTCTTCGGTTTCATAAGTTGGGTTCTCTCCCCACTGAACTTTTACAACTTGACTTCTCTACTGCATAGCTTCTTAACTTCTGACCCAAGAATACGGGTAGGAACTCGTCTGATTGTCGCTTCCCGTTCCACCTCTACTTCCTCCAATATACTCGGCTCAACTACTTCTGCGGTATCATGCAAGCATTTCCGCAAATGAGAAACATGGAAAACATCATGAACTTCGGATAGTCTCTCTGGTAGCTTTACTCTATAGGCCCTTTGGCCAATCCTTTCAGTTATGGGAAATGGCCCTACAAATCTTAGTGCCAACTTCCCTACAAATTCGAAGTGAACCACATTCCTCAAAGGTGACACCTTAATAAAAACCATGTCTCCTACTTCAAATTCAATGTCAGACCTTCTCTTGTCAGCGTAGGATTTCTGCTTATCTTGAGCGGTCTTTATTCGTCGCCTAATAAGATCAATCTTCTTGGACGTTTCCTTAAGCATATCTGGTCCAAGCAATAGTCTTTCTGTAGATTCCCACCAACAAGTTGGTGACCTACAAGGTTGTCCATACAATGCTTCGAAGGGTGCCATACCAATGCTAGCTTGATTACTGTTGTTGTAGGCAAACTCTACTAAAGGAAGATTCTCTTCCCAAGTCCCTCCGAAGTCTAGGATACACAGCCTCAAAAGATCTTCTAGAACTCTTTTCACCCTTTCCGTCTATCCATCGGTCTGTGGGTAATAAGAAGTGCTCAAACACAACTGTGTACCTAATGCTTCTTGCAAGTTCCTCCAAAATTCACTGGTGAAAATGGGGTCACGATCGCTTGCGATACTGGAAGGTACCCCATGAAGACGGACTATCTCACGAACGTAAATTACTTCTAACCAAGCTGCCATCCTCTTACTCTTAACTAGAATAAAATGAGCGCTTTTAGTAAGTCTATACACCACAACCCAAATACTGGTGTTGCCTTTCTTTGATCTAGGCAAACTATCTATGAAATCCATAGAGACGCTCTCCCACTTCCACTGTGGAACCTCCAAAGGATGAAGTAAACTATTGGGTTTCTTTGCTCAGCATTGACTTGGTGTCAAACCAAACATTGAGAAACAAATTCTGCCACATCTTTCTTCAATGCAGCCGAAAAGAAAACCCTCTTCATATCCCTATACGCCTTATCACTTCCTAGATGAATAACCATCTTAGAATGATGAGCTTCCTCTAGGACTGCCTTTAACAAACTTCCAGTTTGGGGAACATAAAGCCTTCCATCTCATCACAACCACCCTTTATTGTCAATGGAATATCTATTGAGGTGACTAGAACTCTCCCCTTTACTGAGCCTATGCAAGATGTCTGAAATATGTGGATCATCTCGCTGCAAAGCTCCTATCTAATCCATAAGAGTAGGTCATATCTCTAGCGATGCAAACAAACAGGCAATAAATCGGTGGAGGGTCTGAAATCAAAAGTCGATATGAACTCCAAGCTTTTCCTTTCCACAAACAGAGGACTTAAGGCCATCCTCTGTCAATTCAGTCCGTCTGTCACCACATTACCCTTGCCATGGGTATAAGAAATCTAAAAATCATAATAAGCTAGGAACTCCATCCACCTTTGTTGCCTTAAATTAAGATCCTTTTGTGAGATCAAGTACTTGAGAGATTTATGATCAGTGTACAACTCGAACTTCTGTCCAAGCAAATAATGACGCCACACCTTAAGCGCGAATACTATGGCAGTCAGCTCTAAATCATGGGTAGTGTAGTTCTTCTCTTGAACCCTTAGCTGTCTACCCCTATAACACACTACCTTTCCCTCTTGCATCAAAACCGCATCAAGCCCTGTACCACATGCATCGGTGTAAACTAAAACACTTTATTCCCATTAGGCAAAGTCAAGATTGGGGCTATTGTCAGAGCCCTCTTCAAATGTTGGAAAGCAACATCACAATCTATATCCTATGAAAATGCCAAATTCGCCTTCGTCAGCCTGGTGAGTAGGGCTGATATCATTGCGAAGTCTTTAATGAACTTCCTATAATAGCCTGCCAATCCAAGGAAGCTTCTTACCTCCATTGCATTTTTCGGAACTTGTCAATCTTGAACTGCAACTACTTTTGCGGGATCTACTGCTATCCCATATTTGGAAACCACATGCCCTAGGAATCTCACCTTTTCTCCAAAAATGGCATTTGGAGAACTTTGCCTTAAGCTGATGTGCACGGAGAGTTTTCAAAACCTCTCTCAAATGTTGGGCATGCTCTTCCTCGCTCTTTGAGAAGATCAAGATATCATCAACAAAGACCACGACAAATTTATTTAGAAACTCCCAAAACACCCTACTCATCAGATCAACAAAATAGGTTGGTGCATTCGTCAACCCAAAAGGCCTAACTAGTCATTCAAAGAAACCATCTGGAGTCCTAAAAGCGGTCTTATCTATACTGTCCTCAGCCACCCTCAACTGATGTAACCCCATGGCCAAGCCTAACTGGGAGAATACCGAGACACCAACAAGCAGGTCAAACAAGTCATCTATCCTCGGAAGTGGGTGCCTGTTCTTCTTAGTTAGTTTATTCAACTCTCTATAGTCCACACACAAGCGAAGCGAACCATCCGCCTTAGTCGCGAATACTACTGGATCACCTCTGTGACAACCCACGTCCGTTAATGCCACTCTATAAAGAATGCATTAAGTTTCGTGAAGCGTTATTGGTAAATAAGAACATAATATCACAAGACAGACATGTAAAATAACAGCGGAATTAAAAACTTTATTTAAATCAAAACATCATGGTCCCAAATACTGAGTTACATCATAAATTTGAAATAACCAATTACATTAATAATCTATCTTGTCAAAAATATCAGAGTACAAAAGCATAAAACCATATTTCCCAGTTGAAGCCATAAGAGAGTTGACCAGAAGTCAAAGCGGCATATCAATATCCAAAACCTGAGCTAAGCTGAAAGAATCCAAATAAACTCTAAGCACTTCCACCCTGAGAACCTGGGGGGAAATGGAAGAGAGAGAAGAGGAAACAAAAAGGGTCAGACATAAAGTCTAGCTAGTCCAGTTACTTTTAAAACTAGAAGAACAAGATAACTGTAACAATAACAAGTGTGAACTGAGCAAGATAACATTAACAGGATATATTGTGCTTCTCAAATACAATTCTCTGCACTGCAACGATACTTGTATATCAGAAATAGAATGATCCCAACCAATACCGTTCCATTAAATTTGTTGATTATTAGGTTACTTGGGTTAGTAGAACTCAAGACTTATCCGCGCATCGTGCTTATTTACTTTTCCATGGATTCACCTAATACAATATATGTAGCTATCTCTCAATATTGAGAAACACCCCATGGTAACCCACTCACACGGTCTCCACTGTAATGAACGCAGTCCCTCATCCCATGCCGGAGTGACGTACGGCTCTCTATATAACAATGTTATATATCTGTCATTACTATCCTACGTAAGCGTATGGACTGCGACCATCGATCAAATTAGATTCCTTATCGGAATAATGCCCTCTAGTCTATGATAGACCACCCAGAGAAGATATGCATGTATCTAGACTGTCCCATGTATGTACTGTAATTGTAGCTCGATGCCTCAATCGCACGTCCTCTAATGTGCACCAAGTTCCATGGCAGGGCTAAATAAGAAACACAGAACTCGGCCGGGAGCTTTTCCATACCTGTACATGCCCGCCTTTAAGAGCCTCCAAATACAGATATTCCTAGGGTCTGTTTTCCATGGTGGCTATGGCCCAACCTAGGCCCCTCTCTCAACTAGTAAAGACTACAAGAGCTAAGTGACTGCCCCTAATAACAACCAATCTAAACATCCATTTGGCGTCTCCCCTCAACCCCGTACCTCGATAGTGAAAGGTGAAATGGTATCTTGGGTTTAGCTCTAGTCTTTTGGCATCCCGCTGGCAACCGATGACGGGTATCTGACTATCTACTATCCTTGTTGATCGTAACCCTCTGCTTCCTCGTGAGGCAACCGCAGAACCACCCTGGTGTCACCTCGTCACAGCAATCTGACTGCATAGCTACAACTGCAGTCAGGGACCACCCACCTAGTAGTTACGCGCAGATCCAACCTCTGCGGGCACAGCCTAAGACATCTGTCACCGCACAGAGGACTAGTAGGAGCACCCTAGTACCTCAGGAAGCCACGTGCTTACCCTTCCAGTCCTTTGGAGCCATTAAATCAATCAGATGAATGTGCGCTCCCCTCGTGCCTTATAACACCTCGATGATCTACCTCGTTGGGTTATTCACCCTCAAACGTGCGGACTGGTCCAAGCGCCTTACTTTAATATGTTATTAGACCCTATGTCTAAATCATTCTATTACGCGCTTGCTTTTCCTCCTCGGGTTTCCTTTTAACTTGGTTATCCCCATTCATATTGAATTCTTAATCAAGTTACCAAGTTCCTCTTGCTTATTAATTTTGGTTATATAACTTAACCCTTTTAAGTTCATTAATAAGCCCACAACATGTTATTCTCTAGATTGTAGCCCAAGGTCTATAATCCACAATCTCTATTATATTTTCATCGTCCGATTCCATAGTTACAATAACATGTTCTTATTTAATGTGTAATTAAGTACGTCTCATTTTACATGTTTCCTTTTTAACATGTCATTTATGTAAATATAACTTATATCATTTCATAAGTTTTCCTTATCCTTTCTCATTTAATCATAAATTCAATTTACACTGTCACTACAACTTACCATTGTTTACTTATTAACTTATTTTTCTTAACTAAGGCCCATTAACAAGTTTCTCAACCCATTAATTATAACCTGTGTTATAATTTCCTCTTGTCCATAGGACAAGCCTAAGCATGTTATTCACATCAGCAGGTTCCGGACTTTTAGATTAATTAATTTATAATTAAGTACCCCTTACTTATAACCTTATCGGGTTAAGTTTATGGGCATATATGTAAATATTACCCACCCCCTCTGATTTACTCAATCCACTCACTGTTCACCCAATTTTACTTAACCCCAACTTTAGTTTATATTCATACAATCCCTATGGATTCAACTAGGTTAGGTATTCAAGATTTATTACCATATTTTCATTTATGGTTACAGTGTGCTAAACCTCCCACACTAAGCCTGCCATTTGTGGATGCAGGATATGCCGGTCGGGTCTGGGTAGACTTGTTCCACAAATTGGGCTTAACCTTGTGTATGAGCACGTCTCGTATTTGCGCACTTAGAACTCTCGCATTAGGCTCAACATCAGTGGTTCTTGGATATGCCGGTCGGGTCCGGGCAGACTTCCACCACTAAGCAAACTAACCTCGTGTCTAAGCGTTACTACGGTTCCATTATTTTGGGCAATAAATCTCCCTATTCCAAATATAGACTTTCATGCCCCCTTTCAATTCATATTTACAATTATTCTATTTCAATCATAGGTTTCCATGCCCTAAATAAATATTCACATGTGTTCCAGTTTATGCCCCAAATTAACATTTGCATATGTCAAAATCTATGCCCAATTTCATAATTACATATGTTCCAACTTATACCCCAAATCTATATTTACACATTCCAATGAAAATTTTACCCAAATTCTTGTTTACCTACTTTCCAATATATGCCTTGTTTCATACTCATATTATCCATTATGTCCCCTAAATCCATATTCATATATTTTCGAATTTTATGTCCAAATTTATATTCATAATTTCCAATACCAATTAGCCCCAATTTATGTCTTTCCCAACCGTTCCCAATTTCACACGTTCGCATCTTTCAGCGTTAGGCCTAGGCTCGAAGGTAGCCTGGCTATATAAAAATAAAAGGGAAAAGAGGGAGAGAAGAGAATCAGAACAGGCATGATAACGAATCAATAACATAACAGTAGAAATAGGCATAAAAACTGAATAGACATACTATGACAAGATTAGACTTGGTGACGATATAAACATATAAGAACAGATCAGAGGAATATGTCATAATAGAACTGATTAGGCACCGATTCAAGATCCAATTTTTATATACATATCACGATTACTATTTAAATATTCAGATCTAAAAATAACATGAACTCACAGTGAATAGATCTTAAGGAGATGGATCCAAATTACTGCGAAGAACACGTTGAATTTGTAGTTGTAGCAATTGTTGAATTTGTATAATGCTTGCTGAATTGGTTTTGGAGAAGACTAGGCCATTCAATCTATGTTGCAGCAGAGCTTCGCCATCACCGCCATTTTCAGATGAATAAAACCTAGGTTTAGGCTCCTTTATATAGCTTAGGATTAATGAATCTTGCTCAGAAAGGTGTCCAGATGCAAAACGAAGTATTTCACCCAGATCTGTTCAGCGGTGGGTCGACCCCCCTTTGAGTGCGTCGATCTATGGGTCGACCCCCCTTTGGGTGGGTAGTCCCACCTGGGCAGGAAATCTGCGGCCTTCCCAAATTTCGAATTTGAACTGAATTTCGAATTTCTGGACCCATTTTTGAATTTCTGAACCTATTATATATATATATATATACATATATATATTCTTCCTGTGCGTATACAAACTTCAAACCTTAATAACTTCTTCATACGAAGTTCGTTTTACGCAAATCGGTGTCTATCTTGACCAGAATTTTGAGACGGACGCAATGGCTCAGTCCGTATCCCTTAATTCTGAATATTGAATTAATTATTCTTTAATTCATCATCTTTAGTGTCGTTAAAATTTTGGGGTGTTACAACCTCATTTAGATATGCTTTGCCTAATGAACCCTTTCTCAAGTAGCTCCCCTACTTGCTTGCTAAGCTCCCTCCTTTCCCTTGGAGCCATATGGCGCACAGGTAATGCAACTGGCTTTGCATTGTCTACCAAATATATACGAAAATCGATCTCCCGCCTTAGAGGTAAGCCCTGTACCTCATCAAAAACATCAAAATAATCTTGGACTACTGGAACAGATTGCATATCATCGATAGATGCATCTAGAGATTCTAGGAAACTAAGAATAACAGACCCATGTGGGTCACAAGAAATCTTAAGGGGCCCCCCATGGAAAGTCAAAAGTCTAATGACCCTCTTCTCACAATCTAGAATGGCACCATGCATAGTTAGCTAATCTATCCCTAGAATCAATCCATAGCTATAATTGTTTATACTAATGTTTTATGTATTTCATATTTATAGGCTTGTGGTATCTCTGTAACAGGACAACTGGAAAACTGGATATTGGACCTCTTTATTGTAAGTTCTTCTAACCACTAATATATTTAGCTTGCATAAAACTACTTTTCTCCAATCCAATAATATAGTAGATATATCAACCGTGACCAATGCAAACACGACAATGAAGAAGTCTTCCAAATATATGCATACAATGGTTCAAAAGTAAGACACATATTGAGATGTTACTCAAAAATAGATCTAAATACATATAGGATAATAAATGAAATTAACTGCTAACTAATATTTATTGATTTATGGTGTTTGTTGTAAAATGATTGATTAGTATGTTGCATATTAAATCAACTAAGTCGATAAATGCCTTAACTCACACATTAATTAATACTATATTATATCAGCAAATTTGATATCAGTCTTATTACATATCCCAAATTAATTATTACTGACAAAATGTAAAACTATCCGTATAATCAATGTATTAACATTGGTATCTACTAAATATAGACGTAATTATGACTTTTTGTCTACTATTCCCTACCAATATTTACACATTTTCAGATCTGCATTACAATGAAAATGCGTCAAATCCTTTTCTAATTTCATCAAATACGCATTCCATGAATATTATAATATTTGATTAAATCTAGTTTACCTCGTCGATTAGTTTTTTTAGCTATTCAAGTACTGGTTGATAATTCTGGATCGCTGAACTAAGCAGTCTACAACCACAAATGAAAAGAAAGGGCATTCGCTATAGGCCATAGACAAGAAAACTGACTATAGTACAGCAGTAATAAGTAAGCCAACGACAATTAAACTAACTAAATTCATTGTTCTAGTTCTAGATTCATGATTACTTGGACTAAACAATTTTAAATACAGCTTTAACTCGCTAGGATCTAAAATTCGTAGTATCACTTTTTCTGATGTTTTAAAATGTCAAGGGAAAGTCACACAAGTTTCGTTACAGAATTCACACATGAATACGTAATATCACTTAAATGATTTTATCACTTGTATATTATGTGGATCTGCTTATTCAAGACTTACCCTTCGGCTACTAAATTATAGCAATAATAAATTAAATTTGACACATGAATATATCAATACAACTTGACTATTTATTTTATAATATGGTATCAGGGTCTAACTATATATTTTTGTTAGCACATGCAAAATACTCGTGTGCACTGTGTTATGTATCATGTTAGAATACCTAGGATTTCTTTTTAACTAGTCAAAATAAAACATAAGCTTGTAGGTATAATATCTTCGAAAAAATGATTTCATAATGAGCATGCTTTTATTTAGAACATCTTTACCCTTTAAAAAGTTTCAACAAGTAACATATGCAAATAAATTTTGAAGGTCTGTTTGTTTGAATATTATATCTTCCAGCTACTGTACTGCAATGTGAATAAATTATGCTTTTTATAATATGTGTAACAGCCTGCAAATCCTCACTATCTGAGTTGACTAATAACACCACACGTCCAACCCAAATTGCATAGAAATATGAATCATTATTAGAAAGAAGTTAGAGGATGAGAAATAGAAAGTAAAGTTAGAATAGAAGAAAAATGAAGAACACAATTCTCACAGCGGAACGAATAAAATATATGAAATAACATAACTTTTGAAATACAAATCTGTAGCTGTATATACGTACCATTATCAGAACACAACAGTTATTCTTGGAACAGATATAAACACCTGTTTCCAGATACAACATGGTACAAAGCGGAATATATGATAGTCTATAGCTAACTGGTGAAGCCTCCTGCTTCTGGCTCTTCCAAGTGAATCTGAAAAATCCCGACTACCTGACTGCCCGTACAAATTTGGGCACCCAAGAGTTTAGGGAAAACAAACAAATTTAAACTCTGGGTCAGTCATGGGACAGGTGTGAGTAAACTCCAATCAACTGTTTAACTTTAAAAATCCTTTCGAAAGAAATGATAATCGTAAGACTGATCCACACATAAACACGAATGGTTTTTACCTTACAATAACCCAAATATTTTTAATATCTAATCCAGTGATATTATAATAATGTCTACAGCAAATAAATAGAATCTAGCGGAACGCTTGCATCTTACGTTCCATATATAATATAAAATCAAAAATCTGCATGGCGCTTATTGGAGATTGGATTTCCAACATGAAAAGGTATGGAACCACCTTCCGATAGTGTATCTCTAGAGAGGAATACACTGGGTTCAACAAGAACATCTTGCAACCCGGCCCACACATGACCGACCACTCATTTCGCTTGAGTGTATCGAATGTATATCACCAACGGTTGGGATCAGCAATCATTTCCTGAATGGGACAGCATCGATAGATTAAAGAATGAAATGAATATCTCTAGATAGGTGATTGTACACCCTAATGGGACGACCCACAAAGTCATGCTGCCTGCCCGATTTTTGTCATTTCCCAGTTGTTGAGGCCTGAGGCTACGATTACTTCCCATTCATTGATAGCATAATCACTTTGAATGCCACATTGTCAGATTCGTTAATCACTAAATGATTTGCATAAATATATTCTGGATATTATGATAAGGGAATAAATCTGTTGCCACCATATATATTCATACAGACCAACATATTTGATTATTGGAAATACTCCGTCAGACATTCGTCCATTTACGTTCGTTCTGGGATTGAACGAAACCGAAGGCACAATTTCTATTAATAGAAAAAGTCCTTGCACTTTACTCTGTCTTCGATTATCTTCATATAATCTGATTCGCAATGCTATTGCCAATACAAAGTGGTTCACGGATAATAATCCAATCGGTCTCTCCATATTGACAACGATATTGGCAAATACTTCGATAGTCAGTTATTTAACTATCGAAGAAAAACAAACACACATTCACAGCATCAAACAATCACTAGGCCTTTTAATTTGTATTTCATTAATTAAAACACTTCTACACTTCCTTTATCAATATTCATTAACTAAATATTTTCAATTATCATCTTGGTCTCTTACCCATTTGGAAAACATTTCCATATCTCGCCTTCTTTTATTTCCTACACTTAGAAAATATTTTCTATTTATAATTGGAGAACATTCCATTTACTTATTTCTTCCCCGACTATTCATTTATATACTTAGGAAATATTTATTATTATATTTCCAAACTTCCACTTATTTGGGTAAAACGAATGTGGTGTAAAACATCGTTACAACACGAAATACTGTATTCAACTAAATCTTATTCAAATATTGATTATCGAGAATGAATCTTGCTATTTATCAGTTAGTAATGAAAACAATCGAGTTAGGGTAAAATTACCTCTCAGACCTTGACTGAAAACATCTTTAACTTCAAAACAGAAAAAACCATTTGTTCCCGAAAAATCAACACCATACAAACAAAATATTCATTTTTAAACGTATATATGTTTCTTTTTCTATTTTCAGATTTATAGATTTCCTTTTTGTTTATAATATTCTATTTATAAATTCATTTACTTATCAAATTCTATATATATCGATACATTGATTTCTAACTATCAAATTTTCTTAAAAATATTCTAACTCCTTAAATTTCCGAAAAATTTCGCCATAACCTCCTTTGTACCGGGAGCATCGGGAAAATCCCCAAACCACCACACAGGCCTCTCCAATCAAAAAGAAAAAGAAAAAGCCAAGAGGCTTGCCGATATGGCGCATAAAACCTCATATGGAATTTTAAACATGTACCTTTTTGTCGGGCACACAAATTATAACCTTCATATACTTTCTATACGTCATTCCATACCTGTCTAACACATATTCACCTGTTTCCAATTTATACCAACTAAATCCAGTCTTTTCTAACTCACATAGCTAATTTATTCTTTTAATTAGCTATTTTGCCTACTCTCTTTAGTTTGAACATATCATGTTCAAATATATTTTATTTCGCTTATAATCATGTCGAGTTTCATTTCTAACTATATTCGATTTCAAATATATATATATATATATATATACACACACACACACAACTCATTTACCTTACAAAGTAAAATTTCGATTCAAAATTTTCATTAACTAATTATTCTTCAAATTGGTTAATTTTATTTGATAGTTAAAAATCAGATTTTTTTTGTTTCAAAAATCAATCCATTACTCCTCCACTTGAGTTCAAATATATTTATAACTCAAGTCTGGATTTTTTCAATGCAAATTCGGATTTTTATTAACTTAAAATTCTTTTATTTATTTAAATAAACCGTTGTGGTTTAATAGTGGTTCTGGCGCTATTTTTCAGAAAATTTGATTTTGACATAACTCAAAATCTATTCGACGAAATCCAGATTTTTCCCCTCCATTAGAAAACTATTATCAAATCGGTCCTGACGTTTCTTGTTCCCATTTCGAAATGATTTCAACTTTCTATTTTCAAATTCTATTTTCAACTCTATTTGAAATTTTCTATATTCAAATTCCATTTGAACGCTATATTCAAATACGGTTCAAATTCTATTTTAATTTCTATGTATTCAAATTCTATTCAAATTCTATATATTCAAATTCTATTTGAATTCTATATATTCAAATTTTATTCAAATTCTATTTGAATTAATTCAAATTAATCGAATTCAAAATCACAAATCCTTACGGATTTATTTTAGTTCAATTTATATTCTGAACATCAGAATAAATTCCATCGTTTATTTCTTTAAAATGATTTCCCTATTTCTATTTTTAAATTCACATTTGAAGTTAAATATTCAAATTATCAAATGATAAATATTTTCCCATTTATATTTATAAACATTGTTTATGAATTCATTCCAATTCCCTGGTTGTTCCATGAAAACCATTTCACTTTATTTATAAACACTATTTATAAATTCACTGCATTATCTAATTTATAAACGCCGTTTATAAATTCAATACTTGTTTTATTTATTTAAAACAAGTAAATGTTCCTTAGCCCATTCGAAATTCAAATTTCTATTTTAGAAAAATAGAATTTTCCTTTTAAATCTAAAAATCCCTTTCATGATATTTTTATAAATCAACATTAAGACCCAGTGATATTTCAAACAATCAAAACAACCAATTATAATTGACAGATTTTCTAACACATCATATATGATAGTATAGGTGCAAACAAACAAACAAACAGATAATATAATTTTGAGGAATCCAGTTGGATCCCTCCAACCTGTTTTTCCTGCATCCACAAACGTTAGTCAACATAAATAATACCCATCTTGCTTCGAGGCAGGATATCGCGGTATAGAAGGTCATCCACTATCATAGCTTGGGGCGTATAGGGTAATCATCCGTTAATGGTACCGCGGGCATCCGCTAATGAGACTGCGAGAATCCAACCACCAAACCAATATATATATATATATATATAATAGTCACCCTAAATAACTAATATATTTAAAACAACCAGAAAGCATTCAAATAAGCATCAAACAATTATTTTTAAAGAATAAAAATAATTCTAAATGAAAGTGAGTGAGATTTACTCACAGTGATGTTTAATTTGCCGAATATCCAACTTAAGTAAATCTGGAGCTATGAAATTCTCCATTAACTCCATATAAATCCCAGATTCTTAGGATCTGTAAATAATGATACCAGCTTATTTGGTTTAGATAAATCCTGATTTTGAATGCCGCAACTACAAGTGTTATAAACTTGTATACCTATATTTTTCTTTCAATCGCTAACTACTTGAATTAAGTGAATTAATTTTACCTTATCGAGCCTCCAATTTATTTACTAAAATAATTAAACTAAAACTTAATTAACAAAAATTGAATTCGCTTTTATCTCCTTTAATCATGATTTAATATTGTATTTAAGTTAACATGATTATACATAATCCACTAAATAAATCCATCTGGTTTATTAATAAAACCAAGATATATCTAATTAGCTCCTAAATTCCTTTTCTAAAATTAACCTTCTAAATTTACTGACCAATTTGTTAACTGAAATTAATTTACCTCTTTTCTAAATAGCGACATTAGCCGATAGCCTTTCCCCATCATTGCCTAAGATGGTTGATTAGCATCATCGACTCCTCCCACCACTAACAGCAGCTTTCTCCTGCTACTTCACCTCGTAATCCACCTCAATACCCGACTTCTGCACCCCATCGCACTGCCTTCGCTCCGTCAAACCACCTCATTTCGAACACCAGGTCAGCGAAATCCCCAAAACAACATCGCGAACTCCCAAATCAATAATCGGAACACCAAAATGATTTCACCGATACCTCCTTGCTACCACTAACACCACCGCGCCACTCAATACAACCTCCTTGCTCGTTCTCATTATTGTTGTCGAGCTGTTAACGTTTTCTGATGTCGCACTAAAGGTGTGACTGCAGCCTTTCCATCATACAGTGGCTACAGGAGAATACGATGCTCCTCCTTACCTCACAATTTCACTTTAATGATCGACGCTCCCTTCAATCTGATTACAGCTCTCGAGAACCCCTCCTACCCCCAAATTGCAAATCGCGATACCCTATTTTGGTTCTTGAAATTAAATTTCGAATGGGGTATCAATTAAATTTTTAGATCGAAAAGGAAGGCCAGTTTTTTTCGAATGGATTTTTAAGGAGGCGACTTCGAATTTCTTTATTACAATGAAAAGGAAAACGAACGGAACAAATGGGAATGTTTGGAATTTATAAAAAGGATTTAATCTGAAGAGGAGCAGCATTCTGATTTTACTGGTTTGTAGAAGAAATGAAGTAAGAGGAGTGCGTGCAATTTATAGAAGAGAAGGGAACAGAACATACACAACTAATCTTTGTATTTATTTTAAAAAGATTTTCTAATTAATTTGATTTGATTTTGATTCGATATAAAGAGATCTTTTATTCTTTTTAAACAGATATTGATTTGATTTTCGATTCGATTTCGATCTTATCCATTATAAATATCTCGGGGTCCATTAATTTAAACCACGAACTGCTATTTTAACCTACCGATCGACGTTTCAATATTATAACGCTATTATGAATCAAATTGAATATATTTTAATATTTAATTCAAATTTATATAGAATAATCATTTTAAATCGATATAAAATAATTTAAATTCATATAAATAAATTTCTCGATAATATATTGTTATTGATTACATTCACATAGGATTTATATTTATTATCTGAACTATTTAACTCAGTTTTAAATCTCGAATTGAATTATTTTTCGTATTACGATAATTTAATATATTTGATATTAAATCGAAATTGATTATTAAATCGACAATTCAATATAAAAATTGGTTTATATTAACAACTCGATATATAAATCCATATTAAATATTAAAAATAAATCGATAAGAAATCCGGGTCGTTACAATATGCATAAAACTAATTTGATTTGAATTCTCATAAGCAAACGAAACCTAGATCTGGTAATAGTATTACCTAATGGTACGTGTATAACTGAAGCTCTACTTAAATTTAATTTCTGGTGAGCACAAAGGGAAATGGAACTGAAAGATAGTAAACTGACGGTTGGAGATGCTTTCATTAATTGTTACAAAGGTAATTGCATTGTTAATCATTTATGCTGGAGTGAACTACGTAATCAATCCGAATAGTTGCCTTTGACATTTAATAGATATATAGTTTTGTACTATGCAATTTTGATTCGCAACCATGAGCAACTTTATCAAATAGTAATTCAATTTTTTTTATTAAGAGGATTTTCTTCCTTTCAATAAAAGACCTGGGTTTTCTTTTCATTGTAATCTTATGATAAACTTTTTTAATAAAGAATTAACATTTCATTATTTACACATGTTTAATAAATACTAGATACAATAAATGTGAAATCAACCACAGTTGAGTTTAATAAATGTGAAATCAACCACCTTTACAACAATGTTGTGAATCCTTTCCCAGCATGATAATCAGATGATTGCATATGTTGCTTTGAATTGGAAATATTACAAATGAAGGTTTGCAATTTTTTTTTAAAAACAAAGTCTATATGCTACTACTGAAGTGTAAATACCATGACCTTGTAACTATTTTACACCACTCTGGCACATGCATACAACCATCACCAAAAGGCTGATGCTAAGAGGATGAGAAACGGCTACTGGTATACTTTATTTATGTCAGATTTTGTATTGATAGTCTATCGTATGTATATCATACCCTATTTTTGTAAAAAGGGGGTTGACCATTAGTTAACAACTGGTCGCATTGTTTTAACTTTTAAAGCCTGGTGCATTGAAGTAGTTTTAGAAAGATCAAGGTACGAGTTTTTCTTTTTTTTGTTTATCTTTTTTCTAATTAGTTTTGCAAAATTAATAATATTTAACTTAAGTTCGTCATGTCTATCTTGTTATACGATTGAAAATCTTATGGTATTTTATTTCCAATTTACTGCCAGTCAGCTAGTAGTCGATTACAGTTTGTTGCTCTCAAATTAGTGGGTCTCAATAAAATAAATAATTACTGCAGCATACATTAGTAAAAGAGGTGATATTCTCATCTTCTTAGCCAATGAATTTCTTTAAAGTGAATTTCATTAGAGAACGGTACGGAAGAATTTTATGGGGAAGCTGTTAAGGAAATTACACTTCAGTTATCAATGGTATTAATTGTAAGTTGATCTATCAGTCTCACTTTATATGTGTCCATTATCTGCTTTAGTGTGCAACTGAGGTGAATGTGTTAGAAAGCAATTACGGATCCTTGTAACAACTATTTTTGCATACATACAAACAACCAGTGGAAAGATTTATACAATACGTGGAGTAACCAAATATGCAATGTAAGATATTTTTGATTACGTTAAAAGGGTGATTTCCTGAATAGAGTGTTTTTCTTTTTTTTTTCTCCTAATTCTTATACATGATTTTGTTATTTTTTTGTTTATTCATTATTTCTTTAATTTAGCACGATGAAAGTGAGTATATTTTCAAATTCTTAGTGCTAAAAATTTACAGTGAAGTAGTAAGAGATATCCTTACCATGGATAACACTCCACTTAGGGTTCGTGGTGATCCTGAGGTAAAAAGAATCCGTCTTTTATTTATTTATTTTGTTTTGAGGCCTAACCAAATAACACACTCAATTATTTGCAGAAACTGACTGTTGTCGAAAAAAATAGCAGAGGTGTTGTTAAGAGGCTGGAATAATTTGAAGGAACTTCTTGCTATGTGTGAAGGTGTGCAAAATTGATTGTATCTGTCTTATGAGGAATTTGACCCTGCATTAGCTGTCTTATATGCATTTTTTTTAAAAAAAAATCTTTTTGCTGCATTACCATTGAGGGTAAATTTGACCAGTTTTGGGTTATGTAGCGAAAGAAAATAATCTGAAGTTGAATAACGTGAATTGGGAAAATCAAATAATCTGCATAAACTACTGTTTCAATGGAGTAATCTGCATAAACAACAATTTCAATGGAATAACGTCTTAAATAATAGTTTGGTCCTACCAAAATCAACAGAATGAAAGCCCAATTTTATTAATTCATGAATGGTTACTTTACCTAAATGGAGTGGTGTTTTTTCTTTCATGGCACTTCTGTATATACATATAATGGTGTTTTTTCTTTCATAACAGGCATCGGCCTGCATATATAATACTGTTGACGGCAAAAAATGTCGTAAACACCAAAGATTCCAATTATTAGGAATAATTAACTTGGTCGTGTAGACAAGAACGGAAAGCAGTAAATAACACAAGAGATTTATAGTGGTTCAGCCTCGTGAGGGGCCTATGTCCACTTTGAAGCGTTGTTGGAATAATATTGATCACAAAAGGTTATAAGGTTGAGACCATTCCATGACATCTCATTACATTAGTTGCTAAGCCATATGATGTCATCATTCTCATATATGATGTCATAATTGAGATATATTGCAAAATATAGGAAAAAGACAATTTTCCCTTCTTCTTCCTCAAAGTGGAGATGCCATTAATGGAGCTCTCACGAAGTTTCAAGGTCTCAAATTCCAATCCCTTTGAAGTGTGAAGCCATGGGATATTTATAGGAGAGGGGTTAGGTAGGAGTAAGTGGGAGTAGGTAGGAGTAGGTAAAAATGGGGGACTACATCCAGAAATCCGCACCCCCACCCTGTGCATGTGAGAAATTCGCAGCAGCTCAGGGGTGCGAATTTCGCACCTCTCGGGGCACGAAATTTGTAACGATATGGATTTCGCTCGGACCTAATCGATCGCTAAATCGACCTAGACCATTCGAATCCCGGATACGCTAACTCTGGGCATACAACACATCAGAACAAATAAAAGAAGACTTCTATAAACATCATAATAATGTTACATCAGAGTACATAATGTATCAGAGTATATCGAAATATAATATAGCGGAAGATTTATTTATAATAAATGTAATACAATGCACAACGGAAAATAAATAAAGTAACACAGTGGAAGACTAACAATGCTCTGGACACATCTTTAAGCTTCAATCCAGAATCTTGCTAAATATATCTGCAAAATAAACTACTCGACTACCCGTGTGGAAAATAGGGGCACCCGAGTTTGCAAGGGAAAAGCAAACTACAGGTCAGTCATGGGACTGGCGTGAGAAACTCTACAGTTAAAATTAACTTATTTAATCATAAGACAAATCACAGGACCACGCTGCTAACGCGGAACGGGTTTACCCCCATGAATGCCAGTGTATAAACAACAATCAATATAGATATATGGATCTACTATGCATCAATCAACATGCAATATCCCAATCTACCCATTTAGATTAATCACCACACTTAGATTTTCCAAATCCAATTCAATTTATAGAAATTATTCCTTCGGACTTTATTTCCCGATTTCCATTTCAAATCATTTGAAATACATATCTAGCTTTTATATCAAAGTAGATTTCACTTCGGGGTCTCAAATCAAATCATTTGGAAATATGAATTCCAAAACATAACAATGCATACAAACAAGTATGCAACCAAATATCGGGCTCCCCCTAAACAAGGCAAAGGGCACGCACTTAAGCAACTCGATATAGATATGTGCACCTCCCACTATGGAGCAGGCTACACCAATGATGCACCTCCCACGCATGGAAGCATACTCCGCCCATCTCACCCATACTTTTAGTCGTCCGGGTTACCATAATCTTTAGCCACATACCAAATCATTTCATATTCCGAAGTAGGGAAAACCATTTCACAACATAATAATCATAAGTACTTTCAAACTATAGTACTTCACATTAGTAATTCACATATATGATTAGTCACTATTAATCACAAAACCTTTGAGCTCGTACGTCTCAAAGAAGGGTGTTAAGCAAGGGAATAAATTCTCCGCCACCAAACATATACATCATTAATAGCAACAAATCGAATATGTGATGAACTACAATGTAAAACCATAATATATTTCCAAATCATTTCGAAATCATCGAGTTTTAACCCTCGAAATCCTTTCTGTTTTATAAAACATTTTTATAAAACATTCGCTGTCCAAAATCAGGAATACATTTTTTTTTTCACTTAAGAAAAATATCATTTCAAAATCATTGATTAAATTTGAAATGAACTCAACATCTTCGTTAACACCTTGTAGTCAAATCGTGAAGTGTTTCACAAGGCGTTAGCATACCAACATTTCTACCCAACCCAATGCTAAATGTAAAAGCATATCTTACTCATAAACTGGTCGAGCACAATCCAAACAACCAATCAAACACAACCAATATCAGCAACCAAGTGTATTTGGATTAATCGCATTTCATATTTTGGTAATTTAGTTACCATCTATACATTCACAATCTAATTAAAGATTTATTCAAACTCCAATTGGTTTCGATTTCTAAAATCATTTCTTATTGATTGTTCAACTTTCTGGACATTAATCATGCTTTAACTGGGTTAAAGAACCAATATCATTTAAACATAGTTCATGACAAACCCAAAATCCAATTCTATATTAAATATAAGGCTCTGAATAAAAATAGTATCGACTTATATTCAACATTAAATTCTGAAACCCACGGATATCGTATTGGAATAACGATATCAATATCTTCAAAATTCCTCGATAATATTCGAATAATCACGGAATCCAATATCGAAATATTCCGAAGATAATTTCGATTCAAATCCATTCCGATTCATATATTGGAAATTCTGGTTATTTTTAAAACCATTTCAATTCCAAATTATTTATTTAAAAATATTGGATTATCCTTCAAGTTCACACCTAGTTCATTTCAATAAAAATATATTTTTATCATTACATATGTGGAATTTTTCCATCCCAATTCTTTCCAGATCATTTATTATGATTTTAAACAAATTATTGATATTTTTAATAATTTTATTAAGGCGCTTACAGTCGATATCCAATAACGGCCACCGAACTGCACTTACAACGACCATTTTGAAATTTGATTTGGACATAATTCTGAATCCAACCGTTAGATTTCAAATCTCTAATATTTGATGGAAAGCTCTTTTCGATACAAACCCAATGGTTCCAGTTTTAAGAGAATCTGACGGTCGGATCTCCCGTAATGTCCATTCGAAGTCAATGGTCGAAATTCGCGAACTACCCCAGCGCAGAGCGCTGATATTCAGGCCATTATATATATATATATATATATATATATATATATATATACGTATTATATATATTTCGTCGATTTCCATTCAAAACGTATTTTATAAATCGTTTTAAATTCGTTTTCAAAACGATTTCAACTTCATATTCAATTTCTAATCAAAATTGAATATTCCATTACATGACAATTCCATACATCTCATATATATGTTAAAAATAATATTTTTAACCAATATTATTTATTTAATTCATACTCATATATTTATATATATAATTTTCACACCGTAATATATATATAATATATATATTTCCACTTCGTATATATATTTTATTCACACAGCATATATATAATTTTCACATCGTATAATATATATTTATAATTTTCCACTTCGTATATATATATATTATTTTCATAAGGCGTATATATTATTTTTACAATGCATATATATTATTTTCATTTACATTTCTCATCACAATCACAACACAATACAATCAAACAAGTCGTCCATGGTCTGTGGACAATGGGGAGCAGTTCATATGTGCAGTTACAAAATAATTTAAATTACTGTACAAAAATAATAGTGAGAAATTCTCACATTGGGATCCACTCCGTCAGTTTTTACCTGAATTTCCATTCAGTTTGGTTTTGATTTTTCTTGAAATTCTAATTTGCTTTGTTTCTGTTGTGGTCTCTTTAGAAATGTAGAATTTTTCGTTGTGATTCCAACGTATCCAAGATCGAAGAATTCTGATTCAATTTGAACGAGAAACATGGCTTTAAACATTGTTTACATTTTAAATAATTAATAAAATAATTATTTTCCTAATACTTCACTGATTACTTTAAAATGGGTCGTTCCTCTTTGTCTTCTTCCAGATCCTTTAGTCACGGATCAAACCCAAACCTCCCCTCCTTCATCCCAAATGAACGCCATTATACATCACCAGGCAATGATCGGAAAACTGCACGGCATCGTCCTTCCCACACACCATCATCGCTCGAAGTATTGGAGAATTCGAACCCCTCTAGGCCTCATGATTTGAGCACGAACGCAGCTACTTTGACCACATTAATCATGATGAATACTCGACCAGAAATGATCATAGCCATATGTTCTTACAGAGCGGAAATTCCTCTTCGATTTTTGTTTTAAAATTGTGATTTAGTTCAAACCAGAATGTGGATGATTGAGGGAATAAAAATCGACAATATCGGCCCTAGATGAAACTCCTGGCGGCGCAGAAACTTTATGATGGGGGGTATTAGGGTTTAGCAAATCCTTTTGGGGTTATATATATTTTATAATAGTACTAAATTCAAAAATAATTGGTTTATCGCTTCGAACTCCAAATCAAACCCAACGACTGTAGCCCCTAGCTAAATACCCCCATTCTGAACACAATGGTATGTGTTTCGCAAGCCCATTCGACTATTTCAGTCAGTTATTCTTCAAATTAAAATATAAAACGTTCAAATATGGATTTGAACGTATATTTTAATTTGCCGGGGCCACATACTGACCCTAAAAATTCCAAAAAAATATTTCAAGCTTTGTATTTGACGATACGGCCCTAACAAAACTAATTTCATCGAATTTCAAGACCGTTTGAAAAATGGCCATTTTCTGGTCAATCCAAACTGACTGAAACTGTCAAAACACTTTTTCCTTTGCCACGATCACATATTGATTACAAAATTTATGAAAATTGGAATCTAGCAATAAACTGACATCCCGGATCCAACAAAAGTGGTTTCATCGAAAACGGAGCTCATTTGCAAAATTTCCATTTTTATGGGCTATATTTCCATAGCGACTATGCTGAAATTTCAACTGGACATAACTTTTTATTCTTGCTATGAAATTTTGATTTTTCGGACTTCTTGGAATGATATTCTCAAATAGATTCTAATATTTTTGGTTTTACTAAAATCCGATTTATTTTGAATCTTGTACATTCATTTGAAATTTGAAATCGAATTTTCAAACTACCACGCCATTTTCAATTCCTTTTATAATTAAAAATAAATATTTATATTCTAACGTCGATTCAATTAAATATATACTTTCTATATCTATTCAAAATAAATTTCTCGTCGTTATTATTTAGAATAATTCAATTTAAATATTCAAAATTCATTAAAATTTCCAAAATAAAATTTTTAAATATGTTCGGATTTTCCGAGTTGTTATAATCTCCCCCACTTAAAATATTTTCGCCCTCGAAAAGGAACGGAGCTGAAAGTTGTTTTACTAATCAACTCAACTTTCGTTATTTTGATTATGTATTAAGTTTTTTAACTTTTCAGTTTCTAAAAATTTCTAATTTTTCAAAAATTTGGCTAACACCCTAAATTTTTCGAAAAATTTCGCCATAACCTCCTTTGTACGGGGAGCACTGGGAAAATCCCCAAACCGCCACACAGACCCTCTCATCTCAAAAAAAAAGCCAATCGGCTCATAAAATCATCCAAACCCAATAAATTATTAAACATGTACCTATTTGTCGGGCATACAATTTTATTCCTCTGCTCTAGCCTCCTCCTATGACCTGTTCAATGTATATACATGTATACGCATGCAATTTCAAACAATTTTCAATTCAATTTAATATTTTGATTCAATTCAGCTTAACGGTTCAGAATTCTAATTAATCAGAACAATAACCAAACAATACAATCAGCAATCAATTTGTTGACTAATTTTTCAAACATATAACTTTTATACACTCAAAAATCATATTTTTAAAACTAGATTATATATATAATCACAAATACATTATTTATAAACATATAACTCTCAACTCATTCTGGGGTATTTCTAACCCCATCTCTAACGAGTCACTCATTCTAGAATGCTACTGATTCTATCTCTAATGAGGATTCTTTCATAGGATATTACTAATCCTACCTCGGATGAGTCTTTTATCCTGTTCTAACGAGTTGCACCCCAAAGATTTGAGTTACCTAAAGCTCTGATACCATCTCTAACGATACGGATTTCATCTGGACCAAATCGATCGCTAAATCGACCTAGACCGTTCGAATCTCGAATACGCTAACTCTGGGCATACAACACATCATAACAAATAACAGAAGACTTCTATGAACACCATAATAATGTTACATCAGAGTACTAAATATATCAGAGTATATCAAAATATAATACAACGGATGATTTATTTATAATAAATGTAATATAATGCACAGTGGAAAATAAATAAAGTAACACAGTGGAAGACTAACAATGCTCTGGACACAGCTTTAAGCGTCAATCCAGAATCCTGCTAAATATATCTGCAAAATAAACTACTCGACTGCCCGTGTGGAAAATTGAGGCACCCGAGTTTGCAAGGGAAAAGCAAACTACAGGTCAGTCATGGGATTGGTGTGAGAGACTCTACAGTTAAAATTAACTTATTTAATCATAAGACAAATCACAGGACCACGCCGCTAATGCGGAACGGGTTTACCCCCGTGAATGCCAGTGTATAGACAACAATCAATATAGATATGTGGATTTACTATGCATCAATCAACATGCAATATCCCAATCTACCCATTTAGATTAATCACCACACTTAGATTTTCCAAATCCAATTCAATTTACAGAAATTATTCCATCGGACTTTATTTCCCGATTTCCATTTCAAATCATTTGAAATACATATCTAGCTTTTATATCAAAGTAGATTTCACTTCGGGATTTCAAATCAAATCACTTGGAAATATGAATTCCAAAACATAACAATGCATACAAACAAGTATGCAACCAAATATCGGGCTCCCCCTAGAAAGGGCAAAGGGCACGCACCAAAGCAACTCGATATATATATGTACACCTCCAACTATGGAGCAGGCTACACCGATGATGCACCTCCCACACATGGAAGCATACACCACCCATCTCACCTATACTTTTAGTAGTCCGGGTTACCAGAATCTTTAGCCACATACCAAATCGTTTCATATTATGAAGTAGGGAAAACCATTTCACAACATAATAATCACAAGTACTTTCAAACTATAGTACTTCACATCAGCAATTCACACATATGATCAATCATTATTAATCACATAACCTTTGAGCTCGTACGTCTCAAAGAAGGGTGTTAACCAAGAGAATAGATTCTCCTCCACTAAACAGATACATCATTAATTGCAACAAATTGAATATGTGATGAACTACAATGTAAAACCATAATATATTTCCAAATCGTTTTGAAATCATCGGGTTTTAACCCACGAAATCCTTTCTGTTTTATAAAACATTTTTATAAAACATTCCCTTTCCAAAATCGGGAATATATTTCTTTTCACTTAAGAAAAATATCATTTCAAAATCATTCACTAAATTTGAAATGAACTCAACATCTTCGCTAACACCTCGTAGTCAAATCGTGAAGTGTTTCACAAGGCGTTAGCATACCAGTATTTCTGGCCAACCCAATGCTAAATGTAAAAGCATATCTTTCTCATAAACTGGTCGAGCACAATCCAAACAACCAAACGAACACAACCAATATCAGCAACCAAGTGTATTTGGTTTAATCACATTTCATATTTTGGTAATTTAATTACTATCTATACATTCACAATCTAATTAAAGATTTATTCAAACTCCAATTGGTTTCGATCTCTAAAATCATTTCTTATTGATTATTCAGATTTTTGGACATTAATCCTACTTTAACTGGGTTAAAGAACCAATGTCATTTAAACACAGTTCACGACAAACCCAAAATCCAATTCGATATTAAATATAAGGCTGTGAATAAAAATAGTACCGACTTATATTCAACATCAAATTCTGAAACCTACGGATATCGTATTGGAATAACAATATCAATATCTTCCAAATTCCTCCACAACATCCGTATAATCACGGCATCCAATATCAAAATATTTCGAAGATAATTTCGATTCAAATCCATTCCAATTCATATATTGGAAATTCTGGTTATTTTTAAAACTATTTCAATTCCAATTTATTTATTTAAAAATATTGGATTATCCTTCTATTTCACAACTAGTTCATTTCGATAAAAATATATTTTTATATTTACAAATGTGGTATTTTTCCATCCCAATTCTTTCCAGATCATTTATTATGATTTTAGACAAACTGTTGATATTTTTAATAATTTTATTAAGGTGTTTACAATCGATTTCCAATAACGGTCACCGAACTACGCTTACAGCGACCTTTTCCAAATTTGATTTGGAATTCCAAATCCAATCGTTAGATTTCAAATCTCTAACATTTGTTGGAAATCTCTTTTCGATACGAACCCAACGGCTTCGGTTTTAGGAGAATCCGATGGCCAGATCTCCCGTAATTTCCATTCGAAGTCAATGGTAGAAATTCGCGAACTACCGCAGTGCGGTGCGTTCTGTTCAGGCCATTATATATATAATATATATTATATATATTTCATTGATTTCCATTCAAAACGTATTTTATTAAATCGTTTTAAATTCGTTTTCAAAAGGATTTCAACTTCATATTCAATTTCTAATCAAAACTGAATATTCCATTACATGACAATTCCATACATCTCATATATATGTTAAAAATAATATTTTAAACCAATATTATTTACTCCATTCACACTCATATATATATAATTTTCACACCATAATATATATATGTATATAATTTTCCACTTCGTATATATATTTTATTCACACAGCATATATATCATTTTCACATCGTATAATATATATATATATATATAATTTTCCACTTCGTATATATAATACTTTCACAACGCATATATATTATTTTCACAACGCGTATATATTATTTTCACAACACATATATATATATTATTTTCATTTACATTTCTCATTAAAATCACAACACAATACAATCAAACAAGTCGTCCATGGTCCGTTGACGATGGGAAGCAGTTCATATGTGAAGTTACAAAATAATTTAAATAGCTGTACAAAAATAATAGTGAGAAATTCTCACATTGGGATCCACTCCATCAGTTTTTATCTGAATTTCCATTCAGTTTGGTTTTGATTTTTCTTGAAATTCTTATTTGCTTTGTTTTTGTTCTGGTCTCTTTTGAAATGTAGAATTTTTCATTGCGATTCCAACGCATCCAAGATCGAAGAATTCTGATTCAATTTGAAAGAGATACATGGCTTTAAACATTATTTACATTTTAAATAATTAATAAAATAATTATTTCCCTAATCTTCACTGATTACTTTAAAATTATTTGGGCCGTTCCTCTTTGTCTTCTTCCAGATCCTTCTGTCATGCATCAAACCCAAACCTCCCCTCCTTCATCCCAAAACGCATGCCATTATACATCACCAGGCAACGATCGAAAAACTGCAAGGCGTTGGCCTTCCCACACTCCATCATCGCCCAAAGTATTGGCGAATTCGAACCCCTCTAGGCCTCATGATTTGAGCACGAATGCAGCTACTTTGACCACATAAATCATGATGAATGCTCGACCAAAAATGATCATAGCCATATGATCATACAGAGCGGAAATTCCTCTTCGATTTTTGTTCTAAAATTGTGATTTAATTCGAACCGGATTGTGGACAATTGAGGAAATAAAAATCGACAATATCGACCCTAGATGAAGCTCCTAGCAGCTCAGAAACTTTATGATGGGGGGTATTAGTGTTTAGCAAATCCTTTTGGGGTTATATATATTTTATAATAATCCTAAATTCAAAAATAATTGGTTTATCGCTTCGAACTCCAAATCAAACCCAACGACTATCGCCTCTAGCAAAATACCCCCATTCCGTACACAATGGAATATGTTTGCAAGCCCATTCGACTGTTTCAGTCAGTTATTCTTCAAATTAAAATATAAAACATTCAAATATGGATTTGAACTTACATTTTAATTTGCCGGGGCCACATACTGACTC
The DNA here is from genome assembly GCA_030737875.1 of Allium sativum. Taxonomy (NCBI): domain Eukaryota; kingdom Viridiplantae; phylum Streptophyta; class Magnoliopsida; order Asparagales; family Amaryllidaceae; genus Allium; species Allium sativum. The sequence goes on from CM060912.1 coordinate 157,593,413, forward strand.
TAAAAATTCCAAAAAATATATTTCTGGCTTTGTATTGATGATACGGTCCTAACAAAACTAATTTCATCGAATTTCAAGACCATTTGAAAAATGGCCATTTTCTCGTCAATCCAAACTGACTGAAACTGTCAAAACACGTTTTCCTTTGCCACGCTCACATATTGATTTCAAAAATTATGAAAATTGGAATCTAGCAATAACTTGACATCATGGGTCCAACAAAAGTGGTTTCATCGAAAACGAAGGTCGTTTGCAAAATTTCCATTTTTACGGGCTATATTTCCATAGCGATTATCCTGAAATTTCAACTGGACATAACTTTTTATTTCCGCTATGAAATTTTGATTTTTCGGATTCGTTGGAAAGATATTCTCAAATAGATTCTAATATTTTTGGTTTCCCTAAAATCTGGTTTATTTTGAATCTTGTACATTCATTTGAAATTTGAAATCGAATTTTCAAACTACCGCGCCATTTTCAATTACTTTTATAATTAAAAATAAATATTTATATTCTAACGTCGAGTCAAATAAATATATACTTTCTGATTATATTCAAAATAAATTTCTCATCATTATTATTTAAAATAATTCAATTTAAATATTCAAAATTCATTAAAATTGCAAAAATAAAAATTTTAAATTTGTTCAGATTTTCCGGGTTGTTACAAAATTCATACCTCTCGGGGTGCAAAATTCGCACCCCAGGGTATGAATTTCAAGCCTCCCCCCCCCCCCCCCCCCCGCCCCGTTGGGTGCGAATTTCGCACCCTATTAGGTGCGAAATTTGCACATGGTTGGGTGCGAATTTCGCACCCTGCTGGGTGTGGATTTCGCACCCTCTGGGTGCGGATTTCGCACCCTGCTGGATGCGGATTTCGAACCCCTTAGGGGTGCGAAATTCGCACCCCGAAGGGTACGAAGGTCGCCTCTTGGGGATGCGAAGGTCGCCTCATGGGGGTTGCGAAGGCCATGGTGATAGGTGTCTTGACGGTCCGTGGCTTGGGTTCCGGGCTTAGGCTGCGAGGTCTTTATTGGTGCGATCCCTCTTCGACATGTTTCCTTCGCTCCTAGGTCTCCGCCTCAGTCTTGACTCCATGCGATGGGTTGAGTTGAGCGTGTCCTGTGTACTTTTGGGAACCGGACCAAAAGGTCGGTTAACAAATGCCTCTTAACACTAGGGATTGTAGCTCTGCTAATTTGATTTTGATTGGAAAAAAAAAATGGAGTGTTTGCACAACTAGTGAGCACTGAAGAGGGAAGATACTTTCAGAATGCTTGCACAACCAATGAATACTGAAGAGGTAAATGATTCTCAAGATTTCACTAGAATTTAATAGAAGATTAAAATGGTTCAGACCAAAATATGGACTTGTAGTTTAGCATTTGAATGAAATAATTGCAATCATAGTGTTCCTATTAATTGTCTTTAGTTCTGGCATTTTCAATTTCTGCTATATTCTTGTTCGTGTTGTCGTTCTTTTCTTACATCCGCACATTTCTATTGTTCCTTTGTTTAAGCTTGTAAAAGTTTCTAACTTGCTTTTTTGGCTGATTAAAATTGAGAACTACTACTAATAAAATCGAGATGACATCAAACACTGTTTCATTTTTGCATTTTAATTGTGCTTCTTGCATTTTTTGTTGTGATAAGACTATAACTTGTGATTGGTAATTGCAAGTTCCAGAAGTTGGACGAGCTTAAAAGCAGAAGACTAAGTGATTTTTCATGTAATCTTGTTTTGAAACGATGTTTGAACAACATTATGTTGACTTATTTCTATATTTATTAGTAGATCTATTAACTATGCCTTTATAATTGAAATCAAATATGATTTGGTATTAGTTTTTTGCTATTGACAGTTGTCCTGTGAATTTATTGCTTGATTGTCTGAACCGTATGCAAATAAGAGATTTTGTTATTAATGATCATAGCGGAAATATGTGATATATATTAAAAATATTAATAGCAGAAAATTGCACTTACAGAAATAAAATGTGAAATGATATGTAAAAAATTAAATAGTGGAAAGCCTTTTCATATCATTGAATGTGTGCTATGAAAACACTGAAAATGCTATATATACTACTACAAATATCCATAGCGGAAAACTCTTCTTATGGAATCAAAATGTGAAATGCTATACAAAATGTAAACCGTGTGGAAAAAATTTCATATCACTGAATATGAGCTATGAAAATAGTGATAATGCTATAAAAAAGCGAGTATTTAACATAGTAAGGTCTGAGTGCTATCTTTCAACAGGAAATTCAATAATATCGGGTTTTTAAAAAAAAACAAAATGGAAAACAATTTTCATAGCAATGAATATATGCTATGAAATTATTGATAACACTGTAAAAAATAAGCTGAGATCTTAGTAAACAAATATAATTGCAAGGTCTGAACGCCATGTAAAACATTTCATGCCGGTGAATGTGCGCTATAAAATGTATAATACTGTAGCGTTTAGATTTTAGCTATAAGATATAACAAGGCTATTATTACATGTTGTTATATAGCGTCGTCACTAATGCTATAGTAACCTATTATGGCGTTTTTCACATGCTATTAAAAGGTAAATCTGTTGTAGTGATGCATGTATGCTCTAGGTATTGTATCATAGACTCTAGGGCAGTACTCTGTGATCTGATTCGATCGAAGGTGGTAGTCCATACACTTACGTAGCATGGCGATGGCGGTTCTATGCAGAACGTAGCAGTGTTATATAGAGATCTGCACGTCGCTCCGGCGTAGGATAAGAGACTGCGTATATTTCTATGGCGTTACAGACCATGTGGGTGGGGTACCATAGGGTGTACCCTAATATTAGGGTGAACTACATATGTATTGTTTTAGGTTAATCTACTGGGGAGTAGATGGTTATGATGAGTGTGTAAGCCTTAAGTGTTGTTAACCCAAGTAACCTAATAAATAAGAAAATGTAACTGAATGGTATATGTAGGGTTATCCAAAATGTGTAGATTAAATCCAATCACCATAACTTGTGTTCAGACCCGCTCTTCATAACATACTCGCAGGTTAGATTTTTGGTAGAGATATGATAGCTTTGGATATTGGTTAGGCAGTATTATTATCTGGGTAAGGCTATATTTTGATTATATTATATTTTATCCATTCCGTTGTAAGACATTTTCTGAGCTCTAATATATTTTATATCTCTGTCTTTTCTGTAGAATACCAAACAAACCAATAAGAGTTTCGATAGATTAGAATTTTGAAAAAAGATTCAGTCTATCGGAATTCGGGTTGTTACACTTTCTCTTTGCCAACTATATTTCCAACTATTGACATTTTCACCGCTTCAACCACACGCTCCTAAAGTCCAGAAAAGGTGGAGCCATGTTGTACATCTTGCCTCGTCTTCTTACCTACTACTTTAACCCATTTCTCCTTTATCGGTTCATGTGCAGTAGCCTTCGACATACCAAGCTTATCAAACTGAACTTTACTACCACCAGCAGTAAAACTAAAACCCACAACCTTCAAACCTTTATCCAACTTTTCATCATTTAATTTACCACCTATGTGAGTGCACTTTTCAATTTTATGATCAAAGCTCTTACACCCCACACAAACATCAGGCTACCATATATATTCCACATAAACTTGTTGCATCATGTAATCAGGTAAACACACAGGGAAATCATTGGGCAACAAGCCGTCAGGCGTCACCTCAACCAAGCATTTTGCAAACTGCAGCTTGTCTAACGTTTCTATAGCTACATCCATGAATATTTAAAATGATTTATTTTAAGAAATAACGATTTAAAATTTAAATAAATAAAAGTTAGAATTTATAAATTTATATTAATTATAAAACGAGCTTGAAATGGCGCAGTAGTTTGAAATTTTGATTTCTAATTTCAATTTAATGCATAGGATTCAAAATAAATCGGATTTCAGTAAAACCAGAAATGTTAGAATTTGTTAAATTATATCTTTCTAATGAATGTGAAAAATTCAGATTTCATAATATAAATTAAAATTTATGTCCAGATTGAAATCAGAATAGTCGATATGGAATTTATTTATATTTTAATTATATATAGCCCTTAAAAATAGCCATTTTGCAAACAATCTCCATTTTCGACGAAACCACTTTTGTTCAATACGGAATGTAAAATTATTGTTAGGTTTCAAATTTCATAATTTTTGGAATTAATATGTGAGCACAGTAAATTTAAACACGTTTGGCAAATTTAGTTTAAATTTAATCGACTTAAAAAAGGACATTTTTCAAATGGCCTTCAAATTCGATGAAATTAGTTTTGTTAGGACCATATCGTCAAAACATAGCTAGATTTAATTTTTCTGTAATTTTTGGAGTTAGTATGTGGCCCCGGTAAATTAAAAAGTACGTACAAGTTCAATATTGAATGTTATATTAATTTATATTTTAAATTTGATAAAAACTGGTCAAAACGATAGAATTAGCTTACAGAACATATTCCATTGTGTCCAGAATAGGGGTATATAACTAGAAACGACAGTCATTGGGTTCGATTTGGAGTTTGGATTGCAAAACCCCATTTTTACGAATTAAATAATATTATTAAAGGGGTATGAATACCCTTATTTTCAGAAACCCTAGCCCATCAAAAAAGTAGCCGATGTCAGCTCCAATCAATGGCCAAAATCGCTCGAGAATTCGTACCCCATTTTCCCTTAGTCCGTTCAATGATTTCCAGAATTTACAAAGGCAAAATCGAGGAGCTCTTCGAGCTCTAGATATTCAGCGGTAATGATCAATTGTGAGTTTGTTGATTGTTCGATTTCTACAAGCAAAGGACCGCCATTTGCATTGTTTTTTAGTGAAGCATGGGCCACTGAGTTCGGCCTGGTGGATGGCGAAGGGAGGAGATGAGTAGGGGTTCATGTGGAAGTGGTCGACCGTCTCCAGGTGCCTTAGGGTGTGTGCGGGTGGAGGTTGTTTATCACGATGATGGGTTCGAATTTTCACTGAAGGTTACGGGGAAGAAAGGGGTAAGAGGGGATTAGGGATTTAATTAATAATTAAACTATTTAATTATCTTAAAAGAAATGTGGATAATGGCATTAGTGTTTAAAATAACGTATCTTGGCCGAACAAAGACGAAATTGAACGATTTCAGAAGCGTTGGAATCATGGTGAAAAACTCTGCACAATGGAACTGACCAGAATGAAAACAGAAGCTGTTGAAGTTTTTGATAAAATTAAACGTGCATTTAATTTTATTAAAACAATCCTTCAATAAAGAATGGCGTAGTGGAACCCAAAGTGAGAATTTTCTCACCAAAATATTTGTATAGTTATTTAATTTATTTTATAACTGTAAATTTATAGAAAGTGCCAGTGTTGATTTTTGTCTGTTGTATGTGAGATTGCTTGAGTTCAACACATTAACTATTCATGACTCGTCTGCACAAGAAGTGTTGTTTGAATATCCAAACTCGTATTTCAAACAATGTGGATACACTTTGTGGTTGTTGAAATGTGATATAAATATTCATTTATAATTTGAATAGTGAAAATTTGTTAAGTAGAAAAATAATTCAAACCGAATTAGAATTGGTTAAATTTATTAACCAATTATTTATTTAAATAGACTGTTGTTGTTTGAAATCCCCACATGGGTATTGGGATGATATTTGACATACACTAATCCCAATATTTAGTTGTATGTCGATTGATGGATTGACAGACTGTTGTAAGCGTTATTTATTTATTTTAATACTTATACAGTTAAAGAATGCACTCTGGATGAGGCTTGAATGTTGAATGATTATTTATCATTATTGTTCAATACATGCAATGTATGAAATCCATGTAACTGAAATTATATGGTAATTGATTGAGTCGCATTCCGATTCAGAAATAATGAATATTTTAAAATAACGAATATTTTAAAATAACGAATATTTCAAAGCAATATTCAATAAAGAATTAAATTGTGATTTTGATGTCCGATTTTGGATGGACACAAAAATATAGAAATGTTCATAATTGAAATGAATATGTGAAGCCGAGTTAAGTAGCCAAATGCCATTTTAACTCAAACGGAATTTTATGTCGATTTTATTTATTTTATAATGAATACAAAAAGGAAATGGATTTCAAAATTAGATATTTTTAAAATATTATCATTTTAATATTATAATGATATGGAATATTCAATTTTGATTGAAAATTGAACTGGAAGCTGGTATCGTTTTAAAATTAATTTGTAAAGTACGTTTTAAATGGAAATCTACGATGTTATACACACACACACACACACACACACACACACACACATATATATATATATATATATATATATATAACGGCTTGAATAGACCGCGCCGTGCAGCGACTGTTCGCGAATTTCAACCGTTGACTTCAAATTGATGTAACGCGTGATCCGACCGTTGGATTCTCCTAAAACGGGAACCTTGGGTTTGTATCGAAAAGATCTTTCTAATGAATACAAGAGATTTAAATTTGAATGGTTGGATTTTAAATTATGTCCAAATCAATTTCAGAAAAGGTCGCTATGGATGCAATTCGGTGGCCGTTATTGAAAACCGACTGTAAGGGCCTTAATAAAATTATTAAAAATATAGAAAAGTTGTGTAAATTCAGAATAAAGGTTTTGGAAAGATTTGGGTGAAAAAATCCATATTTGAAAAGGTAAAAGATATTTTTATCTAAATGAACTAGTTATTAACTAGAATAATAATCCAATGTTTTTAAATAAATAAATTGGATTGAAAATGGTTTTAATATAACTAGAATTGTCCAACGTATGAATTGGAATGGATTTGAGTGGAAATAATCTTCGGAATATTTTAATATTGGATTTTGTGATTATACGGATATTGTTGAGGAATTTGGAAGATATAAATATTGCTATTTCCAATACGATATTTGTTGGTTTCAGAATTTGATATTGAATATAAGCTAATATTAATTTCTATTCAGAGTCCTGTATTTAATATCAAATGGGATTTTGGGTTTGTCGTGATTGGTGTCTTAAATAACACTGTTCTTAAACCCATTCGAGAAAAGAATAAATCTTTTAATTAAGATTAATGAAGTTTTCCAGTTAATACATATAATCGGAATTAAATGCAAGTTAATTTTGGGGTTCATTGTGAGAAATGCTTTAAAATAGCATTTGTTCTTAAAACCCAGTTAACAGTGAAGATATGATTTGGAATTTATAAATCTTTTTATAAAGATTTAATGGAAATTTTCCAAAGTATAGTTTTCCAATTTAATACATTATATTGGAATTTAATGGAATTCGATTTGATAATAATTGAGATGAGCTTCTGTAAAGGAAGACCGCTATATAGAGTATTTAAAAGGCTTTGTCGTTATTCCATTTATATTATTAGTTGGATACTAAAATTTATATCAATTATATATTGATCTGTTTTCCGCGAAGATTCCATATTTAATGGAAGTTGATTTGGGTTTATTGTGAACAGTGTTTTTAATAACATTGGTCCTTTGACCCTGTTAAATACAAGATTAATTTCTTAAAGTTATATAATCGTAAAGTAATGATTTTTGAGATTAAAACCAACCTGGAGTTTTAATAAATCTTTAAATAGAAATGAGAATGGGATAATTAAATTTATCAAATTCAATAAATGATCGAGAATGGAGCACCAACGGTTTTACTTCAAGCGATAGTTAAATCTTTAATTAGATTTGAACGGGAAATGGTAACTAAATTTACTGATAACACAGTGGGTGTTAGATATGGAGTACTACCAGTTTTGCTCCATGGGATGAATAGGTTGGGATTGGGGATAATAAAATAAAGTATTACTTCAGTAAGGCTCGATAATCCCGATTTATGTTATAAACCTTAATTTGGTTTAAGTGGAGAAAAGATAATAAAATCTTTTGGAATTGATGTCCAATGGAAGATTCAACTATAAGTTTAAAGGACTATATCTTTGATAAAATTAGTGGTAACCTTTCCCTGAATAAAAGAATATTCTAAATTGGAACGAGGTATATGATTTGTTTTTATAGCACTTGATTATTGATTTTAAAATAAGCGTGTTATTCAGAAAGACCGGGTTTATCCCACTCCGAATAATTGATATGACGACTAAAAGTCGATGATATGCAGATGGTGGTTAAAGACCGGAGATCTTCACATTGTTTGGATGATTACTGATGACTTGATTGGACTGTACACCCAAGAAAAGGTAACAAGTGGTGATCGTCCAGACGTACTTGGAGATCGATCAGATATGTGAGGACCTCTCTCCTGTGTTGGACATATGGGACGAGGAATAAGGTTCCTCTGGTTTCATTCAGACCCAGAACAGACTTGCAAATGGATGGTATGTTTGACATTGTATTTCTTTGTACTATGTTCGTTGATCTCTGCTAAATATATATCTGTTTGGTGGCGGAGAATTTATTCTCTTGCTTAACACCCTTCTCCGAGACCTACGAACTTAGAGGTTATATATTGGTAGAAATCAGTGGTACGGTATGGATTGACAATGTGGCATACTAAGATGTAAATGATCAAGGCTTTTGTTGAAAAGCAAAGTCTTGTGGATGATGATCAAAGCACGACTTTAATTAGCACAGCTTTGTGTATATCGTTAATTCGCGAGCCTCACTCCCGTTATGAGTCAAAATCATGATAGTGACTGCTGAGAGTGCTTGCGTTTCTTTCTAACTAGAAGTGGTGTCATGGTATGGAACCCAGATAATTTTACTTATGTGGATGATCGGTAGCGAGGCGCCTCGGATATAGAGCTATATGCTCATAGGTCGACGTACTGACCATTTTGGAGGTTCGATAGGACTGGGAACGTATTTTTCAGGAATAATTAATCCACTAAAGTAAGTTTGGACCAGCCCTAAAGATCCAAGGGCTCTCAGCGTCCAATCCCTAAGGCATTTGCTAGAGTGTCTTGAATCGGAGAGGAGCCATCCCTTGCCTCGACTCATAGATGGAATCAAATTTCCAATACGCGACTTTTGGTTTTAGTTGTAAATCTATATGGCGACATAGTAGGATGGTGTACTATGCCATCTATGATTGATACATTTATATTTAAAGTTCTGTGCACTTATAATAATATCAAAATGAGTTGTTTTAAACGTACCAAGTATGTTTGGCTATTATAAAGGAAAATTCAATCCTCCAGCTTGTGTTGCGTTGCGTGATGGGACCTGAGTCATATAATAGCTTCATTTTCCAAAAAGCATTGCGTTGTTTTATTTTAAACTGAGATTCATGTGGAGTAAACGTCCCTAACCATGTTATATGGCGTGGCCCCATGATTTCCTAACTTTTAAAGTAAAGATGTAATAACTTTTTTAGTTCTCACACCAGTCCCATCACTGACTCGGAGTTTATTGTTTCTACCTAAACTCTGGGTACCAATATTTTCCATATGGGCAGCTAGTAGTTTTGGTTTTTCATAGATATTCCTTTTCCCAGGATCCTGGAATACAGGTGGAGATATATTCGGAAAGCTTTGTATCTGTGTATTTCTTCCATTTGTGGTAGTTGATGTATTTTCCGCTATACATTGTATTCATACATTTAAATTTCTGCTGCTTTGTATTTTAATCTCTGATATTAGTTTATTTCCACTATGTAATATTTATTCATACTCTAATATCTTGTACTCTAATGTAAATTGTTGCAATAGCAATGAAATGTTCTCATGTTTGTGTTTAGACAAGTCGTATTCTCAAAGCAATCTGGTCTCCTCCGTCTTTTCGGGGATCGGGGAAGTCTGAGTCATTTCATTGTGATATCGGAGCTTTGGTTTACAATGCACGAGAAAAGGACACATTAGGACCGAACGAAGGAATTCATCAGAGATAGGATTAGTAACATCCTATAAGAATGACTCCTTAGAGATAGGGTTTGTAATACCCTAGAATGAGTTTGAAGAGTGTTATTTCTAAAAATGAATTTAGTTTTGAAAATTATATCTTATTATACGTATTTGAATATTTTATTTGATATTTATTTTGGACTATTTAGTATACAAAGATTTTGCATATACGCGTCATGAATGTATATTCGAAGTCTCAAATATACTAGATGGATATAGATTCACACTCTAATCGCCCATAGATGATTATGGTGATTGATATATCATCATCAGTGTCTATGTTCGAGTTTTGAAACTGGGATATCTGTATATTTCCAATTGACTGGTGTAAGGACCAAAACTTAATTAGAATTTATTGTTTGTGATTTGGGCTTGAAAATTGATTTTTGAGTATATATGAAGTTATATATATTTGAAAAGTTAATCGACTAATTGATTGCTGGTTGTGATATTTGATTTTTAGTTTAACAAATAGAAATATTAGGATGATTAAACCAATATGAGAATGAATGATAAATAAAACAAAACCAAATATAATACAGAGCTGAATAGAAAATTTAGTTCGAACCGGATTTATATATTTGATAGATTTGTACATATATATATACATGCCGAGCAGGTTAATGGCTTCGTGTTGAGTAAAGAAACAAATTGCGTGCCCGACAAACAAGTGCACATTAATGAGTTGGTTGCGCAGTGTTATTTATTATATAAACTACTGTGAGTGTTTTTGGATGCGTTGTGATGATTGTTCTATGTGAGATTGTAAACATACGCTTCAGGATAGCAAAAAATAAATTATGAGCTACACCACATGGCATACTACATGAAGATAGCATATATTATATTCCATATAAGCATTTGGTGCTTATATGACGAGATTTGGATTACCATACAAGCGAGATGCTTGTATGGCGATGATTGAATTATAGATTGAACAAAAGACTGATTATGGACTTAACTAAATACATGTAATGGTGCTCGGGGCAGGATTTAATAAAAACCCTACACAGGTCTGGAGATGGCAAAAAATTCACGTCTCTCTTGTTTTTAATTAAGGCACATGGATTATTCTATTTTTCCAACACTGGGGCAAGGTACGAGATTTCGACATTTTTACACATCTCCTATGGGCATAGATAGGTCACAAAAATTGTGTATGCTTTTATTTGATTTATTGGGTGCCTAATATGGCCTAATAAATTTTTAAAACCCTCCCCGTACAAAGGAGGTTATGGAGAAATTTTTCAAAAATTTAGGGTGTTAGTCACTTTTGAGAAATTATAAAGTTCTTAGAAACTGAAAAGTCGAAGAATGAAAGTTGAGTTAGTTTGTTAAACAACTTTTAGCTCCGTTCCTTTTCAAGGACGAAAAGATTTTAAGTGAGGGAGATTATAACAGCCCGGAAATTCTGAACCAATTTAAAATTTGTATTTTAGCTATTTCAATGGATTTTCAATATTTAAAATGATTTATTTTAAGTAATAATGATTTAAAACTTATTTAAATTGAGGTTACAACGTATAAATTTATATTAATTATAAAACGAGCTTGAAATGGCGTGGTAGTTTGAAAATTCGATTTCTAATTTCAATTGAATGTATAGGATTCAAAACATATCGAATTTCAGTAAAACTAGAAATGTTAGAATCTGTTTAATTATATCTTTCTAATGAATGTGAAAAATTCACATTTCATAGTCCAAATTAAAATTCAGAATAGTCGCTGTGGAATTTATTTATATTTTGATTATATATAGCCCTTAAAAAGAGCCATTTTGCAAACGATCTCCGTTTTCGACGAAACCACTTTTATTGAATCTGGAATGTCAAATTATTGTTAGGTTTCAAATTTCATAATTTTTGAAATTAATATGTGAGCACAATAAATTTAAACACGTTTGGCAAATTTAGTTTAAATTTAATCGACTAGAAAAATGCCATTTTTCAAACGGCCTCCAAATTCGACAAAATTAGTTTTGTTAGGACCATATCGTCAAAACATAGCTAGATTTAATTTTTCTGTAATTTTAAGAGTCAGTATGTGGCCTCGGTAAATTAAAATGTGCGTTCATATTCAATATTGACCGTTATATTAATTTATATTTTAATTTTGAAAAAAAAAACTGGTCAAAACGATAGAATTGGCTAACGAAACATATTTCATTGTGTCCGGAATAAGGGTATTTAAGTAAGAATGATAGTCGTTGGGTTCGATTTGGAGTTCGAATTGCAAAACCACATTTTTACGAATTAAATAATATTATTAAAGGGGTATAAACACCCTTATTTTCAAAAACCCTAGCCCATTAAACAAGGAGCTGCCGTCATCTCCAATCAGTGGCCAAAATCGCTCGAGAATTCGCACCCCATTTCCCCTCAGTCCGTTCAATGATTTCAACAATTTACGAAGGCAAAATCGAATAGCCATTCGAGCTTTAGATATTCAACGGTAATGATCAATTTTGAGTTTGTGGATTATTCGATTTCTGCAAGCAAAGGACCGTCATTAGCATTGCTTTTTGATGAAGCATGGGCCGCTGAGTTCGGCCTAGTGGATGGCGAAGGGAGGAGATGAGTAGGGGTTCATGTGGAAGTGGTCGATCGTCTCCAAGTGCCTTGGGGTGCGTGTGAGTGGAGGTTGTTTATCGCGATGATGGGTTCGAATTGTCACTGATGGTTATGGGGAAAAAAGGGGTAAGAGGGGATTAGGGATTTAATTAATAATTAAATCATTTAATTATCTAAAAAAAAGTGGATAATGGCATTAATGTTTAAAATATCGTATCTTGGCCAAATAGATACGAAATTGAACGATTTCAGAAGCATTGGAATCATGGTGGAAAACTCTACGCAATGGAACTGACCAGAATGAAAACAGAAGCTATTGAAGTTTTTGATAAAATTAAAAGCGTGTTTAATTTTATTAAAGCAATTCTTCAATAAAGGATGATGGAGTAGAACCCAAAGTGAGAATTCTCCCACTAAAATATTTGTACAGTTATTTAATTTATTTTATAACCGTAAATATATAGAAATTTCCATTGTTGATTTTTATCTGTTGTATGTGACATTGCTTGAGTTCAATACATGAATTATTCATGACTCATCTGCACAAGAAGCGCTGTTTAAATATCCGACACTCATATTTCAAACAATGAGGATACACTTTGTGGTTGTTGAAATGTGATATAAATATCCATTTATAATTTTAACATTGAAAATTTGTGAAGTAGAAAAATAATTCAAACCGAATCAGAATTGGTTAAATTTATTAACCAATGATTTATTTAAATAGACTGTTGTTGTTTGAAAATCCCACACGGGTATTGGGATGATATTTGACTTACACTAATCCCAATATATAGTTGTATGTCGATCGATGGATTGACAGACTATTGTAAGCATTATTTATTTATTTTAATGCTTATACAGTTATAGAATGCACTCTGGATGAGGCTTGAATGTTAAATGATTATTTATCATTATTGTTGAATACATGCGATGTACGAAATCCATATAACTGAAACTATATGGTAATTGACTAAGTTGCATTACGATTCAAAAATAACGAATATTTTAAAACAATATTCAGTGAAGAATTAAATTGTGATTTAGATGTCCGATTTTGGATGGACATAAAAATATAGAAATATTCATAATTGAAATGAATATGTGAAGCCGAGTCAAGTAGCTAAACACCATTTTAACTCGAATGGAATTTTCTGACGATTTTATTTATTTTATAATGAATACAAAAAGGAAATGGATTTCAAAATCAGATGTTTTGAAAATATTATCATTTTAATATTATAATGATATGGAATATTCAATTTTGATTGAAAATTGAAATGGAAGTTGGAATCGTTTTAAAATGAATTATGAAATGCATTTTAAATGGAAATCGATGATAATATATATATGTATGTATATACATATATGTGTGTGTGTGTAACGGCTTGAATATACCGCGCCGCGCAGCGACCGTTCGCGAATTTCAACCACTGAAGTCAAATTGATGTAACGGGAGATCCGACCGTCGGATTCTCCTAAAATGAGAACCGTTGGGTTCGTATCGAAAAGATCTTTCTAATGAATACAAGAGATTTAAATTTGAACAGTTGGATTTCAAATTATGTCCAAATCAATTTCAGAAACGGTCGCTATGGATGCAGTTCGGTGGCCGTTATTGGAAACTGACTGTAAGGGCCTCAATAAAATTATTAAAAATATGGAAAAATTGTGTAAATTCATAATAAAGGTTTTGGAAAGATTTTGGGTGAAAAATTCCATATTTGAAAAGGTAAAAAAATATTTTTACCTGAAAGAACTAGTTATTAACTAGAATAATAATCCAATGTTTTTAAATAAATAAATTGGATTGAAAATATTTTTAATATAACTAGAATTTTCCAACGTATGAATTGGAATGGAAATAATCTTCAGAATATTTCGATATTGGATTCCGTGGTGGATATTGTTGAGGAATTTGGAAGATATAATATCGTTATTCCTAATACGATATTTGTTGGTTTCAGAATTTGATATTGGATATAAGCCGATATAAATTTCTATTCAGAGTCTTGTATTTAATATCAAATGGGATTTTGGGTTTGTCGTGAATGGTGCCATCAATAACTCTGTTCCTAAACCCAGTCGAGAAAAGAATAAATCTTTTAATTAAGATTAATGATGTTTTCCAGTTCATACATATAATTGGAATTAAATGGAAGTTGATTTTGGGGTTCATTGTGAGCGATGGTTTAAAATAGCATTTGTTTTTAAAACCCAATTAACAGTGAAGATATGATTTGGAATTTAAAAAAAAATTAAGATTTAATGAAAATTTTCCAAAGTAAAGTTTTCCAATTTAATATATTGAATTGGAATTGAATGGAATTCGATTTGGTAATAATCTAGATGAGCTTCTGTAAAGGAAGACCTTTACTATATATGGAATTTAAAAGGCTTTACCGTTATTCTAGTAATATTATTAGTTTGATACGGAAATTTATACTAATTATATATTGATCTGTTTTCCGCGAAGTTTCCATGTTTAATGGAAGTTGAATTGGGTTTATCATGAACTGTGTTTTTAATGACATTGGTTCTTTAACCCTGTTAAGTACAAGATTAATTTCTTAAAGATAAATAATCATAAAGTAATGATTTTTAAGATTAAAACCAAGTTGAAGTTTTAATAAATCTTTAAGTATGTTAAAATGAGAATGGGATAATTAAACTTATCGAATTCAAGAAATGATCGAGAATGGAGTACCACCAGTTTTACTTCAGGCCATAGTTAAATCTTTAATTAGATTTGAATGGGAAATGGTAATTAAATTTACCGATAACATAGTGGGTGTTTGATACGGAGTACTACCAGTTTTGCTCCATGGGATGAATAGGTTGGGATTGGGGATAATAAAATAAAGGATTACTTCGGTAAGGCTCGATAATCCCGATTTATGTTATAAACCTTAATTTGGTTTAAAAGGGGAAAAGATAATAAAATCTTTCGGAAATGATATCCAATGGAATATTAAACTATATGTTTAAAGGAATATATCTTTGATAAAATTAATAGGAACATTTCCCTAAAGATGTGAATATTTGAATAAAAGAATATTCTGAATTGGAATGAGGCGTATAATGTGTTTTTATAGCACACGAGTATTGATTTTAAACTATGTGAGTTATTCAGAAAGACCGAGTTTGTCCCATTCTGAATAATTGATACGATGACTAAAAGTCGATTGTGACACCCCACGTCCGTTAATTGCACTCGCTAAGGGAATGCATTAAGTTTCATGAAGCGTTATAGGTAAACAGAAACAGAATTATTACAAGACAGATATAAAAGCAATAGCGGAATTAAATTTTTATTTCAAACATAAGTCATAACATCGTTGTCCAAAAAGTACCATAAGTCTGAAACTACATAAAACACATTACAATAATGTAAAACTTCTGTCTTGTACCATCAGAGTATAGAAAATACATAAAAAGCATAATTCGCCAAAAGAGATAAAGCCACAGTAGCAAAGATAGAAACTGAGCAATACTTCAAAAGCTGCTCCAAGCAAGATGATAACCGAGTCCTGACTATGACTGAGAATTCCCACCCTATGAACCGAGGGGGACGAAAGAAAGAAGAGGAAACAAAACGGGTCAGACATAAAGTCTGGCGAGTCCAATTACTTTTAGCATATAAATAAGTAAAAGTGTCCTGATAGGCATATAAATTTGAGGGATAGATAATAGTAATAAGACACGTATAACAGACTGAGCAAGATAAGCAAAATGAAAAGAACAGAATATGTTACGCTTCTCTAATACTTTTCTCTGCACTAATACTAGTATAACAGATATGTAACATGATTACATACTCCCTAATTGCTTAACAGAAACAGGATGATCCCAACAGAAATATAATGGTAGTTTTAGGTATACTCTAGTAACGGGTTTTAACCTAAACAGAATTAGCTGGTAACTGAACAGAAATAACTGGTGTTAGCCTAGATAGAAACACAGGTACCCCACAGAAACAGACAGGACTAGATGTACCTTATTTACTACCCCCCAATCGATCGACTCCCTATTCCGTAAATACCCTGTGTTGGTCCCATAGTAGGGTGTATTACTTCCTAAAGTGGCAAAATACAGAAGGACACAGACCTATTTACTGGTGCTACAACGGCTTATTTTCCCAGAAGCAGGTCGTATTCATGCACACACATGATTTCGTTGGAACATGCTAGTAACACACCTCCTCCCAGATGAACCTCTTACAATTTGTTTAGTAAGCGTGCCCTGACCCCTACCTATTGTGGGGTCCTCCTTTTAATACCAGAATGGGTTAATGACTAATATGGGTCTCACACAACAGATGACACAAGCCAACCCCCACAGATCTTGTGTCCCCAATTAACTAGGATTTTGATAGGTTATGCCTAACAGACTAAACAGATTCGCATAACCCCCTACAGATTATGGGTTAAATTTTACAAGTTAACGGGTCCCTATAACCCCAACAGATGTAACAGGTTAAGTCTTATAGATTAACAGGTTCGTATAACCTCAACACATTTAATAGGTTTACTTAACCCTACAAACTTGACAGGTTTACTTAACCCTACAAATTTAACAGGTTTACTTAACCCCATGGAAACTTAACAGGTTTATTTAACCCCACAGACTTAACAGGTTTACTTAACCCCACAGAAACTTAACAGGTTTACTTAACCCCACAGATTTAACAGGTTTACTTAACCCACAAATTTAACAGGTTTGCATAACCCCACAGAAACTTAACAGTTTTACTTAACCCCACACATTTCATATTTAATTAACCCCATCAATTCACATAAATTTACTTAACCCTTTATTCCATTTGTTGGGTTCATATATTACCCTTTTTCACATCCAAATCGGTTGTAACAACCCAAAAAATACGAGCCAATTTAAAATTTTTAATTTGGTGATTTTAATGAATTGGGACTAATTGAAATAAAATATTTCAATTAAATAACGAGTTAGAAATAGTGAGGCAGTTTAAAATTTTGAATTCGAACTTTGACTGAACGTACATGATGCAAAATATAACGGATTTCAGCGAAACCAAAAATATTTAAATCTGTTTAAGAATATCTTTCTAATGAATCTGAAAAATCAAAATTTCATAGCGGGAATCAAAAGTTATGGCCAGTTGAATATTCAAAATGGTCGCTATAGAATAAATATAGCCCTTGAAAATTGACATTTTGTAAACGACCTCCGTTTTCAACGAAACCACTTTTGTTGGATCCGGGATGTCAATTTATTGCTAGATTTCAAATTCCATAATTTTTGGAATTAATATGTGAGTGCGGCAAAGGAAAACGTGTTTGGTTGATTTCAATCAAATTGGATCGACCAGAAAATGGCCACTTTTCAAACGGTCTCAGAATTCCATGAAATCAGTTTTATTGGGACTGTATCGTCCCAACATAGCTAGATTTATTTTTCGGGAATTTTTAGAATCGGTATGCGACCCCGACAAATTAAAATGTACGTTCAAAACAGAATTTGAAAGTTTTATATTTTAATTTGAAGAATAACTGACTGTAACAGTCGAATGGGCCACGAAACATATTCCATCGTGTTCGGGATGGGGGTATTTAGCTAGAGGCGACAGTCGTTGGGTTTGAATCAGAGTTCGTATGGAAAAACCCCTAATTTTTGAAATAATATAAATATTGGCGAATAGGATTTTTCCTTTCATTAATTAAAATTATAAAAAAAATTCAGAAAACCCGCCCCCTTGTATCGACGACGGAAGCAGCTCGATCCATTCCTGACCAATTTCCGTCCAAACCACCACGAATTAGCCCCAACCCCTTTGGAACTTTTTGAAGCTCTTCTCCTTCTCTTCAAATCCATATATGGTTCATCACCCCTCGTCGCTCCATCATCGAGAATCACCTCCCCAAAGTCATGCCCTTCAGTGCATTGCCCCGCTTGCCACGTCAGAATGAGTGGGACCGCTCCGCTCGCACCCGAGTGCTGTTCCACGCTCTTCGAGGTGGTATACTCCGATCATCTTCAAGTGCAACCATTTGAGTGCTAGATCGAAACCTAGTTTCGAACAATTTCAGAGGGTAACGGCCTTTGTTTTTAAAACTGAATATAACACTTTTAAGTGTTGCAAATAATGATTTTCAAATAAAAATCATATCTTTTTGCTATGTTGACGAAATTTGATGAAACCGGAAACATCGGACTCGTAGCGACATCATCTACATTCTAGAAGAAGTTAGAACGTGTTCCGAGCTCGCTACAAATTTCAGAAGGATAAAAATCAATGTGAGACATCTAAATTCAATATGGAATGGAAATGTGTTATATAAATTATATGAGCGAAATATAAATTATATATGCGGTGTACACCACATGTATGAGCGTTGTATAAGTTATATGAGTGAAATATAAATTATATATGCGGTGTATGCCACATGTATGAGCGTTGTATAAGTTATATGAGCGATGTATAAATTATACATGCGTTGTAAAAATCATATATGTGTTGAGAAGGAAATATATATATATACACACACACTCCCCTCGTCCACAGACCATGGACGAAATGAATTGATTGTGTATGACGTGAAATTGGTTGATAATGCGAATGGTTGAAAATTAGTTGAAATACGAATGGTTGGAAATATTTGTTTTTGGTTGAAAGAATTTGTTTGTGGTTGAAACAATGGGAATTATTGTGAAAAATTCATATGATATGGAATTGATCTTAGATCATTTAGATAAGCCCCTTATGGAATGCCGCGAGGCCTAAGGCAGTGCGAGGAGTTGTACTTGGGATGGCTCCGGTTTTTAACCCCCTACCATTATGCTGCTGAAATTTTCAGAAATATCTATGTGTTTGAACTATTTTCATGTTTTGAATTATATTCATGTGTTGAATAAATTGTTTAGATAATAAAAATCACATTTTTATTATGCGTGTGAAGTATATGAAGTGTGCATGATTGAGATATTCATATGTTAAGAAAATCATTTGTTGAATGACATTCATGTGTTGAATAAATTGTTTGAAAAGGAAAACATCACATTTTTATCTAACGTATGGACTATATAAAATATTATTGTTTTAAATAAATAATTTTAATTTCAAAAATATCATTTTTATCATATTTACGAAATATATAAAATATTCGTGTTTTAAATAAATTGTTTTAATGATAAAAATATAATTTTTATTATATGTATGAACAAATTAAAATATTCATATGTTGAAAAGGATTCATGTGTTGAATAAAAGGATTGAACAAAAAAATTGAAATTTTATTGTGGATACGAAGTGCTAAAAACATTCATGTGTGGAATAAATAATTTGAACGATAAAAATATCATTTTTATCATGTATACGACTCGCTAAAAATACACATATGCTGAAACATATGTTGAAACATATTTTTTTCGCCAAAAATAACGTTTTTATCCTATGTATGAAGTGTTAAAAATAACCGCATATTGAAACAAACAATTGTTCGCTAAAAATATCACTTGTAGTTTAGTTTTGCATATATATACATGTGTTGAACAGGAATATGGATTAGGTGTTGAGTGAAGAATATATTTGAGCGCCCGACAAATAGGTAAGCCTTAATGAGTTGGCTACGCAATTTTATTATTATATAAACTCCTGTGAATGCCATTGGATGCAGAATGCTTGTTGTTCTGTGTGAAATAATAAACGTCGCCATAGGATAGTAACAATTAATTTTGAACTACACTACATGGCATACTTCTTGAAGATAACATACCCTATCATATACCACATAAGCAATTGGAGCTTATGTGACGAGGTGGAAGATTTACCATACAAGCAAGAGGCTTGTATATGAAATATTCAGTTCAAATCTGAATGAACACAGCACCAGAATGAATTATATATATATATATATGTGAATTAAATAAAATGAATAATGACGCTGCAGTTCTATTTTGAAATCGTAACGTTAAACGATTATATCGGGAGATCCGACCGTCGGATTCTCCCAAAACTGAAACTGTTGGGTTCGCTTTAGAGAGATCTTTCCTTTGAAATCAGCTTCGTTAAGATCCGATAGTTAGATTTTGAGAAATGTGTAAATCAAAATTAGAGAAAAACAGCGCCAGGGTCATGTTATGGCCTGAAATGTAATTTAATTAAATGGCACTATTTTTAAATAAATAAAAATAGTGATATATCGTTATAAAATATTATAGGCGATATGGAATGGAAATAAACCGATTGTACTGGTTTTGCTTGATAATTGATGGTTGAATGTGTTTGACATTAAAATTATATAAAGAACGTAAATGTGGATGTCGAATAATTTAACCATGGACAGAATTGATTTGAATTCTAATATACGCGAATTATTTGAAAAGGCCGAGTAATTCTCATTTCAAATAATTGATTGACGAATAAATGTCGAAGATATGAAGATGGTGCAAGACCGGTGATCTTTACATCATGTAGATTACTACTGATGCCTTTGAGATGGTAGCTCCCTTGATGAGGTTACAGCGGTAGTCGTCCAGATGTACTTGTTGATCATCCGGATATGCGAGGGCCACTCTCATGTATTGGACATACGGGAGAAGGAATAATGTGCCTCTGGTTTCGTTCAGACCCAGAACGGACTTGAAAATGGATGTATGTCTGACATGTATTCTGTGTTGTATTCATTGATCTCTACTAAATATACATCTGTTTGGCGGCGGAAAATTTATTCTCTTGCTTAACGCCCTTCTCTGAGACGTACGAGCTCAGAGGTTGTACTTCGGTAGATATTAGTGGTATGGTATGGATTGATAGCGTGGCATGCGAAGATGAAAATGATCAAGGCTTTTGTTGAAAAGTAGAGTCTTGTGGTTGATGATCAAAGCAAGGCTTTAAGATAGCACAGCTTTGGGTATGACGTTGATTCGCGAGCCTCACACCTCGGTATGAGTTAAAAACATGATAAGGACAGTAGGGAGTGCACGACGTTTCTTTCTAGCTATGGGTAGTGTCAGCATTTTACTAGCCCTAACATTGTTGATTATTATACCTTTGTGGATGTTGGAAAGCGAGGCGCCTCGGATACATCGGTCTTTACGGAGCCGATGGATAGGTCTGATAGGACCGGGAAATGTGTGTTCGGGAATTGCCAATCCACTAACGTAAGTGTGGATCGGCCCTGAAGATCCAAGGGCTACCTAGAGTGTGTAGTCCTGGGGAATTTGCTAGGGTGTCCCGAAGCCGGCGAGGAGCTTGCCTATTGCCTCGACTCATGTTGGAATCCAAATCTCCAATACGAAATCGTGGATTTGATTGTAACTTATATATGGCGACATAGTGGTATGGGACACTTATGCTGCCTAGGATTGATATTTATGATTGAATTTGCTTTTGAAACATATATGCACTAGTAATAATATCAAATGATTTTTCTTTACACGTATTAAGCATATTTTGACCGTTATAATGTAAAACCCTATCCTCTGGCTTGCGTTGCATTGTATGATGGGACTTGGGTCTTATAGTGGCTGCATTTTTATAAAAAGCATTACGTTGTTTAAATATTTTACCTTGTTTAATGCGCTGGCAATCACTGGAGTAAACCCGTTCCGCGAAAGTGGCGTGGTCCTATGATTTGCCTTGTTATTGTTGTTTATCCATGTAAGTGGATTTCTCGTACCAGTCCCATGAATGACTCGTAGTTTGTTTCAATTTGCAAACACGGGTGCCCTTATTTTCAGACGGGCAGCCTAGTGACAGGTAACATGGTATATTTTGGCTTTTGCACTACAGCATGGAGTGCATCTTTTGGCTTGTATGGCGAGGACTTGACTTCTCAGTAATTTTCCTATGTGATATTCCTCCATGAGTACTATATGTATATAATTTCCGCTTATCGCGATGTAGACAGATTTACTTCCATTATGTATTTATGATGTATATGTACCAGTGATCTCGATGTAGACTGATCATTTACTTTTATGCACTAAGTTGTATCCTACACTTTGCTACTCTGATGTTGTTACATAATATGATTCTGATGTCATATTGATGTAAATTATTCTATTGTCTATTTATGTTGTTATTTGTTCTCTGCTAATGATGATTAATGTGTTATATTCCAACGATTATCCTTAATTCCATCGTACAGAGTTTTGAGATCGTCACAGGTGGTATCAGAGCTTTGGTTAACCTAAGTTCTAGAATTTAACACATTAAACACCTCATCAAGATAGAATCAGTAGTGTTATAAGGCGAGTAGCTCATTAGAGATAGGATTAGTAATGTCCTAGAGTGAGCTAAGCTGTATAGCAAAATAACTTGATTAGTATATCATTGTCTTTTCGTATATCTTCTGCTTTTACCGTATCTTAAAATTATCATTTTTGTGAGCTTTACTCTTTTCTTGCTTGTACAGAACTTGACTAGATGGCTACCCTAGCAGCTGCAGCTAGAGGTAGAGCAGGCCGAGGAGGCCGAGGCGGAGGACGGGGGATATCCTCGTTGTCCTAGAGCCTTTGGTTCAGCCACAGCCACCGCAACCCCCTTGACGGTTTGAGTTAGACCGAGTGGGAAAGACATATAGGAATCTGGGAGGCAAGCCATTTCGGGCACTGGAACTGCAATTGAAGCCTTGGGCTGGTTGAACACTTGTGATGAGATCTTCAGAGGCATAGGTCTTGAGGATCGGAGGAAAAGCTTTATGGGCGCTTGGCTGTTACAGGACGAGGCCCAAATCTGGTGGGACGCCATCACCTTAAATGAGTAAGAGATAGAGATGACATGGAATGAATTCAAAACATTGTTCAAAGAGAAGTTCGTTCCAGAGCAAGAAATGGAGTGCTTCCATGATGAGTTTGCTAATCTCCAGCAGGGAGATCACACCATCTAGGACTACCTCAATAGGTTCACTTAGCTATCCCGCTACACTCCAGAGGTTATTCAGACCGTGAAGGCAAAGAATAAGAGGTTCATTCATGGACTTCAACGCAAATATCAGGATAGGGCGATGAGCCATGTTAACCTTACATTCGCCGAGATGGTGGATATGGCTTGCAATTATGAGAGCTTGGATATGAGGAACATGCAAGTAGATTGCACAAAGAATCAAGTGGGAAACAAGCGCAAGACTTCATAAAGTCAACTTGAATCCAGCAACACCGCAGCTAATGCCAAGCCACAAACGAATAGGCCACCCATAGGAAGTTGCTACAACTGCAGTCAAGCTGGCTATTACTCTAATGTGTGCACCGCTCCAAAGCGACAGAAGACCACCCAAGCAAGCTCGAGTCAGAATTCTGGTGATAGGCGAGAGTGTTACAACTGTCATCAAAAGGGGCATATCAAGGCCAAGTATCCCTTGCTGAAGAATACACAGCTTGCGCATATATATGAAGGGGCGAATCCGCCAGCTATTACGGATGGGACAGTTAAACCCGATGTTTTGGGAGGTACCCTTACTATTAAAAATATTCCTATTTCCGTACTATTTGACACAGGTGCATCACAAAGGTATATTGCAAGTAACACTGTTAAACAGTTAAAATTAAATCCAAGAAAGATTAAAGAATCAGTTAGAGTTCATAATCCGATAGGAGGCTCTATTGTTCTCAGTTCGTATTGTAGAGTGTCGGTCTCCTATTCTTGTTACAAGTTTTCCTTTGATCTGATCGTCATGAACCTTTCTGAATTTGATATCATACTTGGACTGGATTGGTTAACCAAATACGAGGCCAAAGTAAGATGTGCCAAAAGAGAAGTAAAAATTAAAACAAAGCTTGGGCAAATTACTATACCTTGCTGTGGCTCAAACTCAGATAGAAAAGAGTTTTGGTCTGCGCTAGAAGCTACTGCCACCTTATTAGAAAACATTCATGTCATTAAACATTATGCGGATGTGTTCGAAGAAGTCGATAACTTACCTCCGCAAAGAGAAATTGAATTCTGGATCGATCTAATTCCGAATGCCAGGCCCGTAGCACATCCAATTCGAAGGATGACTCTAAAAGATAAAGAAGAATTCAGTGATCAAACTCGATAACTTTTATGGAAAGGTCTGATCAGACCCATCTTTTCTAATTGGGGTGCCGCTGTGGTGTTTGTTCCTAAGTCTGACGGTACTCTCCGATTGTGTGTTGATTACCGAGACCTCAACAAGCAGACGCTCAAGAACAAATATTCATTACGCCGCATCGATGATTTGTTGGATCAATTAAATGGAGAGAGAGTATTTTCCAGAATGGACCTAGCTACAGGTTTCCACCAACTGAGAATTGCCGAAGAATGTGTTCCTTTGACAGCTTTCAGAGGTTCAGACATATTTTATGAGTGATTAGTAATGTCGTTCAGCTTGTGTAATGCTCCAGCTTACTTCGTCGATTTAATGAATAGAGTGTTCAGAGAAGTCCTGAATAAATTTGTTATGGTATTCATCAAATACATTTTGATCTACTCCAAGTCAGAAAGTGAGCATGAAAAACATTTAAAACGAGTGTTGGGGATTCTGAGAAAGAACGACTTCAAAGCAAAATTCTCTAAATATATCTTATGGCAAGAGGAAGTGAAGTTCCTTAGCCATGTCATGTCAAAGGAAGGAATTTCGGTAGATCCAAGCAAAATTACAGCAATTCAAGAATGGAAGTTGAAACACCCCACCTCCGTTAGGGTCACTCACAAAGGGAATGCCCTAATTTTGGTGGAGGTTTATAAGTATAAGTCACAGATACACAAGACAGATATAAATACACATATTTTTAAACAGCGGAAATAACAACAACTTTTATTTCATCAAAATACGTGTTACACAAACCATACCATAATTGTCTTACAATACTTCCAAAAACATTACATTTCCATAACTGTCTTGATTTCATAACTTAAAGAAGCATAAAAACATAAGTAAACTGCATAAGTCCCCATAGTTGCTATCCAAAGCCATAGTTCAAAACGAAAGAGATCCAAGCAATACATTCTCTCTCTTCAAGCTAGATGTGAAACTGGTCAAGCTGCGGTATTCCCTCCCTGCGGACCTGGGGGGGAACAAAAGAAAAGTAGAGTCAGACATAAATCCTGAGTAAGTCTAGGACTATTCAGTCTATGAATAAGAAAAAGAGCATGATAAGTACAAACTGGAAATGGGAAAGCACCATAAACTAAGTTAAGTTGTCTAGAGTCGAATACACTATCATACCCCATATTAATCTCTGCACCCCCTATAAACTAGCTCCCAACTGGCACCCCACAATCAGGGTGAAGTGATCCTTTTAAATGATCAGCTCCTACTCGCATAGTTACATGTGTCTTACGGCCCCCGATGTTGTAGCTACCTATGCTGGTCCCACCATGGGGTGTATCAAGTCCCATGGTGGTGGCCCGACACAGTTCTAGAATGCACAGGTATACTACTGGTGCCTAGTGCCTAATTTTTCTGTGCCGGAGTGTGTGCACGCCCGCACCCCGTTAGAATCTACACTGCTGCACCACCGCCGTCGATTTGACCTCTTACAGTCAGCCCAGTAATCGTGCCCACCCTGCCTAGTTCAGGGTATCCTGATACACCTTGTAGGGTTACTGCTGAAAAGGGTCCCCCGTTACTAGGTTTTCTATTTCTAGCCAACATGCTAAGTTGGTTAAGTGTTCTGTATAAACCTAACCCCCAATCAGTCTTTATAGTTTAGCATGTTGTATTTGATTAAGTATTAATTCAATTTACTTAATCCTATCAATCCTGACTTAGCCTTAATTGTCTTATTAAAGCTCCAACCACTCACATTAGACATGTATTGTTGTGACTGCCTGTTGCCGGTTGGGTCCGGGCAGTCTTACGTCACAACTCAGTCTAACCTCGGGTCTTTATGGGGCTCAATGCTTAACCACCCACATTGGATAGGTATTGCTGTGACTACTGGACAGCCGGGCGGGTCCGGGCAGGTTTATGTCACAACGCAATCCAACCTCGGGTTAAGCATGTCGTATTTTCTAAGTTTACATATTTTGTCTCTTTTTCTTTTATATGTGTAAATATTTGCGGCCCATTATTCAAATTCATTATTCTTGGGTATAGTAATTTATACCATTTTAAATGTCATGAATCGTTGACATGTGCCAAACATGCCAACACATATATTTTAATTAACCCCAACGTATTCCCCCGTTTGTACGTAATAATATAACATATGTTGGGCTTCAACATGTTAGCCCAACTTAGCCACATAAAAAGGGGAGGCTTAGAACATGATGTATATATATTCTAAGTAACATCAAAAAGGGGTGTGTAAACGTATGAACTTGCAACATAGCGGTCTAATTAACATAAATTAGGCACTTGTGAACTTGCATTGTAATAACATAAAATCTTGACATAAAACATACCTAAACATGAATCATGGTTTTAATCTAATCATGTAAACTTTTATTTAAAGTATGAATCTAACTTAATTATGTGCCACATATATTATCATATGTTTTCTAACAACAACCTAAGCCTAAAACATATTTTGTTTGGGCATAAAGTTAAACATGAACCAGCCATGTTCATAAAGTCAACACAAGTTCACAAAGATGCTTACTTTTGTCACTAATACACAAGTATGGTTTTCACTTGAATCAATGATGCCTATTCCGACATAAATTCATATGAATCATAATACCCAATTGGATCCAACTACACTAAAAGTGATCATAAAAATATACATAGAAGGATCTAAAATCATGTTGGCATAATAGTGAATCATATACTTGCATAAGTCTTAACTTGGTTGCAACGAAATATGTATAACTTCTCATTAACCACAACGTACAAGTATCAAATTTCCAACATAAGTTATATACTTGTATCGCAACTATTCAATAGATCCAATATCATGTTAATTACACTACCACATCCCAAAATCCATTCATAGCAAATCATAGCAACATACAATTATGAATTAACATCATTATAATTAAAGTACAATCCCATTTCTTATTCTACACAGATCAAGTCTCAATTATTCATTCACATCGGAATAGCACTCTACTTACAACGTATGACGAGTCTTGTATTCAGGACTCTGAATTCTGAATTTGGTGATGCTTATCTTTTGTTGTAGGCGTTGTTTTGATTTAACTGTCGTGGCTTTAAGCTTTTGAATCAACTCCTAATTGTCTCTTGATTTGACGGCTACTCCTAGTCTTTCTTTAGCAGCATGACGACTCCATACTCATTTTTATTTGTGTGAATTAGGTGGAGTCTTAGGTCCTTTTTATAGAGTTTGTGAATTGATTAGAGCCGTCGATGGAGCCAAGATTAATATAAGCCGTTCGTTTTAAAGAGAAACCAATCAAGGGTTGACACATAAGCCCTAGTGATAAGACCAAGTCCAAAAATTCGGCCAAGCACAGACCAGGCCAGCCAGGAGGTCCTGGGTTCGACCTGGCTCAGGGGCCAGGTCGACTACCCAGTCGACACCCCGGTCGACTGCCCAGTCGACCTGAGTACCCTGGTCGACTACCCAGTCGACCTGGGTCTTGGGCGGGAAAATTCCCGCCCAGTCCTACCTGGGTCCGATTTTGAATTCGAATTCGTTTTTCTGAACTGCTTCTGCCTGTTTGAATTTTAAACTGAATTCTGAAACTTCCGGAGGTCATATCTCCCTCATACGGAGTCCTTTTTACGCAAACTCAGACTCTATCTCAACCAGAATTCCGAGACGAACGAAACGGCGTATCCTGTTTCCCTTAATTCTTTGATTAGAAATTAATTATACTTTAATTTATGAATTTCACTGTTATAGAATATACGGGGTGTTACAGAAGTAGCCTACTACACCCACGAAAGTCCGAAGTTTTCTGCGATTGGCTAGTTATTATCGAAAATTCGTTAAGGATTTTTCGAAGATATCTGGTTCATTAACAAAGCTTACAAAGAAGCATGAAAGATTTAAGTGGACTCCTGAATGTGAGGAAGCTTTCCAAGAACTGGAATTAAAATTGACAACAGCTCCAGTACTAACAATTATCGATGGCAATCAGGATTTGACGGTTTGGACAGATGCTTCGATTAGAGGTCTTGGTGTAGTATTAATGCAAAGGGTCCAAGTAGTCACTTTTGCTAGCCGTCAGTTGAAGCCACATGAGGAGAATTATGCAACTCAAGATCTCGAATTATTGGCCATCGTGTTCGCTATGAAAATATGGAGGCACTCTCTATTGGGTGAGAAATTTGAATTATATATTGATCATCAATCGTTGAAGTATTTTTTTCACCCAGAAAGACTTGAATATGAGACAACAGCGTTGGATAAAATTTCTTGCAGCGTATGATCTAGATATTCTGTATATGCCGGGAAAAGCCAATGTGGTAGCGGATGCGCTTAGCAGAAAAACTGCAATCATCGCTAACCTTATTGTTACGCCTTCATTAATCGACAAGATCGCCGTTCTTCAGAAAGACCATAATTTTTATAAGGAGATGATCAAAAGAATTCAAAAAGTCGAAGTCTCCAGTTTCCAAGTAGATAGTGAAGGAGTTCTGAGATTAAAAGGAAGAATATGTGTTCCCAATATCCCAAAGCTCAAAAGAGAAGTGTTTGATGAATGTCATAAGTCCAAACTTTGAATTCATCCAAGAATAAGTAAAATGTGTAACGATCTCAAATGCACATTCTGGTGGGAGGCAATGAAGAGAGACATTTCTTTATATGTTAGCAGGTGCTCTACTTGCCAACTAGTCAAAAGCAACCAACATAAGCTGGCCGGATTGTTGCAACCGTTGGAAGTTCCAAATTGGATGTGGGAACAAATTTCTATGGACTTCATAGATGGTTTGCCCTGAACCAGGAAAGGAAATGACAATATTTGGGTGATCGTAGATCGTTTCACGAAGACCGCCCATTTCATACCCCCTCGGATCCAATAGAACCGCTCAAAGTCTAGCGTAGATCTATCTCAAGGGCATTGTTAAGCTACATGGAGTGCCGATCAGCATAGTTAGTGATGGAGATCCATTATTTACTAGCAAAATCTAGGAGGCATTTCAAGTAGAGCTGGGGACAAATCTGAACCTAAGCACCGCATATCATCCTCAAACAGATGGCCAAACTGAGAGGGTGAATCATACTCTGGAAGATCTACTGTGGGCTTGTATTATTGATTTTGGCGGATAATGGGAAGATCACCTGCATTTGGCCGAGTTCTCATAGAACAATAGTTATCAAGCAAGCTTGAAAATGTCACCATTTGAGGCATTATACGGTAGACTGTGCTGGTCTCCCCATATTGGGTAGAACCTGGCAATAGACTTGTGTTGGGACCCAATATGATTCGCGAAGCTTCAAACAAAGTTGATTTCATCAAGAAACGATTACAAATGGCTCAAAACCGACAAAAAAGTTATGTGGATTCTAGAAGAAGAGATTTAGCATTTGTTGTTGGTGATTATGTTTATTTGAGAGTTTCTCTGATGAGAGGAGTAATCCAATTCGGTAAAACAGGGAAGTTGGCACCCAGATTTATTGGCCCCTTTCATATACTTGAACGAATTGGAACTCTCACTTATAGGGTTCAATTACCTAATTGGCTGCCTGGAGTACATAATGTGTTTCACGTATCTCAACTTAGAAAACATGTGCATGATCCAGATTTTGTTGTAGAAGAAGCAGCGCAACAGGACTTGGAAATTACTCCAGAATTATCAGTTAGAAGAGAGCCGATAAAGATTATTGGCAAAGAAACTAAGGAGCTAAGGAACAAGAAGGTTCATTTTGTTAAAGTGTGGTGGAGTGGAGATCCTAGAGGCTGTACTTGGGAGATAGAAGAAATCATTAAGCAAGCTTATCCCAATTGCAGAGTGGACATCTCTGACTAACTCCGGTGCAAGGTACATTTACAATACTTTGCATTTCTGTTTTGTTTCCTACTTTACTATCGTTTCCTTTTCGGGGACGAAAAGTTTTAAGTGGGGGAGATTGTAACAACCCGGAAAATACAAGCTAATTAAAAATTTTTAATTTAGCTATTTTAATGAATTGGGAGTAATTGAGGTAAAATATTTCAAATAAACAACGAGTTAGAAATAGTGAGGCAGTTTAAGATTTTTAATTCGAACTTCGACTGAACGTACAAGATGCAAAATATAACGGATTTCAGAAAAACTAAAAATATTTAAATCTGTTTAAGAATATCTTTCTGACGAATCTGAAAAATCGAAATTTCATAGTGGCAATCAAAAGTTATGGCCTGTAACACCCTGTAATTTTATAACATTAAAATTCACAAATTAAAGTATACTTAATTTTTAGAAAAGAATTAAGTGAAATGGGTTGCGCAGAGAAATATATATATATATTGATATATATATATAAAAATTAAAAATTAAATAAATAAATATGCGAAAAAGTTCAAATCAGCGAATTGGGAGGGGGAATAACCGAACCGGCCCATTTTTGAGGTCGACCCAAGCTCTGCTGGGTCGACTAGGGGTTAATCCAGGGTGTTTGGCTGTCAACCCGTGGGCCGATTCGCTCAAATGCAGATTTTGCATTTGATTGGTTCTCATGGTTCAGGGTTAATCTAATGGTCCTAAATAACTTCCTACACCTATAAATACATCCTAATGCTAACCCTAAACCTAATTAAAATAGAATAGTTACCGTCGCCATGGAAATCAATGGAGCCGCCGCCAACTAAGAAAGAAGAAAAGCAAATTCAATTCTAATTCTCTCAACCCTAAAGCAAAGCAAAACTCTCTCTTTTCTTCTCCAAATTGTGAGTATGATGATCTTAACAAGATTATTATCATTTTAATTAGGTTGAGTTATGAATGGATTATGAGTAGATGATGTGAATTATCATATATGTTGTTGTAAACCCCTTTTGCTATCATGTATATTGTAAATCCAATGTTATGTGATGATGATATCTTATATGTTGTAAATCATGCTATGGTGATGTTATGTATGTTGAAAGTTTCTATGCTAAGTTGTGATGAATCATACATGTTAAAAAGGCCATGATGTTACCATCTATGCTAGTTAGTTCATATTAATTAAATCATCATGTTTGGGTTATGTTGATCTATATGACAAGTCACATATGCAAGTTAGATTGATTAGAAAAGTTATGAACATATACCAAGACATCTATTATGACATCTAGAATTATGCTATGACATATGTGATATCCTATGCTAGTTCACACCATCATTATGTTGCCTAAAAACCCCATATGCAAGTTTATGTATAGATTTGGGCTATGATCATATCATATAAATTGAGACATTTAACAAGTTGACACCTTTTGATCCTTAACATGTGTAGTTTATGCAAGTTTCACCCCTATTATGATTAGATTTATTTTAATTTTCTAAATGTTGTGATAATTTATCTTTGTGCTAGGTGTTAGACTATACAAGTCTAGCCTATATTATGTGTTGAATAAGCGAACGTATAAACGTGGGGTAGGGGTAATATTAAGGATTTAATATTAAAAAGTTGGGGTGCAATTGATATGATTTTGCATGCCATAAGTGGATGGCCATAATTGAGTCAATTGTGGACATCATTAAAAGTTGACTTAATTAATAATTTGAATAGGGAATTATTAAAACTGGGGTAAAAGATTTTAAGTGTTAATCAATGCTTAGGACACGAGGTTGGACTCGTTTGTGACGTAAACCTGCCCGGACCCGCCCGGAAAATCCAGTGGTCACAAATGTCAGCCCAATGTGAGAGGTCCTAGGCCTAAACTAAAGCATAACGGTTGTAAAGACACGAGGTTAGACTCTTTTATGGTGTAAGACTGCCCGGACCCGCCCGGAAAATCCAGCTGCCATAAATGCCAGTCTAATGTGAGAGATCTTTATGAGGTTATGGCCTGAATGAATTAAGAAATACTTAACCAGATAAACATGTAAGGTGGGACATGGGGGTTAAGTAGGTGCCTTGGGTGGCATGAGGAATCTAGGGGGTGCCCTTAGTGGCATGTGAAATACGATTAGTAAGACTTAACCAAACACACATGTAAATGAACATGACTAAGAGGGTTAAGTGGGATATACTAGTGACAAGCTTAGGTGGGTAGCTTGTGGGGGCCCATTTCGACCAGTATCTCAAATGTATCTTTGTGGGCTCGACCCAAGTCGAGGACGGGACACGCATGCTGGGTTCGACTGTAAGAGGCCAAAACGGGGAGCGGTGGCAACGCAAGTCCAACGGGTTTCGTATGCGTGTGTGGACCCGGGCTGGTAGGTAAGACGTTGTTGCATCGTGTAGGTATAAGCCGTGCATTCTCAAGTTGTATCGGGTTGCCACTTTAGGGGAGTGATACACCTCACTGTGGGGCCAGCACGGGTATCTACGAGTAGGGAGCCGATCTAAAGTGGGGTACACCTAGTGGAGATAGGGGCAGACGGCACCTATGTAGTCAGCTAGGGGTACGTAAGGCTATTTATAAAGTTTCTGTGTGAAGCAAGTGGGATCAAACAATAGGGTGACTGGTGTGGTGCAGTGTAGTAATGTGCGGTGCAGTGTAGTAATCATTCGTTAGTAATTAGGGTGTGCCTTTACCGTTATCTTTAACGTTATCTTAAACGCTATCTTTATCTTCCTAAGAGTTCATAGACATTTACTTGTCTTCCAGCTTATGCCTTAGTCTAGTTATTTTGATAATAGTATTGTTAGAATTATCATACTCGCCAGACTTTATGTCTGATCCCCTCTATTTCTATCCTTTTTCCCCCTCCAGGTCCTCAGGTTGGGCCCAACTCTAGTGGAGTTTGATTGAATTGCTTCATCTCTCTTTGGAAAGCTTGGACCGTTGAAGTAAAGTCCAGGTTGTTATCTTTTTAATGGCTATTTATGTAATGGGATTATGTATTTTGTTTTTATGAAGATGGATATTGTACTTGGTTATGATCTATGGTTTTATGATGTAACAAACATGTTTAATTTCCGCTGCAATAAAATGAAGTTTTAGATTTCCAAGTACTATTTATTATCTGTCTTGTTGTAATTTTTCTGTTCTATATTCACTTATAACCTCCATGGAAGTTAATGCATTCCCTTTGTGAGTGACATTAATGGACGTGGGGTGTTACACATGGTATCAGAGCTTAAGGTTACCAGAACAGATAAAAATACTTTAGAAAAATAGTTATTTTTGGAAGAAGTGTTTTCAAAAACATGTTTTAATGAGAAATTTAAAGAGAAAAGTTTTTAAGAAAAACATAATCCCCAATAGCCACATATCTTTATCTTTCGAATTCTCCATTTTGAATCTTTCCTTTTTCGTTTCAGCATGGCTGAAGATCTTAATCTACCCGACGGTGTAACGATACCAGGATGGTATAGGAGGCTATTGGATGCTAGGACCGCTGCAGGTCCAGCCAATGTTCCTCCACCACCAGTTGCACCCGTTCCTCCTCCTCCTCCTCGCGTAGATACTTTTGCAAAGACGTGCAAGGAATTCAAGGCTATGGGTGGAAAACCATTTCAAGGGTCAGAAACGTTTGTGGAAGCTAGAGATTGGCTTAAGGAGGTGGAAGAATTGCTAGAAATCTTTGAAGTAGAAGAAGGGAGGAGAGTTCGTTTAGCAGCTTGGTTGATGAAGGGAGAGGCCTCGTTTTGGTGGGAGGTCACTAATGGGGAGCGTCCTGTTGACTCTTGGGCGGATTTCAGACGTAGGTTCGAGGCGAAGTTTCTCTCAAGGGTGGAAGAAAATCTATATATGGAAAGGTTCTTGACATTGAAGCAAGGAAGCTCATCAGTGAAAGAATATGTCAATAAATTTAATCAGTTAGCAAGGTTTGGCTTGGACTTAGTAAACACGCCGGAGAAGAAGGCTCTAAGGTTCGTGAATGGCTTGAATGAACCATTGCAAGGGTTGGCTATGACCCACATCCCGATGGGGGCCACCTTTGAGAAGTTAGTAGAAATGGTGCTTATGCATGAGGAGAAAAGCGCTAAAGCTGATAAGGCACCCAAGAAGAAGGGGGATCAGAAGAAACCACAACAGCGAAACAAGAAGGGTGGTAAAGACAATAACGGCAAGGGAAAGAAGAAATGTTTTAACTGTGGAATCCCAGGCCATCTCAGCAAGGATTGCCGAAAGAAAAAGAAGACAGGTTGTTTTCATTGTGGCGATGCGGGACATTTAGTGAAGGACTGCCCAAAGAAGGGGCAGAGGGCAGGAGCTACCTCGGGAGGACAGGTGCAGGCTCTTATGGCACCAGGGCAGGCTAGGGGATAAGTTCAGGCTTTCGCGGTCCCACCGCTGCAAGAACGAGGTAGAACCATTTCTGTTGAAAGCTTAGTTTTTCTGTTTGATCATTCTGTCCGTACCTTATTTGATTCGGGCGCATCACATTTGTTTATCTCTACATCATTAGTTGAATCACTGCACTTAAACACCAGTTTAGTAGAGGATCCCTTAGTTGTTTCGAATCCAATAGGGGGCTCAGCTTATTTGTCCATGATGTGTTTGGATTTGAAAATTTCCATACTTAGCGTTGAATTTAGATGTGATGCTTATGTGTTGGGCTTCACGGGCTATGGGCTAATTTTAGGAATGGATTGGTTATCCAGAAATGGGGTCGTTCTTGATTGTGAAAGGAGAGTAGTTAGGCTCGTGACTCGCCTTGGCAACACTCTCGAAATCTTCTGTAATCCCATAAATTCGGTTATGCTAAGTTATCTAGAATCGCTTGACGCGTCTGAGGAAAATCTACAATCTGTTAGAGTGGTCCGAGAATATTCGGATGTGTTTAAGGAGGTGAAGGGCTTGCCTCCGAAGCGGGAGATAGATTTTCAAATATATCTTGTGGATAATGCGAAACCAATATCTTTGCCAGTACGCCACATGGCTCCACGTGAAAGGAGGGAACTCGATAAGCAAGTGAAGGAGTTGCTTAAGAAGGGGTTCATAAGACGAAGTATATCAGAGTGGGGTGCTCCAGTAGTATTTGCCACGAAGGCGGATGGGTCCCTTAGACTGTGTGTGGACTATAGAGAACTTAATAAACTTACTAAGAAGAACAGACACCCACTGCCGAGGATTGACGATCTCTTCGATCAGTTAGTTGGCGCCTCAGTGTTTTCGTAGTTGGACTTAGCCACTGGGTTCCATCAGTTGAGAGTGGCTGAGGATAGCATAGACAAGACTGCCTTTAGGACTCCGGACGGTTTCTATGAATGGCTAGTGATGCCCTTTGGTTTGACAAACGCCCCAGCATATTTTGTTGATTTGATGAGTAGGGTGTTTAGGGAGTACCTTAACAAATTCGTGGTAGTCTTTGTAGATGACATCTTGATCTTTTCTAAGGATGAAGAAGAGCATGCCCTACATCTTAGGGAAGTGTTGGAGACCCTACGAGTGCATAGCCTTAAGGCTAAATTTTCTAAGTGTCACTTCTGGAGGAAGGAAGTACGGTTCTTGGGGCACATGGTTTCCAAAGAAGGGATAGCCGTGGATCCCGCGAAGGTGGTGGCTATCCAAGATTGGAAGGTCCCTAAAAATGCTACCGAAGTGAGAAGTTTCTTGGGGTTGGCTGGCTACTATAGGAAGTTTATCAAAGACTTCGCAAAGATATCAGCTCCATTGACACGCTTGACGAAGAAGAACCTAGTTTTCACATGGGACGTAGATTGTGATGATGCGTTCCAACGTTTGAAGAGAGCTTTGACTTCAGCCCCAGTCTTAGTATTGCCAGACGGGAGTAAGCCGTTTATACTGACGCTTGTGGGACAGGACTAGGCACAGTCTTAATGCAAGAGGGAAGGGTAATAGCCTATGGTGGAAGGCAGTTGAGAGCGCATGAAAAGAATTACCCCACGCATGACCTAGAGTTGGCCGCTATTGTTTTCGCGCTTAAATCTTGGCGTCATTATCTTCTTGGCGAGAAATTCGAACTATTCACTGACCACAAATCTTTAAAATACCTATTCTCTCAAAAGAAATTGAACTTAAGGCAGCAAAGGTGGATGGAGTTCTTAGCGTCCTACGACTCTGAGATAGCATATACCCATAGCAAGGGAAACGTGGTGGCCGATGCCTTAAGTAGAAAAACATTATCCTTAAGTCCTTTGTTTGTTGAGCGGCAAAGTTTAGAATTCATTTTGATGTTTGACTTTAGACCTTCCGTTGACTTCGTACCCGGTTTGCTAGCATCCTTGGAGGTTAGACCTACGCTTTTGGGACAGATTGGCGAGGCACAGCGAGACGACCCACAGTTAGTTGAGTTAGTAGAAAAACTCAAAGGAGGGGAGTCATCAAGCCATCTCCGTAGGTATACCCTAGACGATAAGGGTTGGTTACGTAGGGACGTAGACTTTGTGTACCAAAAGACGATGACCTAAGGAAGACTATTCTTGACGAAGCACATCATTCGAAGATGACCATTCATCCCGGTGGGGACAAGATGTACAAATACATGAAGAGAGTTTACTTTTGGGCCGGCATGAAGAAAGACATGGCCGAGTATGTCGCTAGATGCTTGGTGTGCCAACAAGTAAAAGCGGAGCAAAAGAAACCCGGTGGGTTGCTTCACCCATTGGAGGTTCCACTATGGAAGTGGGAAAGCATCTCGATGGATTTTGTGGATGGATTACCGCGATCGAGGAAGGGTAATACGGGAATTTGGGTTATAGTAGATAGACTTACTAAGAGCGCCCATTTTATTCCCGTGAAGAGTAAGAGGACTGCTCCATGGTTAGCTTCTGTATACGTTCGAGAGATAGTTCGTTTGCACGGTGTTCCTTCTAGCATAGTGAGCGACCGCGATCCTATTTTCACTAGCGAATTTTGGAGAAGCTTACAAGAGGCGGTAGGGACTCAGTTATGTTTGGGCACCGCATATCATCCTCAGACGGACGGACAGACCGAGAGGGTGAATCGCATTCTAGAGGATCTGTTGAGGCTATGTATCCTAGACTTTGGGGGTACATGGGAAGAGCATCTTCCATTGGTTGAGTTCGCATATAATAATAGCTTTCAGTCCAGCATTGGTATGGCACCATTCGAAGATCTATATGGACGACCTTGTCGTTCACCTACATGTTGGTGGGAATCTACGGATAAGATCTTACTTGGGCCCGATATGATTAGGGAGACTTCGGAGAAGATCGACTTGATTCGAAGGAGGATGAAAGCAGCGCAGGATAGGCAGAAATCTTATGCGGATAAGAGGAGGACAGATCTCGAGTTTGGAGTTGGGGACATGGTCTTTGTCAAAGTGTCTCCATTACGAAACGTTGTTCGCTTTGGGTCCGTTGGGAAATTAGCACCAAGGTTTGTAGGGCCGTTTCCTATTAAGGAGAGGATTGGACGGATGGCGTATAGAGTGGAGTTGCCCGAGAGACTTAGTGGTGTACATGACGTATTCCATGTGTCACATTTGAGGAAGTGCTTGCACGAGACCGCGGAAGTGGTAGAGCCGAGCTTTCTTAGAGAGGTGGAGATAGAGCGTGATGCGACAATTCGACGAGCTCCTACGCGCATTCTTGGGTCGGAGATCAAGAGGTTGAGGAATCGAGAGGTCAGACTAGTCAAAGTGCAATGGGGAGATGATGAGAGCAACGCTACTTGGGAGACAGAAGAGAAGATGCGTTCACAATACCTTTTTCTTTTTGAAGGTATGTCCTTTAATTTCTCCTTTATCGCTTAGCTTGTACTTATCTTATCTTTAGTATATCCTCTCGCTGGTATCTTTGACCTTTAGTTAGGATAATCCTATGGTTGAAACATGTGTTTGAGACATGTTATGTATGGTGGATGCAAAGTGGATGCAAGTGTTTGCTAGTGGTTGCTCGTGGATGCATATACACACACTATTAGGCACCAGATCGGCTCAGTCACTTCATATTGCATATTGCATATATATGGATGTATTTTGTAAAATGGATGTATAATGGTTGTATTATCATATAGTTGCTGCATTCGGGTGGATGGTTGTGCACGCATATAGAATTAATATGTATCATTAGGAATCTTTTACATACATATTAGACGCACGGCACTATCATGAATTGCACTAAGGAGGTCGACTGAATCAGTAGACCGCCTAATTTTGCATTTGATATGGACATATACACACACTTTGCATATAAACATTAAAGCATTAGAAGTCTTTTAAGGACAATGGATGCTGGTGTTTGATTGTTGAGTAGATGGACGATTAGATGGTAGGATATACATTCTTCTTGACTTGGAGATTTCGGGAACGAAATCCTTTAAGGAGGGGAGAATGTAACACCCCGTAATTTTATAACAATAAAATTCACAAATTAAAGTATACTTAATTTTTAGAAAAGAATTAAGTGAAATGGGTTGCGCAGAGAAATATATATATTGATATATATATAAAAATTAAAAATTAAATAAATAAATATGCGAAAAAGTTCAAAACAGCGAATTGGGAGGGGGGAATAACCGAACCGGCCCATTTTTGAGGTCGACCCGAGCCCTGCTGGGTCGACTAGGGATTAATCCAGGGTGTTTGGCTGTCAACCCGTGGGCCGATTCGCTCAAATGCAGATTTTGCATTTGATTGGTTCTCATGGTTCAGGGTTAATCTAATGGTTCTAAATAACTTCCCACACCTATAAATACATCCTAATGCTAACCCTAAACCTAATTAAAATAGAATAGTTACCGTCGCCATGGAAATCAATGGAGCCGCCGCCAACTAAGAAAGAAGAAAAGCAAATTCAATTCTAATTCTCTCAACCCTAAAGCAAAGCAAAACTCTCTCTTTTCTTCTCTAAATTGTGAGTATGATGATCTTAACAAGATTATTATCATTTTAATTAGGTTGAGTTATGAATGGATTATGAGTAGATGATGTGAATTATCATATATGTTGTTGTAAACCCCTTTTGCTATCATGTATATTGTAAATCCAATGTTATGTGATGATGATATCTTATATGTTGTAAATCATGCTATGGTGATGTTATGTATGTTGAAAGTTTCTATGCTAAGTTGTGATGAATCATACATGTTAAAAAGGCCATGATGTTACCATCTATGCTAGTTAGTTCATATTAATTAAATCATCATGTTTGGGTTATGTTGATCTATATGACAAGTCACATATGCAAGTTAGATTGATTAGAAAAGTTATGAACATATACCAAGACATCTATTATGACATCTAGAATTATGCTATGAAATATGTGATATCCTATGCTAGTTCACACCATCATTATGTTGCCTAAAAACCCCATATGCAAGTTTATGTATAGGTTTGGGCTATGATCATATCATATAAATTGAGACATTTAACAAGTTGACACCTTTTGATCCTTAACATGTGTAGTTTATGCAAGTTTCACCCCTATTATGATTAGATTTATTTTAATTGTCTATATGTTGTGATAATTTATCTTTGTGCTAGGTGTTAGACTATACAAGTCTAGCCTATATTATGCGTTGAATAAGCGAACGTATAAACGTGGGGTAGGGGTAATATTAAGGATTTAATATTAAAAAGTTGGGGTGCAATTGATATGATTTTGCATGCCATAAGTGGATGGCCATAATTGAGTCAATTGTGGACATCATTAAAAGTTGACTTAATTAATAATTTGAATAGGGAATTATTAAAACTGGGGTAAAAGATTTTAAGTGTTAATCAATGCTTAGGACACGAGGTTGGACTCGTTTGTGACGTAAACCTGCCCGGACCCGCCCGGCAAATCCAGTGGTCACAAATGTCAGCCCAATGTGAGAGGTCCTAGGCCTAAACTAAAGCATAACGGTTGTAAAGACACGAGGTTAGACTCTTTTATGGTGTAAGACTGCCCGGACCCGCCCGACAAATCCAGCTGCCATAAATGCCAATCTAATGTGAGAGGTCTTTATGAGGTTATGGCCTGAATGAATTAAGAAATACTTAACCAGATAAACATGTAAGGTGGGACATGGGGGTTAAGTAGCTGCCTTGGGTGGCATGAGGAATCTAGGGGGTGCCCTTAGTGGCATGTGAAATACGATTAGTAAGACTTAACCAAACACACATGTAAATTGTAACACCCCGTAATTCTGTGACATTAAGTTTCTCAAATTAAAGTATAATTAATTTTTAAAAGAAAAAGATCCATGCAGTTGTTTAATTTAAGTATTGTAACTAACATGAAAAAAAAGAGGTAAGGAGAGAACAATAATTATTATTGTTCTAAGACTTATTAACAAAAGCCTCTGTAGCTCAGTTGGTTAAGGCATTGGATTGGTAGCATGGAGGTCGGGGGTTCGAACCCCGGCGGCGGCATAATTTTTTTATCATTGTTTTAGAGAGGGCCAACTAAACATGCAAATATATGTACGTATACAAATTCAAAATTTGAAAGGATAAGAACGTACGTATAAGGAAATAAAGAAAAAATATATATATACATATGAGAAATATAAATATATATATATATACAAAAATATATGTATACGAAAGATAAAATTCAAGATAAGGCTACAGTCAATGAAATATGGCAACATCATTTGAATTTTGAAAATAAAATGAAAGTTGTGCGTATATATATATATACGCGTAAAATGGTCGTTGGAGGAATTGTATACATATAAGAATATTTCATGTGAATAAAACAGTTAAATAAATTCCAGAAATTCAAAAGTTTGAAAATCAAACTTTTACGCCAAAATAGCTTGTGGGGCCCAATGCTGACTCAGCACTGCGTATATGATAAGGTTTGGCAAGATTCATCTACGTACCTGGACTATTTTCTTAACTAGGTTCAATGCTGACTCAGCACTGTGTGTACGATAAGGTCTTGAGCAGCTATATAAACAGCCCTAGTCTTCATTCTCTTTGCACCAATTCTCTTCTATCTTTATGCTGCTAAGATTCATGGCTTCTTCCCCTCTTCTAAATTTTCTTAAATAAATAAAATAAAATATGATTCAAGACGAGGAGATGTTGCTAAAAGACTTTTAAGGAGGGATTCAAATCAAAGTTTCAAGTGAAGAATTCAAAGGCTAGCTCAAACAAGTTTCAAGCAACGACGCACGAATCATAGCCACGCTTTCCTTCTTTTCTAGATCTATTTTCTGTAAGTTGGTTATTTCTAGATCTGAATATTTTGTTTTATTTGTGACATGAAATTAAAGGAATAAAGGAATATGCCAAATCTCTCTCTCTCTCTCTCTCTCTTCGAATCTGTGTTTATACTCTTGGACTGAATTAAGAACTGTTATGATTCGAGGACAAATAAGACTGTAACCGTGACTATGACTATAGAACTGTGGCCTTTGAAAGCATATGCCTTTGGACTATGACATAAGCCTTTGATTTTGGGACATATAAACATTGCCTATGACAATGACTTAGGACTATGGGAATTATTTTCCCTTTTGGACTATGAACATCGCCTATATTGCCTATGACCATGGACATTACTTATGACTAAGAACATAAGCCTTTGAATTGGACATAAACTATTGCTTATGACATAATGAGGACAATTGTGATTTTGACACCCATGATTCATGATTAAGAAAATATTGCTTTAGTTTGGTGATTGTGAAATTGGGTCTAAACCCAATTATTTATTCTACCTGTTCCTTGGTTTTTTTTCTTTGGTTTTAAGACAGTGGGAATTTACCTATTAAGTTAGGTCTACCTACGTTCTTGAACCTATTTTGCCCATTCTTTGGTTTTAAGACAGTGGGAATTTACCTATTTAGTTAGGTCTACCCATATTCTTGAACCTACATTGTTATCCAAACCTTTTTATGCCAATTATTCCTTCTTGTCATTTTGATTCATTCCATTTTTATCTACGAATCTAGATTTATTTATAATCTAGGTTGAATCACGATTATTCGAACGGTGGGAATGCGATTTGGGGAAAAACATGGAAATGAATATGAACGTAATTGTAAACTGGGAAATTGGCATAATTTGGAATATGTATTATGACATGCATATTAAAATGAAAACGGGGAAATTTGACATGGATTAGGGAATATGTGATTTTGACATATTAAATTTAGCGTTAGTAAGTAAGCTAAATTTTAGGCATAAAATGTAAACTAGAAAAATAATTCTAGTTTTGCCATAAATTGTGAATTAGGATGTTAAACCAAGATTGGGTTAATTAAGGTTGATTTGGAATAAGTATATTAGCACAATTTTGAATTTATTCATAATTATGAGCAATTGTCATGTTTAGAATAAATTATGGTTAGCGACACTAAATTTGGTATAATTTACATACCAAAAAGTATAAATATGATAAATAAGAGAGAATGGGCCATAATAATAAATGTGACAATGTACATTAAAAGAGTAGTAATGAAATAAGTAAATTAGGAGTAATTTACTTATAGAATTCGTCATAAATGTTAAATTGTTCATTTACCACAAAATATGTAACTTGGTTAAATTTTGGCCATAAATTATAAACTAGGATATTTAATCTAGTTTCGGCAATGAAATAGGAAATGGCTTAAACTGCATGTTGGGTTAGGACTTGGGCCTAGAATATAAGTATACTAGTAGGCTTGACAAATAAATATAGGCCAAATTTGTCTAAAAAGGGGAAATGGGCTTTTGAAATAAATTGTTAACAATTTATAAACAAAAGAAAAGTATTTTGATAACACCCCTTTTTATAACACATAGACCAGAAGGTTCTAGGGTGACAGAGAGGATAGTGTCTAGGCTTGGGTTTGGAAAATACAAGTTTCCTGCCCTCCCTGGCTATCCCTAACTGATCCGAAGGACGGGATGGTTGTTTTCAAGACCAGATTTGGAAATTAATCAAAAACCCTTTAAACTTAGAAAACATGAATATGCCTAACCCGAGGTTAGACTGAGTTGCGGTGTAAACCTGCCCGGAACCGACCGGCACATCCAGTAACCGCAGCAATATCTGTCTAATGTGAGAGGTTGTGGCTTTAATTTATTAATTAAAGCTAGAATGGGAAGGTTAAGGAACACTTAACCAACTTAGCACAGTTAAAGCTAGAATGGGAGGATTAAGTCCATGGGAATACTTAGCCAAATTAACATGTTGACTAGACTAGAAGGTGGGGTTAAGTAAAGTTAATACACTTAGCCAATTTAACATGTTAATTAGACTAGAGGTTGGGGTTAAGTTATACACTTAGCCAAATTAATATGTTAGATGGACTAGACCATAGGGTTAAGTAAACTTGAATGCTTAACCATCAGAATATGATAAATGAATAGGGTTAAGTAAAAAGCATAAAGGGATAACACTTAACCAGTGTAATAGGATAAGGGAAGAGGGTTAAGATAGCTTCAATCGACTAAAGACACTTAACCAACCCAACCTGGCGAGAAAGAAAACTAAATAGTAAACCTCAGTTGAAAAAGGGACTAAGTAGTAAACTTAGTTAAGAAAACAAGGAATTTGGAAACTAAGTGGTAAACCTTAGTTAGTAGAACTAAGTAGTAATTCTTAGTATAACACGAAGGAGCGGACATCCATATGGTTTT
Source organism: Allium sativum (assembly GCA_030737875.1). NCBI lineage: Eukaryota > Viridiplantae > Streptophyta > Magnoliopsida > Asparagales > Amaryllidaceae > Allium > Allium sativum. The sequence goes on from CM060912.1 coordinate 157,637,280, forward strand.
AAGAAGGCTCCAACGAATTGGGTTACGAAGCCCGAGGCTTCGGGGGGGACGTGAGGGTACTCTTGGTATCCCTCTGTGAGGCTGCAGATGATCATCCTGGGCTCACAGAGGTTAAGGTCTGCGTTAGAAGAACCGAGGGTATGCCTTGGTTGCAATATATATATGTGGCAACCTAAAGACTAGGATGGACCAGCGTGATTCGGCGAGAAGACGGTAGCCCTGTGATAGCAACTCGTCGTCTACCATCCATCTTGAGTCAATCGAGATACGTGAAGCGGAAAGGCGGAGAACTCCAAAAGACCATATACTTGCTATCTAGTTATGGTTGCGGATGGCCATAGGATAGTGGGGCACCGGGGGCCGGCGTATAGTTCTCATTTTTACAAGGTGTGCCTTTCATTAGCTGAGGGAGGGGTCAAGTGGGACCATAGCCACTGGAATAAAAACAGACCTTAGCATCTGCATCGGCAGATATCTGAAAGCTCCCGACCGAGTTCTGTATTCCTTGATTTGCCTTGTCACAGGACTCGGATCGCACATTACAGGACATGTGCATCTAGACAAGCGATAACGATTCGCGATACATGCGTGGGGAAGCCTAGGAACATATACCACTCTAGGTAGTGTGTCCTAGACTTGGGGGCATTGTTCGACAGGTAGCGTAATCCCTAGTTGGACTAGGTGGCATAAACCCTGAACTCGAAAAGCGTTCAGCAGATAGCGTAAAACTATAGTTAAATCTAGAAAGCACTTGATAGAAAACCCTAGACTAGATCTAGGTAATAAATAATAAATGTATGCCTGAAGGCAATGGAAACTACAGGGGTTGGGATCACGTTATCGTTACTAGTTGAACACTAGTTAGGTGGTGCAGAGATATAGAAACCAGTATAACAAGGAAATAGCGAAGCTGCGAAAGTTTTAGAGCGTATCCAGTCATCTTAGCATATCTTGTGACTACCTTGTATAATCTTGTTGACCTTATCGTCATGGTGTAATCTTGTATTCAGTTAATTCATGTCGTTTTGTTTTTCCATGTTCACATGCTAGAAGTTACTGAACTTACTCAGGCTTTATGTCTGACTCTGTTTTTCTTTCGTCTTCTTTTCTTCCGTCCCCCCCCCCCCCAGGTAGTTAAGGAAGAAATAGTATAGCTCAGACTTGTTTTTGGGATGGTTGCTCCCTTCAAGCTTGAAGAATCTGGGATACATCGGCTTTGGATTGCTATGGCTGGCTTTTGTTACATTGGGGAATATAAATGTATTTTATGCTTCTTTATTTTGTAAAGACAGATGATACTCTGATATTGTAAAGGAATCTTGTACAAATTATTTTATCAATAAAGCAAAGTTTTATTTTCCGTTGTTTAATGTTTGTCTGTCTTGTAATTTATCTGCACCTTTTACCCATAATGCTCCACAGAACTTAGTGCATTCCCTTTGTGAGTGACACTAACGGACGTGGGGTGTTACATAAATGAACATGACCAAGAGGGTTAAGTGGGATATACTAGTGACAAGCTTAGGTGGGTAGCTTGTGGGGGCCCATTTCGACCAGTATCCCAAACGTATCTTTGTGGGCTCGACCCAAGTCGAGGACGGGACACGCATGCTGGGTTCGACTGTAAGAGGCCAAAACGGGGAGCGGTGGCAACGCAAGTCCAACGGGTTTCGTATGCGTGTGTGGACCCGGGCTGGTAGGTAAGACGTTGTTGCATCGTGTAGGTATAAGCCGTGCATTCTCAAGTTGTATCGGGTTGCCACTTTAGGGGAGTGATACACCCCACTGTGGGGCCAGCACGGGTATCTACGAGTAGGGAGCCGATCGAAAGTTGGTAGTGGGGTACACCTAGTGGAGATAGGGGCAGACGGCACCTATGTAGTCAGCTAGGGGTACGTAAGGCTATTTATAAAGTTTCTGTGTGAAGCAAGTGGGATCAAACAATAGGGTGACTGGTGTGGTGCAGGGTAGTAATGTGCAGTGCAGTGTAGTAATCATTCGTTAGTAATTAGGTGTGCCTTTACCGTTATCTTTAACGTTTTCTTAAACGCTATCTTTATCTTCCTAAGAGTTCATAGACATTTACTTGTCTTCCAGCTTATGCCTTAGTCTAGTTATTTTGATAATAGTATTGTTAGAATTATCATACTCGCCAGACTTTATATCTGACCCCCTCTATTTCTATCCTTTTTCCCCCTCCAGGTCCTCAGGTTGGGCCCAGCTCTAATGGAGTTTGATTGAATTGCTTCATCTCTCTTTGGAAAGCTTGGACCGTTGAAGTAAAGTCCAGGTTGTTATCTTTTTAATGGTTATTTATGTAATGGGATTATGTATTTTGTTTTTATGAAGATGGATATTGTACTTGGTTATGATCTATGGTTTTATGATGTAACAACCATGTTTAATTTCCGCTGCAATAAAATGAAGTTTTAGATTTCCAAGTACTATTTATTATCTGTCTTGTTGTAATTTTTCTGTTCTATATTCACTTATAACCTCCATGGAAGTTAATGCATTCCCTTTGTGAGTGACATTAATGGACGTGGGGTGTTACATGGCCAGTTGAATATTCAGAATGGTCGCTATAGAATAAATATAGCCCTTGAAAATTGACATTTTGCAAACGACCTCCGTTTTCGACGAAACCACTTTTGTTGGATCCGGGATGTCAATTTATTGCTAGGTTTCAAATTCCATATTTTTTGGAATTAATATGTGAGCTGGCAAAGGAAAACGTGTTTGGTTGATTTCAGTCAAATTGGATCGACCAGAAAATGGCCATTTTTCAAACGGTCTCAGAATTCGACGAAATCAATTTTATGGGGACCGTATCGTCCCAGCATAGCTAGATTTATTTTTTGGGAATTTTTAGAATCAGTATGCGGCCCCGGCAAATTGAAATGTACATTCAAAACAAAATTTGAATGTTTTATATTTTAATTTGAAGAATAACTCACTGTAACAGTCGAATGGGCCTACGAAACATTTTCCATCATGTCCGAGATGGGGGTATTTAGCTGGGGGCGACAGTCGTTGGGTTTGAATCGGAGTTCGTACGGAAAAACCCCTAATTTTTGAAATTATATAAATATCGGCGAATAGGATTTTTCCTTTCATTAATTAAAATTATAAAAAAATTCAGAAAACCCGCCCCTTCCCTGTATTGACGATGGAAGCAGCTCGATCCGTTCCCGGCCAGTTTCCGTCCAAATCACCACGAATTAGCCCCAGCCCCTTCGGAACTTTTTGAAACTCTCCTCCTCCTCTTCAAATCCATATAAGGTTCATTACCCCTCGTCACTCCATCATCGAGAATCACCTCCCCAAAGTCACGCACTTCAGTTCTCCGCCCCCCTTGCCACGTCAGATCGAGTGGGACTGCTCCCCCTCGCGCCTGAGTGTCGTTCCACGCTCTTCGAGATGGTGTACTCTGATCAACTTCAAGTGCAACCATTTGAGTGCTAGATGGAATCCTAGTTTCGAACAATTTCAGAGGGTAACGACCTTTGTTTTAAAACTGAATATAACACTTTTAAGTGTTGCAAATAAAGATTTTTAAATAAAAATCACATATTTCTGCTATTTTGATGAAATACGATGAAACATCAAACATCAGGCTCGTAGCGACATCATCTACATTCTAGAAGAAGCTAGAACTTGTTCCGAGCTCGCTACAAATTTTAGAAGGATAAAAATCAACGTGAGACATCTAAATTCAATATGGAATGGAAATGCGTTGTATAAATTATATGAGCGAAATATAAATTATACATGCAGTGTACACCACATGTATGAGCATTGTATAAGTTATATGAGCGAAATATAAATTATATATGCGGTGTACGCCACATGTTTGATCATTGTATAAGTTATATGGGCGATGTATAAATTATACATGCATTGTAAATATCATATATGTGTTGAAATGGAAATGAAATATATATATATATATACACACACACACTCCCCTCATCCACAGACCATGGACGATATGAATTGATTGTGTATGACGTGAAATTGATTGATAATGCGAATGGTTGAAAATTAGTTAAAATACAAATGGTTGGAAATATTTGTTTGTGGTGGAAAGAAATTGTTTGTGGTTGAAACAATGGGAATTATTGTGGAAAATTCATATGATATGAAATTGATCTTAGATCATTTAGATAAGCCCCTTATGGAACGCCGCGAGGCCTAAGGTAGTGCAAGGAGCCGTACTCGGGACGGTGCCGATTTTTAACCTCCTACCGTTATGCTGCCGAAATTTTCAGTAATATCTATGTGTTTGAATTATTTTCATGTATTGAATTATATTCACGTGTTTAATAAATTGTTTAGATAATAAAAATCACATTTTTATTATACGTGTGAAGTATATGAAGTGTGCATGATTGAGATATTCATATATTGAGATATTCATGCGTTGAATGACATTCATGTGTTGAATAAATTGTTTGAAAAGGAAAAATCACATTTTTATCTAATGTATGGACTGTATAAAATATTAGTGTTTTAAATAAATAATTTTAATTCCAAAAATATCATTTTTATCTTATTTACGAAATATATAAAATATTCGTGTTTTAAATAAATTGTTTTAACGATAAAAACATAATTTTTATTATATGTATGAACTAATTAAAATATTCATATGTTGAAAAGGGTTCATGTGTTGAATAATAGGATTGAACAATAAAATTGACATTTTATTGTGAATATGAAGTGCTAAAAATATTCATGTGTGGAATAAATAATTTGAACGATAAAAATATCACTTTTATCATGTATGCGACTCGCTAAAAATACATATATGTTGAAACATATTTTTGTTTACCAAAAATAACGTTTTTATCCTATGTATGAAGTGTTAAAAATAACCGCATATTGAAACAAACAATTGTTCGCTAAAAATATCACTTGTGGTTTAGTTCTGCATATATATATACATGTGTTGAATAGGAATATGGATTAGCTGTTGAGTAAAGAATATACTAGCGTGCACGACAAATAGGCAAGCCTTAATGAGTTAGCTACGCAATTTTATTATTATATAAACTCCTGTGAATGTTATTGGATGCGGAATGCTTGTTGTTCTGTGTGAAATAATAAACGTCGCCATAGGATAGTAACAATTAATTTTAAACTACACTACATGGCATACTTCTTGAAGATAGCATACTTCTTATAGATGACAATAAACACATCTCTCTGGTCATTAAGGCGCAATAACCATTTAGCGGGTGGTGAGAATTTATTCTCTGGAGTTATGATCTATACACACTCCCCTGTGGACACCATAATATATCACTATAAATATTGCATGCTTTTTAGGATTTATTGGGTGCCTAATATGGTCCAATAAATTTCCAAACCCCTCCCCGTACAAAGGAGGTTATGGCAAAATTTTCCGAAATTTAAAGGCGTTAGTGAAATATTTGAAGTGAAGAACGATATGGAAATCGTCGAATGAATTATATATATATATAAATTAATTAATTAAATAAATGAATCGCGCAGCTGTAGTTCGTGTTTTGGAATTGTAATTTAAAAAGATTATATAGAGAAATCCGACTATCGGATTTCCCTGAAGCCGGAACTGTTGGGTTCGCTTTGGAAAAATCTTTCCAATGATACAAAGTTTGTTAAAATCCAACGGTTAGATTGTGTGAAATGTTTAATTCAAATCTGAATGAAAACAGTGCCAGAAAGAATTATATATATATATATATATATATAAATTAAATAAAACGAATAACGATGCTGCAGTTCGTATTTTGAAATCGTAACTTTAAACAATCATACCGAGAGATCCGACCGTCGGATTCTCCCAAAACTGAAACCATTGGGTTTGCTTTGGAGAAATCTTTCCAATGGAATCAGCTTTGTTAAGATCCGACGGTTATATTTTGAGAAATGTGTAAATCAAAATTAGAGAAAAACAGCGCTAGGGCCACGTTATGGCCTGAAATGTCGTTTAATTAAATGGCGTTATTTTTAAATAAATAAAAATAGCGATATATCGTTATAAATTATTATAGGCGATATGGAATGGAAATAAACCGATTGTACTGGGTTTGCTTGATAATTGATGGTTGAATGTGTTTGACATTAAAATTATATCAAGAACGTAAATGTGGATGTCGAATAATTTAAGCATGGACAAAATTGATTTGAATTCTAATATACACGAATTATTTGAAAAGGCCGAGTAATTCTCATTTCAAATAATTGATTGACGAATAAACGTCGATGATATGAAGGTGGTGCAAGACCAGTGATCTTCACATCATGTAGATTACTACTAATGACTTCGAGATGGGTAGCTCCCTTGATGAGGTTATAGTGGTAGTGGTCTATATGTACTTGTTGATCGTCCGGATATGTGAGGGCCTCTCTCCTGTATTGGACATACGGGAGCAGGAATAAGGTGCCTCTAGTTTCGTTCAGACCCAGAACGGACTTGAAAATGGATGTGTGTCTGACGTGTATTCTGTGCTGTATTCGTTGATCTCTACTAAATGTACAAATGTTTGGCGGTGGAGAATTTATTTTGTTGCTTAACGCCCTTCTCTGAGACGTACGAGCTCAGAGGTTGTATATTGGTAGATATCAGTGGTATGGTGTGGATTGACAGTGTGACATGCGAAGATACAAATGATCAAAGCTTTTGTTGAAAAGCAAAGTCTTGTGGATGATGACCAAAGCAAGGCTTTAAGATAGCGTAGCTTTGGGTATGACATTGATTCGCGAGCCTCACACCTCGGTATGAGTTAAAAATGGGATAAGGAATGCAGGGAGTGCACGACGTTTCTTTGTAGCTATGGGTAGTGTTAGCGTATTACTAGCCCTGACATTGTTGATTATTATACCTTTGTGGATGTTGGAATGCGAGGCACCTTGGATACATCGTTCTCTATGGAGCCGATGGATAGGACTGAGAAATGTGTGTTCAGGAATTATCAATTCACTAATGTAAGTGTGGACCGGCCCTGAAGATCCAAGGGCTACCCAGAGTGTGTAGTCCTGGGGCATCTTCAAGAGTGTACCGAAGCTAGCGAGGAGCATGCCCCTTGCCTCGACTCATGACGGAATCCAAATCTCCAATACGAAATCATGGATTTGACTGTAACTTATATATGGCGACATTGTGGTATGGGGCACTTATGCCGCCTAGGATTGATATTTATGTTTGAATTTGTTTTTTAGACATATATGCACTAGTAATAATATCAAATGATTTTGCTTTTCACGTATTAAGCATATTTTGACCATTATAAGGTAAAACCCTATCCTCTGGCTTGCGTTGCATTGTATGATGGGACTTGTGTCTTATAATGGCTGCATTTTTATAAAAAGCATTACGTTGTTTAAATAAATTACCTTGTTTAATGCACCGGCAATCACTGGAGTAAACCCGTTCGGCGAAAGTGGCGTGGTCCTATGATTTGTCTTGTTATTGTTGTTTATCCAAGTAAGTAGATTTCTCATACCAGTCCCATGACTGACTCGTAGTTTTTTCACTTTACAAACACGGGTGCCCTTATTTTCATATAGACAGCCTAGTGACAGGTAACAGGGTATATTTTGGCTTTTGCACTACAGCATGGAGTGCATTTTTGGCTTGTATGGCGAGGACTTGACTTCTCAGTATTTTGGCTATGTGATATTCCTCCATTAGTACTATATGTACATGATTTCCGCTTATCGCGATGTAGACAGATTTACCTCTATTATGTATTTATGATGTATGTGTACCATTGATCTCGATGTAAACTGATCATTTACTTTTATGCACTAAGTTGTATCCTACACTGTGCTACTATGATGTTGTTACATATTATGATTCTGCTGTCATGTTGATGTAAATTATTCTATTTTCTGTTTATGCTATTATCTATTCTCTGCTAATGATGATTAATGTGTTATATTCCAATGATTATCCTTAATTCCGTCGTATGGAGTTTCGAGATTGTCACAGGTGGTATCAGAGCTTCGGTTAACCTTAGTTCTGGAATTTAACACATTAAACACCTTGTCAAGATAGAATCAGTAGTGTTATACGGTGAGTAGCTCATTAGAGATAGGATTAGTAATGTCCTAGATTGAGCTAAGCAGAATAGCAAAATAACTTGATCAATACATCGTCATCTTTTCATATGTTCTTCTGCTTTTACTGTATCTTAAAATTATCATTTTTGTGAGCTTGACTCTTTTCTTGCTTGTACAGAACTTGACTAGATGGCTACCTGAGCAGCTGCAGCTACAGGTAGAGCATGCCAAGGAGGCCGAGGCGGAGGACGGGGGAATATCCTCGTTGTCCTAGAGCCTTTGGTTCAGCCACATCCACTGCAACCTTCTCGACCGTTTGAGTTAGACCGAGTGGGAAAGACATATAGGAATCTGGGAGGCAAGCCATTTTCGGGCATTGGAACTGCAATTGAAGACTTGGGCTGGTTGAACACTTGTGAGAAGATCTTCAGGGGCATGGGTCTTGGGGATCGGAGGAAAAGCTTTATGGGCGCTTGGCTATTACAGGACGAGGCCCAACTCTGTTGGGATGCCATCACCTTAAGTGAGGAAGAGGTAGAGATGACATGGAATGAATTCAAAACACTGTTCAAAGAGAAGTTCGTTCCAGAGCAAGAAATGGAGTGCTTGCATGATGAATTTGCTAATCTCCAGCAGGGAGATCGCACCATCCAGGACTACGTCAATAGGTTCACCCAGCTATCCCGCTACGCTCTAGAGCTTGTTCAGACTGTGAAGGCAAAGAATAAGAGGTTCATTCATGGACTTCAACACAAATATCAGGATAGAGCGATGAGCCATGTTAACCTTACATTCACCGAGATGGTGGATATGGCTTGCAATTTTGAGAGCTTGGATATGAGGAACATGCAAACAGACCACACAAAGAATCAGGTGGGAAATGAGCGCAAGACTTCAGAAAGTTAGCCCGAATCCAGCAACACCACAGCTAATGCCAAGCCACAAACGAATAGGCCACCCAGAGGAAGCTGCTACAACTGCGGTCAAGCTGGCCATTACTGTAATGTGTGCACCGCTCCAAAGCGGCAGAAGACCACCCAAGCAAGCTCGAGTCAGAATTCTGGTGATAGGCGAGAGTGTTACAACTGACATCAAAAGGGGCATATCAAGGCCAAGTGTCCCTTGCTGAAGAATACATAGCTTGCGCATATATACGAAGGGGCGAATCCGCCAGCTATTACGTATGGGACAGGTAAACCCGATGTTTTGGGAGGTACCCTTACTATTAAAAATATTCAAGTTTCCATACTATTTGACATTGGTGCATCACATAGTTTTATTGCAAGTAACACTGTTAAAAAGTTAAAATTAAATCTAAGAAAGCTTAAAGAATCGGTTAGAGTTCATAGTCCGATAGGAGAATCTATTGTTCTTAGTTCATATTGTAGATTGCCGGTCTCCTATTCTTGTTACAAGTTTTCCTTTGATCTGATCGTCATGAACCTTTCTGAATTTGATATCGTACTTGCATTGGATTGGTTAACCATATACGAGGCCGAAGTAAGATGTGCCGAAAGAGAAGTGAAATTTAAAACAAAGCTTGGGCAAATTACTATACCTTGTTATGGCTCAAACTCAGATAGAAAAGAGTTTTTATCTGCATTAGAAGTTACTCCCACCTTATTAGAAAACATTCATGTCGTTAAACACTATGTGGGTGTGTTTGAAGAAGTCGATAACTTACCTCAGCAGAGAGAAATTGAATTCTGGATCGATCTAATTCCGAATGCCAGGCCCGTAGTACATCCTATTCGAAGGATGACTCTAAAAGAAAAAGAAGAATTGGGTGATCAAACTCAGTAACTTTTACGGAAAGGTCTGATCAGACCCAGCTTTTCTAATTGGGGTGCCACTGTAGTGTTTGTTCCTAAGTCAGATGGTACTCTCCGATTGTGTGTTGATTACCGAGACCTCAACAAGCAGACGCTCAAGAACAAATATCCATTACCACGCATCAACGATTTGTTGGATCAATAAAATGGAGTGAGAGTATTTTCCAAAATGGACCTAGCTATAGGTATCCATCAACTGAGAATTGCCGAAGAATGTGTTCCTTTGACAGCTTTCAGAGGTCCAGACATATTTTATGACTGGTTAGTAATGTCGTTCGGTTTGTGTAATGCTCCAGCTTACTTCGTCGATTTAATGAATAGAGTGTTCAGAGAAGTCAAGAATAAATTTGTTTTGGTATTCATCGATGATATTTTGATCTACTCCAAGTCAGAAAGTGAGCATGAAAAACATTTTGAACAAGTGTTGGGGATTCTGAGAAAGAACGTCTTCAAAGCTAAATTCTCTAAATGTATCTTATGGCAAGAGGAAGTAAAGTTCCTTGGCCATGTCGTGTCAAAAGAAGGAATGTCTATAGATCCAAGCAAAATTACAGCGATTCAAGAATGGAAGCAGCCTACTACACCCATGGAAGTCCGACGTTTTCTTGGATTGGCTAGTTATTATCGGAAATTCTTTAAGGATTTTTCGAATATATCTGGTTCATTAACAAAGCTTACAAAAAAGCATGAAAGATTTAATTGGACTCCCGAATGTGAGGAAGCTTTCTAGGAACTGAAATTAAAATTGACAACAGCTCCAATACTAACAATTATCGATAGCAATCAGGATTTGACAGTTTGGACGGATGCTACGATTAGAGGTCTTGGTGCAGTATTAATGCAAAGAGGCCAAGTAGTCGCTTATGCTAGCCGTCAGTTGAAGCCACATGAGAAGAATTATGCAACTCAAGATCTCGAATTATTAGCCATCGTGTTCGCTATGAAAATATAGAGGCACTATCTATTGGGTGAGAAATTTGAATTATATATTGATCATCAATCGTTGAAGTATTTGTTCACCGAGAAAGACTTGAATATGAGACAACAACGTTGGTTGGAATTTCTTGCAGCGTATGATCTAGATATTCTGTATATGCCGGGAAAAGCCAATGTGGTAGCGGATGCGCCTAGCAGAAAAACCACAATCATCGCCTACCTTATTATTATGCCTTCATTAACCGACAAGATCGCCATTCTTCAGAAAGACGATAATTTTGTTAAGGAGATGATCAAAAGAATTCAAAAAGGTGAAGTCTCCAGTTTCCAAGTAGATAGTGAAGGAGTTCTAAGATTAAAAGGAAGAATCTGTGTTCCCAATATCCCATAGCTCAAAAGAGAAGTGCTTGATGAATGTCATAAGTCTAAACTTTGAATTCATCCGAGAATAAGTAAAATGTGTAACGATCTCAAATGCACATTCTGGTGGAAGGCAATGAAGAGAGACATTTCTTTATATGTTAGCAGGTGCTCTACTTGCCAACTAGTCAAAAGCGACCAACATAAACTGGCCGGATTGTTGCAACCGTTGGAAGTTCCAAATTGGATGTAGGAACAAATTTCTATGGACTTCATAGATGGTTTACCGCGAACCAGGAAAGGAAATGACAGTATTTGGGTGATCGTAGATCGTTTCACGAAGACCACCCATTTCATACCCCTCAGATCCAATAGAACCGCTCAAAGTCTAGCGTAGATCTATCTCAAGGGCATTGTTAAGCTACATGGAGTGCCGATCAGCATAGTTAGTGATGGAGATCCATTATTTACTAGCAAAGTCTAGGAGGCATTTCAAGTAGAGCTGGGGACAAATCTGAACCTAAGCACCGCATATCACCCTCAAACAGATGGCTAAACTGAGAGGGTGAATCGTACTCTGGAAGATTTACTACGGGCTTGTATTATTGATTTTGGCAGATAGTGGGAAGATCACCTGCATTTGGCTGAGTTCTCATAGAACAACAGTTATCAAGCAAGCTTGAAAATGTCGCCATTTGAGGCATTATATGGTAGACCGTGCAGGTTTCCCCATATTAGGTAGAACCTGGCAATAGACTTGTGTTGGGACCCAATATGATTCGCGAAGCTTCAAACAAAGTCGATTTCGTCAAGAAACGATTACAAACGGCTCAAAGCCGACAGAAAAGTTATGCGGATTCTAGAAGAAGAGATTTAGCATTTGTTGTTGGTGATTATGTTTATTTGAGAGTTTCTCCGATGAGAGGAGTAATCCAATTCGGTAAAACAGGGAAGTTGGCACCCAGATTTATTGGCCCCTTTCCTATACTTGAACGAATTGGAACTCTCACTTATAGGGTTCAATTACCTGATTGGCTGCCTGGAGTACATAATGTGTTTCACATATCTCAACTTAGAAAACATGTGCATGATCCAGATCTTGTTGTAGAAGAAGCAGCGCAACAGGACTTGGAAATTACTCTAGAATTATCAGTTAGAAGAGAGCCGATAAAGATTATTGGCAAAGAAACTAAGGAGCTAAGGAACAAGAAGGTTCATTCAGTTAAAGTGCAGTGGAGTGGAGATCCTAGAGACTGTACTTGGGAGACAGAAGAAATCATTAAGCAAGCTTATCCCAATTGCAGAGTGGACATCTCTGACTAACTCCGGTGCAAGGTACATTTACAATACTTTGCATTTCCGTTTTGTTTCCTACTTTACTGTTGTTTCCTTTTCGGGGACGAAAAGTTTTAAGTGGGGGAGATTGTAACAATCCGGAAAATACAAGCCAATTTAAAATTTTTAGTTTGGCTATTTTAATGAATTGGGAGTAATTGAGGTAAAAATTTTCAAATAAACAACTAGCTAGAAATAGTGAGGCAGTTTAAAATTTTGAATTCGAACTTTGACTAAACGTACAAGATGCAAAATATAATGGATTTCAGCGAAACCAAAAATATTTAAATCTGTTTAAGAATATCTTTCTAACGAATCTGAAAAATCGAAATTTCATAACGGAATCAAAAGTTATGGCCAGTTGAATATTCAGAATGATGGCTATAGAATAAACATAGCCGTTGAAAATTGACATTTTGCAAACGACCTCCGTTTTTGACAAAACCAATTTTTTGGATCTGGGATGTCAATTTATTGCTAAGTTTCAAATTCCATAATTTTTGGAATTAATATGTGAGCCTGGCAAAGGAAAACGTATTTGGTTGATTTAAGTCAAATTGAATCGACCAGAAAATGGCCATTTTTCAAACGTTCTCAGAATTCAACGAAATCAGTTTTATTGGGACCGTATCGTCCCAACATAGCTAGATTTATTTTCGGGAATTTTTAGAATTAGTATAAGGCCCCGGCAAATTAAAATGTACGTTCAAAACAGAATTTGAATGTTTTATATTTTAATTTGAAGAATAACTGATTGTAACAGTCGAATGGGCCTACGAAACATATTCCATCGTGTCCGGGATGGGGGTATTTAGCCGGGGGCGACAGTCGTTGGGTTTGAATCGGAGTTCATATGGAAAAACACCTAATTTTTGAAATAATATAAATATCGGCGAATAGGATTTTTCCTTTCATTAATTAATATTATAAAAAAATTCAGAAAACCCATCCCCATGTATCGATGACGGAAGCAGCTCGATCCGTTCCTGGCCAATTTCCGTCCAAACCACCACGAATTAGCCCAGCCCCTTTGGAAATTTTTGAAGCTCTCCTCCTCCTCTTCAAATCCATATAAGGTTCATCACCCTTCATCGCTCCATCATCGAGAATCACCTCCCCGAAGTCTCACACTTCAGTGCGCCGCCCCACTCGCCACGTCAGATCTAGTGGGACCGCTCCCCCTCACGCCTGAGCACCATTCCACGCTCTTCGAGGTGGTGTACTCCGATCATCTTCACGTGCAACCGTTTGAGTGCTAGATCGAAACCTAGTTTCAAACAATTTCAGAGGGTAACGGCCTTTGTTTTTAAAACTGAATATAACACTTTTAAGTGTTGCAAATAATGATTTTCAAATAAAAATCATATCTTTTTGCTATGTTGACGAAATTTGATAAAACAACAAACATCGGGCTCGTAGCGACATCATCTACATTCTAGAAGAAGCTAGAACATGTTCCGAGCTCGCTACAAATTTCAGAAGGATAAAAATCAATGTGAGACATCTAAATTCAATATGGAATGGAAATGCGTTGTATAAATTATATGAGCAAAATATAAATTATATATGCAGTGTACACCACATGTATGATCGTTGTATAAGTTATATGAGCGAAATATAAATTATATATGCGGTGTACGCCACATGCATGAGCGTTGTATAAGTTATATGAGCGATGTATATATTATACATGCGTTGTAAAAATCATATATGTGTTGAAATGGAAATGAAATATATTTATATATATATATATATACACTCCCCTCGTCCACAGACCATGGACGACATGAATTGATTGTGTATGACGTGAAATTGATTGATAATGCGAATGGTTGAAAATTAGTTGAAATATGAATGGTTGGAAATATTTGTTTATGGTTGAAAGAAATTGTTTGTGGTTGAAACAATGGGAATTATTGTGGAAAATTCATATGATATGAAATTGATCTTAGATCATTTAGATAAGTCTCTTATGGAACGCCGCGAGGCCTAAGGTAGTGCAAGGAGCCGTACTCGGGGTGGTGCTGATTTTTAACCCCTTACCGTTATGCTGCCAAAATTTTCAGTAATATCTATGTGTTTGAATTATTTTCATGTATTGAATTATATTCATGTGTTGAATAAATTGTTTAGATAATAAAAATCACATTTTTATTATGCATGTGAAGTATATGAAGTGTGCATGATTGAGATATTCATGCGTTGAATGACATTGATGTGTTGAATAAATTATTTGAAAAGGAAAGTGACATTTTTATCTAATGTATGGACTATATAAAATATTAGTGTTTTAAATAAATAATATTAATTTCAAAAATATCATTCTTATCTTATTTACGAAATATATAAAATATTTGTATTTTAAATAAATTGTTTTAATGATAAAAATATAATTTTTGTTATATGTATGAACTAATTAAAATATTCATATGTTGAAAAGGGTTCATGTGTTGAATAATAGGATTGAACAATAAAATTGACATTTTATTGTGAATATGAAGTGCTAAAAACATTCATGCATGGAATAAATAATTTGAACGATAAAAATATAATTTTTATCATGTATACGACTTGCTAAAAATACACATATATTGAAACATATTTTTGTTCGCCGAAAATAACGTTTTTATCCTATGTATGAAGTGTTAAAAATAACTGCATATTAAAACAAACAATTGTTCGCTAAAAATATCACTTGTAGTTTAGTTCTGCATATATATATATATATATATATATATATATATATATATATATATATATATATATATACACACACACATGTGTTGAACATGAATATGGATTAGTTGTTGAGTAAATAATATATTTGCGTGCCCGACAAATAGGTAAGCCTTAATGAGTGGCTATGCAATTTTGTTATTATATAAACTCCTGTGAATGCCATTGGATGCGGAATGCTTGTTGTTCTGTGTGAAATAATAAACATCGCCATAGGATAGTAACAATTAATATTGATCTACACTACATTTCATACTTCTTGAAGATAGCATACCCTATCATATACCACATAAGCAATTGGAGCTTATGTGACGAGGTGGAATATTTACCATACAAGCGAGAGGCTTGTATGGCGATGACTATATATCAGGTTGAACTGAAGACTGATATGGACTGTATAAAATATAACGATAAATTGTCGGATTAATAAAAACCCTACACGGGTCAGAGATGACAATAAACACATCTCTCTGGTCATTAAGGCACAAAAACCATTTATAGGTTGACGAGAATTTATTCTCTGGAGTTATGATCTATACACACTCCCCTGTGGACACCGGAATATATCACTATAAATATGTGCATGCTTTTTAGGATTTATTGGATGCCTAATACGGCCCAATAAATTTCCAAACCCCTCCCCGTACAAAGGAGGTTATGGCGAAATTTTTCGAAATTTAAAGGCGTTAGTGAAATATTTGAAGTGAAAAACGATATGGAAATCATCGAATGAATTATATTTATATATATATATATTAAATAAACGAATCGCGCCGCTGCAATTCTGTTTTGGAATCATAATTTTAAACGATTATATAGAGAAATCCGACCATCGGATTTCCCCGAAACTGGAACGGTTGGGTTCGCTTTGGAAAAATCTTTCCAACGATACAAAGTTTGTTAAAATCCAATGGTTGGATTGTGTGAAATGTTTAATTCAAATATGAACGAAAACAGCGCCAAAATGAGTTATATATATATATAAATTAAATAAAACGAATAACGATGCTGCAGTTCGTATTTTGAAATCGTAACTTTAAACGATTATATCGAGAGATCCGACCATCGGATTCTCCCGAAACTGAAACCGTTGGGTTCGCTTTGGAGAGATCTTTCCAATGGAATCAACTTTGTTAAGATCCGACGGTTAGATTTTGAGAAATGTGTAAATCAAAATTAGGGAAAAATAGCGCCAGGGCCACGTTATGGCCTGAAACGTCGTTTAATTAAATGGCGCGGTTTTTAAATAAATAAAAATAGCGATATATCGTTATAAAATATTACAGGCGATACGAAATGGAAATAAACTGATTCTACTAGGTTTGCTTAATAATTGATGGTTGAATGTGTTTGACATTAAAATTATATAAAGAATGTAAATGTGGATGTCGAATAATTTAACCATGGATAGAATTGATTTGAATTTTAATATACGCGAATTATTTGAAAAGGCCGAGTAATTCTCATTTCAGATAATTGATCGACGAATAAATGTCGAAGATATGAAGATGGTGCAAAACCAGTGATCTTCACATCGTGTAGATTACTACTGATGCCTTTGAGATGGGTAGCTCCCTTAATGAGGTTACAATGGTAGTGGTCTAGATGTACTTGTTGATCGTCCGGATATGCGAGGGCCTCTCTCCTGTATTGGACATACGGGAGCAGGAATAAAGTGCCTCCGGTTTCATTCAGACCCAGAATGGACTTGAAAATGGATGTGTGTCCGACGTGTATTCTGTGCTATATTTGTTGATCTCTGCTAAATATACATCTGTTTGGCGGTAGAGAATTTATTCTCTTGCTTAACGCCCTTCTCTGAGACGTACGAGCTCTGAGGTTGTATATCGGTAGATATCAGTGGTATAGTGTGGATTGACAACGTGGCATGCGAAGATGCAAATGATCAAGGCTTTTGTTGAAAAGCAGAGTCTTGTGGTTGATAATCAAAGCAAGGCTTTAAGATAGCGCAACTTTGGGTATGACATTGATTCGCGAGCCTTACACCTCGTAATGAGTTAAAAACGGGATAAGGACTGCAGGGAGTGCACGACGTTTCTTTCTAGCTATGGGTGGTGTCAGCGTTTTACTAGCCCTGCCATTGTTGATTATTATACCTTCGTGGATGTTGGAATGTGAGGCGCCTCGGATACATCGGTCTCTATGGAGTCGATGGATAGGTCCGATAGGATCAGGAAACGTGTGTTCAGGAATTGCCAATCCACTAAGGTAAGTGTGGACTGGCCCTGAAGATCCAAGGGCTACCCAAAGTGTATAGTCCTAGGGCATTTGCTAGAGTGTCCCGAAGCCGGCGAGGAGCTTGCCTCTTGCCTCCACTCATGACGGAATCCAAATCTCCAATATGAAATCGCGGATTTGATTGTAACTTATATATGGCGACATAGTGGTATGGGGAACTTATGCCGCCTAGGATTGATATCTGTGATTGAATTTGCTTTTGAAACATATATGCACTAGTAATAATATCAAATGATTTTGCTTTACACGTGTTAAGCATATTTTGACCATTATAAGGTAAAACCCTATCCTCCGGCTTGCGTTGCATTATATGATGGGACTTAGGTCTTATAATGGCTGCATTTTTATAAAAAGCATTACGATGTTTAAATAAATTACCTTGTTTAATGCACTGGCAATCACTGGAGTAAACCCGTTCCACGAAAGTATCATGGTCCTATGATTTGCTTTGTTATTGTTGTTTATCTAAGTAAGTAGATTTCTCATACCAGTCCCATGACTGACTCGTAGTTTGTTTCACTTTGCAAACACGGGTGCCCTTATTTTCACACGGCAGCCTTGTGACAAGTAACAGGGTATATTTTGGCTTTTGCACTATAGCATGGAGTGCATCTTTTGGCTTGTATGGCGAGGACTTGACTTCTCAGTATTTTGGCTATGTGATATTCCGCCATTAGTACTATATGTAAATGATTTCCGCTTATCGCGATGTAGACAGATTTACTTCTATTATGTATTTATGATGTATATGTACCAGTGAACTCGTTGTAGACTGATCATTTACTTTTATGCACTAAGTTGTATCCTACACTGTGCTACTCTGATGTTGTTACATATTATGATTCCGCTGTCATATTGATGTAATTATTCTATTTTCTGTTTATGCTATTATCTGTTCTCTGCTAATGATGATTAATGTGTTATATTCCAATGATTATCCTTAATTCTGTCATACGGAGTTTTGAGATCGTCACACCGGTTAATTTCAATTTAACATGTTGTCATTATCTTTTCATTTGTACATGTTAGCACACCAGACCTATCACATTAAGTCAATCATTTATGGCTACTGGATAAGTCGGGTGGCTCTATGCAAACTTAAACCACAAGTTTAGACTTAACCTCGTGTCTTGGTGTCGTCTCACATTAGACCCACACATTAGATTAGCCACTTGTGGTTGCTAGATATATCATGTGGCTCCAGGCAGACTTATACCACAAGTGCAATCTAACCTCATGTCTAAGCGTTATTATCGTTCCAATTTTTTAGGCATATTCGTATTAGCAATTATCCTATTTTAGTTATAGGTTTTCCCATGCCCCTTTTCAATTCACATATCATTATGCCCAATATGCCCTTTTTCCGAAATCATAAATCAATATACAATTTAAGCCCAATTTCAATATTCACATATGTTCCAATTTGTGCCCAATTCAATATTCATATATGTTCCAATTTATGCCCCAGTTCAGTATTCACATATGTTCCAATTTATGCCCTAATTCAATATTCACATATGTTCCAATTTATGCCCCAATTCAATATTCACTTATGTTCTAATTTATGCCCCAATTCAATATTCACATATGTTCCAATTTATTCCCCAATTCAATATTCACATATTTTCCAATTTATGCCCCAATTCAATATTCACATATTTCAATGCAAGTTATGCCCAAATTCATGTTTTTCCCAACGATTCCCAATTTCACATGTTCGCATATTTCAGCGTTAGGCCAAGGCTTGAAGGTAGCCTAGCTATATATATAATAAAAGGAAAAGAGGGAGAGAAGAGAGTCAAAAGTAGGCATAATAACGAATCAATAATTAACTGACAAAAACAGGCATAAAAACCGAATAAGCATATTATGACAAGATTTGGCATGGTCGCGATATAAACATATAAGAACAGATCTGGTGAATATGTCATAATAGAACTGTTTAGGCGATGATTCAAGATCCAATTTTTATATACATATCAAGATTGCCAATTAAATATTTAGATGTAAAAATAACATAAACTCACAGTGAATAGATCTAAGAAAATGGATCAAAATAACTGAGAAGGATAGGTTTTGAGGTCCTATTTATAGCCTAGAATCAACGAATTTGATCAAGAAAGGTGTCCACGTTCAGAAAAATGAATTCTACCAAAATCTGCTGTAGGTTGGTAGATCCACCCTTAAGGAGGTCGACCCACCCCTTAGGGGGTCGACCCTGGTGTCGACACCCCCTTTAAGGGGTCGACACCCCTAGGCAGGAAATCTGACGCCTCCTAAAATTTTGAATTTTGAACCAATTTTCGAATTTCTGGACCCATTTTTGAATTTCTAAACCTAATATATATATATATATATATATATACATATATATATTCTTTGTGCACGTATACAAACTTCAAACCTTATTAACTTCTTCATACGGTGTCCGATTTATGCAAACCAGGTGTCTATCTTGACCAGAATTTCGAGACGGACGCAATGGCACAATCCGAATATTAAATTAAATATTCTTTAATTTCTCCTCTTTAGTATTGTTAAAATTATGGGGTGTTACATTCTCCCCTACTCAAAGAATTCATCCCTCGGAATATCCAAGTTAAGAAGAATGTATATCCTACCATCCACATCCATCTACTCATCCACCAATAACAAGCATCCACTGTCCTTAAAAGATTTCTAATGCTTATATGATCGTATGCAAAGGTGTGTGTATATGTCCTTATGCTAATGCGGAAGATCAGGTGGTCTACTGATTCATCCGACCTCCTTAATGCAATGTATGTTAGTGCCATGAATCCAACATGTATGCAACAATCCTATTATAACATGTAAGTTCTATATGTGTGCACAATCATCCGTCCATATGATGATAAATTCAGTTTCATCCATAAAGAAAAAGAAAAATGCACACATATCCATATGCAGTATGAGAGTGATTGAGACGATCTAGTGCCTAATGTGTGTGTATATGCATCCACGAGCAACCACTAGCAAACACTTGCATCCACTTGCATCCATCAAACATAACATGTCTCAAACACATGTTTTCATCCATGGGATACCTATCTAAAGGTCAAAGGTTCGATCGATAGGGTACACACAAATGATAGAAGTAAGTAATAAAAGCTTTGGAAAAGAAGTTAAGAACATTCCCTTGAAAAGAAAAGGGTACGAAGCGCAAACCTTGTCTTCAGTCTCCCAAGTTGCGTCCTCTTGGTCATTTTCCCGTTAAACTTTCATCAACTTGACCCTCGGTTTTGTAGCTTCTTAACCTCTTATCAAAGAAAATTGGTAGGAACTCGTCTAACTGTCGCCTCCCATTCCACCTCTACTTCCTCAAGCATACTCGGCTCAACTACTTTTGATGCATTGTGCAGACACTTCCGTAAACAAGAAATGTGGAAAAACATCATGAATATCCACACATAAGCGAAGAGAGTTGTATGCCTTAGTTTCAAAGACGACCGAAGCACCCTATTCTGATATGCTTAGCCTAACCAATACCTTTTCAAGTAGCTCCCCTACTTGTTTGCTGAGCTCCCCCCTTTCCCTTGGAGCTATATGGAGCACAGTTAATCAACCGACTTTGCATTGTCTACAAGGTATATACAAAAGCCAATCACGCACCTCAGAGGTAAGCCCCGAACCCCATCAAAACATCTGAATACTCACGAACTACTGGTACAGATTGCAGATCATCAATAGTTGCGTCAAGAGATTCTAGGAAACTAAGCATAACAGACCCCTTAGGGTCACAAGAAATCTCGAGGGTCTTCGCATGGTAAGTCAGAAATTTAAGACCCTCCTCTAACAATCTAGAATGGCACCATCCATGGTTAGCCAATCCATCCATAGAATCAGACAGTATCCTGTAAAACCCAAGTACATATGCGTCGTATTCAAATTTGGCGCCTAACACAGATATTCTCAAACCCCAACAAATCATAGACAGATGAGCCGTACCCCCAATGGGGTTTGAGACGACAATGGGATCCAAAACCATACTAGTACTAAGGTGCAAAGACTTAATCACAAAATCAAATATAAAAGAATGCGAAGCGCCTGAATTAAAAAGTTCTAGTAGGATGATTGGAAAGAGAAAATCAAACCTTCAACAGAAACTTTCCTACCTCTATCCGGTACACCAGCCACGAGAGCATGCACCTACCCTCTAGAAGATCCTGCCCTTGCTTTTTCGGGCACTCCCTAGTATAGTGTTCGAGTTCACCACAGTTGAAGCAAGCATTCTTCCTTTTTCTGCGGTCTTTGACCAAATGACCCACGTTCCCGCAACCATGGCATTTCTTTTTGCCTCGAGCTTTGTCATGATTTCCGCCCCCTTGTTGTTGTTCTTTCTGGGGCCACACTTTCTTGTTTTGTGTTTTCTCAACCTTAACTTCCTTCTTTTCAGCTTTATCTTCCTCATGCCTTAAGGCCATATCAACGAGCCTCTCAAAAGTTGCTCCTATTGGAATATGAGACATAGCTAACCCATGAAGGGGTTCATTCAGTCCTTTGGCAAACCGCAAAGCTTTCTTATGCGGAGTGTCTACCAAATCTAATCTGAATCTCACCAGCTGGTTAAATTTGTTAACATATTCTTTAACCGTTATGTTCCCTTGCTTGAGAGCCAAGAACCTCTCCATTTGCATGCTTTTCTCAGCTTGGGAAAGAAACTTCATCTCAAACCTCATTCTAAAATCTTCCCAAGTTTCCACCAGACGCCCAGCTTGCGTCACTTCCCACTAAAACGAAGCTTCATCTTTCAGCAGCCAAGCACCTAACTGAATCTTCCACCTCAAAAACTCCAAATAGATCCTCCATATTTTTCAGCCAGTTTCTTGCCTCTACGAACATCTCAGTACCGCAGAATGGCTTTCCGCCCATGGAATAGAAGTCTTTGCAGATATTAGCGAAATTATCTGATCTTGGAGGAGGAGGAATGCAGGTGCAGCTCGGGGAGGAATGTTTCCTTGGCCTTCGGCAGGCGTCATAGCCTCTAGATACCTACAGAACCAGCCATGTATCATAACGCCCTCTGGAATATTAGGTTCTCCAGACATGTTGAAAAGAAAAGGAAAGAGATTTAGGCAAAGGATCGAAGGATATTATATATGGCTTTAGTGGAATATGTTTTTTCAAAATAGACTTTTTTTTTTTGAAAAATGCTTTGTTAAAACCTTTTTGAAAATAATTTTCAAAAACCTTTATCTAATCTGGTAACCTTCAGCTCTGATACCAAGTGTGACACCCCACGTCCGTTAATGTCACTCACTAAGGGAATGCATTAAGTTTTGTCAAGCGTTATCGATAAACAGAAATAGAATTATTACAAGACAGATATAAAAGCAATAGTGGAATTCAAATTTTATTTCAAACATAAGTCATAACATCGTGGTCCAAAAAATACCATAAGTCTGAAACTACATAAAATCCATTACAATAATGTAAAACTTCTGTCTTGTACCATCAAAGTACACAAAACACATAAAAAGCATAATTCCCCAAAAGAGACAAAGCCATAGTAGCAAAGATAGGAACTGGGCAATACTTCAAAAGCTGCTCCAAGCAAGATGATAACCGAGTCCTGGCTAAGCCTGAGAATTCCCACCCTGCGAACCTGGGGGGAGAATGGAAGAAAGAAGAGGAAACAAAAAGGGTCGGACATAAAGTATGGCGAGTCCAATTACTTTTAGCATATAAATAAGTAAAAGTATCATGACAGACATATAAATTAGAGGGATAGATAACAGTAATAAGACAAGTATAACATACTAAGCAAGATAACCAGAATGAACAGAACATAATAGGTTACGCTTCTAAAATACTTTTCTTTGCACCAATACTAGTATAACAGATATGTAACAGGATTACATACTCTCTAAGTGCTTAACAGAAATCGAATGATCCCAATGGAAATATAATGGTAGTTTTAGGTGTACTCTACAACTGGTTTAACCTAAACAGAATTAGCGGCGCCTAAATAGAAATAACGGGTGTTAACCCAGACAGAAACACAGGTACCCCACAGAAACAGATAGGATTAGATGTACCAAATTTACTACGCCCTAATCGATCGGCTCCCTATTCCGTAAATACCCTGTGTTGGCCCCACAGTAGGGTGTATTACTTCCTAAAGTGGCAACCTACGGAAGGAAACAGACCTATTTACTGGTGCTACAGCGACTTATTTTCCTAGAAGCATGCCGTACTCATGCACGCACATGAGTTCATTGGAACGCGCCAGTACACACCTCCTCCCAGATGAACCTCTTATAATCAGTTCGGTAAGCATGCCCTGACCCCTACCTAGTGCGGGGTCCCCCTTTTAATACCAGAATGGGTTACTGACTAATATGGGTCCCATACAACATATGACACAAGCCAACCCCCACAGATCTTGTGTCCTCAATTAACTAGGATTTTGACAGGTTATGCCTAACAGACTTAACAGATTCGCATAAGCCCCTACAGATTTACGGGTTAAACTTTACAAGTTAACGGGTCCCTATAACCCCAACAAATGTAACAAGTTAAGTCTTTTAGGTTAGCAGGTTCGTATAACCCCCACGGATTTAACAGGTTTACTTAACCCTACAGACTTAAAAGGTTTACTTAACCCCACAAATTTAACAGGTTTACTTAATCCCATAGAAACTTAACAGGCTTACTTAACCCCACAGACTTAACCGATTTACTTAACCCCACAAATTTAACAGGTTTACTTAACGCCACAGAAACTTAACGGGTTTACTTAACCCCATAGACATAGCAGGTTTACTTAACCCCACAATTTTAACAGGTTTACTTAACCCGACAGAAACTTAACAGGTTTGCTTAACCCCACATATTTCATATTTACTTAACCTCATCAATTCATATAAATTTACTTAACCCTTTATTCCATTTGTTGGGTGCATATATTGCCCGTTTTCAAATTCAAACCGGTTAAGTATTTCAATTTAATATGTTGTCATTATCTTTTCATTTGTACATGTTAACACAGCAGACCTCTCACATTAAGTCAATCACTTATGGCTGCTGGATACGCCGGGCGGCTCTGGGCAAACTTAAACCACAAGTTTAGACTTAATCTCGTGTCGTAGTGTGGTCTCGCATTAGACCCGTCACGTTAGATTAGCCACTAGTGGTTGTTGGATATGTCGGGCGGCTCCGGGCAGACTTATACCACAAGCGCAATCTAACCTAATGTCTAAGCATTATTACCGTTCCAAATTTTTAGGCATATTCATATTAGCAATTATCCTATTTCAATTATAGGTTTTCCCATGTTCCTTTTCAATTCACATATCATTATGCCAAATATGCCATTTTTCCTAAGTCATAAATCAATATACAATTTATGCCCAATTTCAATATTCGCATATGTTCCAATTTATACCCCAATTCAATATTCATATATGTTCCAATTTATGCGCCAACTCAATATTCACATATGTTCCAATTTATGCCCCAATTCAATATTCACCTATTTTCCAATTTATGCCCCAATTCAATATTCACATATGTTCCAATTTATGCCCCAATTCAATATTCACATATTTCAATACAAGTTATGCCCAAATTCATGCTTTTTCACACGATTCCCAATTTCGCACGTTCGCATATTTCGCGTTAGGCCAAGGCTTGAAGGTAGCCTAGCTATATATATATATAAGGAAAAGAGGGAGAGGAGAGAGTAAAATGTAGGCATAATAACAAATCAATAATTAACTGACAGAAATAGGTATAAAACTAAATAAGCATATTATGACAAGATTTGGCATGGTCGCGATATAAACATATAAGAGCAGATCTGGTGAATATTTCATAATAGAACTAATTTAGGCGATGATTCAAGATCCATATACAATTCGAGATTTCCAATTAAATATTTAGATCTAAAAATAACATAAACTCATAGTGAATAGATCTAAGAAATGGATCAAAATAACTGAGAAGAATAGGCAATTTAATTGAAGTTGCAGCAGAGCCTCATCGTTACCATTATTTTTCACATGAATAAAACTAGGTTTTGAGGTCCTATTTATAGCCTAGAATCAACGAACTTAGTCAAGAAAGGTGTCCACGTTCAGAAAAAATGAATTTTGCCAAAATCTACCGTAGGTGGGTAGACCCACCCTTTAGGGGGTCGACCCCGGTTTCGACCCACCCCTTAGGGCCTGGTGTCGACACCCCCTTTAGGGGGTCGACACCCCTGGGCGGGAAATCTGCCGCCTCCTGAAATTTTCAATTTTGAACCGATTTTCGAATTTATGGACCCAATTTTGAATTTTTGAACCTAATATATATATATATTCTTCCTACGCATATACAAACTTCAAATCTTAATAACTTCTTCATACGATGTCCGACTTACGCAAACTAGGTGTCTCTCTTGACCAGAATTTCGAGACGGACGCAATGGCATAGTCCGAATATTAAATTAAATATTCTTTAATTTGTCCTCGTTAGTGTTGTCAAAATTACGGGGTGTAACATCGATGATATGAAGGTGGTGGTTGAAGACCGTAGATCTTCACATCGTTTGGATGATTAATGATGTCTTGATTGGGTTGTACATCCAAGACAAGGTAATAAGTGGTGATCGTCCAGACGTACTTGGAGATCGATCGGATATGCGAGGACCTCCATCCTGTATTGGACATATGGGACGAGGAATAAGGTGCCTCCGGTTTCATTCAGACCCAGAACGGACATGCAAATTGATGGTATGTCTGATATTGTATTCCTTTATATTATATTAGCTGATCTCTGCTAAATATATATTTGTTTGGTAGCAGAAAATTTATTCTTTTTCTTAACACCCTTCTCTGAGACGTACGAGCTTAGAGGTTATATATTGGTAGAAATCAGTGGTACGATATGGATTGATAATGTGGCATGCTAAGATGCAAATGGTCAAGGCTTTTGTTGAAAAGCAAAGTCTTATGGATAATGATCAAAGCACAACTTTAATTATCATAGCTTGGTGTATAACGTTAATTCGCGATCCTCACACCCGGTATGAGTCAAAAACGGGATAGTGACTATAGGGAGTGCATGCGTTTCTTCCTAGCTAGAAGTGGTGTCATGGTATGGAGCCCAGACATTTTTACTTATGTGGATGATGGATAGTGAGGCACCTTGGATGTATAGATATATGCTCATAGGTATACGTACTGACCATTTTGGAGGTCCGATAGGACCGAAAACATATTGTTCGGGATTAATTAATCCACTAAAGTAAGTGTGGACCAGCGCTGAAGATCCAAGAGCTCGCCAGCGTTCGAGCCCTAAGGCATTTTCTATAGTGTCTCGAATCGAAGAGGAGTCATCCCTTGCCTCGACTCATAGATGGAATTCAATTTCCAATACACGACTTTCGGTTTTAGTTGTAAACCTATATGGTGACATAGTAGGATGGGTACTATGCCGTCTATGATTGACACATTTATATTTGAAGTTGTTTTGACACTATGCACTTATAGTGATATCAAAATGATTTGTTTTAAATGTACCAAGCACGTTTGGCTATTACAAGGGAAAACTCTATCCTCCGGCTTGCGTTGCATTGTGTGATGGGACCTGAATTTTATAATAGCTTAATTTTCCAAAAAGCATTGTGTTGTTTTATTTTAAACTGGGATTCATGTGGAGTAAACACGTTTCGTGTTATATGGCGTGGTCCCATGATTTCCTAACATTTAAAGTAAAGATTTAATAACTGTTTTAGTTCTCACACCAGTCCCATGACTGATTTGGAGTTTATTGTTTCTACCTAAACTCTAGATGCCCATATTTTCCACACGTGCAGCTAGTAGTTTGGTATTTCGGAGATATTTCTTTTTCCAGGATCCTAGATTACAGCTGGAGCTATATTCGTAAAGCTTTATATCTGTGTATTTCTTTCAGTTGTGGTAGTTGATGTATTTTCCACTATACATTGTATTCATACATTTAAATTTCCACTGCTTTGCATTTTAATCTCTGATATTATTTTATTTCCGCTATGTAATATTTATTCATACTCTGATGTCTTGTACTCTGATGTAAATTGTTGTAATAGCAATGAAATGTTCTCATGTTTATGTCCTGATGAGTCATGTTCTCAAAGCAATCCGGTCTCCACTATCTCTTCGGGGATCTGGGAAGTCTAGGTCGTTTTATTTCGAATACTGCCATTTCTGATATTAAGATCCCAAGGCTTGAGAATAAAGAATTTATTTCTAATAATAACTGGATCAGAAAAAAGTATCCACCTTCTATCCTTAGGTTCAAACAGAAGAAATAAGGATATTTTACTTGTCAATTTGATCTTAATGCCACCTACTAGTTTCCATAACCTGACCAAATGCGTAATAACTGCAGTGAAGGATAGTGGAGCACCCAAGAAAAAACCCGTGATGTAATCCTTACATTCATCAGATCCTACTTTGCATATGTCTTCCGCAGGGAGAAGAGCATCGCCAGAAATCGAAGCTTGATAGGAGAAGGAGAAAAACCCTTCCATTTTTGGGCTTCTTCTCAAAAAGGGTAGTCCATTTTTGTTTGACATCGGTTGCAGAAAGTAAAGGGATGGATTGAGAAGCGGTGCTGATAGGCGGTGGCTCAAGGGTAGGTGGGACTGGTTGCGGCGGTGGGTCAGAGAAGGGAAGTGTTGTCAGATTTGATTGAAGCGGTGCGGAGGGGATCGATAAAGTTTGAGGAGAGAGGATGGATTCGTTTGGCAGAGAGGACACCATTTTTGAGGAGCTATTTATTATTATTTCTTTTTAATTTTTTGTACACATTTATTGTTCATTATTAAACGGTATATATTATAATTCTACTCGAGCAACCATTATACAATTCAATTCACAAACAAACAATAGTAATAATTATATTACCCAACCAATGCCATTTAAGACTCAACCAATTTTTAATCAACTTGGTGTATAGTTCAAATGTTGAACTCAAGGGATATCGCATATAACAGATAAAAATGATATTTTTATCGCACTACTCAGTGTTTAATATAACGGTAAACTTGTATGATCAGTGATATATATTAGTAATATTTTTAGTTAACAATCGACAGCCAATTAAATTTGATCCCTGTCTATGTGAATTTTAATTTCACACAAACACACATAACTACACGTATATCAATTAAAAATGATATTTTTATCTTGCTAACCATCAACAAACATCATAATACATTATTATTATTAATCACAAACAATTAACAGTTAACAGATAATTATATTTAACCCTTTTGAAGTTGTAGTTTCTCATCGTCAATACGGTTTACGTTTATATGTCACGTATCTAGGAAATTTCATGTATATCAATTAAAAATGATATTTTTAACATGCTAATTATTGTTTAATATCGTAAGAAACTTATATTAGCAACTAATACTCATCACACAATTTAAATTAATTAACTGGAATAGTTAATTATAAACTAGCCCTTAACGCATTTAGATTTCTCACCGATGATTTCCGCTCCACCAATCCTTGAATGGAAGGAATACCGACACGCTAACACTGCTGCAGCTTCAACGACACTTACCGGGCTTCTACAAGATTTTCTGATGGCCTACGGAGCTCGAACAACTGACTAACACTCACGAACTCACGAATATTAGTAGATCTGGAAGTATAAAGTGAAACGGAGGGGTATACGGGGGCTGTGGGACCCACGGATTCGCTGTTCGGGCTGGAGTATTGTTGTAGTGGGGCCTACAGGGTTGATGCATGGTTTAGGAGGAAGAAAAAGGGTTTTTTAAGTGGTGGTGTGCTAAATTGAAGTAAAGAGGGGGTTTGGAGATTTTGGTGGGGGGCCCACGGCCCGGAGGGGGCTGCAGTGGCAGCGCCAACGACTAGGGTGGCGGGGGTTGCGGTGGCATGGGTCAGGTGGGGAAGAAGCTTGGTGGTGCGGCCATTGAAAGAAGGAGGTGAAGTGGTTTTGCAAAAAGAAAAGAAAGGAAGAAGAAAAGAGAGAAGAGGGAGGGGCTTTTGCGCAAGATTACCACCCATGACACGGATCGCTAAGGTGGCGCGACATGGTAAGTTGCAACTAAAACACCTTGGCCCGTTGGATGGTTGCCACGCCATTTTGTTTTATTAAAAGCTCTTTCCATTTAACAAATGAAAATTGTGCTAGTTCAATGTCACATCTTTTGATCGCATGACCACACATTAATTCCGCTTGTCAAAAAATTTAATCTTAGCAATAAACCTAATTCCAGATCCAGCAGACCGTGTTCCTTTGACCATCTGTTTTATTTTTGATCGCGTTTTAGTTTAATATCAACATGTCGTTTTAGCATACGTTTAGTTCTCGCACGCGCACACGTTAGCTTCAAAAATTATGAAATTTGGAATTCTACCATTATTCGGTGCTACGGATTCAATAAAAAATGATTCATCGGAATCTAAGGTCATCTCAATAATGTTCCTTTATAAACTGCTCAAATCAGATTTAAATAATCAAATTTTGAAATTTGACCATACATTCATATGAATTTATATAAAAAATAATTTTTAATTGGTTCCAAACTTCCAGATTATTACAGTTGATAAGGACCAAGTTGATAAGGAAAAAGGGCGATAAGCCTGGATGCTTCCTGTACCATGTTTCATGGCAATCCAACAATCAAGAGTCATCGATGGAGGTGGCAAAGTCTTATCGATCATGTGATACAGTACTATCAACCTATTCGATGACCATGATAGTAAATATTGAGAAAACCGCTTTATTTCGAAGTAAGGTGATACTTTTCACCTACTCTATTATATTTATCAAAACACTACTTTGAAATGAAAGGTTAGATGTAGAAATACTAAGACTTTTCAAATTTAAACTTTCAAAAGCGTTAAGGAATTACTAACAACCTTAATCAGTCCCTTAATCTCCCTAAGTCTCCAGCTTTTAAAATCCATAAAAGATATAGAAAAATTCTAGAAATTTGCGTTAACCAATGAGTGACCCTCTCTATCACATATAAAATATTTAGGTCAAAATTCAATATTTCATTATTTTTAATAATTGATTTTCAAGGTTAACACGTGTCTAGTCTTAAGAAATTCATAATAAATTCCTAATTGTTTAGAAAATTATGGAGCTTAGAACCCATCTCCAAAATCTATTGTTAACAACATATAAAAATTTCAAAGCAACTGAAGATGCTAAGCTATAAATTCTGATCTAAAACCTAATAAAATCTTATAAAAACAAGAATATATTATCCAAGCAAACCATTGCTTCATGAAAGTAGTATCAAAGCATCAAAATATTCATAAAACAATCATATATGCATAAATTTAGTTTGGGTATGGACAAAAACAAAAATAACATGGGTTTAAATTATTATTCACTTTAGATTTGGATGAAAAATAGAGATTTGTTGATGTAGACCCGTAAGATCGAATTTCCTTATCTTTCCTCTTCTCTCTTTTGATTAATGGTCGACCTCTTAGCTTGGAGTTTAGGGTTTGATATTTGTAAATAATAAAATAAATAAGTGGTAGACAATTGAGTTTATATATGAGGCCTTGTTTTTATGTCTTTGTCCCTTTCATATACTTATCTCCTTACGTTCTAGTAATCTGATTAGTCCTTCAGGCCAAACCATTATTTAACAAATGCAAATTATATCCCATCATTCAACTGCATTATTACTATTTAATTAATCCAATTAATTCCTTGAATAATGTTTACTAAAAACTAAGGATGTTACAACTAAACTCTGTGAATAAGGGCACTTTGAACATGATTCCTATTTTCGAAAATCGACCTTATTGGGTGAGGGTTTATTGGAAATGATCCCTATCTTTATGAATCGACCTTAGATATCCTTATAAGAAGTAGTTAAGGAATATTCTTTTGAAAGACATTTCTTTTTGGAGGAAGTATCCTTTATTGAACATTAGGACTTTTTTTTTAATTGTAGGAGGCATATCATTTAACGCTTTTCTTTTCCAGGAAGTAAGTGACCTATGAGATTGCTCAAGCGCGTTTCACCATCTCTGAATGAATTTTTCCAAATCCCTTTTGACTTCTTTTACGATGATAGTTCCTTTAGCTTATAATTGAATTTCTCAGTGAATTTTTTAAGATCCCTTTCTATTTCTTTTTCAAATATATTTCCTTTAGCTTTCAGCTGGATTTTTCTCATCATTTTCAAAAAGGTGTCATCTCTTCCACATTGTTTTCACAGGGAAAAGATTGATGTTAATCGTATATCTAATAGGTTTATACTCAAATCATCAGGGTTGCAAGGAGCTACTTGTTCCTTCTTCTTTTTTATGGTTTGGAGTTCCAATATTCTTTGCATTTGTTCTCCAATTTGAGGGCTATTCAAAATTTCAAACTGGTTAGTTGGACCAATCATTCAACCTTTGGATGATCCTTGATCAGATCATAGTCTTAAGGTGATTAAGTTAGAAATAAAAAAAAGATTATACTTGGAGGTAATACGCACTATAAAGCATATTTATGCATGGCAAGGTAGTTATACTTCTAGATTAACCGCGAGACCGGGAGTTTGACGCCTTCTTTTAACAGCAAAAAGTGTTAACAACTTTTTTTTTAACTCCAGAAATACTTGGGTGATATCGAACTTGTGAGGTCTTATGCCAGCCCAAATGAAGTATGCAAGTCAAATGGAAGGTCCATGTTCAAGTTCATGTTATATACATGCAAAGTCAAGTGCCAAGTCCTAGTTATGATGTCGTGTGCTAGTTCAAGTCATATATGTTATGTTTCATTCATAATGTGTATGAAAAAATATGGATTCTTGTCTTCTAAAGTCAAGAGATTACAATAGACAAAAAAATTAATTTGATTCAGGGTTACAAAGTGAAAAATATAAAAGGAGTGAGAAAAGAAATCGGTCCCTTCTTTGGTTCCTAAATCCCTCTATTTATATATATGGACAAGTGGAATAATAGTTAGAGTTGATACCATCATCCTTTGGTGTCAGCACGGTTGAGAGTCGGTATGCTTAAGTTTATTGCAAAGTGTTATTTAATTGTTTCTAAGACAACGCTCAATACAGAAAGGTTGATGCAGCAATATGAAGCGGTGAAACACTAGAATTAATCATCAGCTTGCACATGGTAAGTTATCATTAGTAGAGGCAACACCAAAATAAGCTTGATTTAACAAGAAATTGCATTAAAAAGAGATATCCTTCAACATAAAAATGCTTCCTTGTTAGAGAAAGGCGACAAGCAAAGTGGTCATAGTGAAAAGCGATATTCCAATGAACCGATATCACTAAGTGTCAATACCCATTCTCTTTCCATCAGCAGGTGATAACACTAATGAGCATCTACATTAATGAGTGTAAATTTAAAACCATGTTGGCACTATGTGATATCGCTTGTGAAGCTAGTGAACCTTGATACTTCAATGTGACATAAATGAGAGTCGGCGTAGGAAGGACGGTGATACCATTTTGGTTGATCAATAAGCAACCCAACATTGAAGGTGGTAACATTCTACAAGTGGTGATACTAATGGATGGTGATACCCTCATATTCCTAATTCTTTATTGGTGAAGACAATATCCCTTTTTTCGATGCAAAAAAATATTAGTCCATGAGTGCAGCATTAACGAAGGGCACCATGTCTTCTTCATTGATGAGGAGTGTCACGCTCTTTTGTCAACATAGTCGATACGACTATAGGAATAATAACATAGCTGAGAGGAGATACGACCTTTTATACTGAAGGAGGTTGATATCCTCTATCTACAACCATGGAATAGATTTTGGTGATAATAGTAATCTTGATTTGGATTGATACTTGCGATATTTATCGAATAAATAAGCTAAAAATGATATCGTAGACAATATAGCATATACGATAATTCATATTTCTAATGCATAAGGATCCCATCTTACATGCTTTCCACTAGAATTAGTGTCTATCTATATCATTTTTGGACATTCCTAATATCCTTTTATAGGAATATAAAAGTTGTCTTTTCAAATCTTGTACCTATGACTAGACAACCAAAATAAATTGATTTTAACAATGGTAAATATCTAATAATCATAAGTTTGTTATTTACTTATAGTTTTAGAAATAGTTAAATACATTTATAGCTTTTTAATAGAAAAAGGATATTATGCATAAAATTCAAACTATCTGATTTCCCTATTAACTCTGATGTTTACCAGATAATAATTTCGTCCCGTTTCCTGGATCATATTCTGTATTACAAACTCAACAATCGCTCACATTCACTTTCAAGATATTTTGGTTGTTTTATGCAAACAGGTTATTCCATATCATTATTTAGAATTTCTATCTCAACATATATATACCAAAACTCAACCATACAGAAGGATAAACTTTACGAGAAAAAATTAAACTAACTTAGATACATTGAACAATGAATATGTTATTTTAGCTTCAATAGTTGAAATTTAGAATACTATTCTATTAATTAGATTATATTCCAACTATATTGATATAATGTGGCTAATGGATCATATCCATTTATACAAATTGTCAAATCATATTTTACTAATGTACATGGAATTCGAAAGAACATGCATGTAACGAAATAGGATCTTCGACCCAGAAAATCAACATAAAACCCATGTCAATTATTTAGGCACCGAACATTCCAGATCATTAATAGAAAGAAGTTAGAGGGTGAGAAATAGATAAGATAGAAAATTAGAATAGAAAAGAAGACAACTACAGCAACAGAGTAAACATGAATCTCACAGCGGAACGAATAAATATATTATGTAATATAACTTTGAAATAAAACCAGTATATGTATACAATAACATTATCGAAGTACAACACTTACAACATAGCGAAAATAAAAAATAGCTATATAATCCTGAAGCCTCCTGCTCCAACTCTCCAAGTATCTGTACAATCCCGACTAGTTGACTGCCCATACAAAATTGGGCACCCAAGAGTTTAGGGAAACAAAACAAAATAAACTCTGGGTCAGTCATGTGACGGGTGTGAGTAAACTCCAACCATTTGTTTAACTTTTAAATTCCTTTTAAAAGAAAGAATAATCATAAGACCAATCCAAACATAAACACGGACGGTTTTTACCGTATGATAACCCAAAACATCTTTATTAAAATCAATACTCTTTTGATATTATAATAATGTCTAAATCAAATATATAGCAATCTAGTGGAACGCTTTCATCTTACGTTCCACGTATATAATATATAATCAAAAACCGCGGGCGCTTATTTGTTAATGGATTCCAACTGGCAAGCTATGGGACCACCTTCCAACAGTGTATCTCTAGAGAAGAATACGCAATGTTCAACAAGAACATCTTGTACCCCAAGCTAAACATGATCGGTCACTCATTTCGCTTGAGTGTACCGAATGTACTATCACCCACGGTTGGGATCAGCAACCATTTCCCGAAAGGGACAACATCGAAATAGTTTAAAGAAGTAAATGGAATTTCTCTAGATTAGGTGACAATACACCCTAATTGGGAGCTACTCAATTAGCCATGCGACCTACCCGATTTTTACCTTTCCATGTTGTAAGGCTTAAGGTCATAACGAACCACACCCTTGTTTGCTTTCAATGCCACATCTTCATACCCACAAAATCAAAATTTGATTTCTTCAAAAATACCGTGGGTATACAGCTAAGAGAAATGAATTCCTCCGCTACCAAACGTAAATACATTTGAAGAGATCAACTTACATGATCTATTAAATATATTCTGTCAGACATTCTTCCATGCAGGTTGTACTGGGACTGGACAAACCGAAGGCAATATTCTATATATCCATCTTAGGCAATTTCTACCTAGGATTTTGCCAGAACATCCATTGCATAAACTCGGTCTTCAGTCATCTTCATCATATTTGATTCGCAATGCTGCATAGTGGTTTTCAGATAACAAATCCGATCCCGGTCTCTCCTTATTGACAACAGGAAAATGGTCAAAACTTTGATAGTCAGTTATTTAACTATCAAAAGAAAACATTTTATTGACCAATGGAAATTTTATTTCCAAATGGAAATTTTATTGACCAATCATCAATCAACATTTTTCCCTTTTAAATTAATTTATCATTAATTTATTCATTTCCCCATTTCCCATTTCCATATATACATAAATTCTTATTTTCGAAAGTTAGAAAATATAAGTTATTAACATTGGAAAACATTTCCATTTCTTATTCACATATCACCATCTTCCCACATCTATCCGTCTCTAACTGTAAACCAGTAAGAGAACAATTACCTGAATATCAACCCTGAAGGCCGAAACCAACATCAGATTGATACTCAGGAAATCATTCAACTTGACTAATCCCTATTCATTTTATAATTTCCTTAACTCCGTTTCTTAAATTCTTATCAAATCATTGCTTATGCAACGCTCAGATTCAGTTTACGAATCTATTTCCTTTAAGGAAAACATTGGTTATAACGATAATGTTATAATCCCTACTTTCGCAATATCTAACTTCAATATATAAATTTTATTCATTAATTTGAATAAATAATAATTAATTAATTTATTAAATAAATAAATCTTGATTGAAAAACCTGAAAGTAAATAGTACTTTCCTACATTCGATATAGTCGAATCCCAATGTATAATTCGCTCTTGAATAATCTCTATTTGATAACTCTCTTTCGAATAAACTATATTTGATAACTCTTTTCCGAATAAACTCTACTCGATAACTCCCTTTCAAATAAACTATATTTGACAATCTCTCTTTCGAATAAACTATATTCGATAACTCTTTTTCAAATAAACTATAATCGATTTACATTACGAACTCTAGCATATTTTACCCTTTCAGATCGATTCAATTTCTAAATTCATTTTTGAATTGAGTACTTCCCAACAATTACCAATCTCCTTTTATAACCGTTTTAATTCTGCAAAACGTTTTCTTTTAAATCGTTATTCACTTTAAAACGTGAATATCATTCCTTTACACAAAACTAGACTTGTTTTATGAAATCAAAACTTGATTTCATAATTTAAATACTAACGCGGGTTTAAACTCCAATTATTGAGTCATTTTATAACTTCTTATTCACATTCCATTTTATTTATCAAATCTCGTTTACATGTCAACTTCATAGTTGATTTTATTTAATAAGTCTATAATTCTCTATCGCCTTTTTATTCGATTATAAAATATCGATTTCTAGCCGAATATTAATTATCTCATCAAATCCCTATTTATTCAATATATCATTTCTTAAAATAAATTATTTTATAACATTTGGTCTAGTTAAATTCTAATTAAAATCTTTATGGAATTTATTTTAACCCTATTCACATTTCGAACATAGAAATAAATTCCATCATTTTCTTTTTAAGACAACTCCAAATTTCCCGTTTTAAATTCACTGCTGAATTCATAGTCCAAATTATCCACTAATAATTATTTTTATTTCATTTATAAACAATGTTTATAAATCACACTACCTGTTTTTATTATTAAACAAGTTATTTCTTTCTAGCCCATTGGAAATTCCATTTCTGTTTATAAAATAGATTCTCCCTTTTTCAAATCCATATTCCATCCTTTATATTTCCGTTTATAAATGTTAAGTTTGCATTCCATTTTCAAATATCGGTGTTAAAACCAATTTTTTCACTTCTCTATATAAATTCAGATTTATATTTTCATTTATCCAATGATACATTATTCCTTAATTTATAAACATCGCTTATAAATTATTCTTCTCAATTTATCTATTAAAAACAGATTTCTATTAAATATTTACTTTAAATAATGGTTCCCATAATTCTTTTATAACTGGCAATTCCCTTTATAAATATTCTATAAATTTCCCAAATATTATATTTACTGGCAATTCCCTTTTTATAAAATCCATTGATTTTATATAAATATTTTATTTTAATATACACTTTTGAAAATTCCATTTTTATGTTTCAGTCTTACTAATGGTATTTAAAATACCAAACAACAAGACCAGTGTCATCATAATCGACCACAGATTATATATCACATCATATATCACAATATATAAAAACAAACAGTATTATAAATATTGAGGAATCCTGTTGGATCCCACCAACCTGTTTCCCTGCATCCACAGATGTTAAACATAAATAACATCAACTTCAATTCAATATGAAATATTCTGATAAACAGAATCAATATTTAATTAACGATATATATATGTATCGTTATCTATATTCTCAACCAATTAATTAGCAGTTCATCCAAACAGTCAACACACTGCAATCAACCAACATTTATTAATTCTAAAAATACATGATAAAAATATAAACTGGGCATAATTAGTGAGTTTTACTCACTATGGACGTTTATCGTTAAATAATGATAAACTGTCGTTGATTCAGGCCAGACAATTTATTTTGCTATAATTTGAACGAGCTCCAATTCACTCCGAATCAGTTCCGTTGTGTAGTCGTCTTCCATACGATCCTAACGGATCCTGTTTCGTCACATTCCGATGCCATATGATAAAGTTATACATTATACAAGTATGTATAGAAATTAAACCTTATTTATTATTATTGTTTATAAATTGGGCCTTACCCCCCTTTTTTCTCCATCGTGGTCCAAAAGACCCCAGGCCCGCAGTGCAACAAAACAGTGCGTCTTCCTCTTCCAGTATATATGAATGCTCCATTTTTACAGTCATTTCCACTGATCTTAACATCCCCTACTCCTTCATCATTTAACTGAAATTAATGAAATCATACTCATTCTTAACCACGTTTTGCCTTAATAATACATCTTCTCCCCTCAGACAAAAATTCAAAATCAACAACTGCTGAACACAGTCCTCATCACCGAATTCCCATTACACTTCTTCTTCCACAAACCTTAATATCAACTAAAATAAACTCTTTGGCCCAAACAAATAGTCCGCACTATCCTATCTCTCCCATTTTCCAACTCCAGTTACCGTTCATTTTTTCATGGCCAAACCAAAATTTCCCATGCCTACTGCTACATCTACAAACCACCATTCAAGAAACCAATAGCACCACCTTCTTCCACATCAAGATCTTCATCGCCCAGTCACGTTTTCCCCCAACTCGGTCCTTCTTCCCAAAGCCGATGTCGGCTGCCTCCAGTGATTCATTCGATCACTTCCAGATCGGGATCCTCCAAGATTCTTCGCGCAAGAGCTAAAACAGCCCAAAAACTCAAAACCATCATCTGTTCCTCCCCTCGACGCTTCAATCTTCGACAAATGTAAACCCTAGCCAATGCTGAAACCATGACAACGAATCCCTTGATGTCGAACTGCCCACAGCTGATGCTAGATGGAAGCAGAACACTTAAGCATCTCTACTACATTTGAATGGAGATTTAAAAGAATTTATATGTTTTTATTTTGATTTTAGAACTCCCGGTTTTTACTGTGAAATGAAGAACGACGGCAGCTAAATGTTTTGACCATAGAAGTATGGAATTAGGTTTAGATAGATGGTATGGTATTTGTAGAATAGGTTATATAATTATTTAATCGATTATTATATTTATTATATTCAAACGCTTCTTATATTTGTCGTTGAAAATCCTTATGACCACATACAATATCCAAATTTGACGAAAATGGACATACAACTATGGTTTGACATTACGAACCCAACGAAACTTGTTTTATCGAATTCCGAGTCCATTCGCTCACACAGCGTATTTTTAAAGTCAAATTATTGACTGTTTTTTCACATTTAGATTCCATACGGCCAAATACTGACTCCAAAAATCACGAAAACTGAAATATAATAATAATTTAATATTCCGAATCCAACAAAATTAATTTCATCTAAAACGGAGGTCGTTTGTAAAAACGACTATTTTTAAGGCTCCAAATAAACAATAAAAGTATAAATATATTTAAAAATAATTTAATTTAATATAAATAAATTAATATTATTGTATATATTCACATAGAATATCATGCAGCTCCATAATATACATATCTGGATTTATAACTCGATATTTCAAATCTAGGTTAAATCGATTATTTAATTTATATTAAAAATCCTTTTATAATATAAATAAATCGTTATAAATTATAAACGAATTCCATAACAACTTTATGAAAATTTGATCTGGACATAACTCACAATCTGCACGACGGAATCCCGGTTTTTCTCTTCCATTAGAAAAATATAGTTCACTAGATCCCAATGTTTCTTGCTTCATAGAAATCCGACTTAAAACGGATTCTATTTATTCATCTAAAGTTCGAATCGCCAAATTACGAACTACCACGACATTACGAGCTCGTTTTAAATTATAATATAAATTATACCTTCTAATATCGTTTATTAAATAGATTCGTTATTATAATTCGAATCTAAACTCAACCAAATCTCTTACACTATCTAATCACATAATATTGCCAATTCTACTATTTTCAATTATTTCGGAATTAAATTATTATTCTATTATTTATAAACTAAAATATTAATTTATTCTTACCAACAAAATTTTCAAAAATTCTGAAAATTTTCTAACAACTTAAAATTTCGGAAAATTTCGCTAGCGTCTCCTTTGTACGGCTCAATCGGTACAACTACAACTCATCTCTCTAGGCCTTCTCCAATCCAAAAGAAAATCAAACAGCCAAGCAGCTTGCCACATAGGCTCATAAATCACTAAACTCATATAAAAATAAAATTGTACCTTTTTGTCGGGCATGTCATTATATCCTTTCCATTTGTTATCAATTCTGCATATACTAATGTCATCCCAATTAAACTCCAATCAATTTTTTTTCCTCAAACCTAATCATTCGCTTATACCTAAGTCGAATTCCAATTCAAGCTCAAGTTCCATCCTTGATTCCAAGTTCTTACCTACCCCAGCCAATACCATTTCAAATTCCTATCTCAAAAATCCAGTTTGTCTTGATATCATTCAAATCCAATTAAATTTCAATTACCACTTAATTGGCTTTATTTTAATTCTAATTTGCTTTCACAAATTTCTATATAATTTGTTTTTTACTCAACAATTGCTTCCTAGGGTTTTAAACAACTTTACTTTCCTCCAAAGTCAAATATTCATTTTAGAATTTCAAAACAACTTATTCCCAAAACAATTTAAAAACAAAATCTTTGGTAGTAATCCATCACTTAGAAACTCGAAAATAAACATCGATGATGTCCGGATCATCATCGGAATTATTTTCCCGTGACCGAGGTGAGTTCAATACTATATCACACTCAAAAATCACTTTTAAACATTTCCATTTTGAAATTATTTCAAAATATCGTTCACAATGTTTGAAAACAATTTAAAATCTCCCAGGATTTTAAAATTCTCATATATTTAATCCAAGTCCATTTACAAACACCTCTCCAATTTCCAGGTTTTTTTTTAATTTTGATTTAAAT
Source organism: Allium sativum (assembly GCA_030737875.1). Taxonomy (NCBI): domain Eukaryota; kingdom Viridiplantae; phylum Streptophyta; class Magnoliopsida; order Asparagales; family Amaryllidaceae; genus Allium; species Allium sativum. The sequence continues at coordinate 157,678,173 of CM060912.1, forward strand.
TCAAACTGTATCCATCTTATTTATATATTACACTTATAATGAATTCCGATTGGTTATTTATAATCATTTCAATTATAATCTTCTTCGATTATAATAATGACCAACACATCAAATATAATAATTCCAATATATACTTCTTTATATCAAAAATATATTTTGGGAAAAAATATTTCATTTACCCTCTTTTTCAAGACATACTGTGTTGGTTCATCGTACTTGAGTGTTTAGAAACTCCTACCGATACAATGGATCAAACTGATCGACCAGAACACATAAACAACTCAACCGAAAAATCTCCACAATATAATTTTTTTAACAAATACGCTCTCTCGTATATATAAACTCAACTAAATCTAGGGCATTACTAACCCATATCTCCATTGAGTTACGCCACAGAGCCAAGGTAATCACATAACCTTCAGCTCTGATACCACTGTAATGAACTGGGATTTTCAACCCACAAAATCGACATAAAACCCATGTCAATTATTCAGGCATCGAACATTCCAGATCATTAACAGAAAGAAGTTAGAGGATGAGAAATAGATAAGATAGAAAACTAGAATAGAAGAAGAAAAAGACAACTACAACATCAAAGTAAAGACGAATCTCACAGTGGAACGAATAAATATATTATATAACATAACTTTGAAATGAAACCAGCATATGTATACAATAACATTATCGAAGTACAACACTTACAATACAGCGGAAATAAACAATAGCTATATAATCCTGAAGCCTCCTGCTCCAGCTCTCCAAGTATCTATAAAATCCCGACTACTTGATTGCCAGTACAAAATTGGGCACCCAAGAGTTTAGGGAAAACAAAACAAAATAAACTTTAGGTCATTCATGTAACTAGTGTGAGTAAACTCCAACAATTTGTTTATCTTTTAAATTCCTTTTAAAAGAAAGAATAATCATAAGACCAATCCACACATAAACACGGATGGTTTTTACCTTACATGACCGGTCGCTCATTTCGCTTGAGTGTACCGAATGTATTATCACCAACGGTTGGGATCAGCAACCGTTTCCTGAAAGGGACAACATTGAAATAGTTTAAAGAAGTAAATGGAATTTCTCTAGATCAGGTGACAATAAACCCCAATTGGGAGCTACCCACTTAGCGATGCGACCTACCTAATTTTTACCTTTCCTGGTTGTGAGGCTTGAGGTCATAACGTACAGATCACACCCTTGTTTACTTTGAATGCGACATTATCATACCCGCCAAATCATAAATTGATTTCTCTAAAAATACCACAGGTATACAGCTAAGAGAAACGGATTCCTCCGCCACCAAACATAAATACATTTGAAGGGATCAACTTACGTAATCTATTAAATATACTCAGTCATACATTCTTACATACAAGTTGTCCTGGGACTGTACAAACCGAAGGCACTATTCTGTAAATCCATCTTAGGCAATTTCTACCTAGTATTTTTCCATAACAGCCCTTGCATAAACTCCGTATTTAGTCATCTTCATCATTGATTCGCAACACTAATGCCCATACAAAGTGGTTTTCAGATAATAAATCTAATCCCGATCTCTCCATATTAACAACGGAAAAATGGTCAAAACTTTGATAATCGGTTATTTAACTATCAAAGGAAAACATCCATACACACAACGTTCTTATTACCAAATGGAAATTTTATCGATCAACTATCAATCAACATTTTTCTCTTTTAAATTAATTTATCATTAATTTATTCATTTCCCCATTTCCCATTTCCATATATACATAAATTCTTATTTTCTAAATTTAGAAAATATTTGTTATTAACATTAGAAAACATTTCCATTTCTTATTCACGTATCACTATCTTCCCACATCTATCCGTCTCTAACTATAAACCAGTAAGAGAACAATTACCTGAATATCAACTCCGAAGGCCGAAACCAACATCAGATCGATACTTATGAAATCATTCAACTTAACTAATCCCCAGTCAGTTTCTAATTTCCTTAACTCTATTTCTTAATTTCTTATCAAATCATTGCTTACGCAACGCTCAGATTCAGTTTACGATTCCAATTCCTTTATGGAAAACATTGGTTATAACGATAACGTTATAATCCCCTACTTTCAAAATATCTAACTTCAAAATATAACTTTTATTCATTAATTTGAATAAATAATAATTAATTAATTTATCAAATAAATAAATCTTGATTTAAAAACCGGAAAGTAAATAGTACTTTCCTACATTCGATATAGTCGAATCCCAATGTATAATTCTCTCTCGAATAATCTCTATTCGATAACTCTTTTTCGAATAAACTATATTCGATAACTCTTTTTCGAATAAACTCAATTCGATAACTCCCTTTCGAATAAACTATATTCGACAATCTCTCTTTCAAATAAACTATATTCGATAACTCTTTTTTGAATAAACTATATTCGATTTACGTTACGAACTCCATCATATTTTACCCTTTCAGGTCAACTCAATTTCTAAATTCATTTTTGAATTTAGTACTTCCCAACAATTACCAGTCTCCTTTTATAACTGTTTTAATTCTGCAAAACGTTTTATTTTAAATCGTTATTCAATTTAAAATATGAATATCATTCCTTTACAGGAAACTGGACTCGTTTATCAAACCAAAACTTGATTCCATAATTTAAATACTAACACAGGTTTAAACTCCAATTATCGAGTCATTTTATAACTTCTTATTCACATTCCATTTTATTTAACAAATTCGTTTACATGTCAACTTCATAGTTGATTTTATTTAATAAGTCTTTAAATCTCTATCGCCTTTTTATTCGACTATAAAATATCGGTTTCAAGCCGAATATTAATTATCTAGTAAAATCCTTATTTATTCAATATATCATTTCTTAAAATAAATTATTTTATAACATTTAGCCTAGTCGAATTCTAGTTACAAATCTTTATGGATTTTATTTTAACTCTATCCACATTTTGAACATCGAAATAAATTCCATCGTTTTCTTTTTAAGATAACTCCAAATTTCCCATTTTAAATTCACTGTTGAATACACAATCCAAATTATCGATTGATAATTAATTTCATTTCATTTATAAACATTGTTCATAAATCACACTACTCATTTTTACTATTAAACATGTTATTTCTTTCTAGCCCATTCAAAATTCCATTTTTGTTTATAAAATAGATTCTCCCTTTTCAAATTCATATTCCAACCTTTATATTTCCCTTTATAAACGTTAAGTTTGCATTCAGTTTTCAAATATCGGTGTTAAAACCGATTGTTTCACTTATGTATATAAATTCAGACTTATATTTTCATTTATCCAATGATACATTTTTCCTCAATTTATAAACATTGTTTATAAATTATTCTTCTCAATTTATATGTTAAAAACATATTTCTATTAGATATTTACTTTAAGTAAAATTTCCCATAATTCTTTTATAATTGGCAATTCCCTTTATAAATATTCTATAGATTTCCCAAATATTATGTTTACTCCATATACTCATTTATTTACCTCTTACTATCTTCATTCAGTATTTATACTAAATTAGCCTTTTAAAACTTCCGTATAACGGTTAATAATTTCTATACAGAAGTTCTTATTTAATTTCCCAAATAATTCCTTTTTATAAAATCCATTGATTTTATATAAACATTTTATTTTCAATATAAAATTTTGAAAATTCCCTTTTTACATTTCAGTATTACTTTTGGTATTTAAAATACCAAATAACAAGACCAGTGTCATCATAATAAATCACAGATTATATATCACATCATATATCACAATATATGAAAACAAACAATATTATAAATATTGAGGAATCCTATTGGATCCCTCCAACCTGTTTCCCTACATCCATAGATGTTAAACATAAATAAAATCAATTTCAATTCAATATGAAATATTTAGATAAATAGAATCAATATTTAATTAATGATATATATATATATATATCGTTATCTATATTCTCAACCAATTAATTAGCAGTTCATCCAAACAGTCAACACACAGTAATCAACCAACATTTATAAATTCTAAAAATAAATGATAAAAATATAAATTGGGCAGAGTTAGTGAGTTTTACACACTTTGGACGTTTATCATTAAATAACGATAAATTGTCATTGATTCAGACAAGACAATTTATTTCGCTATAAATTGTAACGAGCTCCAATTCACTCCGAATCAGTTCCATTGTGTAGCCATCGTCCATACGATCCTAATGGATCCTGTTTCGTCAGATTCTGATGCCATATGATAAAGTTATGCATTATACAAGTTTGTATAGAAATTAAATTAAATTAAACATAAACCTTATTTATTATTATTGTTTATAAATTTGGCCTTACCCCTCGCCCCCCCCCCCCCCCTTTTCTCCATCGTGGTCCAAAATACCCCAGGCCCGCACCGCAACAAAACAATGCGTCTTCCTCTTCCAGTATGTACGAATGCTCCATTTTTACAGTCATATCCACCGATCCTAACATCCCCTACTCCTTCATCATTTGACTAAAATTAATGAAATCATACTCATTCTTAACCACCTTTTGCCTTAATAATTCATCTTCTCCCCCCAGACAAAAATTCGAAATCAACTACTACTAAACACAGTCCTCATCATCGAATTCCCATTACACTGACTTCCTCCACAATCCCTTAATATCAACTAAAATAAACTCTTTGGCCCAAACAAACAGTCTGTACTATCCTTTCTCTCCCATATTCCAACTCCAGGTACCATTCATTTTTTCATGGCCAAAACCAAAATTTCCAACGCCTACTGCTACATCTACAAACCACCGTTCAAGAAACTGACAACACCACCTTCTTCCATGTCAAGATCTCCATCGCCAGTCACGTTTTCCCTCAACTCGGTCCTCCTTCCCGAAGCCGATGTCGGCTGCCTCCAGTGATTCATGCGATCACTTCCAGATCGGGATCCTCCAAGATTCTTTGCGCAAGAGCTTAAACAGCCTACAAACTCGAAACTCTCATCCGTTCCTCCCCTCGACGCTTCAATCTCTGACAAATGTAAACCCTAGCCAACGCTGAAACCATGACAATGAATCCCTTGATGTCGAACTGCCCACAGCTGATGCTAGATGGAAGCAAAACACTAAAGCATCTCTATTACATTTGTATGGAGATTTAAAAGAATTTATATGGTTTTATTTTGATTTTAGAACTCCCCATTTTTACTATGAAAATGAAGAACGACGGCAACTAAATGTTTTGACCCCAGAAGTATGGAATTAGGTTTAGATAGATGGTACGGTATTTATAAAATAGGTTATATAATTATTTAATCGATTGTTATATTTATTATATTTAAACGCTGCTTATATTTGTCATTAAAAATCCCAGTGATCACATACAATATCCAAATTTGATGAAAAACGGACATACAGCTATGGTTCGACATTACGAACCCAATGAAACTTGTTTCGTCGAATTCTGAGTCCGTTCGCTCACACAATGTATTTTTAAAGTCAAATTATTGAATTTTTTACATTTAAATTCTATACAGCCACATACTGACTCCCAAAATTACGAAAATTAAAATCTAACAATAGTTTAATATTACGGATACAACAAAATTAATTTCGTCGAAAACGAAGGTCGTTTGTAAAAATGGCTATTTTTAAGCCTCCAAATAAACCAATAAAAATATAAATATAGTTAAAAACAATTTAATTTAATATTAATAAATTAATATTATCGTATATATTCACATAGAATATCATACACCTCCATAATATACATGTCTAGATTTAAACTCAATATTTCAAATCTAGGTTAAATCGATTATTTAGTCTATATTAAAAATCCTTTGATAATATAAAAAAATCATTATAAATTATAAACGAATTCCATAGCGACTTTCTAAAAATTTGATTTGGACATAACTCACGATCTACACGATGGAATCTCGATTTTTCTCTTCCATTAGAAAAATATAGTTCACCAGATCCGACGTTTCTTGTTTCACAGAAATCCGACTTAAAATGGATTCTGTATATTCATTTAAAGTTCGAATCGCCAAATTACGAACTACCATGATACTACGAGCTTGTTTTAAATTATAATATAAATTATACGTTGTAATGTCGTTTATTAAATAAATTCGTTATTTAATTTGAATCAAAACTCAACCAAATCTCTTACACTATCTAATTCAAACAATATTGCCAATTCTATTATTTTCGATTATTTCAGAATTAAATATATTATTCTATTATTTATATTAATTAGCTGGTCTAAGTTCTCGAGTCTTTCGTATGGCCTTCTCTGACGCGTGCGCTCTTCGTCTGAACAAGATAAGTGATCGGCAACAGGACGATGAGTTCGAGAGGACATTCTTTGCCTACGCAGCTCACTTATTTCCCTACTCATGGATTTCATGTTCTCTCGCATGAGAACACTGTCGCGTTTATAGGCTTCTAAAGCATCCCTGGTGCTATTCAGCATATCGAGTAAGCGTGAGAAATCCCCGTGTGTAATAGGCGCAAAAGGGGTAGGATGATCACTAGGCATCACGGCTGGTATCAGAGCATCTGTAGGGGCTCGAATAGAAGTTCCAGCCTCTTCCACATTCGGTTTGGATCGGGTCATAGTTGCGCTTCTGGGTCAGTTCGGAGGGGATCTGTGTGCAGTGTCAAGGGCATCGGTTCGGTTCGGGTTTGCACCTTACATCCGGTTCGGAGCCTCGAGATCGGATTGGTTCAGAGATACCGGATCGGGTCGGTTCGGAGAAGCCCTTCCAGATCGGTTTTCTCCTGAGCTTTGCCCCCGCGACCTAGTTATTAACATGGCCTACTGATCTTTGCTCGCCTCGTTTTCCCGAGCATTATGCACTTCTTTTCCTTTTCCTTTGGTCATGATATTCGATTATTTCGAGATGAGTCAGAAAACCTCCAAAAATACTGAAGATAATGGATTAACTTCTTTAAACTTGAAGGTCCAAATAGTAGAACGATAATCCAATGCGCTAAGAATTCAAATTTCTCAGTGACAGCACCAAAATGTTAGACCAAAAAGTGGTCCTAACACCTAATTTAATGATAATTTGAAGAAATTAAAAAAGGAAAGCCAAGAGAACACACGATTTATAGTGGTTCGGTGTTAAAGAGCCTACGTCCACCTTATACTTTGTTGATAGATGATACAAGTACGAATACAACGATAATTATCACTCAATCTCACTTTTACAATTGATAAATTCACTCAATCTTTGCTGAAAGATGTTCCAAAAGTTGATGATAATCTGGAAGAAGCTATGATATTCAGTTGTAAAGAGATCTTGAATCAAGATTTTGCCAAAAGATCCCTTAAAATGATGCTTGATAATGTATTTATAGGCAGAAAATCCCCTTTGAAGGCCTTCGGTTCGGATATATGTGGATCCCATGCCTTTAAAGTCGGGATCGGAGGCTTTGAGATGACGCTAGTGCATTCTGTTTGTGGGTGAACGTGGGAGAATGTGTACATAACCGCTCAGAGTCTTCAAGGGACCGTGCATTGTTGGTGCAGCGTTGCTAATCCACGGTTTGGATCTGATGGTCAAATGGGGGGTCCGGATCGGAGAGCTCCAAACTGATCCGGTTGTACCTTCTATTTACCATCTCGTGGATTGTTTGCTTCGAAGTGGGAGGGTTTGGTACGGGGGTCTCCGAACCGATCTGATTTCCTACTACAAATTCTTCCTACAAACCTATTAGTTGAGTCATCTCTTAGCTTTGTGTAGCCCGATCACAAAGCGGGCTTACACACGTACTCACTTTGGAGTGGTTCGCACAAGTTCTCTCACATATGAGCACTACATGTAGTCCCTCAAATCAAAGACATATCAATTCCTTGACCTAAGATATTTACATGCTTGCTATAAATTTTTATCTTGCATGTTCTCACATATTTATATTAGATAAAATTAATTTTAACATTATGTACTTATTCTTGAGTGGATGCAGGGCTGTCAACGAATGCTTTCAGATACGGATAGTGTCATATCTAAATTCGCATCCAAAATCATTTTCGGATGTCAAATATCATATTCGCGGACATTGACTGATATCGGATAATTATTCTATCTGCTAGCAATTGATAAATCAGAAACATAAATTAATTTTTCAGTTTAGTATAAATTTTGTTTATAACTCGTTGGTTACTAAATTTTTAATAACAAATAAATATGATAATGATAAATAGGTTTGAGCAATTAATATGCATTTTGTGCATATAATATAAACTTACTACTTAATAAAACAATAAATAAATATATTTTATTGCACTAAAATACATAGAATTTTAATCATAATCTTGAAAAAAAAATAATGAATATTTTTATGATGTGGATATCTTCGTATCTGCATCTGCATCCGTTTTCTCGAATATCAGATATCTATCCGCTTATCGGATATAGGTGTGGACGAATTTAGATTTTTCAGGTATCCATTGACAACCCTAAGTAGATGACCTTGAAAACTAAATTTCGATCATCTTTAGTCATGCTTTATCCAACAAAGTCTTATTATTAGTACACCATTATGTATCATAAGGAGGAGTGATTATTTAGATCGGACCATTTTCTTTTTAGGTACATATGAAACTATTCCCAATATACTCATATATTCGATCAATTCAAATAAATTTATTTTATTTTGCAAGTTATTTACTTCTGTTTTATGTTCTGTGAACTTATTATGGACATAAAACATGTGTACCAAATATACATATTTATTTTATGACAGTTCATTTGTAAACTAAATGAAGTATGCGAAATTATTTTGTTATCAATAGACACACGATTGCAGACATCTAGGTGCATCAAACTTAAGAGTTCATTAACTCATTTATCACTCTAACTGGAATGAGTTATTTTCCCTTAATCTTATCAGATAAAATTTATCAACACTATATGATTCATAATCATACGATTAATAATTACTCGTCCAATATTAGGCTTAAACAATAATTCGAAGGAAAAAAACGTTAATATTTTAGATATTTGTTTGTTGTGTAGCTAATGCAATAAATGTCATTATTTTAATAAATTTATTTAGTGATGAATATTCAAAATGTCCATAACAAATTAAAACTACACTTATTTTCGATCAATATTGGAGCAAACATTATTTTATGAATAATATGTGGTATATTTACGAAAATATTGTTTCGTATCTTAACGCATTTGTCCAATAATTGCTATTGGCATACTCCTATAATTTTCGCCTTTGCTATAATAGTGCACAAGATACGAAATTTTATTCAGATGCTTAGTATAGGTTGTTTATTTCCTTCACTGTAAGTAGTTTAAAATCAAGAGTTTATAATCAAATAACTTAAATTATTCTAATCTTTATAGGAAATAATTTTGTATATTATAACGCAATTGAAATAGAAACCACATTTCTCCTTCCATGTTAAATATCTTTTAGCAGTTTATATATTCAAAATTTTAAATAAAAAAGAGGTGATCATTCACTCTCTTCATCCCCGGTTGTGCCAAAGTTAGACCAATGCTTATATGTTACATTTCTTCCTAAATAGAGAAAAAATTCAAAATGAGATATTTATTGTAATCAATTGTATTGAACATACGATTTTGATTATTTTCAATAAACTACTTTAATCGAAGTTCCGCGCACCTTTCGCCGTATGACATTTAGAGGAAACTAGAGTAAATGGAAAACCTAAGACAAAATTCAGTTGGAAGAATAGAAGCTTCAAAGTTAAGCCTGAAGGACAGCATAAAATATAGCACAACACATATATAATATACATGCGTACAACATTAGTTTAAAATTAGCAAAAAATCAGATAAGGAATATGAAAATATTCATAATCGGGCAGGCTATGTAACATGAAATGTTCCACGATCCATGATAGAATGTAATGTTCATATATAAGCAAACTTGGTTTTAGGGCTAGGCCAACTAGGCGGCCGAAGTGGGCAACCCACCTCTGGTGGGGCAATAGCCGAGATGGAGGAGTTTGTAGTGGTTGCCAGTGAGTTAAACGTTTTCTATAAACATGTCAGTTTGTCATTTAGGAAGCATTCATAGGTTAGCTGATTATGCGTTGAGGTTGTATCTTTGAGGTGTAGGGTTGGATTTCTTGCATCTTAGTTAGTTTTACATTTTTTTACCTGCCAGCATGTCCATTCCCTTTACATTTTTTTCTACCAATCAGCCTCTCCGTTCCGCGGCCGCCTTGTTAGCCTTCCTAGGGCAACCCTCCTCCCTATGCTGACCCTGTATATAAGTTTCCAACTGCAAAAAGGGCATAAAATAGCGCTTGAAAACAATTAGCTTAATCTTACAACATGTGGCTTGGTAAGATGAACATGATTGTTGGCCCGTTAGGCGTGTTACCGTTGCGTTCGCGTCCGACGCGTCCGACACAAGCAACGTTCCCTACCAGGCAAACAACACGATTTGTGAACATTAGAAATCAAGTTGTTGGCGTCCGACGCATCGAACCCCAACGGCTGGATTTCTAATGTTCATCTTCCTCCTCTATAAAACAACTATCTCCTTCAACCTCTTCACTCCACACTACTAAATCCATCTCCTCTTCTATTTTTCTTCCAACCGAATCTGAGCAGAAATTAGATTTTATACAGTTTGTTGTTTATGTTATTTATCATTAGTCAATATACTTCTTTTCTTTTTTTTCTTTAATTTATTTCTGATAAATATTGCTTTTTCATTTTTCAGTATAGCCAACCGAAAATCTGCACATCACTGGGCGTTTACTGCAACTCAGATTATGTTGTAATGTGTTGTTGAAGCACATAGTGCTTGTGGCAGCAACAAAAAAGGTGTTCACAAAGCCATTGCAGAAAACTTCAACAATGTCATATGAAACTATCCGGACATCGTACCGATAGGCGAAAGCAAGATCTGAAATAAATATGAGTCTTTAACTAGAGTGGATGAAATGGGATGCACTGATGAACATGACTGGCGCTGGTTGGGATGCTTGTAAAGGAACGGTTTCTGAAAGCGACGAATAGTGGGAAGATCGTATTATGGTCTGTGAACTTTAATTTTTTTTCCCGTTTATTTATAGATAGCTTCTTAGGATTGCTTTCTTTGTTTTAGGAATTTGGACCCGTTGTTATGAAATATAAGAAATGTCCGCTAGAAAACTTGGAGATGATGCAACAATTATTTCGTGGGACTAATGCTACTGATCAATCAACGTATACTCCTACTACTACTGTACAATCGTCGCAGACTGGAACACCACCTTTAACACAGAGCATGTTTGATAGAACATGGGCTTTTGATGGATTTTTTAATCCATTGGATGATTTGCAAAATGATCATATTCCAAATTTGAATTCGCCATCAAATCCTCCACTGCAACAAACTTCAATGAATCCACCAATTTACGAAGCTCCAATTAATCCTTCTTCGAACCAAAATCCAATGAATCCCCCGTCTCAACCAACTTCACGTCAAGGTACAAGAAGATGACGTGGTGAAAATAAAGACAAGATGATTGCGCTCATTGCCCTAATGCATGAGAGACAGATGAAAAAAATCTTGCATGCATTCTGATAGTCCGAATGCGGGTACCAGCTTGGAATCAACGGGAAGTTCTACAAATTCTGCAAATATGGTACTCGCATTCAATGTCTTGGAGGAGGAGGTGAATTTGATGTGGCAGAAGAAAAATATTATTTGTTATGGAACCCGACAAGAAACAAATGTTCACTGTTCTTCCCAACAATCTAGCGAAAAACTGGTTGATATCAGGGCTTATAGACAAACGCCACACAAAAGAATACCAAACTTATCTGATAAATCAAGGTGGTGCCAACAAATAGAATGTTCATGTCATCATGTTATTGTATTTCTGTTATATTTTTATTTGTATTTCCTTTGTGTAAAAAAATGTAGTCGTTTTGTTTTGTGCACTTAAGTATTTAATTAATTCATAACAATTCATTTAACAATTAAATACCATGCTCAAATACCTCGTTCACAGCAAAAAACACATTCCCTGTTCACTACAGTACCACGCTCAAATTATCCACTCAAATGTTATGCTCAAAAACCCCATTAAGTCCGTTAAGAATGCACCCTGTGCTGAAATGCGTAACTGCCTACAAGGTCATCGAGGATCGAGCTACAAACACCAAAATTCACGACAAAAACGTGCGAATTTAAAATCAAAGGCTGAAATTAGTAGTTTTCCTTGTTCAAAAAATGGTCTGGCAAAATAATAAAAATTAATGGTCTCTACTGAAGCTAAAAAATTGCAGCTTTTAGCCCAAGCATAACAGGCCAACGTTTATAGTCAAAGAAAACTATGAAATTATGGCCTGAAAACTTGAATAAAAATCAACACAAATTTGAAAAAAGCATAATTTTGTTTCACATCAAATATATAAACTATATACACATATACGGACACCAATAAACTTGGCGCCCTTGAGCTTTCTACTTTCTATTGAAAAAGTGAACTTTTACCTCCTTTGAAAGTTTAGTTTGCCTATATACAACATCCAAAGAGCATACCATAAATGAAAGGGTAGGCAAACAAAATGATAAAAACAACCCACAAACGATCATGATGGAAGCCAAAATAGACCTTTAAAAATGAAGAAACTGATGTTGTTTTTCCAAATACCATGATTTCTTTGTCTATGTCCATTTAGTAGAGAACTCACTGTTCAACATTTTATTATTTACTTTAAACTCAACTTGGTAAGAATAAATTGTAATTCAAAAAAATTAACCTTAATTGTACGCTTTGAAGTAGATTCATTCACGTATTTTATCAGCACGAACTTGGTTTCTAATTGAAAGCATAGATACTTTCTCATATATATAGTTATAGGCACATTCATGCCATTTACATAGGTACACATGAACTTTCACTGAAACAAATTTGCTAATAATCCTACATTGTTTATCTTGTTGGATGATTGTTGTACCTCAGCTCAAAATACACTCAGTTTACTGGATAAGATAATTATACATTTATAATAGAACAATTTTATTTAGTTTTTAAGCACTTTCTGGATGGTTTTGCAGGTCTAATTGGTATCTGGTTTTTCAGACTTGAAACAACTACATAAGGTTCTCAACAACAATATCCAAGGAGTTAGAAAAAGTGTTAGGAGTTTGATTTACGAAGAAACTGAGGGCATTTTGAAATTTTCTTGAGAGAATATAATTCGTGATGCAATTACTTATGCTGAGCATGCAAAAAGGCAAACAGTGACTGCCATGGATGATGTTTATTTATGCTGAGGAGGGAGGACATTGTATGGATGTAGTGATGCAGAGAGATGCATTGCTGGATTGGACATTGCTGGAGGTGTAGAACCACGTTGCTCATCTAGAACTGCCTTCTAGGAAGAAAACGGAACTGTGAAGTATAAAGACGAGAAGCAATGCTGAAATGTGAAATGCAGGATGAGAGCTCTGCTAATTGAAGTTCTAAACAGATGTTATTTTGCCTTCTGTGAGGTGAACAGGTCATGCACGATGCGATGCACAGGTTCAATATACATGAAAAAAATACTTAATTAATTTATATGTCATTGGAGTTACGTATATACATGTATTTAATTTGTCTTCTTTTGAATTATGTACGTACATGTATGTGTTTGTGGAAAAGACGTGAAGCATTTAAATGTCTTTAAATGTCAAAAAAGTTGAAGCATAAGAGGAACATAGATATACATCATTTGTAGAATGAAGGCGTTCACTGTTGCAGTTATTTGGAACAATGTAAATATGCAAATCTTATAAAATTATTTGCATTATGAAACTGACCGTTAGAGATGTTTGCTTACTGTCACTTGATAAAAAACAATTTTTCCAAAGCCAAAAAACATAGAACATGTCTTTAACATATCTTCTTAAATCACTTCACTTTAATTTACTTACTTCTCATCGGTCTAATTCACTTAATTTTCTCCACTTTTGTCTTCTTAGATCTCTCAAATTGTAATATTTTCCATCACATTATTTTTTGATTTCAACCAAGAATAAAAAAAAGGTAGTTTTTTTTATTAGTCAATCTAACGGTCGTTTTTTTCCTTCCAGTTGAAAATGAGCATTTATAATTATTATAAACGAGCGTTACGGCACGTGCGGATCATTACAAGCGTTTCTTGCATTAATCGTTATTGTATATATTGATTATGGTAAAATATTCATACTACCGTTCAGTCATATTCTTGTTTTGTTGAAATCAATGTGGTTGATATGAACTTTATTTTCAAGTTAATACGTGAATAATTTCTTACATATATTTTTTCTTTTTTATTTTTTTAATTAAATTTTCATAAGTATGATCTACATTTTAAGTTAATATTTTTTGGTTTGTCCTATTTTTGAAATTCAATACTAACTTATAGTTACAAAAAAAGCTCAAAATTAAGAGCACGTTGATCATTGTTGATATATATATATATATATATATATATATATATATATATATATGTATGTATGTATTTGTAAATGATACATATAATTACGTTGAAAACAGATCCTCTGTATCGAGCTGGTTTACATGTACAACCCTCCATGGAATTGGATTTATACTTTTACAATTGCTTTTATTATTAAAAAAAAACAAGTCAGTTAAGGAAAAATTAACAATTTTTTTCCCATTAGAATTTAATTTAACAGTCGGTTTTCCCACCGTTGTGCGGTAATACTAGTATATTATAATACAATTGAAATAGGAACCACATTTCTCATTCCATGTTTAGTATCTTTTAGTATTTTTTAAATTCAAATTTTCACTGTCCCTTTTACGAAGGAGAGGTGAGTATTCACTATCTTCATTCCGATTGTGCCAAAGTTAGATCCACTCTTAAATGTTACATTCCATTTCGAAATGGAGAAATCATTCAACATAAGATACTTATTGTAATCAATTGTATTAAATATACGATTCTGATTATTTTAAGTAAACTACTTTAATTGAAGTTCGGTGTCGCCATATGACAATTAGAGGAAGCTAGAGTAAATGAAAAACCTAAGACAAATTTCAGTAGGAAGAATCGAAGCTTCAAAGTTAAGCCTGAAGGACAACATAAAATATAGCAGAACACAAATATAATATACATGCATGCAACATTAGTTTAAAATTAGCAAAATTGGATTAGGAATATGAAATATTCATGATCGGACTAAAAGCAGAAATGAAATAACCTTCAGCAGTTAAAGACAATATATACCAAAACCGAAGTCCATATACTGAAGCCCAATAGCATTTTAGATCCAAAGTCTTTTATGTAATAATGTCTATACGTGTCTATATAAAGAGGCACCTTGTAACACTTTACATTCATTCAAAATTCATATTTCTGAAAGATAAAATAAAGCAATACTATTCAGTACAATTCCTTCACATCTTTTCTCAATAACTACAACAAGAATTACATCATAATTCTTATATGGTACCAGAGCGCAAAAGCTTTACAGCAAATCGATTGAAATCAAATCTCTGCTGGTAGGAAAAGCTAAACCCATCAGAGAATTATTATCATTCGTGTTTATCCTCTCATCTGAGTCAAAAACTCGTCATTTGAGAGTTGGCCTTCATTAGATCAGTGCCTCGCTGAATCATTTGATTGGCTGCATCAGATCTGAATTGCTCAAGCCTGAACAGTTGTAAAATCAAAGAAAAGTCTATCTTCTGTCGCCAAGAAAACAAGAAATCAACTCAAGAAAGTGCCATACCAGAGTCAATCATCAGACAGTTGTCATAATTTGATAGACAACTGATTACAACATACCTGAGTATTATTCAGCATTTTCGACTCAAGAAGGTAATCAGCCTTCAATTCTTTACTGTTCTTGATTTCTAAACATTTGATCCAGATCATTGTTCATCATGGTGGACTCATCTCCTGCTCAAGGGTCAACCGCTACTTCAAATCCACCTTTACCTTCATCAACAGCAGTTGAACAACTAGTTAAGACTGTGATAAATCCGCAAAGCCAACTTATCACAACCAAAATTGATGAAAATAACTATCTGCTGTGGAAGTTTCAGATTCAAACTGTTATCGAAGGATATGGACTAGAGGGACATCCGTATGGAACCCTACAAATACCAGCAAAACTCATCACTGATCAAGATAACAGGTTCATAGAGAATGAAGAATACATAAGATATCATAGACAAGATAGGCTAGTAAGTGCATGGCTACTATCATCAATAAACAATAACCTCCTATCTCAAGTAATAGGACGCAACTCTGCAAATGAAATATGGGACAACATTGAAAAGAATTTCAATTCACAATCCTCTGCAAAAATATGCACCATAGAAGACAGTTGCATAATTCAAGAAAGAATAATAGCAATATGAGAGAATATCTTGCAAAGATCAAAAATATATGTGACAAGTTAGAAGCTGCTGGACAAAAGGTACCAGAATCTGAACATGTCCTAACTATTCTGCATTTGTTAGGAAATGAATATGAGGCCATTGAAGCCATCATTTCATCTCAAAGAACAACACCTCCAATAGAAGAGGTGCATTCAATTCTCTTGGCACATGAAGCAAGATTGGAAAGCAAGAAACCACAAGAATCAGATCTATCTATCAACTATGCTAACAACACTAAAGGAAAAGACACAAGGAACAACATTCAAGCATAAAGAGGTGGTTTTAATGGTCGAGCCAGAGGAAGAGGTAGAAACAACAATACAGGGAACATGCCAAAATGTCAAATTTGTGAGAGAATTGGGCATACGGCTGTTAAATGCTATTTTAGGTTCAATCAGAATTATACCCCAAATCAGGTTAACTCAAATCAAAGAAATCCTAATGTGAATGTGGCAAGTGTTCAATCAGATCAAAACACACAGAATGACAATAGTGGGCAATCAGACACTGCAAAGATTGAGCATATAAATAATGAAAGTAGGTACCCTGATTCAGGAGCTGCAAATCACCTAACTAGCAATCTTGAGAATTTAAACATTGGATGCAAGGAGTACAGAGGTAATAAATCTATTAGCATGGGAAATGTTGAGTCAATTCTTATTACTCATACTGGTAGTGGTTATCAATGGTAATAAACAACTAATACTGAATAATTTATTAAGAGTTCCTGATATAAAGAAAAATATCTTGAGTGTATCCCAGTTTGCAAATGATAACCAAGTATATTTTGAATTTCATCCAAAGTATTGCTTGGTTAGGGACATACTTACTAAAAATGTTTTATTGCAGGGTAATGAGATAAAGGGGTTGTACAAGTTTACTACCAACCACTATAATAGTCATATGAAGGAAAATATACTGTGTAATCACAGTGAAACCAGTGATGAAAATCAATCCAGTGTCTTAAATGTGTGGCATAATAAACTTGGTCATCCAAGTTATGATATTGTAAAACAAATTCTTATTGAGAACAATGTTAAATTTGATAAAAATCATATATCCCCTGTTTGCAAGTACTGTCAGATGGGTAAAAGTCATAAATTACCTTTCAATGCATCTGAATCAGAATACACAGAACCCCTGAATCTAATTGCCACTGATTTATGGGGTTCTGCACCAATCAGTTCATATTATGGATACAAGTATTATATAACTTTTGTAGATGCATTCAACAGGTACACATGGATTTACTTTATGAAATCTAAATCTGAAACATGTGATGTAGTTATACACTTTATAACTCGAGAATAAAAACAAGCAAACTCACATGTGAAAGTATTTGGTCTAATGGAGGAACTGAGTATAAACCTCTGAAAGACTATTTTTCAAAAAGGGGAATAGTTCATAGAATCACTTGTCCATACACATATGAAAAAAACGGTCTTGTTGAAATAAAACACAGACATGTTGTAGAAACTGGTTTGACTCTCTTAGCTAATGCTAAAATGCCACTAAAATTCTGGCCAGAATCTTTTAGTACTGCTGTTTATTTGGTAAATAGGCTACTTACTAAAGTTCTCAAATGAAACAACCCATATGAAAAACTTTTGAATGCCAAACCAGACTATAACTATTTGAAAAAATTTGGATGTCTATGCTACCCATATATTAGGCCATACAACAGACATAAATTAAAGTTCAGATCAAAGCCATGTACTTTTATAGGGTATGCTCAAAACAAAAAGGGGTATAAGTGTTTGGATGAAAATGGAAAAGTTTTCATAAGTAGACATGTTGTGTTTAATGAAGGAATATTTCCATATCAGTCTGAAAGTATAAAAACTACAAACAAAGTGTATGACACAAGTGTATCCATACCATGCATACTTCTATATTTTGAAATAATAAGCGCCGGTGAACCAATGTGCAACAAGGACAAACCAACGTAACATCACCTTACAATGATACTGATCAATATTCAAGCCACAACAGGGGAACACCTGAAATAGATGACAACAATCATAGCACCAGCAATGAACAAAAGTACCGATGAAGAAGAAAACAATCAAAGTGAAAGTCAAGCAGAACAACCTCAATGTATACCTCAAGCAACATCCATATACACCCAATGATAACAAGAGCAAAAAGTGGGATTTTCAAACCCAAACTCTTTACAGCTGTTACTCTACTAGAAGAACCAATAAGTTATGATCAAGCAAAAACTGACAGTAGGTGGAAGGCAGCTATGAATGAAGAGTATCAAGCACTTATACAAAACCAAACATGGATCTTAGTGAAACCACCAAAAGACAAAAACATAATTGGGTGTAAATGGACATATAGGATCAAAAAGAACCCACATGGAAGTATAAACAGATACAAGGCTAGACTGGTTGCAAAGGGATATACTCAACAGCAAGGATTTGACTATAAAGAAACATTTTCCCCTGTGGTTAGGTCATCTACAATAAGAATTGTTCTCAGCATTGCTATAAGTAAAGGATGGTCATTAAGGCAACTTGATGTTAACAACGCATTTCTTAATGGTGTACTCAAAGAGGATGTGTACATGACTCAACCACAGGGTTACTGTGAAAAATCTGATTATATCTGCAAGCTAAACAAAGCTATATATGGGCTAAAGCAGGCCCCACGAGTATGGTTTGACAAATTGAAAAACACATTGTACTCAATGAATATTCAATTTGTCAAATCAGACAACTCATTATTCATAAGAGCTAGCAAACACTCTACTGTATACATACTAATATATGTTGATGATTTTGTTGTGACAGGAAATAACACTGATGAAATAAACTCAATAGTCAAGAAACTGGACAAGGAATTCTCAGTCAAAGACCTAGGACAGCTTAACTATTTCTTGGGGATAGAAGTCATAAGAGGATCATCAACAAAAGTCATCTTGTCTCAAAGAAAATACATAGCCGAGTTATTAGAAAATACTCAAATGAGCAATGCAAAAGGAATGCCTACACCTATGATCAGCAGTCAACATTACTCAAAACACAGGGGAGAACCCATATACAACATTAAACGATACAGATGTGTAGTTGGTGCTTTACAGTATGCAACTATCACTAAACCAGATATTGTGTTTAGTGTCAATAAAGTTTGTCAATTTATGCAAGCACCTTTGGACAATCACTGGAAAGCAGTGAAGAGAATTCTAAGATACCTAAAAGCTATAATAAACTATGGGCTGCATATAAAGGCAAGCAACAACTTCAATATAACTGGATATGCTGATGCAGACTGGGCATCAGACCCTGATGACAGGAAATCTACAATAGGATATTGCATTTTCATGGGAAGTTACATCATATCATGGTGTTCTAAGAAGCAATCTACAATATCTAGATCAAGTGCAAAAGCTGAATATAGAAGTGTGGCTAATGCTACATCTGAAATAATGTGGGTTACATTACCACTATCTGAGTTAAACATCAAAACAGACAAATCGATATTATGGTGTGACAATCAAAGTGTTATGTACATGTCATCAAACCCAGTATTACATTCGAGAACTAAGCACATTGAAATCGATCAGCATTTTGTCAAGGAACAAGTAATCAGAGGAAACATAGAAGTGAGACACGTACCTGCTACTTACCAATGTGCAGATACCCTAAAAGTTGCTGAAATCACTCATTGTAAAGATGATTCAAGGCTCCCCAGAGTTCATCGGAGGGATACAAGCAGGAAAAACCAAAGCTTCACTGCAGGAAACCCTAAAAGCAGCAAGACAAGTAAAGATATTTTCAGCGAAGCTCAGATCAACAGATCCAAAGGAAAACAAAGTGAAGGACAAAGTAAGGAAGCTATTTCATCCATCAATTTGAAGACCGAAGCGAAGAAATCACCAGACCGCCATGTTAAAGGGCACGAAGAAGAAAACCCTAATCTCGATTTGAAGGGGAGTAAAAGCAGAAATGAAATAACCTTCAGCGGTTAAAGACAATATATACCTGAACCGAAGTCCATATACTTAAGCCCAATAGCATTTTAGATCCAAAGTCCTTTATGTAATAACGTCTGTACGTGTCTATATATAGAGACACCTTGTAACACTTTACATTCATTCAAAATTCATATTTCTGAAAGATAAAATAAAGCAATACCGTTCAGTACAATTCCTTCACATCTTTTGCTCAATAACTACAACAAGAATTACATCATAATTCTTATACGGACAGGCTACGTAATACTAAATGTTCCACGATTCATGATAGAATATAATTTCATATATAAGTTTCCAACCCCATAAAGGAGCGCTTGAAACAATTAGCTTAAACTTAGAACACGTGGCTTGGTAAGGTGAACACGATTGTGTTGAAATGCGTAACTGCCTGCAAGATCACCAGGGACTGAGCTACAAACACCAAAACTACATGACAAAAACATGCGAATTTATAAATCAAAGGATGAAATTAGTAGTTTTCCTTATTCAAAAATGGTCTGGCCAAAATAATAAAATTTAATGGTCTCTGCTGAAGCTAAAAAATTGCAGCTCTTAGCCCAGGCATAACCGACCAACGTTTATAGTCGAAGAAAATTATGAAATTATGGCCTGAAAACTTGAATAGAAATCAACACAAATTTGAAAAGAGCATAATCTTGCTTCACGTCAAATATATAAACTATATATACATATACGAACACCAATAAACTTGGCGCCCTTGAGCTTTCTACTTTCTATTGAAAAAGTAAACTTTTACCTCCTTTGAAAGTTTAGTTTGCCTATACAGTAACCAAAGAGCATACCAAAAATGAAAGGGTAGGCAAACAAAACGATAGCAACAACCCACAAACGATCATGATGGAAGCCAAAATAGTCCTCCAAAAATGAAGAAACCAATGTTGTTTTTCCAAATACCATGATTTCTTTGTCTATATCCATTTAGTAGAGAACTCAGTGTTCAACATTTTATTATTTACTCTGAAAATCAACTTGGTAAGAATAAATTGTAATTCAAAATTTTTAACCTTAATTGTACGCTTTGAAGTAGATTCATTCGTGTATTTTATCAGCATGAATTTGGTTTCTAATTGGAAGCATAGATACTTTCTCACATATATAGTTATAGGCACATTCATGCCATTTACATAGGTACACATGAACTTTCACTGAAACAAATTTTCTAATAATCCTACATTGTTTATCTTGTTGGATGATTGTTGTACCTCAGCTCCAAACACACTCAGTTTACTGGATAGGATAATTATACATTTGTAATAGAACAATTTTATTTAGTTTCTAAGCGCTTTCTGGATGGTTTTGTAGGTCTAATTGGTATCTGGTTTTTCAGACCTGGAACAACTACATAAGGTTCTCTACGACAATATCCAAGAGTCAGAAAAAGTATTAGGAGTTTGATTTACGAAAAAACCAAGGGCATTTTGAAATTTTCTTGAGAGAATTTGATTCATGATGTAGTTACTTAAGCTGAGCATGCAAGAAGGCAAATAATGACTGCCATGGATGATGTTTATTTATGCTAAGGAGGGAGGACGTTGTATGGATGTAGTGATGCAGAGATGCATTGCTGGATTGGACATTGCTGGAGGTGTAGAATCACGTTGCTCATCTAGAACTGCCTTATTGGAAGAAAACGAAACTGTGAAGTATAAAGACGAGAAGCAATGCTGAAATGTGAAATGCAGGATGAGAGCTCTGCTAATTGAAGTTCTAAGCAGATGCAATTTTGCCTTCTGGGAGGTGAACAGGTCATGCACGACGCGATGCACTGGTTCAATGTACATGAAAAGAATACTTAATTAATTTATATGTCATTGGAGTTTCGTATATACATGTATTTAACTTGCCTTCTTTTGAATTACGTACATATATGTATGTGTTTGTGGAAAAGACATGAAGCATTTAAATGACAAAAAATTTGAAGCATAAGAGGAACATAGATATACATCGTTTGTAGAATGAAGGCGTTCACTGTTGCGGTTATTTGGAACAATGTAAATATGCAAATCTTATAAAATTATTTGCATTATAAAACTGACCATTAGAGATGTTTGCTTACTGTCACTTAATAAAAATCAATTTTTCTGAAGCCAAAAAACATGGAACATGTCTTTAACATATCTTCTTAAATCACTTCAATTTAATTTACTTCTCATCGGTCTAATTCACTTAATTTTCTCCACTTTTGTCTTCTTAGATCTCTCAAATTGTAATATTTTCCATCACATTATTTTTTGATTTCAACCAAGAATTAAAAAAAAAAAAAAACTAGTTTTTTTTATTATTCAATCTAACGGTCATTTTTTCCTTCCTGTTGAAAGTGAGCATTTATAATTATTATAAACGAGCGTTACAACACGTGCGGATCATTACAAGCATTTCTTGCATTAATCGCTATTGTATATATTGATTATGGTAAAATATTCAAAAAATAATAATTTATACTACCATTTAGTCATATTCTTGTTTTGTTGAAATCATATGTAGTTGATATGAACTTTATTTTCAAGTTAATACCTGAATAATTTCTTACATATATTTTTGCATTTTTATTTTTCTAATTAAATTTTCACAAGCATGATCTATATTTTAAGTTAATATTTTTTGGTTTGTTCTTCTATTTTTGAAATTCAATACTAATTTATAATTATAAAAAAACTCAAATTAAGAGCACGTTGATCATTGTTGATATATATATATGTATATGTATATGTAAATGATACATATAATTACATTGAAACCAGATCCTCTATATCAAGCTGCATGTACAACCCTCCATAGAATTGGATTTATACTTTTACAATTGCTTTTATTATTTAAAAAAAAAAAAAAAAAAACAAGTCAGTTAAGAAAAAGGTTAACAAATTTTTTCCCATTATAATTTAATTTAACAGTCGGTTTTCCTACCATTGTGCGGTAATACTAGTATATCATAACACAATTGAAATAGAAACCACATTTCTCATGCCATGTTTAGTATCTTTTAGTATTTTATAAATTCAAATTTTCATGGTCCCTTTTACGAAGGAGAGGTGACTATTCGCTATCTTCATCCGGATTGTGCCAAAGTTGGATCCACTCCTATATGTTACATTCCACTCCGAAATGGAGAAATCATTCAAAATGAGATATTTATTGTAATCAATTGTATTAAATATTCGATTCTGATTATTTTAAGTAAACTACTTTAATTGAAGTTCGGTGTCGCCATATGACATTTAGAGGAAGCTAGAGTGAATGAAAAACCTAAGACAAATTTCAGTAGGAAGAATAGAAGCTTCAAAGTTAAGCCTGAAGGACAACATAAAATATAGCAGGACACAAATATAATATACATGCGTGCAGCATTAGTTTAAAATTAGCAGAATTGGATTAGGAATATGGAATATTCATGATCGGACAGGCTATGTAATACCAAATGTTCCACGATTCATGATAGAATGTAATTTCATATATAAGAGTTTCCAACCCCTAAAAAGGGCATAAAGGAGCACTTGAAAACAATTAGCTTAAACTTAGAACACGTGGCTTGGTAAGGTGAACACGATTGTGTTGAAATGCGTAGCTGCCTACAAGATCATCAAGGATTGAGCTACAACCACCAAAATTACATGACAAAAACATGCGAATTTAAAATCAAAGGCTGAAATTAGTAGTTTTCCTTATTCAAAAAATGGTCCGGCAAAATAATAAAATTTAATGGTGTCTGCTGAAGCTAAAAAATTGCAGCTCTTAGCCCAGGCATAACCGGCCAACGTTTATAGTCAAAGAAAATTATGAAATTATGGCCTGAAAACTTGAATAGAAATCAACACAAATTTGAAAAGAGCATAATTTTGTTTCACGTCAAATATATAAACTATATACATATACGGACACCAATAAACTTGGCGCCCTTTAGCTTTATACTTTCTATTGAAAAAGTGAACTTCTACCTCCTTTGAAAGTTTAGTTTGCCTATACAATAACCAAACAGCATACCAAAAATGAAAGGGTAGGCAAACAAAACGATAGCAACAACCCACAACCGATCATGATGGAAGCCGAAATAGTCCTCCAAAAATGAAGAAACTGATGTTCTTTTTCCAAATACCATGATTTCTTTGTCCATGTCTCCGTATTGTGAAGTAAAAAGGCCATTTAAAGTCCATGACATGGGGTTCAGATAGTATAACCAGATCCACCACTTTGGAATTTGCTGCAAAGGTTACCAAATTTGTATAATTAGTAATCTAATAAATTTTACGCCACAACACATCCAAACAGAATATAAATGTGAACAAAATATCAGTCCTTTTTTTTAATGACTATTATTATCAAAAATCGCTTGAGCTATCAAAAATATCAGTTGACGATGAGGAATGACTATAAACAAACACACACGCATGTGTATATATGCATATACATACATATATACAACAGGCATGTAATGTATGTATACGAACACATATGTACGCATATAATATATACATATATACATACATACTATGTATACATATAATGTGCATGTGTGTGGAGAGCAATGGAGCATGCTTCGATGATAAAAATAACACATGGAAAGGTAGGTGGCACATTTGGATATCAGACTTAACACGCATGAAAAGACCTCCCTTCCATGCCAATGCCATGATAAAAAATAAAAGGAACGTTAAATTTTGCAATATTAGAGAATCATCAAGCTATTACACAACCAACTAATAATGCAAAGGTTAGTCATATAGTATTCATGGAAATAATATTTATAGAAAAATAATTGTATTTACAAGATGTGAACACGGCACATACGAAAATAAAATAAAATTTCATAAAGAGTAAGTTGAAAAGGGACTTACTGGGCTAGGTACCATGAACCCTGAAAAGAGATTACAAAGAGCATAGAAAGGGGATGCCAATATTGAAGCCACTTGTATATTTGGAGTCAACGAAACAAGCAACATTCCCAGATAAACAAATGTGAGTAACGCACAAAACATTGTATAGAAGAACCATACCAACTTATAAGCTGTCCAATTATAGTCTACTGTAGGGTAAGTGATGACCACAAACAGTACCACTTGGATGAATACATAAGGAATCTCTATGATCATCTGAAGAAATGTACATGTCATGTATGTCTTTTAACGGTTTATGTGTGATGTATGAAATATTTAGCCAAGGGAAAAAAGAGTGAATAACCTGTGCAAGAGAATAAGCCCACGGAGAGTACATTCCTGCATACTTTTCACGATACAGAACAGCGCGTTCCATCGATACAAACGGCATAACAGACTGAGAGTTGTTTATGCTGAAAAAGTTTTTTGCGGTGTACATTGCTCCAAGAATGTTGAATAAATCTTGCTGGTTATTTCTATACATAGGAAAAATGTGTTTGTTTTGTACATTCTACAAATTAAAGAACATGCAATGAACCATCTAAAAGAAATATGGATGCTAAACTTGTAGGACAGACTTACATCCTCCTCCCATGCTTCCAAAACAGAACACCAAATATTACTGATGAGATGATTATGAATAGCATACGCAATAAATTATAGGATGGACATCTCCAGTATGATAAGTACTGCTTCCACAAACAAGCTTTGAACTGACCCCAACTATTTTGCGGAAATCGGGTTGGAAAATATATGTCAGTTGATTTGGATGGTGGAATAGCCATTTGCCGAACTAGTTCTTGATTAATGCTGAAAACAAAATAGAAATGATTGCACAGGTTAAGTTTCATAGCATGGCCAAATTTACATGTATGCACAGGGGATCAGCTGATCCCACTCAAGTTCTTAAAAAGTGCTAGGAGCATTGATTATTGTACAACAATGACATCTCTGAGACTATAAAAATATCAAGGGGAGCTGTTAGCGAATTTTCACTTGTTTTCTTTCTCAAAAGTTGCTGCCACTCTACGCTTATTTGTTGCTTATTTCATTGAAGCTGAAGCAAAGACAAATGATTAATAATGAAATACCTGCATTCAAGTGCTAGAATTTATGGAATTCGGTATTTTCAGCGTTCTTTTCTTAATTGTTGATAATTTTAGTGAGTTTTCATATATCCCATTTAAGAGTGCAAACATGTACAAAAAATGCATTGAACCGCATCCTTGTTATTTAAATCAGGCCAAAATCCATATTTCCATCCATTATCTACTGATTTAGCCTTTCGCTTTGGATCCTTAGAGGAATCATAAGATTCATTTGATGCTGCAGTAGTGCATTTTTTAAAAAAGGAAACAGCTAATCAAAACTTGTGTACAGTAGCAGTTCTTATTAAGAATTAAAAAAATCAACAACATAAAATAGTGACAATTCTTTATCCAACGTTCATCATACAATTTCGGTTTAGGGTTAACATGAAACAGTGACAACGTTCATTATTCAATTTCGGTTTGTCACCGATAGCAAGGCTACAACACTACAGCTTTGTACATACATTAAAATAGCAAGGCACGACATTATACTTGAGTGGATTCTGGCAACGGCACTTGAGAGGAGAAGGCGGCGCTGTGGATGCTTTGGGATGGCGGCAACAGAAGGGAAGCAGCGACAACAGAATGGAAGCGGGTAGGGTTAGTTCGAACTCGAAGTTTTTGCTGTTGATAGTCGTGAGTTTTATTTTTTTTGTTTGACCTGCGTATTTTTATTGGACCTGCGTGTTTTTGTTCGAATTCGATACTCATCTGACCCTTTTTTTTGTTTTGGTCCAAGTTAAAACCAGTCGTCTAAGTCGAACCGATTGTCGCTTAGTCAGTCGACTAGTCAGTATATTTCACCCCAGTCGTCCGAAATATTAAGAAATTGCAAGTCGTGGCTTCAAGTCGGTGACTCAAGCTCGACTAGTCGCTTGTCATAATAACAATGTTGTGATTCAAAAGCAGGGATCAATATTTTATTTTTTGTTGATGCATCCACATCAAAATGCCAATTTTTGGTATGGTGAGCACAAAATAGGTTAGCAGAGTTCCAATTGTAAACATATGTTTTTATTTTATTTTATTCTAATACAAAAAATTATTTATGGTGAATTAGCTTTTTACAAAGCTATTTAGGCTCCAAACAAGTTTTTGAAAACCGTTTGGTGTATTTAATATTGAAAAAAACTGCCGAAGTTACTCTGAATACTAATCAGAAAACAGTCTAGCCATCCATGTAATAAAAAAAAAGTTGGAGGGATTTTCATTTCCCTCATTCCCTGCTTCACCATGCTCACTCCATGACTGCTTGAGATGCTCTCATATGCTCTTATGTATTTTAAATTTTATCAAGGACCACAAACAATATCTCCTGCCAAATTAGATAGTCCTATAGTTAGGTACCCAACCTGTAAAGCGATGACTCCTTGTATATTTGTGCAAAGTCGATACTTAGTTGAGCCTCTAAAGATGTAGAAGTCACTTCCAACATCCATGTTGCAGGATTGTAATTGTTTTTAATACTTGGTACGCCAGGAATGCCCTGAAAAAAGAAAGGTGGAAATAAAGTTTGCCTGCCTGCATTAACCTACATTCCCACTAGATGCATTGTAAAAAGAAGTATTTGCATCTCGTCTACCAGCATTGATGAACCATAACATTATACAAACAGTAATAAATTGACGTGTATGCTACTTTAATTAGTTTGATTTCAAACGTTACCTCAAAGTACTCTATAACTTCACTTGAATTTAGACCCAATGCTCCAGCGTATATTAGTTCACCTCCCCTTTTCATCAGAATTAGCTGCATGAAAACAATAAACACAAGTTTCACCATAAATGCTACGTATTTTAGAAGTAAATTTCACTTGCTAATTGAGCTATTGACAAAATATCAGATTGTTTGTTCAAAATTAAGCAACTACAATCACCTCATCAAATGCCTCAAATATATCAATACTAGGTTGATGAATAGTGCAAACAACTGTTCGTCCTTTTCCAACAACATTTTTAACTGCACGCATGACAATTGCAGCAGCTCGAGCATCTAGGCCTGATGTTGGTTCATCCATGAATATAATTGATGGATTTGAAACAAGTTCTACAGCTATTGTTAGCCTTTTCCTTTGTTCGGTAGATAATCCGCTCACGCCGGGTACTCCAACTATTGAGTCTTTTATTGCATCTAGTTCAATAGTTTCAAGAACTTCATTTACGAATTCCTGATGATTACAAGACAAGCATGATCAATGCTGATACAGAAACTGTTATTGTTTTGTAACAACTTAAGAAATAATGGCCCCGCTTTGCAAGAACTAACGATAGATTATGCAAATACCATCCTACATTCAAATACAAATAAGACCATCGGAAGAACAACATTTGGCATGATCTTGACTTGGTTAGATGCAACAATATGATCAAACTGGATAAAAAATAATTGTTGTTGGCAGGTTTGGATCGATACAGACTGTACCAAGGCTTACTCCAAGATGAAATTGTGGATAGTGAGTAGGAAAAGAAGCATCAATATAACCACATTAGAACATGCCTATAACTGTATACAATGTTTGTAGGTTTAGTGCACAAAATAACTAAACTGCAAACAATTTGCATATATAAAATTTTCAAAGTAAGGAGGATTGGAAGCATCAAATTTCCAACTATTGGACCCAAAAAAAACTCACATTTCTGACTACTGGATCGGTTTGGGATGGCAAGCGAAGCCAAGCTGAATATACTACCGATTCTTCTACAGTAATGTATGGCGAATGCACGTCATTTTGTTCACAATAACCTGACACCCGTGCAAACGTTTCCTGCACTTTAGGGTATCCTCCGATTTTTATGTTGCCTTCTATCTTGCCTCCCGTTTTTCTCCCTGCAAGAACATCCAATAGGGTCGTTTTTCCTGCACCACTTACACCCATTAGCGCAGTTAGAACACCAGGTCTGAATACGCCAGTAATATCGTGGAGAAGCTGCAACTGTTTTTCCTGATAACCTTGCTCTCTCATTTCCTGCAGTCACATTTATCCTTAATGTTACTCTACATCAAACACTAGTATGTTAAGCTGCAATAATATCGTCATAAATACGAGAAGGTTAAAACGCAGTTATATTTTTGACAATACCATTGGAGTGTCAATGAAGTACTGCACGTTCTGAAATGTTACTGGGAGCGGGATAAAGGGTAAAACCATCCTTCCTGTGACATTTATAGTTTGGAATCATATATTTATTGATATTCTCTGAACTATAATACATTTATGTTCTTACCCATCTTCTTGGGTTCCATTGCAGTTCCTGAAGATCTGCCCACTGAAGTACTTCCGAGCTCTATTGATTTGTTCGGGTTTATTTCTCCCCGTATTTGAGAAAGCTTTTCCCGAGACAGAATTGCACGAGACACTCCAGGAGCTGTAATTAAATAACTTCAATCACTTGGAGAAGTACACAACTAAAGAAAATAATCATAATAGGAAATTAATTTAAAATTAGTTTCCTTACCTTTTTTAAATGTCAAGGAAAGAGTGAACAACATATTAAACAGCAAAATATATCCGACCAACGCACCAACTGATATCCAGTATATATTAGCGTTATAATCCAGTCCCCTGCTTACCAAAACTCGATGCCCTAAAGTGGTATTAGCTGAAGAAACCTGTTAATCGATAAATTTCAGTTTCAAGAAATAAAATAAGGCAATTTGAAGAACATAATATCAGAAGCAGTTATTTTAATGCATCACCTTCTGCCATCTTGGTGCAAGAAACTCATTTACTGCCAAGCCTAGTTCTGCATATGTTAATGGAGAACTCCAGAACCCCCACTTTAACCAACCAGGTATAGATGCTGCATATATTATCAAGTGTATCACCTGCAAATACTATGTATTGAAAAATATAAAATTGACGTGCTTACGGTATGGTATAATGAAGCCTCCAAACGAAAGGAGTGCCAGTAGTGTCAATGTGCTACTCATTGAAGCAGACACCACTGTTTGGAAATATGAAGCTAGCAGACGAAACATTGATAGTGACATTTGATGCACAACAAAGAGAAGAAGGAACTGGCGTAAAAATCTACAATGATAATATGTAGGTTGAGCAGAAATACATAACGATATATCTGATGAAGCATGAAAATTAATAACTGAAATAAAAGAAATATACCTGACTCCTTCTGGGCTGTATCCAATGCCATAATAAGTAATAGATGCCCACAGCAAAGACTCTATGAAAGAAATTGGAATTTTCAATAGGAAGGCAGGGACAGCATAAGCCCATGCAGGATAAAAGTAGAAGTCCCTTTGTTTGTAAAACACTGGCAGTCTTGATACTGACATTGCTAACTCTGGGAATCCATTTACCATGTTTATAATAATCGTGTAGAATAGTGCACCAAGGTAGCTATTTGCGTGAAGAATATCTACACCCAGTTGTGTCCTCAGAAAAACAGTCATCGTGATTATTGAAATTATCACAAGCTGCAAAGAACAAGGAACCGTAGATTATTACTGGATGAATATTGTTTCAAGTACCATACATGTAGCTTTCTTTCTATATACCTGAGTTGTTTTAAATATATAAACAAAAGAATTCCTCTTCATGAGAAGCAGCTCTCTAGCCATGCAAGCTTTAAAAAGTTCCCGCTTAGTCAAAGAGTAGACACTGAACGATAAAGCATTTTTGTGACACCTTGACTTGTCATAATCCTTTGATAGCTCTTCTTCAGCTCTCTTACCAACTTCATGGTCTTTGAATTTCTTGCACAGCTGATCAACTGAAACATACAGATATGGATCATGTGGATGCTTCCAGTATTGTTCTTGATCTTTTATTGACATTACCTCCTGTAAGAATTCAGCTTCACCTTTTCTCTCTGGGCATTTGAATCCAATACTTCCAAAATATTCGAGTACGTTGAAGCGTGCACCATGATAAACAATTTTTCCTTCCGCCATTAAGATGACATCATCAAAGAGTTCATAAGTCTCGGGTGCTGGTTGAAGAAGTGAAATTACAACTGTAGCTTCTGTTATGTGAGCCAACTGTTTTAAACAAGAAACTATTTGGAATGTGGTGGAGCTATCTAGCCCAGTTGATATTTCATCCATAAACAGTGCTTTTGTTGGTCCAACAATAATTTCACCTAGTCGATTCACAAAATGTTATTTTGCGACGAATTAATAAAGTTTCACAGGGCAACTAATAATCACACTAACCTAGAAAAGGTTGTATTTTACTTATGGGCAAATTAGATATTTCATTCCGTTTTCAGATTTAATACTAAACATGTTCAGAAGATTACTAGCATTCAAAGGAGCTTTTCATGCAACGGAGGTCATTGCTATAACTCAACAAGTTATTTAGTATTGTGGGAGATAGCACGCAAAGTAATGAATTATGTGGTCTAGCAGTTACAAATCTCTATGATCTACATATTGCTTTCTCATATAAGTGGTTTGCTTTCTCATATAAGTGGTAGTGATACGGACTTGGGCATGCACTACACTAGACCCAAGAGGACTATAGCATTACCTACACTATACATATCATGGCATGCATGGAATATCCGCCAAGAATGCATACTTCATGACAGAGACGAAGTAGAAGCTTCGGATAGGATCTTTTATCTCTTGCAGTAGCTATAAATATATAAGCTAGTTACAAACTTTTTCTACAACAAATAATAGTAGCCATGTGGCAAATGGAATCCTATGGCATGTAGCAGCCTTTCTATAATAAAGCTGAAATCTGAATGAACGAAGCAGAAAATTTTGCTCCAATATCTTCTTCTCTCTCATTTTCTACTTGCAATTCTGCCCTCTGAACTTTCCTTGTCTGTGCGTCTTAAGTCTCACTAGCAACTTAACTCTTGGTGCTTTCACCTTGCGCTTACCTCCCCAACCTCACATCCCCATAACAACCATGACTCGCGTTGATGATGCCTGCCAATAACTCGACCATCAACAACATTCAAGCCACCACGAACCATATGTTTCGCCCACATCTTCGCAAAATTATTTTGGTATTTTTCAATCATATTTTAATTTATAGCACTACATGGTCTTCGCATCTAATTCACATAGAAATCATCTTAGACCTACTATCGTGCAACAAATAATATGCTAACATTTTAAAGTGTGAATTTGATTTCAGGGAAATCATGTTAAATTTTACAGTAACATTATAGGGTAGATTGAAGTGGTCGAAAATAGTTTCAAATTGGTGAAAACGACGTGTGATTTGCAGCTTGGAAGTTCATGTTATCGCGTTATGAAGACGGCTGGTAGAGGCTGAGAGCTAGAAGCTGGGACCAAATGTTGAGTCTCGAGCAAGTTCTATGGCTGAGACCTAAGCCAGACATCTGGTTCTCTGTGAACCAGATCCTGAGCTCTGAACTAGAGATCTGGAATCCTGGGCCAAACATCTGGTTCTAAGGTCTGCGAAATAATGAGACTTAAACCAGATGTCCAGTTCATGCGCCAGACGTCTGCTTGTCTGGGCGCAGGATCCTGAGACCTATGCTAGACGTCTGGTACATGAAAAATGCCAAATTTGCCCTGTTTTGTTGGATCTTTTTGCTTAAGGTTTCAAGAGGCAAAAGGGTAATTTGCCTAGACGGAAATCTTCTCTATACAAGCTATTTTCAGATTTGAAGAAAAAAAGTTTCCAACTTGGTCAAGCGTCCTTCTCAAGGGGATAATTAGGGGTTTAGACCTAATTGTATTTTTTCAATTATATTCTCCACAAACTCAAATTTATATTGATTATTGGTTATCACTGTATCATTTTCTTGTACAATTCTCATCATGATAATAAAATTTTCTTTTTAAATTGGATCTTTTGTACAAGAAATTTTAGTTTTATACAATATCTTAATTTGATTTAATGGAATGGTCAATCATTTTTTCTATATTTTCATGTGTTGAATCCTAACAATAATATATTTCATATATATATATATATATATATATATATATATATATATATATTTGAATTTGGATTGACGAAGGACTAATACCAATAGTAGTCTTTATTAGTATCAAACAGTAATTCGAAATCGAAATGGAGCTTGGCCAAGTGGTAAGGGTGCACTCAATGTGTACGAGCCTTCCCCACAGATGTACTTGAAATGATACCTTAGGACGGATGTAAAACTAAGGAAATTGCTTCTGCGCCGAGAACAGAAAACTGTGTAGCGGGGTTGTGGGAGAGCATACAAGCGTCGTGCTGCTAGGCGAAGCATTGGAGTGTTACACCCTATATGGCGAGAGTCCAGTAGCCGAAAGCATCACTAGGTTGCACTATGACCCGAGTAACATGGGACACGTAGAATCCCGTGTGAATCAGCAAAGACCAACTTGCAAGGCTAAATACTCCTGGGTGACCGACAACGATACCACTCAGGACAAGCTAGAATTCTAACCTTATGTCAGAACCTACGGGCCAAGGGACAGTCTTAGGTAGACAGTTTCCGTGGGGCGTAGACCTCCCAAAAGGTAACAGAGGCGCTACTGTGAAAAAATATGCTAGGTGCGCACAATTAGGCGAAAATTTTGAATTAGACCGGACTACTTTAAAATCTATTGGTGTTTTTTCGTATTAGTCTAAGGGGTTGGTTCACTTTTGGGCATGCTTCGTTTGCTTTGCTTTTCTTATTTGGACATATTTGGCATGGCGCTAGACTATTCTATGAGTCTCTTCCTTTTGTGTATGGCATCGCCACCCTCTTTGACAACATCTACTAATTCGAAACTTAATTTTCAAGCCATATATCGATCCAGGCGTTTTCAGGATGCCCCTAATAACCAACGAATGACGAGTGTTTTTCCTTGTGTAGATCCTATTTCGGTAGGAACTTGATGAGTCAACCCGCCTACACGTCTTGTTTTTACTACCCGAAAACGCCAGGGTCGAATTATGGCTTTCAAATTAAGTTCCGAATTAGTAGATACTGCCAAATGTAGTGGCGATGTCATACGAAAAAGGAAGACTCATAGAATGACAGAGGCAAATAGAGTTTTTGCTACGATTCTACCAGATATGTCTTTTTCATTCCGTCGAAAATCGATTTTATGGTATAAACGCTTATGATCTCCCTCTCTATGTCTTGCGGTAATGATTCCTCTGGCATTACGGCCTTTAGCATAATGATGTTGTCCACATATCAAATTATTTCGTGAATTGGATTTCATTTTTTACTCCTTACTTTAAATTTTGAATCTATTCCTTAAAAGAAAATAAGTTTCTTATTTTTTTCCATCCCAAGAAACCTTTTTGAAGTATCAACTAATGGAAGAAGAGTTATATAACTCCCATTTACTCTCTATTTCACAAATAGGAAGTTCGAGATCCCAAAAACAGTCACTATATGACTGGATCAATCATATGATTGTAACAACTGGAATTCTTCCATAACAAAAAATATGATTGTGGGTTTGAAAAAACAAATCGTTAGTGGAACCACTACAAATTCGATATGTGTTTTATTTTCCTTACTCTTGATTTATTTTGCTTGCTTTTGATTCAGATTGGTTGTTTTGGATTGATTATTTGTTGTTTGTAATGATTGAGATATTATGATTCGGTTGTTTTTGCAAATCTAACATTCATCCATCTTCCGCTGAATTTATGGGTTTGGATTTAGATTGATATTTGAATTTGAATCTCGCAACAACAAATTGCGTGTTCAGGCCACATTATTTCATCCGAAGGAGTTTGGATGGGCCCTCAAAAATTGAGGCAGTACTAAATTGGACTGCATCAACGTCCACAACAGCCATTCGAGGGTTTTCTAAGTCTAACAGGCTATTATTGTCGATTTGTTTTAAAATCATGCTCATTTAGCTGCTCCAATTTCAGATTTATTGAAGACAACACTATTTCACATGGCCTACATCAACCCAAGAAGCCTTTGTCCTCCTCAAAATGAAGCTCACAACAGCCTCAATTCTCAAGCTCCCCAACTTCTACGTTGAATTTGAAATCTCCTCAGCATGCTACAGGTTCAGCAATTTGCGGCGTTCTCTCACAATCCCACCACCTAATCATGTATCATAGCAAACGCCTCCCTCCATCCCTATGCAGCACTTCCACGAATGCTCGAGAAATGAACACGATCACAGCTATTGTAAAAAAAAATGGCACCATTACTTGCTGGGGCGGCGATTTAGCATTATCACCAATCATCAGACCCTAGGACAGTTACAGATACAACCCATCTCCACCTCGAACAACAGCGATGGCTCACAAAACTTATAGGATTCGACTTTCGCATCATTTATCGACTATGTTCTCAAAGCAAAGTGGCAGAAGGACTTTGTCGATGGACGTTTGAAGCCATGCCATTCGCCTTCTCCATTCCTCGATTTTCGCTCACTGACAAAATCCAACTGGTAGTCCAAAACGATCCACGGTTTCAGCTGTTGTTTCACCGCATCAACTCCAACTCCGATGTGGCTTGCAAATTCCCTGCTACAAAGATGGACTAATATCATGTGGCAAACAACTCTATCTCCAATAATCTAGAACTCCGGCAAAAATTTGTAACAACTTAACACATCTTCAATATTGTGAGTCATTCTAGCATCATAGGAACGACAGCACGTCTTGCAAATAATTTCTTTAGGCAAAATCTACTTGATGTCGTTAAAAAATTTGTTAGCCAATGTACTCTTCTTTTTACAAACAAAGCCAGAGAATAAATCCCCAAAAGGGCTACTCCAACCTTTATCCACTCCATCCCAAATAAGAGAAGATATTTCAATGGATTTTATCATCCATCTTCCACTGCCACCAGGCAAAACATGCATCTGGCTATTAGTTGACCGCCTCTCAATATATGCACGATTCTGTGATGAGCATTACCCACTTTATTTTTCGCCTCGCAACTTGCAAGTCACTTTGTACCAGAACATGTTAGATTGCACGGATTTCCTCGCTCGATTATTTTCAGTCTACATGCACCGAACTCCACAAAAGTAGGGCTTATCATCCGCAAATGGACGGTAAACTGAAGTTGTCAACCGTCGCCTCAAAACTTATCTACGTGCCAAGGTCAGCGATTTTTTAAAACATTGGACTAAATATTTACTATGGGTGGAGTGGTTGTATCACATGCAAACGTTATTCCTTAGAGATGTCACAATTCTAAGTAGTTTATGGTGTCCCCCACCAACCATCTTTGGCTATATTCATGGCTTTACACAAATGAAAGAACTCGAAGAATAGGTCATGATATGTGATCAGATCTTATACAACATCAAAACGAACCTACAACAAGCCCAAATCCGCATGAAAATCCAAGCGGACAAATATAGGCAAGATACGCAGTTCACCATTGACTCTTGGGTCCTCATCAAAGTTAATCCATATCGCCAAAACTCTCTCTGCTTCGCACAACACGGACTATCTAAATGCTATTTTGGATCATTTCAAACGAAAACTGGACCCATAGCCTATCGCCTGCACCTTCCCCAAGAAACACGCATTCATCTCGTTTTCCACATATTTTTCCTTAAAATTTTGCCCAAACACACAGAAAACTATGCCCACTACGCTACCACTGGATCTCACCAATCCACAAGATTTTGAGGACAGGGTGTTCGTATTCTTTTAATATATATTACAATGTGAGATTAATTGCAACTTCAATCTACGCACTCAACTCTAATACAATGTAGAGTCATACCTAACAAATCTCCACCTTGATGATTATTATTCTCTCAATTCAATTAGGAGTTATATAGAGTCCTCTCAAATACTTAAATAACGTAATACTTCAGCATTTCATATTAGGTCGTTGCATATTGCAGCATTTAATGTAACAAAAAGGAAACTCTTGCTGCTACATGCCAACAATTCTATATAAATACTCATCTTCTTTTGAAATATCTTACAACGTAAGATTAATTGCAAATCTAATCTGCCCACTCACTCTAATACAATGTGAGCCACACTAACAGTCTTTCTATAATAATGCTGAAATCTGAATGAATGAAGTGGAAAAGTTTGCGCCAATACCTTCTTCTTCTCTCTCATTTTCTACTTGAAATTCTACTCTCTCATCTCACCTTGTGTTGCGTTTCAAAAATCGCGTTAGCAACCTAGGAGTTTGTGAGAGATGCTGACTCAAACAGACAACCTGTAGTGGTACTGGACTAAATGTTATGTTTCAAAGGTAATTCTACTTCTAAAATGTGGAAACTGGATGGTAATATGATAGAGAAATGTCAGAAAGATGTAACATAGGAAGTTCCATGTTTCTAGATTGGAGTTATATTTAACTTTGAATGTTCTTCTCAGGTTATACCACGTTTACCTAAGGAAATCACTGAGCTCTTTGAGATAATTTTCAGATGAATATGTTTTAATAAAGATGATCCTAAGCTTCCTTACGCTCACAAGGTCCAGGGAGTAAGAAGTCAGATATGTGAAGCTACCAGGGTTTTGTGTGGTGGCAGCTGATGATGCAACAGTCCCCATGAAAAATTCTTTTTACTATCATATTATTACACAAAGTTCTCAATTTATTGAAAATTTTGGGGAATGCCTTTGGTAATAGGGTTGAGATCACTTGTTCTGATCAAATTCATCGTATATTCAAAGACAGCTATTCCTTAGATCCTCTGTTGTAAATTCATTCTAGCTTCTTGCCTAGGCCGCTTAGGCGCTAAACTAACCTTACCGGAGTATATAATCTATTAGTTATAGACAACGTATATGCATCAATATAGGCTTGCTGTCTTTTATGAGAATCAAAACGTTAGCTTCAAACGATTCTGCCTCCACAGCTGCTTCTGAACCCATCTAAAACCATAATATCTCATTGTGAATCAGTTATACAAAACAAAATACTAAAATTTCATACAAAATGCATTAATTATCAGAAACGCATAGACTCAATTAATCCTTAGTCCACGCATACCGTCTAGCATCCGCCTAGTGATTTTTACAATCTTGCTTGGATCTAATGACTCATGTAGGTTAAAGTTCCTTGCTCAGGTTTAGAACTAGAGGAGATCTCAATTCTTAGTGATACTAGTAAGTAATTAGATAGCCTGTTGTGAACCATCAAATATAAGTAAATAGTTTGCAGAATCAGATCTTATTTTTTACTTTAAACGGAGAATGTGTTCATTGCTGCGTTTGAACCATTAGCACATTAATCTGTATAGTATTTTTATTACATAAAAAATTATTGTAACGTTAATCATTCAGGTAGCAGGTATCGTATAATACCCAAATTTTACAGGTGGATCGGGCTCTATTGTGTGTGTGTGTGTGAGAATATATATATATATATATATATATATATATATATATATATATATGAGAGAGGAGTGTTCAGGAGCACCCCTATTTTGCAGTACCCTTACCCTACTGTGAGCTACACTAATCCAAATATAACAAGAATTTGTAGATGTTCAATCCACATACATATTATCATATATCCAAAATTTAAACTCATTCCGACATTCGTAGAATAATACATTTGATGTTTAAATTTAACGGTTCGAATAAATGTCTGAACGGTGAATAATTGAACTAAGATTTTGATAATGTTACAAATGTCGGAACGATCTCAAATTTTGGATAGATGATAATATGTACGTGGATTGAACATCTATAAATTCTCGTTTGATTTGGATTACTGTAGCTCACGAACGGGTAGGGATGCTGCAAAACAAGGGTGCTCTGAATATATACACACACGCTAAGCCCATAGCGCTCTTCAACTAGGGGTGGCAATTAGACCCGACGTGATAGGCCCGGACCCGACCCGACGGGTCTCGATTCTAGGCGGGTCGGGTTTTGTCGGGTCTAAACTATACATTTCTAAAATCTGGACCCGACCCAAGCTTCGGTTCGGGTCGGTTCGGGTCCGATTAAATAAAAACTAAAAACACTAAAAATATATATATTTCAATGCTTTTTGATCGGGTTTTTCGGGTCGGGTCTACGCGGATCGGGTTTGATCGGGTCTTGATGGTATTTTTCATCACCTACACGGCTACACCCGACCCGAGACCCATCGGGTTCGGGTCTTTTCGGGTCGGTTCGGTTCGGGTTCTCGGTTCTAGTTTCCAGCCCTATCTTCAACTGCTACGCTATTTCAATTTAGTGCCGATGAATAGTAGATCCGCCTTTAGCTCCGCTATTTTCCGCTGCATCCGCTAAATCAAGATTTTCTAGCATCCGTTTTAGCATTATTAACATACAGAGCTTGATTTGACTACTTCTCTTTCTAAAATATTCAGTAAATTTAGCGTAGAGGACTGAATTTTAAGACATAAGTGGCTAATATATGGTAACAATCAATTACACTCATCAAATTTAGCATGCATAACTATGATATTTCGTAATTATTTTATACAAGATTAATTAACATTAGTTTCTTGTACACATATAATGTGGGAAAATTGATTAATTAATTTTCAAATATTTAGTTTTGCATCTAATGAACATTTTTGCACTTCCGCTATATCCTCGCTTTATTGCCGCTCAGGTCCGGCCCAAGGGCAAGCCAAGCGAGACTTTCGTCTAGGACAACGCCGCCGGAAGCGGTAGAGGGGGAAGCGAGGTGGTGCAGGTGGTTTAAATATTTAACTATTTATTACGATAGAAGGGCAGAACAGTTGAGAAGAGAGCAGTTGTGTAGCGGTTAAGGCATGTGGCTGTGATTCGGGTAACCATGGTTCAGTACCTGCAGTGCGTGTTTTTGTATATATTTTTCCTCCCATCACTTCTTCCCTTGAGCTCTGCCTAGGGCAGCAAACAACCCAGGACCGCCACAGTTGTCGCTACACCTTTTTTCACTTTTGCCGCTATAAAACCGCTAAGTACTTTAATTGAGTATGTGTGTTCAATTAGCACCTCAAACAGTGTAGCATCTCTTTGGGCCCCGACATGCCTTAAGAGTTATGGTTATTAAAGCTTAATACCACTAATATATTAATTACCTGTAGTCAACCTTTTCTTCTGACCACCTGATATTCCTCTTCTCATAACATCTCCAATCATTGTATCCGAGCATATGTCCACTCCCATAATCTATGCAGAATATCATTAACAACGGTTGGATTTCTCTCATTACTTTTATTGAAATTTCCAGATCAGATCCTGTCAAAAATCATATTGAAGTACCTTGAGTATATAATCTGTTTGGATACTTCTTTCTGACCCCTCCATGGATATAGCCTATATATTTGAATATCCGTATTACATTCACTGGCAGGGAATGTAGTGTAAGATAACTGAATGACTGAACTGCATTGCTGCAGGTAGATCAATGCTTATGTTACCTTCATGTAGGTATCTATATCCGCTTCCGGAATAATCCCAGCTTGCTTCTCCCTTCTACTCACCTCTTTCATAATCTCTTCATCCAGAAGAGAAAATAAAATTTTAATACTATACCTCAACGAATGTTGTTATGTACAATAGTTTACAATTGTCACCTGCTCTGCTGCCAACACCTTGAAAGCGAGCTGAAAAATCCAGAGTTTCTCTTACAGTCATCTCAGGAATGTGCAAATCATGTTGGCTGACATATGCAGATGTTTTTTCGGGAACAAACTCATTTAATCTGAAGCCGTTGTATGAGATAGTTCCTGTTACCTGAAATTAACTCATTTTTATAGTAATGTCTCTTAACATGCATATTCACTTATATAAAGAGTGTTTTATAACTTATAATCAACCTTGAGAGATTTGTCAAGTCGCCCAGCTAGTGCTAGCAATAATGTTGTTTTTCCACATCCTGGTGGTCCTAGTAATAGTGTCATCCTACAAAGATTCAACATCAAATTTATGTCGATATACTGTCCATATCATTATATTTTCTAATAACCGTAATATTTCAGAAACCACTTTCAAAATGTTAGGAGGCTTTGAATGACATGGAACTTGCCTAGAAGGCTTAATAATGCCACTAACATCATGCAGAATGCTAATCTTTGTTTCTTCTGCAAAAAAGCCAGGTACCCTTACAAGACTCTGTTCGGTTTGGTGCAAAATTTGGTTACTAATCAAGAACTATAAATGTAAGTAGAGGTTTTCCTTTGAATAAACAACTTACCAGAAAAAAGCCTTTTGTAGCATTCCACAGGGTTGGTAGAGGCTTTCCTTTCACCACTTCACATTTTGCTTGCACATGCAAATTCTTGTATCGTACTTCAATGCTGGGTAACTGTACGTTCACTCTGTAAACACAATTTACCCCATTGTTAATTCAGTAATTAAAACTTAACAGAATAGTTTATATGCTCACATGGGCCACATCTAAGAACATGTACATGCATGCTTAGTTAGGTAACTTTCTATCACCATTCCTCTGCCCCTGCTTCTTCATATCCTCGTGTGTTCACATCGTATCAAGCATACATTTTTACATTTCTTTTTACATAATCAAACTTGATGTCAGTAAACGCTGAAGATTATAGGGGCGCATGGAACATGATAAACGAAGTCAGGGTAACTCTTTACAGGGTAATAACTAAAGTTTCCTGTGTTCACATACATTATTTCAATGTCTATGTATATAAGCTTTCATATGACTACAAACACCCGAAAGACATGAATTCAGTAACATAACAAATTCTGTTTTCAAATAATTTCTGAGCATTCAAAATCATGAGATTTCCTTCGATGATTCCCTCAAAGCAATATATAATACCTAAAACTGTTCGTTTTTATGAAATTACATAAAAAATAGTAAAAGAACTAAAAGAAGTATACAAGCAATACTCACCTGTCTATTCTTTCCCTCTGTTTCTGCAGGAGTCGAAGATTATCATTCTCGATATGCCTGATCAGCTTCTCAATAAGCAGTTTCCTCTCAATGGCACTAAGTTGTGTAGCATCAACCAGTTTTTTCTCGATTTGCCCATCGTCGCCGATAGCAACCGCCGATTTCTCAATTCTTTCCAGTGTTGATATTCTCTCAATTGCTGCCCACCGGAGTTCATAATCATCATCGTTATATTCATGCTGATCTCTTGGTGATCCGATACTCGAACTTCTTCGAGAAAATGATGATTGTATACTTCTTCCTATCTCTTTTAACTCATGTTCCATTTCAGAACTTTTACTAAAACAATCTATGTGAAAGCATTATGCTAGTGCAAATGCAACATTGTTTTATAATGAGAAAAAGTATACTAGTAATATTAAGAGTTGAAAATAGCTATTGACTTTAGCTATGAGCAAAAAAAAGGGAATAAAATAAAGAATATCAACAAGCAGGAATAGGGAAGCAATAATATATGTTGAATATGTGATAGAATCATGTTTATGTCAGCGCTTATGTAACATGACTGACTGAATTGAAACTAATTAACAAAGAAGCGTGTCCCGGGATGCAGATCATGTGTTTTCAGAGTTTTTTACTAGCTATGCAAGAGGTGACTCCAGTGCTTGCTATTTTTATTAAATAAAACATGTTTGTCTAATTAATGCTTACTGAATTGGATGAATCTACTTAAATTTTGTTAACCGCTAATAATATAATAATGTGAGAACACACTCTAAACTCAAATTTAATCTTGATATTTTATCACAGTCCATATGATACAACAATAAAATATAGTCCAAAAATACTAAACAATAATGATACAGAACATACACAATCCGGTGAAAGCAAGATATCAAGTGAAGAAGTACAAAAAAATCTGCTCCACTTTGGAAATCATAGGAAACAAACGAAGTCAAAATCTCACATTTGTTCATCACCATTGTCTTCGTGCTCAGAAACTCTAGTTCTGATCCATAAGGCCACAGGTTCAAACATTACATGGTGCATGATTCGAACGATTGAACATACATTGACTTGTAATATGTTATATACTATCTAAGACTTGTAGTACAATTATATATTGCTACCAATTATGTACTACTGCAGAACTATCCATTTTATTTTTTTGGAAAAAGCACACATTCTAAGCAGACCCACCACTGCGCAAATAACCATCTAGCAAAAGGTTCCTCCTATGCCAATTCTAGTATATGTAAACAAAAAGGACAAAACATGAAAAAGAAAACAATGGCATAAATGGACATATTCAAGAGTACAAAGAATGTAAACAGCTTGGGTTAGGATGTGAACCCTGATGTGAGTGATTCCCGATATAACTAACACAGAAAGAATACCAAATAAATAGATAATATACATGAACTTGTCTCAATAGCAACTCAAGTGTGCATCCACCTCCATGCAAACAAAGAGAGTAACAAACCATATTCGGTGTTCTGTATCTCCCCCAATCTCGTCCAGGATCTCGTTTTGCACTTTAGTGAGATAAAACATTAAATCTCATTTGTAAGGCAGTAATTGAATACTCGAAAAATACAAAATCCTTCTGCATTCGTATCCGAAAAGATGATAAATATTTGATATTTAGAAAAGTGGATATGAATGTGTGCATTCGAAATTTCCATCCATTT
Source organism: Allium sativum (assembly GCA_030737875.1). Classification (NCBI taxonomy): domain Eukaryota; kingdom Viridiplantae; phylum Streptophyta; class Magnoliopsida; order Asparagales; family Amaryllidaceae; genus Allium; species Allium sativum. The sequence continues at coordinate 157,721,889 of CM060912.1, forward strand.
TTTTAAAGTTATAGTTTATTTTACGTGTAATTTAATAAATAAAATTATTTATTATTTTATTAAGTTAATAGTTTATATTATGTGCATTTAATGCATATTAACTGCTTAGAATTATTTATTATCGTTATATTTGTTGATTTCTCATATCTGATATGTGTCAGTATCTGCAGATGATGATATCCAATATTTGAAAATGATTTCGAATGCTAATACAGATATGTCACTATCCGCATTCAAAATATTTGTTGACAAACCAACTCATTTGACACTCATCTTGCTTAAGACATCACTAGCTTAACCACTCAACTTAAGAAGAAGAAAATTTTAATCTTCTCTTTCTAGCATGTTATTCTTTCAATGCAAATCAAGTTTGTTACAAGTTTCTTTATTTGTGTAGATGACTACATTGAAAAGATCAATCTTGAATTCTTAGGTTACGAAGTAACAGACCTGAGATGTACCTTATGACCGGAGATGTCAAGCAAAGATAATAAGAGATGCATTCATCTCATTCTAGATCTCATTGAATACCAGATATTGTGTGAAAATCCCAAGGGATGTAATAAAAATGTAAATTTTCAACCTTAAAAGTAACAATATTGAAATATGGTTTTGAACCTTAAAAATAACATCAATAGAGTTGGCACAAATATGCACACACAAAAGAAGATCACTCAATTGCACTTTAGATGGTGCAACATCTCAAATCCTCAGTAATTTCCACAATAGATATCATTTAAATAAAAGATCATTCTCTCCTTTCCCATTATCACTAATATTTAAAATAAAACTTGTGGTGAAAAACAAATGGAATTTGAAGTGTTGCACTGTTTGGAGTGTCATTGAATGCTAATGTGCGTATGTATATGTGTATGTGTGTATAGGACAAACAAGGTATTTGCACGCATCCTTAGTCGAAATCACGAGTGAAATATCACAGCTAATGCCCTTACAATACATGAATCAACAACAATCGAGAATATTATCAACCTGACAAAAGGTAATTCATACATATTCATTGAAATCATGAGTATAATACATCATATTTAAATCCTTCAACATTCATTCTTCATTCAGAACCATGAAGATTGAAGGCCAGAACCAAGAAGAATAAAGGCCAGAACCAAAGTGATTGTCATTTTCCAATCAAAATCATGAGTAATGAAAACGACAAATTGAGGTTCATATCTTTCCCAACATAATGGTGCCTTAGTTGGCCATCTCTCCGAGTCGGAAAATAACATGCACAAGAGGTATCTGACCAAGAACAATCTGGTTCATCGAAGCACATGCTTGATTCCCACAACGCAACACTCTTGCGCATGAGAGTTGACCAAGGGTTGAAATATAAAACCCCACATGACAATATCATTGTGGATACTTATATTCTAAGTAATTAACATTATTATCAGTTGCATAACAGTCAAGCATTGAGATGCAATGTACAAAAATATGGGGACAGTGTCAAAAAATATTGAACAAGATATAAATCCGTATCGGCAATATGTAGGACAAGGGCCAAAATGTTATGTTTACAAATTTTGATCTAAGACATATTGTCACAACTGAACATTCAAAGACACTAATTACAAATTGATCAATTCATGAGTCTGGTATACAAGAAACTTTGATTCAATCAGTTATGAAAGTGAAATTGAAAAGGGATAAATGATGACCTATAAAATAAGAGGATTGTTGTGACTAATGTACTTTGAATATAGAAAAAAAAAACAAGGTTAATGCAAATCAAGCTATAATAAAGAAAATGTGGGAGGCGTTCAAGGCCAATTAAAAGCTTACTAATGGATAAATCCCCCTTTTCCTTCTCTCCACACCCTCCTTCCTCCTTTTTTGTTACTTTATGGTGGGCCATTCATCATTAAAATGTGAAAAGTTTAATTTGATTGTGCTTGTATCATCCAGCAATTGCATGAATGGAATAACTACTGATATTTCACTATATTCTAAAAGAAATGATGGTTTCTAACTGAAATATATTATTGGTAAATTCGGGTTGATATTATACTATCAATATTTACCTAAAATTCAGATGTTTCATCGAAATTTCCAAAGATTAACTTAGCTTAACATAATGCATTGATTGCCCTTCCGTTTGGTGAGTACTCCTCGTTAAGGTACAGTCAAAACGAAGGCTATCTGAACTACTCTACTCATACTTTTATGATGTTTCTATTCTAAAACATGATCTTCCTAACACAGCTACTTGCAGATCAACACATGAACTCAGAAACTAGAATTCAATCAACAGGTCCCAAGAACCACCAAATTTGATGCGAACTTGATCCCGTAAACCAAAAACCACACTTAGTTTGCACACTTAAAGGTTGTCAATGGATACCCGGGGAATCCAAATTTAATTCGTATTCGAAAAGTAGATAAATATCTGATATTCGGGAGAACATATACGAGTGTCGATACAAAGGCCTCCGCATTCGAAAATTATTCAATCGGTTCTTGACAAGATTATAGTTTATTTTACGTGTATGCTTTTATTAAGTTAATTGTTTATATTATATGCACTCAGAACCTTTAGTGGATACCCAAAAAATTCAAAATCCTTCAGCATCCGTGTCTAAAAAACAAGTAAATATTTGATATCCAAAAATTGATGTGCATGCTGCAGATACGAAAGCGTCTGTATCTGAAAATTATCCGGTCCGGATTTCGTCAAAAATTATAAGTTATTTTATATGTATATTAGCACAAAAAATGATGTAACTTTATTATTTAATTTAATTAATAGTTTGTATTGTATGCTAATGCATATCAATTTTTTAAAACAATTTATTATCATTATACTTATTGATTTTGTATAATGTAATCTATGGCATTGAAGAAAAATCATGTCAGATCCAAAAATTAAGTTTATTTCCCTTGATTTATCGAACAATAGCAACTAGGATAATACGACATATATCTGTATCTACGGACGCAAATATCCATATTTGATATGCAAAAATGATTTCGGATGTGAATGCGGATATAACGCTATGTATATCTGAAAACATTTGTTGACAGTCCTATATACATTAACTTCACATTAAATGCTTTAACTTTTTGTTTTTATCATATTTATTGATTTTGCATGTGTTAATGATCACTATGACGTTGAACCAAAAAATTTATTATTATTCTCGGTTTATTGTTGATCGAACAAATATGATAATCATCAAATATATGTTTGTATCCACGGATATAGATATCTAGTATCTAAAAATGATTTCAGATGCAGATATAACAGTATACGCATTTGAAAGTCTCCGTTGATATGTTTATGCATGCTCGATCCTAAAATTCACCAGCAAGATCGACCTATTGGGTCGTTTTAATCTAAAGGTCGGCGAACGTTGTTACTTGAACTCCTTGCATCGGACTTCAGAGTTCAATCATAGCGACTCATCCCCTAAGAAAAACATCAAACAAGATCAATCTTGGAAGTGGGAACTCAACCATTCGAAACCTAACATTCACAACCATTACATATGCTCGATCTTGGAACTAAACTATCACACGTGCGTGTGTGCAGAAAGCGTGTGTGTATGTCATTCCAAGCATTTTAACTCCATCACAATCACAAAAAACAGGCATAATAAGTGAATAAATAACAGAAAGAAATGGGGCTTTCGAGATTTAAGGTAAGCGATACTCACCTAAGCGAAAGAAAGAATCCAGCAATCCAAGCTATGATCTGAATCCATTTATTTATGCTCCAATTAACCATAAGGTATTTGTGCCCGTACCCACGGTCTGTTTAGCTCTAAACTCCATGAAATCACTCAAATAACATTTTCAAAATCTGCCACTTCAAAAATTGACATAGATATATCCATACTGACCCATACATGGGAGAAAATGATGTTCAGACCTCAATGCATAAGTTTAAATACCTACACAAACATTTTAACACTCATTTAATACACATCCACAATAATCTTGCATCAATCTACCAAGGTTCCGAGCGATTTCTACTCGTCTATCAATGGACAAAAAACTGAAATCTGTCTAAATCCATATACGACATGTGACTTTATATGAATGTTATGTACACTAGCAGTAGCTCTATGACCAGTCATGTGAGCGTTTTGCATGTTTACAAATTACAACTTCCTCAACAACTTGGAAAAAAAAAATCAAGATCAAGAAACAAATGTCCTAACGAGATACACATACAAGGCTTGCTTAAAAGTAACGTGCCTGATTATCACTAAAGACCCTAGTAAAGTGGATGTTGTAAACAGCAGCTGTATAATCAAGATCATGCGAGCTGAAAAGACATCCATGCAAATCCATTTTTTTTGCATAGTACTATAAATATAGCTAATAAGGTATGAGACTAAACAAGTAGTGAACTCTTTGATTGCCACACGAAGCATTAGCAGGAATCCCCAAAAAAATTCTGTTCACGTTTCTCACTACGAACGATGACTGAAGTGCATGAACTCATATGAACTTCGCACAGTTCACTGTCTTTTATATAAAGTCACATGCCTTCGCTCTTCTTTCAGTGGACATAGAAAGCGTCCTCCTCTTCCTCATCTTCCTTCTCACCCTTCTTCTTCTTCTTCTTCTTCTTCTTCTTCTTATTATTATTATTATTATTATTATTATTATTAATGAATAGTGTTGTTAGTATTTGCCAGATAATATACCGATATGTTGAACGTATTGAGCGGAGTTGGAAATTATGTTGCCCGGAGAGAGGAGGACTACTATCGATGCAATCAGTACTGCTCTTTCACTCACACATACGGTTGCATATCAATCACCGATCAACTCAGCTACTAAGACAATACTTAAGGAACGCCTCGTTAACAAAGATACAAAGCCACGCCCTTGGCATTTCATCGAGCATGTTGTAGACAACTTGAAAAGGAGACATCTCATACAAATCATCACGGAGGAAGGAAGAGGATGCACATGGCTGTTGGTTGTGGAACAAATGAGAAAGGCGAGTTGATGTTGAGTGGGAAACAGCTCCCTGCGCGGGAGTAAGAATAACCCATGAAAGTGGCCTCCATGGAGTTTGTTAAAGGTGGCGGATCATCGGTGAAGAGGGTGCTACTGAGGGTTAATCCGAGGGGGTTAGGCAGGGTTTGGCGTTTGTTTTAGCGAAGGGGAGTACAGAGCCTTAGGGGGTGCGTTTTTGACCGCGGGGTACTTTAGGGTGGCATTTTGAGCGTGGAATGTGAGCATAATACTGTGGAATGTGTTTAATTGTTAAATTAATTGTTTTGAATTAATTAAATATTAATTGCATAAAACAAAACCACTACATTTTTCATTACACGATCAGAATACAAACATAAAGAACACAACGAGACCGAAATTAAAACAATATATGAAAATATAAAATAAACGACGATGAGGTAAATCGCTCAACTCCGCTAAAATAAATCTACGTATGCTCTCATCGGTAAGCTCCTGAACAATCTCCACATTCTGGGCATCATTGCGGAAAATCGTCAAAATCTCCCAAAGCTCCACACGCGTACCATGTCCCTGAACAAGCTCCAAGCAACGAGCAGCAAGCTGTCTCACATGGTCGGTCATAAACGAGCTGGCATGCTCTACCTGTCTGCGCCTAGAGGGCTGACCAGAAGGGGGATCGCCCGAAGCCATCCAACCAGTATAGAAACCCGCGTCGGCAGGGGAGAAAGAAGCAGTTGGCACATGCGCTGGTGGAGGTGCAGGTGCAGTAGGAGGCGCCACATTAGGGATCGGGTACGCACAAGCAGCTTTGTGCAAAAAAAACATCGAACATAATGTCCTAATCTCGAAACTTCAACGGCGAGTTCTTCCTGAATCGTCTGTATGGTCTGTCACCGCCGGTGCTCCAAAATCATCAGTACTGTCCAGATAATCGAACTCTGCATCCATACACCGCCAGGTGTTATTAGCAGTCTGTCCCAATCGCGAAAACAGCGCTTCATGTTGTCCCATTTATTTTTAATTTGGGTTTCTGTGAACTTCAAATTAAAACGGTCGTTCATTGTTGTCGCGACTGTAGAGTACAAGTGGCTACACCAGTATCGCGCTCTGCTATGAACTCTATGCAAATATCTATAAAAGCGGACTCCCGTTCGTCCGTCCAGTTTGCAAATGGCTGAGAAGTAGAGGTAGATGAGGTTGACATCTGCATAACGTCCAAAAAAAAAATCAGAGAAAACCGAAAAAAAAAAATATGTTATAGAAAATTGAAAAATAAACATAAACTGTATTAAAAAAATACCTTTTTTTTGCTCGATACGGCTCGAAAAAATTGTTTTTGTGGGCAGAAGGGGGGAGAGTACGGATTTGGTGAGGAAGAAAGGGGGGTTTGGTGAATATAAAGAGAACGAAAGAGTACGTTGGAAAAGTAATCGGTGGCGTCCGACGCTAACGGTTACTTTTCCAACGTTCAAAGATCGCGCTTTCTGGAAGGGAAAAAAATTGCTTGCGTCAGACGCGTCGGATGCCACAGAAATTCCAAGCATGGCAAATTTAAGTTGCGAACGGGCCCTTAGTTGTTCAAGCGGACTCAGTATCAAATTTAAATTACCAAGGGGTAACGTACTCTAAATTATTTACTTACCAAATTACCCCACTCAAATAAAACACTGTTACTTTCACGGTTAATTCCGTATTTGCTGCAACCGTACATCGTTCTTCGAACCACGGTGATAAAGCTAAATTTTTGGTGCGTACAAAATGATGAGATTTAAGCATGTTGATATTTAACAGAATCGGATTGGTATGGTTTTGAGGCGCGAGATCGCTGTCCTTAAAACAATATGTGCCCCCACTCGGATTGAGTTTGCTAATGGGTTCAACGGCAGATTGTTTCGCAGGATACAACCAAACCAAACTCAAAAGCTTAGCAAATGTTTGTGAGTTTAAAGGGAGTTCTTACTGGAAAGAAAAAAGATAAAACAGATAGGAGGAAGTAGGATAATGCGAAGAGAAGGAACATGATGCATATATAGTTGCGGAACAGGCACGACCGTTTGGAAGTAGTCGTGTACAAACAGACGCGTCCATCTGTTTAAATTCAAAAAATACGACTGTTGCCAACAGCCAAGCCGCTTCCGTACGATAACGCACGCGCCCACGTACCCCAAGTGTCCAAGTGTCAATCTTTTGACCGTAATAATTTTATAGGCTCAACCAAGCCCACATGCATACCCATTCAAGCCCCTTATTCAAGCCCAAGTCATTTAATTGACATTATCATATACAAGGCAATCATATATACCTTGGAATAGTCCAAATAACTTGGTGATGTGGGACTTGTTCCTTTCATTAAAACAATCTTACTCGACAATCCCCCACAAGATTGTTTTATTGATGATGTTTAGTTCTATCTTAGTTAGAGACTGCGCATCATATATGGTATCTATTCGATTAAACCACGTATTAGTTTGAATATTTCAGGACTTTAAGGAAGAGCTTGGTGGTCTTAACTTAAACCAAGTCTCCTTGAGTTATAAAGTCGGAAATACTACACACGCAATTTCAATTTCCAATAAATTTCCCTGCCTGTGAGCACCGTTATGGCTATGTGTTCCATCCCAGCTTAATGAACTTTTGCAAGAGTAAACCTTAAAACTCTTGTTTAGAAGCGGCACCCACTACAAAAAAAATCAAAATAAAGACTGCGAATTTCAGTCTTTAATGTAGCAATTCAGTCTCTGGATACATTTTAAAGACTGCATAGTAACCAAAGTTTCAGTCTTTAAATCTCAAGTCTTAAAAATAATTTCAGACTGACATTTCAGTCTTTAAACTTAGAAACCGAAACACGGTCTCAATAATCATTAAAGACCGATATCCAGTCGTTAGTCAGTTTCAAAAACCATATGAAAATATCTATAATTTCTAGTTATTTACATAGTACTGGGAAAATAATTTGAATGTTTTTATTTTCTTTATATGTGTACACAATTTACAGATACAAAACACTTTCATAACTCATAGACAAAACGAACATCGTAATATCCATAATGACAATTTCCATAATTATCTAAAGTAACATCTACGATGATAAATTCGGTGCATGCTGTCATACGATGAACTTTCAAAGTAATATTCAACATCATATTACAACAAAAGTTAAAATGTACAATATTATAGCATCTTAATAAAAAGAAAACCACTTTGAACAAAGTTAAAACATTAGTGTTTCATGCAATTGGTTGGTTCTCCTTTGCAAGCACCATATAGGCATATGCGAGTTATCCAAGGCTAAGTTTGAAAAAACTGGGCTCTTGAAAGCAAACACTGGTTTGTCTGGCAGAATCGATTTATTCAAAACTATCGCAGCCAAAATGGAGCACCAAGGAAGACCTTAAAGAAGCAAAACTATGTGTAATTAACTGACTTTACGCAAACAGCCTAACGCCCCTTTAGCTTGATCATCGACGACATTAATCTCACTAATATTTTAGACAATGTTTAGATGTAAAATGAGTTGAAGTTATTTGCTGTAGAATAGTAGCATAGCGATTGCAGGTATAGCTACGGCCAAAGTGAGAAGCGATTGAACAAACACTTTCTACTGATGATGCGACACTTTCTATTGATGATGGAGCTCTTTCCACGTTTCATGAGGCTGATGTAGGAATTAGCATTAGAATCTGATTTCACTAGCTTAGATTTTTCGTGCCTCTTTTACCGGTTCACGGACACCGGAACTACCACATAATCGGCTCCATGATGAGAGGTAATGCTGAGAATAAATTTGGAATAGAATAGTTGGGAAGACTAAATGGGCATTCCAATGCCATCATAATTCTTAGAGCAGCAAAACAGAAGTGAAATTTCTTCCATATAACCTCAGACCAAAAATGGAGAAACAAATTTAAGGAGGAGAAGTTAAGGAATGCAGTGAGTTAAGTGGTTCGTAATTCAAGGGCAGAGGGAGAAAGTGGGACAAATAGTTCGTAATTTAAAGACAGAGGGAGAAAGTGGGGCAAACAGTTGCTGACATATGGTACTAATAATGTCGTGGATAAGTAATTTCAACCATTGGATTTATAGCCGTGGATAAGTAATTTCATCTGTAGAATTGACAACGATATTTATTGTAGCTTTTATTTATTTGTTTGTTCAGTTAAGACGGCTTAGAAACTGCAGTTTGGTCTTTAGGTAGTATCAGAGATCACAGACCGACTAAATACTGCTTTCCGGTTACTAAATTTGAAAATCAAAGACTGAATTTTTGTAGTCTAAAATCAGTATTTAATTAAAAACCGATTTTTTTCAGTATGAAATTCCCATTCTTTATCTTGAAGTTTTTTTGTAGTGACCACTTCCAAGTTCATAAAGGTAAAGTTCCTTTTCCTTTTCGATGTCTCTGTTACCAGACTAACTAGAACTTTATTAAAAGTAATTCAACTCAGCCTTTTCATACCTGTAACAGTTTACACTAATTTGATTTAGTGTTTTCCCAATCATATGATAATTTGTTTTTACCCGTTAAACCTTAAAGTTAAGTTAATTAATGTTAAGGTTGGGTTTCCACTATCATTGATTAATACAAGGTTTAAGTCCCATTCCGACTGACGTGGATCTTACCATTTCCCTAGTCAAAGCTTTTATGAATGGGTCTGCTAAATTATCGCTAGACCTTATGTAGACAATTGTAATTATTCCATCATTTATTATTTGTCTAACATACTCATGTCTAAGACTTATATATCTTGACTTTCCATTGTATATGTTACTGTATGCTCGTGACGTAGTAGCCTGACTATCGCATCGTAATGATATGGCTGACATTGGTTTTGGCCATAGCTTGATATCTAGTAACATATTTTGTAGCCATTCTGCCTCTTTTCCGGCAGCAGCAAGTGCTATAAATTCTGATTCCATTGTGGAGTGCGAAATGCAAGTTTGTTTCTTTGATACCCAAGAAACAGCACCTCCACCTAAAGTGAAAATCCAACCTGAAGTAGATTTATTATCACCGGCGTTGGTTATCCAACTTGCATCAGTGTATCCTTCTAATACACTTGGAAATCCATTGTAAACAGGTCCTAGATTATTGGTTCTTTTTAGGTAACCAAGTAATCTTCTAATTGCTTTCAAATGATCTATACCAGGATTGCTAGTATATCATGCAAGTTTGCATATTGCATATGCTATGTCAGGTCTTGTACAATGCATTGCATACATTATACTTCCAATAGCGCTTGCGTATTCGAGTTGAGCAATACATCTTCCTTCATTTATATTGAGATTTATGCTCGAGTCTATTGGGGTACTATCACCTTTAATTTTCAGATGTCCAAACTTCTGAAGCACTTTTTGAATATAGTGTGACTGATTTAGTGTATAGCCCCCACTAACTTTATCAACTTTTATACCCAGAATTGTATCAACTTCATTCAAATCTTTCGTTTTAAATTTTGAAGTTAAATAATTCTTAGTGTCTTGTATTCCTTTCATGTTAGTACCGAATATTAATAAATCATCTACATATAAACAAATGATTACTCCATATTCCTTTGTAAGCTTGGAGTAGATACATTTATCTGCACTATTATATGTGAAACCATTTTGAAGTATAATTGAGTCAAATTTCTCATGCCACTGTTTTGGTGCTTGTTTTAATCCATATAACGATCTTGTTAATTTTCAAACTTTTCTTTCATTTCCAGGCAGGATAAAACCCTCTGGTTGTTCCATGTAAACTTCTTCATTAATTTCACTATTAAGGAAGGCAGTTTTGACATCCATTTTGGTGGATATGCAACTGATAGATTGATGCTAATGCTATTAGTACCCGGATTGATGTAATTCTTGACCGGAGCATATGTATCAAAGAAATCAATTCCTTCCTTTTGTCGAAAACCCTTGGCTACTAATCTAGCCTTGAAAGTTTGCACGCTACCATCGTTATTTCGTTTTCTTCGAAACACCCATTTGCAACCAATAGGTTTTGACCCTTGAGGCAAGTCTACCAATACCCAAGTATTGTTTGATAAAATTGAATCTATTTCATCATTAATTGCCTCTTTCCAAAAAGCAGAATCTCTGGAAGTTATAGCTTCTTTGTATGTTTTTGGATCACCTTCTATATTCAGTACAATAGGAATTTTGCTAGTAACTTCATCTCGAGTTCCTTCTACGAGTAATGCTATAGCTTGAGATGATATAAAATCTAGACCAAAAGATTTCTCTTTTCTGATTCTTTATGTCCTTCTTATTTCTGTTTGTTCATTTGTTACTTTCCTTTTATTGCTAGCAGAAGGTATAGTAACATCCGATGGTGTTTGAATGATTTCGGGGTTTAATGACTTATTTGTATTTGAATCATCTTTGAATTTATTTTCAATAAACTCAACATCCCTTGATTCAACAATCGTGTTTGAGGATAAATCTAGTAGTCTATATGCTTTAGAGTTTTCAACATATCCTACAAACAAACTTTTCAATGCTCTTGGACCTAGTTTAGTCCGTTTTGGATCAGTCACCATATAGAAGGCAATACACCCCACAACTTTAGATATCGCAGATTAGGTTTTCGACCATTATATAGTTCATAAGGAGAAACTTTAGTTTTCCTTGAAGTGATTCTATTGTGCAAATGACATGCAAACAACAATGCTTCTCCCCGCAAATTAAGTGGTAATTTAGCAATTAATAACATAGAATTTACCATATCAGCCAGAGTTTTGTTTTTCCTTTCAGCCAAACCATTTTGTTGTGGTGTTTATGGTGCAGTGTGTTGATGAACAATCCCATGTTCTTAACAGAAGTTAGAAAATTCAGTGGAGAAATATTCTCCTCCTCTATCACTATGTAGGACCTTTATTTTCCTACTCTTTTGATTTTCAACTTCTGTTTTATAGGGTTTGAACATGTCAAAAGCTTCATCTTTATTTCCTAGCAAATACACACATGTGTATTTAGAAAAATCATCAATAAAGGTAATGAAATACCTTTTTCCGCCTCTGGTTAAAACTCCATTTAATTCACATATATCAGAATGAATTAAATTCAAGAGTTCTGAATTTCTTTCAACTGTTGGGAATGGTTTCTTTGTATTCTTGGCTTGTATGCATATTTCGCATTTATCATAATTATCATTAGTAATAGAAATAAGACCATGTTTTGCCATATGCTTCAAAGATCTATAATTTAAACGTCCTAAACGTGCATGCCATAATGGTAAAGAATCAACAGTATAAGCAGAACATTCCTTTATTTCATTAATACTGAGTTTGAACATCCCATTACATGCATAACCTTTACCCACAAACATGCCATTTTTAGACAAAATCAAACTATCAGCCTCCAAGACTGATTTGATGCCACTCTTGCATAAAATTGATGCAGAAACCAAGTTCTTTTTAATATCAGGAATGTGAAGAACATGAGTGAAAGTTATCTTCTTGTTGGAAGTGAACTGAATCTCCACATTTCCTTTTCCTAGAACTTTTGCACCATTTCCCATGAGCACTTCTTGTTGGTCAACCACCCCTGTATAGGTTTTGAATAGACCTTTGTTTTGCAAACATGAACCGTGGCACCAGAATCGAACCACCAATTCGAAAATTTTGTTTTAGCAGTAGCCATATGAAAATCAGTTATCATGCCAATTTGCAGATCAGAAACCATCGCAATGATTTCCTGCATTTCCTCGTTCTCAACCATGTTTGCATTTTCAGAGTTCCCCTTTTTCTGTTTTGGAGGAGCCCTGCATTCCCACTTAAAGTGCCTAAGCTTCCCGCAATTATAACATGCTTTCTTCTTTTTGTCTTTCGGATTAGAGTCGCTTCCTTGCTTACTTTTCTTGTTTGGGTTGAAGTTCTAGTTTTGATTGCATTTTCTTTTCTTTCTAGAAACCACGTTGTTCACATCATTAGAAGGGAAAATGCCATCATGAATTCTGTTTTCTTCCTCAATTCATATGTGTTTTCCAATCTTTTCCAACGTTAGTTCCTCAGTCATATGCAAGAGCTTTTTGCGATAATTATTCCAACTTGGTGGAAGTTTAGCAATTATTGCCCTAACTTGAATTGATTCAGGAATCTGCACCATCAAGTCATTATGTAACGGCCCGCAAATATGTACCCTTTGAGTTGACTAATAACACCATACGTCCAACCCAAATTGCATAGAAATACGAATCATTATTAGAAAGAAGTTAGAGGATGAGAAATAAAAAGAAAGAAATATTAGAATAGAAGAAAATGAAGATCACAAACTCCAGCGGAACAAATAAAATATATCAATTAACATAAACCTTTGAAATAAAATCTGTTTTGCATATACATACCATTATCAAAGCACAACGGGTATCCCTGGAACAGTTATAAACACCTGTTTCCAGATACAACATAGTACACAGCGGAAAATATGATAATCTATAACTAACTGGTGAAGCCTCCTGCTTCAAGCTCCTCCAAGTGAATCTGAAAAATCCCGACTACTTGACTGCCCGTACAAATTTGGGCACCCAAGAGTTTAGGGAAACAAACAAAATAAACTCTGGGTCAGTCATGGGACTAGTGTGAGTAAACTCCAACCATTTGTTTAACTTTTTAAAAATCCTTTCAAAAGAAATGATAATCGTAAGACCGATCCACACATAAACACGGATGGTTTTTACCTTACAATAACCCAAAACATATTGATATCAAAATCTGGTGATATTATAATAATGTCTACATCAAATTAATATAAATCTAGCGGAACGCTTGCATCTCACGCTCCATATATAATATAAAATCAAAAACCACAGGGAGCTTATTGGAGATTGGATTTCCAACATGACAAGGTATGGGACTACCTGCCGATAGTGTATCTCTAGAGGCGAATACACTGAGTTCAACAAGAACGTCTTGCAACCCGGCCCACACATGACCGACCACTCATTTCACTTGAGCGTATCGAATGTATATCACCAACGGTTGGGATCAGCAACCATTTCCCGAAAGGGACAGCATCGATAGATTAAAGAACAAATGGAATTTCTCTAGATAGGTGACTATACATCCTAATGGGAGCGACCCACATAGCCATGCTGCCTGCCCGATTTTTGTCAATTCCGGGTTGTGAGGCTTGAGGTTTGAATTATCTTCTAGAACATCTAGCCACCATTCAATTTGTATGCCACATCATCGGATCCATCGGAAATCACTAATTTATTCCCACAAAAATACTCAGATTGTTAGGCTAAAGAAGTTTCCCTTCTATGCCACCAACTTCGTACGTTTGAAGGAATCAACGTACGTAATCCCTTTGGAAATACTCTATCAGACACTCGTCCATACAAGTTGTCATGGGTCTAGACAAACCGAAAGCACCGTTCTATTAATCCATCTTGGGCAATTTATACCTAGGATTAACAGAACAGCCCTTGCATTTCACTCCGTCTTCAATTATCTTCAGCATATGCTAATTCATAATGCTTATACCAATACGGAGTGGTTTTCAGATATTAAACCTGATCCCGGTCTCTCCATATTGACGATGGAAAAATGGTCAAAAACTTCGATAGTCGGTGATTTAACTATCAAAGAAAAATAGGTGTGCAACCAACGATCTTATTTCCAGGTAGGAATTCGATCGATCAATCATCAATCAACATTGGGCCCCTTTAAATCAATTCCTTATTATATTATCATTTACAATTCCCATATCCCATCTTTCGTATTCTTCTTAAGCTCGATTTCCCCTCTCGATTCCTTGGAAAAAACATTTTCAATACTATAATTCCTTTATTCGAGAAAATATCTCTTATTCCAGTTAGAAAACATTTCTAAATATTCGTGAATCCTTATTTTTATATTCAGAAAATATATATTATTAATATCGGAAAATATTTCCATATTACATTTCTTAATTCCTCGTTAACCAATTCATTTCATTTTAACAACAGCATTACAATCGTTGTTTCCCAATATTTGATTTATAAAACGTTCTTTAAACAACAGCGTTACAATCGCTGTTTAGAATTATAGAACACTTATTATAATAATAGCGTTAAGATCGCTGTTAAAACAGTTATTATAACGGCAGCGTTAAAATTCCTATTTAGATTTACCAAAACATTTATTATAACGGCAGCATTTAAAATCGCTATAAAAATGCAACTTGTATTTATCTATTTTATCATCCTAGATTCAAATCTCGGTCGTCGAGTCACTTAATAAACCCACATCATATGTTATTTTAGTTTCAAATTATGTTTATATACTACGGACATCTTCCCTTTTATATAAAGCGACTCGATTTCCTTTCCAAACTTTTATACATTCCATACTTCTGAAATCAAATCCGTTGATTTTATATTTTTAAATAACATCTCAATCCAAATTTTAGTTTATAACTTCTATTTAGAATAAAATGTCTCATTTTTATTACAAACGGTTATAATCTTATTTATATTTTCTTTATGACAATTAGGTTCAAAATCTCATTTCAATTATCGACTCCAAAATCCATTTCCCTTTTTCAAAACTTTGAACTTATATTTCAATTTTTCCAAAAATACTTCCTTAATTTATAAACACTAATAATTTACCTCTTGTTTTATCCATTTAAAACAAGTTCTTATTTCCAGTTAATTCGAAATTAAATTCCTATATTAGAAATAAATTCCCTTTTAAATATTTAAATACTAAAATTCTAAGGCCGGGGGAATTCAAACACAACATGATCAATCACCGATCAAATATCACATCATAGATCATAATAAATAATTAAAATAGTAAAATGTTGAGGAACCCAGTTGGATCCCTCCAACCTGTTTCCCTGCATCCACAGATGTTAATTAACATAAATGACATCAGTAATAGTAATTTCACATCCTATATGAAATATCATGGTGAATAAAATTATTTAACGATTACTGATATAGCTATACCAATCAATTCAACCATTATCAACCATTCATCCAAACAACCATCGCGCAGTATAAAATACTGTAAATTAATTTGATACTCGTTTATATAAAAATATAAACGAGGCAGAGTTAGTGAGTTTACTCACCTTAATTTGCAGTTGATGACTCTGCTTTTGGTTTCATTTAAAATAAAATGAGCGATTGATTTCATCACGAAATTCCAGTTGTTCTACTTTCAGCCACCTCAATTCCATAACATAGATTTCTTCCTTACGATCCTAACGCGACTGGTGTGATTCAGTTCTGTTCATGAATGAGATAGTTATAACTATTACGAGTTTTAATGAAATATCATTAACCCTTAATAAAAATTTAATTAACCTTTGTAAATCACGTTTAAGTCTTATTACCGCAAATACTTCTTTTCCCCTGTAAACTTCTTCTCAAACCGATCCTCTAGTATTGTTCCATTCTTTTCTTTTCCGATGAACACGTTACCAAAGTTACACACACCGGCGTCAGCTTCTACCTTCGCTTCTCTTTTCTTAAATCGCCCATTTTACAAACGGTCATTACCTTGAACAGCTTGCATCGCCCTCACTTTTCCATTCCAACTTAACACCCATGCTGGCTCATTTGAATCATCACTTACTAGCCTCGGCATACCGACCTCTACTGTTCTTCATCATCCTTTCATACTTCCAACCAATTTCAACACGTCACGGCACCTTGTTTCTGTCATAGCCTTAATTATATGTTCACAATTTCTATAGTTTTAAGCAATCCCACTTTCTCCTTTGAATGATTATGACTGCATGTCCTTCCTGCTGCAAATACAGCTTCACCATGTTACCAAACTTAACTCCATTCCTCCTCCAAAACAATTTCACCCTTATCTCAACAGATAATGCCTCGACCACTACTATCATTTTCAGTAACTCACTGTACTAAGCACTTTCTCTCACCATACACTACCATGCGAGACCCAATGTCCCTTCTTCACGAACAGAGATCACCGCATATAATTCACGAATAAACTCACATACTTCCTGATGCAAAACTCCTTAACCACAACGTCCTTCTTCTCCAAGTCCTAAAACACCAACCGCCTGTGCTATAGAACCAAGAACTCAAAAGTACTACTCAAACAACCTCCTCTTCCACAAACACATCTCCTCCATGCCTCGCGATTTCAACCAACCTACGCAAGCTACAGTAGCAGGTGCGAAGTTATTTCGAACCAAATCCCCTCAAATTTCCACAATTGAACCGCCTGCGATCATCACCTGAGATCACTACGTCCATCCTCCCTACCACCTTGTGATCCTCGACCTAGCACCTTCGTTTGCAGCAGACACCAAACTAAAATACCACGAAAACCCATGAAAATCAGTTATTTAGTGATTCCTCCAACATTAACCCCAATAAAATTTGACCAAATCATGGATTAAAACTCTGGTCTTCCCAAAATCGAAAACTTAGATCGGCATACCTTATTACCAGCGAAGAAAGAGGGGTTCGAACTTTGTAAATTGTATACGAACGCGAAGAGCAAACAATCTGAAATCCGTTTATAGTCTTTTCGTGATTTTAGAGTAGGACTTGATTTGTTTCCATTTATTTTTTTCCTCGCTTTTGTTTCAGATGGGAAAGTCCAGGTATTTTTAAAGGGGGAGTTTCGTGGTGGGTACGACTTCGAAGGCTTGGCAAGCACGGGTTATAGCAGCGTGGGAAACACGGGACTGAAACTTGGCACACACGGAACTGAAGTGGCTTGGCAATCATGTAATATAGAGAATAGGGTGGTGTTTTTCAACGTAGGCTGTATTCTGATATACTTGGCATGTGATGTATTCAATTCTATACAGTGTAGGCTCAGTTGCATGTGTTCGTATTAATTGTAATGAGGTCTGTGTACCAATATTTGAGGACAATTTGTTTACTGTTGGTTTTAGAAGCATGTGCCGTGACTGATAAAGGATACAATATATATAGTCAAAGATTTCAAGATCTTGCTTACAAACACATTTTTTTCCAAAGATTTCTAATCGATTTAAAAGATTTGTCTTAGACAGATTTATTAAAGATTTGAGGTAGGTCGTATACAGATTGTCACTATGATTTTATTTAGGCATTTGCTCGGACTCGGTTTTAAAATTCATAATGATGTTTAATTAAATTAATTCCTTATAAATTTCCATTTATAATTCAAATAGAATATTTAAACCAATTTAAATATTCAGAATTCAACGGCTGAAAATCCGGGTCGTTACATTCCTTCCCCCTTAAAATAATTTCGTCCTCGAAATTGATAAGGTCGAAAAAGATGCTACATACCCTATTACCTAGTTCCAAAAATCCTTTTTTTTATACTTTAAATTCTGAAAAATTTGGCAATATCTCCTCTGCACGACTCAATTGGTACAACCACAACTCGCCTTTCTAAGCCTTCTCCAATTCAAAAGAAAATCAAAAAGCCAAGCGGCTCGCCCCATAGGCTCATAAATCCGTCAAACCCAAGTAATATTGTAAACATGTACCTTTTTTTTGGGCATAATTCTATCTCTTGTATTTGCTTCCATTCAATACCTGCTCAGCATACATATATCCATTTACATTTGGTTTCAGATCAATCCAACTTCCATCTTATCAATTCAGGTCTGATTTCTATTAAAGTCAGTCCACTTACTCAATCTGAGTTTCAATTCTATTCACAATTTAATTCCAAACAACAATATCCAATATATATTCAACTTGCTTATTCTAAGTTGAATTCATATTATTATTTCGAATCTCAACATTTTTGTTTATTTAATTTTATTCGGAATTAATTCTAATCCAATCCGATTTTATTTAACTTATGTTAAATTTCAACTCATTTTATTCTCTTTTACCATTTCAATTTATTTAATTTACACAAGTTAAAATTTAATTTCAAGATTCAAATTCTCGGGTTTTATTTCAAATTAGTTTGAAATCATATATATTTATACATATATATTTATAATCAACTCAATTCAAAACATTTGAATTTCTAAATCATCATGTCATTTTCCAACAAATTTTTTATTCCCAAATCACTATGGTAGCAATCCATCGCTTAGAAACTCGAAAATGAATACCGATAATGTCGCGACCCATTATCAGGATTATTTTCTTATCGCTGAAGTGATTTCAGTGCTTAATAACTTTCAAACATTATTTAGATCGATTCTATTTCCAAAATCCCTTCAAAATAATGCTATATTACCTTTGAAAATAGTTTAGAACATATTTCTAAATATCCGGGAATTAAATTCAAATTCTGAACTAAATCCAATTGTAATTCGGTTTATTTGTATATTCGATTCTTATACAAATATTATTTGATTATATATACGCTTATTATATATACGCTTATCTAAACATTATAATCTTATTTGATTATTATAACCATAACAACCAATAATTCTAGAAAATTATTTCTTTATATCAAAATAGTCTTTGGGCAAAATTATTTAATTTACCCTCTTTTAAAACAATACTGTATCGAATTGCTTTGGTCGAGAGTTTAAAAACACCTATTGGTACAGTTGTACATCCTGTATCGACCAGAATTCATAAACCACTCAACAAACCAGCCAACACAATATAAAACCATTTTTATATCAAATCTACAAATGCGCGCTCTCATTATATATTCCAACTCAATCTAGGGTATTACTAACCCCATCTCTATCGAGTCATGCCACAGAGCCAAGGTTACTACTCAACCTTCAGCTATGATACCAACTATAACGGCCCGCAAATCCGTAGCCTTTGAGTTGACTAATAACAATATACATCCAACCCAAATTGCACAGAAATACGAATCATTATTAGAAAGAAGTTAGAGGATGAGAAATAGAAAGAAAGAAATATTAGAATAGAAGAAAACGAAGATCACAAACTCCAGCGGAAAAAATAAAATATATCAGGTAACATAAACTTTTGAAATACAATCTGTTTTGCATATGCATACCATTATCAGAGCACAACGGCTATCCCTGGAACAGTTATAAACACCTGTTTCCAGATACAACATAGTACACAGCGGAAAATATGATAATCTATAACTAACTGGTGAAGCCTCCTGCTTCAAGCTCCTCCAAGTGAATCTGAAAAATCCCGACTACTTGACTGCCCATACAAATTTGGGCACCCAAGAGTTTAGGGAAGACGACAAAAAAAATAAACTCTGGGTCAGTCATGGGACTGGTGTGAGTAAACTCCAACCATTTATTTAACTTTTTAAAAATCCTTTTAAAAGAAATGATAATCGTAAGACCGATCCACACATAAACACGGATGGTTTTTACCTTACGATAACCCAAAACATATTAATTTCAAAATCTGGTGATATTATAATAATGTCTACATCAAATAAATATAAATCTAATGGAACACTTGCATCTCACGCTCCATATATAATATAAAATCAAAAACCACAGGGCGCTTATTGGAGATTGGATTTCCAACATGACAAGGTACGGGACTACCTGCTGATAGTGTATCTCTAGAGGTGAATACACTGGGTTCAACAAGAACGTCTTGTAACCCGGCCCACACATGACTGACCACTCATTTCGCTTAAGTGTATCGAATGTATATCACCAACGGTTGGGATCAGCAACCGTTTCCCGAAAGGGACAACATCGATAGATTAAAGAACAAATGGAATTTCTCTAGATAGTGACTATACATCTGTAACACCCCGTAATTCTGTAACACTGAGATTCACAAATCAAGGTATAATTAATTCAAAATGAAAGAATTAAGGGAAACGGGTTGCGCCATTGCGTTCGTCTTGAAATTCTGCTTGAAAATGAGTTCGAGTTTGCGTAAATCGGAGTCCGTATGAAGAAGTTATGACTCTCCGAAGTTTCAGGAATTTTTAGAATCGAAAACAACTCGAAATTCAAATTCGAAATTTGAATTCAAACCAAGAAGCGGGCTGGGCGGGAAAATTCCTGCCCAGGACCCAGGTCGACTGGGTAGTCGACCCCCCCTGACCAGGTCGACTGCCTAGTCGACATGGGTGTCGACCTGGGTGCAAAAACCCACTTTTGGGCCTAGGTGCATTCTGATGTACCTGGTCTCGTTTTCTGCCTAGATTCATCCGCCTAATCCTATATAAACAGCCCCTAGTCTCCTTCACTATTCACAAATCTTCTCTAACCTTATGCTGCAAAGATTCTTGGTGAACATGGCTTCTTCTCCTCCTCTTAATTAAATAATAAATAAAATAATATGTAAAATAAATCAAGGCGAGGAAATGCTGCTCAAGACTTTCAAGAGGAGATTCAAAACAAGCTAGGATTCAAGTGAAGATTCAAACGACTTCAACGACTGTTTTTCTACGAATCTCTGTAAGTCGGTTACTTTTTAGATATGAATGTTTTCTCTATTCGTGACATGAAATTAAAGGAATAAAAGAATATGCCAAATCTTTCTATTTGAATCAGTGCTTATATCTTTGGACCTAATTAAGAACTGTTATGATTCAATGATAAATAAGACTGTGACTATGAAACTATGGACCTTAAAACCATATGCCTCTTTGACTATGAACATTGCCTATGACTATGAACATTGCCTATGACTGTGACTCATGACTATGAGAATTATTTCCTTTGACTATGAACACAAGCCTATGCCTTTGATTAGGAAACATAAACTATTGCTTATGACATAACAAGAACAACTGTGATTAAACACCTATGATTCATGACTAGGAAAGTGTTGCTTAAGTTTTGTGACTGTGAAATCGGATCTAAACCCGATTATCTATTCTGTCTATTCTTGATTTTCTTTAGTTTTTGATCTTGGGAATTTACCTATTAAGTTAGGTCTACCCATGTTCTTGAACCTACATCGTTATTCACCCCTTTTTATGTCATAACATTTTCAGATCTATAGGCCTTCGATGTTTTTACATCAATTTATTTCAGTGTAATTCGTTAGGCCTGTAATTAGTAAATTATCATTTTATGCCAGTTATTATGTCTATCTTTTCATAGCATCTTTGGTTCATTCCCTTTTTATCTACGAATCTAGATTTATCTATAATCTAGATTGAATCACGATTATACGAACGATGGGAATACGATTTGGGCAAAATATGAAATTTACTAAAACGTAGTTATAAACTTGGAAATTGGCATAAATTGGGAACATGTATTATGGCATGTTTATAAAAATGCAAATTGGATAAATTTGACATGAATTATAGGATGTGTAATTTGAATCTAGTATTGACTTGTAAATCTAGCATTTACATGAACTGTGAACTAGAAATATTAAGTCTAGTTTGACATGAACTGTAATTAGAATGTTAAATCAGAATTGGATTAGCTAATTTGGCATAATAAGTATATTGGCGTAAATTTGAAATTTGCCATAATTGTGAGTAATTGTCATGTTTAGCAAAATCATGGTTAGTGACACTTAATTTGGTATAGTTTACATACCAAAAAGCATAAATATGATATAGAGGGAAAAATGGGCCATAATAATAAATGTTGACAATTTACATTAAAAGAGTAATTATGAAATAAGTAAATTAGGAATAATTTACTTATAGAATTTGTCCTAAATGAGAAAATGTAAATTTAGACAAATTAAAGGTTTATTAACGACATCTCTTTTAATAACACACCAGAAAGTTTTAGGGTGACAGAGAGGATAGTGTCTAGGCTTGGGTTTGGAAAATACAAGTTTCCTGCTCTCCCTGGCTATCCCTAACTGATCCGACGGACGGGATGGTTACTTTCAATACCTGATTTGAAAATTAATCAAAACCCTTTTGAACTTAGAAAACACGAATATGCCTAACCCGAGGTTAGACTGAGTTGCGATGTAAACCTGCCCGGAACCAACCGGCACATCCAGTATTCGCAACAATGTCTGTCTAATGTGAGTGGTCGCGGCTTTAATTTATTTAGTTAAAGCTAGAACGAGAATGGTAGGGTTAAGTTAACTAAAACACTTAACCAATTCAACATGATAACTAAACCGATGGGTGGGGTTAGGTTCATACAGACACTTAACACAGTTAAGTTAGAATGGGAGGGTTAAGTCCATAGGAACACTTAACCAACTTAACACAGTTAAGCTAGAATGGGAGGGTTAAGTCCATAGGGACACTTAACCAAACTTAACATCGTAACAAGACAAGATTTGTTGGGGTTAAGTAAAATTTAATACACTTAGCCAATTTGATATGTTAGCTGGACTAGACCTAGGGTTAAGTAAACTTGAACACTTAACCATCATAATGTGATAAATGAATAGGGTTAAGTCTAAAACATGAAGGGATAATACTTAACCATTAATAAAGTGTTAGTTAAAACAGATGGGCAAGGTTAAGTTAAAAAGGAACACTTAACCAATACAGGATGAATGAACAGGGTTAAGTAATAAGAAATACTTAACCAATATAACTTGGTTTGTGGTAGGGTTAAGTCAACATGAATTATTGATAACACTTAACCAGTTTATCAGGATAAATGAAGTGGGTTAAGTTAGCTTGAATTGACTAAGGACACTTAACCAATCCAAATTGACGAGAAAGAGAACTAAGTAGTAAACCTTAGTTAAAAGGAGCTAAGTGGTAAACCTTAGTTAAGAAAACAACGATTCTGGAAACTAAGTGGTAAACCTTAGTTAGCAAAACTAAGTAGTAATTCTTAGTATAACACGGGAAGGAGCGAACGTCCGTCTGATTAAAACGAAGGCTCCAACGAATTGGGTTATGAAGCCCGAGGCTTCGAGGGGACGTGAGGGTACTCTTGGTATCCCTCTGTGAGGCTGTAGATGATCCCCCTGGGCTCACAGAGGTTAAGGTCTGCGGTAGAAGAACCAAGGGTATGCCTTCGTTGCAAAATATGGCAACCTAAAGACTAGGATGGACCAGCGTGATTCGGCGAGAAACCGGTAGCCCTGTGATAGCAACTCGTCGTCTACCATCCATCTTGAGTCAATCGAGATACGTGAACCGGAAAGGCGGAGAACTCCAAAAGACCATATACTTGCTATCTAGTTATGGGTGAGGATGGCCATAGGTTAGTGGGGCATAGGGGGCCTGCGTATAGTTCTCATTTTTCAAGGTGTGCCTTTCATTAGTTGAGGGAGGGGTCGAGTGGGACCATAGCCACTGGAATAAAAACAGACCTTAGCATCTGCATCGGCAGATATCTGAAAGCTCCCGACCGAGTTCTGTGTTTCCTGGTTTGCCCTGCCATAGGACTCGGGCCGCACATTACAGGACATGTGCATCTAGACAAGCGATAACGATTCGCGATACATGCGTGGGGAAGTCTAGGAACATATACCACTCTAGGTAGTGTGTCCTAGACCTGGGGTCATCGTTCGACAGGTAGCATAATCCCTAGTTGGACTAGGTGGCATAAACCCTGAATCCGAGAAGCGTTCAGCAGATAGCGTAAACTCTAGTTGAATCTAGAATGCACTTGATAGAAAACCCTAGATTAGATCTAGGTAATAAATAATAAATGTATGCCTGAAGGCAACGGAAACTACAGGGATTGGGATCACGTTATCGTTACCAGTTGGGACACTAGTTAGGTGGTGTAGAGATATAGAAACCAGTATAACAAGGAAATAGCGAAGCGGCGAAGGTATTAGAGCATATCCAGTTTATCTTATCTTAGCATATCTTGTGTTAATCTTGTCTAATCTTGTTGACCCTATCATCATGGTGTTATCTTGTATTCAGTTAATTCATGTCGTTTTGTTTTTCCATGTTCACATGCTAAAAGTAACTGAACTTACTCAGGCTTTATGTCTGACTCTGTTTTTCTTTCGTCTTCTTTTCTTCTGTCCCCCCCCCCCTAGGTAGTAAAGGAGGGAATAGTATAGCTCAGGTTAAGTTGGACTGTCACTCTTTCCCAGCTTGAAGATTTGTCGAAGTTTTGCTTGGATTCTCTTTTCATATGCTTTGGATGGCTCTTGCTACATTGGGGAATATAAATGTTGTTTTATGCTTCTTTATTTTGTAGGATAGATGATACTCTGATATTGTAAAGAAAATCGTTGTACAAACCATTTTATCAATAAAGCAAAGTTTTATTTTCCGCTGTTTTAATTTTTGTCTGTCTTGTAATTCATCTGCATCTTTTACCTTAAAATGCTCCACAGAACTTAGTGCATTCCCTTTGTGAGTGACACTAACGAATGTGGGGTGTTACAACATCCTAATGGGAGGGACCCACATAGCCATGCTGCCTGTCCGATTTTTGTCAATTCCGGGTTGTAAGGCTTGAGGTTTGAATTATCTTCCAGAGCATCTGGCCACCATTCACTTTGAATGCCACATCGTCAGATCCATCGGAAATCACTAATTTATTCCCACAAAAATACTCAGATTGTTAGGCTGAAGAAGTTTCCCTTATATGACAGCAACTTCGTACGTTTGAAGGAATCAACGTACGTAATCCCTTTGGAAATACTCTGTCAGACACTCGTCCATACAAGTTGTCCTGGGTCTGGACAAACCGAAAGCACAGTTCTATTAATCCATCTTGGGCAATTTATACCTAGGATTAACAGAACAGACCTTGCATTTCACTCCGTCTTCAATTATCTTCAGCATATGCTAATTCATAACGCTTATACCAATACGGAGTGGTTTTCAGATATTAAACCTGATCCCGGTCTCTCCATATTGACGGCGGAAAAAGGGTCAAAAACTTCGACAGTCGGTGATTTAACTATGAAAGAAAAATAGGTGTGCAACCAACGATCTTATTTCCAGGTAGGAATTCGATCGATCAATCATCAATCAACATTGCCCCCTTTAAATCAATTCCTTATTATATTATCATTTACAATTCCCATATCCCATCTTTCGTATTCTTCTAAAGCTCGATTTCCTCTCTCGATTCCTTGAAAAAAAACATTTTCAATACTATAATTCCTTTATTCGAGAAAATATCTCTTATTCCAGTTAGAAAACATTTCTAAATATTCACGAATCCTTATTTTTATATTCAGAAAATATATTTTATTAATATCGGAAAATATTTCCATATTCCATTTCTTAATTCCTCGTTAACCAATCATTTCATTTTAACAACAGCGTTACAATCGATGTTTCCCAATATTTGATTTATAAAACATTCTATAAACAACAGCATTACAATCGCTGTTTAGAATTATAGAACACTTATTATAATAACATCGTTAAGATCGTTGTTAAAACAGTTATTATAACGGCAGCGTTAAAATTCCTATTTAGATTTACCAAAACATTTATTATAATGGCAGCGTTTAAAATCGCTATAAAAATGCAACTTGTATTTATCTATTTTATCATCCCAAATTCAAATCTCAGTCGTCGAGTCCCTTAATAAACCCACATCATATGTTATTTTAGTTTCAAATTATGTTTCTAAAACTACTACGGACATCTTCCCTTTTATATAAAGCGACTCGATTTCCTTTCCAAACTTTTATACATTCCATACTTCTGAAATCCAATCCGTTGATTTTATATTTGTAAATAACATCTCAATCCAAATTTCAGTTTACAACTTCTATTTAGAATAAAATGTCTCATTTTTATTACAAACAGTTATAATCTTATTTATATTTTCTTTATGACAATTAGATTCAAAATCTCATTTCAATTACAGATTTCAAAATCCATTTCCCTTTTTCAAAACTTTGAATTTATATTTCAATTTTTCCAAAAATACTTCACTTAATTTATAAACATTAATAATTTACCTCTTGTTTTATCCATTTAAAACAAGTTCTTATTTACAGTTAATTCGAAATTAAATTCCTATATTAGAAATGAATTCCCTGTTAAAATCCCCAATTTATTTTCTTCCTTAGAAAATATTTTTACTTGTCGGTATTTAAATACCAAAATTCTAGGGCCGGGGGAATTCAAACACAACATGATCAATCACCGATCAAATATCACATCGTAGATCATAATAAATAATTAAAACATTAAATAAAATGTTGAGGAACCCAGTTGGATCCCTCCAACCTGTTTCCCTGCATCCACATATGTTAACTAACATAAATGACATCAGTAATAGTAATTTCACATCCTATATGATATATCATGGTGAATAAAATTATTTAACGATCACTGATATAGCTATATTAATCAATTCAACCATTATCAACCATTCATCCAAACAACCATCACGCAGTATAAAATACTGTAAATTAATTTAATACTCGTTTATATAAAAATATAAACGAGGCAGAGTTAGTGAGTTTACTCACCTTGATTTGCAGTTGATGACTCTACTTTTGGTTTCATTTAAAATAAAATGAGCGATTGATTTCATCACGAAATTCCAGTTGTTCTACTTTCAGCCACCTCAATTCCATAACATAGATTTCTTCCTTATGATCCTAACGTGACTGGTGTGATTCAGTTCTGTTCATGAATGAGATAGTTATAACTATTACCAGTTTTAATGAAATATCATTAACCCGTAATAAAAATTTAATTAACCTTTGTAAATCACGTTTAAGTCTTATTACCGCAAATACTTCTTTTCCCCTGTAAATTTCTTCTCAAACTGATCCTCTAGTGTTGTTTCATTCTTTTCTTTTCCGACGAGCCCGTTACCAAAGTTACACACATCGGCGTCAGCTTCTACCTTCGCTTCTCTTTTGTTAAATCGCCCATTTTACAAACGGTCATTACCTTGAACAGCTTGCATCGCCCTCACTTTTCCATTCCAACTTAACACCCATGCTGGCTCATTTGAATCATCACTTACTAGCCTCGGCATACCGACCTCTACTATTCTTCATCATCCTTTCATACTTCCAACCAATTTCAACACGTCACGGCACCTTGTTTCTGTCATAGCCTTAATTATATGTTCACAATTTCTATAGTTTTAAACAATCCCACTTTCTCCTTTGAATGATTATGATTGCATGTCCCTCCTGCTGCAAACACAGCTTCACCATGTTACCAAACTTAACTCCATTCCTCCTCCAAAATAATTTCACCCTTATCTCAATAGATAATGCCTCGACCACTACTATCACTTTCAGTAACTCACTGTACTAAGCACTTTCTCTCACCATACACTACCATGCGAGACCCAATGTCCCTTCTTCACGAACAGAGATCACCGCATATAATTCACGAATAAACTCACATACTTCCTGATGCAAAACTCCTTAACCACAACGTCCTTCTTCTCCAATTCCTAAAACACCAACCGCCTGTGCTACAGAACCAAGAACTCAAAAGTACTACTCAAACAACCTCCTCTTCCACAAACACATCTCCTCCATGCCTCGCGATTTCAACCAACCTACGCAAGCTACAGTAGCAGGTGCGAAGTTATTTCGCACCAAATCCCCTCAAATTTCCACAATTGAACCGCCTGCGATCATCACCTGAGATCACTACGTCCATCCTCCCCACCACCTTGTGATCCTCGACCTGGCACCTTCGTTTGCAGCAGACACCAAACTAAAATACCACGGAAACCTATGAAAATCAGTTATTTAGTGATTCCTCCAACACTAACCCCAATACAATTTGACCAAATCATGGATTAAAACTCTGGTCTTCCCAAAATCGAAAAATTAAATCGGCATACCGTATTACCAGCGAAGCGAGAGGGATTCGAACTTTGTAAATTGTATACGAATGCGAAGAACAAACAATCTGAAATCTGTTTATAGTCTTTTCATGATTTTAGAGTAGGACTTGATTTGTTTCCATTTATTTTTTTCCTCGCGTTTGTTTTAGATGGGAAAGTCCAGGTATTTTAAAGGAGGAGTTTCGTGGTGGGTACGACTTCGAAGGCTTTGCAGGCACGGGTTATAGCAGCGTGGGAAACACGGGACTGAAACTTGGCACACACGGAACTGAAGTGGCTTGGCAATCACGTAATATAGAGAATAGGGTAGGGTGGTGTTTTTTAACGTAGGTTGTATTTTGATATACTTGGAATGTGATCTATTCAATTATATATAGTGTAGGCTCAGTTGCATGTGTTCGGATTAATTGTAATGAGGTCTGTGTACCAATATTTGAGGACAATTTGTTTACTGTTGGTTTTAGAAGCATGTGCCGTGAATAATAAAGGATACAATATATATAGTCAAAGATTTCAAGATCTTGCTTACCAACACAATTTTTTTCCAAAGATTTCTAATTGATTTAAAAGATTTGTCTTAGACAGATTTATTAAAGATTTGAGGTAGGTCGTATACAGATTGTCACTATGATTTTATTTAGGCGTTTGCTCCGACTCAGTTTTAAAATTCATAATGATGTTTAATTAAATTAATTCCTTATAAATTTCCATTTATAATTCAAATAGAATATTTAAACCAATTTAAATATTCAGAATTCAACGGCCGAAAATCCGGGTTATTACACATTAAGTTTGCTAACCAGAACTTGTAAATCGTGCATTTGATCCATGATAGAAACATTATCTTTCATTTGGAATTCAAAATATTTTGAAGTAAGAAACTTATCTGTTCCAATCTTATCGGCCTTGTACTTTGCTTCCAGTGCATCCCAAATTTCTTTAGGCGATTTCAGTGGAGTGTAAAGATCGTATAAACGATCGGATAGGGTGTTAAGAATATGGCCTCTGCACATTAGTTCATCCTCTTCGCGTTTCAGCCTCTTCTTCTTCAAATATTCTGTATCTTTATCTGTCGGCGGAGGAAGTGGCGGAAGGTTTTCATCTAGGACTTAGGAGACTTTGAGAGTGGTAAGAAGGAACTTCATTTTATCTTACCAGCGCGTGAAATTGGTTCCATCAAGCTTGTCCAATCTGACAAAGTCTTGGTTCATGATTTTGAATGCTGAATCTAATCCGTTCTCCATTGCAAATATTGTTTTAAGATTGCTGATATTTCACAGAATCGGATTGGTCTGGATTTGAGGCATGAGATCGCTGTCCTTAAAACTATATCCGCCCCCACTTGGAGTGAGTTTGCTAATAGGTTCAACAACAGATTGTTTCGTAAGATACAACAAAACCAAACTCAGAAACTTAGCAAATGTATGTGAGTTTAAAGGGAGTTCTTACTGGAAAGAAAAAAGATAAAACAGAGAGGAGGAAGTAGGATAATGCGAAGAGAAGGAACAGGATGCATATATAGTTGCGGAACAGGCACGACCGTTTGGAAGCAGTCGTGTACAAACAGACGCGTCCGTCTGTTTAAATTCAAAAAATACGATTGTTGCCAATAGCCAAGTCGCTTCCATACGATCACGCACGCGCCTACGTGCCGCAAGTGCCCAAGTGCCAATCTTTTGACCGTAATAATTTTACAGGCCTAACCAAGCCCACATGCATACCCATTCAAGCCCCTTATTCAAGCCAAAGTCATTTAATTCACATTATCATATACAAGGCAATCATGTATACCTTGGAATAGTCCAAATAACTTGGTGATGTGGGACTTGTTCCCTTCATTAAAACAATCTTACTCAACAAAGTATACGACGACGACGGCATTACTGGAGAGCTGTGAGCATCATCTTGCTTGCTGTTTCATGATCAAGATTGACAATCTTATCAATTTCTGGGACAGCAAGCTCCGCATCACTTTCGGCTGCGATAATCTGAATAATGTTTGCATCATTTTCAAACTTAAAAGTGAATTGATTGCTATCATCCACAATTTCAGTAGCCGAAACTTCATTTTGTACCGTTTCAATTTCTTGCAATTTAAATTGCTCCAGAATTTCTTTTGTGAACATTTCCCAGTTTTCATAGTTAGATGTATTTCTTGGATACTTGAAATAAAAAAAATAATCAAAGGACAATACACTAATTATATTTTTTTATTCGAAAATCACGCGCGCTATTTCCTTCTTTCATCAACAATCTCTCATCGAAGAAAATCTGTATCTCGCCGTCAGTGATCGCGATTCTTATTCTTTCATATTTTCAAATCAATTTTTTTATGATTGCGTAAATCCAACGAGATCGGAATTCGTAACTGAACACACAATCTTGAATGAAAATCGATCTCTCAAGAATCATACAGGAAAATCAATTGCACATTAGGTTTATTTATGATTTTATCGATTCAATTTGTGTTTATCACACGATTCCTTCACTGTTTCCAATAGGTTTTTACTGCTTCTATCGGTTATTCATGGATTCTACTGGTAATTCTAGCAGGTATTAGTTTTTATTTTTTTCATATCTTTTATTTTATTTTAGTTCCTTACTTTTATTCTTGTTTGTCGTTTTTTTTATGTTGTATTTTTTTGTAAATGCATTGTTGAATTAAATCTGCTTTAGATTAAAACTTGTTTTGCTTCAATTAGTATAAATGTTACTTTGATTATATCAGTTTCTACCCTTTCCTTTGAACGTACAACAGTTTGTAGGTATCATTTTAATATTTTTTAAGGTATCATTTTTAGTGCATTACCCATATTTTATTGCTTTTTGGTATCTGTTTGCATCTTTTTCCTTAGCTAACTGATTTTTTTCACGTTACTTATTTCTTCCAGTGGTGAAGTTACTCTTCTTATCGTAGTTGTCTTCAACGATACCTCTTTCAGTGCTCGGTTGTCGGTTAATTGCTCATTGTATGACTTGCAAAATGAAATATGTGAGTATTGGTCTCAACTTACTCCTAAGTCAATTGAAATTAGCTATGTGCTTGAGGATAGAACTAAAATTGTTGAGAGTGGCTCTGATCTTCAAAATATCATTTTATTTCAATTACATAAGAAGACTGCTTTTTTCTGTTTTGATGTTAAGTTGAAGGAATTTCTGTTGGAAAATGTGATTGATGGTTCTTTTGCACTTTCTACAAATGTATTAATTCCTTCGTCTTCTGACCAATGTTTGGGTGCGAACATTGTCGTTCATAGAAAGAGTTACTTAAAAGATTTGATGAAAAGAGGCTCTAAATTTTCTGATTTTACTGGTTTTTGTTTCGGAGGCACCAATGAGTTCAGGGAATTCTTAATGGCCTATCAAATTAAATCAGGTCATGAGTTACATTATCTTAAGAACAGTGCTACTAGGATCACAGCTATTTGCTCATCGTCTTCTTCTGGTTGTCTGTTTAAAGTGCATGCTTCTTGTGATGTTGGCCAACTTAGTAGGTTTTCCATTAGAAATTTGGCTGTTGAACATTGTTGCGGAGGTGGTTTAACAAACTTGAATAACCCTAATCTTTCTAGCTCGTTTGTTAAATCTTGATAATAGATGAAATTAGAGATCATCCGAGTAAGAAACCGAAAGAAATAATGACTGATTTTCGAAGAGAGTTTAATCTAAGTTTGTCTTACTCTTATGCTTACAAAGGAAAGCAACTAGCTTTAATGGAATTGTATGGCAACGGTGAATGTTGTACAATGATTTGTCTTGGTATTTAGGTGCACTACAGACTCACAATCTGGATTCTTATGTCGCTATGAATGTTAACTCTTCTTCAAATCAGTTTGGAAGAGTGTTTGTTGGTTTAGGTGCTTGTATTCGTGGCTTCAAACATTGTCAGCCTATGATATTTTTAGATGGTACCCATTTGAAGGGGAGGCCAGGAGTCTTGATGGGTGCTACAGCGAAGAATGGCAACAAAGGTATTATTTTAAAATAATTTTCGATTTTGCTGAAATACATATGATACCATTTGAATTCTATGGGATCAGTTTTCTTTATTATATTTTCTTAGGTATCAGTTTATTATTTTTTACAGTATCATTTTTTTGTTCTACAGATATTATATATCAGTTTTTTAGGCATTAAGATATCAGTTTGTTCTCTGATTTTTATGTATCGTTTGTAGGTAGGATTTTAATTCGTTTCTAGGTATCAGTTTTTAAGCATTAGTTTTGGTTGTTTGCAGGTATCAGTTTGTATTATACAGTACTTATTTAGCTTTTTGGTAAGTTTGAAGTTATCAGTTTTTTTTCACTCCTGAATTCTTTTTGAATTTTTATTCGTAATTTGTTTGCAGTTTCTTCCCTCTAGCTATGGCCATAGTTTCAATAGAAAATGTTGAGAACTCGAGTTGGTTTTTAACTCATTTGAAGGAAATGCTTAACAAAGATCGTAATTTGGTTTTTATGTCTGATCAACATCAAGGTTTGATTTCTGGTGTTCACGATGTTTTTCCAACTTCATATCATAGTTATTGCTACCTTCACATGGAACAAATTTTGCTTTTTGCTGTTAAGTCCAAAAATGCACACATTTCGATTGTGGAATTGTTCCGGACATGTTCTCGAGCATCTAGTGTTTATGAGTTTGAAGTAGCTCATTCTAAGTTTTTACAAGTTGGTGGTCCTGCAACGTCCAATTTTTTGAGAGACAAACCGTTCGATAAATGGTCTGACTAGTTCTTTCGAGGTAAAAGGTATGGTGAGTACATCTCTAACGTGGCTAAAAGTTTCAATAGTTGGATTTTGGATGAGCGGGCATTACCTATTACATCTTGTTTGGATGGAATATGAATAAAAATCATAGAGCAAATGGCTAAACGTAAAGAGGAATCCCGTTTATGGACTACTATTTTATGTCCAACCATGGAAAATCTATTAAAAGATTTAGTTGAAGAAGGTTTTGGTTGGGATGTATTCAAGGCTTCTGGATTCCTTTTTGAAGTGAAATCTTCAATTTTTCATCGTGTTGATCTTAAAGACCGGACTTGTAGCTGTAATCAATGGAAGGTGATGGGTTTTCCACGTGCTCATGCGATAAAATGCATTAATAAAGTGAAATTAAATGTATATGATTTCATTGAGCACTACTTCACTGTGAAAGCTTACCAATCTTCATACAGTAATATAATTAATCCTATACCTACATATGACAAACCTAATGTTGATTCAAGTAATGATGCATTAATTAACCACCCAAGGATAAACGTGGAGCCGGGAGACCTTCATCAAAAAGAAAAGGAGGACTTGCATATTTCCAAAACAAGCAAAATAGATGTAGAGTGTGCAATGAATATAGCCACAATAAGCGCAATTGTCAAGCATCCAAAAATAAAAACTGATTTTCATTTCATTTGTTTCAGGGATAATATGTATTTGCATTTTTTTTTCAAGTAAACCTGTATACGTTAGCAAATTAGTGTTTGATACTTTGCAAATGTGCACAATAATCTAGATTTTTAATAACAATTCTTCTTAGCTTACTTTTTTCTGTTTTATTTTTACATTGATGTGTTGTTGATATGATGTGATATCATGTTGTTATGATCAACGAAATTCGATCTGCATGTTGAATATATCTTTTAATCTCTTGCATGTATCGATTTATTGAGTTATTCTTTATGTTTCAGTTATCAGTTCTATGTCTTTGTAGGATTCAACATGTGTAGAATTTTTTTGGTATCAGTTTTATAATTTGTTAGAGGTTAGTTTAATTTTTTCTCATCTTCAAAGTCCATGGGTATCTGTTTTTGTATACTGCAGTTATCAGTTTTGTTTTACATTTTTAACTTCAGTTTCTGGTTATCATTTTTTATTTATTGTAGGTAACATTTTTTTAATTCTTACCACTATACTGTTTGTAGTTATCATTTTTTTTTGTATTGTAGTTATTAGTTTTTTATTTTTCTTTAGTTCACAAGATTTCTGGGCAAATACAGATAACTGACAAAAAAATTGTTGTCAGTTCATTAATTTATCACCCAATTCAGTGATTAAACTGTTGGATGTAATGATTTAATGTTTTATTCTTTCTGATTTAATGTGCTAAGTATTTATCATCTTCATATTCTATGGGTATCTATTTTTGTAAAATGCAATTATCAGTTTTGTTTTACAAATATATATTTAGTTTCTGGTTATCAGTTTTTATATATTGTAGGTATCAGTTTTTGATTTTTTTTTTCACTATACAGTTTGTAGTTACCATTTTCTTATTGTTGTAGTTATCAGTTTTATACATTTTGTTTGCTCATAGCACTTCTGCACAAATACAAATTACTGGAAAAAAAAATTGATATCAGCTCAGTAATTTCCCATCCAATTCACCAATGTATGAATATAAAAATTCATCATTATGTACGTAACCAACAATAGTATTTCACACATCAATCCAGTCATTATTGAAATTCAAATCATTATCAGCTGCTTAAATTTAAATCTGAAATAAAAAACACTGTTCTCAAATCAAATACAATATACGACACTGTTTTAGTCATTTTTTCAATCATTTTCTTTTCATCTTTTTGCTCAGTCCAGTGATGAATCTTACCAAATTCCAGCAGCAAGCATGATTGGCTGTGATTTCACGCATAATCAGTGCTCTTATTTTATCTAGGTTCTCTTTTGTGACAATCAACGGAATTTCAGCTCTGTTGTCCGATATCATATTTATGATGACGAATATCCCGCAGTCCACTCTGTATGAATTAAAAGTAATGATGTTCAGAAAAATAAAGTAGAAAATTCAGTTAATTTTCTTGTTAAATTAATACTGATTTCTGTCGGTTACAATCAATTATCAGCAGAAACTGATACTACTTTTGGGTTACCAAAAAAAAACATAAATTTACCTGTCCGAATGCTGTTGTGTGCATGGACCTTGAAAATTTTGTCCTTCTACAATCTTCTTATCTTCAATTTTATTCTCGACCCAAAGTTGTTGTAGAATTTGTTCAACTTTCTTTTGCTGTAATGAACATATTTTAGTACGACTTTATAGAAAATAAAGACATTACAATTTCCCTTACCACTTCATATGCTTCCCTTAAATGAAGATTATTTAAGTCGGTTGATCTTCTTGGTCTTAAAGAATCATAGTGCGCCCATTGCTTGTTTGGATATGCTAATGTCAACAACGTCCAATGATTGTTAAAATGTATTGGGAAATAGATAGTTTCTGTAAATTGTTCAACGATGCTTCTTTTAAGAAAGGAGTAACCAAACTTGTAACAATTGAACTCCTTCCTTCCATAATGCCTTGCTGCGCAGTTCAAATTTTATTTGAATAAGTATTAAGGACGTGAATAATAGAAACAACACCTTTTAAAAATTGTAATTGAACTTACTGTCCTTAGTGTAGACATTGCATAATTTTTTTTTGAAAGGCAAAATTGCGTATTTTCAAGTACAATATAGTAATGACAAAGACTCACTAACTAATACAACTATACAGCTCAAATTACAAAAAACAAAAAATTACACACCTTAGAAAACAACAGAAAACCTTCAACCATTATGCAGAGTCGAACTTCTTCACCAGTTTCTTGTAAATGACATTGAAAAGCTCATTTGAATAATAAACAACACGCCCAAAAACTCTTCTGTTTCTCTCCGACCATAATTCATAACAAAATGTCTTCAAAATCATTAACAAGGCTTTAGTACTATGTCTCTTCCACCTTGTAGCCTTGTATATATTATACCATTCAATTCTGCTATTAGTTATAGGTTTGTAGAAACCACTAACTGACAAGAGCCTCGACCATACCAGAAAAGAATAACTACACTCAAAAAACAGATGGATATTTGACTCCTCAGGAGATTTGTAAAACAAACAAATATTATCAGGCACAATACCAATTTTGAAAAGCTTATCTTTTGTATTAACCGCGTTTGCCATAACCTTCCATAAATGAAGGTTTTCTTTAGCTGAACAACTAGAGTTCCAAACTCTTTTGGACCATGGAAAAAACCTGCTTTTTTCCTTGCAAAAGTTTGTATACTAGTTTAATTGAATGAGTTTTTCCTCCCCAGAAAATACTACTATCACCATTTACACTGAAACTTTCCGATAGATCAGACCAGAGAGCTCTAAGCCTTGCTGAGCTAGTATAACGTAGAATTAGATTGCCTTCATGAATGTAATCTTCAACTATAGCATTCTCAGTAGTACCTGATTGACGCCTCAAATTAAAATCAACTATTGAACTCAGGATCAAACCTGGTTTAACCCAAGGAGAAAACCAGAAAGAAAGTTTCTTAATGAACTTGTAATTACATTGAATGAACGACAAAAAGGAATCCCTTAATTTTAATATATTGCACCAACTCCAGCTTGCATTTTGAGGTACGACCATTGTCCAAAAATGCTTATTCCCAATTAAATTCTTGATAATCCATTGAGACCATAAACTTTCTTCATGTGCAAACAATTTATCAATATAAGATGAAATTGCATATTTATTCCAAAGCGACAAATTAGTAATTCCCAAACCACCAAACTCTTTTGCTTCAAATAACTTGGAAACAAAAATAGGAATTAAACCTTTTGCATATGGATCACCAAGCCATAAGAACCTATTAAGAGCCGATTCAATCATCTGGATTAGTTTAACAGCCAATATATAATGCCGAGACCAGTAAGTTGTGAATGCAAGCGCAACAGACTGAATAATAACAAGCCTTCCAGCCTGAGAA
Organism: Allium sativum; assembly: GCA_030737875.1. Lineage (NCBI taxonomy): Eukaryota > Viridiplantae > Streptophyta > Magnoliopsida > Asparagales > Amaryllidaceae > Allium > Allium sativum. The sequence continues at coordinate 157,759,121 of CM060912.1, forward strand.
AGTTTACAAGCCGGCCATTGTTGAAGCTTGCCAATAATTTTCTCGAATAAAGGTGTACAATTTGACTTTGTGATACGTGAACTGATGAGCAGTAAACCAAGATAAAATGAATTCATTGGAAGCTCAAGCACACCTGAATTATCAATTATGTCCTTCTTCCTAACTTCCGGCAGGCCAGCAACCAAAATATGAGATTTATTGATGCTGGTTTAAAGACCAGTGATTGAGTGGAACAAGCGAAGAGTCTCTAAAACACATTGGATATTATGAATTGATGGCTTAGTAAAAATAACCAAATCGTCAGCAAATAAAAGATGAGTTTCCAATGGATGCTTGCACTTTGGATGTAAATCTAACCTCTTCTTTAAAACTTGATTAGCTAGCAAAGCATTTAGTAATTCCATTATAATAATAAAGATGTAAAGGGATATTAGATCACCTTGACGAACTCCTTGAGTTCCTTTAAAATAACCATGAGGACATCCTTTCCTAGAATAGAATAATGAGGTGAAAAGATCAAAGAATGAATCCAAGCAATAAAAGGAATCGGAAAATTTATTCTTGCTAAAATTGCAAAGATTGAGTGCCATGCAACCAACGCCTTTTTAATGTCAAGTTTCATCATACATCTAGGCGACATGTTAACCCTATTATAACCATACAGCAGTTCTTGTGTTAACAAAATGTTGTCAGAAATAGATCTACCTTTGATGAAAGTTGATTGGTTTGGTGCAATGATGGATGGTAATATCACTTGAATTCTATTTGCAAGGATTTTGGAAATGACTTTATAAAGGACATTACAATAAGAGATAGGACAAAATTCAGAAACTGTAACACCCCATGTCCATTAATGTCACTCTGAAAGGGAATGCATTAACTTTCATGGAGTATTATTGGTGTATAAAACAGAATATAACAAGACAGATACATATATTGGTACTTAAAAAAGTTAGAACAACTTTTATTGCAGCGGAGAAATAGTTTGGTTACAACAACATCAAAAACCTACAATAAAACCAAGTACATTTAATACCCATCTTGACAAATTGTTTTCTAAGTACATAAAGTAAAAACCGTAACCCCAACATAAGTAGCCATAAAAGAGATGAGTTGAACTTTACTTTCAGCAATCCAAGCACTTCCAAAAGAGAGAGAAAGATCCAAATCAAGTCCCACCCTGAGAACCTGGGGAAGGGGGGAAGGAAGAAAAGAAGCAAAAACAAAGGGGGTCAGACATAAAGTCTGGCGAGTCCAATAACTTTAACAATATAATTATTAAAGTAATTAAGATATGGCATAAGCTGGTAAAACAAGGAATGACTGTGAAACAAGTTGGCAAGACAAAACAAACAAGAGGAATATTCTAGCGTTAATCTCGCTCCTAATCACTATAGGATAATTACTATACTGCACCATTACTAGTCACTCTAAAAGTTGATCCCGCCTTCTGAACATAATAATCATAATGGTAGTTTCGTGTACCCCTAGCAGTCTTCATAGGTGCCGCCTGCTCCTATCTCCACTAGTTGTACCCACTACCCTTCCCGTTCCAATTACAACATTTATTCATAATATGGTAGTTGGACTCCTAGTGTGACGGCCCGCCCCGCACCAACCTGCATTTCCTCTGAAGGTGCGCTGTACACATGCCCGACTAGCACGGAACGGTCGCCAAAGAAAGGAAAGAAGAGAATGAACTAACAAAGAACCTGTAGAATGTCTCACAGCGCATGGAACAAAATATAATAATAACATAATCTTGACATAAAACAGGCGAGACAGTGCATAAGCTGAAAACCAAACCAACATAGCAGCGGAAATCCAAATACAGCTTATTACAACTTTCCAAATTACTGTCTCTAAAAAAAAGAAAGCTAAAGTAGAAGATACACTACTAATGCCCAAGTAGTGATCTTCAACAACACAGGGAGAATACTATATGTATCATATGTGGAAGCCTTCTGCTCATCTCCGGATCAGCTACCCGTGCATACCCAGCTAACCTGCCTCTAGTCTGCTCGTGAGAGCACCCAGAGTAATAAGAAGAGACATAAAACTCTGGGTCAGACAAAAAGTCTGGTATGAGCGATAAGCAGCTAAACAGAACAATAACAGGTATACTAAACCATACCTGAACCTGGACCTGCAACCAAAGAGTTAGCACTACATACCGTACAATACTCTAAGGTGTCACTGAACAGATGGTGTAAAGATAACGAGGGTGGGGGTGTGCATGTCATAATGATGGCAAATAAATCAAACATAACAACCATCCTCACATCTCTCACTCAGTGCGTAAAGCATACGATGTCCACCACTGTCAATCACTAGACCCATCGAAGTAGTGACGAAGTTCGACTTGTACAACTACTGCTACTACCAAGCTTACCGCATGGAGTCATGACCAAATCTTTACAAATGACCCCACTTCATTGGTCTATAGCTCTTTAGTCGTACCTAGGCCACTATGGCCCTGAATCCGTTCACGTACTCCCTACACATAGTGATTCAAAGTTACAGACATCGACAACCCCTTAGCACACGTCCCGTAGCGAAGCCCAATCATGAAGCTCACTCATTGGTTCCCAATTGGATCCTGAGTCAAAGCCCCTCATTTGGACTTCCTTTGCATCTCGGTTTTTGGTCGAATTGGAGTTGGTCTTCAAAAGAGGCGTCACGATGAGGTAAAAGTATACATTTGGTTCGGTTCGGTGGTCCCGATCCGGTTCGGGTCGGTGGTTCTGACTAAAGTCTTGGTCCATTCCTTCTCGGTTCGGTCCTCCAGCCCTGGTTCGGTTCGGATGCTCTGTGCCTGGTTCGGTGGTTGCTCCCTCCTAGATGTCCCGATCCGATCCGGTGCCTCGCTCCAACTCCAGCTCCAAGCTTGGTCCTCCGATCCGATCCCTATGCCCTTGCTTCCGATCCGATCCCTGTTGGTCTCTCCGATCCGATCCCCTGCCCAACTCCAATTCTAAGCAAATGACCTCCCTTCTCGCCAAGACTCCTTTAGTGCGAGGTTCCGATCCGGTTATGTTTCTCTGCCCAGTCCACCATCCGATCCGAGCCTTCTATCCCGATCCAATCCGAAACCCTGCACATTTTCCTGCAACTTTTCCAGCGGCTGTTTTACGCCATTCGACGGCGTTTTCGACCAATCTAACACTTCTAGGCAATCACAAAACATACCATACAGTCATAGCAACATGTACAATCAATCATAAACACCAAAACAACAACTATAGCATGTAAAATGGATCAAACGTACCCAATTCCAATATTTTCCCTTAAGCATGTTTAGGCAAAACTAATGATAGGATTAACAAAACTTAGCCAAATCAAACCAAATTTCTAATCAATGGTCTAAAACATTATTTAAGAATTTATAAATATTTTTCCAGAATTTATTTGTGTATAAATTCGCTAATCAACACTAATTACCCTTAATTAACCATAATTAGTGAGGAACTATGCAAATCACTCACCTTAGCCACAAATAAAACCTTTAGAACTGAAACTCTACTAACTATGCAAATCACTCACCTTAGCCACAAATAAAACCTTTAGAACTGAAACTCTACTGTTTGGGCGCGAATAATGCAACACAGCAGCTCTACCTCGATTCTTGTGCTAATCCGCCTTGATTTGATGTTGCTAAGCTTAATCCTTGATTAGAAAGTGATTTGGAGGTGTTTTAGAGGTTGGAGGCCATTGTTAGGGTTTCTAAGAGGTAAGTGGCGGCTAGAAAACTGAAATAGAATGAAAACCTAACTCATTTCAGCCTCCCCTTAACCCTAATCCCGAAATGGGTTATGGGCCCATTCACTAATCACCCTATTTGGCCCGGTTAAGCAGTTTTTCACCTTTCAAACTTTATTTCAGCCATATCTCCCAAACGGTAAGTCCGTTTTTCACATGTGACCACTCTACGGAAAGCTAAACCATCATCCGAAGCCAATGGAAGTGGTTTCAGTTCAAAACTCCATTCCAATCAAAAGTTATGGCCAAAACAAGATCAGCTAGGGGCAAAATCATCATTTAAAAATTGGCAAAAATCATGAACATGGGAAATGACCCCACTAGTCGCTTCCCAAAGCTACATGACCATACGACTTCGTATGTGAAAGAAATAAATATTTTACGATCATTCGATACTTAGAATGCGGGTCGTTACACTCTCCCCCCCACCCTTTAAGAAATTTCGTCCCCGAAATTCCTTAACCCAAAACATACAAAGGATCCCGCATGCCTACCAATCATATACAACAATCAAACATGCAAAACAAACAAACAAGCCTATCCTAGCACGCGGAAAGACTAAATCGAAGTTAAAATCTTACCAGGCGAAGAGTTTTGGATACGTCTTCCTAATGCTCTCCTCTGTCTCCCAAGTACAGTCATTCTCATTCTCGCCCCACTGAACTTTGACTAGATTCACCGCTTTCCTCCGAAGTTGCTTCGTATCGTTCCCAACAATACGCATAGGCTTGCGGTTCCCAACCGTCTCGGGTTCAACTTCGATATCATCCAACTAATCAGGTGAAATAGTCAGATCTGGGTCGTGCACGAACTTCCTTAACTGGGAAACATGAAATACGCTGTGAACTCCTGCCATCTTCTCTGGTAATTCTACTTTGTATGCCAAATTCCCTATTTGCTCAAGAACTGGGAATGGACCAACAAATCTTGGTGCTAACTTGCCTCTCCTGCAAAATCGTATCACACACTTCAATGGAGAAATCTTGATAAAAACCAAGTCGCCAATGGAGAACTTAAATTATTTTCTCCTCTTATCAGCATAACTCTTCTGCCCATCTTGGGCAGCCTTCATTCGTTGTCGGATAACTTTAATCTTAGCTGAAGTTTCTCTTATCACATCAGGTCCAAGCACAAACTTCTCACCAGTTTCTACCCAACATGACGGTGAGTTGCACGGTCTTCCGTACAAAGCTTCAAAAGGAGCCATACTGATACTGGATTGATAGCTATTGTTATATGCAAACTCTACTAGATGCAAATGGTCATCCCATGATCCACCAAAATCCAATACACATACTCTCAAGAGGTCTTCTAACACTCGATTCGCCCTCTCTGTCTGTCCGTCAGTTTGAGGATGATACGCGGTACTGAGATGTAATTCTGATCCTAACGCCTCTTGCAAGCTCTTCCAAAATCCACTAGTGAACAACGGATCTCTATCACTCACAATGCCTTTGGGTATTCCATGAAATCTCACTACCCACTTTACATATAGTTCAGCTAACTTAGCTGTTGTCCTGTTTGACTTGACGGGCATAAACCTTGCACTCTTAGTCAGTCGGTCCACAATCACCCAAATGCTATCATGGCCCGATCTAGTCCTTGGTAACCCATCAATGAAATCCATTGACACTTGTTCCCATTTCCATTCTGGAATTTCTAATGGTTGTAGCAACCCACTAGGCTTCTTTTGCTCAGCTTTAACTAGCTGGCAATTCATGCATTTGGATATAAACTTCCCAATGTCTCTTTTCATCCCTTCCCAGTAGTAGGTCTGCTTCATGTCTCGGTACACCTTGTTACCACCGGGGTGTATAGTCAGTTTTGAGTGATGACATTCTCTAAGCGCTTCATCTCTCAATCCATTGACATTGGGTACAACTAGTCTTCCATTCTTCCTAAGTCATCCATCTCGATCAAGCACATACTTGTTCATCTCTCCGTCGATTCCCATCTCTAACTTTGAGATGATTTCCAATAGGTTAGGATCTCACCTCTGACTGGAACCAATCCGCTCAATCAAGGTGGGTCTGATCGTCAAACTTGCTAACATTTCTGGATCCAACCCGCACTTTGGTCTGAAATCATACCCAGCGATGTACTCCAGTTGTTTCCATTCTAGAAACATAGCCCCTAAACTGGCATGTCTCCTACTCAATGCATCAGCTACTGCATTGCCCTTTCCTGGTGTGTATGCGATATCGAAATTGTAGGAAGCTAAGAATTCTAACCATCTTTGCTGTCGGAGATTTAGATCCTTTTGGGAAAAAAGATACTTTAACGATTTATGATCGGTAAACAACTCGAATCTTTCTCCCAAGAGATAATGTTTCCACATCTTCAATGCGAACACGATCACTGCCAGTTCCAAATCATTGGTGGGGTATCTTTTCTCGTGCGGCTTCAGTTGCCGACTTGCATAAGCTATAACCCTACCTCCTTGCATCAATACAACACCTAGCCCAGTGTCACATGCATTTGTATATACCGTCATTTCTTCATTCCCCTTAGGAATGACTAACACTGGTGCACATGTCAACTTTTCCTTTAGGCTCTTGAATGCATTCTCGCACTTTTCGTCCCAGACGAAAGCTTGATTCTTCTTGGTCAACTGAGTCAACGGTGCTGCTATCTTGGAGAAGTCTTGGATAAACTTACGATAATATCCAGCTAATCCCAAGAAACTTCTTATGTCCGTTGCATTCTTGGGCGTAGACCAATCTTGTACCGTAGCCACCTTCGCAGGGTCCACGACAATACCATTCTCTGAAACAACATGGCCCAAGAATCTCACTTCTCTCCTCCAGAAGTAACACTTATAAAACTTTGCTTTCAACTGGTGTTTTCTCAACACCTCCATCACTATCCTCAAATGTTCCTTGTGTTCTTCCTCTGTCCTCAAATAGACCAAAATATCATCCACAAACACAAGGACAAACTTATTCAATTGATCTCTGAATACCCGACTCATAAGATCCACAAAGTATGTTGGGGCATTGGTCAGCCCGAATGGCATGACCAACCACTCATAAAACCCAGACGGCGTCCGGAATGCCATTTTACCTATACTCTCAGCTTCCACTCTAAGCTGATGAAAACCTATCGCGAGATCCAACTGGGAGAATACTCTTGCGCCACTCAACTGATCAAACAAATCATCTATTCGTGGTAGAGGATACTTGTTCTTCCTCATCACTTTATTCAACTCGCGGTAGTCTACACACAAACGAAGGGAACCATCCGCCTTGGTAGCAAACACAACTGGTGCTCCTTATTCAGAAACACTCCTTCTGATAAATCCCTTCTTCAAAAGATCTCTGACTTGCACCCCGAGCTCTCACTGCTCCCTTGGTGCCATACGACGAAGTGGCATCACTATAGGTCTGGCATCTTTCACTAAATCAATACGGAACTCAATCTCTCGGTGTGGTGGAAGCCCGGTCACTTCGTCAAAGTCGTCCGGATACTGGCCAACCATGGGCAAACCTGACAACTCACTATGCGGGATGTCGAGGGAATTTAGAAAACTAGCCATTACCCCATCACCGGGTCGACCACCAAACACTACCCTCCGCCCATCATCCGCTCTAGCTGTCATCAAAAAGCCCTCATAGTCTACCACCACCCTGTATCTTTGGAGCCAATCGACTCCCAAAATAATGCCAAACCCAGTAAAGCCCAAAACAAAACAATCACAAACAAACATGCCTCCATGACTCGATAAGACCACATTACGACAAATCATGCTAAGGTTAGTTGAACCACCAATCGGGTTCGTCACTACTAAAGGTCTATCGACTATCTCAGGCTCCAATCCCAACCCATCTACCAGGTCACTAGATATGAAAGAACTGGAATCCTCGGTATCAAACAAAACTCTAACAGGAACATCATAAACAGAAAGCATACCTTGGATAATGACATTCTTTCCCTTCTCCGCCGCAGTTGGGGCATTCGACGAAGACGAAATAGCATTAAGGGCATATGCTTTCACCATTTGCTTTTCTTTAGGGGGTTGCGGACACTTGTCCTTGTGATGTCCCACTTGGCCATAGTTGAAGCACTTCCTATCCGCTGGCTTAGCCCGATAATTACTAGCATAATGGCCCTTCTTACCACAGCTGAAGAACTCAACATCTTTCTTATTCTTTTTCTAGCCATCCTTATTCTGGTTCTGCTTCCTCTTATTCTGAGGACCACTCTTGCCTCCACCACTTGCTTGTGGCTTTGGCTCCTCTGCAGATGCAACCTCAGTCTTCGACTTAGGGTAAAGACTCTCAGACCTCAATGCTTTCCCCACGATCGATTCAAACGTCTCATCGATGTGGTTGATAAGCCTTTCCCCCAAGTACTGATCCAAGCCAGTTATGAACTTCTCGTTCTTCTTGTCGGCAGTATCAATAAGAGATAACCCATACTTCGACAAAGTGTCGAATTCGACAATATACTCCGAGACAGCTCTACCATTCTGCTTGAGTTCCAAGAATTTCTTAAACAACACTGACTTCTGAGCAGCTGGAATGAACTTATCACTAAAGCGAACCTTAAACTGCTCCCAAGTAATCTGATCCTCGGGAGTAGCTGCCTTTATAGCATTCCACCAATTCATTGCCCGTCCTTGCAGCTGACGGGATACTAGCCTTCTCTTCATCGCATCCTCGATACCCAAGTCTTCGAAGATACGCTCGCAGCTATCCAACCAATCCTGAACATCTGTAGCCGACTCCGTTCCATGGAACGGCTTCCCACCAAGACTAGTATAATCCTTGTTCAGCTTGGTGAAATCGGCCCTAGGCGCCTGCACTATTGGACCAGCACCATTACCATTATTGGGAGCTGCCCTCTGTACATCCCTCAGCATCTCTCTCATGAGGTCAGTAAACATCGTCCTCATGTCAGCAGCATTCCCATTATTGGCTCCTATACTGGCACCTCTTGCGTACCGGCTCATCGTTCAATCTGTAAAGAGAAAACGATTAACCATCTCCATAGTGGTGCTAGTGCAGTGCGACTTCATCCTTAACTATACTAATAGTATATATATATAGCTTTTGAAAACCAAAATAACCACAAATACGCACTCTCATCTACGTATACTATCTCTCCCTGATGACTTCCCTAGGTTAACTAGGTAACCTAGAGCTCTGATACCAAGTGTGACAGCCCGCCCCGCACCAACCTGCATTTCCTCTGAAGGTGCGCTGTACACATGCCCGACTAGCACGGAACGGTAGCCAAAGAAAGGAAAGAAGAGAATGAATAACAAAGAACCTGTAGAATGTCTCACAGCGCATGGAACAAAATGTAATAATAACATAATCTTGACGTAATACAGGCGAGATAGTGCATAAGCTGAAAACCAAACCAACATAGCAGCGGAAATCCAAATACAGCTAATTACAACTTTCCAAATTATTGTCTCTAAAACAAAAGAAAGCTAAAGTAGAAGATACACTACTAATGCCCAAACAGTGATCTTCAACAACACAGGGAGAATACTATATGTATCATACGTGGAAGCCTCCTGCTCGTCTCCGGATCAGCTACCCGTGCATACCAAGCTAACCTGCCTCTAGTCTGCTCGTGAGAGCACCCAGAGTAATAAGAAGAGACATAAAACTCTGGGTCAGACAAAAAGTCTGGTATGAGCGATAAGCAACTAAACAGAATAATAACAGGTATACTAAACCATACATGAACCTGGACCTGCAACCAAAGAGTTAGCACTACATACCGTACAATACTCTAAGGTACCACTGAACAGATGGTGTAAAGATAACGGGTGTGGGGGTGTGCATGTCATAATGATGGCAAACAAATCAAACATAGCAACCATCCTCACATCTCTCACTCAGTGCGTAAAGCATACGATGTCCACAACTGTCAATCACTAGACCCATCGAAGTAGTGACGGAGTTCGACTTGTACAACTACTGCTACTACCAAGCTACCACATGGAGTCATGACCAAATCTTTACAAATGACCCCACTTCATTGGTCTATAGATCTTTAGTCGTACCTAGGCCACCATGGCCCTGAATCCGTTCACGTACTCCCTACACATAGTGATTCAAAGTTACAGACATCGACAACCCCTTAGCACACGTCCCGCAGCGAAGCCCAATCATGAAGCTCACTCATTGGTTCCCAACTGGATCCTGAGTCAAGGCCCTCATTTGGACTTCCTTTGCATCTCGGGTTTCGGTCGAATTGGAGTTGGTCTTCAAAAGAGTCGTCATGATGAGTTAAAAGTATACATTTGGTTCGGTTCGGTGGTCCCGATCCGGTTCGGTTCGGTGGTTCTGACTCATGTCTTGGTCCATTCCTCCTCGGTTCGGTCCTCCAGCCCTGGTTTGATTCGGATGCCCTGTGCCTGGTTCGGTGGTTGCTCCCACCTAGATGTCCCGATCCGATCCGTTGCCTCGCTCCAACTCCAGCTCCAAGCTTGGTCCTCCGATCCGATCCCTATGCCCTTGCTTCCGATCCGATCCCTGTTGGTCTCTCCGATCCGATCCCCTGTTCAACTCCAATTCTAAGCAAATGACCTCCCTTCTCGCCAAGACTACTTTAGTGCGAGGTTCCGATCCGGTTCGGTTTCTCTGCCCAGTCCACCATCCGATCCGAGCCTTCTATCCCGATCCGATCCGAAACCCTGCACATTTTCCTACAACTTTTCCAGCGGCTGTTTTACGCCATTCGACGGCGTTTTCGACCAATCTAACACTTCTAGGAAATCACAAAACATACCATACAGTCATAGCAACATGTACAATAAATCATAAACACCAAAACAACAACTATAGCATGTAAAATGGATCAAACGTACCCAATTCCAATATTTTCCCTTAAGCATGTTTAGGCAAAATTAATGATAGGATTAACAAAACTTAATCAAATCAAATTTCTAATCAGCGGTCTAAAACATTATTGAAGAATTTATAAATATTTTTCCAGAATTTATTTGTGTATAAATTCGCTAATCAACACTAATTACCCTTAATTAACCATAATTAGTGAGGAGCTATGCAAATCACTCACCTTAGCCATAAATAAAACCTTTAGAACTGAAACACTACTGTTTAGGCGCGAATATCAATGCAACACAACAGTTCTTCCTCGATTCTTGTGCTAATCCGCCTTGATTTGATGTTGCTAAGCTTAATCCTTGATTAGAAAGTGATTTGGAGGTGTTTTAGAGGTTGGAGGCCATTGTTAGGGTTTCTAAGAGGTAAGTAGCGGCAAGAAAACTGAAATAGAATGATAACCTAACTCATTTCAGCCTCCCCTTAACCCAAATCCCGAAAAGGGTTATGGGCCCATTCACTAATCACCCTATTTGGCCCGGTTAAGCAGTTTTTCACCTTCCAAACCTTATTTCAGCCATATCTCCCAAACGGTAAGTTCGTTTTACACATGTGACCACTCTACGGAAAGGTAAACCATCATTCGAAGCCAATGGAAGTGGTTTCAGGTCAAAACTCTATTCCAATCAAAAGTTATGGCCAAAACAAGATCAGCTAGGGGCAAAATGGTCATTTAAAAATCGACAAAAATCATGAACATGGGAAATGACCCCCTAGTCGCTTCCCAAAGCTACATGACCATACGACTTTGTATGTGAAAGAAATAAATATTCTACGATCATTCGATATGTAGAATGCAGGTCGTTACACCTAGCTGTCTTCATAGATGCCGCCTGCTCCTATCTCTATTAGTCGTACCCACTACCTTCCCCATTCGATCGGCTCCCTAACTCGTAGATACCCGTGATGGTCCCACAGTGGGGTGTATTACTTCCCAAAGTGGAAACTCGATACCACTAAAGATGCACGGCTTATATCTACACGATGCAACAACGTCTTACCTACCAGCCCGGACTCACGCACGCACATGACCCCGTTGGACTTGCGTTGCCACCGTTAACCCGTTTTAACCTCTTACAATCAAACCCAGTAAGCGTGTCCTGTTTTCGATCTAGATCGAGCCCACTTAGATACTAAATGGGTTACAGGTTGAAAAGGGTCCCCACACTTGACACAAGCTTTCCACCTATGCTTGGTCCCCACTAGGATTTCCCACTTAACCCCCTCTTATTCATGTCTTCTTACATGTTTCAACTTGGTTAAGTGTCTATAATTATATCCCACATGTCACCGATGTTACCCACTTATCAAATCAACATGTGTTATTGGTTAAGCTTGTCTTAACCCTATTCGCTTATCAGATCAATATATATTTTATTGGTTAAGCTGGTCTTAACCCTATCCACTTATATATTATTGGTTAAGTTGGTCTTAACCCTATCCACTTATATATTGTTGGCTAAGTTGGTCTTAGCCCTATCCACTTATCAGATCAATGTGTATTATTGGTTAAGTTTGTCTTAACCATATCCACTTATCAGATTAATACATATTATTGGTCAAGCTGGTCTTAACCTTACCTACTTATTAGATTATGATTAAGTACATCTTAGTTCACAGATACATTGGTTAAGAGAATAACTCCCTAAATATCAACCCCGAAGACCGAAATCAACATCAGATTGGTACTCAGATTACTCAACTCAACCAAACTTCAGTTCGTCATTCATACTCGTCTTTGATCAGCATTAATTAATTATTAATGCACAGATCTCTCACAATAAGTCGATTGCTTGTGGCGGCTGGATATGCCGGATGGTTCTGGGCAGACTTCCACCATAAGCCAGACTTAACCTCGTGTCTAAGCATCTTTTAATTATGCCTACGACCTCTCACATTAAACTAGCGTTTGTGGTTGTTGGATGTGTCGGGCGGGTCCGGGCATCTTATACCACAAACGAGTCCAACCTCGTTTCTTAGGCATTTATTACGCATTTAATTTATGCCTTTAACCTCTCACATTAGACTACCGTTTGTGGTTGCTGGATTTGTCGGGCGGGTGCGGGCAGTCTTATACCACAAACGAGTCTAACCTAGTGTCTTAGGCATTTATTATTACACATTATTATTCAAACCCAATTATAATTAATATCCCTATTTCAAATTGTCAATAACTTCCAAATTAATCTATGTACATAATTGTCTCCTAAATTATGTCCATAATTTCTATGCATATAAATTAGGCCAATTAATGTCTCAAATTTATTATATGCCTTTAAGCCATTTTTATGCCAATTTTCACAATATTAATATTTAATATTTTCCCATTGCCCCCACGTTGTTCGTACGTGTAATACCTATAATACTTAGGCTCGCAAATAGCCTAATCTCACAAAAACACCACAACTTGCATAACACGTAAAAATAGATCTAACTTGCAAATAAAAATAGGCTAGCATGGATCAAAATTCGCATGATTATAATTTATATAATCATAAATTTGCATAATCAATAACTTGCATAGGCAATAGGCATAATTTGCATAAACTACAAAATGACATGAATCAAATTATATAAGATATGATTTGCACAGATCTATACACATAAAGGTGAACTTGCATATATGAACATGGTTTTCGCATAAACTTGCATATGATCAACATGCAAACTTGTATTAAACTTGCATATGCAATTTAGACATGTAAATTAAGACTTACATATGATTCGCATACAATCTTACTTATAAACTAGCATATGATTCACATCCAAACTTATATATAAACATGCTTATATAATTTAGACATGTAAATTAAGATTTACATTTACACTTGCATACGATTTAGACATGTAAATGTCACAAAATGAATCAAATCTAGCATATGTGTTTAGACATATGAACCAACATCATGAATTTAAATACGTAAACTAATAGAACACGTTTTACATATAAACTCGCATGTATATATATACTTGATTCACATATAAACTTGTGTATAATTTTCATACAAACTTGCATAAGATTCGCATACAAACTAACATATGATTTACATCCCAAACTTGCATATAAACTGATGTCATAAAATGAATCAAGCTAAACATATGTGATTGGACATATGAAATAGATCTACTAACATAAGTTAACAAAACCGTCATATGTTCACAAACAGGCGATAACAAAATTAAGCAACGTCACATAATTCAATAGGCATGTTCTCATAATCCAAATTATAACTCATCATAATTAATTTATTAATTATTTTGTGAAAGAAATTGTACTCACAAAGACGGGTTAGAGAAGAGAATGATTCGTTCGTCTTTTGTATTAGAATTCTAACTTGCAAATCCCTAAGCTTTAGGAAGAAGAACTATTTTAGCAGCAACATGGTGTCCAAGAGACTAATTTAGCTTAGGTTTAGAGTTTGAGTCTAAGCATGCTTTTATAGAAGTTTAAATCGACCTAAGCCGTTAGATTATCATAGAAGCAATCACAACCGTCCAGGCTAGATAGAGTTATCTAGAATTGCCACCTATGCCCTAGTGACTCAGCAACAAGTCAGGATCGTCTCATTTCAGATCTGCCTCGGGGGTAGGTCGACCCCTAGGTCGACCCCCAGGTCGACCCCTTGGTCGACCTGTGTAGGGGAGGTCGAGCCCCTGGTCGACCTGGCCTTGGGCAGGAGAAATCCCGCCTAGCCCGCTTCCTTGTTTGAATTTTGAATTTCGAATTTTTATTCTGAACTATTTTAATTTATATAAAATTCCTAAAACTTCCGAGTGCCATAACTTCTACATACGAAGTCCGATTTACGAAAACTTGGACTCTATTCCAAGAAGAATTTCGAGATGAACGCAGTGGCATAACCCATTTCCCTTAATTCTCACTTTAACAATTTAATATTCTTAAATTCGTTCTTTTAATAGTCACAGAAAATTCAGGGTGTTACATTCTCCCCTCCTTAAAGGATTTCGTCCCCGAAATCTTCAAGCCAAGAAGAATGTATATCCTATCATCCAATCATCCATCTACTCAACCATCAAACACAGGCATCCATTGTCCTTACAAGATTTCTAATGCTGTATGAACATACGCAAAAAGTGTGTGTATATGTTCCTTATCCTATGCAAAATCAGGCGGTCTACTAATTCAGTTGACCTCCTTAATGCAAATCATGATAGTGCCATGCGTCCATTATGTATGTGAAAGAATCCTAACGATACATATTATTTCTACATGTATGCACAACCATTCATCAAAATGCAGCATCCTATGATAACCCAACCACTACACATCCATTAATTTAAATATGTACACATATTTATATGCAATATGATAGTGATTGAGCCGATCTAGTGCCTAATGTGTGTGTACATGCATCCACTAGCAACCACTTGCATCCATTTGCATCCACCAAACATAACATGTCTCAAACACATGCTTACAACCATAGGGTTTTTCCTAACTAAAGATCGAAGATATCATCGCAAAGACATATTAAACGATAGGACAAGTATCAACAAAGCGGTAGAGAAAGGAGAAGTTAAAAACATACCCTCAAAAAGGAAAGGGTACAACGTACGCATCTTGTCTTCCGCCTCCCAAGTCGCGTCTGCTTGATCATCTCCCCATTGCACTTTGACCAATTTGACCTCTTTGTTGCGTAGCTTTTTGACTTCCGATCCGAGAATGCGTGTAGGAGCTCGTCTAACCGTGGCATTTTGCTCTACTTCCACTTCTTTGAGCGTGCTCGACTCCACCACTTCCGCCGTAACATGTAAACGCTTACGCAAATGCGAAACGTGAAACACGTCATGAACACCACTAAGCTCATCATGTCCCTCCAAAATCTAGGATACATAACCTCAAAATATCTTCAAGGATTCTATTCAAACCTTTCCGTCCGTCCACCCGTGATGATAAGCGATGCTCGTACTTGCCGCCTTTTGCATATCACCTTTTCCTCTTGCATTGAAAACTGCTCCAAGCCCTATCCCACAAGCACCGGTATACACTGTGAATGACTTACTCCCATCTGGCAAAACTAAAACCGGAGCTGTCGTCAGAGCCCTCTTCAAATGTTGGAAAGCATCGTCACAGTCAACATCCCAAGTAAAAGTCAATTTCTTCTTCGTTAACCGAGTAAGTGGGGCTGATATCTTCGTGAAGTCCTTAATGCACTTCCTATAATAACCAACCAATCCTAAAAAAAGATCCTTACTTCTATTGCGTTCTTAGGAATCTTCCAATCTTGGATTGCTACCACCTTTGCGGGGTCCACAGCTGTCCCTTCCTTAGAGACCACGTGTCCTAAGAACCTCACTTCTTTTCTCCAAAAATGGCATTTGGAGAACTTATCTTTGAGTTGATGCGCTCGTAGGGACTCTAAGACTTCCCTAAAATGTAGGGCATGCTCTTCCTCGCTTCTAGAGAAAATCAAGATATCGTCCACAAAGACTACCACAAACTTGTTTAGAAACTCCCTAAACACCCTACTCATTAAGTCAACGAAGTATGCGGGTGCATTCGTCAAACCAAAAGGCATGATGAGCCACTCGAAGAAACCGTCAGGTGATCTAAATGCAGTCTTATCTATGCTGTCTTCTTCCACCCTTAGCTGATGAAATCCTGTAGCCAAATCCAGCTGCGAGAAAACCGAAGTACCAACCAACTGATCGAATAAATCATCTATCCTTGACAATGGGTGTCTGCTCTCCTTTGTGAGCTTATTCAGCTCTCTATAGTCCACGCACCATCTAGATGAACCATCAGCCTTTGTAGCAAAAACAACCGGAGCACGCCATTCTGAAATGCTTCTTCTTATGAACCCCTTCTCAAGCAACTCCTTTACTTGCTTACTAAGTTCTCTTCTCTCTCTCTCTCTCTCGTAGCCATGTGGCGCACCGGTAATGCAACTTGCTTTGCATTATCTACAAGGTATATACGAAAGTCTATCTCGTGCCTCGGGGGTAAACCCCGAACTCCACCAAAGATATCACCGTATTCACGGACCACACGAACAAATTCCAAATCATCGTTGGACGCGTCAAGAGATTCTAGGTAGCTAAGTAGCACCGGATATCTAGGGTCACAAGAAATATCAAGGGTCTTTCTACAACGAGTCAACAATCTAACTACCCTTCTTTCACAGTCTCGGATGGCACCGTATCTGGCTAGCCAATCCATGGCTAGAATCACGCCGTAACCCATGAAGCCAAGAACGAAGGCGTTGCATTCAAACCCAACGCCCAAGATAGACACTCTCAAATCCCGACAAATCATTGAAAGATGAGCCGAACCACCAATAGGATTTGAGACTACTATGGGATCTGTAACTAGACTAGTATTTAGGTGCAGTGTTTCAACTAACGAAGCAGATACAACCGAGTGTGAAGCACCATAATTCAAACAAGGTTCGAACAGGATGATCAAAAAGAAAAAAACAAACTTCTAACCAAGATATTTCTACCTCTATTAGGTATGCCAGCCGTGAGGGAACGCGTCTGCCCTCCAGAATATCCTGTACTTTGTCCTTACCTTTGCCTTTTGCTTCTTTGGACGATCCTAATAAGATGTCCTGTTTCTTTGTAACTATAACAACTAGTCTTCTTCTCCTTTCTAACGTCTTTATTTAAGTAGTCAGGTATTTCATAAGTGTGGCCCTTCCTTTTCTCTTGGCCCCTTGTTATCCTTACTGCCTTTCTTTGGATCTACTTTCTTATGGTGTGCCCTATCCATGTCTCTCCTGCACATTCTCCATTCGTGACCTCCCACCAAAATGAGGCTTCGTCCTTGATTAACCAAGCAGCTAATTGAACCTTCCTCCCATCGTCTATCTTAAAGGTACCAACAAGTCCTCCACTTCCTTTTAGCTTTGACAAGCGTCCTAGTCCCATGAAGCGGTTTTCCGCCCATTGTACGGAAGTTCTTACATATCTTAGAAAAAGCGTCTACATGTGGAGGAAGAAATTCAAAAAGGAAAGAGGAAGAGATTCAAAACGGAGAATCAAAGGAAAGATATATAGCTCTTGGGGGTTATGTTTTTAAAACAAACTTTTCTTTTGAAAATACTCTCCTTGAAACATATTTTTGAAAGTATTTCTTTATAAAATGCTTTTGAAAAACAGTTTTTTTTTTAAATCTCGTATCTGTTCTGTTAACCTCCAGCTCTGTTATCACGTGTAACACCCCATGTCCATTAATGTCACTCTCAAAGGGAATGCATTAACTTTCATGGAGTATTATTGGTGTATAGAACAGAATATAACAAGACAGATACATATATTGGTACTTGAAAAAATTAAAACAACTTCTATTGCAGCGGAGAAATAGTTTGGTTACAACAACATCAAAAACCAAGAATAAAACCAAGTACACTTAATATCCATCTTGACAAATTGTTTTCTGAGTACATAAAGTAAAAAGCATAACCCCAACATAAGTAGCCATAAAAGAGATGAGCTGAACTTTACTTTCAGCAATCCAAGCACTTCCAAAAGAGAGAGAAAGATCCAAATAAAGCTCCACTAGCACTAGTCCCACCCTGAGAACCTGGGTGGGGGGGGAAGGAAGAAAAGAGGCGAAAACAAAGGGGTCAGACATAAAGTCTGGCGAGTCCAATAACTTTAACAATATAATTATTAAAGTAATTAGGATAAGGCATAAGCTGGTAAAACAAGGAATGACTGTGAAACAAGTGGGCAAGACAAAACAAACAAGAGGAATATTTTGGCGTTAGTCTCGCTCCTAATCACTATAGGATAATTACTATACTGCACCACTACTAGTCACTCTAAAGTTGATCCCGCCTTCTGAACATAATAATCATAATGGTTGTTTCGTGTACCCCTAGCTATCTTCATAGGCCGCCTGCTCCTATCTCCACTAGTTGTACCCACTACCCTTCCTGTTCTAATTACAACATTTATTCATAATATGGTAGTTGGACTCCTAGCTGTCTTCATAGGTGCCGCCTTCTCCTATCTCTACTAATCGTACCCACTACCTTCCCCATTCGATCGACTCCCTAAATCTTAGATACCCGTGCTGGTCCCATAGTGGGGTGTATCACTCCCCGAAGTGGCAACCCGATACCACTAAAGATGCACGACTTATATCTACACGATGCAACAACGTCTTACCTACCAGCCCGGGCTCACACATGCACATGACCCCGTTGGACTTGCGTTGCCACCGTTAACCCGTTTTGACCTCTTACAATCAAATCCAGTAAGCGTGTTCCGTCCTCGATCTAGATCGAGCTCACTTAGATACTAAAAGGGTTACTGGTTGAAAAGGATCCCCACACTTGACACAAGCTTTCCACCTATGCATGTTCCCCACTAGGATTTCCCACTTAACCCCCTCTTATTCATGTCTTCTTACATGTTTCAACTTGGTTAAGTGTTTATAATTATATCCCACATGCCACCCATGTTACCCACTTATCAAATCAACATGTGTTATTGGTTAAGCTTGTCTTAGCCCTATCCGCTTATCAGATCAATATATATTTTATCGGTTAAGCTGGTCTTAACCCTATCCACTTATATATTATTGGTTAAGTTGGTCTTAACCCTATGCACTTATATATTGTTGGCTAAGTTGGTCTTAGCCCTATCCACTTATCAGATCAATATGTATTATTGGTTAAGTTTGTCTTAACCCTATCCACTTATCAGATTTATATATATTATTGGTTAAGCTGGTCTTAACCCTACCTACTTATTAGATTACGATTAAGGACATCTTAGTTCATAGATACATTGGTTAAGAGAATAACTCCCTAAATATCAACCTCGAAGACCGAAATCAACATCAGATTGGTACTCAGAGAATTACTCAACTCAACCAAACTTCTGTTCGTCATTCATACTCGTCTTTGATCAACATTAATTAATTATTAATGCACAGACCTCTCACATTAAGTCTATTGCCTGTGGCCTGCTGGATATGCCGGACGGTTCCAGGCAGATTTCCACCACAAGCCAGACTTAACCTCGTGTCTAAGCATCTTTTAATTATGCCAACGACCTCTTACATTAAACTGACGTTTGTGGTTACTGGATGTACCGGGCGGGTCCGGGCAGTTTTATACCACAAACGAGTCCAACCTCGTGTCTTAGGCCTTTATTACACATTTAATTTATGCCTTTGATCTCTCACATTAGACTACCGTTTGTGGTTGCTGGATTTGCCGGGCGGGTCCGGGCAGTCTTATACCACAAACGAGTCTAACCTCGTGTCTTAGGCATTTATTATTACACATTATTATTCAAACCCAATTATAATTAATATCCCTATTTCAAATTGTCAATAACTTCCAAATTAATCTATGTCCATAATTGTCTCCTAAATTATATCCATAATTTCTATGCATGTAAATTAGGCCAATTAATGTCTCAAATTTATTATATGCCTTTAAGCCATTTTTATGCCAATTTTCACAATATTAATATTTAATATTTTCCCATTGCCCCCACGTTGTTCGTACGTGTAATACCTATAATACTTAGGCTCGCAAATAGCCTAATCTCACAAAAACACCACAACTTGCATAACACGTAAAAATAGATCTAACTTGCAAATAAAAATAGGCTAGCATGGATCAAAATTCGCATGATTATAATTTATATAATCATAAATTTGCATAATCAATAACTTGCATAGGCAATAGGCATAATTTGCATAAACTACAAAATGACATGAATCAAATTATATAAGATATGATTTGCACAGATCTATACACATAAAGGTGAACTTGCATATATGAACATGGTTTTCGCATAAACTTGCATATGATCTACATACAAACTTGTATTAAACTTGAATATGCAATTTAGACATGTAAATTAATACTTACATATGATTCACATACAATCTTACTTATAAACTAGCATATGATTCACATCCAAACTTATATATAAACTTGCTTATATAATTTAGACATGTAAATTAAGATTTACATTTACACTTGCATACGATTTAGACATGTAAATGTCACAAAATGAATCAAATCTAGCATATGTGTTTAGACATATGAACCAACATCATGAATTTAAACACGTAAACTAATATCACATGTTTTATATATAAACTCGCATGTATATATATACTTGATTCACATATAAACTTGTGTATAATTCGCATACAGACTCGCATAAGATTCACATACAAATTAACGTATGATTTACATCCAAAACTTGCATTTAAACTGATGTCATAAAATGAATCAAGTTAAACATATGTGATTGGACATATGAAATAGAACTACTAACATAAGTTAACAAAACTGTCATATGTTCACAAACAGACGATAACAAAATTAAGTAACGTCACATGATTCAACAGGCATGTTCTCATAATCCAAATTATAACTCATCATAATTAATTTATTAATTATTTTGTGAAAGAAATTGTACTCACAAAGACGGGTTAGAGAAGAGAATGATTCGTTCGTCTTTTGTATTAGAATTCTGACTTGCAAATCCCTAAGCTTTAGGAAGAAGAACTATTCTAGCAGCAACATGATGGCCAAGAGACTAATTTAGCTTAGGTTTAGAGTTTGAGTCTAATCGTGCTTTTATAGAAGTTTAAATCAACCTAAGCCGTTAGATTATCATAGGAGCAATCTCAACCGTCCAAGCTAGATAGAGTTATCTAGAATTGCCACCTATGCCCTAGTGACTCAGCAACAGGTCAGAAAAGACTCAGCAATAAGTCAGGATTGTCTCATTTCAGATCTGCCCCAGGGGGTAGGTCGACCCCCTGGTCGACCTGGCCTTGGGGAGAAATCCCGCCCAACCCGCTTCCCTGTTTGAATTTGGAATTTCAAATTTTTATTCTGAACTATTTTAATCTATATAAAATTCCTGAAACTTCCGAGTGCCATAACTTCCTCATACGATGTTTGATTTACGAAATCTTGGACTCTATTCCAAGAAGAATTTCGAGATGAAGCAATCGCGTAACCCATTTCCCTTAATTCTCACTTTAACAATTTAGTATTCTTAAATTCGTTCTTTTAATAATCACAGAAAATTCAGGGTGTTACAGAAACTGAGGATGGGTTATCAACTTTGGGTATAAGAGCAATCGCAATAGTTGACAAACTTGAAAACAATATATTACATAAACTAAATTATCATGTTATAAAATGGTATACATCAGGTTTTGTATTTATCATTGATAGATATGTATTTATTATGTTTATGGTATCAATTTAATATTACTTTCAATTAATATGTTGCAGTTTTCTATAATTTACACTATCATTTTTTTAAATGGAATAACTAGTTATCAGTTTTATGTCTATAAAAGTACCAGTTTTAGTACGACGTATTTTGAATCAATAAGTTACAGTTTTTCAATATCATTTTGATATTTTCTTAGGTATCAGTATCCTATTCATTATACTTATCACCTAAAAAATTCCAATTTTGGTTATCATTTTTTTTAATTTACATGGTTATCATTAATAAATTTTGTTAAACATGTTTACCTGGCCATCTGTTAACAAACCTCGCAGCATTTCCATCAGTATATCTTTCGTAATAATACATCCTCCCCTTGCCCGATCATCATCTCGCCAAGCGACTGGACTGTTAATTATTTAAAAGTCAAACCGTTAATATAATTATTAGTACGTTCTACAAGGACAGATGAAAATATTATACTTACTTTTCTACAGCTGTTGACATTGAATAAAATTTCCTTACAATCCTTCCTTTCTCATCATTTAGATGTTTTGTCACCTTTTTGCATTTCGACAAGTGTAAATCTTGCCATGAAGGTTCTTTAACATTTATTGGCTCTACTGGTTTTACAGCTTGTTCTTGCTCTCTGTCATCTTCATTTATCTGTTTTTTTCCAAATTTTTCTTCATCTAATCGAATCAAAGAAAGTTGAAGTTCTTCCTCTTTTCCTTCGCATGAACCTTCATTTTCCTTCATTTGTGTTTCCCGTGCTTTCTTCCTTGCTTTTAGAAAATATTCATACTCCTCGTTCCTTTTTTGTGTTCTTCTTCTTGCCCTCATTCTCAGGATGTAAGAAGGTGGTTTGGCACTCATTGGCTTACAGCTGATTTTTTAACTCTTTTTTAAGGATTAATTGACAAGAATAATCCGAAGTTTGACGTGTCTTCCCATATTAATCCAAAGTTTGGATTATTTTTAAATAATCCCAAGTTTAGGGGGTCCCTTCCGATATTGACCCCGATGACTTATTAACTTGTTGTAATCGGTTATCAAACTTAAGTTCGTCTTCCCCAAATGATTTTTCTGGAGTGGGAAACTAGTTTTGAGAAAACGAATTTAAGTTTGATAACCGGCTACAACAACTTAACAAGTCATCGAGATCAATATTGGAAGGGACCCCCCAAACTTGGGATTAATTAAAAATAATCCAAACTTCGGATTAATATGAGAAGACACGTCAAACTTCAGATTATTCTTGTCAATTTATCCTTTTTTTACTGTTTTTTTGCAATTTCCTTCATCGACTTTAAACTTTGAAATTTCTGCAGTTGTATTGAAACTAAAGTTCGGAGGATCGATGTCTTCAATTGATTGTACACCCTTTTCTATTCTCTCACTATCATTTACATTATCAGTAACCATGATTGGCGTTGTTTCATTTTCTTTTTCAACTGACTTGTTTTTTTTCTCTGGAAGACTTTTCATCATCATTCGTAATGCTTTCCATCATGTAATCTTGGTATGGATACTCATTATTCAACTCATTTTTAGTTATTTCATTACTTTCCATGTTTTCAACATTTTGTGAATCAATCATAGTGGCTTCTGAATCAATTCTATCATCCATTTTCTCATGTTCAGTGTCAGCTTTCTGCTCTTTCATCTGTTGTTTAAGTTTACATAGCTCCTCTTCTGCTTCTCTTCTCAAGATTCTTTCTTCCTTCCACTTCCTTTTTAGTTCTCTGTTTTCTTCCTCAATTTCTATGATGCGGTAGTTTAGAACTCTATTTTTCACGTCTTTATCAACTTTTTCCGCTTCTTCTACCTGCTGAACACACTTTTTCGGTTTGTGTAGCTTTTCCTTTTGTTGTAGATCTTCTTGCCAAACTTTCCTTATTCTCTAAAAGAACTGCCTTGTGTGTCTTAATATTTGCTATATCCTTTATCTGTAAATGTTTACACATTATATGAATCAATTTTTATATTGACACATTGGTGAATTGGATGGAAAATTACTGAATTGATATCAATTTTTTTTCCAGTAATTTGTATTTGTGCAGAAGTGTTGTGAGCAAACAAAATGTATAAAACTGATAACTACAACAGTAAGAAAATGATAACTACAAACTGTATAGTGGAAAAAAAATCAAAAACTGATACCTACAATATATAAAAACTAATAACCAGAAACTGAATATATATTTGTAAAACAAAACTGATAACTGCATTTTACAAAAATAGATACCTATAGAATATGAAGATGATAAATACTTAGCACATTAAATCAGAAAGAATAAAACATTAAATCATTACATGCAACAGTTTAATCACTGAATTGGATGATAAATTAATGAACTGACAACAATATTTTTGTCAGTAATTTGTATTTGTGTAGAAATCTTGTGAATTAAAGAAAAATAAAAAACTGATAACTACAATACAAAAAAATGATAACTACAAACTGTATAGTGGTAAGAATTAAAAAACTGATACCTACAACAAATAAAAAATGATAACCAGAAATTGAAGATAAAAATGTAAAACAAAACTGATAATTGCAGTATACAAAAACAGATACCCATGGACTTTGAAGATGAGAAAAAAAATTAAACTGACCCCTAACAAATTATAAAACTGGTACCAAAAAAATTCTACATATGTTAACAAGACAAAAATGAACCCTACCGAGATATATAACTGATAATCAATAACTGAAACATAAAGAATAACTCAATAAATTGATACATGCAAGAGATTAAAAGTGACATACTGAGTATTGTACCTGTCCAGGTTTGAACATGTCTAAAAATTCCTTGTTTGCTATGGTCTTCAATTTCATCAGATCCTACCTCGCAAATCGTGGGATTTTGCTCTTAAAGTTCCTCCGTTGCGGAATTAGAGATATCTTCTAACACATCACATACTGCATATACAGAAAAACCAAAGTTATAACTGAATTCTTTAATTTACGTTTACATATACAGTAAAAAAAATTTACCAAAGGAAGCATCGAACAATCGGCCATATCCCTGGAATTATTTGTGTAACTTTTTACAAACTTTGTAAAACTCGAATGAATTGTTTTCGGACATAATACTGAATTCATCATCTTCACACCCAAGATGAACAGAATAAAACCCCATCTAAATTCCTGTTGGTTATTGGGAAAGAAATAGGAAAGAAATATTAACATAATAAGAAGGAATGGAAAGTCTTCTTCAAACTACTTCTTTTTCTTCCCTACTTCGTCCTAATTCTTTTTTCTATTAAATTCCTTGTAATGACAGTCACTTTTCCAAAGTTTCTTGAGACAAAATCCTTGCACTTGGTTGGTATAGTTCTACTAGTCATTTTCTGTGTCTTATCTATATCAGTACCTTCCAAAGGCATGTAGAATTATAAACCTATATCTTCTGGAAAAAAATTCATTCTACTTTCAACAAACAAAAAAGAATCTTCCTCCACTGAGTAGCAAGAATACATTACATCCAAATTCTCTACTTTTTTCTTGCACTCTTTCAATGAAATCTTTTTCTCATAAAAAACACAAAAGAAATCATAAAATGGCATTCGTTTCAAAATCTCAGTTTGTTTATTTGTCAACGCTTTCTTCTCTCTTATCATACTTATCATTTTGTGTGACGCTTGCAAATCGCATCTATAAGCTGTCTCACATTTGGTTTTGTCATCTAAAACTAACTCTTCTCTACTCTCTACTGATATACCCGACTTAATTTCTCTTGACCTTGGATTGACAAAATCACCATCCTAGTTAACAAATAAAAAACATTAATTAACAGAATAATAAGATTAATGAGTGTCACTATTCAATGTAATGCATTAAAAAAACATTAATCTAATTAACAATTATATTTACAAATTTCATTCTCAGTTTTTCAATATTCAATGTATTTGTTTTTACTTATGAACTGAGTGGGAATCATTTTAATATCAAATTACAAATCAGTTTCCAGAGTCAATGTATCGGTTTTAATGCATTGAAAGTATCATTTTTATTACTTAGCTCTATTCAAGTTATAAGTTTTATATCATTGAAATTATCAGTTTTAACTTACAGAATTTTCTTCAATGTTTCCAGCATCCTTAACTTCAATTGTTTTTCGTTTTCCATCCTCTTTATCCTGCACAATTAAACCATTATTGTTAGACACTATAAACAAACATTACTAAATTTTCTAACAATGAATATCAATTACCTTATTTTTATCATCTCTTCTTTTCTTCTTTGACTTTCCGCAACAAATTTTGGATCATTAAACCTTTTCGGTCTCCTTACTTATCACTCTATCGCTTCTCCATACTTTGATTTTTTTTTAAACATTTTTGGCATCCAAGTATCAGTTCCTTTTCCAATTTTCCCTTTTTCTTCATTTCCAGTGTTAATAGTATCATTTTTTTCCAACTGTACTTCTTCATTATTTTTACCATCAACTATATCAGTCTGCTTCTCTACCACACTTCGTTCCTCTGTTTCTCCATTAACAGTATCATTTTTTCATCATTTGCTCTTTAATCAACAATTGGCTATCAACAGTATCAGTTCTACTGTCTATTGCGATTTTATCCATTACATGATTCTCAATTTTCTTCTGAACGTCGATTATTTGTTGATTACCAGTACCTAGGGTTTCGACTTCAGCTTGTGAAATTTCGACAACTTCGACTAGGGTTTCCAAACGTTTTTCCACTAACTTTTCCATTTAATCGCTGTGAGTAGTGATGCTACGGTTTTCATCTAAATTGGAGTACTCCGCAGGCAGAGATTGTGTTGATTGCGATTCGTTAGCCATTTCTATTTTACGATGGAGGAAAAAAAGATTAAAACGATCAAGAAAAAACAATCGAATAAAAGGTTTAAGTTGGGCTGGGCTATTAGTTGTCCTTCTGGAAAATATTTAAATGTGTTGTCCTTATGGATAAAATATTTAATTAATTAGTGCTTCTTTCCTCAGGTTATATAAAAACAAATGTACCCATTCGCATAAATCAATGCTGCTGAGTTCAAAGAATCGCTCTGCTTGCTACAACCAATCCATAATTTTTTCTTTTCCTGAGAATAAGGGAAACTCTATCTTGAAATTTATTTTTGAAGGATCTCTTGATGTAGTAATCATGGTATCATCATGTCTTGCCGGTGTTTTTGTAATTCTTGAGTTGTTCTCTGTGTTTCTTGGATGCATATCTACAGTCCTTACGTAAGCATCGCCATTTCTTGAACTTGTTTCATCATTTCTCATTACTGAATTATCCAGAATTTGTTAGTCAGTTGTAAGGAGTAATGGAGGTACAACATTTGGAAATGAGTAGTTATCTGTTCTTTGATTCCGGCTGTTGTTTGATTGCCTGTGCATATCTGATCGAGATGGGAGGTCCTGAAATCTTGAATTTCTATTGTCTTTTAATTCTAAAAAAAAAACTACCATGGATTCTTGAATGCTCCAGTGAATATCATCCACTTTTGTATTGAGATCATTCACTTGCTGTCTGATATCTTGATTTTGCAGTGAAAAAGACTGGGTAGCCTCTTCTAATTTTCTCAAACAAACTTCATTTCTATGATTAACCAATTCTTGTCTATGCCATAGTTCATGTTGACACAGACTGCCTGGATCTAAAATGTCCAAAGAAGATGATGCTTCTTTGATGTCTTGATGATAAGGTGGATCTTGAAGGTGAGGGTCGGTATTAAACTCACCAGCTGGCTCCGACACCAAATTGTGAGCATCATCTTGCTGACGTGTGGTTTCTGGCATGGTTGATGATATGTGGATGGATATGGAGATATCAGGGGATAGGGTAATGATGGATATCGCAAGAAATTTAGAGAAGAGGGGGATTAAACCATGTTGATCAAAGAAATGGGATGACGAGCACAATATACAGTAGGAGGTGAAGTAAGAGAATCTGTACCAGTTGGTACTTCAGGATTCAGGGGGATTAGCACGAGAAAATCTCAAGAAATACAATGATTATCTCGTGTTTTGAGAAGAGAAACAAGAAAAAGGTGCAAGATAATAAGAGACAGAAGGAGGTGAAAATGAGATAAACTTTTATTAATGACTTCAGCTTACATTACATATGCTCGGTCCTTGCTTTAATATAAGTTGCTGGGACTAATTCAATATATCTTTTAATTACAAATATGCTACACATACATATAGCCTAAAATAAAAGCACTCAGGTTTGTACACGTGTACCAACATGTACACTTTAAATTCTTCTTCTCCTATCTTAATTCCCTGATGGTGCTTGCTTCTTTGTAATCCCTGATCATCTACTAGGCTTCAGAATCAGCCATGTCCAATCCAGCTTGTTTGTTTTGAAGCTTTTCCCTCGTCTTCAAAAACTTTTGACGAAATGACAGTGTAGAATTATACCCATCAAGTGCTCGATACAATATGGATGTAACAAGAGCATCGTCAAGGATAACAGGTAGCTTGTTAGACCAAAAACTGGATCTTATACCTAAATTAGATATGAGCTTAATTAAATAGGATCAAAAAAGCAGTAAAGAACACACAATTTATAGTGGTTCGTCGTTAACGAGCCAATGTCCACTTTGTTTTCTTTGACTTGATAATTTGAATATGAATACAGCAAGAATTCTCACTCAACCTCACGATTACAATTCATAAACTCACTCAAATCTCTCAAAAATGGGCTTTAAGAGATGATTTTGATCTGAATATGATTGTAAAATTCGGCTATGGAGGAAGTATGGACTGAGAATTTTCCAAAAATATCCTTTCAAATGCCTTTAGGTGGTGTATTTATAGGTGAAAAGTCTCCTCGAAGTGGCTCCTGTTCGGAGTCGCGTGGCGTCCATCCCTTGAGAGTCGGGTTCGGAGGCTCTAAGATGGCTACAGCGCATTGATTGAGTAGGAGATCGCTGAAGAAATGGTCAGATCTTGTCCGCGTCTTCAGGGGATATGCGCAGCAACGACTACAAATTCAAAGGAGAAAAGGGGTTCGGATCGGAGCCTCCGATCCGATCCGGTTTAGCCTGCTTGCTGCCCCTTCATGCTGCTGACGTACTCATCCAATCCGAATCGTTGGGCTTGCTTGCTTTCTTCTGTTGCCACTGGAGTGTTCCTCCGAATCGATCCGTCGAAGCCACTTGCTATCCTTTGGCATTGCTGACGTGTTGACGATCCGATCCGATGTAATAAGGCTACTGTTGTACCTCTCTGATCCGATCTGAGCTGCGCTCTTGATCTTTATTTACCTCCTGCACTATCTTTCTCCGATCCGATCCGATTGGTGTCCTTCTCACTATTTGCTCTTTGTGTAGCCTAATTCACAAAGTAGGCTAACATTTTGCCCCCTCGAAGTACACTCTTATCTGAGATGAAGTGTACTTTGAAGCAATTTATGGGACATCCTTTGAACCGGAGTCATCGAATAATTGCCTTCGGTTCGGATTTCGATCCGGACGGGTATCCTTCAGTGGCACATCCGAGCAGATACATCGAATCAACTCCCCCATGGATCAACAGGCCATAGGGCCTTAATGGGCTTAACTTCCGGTCCGAACGGGCTGAGAAAAATTAGGAATACGAGTAGCCACTGCGATTTCACATAAATACCTTCCTCGTCTCCTTCTTCCTCTTCCTTCTTTATTATTTTTTTTTCAACGAAATTTGCATCAAAACCCATGTAATTTTAAAAACTCCGAGACTTTCTCATTTTAATCCCCAAATTCAACACATAGGTAGGTTTAAAATCTCGAATCACTTTTCTGTAATCGATCTCGATTAGATTTGTGGTAAAACTAGATGATTTGAACCTGGCATGTGTTTAATTCCACCGCCGTCGCCCTCTCTCTCTTCGCCGTCGTCGTTGGTGGCTCTTGTCACCACCTCGAGGCGTCGGGAGGAAGAGTTTGGGTTCTATAGAACATTTAAGCACGTAAGTGCCTGGACTCGGTTGGGTTTTGCAGAATTGAATCGGGTACAGCGAAATGGAGAAGGAAGGAGATGAAGGGGAAGAGAGGAGCTAGGATCGGCTCGGATGAAGAAGCGTTGAAGTGAAAGAAAAGGAGAGGTTTTCACATAACCGGATCGGGTCGAGGCAAAAGAAAAAGCAAAAAAGAGGAAACAAAAAACCACTTAACTGGATCGGATGGTGTTTACGAGACCGGATCGGGTCGGAGCAGAGAAAGGCAAAAAAGAAGGGGGAAACAAAAACTCACATGTTCGGATCGGATGGTAATAAGAGACAAAGAAAAGAATAACTACTCGAACTGATCCGATCCGTTCCGAAAGTTTGCATCCGAGCCGATCCGGTTTACCTCACTGTCCGATCGAAACTTGACGTTTCCCTCCGATCCGATCCCAATGCAGACGTCCGAACCGAATCGAAATAGCCTAACTTAGAGTGCAAGAATTTTTTTTCAACTACCTTAATAAATGCTTGACATAGCCTTCAACTTGACGAACAGTTAGGATAGCGCCCTTCAAACATGACAAATATCAAGAATCATTCTGAACATTATTGCTTCCTTGGCCCTTTACATTATGATTTCATGTATTTGCTCTGCATTTCTGTCACACGTAGCACACACTTTAGTTCACATACACACACTAGGGACACGGGCAACTTTACTCTAATCCTTGCCATTGTTTCTTCAATAGTCTAGCGATCATGGCCGAAAGACGTTCTTCTAGATTAGCAAAGAAGACGGAAATTGCAGAAACTTCCGAGAAATATACTCTCAATGACATATCTTCTTCTTCAGACCCTGAATGGGATGACGAGGGCTTAGATTATGAAATAGGAACGCATAACAACGAAACACCTTCGGACAGCGAAGCTTCTCTGGGCTATGAGGAGGAAGGAGGGATTGGAGATTGCCGAGCCCCTGACGAATTTGAGTCTGCCATTATCTTGGAATCACCCAAGGATTCTGTTGAATCAACGATCGACGATGATAGACTTGCTCGCATATGTCTAAAACATGGTATATTAAGAACGGATACTCTGGTGCCGTCGAAAACTGATCGTCCTCACAGTCCTCCAGAAGGGTTTATGGCAATCACCCGATTAATGTGCATGGTGGACTATCCCACCATTTTCTCTTTTTGTTGTCGACTTCCTAAGACAAATGCGAATTGCCCCCATGCAGCTGCATCCCAACTCTTATGCTTACCTATATACCTTATATATAGCATACTGAGAGATCTTGGATACAGAGCTCACTTTCGACGACGTTCATTTCTTTTATAACTTCAAGCATCGGACTCGAGAAAACTCCTTCTTTCTCTTACTTCGAATCAGTCCCAAAAAGAAAAATAATTTCGACGCCGTTCAGCAGCAAGGCCGGCGACTCCAAGCTGGAATGGTTTTATATAAGGCAACAGCCGGGATGTGCTAGGAGATGGACAAAATCAAGTAAAGCATTGGTTTTCTAAATCTCAACTCTAAGTGTCCATGCCAATACATTAATCTGTTTTCTTTTTGTTTGCAGTTGATAATCCCAAACAAATATCAGATCAAGTGTATTTTGATCGGATGCATCAGCTCCTCAATGGTGACCAAAAATTTCTAACTATCGATGAGGTCCTCAAAGACGAATACCTTCATCACCACGGACTACTGTCCATTACCCTAGCATAGGTCACGGGTCAGGTCCATATGTATATATCCCTCCGGTGGATGTAATTCCAGAAATGGGCGAAAGCTCGAAAGGCCCCACCATATCACTTCGAACTTCACCTTCTCCATCTTCGACTCAAGACGATGAAAAGGCTAACATACCTGAAAAGCACCGAGAAGGGTACATCACCCCTGGGGATGCTATTTCTCCTGAAAAATCATTGTCTCCTAAAGAACTGCCAGCAGACGCTTCCCAAGGAGATGCCCCTACCACTGATGATCCTATATTCCAGGGCTTGGGAGATCTCCCCCACCTGAAATTATCTACACTTCCGAGGATTTTGGCACAAATCCTTTAGTTTTTACTTCTTCGGAGGAGACTACTCCTGTCAAGGCCAAAGAGCCCACTCGTACTACCTTGGCTCCAGACTCTGGTTTGTCGGGGGGAACACCACTTAGGATGCACCTAACACAATAGCACCCCACTTCACAGCACTTACTTCTTATGAGAATACTGATTCTGAATTCCACTTACATTGTTGTGCAGGTACAATGTCTCGTGCTCATTATGACATCAGGAAACTACGCCGCAACATGACCAGACCCCCTTCTGATGTTGAGCATGATCGCCGCGAGGGCCGCGGTAGGGAGGATAGAAGGCCTTATGACTCTTATCAGTCGCAGACCTCACGCTCTCGCTCTCCCATTCGGTCAGATCCAGAGCGATACAAAAGCTCTCAAGGTCGTAGAGAAGATGACACGTCGCATTCAAAAGATCAAACCTCTTCTCAAGAAAAACGCAGTAGGGAAAGGAGCCCGCCGAAAGGTACAAACTCATGAGGCAAGTATAAGGTTCCTGCTAAGCGGCCTAGGAAGGGTGAGGAAGCCATTGTGCCCGCTACTCATAAGGACACCGAGTTAACATTCCCCGTACCTCCACCATTGGATGCTGAAACTAGAGTTAAGCGAGCATATCTGGAGGAGCAGTTCCCCGATCACTATTTTGAGAACCTAACTTTCTTACCTGCCCTCGAGCCCATTTCCTCGAGGTGGGTAGACGAGGCCAAGGCGAAAATTAACGCAGTCGAAAGACAATATTCATAGATGTTCAAGTATTCGCGTAACCTTTTCAGAATCATCCGAACTCTAATTACGGATACTAACTCGATGAAGAAGACTGCAGAAGCTGATGCAAAGGCCTTGAAAAATTTGGGGAAAGACCTTGAGAATACCCAGGCCCAGCTTGCCATCGCTCAACGGGATGCTGCCAACTTCAAGCAGCAATTTGAAGAGCTACAAAAACGTTATCATGACTTGCTCAAGTCCCATACTCAAGAGCGCTCGGAGCTGAAAAAGCAAGCAGAAGACGCTAAGTCGGATAATGCCAAAATGCAACTTGCTTACGCTACTCTTGAGCGAGAAAAGGCCGAGTTAGCGAGGAAGAACGCTGAATTGGAAGAGAAGAACGCTGACTTGGCTTCCAAGCTAATGGAGGCCGAAAACAGGGCTGCCCTAGCGGAGGGCAATGTTGAAAGTGTCATTAAGTCGACCGAGGAGACCCGCAAGCAGCTGTCTGAGGCCCAGGAGGATGTGCGTGGTTTCGGTGAACTAATGATCGAATTTTTTGCACATATAATCCGCCATCGAAACATCTCCTGGATCGAAGATTATCCGACTACCTTGGTTCACGTGTGGAGCCAAATTGTTGAATGGGAGAAAGAAGAACGCAAGGCAGATTCCATCGACGAGGACAAGCTCATGGAAAATATCTAAGAGATGACGAGCCGGCACGTCTGGCTGAGGGGCGTCGCCTAATCGCTGCTGCTATAGAGGAGGAAACGAGAAGGGCCAAACAAAAGCACATCTCCGAGGTTGGTTCTTCTTCTACTGCCGCCGAAACTTCTGAAATCGAGGGATATGATCCTGAAAACCTGGCGATCCCTCAAGCATCTATTTTGTCCCCCATTCCTGAGACGGTGTCAGAGACGGCAGTAACTCCAGCTGAAAAAACATTGGAAGGTATTTCTACCTTTTCACCCTAATTCGTCAAAGCTGTCTCCACTTTTCATCGCATAATCGGGCAATCGATGAAGGACCCTTTATTTTCTCCTGAGTTGATAACTGTTGCTTCTCACTCTGTAGGTGTTGAACCGTCCGAGAAGGCAGACGTGCCTCAGGGAACCACTGTCGAAGCAAAGTCAGCGGAGAAGGCTGAAGGAGACAAGGGTAAGGCTGATGCTCCTCATGATGGCGAGATGATAGACGCCTTGAAGGACGACAGTGGCAATGAGGGACATGAGGAAGACCCTGAGGTGGCTATAGTTGGGGAGTCAAAAAGCGCTGATGACATCACTTTAGCTGCATTGAATGCCGAACAAGAAAAACATATGCAGCTTAAAGTTGAAGACCTGGACCCCGAAAGCCTTAAGCCTCCAGCAGTGGTGGATGCTGGATCAAGGTTAGTTGTTAAGCTTTCGACTAGGTCTATAACAGAAGAGCTTGCTAAAAAGTCTTCTCTTGATTCCAGTGTTCCGACTCCTGGGAAAAAATCAACCGATTCCAGCACTTCAGTCACATGGAGGAAAAAACCAAGGCGTATTTTCACTGATGCTGAAAGAGAGGCAAAGGATGCTCAGAAGGCTGCTAAAAAATCCAAGTCCATTCCAACGCCTAAGTGATGAAGTGTTTTGTTTTATTTTAGCATTTAATTGGCCCACAATTGTTGCAGCGAGTGTGGCCCTCGTATCTTCTTTTTTGCTTGTTTTCCTGTACAAACTCACACGTTTGTAAATAAAAATAATTCATTTCCTGCAATGCCTATTAGTCGTTAGTTCAGCACTTATGTAAAAATACAAATGCATGTCATACTATAGTCATGTAATAGAGTCATAGTGGAGGGGAATATGTGTGTACATGTATGCCCCCAGTCAATCTTGAATAACTGAGGGAAAACTATTCAAGATTAAATTAAAAAGTCCAAATGTCCCCGATTCTCTGACGGGGGTCATTTTCCTTTCGTCGTTGACGCCTGTTCTTTCTGGCATCTTTTATACTCTCCTGTCTCATATCCAGGTTAGAGTTCTCGCTGAGGCGGTCTCTCATCTGGGTGCATCTTCACGCCTTAGAGGACGTCGTCTTCCCGTCCTTTATACTCTCTCTCGATTCTTGAGAGTTAGAGTTAAGAATGTCGTCTTCCCATTCTTTTATGTCTTATTGTACAAACTGTCGTTTTGTTTGTCCCCGCATATAGGTCATCTTCAACTTTAATTTAACCTTTCGTGTTTCATAGTCTTAATAGAATAATAGTTGAAGATATAAATAATGCAGGAAAGTAAATGACACACGATATTTTTATAGTGGTTCGGCTAAGTCGTAGCCTACATCCACTTTATAATATTTTGTTCACATAAACAGACTTTTTAAGGCAAGTCGTGCCTTTTTACATAGCTTATGAAAACAAAAGAAATGACATTTCATATTTAGCTCAGATATCGTCGTAAATGCTGAGCGTTCCAGGCTCTGGGAATCTCTTCACCGTCCACGGTCGTTAGCTTGAATGTTCCTTTATCAAGCTTCCGTTGGATGGCGTACGGTCCTTCCCATTTGGGACCCAACCGGGTTGAAGGCGGGAAAACTCACTTCAGTACTAGGTCTCCTAGCTCAAAGGTTTTGAGGCGAACCTTTTGGTCATAATAACGTGCCACTTGATGTCGATGTCTTGAGGCACGCAAGTCAGCTTCATCTCTTTTTTCTTCAATCATATCAAGAGACTCTAGGAGGAGCGCTTTATTCGTCCTCGGGTTATAGTACGCGACTCGATGAGAAGGGACTTCCAATTCTACTGGGATCACCGCTTCAGACCCATTTGAAAGTGAATAGGGAGTATGGCCAGTAACCGTCTTAAAGGTCATCCTGTATGCCCATAAGGCTAATGGCAACTCATCTACCCATCTGGCTTTGGCCCGTTTCAGTCGTTTCTTTAGAATTGATTTAATGACTTTATTTACGGCCTCAACCTGTCCATTTGACTGCGGATGAGCTACCGCAGTGTATCTCTTATCAATCTTGTATTTCTGGCAAAAGTTTCTGAACTCTATGCTGTCAAACTGCGTCCCATTGTTAGTTATGATGGTCTTCGGTATCCCAAATCGACAAATAATGTTTCTTACCACAAAACTGATCACTTTCCTTGCCGTGATGGTTGCTAAAGGTTCAGCTTCCACCCATTTCGTGAAGAAATCCACGACAATGATCGCATACTTGGCTCCTCCTCTAGCAATGGGTAGCACTCCAATAATGTCAATTCCCCACATGGCAAACGGCCACGGACTTACCATTGACTTGACCTGAGTAGGAGGTGCTCTGGGAACTTTGGCATATCTTTGACATCTATCGTAGCGTCGTGAATAAGCAGCTGCGTCTTTGTTCACGATAGGCCAGAAATATCCGTACCGTAACACTTTCTTTGCCAGGGTAAGGCCCCCAGTGTGATCTCCACACTTACCTTCATGCACCTCTTGCAGTACACGCTTGATGTTGTCGTGTGCGATATGCCGTAGCAGGGGCATTGAAAACCCTTGACGATAAAGGACGTCGTCCTGTAAAACGTATCTTGTAGCCTTACGTCTTACCGCTCGTCTTTCGCTCTTTTTCAATGGGAGAGTTCCACTTTTGAGAAAGTTCTTAATTTGTGTCATCCAGGATTCTCTTTCTGGTTCAACTTCCAAGGCTAGCTCTACTTCCATCAAGTCGAAACTGGGTGAATCCAACACCTCTATCGGAATCATTTCGGATTCTTTAAGACTATCAGAACTTGCTAGCTTCACCAATCGATCTGCCTTCTGATTTTCTGCTCTTGGAATGTGTGTTATGCTATAACGCTCCAAACCTTCCAACAACCCCTTTACTTTCTTGAGATAAGTGATGAGCCAAGGTCCCTTAGCAGCAAATTCTTCCCGAACTTGACATACCACTATCTTGGAGTCACAATATATATCTAGTGTCTTCACTCCCAAATATTTGACGAGTTTCAGCCCAGCAATCAGGGCTTCATACTTAGAGTCATTATTGGTAGCAGCAAACTCTAACCGCAACGCATAGTAGATAGATCATCTTTCAGGAGTTATTAAAATAACTCCGGCACCAGACTTTCTATCATTCTTGGCTCCGTCCGTATATAGTTTCCACGGACTAAGCTCTAATTCTTGATCCAAAGTAACTGTCTTGTCACCCACCGTTTCTTCTTCAGGAATTGTAAACTCTGCTATGAAGTCAGCCAAGACCTGCCCCCGTATTGATCTTCGCGGCTGAAAGTTCAAATCAAACTAGCTCAGCTCGATATTCCATTTGAGTAGCCGCCCTGATGCTTCAGGTTTCTGCAACACTTGTCTCAAAGGTTGGTCGGTATACACGACTATTGGGTGTGCCTGAAAATAATGGCGGAGTTTGCAGGAAGCAACCAGGAGGCTATAAGCAAGCTTCTCTATCTTTGGGTAGTTGCGTTCTACAGCAGCTAGTTTTTTGCTTACGCAATACACAGGTTTCTGGACTTTTTCCTCTTCACGTACTAATGCTGCACTGACGGCGTGAGATGATACCGCCAAGTAGACGAACAAATCCTCATGTTGCACGGGCTTTGATAATATTGGAGATTTTTCTAGGAAGTCTAACAGATTCTGGAACGCCTCCACACAGTCGGGGGTCCATTCAAAAATTCGCTTTCCCCGTTTTATGAGATCGAAGAAAGGCACACACTTGTCTGTTGCTTTGGAGATGAACCTGCCCAGTGCTGCAACCTTCCCAGTTATGCTCTGAACATCCCTAATTTTTCGCGGCTCCTCTATATTCCGGATTGCTGCTATTTGGTCTGGGTTGATTTTAATCCCTCTGGAACTCACGATAAAGCCAAGGAACTTGCCTGATGCCACGCCAAAAGAACACTTCAAAGGGTTCAACTTCATCCCATACCTTCGTAGTATGCCAAACATTTCCGCTAAGTCTTTTGTATGATCGGAAGATTGCTTGGATTTCACTAGCATATCATCTACATAAACTTCCATAGTCTTCCCAATTTGATTGTAAAACATGCGGTTGACCAGGCGCTGATATGTAGCTCCCGCATTTTTTAATCCAAACGGCATCACGACGTAACAATACAACCCCAATTCTGTAATAAAGCTTGTATGCTCTTGATCTGGTACGTGCATGGGAATTTGATTGTACCCGGAATAAGTGTCCATAAAGGATAAAAGTTCATGCCCGGCAGTTGAATCTACTAGTTGATCAATTCTGGGGAGATGAAAACTATCCTTCGGGCAAGCCTTGTTCAAATCAGAAAAGTCGATGCACGTTCTCCACTTCCCATTTGACTTTTTAACCAGGACAGGATTCAATATCTAGTCGGGATACTTTGAATCCTTAATGAATCTGTTACCTTTCAACTTCTCTACTTCTTCTTTCAAAGCTGTTGACCGCTCTGGGCCCAACATCCGTCTCTTCTGCTTAACTGGTGGGTGCTTTGGATTAATACACAAGGAGTGACTCATGATGGCAGGAGAAATCCCACACATGTCAGCGTGGGTCCAGGCAAACACATCCAGATTTGCCTTCAGAAAATCAGCCAATTCTCTTGCTCTAACCGGATCTAGCTACGAGCCAATCTTTAGCACTCTTATTGGATCTATTTCATCAATAGGTATATCAACTGTTATTTCATTGGGAGTTGCCTTCATGTCCCCAGGTTCTCTATCCTCTTTGGGATCTATATCCTCGAGCACGTCTGAAGGCGACTCTCTTGGGGCTGGACCCCTTAGTTGCTATGCTGAGGCCCCCTTTGGAGAGGCGGAATCATCTTTAGCATCTATATTCAGCCCCTTCATTAGCATCTTTAACTCTGCCACGTAACGAGCTCGTCCCGTTGCTTGGTCGCCTCTCATTGTCCCAACTCCCGAGTCAGTCGAGAATTTTAGCAGCAAACACCAAGGCGCAATACATGCCCTAAATTCGACAAGGGTTGGTCGGCCTAGGAAGGCATTATAAGGCGATTCCAAATCTAGAACTACAAATGGCAGGATCCTTACTCTCTGGCGATCCCCCTGCCCTAGTGTGACTGGTAATTCCACAAAACCCATCGGAGTTGTGGATACTCCGTTAAAACCACGTATCCATCCTTGACACGGCTTTAAGTCTTTTGCTTCGAGCCTCATTTGTTCGAAGGCTTTCTTGAAGAGGATATTAACCGAGCTTCCATTGTCCACTAACACCTTATGAACCAGAGCGGGGCTAATTGTCGTGGTTATAACTAGCAGATCGTCGGTCGAGGATAGAACTCCAAACTCGTCTCTATTGCGGAATACGACATCATCAAACATCGTTTTTTGCTGCTTTATCGGAGTGACGTATTCAAGGCTGCTGCATTCTCTTACTTCATAATGCTTGGCAGCGTTGACATACTGGTCCATTGCTTTAAAACTTCGGCCAATCAAGTGAGGCCCGCCTATAATGGAGTTAATGACGATTCTCTTACCCTTTTGCTGAGCTGTGGGTTTTGAAGTAGGCTGTTCTTGATTCGGGGCTTGTCCCCTTGTCCCTGTCCCTTGGGGCAGCTTTGTACTCATCCAACTTCCCTTCTCGCAGCAATTTTTCAATGATATCCCTCAAATGACGACACTCATTGGTGGAATGACCGTGTGTACCAAGAAACAAGCAAAACTTTCCTGTCTCAATCTCCTTCTCTGTAGAATCTCTGGGTGGTGGCTTTTTGTACTGCAACACGCTGTATGTGTCTAGATAGATGTTTTCCAACGTATCATTTAACGGTGTGTAATTTTAAAAACTTTGGAATCTGGGTCTTTTATTGGAGCTGTTCCCACGATTTCTATTCCTTCTATTGGCGTTCCCATTTCTTTTACTATTACCACCACTCTGGTTGCCAACATTTACTTCTACTTTTCCTGAACTGTCACCAGACTATTTCACAGCAACATTACTCTGAACACCTTCCGTCGAGGTCCCTTCGGACTTTCTCTTCCGATTTGCCTTAGCTTCTTCTCGCCTCAGGCGAACATTAGCCTTTTCATAGAATAACTCTCTTGTAGGAGGTGGTTTTCCAGCCAAATAATCCCTGAATTCTGTGTCGGGATCTACTCCTTCTATCAAGGCCATCAGGATAGTGGGCTCATGGGGATCAGTGACTTCGGTGACAGCAAGGTTAAAGCGATCCAAATATGACTTCAAACATTCTCCTAGGCCCTATTTGATTCGTGACAACTCTATGACAGTCTTGGACTTTTGGGCATGGAGTCGGAACTGATTCATGAAACGCTCACTCAATTCCGTGAAATTGGACACCGACCGAGGAGGAAGTCGAGTGAACCACATTAATGCTACATCTTCAAGATAAATGGGAAAAGCTTTGCACTTTACGGCATCGGGAGCTGCTGCCGCGTTCATAAACCATGCGTATCTCATTAGCCGCTGCCCTGGGTCTGTCCTTCCTGAATATCGATCCATCTGAGGTAAATTGAATCGTCGGGGGAACTGGTAATTCAGGATGTCATCTGTGAAAGGGGTATGACTCCGCTCAATGCTCCAGTCTTCGTTAGTATACCGCCGGCTTTCTGACATAATCTGTCGCACCATCGCCTGTACATCGGCATTGGTTAGTGTCTGCACAGGCTCTCTAGATCTGATGTTCGGGTTACCCCTGGGTTCCTGATCAGGAGATAACCTTCTGTGTCTGGCGACAGCTGCTCTACGTTGTTCTCTGTGCTCCCGGTCAATCTCTGGAGGTAAAGGTTGGAGAAATTGTTGCTGTGTGGGGTTAGTAATATTAGGATCCCTGGGTAAGACGCGGGATCCACGCATAGGTAGCAACATAGGCTGTTGTAGACTCGGGTCATCAGGTCCCAATACACGGGCAACATCTTCTCGGGATCCTAAAGATCCAAAAGTCAATTGGTCAAGGTTCTGAGGTCGTTCGAGCGGCCTTCTCTCGCGAGGACGTTCCTCCTCCGAAGAAGACAAATCATCTGTAGAAATGTGGCGTGGTGGGGAAGGAGTTCTCTGCCTCCGGAGCTCTTATAATTCTCTAACCATGGTGATCATGTTTTCCTGCATGCAAAGGTTGTCATGGCTTTGGGCTTCCAATGCTTCTTTAGTGCTCTGAATCATGTCAAGAAAACGTGAAAAAACTCCCTGAGTAATGGGTGCAGATGGATCAGGCTGGACATTGGTCATCGTGGCTGGAATTGGAGCGTCAGAGGGAGCTCGAGTAGAAGTTCCATCTTCATTCTGATTCGGATCGGATCGGCCCATAGCAGCCTGGTCGGGGCGGTTCGGATGGAGAGAGTGAGAGCCCCCAACACCATCGGTTCAGATTGGGTCTTCAGGTCGGATCGGTGTCAACACGATCTGGCTCGCTTCCTCTCGATTTGGATCAGCTCCTCCGATCCGGGTTCTCCTGGTTGGTGTGATCTGCTCTAGAGTTTTGAGCGTGTGACCTTGTTAACACAATAGCTTGCTGATTTTCTCTAGCATCATTTCCCCTAGCGCGTTGCACTTACTTTCCTTTAGTTTTAGCCATAATGCTTGATTCTTCAACGATTAGTCAACAAGTACTGAAAGATGTCAGAGGAAGGGGATTAACTTCTTTGAACTTGAGGGTCCAAATAGTAGAATGATAATCCAAAAAAGGCTTAGAATTTGAAGTTTCTCAGTGAAAGCACCAAAATGTTAGACCAAAAATTGGCTCTAACACCCAAATTAGATATGAGCTTAATTAAATAGGATCAAAAAGCAGTAAACAACACGCAATTTATAGTGGTTCGGTGTTAACGAGCCTACGTCCACTTTGTTTTCTTTGATTTGATTATTTGAATATGAATACAGCAAGAATTCTCACTCAACCTCACGATTACAATTCATAAACTTACTCAAATCTCTCAAAAATGGGCTTTAAGAGATGATTTTGATCTGAATATGATTGTAGAATTCGGCTATGGAGGAAGTATGGACTGAGAATTTTCCAAAAAGATCCTTTCAAATGCCTCTAGGCAGTGTATTTATAGGTGAAAAGTCTCCTCGAAGTGGCTCCTGTTCGGAGTCACGTGGCGTCCATCCCTTGAGAGTCAGGTTCGAAGGCTCTAAGATGGCTACAGCGCATTGATTGAGTAAGAGATCGCTGAAGAAATGGTCAGATCTTGTCCGCGTCTTCAGGGGATATGCGCAGCAACGGCTACAAATTCAAAGGAGAAAAGGGGTTCGGATCAGAGCCTCCAATCCGATCCGGTTTAGCCTGCTTGCTGCCCCTTCATGCTGCTGACGTACTCATTCGATCCGAACCGTTGGGCTCGCTTGCTTTCTTCTGTTGCCACTGGAGTATTCCTCCGAACCGATCCGCTGAAGCCACTTGCTATCCTTTGGCATTGCTGACGTGTTGCCGATCCGATCCGATGTAATAAGGCTACTATTGTACCTCTCCGATCCGATCTGAGGAAGTGTTTGCGCTCTTGATCTTTGTGTACAACGGGCATATGATTAAACATGTAGAACATTTATACATACCCTACAATCAGTGTCCAATGCAGTTCGAATAGTTCCATTAGCAATAGGGATAACAGAAGAAAGCTAATCAATATACTTTTCTGTACCTTGAGGAAACTGAGTACCACCACCTGGAAATCTAAACACATGTCCCTCATACTGAACCCAGTTTTGAATAGCCTTCTCAACCACCAAGCTCTTGTAAGGAATGCTAACATACGAACATAGTCCCTACTCAAAGTCCGTGGATATGGCACTACATAACCTTCTGTTCTTTTGATGGACAAATCATCCCTCAAAAAGCTTGTTGGCAAAAAACTGCAACCAAAGCGCATTCAATTTAAAAGTTTACATTCTGAAAGAGATTCCATAGCATAAAATCTTAAATAGGTAACCATCATTCAAATCATGCATAATACAAAAACCTAATTTCAAATCATTCTATGATTATTAATGCAGTATCACCATTCACCATTAACCGTTGTACATAGGTTAAAGAATCCATGGGTAACAGCTATTGCAATGCGTATACAAGTCAATTGACTGTTAATTTTCCAAAATCATTAAGAACTAGAGTAAACAAAGTTCTGCAATAATTATACATAACAATCATTACATATAAAGACCTAACACATTTGTGTTAAACTAGTCATGCCATCCACACAATCAAATACTGCACTGCATTTGTCTATCAATAGTTGTGGCCATGTTGCAAATTTCTGCTACTATATTCGGCTAATTAATCAGTTAACTGACTCATCGGACTCTTTGTACAAATGATATAATCCACTTACTTCCGGATTCATCAGAGTGTTGCAGGAGTAAAAAATGACAAACAAATACACGACGATCTAATAAATAATTAAGGCTAACACACAAGTTGTTATATCGAAAAAGGAAAGAAAATAACATTCCGATTTTCATTTATAAAAAATTGCCTTGTCGTTAATGTGTAAAAGTTTGGTAAATAAACATAACAAGGTGTAAGAAGATAAAAAATCACTGTAATGAATAACACTATTATGTATCTTCACTTTGATATATCATATGAACCATTGCTGCATGGTGTAACAATACTTATATAAAATAGAAAATATAAGGTGTACCAATCCAGCATATACAAAAGATGAATCCATGGCTGAATGCATGATGAATAAATCATTACATCTTTATATAGTTAAACAACAAGTTCAAAGGAATATATATCAACGTTCAAGATTTGCTCAAAACCCATACAATTTTAGAGCCCTTTGATTGATTTATTTCCATCAATAGTTGTTCCCCAACTTTCTTACACTCCAAATTCTCCTTTTACATTTTTTTAGTAGATCCAAGCACATAATTCCCTTAAAATGAGTAATACGAATCCAGTTGCAAGAATTTTGGAAAACAAATAAAGTGCTACTTGTCAATATCATGAATACCATTCAATTGACTTTATTTTCCACTACATATTGTTACAATTTAATCCCTTTAATTAAATAGTATTGAACATTTTGTTCAATATCAGGTGAATATAGTAATGATCCATTTTGTATTACTGAAAGTTTAAAATCAACACCTGGTGCTAACTTGACGTAATTGACAGGATATTACGTACGTATAGGCTAGATATTCTCAGCATCCTATATTTACTATACAAAACGAAATCAACACAGTGCGACAATATTATATAATTAGAACCATATATTGTATTACCTTTTTTAAATTAACTATAAGATAATTTCATTTTATACCGTAAAGATAGTTCGTTGAATAGTCTAGAAAAAACAAAGCAATAAGTTTTGAAGTTTAACCAAACAATTGTATTAACGTATTTATTTATTTATTTATTTATTTATTTATTTATTTATTTCATGCTAGTTTGGTGCACTGAGATAGCTATATAGACGAATACAAACATATTTCTACCATCACACAAAAAAATAAGTATTAAAATTCTATATGGATAGAACTTTGAATTCAAAAAAAAGTAATAGCGAAGTGGGACCCAATATGAAAACAAAAGTAAGGAAAATACATAATACAAACTATATTATTTTCAAATTTACATTGTTTATTGCTAGAAAGCATATCTCAAAAAATATACCTCAAATTATAACAAAACATACATCACAAAATCGCTTAAAAGCATACTATAAACTAAAAAGTTCATTCAATTATGAGGTTATTTCATTTTTAATCTCAAGCTACAGTTTAAATTCGTATGTCAAATTTATCAGTATTATCTTATAGAAAAGACATGACCCTTGGTGTATTATAAAAATAAGGACATAATCCTCAGCCTTTCTTTCCATCCATTATTGAGTTGCATGTATA
The DNA here is from genome assembly GCA_030737875.1 of Allium sativum. NCBI lineage: Eukaryota > Viridiplantae > Streptophyta > Magnoliopsida > Asparagales > Amaryllidaceae > Allium > Allium sativum. Next base: position 157,803,409 of record CM060912.1, read on the forward strand.
TTCATTGAACAGATTTTTTTTTGGATTTTTTTTTGGCACTTTGAATTTCATGTTATACTTTAGGAACCTATATATAGAAACATTCCTTACAAGAATGGACAAGACAGATTCATAACATAATCAGTAACTACTAGTCGAAAAAAGAAACAGAAACAAATTCTTTAACAAATCAAACTAAAACTGAGGTAGGTTTACGCAAAGGAATACCTATAAGCAGCAACCTACCTTTTTTTACAGCTCAAAGAGGTAATTTCATGAAATGAAAATACAAAAATTTAGCTAAAAATAACATTAAATTGTACCTCGCTATGATGCTTTAAAACCTAGTATTGATGGAGCAAAGTTGCCCAAAAGAAGATTCGATAAGAACGAAGCCTAGCGCGTACAAAATATTAAAGCCACTGGCTGCTATGAGCCTATGACCAAGAGAAATCCAATCAGTAGGGAGTTGAGTTGTTGTCTGTTCTCCACCCAATGGAGCAAATTGTTCCAAATGCCTATACCTTAATTCCATAATAATTGAAATGTCAAAATTATTCTAGAATAGATGAACTGAATGAATAAGCATGCAAACATGTAGAATATTTCATTTTTCTAAACATAAATTATTGTTAAAATAAATAATTGTTATAATAACATATAAGTGATGAAATGATGGGAAATTGACAACAAAGACTTGTCAATCTACAAATGAAAAATGGAAATTAGTGGGTTTGTTGAAATTTTGTGGCTTGGATGGATGTTGTGATGACCGAAACCCCCGTGCCACGGAAGCAAGGATAATCATTTGAATATAACACATAAACAATAACGGCAGAACAAAAATATAGAATTACACCAGATAACGTACATCAAATTATGCTAGAAATAATATCAACATCAGAGTTACATAACATAACAGGATCATACTTAGTACATAATACGTTTTCAGCTTAATATACAATGTCCGCAGCGGAATCAAACATAATATACATAATATTGTCTGAAACAATACAATAGAAATGATAAAGGACCATCATTAGCTTCCACAGCTTCCATCCATAGCCAAAATGAACCAAGCCAAAACCTGAATACATGGTTGCCCATGTAGAAAACAGGGGCACCCGAGTTTGCAAAGTGAAACAAACTACGAGTCAGTCATGGGACTGGTATGAGAAATCTTACTTAACTTGTTTAATAATAAGGTCAATCACAAGACCACGCCGCGTTAGTGGGACGGGTTTACTCCATTGGATTTCCAATGCATGAATTAAAGTAAATAATTAAACAATGTAATGCTTTTTAGAAAAATGAAGCATTATAATGTGATGACCCCAAACCCCATTCCACGGTGCAAGGGTAATCTTTGGAATATAACATATAAACAAACAACAACAGAACATAAATAAATAAATACACCAGAAATGTACAATAGAATATGCTGGATAAACATAATCATCAGAGTTACGCAGTATACAAGATCATACTTAGTACAAAATACAGTTCAGCTTTACATAAATGTCTACAGCGGAATCAAAACATAGTATGTACAACAGGAGCTGAACAACATAAAAAAAAGAAGTGATAGAATCCAGCCCCAGCTCCAGCTATCTAGAAAGAGCCTGCTAAAACCTGAATACAAGGCGGCCCGTGAAAAATTAGGGGCACCCGAGTTTGCAAGTGAAACAAACTACGAGTCAGTCATGGGACTGGTATGAGAAATCTGCTTAACATATTTTACAATAAGCCTGATCACAGGGCCACGCCGCTAACGCGGAACGGGTTTACTCCATTGGATTGTCAGTGCTTTAAAAACAAGAATTATTTAAACATCGCAATGCTTTTTACAAAAATGAAGCCACTATAAGACTCAGTTCCCATCACACAATGGAATGCAAACCGAAGGATAGAGTTTTATCTTATAATGGCCAAATGATGCTTGATACGAATAAAACAAAAGCATTTGATATTATTACTAGTGTTTATATGTTTCAAAAACAATTTCAATCATAAGTATCAATCATAGACGGCATGGGTACCATATATCATGTCGCCATATATAGGTATACAATCAAAACCGCATGATGTCGTATTTGGAAATTGGATTTCCATCATGAACCAAGGCAAGGGATCATCCTTACCGCTTCGAGACGCTCCATCCCGCCCCTCAAGCAAGCGCGCAGGCAAGCCTTGGATCGTCAGGGCCGGTCCACAAGGAGTGGATTAAAATGCATGAACACTACGTTTCCCCACCCTATGGGTTGTAAACTGGTCATATACTAACCAAACCATCGGCCCAGGAGCGACCGATATAACCGAGGCGCCTCGCTATCCATCATCCACATAAGTAAAATGCCCGGGCATGTAAAACCTAAAACACCACTCCTAGCTAGAAAGAAACGCAGGTCCTCCCTGAGGTCCTCTCCCGTTTCTGGTCCATACTAGGGTGTGAGGCTCACGAATCAACGCTAAACACAAAGCTATCCATTCAAAGCCCTGCTTTGATCATCAACCACAAAGCTCTGCTTTTCAACAAAAGTTTTGATCACAACATCTCTGTATGCCACGTTGTTAATATACAACGTCAGACACGCATCCATTTACAAGTCCGTTCTGGGTCTGAACGAAACCGGAGGATCTTTATTCCTCGCACATCCGAACGATCAACAAGTACGTCCGGACGACCACCACTGTGACCCCGTCAGGGAAGCAACTCCCATCAAAGGCATCAGTAGCCATCCATTCGATGTGAAGATCATCGGTCTTGCACTGTCTTCGTATCTTCGACTTCTAATCGTCAATCAGTTATTTGAAATGAGAATTAACTTGGCCTTTTCAAATAATTCACGTATATTTAGAATTTCAAATCAATTCATTTCAATGGTTAAAATATTCGACATCAATAATTCTGTTCTTTAAAGTAATTTTCACGTCAAACACATTCAACCATCAAATATCCAATAAACCGGGTAAATTCGGTTTATTTCCATTCCATATCATTTATGATATTGTATAACGATTTATCGCTATTTTTATTTATTTAAAAATACCCAATTCATTCAAACGACGCTTCAGGCCATAACGCGGCCATGGCGATGTTTTTCTTCAGATTTTATTTACACGTATCTGAAAATATAACCGTTGGATCTTTACAAATTTTATATCATTGGAAAGATCTTTTCAAAACGAATCCAACAGTTCCAGTTTTGGGAAAATCCGACGATCGGATCTCCCGGTACAATCGTTTGAAGTTACGATTTCAAAATACGAACTGCAGCATCGTTATTCGATTTATTTTAATTATATTTATGAGTGTATATATATATATATATAAATATAATCCATTCTGGCGCTGTTTTCATTCAGATTTGAATTAAACATTCCAGACAATCTAACCTTTTGATCTTTGCAAATTGGTGTCGTTGGAAAGATATTTCCAAAGCGAACCCGACGGTTTCGATTTCGGGAAAATCCGATGGTCGGATCTCTCGCAATAATCGTTTGAAATCACGGTTTCAAAATATGAACTACAGCTTCGTTTTTCGATTTATTTTAATTATATTTATACATATATATAAATATAATCCGTTCTTCGATTTCAAAACCATTTCATTTCCTATATGTGATAAAAATGATATTTTTATCCAATAAATAATTATGTTCGCACATGACTATTTTTACCACTTCATATATATAATAAAAATGTGATTTTTATTGTTAAAACAATTTATTTCAGAACACGATTATTTTATATACTTCCTATAGATGATAAAAATGTGATTTTCATCGTCAAAACAATTTATTTCAAAAATGTAGATTTTTAGCTATCCATATATATTATAAAAATATGATTTTTATTTGTAAAACAATTTATTTCAAATGTAACGACCTAGGGATTTCCGATCCCCAAAAAAAAATCGACATAAATACCTTTACCGTAACTCATGCCGATCTTCCAAGCACCGAACACACTGGATAGTTATTAGAAAGAAATTAGAGGGTGAGATAAGAAAGAAATATTAGAATAGAAGAAGAAGAAACAACACAACACAGAGTCTCACATCGCAGCGGAACAAAATATAATACATAAATAAATCTTTATTAAGAGCTTTAAAAATACTTACAATATCAGAGTACATCACACAACGGGATAGTTACGATAAGTTGTTCCCATATACAACACACACAGCGGAATAGTAGCGATATAATATCATACGTCTGAACATCTCCAGCTCGTCTCTGGACTTCACAACATTCGATAAACTGAACCTGTACACCCCGGGCTAACCCGAGCATTTACAAAACACAGTCTGGTGAACCAGAGTGAGAAAAACTCGCACGGTATTAAGGGTATCACACAACCTGATTTTTAAAGTTAAAATCTTTTCGAAAGAAAAGTATAATTGTAAGACCAAATCCACACATAAATATGGACGGTTTTTACCTTATGATAACCCGAAACATTTTTGAAACCAATATCTTGTCTGATATTATAATAATGTCTAAATACAAGTAAATAGAAATCTAGTAGAACGCTTGCATGTCACGCTCTACATATATAGTATACAAACAAAACCGCGGGCACTTATTGGAGATTGGATTCCGACTATGACAAGGTATGGGACCACCTACCGATAGTGTATCTCTAGAGGCGAATACACTGGGTTCAACAAGAACGTCTTGCAACCCGGCCCACACATGACCGACCACTCATTTCGCTTGAATGTATCGAATGTATATCACCGACGGCTGGGATCAGCAACCGTCTCCCGAAAAGGGACAACATCGAATATAAATTAAAGAAGCAAATAGGATTTTCTCTAGATAGGTGATTATACACCCTAATGGGAGCGACCCACCTAGCCATGCTGCCTGCCCGATTTTTGTCATTTCCAAGTTGATAAGGCTTAAGCTTTAGATTAACTTTTGAAACAACTGGTCACCATTCACTCTGAATGCCACATCGTCAGATCCGCCAGACATCACTAATTGACGTACACAAAAATACTCTAGTTAGAAGCTAAGAGAACGACAATTCTCCGCCAACAACTATAGCACGTTTGAAGAAATCAACGTACATGACCCATTGCAAATACTCTGTCAGACACCCGTCCATACAAGTCATCCAGGAACAGGATGAACCGAAGGTACTCTCCTACTGCATCCAATATAGGAATCACTCCATGGATCAGTAGGGAGAAGTCCTTGGAACCCGTAGATTCCAAGCACGACAGAATCACAGCTTATCTCTACTTTCCAAGCAGAGAATATTAGTGGTTCTTCCATTTATGAAAATCCACGGTCTTCAATGCTCCATCTCGACCATCTTCTGATATCTTCACGTATTTTTTGGTTGGAATGGTTTTCGAATATAAATTTGATCTCGGTCTTTCCGTACCAACAATCGTATTGGACAGATTTGATAGTCGGTGATTTAACTACCAAAACAAACAGTGTTTCAATCATGATAATCCAGTGAGTTCACTGGTTCAGTATTCAGCACCACTTGGCCTATTAAATTTAAACAAATTTATTCACTCCTGTTTAATTAAAACTTCTAACTCTTTTAATACTTAAAAATACGATATTTGGATTCTTAATCAATATACAAATGTTCTCAAAACCATTTCATTATAATACTTAGTAAAGTAACTTATAACTATATTCAATTCTCACTTAATCCTCCTTTCAAATCTATTCGACCATTCCCCACTTTGGAAATCCTATTTAATTCCTCCCGTTTTTACTTGATTTCAATTTCAAATAACGTTAATCTAATATCAACGCTTTTACACTTAAAATCTCATTTACATAACCCTGGTTTTCTATAAACCCTTATGTTCTCAATTCCTTTTTCTTAACTCAAATATTAAGCAACCATTTAATTTACTCTCTCGTATTCGCTTCAACTTCTCTTTATAACTTTGTTATAAAAATTTGAGTTTTAAATATAAAACTCATTCATAGACTCCTTACACCATCCCATTAGATTTCATTTCACTTCGATTACTTTTGAAAAGTAATTTTCTAAATTATTATTAATTAAAATAATAATTTATTTCAATCATTAACTACATTAGTAGTTAATTTCTGTAATTAACTAAAGTAAATAGTAAACCTTATTTAAATTTAAACAATATTCATTAAACTATTTTAATCAAAACACATCAATTTGATAATCAATTCCAATTCAAAACGATCGATTTAATTAACTCAAAACTCGATTACCTCATTAACCGATTCCAATTAATCCTCACTTTAAATTAATAAAAAATATAATTAATTTAAATAATTCCATTAATTGTTTCTTTACAAAACAAATATCAAAGTTTAACCACTTGATTCATTTCTTATTCTCATACTTGTAGATCTGATTAACATCAGAATTTAATTTATAAAATAAAATATATTTTTATTTCTCTTTAATAACTTTTATTCAAAATAATACACTTAAAAATCTATATCTAGTTATAAAATAAATTTTATAACTTCATCTCTATCGACCCACCTGATGGTGAATCAATATTTATAAAACGATTGATTTAATAGGCCATACGCTGCCAAATACCCAACCACTACCGCCCATTGGTTTAACAAACAGATGTTGAACATTCAATAATCAAATCAATCACCCAAACAAGACAGTTCATAAATGATAATATGAAAATAAATAAATAATATATTTGAGGGATCCGGTTGGGTCCCTCCAACCTGTTCTTCCCTGTATTCAAAATGGTTATCACAAACCAGATTATTCAGTTTCATTTAACTGATAACAATAAATAACGGCCATTTAACATCCACTATAAGAAATGCAAATAATTCAACTATTTAAACACGTTTATAAATAAACGTGACCAATAAGGTAAGTTACCTTTATTGGAACCAATCATTAAAAATAACGATTTGGTATTTCACTGAAATTAAACACAGCTTAATTTCATCAGTTAAATCAACAAACAAATGTATAACTAGAAAACAGGCAACCATCAGCAAGCAGAGCACATAAAATAAAAACCCAATTTATATAAAATATAAATGGGCAAAACTGAGTGAGTTTAACTCACCTTGAGTTGATACCGTGTTTTAAACGGTTGGTTTTAATTAAATTAAACGAGTGTTTAATTTAATTAAAAATCCCAGTTGATTCCAATTTCGTCCATTCTGTTCCATAACGTATATCTTGCTGAGACGATTCCAACATATCTTGGTTTGTCTGATTCTGAAAACATATGCATAAGTTATAGTTACTATTGTATATGATTTTAATCGATATAATTATTCCTAAAAAAATAAACTAGATTTATTACTTTATTTTTAGCTGAGCAGGCTAACTTTCTGTTCCCTAAAAGAATAGCAGGCTTTTTCTTCTTTCTACATCACTCAACACATTTCAATTATAAAGTTGATCACTAATCGGTTTGTTAAAATTAATCACTTATTAAATTTTAACTAAGTATATTTATTTATTACAGTGTAATAATAGATACGACCAACTTCTGAAAATCAAAGCCCGACTATTCCGTTTTTTCTGCTGTAACTTTCGCAATTCGCATCCTGTCCAGAAATTATAAAAAATGTTAAGGGTTTATTTAATCAAATTAACTCTTAGTTAAAATAGTAATTTACCAATTTCGTTTGAAATATAATTTATCACTTCACCTTTGTAATTATCAGGACAGGCCGATCCTTAACTCCATTCTGCTAAGGCATCAAAACACGTGTTGGTTAAAACAGGTCAAGGCGCCTTCCTGTTGTTCCGTGCTTCCAGTCTTCATGTAGTCCCTCCACATTAAATTGTTGCGCCACGACTACTTCTTCCTGCATCAATTACGGTTCCAGTTTGTATATTATTATTATTTTTATAATAATGCTCCCTTAATTGATAATAATTTTAACGCCTGATTAAGTTTACAGACCAGGGTTCTCAACCGACTGTTTATTTCCTTGACCCGTTCTCTTTTCATCGATTTCCATCTGTTCAGGAATGGAAGCACGATTTAATATGTATTACCCAAATTGAATAGTTAGCTAACATATAATTAAGTAGATTAGTTTACTTTTCTGGTTTACTTTTGGCTGAAAAGAATCGGCCTAACATTTTCTCTTTCCCGTATCATCACTTCGGTTCCAGGAAGCACACTATCGCTTCTTTCAGCAAGCCGTGACAACAGTCCATCCCTATCGTCTCTTCCTCCGATCGCCGGTGGATGATCAAAATCTGCCTCATCGAGCGCACCTCCTCCCTCCACTACCGACATGAACCCCGAGCTGTCTCCCAAACGCCGGCAAAACCCAACGAATCGCAGCCACCTCTCTGGCCGATTGCGACCTCTTCAGTACTTGGAATTTCATCTCAGCCGATCGAAATGAAGATCATAAGGAGCTGATCAATTTTCATGTAAATGTTACTCGATTTATTTTGTGGATTGGAAGATTGATCAATGGAAACGATGGAGCTTCCTGACCGTCGAAAGGAATGGTGGAGGCTATTATAATGTTGACCACGGAATTACCTTTGACGGGGAGAATTAGGTTTACAGTGTCATATATATAAAGGGTTGGGATAATATAATAATATTAGCGAAACTTCGTCATGAAGTAACACGTAAAACTGACAACAATCGACTTTTGTTTACTGATAAAAAAGCTGATCTTAGTGTAAAAAGGTATTCTAGACCCAATGGGACAAGTTTTGTCGAAATCCGAGGTCATTTGGAAAAATTTCCTTTATAAAAGCAGAAATAAACACGCGTTTAATTTTTCCACGATCACTAGATAAATCAAATCAACTTGAAACTTTGAAATCTTACAATAATTTGTTGATACGAACCCAACGGCACCAGTTTCTTCGCATTCTGAGACTGTTTTCCTGATAGGCTATTTTTACCGTGCACCGCAATACCCTTTTTAACACCAAATTATCCGGTCTCCAAAAATAGCAAACTATATACTATCCTGACTCTAATCGATGATACGAACTCAATGGGACCGGTTTCATGGCTTAATTCGATCGTCAGATCAAGTTATACCCAAATATCTCTTTATTAATTTAATTACGCGCTATAGAAAATAACTGGGCGTTTACGGCTACCAAGGTCACACACGACATCGGTTTTTCACGCCATTCACCATCGTGCAATAATTTAACGATACGGTTCCAATGAAACTGATTTCATCGAAAACGGTGTCCTTTTGCAAAACGACTATTTTAAAGGTCGATATTTTAATAACGATTTCCGCAGCGATTATTTCAAATTTTGATTTGGCCATAACTTACAATCTATAACACGAAATCTAGATTTTTCTCTTTCATATAAAAATTATCGTCAATATGGTTCCAACGTGTCTTGTTTCACAGAAATCCGACTTATATCAGATCCTGTATTCTCAGTTGAAGTTCAAAACCAAATATGACGAACTGCCGCACGATTCGAGCTCGTTTTATATTTATAAATAAAATTTACGTTAAAACTCCACTATATAAACGAATATATATATTTTAAATCCATTTAAAATCCCAAATAAATATTTAAAATGATAAATTAAATTAAATATTTTACTGCCAAAAACACGGGTCGTTACATCAAACATGCGATAAAAATGTCATTTTTATTGTTCAAACCATTTTATTCCATACAGTCGATAAAAATGTTATTTTTATCGTTCAAACCATTTTTATTTCATACCTTCGATAAAAATGTTATCTTTATCGTAAAAATGTTATCTTTATCGTTCAAACCATTTTTATTTCATACCTTCGATAAAAATGTTATCTTTATCGTTCAAACCATTTTTATTTCATACCTTCGATAAAAATGTTATTTTTACCGTTCAAACCATTTTTATTTCATACCTTCGATAAAAATGTTATTTTTATCGTTCAAACCATTTCATTTCAAAAATGAATAATTTTCCCATACATGAATATATTTCAATACATGAATATAAATCAAACACAGGGATATTTCAGAAAATTTCGGCAGCATAACGGCGGGGTAGTTAATACTGGCACCGTTCCGAGTACGGCTTCTTGCTCTACCTTAAAGCCTCGCAGCTATTGACAATGAGGATTTCTATATCTAGTTCGTACGCAAACGAATTTTCCCATATACTAATCGTATTGGGATTTCAACCACAATCAATCATTTCCAATCAACCATTCATGATATTCACCAAATTTCACATCAACCAAATCCAAACAATATCACAACCAATATATATCGTCCATGGTCTGTGGACGAGGGGAGTATACATATAGATATAGATATAGATATAAATATATATATATATATAGATATACGTATATAAATGTATTTTGATTTCATTTCAATATATTTCAATATCATTTCAACGCATATATGATTTTTACAAGGCATATATCACTTATACATCGCACATACAACTTATACAACGCTTATACATGATGTGTACAATGGTTATATAACTCATACATCGACCGTATAATTTATACATCGTCATTCCATATCGTTTATAATTCAGAAATCTCACATTGGGTTCCACTCCAAAAATTTAGAAGGCTCAGAAAAATATCCGGTCTCTTGTAGAATGTAGAAGATGTCCACATGAGTCCAATGTCTCTTGTTTCACTGGATTTCGTCAACATATGAAAAAGATATGATTTTTATTGTAAAATCAAAATTCGTAGCGCTTTAAAGTGCTATAATCAGTTTAAAATAAATTAAACCGTACCTTTCTAAAATCATTCAAAACTAGGTCAACCTTTTTCGCGAAATCAGTCGAGTTTGGTGACGATGGGCCAATGCCACCTTGGAGAGCTTGGAGAGGCACGCTGATGCACGGGGGTGGGGCCCACTTCGATTGTGGCAGGATGTGGCGGCAGCAAGTTGAAGTCGCTGACTTCCAGGCGTCGACCCGGGCGATTCACTCAATGGTAACGGGCGAAGAAGGTATGGATTTGAAGAGCTCGTCGAGGGCTACAAAATCCTCAACTGGGTCGAGGTCTAATTTTGCGTGGTTTGGCTGGAAAATGAACGGAAAGCTCTGAAGCGGTTTCCACCTTTCATCGAGGAAAAAGAGTCGGGGAGAGAGAATGAATTTGATTGGCCCATTTTTTTTATTTATATATTTTTAAAATCAAAAAATACCTCTTACCACATGCGTACTCCAATCCAAACCCAACGACTGTCGTCCCTAGCTAAATACCCCCATTTTGAACACAATGGAATATGTTTCGTAGGCCCATTCGACAGTTTCAGTCTGGTTTTCTTCAAATCAAAATATATAACATTCAATTCTTGATTTGAACGTACATTTCAACTTGCCGGGGCCACATACTGATCCCAAAAATTCCAGAAAAATAAATCTAGCTATGTTTTGACGATACGATCCCAACAAAACTAGTTTCGTCAAATTCTGAGACCGTTTGAAAAATGGCCATTTTCTGGTCAATCCAAATTGACTGAAATTAACCAAACACATTTTCCTTTGCCACGCTCACATATTAACTTCAAAAATTATGGAATTTGAAACCTAGCAATAATTAGACATCCCGGATCCAACAAAAGTGGTTTCATCGAAAACGGAGGTCGTTTGCAAAACGGTTATTTTCAAGGGCTATATATACTCTATAGCGACCTTTCTGAAAATTCATTTGGCCATAACTTTTGATTCCCGCTATGAAATTTCAATTTTTCAGATTCATTAGAAAGATATTCATAAACATATTTAAATATTTTTGGTTTCACTAAAATCCGTTTTATTTTGCACCCGGTACAGTCAGTCAAAGTTTGAATTCAAATTTTCAAACCACCGCGCCATTTCACGTGTTGTTTATAATTAAAATAAATATATTTATTTTACAACATCGATTCAAATAGACTTTTCGTCGTTATTCTTTAAAATAATTTATTTTAAATATACAAAAATTCACTAAAATAGCTAAATTAAAAATTTTAAACTGGTTCTGGTTATCCGGGTTGTTTACATATAAGACTCAGGTCTCATCACACAGTGCAGTGCAAACCGGAGTATAGAGTTTTACCTTATAATGGCCAAAATATGCTTGATACGTATAAATCTAAATCATTTGATATTATTACTAGTGCATATATGTTTCAAAAGAAATAATAATCATAATGTATCAATCATATATGGCATGGGTACCATATATCATGTCGCCATATATAGGTTTACAATCAAAACCGCACGATGTCGCATTGGAAGTTGGATTTCCATCATGAACCAAGGCAAGAGATCATCCTTACGGAATTCGAGACAATCTAGCCTACCATGTCTCAGGCTATAGCCGCAACTGCACCTGGGAATGCCAGGGCCGGTCCTCTCATACGTTTTAGGATTGGTTATTGCTGAACAATATGTTTTCCCGCCTTATGGGGCGGAATGGTCAGTATGTCGACCATATCATCCATCGTCCCCGTAGTGACCGATATATCCGAGGCGCCTCGCTTTCCATTATCCCCATAAATAAAATGTCTGGGCTCCATACCATGACACCACTCCTAGTTAGAAAGAAACGCACGTCCTCCCTGGGGTCCTTCAACCCGTTTCTGGTTCACACCGGGGTGTGAAGCTCGCGAATGAATTCTATACACAAAGCTATGCTATTTAAAGCCATGCTTTGATCATCAACCATAAGGCCCTGCTTTTCAACAAAAGCCTTGATCACTTGCATCTCAACATGCCACATTGACATTCCATGCCATGCGACTGATGTCTATCGATATATAACCTCTAAGCTCATACGTCTTAGGGAAGGGTGTTAAGCAAGAGAATAAATTCTCCGTCACCAAACATGTATATATTTAATAGAAATCAATTAGCATAGAATAAAATCCAATGTCGGACACACATCCATTTACTAGTTCGTTCTGAGTCTACGACCCGAAGGCACCTTATTCCTCGTCCCATATGTCCAATATAGGAGAGAGGCCCTCGCACATCCGAACAATCAACAAATACGTCTGGACAATTACCACTGTAACCCTTTCAAGGCAACAACTCCAATCAAAGGCATCAGTAGCCATCCATTCGATGGGAAGATTATCGGTCTACCATCTTCAATATCTTCGACTTCTAGTCGTTGTTTGATTATTTGAAATGAGAATTAACTCGACCTTTTCAAATAATCCACATATATACTGAGTTCAAACAAATTCTTTCCTTGTTAGATTATTTGACATTCCAGTTTCAATTCATTATTATAATTTCATGTCAAATACATCTAACCATCAATATACAATAAACCAAGTAAAATCGGTTTATTTCCATTCCATATCGTTTATAATATTTTATAACGATTTATCACTGTTTTTATTTATATAAAAATAGCCCATTTTAATTAAATGACGCTTCAGGTCATTACGCGGCCCTGGCGCTATTTTTCTTCAGATTTGAATTACACATTTCCCAAAATTTAACCGTTGGATCTTAACAAATTTAATATCGTTGGAAAGATCTTTTCAAAGCGGACACAACGGTTCCAGTTTCGGGAAAATCCAACGGTCGGATCTCTCGGTATAATCGTCTAAGTAAAGATTTCAAAACGTGAACTACCGTGCGTGAATCGTTTAATTTTAATATATATATAACGGGGAAATAGTTTGAATGACAAAAACACAGTAAAATTTGCTAAAAAGGACAAGAGACAAAATAATTGCTCAAAAGGACAATTTTTAGTGCAAAGTGTGAAAACATAGCGGCCCCCTAAATTCCACCATTTGCACTAAAAATTGTCCTTTTGGGCAAGTTTTTTGTTGACAGTCCTTTTGGGTAAATTTTGTATTGACTTTGTCCTTGTGGCAAAATATCCCTAAATATAATTCATTCAACGATTTTCAAACCATTTTCACTCCAAAAAATTTGGCTAGCGCCTTTAAATTTCAGAAAATTTCGCTATAGCCTCATTTGTACACGGAAGGGTTTGGAAATTTATTGGGCCGTATTAGGCACCCAATAAATCCAGATAAGCATACACAATTTTAAGTGATATATTCTATGCCCAAGGGAGTGTGTAAAAATCATAACTCCAGAGAATAAATTCTTGTCACCTTGTCCAGCGTTGGAAAATAAATAATCCATGTGCCATATCTAATAACTAGAGAGACATGATTACTGTTAACTCCAGACCCGTCTGGGGATTTTATTAAATCTGATAATTTACCGTTATATTTTATTTATTCCATATCAGTCCTCAGTTCAACCTGTAATTCAGTCATCGCCATACAAGCCTCTTGCCTGTATAGTAATTCCAACCTCATCACATAAGCTCAAAATGCTTATGTGGTATATGATAGAGTATGCTATCTTCACGAAGTATGCCACGTAGTGTAGTTCAAAATTAATTGTTGCTATCCTATGGCATTGTTTATAATCTCATATAGAACAACCAGCACACCACATCCAATGACATTCACATGAGTTTATATAATAAATAAAATAGCGCAGCCAACTCATTAAGGTTTACCTATTTATCGGGCACACAAATAAATTCTTTACTCAATAGCTAATCCATTTTCTTGTTTTGCGTATGTGTGTGTGTATATGTATATATATATGCATATTTAAGCTAAAAATAATATTTTTAGCTAACAAATATTTATATTCAAACATGGTTATTTTTAACACTTCATACATATGATAAAAATGATATTTTTGGCGAACAAAAATATATTTTAATCCATGACTATTTTATTTAGTTCGTATTCATGTTAAAAATAATATTTATAGCAAACAATATTTATTTCAACACATGGTCTTTTTTAACACTTCATGTATATGATAGAAATGATATTTTTATCGTTCAAAGAATTTATTCAACGCATGTGTAACACCCCACCTCCGTTAAGGTCACTCTCAAAGGGAATGCCTTAACTTCGGTAGAGCGTTTTAAGGTACAAGATACAAATAAATTACAAGATAGAAAATTTATGCAGTGGAAAAAGATCAATATTATTTCATAAATACTTGTTCAACACAACAATTCAACAACTGTTTCAACCTTCCAAATTATTACAACTTTTCATCTGTCTTGAAAACATAAAGAAGCAATACTGAAAATAAAATGACATAAATCCCCAACAATAAGTTCTTGACAATAGCCATAGCTCAAAAAGAAAAGTCCAAGCCTTATATCTACGGTCTTCAAGCTTTGGCAAACCTGGACTAAGCAGAAGTGTTTCCCCCCTGCGGACCTGGGGGGGGGGGGGGAACGGAAGAAAAGAAGCGAAAGGAAAATGGGTCATACGTAAGTCTGGTAAGCCCAGTTATTTAATAACATGTAAACAAGTAAAAGACTATGACATGAATAAGCTGAACTTAGAATGATACCACAAGGATAAGGTAGTCCTAAAACGAGGTAAAGTAAGATTTAACTAGATTTGGCTATCGCAGCCACTTTTACTTCTCTGCACCCACTAAGAGCTGTTTAACTAACAATGTATGTTCATGATAAAGCGATCCCATTCATGTATTGATCAGCTCCTACTCACATTCATGTATTCCCAATGTCATGCGGCCCTACGTGATTTTTAAGTACTTGTGCTGGTTCCAGTATAGGGTGTATCAAGTCCTATAATGGCAACCCAGACACGATTCAAAGATGCACAAGTGTACGCCTGGTGCCCAGTGCCTGCTTTTTCCACTCCGGAGCCCGTGCACCCCCGTACTCCGTCGGAACCTACACTGACGCACCTAACCGCCGCCCCTTTGACCGCTTATATTCAGCCCAGTAATCGTGCCCCACCCTTCCTTGTTCAGGGTACCTTGATACATCCATGTGGGTTACTGCTGAAACGGGTCCCCGTTACAAGGGTTTTTCTAGTCAACATGCTAAATTGTTTAAGTGTCCTTGGTTTGACTTAACCCCAATCAATCTTGTCTAGTTAACATGTTAAGTTGGTTAAGTGTTTCCTCAATTACTTAACCCCACCAATCTTGTCTTGTTAACATGTTAAGTTGGTTAAGTGTTCCCTTAATTACTTAACCTCACCATTTCTAGCTTGATTGTTCATGAGCTTTAATTAATTAATTAAAGCACCAACCACTCACATTAGACAGGTATTGTTGTGGTTACTGGATGTGCCGGTCGGTTCCGGGCAGTTTAACATCATAACTCAGTCTAACCTCGGGTCTTTCTAGGCATGATGCACTAACCTCTCACATTAGACAGGTATTGTTGTGGTTACTGGACGTGCCGGTCGGTTCCGGGCAGGTTTACACCACAACTTAGTCTAACCTCTGGTTAGGCATATTCATCTTTTACATTTTATATATCTGAATTTTCTACAAATGTTTCATGTCACATATTTTAATTATGTCCGAGACTATTGGTATAAATTATACCATTCATGGCCTTAACCATTTACATGGTTTTGGGCCCACCTACATTATTAACATGTTTTGATTTAATAACTATCCCAACGTTACCCCCGTTTGTTCATTCGTATTAATCACATAAAGTCATTGGGCCTGCATATTAGCCCAATTTATAAACAAGAGGTAATGAAGAGAACATGCATAATATAGATTCAACCAAACATGTAAATTTTGCATAAAACTTTATTCATATAATTTAACATGTCACATGAACTTGCATATAATTTAGACTTAGATAATCATAAGCCTAAAGCATGTTAATATGTAGATCTAGGCATGTGTGAAAATAACCTCAATTATAAACTAGCATATGACATAATCATGACATGTCTAATCCTAAGGCATGTATAATTTTTACATTAACATATAGGTGTGAACTAGATCTAACAAGGTGAACTTGCATAAGTCCACTTTACAAACATGCATATAAATATAGATCTAGTTTTGGATCTAACATGTAACTTGCATATGAACATATGTACAATTAGATCGTGACTTGGATCTATCATAAAACATATAACTTGCATTAATCATATGAACCTAGATAAATCTTGACATGGATCCAACATAAAACTTGTAACTTGCATATGAACATATGAATATATATATATATATATATATATATATATATATATATAGGCATATGGATCTAACATAAAGCATATGAATATATATATATATATATATGTATGTATGTAGATCTGGACTTGGATCTAACATAATACATACAACTTGCGTTAATCATATAAACATATATATGCAGATCTTAACATGAAACATATAACTTGCATATGATATCGATAGTTTCATTCTCAATCTTTAATAGATCCAACACCAAGTCCAATAAGCCACAAACATTCCAAGACAATTCATGATAAAATCATCACAAGAAACAAACATGAATTAGCATCATCAATATTATACAACATGGTATAATTCTATTTTTCACTTTATATCAAATCAGGTTTTAAATTTATTTACATCTAAAAGATAACTACACTTACAAAAGACAATCTTGATTTCTAGAATCTGTATTCTGAAGTTGAAATTCTCGCCTTTGGTGTAGACAATCGTTGTTTTAGTTAAATTTTGATTTGATTTGGTTTGTCTCTTTTAATTTGCTTCAAGTTGAACGGCGGCTACTCGAGGTTGTCCAACGGCAGCATGACGGCTCTTGGTTTGATTTTTAATATGATTTAGGGTTGAGGTATTAGGTTGCTTATATAGAAGTTTGATTTAATAGGAACCGTCAGATTAACCTAGAGCAAATCAAAGCCATTTAGACAAGATAGAATAGCCACATTAGCCCTAATGACTCAGCAAGGAGTCCATCAGAACCAATCAGATGCCACATCTGCCTTAGAGCGAATCGACCCACGGGTTGACAACCAAACACCCTGAATCAACCCCTAGTCGACCCAGTAGGGTTCGGGTCGACCTCAAAAATGGGCCGGTTCGGTTATTCCCCCTCCCGGTTAGCTGTTTTGAATTTTTTGCATATTTATTTATTTAGTTTATATATATATCTATATATATTTTTCTCATATGCATACAAACTTCAAGGCTTAATAACTTCTTCATAAGGTATCCGTTTTATGCAAAAACCAAATGTCTATCTTGACCAAAGTTTTGAAATGAATGTAATAGCGCAACCCATTTCACTTAATTCTTCTTCTAAATATTAAGTGTTCTTGAATTTGTTAATTTTAATATTCCCAGAAAATTTGGGGTGTTACATTCTCCCCTCCTTAAAGATTTCGTCCCCGAAATCTTTACGTTAAGAAGAATGCATCTTATCATCCAATCATCCATCTACTCATCCATCATCCACAAGCATCCATTGTCCTTAAAATACTTCTAAAGCCATATGAACATATGCAGAGTGTGTGTATATGTCTCTTAGCAAAATCAGGCGGTCTACTGATCCAGTTGACCTCCTTAATGTGAATCATGAGAGTGCCATGAGTCCATTATGTATGCAATTTTTCCTATTCATAATTCTACATGAGTGCACAATCATTCATACAAATGCAACATCCATATGATAACACATCAAGTTTCAATCCACATACAATTTCATGCGTTCATATGCAAATGCAATATGAAAGTGATTGAGCCAATCTAGAACCTAATGTGTATGTGCATATGCATCCACGAGCAATCACTAGCAACCACTTGCAACCACTTTGCAACCATCAACCATAAAATGTTTCAAATACATGTTTACATCCATTGATTTCTACTAAGGATCAAGAAATAGGACCGAGAAGATAACTAAGCATGAATAAACTTATGATAAAGGAGAGATCAAAGATGTACCCTCAAAAAGATAAGGGTAGGCTGCGCGTATCTTGCTTTCGGTCTCCCAAGTCGCGTCTTCTTCATTGTCACTCCATTGTACTTTAACAAGCTTGACTTCACGGTTCCATAGCTTTTTGACTTTCGTTCCCAAGATACGAGTTGGGATTCTTCTCACTGTTGCTTCTCGTTCCACTTCTACCTCTTCTAGTATCTTTGGTTCCACCACTTCCGCAGACTCATGTAAGCACTTCCATAGGTGAGAAACATGAAAGACATTGTGAACTCCAGCCAACTTTTCAGGTAGCTCTAATCTATAGGCCATTGTCCCAATTCTTTCAATGATAGGAAATGGTCCTATGAATCTAGGTGCCAATTTCCCTTTGGATCCAAAGCGAACAACATTCCTCAAAGGAAATACTTTAAGGAACACTCTGTCTCCAACCTCAAACTCAAGGTCGGTCCTTCTTTTATCTGCATAGGACTTCTGTCTATCTTGAGCAGTCTTCATTCGCCTTCTTATTAGGTCCACCTTTTCTGAGGTTTCCCTAATCATGTCTGGCCCAAGTATAAGCTTATCTGTGGATTCCCACCAACAGGTTGGTGATCGACACGGTCTCCCGTATAAGGCTTTAAAGGGTGCCATGCCTATTGTAGCTTGGTAGATATTGTTGTAGGTGAACTCCACCATAGGAAGATGATCTTCCCATGTCCCTCCAAAGTCAAGAACACACAATCTCAAGAGGTCTTCTAAGACTCTGTTCACCCTTTCCGTCCGTCCATCGGTTTGGGGGTGGTAGGTCGTGCTTAAACATAGTTGTATGCCTACAACCTCTTGCAAACTCTTCCATAACTTGCTTGTAAAGATAGGGTCTCGATTGCTTATTATGCTAGAAGGTATCCCATGCAGTCAAACTATCTCTTTAAGATATAGAGATGCTAGAGATGAGGCAGTCCTTCTACTTTTGACAGGTATAAAGTGAGCGCTTTTTGTGAGCCGGTCCACTATTACCCAAATACTGGTATTTCCCCTTCTTGACCTAGGCAACCCATCAATAAAGTCCATCGAAATGCTATTCCATTTCCACTGTGGGACCTCTAGAGGATGAAGCAAACCACCAGGCTTCTTCTGCTCCGCCTTGACCTGCTGGAATATCATGCACTTAGAAACGAATTCAGCTACGTCCCTCTTCATGCCATTCCAAAAGAAACTCTTTTGATGTCTTTATACATTTTGTCTCCGCCTGGATGTATGGTCAGCTTTGAATGGTGTGCTTCTTCTAGAACCGTTTTCACTAAATCTCTTACTTGTGGGACGCATAGCCTTCCATCCCGTCTCAACCATCCCTTATCATCGATGGAGTATCTATTGAGGTGACTCGAAGTCTCACCTCTAATTAGCTTATCTATCAAATCTACTAGCTGAGGGTCTTCACGTTGTGCGGTTCCTATTGAGTAAAAAAGTGTAGGCCGCACTTCTAGTGTTGCTAACAAGCCAGGTACAAATTCAGAGGAGGGTCTAAAGTCAAAGTTGGCTATGCACTCCAAGCTTTGCCTTTCTACAAAGAGAGGGCTTAAGGTCAGCTTCTTTCTACTCAGAGAGTCTGCTACCACATTGCCCTTGCCAGGAGTATAGAAAATCTCAAAATCATACGAGGCAAGAAACTCCATCCATCTTTGCTGCCTCAAGTTGAGATCTTTCTGCGAGAAAATGTACTTCAATGATTTATGGTTAGTAAACAATTCAAACTTCTCACCTAGGAGATAATGGCGCCAAGACTTAAGAGCGAAAACAATGGCCACCATGTCTAGGTCGTGGGTTGGGTAGTTTTTCTCATGTACTTTCAACTGCCTTCCACCATAAGCTACTACCTTCCCTTCTTGCACCAAGACAGGGCCTAATCCTGTATCGCATGCATCTGTGTATACGGTAAACATCTTGCTCCCATCAGGCAATGTCAAAACTGGGGCTGTTGTTAGAGCCCTTTTCAAGCGTTGGAAAGCAATATCGCAATACAAATCCCAAGCGAAAACTAGGTTCTTCTTCGTCAACCTTGTAAGTGGAGCTGAGATTTTCGTAAAGTCTTTGATGAACTTCCGGTAAAAGCCTGCTAGCCCGAGAAAGCTTCGGACTTCAGTTGCGTTTCGTGGAATCTTCCAATCTTGCACAACAACCACTTTTGCGGGATCTACGACTAACCCCTCTTTGGACACCACATGTCCAAGGAATCTAACTTCTTCTCTCTAGAAATGGCATTTGGAGAATTTGTCTTTCAACTGATATGCACAGAGAGTATCCATGACTTCCCTTAAGTGCCGAGCATGCTCCTCCTCACTCTTCGAGAAGATCAAAATATTGTCCATGAAGACCACCACAAACTTATTGAGGAATTCCCGGAACACCCAGCTCATCAAGTCCATGAAATAGGCAGGTGCGTTTGTCAAGCCGGAAGGCATGACAATCCACTTGAAGAAACCATCCGGGGTCCTAAATGCAGTCTTGTCAATGTTATCCTCAGCCACTCTTAGCTGATGAAACCCGATAGCCAGATCTAGTTGGGAGAAAACGGATGCACCTACGAGCTGATCAAACAGATCGTCAATTCTTGGGAGTGGGTGCCTATTCTTCTTGGTCATCTTGTTCAACTCCCTATAATCCACGCATATGCGGAGTGAACCATCAGCTTTGGTCGCGAACACTACCGGAGCACCCCAGTTAGAAATACTCCGTCTTATGAACTCCTTTTCAAGCAACTCTTTAACTTGCTTGCTGAGTTCTTTTCTCTACCTTGGAGCCATGTGTCTAACGGGTAAAGCAATGGATTTTGCATTGTCAACGAGGTATATGCGGAAGTCTATCTCCCGCTTCGGAGGTAAGCCCTTTACCTCTTCAAACACATCCGAGTATTCACGGACCACTCTAACAGACTGCAAATTCTCAACAGACGCATCAAGAGATTCTAGATAACTTAGCATAACAGAATTCATGGGATTACAAGAGATTTCGAGAGTGTTACCGAGGCGAGTCATGAGTCTAACCACTCTCTTTTCACAATCGAGGATGGCACCATTACTGGATAGCCAGTCCATGCCTAGAATCAGCCCATAGCCCATGAAGCCCAAAACATAAGCATTACATTTGAACCCAATGCTTAAAATAGAGATTTCCAAATCCAAACAAATCATTGACAAATAACTGAGCCTCCAATTGGATTTGAAACAACCAAGGGATCCTTTACTATATGGGTTTCTAGGTGCAGAGATTCAACTAAAGCAGTAGATATAAAAGAATGCGATGCGCCAGAATCGAAGAGAGTACAAACAGGATTATCAAACAGATAAACTAAACTCTCAACAGAAATTTCCTGCAGAGGTGCAACGAGAGCATGAACCTAGCCTCCAGAAGATGATACAGTCCTCTATCTCTGCCCTTGCCTTTTTGGGCAGTCCTTAGACAAGTGTCCAGTGTCCCCGCACTGGAAAAAAGCGCCCAATTTCCTCCTTTTCTTTCTACAGTCCCTAGACAAGTGTCCAGGTATCCCACAGAAATTGCACTTCATCTCCTTATGGGATTTATTATCCTTCCCGCCTTTCTTGGGGTCCGTCTTCTTGTTCTGAGATCCATCTCCTTTCTTGTTTTGAGGCTCTTCCTTCTTCACCTCCTTCTTGCCATCTTTGTTCTCCTCTTGCAACAGAGCCATGTCCACCAGTCTCTCGTAAGTCGCTCCCATAGGTATATAGGACATTGCCAAACCTTGCAGTGGCTCATTCAGTATTTTGGCAAAGCGGAGAGCCTTCTTGTGTCGAGTGTTTACTAACTCCAGTCCAAATCGAGCAAGCTGGTTGAATTATTGACGTATTCTTTGACTAATAAGCTGCTATGTTTAAGTGATAGGAACTTCTCCATTTGCAGACTCTGCTTAGCTTGTGAGAGGAACTTCATTTCAAATTTCGCTCTGAAGTTCTCCCAAGTCTCTATCAGTCTTTCAGAGTTAGTGACTTCCCACCAGGAGGCCTCGTCTTTGAGCAACCACACCAACTGTAGTTTCTGCCCCTCATCTACTTCAAAGATAACGAATAAGTCCTCAGTCTCCTTAAGCCAGTTTCTGGCTTCCACGAACGATTCGTTCCCCTTAAAGTCTTTTCCACCCATGGATCTAAAGTCTCTACAGATCTTTGAGAAAGCGTTTCCTCTCGGAGGAGGAGGAGGAGCAGCAGCTGGGGGAGGAGGAATGTCTGTTGGGCCCGCGTTATTGGCCATAGCTTCTAGGTATCTCCTGAACCAGCCAGGTATCGGTACACCCTCTGGAAGGTTAACATCCCCAGACATGCTGAAACAAAAAGGAAAGATTCAAAACGAAGGATTGAAAGATAGTGCATATGGCTTTGGGGATTATGCCTTTTTAAATTAACACTTTTTCTTGACAATGCTTCTTTATGACTACTTTTTGAAAAATAGTTTCAAAATTTTTATCCGATCTGGTAACCTTTAGCTCTGATACCAAGTGTAACACCCCACCTCCATTAAGGTCACTCTCAAAGGGAATGCCTTAACTTCGGTGGAGCGTTTTAAGGTACAAGATACTAATAAATTACAAGACAGAAAATTTATGCAGCGGAAAAAGATCAATATTATTTCATAAATACTTGTTCAACACAACAATTCAACAACTGTTTCAACCTTCCAAATTATTACAACTTTTCATCTGTCTTGAAAACATAAAGAAGCAATACTGAAAATAAAATGACATAAATCCCCAATAAGTGCTTGACCATAGCCATAGCTCAAAAAGGAAAGTCCAAGCCTTACATCTACAGTCTTCAAGCTTTGGCTAACCTAGACTAAGCAGAAGTGTTTCCTTCCTACGGACCGGGGTGGGGGGGGGGGATGGTAGAAAAGAAGCAAAAGGAAAATGGGTCAGACATAAGTCTGGTAAGCCCAGTTATTTAATAACATGTAAACAAGTAAAAGATTATGACATGAATAAACTGAACTTAGAATGATACCACAAGGATATGGTAGTCCTAAAACGAGGTAAAGTAAGATTTAACTAGATTTGGCTATCGCACCCACTTTTACTTCTATGCACCCACTAAGAGCTGTTTAACTAGCAATGTATGTTCATGATAAAGTGATCCCATTCATGTATTGATCGACTCCTACTCGCATTCATGTATTCCCGGTGTCATGCGGCCCCACGTGATTTTTAAGTACTTGTGCTCGTTCCAGTATAGGGTGTATCAAGTCCTATAATTGCAACCCTGACACGATTCAAAGATGCACAAGTGTACGCCTGGTGCCCAGTGCCTGCTTTTTCCACTCCGGAGCCCGTGCACGCCCGTACTCCGTCGGAACCTACACTGACGCACTTAACCGCCGCCCTTTTGACCGCTTATATTCATCCCAATAATCGTGCCCCACCCTGCCTAGTTCAGGGTACCTTGATACATCCATGTGGATTACTGCTGAAACGGGTCCCCGTTACTAGGGTTTTTCTAGTCAACATGCTAAATTGGTCAAGTGTACTTGGTTTGACTTAACCCCTATCAATCTTGTCTAATTAACATGTTAAGTTGGTTAAGTGTTTCCTCAATTACTTAACCCCACCAATCTTGTCTTGTTAACATGTCAAGTTGGTTAAGTGTTCCCTTAATTACTTAACCTCACCATTTCTAGCTTGATTGTTCATGAGCTTTAATTAATTAACCACTCACATTAGATAGGTATTGTTGTGGTTACTGGATGTGCCGGTCGGTTCCGGGCAGTTTTACACCACAACTCAGTCTAACCTCGGGTCTATCTGGGCTTGATGCACTAGCCTCTCACATTAGACATGTATTGTTGTGGTTACTGGATGTGCCGGTCGGTTCCGGGAAGGTTTACACCACAACTCAGTCTAACCTCGGGTTAGGCATATTCATCTTTTACATTTTATATATCTGAACTTTCTACAAATGTTTCATGTCACATATTTTAATTATGTTTAAGACTAATGGTATATATTATACCATTCATGGCCTTAACCATTTACATGGTTTTGGGCCCACCTACATTATTAACATGTTTTGATTTAATAACTATCCCAATGTTACCCCCGTTTGTTCGTTCGTATTAATCACATAAAGTCATTGGGCCCGCATATTAGCCCAATTTATAAACAAGAGGTAAAGAAGGGAACATGCATAATATAGATTCAACCAAACATGTAAATTTTGCATAAAACTTTATTCATATAATTTAACATGTCACATGAAATTGCATATAATTTAGACTTAGATAATCATAAGCCTAAAACATGTTAATATGTAGATCTAGGCATGTGTGAACATAACCTCAATTATAAACTAGCAAATGACATAATCATGACATGTCCAATCCCAAGGCATGTATAATTTTAACATTAATATATAGGTGTGAACTAGATCTAACAAGGTGAGCTTGCATAAGTCCACTTTACAAACATGCATATAAATATAGATCGTGACTTGGATCTATCATAAAACATATAACTTGCATTCGTCATATGAACCTAGATAGATCTTGACATGGATCCAACATAAAACTTGTAACTTGCATATGAACATGTGAACATATATATAGGCATATGGATCTAACATAAAGCATATGAATATATATATATGCAGATCTTGACTTGGATCTAACATAATACATACAACTTGCATTAATCATATAAACATATATATGTAGATCTTAACATGAAACATATAACTTGCATATGATATTGATAGTTTCATTCTCAATCTTTAATAGATCCAACACCAAGTCCAATAAGCCACAAACATTCCAAGACAATTCATGATAAAATCATCACAAGAAACAAACATGAATTAGCATTGTCAATATTATACGACATGGTATAATTCTATTTTTCACTTTATATCAAATCAGGTCTTAAATTTATTTACATCTAAAAGATAACTACCTTACAAAAGACAATCTTGATTTCTGGAATCTGTATTCTGAAGTTGAAATGCTCGCCTTTGATGTAGACAATCGTTGTTTTAGTTTAATTTTGATTTGATTTGGTTTGTCTCTTTTAATTGGCTTCAAGTTGAACGGTGCCTACTCGAGGTTGTCCAATGGAAGCATGACGGCTCTTGGTTTGATTTTTAATATGATTTAGGGTTGAGGTATCAGGTTGCTTATATAGAAGTTTGATTTAATAGGAACCGTCAGATTAACCTAGAGCAAATCAAAGCCATTCAGACAAGATAGAATAGCCACATCAGCCCTAATGACTCAGCAAGGAGTCCATCAAAACCAATCAGATACCACATCTGCCTTAGAGCGAATCGGCCCACGGGTTGATAGCCAAACACCCTGAATCAACCCCTAGTCGACCCAGCGAGGCTCGGGTCAACCTCAAAAATAGGCCGGTTCGGTTATTCCCCCTCCCGATTCGCTATTTTGAACTTTTTTGCATATTTATTTAATTTATATATATATATATTTCTCATATGCATACAAACTTCAAGGCTTAATAACTTCTTCATAAGGTATCCATTTTATGCAAACCAAATGTCTGTCTTGACCAAAATTTTGAGGCAAACGTAATAGCGCAACCCATTTCACTTAATTCTTCTTCTAAAAATTAAGTGTTCTTGAATTTGTTAATTTTAATATTCTTAGAAAATTCGGGGTGTTACAAGATGAATATTTTTAATGGTTCATACATATAATAAAAATGTTATTTTTATTGTTCCAAGAATTTATTCAACACATGAATATTTTTATTACTTCATACACATGATAAAAATGATATTTTTATCATTCAAAGAATTTATTCAACACATGAATATTTTATTACTTCACATACATGATAAAAAATGATATTTTTATCGTTCAAAGTATTTATTCAATACATTAGTATTTTTATTACTTCACATACATTATAAAAATGATATTTTTATCGTTCAAAGAATTTATTCAACACATGAATATTTTTAGTGGTTCATACATACAATAAAAATGTGATTTTCATTGTTCAAACAATATATTCAATACAACAACTATTTTATATAGTCCATTTCAGAAAATTTAGGCATTACAACTGCAAGTTAAGTAGCATCGGCACCGTGTCAAGCACGGCTCCTCTGCTATCCTAGGCCTTGCAACATTACAATAATTTCATTTTATTCATTCAAATCAATCATAGGGTTGATAAACCCATATTCAACCAAATTTTCCACAACACAAACAATTTTGTTGCATTTCCAATTTATACAACGCATCCAATTGCATTCACAACACAATACATTTAAATCGTCCATGGTCAGTGGACGAGGGGAGTATACACACAAACATATGTGTGTATATATATATATTTCCATTCCAATATCATTCAACGCATATATGATTTATACAACGTATGTATAATTTGCACATCGCTTATATAATTTGTACAACACCCATATATGAGATGTACGACGCTTATATAATTTATACTCACTTATATAATTTATACATCGCTTTTCCATTCCAACTTGAATTTAGAAATCTCACATTGGGTTCCACTCCTTCTAGTTTTGTAGAGAGCTCCAAATACGTTCTAGTCTCTTCTAGAATGTAGCGCACGATGTCATGGTCCCAATGCTTCCTATTTCATCGGATTTCGACATCGTACAAAAAAGATATGATTTTCATAAATAAATTCCAATTTGCAATACTTTTAAGTGTTATAACCCTTTAAAATTTATACAGGCCATTACCTTCCACTTTGATTCAAAACAAGGTCTTGAATTATCTTCCAATCCCTTGCACGAAGGGATGATCGGGTTGCACCAAGCTGGAGCGCTTGGAGAGGCGCGCCTAGGGGTGGTGGTCACGTGAAACTCGGTGGCACGGTGGAGGCAGATTTTGGCGCGAGACAGGCGAACTTTGGAGGCTCGGTTCTCGAGAAACACACAACGATAGGGGGTAAGACAAGTATGGATTTGTAGAGGGGACTGAGATCTACAAATTTCCCTGAATAATCATCAAATTTTGTTGTGTGGATTCAAAGTAATTTGGGGAGAAAAGTTTGAACGATATTCGTCATTCTTTATACACTGGAGGCGGCGCGATTAAAAGTGACGAAGGTTTGGAGAAAATTCTCATTGGCTATATATATATATATTAAATTATTTAATTTATTTAATTCCAAAAATATTTGTTAATCCATACGAACTCCAAATCAAACACAATGACTATCGCCCCTAGCTAAATACCCCGATTCCAAACATAATGGAATATGTTTCGTAAGACCATTCAACTGTTTCAGTCAGTTATTCTCAAAATTAAAATGTAAAACATTATTAGATTTAAACGTACATTTCAATTTACTGGGGACACATACTGATTCCAAAAATTCTAGAAAAATAAATCTAGCTATGTTTGAATGATACAGTGCCAACAAAATTGATTTCATCGAATTTGGAGACCATTTGAAAAATGGCCTTTTTCTGATCGATCCAATTTGCACTATATTTACAAACACCTTTTCTTTTGCCATACTCACATATTAATTTCAAAAATTATGGAATTTTAAACCTAGCAATAATTTGATATTCTGGATCCAACAAAAGTGGTTTCATCGAAAATGGAGGTCGTTTGCAAAATGGCTATTTTTAAGGGCCATGTTATTATTAAAAATGGAAATTTTAAATTCTGACGCATTTTCTGACAAAATTAAAAATAAAAATTTTAAATTGTTTCTGATTTTTTGGGTTGTTACAAATGTCGCACCATCAACTCGTAATAACAATGTTTTACACCCCAAGGTCAGTAAAGGAGCATTCTTAGTTTTTTTTAAAAAAATAAAAAAAATCATCCTTGTATAGATAAGGAACAAGATCGACTTCACAACATGTTTGAAGCAATTTGCGTCAAAGTATTCAAAGACGTTTTAAATGGTATAATAGAGTAAACATGCTTTATTTTCATATCAAAATCAAAACTTTGGGATTTAGATTCAATGGCATCAACCAAAACAGAAAACAGATATCTGAAAGGCTGAAACATGTGATGGCTTGGTTCTTTAATACAAGGAGGACCTTCAGGATTTACTTCACATTGTTTCATTTTGTTAACACACTTTGCAAGATAAGCTCTTTCTTGAGTATCAAACTGAAAAGAATAATCAATCGGAACCTCCATTATTTTCAGTGAACAACTACAAGTTATAACATTTGGTAAACAAAAGATGATCAAAAAGTCACCTGAGCAGTTGGAGGATGCATCTTGACTTGAAAGTCAACATCCGTAAGGGCTTTCTTAAATTGCTCGATGTCTAATAGGCCCTTGACAGGATTGCCCTCAACATCTTTCAACAAATTTAGGACTGTTTTCATATATTTGGTTTTCAGGTAATGCTTAACTTGAGGATACATATCAGTGATGTCATAAAAAGCTTCTATCATCTGATCACTAGTTAAAGTTCTAGTATTAGATTTGTCTGCCATCATAAAAATTGCAGATATATCTTCCTGTAAACAAAGATTGCATGTTAGCATGTTAATATAATAATTAGCAACAATGTTCACAATATATGAGAAGCGTTGCAATTGACAAATCAAATTAAAACTTATCAAATGTCTATAAAACTTGAATAGTAAAAGAAACTAAATAGCAAACAAGAGCAATCCTCATATACTTGCAGCCACCATTTCCTGGAACCAGTATAACAACAAACTATTCATTTTTTATACAAGGAAAACATCCAAAATGATTTAGTATGTTATGTATTCATTATTCAAAATAACACAATGTTTTCTTTAAAAATGTAATTTACTTCAAAACTCAATGTTGCAGCCTATCAATTTAATTCGGTTAGTACTCAAACCTAGAAGGTAATGTAATTTACATCCATCCTCTGTCAACTAGTTTATTTTGATCCATTGAGACAATACAAGTTAAAAAAACACAGAAGAAAATAATAATTGAAACATAGATATGAAATTTGTAAGCTATACAACTTTCAGCCTATTAGATTAGCTTCACCATCAACATAACTAAAAATGCATTGCTCTTGTATTCAAAATACTCCTTTAAAATAAATGGACGCCACCGTATTTGGTTTCATCATATATCACCGTGAATAAGAACTTACTACCATTTTACAAAACAAGATTCAGTCTTCCACAAATTTGCAAAAAAATATTATCTAAACATTCTAAAAATAGGCAATAAAATTAATAACTAGAGTTTAAAAATTATTAAATCAAAAACATCTCCAAAAAAAGCCTTACCTAACAGCAAAGTCACCACAAGCGTCATCATTTTTGGATCCTTCAGAGCCTTTGATGCTCGATCGAAGAAAGCAGCACCAAATCTCGTTTTATTATTGTTTCATGAAATTAAAATTTCAAAGGAAAAAAATTAAGAACTAATGGAGACTCAAATTAAAGCAATAAGAAATAAGATTCAAAATTCAAATCACTGGTACCTTAAAGTTTCAACAACTAAATTTTGAGTTGATGCCAATTCCAGTAGCCAGTCGTGAGTTATGCCCTAGCTCAGTAGATGTAATTAAATGAAGAAGAAATCCGTACAAAACAAAAATCATTTACCGCTATGATTCTATAGAAATATATTGCCAGGTTATTATTCACATTTACAAAGATTCAAAGATATATGAAATTAGAAGTCTGGGAAATACAACGTATATGTTATTTCGGTATCAAATTGAAGAAGAAAAAAACCTTTTCCATTAACTTGAGATAATAAAATAACTTTCAAATAATCAAATAGTCTAAAATCAATTTGCTAATTAAAGCACCTAATATGCGAGATTAGTGGATCTAAGATGCGATGTCGAATTCAAGCCAGGGCTGGAGGAGATGATGCGCGGTCGGGTCTGAGGTGCGCCATCGTTGCGAGGTCGAGGTCCAAATGCAATGACGTTAGGTATTAATTCGATATAAAATGGGATTCATATCTAGTATGAGTTAGAAACTGTCAAATTGTCGAAAAAAAAGGAATCGGATGAAAATTTTGACTTTTTGGAAATAGAGTTAGAAAAAGATTGGTGCGGTAGAAAATAGAAACTTTTGGGGGAGAATGAGTAAGCCAAAAAAGCGAGCTTTTAGGGGAGAAGAAGTAGACAGAATTGCTGAGAAAACATGGGAGGAAATTATGGGAAGATGAGAGAGGAGAGAGCGGAGTATGATGGATCGCTATATTTGTGTTCTGCGTGAAATTGGCATGGAAAAATTGATTTAACACCTCTTACAGTAGGAAAACCTCTGTAACGGTCGGTTTGATAAGGTGGCGTTTGTTTTTTGAAATGGACATGCCACGTTGGCGTCGGCGCCCGATGCGTCAGACGCGTCGAACGTAGGACCCACAACTTTAGTCGGTTATAGGTAACAGTTGGAATTGTAGCTTTAGCGTGTGACGCGCCGGACGCGACGTCAGATGCTAACACATTTCAAAATGGCGATTATTTCCCATCCCTATAAAAACCATCCCTTTCAACAATCCACACCTCAAACACCACTTTTTTCTCAAATTTGCCTCAATAATGGCTAAAGTAACTCGTCCGAAAGCAACATTTCTTCAGACGCTAACAGCTACAATTCCAAACAGCTAAATATGACGTTTATAAGAAGAAATGGGCTGTATGGCATAATTTGAATGAGAAAGCGAGCGCCAGATGGGATTAAAAATACGGAATAGTTAGTGGAAGCGAAGCTTGGTGGGTGGATTCTGTTGAATTCTGCAATTCTACTATTTATATTCTATAATTTGTATTCTACATTCAATAAAAACTATAATAAACACAAATAAATAAATAATAAAATAATAATTCTTCCCATTTCAATTTGCCGTAAAAACAAACGCATTCTCCATTCGTATCAATACCCCTTCGAAATGCCCCTTTCAAAATACTCCTTCAAATGCCCCTTCTTGTAAAAAAACAAACACACCGTAAGCCATCACCCACTGACCTAGATACTGTTAGAGATAAGGACAAAATATATGTTGCCTTTTATTTTTTGCATTAATTTTGAGTTATAATTGGTATTGTATTAATTTGGACCAAATATGCTCTAAAATGTTCTACTCTAGAATGTTCCTTTCTCATCTATAAGTAGAGGCGAAGTATAACATTGTAATTCAATTAATCAAGCATCCCTGTTGTAATAGAAATCAATCAAGTAATCAATAAAAATATAGTCCTTTCATGTTTTTATCGTTTATCTCTCTCTTCTCTCTTGATCAGAATTCTAACATGATATCAGAGCTTGGTTATACAAAGAGATAGAGAGAGGGTTGCTGTTAACATGGTATCAAGAAGAAAAAAAAGATTTCGTTCGATTTTCCATTGCCTCCTTAATCAATTCGCTTGCTGTCACGAATCTGTTATTTTCTTCTTCTTCTTCTTACTTATGTCATTTCTTCTTTGTTAGTTTTGAGATTTGTTATTTATTGGTGTTGATTGTAGTAGATGAGCGTTGTTGGTGAATTTAAGATCTGTTATTTGTTGCTGATGATTGTAGTAGACGAGCGATGTTGATAATTTTGAGATCTATTATTTGTTGTTGGTTTTAAAAAAAAAGAGAAGAAAAAAATGGTTTGCTGTTGGGAAAGTTTGAATGGTGAAATTGATTGTGAAAGGAATTGTTTTGTGGAGATGAATGTCAGATTGTCCGGTGGAAGATGAAGCGCAGTTATGGAGTAAAAAGGTAGTTCAGCAAGTGAAGTCAATGGTTGTTGGTTGATTGGTTTGTTAGAGAGTAACATTAGTTTGAAATTGTTTTTCGTTTGATATCTGTATCGGTAACCTGTTTATTAGGAGGGCAATTGACGTTGATTGAAGGTGGTAGGTGGTTACTGTAAGATATGTTTGGAGGATGCAAACATATGCTAATTCATCCCTATTGTTTTGTTTTTGTTTACTTTGTATGTTTGGGGGATGCAAACATATAAACATCCCATTTAGTTTTGTTTTCTTTGTATGTTTGGGGGATGCAAACATATAAACACATCCTGGACCAGTTTGTCGTTTGGCCGCTCAGATCTTTTGCTTACCGATCAGATTGAAGGTAGTTGAGTTGTTTTGGATTGAAGATTGTTGTTTGTTTGGTTGAAGTAATTGGAATTTTGTGCTTGGTGTTTAATGTTCCTTTCTAACAAAATTGAAATGGTTGCTCGATCTTGCTACCCTTCACTTTGCACATCTATTTGGCAAACTCACGATTTTCCGCATCGTGAGTTTGAGGGGGATGTTAGAGATAAGGACAAAATATATGTTGCCATTTATTTATTGCATTAATTTTGAGTTATAATTGGTATTGTATTAATTTGGATCAAATGTGCTCTAAAATGTTCTATATATTCTAGAATGTTTTTTCTCATCTATAAGTAGAGGCAAAGTATAGCATTATAATTCAATTAATCAGGTATACCTGTTGTAGCAGCAATCAATCAAGTAATCAATAAAAATGTAGTCCTTTCATGTTTTTATATCTCTCTCTTCTCTCTTGATCAAAATTCTACCTTCTTGGGATTTGCATGATATCTGCAGTAGGTCAGGATTAACCACTGACAACCTCTAACATGTGTTTTTGCCTAACTCCAATTACGTAGATAATATCTACAGAGTGGTAGTTGGACATGGCATAGTATGTTTAATCTTAGACATGTGATTTTGCCTAATTCCAATTATGAGCATGAGATATGTCAGCTTCTGTGACAATCCATGATATGGGTTTGGATGTATATTAAGTTACATGTTGACTGCACAAGAAGTATCCCACACTGGTACTCATATTAAGGCTACTGTTAATGAGGTGCTACATCATATGGTGCTTCCTCGCTACTCCAAACAAAGAGTTCTAACCTGTGGAACCATCTCCAATCTTTATCCATCCTATTTTATCAACAACACAATGTTATATGGCAAGAAACTAGTGGAGAGATTCGAATATACGGTTTCTAGAAAGTCTTAACAAAAGACGATGACAAACCAAAATGTGAATAGCACAAGAGAGTTTAGCAGCATAACAGTAATGCAAAAGAATATTTTTTTTGGAAACAGATAATAACGCTAACATTCATGATGGGAAAACTAATCAACAGAAACAACTGAGTTCGTAAAATATGCAAGTATAATACTGATCATGGTTTGAGATTCCGTCCGGCA
Source organism: Allium sativum (assembly GCA_030737875.1). Lineage (NCBI taxonomy): Eukaryota > Viridiplantae > Streptophyta > Magnoliopsida > Asparagales > Amaryllidaceae > Allium > Allium sativum. The sequence goes on from CM060912.1 coordinate 157,837,209, forward strand.
CGCTGGAATCCCGTCCATTTCGGTCCGGTTCCGGCTTCGACCGGACCGGAATTCAGGTGAAAATCCGTTTTCGGTGAGAAGCTTAAGTAAAAAATAAAATAAAACAACTTTTAATTAACTACTCCCTGTGTGAACAGGGATAGATGGAAAATTTGAGCATCGAGCAAGAATTTTAGGGATCTGCTAACTTCGGGGTTATCATGGAGCAAGAGAATTTAGGTATTCGAGCACCTATTGCAGCATGATATCGGCATGGGTAGAGAGTGTGAGAGAGGGAGGAGGAGAGAGAGAGTGTGGGATCGTTATTTAGGGATCTGCTAATTTTAGGGTTATCATGTCATGAAGCTCTTGCACGAAAATATTCGGCATGGGTATGGGTAGAGAAAGGGGATCAATTCTTCTGTACCTAACTCCGATGTTCCCGTGTGCCCGACAAATCACAACCACACATCAATCACACATATTATTAATAATCTCATGAACGGGTCCTACAATCCACTCAAAACCATTAAATTTTGTGCAAATCAATGGATAAGATTGATCCGGCACATGGGAACACCAGAGTTGGGTATAGAAGAATTCATCCCTAGAGAAAGGGTGAGAGAAGGAGGAGGAGAGAAACGGAGGAGAAAGAAGTACTGCTTCGTGGAATTATCTTTTCTAAGGTTGCTTTTGTAAATGAACTTGTTAGTGACTGATTCTATTTTGAGGTTATTGGGGAGACGGACAAACTTTGCCGAAAAATTAGGCTGAAGGATACCAAGTTTTATTTTTAGTCTGAAGGACGAACTTTGAACCAAAATTATGTTGAAGGAAAATGCTAAATGTAATTAGCATTATATTCAGTTTTTTACACTATACGAAAATGCTAGTTTTAACTAGCATTATTCAGTTTTACACTGCAGAAAATGCTAATTATATTTAGCATTGTCCTTCTGCCTAATTTTTTTCAAAGTTTGTCCTTCAGCCTAAAAATAAAACTTGACGTCCTTCAGACTAATTTTTTTTCCAAAGTTTGTCCTTATGTCTATTTTCCACTTCTATTTTAGGCCTTTTTAATTTGAATCTTTACTGAAGGCATAACCAAGCTTCTAACATATTATATTACAGTTATAATCGTATGAATTTAATTTATTTATTTACATATTGATATGCAACTATGCTTCTAACAATGTCACCGGTTACAAATATTCTACGTCTGACTATAATGAAAGTTATTCGCTTTCTCGAGTAAATCAATACTATGCCGTTGAACTATCAAATAGTCAAAGATGAACCCTCATTTTTGATAATATGATGATGATGTTTTTAAGTTCAGATCAGATGCAACAATATTTTTTTCTGTATATTATAATCTGATATAAGATGAAGATAACGACGAGCAAAATTTATACGATGCTTAGAGAATAGCTTTGATATTAAAATTTTATGTTGTATCATCTATGTAATTCGAATAATTTAATGTAATTGATTGTTAGGATTTCCTGTTTATTGCATACTTGTAAAAAAGAGATACCGGAATTGACAAACCGGAATAAAACCGGAACTTCTGGAACGACACCGGAATTTTAAATTTTCTACGTGATCGGAACTGAACCAAAAATCGGGTTTTCGAACCTTGCATTCAACTTCCATTGGCATGTTCACCAACATAGGACCATGCAAGAAAGCTACATCCAAAATTCCAAATAGCAAGCAAAAGAGCGATTTCAATAGTTTAAAAGTCAGACCATAACAGAATAAAAATGAGTACATATGCAATAATAAATAATCAAGCAATTGATAAAAAAGAATATAAAAACAAGTATAATTTGGATTATTATGTGTCCCAAATAAAATTTCCCATATATCAATGTCATTGACTATTTGACTGTTATTGAAATATTTATTAACTGTTATTGAAATATTTGAAAATTATTTAGTTTCTACAAAACTATGTTTATATGTTATTGAAATATTTATCAACTATTTGACTTTGAAAAGGGGCAGTTCCGAAAAAATAACAACCACTATTTAAAAATATGGATGAGATTTATATGTTTTAAAACAGGAGAATGTGAGCTTAATTAAGTTTAATTTTAAGAATGTGAGCCTAATTTTCACTTAATTAAACTTCAAAATGAAAATTTGGCTATTGATTTAACTTGAAAATTTGCACGTTGAGTTTATAATGAAATCAAATTTTATTTGAAGCTATGTAAACTCCTTTTTGAATATGAACGATAATATTTAATTATTATCGTTGAATTAGAGTGTTAGGAATTCAATTTATAATAATTCGATTTTGATTATCGCAAAAAATAGCTAATCTGCAAACAATCTCGAAATTTGATGAAACTAGTTTCATCGGATCTAAAATAATAAATTTTTGTTAGATATTAAGTTTCACAGCGATCAAACCTATTAAGCAATCGTGTGTGATACAAATGTATATCGTTTTGCTGATTTAAATCATAGCATTATAAATTGATTTTCATAGTGAAATAAATGCTTTAGTATTTTTCATAATTCAATAACTAGTATATATTATATTTGTTTTAAGATCATATCAAAATTCAAAGCACGATAGTATTTTCGTCTAATTGTTTGGAGCTCATACATGAACAAAATTTTGTACGATATGCTGGAGAATTCAATTTAAACTAGAAGTCATGTGGATATTGGTTTGTTTTTCCATAGAAAATGGAGAGGGAGATTTGAAGTCGGTCATGGTGCATATAATTTCTGGAGCAGGAATTTGATTTTGGGGAAGAATGCTACTATGATTAGTGAGAGTAATTAATTTAATAACTAAGATGATTATTGTTTGATTATTTCTAAAATTATTGAAACCTTATAATACTTGTTTCTACTCATGCGAGGTCCAAATAAAACACGATCAATTATGTCGGATTCATAATGATGCAGGCAATGTTCTGGAATTTAGTTGGTTACATTTGGGGTTAGTTAGAATTTTGGAAAATTTTGAACACCCTTTAAAATTCAATGAACCAAAACAAGTAACGATGACCGAAGCAATAGTAAGTAAAACTCACCATTCTTAATTACCTATTTAAAAATAGTAAATTGAAATATTTATTAACTATTTGACTTTGAAATTAGTTGGCTATTCGGTTTGGACAAATTATCATATGGAAGATTAACAGGTAAATGCTCCATTACATTGATTAAATTGTGGGATATGCTTATATAACTCCTATGAATTAGAATAGTAAATGCTTATAAGGAACAGTCATAGACTCGTAGAGTGAATGAACAGTACAATTATTTCTGTATCATTAAAATCCATAAGAATATTACATTTTAACAAGGATGCAAAATTTATATAGTATAATATAGACTAATCACTTTCTGTACCAAATAATACTTACGGACGTGTGAGTTGAGAAAAGCGTTCTGTATATTGCATTGAAATGTCTTATAGTTGATATTTCAATTTCAATCAACAATTGCATTAACAACAAAGCTTTAATCAAATAGAGTTGCCGTTTTCCTTGTATTAAAATTGTTTACATTAACACTAGTCATTAAACTGAATCTTGCATATGGTTATTCAGTTAAATTGACAAACAATTACTAATGCTAAAAAAACATTAAGAAAAATGACACAGTACCACGTCACGATGAACCACAACTTCTCCAAATTGTTTAAATATGATACTACTAACTAGCATGATTACAATGTACCAATGTGAAATCTTTTAAGAAGACATATGGTGCATTCTGAAACTAATAAATAAGATCACATATCGTTATTCAAGGGCCATAGATGTAATATTACAAATATATGGGTGTTTAATTGTTGTTAGACAAGCTAATTTTGATGTTAAATACGTGTGGAAACCCGAACAGAACTATATAAAGGGTAAAATGAAAGACATGCATATGCCTTTGAATTATGTTGTTACCAGTCAAAGGCAAGCAATTTGTTACCTGAGGTAAACAGGCAGATTGTGCTTCAAATTATACGTCTATATAAAAATATTAATCCCTGAAAATGTTAAATATGACTTGTGTTAGCATAAAACATCCAATAGGAAAAGACATACAATGGTGATAAGTGAATCTACAAGTCCATCATTTTCTAGTGTAGAGTTAATGAATATCATATAACATCATATGCATGTTAAATAAAGGTATTTATATTAATAAGTTTCTATAACTAAACCATGTCATAGTAAAATTAACGCATAAACAATAGCATACCATAATGGTGAACACATTTATCATGATATTTGTCATTTATCAGGATATAACGCATAAACATTAGCATACCATAATGGTGAACCAATAACAAAAGATTGTTATTTCAGGTAAGTGACCAAAATAGTAAGATGAAAACATCAAAATCAAAACACAACCGACAACTATTATACTTCAGAACTTCATGCAAGGGAATAACCTGAAAATTTATCGTTAATAAGAATATCACTTACTGAGTTTCGATTATAGATAATCAACCACAATGTCCATCTACTCGTGGCAAACCACAATTGTAGATATATTATTTTGCTTCCTGGTCGCTAAGTCATTAACCACAATAATAGAATATCAAGCAAGTAGCATGATTTTAACAAAAGACACGTCATAAATAAATATATATGGTAGATCGTGTAAGAATATATGCATATGGAAAGCGACGGAGACTTGGTTCCAATGTAATGTTAAATACAACAACGATGAGGATAAACAAAAACAAAAATGTCCAAGTTATGTTTGCTGACAGTTAGCCGAATCTGACATTGGTTTTTACTCAAGTTCCTGTTTTTATACTTGTATCATTCTACAACTATAAAATTCAAAAATAGAGACTTAAATATAGGATAAAAAGAAATGAATAATGACTGCTTCACGTGCATAGCATATATTAGACAAAATGCACAAATTGATTTGTCTCGAGAGACCAAAGATGTAAGATACCAAACACAAAACATATTAAACATAGTAGTTATGTGTGTGTGTGTTAAATAGCCAAATTAAAATAAATGTGACATAAGCGTTTTTTTTTGGGCTCTAGCAACATTTTGAAGACCAATAATTTGCTGCAAGTACAAAAAATGAAACTTATACTGAATGTGTACTAATCGTGCAATGCATAGAAGTATGTCATATGGTTAATTCAATAAACTTATCAATTACTAATGCCCCTATTGCACATAAGTGAAAAATAGCCAGTGAAAATTAACAATTCAAGTGAAACATAGCAAGTAGAATTCAACATCTTTTTACACACAATTTCTAGTCACTTCATACATCAAAGAAATGCTTCCAATCAATTCCCATAAAAAATGCATTTAATATCAACAAACACATTTGGTAAGGTCTTCTAACTTCTCATTATCTTCAAAAGCTGATTGGTAGATAGTAGGAAACTCAATGTCATCCACATTAATAGTCAACCATTTTGGTGTGTGTAAAACCACAAACATCCTTCATTTTTTAAATCATTGGAGTAGAATACTTGGAGTAGAACACTTGAGTCACTTCCGATGCAAGAATAAACGGCTCATCGTTCACTCTATCTTTACTCTTCAATTTCTCGAAGTTAACCGTGATCAAGTTTGAAATGAGATCAATCTTGCAACCATTGACCTTGTCTTTAACCTTTACCCAATCACAATAGAAAACCGTTTGTTTAAAGTCGATGTAATCCAACTCAATTATTTGTTGAATAACCCCGTAATACTTGGTTTCTGCTTCCTTGTAATTTTTGTCCTTCCCGCTTGCTCTAAATTTGGTAATTGCTCTCATGCATACACCACTGTCTTGAGTTAGCAACTGCTTTTCATAACTTTTCGGAGAAAATCTAAATCCGTTTATTTGGTACTTCACATAACTGCGTGCCTTGAACATCGGTCCATTCACCAACCGCCAAGGAGTTGGATCAACATCGTCGATCCTCGCCAACTAACAAAAAATAACATTGGAAGTATGGTCATGAAGGAGTAAGATCAGTTAAATGCACGTGAAATATTTAATACGATGTTATATTTACCTCGTCATGTAACCATAGAGTAAAACTTCGACAAGTTTCTGTAGGAATAACTCCACCACGAGATTGTGATTTAGTATTTTTCACATAGATTTCATACCTCCTACAACACATAAATTTTAAAACGTACAAGTAAATTAATTTATGCTAATGGAAATTCAAGACAAAATTTTAAACTTACTTCTCCCATTCTTCCAAGCCATCATGCTTATTAAGGACCCATCTACGAACTTGTTCACACTGCACTTGGGTTAAGGTTATATCTATACCATTATCTATAGGCATATCACTAGCAAACTCGTCATCATCGTCTAAAAACAACTCACTAGTATGTTTATGCATATCGTCGCCTCCTTTCGTCATATACTCCATGCAATAAAGACTAGATTCTTGAACAATATATCCTTCCGCAATACACCCTTCAATATATCTTTTGTTGCGAACATATCCTTTATAGGTTTTCATCAACCTATGACATATATAAATTATAAATAATCAATAATTGTTTAAATCGAACGATGGTGAATAAAAGTGAAATTAGTAATTTACCGTTCAAAAGGATACGTTCACCTGTATTTAACAGGACCGCAAGTCAATGCTTCATCGGCTAAATGGACCATACGATGGATGCTGATATCAAAAAATGTAGGTGGAAAATGTTTCTTAAGCACACACATGGCTTCTACCAAACTAGCCTTTGCTTTTAATAAATGTTACATATTTATCACCTTTGAGCATAAAATGTAAAAGAATAGGCTCGTGCGATGTATAGCATTACGTAGATCCTCATGTTGCGGATAACAATGCTAAAGCAGTACATGAAGTAATAGTTGCAATATGGCATGATAATAATGCGATTTCATATTTGTCAGTTCAAGAGGATTGATGCTCACATTATTATGGAAGTTCGAAGAGAATTTGCTAGGTACTTTCAAAATTTTCAAAATGGTGCAAAACCGAAACTTTTCTTCCTTTTTAAGGTGAAAGTAGCTTTTGGCATAGCTATTTTATTTCTTTGGGATTTTCCATCACCCACAATTTCTGTTTTATACCCATGTTTTTCAAATCCTTCCATGCATTGAAGTCATCTTTTGACTTGTCTTTATGACCTGAAATTGTGCTAATGAGATGTTCAGTGACATTCTTTTCTATATGCATAACATCAATATTATGTCGCACTAAATTTGCTTTCCAATACGGCAAATCAAAGGGGATTGTAACAACCAGAAAATCTGGGCCAGTTTAAAATTTTTATTTTGGCAATTTTAGCGAATTTTGATTATTTAAAATGAATTATTTTAAATAATATGGACGAGAAATTTATTTTGAATATAATTCGAACGTATATAATATACGCGTAGTCGTTAGAATATAAATATTTATATATAATTATAAATAGAATTGAAAATGGCGCGGTAGTTCGATAATTTGATTTCAAACTTCAATTGAATGTACCGGGTGCAAAACAATCCGGATTTTAGTGAAACCAAAAACATTAGGATTTAATTGTGAATATCTTTCCAACGAATTCGAATAATCGAAATTTCATAGCGGGAATCAAAAGATATGTCCAGTTGAAAATTCTGAATAGTCGCTATGGAATTCAGGCCCTTAAAAATTGGCATTTTGCAAACGACCTCGGATTTCGACGAAACCAGTTTTGTTGGGTCCGTGATGTCAAATTATTGCTAGGTTTCAAATTTCATAATTTTTCGAATCAATATGTGAGCGTGGCTAAGGAAAACGCGTTTGACCAGTTTCAGTTGATTTTAATCGACTGGAAAATGGCCATTTCTCCAACGGTCTCAGAATTCGACGAAACTAGTTTTGTTAGGACCGTATCGTCAATGCGAAGCTAGGAATAATTTTTCTGTAATTTTCGGGATTAGTATGTGACCCTGGTAAATTGAAATGTACGTTTAAAATTCAATATAATGATATAAATGTTAATTTAAACGAAAACTGATCGTAACAGCCGGGTTGGGTTACGCAACATATCCCATTGTGTTCAGAATGGGGGTAATTAGCTAGGGGCGACAGTCGGTGGGTTCGATTCTGAGTTGAAAATAAAAAGTTACCTTTTTGGGATTAAAATAATAAAATATAAAATTATAAACACCCCCTCCTTTTCCTTTTGCCAAGTCAACTCCTCCCCCTACCGTTCATTACAGAAACCCGATTTCAAAAGAAAGAAAAAAACGGACGGATGGAGCTCAACCCTAGCCCGTCGCCTGTCGCTCCGCCCCCCCTCGCGCCGGCGATCCCCACCACCCACGGCCCCCCCGTGCCACCACGACCCCGACTTTCTCCTTCAGCTCGCCCGAACCCGCCACGCCCAAACCAACTTCGACCACTGCGACTCCTCCACCACCCTCCGGCTTCAGCCGGCGCTGCCTCCACGGCTTCCAAGGCCGACAGCGACCCCCACTCATTCGTAGTAAACTGTAAGTTTTTTTTATAAAAGAAAGAGTTTTTTATTTTATTTTCTATAAAGAATAGGTTTTTATTCCTATAAAGAATAGATTTTTAACTTAGCAAAGGTATAGCTTTTAACTAGATAAAGGTGTGAATTTTAACTAGGTAAAAGATTCGATTTTAGTATAATAAAAAGGCGATTTTTATACGAGGAGATCTAAAATAAAAAGGTGATTTTTATAAGGTAAAGAATATAAAGATATGAATTTTATTAGAGTAAAGAAAGTATTTGATTTATATTTTTTTTATAATCTTTGTTTGTTTAAAGTTACGATTTTTAATATAGAAAAATTAAGATTTTTGTTATGTAGAAAGGATAAGAAAGATGAAATTTTTAGGATATGTATAGCGAAGTAAAAAAGTGATTTTTATATATTGAACATCGAAGTAAAAATGTGATTTTTATATATTGAACATCGAAGTAAAAATGTGATTTTTATATATTGAACATCGAAGTAAAAATGTGATTTTATATATTGAATAGCATAGTAAAAATTCGATTTTTATATATTGAATAGCGAAGTAAAAATTCGATTTTTATATAATGAATAACAAAGTAAAAATGTGATTTTTATATATGTAGTGGCTACGGGCAACGAAGAGGACGAAAAGGCGAGATCGACGAAGATCTCTAAAATAGGAGTGTCGTGAAGTTGGGATAGCTTTCGGTGAGAATTTCTCACTCTTCAATTTCATTTCTAGTTATATATATATACTAGGATGCAGACGGTGCTTAGTAGCACCCGACACAATCGTCCACAGACCATGGACTTGTTTGTTTGATTGCAAAAATTAGTTAGATTATTTGATTGAAATTGAATTGTGTGGTGAAATGAATTGATTTGATTGATGTGTGAATGGCGTGGGCCTTCACTAGACCGGGGATAAGGCTAGGCCTTGTCCCGTTTCTAGTATCGTTCCGTTATGCCGCCGAAATTTTCTAAAATATGTTAGAAAAATAAAAATATCATTTTATTGAATAAATGAACCGAATAGAATATTCATAGGTTGAATAAAATGTTTTATCGTTAAAAATATATTTTTTAACGTGAATGTGAATAAATAAATATTCATTTACAAACCGGACGGTTTGTTTATGTACACCTATTTGAAGGACATTGATTGGGACGATAAATTTTACACATCGCCCAACTGCACAACTAAAATCTGTGTTTGATTGTTTGAAACCCCACACGGGTGTTGGGATGAAATTTGAAGTTCACTCATCCTGATTGATTAAATATGTCGATCGATTGATTGACAGGCTGTTATAAGCGTTAGATATCTATATTTGATGCTTATACAGTGTAGTGCACTTTGGTTGATGGTTGATTATTTTTCAATGCTATTATATACATGTGTTGTATGAAAATCCATATGATTAACATTATATGGTGATTGATTGGGCCTCATTCCAATTTAGAAAATAAAGAATAATATAAAATAAAGGTTCATGTGTTGACAGTACTCATCCATTGAGATTGGTCATGTGTTGAACGAAATATTTTAGTAATAAAATTTACATCTTTATCAATATAAAATAAAGGTTCATGTGTTGACAGTACTCATCCATTGAGATTGGTCATGTGTTGAACGAAATATTTTGATAATAACAACTATTTTGAAAAAGAAATATTTGAAATAGAATATTTGAAAATAGAAATTTATGAAGCCGTGTTGATTAGTTTGACGCCATTTTGACGTGAACGATATTTATATCGATTTTAAACGATTTCGAAATGAATTGAATTGAAAACGATTTCGAAATGAATTGAATTGAAAACGATTTCGAAATGAATTGAATTGAAAACGATTTCGAAATGAATTGAATTGAAAACGATTTCGAAATGAATAGAATTGAAAACGATTTCGAAATGAATTGAATTGAAAACGATTTCGAAATGAATTGAATTGAAAACGATTTCGAAATGAATTGAATTGAAAACGATTTCGAAATGAATTGAAAACGAATTCAAATTGAATTGAAAGCGAATTGAAATGAATTCAAATTGAATTGAAATTTGAATTGAATAGAAATGTATTTTAAAACGAATTTATAAAGAAGAATTCAATTTTGATTTGAATTGAAATGGAAGTTGAAGTTGCTTTTGAAACGAATTTTAAAACTATTTATATAATTCGTTTTAAATAGAAATCGATGAAATATATATTATATATATTATATATATAATATAATGGCCTGAATAGAACGCGCCGCGCCGCGGCAGTTCGTGAATTTCGACCATTTATTTCAAACGGACATTATGGGAGATCCGACCGTCGGATTCTCCTAAAACTGGAACCGTTGGGTTCGTATCGAAAAGAGCTTTCTAGCGAATATTAGAAATTAGAAATCTAACGGTTGGATTTGGAGTTACGTCCAAATCAAATTTGAAAAAGGTCGTTGTAAGTGCAGTTCGATGGCCGTTGATGGAAATCGACTGTACGGGCCTTGATAAAATTATTAAAAATAGTAATAATTTGTGTAAAATCATAAGAAATGATTTTAAAAGAATTGGGATGAAAAACTCCATACTTGAAAAGATAAAAATAGATTTTTATCGAAATGAACTAGTTTTGAACTAGAAATATAATTCTATTTATTTTTAAATAAATAAATTGAATTTGAAATGGTTTTGAAAATAACCAGAATTTCCAATGATTGCATTGGAATGGATTTGAATCGAAATTGTTTTCGGAATATTTCGATGTTGGAATTCGGGATTATACAGATGTTGTTATGGAAATTTGAAAGATATATACATTTATATCGTTATTTCCAATACGACATTTGTTAATCGTAGAATTTGATATTGAATATAAGACGATATATTTTCTATTCAGAGCCTTGTATTGAATATCAAATGTGATTTGGGTTTGTCGTGAATGGTGTCTTCACTAACACTGTTCTGGAACCCAGCTGAGAAAAGATTAAATCTTTTTATTTAGATTTAATGAAGTATGACAATTAAATAATATTTAATTGGAATTGAATTGATATTGATTTTTGGGTTTATCGTGGACAGTGTTTTAAATAACACTCGTTCTTTAACCCGATAATTAATGGAATGTGACTTTGGGTTTATCGTGAACCGTGTTTTAAATGACACGGATTCTTTAACCCAGTTAACGATTAAAACTAAGTGGAGTTTTAATGAATCTTTAATTAGATTGAAATGATCGAGAACGAAGTATCACCAGTTTTACGCCAGGCGATAGTTAAATCTTTAATTAGATTTGAACGTGAAATGGTAATTGAATTTACCGATAGCACCGTGGTGTTAGATATGAAGTATAACCAGTTTTACTTCATGGGGTGAATATGTTGGGATTGGGAGATTAAAACAAATGATTACTTCGGTAAGGTTCGTTAATCCCGACTAGTTTGAATTGATATTCAAAAATAGATTAAAGAATAAATTCAAGAAATTTATCTTGGATAAAATTAATGGGAACCTTTCCCTATGAATGTGAAATTTAGAAACTAACTGTCGGTTAGCTAAGCAGAATGGTTTTCTGGATATTGATCTGATGTTGGTTTCGGCCTTCGGGGTTAATAATTGGGGAATTATTCTCTTGATTAATTTACGGTTAGTAACTAATGAATTGGAATGAGGCGTATGTTGTGTTTGTGTAACACTTATTTAAAATATACGTGAGTTATTCGGGAAGACCGGGTTTATCCCATTCTGAATAACTGATACGACGATAAGTCGAAGATGAAGACGATGGTCGAAGACCGGAGGTCTTCACTTCGTTTCGGTGATTACTGTTGATCTTGATTGGGCTGTACACCCAAGAAGATGGAAACAGTTGGTGATCGTCCAGACGTACTTGGAGATCGATGGATTTGCGGGGTACTAGGTGCCTCCGGTTTCGTTCAGACCCAGAACGAACTTGTAAATGGACTGTGTGTCTGACATTGGATTTTAGTCCGTGTGATTGATCTCTGTTAAATATATATCTGTTTGGCGGCGGAGAATCTATTCTCTTGCTTAACGCCCTTCTCTGAGACGTACGAGCTTAGGGGTTATATACTGATGGATATCAAACGCATGGAGTGAATTGCCTATGTGGCATGCCTAAGTGGCAATTGATCGAGGCTTCTGTTGAAAAGCAAAGTCTTGTGGTTGATGATCGAAGCACGGCCTTTTTGGCATAGCTTTGTGTAACGTTTGCTTCGCGAGTTTCGCACCCCGGTTGTGAACCAAAAACGGGAGAGGACCTCAGGGAGGGCATGCGTTTCTTTCTAGCTAGGGTGGTGTCAGTGACCTACCAGCCCTGACATTTATATACTTTTCACCTATGTGGTTGTTGCTGTTGCGAGGCGCCTCGGTTAGATCGGACGATCCGGGTCCGATGGAGCCATTCGTTGGCTCATTTACACCCCAAAGGGTGGGGAAACGCATGTTCAGGCATTTTAATCCACATCGGTGGACCGGCCCTGACGATCCAAGGGTCACTCGAGCTCTGATCCTGAGGGGCGAGCTAGAGCGTCTCGAATCGGTTGAGGACTATCTTTTGCCTCGGTTCATAGATGGAAATCCAATTTCCAAATACGTGACTCTGCGATTTTGATTGTATAACCTATATATGGCGACATAGTGGTATGGGGCATTCATGCCGCCTATGATTGATACTTATGATTTGAAGTTGTTTTATACACTATACACTTGTAATAGTATCAAATGATTTGTTTTAAACGTATCAAGCATTCTTGGCTATTATAAGGTAAAAACCCTATCCTCCGGCTTGCGTTGCATTGTGTGATGGGAACTGGATCTTATAATAGCTTCATTTTTCTTTATTTAGCATTGCGCTGTTTGTTTTATGCACTGGTATTCTTGGGAGGAAACCCGTTCCGTGTTTTACGGCGTGGTCCCTTGATTTACCTAACTTTAAAATAAAGATTTATAACTGTTTTAGTTCTCACACCAGTCCCATGACTGACCTGGAGTTTATTGTTTTAACCTAAACTCTGGGTGCCCCTATTTTGACACGGGCAGCTAGTAGTTTTGGTTTTGCAGATTTATATTCACAGGATCCCGGTTTACAGCTGGAACGATATCCGGAAAGCTTTGTATCCGTATATCTCTTTCTAGTTGTGTATTGTATTATTTTCCGCTGCTATGTATTTAAATGTAATTTAAATCTCTGATATTTCTGTGTAATATTTATTCATTTATACTCTGTATATTCTTGTAATCTGGTGCATTGTTGTAATATACAATGAAATGTTCTTTTATATGCGTTCTGTTGCGGCTTGTTCTCGAACTATCCGCCGCTTTCCTTTACGGGGAAGTTACGGGTTTTTACAGGGATGGACCTCTTGTACCATGCAGGAATATTTTCATATTCTTCTTCTTCGACTTTATTTTTTCGTTTTCGACCAATTTCAGATTTGTCTTTACCAACTTTCACCTTGATATTCGCTACCTTCTCTTCAACTTGATAACCATTCAGTGAGCTTGGAGGACGACAATGCTCTAGTTTATTATTAAAATTTGATTTTTCTTCATGAAACGTGTTTTGAAGGAAGAAACCTTTGATGATCCATGTAACACATCTTCTTACTAGTGGGAAGATAATAAGAACAAATTTCTTCTCCATATGTAGGACACGCAAAGTAGCCATGAGTTGTACACCCCGATAATGTCCCAAATGCAGGATGATCATGAATTGCCCACAATACCCTAGCTCTCATTGTGAACTCATTTTTATTAAACGAGTCAAAAGCCATTAATCCTTCCCATAGTTGCTTTAACTCGTCTATCAACGGTTGCAAATAAACATCAATATCCTTCCCTGTTTGTTTTGGTCCAGCAATCGACAGAGTCAATTGAAAACTCTCTTTTCATGCACATTGATGGAGGAAGATTGTATGGTACTACAATTAATGTCCAACAACTGTAGCGGGTACCTAGAGATGCATGTGGACTAAAACCATCCGTTGCTATTCCCAGCGTAACATTTTGTGGTTCAACGGCAAATGTTTTATCAAAAGAATCTACAGTTCGCCACTGCGAAGTGTCGCATGGGTGATGCATTACAACTGGATCTGATTTTGCACGAATATGCCAAGTCATAGATTCTGCTATCCATGGTATAGTATAAAGTCTCCTCAATCTGGAAATTAAAGGGAAATGTCTCAAAATCTTTTGTGGTACCTTGGTGGCCCTTTTTTCTTCGCTAAATGTTGTCATATATCTTGGTTTGTTGTAAATTCTACAATAAACTCTGTTTACACCATCTTTCCAACATTGCATGCAGTCATTAATGCAAGCATCTTAAGATTTATAACCCATCCCAACTAGTTTAATTATCTTCTTCATGTCCGGATATTTTGTTGGTAGTTTGTTACCTTTGGGAATTAACTCGTTTATAAATTCGAGGAGTGCAATCACACCATTGTCGGAAAAACCATATTGCATTTTCAAACCATTCAGCTTCACAATGATATACAATTTTGTTATCCCTTTCGGACATGAAGGATACAATGGCTCTTTTGCACTATGAAAAAGTGATTTATACTTCTTACTTTGATTGGTCTGCCACTCAATATCAATGATAGGCGGTTCGTCAACATTATCGTGGAATTGACTTGTCAATTGAAAATTATGAAATTTATCGGCATCATTGATTAAATCTTCATTCTAGGATATTCGTCATCATTGACATGCATGGCTTGACTAATGGGTTGTTTTTCTTTTCCCGTCAATTCTTCTCCATGAAAATGCCAAATGGTATACGTTTGATCAATTCTCCATCTAAGCAAATGAAAATGAATTTCATCTAATTTAATTTTTTTCTTCATATTCTGACATTGACCGCAAGGACAAGAAAAGATTTCCTTATTACGTCCATTTTCTTTAACAAATAAACTCTTGCACTCCTTCCAAATATCGCGGAGTTCTACGATTGGATTCTTTCATCCACTGTTTGTCTACGCTAGAAGACATACCGACCTGATATATCAAATGTAACAAACCGTTGATTATTTTTCTTCGGCCAAACAGTTAAAGAAAGAAACAAACAATTTTGGATGTCACTCTTGAAGTCTAAGCACAAAACATGAAAGATTAGAGGGACGATGGAAGGGGATACGGATGAGACTAACAAAAGTAAAAAAATGCAAATCTAACAATAGAACCGGCTTGCTACTTTATGTTAGCATGCTGCATCGCATGGATAGCCTTCCTACGTTGACCAAATCTTCAAAGCTAATATTTAATAAATTAAAATTCTACTTTGTATTTGCTAAGCTCATGTCTTTCCAGTAATATGTCATGGCTTTCGGCTGCATTTTTTAGATTGGGAAATATTTAAAATTTTATACCAAAATTACAAGAGGAACAGTGGATTCCAACGGCTAGGAGCCATTGGCGGCCATTGGAAACCGTTGGTATACATATCATTTACACTTTTTCTGGTTGGTCATCCTACCTCCCATTACAAATACAATAACGTAATTAAATCATGTAAATCTTTTCAATTTAAATGATTCAACAAAATTTCGGCAGCACTTCGCTTTAGTTCCCTGAACAGTACACAAATGCGTGTACACAGGGAACATAAAGGAAGCACTTTTGAAATTGTGAGAACCATTTAAAATGAATGATTTACGAGGTTTAATTTCGTTATTGTGTTCGTAACTTGTCCAATACAAAGGAAAAATCAAACAAATATTCTATATGATGAATGCAAATGTTTGTTCTGTTAATTGAACGAACATTCACATAACAATCATATACAATACTTATCAGACGGGGCCAAAAAAACTCTCTAAGGCTTTATGAATATAATATATTACGATTGGTGCTCTTCAATCTCTAATTGTACGTATATGAATTTAAACATATATACATATATTTTCAACATTTAATTGAACTAAACGTACTTTGTATATAAAATTAAATATCGTTTGCGATAAATTTTTATAAAACATAGGCTTAATTATTTTCATTTTCACTAAACGTTTTCGACAAACTAAATAAACTTTTCGATGAAATTGGACCTCAATCAATTCGACATATACATACATTAATTAAGTCTACATCACAGTTAATCGAACAATTTCAAAATGCGGTGGGTATTCAAAAAGAATCGGAGAAAGTGCATGCAACATGGAAATTTAACATCTTCCAGAACATTCTATATCAGTGATGGAAGTTAAAAGGCATTTAAGATGTTATGTTCTCGCATTAAAATATCCATGCCTCAAATATCAAAATACGGTAGCCACGTAAAACGTCAGTGCATATAAAATTATTACAGTACATAAAAAAGTCCTTTACAAATATATTGGTCGCTCTTACTGATTACTCTGAACTTTCAAATTTCACTATGCTCTAAGATAAAAATCTAACATTTCTAGTTACAACCCATATTCAAAATAATAACCATTTGTTATCGAACTACAGCAAGAATCTATCAATTTCCTGTGCAGCATGTTTAATCTGTAACAAACCCATCATACTTCTTATGTATTTGCACATGAATTTTTATTTCTATAACTCTAGTGGGTTCTGTTAACCCATATTATTACATCAGACTATTGCCACTTATACTGGATACGATTTAGGTTTAGAAAATCATCCTTCCACTTCAACACAATACGATACCCTTTTCACATCCACGTCCGGTCTAAATTTCTGTCCAGTGTTACCCATTTTAATATATGGTGCACGTTTTCACCTACAAAAGTGTGTGCTTCTAAATTGCATGCACCGCTGCAGCAGATGGGTAAAGTGTAATCATTATAGACCTTGCAGTAATTTTAAAACATGCGACTCGATAAAAGCCTTTGGATTAAATTTGGATAGATTTTCATCCGCAGTTTCAGGGCTTCGTAGATTTGTTGGTTAATGTTTGTATCAGCGCAATGCATGCTAAACATCATGTTTGAACTTCAGTGACCATTCTTTGTTCTTGGTACGAATAAACTACTTTCCTTTCTAAACACTTGAAGTCAGTGTCAAACTCCATTAAAATAAGCTTGCTTACTAATTTCAAATGTAAAAGCCAGTGGCTATTTGGTATATAATTTAAAATCTAAAAATGTAAACAAGTAGAAAGCCTCGAAGCAAAATGATATTATCTTACACCTGAATAAGTGTTGAGATAATTCAGAATATTCCTCGGTCTACATTACCATGAAGCAAATGTATGTATTTTGGATGGCGCAGCAATATAGCAGTTGACTTAATTTGATACAAGTATTACGGGGATAACAAAATTGTACGCCATTGGATGTTTGCATTAGAAACTGTAAATTATACCTTAAATGGGTAATTGAATGTTTCTTAAAACTTAAACTTGCTTTTTTAAAGAAACTAAAAGTGGAAAAGGTTCAAAAATAGAGTCGGACTACTAATTTCTCTTTTATTGCATTACTAGTAATTCTTAGAAATTCGATTTGATGTTTAAAATTGAATACAAGTAATTTGATGTTCTATATAATTTGACGTAAAGAGGTTCAATGTAATGCGTGAAAGATCACGGCTGTATGAAAGAACGTATCAGTTTATGGCATTTTGATTTTAGTCTCGATCTAAAATTCTTACATTGAAAAATCAATCTTCGTGCTTTCGAGCACCAGTTGATCGAATTTCTTATTTGACCATTTGCTTAATAACGTCCTGCAGTTCTGGCTAACTGCCGGACATTGTCAACCTATCACCGGTAAAGGATGGATGCATCCTCATGAAAAAAGCAGAACACCTTTTTGGGATGGGAGAGTGAATCTTGTAAAAATTAGGATTTAATTTTACAGTGAAAAGAAAGAGGGGAAAGAAAAACCCTGATTTTAAAGAAAAACAATACTGTTTAAAATTTTCTACTGAAAATATGAAGTGTTATGGTGCACTTTCAGTCAAGTCAATGGACGCATAATTTTTACAGCTTGGTTAGGAAATATTATTTTTGTTTGAAGTTTAAATTTCATTTGATAATAGGATAATAGTAATGTTAAGAGGATCATACCGCTGTTAAAGAACCGAAATTGTCCTTTTTAATATAATAGGAAGCGAAGTTTTGTATGGTACCTTTTCCCTTTAACATTTTAGAATACCGAGCCTGCATGTTTTTTTTTTACTTTACTGATGATCCGAAATGGACTCATCATTATTTATTTTGCATGACATCTCTTTAATGACTAATTATGATCATTCTTTGTTTAGAATATAAAAGCTACAGAAATTAGTTAAAACTAATTAAGATTTGACCTAAAAAATGATTAATCTAAATGCGTATTTATATAAAAATACTAGAATTCAACCAAAATTTTCAGGATGGTACCAGAATTTTTATTTTTCTACATGGCCGGAAAGGAAATGGAAACCGGGATTTCGAACATTGCTTCTAATGCTTTAAAATGAAGATAATAACCTTCCTCCAAAATCAAGTTGAAATAATCATTAAGACAATCAAAAGCAGGTCGACACAACTATGTCGAAAATAAAATAAAATGTTGCGGCAACACAGTCTGTGTCGACATTACTGAATAAAGTGATGAAGTCGTGTGTCAATGCCAAAGTAAAGGCAATTGGCTTTACTCCAATGCGACATACCCGTGTCGATTAAAGTGTGTCAATCTAGCCATTTCCCTTCCTGTTTCATCTTGAGACAACTTGTTCCATGCCAACACTTATTGATATCGTGCCTATCTCCAGGAGGGCAACAGAGTTTGAGGCAAAGCGATACAATAAGGCAAAGATGACATGCCTATTTTAGAAGTTGGTTTCTACAAACTTCACTTATTTATCAAAATCTTATTGGCTAACAAATTTCTTTGTCAAATACTTCATAGAGTGTTGTCACATATCTAAAATTTAGTCTCATAAACTATATGTAAAACCATAAACTATTATTAATAAACTAGTACTTTACTTAACTTTTTCTAGCTTTAAAGATTCATACCAACTCATGTTATGAGAAAAGTGGATAAAGGTGAAAAGTGCAAAAAGAAGTGTAACTTTTTCATATCTTATTCATCGTATAAATTTTTTGAATCTATGAATGTTATTTTATTATTTTAAGTAATTAAAATATTAATATTAATAGATAAGGCTTTATCTATAAAGGTGGTTTTATTAGTATGCTTTAATTAGTGCCATATTAAATCAAATAAATTAGTTATTGTACTTGGGATGGACTAGGTCTAATCTTGATCACGACACCTTTCAATTCTCAGTGATATATACATCTGACCTTCTTTGACATTGAATACAAAAAACAACTCATCAAACAGATGTAACAATATGATGAAGGCCGAAAGCTATCTATTAATAGCGGTTTATTTAAGCTGAACCATCAAACTGAGTTGATCAATCAAAATTCTGCACTTAGTCATTTGCTCGGGTTTTCAGTCGATTTCATTTTGGATCAAATAAACAAGTTGTTAATCAGATAAGTGAATGTAATATAAAAAGAATGAACTGCTAAAATGCACTAGTCATGTGTGAACCATAAACCCAAAAATTTGAAACTGATGTATAAACTTATAATCGATTGGTATATCAATTCAAGTTTTCAAGGGAAGTATGCATGAAACTGCATAAAATTAAGCAACAAGCATACCAATTATAGTCGAAGATATTCAAAATCAATTTTAACTAAAAAAACTGAGCAAGAGAATTATCAAGACTGTTTATCCAAAACAATATAAAAGTTTGGACGAAGCTTAATTCATTTATCCATCCATCCATTGATTGAATAATAGAAATTCTTGATGTTTAAATCCAAGGAACCATGGGCAATCAATTTTCAATTACAAGATATCATAAGCAAATGAGAAATTTCAAGAAACCATACCAGCATAGCCGAATATTTGATATATACATGTACACTTGCATACTATTGTTCTAAGTTCCACATATTACAGAATTCCAATCAATTGTAGTCTTTCTAATCCAAAAGTATATCGGTCATCTTATTTCAATGTTATTTCTGAATATAAAATCTATTGCTTAACATTAAATATATTGAAACGAACCCGCCCTAATAGTTTAGAACCCCCCCTGTAATGTGAGCATTTTCAAGCCTAACAAGCATGTTTCTCACTAGCAAGAAAATTGATCAAAACAGTAGCGGAAATAGAAAATTGTAAAATGAAGTTAACATGTTTTTCTGTTAGTGAATTACTTGATAATCATTTCTTTGTGTTCCTAACTAAAATCAGACGTCAATTGGTATTTCAACGATACATTTTGTTTCAAAAACAAATTAATTCATCGATCACAATTAATAAAAATTTCAGAATCAAATTCCCTTGTTTTTATATGAAATAGTATCAATTAATCAGGAATTCGAACATTATAACCCTAGATCAGAATTCAAATTTCAATTTAAAGCAAATCGATTAAACCCTACAATGAATTGACTACATACCTTGAGTCGATCGAGATTGAAGTCATTAATCTAAGCTGGTTCCTGAATCTTTGAGAAAATCTTTGCTGGATCGGATTGAAATCTTTTTTCAACTGTGTGAATCGGATTGAATCTGGAGCGTAGGGTTTGCTTTCCTTTTTTCTCTTTTTTGAACAATGTGAATTTTGTGAAATAGAATATAGCGTACTGCCTTGGGAATGGTGGTTGGAAATTTGTATTAAGATAGAACGGATCAAAGCCGTTGTGAAAAAGAGAACTAGGGAAGTAAGAGCTCTGATTGGCTTTGCAACGGCCTTAAGCCGTTGCAAATTATCAATGGCTCAAAGTCGTTGCAATTGTTCCGCCTATGGGAGTTGCGAATTTCCAGATATGGTGTAGTGGATCTTGCAGTGATGTGATAGAACAAACAGCTTGAAATGAATATCAATCTCTGATCGCAAAAAATAATAATAATAAAGGCAACAGAGAACACACAAATTTATAGTGGTTCCACTATCGCGAGATAATGTACGTCCACTTCAATGGGGAAGAGATTTTATTTATATTCAAGAGATTATAGAGTTTTTAAAGTAGAGCGAAAGAAATGAAGAATACAAATGTTCTCTCATATCATATCATAACATCCTCTATGCCTTTCTTTATACAAAGGAAAACGTTTCTTGGGGATGAATTAATTTAATTTATGTAAATAAATCAAATGATGGAAGGCTAATATTCCCATTAATTTGATTGTCATATGATTGATTGATTGATAACTTTCTATTTTTCTCCATCAATCAATCCCTTTTCCAATTTTAATTTCTTTTTGTTTCTGTTTCATGAAACATGGCAACAAATTAGATGGCAGATATCTCCAATATTCCCTATTCATTAATATTCCTTCCATTTCTTGCACAAAACGGGTAACGAAATTACCACGAATATCTCCAAAAATCTAATTGATATTTGGAAATATTGTATCACCAAATTCCAATACTAGTGACCCTTGTACCCATAGTGTGATCCCGATTTCATCAATGTGCCTATGTTTACTTTTCAATAAACCATTTTCTTAGAGGTATGTGGACATGTCATTCTATGCAATATTGCTTTCTTCTGAATTTTTTTTAACTGGTTTGATTTCTGCTCCATAATCACTTTGTATGGTTTTAACATTGCAGTTAATTTGTTTTCTAATAAATGTGATAAACTGCATCATCACTTCATAAGTTTTAATTATTGCTTTTAGAAAATATATCCATATGTATCTCGAGTAAGAATCAACAAAAGAAAGATAGTACCTTTATCCCTGTACTGAGTTTAGTGGTTTGGTCCCTACAAATTAGCTACAATTAACTCAAGTTGCTTATTGTACATAGTTTCAGAATCAATAAATGGCAAATTGTGGCTTTTTCCAAGCTGACATTGTATGCACATGTGTGATAAAGGTGAACTTTCAAAAGAAATATTACTTTCATTCAAAATTAGTTTTACAGTTTAATATTGGTATGACCCATTTACAGTGCCATATATCAAGGACACTTTTCTTGTTTACATCATTAGAATTAATAATGTTGCACCAAAATACATTTTTAGTTGCATTTCTTGTCTTCCTACTGCTAAACTTATATAGCCACTATCCAAACTGTCCTCTTACAATACATCCCAACCCAGTAAATCTTCTATTATGCAGAATTTTGGGTGAAATTCAAAGTACACAATGTTGTCATCATAAAATTGTAATATAGTACTTAATTTTTTTCTTAATTTTAGACACCCTCAATGGATTATTAAGATAAATTTGCTTTTACCTCTAACGGTGCCACTACCAACATGTGAAATACTTATAGCTTCATTACTACTCATATGAATAACTTATGTACTTGAGTAGCTTTTATTTTCAAGATTAAGATTTTTGTAGATTATTGGTAATATGATTGGTGACACCCGAATCTGGATACTGATCATTAAGGTTTATGTCATCAACTTTGACTGAATCTTCATTACTGTAACGACCCACGAATTTTAAGCTCCCAAAATCAACATAAATACAGTTTCATATCCCATGTCGATCATCCAAACATCGAAAACACTGGATAGCTATGAGAAAGAAACTGGAGGGTGAGATAAGAAAGAAAGAAATATTATAATAGAAGAAGAAGAAGAAGAACCAACACAACACAGAGTCGCACATCGCAGCGAAACAAAATATAATACAGAAATAAATCTCTACTGAGAGCTTTTAAAAATACCTACAATATCAGAGTACATCACACATATGGACAGTTATAACAACCTGTCCTCATACACAACACACAACGGAATAGTAGTTATATAATATCATACGCCTGAACGCCTCCAGCTCGTCTCTGGACTTCGCAGCATCCGATAACCTGGACCTGTACACCCCGCTCTAACCCGAGCATTTACAAAACACCGGGTCAGTCTGGTGAACTAGAGTGAGAAAAACTCGCACAGTATTAAGGAGGGTCATCCAACTTGATTTTAAAGTTCAAAAATCTTTTGGAAAGATAAGGATAATCGTAAGACCAAATCCACACATAAATACAGACGGTTTTTGCCTTACGATAACCCAAAACATTTTTGAAATCAATATCTTTTCTGATATAATAATAGTGTCTAAATACAAGTAGATATCAATCTAGCGGAACGCTTGCATCTCACGCTCCACATATATAGTATACAACCAAAACCGCGGGCGCTTATTGGAGATTGGATTCCGACTATGACAAGGTATGGGACCACCTTCCGATAGTGTATCTCTATAGTGGAATACATTGGGTTCAACAAGAACGTCTTGCAACCCGGCCCACACATGACCGACCACTCATTTCGCTTGAGTGTATCGAATGTATATCACCAACGGTTGGGCTCAAACCACCGTTCCCCGAAAAGGGAGAACATCGAAATAGATTAAAGAAGCAAAAGGATTTTCTCTAGATAGGTGATTATATACCCTAATGGGAGCGACCCACATAGCCATGCCGCCTGCCCGATTTTTGTCATTTCCCGGTTGATGAGGCTTGAGGTTTGAATTTCCCTTTTGAACATTTGGTCACCATTCACTTTGAATGCCACATCGTCAGATCCGCTAGATATCACTAATTGACGTCTACAAAAATCCTCTAGTTATTTGGCTAGAGAAAAACCATTTCTCTGCCATCAACTATGGTACGTTTGAAGAAATCAACGTAATTAATTCCTTTGGAAATACTCTGTCAGACATCCGTCCATACAAGTCATCCAGGAACAGGATGAACCGAAGGCACCCTCCTACCACATCCAAGGAATCACCCTTTAGATTAGCACCGAGCAGTCCTTGCAATCCGTAGATTCCAATTACGACAGAATTACTGTTGAAATATCTCTAGCCGCTAAACCAGAGAAACTCAACAAGTAGTTCTTCCGCTCATGAAGATGAACGGTTTTCAATTGCTCCATTTTCAATAATCTTCTTTTACGTATTTGCTGGTCGGAATGGTTTTCGAATATAAATTCGATCCCGGTATTTCCATACCAACAATCGTATTGGACAAATTTGATAGTCGGTGATTTAACTATCAAAATAAACAGTGATTCAATCATGGAAATCCAATGGGTTCACTGGTTTAGTATTTAGCATCAATTGGCCTTTTTAATTAAAACAAACGTAAATTTAAAACTCTTAAATATTTCAATATTATGAATATAGTTCTACGCTTCTTATTTAACATAATATTCTTTAAACAAATTTACCTTTTTATATCCAGTTTCCTATTTTCACTTTCAAAACATTAGCCAAATTATTATCTAATATTGGGAAATGAGTTCAAATTATTTATCCGTAAAAATAACATATATCTTTTATTCATTTCTTGACAGTACCCATGCTTATTCTTATATAATAAAACTCAACTTTACATTTCCTTTCCTAACTCGAAAATATCGTTATAATTTCACGTAACCCCTTTTTGTTTCCCTTTTTCTTTGGAGTACTCATTATATATATTATTCTTACCTCTTTCAAATTTCCTTTACTTCGGAACTCTCGTTATATAATTTCCAAATTTCGACCCAACATTTCATTATTATTTCACGAATGGAAATAATAAATTATCACTAACCACTTTTACCATTACCAACTAATATCATCTTCAAATAATCCTGATGTTGTTCAAGTTGGGGTATTTTAATTACCTCTCAGACCTTGACCAACAACGTTCTTATCTTCAAATGGATACCAGTTGTAATCCAAAAACCAATACTTCATTCTAATGCCAATATGAATTCCCAATTTACTGTTTTATTCAGAATACGATTTCATACAACCTTCTTATCACTTTGAAAATCTCCTTCTCGAATATAACATTATTCCTAAATTTAGTAATTAAGCAATTCCTTATAAAGCCCAACTTTTTAACCTTTACCTTTCTAAACAATTTCATTTCATAATTCAGATTTGTTTATCAATTCCTATGATCCACTTCTTTACCAATTCACTTTTACCAATTCCTTTCCAAATCCATTCAACTATTCCTTCTTTGGAAATCTTACTTTAAATCCCCTTCTTACTTAATCCCATTATTTAGTAACGATAACTAACTCCTCATATTTTTTATATAACTCTGGTTTATTATGAACCCTTTTCATCTCAATTCCCTTTTTAACTTAATTCACATATTAATTCACATTTATTTAAGCTACCATATTTGCTTAAATTCCTCTTTATAACTTCATTGTAAAATTTTGGGTTTTTAAATATAAACCCGTTCATAAACCCCTTCTACCATTCAATTAGATTTCATTTCAATTTCGATTACCTTTGAACGAATTTCAATAAAATGTAATTCCTTGAATTACTATTAATTAAAATAATAATTTACTTCGTTCATTAACTACCTAAATGGTTAATTTCATTATTCACTAAAATAAATAGTAGATCCCCTTTTAAGACCCTATTAAAATTAAACAAATATTCTTTAAACTATTATATTAGATCAATCCAAACAACTAAGTTAATAATTAATTTCAGTTAAAATGGTCAATTTAGTCAACTTTGAATACGGTTATCTCGTTAACGATTCCAATTAGTTCTCTCTTTAAATTAATTAATAATGTAATTAATTAAAATAATTCCATTTAATTGTTTCTTAGCAAAACTAGTATCCCATTTAACTGATAGATTAATTTCTCTTCACTTGTTTATAAATCTAATTTACATCATAATTTACTTTTATAAAATCAATTAATTATTACTTATAAATTAAATAAATAATAAATATTTATTTCTTGTTTATAAACTTTTTATTCAAAATAATATATTTCAAAATCTATTTCCAGTTATAAAATAAATTTTTATAACTTCAATACTATCGATCCACATGACGGTAAATCAATATAAACAAAACAATTTATTCTTAGACCATTTACTGCCGATTACTTAACCAATATTACCCATTGGTTAAAACTAAACACAGGTTGACTTTTCAGTCAATGATCACTAATCAAATCAATCACCCAATCATGACAGTTCATATACGATAATATGAAAATAAATAATATATTTGATGAATCCCGTTTGATCCCTCCCACCTTTTCTTCCCTATATTCAAAACGGTTAGCTCAAATCAGATCATTCAATTTCATTTAAATGGTAACAATAAATAATGGTCATTTAACAGCAACCAATCAACAAAACAATTCAATCAATTCAAACAATTTAAACACGTTTATTTTATAAACGTGACCAACAAGGTATGTTACCTCTATTGGATCCAATCGTTAAAATAACGATTTGGTATTTCACTAAAATTAAACAACGGTTTAATTTCATCGGTTAAATCAACAAATAAATATATAACTAGCAAATAGTCAACAAATAGCAACCAGAGCACACAAAATAAAAACCCAATTTATATAAAATATAAATGGGAAAAACTGAGTGAGTTTAACTCACCTTGATTTGATTCGTTTCTGAAATGGTTCGATTACAATTAAATTAAATAGTTGTTTAATTTAACTGTAACTCCCATCGTCTCTATTTCTATCCGGATTAGTTCCATGACACCGTGCTTGTCAACACGATTTCAGTGTCCCTTTGTTCGTCGTATTCTGATAACACATCAATGAGTTATTAACAATATCAGTTCACCGTTTAAATTAATATAATTAATTCTTTTAATTACTCACTAATTTCTATAATTAATATAATTACTTTGGTTCATCACTTAACAGACCCAACAAATCTCTTCTATTGTGTGACGATCCCAAAACCCCATGACACGGTGTTAAGGATAATCATTGGAATATAACACATTAATCATCATTAGCAGATCACAGATAATAGCATAAACAGAAAATAGAATAATTTACACACATATGACAGCGGAATCATATAAATATCATCACATCAGAGAAGCACAGTACAGGATACAACTTAGTGCATAATGATACATAGTCAGTCACCATCGCCTGAGGCGGAATCATACATAAAGTGTACTCAAAATAAATATCAGTCTACATCGCCAATGGCGGAATCATAATATAGATACAATAATGGCGGAGAAAGTCCAAGTCAGCACGGCGTAGTCAAGCCTCGCCATGAGCCAAAAGGTGCGTCAGAAACCTGTAACTAGGCTGCCCGTGTGAAAATGAGGGCACCCGAGTTTGCAAGGTGAAACAAACTACGAGTCAATCATGGGACTGGTATGAGAAATCTACTTAACTTATTAACAACAATAATAAGGCAAATCAAAGGACCACACCACTTTCGCAGAACGGGTTTACTCCAATGAGTGCAAGTGCATGAAATAAAGTAAATGATTAAATCATCGCAATGCTTTTTATAAAATGAAGCCATTATAAGACTTAGGTCCCATCACACAATGCAACGCAAG
Source organism: Allium sativum (assembly GCA_030737875.1). Lineage (NCBI taxonomy): Eukaryota > Viridiplantae > Streptophyta > Magnoliopsida > Asparagales > Amaryllidaceae > Allium > Allium sativum. Next base: position 157,864,938 of record CM060912.1, read on the forward strand.
CTGGAGGATAGAGTTTTACCTTATAATGGCCAAAAATGCTTCATACGTATAAAACAAAGGTGTTTAATATTATTACTAGTGCATATATGTTTGAAAAGCAAATTCAATCATAAATATCAATCCTAGGCGGCATAGCTACCATCTACTATGTCGCCATACTAGTAATACAATCACGTCTGCATATTTCGTATTGGAAATTGGATTCCTTCATGAGTCGAGGCAAGGGGCAATGTAACAACCCGAAAATCCGGGCCAGTTTAAAATTTTTATTTTGGAAATTATAGCGAGTTTTGATTATTTAAAATGAATTATTTTAAATAATATCGACGAGAAAATTTATTTTCGACGAAGTTAAAACGAATAAATTTATTTTAATTATATAACGAGCCTGAAATGGCGCGGTAGTTCGAAAATTCGATTTCTAATTTCAATTGAATATACAGAATTCGTTATAAGTCAGAATTGAGCGAAACAAGAAATATTTGAATCTGATGAACAAGATCTTTCTAACGAAGTTAACAAACTAGTATTTCACTTTAGGAATGATAAGATACGTCCAGTTGAAAATTCAGAATAGTCGCTATGGAATTTATATATATTTTATATAATATATAGCCCTTAAAAATGGACATTTTGCAAACGACCTCGGATTTCGACGAAACCAGTTTTGTTGGGTCTGTGATGTTAAGTTATTGTTAGATTCCAAATTTCATAATTTTCTGAATCAATATGTGAGCGTGGCAAAGGAAAACGCGTTTGACCAGTTTCAGTTGATTTTAATCGACTGGAAATTGGCCATTTTTCCAACGATCTCAGAATTCGACGAAATTAGTTTTGTTAGGACCGTATCGTCAATACGAAGCTAGAAATAATTTTTCGGGAATTTTCGGTGTCAGTATGTGACCCCGGTAATTCGAAATGTACGTTTAAATTTCAGTATAATGATTTAAATGTAAATTCAACGAAACCAGGTCGTAACGATCGAATTGGCCTATGTGACACATCCCATTGTGTTCGGAATGGGGGTAATTAGCTAGGGGCGACAGTCGTTGGGTATGAATCGAAGTTCGAATGGAAGAGTCAATATTTTTGGAAAAAAATAAATAAATAAAATAAAATAAAATATATATTATTTAATATAGCCCTTCCCCCTTTATTATCTCGGCCCCCCCTGTATAATTTCCAACCTAAATCGAAAATTTTGAAAATCCGCCCGCACCAATTGTCGTAGGCTCCCAGCGACGCCACAACCGCCACCGCCACCAGATGGCCGGCGGCCCTCACCTCCGACGTCCCGATACCCTGCGCGCCTCGTTCCCCCTTCCTCTTCTCGAAGACCGCGCCCTCCGTTAAACCCGAACCCGAAAGCCCCCTTTTCCACCGTGCGCCGCCACTCCAGGGGCCCACACCTGCCTCCACCGGCGAACCCAAACCCGCCTCCGCCCTGAAGCGACCTCCTCCCCGCTTCTTCAATGCATCGAAACCCACCCCCCCTTTCTTCAAAAATACTGTAAGTATTTATTGTATTTTATTTTTATTTTAATTTCGATTTCAGGTTTAGAACAGAATTTTATTTTAAGTATAAAACTGATTTTTATTTTAGGTATAAAAAACTGAATTGATTTATTTTTTATAAAGATAAAAACTGAATTGGTTTTTATAAGCAAATAATAAACTGATTTTAAAAGCAAAAAATCATATTTTTATATGTGAAAGCAAAAAGTAAAAATCATATTTTTCAATATTGAAAGCAAAAGGTAAAAATCATATTTTTCAATATTGAAAGCGAAGTCAAAATCATATTTTTATATATTGAACTTTGAAATAAAAAATTCGATTTTTATATATTGAACTTTGAACTAAAAATTCGATTTTTATATATTGAACTTTGAACTAAAAATTCGATTTTTATATATTGAACTTTGAACTAAAAATTCGATTTTTATATATTGAACTTTGAACTAAAAATTCGATTTTTATATATTGAACTTTGAACTAAAAATTCGATTTTTATATATTGAACTTTGAACTAAAAATTCGATTTTTATATATTGAACTTTGAACTAAAAATTCGATTTTTATACATTGAACTTTGAACTAAAAATTTGATTTTTATATATTGACCTTCGAAATAAAAATATGATTTTTAAATATTGAATAGCGAAGTAAAAATTCGATTTTTATGAATGTAGTGGCTACGGGCGACGAAGCTGACGAAGATGCGAAAACAATGAAGATTTCTATCAAAGAAGTGCCATGGAGCTAGGATAGCTATAGGTGAGAATTTCTCACCTTTCAATTTATTTTTCTAGTTATATATATATACTAGGATGTAGACGGTGCTTAGTAGCACCCGACACAATCGTCCACAGACCATGGACTTGTTTGTTTGGTTGCATAGATTAGTTGAATTATTAGTTTGAATTGAATTGTTTGGTGAGATGAAATTGATTTGATTGATGTGTGAATGGCGTGGGCCTTCACTAGACCGGGGATAAGGCTAGGCCTTGTCCCGTTTCTAGTATCGTGCCGTTATGCCGTCGAAATTTTCTAAAATATGTTAGAAAAATAAAAATATCATTTTTATTGAATAAATGAATTGAATAGAAATTCATATGTTGGAATAAAATGTTTTATCGTTAAAAATACAATTTTTAACGTGAATGTGAATAAATAAATATTCATTTACAAACCAGACGGTTTGTTTATGTACACTTATTTGAATGACATTGATTGGGACGATAAATTTTACACATCGCCCAACTGCACAAATAAAATCTGTGTTTGATTGTTTGAAACCCCACACGGGTGTTGGGATGAAATTTGAAGTTCACTCATCCTGATTGATTAAATATGTCGATCGATTGATTGACAGGCTGTTATAAGCGTTGAATATCTATATTTGATGCTTATACAGTGTAGTGCACTTTGGTTGATGGTTGATTATTTTTCAATGCTATTATGTACATGTGTTGTATGGAAATCCATATAATTAATTTTATATGGTAGTTGATTGGGCCTCATTCCAATTTGAAAAATAAAGAAAATTTGAAAATAGAAATTTATGAAGCCGTGTTGATTAGATTGACGCCATTTTGACGTGAACGATATCTATATCGATTTTAAACGATTTCGAAATGAATTGAATTGAAAACGATTTCGAAATGAATTGAATATAAAACGATTTCGAAATGAATTGAATATAAAACGATTTCGAAATGAATTGAATTGAAAACGATTTCGAAATGAATTGAATTGAAAACGATTTCGAAATGAATTGAATATAAAACGATTTCGAAATGAATTGAATATAAAACGATTTCGAAATGAATTGAATTGAAAACGATTTCGAAATGAATTGAATTGAAAACGATTTCGAAATGAATTGAATTGAAAACGATTTCGAAATGAATTGAATTGAAAACCATTTCGAGATGAATTGAATTGAAAACGATTTCGAAATGAATTGAATTGAAAACGATTTCGAAATGAATTGAATTGAAAACGATTTCGAAATGAATTGAATTGAAAACCATTTCGAGATGAATTGAATTGAAAACGATTTCGAAATGAATTGAATTGAAAACGATTTCGAAATGAATTGAATTGAAAACGATTTCGAAATGAATTGAATTGAAAACGAATTCGAATTGAATTGAAAACAATTTCGAAATGAATTGAATTGAAGACCATTTCGAAATAAATTGAATTGAAAACGAATTCGAATTGAATATAAAACGATTTCGAAATGAATTGAATTGAAAACGATTTCGAAATGAATTGAAAACGAATTCAAATTGAATTGAAAGCAAATTGAAACGAATTCAAATTGAATTGAAATTTGAATTGAATAGAAATGAATTTTAAAACGAATTTATAAGAGAAGAATTCAATTTTGATTCGAATTGAAACGGAAGTTGAAATTGCTTTTGAATCGAATTTAAAACTATTTATATAATTCGTTTTAAATAGAAATCGACGAAATATATATTATATATATTATATATATAATATAATGGCCTGAATAGAACGCGCCGCGCCGCGGCAGTTCGTGAATTTCGACCATTTATTTCAAATGGACATTGCGGGAGATCCGACCGTCGGATTCTCCTAAAACCGGAACCGTTGGGTTCGTATCGAAAAGAGCTTCCTAACGAATGTTAGAAATTTGAAATCTAACGGTTGGATTTGGAGATACGTCCAAATCAAATTCGAAAAAGGTCGCTGTAAGTGCAGTTCGATGGCCATTGATGGAAATCGACTGTACGGGCCTTGATAAAATTATTAAAAATAGTAATAATTTGTGTAAAATCATAAGAAATGATTTAGAAAGAATTGGGATGAAAAACTCCATATTTGAAAAGATAAAAATGGATTTTTATCGAAATGAACTAGTTTTGAACTAGAGTTATAATTTTATTTATTTTTAAATAAATAAATTGAATTCGAAAAGGGTTTTAAAAATAACCAAAATTTCCAATGATTGCATTGGAGTGGATTTGAATCGAAATTGTCTTCGGAATATTTCGATGTTGGAATTCGTGATTATGCAGGTGTTGTTATGGAAATTTGAAAGATATATATTGATATCGTTATTTCCAATACGACATTTGTTAGTCGTAGAATTCGATATTGAATATAAGCCGATATATTTTCTATTCAGAGCCTTGTATTGAATATCGAATGTGATTTGGGTTTGTCGTGAATGGTGTCTTCACTAACACTGTTCTTGAACCCAGTTGAGAAAAGATTAAATCTTTTTATTTAGATTTAATGAAGTGTACCAATTAAATAATATTTAATTGGAATTGAATGGATATTGATTTTTGGGTTTATCGTGAACAGTGTTTTAAATAACCCTTGTTCTTTAACCCGATAATTAATAAATGTGATTTGGGTTTGTCGTGAATGGTGTCTTCACTAACACTGTTCTTGAACCCAGTTGAGAAAAGATTAAATCTTTTTATTTAGATTTAATGAAGTGTACCAATTAAATAATATTTAATTGGAATTGAATGGATATTGATTTTTTTGGGTTTATCGTGAACAGTGTTTTAAATAACACTTGTTCTTTAACCCGATAATTAATGGGATGTGACTTTGGGTTTATCGTGAACCGTGTTTTAAATGACACTGATTCTTTAACCCAGTCACATATTAAAACTAAGTGGAGTTTTAATGAATCTTTAATTAGATTGAAAAGATCGAGAATGGAGTATCACCAGTTTTGCTCCAGGCGATAGTTAAATCTTTAATTAGATTTGAACGTGAAATTTAGAAACTAACTGTCGGTTAGCTAAGTAGAATGGTTTTCTGGATATTGATCTGATGTTGGTTTCGGCCTTCGGGGTTAATATTTGGGGAATTATTCTCTTGATTAATTTACGGTTAATGACTAATGAGTTGGAATGAGGCGTATGTTGTGTTTGTGTAACACTTTTATAATATATACGCGAGTTATTCGGAAAGACCAGGTTTATCCCATTCTGAATAACTGATACGACGATAAGTCGAAGATGAAGACGATGGTCGAAGACCGGAGGTCTTCACGTCGTTTGGGTGATAACTGATGATCTTGATTGGGCTGTACACCCAAGAAGATGGAAACAGTTAGTGATCGTCCAGACGTGCTTGGAGATCGATGGATATGCGGGGTACTAGGTGCCTCCGGTTTCGTTCAGACCCAGAACGGACTTGTAAATGGACTGTGTGTCTGACATCGGATTTCATTCTGTGTGACTGATATCGGTTGCATAGGATGGCTTGCCTGTGTGGCATGCTAAGATGCAAATGATCAAGGCTTCTGTTGAAAAGCAAAGTCTTGTGGTTGATGATCAAAGCACGGCCTTTGTGGCGTAGCTTTGTGTAACGTTTGATTCGCGAGTTTCACACCCGGTATGAATCAAAAACGGGAGACGGACCTCAGGGAGGGCATGCGTTTCTTTCTAGTTAGAAGTGGCGTCAGTGGTTTTACACACCCTGACGAGTTTGACTTATGTGGTTGTTGCTGTTGCGAGGCGCCTCGGATTGATCGGTCGTTCTCGAACCGATGGAGTCATTCGTTGGCTCATTGACACCCCAAAGGGTGGGGAAACGCAGTGTTCAGGCATTTTAATCCACATCGGTAGACCGGCCCTGACGATCCAAGGGTCACTCGAGCTCTGATCCTGAGACACGGGCTAGAGCGTCTCGAATCGGTTGAGGACTATCTTTTGCCTCGGTTCATAGATGGAAATCCAATTTCCAAATACGTGACATTTGCGGTTTTAGTTGTAATCCTATATATGGCGACATAGTGGGATGGGGCGCTTATGCCGCCTATGATTGATACTTATGATTTGAAGTTGTTTTATACACTATGCACTTATTATAGTATCAAATGATTTGTTTTAAACGTATCAAGCATTCTTTGGCTGTTATAAGGGAAAACCCTATCCCCCGGCTTGCGTTGCATTGTGTGATAGGACCTGGGTCTTATAACAGCTTCATCTTTCTTTATTTAGCATTGCGCTGTTTGTTTTATGCACTGGTATTCTTGGGAGGAAACCCGTTCCGTGTTATACGGCGTGGTCCCTTGATTTACCTAACTTTGAAAATAAAGATTAATATCTGTTTTAGTTCTCACACCAGTCACATGACTGACCTGGAGTTTATTGTTTTAACCTAAACTCTGGGTGCCCTTATTTTGACACGGGCAGCTAGTAGTTTTGGTTTTGCAGATTTATATTCACAGGATCCTGGTTTACAGCTGGAACGATATCCGGAAAGCTTTGTATCCGTATATCTCTTCTAGTTGTGTATTGTATTATTTTCCGCTGCGATGAATTTAAATGTAATTTAAATCTCTGATATTTCTGTGTAATATTCTTTTATACTCTGTATATTCTTGTAATCTGATGCATTGTTGTAATATATAGTGAAATGTTCTTCAGTATGTGTTCTGTTGTGGCTTGTTCTCGAACTATCCGACGCTTTCCTTTACGGGGAAGTTACGGGTCTTTACAGTTGGTATCAGAGCTTTGGTTTACAAAGCTCAGAGAACAAGACACATTAGAACCATACGAAAGAATTCATCAGATATTGGATTAGTAATATCCAATGGGAATGACTCGTTAGAGATAGGATCAGTAGTATCCTAGAACGAGTGTGAAGAGTATATTTTTCAAATGAAAACAATTTTTGTTTTGAAAATTTAAATCAATTATTCGTATTTGATTATCTATTTATATTGAGTTGGACAGTCCAGTATATATAGATTTTGCGTATACGTCTGATCCGCGTGTATTCGAAGTTTTAATATACTGGATAGATATAGAGTCACACTCTAGTCGCCCGGAGACGATTCTGATGATAGTCTAGACATCATCAGAATTGGTATTCGAGTTTCGAAGGTGTGATTTTCTATATATTTCCATTAGACTGGTGTGAGAACCAAAATCTTATATAGCTAGAACCCTTTGTTGTGAATTGGCGTCAAAAACAAGATTTTCAGTATATATATCAAAGTTATGAATTTCAAATGATAATTAACTAATTGATTGATGTTTGTGTTGTTTGTTTAATTGTTTGCTAATTCTTAACCATTATGCCTAATTTGATCAAATATTGAACTGTATTGAAATTTGGTTGCATTTGCTTGCATATACATATACATCATTGAACAGGTCATAGCAAGGAGGCTAGAGCCGAGAATAAAATTTGGTTGCCCGACAAATAGGTACATGTTTATTACATAATTTCCTGTTTTGTTTGGGTGATGATGATTTTGTGAGCCTATTGGCTAGCCGCTTGGCTTTTTCTTTTTCTTTTTGAGATCTGAAGGACCGGGGAAGCTATTTGAAATTCCCCGATGCTCCCGGTGCAGGGGAGGTTATGGCGAAATTTTTCAAAAATTTAGGGTGTTAGCCAAATTTTTGAAATTTTGAAAATTCTCAGAAACTAAAGAGTTGGAGAATGGAAGCCAGATCGAACGTAGAGCTGAATTAATCAAACCACTTTCGACTTTGTTCCTTTTCGGGGACGAAAAGTTTTAAGTGGGGGAGATTGTAACAACCCGAAAATCCGGGCCAGTTTAAAATTTTTATTTTGGAAATTATAGCGAGTTTTGATTATTTAAAATGAATTATTTTAAATAATATCGACGAGAAAATTTATTTTCGACGAAGTTAAAACGAATAAATTTATTTTAATTATATAACGAGCCTGAAATGGCGCGGTAGTTCGAAAATTCGATTTCTAATTTCAATTGAATATACAGAATTCGTTATAAGTCAGAATTGAGCGAAACAAGAAATATTTGAATCTGATGAACAAGATCTTTCTAACGAAGTTAACAAACTAGGATTTCACTTTAGGAATGATAAGATACGTCCAGTTGAAAATTCAGAATAGTCGCTATGGAATTTATATATATTTTATATAATATATAGCCCTTAAAAATGGACATTTTGCAAACGACCTCGGATTTCGACGAAACCAGTTTTGTTGGGTCCGTGATGTTAAGTTATTGTTAGATTCCAAATTTCATAATTTTCCGAATCAATATGTGAGCGTGGCAAAGGAAAACGCGTTTGACCAGTTTCAGTTGATTTTAATCGACTGGAAATTGGCCATTTTTCCAACGATCTCAGAATTCGACGAAATTAGTTTTGTTAGGACCGTATCGTCAATACGAAGCTAGAAATAATTTTTCGGGAATTTTCGGTGTCAGTATGTGACCCCGGTAATTCGAAATGTACGTTTAAATTTCAGTATAATGATTTAAATGTAAATTCAACGAAACCAGGTCGTAACGATCGAATTGGCCTATGTGACACATCCCATTGTGTTCGGAATGGGGGTAATTAGCTAGGGGCGATAGTCGTTGGGTATGAATCGAAGTTCGAATGGAAGAGTCAATATTTTTGGAAAAAAATAAATAAATAAAATAAAATAAAATATATATTATTTAATATAGCCCTTCCCCCTTTATTATCTCGGCCCCCCCCCTGTATAATTTCCAACCTAAATCGAAAATTTTGAAAATCCGCCCGCACCAATTGTCGTAGGCTCCCAGCGACGCCACAACCGCCACCGCCACCAGATGGCCGGCGGCCCTCACCTCCGACGTCCCGATACCCTGCGCGCCTCGTTCCCCCTTCCTCTTCTCGAAGACCGCGCCCTCCGTTAAACCCGAACCCGAAAGCCCCCTTTTCCACCGTGCGCCGCCACTCCAGGGGCCCACGCCTGCCTCCACCGGCGAACCCAAACCCGCCTCCGCCCTGAAGCGACCTCCTCCCCGCTTCTTCAATGCATCGAAACCCACCCCCCCTTTCTTCAAAAATACTGTAAGTATTTATTGTATTTTATTTTTATTTTAATTTCGATTTCAGGTTTAGAACAGAATTTTATTTTAAGTATAAAACTGATTTTTATTTTAGGTATAAAAAACTGAATTGATTTATATTTTATAAAGATAAAAACTGAATTGGTTTTTATAAGCAAATAATAAACTGATTTTAAAAGCAAAAAATCATATTTTTATATGTGAAAGCAAAAAGTAAAAATCATATTTTTCAATATTGAAAGCAAAAGGTAAAAATCATATTTTTCAATATTGAAAGCGAAGTCAAAATCATATTTTTATATATTGAACTTTGAAATAAAAAATTCGATTTTTATATATTGAACTTTGAACTAAAAATTCGATTTTTATATATTGAACTTTGAACTAAAAATTCGATTTTTATATATTGAACTTTGAACTAAAAATTCGATTTTTATATATTGAACTTTGAACTAAAAATTCGATTTTTATATATTGAACTTTGAACTAAAAATTCGATTTTTATATATTGAACTTTGAACTAAAAATTCGATTTTTATATATTGAACTTTGAACTAAAAATTCGATTTTTATACATTGAACTTTGAACTAAAAATTTGATTTTTATATATTGACCTTCGAAATAAAAATATGATTTTTAAATATTGAATAGCGAAGTAAAAATTCGATTTTTATGAATGTAGTGGCTACGGGCGACGAAGCTGACGAAGATGCGAAAACAATGAAGATTTCTATCAAAGAAGTGCCATGGAGCTAGGATAGCTATAGGTGAGAATTTCTCACCTTTCAATTTATTTTTCTAGTTATATATATATACTAGGATGCAGACGGTGCTTAGTAGCACCCGACACAATCGTCCACAGACCATGGACTTGTTTGTTTGGTTGCATAGATTAGTTGAATTATTAGTTTGAATTGAATTGTTTGGTGAGATGAAATTGATTTGATTGATGTGTGAATGGCGTGGGCCTTCACTAGACCGGGGATAAGGCTAGGCCTTGTCCCGTTTCTAGTATCGTGCCGTTATGCCGTCGAAATTTTCTAAAATATGTTAGAAAAATAAAAATATCATTTTTATTGAATAAATGAATTGAATAGAAATTCATATGTTGGAATAAAATGTTTTATCGTTAAAAATACAATTTTTAACGTGAATGTGAATAAATAAATATTCATTTACAAACCAGACGGTTTGTTTATGTACACTTATTTGAATGACATTGATTGGGACGATAAATTTTACACATCGCCCAACTGCACAAATAAAATCTGTGTTTGATTGTTTGAAACCCCACACGGGTGTTGGGATGAAATTTGAAGTTCACTCATCCTGATTGATTAAATATGTCGATCGATTGATTGACAGGCTGTTATAAGCGTTGAATATCTATATTTGATGCTTATACAGTGTAGTGCACTTTGGTTGATGGTTGATTATTTTTCAATGCTATTATGTACATGTGTTGTATGGAAATCCATATAATTAATTTTATATGGTAGTTGATTGGGCCTCATTCCAATTTGAAAAATAAAGAAAATTTGAAAATAGAAATTTATGAAGCCGTGTTGATTAGATTGACGCCATTTTGACGTGAACGATATCTATATCGATTTTAAACGATTTCGAAATGAATTGAATTGAAAACGATTTCGAAATGAATTGAATATAAAACGATTTCGAAATGAATTGAATATAAAACGATTTCGAAATGAATTGAATTGAAAACGATTTCGAAATGAATTGAATTGAAAACGATTTCGAAATGAATTGAATATAAAACGATTTCGAAATGAATTGAATATAAAACGATTTCGAAATGAATTGAATTGAAAACGATTTCGAAATGAATTGAATTGAAAACGATTTCGAAATGAATTGAATTGAAAACGATTTCGAAATGAATTGAATTGAAAACCATTTCGAGATGAATTGAATTGAAAACGATTTCGAAATGAATTGAATTGAAAACGATTTCGAAATGAATTGAATTGAAAACGATTTCGAAATGAATTGAATTGAAAACCATTTCGAGATGAATTGAATTGAAAACGATTTCGAAATGAATTGAATTGAAAACGATTTCGAAATGAATTGAATTGAAAACGATTTCGAAATGAATTGAATTGAAAACGAATTCGAATTGAATTGAAAACGATTTCGAAATGAATTGAATTGAAGACCATTTCGAAATAAATTGAATTGAAAACGAATTCGAATTGAATATAAAACGATTTCGAAATGAATTGAATTGAAAACGATTTCGAAATGAATTGAAAACGAATTCAAATTGAATTGAAAGCAAATTGAAACGAATTCAAATTGAATTGAAATTTGAATTGAATAGAAATGAATTTTAAAACGAATTTATAAGAGAAGAATTCAATTTTGATTCGAATTGAAACGGAAGTTGAAATTGCTTTTGAATCGAATTTAAAACTATTTATATAATTCGTTTTAAATAGAAATCGACGAAATATATATTATATATATTATATATATAATATAATGGCCTGAATAGAACGCGCCGCGCCGCGGCAGTTCGTGAATTTCGACCATTTATTTCAAATGGACATTGCGGGAGATCCGACCGTCGGATTCTCCTAAAACCGGAACCGTTGGGTTCGTATCGAAAAGAGCTTCCTAACGAATGTTAGAAATTTGAAATCTAACGGTTGGATTTGGAGATACGTCCAAATCAAATTCGAAAAAGGTCGCTGTAAGTGCAGTTCGATGGCCATTGATGGAAATCGACTGTACGGGCCTTGATAAAATTATTAAAAATAGTAATAATTTGTGTAAAATCATAAGAAATGATTTAGAAAGAATTGGGATGAAAAACTCCATATTTGAAAAGATAAAAATGGATTTTTATCGAAATGAACTAGTTTTGAACTAGAGTTATAATTTTATTTATTTTTAAATAAATAAATTGAATTCGAAAAGGGTTTTAAAAATAACCAAAATTTCCAATGATTGCATTGGAGTGGATTTGAATCGAAATTGTCTTCGGAATATTTCGATGTTGGAATTCGTGATTATACAGGTGTTGTTATGGAAATTTGAAAGATATATATTGATATCGTTATTTCCAATACGACATTTGTTAGTCGTAGAATTCGATATTGAATATAAGCCGATATATTTTCTATTCAGAGCCTTGTATTGAATATCGAATGTGATTTGGGTTTGTCGTGAATGGTGTCTTCACTAACACTGTTCTTGAACCCAGTTGAGAAAAGATTAAATCTTTTTATTTAGATTTAATGAAGTGTACCAATTAAATAATATTTAATTGGAATTGAATGGATATTGATTTTTGGGTTTATCGTGAACAGTGTTTTAAATAACCCTTGTTCTTTAACCCGATAATTAATAAATGTGATTTGGGTTTGTCGTGAATGGTGTCTTCACTAACACTGTTCTTGAACCCAGTTGAGAAAAGATTAAATCTTTTTATTTAGATTTAATGAAGTGTACCAATTAAATAATATTTAATTGGAATTGAATGGATATTGATTTTTTTGGGTTTATCGTGAACAGTGTTTTAAATAACACTTGTTCTTTAACCCGATAATTAATGGGATGTGACTTTGGGTTTATCGTGAACCGTGTTTTAAATGACACTGATTCTTTAACCCAGTCACATATTAAAACTAAGTGGAGTTTTAATGAATCTTTAATTAGATTGAAAAGATCGAGAATGGAGTATCACCAGTTTTTCTCCAGGCGATAGTTAAATCTTTAATTAGATTTGAACGTGAAATTTAGAAACTAACTGTCGGTTAGCTAAGTAGAATGGTTTTCTGGATATTGATCTGATGTTGGTTTCGGCCTTCGGGGTTAATATTTGGGGAATTATTCTCTTGATTAATTTACGGTTAATGACTAATGAGTTGGAATGAGGCGTATGTTGTGTTTGTGTAACACTTTTATAATATATACGCGAGTTATTCGGAAAGACCGGGTTTATCCCATTCTGAATAACTGATACGACGATAAGTCGAAGATGAAGACGATGGTCGAAGACCGGAGGTCTTCACGTCGTTTGGGTGATAACTGATGATCTTGATTGGGCTGTACACCCAAGAAGATGGAAACAGTTAGTGATCGTCCAGACGTGCTTGGAGATCGATGGATATGCGGGGTACTAGGTGCCTCCGGTTTCGTTCAGACCCAGAACGGACTTGTAAATGGACTGTGTGTCTGACATCGGATTTCATTCTGTGTGACTGATATCGGTTGCATAGGATGGCTTGCCTGTGTGGCATGCTAAGATGCAAATGATCAAGGCTTCTGTTGAAAAGCAAAGTCTTGTGGTTGATGATCAAAGCACGGCCTTTGTGGCGTAGCTTTGTGTAACGTTTGATTCGCGAGTTTCACACCCGGTATGAATCAAAAACGGGAGACGGACCTCAGGGAGGGCATGCATTTCTTTCTAGTTAGAAGTGGCGTCAGTGGTTTTACACACCCTGACGAGTTTGACTTATGTGGTTGTTGCTGTTGCGAGGCGCCTCGGATTGATCGGTCGTTCTCGAACCGATGGAGTCATTCGTTGGCTCATTGACACCCCAAAGGGTGGGGAAACGCAGTGTTCAGGCATTTTAATCCACATCGGTGGACCGGCCCTGACGATCCAAGGGTCACTCGAGCTCTGATCCTGAGACACGGGCTAGAGCGTCTCGAATCGGTTGAGGACTATCTTTTGCCTCGGTTCATAGATGGAAATCCAATTTCCAAATACGTGACATTTGCGGTTTTAGTTGTAATCCTATATATGGCGACATAGTGGGATGGGGCGCTTATGCCGCCTATGATTGATACTTATGATTTGAAGTTGTTTTATACACTATGCACTTATTATAGTATCAAATGATTTGTTTTAAACGTATCAAGCATTCTTTGGCTGTTATAAGGGAAAACCCTATCCCCCGGCTTGCGTTGCATTGTGTGATAGGACCTGGGTCTTATAACAGCTTCATCTTTCTTTATTTAGCATTGCGCTGTTTGTTTTATGCACTGGTATTCTTAGGAGGAAACCCGTTCCGTGTTATACGGCGTGGTCCCTTGATTTACCTAACTTTGAAAATAAAGATTAATATCTGTTTTAGTTCTCACACCAGTCACATGACTGACCTGGAGTTTATTGTTTTAACCTAAACTCTGGGTGCCCTTATTTTGACACGGGCAGCTAGTAGTTTTGGTTTTGCAGATTTATATTCACAGGATCCTGGTTTACAGCTGGAACGATATCCGGAAAGCTTTGTATCCGTATATCTCTTCTAGTTGTGTATTGTATTATTTTCCGCTGCGATGAATTTAAATGTAATTTAAATCTCTGATATTTCTGTGTAATATTCTTTTATACTCTGTATATTCTTGTAATCTGATGCATTGTTGTAATATATAGTGAAATGTTCTTCAGTATGTGTTCTGTTGTGGCTTGTTCTCGAACTATCCGACGCTTTCCTTTACGGGGAAGTTACGGGTCTTTACAGGCAAGCTCCTCTCCGATTCGAGACACTCTAGCAAATGTCCCAGGACCCCACTATGATCCTTGGATCTTCAGGGCCGGTCCTTTCTTACTTTTGAGGATTAATTATTCCTGAACACACGTTTCCCGGTCCTTACAGACCTATATCGAGGCGCCTCACATTCCAACAACCACACAGGTGAAAAGTATATATAATGTCAGAGCTGGTAGGTCACTGACACCACCTTAGCTAGAAAGAAACGTCGTGCTCTCCTTGCAGTCACTCTCCCGTTTTTGACTCATACCGAGGTGTGAGGCTCGCGAATTCACGTTATACACAAAACTACGTCACACAGACCATGCTTTGATCATCAACCACAAGACTTTGCTTTGCAACAGAAGCCTTGATCATATGCCACTCAGGCGTGCCACACAAGCAATCCACTCCATGCGACTGATTTCTATCAATACATAACCTCTGAGCTCGTACGTCTCAGAGAAGGGCGTTAAGCAAGAGAATAAATTCTCCGCCGCCAAACAGATATATATTTAACAGAGATCAATCAGCACAGAACAAAATCCAATGTCAGACACACAATTCATTTACAAGTCCGTTCTGGGTCTAAACGAAACCGGAGGCACCAATTCCTCGCATATCCGTACAATCAACAGTATGTTTGGGCGGCTACTACTTCAGTTCCTTCATGGTAGCTACTCCAATCACGAGAATCAGTAGCGCCCATCCATCCAATGCGAAGATCGTCGGTCTTCAACCGTCTTCCACTCTTCGACTTCTCAACGCCGATCGATTATTTGAAATGAGATGAACTTGGCCTTTTCAAATAATCCACGAATATTTAGATTAATCAATTTATCACATGGTTGGACTATTCAACATTCACATTTCAGTTCTTTAGTTATAATTCTCCTGTTAAATACATTCAACCATCACATATCAAGCAAACACAACAAAATTGGATTATTTCCACTCTATATCGTCTATAGTATTTTATAACGATATATCGCCATTTTTATTTAATTTAAAACGGCCCTATTTAATTAAACGACGTTTCAGGTCGTATCGATGCACTGGCGCTGTTTTCACTAATTTTGTTTTACACATATCTGGAAATCTAACCGTTGGATCTTCACAAATTTTATATCATTAGGAAGGTCATTTCAAAACGAATCCAACGGTTTCAGTTTTGGGGAAATCCGACGGTCGGATCTTCCACACTAGCCATTTGAAGTTACGATTTCAATTTACGAACTGCAGCGTCGTTATTCGATTTAATTTAATTATATTTATATATATATATAAATATAATCGTTTCTGGCGCTGTTTTTCTTCAGATTTGAATTAAACATTCTAGGCAATCCAACCTTCGGATCTTCACAAAGTTGGTGCCGTTGGAAAGATATTTCCAAGGCGAACCCAACGGTTGCGGTTTCGGGAAAATCCAATGGTAGGATTTCCCGCACTAGTTGTTTGAAATCACGGTTTCGAAACACGAACTACACGACCACATTTCGTTTTAAATTTATTTATATTTATATATTTATATAAATATAGTTCATTCAAAAATTCCTATATCGTTTTTACTTCAATTATTTCACTAACGCCTTTAAATTTTGGAAAATTTCGCCATAACCTCCTTTGTACGGGAGGGGCTGGGAAAATTCCCAAATAGCCACACGGGCGTCTCATGTCAAAAAAAAAAAGCCAAGCGGCTAGCCAACAGGCTCATAAAATCATCACCCAAACAAAACAGTAAATGTGTACCTATTTGTCGGACACAAAATTTTATTCCTCTTCTCTAGCCCCTTTACTATAACCTGTTCAATAGATATGCATGTACATATATACAATTTCTATCACTTATCATTTTCCATTCAACTTCATATTTGATTTACTGTGGTTTAAAAACACCATTCATTCTAATGTTGCATGCATAGGCTAAAATCATATCATTAGCTAATTAATGTATATTTCAACTCATGCATATTTTATTTGAACAAGTGGCTATTTTTAATACTTCACATTTCAAAGATGATAAATTTGGCGAACTAAAATAGATTTCAACACATGACTATTTTATTTAGTTCCTATGCATGTTAAAAATAATATTTCTTCACCAATATTTATTTCAACGTCCGCATATCTCTAGCATATCACATATATGATAAAAATGATATTTTTATCATTTAAAATATTTATTCGACAAATGGATGTTTTCAACACTTCATAGTTTCAATAAAAATATAATTTTTATTGTTCGATCTTTTTATTCAACACATGAACTTTTCCATTACACACATTTCTCAACACATGAGCATTTCCACACATGGATATTTTATTTATGTTGTTCATATTAGAAAGATGGAATTTTTATTGTTGAAACTATTTATATAAGGCGAATATTTTTCATACTTCATATATATTATAAAAATGTGATTTTTATTGTTTAAACACTTCATTCATTCACAAATGAATTTAATTTTCACACAACACTTTTCAACACATGAACATTTCCACACATGGATATAGTTTCAACATATGACTTTAATTTCAATGCATGAAAATAATTTCAACATATGAAAATTATTATAACACATAAAGATTATTCAAAATTTCGGCAGCATAACGGCAGGGTAGTTAAAACCGGCACCGTCCCTAGTACGGCTCCTCGCTCTACCTTAAAACCTCGCGGTTTTTGACAATGGGGATTCATGCATCTAATTTGCATGCAGGCGACATGTTTTATTTTTATTTCCACAAATATTTCCAATTCATTTCAATCACCAATGGGTATTTTTCAACCACAACCAAACAATATCAACCACAAACAATTATTCAACCATTCGTATTTTTCATCCAATATTTCACACCAATTCACAACAATAAATATTGTCCATGGTTTGTGGACGAGGGGAGTGTATATATATATATATATATATATATATATATATATATATATATATTTAATATAATTGCTATATTTCACTTGCATTTCAACACATATATCAATTATTCTATGCATGCATAATTCATACTTCGCTTATATAGCTTACACTATGCATGTACATGAGGTATACAACACGTGTGTAATTTATATTTCGCTAATATAATTTATACACGACATTTTTCCATTCAAATTCATATTTAATTTAGATTTCTCACATTGGTTTTCGGAGTGCTAAAAATCGTAGTTGACTCAGAAAAATCCGCGGCTTCTTCTATGTGGTAGAGAGCTTCCTTGCGGTTCCGATGTTTCTTGTTTCATCGAATTTTGTCAACACACCAAAAAGATATGATTTTTCAAAGTGCAAACAACAAAAAGAACTCACCTTTCACGATGGTTCAAAACTAGGTTTGCGGTTTTCGCGAGAACCAAGGCACGAGGGGACGATCGGCGGGTTGGACGTGGAAGAGCTTCGAGAGGGCTACAGGCGCGCGGCGGTTGGAGGCGACTCGGTGGGGCCCAGAGCTCGCGGCGGCGGCTAGAAGGTCGGGATTTGGAGGGAGATATCTCGGCGTAGGAGCAACGATAGGGGGAGCTCCTTATATGGATTTGAAGAGGGGAAGGAGAACTACAAAACGTTGAACTGGGGGAGGGGCTGATTCGGGCTGTGGCGATTGGAAATCGCTAGGGAAGGGGGGAAAAGCTTTCCGTCGTCGATGTCGGGGGGGGGGGGGGGGTCGGGGTTTTCTGATGTTTTTTTTATTTTTAATGAATGGAGAAATATGTTTGGTCGATGGTTTTATTATATTTTTAAATAGTGTTTTCTCCAACGAACTCCTTTTCAAACCCAACGATTGTCGCCCCTAGCTAAATACCCCTATCCCGGACACAATGTGATAGGTTTCGTTGGCCAATTCGACTGTTACAGTCAGTTATTTTTCAAATTAAAGTATAAAACATTTAATTTTTAACTTTGAACGTACATTTCAATTTGCCAGGGCCACAAACTGATTCGAAAAATTCCAGAAAAATAAATCTAGCTATGTTTTGACGATACGGTCCCAACAAAACTAGTTTCGTCGAATTCTGAGATTGTTTGAAAAATGGCCCTTTTCCGGCCGATCCAATTTAATAGAAATTGACCAAACACATTTTCTTTTTCCACGCTCTCATACTAGCTTCAAAAATTATGAAATTTGAAACCTAGCAATAGTTTGACATCCCGGACCCAACAAAAGTGGTTTCGTCGAATTCCGAGGTCGTTTGCAAAATATCAATTTTCCAGGGCTATATATTCTATATAGCGACCATTCTGAAAATTCATTCGGCCATAACTTTTGATTCCCGTTATGAAACTTCGATTTTTCAGATTCGTTAGAAAGGTATTGATAAACAGATTTAAATATTTTTGGTTTCGCTAAAATCCGCTATATTTTCCACCCTGCACAGTCAGTCAAAGTTTGAATTCAAATTTTCAAACTGACTCACTATTTTATTGAAATATTCCATTTCAATTGTTCAAATTCCTTTGAAATCACCAATTTAAAATTTTTAAATTGGCTCGTATTTTCCAGGTTATTACATATTGCTCCCTGTTCTATGCAACTAATCCGACCTGCAATAATTTACGGTTTAGCACGTATACCTTTAAACTAAATAATTATTGATTTTATTATTAAATTATTTAAACTTATTTACTTTTGGCAAGGATAAACTGTTCGATCCGTTAGTCTTCACCATTTTGTTTTTGAAAGCTGCTTCCCCTTTCCAAAACATTATGTTACGTCCCTCCTCCAAACCATATTAGAACGATTTTCAATTTAACAATTTGCTTCCTTATTTAAATCTAAATTCAATATTAATCTAATTACCCTATTAATAATGCCAAATAAATCCTTCCAGCTTTTTTCTCGATCGTAAGCATTCCGTTCAAACACTGTACCATGCACACAATCACGCCCTGTTATAGTATGATTAACTTAAATTAGCCAAGCCTTAACCAATAATAACTTAACAAGTTAAGTACTTAATTAACTGATACAAAGGCCGGTCTGATTCTCTACTTCTCCCAGGTTTGTTCGCGTTCCAGGTTTTTGTAATGACCCGTATTCTACACATCATAGGATCGTAGAATATTTATTTCTTTCCCATGTGAAGTCGTATGGTCATGTAACTTTGGGAAACATCTATTAGAGTCATTTCCCATGCTTATAATTTTTGTCGATTTTTAAATGACCATTTTGCCCCTAGTTGGTACTGTTTTGGCCATAACTTTTGATTGAAAAGGAATTTTGACCTGAAACCACTTCCATTTGATTCGTTTGATGGTTTCTCTTTCCGTAGAGTGGTCACATTAGCCAAACGGACTTACCGTTTGGGAGATATGGCTGAAACAAGGTTTGGAGTGTGAAAAACTGCTTAACCGGACCAAATCGGGTGATTAGTGAGTAGGCCCATAACCCATTTCGGGATTAGGGTTATGGGAGGGCTGAAATGAGATGGAGAATCATTCCATTTCAGTTTTCTAACCTCCACTTATCACCAAGGATCCCTAAAAATGGCCTCCAACCTCTAAATCACCTCCAAACCACCTTTAGGTTAAGGATTTGGCTTAGCAACCCCTAATCAAGAAGGATCTTCACCAAATCAACAAAGGAGCTGCTGTTTGGTATTGAAATTCGCATCAAATCAGAGAATCATTTCAGATCTTAGTTTATTTTGTGGCTAAGGTGAGTGATTTGCTTAGTTTTGCACTAATTATGGCTAATTAGGAGTGATTAGTGTTAATTAGCGGATTTTAACATGATAAAATTCTGGAAAAATATTTATAAAATTCGGAATGATGTTTTAGACCTCTGATATAAATTTGGGTTAATTTGGTTAAGATTTGCTAATCCTATCATTAGTTTCACCTAAATATGCTTAGGGGAAAATATGGGGTTTTGGGTACGTTTGATCCATTTTAACCTATTATGTTGATGTTTTGATGTTTGGGGTTGATTATGTATGTTGCTATGACTGTATGGTATGCTTTGTGATTGTTTAGAAGTGTTAGTTTGGTCAAAAACGCCGTCGAATGGCGTAAACTGCTCGCTGGAAGAACTGCAGGAAGTTGCAGGCAGGATCGGATCGGACCCCTTTTACCCGACCCGAACCGATCGTGGGCATATGCCACGATCCGATCCGAAGACAGCGATCCGCATGTCCACCCCCGATCGCGAATCCTCTCCACGATCCGATCCAGATTGATGAGGCGCCACGATCCGAAGGGAGGAGCACGACCCGATTCACTTCAGAAGCTCACGAGCTGACTACCTGGGAAGTTGCACCCGACCCGATCAGTGGGGAAAAGCACGAACTGACTTGAAGAAGGAACCCCGACCCAACCCGAGTGGGTGATCACGACCCGATCCGAAGGGGTGACCACGACACGATCCGAATGGGTGACCACAAGCTGATGGCGTGACTCGATCCGAACCGTGGAGACGAGGAAAGCTGGACTCCGAACCAGATGAGCCCGATTCGATCCGATGCAGAGAGATGAAGACCGATCCGATCCGATTTGATTGTGATGACCAATAACCAGAGATGCAAAGGTATTCCAAATGGAAGTTAGAGCTCAGGATCCCGGAACCAGTTGGGAACCAATGAGTTCACTTCATGATTGGGCTTTGCTGCGGGACGTGTGCTAGGAGTTGTCGACGTTCATAACTTCGATTCACCACTAAAAGGAATGATGGGCTACTTATCAGTGCAGTAGGGTCATTACGACCTGAGGGGCAAGGTGATGGTAGCAAGACTACGTTATCAGTGCAGTAGGGTCATTCTGACCTGAGGGGCAAGGTGATGCGTAGTAAGACTATGAGCCAACGCAGATGGGGTGAATAACTCCATGGGGCAAGTGGACATAGAGAGGAATTAGTGGCTACGTTATCAGTGCAGTGAAGCCATTTATGACTTCATGGGGCAAAGTGATCGTAGCAAGGAATGTTGGGTGATCGAAGTGGTGAATATCGTATACTTTACGCACTGAGTGAGAGATGTGAGGATGGATGCTATGCTTGATTGTTTGCCATCATTATGACATGCACACCTCCCCCACCTCCGTATCTTTATACCGTTTGATATGATACCTTAGAGTGTTGTACAATATGTAGTGCTAACTCTTTGGTTGCAGGTCCAGGTTCAGGTATGTTTTAGTCTACCTGTTATTGTTCACTTTAGATGCTTATCGCTCATACCAGACTTTATGTCTGACCCAGAGTTTTATGTCTCCTCTTATTACTCTGGGTGCTCACACAAGCAGACTAGAGACAGGTTAGCTGGTGATGTGCGAGTAGCTGATTCGGAGGCGGGCAGGAGGCTTCCACGTATGATATATATATACACATTCTCCCTGTGTCGTTGGTGGTTGCTACTTGGGCATTAGTAGTGTACCTCATTTACCTTACTTTTGCTTTGAGACAGTTTGAAAGTTGTAATAAGCTGTATTCTGAATTTCCGCTGCTATGATGTTTAGTTCTGATTTTCAGCTTATGCACTGTCTCTCCTGTTTTATGTCAAGTATGTTATTATTATATTTTGTTCTATGCGCTGTGAGACATTCTACAGGTTTTTTGTATGTTCAATTCCTTCTTCCTTTTTCCCCTTCTGGCGACCCGTTCCGTGCTAACTGGACATGTGTACAGCACACTTTTGGAGTAAATGTCGGTTGGTGCGGGGCGGGCCGTCACAGTTTTCATCTACAACGATAAATCCCACTTATTTATAATAACCAGTAATTAATTTACCGAAATCAAAATTAATACTTAATTATTTACGTTTAAAGAAGGGTCAGCTAGTAATAGAACTGATCAAATCGTCTTCGTATACTCCTTATTGTTGTTCAAACCCACCATCCGCCAAAAACTTCGACTGCCGCACCGAGTTTTATGCCATCGGAACACCATCCACCTTGTACAGATCGTGCGCCACCTTGTTGGCTTCCACACCCAAAACAGTTCGCGCCAACGCCTCCCTATTCACCAACAAATTCTCCCAAAACGCAGTCACTTCGAGGCTCT
Source organism: Allium sativum (assembly GCA_030737875.1). Taxonomy (NCBI): domain Eukaryota; kingdom Viridiplantae; phylum Streptophyta; class Magnoliopsida; order Asparagales; family Amaryllidaceae; genus Allium; species Allium sativum. The sequence continues at coordinate 157,887,760 of CM060912.1, forward strand.
GATCCGGCCAAACCGCCTCACCGAAACAAATCGCCACCGTTGGCTTGGAAGAGCTCATAGAGCTCGACATGTTTGTTGTCAGATGATCTGTAATTGATGAAGGAGTTGGATGATACAAAGGGGAGAAACATCGAGTTGTTTTTAGCCGTGTATTTGTAATGGTGGCGGCTTAAAGGTCTGTTGACCACGAAATTTACTTGACACAGAAAATAGGCTTTCAATGGTGTATATATAAGAGAATGGACTGATTTTAATATTTTTTATTCAATGAAACTTCATCGCTAAGTATCACCTAAAACAATCTACATACGACCTCTGTTTTTGATAGAAAAATGTAATCTTAACCTTAAAAATTATTCCGGACCTGATGGGACAGGTTTCGTCGAATTCTAAGGTCGTTTGTGAGAAGTACTTTATAATTATCGATGAAAAATCAAGCGTTTAAATTCCTATAATTACAGAAAGAATCCAATAAATTTGAGACTTTGACATTTTACTAGACCTCTTCCTAACGGATCCAATGAAATTTGTTTCACTCAAATTGGAGTTCATTTGGCCAGTCGTTTATTCGTTAAAATTTACCCCTGTCTAGATTGTCTAAACAATTATATAGAACAAAGGCATTTTTGGCCACTGAAGTCAAATATGACATCGGTTTACCGTGAAATTTGATTTTCTTACAATAATTTAATGATACAGTTCCAATGAAACTAATTTCACTGAAAACGGAGGCAATTTGCAAAAATGGCTATTTTTAGTGCTTATATAATATCGATTAAAATATTATATAAATTCCAAATTAATTCAAATAAATCATAATAAATTATTTTTATCATATATATTCAAGCAGAATATATATACAATTCCAGATATAATTTACACAGCTTAATATCGTCAATTTTGAGTTAAACTATTTAAATTTCCCATTTAAATATATTAAATAAACGTTATATTTTAATAACGATTTCCATAGCGACTATTTCAAAATTTGATTTGGCCAAAACTAACAGTATATAACATGAAATCTGTATTTTTCTCTTCCATATGAAAATTATAGTCAACACGATCCCAATGTTTCTTATTTCACAGAAATTCGACTTATATCGGACCCTGCATATCCAATTGAAGTTCAAAACTACATATTACGAACTGCCATGCCATTTCGAGCTCGATTTATAATTATATAAATATATAACATTCAAACTTTGTTTTAAATAAACGAATTAAATATTAAAATCCGTTAATATTTCAAATAAAATATCTAAAATAATAAATTAAATTAAATATTTGACTGCCAAAAATACGGGTCGTTACATTCTTCCCCCCTAAGAATAATTTCGTCCTCGAAATTGCTAAGGTAAGAAAAATGCTACAAATCTCGTTAATTTCTAAATCCAATTTATCTTAAATTGAAAAACAATTTAATATCGTAAATAAATATTTTAAAAAATATCGAAAAAATTTCTAACACATTAAATTCCCGGAAAAATTTGGCAAAGTCTCCTTGGGGAGTGACATCTGCGATACCGCAGGAACAAATAATATATATACATCGACCCACACGGTTGGAAAACAAAAATCAAAACCCAAAATTTCATATTTTCGCGTAGGCGTACCTTTTACGAGCGCTATTGAGCATACTGGCTCAACGTATATGCGATTTACTCAACCAATATCAATCTGCCTAACCATCTGGCACCTGTACTTAACTCAATTCAGATATGAGCAATAAATATATGAAATTCTTAAGTAATATTCCACTAGTAATATCCCATTTATTTATTTTAAAAATAAATAAATTATTATTCTAGTTCAAAACTAGTTCATTTCGATAAAAATCTACTTTTATCTTTTCAAATATGGAATTTTTCATCCTAATTCTTTCCAAATCATTTCTTATGATTTTACACAAATTATTACTAGTTTTAATAATTTTATCAAGGTCTGTACAGTCGATTTCCATCAATGGCCATCGAACTGCACTTACAACGACCTTTTCCAAATTTGATTTGGACATAATTCCAAATCCAACCGTTAGATTTCAAATTTCTCATATTCGTTGGAATGTCTTTTCAATACGAACCCAACGGTTCCGGTTTCAGGAGAATCCGATGGTCGGATCTCCCGTAATGTCCACTCGAAATCAATGGTCGAAATTCGCGAACTGCCGCAGTGTGGCGCGTTCTATTCAGGCCATTATATATATATATATAATATATAATATATATATTTCGTCGATTTCCTTTCAAAACGTATTTTATAAATCGTTTTAAATTCGTTTTCAAAACGATTTCAACTTCATATTCAATTTCAAATCAAAATTGAATATTTTATATCATTACTATATAAATGATAATATTTTCAAAACGTTATATTTTGAAATCACTTCTTTTTCTATATTCATTATAAAAACGAATATAATCGATATAAATATTGTTCGCGTCAAAATGGTGCATCTCTAATCAACACGGCATTATAAATTTCAATGACTTCGTCATTCTATTCAACAAATGAATATTTTCTCTATTCAACACATGAATCTATATTTCTTTCAACACATGAATATTCTCAACACATGAGCATCGTCAACACATGACTATTTATATTATTTAATATATTTTATAAAATTATGATTTCTATTTTTTAATTTTTAATCAGACTACAACCGTAAATTAGTAAGAGAACGATTCCCTAAGCATTAACCCTGAAGGCCGAAACCAACATCAGATCAATACCCATGAGACCACTCATCTTATCTATTTTCCACTTAGTTTCTAATTTTGTATATGATAAAAATGTAAATTTTTATTGTTAAAATATTTTACTCAACACATGAATATATATATTTTTCAACACATGAATTTATTTACTAGATTGGAATGAGGCCTAATCAATTACCATATAATGTTAATTATATGGATTTTCTACAACACATGTATATAATAGCAACGATAAATAATCAACCATCATCCAAAGTGCACTACACTGTATAAGCATCAAATATAGATATCTTATGCTTACAACAACATGTCAATCAATCAATCGACATACAACTAAACAATCGGGATTAGTGTATGTCATATATTATCCCAATACCCGTGTGGGGTTTCAAATCAACAAACACAGAGTTTTATTTGTGCAGTTGGGCGATGTGTAGAATTTATCGTCCCAATCAATATTAGTCAAATCAGTGTATATAAACAAATCGTTCGATTTGTTTATAAATATTTATTTATTCACATACTTTAAAAATTATATTTTTAACTATAAAATATTTTCCACTATAAAATATTTTATTTCATTCCACATCACATAATTAAATTTCACAGCACAGCAATCAAACAAACAAGTCATCCATGGTCTGTGGACGACGGGTGTCTGCTAAGCACTGTCTGCATCCTAGTATATATTTCAAACTAGAAATTAAAATAAAGGTGAGGAGTTCTCACCGAGGGTTCCACTCTTCTATTTTATTTTTGAAATTCTGAACAGTCTGGATCTGTTCGTACTTCCAACGCAGTCTTCTCCACGTTGTTCATATTAAAATCACATTTTTACTTCGATGTTATTCATAAATAAACATCCTATTTTTATTTCTGTACTATCTGCATAAAAATCTCGTTTTTATGATTTCAAAAATCGTATCTTTCATTTTTTTTCAAAATCAAGTCTTTCATATTTTTAAATCAAGGGTATTTTATATTTTTCAAAATCAAGTCTTTTATATTTTTCAAAATCAAGTCTATATATTTTTCAAAATCAAGTCTTTTATACTTTCCTCTTTTAAAACAACGTATATTTTCCTTTATAAAATTCAATTCTTAAAAAAAAACTGATTTATTTATAAAACAATGCTATTTTCATTTCCAAAAACATATGTATATTTCTAATTTCAAAAACAATGTAATATGATTAACACTTACTAATTAACTAAATAAATAATTAACTAAATTTTTATAACATAAAAACATAATGAAAATAAATCTGTTACCTTCTCTGTCAAACCTCGTTCCAGGTCACGGGGGAACAAAATGCATCACCACATAGGGTTTCGTCGCTGCGCCACCATCGTCTGACCGGAGTGCCATCGGACCCTGCCATGTTGAAGCCCCTCACGACGCCGACCCTCCCCCTGAGCAATGGCGAACTCGAGTTCACCTATGGTGATGAGGACGAGCACGATTCCGGCGACTTTGAGAAGTAAGACATGCCACCCCGATTGTCACAACAGGATCACCTCCATCGAACTGGAAGAGCTCACCTAGCTCTGCCATTTTCGTGAAGAAACCCCCTTTGATTACTGTTCGGATTTAGTGCGAATTGGAGAGGAAGCATCGAACGATTTCGTTCATTTATTTGGGGAGCGGCTGAATAGGGTTTGACCATGGAAAGAAATTGACTAGGGTTTGACTTTAGTGGGGGAGTATATATATAAAAATTTATTTTATTTTTAGTTCCTATAATATCAGTTTTTGCCACGAACTCCAAATCAAATCCGACAACTATCATTCCTAGCCAAATACCCTCGTTCCGAACACAATGGGACATGTTTCGTAACCCAATTTGGCTAAAACGAACGGTTTTCATTAAATTTAAAATATAAATCAATATATTTTAAATTCAAACACACATTTTAATTTACCGGGGCCACATACTAACTCTAAAATTCCCGAAAAATAATTTCTAGCTTCATATTGATGGTATGGTCCTAATAAAACTAATTTCATCAAATACTGAGACCGTTTGAAAAATGGCCATTTTCTGGTCAATCGAAATTGACTGAAACTATTAAAACATGTTTAACTTCGCCACGCTCACATATCGATTCAGAAAATTACGAATTTTGGAATCTAGCAATAGCTAGACATCCCGGATCCAACAAAAGCAGTTTCGTCGAAAATAGAGGTCGTTTGCAAAATTTCCATTTTTAAGGGCCAGAATTCCATAGCGACTATTCTGAATTTTCAACTGGACATAACTTTTTATTCCCGCTATGAAATTTCGATTTCTCAGATTCATTGGAAAGATATTCTCAATTAGATTCCAATATTTTTTGTTTCACTAAAATCCGGTTTATTTCGAATCCTGTACATTCATTTGAAGTTTGAAATCGAATTATCGAACTACCGCGCTATTTTCAATTCCTTTTATATTTAAAATAAAATATTTATATTCTAATGACGATTCAAATAAATATATACGTTCTAATTCTATTCAAAATAAATTTCTCGTCGTTAATGTTTAAAATAATTCATTTTAAATATTCAAATTCCACTAAAATTGCCAAAATAAAAATTTTAAATTGGCTTAGAATTTCCGGGTTATTACAATCTCCCCCACTAAAAACTTTTCGTCCCCGAAAAGGAACGAAGCCGAAATTTGTTTAACTAATCAACTCAACTTTCATTATTCTCTTTACGGCTTAAGTTCTTCAACTTTTCAGTTTCTAAGAACTTTTCAAATTTTTCAAAAATTTGGCTAACACCTCAAATTTTCAAAAAATTTCGCCATAACCTCCCCTGCACCGGGGACTTCGGGATATTTCATATAGCCTCCCATGGCCTTCTTAAATCCAAAAGAAAAAGAAAAAGCCAAGCGGATCATAAAATCATCCAAAACCCAAGAAATACGTTAAACATGTACTATTTGTCGGGCAAACAATTTTATTCCTCTTCTCTAGCCTCCTTGCTATGACCTGTTCAATGTAAGTACATGTATATGCATGCAAATGCGACTAATTTTCAATACAGTTCAATGTTTGGTTCAATTTGGCTAAAGGTTTAACATTTTAATTAATCACAACAATAATCAAACAACACAATCATTAACCGATTTGTTGATTATCATTTCAAATTTATAACTTTGATATATAGCCTAAAAATCAGATTTTTGATGCCAATTCACAACAATAGCCCTATCTAGTTTTGGTTCTCACACCAGTCTACTGGAAATATATAGAAATCCCACTTTCGGCACTCGAATATAAATTCTGATGATGATATATCAATCATCAGAATCTCCCACGGGCGACTAGAGTGTAATTCTATATCTATCCGGTATATTAAAACTTCAAATACACGCGAATCAGATGTATACGCAAAATCTTTATATACTGGACTGTCCAAATTCAATATAAAATAAATAATCAAGTACGAATAGGTGATTTAAATTTTCAAAACAAAATTTGTTTTAACTTTCAAAAATGTACTCTTCACACTCGTTCTAGGATACTACTGATCCTATCTCTAACGAGTCATTCTCGTTGGATATTACTAATCCAATCTCTGATGAATTCTTTCGTTCTATTCTAACGTGTCTTGTTCTCGAGCTTTGTAAACCAAAGCTCTGATACCAAAATGAAACAACCCGAACTTCCCCGGTCTCCGAAGAGAAGAGAAAGAATGAATTACTTTGAGGACATGACGGATCAGAACGCAAACAGGAGAACATTTCATTGTTAATTACAACAATTCCATCAGATTACAAGAATATACAGAGTATGAATGAATAAAATACATTCGATAAATATCAGAGATTTAAATTACATTTAAATACATCGCAGCGGAAATAATACAACACACAACTAGAAGGAGATATACGGATACAGAGATTTTCGGATATCATTCCAGTTGTAAATCAGGATCCTATGAATATAAATATGAAAAACCAAAACTACTAACTGCCCGTGTCAAAATAAGGGCACCCAGAGTTTAGGTTAAAACAATAAACTCCAGGTTAATCATGTGACTGGTGTGAGAACTAAAACAGTTATTAATCTTTATTTTAAAGTTAGATAAATCAAGGGACCATGCCATATAACACGGAACGGGTTTCCTCCCAAGAATACCAGTGCATAAAACAACAACGCAATGCTAAATAAAGAACAATGAAGCTATTATAAGACCCAGGTCCCATCACACAATGCAACATAAGCCGGAGGATAGGGTTTTACCTTATAATAGCCACAACATGCTTGATATGCTTAAAACAAATCATTTGATACTATAATAGGTGTATAGCGTTTAAAACAATTTCAATCATAAGTATCAATCATAGACAGCATGGGTACCATATATCATGTCGCCATACTCGGCTCTACAATCAAAACCGCAAAATGTCGTATTGTAATTTGGATTATCATTTATGATATGAACCGAGGCTAGGGATCGTTCTCACCGATTCGAGAGCCTCTAGGCCGCCCCTTAAGAACAGAATGCATCGTCCCTTGGACTCAGGGCCGGTCCACCGATGTGGATTATAATTCCTGAACACTGCGTTTCCCCGCCCTATGGGACGTAAATGAGCTAACAAATGACTCCATCGGCTCCACATAGTCACCGATATATTCGAGGTGCCTCGCAACAGCAACAACCACATAAGTCAAACTCGTCAGGGCTTGTAAAACCACTGACGCCACTTTTAACTAGAAAGAAACGCACGCCCCCCTGATATCCGTCTCCCGTTTTTGGTTCATACCTGGTGTGAAACTCGCGAATTAAACGTTACACAAAGCTATGCCACAAAGGCCGTGCTTTGATCATCAACCACAAGACTTTGCTTTTCAACAAAAGCCTTGATCATTTGCATCTTAGCATGCCAAACAGGCAAACCACTCCATGCAACCGATATCCATCAATCACACGGAATGATATCCAATGTCAGACACACAGTCCATTTACAAGTCTGTTCTGGGTCTGAACGAAACCAGAGGCACCTTGTACCTCGCATATCCATCGATCTCCAAGTACGTCTAGACGATCACCAACTGATTCCCTCCTCTTGGGTGTATGGCCCAATCAAAATCATCAGTAATTATCCAAACGATGTGAAGACCTCCGGTCTTCAACCACCGTCTTCATCTTCGACTAATCGTCGAATCAGTTATTCAGAATGGGATAAACTCGGTCTTTCTGAATAACTCGCGTATATAATAAACAAGTGTTACACAAACACAACATATGCCTCATTCCAATTCATTAGTCACTAACCGTAAATTAGCAAGAGGATAATTCCCCAAATATTAACCCCGAAGGCCGATACCAAAATCAGATCAATACCCAGGAAACCGTTCTTCTTAGCTAACCTACAGTTAGTTTCTAAATTTCACATTCTTAGGGAAAGATTCCCATTAATTTTATCAAAGATAAATTCTTTAAATTTATTCTTTAATCTCCTTTTGAATATCAATTCAAATTAGTCGGGACTGGCGAACCACACCGAAGTAATCATTTATTTTATTTCCCAATCCTAACCTATTCATCCCATGAAGTAAAACTGGTGATACTTCATATCTAATACCACGGTGTTATCGGTAAATTCAATTACCATTTCACGTTCAAATCTAATTAAAGATTTAACCATCGCCTGGAGTAAATTTGGTGATACTCCATTCTCGATCATTTCAATCTAATTAAAGATTCATTAAAACTCCACTTGGTTTTAATCTTTAACTGGGTTAAAGAATCAATGTCATTTAAAACACGGTTCACGATAAACCCAAAATCACATTCCATTCTATCATCTTTTAGCCGTAAAATAGCAAGTGAGCAATTCCCTAAGTATTAACCCTGAAGGCCGAAACCACCAACATCAGATCAATACCCTAGAAACCATCCAACTTAACTAATCTCCAGTTAGTTTCCGATTTTCTTAACTCTATTGGGTCTAAGAATAGTATTATTGAAGATACCGTTCACGACAATCCAAAATCACATTCCATTAATTATCGGGTTAAAGAACAAGTGTTATTTAAAACATCGTCCACGATAAACCCAAAAATCAATTCAAATTCAATTCCAATTAAATACCATTTAATTGGTACACTTCATTATATCTAAATAAAAAGATTTAATCTTTTTCTCAACTGGGTTAAAGAACAGTGTTAATGAAGACACCATTCACGACAAACCCAAATCACATTTGATATTAAATACAAGGCTCTGAATAGAAAATATACCGGCTTATATTCAATATCAAATTCTATGACCAACAAATATCGTACTGGAAATAACGATATAAATATATCTTTCAAATTTCTAGAACAATATCTGTATAATCACGAAATCCAACATCGAACTATTCCGAGGATGATTTCGATTCAAATCCATTCCGATTCAATTATTGGAAATTCTGGTTATTTTCAAAACCATTTCAAATCCCATTTATTTATTTAAAAAATAAATAAATTATTATTCTAGTTCAAAACTAGTTCATTTCGATAAAAATCTACTTTTATATTTTCAAATATGGAATTTTTCATCCCAATTCTTTCCAAATCAATTCTTATGATTTTACACAAATTATTACTACTTTTAATAATTTTATCAAGGTCTGTACAGTTGATTTCCATCAACGGCCATCGAACTGCACTTACAGCGACCTTTTCCAAATTTTATTTGGACATAATTCCAAATCCAACCATTATATTTCTAATTTCTCATATTCTTTGGAAAGCTCTTTTCGATACGAACCCAATAGTTCCGGTTTCAGGAGAACCGATGGTCGGATCTCCCGTAATGTCCACTCGAAGTCAATGGTCGAAATTCACGAACTGCCACAGCGCGACGCGTTCTATTCAGGCCATTATATATATATTATATATATTTCGTCGATTTCCTTTCAAAACGTATTTTATAAATCGTTCTAAATTCGTATTCAAAACGATATCAACTTCATATTCAATTTCAAATCAAAATTGAATATTTCATATCATTACTATATAAATGATAATATTTTCAAAATGTTATATTTTGAAATCACTTCTTTTTCTATATTCATTATAAAAACGAATATAATCGATTTAAATATAGTTCGCATCAAAATGGTGCATCTCTAATCAACATGGCTTTATAAATTTCAATAACTTCGTCATTCTATTCAACAAATGAATATTTTCTCTATTCAACACATGAATCCATATTTCTTTCAACACATGAATATTCTCAACACATGAACATCGTCAACACATGACTATTTATATTATTTTATATATATTATAAAATTAAGATTTCTATCGTTTAATTTTTAATCAGACTACAACCGTAAATTAGTAAGAGAACGATTCCCTAAGCATTAACCCCGAAGGCCAAAACCAACATCATATCAATACCCAGGAGACCACTCATCTTATCTATTTTCCAGTTAGTTTCTAATTTTACATATGATAAAAATGTAAATTTTTATTGTTAAAATATTTTACTCAACACATGAATATATATATTTTTCAACACATGAATATATTTACTAGATTGGAATGAGGCCCAATCAATTACCATATAATGTTAATTATATGGATTTTCTACAACACATGTATATAATAGCAATGATAAATAATCAACCATCATCCAAAGTGCACTACACTGTATAAGCATCAAATATAGATATCTAAAGCTTACAACAGCCTGTCAATCAATCGATCGACATACAACTAAACAATCGGGATTAGTGTATGTCATATATTATCCCAATACCCGTGTGGGGTTTCAAATCAACAAACACAGATTTTTATTTGTGCAGTTGGGCGATGTCTAGAATTTATCGTCCCAATCAATATCAGTCAAATCAGTGTATATAAACAAATCGTTTGATTTGTTTATAAATATTTATTTATTCACATACTTTAAAAATTATATTTTTAACTATAAAATATTTTCCACTATAAAATATTTTATTTCATTCCACATCACACAATCAAATTTCACAACATGGCAATCAAACAAACAAGTCATCTATGGTCTGTGGACGACGGGTGTCGGGTGCTGCTAAGCACCGTCTGCATCCTAGTATATATTTCAAACTAGAAATTAAAATAAAGGTGAGGAGTTCTCACTGAGGGTTCCACTCCTCCATTTTATTTTTGAAATCCAGAACAGTCTAGATCTGTCCGTACTTCCAACGCAGTCTTCTCCACGCTGTTCATATTAAAATCACATTTTTACTTCGATGCTATTCATAAATAAACATCCTATTTTTATTTCTGTACTATCTGCATAAAAATCTCGTTTTTATAATTTCAAAAATTGTATCTTTATTTTTTTTTCAAAATCAAGTCTTTCATATTTTTAAATCAAGGGTATTTTATATTTTTCAAAATCAAGTCTTTTATATTTTTCAAAATCAAGTCTATATATTTTTCAAAATCAAGTCTTTTATACTTTCCTCTTTTTAAACAATGTATATTTTCCTTTATAAAAATTAATTCTTTAAAAAAAACTGATTTATATATAAAACAATGCTATTCTTATTTCCAAAAACATATGTATATTTCTAATTTCAAAAACAATGTAATATGATTAACACTTACTAATTAACTAAATAAATAATTAACTAAATTTTTATAATGTAAAAACATAATGAAAATAAATCCGTTACCTTCTCTATCAAACCTCATTCCAGGTCATAGGGGAACAAAATGTGTCACCACATAGGGTTTCGTCGCTGCGCCACCAACGTCTGACCGGAGTGCCATCGGACCCTGCCATGCTGAAGCCCCTCACGACGCCGACCCTCCCCTGATCAATGGCGAACTCGAGCTCACCTACGGCGATGAGGACGAGCACGATTCCGGCGAATTTGAGAAGGAAGATAGGCCACCCCGATTGTCAGAACACGATCACCTCCGTCGAACTGGAAGAGCTCACCTAGCTCTGCCATTTTCGTGAAGAAACCCCCTTTGATTACTGTTCAGATTTAGTGGGAATTGGAGAGGAAGCATCGAACGATTTCGTTCGTTTATTTGGGGAGCAGGTGTATAGGGTTTGACCATGGAAAGAAATTGACTAGGGTTTGACTTTAGTGGGGGAGTATATATATAAGAATTTATTTTATTTTTAATTCCCATAATATCAGTTTTTGCCACGAACTCCAAATCAAATCCGACAACTATCATTCCTAGCCAAATACCCCCATTCCGAACACAATAAGATATGTTTCGTAACCCAATTTGGCTAAAATGGACGGTTTTCATTAAATTTAAAATATAAATCAATATATTTTAAATTCAAACGCACATTTTAATTTACCGAGGCCACATACTAACTCTAAAAATTCCCGAAAAATTATTTCTAGCTTCGTATTGACGATACGGTCCTAACAAAACTAATTTCGTCAAATACTGAGACCGTTTGAAAAATGGCCATTTTCTGGTCAATCGAAATTGACTGAAACTGTTAAAACACGTTTAACTTTGCCACGCTCACATATCGATTCAGAAAATTACGAATTTTGGAATCTAGCAATAACTAGACATCCCGGGTCCAACAAAAGTGGTTTCGTTGAAAACAGAGGTCGTTTGCAAAATTTCCATTTTTAAGGGCCAGAATTCCATAGCGACTATTCTGAATTTTCAATTGGACATAACTTTTTATTCCCGCTATGAAATTTCAATTTCATGGATTCGTTGGAAAGATATTCTCAATTAGATTCAAATATTTTTGGTTTCACTAAAATCCGATTTATTTTGAATCCTGTACATTCGTTTGAAGTTTGGATTCGAATTATCGAACTACCGCGCCATTTTCAATTCCTTTTATATTTGAAATAAAATATTTATATTCTAACGACGATTCAAATAAATATATACATTCTAATTCTATTCAAAATAAATTTCTCGCCGTTAATATTTAAAATAATTCATTTTAAATATTCAAATTCCACTAAAATTGCCAAAATAAAAAATTTAAATTGGCTCAGAATTTCCGGGTTATTACATATAATAAAACTTAAAATTTCAAAACAAAATTGGTTTTCATTCTTATTTGAAAACAACACTCTTCCGACTCATTCTAGGATACTACTGATCCCATCTCTAACGAGTCATTCTCATTGGATATTACTAATACAATCTCTGATGAATTCTTTTGTTTGGTTCTAATATGTCTTGTTCTCGAGCTTTGTAAACCAAAGCGCTGATACCAAATATAACGACCCGAACTTCCCTGTAAAGGAAAGACCGGATTGCTTTGAGAACACGACAAATCAGAACACAAATAGAAGAATATTTCATTGCTTATTACAACAATTTCATCAGAATACAAGAATATTCCAGAGTGTACATGAATAATATACAGAACAAAAATATCAAATATTTAAATTACATTTAAATATATATTAGCAGAAAAATAATACAACACACAACTGAAAAGAATATACGGATACAGAGCTTTCCGAATATCATTCCAGCTGTAAACCAGGATCCTATGAATATAAATCTGCAAAACCAAAAGTACAAGCTGCCCGTGTGGAAAATAGGGGCACCCAGAGTTTAGGTTAAAACAATAAACTCCAGGTCAGTCATGTGACTGGTGTGGGAATTAAAACAGTTATTAATCTGATTTTAAAGTTAGTTATACCAAGGGGCCACACCATATAACACGGAACGGATTTCCTCCCAAGAATACCAGTGCACAAAAACAACAGCGCAATGCTAAATAAAGAACAATGAAGCTATTATAAGACTCAGGTCCCATCACATAATCCAACGCAAGCCGGAGGATAGAGTTTTTACCTTATAATTGCCAAAAAAGCTTGGTACGTGAAATTTCATATTTAACTATTATTATAAGTGTATAGTGTCAAAACAATTTCAAATATAAATGTATCAATCATAGACGGCATGAGTGCCCCATCCCACTATGTCGCCATACTAGACTCTACAATCAAAACCGCAAAGTTATGTATTGGAAGTTGGATTTCCATCTGTGAACAACGGCAAGGGATCGCCCTTACCACTTCGAGACTCTCTAGCCCGAGCCTCAGGCAAGTACTCTATCAAGCCTTTGGATCGTCAGGGCCGGTCCATACGGAGTGGATTAAAATGCCTGAACAATGCATTTCCCTGCCCTATAGGGCGAAAACTGGTTATATCCCGACCAAACTATCGGCCCTGGAACGACCGAAATAACTGAGGAGCCTCACTATCCATCATCCACATAAGTAAAACGTTAGGGCTTGCAAAATGCTGACACCACTCCTAGCTAGAAGGAAACACATGCCCTCCCTGATGTCCTCTCCCGTTTCTGGTTCACATCGAGGTGTGAGGCTCGCGAATCAACGGTACACAAAGCTATGCTATATCAAAGTCGTGCTTTGATCATCAACCATAAGATTCTACTTTTCAAAAGAAGCCTTGATCATTTGCATCTCAGCATGCCACACAGGCAATTCACGCTATGCAACCGATGTCTATCAATCACATAGAATGAAATCTGTTGTCAGATACACATCCATTTACCAGTTCGTTCTGGGTCTGAATGAACCCGGCGGTACCTTATTCCTCGTCCCATATGTCCAATACAGGAGAGAGGCCCTCGCATATCCGGTTGATCTCTAAGTATGTCTGGACGATCACCACTTATTACCTTGTCTTGGGTGTACAGCCCAATCAAGACATCAGTAATCGTCCAAACGATGTGAAGACCTCCGGTCTTCAACCACCATCTTCATCCTCGACACATCGTCGAATCAGTTATTCAGAATGGGATAAACCCGGTCTTTCTGAATAACTTGCGTATATAATAAACAAGTGCTATAAAAACACAACATACGCCTTATTCCAATCTAGAATATTCCTTTATTTAAATATTCTTATACTTTTGGAAAGGTTCCCATTAATTTTATCAAAGATAAATTCTTTAAATTTATTCTTTAATCTTCTTTTGGATTTCAATTCAAACCAAATTGTGGTTTATCTAGGACATGTAGGGGTAAGAGCCCACTGTTCGCCACCAAACCACATGGTGAGAACCCCCCATCATGACTGCAACAAGAACTGGTAATACTCCATATTTAACACCACAGTGTTGTCGGTAAATTCAATTACCATTTCACATTCAAATCTAATTAAAGATTTAACTATTGCCTGGAGTAAAACTGGTGGTACCCTATTCTCGACCATTTCTTGAATTTGATAATTTTAGTTGTCAAATTTACCTTTTTATCTGTTTAAAGATTCATTAAAACTCTAATTCAATTTTAATTTCCAAAAATCATTACTTAATGATTATTCAATGTTAAGAAATTAATCTCAACTTTAACTGGGTTAAAGAAATAATGTTATTCAAAACACAACTCATGATAAACCCAAAATCTCATTCCATTAACAATGGAATCTTCAAAGAAAACAGATCAATATTTATAATCGATATGAACTTCCATATCCAACCGATACTATAAATGGAATAACGACAAAGCCTCTTAAATTTCATATATAGTAACAGTCTTCCTTCATGGAAGTCCACTTCGATTATTACCCAATCAAATTCCATTCTATTCCAATTTATTCTATTAAATTGGAAAACTTCACTTTGGAAAATTTCCTTTATATCTTAACAAAAAGATTTATAAATTACAAATCACATTTCACTGTAAATCGGGTTAAAAACGAATGTCGTTAAAAACATAGTTCACGATAAACCCAATTCACATTCCGTTTTATTCCAATTATTAAATATAATTGGAAACTCTAACAATCTTAATTAAAAGATTTATTCTTTCACATGGGGTTCAAGAACAATGTTTCTGTAACACCCCGAATTTTCTGTTAACACTAAAGATACAAAAATAATAATAAGTGTGTAAAGGGGGGATGTATCTAATGTGCATACAAAAATAATAATAAGTGTGTAAAGGGGGGATGTATCTAATGTGCATATAAAAATAATAATAAGTGTGTAAAGGGGGGATGTATCTAATGTGCATACAAAAATAATAATAAGTGTGAAAAGGGGATGTATCTTATGTGTACGTATTTATATGGATTGACAAATAATAGTAAATGTACATTAAGAAAGAAATGGTGAACATAATTGGTTTCTCTTTAGAACGAACGGCTAGAATTAATCTTGGCTTCATCGACGGCTCTCATTTACTTGCAACTCTATATAAACAGCTCCTAGCCTCATTCTCTTTACACCATTCTTCTCTAACCTTATGATGCATAAATTCTCGGTGGACATGGCTTCTTCTCCTCCTCTAAAATAAATAAATAAAATATAAATCTAAGACGAGGAAATGCTGCTCAAATCTTTCAAGAGAAGATTCAAAACAAGCTAGGATTCAAGTGAAGATTCAAACGACTGTTTTTCTATGAATCTAATCTCTGTAAATTGGTTACTTTTTAGATCTAAACGCCTTTTTCTATTTGTGACATGAAATTAATGGATATAAGAAATATGCCTTATCATTTCATTGAATCTGTGCTTGTACATACCTTTGGATCTGATTCTTGATTTTGGCCTAGAACATATTGTGACTAAATTTCCAATGCCTAAGACTATGACTATGAAACTATGGACGTTGAAACCATATGCCTTTGACTATGAACATAAGCCTTTGAACATAAACCAATGCCTATGACTATGATAAAGACAATTGTGGATAATTACCTATGATTCATGAACATGATATTATTGCCTTGGATTATGACTGTGATATTGGATCTAAACCTGAATATCGATTCAATCTATTCTTAATTATCCATGGATCTTGATTATGGGAATTTGTCTATTAAGTTAGATGTACCTATATACATGAACCTATGTTATTTATTCAACCCTTTCCATGTCATAATATTATCAGATCTATAGGCCTTCGATGCTTAAAATCAATTGATTCAGTGTAATTTGTTAGATCTGAAATTAGTAAATTATCATCCTATGCCAGTTATTATATTTATCTTTTCATGGCATTTTGGTTCATTCCCTTTTTTTCCACGAACCTAGATTTATCTATAATCTAGGATGAATCACGATTATACGAACGATGGGAATACGATTTGGGTATAACATGAAATTCATATTAATTGGCATAATTTGGAATGTGTATTATGACATGCCTATTAAAACGCAAGTTGGGAAATTTGACATAAATGATGGAATATGACATATTAAATTTAGTAATTTCAAGTAAGCTAAATTTTAGGCATAAAACTGTAAACTAGAATAATAATTCTAGTTTTGCCATAAACTGTGAATTAGGTTGTTAAATCAGAATTGGCTAAATTAAAGTTAATTTGGCATAATAAGTATATTAGCACAATTTTGAATTTAGTCATAATTGTGAGTAATTGTCATGTTTAGAATAATTATGGTTAGTGACACTTAATCTGGTATAATTTACATACCAAAAAAATATAAATATGATAAATAGGAAAAAGGGGCCATAAAAATAAATGTGACAATGTACATTAAAAGAGTAATAATGGAATAAGTAAATTAGGAGTAATTTACTTATAGAATTTGTCACAAACGACAAATTGTTCATAGACTAAGTTTTGGTCATAAATTATAAACTAGAATATTAAATCTAGTTTTGACAATGAAATAAGAATATTAGACCTAAGTTGGCCTAAAACTGCAAGTTGGGTTAAATAATAAGTAAGTCAAGACTTGCGCCTAAAATATAAGTATACTAATGGGCATGGCAAATGAATATAGTATAGGCCAAATTTATTTAAAAAAAAAAAGAAAAAAAGAAAATGGACTTTGAGGATAAATTGTTAATAATTTATTTATAGACAAAAGAAAGGTTTATTAATGACATCTCTTTTAATAAATACACCAGAAAGTTCTAGGGTGACAGAGAGGATAGTGTCTAGGCTTGGGTTTGGAAAATACAAGTTTCCTGCTCTCCTTGGCTATCCCTAACTGATCCGACGGACGGGATGGTTACTTTCAAAACCTGATTTGAAAATTAATCAAAACCCTTTGAACTAGAAAACACGAATAGGCCTAACCCGAGGTTAGACTGAGTTGCGATGTAAACCTACCAGGAACCAACCGGCACATCCAGTAATCGCAACAATATCTGTCTAATGTGAGTGGTCGTGGCTTTAATTTATTTAGTTAAAGCTAGAACAAGAATGCTAGGGTTAAGTTAACTAAGACACTTAACCAACTCAACATGATAACAAGACTGGTAGGTGGGGTTAGGTTCATACAGTTAAGCTAGAATAGGAGGGTTAAGTCCATAGGAACACAACCAACTTAAGCACAATTAAGCTAGAACGGAGGGCTAAGTCCACAGGGACACTTAACCAAACTCATGGTAACAAGACAAGATTTGTAGAGGTTAAGTAACTAAGAAAACACTTAGCCAAATTAACATGGTAACTAGTCTAGAAAGTGGGGTTAAGTAAAGTTAATACACTTAGCCAAATTAACATGTTAACTAGACTAGAGGTTGGGGTTAAGTAAGATTTAATACACTTAGCCAATTTGATATGTTAGCTGGGCTAGACCGTAGGGTTAAGTAAACTTGAACACTTAACCATCAGATTTTGATAAAGGAATATGGTTAAGTCTAAAACATGAATGGATAATACTTAACCGTTAATAAAAGGTTAGTTAAAACAGACGGGCAAGGTTAAGTTAAAAAGGAACACTGAACCAATACAGGGTGAATGGGTAAGGTTAAGTAATAAGAAATACTTAACCAATATAACTTGGTTTGTGGTGGGGTTAAGTCAACATGAATTACTGATAACACTTAACCAGTTTGACAGGATAAATGAAGAGGGTTAAGTCGGCTTGAATTGACTAATGGCACTTAACCAATCCAAATTGACGGGAAGGGAACTAAGTAGTAAACCTTAGTTAAGAAAACAACGATTCTGGAAACTAAGTGGTAAATCTTAGTTAGTAAAACTAAGTAGTAATTCTTAGTATAACACGGGAAGGAGCGAATGTCCGTCTGAGTAAAAAGAAGGCTCCAACGAATTGGGTTACGAAGCCCGAGGCTTCGAGGGGACGTGAGGGTACTCTTGGTATCCCTCTGTGAGGCTGCAGATGATCCGCCTGGGCCCACAGAGGTTAAGGTTTGCGTAGAAGAACCAGGGGTATGCCTTGGTTGCAATACATGGCAACCTAAAGACTAGGATGGACCGGCGTGATTCGGCGAGCAAACGGTAGCCCTGTGATAGCGACTCGTTGTCTACCATCCATCTTGAGTCAATCGAGATACGTGAAGCGGAAAGGCGGAGAAATCCAAAAGACCGTATACTT
Organism: Allium sativum; assembly: GCA_030737875.1. Classification (NCBI taxonomy): domain Eukaryota; kingdom Viridiplantae; phylum Streptophyta; class Magnoliopsida; order Asparagales; family Amaryllidaceae; genus Allium; species Allium sativum. The sequence goes on from CM060912.1 coordinate 157,906,758, forward strand.
GCTATCTAGTTATGGTTGCGGATGGCCATAGGATAGTGGGGCACCGGGGGCCGGCGTATAGTTCTCAATTTACAAAGGGTGCCTTTCATTAGTTGAGGGAGGGGTCAAGTGGGACCATAGCCACTGGAATAAAAACAGACCTTAGCATCTGCATCGGCAGATATCTGAAAGCTCCCGACCGAGTTCTATATTCCTTGATTTGCCTTGACACAGGACTCGGGTCGCACATTACAGGACATGTGCATCTTAGTACTTGTATAGTAGAAAGATCCCACTAGAGTCTCAAATCCAATTGGTGGTTCGACCAATTTATTTTTGTTTAGTAGGGATTTGAGAGTAGCTATCGAGTTTGCTTATATCATCTCACGTAGATCGTCTAAATTCGGAGGAGATATTCCTTGGGTGCTTGTCTGATATTGGTTTAGGCCTTTGGGGCTTGTACTTGAGGAATGTCGAGTTCGACTAGGATGGTTTGCGTGAAAGATGGATAGTTGTGGTAGGCGCTCTAAATAGAAAAAAGAGAGACTAACCTTAAGAGAGGTAAAAAGTACGTAGTGACCTTTTGACCCTCATAGTTATGGCATGATGGATAAGCTAGGAGGAGAGACCTCTGATCATCCTAGTATATATACACTTGGTACCATGGTTGACATCTGTTTATTTTGGAAATGGAGGTCAGAAACTTCACAATCGTGAAGTTAAATTAGATAAGGTACAGAATAGTGAAGCTCAAGAAGATGCGACTTAGAAGACTGAAGACTAGATACGCGCAACATACCCTTTTTCTTTAGGGTACATCCTTGATTTCTTTTTGTAGGAGCTTTACGCATACTTGTTTCCCTCTTTCCAAAGTATATCCTCTAGGACGTATCATCGATCCTTAGGTATAAGCCAATGGACGAAAACATGTATTTGAAACATGTTATGATTGATGGTTGCAAGTGGTTGCTCGTGGATGCATATACACACCATAGGCACTAGATCGGCCCAATCACCTCATGTTGCATATATATGCATGTTTATTTTTCGTTAATGGATGTATGATGGTTATGTTATCATATGGATGTTGCATTCGGATGAATGGTTGTGCACGCATGTAGAAATAATATGTATCATTAGGGTTCTTTTGCATACATAATGGATGCATGGCACTATCATGGATTGCATTAAGGTGGTCAACTGAATCAGTAGACCGCCTGATTTTGCATTAGATAAGGACATGTACACACACTATGCATATGATCATGAAGCATTAGAAATCTTTTTTAAGGACAATGGATGCCTGTGATTGAATGGTTGAGTAGTTGGATGATTGGATGGCAGGACACATTCTTCCTAACTTGAAGATTTCGGGGACGAAATCCTAAAAGGAGGGGAGAATGTAACACCCCGAATTTTCTGTTAACACTAAAGATACAAAAATAATAATAAGTGTGTAAAGGGGGGATGTATCTAATGTGCATACAATAATAATAATAAGTGTGTAAAGGGGGGATGTATCTAATGTGTACGTATTTATATGGATTGACAAATAATAGTAAATGTACCTTAAGAAAGAAATGGTGAACATAATTGGTTTCTCTTTAGAACGAATGGCTAGAATTAATCTTGGCTTCATCGACGGCTCTCATTTACTTGCAACTCTATATAAACAGCCCCTAGCCTCATTCTCTTTACACCATTCTTCTATAACCTTATGATGCATAAATTCTCGGTGGACATGGCTTCTTCTCCTCCTCTAAATTAAATAAATAAAATAAAATATAAATCTAAGACGAGGAAATGCTGCTTTAATCTTTCAAGAGAAGATTCAAAACAAGCTAGGATTCAACTGAAGAATCAAACGACTGTTTTTCTATGAATCTAATCTCTGTAAGTTGGTTACTTTTTAGATCTGAACGCCTTTTTCTATTTGTGACATGAAATTAATGGATATAAGAAATATGCCTTATCATTTCACTGAATCTGTGCTTGTACATACCTTTGGATCTAATTCTTGATTTTGGCCTAGAACATATTGTGACTAAATTTCCAATGCCTAAGACTATGACTATGAAACTATGGACGTTGAAACCATATGCCTTTGACTATGAACATAAGCCGTTGAACATAAACCAATGCCTATGACTATGACAAAGAAAATTGTGGATAATTACCTATGATTCATGAACATGATATTATTGCCTTGGATTATGACTGTGATATTGGATCTAAACCTGATTATCGATTCAATCTATTCTTAATTATCCTTGGATCTTGATTATGGGAATTTGTCTATTAAGTTAGATGTACCCATATACATGAACCTATGTTATTTATTCAACCCTTTCCATGTCATAATATTATCAGATCTATAGGCCTTCGATGCTTAAAATAAATTGATTCAGTGTAATTTGTTAGATCTGAAATTAGTAAATTATCATCCTATGCCAGTTATTATATTTATCTTTTCATGGCATTTTGGTTCATTCCCTTTTTTTCCACGAACCTAGATTTATCTATAATCTAGGATGAATCACGATTATACGAACGATGGGAATACGATTTGGGTATAACATGAAATTCATATTAATTGGCATAATTTGGAATGTGTATTATGACATGCCTATTAAAACGCAAGTTGGGAAATTTGACATAAATGATGGAATATGACATATTAAATTTAGTAATTTCAAGTAAGCTAAATTTTAGGCATAAAACTGTAAACTAGAATAATAATTCTAGTTTTGCCATAAACTGTGAATTAGGTTGTTAAATCAGAATTGGCTAAATTAAAGTTAATTTGGCATAATAAGTATATTAGCACAATTATGAATTTAGTCATAATTGGGAGTAATTGTCATGTTTAGAATAATTATGGTTAGTGACACTTAATCTGGTATAATTTACATACCAAAAAAATATAAATATGATAAATAGGAAAAAGGGGCCATAAAAATAAACGTGACAATGTACATTAAAAGAGTAATAATGGAATAAGTAAATTAGGAGTAATTTACTTATAGAAATTGTCACAAACGATAAATTGTTCATAGACTAAGTTTTGGTCATAAATTATAAACTAGAATATTAAATCTAGTTTTGACAATGAAATAAGAATATTAGACCTAAGTTGGCCTAAAACTGCAAGTTGGGTTAAATAATAAGTAAGTCAAGACTTGGGCCTAGAATATAAGTATACTAATGGGCATGGCAAATGAATATAGTATAGGCCAAATTTATTTAAAAAAAGAAAAAAAAGAAAATGGACTTTGAGGATAAATTGTTAACAATTTATTTATAGACAAAAGAAAGGTTTATTAATGACATCTCTTTTAATAAATACACCAGAAAGTTCTAGGGTGACAGAGAGGATAGTGTCTAGGCTTGAGTTTGGAAAATACAAGTTTCCTGCTCTCCCTGGCTGATCCTACGGATGGGATGGTTACTTTCAAAACCTGATTTGAAAATTAATCAAAATCCTTTGAACTAGAAAACACGAATAGGCCTAACCCGAGGTTAGACTGAGTTGCGATGTAAACCTGCCCGGAACCAATCGGCACATCCAGTAATCGCAACAATATCTGTCTAATGTGAGTGGTCGTGGCTTTAATTTATTTAGTTAAAGCTAGAACAAGAATGCTAGGGTTAAGTTAACTAAGAAACTTAACCAACTCAACATGATAACAAGACTGGTAGGTGGGGTTAGGTTCATACAGTTAAGCTAGAATGGGAGGGTTAAGTCCATAGGAACACAACCAACTTAAGCACAATTAAGCTAGAACGGAGGGCTAAGTCCACAGGGACACTTAACCAAACTCATGGTAACAAGACAAGATTTGTAGAGGTTAAGTAACTAAGAAAACACTTAGCCAAATTAACATGTTAACTAGTCTAGAAAGTGGGGTTAAGTAAAGTTAATACACTTAGCCAAATTAACATGTTAACTAGACTAGAGGTTAGGGTTAAGTAAGATTTAATACACTTAGCCAATTTGATATGTTAGTTGGGCTAGACCGTAGGGTTAAGTAAACTTGAACACTTAACCATCAGATTTTGATAAAGGAATATGGTTAAGTCTAAAACATGAAGGGATAATACTTAACCGTTAATAACAGGTTAGTTAAAACAGACGGGCAAGGTTAAGTTAAAAAGGAACACTGAACCAATACAGGGTGAATTGGTAAGGTTAAGTAATAAGAAATACTTAACCAATATAACTTGGTTTGTGGTGGGGTTAAGTCAACATGAATTACTGATAACACTTAACCAGTTTGACAGGATAAATGAAGAGGGTTAAGTCGGCTTGAATTGACTAATGACACTTAACCAATCCAAAATGACGGGAAAGGGAACTAAGTAGTAAACCTTAGTTAAGAAAACAACGATTTTGGAAACTAAGTGGTAAATCTTAGTTAGTAAAACTAAGTAGTAATTCTTAGTATAACACGGGATGGAGCGAATGCCCGTCTGAGTAAAAAGAAGGCTCCAACGAATTGAGTTACGAAGCCCGAGGCTTCGAGGGGACGTGAGGGTACTCTTGGTATCCCTCTGTGAGGCTGCAGATGATCCGCCTGGGCCCACAGAGGTTAAGGTCTGCGTAGAAGAACCAGGGGTATGCCTTGGTTGCAATACATGGCAACCTAAAGACTAGGATGGACCGGCGTGATTCGGCGAGCAAACAGTAGCCCTGTGATAGCGACTCGTCGTCTACCATCCATCTTGAGTCAATCGAGATACGTGAAGCGGAAAGGCGGAGAACTCCAAAAGACCATATACTTGCTATCTAGTTATGGTTGCGGATGGCCATAGGATAGTGGGGCACCGGGGGCTGGCGTATAGTTCTCATTTTACAAAGGGTGCCTTTCATTAGTTGAGGGAGGGGTCAAGTGGGACCATAGCCACTGGAATAAAAACAGACCTTAGCATCTGCATTGGCAGATATCTGAAAGCTCCCGACCGGGTTCTGTATTTCTTGATTTGCCTTGACACAGGACTCGGGTCGCACATTACAGGACATGTGCATCTAGACAAGCGATAACGATTCGCGATACATGCGTGGGGAAAGTTTAGGAACATATACCACTCTAGGTAGTGTATCCTAGACTAAAGGGCAATGTTCAGTAGATAGCATGAACCCTAGATTAAATCTAGGTAATAAACAATAAATGTATGCCTGAAGGCAACCGAAACAACCAGGATTGGGATCACGTTAACGTTACTAGTCGGGACACTAGTTAGGTGGTGTAGAGACATAGAAACCATAATAACAAGTTAATAGCGAAGCGGAGAAAGTGTTAAAGCATATCCAGTTTATCTTGTCTTAGCATATCTTGTGTTAATCTTATCTTATTTTGTTGACCCTATCATCATGGTATTGTCTTGTATTCAGTTAATTCATGTCGTTTTGTTTTTCCCTGTTCACATGCTAGAAGTAACTGAACTTACCAGACTTTACGTCTGACCCAGTTTTCTTTCGTCTTCTTTTCTTCCTCCCCCCCAGGTAGTTAAGGAGGGGATAGTATAGCTCAGATTAGTTTTGGGACGGTTGCTCTTTTCAAGCTTGAAGATTCTTGGATACATCGGCTTTGGATTGCTATGGCTGGCTTATGTTACATTGGGGAATATAAATGTATTTTTATGCTTCTTTATTTTGTAAGACAGATGATACTCTGATATTGGAAAACAATTGTTGTACCAATTATTTTATCAATAAAGTGAAGTTTTATTTTCCGCTGTTTTAATTTTGTCTGTCTTGTAATTTATCTGCATCTTTTACCCTAAAATGCTCCACAGAACTTAGTGCATTCCCTTTGTGAGTGACACTAACGGATGTGGGGTGTTACACGTGGTATCAGAGCTGAAGGTTACCAGATCAGAAAAAGATTTGAAAAATTATTTTTCAAAACAGTTTTTAAAGAAGCATTTTCAAAAGAAAAGTTTTGTTTTAAAAGGCATATTCCCCAAAGACATGAGCACTATCTTTTGATTCTCTGTTTGAGTCCTCGTTTCCTTCTTTCTTGAGTCTCTGGGGCTTCTGGCTTTCTGGGAGGTAACCTCATCGAAGGGCAAAGTAGTGCCCGACTTCCATCTATAGCCGTAGTAGTTTCACCTGCGGCCAGTTTTCTTTCAAGCTTTGTAGGGGATTCTGTACGATGGAGGCAGCTTTCGAGAGATTTGTCAACATGATTACACATGGAAGAGGATGAGGAGTTTGGCTAAGGAGCATAACCCAAGGATGAGGAATTATAAAACCTAAGACAAGAGGAAGTATCTTTACTAGGGTATAATAGGGCATATAATTAAGGACAAGGGCAAGAACGAGGAACAAGATTTTTAGAAGGGCAAGTACATACTTTCACCTCTAAGCATACCTAGAAGAAAGGTAGTAAAGTTCTGTTGGAAGAATCTAGTTTTTCTGTTCGTACTCTTTCGGTTTTAGCGCTTCGCATTTGTTCATGTCTACTTCCATAGTTGAGTCTCTGCACCTTAGTACTTGTATAGTAGAAAGATCCCACTAGAGTCTCAAATCCAATTGGTGGTTCGACCAATTTATTTTTGGTTAGTAGGGATTTGAGAGTAGCTATCGAGTTTGCTTATATCATCTCACGTAGATCGTCTAAATTCGGAGGAGATATTCCTTGGGTGCTTGTCTGATATTGGTTTAGGCCTTTGGGGCTTGTACTTGAGGAATGTCGAGTTCGACTAGGATGGTTTGCGTGAAAGATGGATAGTTGTGGCAGGCGCTCTAAATAGAAAAAAAAGAGACTAACCTTAAGAGAGGTAAAAAGTACGTAGTGACCTTTTGACCCTCATAGTTATGGCATGATGGATAAGCTAGGAGGAGAGACCTCTGATCATCCTAGTATATATACACTTGGTACCATGGTTGACATCTATTTATTTTGGAAATGGAGGTCAGAAACTTCACAATCGTGAAGTTAAATTAGATAAGGTACAGAATAGTGAAGCTCAAGAAGATGCGACTTACAAGACTGAAGACTAGATACGCGTAGCATACCCTTTTTCTTTAGGGTACATCCTTTATTTCTTTTTGTAGGAGCTTTACGCATACTTGTTTCCCTCTTTCCAAAGTATATCCTCTAGGACGTATCATCGATCCTTAGGTAGAAGCCAATGGACGAAAACATGTATTTGAAACATGTTATGATTGATGGTTGCAAGTGGTTGCTCGTGGATGCATATACACACCATAGGCACTAGATCGGCCCAATCACCTCATGTTGCATATATATGCGTGTTTATTTTTCGTTAATGGATGTATGATGGTTATGTTATCATATGGATGTTGCATTCGGATGAATGGTTGTGCACGCATGTAGAAATAATATGTATCATTAGGGTTCTTTTGCATACATAATGGATGCATGGCACTATCATGGATTGCATTAAGGTGGTCAACTGAATCAGTAGACCGCCTGATTTTGCATTAGATAAGGACATGTACACACACCATGCATATGATCATGAAGCATTAGAAATCTTTTTTAAGGACAATGGATGCCTGTGATTGAATGGTTGAGTAGTTGGATGATTGGATGGCAGGACACATTCTTCCTAACTTGAAGATTTCGGGGACGAAATCCTAAAAGGAGGGGAGAATGTAACACCCCGAATTTTCTGTTAACACTAAAGATACAAAAATAATAATAAGTGTGTAAAGGGGGGATGTATCTAATGTGCATAAAAAAATAATAATAAGTGTGTAAAGGGGGGATGTATCTAATGTGTACGTATTTATATGGATTGACAAATAATAGTAAATGTACATTAAGAAAGAAATGGTGAACATAATTGGTTTCTCTTTAGAACGAACGGCTAGAATTAATCTTGGCTTCATCGACGGCTCTCATTTACTTGCAACTCTATATAAACAGCCCCTAGTCTCATTCTCTTTACACCATTCTTCTCTAACCTTATGATGCATAAATTCTCGGTGGACATGGCTTCTTCTCCTCCTCTAAATTAAATAAATAAAATAAAATATAAATCTAAGACGAGGAAATGCTACTCAAATCTTTCAAGAGAAGATTCAAAACAAGCTAGGATTCAAGTGAAGATTCAAACGACTGTTTTTATATGAATCTAATCTCTGTAAGTTGGTTACTTTTTAGATCTGAACGCCTTTTTCTATTTGTGACATGAAATTAATGGATATAAGAAATATGCCTTATCATTTCATTGAATCTGTGCTTGTACATACCTTTGGATCTGATTCTTGATTTTGGCCTAGAACATATTGTGACTAAATTTCCAATGCCTAAGACTATGACTATGAAACTATGGACGTTGAAACCATATGCCTTTGACTATGAACATAAGCCTTTGAACATAAACCAATGCCTATGACTATGACAAAGACAATTGTGGATAATTACCTATGATTCATGAACATGATATTATTGCCTTGGATTATGACTGTGATATTGGATCTAAACCTGAATATCGATTCAATCTATTCTTAATTATCCTTGGATCTTGATTATGGGAATTTGTCTATTAAGTTAGATGTACCCATATACATGAACCTATGTTATTTATTCAACCCTTTCCATGTCATAATATTATCAGATCTATAGGCCTTCGATGCTTAAAATCAATTGATTCAGTGTAATTTGTTAGATCTGAAATTAGTAAATTATCATCCTATGCCAGTTATTATATTTATCTTTTCATGGCATTTTGGTTCATTCCCTTTTTTTCCACGAACCTAGATTTATCTATAATCTAGGATGAATCACGATTATACGAACGATGGGAATACGATTTGGGTATAACATGAAATTCATATTAATTGGCATAATTTGGAATGTGTATTATGACATGCCTATTAAAACGCAAGTTGGGAAATTTGACATAAATGATGGAATATGACATATTAAATTTAGTAATTTCAAGTAAGCTAAATTTTAGGCATAAAACTGTAAACTAGAATAATAATTCTAGTTTTGCCATAAACTGTGAATTAGGTTGTTAAATCAGAATTGGCTAAATTAAAGTTAATTTGGCATAATAAGTATATTAGCACAATTTTGAATTTAGTCATAATTGTGAGTAATTGTCATGTTTAGAATAATTATGGTTAGTGACACTTAATCTGGTATAATTTACATACCAAAAAAATATAAATATGACAAATAGGAAAAAGGGGCCATAAAAATAAATGTGACAATGTACATTAAAAGAGTAATAATGGAATAAGTAAATTAGGAGTAATTTACTTATAGAATTTGTCACAAACGATAAATTGTTCATAGACTAAGTTTTGGTCATAATTTATAAACTAGAATATTAAATCTAGTTTTGACAATGAAATAAGAATATTAGACCTAAGTTGGCCTAAAACTGCAAGTTGGGTTAAATAATAAGTAAGTCAAGACTTGGGCCTAGAATATAAGTATACTAATGGGCATGGAAAATGAATATAGTATAGGCCAAATTTATTTAAAAAAAGAAAATGGACTTTGAGGATAAATTGTTAACAATTTATTTATAGACAAAAGAAAGGTTTATTAATGACATCTCTTTTAATAAATACACCAGAAAGTTCTAGGGTGACAGAGAGGATAGTGTCTAGGCTTGGGTTTGGAAAATACAAGTTTCCTGCTCTCCCTGGCTATCCCTAACTGATCCGACGGACGGGATGGTTACTTTCAAAACCTGATTTGAAAATTAATCAAAACCCTTTGAACAAGAAAACACGAATAGGCCTAACCCGAGGTTAGACCGAGTTGCGATGTAAACCTGCCCGGAACCAACCGGCACATCCAGTAATCGCAACAATATCTGTCTAATGTGAGTAGTCGTGGCTTTAATTTATTTAGTTAAAGCTAGAACAAGAATGCTAGGGTTAAGTTAACTAAGACACTTAACCAACTCAACATGATAACAAGACTGGTAGGTGGGGTTAGGTTCATACAGTTAAGCTAGAATGGGAGGGTTAAGTCCATATGAACACTTAACCAACTTAAGCACAATTAAGCTAGAACGGAGGGCTAAGTCCACAGGGACACTTAACCAAACTCATGGTAACAAGACAAGATTTGTAGAGGTTAAGTAACTAAGAAAACACTTAGCCAAATTAACATGTTAACTAGTCTAGAAAGTGGGGTTAAGTAAAGTTAATACACTTAGCCAAATTAACATGTTAACTAGACTAGAGGTTGGGGTTAAGTAAGATTTAATACACTTAGCCAATTTGATATGTTAGTTGGGCTAGACCGTAGGGTTAAGTAAACTTGAACACTTAACCATCAGATTTTGATAAAGGAATATGGTTAAGTCTAAAACATGAAGGGATAATACTTAACCGTTAATAACGAGTTAGTTAAAACAGACGGGCAAGGTTAAGTTAAAAAGGAACACTGAACCAATACAGGGTGAATGGGTAAGGTTAAGTAATAAGAAATACTTAACCAATATAACTTGGTTTGTGGTGGGGTTAAGTCAACATGAATTACTGATAACACTTAACCAGTTTGACAGGATAAATGAAGAGGGTTAAGTCGGCTTGAATTGACTAATGACACTTAACCAATCCAAATTGACGGGAAAGGGAACTAAGTAGTAAACCTTAGTTAAGAAAACAACGATTCTGGAAACTAAGTGGTAAATCTTAGTTAGTAAAACTAAATAGTAATTCTTAGTATAACACGGGAATGAGCGAATGTCCGTCTGAGTAAAAAGAAGGCTCCAACGAATTGGGTTACGAAGCCCGAGGCTTCGAGGGGACGTGAGGGTACTCTTGGTATCCCTCTGTGAGGCTGCAGATGATCCGCCTGGGCCCACAGAGGTTAAGGTCTGCGTAGAAGAACCAGGGGTATGCCTTGGTTGCAATACATGGCAACCTAAAGACTAGGATGGACCGGCGTGATTCGGCGAGCAAACAGTAGCCCTGTGATAGCGACTCGTCGTCTACCATCCATCTTGAGTCAATCGAGATACGTGAAGCGGAAAGGCGGAGAACTACAAAAGACCATATACTTGCTATCTAGTTATGGTTGCGGATGGCCATAGGATAGTGGGGCACCGGGGGCCGGCGTATAGTTCTCATTTTACAAAGGGTGCCTTTCATTAGTTGAGGGAGGGGTCAAGTGGGACCATAGCCACTGGAATAAAAACAGACCTTAGCATCTGCATCGGCAGATATCTGAAAGCTCCCGACCGAGTTCTGTATTTCTTGATTTGCCTTGACACAGGACTCGGGTCGCACATTACAGGACATGTGCATCTAGACAAGCGATAACGATTCGCGATACATGCGTGGGGAAAGTTTAGGAACATATACCACTCTAGGTAGTGTATCCTAGACTAAAGGGCAACGTTCAGTAGATAGCATGAACCCTAGATTAAATCTAGGTAATAAACAATAAATGTATGCCTGAAGGCAACCGAAACAACCAGGATTGGGATCACGTTAACGTTACTAGTCGGGACACTAGTTAGGTGGTGCAGAGACATAGAAAGCATAATAACAAGTTAATAGCGAAGCGGAGAAAGTATTAAAGCATATCCAGTTTATCTTGTCTTAGCATATCTTGTGTTAATCTTATCTTATTTTGTTGACCCTATCATCATGGTATTGTCTTGTATTCAGTTAATTCATGTCGTTTTGTTTTTCCCTGTTCACAGGCTAGAAGTAACTGAACTTACCAGACTTTAGGTCTGACCCAGTTTTCTTTCGTCTTCTTTTCTTCCTTCCCCCCCCCCTCCCCCCAGGTAGTTAAGGAGGGGATAGTATAGCTCAGATTAGTTTTGGGACGGTTGCTCTTTTCAAGCTTGAAGATTCTTGGATACATCGGCTTTGGATTGCTATGGCTGGCTTATGTTACATTGGGGAATATAAATGTATTTTTATGCTTCTTTATTTTGTAAGACAGATGATACTCTGATATTGGAAAACAATTGTTGTACCAATTATTTTATCAATAAAGTGAAGTTTTATTTTCCGCTGTTTTAATTTTGTCTGTCTTGTAATTTATCTGCATCTTTTACCCTAAAATGCTCCACAGAACTTAGTGCATTCCCTTTGTGAGTGACACTAACGGATGTGGGGTTTTACACGTGGTATCAGAGCTGAAGGTTACCAGATCAGAAAAAGATTTGAAAAATTATTTTTCAAAACAGTTTTTAAAGAAGCATTTTCAAAAGAAAAGTTTTGTTTTAAAAGGCATATTCCCCAAAGACATGAGCACTATCTTTTGATTCTCTGTTTGAGTCCTCGTTTCCTTCTTTCTTGAGTCTCTGGGGCTTCTGGCTTTCTGGGAGGTAACCTCATTGAAGGGCAAAGTAGTGCCCGACTTCCATCTATAGCCGTAGTAGTTTCACCTGCGGCCAGTTTTCTTTCAAGCTTTGTAGGGGATTCTGTACGATGGAGGCAGCTTTCGAGAGATTTGTCAACATGATTACACACGGAAGAGGATGAGGAGTTTGGCTAAGGAGCATAACCCAAGGATGAGGAATTATAAAACCTAAGACAAGAGGAAGTATCTTTACTAGGGTATAATAAGGCATATAATTAAGGACAAGGGCAAGAACGAGGAACAAGATTTTTAGAAGGGCAAGTACATACTTTCACCTCTAAGCATACCTAGAAGAAAGGTAGTAAAGTTCTGTTGGAAGAGTCTAGTTTTTCTGTTCGTACTCTTTCGGTTTTAGCGCTTCGCATTTGTTCATGTCTACTTCCATAGTTGAGTCTCTGCACCTTAGTACTTGTATAGTAGAAAGATCCCACTAGAGTCTCAAATCCAATTGGTGGTTCGACCAATTTATTTTTGGTTAGTAGGGGTTTGAGAGTAGCTATCGAGTTTGCTTATATCATCTCACGTAGATCGTCTAAATTCGGAGGAGATATTCCTTGGGTGCTTGTCTGATATTGGTTTAGGCCTTTGGGGCTTGTACTTGAGGAATGTCGAGTTCGACTAGGATGGTTTGCGTGAAAGATGGATAGTTGTGGCAGGCGCTCTAAATAGAAAAAAAAGAGACTAACCTTAAGAGAGGTAAAAAGTACGTAGTGACCTTTTGACCCTCATAGTTATGGCATGATGGATAAGCTAGGAGGAGAGACCTCTGATCATCCTAGTATATATACACTTGGTACCATGGTTGACATCTGTTTATTTTGGAAATGGAGGTCAGAAACTTCACAATCGTGAAGTTAAATTAGATAAGGTACAGAATAGTGAAGCTCAAGAAGATGCGACTTAGAAGACTGGAGACTAGATACGCGCAGCATACCTTTTTTCTTTAGGGTACATCCTTGATTTCTTTTTGTAGGAGCTTTACGCATACTTGTTTCCCTCTTTCCAAAGTATATCCATTAGGACGTATCATCGATCCTTAGGTAGAAGCCAATGGACGAAAACATGTATTTGAAACATGTTATGATTGATGGTTGCAAGTGGTTGCTCGTGGATGCATATACACACCATAGGCACTAGATTGGCCCAATCACCTCATGTTGCATATATATGCGTGTTTATTTTTCGTTAATGGATGTATGATGGTTATGTTATCATATGGATGTTGCATTCGGATGAATGGTTGTGCACGCATGTAGAAATAATATGTATCATTAGGGTTCTTTTGCATACATAATGGATGCATGGCACTATCATGGATTGCATTAAGGTGGTCAACTGAATCAGTAGACCGCCTGATTTTGCATTAGATAAGGACATGTACACACACTATGCATATGATCATGAAGCATTAGAAATCTTTTTTAAGGACAATGGATGCCTGTGATTGAATGGTTGAGTAGTTGGATGATTGGATGGCAGGACACATTCTTCCTAACTTGAAGATTTCGGGGACGAAATCCTAAAAGGAGGGGAGAATGTAACACCCCGAATTTTCTGTTAACACTAAAGATACAAAAATAATAATAAGTGTGTAAAGGGGGGATGTATCTAATGTGCATACAAAAATAATAATAAGTGTGTAAAGGGGGGATGTATCTAATGTGTACGTATTTATATGGATTGACAAATAATAGTAAATGTACATTAAGAAAGAAATGGTGAACATAATTGGTTTCTCTTTAGAACGAACGGCTAGAATTAATCTTGGCTTCATCGACGGCTCTCATTTACTTGCAACTCTATATAAACAGCCCCTAGCCTCATTCTCTTTACACCATTCTTCTCTAACCTTATGATGCATAAATTCTCGGTGGACATGGCTTCTTCTCCTCCTCTAAATTAAATAAATATAATAAAATATAAATCTAAGACGAGGAAATGCTGCTCAAATCTTTCAAGAGAAGATTCAAAACAAGCTAGGATTCAAGTGAAGATTCAAACGACTGTTTTTTTATGAATCTAATCTCTGTAAGTTGGTTACTTTTTAGATCTGAACGCCTTTTTCTATTTTTGACATGAAATTAATGGATATAAGAAATATGCCTTATCATTTCATTGAATCTGTGCTTGTACATACCTTTGGATCTGATTCTTGATTTTGGCCTAGAACATATTGTGACTAAATTTCCAATGCCTAAGACTATGACTATGAAACTATGGACGTTGAAACCATATGCCTTTGACTATGAACATAAGCCTTTGAACATAAACCAATGCCTATGACTATGACAAAGACAATTGTGGATAATTACCTATGATTCATGAACATGATATTATTGCCTTGGATTATGACTGTGATATTGGATCTAAACCTGAATATCGATTCAATCTATTCTTAATTATCCTTGGATCTTGATTATGGGAATTTGTCTATTAAGTTAGATGTACCCATATACATGAACCTATGTTATTTATTCAACCCTTTCCATGTCATAATATTATCAGATCTATAGGCCTTCGATGCTTAAAATCAATTGATTCAGTGTAATTTGTTAGATCTGAAATTAGTAAATTATCATCCTATGCCAGTTATTATATTTATCTTTTCATGGCATTTTGGTTCATTCCCTTTTTTTCCACGAACCTAGATTTATCTATAATCTAGGATGAATCACGATTATACGAACGATGGGAATACGATTTGGGTATAACATGAAATTCATATTAATTGGCATAATTTAATATGTGTATTATGACATGCCTATTAAAACGCAAGTTGGGAAATTTGACATAAATGATGGAATATGACATATTAAATTTAGTAATTTCAAGTAAGCTAAATTTTAGGCATAAAACTGTAAACTAGAATAATAATTCTAGTTTTGCCATAAACTGTGAATTAGGTTGTTAAATCAGAATTGGCTAAATTAAAGTTAACTTGGCATAATAAGTATATTAGAACAATTTTTAATTTAGTCATAATTGTGAGTAATTGTCAGGTTTAGAATAATTATGGTTAGTGACACTTAATCTAGTATAATTTACATACCAAAAAAATATAAATATGATAAATAGGAAAAAGGGGCCATAAAAATAAATGTGACAATGTACATTAAAAGAGTAATAATGGAATAAGTAAATTAGGAGTAATTTACTTATAGAATTTGTCACAAACGATAAATTGTTCATAGACTAAGTTTTGGTCATAAATTATAAACTAGAATATTAAATCTAGTTTTGAAAATGAAATAAGAATATTAGACCTAAGTTGGCCTAAAATTGCAAGCTGGGTTAAATAATAAGTAAGTCAAGACTTGGGCCTAGAATATAAGTATACTAATGGGCATGGCAAATGAATATAGTATAGGCCAAATTTATTTAAAAAAAGAAAAAAAAGAAAATGGACTTTGAGGATAAATTGTTAACAATTTATTTATAGACAAAAGAAAGGTTTATTAATGACATCTCTTTTAATAAATACACCAGAAAGTTCTAGGGTGACAGAGAGGATAGTGTCTAGGCTTGGGTTTGGAAAATACAAGTTTCCTGCTCTCCCTGGCTATCCCTAACTGATCTGACGGACGGGATGGTTACTTTCAAAACCTGATTTGAAAATTAATCAAAACCCTTTGAACTAGAAAACACGAATAGGCCTAACCCGAGGTTAGACTGAGTTGCGATATAAACCTGCCCGGAACCAACCGGCACATCCAGTAATCGCAACAATATCTGTCTAATGTGAGTGGTCGTGGCTTTAATTTATTTAGTTAAAGCTAGAACAAGAATGCTAGGGTTAAGTTAACTAAGACACTTAACCAACTCAACATGATAACAAGACTGGTAGGTGCGGTTAGGTTCATACAGTTAAGCTAGAATGGGAGGGTTAAGTCCATAGGAACACTTAACCAACTTAAGCACAATTAAGCTAGAACGGAGGGCTAAGTCCACAGGGACACTTAACCAAACTCATGGTAACAAGACAAGATTTGTAGAGGTTAAGTAACTAAGAAAACACGTAGCCAAATTAACATGTTAACTAGTCTAGAAAGTGGGGTTAAGTAAAGTTAATACACTTAGCCAAATTAACATGTTAACTAGACTAGAGGTTGGGGTTAAGTAAGATTTAATACAATTAGCCAATTTGATATGTTAGCTGGGCTAGACCGTAGGGTTAAGTAAACTTGAACACTTAACCATCAGATTTTGATAAAGGAATATGGTTAAGTCTAAAACATGAAGGGATAATACTTAACTGTTAATAACAGGTTAGTTAAAACAGACGGGCAAGGTTAAGTTAAAAAGGAACACTGAACCAATACAGGGTGAATGGGTAAGGTTAAGTAATAAGAAATACTTAACCAATATAACTTGGTTTGTGGTGGGGTTAAGTCAACATGAATTACTGATAACACTTAACCAGTTTGACAGGATAAATGAAGAGGGTTAAGTCGGCTTGAATTGACTAATGACACTTAACCAATCCAAATTGACGGGAAAGGGAACTAAGTCGTAAACCTTAGTTAAGAAAACAACGATTCTGGAAACTAAGTGGTAAATCTTAGTTAGTAAAACTAAGTAGTAATTCGTAGTATAACACGGGAAGGAGCGAATGCCCGTCTGAGTAAAAAGAAGGCTCCAACGAATTGGGTTACGAAGCCCGAGGCTTCGAGGGGACGTGAGGGTACTCTTGGTATCCCTCTGTGAGGCTGCAGATGATCCGCCTAGGCCCACAGAGGTTAAGGTCTGCGTAGAAGAACCAGGGGTATGCCTTGGTTGCAATACATGGCAACCTAAAGACTAGGATGGACCGACGTGATTCGGCGAGCAAACAGTAGCCCTGTGATAGCGACTCGTCGTCTACCATCCATCTTGAGTCAATCGAGATACGTGAAGCGGAAAGGCGGAGAACTCCAAAAGACCATATACTTGCTATCTAGTTATGGTTGCGGATGGCCATAGGATAGTGGGGCACCGGGGGCCGGCGTATAGTTCTCATTTTACAAAGGGTGCCTTTCATTAGTTGAGGGAGGGTTCAAGTGGGACCATAGCCACTGGAATAAAAACAGACCTTAGCATCTGCATCGGCAGATATCTGAAAGCTCCCGACCGAGTTCTGTATTTCTTGATTTGCCTTGACACAGGACTCGGGTCGCAAATTACAGGACATGTGCATCTAGACAAGCGATAACGATTCGCGATACATGCGTGGGGAAAGTTTAGGAACATATACCACTCTAGGTAGTGTATCCTAGACTAAAGGGCAACGTTCAGTAGATAGCATGAACCCAAGATTGAATCTAGGTAATAAACAATAAATGTATGCCTGAAGGCAACCGAAACAACCAGGATTGGGATCACGTTAACGTTACTAGTCGGGACACTAGTTAGGTGGTGCAGAGACATAGAAACCATAATAACAAGTTAATAGCGAAGCGGAGAAAGTATTAAAGCATATCCAGTTTATCTTGTCTTAGCATATCTTGTGTTAATCTTATCTTATTTTGTTGACCCTATCATCATGGTATTGTCTTGTATTCAGTTAATTCATGTCGTTTTGTTTTTCCCTGTTCACATGCTAGAAGTAACTGAACTTTCCAGACTTTATGTCTGACCCAGTTTTCTTTCGTCTTCTTTTCTTCCGTCCCCCCCCCCCCAGGTAGTTAAGGAGGGGATCGTATAGCTCAGATTAGTTTTGGGACGGTTGCTCTTTTCAAGCTTGAAGATTCTTGGATACATCGGCTTTGGATTGCTATGGCTAGCTTATGTTACATTAGGGAATATAAATGTATTTTTATGCTTCTTTATTTTGTAAGACAGATGATACTCTGATATTGGAAAACAATTGTTGTACCAATTATTTTATCAATAAAGTGAAGTTTTATTTTCCGCTGTTTTAATTTTGTCTGTCTTGTAATTTATCTGCATCTTTTACCCTAAAATGCTCCACAGAACTTAGTGCATTCCCTTTGTGAGTGACACTAACGGATGTGGGGTGTTACACGTGGTATCAGAGCTGAAGGTTACCAGATCAGAAAAAGATTTGAAAAATTATTTTTCAAAACATTTTTTAAAGAAGCATTTTCAAAAGAAAAGTTTTGTTTTAAAAGGCATATTCCCCAAAGACATGAGCACTATCTTTTGATTCTCTGTTTGAGTCCTCGTTTCCTTCTTTCTTGAGTCTCTGGGGCTTCTGGCTTTCTGGGAGGTAACCTCATCGAAGGGCAAAGTAGTGCCCGACTTCCATCTATAGCCGAAGTAGTTTCACCTACGGCCAGTTTTCTTTCAAGCTTTGTAGGTGATTCTGTACGATGGAGGCAGCTTTCGAGAGATTTGTCAACATGATTACACACGGAAGAGGATGAGGAGTTTGGCTAAGGAGCATAACCCAAGGATGAGGAATTATAAAACCTAAGACAAGAGGAAGTATCTTTACTAGGGTATAATAGGGCATATAATTAAGGACAAGGGCAAGAACGAGGAACAAGATTTTTAGAAGGGCAAGTACATACTTTCACCTCTAAGCGTACCTAGAAGAAAGGTAGTAAAGTTCGGTTGGAAAAGTCTAGTTTTTCTGTTCATACTCTTTCGGTTTTAGCGCTTCGCATTTGTTCATGTCTACTTCCATAGTTGAGTCTCTGCACCTTAGTACTTGTATAGTAGAAAGATCCCACTAGAGTCTCAAATCCAATTGGTGGTTCGACCAATTTATTTTTGTTTAGCAGGGATTTGAGAGTAGCTATCGAGTTTGCTTATATCATCTCACATAGATCGTCTAAATTCGGAGAAGATATTCCTTGGGTGCTTGTCTGATATTGGTTTAGGCCTTTGGGGCTTGTACTTGAGGAATGTCGAGTTCGACTAGGATGGTTTGCGTGAAAGATGGATAGTTGTGGTAGGCGCTCTAAATAGAAAAAAGAGAGACTAACCTTAAGAGAGGTAAAAAGTACGTAGTGACCTTTTGACCCTCATAGTTATGGCATGATGGATAAGCTAGGAGGAGAGACCTCTGATCATCCTAGTATATATACACTTGGTACCATGGTTGACATCTGTTTATTTTGGAAATGGAGGTCAGAAACTTCACAATCGTGAAGTTAAATTAGATAAGGTACAGAATAGTGAAGCTCAAGAAGATGCGACTTAGAAGACTGGAGACTAGATACGCGCAGCAGACCCTTTTTCTTTAGGGTACATCCTTGATTTCTTTTTGTAGGAGCTTTACGCATACTTGTTTCCCTCTTTCCAAAGTATATCCTCTAGGATGTATCATCGATCCTTAGGTATAAGCAAATGGACGAAAACATGTATTTGAAACATGTTATGATTGATGGTTGCAAGTGGTTGCTCGTGGATGCATATACACACCATAGGTACTAGATCGGCCCAATCACCTCATGTTGCATATATATGCGTGTTTATTTTTCGTTAATGGATGTATGATGGTTATGTTATCATATGGATATTGCATTCGGATGAATGGTTGTGCACGCATGTAGAAATAATATGTATCATTAGCGTTCTTTTGCATACATAATGGATGCATGGCACTATCATGGATTGCATTAAGGTGGTCAACTGAATCAGTAGACCGCCTGATTTTGCATTAGATAAGGACATGTACACACACTATGCATATGATCATGAAGCATTAGAAATCTTTTTTAAGGACAATGGATGCCTGTGATTGAATGGTTGAGTAGTTGGATGATTGGATGGAAGGACACATTCTTCCTAACTTGAAGATTTCGGGGACGAAATCCTAAAAGGAGGGGAGAATGTAACACCCCGAATTTTCTGTTAACACTAAAGATACAAAAATAATAATAAGTGTGTAAAGGGGGGATGTATCTAATGTGCATACAAAAATAATAATAAGTGTGTAAAGGGGGGATGTATCTAATGTGTACGTATTTATATGGATTGACAAATAATAGTAAATGTACTTTAAGAAAGAAATGGTGAACATAATTGGTTTCTCTTTAGAACGAATGGCTAGAATTAATCTTGGCTTCATCGACGGCTCTCATTTACTTGCAACTCTATATAAACAGCCCCTAGCCTCATTCCCTTTACACCATTCTTCTCTAACCTTATGATGCATAAATTCTCGGTGGACATGGCTTCTTCTCCTCCTCTAAATTAAATAAATAAAATAAAATATAAATCTAAGACGAGGAAATGCTGCTTAAATCTTTCAAGAGAAGATTCAAAACAAGCTAGGATTCAAGTGAAGATTCAAACGACTGTTTTTCTATGAATCTAATCTCTGTAAGTTGGTTACTTTTTAGATCTGAACGCCTTTTTCTATTTGTGACATGGAATTAATGGATATAAGAAATATGCCTTATCATTCATTGAATCTGTGCTTGTACATACCTTTGGATCTGATTCTTGATTTTGGCCTAGAACATATTGTGACTAAATTTCCAATGCCTAAGACTATGACTATGAAACTATGGACGTTGAAACCATATGCCTTTGACTATGAACATAAGCCTTTGAACATAAACCAATGCCTATGACTATGACAAAGACAATTGTGGATAATTACCTATGATTCATGAACATGATATTATTGCCTTGGATTATGACTGTGATATTGGATCTAAACCTGATTATCGATTCAATCTATTCTTAATTATCCTTGGATCTTGATTATGGGAATTTGTCTATTAAGTTAGATGTACCCATATACATGAACCTATGTTATTTATTCAACCCTTTCCATGTCATAATATTATCAGATCTATAGGCCTTCGATGCTTAAAATCAATTGATTCAGTGTAATTTGTTAGATCTGAAATTAGTAAATTATCATCCTATGCCAGTTATTATATTTATCTTTTCATGGCATTTTGGTTCATTCCCTTTTTTTCCACGAACCTTGATTTATCTATAATCTAGGATGAATCACGATTATACGAACGATGGGAATACGATTTGGGTATAACATGAAATTCATATTAATTGGCATAATTTGGAATGTGTATTATGACATGCCTATTAAAACGCAAGTTGGGAAATTTGACATAAATGATGGAATATGACATATTAAATTTAGTAATTTCAAGTAAGCTAAATTTTAGGCATAAAACTGTAAACTAGAATAATAATTCTAGTTTTGCCATAAACTGTGAATTAGGTTGTTAAATCAGAATTGGCTAAATTAAAGTTAATTTGGCATAATAAGTATATTAGCACAATTTTGAATTTAGTCATAATTGTGAGTAATTGTCATGTTTAGAATAATTATGGTTAGTGACACTTAATCTGGTATAATTTACATACCAAAAAAATATAAATATGATAAATAGGAAAAGGGGCCATAAAAATAAATGGGACAATGTACATTAAAAGAGTAATAATGGAATAAGTAAATTAGGAGTAATTTACTTATAGAATTTTCACAAACGATAAATTGTTCATAGACTAAGTTTTGGTCATAAATTATAAACTAGAATATTAAATCTAGTTTTGACAATGAAATAAGAATATTAGACCTAAGTTGGCCTAAAACTGCAAGTTGGGTTAAATAATAAGTAAGTCAAGACTTGGGCCTAGAATATAAGTATACTAATGGGCATGGCAAATGAATATAGTATAGGCCAAATTTATTTAAAAAAAAAAAGAAAAAAAGAAAATGGACTTTGAGGATAAATTGTTAACAATTTATTTATAGACAAAAGAAAGGTTTATTAATGACATCTCTTTTAATAAATACACCAGAAAGTTCTAGGGTGACAGAGAGGATAGTGTCTAGGCTTGGGTTTGGAAAATACAAGTTCCCTGCTCTCCCTGGCTATCCCTAACTGATCCGACGGACGGGATGGTTACTTTCAAAACCTGATTTGAAAATTAATCAAAACCCTTTGAACTAGAAAACACGAATAGGCCTAACCCGAGGTTAGACTGAGTTGCGATGTAAACCTGCCCGGAACCAACCGGCACATCCAGTAATCGCAACAATATCTGTCTAATGTGAGTGGTCGTGGCTTTAATTTATTTAGTTAAAGCTAGAACAAGAATGCTAGGGTTAAGTTAACTAAGACACTTAACCAACTCAACATGATAACAAGACTGGTAGGTGGGGTTAGGTTCATACTGTTAAGCTAGAATGGGAGGGTTAAGTCCATAGGAACACAACCAACTTAAGCACAATTAAGCTAGAACGGAGGGCTAAGTCCACAGGGACACTTAACCAAACTCATGGTAACAAGACAAGATTTGTAGAGGTTAAGTAACTAAGAAAACACTTAGCCAAATTAACATGTTAACTAGTCTAGAAAGTGGGGTTAAGTAAAGTTAATACACTTAGCCAAATTAACATGTTAACTAGACTAGAGGTTGGGGTTAAGTAAGATTAAATACACTTAGCCAATTTGATATGTTAGCTGGGCTAGACCGTAGGGTTAAGTAAACTTGAACACTTAACCATCAGATTTTGATAAAGGAATATGGTTAAGTCTAAAACATGAATGGATAATACTTAACCGTTAATAAAAGGTTAGTTAAAACAGACGGGCAAGGTTAAATTAAAAAGGAACACTGAACCAATACAGGGTGAATGGGTAAGGTTAAGTAATAAGAAATACTTAACCAATATAACTTGGTTTGTGGTGGGGTTAAGTCAACATGAATTACTGATAACACTTAACCAGTTTGACAGGATAAATGAAGAGGGTTAAGTCGGCTTGAATTGACTAATGACACTTAACCAATCCAAATTGACGGGAAAGGGAACTAAGTAGTAAACCTTAGTTAAGAAAACAACGATTCTGGAAACTAAGTGGTAGATCTTAGTTAGTAAAACTAATTAGTAATTCTTAGTATAACACGGGAAGGAGCGAATGTCCGTCTGAGTAAAAAGAAGGCTCCAACGAATTGGGTTACGAAGCCCGAGGCTTCGAGGGGACGTGAGGGTACTCTTGGTATCCCTCTGTGAGGCTGCAGATGATCCGCCTGGGCCCACAGAGGTTAAGGTCTGCGTAGAAGAACCAGGGGTATGCCTTGGTTGCAATACATGGCAACCTTAAGACTAGGATGGACCGGCGTGATTCGGCGAGCAAACGTGTAACAACCCAAAAATCTGGGCCAGTTTAAATTTTTTATTTTGGCAATTTTAGCGAATTTTGATTATTTAAAATATATTATTTTAAATAATATCGACGAGAAATTTATTTCGAACATATTCAGAACGTATATATTATATACGTCGTCGTTAGAATATAAATATTTATATATAATTATAAATAGAATTGAAAATGGCGCGGTAGTTCGATAATTCGATTTCAAACTTCAATTGAATGTACCGGGTGAAAAAAAATCCGGATTTTAGTGAAACCAAAAACATTAGGATCTATTCGTGAATATCTTTCCAACGAATCCGACAAATCAAGATTTCATAGCGGGAATCAAAAGATATGTCCAGTTGAAAATTCTGAATAGTCGCTATGGAATTCAGGCCCTTAAAAATGGAAATTTTGCAAATGACCTCGGATTTCGACGAAACCACTTTTGTTGGGTCCGTGCTGTCAAATTATTGCTAGATTCCAAATTTCATAATTTTCTGAATCAATATGTGAGCGTGGCAAAGGAAAACGCGTTTGACCAGTTTCAGTTGATTTTAATCGACTGGAAAATGACCATTTTTCCAACGGTCTCAGAATTCGACGAAATTAGTTTTGTTAGGACCATACCGTCAATACGAAGCTAGAAAATATTTTTATAGAATTTCTCGAGTTCGTATGTGACCCCGGTAAATTGAAATGTGCGTTTAAATTTAAAATATAAAGATTTAAATTTTGATTTAGGTGAAAACCGATTGTAACGACCGAACCAACCTACGATACATATCCCATTGTGTTCGGAATGGGGGTAAAACGCTAGGGACGACAGTCGGTGGGTTCAATTCTGAGTTCGAAAGAAAAAGCTACTTTTTGGTGGATTTAAAATAAATTAAAATATTTATAATATACCCCACCCTTTACACTTTCTCTCTCCCCATTCTCTTTTTCCCCAAACCAGGCCATTCAATCAAAATTGAAATTGGCGGCCTCCCCTTTTCCACCGCTCCTCCACGTCGTGGCCACCGCCGTCGAGTCTCCCTCCGGCCGTCGCCCCTGCTCCGGTCTCCTCCCCCACTCCTATTCCCTCTCTCCTCCTTCCTCGCGCAGACAACCACACCAAAACCCTTTAAACCCCATCGCCGCCGCCCAAATCCGGCCACCCACATCCGCGCTGCCACCGGACGGCCAGCCGCCACCTCCACGACCTCAGACCTCCCTCCCCTGCCCCCTTCTCGCTTTAACTCGAGCCAAACCCCCCTCCAACTGCCAAAAACCCGCTGTGCTGCCAGCCCCAGACCAACGAGAGCACCACAGTCGACCACCTGACCCTCCCTCGGCCTCCACGGATCACCTCACTCTCCGGTGAGTGTTCGATTTCAATTTTTATACGTTTAAGCAATTAAAAATGAGATTTTTCTCTAACATATAGTGTAGTCAAGATTAGATTTTTCTCCAACATATAGTGTAGTCAAGATTAGATTTTTCTCTAATATATAGCATAGTAAAAAGGGTGACTTTTCTCTAAATATGGCGAAGTGATGAAAAGGTGATTTTTAATAGCGTTTTAAAAATATGATTTTTATATTTTTAAAGTAATAAAAATATGATTTTTATATTTTTAAAGTATTAAAAATATAATCTTGACTATATAGAAGATGTAAAAATATGATTTTTGGTTAGGTAGAGAATTAAAAATATAATTTTTACATGATAGGAATATTAAAAATATCATCTTTAAATGTGTAGAAAAGTAAAAATATGATTTTTATATATTGAACATCAAAGTAAAAATATGATTTTTATATATTGAACATCGAAGTAAAAATGTGATTTTTATATATTGAACATCGAAGTAAAAATGTGATTTTTATATATTGAACATCGAAGTAAAAATGTGATTTTTATATATTGAACATCGAAGTAAAAATGTGATTTTTATATATTGAACATCGAAGTAAAAATGTGATTTTTTATATATTGAACATCGAAGTAAAAATGTGATTTTTATATATTGAATAGCGAAGTAAAAATTCGATTTTTACATATGTAGTGGCTACAGCAACGAAGATGACGAAGATGCGATAACGAGGAAGATTTCTATAAATGAAGAGTCAAGATGATTGGATAGCTATATGTGAGAATTTCTCACCTTTCAATTTCTTTTTCTAGTTATATATATATACTAGGATGCAGACGGTGCTTAGTAGCACCCGACACAATCGTCCACAGACCATGGACTTGTTTGTTTGGTTGCATAAATTAATTTGATGATTTGGTTTGAATTGAATTGTTTGGTGAAATGAAATTGATTTGATTGATGTGTGAATGGCATGGGCCTTCACTAGACTGGGGATAAGGCTAGGCCTTGTCCCGTTTCTAGTATCGTGCCGTTATGCCGCCAGAATTTTCTAAAATATGTTAGAAAAATAAAAATATCATTTTTATTTTGTAAATGAACTGAATGAAAATTCATGTGTTGAAATAAAATATTTTATCGTTAAAAATATAATTTTTAACGTGAAGTGAACAAGATAAAATATTCATTTACAAACCGGACGGTTTGTTTATGTACACTGATTTGACTGACATTGATTGGGTCGATAAATTTTACACATCGCCCAACTGCACAAATAAAATATGCGTTTGATGGTTTGAAACCCCACACGGGTGTTGGGATGAAATATGAAGTTCACTCATCCTGATTGATTAAATATGTCGATCGATTGATTGACAGGCTGTTATAAGCGTTAGATATCTATATTTGATGCTTGTACAGTGTAGTGCACTTTGGTTGATGGTTGATTATTTTTCAATGCTATTATATACATTTGTGGTATGAAAATCCATATAATTAATTTTATATGGTGATTGATTGGGCCTCGTTCCAATCTAGAAAATAAAGATATTATAAAACAAAGGTTCATGTGTTGACTGTACTCATCCGTTGAGATTAGTCATGTGTTGAACGAAGTATTTTTATAATAAAATTTATATCTTTATCACTATAAAACAAAGGTTCATGTGTTGACTGTACTCATCCGTTGAGATTAGTCATGTGTTGAACGAAGTATTTTTACAATAAAATCTATATCTTTATCAATATAAAATAAAGATTCATGTGTTGACAGTACTCATCCGTTGAGATTAGTCATGTGTTGAACGAAATATTTTAATAATAGAAATATTTGAAATAGAAATATTTGAAAAGGAAATATTTGAAATAGAAATATTTGAAAAGGAAATATTTGAAATAGAATATTTGAAAATAGAAATATATGAAGCCGTGTTGATTAGATTGACGCCATTTTGACGTGAACGATATTTATATCGATTTTATTCATTTTAAAATGAATATTGAAAAATGATTTCGAAATCGAATATTTTGAAATGAAATTTGAACTGAATTGAAAAGAAAACGAATTCGAATTGAATATATAACGAATTTGATTTGATTAGAAAATGAATTGAATTTGATTTGATTAGAAAATGAATTGAATTTGAATTGAATAGAGAATGAATTGAATTTGAATTGAATAGGAAAACGAATTCAAATTGAACTGAATTGAAAAGAAAATGAATTAGAATCGAATTAAAATCGATTTGAATTGAAATCAAATAGAAATGAAGGTAAAAAGGATTTATAATAGAAAATTCAATTTCGATTTGAATTTGAAATAAAGGTTGAAATCGTTTTTGAAACGAATTCAAAACTATTTATAAAATTCGTTTTAAATAGTAATCGACGAAATATATATTATATATATTATATATATAATATAATGGCCTGAATAGAACGCGCCGCGCCGCGGCAGTTCGCGAATTTCGGACATTAACTTCGAACGAATATTACGGGAGATCCGACCGTCGGATTCTCCTAAAACCGGAACCGTTGGGTTCGTATTGAAAAGAGCTTTTTAACGAATATTAGAAATTAGAAATCTAACGGTTGGATTTGGAATTATGTCCAAATCAAATTTGAAAAAGGTCGTTGTAAGTGCAGTTCGATGGCCGTTGATGGAAATCGACTGTACATGCCTTGATAAAATTATTAAAAATAGTAATAATTTGTGTGAAATCATAAGAAATGATTTAGAAAGAATTGGGATGAAAAACTCCATATGTGAAAAGATAAAAATAGATTTTTATCGAAATGAACTAGTTTTGAACTAGAATTATAACTCTATTTATTTTTAAATAAATAAATTGAATTTGAAATGGTTTTGAAAATAACCAGAATTTCCAATGATTGCATTGGAGTGGATTTGAATCGAAATTGTCTTCGGAATATTTCGATGTTGGAATTCGTGATTATACGGATGTTGTTATGGAAATTTGAAAGATATATATTTATATCGTTATTTCCAATACAACATTTGTTAATCGTAGAATTTGATATTGAATATAAGCCGATATATTTTCTATTCAGGGCCTTGTATTGAATATCAAATGTGATTTGGGTTTGTCGTGAATGGTGTCTTCATTAACACTGTTCTTGAACCCAGTTGAGAAAAGATTAAATCTTTTTATTTATATTTAATGAAGTGTACCAATTAAATGATATTTAATTGGAATTGAATTGATATTGATTTTTGGGTTTATCGTGAATAGTGTTTTAAATAACACTCGTTCTTTAACCCGATAATTAATGGAATGTGATTTTGGGTTTATCGTGAACCGTGTTTTAAATGACACGGATTCTTTAACCCAGTTAACGATTAAAACTAAGTGGAGTTTTAATGAATCTTTAATTAGATTGAAATGATTGAGAATGGAGTATCACCAGTTTTGCTCCAGGCGATAGTTAAATCTTTAATTAGATTTGAACGTGAAATGGTAATTGAATTTACCGATAACACCGTGGTGTTAGATATGAAGTACTACCAGTTTTACTTCATGGGATGAATAGGTTGGGATTGGGAAATTAAAACAAATGATTACTTCGGTAAGGTTCGCTAATCCCGACTAGTTTTGAATTGATATTCAAAAATAGATTAAAGAATAAATTCAAGAAATTTATCTTGGATAAAATTAATGGGAACCTTTCCCTATGAATGTGAAATTTAGAAACTAACTGTCGGTTAGCTAAGCAGAATGGTTTTCTGGATATTGATCTGATGTTGGTTTCGGCCTTCGGGGTTGATATTTGGGGAATTACTCTCTGGTTAATTTACGGTTAGTGACTAATGAATTGGAATGAGGCGTATGTTGTGTTTGTGTAACACTTATTTAAAATATACGCGAGTTATTCGGAAAGACCGGGTTTATCCCATTCTGAATAACTGATACGACGATAAGTCGAAGATGAAGACGATGGTCGAAGACCGGAAGTCTTCACGTCGTTTGGATGATTACTAATGATCTTGATTGGGCTGTACACCCAAGAAGATGGAAACAGTTGGTGATCGTCCAGACGTGCTTGGAGATCGATGGATATGCGGGGTACTAGGTGCCTCCGGTTTCGTTCAGACCCAGAACGGACTTGTAAATGGACTGTGTGTCTGACATTGGATTTTAGTCCGTGTGATTGATCTCTATTAAATATATATCTGTTTGGCGGCGGAGAATTTATTCTCTTGCTTAACGCCCTTCTCTGAGACGTACGAGCTTAGGGGTTATATATTGATGGATATCAAACGCATGGAGTGAATTGACTGTGTGGCATGCCTAAGTGGCAAATGATCAAGGCTTCTGTTAAAAAGCAAAGTCTTATGGTTGATGATCGAAGCACGGCCTTTGTGGCGTAGCTTTGTGTAACGTTTACTTCGCGAGTTTCACACCCCGGTTGTGAACCAGAAACGGGAGGAAGGACCTCAGGGAGGACATGCGTTTCTTTCTAGCTAGGGTGGTGTCAGTGACCTACCAGCCCTGACATTTATATACTTTTCACCTGTGTGGTTGTTGCTGTTGCGAGGCGCCTCGGTTTGATCGGACGATCCGGGTCCGATGGAGTCATTCGTTGGCTCATTTGCGCCCCAAAAGGCGGGGAAACGTAGTGTTCAGGCATTTTAATCCACATCGGTGGACCGGCCCTGACGATCCAAGGGTCACTCGAGCGCTGATCCTGAGACATGGTAGGCTAGATTGTCTCGAATCGGTTGAGGACTATCTTTTGCCTCGGTTCACAGACGGAAATCCAATTTCCAAATACGTGACATTTGCGGTTTTATTTGTAGAACTAGTATGGCGACATGATATATGGTACCCATGCCGCCTATGATTGATACTTATGATTTGAAGTTGTTTTATACACTATACACTTATAATAGTATCAAATGATTTCTTTTAAACGTATCAAGCATTCTTGGCTATTATAAGGTAAAAACCCTATCCCCCGGCTTGCGTTGCATTGTGTGATAGGACCTGGGTCTTATAATAGCTTCATTTTTCTTTATTTAGCATTGCGCTGTTTGTTTTATGCACTGGTATTCTTGGGAGGAAACCCGTTCCGTGTTATACGGCGTGGTCCCTTGATTTATCTAACTTTAAAATAAAGATTTATAACTGTTTTAGTTCTCACACCAGTCACATGACTGACCTGGAGTTTATTGTTTTAACCTAAACTCTGGGTGCCCTTATTTTGACACGGGCAGCTAGTAGTTTTGGTTTTGCAGATTTATATTCACAGGATCCTGGTTTACAGCTGGAACGATATCCGGAAAGCTTTGTATCCGTATATCTCCTTCTAGTTGTGTATTGTATTATTTTCCGCTGCTATGTGTTTAAATGTAATTTAAATCTCTGATATTTCTGTGTAATATTCATTTATACTCTGTATATTCTTGTAATCTGATGCATTGTTGTAATATATAATGAAAAGTTCTTTCGTCTGCATTCTGTTTTGTCTTGTTCTCAAACGATAGGGCGTTTCGAACGGTCTGGGTCGGTTTAGCGACTGGTTCGGACCGAGCGAAATTCCTTTTCGTCACATTTGGTATCAGAGCTTTGGTTTACAAAGCTCAGAGGACAGGACACATTAGAACCATACGAAAGAATTCATCAGATATTGGATTAGTAACATCCAACGGGAATGACTCGTTAGAGATGGGATCAGTAGTATCCTAGAACGAGTGTGAAGAGTATATTTTTAAAGTAAAAGCAAATTTAGTTTTGAAAATCTAAATCAAATATTCGTATTTAATTATTTATTTGTATTGATTTGGACAGTCCAGTATATAAAGAATTTGCATATACGCCTTGCAAACGTATATTCGAAGTTTTAATATACTGGATAGATATTGAGTCACATTCTAGACACCCGGGGATAATTCTGATGATGTGGCCACATCATCAGTGTTTATATTCGTGTTTCGAAGGTGTGATTTCTATATATTTCCATTAGACTGGTGTGAGAACCAAAATATAGCTAGAATACATTGTTGTGAATTGGCATCAAAAACATGATTTTTGTATATATATCAAATTATGAATTTGAAACTCTAATTCACTAATTGATTGATGTTTGTGTTGTTTGTTTATTTGTTTGCTAATTTTGAACCATTTGGCCTAATTATATCAAATATTGAATTGTATTGAAATTTGGTCGCATTTGCTTGCATATACATATACTTATATTGAACAGGTCATAGCAAGGAGGCTAGAGCAGAGAATAAAATTTGTTTGCCCGACAAATAGGTACATGTTTACTACATAATTTACTGTTTTGTTTGGGTGATGATGATTTTATGAGCCTATTGGCTAGTCGCTTGGCTTTTTCTTTTTCTTTTTGAGATCTGAAGGACCGGGGAAGCTATTTGAGATTTCCCAATGCTCCCAGTGCAGGGGAGGTTAGGGCGAAATTTTTCAAAAATTTAGGGTGTTAGCCAAATTTTTAAAATTTTTGGAAATTCTCAAAAACTGAAAAGTTGGAGAATGGAAGCCAGATCGAGCGTAGAGTTGATTAATCAAACCACTTTCGACTTTGTTCCTTTTCGGGGACGAAAAGTTTTAAGTGGGGGAGATTGTAACAACCCGAAAATCTGGGCCAGTTTAAAATTTTTATTTTGGCAATTTTAGCGAATTTTGATTATTTAAAATATATTATTTTAAATAATATCGACGAGAAATTTATTTCGAACATATTCAGAACGTATATATTATATACGTCGTCGTTAGAATATAAATATTTATATATAATTATAAATAGAATTGAAAATGGCGCGGTAGTTCGATAATTCGATTTCAAACTTCAATTGAATGTACCGGGTGAAAAACAATCCGGATTTTAGTGAAACCAAAAACATTAGGATCTATTCGTGAATATCTTTCCAACGAATCCGACAAATCAAGATTTCATAGCGGGAATCAAAAGATATGTCCAGTTGAAAATTCTGAATAGTCACTATAGAATTTAGGCCCTTAAAAATGGAAATTTTGCAAATGACCTCGGATTTCGACGAAACCACTTTTGTTGGGTCCGTGATGTCAAATTATTGCTAGATTCCAAATTTCATAATTTTCCGAATCAATATGTGAGCGTGGCAAAGGAAAACGCGTTTGACCAGTTTCAGTTGATTTTAATCGACTGGAAAATGACCATTTTTCCAACGGTCTCAGAATTCGACGAAATTAGTTTTGTTAGGACCATACCGTCAATACGAAGCTAGAAAATATTTTTATAGATTTCTCGAGTTCATATGTGACCCCGGTAAATTGAAATGTGCGTTTAAATTTAAAATATAAAGATTTAAATTTTGATTTAGGTGAAAACCGATTGTAACGATCGAACCAACCTACGATACATATCCCATTGTGTTCGGAATGGGGGTAAAACGCTAGGGAAGACAGTCGGTGGGTTCAATTCTGAGTTCGAAAGAAAAAGCTACTTTTTGGTGGATTTAAAATAAATTAAAATATTTATAATATACCCCACCCTTTACACTTTCTCTCTCCCCGTTCTCTTTTTCCCCAAACCAGGCCATTCGATCAAAATTGAAATTGGCGGCCTCCCCTTTTCCACCGCTCCTCCACGTCGTGGCCACCGCCGTCGAGTCTCCCTCCGGCCGTCGCCCCTGCTCCGGTCTCCTCCCCCACTCCTATTCCCTCTCTCCTCCTTCCTTGCGCAGACAACCGCACCAAAACCCTTTAAACCCCATCGCCGCCGCCCAAATCCGGCCACCCACATCCGCGCTGCCACCAGGACGGCCAGCCGCCACCTCCACGACCTCAGACCTCCCTCCCCTGCCCCCTTCTCGCTTTAACTCGAGCCAAACCCCCCTCCAACTGCCAAAAACCCGCTGTGCTACCAGCCCCGGACCAGCGAGAGCACCACAGTCGACCACCTGACCCTCCCTCGGCCTCCACGGATCACCTCACTCTCCGGTGAGTGTTCGATTTCAATTTTTATACGTTTAAGCAATTAAAAATGAGATTTTTCTCTAACATATAGTGTAGTCAAGATTAGATTTTTCTCCAACATATAGTGTAGTCAAGATTAGATTTTTCTCTAATATATAGCGTAGTAAAAAGGGTGACTTTTCTCTAAATATGGCGAAGTGATGAAAAGGTGATTTTTAATAGCGTTTTAAAAATATGATTTTTATATTTTTAAAGTAATAAAAATATGATTTTTATATTTTTAAAGTATTAAAAATATAATCTTGACTATATAGAAGATGTAAAAATATGATTTTTGGTTAGGTAGAGAATTAAAAATATAATTTTTACATGATAGGAATATTAAAAATATCATCTTTATATGTGTAGAAAAGTAAAAATATGATTTTTATATATTGAACATCAAAGTAAAAATATGATTTTTATATATTGAACATCAAAGTAAAAATATGATTTTTATATATTGAACATCGAAGTAAAAATGTGATTTTTATATATTGAACATCGAAGTAAAAATGTGATTTTTATATATTGAACATCGAAGTAAAAATGTGATTTTTATATATTGAACATCGAAGTAAAAATGTGATTTTTATATATTGAACATCGAAGTAAAAATGTGATTTTTATATATTGAATAGCGAAGTAAAAATTCGATGTTTACATATGTAGTGGCTACAGCAACGAAGATGACGAAGATGCGATAACGAGGAAGATTTCTATAAATGAAGATTCAAGATGATTGGATAGCTATATGTGAGAATTTCTCACCTTTCAATTTCTTTTTCTAGTTATATATATATACTAGGATGCAGACGGTGCTTAGTAGCACCCGACACAATCGTCCACAGACCATGGACTTGTTTGTTTGGTTGCATAAATTAATTTGATGATTTGGTTTGAATTGAATTGTTTGGTGAAATGAAATTGATTTGATTGATGTGTGAATGGCGTGGGCCTTCACTAGACTGGGGATAAGGCTAGGCCTTGTCCCGTTTCTAGTATCGTGCCGTTATGCCGCCGAAATTTTCTAAAATATGTTAGAAAAATAAAAATATCATTTTTATTTTGTAAATGAACTGAATGAAAATTCATGTGTTGAAATAAAATATTTTATCGTTAAAAATATAATTTTTAAAGTGAAGTGAACAAGATAAAATATTCATTTACAAACTGGACGGTTTGTTTATGTACACTGATTTGACTGACATTGATTGGGTCGATAAATTTTACACATCGCCCAACTGCACAAATAAAATATGCGTTTGATGGTTTGAAACCCCACACGGGTGTTGGGATGAAATATGAAGTTCACTCATCCTGATTGATTAAATATGTCGATCGATTGATTGACAGGCTGTTGTAAGCGTTAGATATCTATATTTGATGCTTGTACAGTGTAGTGCACTTTGGTTGATGGTTGATTATTTTTCAATGCTATTATATACATTTGTGGTATGAAAATCCATATAATTAATTTTATATGGTGATTGATTGGGCCTCATTCCAGTCTAGAAAATAAAGAATATTATAAAACAAAGGTTCATGTGTTGACTGTACTCATCCGTTGAGATTAGTCATGTGTTGAACGAAGTATTTTTATAATAAAATTTATATCTTTATCACTATAAAACAAAGGTTCATGTGTTGACTGTACTCATCCGTTGAGATTAGTCATGTGTTGAACGAAGTATTTTTACAATAAAATCTATATCTTTATCAATATAAAATAAAGGTTCATGTGTTGACAGTACTCATCCGTTGAGATTAGTCATGTGTTGAACGAAATATTTTAATAATAGAAATATTTGAAATAGAAATATTTGAAAAGGAAATATTTGAAATAGAAATATTTGAAAAGGAAATATTTGAAATAGAATATTTGAAAATAGAAATATATGAAGCCGTGTTGATTAGATTGACGCCATTTTGACGTGAACGATATTTATATCGATTTTATTCATTTTAAAATGAATATTGAAAAAAGATTTCGAAATCGAATATTTTGAAATGAAATTTGAACTGAATTGAAAAGAAAACGAATTCGAATTGAATATATAACGAATTTGATTTGATTAGAAAATGAATTGAATTTGATTTGATTAGAAAATGAATTGAATTTGAATTGAATGGAGAATGAATTGAATTTGAATTGAATAGGAAAACGAATTCGAATTGAACTGAATTGAAAAGAAAATGAATTAGAATCGAATTAAAATCGATTTGAATTGAAATCAAATAGAAATGAAGGTAAAAAGGATTTATAATAGAAAATTCAATTTCGATTTGAATTTGAAATAAAGGTTGAAATCGTTTTTGAAACGAATTCAAAACTATTTATAAAATTCGTTTTAAATAGTAATCGACGAAATATATATTATATATATTATATATATAATATAATGGCCTGAATAGAACGCGCCGCACCGCGGCAGTTCGCGAATTTCGGACATTAACTTCGAACGAATATTACGGGAGATCCGACCGTCGGATTCTCCTAAAACCGGAACCGTTGGGTTCGTATTGAAAAGAGCTTTCTAACGAATATTAGAAATTAGAAATCTAACGGTTGGATTTGGAATTATGTCCAAATCAAATTTGAAAAAGGTCGCTGTAAGTGCAGTTCGATGGCCGTTGATGGAAATCGACTGTACATGCCTTGATAAAATTATTAAAAATAGTAATAATTTGTGTAAAATCATAAGAAATGATTTAGAAAGAATTGGGATGAAAAACTCCATATGTGAAAAGATAAAAATAGATTTTTATTGAAATGAACTAGTTTTGAACTAGAATTATAACTCTATTTATTTTTAAATAAATAAATTGAATTTGAAATGGTTTTGAAAATAACCAGAATTTCCAATGATTGCATTGGAGTGGATTTGAATCGAAATTGTCTTCGGAATATTTTGATGTTGGAATTCGTGATTATACGGATGTTGTTATGGAAATTTGAAAGATATATATTTATATCGTTATTTCCAATACGACATTTGTTAATCGTAGAATTTGATATTGAATATAAGCCGATATATTTTCTATTCAGGGCCTTGTATTGAATATCAAATGTGATTTGGGTTTGTCGTGAATGGTGTCTTCATTAACACTGTTCTTGAACCCAGTTGAGAAAAGATTAAATCTTTTTATTTATATTTAATGAAGTGTACCAATTAAATGATATTTAATTGGAATTGAATTGATATTGATTTTTGGGTTTATCGTGAACAGTGTTTTAAATAATACTCGTTCTTTAACCCGATAATTAATGGAATGTGATTTTGGGTTTATCGTGAACCGTGTTTTAAATGACACGGATTCTTTAACCCAGTTAACGATTAAAACTAAGTGGAGTTTTAATGAATCTTTAATTAGATTGAAATGATTGAGAATGGAGTATCACCAGTTTTGCTCCAGGCGATAGTTAAATCTTTAATTAGATTTGAACGTGAAATGGTAATTGAATTTACCGATAACACCGTGGTGTTAGATATGAAGTACTACCAGTTTTACTTCATGGGATGAATAGGTTGGGATTGGGAAATTAAAACAAATGATTACTTCGGTAAGGTTCGCTAATCCCGACTAGTTTTGAATTGATATTCAAAAATAGATTAAAGAATAAATTCAAGAAATTTATCTTGGATAAAATTAATGGGAACCTTTCCCTATGAATGTGAAATTTAGAAACTAACTGTCGGTTAGCTAAGCAGAATGGTTTTCTGGATATTGATCTGATGTTGGTTTCGGCCTTCGGGGTTGATATTTGGGGAATTACTCTCTGGTTAATTTACGGTTAGTGACTAATGAATTGGAATGAGGCGTATGTTGTGTTTGTGTAACACTTATTTAAAATATACGCGAGTTATTCGGAAAGACCGGGTTTATCCCATTCTGAATAACTGATACGACGATAAGTCGAAGATGAAGACGATGGTCGAAGACCGGAAGTCTTCACGTCGTTTGGATGATTACTAATGATCTTGATTGGGCTGTACACCCAAGAAGATGGAAACAGTTGGTGATCGTCCAGACGTGCTTGGAGATCGATGGATATGCGGGGTACTAGGTGCCTCCGGTTTCTTTCAGACCCAGAACGGACTTGTAAATGGACTGTGTGTCTGACATTGGATTTTAGTCCGTGTGATTGATCTCTATTAAATATATATCTGTTTGGCGGCGGAGAATTTATTCTCTTGCTTAACGCCCTTCTCTGAGACGTACGAGCTCAGGGGTTATATATTGATGGATATCAAACGCATGGAGTGAATTGCCTGTGTGGCATGCCTAAGTGGCAAATGATCAAGGCTTCTGTTGAAATGCAAAGTCTTGTGGTTGATGATCGAAGCACGGCCTTTGTGGCGTAGCTTTGTGTAACGTTTACTTCGCGAGTTTCACACCCCGGTTGTGAACCAGAAACGGGAGGAAGGACCTCAGGGAGGACATGCGTTTCTTTCTAGCTAGGGTGGTGTCAGTGACCTACCAGCCCTGACATTTATATACTTTTCACCTGTGTGGTTGTTGCTGTTGCGAGGCGCCTCGGTTTGATCGGACGATCCGGGTCCGATGGAGTCATTCGTTGGCTCATTTGCGCCCCAAAGGGCGGGGAAACGTAGTGTTCAGGCATTTTAATCCACATCGGTGGACCGGCCCTGACGATCCAAGGGTCACTCGAGCTCTGATCCTGAGACATGGTAGGCTAGATTGTCTCGAATCGGTTGAGGACTATCTTTTGCCTCGGTTCACAGACGGAAATCTAATTTCCAAATACGTGACATTTGCGGTTTTAATTGTAGAACTAGTATGGCGACATGATATATGGTACCCATGCCGCCTATGATTGATACTTATGATTTGAAGTTGTTTTATACACTATACACTTATAATAGTATCAAATGATTTCTTTTAAACGTATCAAGCATTCTTGGCTATTATAAGGTAAAAACCCTATCCGCCGGCTTGCGTTGCATTGTGTGATAGGACCTGGGTCTTATAATAGCTTCATTTTTCTTTATTTAGCATTGCGCTGTTTGTTTTATGCACTGGTATTCTTGGGAGGAAACCCGTTCCGTGTTATACGGCGTGGTCCCTTGATTTACCTAACTTTAAAATAAAGATTTATAACTGTTTTAGTTCTCACACCAGTCACATGACTGACCTGGAGTTTATTGTTTTAACCTAAACTCTGGGTGCCCTTATTTTGACACGGGCAGCTAGTAGTTTTGGTTTTGCAGATTTATATTCACAGGATCCTGGTTTACAGCTGGAACGATATCCGGAAAGCTTTGTATCCGTATATCTCCTTCTAGTTGTGTATTGTATTATTTTCCGCTGCTATGTGTTTAAATGTAATCTAAATCTCTGATATTTCTGTGTAATATTCATTTATACTCTGTATATTCTTGTAATCTGATGCATTGTTGTAATATATAATGAAAAGTTCTTTCGTCTGCATTCTGTTTTGTCTTGTTCTCAAACGATAGGGCGTTTCGAACGGTCTGGGTCGGTTTAGCGACTGGTTCGGACCGAGCGAAATTCCTTTTCGTCACAAAACGGTAGCCCTGTGATAGCGACTCGTTGTCTACCATCCATCTTGAGTCAATCGAGATACGTGAAGCGGAAAGGCGGAGAACTCCAAAAGACCATATACTTGCTATCTAGTTATGGTTGCGGATGGCCATAGGATAGTGGGGCACCGGGGGCCGGCGTATAGTTCTTGATTTACAAAGGGTGCCTTTCATTAGTTGAGGGAGGGGTCAAGTGGGACCATAGCCACTGGAATAAAAACAGACCTTAGCATCTGCATCGACAGATATCTGAAAGCTCCCGACCGAGTTCTATATTCCTTGATTTGCCTTGACATAGGATTCGGGTCGCACATTACAGGACATGTGCATCTAGACAAGCGATAACGATTCGCGATACATGCGTGGGGAAAGTTTAGGAACATATACCACTCTAGGTAGTGTATCCTAGACTAAAGGGCAACGTTCAGTAGATAGCATGAACCCTAGATTGAATCTAGGTAATAAACAATAAATGTATGCCTGAAGGCAACCGAAACAACCAGGATTGGGATCACGTTAACGTTACTAGTCGGAACACTAGTTAGGTGGTGCAGAGACATAGAAACCATAATAACAAGTTAATAGCGAAGCGGAGAAAGTATTAAAGCATATCCAGTTTATCTTGTCTTAGCATATCTTGTGTTAATCTTATCTTATCTTGTTGACCCTATCATCATGGTATTGTCTTGTATTCAGTTAATTCATGTCGTTTTGTTTTTCCCTGTTCACATGCTAGAAGTAACTGAACTTACCAGACTTTATGTCTGACCCAGTTTTCTTTCGTCTTCTTTTCTTCCGTTCCCCCCCCCCCAGGTAGTTAAGGAGGGGATAGTATAGCTCAGATTAGTTTTGGGACGGTTGCTCTTTTCAAGCTTGAAGATTCTTGGATACATCGGCTTTGGATTGCTATGGCTGGCTTATGTTACATTGGGGAATATAAATGTATTTTTATGCTTCTTTATTTTGTAAGACAGATGATACTCTGATATTGGAAAACAATTGTTGTACCAATTATTTTATCAATAAAGTGAAGTTTTATTTTCCGCTGTTTTAATTTTGTCTGTCTTGTAATTTATCTGCATCTTTTACCCTTAAATGCTCTAAAGAACTTAGTGAATTCCCTTTGTGAGTGATACTAACGGATGTGGGGTGTTACAGTTTCTGAAGACACCATTCACAACAAACCCAAAATCCCATTTGATATTAAATACAAGGCTCTAAATAGAAAATATATCGGCTTATATTCAATATCAAACACTACAACCAACAAATATCGTATTGGAAGTATCGATATATCTTTCAAATTTCCATAACAATATCTGTATAATCACGAAATCCAACATCGAAATATTCCGAAGAAAATTTCGATTCAAATCCATTCCAATTTATATATTGGAAATCCTGATCATTTTTAAAACCATTTCAAATCCAATTTATTTATTTAAAAATATTGGATTATAATTCTAGTTAATAACTAGTTCATTTTGATAAAAATCTATTTTTATCTTTTCAAATTTGGAATTTTTCATCCCAATTCTTTCCAAATCATTTCTTATGATCTTACACTAATTATTGTTATTTTTAATAATTTTATCAAGGCCCGTACAGCCGATTTCCATAAACGGTCATCGAACTGCATTTACAACGACCTTTTCTGAATTTGATTTGGACATAATTCCGAATCCAATTGTTAGATTTCAAATATCTAAGAAAGCTCTTTTCGATATGAACCCAACGGTTCTGGTTTTAGGAAAATCCGACGGTCGGATCTCCCGTAATGTCCATTCGAAGTCAATGGTCGAAATTCGCGAACTGCCGCTGCGCGGCGCGTTCTATTCAGGTCATTATATATATAATATATATATTATATATTTCCTCAATTTCCATTTAAAACGTATTTTATAAATCGTTTTCAAAATGATTTCAACTTCATATTCAATTTCAAACCAGAATTTAATATTCCATATCATCGACATATAAATGATAGTATTTTCAAAACACTAGATTTTTAAATCAAATCCTTTTCAAAATTCATTATTAAAATGAATAAAATCGATATAAATATCGTTCACGTCAAGATGGCGTCGATCTACTCAACACATCTTTATATATTTAAACATATTCTTGTCCATCCCAAATCTGACATCAAAATCAGATTTTGATTCTTTTACTGAATATTATTTTAAAATATTCATTATTTTAAAATATTCTTTCCTTCTGAACTGGAATCAGACACAGTCAATTACCATATAATTTGATTATATGGATTTCATACAACACATGTACACAAGAACAATCAAACACAGTCAACCATCATCCAGAGTGCATTACACAACTGTATAAGAGTTAAATATAAATAATCAATGCTTATAACAGCTTGTCAACCCATCGATTGACATACAACTAAATATTGGGAGTAGTGTATGTCCAATATCATCCCAATACCCGTGTGGGGTTTCAATCAACAAACACTGAAATTATTTGTGCTGTTGGGCGATGTGTAAAATATATCGTCCCAATAAATATCAGTCAAATGGGTGTGCATAAACAAATCGTCTGATTTGTAAATTAATATTTATTTTATTCATATACCCATTAAAAATTATATTTTTAATGATAAAATATTTATTTGGTTCATTTACACAATAAAATGATATTTTTATTGTTCTAAAATATTTTAGAAAATTTTGGCGGCATAACGGCGCGGTACTAGAAACGGGATAAGGTCTAGCCTTATCCCTCGCCCAATAATGGCGCACGTCATACACAAACCAAATTCTAATCAATTCGTTCAACCAAATAACCAAATAATCCAATCAACCAAACCAAACAATCAAACAAGTCGTCCATGGTCTATGGACGACGGGGAACAGTTCATATATGCTGTTATAAAATAAACAACTATAACAGAAAATTATACTGAGGAGTTCTCACCTTTGGGATCCACTCCTCCATTCATTATGTCCGAACGGTTGGGATTCCTTTTTGGTCTCAGTCCGTTCCTAAGTCATCTGTTTTACACAGTTGATATTAAAAATCATATTTTTCTTCTAACTCTACACAGACAAAAAATCACCTTTTAGTAACACGATGTTTATATTTTAAATATTACATTCTTATATCGCCATTTTCTATATAAAAATTATATTTTTACATCGCTACTTCATTATAAAAATCAAATTTTTATATTCGTTTTTCGTATAATAAAAATCATATTTTTATATTATAAAAATCATAGTTTTAATATTTTACATAAACAAAAATCATACCTTTCTCTAATCAAAAATCAAATCTTTCTCCCATCAAAAATTGAATCTTTTTATTGTTAAAAATGAAATATTTTCAATGTTAAAAATCATATTTTTACTTTGTTAAAAATTCATCTTTGCCGTGTTAAAAATCACATCTTTTTACGGTACATACATATATAAAAATCTCATTTTTTCTTTATATATATTAATAAAAAAAATCATCACTTTATATTCATTAAAATCATTGCTTTATATTTTTAAAGTTATATATGTAAAAAAACTGAAAATTAAAATCAATGTAAATAAATAAATAAACTACTTACAATTTTTCGGATGGAGGAGGGTAGAGGAGGCTGCGCTGGGTCGGGCAGGTGGTGGTGGGTGGCCAAGTGGTCGGCAGCGGTGGAATGGGGTGGAGGCGCAACTAGGGTTTAGGAATTTGGGGGTTACCGGGCTAGGGCTGAACGGAGGAAGGAGGAGCGATTGGGGGGGGGGTGCGATGGAGCTTGGGGGGCCCTAGCAGCGGTTACTGCGGCGCGGGGGGAGGGGACAGGCGACGGAGTCAACGCACGTTTCCCTTTTTCTTTTTATGAGTCGGGGAGAGAGAAGGTTGGGGAGGGAGGGTGATAATATATATATATATATATATATTAATTTAATTGATTTATTTTTAAAAAGTAACTTGGGGTGCCTTGGCAGCGGTTGCAGCGACAGGGGGGAGGGGGCAGGCAGGGGGGGAGCTTGGGGGTGCCCTGGCTGCGGTTGCAGCGGCGCGGGAGGGAGGAGGGAGGGGGCAGGCGACGGGGTCAACGCACGTTTCCCTTTTTTTTTATGAGTCGGGGAGAGAGAAGGTAGGGGAGGGAGGGTGATATAATATATATATATATTAATTTAATTAATTTATTTCAAAAAGTAACATGGGATTCTCTAGCAGTGGTTGTCGCGGCGCGGGGGGGGGGGGGGGGGGAGGGGAGGGGGCAGGCGACGGGGTCAACGCACGTTTCCCTTTTTCTTTTTTTCTTTTTATGAGTCAGGGAGAGAGAAGGTAGGGGAGGGAGGGTGATGTAATATATATATATTAATTTAATTAATTTTCAAAAAGTAACTTGGGGTGCCCTGGCAGCGGTTGCGGAGGCGCGGGGGGGAGGGGGCAGGCGACGGGGTCAACGCATGTTTCCCTTTTTCTTTTTTTCTTTTTATGAGTCGGGGAGAGAGAAGGTGGGGGGAGGGAGGGTGATATAATACATATATATATATATTAATTTAATTAATTTATTTTCAAAAAGTAACTTTGGGGGCCCTGGCAGCAGTTGCGGCGGCGCGGGGGGGAGGGGGGCGATGGGGTCAACGCACATTTCCCTTTTTCTTTTTTTGAGTCGGGGAGAGAGAAGGTAGGGGAGGGAGGATGATATAATATATATATTAATTTATTTTCAAAAAATAACTTTTTGCTTCAAACTCCAAACCGAACCCACCGACGGCCGTCCCTAGCTAATTACCCCCATTCCGAACATAATGGAATATATTTCGTAACCCAATTCGGCTGTTAAGATCAGTTTCCTTCAAAATCAAAATATAAATCTATATATTGGATTTGAACGTACATTTCATTTTATCGGGGCAACATACGGACCCCAAAAATTCCATAAAAATAAATATGGCTATGTTTAGACGGTACGGTCCTAACAAAACTAATTTCGTCAAATTTGGAGACTGTATGAAGAATAGCCATTTTCCGGTCGATCCAAATTGACTAAAACTGACAAAACACGTTTTCTTGTGCCACTCTCACATATTGATTCCAAAAATTATGAATTTTGGAATATAGCATTAAATTGACGTCCAGGATCCAACAAAAGTGGTTTCTTCGAAAATGGAGGTGTTTGCAAAATTTCCATTTTTAAGGGCTACATTTTACATAGCGACCATTCTGAATTTTCAACTGGGCGTAACTTTTTATTCCCATTATGAAATTTCAATTTTTCGGATTCATTGGAAAGATATTTTCAAATAGATTCAAATGTTTTTGGTTTTGCTAAAATCCGTTTTATTTTGAATCTTGTACATTCATTTGAAACTTGAAATCGAATTTTCAAACTACTGCGCCATTTCCAATTCCTTTTATAATTAAAAATAAATATTTATATTCCAATGTCGATTCAAACAAATATATATGTTCTAATTCTATTCAAAATAAATTCTAGTCATTATTATTTAAAATAAATCATTTTAAATATTCAAAATTCAGCAAAATTGCCAAAATAAAATTTTTAAATTGGTTCTGATTTTCTGGGTTGTTACAAAGATGATAGCAAACTGTCTTTTTTTTTGATATCTTGTGTATTCAGGGTTATCAATGACATTTTCTTATTTATTTGAAGTCGTAACAGACGGTATAGACAGAGTGCCTTTCAAATAGTCTTGAAGGTCATACCCTTTCCGGGCAGTTTCTACTTGATATTTCCATGAAATGTAATTCTCTTCATCAAGAACTATGGTGATTATCTGACTTTTTGGTTTAATAAGGGTACAATGTGGTGTGGTATACTGAGTTAACATTGTTTCT
Organism: Allium sativum; assembly: GCA_030737875.1. NCBI lineage: Eukaryota > Viridiplantae > Streptophyta > Magnoliopsida > Asparagales > Amaryllidaceae > Allium > Allium sativum. Next base: position 157,950,843 of record CM060912.1, read on the forward strand.
TGATGTTGCCGAGGTTATATCTTCATCATTTCTAGCCATGGTCGATCAATAGGAAAGAGAAAACCTTATTCTTGATGGATGAAAACTCGAAAGTTCAAGAATGGCATGGTAAATCCAAGGATTTGCAACCAAATTAAATGAGAAAGAATAATGTATCAATGCTACCATATATGCTATGTAAAGCGGGTTTATAGCCATATTGTTTAATGGGCCATATTTCATGCTAATTGTAATTTACAAACTGCTATAAGTATGTAACTCACTCTATACAATAAAACAATTTGATTGTGCAATAAAACAAAAGCATTTCATTAGTTCTCTAATATGGTATTGGAGACTCTAATTGCTTAACAACAATCCATTGATCATCCATCAAAGAATTTTCATCATTTGGATCTTCTCATCCAAGATTTGCATCTCATCACTTGAGAGTTGTTTCTTGATTAAAAAAGAAGTGCATCGCCAATCAAGTCTGGTTGCAACATTCCCTTACAATCAAATTTTTTGGTAAAAAGAAACCAGAATCTCGATTGAGCTGATCAAGAAAGCTAAGAAAATCACGACAATTGAAATAATTGTGCCATCCACAAATTCTCATCAAAATTATCTCTCAAAATTTTCGGTAACATTTTCCATCACACAAGCATTTTGGTTACAGTAATTATTTCAAAACTATGAACTTTACTGAAAATTTCAATTCCAAGTAATTAAGTTCAATTTCCTATATATGCTTTATCGTTGTGTTGCATGACTATTTTCTTCATCATAGTGGAAGGAGAATCCACTGCATCACCAAGATCCAACCAGTTCAGTTCAGACAACACTTAGGATATGTTCAAGGCCATAACAAATCACAAATCTAGCTTATCTCAATACAATTGGATGAATCCAATTTTCTCTTTTGGAAGATGTGAATAGAAATATCAGTCAAGGGATATGGATTAGAAGATTACATCTATGGAACCAAGATTGTACCAGCAAAGTATGTCAGAGATAACAAAAATAATTTGACTCTAAATCAAGACTTCACTACTTATCAAAGACAAGATAATCTTGTCAGTTCATTGCTTATGTCATCTGCAGTTGCTTCTCTCATGCCATAATTAATTAGGTGTAAGATGTCTCATGAGATATGGTCAACATTAAAAAGAACATTCACATCTCAGTCACCAGGAAAAGTGTTGCACTACAAGAAGAAACTACAAAACATAAGGAAAGAATACTTAAGCTTGAATAAGTATCTTATGAAAGTTAAAAATCTTTGTGATCAACTTGCATGTGCTAGACACAAGGTTGAGGAGAGTGAACAAATTCTCTACATTATAGGTGGTCTGGAAGACGAATATAAGCTGTAGTAACTTTCGTAACATCTATTGAGCCAAACCCATCCTTAAAAAGTGAATGCTTAAAACTTCTTGGTCATGAGGGAAGATTATTACAAAAAAAAAGGGAACACAATTTTGAATATTTTGTGAATTACACAGTCAAAAACAAATTCAAGAATTAGGAAAAAAACAAATTACTCAAGAAATTGGAACAATACCTACTAGAGGGGTGGTCAATCCAATAGAGGAAGAGGAAGAGGAAGAGGAAGAGGAAGAAGAAGAGCTGGGAGATGGAATCCCAACAGTAGACCTAAGTGTCAAATATGTGATAAAATTGACCACACTTCCAATAGATGCTACTTCATATTTGATAACAATTTCAATGTGAATCCGCAAGCTAACAACTACGGAAACTACCAGCCTAATGCAAATCCAGTTAGTAATACACCTGACAGCAAAATTAGTCAATAGAGCACATCTCATATTGCCAAAATCGATGATATTCAAGATGTAGCATGGTATCCAGGCTCAAGCGCCACTCGCCATGTCACAAACAGTCTGAATAATGTTAATCTTAGAAATAGATAATACTAAGTTAAACATGTTCTACTTATGGGTAATGTAAGTTTACTTTTATCACTCATGCTGGACATGCTTGCATTAAGGATGTCAAACACCTTTAACTGAACATTCTTTTAAGAGCACCATATATTAGTTTTTTTTAATAAGTGTGTCTTAGTGTGCTATAGATAACTGTATATTCTTTTAAGTTTACACCAAACATTACCTAGTTAAGGATATTATAACTAGAGAAATTCTGTTGCATGGTAGAGAAAGTAATGGACTATATAAATTTGACATTGAAAACTCAAGATTTACTCAATCCCGCTGTAATGTGATAGAATTAAACAAGAAAGAGGATTATATGACATTTGACATGTGGCACTATAAACTTAGACATCCAAGTATAAAAATGGTAAGATAAGTATTGAATGAGAATAATGTTTTAGTTAGAATACCCATCTTATGTATGTACTTACTGCTAAATGGCAAAAAGTCACAAACTACCCTTTCAACTTTCTGAAACTAAATACATGAAACCATTGGAGTTAGTTGTTGTTGACCTTTCGGGACCAGCACCAACTGACAATGCTTATGGTTTCAGGTAGTATATCCCATTCATTGATGCTTACTCAAGATTTGTGTGAACATACTTTTTAAAATTAGAGTTTGAAACTAACAATGCAGTTACGCTGTTATTAGCTAGTGCAGAAAGACAATTGAATCATCAGGTAAAAATATTTTAAAGTGATGGTGAAAAAGAGTTTTTACCATTGAAAGACTATTTTAATAAGAAAGGCATTGTTTACAGACTTACATGTCCAAACACATCTAAACAAAATGATCTCACAGAAAGGAAGTACAAATATGTTGTTGAAACTGGCTTTTAACACTGCTTGCACTAATATCATTAACACTAAAATTCTAGCCAGATGTCTTTGCCACAACAAGTATTTAATAACAAACTACCAACAAAAGTATTACTACTCAAGTGTCCTACTGAAGTATTATTGTATTAACAAAAGTTAAACCAGTTTACAATGATCTAAAAATGTTTGGATGTTTGTGCTTCCCTTACCTGATACCATTTAATAAACACATATTTGACTTTAGATCTCAACCATGCACATTTTTTGGGTATGCTTCCAATCACAAGGGTTACAAGTGTTTGTATAGCAGAGGAAAAATATACATATCTAGGCATGTAGTATTTAATGAAAAAAAATCCATTCATCTGCCTAACATACAAGACATCAAAGAACAATTATTACTCAAGATACTCTATTCTACTCATTCCTGAACAAGTTGATGATATTGTGTGTGCCACATTCTAGTGATAATACAACACACACACAAGTAACACAAATTGTCAGTACACCTCAACACACAATATCTAGCTATGGATCAGGTCAAGAGTGTGTGATTTCCACTACTAACAAAGATGAAAATTCACAACATCAAAGTGATGGCAATGATCAAGGCAACAACTCAGAAAGCACTCAAAAGGAAGGAAGTAGCAGTGACAACCAAATGCAGAATAAGCATCATATGATGACTAGACCAAAAAGTGGTATATTCAAACCAAAGATTTATTACACTGAATTCAATGAAGAAGAACCATCCACTTATCATCAAGTTGTGCTTAATGATAAGTGAATATTAGCTATGAAAGAGGAGTTAAATGCGCTAAATAGAAAACAAACTTAGTGTCTTGTATCACTACCCAAAAATAAATATCATAGGGTAAAGTGGACTTATAAAATAAAAAGAAATGTTGATTGTATCATATCTAAATACAAGGCAAGGCTAGTAGCCAAAGGATATTCATAGCAGTGTGAAGCTGATTTTAATGAGACATTCTCACTTGTTTTGAAACCAACCACTATTAGAATATTACTAACTACAGCCTTGCATAAGAGCTGGACCATCAAATAGCTTGATGTAAATAATGTTTTCTTAAATGGTGATTAAAAAGAGGAGATCTACATGGAACAACCTCTTGGGCTCAAAGAAAAGACAAATGAGAATCTGGTGTGCAAGCTAAACAAAGCTATATATGGCCTCAAGAAAGCACCACGAGTGTAATTTGACAAGCTCAAAACAACATTATTAAAGCTTGGCTACAATCCTACCAAGTCTGATAACTGAATAATATAAAGTTTACCACTAACAAGGTTACTTATGTACTAATTTATGTTGATGATTTTATAATTACCGGTAACAATGAAAGTTAAATCAAGAGCATAACTGAACAACTAAACAGTGTGTTCTCTGTTAAGGATCTGGGAGAACTATAATATTTTCTGGGAATTGAAGTCTCTAGAACAAAGGAAGATGAATTACATTTAAGACAAAAGAAATACATTTTAGAAATCTTAGCCATGTCAAAGATGGACGAAACTAACTCACTGCCTACTTCTATGATAACCAATGGCACTCAGTAAAGAAAAAGGTGAACTCATATACAATGAAAAACAATACAGAAGTATTAATCGAGCAGTGAATAGACATATCATATAGTACGAACACGGAAAGCCAATTTATGAAAATACCATTAAGTGATCACTAGAAGGCAGTTAAAAGGATACTAAGGTATCTTAAGGGGTCAATCAATGAAGGACTGGTAATGAAATCATGTAACAATTTCAACATCATTGCTTACTCAGATGTAAAGAATCAAAATACAACTTCCAGATAAAGTTTAAAGATGAATATCGTAGTATAACAAGTACTACTGCTGAAATAATGTAGATACAATCTCTACTAAGTAGGCTAAAAGTTAAGACAACAAACAAAACAACTATCTGGTGTGATAATCTATGTGCTATAGCTCTGACTGCAAATCCATTCTTACATTCTAGAACAAAAGCATCTAGAACTGGACATCTATTTTTTTCGAGAGATGGTACAAAAAGGAAAACTAGATGTCAACCACGTACCTTCTAGTTACCAAACTGCAGACATTATAACAAAGCCCCTCTCGACGCACAAATTTGAAATTTTAGGAGATAAGATTTATGTAAGGGAAATTGTTCCAACAACATCATCTCAAAAGCACTGCAAAACTTAAATCGAAGACTTACAAAGAAGAGGATCAGCTAAAGAAGACCGATTGCAGTAGATTCACAGTTGAGAGCCATGAATCACCACAAAGGCAGCTGCTACTCACCAATCCAGTCTTAGTAGCAAAGGGGAAGAAAGATCTATCAAATCTGAAGCAAGTAACTTATTTTCTTTTGCCATAAAGACTTTGCTAATTATGGCAGGGGGAGCCATTTCCATCCTTTCTTCAAACCCTAACTCGTTGTTAGGTTTGAGGAGGGTATAAGAAAGAATAACATATCAATGCTGTCGTATATGCTAAGTAAAGCAAGTTTATACCCATATTGTTCAATGGGTCGTATTTCAACCCAATTGTAATTTACAAACTGCTATAAATGTGTAACTTCCTCTGTACACTAAAACAATTCTATTATGCAATAAAATATAGTTAATTTCTTGAATATGAGTCCGAAAATGACATAGGAATAAAATTGCTTTGAATTTGGTGGAAAATATTAATTTAAAAGGTGCACAACAAACACAGAATGGTTAGATAATGAGTTCATAATCAGATAACCAAAAAGTTATTTACAGCCAGTAGGGTGGCGATGAAAACTCTTCGATCTCTTCCTAGCGAGGCATATAATTATATAGCAATCAATAACGCAGGACTTTTTGATTATCGAAAGATACGTTCTCCAATGATGAAATTACTTTGAGAAGAAAAAGAATTAACCTCAATCTTTGTTTATAAAATTTTAAAATAATTTGATCAGAGAAATTTTTTTTATATGTTGTTAGTCTATTTTCTCTGATACCATAATGAAGTTTGCATGAAAAACTTTATTGAAATGTTTGAGTCTTGTGTACAATGGTTTTGATGCAATGCAACAACCACTATATATACAATTGTACAAAGAAAAAATAGTAAATAGACTTCAGTGGAAGTCAGGCCCAATCTTTATGAAGGGAGATGTAGTCTACATCTTTTCATGGATATTCAAATCGATACCATGTTATATAAAATATCTTCTATGAAGAATAATCGCTTTCATTAGATCTTATGATAACAACCAATACCATTAAACTATTCACATCGTTGATATGTTTGGAAATAGAAAATCCATGATCGTGTGATATATGGCATATCAATTATATAATATTAACAAAAATTGGTCCTTTCAATTTTTAGTTGATACTTCCTCTACAAATTATTCTTGTATTGGAGGTATGGGCTAGTTGATTGCAGATTTTATATCAAAGGAATAAAATTATAGGGTTGAACTGAAGCTAAGTTTATTTATATATTTAATAAAGGGTAAGTTTGTCTCAGGTTCAAAATAGGTTTCAAAATACACAAAAACTCCTTATCTTAAAATTTTGTAAATTAGGTCCCTATTTTTCGAAGATCATAAAAAAAATCTTGAAAATTCAAAATTAACTTCAACAAATAATAATCATCATTTTCATGCATTAAAACTATAAAAAAAATGAATAAAAAAAAACACGCTCCAGTATATTACAACAAATAATGCAATTATTTGCAATTGTTCCTGATATTTCAGCAATATTTGCATCAACTACAAAAAGATTGCTGAATTATCAGCAATATATTGTAATAATTGCAAATTTTGCAGCAATTTTAATTTCGCCTTCAATTAGTTCAGTTTTTCACCAAGTTTTAAATACTTGCTGATATATCAGTAATAATACACAATTATTGCTATATATCAGCAAGTATTCATCAACTTAGCAATTATGTATAATAATTGTTGATATAATAGCAATAATTCAAATTGCAGCAATTTTTAACATTGTTGGTGATATATTAGCAATTATAGTGAGTTATTGCTGATATATCAGCAATATTTCTCTGTAATTTCTGATTTTTAAGTTTTTTTCCAGATTGCTCACCTGTATATTTGCAATTTTTTTGATTTTTTTATACAGAAGCGCCAAAAAAATGTGAAAAACATGTAACAGCCAAAAACAGGGACCCGCTTTACATGAAACTTAATGGAGGGATGCCGCTCAAAAGACCTTCCATTTTAAGAATGTGTGCCTAATTTTCACTTTAATAAATATTATAGGAATAAAGTGTTGGAATTCTTAAAGTATTGAATGAAATATACTTTGTCTATTGTTCCATATCGCGAAAATGAATAAGTTATGCAAGTATATAAGGCATTTCCTAGTGAGGAAGTTAGGGCCTTAGGGCACCCAAATGTTTGCTTCGTTGTGATGAGGGAAGTCATGCTTCATCACCACATATGCGCGCTCCGCCACCGTCCGTCCGTCCGTACGAACTGAACCGGGCCAGTTTGGATAAGGGTCAAATATGACCTTATTTTTACTGGGCCATTATTTAATAGTTTTGGGCTTCAAACTAAAACTAGGATGGGCTTAGGACAGTAGTGTGATGACGTGGTCATTAGGTGAGGAAGTGAAGAGCTACGACCTCTAGAAAAGGGGAGATGCTTAACAGTTGCACTTGAATGGACGAAATCTATAGAAAAAGAGAGGATGCATGTCTGTTGTGAGCGGGCTACTTCCATTTACAAGTGGATGCGTCTTTTGGCAGACCATTGCTGAATAGGAAGGAAATACAAAAGATGCGACCAGTTATGCACATGGCAGCAAGTAGGTTTGGCGAATGGCAGTGACGAAAAAGGTACGGACGCGACTGTACGAAGAGGTACGGATGCGACCGTTCGAAGAGATGTAGATAAACTATAGATAAGGAGGAAAACTGATCATTTTCCTCACTCATTACAGTCTGAATCTTCCTTCTTTCTTCTATACTACTCTTATATAAAATTATTGACATACTCATTACAATCTCGTGCAAAATACGTCTATTGTATCTTGGGAGAATTTTGAAATAAAATTCTTAAGGAAATTGTTACAACAAGCCTCGAACATCATCCAGTTAGATTTCTAGTTTATTTGTATATTTATATACATTGATTCTATAGTCTTTCCATCCTCTACTTTGTGCTATTTCTTTAAATAGTATAATGTTGTTGTTGTAAATTGATTACAACATACTTTTTGCTATCATTAGCTAATATTGGATTCCAATGTAATGGAAATTTGACTTATAAACTTTCGTGACAAGCTTATCATTGATTATTCTCTGTTTTGGTATGCTAAGAATTTTATTATTTTCTTAGTAAAATAAAGATCGTAAGAGTTGAATTACACTACAAGAAAAACTGAGATTAGCGACAGATTTTTAGCAGCGAAAAATTCCGTCCCTAATTAGCGGCAGATTTCCATGATCTTTGTAAGAGAAAATATTTTGGATTTTATATGTTATCCTATTATAAATTATTACCGTCGAATACTAATTCTGTCGTAAATCAATGGAAATTGCAGCTCTTTACCGTCATGTAATATTCAACGATAAATTCCGTTGCTAATAGAGTCAGATTACCGTCGACATAATTTTGAAGCTATTTTCTTGTAGTTTTCCAAGAGATTTGAAACGAATTTTTATATTTATTATTTATAAAATGTTTTAAATTTGTGTTATTGCTTAGTAATTAATTAGTAAATTTTAATTTTAAATAATTAATGTTAATAACACATTAGTAATTAATAATAAATAATAACCATTAGAAGTAAATAAAATTCAATAGCTAATGCTGATTTTTTTTAAAAATAACGCTGATTTATTATTAATTACTGTATAATATAAATAAGAGGTAATATTAATTAATAAAATACATTGTTTTTTGATGTTTATTAAATTTGTTTTGACAATCAATGATTATTTAATAGTCTTTAATATGATTAATTAAATTAATATCAAGAAATTATTAACAGATATTTGCTTTTAAGAAATTGATTGGTACGTATTATCTGATAAATAATTAGTAATTAAGAAAAACAAAATGATCAAAGTTTAAAAATAAGAAGTTAAATAAATATTAAAGAATTTTGATATTCAAAAAATTCAAACATTATCATACAAGTTATTATTTTCATGCATATTAATGTACTATTAAATAATTAATAATTGATATGTGATAGTTAATATAAGTATATAATAGTTATTATAAATTAATATCTACGATTAATAATTAGTTGTTGGTAATCTATAAATAATAATAAATATTCAATTAGTTATTAATTACAGCTGAGCATAAGATTTAAGTAGTGCACTTATCTCTAATATATTATGAGACAACACATTTTCAGTTTATAAAGATCAGAATTTAAACTGTAATTAAGATTATATATACATATATTATATCATGTTCTTTTATACTGGTGTAGAATGTGATTTCAATATTCATGTTTCCTAAATTCAATAAGTATCGCAATTATCTCTAATATAATATGAGACAACACATCCTCAGTTTATACAATTCTAAGTTATATATATAATGTATGTATATAAATACATATACACAATATATATATATATATATACATACATTATATATGTACATATATATGTATATATGTGTGCTTTTTTTATGAATTTTCATAATTCTTTACTTGGTCATATAAGATAAAAAGATCTTCTACCATGTTAATAAACAAACCGAAAACATAGCCTGCAAGGTTAAAGATTACCATCCTAATAGCAGAAATTAAGAAAAAAAGCCAAGTCATAAGAATTCAACTTGATTATTTTTCTCTCAAACTTTTACGCACAACAGGAATGAAAAAGCTTACACAGAGAAATGAAGAGGAAGTTTACGTTGCCATAAATAATTACTAAATAATTAAGAGGTAATAATTAATAATATAGATTAACATGTAATCTTTAATAATCAAAGATTTGTAAATAATTTTGAAAAGCGCGCACATAATTAATGACCAATAATTAATGTTTATTCGTAAATTATGGTTGCCCTTGTAATAGAATGTTATTGATCATTTATAATTAATATAACAAATAACTATTCATAAATTATTCATAATTAATGATAATTAATAATCACTAATAACTTGTGATAATTATTTTGTTAGTTCCCTCTTTTGTTTAAGTGTAACGACATCTAAAACATAAATATAAGTTAAAGATTAAATATATTTATTATTTACAGCAAAAGATTAAATATATTTATTATTTATGGTAAAAAGACTAAATATATTTATTATTTATTAAAATATTATAGTAACAAATAATTTAAAGTTAATAACAAATATTAAAATACAGTTAAATAATTTATAAAATGGTAATTAATAATTTATAGTTGAAAACTTAGAAGGGTTAGTTATCCACAGTTTATAATAAATGATTACAAATAAATAATTTATAATTATTGTTTATTATCAGTAAATAAATTTAATGTTTTATTATGGTTAATTTTGAATAGTTAATCACACATAATAATTTACATCAAATTTTGTTTGGTGCAAGCTAAAACTTTTAGCTCCAAATTCAAAATTTCGACTTAAATTTTGGCAATAATTGGCTCTAGGAAGAAACAATTTCATCTTACTAAAAACGTAGCCGACACAAACCGTGGGCTCCACAATTTTCACGAGCTTAAAAAAAAGCAAAAAATTGGGGATGAAAAAAATGGCGATAGAAACCATTGGGAAGGGAAACTAGGGTTACTCCGCCGCCTTCATTTTTTGTCTGTTTCTCTTCTCTTCTGCCTTTCTTCATCACGATGCCATTTTTTACAGATCCCCAATTCAATTTCAGATCCAAAGTAAAACCGCAGATCCAAGTAAAACATTTCCTTCTCATTTCAATTTCAGATCCAAGTAAAACCGCAAATCGCTTCTCTCTCATCCATGGTCGGCCTCTCTCCCATTCATCGCTGCGAACCGCAGATCCGAGCAAAACCGCAGATCAAGGCCTCCTGTTATTCGTAGAGCTCCGATTACATTTCTGGTAGCTTCTTATTCATTTTTGTTTTTGTTTGTTTGATTTTCTAGATCTAGTTTGGTTTTGTCCACAATTTTGTTTGCCCGATTACGTCTTGTTTTGACAAAGGTGAGACAGAGTATGTTAGTGGACTAGTGATGAGAACAAGAAGTTAACGGACGAATATTCGAAGGTTCCTAGATTTGGATGTAAAGAAGAGTACTGTTGGTATCATGATTATGGTCGCAACTATAACAGGTAATTTCAGCTTTTGATGTCAATATCCAAGAAATTATGTTATATTTAATTAATCATGGATGTTTGAAATTTGATTAGGTCCTTCAAATTCTAATTCTTTTATGTTATACATAATTCATATCAATTGTCAATACATGTTATAACATGGACATATTTCACTAGTATTGTAATCCTGTTATGGTGATGGAAGATTTTCTTTTGTTAGCATACCATAAACACTGAATTGGTTATTATCTAAGAATTGGTATACTAGTTCATTCGGCATGATAGTTGTTAATTTATCATTTACAGTATGGTAAAATTTGCATAATGTTATTTCAAACTTGATGGTGGTGACTCATTTATATTTTTCAGCTTCATATCTTGTTTCTACATTTGTTCAAGAAGCAAGTGATTGATTTGTTTCAAAAATTCTATTTAATTAGTATTATTTGCATTTTGTTTCACTAACGTCTTTTATTAGATGATCTGGTGAAATGTATATTAACGCATCATTATGGTACAAAAATTAGAATTAATATAAACTTAACTTTTCTATTTTTGGGGTATATGATGATTCACCCTTACTAGTGTAACAGATGCTGATTTATTGTAATATCAACCTTTGGTATACTTACATTATTGATAGTGGTAACCAAATTTGTTTTTTGTTTTATTGTTAAAGATGAAACGATAGTGATATATTAAAATAGATAATATTTTTTTGATGATACAAAGTAGAAAGGGAATGATAACTCAACAACAACAAAGGCAACTAAGCCTGTAGCAACTACTACATTATGCATCTAAGACATGGAAACTATCCAGGTGAAGTTTAATATAATGTCGGGAAATTAATATTAAAAAATGATAGATCTCATGTGAGTTTAATGACATAAAATGTACATTTACATGTTCGATCAACAAAATAGACATAAAGCATTTATCATTGGTTACTATTTCCAAATAGTCCATATAATCCAATTAAGTGAAGAAGCCAAATTTTTTAAATGGTTCAAGCATAGAAGTATAGCAAACAACTATTTTTGATGATTCAGAAGTAGAAAGAATATTCTAAAACAATTTTATTGTCATCAATAGTTGCAGATATTAGTACATTTTTATCTAAGAGCAACTTATGAGGCAAAGCTTAAAATTGATGAAACCATTCAAGTTGCACGCTTGCTCAGTACTTTTCATGGGTGTTATCAATACAAGTATGTTGAAAAAAAATTACATTGATATAATCTGAAGCGTGCTATCCGATTACTCACATTTGGGTTAATTTTATTTTCAGATCTCACCTTACCAGCATTGTTCGGGCAGAAGCATTCTCTCATATTTGTCTACAATGAGGAATTAAGGAATAGTGGTTATGTTAGTGGTATGTACACCTTATGTTTTGTGAACTCTTCGATGTAGTATCTGGTTTGGGTAATTAATGCTGCAAGCCTTGTTAGACTTTATTTTGATTATTCATATATTATTTTTATAAAAAAAAAAGGATCAAACACTTTTTGGTTTATTTATTTTGTATCTTATTTGCTGCAGTATTTTGTCATTGATTGTAAATGACGTGTATTATATTGTATTATTTTGTGTTAACCGTATTTTGTCATTGATTGTAACCGTCTTTGCATATAACCCATCTTCTCATCGGCTGTCTTTGCACATGTCCAACGGACGTGCGTACGTAATGGTGTGTGTGTGTATATATATAGGCAGATCAGCAGGGAAATAACAGCGGATTACCAACAAAAAAGTGAGGTTAAGTTTACTTCAATTTTATTTCCTCGCTAATTCCATGGCAATTAGTAAGGGTTTACCAACGTCTTTTATAAATAATAATTTATTATAAATTACTTATCCGTCGGTAAATAGTCGGTAAATAAATTAAAATTAAATTAATAAATAAAATATTTTTTTACTAAAAAATAGTAAAATGACGGAAAACTCATGCTATATTCCGTTGACACAATTACCATCATGGTTTTTACCGACCACCAAGTTACGTAGGAAATCCGTCGCTAAGGACTATTTAGCGATGGATTTGAAGCAGATTCTGCCGCTGCTATTTGCTGTTTTTCTTGTAGTGTTATCAACAAAGGCTACTATGCACAACGCCTGATCCGTTCAAGGGAGATGGTGATGATTTCACAAAATGGCAAAATCAAATGTTGTTTTATCTCATCAAAGCCTAAAGACAGACAAACTAGAGAAAAAGACACAGCTAATTTTCTTTAAATTTACACATGGAATCGTCAAGACTTCCTATGCCGAAACTACATTCTTAATTGTCTAAATATAGAACTATATAAAGTGTTCTAACTGCACCAGACAGCAAAATCCTTATGGACTGCACTTGCATATAAATACAAATTGCAGAATGTAGTTTGAATAAGTTCATCGTTGACAAGTTTATGGATTACAAAATGGTGGATTCCAATTCCGTAACTAGTCAAGTGTAGGAACTCCAACTCATATTTATGAACTTTAAGCAGAAAGACATAAGTTGGAGATTCCTTGTTGAAGCGATAACAGGTAAATTACCATCATCCTGGAAGGACTACCGCAATAATAAAACACAAGAAAAATGAGATTTCCTTAGAAGATCTTATTGTAAGACTCAAAATTGAGGCAGACATTCACGGAGTAACCAAATAAAGCAAAGAGGCATTTGTTGCAGAAGAGTCAAAGGAAAAAGGGAATTTCAACAAGAAAAACAAGAGGAAGTTCTTGCTAAAAAGAAAAGTTCCTAAAACAACTGCAAGGACAACAAACCAACCAAGAAGTTTGATGGTGAGTGTTGCGTTTGAGGAAAATTAGGACAAGCCGCTAGAAATTGCAGTTACAAGAAGTAAGGCAACTCAGAGGTGAATGTAGTGGACAACATGGAATTGGTTGAGTCCAATTTTTCAGCTATTATATCTGAATGCAACTTGGTGCAGAATCCTAACCAATGGTGGGTGGATATAGGCACTACTCGTCTTGTATGCTCTGACAAAACCATGTTTTCTATATACTAGAAATTCGATCACAAAGAAAAACTCTACACGAGTAATTCTGCAGTTTCCATGATCGAAGGCATTGGCACAGTAACCCTTAACTTTACTTCTGGAAAAACTGTCAAGTTGAATGATGTAATGACCCGAATTTTCATACCCTTTGAGTCGACTAATGACACCACACGTCCAACACAAATTGCATAGAAATATGAAACATTAATAGAAAGAAGATACAGGATGAGAAATAGAAAGAAAGAGAAATTAGAATATAAGAAAATGAAGAACACATTTCTTACAGTGAAACGAATAAAACATATTAAATAACATAGCTTTCGAAATACAAATCATCAACGTGATATATATACCATTATCACGGCACAATAGCTATTTCTGGAACAATTATAAACACCTGTTTCCAGATACAAACATAGTACACAGCGGAAAACATGATAGTCTATAGCTAACCGATGAAGCCTCATGCTTCCAACTCCACCAAGCGAACCTGTAAAATCCTGACTACTTGACTGCCCGTACAAATTTGGGCACCCAAGAGTTTAGTGTAAACAAAACAAAATAAACTCTGGGTCAGTCATGGGACTGGTGTGAGTAAACTCCAACCATTTGTTTAAATTTCAAAAATACCTTTTCAAAAGAAATGATGATTGTAAGACCGATCCACACATAAACACCGATGGTTTTTACCTTACGATAACCAAAAATATTTTTGATATCAAATCCGATGATATTATAATAGTGTCTACATCAAATAAATAGAAATCTAGCGGAACGCTTGCGTCTCACGCTCCATATATAATATAGAACCGAAAACTGCAAAGCTCTTATTGGAGATTGGATTTCCAACATAACAAGGTATGGAACCACCTTTCGATAGTGTATCTCTAGAGGGGAATACACTGGGATCAACAAAAACGTCTTGCAACCCGGCCCACACATGGCTGGCCACTCATTTAACTTGAGTGGTTCGAGAATATTATCACCAACGGTTGTGATCAGCAACCGTTATTGATGTGCACGTAAAATTGCACATTTATATTCACATATTTATTTTTGTTAAATAAATAAATGAACATTTTTGGGTGTTTTATACGATCAAACCATATTTTTAAATATTTTCAAAATCATCACTCATTTTGGGAAAAATTGATCACTTATGCATGTTTTATTTTGTGATTGCATTTACTTGTTCTTTGTTATTGTCTCTAATAGGAATTTTGGTGCACAAATAATGCATACAAATGAAAATTTGGAGCACAAATGCATGCATACAAAGGAATGAAGAGGAAATAATTCTCATACATGATCATGGAGGACCCCACCTCTCAAATTAACCTCTTTCTCTTAAATCTTCTTATTAAAGACTAAGTGAATGAGACAAAAGGCCTCATGCATCCTACATGACTCATTATGGCTAAGAGAGGATTAGAAGCTTCATGAAGGGTCATTTTGGGGATTTCCCATTATGAGTGATTAGGGTTTTAGGGTTTGTGATCTTGTATATATACCCCCTTCATGTTCATTTATCCATCCTTTTTCTTGGATCCTCTCTTTTATCATTTAGTAGTTTAGTTTAGTTCATAGCTCTCTTTTATTTTAATGGCTACTTAGCCATTTTCTTTATGTAACTTCTTTGCTTTAATGTAATTTAATTTCTATGCTCTTTACATTCATGTTCATAGCTTAGATTTACTTTCATGCTCATAGCTTAGATTTACTTTATGTTCTTAGTTTAGTTCTCTTCTTGTTTTACTTAGTTTTTCTTAAATTTTGCTTAATTTTCTAATGTTGAAACTTGCATATGTTGATATTACAACACATATGAGTGGCTAATCCCTTGATTTAGGGGTAATGATGCTCTCTAACTTTGTGTAAGTTCAACATGTGTATGATTTGTGATCTTTAATATGTGCTTCATGTTAGTGAATATTGATGTGAGTTTATACATATGGGTTTGATAGGTCATGTTGCATTTGCAAATGATCTATGCTTATTAAATATAAACACAAGTTACATCAATATTTGCTAAGTGATTATTGATTTTGAAATGAAAGTATGAACAAAATTTGATGGTCTATAGTTCTAACCAATAGTTCATAGACCATACTTAGAATAGTTTTTCTTTAGTTTCATTTTCATGAGAATCATAAGTGGTTTAAATGTTGCATTTATATCACTTATTGAGATCATACATTGTATGTTTGACAACTTACATAAATATGAGAGTGGATTTACCTCTAAATTACTCTCTAATTTCATATTTAGCTCTCAACTTAGTTTCTAGTTTCATAGTTTTTATTAGAACAATTCAAAGTTTGGTTTAATTCGATTGAATAAAATTGAAATCACTTCTTTCCCTGTGGATCGACTCCTACGTATTACAATAGTACGCCGTGCACTTGCGGTTATTTCTAATATTCGTGCGATGGTTTTCTAATTCGATAGAAAATCCGTTGTAGCGAACAAGTTTTTGGCAAAAAAAAAAATCATTCGTAGTTGCATCATTAATTCACATTTAATTTTTGTTTTGCATTCATCTCGTTTTGTTTTCATTTTCTAAGGACATTGTTATATTTTGACAAATTGGTTTATTTCTAACGGATTATTCCTCGGTGTCTAGACTACGGCAGAGTAATAACCGTTTATAAATATTACGGTGATTCGTAAATATTATATCGGTTGTTCCTCTGAAGGTACTTAAACCTTCGGCTGCATTGCTAGGGTGATTCCTGGTGCACCGATAACTCCTGTCCGTTAACTGGCTGAGAAATCTTTTGTTGAAATTAATCAAACCGTCATTATATAATTTTAGAAAATTTGTAAATAAGTAGTTTGCATTCATATAGTTGCATTAGGTTTATGCATATATAAAAAAAACCAAAAAAAAAAATTCTAAAAAAAAGGAAGCCTTCTTTAAAATGTCTCAATTTCCTTATTCCTGCGGATTTTACGATAGTTGTGAAAATCAATATAATCCATATAATTTTACACCAAATTCATATGGATATTTTAATAACAACTATTGTACAAACAATTTGTATTTTACACCATCAACTTTTCAAAATTTTCAAAATAACTCCGAATTTGCACCACATAATTTTCAAACTAACGATCAACCTTCAACTCTTGAAACACAAATTGAATCTTTACTTGAAATGGGCACACAACAAAATCAAAGAATAAATGAATGGTGTAATTCATATTTGTGCAACAATTCAAGTCAAAGTTTTCAAAATAATCAAAATTTGAATTCACTTCCAAATTCAAATGATTTTGATTATAACCCTTGCCAAATCAATTTCGAACTCCAAAATGAATTTCAAATTCAAAATGAAAATGTGAATAATTTTTCAAAGGATTTTGGCAATGGGAATAATTTCAATGATGGTGCGATTAATGATTTTTGTTCTCAACAATTTCAAACTACTCAAGTTAATAATTATAAGTTTGATTTTGTCGAGCAAATGAATGAAATTTTTGATAATCACACGGATTTAGTATTTGAAACATACTTGAAACGACGTGACCAACAAAATCAAGTTTCAACGTGTGATGAGTCGAGTAATAATCCATCTTTTACCAAAATCGATGATTTTGAAATAACAACTTTTGAAATTGAAAATGATGATCTTAATGAAGTTGTTAATAATACGGTAATTGAGTTGGAATTCAATTCTTTTGAGAAGGTGGAACAAAATTTAAAATTCGATCTTCCTTTTTCTGAAAATAACGAATTTCAAACCACAACTTTAGAATTTGAAAATGATTTTTGCAACGAAGTTGTGAATAATTCAAAGGACGATGAATTTGATGAACACAAATTTTTTGGTCTTTTCGATGATGAGTTGAATTCTAAACGTGTAGAGTTGAATCACCATTTCGATTTTCAAATCAATATTTTTGAACAAATTTTCAATGATAAATTTGAAATTCAAATTGGTGAATTTAAAAATGAATCTCAACCATTTATTCAATCTACCCTAAAAACCATCGAAAATAAAGAAACTCAATCGATTTTTAATAAAATGACATTTGTTTTTCTTAATCCACGTTCAAATTCGAAATATTTTACGATTTGGTTTTTCGAGCTTAAGCTGTGTCTCTCACACTTGAAGAGACAAATGAATCGGTCTTTAGAAGACCGTTTCATTTACTTCTTGTCAATATATTTTCTGATATACTGTAAATAATTTTTTTTCTTTTCTCTTGTAAATATAGCACATATTTTCAAATTTTCCTTTTCTTTTCTCCTTCCACTTGGGTTGACTGTGGGGACACAGTCAAAATCAAGTGTGGGGGGGAGTTTTAAATTTATTTGTTTTTGCATAGATTTCAACTTTCTTTTCCTTTTTCATCCCAAAACAAAATTTCAAAAAAAAAGCATTTTAATTTACTTTTAAATGGGCACGATGAAGTTGATATACGGTTTTGGTCGTACGATTAAAATATTTGGAATTTTACTTCTCTTGACGGATAACGAAAGAAAAGTTTGAAATATGAACAAATTTGGTGTAACTGGTTTATAGGGAGATTCGTAGGTGATGAGTATGAAATGTTTTCTAAATTGTAATCCGATTAAATGAATGGTTAATTTAGATTACTTACGTTAACATTTTAGATCGTTTAAGTGAAGTTGTGCTAAGATATTCTCGCTAAACTCTCTCTCGTAAAAAAAAGAAGAAAAAAAAGAGAAAAAAAAGATAAAAAAAAGAATATATTTAATAATCCAAGGGTATCCAACATTGCTGGTACATCTGGCGTTGGTGTGCAAACCCGCCTAGCTCTATCCGGCACCTTGTTGACAAAGTCAGCGTCGGTATACCTTGGTCTCATTTTATGAGTTGGACACCTTAGGATTACTGACCCTCACGTAAGTCGTAGTGCAGTGTAGGGGTGGTATACCTAGGTATTTGTAAATAATAATAATGTAAATATTTTGTAATAAAGAGAGAGTTAGCACTTGAAATCCAGACACACTCTTCACTTATTTGACCTAACTTGCTAACCAAAAGTAAATAAAGATACCAATGTACGATTGTTGATATCGATTACAGAATCCATTTCATATTTGCACTATGTTTCTACCAAAACAACTGGCCAAGCTAGAGGAGTTTGTAGCGATAACTGACTTTTGTTTGAAGTTTTGATTAGTAACGGACTTAAATTTCATAGTGACAACCCAAACTTGTGTTAACTCCTTCGTGTAAATTTAAAAGTAAATTACCCATTTGTAAATAATCTTGTATTCATCTTGTACATATTTTCTAATCTTGCATTTTGTAAATATTTTTTTTTTTTGCATTTAACATTTGGATTTTGTGGGTAGTATCCGCTGAAAACCCTCACGAGACAACACTCGTCCTACTGGGGACACCCAGAGGTTTAACGGCTTGTTGCATACGCTCAATGCAATCGTGCTCCCTACGAAAACGGATTTATCTTAGTTTTTTTTACTTTATTCGAGGACGAATAAAAAGATAAGTGTGGGGGTATTTGATGTGCACGTAAAATTGCACATTTATATTCACATATTTATTCTTGTTAAATAAATAAATGAACATTTTTGGGTGTTTTATACGATCAAACCATATTTTTAAATATTTTCAAAATCATCACTCATTTTGGGAAAAATTGATCACTTATGCATGTTTTATTTTGTGATTGCATTTACTTGTTCTTTGTTATTGTCTCTAATAGGAATTTTGGTGCACAAATAATGCATACACATGAAAATTTGGAGCACAAATGCATGCATACAAAGGAATGAAGAGGAAATAATTCTCATACATGATCATGGAGGACCCCACCTCTCAAATTAACCTCTTTCTCTTAAAGCTTCTTATTAAAGACTAATTGAATGAGACAAAAGGCCTCATGCATCCTACATGACTCATTATGGCTAAGAGAGGATTAGAAGCTTCATGAAGGGCCATTTTGGGATTTCCCATTATGAGTGATTAGGGTTTTAGGGTTTGTGATCTTGTATATATACCCCCTTCATGTTCATTTATCCATCCCTTTTCTTGGATCCTCTCTTTTATCATTTAGTAGTTTAGTTTAGTTCATAGCTCTCTTTTATTTTAATGCCTTCTTAGCCATTTTCTTTATGTAACTTCTTTGCTTTAATGTAATTTAATTTCTATGCTCTTTACATCCATGTTCATAGCTTAGATTTACTTTCATGCTCATAGCTTAGATTTACTTTATGTTCTTAGTTTAGTTCTCTTCTTGTTTTACTTAGTTTTTCTTTCATTTTGCTTAATTTTCTAATGTTGAAACTTGCATGTGTTGATATTACAACACATATGAGTGGATAATCCCTTGATTTAGGGGTAATGATGCTCTCTAACTTTGTGTAAGTTCAACATGTGTATGATTTGTGATCTTTAATATGTGCTTCATGTTAGTGAATATTGATGTGAGTTTATACATATGGGTTTGATAGGTCATGTTGCATTTGCAAATGATCTATGCTTATTCAATATAAACACAAGTTACATCAATATTTGCTAAGTGATTATTGATTTTGAAATGAAAGTATGAACAAAATTTGATGATCTATAGTTCTAACCAATAGTTCATAGACCATACTTAGAATAGTTTTGCTTTAGTTTCATTTTCATGAGAATCATAAGTGGTTTAAATGTTGCATTTATATCACTTATCGAGATCATACATTGTATGTTTGACAACTTACATAAATATGAGAGTGGATTTACCTCTAAATTACTCTCTAATTTCATATTTAGCTCTCAACTTAGTTTCTAGTTTCAAAGTTTTTATTAGAACAATTCAAAGTTTGGTTTAATTCGATTGAATAAAATTGAAATCACTTCTTTCCCTGTGGATCGACTCGCACTCACTACGTATTACTATAGTACGTCGTGAACTTGCGGTTATTTCTAATATTCGTGCGATGGTTTTCTAATTCGATAGAAAATCCGTTGTAGCGAACAGTTAACGAAAGCATACAGAAGCGAATAAAATAAGATGCAAAATGAAATTTCTCTAGATCAGGTGATAATACTCCTAATGGGAATGACCAACTTGGCCATGATGCCTGCCCGATTTTTGTCATTTCCCGAGTGATGAGGCTTAAGGTCACGATTATTCTTTTACAACATCTTGCCACCATTTACTTTGAATGCCACATCGTCAAACATTCGTCTAGATACGTTGTCCCGGGAGTGAACAAACCGAAGGCACCATTTTATTAATCCATCTTAGACAATTTCTATCTAGGGTTAACAGAATAGACCTTGCACTTTACTCCATCTTCAATTATCTTTAACATAAGTTGATTCGTAATGCTTATGCCAATACGGAGTGGTTTTCCGATATCAAATTTGATCCTGGTCTCTCCATATCGACAACGGAGGTATAAAATAAATCAAAACTTTGATAGCCGGTGATTTAACTATTAAAGGAACATCCATCCAACCAACGACCCTATTTCCAAATGGAAATTCTATCAATCAACCATCAAGCAATACTGGCCCCTTTTATATAAATTCCTTATTATATTATCAACTCCAAATTCCCATCTTTCCTATCTTTTCAGAGCTCGATTGTATCGCTCTATTCTTAGGAAACATTTCCAATATCCTAATTTCTTTATTCGAGAAAATATCTCTTATTCCAATTAGAAAACATTTCTAAATATTCATGAATCCTTATTTTCTATATTCTGGAAATATCCCTTATTAATATGGGAAATTATTTCCATGTTCCATTTACTAATTCCTTGTTGACCAATTCATTTCATTTTCTATGCATAGAAAATATCACTCATTGTATTTGAGGGAACATTTCAAATTTTTTTAAATTAACGTGATGTTACAAAACATCGTTATTGTAACTCAAACAATTAATCATTTATGTAACGAACTGGGATTTTCGACTCCGAAAATCAGCACAAAACTACAAGTTGACTATTCAGACATCGGAAATTCCTGATCATTAATAGAAAGAAGTTAGAGGGTGAGAATAGATAAGGTAGAAAATTAGAATAGAAGAAGATCACCATAGAATAGAATCAGAGTAATACGAATCTCACAGCGGAACGAATAAAATATAATATATAACATAACTTTGCAATAAAATAGTATATATATAATAACATTATCAGAGTACAACACTTACACACAGCGGAAATAACAATAGCTATATAATCCTGAAGCCTCCTGCTTCAAGCTCTTCCAAATATATATGTAAAGACCTCAACTACTTGACTGCCCGTACAAATTTGGGCACCCAAGAGTTTAGGGAAAATAAAACAAAATAAACTCTGGGTCAGTCATGGGCTGGTGTAAGTAAACTCAAATCATTTGGTTTAACTTTCAAAATCAATTTCAAAAGAAATGATAATCGTAAGACCGATCCACACATAAACACGGATGGTTTTTACCTTACGATAACCCAAAACACTTTTGGAAATCAATACTTCTCTGATATTATAATAATGTCTAATCACAAGTAAATAACAATCTAGCAGAACACTTGCATCTCACGTTCCACATATATAGTTTACAAACAAAACCGCGGGCGCTTATTGGAGATTGGATTCCGACTATGACAAGGTATGGGACCACCTGCCGATAGTGTATCTCTAGAGACGGATACACTGGGTTCAACAAGAACGTCTTGCAACCCGGCCCACACATGACCGACCACTCATTTCGCTTGAGTGTATCGAATGTATATCACCAACGGTTAGGAGCTACCCACCATTTCCCGAAAAGGGACAGCATCGAAAATAGATAAAAGAATGAAATGGATTTTCTCTACATAGGTGATATACACCCTAATGGGAGCGACCCACCTAGCCATGTTGCCTGCCTGATTTCTGTTATTTCCCGGTTGATGAGGCTTGAGGTCATAACGTATCTTTTGGAATATCTTTCCACCATTCACTTTGAATGCCACATCGTCATACCCGCCAAATCACAAATTGATTTCCCCAAAAATACCATGGGTATAAAGCTAAGAGAAATGAATTCCTCCGCCACCAAACGTAAGTACGTTTGAAGAGATCAACTTACGCGATCCGTTGGATATACTTTGTCAGACATTCGTCCATTCTCGTTGTCCTGAGACTGGACAAACCGAAGGCACTATTCTGTAAACAGGATAGCCCTTGCATAACTCCGTCTTCAATTGTTTTCATCATATTTGATCGCAACGCTAATGTCCATACAGAGTGGTTTTTAGATAATGAATCTGATCCTGGTCTCTCCGTATTGACGATGGAAAAATGCTCAAAAACTTCGATAGTCGGTGATTTAACTATCAAAGAAAAATAGGTGTACAACTAACGATCTTATTTCCAGATGGAAATTCGATCGATCAATCATCAATAAACACTGATTTCCTTTAATTTAATTTATCATTAATTTATTCATTTCCCATTTCTCTATATTTTTAAATCTTTATTTTCTAAATTTAGAAAATGTACTTCATTAATTATTGGAAACATTTCCGTATTTGCTCCATTCCTTATTTTCTATATTAGAAAACATTTTTGATTTTTATTTGGAAAGCATTTCCAAAACTCTTTCATTTGTTTTAAACAGATGTTTAAATATAACGTCGCTATGCGAACTTGAACCATTATACTCATCAACTAAATTCACTTAACCAACCTTCACTATCGAATCCTACCCATCCCTTAGTTAAAATCGAGTCAATCAAGTTGGGGGTATAACTACCTCTCAAACCTTAACAGAACAACAATTCTAACCTCGAAATAAACAAAGTTCACCCTTTTAAATCTTTTAACCGACTTCCTTACGTAACTCGGATTCTATTTGTGAATCCGCTTTTTTATTTTAAACATTGATTATAACTATAGCGTTATAATCCCTTCTTCTTAAATATATAACTTCAAAATATAACTTTTATTCCTTAATTTAATTAAATAACTAAATAGACAATTTATGAAGAAATCATTAAATCTTGATTAAAAACGGAAAGTGTACTTCCCCGAATTCGATATAATCGAATTCCAACGTATAACTATCTTTCGAAAAATCTCTATTCGATAACTCCTTTTCGAATAAACTATATTCGACAACTCTTTCTTCGAATAACTATATTCGATAACTCTTTCTTCGAATAACTATATTCGATAACTCTTTTCGAGTTATTTACATTCGATTAACTCTCTTCGAATGTTTTACATTCGATTAACTCTCTTCGAATGTTTTACATTCGATTAATCTCCTTTAGTATAAACTATATTCGATTAACTCCCTTAATTCTATTCGAATAAACTATTTCGAATAACTCCTTTGGATTAACTCATTTGGATTAACTCGATTTGATTAACTCATCTTGACTAACTCAACTCGATTAACTCAACCTGATTAACTTACTTGATTAACTCAACTTATTTAACTCCTATCGAATAACTAATATTCGATTAACTTATATTCGAATAACTATGTCTGTTTTAACTTAATTTCGAACGACTAATATTCGATTTAACCCCATTCGCTTGAATCTAGATCGCAGCGATCACAATGGTTACGCCCGATTCCCTCAGGAAACATCCGACCGTCGTAGGCTTTCTACAGCCCTACGAATTACGCTAGCAGTCGTACGGAATGACAACTCATCCTGAATAACTATGTTTGACTAACCCTATCTCAAATAACTATATTTGATCAACTCTAATTGAATAATTAATATTCAATTAATCCTAATTCGATTAACTATGTTCAATTTTCTCTATCTGGTTAACTCTTACTGGTTAACTCTATCTAATTAACTCTAACTGGTTAACTCTAACTGATTTACTCTAACTGATTAACTCTAATCAATTACTCTAATTCGATTAACTCTAACCGATTAACTCTTAATCGACTAACTGTTCGTCCATATTTAGTTTCAAATATCGATGCTGATATCGATTCTTACTTCTCTATATAAGTCCTGATTTATACATTCTATTTATCCAATGATAAACATTTTATTTAATTTATAAAACTTTATTTATAAATTAATCTTTTTACTTTATCTGTTAAAACAGATTTCCCTTAACGTTCACTTTGAAATCGTATTCTGTTATGCCCGTGTGCGAACCACGGGTCTAAATATTCCTAGTGTAAAATTCTCTTTTTATACGATTCTATTCATTTTTCAAGTATTTTTTTTTATAATCTATTTATTTTCGAAATAAATATTTCCTTTATAATTCTATTTATTTTCCTAAATAGATATTTCTTTATAATTCTGTTTATTTTCTAAATAAATATTTCTATTTATAATCTATATGTAAATGTTTTACAAATATTTCCTTTTCAATTCTATTTGTAAATGTTTTACAAATACGTCCTTTTTTTCACAAATATTTCCTCTTTGTATTTTATCATATTTATTTCCCTAAATAAATATTTCTTTTTATAATATTATATTTAAAAATGTTTCTTTTTATAACATCTTTTGATTTTATAAATATTCCTTTTTCAATATAACATTAAAATTTTCCTTTTTAATCTTCCAGTATTCCTTATGGTATTTAACGTACCATATAACAATGATCGGTATCATTCCAACATATAAAATCAACAACAGATTTCATATCACATCAAATAACACAATATATGAAAACAGTAAAATAAATGTTGAGGAATCCAGTCTGATTCCTCCGACCTGTTTCCCTGCATCCACAGATGTTAAACAATAAAATTAACATCAATTTCATTTCACTATGAAATATTTTGCTAAACAGCATCAATATTTGATTAACGATTTATATCTATATTGTTATCTATATTTTCAACCAATTAACCAGCTGTTCAACCAAACAGCCAACATACAGCAAACAACCATCATTTATAAATTCTAAAAATATTTTATAAAAATATAAATTGAGCAGAGTTAGTGAGATTTACTCACATTGGACGATCATCGTGAACAACGATAACCATCGCTTGATTTTGACGAATAATTTATTTCGAAATAAATTGTAACGAGCACCAATCCACTCCCAGTCAGTTCCATTGGGTAGTGTCCGTCCATACGATCCTATCAGATCGTGTTTTGCTGAATTTCGTTAACGTATGGATAAGATGTGCATTTTATAAGTTAACAACCAATTTAACTTAAATAAAAGAAATAATGGCTTTACTTTATATTACGGCTCATCACCCTTCTAAAGCCCATTCACCCTTCTGCACTTCTTCTCCAACTACCATCGCACTCCAGTAAAGCGATTCAGACATTTCCGCAACTTCATCCCCCTCGTTCATCTTCCACCCTTCGCAAAATCAAACCATACCGCCATCGATAAACTCCTCTTGTAAAACTCCATCACCTCCTACTACTAAGACCCATTTCGCACCCCCCAGCCATTTCCATTTGCTCATCCTCTCCTCACGACCACAGTATGACTCGCGACATCCACGGTGTCGATCCTCACCACAAAAACCATACAACTGCCAAATCTCTCCACGAACACATATCCGGTAACAAAAACTCGTATCGACGCTTGAATCGTTCGATACCTCGAACCCTAGGTCTACTGTTGAAACCCAGTACCCCAAAAATGGATGTCGAACTCATCATAACTGGTATGAGTTGAAGAGATTCGAAAAACAAATGAAAATATCATTATTTGGAGATTTATAGAGTTCTATTTGGATTTCTTTGATTTTTTGAAGATCTCGAAATGGTTTGCAGAAGAAAAACTAGTGGCGGCGGGTTCTTTTGACCAAAGGAGAAATGAATTTGGGTTTAAGAAGTTGGTAAGGTATTGACAGGGAGGAAAAAGGATTTTTTTTATTGATTATTATATTTATTTAAAACAATCGTTATCTGAAATCCTCATTTAAAAATTCCTGCAATCACATACGATATTCAAAAATCACGAAACTGGACATGCACCTTCAGTTCGACATTATGGACCCAACGAAACTGGTTTCGTCGAATTCCGACTCCGTTTGCTCATGCAGCATATTTTTAATCGTCAAAATACTGACTATTTTTCACATTAAAAATCCGCACGGCCACATACTAACTTCAAAAATCATGAAAACTGAAATCTAGCAATAAATTAATATTGTAGATCCAACAAAATTAGTTTCGTCGAAAACAGAGGTCGTTTGCAAAACTGGCTATTTTTAAAGCTCTAAATAACCTATTTAAATATATAAATATATTTAAAAATAATTAAATTTAATGTCTAAAAATAAATATTATCATATATTTTCACAATAGAATATCATACAGCTCCAATTGGATTTATAACTCGATATTTCAAAATTCCCAGTTATATCGATATTCGATTTATATATAAAATCCTTTTATAATATAAATATATACTTATAAATTCCAAAGGAATTCCATAGCGACTTTTCTAAAATTTGATTTGGACATAAATCAAAATCTACACGATGAAATCCTGATTTTTCTCTTCCATCAGAAAAATATACTTCACCAGCTCTGAACGTTTCTTGTTTCACAGAAATCCAATTTAAAACGGACCCTATATATTCAGTTGAAGTTCAAATCGCCAAATAGCGAACTGCAGCGCCATTTCGAGCTCGATTATAATTATAATATAATTATATGTTCAAACTTCGTTTATATAATATATTCGTTATTCTAATTCAATTTTAAGCTGAATTATATATATTTTAAATTGTTCAGTTCACACCATATCGTCAATTCACTATTTCCGACTATTTTAGAAATAAATATATTATTCTATTATTTATATTAATTAAATATTCACTATTATTTAATTCTTTTCATTTTAAATAACCAAACCATTATTTAAATAATTAAATAAATTATTTATATACCGTAAAAATACGGGTCGTTACATTCTTTCCCCCTTAAAATAATTTCGTCCTCGAAATTGCTAAGGTAGAAAACAAACCCTACTAACTGATTAAAAATTATTTGTTTAATTCTTAACTTCAGTTTCAATTGAACCAATTTAATTTTATTAATTAATTCTTAAAACGAAAATTTTCAAAAATTCTGAAAATATTCTAACACCTGGAATTTTCGAAATTTTTTGCCAGCACCTCCTTTGTACCGGTCAATAGTTCAAACTCCAACTCGCCTCTCTAGGCCTTCTCCAATCCAAAAGAAAATCAAATAACGAAGCGCCTTGCCAAATAGGCTCATAAATTCCCAAACTCATATAAAAGTAAACGTGTACCTTTTTGTCGGACATATCATTATATCCATGCACTTGCTTCTACTCAATACATGCTGATCATATATCCATCTATACCAATCAATTTCCAATCGATTTCAAATCAATCAAATCTCAACACAACTGTTCGCTTATCCAAGACAAATTCCATTTCAAACCAAAGTTCCATTCTTGATTCCAACTCCTAACTCATCAATCCAATACCATTTCAGATTTCTATATCACAATTCAAAATCTGATTCAACTTGATATATTATATTCCAATTCAATTTCCAGTTAATTGGTTTCAATTCAATTTATATTTTCTTTCACCAATTTCTTTAATTTATTTTTAATTCATAATATCTTCCTGGGAGTTTTAAACAGTTTCATTTTCAAAATCAATACTCCTTTTCGAAAATTAAAACAACTTGTTTCTCAAAACAGTTCAAAACAAAATCTTTGGTAGTAATCCGTCACCTAGAACTCGAAAATGAATACTGATAATGTGGCCAACATCAACAGAGTTATTTCCCAACTATCAAAGTGAGTTCAATAATATATCACTTTAAAAACCATTTTTAAACACTTCCATTTTGACATCAAATTCCAAAATATCATTCACGATGCTTGTAAAACAATTTAAAATCTCATAGGATTTTAAAATTATCATATATTTAATTCATATTCATTATCAAACACGTATTCCAATTTCCAAAGTTTTAATTTCAATTCTGATTTAAATTTCAGATTTAATTCACTTCGTAATACTTATACGAATTTTATTTGGTTATATGTATATATAACCTTCTCAAATAAACGATGGTAATAACAACCAACACATCCGATATACTATACTCATTCCAATATAAATCCTTTATATCAAAATATAATTTGAGTAAAATTATTTCATTTACCCTTTTTCAAAACATACTGTGTTGGTTCATCGTATTCGAGTGTTTAGAAACTCCTACCAATACAGTGGATCAAACTGATCGACCAGAACTCATAAACAACTCAACCAATAAATCTCCACAATATAAAATAATTTTTATATCAAATGACAAATACATTCACTTGTATATATACAATCAAACTCAATCTAGGGCATTACTAACCCTATCTCTACTGAGTCACGCCACAAAGCCAAGGTAATCACTTAACCTTCAGCTCTGATACCACTGTAACGAACTAGGATTTTCGACTCCGAAAATCAACACAAAACTACCATGTTGACTATTCAGACATCGGAAATTCCTGATCATTAATAAAAAGAAGTTACAGGGTGAGAATAAATAAGATAGAAAATTAGAATAGAAGAAGAAGAAGAAGATCACCACAGAATAGAATCAGAGTAATACGAATCTCATAGCGGAACGAATAAAATATAATATATAACATTACTTCGCAATAAAATAGTGTATATATATAATAACATTATCAGAGTACAACACTTACACTCAGCGGAAATAACAATAGCTATATAATCCTGAAGCCTCCTGCTTCAAGCTCATCCAAATATATCTGTAAAGACCTCAACTACTTGACAGCCTGTACAAATTTGGGCGCCCAAGTGTTTAGAGAAAACAAAACAAAATAAACTCTGGGTCAGTCATGGGACTGGTGTGAGTAAGCTCAAATCATTTGGTTTAACTTTCAAAATCCTTTTCAAAAGAAATGATAATCGTAAGACCGATCCACACATAAACACGGATGGTTTTTACCTTACGATAACCCAAAACACTTTAGGAAATCAATACTTCTCTGATATTATAATAATGTCTAATCATAAGTAAATAACAATCTAGCAGAATGCTTGCATCTCACGTTCCACATATATAGTTTACAAAAAAAACCGCGGGCGCTTATTGGAGATTGGGTTCCGACAATGACAAGGTATGGGACCACCTGCCGATAGTGTATCTCTAGAGACGAATACACTGGGTTCAACAAGAACGTCTTGCAACCCGGCCAACACATGACCAACCACTCATTTCGCTTGAGTGTATCAAATGTATATCACCAACGGTTGGGAGCTACCCACCGTTTCCCGAAAAGGGACAACATCGAAAATAGATTAAAGAATGAAATGGATTTTCTCTAGATAGGTGACATACACCCTAATGGGAGCGACCCACCTAGCCATGCTGCCTGCCCGATTTCTGTCATTTCCCGGCTGATTAGGCATGAGGTCATAACGTATCTTTTGGAACACCTGACCAACATTCACTTTGAATGCCACATCGTCATACCCGCCAAATCACAAATTGATTTCCATAAAAATACCATGGGTATAAAGCTAAGAGAAATGAATTCCTCCGCCACCAAACGTAAGTACGTTTGAAGAGATCAACTTACGCGATCCGTTAGATATACTTTATCAGAAATTCGTCCATTCACGTTGTCTTGGGACTGGACAAACCGAAGGCACTATTCTGTAAACAGTATAGCCCTTGTATAACTCCGTCTTCAATTATTTTCATCATATTTGATCACAACGCTAACGTCCATACAGAGTGGTTTTCAGATAATGAATCTGATCCCGGTCTCTTCGTATTGACGAATGCTCAAAAACTTCGATAGTCGGTGATTTAACTATCAAAGAAAAATAGGCGTACAACCAACGATCTTATTTCCAGATGGAAATTCGATCGATTAATCATCAATCAACACTGATTTCCCTTAATTTAATTTATAATTAATTTATTCATTTCCTATTTCTATATATTTGTAAATCCTTATTTTCTAAATTTAGAAAATGTACTTCATTAATCATTGGAAACATTTCCGTATTTGCTCCATTCCTTATTTTCTATATTAGAAAACATTTCTGATTTTTATTTGGAAAACATTTCCAACTGATTAACCCTATCTAATTAACTCTAACTGGTTAACTCTAACTGATTAACTTTAACTGATTAACTCTGATCAATTACTCTAATTCGATTAACTCTAACCGATTAACTCTGAATCGACTAACTCTTCGTCCATATTCAGTTTCAAATATCGATGTTGAAATTGATTCTTACTTCTCTATATAAGTCCTGGCTTATATATTCTATTTATCCAATGATAAACATTTTATTTAATTTATAAAACCTTATTTATAAATTTATCTTTTTACTTTATCTGTTAAAACAGATTTCTCTTAATGTTCACTTTGAATTCATATTCTGTTATGCCCATGTGCGAAGCACGGGTCTAAATCTTCCTAGTGTAAAATTCTCTTTTTATACAATTCTATTCATTTTTCAAGTATTTTTTTTATAATCTATTTATTTTTGAAATAAATATTTCCTTTATAATTCTATTTATTTTCCTAAATAAATATTTCTTTATGATTCTATTTATTTTCTAAATAAATATTTCTATTTATAATCTATATGTAAATGTTTTACAAATATTCCCTTTTCAATTCTATTTGTAAATGTTTAACAAATACTTCCTTTTTTTCACAAATATTTCCTCTTTGTATTTTATCATATTTATTTCCCTAAATAAATATTTCTTTTTATAATATCATATTTAAAAATGTTTCTTTTTATAACATCTTTTGATTTTATAAATATTCCCTTTTCAATATAACATTGAAAATTTCGTTTTTAACCTTCCAGTATTCCTTGGGGTATTTAACGTACCATATAACAATGATCGGTATCATTCCAACATATAAAATCAACAACATATTTCATATCACATCATATAACACAATATATGAAAAACAGTAAAATAAATGTTGAAGAATCCAGTCGGATTCCTCCGACCTGTTTCCCTGCATCCACAGATATTAAACAATAAAATTAACATTAATTTCATTTCACTATGAAATATTCTGCTAAACAGAATCAATATTTGATTAACGATTTATATTTATATTGTTATCTATATTTTCAACCAATTAACTAGCTGTTCAACCAAACAGCCAACATACAACAAACAACCATCATTTATAAATTCTAAAAATATTTTATAAAAATATAAATTGAGCAGAGTTAGTGAGATTTACTCACATTGGACGATCATCGTTAATAACGATAACCATCGCTTGATTCTGACAGACAATTTATTTTGAAATAAATTGTAATGTGCACCAATCCACTCCCAGTTAGTTCCAATGGGTGGTGTCCGTCCATACGATCCTGCCAGATCCTGTTTTGCTGAATTTCGTTAACGTATGGATCAGATGTGCATTTTATAAGTTAACAACCAATTTAACTTAAATAAAAGAAATAATGGCTTTACTTTTTATTACGGCCCATCACCCTTCTAAGGCCCATTCACCCTTCCATACTTCTTCTTCACCAACTACCATCGCACTCCAGTAAAGCGATTCAGACATCTCCACAACTTCATCCCCCTCGTTCATCTTCCACTCTTCGCAAAATCAAACCATACCACCACCGATAAACTCCTCTTGTAAAACTCCATCACCTCCTACTACTAAGACCCATCTCGCACCCCTCCAGCCATTTCCGTTTGCTCACCCTCTCCTCACGACCACAGTATGACTCGAGACATCCACTAGTGGTGATCCTCACCAGAAAAACCATACAAGTGCCAAATCTGTCCACGAACACAAATCCGGTTACAAAAACTCGTATCGACGCCTGAATCGTTCGATACCTCGAACCCTAGGTCTACTGTTGAAACCCAGTACCCCAAAAATGGATGTCGAACTCATTATAACTGGTGTTAGGTTGAAGAGATTCGAAAAACAAATGCAAATATCATTGTTTGGAAATTTATAGAGTTCTATTTGGATTTCTTTGATTTTTTGAAGATCTCGAAATGGTTTGCAGAAGAAAAACTGGTGGCGGCGGGTTCTTTTGACCAAAGGAGAAATGAATTTAGGTTTAAGAAGTTGGTAAGGTATTTATAGGGAGGAAAAAGGATTTTTTATTGATTATTATATTTATTTAAAAGCAATCGTTATCTGAAATTCTCATTTAAAAATTCCTGTAATCACATACGATACCCAAAAATCACGAAACTGGACATGCACCTTTAGTTCGACATTACGGACCCAACGAAACTGGTTTCGTCGCGACTCCGTTTCCTCACACAGCGTATTTTTAATCGTCAAAATACTGACTTTTTTTCACATTAAAAACCGCACGGCTACATACCGACTTCAAAAATCACGAAAACTAAATCTAGCAGCAATTTAATATTGCGGATCCAACAAAATTAGTTTTGTCGAAAACAGAGGTCGTTTGCAAAACTGGCTATTTTTAAAGCTCTAAATAACCTATTTAAATATATAAATATATTTAAAAATAATTAAATTTAATATTTAAAAATAAATATTATCGTATATATTCACAATAGAATATCATACAACTCCAATTGGATTTATAACTCGATATTTCAAAATTCCCAGTTATATCGATATTTGATTTATATATAAAATCCTTTTATAATATAAATATATATTTATAAATTCCAAAGGAATTCCATAGCGACTTTTCTAAAATTTGATTTGGACATAAATCAAAATCTACATGACGAAATCCTGATTTATTTCTTCCATCAGAAAAATATACTTCACCAGCTCTGAACGTTTCTTGTTTCACAGAAATCCGATTTAAAACGGACCCTGTATATTCAGTTGAAGTTCAAATTGCCAAATAGCGAACTATAGCGCTACTTCGAGCTCGATTATAATTATAATATAATTATATGTTCAAACTTCGTCTATATAATATATTCGTTATTCTAATTCAATTCTAAGCTGAATTATATATATTTTAAATTTTTCAGTTCACACTATATCGTCAATTCACTAATTCCGACTATTTTAGAAATAAATATATTATTATATTATTTAAATTAATTAAATATTCACTATTATTTAATTCTGGTCATTTTAAATAACCAAACCATTATTTAAATAATTAAATAAATTATTTAAATGCCGTAAAAATACGGGTCGTTACAATTTATTGACTAACCATCTTGATAATCCATCTTCACTATCGAACCTTAACAATACCTTCATCAATCATGAAGTCAATTAAGTTAGGGTATAATTACTTTTCAGACTTTAATTGAACAACGTTCTCAACTTTGAAATAGTCAAAGCTCACAACTTCAAACCAAATATCACTTATACTACTCTCAGATTTCAATATAAGAATCCACTTCTTTCACGGAAAAACATTGAATATAACAGTAGCGTTATAATTGTATTTGATTTATAAAACATTAACTATAATAGCAGCATTAAAATCGCTGTTTAGATCTAAAAACATCTGTTATAGTGACAACGTTATAATCATTGCTCCAAATATTTGGTTTATAAAAATATAACTTGTACTTATTAATTTCAACAAATAAATTAATAAGTAAATAAATAAATAATTAAATTTGATTCAAAACGAAAAGTAAAAATAACTACTTCCTTAAATTCGATATAATCGAATTCCAATAAATACCTCTATCTCGAATAATCTATATTCGATTTATTTTCCTAACTTCGGAATTTATCTACCATTTCAGGTTAATTCAAATTCCAAATTCACTTTTGAATTTATCCTTTCTAAATCATTACCAAATTCTATTATAACCATTCCGGTCTACCAAACGTTATCACACTTTATTTTATATTCCGAATTTTGAATTAAAACTCATCGTTTTCTTTTAAAATGATTATTCGTTTCCAATTTAGATTCATATTCCGAGTCTAAATTTCATTTAGAGATATTTCATTTGCAAAATATTTTCTTTAGACCATTAACTTAAATCGTGAATATATTTCTATTATATACAGTTTGATTTCATACTTATAAACATATCTTAAACTCAAATTTTATTTATAACTTCTATTTAGAATTATTCATACAAGCCTCATCTCTTTTTATTTCAATCATTTAAAATCTCGTTTAAATTTCCTTAATAATAGCTAAGTTTAAATCTCATTTCAAATATTGGCTTCAAAACTGATTTCCACCTTTTTCACATAAATTCAAATTTGAATTTATATTTCAATTTATCCAATGATAAATAATTCACTTGATTTATACTCTTGTTTATAAACAAATTCTTGTTTTCTCCATTTACATGTTTTTAATTTCAACTTTATGCGAAATTACATTTCTATTTTTGGAAATAAATTTCTTTTAAAAAAAACTCAAATTTCATTTTCTATATTTGAAAATATTTTATGGTATTTAAATACCAAAATTCTAGGGCCAGTTATATTTAAACACAACAAGATCAATCATAGTTAATATATCACAGCATATGTCACAATCAATGCAAACACAATAATGTAAAAGTTGAGGAATCCATTTGGATCCCTACAACCTATTTCCTTGCATCCACAGATGTTAATCAACATCAATAATATTAATTTCACATCAATATGAAATATTATAGCAAATAGAATTAATAATCAATCTATGATATAACTATATCAACCAAACAACCATCACACAGTATAAATTACTATAAATAAATTTAATACTCATTTATATAAAAATATAAATGAGCCAGAGTTAGTGAGTTTACTCACCTAGTTTTCCAGTTGATGGTTCTGCTTTTATTTCATTTAAAATCAAACGAACATCTGATTAAATCTCAAAATCCCTGCAGCTCGATTTCCGACCACATCGGTTCCGCAATATAGATCTCGTTGTTACGATTTTAGCATAATTGACATTGTCCGATTCTGTTGACAAATGACTAAGTTACAATTAAATATTCCAATATTACCGTTAATTTAAAGTAATTATAGTCGACTAAATTTTCTGATTTATTAACCTTAAATCGCGTATTAAGGTTACCAAAATCCTTCCCTTACCCTGTTGAAATGTAATCCCCTTCCATTTTCTTTCGAAACCAGTTAGCTTCAATAACCCACCATTCTATGTTCCTCCATATCTAGTTCAATACTAAGCTTCAATACATCAACTTCATAACCGTACCCGTACCCATATATTCTCACAAATATTGATGCCATTCTTGTTGGAATACCAGAACAACGATCCCCTCCTACCTCAGCAACAATGCTCCAACACCACCGAATCAATGAACTCCTCATCTCAATAGAACCAACCCCTTCAACTCATCACCCTCCCTCCCACTTGCATCGCACGGTAGTCCTGGTCTTCACAGAGTGTAGTGAGCAACGTTCCTTGTTGTCAGAACACCTCAGAACCACACACATGTTTTTAAACTAATCCATCTTTCTTTAATCCGCTGTTAAGACCCTTCTTCGCCATCAAATTCAACCTGCTGTACTCTTCCAATATTGAACAGAACCGAATTCCCATCCTTCTCTCTCCCGCTAGAGACCACCGCCCGGCCAACTACCATCACCAATATCCTCCCCATCGGAGCCTCAACAACCTCCACCCTGTCATTTGCCACCCCAGCCTTCCTTAGAAATCAACATCTACCCTCCAAGCCACAGCAAACCCTCAGGAACCCCTATCCACCGAACCCAACATCCCTTCTTTCTCTAATCACCAGCTACGCCTCAAAAGACTAAACGCCGATCGAAACTTGCCTTGAGACTCGAGCTGCTAAAACTTGGTCTTCAGTAAAAAAAAACTTGATTGAGTTGAATAATAAGGTCACCATCGTGAAGATCATCAGCGTAGTAATATAATAAATCCAGGATCGAAGTTTTCTACTGAGTATTGGATTTTATATTTATTTTTATTTAAACTTACTTTTCTCTCATCTCTTTTTCTGTCTGATAATTAAAAATGAGGATGCTAGTATATATAAAGGGAAACAGCTTGGTAGTCACGGTTACGAAGCTTGGTAGTCACGTTGGTCCATTTTCGATCGTACTGAATAGGGTAAGATTTTTCTTCTAGGCTGCAGTTTCATGTGCGTTATTAAATTTTAAATAGAGAATGCATGCAGTGCTGTACAAAAAATAGTAGCATGTGATTGGCTATTAAACGTTCTGCGTGTTTCCTCCTAGGGTATGTGCAAATTTAATTCTTGTCGGAGGATTCAAACGGGGAAGGTTTCAACTGGCATGTGTGAAGATATTCACTATTTTATTACTACAATGGAAAAGCTATTTCAGAATTAGACTGAAATCTTAGGTGAAGTGAAAATCTTGGTCATCCCATATACACTGTGCTCGGTTATTTCTGCTCCCTCTAAGAATACGATTGAATTACTGAATTGCAAAAATCATCTGCATAAATAAATTAAGTGATACAGCAACATGTGTTTAAATGTGCATTTATATAATTATTAAATGCAATAATACTATACAGACTTATTTATAGACTTTGAAAAACTATAGAACTGTTTACTTTTTTCTCAGTATTTCAGACGAGAACATGGGTGAGCAAAAAATAACCTGCATCTGCACCATTCATGTGTGTTGTGCATGGAAAGATGTGCAGGTATTCGTTCATATGAAAAGTAGGAGAGGTATTAATTAAGACATGACGAGGTGGAGGAAGGATTGAAGGGTAGGTTGGCAGATGAGTAAATGCGCAACAACAGATGGTAACAGAGGCAGCAGATAGGTATTTAAGGTATGGATCAACATATCAGAAGTGTACGAAAAAGAACTGAGAGGGAATCAAAGTTCACTGGTTGCTTGATCTAGAGGCACACCAGCAGTTTTGTATTACATAGATCTATTTACAAGCGCAGAAATGGATCAATTCCAAGTGACAGAAGTCGACTAAGTCCACTGGTTGCTAATATAACAAACATATTAGCATCATGCACAAGTGATGAAAATCAATTGAATGTCCCAAAATTGCAATAACCTTCGGATGGGGATTTGCATACTAAAGTCATCCACCTTCGACAATCATGACGATTCGAGCAATGCAAAAATTGCTGATTTTCCAAACCCTAAATTTCAGTGTGAAGATTGAGATGAAAGTTTGAATCATACACAAAAGAAAAACAAATGATACCAAAGAACAATCTCAAGAGAAGGTATCATGTTTAGATGTCAGAAATAAAAATTTACCCGCATATAGTAAGATGCCATTGTCTCAAAACTGTAATAGAATAAGCAAGATAATTTATTTGCGAATTTCTAAAACCATTTATATAGAACGTAAAGTACCCAAACAGTAAAATTATTATTTTCCCAATTAAATTGTTATTACATTATAATATTCAAATAGAATTATACATCTTCGAACTAAACTAGTTTGAGTTTTAAACCCAACTTTTTTTTCAAGTTAAATCGATATCCAAATTATTCAAAAACCCTATTATTTTATTAAACAAATCATTCTGCTTTACAAACGATTGCATAGCAATTTTCCGATAATTTGATTTAGACATAATTCACAATTTACTAGACGAAATCTTGATTTTTCACTTTCATTACATAAATATAATCAAATAGATCTGAACGTTTCTTGTTCTAAAGAAATCTGACTTATATTGGATTTTGTATATCTAATTGAAGTTTAAAATGTAATATTACGAACTACCGCGATGTTACGAGCTCATTTCGAATTATATTATAAATTATACATTACAACTTCGTTTTAATAAATAAATTCCATATAAATTTCCATTTATACTTCTAATCCAACATTTAAAACAAATTTAAATGTTCATAATTAAACAGCTAAAAATCTAGGTCGTTACATTCTTCCCCCCATAAAAGAATTTCGTCCCTGAAATTGCTAAGGTAGGAAAAAATGCTATAACCCTATTCATTAAGTTAAAAATCTTTTGGTTTGCTTCTTAACTTCAGTTTCAACTAAACCAATGCAGTTTCAATTAAAATATCAATTCATTCTTACTAACAAAAAAAAAATTCAAGAATTCTAAAATTTTTCTAACAACTTAAATTTTTGAAAATTTCAGCAGAGTCTCCCCTGCACAGCTTGATCGGTATAACTACCATTTGCCTATCTAGACATTCTCCAATCCAAAAGAAAATCAAAATGCCATGCGGCTTGTCAAATAGGCCTCATCAAACCTAAGTAATATCATAAACATATACCTTTTTGATGAGTATAA
The DNA here is from genome assembly GCA_030737875.1 of Allium sativum. NCBI lineage: Eukaryota > Viridiplantae > Streptophyta > Magnoliopsida > Asparagales > Amaryllidaceae > Allium > Allium sativum. The sequence goes on from CM060912.1 coordinate 157,989,975, forward strand.
TCTTATCTCTCACATCTGCTTGCATTCAATGCATGCTCAACATACCCATCTATTTGATTTCCAATCAATCCAACTCTTTTTTTTTTAACTCACTAATCAATTTCCTGATAATAATTCAAACTTGATTTCTATTCCAAAAATTAATCCACTTATTCTGCTTGGGTTCAAATTCTATTCCAATATATAACGATATCCAACATACACTTATTATCTTATGCATAAGTCGAATTCATCTTAATAATTCGAGTCTCAACATCCCTTTTTCCATCATATTCAATTTCGTTTGGGGTTTATCCTAATCCAATTCAATTTTAATTTAACTTGACTTAAGTTAAATTTCAATCCATTTGATTCACTATTTCAATCTTTTTAAATTTACAAGTTAAATTTAAATTCAGGATTCAAATTCCCGGCTTTTATTTCAAACTTGCTTTAAATAATAAATATATATACACATATATCCATAATCATTTACAAATCCAGAATCTATGAATTTTAAAATAACTTGTTCTTTTCAAACAAATTTTCCATCAATGAACTATAATGGTAGCAATCTATCACTTAGAAACTTGAAAATGAATACCGATAATGTCGCGATCCATTATCAGAATTATTTTCTTGCCACTGAAGTGATTTCATTGCTTAATCCCTTTTCAAAATCCATTTAAAACCATTTTTAATAAAAATTCTTAAAAAATTTCATATTATTTTAAAAATACTTCAAAATATTTCTAAACAACCGGGATTTAAATTCCAAATTATGGTTTGAATCAAATTTTAATTCATCTTATTTGTGTATTCCATTTTTATACAAATTCGATTTGGTTATATATAACCATTTTATTTAATTGTAGTAACAGTCAACACACTCATAGATGATAATAATCCAAAAATTATTCCTTTTATGTCAAAATAATTTTTTTTGGGCAAAATTATATCATTTACCCATTTTAAAACAATACTGTATTGAATTGTTTTATCCAAGAGTTTAGAAACACCTATTGATAGAGTTGTACATCCTGTATCGACTAGAATTCATAAACCACTGAACAAACCAGTCAACATAATATAAAAAAAATTATATCAAATCTACAAATATGCGCTCATAAATATACACTCAAACTCAATGTAGGGTATTACTAACCCCATCTCTATTGAGTTACGCCACAGACCCAAGGTCTCCACCCAAACTTCAGCTCTGATACCAAATGTAATGAATGAATTTCCGTACCCTTTGAGTCGACTAATGACACCACGTCCAACCCAAATTGCACAGAAATACAAAACATTAATAGAAAGAAGATAGAGGATGAGAAATAGAAAGAAAGAGAAATTCGAATAGAAGAAAATGAAGAACACAAATCTCACAGCGGAATGAATAAAATATATTAAATAACATAGCTTTTGAAATACAAATCAACAACTTTATATACATACCATTATCAGAGCACAACAGTTATTTCTAGAGTAGTTATAAACACCTATTTCCAGATACAAATATAGTACACAGCGGAAAACATGATTGTCTATAGCTAACCGATGAAGCCTCCTGCTTCCAGTTCCACCAAGCGAACCTGTAAAATCCTGACTATTTGACTTCCCGTACAAATTTGGGCACCCAAGAGTTTAGGGTAAACAAAACAAAATAAACTTTGGGTCAGTCATGGGACTGGTGTGAGTAAACTCCAACCGTTTGTTTAACTTTCAAAAAAACCTTTTCGAAAGAAATGATAATCGTAAGACCGATCCATACAAAAACACGATGGTTTTTACCTTACGATAACCAAAAATATTTTTGATATCAAATCCGGTGATATTACAATAGTGTCTACATCATAAATAGAAATCTAGCAGAATGCTTGCATCTCACGCTCCATATATAATATAAATCCAAAAATCGCAAGGCTCTTATTGGAGATTAGATTTCCAACATGACAATTTATGGAACCACCTTCCAATAGTGTATCTCTAAAGGGGAATACACTGGGTTCAACAAGAACGTCTTGCAACCCGACCCACACATGGCTGGCCAATCATTTAACTTGAGTGTACCGAGCATATTATCACCAATGGTTGTGATCAGCAACCATTACCGAAAGCATACAGTAGCGAATAGAATAAGAAGCAAAATGAAATTTCTCTTGATCAGGTGATAATACCCCTAATGAGAATGACCCACTTGGCCATGCTGCTTGCCCGATTTTTGTCATTTCCCAGGTGATGAGGCTTGAGGTCACGATTATTATTTTACAACATCTTGCCACCGTTTACTATGAATGCCACATCGTCAAACATTCGTCCATATACGTTGTCCTGGGGCTGGACAAACCGAAGGCACCATTTTATTAATCCATCTTAGGCAATTTCTATCTAGGGTTAATAGAACAACCCTTGCACTTTACTCTGTCTTCAATTATCTTTAGCATAAGTTGATTTGTAATGCTTATGCCAATACGGAGTGGTTTTCAGATATCAAATCTGATCTCGGTCTATCCATATCAAAATTGGAGGTATAATATAAGTCAAAACTTTGATAGCCAGTGATTTAACTATCAAAGGAACATCCATTCAACCAACGACCCTATTTCAAAATGGAAATTCTACCGATCAACCATCAAGCGATGCTGGCCCTTTTTATATAAATTCCTTATTTTATTATCAATTCCAAATTACCGTCTTTTCTATCTTTTCAAAGCCCGATTGTATCTCTCGATTCTTGGAAAACATTTCCAATATCCTAGTTTCTTTATTCGAGAAAATATCTCTTATTCCAGTTAGAAAACATTTCTAAATATTCATGAATCCTTATTTTCTATATTTAGAAAATATCCCTTATTAATATCGGAAATTATTTCCATATTCCATTTACTAATTCCTCGTTGACCAATTCATTTCATTTTCTATACGTAGAAAATATCTCTCATTTTATTTTGGGAAACATTTCAAAATCTTTTAAATTAACGCGATGTTACAAAACATTGTTATTATAACTCAAACCATTAATCATTTATTGTGACACCCCACGTCCGTTAATGTCACTCACTAAGGGAATGCATTAAGTTTCATGAAGCGTTATAGGTAAATAAAACAGAAACATTACAAGATAGATATAAAATAGCAGTGGAATTAAAAACTTTTATTTATCATAAAGCATGGTTACACCATATGTCTGAAAATACATAAACTCGGTACATCATTAAAACTTCTGTCTTGTACTATAAATATCAAAGTACAATAACAAAGAAAGCATAATCCCCAAATCATAAGCCATAATAACAAAGATAGAAGCTTTAGCAATACAGCTAGAATCTCCAAGCGAGATGATAGTAGAATCCTGACTAAGCCTGAGAATTCCCTCCCTAGAGAACCTGGGGAAGGGGGGAGGAAACGGAAGAAAGAAGGGAAAACAAAAAAGGTCAGACATAAAGTCTGGCGAGTCTAGTTTCTTTTAGCTAGTAAATAAATAAAAGTAACATGACAGGCATAAAAAGTGGGTAAGGGAGATCACTACATAACTAGAAGGTGTGACAAGGTAGACAGGGTAAGGTGTATACACTTCTCTAATGATTACTCTGCACTATTACTAGTATAACTAGAATGAAATGATCCCTTCCACTATATGATGGTAGACTTAGGCATACGTCCAATTGTATCCTATCTTTTACCCAAATCGATCGGCTCCCTACTCCGTAGATACCCTGTGCTAGCCCCACTGTAGGAGGTATCACTTCCTAAAGTGGCAACCCTTCATTTCCCAAGATGTGCACAATCAAATCTACTGGTGTCACGGTCGTCTTATCCCCTTCTACTCGGCCCATGCACGCACAAGGCCCAGTCGGTTTGCGCCACCCACACCGTACGTCACATTTGGATCTCTTACAATCAGTCAGCAAGCGTGCCCCTTCTCCACCTAGTACGAAGTACTTTATTTGATACCTACCCTGGGTTACTGACTGAAATGGGCCCGCACAATATGATACAAGCTCTCCCCTTTGTCTTGTATCCCCCAGTAGGTTTTCACTAACTGTGTATACCACTAGGTGTCTTTAATTACATATCCCTATACCAGTTATGCTTACCCTAAAAGGTGTCTTTAATTACATAACTTTTATATTTTCCACTGGTTATGTATACCACTAGGTGTCTTTAATTACTTAACCTTTTATATTTTCCACCTGTTATGTATACCACTAGGTGTCTTTAATTACATAACCTTTTATATTTTCCATCAGTTATATATACCACTAGGTATCTTTAATTACATAACCTTATTAGGTTAAGTTTGTGGGCCTATATGTAAATATTACCCACCTACCCAAGACTTACTTAACCCTTCCACTGATTCAAGCATGTTTATTTAACAGTTAAGTCTGTGGGCCTATATATACTAATATTCTCCACCTACCCAAGATTTACTTAACTCATCCACTATTCCAATCAATTTACTTAACCCTAACCTTAGTTCAATATCATACAATCTCTTTGGATTAGATTTGGTTAAGTAGTCCAATTTGTTACCATGTCCATTTATGGTTTATAATGGGCCAGACCTCCCGCATTAGACCTACAACGTATGGATGCTGGATATGTCGGTCGGGTCCGGGCAGACTTATTCCATAGTTTGGCCTAACCTCGTGTCTTAGCCCGATTCATATTTGCGTACTTAGACCTCCCACATTAGGTTCAACATTAGTGGCTGCTAGATATGCCGGTCGGGTCCGTCCAGACTTCCACCACTAATGCAACCTAACCTCGTGTCATAAGTGCAATTACAATTCCTAATTGTAATTACTAGACATTCCATTTTTAATTAATTAATCCTTTCCTTTTATAGGTGCTAATACCCACTTTACCCAATAATTTGAATTATATGTCCAAAAATGTCCATATTTAGATTATGTCGTTATTAACCCTTTTCCCTTGTTCCTTAACTAGAGCCCTCGTAAAATTGGCAGCATGCCCAGGCTAGACAATAACCTAGTCATAAACGATAATAGGGAAAATATTGGGAATATAACCAAAGTGATCATCTTGGAATAAACATAAACTAGCATGATAATAAGGTGAACATACGTACTAGCATGGACATGAAATTGTCATCATCACAAGGTGGACATAAAACTGATGAACGGTTGGCAGTCAATTGATTATAACATAACTATGATGTCACAATTAGCATAGTAAGATCTAAATTTGCAATTTAGATGTCCAATCGATTTAGATCTAACATGATAACACAAGGTGATAAATTAGATCACATAATTCAGATCTAGAGGTTAAAATAGTCTAACATGATAACTCAAGGTAATAATCTAGATCTGAATAATAGTTTCAATGTCCACATAAATTAGATCTACTAATTTAGAAATAGATCTACACAAATTCTCATCATAGCATATCATAAAAATTACAATTAAGATAAAGATTTATATCCAATCCTAACCAATTCAAGGTGGCATATCTTCATGATTTACATAATTGATTAGATCTATCCAATGATATAATTGTCCAAATTAACAGATCTATATTAACCACAATATAGTTACAAACCAAGATCCACAATATTAACATAGTAGAATAATCACAAATGAATTGGATCTAGAGAAATAGATCTATCATGATATAGCATAAGATATCATAGATTCAAGGTTTACAACGTATCCAAATCACAGTCTTTCATAGTTTACTTTTATTCATTTAAACCTAAAAATACCTAGAAACTCATAGCGTTAGATTTAGAGAATAGAGAAAGAATGGATCTTTGATTTTTGGATTTGATTTGCCTTAGTTGATTGAAGAAGATAAGGGATCCAGTTCAATTCGCACACCGGCAGAGTTTGGCCGACCATTGATTCTTTGTGAACAAAATAAGAGAATTGAGGTATATTTATAGCTACAGAACCCTGTGGAACCGACTGCCACATAAGCCCTAGGGTGAATCAGGTGCGGGTCGCCTCCACTTAGAAAAAGGCCTGAATACCCAAAAATTATTCTGGGCGCACTTTACAGGTGCGCCAGTGTAAAATTGCCTTGGCACACTTGTGAAGTGCGCCAGTTATACCTGGTTTGATTTTTCAAACTTTTGTCGTCCGTAACTTCTTCCTATGTTATTTGTTTTACGCAAACTAGGTGTCTATCCTGACCAGAATTTCAAGATGGACATAATGACATAGTCTGTTTCACTTAATTCTTAATATCAAATTACTTATTATTTAATTTATTCTCCTTAATGTCAACAAAATTGCGGGGTGATACATTCCCCCCTACTTAAAGGATTTTGTCCCCGAAATCTCCAAGTTGAGAAGAATGCATGTCCTATCATCCATCATCCATCTACTCATCCATCAATCACTGACATCCATTGTCCTTAAGGATTTCTAATGCTTACATGAATATATGCAAAGGTGTGTGTATATGTCCCAATACTAATGCGAAGATCAGGAGGTCTACTGATTCAGTTGACCTCCTTAATTCAATGTATGTTAGTTCCATGAATCCTACATGTATGCAAATAAACCTATCATATCATATAAGTTTTATATGTGTGCACATTCGTTCGTCCAAATGCAACATCCATATGCTAACTCATCCATTTCCATTCATAAAAGAAAAGAAAATGCACACACATCCATATGCAATATGAGAGTGATTGAGCCGATATAGTGCCTAATGTGTGTGTATATGCATCCATAGACAACCACTAGCAAACATTTGCATCCACTTGCATCCATCAATCATAACATGTCTCAAACACATGTTTACATCCATAGGATTCCTATCTAAAGGTTGAAAAATACTATGGATAAGATATACTCAAATGATAGAAACAAGCACTAATAAAGCTTTGGAAAAAGGAGTTAAGAACATATCCTTGAAAAGAAAAGGGTACGAAGCACGAATCTTGTCTTCATTCTCCCAAGTCGCATCCACTGGGTTATCTCCCCATTGAACCTTGACCAACTTGATCTCTTTATTGCGTAGCTTCTTAACTTCTGATCCTAGAATACGGGTAGGGACTCGCCTGACTGTCGCCTCCCGTTCCACTTCGACTTCTTCCAACACACTCGACTCAATGATTATTGCGGTGTCATGCAGGCACCTTCGTAGATGGGAAACGTGGAAAACATCATGAACGCTGGATAGTTTTTCTGGGAGTTTTACTCCATAGGCCATTTGGCCAATCCTCTCGGTTATGGGAAATGGTCCCACAAACCTAAGTGCCAACTTCCCTACTGATCCGAAGAGAACCACATTCCTCAGAGGTGACACTTTGATAAAAACCAAGTCTCCTACTCCAAATTCGAGATCAATTCTTATCTTGTCTGCGTAGGATTTATGCTTATCTTGAGTTGTCTTCATCCACCGTCGAATAAGGTCAATCTTTTTGGATGTTTCCCTAACCATATCCGGTCCAAGTAACAATCTTTCTATAGACTCCCACCAACAAGTTGGTGATCTACAGGGTCGTCCGTACAATGCTTCGAAGGGTGCCATGCCGATGTTAGCTTTATAACTGTTATTATAGGCAAACTCTACTAAAGGAAGATGCTCTTCCCAAGTCTCTCCGAAGTCTAGGATACACAGCCTCAAAGAATCATGTTCACCATGTCTGTCTATCCATCGGTCTGAGGATGATAAGCGGTGCTCAAATACAACTGTGTACCTAATGCTTCTTGTAATCTCCTCCAACATTCGCTGGTAAAGATGGGGTCACGATCGCTCACGATGCTGGAAGGTACTCCATGAAGACGAACTATCTCACGCACATAAATTGCGGCCAACCACGATGTCGTCCTCTTACTCTTAATTAGAATAAAGTGAGCGCTCTTAGTGAGTCTATCCACCACAACCAAGATACTGGTGTTTCCTTAAATTGAGATCCTTCTACGAGAATAGATACTTGAGAGATTTGTGATCGGTGTATAACTCGAACTTCTCTCCAAGTAAATAATGACGCCAAGTATTTAATGCCAACACTATGGCAGCTAGCTCAAGATCATGGGTGGGGTAGTTCTTTTCATGAACTCTCAACTGTCTACCCTCATAACACACTACTTTCCCTTCTTGCATTAGAACCGCAACAAGCCCTGTACCACATGCATTAGTGTAAACATTAAACACCTTATTCCCGTCAAGCAAGGTCAAGACTGGGGTTGTTGTCAGAGCCCTCTTCAGTTGTTGGAAAGCAACGTCACAGTCTATATCCTATGAGAATGCCAAGTTCTTCGTCAACCTAGTGAGTGGGGCTGATATCTTTGCGAAGTCCTTAATGAACTTCCTATAGTAACCTACTAACCCAAGAAAGCTTCTCACCTCGGTTGCATTTCGAGGAACCTGTCAATCTTGCACTGCAACCACCTTCGCGGGATCTACAGCTATCCCTTCTGTGGAGACCGCATGCCCTAAGAATCTCACCTCTTTTCTCCAAAAATGGCATTTAGAGAATTTTACTTTAAGCTGATGGTCACAGAGAGTTTTCAAAACTTCTCTCAAATGCTGGGCATGCTCTTCTTCGCTTTTGGAGAAGATCAAAATATCATCAACAAAGACTATGACAAATTTATTTAGGAACTCCCGAAACACCTTACTCATCAGATCGAAAAAATAGGCTGGTGCATTCGTCAGCCCAAAAGGCATAACTAGCCATTCAAACAAATCGTCCGGAGTCATAAAGGCGGTCTTATCTATGTTGTCCCCAGCAACCCTCAACTGATGGAACCCTGTGGCCAAGTCTAATTGGGAAAATACCAAGGCTCCAACAAGCTGATCAAATAAATCACCAATCCTCGGAAGTAGGTGTCTATTCTTCTTAGTGAGTTTATTCATCTCTCTATAATCAACACACAAACGAAGTGAACCATCTGCCTTAGTCGTAAATACTACTAGAGCACCCCATTCAGATATGCTTCGTCTGATAAACCCTTTCTCAAGTAGCTCCTCTACTTGCTTACTCGGCTCCCTCCTTCCCCTTGGAGCCATATGGCGCACTGGCAATGCAACTGGCTTTGCATTGTCCATCAAATATATACGAAAGTCGATCTCGCGCCTCGGAGGTAAACCCCGAACCTTATCAAAAACATCGTAAAAATCCAGGACTAGTGGAATAGATTGTGGATCGTCGATAGATGCATCAAGAGACTCTAGGAAACAAAGCTTAACCGACGCTTGTGGGTGACATGAAATCTCGAGGGTTCTCCCATGACAAGTTAGAAGCTTAACAACCCTCTTCTCACAATCCAAAATGGCACCATACGTGGTAAGCCAATCCATTCCTAGATTCAACCTATAGCCCATAAACCCGACACATACGCGTCACATTCAAACTCGACGCCCAACACATATATTTTCAAACCCCGAAAAATCATAGATAAATGACTCGAACCACCAATGGGGTTTGAAACAACTACGGGATCCACTACTATACTAGTAATTAAGTGTAGAGATTCAACTACAGAACTTGATATAAATGAATGTGAGGCTCTAGAATCAAAAAGAGTTCTTATAGGAAGATTGGAAAGAGAAACCAAACCTTCCACGAAAAATTTCCTACCTCTATTTGGTGCACTAGCCACGAGAGCATTCACTTGCCTTCCAGAGGTTCCTGTCCTTTGACCTTGCCCTTGCTTCCTTGGGCACTCCTTAGAAGAGTGTCTAACCTCTTCACAAATGAATCAAGCATTCTTCCTTTTCCTGCAGTCCAGGGCCAAGTGACCCTCCCGCCCGCAACTATAGTACTTCCTCTTACCCTTAGCCTTGTCATTCTTTCCGCCCTTCTTATGTTGTTGTTGTTGTCCTTTCTTGGGCCATACCTTTTTATTTTGTGTTTCCTCAACCTTAACTTCTTCCTTTTTACCTTTATTTGAACTTTATCTATGTTCCCTTCCCGAGCCATCATTTTTCTCATACTTGGGCTACACTCCTTAGCCCTAAATCCCTTATTCTCCTTTTTACCATATTTGTGTAACAAGCTAACTAGTCTCTCGAAAGCTGCCTCCATCACATGGAAATCCTTACGAAGCTCGAGAAAATTAGCCGTAGGTGAAACTACTGCGGCTATAGATGGAGGTTAGGCACTTCATTTCCCTTCGATATGTGTCGTAGTCTTAACATGCTTACGGAACCATGCCGCAATGGGGACACCTTTTGGGAAGGATTATTTCCCTAGACAAAAAAGAAAAAAGGAATCAAGCGGAGAATCGAGAGATATCTCCTATGGCTTTGGGGAATATGTTTTTCAAAATAGACTTTTCTTTTCGAAAATGCTTTCTTTTAAAACCTTTGTGAAAATAATATTCAAAAACTTTATCCAATCTGGTAATCTTCAGCTCTGATACCAAGTGTGACACCCCACGTCCATTAATGTCACTCACTAAGGGAATGCATTAAGTTTCATGAAGCGTAATAGGTAAACAAAATAGAAACATTACAAGATAGATATAAAATAGCAGCGGAATTAAAAACTTTTATTTATCATAAAGAATGGTAACACCATATGTCTAAAAATACATAAACTTAGTACATCATTAAAACTTCCGTCTTGTACATTTAATATCAGATTACAATAACAAAGAAGGCATAATCCCCAAATCACAAGCCATAGTAGCAAAGATACAATCTTGAACAATACATCTAGAAGCTCCAAGTTGGACGATAGCAGAATCCTAACCAAGCATGAGAATTCCCTCCCTTGAGAACCTAGGGGAAAGGGGGACGGAAGAAAGAAGGGGAAACAAAAAGGGTCAAACATAAAGTCTGGCGAGTCTAGTTACTTTTAGCTAGTAAATAAATAAAAGTAACGTGATAGGCATATAATGTGGATAAGAGAGATCACTACAAAATTGGCAGGTGTGACAAGGTAGACAGAGTAAGGTGTATACACTTCTCTAATGATTACTCTGGGCTATTACTAGTATAAATAGAATGAAATGATCCCTTCCACTATAAGGTGGTAGACTTAGGCATACGTCCAATTGTATCCTAACTTCTACCCTAATCGATCGGCTCCTTACTCCGTAAATACCCTGTGCTGGCCCCACAGTAGGAGGTATCACTTCCTAAAGTGGCAACCCTTTATTTCACAAGATATGCACAACCATATCTACTGGTGTCACGGTCGCCTTATCCCCTTTTGCACGGCCCATGCACGCACAAGGCCCAGTCGGTTTGCGTCGCCCACACCGTTCGTCACGTTTGAATCTCTTACAATCAGTCAGTAAGCGTGCCCCTTCTTTGCCTAGTACGGAGTACTTTATTTGATACCTATTCCGGGTTACTGACTGAAATGGGTCCCACACAATATGATACAAGCTCTCTCATTTGTCTTGTATCCCCACTAGGTTTTCACTGACTATGTATACAATTAGGTGTCTTTAATTACATAGCCCTATAACAGTTATGCTTACCCTAAAAGGTGTCTTTAATTACATAACTTTTATATTTTCCACCAGTTATGTATACCACTAGGTATCTTTAATTACATAACCTTTTATATTTTCCACCGGATATATATACCACTAGGTGTCTTCAATTACATAACCTTTTATATTTTCCACCGGTTATATATACCACTAGGTGACTTTAATTACATAACCTTATTAGGTTAAGTTTGTGGGCCTATATGTAAATATTACCCACCTACCCAAGATTTACTTAACCCTCCTACTGATTCAAGCATGTTTATTTAACGGTTAAGTTTGTGGGCCTATATATACTGATATTACCCACCTACCCAAGATTTACTTAACTCATCCACTATTCTAATCAATTTACTTAACCCTAACCTTAGTTCAATATCATACAATCCCTATGGATTATATTTGGTTAAGTATTCCAATTCATTACCATGTCCATTTATGGTTTATTATGGGCTAGACCTCCCACATTAGGCCTACAATGTGTGGATGCTGGATATGCCGGTCGGGTCCGGGAAGACTTATTCCACAGTTGGGCCTAACCTTATGTCTGAGCCCGATTCGTATTTACGTACTTATACCTCCCACATTAGGTTCAACATTAGCGGGTATTGGATATGCCGGTCGGCTCCGGGCAGAGTTCCACCACTAATGCAACCTAACCTCGTGTCATAAGTACAATTACAATTCCTAGTTGTAATTACTATACATTCCATTTTTAATTAATTAACCAACTAATTAATCCTTTCCTTTTATACGTGTTAATACCCACTTTTCCCAATAATTTGAATTATATGTCCAAAATTGTCCATATTCGGATTATGCCGTTATTAACCCTTTTTCCCCCGTTCCTTAACTAGTGCACTCAAAAAATTCGAAGCATGCCTAGGCTAGACAATATCCTAGTTATAAACGATAATAGGGAAAATAATGGGAATATAACCAAAGTGATCATCTTGGCATAAACCTAAACTAGCATGATAATAAGGTGAACATACTTACTGGCATGGACATGAAATTTTCATCATCACAAAATGGACATAAAACTGATAAACGGTTGACAATCAATTGATTCTAACATAACTATGAAGTCACAATAAGCATAGTAAGATCTAAATTTGCAGTTTAGATGTCCAATCGATTTAGATCTAACATGATAACATAAGGTGATAAATTAGATCACATAATTCAGATCTAGAGGTTAAAATAGATTTAACATGATAACACATGGTGATAATCTAGATCTAAGTAATAGTTTCAGCGTCCACATAAATTAGATCTACTAATTTAGAAATAGATCTACACAAATTCTCATCATAGCATGTCATAGAAATTACAATTAAGATAAAGATTTAGATCCAGTCCTAACCAATTCAAGGTGGCATATGTTCATGATTTACATAATTTATTAGATCTGTCCAATAATACAACTGTCCAAATTAACAGATCTATATTAACCATAATATAGTTACAAACCAAGATCCACAATAAAAACATAGTAGAATATTCACAAGTGAATTGGATCTAGAGGAATAAATCTTTCATGACATAGCATAAGATATGATAGATTCAAGGTTTACAATGTATCCAAATTATAGTCTTTCGTAGTTTACCTCTATTCCTTTAAACCTAAAAATAACTAGAAACTCACAGCGTTAAGTTTATAGAATAGAGAAAGAATGGATCTTGGATTTGATTTGCCTTAGTTGATAGAAGAAGATAAGGGTTCCAGTTCAATTCACACACTGGCAGAGTTTGGCCGCCATTGATTCTTTTTGAAGAAAACAAGAGAATTGAGGTATATTTATAGCTGCAGAATCCTCTGGAATCGACTGTCACATAAGCCCTAGAGTGAATCAGGCTGCGGGTCGCCTCCACTTGGAAGAAGGCCCGAATACCCAAAAACAATTCTGGATGCACATTACAGGTGCGCTAGTGTAAATTGCCTTGGCGCACTCGTGAAGTGCACCAGTTATACCTGGTTTGATTTTTCAAACTTCTATCGTCCGTAACTTCTTCATATATTCTCCGTTTTACACAAACAAGGTGTCTATCCTGACTAGAATTGCGAGACGGACGTAATGACATAGTCTGTTTCCCTTAATTCTTAATATTAAATTAATTATTATTTAATTTATCCTCTTTAACGTTAACAAAATTGCGGGGTGTTACATTTATTAACTAACCATCTTGCTAACCCATCCTCAATATCAAACCTTAACAATTCCTTCATCAATCATGAAGTCAATCAAGTTGGGGTATAATTACCTTTTAGACCTTAATTGGACAATATTCTCAACTTTGAAATAGTCAAAGCTCACAACTTCAAACAAAATATCGCTTACACTACTCTTAGATTTCAATCTAAGAATCCACTTCTTTTACGGAAAAACATTGATTATGACAGTAGCGTTATAATCGCTATTTCCATATATTTGATTTATAAAACGTTAACTATAATGGCAGCGTTAAAATCATTGTTTAGATTTAAAAACATTTGTTATAACGACAGCGTTATAATTGATGTTCCCAAATATTTGGTTTATAAAAATATAACTTGTACTTATTAATTTCAATAAATAAATTAATAAGTACATAAATAAATAAATAAATTTGATTCAAAACGGAAAGTAAAAATAACTACTTCCCTAAATTCGATATAATCGAATTCCAATAAATAAAACTCTCTCGAACAATCTATATTTTATTTATATTCCTATCTTCGGAATTTATCTACCATTTTAGGTTAATTCAAATTCCAAATTCATTTTTGAATTTATCCTTTCCAAATCATTACCAAATTCTATTATAACCATTCCAGTCTACCAAACGCTATCACACTTTATTGTATATTCCGAATTTTGAATAAAAACTCATCGTTTTCTTTTAAAATGATTATTCGGTTTCCTATTTGGATTCATATTTCAAATCTAAATTTCCTTGAGAGATATTTCATTTGCAAAATATTTTCTTTAAACCATTCACTTAAATCGTGAATATATTTCTTTTATATACAGTTTGATTTCATACTTATAAACATATCTTAAACCCAAATTTTATTTATAACTTCTATTTAGAATTATGTATACAAGCCTTATCTCTTTTTATTTCAATCATTTAAACTCTCGTTCAAATTTCCTTAATAATAGCTAAGTTTAAATCTCATTTCAGATATTGGCTTCAAAACCAATTTCCACCTTTTTCATATAAATTCAAATTTGAATTTATATTTCAATTTATCCAATGATTAGTAATTCACTTAATTTATACTCTCGATTATAATAATTTATTGTTTTCTCCATTTACATGTTTTTAATTTCAAATCTAATCGGAATAATAATTCTATTTTTGGAAATAATTTAAAAAAACTCAAATTTCATTTTTTATATACGAAAATATTTTATGGTATTTAAATACCAAAATTCTAGGGCCAGTGATATTTAAACACAACAAAATCAATCACAGCTAATATACCACAGCATATGTCACAAATAATGCAAACAAAATAATGTAAAAGTTGGATATCTAGTTGGATCCCTCTAACATGTTTCCCTGCATCCACAGATGTTAATCAACATCAATAATATTAATTTCACATCAATATGGAATATTATAGCAAAAAAAATTAATAATCAATCAATGATATGACTATATCAACAATTTCAACCAGACAACCATCTTACAGTTTAAATTACTGTAAATAAATTTAATACTGGTTTATATAAAAATATTAACGAGCCAGAGTCAATGATTTTACTCACCTACTTTGCAGTTGATGGTTCTGCTTATTTCATTTAAAATCAAACGAACGTCTGATTTTATCTCGAAATCCCTGCAGCTCTGTTTCCGACCACGTCGGTTCCACAATGTAGATCTCGTTGTTCTAACTATGGTTGTCCGATTCTGTTGACAAATGACTAAGTTATAATTAAATATTCCAATATTATCGTTGATTTAAAATAATTATAGTCGACTAAATTTTTTGATTTATTAACCTTAAATCGCGTATTAAGGTTACCAAAATCCTTCCCTTACCCTGTTGAAATGTAGTCCCCTTCCATTTTCTTGCGAAACCAGTTAGCCTCAATAACCCAATGTTATCATGACCGGACCGTGCGTCAGACCGTGATGACTTACGGTCGAAGGTTTTGATGGATGAACCGTTGGAACCACGCCGATTTTTCATCAATGCAAATTTGACTATTTGCAGTTTTATGTCCCACAATACAGGAAATTTGAAGCTTCCGTCCTCTTTACTTGTATAAATAAGTGTCCAGCCCTTACTTTATGAGTGTGCTAAAGAACACGTGGGCTTCTGCATATGAAGCGAGGCCCAACTGGACAAAATTTTGTGGTTTTCACTAGAATTCCTGCTGCTAAATCATGTTGGGTTGTAGCTTTCGACGGTTCAAAAGCATTGGCGGTCCATTAGGACTCCGGACCGGATTGCCTGGCGATCCACGGTTTTCAGGGTTGGGTCGCCGGTCCGGTTCGGTCCTGATAACACTGCAATAACCTACCATTTTGTGTTCCTCCATATCTAGTTCAATACCAAGCTTCAATACATCAACTTCATAACCGTACCCATACCCATATATTCTCACAAATACTGATGCCATTCTTGTTGGAATACCAGAACAACGATCCCCTCCTACTCAGCAACAATGCTCCAACACCACCAAATTAATGAACTCCTCATCTCAACAGAACCAGCGCCTTCAACTCGTCACCCTCCCTCCCACTTGCATCGCAAAGTAGCCTTGGTCTTCACAAAGTGTAGTGAGCAACGTTCCTTGTTGTCAGAACACCTCAAAACCACATACAAGATTTTAAACTAACCCATCTTTCTTTAATCCACTATTAAGCCCTTTCTTCCCCATCAAATTCAACATGCTGTACTCTTCCAGTATTGAACACAACTGACTTCCCATCCTCCTCTCTCCCACCAGAGACCACCGTCCGGCCAACGACTATCACCAATATCCTCCCCATCGGAGCCTCAACAACCTCCACCCTGTCTTTTCCACCCGTAGCCCTCCTCCAAAAATCGACATCGACCCTCCAAGCCACAACAAACCCTCAGGAACCCCTATCCACCAAACCCAACATCCCTTCTTTCTCTAACCGCCAACGACGCCTCAAAAGACCGGACGCCGATCGAAACCTACCTTAAGACTCGAGCTTCTAAAATTTGGTCTTCAGTAAAAAAAACTTGATTGAGTTGAATAATAAGGTCACCATCATGAAGTTCATCAACACAGTAATATAATAAATCCAGGATCGAAGTTTTCTACTGAGTATTTGATTTTATATTGAGTTTTATTTAAATTTCCTTTTCTCTCATTACATTTTCGGTCTGACAATTAAAAATGAGGATGCTAGTATATATAAAGGGAAGAAGCTTGGTAGGCATGGTTACGAAGCTTGGTGGTCACGTTGGTCCATTTTCGATCGTACTGAATAGAGTAAGAATTTTCTTCTAGGCTGCAGTTTCATGTGCATTATTAAATTTTAAATAGAGAATGCATGTAGTGCTGTACAAAACAGAGTAGCATGTGATTGCCTATTAAACGTTCTGAGTTTTTCCTCCTAGGGTATATGCAAATTTAATTCTTGTCGGAGGATTTAAACGGGGCAGGTTTCAACTGGCATGTGTGAAGATATTCACTGTTTTGTTACTACAGTGGAAACGCTATTTCAGAATTAGGCTGAAATCTTAGGTAACGTGAAAATCTTACTCATCCCGTATACACTGTGCTTAGTTATTTATGCTCCCTCTAAGAATACGATTGAATTACTGAATTGCAAAAATCATCTGTATAAATAAATTAAGTGATACAACAACATGTGTTTAAATGTGCATTTATATAATTATTAAATGTGATAATACTATACAGACTTATTTGTAGACTTTGAAAAACTGTAAAACCCTTTACTTTTTTTTTCCAATATTTTAGACGAGAACATGGGTAAGCAGAAAATAACCTGCATCTGCACCATTCATGTGCGCTGTGCATGGAAAGATGTGCAGGTATTTGTTCATACGAAAAGTAGGAGGAGGTATTAATTAAGACATGATGAGGTGGAGGAAGGATTGAAGGGTAGGTTGGAAGATGAGTAACATGCGCAACAGCAGATGGTAATAGATGCAGCAGATAGGTATTTAAGGTAACATGTGTTGCAGATGGATCAACATATTGGAAGTGTACGAAAAAGAACTGAGAGGGAATCAAAGTTCACCGGTTGCTTGATTTAGAGGCATGCCAGCAGTTTTTTATTACATAGATCTATTTACAAGCATAGAAATGGATCAATTCCAAGTGACAGAAGTCGACTAAGTCCACTGGTTGCTGATATAAAAACATATTAGCATTACGTACAAGTGATGAAAATAAATTGAATTTCCCAATATTGCAATAACCTTCGGACGGGGATTTGCATACTAAAGTCATCCACCTTCGACAATCATGACGATTCGAGCAATGCAAAAACTGCTAATTTTCCAAACCCTAAATCTCAGTGTGAAGATTGAGATGAAAGTGTGAATCATACACAAAAGAAAAACAAATGATACCAAAGAACTATCTCAAGAGAAGGTATCATATTTAAATGTCAGAAATAAAATTTCCATCGCACACAGTACGATGTCACTATCCCAAAACTGTAATAAAATAAACAAGATAATTTATTTGCGAATTTCTAAAACCATTTATATAGAACTAAAGTACCCAAACAATAAAATTATTATTTTCCCGACTAAATTGTTATTAAATTATAATATTCAAATAGAATTATACATCTTTGAACTAAACTAGTTTGAGTTTTAAACTCAACATTTTTTTTCAAGTTAAATCGATATCCAAATTATTCAAAAACCCTGTTATTTTATTTAGTAAATCATTTTGCTTTACAAACGATTGCATAATGATTTTCTGATAATTTGATTTGGACATAATTCACAATTTACAAGACAAAATCTTGGTTTTTCACTTTCGTTAGATAAATATAATCAAACGGATCCGAACATTTCTTGTTCTAAGACTTATATTGGATTCTGTATATTTAATTGAAGTTTAAAACGTAATATTACGAACTGCCTTGACGTTATGAGCTCGTTTTAAATTATATTATAAATTATACGTTGCAACTTCGTTTTAATTAATAAATTCCATATAAATTTCCATTTATACTTCTAATCCAACATTTTAAAAAAATGTTCATAATTAAACAGCTAAAAACCTGGGTCGTTACAAATGACGTGCTCCACAATCTTGACATCTTCAAGAATCGCATCTCTGGTACAATACTCTCAAAGAAAGGATTCAAAATGGCCTTCTAGTCAGACAAGATGGTTCTGTCCAAAGCTGGAATGTATATAGGAAGGGGATATTTATGTGATGGCATGTTTAAGGAAAATGTAGCCATAGCTGATAATAAACCTATTTATTCTGATTGTGCTATTAATAAAATTGAAGTTTCTTATTTGCTTTAGCACGAAATTTTACTATGGCATGATAGATTAGGACACATAAATTTCCAAAAAACGAAAAAGCTGGCAATTAACTTGAGATTAATCCCTAAATTCCAGGAAGATAAAAACTAAAATGCGAGACATGTGTAGAAGCCAAAATGGTCAAGAAACCATTTCATACTATTCATAGTAGTATTGAACCACTAGGTTTGGTTCATACATACATGATATTTTAAATCAATATCTATAAGAGGTGGGAAAAAATACTTTATTATTTTATTGATGATTATATGCGATATTGCTATGTTTATCTTTTGAACAGCAAAGATGAAGCAATTAAATAGTTTATAAATTACAAGGGTAACGTAAAATCAGTTAAATCAAAAGATCAAGATATTGAGATCTGATCGAAATGGGGAATATAAATCACCGTTTGAGCAATTATGCGCAGAAAATAGATTAATTCATCAAACAACAGCCTCATATTCACCACAAAAAATTGGTGTTGCCGAGAGAAAGGATAGAACATTAAAAGATATGATTAGTGTGATGCCATTGACCTTTGGCTTACAGTCGAACTTGTAGGGGGAAGACTCAAATATGTCTAACCACATTTTAAGCAAAGTCCCTCACAATAAAACAAGAGTAATTCCATATGAGTTAAGGAGAGGACATAAACCAAGCTTTAAATACCTCAAAGTGGGGAGGGGGGCGTGCTTGGAAAAGGTTCCAATTCCACCTCCCAATAAAGTCAAACTTGGACCAAAAACTATAGATTGCTATTATCTAGGGTCAGCCCAAAATAGTAGTGCTTACAGATTTCTGGTATTCAAGTCTGAGATAGCTGATATCAAAGTAGATACAGTCATTGAATCAAGAGATGCCTCATTCTTTGAAGATGTGTTTCCGCACAAAAGGAATGAAAGAAATAATGTCCTTAAAAGGACACGAGAAGATTCTAATAAACCACATAAATATGTAACTCCTCATGAGATTGAGGAACCTGAACCAAGAAGAAGCGTAACGGCCGCAGGTTCCAAGACATTTGGTTCGGAATTCTTAACATACATGTTAGAACACGAACCTCAAACGAACAAGGAAGCAATGACATCTTCTAAATCAACATGTTGGAAAAAGTAATCCAAAGTGAGATTTATTCAATTCTAAGTAATAAAATTTGCGAAATTGTTGATATTCCACCTGAAGTAAAAGTAATTGGCTACAAATGGATTTTCAAGAAGAAAACGAAACCAGATGGCTCTATTGATAAGTATAAATCCATATTAGCAGCCAAAGGATATCATAAAAAAAAGATGTAGGCTTCTTTGATGCATATTCACCTGTAACACGAATACCCTCTATAAGAATGTTGATAGTAATTGCATCCGTTTATAACTTAGAAATTCAACAAATGGATGTAAATACAACATTCTTAAATGGAGATCTCAATGAGGAAATCTAAATGGAGCAACCAGAAGGCTTCATTTATAAAGGAAATGAAAACAAAGTCCGTAAATTAGTAAAATCATTATATGGACTAAAATAAGCTCCTAAACAATGGAACGTAGAATTTGATAGTGTCATAATGAAAAATGGTTTTCATATAAATGAATGTGATAAATGCATCTATTATAAACAAGTTGGACAATCATATGTGATGGTTTGTTTATATGTAGATGATATGCTGATCTTCGGTCCTAATATTAAATTTATAAAGACCGTAAAGAAAATGTTAATCAACAATTTTGATATGAAAGACTTAGGAGTTGTAGACGCTATTTTGGGAATCAAGATAATAAGAACTCCTAACGGAGTTGAATCATCTCAGTCACACTATGTAGACAAAGTGATTGAAATTTTCAAAATTTTGGAATTAGAGTATAAACACTTTTTAATCCATCGGAAGTACTGCATAAAAACACTAAGGAGAGTGTAATGCAACTGGAATATTCTCGTGTAATAGGATGTCTAATGTATCTCATGAATTGGACAAGACCAGATATAGCTTATGCAGTAAGTCGATTGAGCAGGAATACAAGCAATCCAGGAGAAGAATACTGGAAAGCACTAATGAGAGTGCTTGGATATTTGAAAACTACCACAAACTATTCCTTACATTGTGTGAAATATCCTATCGTCTCAGAAGGATATAGTGATGCAAACTGGATTGTTGATTCAAAGGAATTAAAATCAATTACTGATTATGTATTTACCCTAGCAGGGGTAGCAGTGTCAGGGCAATCTATTAAATAGACATGCATAGCTCGATCCACTATGGAATCAAACTTGATCGCTTTAGATAAGCAGGCGAAGAAGTAGAATGGCTTCATCACTTTTTGGAAGATATTCCGTTTTGGCCCAAACATGTACCGGCCGTATGCATACACTACAATAACCGAGCAGCACTAAGTAGAGCACAGAACTTTATGTATAATGGAAAGTCACAATATATTCATAGACGTCATAACAAAGTTAGGCAGTTACTCTTAAATGGAACTATTTCCATATATTATGTGAGAAAAAATGATAACCTAGCAGATCCATTTACCAAAGGTTTATTAAGAGAGAAAATTGACTTCGTATTGAGGGGAATGGCTTTAAAAGCCTAAACCAAGAAGAGTTATCTTATATGGAAACCTATCCTATCGACTGGAGATTCCACGGTCTAGGATCAGTAGGAAAACCAATTATGAATAACTCAAGATGTAATGCATTTTTCGGAGACAGTCCTACCACATTTCTATAGTGCACAATATAAATGCATGCCTACTGAAGTATTACAAGGTTAAAACTATGTTTTTTTAATGATGACCATATCTTGAAAATAACAAGTGGATGCATGTAGGATACTCTTAATGGTTGAGATCACTATGTTACCGTGAGTTGGGTCGGTTCTATGAGAATATTAAAGGCTTGAATTCTCTATAACGTTCGCAGAACTAAGTAGTGTTCAGGACCAAAATGAATTCAACCAAGAGATTGTATGAGAAGTAACGCTTATTGTCTGGATGTACAATAATGGCTAACGTTTCAAGATGAAATAATTCACCAATTAGCCAAGTAGATCCGATAAGTTTTAACTAAGGAAATTTCAAAGTGAAATATCTATTTATCCACGATAAAGCATTATTTCATATGTACTCTGTGATATTTTGCATTGTGTGGGAAGGAAGTATATTATCATTTATGTGGGGGGTTGTTGGAATTCTTAAAGTGCTGAATTAAATATACTTTGTCTATTGTCCCACATCACCAAAATGAATTTATGCAAGTATATAAGGCATTTTCTAATGAGAAGGTTAGGTCCTTGGGGAACCCAATTTGCTTCGTTGTGAGGAGGGAAATCATGTTTCACCACCACAACGCGCGCACCGAACTGGGTTCGGGTACGGGTCTAATATAATCTTATTTTTACTGGGCCATTGTTTAACAATTTTGTACTTCAAACTAAAACTGAGCTGGGCTTAGGACAATAGTGGACGGACGTGGTCATCAGGTGCGGAAGCGAAGAAATGAGACCTCCAGAAAACGGGAGACACTTATTTTTTTTAATAGTTGCACACGAATGGACGCATCTATTGACAACAAACAGGTGTGACCTATGGCAAAAGAGCAGACACATGTCCATTGTGAGCAGGCGGCTTCTAGTTGCGAGCAGATGCATCATTTCATGGACCACTGCTGAATAGGAAAGGCGTGACAACGGATACAACCAGTTATGCACATGGCAGCAAGTAGGTTTTGGCAAACGACAATGACGAAAAAGCACATATGCGACTATACGAAGAGGTACGGAAGCGACCGTTTGAAGAGATGCAGATAAACTATATATAAGGAGGAAAACTGATCACTTTCCTCACTCATTTCAATCCAAATCTTCCTTTTCTCTTCTCTAATACTCTTATATAAAATCACATAGTGACATACTCATCACAATCTCGTGTAGAATACGTCTGTTGTATCATGGGAGAATTTTGAAATAAAATTCTTAAGGGAATTGTTACAATAAGCCTCAGACATCATCCAGTTATATTTCTAGTTTATTTGTATATTTTTACACATTAATTCTATAATCTTTCCAATATTCTCTACAATGTGCCATTTCTTTAAATAGTATAACGTTATTGTTATTGTAAATTGATTACTATATACTTGTTGTTATCGTTGGCTAATATTGAGTTCCAGTGTAGTGGAAATTTGATTTATAAACTTGTGCGATGAGTTTATAATTGACTATTCTCTATTTTGGTATATTTGACGTATAACATAAAGTTGCACCATATTGGTCTAGTACAAATACTTGGTTACAAATAACAAATGCTTTTTTCTTCTTTTATTTGCCTGCTCAGTTCAACGCTAAGGCTAAGGGAAAGCTGCATGAAGTTCACTTCAGCTAAGTTAAAGGTGTTAAATATTTTCTAAATGATGGGTGATAAATTGATGAGGAATAACAATGAATCTTCATTCAAGTTTAATAATCCTACAAAGGTTGCAAATACTAATACAATGTCTGAATAAAGCCTCTTTGTGGGATGTAGACACTTATTTATATTATCAAAGTGAACTTTTTAATGTATGATGTGGGCTGCCAGCCCACTTGGCTTCAATGGGTTGTTGGAACACAATGAGCAGCTTTACTGTTGCTTTTGTCAATAGCAACATCTTCAAGTGTTTTTTTTCTTAAATTTTTTTATTTATTTTATATATTACAGTGCATAATGACGAAATATAGTGCAAGTCCAACGATCAACATGTTGGAAAGAAAGAAACCCATGTTACCCATATAGCATGGATATTACAGAGAGTTCTAATGAAAAGGAAGAATGTGGTCCATTTGCTTTGGTTGGCCAGAAGATAACAAATTCCTTGAAGATCAAAGGCCCTTGAAGCAAACTATACTCAACTTCCAACAAAAAATCAACAAAATGATATTAGTCATTATTAACTTAATTAACATAGTTATTTTTATAAAACATAAGTTAACTTGGTTAACATTTTATAGATGACAAATAATTTGTATATTTGAAAGAAAATGTCAAAAGATAATTAAAACGTTTCATTGATAATAGTTAAATTCACAATGCTAGACATAGCTTTCAAATGATGAAATTAACAATCATTATGTCAAAGACAATTAACAGACAATAAACTTGCAGAGAGCAAATCTCCTGTACCCATTTTCTCTGTACCTCTGTCCCTGCCAATATCATTATGTCATGTGTCAAGCAATTAATTAGAAAGTTAACTGAGATTTTTACTCTGTTAGTTGAATAATTAAAGCTGTTAATAGTTTCCAACGTAAATTTTCTTCCCATGAAAACTTACGTCCCTTCCTCTCCTGCAACAACTATTCACATTAGCAAAACTTGATCTCCCATTCAAAATCTAAATAGTTACTCAAAATCTGCAACCAACAAAGAATCATATCTCCATGGAAGATGAAAGTAAAGCATGTCGCCAGCTAAATTTTCAAAATCACAATGACCAAAGCCAATCATCACAAGAATGTAATGGTCAAACAAAAAATTCGACTGATTCAATGTCTATTGTAGATTCCATTCATTCGAAAATACGGAAAGAGCTAATTCCAATGATAGGTATGACGTTTGAAACCGAATCCGAAGCATTTAGATTTTACAATGAATACGCATACTGTTTTGGTTTTAGTACTAGAAAAGGTAGATCCCATATGTTACCGAATCATAACAAGGTAAAAGATAGAGTTTTTGTTTGCTCCGCTGAAGGTTGGCGCGGAAAAGACAAACGTGATGTTTATGTTAAATCTCATCGAGCTGAGACAAGATATGGTTGTCTAGCGAAGATGAAAATCGTTTATTGTCAAGATAGCCAAAAATATAAAACTGTCGAATTTGTTCCACAACACACACATATGGTGTCAAGCCCTTCTAAGACCCATTTCTTTAGATCACATAGAAAAATGACTGATGCACAAAGAGCTCAAGCTGATATGGCGGATAACTCAGATATTGCGCCAAAAGAAGCTTTAGAGTTTTTTAGTAAACAAGCTACTGGCAGAGAAAATCTTGGTTATATTCCGGAGGATTATAGAAATTATTTACATTCAAAACGAATAAGGAAAATGAAAGTAGGAAATACCGGAGGAGTTTGGAGTATTTACAACAAATGCAGTTGAAAGATCTAAATTTTTTTATGCTATACAAGTGGATGAAAATGATTTGATTACTAATATATTTTGGGCTGATGCAAAAATGATGGTAGACTATGATTATTTTGGCGATGTTGTATGCTTTGACACTACGTATAGAAAAAATAAAGAAGGAAGACCTTTTGCAATGTTTGTTGGTGTGAATAATCATAAGCAAACAACAGTGTTTGGAGCTGCATTATTATATGATGAGACTGCTGAAACTTTCATGTGGTTATTTGATACATTTGAGAAAGCGATGTCAGGAAAAAAACCTAAGAGTATACTTACAGAATAGGATGCTGCCATGGCTAAGGCAATTGCTTCTCAATGGCCCGGGACATGTCATCGATTATGCATTTGACATATATATCAAAATGCGGCTAAACATCTTAGTCATTTGTTTGATAAATTATCTAGTTTTGTTAAAGACTTTAGTTGTTGTATATATGATTATGAGGATGAAGTTGACTTTTTAAATGCTTGGAAAATGATGCTTGAAAAATATGATCTTCAAAAGAACGATTGGTTAAGTCGGTTATTTGATATAAAAGAGAAATGGGCACTAGTTTACGGACTTGAAACATTTTGTGCCGATATTACGACCACACAGCGTAGTGAAAGTATGAACAATGCTGTGAAAAAGTACGTCAGTTATAAGTATGACTTATTGAGATTTTCTGAACATTTTCAAAGGTTAGTAGACAATCATTGTTACGAGGAATCAAGGGATGATTTTAAAGTAAATCATAGTATCCCTTCATTATCCTTTCCGGTTAAAATATTACAACATGCAGCAACAATATATACACCACCGATTTTAAAAATGTTGCAAAATGAGTTGTGTAAAGCTCACGATTGTACGATGACTTTATTGGAAGGGACTGAGACAATGGCTAAATATGAAATTGCTCCTCATGGAAAAGAGTTCAAGCATATAGTGACATATAACTCAACTAATTCTACTATTTTGTGTAGTTGCAAAAAATTTGAGTTTGCGGAATCTTATGTGCACATGCATTAAAGGTATTATCTATAAAGAAAGTGATGAGTATTCCTACTCAATACATCCTAAGGAGATGGACAAAAAATGTGAAGGCCAAGTGTGCAAAAAATGATTGTCCAAAAACAAGTAGTAATGATCCGAAAGTAGAAACCGCAAGGCGCTATAAAGAGTTGTGTCGACTGTATACACAACTTGCAACAAGAGCAGCAGAATCGGAAGATGCATACGATATTGCTCTCTGTGGACTTGACAAAATTCTAGAAGCAGTAGATGGGTCATTTAAAAAAAAAATAGAAGATGAAAAAAAATTAAATTTGAACCTCCACAAGCTTCACTAGCTGGTAATGGTATATCAGAGCCTATGTCTACTGATGAGCTTAAGCATAAAGTGAAAGGAGTAAAAATAAAACCAAAGGAGAATATTTTTGGAAGTTCAAGCCGTCTAAAAAATGCTTTAGAAAAGGCTATAAGGAAAAAAAAGGCCAAAAAAAGATGAACAGATTCAACTAAAAATTGGTAATGGTGCTCCTTCTCACATAGGACAATTTTTCCTCAACAGGAGGTAACCTCAGAACCTAATGTTTTTTGTAATTTTAGTTTGTTAGATTTTAAAAATAATTATTTGTTATTCAAATATCAGGTGCTTAATTCACATCATTTAGTAAAGGAAATGGAGCATAAGGAGATAATGCCTCATTCACCAAAGTATCATATGCAGGTAACAGAAAATTACGTTGTTTTATATTTTTATGGGTTTGATACAAGTGAAATATGGTAAAAGTAACTGTTATTTTTTGCAGGGCCAATACGGAAGTGGTGAGCTTATTAGTATTGATGACTCTCATATGACCTCATTCACAAAATTACTTCAAAACTTCTCTTGTCCAACGAAGCCTACAACAGCATATACTGAATTGGTATGCGAAATTGGTTTCTTTTTTTTTCCTTTTTTTAACAACAAAATACTTTAGCACCATAACGCATAGTAATTTTTACGATTTAAAATTTTACAGGTTTCAAACAACAAAGATAATACAATGCTTGACAGTGAATCATATAGGAATGGAACTAATGAAATATCCAACGAGTTGCATGATATGTTATGGGAATTAAACCCAATAGTTCGGAATTTTATCAAAAAATGGGAGGATGTTGAAAGAGATGGACATTGTGGGTTTAGAGCTATAGCCGAACAACTAGGCATGAGTCGTCAAAATGGATGGATACTTGTGAGGAGAGCATTACTTGAAGAGTTGAGAAAGTATGTCTATGAGTACACGTTGTTCTTAGGAGGTGAAGCAAAGTATAAACAATGTGAACTTGCATTACAATGTGAATCATCATTTGCGCCAACGGAAGCTTGGATGGAACTTCCGTACATGGGAATCATGGTCGCTAGTGCTTTTCAATGTGTGTTCATTGTTATAGCGCCAATGCTACTTACCTACCTTTAAGAGTACCTCCTAATTCATCATGCAACAAAGTAGTAGTGGTATGTATAGTTGACGAAGGAACACACTTTGTGACATTACAATTAATTGATGATGCTCCTTTTCCTCCTATAGCTATATGTTGGGAAAAAATGAGATATCCAGTGGCGATATAATGGGCTAATCTATACAAAGACAAATTCAAGGAGTGGCATGTAAAGCTCCCTTTGAAAGTAAAGCACTGTTTTTTCGATTTAAGTGATTAAGTATGATATTAAACTTGTGGTTTTTACCGTGTACTATTTGATGTCTCTGTTGGTGTTTGGATTTTTTGCTGCCATTTTTTATGGTTAAGTTTTTCTGATGGTAAACTTTTTAGTATGCATGAATATTTTTATGTATTATTCTGATAAGGTTGATACCGCTATGCATTTGCTTTTGAGTTGTAGAAAGAAATGGCAGTACAATGCATTTTAGCTTCACTTGCTTGGATTTGTTAATTTATAGATGTATGTTTGGATTTGTTAGTTTATAGAAGGATGTTTGGATTTGTTAGAAAACATAGTCCTTTGTTTTCACTGCTTCTAACAAGGACTCTGAAATTCATTGCGTGATGTTTCAAGGAATGAAAATCGTTATAAGAAGAATGCAGCACTTTCTTTATATTGAAGGTATTATGTCATGCATGCAAGATTTAATACCAAGTGTGCCAAGAAGTATCCAGTGTATAAGAAGAATACAAAAATTTCTTGCATCAACCATGCAAGCAAGAAATGTATAATGTCAATGGTCTGTTAGATTTCAGTAAAATAAATGATAGTGAATTAAGGGCGAAAATGAAAACAGTTGAGAAGAAGTAATAAATAGTAGGTAATAATGATTTGATGAGTCAGCTAACGGAGTTAAGTTGGTGTGTGAGTTTGTTTATTAGCTATGCCACATGGCTTTATGCACCTATAGACAACTCCACCCATGAATGCCATAATGTATTAAAGGATGACAAAATAGGTAACACTTCAATAGAACTAGATGATTAAAAAATTAATTGTTATTGTAATTGTTGTTTATTGAACATATAAAATTAGCAACTTGAACTATGCCAAAAAAAGGACTGATGTATTTAAACAATGGGATCAGATGATCAAAAAATGAAGACCCCTAAAAATGAAAATAAAGGAATTGCTGAGTGGGTTTTTACTCTTAAAGGTGGAGCCATATTATGGGCCTTTAAGAAACAAACAATTATCACACATCCTACAATGGAAGCCGAGTTTATTGCGCTCGATGCATCGGCTAAAGAAGCAGGATGACTAATAATTATTTGTATAGAAATAAAGTTGTGGCCACTACCACCATCATCCATCTCTATGTATTGTGATAGTGAAGTAACAATGTCTAGAGTTTACAATAAAATTCACAATGGAAAGTCTAGACATATAAGTCTAAGACATGTGTATGGCAAGGAATTGATTGTTGATGGTATCATTACAATTATATATGCAAGATCAAAGAAAAATCTGACAAACTCATTAACCAAGGGATTACCAATAGAAATGATAAAATTAACTAGTTGTGGAACAAGTATAAAACATTTTCAATCACCTATAGGAACCCAGCCTTATGCACCCTAACCTAAGGTTTAATGAGTAATAACAAATTACAGATAAGTGATTTACATACATTAAAAAATATAATGTTGGGTTGTTACGATGATGGTTTCGGTTTTTCAATAATAACAGTGAAGAAAAAACAGACATCTATATGAACATAAGAAATAATATTTCAGTAAAGTTAAGAATTAACTTTATAAATGTTCATAAAAATCAGGGGATGTTAGTAAACGTTCTTTTGTCATGGTGAATTTTGAAGTACGCATTTATGTGTTTAAATATTTTATTTTAACATATATGATTTTGATTTAAGCAATTAGCCATCAAATATTCTGTTGAATTCTAGTTATTTAAAATTAGAAAAAAGTTTAAACTGAAAGAAACTTTCTTCTATGCGTAAATGTATAGTAAAATATTACAATCTAATGGGGGATTAGCAGAAGAGATCGTAATAATGTCCCACATCTTTTAAATAGTGAGCACAAGCCGCTATATAGGTAAAAGAAAAGAGACTAATGTCTCATTGAATAGAAAAGAACATTAAGGGTTTGATAATGCAAATACATATTTAAGTACCAGTGATTATGCACTTAGACTCTTTCAGCAAATTGCCTTTTTGCATGAGGCCTCTTTGTTGTATCGCTACAAGAACGACTTTATATAGCAACGGTTATTAGCCATCGGTGGCCGTCGCTAGTCATTGCCATATAAGCTGATGATAATGAAATAGCGTCAACAAGAGTGACGGCTTCGGGCACCCTATCTACTACGGTTAGCGACGAAAAATGAGGACACAAGGCTTTTTTGTGGACCATCCAGATGTCGTCACAAGCCGTAAGTAGCAAGCCGTCGCTAACCGTGGCTAAACTGCGCACACATGATGTAGCTGTTAGAAATAATTAAATAGCTATTTATTTGTCACGGTCATTAGTAATAATGTAGGAGAGATTATATTCCTTAGGTAGTGCTAGAAATAATTAAATAGCTATTTATTTGTCCCGGTCATTAGAGCACAACCAACAATGGCTTGTTCAGTTACTAAACAAGCCACGGAGCAACCAGGTGTGGCTTGTTCACTCACCCGTGGCTGGTCTGTGGCTAGTTTTGAGCTCCTCCGTGGCTGGTTCACCCAACAGAGACTGGTTCTTATAACGGCAAACTGTTTGCCGTTATAATCACTAGCCGTTGCAACCCCAACGGCTAGTTCACTTCCTCCCTATAAACCACCCTATCTCCTTCTTCTTCCTCCTCCACACAACCACTCCACCTTCCCAACTTCTTCATCAACAAAATGTCTTCGTCTGCACCCAAGCGAAGCGGGAAAAAAACCATAAACAAGAAACTCATGTCCCAACCGCACTCGTCATCGTATGCGATGCAACGGTCAATCCAACAACAGCAACCGTTGCAGCCATCTCACGAATATGGCTACTCGCCGTATTCAAATTATCCATACCGTCCACCGTACCAACCGCTCGGTCCTCCTAATTTTCCTCCCATCCAATCGTCCGTCCCGTCACAGTTTTACCAACGATCGCCCGGGGTAGGCGTGTACGACGATCATTCGTCGTATATGTCAATGATGATGCAGACCGAGCAAAGTCAACAACCTCACCTAACTCCGCAACAGACCGAGGTTCGTGACCGCGAAGCGATGCAAAATCTGCAAAGACAGTTTTCGTATGGGTATGTCTCTCCTACTACCGAAGAAAATGTTGGGACTTCTACGGAGGAGGAGGAGGAGGAAGATGCAAATGAGGAAGTAAATGTTACAAATTCTGAAGAATTGAATGAAGAATACGTTGCACCTATCAGTCCCGAATATAACCAAAAGAAGAAGAAGAAGGTGAAGTCTTTAAGGAGCATTTTCAGTAAACGACACCAAACCGAAGTTGAATCGGAGCCGAATCACGGAATAGAAGATATTGGGGATGATAATGCTGAAGGGGAAGATATACCAGTGGATGGAAGAAGAAAACAATGTAAGTTTACTTCCGAGCAGTACGTTTCACTTGCTAAATCGTGGATACGCATTTCACAAGACAGCATTGTTGGAAATAATATGAAAGGTGAGAAATTTTGGGAAAGAGTAGCAGAGTTCTACAATTCGTTGGAAGCGATGAATAGAACATGGGCATCACTTAGAGGCGGTTATAGATTTATGAATGCCGCATGTCAGAACTATCTTGCAATACTGACAGCCTTGGAGAACAGACAGCAAAGCGGTGCTGCACCTTATGACGTTGTAAGTATAGTAGATTACTTTGAAAAATAACTTACTATACTATGATCGATTAGTTAGAAATGACATACGCTCATACAATATCCACTTTGTGTTACAGATTGAAGAGTCACGAAAGGCCTACCAGCAAAAGTATGGTCATCCATTTAAATTTCAAGACTGTTATGAGCTTCTATCTAGGTTGCCGAAGTGGAAGAACCCCAGCAACTTCATGTTTAAGCAGCAGAACAAAGCTAGAAGGATGAACTACTCTGATTCTAGTCCAGGAAGTGGCCCGAGTTCGCAAGAAAGAAATCCTTTATTTGGAAGTAGTGATGGACGACCTGTCGGCAGATCCAAGGCAATTCAGTTGGAGCAACGAGGTGCAGAGTTTGCTAGATTTATGGAAACAATGGAGAGTTCATCTAAGGCAACAAAAGAGCATAGAGCTCGATTTTCGGTGGAAAGAAACCGTAGCGACGAAGATTTCCAAAAGGCAGTTAGGGATGATCGAGAGCTCCGCAGACAATAACATGCGGAGAAACAAGCCATGGAAGAAAAGAAGCTGGAGGAGCAGAAAGCTTTGGCGTGAGAGAATAATTATGTTAAAATGATTACATGTGATTTTAGTAAGCTTACCCCTCTACAGCAAGAACTAGTAGCCGAGCAGGTTGGAGAGTACAGAAAAAAAAGGAAGCAGAAGCGGAAGCGTTAGTGGCTCGTATATGGACTAGCTATGTATGTTGGGTTAAGTTGTAATATGATTGTGAACTGTTTGTAGTATTTATGTGCTGGTTGGGTGTTTATGTACTAGCTATATATGTTGGGGTGAGTTGTAATATGATTGTGACCTGTTTCTAGTATTAATGTAGTAGTTGTTGTTTATGTACGAGCTGTATATGTTGGGTTGAGTTGAAATAATGATACAATCTACAATATGATTGGAAACCACATTTATTGACTCAAGTACGCACTGATAGATAGTTCAAATGATACATAGTACACGACTACACACTGATACATAGTTCTAGTACCAACTACTGATTCCGACTATTCCTTCCTTTATGCGCCCACAAATGTTCCACCAACTGGTCACACAATTGGAAGTGTGCAGCTTGATCTTCAATGTGTTGAACCATATCAACATATTCTTCCATTGAGTTTACATCTTTATGGGGTTTAGCATTTGAGCCCGTAAACATGTCAGGATAATTAGACTTTTGATTCTTATATCCGCCTCTTTCAGACTCCACAATCATGTTATGTATTATTATACAAGCATACATGATTTCTGAAAGCACTCTTGCATCATGAAAACGAGCAGGATTTCGTAAAATATGAAATCGGGCTTGTAAAACACCAAACGTACGTTCGATGTTCTTTCTGTAGCTAGCTACTTTTTCAGTGAAATACCTTTCTTTATCATTTGATGGAACTTTGTACCCTTGCATCAAAGTTCTCCACTTTGGGTATATTCCATCGACTAGGTAGTACCCAGTTTTGTGTTCGATATTACCAAGTTTATATGAAACATCTGTTGACAATCCGTTAGCAAGTTCTGTGAAAAGATATGATTGTTTTAAAACATTTATATCATTCAATGAACCTGGGACTCCAAAAAAAGCATGCCAAACCCATAAATCGTCTGTTGCTACTGCTTCAAGGATCATTGATGGCACTTTCTTATGTCCGGTGAACATTCCTTTCCATCCCGTTGGGCAGTTTTTCCAAGCCCAATGCATGCAATCTAAACTTCCAATCATACCTGGAAATCCTCTGGCTTCTGCCCTGCGTAGTATCCTGGTTATATCGTTAGGTCCAGGCGTCTGTAGATACTCCTTCCCAAACTCTGCAACAACTGTTTTACAGAATTCTTTCAGACACTCTATTGCTGTTGATGCTGCGATTCTGAAATATTCATCTATTTGATCGCCAGATGTTCCATAGCTTAACATCCTCAACGCCGAGGTGATTTTGATGTGTGGTGAATGGCCGATTTCTTGTGCTCCGTTCAGTCTATAAGTGAAATATGGATTTGACTGGTGAAGTTTAAGATATATTTTTGAGAAAATAGCCGGACTCATACGGTAACGACGGCGGAACAAAGTTATATCAAAGGTTGGATTGTCGATGAAGTAATCCCTCATTAGTCTTTCATGTCCATCCTTGTAGTCTCTCTTATACCGTCGGTCAATCCGGCCATGCATGCTACCCCGATGGTTGCTAGTTGAGCCTTCAGCGAAATAATTGGAATACGCAACCATTGCGTGCTGTTCCAGCTCCTCCTCCGTCTCTTGCTCCACTTCTAGTTCGGAATTATCAGTTTGATTCTTCTTGTTTTTGTAGTAATGGTAGTATAGATTTGGATCCATTGCTTGCTTTTTTATAAGTTGAGTTTCGTTGTTCTCTCTAAGCATATCCGAACGAGAGATATATATAAGAAGGGATGGTGAACTAAATATCTCTGACATAGAGTACATGTAGGCAATAATGGGTGGCAATAATGGTTCCAACATGATGGTTCTGTCATTGAGTAGTCAATTCGGATAGTTGTTGTGATGTGAAAGGTTGGCACTAAATGGTTGGCAATAATGGTTCTGTCATTGAGTACTCAATTCGGACAGTTGTTGTGATGTGAAAGGTTGGCACTAATTGGTTGCCAATAATGGCTCTGTCATTGAGTAGTCAATTCGGACAGTTGTTGTGATGTGAATTTTGGACATTTAAAATAGATTATTTTAAATAATATCGACGAGAAATTTATTTTGAATATAATTCGAACGTATATATTATATACGTCGTCGTTAGAATATAAATAATTATATATAATTATAAATAGAATTGAAAATGGCGCGGTAGTTCGATAATTCGATTTCAAACTTCAATTGAATGTACCGGGTGCAAAACAATCTGGATTTTAGTGAAACCAAAAACATTAGGATCTAATCGAGAATATCTTTCCAACGAATCCGAAAAATCAAGATTTCATAGCGGGAATCAAAAGATATGTCCAATTGAAAATTCTTAACAGTCGCTGTGGAATTCAGGCCCTTAAAAATGGAAATTTTGCAAACGACCTCGGATTTCGACGAAACCACTTTTGTTGGATCCGTGATGTCAAGTTATTGCTAGATTTCAAATTTCATAATTTTTCGAATCAATATGTGAGCGTGGCAAAGGAAAACGTGTTTGACCAGTTTCAGTTGATTTTAATCGACTGGAAAATAACCATTTTTCAAACGGTTTATATTTATGATTGAAATTTATATTTATGATTGAAATAGTTCATACAGACACAACAACTGACGATAGTACATGCGAACTAGCTCAATCAAAGCATGGAGTAGGAATTAGTAACTTCATTAAAATGCATTTTACGTTTAGTCTTACGGGTGTCGCCTGATGTTCAATCGCAACTGCTCATTATCAATCGCAACGGACCCAGCACTAGACCTATGGTGGTAATACATCTGCAAGTCCTGAAGTCTCTTGCGCTCTGCCTCAAGCTGGGCCTCTAAATGCGCCTACTGCTGTCGTGCCTCCTCTGCAACACGACGTAGCTCACCATCATAATAATCTAGGCTACGCCTATGCTCTATATAGCCCGTATGCCTAATCCCCATCTGCATATCATACAGATCATGATATGATATCTGTGTAGGATCCGGGTAATCGTGATGGGCCGGAGGATGAAACACGTCAACGTAACGATCCGGTCCAATGGTGGGCACTGCCATGGTCCATCCAAAATGACTGGCGGCCGCCACATGATCAGCTGCACGAAAACTCTGACTGGGCTGGGTAACATCCTCGACAACAGGTGGACGTATGCCGTGTCGTATAGCAGATGGACCTACCAAATCAATCGATGCTGCATGCGTAATCGTATCTGAGGACCCGGTGAAAAATCTACGCCAGAAGGTAAGGTAACACTCCCCGATAATAACAAAGCTCTCAGCCGTCCACCAGCCTGCTGTCCTGGCTATATCTAGCTGCTCCGTCGGGTAAATCATACACCGATAAGTATGTGGGTGTGGATCATCCGGAATAGTATCGAAGTCATACAACTGTCTCCAGCACCTCTCACCAAGATACCAATAAGCACCTAGCGCCACGGGAGAAGATATAAGTGGAAATCTCCGTCCGGCAAGCATCCTAGCAATCTGTATGATCTCAAGATCGATGGATGTACTCTGCTCAAATGGATGCCATAGAATCTGATCCCTATACATCCTCAGCTCAATCTGGTTATGGGCAACGGGAAACACATGGCGTGACTCATTATCTCTGGGCCCCCGGTTGTCCGCAGTCCAAAAGCATATACGGGGGAAAAAGGTCGATGGGTCAGCAATACGGGTGATAAAATGAAAGTTCCTAGAGTACTCAAAGTACCAATACTGTAACAACTCCCAGAATCCAAATAAAGAAACCTGAGAATCAGTGATGGTGCACTGCATGTCGAGACATCTGTATAGGTATGCAAGGATAGGTGTGCCCCAATCATATAAAATCGCCCCATCGGCATTTATCTCAGCCGCGACCGCAAAAAACCCCACATGAACGCTACTGCTCGAAGAACTAAAGAAAAGGTTACCCATAAGGTATAACACAAATAATCGAGCAAGCTCCAAGTCGTCATCAACAGAGTAGTGCTCGAGTATCCTATCCATAGCCGCACGGATCGCGCTCACTCTAATAGCGCCTTCTACCTGATACGACGTAGCAGAAACATCCAAATGAGGCAGTAGATCATGAACAAGTGCACGATCACGCCATCGACCATCGTCATAAGGCAGTTGGGGATAAGCACTTACTCCAATGCTAATACCAGTAAGCATGGAGAAATCAAGCGGTGTAAGTCCTAACTCACCACAAGGAAACTGAAATGTGTGGGTGGTTTTGTACCACCGTAGAACAATGGCCGCACACAATTGGACATCGGCATTTATAACATGGTTTATTCCTAAAATAGCAAATCGTACAATAAGATAAAATATGACTACTAAATTATCCACTTATTTCATTAAAAGGTCTATAATATTACCTAGAAAAAATTGAAATCCAAGAGCATGTAACAGTCCTGCGACCCCCTCCTTACCCGCCAAGTGTGCATGATAATATCTAAGTGTGGTCGCTAACGAACCACGTGGACGTATATTCCGCCACTGTTAACGGTTCAACAAAATGTTATACCATCTACCCAATATATAACACTCAAAGAATACTATGTAAATAATACTAAAAATACTTACAACCAAACTCGACTGCGTGCTAACGTGTACTTCGTCATCTGGAAGAATGCGAAAGTTGGATAGCGCAGGAAGCTTCGCGGCGCTGAGGTTCATATCCACATAGCCATCGAGTTGGCCCTCTCTAGCGGCAACTGATCCAACACCCCTACGTGCCCTGCCTGCTCGTCCGCCTCTACGCCCGCCACGTCCCCGATGACCGCCTCCCTGTTGCATCCCTGCTTCTTCGTTCTCCATGTTTTCGGCGGCTACAAGTAAGTCTTCTATTCCGAGTACTGGCTGTTGGCCACTACCACCTTCACCACTCCCGCCGGCGCCACGATCGTCGCCGTGCATGAATTTTTTGGCGAAATTTTTTAGTAATCTAGCCATATTTTCGAACTAATATCTCACACAAGCTAGTTAATTTGGTTAAAAACTGACGGATTGGTGAATTGGTGGAGAAAATTGGGTGAAAAATGGGGGAGGAAAATGGGTTTTCGGGTTTGAAGAAGTAGAAAGGGAAATGGAGCAGAGGAGGGGCGGCGGCGAGGGTTTTTGGGGGGGGGGGGGGGGGGACATTATAACGGCAAACACTTTGCCGTTATAATGTTATAACGGCAAAGTGTTTGCCGTTATAATATTACAACGGCAAAGACTTTGCCGTTGTAATATTTATAACGGCAATATCTTTGTCGTTGTATCCCCACTCCCCAACCAGTCCGTGGCTGGTTCTCCCCTTCTGGGTGCTCGGCTCGTTGGACCAGTTTCAGAACATGAGAGAGAATAACTGAACAGAACGGATGGTTGGTTATGGTCTTAGTAATAATGTAGGAGAGATACTATTCCTTAGGTAGTGCTAGAAATAATTAAATAACTATTTATTTGTTCCGGTCATTAGTAATAATGTAGGAGAGATCTTATTCCTTAGGTAGTGCTTAGTACTCTATAAATGGCTTTGTAATTTCAGTTTATAATAAGATGTGCTAATAACAATGCAATCTTTCAATTGTTTTATGTTTAATATCTCACATTCTCTTTGAATTAAATTATAACATGGTATCAGAGCTAGGTTAGAGAGAAGAGAGAGAAAATAGGAGGGTTGCCCAGAAATGCTCTCCATGGATTTGATCTAAAGCTGATGAAGATCATTGCTGCATCTGTAAATTTCAAGGTCCGGGTGTGGATGTTTTGTGTTCTTTAAGATTTGAAGAAGAATCCTTCTAAAACACAGTGCAAGAAAAAAAGTTGCAGTGGAGGCCGATTGTTTTGATTTCTATGCTTTAGTGAACTGAATCTAATCGTGGTTGAATAGGAGGTCGAATTGCGGATGTAGTAGTGGAATGGCCAAGTGCTCCAGGCATTTGAAAATTAGAAAGCCTAAGGTAATATTGCTAGAAATGCATGCATGTCGATAGTTATGAAGTGTGAATAATGCAACGAATTGATGAAGGTTACAGCAGTTTTGATGATGATTTATGCCATAATGGACCTGGGAGTAGACTCAGGCGACAACAACACCTGAAGGCTGAAGCTCATTCTCATTAGTCGTAGCAATCGGCATATGCTGCTTCTTTTACGAACGTGGAATAATATGGCAAAGAAGAGGATCAAGAAAAGTATATAACATAGAAATGCAAGTGAATAAAATAACCTACTTCTCTCTCTTACCAGACCTGAACTTTGAAACCCATCACAACATAGACAGGATGCCCGACGAACTATCAGGCTCACATGTTAGAGCTTTCAAACCACGCGATGATAGCTACATAGACTATACTCCATGCCAAGACGAGAGAAGAACGATGACGTTTGCAAGAGAAAATATGAACTACAGGAAGATACACTTCCCTTCCTATGAAGAGAAGTTGTACTGGCTTATACCGGCTCCTAAGGGATGGGTCAACCCTTTCCCTATAAGTAGGGACCTTGTTCCTTATGCTAATGCTCCTTATAAGGCCTTAACCATAGAGAAGGCAATTCAGAATTGGGTTCAGTACGAGGGGAATGTGTATAGGTTTCCAGGTGGACCGCATTGGATACTGAATGTGGGTTTGCAAGCTGGGGAGCTTACCTTTTGAGAAGAAACAAGCTAGCGGTGTCATTTGCACCAGGAGATTCTCACGGATCACAAGTTCAGTTTGTGTTGGAAAGAGGTGTGCCTGCAGTTATTGGAGTTCTGGGAACTGTCAAGCTTTCATACCCAACAAGGGCTTTTGACATGGCACATTGCTTTAGAGCACAACTAACAATGGCTTGTTCAGTTACTAAACAAGCCACGGAGCAACCAGGTGTGGCTTGTTCACTCACCCGTGGCTAGTTTTGAGCTCCTCCGTGGCTGGTTCACCCAACAGAGACAGGTTCTTATAACGGCAAACTGTTTGTCGTTATAAGATTATAACGGCAAACACTTTGCCGTTATAAGTTTATAACGGCAAAGTCTTTGCCGTTTTATGGTTTCTGGTGTGTTTTATGTTTATAACGGCAAAGAGTTTGCCGTTATAAACAAAAAATAATTTTTTATTATATTTTTTTAATGTTATTATTTAAGTAGATTCGTGGCTAGTTTTTCTCTCTGGGTGTCATGTGGCTTGTTTAGTTGTAAAATAAGAGAGAGAATGAAGTGAACAGAACGGATGGTTGGTTATGGTCTTAGGTGCTTAATCCCATGGAGATCAAATGAAAGAAAGTACATGGTGGAAGTAGACAGAGTGCTTAGGCCAGACCGCTTTTGGGTGCTTTCTGGGACCCTAATCAATTGGAAAGAGCATTATTTGGCATGGCAGTGAACAAAAAAGGATCTTGAAGAAGAACAAAGAAAGATCGAAGAAATCACTGAACTCCTTTGCTGGGAGAAGATTTCTAAGAAAGATGAAATCACTGTGTGGAGAAAAAGAATAAATTTCGATTCTTGCCTTGGTAGACAAAATAACTCTCGTGTCATGATGTGCGACTTGGGAGATGCTAATGATGTCCTGTAATAAATGGAAATCAAAGGAAACAATGCCGAGGCTGTGAGTTTGGCTATTTATAAGTGTACAGCCAATATGATAAGCGGAAATATAATGGGCTGAAAGCCCAAGCCCAAAGTATATTACAATGCATAAAACAGTCTTGTACACGAGCAGATCTATTTTATTATCCACCCTCAATTTTATCTAGGGTTCGCTCTTTCCCTTTTGCGTCGCCACTCTAATCAATCTTCATCTCGTTTCTGAATTTTATAAAGTTCTTTGCTGAAAGCGGCTTTGTAAGGGCGTTAGCTTTCTGGAATTGAACAGGAACGTGGTTAACATCCAATTTTCAAAGGTGGTCTGTTCACGAACGAAATATAAATCAATTTCGATGTGCTTTGTGCGAGCATGCTGGATTGGGTTGGCTGAGAGTGATACGGTGCTCAAGTTGTCACACCATACCACCGGTCTTTTGCTAGGAAGAAACCCTAGCTCTTCGAGAAGAGAATTTATCCACGTACCCTCTGCGGTGGTGCTTGCCAATGATCGATACTCTGATTCAGTGCTTGAACGAGAAATAGTTGGTTGCTTCTTCGAGCACCAGGAGATAGGATTTGACCCCATGAACACACAGTATCTAGATGTCGATCTGCGGTCATCTGAATCTGACGCCCAGTCTGAATCGCTGTAAGCTTGTATGTTTAACTCTCTGTTAGTAGTTAGTTTAATGTCATAGTTGATAGTGCCACTTAGATAACGTAGAATCCTCGTGACGGCTATCCAATGTTCATTAAGAGGTGCTTGCATAAATTGACAAACTTTATTTACATTGTAACAAATGTCAGGCCTAGTAACAGTTAAATATTGCAATGCACCCACTATGCTTCTGTATTCTTTGACATTTTGTATGGCTTCTCCTTTGTTTTTAGATAACTTTAGATTACTGATCATACGGGTTGGCATTGGTTTGGCTTTGTCCATTTTGGCTCCAACAAGTAATTCTGAAATATACTTGCTTTGAGATAACATGACTTCATCTTTAGAGTCATAAGTGACTTGTATCCCTAAGAAATGACTTAATCTTCCCAAGTCCTTGATAGAGAAAGTTTGATTTAAGTATTGCACTATCTTGTTGATTTCTGTTTGATTGCTTCCAGTAATTCATAAACTAGTATAAATGTGACATCAGCTCAATTTCTTTTGATATGTAGAGAATTGTCTGACATAGCAGTAGTGCACCCCAACTTCATAAACGTGTCTTTAAGTTTGTCATACCAGTCTCTTGATGCTTGCTTTAACCCATAAATGGTCTGGTTTAGCTTGTAGACAAGGTTCATGTTTTGTGTAGATTTATAACCATCTGGTTGTTCCATATATACATCCTCTTGTAAATCTCCATTCAGAAATGCATTGCAGACATCAAGTTGCCTTATGCACCAATGTTTGTGTAGGGCAATACATATGATTGTTCTTATAGTAGTGTGTTTAACCACAGGGGAAAATGTCTCTTTGAAATCAAAACCATATTCATGCGTGTACCCCTTGGCCACTAGTCTGGCTTTGTGTTTTTGTATGCTGTCATCTGGTGCCTTTTTTAAACTGTAGGTCCACTTACATCCTATATTATTTTTATGATTTGGTGCAGTAACTAGGCTCCATGTTTTATTTTTGATTAAGGCTGCATATTCTTCATCCATAGCATTTTTCCAATCTTGATGCTTTATAGCTTCATTGAAGTTGGTAGGTTCCCTGTTACTCATAGCCGTAGCAAATATTTTGGGTTTAAAAATCCTATGTTTAGCTCTTGTCATCATGTGGTGCTTGTTTTGGTCTTGTTGTTCATCATCACTGCTAGAATTTGTTGTGGTATTGTTGTTCCCATTAGCTGCTTCCATGTCAGTGTTTTCATTATTATCAGTGTTGTAGTTGGTATCACCTTCCCTAATTATAGAATTGTCTGGACTGTAGCCTGTTCTAGTGCTAGGCACACTTTCTGTATCCTTTTCTTCATTGCACTCATGTTGTTTGTTGTCACACACCATTTCTTCTACTAATTCTGGTGGTGCCATAACATACCTGTCAGTGTTAACAATTCTTTTGGTGGTTTTAGTA
Organism: Allium sativum; assembly: GCA_030737875.1. Classification (NCBI taxonomy): domain Eukaryota; kingdom Viridiplantae; phylum Streptophyta; class Magnoliopsida; order Asparagales; family Amaryllidaceae; genus Allium; species Allium sativum. Next base: position 158,031,584 of record CM060912.1, read on the forward strand.
TCCTTTTCCGCAAAAGGAAATTTATGTTCATCAAACACCACATGTCTAGAAGTATAAAACCTCCCATTATTACTCAAGCACTTGTAACCTTTCTGGTTTTCTGCATAACCCAGAAATGTACAGGGACTTGATCTCAAACTCAACTTGTGTTTATTGTATGGCCTTAAGCAAGGAAAACATAGGCAACCAAAACTTTTCAATCCATGATAATCTGGTTTCTCACCATGCATCATTTCATATGGGCTTTTGTATTTTAAAATTTTGGTAGGCATTCTATTAATTAAGTAAACTGATGTCATAAAAGCCTCTGACCAAAATTTCAATGCTACTGAGGATTGTGATATTAGTGTAAGCCCAGTTTCGACAATGTGCCTATGTTTTCTACCAACAAGTCCATTTTGTTCTGATGTATGTGGACATGTCATCCTATGTAGTATTCCTTTATCCTTAAAGAATTTATTTAGTGGCATGAACACACCTCCACCACCAGTTTGCATGATTTTAACAGTGCAGTGTGTTTGTTTTTCAACAAGTGTTACAAACTGTACTGCTGTGTCATATGCATCTGATTTATTTTTAAGTAGATAAATCCTTGTATACCTAGTAAATGCATCAACAAAGGAGAGATAATACCTGTATCCATGATCTGTCTTTACTAGAGAGGGACCCCATAGGTCTGCAGCAATGAGTTCGAGTGGTCTGCTATACTTTGTATCAGACCCAGTGAAGGGCAATTTATGGCTTTTGCCAATTTGGCAATGTTTGCATATATAATTATCAGGTACACACTTGTAATCAATTCTATTTTCATTCAAAACATGTTTAACAGTTTTAACATTTGGATGTCCCAATTTACAATGCCATTCATCAAAAGTTTTTTACACGTCATTATTGTCAGTAACAGATTCAATATTATAGCATTGGGTTCCAATTTCAGTGGCATGCCTTGACTTCAAATTCTTGAATTTGTATAGCCCCTTATCCAAACTAACTTGTAGTAATATATTTTTATTTAGTGAGTCTCTAACAAGGCAGTAGTTTGGGTGAAACTCGAAGTATACCTGGTTATCATTAGCAAATTGAGAAACGTTGATCAAATTTTTCTTAATCTTAGGTACTCTAAGTAAATTATTTAAATAGAGTTCCCTTTTTCCATTGATGTAACCACATCCTATATGTGATATACTAATAGTTTCACCATTACCAATCAAAACAGAACATGTGCCTGAATAGCCTTTGTTCCCTAGATTTAGATTTTGTAAGCTGTTGGTGACATGATTTGTTGCTCCAGAATTTGGGTACCAATCATCTAGGTTTATATCGTCTTATTTGTTGGAATCATCATTAGTTGAACCTTGTGTCTGCATTCTTGACCCATCAGTTTTGGTTCTTTGTTGTCCCACTTGTGTGACATTAACATTTGGTGCCCTCTGGTTTTGTTGATTTACATTGTACTCTGTGTTAAACCTGAAATAACACCTGCTTGCAACATATCCAAATTTTTCACAAATCTGGCATTTTGCTCTATTATTGTTGTTGAATCTGCCTCCTCTGCCTCTACCTCTTTGCCCTGCATTACCTCTGAATGCCTAATTTTCTTGTTTGATGTTTTGACCAGAATTTCCTTTTTGCTGACCTTTGTTTCTTGCTGTGGAGGCATAGTTGACAGAAAACTCTGACTGCGATGATCTTTTCTATTCAACTCTTCCTTCATGTGCAAGAAGACATGAATGCACATACTACAAGTCATGTACTGCCTTTTGTGAGGCAATAAATGTCACAATTGATTCATAATCTTCATCTAGTCCTCCAGTAATGTATAAAACTTGCTCAGAGTCTTTACTTTGGATAGGTATTCATTCATTGGCATTTCATCTTTTCTTATGCACTGTAACTGTCTTCTGTACAACATTACTCTTGCTGCTGATTATGCACTGAAAATTTGTTCAATAGTATTCCATACTGCAAAGGATGTGTTGAATCCTATTACTTGTGATAACATGTTTGCATTTATAGATGAAATTAACCATGATACAAGAAGGCTATCTTGTTTTTGAAATCTCAGGTAGTCTTCATTACTGATTAAATTTCCATCTTTGTCATGAATCATAACAGGTGGGATCAACACTGTCCCTTTGATGAAATCAAGAAGACCATATCCTCTCAATGCTGCTTCTACTTGAAACTTCCAAAGCATGTAATTTTCCTCATCTAATGGGATGGTAATTATGTGGCTTTTGGATTTTATTAGTTGAAAGCTTGGCGTTGGGGTATGGTTGGTGGTGGATTGGTGCCTGAATTGGCTGAACTGAGCGCTGCTTCATTAGTTCCAGTCATTTGGTGGTCAAGAAAAGCTCTCTCTGATGATATGGGGATTCATGGATGGCAAGAACACTGTTAAGTGTCAATTGCAACCGGATGTTCAATTAGGAATGCTGTGTAACAGACAGGAAAGAGATTCTTGGATGGCAAAATCACCAAAGATGGTGATTTATGCAACCAGATCTCATGCTAAAGGATGAATTAAGTGTTAGATGGCTGGAATTGCAGCCAAGATCGCAGAAGATGATGAAAATACTATGATTCTACCTCTTGGCGAGGCAATACTCAATCAGATGCAACTGAAAAGAACATATGCTAATCAGAGAAGGGTGTAATCTCCAGTGATGAAGATTATCAGAGGAGAACAAATACAAATACACTTTCTCTCTCGAGTTTGCAATCTGAGATTAGTGCCGTTAGGCTAATTGCTCTGATACCATAAAGGAAATTGAATGAAAACTTGTATTATTCTTTATTGTAATAGAACTGAATGAATTATTACAATGTAACGTTGGCTATTTATAAGTGTATAGCCAATATGATAAGCGGAAATATAATGGGCTGAAAGCCCAAGCCCAAAATATATTACAATGCATAAAACAGTATCGTATACGAGCAGATCTATTTTATTAAACTGCTCGACTTTGGTAAAGACACTATAGTGGGGGGCTGAGGCGCGACTTTGACATTACCTGCAGGTTGTGTTGATGATAATGCAATTTCGGGAACGGAAATTGCGGCAGGGAAGCAGTTTATAAAGCTGACCGGGTGTAGATGTGGTGTTGGATTGGCAGCTATTTGCAATGTAAGGAGGTATTAGTGCTTGGGAAGAAGACTCTTGATTAAGAGGGAGGAATGTCAGTGAGGAATAGGATTTGACAATTTCACGAGGTGAATTTAAAGAGGTAGGATTGCAAATTCTTGTGAAGTTATGATGGCTATATTTTGTTGGGTAGGCAGCAAAAGTGTTATTGATAATTTTAGCAGTGTGTAATTGCGTACATAGTAGGAGTGCTGATATGAAGTTGTGTAAAGGAGTAATGGAAACTGGGATGAATGTGTGTTCCTAAGTTGAAGGATGCAGAGGGAGGAATAATGAGTTGTAGTTTAGTGTATTGATTGTCAATGGTTTGCAGATGATTGGTGTTCAATGTGTTTCTATGAAATGCACGTACAGTAAAAAAATGTTGAGAAGAGGTAGAGGAGGAAGACTTACAAAGGTATGCTATGGAGTAAGTTTGATTTTAGCGTGAGTGTGATGGGAAGTAAGAAGAAGTAGTCTATTAACCAGCTTTTTGGTAAAAGACGATCTCCCTATTCTGAATGACTCTTTCATCAAGTGATGAGGTTCGGCTCGACCCAAACCAGTAATTCTCGATTTGAAGCATACTTCTTCAGAAAATAAATCAAAGTCCGAAGACCAGGTCGATCGACCTCCAACTCCAATGATCTGATTCCTATGCTACACAACAAATACCGATTCTCGAGGAAACTCTATTGGTCAAATCGGGCCTATTCAATTTTCTCATTCTGAATTCCAAGGTCCATGTATGCCTTGATAATCGAGACGATGGCATATTATGTTGTGCTTACACCAAATCTTAAACTCCACGTATGCCACAAATAACAAGGAGAACTATTCATCCGCAGGAGAATAGGGTATGCCGCCTATAATTGCTTTTTTAGATCAAGTAACATGTGGCCGACCCTAAAGCGGATGATTACCATGTAGCATTCCAATTGGATTGACTTCCTGCCTGTAAATATATCATTTTATGAAATAGAAAGGGGCGTAAAAATCTTCATTGAAAAGTTCATGGTTGACACTCCAAAAATAGCCTACCGTTCATCTCACTTCTTCAATTTCATAACGCAAGGATTTTGTGTATAAACAACTTATTACTCTACTTTCTCAAAAAGCAACTGTAACCTGTAATCGACGATATAAACAGAGATTATAAAGTGGATGTAGGCTTGGTTGAAGCCAAACCACGATAAAAATATTGTGTCTCCTATCTTTACTCATTTTCTTGCAATGTGATTATATTTGTGTGTGGATCACACACTTTGGGTGTTGATAATCATTAGACCGACTTTTAACGTCAACACTTTGACGCACCAGGAAGGGGAAAATGACAACTACCTTCAGTCATTCATGAATTAACAATGGTAAAGTGGAAGAAGTATGCAACACCTTGCCACGCTCAACCTCAACCTACTGGTCCAATAGAAGCAGCTGCAGAGGCAAGTCAGGAGGCTTCTTCCCATGAAGAACCATCCCAATACTTAACTAAGGACGAGATGGATGGAGTTCTAGCCGAACTCAGAGTACAGATGGCACAACAAGATGAACTCCTCAAAAAGCAACATGAAATGATGAATGATTTCCTCGCTCCGATGGATGAAAGACGGAGGGACCAGGCATCACTTCCTACACTAGGCGAAGCTGTGGCAACAGTTAACCTCCCAACCAATGAAATCCAAGCCCCGGACAGGTCTACTACTCTGCCTCCCATTGGGCCAACTTCACTTCCCGATCGACTGAATCTTAGGTCAGATCGATCGATGCAACCTTCGAATCGACCAGAGCCTAGTTCGCTGCTACATGTGGCTCGACCCGATATCTTACCGCAAACCAAACTTTTGCCGCTTCCCGCTCAGCCTTCCCAGAATGTCGATCCAAGCAGGGCTAGGGGTAGAAACCCTCTGTCTCACCAAGATCAATCTACCATACCAGTTCCTAAGGAGATGGAGGGAGGCGATACTAAAAATCACCATGATATCGCCCCGAGAGGGGGCACTGCCGAACCCCGAGCTGATAACGCTTACCCAGACCATCCAATTCTACCGTCATGGAAATGGTTCAGCCCAACTCACGTGCCGACCGAGGGGTCATAGTCAATCCCAAACTAACATCTAAGGCTAAGGACCACCTTCACCCATCATTCGTGGGCCATACCGAACTAGTCCCAAGAGCTCAAGGCATGCTTCCACCCCATAACGGGATTCTCACCAACGCCCACAGCGGAAAATTGGATTTGCGGCAAAAATTTCTCGGGGATGGAAATCAAATTGCTAGCATCATTAAGCGTTCACTCGAGGCACTAATTCAAAGCAAGACATGGATAGTTTCCATCACAGTTCTTTTACAAGGGAAAATAGGAATTCCCGAAACCCACCTGATTTCAAGCTTTCAGCCCTGGAACCCTACAATGGCACGACCGACCCGACCATACATCTCATGCGATACATGCACCATATGGAAGTACTTCCAACATCGGTCAATGCCATGGCCAAATGCTTCCCTTTTATTCTAAATGATGTCAGCACCATGTGGTTTTGACAGTTAACAACTGAATCGATCAACAGCTGGAATATGTTGGTCACCCACTTCATTGAACAGTTCAGAGTTCGCACATCTCGACTGAAGAGCATCATGTTCCTCACATCTATCAGGCAGCAATCTGGCAAGACCCTACACTCTTTCTTAGAAAGATTCAATGCAGTTGTGGTATCGGTCGATAGACCTGAACCATCTATGGTGCTTATGGCTTCCATGGTCGGAGTTTTGGATCAAACAGATTTCAAAATCTCTCTTCAGAGAGACCCTCCCAGAGCATTGGAGATTTCTACTCTGAAGGAAATTGATTCCTTCGACAGGAAGATGCTAACATCATGATGGAAAATCTCGACGTGCTAGCTACAGAGGATGGAGGACCGACCACCGTTGTCCAAAACAAGGGTAACGGGAATGTCTCGGAAAAGAATGACAGAATGTGCAGTTCCGGAGAGATCCCAAGTGTGATAAGTACACCAAGCTCAATTCCTCACTATTGGACATATACCTAGACATGCAAGGATCTCTACCTTTTCCAAAGCCTCCCCAAAGGGAGACGACCCAAAGAGAACGTGAATCAGGAAAACACTGTATGTTTCATGACATGGCAGGTCATGGGACCAACGATTACAGGCACTTACGAGATCTCATCGAAGAAAGGGTCAGATGTGGAGAGTTACGAATTGATGTGGAAAATTGTCGCATGATAACACCCAATGTGCATGCAAGTGTATTAGCAACACAGTAATCCAAAGATGTAATAAAGTAAAGTAAATGCGGGGAGACACAACTTTTATGGTGGTTCAGCACTAATGACTACGTCCACTTTATAATGACCATTCATCATATGATATCTGATTAAAATGATGTACAAGTTTATATAGTATTTGAGTACAAAGCGTACAATAGGATAACAAAATATATGTTGGTCCCAAACTTTGACTGAAATAGCCTTCTTCTTCTTCGTTGAGTACGTTGACTTGGTCAACTATATCCAGATTTATCCTTAATATACAAGAAGTTCAAAAGAGCCCAAAAGTAGCATAATTATCCTTGTGAATGCCCAATTGTTGATGGAAAACGTGTATGCCACGTTTTAATTGTTCATGTCATGTCTAATGACCATGAAGAAGGAGATGGCAGCCATTAATGGAGGTTTTAGAGATCTTTAGGTCCAAAAGTGGGTGGAAAAAAGGATCTCAATGAAGGCCAAGCCATGAGGTATTTATAAGAGAGAGGTTAGGTGGGATTAGGTGAGAAACGGGTCCCACATAATAAATTTCGGATCCCCTGAGAGCGACACCCTCGAATTTCGGATCCCTCCTCGTTGTATAGTAAGATTTCGAACCCCTTTGGAAAGCCATTCCAAGAATTGTGGATCCCTTTCTTTGATGTGAAAACCTTCGTATCCCCCAGGGGGATACGAAAATTCGTATCCCCTGAGGGATACAAAAATTTGTATACCTTGGGGGGATATGTTATATGAGTTCGTTGTAGGGGGTCTAAGATTCACCGAAACTGGGGGATTCGAAACCATGTCTGAAGAGGTACGAAATTAAAGGGCTTGAAGCCCTAGGTGCGATGCAAGGTGAGGCGAGGAGAGGGATCCTAAATGTAGGGAGTCGGAGTTTGTGGGATTCGAAATCCTGCTGTCGATTGACCTGCATTCACGGAAACGGGAATAACTTTCACTCCGTAAGTCCGTTTTGGTCAAATGAAAGTTGTACCTAAAGCTAATTTAGAGGGCTACAAAAGTTACCATGATCAGCATTGTAATTGATGTTTCCGGCCCAAAAGAGGTTATCTGATAGGATTTTCTAGCCTTTTTATGTTTGCAACGCGACTTCAGCCAAATCGCTTTATGTTTTATGACGACGTTCTCAATGCTTGAGCGCATTGCTACACAAATACTTGACGTGCGACAGCTTTAACTAAAAAGTGTGTCAACACTATTCGAGTATGTTAAGAAACCTACAACATCCGCACCGCCACATATACCTTCCCAGGCTCCTCAGAATGGTCCCTATGCTTCTCAAAATGGGAAGGATCCTGTGCCTAGCAATCGCGGCATCATCATCAACTGATCTGCTTTAGATCATTGTGGATTCACCCCATTTCTTAGGATATAAGAAATGTATTTGTATTATTTTTTAAATAATGTAGCTATGTTGAAATACACACGTATGGGGTTAGGACTTAATCCCAAGGTGTGCTCTGGATTCCACTATAAGCCCATTAGAATTTGTTTCGGTTTTGTAATAACTGTTAGCAGTGATAAAATTTATTTCTTGAACATGTATTATGTTTGATGAATATAAGTACTTTGTCAGGATGTGGTAAAGTCCTCAACCCAAAACTGGGCATGGCTTGTGCTTGTCCATAAGATATGGCTAATATCTAGACATATGGTTCACTCATCAGGACGTGACGAGCCTAACTTTCTCTCAAACCAGGCATGGTTTATGCTCATCATTAAGGTATGGTTAGTACTGATACTAAAACTCAACTTGTCAAGATATGACAAGCTTAACTTTATTTCAATACAAGTATGGATAATACACGAACCAAACCTTGTCAGGGTTTGATAAGTAAATACTACTAAATCTTGAGTATGGTTTATACTCAATCTCTTTGGAAAAATCGTACCCCGAGCATGGTTGATGCTCGATCCTAGATTCCTAGGTACGGCTTATACCTAGCAAATCAAACTATCATGCCAGGACTTGGAAAAATAACTCGATCCCCATTGCAATATGATTTATACTCCTACAAATATGTAAGCATGGTTTATGCTCTCAATAGTCAAGCAATAGAGTCAGAATTTGGCATGCTTTCTTCTCCTTTTCTGCAGGTACAAATCATATTCACAACCGATAAAACTAACCTAATAGCTGGTTCTTTCATATTTCCATCGACCTTAATACGATCGTTATCGATCGTGGGTAATCTGGCCACCATATAATATGGTTCGGTGTACCAATGGCTTTTTGGATCTCCCTTGGATTCCTATATATTATTTATTGAAAAATTCAGAACATACCTTCCTTTACTAAGAAAGATATGTTTGGGGGGGGGGGGTGTTGACCAACTTTTTTGGTAAAAGTCGATCTCCCTATTCTAGAATGACTCGTTCATTGGTCGACTGAGGTTCAGCTCCGTGACGATCGCCCATAACTCCCGCACTTAACAAGGAAAATAATGCGCTGAAAGACGTGGCAGACAGCTATAGACGATCATCAAGGTAAAATAACACATGTGGAACCTGTCGGATAACTTACAACGTAAGGATAAAATATAATAGAACATGTACAACAGGCAATAATAGTGAAGCATATTTGAGTAAAAACTTGAACTTTCATAACAACTAGAAAGAATATCCATACATCTTTGGATTACAACATAAGTGTCTATACAAATTCTCCTCACTACAACACTCAGGGTCAATCATCACACAATGGAAAACAACTGATACTATATAGTAAAAAGTAATACGTCAGCCCCCTGCTCGACACCGCACAACATCCTCGCCTCACTAAGCTATGCTACCTGTAACCTATTACTCAGTCTGCCCATCTAAAACCGGATGAACAACCCAAGGTAATAAGAGGGAAACATAAAATCTTGAGTTAGACAACAATCTTAGTGAGCGATAAAACAACTATCTAACATCATCAACAAAGTATATGAGAGTAGGTAACATCGGACAGTTACAAACAAACATTGCAACCATACATCCACGGCAATCAGAACGACTATTCATTCATAGCAATCAACAAGAAAATGAGAAAAAAGAAAGCATTGGCTTCCCTCGTGTATCTTGCATCTACAATATTTTTGCCCTGGTGGATCTCTCCATCATTTCAAAAAAGACCGGAACCTTGGTAGGAAACAAAGCAACTAGTTATATCTCACATATACCATCTTTATCGAGATCAATATTCCCTAAGCACAAGCCCCGAAGGCCTAAATCAACATCAGACAAGAACCTAAGAAACACCTCCTTGAATTTCAACGATCAACGATCAATCTCAAACAATGTAAATCCCATTCGTTGCATGGATGTATGGTTGAAATTTCAACGACTGTTGCAATTCAATGATCAACGAACACTTCACTATGCTTCAGACATTCCTCCTTGAATTTGCGTTGAAGCCAGAACCATCATCGACTCAAAAACAAGCTTCATTTGGTTGATACTACATTTCATAGCATTTCCAGCTTTTTCGCTATGAAAAACTGGCCACAATGTCAAAACAGCATTTTGCATCGTTTCTGAAAATCTATTATATCTCCTGGTTCAATTTTGCATCAATCCGGGGTGAAAACTAAGCAAAACTGGCTTTTACAGCGTTTCTGGAATGCTATTATACATCTTGATTCAATTCTGGCACTCCCTGGCACTTGGCACTGTCATTTGGTACTTTGGCACATGGTAATGTGAAAACAGTGTAAATCTCCAGCACGCACCTTGGAAAATCACTAATTTTACGATGTGCAGCACGTCTAGTACTTGGTACTATGGCATTAGGTACTTTGGCATTTTGCACTATCCATAGAATTTCGAACGATCCATGCTATGAAAATTGCCAGGTCCAAGGAAACTGCACGATCCATAGCATTTTGAATGATCCCTGCTACTAAAACTGCTAGATCCAAGGAAATTACATGATCCATAGCATTTTGAATCATGCTATAAAAACTTCCAAATCCAAGGAAATTGTCCGATCCATAGCATTTCGAACGATCCATGATTTGAAAACATCTAGATCCATCTCAAACACCATCGATCAATCTCAAACACCTCGATCAATCTCAAACACCATCGATCAACCTCCAACACTGCCGATCAATCTCAAACACCACCAATCAACCTCAAACATTGCCGATCAATCTCAAACACCACCGATCAATCTCAAACACTGCCGATCAACAAATCAACCATTGATTCAAGCAATAATCAACAAATATTAAAACAACGATTCAACAAATGATCAAATCAATAAATGGTTCTAAACATAAAATTAACATATGAAATTACCGTTTATAAGTTGCTAGATTTGATCCTACGGTAATTTGAATTAGAATCATACTTACATCGATTAAATCTATATGAAAACAACTTGAAATGCTGAACATAAGATCAAACAACCCACATACTTGATTGAATCCGCATGAGAGATGCTTATCACTCACCAATTTTTCGAATTGACTCGAAATCACTAAATTCTCAATCCGGACAGTGAAGAATATGCTTTAAACCTCTTGATTTGATGCAATCCCTCTTCACTTGACATAGATCTAGCTTCAAACGATGTAGATCTAGAATTTTAATGGTGGAAAGGTGTATTTGACTGAGTAAGGAGGATCACGAGCTCAACCAAATGAGAGAATGAAGAAAAGTAACCCTCTCTCCATGACTCTAACCCCCTATTTATAGCCTCCCACCAGCCTACTAATGGGCCTCCTCAAATCGGCCCATCAATGGCTCTAAAAACCTGAACAGAAATTGTGAAACACAAAAACAGTGATTCCTCCCAAACCGCTGAGCCAAATCTTTATTGTTACCACTCTACGAAATTGGTAACACCATTTTCTTTTCAATGAGATCAACCTCAGCACCTGATTCGATCCCAGACAAAAGTTATGCCCTGTACAAGACTGATAAGGGTAAAATGGTCAGAAATAAAATTGGCAAAAATTATGTATATGTCTCACATCCCCATAACCAACATATCAAAATATGAGAATGATCAAACCCTTAGCGAATTAAATAAAAATATTTAACAATCCTCCGATACGTAAAATGCGGGCTGTTACAGGCTCCCCCTTTATGTATTTCACCCTCAAAACCCCAAGTAAACACAAGCAACCAAAACAATTCCGCATGCCTATCATCCATGAGCAGCCAATTCTACGCCCATACTAGTAATCATCAAACCATGCATCCATAGCCTTCTCCTAACATGTGGAATTCTAACAACAACAACAATCACAATAGTACAAGTTACAATGATGTAAGGCGACACGATATTAATGGGTCATACCAACGAAGAGTTCTGGATGGGTCATCTTCATACTCTCTTCTGTCTCCCATGTACAATCTCATCATACTAACTCTATTGTACCTTGACTAGTTAACCATCTTTCTCCTAAGCTGTTTCATGTCATTCCCCACAACACGAAGTGGCTTACGAGGTATCGTAGCTATGATCTTAACTTCTAGTTCTTCGTATTGCTCCGGAGATACCACCACATTTGAATCGTGCACACACTTCCGGTCAACGACACATGGAAAACATTATGCACACTCGACATCTTCTCAGGTAAGTCCAATCTATATGCGAGCTTTCCAATCCGCTCGACTATCGAAAATGGTCCAACAAACCTTAGGGCTAACTTTCCTTTGCTTCCGGACCGAACAGTGTGCTTTAACAGCGAAATCTTCACAAAAACCATATCGCCAACATCGAATTCCAAATATTTTCGATGTTTATTGGCGTAACTCTTCGGACAGTCTTGGCTACTTTCATTTGTTGTCGAATGATCGAGAGACAATCCGAGGTTTCTCTTATCAACTTATCTCCAGTCTTTAACCAACATGCCGGAGAATTACACGGTCTACCATACAATGCCTTGTATGGTGTCATCCCAATGCTCGATTGGTAGCTATTATTATATGCGAACTCAACTAGATGTAGATGGTCCTCTCATGATCCTCCGAAGTATAATACACAAGCTCTTAGGAGATCTTCCAAAACTCGGTTAACCCTCTCGGTTTGACCATTAGTTTGGGGATGATAAGCCGTACTCAAACTTAACTCGGTTCCCAAAGTCTCTTGCAAACTCTTCCAAAATCCACTTGTGAGCAATGGATCTCAGCCACTCATTATGCTCTTCGGGATACCATAAAATTGAACTTTTATATAAAGCTAAGCCAACTTCAATGCCGTTTTAGTTGATCTAACAGGAATAAACCTTGCACTTTTGGTCAAGCGATCCACGATGATCTAAATTCCTTTGTTTCCTGCCCTAGATCTACGTAGTCCATCGATAATATCCATCGATATCTGCTTCCGCTTCCACGTAGGAACTTCTAATGGCTGAAGCGATCCACTAGGCTTCTTTTATTCAGCTTTCACCAACTGATAGTTTATGCACTTGGAAATAAACTTTCCAATATCCCGCTTCATCCCTTCCCAGTAGTAAACTCGCTTCATGTCCTGATACATCTTATTACCATCAGGATGAATCGTCAATTTCGAGTGATGACATTCCCTCATAACCTCATCTCTCAATCCATCGATATCAGGAATAACCAGTCGTCCTTGCTTTCGTAGCCAACCTTCTCGATCAATCTCGAACTCTTTATCCTCTAGTTCCAACTTTTGGATAAACTCGACAAGCTTTGCATCTCGCTTTTGGCTCTCGCCAATCCTTTCGATGAGAGTAGGTCTTATTGGTAAGTTTTCCAACATTTCAGGTTCCAACTCACACGATGGTATGAAATCAAATCCTGCAAGTACTAGAGTTGTTTCCATTTCGAGAACATCGCTCCCGAATTTGCTTGTCTTTGACTCAACGCATCCGCAACTATGTTACCTTTACTAGGAGTGCAGGCTATACCAAAATCGTACGATGCCAGAAACTCTAACCACCTTTGTTGCCGGAGATTCAAATTCTTTTGGGAGAAAAGATACTTTAACGACTTGTTGTCCATAAATAACTCGAATCGAACTCTCAACAGGTAATGTCTCCACAACTTCATAGCAAACATGATTGCCACCAACTCCAGGGAATTCCTCTCGTGTGGCTTCAGTTGTCGACTTGTGTATGCCACAACTCTATCTTTATGCATTAGTACTTCTCCTAGTCCAGTACCACATGTATCCGTGTATACCACCATCTCTTCATTCCCACTTAGAATCTTCAAAACAGGAGCACTCGTCAGTCTCTCTTTTGTGATTCTGAAAGCTTGCTCACAATTTGCATCCCATGTGAACACCTGATTCTTATTCGTCAATTCTGTTAATGGAGCAACTATCTTGGAGAAATTCTTGATAAACCGTTGGTAATAAACTGCCAATCTAAGGAAACTTCTCAAATCTGTTGCATTCTTAGGTCTATCCCAGTCCTGGATTACTGCCACCTTAGCGGGGTCAACCACTATTCAATTTCCAGAAACTACATGGCCTAAGAACCTCACTTCGCTCTTCCTGAAGTGATACTTCGAAAACTTAGCCCTTCAGTTGATGCTTTCGCAAGATTTCCTAAACAACTCTCAAGTGCGTGTTGTGCTCTTCCTCATTCCGAGAGTAAACCAGAATATCATCCACGAACACAAGAATGAACTTGTTCAACTACTCTGAAAACTCTATTCATAAGATCCACAAAATATGCTAGCGTGTTAGTCAACCCAAATGGCATCACCAACCATTCGAAGAAACCAGATGGTGTCCTAAAAGCAGTCTGCGGCACACTGTCCTTTGCCACTCTCAACCGGTGAAATCCCGTTTCCAAGTCCTTTTGGGAAAACACTTTGGATTTGTGAAGCTGGTCAAACAAGTCATCAATCCTTGGCAACAAATACTTGTTATTCTTGGTCACCTTGTTCAGCTCACGATAGTCAACACACAATCTCAATGTGCCATCTGCCTTGATTACAAACAAAACTGGTGCTCTCCATTAAGACATGCTTCTTCGAATGAATCCTTTTCCCAAAAGGTCACGAACTTGCACCTCTAACTCTCGTTGTTCCTTAGGCGCCATCTGCCTAAGAGGCATAATGATAGGTCTAGCACCCTCGACCAAATCGATTCTGAACTCAATCTCACGATGCGACGGTAAACCTTTGACTTCTTCAAATACATCCTCAAACTCGTTAGAGATAAGCACAGATGACAAGTCTTCCTATGGAATCACAAGCAAATATAAATATCTTACGAAGACACCATCTTCGGGCTTACATCGAATCAAAACCTTCCACACTTCCACATCCCCGACTCTCACCTCAAGCTTCTCGCAATTCACTCTTGCAACATACTTCTTGAGCCAATCCATGCCCAAGACGATCCCAAACTCAACGAAGTTCAAAACAAAGCAATCACATACTAAGGAGCAACCATGACTCGACAACACTAGACCACGACAAATCATACACAAACCAGATGAACCCAACAAACTGGATTAGCCACAACAAAAAGTTTATCACAAATCTCGGGTTTCAAACCTAAGAAACACACAAGCTCATGACGAACTTCTCGTCCTTCAGGTAAGGAGTCTCGCCTTACGATCAAGCATACTTGGACAAAGCTTCAAAATCAGAAACATAATCCAATACTGGTCGACCATTTTTCTTAAGATCCACAATCTCTTAAATAGAATAGACTTCTGAACGGTAGAAATAAACTTCATCTCAAATTTGGCTTGGAATAACTCTCATGAAATCTCATCTTCAAGAGTCACTAGAGTGACAGAGTTCCACCAATCCATAGCTCTTCCTTCTATCTGTCTTGATGCAAGCTTCCTCTTAGTCGCATCATCAATTCACAAGTTTCCAAAGATCCGAATACAAGCGTCTAGGCACCCTTGAATATCAACTGTCGATTTTGTCCTCTTGAAAGGCTTCCCTCCTAGATTAGTGAAGTCTTTGCATAGATTCGCGAAGTCCATCCCTCTAAGAACCTGCACCAGAACCCTACATCTACCACCGCAGCTCTTGGAGCGGGTACCCTCCTCATGTTCGCTGCCATCATAGCTTCAAACATAGCTGGGTAATCTGGTATACCGTCATCACCCCCTCCAGGAATAGTCTCCTCCCTACAAGTATGTCTCGACGTTCTACGACTCATTCTAAATTTGAAAACTAGAATGATTAGTCCACACATGAGAAAACTGCAAATAGAGTTCACGCACTACTATATTATACACTAGTATATAGTATACATCCATTAAAAATCTATAAATACGTCTCTCTTACGTACTTACATCTTAGAACTTTGGTTAAAAACAATAACCAAAGCTCTGAAACAAAATGTGATGACCGCCCATTACTCCCACACTTAACAAGGGAAATAATGCACTGAAAGACGTGCCAGGCAGCTATAGACGATCATCAAGGCAAGATAACACATGTGAAACCTATCATATAACTGATAGTGCAAGGTTAAAATATAATAGAACACATACAACAAGTAATAATAGTGAAGCATATTCGACTCACTACAACACTCAGAGTCAATCATCACACAACGGAAAACAACTGATACTATATAGTAAAAAGTAATACGCCAACCCCTTGCTCGCCACCGCACGACATCCTCGCCTTACTAAGCTATGCTACCTGTAACCTATTACTCAGTCCGCCCATCCAAAACTGGATGAACATCCCAAGGTAATAAGAGGGAAACATAAAACCTTGAGTCAAACAACAGTATTAGTGAGCGATAAAATAGCTATCTAAAATCATCAATAAAGTATATGAGAATATGTAGATTAACCATTCAATCTACCAAAACACCAGAGTAGAACTCAATCCCATCTTCCCCACATCGAACAGTGATAGACTTTATAAACAAACATTTCAACCATACATCCATGGCAATCAGAACAATTATTCATTCATGGAAATCAAGAATAACCAAGCATTAGCAAACAAAGAAACTAGTTATATCTCACGTAAACCATCCTAATTGAGATCGACACTCCCCAAGCACAAGCCCCGAAGGCCTAAACCAACATCAGACAAGCACTCAAGAAACATCTCCTTCGACGTCAGACAATATACATAAGACAGTACAAGAAAAACAACCAACATTCACGACTGACTCTGGCTATCATCGTCAATCCTGCTTTGAAACCATCGTTAATCATATGACCATCTAAACACCTTGACATCCTCCGTCAATGGCTAATGGTAAACCCCGGTTCTAGCAGAAACTCCGTACGTCTTTCAAATATACGTATCTAGGACTTTCAATGATACCCAGGGTACTCGAACATACAACCGGCCTTTCAGACGTCTCTGTTATACCCTTACTTTGAGCCCACTAAAACCTACGACAACGATAATCTCTCAGCCTTAAATATCTCTAGTCATCCAACCTGATGACCATTTATAGCCCAAACAACCCCCTCGAGCAACCATTATCCACCAACTCATCACTTTGAGTTATCTTCACATTAGTTGCATTTAAACGATCAATGAACACTTCACTATGCTTCAGACATTCCACCTTGAATTCCGTCGAAGCTAGAACCATTATCCGCACAAAAACAAGCTTCGGTTTGTCGTCGATACTGCATTTCATTGTATTTCCAGCTTTTTCGCTATGAAAAACTGGCCACAATGGCAAAACTGCCTTTTGCAGCATTTCTGAAATGCTATTATATTTCTTGGTTCAATTCTCCATCAATCCAGTGTGAAAACTAAGAAAAACATCAAAACTGCCTTCCACAATGTTTTTGGATGTTATTATATGTCCTGGTTCAATTCTGGCACTCCTTGGCACTTGGCACTGTCATTTAGTACTCTGGCACTTGGTACTGTGAAAACAATGTAAATACCCAGTGCGCACCTTGGAAAATCACTAATTTTACCATGTACAGCACGTCTGGTACTTGGTGCTCTGGCACTTGGTACTGTTACTTTGGCATTTTGCATGATCCGTAGCATTTCGAACGATCCATGATATGAAAACTGCCAGATCCAAGGAAATTGCACGTGTAACGACCCGCATTTTACACATCATAGATTGTATAATATTTATTTCTTTCCCGTATGAAGTTGTATGGTCATGTAACTTTGGGAAACATCTGTTAGAGTCATTTCCCATGTTCATGATTTTTGACGATTTTTAAATGACCATTTTGCCCCTAGTTGGTACTGTTTTCGCCATAACTTTTGATTGGAAAGGAGTTTTGACCTGAAACCACTTCCATTGGATTCGTTTGATGGTTTACCTTTCCGTAGAGTGGTCATAATAGCCAAATGGACTTACTGTTTGGGAGATATGGCTGAAATAAGGTTTGGAGGGTGAAAAACTGCTTAACCGGGCCAAATCGGGTGATTAGTGAGTAGGCCCATAACCCATTTCGGGATTAGGGTTATAGGGATGCTGAAATGAGATAGAGGATCGTTCCATTTCAGTTTTCTAGCCTCTACTTATCACCAAGGAACCCTAAAAATGGCCTCCAACCTCTAAATCACCTCCAAATCACCTTTTGGTCAAGGATTTGGCTTAGCAACCCCTACTCAAGGAAGATCTACACCAAATCAACATTGGAGCTGCTGTTTAGCATAGAGAATCACATCAAATCAGAGATTTATTTCAGATCTTAGTTTATTTGTGGCTAAGGTGAGTGATTTGCATAGTTTTGCACTAATTATGGCTAATTAGGGTTGATTAGTGTTAATTAGCGAATTTAAACATGATAAAATTCGGGAAAAATGTTCATAAATTCTTAAATGATGTTTTAGACGTCTGATATGAATTTGGGTTAATTTGGTTCAGTTTTGTTAATCCTATCATTAGTTTCACCTAAACATGCTTAAGGGGAAATATGGGATTTTGGGTATGTTTGATCCATTTTAACCTATTATATTGATGTTTTGATGTTTGTGGTTGATTATGCATGTTGCTATGACTGTATGGTATGCTTTGTGATTAGTTAGAATAGTTGGAATGGTCGAAAACGCCGTCGAGAGGCATAAACAACTCGCTGGGCAAGGTGCAGGAATTCGGATCGGATAGGGGATTGAGGGTCGATCGGATCGCCCTATGGGATCGTGGGACATAACCACGAGTCGAGTCATCTCCTTCGAACCGAACCATCTGCGCAAGGTCCACGAGCACCAACCACGAACTACTACTCGATCCGATCCACTTGTGTTTCACATCACGATCCGACTAGAGGAAAGCAGCATCCACGAATCGATGCACCACGAGACGCCGATTCGAACCAGGGGGAGCCACGAGCTGGAGGAGCACGATCCGACTCGTATGGGGTATTCCGATCCGAACCGAGGAGAGGAGCACGATCCGAAGCAGAGAGAAAGAGGACCGCGATGACGATCCGAACCGTGGCAAGCTGGAGACCCGACCCGATCCGCCAGGGGCGATGGCGATCCGACCCGATCCAGTGAAGAAGGAGCATTCTTATCTGAACCGAACCGATGAAGATTGATAACCCGAGATGCAAAGGTAGTCCAAATGAAGGGTATTGACTCAGGATCCAGATAGGAACCAATGAGTGGACTTCATGAGTTGGACTTTGCTGTGGGACGCGTGCTAAGGAGTTATCGACGTTCATAACTTCGATTCACCACTAAAACGGATGATGGGCTACTTATCAGTGCAGTAGGGTCATTATGACCTGAGGGGCAAGGTGATGGTAGCAAGACTACGTTATCAGTGCAGTAGGGTCAATATGACCCGAGGGGCAAGGTGATGCGTAGTAAGACTATGAGCCAGTGCAGTGGGGTCATTGCGACTCCATGGGGCAGAGTGGACATAGTAAGTATTAGTAAGGCTATGAGCCAGTGCAGTGGGGTTCTTGTGACTCCATGGGGCAAAGTGGACATAGCAAAGGATTAGTGGCTACGTTATCAGTGCAGTGGAGCCATTTATGACTTCATGGGGCAGAGTGATCGTAGCAAGGTATGTTGGGTGATCGAAGTGATGAATATCGTATGCTTTACGCACTGAGTGAGAGATGTGAGGATGGATGCTATGTTTGATTGTTTGCCATCATTATGACATGCACACCTCCCCCACCTCCGTATCTTTACACTGTTTGATATGGTACCTTAGAGTGTTGTATAGTATGTAGTGCTAACTCTTTGGTTGCAGGTTCAGGTATGTTTTAGTCTACCTGTTATTGTTCACTTTAGATGCTTATCGCTCATACCAGGCTTTATGTCTGACCCAGAGTTTTATGTCTCCTCTTATTACTCTGGGTGCTCACACGAGCAGACTAGAGACAGGTTAGCTGGTGATGCGCGAGTAGCTGATTCGGAGGCGGGCAGGAGGCTTCCACGTATGATATATATATACACATTCTTCCTGTGTCGTTGGTGGTCACTACTTGGGCATTGGTAGTGTACTCCTTTATCTTACTTTTGCTTTGAGACAGTTTGAAAGTTGTAATAAGCTGTCTTTTGGATTTCCGCTGCTATGATGTTTAGTTCTGATTTTCAGCTTATGCACTGTCTCTCCTGTTTTATGTCAAGTATGTTATTATTATATTTTGTTCTATGCGCTGTGAGACATTCTACAGGTTCCTAGTTTAGTTAATTCCCTTCTTCCCTTTCCTTCTCACGACCCGTTCCGTGCCAATTGGACATATGTACAGCGCACATTTGGGGTAAATGTCGGTTGGTGCGGGGCGGGCCGTCACACTTGGTATCAGAGCTCTAGGTTGCGTAGTACCTAGGGAAAGACACTAGGGAGAGTTAGTACGTATATGAGAGTGCGTATTTGTGATTACTTTGGTTTTCAAAAGCTATGTATATATACTATTATTAGTATAAGAATGAAGTCGCACTGCACTAGCACCACTATGGGGTCGTTAATCGTTTCCCTTTTTCAGATTGACGATGAGCCGAGATATGAGGGGTGCTGGTAGAGGGACCAACCAGGGAAATGCTGCTGACATGAGGGCAATGTTTACTAACCTCATGAGAGACATGCTTAGAGAAGTGCAAGGGGCAGTTCCCAATCCCGGAGTTGGTGTTGGCCCAGTAGTGCAGGCGCCTAGGGTCGATTTCGCCAAGTTGTGCAAGGATTACACTAATCTTGGTGGAAAGTCGTTCCACGGAATGGAGTCGGCCACAGATGTTCAAGATTGGATGGATAGCTGTGATCGTATCTTTGATGACTTGGGTCTTGAGGATGCGATGAAGAGAAGGCTAGCGTCTCGTCAGCTGCAAGGGCGAGCGATGAATTGGTGGAATTCCATTAGAACAGCTACTCCAGAGGATCAGGTTACTTGGGATCAGTTCAAGGCTCGCTTTAGCGAGAAGTTCATTCCAGCTGCCCAGAAGTCAGTGTTGTTCAAGAGGTTCTTGGAACTCAAGCAGAACGGAAGGGCAGTTTCTAATTATATTGTTGAGTTCGACACTTTGTCGAAGTATGGACTGTCTCTCATTGATACTCCTGAGAAGAAGAATGAGAAGTTTATTACTGGCTTCGATGGATACTTGGGGGAAAGGCTTATCAACCGCATCGATGAGACTTGAATCGATTGTGGGGAAAGCTTTGAGATCAGAAAGTCTTTACCCTAAGTCAAAGACTGAGGCTGCATCTGCAGAAGGGCCAAAGCCGCAAGCAGGCGGTGGAGGCAAGAATAACTCTCAGAATAAGAGGAAGCAGGACCAATCTAAAGGTGGCCAGAAAAAGAGCAAGAAGGATGTTGAGTGCTTCAGCTGTGGAAAGAAGGGCCATTATGCTAAAGAATGTCGGGCCAAGCCAGCGGAAAGGAAGTGCTACAACTGTGGTCAAATGGGACATCAGAAGGATATGTGTCTGCAACCTCTTAAGGAGAAGCAGATTGTGAAAGCATATGCTATTGATGCTGTTCCTTCTTCGTCGAATGCCCCAACTGCGGCGGAGAAAGGAAAGAATGTTGTTATTCAAGGTATGCTTTCTATTTACGATGTACCAGTTCGAGTTTTGTTTGATACTGGGGCTTCCCGTTCCTTCATATCTAGTGACCTGGTAGATAGGTTGGGACTGGAATCCGAGATAGTCGATAGACCATTGGTTGTGACGAACCCGATTGGTGGTTCGACTAGCCTTAGTATGATTTGCAGGAATTTAGTCTTATCGAGTCATGGATGTATGTTTGTATGTGATTGCTTTGTTTTGGGATTTACTGGGTATGGCATTATATTGGGAGTCGATTGGCTCCAAAGATACGGGGTGGTGGTAGACTGTGAGGGCTTTTTGGTGACAGTGAGGGCGGATGATGGGCGGAGGGTAGTGTTTGGTAGCC
This sequence comes from Allium sativum, assembly GCA_030737875.1. Taxonomy (NCBI): domain Eukaryota; kingdom Viridiplantae; phylum Streptophyta; class Magnoliopsida; order Asparagales; family Amaryllidaceae; genus Allium; species Allium sativum. The sequence goes on from CM060912.1 coordinate 158,053,233, forward strand.
TACCTAGTGATGGGATTATGGCTAGTTTTGTAAATTCCCTCGACATCCCGCAGGATGAGTTGTCAGATGTGCCCATGGTTGGCCAGTATCCGGACGTCTTCGAGGAGGTGACCGGGCTTCCACCACACCGAGAGATTGAGTTCCGTATTGATTTAGTGAAAGATGCCAGACCTATAGTGATGCCACTTCGTCGTATGGCACCAAGGGAGCAGCGAGAGCTCGGGGTGCAAGTCAGCAATCTTTTGAAGAAGGGATTTATTAGAAGGAGTGTCTCCGAGTGGGGAGCACCAGTTGTGTTTGCCACTAAGGCAGATGGTTTCCTTCGTTTGTGTGTGGACTATCGCGAGTTGAATAAGGTGACGAGGAAGAATAAGTATCCTCTACCGCGGATAGATGATTTGTTTGATCAGCTGGAAGGAGCTAGAGTGTTCTCCCAGTTGGACCTCGCGACAGGATTTCATCAGCTACGAGTAGCGGATGAGAGTATTCCGAAAACGGCATTTAGGACGCCATCTGGATTTTATGAGTGGTTGGTCATGCCGTTTGGGTTGACCAATGCACCAGCCTACTTTGTGGATCTTATGAATCTAGTATTCAGAGATCAGTTGAATAAGTTTATTCTTGTGTTCGTGGATGATATCCTTGTTTACTCAAGGACAGAGGAGGAACACAAGGGACACTTGAGGATAGTGATGGAGGTGTTGAGGAAACACCAATTGAAAGCGAAATTCTCAAAGTGTCATTTTTGGAGAAGGGAAGTAAGATTCTTGGGTCATGTTGTTTCAGAGAGTGGTATTGCCGTGGACCCTGCGAAGGTGGCTACAGTACAGGATTGGTCTACGCCCAAGAATGCAACAGATGTAAGAAGTTTCTTGGGATTAGCTGGATATTATCGTAAGTTTATCCAGGACTTCTCCAAGATAGCAGCACCGTTGACTCAGTTGACTAAGAAGAACCAGTCCTTCGTCTGGGACGGAGTGTGTGAGGATGCCTTCAAGAGTCTAAAGAAGAAGTTGACGCGTGCGCCAGTGTTAGTCATTCCTAAAGGGAATGAAGAGATGACGGTATACACGGATGCTTGTGGTACCGTACTGGGTGTTGTATTGATGCAAGGAGGTAGGGTTGTAGCTTATGCTAGTCGACAGCTAAAGCCGCATGAGAAGAAGTATCCTACCCATGATTTGGAACTAGCAGTGATTGTGTTTGTGCTGAAGATGTGGAGACATTATCTCTTGGGAGAAAGATTTGAGTTGTTTACCGATCATAAATCGTTAAAGTATCTCTTCTCTCAGAAGGATCTGAATCTCCGTCAGCAGAGATGGTTAGAGTTCTTGGCTTCGTATGATTTTGATATCACATACACACCTGGGAAGGGTAATACGGTAGCCGATGCCTTGAGTAGGAGACATGCCAGCTTAGGGGCAATGTTTCTTGAGTGGAAGCAACTGGAGTATATCGCGGGGTTTGATTTCAGACCAAAGTGCGAATTGGATCCAGTTATGCTAGCTAGTTTGACGATCAGACCCACTTTGATAGAGCGGATTGGTTCCAACCAAAGGAACGATCCTAACCTAGTGGAAATCATCTCCAAGTTAGAGATGGGTATCGACGAGGAGATGAATGTGTATGGGCTTGATTGAGATGGATGGCTTCGGAGGAATGGAAGACTAGTTGTGCGCAACGTGAAAGGTTTGAGGGATGAAGTGCTTAGAGAATGTCATCACTCAAAACTGACTATACATCCCGGTGGTAATAAGATGTATCGAGACATGAGACAGACTTATTACTGGGAAGGGATGAAAAGAGACGTTGGGAAGTTTATATCCAAATGCATGAATTGCCAGCTAGTTAAAGCCGAGCAAAAGAAGCCTAGTGGGTTGTTGCAACCATTAGAAATTCCCGAATGGAAATGGGAGCAAGTCTCGATGGATTTCATCGATGGCCTACCAAGGACTAGATCGGGATATGATGGCATTTGGGTAATTGTGGATCGATTGACTAAAAGTGCAAGATTTATACCAGTCAAATCGACCAGAACGGCAGCCAAGTTGGCAGAATTGTATATGAAGTGGGTAGTGAGATTTCATGGAGTACCCAAAAGCATTGTGAGTGACCGAGACCTGTTGTTCACTAGTGGGTTTTGGAAGAGCTTACAAGAGGCTCTAGGGTCAGGATTACATCTCAGTACCGCATATCATCCTCAGACCGACGGTCAGACGGAGAGGGTGAATCGTATATTGGAAGATCTCTTGAGAGCTTGTATATTGGATTTTGGTGGATCATGAGATGACCATTTGCATCTAGTAGAGTTTGCATATAATAATGGCTACCAATCCAGTATCGGTATGGCTCCATATGAAGCTTTGTACGGAAGACTGTGCAACTCACCATCATGTTGGATAGAGACTGGCGAGAAGTTTGTGCTTGGACCAGATGTGGTGAGAGAAACTTCGGATAAGATTAAGATCATTCAGCAACGAATGAAAGCTGCCCAAGATAGGCAGAAGAGTTATGCTGATAAGAGGAGAAGAGACTTGAATTCTCCGTTGGTGACTTGGTGTTTGTCAAGATCTCTTCGTTGAAAAGCGTGATACGATTTGGCAGGAGAGGCAAGTTGGCACCAAGATTTGTTGGCCCATTCCCTGTTCTTGAACTAGTCGGGAATTTGGCATATAGAGTTGGCTTACCAGAGAAAATGGCGGGAGTTCACGATGTATTTCATGTTTCCCAACTAAGGAAGTTCGTTCACGACTCAAATGTGACTATTTCACCTGATCAGTTAGAGGACTTCGAAGTAGAACCCGAGGCGGTTGGGAAACGCAAGCCGATTCGTATTGTGGGGCACGATACGAAGCAACTTCGAAGGAAGGCGGTGAAGCTAGTCAAGGTTCAGTGGGGCGAGGACGAGAATGATTGTACTTGGGAGACAGAGGAGAGCATTAGGAAGGCATATCTAGAACTCTTTGCCTGGTAAGATTTACCTTACGATTTAGTTATTCCGCATGCTAGGATAGACTTATTTTACTTGCTTTGCATGTTTGATGGTTGTTTCATGGTTGATAGGCATGCAGGAACCTTTGTGTATGTTTTGATTAGGGAATTTCGGGGGCGAAATTTCGTAAGGGGGGGGGGGGGGGGGGGAGAGTGTAACGACCTGCATTCTACACATCATAGATTGTAGAATATTTATTTCTTTCCCGTATGAAGTTGTATGGTCATGTAACTTTGGGAAACATCTGTTAGAGTCATTTCCCATGTTCATGGTTTTTGTCGATTTTTAAATGACCATTTTGCCCCTAGTTGGTACTGTTTTGGCCATAACTTTTGATGGGAAAGGAGTTTTAACCTGAAACCACTTCCATTGGATTCGTTTGATGGTTTACCTTTCCGTAGAGTGGTCATAATAGCCAAATGGACTTACTGTTTGGGAGATATGGCTGAAATAAGGTTTGGAGGGTGAAAAACTGCTTAACCGAGCCAAATCGGGTGATTAGTGAGTAGGCCCATAACCCATTTCGGGATTAGGGTTATGGGGAGGCTGAAATGAGATAGAGGATCATTCCATTTCAGTTTTCTAGCCTCCATTTATCACCAAGGAACCCTAAAAATGGCCTCCAACCTCTAAATCACCTCCAAATCACCTTTTGGTCAAGGATTTGGCTTAACAACCCCTAATCAAGGAAGATCTACACCAAATCAACATTGGAGCTGCTGTTTAGCATAGAGAATCACATCAAATCAGAGATTTATTTCAGATCTTAGTTTATTTGTGGCTAAGGTGAGTGATTTGCATAGTTTTGCACTAATTATGGCTAATTAGGGTTGATTAGTGTTAATTAGCGAATTTAAACATGACAAAATTCGGGAAAAATGTTCATAAATTCTTAAATGATGTTTTAGACCTCTGATATGAATTTGGGTTAATTTGGTTCAGTTTTGTTAATCCTATCATTAGTTTCACCTAAACATGCTTAAGGGGAAATATGGGATTTTGGGTATGTTTGATCCATTTTAACCTATTATATTGATGTTTTGATGTTTGTGGTTGATTATGCATGTTGTTATGACTGTATGGTATGCTTTGTGATTAGTTAGAATAGTTGGAATGGTCGAAAACACCGTCGAGAGGCGTAAACAACTCGCTGGGCAAGGTGCAGGAATTCGGATCGGATAGGGGATTGAGGGTCGATCGGATCGCCCTATGGGATCGTGGGACATCACCACGAGTCGAGTCATCTCCTCCGAACCGAACCATCTGCGCAAGGTCCACGAGCACCAACCATAAACTGCTACCCGATCCAATCCACTTGTGTTTCGCATCACGATCCGACTAGAGGAAAGCAGCATCCACGAATCGATGCACCACGAGACGCCGATTCGAACCAGGGGGAGCCACGAGCTGGAGGAGCGCGATCCGACCCGTATGGGGTATTCCGATCCGAACCGAGGAGAGGAGCACGATCCGAAGCAGAGAGAAAGAGGACCGCGATGACGATCCGAACCGTGGCAAGCTGGAGACCCGACCCGATCCGCCAGGGGTGATGGCGATCCGACCCGATCCAGTGAAGAAGGAGCATTCTTATCCGAACCGAACCGATGAAGACTGATAACCCGAGATGCAAAGGTAGTCCAAATGAAGGGTATTGACTCAGGATCCAGATAGGAACCAATGAGTGGACTTCATGAGTTGGACTTTGCTGCGGGACGCTTGCTAAGGAGTTGTCGACGTTCATAACTTCGATTCACCACTAAAACGGATGATGGGCTACTTATCAGTGCAGTAGGGTCATTATGACCTAAGGGGCAAGGTGATGGTAGCAAGACTACGTTATCAGTGCAGTAGGGTCAATATGACCCGAGGGGCAAGGTGATACGTAGTAAGACTATGAGCCAGTGCAGTGGGGTCATTGCGACTCCATGGGGCAAAGTGGACATAGTAAGAATTAGTAAGGCTATGAGCCAGTGCAGTGGGGTTCTTGTGACTCCATGGGGAAAAGTGGACATAGCAAAGGATTAGTGGCTACATTATCAGTGCAGTGGAGCCATTTATGACTTCATGGGGCAGAGTGATCGTAGCAAGGTATGTTGGGTGATCGAAGTGATGAATATCGTATGCTTTACGCACTGAGTGAGAGATGTGAGGATGGATGATATGTTTGATTGTTTTCCATCATTATGACATGCACACCTCCCCCACCTCCGTATCTTTACACTGTTTGATATGGTACCTTAGAGTGTTGTATAGTATGTAGTGCTAACTCTTTGGTTGCAGGTCCAGGTTCAGGTATGTTTTAGTCTACCTGTTATTGTTCACTTTAGATGCTTATCGCTCATACCAGGCTTTATGTCTGACCCAGAGTTTTATGTCTCCTCTTATTACTCTGGGTGCTCACACGAGTAGACTAGAGACAGGTTAGCTGGTGATGCGCGAGTAGCTGATTCGGAGGCGGGCAGGAGGCTTCCACGTATGATATATATATACACATTCTTCCTGTGTCGTTGGTGGTCACTACTTGGGCATTTGTAGTGTACCTCCTTTATCTTACTTTTGCTTTGAGACAGTTTGAAAGTTGTAATAAGCTGTATTTTGGATTTCCGCTGCTATGATGTTTAGTTCTGATTTTCAGCTTATGCACTGTCTCTCCTGTTTTATGTCAAGTATGTTATTATTATATTTTGTTCTATGCGCTGTGAGACATTCTACAGGTTCCTAGTTTAGTTAATTCCCTTCTTCCCTTTCCTTCTCATGACCCGTTCCGTGCCAATTGGACATGTGTACAGCGCACATTTGGAGTAAATGTCGGTTGGTGCGGGGCGGGCCGTCACAACACGATTCATGGCATTTCGAACAATCCATGGTATGAAAACTTCCAGATCGAAGGAAATTGCACGATCCATAGCATTTCGAATGATTCATGCTATGAAAACTTCCAGATCCATGAAAAATTGCTCGATCCATAGCCTTTCGCCCGATCCATGCTATGAAAACACCCAAATTCATCTTAAACATCGCCGATCAATCTCAAACACCACCGATCAACCAAAAACATCGCCAATCAATCTCAAACACTATCGATCAATCTCAAACACCGTCGATCAACAAATCAACCATTGATTCAAGCAATAATCAACAAAAATTAAAACAACGATTCAACAAATGGATCTAAACATAAAATTAACATATGAAATTACCGTTTATAAGTTGCTAGATTTGATCCTATGGTGATTTGGATTAGAATCATAATTACATCGATTAAATCTATATGAAAACAACTTGAAATGTTGAACACAAGATCAAACGACCCATATACTTAATTGAATCCGCGCGAGAGATGCTTATCACTCACCAATTTTTCGAATTAACTCGAAATCGCTAAATTCTCAATCCGGACATCGAAGAATATGCTTCAAACCTCTTGATTTGATGCAATCCCTCATCACTTAATGCAGATCTAGCTTCAAACGATGTAGATCTTCGATTTCTTATGTAGATCTAGAATTTTAATGGTGGAAAGGTGTATTTGATTGAGTAAGGAGGATCACAAGCTCAACCAAATAAGAGAATGAAGAAAAGTAACCATCTCTCCATGCCTCTAACCCCCTATTTATATCCTCCTACCAGCCCACTAATGGGACTCCTCAAATCAGCCCATCAATGGCTCTAAAAACCTGAACAGAAATTATGAAACACAAAAACAGCGATTCCTCCCAAACTATTGAGCCAAATCTTTAATGTGACCACTCTACAAAATTGGCGACACCATTTTCTTTCCAAGAGACCGTCCTCAGCACCTAATTCGATTGCAATCAAAAGTTATGCCTTGTACAAACTAATAGGAGCAAAATGGTAAGAAATAAAATTGGTAAAAATTATGGACATGTCTCACATCACCATAACCAACATATCAAAATATGAGAATGATCTAACATTTAGGGAATTAAATAAAAATATTTTACAATCCTTCGATACATAAAATGCGGACTGTTACAGGCTCGGCCCAAACCAACAATTCTTGAGTCAAAGCATACTTATTCAAAAAATGAATTAACGCCCAAAGACCAGGTTGATCGACCTCCAACTCCGCTGATCCACTTCCTATGCTACACAACAAATCCTGATTCTCAAGGCAACTTTATTGGTCAAACTGGGCCCGTTCAATTTTCTCTTTCCAAATTCCAAGGTCCATGTATGCATTGATAATCGAGACGATGACATATTATGTTGTGCTTACACCAAATCTTAAGCTCCACGTATAACACAAATATCGACGATAACTATTCATCCATAGGAGAATAGGGCCTGCCGCCTACAATGGCTTTTTTGGATCAAGTAACACGTGGTCGAGCCTGGAGCGAATGATTACTACGTGGCATTCCAATCGACTCGACTTCCTACCTATCAATACATCATTTCCTGAAATTGAAAGGGCGAAAAACCCTTTATTGAAAAGTTCATGGTTGGCACTCTAAATATAGCCTATCGTACATCTCACTTCTTCAATTTCATAACACAAGGATTTTGTGTATAAACCACTTTTTTTTTCTACTTTCTCAAAAAGCAATTGTAACCTGTAATCGATGGTATAAACGGAGATTATAAAGTGGACATAGGCTTGATTGAAGCCGAACCACTATAAAAATATTGTGTCTCCTATCTTTACTCTTTTTCTTGCACTCTGTGATTATATTTGCCTGTGGATCACACACTTTGGGGGTTGATAGTCATTAGACCAACTTTTGACGTCAACATAGTCGATATAAAATGCTCGGTTGAGGAAAGTTTGTATGTGTCAGTGCTTGACTGGAGAAGCAAGTTTGAAGAAGTGGTTTGGATGGCAGGTTGCTTTGATGGTATTTGACGTTGCTGCAGTTGTATGGAACAGAGAGACAATGCAGAACTTGGTTGTATAGTCAATAACAGGGAGGATGGTGTGCAATGGTGATAGGTGATGCTATTAATTTTGTATATTTGTTAGTTGTTTCTTTGGGAGACTGAGCGAAGGTGGTACAACTGGGATAAGAAGTGATGAATTCACAAGTTTTGCATAAGTTTAGTTGACAACAATGATGAGGCTATAGGCATTGACATTGTTAATGATGTTGAAGTAGCTGTTTGTAGAGATAGTTGCAGAAACATCAGAGACCTTGCAGCAGCAGGTGCAAAATGATGGCGAAAACGACGAAGGATGTAACGTCGCTTATACGGATGGATATATGTGAATGCTCAAGAGAACTGTTCTATGAAATGCCTATTAGAGAATAGGTATATGTCTATAAGTAAAGTAAATGAGCATGTGAGTGAAGAAGACTTGACTTTGTGTCATCCAACAAGCGAACGAGGAAGAGTCGCAGCTCTAGCTTGTTGGGGGATAACAGATATCGCGATATCAAGGGATGGTCCATATACAGAGACCAAGAAGGTCCCTCAAAGAAAACCAAGAGTAGTTGTTGATGGTTAAAGTACCAATAAACATGAAACAGTTGAGCATATCTAACCAGCTGGAGATGAAAATTGTGACGGAGTTCGTCTATGAAAGAAGATGAAGGATTGAGAACCATGGTTCGTTTTAAGTTGGTATTTGTGAGTTAAACTGAAAGTCAGACACGTTCAGTTTAAGGGAAGACATTAGAAATAATGAATAGTTCTTTATTTGTCCCGGTCATTAGCAATAATGCAGGAGAGATCCTATTTCTTAGGTAGTGCTCGGTACTTTATAAATAGCTTTGTAATTTCAGTTTATATTAAGTTGAGTTAATAACAATGTAATCTTTCAGTCGTTTTACATTTAATCACTCTCCTTCTCTTTGAATCAAATTCTAAAAGTAGCTAGCCATAGTTCTACGTGACTGATGAGTCGTAGCAAGCCATCGCTAGCCATCGCTAAACTGAATGTGTTTTTCTGTTTTTATTTACAATGCTTCCTTCAAACCATACATACACAATTTTGTTCACTCAATAACTCATATAGGATCAATTCCAAAATCCAAAATGCATGACATATATACTCATATTCATTACTCAAACCAAAATATATATTATAAACTAACAAGTATATCATAAACTAACTAATAAATCGTAAATAAACAACATTAAACATGTAAAAACAAACCATGACATCCACTACCATCATAACAAAACATGTCCACAACATCATGTCCGCAAACATACACTATATCCATAAACCATCGAACAAGCAAATCCATAACCGCAATATTTATATATGCTAAAAAAAATCAAATAAGACAAGTACCTACTCGTCTCCATCACCATCATTATCGTCCTCGTCATCCTTGTCATTCCTATCACCCGACCTAGCCTTATCCCTAAGCATTCTCCCATGCTCATATAGAAATGCAGCGATCCACTCATTGAGCATAACAATCTAGAGACTCTTCCTCCAATCCTGTATCTTATCCATCTGCCGATGGAGCATGGCAATCTCCTCCTTTTGCTGTGATCTCCTATAAGATGCCTGGGGCACCACTACCTGTGATCATAAGCAATCAACACATACCATCTCATATCCAAATTCACCATAAGTCGATATATCCACCAAGTATGTATTTCCTATAAATTCCTATTTTATTTTATCCTTTCATTTTATTAAATATATCGATATAGTTCAAAAGCTACCACACCTCGATTTTTTTAGAAATTTGATTTTGACATAAACCAAAATCTATCGCATGAAATCTCAAATTTTCTCTTATATTAGAAAATTATAATCCAATAGATTCAGAAGATTCTTGTTTCAAAGAATTTCAATTTATATTGTAACATATACACTCATTCAAAATTCAAATCGTAAAATTACGAACTGCCGTTGCGCGATGAGCACGTTTTAATTATATTTAATTTATATGTTCAACATTTGCGCAATTAAAATGTAGGCATTAATATTCATTTAACTTATAGGTTATTTTGGCAACGTATTTGTTTTTAATCTGTAGAACTAATGATGATCCTATAAATAATAATTTGGCACAAAACCAGATTTATACAAATGTACTTTAATGGTGTCTGGTTTCCAAAACCTCATCAATTTCTACTTACTACGCGAACAAAAAATCCTTGTAATTTCCATTATTAGATACTGCAAATCTAATAAAAAATTTACACCATTGTAGAAATGTACTTTCACCGAACCTTTCATTCTAGTTCTAGCTTCATATATCCAACTACGGTCGACATAATATACGAACATTTTTCCTAATTTAATAACATATGTTAGTGTAAAGCATAATGGGTCTAAAGGCTTCATAATCACCGCACTTCCGTCAAATTTTGACAGCGCTTCGCTATACTTCTCATATATGCATTAGTTGCATCCAAGGGGCTCCTATTCTAAAAATAAAAATAAACATTTTAGGACTAAAGATTTTACACACTACACTGTCATTTCTCGACATTACATTATTCTCTTCTACACACCATCTTCTGTCTAATTAGTACAGTATTTCGTATTGTTAAAATATTTAAATTTTTAAAAGAAAAACAAATTTAGTAAAATACGTACTCTTATTAAATTCATTTCCGAATAATAAAAATAATGGATTTCAATATAGTATTTATCATTGCTAAATTCATTCCTAATTTTTTAAGAAAACCGATTTAAGTATGATATTTCTTAACTGAACTATAATAAAACCGATTTAAAACATTTTCTACTTTAATTTCTTAAAATCCTTCCATTTTATTAAATAAATCGCTATAGTTCAAAAGCTGCCACACTGCGATCTTTTTATAAATTTGATTTTGATATAATCCAAAATCTACTGGATGAAATCTCAAATTTTCATTTTCATTAGAAAACTATAATCTAATAGACTCGGAAGATTCTTGTTTCAAAGAATTTCGATTTATATTGTATCATATACACTCATTCAAAGTTTAAATCGTAAAATTACGAACTTCTGTTGTGCGACGAGCTCGTTTTAATTGTATTTAATTTATATAATCAACCTTTGCACAATTAAAATTTAGACATCAATAATGATCTAATCGTTAACACGATATGAATTAGCACAATTTAAATTTTAGCACGATATAAATTTTAACTTCTTCTAAAATTACCATCAATTCATTTACAATATATATCGATCGGTTTTAAGTTGGTAATCATCTAATTAAATTCCAAAATTCCAAAATTAGGGTCTAATCATATCTAAAATCAACCTTTAATGTATGACTACTATCTAACCACTAGTTATATCATTAAATCGCCTAGTACATTATTTTATCGTCAACTAATACATAAGTCATTCATTTTTGAACGAAAATCACCTAAATTTCTAACATATGAATTTATCTACTTTCTAAATTAACTACTAATCTACAATTATATCAGACAATGACTAATCAACATATGCAAACACACTATTATCAACATATAACAATTAAGGGTTAGAAATTATACCTCAATCAACAAAATTGGAAGGAGTTTGAAAGAACGAAGGAGTGGGGGTTGCTGAGATGTTGGCTCAGCAGCAAAGGGCAGCGGCACGCGGTGGCAGGCAAGGTGCTAGAAGTGTGCTGTTACATTGGCAAATGACCGAACCCACTTGTATATACTTCAGCATACTTCTCCCATGTGATGCCACATTTCTTTACTTTATTTCTGCTTTGGGCCTGCATGCCAAATTTGGCCCAACATCCATTTGCATTGTATTATAAATGCACTACTGCATCATTAGCCTAGTATTGTATTCCTTTAGGCACGTGAATTCTTTTGTACCTGTTTTCTATGTGCCCCGTGTCCCCAACCAATCACAATCCCCTTATTTCCGCCTTTTGCAGTTAAATCCCTCAATTGTCCGGAGATTTAAATGCAAAAAAATGAAAATGGGGAGATTTGATTGGTGCGCACACTTGGGTATAGGGGTGTTGGGCACAGAAGAATTGACCTCCCCTTTAGGCTTTCATTTCATTTTACAAGTTCTGTACTAAAATCATTCTCTTTCTTACCATATTACTTCTCACTTCCATTGCTGTAAATTATCTCTGTTGATATTTCGAATACGAGGTAGGTGTATTTCTTAATTGGCGGCTTGTGCGGATATTTGGGGGGAAAGGAAAATGAGAACGATCGAGAAGGGTTCCTGGGTTTTACTCAGGCATGTGTCGACTAGCGACGGTTGACAACGGCCTTTTTTTAGACCGTCGCTAGCCATTGCAAGTGCATGCCGCTCTACCAGGCCTTTCTAGTAGTGTATCAACCCACAGTGTAGGAGCAGCTAGTGGAGAAGAAAGTTAGTAGCGGTAAAATAATATCTAAAACTATAAGATTGTTAAATATTTTGAAACAAAAAGACTATGCATCACAAAGCTGGTTTGCCTATAAGAATGGATCTTGAAGGACAGTTCATGTTCAGTGAATTCAATGATCATTGTAGTAAGAGTGGGATCAAGAGACAGCTGGCCACTCCATACACATAAAAGAAAAACAGTACACATCAAGGCAAAACAACGTAGTAGAGTGGAACAGGACTGTGATGAATATGGTGAGAACTTAATGACTGAAAAATGTCCAAAAGACCTAGTTTGAAACTATGAACTGGAGATTATCTGTTCTCAACAGATGTCCAACATTGTCAGTTAATGATATGACGCCAGAGGAAGTCTGGAGCAGGATAAAGTTTTCTATTGAAAATTTTAAAATCTTTGACAGTGTAGCACATGCTCATGTCACTGATGCTCGAAGGACAAAGCTTGAACACAAGATTTGCAGCTATGTTTTTATTTGGAGCATGCAAAAAATCAAAGGGGTACAGACTTTATGATCCACTGTTAGTGAGTGTTGTGGTTACCGGAGACGTTGGTTTTTGAGGAAGGCAAGAACTGGAGTTGAGATGAGAGCAATGAAGGAACTAGAATTATACTCTGGAATAGGGAGAAGAAGAATCAAGCATTGAAGAGAGTAAAGATGCAGAACAAAATGTAGAAAACTAATTGGAGAGGAAGAGATGAAGAAGTTTTGGGAAAGACAAATTTTATTGTTTTTTTTTTTTTTTTGCTCTAATTGCTTTTTTTTAATGCAAATTTAATTTATTTCCAACAATGTCTTCCCTAAATTAAACTTGCTTTTCACTCCTAATCTTTCTGCATTTCTCCTGAAACTTTGTCCACTAAGTGGGCCGCCATTTGATCTCCGTTTTCCAATACTCAACATTAATGTCACCATTTTTCACAAGCTCCCTTAAAACCAAAATTTTTAATTATTTTGAGCTTTTCTTCAAACTTCAAAGCTTCTAAGAACATCTAGACTTTGACTGATTTATATCTCACATGCTTTGGCAATAAAAATAATGATATGATTAGACATATTTTAATTGCACTGAGTTTGTTTTCTATTGTTGAGCACTTCAAAGTAAATTCATGAGTTTTCATTTTGCTTCTATCATGTCTTCCACAATTTCACAAGTATAAAACTTCTGATATTTCAACTTCTTGTTTGGTTTCTTCAATTTTCTCCTCCACGTTATTAATTTCAGCTTTACTGTTGGCTTCCTCTGCAACTTGATCAATCTCAGCATCAACCTCTTGTTGGCTTTCATTGGATTCTTCCCTATTATTTACTCCATTCTTAAGTTTTAATTTTTTGGTTTCATACTTCAGTCTCTTTTTCCCTTGGACTGACACATCCCTAGTAGCGCTATTATTTTGGCTCAAAAATTGATTCTTCGTGGCTTCTAATCTTCTCTGTTCTTTCTTTTGCTTAGCTGTTAGCAGCTTCCCTTCTTGCTTCTTTTTCAAAAACTTTTTCTTCACTTTCTCTTTCTTTCTTCTCTTTACCTCCTTAACTAATCTCTCCAACTCTTCTAACCTTCTACGTTCTTCCTCCTCTTTGCTCAGACTTTCCTCTTCTTCCCTTTTCTTTCTCTCCTCTTCTTTCTTTCTTCTAGCAAGAGCTTCTTGCATTTCGCGCACATGCTTAGGTAATTGATTGTTATATACGGCTTTACCTTTTGTAGGAACATCTACTTTAACTTCTTCAATTTCTTCCTTCTTTCCAGCAGCTTTCTTATCGTTCTCCTTCTCTTTTTTCTTTTTCTTTTTCTTGGCCGCTGCACATTCTACTATATCTGTAGTCTTAGGCTCTTCATTTGCCTTCTCGTCCACATGATTACTGGTAGAAATCTCAGCTTCATCTTCTTCAATGTCGAAATCGAATTTATTACTACTTTTCTTCTTTGATTTCGTCTTTCTAAATTCAAAATTTACAGCATCATCATCGTCCTTCTTTTCTTCCCCTTTTTTCTTGTCTTTCTTCTCCTTTGAATCTCCATCTTCATTATCATAGTCTTCTTGTTTTCCTTTCTTCTCCGTTCCTTTCATCTTCTCTGCCTCTCTGCCTTCATCCCCATTTTCTTCATTTTTGTCCTTCATTTCTTTCCCTTTTTTCCTTCTCTTTTTTCTTCTTTGCGCCGTTGTCCTCGCTATCGTCTTCTTCTTGATCTTCATCAACAATCTTCTTTTCTTTCACTTTTTCAACTTTTTTATTTTCTTCTCCAATGAATGAGCTTTGCAAAATCTCCCAAACTTGCTTTGCAGAAGTGACACGATATATTTTGTCAAAAACGTCATCATATGTATCTATTCCCTGATATATATAAAACGAAACTTGTTTGTCTTTCATTTTCAATCTTCTTAATTTATCATTTTCAGCTTGTGTTAATTTTTCCTTATCTTTAGCTTCAGTATACTCGCTTTCAACGATCTCCCATGCTTCTTGAGACATAAGAAGAAATTTCATTTGAACACACCATTCACCATAATTTTCTTTGGTTAACTGCAGAACAAAATGAATAATAAAAGAATTGTTCATTTTGATCGAACAAGCTCTGATACCAGTTTGTAGAAAATTAATTGGAGAGGAAGAGATGAAGAAGTTTTGGGAAAGACAAATTTTATTGTTTTTTTTGCTCTAATTGCTTTTTCTTTTTCTTTTTTTAATGCAAATTTAATTTATTTCCAACACAAAAGCAGTGAAGAGAGTAAAGATGTGGAAGGAGGCGAAGAAACTTTATCAAGCCCTGGAAATCTTAATGTCCCTAAACCTCCATATGCAAGAGAAATTCCGAGCCAAAAGACACCAGTATGGATGGGTGAATAATTCTCTAAGGAAGGACTTTCCAATGAAGACATGCAAGCTTATTTGGCACTATTTGCTGGTGTTGATCATACCCTTTCGATGAAGCAACAAAGGGTCAAAAATGGAGGCAAGCTATGGATTCAGAGATGAGCTGAATCAAGAAGAATGGAACACGGTCTCTAATTAACTTGCTAAGGGGATTTAAAAAGATTGGAGTCAAACAGGTGGACAAAACAAAACATAATAAACTTTTTTTTTTTGGCAAGACCGACCGGTTTTTATAGTATTCCGTAACACTTTTTATTAAAAAAAGAAAAACAAGAGAGAAAAGGTGATATACAAAGTACATATCAGCTGAATCTTCCACACATGGAAGACGAGCACTACTTTCACATTTCCAGTTTTCGTGATTACATTACATTTTAAATTGCATCTTCATTTGTCCCGTGAGACTAACACCGCCAAAAGACAGAAAGCTAGTCATTCTCTTGTTGATTTCTTAGCATTTCCTTCTACACGCTCCGAGTGACATGTGTGTTTGGGTCCTGATTTTTCAGTGGAGTTAGTTGACTTTAGTCCATCGCTGATGTCACGTGGTCTCTCTCTATAAGCGGCAGGGGGAGCAACATGCGCGTATGGGTTGGCCGCTTTGTCTTTGACAGTTGGTGATTTTCGCATCTTTTTCTTTCCACTTGCAATTGATTTTTGCAATACCGCTGACACACAGATCAAGTTGCTCAGTGTGCAGTTGATCATAAAGCCCATTTGGTCAAGCACATGGAATTAATTATGAAGAAATTTATGCTAAGTCCCTTCCAGATTGTTCCTTGCCCTCATAATTCAATTCCAAAGTTAAACTGCATCCTACACTACGTGATGTATTGCGTCTTCGCACCAAGATCGACGCAAAACAAGTAGTTCTGACAATAGCACGCATTGTTCCAAGGAAAAAGCCATAAAAACTAGTATATGATATGGTACTACCAACATAGATGTATACATATACTTAGCTGTGCAATCAAAAAGAATATTAATGTATGAAAACAGAATGAAGTACAGTACAAACAAGGAACACGTTTATCTACATGTTACAACCTCAAACTCAAATCAGGCTCATCATACTCATCCGTAATACCTTTAAAACTTCCTGGCCAATACAATTCAGCCTCATCCCTTTCCACATATAAAGGCATAACTGGCTTTAG
Organism: Allium sativum; assembly: GCA_030737875.1. Lineage (NCBI taxonomy): Eukaryota > Viridiplantae > Streptophyta > Magnoliopsida > Asparagales > Amaryllidaceae > Allium > Allium sativum. Next base: position 158,069,530 of record CM060912.1, read on the forward strand.
CAAACCTCCGGCAACCGTATTATTTCTCTCGGATGCCACACTGACATGATACATAGATGAAGAATGCGCTTTTATACCTAAAGCAGCAATACTGGGGTAGGAGTAAGGGAAAGGATGGACTACTTTTGTGGCTCTTTTCGTGAGAGTCCTCTCTCTTTTATGTGCGTTTTGATGACCGCCTAGTGCTTGAGAGCTGAAGAACTTTCGGTTGCAATAGTTGCACTGGAATGTTCTGGATGGTTCTAGTTTGTCGGCGCTACTTCCATCATTTGTTGAGGTTGAGAAGTCTGTGGTCACGGAAAGGGAGAGCTCGAGTGATAAGACTTCAGTATGATCTTCGGATATGTTCATGCTTTAGAGGAGGAATTCAAAAGTGCTAGCACTGATTCAAAACTCCAGTATGCGCTTTTAATATACAAACTGCTTTAGCAAACTAACTATAAATCATTATGGAAATGTAATCAACTATTTCAGCAAAGTAGTTACAAATTCAAAATTGGATTAAAACATTTCACAAGCATGAATTACTTCAGAAAAAAAAATATCATATCACAGAACTTGGTCTGTTAGAGCAATGCTTAAGTACAGAGTTAACAAATTCAGTATGGTATAATTTAACACATCCATCATTGAGCAGTACAAAAGAAAATGAAAGATAAATAATTCAGCCAGGTTATAAGAGAAAAATCAGCTGAAGTTTGGAAAAACAACTGAAAATGGCTGGAAAATCAAAATAACATACCTGACTAGAGCAACGACTCCTTCATGAAAGACATTGTCTCATGATGAGTTTATGATCTGAACGAATTTGATGGTAGTGTATAAATATGTTGTGATATTTATTGAAGAAAGCACATTGAGTAGTGGTATAGAAAAGGGAAAAGGAGAAACAGGAATTTTAAGAAAAGGATATGACACTCTTTTTTTGTAGGAAAGAGAACTTTGTACTGAAGATGCCATTTTACAAAAATCACACCATCAATCATGGGTTCATCTTTTGATTTTCAATTGCATTTAGTACGCATTATACTGCAGTAGTTGTGCCCACATATTCTAAGCACTTTGATCATTAAAGTATGTTTACAAAACTAGTTCAGATGTATAGTTGGATGTCCTGTTCATAAGAAGAATATAAACATGCTTTAAACATGCTGATATTAAAAATAAATAAATATTAAGATAACTTTAATTGGTATCTTGTTTTATGTAACGTGGCAATTATCATTCAACAATAATAACATACAAAAGCATGTGATTGGAAAGTGCACACATCGTGAAGAATCAAGAAGGGATGAAAAAGCATTAAGTTCATCCTTTTCATGCATTAAGTGTATGATCATACTAGATATTTCTCGTGTGAGTTATATTTTTTAAAAATTGTGTATGTTTAACAATGATGCAACCAATGTCTATTCATCTTGTTAATTAATTAACAAATAATAATGATGCAACGAACGCCTATTTGCTAAATCTTGTGTTTAAATGATATTAAGGCTTGTTAATATGTGCAGAAATGTAATTTGAATTTGTAAAAATATTTAGTTGTTGGATCCAATTTCAAGTAACATATAAAACTAAGGATACGAAGGAGTATTTTTGAAAGTTTGCGATCAAATAAAAAAATAAACAACACATCCATACAAAGTTACTAAAATAAACAATGCATTCAACAGTAGAAAACAATGCATATATTGTTTCACAAATTAATGTTTAAAAATATATTTATATTTTAGTTATTGGTAGAAATAAAATTGTATCATGCTACATATAATAAACTAGTTGTCAAATATTAATCATAAATTAATTTGACATGCGATATTCAAATGGAAGTTCAGGCGATATTCAATTGGAAGTTTGATGATTCAATCATTGCTAATTACGTGTCTCTATAGAAATCAATTTATTCCTGTAACGACCTAGATTTTTAACCGTTAAATTTGAACATTTAATTTAGTTTTAAATATTGAATTAAAAATATAAAAGGATATTTATTTAATTATTAATTAAACAAAGTTTGAACGTATAATTTATATTTAATTAAAAACGAGCTCGCAACGGCGCATTAGTTCGTAATATTACGTTTTAAACTTCAATTGAATATGCATAATCCATTTTAGGTCCGAATTCTTTGAAACAATGATCGTTCGAATCTGCGTGACTACAATTTTCTAATAAAAGAGAAAAAACAAGATTTCATCTTGAAGATTTTGAGTAATGTCCAAATCAAATTTTCAGAAAGTCGTTATGCAATCGTTTATAAACCATAACGATTTATTCAATAGAATAAAAGAGTTTTTAATAAGTTTAATATCGTTATAACCTGGAATTTAATCAAAATGGTTTCTGAGTAGGAGGGATCGAATGAGTCGTGGTTTGGTGTAACGTCCCGCCTTTTTGACCGCTTCAAATTGGCGACTTAAACCGACTTAAAACGTCCAAATCGACGGATTGTTATTTAGCTTATAGAGTGTAAACAGAGAATCAACACAGAAATACAGGATAAATAATAACACAGTATTGAACAGTACAAAACTTTTCTGTATACAACGGAATGAAAACGCAATTTGAATACAAAGAAATATTTATTGTTTTAAAAAAAAATCTTCGGAGTGCGCGTCTCCTGGAATTCCCAGCCTTGCAAATCTTCGAATCCTAAGCTGAAATCTTTAAATCTGCACTGCTCGAGTCTGACCCGAGCATTTCATGTAAAACACAAAATACTCGAGTCAGGATTAAATCATAGTTCAAGTAAATTAATTTCAATAGAAACCGAAATATAATAGTTAATCCTAACTTCCAAATCAGATGTCGTATATAAAATAAATAGTTGTGGTATCTGTTTATATCAGTTCTATATATTTTCAGGGACGAAAAGTCTCGGAAGCTTACGTGTGCACGCGTGTAGATAATATACGTGTGTACACCGCCTCAGCATTTCGAACCGAATAAAAATAATGACATGGGTGATTCCAGAAGCTTGCACATACACAATGTATGTATATACACATACGTATATTGCCTCAGCATCACTGGAGTCAGAATAATACATGCATCCATGATCATATAGATAGGATAGCGTACATATGGGCAGCAATAGTGCAAAATAAATTTCGCAGCAACAGGGCTGAAAAAAGGATAAGCAGCAAGTGCAATGATACTCGTAAGGATGAAAAAAAAAAAGCTAGATCAACATAAATGCCAGAATATCAAATACTTACTGGAAAAACAAATTTAGTCCATCTAGGTTCGAAATACCAATAGGCATATCAGCTTCGAAAATATCCTTGCATCACAGGGTATCAATACAAAGGGGCATAGCAATTTAGCATATAACTCAAGTTCAAAGTGCCAAATTCATTCATACTGAACAGGTTAAAGGTGAGTTCAAAGTGCAAGTTTCCAGCTAACAAAGAAAAGCAGGGCAAGGTTCATAATTATGGTAGAGAGAAGCAAATACCATACAGGTTGTTCTGATGCCAAGGGAGAAAAAAACGTAGCAACTAAATATTCCAGCCTATAGGATGGTTTCAGCAAATGCAACTCAGCAAATAAATGGTTGCGGCCAGTGTTTCAACTTTCACCATTCAGGTTCAAATAACATGATGTTTACAGTTTTCCAATCACGGTGGCAGGATGTGATTAATATGTGCATGGTGTATATATATAAAATCATAGGTCATGGTTAGCATGCATTTCAACAGTGCACGGTCAGGTCAAAAACATAAGTGGATGAGATAAAGTGAGATAATATATAACCCGGTGTATAAACAGGTATTCAGGTTTGCCAATAATATGAGTGAACATGTATAGGCTAGTTAAAGTGAGAATATAACAAGATGTACAAGCAATAGACACCTCTTTCTTTTTTCTTTTGTACGCATACAGACAATGAGAGGAGCAAACACGACCAAGCAAGGAACTTGGTGTAGCATAAAGGCCATATATATATATATATATATATATATATATATATATATATATGCATTCTTGCTCAAATTCATCCATCTATCAAAACATGTAGCTGTGGAACTCAAAGGCAGTGCCCAAACAAACATAACAATGGCCATTTGATATTTTGAATGAGATCTGCATCTATCATGTAAGAAATACTCATAATCACATAATCTAGGAATGGTTTTCTATTTGTCAAATGTGCTTGCCAAATTTTATAAACTAAATACCTGATGAAGTGGCATAATCATTATGGGAAGGGACCGCCTAAACTTGGGATTATTTAAAATAATCCAAACTTGAGATTATTATGGGAAGACACGTTAAACTTTGGATTATTCCTGTCATTTAATCCTATTTTTAATTATTGCTTTATTACATCTCTTATTTGGTGATTGTGATTGTTTTGAAAAATTCATTGGTTGTGTTTGCACTTACCACGATCTTTTCTTCCGCTATGTTTGGGGATATGATTTTATCGGTCTTGAGTTAAAATTCTCCACAACAATTGGTATCAGAGCATTGGTGCTGGTAAATAGTTGTAGAAATGCCAGAATAAAATTCTAATAGTCCATCAATAGCTATTCCAAGTTATGTAGCTTCTTATGTACGTAGTTCGTACACAACTTCTGAATCACAATTGGTTATTGACGATAATGATTTTGAAAAAATGAAATGAAAGATGAAAGTGATTCTTAGATGGAACCAAATACATCGGGCTGTGTTTGATATACATTTATTGCCAACGAACATCTCAGATGCGGAGAGAGAGGAAATAAAAGAGTGGGCATTCACTACACTTCAACTTGCTATGAGAGAGAATGTTATGTTTGAAATTAGTGGCGAGACGACTGCTAAAGGAATTTGGGACAAGATGGAGGAATTATATATAAAAAAGTCACTCATAGATTGATTGATCTTGGTGCGAACGTTTTTTAAATAAAAGATGAGAGAAGGAACTTCGATAAAGACACATACGAATGTGCTTGATGATTTTCTAATAAAGATAAAAGCAGTAGAATTGAAAATTGAGGAAGTGCAAAAGACAATGATATTACTGTGTTCCTTGCTAGACCTCACACGAGATTCTGAAATAGATTGATCTACGGCTAGGAAACATTGACTCTTGATAAAGTTAAAATATGTCTTTTTAGTAAGGAATTGCGAGACCAAATGAAGGAGCAGAGTGTGTAAAAAAGGTTATGGTTCATTTTTGGAAAAGGAGAAATATGAGAAGAAGTGAAATCTAGGGTGTTCTAGGTCAAGGAATCCTAGTTAGAGAGGAAAATCGAAAGAAATAGCAAGTGCTTCATTTGTAAGAAATCTAGTCATGGAAGAATGGTCGTCCAGATAAGGAGAAGGGAAAGAAGGAAGTAGCATCCTCATCGGTTGCGATGGTGGATGGAGTTGATAAGGCAGTTCTGTTTATGGCAGCACCAGATGTTTAGGCCAGCCAATGGGAGCTCGATTAGGGGGCATCATATTATTTGATGCCAAATAGGAATTGTTTTTTCTTCGTATGCTGACAAAGAAGGAAATTCAATTGTTATGGTAAATGGTGCTATTTTTAAGTCAAAGGGCATTGTTTCCTTGCAAATTTGAATGTTTGATGGAGTGGTTCGAACTCTCACTAATGCGCGCTATGTTTTAGGACTTGGGTAGTCACTTATCCCTTTGGAACTTCTGAATTCTATATGTGCAAGATCACTATTGAGAGTGATAGCTTGAGAATTTCGAAGGGTGCACTTGTGGTTATGAAGGGTTCTAGGACCCATTGTGTATATTTTCTTGAAGCAATGACCGTGGAAGGTGAAGCTGGTGTGTGTTGATAGTTGTTTTGGCTTGGATGCGACATGGTTCTGGCATTAGAGATTGGTTCATGTTTCAAAGAGGAGTAGTTTGGATATTCTTCGTGGAAGGGAGATGAGTGATGGAGATATTTTCAATAAGATTTAGTTTTAAGTGGAATGTGTCATGGGGAAGCAAGCAATGGTATCATTAGGTGATGGAAAACATGATTCGAGATGAATTCTTGAATATGTCAACAAGGATGTTTGGGGACCAGCACCAACGGCTTATTTGGGAGGTGCAACATTTTATATTTCTTTTATTGATGATTTTTCTCGGAAAGTTTTGTATATAATAAAGTCTAAGTCGGAGGCATTTGTAAAGTTCAAAGAATGGAAGGCTTTTATTAAGAATGAGAGTTGAAAGTTATTGATGGTACTTAAATCCGACAATGGCGGAGAGTATTGTTACAACCAGATTTCAACACCAGAAGCAGGCCAAGGTGAAGGGGTAACGTGCGGATGCCCATATCCGAAAGGTAGAAGCAATATTAGAAGGACAGAAGCCAACATCTGAAAGCAAGGTGGGATAACCTGGAACACTTGTTTCGGCACTGAAACAAAGTGCTATTCAAGAAGGGTCAAAGCCATTATCTTAAGAGTGAGCAAGACACTATCGGATAACAAATACTTATTGTAAAATCTGGTGAAAAGATGAAGTCAAACACCAAAGGCACATTATCAAGACTAGACGAAGACAAAAACTCCAGCAAAAGTGTTATCGCTACTAACATCAGCTTGGTAGCGATACCGAAAGCATCAATGGGAAAGCTGAGAATCCACTATAGGAGACATGCCAACACCTAATATCCATTTCTGAAAAAGGAAAAGATCAAAGGAGAAACGATACCAGAATCAAGAGATATGACATCCGAAAGCCGGTAGCAAAGGATGCTTAAAGTAAACCAAAACCCACTAAGAAGAAGGCCTAAACACACTAAGCTGCTTAGTGTCGATATCGAAAGGGGTGAAGATCCTGAAGATATGAAAATTGAGAGCATAAGGTAAATATTATAAACAACTCAAAACTGAAACCAGAGTTTGTCGACCTAGAGCTGTTTCAGAAGCTATCTTCCCTAAAAGACTTGTTACCGATACATATGAAAAGCTATGTCAAGGTTAATCTCCGGAAGCCGAGCTCGACGCTCCGAAAGCCAAATTGGTCCCAGAAACAACAACAAGTGCAAAGAAAGGCAGCCGAAACCCCTACCACCCGAACCAAAAGGTGCGAGGCGGCCGACACCATGTTGCCATGTCAAAAAGGGGTCCTGCTGAGTCAATAACAAAAGGGGGCCCAAATTTTCAATAGATAAGACCCCAGGGGTCACATTTTGGGGATTGAATTCTCATTCTACAATTTTGTACTTTTTTCTTTGAGAAAAAACCCTAATTTCTCAATCAAATTGAGGATTTCTACAATTCTTGTAATATACTCAAAATAAATAAAAAGGAGAAGTTCGAGACTTGAACATTTCTCGATTTGATAATCATATTGTGTTAATCATTAAATGGAGAGTTAATGTTAATCCTTTTCATGAAAGGGTTAATCATAATTATTTCGAAAGAGGAAGTGCTTTGGGTGAAACTAAAGAACTTTCTCTTTTGATCCCTTTACACGTAATTTAACTCTTTCATAATAAGCCTAATGAAGCGCAACATACGTAGGAAACCTACTGTAAGCTTGTGACTTGATAACTAACACAACCAAGGCCTTTCTTGGGCCGGTTCGAGGGGGAAGTATCACCTAAGTCGACAAATGCTATGACATGTTGACAAATTAATTGTTATGAAGCATTAGCATGTTTCCTCTCAACACAGTATATATTATTTTATTCTGAATCTAAGGGTGGCTATTGCATTAAGGTATCTAACCTTCAATAACCCATAACGTCCTTATCCCAAGGTATCTATTGATCCTGAAGTCTCGTAAGTGTGATACTCACCTCCTAGAAGGAAGAGTAACTCATCTTCGAACTTAGGTTCTTGATGCCTAGGAAATGTCGGAGCAAGTTAAGATTATTGAGACCAAGTGGCATTTCAACATACTTTAAATTGATTATCCACTAAACTTCAGTACATACACATTGTCAAGCCTAAAATGGGTGTTGACGGTTTTTATCTTTAACATTTTGGTGCTAGAAGGAGGGCTTGAACCTCTGGTCATATTATTTTATTATGGATTAATTTGGTGAACCTATTGCTTCATAGCAGGAAAAGATAAAGTTTAAAAGATTGGAAATGCTAAGTAAAGAACCAACTCCTAGTGCAACACTTGTAGAGAACGTGAGTACAACATTCAATCCTAACAAAATGAAGCAGGAACAAATTCTAATCTAGTGCAACCATCAAATCTGGATGCCATGGAAGAGAATGCTGCCAAACTTATGGCTCTAAAGAAACAAATCCAGGAAATGCAAGCTCAAACGATTGTTGCTCAAATGCAAAGGTCCTCAAAGGTTGCCAAGTCAAGTCAATGGGAGGATAATGAATCTCCATAGAGGAAGGGTCTCATCCAGCATTCTGAAGGGAAGGAGAGACTCAAAGCAACTTCCTCTATGAAGGAAATGTCCCATCTGATAGGAATGGACAATCAAGGAAATCAATGCAGCCAAGAGAAGTCTGGGAGATCTACTTCTAAAAGTTATGATCCTAAGAGGACGTATTATGATAACATAGAAGCTTATCTCAAAGACATAACAAGGAAAACTATCAAAGATTTGTTAGGAAGTAAGGGAAAAAGAACCCAGGATGAAAGGGTTAATGACAATGAAAGGGTGGCCCCTTTCGCCGACGAGATCAGGAATACTATGATACCATCTCGAGTAAAGGTTCCAACCATAAAGTACCTCTGAACCACTGACCCCGATGACTATCTAATAGCTTTTGACAGCCAAATGGATCTCTATAACCCCTCGGGGGCTGTTAGATGTCTTCTTTTCCTAGTAACCCTCCAAGGGCAGCAGCCAAGTGGTATCGTCAATATAGGGAGAACACATTTACTTGTGGAAACGGTTCGCTTATGAATTTTCTGCATAACTCTACATCAGCAAAGACTCGGCGGTGGATTACACGATCATTTCTAACATCAAGCACAGACAAGGGGAGTATTTGGGAGACAACTTGAAAAGATTCAACGTAGAAGCTTTGAAGGCGAAGGATATGAATGATCGCGACAAGCTTATCACTGTCCATTCAGAGTTAATTGAGAATACCCTATTCTAGAAGGAACTATACATTCATGGGTGTAAAGCCTACAAGATTTCCACTTTCAAGTGGACAAATTTTTCTGTATGGATGAATTATTCTGCACAAAGAAGAAGTTCAAGCCTAGAGGGGAAGGAGGAAAGTCGGGCTTTGGTCGAAACCCTCAAGGTGGAAGGTTCGGTTTAAATGGAAATCAGAAAAAGGGAAGATGGTAGGACTCCAATTCCAACTCGGTAGCCCTAAGCAAACACATCTCCTTTGTGTACCTGTGGCCAAAGAAAGGGTCAATAACTTCCCCCTCTCGTTTAAAGCCAAGAATTGCCCTGAACCCTATGGTGGAAGAAAGTATTGCGAATATCACAAAACAAATGCATACAAGATTGATGAATGTAAAGTATTTGAGGGGATCGTTCAAAAGCTTATTCATGAAGGGCATATAATAGAGTTTGTTTTGAACAAGCAACCATCAGCCCAACATGCTAATGGGTAACAAAATGTTTCGAACAATGCAGTGGACGTTCCAGCTGAAGAAGGGAACCTAGACCTGGGCCCTTGGTAAACCTTAATGTGATCCATGGTGGGCCACATCTAGTTGGAAACTTCCCAGCAACTCGGAATCGATATATGAAGGATGCCCGTGAAGGGATATTCTCCATCCAAGAGGAACCTGAAAGTTAATTTAGGGTTTCAAAAGAGGATTTTGCAGCGAATTACAAAAACCCTAAATAGATCTATTACGAGAAACAATAAATCAAGAACCAAATCATACCTAGGGTTTTAAGCTTCCAGATTCATAGACGAATCTGTGTTGAATCGAATCACATAGCACAACAATTTGCCGCGCCTCTATATGTATCCACTTGAATGTCCACTTCTTCGATCTGAATTGAAGAAGAAAGAAGGAGATGCGTCGCCAGCCGCCATGAGTGATTTTCTAGGGTTATGGAATAAATCTGATATTCCCTTTTTTTTTGTCGGTCTCATTTTTCTTTTGACCCCTATATCCATATATAGTATTGCCTAGTGATAAGAAAAAGGGAATTCAAAATACCCCCTTTAAATCTAGGATTTGACCAAAGAATATAAACCATCCAAATACCGATTCAAATTCCAAATAAAATATCAACAAATTTATGTTTTATATATCTAGAAAATAATTTCTCCTTCGTAACATTCAATTGTGTGACCCTATAGGTTATTACAACGTTGGCAATGGTTTTGAATCGTATTTAAAACCATAAACAGTGATTGGCATCTAGCAATGCGTCACTGCAACCCAAGCTATAATAAAATTATCGATTCGATACAACCTTTCCGTGACTAGTGTATCAATGCAATATAATCCTTTTTAACCGATATATCCAGGATTAAACTAGAGGCATGGATCGTATCATCCCCGTTATACTTAATCTGTTTTTCTTCATCGATGAGTAGACTGTTTAAAACAAATCAGTATTTGAGCACGGCCATGCATTTCACAGTCTCACTCAATCAAGAGGCCCATGGATATCGCTACGAATATATCGTAGGGTTAAATTCCATCTAGATCATTCATAATTTTCATTCGATTCAAGATGTATCCAATAATCACCGTTATCGTTACTCTGTTCCGAAATAACTTTAGATGATATCAAAACACAAATATTCTCGAATAAAATTATAATGATTTCAGGTCTGAGGACCATTACATCACTGTCACTATGAGAATAACTTATGATATTGTTAATTATATTCCATGGAGTTATCTCACGGTGGGTCAGCCCAATACGTTATTCTCCAATACGTATTTATATCTTGACTTTAATATCACGTATATTAATGATCAATGAGATGTGATCATCAGTCAATCAATATACTAGTCTCAACGTCTTATTGTTGTCCTTTATAACCAATAAAACTTGACTAGGGACATTTAAGAATTATAATACTTAATAATTATATAATCTCAAATTCAAGTCTTACTTGAACCATATAATTCCGTATTTATAATTCTAAGGACTTCTATTATATTAATATTTATATTATGCAGTAAATATAATATAATAGAATAATATTTTATTCCAAATAAAATAATAACATCAATAGTGTTATCAATCTCATCAAATGAATTGCCTCTAGGGCACAAACTCTAACAGAACCATCATTGAAGAATGTCCGCTACAACGTTAAGATGCACAATCTAGTGATTTCTTCAGATGAGATGAAGAAGGGGGTTCGTCATTTGCACAATGATCCTCTCATGATAACGACTTAAGTTAGGCTCTCTATTGTGTCCAAGATTCTTGTTGATACTGGGAGTGTGGTAAATGTGATTTTTAAACACACCTTTGAGCAAATGGAATCTCTGAGAAAAGATGGAGCCAAGCAACGAGCTTATCTTCATATTCAACAACAAAGGATCCACTTCTATATGGAAGATCATGCTTCTGGTTCAAGCAGGACTGTATCCACTCCACATGACTTTTGAGACTCTCTTCGTTGTCATCAACCTGCCTTTCTACCATAATGCTTTCTTTGGTCGACCCTCTTTGGAGGAGATGGATGCCTTTGTCTCGTCCAAACACCTTATGATGAAATTCTTAACAAAGCAAGGATGGCGTATTATCAGAGGGAAAAAATTCAGTTCACGTGAGTTGTATTTTGCAATCGTGGACCAATATAAAAGGGAGTATTCCACTTACTTTGATTCTTCCACTATTTTTTGACCTTTGGATGATTGACTCTTACATCCAACATTCGAAGCAATAATAAGAATTAATAAAACTAACAAACGTATGAATGGTAGGTACACTTCTTTGAGGAGAAAGAGAAAAAGGGTTGATGAAACAAATTTGGTAGAGGAGAAGAAATTGTGACCAAGTTGGATACCAAAGGGGACAACGAAAAAATCAAACCAATAGAAGACTTGAAGAAATAAGCGTTGACCCAACTGATGCAGCCAAAGCCACCAAGGTAGGAAAAAGCTTAAGGGAGCCCTTGAAAGGTGACTTGGTTTAGTTCCTACAGCTCAACAAGGATGTACTCCCCTGGACACAATTAGATATGATAGGAATTAACCCCTCTGTCATGAGACATGACTTGAATATTAATCCCTCCATAATCCCTATTTGACAAAAGAAATGGTAGTACAACAAGGACAGGTTAGAAGCTTTGAAAGAGGAGGTCAACAAATTGTTAGCAAATAGGGTTTATCCGGGAAGTATTTTATCCCAGGTGGCTAGCCAACCCCGTACTGGTAAAGAAGTCCAACGGGAAGTGGAGAACTTATGTTAACTATACGGACCTAAACAATGCTTTCCCAAAGGATTGCTATCCCCTTTCGCAGATAGATCAGTTGGTTGATGTGACTAACAGACATAGGTTGTTATCCCTCATGGACGCCTATTCAGGATACAAACAAATCCCTATGCACAAACCTGATGAAGATCATAGGAGCTTCATCACCGATTAGGGAACCTTTTGTTACAAAGTGATGCCCTTTGGATTAAAGAATGATGGAGCAACGTATCAAAGGTTGGTTAATAGTATGTTTCAGGATCAAATATGGTGAAACATGGAGGTATATATGGATGATATGCTAGCAAAATCTACCAAAGCAGAAAGCCATCTATAAGACCTAGAGCAAATGTTTAGTGTCTTAAGAGGTTATCTAATGAAGTTAAACCTTCAAAAGTGTTCTTTTGGAGTTCAGTCTGGAAAGTTCCTAAGGTATGTTGTCAATGAACAAGGTATCGAGGATAGTCCTGATCAAATCCAAGCCATAAAGGATATGGAGGAACCTAAAACAAGAAAAGAGATCATAAGCTTAAATAGATAGGTAGCAGCCCTAAGTCGGTTCATTTCTAAAGCTACTGACAAGTGTGTCCATTTCTTTGATGTCATAAAGAAGAAAAAGAACTTTAAATGGAATGATGAATGCAGAAAAGCTTTATAAGAATTAAAGATTACATGGGGAAGACCCCGATTTTGTCTAGTTCCGAGAAAGGGGAGGATCTATACCTTTATATGGTTGTCTAAGAATATGCAATTAGCTCTGTCCTCATAAAAAAGTGGTGGAACACAACACCTGATTTATTATGTTAGCAGAAGGCTAAAGGATCCGGAGACCCGATATCTCGTACTAGAAAAATTGGCTTATTGCCTTATACCTACAACACAGAAACTCAGGGTTACTTCTAGGCACATCCCACCAGAGTATTAACCAAATTCTCGCTCAAGAAAGCTTTCAGCAAGCCACAAAATTCAGGAAGGTTAGTGAAAGGGGAATTGAGCTTAGCCAATATGAAATTGAATTCCAACCTCGGTAGCAATTAAGGGGCAGGCTCTTGCAAATTTTGTAAATGAATGCACAAGTTTCACCACAGAACAATCAACGATGGAAAATGATCTGAAGACTAAGTGGCAGTTGTTTGTAGATGGAACTGCAAACGAACAAGGAGCAAGGGCAGGATACATAATAATTACCCTTGATGAACATTGCTTACAATATGCAATGAAACTGGGTTTTGCAGCGACAAACAATGTAACAGAGTATGAGTTGATGATGGAAGGAATAAGTCTAGCACTGCAGTTAAACATACCTCAAATTGAGATCTTTAGCGACTTGCAGTTAATCATGAATCAAATCAAGCAAACCTACTAGACCAAAGATTCTTGGTTGGCTCTGTATGTGAAAAGAATACTAAAGATGCTTTCTCATTTCGAGGATTTTTCCATACATCAAATCCCAAGGAGGGAGAATTCCCAAGCTGACTCATTAGCAAAATTGGCTTGCTCTCGAGGAGCACCCGAGACTCGAATAATCCCTATAGGATATCAGGAAAAGCCTAGCATTCAGTAGGAAACATCTGAGTTGGGAAAGGAATTACTAGTCCTAACTAGATCCCAAGCCTTGGGAAAGGAGAGTGAAATAGAAAGGGTGTAACAGCCCGCACCTCCGATCACGTAAGATATTGTCCCCAACTTAGCCACCATATAGGTGTGGGGTTTTGTTCCTCAAAAGGCTTCGGCATTAGTAAGAGATAGACTCTACTATATAAGTACCCACTTTATACAGGCTTCCACGATGTGGGACTTAGGGGTGTTACATTCTCCCCTCCTACAGAGCCCAACGTCCCCGTTGGCTCACAAACACCTCACCCAAGCGTTGTGGTCCACACAGGAGCCACAATTCCAGCTGGGTATTGGCTCTGATACCAACTGTAACAGCCCGCACCTCCGATCACGTAAGATATTGTCCCCAACTTAGCCACCATATAGGTATGGGGTTTTGTTCCTCAAAAGGCCTCGGCATTAGTAAGAGATAGACTCTACTATATAAGTACCCACTTTATACAGGCTTCCACGATGTGGGACTTAGGGGTGTTACAAAGGGGACTTGCTCCCAGTGAATAACCCATGACAGTTGAAATGGAATAACATTCCGAGAACACTTGGATGGCTCCTATCATGAATTATCTTCTAAAAGGAACCCTACCTGTCAATAGGCAAGACGCAAGAAAGATAAAACACCAAGCTCCTACATTCGTGATTGCCGAAAAAGTAATTTATAAGAAAGGATATTCGCTCACTTACCTAAGGTGCATAAGCCTTAAAGACGGGCTCAACTTGTTAAAAGAAGGACATGAAGGTTTGTGTGGAGACCATTCCAACCGGATTAAGCTAGCTAAGAAAGTTATGCGGCAAACCTTTTATTGGCTGCAAATGGTTAACCAAGCAATTGGTTATGTCAAAAAATGTGAGAAATGCCAAATGTATTCCAAGATACCCCGACTATCTCTAAGTGACCTAACCATTATTTCAAACCCATGGCCTTTCGATGTATAGGGAATAGACTTGATTGGACCCCTACCAATCTCCAAAGTGGAACTGTACATTGTGGTAGCCAATGATTACTTCACCAAGTGAGTAGAAACAGAATCCCTTCCGACAATCACATCCAAGAAGGTGTTGAGGTTTGTGATAAAGAATATTGTCATGCGCTTTGGATTTCCCTACAAAATCATGTCAGACAATGGAACACAATTCAAAAGCAAAGAATTCACATGATTTTGTGATAAGAACGAAATCATAATATGTAATAACCCGGAAAATCTGGGCCAGTTTAAAATTTTTATTTTGGCAATTTTAATGAATTTTTAATATTTAAAATGAATTATTCTAAATAATATCGACGCGAAAATTTATTTTGAATATAATTAGAACGTATATAGTTATATAGATCGTCGTTAGAATATAAATATTTATATATAATTATAAATAGAATTGAAAATGGCGCGGTAGTTCGATAATTCGATTTCAAACTTCAATTGATTGTACCGGGTGCAAAACAATCCGGATTTTAGTGAAACCAAAAACAATAGGATCAAATTGATAGTATCTTTCCAACGAATCCGAAAAATCGAAATTTCATAACGGGAATCAAAAGATATGTCCAGTTGAAAATTCTGAATAGTCGCTATGGAATTCAGGCCCTTAAAAATGGAAATTTTGCAAACGACCTCGGATTTCGACGAAACCAGTTTTGTTGGGTCCGTGATGTCAAATTATTGCTAGATTCCAAATTTCATAATTTTTCGAATCAATATGTGAGTGTGGCAAAGGAAAATGCGTTTGACCAGTTTTAGTTGATTTTAATCGACTGGAAATTGGCCATTTTTCATACGGTCTCAGAATTCGACGAAACTAGTTTTGTTAGGACCGTATCGTCAATACGAAGCTAGAAAATATTTTTCTGGGATTTATAGAGTTCGTATGCGACCCCGGTAATTTGAAATGTACGTTTAAAATTCAATATAGCGATTTAAATGTAAATTCAATGGAAACTGATTCAAATGATCGAATCAGCTTACGATACATATCCCATTGAGTTCGGAATGGGGGTAAAACGCTATGGACGACAGGCGGTGGGCCTCGTTTTGAGATCGAAAATAAAAGTTGCTTTTTGGCGAAAAATAAAATAATAAAATAAATAAAAAAATATATCTCCCCCATAACTCAGTCAAACTGCCCCCCCCATTTCTTTCCCGAATCGAATCTGAATAAAAAGTAAAAAAAACGATGGACGCATCGTCGATCCGCCCGCCTGCTTCGTCCACCGCCGCCCTCCCCGAGACCACCGCCGCCGCCTCGAAGAGCCCCCCCCCCCCAGGCGCCAGGGCCACCGCGAAAACCCCACCCCCCTGCCCTCGCGAACGCTACAGCCGCCCCCCCTTGAAGCGAACGCCACCGCCCATCGCCAGAAACCCACCGCACCACCCTCGACAGCTCGCAACGCCCTCCTCCAGCCGATTTACTGTGAGTTCTTACCCTCCCCTTTTCTTTATTTAGTTATTTATTTGAAACTGAAATTTATTTAAATTAAAACTGAATTATGATTATATTAAAAGCATGAAGAAGGTAAGATTTTTTTATTTTAGTTAAAGGCAGGGTTTTTGGTAATAAAAATCCAATTTTTATATTTTTAGCAAAATAAAAATATCATCTTTATATAGTAGGAGGGATAAAAATATTATTTCTATCATGGTAGCAAGTTAAAGATACTATTTTTATGAGAGTAACAAGTTAAAAATATTAGTTTATTCGTGTAGCTAAGTAAAAGTATAATCTTTTATGTGTAAAAGACGTTATAAAAATATAATTTTCGTATTATAGAAAAGGCGAAATCTTTATTTTTGAAAAGGCGGAACCTTTATATAAATGAAGTGTCGTGAAGTTGGATAGCGAAGTAAAAATTCTATTTTTATATATTGAATAGCGAAGTAAAAATTCTATTTTTATATATTGAACAGCATAGAAAAAATTCGATTTTTAAGTATAGGAAGTGATTATAAAAATATGATTTTTAAATTGAAGGTAAACAAATAAAAATGTGATTTTTATTTTAATGACATCAGTATATAAAAATGTGATTTTTATTTTAATGACATCAGTATATAAAAATGTGATTTTTATTTTAATGACATCAGTATATAAAAATGTGATTTTTATTTTAATGACATCAGTATATAAAAATGTGATTTTTATTTTAATGACATCAGTATATAAAAATGTGATTTTCATATATGTAGAGAATATGGGCAACGAAGATGACAAAAGGCGAGAGCGTTGAAGATTTCTATAAATGAAGAGTCAAGATGATTGGATAGCTATTGGTGAGAATTTATCACCTTTCAATTTATTTTTCTACTTATATATATATACTAGGATGCAGACGGTGTTTAGTAGCACCCGACACAATCGTCCACAGACCATGGACTTGTTTGTTTGGTTGCATAGATTAGTTAGATTATTTGATTGAAATTGAATTGTTTGGTGAAATGAATGGATTTGAATGATGTGTGAATGGCGTGGGCCTTCACTAGACCGGGGATAAGGCTAGGCCTCGTCCCGTTTCTAGTATCGTGCCGTTATGCCGCCGAAATTTTCTAAAATATGTTAGAAAAATAAAAATATCATTTTATTGAATGAATGAACTGAATAGAAATTCATATGTTAAAATAAAATGTTTTATCGTTAAAAATATAATTTTTAACGTGAATATGAATATAGTGAATGTGAATAAATAAATATTCATTTACAAACCGGACGGTTTGTTTATGTACACCTATTCGAAGGACATTGATTGGATCGATAAATTTTACACATCGCCCAACTGCACAAATAAAATCTGTGTTTGATTGTTTGAAACCCCACACGGGTGTTGGGATGAAATTTGAAGTTCACTCATCCTGATTGATTAAATATGTCAATCGATTGATTGACAGGCTGTTATAAGCATTAGATATCTATATTTGATGCTTATACAGTGTAGTGCACTTTGGTTGATGGTTGATTATTTTTCAATGCTATTATATACGTGTGATGTATGAAAATCCATATAATTAATATTATATGGTGATTGATTGGGCCTCATTCCAATTTAGAAAATAAAGTTTATTATAAAATAAGGGTTCATGTGTTGACTGTACTCATCCGTTGAGATTAGTCATGTATTGAACGAAATATTTTTATAATAAAATTTACATCTTTATCAATATAAATAAGGGTTCATGTGTTGACTGTACTCATCCGTTGAGATTAGTCATGTGTTGAACGAAATATTTTTATAATAAAATTTACATCTTTATCAATATAAAATAAGGGTTCATGTGTTGACTGTACTCATCCGTTGAGATTAGTCATGTGTTGAACGAAATATTTTTATATAATAAAATTTACATCTTTATCAATATAAAATAAGGGTTCATGTGTTGACTGTACTCATTCGTTGAGATTAGTCATGTGTTGAACGAAATATTTTTATAATAAAATTTACATCTTTATCATATATAAAATTAGAAATCAACTGGAAAGTAGATGAGATGAGTGGTCTCCTGGATATTAATCTGATGTTGGTTTCGGCCTTCGGGGTCAATATTCAGGGAATCGTTCTCTTACTAATTTACGGTTGGAGTCTGATTTTAAATCAAACGATAGATACCATAATTTTTATAGAATATATTAAATAACAAAAATTGTCACACGTGGACAGTACTCATTCGTTGAGATTAGTCGGGTGTTGACAAAAATAAATATTCATTTGTTGAATAGAATATTTGAAAATAGAAATATATGAAGCCGTGTTGGTTAGATTGACGCCATTTTGACGTGAACGATATTTATATCGATTTATTTCATTTTAAAATGCATATTGAAAAGTGATTTCGAAAACGCACATTTTAAAATGAAATTGAAATGAATTGAATATAAAACGATTTCGAAATGAAGTGAATATAAAACAATTTCGAAATGAATTGAATATAAAACGATTTCGAAATGAATTGAATAGAAAACCAATTTGAATTGAATCGAATAGGAAACCAATTTGAATTGAATCGAATAGAAAACCAATTTGAATTGAATCAAATAGAAAACCAATTTGAATTGATTCGAATGGCAAACGACTTTGAAATTGAATTGAATTGAAAACGAATTCGAAGTGAATTGAAAACGAATTGAAATGAATTCAAATTGAATTGAAATTTGAATTGAATAGAAATGAATTTTAAAACGAATTTATAAAGAAGAATTCAATTTTTCTTTGGATTGAAATGGAAGTTGAAATTGTTTTTGAAACGAATTTAAAACTATTTATATAATTCGTTTTAAATAGTAATCGACGAAATATATATTATATATATATTATATATTATATATATAATATAATGGCCTGAATGGAACGCGCCGCGCTGCGGCAGTTCGTGAATTTTGACCATTTATTTCAAACAGACTTTACGGGAGATCCGACCGTCGGATTCTCCTAAAACCGGAACCGTTGGGTTCGTATCGAAAAGAGCTTTCTAACGAATATTAGAAATTTGAAATCTAACGGTTGGATTTGGAGTTATGTCCAAATCAAATTCGAAAAGGTCGCTATAAGTGCAGTTCGATGGCCGTTGATAGAAATCGACTGTCCGGGCCTTGATAAAATTACTAAAAATAGCAATAATTAGTGTAAAATCATAAGAAATGATTTGAGAAAAATTGGGGTGAAAAACTCCATATTTGAAAAGATAAAAATGGATTTTTATCGAAATGAACTAGTTTTGAACTAAATTTAAAAACTCAATTATTTTTAAATAAATAAATTAGATTTAAAAAGGGGTTTTAAATAATCGGAATTTCTAATATATTTGATTGGATTTGAAATGGGTTTATCGTGAACGGTGTTTTAAATAACACTAGTTCTTTAACCCGATAACAAATAGAATGTGATTTAGGTTTGTCGTGAACTGTGTTTTAAATAACACTAGTTCTTTAACCCAGTAAAAGGAGTTTTAACGAATCTGCAATTAGGTTGAAATGTGAATCTATAATCTAAATTATCAAATTTAGAAATGAGCTAGAACGGAGTATCGCCAGTTTTGCTCCAAAGCGATAGTTAAATCTTTAATTAGATTTGAACGTGAAATGGTAATTAATTTTACCGATAACACCATAGTATTAGATATGGAGTATTACCAGTTTTGCTTCATGGGATGCATAGGTTGGGATTGGGAAATAAAATAAATAATTACTTCGGTGTGGTTCGCTAATCTCGACTAGTTTGGAATACCATAATTTGGTTTGAAATGACATCCAAAGGAAGATTAAAGGATAAATTTTAAAGGATTTATCTTAGATAAAATTAATGGGAACCTTTCCCAAAAGATGTGAATATTTAAATAACAGAATATTCAGAATTGGAATGAGGCGTATGTTGTGTTTGTGTAACATTTGTTTTTAATATACGCGGGTTGTTCGGAAAGGCCGGGTTTATACCCATTCTGAATAACCGATTCGACGATATGTCGAAGATGAAGACGGTGGTTGAAGACCGGAAGTCTTCACATCGTTTGGATAATTACCGACGATCCTGATTGGGCTGTACACCCAAGAGGATGGAAACAGTTGGTGGTCGTCCAGACGTACTTGGAGATCGATGGATATGCGAGGAAAGTGCCTCCGGTTTCGTTCAGACCCAGAACGAACTTGTAAATGGATTGTGTGTCTGACATTGGATTTTATTCTGTGTTGATTGATTTCTGTTAAATATATACCTGTTTGGCGGCGGAGAATTTATTCTTTTGCTTAACGCCCTTCTCTGAGACGTACGAGCTTAGAGGTTATATATCGATAGATATCAATCGCATGGCATGAATTGCCTGTGTGGCACGCTGGGATGCAATGATCGAGGCTTCTGTTGAAAAGCAAAGTCTTGTGGTTGATGATCAAAGCACGGCCTTTGTGGCGTAGCTTGGTGTATAGCGTGAATTCGCGAGCCTCACACCTCGGTATGAGTCAAAAACGGGATACGGACCGCTGGGAGAGCACGACGTTTCTTTCTAGCTTTGGTGGTGTCAGTGACTTACCAGCCCTGACATTTATATACTTTTCACCTTTGTGGTTGTTGGAACGAGGCGCCTCGATTATAGGTCTGTAAGGACCGGGAAACGTGTGTTCAGGCATAATTAATCCTCTAACGTAAGTGAGGACCGGCCCAGCCGCATCCGGGGTTGCCCAGAGTGTGTAGTCCCGAGGCATTTGCTAGAGTGTCTCGAACGCGGAGAGGAGCTTGCCCCTTGCCTCGACTCATGACGGAAATCCAATTTCCAATACGAGTATTGCGGTTTTAATTGTAGAACTAGTATGGCGACATGATATATGGTACCCATGCCGTCTATGATTGAAATTGTTTTGACACTATACACTTGTTATAGTATCAAATGATTTGTTTTAAACGTACCAAGCATGTTTGGCTATTATAAGGGAAAACCCTATCCTCCGGCTTGCGTTGCATTGTGTGATGGGACCTGGGTCTTATAATAGCTTCATTTTTCGAAAAAGCATTGCGTTGTTTATTCTATGCACTGGTATTCTTGGGAGAAAACCCGTTCCGTGTTATACGGCGTGGTCCCTTGAATTACTCTCTTTTAAAGTAAAGCTTTAAATAACTGTTTTAGTTCTCACACCAGTCACGTGACTGACCTGGAGTTTATTGTTTTAACCTAAACTCTGGGTGCCCCTATTTTCCGCACGGGCAGCTAGTAGTTTTGGTTTTGCAAATTTATATTCACAGGATCCTAGTTTACAGCTGGAATGATATCCGGAAAGCTCTGTATCCGTATATCACCTTCAGTTGTGCTTTGTATTATTTTCCGCTGCTATGTAATTTATTGTAACCTCTGATATTTATCAAATGTAATTTATTCATTTATACTCTGTATATTCTTGTATCTGATGGAATTGTTGTAATAGTAATGAAATGTTCTCCCGTCTGCGTTCTGTTTTGTCCTGTTCTCAAACGATCAGGGGTTTCGAACGGTCTAGATCAGTTTAACGACTGATTCAGATCGAGCGAAATTCCCGGCCGTCACATTTGGTATCAGAGCTTTGGTTTACAGAGCTCGAGAACAAGACACATTAGAATTATACGAAAGAATTCATCAGATATTGGGTTAGAAATATCCAATTACAATGACTCGTTAGAGATAGGATCAGTAGTATCCTAGAACGAGTGTGAAGAGTATATTTTTTTCAAATGAAAACAATTTTGTTTTGAAAATTTAAATCAATTCTACGTATTTGATTATTTATTTATTTTGAATGTGGACAATCCAATATATAAAGGTTTTGCATATACGCGTCATGAACGTATATTCGAAGTTTTAATATACTGGATAGATATAGGATTACACTCTAGTCGCCCGGAGATGATATTGATGATAGCGATCGCATCATCAATATTTATGTTCGTGTTTCGAAGGTGTGATATCTATATATTTCCATCAGACTGGTGTGAGAACCAAAACCAATATAGTTAGAACACTTTGTTGTGAATTGGCATCAAAAACAAGATTTTCAATATATATATCAAAATTATGAATTTGAAACGTTAAATTCACTAATTGATTGATGTTTGTGTTGTTTGTTTATTTGGTTGATAATTTTGAACCATTATGCCTAATTGAATCAAATATTGAATTATATTGAAAATTGGTCGTGTTTGCTTGCATATACATATACTTACATTGAACAGGTCATTGCAAGGAGGCTAGAGCAGAGAATAAAATTTGTTTGCCCGACAAATAGGTACATGTTTATTACATAATTTACTGTTTTGTTTGGGTGATGATGATTTTATGAGCCGATTGGCTAGCCGCTTGGCCTTTTCTTTTTCTTTTTGAGATCAGAAGGCCTATAAGGCAATTTTGGGATTTTCCCGTGGCTCCCGGTGCAGGGGAGGTTATGGCGAAATTTTTCGAAAATTTAGGGTGTTAGCCAAATTTTTGAAATTTTGAAAATTCTCAGAAACTGAAAAGTTGGAGAACGAAAGCCAGATCGAACGTAGAACTAATTAATCAACCCACTTTCGACTTTGTTCCTTTTCGGGGACGAAAAGTTTTAAGTGGGGGAGATTGTAATAACCCGGAAAATCTGGGCCAGTTTAAAATTTTTATTTTGGCAATTTTAATGTATTTTGAATATTTAAAATGAATTATTTTAAATAATATCGACGCGAAAATTTATTTTGAATATAATTCGAACGTATATAGTTATATAGATCATCGTTAGAATATAAATATTTATATATAATTATAAATAGAATTGAAAATGGCGCGGTAGTTCGATAATTCGATTTCAAACTTCAATTGAATGTACCGGGTGCAAAACAATCCGGATTTTAGTGAAACCAAAAACAATAGGAACAAATTGATAGTATCTTTCCAACGAATCCGAAAAATCGAAATTTCATAACGGGAATCAAAAGATATGTCCAGTTGAAAATTCTGAATAGTCGCTATGGAATTCAGGCCCTTAAAAATGGAAATTTTGCAAACGACCTCGGATTTCGACGAAACCAGTTTTGTTGGGTCCGTGATGTCAAATTATTGCTAGATTCCAAATTTCACAATTTTTCGAATCAATATGTGAGTGTGGCAAAGGAAAATGCGTTTGACCAGTTTTAGTTGATTTTAATCGACTGGAAATTGGCCATTTTTCATACGGTCTCAGAATTCGATGAAACTAGTTTTGTTAGGACCGTATCGTCAATACGAAGCTAGAAAATATTTTTCTGGGATTTATAGAGTTCGTATGCGACCCCGGTAATTTGAAATGTACGTTTAAAATTCAATATTGCGATTTAAATGTAAATTCAATGGAAACTGATTCAAACGATCGAATCAGCTTACGATACATATCCCATTGTGTTCGGAATGGGGGTAAAACGCTATGGACGACAGGCGGTGGGCCTCGTTTTGAGATCGAAAATAAAAGTTGCTTTTTAGCGAAAAATAAAATAATAAAATAAATAAAAAAAATATATCTCCCCCATAACTCAGTCAAACTGCCCCCCCCCCCGTTCATTTCTTTCCCGAATCGAATCTGAATAAAAAGAAAAAAAAAAGATGGACGCATCGTCGATCCACCCGCCTGCTTCGTCCACCGCGACCCTCCCCGAGACCGCCGCCGCCGCCTCGAAGAGCCCCCCCCCCCAGGCGCCAGAGCCACCGCGAAAACCCCACCCCCTGCCCTCGCGAACGCTACAGCCCCCCCCTTGAAGCGAACGCCACCGCCCATCGCCAGAAACCCACCGCACCACCCTCGACAGCTCGCAACGCCCTCCTCCAGCCGATTTACTGTGAGTTCTTACCCTCCCCTTTTCTTTATTTAGTTATTTATTTGAAACTGAAATTTATTTAAATTAAAACTGAATTATGATTATATTAAAAGCACGAAGAAGGTAAGATTTTTTTTATTTTAGTTAAAGGCAGGGTTTTTGGTAATAAAAATCCAATTTTTATATTTTTAGCAAAATAAAAATATCATCTTTATATAGTAGGAGGGATAAAAATATTATTTCTATCATGGTAGCAAGTTAAAGATACTATTTTTATGAGAGTAACAAGTTAAAAATATTAGTCTATTCGTGTAGCTAAGTAAAAGTATAATCTTTTATGTGTAAAAGACGTTATAAAAATATAATTTTCGTATTATAGAAAAGGAGAAATCTTTATTTTTGAAAAGGCGGAACCTTTATATAAATGAAGTGTCGTGAAGTTGGATAGCGAAGTAAAAATTCTATTTTTATATATTGAATAGCGAAGTAAAAATTCTATTTTTATATATTGAATAGCATAGAAAAAATTCGATTTTTAAATATAGGAAGTGATTATAAAAATATGATTTTTAAATTGAAGGTAAACAAATAAAAATGTGATTTTTATTTTAATGACATCAGTATATAAAAATGTGATTTTTATTTTAATGACATCAGTATATAAAAATGTGATTTTTATTTTAATGACATCAGTATATAAAAATGTGATTTTTATTTTAATGACATCAGTATATAAAAATGTGATTTTTATTTTAATGACATCAGTATATAAAAATGTGATTTTCATATATGTAGAGAATACGGGCAACGAAGATGACAAAAGGCGAGAGCGTTGAAGATTTCTATAAATGAAGAGTCAAGATGATTGGATAGCTATTGGTGAGAATTTCTCACCTTTCAATTTATTTTTCTAGTTATATATATATATACTAGGATGCAGACGGTGTTTAGTAGCACCCGACACAATCGTCCACAGACCATGGACTTGTTTGTTTGGTTGCATAGATTAGTTAGATTATTTGATTGAAATTGAATTGTTTGGTGAAATGAATGGATTTGATTGATGTGTGAATGGCGTGGGCCTTCACTAGACCGGGGATAAGGCTAGGCCTCGTCCCGTTTCTAGTATCGTGCCGTTATGCCGCCGAAATTTTCTAAAATATGTTAGAAAAATAAAAATATCATTTTATTGAATGAATGAACTGAATAGAAATTCATATGTTAAAATAAAATGTTTTATCGTTAAAAATATAATTTTTAACGTGAATATGAATATAGTGAATGTAAATAAATAAATATTCATTTACAAACCGGACGGTTTGTTTATGTACACCTATTCGAAGGACATTGATTGGGTCGATAAATTTTACACATCGCCCAACTGCACAAATAAAATCTGTGTTTGATTGTTTGAAACCCCACACGGGTGTTGGGATGAAATTTGAAGTTCACTCATCCTGATTGATTAAATATGTCAATCGATTGATTGACAGGCTGTTATAAGCGTTAGATATCTATATTTGATGCTTATACAGTGTAATGCACTTTGGTTGATGGTTGATTATTTTTCAATGCTATTATATACGTGTGATGTATAAAAATCCATATAATTAATATTATATGGTGATTGATTGGGCCTCATTCCAATTTAGAAAATAAAGTTTATTATAAAATAAGGATTCATGTGTTGACTGTACTCATCCGTTGAGATTAGTCATGTGTTGAACGAAATATTTTTATAATAAAATTTACATCTTTATCAATATAAAATAAGGGTTCATGTTTGACTGTACTCTTCCGTTGAGATTAGTCATGTGTTGAACGAAATATTTTTATAATAAAATTTACATCTTTATCAATATAAAATAAGGGTTCATGTGTTGACTGTACTCATCCATTGAGATTAGTCATGTGTTGAACGAAATATTTTTATATAATAAAATTTACATATTTATCAATATAAAATAAGGGTTCATGTGTTGACTGTACTCATTCGTTGAGATTAGTCATGTGTTGAACGAAATATTTTTATAATAAAATTTACATCTTTATCATATATAAAATTAGAAATCAACTGGAAAGTAGATGAGATGAGTGGTCTCCTGGATATTAATCTGATGTTGGTTTCGGCCTTCGGGGTTAATATTCAGGGAATCGTTCTCTTACTAATTTACGGTTGGAGTCTGATTTTAAATCAAACGATAGATACCATAATTTTTATAGAATATATTAAATAACAAAAATTGTCACACGTGGACAGTACTCATTCATTGAGATTAGTCGGGTGTTGACAAAAATAAATATTCATTTGTTGAATAGAATATTTGAAAATAGAAATATATGAAGTCGTATTGGTTAGATTGACGCCATTTTGACGTGAACGATATTTATATCGATTTATTTCATTTTAAAATGCATATTGAAAAGTGATTTCGAAAACGCACATTTTAAAATGAAACTGAAATGAATTGAATATAAAACGATTTCGAAATGAATTGAATATAAAACAATTTCGAAATGAATTGAATATAAAACGATTTCGAAATGAATTGAATAGAAAACCAATTTGAATTGACTCGAATAGGAAACCAATTTGAATTGAATCGAATAGAAAACCAATTTGAATTGAATCGAATAGAAAACCAATTTGAATTGAGTCGAATGGCAAACGACTTTGAAATTGAATTGAATTGAAAACGAATTTGAAGTGAATTGAAAACGAATTGAAATGAATTCAAATTGAATTGAAATTTGAATTGAATAGAAATGAATTTTAAAACGAATTTATAAAGAAGAATTCAATTTTTCTTTGGATTGAAATGGAAGTTGAAATTGTTTTTGAAACGAATTTAAAACTATTTATATAATTCGTTTTAAATAGTAATCGACGAAATATATATTATATATATAATATAATGGCCTGAATGGAACGCGTCGCGCTGCGGCAGTTCGTGAATTTTGACCATTTATTTCAAACGGACTTTACGGGAGATCCGACCATCGGATTCTCCTAAAACCGGAACCGTTGGGTTCGTATCGAAAAGAGCTTTCTAACGAATATTAGAAATTTGAAATCTAACGGTTGGATTTGGAGTTATGTCCAAATCAAATTCGAAAAAGGTCGCTATAAGTGCTGTTCGATGGCCGTTGATGGAAATCGACTGTCTGGGCCTTGATTAAATTATTAAAAATAGTAATAATTAGTGTAAAATCATAAGAAATGATTTGAGAAAAATTGGGGTGAAAAACTCCATATTTGAAAAGATAAAAATGGATTTTTATCGAAATGAACTAGTTTTGAACTAAATTTAAAAACCCAATTATTTTTAAATAAATAAATTAGATTTAAAAAGGGGTTTTAAATAATCGGAATTTCTAATATATTTGATTGGATTTGAAATGGGTTTATCGTGAACGGTGTTTTAAATAACACTAGTTCTTTAACCCGATAATAAATAGAATGTGATTTGGGTTTGTCGTGAACTGTGTTTTAAATAACACTAGTTCTTTAACCCAGTAAAAGGAGTTTTAACGAATCTGCAATTAGGTTGAAATGTGAATCTATAATCTAAATTATCAAATTTAGAAATGAGCGAGAACGGAGTATCGCCAGTTTTTCTCCAAAGCGATAGTTAAATCTTTAATTAGATTTGAACGTGAAATGGTAATTAATTTTACCGATAACACCATAGTATTAGATATGGAGTATTACCAGTTTTGCTTCATGGGATGCATAGGTTGGGATTGGGAAATAAAATAAATAATTACTTCGGTGTGGTTCGCTAATCTCGACTAGTTTGGAAAACCATAATTTGGTTTGAAATGACATCCAAAGGAAGATTAAAGGATAAATTTTAAAGGATTTATCTTGGATAAAATTAATGGGAACCTTTCCCAAAAGATGTGAATATTTAAATAACAGAATATTCAGAATTGGAATGAGGCGTATGTTGTGTTTGTGTAACATTTGTTTTTAATATACGCGGGTTGTTCGGAAAGGCCGGGTTTATACCCATTCTGAATAACCGATTCGACGATATGTCGAAGATGAAGACGGTGGTTGAAGACCGGAAGTCTTCACATCGTTTGGATAATTACCGACGATCCTGATTGGGCTGTACACCCAAGAGGATGGAAACAGTTGGTGGTCGTCCAGACGTACTTGGAGATCGATGGATATGCGAGGAAAGTGCCTCCGGTTTCGTTCAGACCCAGAACGAACTTGTAAATGGATTGTGTGTCTGACATTGGATTTTATTCTGTGTTGATTGATTTCTGTTAAATATATACCTGTTTGGCGGCGGAGAATTTATTCTTTTGCTTAACGCCCTTCTCTGAGACGTACGAGCTTAGAGGTTATATATCGATAGATATCAATCGCATGGCATGAATTGCCTGTGTGGCACGCTGAGATGCAATGATCGAGGCTTCTGTTGAAAAGCAAAGTCTTGTGGTTGATGATCAAAGCACGGCCTTTGTGGCGTAGCTTGGTGTATAGCGTGAATTCGCGAGCCTCACACCTCGGTATGAGTCAAAAAGGGATACGGACCGCTGGGAGAGCACGACGTTTCTTTCTAGCTTTGGTGGTGTCAGTGACTTACCAGCCCTGACATTTATATACTTTTCACCTTTGTGGTTGTTGGAATGAGGCGCCTCGATTATAGGTCGGTAAGGACCGGGAAACGTGTGTTCAGGCATAATTAATCCTCTAACGTAAGTGAGGACCGGCCCAGCCGCATCCGGGGTTTCCCAGAGTGTGTAGTCCCGAGGCATTTGCTAGAGTGTCTCGAACGCGGAGAGGAGCTTGCCCCTTGCCTCGACTCATGACAGAAATCCAATTTCCAATACGAGTATTGCGGTTTTAATTGTAGAACTAGTATGGCGACATGATATATGGTACCCATGCCGTCTATGATTGATATTTATGATTGAAATTGTTTTGACACTATACACTTATTATAGTATCAAATGATTTGTTTTAAACGTACCAAGCATGTTTGGCTATTATAAGGGAAAACCCTATCCTCCGGCTTGCGTTGCATTGTGTGATGGGACCTGGGTCTTATAATAGCTTCATTTTTCGAAAAAGCATTGCGTTGTTTATTCTATGCACTGGTATTCTTGGGAGAAAACCCGTTCCGTGTTATACGGCGTGGTCCCTTGAATTACTCTCTTTTAAAGTAAAGCTTTAAATAACTGTTTTAGTTCTCACACCAGTCACGTGACTGACCTGGAGTTTATTGTTTTAACCTAAACTCTGGGTGCCCCTATTTTCCGCACGGGCAGCTAGTAGTTTTGGTTTTGCAGATTTATATTCACAGGATCCTGGTTTACAGCTGGAATGATATCCGGAAAGCTCTGTATCCGTATATCACCTTCAGTTGTGCTTTGTATTATTTTCCACTGCTATGTAATTTATTGTAACCTCTGATATTTATCGAATGTAATTTATTCATTTATACTCTGTATATTCTTGTATCTGATGGAATTGTTGTAATAGCAATGAAATGTTCTCCCGTCTGCGTTCTGTTTTGTCCTGTTCTCAAACGATCAGGGGTTTCGAACGGTCTAGATCGGTTTAACGACTGATTCAGATCGAGCAAAATTCCCGGCCGTCACATAATATGTTTTCCCTTCATAGCACATCCAAGGTAAAATGGTGCCATCGAAGCTGCAATCAAAATCATAAAGATGATTCTAAAGAAATGACTGAACCAAGCTAAAGGAAATTAGGCAGATGAATTACCCTTAGTGCTTTGGGCATGTAGAACTTCCACCAAAACAACAACGGGACATAATCCATACTCTCTAACGTATGGATGTCATGCTATGCTTATAGTCGAGGTTGAGATCCTCTCACATAGAAGAATAGCCTACGCTTTTGATCCTAATCAAGAATTAAGAAAGAAATCCTTAAACCTAATCGAAGAGTGAAGGGATAAGGCTACCATTAGGATGGCTGAGTGTCAAAGAAAGATTACTAAATACTACAATTCGAGGATTAAAGCAAGAACCTTCACTAAAGGAGACTTGGTCTTACGAAGGGAAACCACCAAAACAAAGAATCCGTCAGACGGTCTGCTTGGCCCAAACTGGGAATGACCCTTAATCATTCACCAAGAAGTCATACCCGGAACATATCGGTTCTGCAAACCAACTGGTGATCTTATACCAAGAACATGGAACTCGGAACACCTAAGACCATATTTTTCGACAATAAGAGAATAAAGAAAGGTCTTCTCCAAGGATACTCAAATAAGGTACGGAAACCCTTTCAAAATTTTGAACTACCCAAAAAAGTGATGAAGCAACCTGTAATGATCAAAAACCCTTGTCACCGCCAAGATAGCTAAGGCAAGGCACCTTCCGGAGGAAGGTAGAGTGTAAACCTTTATCATTGTCCACGCTAGAAAGGACCCGGCTAAAGCATCAAAAGCGTAAGCCTCCGATCCAAGTCAGAAATAGCCGAGACGGAGCATCTAATTAGCATGCCCTACCACTGCTTGCAGAAGAGTATGCCCTGCCTCTGCTTGAACTAAGCATGTCCTAACTCTGCTTGTAGAAGAGCATGTCCCACCTTTGCTTAAGTTCCTTGTATCCCACAAAAGGGAATGAATAAGCACGCTCTGCCTCTGCTCGTAGAATATCACACCCTGCCTCTGCTCGTAGAATATCACACCCTGCCTCTGCTTCAACTAAGTACGTCCTGCCTCTGCTCGCAGAAGAGCACACTCTACCTCTACTTATGTCTCCTTCGGTAGAAGGGAGAGAAATCCCCAAGAGTGGCACACAAAGCACGTCCATCTTCTGCTTTGACAATCAAAAGCCCAAAGAGTGGCACACAAAGCACATACACCCTCTTCTTTGACAATCACAAGCCCAGAGAGTGGCTAATGAAGCACGTACATCCCTTGCTTCACAGATTAATACTAGAAGTGGATTTCTGGTCTTTTATATATCAAATACCCGAATCTGGGTTGGTTCGGAATTTTACTAATGCTAAAAAGAGATTTCCGGTCTTTTATCTTAAATACCTAAATCTGTATTGGTTTGGGATCTCAATTAATACCAAAAGTGGATTTCTAGTCTTTCGTCTATCAAATACCCGAATCTGGGTTGGTTCGGGATCTCAGTCAATAACAAAAGTGGATTTTAGTCTTTCATCTATCAAATACCCGAATCTGGGTTGGTTCGGGATCTCAGTTAATACCAGAGGCGGATTTATATTCCTTAATCTATCAAATACCCAAATCTGGTTAGTTCGGGATCTCATTTAATACCATAAGTAGATTTCTAGTCTTTCATCTATCAAATACCCAAATCTGGGTGGGTTCGGGATTTCTATTAATACTAGAAAGGGATTTTTAGCTCTCTATCTTAAATACCCGAATATGTGTATGTTCGCGACTTCTATTAATATTAGGAGTGGAATTCTGGTCATTCATCTATCACATACCCGAATCTGGGTGGTTTGGGATTTCAACTGATACTAGAAATGGAATTTTGGTCTTCTATACTTAATACCAGAATCTGGGTTGGTTCGGGACTTCTTTTATTTCTAGAAAGGGATTCCAGTCTTCTATTATGAACACCCAAAATTCGGTAATAAGGATAAAATCTATCAACATTTTGGCAACCAAGAAGTTTTCTAGGCCTTATTCATTATTCTTCCAGTAAGGTATAAAGTATTAATAACTGTGAGGCTTTAATTGCGGGCTTAATGTGCTATTGGGCTCAGGACCGAGCAACATTTAATATGATGCGGGCGAAATAGCTGCAAAATTATATTAAGATTAAAAGTCTGATGCAAAGTATTAGTTATTGAAAGTTATGCAGGAAAAAATTCAGGTAGAATTTAAGCAAAATATCGCAAATTGAAAATGAAATGCTGACTTGGTAAGTCAAAGATACCCATTCACTAGGGGAGCAAATGTTACAACTAGATTTCAACACCAGAAGCAAGCAAAGGTGTAATGTACAAAAGCCCTTATCCAAAAGGTAAAAGCATATCTGAAAGGTAGAAGCATTTCCAAAAGGTATAAGAAATATTCGAAGGACGGAAGCCAATATTCAAAAGTAAGGTGGAATAACCCAAAACACTTGTTTCGGCGCTGACATAAAATGCTATTCAAGAAGGTTCAAAGCCATTATCTTAAGAGTGAGCAAGACACTGTCGGCTACCAAAGGCATATTGCCAATATTGGTGAAAAGATGAAGTCAAACACCAAAGGCACAATATCAAGACTAGACGAAGACAAAAACTCCAGCAAAATTGCTATCGCCACCAACATTAGCTTGGTATCAATACCGAAAGCATCCTGGAAAAGCATAGAATCCACTTTCGGAGACATGGCAACACCGAATATCCATTTCCAAAAAAAAAACCTCAAAGGAGAAATGATACTAGAATCAAGAGATATGACATCCGAAAGAGGATAGAAACGGATGCCAAAAGTAAACCAAAACCCATAAATAAGAAGGGCTTTCCACCCTAACCTGCTTATTATTGATATCGAAAGAGGTGAAGATCCTGAAGATATGAGAACTGAGAGTATAAGGCAATATTATAAATAACTCAATGCCGAAATCAGAGTTTGTCGACCAAGAGCTGTTCCGGAAGATATCTACCCTAATTGTTACCAATATATTTGAAAAGCTGTATCAAAGTTATGCTCCAAACGTTGAGCCCGGCGCTCCGAAAGCCAAATTGGTCCATGAAACAACATGTGCAAAGAAAGGTGGGTGGAACCCCTACCACTGGAACCGAAATGTGCGAGGTAGCCGACACCATGTTGTCATGTCCGAAAGGGGTCATCCTGAGTCAATAACAAAAGCGGGCCCAAATTGTCTATAAAGAAGACCCCAGGGGTCACATTTTGGGGACTGAATTTTCGTTCTACAATCTTGTACTCTTTTCTCTGAGAGCAAACCCTAATTCTCAGTCAAATTGGGGATTTATGAAATTCTTGTAATTACTCAGAATAAATAAAAGGAGAAGTCTGAGACTTAAATATTTCTCGATTTGATAATCATATTGTGTTTATCATGATTAAACAGGAAGTTAATGTTAATCCTTTTCGTGAAACCGTTAATCACAATTATTTTGGAAGAGGAAGTGCTTTAGGTGAAATTAAAGAACTTTCTCTTTTGATCCCTTCACATATGACTTAACTCTTTCATAATAAGCCTAATGAAGCGCAATATGCTGAATCACTCATGTATGATCTTCTACATCCTAGATCTCCCCGTTCCATCATCTGGCTTATGTTCTTTATGTAGCATTCAGACCGAATGACTCTATGAAACGACGTTGATACTTCCACATATTACAGTTAAACTAGGAGACATCTCTATTTTTCCCCAAGGGGATCTTTATAATTACCACTGCTTAGTTTTCAATTCTCCTTTGACCATCAAATTAAATGTGAATAACCCGTCGTTCTCTCTTTGAAACAATGGGCGCTTCCAGTTTTGTGCATGCTTCGAACAATTTTGTCTTATCTCTAAATGGTGATCATCTTCGTTAGTTCGATTCCGCATTACACTGCAATAATTCGTTCATCCCACAAAGGTACCCACTTAATATAATGGGACAACTAATCTTAGATATTTCACAGTGTCTTGAACTATGATATAGGCCTAGAAGCTAAAAGAGGGTATCCTGAGCAATTGCAAGAATTGGGTACATTGATATTCCTGGTATAGTAGATGCTATCACACATACAGTCATACTCCATTCGATAGAATTGTTTGATCTTAAGGGAGATCTTCTATAATTTCGCACGTGAGGGGTTATTACTTGGTTTTATCCAGTCATTAATAACTTGATTATTTTTAGATAAACTGAACCTACAATTGAGATAAGCACGAAAATGAAAGCTTATATAAATACAGATATACTAATACATCAAAAATCATCGCCCATGGATAAAGAAAGACCATTTCAATGTCAAAAACAACAAAAGCCAGAGCAACATTTTTTTGGGCTTTTAATTTAATGTTTCTATTCAGCGGCCGCTTGATTATTTAACATCAGTCGGTTTGGAGCTCCACTTAGTTTCACCCAAGCTTCATCTTGGTCATGGATAGATCACCCAGGTTCGGGTCCATGAGAAGTAACAATCGCCTACGTAGGAAACCTGTTGTAAGCTTGTGATTTGATAACTAACTCAATCAAGGCCTTTCTTAGGTTGGTTCGATATAAAAGTATCACATAAGTCGACAAGTGCTATGGCACGTTGACAACCTGATTGTTGTGAAACATTAGCCTGTTTCCTCTAGCATAGTGTATATTATTTTATCCTGAATCTAAGGGTGGTTGTTGCAAAAACGTATCTAACCTTCAATAACACATAACGTCCTTATCCGAAGGCTTCTATTGATCCTGAAGTCTTGTAAGCCTTATAATCACCTCCTAGAAGGAAGAGTAACTAACCTTTGAACTTAGGGTCTTGGTTCCTAGGAAACGGCGAAGCAATTTAAGATTGTTGAGACTAAGTTGCATTTTAACATCCTTTAGATTGATCATCAATTAAACTTCAAAACCATTATCAAGCCTAAAACAGGTATTGATAGTTTTTATCGTTAACAAGTATATTTTTGTATATTTTTTGAAATTTTGCGAGCATTATAGTATTTGAAGGCATTTTACTACATTGGGAGATCAGCCATCTAATGGAGTAACTGAAATAATGAACCGAACTCTACTGTAATAATCTTGGTGCTAGAGATTGACATCGAGTTTGTATAAGGAATTTTGAGCCGAAGTTTTACCAACCTAGTGCATATTATTAATCGAATTCCAGGCTCGACCACATTAACAACAAAATTATGGAGGGTGAGTAGAAGGGAAAAAGAGTTGGCTTGTGATATCTTCATATTTGACAGTCTAGTTTATGTGCATGATCCACAGAATGATAATCTAGAGGATAGAGCGTTCGAGGAGGTTTTACTTAGCTATACAGATGACATAAAAGGCTATCACATTTGGAATCCGAAAACGAAGAAGGTTGTGAATTCTTTTCGTGACGCTTTAGATGAGTCAGCTTTGTTTAACGAGAATGGATGCTTATCAGAAGTTCTGTATTTTTTTTATGGAGAACCAAAGAAGAAGGGAATTATTCCACTTTCAAGCCTAAGAGTAGAGTAGTTGAAGATGCTTTTGAGGAGATAGTTGTTGTTGATACATCACATAGTTCATAAGTTTCAACTAGTGATTTGTTGACGTACATAACACTAGAGAAGATCTAGGTCAAGATGGAGCTACAGGAAGATCGGGCGAAGGTGTAGCTACTCGTGTTGGTCGACGTGCAATAAAACCACCTCAAAGATATAATTATTACAAGTACCTTAGCTTCTATGATAATTTGGACTATGCTCTTCATGTTCCCCAAGATGAGCCGATGGACTTTTATAACATCATGGATTCGAGAAATAAATCGACGTGAATTTGTGTCATGGAGGAAGAGATGCAATTGTTAATGAGGAAGAAAACTTGGGAGGTTGTTTTACTTCATAAAAGAAACCATTCTATTGGATGCAAATAAATATAAAAGGTGAAGGATGATGGAAGATATAAAGCTAGGCTAGTGGCAAAGGGGTTTGCACAAAGGAGGTGAATGAAGTATGATGAAATTTTAGCACCAGTTGTAAGACATACTTTTGTATGAATATTACTTGTGATGGTTGCTATTCACGAAATGAAGTTGACGCAACTTGGTATAAAACTGCCTTCTTGCATGGTGACTTGGATGAAGGCATCTAGATGGAGCAATCTGAAGGGTTTGTGATAGATGGTAAGTCAAATTTGATTTGAGATTTAAAGAAACCACTATATGGTGTGAAGAAATCAGCTAAGCAATGGTAAACGAGATTTGATCATTTAATGCTTAAAAATGGTTTTAATAGAAGCATCAAGGATGCTTATGTTTATTTTCAGAAGTTAAAAAATGATTGTTGGATGTATTTACTCTTGTATGTGGATGACAAGCTCTTAGCTTCCGAAGATAAGAATGAAATTAACAGGTTAAAACTGAGTTTAAAATCAAAAATTGAAATTAAGGATCTTGGAGGAAAAAAGGAGAATATCGGCATGGAAATTGTTAGGGTTCAAAAGCATTTTCGGTTGAAATATATTAAAAAGGAGCATATTGGAAATGTGCTTTGCCAGTTTAGCATGGAGAATGCAAAATGGTTAAGTACATCTTTGTCGTTGCATATAAAGTTTTCGAGTAAGGGATCACCTATCGAGTAAAAAGACTAGGCTTATATGGAAAAGGTGTCATATCCTAGTGCGGTTGGAAGATTGATGCATGCCATGGTTTGCTTAAGGTCTGATATTGTTAATGTCGTCGGGATGGTTAGTCGTTATATGGATAGTCCTGGGAAATCACATTGGAAAATCAGGAATGCTATTTTGAGATATTTGATAGGTACAACATCTCATGGTCTTATTTTTGAAGGTAGTAAAGAAAAGAATTATATGGTAGGGTATTGTTATTCGAACTATGCTGGTGATAGAGATCGAAGAAAGTCCACTTCTCGATATGTCTTCACTCTTGATGGTGCCGTCGTAAGTTGGAGATCAAGATTGCAAACTATAGTTGTTTTATCCATTACATAGGCAGAGTTGATAGCCCTAGTGGAAGAGACAAAGAGGCACTCTACTTGAAGCTGTCGTTGCATGACTTGATCCTTGAACATTATAGTGTTAATGTTGAATGTGATAGCCAACGTTCTATTCATTTGGAGGAGAATTTGACTTTTAGTTCTTGCACAAAGCACATCGAAGTTAGAGAGTCATTTTTAATAGCCATGTATGAAACAAGCAAGTATGTCTTCAAAAGGTGCACAGAAAGGATAATGTGATGTATATGTTTACTAAAGCATTACCGATTGGGAAATTCAATCATTACTCAAACTTAATTCACTTGAAGAGGTGCCAAGTTCCACGGGGCGGCACAGTTGAGGGAAAAACTTGGTTATGGATGATAAGGGGTATCAGTTGGAGATTTGAATTCTATCTTCTAGGTAAGTACTCGCTTACACTCCCGACTACGTTTATCTTATGGTGAGACTGATTTTGGAGTCAGGTGCTTTGAACACCTCATTGCAGTTGGATGCTTTACCTGAACTTGTTGATGAAGTGCAATGGATGAAGGCCATCCCGGAGCTCATCGAAGGAACACTCAAGTTTTTTTGGTAGGAGGTAGAGGATGGATTAGTACTATTGGTTAAGGTTTTGGAGATGTATATGGTGTCGAGATGGAGTGTTGAAATTAACGGTACTATATGGAAGAATTCAAGTGGTTGAAAGTAGCTTCATAATGGAGAAGATGGATTGCAAATCGGAGCTTGTAGGAGGAAGTTATTATTGAAACGATGGAGCATGTTTCAACTGGAACGGGAGTCAGATGTCTGGTAGAATAGTTAGACGTATGACCATGTTGGCTGTGCAGCCAGAGAGTTGCAATAGACGTTTGACTTTTTAGTTGGATGTCTGAGCTGAAACAATAGGCTCATTATACATTTGGTAAAAGGGGCCAAACGTCTGGTTTTAAGGGAAGTTTTCCCGAACATGGAGCCAGACATCTGTTCCTATATGCCAAACATTAAAAACAACTTCTGTATCTATTACGTGCTATGGACTCATGTAACAACCTAAATTTCAGCAGGCAAGATTTTTTCACAAAATGCTAAAATCCAAGTACACGGAAACCCGAGTTGGTCTGTCTGATATCTTGCAGAAAGGCAAAGGTAAATATATCCAAGATCGCAATAAAATGTCTCATAACGGAATGAATAAAATATAATTGTAAGTAAATACTTACCACAATAATGACACTGTTTAGTAAGTATCACTAAGCTATAAAATCTCTGTCACTTGTCTAACCTGCGGGTTCGTTATGAGGAATGGTCAGAACAAAAGTTTTGATGAATAGACTAATTATATTTTCTATAAATAACACTACATATATCGTTCTATAATCATGCATCTTTTATTAAGTTATCTAGATTTATTGCATATTACACCTCCGGATTAACGCATTAATCGTACCCATCTACTCCCAAGTAGATTACCCTAACACATCACATATATATAGTTATATTCCTAACATATCAAGGTACTTATGATAGTACACTCCTTGAAAAGGTCATCATCGTTGCGCAACGAAAG
Source organism: Allium sativum (assembly GCA_030737875.1). NCBI lineage: Eukaryota > Viridiplantae > Streptophyta > Magnoliopsida > Asparagales > Amaryllidaceae > Allium > Allium sativum. The sequence continues at coordinate 158,107,850 of CM060912.1, forward strand.
CGTACAAGATCTCCATCGCTGCACAACGAAAGCTTACTATATACTATCTGAATTCCACTACGAAACTCAGCCGAGGGATTTCTATATCGATAAAGGATAGCTTAGTTAGGCCTACAATACATGTATCCATAGATTGGTCTATCTCTTTTCTTGGTGGTTATGGCCCCACTCGTGCCCCTAACTACTGAAAGGCCATTTCAAGAGATAAGTGATCGTGCCCCTAGCAAACAATCTAAGCATCTATTTGGCATTATTCCTCGTCAAATGTCCCGATAGTGAAATATCATTGGAATGTTAGTTTATCTCCAGTCTTTCCTATAATTGCTCTAATTGATGATGACAAATATCTAAAGACTCACTATCTTTATTGTGTCTCGACCACGAAGTTTGCTCTCAGAGCCGAGGAAGCCGCCGAACCCTAAAAATCATCCCATTAGTCTTATGGCTACCCTCAACATAAATGCAGCCAAGCCATACTCTATGGATGGAATCATATAGACTTGCCTCTGGGGGTACAACTTTGTCAGACCTACCCTAGAGGCCTATCTCAGAGTATCCTCACGTCCTGCAGAAATATCGAACTCCTTTTCAGTCTTGTTGAATATTAAGTTGGACCTACTCCTACCATGTCTCTGGACATCTACGATGATTTTCCTTGTTGGGCTCGTTATTCCTTCGGACTGATTCAAATGCACGTCGTTTGTTATTTTATTAAACCCTATGCCTAATTTACCATTATGCTTTTTACATACTTTTCTTTTCTTTGACTTATTATATTATTCAGTCCATTTAATCTGAATTTTAGTTACTTATTTATCAACTTCATTAATTACCATAGAACCATCGAATAGTCGTATAATGCCTATTCACGAGGCCACCATAAAACCACAGAATTTACTAATTATATGGCCACCATAGAACTGTAGAATTTTCTAATCACAAGGCCACTATAGAACCATCGAATTGCCTAATCACAAGGTCGCCATAGAATCTTGCTTATTAAACTTAGTTGATAATTTTAAGTTTATTCATACTAAGCTTTCCTTATTTCATTTCACTTTTACTTTCATCATAGAACCATTGTCATCGAATTACACACCGTTGCCATAGAACTACGCTGATTAAACTAAATATACATCTATAAGTTTACAATAAGTTGTTTTCTTATTTCTTTTCTCTACATAACATCTTTTAGTTATGTTATCCTTTTTTCTGTCTTTGAAATTTGTTCTTTAGAAAGTTAGTTAGGTTCCTATTTGTTTGCTTGTGAAATCGCACAATAATCTATTTTCATAGTTTAAGGTAATTGTAGTAATAGAAACCCATAATTGGAAGATTATTTTTTAGCTATTGGAAAGTGCGAAATAATACAGCAAAATCCCTATTTCACACTAATCCATGCCTTTATTTCTTCTTATACTTGTAATTATGTTTCCATTTTTTCTTACGAACCAAACTATGGAAACATATTCTCTTTTCCTAACCAATCAATTTAGGTTATTCTAACTTCCTATTTTAATCGGTATACATTAATTCTTGTTCTTTACTTAATTTTTCCAACTTGACATAACTACCATAAATTTGGGTACAATTTGGCTTATATCATTTTTTCTTGCAATCCCAACAATTTCTATATTCATTCCATTTTAAATCTAAAAGTAAATTTTATTAAACAAATATGGGAATTCTTAGATTTACCATTCAACTACAAGTTTACCATACATAACATTGATTATGTCATGTCACCCTATGTCATAATTATTTAACAAATCTTATCAAGTTGCCTAATTTCAGCCCAAATCCCCTTTCTATTACAATTTTCGTATTACGTATTCATAAACCCTAAATTATCAATTCTTCTTTTGTTCATAATTCCAACTGAATTATATTTTCAAATGCACACAAACAAAAGAACTATAATCAGTCGCATAAAATTAGGCTCACAATTCAGTCGTATACATATGCCAATATTGTAGATTTATGTATATTTTGTGCATAACCAAAATGAAACATATAAAATCCGACGTAGAAAAGGGAAAAAAGTGGACTGAGAGAACATCTTATTAATTTAACAAAGAATCAAATGATATTGCATACCACTATTAAAAGGAATAATTTAAATCCACTCATTTGAAGTGCGTTTTAAGGACTGGATCTGATTTGGATCTTGGTTTATTTTCTGTTCTCTTTTCAGTTTAAATCCACAAATTCATTTGGATTAGAAAATATAAACATCTAAATTTTTAATCTACTGTAAATGTGTCCAAATCTTGAATCGAAAGACCTAAATCTAATATTTTCTATTTTTTGAAGACTTTGGTGGAGAAAGGGAATGACAGGGCTTTAACAGCCCCATAGAAAATATAAGCTTAACAGCTAGATCCTGTAGCGTTATTTATCGATGTCCAGATAAATCATGTTCGTTGGATTTAAACTTAAATGAATCCCTCTGTTAAAACACGCCCGAGTTAGAAATCAACCCCAAAAAATGTTACTCATTGACTTGGATCGACCTTAACCCCATATGTGTCAATTCGAATGATTTTTAAAAACTGTTTGTCCTTATTTTCGTGTGTGATTTATCTCTTGCCCGTTTTATTCTCTGACATATTTATTTGTTCAACCGTTTCTTTTTAATTTCCAATTTTAATTTATTCTTTTCTGTTTTTGACATGCGTTTAACTTTCAAATTCAGACGCATAATTAATATGCGTGTATACTTTTAAATTTATTTATGTATATTTACACAAGATTTCGAACGTTATATTTGTTTTCTATTTTATTCCATATGCATTAATTTTCTTCCATTTTTAACACTTGTTTAACTTTAATTTCAAATGCTTATCATTTCTAGAATTAATTCGTGCATACTCATTTTAAATAAGAATGTTATTTAACTAACGTCATTATATTACCTTTTATTACGTGTGTGATGCGCGATTATCTTTAAATTCATAAGCGTGTTATTTTTGAAATATATATAAGAAGTAAATACATATGTGTTCGCATGCGTGTTACCATCTAGAATTAATTCTCTGCTTTCAACTTCGACATTATTTCCATTTATTTCTCTTTTAATGTCATTAATGACGTGCATTATCAATTAAAAGAACGTAGGTGTATAGTGGACACTGTAGTGGCTCACTATACAGTTTACTAGAGAGGTGGCCTCTCATGCTTGTCCTGACTATCGATTGGTCGTTCGTTCCCTGCCACTCAAACTTTACCTATTTTGCGGGTCTATCAATTTGATGATAGATCGGCTTTGTTAAAGCTCAGACAGCAACTGGGTTTGTCTCTGATGAACAACGCCACATATTCAGCGATTTCTGCTATTGTAGAGTCTTCATGCCTCCCCCCTCGATGTCTGCTTCTTATAGTTGCCAGTGTCTTCTGCTTCTGTTTCTCACCGGTTTGTTAGTAAGGCCGAAATAGCGATCATCAATGATCGTCTATCTAGGCTTACTAAGAATTCTTGCCCTTCTCACTCTAAGTCGCAATCCCCAAGTCGTCGCCTGATCCCCGCCCCCTCATCTGCCGACTTTCACTGTCGCAGTAGAAGTGAGGCCCCTCATACCCCTCGCACCATTCGTACATGTTCTATAGCGGCGTCTAAGCATATCGTTAGATCTACTCTACATACCCTTTACCTCATCTGAGTTAGGCAGCAGGATTCTTTGTATGGTCTCCCTTTGTCTGCTTTCTCCTTTTTAGTAGCTTATTTTTGGTGAACTTTCTGTTCTGGAATGGGCGGGGTATAGGGAATGATGCATTGGTTGCTCACCTAAAATGCAACATTAGTAAGCACTCTATCGTTTGGTTGTGCTTTTGGAACCTCTTATGGGTCTGGAAGCGATCACTTCTACTGTTTTGTCGTTAGGCTTTGGTGGAGATTTTTCTAACATGTCCGACAAGATTTGGATCTTGTGGTCCAAAGACGTAGCAGTCCAACCTATCTTTGATTCAATCCATCTTGTTTCAATGGCTTGCTCGCTCCACTTGTTATCTTCTTGCGTTTTGTTCTCTATGGTCTATGCTAAGTGCAATCAGATAGAGAGACAACCAAGAAGGTCTTAACCGGATTCTGTCTAGACTTGATCGCGTGTTCGCCTCTGAAGGATGGTGTAACCTTCCCATTTCATTCTCCATCTCACAACTTCATCGCACTTTTTCTGACCATGCTCCCTTGGTTGTTAACTGTTCCCCTCTTTCTCTTTCTGGACTATCCTCCTTTAGGTTCCAGAGCATGTGGAGATCGCATCACTCTTTCCACTCTGTAGTTGAAGCATCTTGGAATTCTCCTTTATATGGTCCTCTTTGTGTGTTTTTTCTTGCAAGCTGAAGCGCCTGAAGACTTGTCTTAAGGCGTGGAACTTTCTCGTCTTCAAGAATACCTTCGAATGAGTTAGAGTGGCCGAAGAAACTCTTATTCTAGCAGAAGCTTCTTTTGATGAAGTCCCCAATGCTGCCAACAAGTAGGCACGGGCGTTGTCCCAGCTAGCCTTCTCGTTTGAACTCCGTATCGAGCAAGATCATCTCCGACAGAAAGCCAGGATTAAGTGGGTTATAGATGGAGATACGAACTCTAGATTTTTTCGCTCATCTATCCATAAGGAGAATAGTCTCCTTACTATTTGTCAGATCTATAGATCTGATCATTCTTTGGCTTCGACTCTGGTAGAAGTTAAAGAAACTATTATTTCTCATTTCTAATCCTTCCTTAGCTCTCCTTTAGTTTCTATTTCTGATCCATCCATGTTGGCCTATATCCCTAGCCTTATCCTTCCTTCGGAAAGCTTCGACCTAGCCGCACCTCCTTCCCTGGAAGAAATACGTGCCCATATTCTCGCTTAGTAAGGACAATGTAAGTGGGCCAGATGGATTCAACGGAGTTTTTTCAGGAGTGTACGGCTTATTATTCAAATGGATATTTGTCTTGCCATTCAGTCCTTTTTCTCTGGTGCTGATCTCCCAACAGGATGGACCTCGACCAATCTGGTTCTTATCCCTAAATGTGATCATCCGAGCTCTTATGGGGACTTCAAACTGACCAATCCGTGTAATTTCTCCAACAAGGTCATTTCTAAGGTCCTAACCTCCAGGCTAGCACCATTTCTTGAGCGCCTTATTTCTTCTTCGCAGGCCGGGTTTGTTAAAGGATGTTTGATCACTGATAACTTTCTTCTAGCCCAGGAACTGATCTCTCAAATTAATAAGAAGGTTCATGGCTCTTATGTGGTCGTTAAGCTAGACATGGCCAAAGCTTACAATCGCATGTCGTGGTTATTCGTCATCAAGGTTCTGATGGCTTTTGGGTTTACTGAACCCCTTATCGATGTTGACTGGAGGATCATCTCCAACCGCTAGTTCTCCGTTCTCATCAACGGATCAGCCACAGGCTATTTTAGTATCGGGAGAGGCCTTCTGCATGGAGACCCCTTGTCCCCTTCCCTTTTCGTTCGAGGTCTTCACTCTCTAATGATAGCTGGGCAGATTCATAGGTTCGGCATCCCTAAGGGTTGTCCGCTTATCTTTTACTTGTCTTTCATGGACAACATCATCATTTTCACCAATGGTTCTAGTCTCTCTATTCAATCCTTTCTTGCTTTTATTGGATGGTACGGGTGTTGCTCGGGGAAACTCATGAACTCTTTTAAAGTTGCTTTATGCCTGCTAAAGATCTGTCTACGATTAGGTCCTCTTGGATCGAGTCTACCACTAGTTTTAAACAGCAACCCTTCCTTTTCCCTACATGGGCATTGTTCTTTACCGTGGTAGGAAGCTCAATGCCATCTTCGATCCCCTGACTGACAAAGTCAAGATTAAGATTTTTTGGTGGAATGCTTCCCTCATCTCCTAAGCTGGTAAACTTGTCCTCATCAAGTCTGTTCTGGATTTGCTGGGATCCCATATCTATGTTGCTATGACTCCGACTTCATCTTTATTCCGCTCTTACCGGTCCTTGGTATCAGCCTTTTTCTGGGGTAACAAGGACAATTCAATGTGCCACCACTGGATTTCTTGGAACACCGTTTGTCGTCCCAAATGTGAAGGAGGCCTAGGTCTCCGAAACCCCAAGGACATCTGTTTGGCCTTTGCGTGCATACTATGGCCGAGGTTTAGAGCGAACAACTCAGTTTAGGCATCATTCCTCCATGCCAAATAACGTAGGCTTGCTAATACGAATTACACCAGTATCCCATCCTACGCTAGTGAGACATGGAAATGGATGCAATCCATCAAGGGCTTAACGGATGCTCATGGGGCTGGTATCACTGGGATGGCAACCCGTTCTCGCTAAAGGCGGCATGGGATTCGATTAGGACTCCTAACCAACGTTTCCTTGTTTTCTATTCCGTTTGGAATGTCCGATTCCTGCCAAAGGTTTCTCTTTTTATATGGAAAACCTTGCATGAAGGTTTAACGATAGACGAGAATCTTCAGCGAATTGGCATCCCTCTTATGTCCAAGTATAGATGCTGCAATTCTGGAGGCTCTGAATCTTCTTTCCACCTTTTAGTGTCTGGTTCTTGTGCCCGGGCAATCTGGAATTACTTCAGGAATTATATGGACTGCTGAGATAATGCCAACTCAACAGAAGATTTTCTTAGACTCCGATGGTCTGCCACCTCCTGCAAATCCTTGCATTCTATTCTTTTGCGCTTGATTCCCTGTCTTATCTGCTGGCACATTTGGTGTGCCAAAAATAAGGCAATCTTTAATGAAGTGTCTATGGACCCTCCTACCATTATCCGGAAAGTCAGGAATGATGTGTTCCTTGCTTTTCAGGGTAAGCCTTTCAGGGGCGTCGTTGGGACCCGCTCTAGGAAATTGGTTGTTTCATTTGACATGTTGTTGATGGCAGCCACTCCAAGGGTAGGCATTGGATGATTGTTTGGTTTTATTTACTTACTTTCTTGCTTTCTGCTACGCATTTTATTTTTGCTTTTTTATTCCTTTTTTCCCTCACTCCTCCCTCCTTGGGACTAATGTTGTTTGTTAAGTTTTGCATATTGCTTTATTTAGGTGCTGGATTTGAGTTGGCAGGAGATTCCCGATGGTCTTGAATTTAGCCCCGGAAGTAGATAGGGCTGTGGATTTGGTAGAGCTGGAGGTTGTTTGCTTTTCCTTGATCTTGCTCCCCATTTTGTCTTCTGGGAGCTTGAGACGCTGGAGTGCTCGTTGTTTCAGGGACGACATCTATTTAGTCACATCTTTTGGTGGCTTTCTTGTTGCTATGGGATATGCCTTGTTGTTGGTGTTCTGGTTTGATTCATGGCCGGGGTGTTTAAGATGGTTGCTTCGTCCATCCCTCTCCGAGCTTACTATGTTTTTCCCTTCGTTTTTCTGACTATGTATTTTCCTTTTCCTCCTTTTTGCGTGTGTACGATTTAGTATTTACGAAAATCGTTTTTGTGAGCCTTTGGATAAAGGCTAGTTTCTCCTTTTTGGTATATATACGTTTGTTTAAAAAAAAAAAAATCACACACGTTTGTTTTCGAATTTAAAATGCACATTACTCCTGTAATTATTCTAGTAATTTTATTATTTAAAATGTAGGGTGTTACGTTCTCCTACACTTTAAAAATTTTTGTCCTTAAAATTTGGTAAGGATGAAACTATGTAATTTCTCGCATAATTTACAACCATCATGCGTACATCCAATTTTGCATTTATACGTGTACTAGTACAAAGTGCACTACATCGTAAAAATTCATGAATGAAATGAAAGCTTAAATGGTACTTTCTATACGAATGCATTTTTAATTTCAAAAATCAATTGAAAACATGATGCACACAACCTAATTATGATGGCAGTTTCTCCATGAATGCAATAATTCAAAAATAAAAAAATATCTTTTCATCCAATTTTTTCCACACCATTACTGAAGAATGATATAGTTCATCTAATTTTTGCATTCGAACCCTACCAACCAACTTTTAGTTTGCAAATATCAAAATAAAAATATATTTTTTCGAATTCGATTTCTTATGTTGGAAAAAGGTAGAAAATGGAAAATTCTATATATTCTACTTCACTTTCATGCATCTTTTTCTCATACTTGGAACTTTCCGTCGCTACTTCCTAAAAATTCTTATTTTCATTTCCAAGCATAGTTTACATAAGAAGAAACGTTTTTTTCAATTCCTCAAATTATTTTAGAAGAATTTAGTTTCTCTTACTGTTCTCATTTATTGTAGTTTTCGTCTTCGTTGCTTTCTGTAAATTTTGTTTATTTTTCTTTTAGTTATTCATCTTTTTCTTTCATTTTCATTTTCATTTTATTTACAATATACTTTGTCCTTATTCTTTCCTAGTGATCATCACAAACACCTAGAAAGAGGATATCACACTAAACTATTATATTTTTTCACATAAAACTGAATACTATATTGGGGGTGGAAATATGCACTAAAAGAGAACGCGTTTTACTTTAATCACTGCTAGGTAAAAGATACAACGGCTAAACATGGTTATCAACGAGGATTAGGAGTTCTAGGACCATGTCCCTCTGACATAAAAAGGTCTTTATTACTAAATTTAGAAAACCATAGCTCTGCTCCTTTTCATCTACCACTCTCTACAAACTCATGTCGTGTACCTCTAGTTCTCATTCCATCAAAGATTGAGACAACATGTCAAACCTTCCTATTTCCTCAAGAAGTGCTGAAAAGGATTTCTGTTAAATACAAAACATGTCAAAATTTCACTTATAAAAATTACGACTTGCTCTTCTCATTTCATTTCCTCTTTATCCTTTTCACATAAACCTACGCAAGTTTAAAATTTTACCTCAAACTTTTCTCTACTAAACAATAACCATATGAGAGATGTCTTTTAAAAAAAAAAAATCAATTCTCTTACATTGCTTCATAGCATTTGAGTGTTTACCATTTCTCATTTTTACATCTTAATTTCTCCCAGAAGACTTTTTATGATTACCACTCAAGTTTTAAGATTAACTCACATACCGAAATAATCCCCATATTTCTTCCAACTGCACAAACACACTAGTGGAATCTCTGTACCAAACCATACTCAATTCTATAAAATTTTATCTTCTCAAATACATTACTCAAAAGTTAAAAACTAGGGAAGATAAGATTGATTACTTCTATGTTTTCACTATGGTATTCTTCTTTCTAAATGAATTATGCACTTTAACATAGTCGGAACTCTCATTTATTCTAATACACATTTCTTTTGCAAGAGGAATTATCAATATTAAGTTTCTATAAATCTTTTCTAAAGTGGACCCTTGTGTTCAGTGTAATGTAATGAGGGAACTTCGTTATTTAATATTTTTATCTCTTCGTTGAAATAAGTAGCACAAAATATGGTGTTTCACCTATATTTTGTACACCTCTTTTGCTGCACATTTTCTTTTCACTTTAACAAAACATTTTTACTTACGAACTTATTGATTCATAAAAACTTATCTCACAATTTCTATTCCAAAAAGTTAAAATGTGTCACAATAAGTTCTTTAAGAAAAACTTTTTTAAAAAACAAATCCATTGTATCCTTTTATTTAAGATCGTCCGTGAACAACATATGTCTGATTCATTTATATTCGCGCTTTTTCTTAACCACTTATACTGCTTAGCCACACAACTTGCTTATGCACTTCATTCTTTTGAAAACAAATTTGCATAGTTTTCTAAACAATTATTTTAATGCAACTCTCAATATTACAAAACAGTAAATTTCTAAAATTGTAAATTTCTAAACTTGAAAATTGTGGGGCTAACTACAAAGTGGTTTCTTAACTGCCGTTCCCAAATACTTTGTGCCAAATTATATTTCTTCATCTATATTATTTTACATACTAGTTCCTCCAAGGCTGTCCGAACTGATATCTGAGTCTGGTGCCTCTTTTGCGCCAAATGTTTACATATATACACACACACTCCTAATCCATTTTCCTTCTTATTCTTTATCAATTTACAAGTCCCTACTACCCAACCCACTAATCTAAAATACTGAAATTTCGGATATTAACACATGAAATTCTCCGTATGTTATAAAACATATTGTACACTTTACATTCTAGCCACTCATGGGCTTACTTTTTTCGTCAAATTTACACAACCATTGCCGGTGTACAAAATTGATATTATGTTGCTCATCTTATTTATTGGATTCCTCTATTAATCTAGATATATACATAATATATTTATATCTTGAAAATAGAAATATGCTCACTCACTATCCATGTAAGGATCCTAAACCTAAGCTCCGATACTGGATGTAACAACCCAAATTTCAATGGGTCCTAATTTTCTCGTAAAATGCTAAAATCTAAGTCCATTGAGACCTGAGTTGGTTTGTCTGGTATCCTCTAAAAAGACAAAGATATACATACCAGAGCTCACAATAAAATATCTCACAACAATTCGAATAAAATATAATAGTAAGTAAACACATACCATAATAATGACACTGTCTAGCAAGTGTCTCTAAGCTGTAAAATATCTGCCACCTATCTAACCGGTGGGTTTGTTATGAGGAGGGGTTAGAACAAAAATTATGGTGAATGAACAAATAATACTTTCTACAAATAACACTACATTTATCGTTCTATCATTGGGCTATTTTTATTAAGCTATTTGGGTTTATTGCACATTACACTATTGGATTTGCGCATAAATCGTACTTATCTACACCCAAGTAAATTACCATAGTAAATCATATAAATGTAGTTTTATTCCTCCCTTACTACCCTCATGGAAAGATCATCATCGTCGCGTTGCGAAAGCGTACTAGACCTCCATTAATAATCTATGAAAGCATTCTGTCTACCACCTAAACTCTAGTATGGAACTCGGTCGAGGGATTTCTATATCTATAAAGGACAGATTATTTAGACCTACAATACAGATATCCATAGATTGGATTGTCTCTTTTCTTGGTGGTTATGGCCCCACACGGCCCTCCAACTAATGAAAGTCCATTTTAAGAGCTAATTGATTGTGCCCTTAACAAACAACCCAAACATCCAATTGTCGTGATCCCTAATCCAATGTCTCGATAGTGAAAGATCATTGGTCTATTGGTTTAGCTCCATTCTTTCATGTAGTCACTCTAACTGAAGATAACAAGTATCCAACGACTTACTATCTTTATTGGGTCCTAACCACGAAGTCTTCTCTCGGAGCCGAGGTAGCCGTCGAGTCCTAAAAATCATCCCATCAGTCTTCTGGTTGCCCAACATAAATGCATTCAAGGTATACTCTACCTGCCTCTTGAATATACCTTCATTAGGAATACCCCAGTGGGTCATCTTAGAGTGTCCTCACGTCCTGTAGAAGTCCCAAACTTCTTTCCAGACCTATTGATTTTTAAGTTGGACGTACTCCCACTGCGTCTCCATTGGTTTACAATATTATTCAGTCCATTTAATCTGAATTTTAATTACTTATTTATCAAATTTATTAATTACCAAATAACCATAAAATACTGATTTATGAGGCCACCATAGGACCATAGAATTGCCTAATCACAAAGCCACCACAGAACAGTATATTTTCATAATTATAAGGTCATCATAGAACCATAAAACCACTAATCATAACGCCACCATAGAATCCTGCTTATTAAACTTAACTCATAATTTTAAGTTTATTCAAAATAAGCATTGTTTATTTCATTTCACTTTTTAAATTATAACTTTTATGTTATAATCTTACTTTCACCATAGAACCATCACTATCAAATTACGCACCATTGCCATAAAGCTGCGCTAATTAAATTAAATTTACAATTGTAAGTCTATGATAAGCCTTTTTCTTGTTTCTTTTCTTGTATAATATCTTTTGGTTATGTTACCTTTTTTCTTTTAGTCTTTGCAATTTATTCTTTGGAAAGTTAAGTAGGACCCTATTTGATTGGTTATTGAAACCCACAATAGTCTATTTTCATAGTTTAAGATAAATGTAGCAATAAAAACCCATAATAGCAATATTTTTTTCATTTTTAGGTTATTGGAAAGTGCACAATATGTTAAATCCCTATTTCGCACTAATCCATGCCTTTTTTTCATACTTGCAATTATGTTTTCGTTTTTCTTATAAACCAAACTATGGAAATATATTCTCCTTTCTTAACCAATCAATCTAGGTTATCCAAACATCATATTATAATTGGTATACATTAACTCCTATTTTTTTAACTTCTTTTTCCTAACTTGACACAACTACAGTAAATTTAGGCACAATTTGGCTTGTACTCTTTTTCTCTTTCAATTCCAACTATTTCTATATCATTCCATTTTAAACACAAATGGAAATTTTAAGAAATAAATATGAGAATTCTCAGATTTACTGTTTAACTATAAATTTACCGCAAATAATATTAATTACGTCACATCAATCTGTATCACAATTATTTGACAAACCTTATCAAGGTGCCTAGTTTCAGCCCAATTCCCCTTTTTCTAATCTAGACGGTTGTGTAGTGTGATTCCACACAATCGGTTAATTAATATAGCTAAAGAGAAGTTTCGGTCAACACACCGGACCGATAGCCTCGCCTAAGGTGGCGAAATAGTATTTTAGTAGTACAATAATTTACATATTAGACCCAATACAAAAAAAAACAATACAAGCAAAATAAACATGATAAACGTAGTAAACGACCCAAGAAGCAGGTCCAACAAAAGAGATGATAAATCAGATTTGTAAAGGAGCCAATACAACGGTCGTAATGAACAACTTGAGGAGATGGACGAATTGGTCACCATGCGCATGAAAAAAATCTCCGATAGCTGACGCTCACCACGTCAGAGCTACCCACCGATTCTTCCTAGAGATTGTCTCTATCAGCATAGCCGGCCCTAGCCCAGTGCTAACTGGGCTTAGGCACGGGGCAGCAAACTTCATGGGGCATCAAAATTCCCTAATCGCATAAACAGTGTACAGATTTAGAAAGAAAAGGAGAGAAAAGAACAACAAAAGGAAGAAAGCGTACAGGAGAAATCACGTACAGAAGAAGAAATCGCGGACAAGAAGAAGGTGCTACAGGAATAGACGCTGATAAAGTTAGGGGAAAAAGGTAACCCTAATTTAAATGTTACTATTTTAGTTTAACGACTAGAATTGAAAATCTTAATCCACATCTTGTTTGAAACGGCAGGGATCTGATTCCACCACTTGAAAGGATGATTTGATTTAGCATGTCAAAAGCATGATTTTACTATTTTTCAATGAATCCTAACAGCATGCTGCTATATGTCTCTTTAATTTGCTAATTCTATCATATTCAGTTTCCTAATTTTGCCTGCATACACTATAACAATTCTAGTTTTGATTCTAACGTAACAAATACACGTTTATGTCAAAATTTAAGAAAAGCATAGCACGTCAGCTGGCTACTCTTAATTTGTTCTCCTATTTCAAAGATTTTTTTTTTAGGAGTTTGGTGGAGAACTTAAATTTAGGCACATACTAAAAAAAGTCAGTTTGTATCTATTAGTTTGGTGAACAGTATTGTAATAAATTACTTGATTTTATCTTGCTGTGAATATTGATTTGTTTTTAACAGGAATTGTATTCATATAACAATTGGCAAATACATTGAGCGCTAACTTTCTAATGCTGCAAAGGAAGAAAATGATGATTTCTAGTAGTTGACATAGTTCAAGTTCTGTATGTAAAATTTCTTCATATTTAAACTTATTTTTTATATTTTTTTTGAATTATAAAGTTGTTATTTCCATTTGTTTTGTTTGCACTATTATCCTGTAATAGCGGTACTGAATTTTCAAATGTTAACATGCCTTTCAAATATGAATCTTATGTAGTATCATTGTGCAAATTTTTACAATGAGGGCATCATTTAGTAAGCTGCACGGGGCATCATAAGTCCCAGGACCGGCCCTGTCTATCAGTTAGTTTGGGTCTAAAGGGATGCTGAACGTCGGCACTTATCTAGGTAAAGTAAAGATGAGTTATCTTATGACCAAGTTTCAATCTACCATTGCAACATCTATTATTTCTCTCTAACCAAACTGTCCAGGTGAAGGCAGCAATAAAGGAATATATATTTGGGAAGGAAGGAGTACCACCAATAATCAAAGTGATGGAAAGCGTGTGGGATGAAACCCACAATGTGGGCTGTAGATGATGACCGGATGAAGAAACTGAAATCGCAGCCGATGAAAAGGTGTTGAATAGACTGATCGTCCAAGAGGCAAAGAACACATTGCAGATCTACATGAATATTTTTGCAGATCAATCTATTTTTTGTGTTGATGCTATCCTATGCAAAGCACCACGAAAAGAAGCGAACTTTATGTGGCACAGAAATATTCCTAAGTCTGGGGAATGTGAACGATCTACCACTAAAAGTGAGGAATCAGAAATAATTTACTAAAAATGAGAAATTGTAGGTGAGATTCCAAGTGAACTTATTAGGGTCCGAGGAAAGGGAGGTGGATTGAATAATGTGACAGACTTCGAGGATCTCCTTGAGGACATAAAAGGGAAGTAAGAGGAGGAGTGATGGACGGAAGGCCTTGGTGAACTGCGTCATGGACAGAGTTCGTGGGATAGGGGGTAATGGAGAAAAGCACATGGTAGAGTTGGGCAAGAGGATAACTGTAGAGCCAGGAATCGTGCCAGAAGGAGCATGAGATGCCATTACCAATGTGAACAGAAAAGAGGTTCCTAATGCAGTGGGGGGAGCAAAGAACCCCACTCTAAGATGATGAGGGGAGTGACTGAGGAGGAGCATGCAACAAAAGGCTGGGTTATTATTGTAATAAAGGGATAGGAACCCGGATTTCCATTTGAAATCGCCCGGGGAAAGATAACGCCGTAACTGTTTGGTCAACAAAGCGAGGTTCAATAAATGAAGGCCTGGTATCCCAAGACTACCAAAGTGGACATCTGTGCAAACAGTTCTCCAATTAACGAGTGAGCTAGTAGGGCCGCCATGCCAAAGAAAAGTTCAACTAAGTTGGTCGATCTTGGTGATGGTTAAAGTGGGGGTGCGGTGAACAGAGAACCAATACAAAGGCAAGGATTAGAAGAAAGATTTGACAAGGGTCAGGCGACCAGCGGTAGAGAGACAAGGAATCTTCCAGCATGCGATCCTTGATCCTAGTTTTACAATTGGGGGGGGGGGGGTCCAATCACTGGTAGTTAGCTTAGAAGTGCAAATGGGTACACCAAGGTAGGAGATAAAGAAGTTGTTGAGATGGCAATTGAGGAAATTTGCTATTGTAGGGCCAAGCGAATTGGCTCCACCAAGCATGATTATAGAGCTTTTTGAGAAATTAATGGAAATGCCGGAGATGAGTTCGAAGGTGTAAAGTGAAAATTTCGTGCAATGGATAGTGTTGGGAGTTGGGGTGTTGAAGAAGATAGTATCATCTGCAGAATGAATGTTGTTGGTAATAGGGCCTTTGGAGGCAAGGTTAAATGCCACAGAGGATATTGCTATCCATGGAAATCCTGATCATTTGGTTAAGGACATCGGTAAATAATACAAAAAAAAGAGATAACAGAGGGTCGGCTTGATGTAAACCACGTCTAAACTTAGTAAGATGCCTGTCAACACCGTTGGTGGAAACAGAAGAAAAACTGGAGTTAAGAATGCTGGAGATCCAATCGGACTAGCATGAGGGAAATCCTCTATGGAAAAGGATTTAGGTCAAAAAATCCCAGTTAACTATGTCATAGGCTTTGCAAAAATCGATCTTGAGAAAGACTCCAGCGGTGGAGGAATGATGGAAAAAAGAGACGGTCTCCTGGACTGCGGCGATGTAGTCATGAATATTACGGTTGAGAATGAATGCATATTGTCCTTCATTGATGAGTAAGCGGATATAGGTTTGTAATAGTTAGCGACGACTTTAGTAATGAGATTGAACGAACAGTTAAGGAGCATGATAAGTCGAAAACTGTTAGGGTCTGAAGCCCTTTCGTGCTTTGGAAGAAGAAAGATTCTAGTGTAGTTCAAGCAGTTGATGCATAAGGGGTCAAGTGGAACTCTTGGAAGAGATTCTAGATGTCCGACTTAATAAGGTTCAAAAAGTGAAGGAAGAAGGAAGGGGAAAACGATACGGTCCTAGGCTTTGTTGACATCCATAGCTTTAAGTGCTTGAAGTTTCTCAGTCTCTGTGAATGGGTCATCAATAGGAATGTAGGCTTGTGCAGGATAAACAAGATGCTAGTTAATTGGAGGAGGAGTGGTTGTTTGGTGACCCATAATGTTATGGAAATGTGTGGCAAATTGGTCAACGATGGTGAGTGGATCTCTAAAAGAAAATTTACCATCACCGATTTCTGAGATGGCAATCGCATGCATTCTGCCATTGGCGAACCTAGGAAAGTATGACGTGTTTTAATCTCCTTTTCTAACCATCGGACAGATGGATGTTGTCTCCAACCAATTTCCTTCTGACTGAGAAGTCGTCGGAGCTCCGATTCAAGGTCATGCAGTCTTAAAGTGTCCGTCAGATTCAGGGTGAGTGAGGCTTCTTTGATGTCTAGTTCAAGGATGTCTCTATGTAAAGAAGTGATGCAATGTCTAATCGAACTCCAAATGTTGCTGGCCATGGGTCTAATGAGTTTGCGGAGACAGCGAAGCCTAGAAACCAGAGAGGTGGTAGCTGATTGAGAGGTCAAAAAGGACAGCCAAATGGCACGAACAAAGTAATCAAAGCCTGGTTCAAAAAGCCAAAGGCGTTCGAAACGGAATGGGCATTTGGTAAACTCTCTTGTGCAAATAAACAAATGTGATTAAATGAATCTAGTCGAAACTTAGGACTTTTCAAGGCTTCATTTTTTCTTATGAAAACGAGTTCTTTACTGATACAATAGCTTCGGTTCTAGGGGTAGAGAAGTCAAAGACTCCCGACCAATAAAGTCATATTCAACTAAGACACTTGCGAAATAGAAAATCTATCATATCCGCAAGTTACATATGGAAATTAACAAAGAGAGTGGAGGCCAACCCCTAAACCGTTGAAAGCGGATGCAGATAGTCCCAATGAATGTTTAAAAGGAAATGACCAAGTGTGACCAGCGAAGGATTAGAGCGACAACTAGACCAGGTGAAATGTCTGTTATTGACGGGAGGATCGATAAGAGCATCGTAGTTAATGAAATCATTAAACGCAAAATAGTATAACGTCCCGGATTTTTCGTCATCTAATTTTAAACATTTAAATTAGTTTAAATATTGAATTGGAAATATAAATGAATTTTTATATGGAATTTATTGATTTAATTATCGATATACAATTAAATTCTAAGTATAACGGATTATGGTAACATGAAAACGAAATACAATTGAGTTTGAAGTTAAGATTGAATCAAAATGATTTTATCAATTAATATAAATTCTAATTGAATTAGAATAATAAAAATTATTTATTATCGATGAATTTATTTATTTGAAATTAATTTATATTTTAATCGATTTAAGTTAAGCCTTAGACACAGTAATTCTCAAACAGTCTCAAAATTCAACGAAATCGGTTCCAACGAATCCATAATAGTGTATTATTATCGAGTTTCTGATTTCGTAACATTTAAATTTGTCATTTAATCGTACAGTCAGAAAAGGCATAAAAATAACTAAATCGAATTTAATTTTAATTATTGATTTAAATTGTTATCTTCTCTATATGATCGGATGAGGCTTTGAAAACATGTCCCAGTGTGTTCAGAATATATGGTTCGGAAACCATCCTCAAATATCACAAACCCTAGAAATGTCAGTTGCTAGGATTAATCAGGGTTTGAAACACAAGATATTTCAAATTAAATCACCTCATTCCAAATGAAAATAATAATAATTAAAAAAAGAGCCGACCTATATTTTATACGCAGAGCCCACCTTCTAGCTTCAGCTCCTTCTTTCATTTCGCGTACCATATTGTCTCCCATCTTTGATAACAAGGAAACACCAATTTAATGGTGCGTAATGTCTATTCCTTTCTCACGCCTATATAAACAAGCCATAGCTTCATTGTTTTTTTTTCATTTTTTGAAACCACCTCAAAGCCAAAGCCTTCGTTTCTGCTGTTCTAAAAACAATGAAATCATTTGCTATTGATTCCATTTTCCAGTTCAATGGAAAAAACGTGCCTCCTTCTCAAAAATCAAATTCAACTTGTTGCTTTCATTTTCTTTTTCCAAGTCCAAAATCAAAAACCTCTGTATATATAAAAAAATACAATTGAAATCGCAAATTGCGATTTAATCCGCAAATTCCTGGAGCTCGAGACCAACGTGTTGGAAGCCGCTCACGATTTTGGGTTTGATGGAATTGTCGATGCTGTTGAGGGTTGTTTAGAGATTTGCAGAGGGGATACTGATGTTTGAATTGCAGTGGGAATTTGGGAGTCAGATTTGTGATATTTGAGGATTGTGGATGCGATTGAATGGAAGAAAATGTATGGGGGTATCATGTAGTGTTGATTGGGATTTGGCAGCGAATTGAGGCAGGGAAATGAGAATATGGTCTTTGATTTTTGGGGATGTAGAAGCCCAAGCATGGCAGTGTATGGCAGTGGAGATCGATGGCAATACTAGATAAGAGAACTGACTAGAGCTGTTATGTTCGGCAGTGGATGATGGGGCAGTTCATTCTCTGTTTTATGGGTTGGCAGTGGCGACGGGATCATTGTGGATAGTGTAGCAGTGTGGGTTCAATTCAATGGAAGTGCCAGGACAATAGTGTGCAGCAGTGATCGAGGAGTTTGATGCTGGTTCGAGGGTGATAATGGGTTGGAGGAAGTCAAACTGAATTAGTCAGGAGTCTGCAGTGAGGTTAAGGTCAACGTAGAAGATGTCACAACATCAGTTCGGTCAATGGACAGTGGTTTAGGTGTTTAGACAACAGTTCGGTCAATGGACAGAGGTTTAGGTGTTTAGAAACCGAGATGGAGGATGGTCAGCATGTCGAAGTAGGGAATGGGTAAAGTCTAGGAATGTTTTCAGTAGAGTGCATCAGTGATTATTTGAGATTGGCTTTGTAATTGTTCAAGCAGTAAGGTATACAATTCTATAAAATTTAAATTTTATAGAAGAATTTATGTTAGCAGTTAATAAATAAATAATGATTTAATTTGTAAATTAAAATTAAATAATCATAGGTAAAAAAAATAAGACGATTCGAGATATATTAAGTTGAGACGATTCAATTGGATGCATAGCCAAGATGATATGGCATTTTAAATGGATATTGGCCAAATAAAAATCAAGGTGAGTAAACTCACTCTTGGCATTTGTTTATAATTTATTATAAGCTAATATTTATTTAATATAATGTTATATGTTGTTTAGTGGTTGATTGGATGCGTTATTGTGGTTATTATATATATTAATTATACTTAGGCTTGGTGGTTGAATATATATATATATATATAATGTGTGACTGGGTATTTCCTGCAATACCATTAGCGGATGATTTCCCTATGCGCCCCACAATATATATAGTGGATGACCTTCATACCACGATATTCTGCCTTTAAGTAGGATTGATATTATTTAGGTTAACTAACATCCGTGGATGCAGGGAAAACATATTAAAGGGATCCAACTGGATTCCTCAAATTTATTTATTGTTGTTTACATATTTATATATGTGTAATGTGTTGAATTGAATTGATGGTTTTTGTATCTGGATGGTTGAATGTCACTGGCCCTAGATATTGGTATTAAAAATATCACAAAAATGGATTTTTAGATTTTTAAAAGGGAAATTTTATTTTTCGAAATGGAAATTGAATGTCGAATGAGTTAGAAAATATTAACTTATTTCAGTAATAAAAAAGTAACTAAATTTATAAATGATGTTTATAAATGGAAAGAAAATTTCATTTGTTAATATTAAATTTTAAATCCAAGTATGAATTTAAGAAGGAAAAATTATTTTTCGAAGTGGAAATTGGATTTCAAATGGAATTTGAAATAGAAACTTGTTTTAATATTTAAAACAAGAAATGTAATTTATAAACAATGTTTATAAATGGAAGTGACTATTTATCATAGGATAATTTGATTATTTAAATTCAAATATGAATTTAAAAAGGGGATTGGGAATCATTTTCAAGGGAAATGATGAATTTATTCGACATTCAGAATATAAATTGAATTAAAGTAACCCCAAGGGATTTATAAATTGAATTCGATTATACCGAATTTTATAAAATAATTTATTTTTAAGGAAATTGGGATAGAATTTAATATAGAAAATTTATGTTGTGAACAAATTCACAACCAGGTTATGAAATTTTATTGAAAATAGACAATTGTAGAAATCAGAGCTTTTAAGTTACTTCAAAAATTTGGGTTTGTTTATATTAAAATAACAAAGAAATAGAGTTGAAATTTATCTAATAAATGAAGATAAACGTTTACATTTAATTTGATTAAATTAAAATGAACATGCCACGACATGGTAGTTCGTAATTTGACGATTCAAACTTAGATTGAGCATATAAAACTGAACATAAATCAAAATTCAATGAAACAAGAAATGTTCGGACCTATTGAATGATGGTTTTCTAAGGTAAGAGAAAAATATGGATTTCTCCTTATAACAAAATCAAATTTCCGGAAAAACAGTGCTATAATCATTTATAAAAACAATAACGATTTATTTGATAAAATCGAAGGACTTTAAGTAAATGAAATTTGAATATTTCATTTTAAAAATCCATATTTGAGTTGTAAAATAAAAGTGAAGTAAATGGATTGATTTTTGGAACAAAAATCAAAATTTTAATTATCAAATGAAGTTAACTAATTTTAAAGGAAATTAGTTAATAGGGCTTTGTATCGAACTTAACTTTGTTTAAGTGAATTGAATTTGTTAATTGAAATTGGGAATTCGAATATGAAACTTGGATTAGAATTTGGAAGCAAGCATGGAGTTTGATTTGTGTATAAGCGAATACAAATATATTTGAACGTGTTATGTTCAAGTTAAAAGTAGATTAAGCAAAGAAGCAAATTAGAAAATTAATTAGCGAATGGAGAGCGATTAATGGAAAAAGTGTTGAATTGATTGAAATAAATTGGGAATGGGCATGTATATATGTTAAACAAGTATAGAATGAAGGAAATGAAGAATATAAGTGAATGCTTGACAAAAAGGTACATGTTTAAATTTGATATGAGATTTTATGAGCCTATTGGGATAGCCGCTTAGCATTTTGATTTTCTTTTTGAATGGAAAGGGCCTAGAGAGGCGATTTGTAGTTGTACCTATTGAGCCATACAAAGGAGGCGCTAGCGAAATTTTCCGAAAAATTTAAGGAGCTAGAATATTTTTAATAAATTTGATAACTAGAGATCAATATATCAATATATTTAGAATTCAATATGGAAACGAACTTAGAATATTATAAACAAAAGGGAAATCTATAAGTTTAAATCCGGTAAGAACAGAAAGAGAAACAATACTTGTTTTAAAAATGGGAAGTTGGTTTTATATGACGTTGATTATTCGAGATGAGTAGTCTTGTCTGTTTTGAAGTTAAGAATGTTATTCAGTCAAGGTGTGAGAGGTAATTATACCCCAACTTGATTGATTTCCTTATTAACTGATAAATAAAAAGATTTAGTCTCGAAGATCAATGTTTAAATAAGATTTAGTTGAATGCAATATTCTGGGTTGTTGTAATGATGTTTTACACAACAGTCATTTTAACCTAAGAAAGTCGAATTTTGGAAAATATAATAAATATTTCCTAAGTATAGAAATGAATGGACATGCAAGGGAGAGGTAATTGGAAATGGATTCCAATCATAAATAGAAGATATTCTCTAAGTATAGAAAATAAACGAAATGGGATATGGAACATTTTACAAATATCATAAGAGGCTAAAGCATTTTCAAAATTTTAGAGTAAAGATATTGGAAAGAAACTTAGAAATGATTTAATTAATGAAATATTAGAAAAGGCTGGTGATAGCTTGATGTTTAGTCAATAATACTTCCATATGAAAATTTGGATGGATGTTTTGTTTTTCTTCGATAGTTAAATAACCAACTATCGAAGTTTTTGACCATCGTTGTCAATATGGAGAGATCGGTTGGATTTATTATCCGAAAACCACTCTGTAAAGGCATTAAGCATTGTGAATTATATTATGCTGAAGATAATTGAAGACGGAGTAGAATGCAAGAGTTGTTCTGTATACAGGATAGTGCCTTCGATTTGTCCAGTCCAAGGACAACTTGTATGAACGAATGTCTAGCAGAGTGTGCCTAACATATCACATTATATGTATAACGAATCGAACTTCCCCGTAAAGGAAAGCCCAGATTGAGATGAGAACACGAAAAATCAGAACATAAATAGAAGAACATTTCATTGTTTATTACAACAACTCCATCAGAATACAAGAATAAACAGAGTATGAATAAATATTACACAATTGGCAAATATCAGAGATTTAAATTACATTTAAATACATAGCAGCGGAAAAATAATATAAAACATAACTGAAAGAAATACGCGGATACAGAGCTTTCCGAATATCACTTCAGTTATAAACCAGGATCCTGTGAATATAAATCTGCAAAACCAAAACTACTAGCTGCCCGTGTGGAAAATAGGGGCACCCAGAGTTTAGGTTAAAACAATAAACTCCAGGCCAGTCATGTGACTGGTGTGAGAACTAAAACAGTTATTTAAAACTTTACTTTAAAAGATAGTAATTCAAGGGAGCATGCCATATAACACGGAACTGTTTTGCTCCCAAGAATACTAGTGCATAGAATAAACAACACAATGTCTTTTGGAAAAATGAAGCTATTATAAGACCCAGGTCCCATCACACAATGCAACGCAAGACGGAGGATAGGATTTTCCTTTATAATAGCAAAAAAATGCTTGATACGTTAAAAACAAATCATTTGATACTATTATAAGTGTATAGTGTCAAAACAACTTCAAA
Organism: Allium sativum; assembly: GCA_030737875.1. Taxonomy (NCBI): domain Eukaryota; kingdom Viridiplantae; phylum Streptophyta; class Magnoliopsida; order Asparagales; family Amaryllidaceae; genus Allium; species Allium sativum. The sequence continues at coordinate 158,130,773 of CM060912.1, forward strand.
TATAAATGTATCAATCCTAGACGGCAGAGCATCCCATGCTACTATGTCGCCAATACTAGGCTCTACAAATAAAACCGAAATGTCATGTATTGGAAATTGGATTTCCGTCATGAGTCGAGGCAAGGGGAAAACTCCTCTCCGTTCGATACACTCTAGCAAATGTCTCAGGACCACACATAGCGATCCTGGATCTTCAGGGTCGGTCCTCTATTACTTTTGAGGATTAGTATTCCTGAACACATGCTTCCCGGTCCTATCAGACCTATATCCGAGGTGCCTCGCATCCAACAACCACACAGGTAAAAATTATATAAATGTCAGGGCTGGTAGGTCACTGACATCACCCATAGCTAGAAAGAAACATCGTGCTCTCCCCACAGTCACTATCCCCTTTTTGACTCATGTGCCACATAGGTCGTGCTTTGATCATCAACCACAAGACTTTTCTTTTCAACAGAAGCCTTGATCATCTGCCACTTAGTCATGCCACACAGGCAATTCATGCCATGCGACTGATATCTATCGATATATAACCTCTAAGCTCGTACGTCTCAGAGAAGGGCGTTAAGCAAGAGAATAAATTCTCCCCCGCCAAACAGATATATATTTAATAGAAATCAATCACACAGAAAAAAATCCAATGTCAGACACACAATCCATTTACAAGTTTGTTCTGGGTCTGAACGAAACCGGAAGAACCTTATTCCTCGCATATCCATCGATCTCCAAGTACGTCTGGACGATCACCAACTGACTCCCTCCTCTTGGGTGTACAGCCTAATCAAGATCATCAATAATCATCCAAACGATGTGAACCCTCCGGTCTTCAACCACCGTCTTCATCTTCGACTTATCGTCGAATCGGTTATTCAGAATGGGTAAAAAACCGGCCTTTCCGGATAACCCGCGTATATAATAAACAAGTGTTACACAAACACAACATATGCCTCATTCCAATTCAGAGTATTCTTTTATTCAAATATTCACATTCTTATGGAAAGGTTCCCATTAATTTTATCAAAGATAAATTCTTCTAAATTTATTCTTTAATCTTCCTTTGGATATCATTTCAGTCCATGTTAAGGTTTTCCAAACTAGTCGGGATTAGCGAACCACACCGAAGTAATTATTTATTTTATTTCCCGATCCCAACCTATTCATCCCATGGAGAAAAACTGGTAATACTCCATATCTAACACCACGGTATTATCGGTAAATATTAATTACCATTTCACGTTCAAATCTAATTAAAGATTTCACTATCGCTTTGGAGCAAAACTGGTGATACTCCATTCGTGATCATTTCAATCTAATTAAAGATTCATTAAAACTCCACTTAGTTTTAATCTTCCCACAAATCAATATTAAGGGTTATTCAAAGCTAAGAAGTTAATCTTATCTTAACTGGGTTAAAGAACCAATGTCATTTAAAACACGGTTCACGACAAACCCAAAATCCCATCCCATTGTTAATCGGGCTAAAGAACAGGTGTTATTCATAACATCGCTCACGATAAACCCCAAAAAACAAATTTAAATTCATTTCCAATTAAATACAAATTAACTGGACAAATTCACTAAATATTAATTAAAAGATTTATTCTTTTCTAAACTGGGTTCAAGAACAGGGTTATTTAAGACACCATTCACGACGAACCCAAAATCCCATTTGATATTAAATATAAGGCTCTGAATAGAAAATATATCGGCTTATATTTAATATCAAATTCTGAAACCAACAAATATCGTATTGGAAATAACGATATAAATATATCTTTCAAATTTCCACAACCATATCTGTATAATCACGAAATCCAACATCGAAATATTCTGAAGATAATTCCGATTCAAATCCATTCCAATTCGTATATTGGAAATTCTGATTATTTTTAAAACCACTTCAAATCCAATTTATTTATTCAAAAATATTGGATTATAATTCTAGTTCAGGAATAGTTCATTTCGAAAAAAAAATATCCTTTTTAAATATGGGATTGTTAACCCCAATTTTTTCTAAATCATTTATTATGATTTTACACAAATTATTGGTATTTTTAATAATTTTATCAAGGGTTGTACAGTCGATTTCCAATAACGGTCCTCGAACTGCACTTACAGCGATTTGGACATAATTCCAAATCCAACCATTAGATTTCAAATTTCTAATGTTCATTGGAAAGCACTTTTCGATACGAACCCAACGGTTCCGGTTTTAGGAGAATCCGACAGTCGGATCTCCCGTAACGTCAAGTCGAAGTCAATGGTCGAAATTCGAGAACTTCCGCAGTGCGGCGCGTTCTATTCAGGCCATTAATATATATAATATATATATTATATACATTTCATCGATTTCAATTCAAAACGTATTTTATAAATCATTTTAAATTCGTTTTCAAAACAATTTCAACTTCATATTCAATTTTAAATCAAAATTGAATATTCCATATCATTAATATATAAATGATAATATTTTCAAAATATTAGATTTTGAAATCACTTCCTTTTCTATATTCATTATAAAAACGAATATAATCGATATAAATATCATTCGCGTCAAAATGGCGCAAATCTAATCAACACGGTTTTATATATTTCAATAACTTCTTTATTCTATTCAAAAAATGAATATTTTCTTCAACACATTAATATATATTTTATCCAACATATGAATATTCTCAACACATGAGTATCGTCAACACATGACTATTTTTGTTATTTAATATATTTTATAAAATTATGATTTCTATCGTTTAATTCTTAATCAGGCTCCAACCGTAAATTAGTAAGAGAACAATTCCCTAAGTATTAACCCCGAAGGCCGAAATCAACATCAGATCAATACCCAGGAAACCACTCTTCTTAACTAGCTTCCAGCTAGTTTTTAATTGTATTTAAGATAAAAATTTGAATTTTATTGTTAAAATATTTCGTTCAACACATGATAAGTTTCAATACATGAATGTTCTCAACACATGAGTATCGTCAACACATGACTATTTATTCTATTCAACACATGAATCTTTATTTTATAATATTCTTTATTTTCCAAATTGGAATGAGGCCAAATTAATTACCAATGTTAATTATATGGATTCCATACAACACATGTATATAATAACAACGATAAATAATCAACCATCATCCAAAGTGCAATACACAACTGTCTATCAACCTATCGATTAACATACAACTAAATAATTGGGATTAGTGTACATCAAATATCATCCCATTACTCGTGTGGGGTTTCAGTCAACAAATACAGATTTTTATTTGTGCAGTTGGGCGATGTGTAAAATTTACCGCCCCAATCAATATCAGTCAAATCAGTGTACATAAACAAATCGTTCGATTTGTAAATGAATATTTATTTATTCACATTCATGTTAAATTTATATTTTTAACGATAAATAATTTATTTCAACACATGATTATATTTCCATTCATTCCACATCACAATCACTTTTCACCACACAACAAAATCAAACAAGTCGTCCATGGCCTGTGGACAACGGGTGTCGGGTGCTGCTAAGCACCATCTGCATCCTGGTATATATTTTCAACTAGAAAATAAGAATTAAAGTGAGAAGTTCTCACCGAGGGTTCCACTCCTCCATTATCTATTTCTGAATGGTTCGGATATGCCGAAAATTCCAATGGACCTTTTCCCGCTGTTCATATTAAAAATCACATTTTTAACAATGGCATTTCATATATAAAAATCATATATTTTTACAACACTTCCTTCTATATAAAAATTATATTTTTATATTCGTTACTTCAATATAGGAATCCTATCTTTTCAAATAAACAAAGTCAAATCTTTTATTTTTCACTTTATATAAAGGAAGATCACATTTTTAAAATAAACAACTTTAAGTAAAAACTGAATTAAACAATTTCAAATTAAATAAACACAAAAAAAGAAACTCACAAGGGAGGGCTGCGTCGGTCTGAGATGGAGGGGCTAAGGGGTTGCTTCGCGGTGATGGGAAGCTGGAGGAGGCCGCAAGCGAGGGGGTGGTCCAAACAATGGTGTCGGCGGCTTCTAGGGTTGTGGTGGAGGTTGCTGGTGCAGATTTTAGGGGCTTGGAGGTTCACGGTGGAGAGAGGAGAGGCGGGGGTCGTCGGAGGTGGTCAGGGGGAGGCTGCATTGGCTGGCGGTGGTGGCTACAGGCGTCGGCGACAAGGGTTTTAAAGGGAGGGCGGCGGTTTTGGGGGACCACGTCGGATTGGGGATGGAGAAGGAGTAAGGATAGAGAGGAGAAAGAAGGGGAAGGAAGGGGGAGTTCATCTGCGGCGGTGCAGCATCCAAGGGTGGTGGCGGTGCCTAGAAATGGGGGAGGCGACTTGTGGGATCGGGTTTCTCCTTTTTGGAGTGGCGGCTGATTTGTGAACGTGGAGAGAGAGTAGAAAAAAAGGATTAGGTTATTATATAATTAATTATTTAATTAATTTAATTCTCCAAAAAGTCACTTTTCCATTCAAACTCCAAATCGAGTCCAACGACTATCGCCCCTAGCTAATTACCCACATTCCGAACACAATGGGATATGCTTCGCAAGCCAATTCAACCATTTCGATCAGTTTACGTTTAGATTAAAATATAAATCTATATATTCAATTTTAAACGTACATTTCAATTTACCGGGGCCACATACTGACTTTAAAAATTCCAGAAAAATTATTTCTAGCTTAATATTGACGATACGGTCCTAACAAAACTAATTTCGTCAAATTTGAAGACCATTTGAAAAATGGCCATTTTCCAGTCGATTGAATTCAACTAAATTGGTCAAACACGTTTTGTTCTGCCACGCTCACATATTAATTCAGAAAATTACGAATTTTGGAATCTAGCAATAATTCGACATCCCGGATCCAAAAAAAGTGGTTTCGTCGAAAACAGAGGTCGTTTGCAAAATTTCCATTCTAAGGGCCAAAATTCCATAGCGACTATTCTGAATTTTCAACTGGGCATAACTTTTTATTCCCACTATGAAATTTCAATTTTTCAGATTCGTTGGAAAGATATTTTCAAACAGATTCTAGAATTTTTGGTTTCGCTAAAATCCGGTTTATTTTGAATCTTGTACATTCATTTGAAATTCGAAATCAAAATTTCATACTACCGCGCCATTTTCAATTCCTTTTATAATTAAAAATAAATATTTATATTCTAACGTCGATCTATATAAATATACTTCTAATTCTATTCAAAATAAATTTCTCATCGTTATTATTTAAAATAATTCATTTTAAATATTCAAAATTCATCTAAGATCGCCAAAATAAATTTTTTAAATTGGTTCGGGTTTCCGTGTTATTACAATCTTCCCCACTTAAAACTTTCCGTCCCCGAAAAGGAACGAAGCTGAAAGTTGTTTTACAAACCAATTCAACTTTCGTTGTTTTCTTTAAGGCCTAAGTTCTTCAACTTTTCAGTTTCTAAGAACTATTCAAATTTTTCCAAAATTTGGCTAATACCCTAAATTTTCGAAAAATTTCGCCATAACCTCCCCTGCCCGGGAGCACCGGGGAAAATCCCGAAATGGCCATACAGGCCTTTCCAATCCAAAAAGAAAAAGAAACAACCAAGTGGCTAGCCAATCTGCTCATAAAATCATCCAAACCCCAAGAAATTAGTAAACATGTACCTATTTGTCGGGCATTCAATTTTATTCCTCTTCTCTAGATTCCTTGCTATGACTTGTTCAATAGATACACATGTATATGCATGCAATTCCAAACAATTTTCAATACAATTCAATATTTGGTACAATTTGGTTAAATGGTTCAAGATTTTAATAAATGAAACCAATAATCAAAAACACAACCATCAATCAATTTGTTGATTATCATTTCAAATTCATAACTTTGATACATAGTCCAAAAATCAGATTTTTGATGCCAAATCACAACATTAAGCCCTATCTAGTTTTGGTTCTCACACCAGTCTGATGGAAATATATAGATATCCCACTTTCGATACTCGAAAATAAATACTGGTAAAGCTGCAGCATTATCAGAATCATTCCCGGGCAACTAGAGCGTGATTCTATATCTATCAAGTATATTAAAACTTCAAATATACGTTCATGACGCGTATACACAAAATCTTTATATACTCGATTGTCCAAATTCAATATAAATTAATAATCAAATACGTATAATAAGATTTATTTTTCAAAACAAAATTTGTTTTCATTTTTATTTTAAAAATAACACTCTTTCGACTAGCTCTAGGATACTACTGATCCGATCTCTAACGACCCATTCTTATTGGACATTACTAGTCCAATCTCTGATGTATTCTTTCGTTTGGTTCTAATGTGTCTTGTTCTCGAGCTCTGTAAACCAAAGCACTGATACCACGTTATAACGACCCGAACTTCCCCGTAAAGGAAAGCCTGGATTGATATGAGAACACGACAAATCTAGACACAAATAGAAGAACATTTCATTGTTTATTACAACAACTCCATCAGAATACAAGAATATACAGAATATGAATAAATATTACACATTTGACAAATATCAAAGATTTAAATTACATTTAAATACATAATAGCGGAAAAATAATACAAAACATAACTGAAAGAAATACGTGGATACAGAGCTTTCCGAATATCACTTCGGCTATAAACCAGGATCCTGTGAATATAAATCTGCAAAACCAAAACTGTACCGCAAAAGAATTTCGCTCGATCCTAATCGATCGCTAAACCGATTAAGACCGTTCGAAACGCCTAATTGTTTTGAGAACACGACAAATTAGAACGCAGACAGAAGAACATTTCACTGTTTATTACAACAATTCCATCAGAATACAAGAATATACAGAGTATAAATCAATATTACACAATTTACCAAATATCAGAGATTACAATAAATAACATAGCAGCGGAAAATAATACAATACACAACTGAAGGAGATATACAGATACAAAGCTTTCCGGTAACCTTCCAGCCGTAAACCAGGATCCTTTGAATATAAATCTGCAAAACCAAAACTACTAGCTGCCCGTGTCAAAATAAGGGCACCCAAAGTTTAGGTTAAAACAATAAACTCCAGGTCATTCATGGGACTGGTGTGAGAACTAAAACAGTTATTAATCTTTATTTTAAAGTTAGGTAATTCAAGGGACCACGCCGTATAACCCGGAACGGGTTTCCTCCCAAGAACACCAGTGCATAAAACAACAGCGCAATGCTAAATAAAGAACAATGAAGCTATTATAAGACCCAGGTCCCATCACACAATGCAACGCAAGCCGAAGGATAGGGTTTTACCTTATAATAGCCAAGAATGCTTGATACGTTTAAAACAAATCATTTATTATTACTATAAGTGTATAGTGTATAAAACAACTTCAAATCATAAATATCAATCATAGACGGCATGGGTACCATATATCATGTCGCCATACTAGGCTCTACAATCAAAACCGCAAATGTCACGTATTTGGAAGTTGGATTCCCATCTGTGAACCGAGGCAAAAGATAGTCCTCTACTGATTCGAAACTCTCTAGCCCGAGCCTCGGGCAAGCGCGCAGACAAGCCTTGGAGCGACAGGGTCGGTCCACCAATGTGGGTTAAAATGCCTGAACACTACATTTCCCCCCCTTTGGGGCGTAAATGAGCCAACGAATGACTCCATCGGCTTCACATAGTCACCGATATATCCGAGGTGCCTCGCAACAGCAACAACCACATAAGCCAAACTTGTCAGGGCGTGTAAAACCATTGACGCCACTTCTAACTAGAAAGAAACGCATGTCCTCCCTGAGGTCCTCTCCCTTTTTTGGTTCACAACCGGGGTGTGAGGCTCGCGAATTCATGTTACACAAAGCTATGCCACACAGGCCGTGCTTTGATCATCAACCACAAGACTTTACTTTTCAATAGAAGCCTTGATCAATTGCCACTTAGGCATGCCACACAGGCAATTCACTCCATGCATTTGATATCCATCAATATATAACCTCTGAGCTCGTACGTCTCAGAGAAGGGCGTTAAGCAAGAGAATAAATTCTTCGCCGCCAAAAAAATATATATTTAATAGAAATCAAGCACACAGAATAAAATCCAATGTCAGACACACAGTCCATTTACAAGTCCGTTCTGGGTCTGAACGAAACCGGAAGCACCTTGTACCTCGCTTATCCATCGATCTCCAAGTACGTCTGGACGACCACTAACTGATTCCCTCCTCTTGGGTGTACGACCCAATCAAGATCATCAGTAACACCCAAACAAAGTGAAGACCTCCGGTCTTCAACCACCATCTTCATCTTCGACTCATCGTCGAATCAGTTATTCAGAATGGGATAAACCCGGTCTTTCTGAATAACTCGCGTATATAATAAACAAGTGTTACACAAACACAACATATGCCTCATTCCAATTCATCAGTCACTAACCGCAAATTAGCAATAGAATAATTCCCCAAATATTAACCCCGAAGGCCGAAACCAACATCAGATCAATACCCAGGAAACCATTCTGCTTAGCTAACGTACAGTTAGTTTCTAAATTTAACATTCTTAGGGAAAGGTTCCCATTAATTTTATCAAAGATAAAATCCTTTAAATTTATTCTTTAATCTTCCTTTGAATATCACTTTAAACTAGTCGGGATTAACGAACCTTACCGAAGTAATCATTTGTTTTAATTTCCCAATCCCAACCTATTTATCCCATGAAGTAAAACTGGTAATACTTCATATCTAACACCACGGTGTTATCGGTAAATTCAATTACCATTTCACGTTCAAATCTAATTAAAGATTTAACTATCGCCCGGAGCAAAACTGGTGATACTCCATTCTCGATCTTTTCAATCTAATTAAAGATACATTAAAACTCCACTTAGTTTTAATCTTTAACTGGGTTAAAGAACCGATGTCATTTTAAACACGGTTCACGATAAACCCCAAAATCACATCACATTTCAATCAGTCCCTAACCGCAAATTAGCAAGTGAGCAATTACCTAAGTATCAACCCCGAAGGCCGAAACCAACATCAGATCAATACCCCAGAAACCATTCAACTTAACTAATCTCCAGTTAGTTTCTTATTTTCTTAACTCCTTTGGGTTTAAGAACAATATTATTAAAGATACCGTTCAAGACAACCCAAAATCACATTCCATTAATTATCGGGTTAAAGAACAAGTGTTACTTAAAACACCATTCACGATAAACCCAAAAATCAATACGAATTCAATTCCAATTAAATATTATTTAATTGGTACACTTCATTAAATCTAAATTAAAAGATTTAATCTTTTCTCAACTGGGCTTAAGAACAGTGTTAATGAAGACACCATTCATGACAAACCCAAATCACTTTTGGTATTAAATACAAGGCTCTGAATAGAAAATATATCGGCTTATATTCAATATCAAATTCTACGACCAACAAATATCGTATTGGAAATAACGATATAAATATATCTTTCAAATTTCCATAACAATATATGTATAATCACGAAATCCAACATCTAAATATTCCAAAGATAATTTCGATTCAAATCCATTCCAATTTAATTATTGGAAATTCTGGTTACTTTTAAAACCCTTTTCAGATTCAATTTATTTATTAAAAAATAAATAGAATTATAATTCTAGTTCAAAACTAGTTCATTTCGATAAAAATCTATTTTTATCTTTTCAAATATGGGATTTCTCATCCCAATTCTTCCCAAATCATTTCTTATGATTTTACACAAATTATTACTGTTTTTAATTATTTTATCAAGGCCCGTACAGTCGATTTCCATCAACGGCCATCGAACTGCACTTACAACGACCTTTTCCAAATCTGATTTGGACATAATTCCAAATCCAACCATTAGATTTCTAGTTTCTAATATTCATTGGAGAGCTCTTTTCGATACGAACCCAACGGTTCCAGTTTTAGGAGAATCCGACGGTCGGATCTCCCGTAATGTCTGTTCGAAGTCAATAGTCGAAATTCACGAGCTACCGCAGCGTGGCGCGTTCTATTCAGGCCATTATACTATATATATAATATATATAATATATACTTCATCGATTTCCTTTTAAAATGTATTATATAAATCGTTTTAAATTCATTTTCAAAACGATTTCAACTTCTTTTCAAATTCAAATCAAAATTGGATTTTTCAATAAAAATTCGTTTTAATTTCATTTCAAATCGATTTCAATTTAATTCGAATTTCAATTCATTCCAATTTAATTCGAATTCATTTCTATTCAATTTCAATTCGAATTCATTTCTATTCAATTTCAATTCGAATTCATTTCTATCCAAAATATCAGATTTTGAAATCACTTTCGATATTCATTATAAAATGAATAAAATCGATATAAATATCATTCATGTCAAAATGGCGTCAATCTAATCAACACGGCTTCATATATTTCTATTTTCAAATATTTCTATTCAAATATTTCTTTTTCAAATATTTCTATTCAAATATTTCTTTTTCAAATATTTCTTTTCAAAACTGTAATGAGGCCCAATCAATTACCATAGATTTTATTTTTATGGATTTCCATACAACGCATGTATATATCAACAATGACAAATAATCAACCATCATCCAAAGTGCATTCTACACTGTATAAGCATCAAATATAAATATTCAATGCTTATAACAGTCTGTCAATCAATCGATCGACATACAACTAATTATTTAGGTTAGTGTATGTCATATATCATCCCAATACCCGTGTGGGGTTTCAAACAATCAAACACAGATTTTATTTGTGCAGTTGGGCGATGTGTAAAATTTATCTTCCCAATCAATATCAGTCAAATGTGTGTATATAAAAAAAATCGTTCGATTTATTTATATTTATTTCATTTTAAATACCCGTTAAAAATTCTATTTTTAACTATACAATATTTTCAACTATAAAATATTTTATTTCAACTATATAAATATTTTATTTCATTTCACATCACATCACACAATCAACTACACATCAAAATCAAACAAACAAGCATACAAGTTGTCCATGGTCTGTGGACGACGGGTGTCGGGTGCTACTAAACACCGTCTGCATCCTAGTATATATTTTATTTCAACTATAAAAATTTCGCCTTTAACATTATAAAGATTTCATTTTTATAACGCTTCATATATATAAAAATTGAATTTTTATCTATATAAAAATCTCAACTTATATTTTAAACAGAACCACTTCTTTATATTGTTAATTCGCTACAACACATATAAAGGTCGTATTTTTATAATCTCTATTATATAATAATAATCATATTTTCTCTTCGCTCTTCAGATAATAAAGATCATATTTTTAATCTCTTACATTAATAAAAATCATATTTTTATTACTCTACTATAATAAAAATTATATTTTTAATCTTGCTATTATGTAAAAATTATTTCTTTTCTTTATATAAAAATTCCACCTTTTCTTCTATAAAAATTCTATTTTTTCTTCTATAAAAATTCTATCTTTTCCTCTATATATATAAAAAAAGTCAAGCCTTTCTATAAGCAAAAATCATAGCTTTACCATTTAAACAATCGTATCTTTACCTAAGCAAAATCATATCTTTTCGCTCTCTTTATATATATATATATATATATATATATAATTTTTATATATTTAAAAATCAGAAAATAAATTCTATGTGAATATATATATATAACTGATTTAAAATTAATGTCTTTTAATTAAATCAACCTAATTATTTAAAATAAATTCACATAGAAACATACCAGCGGACTTTGGGGTGGGAATGACGGTGTCGGCGTCAGCAAGGGGCAGATGAGTTGCGTCGGAGGTCTGGTGGGCGTCGGGGTTGCTGGGCGTAGGCGGATTAGGGTTGGTGGGTACTGGCGTCGCGGCTTCAGGGGGTTCGGGGGGTCTCGGTTTCAAGTGGAGGAGGAGGAGAGTAGGGGGAGGGAAAAGAGGTTGGACGAGGGGGGAGGTCCGCCTGAGCAGGCGACGGAAGCAGGGGAGCTCCTCCGATGGCGGCGCAGTGAATGGATGGGGAGGAGATTCGAGAGCGACGGGTTTCTTTTCTTTTAAATGTTTAGATTTGAAAATTTAACGTGGGGGAGAGCAAAGTATAGGGGGGTTGACTTTTTATTTTATTTTATTTTTATATTTCCAAAAAGTTACTTTTTATTTCGACCTCGAAACGAGACCCAACGACTGTCGCCCCTAGCTAATTACCCCCATTCCGAACACAATGGGATATGTCACGAAGGCCAGTTCGATCGTTACGATCAGTTTCCGTTGAAATTAAAATATAAATCCTTAAATATCAATTTGAACGTACATTTCAAATTACGGGGGCCACATACGGGCTCGAAAAATTACAGAAAAATTATTTCTAGCTTCGGATTGACGTTACAGTCCTAACAAAACTAATTTCATCAAATTCTGAGACCGTTTGAAAAATGGCTATTTTCCAGTCGATTAAAATCAACTGAAACTGGTCAAACGCGTTTTCCTTTGCCACGCTCACATACTGAGTCGAAAAATTATGAAATTTGAAACCTAGCAATAATTTGACATCACGAATCCAACAAAAGTGGTTTCGTCGAAAACTGAGGTCGTTTGCAAAATGGTTATTTTTTAGGGCCAGAATTCCATAGCGACTATTCAAAATTTTCAACTGGACAAATCTTTTGATTCCCGCTATGAAATTTCAATTTTTCGGATTCGTTGGAAAGATATTCTCAATTAGATTCAAATATTTTTGGATTCACTAAAATCCGGTTTATTTTGCACCCGGTACATTCATTTGAAATTTGAAATCGAATTATCGAACTACCGCGCCATTTTCAATTCCTTTTATAATTATAAATAAATATTTATATTCTAACGTCGAGCTATATAAATATATGCGTTCGAATTTTATTCAAAAGAAATTTTTTGTCGATATTATTTAAAATAATCCATTTTAAATATTCTAAATTCACTAAAATTGCCAAAATAAAAATTTTAAATTGGCTCGGATTTCCGGGTTATTACAATCTCCCCCACTTGAAATTTTTCGTCCCCAAAAAGGAACGAAGCCGAAAGTTGTTTAACAATTCAACTCAACTTCCAATATTTTCACTATGGCTTAAGTTCTTCAACTTTTCAGTTTCTAAGAACTTTTCAAATTTTTCAAAAATTTGGCTAACATCCTAAATTTTCGAAAAATTTCGCCATAACCTCCCCTGCACTGGGGACTTCGGGATATTTCATATAGCCTCCCATGGCCTTCTTCAATCCAAAAGAAAAAGAAAATGCCAAGCGGCTAGCCAATCGGCTCATAAAATCATCATCACCCAAACAAAACAGTAAATTATGGTAAACATGTACCTATTTGTCGGGCAAACAATTTTATTCTTCTGCTCTAGCCTCAATGCTATGACCTGTTCAATGTAAGTACATGTATATGCATTCAAATGTGACTAATTTTCAATACACTCACTATTTGGTTAAATTAGGCTAAATGGTTCAAAATTATCAAACAAATAAACAACAACACAACCATCAATAAATTAGTTGATTATCGTTTCAAATTCATAATTTTGATATATATACAGAAAATCATGTTTTTGATGCCAAATCACAACAATAAATCTATATAGTTTCGGTTCTCACACCAGTCTAATGGAAATATATAGAAATTTCACCTTCGTACCTCGAAAATAAATACTGATAACGCTGCAGCATTATCAGAATCATCCCCGGGCGACTAGAGTGTGATTCTATATCTATACAGTATATTAAAACTTGGAATATACGTTTGCAAGGCGTTTATGCAAAATCTTTATATATTGGATTGTCCAAATTAATTTAAAATAAATATTCAAATACATAAAAAACGATTTAAATTTCAAAACAAAAATTGTTTTTCTCTTTAAAAAATATACTCTTCACACTCGTTCTAGGATAATACTGATCCCATCTCTAACGAGTCATTCTCATTGGATATTACTAATCCAATTTCTGATGAATTCTTTCGTATGGTTCTAACGTGTCTTGTTCTCTGAGCTTTGTAAACCAAAGCTCTGATACCAAATGTGACGCAAAGGAATTTCGCTCGATCCTAATCGATCGCTAAACCGATCAAGATCGTTCAAAACGCCTGATTGTTTTGAGAACACGACAAATTAGAATGCAGACAGAAGAACATTTCATTGTTTATTACAACAATTCCATCAGAATACAAGAATATACAGAGTATAAATCAATATTACACAATTTACCAAATATCAGAGATTACAATAAATAACATAGCAGCGGAAAATAACACAATACACAACTGAAGGAGATATACGGATACAAAGCTTTCCGGATATCCTTCCAGCTGTAAACCAGGATCCTGTGAATATAAATCTGCAAAACCAAAACTACTAGCTGCCCATGTCAAAATAAGGGCACCCAGAGTTTAGGTTAGAACAATAAACTCCAGGTCATTCATGGGACTGGTGTGAGAACTAAAACAGTTATTAATCTTTATTTTAAAGTTAGGTAATTCAAGGGACCACGCCGTATAACACGGAACAGGTTTCCTCCCAAGAACATTAGTGCATAAAACAACAGCGCAATGCTAAATAAAGAACAATGAAGCTATTATAAGACCCAGGTCCCATCACACAATGCAACGCAAGCCGGAGGATAGGGTTTTACCTTATAATAGCCAAGAATGCTTGATACGTTTAAAACAAATCATTTATTATTACTATAAGTGTATAGTGTATAAAACAACTTCAAATCATAAATATCAATCATAGACGGCATGGGTACCATATATCATGTCGCCATACTAGGCTCTACAATCAAAACCGCAAATGTCACGTATTTGGAAGTTGGATGTCCATCTGTGAGCCGAGGCAAAAGATAGTCATCTACCGATTCGAGACTCTCTAGCCCGAGCCTCGGGCAAGCGCGCAGACAAGCCTTGGAGCGATAGGGCCGGTCCACCGATGTGGATTAAAATGCCTGAACACTACGTTTCCCCGCCCTTTGGGGCGTAAATGATCCAACGAATGACTTTATCGGCTTCACATAGTCACCGATATATCCGAGGCGCCTCGCAACAACAACAACCACATAAGTCAAACTCGTCAGGGCGTGTAAAACCACTGACGCCACTTCTAACTAGAAAGAAACGCCTGTCCTCCCTGAGGTCCTCTCCCATTTTTAGATCACAACCGGGGTGTGAGGCTCGCGAATTCACGTTACACATAGCTATGCCACACAGGCCGTGCTTTAATAATCAACCACAAGACTTTGCTTTTCAACAGAAGCCTTGATCAATTGCCACTTAGGCATGCCACACAGGCAATTCACTCCATGCGTTTGATATCCATCAATATATAACCTCTAAACTCGTACGTCTCAGAGAAGGGCGTTAAGCAAGAGAATAAATTCTCCGCCGCCAAACAGATATATATTTAATAGAAATCAACCACACATAATAAAATCCAATGTCAGACACACGGTCCATTTACAAGTCCGTTCTGGGTCTGAACGAAACCGGAGGCACCTTGTACCTCGCTTATCCATCGATCTCCAATTACGTCTGGACGATCACTAACTGATTCCCTCCTCTTGGATGTACGACCCAATCAAGATCATCAGTAACCACCCAAACGACGTGAAGACCTCTGGTCTTCAACCATCGTCTTCATCTTCGACTCATCGTCGAATCAGTTATTCAGAATGGGATAAACCCGGTCTTTCTGAATAACTCGCGTATATAATAAACAAGTGTTACACAAACACAACATACGCCTCATTCCAATTCATCAGTCACTAACCGCAAATTAGCAAGAGAATAATTCCCCAAATATTAACCCCGAAGGCCGAAACCAACATCAGATCAATACCCAGGAAACCATTCTGCTTAGCTAACCTACAGTTAGTTTCTAAATTTCACATTCTTAGGGAAAGGTTCCCATTAATTTTATCAAAGATAAATTCTTTTAAATTTATTCTTTAATCTTCCTTTGAATATCACTTCAAACTAGCCGGGATTAACGAACCTTACCGAAGTAATCATTTGTTTTAATTTCCCAATCCCAACCTATTTATCCCATGAAGTAAAACTGGTAATACTTCATATCTAACACCATGGTGTTATCGGTGAATTCAATTACCATTTCACATTCAAATCTAATTAAAGATTTAACTATCGCCCGGAGCAAAACTGGGGATACTCCATTCTCGATCTTTTCAATCTAATTAAAGATTCATTAAAACTCCACTTAGTTTTAATCTTTAACTAGGTTAAAGAACCGATGTCATTTAAAACACAGTTCACGATAAACCCCAAAATCACATCACATTTCAATCAGTCCCTAACTGCAAATTAGCAAGTGAGCAATTCCCTAAGTATTAACCCCGAAGGCCGAAACCAACATCAGATCAATACCCCAGAAACCATTCAACTTAACTAATCTCCAGTTAGTTTCTGATTTTCTTAACTCCTTTGGGTTTAAGAACAGTATTATTAAAGATACCGTTCACGACAACCCAAAATCACATTCCATTAATTATCGGGTTAAAGAACAAGTGTTATTTAAAAACTGTTCACGATAAACCCAAAAATCAATACCAATTCAATTCCAATTAAATATTATTTAATTGGTACACTTCATTAAATCTAAATAAAAAGATTGAATCTTTTCTCAACTGGGCTTAAGAACAATGTTAATGAAGACACCATTCACGACAAACCCAAATCACATTTGATATTAAATACAAGGCTCTGAATAGAAAATATATTGGCTTATATTCAATATCAAATTCTACGACCAACAAATATCGTATTGGAAATAACGATTTTTTTGAAACAAAAATGTGTGGTCTTCCGGGGGGAAGAGAGCACACATATATATAATAAAAATAGAGTAATACAAGAATCCAAATACATACCCAAAAAAACACAGACCCACAAACAAGAGCCACAATAAGGAATGTAAGGGACAGTAGATAGATGAGTTCCGGCATGGCCACCACCCATCATACTACATTATCGAATTCCGGCAAGGCCACCACCTGATAAGAAGTATATCTACTCACATACATATAATAAACTAAAGAACAAATGGTGTAATAGATCACCAAAAAAATACAGACACTCCTACACCGCGTACACCAATATATCCAAAGCAAGCCAAAAATGATCAAACCAAAGCAGCATAACCCAAAAGCTCCACAGCTTCATCTGTAATCTGAAATATAAATGAGTCCCAAACAAGTAACAATGATCAATCCAGACAGAGATCCAGAGAGCTCCTCTGCTACATCAACAACCTGGAATCTAAACAACTGAACCAAACTATCAGTAGCTTATATGTATATATGAGTATATGCATACATGTGTATATATATATATATATGTATGTATGTATATATATATAGGCATATAACCATATATACATATGCAAAAACAAAAAACCAAAGAACTTATCTGAAGTAAAAACAAAGGAAATACCAATATATATGATTATATATAAGAGAGTGTGTATATATATATATATATATAAATATATATGTATATATACACACATTGACATATAACCATATATATAGTCATATACCCATACTTATACGAGCAAAAAAAAAAAAAATAACCCATCAAAAGTCAACCACAAATACGAGGTCTATTAATGCTAAAATAACTATTAATTCTTATAAATAAACTCAGGTTAGATCTAACCTTATTCAAAAAACACCCAAATCTCAAATCACCATAAAGCTTGTAGTGTGAGTTAGACATCCAACCCAAACAGAAGTTAACTATATTAATGATTAAATTATCAGCAGAAACAGAATTAGAATGAATACACCTCTGATTCCGTTCTATCCAGACGAACCAACTTATGATAGTAACTAGCGAATCCAACACATATCTCTGACTAGGATTATACCTAAATCTATAACAATCCCAATATTCAATGCAACTACTGAAAGAACTAAAACAGTCAAAAGTAAATAACCTTAAAATCATATTAAAAATAAAAAAGGTTAAATAACAAGAAAAAAATAAATGATCTACGTCCTCCTCCTCAATACTACAAAAACAACATTTGACATTAAAAATTATATTCTTCCTTCTCAAAAGTTCATAAGTATTAAGCTTCTTATGAACGATCAGCCACATAAGAAACTTGGCTTTGGGAGGAGAATTAGCCTTCCATAAAAATTTAAAGGGGGTGCAAATATACACCAGAAAAATTAATAAAATTATACATGCTATTGACAGTGTATACTAAACTCTTATCTAAATTCCAACAAATTGTATCACCATTTTCATCTAAATGATACAATGCTAACTTAGCTTTCAGTAAGGCCAATTGCCTTAATAAATCCCCCTCTAATATATTGTTAAAGGACAACTCCCATGGAGGATCTAAATCAGCTCTGTAAACATCTTTAATTAAAGCGTTTTTAAATCTACTAATATTAAAGAGCTTATGAAATTCAATTTTTAGTGGTACACAAGAAATCCAAGCATCATGCCAAAAATAAGCAAGATTACCTGAATGGACTGTCACCTTACAACCTAATTTAAAAAAATCATAACAATTTAAGACGGACTTCCAAAACTGAGATAACCTATTAAGCCAACCTATACTATTTCCAACAATGAATTCATCTCTAGAATAATATGCTTTGGAAACAATTAATTTCCATGATGCCTTCACATCAGGGCATCTAAACTTCCATAGCCATTTGGCTATAAGGGAAGAATTAAAATTATATAAGTTAATGATCCCTAGTCCTCCCTCTTCCTTTGGTTTACAACATGTTTCCCAGTTAACTAAGCATTTATAGCCTCTACAAGACGGTGTACCAATCCAAAGGTAATTACGTCTGATCCTATCGATCTTCTCTATAACCCAATGAGGAAGACGATGAACGACCATCCAATATGAAGGAATGGCCGATAATACCGAGTTAACGAGAACTAATCTGCCTGCCCTGGACAAAAATCTATTGTTCCAACTTAATAACCTATTATTTATCTTATCAATAATGACTAACCAAACCTCCCTCTTGAGCTTCGAAGGCCTAATCTTAAAACCTAAGTAATCAAAAGGGAACTTCATAACAGAACAGTTTAAGGTGCTAGCCACCAAAGCCTCAACGTTGTTAAAGTCATTTAGAATCATAACGGTGCTTTTGTCAAAATTAATTCTAAGTCCAGAAAGCATTTCAAAACAGTAAAGAATGAACTTAAGAGCAATAATGTGATTAGGCAAATGGGAAGAAAATAATAATGTATCGTCCGCAAATTAAAGGATAGACAATTCATTATTAAATTCTTCATTCCCAACACTACCTAGGACACCTAATCTACCAGCTCTCTTTATAATTCTAGAAAAAACATCAACCGCTAAGTTAAATAAAAAAGGCGATAAGGGATCACCTTGCCTAAGACCCCTCTTGGATTGTATCTTCTTGCCCACTACCCCATTAACCACAATGCTGGAACATCCATATCTGAGCATTGACAAGATCCAGTTAGTCCACCTGATGCTAAAACCTCTCGCAAGACATAATTCACATATAAAATCCCAATCAACTGAGTCAAAAGCTTTCTCAAAGTCTAACTTCAAAATGGCACAGGAAATATTATTTTTACAACAAACATTAATGTATTCCTGTACCGCATCTACTCCATCCACTATATTTCTGCCTTTAATAAAGGCAGTTTGGGAACAATCAATAAGATCGTTCATCTTAATACTAAGTCTATTCGCTAGAACTTTAGAAATTATCTTAACAGAGACATTAATTAAGGAAATAGGCCTAAAATCCTTAAGAGAAATAGCTCTCTCCCACTTATGAATAAGAATGACATTGGCGAAGTTGAAACTACCTAGACGCAAATCACCACTATAAAATTCATTAAAAAGTTCAATAATATCAAACTTTAAAACATCCCAAAACTGCTTGTAAAAAGGAACCGAGAAACCATCAGGCCCAGGAGCTTTGTCACTAGGCATATCACAGATAGCCTTCCAAATCTCCTACTCAGAGAAAGGTTTATCTAAATCTACAAGGTCACCTTAGTATTAGATGGATATAGTTCATTCCATCTGACATTTATTCTTCTCTTAATCTTAGTACCAAAAATCTGCACATAATACCTAGTGAAAGCTTCATTTAAATCCTTTTGCAAAGTCAATTCCACATCATCGAAAATAATAGAATGAATCTGATTATCTCTTCTCCTCTTATTCGCCACACTATGAAAAAACTTTGTATTATTGTCCCCCTCCTTAATCCATTGGATACGGGATCTTTGTCTCCACATTATCTCTTCTTTATCTAAAATCTGTTTTAGGTCTTGTCTAAGGTTATAATATCTGTCCTTCTCAGTGGAATTAAGAATCCTAGACTCATTAATTTTATCTAAGTCTAACAACTCACACATTATCTTATCTTTTCTAATTCTAACACTACCAAAAATAAATTTGTTCCAACGCTTTAGAAAAAATATCAACTTTCCTAGTTTAGCTACAAATATCTTTGCGGAATTACCCCTATACACATTATTAAAGTAAAACAAAGACTTCCATTTGACAGATACCAGATTAATAAAACTAGGATCAAGTAACCACATTTTCTCGAATTTGAAACTCCTACTAGTCACAATATTCGACTCACACGTTAGGATAATTGGACAATGATCAGAATGCAAAAAAGGTAAGCCCTTAACTCTACAAACCGAAAATCTATCATCTACCTCAGTACTAATAAAAAACCTATCTAATAGGGCAAATGAAGGACAATCACGAGGGACATTTGACCATGTGAACGATCTATTTATTAGAGGAATTTCGATCAAATTATTTACTAAGACGAAATCATTAAATTCCTCCATATCAGAGAAATCACCTTCCCGAGGTGATCTCTCTCCTAAAAATCTAGTGACATTGAAATCCCCTCCCACTATCCAAAGATTGGGGAAGAGATTTCTAAAATCAGAACACTCTTCCCACATTATTCTCCTCTCAATCTTAGTATGGGGTCCATACACATTAGTAATGCCCAAGGAAGAATTATCGACAAGGGATGCTAGAATAATATGTAAAGAATGTGATTTAGGACATTCTTGTACTAATCTGTATTGATTCTCTTTCCATCCTATCATGAGCCCCCCGGCAGTACCATTTGCCGAAAGACAAACCCAATTACGAATATAAGCCCCACCTAATCTAGCATAGAAACTATAATCAGGGTTCTCTATTTTTGTCTCTTGAAGCAAAACAATATCAATGTGATGATCTTTAAAAAAAGTCTTTATTTTAGAACATTTTTTAGGATCATTTAGACCCCTAATATTCCAGCTAACAATCCTCATCTACTCAATGAAGAAACTCTCTCTAGTTCCCTACTCCTAATGAAATCAGAATCTAACTCAATATCTGTAAAAATAAAAGCAGTATCAATGGCAATCTGTAGTAACTGACTAGATGAGAGACTACCTAATGCATAAGGAGAATATTCGCTACCATAACCAGAATTCATACCTGAGCCCGAATCCGAATTGCTACTACTAGCATTCGGATTTGGGGACCCACCTCGAAAAGGAGAAGAAAAAGATCTGATCCTAGCACTACGAAGAATCAAACCCGTACTAGGGATTACTCTCCTGCGTCTTCCCCTCCTTGATGAAGAAGAATGATCAGCAACTCTACTCTGACAGAGGACCATACTAGGCTCAATCACACCAACAGGAGTACTGGGTTCAACATCAAGATCAGAACCGGTTCTAGGCAAATCATACCCCTAAAAAGACACACCATAACACGACCTCAAAAATACAGTGCGAAGACTAATGCCCAACATACTGATCAACCCTGAACCAACACCCCTATCCCATGAAACAGTGAGACCCCGCACTACAGAATTCGATATTATCAAATCAATACCCAACTGACCACCATCTTCATTTACTGTACCATTAACGTCAAATGGTACTACATCCATACCACTCCTTTTACCAGAATACTGATGCAAATCTGAGTATCCATGTCCCCCTCTACATTCACCCCCGACACCCAAATGATCAGTTCTGCCCATATTTTTACCACCATCAGTATTCACTATAGTACTCGATATTATCAAATGACCACCATCTTCATTTACTGTATCATCAACACCAAATGGTACTACATCCATACCACCCCGATTACCAAAATACTGATGCAAATCTGAATATCCATGCCCCCATCCACATTCTCTCCCAACACCCAATTGATCAGTTCTGTTCATACATTTACCATCAACAGTATTCACAGTAGTACTCGATTGACCACCATCTACAATTACTGCTCCATTATCTACAAACATATAATCCCGTTTTCCAGCATACTGATGCAAATCTGAAAATCCATGCCCCATCCACATTCACTCCCAACACCCAATTGATCAGAACTGTCCATACATTTACCACCATCAGTATACACAACAGTACTCGGTTGACCACCATCTTCAATTGTTGTTCCATTAACATCTGATGGTACTACAACCATACAATCCCATTTTCCAGAATACTGACGTAAATCTGAAAATCCATGCCCCCAATCACATTCACTCTCGACATCCAATTGATCGGTTTTGTCCATACTATTACTAACCAAATCAGTAGAGTAATTGAACATCAAATCCTTCTTCCCAGAAGTACTATCCCCAAAATTAGTGCAACAAATAATTTGTCCGTTAACCTGCCTTCTCCATTTGACTCGACCAACTCTAAACCCTTTTCTATGAAATGCAGAAGAACACTGAGATGTACCATCGCTAATTACTGTGTCTGACAAAGTTGCAGAGTCACCATAAACTGCCTTAACACTCTCCTCTATATAGTTTTCTAATACTTCAAAGTTGTTCGAGAGCATAATGTCGTCGGCCACATTCCAGTTCACTGCATCAACATTAACTGAACTGAAATTCAAAACTCCTACATCATCAACCCCAACATAACCACTCATATCTATCAAGTCATCCCCTGACATCAAATCTTTTATCCTCCCCTCCTTGCTGACAAAGCTATCGGAAAAACAGTAGCCCTCATCATGACCCATACACCATAACACAACATGATCATACAGCAAAGGATCCACTCGCCACATCCCCCAAATATATCCTGCCGAACTCTCCAATACCTCATCGATAAACTTCCCATCATCCTTGACCATGTTCGAATACTCAGCCTGACCGAAGTCCTTCTGTGGCTTATTACCCAGATTTAATGTATTTTTATATACCGAATGGTTAATATCATCATTAGCTAGAAAATACTTAAAAGCAACAGCTTTCCTCTCGCAATTAATGATGGTGTTAATGACGTCAAAATGTTTCAGTATCTAACTCGTAATCGAACAAGCTTTCTTTTTATTATTGGACCATGAATCCTCATATACCCTACGAAACTTTAAGAGGTTTATACAAAAATACATAGCATGGTCTTTTCTTGCTAACGGCTGAGGCAAAGGAGGGAATACAACATGCCTATTAAACCTTTTATCCCAAACAAATCCATCAACAAGACCCTCTAAGTGCCACCCTAATAACAATAACATATACCCTCCATCATTCACTTTATCAGAAAAATCTGAATTATAAAGGTCCGATAGTGAAATAATATTCAGACATATTCTCGAACAGTTAAATTGCAGTATGTCTAGGATTGATTTTCCTCTAAGCCTTACTAGACAATTCAACTTCCGATGACCCAAAACTCCACAGTTGAAGCAACGTAATCCATTACGACAATCCTTCGCTAAGTGAGAAAAATCTCCGCATTTGAAACACTTACGATCACTATTCTTTTTATTAAAAAAAGAATTATTTGTCGTAGTGTAATTCCAGTCCAAAATAAGAGTATTCTTTCTCACCATGTCAGCATAAGAAGAAGGATTAGAGGGATATAGTAACACAGTACGTAAAAAACCATCATTCTGATAAGCAGCACCTTCTGCATTTAAATTTGAATTATGCAAACCATCTTCAATCGGCTGAAAAACTCTGGGTTTCTCCAAACTCATCGACCCTTCTTGATTTTGTTGCGAGCATATGTTGAAACCTTCTTTCCTCAAGGCAAAATCCGATGAGTTGACATTAGGAACATTAGAAGCTTTATCTTTTAAAGAAAACCTTAATTGCCTCCTGCATCCACTCGCAATATGGCCTAACCCACCGCAGTAATAACATCGTTCAACTGGCTTAGCATTGAACGTCAAGATTGGGCGAGAAAATTTTGCCCTAAACCTCTTCCCATACTGATTCGAGAATGAATTTGAGCTAGGTTTGATCCAAGAAGAGAATACGGAATCAGTCACCATTCTTTTATCCCGCATCTTGTTTTTATTGGAAATAACGATATAAATATATCTTTCAAATTTCCATAACAATATCTGTATAATCACGAAATCCAACATCTAAATATTCCAAAGACAATTTCGATTCAAATCCATTCCAATTTAATTATTGGAAATTCTGGTTACTTTTAAAACCCTTTTCAGATTCAATTCATTTATTTAAAAATAAATAGAATTATAATTCTAGTTCAAAACTAGTTCATTTCGATAAAAATCTATTTTTATCTTTTCAAATATGGGATTTTTCATCCCAATTCTTCCCAAATCATTTCTTATGATTTTACACAAATTTTTACTGTTTTTAATTATTTTATCAAGGCTTGTACAGTCGATTTCCATCAACGGCCATCGAACTGCACTTACAACGACCTTTTCCAAATCTGATTTGGACATAATTCCAAATCCAACCGTTAGATTTCTAATTTCTAATATTCATTGGAAAGCTCTTTTCGATACAAACACAAGGTTCCGGTTTTAGGAGAATCTGACGGTCGGATCTCCCGTAATGTCTGTTTGAAGTCAATGGTCGAAATTCACGAACTACCACAGCGCGGCGCGTTCTATTCAGGCCATTATACTATATAATAATATTATATAATATATACTTCATCGATTTCCTTTTAAAACATATTATATAAATCGTTTTAAATTCGTTTTCAAAACGATTTCAACTTCTTTTCAAATTCAAATCAAAATTGAATTTTTCAATATAAATTCGTTTTAATTTCATTTCAAATCGATTTCAATTCAATTTCAATTTAATTCGAATTTCAATTCATTTCAATTTAATTCGAATTCATTTCTATTCAATTTCAATTCGAATTCATTTCTATTCAATTTCAATTCGAATTCATTTCTATCCAAAATATCAGATTTTGAAATCACTTTCGATATTCATTATAAAATGAATAAAATCGATATAAATATAGTTCACGTCAAAATGGCGTCAATCTAATCAACATGGCTTCATATATTTCTATTTTCAAATATTCTATTTCAAATATTTCTATTTCAAATATTTCTATTCAAATATTTCTATTCAAATATTTCTTTTTCAAATATTTCTATTCAAATATTTCTTTTTCAAATATTTCTTTTCAAAACTGGAATTAGGCCCAATCAATTACCATAGATTTTATTTCTATGGATTTCCATACAACGCATGTATACATCAACAATGACAAATAATCAACCATCATCCAAAGTGCATTCTACACTGTATAAGCATCAAATATAAATATTCAACGCTTATAACAGTCTGTCAATCAATCGATCGATATACAACTAATTATTTGGGTTAGTGTACGTCATATATCATCGCAATACCCATGTGGGGTTTCAAACAATCAAACACAAATTTTATTTGTGCAGTTGGGCGATGTGTAAAATTTATCTTCCCAATCAATATCAGTCAAATGTGTGTATATAAAAAAATCGATCGATTTGTTTATATTTATTTCATTTTAAATACCCGTTAAAAATTCTATTTTTAACTATACAATATTTTCCACTATAAAATATTTTATTTCAACTATATAAATATTTTATTTCATTTCACATCACATCACACAATCAACTACACATCAAAATCAAACAAACAAGCATACAAGCTGTCCATGGTCTGTGGACGACGGGTGTCGGGTGCTACTAAACACCGTCTGCATCCTAGTATATATTTATATAACTAGAATGTAAAATCAAAAGTGAGAAGTTGTCACCGAGGGATCCACTCCTCCAGTTTTATTTCTGAACAGTCTGGATTTGCCCGTACTTCCAACATAGTCTTTGTCACGTTGTTCACATTTAAAAATCACATTTTTATTTCAACGCTATAAAAATTTCGCCTTTAACATTATAAAGATTTCATTTTTATAACGCTTCATATATATAAAAATCGAATTTTTATCAATATAAAAATCTCAACTTATATTTTAAGCAGAATCACTTCTTTATATTGTTAATTCGCTACAACACATATAAAGGTCGTATTTTTATAATCTCTATTATATAATAATAATCATATTTTCTCTTCGCTCTTCAGATAATAAAGATCATATTTTTAATCTCTTACATTAATAAAAATCATATTTTTATTACTCTACTATAATAAAAATTATATTTTTAATCTTGCTATTATGTAAAAATTATTTCTTTTCTTTATATAAAAATTCCACCTTTTCTTCTATAAAAATTCTATCTTTTCTTCTATAAAAATTCTATCTTTTCTTCTATATATATAAAAAAATCAAGCCTTTCTATAAGCAAAAATCATAGCTTTACCATTTAAACAATCGTATCTTTACCTAAGCAAAATCATATCTTTTCGCTCTCTGCATATATATATAAAAATCTAGTTTTTATATATTTAAAAATCAGAAAATAAATTCTATGTGAATATATATATAACTGATTTAAAATTAATGTCTTTTAATTAAATCAACCTAATTATTTAAAATAAATTCACATAGAAACATACCAGCGGACTTTGGGGGTGGGAATGAAGGTGTCGGCGTCAGCAAAGGGCGGAGGAGTTGCGTCGGAGGTCTGGTAGGCGTCGGGGTTGCTGGTCGTAGGCGAATTAGGGTTGGTGGGTACTGGCGTCGCGGCTTCAGGGGGTTCGGGGGGTCTCAGTTTCAAGTGGAGGAGGAGTAGAGTAGGGGGAGGGAGAGGAGGTTGGACGACGGGGGAGGTCCGCCTGAGCAAGCGACGGAAGCAGGGGGAGCTCCTCCGATGGCGGCGCAATGAACGGAGGGGGAGGCGATTCGAGAGAGATGGTTTTTTTTTCTTTTAAATGTTTAGATCTGAATGTTTAACGTGGGGGTGAGCAAAGTATAGGGGGGTTGACTTTTTATTTTATTTTATTTCTATATTTCCAAAAGGTTACTTTTTATTTCGACCTCGAAACGAGACCCAACGACTATCGCCCCTAGCTAATTACCCCTATTCCGAACACAATGGGATATGTCACAAAGGCCAATTCGATTGTTACGATCAGTTTCCATTGAAATTAAAATATAAATCCTTATATATTCAATTTGAATGTACATTTCAAATTACCGGGGCCACATACGGACTCGAAAAATTACAGAAAAATTATATCTAGCTTCGTATTGATGGTACGGTCCTAACACAACAAATTTCGTCAAATTCTGAGACCGTTTGAAAAATGGCCATTTTCCAGTCGATTAAAATCAACTAAAACTGGTCAAACGCGTTTTCCATTGCCACGCTAACATACTGATTCGAAAAATTATGAAATTCGAAACCTAGAAATAATTTGACATCACGGATCCGACAAAAGTGGTTTCGTCGAAAACCGAGGTCGTTAGCAAAATGGCTATTTTTAAGGGCCAGAATTCCATAGCGACTATTCAGAATTTTCAACCGGATAAATCTTTTGATTCCCGCTATGAAATTTCAATTTTTCGAATTCGTTGGAAAGATATTCTCAATTAGATTCAAATATTTTTGTATTCACTAAAATCCGGTTTATTTTGCACCCGGTACATTCATTTGAAATTTGAAATCGAATTATCGAACTACCGCACCATTTTCAATTCCTTTTATAATTATAAATAAATATTTATATTTTAACGTCGAGCTATATAAATATATACGTTCGAATTTTATTCAAAAGAAATTTTTCGTCGATATTATTTAAAATAAGCCATTTTAAATATTCTAAATTCACTAAAATTGCCAAAATAAAAATTTTAAATTGGCTCGGATTTCCGGGTTATTACAAAAACTACTAGCTGCCCGTGTGGAAAATAGGGGAACCCAGAGTTTAGGTTAAAACAATAAACTCCAGGTCAGTCATGTGACTGGTGTGAGAACTAAAATAATTATTTAAAACTTTACTTTGAAAGAGAGTAATTCAAGGGACAACGCCATATAATACGGAATGGGTTTCCTCCTAAGAATACTAGTGCATAGAATAAACAACGCAATGCCTTTTGGAAAAATGAAGCTATTATAAGACCCAGGTCCGATCACACAATGCAACGCAAGCCGGAGGATAGGGTTTTCCCTTATAATAGCCAAATAATGTTTGATACATTTAAAACAAATCATTTGATACTATTATTAATGTATAGTGTCAAAACAACTTTAATATAAATGTATCAATCCTAGACGGCATAGCATCCCATGCTACTATGTCGCTAATACTACGCTCTACAAATAAAACCGAAATGTCATGTATTGGAAATTGGATTTCTGTCATGAGTCGAGGAAAAGGGAAGATCCTCTCCGTTCGAGACACTCTAGAAAATGTCCCAGAACCACACACAACGATCCTGGATCTTCAGGGCCGGTCCTCTCTTACTTTTGAGGATTAGTATTCCTGAACACACATTTCCCGGTCCTATCAGACCTATATCCGAGGCGCCTTACATCCAACAACCACACAGGTAAAAAGTATATAAATGTCAGCGCTGGTAGGTCGCTGACGTCACCCATAGCTAGAAAGAAAAGTCGTGCTCTCCCGCAGTCACTATCCCGTTTTTGACTCATACCAAGGTGTGAGGCTCGCGAATTAACGCTATACACAAAGCTGTGCCACATAGGCTGTGCTTTGATCATCAACCACAAGACTTTTCTTTTCAACAGAAGCCTTGATCATCTGCCACTTAGGCATGCCACACAGGCAATTCATGCCATGCGACGGATATCTATGATATATAACCTCTAAGCTCGTACGTCTCAGAGAAGTGCGTTAAGCA
Source organism: Allium sativum (assembly GCA_030737875.1). Taxonomy (NCBI): domain Eukaryota; kingdom Viridiplantae; phylum Streptophyta; class Magnoliopsida; order Asparagales; family Amaryllidaceae; genus Allium; species Allium sativum. Next base: position 158,159,863 of record CM060912.1, read on the forward strand.
AGAGAATAAATTCCCCTCTGCCAAACAGATATATATTTAATAGAAATCAATCACACAGTATAAAATCCAATGTCAGACACACAGTCCATTTACAAGTTCGTTCTGGGTCTGAACGAAACCGGAGGACATATCCTTCGATCTCCAAGTACGTCTCGACGATCACCAACTGATTCCCTCCTCTTGGGTGTACAGCCCAATCAAGACCATCAATAATCATCCAAACGATGTGAAGAACTCCGGTCTTCAACCACCGTCTTCGTCTTCGACTTATCGTCGAATCGGTTATTCAGAATGGGTATAACCCGGCCTTTCCGAATAACCCGCGTATATAATAAACAAGTGTTACACATACTCAACATATGCCTCATTCCAATTCATAGTATTCTTTTATTCAAATATTCACAATCTTAAGGAAAGGTTCCCATTAGTTTTATCAAAGATAAATTCTTCTAAATTTATTCTTTAATCTTCGTTTGGATATCATTTCAAACCATGTTAAGGTTTTCCAAACTAGTCGGGATTAGCGAACCACACCAAAGTAATTATTTATTTTATTTCCCAATCCCAACCTATTCATCCCATGGAGAAAAACTGGTAATACTCCATATCTAACACCACGGTGTTATCGGTAAATATTAATTACCATTTCATGTTCAAATCTAATTAAAGATTTAACTATCGCTTTGGAGCAAAACTGATGATACTCCATTCTTGGTCATTTCAATCTAATTAAAGATTCATTAAAACCCCACTTAGTTTTAATCTTCCCACAAATCAATATTAATGGTCAATCAAAGCTAAGAAGTTAATCTTATCATAACTGGGTTAAAGAACCAATGTCATTTAAAAACACGGTTCACGACAAACCCAAAATCCCATCATATTGTTAATCGGGTTAAAGAACAGGTGTTATTCAAAACACCGCTCACGGTAAACCCCAAAACACCAATTTAAATTCAATTCAAATTAAATACAAATTAACTGGACAAATTCACTAAATCTTAATTAAAAGATTTATTCTTTTCTAAACTGGGTTCAAGAACAGTGTTATTTAAGACGCCATTCCCGACGAACCCAAAATCCCATTTGATATTAAATACAAGGCTCTGAATAGAAAATATATCGGCTTATATTCAATATCAAATTCTGAAACCAACAAATATTGTATTGGAAATAACGATATAAATATATCTTTCAAATTTCCACAACCATATCTGTATAATCACGAAATCCAACATCGAAATATTCTAAAGATAATTTCAATTCAAATCCACTCCAATTTGTATATTGGAAATTATGATTATTTTTAAAACCACTTCAAATCCAATTTATTTATTCAAAAATAGTAGATAATAATTCTAGTTCATGACTAGTTCATTTCGATAAAAAAATATTTTTATCCTTTTTAAATATGGGATTTTTTACCCTAATTCTTTCTAAATAATTTATTATGGTTTTACACAAATTATTGCTATTTTTAATAATTTTATCAAGGCTTGTACAGTCGATTTCCAATAACGGTCGTCGAACTGCACTTACAACGACCTTTTCCAAATTTGATTTGGACATAATTCCAAATCCATCTGTTAGATTTCAAATTTCTAATATTCATTGGAATGCTCTTTTTGATACGAACCCAACAGTTCCGGTTTCTGGAGAATCTGACAGTCGGATCTTCCGTAACGTCAATTCGAAGTCAATGGTCGAAATTCGCGAACTACCGCGGCGTGTTCTATTCAAGCCATTAATATATATAATATATATGTTATATATATATTTCGTTGATTTCAATTCAAAAAATATTTTATAAATCGTTTTAAATTCGTTTTCAAAACAATTTCAACTTTATATTCAATTTTAAATTAAAATTGAATATTCCATATCATTAATATATGAATGATAATATTTTAAAAATATTAGATTTTGAAATCATTTCCTTTTCTATATTCATTATAAAAATAAATATAATCGATATAAATATCGTTCGTATCAAAACGGCGCAAATCTAATCAACACGGCTTTATATATTTCAATAACTTTGTTATTTTATTCAACAAATGAATATTTTCTTCAACACATGAATGTATATTTTATTCAACACATGAATATTCTCAACACATGAGTATCATCAACAACACATGACTATTTTTGTTATTTAATATATTTTATAAAATTATGATTTCTATCGTTTAATTTTTAATCAGGCTCCAACCGTAAATTAGTAAGAGAACGATTCCTAAGTATTCCGAAACCAACATCAGATCAATACCCAGGAAACCACTCATCTTAACTAGTTTCCAGCTAGTTTCTAATTTTATTTATGATAAAAATGTGAATTTTATTGTTAAAATATTTCGTTCAACACATGATAAGTTTCAACACATGAGTATCGTCAACACATGACTATTTATTCTATTCAACACATGAATCTTTATTTTATAATATTCCTTATTTTCCAAATTGGAATGAGGCCAAATCAATTACCATATAATGTTAATTATATGGATTCCATACAACACATGTATATAATAGCAATGATAAATTATCAACCATCATCCAAAGTGCACTACACAATTGTCTATCAACCTATCGATTGACATACAACTAAATAATTTGGATTAGTGTACATCAAATATCATCTCAATACCCGTGTAGGGTTTCAATCAACAAACACAGATTTTTATTTGTGTAGTTGGGCGATGTGTAAAATTTACCGCTCCAATCAATATTATTCAAATCAGTGTACATAAACAAATCGTTCGATTTGTAAATGAATATTTATTTATTCACATTCACGTTAAATTTATATTTTTAATGATAAATAATTTATTTCAACACATGAATATATTTCCATTCATTCCACATCACAATCAATTTTCACCACACAACAAAATCAAACAAGTCGTCCATGGTCTGTGGACAACGGGTGTCAGGTGTTGCTAACCCCGTCTACATCCTAGTATATATTTTTAACTTGAAAACAAGAATTAAAGTGAGAAGTTCTCACCGAGGGTTCCACGCCTTCATTATCTATTTCTGAACGGTTCGAATATGCCCAAAATTCCAATGCGACCTTTTCCCGCTGTTCACATTAAAAATCACATTTTTTACAAGATAATCTTTTCAAGGTATTACGTTTGGTGGCGGAGGAATTCGTTTCTCTTATCTTTTTATACCTATAATATTTTGGGAAGATCAATTAGTGATTTGACGGGTCTGACGAAGTGGCATTCAAAGTAAATGGTGGCATGCTATTCTAAAAAAGTAAATGTGACCTTAAGCCTCACAACCGGGAAATGACAGGAATCGGGAAGGTAACATGGTGAGTTGGGTCGCACCCAAATAAGGTGTATTATCACATTTATAGAAATTCATTTGTTCTTCTTTCGATTCTGCATCTTACAGATTACGGTTGGACATCCGATAACCATGGGTGATAATACATTTGTTCCACTCAAGCTAAATGAGTAACCAGTCATGTGTCGCCGGGTTGCAAGATGTTCTTCTTGAACCCCCAGTGTATCTCCTCTAAAGTACACTAATCGGAAGTGGTTCCATACCTTGTCATAGTTGGAAATCCAATATCCAATAAGCGCCTTACGGTTTTTGATTTTGTGCTATGTGTGTGGAGCGTGAGATGCAAGCATTATGCTAAATGGTTATTTATTTGATTAGACATTATTATAATATCACTAGATTTTGATATCACAAATGTTTTGGGTTATCATATGATAAAAACCATATGTATTTATGTGTGGATTGGTCTTACGCTTATCCTTTCTTATAAAAGGTTTCTTTTCAAAGTTAAACAAAATGGTTACAGTTTACTCACACTAGTCCTTTGATTGACCCAAAGTTTATTTTGTTTGTTTACCCTAAACTCTTAGGTGCCCAAATTTGTACGGGCAGTCAAGTGTTTCAGGCTTTTACAGATACACTTGGAGGAGCTTGAAGCAAGAGGGTTCGCCATTAGTTATTTAGAGTTATTTCCATTATGATGTATATGTGTTATACTCTGATGGTGTATGTAATTACACATACAAGTTTTGTATTTCAAAGTTATAGTATACAATATTTTATTTTGTTCAGTTCCATTGTGAGATTCTGGTGTTTTCTTTTGTTCTATTTTTTTCTATTTCTTTAAACCTAATGACTCGTATTTCTGTACAATTTGGCTTGGACATATGCTGCTTCAGTCAACTCAGATAGTATGGATTTGCGGGCCATTACAAATGGTATTAGTCCTTAGGTTGAGCGAACACCTAAGCTTTGGTGGGGGTTTACTCATTAAAGATAGGGTCAGTAGTAGCCTAGAATGAGTTGAGTGTACATATATGAGATAGCTTATTTGTAAGTTGATACAAAAATTGTTTTATATTGTGTTGGCTTGTATGTTGAAAGGCTTATGAATTCTGGTCGAATCGTGGGATGCCACAACGTCGACAAGTGTTTCAAAACACTTAAACAAAATAGTTCGACATAATATTGTTTAAAGTGGGTAAATGAAATAATTTTATCCAAAATTATATTTTGATATAAAAGTGAATAATTTTCTGAAATTATTTACATATGGATGAGTTGGATGCTATATGACATTATAAAATTGGAATGGTTATATATAATCAAATACAATTTTTATACAAATAATATATACAAATGAGATGAAATTGAATTGGGTTCAAACCAGAATTGGAATTTAAATCCCAAAAAGTTGGAAAATATTTTTCCAACGTATATTAGAACAATATAACTTTGTTTTGGAAGTATTTTTGAATAAAAATCATTTTGAATGGATTTTGAAAGTGATAAAGCACTGAATTCACTGCAGTCGCTAGAAAATAATTCGGATAATGATCCGGACATCATCGGTGTTCTTTTTCGAGTTTCTAAGTGATGGATTGCTACCATGGTAAAATTTCCAAAGGAAACTATTTGAGAAAACAAGTAGTTTTGGAAAGTTCAAATATTTTGAATTTTAGATGGAAATATATATATATATATATATATATATATATATATATATATGTGTGTGTGTGTGTGTGTGATTTCAAAGGAGATTTGAAGTAAAACCCGAGAATTTGAATTTTGGAATTTAACTTAAGCAAGTTAAGTGGACTGAAATGAAAAAAATTGATTTGGAATCAATTGAAGTTAACTAGTAATGTAATTGATTATTTTATTAACCAAATAATGTCATATATGCATAGAAAAAAATTCGTTATCGGAAACGAGATAAATAAATTGATTTGAATCAATTTGAATAAATGCATATGAATGAAATACAAAACGTTGAGTTATAACAAAGTGGGCTTTTGAAAAGTTAATGGGTATATAGCATTTCTTTTGCCATAGTAATTTTGGGGACAAAATTCTTTTAAGGGGGAAGGAATGTAACAACCCGAATTTTTAGTTGTCTAATTTTAAATATTTAAATTAGTTAAAATGTTGAATTGAAAATATAAATGAATTTTTATATGGAATTTATCGAATTAATATTCGATATACAATTTAATTTTGAGTATACCGGATTATAGTAATACGACAATGAAAAATAGTTGAATTCGAAGTTAAATTTGAATCATGAATTCTATTTGAATTAGAACGATAAAACTTATTTATTATCGATGCATTTAACTGTTTGAAATCATTTTATATATTAGTCGATTTAATTTAAGCCTTAGAAACAGTGATTGTCAAACTGCTTCAGAATTCAACGAAATCAGTTCAATCGGATTACATAATAGTGTATTATTATCGGGTTTCAAATTTCGTAATAGTTGAATTTATCGTTTAATCGTAATTAGAAAGTGCATAAAAATAAGTAAATCGAATTTAATTTTAATTATCAATTTAAATTTTTTTCTTCTCCATACAATCGGATGAGGCTTCGAAAACATGTCCCAGTGTGTTTAGAATAGTGGTATAACCCTAGGAATGCTGGTAACTACGTTTAAATCAAGGTTCAAAACACAAGATATTTCAAATTAAATCACCTCATTCCAAATCGAAAATAATAATAAAAATAAAATAAAATAAAAAAAGAGAGTCGGCCTATATTTTTATACGTAGAGCCTACCTTCTAGCTTCAACTCCTTTCATTTCGCGTACTATATTGTCTCCCATCTTTGATGTTAAGGAAACACCAATTTGATGGTGCGTACTGTCTATTCCCTTCTCGCGCCTATACAAACAAGACATAGCTTCATTGTTTTTTCCATTTTTTTAAACCACCTCAAAATTAAATTCTTCGTTCCTGCTGTTCTAAAAGCCAACGAAATCATTTGTTGTTGATTCCATTTTCTAGTTCAGTGGAAAAAACGTGCCTCCTTCTCAAAAACCAAATTCAACTCGTTTCTTTCATTTTCTTTCTTCCAGTCCAAAATCGAAAACCTCTGTATACATAATAAAATTACAATTGAAATCACGAATCACAATTTAATCCGCAAATTCAGGGAGCTTGTGACCAATGTACCGGATGTCGCTCGCGATTTTGGGTTCAATGGGATGGTCGATGCTGTTGTGGGTTGTTCCGAGATTTGCAAAGGGGCGATTGATGTTCAAATTGTAGTGGGAATTTGGGTCAAGTTTATGGTATTTGAGGATGGTGTGTGGGACTAAACGGAAGAAGATATGTGGGGGTACGATGTAGTGTTGATTGATATTTGGCAGCGAATTGAGTTAGGGAAATGGGAATTCAGTCTTTGATTTTTGGGGATATAGAAGCCCAAGCATGGAAGTATACGGCAATGGCAATCGATGGTGATACTGGATAGGGCGATTGACTAGAGAAGAGATTTTTGGCAGTGGATGATGGGGCAGTTTGTTCTCTATTTTGTGGGTTTGCAGTGGCGATGGGATCATTCTAGATAGTGCAGCAGTGTGAGATTAATGCAATGGAAGTGCCGAGACAATATGGTGCAATAGTGATCGAGGAGTTCAGTGTTGGTTCGAGGGCGATAATGGGTAGGAGGAAGTCAAACTAAATTAGTCAGGGGTGTACAGTGAGGTTAAGGTCAACATAGGGGATGTCGCAACAACAGTTCGGTCAGTGGACAGTTTTTTAGGTGTTTAAAAATAGAGATGGAGGATGATCGGCATGTCGAAGTAGGGAATAAGTAAAATCTTGGGTTGTTTTCAGTAGAGTGAATCAGTGATTTTTCGAGATTAGGTTCGTAATTGTTCAAGTAGTAAGGTATACATTTTTATAAAATTTAAATTTTATAGAAGAATTTATGTTGGTAGTTAATAAATAAATAATGATTTAATCGACAAACTAAAATTAAATAATCATAGGTACATAATAAGTCGATTCAAGATAGATTCAATTGAGATGATTCAAGTGGATGCATAACCGAGATGATATGGCATTTTAAATGGATATTCGCCAAACAAAAATCAAGGTGAGTAAACTCACTCTCTGGATTTGTTTATAATTTATTATAAATGAATATTTATTTAATATAATGTTATATATTGTTTGTTGGTTGTTTGGATGCGTTATTGTGGCTATTATATATTAGTTATATTTAGGCTTGGTGGTTGAATACACACACACACACATGCATATTTACATATATTTATATAATTTGTAATAACCCACATTTTACATATCGGAGGATCGTAAAATATTTTTATTTTATTCCGTGAGGGTTGGATCATTCTCATATTTTAATATGTTGTTTACAGGGATGTGACACATGTCCATAATTTTACCAATTTTTTTGTGGACATTTTGCGCCTGTCATTCTTGTACAGGGTATAATTTTTGACTCAGGTCGAATCAAGTGTTGAGACATGTCCCATTGGAAAGGAAATGATGTTTCCCTTTCCATAGAGTGGTCACATTAAAGATTTGGTTTAGTGGTTTGGGAGGAATCGCTATTTTAAGGGTTTTCAGTTGGTTGTTCAGGTTTCGTAAGCCATAATGGGCTGATTTTGGGAGGCACATTAGTGGGCTTGTGGAGGGCTATAAATAGGGGGTAGGAGGCATGGAGAATAGTTTACTTTCACCTTTCTCTCATTTGGAGGATCTTGTGATCCTCCATTTCTCCATTCCGCTACACCTTTCCACCATTAAAATTCGAGATCTACATTAGAAAATTGAAGATCTACATCGTTGAAAGTTAGATCTACATCATTCCAAGGGAGAGAACATCGAATTAAAGAGTCTGGATGAAATTCTTCACTGTTCGAAATCATATTTCAATCATTTTGGGTTGTTTTTGAGAATTGGTGAGTGATATGCATCTCTCACACGGATTCAATCAAGTATATGAGTTGTTTGAATATAATTTCATCATTTTCAAGCGTTTTCTCCTAGATTTACTTCATGGTAAGTATATTTTCATATGAATCATCATAGGATCTAATCTAGCAACGTAAACCGATAATTTCTATGTTGTTTCATATGTTTATGCAAGTTAGATCCATAATTTAAGTTTATATGTTCATTTATCATGATTTTGGTGAATTTTACATAATTATTGATGAAATTGTCATTTTCAAGTTGTTGTTGGTTTCATAACATGTTTGTGGCTCAATCGGATGAATTAGATGAGTTGATTTCGTCAGAGTTGTTGTTTGACAAAGTTTTGGTCACTTTTGGAAGGCTGCTCACTTCTGGAAGGTCTGATCACTTCTGGAAGGTCCGGTCACTTCTGGAAGATCCGATCACTTCGGGAAGGTCCGATCACTTCGGGATCACTTCTAGAAGGTCCGATCACTTCTTGAAGATCTGGTCACTTCTCAAAAGTCTGGTCACTTCTGGAAGGTCCGATCACTTTTGGAAGGTCCGACCACTCTTGGAAGGTCCGATCACTTCGGGAAGGTCCAATTACTTCTGGAAGGTCCAATCACTTTTGGAAGGCCCGATCACCTTTGGAAGGTCCGATCACTTCGGGAAGGTCCGATCACTTTGGGAAGGTCCGATCACTTCTGGAAGGTCTGATTACTTTTGAAAGGTCCAATTGGTATTGGAAGGTCCAGTCGGTATTGGAAGGACCAGTCGGTATTGGAAGGCCCGGTCAGTATGGAAGGATTTGGCCGGACGGACTTTGAAGCGAATTCAAGTAAGAATGTCTAAGTGCTATGACATATTGGTTGTTTGTCTAAATGCACGAATGTGAAGACAACTCAAGGTTGTTATGAGTTTGTCGAAAATGGTTGGATGTTCGCCATCAATGACGACTAGAGATACCAAAAACCGAGGAATTATCGTTGTCGTAGGTTCTAGTAGACTCAAAGCAGAGGTTACACGATTTCATTGTATGGTCGAGTACCCTGGGCAATGTGAACGTGCCTAGATACATTTCGTTATATGGAGTATGGAGTTTAAGTTGGAACCAGGGTTTACTGTAACAGTCCGCATTTTACGTATCAGAGGATCGTAAAATATTTTTATTTTGTACCCTGAGGGTTGGATCATTCTCATAGTTTTATATATTGCTTATGGGGAGTAACACCCCATAATTTTAATAACACTAAAGATGATAAATTAAAGAATACTTAATTTAATATTCAGAATTAAGTAAAACAGACTACGCCATTGCGTTCGTCTTGGAATTCTGGTCAAAATAGACATCTGGTTTGAGTAAAACGGATGTCGTATGAAAAAGATATTAAGTTTTAAAGTTTGTATACATATAAGCCAGTTATATATGAATAAAATAAGTCCAGAAATTCAAAACACTTCAAAATCCAGTGGTAGGGGGAGCGGGAAAAATCTGTGACATCCCACGTCCGTTAATGTCACTCACTAAGAGAATGCATTAAGTTTCATGAAGCGTTATAGATAAACAGAAACATAAACATTACAAGATAGATATTAAACATTAGTGGAATTTAAAACTTTTTATTAAGCAGAAAACATCGTGGTTCAAAAAGTAGTTACATCAAGAGTCTGAAATACAAAAAACCAAGTACATCAACTTAAAATTTCTGTTTTGTACTTAAATCATCACAGTACAATAATAAAAGAAGCATAAATCCCAAAAAAACATATCCATAGTAGAGAGAGATATAAAATCAAGTAGTACATCTAAGCAACTCCAAGCAAAATGAAAGCAGAATCCTGATCAAGCTTGAGTATTCCCACCCTGAGAACATGGGAGGGAACGGAAGGGAAAGAAGAGGAAACAAAATGGGTCAGATATAAAGTTTGGCAAGTCCAGTTACTTTTAGCATATAAATAAGTAAAAGTATCACGAGAAGCATATAAAGTGGGTAAGAGAGATAACATCATAAAAATGCAAGTATGACAAGGTAAATAGGATAAACGTGATAAAATGTATTGTGCTTCTCTAGTACTCTCTCTTTCTTTGCACCAACACTAGTATAACCAAAATGAGATAATCCCAACGACTATAAGATGGTAGACTTAGGCATACTACTAGTGAACGGTTTAACTCCATACAATCAACAGGCAACCCAACATATGTGAGTTAACCCTAAGGATAATAACGGGCTCCTAAACTTACTAGAGTCTAGATGTACCCTAATTACTACCCCAATTGATCGGCTCCCTACTCCGTAGATACCCTTTGCTGGCCCTACAGTAGGATGTATCACTTCCTAAAGTGGCAACCCTTCATTTTCAGGATGTGCACAACCATATCTACTGATGTCACGACATATAAACCTCTTCTGTCGGAACCATGCACGCACATGACCCCGTCGGAACGCGCCACCCACACCACCCCTTCGTTTGGATCTCTTACAATCAGCCCAGTAAGCGTGCCCCGACTCTAACCAAGTTCAGAGAACTCATTTGATACCTATATATAGGTTACTGACTGAAACAGGTCCCACACACAAGATGATACAAGCTTCCTCCTACGCTTGCATCCCCAGAGTAAAAGATTTCATAACCCACAGGTTAAGTTTGTTGGCCTTTATATAAATATTACCCACCACCCCAAGATTTACTTAACCCACCCACTATTTCAAACAAGTTTACATAACCCCTACTCAAATTAACATGTTCATACAATCCCTATGGATTCAACCAGGTTAAGTATTTAATCTCATTTCCATATATTCATTTATGGTTATAATGAGCTAGACCCCCCACATTAAGCCTATAGCTTGTGGATGTTGGTTATGCCGGTTGGTTCCAGGCCTATGCAGTTAAAGCCCCACAAAATCTCCGCTGTATCCCATAGCGCTCTCTGGCTGCTACGCAATTTCAATTTGGCGCTGATGAACGGTAGCCCCGCTTAAATCCCCACTATTTTCCGCTGCACCTGCTAAATCAACGCTATTTTGCACCTGCTGTAGCAATATTTCTATACAAAGGATGATTTGACCAGTTCTCTTTTAAAATAAATCAAAATATCTAATGTAAAGAGCTAATTTTAAGTTATTGGTGCCTTATTTAAGATAGAAATCTATAGTAATCTTCAAATCTAATGTGCATAACCATGATATTGATTGTGTTTATTATATAATATTAATTAGTACCTGTGTCTTCTACACAAATGATGTGAGAATGATAATTAATTAATTTTAGTTATATAGTTTTACATCTAGTCTACATTTTTGCACTTCAGCTATAGCCCCGATATTTCTCCGCTTTATCCCCGCTACACCTTTTCACGCCTCTACCGCTATAAAACCGTTGAGTGCTTTAACTGTATAGTTCCAGGCAGACTTCTTCCACAAGTCGAGATTAACCTCATGTCTTAGCACGTTTCGTGTTTATGCACTTAGACCTCTCACATTAGATTCACCACTTGTGGTCGCTGGTTATGTCAGGCGATTCTGGGCAGACTTCCATTACAAGTGTAATCTAACCTCATGTCTAAGCACAGTTCCATTTTCTAATGACTATAATTCTAGGCATTTCCATTATTAACCAATTATTCCTATGTCATTTTAGGTTTTCATGCCCCTTTCCTAAATCATATTCGTAATGAACCATAAGCCCCAAATTAAGGTCTTTAATCAAAATTTTGGTTTATTCCCCAATCCATATATTTCATTCAAGTTATGCCCAAATTTCCCAATACAAATTATGCCCCAATTTTGACGTTTTCAGCACGTTACCAATTTAGCTCATTTGCATATTTCAGCAGTATGCCTAGGCTCGGAGGTAGCTTGGCTATAAAATAAAAAGGGAAAAGAAGGAGGGAAGAGAACAAAAGTTATCACAATAACAGGATTGACATATGACGGTAAAATTGGCATAGTAACTTATAAACATATAGCGACAAAGTTGGGTATAATGATAAGATAGGCATAAAGGAACAGATCTGATTAATATGAGATAATAGAACTATTTAGGCATAGAGTCATGGTCATAAACGGGCATGATGAAATCTAATTAGTGAATTAGATATACAAATTATGGCAGATCTAACATGATAAATAGGCATAGGCTTAGATCTAGTTCATAGTCATGCCAGAATAACTTAGATACATAGGTTATGATAGATCTGATGTGATTCAAATAGTCACAGGCTTAGATCCAATTTATAGTCATGTCAAGATTAACTTTTAAGTATTTAGATCTAAAATTAACGTAGAATCGTTGTGATTGGATCTAGAAAATAGAAGAAAGATTGCAGATATTGAATCATAGATCTCTAAACTTGAATGACTTGATTGCTGAAGAAGAAAAGGCTTGATTTAATATAGGAAAAGGTAGCAATTAGTCCTCTATTGTGTTTTTAGAATGAATGAAACAATGAGAATGAGGTTATATATATAGCCGTCAGAAAACCCTAAAAACAGCCCAGATATGTGATGGGGTCGACCCCTCTTGGTGTGTCGACCTAGGGGTCGACACCCCCCTTATGGGGTCGACCCATGGGTCGACACCCCATTGATGGGGTCGATACCCATAGGCGGGAATTTTCCCACTCCCCTTTTTCTTCTCTAATTTGAACTGTTTTGAATTTTTGGACTTATTTTATTCATATATATTCTTCTTATGCGTATACAAACTCCAAACCTTAATAACTTCTTCATACAGTGTCCATTTTATGCAAACCAGGTGTCTATTTTGACAAGAATTCCGAGACGAACGCAATGGCGATGTATGTTTCACTTAATTATTAATATTTAATTACGTATTCTTTAATTTATCATATTTATTGTTGTTAAAATTACAGGATGTTACATTATCCCCTACTCAAAGGATTTCGTCCCTGAAATCTCCAAGTTAAGAAGAATGTATATCCTAACATCCACATCTATCTACTCATCCACCAATCATAGGCATCCATTGTTCTTAAAAGATTTCTAATGCTTATATGAACATATGAAACAGTGTGTGTATATGCCCTTATACTAATACGAAAGTTCACGCGATCTACTGATTCAGTCGACCTCCTTAATGCAATGTATGTTAGTGTCATGAATCCATCATGTATGCAAATAATCCTATTATAACACGTAAGTTCTATATGTGTGCACAGTCATTTCTCCAAATGCAGCATCCGTATGATGATACATCCATTTTCATCCATAAAAAGAAGAAAAATGCACACATATCCATATGCAGTATGAGAGTGATTGAGCCGATCTAGTGCCTAATGTATATGCATCCACGAGCAACCACTAGCAAACACTTGCATCCACTTGTATCCATCAAACATAACATGTCTCAAACACATGTTTATGTCCATGGGATTTCTACCTAAAGGTTGATAGGATATACTTAAATGATAGAAACAAGCACGAATAAAAGTTCTGGAAAGGAAGTTAAGAACATACCCTTAAAAAGAAAAGGGTATGAAGCGCGGATCTTGTCTTTGGTATCCCAAGTTTCATCCTCTTGGTTTTCTCCCCATTGATCTTTCATCAACTTGACTTCTCTGTTGCATAGCTTCTTAACTTCTGATCCAAGAATACGGGTAGGAACTCGTCTAACTGTCGCCTCCCATTCCACCTCTACTTCCTCCAATATACTTGGCTCAACTACTTCTGCGGTGTTATGCAAGCACTTCCGCAAATGAGAAGTGTGGAAAACATTATGAACGCCGGATAGTCACTCTGGTAGCTTTACTCTATATGCCACCTGTACAATCCCTTTCTGTTATGGGAAACGGCCCTACAAATCTTAGTGCCAATTACCCTACAGATCCAAAGCGAACCACATTTCTTAATGGTGATATCTTAATGAAAACCATGTCTCCTACCTAAATTCAGTGTCAGTCCTTCTCTTTTCTGCGTAGGAGTTCTGCCTATCCTGAGCTGTCTTCGTTCGCCGTCTAATAAGATCAACCTTTTCAGAAGTTTCTCTAAACATATGTGGTCCAAGTAGAAGTCCTTCTGTAGACTCCCACCAAAAAGTCATTATCTACAGGGTCGTCCGTACAATGCTTCAAAGGGTGCCATGCCAATGCTAGCTTGATAACTGTTATTGTAGTCGAACTCTACTAAAGGTAGATCCTCTTCCCAAGTCCCTATGAAGTCTAGGATACATAGTCTTAAAAGAATCCTCAAGAACTCCATTCACCCTTCCGTCTGACCATCGGCCTGACGGTGGTAAGCGGCACTCAAACACAACTGTGTAGCTAATGCTTCTTGCAAGCTCATCCAAAATTCACTGGTAAAAATGGGGTCACGATCACTTACGATACTGGAAGGTACTCTATGTAGACGGACTATCTCACGAACGTAAACTGCTGCCAACCATGTTTCCATCCTCTTACTCTTAATTGGGATGAAATGAGCGCTCTTAGTAAGCCTGTCTACTACAACCCAGATACTGGGGTTGCCCTTCCTTGATCTAGGCAAACCATCAATGAAATCCATAGAGACACACTCCCACTTCCACTGTGGGACCTCCAAAGGATAAAGAAAACAACCGGACTTCTTTTTCTCAGCTTTGACTTGCTGACAAATCAAACATTGAGAAACAAACGCCGCCACATCTTTCTTCATCCTAGCCCAAAAGAAAACCCTCTTAATATCCCTATACATCTTATCATCACCTAGATGAATAGTCATCTTAGAATGATGGGCTTCCTCTCAGACTGTCTTCAACAAACTCCCATTTCGGGGAACACAATGCCTTCCATCTCATCGCAACCACCCTCTATCGTCCATGGAATATCTATTGAGGTGACTAGAAGTCTCCCATTTACTGAGCCTATCCAAGTTGTCTGAAATCTGTGGATCCTCTCGTTGTGAAGCTCCTATCTAATCCATAAGAGTAGGTCATACTTCTAGTGATGCCAATAAACCATGTATAAACTCGCTGGTGGGTCTAAAATCAAAAGTCGATATGAACTCCAAACTTTTCCTTTCCACAAACAGATGACTTATGGCTATCCTCTGCCTACTCAGTGCATCTTCCACCACATTACCCTTGCCAGGGGTATAAGCAATCTTGAAGTCATAAGATGCTAAGAACTCCATCCACCTTTGTTGCCTTAAATTAAGATCCTTCTACGAGAATAAGTACTTGGGAGATTTATGATCGGTGTACAACTCATACTTCTCTCCAAATAAATAATGGCGCCACGTCTTAAGCACGAATACTATAACATCTAGCTCTAAATCATGGGTAGGGTAGGGTAGTTCTTCTCATGAACTCTTAGCTGTCTACCCCCATAAGATACTATCCTTCCCTCTTGCATCAGAACCGCACCAAGCCCTATGCCACATGCATCAGTGTATACTGTAAACACTTTATTCCCATCAGAAAAGGTCATGACTGGGGCTGTTGTCAGAGCCCTCTTCAATCGTTGGAAAGCATCGTCACATCTACATCCCAAGAAAATGTCATATTCTTCTTTGTTAGCCTGGTGAGTGGGGCTGATATCTTTGCGAAGCCCTTAATGAACTTCCTACAATACCCTGTCAATCCAAAAAAACTTCTCACCTCCGTTGCATTCTTTGGGATCTTCCAATCTTGAACTGCAACTACCTTTGCGGGATTTACTGCTATCCCATCTTTAGAGACCACATGCCCTAGAGATCGCACCTCTTTTCTCCAAAAATGGCATTTAGAGAATTTCGCATTAAGCTGATGCGCACGCTGAGTTTTCAAAACTTCCCTTATATGCAAGGCATGCTCTTCCTCGCTCTTCGAGAAAATTAAGATATCATCAACAAATACCACAACAAATTTATTTAGGAACTCTTGAAACACCCTACTCATCAGATCAACAAAATAGGCGAGTGCATTCGTCAACCCAAAAGGAATAACGAGCTATTCAAAGAAACCATCTAAAGTCCCAAAAGTGGTCTTGTTTATACCATCCTCGACCACCCTCAACTTATGAAAACCCATGGGCAAGTCTAACGGAGAGAAAACATATGCACCAATGAGTTGGTTAAACAGATCATCTAACCTCGGGAGTGGGTGCCTGTTCTTCTTGTGGAGTTTATTCAACTCCCTGTAGTCTACACATAAGCGAAGCGAACCATCCGCCTTATTCGCGAATACCACTGGAGCACCCCATTCAGATATGCTTGACCTAATAAACCGTTTCTTAAGTATTTCCCCTACTTGCTTGCTAAGCTCCCTCCTTTCTCTTGATGCCATATGGCGCGCATGCAATGCGACTGGCTTTGCATTGTCCACGAAGTATATATGAAAATGGATCTCGTGCCTCGGAGGTAATCCCCGAACCTCATCAGAAACATCAAGATACTCACGAACTAATGGTACAGATCATCGATAGATGCATCAAGTGACTCTAGGAACTAAGCACGATAGACCCCTTTGGGTCACCAGATATCTCGAAGGTCCTCCCATGGCAGGTCAAAAGTCTAACGACCCTCTTCTCACAATCCAGAATGGAACCATACATGGCTAGCCAATCCATCCTTAGAATCAATCCATTGCCCGTGAAACCAAGAAAATATGCATCGCATTCAAATTCGACACCTAACACAGATATTTTTAAACCCCGACAAATCATAGATAAATGAGTCGTACCACCAACGGGGTTTGAGACAACAATGGGATCCACTACCATACTAGTACTAAGGTACAGAGACTCAACCACAGAATCAAATATAAAGGAACATGGAGCACCCGAATCAAAAAGAGTTCAAACTGGATGATTGGAAAGAGAAATCAAACCTTCAACGGAAAATTTCCTATCTCAATCTGGAGCACTTGTCGCGAGAGCATGCACTTGCCCTCCAAAAGTTCCTGCCCTTTGACATTGTCCTTTCTTCTTTGGGCACTCCTTAGAAAGGTTTCTGACCTCTTCACAACTGAAGCAAGCATTCTTCCTTCTTGTGCAGTCCTTGACCAAGTGACCCTCTCGTCCACAATTACGGCACTTCCTCTTATCCTTAGCCATGTCGTTCTTTCCTCCCTTCTTTTCTTGTTGCTGTTGTCATTTCATTGGCCACACTTCCTTATTTTGTGTTTCCTCCGCCTTACTTTCTTTCATGTCGCCTTTGTCTTCCTCATGCATCAATGCCATATCAAACGAGCCTCTCAAAAGTTGCCCCCATCGGAATATGAGACATAGCTAACCCATGAAGGGGTTCATTCAATCCTATAGCAAATTGCAAAAATTTCTTATGCAGAGTATCCACTAGCCCCAATCCAAACTTCACCAGTTGGTTAATTTGTTAACATACTCTTTGACTGTCATGCCTCCTTGCTTGAGTGCTAGAAACCTTTCCATTTGCATACTTTTCTCATCATGACAAAGAAACTTCATTTCAAACCTCTATCGAAAATCATCCCAAGTCTCCGCTGGATGCCCTGCTTGCATCACTTCCTATCAGAATGAAGCGTCTTCTTTCAGCAGCCAAGCGACTCAATGAATCTTCCTATGATCATCAACTTCGAAAATTCCAAACAAGTCCTCTGTCTATTTAAGCCAATTCCTTGCTTCTACGAAAGTTTTGGTTCCTCGGAATGGCTTTCCACTCATAGCACCGAAATCTTTGCAGATCTTAGAGAAATTATCTACTCGTGGAGGAGGAGGATGAGGAACAATGGGTGCAACTGAGGGAGGTACGTTTGCTGGAACACCGGCAGGCGCCATGACCTCTAGATACCTATGGAACCAGCCTGGTATCGTAACGCCCTCAGAAATATTTGGTTCCCCAAACATGCTGAAAAGAATGGAAAAGGGATTTAGATAGAGAATCGAAAGACATTATATATGGTTTGGGGAATATGTTTTCAAAACAGACTTTTCTTTTAAAAATGCTTTCTTTTTATAACCTTTTTGAAGATAATTTTCAAAATCTTTTATCCGATCTGGTAACCTCCGGCTCTGATACCCAGTGTGACACCCCCCATCCGTTAATGTCACCCATTAAGAGAATGCATTAACTATCGTGAAGCATTATAGGTAAACAGAAACAGAAACATTACAAGACATATATAAAACAACAACAGAATTTAAAACTTTTTATTAAGAATAAAACATCGCGGTTCAAAACATAGTTACATCATAAGTCTGAAATACATAAAACCAAGTACATTAGCTTAAAATTTCTGTCTTGTACCTAAATCATCAGACTACAATAATAAAAGAAGCATAAACCCCAAAAAACATAGCCATAGTAGAGAGAGATATGAGATCAAGTAGTACATCTAAGCGGCTCAAAGCAAGATGAAAGCAAAATCTTGCTCAAGCTTGAGTATTCCCACCCTGAGAACCTGAGGGGAACAGAAGAGAAAGAAGAGGAAACAAAATGGATCAGACATAAAGTCTGGTAAGTCCATTTACTTTTAGCATATAAATAAGTAAAAATATCATGACAGGCATATAAAGCAGATAAGAGAGATAACATCATAAAAAGGCAGGTATGACAAGGTAAACAGGATAAACATGATAGAATGTATTGTGCTTCTCTAGTACTTTCTATTTCTCTGCAGCAATACTAGTATAACCAACTGAGATGATCCCAACAAATATAAGATGGTAGACTTAGGCGTACTTCTAGTGAGTGGTTTGACCCCATACAATCAACAGGCAGCCCAACATACCGGAGTTACCCTTAAGGATAATAACGGGCTCCTAAAACTACCAAAGTCTAGATGTACCCTAATTTCCACCCAATTGATCGGCTCCCTACTCCGTAGATACCCTGTGCTGGCCCCATAGTAGGATGTTTCACTTCCTAAAGTAGCGACTCTTCATTTTCAGGATGTGCACAATCATATCTACTGATGTCACAAATGTCTAAACCTCCTCTGCCGAACCAATGCATGCACATGACCACGTTGGAAAGCGCAACCCACACCACCCCTTCGTTTGGATCTCTTACAATCAGCCCAGTAAGCGTGCCCTGACTCCGACCTATTTCGGAGTACTCGTTCGATACCTATATATGGGTTACTAACTGAAACGGGTCTCATACACAAGATGATACAAGCTTCCT
This sequence comes from Allium sativum, assembly GCA_030737875.1. Taxonomy (NCBI): domain Eukaryota; kingdom Viridiplantae; phylum Streptophyta; class Magnoliopsida; order Asparagales; family Amaryllidaceae; genus Allium; species Allium sativum. Next base: position 158,179,174 of record CM060912.1, read on the forward strand.
CCTACGATTGCGTCCCCACTAGGTTTTCCATAGGTTATGCCATACTAGAGTAAAAGATTGCATAACCCCATAAGTTAAGTTTGTGGTCCTATATATAAATATTTCCCACCACCCTAAGATTTATTTAACCCACACACTATTTTAACAAGTTTTCTTAACCCCTACTCAAGTTAACATGTTCATACAATTGCTATGGATTCAACAAGGTTAATTATTCAATCTCATTTTCATATATTCATTTATGGTTATAATGCACTAGACCTCCCACATTAAGCCCACAATTTATGGATGCTGGTTATGCCGGTTGGTTTTGGGCAGACTTCTTCTAAAAGTCGTGCTTAACCTCGTGCCTTAGCACGTTTCATGTTTATGCACGTAGACCTCTCACATTAGAATCAGCACTTGTGGTCGCTGGATATGCTGGGAGGTTCTGGGAAGACTTCCACCACAAATGTAATCTAACCTCGTGTCTTGGCGCGGTTACAGTTTCTAATTACTGTAATTCCAGGCATTTCCATTATTAACCAATTATTCCCATGTCATTATAGGTTTTCATGCCCCTTTCCCAAGTCATGTTCATAATGAACCATGCCTCAAATTAAGGTCTTTAATCAAAATTTTGGTTTATTCCCAAAATCCATATATTCATTCAAGTTATGATCAAATTTCCCAATACAAATTATGCCCCAATTTTGACGTTTTCCCCTCGTTCCCAATTTAACGCATTTACATATCTCAGTCGTATGCCTAGGCTCGAAGGTAGCCTGGCTATAAAACAAAAGGGAAAAGAAGGACGGAAGAGAACAGAAGTAATCACAATAACAAGATTGACATATGATGGTAAAATAGGCATAGCAACTAATAAAAATATAGTGACAAAGTTGGGCATAATGATAAGATATGCATAAAGGAATAAATCTGATGAATATGTGATAATAAAACTATTTAGGTATAGTGTCATGGTCATAAACAGGCATGATGAGATCTAAGTAGTGAACTATATTTACAAATAATGGCAGATCTGACATGATAAATAGGCATAAGCTTAGACTTAGTTCATAGTTACGTCAGAATAACTTAGATACATAGCTTATGACAGACCTGATATGATTCAAATAGTCACAGACTTAGATCCAATTTACAGTCATGTCAAGATTAACTTTTAAGTATTTAGATCTAAAATTAATGTAGATTCATTGTGATTGGATCTAGAAATTAGAAGGAAGATTGCAGATATTGAATCACAAATCTCTAAACTTGAATGACTTGATTGCTGATAAACAAAAGGCTTGATTTAATCTGGGCAGAGGCAGCATCTAGTCATCCATTGTTTTTTAGAGTGAATAAAACAATGAGAATGGGGTTATATATATAGCCATTAGAAAACCCTAAAAACTGCCTAGATTAGCGAGGGGGTCGACCCCCCTTGGTGTGTTGACCCAGGGGTCGACACCCCATTATCGGGTGGGCCCATGGGTCGACAGCCCATTGATGGGGTCGACACCCCATTGACGGGGTCGACACTCATGGGCGGGAATTTTACAGCTCCCTTTTTTGCTCGAATTTGAACTGTTTTGAATTTCAGGACTTATTTTATTCATATATATTCTTCTTACGTGTATACAAACTTCAAACCTTAATAACTTCTTCATACGGTGTCCGTTTTACGCCAATCAGGTGTCTATTTTGACTAGAATTCCGAGACAAACGCAATGGCGGTTTCTTTTTCACTTAATCCTGAATATTTAATTAAATATTCTTTAATTTATCATTTTAGTGTTGTTAAAATTACGGGTTGTTAAAATTACGGGGTGTTAAAAATCCCTCCTATGGGTGTCGACCAAATCAAGTGGTTATCGACCCCTGGGTCGACACAACAAGGGGGGTCGACCCCCATATGTAGATCTAGGCAGATTTCTGTTGTTTTTGCATGTAGACTGATTTCTGTGCAAGATTCGTTGGCTTTTGGCCATAAATAAGACCTCATTTCTCTTGGTTTTTACACACCATAAACAATGGAGAACTAGATGCTGCCTCTGCCCAGATTAAATTAAGCCTTTTCTTCTTCAACAATTAAGTCATTCAAGTTTAGAGATCTGTGACTCAATATCTACAATCTCTCTTCTATTTCTTAGATCCAATCACAGTGAGTCTACGTTATTTTTAGATTTAAATACTTAAAAGTTAATCTTGACATGACTAAAAACTGGATCTGAACCTATGACTATTTGAATTATATAAGATTTGCCATAATGTGTGTATCTAAATTATTCTAACATGACTATAAATTAGATCTAAGCCAGTGACTAATGAATCATGTCAAATCTATCATTATTTGTAGATCTAATTCACTATTTAAATCTCATCATGCATGTTCCTGTTATGTTAGTGGTTAAATCACTGCTATTGTCACAACAGATCTGTTATTAGTTGGGTATCTAATTCATTTTTTAGATCTCATCATGCCTGTTTATGATGTCCCTATTATGTTAGAATTAGTTCGACTATCACATGTTCATCAGATCCGTTTCTATATGCCCAACTTTGTCACTATATGTTTATTAGTTGTTATGCCTATTTTTTCCATTATATGTCTATCTTGTTATTATGTTCTTTTTTGTCCTCTTCCCTTCTTTTTTCCTTTTATTATTACAACCAGGCTACTTCGAGGATAGGCATGCCACTGAAATATGCGAACGCGTGAAATTAGGAACGAGGGGAAAACGTTAAAATTGAGCCATAACTTGTACTGGGAAATTTGGGCATAACTTGAATTAAAAATATGAATATGGATTAGGGGCATAAACCAAAACTATGATTAAAGACCTTAATTTGGAGCATACGGTTCATTATGAACATGACTTGGGAAAAGGGCAAGAAAACCTATAATGACATAGGAATAATTAGTTAATAATGGAAATGCCTAGAATTACAGTAATTAGAAACTGTAACCGTGCTTAGACACGAGGTTATATTACACTTGTGGTGGAAGTATGCTCGGAATTGATCGGCATATCCAGTGACCACAAGTGGTGAATCTAACATGAGGGGTCTAAGTGCATAAACACATGACATTATAAGACACGAGGTTAAGTACGACTTGTGGAAGAAGTCTTCCCGAACCCGCCCGGTATATCCAGCATCCACAAGTTGTAGGATTAATGTGGGAGGTCCATCACACTATAACCATAAATGAAAATATGGTAATGAACTGGAATACTTAACCTAGTTGAATCCATAGGGATTGTATGGACATGTTAACTTGAGTAGGGGTGAATTAAACTTGTATGAATCAGCGGGAGGGTTAAGTATAACTTGGGTTGGTGGGTAATATTTATATATAGGCCCACAAACTTAACCTATGGGGTTATGCAATCATTTTACTCTAGTATGGCATTACCTATGGAAAACCTAGTAGCAGGGATACAAACCTAGGGGGAGCTTGTATCATCTTGTATGTGGGACCTGTTTCAGTCAGTAACCCATATTTAGGTATCGAACAAGTAATTCGAACTAGGTCGGAGTCAGGGACCGCTTATTGGGTTGATTGTAAGAGATCCAAAAGAGGAGGACGGTGTAGGCAGCGTGTTCCGACGGGGTCATGTGCATGCATGGGTCCAGGATAGGAGGTTTAGACACCGTGACATCAGTAGATATGGTTGTGCACATCCTGAAAATAAAGGGTTTCCACTTTAGGAAGTGATACATAGTACTTTGGGGCCATTATAGGGTGTCTACGGAGTAGGGAGCCGATCGATTGGTGCAGTAATTAGGGTACATCAAGACTCTGGTATGTTTAGGACCCTGTTAATATCCTTAGGGATAACTCCGGTATGCTTAGTAGGGCTGCCCGTTGATTGTGTGGGGTTAAACCTCTCACTAGAAGTATGCCTAAGTCTACCATCTTATAGTTGTTGGGTTTATCTCATTCTGGTTATACTAGTATTGGTGCATAGAAAGAGAAAGTAGTAGAGAAGTGCAATGCCTGTTCTATTCAATTTATCCTATTTACCTTGTCATACCTTCCTTTTATGATGTTCTCCCCCTTATCCACATTTTATGCCTATCATGGTGCTTTTGCTTATTTTTATGATAAAAGTGATTGGACTCGCAAGACTTTATTCTGACCTATTTTGTTTCCTCTTCTTTCTCTTCTGTTTCCCCTAGGTTCTCTGTAACAGCTCGCATTTTTACGAATTGGAAGATCATAAAATATTTTTATTTTATTCCCTAAGGGTTGGATCATTCTCATATTTTAGTATGTTGCTTACGGGGATGTGAGACATGTCCATAATTTTTACCGATTCTGTTTGTGACCATTTTGCCCATGTCAGTCTTGTGTAGGGCATAACATTTGACTCAGGTCGAATCAGAGGGTGAGACCTGTGCCATTGAAAAGGAATTGATGATTGCCTTTCCGTAGATTGGTTACATTAAAGATTTGGCTCAGCGACTTGGGAGAAATCGCTGTTTTAAGGTTTTCCAGTTGGCTGTTCAGGTTTGGAGAGCCTATTAGTGGGATGGTGGAATCCTATAAATAGGGAGTGAGAGTGGAGGAAAAAGGTTTACTTTCCCATTCTCTCATTTGGAGGAATTGGTTTCCTTCTTCCTCTAACACCTTTCCACCATTAAAAATCCAAATCTAAGGAGGGAAATCATAGATCTACACCATTGGAGGCTAGATCTACATTATTTCAAAGGTGAATTCATCGGATTGAGGAGTTTGGTTCGAATTGCTCACTGTCCGGATTCATAATTCTATCATTTTAGCTTGTATTAGAGAATTGGTGAGTGGATTACATCTCTCACATGGATTAAATAAGGGTATGAGTAGTAGATCATGTTTTTCATCAAATTCAAGAGTTTTTCCTTAGATCCATGCATTGGAAAGTTCATTTTCACAGAGATCACCCTAGGATCTGATTTAGCAAGCTTAGATAGGTAATTTCTATGATATTTCATATGAATGTGCAAGTTTGATTCATGGTTTTTGTTCATATGCATATTTGTGGTGATTTTGGTGAATTTGACATTATCATGGATAGAATTGTCATATTGATGATATTTTTGATTTCATAACATACTTTTAATCCTTTTGGATGAATTGGATAAGTTAGTTTCGTTGGATTTATCGTTTAGCAAAGTTTTGGTTGAAATCAGAGTTGAATTGCAATATGTAGGTTTTGGATCGGACCAAAGTTGGGTCGGACCAAAGTTAGGTCGAACCAAAGTTGGATCGGACCAAAGTGGATCGGACCAAAGTTGGGTCGGACCAAAGTTGGGTCGTACAAAGTTGGGTCGGACTGAAGTTGGATCGAACCAAAATGGATAGGACCAAAGTTGAGTCGGACCGAAGTTGGGTCGGACCGAAGTTGGATCGGACCAAAGTGGATCAGACCGAAGTTGGGTCAGACCGAAGTTGGGTCGGACCGAAATTGGTAGGACTAAAGTTGGGTCGGACCAAAGTTGGGTCGACATAAGTTAGGTCGGATCAAAGTGGATCGGCCTATTCTGGTCAGCCATTTTTGGTCAGCCCTTTTTGCTATTTTTTGTTGGCTATTTCTGGTCAGACACTTCCGATGATGATGTGACTTCAAAGTGAATTCAATTGGGAAGTTTAAAAGTGTTGAAAAGTGTTTATTGTTCATTGTATGCAACAAATGGGGAGACAACTCAAGGATGTATTGAGTTCGTGTGAAGTGACAGTTCTAAGGTGTTCTGAGTTAATTAATAGTCATAATTGATAACGACTAGAGAGGAGAAGGCCGATGAATTATCGTTGTCGTAGTTTCTAGCGGACTCAAAGCAGAGATACAATTGAGGACCAATTGTAGGTCAAGTTCCTTGGGCGTCGTGTATGGCCTAGACACGTGTTGAGTATAGTGTGTAGCATGTGTTGAGTATAGAATGTGGAGTTTTGCTAGAATCAGGGCGTCGTGTATGGTCCTTGAAAATTTACGGGAAATTGTTAGCTAGTCATACGATAACGAAGTTTCCAAAGCAAGGTTGGTAGTGATAGCTAGAGTCAGTCATGGACGTTTGAATGCATGTTGTGATCATGATTGAGTTGCTTTGCCATATATGAATGGATGCTTTAATTGCCATGACTGAATTGTTATTTCTTTGGGTGTATGGATATTAAAGTCTATGACTGTCATGTAATAGGGAAGGAAATTGAGAGTTCTTCTCTGAAGCTGGGTAGATTAATGGATTATTTACCCATTCTCATATACTTTATAGATGAAGTTTGTTAGCTGTTTTATCGCTCACTAAGATTGTTGTCTGACTCAAGGTTTTATGTTTCCTCTTATTACCTTGGGCTATTCATCCGGTTGTAGATGGGTAGACTGAGTAACAGGTGGCATATATTGCTTTAGTGAGGACGACGATGCTGATCGATGGCGAGAAGGAGGCTCACGTACCTGTTTTATTACTGTTTGGTATTTGTTTCCGTTGTTTTCTATTTCTCTGAGTGTTATAGTGAGGCAAATTATACAAACACTATTGTTGTTATCCACATGTATGGGAAATACTTTCGAGTTATCATGAAAGTTTAGTGTTATCTGCTTCACTATCACTACCTATTGTATATGTTCTATTATATTTTATCCTTTCATTGTGAGTTTATGATAGATTTCATTTATCTACCATACCTTGATGATCGTCCATAGCTGCCTGGCACACCTTTCAAAGTAATATTCCTCATGTATAGTGCGGGGGCTGTGGATAGTCGTCACATTTGGTATCAGAGCTCTAGTTAACGATTTTAGCCAAAGTTCTAAGACGTGATCACGTATGAGATACGTACTTGTAGATTTCAGTTGGATGCTTACTATATATATTAACATATATAGTAGTAGCGTTTTTATTCTTTAGCAGTTTTTCTTGGAAGTGGCTAATAATTTTAAATTGCAAATTTAGAATGAGTAGGTGATCATCAAGACACACTGCTAGGGAAGCTAATACTGGAAGTGGTAATGGTAGGGCATAAGTCTACTCGGCCGTGTTTGAAGCTATGATTGAAGCATGCCTTCGAAGGAACCCCGCTCCAGTGGCAGTTGCAGTTGATGTTGGAGTCCAAGTGCTTAGAGCTATAGAAATTGCAAAGCTATTCAAAGACTTTTCTTTATTGGGAGGAAAACAGTTCAAAGGCACAGAGCCAGTTGAAGAAGTCCAAAGGTGGATGGATACTTGTGTATTGATTTTCAAAGACATGGGCATTGATGATGCAACAAAGAGGAAGCTTGCACCAAGGCAGTTAGTGGGCAAAGCAATGGACTGGTGGAACCCTGTCACACTTGAGACCCCTGAATAGGATATTTCATGGGAGTTGTTCCAAGCTAAGTTTGAAGAAAAATTTATCTCCATACTGCAGAAGTCTGTTCTGTTTAAGAATGAGAAGTTTGTCTTGGGATTGTCTTTATTAAAAGAATAAGAAGTTTGTCTTGGGATTGGATGAATATCTTGGGGATCGGCTTGTAGATCACCTCGATGATAGCTTTGAGAAGATCGTCGAAAAGGCTTTGAGGCATGAAAGTCTGTTCCCTAAGAAGAGTCTGTTGTTGCACCTAAGGAGGAACAGAAGCCGCAGCAGGGTGGTAATAATAAGAAAAAGAAGCAACAACAACAGAAAGGAAAGGATGGCCAAAGAAGCAGAAGGGATAAGTGACTTGCTTCAATTATTGGCACAATGGCCATTTTGTTAGTGAATGTAAGAATCCTAAAGTTGAGAAGAAGTGCTTCAAGTGTGGGAAGCTAGGACATGAGAAGAAAGACTGTCCAGAATCAGCCAAAGGGAAGCAAGTGGTTAAGGCGTATGCTTTAGGGACAGTGCCATCTTCTACCAAAACTCCTACTGCTGAGGAGAAGGGAAAGGGTGTCGTGGTGCAAGGTACTCTTTCTGTTCATGGTGTTTCAGTTCGAGTTTTTTTTATACTGGAGCATCTCATTCATTCATTTGCAATGAGCTTGTGTGCCGCTTGGGTTTGGAACCCAAGATATGTGATAGACCTTTCCCAGTAACTAATCCAATTAGGGGTTAGTCAAATCTTTGCATGATTTGCCGAGGTCTAGTGTTGTCGAGTCATGATTGCTCTTTTGTGTGTGATTGCTTTGTTCTTAACTTCGTTGGGTTTGGGATCATCTTGGGCATGGATTGGCTCAAGAGGTATGCGGCAAGGGTGAATTGCGAGAAGCTAGAGGTGAGAGTTGGGGATATGGAAGGGCGAAAGGTGTTGATAAAGTGTAAGAATGAATAGGGTGTCTTCGTCAGCTATCTATATTCGCTTGTGATTCCACGAGAAGACTTGTCATCTGTACTGATCGCTAATGAATATGAGGATGTCTTTGACAAGGTCAAAGGGTTGTAACCGCATCGTGAGATCGAGTTTAGGATCGATTTGGTCGAGGGTATTAGACCAATTGTTATGCCTTTTAGGCGGATGACGCCTAAGGAACATCGAGATTTGGAGGTGCAAGTTTGTGACCTTCTAAGAAAGGGATTCATTCGGAAAAGTGTTTCCGAATGGGGTGCACCGATCGTGTTTGCAACCAAGGTAGACGGCTCGTTAAGATTATGTGTGGACTATCGTGAGCTGAACAAGGTGACTAAGAAGAGCAAGTATCCGTTGCCAAAGGTTGATGACTTATTTGATCAGCTTCACAAAGCCAAAGTGTTTTCTCAGATGGATTTGGCAACGAGATTTCACTAATTGAGGGTAACCAAGGATAGTGTGACAAAAACTTCTTTTAGGACACCATCTGATTTCTTCGAGTGGTTGGTGATGACATTTGGGTTGACTAACGCGCCAGCGTATTTAGTAGATCTTATGAATAGGGTATTCAGAGATCAGTTAAATAAGTTTGTGCTTGGGTTCGTGGATAATATTTTGGTTTACTCCAGGAATGAGGAAGAACACAAGACACACTTGAGAGTTGTGTTAGAGATCTTGCGAAAGCATCAATTGAAGGATGTGTTCTCAAAGTGTCACTTCTGGAAGGATGAAGTGAGGTTCTTAGGTCATATTGTTTTTGGAAATGGGATAGCGGTTGACCTAGCTAAGGTGGCAGCAATTCAGGACTGGGATAGACCTAAGAATGCGACAGATGTTTGGAGTTTCCTTGTGTTGGCAGGATATTATCGACAGTTTATCAAGGATTTCTCCAAGATAGCTACACCATTGACTGGATTAACGAAGAAGAGCCAAGTGTTCACATGGGATGCGAAGTGTGAACAAGCGTTCGAAATCCTGAAGGACAGATTGATAAGTGCTCCTGTGTTGACTATTTCAAGTGGGAATGAAGAGATGGTGGTATATGCCGATGCATGTGGTATTGGGCTTGGAGCAGTGCTAATGCAAAAGAATAAGGTCGTAGCCTATGCGAGTAGACAACTAAAGCCGCATGAGAAGAATTACCCAACTCATGATTTGGAGTTGGCAGCGATTGTGCTTGCTCTGAAGATGTGGAGCCATTACCTGTTAGTAGTCTGATTCGAGTTGTTTACGGATCACAAGTCATTGAAGTATCTTTTCTACCAAAAAGATTTGAATCTTCGGCAGCAACGATGGTTAGAGTTTCTGGCATCATATGATTTTGATACAGCCTATACTCCTGGTAAAGGTAAAGCAGTTGCAGATGCGTTGAGTCGAAGACACGCAAGTTTGGGAGTGATGTTTTCGGAATGGAATAGCCTTGAGTATTTGGCAAGGTTTGATTTCAGGCCAAAATGTGAGTTGGAACCTGAAATGTTGGCAAGCTTATCGATAAGACCTACTCTCATCAAAAGAATTGGCAGGAGCCAAAATCGAGATGCAAAGCTTGTTAAGTTTATCCAGAAGATAAAGAGTTCGAAGTTGATCGAGAAGGTTGGCGTGGAAAGCAAGGGCGATTAGTTGTTCCAGATATTGATGGATTGAGAGATGAGGTTCTGAGAGAATGTCATCACTCGAAGTTGATGATTCGTCCCGGTGGCAACAAGATGTATCAGGACATGAAGCGAGTCTACTATTGGGAGGGGATGAAGCGAGATATTGGAAAGTTCATTTCCAAGTGCATTGGAAGTTCCTACATGAAGTGAGTGGTTTGCTTCAGCCATTGCAAGTTCCTACATGAAAGTGGGAACGTATCAATGGATTTTATCGATGGACTACCTAGAACTAGGACAGTAAATGAAGGGATCTGGGTCATTGTGGATTGCATGACCAAAAGTGCAAGATTCATTCTTGTCAAGTCAACTAAGACAACGTCGAAGCTGGCTGAACTTTATGTGAAATAGATTGTTAGATTCCATGGCGTCTCAAAGAGTATAGTGAGTGATCGAGATCCGTTATTCACTAGTGGATTTTGAAAGAGTTTGCAAGAAGCTTTGGGAACTGAGTTGTGCTTGAGTACGACATATCGTCCCCAAACTGATGGTCAGACCGAGAGAGTCAATCGAGTATTGGAAGATCTCCTAAAAGCTTGTCTATTGGACTTTGGGGGACCATGGGAGGACCATCTACATCTCATTGAGTTTGCATATAACAATAGCTACCAGTCCAGCATTGGGATGGCACCATATGAGGCGTTGTATGGGAGACCGTGCAATTCTCTGGCATGTTGGTTAGAAACTGGAGATAAATTGGTACTTGGGCCTGAAATGATAAGAGAGAACTTGGATTGTATCGAGATCATTTGGCAACAAATGAAGGCAGTCCAAGATTGTCAGAAAAGTTATGCCGATAAGCGTCGTAAGGATTTGAAATTCGACATTGGTGATATGGTTTTCGTGTAGGTTTCTCCGTTGAAGCATATGGTGAGATTTGGAAGTAAAGGAAAGTTAGCTCCTAGGTTCGTTGGACCATTTTCGATAGTCGAGTGAGTTGAAAAGCTTGTATATAGATTGGAGTTACCTGAGAAGATGTCGAGTGTGCATAATGTGTTCCATGAGTCATTTATACGGAAGTCCGTACATGATTCGAATGACGTGGTATCTCTCGAGTATTATGAAGACCTAGAAGTGGAAACCGCAGTTGCGAGACCTCGTAAGCCGCTTCGTGTTGTGGAGAATGACACGAAACAACTTAGGAGGAAGATGGTTAAGCTAGTCAGGGTACAATGGAGTGAAGATGGCGATGATTGTACGTGGAAGATGGAAGAGGGAATGAAGGCGACTCATCCAGAACTCTTCGTCGGTAGGACCCATTAATATCGAACCATCGTTATATAGTTGTATCTTATTAATTGTTTGATAGAATTCCACGTGCTAGGATTAGGCTATGGATGCATGGCTTGACTGATGCTAGTTTGGAAGATAGAATTGGCTTCTCATGGATGATAGGCATGCAGAATTGTTGTGTTTACTTGGAATTTCGGGGGTGAAATTCTCAAGAAGGGAGAATGTAATAGCCCGCATTTTTATGTATTGGAAGATCATAAAATATTTTTATTTTATTCCCTGAGGGTTGGATCATTCTCATCTTTTATTATGTTGCTTATGGGGATGTGAGACATGTCCATAATTTTTACAGATTTTATTTGTGACCATTTTTCCTCTTTCAGTCTTGTATAGGGCATAACTTTTGACTTAGGTCAAATTAGAGGGTGAGATATATGCCATTGGAAAGGAATTGATGATTCCTTACTGTATATTAGTTACATTAAGGATTTGGTTCAGCGGTTTGGGAGAAATTGTTGTTTTAAGGTTTTTCAGTTGGCTATTCAGGTTTGGAGTGCCTAATGGACTGAATTGGGGAGGCCCATTAGTGGGCTGGTGGAATCCTATAAATAGGGGGTGAGAGTGGAGGGAAAAGGTTTACTTTCCCATTCTCTCATTTGGAGGCATTGATCTGCTTCTTCCTCTAACACCTTTCCACCATTAAAAATCCAAATATAAGGAGGAAAATCATAGATCTACACCGTTGGAGGCTATATCTACATCATTTCAAAGGTAAATTCATCGGATCGAGGAGTTTGGTTCGAATTGCTCACTGTCTGAATTCATAATTCTATCATTTTGGCTTGTATTGGAGAATCGGTGAGTGGATTACATCTCTCACATGGATTCAATAAAGTGTATGAGTGGTAGTTCATGTTTTTCATCAAATTCAAGTGTTTTTCCTTAGATCCATGCTTTGGTAAGTTCATTTTCATGGAGATACCCTAGGATCTGATTTAGAAGGTTTAGATAGATAATTTCTTTGATATTTCATACGAATGTGCAAGTTAGATCCATGGTTTGTATTCATATGCACATTTGTGGTGATTTTGGTGAATTTGACATTATCATGAATATAATTGTCATATTGATGATATTGTTGATTTCATAACATGCTTATAATCCTTTTGGATGAATTGGATAAGTTAGTTTCGTCAGATTTATCATTTAGCGAAGTTTTGGTCGAAATCGGTGTTGAATTGCAATATGTAGGTTTTGGATCGGACCAAAGTTGGATCGCACCAAAGTTGGTTCGGACCAAAGTTGGGTTGGACTAAAGTTGGGTCGGACTAAAGTGGATCGGACCAAAGTTGGGTCGGACCAAAGTTGGGTCGGACTAAAGTTGGATCAGACCAAAGTTGGGTCGGACCAAAGTTGGGTCGGACTGAAGCTGGATTGGACCAAAGTTAGATCGAACCGAAGCTGGGTCGGACAGAAGTTGAGTCGGACCGAAGTTGGGTCGAAGCGAAGTTGTGCTAGACCGAAGTTGGGTCGGATCGAAGTTGGGTCAGATCAAAGTGGATCGGCCTATTCTGGTCAGCCATTTCTGGTCAACCATTTTTTCCATTTCTGGTCGGCTATTTCTGGTCGGACACTTCCGGTGATGATGTGACTTCAAAGTGAATTCAGTTGGGAAGTTTGAAAGTGTTGAAAAGTGTTTGTTTTCATTGTATGCAACAAATGGGGAGACAACTCAAGTATGTATTGAGTTCGTGTGAAGTGACAGTTCTAAGGTATTCTGAGCTAATTAATGGTCGTAATTGATAACGACTAAAGAGGAGAAGGTCGAGAAATTATCATTGTCGTAGGTTCTAGCAGACTCAAAGCAGAGGTAAAATTGAAGACCAATTGTAGGTCGAGTGCATTAGGCGTCATGTCTGGCCTAGACACGTGTTGAGTATAGCGCGTAGAATGTGTTGAGTATAGCATGTGCAGTTTTGCTAGAACCGGGGCATCGTGTGTGGTCCTTGACAATTTACGGCAAATTGTTAGCTAGTCATACGATAACGAAGTTTCCAAAGCAAGGCTGGCGGTGATAGCCAGAGTCAGTCATGGACATTTGAATGCATGTTGTGATCATGATTGAGTTGCTTTGCCATATATGAATGGATGCTTTAATTGCCGTGACTGAATTGTTATTCCTTTAGGTGTATGGATTGTAAAGCCTATCAATGTCATGTAATGGGGAAGGAAACTGAGAGTTCTTCTCTGAAGCTGGGTAGATTAGTTGATTATTTACCCATTCTCATATACTTTATTGATGAAGTTTGTTAGCAGTTTTATCCTCACTATGAGTCTGACTCAAGGTTTTATGTTTCCTCTTATTACTTTGGGCTGTTCATCCGGTTGTGGAAGGCCAGACTGAGTAACAGGTGGCAGGTATTGGTTTAGTAAGGACGACGATGTTGATCAGTTATCTAGCATACCTTGATGATCGTCCATAGCTGCCTGGCACACCTTTCAGCGCATTATTCCTCTTGTATAGTGCGGGGGCTGTGGGCAGTCGTCACATTCTCAGGGTGGGAATACTCTAGCTTAATCAAGATTTTGCTTTCATCATGCTTGGAGCTGCTTAGATGTATTGCTTGATTTCATATCTCTCTACTATGGCTATGTTTTGGGCTTCTCTTATTATTGTACTCTGATGATTTAAGTAAAACACAGAAGATTTAATTTGATGTACAGGGTTTTATGCATTTCAGACTTGTGATGTAACTATGTTTTGAACTACGATGTTTTCTGCTTAATAAAATTTTAAATTCCACTACAATTTTATATCTGTCTTGTAATGTTTATGTTTCTATTTACCTATAACGCTTCACGAAACTTAATGCATTCTCTTAATAAGGGGTATTAACGGGCGTGGGGTGTAACAGGGGATGTGGGACATGTCTATAGTTTTTCTATTTTTGTTTGTGACCATTTTATCCCTATCAGTCTTGTACAGGGTATAACTTTTGACTCAAATCGAATCAGGTGTTGAGACCTGCATCATTGGAAAGAAAATGATGATTCTCTTTCCGTAGAATGGTCACATTAAAGAATTGGCTCGGCGGTTTGGGAGGAACGGCTGTTTTAAGGTTTCACAATTGGCTATTCAGGTTTTGTAAGCCATAATGGGCTGATTTGGGGAGGCCCGTTTGTGGGCTGGTGGGAGGCTATAAATAGGGGGCAGGAGGCATGGAGAATAGTTTACTTTCTCTGTTCTCTCATTTGGAGGAGCTTGTGATCCTCTATTTCTCCATTCTCCTACACCTTTCCGCTATTAAAATTTGAGATCTACATTAGAGAATCGAATATCTACAACATTTGAGGCTTGATCTATGCAAATCAAAGGGAGAAATCATCGAACTAAAAAGTTTGGATCAAATTCTTCATTGTTCGAAATCTTATTTCATTGCTTTTAGCTTGTTTTAGAGAATTGGTGAGCGATATGCATCTCTCACACAAATTCAATCAAGTATATGAATGTTTGATCATGTTTTTCATCAAATTCAAGTCGTATTCCTTAGATCTACATCATGGCGAGTTTAATTTCATAAATCGCCATAAGATCTAATTTAGCAACTTAAAACTGGTAATTTCTATGCTATTTTATATATTTATGCAAGTTAGATCCATAATTTAGTTCATATATTCATTTATCATGATTTTGGTGAAATTTGCATAATTTCGGTGATAATCGTCATATTGATGTTGTTAGTGATTTCATAACATGCTTATGGTTGTGTTGAATGAAGATGAGCATATTTCATTGATTGTGTCGATTAGTGAAGTTTTCGTCGAAATCCAGGTCGGTTGTGCACGAGGAGAAAGGTCCAGTCGTGCATGCAAGTGGTCGGTCGTGCGTGCGTACGGTTGGTCGGTCTTGGTGAGGAGGCTCGATCGTGTAAATCAAGCCTGGTCGAGCACATTGCTTTTAGTCACTTAGGGCCGGTCATTCGTACAATGGTCGAGCTCAGGGTCGATCGTGCATACTCCGGGTCGAGCTGTATGGTTTCGAAGCAGGATTGGCGGTGATAGTCAGAATCCGCCATGGTTGATTATTTGCCTTGTTTGTACCGTCTCACGTAAATTGTCAAAAGTCGAAGGAGATGTTTCTTGGGCGCTTGTCTGATATTGGTTTAGGCCTCTGGGGCTTCTGCTTAAGGGATGTTGAATTCGATTAGGATGGTTTACATGAGATAAATATAATCTGGACGCTATGAGTGCTAGTAGTGTTTGCTTCTTATTGCCATGAATGAATGGTTGAAGTGTTTGATGTAAAGGATATCACTATCCGATATGGGGAAGACAGGGTTGAGTTCTTCTCTTATGTTGTGGGTAGATTAGCTACTTTATTTACCCATTCTCATACACTTTACTGATGATGTTTGTTAGTTGTTTTATCGCTCGCTAAGACTGTTGTTTGACTCAAGGTTTTATATTTCCTCTTATTACCTTGGGTTGTTTATCTGGTTGTGGATGGGAAGACTATGTGGAAGGTGACATGTGATAGCTTAATGAGGACGATGTTTGCAATTCGGGGGCGAGCAGGAAGCTGGCGTACTACCTTGCTATTTGGTATTTCTATTTCCGCTGTTGAGTTGATCTCTGGGTGTTGTAGTGAGGCTTCAAGTATAGACTTTGATATTCCTATGATGTGTGGATAACCTTTCAGGATGTTGTGATGTTTTCAAAAGTTTGTTATATGATGCTCCACTATTTCAGCATGTGGTATATGTTCTATTATATTTCATTCTTGCGCTGCGAGATTTATGATAGGTTCCGCTCGTGTTGTTTAACCTTGATGACTGTCCATAGCTGCCTGGCATGTCTTTCTATGCATCATTCCTTTTGTTTAGTGCAGGTGTTATAAGCGGTCGCCAAATTTGGTATCAGTGCTCTGGTTCATGATATTTGCCAAAGTTCAAAGACGTAGTTACGTTAACTACGTTCGAGAGACATATTTGTAGATGTCGGTTGGATATATATACTATAGTAGTTCTTGCAAGTGACTAATCATTCTAATTTACAGATTTAGAATGAGTCGATGTGTTTCAAGATAATACTTCTAGGGAAGGGGCTGTGCCTGAAGGTGTAATGACACACCAGACTAGCCAGCCATGTTTGAGGCCATGATGGAAGCATTCAAGCGAAGGGTACTCGTTCCAATGGAAGCCACGATAGATATAGGTGTTCAGTTGCCTAGGGTTATGGATTTTGCGAAGTTGTGCAAAGACTATACATCTCTAGGAGGGAAACCATTCAAAGGAGCTGAGCCAGAAGAAGAGGTTCAAAGGTGGATGGATTCTTGTGTCCGTATTTTTGGAGATTTGGGTTTCGATGATGCAACACAGAGAAAGCTTGCATCAAGGCAGCTACAAGGCAGCTACAAGGCAGCTACAAGGCAAGGCCATGGAATGGTGGAATTCGGTTACACTTGAGACTCCAGAAGAGGAAATAATTTAGAAGCAGTTCCAAGTTAAATTCGGAATGAAGTTTATATCCACTGCCCAGAAGTCTGCTCTATTCAGGAAGTCCGTAGAGCTGAAACATAATGGTCGTTCTTTGCTTGACTATGTTTGTGATTTCGACGCCTTGTCCAGATATGCTCGTTTAAACATTAACATACCCTATTAGAAGAACAAGAAGTTTGTTACGGGAGTAGATACCAATATTGGAAGGCCGTTGGTGTATCATCTTGATGATTCATTTGAGAAGCTTGTGGAAAAAGCTGTTCGCCATGAAAGCTAGTTTCCTAAGGAAGAAAATGTTGTCGCTGCAACCAAGGAAGTTCAGAAACCACAACAAGGTGGTAATAATAAGAAGAGGTAGCAGCAACAACAGAAAGGAAAGGATGCCTAGAAGAAGCCTAAGAGTGAGATGGTTTGCTTTAACTGCCAATAGAAGGGTCATTACTCGAATGAATGCAAGAATCCCAAAGCTAGGAAGAAGTGCTTAAAGCGTGAAAAGCCTGGGCATGAGAAGAAGGATTGTCCAGAATCGGCTAAGGGAAACCAGGTTGTGAAGGCACACGCTTTGGAAGTCGTGTCATCTTCTTCAAGAGATCCTATTGCAAAGGAAAAGGGAATGGTTTCATCATTCAAGATAATCTTTCAGTTAATGGTGTTTTAGTTTGTGTATTGTTCAATATTGGCACATCGCATTCTTTCACCTGTAATGAGCTTGTATGCCGCTTAGGTTTGGAACCCGAGATTTGTGATAGACCATTGATCGTGATTAATCTAGTTGGGGGTTCGTCGAGTTTGTGCATGCTTTGTCGTGGTCTAGTGTTGTCGGGTCATGGTTGTTCTTTTGTGTGTGATTGCTTTGTTCTTAACCTCGCTGGATTTGGGATCATCTTAGGCATGGATTGGCTCAAGAGGTATGCAACAAGGGTGAACTGCGAGAAGCTAAAGGTTAGAGTCGGGGATGTGGAAGGGCGAAAGGTGTTGATTAGATGTAAGCCCGAAGATGGGGTCTTCGTGATCTATCTATATTCGCTTGGGACTCCATAGGAAGACTTATCATTTGCGCTAATCGCTAATGAGTATAAGGATGTCTTAAACGAAGTCAACGGGTTGCTGACGCATCATGAGATTGAGTTTAGGATCGATTTGGTCAAGGGTGCGAGACCAATCGTTATGCCTCTTAGGTGGATGGTGCCTAAGGAACAATGAGAGCTAGTGGTGCAAGTTCGTGACCTTTTGGGAAAAGGATTCATTCGGAGGAGTGTATCCAAATGGGGTGCACCGGTTGTGTTTGTAACCAAGGCAGATGGCTCTTTAAGATTGTGTGTGGACTATCGTGAACTGAACGAGGTGATGAAGAAGAACAAGTATCCATTACCTAGAATTGATGACTTGTTTGATCAGCTTCACAAAGCCAAAGTGTTTTCTCAGATGGATTTTGCAACAGGGTTTCACCAGTTGAGGGTGGCTAAGGATAGTGTGCCAAATACTGCTTTTAGGACACCATCCGGTTTCTTCGAATGGTTGGTGATGCCATTCGGGTTGACTAACGAGCCAACATATTTTGTTGATCTTATAAATAGAGTTTTCAAAGATCAGTTAAACAATTTTGTGCTTGTGTTCGTTGATGAAATTCTGGTTTACTCCCGAAATGAGGAAGAACACATGACGCACTTGAGAGTTGTGTTGGAAATCTTGCGAATGCATCAAGTGAGAGCTAAGTTTTCGAAGTGTCACTTCTAGAAGAGTGAGATGAGGTTCTTACGCCATGTTTTTTTGGATATGGTATAGTAGTTGACCCCTCTAAGGTAGTAGAAATCTAGGAGTGGGATAGACCTAAGAATGCGACAGATGTTTGGCAGGATATTACCGACGGTTTATCAAGAATTTCTCCAAGATAGTTGCACCGTTGACAAGATTGACGAAGAAGAACCAAGTGTTCACATGGGATGCAAAGTGTGAACAAGAGTTTAGAATCCTGAAGGAGAAACTGACGAGTGCTCCTGTGTTGACTATTCCAAGTGGGAATGAGGAGATGGTGGTATACATTGATTAGGCTGTCAATGGGACGTGTCGGGTTTGGGTCGGTTTAACTCGGGTTCGGTTCAATTCTTAACGGGTTGGTCAACCCGTTTATTAAACAGGTCATATTTTCTCAACCCGTTTATAAACGGGTTGACCTGACCCGACCCATGTAACCCGTATAATTTAAACAGGTCGGGTCGAGTTAAACAGATTGACCCATGAACCCATAAACCCGTGTACTTGATTGTATTCTTAAAAATAGTATGTGTTTTTGAAATTCATTTAAGAAAATATAAACATAAGAAACAATACATGAACATTCAAATCCACATTTCTGAAGTCTAAAGGTAGTGGCTACTTGGTGTAAAGTGTAAACGAGGGTAATCCAAAACAGTGTTTGTACGCAGAATTCACCAAGATAGTAAATAAAAGTAACAATACTAAGTCTAACTGGCTAATCCCGGTCCATGTATGCATAATTTCATATTCCATATGATGAATAAAAATATATAATATATTAAACGGGTCATGGTGGATCAAAACGGGTTCACGGGTCAACCCAAAGCCCACCCATTTATTAAATAGGTCAAAGAGGGGTAACCCAAAATTGAACTGTTTATGAATGCGTCCGGTCGGATTTTTTCTATGTGGGTTACGAGTCGTGTTGGAATTGACGGCCCTAACACTAATGCATGTGGCACTGGACTTGGAGCAGTGCTA
Source organism: Allium sativum (assembly GCA_030737875.1). Classification (NCBI taxonomy): domain Eukaryota; kingdom Viridiplantae; phylum Streptophyta; class Magnoliopsida; order Asparagales; family Amaryllidaceae; genus Allium; species Allium sativum. The sequence goes on from CM060912.1 coordinate 158,198,569, forward strand.
ATGCAGATCGATAAGGTTGTGGCCTATGCGAGTCGACAGCTGAAGCCGCACGAAAGGAATTATCCCTCTCATGATTTGGAGTTGGCGGCAATTGTGTTTGCTCTGAAGATGTGGAGATATTACCTATTGGTTATTCAATTCGAGTTGTTTACGGATCACAAGTCGCTGAAGTATCTTTTCTCCCAGAAGGATTTGGATCTTCGGCAGCAAAGATGGTTGCAGTTTCTACCATCATATAATTTGATATAGCCTACACTCTTGGTAAAGGTAAAGCGGTTGCAGATGCGTTGAGTCGAAGACACGCAAGTTTGGGAGCGATGTTCTCGGAATGGAAGAGCCTTGAGTATTTGGCAAGGTTTGATTTCAGGCCAAGGTGCGAGTTTGAACTTGAAATGTTGGCAAGCTTCCTACTCTTATCAAAAGGATTGGCGAGAGCCAAAAGCAAGATGTGAAGCTTGTCGAGTTTATCCAGAAGCTGGAATTAGAGAATAAAGAGTTCGAGGTCGATGGAGAAGGTTGGCTTCGAAAAGCAAGGGAGACTAGTTGTTCCTGATATCGACGGGTTGAGAGATGAGGTTCTGAAAGAATGTCATCACTCGAAGTTGATGATTCATCCCGGTGGCAATAAGATGTATCGGGACATGAAATGTATCTACTACTGGGAGAGGATGAAGCGAGAAATTGTAAAGTTTATTTCCAATTGCATGAACTGTCAGTTCGTGAAAGATGAACAGAAGAAGCCGAGTGGTTTGCTTCAGCCATTGGAAGTTCCAACGTGGAAGTGGGAGCAGATATCAATGGACTACCTAGAACCGGGGCACGAAATAAAGGAATTTGGGTCATCTGGATCGTTGACCAAAAGTGCGAGGTTCATTCCTATTCGACTAGGACGACATCAAAGTTGGCTGAGCTTTATGTGAAATGGATTGTTCGATTCCATGGTATCCCAAAGAGCATAGTGAGTGATCGAGATCCATTATTCACTAGTGGATTTTGGAAAAGTTTGCAAGAAGCTTTAGGAACCGAGTTATGTTTGAGTACGGCTTATCATCCCTAAATCGATGGTCAAACCGAGAGGGTTAACCGAGTTTTGGAAGATCTCCAGAAGGCTTGTGTGTTAGATTTCACAGGATCATGGGAAGACCATCTACATCTAGTTGAGTTTGCATATAATAATAGCTACCAGTCTAGCATTGGGATGACACCATACCAGGCGTTGTATGGAAGGTCATGTAAATCTCCAGCTTGTTGGTTAGAAACTAGAGATAAGTTGATACTTGGGTCAAATATGATAAGAGAGACATCAGATTGTATCAAGATCGTTCAGCAAGAATGAAGGCAGACCAAGATCGTCAGAAGAGTTGTGCCGACAAGCATCGAAAAGATTTGGAATTCAACATTGGTGACCTGGTTTCCATAAAGATTTCGCCTTTAAAGCATGTGGTTAGATTCAGAAACAAAGGAAAGTTAGCTCCAAGGTTCATTGGGCCATTTCCGATAGTCAAGCGAATTGGAAAGCTCGGTTAAAGATTGAAGTTACCCGAGAAGATGTAGAATGTGCATAATGTGTTCCATGTGTCATTTCTATAGAAATTCGTACATGATTTGAAGGTAGTGGTACCTCTTGAGCAGTACGAAGACCTAGAAGTTGAGACCGTAGTTGCAAGACCTCGTAAGTCGCTTAGTGTTGTGGGGAATGGCACGAACCAGCCTAGGAGGAAGACAGTTAAGTAGGTCAACTTAAAATGGAATGAGGATGGCGATAATTGTACATGGGAGATGGAAGAGAGCATGAAGGCGACTCATCTAGAACTCTTCGTCGGTATGACCCATTAGTATCGTATCGCCTTGCAATATTGTAACTTGTGTTATGGTTGTTTTAGAATTCTGCGTGCTAGGATAAGGCTATGGATGCATGGTCTATTGGCTGCTAGTTTAGATGGTAGAATTGGCTGCTCATGAGTGATAGGCATGCAGAATTGTTGTGGTTGCTTATGTTTGTTGGAATTTCGGGGGCGAAATTCCTAGAGGGTGGGGGGGGGGGGAGAATGTAGCATCCAACATTTTACGTATCGAAGGATCGTAAAATATTTTTATTCCATTCCCTGAGGGTTGGATCATTTTTATATTTTAATATGTTGCTTATGGGGATGTGAGACATGTCCACAATTTTTACCAATTTTGTTTGTGACCATTTTTCCCCTGTCAGTCTTGTACAATGAATAACTTTTGACTCGAATTGAATCAGGTGTTGGGACCTGTGCCATTGGAAAGAAAATGATGATTCCCTTTCTATAGAGTGGTCACATTAAAGATTCAGTGGTTTGGGAGGAATCGCTGTTTTAATGTTTCACGGTTGGCTGTTTAGGTTTTGTTAGCCATAATGGGTTGATTTAGGGAGGCCTATTTGTGGGCTGGTGGGAGGCTATAAATAGGGGGTTGGAAGCATAGAGAATAGTTTACTTTCTCTATTCTCTCATTTGGAGGAGCTTGTGATCCGCCATTTCTCCATTCTCATACACCTTTCCATCATTAAAATTTGTGATCTACAACATTTGAGGCTAGATCTACGCAAATCAAAGGGAGAGATCATCGAATTGAAGAGTTTGGATCAAATTCTTCGTTGTCCGAAATCTTATTTCACTATTTTTAACTTGTTTTTGAGAATTGATGAGTGATATGCATCTCTCAAATGGATTCAATCAAGTATATGAATGTTTGATCATGTTTTTCATCAAATTTAAGTCATTTTCCTTAGATCTACATCGTGGTAAGCTTAATTTCATATGACTCTACGTAGGATCTAATTTAGCACTTAAAACCGGTAATTTCTGTGCTATTTCATATATTTATGCAAATTAGATCCATAATTTAGTTCATACGTTCATTTATCATGATTTTGGTGAAATTTGCATATTTTTGGTGATAATCGTCATATTCATGTTGTTAGTGATTTCATAACATGCTTATGGTTGTGTTGAATGAATTAGATGAGCATATTTCGTCGATTATGTCGATTGGCGAAGTTTTGGTCGAAATTGGACTTGAATTGAGGTGGTACAGGCCATGGGTCGAGCGTAAAGTACAAAGCGAAGTACAGTGTAGTACAAAATTGAGGTTGGTCGTGCACAAGGAGAAAGGTATAGTCGTGCATGCAAGCGGTTGGTCGAGCGTGCGAGCGGTCGATCGTTGCCAATCAAGCTTGGTCGAGCACATTGGATTTAGTCACTTAGGGTCGGTCGCTCGTACAATGGTCGAGCTCAGGGTTGGTCGTGCATACTTCAGGTCGAGCTGCATGGTTTCAAAGCAGGATTGGCGGTGACAGCTAGAGCTTATCATGGTTGATTGGTTGCCTTATTTGTACCATCTCATGTAAATTGTCCAACGTCGAAGTAGATGTTTCTTGGGCGCTTGTCTGATAATGGTTTATGCCTCTAGGGCTTGTGCTTAAGGGATGTTGAATTTGATTAGGATGGTTTACGTGAGATACATATAATCTGGATGCTTTGAGTGCTATTAGTGTTTACTTCTGCTTGACATGAATGAATGATCAAAGTGTTTAATGTAAAGGCTATCACTGTCTGATGGGGATAAGATGGGGTTAAGTTCTTCTCTAGCGTTGTGGGTAGATTAGTTCATTAATCTACCCATTCTCATATACTTTATTGATGATGTTTGTTAGCTGTTTTATCACTCGCTAAGACTGTTGTCTGACTCAAGGTTTTATGTTTCCTCTTATTACCTTGGGTTGTTCGTCCGACTGTGGATGAGCGGACAAGGTGACAGGTGATAGCTTAGTGAGGATGATGTTGCAATTATGGGGCGAGCAGGAGACGCGTATTATCGTACTATCTAGTATTTCCGTTTCCGCTGTTGGAGTTGATCTCTGAGTGTTGTAGTGAGGCTTCATGTACAGACTTTTATATTCCTATGATGTATGGATAACCCTTCAGGATGTTGTAAAAATTTTCAAAAGTTTGTTATATGATGCTCCACTATTTCACCCTATGGTATATGTCCTATTATATTTTATCCTTACGCTGTGTGATTTACGACAGGTTCTGCTCATGTCTTTTACCCCTGATGATCATCCATAGTTGTTTGGCACGTCTTTCAGCGCATCATTCCTCTTGTTTAGTGTAGGGGTTGTGGGAGGTCGTCACATTAGCCATTGACAATTGATGGTGTGTCATTGCCAGTCATATGATCAACGATGGTTTCGAAGCAGGATTGGAAGTAATAACCAGAATCAGTCAGGCATGCTAGATGTTTTCTTTGTACCGTCTCACGTGGATTATCCGGCGTCAAAGGAGATGTTTCTTGGGCGCTTGTCTGATATTTGTTTAGGCCTCCGGGATTGTGCTTGAGGGATATTGAATTCGATTAGGATGGTTTACGTTAGACACATATAATCTGGATGCTATGAGTGCTAGTGGTGTTTGCTTCTTATTGCCATGAATGAATGGTTGAAGTGTTTGATGTAAAGGTTATCACTGTCCGATGAGGGGAAGACGAGAGTTGAGCTCTTCTCTGATGTTGTGGGTAGATTAGTTCGTTTATTTACCCATTCTCATACACTTTATTGATGATGTTTGTTAGCTGTTTTATCGCTTACTAAGACTGTTGTCTGACTCAAGGTTTTATGTTTCCTTCTTATTACCTTGGGTTGTTCATCTGATTGTTGGATGGGCAGACCAGGTAGCATGTGATAGCTCAGTAAGGACGATGTAGCAGTTCGGAGGTGAGCAGAAGTCTAGCGTACTATCTTTCTACTATATTGTATTTGGATTTCCGTTGTTTGTTATTCTCTAAGTATTGTAGTGAGGCAATTTGTAAAAACAATAATGTTGTAATTTAAGTGTATGGATATTACTTTCTAGTTGCATGGAAGTCTAGCATTTTCTGCTTCAATAACAATACCTATTGTATATGTTTTATTCTATTTTATCCTTGTGCTGTGAGATGTATGACAGATTCTGATAGTGTTGTCATACATTGATGATCGTCCATAGCTGTCTGGCATACCTTTCAACACATTATTCTTCTTGTTTAGCACACGGGTTATGGGCCGTCGTCACATTTTGTATTAGAGCTCTGGTTAACGATTTTAGCTAAAGTTCAAAGACGTAATTACATATGAGAGACGTATTTGTACATTTTAGTTTGATGCTTACTATATGATACTATATAGTATAGTTTCGTTTGTACTCCTTTAGCAATTTTTCTTGAAAGTGGATAATCATTCTAATTTGCAGATTTAGAATGAGTCGGCATACTTCAAGACATACTGCTAGGAGGAGGTTGTGCCTGGCTGAGGAAATAGCGGTGCATCAGACTACCCAACCATGTTTGAAGCCATGATGGAAGCATTCATGCGAGGCGTCCCCGCTCTAGTGGCAGCCACGGTAGATGTAGGTGTTCAGTTGCCTAGGGTTGTGGATTTTGCGAAGGTGTGCAAAGATTATACATCTCTAGGAGGAAAGTCATTCAAAAGAATGGAACCGTCTAAAGAGGTTCAGAGCTAGATGGATTCTTGTGTCCATATTTTTGAAGACTTAGGGTTGGATGATGCAACTAAGAGAAAGCTTGCGTCAAGGCAATTGCACGGCTGGGCCATGGAATAGTGGAATTCAGTTACACTTGAGACTCCATAAGAGGAAATAACTTGGGATTAGTTCCAAGTTAAATTCAAGATGAAGTTTATCTCCACTTCTCAGAAGTCTGCTTTGTTCAAGAAGTTCATGGAGCTGAAACAGAATGGTTATTCTGTGCTTGACTATGTTTCTGATTTAAAGGCCTTGTCCAGATATGCTCGTTCATATATTGACACACCCTATCAGAAGAACGAGAAGTTTTTTATGGTTCTAGATATCTACATAGGAAGACCGTTGGTGGAGCATCTTGAAGATTCATTTGGAAAGCATGTGGAAAAAGCTGTTTGATATGAAAGCTTGTTTCCTAAGAAAGCAAATGTTGTCGCTGCAACCAAGGAGGTTCAAAAACCACAACAAGTTGTTAATAATAAGAAGAAGAAGCAGTAACAACAAAAAGGGAAGGATGGCTAGAAAAAGCAGAATGGAGAAGTGATCTGTTATAACTACTAGCAGAAGTGCCATTATTCCAAGGATGGAAAGAATCCCAAAGCTAAGAAGAAGTGCTTTAAGTGTGGAAAGCCTGGGCATGAGAAGAATGATTGTCTATAATCAGCTAAGGGAAAACAGGTTGTGAAGGATTATGCTTAGGAATCCATACCATCTTCTTCAAGAACTCCTACTACAGAGGAGAAGGGAAAGGGTGTCGTCTTCCAAGGTACTCTTTCTATCCGAGGTGCTTCAGTTTGAGTTTTGTTCGATACTGGAGCATCGCATTCTTTCATTTATAATGAGCTTGTGTACCTCTTGGATTTGGAACCCGAGATTTGTGATTGACCATTGATCGTGACTAATCCAATTGGGGGTTCATCCAATTTTTGCATGTTGTGTCGTGGTTTAGTGTTGTCGAGTCATGGTAGCTCTTTTGTGTGTGATTGCTTTGTTTTGAACGTCATTGGGTTTAGGATTGTCTTCGGCACGGATTGGCTCAAGAGGTATGCAGAAAGAGTGAATTGCGAGAAGATAGAGGTGAGAGTCAGGGATGTGAAAGGAAAAACATGTTGATTCGGTGTAAATCCGAAGATGGTGTCTTCGTGAGCTATTTATATTCGCTTGTGATTCCACAAAAAGACTTTTCATCTGTGCTAATCACTAATGAGTATGAGGATGTCATGAGGAGGTCAAAGGTTTGTCGCTGGATCATGAGATCGAATTTAGGATCTATTTGGTCGAGGGTGCTAGACCAATCATTATGCCTCTTAGCTGGATGGTACCTAAGGAACAACAAGAGTTGGAGATGCAAATTCGTGACCTTCTAGGAAAGATATTCATTTAGAGAAATGTTTCCGAGTAGGGCACACCAATAATGTTTGCAACTAAGGCAGATGGCTCGTTATGATTGTGTATGGACTATCGTGAGCTGAACAAGGTAACCAAGAAGAAAAAGTATCTGTTGCCAAGGATAGATAACTTGTTCGATCAGCTTCACGAGGCCAAAGTGTTTTCACAGATGGATTTGGCAATGAGATTTCACTAGTTGAGGTGGCAAAGGATGGTGTGCTGAAGACTGCTTTTAGGACACCATCCAGATTCTTTGAATGGTTGGCGATGCCATTCGCGTTGACTAACACGCCAGCGTATTTTGTGGATCTTTTGAATAGAGTTTTCAGAGATCAACTGAACAAGTTCGTGCTTGTGTTCGTGGATGATATTCTGCTTTACTCCCGGAACGAGGAAGAACATAAGATGCACTTGAGAGTTGTGTTGAAAATCTTGCGAAATCATCAACTGAGAGCTAAGTTTTTGAAGTATCACTTCTAGAAGAGCAAAGTGCGACTTTAAGCCATGTTGTTTCTAGTAATGGGACAGCGGTTGACCCCGCTAAATTGGCAGAGATCCAGGACTGGGATAGACCTAATAATGTGATGGATGTGAGAAGTTTTCTTGGGTTAGCTGGTTATTATCGACGGTTTATTAAGGATTTCTGCAAGATAGCAACATCGTTGACAGGATGACGAAGAAGAACCAAGTGTTCACATGGGATGCAAATTGTGAGCAAGCTTTTAGAATCTTGAAGGAGAGACTGACGAGTGCTCATGTGTTGACCATTCCAAGTGGGAATGAATAAATGGTGGTATATATCAATGCATGTAGCACTGGACATGGAGCAGTGCTAATGTAGAAAGACAAGATTGTGGCCTACGCGAGTCAATAACTAAATCCGCATGAAAGGAATTACCCAATCCTTGATTTGGAGTTGGCAGCAATTGTGTTTGCTTTGAAGATGTGGAGACATTACCTGTTGGGAGTTTGATTCGAGTTGTTCACGGATCATAAGTCATTGAAGTATCTTTTCTCCTAAAAGGATTTGAATCTTCGGAAGAAAAGGTATCTAGAGTTTCTGGCATCATATGATTTGAGTATAGCCTATATTCCCGGCAAAGGCAATGCAGTTGCAGAAGCGTTGAGTTGAAGACATGTAAGTTTGGGAGTGATGTTTTCGGAATGGAAGAGTTTTGAGTATTTGGCAAGGTTCGATTTCAGGCCACGACGTGAGTTGGAGCCTGGAATGTTGGTAGGCTTATCGATAAGACCTACTCTTATCGAGAGGATCGGCGAAGGCCAAAAGTGAGATAAAAGCTTGTTGAGTTTATCCAGAAGCTAGAACCATAGAATAAAGATTTTGAGGTCAATCGAGAAGGTTGGCTTTAAAAGTAAGGACGACTGTTTATTCCTGATATCGGCGGATTGAGAGATGAGGTTCTGAGGGAATGCCATCACTCGAAGTTGGCAATTCATCCCGGTGGTAATAAGATGTATCAAGATATAAAGCAGATCTACTACTGGGAGGGGATGAAAAGAGATATTGGAAAGTTCATTTCCAAGTGCATGAACTGTCAATTAGTGAAAGCTGAATAGAAGAAGCTAAGTGGTTTGCTCCAACTATTGGAAGTTCCTATGTGGAAGTGGGAGCAGATGTCGATGGATTGCTCCAACTATTGGAAGTTCCAACTATTGGAAGTTCCTATGTGGTTTGCTCCAACTATTGGACTACCCAGAACCAGGACAGGAAACGAAGGAATATAGGTCATCGTGGATCGTTGACCAAAAGTGCAAGGTTCATTCCTGTCAAATCGACTAGGACAACATCAAAGTTGGCTGAGCTTTATATAAAATGGATAGTTCGATTCCATGGTATCTAGAAGAGCAAAGTGAGTGACTGAGATCCATTGTTTATGAGTGGATTTTGGAAGAGTTTGCAAGAAGCTTTAGGAACCGGGTTGTGTCTGAGTACGGCCTATCATCCCCAAACTGATGGCCAAACCAAGAGGGTTAACTGTAGAAGATCTCCTGAGGGCTTGTGTGTTGGACTTCAGAGGATCGTGGGAAGACCATCTACATCTAATTGAGTTTGCTTATAATAATAGCTGCCGGTCGAGTATTGAGATGGCACAATATGAGGCGTTGTATGATAGACCATGTAATTCTCCGGCATGCTGGTTGGAAACTAGAGATAAGTTGATACTTGGGCCAAAGATGATCAGAGAGACATCGGATTGTATCAAGATCGTTCGACAACGAATAAAGGCAGCCCAAGATTGGTAGAAGAGTTACACCAACAAGCATAGAAAAGATTTGGAATTTGACGTTGGCGACATGGTTTTCATGAAGATTTCACCGTTGAAGCATGTCGTTCTATTCGGAAATAAAGGAAAGTTATCTCCAAGGTTTGCTAGATCGTTTCCAATAATTGAGGTTATTGGAAAGCTCGCATATAATTTGGAGTTACTTGAGAAGATGTCGAGTGTGCATCATGTTTTCCATGTGTTGTTTATATGGAAGTTCGTGCATGATTCGAATGTGGGTGTGTCTCTAGAATAGTATGAAGACCTTGAAGTTGAAAGCGTTGTTGCGAGACATCGTAAGTCGCTTCGTATTGTGGGGAATGACAAGAAACAGCTTAGGAGGTAGACAGTTAAATTAGTCAAGGTAAAATGGAGACGATTGTACATGGGAGACGGAAGAGAGCATGAAGGCAATCCATCCAGAACTTTTCGTTTGTATGACCCATTAGTATTGTACCACCTTACATCATTGTAACTTGTCCTATGAATGTTTTTAGAATTCCGCATGCTAGGATAGGTCTATGGATGCATGATCATATGGATGTTAGTTAGGATAATAGAATTGGCTGCTCACAAGTGATAGGCATGCAGAATTGTTGGGATTGCTTGTGTTTGTTGGAATTTCGGGGGAGAAATTCCTAATGGGGGGAGAATGTAACAACCCTCATTTTATGTATCGTAGAATTGTAAAATATTTTTATTTTATTCCCTGTGGGTTGGATCATTATCATATTTTAATTTGTTGTTTATGGGGATGTGAGACATGTCCATAATTTTTTCCAATTTTGTTTGTTACCAGTTGGCCTCTGTCAGTCTTGTACAGGGATTATTTTTTGACTCAGGTCCAGGAAATGGTGTTTCCCTTTACGTAGAGTGATCACATTAAATATTTGGTTCAGCGGTTTGGAAAAAATCGCTCTTTTAAGGTTTTTCAGTTGGCTGTTCAGATTTTGTAAACCATAATGGGTTGATTTGGGGAGGCCCATTAGTGGGCTGGTGGGAGGCTATAAATACAGAGTAGGAGGCATAGAGAATAGTTGGCATGGAGAATAGTTTACTTTCTCCATTCTCTCATTTGGAGGTGCTTGTGATCCTCCATTTCTCCATTCTCCTACACCTTTCCACTATTAAAATTCGAGATCTACATTAGAGAATCGAATATCTACATCGTTGAAAACTAGACCTACATCATTCCAAGGGAGAGATCATCGAATTGATGAGTTCGGATCTAATTCTTAGCGGTCCACAATCATATTTCAATCATTTTGGGTTGTTTTGGAGAATTGGTGAGTGATATGCATCTCTCACACGGATTCAATCAAGTATATAAGTTGTTTGAGTATAATTTCATCATTTTCAAGTGTTTTCTCCTAGATCTACTTTATGGTACGTATATTTTCATATGAATCATCATAGGTACTAATCTAGCAAATTAAACCAGTAATTTCTATGTTGTTTCATATGTTTTTGCAAGTTAGATCCATAATTTTAGTTCATATGTTCAATTATCATGATTTGGGTGAATTTTACATAATTATTGACGAAATTATTATTTTCAAGTTGTTGTTGGTTTCATAACATGTTTGTGGTTGAATTAGATGAGTTGATTTTGTTGGAATTGTTGTTTGGCAAAGTTTCGTTCACTTTTGGAAGGTCCGGCCACTTTTGGAAGGTCCAGTCACTTTTGGGAGTTCCGCTCACTTTTGGAAGGTCTGATCACTTCTGGAAGGTCTGATCACTTTGGGACGGTCTGGTCACTTTTGGGAGGCCTGGTCACTTTTGGAAGGTCCGATCACTTTTAAGGTCTGATTACTTCTGGAAGGTCCGATCACTTGTGGAAGGTCCGATAACTTCTGGAAGCTCTGATCACTTTTGGAAGGTCCGTTACTTCTAGAAGGTCCGATCACTTCTGGAAGGTCCAGTCACTTTGAAGGTCCAGTCACTTCTGGAAGGTCCTGTAACATTTGGAAGGTTCGATCACTTTGGAAGGTCTGATCACTTTTGGAAGGTCTGATCACTTTTAGAAGGTTCCATCACTTCGGGGAGGTTTGATCACTTTTGGAAGGTCCGATCAATTCGGGAAGGTCCGATCACTTTTGGAAGGTCCCATCACTATTGGAAGTTCTGGTCGATTTTGGAAAGTCTAATCGATATTGGAAGGTCCGGTCGATATTGGAAGGTCAGGTCAGTATTAGAAGGTCCAGTCGGTATTGGAAGGCTTGGTCGGTATGGAAGGATTCGGTCGGATGAACTTTGAAGTGAATTCAAGTAAGAATGTCGAAGTGCTAAGACATATTGGTTGTTTGTTGAAATGCAACGATGTAAAGACAACTCTAGGGTGTTTTAAGTTTGTCAAAAATGGTTGGATGGTCGCCGTCGATGACGACTGGAGATGCCGAAGGCCGAGCAATTATCATTTTCATAGGTTCCAGCGAACTCAAAGCAAGGGTTACACGATTTTTTTGTATGGTCGAGTGCCCTAGGCAGCTCTAACGGACGTAGATACGTTTCGCTGTATGGCGTATGGAGTTTAAGTTGGAACTGGGGTTTACCGTTGGCCCTTGACAGTTGATGGCATGTCATTGCCAGTCATACGATCATCGATGGTTTCAAAGCAGGATTGGAAGTGATAGCCAGAGTCTGTCATGCATGCTGGATGTTTTTCTTATACCGTCTCAGGTGGATTATCCAACATCGAAAGAGATGTTTCTTAAGCGCTTGTCTAATATTGGTTTAGGCCTCTGGGGCTTGTGCTTAAGGATTTGAATTTAATTAGGATAATTTACGTGAGATATATAATCTGGATGTTATGAGTGCTATTGTTGGTTGCTTTCGATTGCCATGAATAAATGGTTGCTTTGTTTCCATGGATGGATGGTTGAAATGTTTGATGTAAAGGCTATCACTGTCCGATGTGGGGAAGATGGGAGTTGAGTTCTTCTCTAGTGTTGTAGGTAGATTAGTTTGTTTATTTAACCATTCTCACACACTTTATTGATGAAGTTTGTTAGTTTTTTTATTGCTCACTATGACTATTGTCTAACTCAAGGTTTTATGTTTCCTTCATATTACCTTGGGTTGTTCATCCGATTGTTGGATCGGCAGACTAGGCAGCAAGTGACTGGTAATAGCTTAGTAAGGACGACGTGGTGGTTCGGAGGCGAACTGGAGGCAGACGTACTATCTTTTTACTATATAGTATTTGGATTTCCGCTGTTTGTTATTCTCTAAGTGATACATTGAGGCAAATTGTATAAACACTGTTGTTGTAGTTAATGTGTATGAATATTACTTTCTAGTTGTGTGGAAGTCTAGTGTTTTCTGCTTTACAAACAATACATGTTGTATATGTTCTATTATATTTTATCCTTGCGTTGTTAGTTCTACAATAGGTTCTGATTGTGTTATCATACCTTGATGATCATCCATAGCTGCATGGCACACCTTTTAGCGCATTATTCTTCTTGTTTAGCGCAGGGGTTATGGGCGGTCGTCGCATAATTGGTGATTGGATATTTCCCACAGTACCATTAGCGGATAATTTCCCTCGGCGCCCCACAATATATATAGTGGACAACCTTCATACTGCGATATCCTGCCTTGATGTTGGATTGGTATTATTTTTGTTGACTAACATCTGTGAGTGTAGGGAAAACAGGGTGGAGGGATCCAACTGGATTCCTCAAATATATTTATTTTTTATTTTACATATTTATACATGTGCGATGTGTTGAATTGAATTCATGGTTTATGTATTTAGACGGTTGAATATCACTCGCCCTAGATATTGATATTTAAAAATATCATAAAAATGGATTTTTGGATTTTAAAACGAAAAAATTTATTTTTTGAAATAGAAATTGAATTTCGAATGAGTTAGAAAATATTAACTTGTTTTCAATAATAAAAACAAGTACCTGAATTTATAAATGAAAAGAAAATTTTCATTTAATAATATTAAATTTTAAATTCATGTATGAATTTAAAAAGAAAATTTTATTTTTTGAAGTGGAAATTGGATTTCAAATGGAATTTGAAATAAAAACTTGTTTTAATATTTAAAACAGGAAATGTAATTTATAAACAATGTTTATAAATAGAAGTGACTAATTATCATGGATAATTTGATTATCTAAATCCAAGTATGAATTTAAAAAGGGGATTGGAATCATTTTCAAGGGAAACGATTAATTTATTCCAACGTTCAGGATATATATTGAATTGAAGTAAATCCAAGGGATTTATAAATTGAATTCAATTATATAAATTTTATAGAATAATTCATTTCTAAGGAAATTGGGATAGAATTTAATACATAAATTTAAGTTGTAAACAAATTCATAACCAAGTTATGAATTTTGATTGAAAATAGACAATGGTAGAAAATCAGAATTTTTAAGTTAGCTTTCAAATATTGGGTTAGTTTATATTAAAATAATAAAGAAGTAGAGCTGAAATTTATTTAATAAACGAAGTTAAACGTTTATATTTAGCTTAATTTAATTAAAACGAATACGCCACAATATGATAGTTCGTAATTTGACGATTCAAAACTTAGACTTAGTATATAAAGCTCAATATAAATTGGAGTTCGGTGTAACAAAAAATGTTCGGACCTATTGAATGATAATTTTCTAATGTAAGAGAAAAACCTGGATTTCGTCTTATAGATTTTGAGTAATGCCAAAATCAAATTTCCAGAAAAACACCACTAAAATTGTTTATAAAAACTATAACAATTTATTTGATAAAATCGAAGGACTTTAAGCAAACGAAATTTGAGTTTTTCATTTTAAAAACGTAGATTTGATTTATAAAATAAAATTGAAGTAAATGGATTGATTTTTGGAACAAAAAACAAAATTTTAATTATCAAATGAAGTTTACTAATTTTGAAAGAAATTAGTTAATATGGTTTTGGATCGAACTTAACTTTGTTTAAGTGAACTGAATTTGTTAATTGAAATTGGGAATTTGAATATGAAACTTGGATTAGAATTTGGAAGCGAGCAAGGAGTTTGAGTTTGATTTGTGTATAAGTGAGTACAAATATACTTGAACGTGTTATGTTTAAATTAAAAGTAGATTATGCAAAGAAGCTAATTGGAAAATTAATTAGCAAATGGAAAGCGATTAAAGGAAAAAATGTTGAATTGATTGAAATAAATTGGGAATAGGCATGTGTATATATATATATATATGTGTTAAATGGGTATGGAATGAAGGGAATGAAGAATATAAAGTGCATGCCCCAAAAAATGATACATGTTTGAATTTGACATGAGATTTTATGAGTCTATTGGGCAAGCCGCTTGAGTTTTTGATTTTCTTTTTGAATGGAAAGGGTCTAGAGAGGCGAGTTGTAGTTTAGATTGAGTCGTACTAAGGAGTCTCTAACGTTTTTTTATGGAAATTTAAGGATTTAGAATATTTTTAAGAAATTTGATATCTAGAAATCAATATATTGATATATTTAGAATTCGATAAGGAAACAAACTTAAAATAGAATACTATAAACAAAAAAGAAATCTATAAAATTAAATCTGGTAAGAATAGAAAGAGAAATGTATACTCGTTTTAAAAATGGTTAGTTGGTTTTATATGATGTTGATTATTCGAGATGAGTAGTGTTGTCTATTTTGAAGTTAAGAATGTTATTTAGTCAAGATCTGAGAGGTAAATATATCCCAACTTGATTGATTTCATTACTAACCGATAAATAGAAAGATTAAATCTCGAAGATCAATGTTTAAATAAGATTTAGTTGAATACAATATTTTGGTTTGTTGTAACGACGTTTTACACAACAGTCGTTTTAACCCAAGTAAGTGGAATTTTGGAAAATATAATAAATATTTCCTAAGTATAGAAATGAATATCATGAAAGGGAGAAGTAATTGGAAATGAATTCCACTCATAAATAGAAGATACTCTCTAAGTATAGAAATTAATAGAAGATGGGATATGGAACATTTTCCAAATATCGTAAGGGGCTAAAGCGTTTTGAAAATATTAGAGTGAATATATTTGAAAGAATCTCAAAAACGATTTAATTAATGAAATATTAGAAAGGGCCAGTGATTGTTTAATGTTTAGTCAATAATACTTCCAATTGAAAATTTGGATGGATGTTATTTTTTCTTCGATAGTTAAATAACCGACTGTTAATGTTTTTTGCCATCGTTGTCAATACGGAGAGACCAGTTGGATTTATTATCCGAAAATCACTATGTATAGGCATAAGCAATGCAAAGTAGATTATGCTGAAGATAATTGAAGACAGAGTAAAATGCAAGGGTTGTTCTTTTTATATTATAGTGCCTTTGGTTTGTCCAGTCCCAAGGCAACTTGTATGGACTAATGTCTGACAGAGTATGCCTAACAGATCACATAAGATGATCTTTTCAAGATATTATGTTTGGTGGCAGAGGAATTCATTTCTCTTAGCTTTTTATACTCTTAATAATTTTGGGAAGGTCAATTAGTGATTTGACAGGTTTGACGATGTGACATTCAAAGTAAATGGTGGCGTGTTGTTCTAAAAAAGTAGCTGTAACCTTAAGCCTCACAACCGGGAAATGACAGAAATCGGGCAGGAAGCATGGCTAGCTGGGCCGCACCAAAGCAGTGTAAAAATCTCGCCTGGAATGGGCATAAATTTCGACCTAGAAAAGGCCCATCGAAAGATAGAACCATTCTAAACCAGTCGGTGAAAGGAATCACATTTGCACGTATAATATAAACATAAACTTTGAAAGAAAATCCCACACAGCGGAAAGAGAATATATAATACTAAAATAAGACGTACCACTTTATTAAAAATCACATAATTCCAACACAACTTTCAAGACTACATTTATTCCACGGGTACATCAATAAACTCATTTTCTTGTAACTTCTTCATACATAGACCATTTTCAGCATATTATATATGAAAGCGATTCAGAATTTCGCTACGAATCCAAATAAAAGATTTTCGTAGCCAAATTCCTAAATCTGCAAAATCTCAATTTCCATCCTTGTTATTAAGTTGTTCATTTTTATTTTTATTTAATATTTATGCATTTTACAGGGTGTAACATTCTCCCCCCCTTAAAATAGATTTCGTGCCAAAATGTGTTTGAAAGGTCAAAAACACAACTCACGCGAAACATCCATGTTGTATATCCATATTATTTTTAATTTCATCCATAGGCATTCATGACTTGTAGTGATTATGAACTGCTGACCCACTAAAGTGAGCTCTATCCTACCATGTAGGTGTAATAAATTATGCAATATTTATGCAAACAACCAAATTATTCATATATTTCTGTATGAGTGCGCTATGTAATGGTGTTGTAACCATTTCTTAACATCCAATCTAGCAATCATGATGCATCCACAAACGTTATTTTGATGAAAAATTACCCGAGAAATGCTCTAGGTGAGTCTGTCTCGTCTTATTCTCGGTCTCCCATGCGCTTTCCGCAGGATCACTTCCCCATTGTACCCGGACGAGGCGAACGGTTTTGTTGTGAAGTCTCTTGATTCCATGCTCTACAATCCTTACAGTGGCGCGGGACACCCTCGATTCCAAATCGTTTGTTCTTCTTTTGATTCTATATCTTATGAATTATGGTTGGACAACCGACAACCATGGGTGATAATACATTCGGTCCACTCAAGCTAAATGAGTGATCGGTCATGTGTGGCTGGGTTGCAAGATGTTCTTGTTGAATCCCTGTGTATCCCTCTAAAGTACACTGATCATAAGGTGGTTGTATACCTTATCATATTTATAAATCCAACCTCCAATAAGCGGCCTATGGTTTTAATTTTATATACTATGTATATGGTGCGTGAGATGCAAGCGTTTTGCTAAATGGTTATTTATTTGATTAGACATTACTACAATATACCGGATTTTGATATCAAAAATGTTTTGGGGTTATCGTAAGGTAAAAACTATATGTATTTATGTGTGGATTGGTCTTACAATTATCCTTTCTTTCAAAAGGCTTTTTATCAAAGTTAAACAAAATAGTTGGAGTTTACTCACACCAGTCCTGTGTCTGACCCAGAGTTTATTTTGTTTGTTTAACCGTAAACTCTTAGGTGCTCAAATTTGTATGGGCAGTCAAGTGTTTTAGGCTTTTATAGATACACTTGGAGGAACTTGAAGTAGGAGGCTTCATCGTTAATTATTTAGAGTTATTTCCGTTTTGATGTATATGTGTTATACTCTGATGGTACAAGTACAAATACAAGTTTTGTATTTCAAAATTATAATATATGATATTATATTTTGTTCAGTTCCATTGTGAGATTCTGTTGTTTTCTTTTGTTCTATCTTCTATCTGTTTCTATTTCTTTAACCCTAATGACTCGTATTTCTATGCAATTTGGGTTGGACGTGTGATGTTTCAGTCAACTTAGATAGTATGGATTTACGGGCCATTACAAATAGTTCGTGGAAGAAGCAGCAGAATTACGCTCAATGGTCCTAGGGTGACGTTGAAGTCACCACCAATGAGCCAAGGGCCAGTGTGGTAAGTACACAAATTGGTACAATCTTTCTAGAGGCAAAGTCTTTCATGACTGACAAGTGGTCCATAAATATTGAAGAACAAATAAACAAAGTCAGAGGAACGGTGGTGCAAGAGCATGTGAGGAGTATAAGCTAATTTAATGGAATGTAGGTGGGACTAAATAAAATGATTCTAGGGGTAATGATACTGCCTCTGGAACCATAGGCATCAATAGTGTCCCAACTCAAGAAAAGTGGGCCCAAAAAATGATTAGGTGGGGGTGGGATCCGAAAGCATGGATTCTTGAAGGAAAATAATATCCAGGTGTGAAGGGGAAAGAATATATTTAACTACAAATTGTTTGCTAGGGTCCCCTAACTTTCTAACACTCCAAGATAAGATCTTCATTGGGAAAAGGATGTTCTGTCCTTATTGCATGGTAAAATAATGTTCCTTAAGAAAATTTACTCTCATGCAATGAGCCTATTTCTTAATAAGCGAACAATTTTCGTTGGAAAAAATAATAGGCTGAAAAACGCTACTAGAAGAAGGGAAAGAGTTACCAGAATACGAAGCATTGAGGTGTGCACTCCTTTTTGCTGTAGAGGATTAAAGTGTTGGTGCCAGTGCAGGGTTCTGGCCTTCAGTAGATGGGAGGGAGGGGCTGTTTCTAGGTAATTGGATGGGGACGGATCAACAGGCGGTGTTGTCCTCTGCAAGGTAGGCTCAAATAAGTCAAGATCAATTAGTGGGTCCCATCTGGGTTCAGCGGATGGCCAAGGTTCCCAACCATGTGGGCCCATGACTTCAAGGTAGGCATCAGGGATAGGGTCAGCGGCTGCAGGTTACGAAGAAGTGGCGGGGGGGGGGGGGGGTGGAAGCGGCAGTGAGGGTTCAGGTAGGGTGTCTTCGAAGAGCTCGGTAGTTTGGCTTTAAGGAGTGAATAGGTGACGGAAGTTGGAGGGGATACATAAAAAAGTGGCAACTATTCTCAAATCTGTTGTCGAGGAGGTGGTCATCCGGTTCTACTATGGGGTGAAAGTGGTCCCAATGCTCGACTGTGATGAGGTAATGAGAGTTGCCCAGAAATACAGAGTAAGAACATGGGAGGTTAACGTATCTCAGTACCTTGATCCTCACAAAGACAAAACTGAAGTCACGTTGTGCCCAATCGCAGTCGTATGCACAAAGGTAGAGACTGATGGGATAGATTTTGAGTAAAGGAGATCAGGGCAGTGACGGAGGTAGGTGGGGAACCCTCTAACTCTAACCCAAGTAGTAGGCCATATATATCTCTCGTGAAACTTCCGAAGCAGCGTCCATGGTTTGAGGGCCAGGGAACCGCCTGGCTTGGATATGTAGCGACGGTGAAGAGTGATGACGTAGAGTTTGGACGAGGGGAAATGGATGATGAACTATTGGTCAGCAGGAATGTAGACCGTCCAATCTTGGTGGTGGAAGGTGTCAGACAACAATGATCGGATGGTGTGACGGTTTTAGTAACCCTGATGATGGACGCTCCGACCAGAGAGCGATGTTGGGAGGGAGGGTAGAAGAAGAATGAGAATTGAGAGGAGAAATGAGCTAAGGATGCGATTTAAGTGAGGGAGGAAGGTTTTTGTTGATGTTGGACGCGTCGCTGGAGAGAGAGCATGATTTGACTGCCAAATCATGATTGGTAGAAAAAGAGGCAGAGGGTGCTTCGGTTTTCAAGGCAGAAAGTGCCTTTTGTCTCTTCATATGAAGTGAACAGTTTTGGATTGAATGCTTAAAAAATCCAAAGCAGAAACAAATCTTTGGGCTCCTACAGGCATGTGCCATGTGTCCCTGGCAAGCACAGTGAAAACAACGGTAATTGGATTTTAAAAAGTGAAATTAGGGAGGCATCCCTATTATACTTTCATACAGTAAAGACGGTCCGTGTCAAAGTTTCGTTGTAAACCCGGTCCCTATTTTCTAGAAACAAAGCAAATTATTGCTGATATGTCGATAACTTTTATAAATAATTATTGATATGTTGACAACTTTCACTGGTAAAGTTTCATTGTAAATCTGCCCATTGTTTTAAAGAAAGAAAGGAAAAATTATTACTGTTATGTCAACAACGATTATAAATAACTATTGATATGTTAGTAACTTTTATACAGTGCACAGAAAAGTGAAAAATTATTGCTAAAATGTCAGCAACTATTGTAAATAATTGCTGATATGTTAGTAACTTTTATACCGTATAAAGAAAAGTTGCTGATATATCAGCAACTTTTAGGAATTTTTTTTATATATTTGCAACAACTAGGGATAAAAAACAGGGACCTTATTTACACTGAAATTTAGTGAAGGACTTTTTTGTATTTTAAACCATAATAGGGAACTATGCCAAAAGTACCATTTTAAAAATCAAGTCTACGTGGGATGGAGACAAAAAAAGAGAGGAGACCCTGTTTGGTCAGTGGTTGAGATGACTACTGCGACGATCAACGACCATCTGGAAAACGAAAGGCCACCACCACAGTGTAAGCAAGATGCTGCGATGCCGGAGAGGTTGAAAGAAGGAGAGGAAGAATGGTTGTGACGCGAGGAGGAGCAGAGATCTGAGATTCAACGACCATCAAGTTATCTACCGTAGGTGAGGGCGAATGAGCCGGGGATGAAGCAGCGGTGATAGTCTCATTCAAGGAAGGACAAGCAGATGTGGGAGGAAAAGGAGGAGGTGTGGAAGATGGGACAACCATTATTGAATTTTTTTGCAATTGAGCAAGACACATGCGTCAGTGTGGTTTTGTGCCAAATCCCCTTTTTATTATGGTTTTGGTATTATATGTTCATTTAACCCCAAATTATCAAATCCTCTTTTATTCATGATTCTAATTGAATTATACTTTCCAACACATGCAAACAAAAAGGACTATGATTAGTTACATAAAATTAAGCTCACAATTCAGTCATAATCATTTGCCAATATTGCAGATTTATGCATATTTTAAGCATAACCAAAATCCACCATAAAACTATAAATTCCAAACCTAGAAAAGGGGGAAAAGAGTACTGAGAGAATATTTTATTAATTTAACGGGAATCAAACGATATCATATAGTGATATTATGAAGAATAATTTAAATCCATACACCTGAAGTGCATGTTGTGGTCTAGATCTGATTGTGATCTTGGTTTTTCCCCATTCTCTTTTTAGTTTAAATTCAGAAATTCGTTTGGATAAGGATGTATGGACATATAAATCTTGAATCTGCTGCAAATGCCTCCAAATCGTCTATCAAACAAGATAAATCTAATATTTTATATTTTCTAAAGAATTTGGAGGAGAAAGGGAATGACAGGTCTCTAGCTTCCTCTCAGAAAATATGAGTTTGATGGCTAGCTATGTAGGTTTATTTATAGATATCCGAATAAATACATCCGTCAGATTTATACTAAAATGATTCCCTTTATTAATACACACCCGAGTTCGAAATCACACCTGAAACAAATTTTATTCATTGACATGGGTGGACCCAAACGCATGCCTGGATCGACACATGGATCGACCCAACCCCATATAGGTTGACCCAGTCATAATATAGGTCGACCCAAACAATTTTTAAAGATCGTTTTATTTTCTTTTTAGCGTGTGATTTATTTATTACTCGTTTTGTTCTCTAGAGTATTAATTTGTTTAATCGTTTTTTTTATTCTCCATTTTTTTTTTCAGTTTTGACATGCGTTCAAATTTCAAATTTCAATGCATAATTAATATGTGCGTATACTTTGAAATGTATTTACGTATATTTATACAAGATTTCGAACATTATTTTTAAGGTTATATTTATTTCCTGTTTTATTCCCTATGCATAAATTTTCTTCCGCTTTAACACGCATTTAATTTTAATTTCAAACGCGTGTCGTTTCGAGAATTAATACGTAATTTAAAATTAAAATATTATTTGGCTAGCGCCATTAAATTCCCCTTTATTACGTGATTAAATCTCATTCGTGATGCGCGTTTATTTTCAAATTCAAATGCGCATTATTTTGAAAAATTATGTCTATACATATTTTTATATGAAGTAAATAATTTACATGTTCACATGCGTGTTACCTTATAGAATTAATTCTCTGCTTTCAACTTTGAAGTTATTTCTATTTATTCCTCTTTTAATCCCATTAATGACGCACATTGTCAATTAAAGAAACCTTATAATTTATCTTAATTACTTTGCCTTTCTTGGCTAATTATTTTTATCACACAGGTTTGTTTTCGAATTTCAAACGCACAATACTCTTGTAGTAATTCTGATAATTTTATTATTTTGAATGTGGGGTGTTACAACTCAGTACGTTGAGGTTTCAAGGGGAATTTGGGAAATTGCCAAAGTTTAGTCTATCTCTATATAAGCTATCCTCAATTTCAAAGAGTGATTAAGGGGTTAAATAGTTTATTCTATTTAGGGTTATGAGATCCAAATCTTCTTCAATTCTCATCTCCACAAATTCAAATTTTTATGTGAATTTTGATCACTGTATTCAATCTCTTGTATTGCTATATTGGTATATGATAAAAGCACTCTCTCAAATTGGACACGCACTAACAAGACGTTAGTGGAACCATTATAAACCATGGTATAATTTATTTTTCATTATTGCTTTATTATATCTCTTGTTTGGTCATTGTTATTGTTTTTTGGATTGGGTGAAGATTGTTTTGAAAAATTGATTGGTTTTTTTACTTTTACCATGATCTCGTCTTCTACTGTGCTTGGGTATTTTATTTTAGCGTTCTTAAGTTGAAATTCTCCACAACACTTGTGCCTCTTCTTTCTATTGGAACTATGCTCTATTTTGTTGCCTCATATGTCATTCCTCATCTCATCATACTTTTCTTCACATGATCACTCCTCATCTCAACTTGCTTTGATTTCAAATGCTTAATCTGATTTTATTTACTCTTTTATGGGAGACTCTCTAGTTAGTGACCTTGATGTTGAATCTTCTTGTGCTTTTGATTCTGCTCAGTCACAAGTGGATGTGGGCATTACAACTTCTATCTCTATGGTTGACACCATTCATAAGGAAAATTCCCAATTATGCTTCAGTGATGATTTTTCCAAGGAGGAGATTCGCAATAAATTTGGGTGGGTTTTGGAACTTAAATACGGTCCTCTCACTTGCAACTTTGCTTTAGAGCTCGTCGCAAGTGCAACGTGGACACAAATTTTTTTATCTATATACTTTATGTAGAGTTGGGGGTCTTTTGAGTTTTTTTTTTTTTTTGGTGTCTGACTTCAGGCGTCGCCAAAGGGTGGTTGTTCAATGTTTCACTTATCGCTTGACCTTAGTAGGCATAGGCCGTAAGCCCTGTTTTTCTAAGATCAAGTCGTCAGTCATAGTGTTTTATTGTTTACCATTTTCAATGACCTTTTTTTTCTTTTCCATTTTCTCCTACTTTCTATATGTTGTCACCTTGAGCAAGAAATCTCCTTTTATAACAATACATTACTATTTTTATTTATCATTATATATAACATATAATATATAACTTTACCTTTTTGGTTACTATGAATGTTGCATGCATGCTGATTTGTATTTTTTAAATTAGGATTTATGATGGATCAATGAATGTAAATAAATAAATTTACTCAAATAGTTTGACTTAAGAATCTAACCAATTAAACAAAAGCAATCGAATGTAAAAATGTTGAAAAAATTTGAGAAAAGCTTTGTACATACTTGAGAAATGCATCTTATGACCAGCTTATCTAAATGTGATTATTTTTCCATTACTTTTCATTTTTTAATATTTTTATCTTCGAAGCTGAATATAAATTCCATGCTGTTGTAGAAGGGTTAAACTTTCAACTTTGATAATTATAAAATAAAATTATATAATAGTTAGATAAATTATTTGCTCTGTATGATTTGATAACATGTTCTAAGGTTTAATTTTTATATGATCTGGTTTTTATTAGTATATTATATGTGTTCACATCGTAAAATCATAAAATATTGTTTTTTCTTCTAGAGGTTGTTATATGTAATTTATAATAATTCTTTTGAGATATAGGAATTAGAACTTAGAAGAGTTATTATTATATATATGTAAACATTTTATGTTATGTGATTTAAATATCCTTTTATCTAAATAAAGAAATAGTTTTATCATTTTACTCTCACAT
The DNA here is from genome assembly GCA_030737875.1 of Allium sativum. Lineage (NCBI taxonomy): Eukaryota > Viridiplantae > Streptophyta > Magnoliopsida > Asparagales > Amaryllidaceae > Allium > Allium sativum. The sequence continues at coordinate 158,222,463 of CM060912.1, forward strand.
ATACGAATAATGTATATATTTAGATTCTTGTAATTCTAAGATTTATTTTATGGGTTAATGAATATTGTTTTGCTAAATATAGGTAGCATAAATTTAAGGTTACATAATTAATAATGCACAATGTAAGATGAGAATTGAGAATGGTTTCAAAGTGATTTTAAGGAAAAAAATTAAATTTTAAGCAATTAAAATCAGTAGAACTTTACAATGCAATATGTGATAAATTCATGCATTAAATAAAATATGAAATAAATGATTTATTATATGTGATTTGTAAGTTTGTATCTATTTTTTTGGGTAACAATTTACAAATGTGCCTATAGTATAGATATTGAAACCCATCTTTTAGAATTAGTTAATAAATATTAGTCGACAAACTCTATCAATTTTTTTAAAGTTTGAGTTAAATAACTTATTTAATATTTGAACATTTGAATTTATCAAAATTTTACAATGCAATGTATGATATATTTATTCAATACATAAAATCTTTTTTAATTGAATTAGTACTTTTATACAAGTTTGTAAAATATATCATATTGCATGACAAATAGACTATGCCCCATGGAGCTGGGTTCGAACACGTGACCTCTTGCATTATGTCAAAACGTCTTAACCAATTTGAATAAGGTGCTTATCATATTTTTATTGTGGTTAATGTAAATAATTTATGTTACCTAATTTATATATTGTGTCTAAATAATGTTTTTGCCAATTTATCAATGCACCCATAGTGTATGTGTGTATGTATATGTATATGTGTATGTATAATTCAATTTGCAGGATTGTCTAATAAATATCAATTGATTGGGTCTATCAACTAGTTTAAAGTTCAAAAATATATAATTAGTTTAAATGTTTAGGTTATGTTAAATATTTAAAGAATAGATTAAGGTTTGTGATTAGCTGTAGAAATTTTAAAAAAGTAAGTATCTGAATGTAAAATAAGACGAGAAATTTAGTACATTAATTATAAACTGGTAAGGATTTTGAAAATAAAATATCTTGACTTAAAGCAGTAAAAGATTACTCATAGAAGTAACAAGAGAAAATAAAATTCTTCTACTATTATTTAATAAATATGCTTTTGCATAGTTACTGTGGTCTCAAATAATAACATATTTATTATTTTGTACTCTAATCAATTCAGTAACATAAATAATGTTAAAGTAATGTTACTACCAAAATTAACTCCGAAACCAGGTGATGGTGAAGGGGTATTAGAAGAATACAAGCACAGAAGAACCTTCCGAAAGACAGGAAGAATGATCTGAGAGAGACATAAACCGATACCTTCCCAGAAGGAAGAAACTCAAGGTCCGCAGAACGCCCACAAAGTTAATCCGGTAAAGATCTCACCAAAAGGATCTATCCTCCAAGGTTAAACTAGCGGGATCCTTCCCACGGCGTCAACCCGACAGGGGGTCCAGCGGTGAAAGGACATCCAGGTCAGAAACCAAGAAAAATGAAGGCAAGAGCTCCGTTGGTTGAGATCCGAAAGGACTTTTTGTGTTCACCTTCCTAATACCGATAAGCAGGAGGCTAAAGCACCAAGAGCATAAAGCCAGAAAACATAAAGATTATCTGAGACCAGCTTCCGAAACACCAACCGTATAAGCACCTGAAAGATCGTATTGATAGACAACAAACAAATCACCCAGAGAAAACTTCCGGAAGATAAGGCTATACCCTGAAATCCCACCGAAAAGTAAACCAGAACCCCGAAAGTGATACAAGCTATCCGCACTAGCCTACTTAAGTATAGACACCAACATTGTTTCCGAACCGGCAGCTATCCACATACATAAGGAGGGCAGGCTCCTCTAGGTATTCACGGAAAACTGGAGACCTATATCCGAAAGTCTACGACCGAGAGCATACAACCGGACACTCAAAGTGCCTTCCGGAGTGCTACCGCAACAGCAAGCACATATCGATCTCAGAGAGGCTCCCGACTAGCCGAAACCTTCATTGCGGAATTTATAATCAGCACTACAAAGCGGTCAGAAGCCGAAACATTTGAGACCCAGGAAAAAGGCGACCGACAAAGGCTCCTGAAGGCCCAATGGCCCAACAGCAGGGGATACGCCAAGTTCTCTATAAATAAGACCCCAGGGGTCACATTTTGGAATATCCGATTTTCTTATACTCTTCCTCTCTAGAATAAACACTAAAACTTAGATCAATTTGGGAGTTCCTTCTATTTTGTTCATGTACTCTAAACTGGAGATAAATAAAGAGTGAATCTACACTTATAGCATTTTCCTGTGAGTTTATCAATTTATATCTTAACTATTATTGTTATGATTTATTGTTTGCTTCCTACATATGTGTGGATCCATGTCAAAACCTTTCCGGATGATACACCCCTTCCTATATGTTTAAACCTTTCCTGCAAACCTGAACCCTCTTGACGAGTTTAGATCATTTAAAAATATTGATGCAGAATTCCTTCCCACCATTCATTAAGTCCTTTATCAAAAGCTGTGTTTAGTGATCAATCTCTTCAAGGCCCTGATGCCTAGGGATGGCGATCTAACCCTAACCCGTAAAGGCCAATCACCTATTTTTCCCCTTAGGTTTATTCCCATTGACCTATTTCCGGTGTTGATGAAAAATATCATTAACATTTTGGCGCTAGAAGGAGGGACTGAACCTCCGACCCTTTGGTTAACCCTACCACATATCTACCTTTGTTGTTCCTTTCCAGATTGGACTAAGTCTTTGAAGAAGAAAAGTTATGGGTAAAAGATTCCGACAAAAGCTTTCAGGATCTCGAATGGATAAGACAAAAATCACTGGCCCTGGAGTTATAGAAGAGGAAAGATTAAGAGCGGAAGCATTGCAAATAACAAAGCGTAAAATAAAAATAGGACAACGCGCTTATGATACTAGCCTTCCTAACATAGAACAGATCTTAACACTTCCTTTAAGTTGTTCTACATCAAAGAATGCTAGCGTTTTCTCTCACCTAAAGAAAGTTCTCTATGAGAAGATCAGAGGAACAACGTTTGAACAAGAAATGATGAATGAGTTTGATCATTTTACCAACAAATGGTCCATAGGAATAACATCTCAATTTCAGTATACTTTAGGAAGGAGTAATGAAGATGTAGATAAAAGAATAGGGTCGAACCACAAGAGAGTTAGGACCCAGCGACAAGAAAATAAGTTCACGACATGACCATTTAAGGAATATCACTTTACCACTTCAATAGAGAATATCTATTTCCTAACCAAACATGAACTCAACTATTGGTCGTCCGCAGAGAAAGAGACCAAATACTAAAGGAAGGCAGGAGGACCCTATTGTCATTACCATATGAGAAATGGACATGTGATGGCCCACCCTGAACAAGCCGACATTTCTCCTTTGAAATGCGCTGTGCTAATGTCCAACTAGCATGGGAAAGTCGTCAAAAGAAAAAGGGCTTGAAACTATTAATCACCAAAGAACCTGTAGTATATCTCACAGTGTATCGAATAAAATATAATAATAACATAACTTGACATAAACAGGCGAGACACTGTATAAGTTGAAAACTAAACCATCGTAGCAGCGGAATCCAAAGTACAACATACGATCCAAATCATTAATACAACTTCAAAATACTGTCTCTAAAGAAAAATAAAAAGGGTACACTACTAATGCCCAAGTAGTGACCAACAACAACACAAGGAGAATATATGTAAATAGTATGTGGAAGCCTCATGCTCGTCTACGGGCAGCTACTCGTGCATACCACCTAACCTGTCTCTAGTCTGCTAGTTTAGGAGCACCCAGAGTAATAAGAAGAGACATAAAACTCTGGTCAGACAAAAGTCTGGTATGAGCGATAGCTGCAAAACAGAACAATAACAGGTATAAATAAATCATAACTAAACCTGGACCTGCAACCAAAGAGTTAGTACAACAAGATGTACAGTACTTTAAGGTAACACCAACATAAAGTGCAAAAGTAACACGAGAGTGTGCATGACATGGTGATAGCAAACATCAAACATAGAAATCATCCTCACATCTCTCACTCAGTGCATAAAGCATGCAATATCCACCACTTTGGTCACTCATTCCTTTGCTCCACTTTGCCCTTGGGAGTCACAATGACCCCATTACACTAATCCATAGCCACTAATCCTTCCCTCATTGGTGAACCAAAATTATGGATATCGATAACCGTTTTGCACACGTCCCGCAGCAAAGTCCATCTTTAGAAGTTGACTTGTTGATCCACATTTGGATCCTGAGTGATAACTTCTCATTTGGACTGCCTTTGCATCTCGAGTTTCAATCTTCAGCTCAATTTGGTTCGAAATCAACTTCTCCAAGTCTCAGTTTCGTGAGCCTTGACTCGACAACTAGGCGGTTTGGTTCATGCTCTTCCTCCATCCAGATCGGTTCGTCGGTCCTTGCACTGATTCGTGGTGCACCTTGCATTGTCTCGCGACTCGACCCTTGACATCTGTTCATGACTCATACTCGTGGCCATCGGTTCGTGATGCTCCACACTCCGGTTCGCGGTTCTCCTAGGTCCACTAGTAGTGTTCCACCGACTCGTGGTGGTCCTCCTTCTTCCGGTTCGTGGTCATGCTCGCGGCTCATGGGGGACATCCGGTTCGTGGCTCGTGGAGGGTGGTCGGCTCGTGAGATGGGTACACAACCGGGGTCGGGTCATGGTCGTGATATGCCTCACGATTGGAGACCTACTCCAATTTCCTGCACCTTTCCAACTAGCAATTAACGCCATACGACGACATTTTCGACCATTCTGACTTTACTAAGCAATCACAAAGCATACCATACAGTAATAACAACATGTGTAATCAACCATAAACACCAAAACAACAATTTAATATGTAAATATGGATTAAGCATACCCAAAACCCATGTTTTCCCCTTAATGCTCTTGATCATGATTTTACCATACGATTGGCAAACTTAATCGAAATTAACCCAAATTTCTAATAGAGGCATAAAATAATATTTAAGAATTTCTACATATTTTTCTAGATTTTTATAATGCATGATTTCGTTAATTATCACTAATCACCCCTAATTAGCCATAATTAGTGAAAAACAATGCAAATCACCCACCTTAGCCACAAATAAATTTCAGATTTGAAACTCTAACTGATTAGCATGGATCCCAATGTATTCCAGCAGATCTATCTCTGATTTGATGCTAGTCCGACCTAATTGATGTAGATTTGGCTAATATGTGACTAGAAAGTGATTAAATATGAATTTAGAAGGTGAAGGCCATTGCTAGGTTTCAAGAGATGCAAGTGGCGGCTAGAAAACTGAATAAAATTGATTTCCCAAACCCTATCAGCCTCCCCATAACCCTAATCCCGAAATGGGTTGTGGGCCTAGCAGCTAATCACCCTATTTGGCCCGACTAAGCTATTTTTCACCTTTCAAACATTATTTCGGCCATATCTCCTAAACAGTAAGTCCGTTTGATTAATGTGATCAATCTACAAAAGTTAAACCATCATATGAATCCAATGGAAGTGGTTTTAGATTAAAATTCCTTACCAATCAAAAGTTATAGGCGAAATAAGATTTGCTAGGGGCAAAACAGTCATTTAAAATTCGGAAAAAATCGTGAACATGGGAAATGACCCCAATAGTCGTTTCCCAGTTTGCATGACCATATGACTTCATATGAAAAAGAGATAAATATTCTATGATCCTCCAATTCGTAGAATGCGGGTCATTACACTCTCCCCCCTTAAGAAATTTCGCCCCCGAAATTCCTTAACCAAAACATACAAAGGATGTCGCATGCCTATCAATCATTTGCAACAATCAAACATACAAACAAGCCTATCCTAGCATGTGGTTCATTAACACGGGAGTACTATATCGGTATTAAAACCGTACCAGGTAAAGAGCTTTGGATATGACTTCCTTATGCTCTTCTTGGTTTCCCAAGTACAGTCATTCTCATTATCACACTACTTCATATATAGTTTTGCTAACTTAGCTGCCGCTCTAATCATCTTGACGGGTATAAACCTTGCACTTTTGGTTAATGAATCCAAAATTACCCAAATACTATGATGGCCGGATCTAGCCCTTGGTAAACCATCGATGAACTCCATTGAGACTTGTTCCCATTTCCATTTGGGAATTTCCAACAATTGTAACAAACCACCAGGCTTCTTTTGCTCAACTTTAACTAACAAGCAATTCATGCCCTTGGAGATAAAATTCCCAACGTCCCTCTTCATACCTTTCCAGTGGTAGATTTGCTTCATGTCTCGATACATTTTGTTACCACCGGGATGTATAGTAAATTTCAAGTGAAGACATTCTCTAAGCACTTCATCTCTCAATCCATTAACGTTGGGTACAACTAGTCTCCCATTCTTTCGAAGCCATCCTTCTTTATCAAGTTCATACTTGTTCATTTCTCACCATCGATATTCATCTCTTCCTTGGAGATGATTTCTATTAGGTTAGGATCGTCCTTTTTACTGGAACCAATCTGCTCAATCAAAGTCAGTCTAATCGTCAAACTTGCTAACATCTCTGGACTCAATCCATACTTAGGCCTGAAATCATATACCATGATATACCCCAATGCTTCCATTCAAGAAACATAGCATCTAAACTGGCATGTCTCCTACTCAATGCATCAGCTATCGCACCTAGTCCAGTAGCACATGTATCCGTGTATACCGTCATCTCTTCATTTCCCATCGCCAAAGTCCTACTGGTGATAGTCTACTCAAGAGAAGAAACATAGGAACAACCATATCAACCATTAAACAAGTCCTATCTATCACTTGCTAAAGCCATTAATATGTTGATACTCATATGACTGGTCTAACCAGTATCAAGGACCCATGGAGCCCCAGCTCCAAATGGACTACCGCACTTCCAACGTACGCTTATCCTCCAAGGATAACTAGATCACGTCCAACGGATCCAAGTAAATGGGAGTCCCCAGATACCCTGGCTTTGAGTTCGCCTAGAACACTCCAAACTATCGACGGTTCCTTGGCACCCCATCATAAGAGCTATCCACAACTCCTCCTTCATCTCGAGTACAACCCAAATCAATCCATAATCTTGCAGCCTCCTCGAGTCCCACTCGAGTCATCTCATAGCCCCATCGAGTCCAACTCGGGGCAATCCACATCATCGAGCAGTCTTACCACATCACGGGTGCCCATCACTCCTGGAGTAAACCAGGACATCATTCAATGGAAATCACAACAACTACTTATATCTCACGCAAACCATCCTAGTTGAACTCGACATTCCACAAGCACAAGCCCCAAAGGCCTAAACCAATATCAGACAAACACTCAAGGAAAATCTCCTCCGAATCCAAACAATCTACGTAAGATGATATGAGCAAAAAAACAAACAGTTGAGCGCTCATAACTAACTCTGATTATCCTCGCCAATCCTTCATCGAAATTATCGTTGATCGCATGACAACCCATGCCATATTTCAAGGGTAAATAGCAACCCCTGTTCTACCCAGACTACTGCACGTCCAATGTACATTTGCCTCCCAGAGACTTCTAGAATTTACGACAACGATAATATGTCTATAACTCTAGTCAGCATCACTGACGACTATCCACAAACTCAGACCCAGTCTCGAGTATCCATTACCTACAAACTCAAGTCCAACATGAGTCGTCTCCCTACTCGTTGCATCTCCAAGATTAACGAACAACCATTGTTTATGAGTTCAAGTCCGATTTGAATTGTCCTAACCTTTGTTGCATCCGAGGATCAACGAACACATCTTATCGCTTCAAGATTTCCCCATTGAATTAACTCCGAAGTTATTACCATTCGTGAACCTAAGAGAACATTAACATAAAGTCCTAAACAATCCATAGTAATCACTCATTTACTACGGAATACCACAATGCTCATGCTATTCACCACAGCGTTTAAAAATGCTTCCAAAAGCCCTTCCTTTACGAATCATGGCCTACCCGAATCTCTTTGTTCCCCTTGTACCATTTATTATTACCATCACTAGGTAAGTACCCAATACCACCCTATACACTTGGAGCCAATCGACTCCCAAAATAATGCCAAACCTAATAAAGCCCAAAACAAAGCAATCACAAGCAAATATACATCCATGACTCGATAAGACCACATTACAACAAATAATAACAAGGCTAGTCGAACCACTAATCGGGTTCATCACAACTAAAGGTTTATCGACTATCTCGGTTTCCAACTCAACCCATCTACCAGGTCATTAGATATGAAGGAATGGGAATCCCCGGTAACAAACAGCACTCGAACTGGAACATCATAAAAAGAAAGCATACCTTGAATAACGACACCCTTTCCCTTCCGCACCGCAGTTGGGGCATTCGACGAAGAAGGAACAACATTGATAGCATATGCTTTCATGATCGGCTTCTCCTTAGGAGGTTGCGGACAACTACCCTTGTGATGTCCCGCTTGGCTACAATTAAAGCACTTCCTTTCCGCAGGCTTTTCCTAACAATCTCTGGCACAGTGGCCTTTCTTGCCACAGCTAAAGCACTCGCCATCCTTCTAATTCTTCTTATTCTGGCCGTCCTGGGTTTAGTTATGTTTCCTCTTATTTTAGGACTTTCCTTGCCTCCACCGTTTGCTTACGGTTTCGGCTCCCCTGCAGATGCAATAACAACCTCGGTCTTTGACTTAGGCTAAAGACTCTCTGATCTCAATGCTTTACCTACAATAGACTCGAACGTCTCATCGATGTGGTTTATAAGCCTATCCCCCAAGTACCTATATAAGCCAGTTATGAACTTCTCGTTCTTCTTCTCGGCGGTGTCGATAAGAGATAATCCATATTTTGTTAAGGTATCGATCTCAGCAACATACTCCGAGACTGCCCTACCATTCTGCTTAAGCTCTAGAAATTTCCTGAACAACTCTTATTTCTCACAGGCTACGATAAACTTGTTACTGAAGTGAGTCTTAAACTAAGTCCAAGTAACTTGATCCTCAGGAGTAGCTACTTTGGTAGCATTCCACCAATTCATAGCTTGTCCTTGAAGTTGACGAGATGCTAGCTTCCTTTTCATTGCGTCCTCGATTCCCAAATCCTAGAAAATGTGCTCATAACTATCCAGCCAATCTTGAACATCCGTAGCCGATTCCGTTCTGTGGAACGGCTTCCCACCAAGGCTAGTATAATCCCTGTTAAGCTTGGCGAAATCGGTTCTAGACGCCTGCACTACTGCACCACCACCGTTAGCAGCATTAGGAACTGCTCCCCGAGCATCCCTAAGCATCTCTCACATGAAGGTAGTAAACATCGTCCTTATATCAGGGACATTCCCGTTATTAGCCCCTGAACCCGTACTCCTCGTATATCAACTCATCGTTCAATCTTCAAAGAGAAAACAATAAACCATCTTCATTGCGGTGCCAGTGCAAAGTGCGGCTTCATCCTTATATATACTAATAGTATATATATAAATATATATATATAGCTTTTAGAAACCAAAATATCACAAATACGTGCTCTCATATATGTATACTATCTCTCCCTGATGTCTTCCCCTAGGTTAACTACGCAACCTAGGCTCTGATACCAAGTGTGATGGCCTGCCCCGAACCAGCCGACATTTCTCTTTTGAAATGCGTTGTGTCAATGTCCAACTAGCACGGGACGGTCGTCAAAAGAAAAGGGTTTGAAACTATTAATCACCAAAGAACCTATAGTATATCTCATAGTGCATGAAATAAAATATAGTAATAACATAACTTGACATAAACAGGCAAGACCGTGTATAAGCTGAAAACTAAACCATTGTAGCAGCGGAATCCAAAATACAGCTTATGATCCAAATCATTATTACAACTTCAAAATGATGTCTCTAAAGCAAAATAGAAAGGGTACACTACTAATGCCTGTGCAGTGACCAACAACAACACAAGGAGAATATATGTAAATAGTACGTGGAAGCCTCATGCTCGTCTCCGGACAGCTACTCGTGCATACCACCTAACCTATCTCTAGTCTGCTCGCTTAGGAGCACCCAGAGTAATAAGAAGAGACATAAAACTTTGGGTCATACAAAAGTCTGGTATGAGCGATAGCAGAAAAACAGAACAATAACAGGTATAAATAAATCATACCTGAACATGGACCTACAACCAAAGAGTTAGCACAACAAGATGTACAGTACTCTAAGGTAACACTAACATAAAGTGCAAAAGTAATGTGGGAGTATGCATGACATGGTGATAGCGAACATCAAACATAATAACCATCCTCACATCTCTCACTCAATGCGTAAAGCATGTGATATCCACCATGTTGGTCACCAATCCTTTGCTACGATCACTCTTCCCTTGGGAGTCACAATGACCCCATTGTACTGATCCATAGCCACTAATCCTTCTCTCAAAGGTGAACCAAAATTATGGATATCGATAACCCCTTTGCACACGTCCCGCTGCAAAGTCCATCTTTAGAAGTTGACTCATTGATCCCCATTTGGATCCTAAGTGATAACTTCTCATTGGACTTCCTTCGCATCTTGGGTTTCAGTCTTCACCTCAGTTCGGTTCGAAATCCACTTCTCCAAGTCTCGGTTCGTGAGCCTCGACTCGACAACTAGACGGTTCGGTTCGTGCTCTTCCTTCATCCAGATCGGTTCGTAGGTCCTTGCATCGGTTCGTGTTGCACCTTGCATCAGTTCGCGACTCGCCCCCTGGCATCTGTTCGTGACTCCTACTCATGGCCATCGGTTCGTGATGCTCCACACTCCGGTTCGCGGTTCTCCTAGGTCCGCACGTGGTGTTCCACCGGCTCTTGTTGGTCCTCTTTCTTTCGGTTCGTGGTTGTGCTCGTGGCTCGCAGGGGACATACGGTTCGTGGCTCGTGGAGGGTGGTCGGCTCATGAGGTGGGTAGAAGACCGGGGTTGGGTCGTGGTCATGATATGCCTCACGATCGGGGACCTGCTCCAATTTCCTACAACTTTCCAACAAACAATTTACGCCATACGACTGCGTTTTCGACCATTCTAACTTTACTAAGCAGTCACAAAGCATGCCATACAGTAATGGCAACATGTATAATCAACCATAAACACCAAAACAACAATTTAGCATGTTAGTATGGATTAAAGATACCCAAAACCCATGTTTTCCCCTTAATCCACTTAATCATGATTTAACCATACTATTCGCAACCATAATCGAAATTAACCCAAATTTCTAATAGAGGCATAAAATAATATTTAAGAATTTCTACATATTTTTCCAGATTTTTGTAATGCATGAATTCATTAATTATCACTAATCACCCCTAATTAGCCATAAATAGTGAAAAATAATGCAAATCACTCACCATAGCCACAAATAAATTTCAGATTTGAAGCTCTAACTGACTAGGTATGGATCCCAATGTATTCCAGCAGATCTATCTTTGATTTGATGCTATTCTGACTTAACTGATGTAGATTTGGCTAATATGTGACTAGAAAGTGATTAAAGATGAATTTAGAAGGTGCAGGCCATTATTGGGTTTCAAGAGATATAAGTGGCAGCTAGAAAACTGAATAAAACTTATTTCCCAAACCCGATCAGCTTCCCCATAACCCTAATCTCGAAATGGGTTATGGGCCTAGTTGTTAATCACCTTATTTGCCCGACTAAGCTGTTTTTCACCTTCCAAACTTATTTCAGCCATATCTCCCAAACGGTAAGTCCGTTTGATTAATGTGACCACTCTACGAAAAGGTAAACCATCATCTGAATTCCATGGAAGTGGTTTTAGGTCAAAATTCCTTACCAGTCAAAAGTTTTAGGCGAAACAAGATTCGCTAGGGGTAAAACAGTCATTTAAAATTTGGAAAAAATCATGAACACGGGAAATGACCCCAATAGTCGTTTTCCAAAGTTGAACGACCATATAACTTCATATGAAAAAGAGATAAATATTATACGATCCTCTGATACGTAGAATGCGGGTCATTACAGGACATAACACTAATCATTACAGAATCCTTGAGGAAATGGTTGCCAGATTCATCAGCCAAGGCCAATTATGAGAGTTTACAACAAGAACAGTTTAAGTTCAGTAAAAATCCTTAGGAAAAGGATTATCAAGCACAACCGAGGGCATGGAAAATCCTCCTTTTGGAATTTGAAAAGAAACCCAAAAGGGGTAAAACTGTAAATAGATTAAATCCCTCGTCATCAAAAAATTGGTTAGGACGAGGCATCCCCCGGAGGGGTATGGTGTTTTAGTCTTTCTCCATGCCCAAATCAGAGGAGGCTAGGTTAAAGCATCAAAAGCATAAGCCTCCGTTTCACACTAAAAATGGTCGTGGCGGTGCATCTAACATTAGCACGCCCTGTCTCTGCTCGTAGAAGAGTACAACCTGCCTCTACTAGAACGAAGCACGTCCTAACTCTGCTCACAGAAAAGAAAGTCCTACCTATGCTTATGATTAATGTTACCCGTAGAAGGGAACGCTAACCCCATTTCCTATGATGGTCAGGATGGGGCACCCCTCGGAGGGGGGTGGTGTGTAATCCTCTGTCAACACCTATGATGGTTAGTATAGAGCATCAAAAGAGTAAACCTTAGTTTTGTGCCTACGATGGCCCTGTCTAAGTGTTTAAGACCTTATCATCACCTACGATGGTCGGGATAAGGCGTCTCCTGGAGGGAGGTCGGGTAAGTCCTTGAGCCTTGCTTGTGGATAAGCTAGCCTAGCACACCAGATGCACAGGCCCAGAGAGTGGCTAACAAAGCATGTGCATCCACTGCTTTGACATCAAAAGCCCAGGGAGTGGCTCAAGAAGCACGTACAAACCTCTGCTACACAAATCAAATCCAAGAGGGATGCCAAAACACAAATGTTGAAAGGGGTTCCGGTCCTCTTTCTAAATTAATACCTTAATCTGAGTTGATTCAGCTCTTTACAAATGCCGGAAGGTGTTCCCGGTACTCTATCAATATTAATACCCAAATCTGGGTTAATTCGACTCTTCACAAATGCCGAAAGGAGTTCCCGGTCTTTCAATTATATTAATGCCGAACCTAGGTTGATTTAGTGCTTCACAAACACCGAAAGGAGCTTCCCTGTTCCCAATCTTTAATTACCCGAATAAGCGTTATTTTGGGATTTCCACTAAAGCCGTGAGGGAATATTTAGCCTATAGTCTTTAATACCCAAATCGGGATTGATTCAGTTCTTCACAAATATTGGAAGGGGCAACCCAGCCTCGTCCTGACGCCGAGCCCAGGCACGAATTGCAACCTAATGTAGGGTTTCGATCTCAACACAAGATGTCCAGATCTGGATCGGTTCGAATTCTCAGAGTTGAACAAGAAAGAGTTAGTCATCCCTCGCCCGAACTCAAATCTAGATTGGAAGCGCATTTCCAGCATTATTAGGCCCAAACTTGTGGCCTCCCCCTTGCTCAGGAAAGTATCTTTAATTTATACGTTCATCAATTTGATATCCAAGTATATCAAATGTTTGTACTAACAAACGAAAGACAGATAAGCACTATCGACATTTCATGTTTAACGCACTTTGATACTTTTAATCCTACCAAGGGCGCAGAACATTATATGAATGTCCATAAGACAAGCTCCTAACAAAACGCGCCAGAGATATGCACCTTTTCATGATATAACCATAACTAAAGAAAAACGTTTATGCTGAAATGCATGGTCGCACGTCAAGGTATATCATCGTAAATCCTACCCCTATTCGTAAATACCGTCACTATAAAATACTATACTCTACTGGAAAAATGCGAGATACTACATACATTACATGATTGTTTACAAGAGAGTTTATAAGATGAATACATCTTCAAAAAAAACCTATGTCCCCGTACTACAACTCCCGTATAAGCAGTGGTCTAGCCTATGATAGAATGCTTCTTATTCATGGGACCAGGAAGAAGTTGCGGAACAATGAATTGTAGTACGTAAAAGCCCATCGACTTTTTGCATCTTTTCTATGACCACGCATTACTCATCCAAAGGTTTAGGCTGCCGCTTTAAATCTTGGTTGAAAGCCTTGTCCATTCCATGAAGGTTTTTGTTTTCCTTTTTCAAGTCAAAAACATCTTTGTGCAAAGTCTGTTTCTCCTTTTCTAATTGCTTAATTTTGGATGTATAAAAATGGGTATGATGAGAATTGCCCTCAATACACATCCTATAATAAAAACCTTTCATGTTGGTCTTAACATGTCTATGCCACCTGGTGGCAAGGGAATAATCCATTCCAGAGGGAAAGTCCCTTATCTCAAGCTCAGAAGACTCAGGCCCCGTCGAAACCTGCGAGACACCAGAAGTAGATATTCGAAGAGTGCATCCAAAGATAGATCCCGATTCTTTACATTTTGTCTGTACATCTTTACCTCTAAGTAAATAGCTTGGCGTTGTAGTTCATACTTTTTTCATCAAAATCGATAGAAGGATTTGTCTTTATATCCCTCTTTGCTTCAAGGATGCTTTTATCGTTTTGCTTTATTTGAGCCTCCAATACACCTATTTATTCTTTCAAGCGTTGCGCAAGCAGCTCCTCGGACAAGGAAGATCCATCATCAACGTTGGTAAGAAAATTCCCCAGAAATCTCATAAGTGCAAAGTAAACTTGATGCCTTTATCTACGAAGAAGGAAGTGACTTCGGGTGAACTTTCTTGTTCAAAGAAACATATGAGCTACTTTTGCGAAAATAATTTTCAGAAGATATCAATATTTTTACCCCAGAAATGCGTGCAACAGAAAGGAAGTGAAAATGAATACAATTCATGTCCATACAACTGAAAAGAATATAACAAATTAATTCGTCTCTCTAATACTCTTTTCCTTCATGTTACATATTAACTTTGCATGATGAGTTATAAGTTTCTTTAATATCATTTCCTTATCATTCCCTAAGAAGTAGAAAGATAGCTAGGGGTACTTCAGATAAATATGTTTGAACTCTTTCAAGAAGCATTCCTTGCCAGATTTATAAGAATGCTTTTTAAGGAATTCCCTCCTCGGCCTAGAGAGAGCATAGGTCATCCTTGAAAAACAGAATAATCAGCGAAAACAGAATCTTCATCACCATAAGAATGAATCATTGAGGGTCAATTCCTACACGAAAAGAAGGAATTCAGAAACTGAGATTTATACCTGAAGAATGGGGGAAACTGTACGCATCGCTTAATCTTTTTCACCAAGGCTTGGAAGATTGACTTCCTTAGCATACCCACCATCTCCACATGAAGTAACTGGGACATATAAAGAGTTAGCACTTCCAAGATTACCATTACAATTGCCCGTATTACCACCTCCTATATGCAAAATCAGATTCTCATCATCACCAAAGATTGAGTGATCGGGCAGCTTTTCGACAAACGGAAGGTCCTCAACCTTCGCCTTTTTCCCTTTGCAAACTTTAGTTCCCCGATCTAAAGTACTCACACACCTCAAAATTCTATCCTAAAAGGATGAGGGAAGGGAAGGAAAATCCATGTCTGGAAACTTGCCATGGTTATCACGATAGACTAAAAAGAGAGCCTTTTCATAGCATTCTGAAACCATATCTGGAAGATGCACCTTCAAAAACAAGGAAATTCGGTTCTGAGTCTCGTAAATTATCCGCTTTGCATCAGAAAAAATTTCTTCCTTTATTCTCAATCTCCTTGCATGCCTTATCAACATATCCGACTGCTCACGCTTGAGGATCGAGGCTTTAGAAGCTAAAGAACTTTTGCCAGCCCTTTCCCTCTCACGAAACATCTCAGTTAGCTGCAAGCCTCTTCATTGCTACTCTTCGCAAAGGTTAAATCGTGGAACTTCGACTCTAACATGACTTTCTCTTCTTGGAGTTCTTTCTTCTCCCGAGACAAGGAGGTAGACATCACCCTGGCAATATACCAATTCCTGGATATCTAAAAAAAGGGAACGATATAATGTTAGTCCTTACATCAAGAAGGAAGATAAAAAGTTTTAGGAAAGTAAGAGTACAAACCAAAAGTTGCCATTTAACGAGATTAAGGCAAAAATCAGACCAATCTTCGAAAGCAAACTCCAGAATATCAGAGTCATCAACAGAGGATAAGACAGATCTAGTAATCTTATCAAAGTCTAAGGCCTGTAAAGGAGAACTTATGGGCTCACACAGCCGATAAGGAGGAGAGAGTAGCTCACGCCCTCTTAAATCTGAATTTCCTTGAGAATCAGATCTTAAAAAAACCAGCAACAAAGTCACATCCTATGGTCTCCGCTGAGGAAGGACACACGTTAGGAAAGCTTACAGGAGAAGGTGCAAGAGGGGTGAACGATAGTCGATGATAGGGCGACTCAACGATTTCATCTCCAAAAGGATGGAAGATAAAATTAGTCCTTTTATGACCCCTAGTAGGACCGCTATTGGCGGCCGAAGCAGAACTCTTTTTGGACAAGGACTTAGGAAGGGTAGAGACCGCGGAAGGTTAGTATGAACCATCCCCGAGAAATACTGAAAGTGAGGGAGAAGGTGGTTCTAGAAGATTTTGTCCCAAGGGTAAAGGGGCATGCCCGCAAAGAGATTCTGGCAATAACAGAGTGGAATGCTGATTCAAGACATCTAGAACTTCACCTACGACACTATCCATTGAAGCTTCTTCACTCCAAGCTCCCCCTCCGTTGAACAAAGCCCAGTTTATTTGCTCAGGTTGGAGTTACCAGTTTGTGAGATCTCAGACATAGTCCTGCCAAGTGATACCATAACATAAACATGTGTTTTAATCTAATTCCTATTTGATAATTGCACACAGACAAACAGACAACGATCTTGACTGCGAAGATTGATGTTAGCATGTTAAATTACCTTTTATTACGAATTATTTGTTTGTACAAATCTTGCTTCTCAGAATCCCATTACTGAACGAGGATGGGTACGACTTATTAAAGGTCACCATTAATTGTCATCTGGGACGATTATTGAGAGTTTAATCTACACTAGGGCCATCAATCCTCAATTTAAAGCACAATCCAAGTCGGTGATTAAGGTTTGAACAAGAAAACTTATGACTAATTAGATCTGAAATCCTGGTAAATAGAGTGACAAATTTTGATGAGCAGTAATCTTGCTTTAATAAAATGCTATGTAGGAAAAAGGAGAAGAAAGAAAAAGAAAATTCCTTTTTGGAAGAAAAGATTCTCCTCGCCTCTTAGCCATACATCTGAGACCGGATTGATGAACATGATTTATGTAGGGAAAGCAGATATATTTGCCAGAGGTAAGAAGTGAAAAGAAGACGAATTTGTATTCAGAATTCAAGGTCAATCTAGACTGCCTAAAGGGAGATAAATCAATGCTCCCGATTGAGGGAGATCAAAACACATAGAAATGACACTTCGGAAAAGACAAGAAGATTTACTTGAAAAGTCGAAAACACGCCTTCACTGGGGGTAAATGTTACTACCAAGTTTAACTCCGAAATCAGCTGATGGTGAAGGGGTATTAGAAGAATACAAGTACATAAGAACCTTCCGAAAGCCAGGAAGAATGATCTGAGAGCGACATAAACCAACACCTTACAAGAAGGAAGAAACTCAAGGTCCACAGAACGCCAAAAAAGTTCATCCGGCAGAGATCTCACTGGAAGGATCTATACGCCAAGATCGAACCGGCGGTATCATTCCCACGGCGTCAACCCGGTAGGGTTCCTGTAGTGAAAGGCCATCCAGGTCAGAAACCAAGAAAAATGAAGGCAAGAGCCCCATCAATTGAGATCCGAAAGGAATTTTTGCGTTCACCTTCCTAATATTGATATGTCCGGAGGCTAAAGCATCAAGAGCATAAAGCCAGAAAAACATAAAGATTGTCTGGGACCAATTTCCGAAACACCTACCTTATAAGCACCGAAATGTCATATTGATAGACAACAAACAAATCACCCAAAGCAACCTTCTGGAAGATAAGGCTATACCCAGAAATCCCACCGAAAAGAAGACCGGAACCCCGAAAGGGATGCAAGCTATCCGCACTAGTCTACTTAAGTATAGCACCAATAGTGTTTCCAAACCGGCAACTATCCATATACATAAGGAGAGCAGGCTCCTCAAGGTATTCACGGGAAAACTGGAGACCTATATTCAAAAATCTACAACCGAGAGCATACTATTGGACACTCAAAGTGCCTTCCGAAGGGCTACCACAACAGCAAGCACGTATCGATCTCAGAGACGCTCCCGACTAGCCGAACCTTCATTGCAAAAGTCATAATTAGCACCACAAAGCGGCTAGAAGCTGAAACATCCAAGACCCAGGAAAAAGGCGGCCGACAAAGGCTCCTGAAGTCCCAACGGCCCAAAAGTGGGAAATACGTCAAGTTCTCTATAAATAAGACCCCAAGGATCACATTTTAGGGGACTAATTTTCTTATACTGTTTCTCTGTAGAATAAACCCTAAGACTTAGATCAATTTGAGAATTCCTTCTATTCTGTTCATGTACTCTACAGAGATTAATAAAGAGCGGATCTACACTTGTAGCATTTCATTTGAGTTTATCATTTTATTTCTTAACTACTATTGTTACGATTTACTGTTTTCTTCCTATATATGTGTGGATCCATGTCAAAACCTTTCCACAGATTGGATGAAAAACCCTTTCCTATATGTTTAAACCCTTTCTACAAAACTAAAACCTCTTGACGAGTTTAGATCATCTTTTAACAAGCTTGATGCAAAATTTCTTCTCACCATTCGTTAAGTCCTTTGTTAAAAGCTATGTTTAGTGACCCATCTCTTAGAGGCCCTGATGCCTAGGACGCCGATCTAACCCAAACCCGTGAAGGCCAATCAACCTATTTTTCCTCTAAGGTCTATTCCTGTAGGCCTATTTCCAGTGTTGACGAAAAATATCGTTAATAACTAATATATATATATATATATATATATATATATATATATATATATATATATATATATATATATATATATATATTAGTACTTGGTTTCAGAGAGTAAACCGGTATATATATATATATATATATATATATATTAATAGTTGTATTCTAATCAATTCAACTAAAACTAAATACTTATGTAACGCAAGCTTGTATTCACTTGGCCATGGGGACTATGGCCTCTGCCCCCTTCTTCTGTTTCTTTCTCCTTTTCTTTTCATTTCATTCGCCTCCTCTCTCCTATATTTTCCACTTCAATACGCTCTCTCTCCCTAGCTTTCTTCTACGTCCTCTGAATCAAGCTTGCTCCCACCCGAACTCTTCCTGCTTCGTTTTCTTCCCTACATCTGGTTTCTTCAAATCCAGCTTCATCTCATGTTGCTCCTAAGCCCCATTTCTTCGGGTTTTTTGGTTCAGCAAGATAGCTTTTTGGAGCTTTGTTTTTGTATCTCTTAGATCTGGTTATTTTATTCTGGAGTTTTAGTTGGTTTTGCATGCACATTCCACCTTTTCTAGCTCTGTGCCTTGACTTCCAGGACTTTGCCCCTCTGGCATAATGCTTGGTGACGCTCTTGGACCTTGTTATGACTTGCTAGCTAGTGTTGGCAGCAACCTTGTTTGTACTTCCAAAGGCAGTTCCTTGCCCTCTCTTTAAGTTATGGTTAAGGAATAGAACATGTTACACGTTGTTGGTAAGTATCCTTGGTGGTTGTTTTCTTTCTTCTATTAGGTCTGTAATTGAACGAATGTTTAGTTGTTGCATCAAACGTTTTTTATGTCAATGGAATTTTGGTTGTCCTTCTTTGACTGTTATTGTGGTTTCTTGGCTATGTGTGTGCTATGGGTCCTTATGCAATGGTTCATGGCTAGTGTTTACTATTCTTCGCTGGAAAACATAGTTGATACCCAATCCATGGCGAAAGCTCTGGCTTCGGATGTTCTTGGGTTATTCATGTTTGTGTTCGCTTTGCTCCAATTGTACACTGTTCATTGTATATTAATTTCAGATGCTATGTTGTTTCTAGTTTTGTGGTCGAGTCACTATGCTCTACTGCAGTTCTTAGGAGATGTAAACTTTTATGTAATAACGGTCGACACAAAGCCCCCTTCTTTCCCGCATAGGGTGCACGCATATGAGTTGGCGCACACATCCTTGTAACAAAAGGAATTTGTGATGTTACGTGCCTACCAACTCATACTTGTACTCAGCTACTTCAATTTATTTTGTGATATGGGACTATTATATCCAAACCGCCATCCCTACTTAACAACATGTGAGACAATCCTAACTGTCTCCCCCTTGACTCGCATCCTACGAGTATCGTTTGAGAGCATTGCCTTACCCGCATGGCCCAGTCTGTAACCTTCGGCTCTGATACCACTTGTTATGTAACGACAGTCGGAACAAAGCCCCCTTCCTTCCCGCATAGGGCGCACATATATGAGTTGGCACTTAGATCATTATAACAAAAAGAATCCCTGATGTTAAATGCCTACCAACTCATATTTGTACCTAACTATTCAACTTATTTCGTGATATGGGATTATTATTTCCGAACAATTATTCCTTCTTAACAACATGCGAGACAATCCCAACATAAACTAATTGTCCTTCTATTTTTGTTGGGGTCACTTATACTTGAGTGTTTTTTTCTAGGGGCGAGAAGCATTGGTCATGTTCTCAAGTGGATTGCTACGATCTGATGGTAGTATGGTGATAGCCAGCTCTTGCTCCTGTTGTTCAGCTGCTTTTGTGTGGCTCGAGGAAGTTGGTACTATTTGTTCCTAGTTTTAGGTTTGTAAGCTCTAATGTAATATTATCATGTTAGCTATCTTGTTCCGCCTCCCTGCCTGGAGTGCGTTGTGTAATTTCTCCCTTCGTGGAGTAGGAAATCCTGTAGTCTATTGACTTAGGACTAGCTCCGGTGCTATATTCTTGTATGGTTGAAGTAGAGGGTCCACTGTAAAAACCATCTGTGGATGTCGGTCCACCATAAAACCATTAGTACTGGGTTGGTAACCAGCAACCCCCTAGAATATTTGTAACTATTATTGGTTATAATAATAAGTGTTTGCGGTCATTTTAAAAACCGGTTGGCTATGCCAAAAAATTATTAAAACCCCCTTAATTTAATTTGTTAAATTTATATTTGCCACTTGGTTGCTCATAGCAGCCGCATTTAGAGTTTTGGAGCTAGTTGATGTTGCAAATAAAAGCTCATAACTTTGTATTTCTGCTTGGAATCTATAAGCTAATCAATTCGGATTTTGTCCCTTGTCTGAGTTAACTATGGAAAGCAACGTTGTGACTATTGTCTATAGGTGAAAATTGCTTGCATCTATTCTAAGTTGATATATATTGCAATCATATTCAAAGTAAAACCTGTTTTATTTGGGTTAATACATACTGCAAGACTAAGAAAAAGACTGCTATGTTTGGATAGTCGATTAAGACAGATATGCTTCATCATGAGGTAGATGGAGCTGATCAACATTTTGATGTGAAGACGATGAGGTATTCATCAATGGGATATTGCAAGAGATGGTGAGCCTGTGTAGTTATGATTTCGGTTTGGGATGCGTAAGTGTTCAATATGAAGTTGGTGATGTTGAGAGTGTTTCGCTGGCTATTGGTGTTTTGTGATGGCAATTTTGATGTTATTGTCAGGAGGTTGAAGACATTGAATTGTGGATAGTATAGAGGCCGAAGGCAGTGATTTGAAGCGGATAATTACGTTGATGGTGATGCTTTAGGGTGGATATAGTGCTAAAAGAAATAGCTGAAAATGACAATGTATAGAATGCCATCTATTCGGTTGGACATTTGCGGAGTTCTTAAGAAAATTGTTTGAAGTGGAAGCCAATAAATGAAGTAGGTAAAACCCATAAGTGACACAAGTGTGGTTTCAAGTCATCCAACAAGCAAATGTGAGTCGCAGCTTTAGCTAACTGGGAAGATGACAGATTCAACAATATCAAAAGAGGACCCATATATAGAGGTCCAATAAATCATTAGTACGATGTTGGAAATTTCAGGATAAAACCAAAAAAATGTTGATAGTTTGTGAGTGATGCGCTCATTAACATAAAACAAATAAGCATGTCCAACCAGATAAAGATAAAGTTGCAGTAAAGTTCTTCTAATCGAAACAATGAAGAAACTAAAAATCACAATTATTTATTTGTTACCATTGATGAGTTTTAAACTAAATGTTTGACATATATTCAACTTAAGAGAGCAGGTTAGAAATGATGAATGTTTTATTGTCCGTCAACATCGCTATTAATAATTACTGCATTTAATTGTTTGTCCTACTTTTATGCATTTCCTTTTTTTGAGTTTAAGTTATGTAAGTTATATAAGGCTTAGTTGACTAATGAAATATATATAACCATTTCGTCTTCTTATTGGATTGTCCATGGAACTCTCTTATTATCTTCTTTATATCATATCTTAGTAGGTCCTAGTTTGTCTAATTAGTTAGCAACCTTCTCAAAACTTCACGCCATTACGTTATTTCTCTTAATGGCAAGACGTAAAATTCTAGTCCAAGATTTAATAAGTGATGCATATTGTTGCAGATTAAATTTTACTTGCCCCTTCCTTACGTCATTCGATTTCAATTTATCTTTATCAGTTTCAACATCTTTGGTTTCATAAAGTCTTGAAGTTTCTAGCGTTTCTCCTCTTGGAAGATTTATTTGTTATACCATTTAAAATTTCCCACTTATTTTTCATCTTGTTCTAATCTAGAACTACTTTTCCAGAACTAGTTTTACATATCATCCTCTTATTTTCTAGAACTACTTATCTATGCAACATCAATTCTTGAGTTGTGCAAAGCAGCTAGTAGTATCCACTTTCGGTGGTGGCTCCCTGCCTTCCTCTTCGGTTAGTTCTCTTACCAGGTTTATTTGTCTTCCAAACCTCGTTGGGGTTTTCATCTATCTCATTCCTTTGGTCCTCTTTGTTATCGATCATCAACCTTGCTACAAGCTTGTCAATCTCATGATAGTTTTGCAAAGGTGAAGATCTTACAATGAGTTATGGCATCGCCATTAAACGCCTCAACATCCCCCCTCCGCTCTGTTTCCCCCTCTTCTGTTCTTCTCAACGCTGATGAGATTAGGTTGATTAATGGTCATTTATCTTAGCTTGTTAAGAACATCGCCTCTTTTCTTAAAGAGAATCATCTTTCGTCCAAGCTCATCGTTTCTTCCTTTTTCGGAAATGGAATTTCCCCCTTCCTTGTTAATCGGCTTCCTCATGTTCATGTGTCTTACTCTCACCCCGTTCCCATTGTTTCAAGGAGTAGGAGAGATAAGTACTCCTTGAACTATCTGTACTCGTTCTTTGCTTCTTAAGAGCAGATAGGTAGGACCACTAGATGCACTCTGCATTTAATCTGATTTGTATGATCTTTTGGGTTATCTTCTTTTCCTAGTTGCTTTATTTCTTTTTGTCATGGCTAATGCTTATTATGGAATATCCACAATGTTGGAAATGAATCCTCTACCTTGCATCTCAAATGTATCATTAAAAGCACTCTATTGGTATTATAGCGCTTCAGGGACCTTTGATGGGGATGGAAGTGTTGTCTGGTCTCGTCCTTAAACTAAATTTTGAAGGGGGCATGCGTAATGTTTCCAACAATATTTAGATTCTCAGGGATATGGAAGCCTCAT
This sequence comes from Allium sativum, assembly GCA_030737875.1. Classification (NCBI taxonomy): domain Eukaryota; kingdom Viridiplantae; phylum Streptophyta; class Magnoliopsida; order Asparagales; family Amaryllidaceae; genus Allium; species Allium sativum. Next base: position 158,246,060 of record CM060912.1, read on the forward strand.
TGCATCCTTATACTGATTCAGCTCAGCTCTAGAACACCTATAAATAAGATGGTTATGTTACTCCGTCCTCATAATTTCTGAGGTGACGCCAGAACTCTGCCATGGCTCTCTCCCTCTCTCTCTCTCTCTCTCTCTTCTCAAATCTATTCTAAAATTAAAATGTTAGCCTAGGAAGATTATGAATCCATATCTGGGGGAGAGAGTCAATATTAATAAAAGATTATTGAAAGCAAGGTAAACTTCTAAGACCAATCTATTTAAATTATTTCTCTTTCCCTACTCTTTTCACGAAAAAAATAAATCCATGGTCGATAGGTTGTAAATTCGATTAAAAGGGAAAACATGGATGACACAGAGGATCAGATCCAAAATTTGGGGGAAGCATGAAGGTGAGTTGGTTTAAAATATACTTTTTGAATAATAGTACATCGATTGTTTGGCATTCCCCATAATGAGCATATTGGAAGGTTTGGTTTGATGAAGCACATTATTGTGCTAAAATGGATAATATGTTCAATTAGTTAATCTGTTAAGATGCCTAAAAATATGCTAATAATGATTAAAGTGGTGTAAATGACATGTAGGAATGATTAGCATGATATAACTTCAAATTGTTAATATGAATAATTCATATATTGAATCAGTTGAAATGTTGGAATGTTTACATGTTATAATTCATATATTGGATTCGTTGGAGTGCTAAAAAGTTTACATGTAAATTTGTCCCAATTATATACAGTAAATAATTGGATTAAGTGTATGATTATATGGATTCATTTTAACATAAAATTGTATAAATAAATATGGGTTTGGAGCATCGATCAAATTATGTTAAAAGATCTTAAATTGGATTATAAGTATAGAAAAATGATTTGGGCGCAAATGGGATCATACGTAAAATATGAATTGGCATAATTTGAATAATAGGAATTTAGACGTATAATCCATCATGAATATAATTAGGTAAATGGGAATTAACACCTATAAAGGCATAGGTTTAAATAATTGATTAATAATGAATGCCTAGGATTTCAATTAGAAATTGTAATTGCACTTATGACACAAGGTTAGGTTGATTAGTGGTGAAAGTCTGCCCAGATCCGATCGGCATATCCAGCAGCCAATAATGTTGAACCTAATGTGAGAGGTCTAAGTGCACAAATACAAGACGGGCTATGACATGAGGTTAGGCCTAACTTGTGGAAGAAGTCTGCCCGGACCCGACTGACATATCCAGCATCCACAAGTTGTAGGCCTAATGTGGGAGGTCTAGCCCATTATAAACCATAATTGGACATGGTAATGAATTGGACTACTTAACCTAATCTAATCCATAGGGATTGTATGAATATGAACTAAAGTTAGGGTTAAGTAAAATTGGTTGGACAGTGGGTGGGCTAAGCAAATCTGGGGGGTGGGTAATATTTACACATAGGCCAGCAAACATAACCCGATAAGGTTATGTAATTAAAGATACCTAGTGGTATACATAACCTGTAGGAATAATAAAGTTATGTAATTAAAGACACCTATAGGGTAAGCATAACTTGTAGAAATGGTAATCACCTATTATAAATAAGTAACATTAATGAAAATGTTGTATAAAAGGTATACTTGTCCTAGGGACAAGTGGGGATTATAACTTAGATTATAATAAGTTAGTAAAAGAATGGGATAACTAGTGAATTGAGTTAAGGGACACTTAATTGTAAATTGAGTAATCAACAAAAGGGGAAAACGTGAAACCAGTTAAGAAAAGTGGGAAAACATATTGTACTTAATTATAAATTAAGTAATTTGTAAGCTTGGAAGTCTGAAACCCATTGATAAGGATGTTCGGGTTTGTCCTAGGGACAAGGGGAAATTATAACATAGGTTATATTAAACGGGTAGAGAAACTTATTAATAGGCCTTAGTTAGTGGAACTAAGTTAATAAGTAAACAACGATAAGTTGTATTGGCAATGTAAAATGGAATTATGATTAAATGAGAAGAGACGAGGAAAACTTGTGAAATAAAATAAGTTATATTTAATCATAAATGGTAAGTGACATGTTAATTAGAAAACATGTGAATTGGGATATACTTAATTACATATTAAGTAAAACATGTTATTTTAATGATGAAACGAAACAAGAATATAAGGGGATTATGGATCACAGACCTTGGACCACAATCTAGAGAATAACATGTTGTGGGCTTATTAATGAACTTAAATGGATTAAGCTATATGACTGAAATTAATAAGCAAGAGAAACTTGATAATTTGAATAAGAATTGAAAATGAACTGGAACAACCAAGTTAACTGGAAACCTGATGGGGTAAGGCAAGCGCATAAAAGAATGTTTAGACATAGGGTCAAACAACAAGCTAAAGTGAGGCGCTTAGACCAGTCTATGCAGTTGAGGGTGAATAACCCAACGAGGTAGATCATCGAGGTGTTATAAGGAACGAGAGGGAATCCACATTCATCTGATTGTTCTGACAACTCCAAAGGACTGGAAGGGGAAGCACGCGGCTTCGTAAGGTACGTAAGGTGCTTCTAGTAGTCCTCTGTGTAGCGGCAGATGTCTTAGGCTATGTCCGCAAAGGTTGGGTATGCGCATAACTACAAGGTGGGTGGGCCTTGACTGCAGATGCAGCTATGCAGTCGGAATGCTGTGATGAGGTGACACCAGGGTGGTTCGGCGGTTGCCTTACGAGGAGGCATAGGGAGGAAGAAGGTCACGACCAACCAGGATAGTAGACCGTCGGATACCCGTCATCAGCAGCCAGTGGGATGCGGAAAGACTAGAGCTAAACCCAAGATACCATTTCACCCTTCACTATCGGGGTAAGGGGTTGAAGGGAGACGCCACATGGAAGTTTAGATTGTTTGCATAGGGGCGGTCGCTTAGCTCTTGTAGTCTTTACTAGTTGAGGGAGGGGTCGAGGTAGGGCCATAGCCACCATAAAAACAGACCCTAGGTATATCTGTAGATGATCTCTAAAGACGGGCCTGTACAGATATGGAAAAGCTCCCGACCGAGTTCCTGTTTCTTATATCGCCCTGCCATTGAACTCGGTGCACATTAGAGAACGTGCGATTGAGGCATCGAGCTACAAATGAAGATACGTATAGTGGATAGTCTAGATACATGCATATCGTCTCCGGGTGGTGTATCGTAGACTTGAGGGCATTACTCTGTTATGGAGTCTGCTTGGAACAAAGGTGGCAGTCCGTACGTTTGCGTAGCACAATAATGATAGATATATGTGAAATGTAATATTGTTGTCCGTACATCACTACGGCATAGGATGAGGGACGTGTATATTGCGATTCTGTTACGGTGGAGACCGTGCGCGTGGGGTTCCATGGGGTGTACCTCGATATTAGGGGTAGCTACTTATATACTATATTAGGTTAATTCACTTAAAAGTAAATGGGTACGACGTGTGTGTAAGCCTTGAGTGTTGTTGACCCAAGTAACCTAATAAATAAGATAATACGATTGAACGGTATGTAGGATTATCCAAAGTGTATAGTTTCAATCTAGTCTCCAGAACCTGTGTTCTGACCCCCTCTTCATAACATACTCGCAGGTTTGATTTGTGGCAGGGACATGCGACATTATAGCTTTGGATACTGGTTTGGCAGTATTATTAATATGGTAAGGCTATACTTTTATTTATATTATATTTTATCCATTCCGCTGTGAGATATTTTCTGAGTTCTGACATATTTTATGTCTCTATCTTTTCTACAGGATACTAGAGCAAGTTTCAATAGACTGGAATTTAAAAAAAAAACGGTCTTTTGAAATGGGGTTGTCACAACTCTTAAGCTTTAATAGATGTAGGTAATTCTGTCATCATTTTCTCTTTCAAACTCAAATATCTTAAATCTTGTCTCAAATTCTAGAACATTCAAGTATTTAAAATATCTTTGATCGTATCCATTCAATGGAAGAAACCCTCATTCTAGCAGATGCTTATTTCGATGCGAACCCATCGGCTTTGAACAAAGCAGATTAGGTTCAACCCCAATTGGCCTTCAAATTTGAGTTGAGTACCGAGAATGACTTTCTACGCCGGAAAGAATTTATTAAGTGGGTTATCAATGGTGATTCCAACTCAAAGTTCTTTCATTCCACAACTAAAAATAAAAATAAAATCATGTCGATTAATCAGGTTCTTCGTTCAGATCTCTCTTTGGCTTTGTTGTCGATTGAGATGGAAGAGACCATCATCTCTCATTTTTGATCTCACTTGCATGTCATTCAAACGATCTTTCAAATTTTAGCTTACTTTCGTGTATCCCTAACCTTATTCTTCCTTCTAAAGCTTCCAGGATTTTTTGTCCTTCGTCCATTGAGGAAATCCGTTCCATAGTCTTTTAGCGTAGAAAGGAGTGTATAAGGGGGCTCGATGGTTTCAACGGTGCTTTTTACCATTGTGCTTGGAAGATCATTTATTTAGATTTCTCTCTCGTGATCTAATACTTTTTTTGGCGGGTGTTCCCGAAGAGTTGGACTTCTACTAACCTTGTGCTTATCCCAAAATCAAAGAAGCCTTGATCCCATTCTGGCTTTCGACCGATCAATCTCTGTAACTTCTCAAACAAAGTCATCTCTAAGATTTTGGTCGTCGAGGTTGCACTCCTTTTGGATTACATTATCTCTTGATCCCAAGTCAGCTATATCAAAGGTAAGCCAATTACCAATGGTGTTCTTCTAGCTCAAGAGATGATTTCCCAAATTAATAGAAGATCTGTGGTTCTAATATTGTCATCAAGATTGATATGGCTAAAACTTATGACTGTATGTCTTGGTTTTTCATCATTTGTGTTCTTCGTGCAGTTGGATTTCCTAAACCCCTCATTGATTTTTCCTGGCGTCTTGTTTCAAACCATCGGTTCTCATTTCTTATCAATAGGGCAGGAAAAGGTTTCTTTCTTTCGGGAAGGGGTTACGGCAAGGAAATCCCTGTCCCTTGTGCTCTTTATGATTGCTATTGAGGCACTGGTCTAAGGGACTCACTCTCTCACCATCGCAACGCAATTTGAACCTTTTGGTATTCTTAGTGGTTGCCCTGTCATTTCTACACCATCAGTTGCGGATGACATTAAAATATTCACTAATTACCATTGTCAGTCCGTTCAACAACTCCGGTCTGTCCTTCGTCTTTACAAACAGTGTCCGGGTCAGTTGATCAATGCCTCAAGAGCTACTTCTTTACCTCAAGATCTATGACACCTCATAAGACGTCATGGATCTCATCTTTATCGGGCTTACAGTTAATCTCCCTTATACTTACCTATCTTGGTATTGAGCTTTACCGTGGTCATAAGCTCAACGCTCTTTTTGATGAAGTATGATGAAAAATAGCTAGGTGGATGGAAAATAGAGAGGTGGAACTCTATCCTTCTTTCTCAAGCTAGAAGACTAGTTCTTGTCAAAAATCTACTTGATTCTCCCGGGACTCATGTCTTTGCAACCATGAAATGCACTGTGTCTTTCTTCCAATACCATAGGTCGTTGGCCTCTTCTTTCTTCTAAGGAAGTAGAGTTGATTTCAGGAGACATCATTAGGTTTCGATGGATACCATCTACCTCCCAAGGCGCAAATGCGGTCTGGGTCTATGCAATCACTTGGATGTGTGTAAAGATTATGCTCGTAAACTTTGAGCACGTTTCAGAATCAATGATTCTTAATGGGTTTTGTTTCTTCACGCGAAGTACAGAAGACTGCTTCCTACTGACTTTACCCATACTCCGTCGTACACAAGTGATATATGAAGATGTATGTTGTTGGGAAAGTCTACTTCGAATAGAAATGATCGCGGTTTCTCTTGAAATAACAGTCCTTTCTCTCTCTCAAAGCCCCGTGGAACTGCATTAGAGTTCCCAAACTAAGAAACCCTGATTTTCTCTTCATTTGGAACAAGTTATTCCCCTTAAGGTTTCAATTCTTATGTGAAAAGTCCTCCATGAGGGTCTTCCAATGGATATTAATCTCATGATTATTGGCATCCCTTTAGGGTCTCATTGCCGCTGTTTCATGTCTGGATCGTTGGAAACACTCTCTCATTTACTTCGGGATAGCGAGACTACTATGGCTATCTGGGCTCATTTTGGGACTTTGGCCAGTTTCTCCAGATTCCATCCTTATCTTCTTTGTTCCCTTCACTCCTGGTAGGCAAGTGGTCAAGGCAAGGATCTTTGCTCCATCCTTTTTCGTATCTTTCCTTGCCTCATCTGCTGGCATATTTGTATGCTTGAAACTTGGGGGGTGTTCGATGAATTTCCCATGCCTTTAGGTCCTATCATTCGCAAGGTGTCAACCGATATCCATATCGCTTTTACAGGACAGCCTTTACGGGCAACCTCAACTCCACTTCGTTCTCTTGCTCCAGTTTTTTCCATTGGGTTCGAGACCCCGTGAGGGGGTGGCCTGATCTATTGGGTGTGTGGTGGGTTTTTTTTGTGTGCGGAAGATTTTAGTTGAGGCTAGTTAGGTCTGTTGGAACTTTGCAAGGTTGGACTTGGGAGCTTGAACTTGCTAGGGTTTTCTCATTGGAGAGACTGCTTGTTGCTTGTGCATCACTACAAGAAAAACACTCTATTGCAACTAGCTATTTGCAACAGGCGCCAAATGACAATTGTAGTAAATGATGTTTTGCAACAAACCTATTATAGCAGTTACAATAGATAAGATTTAGCAACAAACCTTTTCTTTCTTTTGTGAAAAATATATTTTTAGCAGCTACGCTTCCCTTCCTATTGCAAAACATACTTTTAGCAACTATGTTTCAATAACAGTTGCAACAAACATATTATTTGCAACTACGCTTCCAAGCCAGTTGCGAATAATTATCTTTAGTAATTATTTTCACCGCTTGCAATAACTGTTTTTTTACAACTGGTAAAGCTAATTGCGAAAAACATACTAAAATTAAGTATCAACTTTTAGTGATTAACTTTTAATAATTAATTTTAAATGCTTACTATTAAATGATTAACTACTACGAATTATATAATATTAAGATTAATATTCAATAATTATTGATTAATAACAAAATTGAAGTACTACAAAATGATATTTATAACATTAAGAAATAACAACAATTAGCATTTAAAAAATAATAAAATAAATAAATATTAAATAATAATAAGTTGATAAAAAAAGTCAATGGATAATAATTAATTTGAAATTTGAATATGTTTAAATATTAGATAAGTAATAAATAATGAAATAATTAATAAATTCACGATAAATAAGTAAACGACAATTAATTAATATTATAATTAAGGAGTAATTAATAGTTAATAATAACTTCTTGTATGAATTAATTTATAATTTTTGTTGTACAGAGGTATTTAACAAGTAATATTCTTTATATTGTATTTAACAAGTAATATTCAATTATAATTAAGAAGTAAAACTACTAATAATTAAACATTATTAAAATATTTTTTAATAACTAATTATTAAGAAGTCAGCAATTAATAAAAAACAATATACTAAATGAATGATTAATTTTAAATAATTGTTAGATAACAATGAATGTTAAAAAATGAATAATTTATAATAATTAATAAATAAAAATGTATAATTCATAATTAATAAACAACGATAATAGTTAAGAAGTAAAATTTAGTATTTTATATTCTATATCTCAATTAATAATTATATTTAATATTTAATACTTCTAAAAAATTAAAAATTTCCCGAAACATATCAAAAATTTCTTATAATACAAAGTACATACTTTTATATGCATATAATATTCCTATTAGATAATAGTTGTTGATAAAATATATTTTAAACATAATATATTTAGTATTTAAAAAGTAATAGGGTGCGTTTCCACGTAACGATAATAGAGCATTTCAGATGGGTATTTAAGAAAAAATAACCATTGAACTAAATTATTTTGATTATTAATATATTTTTTGCAACTGTCTTATGTTATCGGTCGAAATATATTTTCTGCAACTGCATATTCATATTAGTTGCAACAGACACAATTTGACTTCAAAGTCCAAAATTTTGGCTCCAAACCGCTTTTTTGACCCAAATTTTAGCTCCAACCAGATTTGCAGTCATGTTCTTTTGATGGCACTCCCAAAAAGAAATCAAGTCGCCCCTCAATCTATAGCGCCAGTCATTAATCACCTTCCCAAACTTCAATCCCCCTTCCTACCATTATCACAACGATTAATCACCACCAGAAATTTCCCCAACCCGGCATCATCGCACAACACTCGATTTGTACTATAATCTTCTCCAATTTGAGGCTGCCGCTATGATACCGAGCCAAGTAAATCGCTTTAGGAACTTGAATTTTTGTTCAAGAGTTTCCTTTTCCGTACGTTCTTTGCTGCTTTATTTCTGTACTATTTTGCGGGTTCGATTTGCTTATTAGAACTTATTTTTATTTTTAGTTGCTTTTTTATGTTTCAAAATATATATCACTGCCCTTTCTGAGTGTTTCCTTCTCAGGTCTGGGATCTAGATCTCGGAGGTTTTTATTGCTGGGTTGGTATAACTTGGGTCTGCCATTCTTCCTTGAGTTTTGTTGAGTATTCTCAAGGCACGTCGTCTTCGTCTGGGTTTGACCCTTCTTCATTTTGTTTGGATCTGGGGTTTACTGTCCTCTTCCCTCTTCCCCTACGAACTACACGCAAGAGTTTCTATGTCGTCCCTTCTACGATACGAAGTCGCTACCTTACTCCAACACTATTTAGATCCTTTCTTCTATAGGTATGGTAATGGTACGAGTTCATGCAACAAGTGGGTGTTTTTGAGTATATAGAGACCATAGGGTAGCAATCTTTTGTCTGTATTTAGTTGTGAAATTTATTTTTGTATTTTCATCTTGGGTCTGAGTGTTGAGGCTGCAGTGACTCTTTCAGTCCTAGTTAGATGTCATTCAGTCAATTTTTTTACTACTGCCTTCCTTCAGCTCTGTGATTCTACCGAGCTCAAGTTTTTCTGTTGTGAAAACTGCTTTTTAGAAGCTATGAATATGTCATCTTTCCTTGGATTTACCTTGAAACACCCCACCTCCGTAAAGATCACCCACAAAGGGAATGCCTTAACTTTGGTGGAGGGTTATAGGTACAAGACACAGAAAAATTTCAAGACAGATAAATTTAAGCAGCTGAAATTCAAATATTTATTGCATACGTAGTTCAATACAAAAGCATTACATCAAATCGTCTCAAAGTAACTTCCAAAACATTACACCATAATTTCTGTCTTGATTATTTAATAAAGAAGAAAAAATCATAAATAAAATTGCATAAATCTCCAAGTGTAGTATCCAAAAGCCATAGCCAAGGTAAGAGAGTCCCAATCATACATCTACTTTCTTGAAGCTTGCAAAGAGCCCAATTAAGCTGGAGTATTCCCTCCCCGTGGACCTGGGGGAGGAGGGAACAGAAGAAAAGAAGACGAAAGAAAAGGGGTCGGACAATAAGTCTGGTAAGTTCAGTGATTACTAGTATTTAAACAAGGAAAGGGATCATGATAGCTTTAACGGAATATAGGGCAATACCCTAATATAAGATAAGTTGAACATGTGATCGCACCCATTACTATAGTCTCAGCACCTACTTAACCATTTGTTCAACCAGCCTCACGTGTTTATATCGAATGATCCCCTTAATGATCGGCTCCTACTCGCATGCATTCATGTCCTATGTCATTCGGCCCATCTTGACTGTAGCTACCTGTGCTGGTCCCACCATGGGGTGTATCAGTCCCTCTGGTGGCAACCCGACACGATTCAAGATGCACAGTGTACGCTACTGATGCCCAATGCCTTATTTTTCCACTCCGGAGTACGTGCACGCCCATACTCCATCGGAACCTACACTGGCACACCAACCGCCGACGTTTTGACCGCTTATAATTCAGCCCAGTAATTGCTCCCCACCGTGCCTAGTTTCAGGGTACCATGATACATCTATGTGGGTTACTGCTTAAATGGGTCCCCGTTACTGGGGTTTTCTAATCAACATGTTTATTTGGTTAAGTGTCCAAGTTTATCTAACCCCGCCCATTCGTTTAGTTAACATGCTAAATCAGTTAAGTGTTTTCCTAATTTACTTAACCCTACCAATCCTGACTTAGCTTTAATTTATTAAACCACCAACCACTCACATTAGACAGGTCTTGTTGTGGTCACTGGATGTGTCGGTCGATTCCGGGCAGATTTACACCACAACTCAGTCTAACCTCGGGTTCTTTTTGGGCTTGATGCACTAACCACCCACATTAGACAGGTCTTGTTGTGGTCACTGGATATGTCCGTTGGCTCCGGGCAGATTTACACCACAACTCAGTCTAACCTCGGGTTAGGCATATTCGTCTTTTCTAAATTCATATATATATATATATATATCTAATTTCTTTATGTGGATTTAATTTAATCACGCCATAATTATCCTTTGATTTTGCTCACCATAAATGGTATATCAAATCTACCATTTAATGAACAAATCTATGTCATGAATTTTCATGTTTTCCCCATCGTTATCCCCGTAGAACGTATGTATGAATTACATAAAATGTTGGGCTAGCAAATTAGCCCAAACCCATAACAAAAAGGGGTAATAAACAAGGAACATGAAATAAACATAAAATAGCATGCATTTAACTTATCACATGTAAGATGTATCATTATCTTAACTAAACAGGTAAGGGTGAACTTTGTGACTAAGTTGGATCAAATTTTCATGTAAACTTGATATAGGTCTAACATGGAGGTTTAACATATAAACCACAATTTAACATACTAACTTATGTATGTCAAAACGTAAGAAAGCCACTATGAACATATTTAAATCACAAATTGGCATTATAACTTATGTGTGTTACTACATAAGAGAACCACTACCAACATATTTAAATCACACTTAGCATGATAACTTATGTTAAAACATATGAGGATTACAAATCAAATCTTGCAACATAAATGGATTCAACTGGACGTAGTTCTAAATATTCATGAATGTTGATCTAACATGTAAGCATGTGATTTAGATCATAAATTTGCAAATAACCACCAAATAACAACATGACATAATTCACCATTTTTGTTGGCATAATAAGTTCTTTACCTAATCGTAATAGATTACAATAACATACAATATGGTATATTTATCACCACAAACATATAGACATGATCAATCGCAACAGTAATTTAAGATACATTAGAATCAAACTTCATTATCTCATACATAAGCATCATTCCATATTCTAGTTATGACATGCCATGATTTCATTAAAAAAAAGAACGTTTAAATCTGCGTAATAACCAACTTACAAACTAAAGGAATTCTTGCGTTCTGAAATCTGAATTCTGAAATTGGAGATGCGCGCCTTTGGTGAAGATCGTTGAATTAGACTAGTTTTAATTTGATTTTTGATGTAAGCTTTTAACTCGTCTTTGAATTGGAAAAGGTGACGACTACTCCAAGTTATCTACTGACGGCATTTAAATTCTAGGATTATTCTTCTGTGTGTTTTTAGGTTGAGTATTGAGTTGTTTATATAGAATTTTAGTTTAATTATAGCCGTCTGATGAACCTAGGGTTAATCACAGCCACTCAGACCAGAATAGGACCATCCAGAAACCCTAGTGACTCAGCAGCAAGTCATCAGTCATTCAAATTTCAGATCTGGCAGGGGCCCAGGTCGACCCCCAGGTCGACATCTAGTGGGGAGGTCGACACTAGGGTCGACCCCCTGGTCGACCTGCCTAGGCGGGAATTTTCCCGCCCAGTCCGCTTCTGACTTCTGATTCGAATTTGAACTTGTTTTTCGAGATGTTTGAATTTATTTGAATTTTCTGAAACTTCTGACAGCCATAACTTCTTCATACGAAGTCCAATTTATGCAAACTCAGACTCTATCTCAACCAGAATTCCGAGGCGAACACAATGGCGTAACCCGTTTCCCTTTAAATTAAGTATTCTAGGATTTGTTATTATAACTTTAATAGAAAGTACGGGGTGTTACATTCTCCCCTCCTTTTAGGATTTCGTCCCCGAAATCCCCATGTCGAGAAGAACTTATATCCTACCATCCAAACACCCATCTACTCAACCATCAAACACATGCGTCCATTGTCCTTAAAAGACTTCTAATGCTTTATGATCAGATGCATTGTGTGTGTATATGTCCTTATCTAATGAAAAATCAGGCGGTCTACTGATTCAGTTGACCTCCTTAATGCAAATTATGTCGGTGCTATGAGTCCATTATGAATGCAATTTTTCCGACTAAAAATTTCCAACATGAGTGCACAATCATTCATACGAATGCAACATCCATATGATAACACATCAAGTTTCAAACCAATACATATATGCATATGCAATATGGAAGTGACTAAGCCGATCTAATACCTAATGTGTGTGTATATGCATCCACTAGCAACTACTTGCAACCACTTGCAACCGTCAATCATAACATGTTTCAATTACATGTTTACGTCCAAATGGGTTCCCACCTAAGGATAAAGGATAGGATCGAGGAGATATACCTAAAAAGATAGATACAAGCATAAACTTAAGGAAAGAGAGATCAAAGATGTACCCTCAAAAAGAAAAGGGTAGGCTGCATGTATTCTGTCCTCAGTTTCCCAAGTTGCGTCTTCCTCGGTGTCGCTCCATTGAACTTTGACGAGCTTAACTTCACGTTTGCATAGATTTTTGACTTATGTTCCCAAGATACGGGTTGGAACTCTCCTCACAGTTGCTTCTCGTTCAACTTCAACTTCTTCTAGCATACTTGGTTCTACCACTTCCGCAGATTCGTGTAAGCATTTCCACAGGTGAGAGACATGAAAGACATTATGAAACCCGACCAACCTTTCGGGGAGTTGTACCTTATAAGCCATCTTCCCAATCTTCTCGATGATAGGGAACGACCCTACAAATCTTCATGCTAACTTCCCTACGGATCCAAAGCGAACGACGTTCCTCAAAGGAGATACTTTAAGGAACACCTTGTCTCCAACTTCGAGCTCAAGGTCAGTTCTTCTTCTGTCTGTGTAGGACTTCTGTCTGTCTTAGGCAGTCTTCATTCTTCTTTGTATCAAGTCTACTTTCTCTGAAGTTTCCCTAATCATGTCTGGTCCAAGTATGAGCTTGTCTGTGGACTCCCACCAGCAAGTTGGTGACCTGCACGGTCTTCCATATAGAGCTTCGAAAGGCGCCATGCCTATGGTAGCTTGGTAGCTATTATTGTAAGCAAATTCTACCAAAGGTAGATGATCCTCCCATGTACCTCCGAAGTCAAGAATGCATAGTCTTAAGAGGTCTTCTAATACTCTGTTGACCCTTTCCGTCTGGCCATCGATTTGAGGGTGATAGGCCGTGCTTAAGCATAACTGTGTGCCTACAGGCTCTTGTAAACTCTTCCAAAACTCGCTTGTGAAGATAGGGTCTCGATCACTCACTATGTTGGAGGGTATCCCATGGAGTCGAACTATCTCTTTAAGATATATGGAAGCTAGAGATGAGGCAGTCCTTCTACTCTTGACGGGTATAAAGTGGGCACTCTTTGTGAGCCTGTCCACTATTACCCAAATGCTAGAATTGCCCCTTCTTGACCTAGGCAACCTATCTATAAAGTCCATCGAGATGCTATCCCATTTCCACTGTGGGACCTCTAGAGAATGGAGCAGACCACCAGGCTTCTTCTGCTCCGCCTTGACTTGTTGGCATATTAAACACTTAGAATTAAATTCAGCTACGTTTTTCTTCATGTCATTCCAAAAGAAAACTCTTTTGATGTCTTTATACATTTTTTCTCCGCCCGGGTGTATGGTCAGTTTGGAATGGTGTGCCTCTTCTAGAACCGCCTTTACCAAGCCCCTTGATTGTGGGACACATAGTCTTTCATCTCGTCTCAACCAGCCCTTGGCATCAATGGAGTATCTATTGAGGTGACTAGAAGTCTCACCCCTAATTAACTTGTCCATCACTTCGGCTAGCTAAGGGTCTTCTCTTTGCGCGGCTCTGATTGAGTCTAATAGAGTTGGTCGCACTTCTAACGTTGCTAGCAAGCCAGGTACAAAGTCGGTGGAGGGTATGAAGTTAAAGCTTACTATGAACTCCAAGCTTTTCCTTTCCACAAAGAGAGGACTTAAGGTCAGTTTCATTCTACTCAAGGCGTCTGCTACTGCATTGCCCTTGCCAGGAGTATAGGAAATCTCAAAATCATACGAGGCAAGAAACTCCATCCATCTTTGTTGCCTCAAGTTGAGATCTTTCTGTGAGAATAAGTATTTCAACGATTTATGGTCAGTATATAGTTCAAATTTCCCACCTAGAAGATAATGGCGCTAAGACTCAACCGCAAAAACGATGGCTTCCAACTCTAGGTTGTGGGTTAGGTAGTTTCTCTCATGTACTTTCAACTGTCTTCCACCATAAGCCACTACCTTCCCTTCTTGCATCAGAACGACGCCTAGTCCCGTTCCGCATGCATCTGTGTATACTGTAAACATCTTGCTTCCATCAGGCAATGTCAGAACTGGGGCTGTTGTTAGAGCCCTTTTCAAACGTTGGAAAGCAATATCGCAATCCAAATCCCAATTGAAAGCTAGGTTCTTCTTTGTTAACCTTGTCAGTGGTGCTGAGACTTTTGCAAAATCTTTGATAAACTTCCGATAAAAGCCTGCTAGCCCGAGAAATCTTCGGACTTCGGTTGCGTTTCGAGGAACCTTCCAATCTTGCACAACAACCACTTTTGCGGGGTCCACATCTATCCCCTCTTTTGACACCACATGTCCAAGGAACCTAACTTCTCTCCAGAAATGGCATTTGGAGAATTTCTCCTTCAACTGATGTGCACGGAGAGTACCCATGACTTCTTTTAGATGCTGAGCATGCTCTTCTTCACTCCTTGAGAAGATCAAAATATCGTCTACGAAGACCACCACAAACTTATTGAGGAACTCTTGGAAAACCCTGCTCATTAAATCAACAAAGTAAGCAGGTGCATTTGTCAAGCCGAAGAGCATGACAAGCCATTCGAAGAAACCATCTGGAGTTCTGAACACGGTCTTATCAATGCTGTCTTCAGTCGCTCTTAGTTGATGGAACCCGGCGGCTAAATCTAATTAGGAGAAAAACGATGCACCTACAAGCTGATCGAACAAATCATCTATTCTGGGGAGGGGGTGTCTATTCTTCTTGGTCAGCTTGTTTAGCTCCCTATAATCAACGCACAGGCGAAGCGAACCATTAGCTTTGGTTGCGAACACTACCGGAGCACCCCATTCAGAAATACTCCGTCTTATGAACCCCTTTTCAAGCAGCTCTTTGATTTGCTTACTGAGCTCCTTTCTCTCCCTTAGGGCCATGTGCCTAACGGGTAAAGCAATGGGATTTGCATTATCAACGAGGTATATGCAGAAGTCTATCTCCTACTTCGAAGGTAAGCCCTTTACCTCTTCAAACACATCCGAGTATTCACAGAATACCCTTACAGACTGCAAGTTCTCAACAGACGCATCAAGAGATTCTAGATAACTGAGCATAACGGAGTTCATGGGATTACAAGAAATTTCGAGAGTGTTACCGAGGCGAGTCATGAGTCTAACCACCCTCTTTTCACAATCGAGGATGGCACCATTACTGGATAGCCAGTCCTTGCCTAGAATCAACCCATAGCCCGTGAATCCCAAAACAAAGGCATTACATTTAAACCCAATGCTTAATATAGATAATTTCAAATCCAAACAAAACATTGAAAAATAAGCTGAGCCCCCAATTGGATTCGAAACAACCAAGGGATCCTCTACTATACTGGTGTCTAGGTGCAGAGATTCCACTAAAGCAGTAGATATAAAAGTGTGCGATGCGCCAGAATTAAATAGTGTACGAACAGGATGATCAAAAAGATAGACTAAACTTTCGACAGAAATATTTCTACTTTGTTCTTGCGGAGGTGCGTTGAGAGCGTGAACTTGTCCTCCAGAAGAAGGTCCAGCTCCCTGCCCTTGCTTCGTTGGGCAGGCCCTAGCCATGTGTCCTGTCTCACCACAGTGGAAACAACCCCCATCTTCCTTTTCTTCTTCTTCCAGTCTTTGATCAGATGCCCGGGAATGCCACAGAAATTACACTTTCTCTTTTCACGGGATTTGTTATTCTTCCCGCCTTTCTTTGGATCGGCCTTCTTGTTCTATGACCCTTCCCCTTCTTATCTTGAGGAACTTCTGCTTTTGCCTCATTCTCGCCCTTGTCTTCCTCATGTAAGAGTGCCACGTCCACTAACCTCTCGTAAGTAGCCCCCATAGGTATATGGGTCATAGCCAAGCTGTGAAGTGGCTCATTCAAACCCTTGACAAAACAGAGAACCTTCTTATGAGGAGTATTCACTAAGTCCAGTCCAAATCGGGTCAGCTGATTGAATTGATTGACGTACTCCTTGACTGTCATACTTCCATGTTTAAGAGATAAGAACTTTTCCAGCTGTAAACTTTGTTCAGCTTGTGAGAGGAATTTCATCTCAAACCTTATCCTGAAATCCATCCACGTTTCAATTGGTCTTTCAGCGTTAGTGACTTCCCACCAATAGGAAGCTTCGTCTTTGAGCAACCATACAGCTAATTGTATCTTCTGCCTATCGTCCACCTCGAAGATAATGAACAAATCCTCAATTTCTTTGAGCCAGTTCCTTGCTTCTACGAATGATTCAGTTCCCTTGAAATCCGTTCCACCCATGGCCCTAAAGTCTCTACAAATCTTTGAGAAAGCATTTGTACGAGGAGGAGGAGGAGGAGCTGCTGCAGCTGGAGGAGGAGGAATATCTGCTGGGCCTGCGTCATTGGCCCTAGCCTCTAAGTACCTCCTGAACCAGCCAGGTATCAGTACACCCTCAGGAAGGTTTAGATTCCCAGACATGCTGAAACGAAAAAGAAAAGATTCAAAACGAAGGATAGAAAGATAGTGCATATGGCTTTGGGGATTATGCCTTTTTAAATTTAAAACAACACACTTTCTTGTAAAATGCTTCTTTATATTTCTTTTGAAAATAGTTTTTCAAAAATTCTTATCTGATCTGGTAAACCTTTGCTCTGATACCAAGTGAAACACCCCACCTCCGTTAAGATCACCCACAAAGGGAATGCCTTAACTTTGGTGGAGGGTTATAGGTACAAGACACAAAAAATTTACAAGACAGATAAATTTAAGCAGGGGAAACTCAAATATTTATTACATACGTAGTTCAATACAAAAGCATTACATCAAATTGTCTCAAAGTAACTTCCAAAACATTACACTATAATTTTTGTCTTGATTATTTGATAAAGAAGCACAAATCATAAATAAAACTGCATAAATCCCTAAGTGTGGTATCCAAAAGCCATAGCTAAGGTAAGAGAGTCCCAACCATACATCTACTTTCTTGAAGCTTGCAAGAGTCTGATTAAGCGGGACTATTCCCTCCCTGTGGACCTAGGGGGAACGGAAGAAAAGAAGAGAAATGAAAAGGGGTCAGACAATAAGTTTGGTAAGTTCAGTGATTACTAGTATTTAAACAAGGAAAGGGATCATGACAGCAATAACGGAATATAGAACAATACCCTAATATAAGATAAGTTGAACATGTGACCGCACCCATTACTATAGTCTCTGAACCTACTTAACCATTTGTTCAACCAGCCTCACGTGTTTATATCAAATGATCCCCTTAATGATCGGCTCCTACTTGCATGCATTCATGTCCTGTGTCATTCGGCCCCACTTGACTGTAGCTACCTGTGATGGTCCCACCATGGGGTGTATCAGTCCCTCTGGTGGCAACCCGACATGATTCAAGATGCATAGTGTACACTACTTATGCCCAATGCCTGATTTTTCCACTCCGGAGTACGTGCACGCCCATACTCCATCGGAACCTACACTGGCCCACCAACCGTCTACGTTTTGACCGCTTATAATTCAGCCCAGTAATCGTGCCCCACCCTGCCTAGTTTCAGGGTACCATGATACATCTATGTGGGTTACTGCTGAAACGGGTCCCCGTTACTAGGGTTTTCTATTCAGCATGTTTATTTGGTTAAGTGTCCAAGTTTACCTAACCCCGCCCATTCGTTTAGTTAACATGTTGAATCAGTTAAGTGTTTTCCTAATTTACTTAACCCTACCAATCCTGACTAAACTTTAATTTATTGATGCACCAACCACTCATATTAGACAGGTCTTGTTGTGGTCACTGGATGTGCCGGTCGGTTCCGGGCATATTTACACCACAACTCCGTTTAACCCCGGGTTCTTTTTGGGCCTGATGCACTAATCACCCACATTAGGCAGGTCTTGTTGTGGTCATTGGATATGCCAGTCGGTTCCGGGCAGATTTACACCACAACTCAGTCTAACCTCGGGTTAGGCGTATTCGTCTTTTTTAAATTCATATATATATATATATATATATATATATATATATGTCTAAATTCTTTATGTGGATTTAATTAAATCACGCCACAATTATCCTTTGATTTTGCTCACCATAAATGGTATATCAAATATACCATTTAATGAACAAATCTATGTCATGAATTTTCATGTTTTCCCCATCGTTATCCCCGTAGAACATATACATGAATTACATAAAATGTTGGGCTAGCAAATTAGCCTAAACCCATAACAAAAAGGGGTAATAAACAAGGAACATGAAATAAACATAAAATAGCATACATTTAATGTATCATTATCTTAACTAAACAGGTAAGGGTGAACTTTGTGACTAAGTTAGATCAAATTTTCATGTAAACTTGATATAGGTCTAACATGGAGGTTTAACATATAAACCACAATTTAGCATACCAACTTATGTATGTCAAAACGTAAGAAAGCCACTATGAACATATTTAAATCACTACTTGGCATGATAACTTATGTGTGTTACTACATAAGAGAACTACTACCAACATATTTAAATCACACTTAGCATGATAACTTATGTTAAAACATAAGAGGATTACAAATCAAATCTTCCAACATAAATGGATTCAACTGGACATAGTTCTAAATATTCATGAATGTTGATCTAACATGTAAGCATGTGATTTAGATCATAAACTTGCTAATAACCACCAAATTACAACATGACATAATTCACCATTTTTGTTGGCATAATAAGTTCTTTACCCAATCATAATAGATTACAATAACATACAATATGGTATATTTATCACCACAAACATATAGGCATGATCAATCGCAACAGTAATTTAAGGTACATTAGAATCAAACTTCATTATCTCATACATAAGCATCATTCCATATTCTAGTTACAACATGCCATGATTTCATTAAAAAAAAAAAGAACGTTTAAATCTGCGTAATAACCAACTTACAAACTAAAGGAATTCTTGCGTCCTGAAATCTGAATTCTGAAATTGGAGATGCGCGCCTTTGGTGAAGATCGTTGAATTAAACTAGTTTTAATTTGATTTTTGATGTAAGCTTTTAACTCGTCTTTGAATTGGAAAAGGTGACGGCTACTCTAAGTTCTCTACTGATGGCATTTCAATTCTAGGATTATTTTTCTGTGTGTTTTTAGTTTGAGTATTGAGTTGTTTATATAGAATTTCAGTTTAATTATAGCCGTCAGATGAACCTAGGGTTAATCACAGTCACTCAGACCAGATCAGTACCATCCAGAAACCCTAGTGACTCAGCAGCAAGTCACTAGTCATTCAAAATTCAGATCTGGTCGGGGGCCAGGTCGACCCCCTGGTCTACCTCCGGGGGGGAGGTCGACACTAGGGTCGACCTGCCTGGGCTGGAATTTTCGCGCCCAGTCCGCTTCTGACTTCTGATTCGAATTTGATTTTGTTTTTCGAGCTGTTTGAATTTATTTGAATTTTCTGAAACTTCTGACAGCCATAACTTCTTCATACGAAGTCCAATTTATGCAAACTCGGACTCTATCTCAACCAGAATTCCGAGATGAACACAATGGCGTAAATGTTTCCTTTAAATTAAGTATTCTAGGATTCGTTATTATAACGTTAATAGAAAGTACAGGGTGTTACATACCTTCCTGGCGATTGCATTGTAATGGGGGACTGTTCTAGTAGCAGCCGGGCATGGTTGGATCGCTTCTTCACAACTAGTAAGCTTGGCTCAGTTTTTTTTTGAAGAAATGCGCAATTTACTGGCTTCCATCATCATGTGAAGTTTTTAGTTAGGTGTAGTGCATGTATTAGGTATTTTTTTGTTGGGATTGCTTATGCAACCCTTTTGATTTGCAATATACCGAGTTCCCGACAATTGTTTATCCCCTCATAATATTTGTGGCTAAGTTCGATTGTTCAACTTGTTGGTGTAATGCTATATTTGTATTCAACGGCTAAATTTTGCACAGGGATCATGCAGTTTCACCTTAGTGGTACACGCATGGATAATTTAACGGAGCTTCACAGTCAAAAATTACAAATGGATATGAGAATTTGGAGGTGTGTACAAATTATTCAGAAAGTGATTTGGAGTCTTTAAATAACTGCACTATGCAGACCAATTAAAATGCATCTTCTTTTTCATCGTGCCACAGGAGACAAGCTCTTAGTAAATAATTCCTACTTCGGTATTTCTCATTTTTCCTATTGTTAGTGTATTGCTAGGGATCCTTAATGGCTTTTGTATAGTTTTTTTTGTCTTGAAGTTTCATGTGGCTGCTAAAAATTATGACATATACTAGGGCTATTATGGTAATGGTAACCATTACTAATACAAGAAAATCGTTACCATACCAATACTATTGGTAAGCCAAAAATGAATACCAATAATTTAACGTTACCACTGGTAAGATGCTCGTTGGTATACTGATAAACTGGTAAACCGTTAACTGGCAATGGTAAATTTACCAATACATAAAAAAAATAACACACTAAAATTTTGATATAAAAAGTAAATATTATTTTTCGAATTCTAACTCCATTAATGTTTATATAAATATTTAAACTTATTTTAATTGGCATAGAAAATTTACTTAGTTTATCACAAGATATTTACAACAATATGATATAATAATTTTGTTAATCTTAAAGTTTGAAGTTAATAAAGTAAAAAAGAATTACCATCCTAAATAAATCTATAAGTATCCGCATAAAATATGATAAATTTTTAAAAAAAAACAAAGGTTGGAATTCATTAAAATAGCCAAAAAAACAATATCAATATGACTGGTAAATTTACCGTTACCACTGGTATTGACATTTCTTTACCGCTATTTTACCGTCAATAGTGGTAAAACTTACCGTCACCATACCGATAGCAATGGTATACCGATGCAACTCGATATTGGCTACCACTGGTTTGGTACTGCTATGGTAATGGTAAATTCACCATTACCATAACAGCCCTAACATATACTATAAGTTACTACATCCATCTGCTGTCCAACGGTGGTTTTAAGCTGAATGAAATGTTAGGACATATGGTATAAATAAGCATCAGATTACATTCGTTATCACTAAAACTTCCATGTGATATGAACTCATATATAGTTGGAATTTGAACTCATTATCTGATATTCAAAAGAAAATATCAGAATTTATCTGATACTCAGACACGATTTCCTGTGTTTGGTCACTTTTTTGCCAACTGAATGTCACTTTTTATATGGATATGAAATAAAAAAAATTTCCATTCACAAACTGCTACATTATATCACCAGATGTACACATCACTGATGCATTGTGCATGCTTTCTATGCACCTTAGACACAACAAGGGTTTAATATCAAATTGTAAACCTTACTTTCCCACAAATTGCTAACAAATTGATCTATTGAGTAAGCATTATCTTTCTGCTTTTGAGCCCATCTTATTTTGGTTATTTCTATAATATTTATTAAGCCTGGGGGGTTGAATTGCTAAAGTTGAGGTTCCTGTCTGTTATCTTTATATCGAGATAGGTATAATGTAAACATGTTTGTTACAATGTCAGGTAACTCAAGTTTTTTTTGGACTTCTTGAGCTATTACACGCAGTATACGTACTGCAAGCTTTAAGAAAAGAGGGTTAAATTAGAAACATCATTTCATATAACATGACTATTGTACCATTCTACGAGCGTACCTTATCCGCATTCTGACGTTGCTACAGGTGAAGTCATTAAATATTGGTTTCCAATTGCCATGTGGACTGGTCCAAAATTCCAACAATGTTACTTTGGTTGAAAATGCACTTTATACGTATCAAAAAGTAATCTCTATTTCATTTCTATATATGAATATGCAATAAACACAAGTTAATTGTCTGTTAATATGTTGGTGCAAAGCATACAGGTTATGTGCAGTGAAACAGTAGCACGTCGTCTATGCAAAAACAAGTCTGCCATAGTTCAAGCATTTATGTTTTCAGTGTATTATTAGTAATTAAATTACATATCTGCATGTATGTTGGCTGATTTAGAAAGAATTGCAAAAGATATATATGCTTATGTTGGACCTGAGATCTTGCTGCACTTGGTATTGGCATCAGGTGTATACGTGAAAAAATAATGGATGTAACTGACCTTGTATATTAGATAATAGATGCAATTACGCAAAGACTATAAATTTTATGGGTGTTGCAAATGAGCATAGCAAGATTGCTCTTGGAACAAGCACCCCCCAGGGTCGGTCCTACAAGTTTTGGTATCCAAAGCCAATTGTCTAATTGGTGCCTTGTACAAAAATTAATGTTATTATCACTAATTAAACCATTAAGATTGATTAAGTTGGTCATAAATAAGAGAAAGTGGAACAAGAAAAATAGCATTGCTTGTGTTAATAATTTAAGTTAAACCACAAAATTAATATTAGTTGCTTCTGAATATCTTTCTAACCTCCTAACTTGCAAAATAATTAGTGCCAAACCATTTGAATAAAATGAATTGTCAAACCATTCATAAGTCACTGCTATTTGGATAGAAAAAAATAGATTTTTATCAGAAATATTGCAAAAAATGTAACTGAAATTCCCTTTTGCCCATTCGATGGGACATAAAAGACATTAACTATAAGGCTCACCAACTTAGTAACTTATCAACAAATTTTATATTAATTAACTATTAAAAAATAAAAATTAGGTAAATATTTGGCAGTTACACAAATTTGATCCCCAAAGTCATAAGAATTCAATATTTCAATAAATAAAACATAATATGTACAGTTGTAAACATTCAGCAATACAGAAATTATAAACTATTAATTAGACTTTACGAAAATAGCACACCATATGGCTTTAGTGTTGTGTAAAAATTGCACAACTGCGGAAGCGATGCTTAAATGGATCTAGCTTGTCGATTAGTTATCAATCATTAACTCAGTAAAAATAATCACCAAACAAAAAGAACAAAAATAGAAGAGGTGGAGAAGACACAAAAGTTTTAACGTGGTTCGAATATGAATATTTTATGTCCACGGAGACCCAACAACTTCTATATTTCTTTACAAGAGGTGGTTACAAAAAATGAGAAGAAATACAACAAAATCTCAATACTAATTCTCACCCTATAATAGATACAGAAAATAGGGATCTATTGAGGAATAATATGGAGAGATATTTTTTTGTGATGATACAAAAGTGAGCAAATGGCTTCATATATATGGAAGAACAGAGAATTCTAGAAAGGATGAAGATGTTTAGGAATTTCCTTGATTTGATTCACCACAAATCTTGCGCATTAATTTGGTTTCCACCTATATAAATTCTTGATTGATTCTCCAAATCAATTAATTGTTTTCCATATTTGACTTGATTATGAGAACAATTAACGCCTCTCTCACCCCCACCAATTCTTGATTGATTCTTTAAATCAATTGCCTCTCCATATTAATTTGTTTCCCATAATTGACTTGATTATGAAAACAAATAATGCCTTCTCATTAATATATTTTAATCGCCAAAATTTAACATTTAGGTCTTTCTTCACTTTAATGTTTGTGGACTACGGTCTGCTGTCCTAGAACTCATCTTCTACAGTCAAAGTATGAGACCAAATGGAATAATAATCAACAGCTGTCACATGAGATAGGATCCCTGGAGTGAATCGCCGCTGTTTTGGAACAATTCGCAGTTTGCAGTCTTTGGATGAAGTCGCCATCGGTCCTTGTTACCTCCAAGTCCATTTGGCAATCACGATTTGCGCTTTTTTTTTCTTTGTGAAAGTTTGATGAGTGATGCCCTAGGTTTTGGGGAGGCCCAAAGCGAAGGCTTTACTTGCTTTGCCCAAAGACCGTCCTTGCCCCCCCCCCCCCTCCAAAGACCTGTCTGAAATAGTACCAATCTTTGGATCTGAAGATTTTTGTGTAGAAGTAGAAGCACCAGTGTGATCTTTCGATCTAAAGTGTAGATCTGTTTAAAGGTATTCTTTTTTTCTTCTTATCGACTTTATTAATCTATTTGATATAATGCAAATCTTGGATTAATGTATGTAAAAATTATCCATCTCATCTTTGCACAAATGAAGTAAATAATTGTTAAACGATGACTGATAATGATGTAAGATACCAATTTTTAGTTATTAGATATAGTTGGACATTTATTTATCGCATATTCTTTTGAATATCGGATATTTTCTTTGAACTCATATATAGTTGGAATTTGAACTCATAGATATTAGATAAATTATGATAGTTTGCACCGCTTGATCTTATATGTAGCTAGCTTCATCTATGTTTAGTTCATAATCTTATGATTATTTTATGCAGGCCTTGCGCAGGCAAGAATCAGAAGCTGGCAGACAAATCAAGTTGGCCAGCTAAAATTGACCAGAAAATCGGTTGTCAACTTTGTAGCCAAGCAAGCTTTTTTTGTTAGTTTATTTTTTTTAGATCAACTGATTAGTTAATTATCCTTTTCTATTTCTTTGTTTTTGAGCATTAGGAAAAAGTGAAATGTGGACAAATATTGGGAACATATCGACTCCTGGTATGTTTAGATGTCGTAGAACGTAGGGAAAGCTGAGCTGATCTCGTGAAGTAAAGCGAACCACTTCGTTGAACCGTACACACGTAAAGAGGTTCGTTAATGGAGTGTGTTCTCTTACGATGATGGATACTTTTGATAGAGCAGCATAGCAGATAATATTTTCAGAAAATCTGTTGAAGTAGAGAATAGAAATTATTTTATATGTGAATAGTATATGGAAAATTTGTGAACTTTTGCTGCAATCGTACGTCGTATTGAATTTCCGTTGAAAAAAAATATCTGTTATTTCTTGATAATATATGTTTAATTATTTAGTGAATGTTACTGGAATTGCATATTTACTTATTTTTTGATAATATGTGCTTTCATTATTACATTATTAAATGCAATAATGGTGGATTATAGTAGGCAAATGAGTTTTCTGAATTTTGCAAGGGGCCTGTTGCGTTGTAAATTATCAAATTGCAACTGTCAGAAATAGTTGTAGTATCTTGTTTGTCGAATGCCTATAATAGGTTTACAACTGTCATTTTTGTTGCAAAATGATCTGTTGCAACAACAAAGATCAAATGAAAAAAAGTATACCGCAACGTCTTATTGCAACATGCAGAAAACGTTGCCCGACTTTTTACAACTTTGGCTATACTAACAGACGCAGGTCTGTTGCAATTGGTTCACTGCAACAGATATTGCATGTTAGTTGATGTCCATGGATTGCGTGTCAAACGTGATCTGTTGGTTCTCCGTTTACCAAGTCAAGCTTCTTAATAGTTTGGCTCTTTAGGTGTTTTTATATGACCAATTCCTGTTGGCATCTGTTTTATTTCGATTTTATTTACTTTTGTGTCGATGTTTAGTATGTTGAGCTCAGTTTTATTATATAGTTTAGCATAGTTTCGAAGATCAAACCGTGATGGTGAAAGGTTAAAGATTACAGTGGTTTAGCCGGTTAGATTGTAAGAACCACGTACATTTTTTTTTTTTTTTTTTTTTTTTTTTTTTTTTGCATTTTATGTGTAAAATTATATCAATTAATGTTAAAAATCAACTAACTACAGTTATTACATTTTACTTTAAAAGAATTAGTTTTGAATAATTAATGACAAATATTAATTGGAACAATTTTATAATAATTTGTTAGCTCAAAATTGTAACAAAAAAAAAGAAAAAAAAATTCGTGAATATGAAAAAAATTCAGTTTAACACCTATCTGTAAAACGTACAATAATAATGCATATTGATTCTTTATTAAATCGATTATGTGATAAACCGAAGACTAAAACGGAAAATTTTCTTTAAATCTGAATTAGAGCCACAAGGTTTGAAGAGGTCGGTCTAGAGTTTTTTTTCAAGGTTTTGATGTTAGACCGTGGGTTTATGTACGCGTAGGGTTATTTCATTATTGAAACCGTAGTGCTTCAAGGTAGAAGGTTAACCTTGATCGAACTGAGGTTAGATTGGGTCTTTAAAACACTGCAATTTAGTGTTGCATTTGTTAATCGTCGAGCTATTTTGGTGAACCCCCCGGCCAAAGATGTATCTTCTCCCTTTTGGTGTATAGTTCTGTCCTTTTTGTTCAATTATCGATCACTAGCATGGTTTTGTCGTCGATCACCTTCAGTAGTCGATCACATGAATAATGATCGCCCTTCATATCCACCAATTTGAAGGGTGATAAATTTATGGTAGTAAGACTGAGACGCGATAGAATGATAGTACGGTTGTTGATTATAAGCATCACTATGTGGAACTCGATGAGGCAAGGTTGAGTAATATAGTGGGCGTTTTGTATGCATACATAACTCTCTTTGTGTTGTGGTAAAAGAATTTTATGCTGGTTGTGAAGATGGACATTTCAATAACAAATAGGATGCAATGAGTTAATTGTTGAAGTTTATGGAGGAACATTGATTTTTTGGATTTTCTTTTGCTCATCGTTGCTGGACGGCATTACCGTATGGTAATAAAACTATATTTTGATTGCTTTCGAAGATTGATTCTTTTTGTGAACAAGAATATACTCACCTTACACTCAACATCGCCAACATATACCATACAATTATATTCAACTCACATCGTCATATTATATGGTGGTATTATGTAAAGCTGCGATATTCAAGTCCCCACTGCACATGAGAAGAGACATGCAAGTTTATATATAACATAAAAACAGCAGTGTTATTGTTATCTTTTCCAGCAAGTGCATGCTGGAGCTGTCGTACTTGCTTCTTATTTACTTAATATTTTTTTTCTATTCAATTATAACACTTAATTCTTGGTCCCTGTCTCATTTGCATATAATCAGAGTCTCATATCTGCCTATATATATTCAAATAATGCAACTTGCTATGGAATCCAATTTATTAATAGGTACTCACCCATATGCTAAAGATTGATACGAAGAAACTTGTAAATTAAGCCTATGAACTGAAAATTTGGGCCTGGTATTATATATATGTTATGAAAACTAAAAAACTGGAACATGCTGAAAATGCATAAAATATGTTATAGTATATCCCAGCTGAAGATATCATCATGAAATTGATGATAAATGCGTGCCAGCTTTTGTACAAACTTCTCACCAAACTGACTGACGCGGTTCCTTCCACCACCGTTGCACTACCTTACAATTTACAAGGTGTCAAAAGAAGATGAATGATTGAATTGAAGAGGTGGATGGTAAAGATAATAAATGCAGTTAAATGAAGTATGTGGGCGGGGCTTTGCATGGTAGTTGGCACCAGCTTGCATGCATATGGCAGCGCCTAAAGTTTGTTGACAGTTTATTAGCTTATGACCAACCGACTACTTTGTGTACGCCTTTCTCTCTTTCTATACTATCTACCCAATATCTTATTATGGTCATACAACATTTAAGACGCTTCTTTTAAAGTTACGGGGATATGGAAATATATAATGCAAACGCATACAGAAAACGCAAAAGTCATATGATTATGTTTTTGGCAGATTTTTGAACGAAGGGAATTTAAAAAAAAAAATAAGGACATATATGGACATTACACCAAAAGAAAAATTATTTACCAAACAACTTTTTTCTTTCTTAATATCGAAAAATATATAAATATAATAAGTAATAAAAAATAATATAAGAAAACAGCATGGAAGCTAAACATGTACTCGTAATTCTATTATCTATACCTAACATATTTTTGAAATGCTAGAATAATAATTCTTTTGAGTTATAAAGTGTATTCATTCATCTTATAAGGTTGTTTCTCCCCATGCTTTTATGCTAATGTTAGAAGATTAAAATATTTTGAACTTTTTTCTTTTGCAGTTATGAGAGTCAATTTTTTTTGTTAACTTAGCTAAGATGGGTAATTAAAACGAAATTGAAATTTACATATTCTATTAGCTCTTTGTTCTTAGTTTAATTACCGAAGTCCATTGTTAGTTCTAAAATGTATCCTTAAAACTATTTTTTTATTTTTCTTTGGACAACGTAGAAGCATTTATTCTTAAGGACACATTTAAAAAAAAAAAAAAAAAAAAGAGAGATTCAAGGAAAACTACCTTCAATAATTAGATGGAGGACATT
Organism: Allium sativum; assembly: GCA_030737875.1. Classification (NCBI taxonomy): domain Eukaryota; kingdom Viridiplantae; phylum Streptophyta; class Magnoliopsida; order Asparagales; family Amaryllidaceae; genus Allium; species Allium sativum. The sequence continues at coordinate 158,274,551 of CM060912.1, forward strand.
GATGATATACAATTTTATTAACATCAAAATCATTTTAATTACTTGTTTACACCAAAAATGGCACAAACACCCAAAGATTGTAGAGAAGAGAAAAGAAATTAACGATGACAACGAAGAACAAACGCACACCAAAATTTATAATGGTTCAAGTATGCTTTGCCCAGGGACGGAACTATGGTTGCCCAAGTAGGGGCCATGCCCCCCCCCCCCCCCCCTTTAATTTTAAAATATCAGCACAGATTTTTTTTTATCCTGTTAATACAAAATAACCATTTTTAAGGCATTTTTATTAGTATTTACACAATATTTTTGTCTAAAACTTGATAATATAAGACATTATATGTTGAAATTAAGATAAATTCAGGGTAAACCGGTATATATAAAAAAAAAAATTGGCTCCCCCTTCGAATCCGCCCCCCGCTGAGCCAATTCCTGGTTCCATCCCTGGCTTTGTCTACATCCACTTTATAACATTCTCTTAAATATTACAACGAAATGAGAATAAAAGGTTTGAGATAATGAAATCTCGAGTACAGAATATTTGTAGAAAGTAAAATATGTAAGAGAAGCCAAATCCAATTTCATGCCCTAGGGGCTATTTATATATGAAGTTCAAATCTGGTTTGGCATGGACACATGGAGGTCGATCCGAGAGTAGTGGAGATCATGGACTTGGTCACGATGCAATAGTGGAGCGAGTCAGCAACAATTGTAATCCGATTCAACCTATGCCCGATTCGACATATTCGAACCAAATGTGAGTCGATCCGGAAGTGGCGTCTTCATCGTCATCTAATCGGGCCTTGATCGATCCGGATTTTCACTGCATTTCTTTAGTCAATCCAGGAGAGTTATGCCGGATTTACTTTGCAACATAGCCTTGATTGATTCGGGTCTTGGCCGATTCAGGTATTCATGAAAGCTTCAAAGTTGAATCCATATTAGGATTGCCTTGAACATGAATTTCTATGCGCTTGACGTCCTTATCGAAAGGCAGGTCAATATTTTACCCCTAGGTACATCACATTGCAGAGCGGATGTGCTTTGAATCGGTTGATCTGCATCTCTTTGGGAAGTCATCCGTTTTTAGGAAAGCAGTGTTGAATATAGTAGTGTCCATTCGAGTAGCCACGACACATGGATTCTTCATTTCTTCATAAATAGCTAGGCATGCTTTATACTGCGTTCGATGGTCCTTGCCTGGCATAAGTTTTTGTCCGGAGGTACCGAGAGACACAGGTAATTACTCAAACCCCACAGAGTCAAGAGATTGAATATATTCGCCATTTAGTCAAGGTGGGTTGGGTAGTTGGCTCTTGCTTGCATTCAAACACACGCAAGTCGTTGCTAACGACATCGTTTGTCATAGTTCTTGATTTGACTTATCTGGCTTTACGTGAAGTGCATATGTGCATGTTCATGGGTTAAGAATTATTTAACTAACTCTGATGCATTATTAGAATCCATTCTTCTTCTTTTCCTTTTTTGTAACATCCAGTTCGATGAACAAAGTAAAATTTGGATCGGCATAGCTGATCTAGAAGACATGCTTGTCAAAAAGCTGAGATGTTGAACAGTTTTCGATATCTCCTTATAAATATTGGGCCCAAGCCACTACTTTATTCTTTACATTTTACTGCATCGAACTGAAAATATCAAACTTTTCCCAAATTCTAGTTCGACCAGAGCTTTCATCTAATCGACCACCGAGATCCGCTTCTGTTCAACTTTTGAACCTCGAACTTGAATTAGATTAGTTAGGTTTGAACATGTTTATTTCATGTTTTCGTTCGAATCGAGGTTCAAAAAGTTATGGATGACTAATGGATTACCTGTGTTAGAAACAGTAGCGGTGGTGACAGAGGAGGTGAGATCAAGTCACGGCGATGCCATGAAGAGAGGCGATACAAGGTGTTAGTTATTAAGGAGGTCAAGGTGGCATGTCGATGCGTGGAGAGGAGAGGACTTATAAGGAGAAGGGTGAAGGCCTCGAGAAGATGGTAGAGTTTTTCATGAAGGCGGTGACAAACTTGTGACAACCCGGATTTTTGTTTCAACATGCTAAGACAAGAATCAAGGCAGAATTTAATTATAAATTCTGAATCAAGGGAAACGGGTTGTGCCATTGCGTTCGTCTCGGAAAAATACGCGAAATAGAGTCCGAGTTTTCGAGAATCGGAGTCCGTATGACCCAGTTATGGCCCGTCAAAGTTTTCAGAAAAATTCAAGTTCAAAATCAGTTCAAAATTCAAATCTGGAGCCGAAAAGACAGGGCGGGAAAATTTCCCGCCCAGCACCCAAGTCGACATGGGTGTCGACTTGGGTGTCGACACACCCAAGGTGGTGTCGACTTGCAAGTCGACACCCCTGTCGACCTGGGTGGTCGAGCCCAGGCCACCTGGGTGTGCCTGCTTGTGTCTCTGGTCCTGTTCTGGAAGCTTCCGACGGAACTTGATGGCTCAGATCTGATTTGGGGTTAATCCTATGGTTTAAACTACCCCTAATCTCTATAAAAAGACCCCTAGACCTAGCCTAAACCCTCATTAATTCATTCCTACAACGAAGTTATGCCAAAATGCTCCCTCACCATGGCCTCCATCTTCATGACATGACCTTCTTCTTCTTCCTCATGAAAGCTTAAGTCTTCTAAGCTTGTTCTATGCTAAAAGAGGCTCCTTTCTTCACCAAATCAAAAGGTGCAAGCTTGCTACACCAAATCGAGGAGGGATCAACGTTGCTATGCGAATTTCATGACACTTCTTCAACAAAGGAGCCACCTTTCTTCGATAAGACGATGCATGATCCTTCCCTAAGCCTCGCTAGGTAAGTTCTAGCTACTTGTAGATCTAAACGGTGATTCTAATATGACATGGAATAAAATGCAAGTATGCTAGCCTATGTGAACCTAACTTTGCCCCTTTTCTATGATCCATGAACTTGGGCTAAGTTTTAGCGACTTAATCATGCCACTCATGTTATGCTTAACATAGTTTATCTTGCAAGTTTGAATCTTTATCTATGGAATGCTAGCATGAACCTTTGGGAACCATTTGACTTGTGAAACATTGGCATAGATTTGACTTTGGGGCTTATGCATGTAAATGAACCCAAACCCCTTATGTTACCATGCATGTTGGTGGCCAAATTCCCTTATGATAATATGTATGTTTGTAGCAAAATTCCCTTATGATACTATGCATGTTTGTGGCCAAAAACCCCTTATGATGCTATGCATATTTTGAGGCCAAACCCCTTATGATACCATGCATGTTCGTGGCCAATCCCTTTTTGACATCGTGCATGTTTTGAGGCAAATATGTAGCATAGTATCCTTACTATGTAGTCTCGCTTTTACTTGAGTTGGAAACACGATTTGGGGTAGGTTAGACGTGCGTGATTATGACATGATAATTTGACATGGGATTTCACGAAAATATGACACTCATGATACACCTAAATGGGGACATGACATGTAGGTAAACATGGGACTTGAAACTAGACACGTATGGGTTGTAAGTGTAATATGACACTAGACCAAACATGAAAGTGACCAACTCGAGGTTGGGTTGAGTTTGTAGCATAAATCTACCCGGACCCGCCCGGCTTAACTAGTGGCTACAAACAATAGGACCCAATGTGAGTAGTTGGTCATATAGCACTTAAAACCCGAGGTTAGACTAGGTTGTGGTGTAAATCTACCCGGACCCGCCCGGCTTAACCAGTAACCACAACAAAGTCTAATGTGAGAGGTTGGGGTGCATTAATCTAATTAATGCCACATGAAAAGGTTAAGTAATTTTGACTAATGACACTTAACCGATATGACACGAATGGGTAGGTGAAGTGGAACCGGACTTGATTTCTTAATGACACTTAACCATATAAGACAATTAGGGGATGGGGTTAAGTAATTTACACTTAACTAATCCGACTTGGTAATTAGATGGGGTTAAGTAACTTAGACTTAACTAATCTAAACACGGTAATTAGATGGGGCTAAGTAACCTTCACTTAACTAATCTAAGCACGGTAATTCGATGGGGTTAAGTTAAACACTTAACCAATCTAAACTTGGTAATTTAATGAGGTTAAGTAACCAATACTTAACCAACTTAACATGATAATTTAATAGGGTTAAGTAACTTATACTTAACCAGTTATACATGATGATTTGATGAGGTTAAGTAACCTATACTTAACCAATCTAATATGCGGACCTGATAGGGTTAAGTCACAAGACCTTTTAACTTAGGCTTAACCATTATAATACGATTAGTGGATGGGGTTAAGCTAACCCATACTTAACCAATCCGATTCGATAATCCGATGAGGTTAAGATAATCTATGCTTAACCAATCTAACATGATAATCTGATAGGGTTAAGACAAATAAATACTTAACCAATTCGACTTGATAGGGATAAGTCATGAGCTTCTTGGTACTCTTAACCAACTTGTAGGGCTAAGCCTTGAACTTGAGTACTTAGCAAATCTTGACATGATTCGTAGGCAGTTTAAGTCATGAACTTAAAGGACAATACTTAACCCATTAGACAAAACCCTAGTTCCGGGGACTAGGTGGAAAACCGGGATTAACAAGGATAATGGGAAAGGAGACTAAGTGGTAAACCTTAGTTTAGGAAACTAAGTAATAATTCTTAGTCAAGGGATTTGGACCAGTTCACAGATAGATGAGTAACCCGATACGGTAGGTCATCGCTTAAACACACGAGGAGGAGCAAATTATCTGATTTAGATAAAGGCTCCAACGAACTGGGTGACGAAGCGGTAGCTTCGGGGGATGTGAGGGTACCCTTGGTATCCCTCTGTGAGGTGGCAGATGGTCCATGAAACCTGGCCTCACAGAGGTTAAGGTCTGCGGTAGAAGAGCCAAGAGTATGCCTTGGTTGCTATGCAAGCGACCTAAAGACTGGGATGGATTAGTGTGGAGTCGACGATACTTGTTTTTGCCCTGGATAGCACATCGCCGACTACCTACCATCTTTAGTCAATCGTGTACGAACGGAAAGGCAGAGAACTCCCAACAGACCATGTTCTTGCTATCGAGTCATGGGTGAGGTTGGCCCATAGGAAAGTGGGGCTATAGTGGGGCCGGGATGTCGTTCTCATACATGATTTTTCTTGGATTGCCTTTCAGTAGTTGAGGGAGGGGTCACGTGGGACCATAGCCACGGGTACAAAAACAGACCTTGATATATGCATCAGCAGACGACTTAAAGCTCCCGACCGAGTTCCGTATTTCTTGATTTGCCCTAGCACGGAACTCGGATGGCACATTGAGGAACATGTGCGTCTAGACATGGAAAATGATTCACGATACATACGCGGGATAAAGGGCGCGGTTGACGGGTGGCATAATCCCTAGTGGCCCTAGGTGGCTTGAACCCAAACCGAGACATAGAAATGTTCATTAGGTAGCATAATCCCTAGTGGTCCTAGGTGGCATAAATCCTAAGTGAACACGCGATAGTTCATGGTAAGAAAACATAACTAGATCAAGGGTAGCAGTCCAAAATAACTTCAAGGATAAAATGGTACTACGTTGAGGTGGTATAGATTTACATGGGAAAGCCCGTACGGCCTACGGCAAAGGACTGAACTTATACATGGAAAGAAACATACGAGGGGGGAAAACCTACATATGCTATATATTAGGTTTACATGGACCATTACATGACATTGGGCAAGGGACATTCATAGTTAACACATGACGCGGGTTGGTATACTAGTACGAGAGGTGCAGAGCAAATATACATGATAAATACCGTGGGATGTTATACATGATAGATACCTTGGGATGGTAGACTTGATAGAAACCTGACGATGTGATACCTTGATTTATCTTGACACCGTAGTTTATACCTTAGTTTATCTTGCTACAGTAGTTCATCCAGTTATCTTGGTTTAGCTTATCTATCTTGTCATCATCCTTATGTTTACTTTCAGTTTATGCATGTCATGTTACCTTTACCTGTTTTTATACTGGAAGTAGATAGGACTTACCAGTCTTTATGACTGACCCCGTTTTGTTTTGCCTCTTTGTCTTCCGTCCCCCCCCCCCCCCCCCCCAGGTTTTCAGGGAGGGAATGATGTTATTTAGTTCGGACCTCTTATGCTTGAAGGTCATCATGTATAGCTTGGTCTTCTCTTGGGGAATAATTTATGAAAAGGTTTTATGCTTCTTTACTATTGCAAGACAGGTTTTGATGTATTCTGATGCAAAAGGCTTTAGACCTTATTTTATATGTTTTACTTCCGCTGTTTTGTATATGGTCTGTCTTGTAATATTCCTGTGCATGTTTACCTCGATAATGCTTCACCAAACCTAGTGCATTCCCTTTGTGAGTGACCCTAGCGGAGGTGGGGTGTTACATTTGGTATCAGAGCCAGGTTACCAGACTGGGCAAAAGTTTTTAAAACCTTCTGAAAACTATTTGAAAAACCGTTTACAAAGAAGCATTTTTCAAGAAAATTTTGTTTTTAAAGGCTATTCCCCTAAAGCCATTAGCACTATCCTTTGTTTCCTTGATTGAATCTCTTTTCCTTTCTTTCCTCCCTCTGTAGTCACAGTAGTTTTAACTGCGACTAATCCTTGTCTAGCTACGAAGTGTTTTCCCGTGCGATGGAGGAAGTTCTCGCGAGACCTGTTACCGAAGTTATAAGAAGGGATAATAAGAGCAAGGATAAAGGACACGAGCTTAAGAATAAGCAACTTGTTGGTATGGCTTGATCCATAAAGGAGGATAAGGAAAAGATCAACGAGAGGACAATTGTATGCTCTCATCTCTAACGTACCTAAGAGGAATGGTACCGTTTCTGTTAAAGGCTTAGCCTTTCTTTTCTATCATCCCGTCTAGACTTTGTTTTGATCATCGCATCATTTAAGTCTGCTTCGATAGTTAAGTCTCTACACCTTAGTACTAGCATGGTAGAAGATCCCACTTTTGTCCCAAAATCTGGTTGGAGGATCGGTCTACTTATTCATGACTTGTTTGGAATTGAGAACGTTTATGCCAAGTGTTGAGGTTAGAAGCAATGCTTCTACTGTTGAGCTATGGATGGATTCTAGGGATGAAGTGGTTATCCAGTAAGGGATGCCATTCTCGGTCTTGAAAGGAGGGTAGTTAAACTCTTAACTGGCCTTGGTAATACCCTCGAAGTCTCGTGTAACCTTATGAGTTCTGTCATGGTTAGTTACCTAGAATCTCTTGATGCATTTATCGGAAATCTCTGATCCGATCGAGTAACGTTCGCCAATAAGGCGGACGGTTCATCCCGCTTAAGCATGGGTTATAGGAATCACCCTAGTAAGTGCACGTGGTAACATGGATTGGCATCGGTAAACGAGATCCAGAATTCACTAGTGAATTGTTGGAAAGCTTGCATGAAACCATGAGTACGCAGTTATGGTCGAGCCAAGGATTCTAGAAAAGAATAAGTGAAAAGGGAACGAGAGGCGACAGTGAAATGAGTTCCAACTCATACCTTGGAAATAGGAATCAAGGAGCTACGAAATCATGAAGTCAAAGGCGGTCAAGGCACAATGGAATTAAGCTCATGGAAATGCGGCTTAGGCGCGCGCATCATGCCTCTTTTTATGAGTATATCGTTGATCCCTGGTTCTCCTGTAGAGCTTGCTTGCATGCTATCGCTCGGTGGATATCCTCTCGGTCCTGTTTCTGTTACAAACCCCGTAAGGAGTTTGTCTTGTTTATCTCCTTGATCTTATCTTGGATAGAACTCTATGGATGTAAAAATGTATTTGAAACATGTTATGATTGATATGGTTGCAAATGGTTGCAAGTGGTTGCTCGTGTATGCACGAATACATATTAGATACTAGGTTGACGCGGTCACGTTTCATGTTGCATATGCACGAGTATTTGTACTTGTTTAGGGTTGAAATTGAATATGTTACCATGTGGGTGTTGCATGTGGATGAATGGTTGTGCACACATATAGTGTTTATATGACTAGGACTATTTGCATACATGTTGGATTCATGGCACTAAACATACTTTGCATTAGAAAGATCATTCAGGCCTGACCATTAGCATTAGCTAAGGAGCATATACACACACGTTCTGCATATGTTCATATGGCATTAGAAATCATCTAAGGACCATGGTTGCTTGTGGATGATGTTTTGAGTAGATGGATGATGGATGGTAGGATACGTTCTTCCTAACTTGGAGATTTCGGGGACGAAATCCTTTGAGTTGGGGAGAATGTGACAACCCGGATTTTTGTTTCAACATGCTAAGACAAGAATCAAGGCAGAATTTAATTATAAAATCTGAATCAAGGGAAACGGGCTGTGCCATTGCGTTCGTCTCGGAAAAATACGCGAAATAGAGTCCGAGTTTTCGACAATCGGAGTCCGTATGACCCAGTTATGGCCCGTCAAAGTTTTCAGAAAAATTCAAGTTCAAAATCAGTTCAAAATTCAAATCTGGAGCCGAAAAGACTGGGCGGGAAAATTTCCCGCCCAGCACCCAAGTCGACACCCCTGTCGACCTGGGTGGTCAAGCCCAGGCCACCTGGGTGCGCCTGCTTGTGTCTCTGGTCCTGTTCTGGAAGCTTCCGACGGAACTTGATGGCTCAGATCTGATTTGGGGTTAATCCTATGGTTTAAACTACCCCTAATCTCTATAAAAAGACCCCTAGACCTATCCTAAACCCTCATTAATTCATTCCTACAACGAAGTTATGCCAAAATGCTCCCTCACCATGGCCTCCATCTTCATGACATGACCTTCTTCTTCTTCCTCATGAAAGCTTAAGTCTTCTAAGCTTGTTCTATGCTAAAAGAGGCTCCTTTCTTCACCAAATCAAAAGGTGCAAGCTTGCTACACCAAATGGAGGAGGGATCAACGTTGCTATGCGAATTTCATGACACTTCAACAAAGGAGCCACCTTTCTTCGACAAGACAATGCTTGATCCTTCCCTAAGCCTCGCTAGGTAAGTTCTAGCTACTTGTAGATCTAAACGGTGATTCTAATATGACATGGAATAAAATGCAAGTATGCTAGCCTATGTGAACCTAACTTTGCCCCTTTTCTATGATCCATGACCTTGGGCTAAGTTTTAGCGACTTAATCATGCCACTCATGTTATGCTTAACATAGTTTATCTTGCAAGTTTGAATCTTTATCTATGGAATGCTAGCATGAACCTTTGGGAACCATTTGACTTGTGAAACATTGGCATAGATTTGACTTTGGGGCTTATGCATGTAAATGAACCCAAACCCCTTATGTTATCATGCAAGTTGGTGGCCAAATTCCCTTATGATAATATGCATGTTTGTGGCCAAATTCCCTTATGATACTATGCATGTTTGTGGCCAAAAACCCCTTATGATGCTATGCATATTTTGAGGCCAAACCCCTTATGATACCATGCATGTTCGTGGCCAATCCCTTTTTGACATCGTGCATGTTTTGAGGCAAATATGTAGCATAGTATCCTTACTATGTAGTCTCACTTTTACTTGAGTTGGAAACACGATTTGGGATAGGTTAGACGTGCGTGACTATGACATGATAATTTGACATGGGATTTCATGAAAATATGACACTCATGATACACCTAAATGGGGACATGACATGTGGGTAAACATGGGACTTGAAACTAGACACGTATGGGTTGTAAGTGTAATATGACACTAGATCAAACATGAAAGTGGCCAACTCGAGGTTGGGTTGAGTTTGTAGCATAAATCTACCCGGACCCGCCCGACTTAACTAGTGGCTACAAACAATAGGACCCAATGTGAGTAGTTGGTCATATAGCACTTAAAACCCGAGGTTAGACTAGGTTGTGGTGTAAATCTACCCGGACCCGCCCGGCTTAACTAGTAACCACAACAAAGTCTAATGTGAGAGGTTGGGGTGCATTAATCTAATTAATGCCACATGAAAATGTTAAGTAAATTTGACTAATGACACTTAACCGATATGACACGAATGGGTAGGTTAAGTGGAACCGGACTTGATTTCTTAATGACACTTAACCATATAAGACAATTAAGGGATGGGGTTAAGTAATTTACACTTAACTAATCCGACTTGGTAATTAGATGGGGTTAAGTAACTTAGACTTAACTAATCTAAACACGGTAATTAGATGGGGCTAAGTAACCTTCACTTAACTAATCTAAGCACGGTAATTCGATGGGGTTAAGTTAAACACTTAACCAATCTAAACTTGGTAATTTAATGAGGTTAAGTAACCAATACTTAACCAACTTAACATGATAATTTAATAGGGTTAAGTAACTTATACTTAACCAGTTATACAAGATGATTTGATGAGGTTAAGTAACCTATACTTAACCAATCTAATATGCGGACCTAATAGGGTTAAGTCACAAGACCTTTTAACTTAGGCTTAACCATTGTAATACGATTAGTGGATGGGGTTAAGCTAACCCATACTTAACCAATCCGACTCGATAATCCGATGAGGTTAAGATAATCTATGCTTAACCAATCTAACATGATAATCTGATAGGGTTAAGACAAATAAATACTTAACCAATTCGACTTGATAGGGATAAGTCATGAGCTTCTTGGTACTCTTAACCAACTTGTAGGGCTAAGCCTTGAACTTGAGTACTTAGCAAATCTTGACATGATTCGTAGGCAGGTTAAGTCATGAACTTAAAGGACGTACTTAACCCACTAGACAAAACCGTAGTTCCGGGGACTAGGTGGAAAACCGGGATTAACAAGGATAATGGGAAAGGAGACTAAGTGGTAAACCTTAGTTTAGGAAACTAAGTAATAATTCTTAGTCAAGGGATTTGGACCAGTTCACAGATAGATGAGTAACCCGATACGGTAGGTCATCGCTTAAACACACGAGGAGGAGCAAATTATCTGATTTAGATAAAGGCTCCAACGAACTGGGTGACGAAGTGGCAGCTTCGGGGGACGTGAGGGTACCCTTGGTATCCCTCTATGAGGTGGCAGATGGTCCATGAAACTTGGCCTCACAGAGGTTAAGGTCTGCAGTAGAAGAGCCAAGAGTATGCCTTGGTTGCTATGCGAGCGACCTAAAGACTGGGATGGAATAGCGTGGAGTCGACGATACTTGTTTTTGCCCTGGATAGCACGTCGCCGACTACCTACCATCTTTAGTCAAACGTGTACGAACGGAAAGGCAGAGAACTCCCAACAGACCATGTTCTTGCTATCGAGTCATGGGTGAGGTTGGCCCATAGGAAAGTGGGGCTATAGTGGGGCCGGGATGTCGTTCTCATACATGATTTTTCTTGGATTGCCTTTCAGTAGTTGAGGGAGGGGTCACGTGGGACCATAGCCACGGGTACAAAAACATACCTTGATATCTGCATCAGCAGACGACTTAAAGCTCCCGACCGAGTTCCGTATTTCTTGATTTGCCCTGGCACGGAACTCGGACGGCACATTGAGGAACATGTGCGTCTAGACATGGAAAACGATTCACGATACATACGCGGGATAAAGGGCGCGGTTGACGGGTGGCATAATCCCTAGTGGCCCTAGGTGGCTTGAACCCAAACTGAGACACAGAAATGTTCATTAGGTAGCATAATCCCTAGTGGTCCTAGGTGGCATAAATCCTAAGTGAACACGCGATAGTTCATGGTAAGAAAACATAACTAGATCAAGGGTAGCAGTCCAAAATAACTTCAAGGATAAAATGGTACTACGTTGAGGTGGTATAGATTTACATGGGAAAGCCCGTACGGCCTACGGCAAAGGACTAAACTTGTACATGGAAAGAAACATACGAGGGGGGAAACCTACATATGCTATATATTAGGTTGACATGGACCATTACATGACATTGGGCAAGGGACATTCATAGTTAACACATGACGCGGGTTGGGATACTAGTACGAGAGGTGCAGAGCAAATATACATGATAAATACTGTGGGATGTTATACATGATAGATACCTTGGGATGGTAGACTTGATAGAAACCTGACGATGTGATACCTTGATTTATCTTGACACCGTAGTTTATCATGATACCTTAGTTTATCTTGCTACAGTAGTTCATCCAGTTATCTTGGTTTAGCTTATCTATCTTGTCATCATCCTTATGTTTACTTTCAGTTTATGCATGTCATGTTACCTTTACCTGTTTTTATACTGGAAGTAGATAGGACTTACCAGTCTTTATGACTGACCCCGTTTTGTTTCGCCTCTTTGTCTTCCGTTTCCCCCCCCCCCCAGGTTTTCAGGGTGGGAATGATGTTATTTAGTCCGGACCTCTTATGCTTGAAGGTCATCATGTATAGCTTGGTCTTCTCTTGGCTATGGCTGCTTCACCACTTTATTTTGGGGAATAATTTATGAAAAGGTTTTATGCTTCTTTACTATTGCAAGACAGGTTTTGATGTATTCTGATGTAAAAGGCTTTAGACCTTATTTTATATGTTTTACTTCCACTGTTTTGTATATGGTCTGTCTTGTAATATTCCTGTGCATGTTTACCTTGATAATGCTTCACCAAACCTAGTGCATTCCCTTTGTGAGTGACCCTAGCGGAGGTGGGGTGTTACAAAACTCGAAGTGGAGTTAGTGATGGAGTAAAAGCTAGTTAGTGGTCTCTGGATCGACTAAGCCACAGGTTAACCCTGATAAAGTTCGAACCGGATTAGTGAATTCTTCAGTAGTCTCCCGAATCAAACAAGCAACATGCTGATCCGGAAGTGTCGACCCATAATTGTCCCATATGGAATAGTCGACCTAGATTAGTTGATCTGGAATTGACTGATCCAGATGCACTTTATGCAAACTTGTGTCAAGTCCATGCTTCATCGAACCGACTTATCTTAACTTCCATAGCCGAACTTGACTAATCTTCATAGAATAATCAAAGTATAGAAAATAATAGTGAAATGGCTAAAAATAAAGCTTGTATATTTGAACTTATGGACAGTTAGGATAGAGCATATCAGAATTTCTATACTTGCATAAGAACATAACTTGCATATAATTCTGGGCTGCCGAAATAACAGAACTCTACTCCTCACAAGATTATAACTTGGCGTTATTCACAATCGCAATTTGATAAGACGGACCAAAACGAGACTCTATTGAGTCGATCTCTGATGCACATTTTTGAAATTTGATCTATGTTGTTATCTTTGCACAATTCCCACTACATGCACTGCACTCACTACACTAGTTCACATACATGGAGGTACAGATTAATCACTATAACTAGCGACGTTTCTTGGGTATTATAGTTATCATGTCTGGAAGATATTCGACAAGAGATTATGAGGTTAGGAAGGGAAATATTATCGAGCAAGATCTTGACATGAATTCCAATTTTGAGATCGAATCGGATGAAGGTACGCAGTTTGCGGTCCAGCCTCATGAAGAGGAACCAATTACTTCATAGTAAGAGGAATAATCTTCATAGGAAGAGGAGGGAGATGATGGTAATAGAGCACCTGACACCTTCTCTACGGGTTGGCTTCCTAACCAATTTGGTTGATTCTTGGCCTACCTCAATGGACAAAACAAAGTTGAGGAGATTGTAAGCGAAGCATAGGATTCATTTTGAAGAGGTTCGGCAACCATCTTCTGGTGAACAACACATAACCCTCCAGAGGGTTATGTGGACTACAACCAACAATGTGCACAGTGAGGTGTATTCCTTTGTTTAATCCGTTTATCCGCAACTTTCTCCGTCGTATGAAGTTAGAGCCTATGCAGCTGCAACCCACAGCTTATGCCCAACCTTTTGGCTTGTATATATTGTATTAAGAGAACTTGCATCGAGAACTTACCTTTGATGGCATTATCTTCTTTTACAAATTTAAGCATTGATGAGATACTCCATTTCTTCTTTACTTCGAAGCCACCTTAGGCAATCGAGTTATAATGGACGGCTACAACAAGTTGGAGAATGTGAAACAGGATAGGTTCTACGTCCTGCAGCAAGAAGGCTTTACCAGACGGTGGATCCAATTCAGTAAGTACATGGTCAAATTTTATTCCTTCAAATCCCACTTGAGCGTTACCAATGGTCCTACTTATTTGCAGGCGAGAGCCCAGCTAGTCCCATAAGCAACATCTATCGCACGACATTAGCTACTTCAAGGAATGTTCCGATGGACGACCGGAGCATTAGGAGGTGCACCAGTATTGAGTTTTTGCATTGATTCCTCCTTCTTGATCCTGGTCAGAGACTTGACACAACTGGTTCCCGACCTCCACCAGTCATGCCCCTAATCAGAGGTTCAGTAGTTTTTGAGCCTTAGACTCGCGCCTAAGTCAAGGGCGTTTCCAAAGGAGAAGCTATCTCCGGATCTAGTCGGGAACCCATAGGAGGAGAGAAAGAGAGGTCGCCCAAGAAAAACAACCGAGGAAGGACAACAGAGTCCTTTAGGAAAACTTGTTACCAACAAATATTCTATCTTAACTTCGCCCCCGTCAAATTTCCAGTTCATGGGCCCAATCAGGGGGAGTCGAATCGCCGTTCAGGAGCTTGGAAGAATAGGCATTGCTGGACGTTATATATTCTACTTAGAACTTGGATCCCATTACATTCTTCCCAAGATCTGAATAACTCATGTTAAGGCAAGGAAGACAACCCCGACAAGCCTAACTTTGGGATCGGGTATGCTGGAGGGTTCAATAAGACACACATAATATGAGCATTGCACATTACAACACTCTTTCATCATATTTTTGCAGAAGTTTAACTTAATTTTTTCTTAAATTACAGGCTTCATGATCAAAGGATAAAAGTAACGCAAGCACTCAGATCCAGTCTTTCTAGGAGCGGTCCCTCTTACAAAAGCTCCTTTGAGCGTGCATAGCAGAAGAGGTGCGACCGGGAGGATAGGGAGTGTTAAAGCGAAGAGGAGAAGGAGAGATCGGGAGGAGTGGGAACATGGCCAGGAGAGGGAGCGTGAATGAGAAAAATGCCACCACGAATACGTTCCTCGCCCTAATGAGAAATACCGTTAATCTCATAATAAGACCCCGAGCGAGCACTCTCAAATTAAGGCCCCTCATAATATGGATGTTCATGAGCCACACGATTTCGAATATGTGAAGATTTATGGGATTGGTGATATCCTATTTGAAGATATATAAGTTGGAGATAATTCCTAGATGGATTGTTTAATTGTTTTTTTTTTTTTGATATACCACTCTGGTATTTGTTAGTGTAAGACCAAAATTTGGTACTAACACGCAAATGCAGTGTAAAGTCCTCGCAGTTACAAATCACATATCACAGAATGAAGAAAACGATAAATAACAAGAGACACACGAGATTTTTTTAGTGATTCGGCTCAAACCAAGCCTATGTCCACTAACTATCTTCTTAAATCCTAAGAAGTTACAATGTCGTCTTACAATCCGTAAGATCTGTTTATACACAACATCGTTATGTTATGCTGAAGAAAAGAGAAGAGGTTTATACATGAAATCCTCGTGTGAATTTAATTTGAGAGAAGCACAATGCCCTTGTGTTTTGCGCAATGGAGGCCGAGAGTGTTCAGAGCAAAAAGTCCCTTCAAAATGTCATGCGATGGTGTATTTATAGCCGTGAGAAGACCTCTTCGGGTTCCGAGCCGGATGCCATGTGTCACACATCCCAAGAACCTTGAAATAAGGTGGGAAACGTGTAGAAATCATCTTCTAATTGTGCCATGACAAGTGTAACTTGATCCCTGTTGCTAGGAGAAAGTAATGCCATAAGAATAGGTCAGTGTGTGATGTGAAGGAAATATCCCAGGAGGGTCGGGTTCTACCATATCCGACCCGGTGCTTGCCAAAGCACAAGTTGTCAAACCATTTCGGTGTGTGTAGCAGGCGCGTCGGGTCCGCCTTCCTTGACACGAACTGGTGCTGCTTTCATCTGAAGCCAAGCCGAGTTGTGGTGCCAAATTGCTCTAATGCCATCGATCGGATCACATCTCCTCCTACCCGACCTATGACACCCCACGTCCGTTAATGTCACTCTTTAAGAGAATTCATTAAGTTTCATGAAGCGTTATAGGTAAACAGAAACAAAAATATTACAAGACATATATAAAATAACAACGAAATTTAAAACTTTATTGAGCAGAAAACATCGTGGTTCAAAACATAGTTACATCATGAGTCTGAAATATATAAAACCCAGTACATCAACTTGAAATTCTGTCTTGTACTAAAATCATCAGCGTACAATAAACATGAAAAGAGCATAATCCCCAAAAACATAGCCATAGTAGAGAAGGTACAAAATCAAGTAGTACATCTAAGTAGCACTAAGAAGAAGAAAAGAATAATCCTGATCAAACTTGAGTATTCCCACCCTGAGAACCTGAGGGGAGGGGGAGAAACGGAAGAGAAAGAAGAGGAAACAAAATAGATCAGACATAAAGTCTGGCGAGTCCAGTTATTTTTGGTATATAAATAAGTAAAAGCATCATGACAAACATATAAAACTAGATAAGAAGGATAACAGCATATAAGACAGGTATGAAAAGGTACTCAGGATAAACCAAATAGAACAAATATGTATAGCGCTTCTCTAATACTTTTCTCTCACTATCTGTAACAGCCCACACCTCTGTTCACGCAAGATATTGTCTCCAACTTAACCACTGTAGTAAGAGATGGGCTCTACTATATAAGTACCCACTTCACACAGGCTTCCACGATGTGGGACTTAGGGGTGTTGTAACACCCCGTAATTTTGAAACGGGATATAAGAGATAATTAAAGAATAATTAATTATTAAAAGAAGAATTGGGTGAAACGGGTTATGCCATTGTGTTCATCTCGAAATTCTGCTTGAGATGGAGTCCGAGTTTGTGTAAAACGGCTACCGTATGAAGGAGATATGGACGAACGAAGTTAGGCAGAAAAACCGGAAACAGACTAGAATTCACCGGCGCACTTGTGAAGTGCGCCAATACAAAAATGCATTGGCGCACCTGCCAAGTGCGCCCATATAGAGGGCAGTCCAGCACAGCATTCTGGAGTGTTCTGTGATGACATGTCTTCTTCTGATTTGCTGGATGACCTGTCTTCGAGCTATGTGGTTCTGATGATCTCCTAGTTCATCTAAAGGCTCAAATTGATCCTAGACATCTATATATACATCTCTAAACCTAAACCTTAATTCATATCAATTCCTTATGACGCATCTATGCTGCTGAGCTCTCAATTCTCTTAGCCGCCGCCTCTAAAACCTAAATCATATTAGAATTTCTTCATCAACGATCAACTTTGAAGATTAATCAACATCAAATTAGAGTTTCTGCCACAACAATGATTCAGTTATCTTTTATAGTCCTAGCAATGTAAGTCCATGTTATTTTCAGATCTGAATACTTGATTGTAATCTTGACATGTAATAAAATGAATCGAAGTCTATGCCTGATCGTAAGATAATCTTTTTAGATTTACCTCTATCCTTCTATTGAATCTATGATTTTACATGCCTAAGAAGTTATTATATCGATTCAATCATGCCTATCTTTGTTGAACGTTGGACACATAATCCTTTTAGGTTCATGATGTTATTCATATCCGATTTATATGTCTATGAGGTTTTTCCTATCAGTTATTTCATATCTATCTTTGTTACACCTCAATTCTAAGGGATCTGTAATCCTCTTAGATCCATAATGTTATTTTTGACAGATCTATCATTATAATGCCTGTTTTTATGCCTACTCTCATTTATGTTCCTTCTTTCTTCCCTTTTTATTTTATGAATCTAGATTAACCTAGAATCAAGACTAAATCACATTATACGTGCGACTGGAATGCAGGGATATTGGGGAATAATCTATTTGGTAATAGTGGAACATAATTTGTAACTTGTGATTTGGGGCATAATTGTTATTGTTGCAAACTTGGGGTAAATTGGAATATTAATCTAGATTGGGTGGAAACTGTAAATTGGAATATTAAATCTAGGTTGGTCATAACTATTTGTTGGAACGCCAAGCATAATGTATATTGCGATCTTGGGGCATGACTGTTATTGCAAATTGGGGAAGATTGGGTGTAATCTATTTTGAGTAATAACTTGTAATTGAATTTGTTGGGCATAACTTGGGAATTGGAACATAACTATTTTGTGAATTTGGGATAATTAGCATATAAAATCTAGACTTGGACATGTATGGTAAAAATGTAAATTAGCTAAAGATGAATGTGCCTAACCCGAGGTTAGATTGAGTTGCGGTGTAAGACTGCCCAGAACCGCCCGACACATCCAGCGATCGCAACAATATAGATCTAATATGAGGGGTTATCAAATTAAGCCCCAAACTCGAGGTTAGAATGAGTTTGCGGTAGAAGACTGCCCGGAACCGCCCGACACATCCAGCAATCGCAAACAACAGTTCTAATGTGAGAGGTTGAGGCAATAATGAATGAATTATTGCTAATAAATGGACATGCTAAGAATGGTAGGGTTAAGTTAACACAAGAAGGCAACACTTAACCAATGTAACATGACAAGTGGTAGGGTTAAGTAACACAAGAGGGCAACACTTACCAATGTAACATGACAAGTTGTACGGTTAAGTAACACAAGAGGGCAACACTTAACCAATGTAACATGACAAGTGGTACGGTTAAGTAACACAAGAGGGCAACACTTAACCAATGTAACATGACACGTGGTAGGGTTAAGTAACACAAGAGGGAAACACTTAACCAATGTAACATAACAAGTGGTACGGTTAAGTAACACAAGCGGGCAACACTTAACCAATGTAATATGGCAAGAGGTAGGGTTAAGTTAACATGTAACCAATGAACGAGTGGGGTTAAGTTAATGGGGAATGCTTAACCAATATAACATGATGAACGAATGGGGTTAAGCTAAGGGGAAACACTTAACCAATATAATATGATGAATGAACAGGGTTAAGTTAATAGAAAACACTTAACCAATTACAACATGATGAATGAGAAGGGTTAAGTTAATAAGAAACACTTAACCAACATAACATGGCGTTTGGATAGGATAAGTTAACTTGAATGGATGGATAACACTTAGCCAGTTTGGGGGTTATACGAATAGACCCTGGAAAATCCTTGTAACGGGGACCCATTTCAGCAGTAACCCACATAGATGAATCACCGTACCCTGAAACTAGGCAGGGTGGGGCACGATTACTGGGCTGATTATAAGTGGTCAAAATAGCGGCAGGTGGTGCAGCAGTGTAGGTTCCGGCAGAGTATGAGCGTGCACGTACTCCGGAGTAGATAAAGCAAGCACTGGGCATCAGTAATATACACTGTGCATCAAGAATTTGTGTCGGGTTGCTATCATAGGGATTGATACACCTTATGGTGGGACCAGCACAGGGTATCTACACGCAAGAGAGGGCCGACTGACACAGACACAAGGAAAATTAATACAAGTAGGGAGCCAATCGATAGGGTAGTAAGGGTACATCTAACATCCTCATGGAAATTAGGATGGTTGAGGTAAGATCCTCATATAGATGTACACCTGAAGGCTACCACAATTATGGGGTTGGGATCACCTTATTTTATAATACAGGATACTAGTTGGGACACTAGTAGGGGATGCTGATCCTTTTTCACAGGATACTAGTTGGGACACTAGTAGGGAATAC
This sequence comes from Allium sativum, assembly GCA_030737875.1. NCBI lineage: Eukaryota > Viridiplantae > Streptophyta > Magnoliopsida > Asparagales > Amaryllidaceae > Allium > Allium sativum. Next base: position 158,294,188 of record CM060912.1, read on the forward strand.
GAATCGTTCTATAAAAGACACTAGTTAGGATGCTAGTTTGGTGGTGCAGAAAAAATAGGAAATCAGAGAAAGAACCGAAGAGCATTCAGTGTATCTTACCTTGTCATATCTAACGATCATCGTTTGTTGTCTTGCTATGCTTATTATCATGGTTATGGTCTGGTATCCGGTTTATTCATGTCATGATGCTTTTACCTATTTGCAAGATGAAAGTCACTGGACTTACCAGGCTTTATGTCTGACTCTGTTTTGTTTCGCTCTCTTTTCTTCCGTCCCCCCCAACGTTCACATAGAGGGAATATTACCACTTAGCTCAGTTTTCTTTCCAAGCTCGAAGATAGTTGATGTATTGCTTTGGACTCTCTTTTTCCACTGCTATGGCTGGCTCATGCTTTATTAGGAAAAATCATCGTCATTTTATGCTTCTTTATTTTGTTAAACAAGACCGATGCTTTGTTGTAATGGGTAAGGGTGTTTTGGTGTTGAAAAATAATCTTTGTACAAGCTGTTTTACCAAGCTGCTGTTTTATCAATAAAGTAAAGTTTTATATATTTTCCACTATTTAAAACTGTCTGTTTTGTAATTTATCTGTTCTATACACTTATGACGCTCCACTGAAGTTAATGCATTCCCTTTGTGAGTGACCTTAACGGAGGTGGGGTGTTACAGGTGTTACATTCTCCCCTCCTACAAAGCCCAACGTCCTCGTTGGCTCACAAACACCTCACCTAGGCGTTGTGGTCAACACAGGAGCCACAATTCCGGCTGGGTATTGGCTCTGATACCACTATAACAACCCACACCTTCGTTCACACAAGATATTGTCCCCAACTAAGCCACCGTATAGGTGTGGGGTTTTGATCCTCAAAAGCCTCGGCGTTAGTAGGAGATGGGCTCTATTATATAAGCACATACTTCACACAGCGTCCACAATGTGGGACTTAGGGTGTTACACTATCTCTCTACACCAATACTAGTATCATATGAACAAGATGATCACCAACAAGATGGTAGACTTAGGCGTACTTATAGTGAGAGTTTTTAACCCATACAATCACGTTTCAAATCTCGCAAACATCGCCCGAGATTTCCTCCGAGATCTCGTTTTGGGCTCCTTCCGAAACGAAACAACAAATATCACTCTAAATCTCCTTTCGAATATATCGCCCGAGATATTGCAATATCAAATGATATATCGACCGAGACGAAATACTAGAATATCGTCTGAGATCATAGTTTTTTTGGTTAAAATTTAAATATGTGCCTGAAATAGAATAATAATTAAAAAACTCAAATCTAGCCATAGCAATCTTTTGTTATTTTACATTTTGCGAGTTAAATGGCTATATTGTATGTTCGTATAAGTTTTACAATGCTTATAATTTTCATATTTGTCTTTCTACATACATGTTACTTATGAAATTATGTATTTTATGGTCTATTTGTGCTGAATTTTTTAATGTTTTGGATCCTTTTAATGTTTTCTGTCTAATAATATTTCTGTTTTAAGCATATTACGATTTAGAGTATGAATGATCTTTCACATAATAAAAAATAATAAAGTTATTTTGCATTTTCAGTTTAAGTTACTATGTTTTTAATAGCATTCATAAAAATCATTTTGTTAAAATATCATTTTAACGTATCGTGTATCCCGAGATTGTTTCGATATGAAATGTCAGACCCAAGATGAAAATCCGAGATGAACTCCCGAGTTAGACTCATCTTGTCCGAGATCTCCCCCGTAACGAGACCGAGTCTATAAAATCCCCGAGATGAAATGTGATCGATATCCGAGATTTAAAACCTTGCATACAATAATAGGCAGCCCAATTGAACATACTGGTTTTACCCCTAAGGATAATAACGGGCTCCAAAACAAACGAGACTAGATGTACCCTAATTACTACCCCAATCGATCAGTCCCTACTCCGTAAATACCCTGTGTTGGCCCTACAGTAGGATGTATCACTGCCTAAAGGGGCAACCCTTCGTTTTCAGGATGTGCACAACCATATCTACTGATGTCACGACGTCTTAGCCTCCTTTGTCTGGACACATGCATGCACATGAGCCCATCGGAATGCGCCGCCCACACCGTCACCTCTTTTGGATCTCTTACAATTAGCTCAGTAAGCGTGCCTCAACTCCGACCTAGTTCAGAGTACTCGTTTGATACCTATATACAAGTTACTGACTGAAACAGGTCCCACACACCAGATGATACAAGCTCCCCCCCCCCCCCACTACTAGGATTTCCACATGTTATGCTTACTAGTGTAATAAGATTGCATAACCACAACAGGTTAAGTTTGTGGGCCTATATATATATAAATATTACCCACCCCCAAGATATACTTAACCCTCCCAATGTTACAAGCAAGTTTACTTAACCCCTACTCAAGTTAACATGTTAATGTAATCCCTATGGATTCAAACAAGTTAAGTACTACAAGTTCATTGCCATATATATTCATTTATGGTTATAATATGCTATACCTCCCACATTAAGCCTATAACTCATGGATGCTGGATATGCAGGGAGCGTTCGGGCAGACTTCTTCCATAAGTCGGACTTAACCTTGTGTCTTAGCCCATTACGTGTTTATGCACTTAGAACCCTCACATTAGATTCACCACTTGCGGTCGCTGGATATGCCGGGCGGGTCCGGGCTGACTTCTACCACAAATGTAATCTAACCTCGTGTCTAAGCGTGGTTATGGTTTCTAATTACGGTAAATCTGGGCATTTTCATTATTTAACAATTATCCCTATTTCATTATAGGTTGTCATGCCCCTTTTCCAAGTCATATTTATTATGTACCATATGCCCCAATTTAACATCCTTAATCACAATTCCTGGTTTATGCCCCAAATCCATATTCATGTTTTCAATTCAAGTTATGCCCCAAATTTCCCAATACAAGTTATGCCCCAATTTTAACGTCATCCCCTCGTTCCCAATTTCACATGTTCGCATATTTCAGCGGTATGCCTAGGCTCGAAGGTAGCCTGACTATAAAATAAAAAGGGAAAAGAAGGAGAAAAGAACAGAAATAAGCATAATAACAAGATAGACATATGATGGCAGAAATAGGCATAGCAACGGAATAAGCATATAGTCACAGAATTGGGCATAATGACAAGATAGCCATATATGAACAGATCTGATAAACATGTGATAATAGAACTGATTAGGCATAGTGACATGATTAAGCAACTAGCATAATAGGGACATCATAAACGGGCTTGATGAGATCTACGTAGTGAATTAGATGTACAAATAACGGCAGATCTGTTATGATTCAGATTATCAATAGGCATAGGCTTTATAGGCATGTCAAGATTACATTTTAATTATTTCTATCTAAAAATAACATAGACTCACTCTGATTGGATCTAAAGAAAACTTAGAAAAGCGTGTTGATGTTGAACCAGCAATCTTTGAATATGTATGAATTGTCGTTACTGAAGAAAAGGTTAATTTAATCTGAGTTGGAGCAGCATCTCATCGTCACCATTGATTTAAATGAATAAAATAATGGGTATAGGGTTCTATTTATAGCATAGGGTCAACGAATCTAGCCAAGAATTCAGTCCATGTATGCAGAAATGAATTTCGCTTGGATTTGGGGGGGTGTCGACACCCCCTTATGGTGTCGACCCATGGGTCGACACCCCTAGGGTATGTCGACACCCAACGGGTCGATTTCCCCTCCCAGACTTCCCGCTTCTGTTTTTGAATTATTTTGAACGGTTTTGACTTGGTTACGTGTGTGTATATATCTTATGCGTATACAAACTTCAAACCTTAGTATCTTCTTCATACAATGTCCGTTCTATGCAAACTTGGTGTCTATCTTAAGCATAATTCCGAGAATAACGCAATGGTGCAATCCGTTTTACTTAATTCCAAATATTTAATTAAGTATTCCTTAGTTTATCATCTTAATGTGTTATAAAATTACAGGGTGTTACATTCCCCCATACTTAAAGGATTTCGTTCCTGAAATCTCCAAGTTAAGAAGATTGTATATCCAAACATCCATCATCCATCTACTCATCCACCAATCACAGGCATCCATTGTCCTTAAAGATTTCTAAAGCTTATATGAACGTATGCAAAGGTGTGCGTATACGTCCTTATACTAATGCGAAAGATCAGGCGGTTTAATGATTCAGTTGACCTCCTTAATGCAATGTATACTAGTGCCATGAATCCAACATGTATGCAAATAATCCTATTATAACATATAAGTTCTATATGCGTGCACAGTCATTCATACAAATGCAATATCCATATGATGATACACTCACTTCCATCCATTAAAAGAAGAAAAATGCACACGCATCCATATGCAGTATGAGAGTGATTGAGCCGATCTAGTGCCTAATGGGTGTGTATATGCATCCACGAGAAACCACTTGCATCCATCAACCATAACATTTCTCAAACACATGTTTACATCCATGGGCTTCCTACTAAAGGTCAAAGATTTGGTTGATAGGATACACTTTGAATGATAGAAACAAGCATGAATAAAAGCGTTGGAAAGGAAGTTAATAACATACCCTTGAAAAGAAAAGGGTACAAAGCGTGAATCTTGTCTTCAATCTCCCAAGTTGCATCCTCTTGGTTGTCTCCCCACCGAACTTTCATCAACTTGACCTCTCAGTTGCGTAGTTTCTTAACTTCTAATCCAAGAATACGGGTAGGAACTCGTCTAACCATCGCCTCCCGTTTTACCTCTACTTCCTCAAGCATACTCGGCTCAACTACTTCTGTAGTTTCATGCAAACACTTCCGTAGATGAGAAACATGGAAAACATCATGAATGTAGGACAATCTCCCTGGTAGCTTTACTCTATAAGCCATTTGGCCAATCCTTTCTGTTATGGGAAAAGGCCCTACAAATCTTGGTGTAAATTTCCCTACAGATCCAAAGCGAACCACATTCCTCAACAGTGATACCTTGATGAAAACCATATCTCCTACATCAAACTCAATGTCAGTCCTTCTCCTATCTATGTAGGACTTTTGCCTGTCCTGAGCTGTCTTCATGCATCTACGGATAAGGTCAATCTTTTTTGAAGTTTCTTTAACCATATCCGGTCCAAGTAATAGTCTTTCTGTAGACTCCCATCAATAAGTCGGTGATCTACAGAGTCGTCCGTATAATGCTTCGAAGGGTGCCATGCCAATACTAGCTTGATAACTGTTGCTGTAGGCGAACTTTACTAAAGGAAGATGCTCTTCCCAAGTCGCTCCGAAGTCTAGGATATGCAGCCTTAAAAGATCCTCAAGAACTCTGTTCATCCTTTCCGTCTATCCATCTGTCTGTGGGAGATAAGCAGTGCTCAAATACAACTATGTACCTAATGCTTCTTGCAAGCTCCTCTCAAATTCACTAGTGAAAATGGGGTCACGATCACTTACGATACTGGAAGGTACTTGTAATGATACGGATTTCGCTCGGACCTAATTGATTGCTAAATCGACCAAGACCGTTCGAATCCCGTATGTGCTAAATCTGGGCATACAACACATCAGAACATATAACAGAAGACTTTTATAAACATCATAATAATGTTACATCAAAGTACAGAAATATCAGAGTATGAAAAATATAATAATACAGTGAAATATAATTTTACAATAAATATAATACAATGCACAACGGAAGACTATAAATGTCTGGACACAGCTTAAAGCTTCAATCCAGAATCCTGCTAAATATATCTGCAAAATAATACTACTCGACTGTCCGTATGGAAAATAAGGGCACCCGTGTTTGCAAGGGAAAAACAAACTACATGTCAGTCATGGGACTGGTGTGAGAAACTCTACAGTTAAAATTAACTTATTAAATCATAAGACAAATCACAGGACCACGCCGTTAACGCGGAACGGGTTTACCCCCATGAATTCCAGTGTATAAACAACAATCAGTAATATGGATATGGATCTACAGTGCATCAATCAACATGCAATATCCTAATCTACCCATTTAGATTAATCACCACACTTAGATTTTCCAAATACAATTCAATTTACAGAAATTATTCCTTTGGCTTCATTTCCCGATTTCCATTTCAAATCATTTGAAATACACATCTAGCTTTCATATCAAAGTAGATTTCACTTCGGGATCTCAGATCAAATCATTTGGAAATAGGAATTCCAAATCATAACAATGCATACAAACAAGTATGCAACCAATTATCGGGCTCCCCCTAGACAAGGCAAAGGGCACGCACCTAAGCAACTCGATATATATGTGTGCACCTCCCACTATGGAGCAGGCTACACCGACAATGCACCTCCCATGCATGGAAGTATACACCGCCCATCTCACCCATACTTTTAGTCGTTCGAGTTACTAGAATATTTAGCCACACACTAAATCATTTTTATATCCCGAAGTGGGAAAAATCATTTCACAACATAATAATCACAAGTACTTTCAAACTATAGTACTTCACATCAGTAATTCACACATATGACCAGTCACTATTAATCACATAACCTTTGAGCTCCTACGTCTCAAATAAGGGTGTTAAGCAAGAGAATAAATTCTCCGCCACCAAACAGATATGTTATCAATAGCAACTAATCGAATACGCGATGAACAACAATGTAAAAAATAATACGTTTCTAAATTATTTTAGAAATCATCGGGTTTAGGCCTCGAAATCCTTTCTGTTTTAAAACATTTTTATAAAACATTCCCTGTCCAAAATCGGGAATATATTTCTTTTCACTTAAGAAAAACATCATTTCAAAATCATTCATTAAATTTTGTAATAAGCAATATCGCTAAACACCTTATAGTCAAATCGTGAAGTGTTTCACAAGGTGTTAGCACACAGATATTTCTACCCAACCCAATGCTAAATGTAAAAGCATATTTGCTCATAAACTGGTCGAGCACAATCCAAACAATCAATCAATCCAATTTGACATTAAATATAAGGTTTTGAATAGAGATAGTATCGACTTATATTCAACATCAAATCCTGAAACCAACAGATATCATATCGGGAGTAACGATATCGATACCTTTCAAATTCCCATCACAATATCCGTATAATCACGGAATCCAATATCGAAATATTTCAAAGATTATTTCCATTCCAAACCATTCCCATTTATTCGTTGGAAAATTCTGGTTATTTAAAACCATTTCTCATTCCAATTTATTTATTTAAAAATAATCGGATTATAATTCGAGTTAATAACTAGTTCATTTCGATAAAAATATATTTTTATCTTTACAAACATGGAATTTTTCATCCCAATTCTTTTCAAATCATTTATTTTGATTTTACACAAATTATTGATATTTTTTGATAATTTTATCAAGGTCCGTACAGTCGATTTCCATAAACGGCCATCGAATTGCACTTACAACGACCTTTTCCAAATTTGATTTGGACATAATTCCAAATCCAACCGTTAGATTTCAAATCTCTAATATTCGTTGGAAATCTCTTTTCGATACGTACCCAACCATACCGGTTTTAGGAGAATCCGACGGTCGGATCTCCCTTAACATCAATTCGAAGTCAATGGTCGAAATTCGCGAACGGTCGCTGCGCCGCGCGTCCTATTCAGGCCATATAATATATATAATGCATATATTATATATATTTCGTCGATTTCCATTTTAAAACGTATTTTATAAATCGTTTGAAAATGATTTCAATTGCTATTCTGGCTCAAGTTCTTCAACTTTTCAGTTTCTAAGAACTTTCTAATTTTTCAAAATTTTGGCTAACACCCTAAATTTTCGAAAAATTTCGCCATAACCTCCCCTGTATAGGAGCACCGGGAAAATCCCGAAATCGCCATACAGGCCTCTCCAATCCAAACAGAAAAAGAAACAGCCAAGCGGCTAGCCAATCGACTCATAAAACCATCATACCCAAACAAAACAGTAAATATGTACCTATTTGTCGGGCATACAATTTTATTCCTCTTCTTTAGCCTCCTTGCTATGACCTGCTCAATATATCGATATGCATGTTTTCATACAACGCCTATATGTAGATTTTCATATGATGCTTTTATATATTCATTCAACACATATATAATTTCACACAACCCATATATAAGCCAAAAATAATATTATTAGCGAACTAACAATATTTCCATCGTATGACAATTTTATATATACCATATATATGCTAAAAATGATAATTTTAGCGAACTAATATTTATTTCAAGGTGTGACTATTTTATATACGCATATATGTGTTAAAAATGTTATTTTTAACAAACTACAATTCATTTCAACGTATGACTATTTTTATTACTTCACATACATGATAAAAATGTTATTTTTATCGTTCAAAGATTTTTTTTTCAACACATGAATATTTCATATACTTCATACATACAATAAAAATGTTATTTTTATTGTTCAAACAATTTATTCAACATATGAATGTTTTATTTACTTCGTATATAGGATAAAATGTGAATTTTATCGTTCAAACTATTTATTCAACATATGAATGTTTTATTTACTTCACAGATACGATAAAAATGTGAATTTTATCGTTCAAACAATTTATTCAACATATGAATGTTTTATTTACTTCATATATACGATAAAAATGTGAATTTTATCGTTCAAACAATTTATTCAACATATGAATATTTTATTTACTTCATAGATACAATAAAAATGTGAATTTTATCGTTCAAACAATTTATTCAACATATAAATCTTTTATTTACTTCATATATACAATAAAAATGTGAATTTTATCGTTCAAACAATTTATTCAACATATGAATATTTTATTTACTTCACATACACAATCACAATCAATTTGCACAACACAATCGAACAAACAAGTCGTCCATGGTCTGTGGACGACGGGGAATGGTTCATATATGCAGTTATGAAATAAATAACTGTACAAGAAATTACAGTGAGGAGTTCTCACCTTTGAGATCCACTCCACCATAATTCGTTATCGCCTAGATTCGTTGTTCTGATTCCAACGCAATCTGTTTCACGAAATTTATATTAAAAATCATATTTTTATTTCACTACTATATATATAATGATCATATTTTTATAACGCTATATGTATATAAAAGATTATATTTTTACTACGCTACATATACATAAAAATTATATTTTATCGTTCTATCAATATAAAAATCCAATTTTTATCATTCTTCAATATAAATAAAAATCCAATTTTTATTCGCTATTCATATATATAAAAATCAAATTTTTTATATAACTAAAAATCATGGCTTTATGTTCATAAAAATCATAACTTTATGAATTAAAAATCATACCGTTACATGTTTAAAAATCATAACTTTCTTATCATAAAATTCGTATTTTTTCTTCTCTACTTCATATGTAAAAATCATATTATTTTTTCTTCGCTACTTTATATGTAAAAATCGTATTTTTTTCATAGCTACTTCACATGTAAAAAATGTATTTTTATCATGCTTTTATATAAAGAAAAACTGAATTTTTTTCATTGCTTTTCATATAAAAAACTGATTTTTTACATTGCTTTTCATATAAAAAAAACTGTTTTTTTCATTGCTTTTCATGTAAAAAAAAAATGAAAATAATTTCATTATTAAAAAAACTCACTGCGGTTGTTGGAGGAGAGGTCGAGGAGGCTGCTGCACGTTGGAGGTGGAGGGGTGCTGAGGGGGTGGCGCCATGACTGGCGGCGGTGGATTGAGGATTGGCGGCGGTGGATTGGGTTGATTTAGGGGGTTAGGGTTTCAGAAATTGGAGGGAGAGAGGAGGAGGAAGAGAAGGAAGAAGAAGAGGAGGAGGAGAGGAGGGGGAGGAGAAAGAGTGCGGCAGCTTCTGGTGGCGGGTAGGAGAAGGAGCGCACGACTTTTTTTTTCATTCTGAAAGATAACGAAGGGAGAGAGAAGTGAGGGAGAGAAAGAGAGTTAACCATGCTTTATAAATATATATAATTAATTTAATTATATTCCAAAAAGTTACTTTTTATTTTGAACTCCAAATCGAACCCACCGACTGTCATCCCTAACCAAATACCCCCATTCTGAACACAATTGGATATGTTTCATAACCTAACTCGGTTGTTATGATCAGTTTTTCTTTAAATTAAAATATAAATCAATATATTGAATTTAAACATATATTTTAATTTACTGGGGCCACATACAGACTCAAAAAATTCCCGAAAAATATTTTCTAGCTTTGTATTGACGATTCGGTCATAACAAAACTAATTTCGTCAAATTCTGAGACCGTTTGAAAAATTGTCATTTTCTGGTCGATCGAAATTGACTGAAACTGTTAAAACACGTTTTCTTTTGCCATGCTCACATATTGATTCACAAAATTATGAATTTTGGAATCTAGCAATAATTGGACATCCCGGATCCAACAAAAGTGGTTTCGTCAAAAATGGAGGTCGTTTGCAAAATTTCCATTTTTAAGGGCTATATTTTCCATAGCGACTATTCTGAATTTTCAATTGGACACAACTTTTTATTCCCGCTATGAAATTACAACTTTTCGGATTTGTTGGAAAGATATTTCCAAATAGATTCAAATATTTTTGGTTTCGCCAAAATCCGTTTTATTTTGAATCCTGTACATTCATTTGAAATTTGAAATCGAATTTTCAAAGTACCGCGCCATTTCTGATTCCTTTTATAATTAAAAATAAATATTTATATTCTAACGTTGATTCAAATAAATATATTCATTCTGATTCTATTAAAAATAAATTTTTCGTCGTCATTATTTAAAATAAATCATTTTAAATATTCGAAATTCATCAAAATTGCCAAAATAAAAATTTTAAATAGGTTTGGATTTTCCGGGTTATTACAGTACTCCATGAAGACCGACTATCTCACGAACGTAAAATGCTGCCAACCATGTTGTCGTCCTCTTAACCTTAACCGGAATGAAATGAGCGCTCTTAGTAAGTTTGTCTACTATAAGCCAAATACGGGTGTTTCGTTTCCTCGATCTAGGCAAACCATCAATGAAATCCATCGCGACGCAAACCATCAATGAAATCCATGAAGTAAACAACCGGGCTACCTTTGCTCGGCTTTGACATGTTGGCAAACCAAACATCGAGAAACAAACTCCGGTACATCTTTCTTCATCCCAGCCCAAAAGAAAACCCTCTTCATATCTCCATTTTATCAGCGCCCGGATGAGTAGTCAGCTTAGAATGATGAGCTTACTCAAGAACTGTCTTCAACAAGCTCTCAACTTGGGGAACACAAAGCCATCCATCTCGTTGCAACCACCCTCTATCGTTCCGTGGAGTATCAACCATATAATGCTTCGAAGGGTGTCATGCCAATACTAGCTTGATAACTGTTGTTGTAGGCGAACTCTACAAAAGGAAGATGCTCTTCCCAAGTCCCTCCGAAGTCTAGGATACATAGCCTTAAAAGATCCTCAAGAACTCTGTTCACCCTTTCGGTTTGTCCATCTGTCTGAGGGCGATAAGCGGTGCTCAAACACAACTATGTACCTAATGCTTCTTGCAAGCTCCTCCAAAATTCACTGGTGAAAATGGGGTCACGATCACTTACGATATTGGAAGGTACTCCATTAAGACGGACTATCTCACGAACGTAGACTGCTGCCAACCATGCTATCGTCCTCTTACCCTTAACCGGAATGAAATGAGCTCTCTTAGTAAGTTTGTCTCTATAAGCCAAATACTGGTGTTGCCTTTCCTCGATCTAGGAAAACCATCAATGAAATCCATCGAGACGCAAACCATCAATGAAATCCATGAAGTAAACCACCAGACTTCCTTTGCTCAACTTTGACTTGCTGGCAAACCAAACACCGAGTAACAAACTCCGCCACATCTTTCTTCATCCTAGCCTAAAAGAAAAGCCTCTTTATATCTCTATACATCTTATCACAACCTGGATGAATAATTAGCTTAGAATAATGATCTTCCTTAACGGCTGTCTTCAACAAACTCCCAACTCGGGGAACATAAAGCCTTCCATCTCGTTGCAACCTCCCTCTATTGTCCGTGGAGTATCAACTGAGGTGACTTGAAGTATCCGCTCTATTGAGCCTATCCAAGATGCATGAAATCTGTGGATCCTCTCACTGTGTAGTTCCTATTTGATCCAAAAGAGTGGGTCACACCTCTAGTGATGCCAATAAACCAGGTGTAAACTAGGTTGAGGGTCTAAAATCAAAAGTTGAGATGAACTCCAAGCTTTTCCTCTCCACAAACAGAGGACTCAAAGTCATCCTCTGCCTACTCAATGCTTCTGCCACCACATTACCCTTGCCAAGGGTATACGCAATCTCAAAGTCATAGGATGCTAGGAACTCCATCCATTTTGTTGCCTCAAATTGAGATCCTTCTGCGAGAACAAGTACTTGAGAGATTTATGATCAATGTACAACTCGAACTTCTCTCCAAGTAGATAATGGCACCAAGTCTTAAGCGCGAGAACTATGGCAGCTAGTTCTAAGTCATGGGTAGGGTAGTTCTTTTCATGAACCCTTAGTTGTCTACCTCCATAACATACTACCCTTCCCACTTGCATCAAAACCGCACCAAGCCCTGTACCATATGCATAAGTGTATACTGTGAACACTTTGTTCCCATCAGGCAAGGTCAAGACTGGGGCCGTTGTCAGAGCCCTCTTCAATAGCTGGAAAGCATCGTCACAATCTCTATCCTAAGAAAATGTCTGATTCTTCTTCGTCAGCCTTGTGAGTGGGGTTGATATCTTTGCGAAGTCCTTAATGAACATCCTATAATAGCCCGCTAATCCAAGAAAACTTCTCAACTCAGTTGCATTCTTTAGGATTTACAAATCTTGAACTGCAACTAACTTCGTACGATCCACTGCTATCCTATCTTTAGAGACTACATGCCCTTAGAAATCTCACTTCTTTTCTCCAAAAATGACATTTAGAGAACTTCGCCTTAAGCCGGTGCACACGGAGAGTTTTCAAAACCTCCCTCAAATGTCGGGTATGCTCTTCCTCATTCTTCGAGAAAACCAAGATATCATCAACAAATACCACAAAAAACTTATTTAGGAACTCCAGAAACACCATACTCATCAGATCAACAAAATAGGCGGATGCATTCGTCAACCCAAAAGGCATGACGAGCCACTCGAAGAAACCGTCTGGATTTCTAAAAGTGGTCTTATCTATACTATCCTCATCCACCCTCAACTGATGAAACCCCCTGGCCAAGTCTAACTGGGAGAAAACATATGCATCAACATGTTGTCAAATAGATCATCTATCATGGAAGTGGGTGCCTATTCTTTTTAGTGAGTTTATTCAACTCTCTGTAATCCACAAATAAGCGAAGCGAACCATCCGCCTTAGTTGCGAATACTACTGCAGCACCCCTTTCAGCTATGCTTCACCTAATAAACCCTTTCTCAAGTAGCTCCCCTACTTGCTTGCTAAGCTCCTTCCTTTCTCTTGGAGCCATGTGGCGCACAGGCAATGCAACTAGCTTTGCATTGTCCACCAAGTATATGCGGAAATCGATCTCGTGCCTAAGAAGTATGCCCGGAACCTCCTCAAAGACATCAAGATACTCACAGACTACTGGTACATATCGCAGATCATCGATAGATGCATCAAGTGACTCTAGGAAACTAAGCATGACAGACCCTTTAGTGTCATAGGAAATCTCGAGTGTCCTCCCATGGCAAGTCAAAAGTCTAACGACCCTCCTCTCACAATCTAGAATGGCACCATACATGGCTAGCCAATTCATCCCTAAAATCAAACCATAGCCCGTGAAACCAAGCACATATGCGTCGCACTCAAACTCGACGCCTTATAGATGTTCTCAAACCACGACAAATCATAGACAAATGAGTCGTACCGCCAATGGGCTTTGAGACAACAAGGGGATCCAAAACCATACTAGTACTAAGGTGAAGAGACTCAACCACATAATCAAATATAAAAGAATGTGAAGCACCTGAATAAAAAAGAGTTCTAACAGAATGATTGGAAAGAGAAATAAAACCTTCAATGGATATATTCCTACCTCTATCTGGCGCACCAGCCACGAGAGCATGCATCTGCCCTCCCGAAGATCCTTCCCTTTGACCTTGTCCTTGCTTCTTTGGATAATTCTTAAAAAAGAGTTCGACCTCTCCACAATTGAAACAAGAATTCTTCTTTCTTTTCCATTCCTTAATCAAGTGACCCTCGCATCCGCAATTATGGCACTTCCCCTTCTCTCTAGCCTTGCCATCCTTTCCGCCCTTCTTTTGTTGTTGTTGTTGCCCTTTCTTGAGCCACACTTTCGTATTTTTTATTTCCTCAACCTCATCCTCTTTATTTTTACCTTTATCATCCTCGTGCATTAATGTCATATCAACAAGTTTCTCAAAAGTTGCTCCCACTGGAATATAAGACATATCCAACCCATGGAGAGGTTCATTCAATCCCCAAGCAAACCTCAATGATTTCTTGTGCGGGGTATTCACTAGCTCCAAACCGAACCTCGTCAATTGATTAAATTTAATAACATATCCTTTCACAAACATGCTTCCTTGCTTAAGCGCCGAAACCCTTTCCATTTGCATACTTTGCTCGACTTGAGAAAGAAACTTCATTTCAAACCTCTATCGGAAATCATACCATGTCTCAACTGGACGTCTCGCTTGCGTCACCTCCCACCAAAATGAAGCCTCATCTTTCAGATACCAAATAGCCAATTGAATCTTCCTACGATCATCAACTTCAAAAATTCCAAACAAGTCATCCGTCTCTTTAAGCCAATTCCTTGTTTCTATAAAAGTCTCAGTTCCTCGGAATGGCTTTCCGCCCATAGCACCGAAATCTTTGCATATCTTAGAGAAATTATCAACACGTGGAGGAAGAGGAGGAACAGTAGGTGCGGCTGGGGGAGGAAAGTCTTCTTGACCACCGGTAGGTGCCGCGGCCTCTAGATACCTACGGAACCAACGCGGTATCGTAACGCCCTCAGGAATATTGGGCTCCCCAAACATGCTGAGAAGGAAAGGAAAAAGGGATTCAAACAGAGAATCGACAGATATTATATATGGCTTTGGGAAATATGTTTTTCAAAACAGACTTTTATTTTTAAAATGCTTTCTTTTTAAAAACTTTTTGAAAACAATTTTAAAAATCTTTTATCCGATCTGGTAACCTTCGGCTTTGATACGAAGTGTGACACCCCACATCCGTTAATTTCACTCTTTAAGAGAATGCATAAGTTTCGTGAAGCGTTATAGGTAAACAGAAACAAAAATATTACAAGAAAAAAATAAAATAACAGCAGAGTTTAAAACTTTATTAAGCAGAAAACATCGTGGTTCAAAACATAGTTACATAATGAGTCTGAAATATATAAAACCCAATACATCAACTTAAAACTTCTGTCTCGTACTAAAATCATCCGAGTACAATAAACATGAAAAGAGCATAATCCCCAGAAACATAGCCATAGTAGAGAAGGTTCGAAATCAAGCAATACATCTAAGCAACTCCAAGCAGAAAGAAAGCAGAATCCTAACCAAGCTTGAGTATTCCTACCCTGAGAACTTGAGGGGAGAAACGGAAGAGAAAGAAGAGGAAACAAAATAGGTCAGATATAAGTCTGGCGAGTCCAGTTACTTTTAGCACATAAATAAGTAAAAGCATTATGACAGGCATATAAAACTAGATAAGAAGGATAACAACATATAAGACAGGTATGACAAGGTAAATAGGATAAACCGAATAGAACAAATATGTATAGCGCTTCTCTAATACTTTTCTCTCTCTATCTCTCTACACTAGTACTAGTATTATATGAACAAGATGATCCCTAACAAGATGGTAAACTTAGGCGCACTTCTAGTGAGAGGTTTTATCCCATACAATAACAGGCAGCCCAACTGAGCATACCGATGTTATCCCTAAGGATAATAACAGGCTCCGAAACAGACGAGACTATATGTATCCCAATTACTACCCCAATCGATCGGCTCTTTACTCCGTAGATACCCTGTGCTGGCCCCATAGTAGGATGTACCACTCCCTAAAGTGACAGCCCTTCATTTTCAGGATGTGCACAACTATATCTACTGATGTCACGACGTCTTAGCCTCCCTTGTCTAGACCCATGCACGCATATGACCACATCGGAATGCGCTGCCCACACCGGCCC
The DNA here is from genome assembly GCA_030737875.1 of Allium sativum. Taxonomy (NCBI): domain Eukaryota; kingdom Viridiplantae; phylum Streptophyta; class Magnoliopsida; order Asparagales; family Amaryllidaceae; genus Allium; species Allium sativum. The sequence goes on from CM060912.1 coordinate 158,310,375, forward strand.
CTCTTTTGGATCTCTTACAACCAGCTCAGTAAGTGTGCCCCTACTCTGACCTAGCTCAGGGTACTCATCTGATACCTATATATGGGTTACTGACTGAAACATGTACTACACACCAGACTAAAACGGGTCCCACATACCTATTTATGGGTTACTGACTGAAATGGGTCCCACACAAATACATGGGTATCGGCACCACCCTTATGGTATCGACCCATGGTTCGATAACCCTAGGGTATGTCGACCCCCAACGGGTCAATTCCCCCTCCCCTACAGACTTCCTTCTTCTGTTTTTGAATTATTTTGTACGGTTTTGACTTGGTTAGGGGTGTGTGTGTGTATATATATGTCTTATGCATATACAAACTTCAAACCTTAATATCTCCTTCATACGGTGTCAGTTTTACGCAAACTTGGTGTCTATCTTAAGCAGAATTTCGAGACGAACACAATGGCGCAGTCTGTTTTACTTGATTCCAAATATTTAATTAAGTATTCCTTAGTGTATCATCATAATGTGTTATAAAATTACGGAGTGTTACATGACCTGCTCCATGCTACACGACCCGTACGGGTGTGAAAACTGAGTTTGTGAACTCCAAGATGTCCAAGTGTTTGCCAATCTATGTGAGGTTATACTTAACTCCTGAGTAACTCCCGTGACATAGTTCGAGTTGAGACGGTCTTGTCAAAAGATAGTCTAACAAATTGCCCTTCAGAACATATCTTACTGAATGAAGGAAGATGTGTTCTAGATAATGCGAGAAATCCATGATCCATAGAAATTCAAAATGTCACGATAGCGTTGGGTCATATTAAGGCCAGAAAACCGACGATCTGTCGGGATCATATTAGAGCCAGAAAATCAACGAACTCTCGGGATCCTATCAAGGCCAGAAAGAAATCCACGAAAAGCAGGGCCATGCCGGGCTTGCCAATCGCGTGTATAATTCATACCTACTAAGAAAAAGATGCAAATGGATATTTCAAGTCATGACAGTACTGCTTAACCTTTTTTAGCATAAACTATGCTTAGGCGTCGAGTTGAGCATTAACCATACAGAAGGGACGTTCGAATCATCCTGCCAAGACCCGGCGAGGGACCAAACCTTCCAAGCATATGCCATACTGGGTAGTTCAAATTGAGCATAAGCCATATTCGAGTTTAATCGAGTTCCTTTGCTAGATCCTGACAAGATGACTCTATGTTCCTGAGTATAATTCATACCAAGAAATCCAATGGAGTACAATCCATACTCAAACCAAGATAGAGTTATACTTGCCGTAGCCCCACAAGATAGTCTGTCCCTAGGCATAATCCATACCTAATTTCCTCAGATAAGTATAAGCCATACTTAGATTGAGATGGAGAAACCTGCCACAAACTGTCAAGATACTAAAATTCACAAAACATGATCAATGCTTGGAAAGTCCTTCCTTATTCAGTTCAAGATAAAATACTAAAGCAAATCCTGATTGGTTTGTCATCGAATCCAGAGCACGCTTTGGGGCTAAATCCTAACTTTGCACGTGTGTACTCTGATTTAGCCAATGGAATATCTAAAAAAGAAAAAATATATTTTAATCCTAAAAAATGCAGAAAATCTAGGTTGATCTCATCAAGATCAGCTGATGATGATCCCGCGAGAACTCGATCCAGGATTATTCCCTCTCCGGGGAGTAGGAGGTAGCAACGCGGGTGCAGGAACTGTTGGTTGTTTCACATATTCGGGTAGCTCCCCATGTCAAACCCGTTCATCAATCAGATCTCGTAGATGTATGCAGTCATTCATGTCATGACCATCCATATCATGAAATATGCAGTGCTTTGTAGAGTCGTGTTCTCTTTGTGATGGTCCCCTCTTGGTAGGCTTCACATAAGAGATAGTACCATCTGTGTCCATGTACATGTCAACTAGTGAAGCACTGAGTTCAGTGCACTTTTCATATCTGGGCCCTCTCCAGGGTTGAGTGTAGCGATCATTCTTGATAGTAGTCTTTCCCTTGCCTTTTCCAGAATTAGATGTTTCTCCGCCTTTAAGCATGCTGATACCAAGAATGTCCTTCTCCGAAGTTGCAACTTCTTCATGCAGAAATCTATCTGCTTCAAAGTAGAATTCACCAAGATCTCACGGTAGGTCTCGGTGCAATGAAGTTTTTAAATTTGACTTATCCAGGATGTTGAATACTGCTGCCATTAGTACCATAGATGGTTCAGGTTGATCAGTTGATGCTACTGCATCATTGAATCTTTCTAGAAATGAACATAGGGTCTCGGTGGACCTCTTTTTAATCGAAGTAAATGACATGGCATTCTTGGGTCTAGAGATGTTGACCTGAAACCGCTCGATAAAGCAAGTGACCAACGCGTTCAAGCTGCTGATCGATTCAGATTCCAGGTGTCTAATCTACATAACAGCTATTTCCGTCAAGAAGAGAGAGAAGCATTTATCCATGATGTTTTCCGACGCCGATAAAACATCCATGTGTCGCTTATAGCGCATCAGATGTACAGTATGATCCATCCTGTCGTTGTATAGCTCTAAAACTGGGAGTTCAAAATCCGGAGGGTTGTGGGAATTATTTATTTCCTCTATAAAATGACTGTGATTGATGTTATCCATGTTATCCTGAGAAGTACCGCCTCACGAGAGGCGTTGAATCAGGCTGGCGAGCCGATTACTATCAAAAATATATTACAAATTGCTAATATCAGAGCTAGTGCCCCTTGGCTTGCCTTGTTCCTTGTGCCTTCTATGTCAACATCCTCAGCAAGGAAGGAGGTTCTGCCTTTCTTACTTTTAGGCATCGAACCAGAATCCAAGCAATATGTTTCCTAAGCAGAAAGTCGAAGGTTCGCTCCATTTCTAGTATGCCAAAATGTTAGACAAAAATTTAGTACTAACACCCAAATGCAATGTGGAGTCCTCACAATCACAAATCACATAATGTAGAAAATGGTAAATAATAGGTGACACGCGAGGTTTTTATACTGATTCGACTCAAACCAAGCCTACATCCTCTTTATATCTTCTTAAATCCTAAGAAATTACAATTATAATGCCATCTTATAATCCATAAGATCCGTTTATACACAATATCCTTGTGTTATAATGAAGAAAAAAGAAGAGATTTATACACCAAATCCTTATGTTAATTTAATTTGAGAGAAGCACAACGTTCTTGTGTTGTTAGTAATGGAGGTTGTGACTATTCAGAGACAAAAGCCACTTCAAAATGCCATGCGATGGTGTATTTATAGCCATGAAAAGGCCTTTACGGGTTCTAGGTCGGATGTCACGTGGAACACACCCTAAGAATCTTGAAATAAGGTGGGAAACGTGGAGAAATCATCTCCTAATTGTGCCATGCTAGGGGAAAGAAATGCCATAAGAATAGTTTAATGCGTGACGTGCAGGAAATATCCAAGGTGGATTGAGTTCTGCCATATCCGACCCGGTGCTTACCAAAGCTCAAGTTGTCAAACCATTTGGTGTGTGTAGCAGACCGATCGGGTCCTCCTTCCTTGACCCGAGCCAGTGTTGCTATCATCCAAAGCCAAGCCGAGTTATGGTGCCAAATTGCTCCAATGCCAACGATCAGATCGGGTCACCTCCTACCACACCCGCTCCAACCCGCAGGGGTGTGAAATCCGAGTTCGTGAACTCTAAGACTTTGACACTTCATCCAAGTGTTTGCCAATCTATGCCATCTTATACTCAAGTCCTGAGTAACTCCCGTGATAGAATTCGAGTTGAGAAGGTCTTGTCAAAAGAAAGTCTAATAGTAGTTAGGGAACACTATGGTAAAAAGCGGTAGTTCAAAGGAGGCCTACAAGTTTGCTTGGGCAGATTGATGTTTTTGTTGAAATTCTCTCTACTTGAAGATCATCTTTATGTGCTCAGTGCAGAACTGACTGTTATTAGTAAGAAAATCATTTATCGTCACTTCCTGAGTCTGTCCGTTGAGAGACATAGAGTAGGTACTTTTTGTTCCGTTTTGGACTTATTTCTCATATATCTCCTCTGTTTTGCAATCCTTGGTTGGTCTGAACTGGTTATCTGGCTCAACTGGAAAACTCAAGTGTTTTGATGCAAACATTATACCAAGAGATAAATTATCTTATGAAATAGCCTTAATTGAAGTTAACCCTGATAGATCTCTTTTGGGTAAAATCAAAGTTAGAGTTGCTGATGATTTTGTGGCCGAAATGCATGTTAGATATGGTTGAATTTGCCCCTCCATTGACTCTTTAGCCATATTCAAGATACCCACAATTGGAAATCTACTGGTACTATCCCCACTCCTATTCCCTCCTCTGAGCGGACTCATCTTCCTAAACTTCCTATTGTGAACTATTTGCATTCCTCTTATCCAGTAGGTTGTTCAAAGGCCTACGATGTTGAAACCTCTTATATTGGCATTTCTTTGTCCTTTGGTGAGAGTTCTTGGCTTCATGGGACATCTGTTATGTGATATTCTCTTGTTTATTCCATTTACTTCTAGTGAATTTATGATACTAATGATGATTATAGGGAAAAAAATACCAATCAGAGGGTGGTGTTATTGAACTCACAAGGAGGGTGAGTTAATTGAGGTAAATATGATTTAGTTTTTTTTATATTTCTTGGGATAGGGATCTCGTCTTTCGTAGCCATATTCCCTGATTTGTTCCTAACCTTGCATTATTATTCTCAGATTACACGTTGGTTTTCTGAGTGATGAATCTAGTAGTTCTTTATCCACTGGTAGGGGTAAGTTAAGGCCACTTTAGGAGTTATGGTACTTTAGCCACATTCCTTGTTTCAATTGCTATGAAGTGCTCTAGACACTATATTCCAGTTTAGTTGTTAAGTGCATATTCTAAACACCTATTCTTTATATACTAATAAAAGTGGTACGACCACTATAAAACCAACCAGCTTTGCAAAAAAAGGAATAATAATTATGGGGTTTTAGCTATAACCCTAACTTAATTTTTCTCAGTTCCTTAACCTATCATGATCGATTACCTTCATCCATTAAATCTTTATGAACAAATTATACAGAGTTATAATTTCTTTTTGTTTTATCCAATTAATCTTTAAATTGTCTTAAACTAGATTGATTACAATTAACTTTTTCATTAAGTAATGTTGAAATGCTTTATTGTTGGTATCAGGTGTTAGAGAGACATTGATCTATATGTAAACAAGAACTGATATACAAAAACGTATATAATCATTGATACATGCACATAAATTAACACATACACATTCATAGATATTAATACACATGCAAGAATTTTATTATATTATATGAAATAGTTATATTAAAAGAAGTCATGCATGTGTAAATATCAATTCACTAGGATACATCTAATGACATTTGTAATGGCATGTTTGGAATGGCCAATGCTCTCTGGCGCATAGTCACATAAATCCCACCTAAAGGTTAGAATGTGGCATTTTAAGAATTTTTTATCAAATAATATTATAACAAAATAATTTATGTATTAGTTTGCATCACTAATTTTGCATTATATTAACATATATAGATTTCCACCGGAATCTTTTTTTTTTAAATTTTGTCAAAGGTTGTCACACCTCATTACACCTTTATCCTTGATAAATAAAACTTCATTTATGCTTAAGAAAGCACACTTTTATGTTAGTATGGGCATAGATTGCATTATCGTATGATTTTAAAATCATGCACTTAGTCCGTTGGCATGGGAATTGATGGTATGAAAACATTATATAAAATTTATGGTCAACCCATTTTACCTTATTGATAATTACTTAATTTCATGTGTACATAATTAATCGCAAATGGCAAAAGTTGTTTTAACTATTTTGGTGGTTAAATTGTGGTAGCTAAAGGCAAGCATAAAATATCAAGAATGAATGTAAAATACAATAAAGAGCATAAAGAAGCATCCAGCTTTGCCTTAGGGCTTATATGAGAAACTTTTGTAATATTGGAAGCTAGAGGATTTTAGAGAGCTTTCAAAAAAGCATACAGAATATAGAAAGAAAAACCTTTGTCACTTTGTGACAGTTCATGAGCATATGAAAATTATCGTAACGATATTGTATTTACATTTTAGTATATTGAAAACTTAAACTACATTATTATATAAGTATATGACATTATATTACAATTATTATTCAAGAACAAGAGGGTCATAATAAACGAACAAAATTTGAGTTATATTATAAACCCTACGAAATCGAGTTAGGAAATGGATAAACCGCAATTGGACGAGTTGATGATGTTATGATCGAGTTCGTCATAGTTCATCCATATAGCTTTGCTTAACCAATATATAAATTCAATTTCATAAATATGAAAAATAAAAATAAGACAAACACATTTGTCCATACCGTTGGGACACCTAGACATAGCGCAAGAGGTCAAGGGTTCGATTCTCACCTTGTAGGATCGAACCTAGTATGTAATATACTACATGAACTTGTATATATAGAACCAATTACCAAAAAAACAAATAATCAATCTAGGGTTTATGAACAAAAATTCAAGGCACACATCATACATGAAGTTGAGAAGACGTCTTTAGTGTACTTGACTGTTTTATAGTAGAAAGGGCAGATAGCTCTATTAATACATTAGATATTGATTTAATTAACAATAGCCATATATATATATATACATATATATATATGCATGTTTTCACAAGTTGCACAAAGTATTTTGTAGGATATTACATAGGTTTGACAAGTATATGGTAATCGAGTTGAAGACTAATTAGTTAAACAGCTAGAGATCAAGATTTAGTGATGATCAAGGTATTTATAGACTCATGAGTTTAGAGATAGGGACAATAAAATCTCAACACTATAGTTGAGACAAGTTAAATTAAAATACTCAAACTCCTTGGATAACATCTGTGTATGTACCAATTCGAGCTTTAGGCCAGGGTTAATTAAAGTTTAAATAATAATTAATTAAATTGGAAGTTGGAGATTTTTAAAGTAAATTGGTTCTGAAATCATATAGTAAAAATAGTTTGATGGTAAAAGTAAGATATTTAAATCTAAATAAGTTGAAAATCTAAATATAATACTTTATGAAAATCATGAAATTAAAGCTAAAACATTTGATAGCGAAAAAAGTGATTTTTTAACATATATTTGTACATTTCTAAACTAACTAGATTTAATTATAAGTAAAAGAAAGTAGAGTCAAATAAGGAAAGGTTTAGTACAATAATGGCTTACTCAATTATTCTGTAATGTTTGCAATGTGAGAAAAAGTATGTAAGCGATGATGAATTGGAATATTGTAAAATATATAAGGTTTTAATTTATTGGAAAATAATTTGTGGATGAAGTAATATTTGTAAATGAGCTTTTATTGAATTGTTTGTAAAAGAAAGAAAGAAATGGAAAGGAAATAAAGGAGTGAAGTAGAGCCGAACATCACAAGCCCATTAGCCTAAACTTTAAAGTAAACATCCTCCTTTGTTCATTTTGTGAACATTCTTTTTTAAAAAGAAGGTACTTTATTGAAAATGAGAAGATACAATAGTATCATGTGGGTTAAAAATAAAACTTACAAAAAACAAATAATGTACATACTGAACGAGACCCACCTCGATATAAGAAATGAAATAACAGTACATTACACATCATTCAAAATTAAATCAAAAGAAGAGCCAGCTTGTAAAGAACTAAATTTCTCCTACTTCCAAGACTGTCCCATTTATTTGTGCTACCGAAGCCCAACTCAAATATCAAGAAAGAAAATAAGCAAAAAATTATTCTCTTGCAAGAGGGTGTTAGCTATAGTAAGGCCCATGAAAAACCAGTTAGCCAAGCATATAATTGACAAAAGTTCAACCCTAAATGTATAATATAAATAAAACACTACGAATATAAATAAAATATTCAAATTGTTACCCGAGCCGATGTGTTGACCTAGGCTGCCAATTGTATGGTTGGGCCTGCCAACTCCCAAAGATTCCTCACAATCTTAAACCATGACGAAAAGGCATTATCGTCCACCGAACACAACCGATTATTCTCCATGCCAAAGGACAGTTTTTTGGAAAATTCAAATTCTCTTTTCCTCTTGTACTCGAAGGCTGGAACTATTGCCAAAATGAAATCTAAGCTTTTTAACAATATATATTAAGTATTGAGAACCATGAATAGAGGATATGAGTAGAATTAAATATGGAGTGATGATAATAGTTTTGCAACCAAACTGACATCCTCTCCTATGGCGGCAACAAAGAATTTTGTTTAGAAAGTAAACCCTACTCTTCCGCTGATGTTTCATCCCCTATTCTCCCCTACGCCTAGTCCACCTCCATCTCTCTCCTCCCCTTCCAAGCCATTGAATCTAATATTTCCTTCTTCTAATCCATAAATTTATCAAGATGAATTCTATGATAGACCGCATTCCAAATCGCCGAAATATGGACATCAACCACTGATTTCAATAGAGCTTGCGTACTAAGAGCCGACAGTGCCTTCTCCTTTAACAGCGCCTACTTCTCCTTCGATTGAAAAAGATGGATTCCAAATAGTCATCTCATGGCAGAAATTTCGAGTGCCGCATATGGGGGAAAGAAAACTAGGGTCTTGAATTCCCCTTTAGGAAAACTGCCGGCTATGACAACAATGAACTCAGAGTAGCCAGCTCTACCAGCCCCTGGTTGTAACCCGAGCAATACTATTTCTTCTTTTGTTCACAGAGAAAATAGGAAAAGCCTCCCTTGGCTTACAACTTCACAGGTGAAGCCATCGTATTTTCCACCGCCTACTCATACATTTGCACATCGTCATCAATGTAGACAGAAGTCTCCAATGAATGTTAGTCGAGCTTGGAAGGAAGTTTTCGCAGGCAATCAGGTTCCAGCTTCTATACCTCTTAAGTTTTATCAACCTAAAGACCATCGAAATATGAAATGTGGTGAAATACATACTGAATTGACTCAAAAAGGAAGATTGCATTGGGAAAAGCTTATATTCCATTTTTCAAAACATATATCCATGGAGTGTGGCAACCGACAAACAGATTTAGAATTTATTCTAAAGAATATGGATGTTATATCATTAGGTTTGAAAGAAAAGAAGAGTGATAGTATCCTAAAGAGAGGACCTTATTTTTATAACAGACAATTAATGATAATGAAACGCTGGTTCGTGGGTGCAAAGCTTAGTAAACATATGCTGAGTTCAGTTCCAGTTTGGGTAAGACTTCATGGTTTGCCTTTATAGAATTGGGCAGAAGAAGCAATTAGTAGAATAACTTCCATTTTTGACAATTCGATTAAAACTTGATAAGGTGACTGAAGATAATTAGAAAACTGCATTTGCGTGAGGATTGGTTGAAATTCCCAGCTCGTTTTCTTTTCCAAGCATGGTCCCAATTTCAACCGAAGATTGTCAATTAATTATGCAAGACGATGAATATGAGTGGAAACTTGCAGTGTGTTCGAACTGCAAAAGTTTTGGCCACATAAACAGTAATTGTCAATTTTCAAAAGTATGGGTTCCCAAATAGGTTGATCTCCAGAATTACAAAAAACAGAACATGGATGTAGGCTTGGATTTGCAACCGTCTAGATGTCAGGATCAGGATAATCCCTCTTTATAGAATCATGAGCCTAAGAACACGAATGATCAAGGTGTTGGAGGAAGACTTGCATCTTAGAAGGAGAATAAGGAGTCACAGATGCAAACGTATGATCCACAGGTTTATTTATATGTTCAGACACCATATTACTTTACTTCTATGGCTACTAAAGAAGATAAGGATACAGAAGAAGCAATGGAGATCTTTGATGAAACAAAAGTAGACAATTCTGCCTCAGGTCCATGTACATCTAGATGTAAGGCTGTACGAAAGGTCAGTTCTGATGAAGAGCCTTTTGAGTTTTAAGCAAATTCAAAATATGGTTTTATTGATAATCCGGAATGGAATTCACTAATTACTAAAATAAAGGATAAGAAAAAGAAGATGGCAAAAAAGTTCAAGAAATTGGAGTCATTATCTTTCTCCGATCAAGCAGTTTCTTTTAAATAGTAGTTTCGATGGAATAGTTCAAAAAGAGTCAGGTTTCATAGTGGTCTTATAGCATGTCTGCAAGGTTGGTTTTTTATTAGTCTTGTATTGATCAATATATGTCATTAAGTTTTACATCTTTATGTTGTGTTGTATATTTCAGTACGAGAGAATTTTCAAAGTGAGTAGTCTATCACTTATTTGAAATTGTACAACTAAGGATGTAGAATTCATATATATATATATATACATACATACATATATATATATATATATATATATACTGTTAGAGTTTATGCCTTAGAGGCAATCCATTTGATGTGATTAATAGCACTGTTGATGTTATTATTATTTTATTTTAAATAAAAATATTCTGTTATGCTACACTTACTGCGTAATATAAATATTAACATAATAGAAGTCCTTCGAATGATAATACGGAATTATATAGTTCGAGTAAGACTTGAGCTTTAGATTATATAATATACTGAGTATTATAACTCTTAAATGTCTCTAGTCAAGTTTTATTGTTGATATAAGACAACAATAAAACATTAAGACTAATATGTTGATTGATCGATGATCACATCTTATTGATCATTAACATACGTGATATTAATGTCAAGACATAAATACGTATTAGAGAATAGTGTATTGGGATGGCCCATCATAAGAAAACTACATGGAAAATAATTAACAGTATCATAAGTTATTCCCATAGTGGCAGTGATGTAATAGTCCTCAGACCTGAAATCATTATAATTTTTTTCGAGGATATTTGTGTGTTGATATCATCTAAAATCACTCGTCACAGAGTAACGATAACGAGATTATTGGATACATCTCGAACCGAATGAAAATTATGAATGATCTAGATGGAATTTAACCCTACGATATATTTGTAGTGATATCTATGGGCTTCTTAATTGAGTGAAACTGTGAAATGCATGGCCATGCTCAAATATTGATTTGTTTTAAACAGTCTACTCATCGATCAAGATAAACGGATTAAATCATAAAGAGAATGATACAATCCATTCCTTGTGTTTAATCCTAGATATATTGGTTAAAAGGATTATATTACATTGAGATATTGGTCACAGAAAGGTGGTATCGAATCATTGATTTTATTATAACTTAGGTAGCAGCGACGTATTGCTAGATGCCAATCACTGTTTATGATTTTAAGTACGATTTGCCAACGTTGTAATAACCTATAGGGTCAAACATAAGAACGCTTGAAAAGGATGAGAACCATTCACAACAAAAAAGGGGATCAAGATCTGACTTTTCTTTTTTTTTTTGAACCGGTAAGAGGGTTTTAAGGGCCGACTTCATTGAGAATTTTTGGGTCACCAAGTTATAAAATAAAGGGACGATGGTTTTTATTTTATAATTCATTAATGTTTTTCAGAAAACAATGGCCTCGAAAATTCGAAATTAAGATGAAACCCTAAATGGCTAGCACCTTTTCTTCTTAATCTCAAATTTCGTTTGACAAAATAAAAGATCGAGTGTTTGTGGACATCTATATAGGCTTGATAATTTGGGAGCTCAAGATTCAAATCAATCGAGATCCAAATCAATTGCGTGAAGCAATTGAAGCTCTAGCAAGGTATACTTCTCGATTTATAAATTATCATGACGATCCAGTAGTATTTTGGTTTAAATTTCATTAATTAACATGAATTCAGACCCTAAATTTCTTTCAATGGTATCAAAGCTAGGGTTCGTGATAATTTGTATATTGAGTTTAACTGGATTTCGGTCTATTCGAATTTTGACAAATCCGACTGTTTTGAACACAGTTGCTTGAATAAGTCATCATAAATTCATTTAAAATGAAATTGTTTTGTGTATGATACAAAGAATAAATAAATCTTTGGATTAGAATAAATAAATCTCTGGATTAAAATTAGTTGTCTTATTCTGGTTTAAAGCGTTTAAACCATCCCATTTTAAATTCTGGTATGTTATAATTTAAGAATAAACCTAGATTTGATTTTACTGTAAATTTGAGATGAATTATAAATTAATATATGATATTAATTTTAAATAAAGCTCAGATCCTATTTATCATATTGGATGATGTTAATATATGATATTAATTTTAAATAAAGCTCAGATCCTATTTATCATATTGGATGATATGAGATACATTTATATCTAGTTTAAACAACGGACTTTGTATAATTTTTTAAACAGATTTGGATAGAATTTTAGTATTGCCTGCATATAAACAAAACTTATTCTATTTTACTAGTATCCAAAACCATTGTACTAATATTTATTTTTATGACTTGGCAAATATGAATGGTCAGGAAGAATGACTTCAACAATTTTTTTTAGTTTTGTTGATTTAATCAAATTAATCACAATCGTAATAAAACCAGATTTGCTTGTGATTAAAAGGAACAATATTGATTGTTTCTTAGAATGATTGATTAATAGATTCATAGTTAAATCCAATTTTGATTTGGCATCATCATGATCTTGATCATGAATAAATGATGAATTCTAGGCCACAATGCAAATATTATGATCTATATTTTAATCCTGATTTTAATCTTTATATGCACTGGTATTTGAATTGAAAGTAAATTCATTTGTTATGATGAAATTGTTTCAATAAGATTAAAATTTGCATTAGATACAAAATTAATATTGTTTACAGAAGACAAATTTTGATTCATGATACAAGATTTCATAAATAGGTTTCATGCTATTCAATTTGTAAAGAAGGATCAAAATCATAGTATGATCTTAAGGTCACTTAAAATGTCAAGGCATAGGTAACATGATATATAACAGGTTGTATTTTATATGTATGTTATATGCTTTTATCTGGGGGTTTAATCAATTTTGAAATCTGGATTTTAACATCGCACCAGGTTAAATTTATAGGCTTATGAACCCTGTATGCTTCATTTTAGATCTGGTATCATTTACAGGTTTCATAGCTAATTCGTGATTTATATATTTAAATATAAACTATGTTTATATGAAATGTGATAATAGTAAGGAAGGATTCAAATTGTTTGAGTATGTTATCTATATAAATCAATATTATGAGTACTGATTCAAATAATAAATGGTATGTTACAAGAATTTGATTCTGACATGAAATGTTTTCATAATAAACGAAATCTGTTTTGTTATTAAAATCTGAATAAAACAGTGAATTAATATATGATATTGGTTCTATAATAATTCCAATTTAACTTGTAATGGTTGATAACATGTGCTGTGGAATCTGGTTTCAAATTTATCTTTGGGTAAATCATTTTAATGTTCAGATTTAAAATAATTTCTCAAAGAAAATAAATCAAAATGTTTGATTAAAACAGCACTCCTGTTTAGTTGTTTTATCAGTATCGAACCATCACCAGTTAGAAGGTCAATACCTTTTAAAATTAAAACCTGTAAGTTTAAAATAGTAAGCCAGTGATGTTCATATTTATGAGTGATGTTTATATATCTTATTATCTGAAATGAGTGTGACTTATTTTATTGTTTTCATGAACACACTGAAACAAGGTATTGACAGTACTATAAATATTGATTTATAGAATGTTTGGATATAAATATACATACCAAGACCTGAATTGAAAAGGACATATTTGCATCTTATATCTTACTGCATATACCTGATAGGTCATTATTTAAAAGGCTTAGATCATTATGAGTTGATTGTATATTTATGTTGATCAATATACATGATACAAACAAAATTCAAATGTTCAACGAATATAACATGATATTTGCCTATATACTGCAAGTATAAACAGATATATATTTTATATTTGTATATATATATATATATATATATATATATCAAAATCAAATTGTTTTGAATGTTTCACAAACTTCCTAATTAATACATGAACACTGATGAATGACTTTCATGTAAAAAAATACATAAACACACACACACACACACACACACACACATATATATGCATTCCCATGAGCATATCCTTTTATAAATATTTCATTAACACACCTATCATTATGACTTAATGATTGCCTTTGTTTGTAATTAATCCTATACCTATGTATTAACAATAATCAGTTATGAACTAAAAAACTGTTGTATGAAACATCATAGCACAAAATGATTAATTCTTATCACCCAGCATAACTAACAACATATATATATATATATATATATTTGTATATGTGATTATGTTTGCATATTGATGCAATAAATTCCCTATATTTATATATATGCACATGGAAACTACCACAAAACTATTTATGCTCATATATGTTTCATAAACAAGTATATTGACCTCTCCATGGTTGATGTCTTACTGCATACCTCTGCTCACTTGTCCTTGATAATTGAGTTAATCATGCCACTTGCATGAATGTCATGTAAAGTGTACTTGCAAGAAGTATCACATGTGACCTGTTACTTATATACATATATATATATATATATATATATATATATATTGTTTTCACCAAAAAATGGCTCAATCACCAATGGTACGTGAATCGTACTTCACCAATGTGGTTAGAAAGTAAATGGATTCGCAATCAACAAAGATTAGAAGTAAAAAATGCAAGAAAAATAAAATGTAGAGAAGGTTTTAGAGTGGTTCGATCCTAAGCTAGGTCTACGTCCAATATGAAGGTAGCTTGCATTATCATGACAATGATTACAAGGCATAAAATCACTCTTTGTACATACATCTTCCTTCTCTTACAACATATTATCTCTCTCACGCATATAGATCTCACGTAGATTCATGGAATTCAATGGAGAAATGTAGGACCAGCAGAGGAGAGGGAGAATGTCCTTGTTTGAGAGGAGGTGGAAGGGGAGTCTTCAATCTCTTTGCCACTTAGACGATCTCCATGGATCCATAGCCAAAAATGAATGAAAGATCTTCATATGGAGATGATGATGGTTGGAATGCTAAGGAATGGTGGAAGAGAGAATTTTACAGTACTTCGTGGCGGCAAGGAGTCGATCCCTTTTGTAGTGGAAGCCATGGCCTATTTATAGGTGAGCTCCCATGAGGAAATGAGCTAAAATTCATATATGCAGGCTGCGGGTCGCTCGTCCCATTAATTACTAAAATGCCATTGCCTAGCTGTAGCCAACTATCGATAGCTGTATCCAGCTCTCCTGTGCAAATGACTTCATAGGAGCGAGCTATTACATAGACCCGAGCAGATTGAACGGGTGATCGGGCGATGTGTACACGGGCGATTGGTCAGAGCTTTTGGATTGGTGTGTGGGCGACTGACTGAGCGCCATGAAAAGATTTTTAACAGTTGACTGATAGATGGTATCTGGTTGGTGCACCTATATCTGATTGTAGATGAACGGGCGACCAACACCGTAGTATGTAGGTGAGTGATCAAGGCTTGTAGATCAAAATGCAAGTGCGACCCCTTAGGATTTGGTGTCCGACCGACCGGTAGGTAGCATCTGATCGAAGCATTAGTGACTGATTAAATGAGCGAGCAACTGGGGGTTGCAATCTATGAGCAGACTTAGAATGCATGTGTGACTTCTGGTATTTTAGGGTTCCTGATGTACGACCGACTAGGATAGTATGAATGCACGACTGCATGGTGGAATGTGTGATCGAAACCAATTCTTCTCCTTGTCTTGTGCGACCGACCCCGTCGATATAGGAGTGAGTAACTTCCTTTAATATGGGCGACCTTTACAGGATATACGAGCCTTACTGTCCTTGTTCTGTGCCGTACTCAAGCTCGCTCTGCGTGCACGACCTCTTTGTACGGTCGTGCTATGCTGTATCACCAATTCTAGCTGTGTTGAGCTAATGACTCAACTGTTCTGATGTGTGCTAACTTTCTTGCCATGCTCGACCCTTCATGCCCTGCTTAACCTTTAGTTGGTGCTCTATCTTGGTTGTGTGTGATCATCCCTTACTTTTCACAAACTATCTGGGTGTATTGGATTGAACTATGCACGACCGAGCCTAATGACGCTCGACCCGTAGTTTCTACACAGATTTAATAGACCAACATATGTATGATTTTTAAGGGATAAACATTTGCCCCTCGAAGTTTGTTATTTTTATTTTGCAAAAAATTAAAGGCTTCGAAATAATTGATCATAACATAGTTTGGTAATATTAAATCTGGTTTTTCAAGGTATAATCACACATAATTTAGCGTCGTTGGTAGGTAGAGATGAACGAGTGAGGTTGAGATCGTCCTTTCTCATGAGTGACAAGCTTGGGTCGCTCACACTCTCTCATTTTGGATTGAAGTGTCATTACGGCCGAGCAAAACATGGAGGCTCGGGCAAGCGTGATGGATCTAGTGGGCCAATTATATTTGCATAGTTAAGTATTCAAACTTAATTGAGCTGACGTGGCCAGAATAATCTGGACATGAGTCTTTTAGTCTTCTCCCTTGTTTTCCTGCCCCTCACTTTAATTAAATTTTTCATCTTTTAGAGGAAGCAAATTAATGACAGCCGCTTCATTTTTCTGAAAAACCCTAATTCCAATCATCCTAACTTCGATTTCCCTTCGATTGGATTTTTCGTTCAGGAAGGTTCGTACTCTTTCATATCATCAATTTGTGGAGCACAGGTTTGCAAATCCTTGTTTTCCTTTGAATTAGTAGCGCATGGTTTAATAGGAATAAGCTCTTCTTTATGCTCCCTTGGATCATTTTCAAAAGTTAGTATGATCATCGGATATGATTTGCGTTGTTGTTGATCCCTCTTTGATGATAATAGTCAGAATTTGGTGTGGGTTCAATTTGTTTTGTGTATGCACTTGTCTCGAGAAAGTTCAACTTCAACATACCCTTTTTCCTGGTTTTAAACTTTATGCACACGATGTGCTTGCTGAAATGCTTTAAACAAACCTCTTAATTCATATTTTATACAACTTCCAATCTTATGATTATGTGCAAACGATTTGATCCCAGCCGTCGTACCTGAATGAGTACAAACTTATTTGCACATATGCTGCTCGATGAAATGTTTAAGTCGCGTAGCCTTGTTTGGGCTTGTATTGTTGCTTCTGGTTTGAAACCTATGGTTGTGACGGTCCGCCCCGCACCAGCCGACATTTCCAATGAAATGCATTGTGCGATGTCCAACCAGCACGGGATGGTCGTCAAAGGAAAAGGGTTTTGAAATGATGAATCATCAAAGAACCTGTAGTATATCTCAAAGCACGTGGAATAAAATATAATAATAACATAACTTGACATTAAACTGGCGAGACAGTGCATAAGCTGAAACTAAACTATCATAGCCGCGGAAATCCAGAATACAGCTTATGATCCAAACCATTATTATTACAACTTTAAAATACTGTCCCTAAGCAAAATAGAAAAGGTGCACTACTAATGCCCAGAGTAGTGACCAACAACAACACAGGGAGAATCTGTGCGAATAGTGCGTGTAAACCTCCTGCTCATCTCCAGACAGCTACTCGTGCATACTACCTAACCTGTCTCTAGTCTACCCGTTTAAGAGCACCCAGAGTAAGAAGAAGAGACATAAAACTATGGGTCAAACAAAAGTCAGGTATGAGCGATAAGCATCAAAACAAAATAGTAACAGGTGTAATCTAATCATACTTGAACCTGGACCTGCAACCAAAGAGTTAGCACAACAAGATGTACGGTACTCTAAGGTAACACTAACGTAAAGCGTAAATATGGGAATGTGCATGACATGGTGATAGCAAACATCAAACATAGCAACCATCCTCACATCTCTCACTCAGTGCGTAAAGCATACGATATCCACCGCTTTGATCACCATAACTATCGGGGCCATGACGGAGTCCAACTCTGTACAACCTCTCAGTGGTGAACCAAAATTATGGATATGGATAACCCGTTTGCACACGTCCCGCAGCAAAGTCCCAACTCATTAAGTTAACTCATTGGTTCCCATATGGATCCTGAGTGCTACTTCCTATTTGGGTTACCTTTGCATCTCGGATTTTGGTCATCATCTTGGTTCATGATCATCACTTGAGTTCGGGTCGTGAATACCCCTCTAGTTCGTGGGTCCTCCGTCAAGTCGTGGCAGTTCGGACTCCAGGCTCCTTCATTCGGTTTGGTTCGTGGTCACCGATCTGGTTCAGATCAGACTGCATCCTTCCACTTGTTTGTGGCTCCTCCAAGCATCGGTTCGTGGTTCGTGCTATGCCCCTCAGTTCGGTTCGTGAGCCTTTGCCTTGGATGGTTCGTGGTGGCTCAGGTTCGGGCGGCTTGTGGTACCTTCTCGTGAGTGCAAGCATGGTTTGGTTCGGGGTCCATCGGCTCGTAGAAGGTGCTTTGGAGGAGGTGCTTCGGGTCGGGGTGTCCATACCACAAGCGAGTCGGTTCGTGGAGAAACTTCCTGGTCGGTTCGGTTTTGATGAGCATGAGTGGATCAGACCGTGACACCTTGGTCACGAACGGGTCGGTTCGGGGGTCAAGAACCCGATCCGGTCCCCTTTCCTACACCTATTTCCAACAACTATTTACGCCACACGACGGCATTTTCGACCATTCTAGCTTTTCTATGTAAAATAAAATCATTCCAAATAGTAATAACATCGTATAGAACCAATCATAAACATCAAAACATTAATAGTGTGTGTTATATAGGATCAAACATACCCAAAACCCATGTTTTCTCCTTAATCTCCTTAATCATGATTTAGCCATGCGATTAGCGAAACATGTCCAAGTTAACCTAAATTTCGAATAGAGGCCTAAAATAATATTTAAGAATTTCTAATTTTTTTCCAGAATTCTAATATGCATAGTTTCGCTAATTATCACTAATAACCCCTAATTAGTCATAATTATTGAAAAACAATGCAAATCACTCACCTTAGCCACAAATAAGACCTTAGTTCTAAAACTCTACTGCTTTGGGTTGAATGCCTATGCAAAACAGCAGCTCCAACTCTGATTTGGTGTTGATTTGCCTTGATTTGATGTATCCTAGCTTAATCTTCAATTAGAAAGCGATTAGGAGCTATTTAGAAGAGATTTAGAAGGTGGAAGCCATTGTTAGGGTTGAATAAAAAGTTTGTGGCTGCTACAAAATGATAAAGGAGGGTTTCTCTAGCTCCTATCAGCCCTTATGCAATCCTAATCCCGAAATACCTAATGGGCCTAGCTGCTAATCACCTAGTTAAGCCCAATTATGCTGTTTTTCACCTTCTAAACCTTATTTCAATCATATCTCCCAAACGGTAAGTCCGTTTGGTTAATGTGACCACTCTTCGGATAGGTAAACCATCATTTAAATCCAATGGAAGTGATTTCATATCGAAACTCCTTACCAATCAAAAATTACAGGCAAAAAAGTTTCGCTAGGGGCAAATGGTCATTTAAAAATCAGCAAAAATCGTGAACATTGGAAATGACCCCAATAGTCGTTTCCGAAAGTTACACGACCATACGACTTTGTATGTAAATTAAATGAATATTCTACGATCCTTCAATGCGTAGAATACGGGTCGTTACATTGCCTCCCCCCTTCCCCCACCCCTTTTAGAAATTTCGCCCCCAAAATTCCTTAACTAAGAAAACACACAATAGGGTCCCGCATGCCTACCAACCATTTACAAACAATCAACCATACATAACAAACATAACAAGCTTATCCTAGCAAGCAGTTTACTAATAAGGAAATAACCATGTTACAATAAAAATCTTGCCAAGTAAAGAGCTCTGGATATGACTTCTTCATGCTCTCCTCGGTTTCCCTATGTACCATCATTCTCATTATCGCCCCATTGGACTTTAACCAGTTTCACCCTCTTCCTTCAAAGTTGTTTCGTATCATGTTTGACAATACAAATCGGTCTTGCGGTTCCCAACTGCCTCGGGTTCTACTTCGATATCATCCAACTAATCTGGTGATATAGCTAAATCAATATCATGCACGAACTTCCGTAACTGAGAAACATGAAGTACATCATGCACTTCTGCCATCTTGTTAGGTAATCCAACTCTTATACGTCAAATTCCCAACTACATTACAAATGTCCTTTTATGTCCAACCTGTGTCTTTCCTACATTCGTACTGCCCATCCAACGTATATTCACCTCCCAGAGATAAACTAGACCCATCCAATGAATCTAGGTACCCTACCTATATTCGTACTGCACGTCCAATGTACATTCACATTCCAAAGATAAACTAGACCCATCCAATGAATCTAGGTACCCTACCCACTTGTCCAAGTCCAAATTGAAGCTCTCCTATATTCGCTGAATCTCCAAGATCAATGAACACCCCACAATGTTCCAAACATACTTCAAATCTAATGTGAAGTATCTTCACATTTGTTATATCACCATGACTAACGAACTCGCCCCATTTCCGTTCTGAAATTTCCAATGGTTGTAACATACCACTAGGCTTCTTTAGCTCGTCTTTAACTAACTGCCAGTTCATGCACTTGGATATAAATTTCCCAACGTCCCGTCTCATCCCTTCCCAGTAGTAGGTCTTTCATATCTCAACACGTTCTGTTACCACCAGGATGTATAGTCAGTTTTTGAGTGATGACATTCTCTTAGCACTTCATCTCTCAATCCATTGACATTGGGTACAACTAGTCTCCCATTCTTTCTAAGTTATCCATCTCGATCAAGCCCATACTTGTTCATCTCCTTACCGTCAATACCCATTTTCTTTGGAGATGACTTCCAATAGATTAGGATCGTCTCTCTGACTGGAACCGATCCACTCAATCATAGTTGGCTTGATCGTCAAACTTGCTAACATCTCTGGATCCAATCCACACTTACGTCTGAAATCATATCCCGTGACATATTCCATTTGCTTCCATTCAAGAAACATAGCATCTAAACTGGCATGTCTCCTACTCAATGAATCAGCTATCGCACCTAGTCCAGTAGCACAGATATCCGTGTTTACCGTCATATCTCTATTTCCCATCGCCAGAATCCTACAGGTGATAATCTACTTAAGAGAAGAAAATAGGAACAAACATAGCAACCATAGCATCCATCAATCAAGTCTTATCTATCACTTGCTAAAGCCATGAATATGTCAATACCCATATGACTTGTCCAAACAATCCCAAGGGATAATGGAAGCCCTGACTCCAAATGGACTACCGTATGTCCAACGTATGTTTATCCTCCAAGGATAACTAGATAACGTCCAACGGATCTAAGGTAAATGGGCATCCCCAGATACCCCTTCTTTGAGTCCGCCTAGAACACTCCAAACTAACGACGATTCCTTGGCACTCTCATCAGAAGAGCTATCCACAACTCCGTCTTCAACTCGAGTCCAACCCAAGTCAATCCATTATCTTTCAGCCTACTCGAGTCCAAGTTGAGTCATCTCATAGCCCTGTCGAGTCCAACTAGGGGCATTCCATATCATCGAACAGTCTTATCACATCACGCTGCACATCACTCCTCGAGTGAACCAAGATGCCATCCAATGGAAATCATAAAAACTTCTAATATCTTCATGCAAACCATCCTAAACGAACTCGATATTCTCTAAGCACAAGCCCCGAAGGCCTAAACCAATATCAGACAAGCACCCAAGGAATATCTCCTCCGAATTCTGACAATCTATGTGAGATGATACGATCAAAATAACCAAACATTCGAACACCCATAACTGACTCTGGCTATCCTCACCAATCCTACTTCAAAACTATCCTTGATCACACGACGTCCCATGCCATATGTCAAGGGTTAATGAAAACCCCAGGTCTAACCAGGCTACTGTACGTCCAACGTACACTTGCCTCCCTAACTCCTGTAATCATCTTCATCACTAGGTAGGTAATCCAATACCACCTTCCGCCCATCATCCACTCTAATGGTCACCAAAGACCCATCACAGTCTACCATTACCTTTGGAGCTAATCGACTCCCCAAAATCAAGCCAAACCCAGTAAAGATTAAAACAAAACAATCAAAAACAAACATGCATCTGCGAATTGATCAGACCAAATTACGACAAATCATACAAAGGCTAGTCAAACCACCAATCGGGTTCGTTACAACCAAAGGCCTATCGACAGCCTCGGGTTCCAATTCCAACCTATCTAATGGGTCACTAGATATAAAGGAATGGGAAACTCCGGCATCAAGCAAAACTTGAACAGGAGCATCATAAATAGAAAGCATACCTCGAATGACAAAACCTTTTCCCTTTTCCGCTGTAGTTGGGGCATCCGACGAAGAAGGAACATCCTTTATAGTATATGCTTTCACGATCTGCTTCTCTTCAGGATGTTGTGGACAATTATCCTTGTGATGTCCCATTTGGCCGCAATTGAAGCACTTCCTTTCCCAGGCCTTTCTCGACAATCTCTAGCATAGTGGCCCTTCTTGCCACAGCTAAAGCACTCGGCATCTTTCTTATTCTTCTTTTCCTAACTATCCTTGGTCTGGTTCTGCTTCCTCTTATTCTGAGAATTATTCTTGCCTCCATCGCTTGCCTGCGGCTTGGGCTCCTCTGCAGATGTAACGACAACCTCGGTCTTCGACTTAGGGTAAAGATTTTCTAATCTCAATGTTTTCCCATAGTAGACTCAAATGTCTCATCAATGTGGTTTATAAGCATTTCCCCCTAAGTACTCCTCTAAGCCAGTTATGAACTTCCCATTCCTCTTGTTGGCAATATCGATAAGGGATAATCCATATTTTGATAAAGTATCAAACTCAGCAATATATTTTGAGACTGTCCTACCATCTTGCTTTAGCTCCAAGAATTTCCTAAACAATACTAACTTCTGAGCAGCTGGGACAAAATTATCACTGAAGCGAGTCTTAAACTAATTCCAAGTAACCTGATCCCCTAGAGTAGCAGCTTTAATAGCATTCCACCAATTCATAGTCCGTCCTTGGAGTTGATGCGAAGCTAGCTTTCTCTACATTACATCATCGATCCTTAAGTCCTCGAAGATGCGCTCACAACTATTGAGCCAATCTTGAACATCCGTAGCCGATTCCGTTCTGTGGAACGGCTTTCCACCAAGAATAGTATAATCCTTGTTAAGCTTGGCGAAGTCGACCCTAGGCGCCTGCACCGCTTCACCACCACCATTAGCAACATTAGGAACTGCTCCTTAAACATCCCTAAGCATCTCTCTCATAAATGTAGTAAACATCGTCCTCATATCAGGAGCATTCCTATTATTGGCCCCGAAACTCGTAATCCTCGTATATCGGCTCATCGTTTAATCTACGAAGAGAAAGCGATTAACCATCTCCATAGTGGTGCCAGTGCAGTGCGACTTCATCCTTAGATGTAACGACCCAGGGATTTTCGATCCCTAAAATTGGCACAAAATACCATGTCGAACATTTAAGTATCGAAAACACCGGAGCGTTATTAGGAAGAAATTAGAGGGTGAGATAAGAAAGAAAGAAATATTACAATAGAAAGAATAAGAAGAAGAAACTCATCATCAGAGTTAGAGTCTCACATCGCAGCGGAATAAATATAATATAGAAATAATTCTTTATTGTAAAATTGAATAACACTTACAATCATAGTACATCTGTCAAGACAATCTGGACAGTTATAATAATCTGTCCTCATAGACTATACACAGTGGAATAAAAAATAATATGTCTGAACTCCTCCAACAAGTCTTCTGAACTTCGTAATGTCCAATAACCTGAACCTGTACAGCACGGTCTAACTCAAGCATTACAAACACCTGGTTAGTCTGGTGAACCAGAGTGAGAAAACACACTAAGTTTAAAGGGATCATCCAACTTGATTTTAAAGTTTCAAAATCTTTTTGAAAGAAAAGGATAATCGAAAGACCAAATCCACACATAAATATGGACAGTTTTTACCTTAAGATGACCCAAAACATTTTGAAATCATATATATCTTCTGATATTATAATAGTGTCTAAATACAAATAAATAAAATCTGGCGGAACGCTTGCATCTCACGCTCCACATATATAGTATACAATCAAAACCACGGGCGCTTATTGGAGATTTGATTCCGACCATGACAAGGTATGGAACCACCCGCCGATAGTGTATTTCTAGAGAGGAATACACTGGGTTCAACAAGAACGTCTTGCAACCTGGCCCATACATGACCAACCTTCATTTCTCTTGAGTTTATCAAATATATTGTCACCTACAGTTGGTACCAACATAACCGTTCCCAGGAGATACAGAAATGAAAAGAAGTAACAAATATGAATATTCTCTAGATGGTGACAATACACCCTAATGGGTGCGACCCACATAGCCATGCTGCCTGCCCGATTTTTGTCATTCCCTGTTATGAGGCTTGAGGTTATAATGTATCTTTTGGAACATCTGTCCACCATTCTCTTTGAATGCCACACCGTCCATACACGTTGTCCTGGGACTGGACAACCGAAGGCACCCTCCTACCACATCCTTGGAATCACCCTATAGATTAGTAGCGAGTAGTCCTTGCAACCCATAGACTCCAACCACGACAGAATCACATTTTATATCTGGGAGCGAACCAGAGATTATAAGCAATACTTCCGTTATATGAAGATGTATGGTCTTTAAATGCTCCATCTCAATCATCGCCTGATCTCTTCTACGATTACGTATTTGTTGTTCGGAATGGTTTTCGAATCTAAGTTCGATCCCGGTCTTTCCGTACCAACATTCGTATAGGTCAGATTTTGATACTTGGTTATTTAACTATCAAAATAAACAATCATTCAACCATAAAATAAAATGAGTTCACTGGTTCAGTACTTAACATCACTTGGCCTTTTTTTAATTTTCCCATTGTTAATCGAACCCTTTAAAACTTATTTGAAACAAAACTTTTTATTTCTTATTTCAAAAATACCATTATATTCAAAATCATCTTATTCAACACAAAACATTTCAAACTTTGTTTTATAATACCATTTATAGAAATTCAAATTTTTATTTCTCTCGGCTACTCTCGTTTCTAAACTAATATCATTCTTGGGTAATCATAAAGTCGCTTAAGTTAGGGTATTTTATTTACCTCACAAACCTTGAATTAACAACATTCATAACTTCAGAAAGATAGAAGTTTATCAACAAAAATCCCACTTCACTCATTACTCCACATATTTCACTTACTACCGATTCCAAAATATGGTTTTAATATCATATCCTCTCTTGGAAATCTTATTTCAAACTTCACCTTTTATTTATTAAAGTATTAAGTAACCCTTATTTAATCGTCCCTATTAACTTTTCAATCTTTGAAACATTATATACACATCTTAATTCTATTATAAGTAGAATTCCTTAATAAACATCAGATAAGTTTATTTAAACTCATTTGGTTATATCCGATTAAACCTCATTTCCTATTTAATATCGCGAATGTAGATTGCATCTTAATAACTTAACTCTCCATGCCATTTTAATTCAAACTTGGGTTTTTCATTTCGATTTCCATTACATACTTTCATTGGCCCCTAACTATAAATTAGTAAGAAAATAATTCCCTAATATCAACCCCGAAGGCCAAAACCAACATCAGATCAATACTCAGAAGATCATTTAACTCAACCAATCCCCAGCTAGTTCCAATTCTTCAAATTCCAAATCTTCGATCTTTATTTCATTCATAAGCCATTAATAACTCATTCCAATAATATCTTAATAAAAACTTGGGTTTCATAACACCTCTATTCAACTTGGATTTTATAAATCCAACCAAATAGAATTTAAATAGGAATTCAATTAAAACTTGAATTTAGACTTAACTTGTATTCCTATTAATGTAATTTGCTTTTAAACTTTATTTTGTTATAACAGGTCTTATATTTTAATAAATCTCCATTAATACATTTAAATCCCAAGATTCACCACTTTGATTATTATTAAATCAACTATAACCAAATATCAACATTTATAAAAATGTTTTATTCACCATTAACTATTCCCATTAATTTAATATTTGATTTAGTTGACTTAATCAACTCAAACATGATTAATTTGTTAATCATTTCCAATTCGCATTTCCATTTAAATTAATTAATAATATAATTAATTTAATTAAATCCACTTACTTTGATTATTATTTAAATAAATGATAACCTATTTCCAATATAATCCCAATTTAATTATCCCTTAAAACAATAACCACCGGTCTTAACTCTTAGGTAAATTTCTGCTTAACCGCTTTTAAATCTCATTAACATATGACTTTTCTTTATGAAAATCATTTTGTAATCTCTTATAAACTTCAACAATAATTAATAAATATCATTTTTCTATTTATAAACTTTAAATCAAAATAAAAGATTTCAAAATCATCTTCAGTTATAAAATGGCTTTTATAACTCCACTTTTGTTGATTAATCTGATGATAAATCGGCAAATGATTTATTTTTAGGCCATCTACTGCTAGTTACCCAACTAATAATTTCCCATTGGTTACCATAAACAAACGTTGAATTTAGACTCAACAATTAATGATCAAAGCAAACATCTAATCAGACTGGTTAAACAGTTCATATAATTGTGATATGAAAATAAACAATAAATTTGAGGAATCCTGTTGGATCCCTCCAACCTGTTTCTCCCTACATCCAAATATGTTAATTCACATAAAATCATCTATTTCAAACAACAGATATAACATTCAACAATTCAATAATAACAGCAATCCAACGTAACCATTCAGTTTAATACGTTTATATATTGTAAACGTAACCAACGAGGTAAGTTACCTTTTTCGAAAATGATCGTTAAAACTAATGATTGGGTTTAAACTAAATTAAACGAACGTTCAATTTAATCATCTCAGTCAATTGTATTCAGCATCCGTCAAACATCTAACAACCATAGCACATAAATATTTAAACCCGACTTATATAAAATATAAGTAGGTTAAAAACTGAGTGAGTTGAACTCACCTGGATTCCTTTTTGCACTATAAACAGTTTGTTATAATTAAACTATACATACATTTAGTTTAACTAAAATCTCCAACTGCTTCCATCCCCGTCCAAACCAACTTCATAATGGAGTGATTTACGATACAACTTCAACATCGTTTGTTCTGTTCCACTCTGTTAATGTATACACTAGTCATACATTAAGTTAACGGTTTTAAGAAAATAATAATTAAATTAATTAATTAATTATGCCTTATTCCAACTTACCCCGTTAGTTATATAATCAGGCACGGTCAAAACCACTTCTTCTGGTTTTTGCTACTTTATGCATCCATGTACCCAAATCGCATGCACCATGTTTTAGCATCTCTCGAGAAATATACTTTCCTAGTGCAAATCCACATATGTGCCTCTTCACGTAGACTCACTCTTTTTCCATATATCGTCCCACTGCTTCCATCAGTACGTGCAAACTCCAAGACCCCCCACGTCCAGATTGTATGCTATGCAACCGAAAGCCACTACTTCCCTTATCTATTTATTTCCGCTTCTTTACTTTCTACGTTTCCTTTTTTATTTTAATTTGCGGAAACCTGCAAGCCCACCAATCCCTTTAAAGCCCATGTTTATAAACCCGCGAATAAAATCCACTTCAGCTCTTAATTGTTTCTTCTCCAAATAAGTATACAGGCCTCTTCTACATTTAAGCTTTTGGAACACCTGCTTTATAATTTTCGTGACTGCCGATGCTTAATGATTTCCGAAACCAAAGCCGTGAATGCCATGCTCCTATCGTTTAATTTTCTTTCTTCTTTGTAACCCATACTCAAGTCTAAATGCAACATTGTAACCGGACTCTTCCCTCCCCCTGCGAAGCTTCCTTCTTCCCCAGTCTCTCGTTTCCTCCTCCCTATCATTCTCCATGTTTTACTTCCTCTCACCATTCTCGTTAAACCCCCACTTCCACTTCCCACCATCAGTATGTCGCAACCATACCCAGAACCTCACGCAAAACCCCATTTTTCTCAAAAGCATCTCCCACTTACTGCACTTTGATCGACGCTTTTCTATGAATTAGAAAAGCGCAAAATTTTAAATAAATACTGCAAGCGTACAGGTCGCGTAATATGTAGGTCGAATCACATGGAGGTGTTTTAAATCTTATTATTTATCTATTCTAAGGCGAGTCAGGCAAATTCTGGAGATGTTTTTGAATTAATATATTGAATTTACTGTTGATTCGAATCTAATCAGATCAAAATCAAATTCAACAACTGAAAAGAAAAGAACCAATTACTAGATGAAGAAAATAGCAACTAGAATGATAACAGAAAATTAAAAGTAGGACTGCCTTTGAATCTAATCAACGGTCAATCGCTAACACACGGTAATAAAAGAAAATAACAATATGTGTTCTACCAAAATTAATTGAGTAGACACACAAATTGTTATGAAAGAAAAGGACAATCAACTAAAATGAAGAAAAACATTATTATTCATAAACGAGAATATAGAATAATGGCATGAACATTTACAATGAGTACAACATATATTTATAGGTGGGATAGGCCAAACTCTAATCAGATATATGAATAAATGGGCCTCTTTTCCTAAGAATTATTATCATATCTCATGCCTTTCTTAACCAAGCCTGCTTGGAAATAATCTTTAAGCATGTCATGGTGAATATCTTCCGTATCTTCCAAATCTTCCATGTGGCTAGTTGATTGACAAAAGATTTGCATGTGATTAATTCTTCCAAACATGGACTCTTATTAGACTCCAAAAGTGCATAAGATAAAATCTTCAAATCTTCCATATCTTCCATGTGGCTAATTGATTGGTAATAAGATTGTATGTGATTAATTATTCCAAACATGGACTCTTATTAGACTCCAAAAGAACATGAGATAAAATCTTCGAAGTTGATCTTTTCTTGTGTAATATCTTGCTTTTAGGGGTGCATGAGGATTTATGAACGACCTGTGAAAATATACAAAAAATACCCAATGTAAAATTTATTTATTTACAATAAAGATAAGATAGAGCATAAAAATAAACACTTTTACATGTTAATCAAATACCCCCACACTTATCTTTTACTCGTCCTCGAGTAAAAAGAAAGAAAAAAATTGAAAAGCTAAACTGGATAGGTCACACTTTCGTAGGAAACACGATTGCATTGAGCGTATGCAACAAGCCGTTAAACCTCTAGATGTCCCTAGTAGGACGAGTGGTGTCTCATGAGGGTTTTCAATGGATACTAACCACAAAATACAAATGCAGTATGTGTGGATCTAATGTAACTACATGAATGCAATGGACATATACAAAAATATGACAACACGACTTGTTTCAGAAAAGTGGTACAACAAATTAAGCTAACAATTTCTAGTCAGTTGATTTTATTTTAGATACCTCAACTTGTCACAAATTTTCAGTATAAATCAAATTTTCAAATGTTAAATTCCAGTTTGGATAGTTAGTTCAGTCGATAACATAGTGCAGCCATGAAATAGATTCTTAGTTTGCTAGGCACAGTTTGTAAAGTGGTATTATTATTTCCTTGTGTATGGCTAGTCAAATCAATAAGGTCAAGAAGTGTTTTGGCATCATCGCTTATTCTTTGTTCTATAAAATTTTAAAATTTATGATTAATTACATACGCCTAACTTAAAAGACCAAGGTATACCACCCATACACTGCCTTGCGGACTGATGGAGAGTTAGGACAGAGCTTGGCGGATTGTGCAGAACGACGCTGACTTTGTCAACAACATTTCGGTAATCCTTAGGTGTCCAATCTCATAAAATGAGACCAAGATATTCCAACACTGACTTTGTCAACAACATGTCGAATAGAGCTTGACGGGTTTGCATACCAACGCTAGATATACAAGCAATGTTGGATACCCTTGGATTACTATTATTATTATTGAGAATATAAGCACAAAAGAGAGTTACGCGAATTCAACTTAACGCAACTTAGTTTTAAAGATTCGAAAAGCCAATATAAGTATTTTAAGTCCTCCACTTACTTAAACAAAGACTACAATATAGAATAGATTTCATGGCCATCACCTAAGAATCTCCCTATGTACCGGTTACACTATTATCCCTCAAAATTAAACTTTTCATTATATTTCTTATTCGATCTAAGTTGAGAGAAAAAAAATACTATCAACTAACTAAAAATTGTAAACTTATTTCGTGGTATCACTCTAAAATAAGTCGTGTCTGTGTGTGTTTTTTTTGATGGAGGAGAAAAACATGTAGTTAAAATGTTTTTTTTGGTTGAGATGTTGTGATGCAGACTTGACTTCCCCACACTAGATTAAGACAGTGTACCAACTGTCTAAGGTATGCAGACCAAAAAAAATAAAAGAAAAAGAATGTGTACCACCTGATTTCATGGTGTATGATCAGGCCTATGAAGATTGATAAGGTCATCGTCTTCGTATTGCTTGAATTCCAAAAATGGTTTAAGTCGTTGACCATTTACTTTAAAGACTTTTCCATCCTTAGGATTTTCAATTTCAACTGTTCCATGAGGATATACTGTTTTCACAACATAAGGTCCACTCCATCGATATCTAAGTTTTCTTGGAAATAAATGAATTCTGGAGTCGTACAAAAGAACTTTTTGTCCTACATTGAATTCCTTACGAAATATGTTCTTGTCGTGTTGGGCTTTGGTTCTTTCTTTTAAGATTTTCGCATTTTCATATGCTTCATTTCTTAATTCCTCTAGTTCTGAGATCTGTAACTTCCTATGTGAGCCGGCCTTCTCTAAGTCAAAATTCAAAAGTTTAATTTCCCAAAGAGCACGATGCTCTAATTCAAGAGGTAAGTGACAGGCCTTCCCAAAGACTAACCGATATGGTGACATTCCTAGATTAGTTTAGTAAGCAGTGCGAAATGCCCTAAGTGCATCAATCAGTTTTAAGGACCAATCTTTTCTATTTGAATTCACGGTTTTCTCAAGAATTTGTTTGATTTGTCTATTGGAAACTTCAACTTGCCCACTAGTTTGTGGATGGTAAGGGGTCGACAGCTTGTGTGTGATTGAGTATTTCTTGAGTAAGGACTCAAAAGCACGATTACAGAAGTGAGTGCCATTATCGCTAATGATAACTCGAGGTGTGCCAAAGCGTGAAAAGATGTTTTCTTCGAGGAATTTGATAACAACCTTGTTATCGTTGGTTTTGGTTGGGATGGCTTCAACCCATTTAGAGACATAGTCTACCGCAAGCAAGATGTAAAGATTCCTAAACAATTTAGGGAATGATCCCATGAAATTGATGCCCCAAACATCAAATAACTCAATCATTGAAATGGGGTTGAGAGGCATCATGTTTCGCTTAGTGATTCGACACGTTCTTTGACATCGATCACATTTACAGAAAAATTCGAAAGCATCACGAAAGAGTGTGGGCTAATAAAAACCGCTTTGCAATACTTTTGGAGCAATTTTTCTTGCTCCAAAATGACCACCACAAGTATGGTCATGTAAGAAAGAGTGAATACTTTTATGTTCACGATCGGGTACACAACTTCGAATGATTTGGTCTGGACAGTATTTTGAAAAGATATGGGTCGTCCCAATAGAAGTTTCGAACTTTAGAGAGAAATTTTTGTTTATCTTTTTTCGACCATTCAGCGGGTGTTTGTTGTGTGACAAGATAAATCACAATGTCAGCATACCAAGGGGTGTTAGAGATGGAAAGAATTTGTTCATCGGGAAAATAGTCATCGATTTGTGTGTCGTCAACATTTTCATGCACAATTCGAGAGAGATGATCAGCTACAACATTTTCAGAACCCTTTTTATCTCTTATTTCTATGTCAAATTCTTGAAGAAGAAGGATCCAACGAATCAAGCGGGCCTTGGCATCCTTTTTAGAAAGCAAATATCGTAAGGCAGCATGGTCAGTGTAAACTATGACTTTGGATCCTATGAGATATGATCTAAATTTCTCAAGAGCGAAGACAACTGCCAAAAATTCCTTTTTAGTAGTTGAATAATTCAATTGGGCCTCGCCTAAGGTTTTGCTAGCATAATAAATAACTCGAGGGAGTTTATCTATTTGTTGGCCCAAGATGGCCCCAATCGCAAAAGCAGAAGCGTCACACATAAGTTCGAAGGGCTGAGTCCAATCAGGGGGTTGAATGATGGGAGTTGTGGTCAAGATTGACTTAAGAGTTTCGAAAGATGTTTTGCAATCATTGGAAAATTCAAACTTGACGTCTTTGGCAAGTAAGTTTGAGAGAGGTTTTGAAAATTTTGAGAAATTCTTAATGAATCTTCTATAGAATCCCGCTTGGCCAAGAAATGAACGAACATCCTTAACAGATTTAGGAGGAGGTAGATTAGAAATCAAATCCATTTTGGATTTATCGACTTCAAGGCCATCTTTTGAAACGACATGACCTAAAACTATCTCCCTTTTTACCACGAAATGACATTTTTCCCAATTAAGCAAGAGTGATTTCTCCTTACAACGTTTTAGGACGAGTTTTTAATGAGTGAGACATTGGGAAAAAGATGATCCGTAGATTGAAAAATCATCCATAAATATTTCCAAGAATTCTTCCACCATATCAGAGAAAATAATCATCATACACCTTTGGAAAGTCGCGGGGACATTACAAAGACCAAAAGGCCTGCGACGATAAGCAAAAGTTCCAAAGGGACAAGTAAAAGTGGTCTTATGTTGATCTTCTAAGGCAACAGGAATTTGGTTATAGCCAGAGTATCCATCGAGAAAACAATAATATTCATGTCCCGCTAAGCATTCAAGCATTTGGTCAATAAAAGGCAAGGGAAAATGGTATTTTCGTGTGGCTGAGTTGAGCTTTCGATAGTCAATACAGACACTCCATTTTGTTTTGATTTTTGTTGGGACGAGCTCATTACTTTCATTTTTGATCAATGTGACTCTTGACTTCTTTGGTACAACTTGTACTGGACTCACCCAAGTACTATCAGAGATGGGATAGATGATATTATTGTCTAGACATTTGATTATCTCCTCCTTGACCACTTCTCTCATGTTTGGATTTAATCGCCTTTGAGCCTCACAGGTGGGTTTAGCCTCATCAACTAAATGTATGCGATGTTCCACAGTTGATGATCTAATTCCTTTTATATCGCTCGGTTCCCACCCCAAAGCATCTTTATTTTCCCGCAAAATTTCTAAGAGTTTTTCTTCTTGGTCCTCGGTAAGATCAGAGGCCAAGATTACAGGAAAAGTTTCTAAAGAGTCTAAGTATGCGTACTTAAGGTCTTGTGGCAAGGGTTTGAGGTCTAACTTAGGATGTTCTTGAGTGTTAACATTGGTCAACATTCCTTGGTTAGATTCAGATGACGAAGGATTGAAGTCAAGAAATTCATTCAGTTTAGAAATGTATTCGAGTTCATCGAAATTGGAGTCGAAATGGTCAAGACACATTTTCAAGGCTTCAGAAGTGTTATTAGAGGTTTCATCAACTATGGTTTGAATCATATCGATTTCATCGGTCTCAAAATCCCTAGGTTGTTTGTTGAGATTAAAGATGTTTAGCTCAATGGTTAGGTGCCCGAAGGAAAGTCGGAGTTGATCGTTCCTACAATTAATGACAACATTTGAGGTTGCCAAAAAAGGGCGTCCTAATATCAACGGTATTTGAACATTGTGATTTGAGACAGGCTCGGTTTCTAGAACTATGAAATCGACAGGGAAGTAAAACTATTCGATCTGCATGAAGACGTCTTCGATTATTCCTACTGGCTTTTTGATAGATCGATCAGCTAGCTGAAGAGTGATGTTTGTTGGTTTAATCTCCCCTAGTCCAAGTTGATGGTAAATAGTGTAAGGAAGAAGATTGACACTGGAACCAAGATCAAGTAGGGCACAAGAGATGTGAGTGTTTCCTATTTTACAATCAATCGTAGGGCAGCCAGGGTCTTTGTACTTGACTGGGGCAATACTCGAAAGAATAGAGCTTGTATTCGTAGTTAGAAAGGCGGTTTTTGGGACACTAGTCGCACATTTTTGTGTGCACAATTCCTTAAGACATTTAGCATATTGAGGAATTCGTTCAATGGTCTCTAAAAGAGGAATGTTCACATGGACTTGTTTGAATATTTCCAAAATTTTATCGAAAAAAGCCTTCTTCTTCTTGTTATTGAGTTTATGTGGAAATGGAGCTATTGTTTTTCGACTCTATGACCAGTTTCATTATTCGAAGAAGAAGGTTTATCCATGGAAAAAGAAGGTGGTAAGGTTGTAGAAGATGGAATGTTGGTATTGCCAATATCGATTTCCGAAGGTGGGTCGGGTTTGCCTACACTAGGAGAAGAACTGTTGGGATTGCCAACATTTGAGGAAAATGGAGGTTTAGAAGAATTGGTGTTCGTAGCCAATGGGTGATCATCAAGATTTGGCATTGGGGTCAAGTTCAAAGGTTCGCCAGGGTTTCCCACATTATTATCAATCCTCTTTCCAGGTCGAAGGGTTGTAATAGCATTGACCGGATTATGGTTTTTGTCCTCACAAGAATTTACAGCACGAGATTTATATTTTGGATTCACCTCGGGTTGACTAGGCAACTTTCCATTCTCATTATTTTTCATTAGTTCCTTCATCATATTCATCATTTGGTTGAGTTTATCATCGTGTGAGTTCATTTTACCTTCGTGAGAGTTTAACTGTTTCTCTAAACGCACAATTTCTTGTGATGATTGAGAAAGTTGAGAGGATTGGTTTGATGATTGAAAGTTGGGGTGCATATAAGGCTGTTTGGGTTGAGAGGTTTGAGAAATGGAAGGTGGAGCTTGATAATTCGGATTTGTAATAAAGGGCTGCACGTGATATGGTTAGCCGAATTACTGGGGTTTGACCAAGAAAAATTTGGGTGGTTCCTCCAAGCAGGATTGTATGTGGATGAGTAAGGATTATTTTGAGCTATAGCATTAGCTTGGTCCTGAGAGTAATAGTGGGGTAGCCCTTCTCCGGCTTAAGGAGTTTGGTTTTCTAAGGAAATTTGACATGGGTCCACGACATGCACTCCTCTAGTAGAAGTACGAATGGGAACACGAATTGATTCCCATTGCACGTCCTTTTCTGAATAATCTTCTAAGAATTGCCAAGCTTCATCGGCCGTCTTAGACATAAAGTCTCCTCCACACATTGATTTAGTTGAGTTCTAGTCTGATAGTTTAGCCCTTCATATGTAATTTGACATAAGTGGCCTTTTAGAATTCCATGACGAGGGCAGATATATAATAGTTGGTTGAATCTTTCAAAGTATTTTGAAAAAGTTTCCCCCTCATTTTGACAAAATTGATTTATCTCGGTTCGAATTTTGAGAGTTTTATGGAAAGGGAAAAACTTTTTCAAGAATGCAGTGACAAATTCATCCCAACTTCTTATGGAATGTTTTGGAAGAGAATTTAGTCATCTTTTAGCGCTTTCAAGTAATGCAAATGGAATTAGTCTTAGCTTAATCGATTCGTTAGACAATTGTTTCATTTTTGTTGTGGACGCATACAATTCAAATTCACTTAGAAATTCATAAGCATTTTCAGACCCAGTAAATTTTGGTACCCCTTGAATAAAAGAATGTTTAAGCTCAAAATTGTTTCCTTCAATTGGTGGGAACATGATGATAGAGGGTTGAATAGTCCAAGTTGGATAACATCGATCACGAAGAGATAAGGGTCTATCTATTTCGATATTGAGATTTTGAAAATTTTTACTTACTCAATTTTGGTTCCCAAAGTTTGGAAAGTTTTGATTTACTCGATTTTGATCCAACTCGTTTGGAAAATTCTGGTTTATTCGAGAACCCCTAGGAGAATTTTGTTGGCTAACACTTTTTTCACTCATTGTTGCTAAATGCACACACGGAAAAATCCTAGACTTAAGGCTGACACAAGAAGCTCCTAGTCAAAATAAATAACGAAAACAAGTGTATCTTATTAGTTGATAATCTCGATTTGAAGGGGGAAGAGGGTCTTATGGCTGTTCACGTAAAGTATAAATACTAAGGGATATGACCAATGTTTTACGGGTAGTATGCAACCTATTTTTCTAAAAGTTCAATAAATTGAACTAATATATATCCGCGATCAAACCCTTGAGAAAATCAATTTCACAAAATACACTTTTGCAGTTAAATATTTGCAAATCAAATTAAATAAATAGATTGAAAAAGTTAATTTGCTAGAATGTTGAAAAATTCCTGATGTAATACGTATCACCGTCCTTTACAAAAGGAATAGAGCGAATTCCACACAGTAAAATAAATTTTTAAATCTAATATATTTAACCCAATTTCTTTGTCCTATTGAGCTTGAGTTTTGCTCCTAAGGACAACGTCTAATCAATTTTTATTTAGGTCCAAGAAGTATGAAAATGACCAAATTTAATTGTTTTGGAGCCAAGGAAAGTTAATGACTTTCTCACCTTATGTTTGGTAGGGCTTTGCTCGTAACTAGATTTATTTCAGAATGCAGCCAAAACAACAATGAAACACAAATAATTGCAGAAATTAAAAAAATTTGTACAAGCAAGCCGCTGCCCCTGCAAATTTTTTTTACAAGCAATGTCTATTTTTTTTCCTTTGCAGCAGAGCACCTGTAGAGTTAAGAAAATATTACAGCGGGGTATGGCAGTCCTTCCAGAGAAAATGAATGGGGCTAGTTATTCAAATCCCACCGTTTGCAAATCAGTTGACCTTTGAATCCTTTGTCACTTGCTTGAATTTATTTCTTCCTTTGACCTTTGATTTGTTTTGAGGTTTTTTTTCTAGAGAAGAGAAGAAATAAACAAACAAAGAAAAAAAACTGAAATAAAGCTAAAACAAAAACTAAACTAAAAACTGATTAGACTAAATAACAACTAAAACTCAACTTTAAAATGGAACTAAACCAAGCTTTGAAAAAGAAAAAAAATCAAAAGAACTAAGTTTTTTTAAATAAAATAGAAAGGAATTGTAAATAAAAGGGAGGAGAAGGGATGTAAGAAATTGGAAGAAAATTGGCAGCAGAAGAAATATAGAAAAATATGAAGAGAAAAAAGGAAAGAATTTCAAAAGAAGAATCTTTTTATGACCTCTTTTTTTTATTATTGAAAAAGGGATAATAGGAAAAGAAAAGAAAGAGATGTAAAAGGGGGAAAAAATTTCAAAAGCGGGAAGAGATCTAATTATTCAAGCAAAGAATTTATCACAAGGCAGAGAGGAAAGAAAGAAATCAATCAAGAAAAACAAAGGTTGCAAAAATGACTTTTTTTTTAATAATTTGTAAAAAGGAAAGAGTTTGTAGGGAAGGAGAAATAAATGGAAAAAGAAAGGAAATTGAAAAGTAGAAAGAAATTAAGAAAAAATGGCAAGTTATTTTGTTTTGATTTTGATTTTTTTATTTGTGAAGGAGAGAATAGGAAAGAAATAAATGAAAAAGAATGAAAAGAGAGATTGTAGGAGATGAAAGAGAAATATAATTGGAAAACAATCAATAAAAAAAAAGCAAGTTTTTTTTTTAATTTTTTTAAGTAAATTTGAACAAGAAGAAAAGGGAAAGAAATGAGTGGAAAAAAGGGAAACAAAATGAAAAGGAGGAAAGAAATAAGGAAGACATGAGATTGAAAAAAAATGTAAAAAGAGAAAGAAATAAACAATGAGAATGAAAGGAAAATCAAGGAAAACCGCTAAGATTTTTTTTTCTTATTTAGAAGATTACGGTATCAGCACACAATATCAAATCAACTAATTGAGATTTTTTTTCTATATATACAAGAAAACAAAAGGGAACAAAATAAAAATAAAACTAACACGAATCAGAAATTAAATAAATAATAAAATTTAATCGTTACCTCCCCGACAATGGCGCCAAAAACTTGATTGACGCTTTTCTACGAATTAGAAAAACGCGAATTTTTAAATAAATACTGCAAGCGTACCGATCGCGCAATATGCGGGTCGAATCACAGGGAGGTGTTTTAAATCTTATTATTTATCTATTCTAAGGCGAGTTAGGCAAAATCTGGAGATGTTTTTGAATTAATATATTGAATTTACTGTTGATCCGAATCTAATCAAATCAAAATCAAATTCAACAACTGAAAAGAAAAGAATCAATTACCAGAAGAAGAAAATAACAACTTGAATGATAACAGAAAATTAAGAGTAGGACTGCCGTTGAATCTAATCAACGGTCAATCCCTAACACACAGTAATAAAAGAAAATAACAATATGTGTTCTGCCAAAACTAATTGAGAAGACACACAAATTGTTATGAAAGAAAAGGACAATCAACTAAAATGAAGAAAAACTTTATTATTCATACACGAGAATACAGAATAATGGCATGAACATTTACAATGAGTACAACGTATATTTATAGGTGGGATAGGCCAAACCCTAATCAGATATATGAATAAATGGGACTCTTTTCCTAAGAATTATTATCATATCTCATGCCTTTCTTGACCAAGCTTGTTTGGAAATAATCTTTAAGAATGTCATGGTGAATATCTTCCAAATCTTCCATGTGGCTAATTGATTGTAAAAAAGATTTGCATGTGATTAATTCTTCCAAACATGGACTCTTATTAGACTCCAAAAGTGCATAAGATAAAATCTTCAAATCTTCCATATCTTCCATGTGGCTGATTGATTGGTAATCAGATCGTATGTGATTAATTCTTCCAAAATGGACTCTTATTAGACTCCAAAAGCACATGAGATAAAATCTTCAAAGTTGACCTTTTTCTTGTGTAATATCTTGCTTTTAGGGGTGCATGAGGATTTATGAACGACCTGTGAAAATTTACGAAAAATACCCAACGTGAAATTTATTTATTTACAATAAGGATAAGATAGAGCATAAAAATAAACACTTTTACATGTTAATCACACTTCTTCTCCACAGTTCCTCGAACCTCACCACCTTCCATTCTCCTCCTACAGTACATCAACATAATATAAACGTACACACCATTGTTCCACTGCCGTACACTACCTCTACTACCACTCCTGCCACTCATGGATCGGCTTCCAGCATAGTGCTAAACTGCCTCACTCCGATCAGAAGGACATGCCTTGGCCTCCAGCGTCTAGATGGTTTAGTTTTTTAATATAGCTTGTATTTTACATAGTATATATGCTGAAGAGAAAGGGATTGGCGAAAATGGAAAGAGTTGTTTTTATTTTGTGAATCTTGCTGTTAAACTTAAATGGTGGTTTTCATTTCACTTTGGTTCTCAGGAAAACGAAGAGTGAGCCTCTATATATACACGAGAGGAGATAAGCGTAAGGTTACATCCTTCGTCCCTTAGCTATGTGGTTAGAGTATTTAGGCAAGCAGACTTGTATCCTAAATGGTAGCATATACAGAAAACTTCATAAGGAAGGAATAGCTGAGGGTTAGGGATGCAGTGACATTTCATTTCGCTTCTTTTCCGTCGATGGACACTGATGTATATTTAGGGTAGTAGAGCTCTAAGTTTTAGCTGTGTGAATCAGTGTAGACAAAGAAAAACATGGCTCGGTTGAAGAAAAACATGGCACATTGTGTTTTCAATAGGACAGCTAGAGAAATATGCACAGGGTAGGCTAAGAGAATATAAGATTGGTGTCCCTTTGAGGATGGAATGGGGCGTGTATCAAATGGAAATATACGGTGGTTGGTCATGTGGCCATTTCCAAAGGTTACCCATATATTTGTTCGTACTGGTTAGATTAGTCGGGTACCATATTACAAAAAAATTCGTTCGTTTATAGCTGACTATCGACAAAAATAAAAATACAATTTTGACAAGTAGGGATCCACGATCGCAAAAATGAAATAAAATAAACTAGTTAACTTGTTCTGTGAAACCCCAAAATGCTGATATAGGGTGTAAAAATGGCATAAAATATGGGATGTTACATTCCTCCCCCCTTAAAAGAATTTCGTCCCTGAGATTACTAAGTGAGAAGAATGCCCCAAACCCAATTGTTTTTAAAACAAATATTTAGACTTATCCTCAAAATTTTCTAATTTACATAAATTTTCGAAAAATTCGCCAGGCCCTCCTCTGTGTGGTTCGATCGATACAACTACAACTGCCACTCCGGGCCTCCAATATTCAAAAGAAAACCAAAGCCAAATGGCTACCCAACTAAGGGGTATAAAATAATCACCAACCAATAATATTAAGGTTTACCTCTTTGTCGGGCTACTCAATTCCAATTTCGAAGCATACAATCAACAGCCTTTCATCTTCTAACTTGTACTTCAATCCGTAACTCAAATCAACTCCTATAGCTTTCTGGTAATCTGTACAAAATTTACAATGCCAACAACAAATACCAGATTAAATTTTTAGTTTCCGTCCATATTCTTTATACTAGATTTCCTTCTTTCTTTTAGTCCATCAAAGTGCTATTGAATTCTATCCAATCCAACTGTCCAAGTAATTAACAATCAACTTAACCAAATTATTCGATTTTAATACAATTGTTTTTTTGCTAAATTCAGTTAATATTCAATATTGATCTTTACTGGGATCTTATATACTTTAAAATCAATTAGTTAATATTCGGTTAACTTCTATTATTACTCATTCGATTTCAAATCCCTAATCTATTCGATTTATTTTCATTACTATATTCATTTGCACCACTTAATCAAGTTAAGTCATATTTCGTATTCCATTTAACAAATGACCAACCAACAATGCATAATCCACTTAATCAAATCAAACAATTTATATTTAACTAAATTTCCAGACTCCAAATCTATTTTGTTGATTCCAATATCTTTATCTCCACTTAAACGAGTTATGATCCATTTCCATATTCAATTAACTATTTGAATTCCTTCCATTAGTTTACTTCCATTTCAGAATCCAATTTCTGATCCATTTTAATTCAAAATTAAAATTCTCATTTAGTAATTTCATGTTGAAATTACCCCTTGCTAAAAAAATTAAATTCAATTTGAATTCAACATGAATTCTATTTAAATCAACCAATATCATACTAATTTGATAATTATTCCTTTTCTATATAAAAATATAGTTTGGGCAAAATTATTTCATTTGACCCTCTTTACAAAACAATATCATGTCCATTGTCAATTCAAAATTGAACCGAACAAATAACACAATACAAAACATTTTAATAAAATATACAAATACGCTCTCTTGTATATATACACTCAACTCAATCTAGGGTATTACTAACCCCATCTCTATCGAGTTACAACACAGAGCCAAGGTGTAACACCCCTAAGTCCCACATCGTGGAAGCCTGTGTGAAGTTGGTACCTATATAGTAGAGCCCATCTCTTACTAACACCAAGGCCTAGTGATGGAAAACCCTACACCTGAGAGGTGGCAAAGTAGGGACAATATCAGTGTTAGTAGGGAGGTTGGCTCAGTCTGTGTGGGAACGTCATGTGTTGGCGGATCTCGAAACTTAGCCAAGGCCTTTTGAGGAACAGAACCCCACACCTATACGATGGCTAAGTTGGGGACAATATCTTGCGTGAACTGAGATCTGTAACAGCCCGCACCTCCGTTCATGCAAGATGATGTCCCCAACTTAGCCACCGTATAGATGTGGGATTTTGTTCCTCAAAAGGCCTCGGCGTTAGTAAGAGATGGGCTCTACTATATAAATACTCACTTCACACAGGCCTCCATGATGTGGGACTTAGGGGTGTTACATT
The DNA here is from genome assembly GCA_030737875.1 of Allium sativum. Lineage (NCBI taxonomy): Eukaryota > Viridiplantae > Streptophyta > Magnoliopsida > Asparagales > Amaryllidaceae > Allium > Allium sativum. The sequence goes on from CM060912.1 coordinate 158,351,943, forward strand.
CTCCCCTCCTACAGAGCCCAACGTCCCCGTTGGCTCACAAACACTTCACCCAGGCGCTGTGGTCCACATAGGAGCCATAATTCCAGCTGTGTATTGGCTCTAATACCACTGCAACAGCCCGCAACTCCTTTCACGCAAGATATTGTCCCTAACTTAGCCACCGTATAGGTGTGGGGTTTTGTTCCTTAAAAGGCCTCGGCATTAGTAAGAGATGGGCTCTACTATATAAGTACCCACTTCACACAGGCTTCCACAATATGGGACATAGGGGTGTTACACAAGGTTATTCCTACACCATTGCTCTGATACCACTGTAACGACCTACGGATTTTCGATCCCTAAAATCGGCACAAAACACCATGCCGAACATTCAAGTATCGAAAACACCAGAGCGTTATTAGAAAGAAATTAGAGGGTGAGATAAGAAAGAAAGAAATATTAGAATAGAAAGAATAAGAAGAAGAAACACATCAGAGTCAGAGTCTCACATCGCAGTGGAATAAATACAATATAGAAATATATCTTTATTGTAAAATTGAAATAACACTTACAATCAGAGTACATCTGTCAAGACAATCTGGACAGTTATAATTATCTTTCCTCATAGACTATACACTACGGAATAAATACTAATACGTATGAGCTCCTCCAGCAAGTCTTCTGAACTTCATAATGTCCAATAACCTAAACTTGTACAGCCCGGTCTAACCCGAGCATTACAAACACCGGGCTAGTCTGGTGAACCAGAGTGAGAAAAACACACTAAGTTTAAGGGGATCATCCAACTTGATTTTTAAGTTTCAAAATCTTTTCGAAAGAAAAGGATAATCATAAGACCAAATGCACACATAAATACGGACGGTTTTTTCATTACGATAACCCAAAACATTTTGAAATCATATATATCTTCTAATATTATAATAGTGTCTAAATACAAATAAATAGAATCTAGCGGAACGCTAGCATCTCACGCTCAATATATATAGTATACAATCAAAACCGCGGGAGCTTATTGGAGGTTGGATTCAGACTATGACAAGGTATGGAACCATCTACCGATAGTGTATCTCTAGAGAGGAATACATTGGTTTCAACAAGAACGTCTTGCAACCCGGCCCACACATGACTAACCACTCATTTCTCTTGAGTGTATCGAATATATTGTCACCTATGGTGTAGCGACCCGAACTTCCCCGGTGAGGAAAGCCCGGATAGCGTTGAGGACAAGACCAATCAGAACGCAGACAGAAGAACATTTCATTGTATATTACAACAATTCCATCAGATTCAAGGATATACATAGTATGAATAAATGTTATACAACAAATACCAGAGATTACAATAAATTAAATTTAAATACATCGCAGCGGAAAATAATACAAAACACAACTGAAAGAGATATACGGATACAGAGCTTTCCGGATATCATTCCAGCTGTAAACCAGGTTCCTGTGAATATAAATCTGCAAAACCAAAACTACTAGTTGCCCGTGTAGAAAATAGGGGCACCAAGAGTTTAGGTTAAAACAATAAACTCCAGGTCAGTCATGTGACTGGTGTGAGAACTAAAACAGTTATTTAAAACTTTACTTTAAAAGAGAGTAATTCAAGGGACCACGCCGTATAACACGGAACGGGTTTCCTCCCAAGAATACTAGTGCATATAACAAAACAGCGCAATGCTTTTTGGAAAAATGAAGCTATTATAAGACCCAAGTCCCATCACACAATGCAACGCAAGCCAGAGGATAGGGTTTTCCCTTATAATAGCCAAACATGCTTGGTACGCTTAAAACAAATCATTTGATACTATCATAAGTGTATAGTGTCAAAACAATTCAAATCATAAATATCAATCATAGGCGGCATGGGTACCATCTATCATGTCGCCATACTAGGCACTACAAACAAAACCGCAATATCACGTATTGGAAATTGGATTTCCGTCATGAGTCGAGGCAAGGGGCAAGCTCCTCTCCGATTCTATACACTCTAGCAAATGCCTCGGGACCGCACACAGCAATCCCTGGATCCTCCAAGGCCGGTCCTCTCTTACTTTTGAGGATTGGCAATTCCTGGACACACGTTTCCCAGTCCTTACAGACCTATATCCGAGGCGCCTCACATTCCAACAACCACACAGGTGAAAAGTATATAAATGTCAGGGCTGGTAGGTCACTGACACCACCATAGCTAGAAAGAAACGTCGTGCACTCCTTGGGTCCTTCTCCCATTTTTGACTCATACCGGGGTGTGAGGCTCGCGAATCCACGTTATACACAAAGCTACGTCACACAGACCATGCTTTGATCATCAACCACAAGACTTTGCTTTTCAACAGAAGCCTTGATCAATAGCCTCTTACGCGTGCCACACTGGCAATTCACTCCATGCAACTGATGTCCAACGATATACAACCTTTGAGCTCGTACGTCTCAGAGAAGGGCGTTAAGCAAGAGTATAAATTCTCCGCCGCCAAACAGGTGTATATTTAATAGAGATCAATCAACAAGGAATAAAATCCAATGTCAGATACACAATCCATTTACAAGTTCGTCCTGGGTCTGAACGAAACCGGAGGCACTTTCCTCGCATATCCATCGAACTCCAAGTACGTCTGGACGATCACCAACTGTTTCCCTCATCTAAGGTGTACAGCCCAATCAAGATCATCAGTAATCACCCAAACGATGTGAAGACTTCCGGTCTTCAACCACCGTCTTCATCTTCGACATCTTGTCGAATCGGTTATTCAGAATGGGTATAAACCCGGCCTTTCTGAATAACCCACATATATGATAAACAAATGTTACACAAACACAACAAATGCCTCATTCCAATTCAGAATATTTTTTTATTCACAAAATCACATTCTTAGGGAATAGGTTCCCATTAATTTTATCAAAGATAAATTCTTCTAAATTTATTCTTTAATCTTCCTTTGGATATCATTTCAAACCATATTATCGTTTTCCAAACTAGTCGGGATTAGCGAACCACACCGAAGTAATTATTTATTTTATTGCCCAATCCCAACCTATTCATCCCATGGAGAAAAACTGGTAATACTCCATATCCAACACCACGGTGTTATCGGTAAAGTTAATTACCATTTCACGTTCAAATCTAATTAATGATTTAACTATCGCTTTGGAGCAAAACTAGTGATACTCCATTCTCGATCACTTTTCAGATTTGATAATTTAAATTATCAATTCACTTTCCAATCTAATTATAGATTCATTAAAACTCCACTTAGTTTTAATCTTCTCAAAAATCAATAATCTGTCTTTAACTGGGTTAAAGAACCAATGTCACCTAGAACACGATCCACGATAAACCCAAATCACATTTGATATTAAATACAAGGCTCTGAATAGAAAATATACCGGCTTATATTCAATATCAAATTCTGAAACCAACAAATATCGTATTGGAAATAACGATATAAAATATATCTTTCAAATTCCCATAACAATATTTGTATAATCACGAAATCCAACATCGAAATATTCCGAAGATAATTTCGATTCAAATCCAGTCCACTTTATATATATTGGAAATTCTGGTTATTTTCAAAACCAATTCAAATTCAAATTATTTATTTCAAAAATAAATTGATTTTAGTTCTGGTTCAAAACTAGTTCATCTCGATAAAAATCTATTTTTATCTTTTCAAACGTGGAGTTTTTCATCCTAGTTCTTTCCAATTCACATATTATGATTTTACACAAATTATAGATATTTTTAATAATTTTATCAAGGCCCGTACAGTCGAATTCCATCAACGGCCATCGAACTGCACTTACAGCGACCTTTTCCAAATTTGATTTGGACATAATTCCAAATCCAACGGTTAGATTTCAAATTTCTATTATTCATTGGAAAGCTCTTTTCGATACGAACCCAACAATTCCGGTTTTAGGAGAATCCGACGGTCGGATCTCCCGCAACGTCAATTCGAAGTCAATGGTCGAAATTCACGAACTGTCGCGGCGCGGCGCGTTCTATTCAGGCCATTATATATATATATATATTATATACATATATATATATTATATTTCATCGATTTCCTTTTTAAAACATATTTTATAAATTGTTTTAAGTTCATTTTCAAAACCATTTCAACTCTATATTCAATTTCAAATCAAAATTGAATATTTCATATCATTACTATGTAAATGATAATATTTTCAAAACGTTATATTTTGAAATCACTACCTTTTCTATATTCATTATAAAAATGAATATAATCGATATAAATATCGTTCACGTCAAAATAGCGCAACTCTAATTAACACGGCTTTATATATTTCAATAAATTCGTTATTCTATTCAACAAATGAATATTTATTCTATTCAACACATGAATCTACATATCCTTCAACACATGACTAATCTAAACACATGAGTACTGTCAACACACGACTAATTTTGTTATGTAATACATTTTATAAAATTTTGGTATCTATCGTTTGATTTCTAATCAGACTCCAACTGTAAAGTGGTTCTAATCTTAAAATGATAAAGATGTAAATTTTAATGTTAAAATATTTTACTCAACACATAAATAGTTTCAACACATGAACATCGTCAACACATGACAATTATTATATTCAACACATGAATTTTCTTTTATAATATTTATTATTTTCCTGATTGGAATGAGGCCCAATCAATTACCATATAACGTTAATTATATGGATTCAACACAACACATGTATATAATAGCAATGATAAACAATCAACCATCATCCAAAGTGCACCACACAACTGCATAAGCATCAAATATAAATAATTAATGCTTACACAGTCTGTCGACCAATCGATCGACATACAATTAAATAATTGGGATTAGTGTACGCCAAATATCATCCCAACACCCGTGTGGGGTTTCAAATCAACAAACACATATTTTTATTTGTGCAGTTGGGCGATGTGTAAAATTTATCATCCCAATCAATATCAGTCAAATCAGTGTATACAAACAAATCGACCGATTTGTTTATAAATATTCATTTATTCACATTCACGATAAAAATTATATTTTCAACGATAATTAATTTATTTCAACCATCTACAATTTATTATCGATTTCACATCAACATCACAAACAAATTTCACAACACATCAAACAAACATACAAGTCGTCCATGGTCTGTGGACGACGGGTGTCGGGTGCTACTAAACACCGTCTGCATCCTAGTATATATTTTAACTGGAAAAACAAAATTAAAAGGTGAGAAGTTCTCACAGAGGGTTCCACTCCGCCGTGCTTTGCTTTTGAACTGCTGAACCGTCTGGATCTGCTTGAAATTCCAATGCAGTTCTTTTCACGCTGTTCAAATAATTTTTTTTATTGCTTCATTCAATAAATAAAAATCATATTTTTATTTCTACTATATATATTTTTACAACGCTTCTTCTATATAAAAATTATATTTCTATATTTCTTCTTCATATGCAAACATCGAATTTTTATATCATCGCTATAAAAATCATATTTTTATTTCAACATTTATATAATAAAAATCAGATTTTTATTTCGTTACTTATATAAAGATAAGATTTTTATATTCTCTATTATATAAAAATCATATTTCTAATACTTCTACTTTATAAAAATTATATTTTTATATTTCACATATGATAAAAATCATATTTTTATTCTTGTAATGTTCATACAAAAATCACATTTTTATTCTCTACGTTATATAAAAATTATATTTTTAACTCGCTACTTAATATATGAAGATTTCATTTTTCTATTGCTAACCAATATATAAAGATTTCATTTTTCTTATGAAAAATCATTTTTTTCCTTCTATTAAAAATCGTTTCTTTTGCTATGAAAAATCATTTCTTTTTATTTGTGAAAATCCAAACTCTTTATATTTAAAGATCCAACCTTTTTATTTATAAAAATCCAACCTTTTTATTTATAAAAATCCAACCTTTATGTCAAAATCATATATATAACAATCCACTTTTTCTTCGCTATATGAATATTTAAAAATCGATTTTTTCTTTCAAATACAATTCTAATTTTCCTTCATATAAAAATTTAATTTTTCTTCATATAAAAATCAAAATTTTCTTCATATAAAAACCTAATTTTTCTTCATATAAAAACCTAATTTTTAACCAATTAAAAAATCTAAACTTCGACTAATTAAAAATCTCAGTTTTAGCTGATTGAAGATCTCGGTTTTAGCTAATTAAAATAAAAAAAGAAAAACGAGGACTCACTGTTTTTCCGATCCATGGAGGGGCTTTGCGGTCTTCAGGCGGGGGTGTGGGCGTCTGCGCGTTGGCCAGGTGTGTCAGAACAGTGCTCGACGAAGCTGGGCTGGTGCAGGCGGGTCTGAGCGTGGCGCGTGCTTCGAGCTTGCGGTCCAGGGAGGGTTCGAAGAGGTGGTTGGGTGCGAGGTGGCGTCGGCTTCGCGAGTTCGAGGGGGGTTGGAAGCTGGAGGGCGATGGTCGACAAGAGGGGGTGGGCGATGACATGAGACGGCGATGGAAGGGGGCGACGAGCTGCTGAGGAGGGATCAATTTCCTTTTTCAATTGGGGGCGCAGTTTCTAACGGGTTGACCCCGTATAATCATTGACTTAAGGTTATAAAGGGGAGATAGGATTTTATATATTATATATATTAATATTTAATTTCAAATTTACTTTGTTAATGTTTCGACCTCCAAATCGTACCTACCGACTGTCGCCTCTAGCTAATTACCCCCATTCCGAACACAATGGGATATGTTTCGTAAGGCAATTATATGGTTTCGATCAGTTTCCATCAAATTCAAAATATAAATCTGTATATATTGAATTTGAACGCGCATTTCAATTTACCGGGGCTACATACGAACTCTAAAAATTCCAGAAAAATATTTTCTAGCTTCGTATTAACGATACGGTCCTAATAAAACTAGTTTCGTCGAATTCTGAGACCGTTGAAAAAATGGCCATTTTCCAGTTGATTAAAATCAGCTGAAACTGGTCAAACGCGTTTTCCTTTGCCACGCTCACATATTGATTCGAAAAATTATGAAATTCGAAACCTAGCAATAACTTGACATCACGGATCCAACAAAAGTGGTTTCGTTGAAATCCGAAGCCGTTTGCAAAATGGCTATTTTCGAGGGCCGAAATTCCATAGCGACTATTCTAAAATTTCAACTGGACATATCTTTTGATCCCCGCTATGAAATTTCGATTTTTTGGATTCGTTGGAAAGATATTCTCAATTAGATCCTATTATTTTTGGTTTCGCCAAAATCCGGTTTATTTTGCACCCGGTATGTTCAATTGAAATTTGAAATCGAATTATCGAACTATCGCGCCATTTTCAATTCCTTTTATAATTATATATAATTATTTATATTATAACGACGACGTGTATAAATATACGTTCGAATTCTATTCAGAATAAATTTCTCGTCGATATTATTTAAAATAATCCATTAAATATTCAAAATTCGCTAAAATTGCCAAAATAAAAATTTTAAACTGGCTCGCATTTCCGGGTTATTACAATCTCCCCCACTTAAAACTTTTCGTCCCCGAAAAGGAACGAAGCCGAAAGTTGTTTAACTAATCAACTCAACTTCCTTTGTTTTCTTTACGGCTTAAGTTCTTCAACCTTTCAGTTTCTAAGAACTTTTCAAAATTTTCAAATATTTGGCTAACACCCTAAATTTCCGAAAAATTTCGTCATAACCTCCCCTGCACCGGGAGCACCGGGAAAATCCCGAAATTACCATACAGGCCCTCTGATCTCAAAAAGAAAAAGAAAAAGCCAAGTGGCTAGCCAATCGGCTCATAAAATCATCATCAGCCAAACAAAACAGTAAATTATGGTAAACATGTACCTATTTGTCAAGCATAAAATTTTATTCTTCTGCTCTAGCCTCTTTGCTATGACCTGTTAAATGTAAATACATGTATATGCAAGCAAATGCGACTAATTTTCAATACAATTCACTATTCGGTTCAATTTGGCATAACGGTTAAAAATTATCAAACAAATAAACAAACAACACAACCATCAATCAATTAGTGAATTAACGTTTCAAATTCATAACTTTGATATATATACAGAAAATCATGTTTTTGATGCCAAATCACAACAATAAACCTATCTAGTTTTGGTTCTCACACCAGTCTAATGGAAATATACAGATATCACACCTTCGAAACATGAACATAAATATTGGTGATGGAGCTCCATCATCAAAATCATCTCCGAGTGACTAGAGCGTGACTCTATATCTATCTAGTATATAAAAATTTCGAATATACGTTCATGACGCGTATATGCAAAATCTTTATATACTGGATTGTCCAAATTCAAAATAAATAAATATTCAAATACGTATAAAACGATTTAAATTTCAAAACAAAATTTGTTTTCAATTTTTTTTTTAAAATATACTCTTCACACTCGTTCTAGGATACTACTGATCCCATTTCTAACGAGTTATTCTAATTGGATATTACTAATCCAATGTCTGATGAATTCTTTGGTATGGTTCTAATGTGTCTTGTTCTCGAGCTCTATAAACCAAAGCTCCGATACCAAACTATAGCGACCCGAACTTCCCCGGTGAGGAAAGCCCGGATAGCGTTGAGGACAAGACCAATCAGAACGCAGATAGAAGAACATTTCATTGTATATTACAACAATTCCATCAGATTCAAGGATATACAGAGTATGAATAAATGTTATACAACAAATACCAGAGATTACAATAAATTACATTTAAATACATCGCAGCGGAAAATAATACAAAACACAACGGAAAGAGATATACGGATACAGAGCTTTTCGGATATCATTCCAGCTGTAAACCAGGTTCCTGTGAATATAAATATGCAAAACCAAAACTACTAGCTGCCCGTGTAGAAAATAGGGGCACCCAGAGTTTAGGTTAAAACAATAAACTCCAGGTCAGTCATGTGACTGGTGTGAGAACTAAAACAGTTATTTAAAACTTTACTTTAAAAGAGAGTAATTCAAGGGACCACGCCGTATAACACGGAACGGGTTTCCTCCCAAGAATACTAGTGCATATAACAAAACAGCGCAATGCTCTTTGGAAAAATGAAGCTATTGTAAGACCCAGGTCCCATCACACAATGCAACACAAGCCGGAGGATAGGGTTTTCCCTTATAATAGCCAAACATGCTTGGTACGCTTAAAACAAATCATTTGATACTATCATAAGTGTATAGTGTCAAAACAATTCAAATCATAAATATCAATCATAGGTGGCATGGGTACCATCTATCATGTCGCCATACTAGGCTCTACAAATAAAACCGCAATATCACGTATTGGAAATTGGATTTCCATCATGAGCCGAGGCAAGGGGCAAGCTCCTCTCCGATTCGAGACACTCTAGCAAATGCCTCGGGACCGCACACAGCAATCCCTGGATCCTCCAAGGCCGGTCCTCTCTTACTTTTGAGGATTGGCAATTTCTGAACACACGTTTCCCTGTCCTTACAGATCTATGTCCGGGACGCCTCGCATTCCAACAACCACACAGGTGAAAAGTATATAAATGTCAGGGCTGGTAGGTCACTGACACCACCATAGCTAGAAAGAAACGTCGTGCACTCCTTGGGTCCTTCTCCCGTTTTTAACTCATAGCGGGGTGTGAGGCTCGCGAATCCACATTATACACAAAGCTACGTCACACAGACCATGCTTTGATCAGCAACCACAAGACTTTGCTTTTCAACAGAAGCCTTGATCAATTGCCACTTACGCGTGCCACACCGGCAATTCACTCCATGCGACTGATGTCCATCGATATACAACCTCTGAGCTCGTACGTCTTAGAGAAGGGCGTTAAGCAAGTGAATAAATTCTCCGCCGCCAAACAGGTGTATATTTAATAGAGATCAATCAACACAGAATAAAATCAAATGTTAGACACACAATCCATTTACAAGTTCGTCCTGGGTCTGAACGAAACCGGAGGCACTTTCCTCGCATATCCATCGATCTCCAAGTACGTCTGGACGATCACCAACTGTTTCCCTCATCTTGGGTGTACAGCCCAATCGAGATCATCAGTAATCACCCAAACGATGTGAAGACTTCTGGTCTTCAACCACCGTCTTCATCTTCGACTTCTCGTCGAATCGGTTATTTAGAATGGGTATAAACCCGACCTTTCTGAATAACCCACGTATATGATAAACAAATGTTACACAAACACAACAAACGCCTCATTCCAATTCAGAATATTCTTTTATTCACAAAATCACATTCTTAGGGAATAGGTTCCCATTAATTTTATCAAAGATAAATTCTTCTAAATTTATTCTTTAATCTTCCTTTGGGTATCATTTCAAATCATATTATGGTTTTCCAAACTAGTCGGGATTAGCGAACCACACCGAAGTAATTATTTATTTTATTGCCCAATCCCAACCTATTCATCCCATGGAGCAAAACTGGTAATACTCCATATCTAACACCACGGTGTTATCGGTAAAGTTAATTACCATTTCACGTTCAAATCTAATTAAGGATTTAACTATCGCTTTGGAGCAAAACTGGTGATACTCCATTCTTGATCACTTTTCAGATTTGATAATTTAAATTATCAATTCACTTTTCAATCTAATTAAAGATTCATTAAAACTCCACTTAGTTTTAATCTTCTCAAAAATCAATAACCTGTCTTAAACTAGGTTAAAAAACCAATGTCACCTTGAACACGATCCACGATAAACCCAAATCACATTTGATATTAAATACAAGGCTCTGAATAGAAAATATACCGTCTTATATTCAATATCAAATTCTAAAACCAACAAATATCGTATTGGAAATAACGATATAAAATATATCTTTCAAATTCCCATAACAATATTTGTATAATCACGAAATCCTACATCGAAATATTCCGAAGATAATTTCGATTCAAATCCAGTCCACTTTATATATATTGGAAATTCTGGTTAATTTCAAAACTAATTCAAATTCAAATTATTTATTTCAAAAATAAATTGATTTTAATTCTGGTTCAAAACTAGTTCATCTCGATAAAAAACTATTTTTATCTTTTCAAATGTGGAGTTTTTCATCCCAGTTCTTTCCAATTCACATATTATGATTTTACACAAATTATAGATATTTTTAATAATTTTATCAAGGCCCGTACAGTCGATTTCCATCAACGGCCATCGAACTGCACTTACAGCGACCTTTTCCAAATTTGATTTGGACATAAGTCCAAATCCAGCCATTAGATTTCAAATTTCTACTATTCCTTGGAAAGCTCTTTTCGATACGAACCCAAAGGTTCCGGTTTTAGGAGAATTCGACGGTCGGATCTCCCACACCGTCAATTCGAAGTCAATGGTCGAAATTCACGAACTACCGCGGCGCGGCGCGTTCTATCCAGGCCATTATATATATATATATATATATATATATATATATATATATATATATATATATATATTTCATCGATTTCCTTATTAAAACGTATTTTATTAATCGTTTTAAATTCGTTTTCAAAACCATTTCAACTCTATATTCAATTTCAAATCAAAATTGAATATTTCATATCATTACTATGTAAATGATAATATTTTCCAAACATTATATTTTTAAATCACTACCTTTTCTATATTCATTATAAAAACGAATAAAATCGATATAAATATCGTTCACGTCAAAATAGCACAACTCTAATCAACGCGGCTTTATATATTTCAATAAATTCGTTATTCTATTCAACAAATGAATATTTATTCTATTCAACACATGAATCTACATTTCCTTCAACACATGAATAATCTAAACACATGAGTACTGTCAACACACGACTAATTTTGTTATGTAATATATTTTATAAAATTTTGGTATCTATCGTTTGATTTCTAATCAGACTCCAACTGTAAAGTGGTTCTAATCTTAAATATGATAAAGATGTAAATTTTATTGTTAAAATATTTTACTCAACACATAAATAGTTTCAACACATGAACATCGTCAACACATGACTATTTTTATATTCAACACATGAATTTTCTTTTATAATATTTATTATTTTCCCGATTGGAATGAGGCCCAATCAATTACCATATAACGTTAATTATATGGATTCCATACAACACATGTATATAATAGCAACGATAAACAATCAACCATCATCCAAAGTGCACCACACAACTGCATAAGCATCAAATATAAATAATTAATGCTTACACAGTCTGTCGACCAATCATTCGACATACAATTAAATAATTGGGACTAGTGTACGCCAAATATCATCCCAACACCTGTGTGGGGTTTCAAATCAACAAACACAGATTTTTATTTGTGCAGTTGGGCGATGTGTAAAATTTATCATCCCAATCAATATCAGTCAAATCAGTGTATATAAACAAATCGGCCGATTTGTTTATAAATATTCATTTATTCACATTCACGTTAAAAATTATATTTTCAACGATAATTAATTTATTTCAACCATCTACAATTTATTATCGATTTCACATCAACATCACAAACAAATTTCTCAACACATCAAACAAACATACAAGTCGTCCATGGTCTGTGGACGATGGGTGTCGGGTGCTACTAAACACCGTCTTCATCCTAGTATATATTTTAACTGGAAAAACAAAATTAAAAGGTGAGAAGTTCTCACAGAGGGTTCCACTCCGCCGTGCTTTGCTTTTGAACTGCTGAACCGTCTGGATCTGCTTGAAATTCCAATGCAGTTCTTTTCACGTTGTTCAAATAATTTTTTTTTATCGCTTCATTCAATAAATAAAAATCATATTTTTATTTCTACTTTATATATTTTTACAGCGCTTCTTCTATATAAAAATTATATTTCTATATTTCTTCTTCATATGCAAACATCGAATTTTTATATCATCGCTATAAAAATCACATTTTTATTTCAACATTTATATAATAAAAATCAGATTTGTATTTCGTTACCTATATAAAGATAAGATTTTTATATTCTCTATTATATAAAAATCATATTTCTAATACTTCTAATTTATAAAAATTAAATTTTTATATTTCACATATGATAAAAATCATATTTTTATTCTTGTAATGTTCATACAAAAATCGCATTTTTATTCCCTACGTTATATAAAAATTATATTTTTAACTCGCTACTTCATATATGAAGATTTCATTTTTCTATTGCTAACCAATATATAAAGATTTCATTTTTCTTATGAAAAATCATTTTTTTCCTTCTATTAAAAATCGTTTCTTTTGCTATGAAAAATCATTTCTTTTTATTTGTAAAAATCCAAACTCTTTATATTTAAAGATCCAACCTTTTTATTTATAAAAATCCAACCTTTTTATTTATAAAAATCCAACCTTTATGTCAAAATCATATATATAACAATTCACTTTTTCTTCGCTATATGATTATTTAAAAACCGAATTTTTCTTTCAAATACAAATCTAATTTTCCTTCATATTAAAATCTAATTTTTCATCATATAAAAATCAAATTTTTCTTCATATAAAAACCTAATTTTTCTTCATATAAAAACCTAATTTTTCTTCATATAAAAACCAAGTTTTTAACCAGTTAAAAATCTAAACTTCGCCTAATTAAAAATCTCAGTTTTAGCTGATTGAAGATCTCGGTTTTAGCTAATTAAAAGAAAAAAGAAAAATTAGAGCTCACTGTTTTTCCCAATCCATGGAGGGGCTTGGCGGTCTTCAGGCGGGGGTGTGGGCGTCTGCTCGTTGGCCAGGTGTGTCCGAACAGTGTTCGACGGAGCTGGGCTGGTGCAGGCGGATCTGAGCATGGCGCGCGCTTCGAGCTCGCGTTTCAGGGAGGGTTCGAAGAGGTGGTTGGGTGCGAGGTGGCGTCGGCTTCGCGAGTTCGAGGGGGTTGGAGGCTGGAGGGCGATGGTCGACAAGAGGGGGTGGGCGATGACGTGGGACGGCGGTGGAAGGGGGCGACGAGCTACTGAGGAGGGATCGATTTCCCTTTTCAATTGGGGGCGCGGTTTCTAACGGGTTGACCACGTATAAGCATTGACCTAGGGTTATAAAGGGGAGATAGGATTTTATATATTATATATATTAATATTTAAATTTCAAATTTACTTTGTTAATGTTTCGACCTCCAAATCGTACCTACCGACTGTCGCCTCTAGCTAATTACCCCCATTTCGAACACAATGGGATATGTTTCGTAAGCCAATTATATCGTTTCAATCAGTTTCCATCAAATTCAATATATAAATCTGTATATATTAAATTTGAACGCGCATTTCAATTTACCGGGGCTACATACGAACTCTAAAAATTCCAGAAAAATATTTTCTAGCTTCGTATTAACGATACGGTCCAAACAAAACTAGTTTCGTCGAATTCTAAGACCGTTGGAAAAATGGCCATTTTCCAGTCGATTAAAATCAACTGAAACTGGTCAAACGCGTTTTCCTTTGCCACGCTCACATATTGATTCAAAAAATTATGAAATTTGAAACCTAGTAATAACTTGACATCACGGATCCAACAAAAGTGGTTTCGTCGAAATCCGAAGCCTTTTGCAAAATGGCTATTTTCGAGGGCCGAAATTCCATAACGACTATTCTGAAATTTCAACTGGACATATCTTTTGATCCCCGCTATGGAATTTCGATTTTTCAGATTCGTTTGAAAGATATTCTCAATTAGATCCTATTATTTTTGGTTTTGCCAAAATCCGGTTTATTTTGCACCTGGTATGTTCAATTGAAATTTGAAATCGAATTATCGAACTACCGCGCCATTTTCAATTCCTTTTATAATTATATATAATTATTTATATTCTAACGACGACGTGTATAAATATATGTTTGAATTCTATTCAGAATAAATTTCTCGTCTATATTAGTTAAAATAATCCATTTTAAATATTCAAAATTCGCTAAAATTGCCAAAATAATTTTTTTAAATTGGCTCGCATTTCCGGGTTATTACATATGGTTGGTAACAACATAACCGTTCCTGGGAGATACAGAAATGAAAAGAAGTAACAAATATGAATATTCTCTAGATGGTGACAATACACACTAATGGGTGCGACCCACATAGCCATGCTGCATGCCCGCTTTTTGTCATTCCTGGTTGTGAGGCTTGAGGTTATAACTTATCTATTGGAACATCTGGCCACCATTATCTTTGAATGCCACATCATCTGTACACATTGTCCTGTGACTGGACAACCGAAGGCACCCTCCTACCACATCCTAGGATCACCCTATAGATTAGTAGCGAGTAGTTCTTGTAACCCATAGACTCGAACCACGACAGAATCACAGTTTATTTTTGGGATCTAACCAGAGATTATAAGAAATACTTCCGTTTTTTGAAGATATGTGGTCTTCAAATGCTCCATCTCGATCATCGTCTGATCTCTTCCACGGTTACGTATTTGTTGGTCGGAATGATTTTCGAATCTAAATTCGATCTCGATCTTTTCATACCAACATTCGTATAGGTCAGTTTTTGATAGTCGATTATTTAACTATCAAAATAAACAATCATTCAACCATAAAATAAAACGAGTTCATTGTTTCAGTAATTAGCATCACTTGGCCTCTTTTTAATTTTCCATCATTAATCGAACCCTTTAAAACTTATTTGAAACAAAGCTTTTTATTTCTTATTTCAAAAATACCATTATATTCAAAATCATCTTATTTAACTTAAACATTTCAAACTTTATTTTATAATACCATTCATCGAAATTCAAATTTTTATTTCTCTCGTATACTCTCGTTTCTAAACTAACATCATTCTTTGGTAATCATGAAGTCGTTCAAGTTGGGGTATTTTATTAACCTCTCAAACCTTGAATTAACAACGTTAAGAAAGATAGAAGTTTATCAATAAAAATCCCACTTCACTATTTACTCCAAATATTTCATGTAACACCCCACGTCCATTAATGTCACTCACAAAGGGAGTGCATTAACTTCCATGGAGGTTTTAAGTGAATATAGAACAGAAAAATTACAACAAGACAGATAATAAGTAGTACTTGGAAATCTAAAACTTTATTTCATTGCAGCGGAAATTAAACATGTTTGTTACATCATAAAACCATAAATCAGAGTCAAGTACAATATCCATCTTGATAAAAAAAATACATAATCCCATTACATAAATAACCATTAAAGAAGATAACAAGCTGGACTTTACTTCAGCGGTCCAAGCTTTCCAAAAGAGAGATAAAGCAATCCAATCAAACTCTGCTAGAACTGGGCCTACCCTGAGGACCTGGAGGGGGGGGGGGAAGATAGAAATGGAGGGAGTCAGACATAAAGTCTGGCGAGTATGATAATTCTAAAAATACAATTATCAAAATAATTAGACTGAGGCATAAGGTGGAAAACAAGGAAATGTCTATGAACTATTGGGTATGGAAGAGCAGATAAAGATAACGTTAAAGGCACACCTAATTACTAACGAATAATTACTACACTACACCACACCAGTCACCCTAAAGGTTGATCCCACTCACCGAACTTAGGAATTATATAAATAGCTTTGTGTACCCCTAGCTGACTACATAGGTGCCGCCTGCCCCTATCTCCGCTAGGTGTACCCCACTACCCACTTTCGATCGGCTCCCTACTCGTAGATACCCGTGCTGGCCCCACAGTGGGGTGTATCACTCCCCTAAAGTGGCAACCCGATACAACTTGAGGATGCACGGCTTATACCTACACGATGCAACAACGTCTTACCTACCAGCCTGGGTCCACACACGCATATGAAACCCGTTGGACTTGCGTTGCCATCGCTAACCCGTTTGGCCTCTTATAGTCAAGCCCAGTATGCGTGTCCCGTCCTCGACTTGGGTCGAGCCCACAAAGATACGTTTGGGTTACTGGTTGAAATGGGCCCCCTTTACTTACCACAAGCTATCCACCTAAGCTTGTCCCCACTAGTACATCCCACTTAACCCTCTTAGTCATGTTCATTCACATGTGTGTTTGGTTAAGTCTTACTAATCGTATTTCAAATGCCACTAAAGGCACCCACTAGATTCCTCATGCCACCCAAGGCACCTACTTAACCCCCATGTCCCACTTCACATGTTTATCTGGTTAAGTATTTCTTAATTCATTCAGGCCATAACCTCATAAAGACCTCTCACATTAGACTGGCATTTATGACAGCTGGATTCGCCGGGCGGGTCCGGGCAGTCTTACACCATAAAAGAGTCTAACCTCGTGTCTTTACAACTGTTATGCTTTAATTTGGGCCTAGGACCTCTCACATTGGGCTGACATTTGTGACTACTGGATTCGCCGGGCGGGTCCGGGCAGTTTTACGTCACAAACGAGTCCAACCTCGTGTCCTAAGCATTGATTATTACTTATAATCTTTTACCCCAGTTTTAATAATTTCCCTATTCAAATTATTAATTAATTCCAATTTTAACGATGTCCATAATTGACTCAATTATGGCCATCCATTTATGGCATGCAAAATCCTATCAATTACACCCCAATTGCTTAATATTAAATCCTTAATATTGCCCCTACCCCACGTTATACGTTCGCTTATTCAATGCAAAATATACGTTTGACTCGAATAGTCTAACTCATAGCACAAAGATAAATTATCACAACATATAGACAAATAAAATAGATCTAATCATAATATGGGTGAAACTTGCATAAAACTACACATGTCATGGATCTAAAGGTGTCAACTTGTTTGGTTAAATGTCACAACTTACATAATATGATCATAACCCAAGTTCATGTATAAACTTGCATATGTGGTTTATGCAACATAATGATGGTGTGAACTAGCATCTAACACATAGAACTCACACCTGTCATAGCATAATTCTAGATCTAAATAGATGTCATAATTCTAGATCTAAATAGATGTCATAAATCTAGATCTAAATAGATGTCATACAATATGTGAGATTATACATACTAATAAATCTAAACTTGCATAGGTACATGTGATTTATCATGTGAATCATCATAGCCCAAATATATATAATCAACATCATGATTCATAAGCTAACTACAACATAATAACATCATGGCTTTGTAACATCGCAACTTAGCATAGAAACTTGCAACATATACAATATCATCATAGCATGATTTACAACATATAGGATATCATCATCACATAACATAGGATTTACAACATACATGATAGCATAAGGTTTACAACAACATATATGACAATTCACATCATTTTATTATGATCCATATCACATCTTAATCTAATTAATTTGCTAATAATCTTGTTAAGATCATCGTACTCACAATTAGAAAAGAAAGAGAGTCTTGATTTGCTTTAGAGTTGAGTAGAATTAGAGTTTTGATTAGCTTTCTTCCTTCTTAGTTGGCGGCAGCTACACTGAGTTCCATGGCGATGGTATGACGGCGGCTATTCTATTTTTCATGTGAATTTAGAGTGAGAGACTACCTAGGTATATATAGAGTTTAAGATTTATTTAGACCGTCAGATCAACTCAGAACTAAACTGAACCGTTAAATTAGCCAACTCAGCCCTAAAGACACATCAGCAGCTCAAGATTGGGCTCTGCCAAAACCTGACCGACTTGACCAGGTCGACACCCAAGTCGACCGCGCAGTCGACCTGGTCTTGGGGGTGTCGACTGCCCAGTCGACCTGGGGTGCTGGGCGGGAAATTTCCCGCCTGGCCTGTTTGACTTCGAATTTTGAATTTTGAATTTTCTGAAACTTCCGATGGCCATATCTCCTTCATACGAAGTCCAAATCACGCAAACTCGGACTCTATTTCAACCAGAATTCCGAGACGAACACAATGGCGCAATCCGTTTCCCACAATTCTCACGTCTGAGATTAGTTATTCTTTAATTTGTGAATATTAATATTAATAGAATTACGGGGTGTTACATTCTCCCCTCCTTAAAGGATTTCGACCCCGAAATCTTCAAGTCAAGAAGAATGTATATCCTAACATCCTATCGTCCATCTACTCAACCATCAAAAACATGCATCCATTGTCCTTATAGACTTCTAATGCTTTCATGTTTAAATGCACAGTGTGTGTATATGTCCGTATCTAATGCAAAATCAGGCGGTCCACTGATTCAGTTGACCTCCTTAATGCAAATCATGATAGTGCCATGCGTCCATTATGTATGCAAAAGTTCCTTAATGCTACATATTATCTCTATATGCGTGCACAATCATCATATGAATGCAGCATCCATATGATAAAAAAAAATCCTCATACATCCATTCTACTAAATACATCCATATATATGCAATATGCAATATGAAGTGACTGAGCCGATCTAGTGCCTAATAGTGTGTGTATATGCGTCCACGAGCAACCACTAACAAACACTTGCATCCACTTTGCATCCATCATACATAACATGTCTCAAACACATGTTTCAACCATAGGATTATCCTAACTAAAGGTCAAAGATACTAGCGAGAGGACATATTAAAGATAAGATAAGTACAAGCTAAGCGATAAAGGAGAAATTAAAAGAAATACCCTCAAAAATAAAAGGGTAAAATGAATGCATCTTCTCTTCCGTTTCCCTAGTAGCGTTGCTCTCATCATCTCCCCATTGTACTTTGACTAGTCTGACCTCTTGATTTCTCAGCTTCTTAATCTCTGACCCAAGAATGCGCGTAGGAGCTCGTCGAATCGTCGCATCACGCTCTATCTCCACCTCTCTAAGCAAGTCCGGCTCTACCACCTCCGCGGTCTCGTGTAGGCACTTCCTCAAATGTGATACGTGGAATACGTCGTGTACACCACTAAGTCTCTCAGGAAAATCCACTCTATACACCATCTGCCCAATCTTCTCGTTAATAGGAAACGACCCTATGAACCTTGGTGCTAATTTCCCGACGGACCCAAAGCGAACAACGTTCTGTAATGGAGACGCTTTGTTAAAGACCATGTCCCCAACATCAAACTCAAGAGCTGTCCTCCTCTTATCTGCATAAGAATTCTGCCTATCTTGCGCTGCTTTCATCCTTCTTCGAATCAAATCAATCTTCTCTGAAGTCTCTCTAATCATATCGGGCCCAAGTAAGATCTTATCCGTAGATTCCCACCAACATGTAGGTGAACGTCAAGGTCGTCCATAAAGAGCTTCGAAAGGTGCCATGCCAATGCTGGACTGAAAGCTATTATTATATGTGAACTCCACCAATGGAAGATGCTCTTCCCATGTACCCCCAAAGTCTAGGATACATAGCCTCAAAAGGTCCTCTAGAATACGATTCACCCTCTCGGTTTGGCCGTCCGTCTGAGGATGATATGCGGTGCTCAAACATAACTGAGTCCCTACCGCTTCTTGTAAGCTCCTCCAAAATTCGCTAGTGAAGATAGGATCGCGGTCGCTTACTATGCTAGAAGGAACACCATGCAAACGAACTATCTCTCGGACGTATACAGAAGCTAACCATGGAGCAGTCCTCTTACTCTTCACGGGAATGAAATAGGTGCTTTTAGTAAGTCTATCTACTATAACCCAAATCCCCATATTACCCTTCCTTGATCTTGGTAATCCCTCCACAAAGTCCATCGAGACACTTTCCCATTTCCATAGTGGAACCTCCAATGGGTGAAGTAACCCACCGGGTTTCTTTTGCTCCGCTTTTACTTGTTAGCACACCAAGCATCTAGCGACATGCTCGGCCACATCCCTCTTCATACTGGCCCAAAATAAAACTCGCTTCATGTCTTTGTACATCTTATCCCCGCCGGGATGAATGGTCATCTTCGAACGATGTGCATCATCAAGAATAGTCTTCCTCAAGTCCTTGTCTCGTGGTACACAAAGTCTACTATCCCTACGTAACCAACCCTTATCATCTAGGGTATACCTACGGAGATGGCTTGATGACTCCCCTCTTTTGAGCTTCTCCACTAACTCAACCAACTGTGGGTCGTCTCGCTGTGCCTCACCAATCCGTCCCAAAAGCGTAGGCATGACCTCCAAGGATGCTAGCAAACCGGGTACAAAGTCAACGGAAGGTCTAAAATCAAATATAAAGATGAATTCTAAGTTTCGCCGTTCAACAAACAACGGACTCAAGGACAACCTTTTCCTACTTAAGGCATTTGCCACCACGTTACCCTTGCCAGGGGTAGATGCTATTTCGAAGTCGTAGGACGCTAAGAATTCCATCCACCTTTGCTGTCTTTAATTCAAGTCCCTCTAAGAGAATAAGTATTTTAAAGATTTGTGGTCAGTGAATAATTCGAATTTCTCGCCAAGAAGATAATGGCGCCAAGACTCAAGCGCAAAAACAATTGCGGCCAACTCTAGGTCATGCGTGGGGTAATTCTTCTCATGCACCCTCAACTGCCTTCCACCATAGGCTATTACCCTACCCTTTTGCATTAAGACTGCACCTAGACCTGTCCCACAAGCATCGGTATAAACAGTAAATGGCTTACTCTCGTCTGGCAGCACTAAGACTGGAGCTGAGGTCCAAGCTCTCTTCAAACGTTGGAACGCATCATCACAATCTACGTCCCATGTGAAAACTAGGTTCTTCTTCGTCAGGCGTGTCAATGGAGCTGATATCTTTGCGAAGTCTTTGATAAACTTCCTATAGTAGCCAGCCAACCGCAAGAAACTTCTCACTTCGGTAGCATTTTTAGGGACCTTCCAATCTTGGATGGCCACCACCTTTGCGGGATCCACAGCTATCCCTTCTTTGGAAACCACGTGCCCTAAGAATCGCACTTCCTCTCTCCAGAAGTGACTCTTAGTAAATTTAGCTTTAAGGTTATGCGCTCGTAGAGTCTCCAACACTTCCCTAAGATGTAGGGCATGCTCTTCTTCATTCTGAGAAAAGATCAAGATGTCGTCTACAAAGACCACCATGAATTTATTAAGGTACTCCCTAAACACCCTACTCATCAAATCAACAAAGTATGCGGGGGCGGTTGTCAAACCGAAGGGCATCACTAGCCATTCATAGAAATCGTCCGAAGTCCTAAAGGCAGTCTTGTCTATGCTATCCTCAGCCACTCTCAACTGATGGAAACCAGTGGCTAAGTCCAACTCCGAAAACACTGAGGCGCCAACTAACTGATCGAAGAGATCGTCAATCCTCTGCAGTAGGTGTCTGTTCTTCTTAGTAAGCTTATTAAGTTCTCTATAGTCCACACACAGTCTAAGGGACCCATCCGACTTCGTGGCAAATACTACTGGAGCACCCCACTCCGATATACTACGTCTTATGAACCCCTTCTCAAGCAACTCCTTCACTTGCTTATTGAGTTCCCTCCTTTCACGAGGAGCCATGTGGCGTACTGGCAAAGATACTGGTTTTGCATTATCCACAAGATATATTCGAAAATCTATCTCCCGCTTCGGAGGCAAGCCCTTCACCTCCTCAAACACATCCGAGTATTCTTGGACCACTCTAACAGATCGTAGATTCTCCACAGACGCGTCAAGCGATTCTAGATAACTTAGCATAACGGAATTTATGGGATTACAAAAGATTTTGAGAGTGATGCCAAGGCGAGTCATGAGCCTAACTACTCTCCTTTCACAATCAAGAACGGCCCCATTTCTGGATAACCAATCCATTCCTAAAATTAGCCCATAGCCCGTGAAGCCCAAAACATAAGCGTCACATCTAAACTCAACGCTAAGTATAGAAATTTTCAAATCCAAACATATCATGGACAAATAAGCTGAGCCCCCAATTGGATTCGAAACAACTAAGGGATCCTCTATTAAACTGGTGTTTAAGTGCAGTGATTCAACTAATGATGTAGAGATAAACGAATGTGATGCGCCCGAATCGAATAAGGTACGGACAGGATGATCAAACAGAAAAACTAAGCTTTCAACAGAAATGGTTCTACCTCGTTCTTGCAGCGGTGGGACCGCGAGAGCCTGAACTTGTCCCCTTGCCTGCCCTGGTGCCATAAGAGCCTGCACCTGTCCTCCCGAGGTAGACCCTGCCCTCTGCCCCTTCTTTGGGCAGTCCTTCACTAGATGTCCCGCTTCACCACAGTGAAAACAGCTAGTCTTCTTTTTCTTTCTGCAATCCTTGCTGAGATGGACTGGTGTCCCACAGTTAAAGCATCTTTTCTTTCCTTTGCTATTATTGTCTTTACCAACCTTCTTGTTTTGCTGTTGTGATTTCTTCTGATCCCCTTTCTTCTCGGGTGCCTTATTAGCATTAGCCCCTTTCTCCTCGTGCATGAGTGCCATGTCTACTAGCTTCTCAAAGGTGGCCCCCATAGGGATGTGGGTCATAGCCAACCCCTGCAACGGCTCATTCAAGCCTTTAACGAACCTCAGAGCCTTCTTCTCCGGCGTGTTCACCAAGTCCAAGCCAAACCTTGCTAACTGATTAAATTTTTTGACATATTCTTTCACTGATGAGCTTCCTTGCTTTAATGTCAAGAACCTTTCCATATATAGGTTCTCTTCTGCCCTTGAGAGAAACTTTGCCTCAAACCTACGTCTGAAATCCGCCCAAGAATCAACAGGACGCTCCCCATTAGTGACCTCCCACCAAAATGAGGCCTCTCCCTTCATTAACCAAGCTGCTAATTTGACTTTCCTCCCTTCTTCTACTTCAAAGATTTCTAGCAATTTTTCCACCTCCTTAAGCCAATATCTAGCTTCCACAAACGTTTCTGACTCTTGAAAAGGTTTTCCACCCATAGCCTTAAATTCCTTGCATGTCTTTGCAAAAGTATCAGTGCGAGGAGGGGAAGGAGGAGGAGGAGGAGCGGGTGCAACTGGTGGTGGAGGAACATTGGCTGGACCTGCAGCGGCCCTAGCCTCTAATGAACTCCTATACCATCCTGGTATCGTTACACCGTCCGGAAGGTTAAGATCTTCAGCCATGCTGAAATGAAAAAGGAAAGATTCAAAATGGAGAATTCGAAAGATAAAGATATATGGCTATTAGGGATTATGTTTTTCATAAAAACTTTCCGCTTTAAATTACTCATCAAGACATGTTTTTGAAAACACTTCTTCCAAAAATACTTTAGAAAAATAGTTTTTCTAAAAAAATTATCTGTTCTGGTAACCTTAAGCTCTGATACCACGTGTAACACCCCACGTCCATTAATGTCACTCACAAAGGGAATGCATTAACTTCCATGGAGGTTTTAAGTGAATATTGAACAGAAAAATTACAACAAGACAGATAATAAGTAGTACTTGGAAATCTAAAACTTTATTTCATTGCAGCGGAAATTAAACATGTTTGTTACATCATAAAACCATAAATCAGAGTCAAGTACAATATCCATCTTGATAAAACAAAATACATAATCCCATTACATAAATAGCCATTAAAGAAGAGAACAAGCTGGACTTTACTTCAGCGGTCCAAGCTTTCCAAAAGAGAGATAAAGCAATCTAATCAAACTCCGCTAGAACTGGGCCCACCCTGAGGACCTGGAGGGGGGAAAAAGATAGAAATGGAGGGGGTCAGACATAAAGTCTGGCGAGTATGATAATTCTAACAATACTATTATCAAAATAATTAGACTGAGGCATAAGCTGGAAAACAAGGAAATGTCTATGAACTATTGGGTGTGGAAGAGCAGATAAAGATAACGTTAAAGGCACACCTAATTACTAACGAATAATTACTACACTACACCACACCAGTCACCCTAAAGGTTGATCCCACTCACCGAACTTAGGAATTATATAAATAGCTTTGTGTACCCCTAGCTGACTACATAGGTGCCGCCTGCCCCTATCTCCGCTAGGTATACGCCACTACCCACTTTCGATCGGCTCCCTACTTGTAGATACCCATGCTGGCCCCACAGTGGGGTGTATCACTCCCCTAAAGTGGCAACCCGATACAACTTGAGGATGCACGGCTTATACCTACACGATGCAACAACGTCTTACCTACCAGCCCGGGTCCACACACGCATATGAAACCCGTTGGACTTGCGTTGCCACCGCTAACCCGTTTGGCCTCTTATAGTCAAGCCCAGTATGCGTGTCCCGTCCTCGACTTGGGTCGAGTCCACAAAGATACGTTTGGGTTACTGGTTGAAATGGGCCCCCTTTACTTACCACAAGCTATCCACCTAAGCTTGTCCCCACTAGTACATCCCACTTAACCCTCTTAGTCATGTTCATTCACATGTGTGTTTGGTTAAGTCTTACTAATCGTATTTAAAATGCCACTAAAGGCACCCACTAGATTCCTCATGCCACCCAAGGCACCTACTTAACCACCATGTCCCACTTCACATGTTTATCTTGTTAAGTATTTCTTAATTCATTCAGGCCATAACCTCATAAAGACCTCTCACATTAGACTGGCATTTATGACAGCTGGATTCGCCGGGCAGGTCCAGGCAGTCTTACACCATCAAAGAGTCTAACCTCGTGTCTTTACAACTGTTATGCTTTAATTTGGGCCTAGGACCTCTCACATTGGGCTGACATTTGTGACTACTGGATTCGCCGGGCGGGTCCGGGCAGTTTTACGTCACAAACGAGTCCAACCTCGTGTCCTAAGCATTGATTATTACTTATAATCTTTTACCCCAGTTTTAATAATTTCCCTATTCAAATTATTAATTAATTCCAATTTTAACGATGTCCATAATTGACTCAATTATGGCCATCCATTTATGGCATGCAAAATCATATCAATTGCATCCCAATTTCTTAATATTAAATCCTTAATATTGCCCCTACCCCACGTTATACATTCGCTTATTCAACGCAAAATATACGTTAGACTCGAATAGTCTAACTCATAGCACAAAGATAAATTATCACAACATATAGACAAATAAAATAGATCTAATCATAATGGGGGTGAAACTTGCATAAAACTACACATGTCATGGATCTAAATGTGTCAACTTGTTTGGTTAAATGTCACAACTTACATAATATGATCATAACCCAAGTTCATGTATAAACTTGCATATGTGGTTTATGCAACATAATGATGGTGTGAACTAGCATCTAACACATAGAACTCACACATGTCATAGCATAATTCTAGATCTAAATAGATGTCATAATTCTAGATCTAAATAGATGTCATACAATATGTGAGATTATACATACTAATAAATCTAAACTTGCATAGGTACATGTGATTTATCATGTGAATCATCATAGCCCAAATATATATAATCAACATCATGATTCATAAGCTAACTACAACATAATAACATCATGGCTTTGTAACATCGCAACTTAGCATAGAAACTTGCAACATATACAATATCATCATAGCATGATTTACAACATACATGATAGCATAAGGTTTACAACAACATATATGACAATTCACATCATTTTCTTATGATCCATATCACATCTTAATCTAATTAGTTTGCTAATAATCTTGTTAAGATCATCATACTCACAATTAGAAAAGAAAGAGAGTCTTGATTTGCTTTAGAGTTGAGTAGAATTAGAGTTTTGATTAGCTTTCTTCCTTCTTAGTTGGCGGCGGCTACACTGAGTTCCATGGCGATGGCATGACGGCGGCTATTCTATTTTTCATGTGAATTTAGACTGAGAGACTACCTAGGTATATATAGAGTTTAGGATTTATTTAGACCGTCAGATCAACTCAGAACTAACCTGAACCGTTAAATTAGCCAACTCAGCCCTAAAGACACATCACCAGCTCAAGATTGGGCTCTGCCAAAACCTGGCCGACTTGACCAGGTCGACACCCAAGTCGACTGCGCAGTCGACCTGGTCCTGGGGATGTCGACTGCCCAGTCGACTCCCCAGTCGACCTGGGGTGCTGGGCGGGAAATTTCCCGCCTGGCCTGTTTGACTTCAAATTTTGAATTTTCGGAAACTTCCGATGGCCATATCTCCTTCATACGAAGTCCAAATCACGCAAACTCGGACTCTATTTCAACCAGAATTCCGAGACGAACACAATGGCGCAACCCGTTTCCCACAATTCTCACGTCTGAGATTAGTTATTCTTTAATTTGTGAATATTAATATTAACAGAATTACGGGGTGTTACATTTCATTTACTACCCGTTCCAAAATATGGTTTCAATATCATATCCTCTCTTGGAAATCTTACTTCAAACTTCACCTTTTTACTTAATTAAAGTATTAAGTAACCCTTATTTAATCATCCCTATTAACTTTTCAATCTTTGAAACATTACGTACACATCTTTATTCTATTATAAGTAGAATTCCTTATTAAACTTCATATAAGTTTATTTCAAACCCATTTGGTTATATCTCGATTAAACCTCATTTCCTATTTAATATCGCGAATGTAGATTGCATCTTGATAACTTTACTCTCCATACCATTTTAATTCAAACTTGGGTTTTTCATTTCGATTTCCATTACATACTCTCATTGGTTCCTAGGTATAAATTAGTAAGAATATAATTCCCTAAATATCAACTTCGAAGGCCAAAACTAACATCAGATCAATACTTAGAAGATCATTTAACTCAACCAATCCCCAGTTAGGTTCCAATTCCTCAAATTCCATATCTTGGATCTTTATTTCATTCATAAGCAATTAATAACTCGTTCCAATAATATCTTAATAAAAACTTGGGTTTCATAACACCTCCGTTCAACTTAGATTTTATAAATCCAATCAAGTAGAATTTAAATAAGAATTCAATCAAAACTTGAATTTAGACTTAACTTGTATTCCTATTAATGTAATTTGCTTTTAAACTTTATTTAGTTATAACAGGTCTTATATTTTAATAAATCTCCATTAATACATTTAAATCCCAATATTTACCACCTTGATTATTATTAAATCAACTATAATCAAATACCAACATTTATAAAAATGTTTTATTCACCAATAACTATTCCCATTAATTTAATATTCGATTTAGTTTACTCAGTCAACTCAAACATGATTAATTTGTTAATCATTTCCAATTCGCCTTTCCATTTAAATTAATTAATAATGTAATTAATTTAATTAATTCCTTTTACTTTGATTATTATTTAAATAAATGATAACCTATTTCCAATATAATCCCAATTTAATTATCCCTTAAAAACAATAAATGCCGGTCTTAACTCTTAGGTAAATTTCTGCATAACCGCTTTTAAATCTCATTATCATATGACTTTTCTTTACGAAAATCATTTTGTAATCTCTTATAAACTTAAACAACAATTAATTAATATCAATTTTCTTTTTATAAACTTTAATTCAAAATAATAGATTTCAAAACCATCTTCAGTTATAAAATGACCTTTATAACTCCACTTCTGTTGATTAATCTGACGATAAATCGACATTTCCTAAATGATTTATTTTTAGGCCATCTGCTGCTAGTTACCCAACTAATAATTTCCCATTGGTTAACCACAAACAAACTTTGAATTTTGATTCAACAATTAACGATCAAAGCAACCATCTAATCAGACTGGTTAAATAGTTCATATAATTGTGATATGAAAATAAACAATAAATTTGAGGAATCCAGTTGGATCGCTCCATCCTGTTTCTCCCTACATCCAAATACGTTAATTCACATAAAATCATCTATTTCAAATAACAGATATAACATTAAACAATTCAATAATAACAGCAATCCAATGTATATGTTCAGTTTAATACGTTTTTATTATTATAAACGTAACCAACGGGTAAGTTACCTCCTTTGGAAATGATCGTTAAAAATAACTACTGGGTATAAAATAAATTAAACAAACGTTTAATTTAATCAGCTCAGTCAATTGTATTCAGCATCTATCAAACATCTAACAACCATAGCACACAACTATTTAAACCTGACTTGCATAAAGTATAAGTGGAATAAAAACTGGGTAAGTTGAACACACCTGGATTCCTTTTCGCACTTTAAACGGTTTGTTTTAATTAAACTAAACATACGTTTAATTTAATTAAAATATCCAACTGCTTCCATCCCCGTCCAAACCAACTTCATAATGGAGTGATTTACGATACGACTTCAACGTCGTCTGTTTTGTTCCACTCTATTAATGTGTACACTAGTTATACATTAAGTTAAAGGTCTAAAAAATAACAATAACTAAATAAATTAATTAATCATACCTTATTCTAACTTACCATGTTAGTTATATAATCGGGCACGGTTAAAATCACTTCTTCCGGTCTTTGCTACTTTATGCATCTATGTACCCAAATCGTATGCACCATGTTTCAACATCTCTCGAGACATATACTTCCCCCGTGCAAATCCGCATATGTGCCTCTTCACACAGATTCCCTCTTTTTCCATATATCGTCCCACTACTTCCATCAGTACATGCAAACTCCAAGACCCCCCACGTCCAGATTGTACGCCATGCAACTGAAAGCCACTACTTCCCTTATCTATTTATTTCCGCTTCTTTACTTTCTATGTTTCCTTTTTTATTTTAATTTGTGGAAACCTGCAAGCCCACCAACTCCTTTAAAGCCCATGTTTATAAACTCGCATATAAAACCCACGTCAGCTCTTAATTATTTCTTCTCCAAATGAGTATACAGACCTCTCTTACGTTTAAGCTTTTGGAATGCCTGATCCATAATTTTCATGGCTGTTGATGCTTCATGATTTTCGAAACCAAAGCTGTGAATGCCATACTCCCATCATTCCATTTTCTTTCTTCTTCATAACACATACTCAGGTCCAAATGCAACACTATAACCGGCCTTTTCCCTCCCCTTGCGAAGCTTCCTCCTTCCCCAGTCTCTCATTTCCTCCTCCCCATCATTCTCCACGTTTTACTCCCTCTCACCATTCTCGTTAAACCCCCACTTCGACTTCCCACCATCCGTACGTCGCAACCATACCTAGAACCTCACGCAAAACCCCACTATTCTCAACAGCAGCTCCCCCTTACTGCACTTCGTCTCCACATTTCCTCGAACCTCATCACCTTCCATTCTCCTCCTACAGTACATCAACATAATATAAACGTACACACCATTGTTCCACTGCCGTACACTACCTCTACTACACTCCTGCCACTCACGGATCGGCCTCCAGCACAGTGCTGAACTGCATCACTCTGATCAGAAGGACATGCCTTGGTCTCCAGCGTTTGGATGGTTTAGTTTGTTTTTAATATAGCTTGTGTTTTACATAGTACATATGTTGAAGAGAAAGGGATTGGTGTAATGGAAAAGGTCGTTTTCATTTTGTGAATCTTGCTGTTAAACTTAAATGGTGGTTTTCATTTCGCTTTGGCTCTTAGGAAAACGAAGAGTGAGCCTCTATATATACACGAGAGGAGATAAGCATAAGGTTACATCCTTCATCCCTTAGATATGTGGTTAGAGTATTTAGGCATGCAAACTTGTATCCTAAATGGTTGCATATACAGAAAACTTCATAAGGAAGGAATAGCTGAGGAGTAGGGATGCAGTGATATTTCATTTCGCTTCTTTTCCGTTGATGGACAGTGATGTATATTTAGAGTATTGGAGCTCCAAGTTTTAGCTATGTGAATCAGTGTAGACAAAGCAAAATATGGCTCGGTTGAAGAAAAACATGGCACATTGTGTTTTCAATAGGACAGCTAGAGAAATATGCACAGGGTAGGCTAATAGAATGTACGATAGGTGTCCCTTTGAGGAAGGAATGGGGCGTGTATCAAATGGAAATATACGGTGGTAGGCCGTGTGGTCATTTCCAAAGGTTACACATATATTTGTTTGTAATTGTTAGATTAGTCGGGTACCATGTTATGAACAATTTCGTTCGTTTATAGATGACTATCGACAAAAATAAAATTACAGTTTTGACGAGTAGGGCGCCACGATCCCAAAAATAAAATAAAATAGACTAGTTAACTTATTCTATGAAACCCCAAAATGCTGATATAGGGTGTAAAATATTCCAATTTAAATTGTAGAAAATCTGCGACGTTACATAAGATATACTAATAGTGTATATTTTTAGCTTTTGAAAACCAAAATGTCACAAATATGCGCTCTCGTATATGTATACTATCTCTCCCTGATGTCTTTCCCTAGGTTTACTATGCAACCTAGAGCTCTGATACCAAATGTGACGGCCCGCCCCGCACCAGCCGACATTTCCAATGAAATGCGTTGTGCGATGTCCAACCAGCACGGGACGGTCGTCAAAGGAAAAGTGGTTTGAAATGATGAATCATCAAAGAACCTATAGTATATCTTACAGCGCATGGAATAAAATATAATACTAACATAACTTGACATAAAACAGGCGAGATAGTGCATAAGCTGAAATTAAACCATCATAGCAGTGGAAATCCAAAATACAGCTTATGATCGAAACCATTATTATTACAACTTTAAAATACTCTCTCTAAACAAAATAAAAAAGGTACACTACTAATTCCCAGAGTAGTGACTAACAACAACACAGGGAGAATCTGTGTAAATAGTGCGTGTAAGCTTCATGCTCGTCTCCGAACAGCTGCTCGTGCATACCACCTAACCTATCTCTAGTCTGCCCATTTAAGAGCACCCAGAGTAATAAGAACAGACATAAAACAATGGGTCAGACAAAATTCTGGTATGAGCGATAAGCATCAAAACAAAATAATAACAGTATAATCTAATCATACTTGAACCTGGACCTACAACCAAAGAGTTAGCACAACAAGATATACAATACTCTAAGGTAATACTAACATAAAGTGTAAATATGGAGTGTGCATGACATGGTGAAAGAAAACATCAACCATAGCAACATCCTCACATCCCTCACTCAGTGCGTAAAGCATACGATATCCACCGCTTTGATCACCAGAACTATCGGGGCCCTGACGAAGTCCAACTCCGTACAACCATCACTACGATCACTTTGCCCATAATCCTTCTCTCAGTGGTGAACCAAAATTATGGATAAACCCCTTTGCACACATCTCGTAGCAAAGTCCAACTCATGAAGTTAACTCATTGGTTCCCATATGGATCCTGAGTTCTACTTCCTATTTGGACTACCTTTGCTTCTCAAGTTTTGGTCATCATCTTGGTTCGTGATCATCACTTGGGTTCGAGTCGTGAATACCCCTCCGGTTCATTGGTCCTCCATCAAGTCGTGGCGTTTCGGACTCCAGGCTCCTTCATTCGGTTCAGTTCGTGGTCACCGATCTGGTTCGGATTGGGTTGCATCCTTCCACCAGTTCGTGGCTCCTCCAAGCATCGGTTCGCGGTTCGTGCAATGCCCCTTGATTTGGTTCGTGAGCCTTCACCTTGGATGGTTCGTAGTGGCTCCAGTTCGAGCGGCTTGTGGTACCTGCTCGTGAGTGCAAGCACGGTTCAGTTTAGGGTGCATCGGCTCGTAGAAGGTGGTTCGGGGGAGGTGCTTCGGGTCGTGGTGTCCATACCACAAGAAGGTTGGTTCGTGGAGATACTTCCTGGTCGGTTCGGTTTTAATGAGCACGAGTGGGATCAGATCGTGACACCTTGGTCACAAACGGGTTGGTTCGGGGGTCACAAACCCGATCCAGTCCCCTTTCCTGCACCTATTTCCAACAACCATTTATGCCACACAACGACGTTTTCGACCATTCTAGCTTTTGTATGCAAACTCAAACCATTCCAAACAGTAATAACATCATATAGAACCAAACATAAACATCAAAAAATCAATAGTGTGTGTTATATAGGATCGAACATACCCAAAACCCATGTTTTCCCCTTAATCTCCTTAATCATGATTTAACCATACGATTAGCAAAACATGTCCAAATTAACCCAAATTTCTAATAGAGGCCTAAAATAGTATTTAAGAATTTCTAAATATTTTTCTAGAATTTTAACATGCATAATTTCGCTAGTTATCACTAATCATCCCTAACTAGCCGTAATTAGTGAAAAACAATGCAAATCACTCACCTTAACCACAAATAAGATCTTAGATCTAAAACTCTAATGTTTTAGGTCGAATTCCTATGCAATACAACAGCTCCAACTCTGATTTGGTGTTGATTTTTCTTGATTTTATGTAGCCAAGCTTAATCTTCGATTAGAAAGCGATTAGGAGTTGTTTTAAAGAGATTTAGAAGGTGGAAGCCATTGTTTGGGTTGAAGAGAAAGTTTGTGGCGATTGGAAAATGACAAAGGAGGGTTTCTCTAGCCGCTAGCAGCACTTATGCAACCCTAATCCCGAAATATTTAATGGGCCTACCTGCTAATCAACCGGTTAAGCCCAATTGTGCTGTTTTTCACCTTCTAAACCTTATTTCAGCCATATCTCCCAAACGGTAAGTCCGTTTGGTTAATGTGACCACTCTGCAAAAAGGTAAACCATCATTTGAATCCAATGGAAGTGGTTTCAGGTTAAAACTCGTTGCCAATCAAAAGTTATAGGTGAAACAAGTTTTTCCTGGGGCAAACGATCATTTAAAAATCGGAAAAAAATCGTGAACATGTGAAATGACCCCAATAGTCGTTCCCCAAAGTTACACGACCATACAACTTCATATGTAATTGAAATAAATATTCTATGATCCTTTGATGCATAAAATATGGGTCGTTACAATGGTCGCTTAACCTTATTTGGCAGAGGGTCGCTCTTGTTCAATCCGTAAGAGTCAATCCTGAACGGTCCTGTTTTGGATAAGTATGAGCGACCGTTTTGAGTCATGCATGTGAGAGCGATGTGAATATATCATGCGCGGCTAAGGCTACAGGGGTTGGTCGTTTGCGGCTTTACTTTTGGTCGCACCACCTATTTTTATCTTGACCGACCCTTAAATCCCCGAATAACTATTCGTTAATTCATTTGTGCAGGATGGATACATCTTAGAAGCGATGTAAGCTGGAAAAACTTTTCGATTTAAACGTTCAGACGACTGAAGTTCAAACAACTGGCCATCCATCTGTGAATTCTCCCTTCGTCAGTCCAACTCATGCGTAGCTTCAAACAATTATTAGCAGGTTTCGTTATGCCCCAAGGTCGTGCAATCCTAAGCTTGCCAAATGATTTAGAGGCTGGATTCTGCAGGGAGTGTCTTCTGCCATGGATATATCTCCATCTGGCCAACAAACAATTTCTAGTGATATGAACGTCGCAAAGACCAAGATGCTTGGTCGATTTGAGACCGCTGCGTACCAGTTTGGGAAGCAAATGGATATGCTCAAGGATTACATTGCGAAACAAATGAGTAGTTGGCACACACTAGCTTGTGATCTCCAAAGGCTGCACAGGGATAATCTTGAGCGCATTTCCATCTTAGAGAATGACAAGGCGAAGTTAATCCGGGCCCTCAGATCCCAGGACAATGTTGTTGCCTTTTTGCTCAAGGAGACGTTGAGTTCGCAGGTCCAGAGTGCAAAAAGCCCCAGGCTGGTGAGCCTCCATCCTGCTCTACTCAGGTTAAGAGGAAGGTTGGTAGGCCTAAGAAGAACAAGGATCTGTAGTCTTCTTATCTTGCCTCTGATCACTTCTCTTTTGTGAACTATGCTTTAGATCGGTTGTATAAGCGAGTGCCGAGCCTCACATTTGACTTTATGCTAGTCTCTGTTGCGATTTACGCTTAAGTTGGTGTTTTGGTGGCCCTGTGACTGATTTGTGACTTTGTGATGTCACTGTACATTGCTTCATTAGTATGGGATGGTGCTTTTGTTTGTCATACTGCAGCCTTTCATCCCGTTTTGTCGCACTTTTATTTGTACCTTGCGCCTTTCACTTGCATCACAATTCACTTTGTCAATCACGTCATTGTAGCGAGCTTATGGTATGTAATTTTAACATTGCCAATTTGCTTTTGATGCTATAGTTGTTTGCTATAATCTTATTAGATTGGAAGTGATCATCTTTTCCCAATTCTTTTAGTCATACCTAGAATTTAGTTTAGTTGATTGGTTTTATGCCGCTTTTCAGTCCTTTTATTCCAGGGGTCATGCATTCATTCGTATTCTCACTAGCTTGGTAGTTCAAGCCTTTCAGAGTTTAGGTTTGAATGCAAACCTCCTAAAAAGGTTTATATATTCTTATAATGTATTCAACCGTATTTCTCACTAACTTGGTGACCCAAGCTCTTTGGAGATTCGATTTAAACACATGTATTCGCTTTTGATGTATTTAACCATATTTCTCACTAACCTGGTAACACAAGCCCTTCGGAGATTAGGTTTAAATACGTGCAAATTTAATCCAATTTTGTACCTTCCCTGTTCTGATTAACTCGGAATTTAAGAAGATTAAACTGGATACCCCTTTTCGACTAGGATTTCTGCTTATGCTGGTCCTTCCAGCATGTTGCCAATCCTTCCGGCACTAGGACTGGTGCTTCCATCCTAGGTTTTTCGGTCCATCCGACCGTTGGTCCTTCCAGCTTTTTGCTGATCCTTACGGCAATAGGACTGGTACTTCCAGCCTAGGTTTCATCGGTCCTTCCGACGTGATGCTTCATCCCAGGAGGTGGACACCAGTTCCTCTTATCGAGCTTTATTTTGACTTAAAGAACTTGTGTCCTGCACCTAACAAGGTGCCTCTTTAGTGGGACTTGCAATCTTTTAACTGTGGGACATGTCGGTCCCTCCGATTTGATGCTTCATCCCGTGAGATGGATACCAGCTCCTCTTATAGAGATTTATTTTGACTTAAGGAAATTGTGTCCTGCACCTAACAAGGTGCCTCTTTAGTGGGACTGTCAATTTTATAACTATGGGACAAATTTGGTTGCTTCCACCTATGCATTATTTTCACAGCTTGGTACCAATCCTTTTGCTGGACGCATGTTAAGGATTAGGTACTTTAAATCTCCTCCCCTTTTCTAATGAAGTGTTTGTTTGTGATGGAAGGTGCAGCTTTCCGACTTTGTGTCCATTTGCTGCACTTTTCATTGGATGGCTTATTCTTTTAGGATTTGCAAGGTGGCACGCTTAACCATCTTGCTTAATTTGCACGATGCTTTCGGCGCTTAACCCTCGAGTTGTTCCAACTGGGGCATTCTTAAGAAGCTTCCAGCTATGGATGGATTTTGAAAGAGTGATTGTTCTTGTTTTGCCTACATAAAGAAGTCAACTTTTAGCAAAAGTATGCAAATACATGATTCGTGTGAGCAAGCAGAGTTTCTCACTCATAGCTTTTTATATGTACATAGCTCAAATGCAAAGCTTGCA
The DNA here is from genome assembly GCA_030737875.1 of Allium sativum. Classification (NCBI taxonomy): domain Eukaryota; kingdom Viridiplantae; phylum Streptophyta; class Magnoliopsida; order Asparagales; family Amaryllidaceae; genus Allium; species Allium sativum. The sequence continues at coordinate 158,388,043 of CM060912.1, forward strand.
AATATTTACAACTTTTTACAATAGATTTGAACATTGCGTTATAGAAAGTAACGACGGATGTGCTCACTATTCCAAGTTCGAGGAATCTGGGCTCCATATGTGGAGTGTAATTTGAAGGTACCATCCCGAAGTTTTTGGTTTATAACCCCAATTAGGTCCAAAAACCCCGGTTTCGATCATTACTTTTTTCAGCACAAGGTCTCCGATCTTGAAAGTCATGTGTCTAACTTTTGAATTAAAATGTCTACCCACCCTTCTCTGATGTGCAACAACCCTGAGTTCTGCTTCCTTCCTTTTTTTCCTCAAGCTGGTCGAGGGCTTCATGTTGTAATCTCTCATTCTCCTCTTAGTTGAAGTGAATCCTCCTATGGGTAGGAACTTCCAGCTCCACAGGGATCATGACTTCAGAACTAAAAGCTAAAGAAAAGGGAGTGTGTCCAGTCGCAGTTTTATGAGTTGCGCGGTATTCCCATAGTGCTAGTGGGAGCTCGTCTACCCAACCAGCTTTGGATTTCTCTAATCTCTTTTTAATGGTTGAATTTAGGGTTTTGTTTACTGCTTCCACTTGTCCGTTTTCCTGCGGATGGGCCATTGCTGAAAAGTTGTTCTAGATTTTATATTTGGCATAGAAGTCTTGGAACTCTTCGCTCTCAAATTGGATTCCATTATCTGTGATTATTTTTTGTGGCACCCCGAACCTGCAAATGATGTTTTTTTAAGACAAAGTTAATAAATTTCTTTGAGGTTATGGTTGCCAATGGTTCTGCTTCAGCCCATTTTGTAAAATAATCAACAACAACAATGGCATACAAAATTTTGCGGTGGGAAGCGCTCCTGTGAGATTAATGCCCCAAATGGCGAATGACTATGGACTGACCACGTGGGTTATAGATGTGGATGGCATCCTTGGAATTTTAGCAAATCTTTGGCATCTATCGCACTTTTTGGTGTATGCTGCAGAGTCTTTATTTATGTACGGACAGAAATAACCGTATCGCTAAATTTTCTTAGCCAATGTCTGATCACCAGTATGACCTCCACATTCACCCTCATGTAATTCTATCATGGTTGCCTTTTACTCCTTCTTTGTAACACATCGAAGTAAGGGCATAGAAAACCCTCGTCGGTATAGCCGTCCATCCTGAATGAGATACATAGGAGCTTTTCGTAAGATCTTCCTTTGCTTTTTAACTTCCATCGGGAGTGCACTGGTTATGAGATACTCTTTGATTGGTGTCATCCATGAGTCTGGCTCATCGGTTGCCTCCATGACCCAATCCATCTCAATCTGTTCCGTGCTGGGGCTGGAAAGGAACTCCACTGGAACTAATCCTATAAGTTGTGCATCTCCTATACTTGCGTATTTTGCCAGTGAACCTGCCTTGGTGTTCTCTTCTCTCGGAATGTGAGATATGGTATAATGCTCGAAACTCTCCAGTAGTCCAAAGCCTTAGATAGATAAATTGACAAGTTACCCATTATGGCTTGGAACTTTCCTCGGACCTGACACACCACTAGTTGGGAATCACTGAAGATTTGTATGATCTTTAGTTGTAATTCTCTGGCTATCCTTACTCCTGCAATGAGGGCTTCATATTCGGCTTCGTTATTTGTTGATGGAAATTCTAATCTCAGTGCATAGCATATAGTTCTTCCTTCAGGAGTTTCCAGAATCACTCCTTCTCCAGAACAGTAATCATTCGATGCTCCATCAATAAATAGTTTCCATTAACTGTTGGCTTTGGTATCAAGCTCCCCTTTTGTCTCTCCTGGATCAGTGAATTCTGCAATAAAATCTGCATTCGCTTGACCGTTGATCACTTTCCGAGGGTGGTATGCAATGTCATACTGACTGAACTCAATATTCCATTTTAACAACCTCTCGGAAGTCTCTGGGCAAAAGAAAACCTGCCTCCAAGGCTGATCCATGAGGACTTTGATAGGATAAGCCTGAAAGTAGGGACGAAGCTTCTTTGAGGCGATGAGCAAGCAATAGGCAAGCTTTTCCAATTTTGGGTAGTTCAGTCCTATCCCAGTTAATCTCTTACTGATGCAATAAACTGGCCTTTGAACCTTTGAATCTTCCCTTACCAATGCTGCACTCAGAGCATGAGGGGACACTGCCAGATATAAGAACAAATCTTCTCCATCACCGGGCTTTGACAGCATTAGAGGTGCTACCATGTGTTGGATCAGTTTCTCGAAAGCTTTTTGGCATTCAGAAGTCCATTATATCTCTTTCTTTCCTTTCCTAAGGGCATCGAAGAAGGGAAGACACATGTCTGTTGCCCTGGGTACGAATCGGTTTAAAGCTGCAATTTTTTCATTTGAACAATGAAGTTCTTTGTTTCTGGAGCGTGCATTTCTCTCAAGGCTGATATTTTTGCTGGATTGGTTTCTATGCCCCTAGCGTTGACCATAAACCCTGGGGACTTGCCTGAACCGACTCCGAAGGAGCACTTTAGAGGATTCAGCTTCATGCCATATCGGCATAGAATATCGAACATCTGGGCTAAATTTTCAAAATGGTCAACTGTTCTTTTTGACTTTACCAACTTATCATCGACATAAACCTCCATTGTTCCGCCAATTTTTTTTTTAAACATAGTGCCTACCAATCCCTGGTAAGTTGCCCCTGCATTGTTTAAGCCTAATGGCATCACTTTCTAGCAATATAAGCCAAGATCGGTGATAAAACCCATGTCCTCTTGATCCGGTTCAGACACCATGATTTGATTGTAAACAAAATATGCATCCATAAAAGACAACAACTCATGCCCAACCATAGAATCCACCAGTTGATCTATTCTGGGAAGAGGGAAGCTATCCTTTGGACAAGCTTTATTAAGATCTGAATAGTCTATGCAGACTCGCCATTTGCCGTTTTCTTTCTTTACAAGCACAGGGTTGGAGACCCAGTTTGGAAAGATAGATTCCCTAATGAAGTCGTTTTCCATTAACCTATCGACTTCCCTTTTTAAGGCCTTCGATCTTTCTGGCAACTGGGTCCTCCTTTTCTGCTTGACAGATGGAACATGCGAATTAATATTAAGTTTATGGACTGCAACATCTAGAGATATGCCGCTCATGTCAGAATGGTTCCATGCGAACACATCCAAATTAGCTTTTAAAAAGACAATCAATTGACTCTTCATTTCGGGGCTCAACTGAGATCCTATATTCAACACACGGTTTGGACCTTTCGGATTAACAGTTATAGGAATTGTGATCTCAGCCAGAGCCACTCTTTCGTCCTCCACACTTGCTTTTCTAGGATCAATTCCTTTTTGCGCTCTGCTGTGTTCGCCAGTGCAGGGACCCCTCTTTAATTGCTATAAAGGAAGTTCACGAATGCGGAGCGGAGCCTCCGCATTCTTCCCCAAGTCTTTCCTCTTAGCCTCGCGTACCTCTGTCATGTAGCAATTCCTCGCAGTGGCCTGATCGCCCTCAATTACATCAACCCCATTCTCAGTTGGAAACTTCATGGTCAAGCACCATGGGGCTAGTGCAATCTTAAAGCCTGCGAGAGTTGATCTTCCAAGGAATGCATTCCAGGCAGAGAGCTCATCCACTAAGACAAAAGTCAGCATCATAGAGACCTTGCATTCTCTATCTACCAGTTCTATGAGTAAGTCAATTATACCGATGGGTTGCGTCGGTTGTCCAGTAAATCCGTGGCTTTTATTTGGATAGGCCTGCACTTCTGCCATAGAGAAATTCATTTTATGAAACGTATGTATAAAGATCACATTAACAGATGCCCCCATGTCAACTAGGACTCTTTTCACAACTGCAGGGCCAAGGCCAATTATGATCACCATGGCATCAACAGTTGGTGTAAGCAGTCCATCAGAATCTCTATCTCCGAATACCACATCATCGGTTGAAGTTTTAGGCATCTTCACTGGAATCTCATTGCTTAGGATCATACATTTTTCTTCATTCAAGGTACCCTTCAACTTGTTAGCATATCTTTCCATGTCTGCCCACCTGCTCCCGGCTCGATGGGGCCTTCCAAAAATCATGTTGATTACTGGTCTCGAGTCAATAGGTGCTTGGGCTTTTTCATTGGAGCTGGACTATTTGGTGGTATTATTCTGTCCCTGGGCAATTGGAGTGTTTTGAGGATTCTTCACATACTGTTGAAGCTGGTTCTTTCTGATGAATTCTTCAATCAAACTCTTCAGGTGCCGACATTCGTTGGTGTTATTCCCTGGTTGGTTATGAAACCTACATAATTTGCAAGAGTTAGCTTATTGCTTTGTAATTTTCTACGGCTTCACCTGTGGAAAGATTTCCAAATCCTTTGTAGCGGAGTAAATCCTTTCTGGAGTTTCAATTAGGAGGGTCAACTCTGAATGCTTATAGAGCCGTGTTTTCTTGTAGGTTTTGTTATCCTTCTCTTCATTTCCCCTCTTTTGCCTAGAGTCATTTTTTCGCTCAGTTTGGGCCTCATTGCCTTTCCTCTCTCCGGTTGTACTATTTTCTATAACTTTTCGGATATTCGGTTGATCCTCTTCCACGCTCATATACTCTTCGGCTTTTTTGTATAACTTCTTTAGAGTTTTGGGTTTCTTCATTTTGAGCCACTTCCGAAATTCTGATTTCTTATCAGTAGCACCTTTCAAAGCTAACAATAAGTTCAAGGTTCTGGTTCTATGACTTTGGCTGTCGCATCATGGAATCGTGTGAGAAAAGCTTTGATGGTTTCTCCAGACATTTGTTCCATCTCGCTAAGCGACATTACATCCATTGCTTTGGTAGTTTGAAGACAGAATTGGTCTTGGAATCTTCTCGCCAAGTCGGCAAACTGATCAATGCATTTAGCTGGGTGTCTAGTGAACCAGAGTGAAGCCACGCCATCTAAGCATACGGGGAAGTATAAGCATTTTATCTCATTGGTGGCCCTAGCTCTGTTCATGTGTTGATCGTATTTGAATAGGAAGATGTTCGGATCTCCAGTCCCACCATAAGGTGTTATTGTCGGAGGTATGAATTTCTTTGGAAACTTCGCTTGACGCATCCTTTCTGTAACTGGATTCTTACTTGGTGAAAACTCCCATTCTTTTGGATCATCTTCATGGGCTGTATTTTCTTCCATTATTCGTTGGATCATATCCGAAATGAGCTTCTCATCGCCATCTTGTTCCACGGGACATGCATCAATCCTTTTACCGGTATGACCACAGTTCAAGTTCCGATGCCTTGTACCTGTTTTGGGAGGTTCCCCTTTGGTGGGACTTGTGGCGCTCCGAGTCGCACGTTTCTCATCATGAGGTGGTGCCTTGACTTTAGAGATTTCAACACCGGCCTCCCCCTTGTATTCCACTAAGAAGTAGGAGCGACTTGGGTCTGAGGCAGAAGAGTCCTCTTTGTCATCAGTATTGCCCATAACATTTGGAGACGAGGGATGGGCTTGAGCATTAAGCAAAGCATCAAGTTTTTCCATCATCATTTTAGTCGTATCATCCAATTTTTTATTCAAGCCGGTTACAACCATGTTCAACTCATCTCGAGTTACTAATGGCTTGAGGATTCTCCAATTTCTCGATTCAAAGTTTATGGTGTGGTTTCGTTATCATGAGCATTCTCAACACTCGTAGTAGCTCTAATGGACTTGTTGTTTCTTTTAGAACCAGCCATGACTTCAGAGAAGGAGGTGGATCGGGACTTTAATGGTAGGCTTCGAATTGGAGAAAATGTGAAGGAAGGTGATGAGAACACGGCCCCACGGTGGGCGCCAAATGTTTTCACCAAAAAAGGCTCAAACACCAATGATACGTGAACTGTACTTCACTAATGTGGTTAGAAAGTAAATGGAGCTGCAATCAACAAAGATTTGAAGTAAAAAATGCAAGGAAAATAAAATGGAGAGAAGTTTTTAGAGTGGTTCGGCCCTAACCTAGGCCTATGTCCACTATGAAGGTAGCTTGCATTATCCTGACAATGATTACAAGTCATAAAATTACTCTTTCTATATACACCTTCCTTCTCTTACAACATATTATCTCTCTCACATATAGATCTCACTTAGATTCATGGAATTCAATGGACAAATGTAGGACCAGCGGAGGAGAGGGAGAAAGTCCTTGTTTGAGAGGAGGAGGAGGAAGGGAAGTCTTTAATCTCTTTGCCACTTAGACGATCTCCATGGATCCATAGCCCAAAATGGATGAAAGATCTACAAATGGAGATTATGATGATGGTTGGAATGCTAAGGAATGGTGGAAGAGAGAATTCTTCAGTATTACGTAGCGGCAAGGAGTCGATCCCTTTTGTAGTGGAAGCCATGGCCTATCTATAGATGATCTCCCATGAGGAAATGAGCTGAAATTCATTTACATAGGCTACAGGTCGCTCGTCCCATTAATTATAAAATGACATCGCCTCAACTATTGATAGTTGTATCCAGCTCTCCTGTGCGAATGACTTTATAGGAGTGAGCGATTGCATAGATCCGAGCCTATTGAACGGGTGATCGGGCAATGAGTAGACGAGCGACTGGTCAGAGCTTTTGGATTGGTGTATAGGCAACCGACTGAGCGCCATGTTAAGCCTTTTAACAGTTGATCGATAGATGGTATCTGGTTGATGTAGCTATATTTGATTGTAGATGGACGGGCGACCAGCACCGTAGTCTGTAGGCGAGCGATCAAGGCTTGTAGATCAAAATGTAAGTGCGACCCTTCAGGAGTTGGTGTTTGACCGAACGATAGGTAGCATATGATTGAAGCATTAGTGACTGATTGAATGAGGGAGCGACTGGGGTTGCATTCTATGAGTAGACATAGAATGCGTGTGCGACTTCTAGTATTTTCGGGTTCCTGATGTATGACCGACTAGGATAATATGAACGTACGACTGCATAGTGAAATGTGTGATTGAAACCAATTCTTCTCCTTGTCTTGTGCGACCGACCCCTTCGATATAGGAATGAGTAACTTCCTTTAATATGAGCGACCTTTACAGGATGTATGAGCCTTACTATCCTTGTTTTGTGCCGTACTTGAGCTCGCTCTGCGTGCACGACCTCTTTGTACGGTCGTGCTATGTTGTATGTCCAATTCTAGCTGTGTTGACCGAACGACCCAACTACTCTGATGTGTGCAACCTTTCTTATCGTGCTCGACCCTTCATGCCCTACTTGACCTTTAGTTGGTGCTCAACCTTGGTTGTGTGTGATCGTCCCTTACTTTTCATAGACTGTTTGGGTGTATTAGATCGAACTATGCACGAACGAGCCTAATAACGCTCGACCAGTAGTTTCTACACAGATTTAATAGACCAACATATGTATGGTTTTAAGGGATAAACATATATATATATATACACACATATGTATATATGTATTGACACACACACACACATATATACACACACACACATACATTATATGTATATCGATACACACATCAGATATATTTTGAGAAGACACCAAGAATAAACTGATATTATTGTTTACATGATAAATGCTCACAAGTGTATCCAAATAGGACACAATAATGCAATGAAGGTACATACATGTACTTTGCTGCATAAATACATTGATGCAAATATGATTTGCAACCGTTAAACCAGATATGCATCTACCCATCTGCTAAATGCCATTAATATGAAATGTTCATATACATAGATATGCATATGCCTCGGTGTGATTGTCACAAACAAAGGGGGTATTATATTGATCTTACTGCAGATGATTTATGGAAGGATAGGAAGAAACAGAAGGACAAGTATGACTTGCATCTTTGACGGCAGATGTGTTTCTGGGCATCAAGTTAATTTTATAAAAAAATTGATGTTAGAATACCTATAATAGTTTAACTCAATTCTCTGTATATTAAAGAATGGAGGAATCAGTATTGTTAACACCGTTTGATGTATGAATCTTTGTATATTTGTGATGTTATAGACATGTGAGATGTCTGTGTATATTTGTATACAATATTTAGCTAATGTATTGTATATAAAGTTTCTCAGCGTATATATGTATTACTTTATTGATTACCTGAAATATGAGAAATGTGTTCTGATTATAGCTGTAATAGTTTAAGTTTTGATATCATAGCACAGACGCATGCTTTTGAACATATGTAAGATAATGTCTGAGTCATTGCATGAACATGATTAGTGTATACGCAAGGCGTGGAAATCCCTTTTAGAATCAAATGGACCTAAAGTTTGCTGATACTCAAATGGGCTGTTAGCATTTTCTTAAAGTTACAATTAGACTATATAAAGTAGAATACAACCTATTTGTGTTTTTAATATTATGAAATGGTCCTTAATTATCATAAGATATCAAACTTATCAAGAAATGTGGATTACTTAGATTAATAAAATTGTATAATTTTATTATGACCATAATTAAAATATACAAAATGTTTATATTAGGCGTAAACATGAGATTTTTTATGAAGTGTTTCACAAACTCAAAATATAATATGCGGACATTAATACGATTCAACACTATGAATTATAAAACCCCTTTAAAACAAATTTTGTTATATTAAATCATGGTGTAGTCTTCCAATAATACACCCATCAATGCCAGTCTCATTGGATGTAACTAACGCCAAAGCATTGTGCACCTTTTATTTTGGTTATATGCGGTAGGAGTAATTGTGGTGCTTCGACTGTATTATTATGTCTAATTTAAATAAGGCTGCATGATAGGATTATGGCCTTAGAGATAATAGCATGAATTATTCTATATTTTGAGCAAATGAATTATACCGAACAAAGTGTTCATCATGCGATCCAAGAGTTATATACACGATATAATTGACATAAGATGTTGCAACGACCCGCATTCTACGCATCAGAGGATCGTAAATATTTATTTCTTTTACATACGAAGTCGTATGGTCATGTAACTTTGGGAGACGACTATTGGGGTCATTTCCCATGTTCATGATTTTTGCATATTTTTAAATGACCGTTTTGCCCCTAGGTGATCTTGTTTTGGCCATAGCTTTTGATTGGTAAGGAGTTTTGACCTGAAACCACTTCCATCAGATCTAGATGGTGGTTTACCTTTACGTTGAGTGGTCATATGTGAAAAACGGACTTGGCTAAATTAAGGTTTAGAAGGTGAAAAACAGCTTAACTGGGCTTAATTGGGTAATTAACAGCTAGGCCCAGTGGGGGTTTTCGGGATTTGGAGTATTTAAGGGCTGTTGGGGTTTAGAGAACACCCTTTTCTCATTTTTCAGCCGCCACCTATCATCTCTCTCAACCTAGCAATGGCCTCCACTTGCTAAAACACCCCAAATCACCTTCTAATCGCTAATTAAGCCAAATCTACATCAAATCAAAGCAGATTAGCACAAAAATCGAGGTAGAGCTACTGTGTAGCCTTGAGAACAACGCCAAACAAAGGATAATTTCAGATTTGATGTTTTGTTTATAGCTAAGGTGAGTGATTTGCATATTTCCTCACTAGTTATGGTTAGTTAAGGGTAATTAGTGTTAATTAGTGAATTTAAACATGATTAAATTCTGGAAAAATATTTATAAATTTGGAAATATTGTTTTAGGCCTCTGTTAGAAATTTGGGTTAGTTTGGTTAAGTTTTACTAATCCTACCATTAATTTTACTTAAACATGCTTTAGGGAAAATATAGGGTTTTGGCTATGTTTGATCCATTTTAACATATCAAATTGTCGTTTTGGCGTTAGTGGTCAATTCTATATGTTGCTATGACTGTATGTTATGCTTTATGACTGACTAGAAAAGTAAGATTCGTCGAAAACATCGTCGAATGGCGTAAAACAGTCGCTGGAAAAAAGTGCGGGAAATCTATCGAACCGGATCGGATCGGAGAAAGGGAGCACGAACCGAACCGCCGCCTTCAAATGGTTGCATCACGAGCCGATCTGAGGAATTGGGGAGATCATGACCGAACCGATCCGAATGGTGGCACCGAACTGACCCTCTCACCTAGAGAGTCCCACGACCCGAACTCCTTCCACGAGCTGATGGCCAAAGGAGATCACGAATTGGAGCACCACACCACGACCCGACCCGGATGAGTAGCCACGACCCGAACCAATCTAGAGAGGGTGCTACGAACCGAACCGCTTGGTGGCTACGAAGTGGAGAATCCTGACCCGATCCGTATGGCGCGATCCGAACCGAACCCGAGTGGTGATTGCGAACCGAACCAAGGAGCTTGGACACATGGCATGAGCTATGAACCAAATGAGCACCGATCCGGTGATGACCAAAACCCGAGATGCAAAGGTAGTCCAAGTAGGAAGTTTGCACTCAGGATCCAGTTGGGAACCAATGAGTTGACTTCATGATTGGACTTTGCAGCGGGACGTGTGCTAAGGGGTTATCGACGTCCATAATTTTGATTCACCACCAAGACGGATGTTAGACTACGGATCAGTGCAGTGGGGTAGATGTTACTCCATAGGGCAGAGTGATTGTAGTATGGCTATGAACCAGTGCAGTAAAGTCTTCATGACTTCATGGGGAAGAGTGGACATAGCAAAGACTAGTGGCTATGTATCAGTGCAGTGGAGTCGCCATGACTCCATGGGGCAAAGTGATCATAGCAAGGAATTGGGGGATCAAAGCGGTGGATATCGTGTGCTTTACGCACTAAGTGAGAGATGTGAGGATGGTTTCTATGCTTAATTGTTTGCCATCACTATGCCATGCACACCCCCACCCATGTATTCTTTACACCATATGTTAGTGGCACCTTAGAGTATTGTACAGTATGTAGTGCTAACTCTTTGGTTGCAGGTCCCGGTTCAGGTATGGTTTAGTATACCTGTTATTATTCTGTTTTGCTGCTTATCGCTCATACCAGACTTTTGTCTGTCCTAGAGTTTTATGTCTCTTCTTATTACTCTGGGTGCTCTTAAACGGGCAGACTAGTGACATGTTGGGTGGTATGCACGAGTAGCTGTATTGGAGACGAGCAGAAGGCTCCCACGTATGATATATATAGATATTCTCCCTGTGTCGCTGCTGGTCACTGCTTTGGGCATTAGTAGTGTACCTTCCTTATTTGCTTTAGTGACAGTTTTCAAAAGTTGTAATAATGATGATGTGGAACATAAGTTGTATTTGGATTTTTCCGCTGCTATGATGTTTAGTTTTCAGCTTATGCACTGTCTCGCCTGTTTTATGTCAAAATATGTTATTATTATATTTTATTCCATGCGTTGTGAGACATTCTACAGGTTCTTTGTTAGTCCACTGTTAAGTTTCCTTTCCTTTCCTTTCTTTGGCGACCGTCCCTTGCTGGTTAGACATTGGCACAGCGCACTTTCATGGGAAATGTCGGCTGGTGTGGGGCGGGCAGTCACAGATGTCTCCCTAAAAGGTTGTGTTTTGGGTTATTAGCCAAAGCTAGGTCAAGGCATGACTAGATATGGATCTTGGAACACCGTTATATATACCGATATATATATATATATATATATATATATGTGTGTGTGTGTGTGTGTGTGTGTATAAACAGAGGGATGTTAATTTGAGTGGGAGCGTATTTTAGTTTAAATTATACATTTATGTTAATATAAATTTTGATTATCGAATTTTTTATATTAAATAAATAATAAAGAATCGGTTATTATTATTATTATCTACTGTAGATATTAAATAACAAATAACTCCGATAATTTAAATTAATCCTTAAGAAGGATAAATTGAATTAAATCCAAAAATTTTTTGGCTAACAATGAAATTCGAGGATTGTTCTCAAACAAATTAAAATCATAATTGGTTTAAGAAATATAGAAGATCTAAAATGAAAGTTGAAGTACGACTTTAACCAAATAAGATATAAATGTTAAAACAATCTACTTAAACATCTCCAGTGTTAGATAATGGATATGGATCACATAAATGTATGTAAATTGATGGTAATTGCAAGATAAGTAGAAATCTAATGAAATGATAAGTGGGCTTATGATTGGAAATGAAGCAAACGTTGCTAGATTATCCATAGGAAGATGATTCTTGTACTAGCTTAATTAAATTAATAAAATAATTATTATTATGAAATTCCATTTAAAATAAATGTTATTATAAATATTGTGTAGACAAGTTTAAATTTCATTTGTAATAAAATAACAATTGTTATTCATTTTATTTAAATGAAATATCATACGGAATTTCACAAATAGTTAATGATCTTTATAAATCCTTAACTATAATGTTCTTGACATAAATAATGAATGGATTAAATTTAGTGATTTAAATCCAACATACCTTTAGCATTGCTAGTTAGTGCATATAAACAAGAAAGTATATCAAAACTCCATAATGGTGGAATTTTGAATTCATTTGATTTCGAATCATATGAAAAATGCAAATCTTGTTTATTAGGAAAAATAACCGAATCATCTTTCACTTGACAAAGTGAATGAGTGATAAGTATTGGGTCTCGTACATAATGATGTATATGAAGGAATGAATACATAAGCTGGAGGCAGGTTTTATTACTTCATTATATTTACTGATGATATCAGTAGATACAGATATGTGTATCTTATGAAACACATATCAAAATCCTTTGAAAAGTCCAAAGAATTCAAAGTGAGGTTCAAAACTAATTTTAATAGAAAATAAATATTTTTCGAACAAAACGAAAGAGAATTTTAAGACAATTATTTAGTGACTATCCGAATAAGTTTGAAATTGTTTCACAACTCACTCCATCTAGAACACCATACTAGAATGGTGTGTAAGAAAGGAGAAATTGCACCGTATAAGATATAGTACGATTAATGATAAGTCATATAGATCTTCCAATGAATTAAATTTAGAACAATTGCATTTAATGCTATTTAACACAATTTCAAATACGTCATATAAGATATGGACTAGGAAATGTCCTAGTATGTATAATGCGAAGATTTGGGATGCAAGATGTTTATTAAACGTCTTTCCTCTGGTAAGATCGGACCCAAATCAGATTACTATTTTGTGGAATATCCAAAAGAAACATATGGATGTTATTTTTGTAAATCCTTTCAGAATAAAAATTTTATTGTTCAAATTTGTATCCTTTTAAAGGAGAGAAAGTCTTTAAGATACCAATGGAAAAGAAATAGAATTCGTAATGCCTCGAAAACCACAAATTACCATTAAATCTTGTAAAGACAAGAAATCGAATGGGAGTGAGACAATATTTCTAATGTTATTTGATAACACATTAATTATTGTAAATAATGTTAGTTTTAAAACAAGAAATAAATACTGATTCTAAGAAAGAAAATGTTTGGATTAAGAAGTTCATAATTGAACTTAGTTCATTGTTGATCCAATGATTTACAATGCAACATCAATGTAGCTAATATTCAGGCCTAAAACCTTAAACTCACTATTGATCCAAACATATATTTAAGAAATATAATTCTTATGTGAAGTTGTTTACAGAGGAAATAAACATATCTGCAAAGTTGTAAAAGTCGTAATGTTGCAGACCTACTGAATTAAACTTTGACGCAGCAGAAGTTCAATGATCACACTAGTTTCATGAGTATACGATACATGATTGATTGACTCTAGTGCAGGTGGGAGATTGTTAGAGTTTATGCCCTAGAGGCAATCCATTTGATGTGATTAATAACACTTTTGATTTTATTATTATTTTATTTTGAATAAAAATATTCTGTTATGTTATATTTACTGTAATATAAATATTAACATAATAGAAGTCCTTAGAATAATAATTCGGAATTATATAGTTCGAGTAAGACTTGAGCTTGAGATTATATAATATACTGAGTATTATAATTCTTAAATGTCCCTAGTCGAGTTTTATTGTCGATATAGGACAACAATAAAACATTGAGACTAATATGTTGATTGACAGATGATCACATCTCATTGATCATTAATATATGTGATATTAATGTCAAGACATAAATACATATTAGAGAATAGGGCATTGGGCTAACCTATCGTGAGAAAACTACATGGAATATAATTAACAATAACATAAATTATTCTCATAGTGGAAGTGATGTAATGGTCCTTAGACCTGAAATCATTATAATTTCATTCGAGGACATTTGTGTTTTGATATCATCTAAAGTTACTCGTAACAGAGTAACAATATTGGTGATTATTGGATACATCTCGAATTGAATGAAATTTATTAATGATCTAGATGGAATTTAACCATACGATATATTTGTAGTGATATCCATGGGCCTCTTGATTGAGTGAGACTGTGAAATGCATGGCCATGCTCAAATATTGATTTGTTTTAAACGGTCTACTCATCATCAAGATAAACGGATTAAATCATAAAGAGGGTGATATGATCCGTGCCTTGAGTTTAATCTTGGATATATTGGTTAAAAGGATTATATTACATTGAGACCCTGGTCACAAAAAGGTTGTATCGAATCATTGATTTTATTATAACTTGGGTAGCAGTGACGTATTGTTAGATGCCAATCCCTGTTTATGATTTTAAATACGATTTAAATTCATTGCCAACATTGTAATAACCTATAGGGTGACACATAAGAACGCTTGAAAGGATGAGAATCATTCACAACAAAAGGGGGGATCAAGTGTTGACTTTTCTTTTGTTTTGAACTGGTAAGAGGGTTTTAAGGGTTGACTTCAGTGAGAATTTTCGGATCACCAAGTTATAAAATAAAGAGCCGATGGTTTTTATTTTATAATTCATTCATGGTTTCCAGAAAACAATGAGCTCGAAAATTCAAAATTAAGATGAAACATTAAATGGCTAGCACCTTTCTCTTCTTAATCTCAAATTTCGTTCGATGAAATAAAAGATCGATTGTTTGTGGATATCTATAGAGGCTCGCTATTTTGGGAGCTCAAGATTCGAATCAATCGAGATCCAAAATCAGTTGCGTGAAGAGGCTGAAGCTCTAATAGGGTATACTTCTCGAGTGGTATTTTGGTTTAAATTTCATTTATTGACATTAATTCGAACCCAAAATTTCTTTCGTATATATACGTGTGTGTGCGCGAGAGAGAGAGAGGATGTTGAGACATAAAAGTAAACACAAAGTTAAAGACATAAAGTTTGAACTGTTAGATTTTTTGTCTTTATGTGGAAAATGGAATTCATGGGGAGATCTAGTGGCTGATATTTGTTTCGTCCAATTTTGTTTCACCATTTGTGTCCAGATAGAGTTTCCATACACACACACACACATACAACAACACAAGTAGGCCTGTTTACATAAACAATAACACGAATAGGCCTGTTTACACAAACAAAACACAAATAGGCCTGTTTTAGATTTAATTACAAATATACACCTGTTTGATCTTTCTGAAGGCGAATTTTGGGAATTCGCATAAAGGCAAATTCTCAAAATTTGCCTTCAGAGAAAAAAAATGTTCTAGAAATGTGTTGGTGAACTTTGGAAGTTGTCCAACACATTTTATCATAAACTAGTTTATAAACTATTCAACACACATGTATTCGTAGATTCCAACATCCCTTTATATTACTGTAAAGTTTTTAGCAAAGTGCAAGAAACAAGGCTATCGTTTACATTATTCATCAAAACCAATATATCCAATGTATATGCTGAAACAACTCCAAAACACACTGCAACCCACCATATAACATCCCTAAGCAAGCCTAGATTACTAAAGCAAAAGGGAGCATGACCACGGAAGCACAACCAATTCTCTCAAATCCCCGCATTCCCCACTGTCCAAATATGAAACTGCCTGCTTTCAAGGCATCACACAGCATAGGTTTACATCCCATAATGCTCATTGCGTTCTATCTTCTGCCTTACTTCCATTTGGACTACCTTTGCATCTCGGGTTATTGGTCATCACCGGATCGGTTCGGATCTCCTACTAGCCATTGGTTCAGTTCGGCCTTCAGTTCCTAGTCATCAACACGGTTCGTGAATTAACACTCTTCACTGGACCGAATCGGGTACCTCGAGCTCCTTCATAGTGCATCGGTTCAGATCGGTCGTCTTCACCTCCTGGCGGATCGGACTGGGTTCTTCAAGTCCAATCACCATGCATCGGTTCAGAGGTGGACATGTGGGTCGGATTGGAGTGGTACATGCCACGAGAGGCGAATCGGGTCGGAAGCTCCTAGTGTGAGCAATTCGGTTCGTGCTCCTATCCGATCCGATCGATTCGGGTACTTTCCTACAGTTTGTCCAACAAGCTATTTACGCCATTTGACAGCGTTTTCGACCACTCTAACTATTCTAATCAATCACAAAGCATACCACAAAATCATAGCAACACATAGAAGTGACCACAAATACCAAAACATCAATATGATAAGTTAAAATGGATCAAACATAGTCAAAACCCATATTTTCCCTTAAGTGTGCTTAAGCAAAAATAATGATATGATTAGCAAACCTTAATCAAATTAACCCAAATTTCTAACAGAGGTCTAAAACATTATTTAAGAATTTATAAATATTTTTCCAGAATTTATTAGTGTATAAATTCGCTGACCATCACTAATTACCCTTAATCAACCATAATTAGTGAGGAACTATGCAAATCACTCACCTTAGCCACAAATAAACCTTAGATCTGAAATAAATCTCTGATATGGCGCGAATACCAATGCTAAACAACAACTCTAATCTTGATTTGGTGAATATCTCCCTTGATTTGATGTTGCTAAGCTTAATCCTTGATTAGAAAGTGGTTTGGAGGTGATTTAGAGGTTGGAGGCCATCTTTAGGGTTTCTAAGAGGTAAGTGGAGGCTAGAAAACTGAAATGGAATGAAACCCTAACTCTTTTCAGCCTCCCCATAACCCTATTCCCGAAATGGGTTATGGGCCCATTCCCTAATCACCCTATTTGGCCCGGTTAAGCAGTTTTTCACCTTCCAAACCTTATTTCAGCAATATCTCCCAAAAGATAAGTCCGTTTGGCTATTATGACCACTCTACGGAAAGGTAAACCGTCAAACGAATCTGGTGGAAGTGTTTTAGGTCAAAATTCCTTTCCAGTCACAAGTTATGGCCAAAACATTATTAGCTAGGGGAAAAATGGTCATTTAAAAATCGGGACAAATCATGAACATGGGAAATGACCCCAATAGTCGCCTCCCAAAGTTACATGACCATACGACTTCGTATAAGAAAGAAAGAAATATTCTACGATCCTCTGATGCATAGAATGCGGGTTGTTACATTCTCCCCCCCTTAAGAAATTTCGCCCCCGAAATTCCCTAACCAAAACACACAAAGGGTCCCGCATGCCTATCAACAATAAAACAACAGTCAAACATGCAAAACAAGCAAAACAAGTCTATCCTAGCATGCGGAATAACTAAATTGCAAAGTAAATCTTACCAGGCAAAGAGTTCTGGATACGTCTTCCTAAAGCTTTCCTCTGTCTCCCAAGTACAATCATTCTCGTTCTCGCCCCACTGAACCTTGACTAGCTTCACCGCCTTCCTTCGAAGTTGCTTCGTATCGTGCTCGACAATACGAATTGGCTTGCGATTCCCAACTGCCTTGGGTTCCACTTCGAAGTCCTCTAACTGATCAGGTGAAATAGTCATATCTAGGTCATGCACGAACTTCCTTAGCTGGGAAACATGAAATACGTCGTGAACTCCCGCCATCTTCTTTGGTAGTTCAATTCTATATGCCAAATTCCCAACTTGTTCGAGAACTAGGAATGGGCCAACAAATCTTGGTGCTAACTTGCCTCTCCTGCCAAATCGTATCACGCTCTTCAACGGAGAAATCTTGACAAACACCAAGTCACCAACGGAGAATTTTAAGTCTTTTCTCCTCTTGTCAGCATAACTCTTCTGCCTATCCTAGGCAGCCTTCATCCGTTGTTGAATGATCTTAATCTTATCTGAAGTTTCCCTCACCACATCTGGTCCAAGCACAAACTTCTCACCGGTCTCTATCCAACATGATGGTGAGTTGCACGGTCTTCCGTACAAAGCTTCATACGGAGCCATACCGATACTGGATTGGTAGCTATTATTATATTCAAACTCTACTAGATGCAAATGGTCATCCCATGATCCACCAAAATCCAATATACAAGCTCTCAAGAGATCTTCCAATATACGATTTACCCTCTGTCTGACCATCAGTTTGAGGATGATACGTGGTACTGAGATATAATTCCGACCCTAGAGCCTCTTGTAAGCTCTTCCAAAACCCACTAGTAAACAACGGGTCTCGGTCACTCACAATGCGTTTAGGTACTCCATGAAATCTCACTACCCACTTCATATACAGTTCTGCTAAATTAGTTGTCGTTCTGGTTGATCTGACTGGTATAAACCTTGCACTCTTAGTCAATCGATCCACAATTACCCAAATGCTATCATGTCCAGATTTAGTCCTCGGTAAACCATCAATGAAATCCATCAAGACTTGCTCCCATTTCCATTCGGGAATTTCTAATGGTTGCAACAAACCACTAGGCTTCTTTTGCTCAGCTTTAACTAGCTGACAATTCATGCACTTGGACATAAACTTCCCAACGTCTCTTTTCATCCCTTCCCAGTAGTAGGTCTGCTTCATGTCTCGATACATTTTGTTACCACCGGGATGTATAGTCAATTTTGAGTGATGACATTCTCTAAGCACTTCATCTCTCAATCCATTGACATTGGGTACAACTAGTCTTCCATTCTTTCTAAGCCATCCATCTCGACCAAGCCCATACTTGTTCACCTCTTCGTCGATTCTCATCTCTAACTTTGAGATGATTTTCAATAGGTTAGGATCGCTCCTCTGACTGGGACCAATCCACTCAATCAAGGTGGGTCTGATCGTCAAACTTGCTAACATTTTTGGATCTAATTCGCACTTTGGTCTAAAATCATACCCAGCGATGTACTCCAGTTGCTTCCATTCTAGAAACATAGCCCCTAAACTGGCATGTCTCCTACTCAAGGCATCGACTACCCCATTACCTTTCCAAGGTGCATATGCGATATCAAAATCATACGAAGCCAAGAACTCTAACCATCTCTGCTGGCGGAGATTCAGATCCTTCTGAGAGAAGAGATACTTTAATGATTTATGATCGGTAAACAACTCAAATCTCTTTCCCAAGAGATAATGTCTCCACATCTTCAACGCGAACACGATCGCTGCCAGTTCTAAATCATGGGTAGGATACTTTTTCTCATGTGGTTTTAGTTGCCGACTAGCATAAGCTACAACCCTACCTCCTTGCATCAATACAACGCCTAGTCCGGTACCACAAGCATCCGTGTATACCGACATCTCTTCATTCCCTTTAGGAATGACTAATACTGGCGCACGCGTCAACTTTTCTTTTAGACTCTTGAATGCATTCTCATACACTCCGTCCCAGACGAAGGCATGATTCTTCTTAGTCAACTGAGTCAATGGTGCTGCTATCTTGGAGAAGTCCTGGATAAACTTACGGTAATATCCAGCTAACCCCAAGAAGCTTCTTACGTCTGTTGCATTCTTGGACGTAGACCAATCCTGTACCGTAGCCACCTTCGTAGGGTCCACGGCAATACCATTCTCTGAAACAACATGGCCGAAGAATCTCACTTCCCTCCTCCAGAAGTGACACTTAGAAAATTTCGCTTTCAATTGATGTTTTCTCAACACCTCCATCACTATCCTCAAATGTCCCTTGTGTTCTTCCTCTGTCCTCGAGTAAACAAGGATGTCGTCTACGAACACAAGAACAAACTTATTCAACTGATCTCTGAATACTCAATTCATAAGATCCACGAAGTATGCTGGTGCATTGGTCAACCCAAATGGCATGACCAACCACTCATAGAATCCAGACGGCGTCCTAAATGCCGTTTTCGGAGCACTATCAGCTGCTACTCGAAGCTGATGAAATCCTGTCGTGAGGTCCAACTGGGAGAACACCCTTGCTCCTTCCAACTGATCAAACAAATTATCTATCTGCGTTAGAGGATACTTATTATTCCTTGTCACCTTATTCAACTCGCGATAGTCCACACACAAACGAAGGGAACCATCTGCCTTAGTGGCAAACACAACTGGTGCTCCCCACTCGGAGACACTTCTTCTAATAAACCCCTTCTTCAAAAGATCGCTTACTTGCACCCCGTGCTCTCCCTGCTCCCTTGGTGCCATACGACGAAGTGACATCACTATAGGTCTGGCATCTTTCACTAAATCAATATGGAACTCAATCCCTCGGTGTGGTGGAAGCCCGGTCACCTCCTCGAAGACGTCTGGATACTGGCCAACCACGGACACATCTGACAACTCATCATGCGGGATGTCGAGGGAATTTATAAAACTACCCATTACCCCATCACTAGGTAGACTACCAAACATTACCCTCCGCCCATCATCCGCCCTAAATGTCACCAAAGAGCCCTCACAGTCTACCACCACCCCGTATCTTTGGAGCCAATCGACCCCCAATATAATGCCATACCCAGTAAAGCCCAAAACAAAGCAATCACAAACAAACATACATCCATGACTCGATAAGACCAAATTTCGGCAAATCATACTAAGGTTAGTCGAACCACCAATCGGGTTCGTCACAACCAACGGTCTATCGACTATCTCGGGTTCCAGTCCCAACCTATCTACCAGGTCCCTAGATATGAAGGAACGGGAAGCCCCAGTATCAAACAAAACTCGAATAGGTACATCATGAATAGAAAGCATACATTGAAGGACAACATTCTTTCCTTTCTCCACCGCAGTTGGGGCATTCGACGAAGAAGGAATGGCACCGATAGCATATGCTTTCATAATCTGCTTCTCCTTAAGAGGTTGTGGACATTTATCCTTATGATGTCCCACTTGGCCACAGTTGTAGCACTTCCTATCCGCTGGCTTGGCCCGACACTCTTTAGCATAATGGCCCTTCTTACCACAGCTGAAGCACTCAACATCTTTCTTGCTCTTTTTCTGGCCATCCTTAGTTTGATTCTGCTTCCTCTTGTTCTGAGTGTTATTCTTGCCTCCACCGCCTGCTTGCGGCTTCAGCCCTTCTGCAGATGCAATCTCAGTCTTTGACTTAGGGTAAAGACTCTATGATCTCAAAGCTTTCCCCACAATCGATTCAAAAGTCTCATCGATGTGGTTGATAAGCCTTTCCCCCAAGTATCCATCCAAACTAGTAATGAACTTCTCATTCTTCTTCTTAGGAGTAGCGATAAGGGATAATCCATACTTCGAAAAAGTGTCGAACTCAGCAATATAGCCCGAGACTGCCCTACCATTCTGTTTAAGCTCCAAGAACTTCCCAAACGATTCCGACTTCTGAGCAGCTGGGATAAACTTGTCGCTAAAGCGAGCCTTAAACTGATCCCAAGTAACCTAATCCTCTGGAGTGGCTGTCTTAATAGCTTTCCACCAATTCGTCGCTCTCCCTCGCAGCTGATGAGACGCTAGCCTTCTCTTCATCGCATCCTCGATACCCAAATCGTCGAAGATACGATCACAGCTATCCAACCAATCCTGAACATCCGTGGCTGACTCTGTTCCGTGGAACAGCTTCCCACCAAGGTTAGTGTAATCCTTGCACAGCTTGGCGAAATAGGCCCTTGGCGCCTGCACTATTGGACCACCACCATTACCGGCATTGGGAGCTGCCCCCTGCACATCCCTAAGCATTTCTCTCATGAGGTTAGTAAACATCGCCCACATGTCAGCAGCATTCCCATTATTGGCCCCTCTACCAGCACCTCTTGCGTATCGGCTCATCGTTCAATCTGTAAAGAGAAAACGACTAACCATCTCCATAGTGGTGCTAGTGTAGTGCGACTTCATCCTTAGCTATACTAGTAGTGTGTATATATATATATATACATATAGCTTTTGAAAACCAAAGTAATCACAAATACGCACTCTCATATACATACTATCTCTCCCTAGTGTCTTTTCCTAGGTTAACTACGCAACCTAGAGCTTTGATACCAAATGTGACGGCCCGCCCCGCACCAACCGACATTTACTCTAAAAGTGCGTTGTACACATGTCCAGTTAGCACCGAACGGTCGTCAGAAGGAAAGAAAGAAGACGAAGAATCAACAAGGAACCTGTAGAATGTCTCATAGCGCATGGAACAAAATATAATAACAACATAGTTGACATAAAATAGGTGAGACAGTGCATAAGCTGAAAACAAACTATCATAGCAGCGGAAAATCCAAATACAGCTTATGTTCCACATCATCATTATTACAACTTTTCTAACTATCTCTAAATGTAAAAACAAGTTAAAGGAGGTACACTACTAATGTCCAAGTAATGACCACCAACGACACAGGGAGAATATATATATATATATATATATATATATATATATATCATACATGGAAGCCTCCTGCTCGCCTCCGAATCAGCTACTCGTGCATCACCAGCTAACCTGTCTCTAGTCTGCTTGTGAGAGCACCCGGAGTAATAAGAAGAGACATAAAACTCTAGGTCAGAAAAAAAGTCTGGTATGAGCGATAAGCAGCTAAACAGAACAATAACAGGTATACTAAACCATACCTGAACCTGGACCTGCAACCAAAGAGTTAGCACTACATACTGTACAACACTCTGAGGTGCCACTAAACAAATGGTGTAAAGATAACGGGGGTGGGGGGTGTGCATGTCATTGTGATGGCAAACAATCAAGCATAGCAACCATCCTCACATCTCTCACTCAGTGCGTAAAGCATACGATATTCACCACTTCGATCACCCAACTTTGCAATGATCACTTTGCCCCATGAAGTGATAACGGCTTCACTGCACTGATCCATAGCCACTAATCCTTCGCTATGTCCACTTTGCTCCATGGAGTCGTACACACCCCCACCGCACTGGCTCATAGTCTTACTAATCCTTCACTATGTCCACTCTGCCCCATGGAGTCACAATGGCTCCACTGCACTGGCTCATAGTCATACTAATCCTTCACTATGTCCACTCTGCCCCATGGAGTCACAATGGCTCCTCTTCACTAGCTCATAGTCTTACTACGATCACTTTGCCCCTCGAGTCATGATGACTCTACTGCACTGATACGTAGCCCGTCATTCCTTTTCGGTGGTGAATCGAAGTTATGAACGTCGACAACTCCTTAGCACACGTCCTGCAGCAAAGCCCAACCATGAAGTAAACTCATTGGTTCCCAACTGGATCCTGAGCTCTAACTTCCATTTGGACTACCTTTGCATCTCGGGTTATTGGTCATCAGCGGATCGGTTCGGATCTCCTCCTAGCCATCGGTTCGGTTCGGCCTTCAGTTCCTAGTCATCAACACGGTTCGTGAGTTAACACTCTTCACTGGATCGGATCGGGTACCTCGAGCTCCTTCATAGTGCATCGGTTCAGATCGGTCGTCTTCACCTCCTGGCGGATCAGATCGGGTTCTTCAAGTCCATTCACCACGCATCGGTTCGGAGGTGGCCATGCGGGTCGGATCGGAGTGGTACATGCCACGAGAGGCGAATCGGGTCGGAAGCTCCTAGTGTGAGCGGTTCGGTTCGTGCTCCTATCTGATCCTATCGATTCAGGTACTTTCCTGCAGTTTGTCCAGCAAGCTATTTACGCCATTCGACGGCGTTTTCAACCACTCTAACTATTCTAATCAATCACAAAGCATACCACAAAGTCATAGCAACAAATAGAAGTGACCACAAACACCAAAACATATATATGATAAGTTAAAATGGATCAAACATAGCCAAAACCCATATTTTCCCTTAAGTGTGCTTAAGCAAAACTAATGATATGTTTAGCAAAACTTAATCAAATTAACCCAAATTTCTAACAGAGGTCTAAAACATTATTTAAGAATTTATAAATATTTTTCCAGAACTTATTTGTGTATAAATTCGCTAACCATCACTAATTACCCTTAATCAACCATAATTAGTGAGGAACTATGCAAATCACTCACCTTAGCCACAAATAAACCTTAGATCTGAAATAAATCTCTGATATGGTGCGAATACCAATGCTAAACAGCAGCTCTAATCTTGATTTGGTGAAGATCTCCCTTGATTGGATGTTGCTAAGCTTAATCCTTGATTTGGAGGCGATTTAGAGGTTGGAGGCCATTTTTAGGGTTTCTAAGAGGTAAGTGGAGGCTAGAAAACTGAAATGGAATGAAACCCTAAATCTTTTCAGCCTCCCCATAACCCTATTCCCGAAATGTGTTATGGGCCCATTCACTAATAACCCTATTTGGCCCGGTTAAGCAGTTTTTCACCATCCAAACCTCATTTCAGCCATATATCCCAAATGGTACGTCCGTTTGGCTATTTGACCACTCTACGGAAAGGTAAACTGTCAAACGAATCTAATGGAAGTTGTTTTAGGCCAAAATTCCTTTCCAGTCAAAAGTTATGGCCCAAACAGTATTAGCTAGGGGCAAAACGGTCATTTAAAAATCGGGAAAAATCATGAACATGGGAAATGACACCAATAGTCGTCTCCCAAAGTTACATGACCATACGACTTCATATAAGAAAGAAATAAATATTCTACGATCCTCCGATGCGTAGAATGCGGGTTGTTACATTTAGGTTTGCGCTTAGCTTGACTATAGCTAAAGATACTATTCTTGGATCTTGTAATACCCCACACCCGCTATGGTCACTCTCTAAGGGAATGCCATAACATCGGTGGAGTATTTTAAGTGAATATAGAACAGAAAAATTACAACAAGACAGATATAAGTAATACTTGAAAATTTCAAAACATCATTTCATTGCAGCGGAAAGTAAAACATGTTTGGTTACATCACAAAACCATAATAAGAGTCAAGTACAAAATATCCATCCTGATAAATAAAAGTACATTGTAACACCCCGTATTTTGGGTTAATACTAAAATTCACTAATTACAGAATAAATAATTTCATATGTGGGAATTAGGGGAAACGGGCTGCGTTATTACGTTCGTCTCGGAAAAATACGCGAAATAGAGTCCGAGTTTTCGAAAATCGGAGTCCGTATGGCCCAGTTATGGCCCGATGAAGTTTGCAGAAAATTCAAAACTAAAACAAATTTAAAAATTTAAAATATTCAGATTTGGTATGGGCCAGGCGGGGTCAGGCGGGAAGCTTCCCGCCCAGCCCATGTCGACAGGGCTGTCGACAGGCCTGTCGACAGGGGTGTCGACATGCCTGTCGACTTGCCTGTCGACAGGGTGCAGGCGCCCAGTGAACCTGGGTGCACCAGGTTGCACCAGGTTGGGTTTCAGGCTGGCTAGGAGGGCTGGTTCTAGAGATTTCCTAAATCTAAGGGTCCTAACCTAATCTAGGGTTAATCTAAGGGCCTAAAACACTCACCTAATCCTATAAATAAGACCCCAACCCTACCCTAATTCATTCATAATTAAGTCTTGTAACTAAATTATGGCAAAATGAAATTTGAGCATGGCCTCCACTAGTTCATGAAGGAGTTGCAAGCAAATCCCTCTCAAATCATTCTCTAATCCATTCTAAGTATCTTAATCTTCTTCATTAGCTTGCTAATCGTGTTTTGGTGAGCTTCTATCCCCTTAATAATCAATTGTTAAATTGATTAAGATAGGATATGATGATGTATGGTTATGTTTGTGGATCAATGTGTTTATGCAAGCTTAATATTGTATATGTCATGTGTTTTGCAAGTTATATGCTCTATGTCATGCAAGTTTAGTGTATGTGTTCATGACATTTTTATGCAAGTTTAATGTTATATCTTTATGCAAGTTTGGTGCTATGTTTCATGATGATTATGATGCAAAACACTAAGTTGGACATTGATCTATTATGCAACATGTTATGTGTATGTTTAAATGCAAGATTAACATGTTATGCATGCATATGAAGTTATGTGAATGATGATGCAAGTTATGTGTATGTTTAAATGCAAGATTAACATGTTATGCATGCATATGAAGTTATGTGAATGATGATGCAAGCTATGTGTATGTTTAAATGCAAGATTAACATGTTATGCATGCATATGAAGTTATGTGAATGATGATGCAAGTTATGTGTATGTTTAAATGCAAGATTAATATGTTATGCATGCATATGAAGTTATGTGAATAAATATGCAAGTTAGGTGTATGCTCAAATGCAAGATTACCATGTTATGCATGCTTATGAGGTCATGTGAATAATGATGCAAGTTATGTAGATGCTTAAGAGCAAGTTGGGTTAATATGTGTTCATATATGCAAGTTGACATCCTCTTAACCCATGACAAAGTTATATGCTAAACCCATGATATGTGTGATGGATCTTCCCCTTTTATTATGTTATGAAACGAGAACGATTTACGTGGGGAACGATGGGGTGGGTAAATATGTTAATAAATGAATGGTTGGGTATGATTAAGCATACCGTAAAAATAAATTACCATAAGTGGGAATTTACCTATTGAGTTAGGTCTACCCCATGGGAATTTACCTATTGAGTTAGGTCTACCCATGTTATGGTAAACTTGATATTAATTAGGGATAATTAATATGGGGGTGATTAATTAGGTGTAATTAATCGACTAAGACACGAGGTTGGACTCATTTGTAGTGTAAAACTGCCCGGACCCGACCGGCTTAACCAGTTGCTACAAATGTCAGCCCAATGTGGGAGGTCTTAGCCATAAATTAAATACGTGATTAAGGTAAAGACACGAGGTTAGACTCTGTTATGACGTAAGACTGCCCGGATTCTACCGGCTTAACCAGGCGGTCATAACAGCCAGTCTAATGTGGGAGGTCTTTATGGGAGATCACGGTCTTAATCAATTAAGAAACACTTAACCATAATAGCATGTAGTGGGACATGAGGGGTTAAGTGGGTGCCTTGGGTGGCATGAAGAAATTTTGTGGTTGCCTTGGGTGGCATGTGGAATCTAGTGGGTTGCCTTGGGTGGCAATAGAAAAATACGATTAGAATACTTAACCAAGTGGAAACATGTAACTAAACATGATTAAAAGGTTAAGTGGGATACACTAGATATATGACAAGCTTAAGTGGGTAGCTTGTGGGGGCCCATTTCAACCAATATCCCAAACGTATCTTTGTGGGCTCGACCCATGTCGAGTGACGGGACACGCATATTGAGCTTGATTATAAGAGGCCAAAACGGGTTAGCGGTGGCAACGTAAGTCCAACGGGCTTCATATGCGTGTGTGGGCCCGGGCTGGTAGATAAGCCGTTGTTGCATCGTGTAGATATAAAGCCGTGCACCGTTAGTATTGGGTAGCCACTTTAGGGGAGTGATACACCCCACTGTGGGACCAGCACGGGTATCTACGGTAGGGAGCCGATCGATGGGGAGTAGTGGGTACACCTAGTGAAGATAGGGGCAGACGGCACCTATGTAGGGGTACACGAAACTACTGGGTAAGAATTACTGGGTACACCTAGTGGAGATAGGGGCAGACGGCACCTATGTAGTGAGCTAGGAGTACATGAAATTATTGGGGAAATTTTCTAAGTCCTTGGAAGGGATCAACCTTTAAGTAGGAATGACTGGTGTGGTGCAGTTAGTAATTATCCTTGGGTGGGTAGATGCGTCCTGACGGTTATCTTAGTTCATCCTATGTTGTTTGCTACTAGTGTAGTTATTATCCCCAAAGGTACCGTACCGAGTTCATGTCATACCCTAATTACTTTAATAATTGTATTGTTAAGGTTATAGGACTCACTCAGACTTATGTCTGACCCCGTTGTTTTTATCTTTTTCCCAACCCTCAGGTCCTACGGTGGATCCTAGCGGTAGTAGAGCTTGATCGGATTGCTGTTCCAGTCTTTCGGAGCTTGGGTAGATAAAGCTCCAGTTATCCAGTTATCTTTTCTTTTGTTATGGCTATTGTATGAGAGAGTGGGATTATGTACTTCTTTATTTTGATGGATATTGTACTTGACTTTTATCATGGTTTATGATGTAACCAGACATGTTTATTTTCCGCTGCTATGAGATGATGTTTTAAAATTTCAAGTACTATTTATATCTGTCTTGTTGTAATTTTTCTGTTCTATATTCACTAAAATACTCCACCGATGCTATGGCATTCCCTTTGTGAGTGACCATAGCGGGTGTGGGGTGTTACACGTGGTATCAGAGCAAAGGTTACCGGAACAGATAAAATTTTTAGAAAACTATTTTTCTAAAACATTTTTGGAAAAGATATTTTCAAAAAAAAAAAAAAAACATGTCTTTTAAGAGAAAAGTTTTTGAAAGAAAAGCATAATCCCCAATAGCCATATCTATGTCCTTCGAATTCTCCGTGTTGAATCTTTCCTTTTTCGTTTCAGCATGGCTGAGGATCTTAACTTTCCGGAGGGTGTGACGGTACCAGTATGGTATAGGAGATTGATGGAGGCTAGGGCCACCACTGCGGGTCCAGCGAATATTCCTCCACCAACCGTAGCACCCGATCTTCCTCCTCCCCCTCCTCCTCGCACGGATACTTTTGCTAAGACTTGCAAGGAATTTAAAGCTATGGGAGGGAAACCTTTTCAAGGATCTGAAACCTTTGTGGAGGCTAGAGATTGGCTTAAGGAGGTGGAAGAGTTGATAGATATCTTTGAGATGGAAGAAGGGAAGAAAGTCAAGTTGGCTGCTTGGTTAATGAAGGGAGAGGCCTCATTCTGGTGGGAGGTTACTAATGGAGAACGCCCCGTTGACTCTTGGGCGGATTTTAAGCAAAGATTTGTGGCAAAGTTTCTCTCAAGGGCGGAGGAGAACTTGTATATGGAAAGATTCTTGACTCTAAAGCAAGGAAATCTTTCGGTGAAGGAATATGTTAACAAGTTTAATCAATTGGCAAGGTTTGGCCTAGACATGGTGAATACACCGGAGAAGAAGGCTTTGAGGTTCGTGAAAGGCTTAAATGAACCTATGCATGGGTTGGCTATGACTCACATCCCTATGGGGGCCACCTTTGAGAAGCTAGTTGACATGGCGCTCATGTTTGAGGAAGAGAAGGGTCATAATGCTAATAAGGCACCCGAGAAGAAGGGAGATCAAAAGAGACCTCAACAACAACAACAAAGCAAAGGTGGGAAAGGCAACGGTGGCAAGGGCAAGAAAAAGAAGTGTTTCAATTGTGGGACACCTGGCCACCTAAGCAAGGATTGTCGCAAGAAGAAGAAGACCGGTTGCTTCCACTGTGGCGAAGCAGGGCACTTAGTGAAGGATTGCCCTAAGAAGGGGCAAAGGACGGGATCTACCTCAGGAGGACAGGTGCAAGCTCTTATGGCACCAGGTCAGGCTAGGGGGCAAGTACAGGCTCTCGCGGTTCCACCAATTCAGGAGAGAGGTAGAACTATTTCCGTTGAAAGTCTGGTTTTTCTATTTGACCATCCTGTCCGTACATTGTTTGATTCAGGCGCATCGCATTCGTTTATTTCATCATCATTAGTTGAGTCACTGCACCTAGACACCAGTCTGGTAGATGATCCCTTGGTTGTTTCAAACCCAATTGGGGGATCCACTTATTTGTCCATGATATGTTTGGGTTTGAAGATTTCTATACTTAGCATTGAGTTTAGATGTGATGCTTTTGTGTTGGGCTTCACGGGCTATGGGTTGATTTTGGGCATGGACTGGTTATCCAGTAATGGTGCCGTTCTTGATTGCGAAAGGAGAGTTGTTAGGCTCATGACCCGCTTGGGTAACACTCTCGAGATTTCTTGTAATCCCATGGACTCTGTTATGCTAAGTTATCTTGAATCGCTTGACGCTTCGGTCGAGAGTTTGCAATCTATGAGAGTGGTCCGGGAATATCCGGATGTGTTTGAGGAGGTGAAGGGCTTACCTCCGAAGCGGGAGATTGACTTCCGAATATATTTGGTGGATAATGCTAAACCGGTATCTTTACCAGTGCGCCACATGGCTCCTCGTGAGAGGAGGGAACTCCATAAGCAAGTAGGGGAGTTGCTTGAGAAGGGGCTCATAAGACGGAGCATATCAGAGTGGGGTGCTCCAGTAGTATTTGCTACAAAGGCAGATGGGTCTCTCAGACTTTGTGTAGACTATAGAGAACTCAACAAGCTCACAAAGAAGAATAGACACCCATTACCGAGGATTGATGATCTTTTCGATCAGTTGGTTGGCGCTTCAGTATTTTCTCAGTTGGACTTGGCCACGGGGTTTCATCAGTTGAGGGTGGCTGAGGAT
The DNA here is from genome assembly GCA_030737875.1 of Allium sativum. Lineage (NCBI taxonomy): Eukaryota > Viridiplantae > Streptophyta > Magnoliopsida > Asparagales > Amaryllidaceae > Allium > Allium sativum. The sequence goes on from CM060912.1 coordinate 158,418,139, forward strand.
AGCATAGACAAGACTGCCTTTAGAACTCCGGATGGTTTCTATGAGTGGCTGGTGATGCCATTTGGGTTGACGAACGCCCCTGCATATTTCGTTGATTTGATGAGTAGGGTGTTCAGGGAGTTCCTTAATAAATTTGTGGTGGTCTTTGTGGATGATATCTTAGTATTCTCTAAGAGTGAAGAAGAGCATGCCCTACATCTTGGGGAAGTGTTAAAGACTCTTCGAGCGCATAGCCTTAAGGCTAAATTCTCTAAATGTCACTTCTGGAGGAGGGAAGTGCGGTTCTTGGGGCATGTGGTCTCCAAGGAAGGGATAGCTGTGGATCCCGCAAAGGTAGTATCAATTCAGGATTGGAAGGTTCCGAAGAATGCTACCGAAGTAAGAAGTTTCTTGGGGTTGTCTGGTTATTATAGGAAGTTTATCAAAGACTTCGCGAAGATATCAGCCCCATTAACCCGCTTAACAAAGAAGAATCTTGTTTTCACATGGGACGTAGATTGTGATGATGCGTTCCGACGGTTAAAGAGAGCTTTAACCACGGCTCCAGTTTTAGTATTGCCAGATGGGAGCAAGCCATTTGTTGTCTATACCGATGCCTGTGGGACAGGACTTGGCGCAGTCTTAATGCAAGAGGGAAGGGTAATAGCCTATGGTGGAAGGCAGTTGAGGGCACATGAGAAAAATTACCCTACCCATGATCTCGAGCTGGCCGCTATTGTTTTTGCGCTTAAGATTTGGCGCCATTATCTTCTTGGTGAGAGATTCGAGTTGTTCACTGACCATAAATCATTAAAGTACTTATTCTCTCAGAAAGATTTAAACTTGAGACAGCAAAGGTGGATGGAGTTTTTAGCATCCTATGATTTCGAGATAGCGTATACCCCTGGCAAGGGTAACGTGGTGGCGGACGCCTTGAGCAGGAAGAGGTTGTCCTTGAGTCCATTGTTCGTGGAACGGCAAAGCTTGGAATTTATCTCGATGTTTGATTTCAGACCTTCCATTGACTATGTACCCGGTTTGCTAGCTTCTTTGGAAGTTAGACCTACTCTTTTGGGGCGGATTGGGGAAGCCCAGAGGGACGACCCACAGTTGGTTGAGTTGATAGAGAAGCTCATAAGGGGGGAGTCGTCCAGCCATTTGAGTAGGTACACTCTCGACGATAGAGGGTGCTTGCGCAGAGACGGTAGACTTTGTGTACCGCTAGATGAAGGGTTGAGGAAGGCTATTCTTGATGATGCACACCGTTCTAGGATGACCATTCATCCCGGTGGGGATAAGATGTACCAAGATATGAAGAGGGTTTTCTTCTGGGCCGGTATGAAGAAAGATGTGGCCGAATATGTAGCTCGATGCTTGGTATGTCAGCAGGTGAAGGCGGAGCAAAAGAAACCAGGTGGGTTGCTTCACCCATTGGAAGTTCCGCAATGGAAGTGGGATAGCGTCTCGATGGATTTTATTGACGGGTTACCCAGAACGAGGAAGGGTAATACAGGAATTTGGGTGGTGGTAGATAGACTTACTAAGAGCGCCCATTTCATACCTGTGAAGAGCAAGAGGACCGCTCCATGGCTAGCTTCAGTATATCTTCGAGAGATAGTTCGATTACATGGGGTACCCTCTAGCATAGTGAGTGATCGAGATCCTATCTTCACTAGTGAGTTCTGGAGAAGTTTGCAAGAGGCAGTGGGGACTCAATTGTGTCTGAGCACCGCATATCATCCTCAGACAGACGGCCAGACTGAGAGGGTGAATCGTGTTCTAGAAGACCTTTTGAGACTTTGTATCTTAGATTTTGGAGGTACATGGGAAGAGCATCTTCCATTGGTGGAGTTCGCATATAATAACAGCTTTCAGTCCAGTATTGGTATGGCTCCTTTCGAAGCTCTCTATGGAAGGCCTTGTCGATCCCCTACATGTTGGTGGGAATCTACGGATAAGATTTTGCTTGGGCCTAATATGGTTAGGGAGACTTCAGAGAAGATCGATCTGATTCGAAGAAGGATGAAGGCAGCGCAGGATAGGCAAAAATCTTATGCGGACAAGAGAAGGACGGATCTTGAGTTTGAGGTTGGGGATATGGTTTTTGTCAAGGTATCTCCGTTGAGAAATGTTGTTCGCTTCGGATCCGTTGGGAAGTTAGCACCGAGGTTTGTTGGGCCATTTCCTATTAAGGAAAGGATTGGACGGATGGCATATAGGGTGGAGTTGCCCGACAGACTTAGCGGTGTTCATGATGTATTCCATGTATCACATCTGAGAAAATGCTTACATGAGACTGCAGAGGTGGTAGAGCCGAGCTTGCTTAGAGATATGGAGATAGAGCGTGATGCGACTATTAGACGAGCTCCTACTCGCATCCTTGGGTCAGAGACTAGGAAGTTAAGAAACAGAGAGGTTCAACTAGTCAAGGTGCAATGGGGAGAAGATGAGAGCAACGCAACTTGGGAGACGGAAGCGAAGATGCGTTCATTATACCCATTTCTTTTTGAGGGTATGTCTTTACTTTCTCCTTTATCGCTTGTCTAGTACTTATCTTATCTTTGGTATGTCCTCTCGTTAGTACCTTTGGCCTTTAGATAGGGTAAACCTATGGTTGAAACATGTGTTTGAGACATGTTATGGTTGATGGATGCAAGTGGATGCAAGTGTTTGCTAGTGGTTGCTCGTGGATGCATATACACACTCTAGGCACTAGATCGGCTCAGTCACTTCATATTGCATATTGCATAAAATTGTGTGTAGGAAAATATTTATGGATGTATAATGGTTGTGTTATCACATGGATGATGCATTTTGGTGAATGATTGTGCACTCATGTAGATATTGTATGTGTCGATAGGGTTTTTCTCGCATACATAATGGATGCATGGCACTATCATGGTTTGCATATGTTCATACATTAGATAGGGAACATAGACACACACTTTTTGCATATGCTCATACATCATTAGAAGTTGTTTTAAGGACAATGGATGCCAGTGGTTGATGGTTTGAGTAGATGGTTGTTTGGATGGTAGGATATGCATTCTCCTTAGCTTAGAGATTTCGGGGACGAAATCCTTTAAGGAGGGGAGAATGTAACACCCCGTATTTTGGGTTAATACTAAAATTCACTAATTACAGAATAAATAATTTCATATGTGGGAATTAGGGGAAACGGGCTGCGTTATTACGTTCGTCTCGGAAAAATACGCGAAATAGAGTCCGAGTTTTCGAAAATCGGAGTCCGTATGGCCCAGTTATGGCCCGATGAAGTTTGCAGAAAATTCAAAACTAAAACAGATTTAAAAATTTAAAATATTCAGATTTGGTATGGGCCAGGCGGGGTCAGGCGGGAAGCTTCCCGCCCAGCCCATGTCGACAGGGCTGTCGACAGGCCTGTCGACAGGGGTGTCGACATGCCTGTCGACTTGCCTGTCGACAGGGTGCAGGCGCCCAGTGAACCTGGGTGCACCAGGTTGCACCAGGTTGGGTTTCAGGCTGGCTAGGAGGGCTGGTTCTAGAGATTTCCTAAATCTAAGGGTCCTAACCTAATCTAGGGTTAATCTAAGGGCCTAAAACACTCACCTAATCCTATAAATAAGACCCCAACCCTACCCTAATTCATTCATAATTAAGTCTTGTAACTAAATTATGGCAAAATGAAATTTGAGCATGGCCTCCACTAGTTCATGAAGGAGTTGCAAGCAAATCCCTCTCAAATCATTCTCTAATCCATTCTAAGTATCTTAATCTTCTTCATTAGCTTGCTAATCGTGTTTTGGTGAGCTTCTATCCCCTTAATAATCAATTGTTAAATTGATTAAGATAGGATATGATGATGTATGGTTATGTTTGTGGATCAATGTGTTTATGCAAGCTTAATATTGTATATGTCATGTGTTTTGCAAGTTATATGCTCTATGTCATGCAAGTTTAGTGTATGTGTTCATGACATTTTTATGCAAGTTTAATGTTATATCTTTATGCAAGTTTGGTGCTATGTTTCATGATGATTATGATGCAAAACACTAAGTTGGACATTGATCTATTATGCAACATGTTATGTGTATGTTTAAATGCAAGATTAACATGTTATGCATGCATATGAAGTTATGTGAATGATGATGCAAGTTATGTGTATGTTTAAATGCAAGATTAACATGTTATGCATGCATATGAAGTTATGTGAATGATGATGCAAGCTATGTGTATGTTTAAATGCAAGATTAACATGTTATGCATGCATATGAAGTTATGTGAATGATGATGCAAGTTATGTGTATGTTTAAATGCAAGATTAATATGTTATGCATGCATATGAAGTTATGTGAATAAATATGCAAGTTAGGTGTATGCTCAAATGCAAGATTACCATGTTATGCATGCTTATGAGGTCATGTGAATAATGATGCAAGTTATGTAGATGCTTAAGAGCAAGTTGGGTTAATATGTGTTCATATATGCAAGTTGACATCCTCTTAACCCATGACAAAGTTATATGCTAAACCCATGATATGTGTGATGGATCTTCCCCTTTTATTATGTTATGAAACGAGAACGATTTACATGGGGAACGATGGGGTGGGTAAATATGTTAATAAATGAATGGTTGGGTATGATTAAGCATACCGTAAAAATAAATTACCATAAGTGGGAATTTACCTATTGAGTTAGGTCTACCCCATGGGAATTTACCTATTGAGTTAGGTCTACCCATGTTATGGTAAACTTGATATTAATTAGGGATAATTAATATGGGGGTGATTAATTAGGTGTAATTAATCGACTAAGACACGAGGTTGGACTCATTTGTAGTGTAAAACTGCCCGGACCCGACCGGCTTAACCAGTTGCTACAAATGTCAGCCCAATGTGGGAGGTCTTAGCCATAAATTAAATATTAAGGTAAAGACACGAGGTTAGACTCTGTTATGACGTAAGACTGCCCGGATTCTACCGGCTTAACCAGGCGGTCATAACAGCCAGTCTAATGTGGGAGGTCTTTATGGGAGATCACGGTCTTAATCAATTAAGAAACACTTAACCATAATAGCATGTAGTGGGACATGAGGGGTTAAGTGGGTGCCTTGGGTGGCATGAAGAAATTTTGTGGTTGCCTTGGGTGGCATGTGGAATCTAGTGGGTTGCCTTGGGTGGCAATAGAAAAATACGATTAGAATACTTAACCAAGTGGAAACATGTAACTAAACATGATTAAAAGGTTAAGTGGGATACACTAGATATATGACAAGCTTAAGTGGGTAGCTTGTGGGGGCCCATTTCAACCAATATCCCAAACGTATCTTTGTGGGCTCGACCCATGTCGAGTGACGGGACACGCATATTGAGCTTGATTATAAGAGGCCAAAACGGGTTAGCGGTGGCAACGTAAGTCCAACGGGCTTCATATGCGTGTGTGGGCCCGGGCTGGTAGATAAGCCGTTGTTGCATCGTGTAGATATAAAGCCGTGCACCGTTAGTATTGGGTAGCCACTTTAGGGGAGTGATACACCCCACTGTGGGACCAGCACGGGTATCTACGGTAGGGAGCCGATCGATGGGGAGTAGTGGGTACACCTAGTGAAGATAGGGGCAGACGGCACCTATGTAGGGGTACACGAAACTACTGGGTAAGAATTACTGGGTACACCTAGTGGAGATAGGGGCAGACGGCACCTATGTAGTGAGCTAGGAGTACATGAAATTATTGGGGAAATTTTCTAAGTCCTTGGAAGGGATCAACCTTTAAGTAGGAATGACTGGTGTGGTGCAGTTAGTAATTATCCTTGGGTGGGTAGATGCGTCCTGACGGTTATCTTAGTTCATCCTATGTTGTTTGCTACTAGTGTAGTTATTATCCCCAAAGGTACCGTACCGAGTTCATGTCATACCCTAATTACTTTAATAATTGTATTGTTAAGGTTATAGGACTCACTCAGACTTATGTCTGACCCCGTTGTTTTTATCTTTTTCCCAACCCTCAGGTCCTACGGTGGATCCTAGCGGTAGTAGAGCTTGATCGGATTGCTGTTCCAGTCTTTCGGAGCTTGGGTAGATAAAGCTCCAGTTATCCAGTTATCTTTTCTTTTGTTATGGCTATTGTATGAGAGAGTGGGATTATGTACTTCTTTATTTTGATGGATATTGTACTTGACTTTTATCATGGTTTATGATGTAACCAGACATGTTTATTTTCCGCTGCTATGAGATGATGTTTTAAAATTTCAAGTACTATTTATATCTGTCTTGTTGTAATTTTTCTGTTCTATATTCACTAAAATACTCCACCGATGCTATGGCATTCCCTTTGTGAGTGACCATAGCGGGTGTGGGGTGTTACATACATAATCCCAATACATGAACTGATAGCCATAAAAGAAAGGGTAAGCTGAGCTCTACACCTATGGTCCAAGCTCCAAAAGAGAATAATGCCGCCTGATCAAAGCCTACTCGTACTGAGCCCACTCTGATAACTTGAGGGTTGGGAAAAAGATAAAAACAACGGGGTCAGACATAAGTCTGAGCGAGTCCTATAACTTTAACAATACAATCATTAAAGTAACTAGAGAAGACATAAGCTTGATATACGGTAACGTCTGGGGATGAATGGCTACACTAAGCAGCTTGGTAGACTTAGGATAAACTAAGATAACCGTAAAGACGCATCCACCCACCCAAGGATAATTACTACACTGCACCACACCAGTCATTCCTACTTAAAGGTTGATCCCCCTAAGTGTACTTAGTAATTTAGTAGTTTCGTGTACCCCTATCTGACTACATAGGTGTACCCACTACTCCCCAAGCGATCGGCTCCCTTACGTAGATACCCGTGTTGGTCCCACGATGGGGTGTATCATTACCCAAAGTGGCAACCTGATAATATCAACGGTGCACGGCTTTATATCTACACGATGCAACAACGACTTACCAACCAGCCCGGGTCCACACACGCATATGAAACCCGTTGGTCCTACGTTGCCACCGCTAATCCTGGTTTGGCCTCTTATAGTCAAGCCCAATATGCGTGTCCCGTCACTCGACTAGAGTCAAGCCTACTAAGATACGTTTGGGATATTGGTTGAAATGGGCCCCCACAAGCTACCACCTAAGCTTGTTATTTCTAGTGAATCCCACTTAACCCTTTAACCATGTCCACCTACATGTTATACATTTTGGCTAAGTCATTTAATCATATTCTAGTTGTCATACCAGGTACCCACTAGATTTCCACATGCCACCCCAAAGCACTTACTTAACCCTTTAACCATGTTTTAATTACATGTTTCACTTTGGTTACGTATTCTAATCGTATTTTCTATTGCCACCCAAGGCAACCCACTAGTCTCCTCATGCCACCCAAGGCACCCACTTAACCCCTCATGTCCCACTACATGCTAATATGGTTAAGTGTTTCTTAATTAATTAAGACCGTGATCTCCCATAAAGACCTCCCACATTAGACTGGCTTTTATGACAACTGGTTAAGCCGGTAGGGTCCGGGCAGTTTTACGTCATAACAGAGTCTAACCTCGTGTCTTTACTTTAATCACGTATTTAATTTGGGCCTAAGACCTCCCACATTGGGCTAACATTTGTAGCAACTGGTTAAGCCGGTAGGGTCCGGGCAGTTTTACACTACAAATGAGTCCAACCTCGTGTCTTAGTCGATTAATTACACCTAAGTAATCACCCCCATATTTATTAATTATCCCTAATTAATATTCACATTTACAAGAATATGGGTAGACCTAACTCAATAGGTAAATTCCCAATTCCATAACATGGGTAGACCTAACTCAATAGGTAAATTCCCATGGGGTAGACCTAACTCAATAGGTAAATTCCCACTTATACTTATTCATTTTATGGTATGCTTAATCATAACCATTTCACACCATTTCATTAACATGTCTATTAACCCCATCGTTTCCCACGTACTTATGCTAACACGACATATTTCCAAGAGAAGATTCTTTCACAATTAACATGGGTTTCACTTAGCATACATTAGCATTAACATGGGTTAAAAGGTGTCCACTTACATCATGATATTAACCCAACTAGCATTACTAAATAACCCAACTTGCATGAACATACATATGTCATATATAAAGGCAACTCGCATAAGTGTTCATAGGTTATACAAAGGTGAACTTGCATGTGTGAACTTGCACAACATGTTACATGTTAACTTGCATAACATCATACACATAACTTGCATAATATTATAAACATAACTTGCATATCAACATACACATAACTTGCATAACATCATGCACATAACTTGCATAACATCATACACATAACTTGCATATGAACTTGCATAACAACATGCACATAACTTACATAACATCATACACATAACTTGCATAACATGTTGAGCTTGCATATAAGCATACACATAACTTGCATAACATGTTGAACTTGCATATAAGCATACACATAACTTGCATAACATGTTGAACTTGCATATATGACTTGCATCTTAAAGGAGGGTAAACATGCATATATATATATATATATATATATATATATATATATATATATGTATGTATGTATATATATATATATATATATATATATTCATAGCATATAAAGGTGTCATCTTGCATATGTATGCATCACATTTAAAAGGGTAAACTTGCAGGTCATGATTTATGCATAATACCAAACACTTAGTATGCATAAAACCACATACTTAGCATGCATAGAATCAATTACTTATTATGCATAAACCCACCACTTAACTTGCATAAACCCACATACTTAACTTGCATAAACTCACATATTCAACATGCATAAACATAGGATTAATATTAAAAATAGATTAGCATATTCACATCATATCGTATGACTTGAAAACCCATTAATCCTCATGCAAAACCATAGATCTCATCATATCTCATCTACTTAATTTAGAAATTGATCATCAAAGTGATAGAAACTCACGACTAGCAAATTTGCACTCCAAATGGAGAAGATTAAGATGCTTAGAATGGATTAGAGGTTGATTAGAGAGTGATTAGCTTGCAACCCTCTTCATAAATTAGTGGAGACTCCTTCTAAGATTTAATTTGGCGGCATGTAGCCCTCAATTCTATTTTTAGTATGTATTAGGGTAGGTTTAGGGTGTATTTATAGATTAGGTGAGTGTTTTAGGCCCTTAGATTAACCCTAGATTAGATTAGGACCCTTAGATTTCGGAAATCTCTAGAACCCAGCCCAAGACTCAACCAAAAACCAGATCTGGTGCACCCAGATCAACAGGGCCGACACCCTGTGTCGACACCCCTGTCGACAGGGCTGTCGACACCCCTGTCGACATGCTTGTCGACACCCCTGTCGACATGCCTGTCGACACGGGGCTAGGCGGGAACTTTCCCGCCCTTTCCGCTTTTGGCTCCAAACTTGTTTTAGAACTGAATTTTAAATCTGTTTTTAACTTTGAATTTTCTGAAAACTTCTTTGGGCCTTAACTGGGCCATACGGACTCCGATTTACAAAATTTCGGACTCTATTCTGCGTATTTTTCCGAGACGAACGCAATGACGCAGCCCGTTTCCCCCAATTCTCACATTTGAGATTATTTATTCTGCAATTAGTGAATCTTAGCATTAACTGAAATACGGGGTGTTACATTCTCCCCTCCTTTAAGGATTTCGTCCCCGAAATCTCTAAGCTAAGGAGAATGCATATCCTACCATCCAAACAACCATCTACTCAATCCATCAAACACGGGCATCCATTGTCCTTAAAACAATTTCTAATGATGTATGAGCATATGCAAAAAGTGTGTGTATATGTTCCCTATCTAATGTATGAACATATGCAAACCATGATAGTGCCATGCATCCATTATGTATGCGAGAGAACCCTATCGACACATACAATATCTACATGAGTGCACAATCATTCACCAAAATGCATCATCCATATGATAACACAATCATTATACATCCATAAATATAGCTTCCTACACACAATTTTATGCAATATGCAATATGAAGTGACTGAGCCGATCTAGTGCCTAGAGTGTGTGTATATGCATCCACGAGCAACCACTAGCAAACACTTGCATCCACTTGCATCCATCAACCATAACATGTCTCAAACACATGTTTCAACCATAGGTTTACCCTATCTAAAGGTCAAACAGTACTAACGAGAGGACATACTAAAGATAAGATAAGTACTAGGCAAGCGATAAAGGAGAAGTTAAAAGACATACTCTCAAAAAGAAATGGATACAAAGAACGCATCTTCGCTTCCGTCTCCCAAGTAGCATTGCTTTCGTCATCTCCCCATTGCACTTTAACTAGCTGAACTTCTCTGTTCCTCAACTTCCTAGTTTCTGACCCAAGGATGCGAGTAGGAGCTCGTCGAATCGTCGCATCACGCTCTACCTCTACATCTCTAAGCAAGCTCGGCTCTACCACCTCTGCGGTCTCATGTAAGCACTTCCTCAGATGTGATACATAGAATACATCATGAACACCACTAAGTCTGTCGGGCAACTCCACCCTATATGCCATCCGTCCAATCCTTTCCTTAATAGGAAACGGCCCAACAAACCTCGGTGCTAACTTCCCAACGGACCCAAAGCGAACAACATTTCTCAACTGAGATACTTTGACAAAAACCATGTCCCCAACCTCAAACTCAAGATCCGTCCTTCTCCGATCCGCATAAGATTTCTGTCTATCTTGCGCGGCTTTCATCCTTCTTCGAATCAAATCAATCTTCTCTGAAGTCTCTCTAACCATATCTGGCCCAAACAAGATCTTATCCGTAGATTCCCACCAACATGTAGGAGATCGACAAGGCCTTCCATAAAGAGCTTCGAAAGGAGCCATACCAATACTGGACTGAAAGCTGTTATTATTATGCGAACTCCACTAATGGAAGATGCTCTTCCCATGTACCTCCAAAATATAAGATACAAAGCCTCAAAAAGGCCTTCTAGGACACGATTCACCCTCTCAGTTTGGCCGTCCGTCTGAGGATGATATGCGGTGCTCAGACACAACTGAGTCCCTACCGCCTCTTGCAAACTTCTCCAAAACTCACTAGTGAAGATAGGATCTCGATCACTCACAATACTGGAAGGTACACCATGCAATCTAATAATCTCTCGAATGTAAACTGAAGCTAGACATGGAATAGTCCTCTTGCTCTTCACGGGTATGAAATGGGCACACTTAGTAAGTCTATCTACCACAACCCAAATCCCCGTATTACCCTTCCTTGATTTCGGTAATCCTTCGAGACACTATCCCACTTCCTTAGCGGAACTTCCAATGGGTGAAGCAACCCACTTGGTTTCTTTTGCTCCGCTTTCACCAAGCATCTAGCGACATACTCGGCCATGTCTTTCTTCATACCGGCCAAAAAGAAAACTCGCTTCATGTCTTGGTACATCTCGTCCCTACCGGGATGAATGGTCATCTTCGACCGATGTGCATCATCAAATATAACCTTTCCTCAAACCCCTGTCTTGCGGTACGCAAAGTCTACCGTCTCTACCAACTTAACTAACTGTGGGTCGTCCCGCTGCTCCGCCAATACGTCCCAAAAGAGTAGGCCTAACCTCCAAGGAGGCTAGCAAACTGGTTACAAAGTCAACGGAAGGTCTAAAGTCAAACATAGTAATCAACTCTAAACTCCGTCGTTCAACGAACAATGAACTCAAGGACAACCTTTTTCTTCTTAAGGCATTCGTCACCACGTTACCCTTGCCATGGGTATACGCTATCTCAAACTCATAGGATGCCAAGAATCCCATCCACTTTTTGTTGCCCTAAGACTATGCGCTCGAAGAGTCTCCAACACTTCCCTAAGATGTAGGGCATGCTTTTCTCCACTTCTAGAGAAAACCGGGATAATACCAAAATCATCAAAACTGTCCATCTCTCACGCAGACCACCCTAGTCGAACTCGACATCCCCCAAATGCAAGCCCCAAAGGCCTAAACCAATATGAGACAAACAACCAAGGGATACCTCCTTCGAATTCAGACGACCTACGTGAGATGATACTAGTAAAAACGGCTAAATAATTAAGCCCTTGTCCAACTCTGGATGTCCTTTCCAGTCTCACTCCAACACCACCGTTTATTCCATAACTGGCTCGGCTCCACCTATTAAAGCCATCCGGAGTCCTAAAAGCAGCCTTCTCCATACTATCCTCAGCCACTCTCAACTGACGAAACCCCGTGGCTAAGTCCAGCTTATGAAACTACTGAGGCGCCAACTAATTGGAAAAAGATCATCAATCCTCGGCAATGGGTGTCTATTCTTCTTTGTGAGTTTATTTAGCTCTCTTTAGCCTACACAAAGTCTGAGGGACCCATCCGCCTTCATAGCAAAAACTACCGGAGCACCCCACTCCGATATACTTCGTCTTCTAAACCCCTTCTCAAGCAAATTGCCTACTTGCTTATGGAGTTCGCTCCTCTCACGAGGAGCCACGTGGCACACTGGCCAAGAGACTGGTTTGGTATTGTCTACCAGATATATTCGGAAGTCAACCTCCCGCTCCGGAGGTAAGCCCTTCACCTCCTCAAACACATCCGAGTATTCCCAGACCACTTAACAGATCGCGAACTCTTGACCGACGTGTCAAGCGATTCTAGATAACTTAGCATAACAGATTCCATGGGATTACAAGAGATCTCGAGAGTGTTACCCTAGCAGGTCATAAGCCTAACAACTCTCCTTCCACAATAAGAACGGCACCGTTACTGGATAACCAGTCCATGCCCAAAACTAACCCATAGGCCGTGAAGCCCAAAAAGCATCACATCTAAACTCAACGCTAAGTATAGCAACTTTCAAACCCAAACACATCATGGAGCCCCAATTGGGTTTGAAACAACTAAGGGATCATCTACTAACTGGTGTCTCAGTGCAGTGACTCAACTAACAATAATAAAATAAACGAACTCGATGCGTCAAAATCAAATAAAGTTTGACCCAGATAATCAAACAGAAAAACTAGACTTTCAATGGAAATAGTTCTACCTCTTTCCTGAATCGGTGGAACCACGAGAGCCTGAGCTTGCCCCCTTGCCTGAGTTGGTGCCAAAAGAACTTGCACCTGTCCTCCTGAGGTAGATCCCGTCCTTTGCCCTTTCTTAGGGAAGTCTTTCACTAGATGTCCTGCTTCGTCATAGTGGAAGCAGCCAGCCTTCCTCTTCTTGCGACAATCCTTTTAGGTGGCCTAGTGTCCCACAACTGAAGCACTTCTTCTTTCCCTTGCCACCGTTGCCTTTCCCACCCTTGTTTTGCTGTTGCTGTTGAGGTTTCTTCCGATCTCCTTTCTTCTCAGGTGCTTTATTAGCATTGGGACCCTTCTCTTCCTCATGCATAAGTGCCATGTCCACTAGCTTCTCGAAAGTGGCCCCCATAGGGATGTGAGACATAGCCAATCCGTGCATCGGTTCGTTCAAGCCTTTAACGAACCTCAAAGCTTTCTCTTCCGGTGTGTTTACCAAGTCTATGCTGAATCTCGCTAACTGCTTAAACTTGTTAACATATTCTTTCACCGACAAGTTCCCTTGCTTTAAGTTCAAGAGCCTTTCCACGTGCATATTTTCTTCCGCTTTTGAGAGAAACTTTGCCTCAAACCTTTGCCTGAAATCCATCCAAGAATCAACAGGGCGTTCTCCATTAGTGGCCTCCCACCAGAACGAGGCCTCTCCTTCCATTAACCAAGCGGCTAACCTGACTTTCTTTCCCTCTTCCACTTCCAAGATTTCCATCAATTCTTCCGTCTCATTAAGCCAATCCCTAGCTCCCACAAAAGGTTTTCCTCCCATAGCCTTAAACTTCCTACAAGTCATAGCAAAAGTATCCGCGCGAGGAGGAACGAGTGCAATGGGTGGAGGAGGAACATTTGCTGGACCTGCAGCGGCGGCCCTAGCCTCTAACAACTTCCTATACCATACTGGTACCGCTACACCGTCCGGAAGATAAAGATCTTCAGCCATGCTGAGACGAAAAAAGGGAAGATTCAAAACGGAGAATTCGAAAGATAAAGATATGGCTATCGGGGATTATGCTTTTCTTTCAAAAACTTTTCTCTTTAAAGACATGTTTTTGAAAATATTTCTTCCAAAAATGTTTTTAGAAAAATAGTTTTCTAAAAAATTTATCTGTTCCGGTAACCTTTGCTCTGATACCACGTGTAATACCCCACACCCGCTATGGTCACTCTCTAAGGGAATGCCATAACATCGGTGGAGTATTTTAAGTGAATATAGAACAGAAAAATTACAACAAGACAGATATAAGTAATACTTGAAAATTTCAAAACATCATTTCATTGCAGCGGAAAGTAAAACATGTTTGGTTACATCACAAAACCATAATAAGAGTCAAGTACAAAATATCCATCCTGATAAATAAAAGTACATAATCCCAATACATGAACTGATAGCCATAAAAGAAAGGGTAAGCTGAGCTCTACACCTATGGTCCAAGCTCCAAAAGAGAATAATGTCGCCTGATCAAAGCCTACTCGTACTGAGCCCACTCTGATAACCTGAGGGTTGGGAAAAAGATAAAAACAACGGGGTCAGACATAAGTCTGAGCGAGTCCTATAACTTTAACAATACAATCATTAAAGTAACCAGAGAAGACATAAGCTTGATATACGGTAACGTCTGGGGATGAATGGCTACACTAAGCAGCTTGGTAGACTTAGGATAAACTAAGATAACCGTAAAGACGCATCCACCCACCCAAGGATAATTACTACACTGCACCACACCAGTCACTCCTACTTAAAGGTTGATCCCCCTAAGTGTACTTAGTAATTTAGTAGTTTCGTGTACCCCTATCTGACTACATAGGTGTACCCACTACTCCCCAAGCGATCGGCTCCCTTACGTAGATACCCGTGCTGGTCCCACGATGGGGTGTATCATTACCCAAAGTGGCAACCTGATAATATCAACGGTGCACGGCTTTATATCTACACGATGCAACAACGACTTACCAACCAGCCCGGGTCCACACACGCATATGAAACCCGTTGGTCCTGCGTTGCCACCGCTAATCCCGGTTTGGCCTCTTATAGTCAAGCCCAATATGCGTGTCCCGTCACTCGACTAATGTCGAGCCTACTAAGATACGTTTGGGATATTGGTTGAAATGGGCCCCCACAAGCTACCACCTAAGCTTGTTATTTCTAGTGAATCCCACTTAACCCTTTAACCATGTCCACCTACATGTTATACATTTTGGCTAAGTCATTTAATCATATTCTAGTTGTCATACCAGGTACCCACTAGATTTCCACATGCCACCCCAAAGCACTTACTTAACCCTTTAACCATGTTTTAATTACATGTTTCACTTTGGTTAAGTATTCTAATCGTATTTTCTATTGCCACCCAAGGCAACCCACTAGTCTCCTCATGCCACCCAAGGCACCCACTTAACCCCTCATGTCCCACTACATGCTAATATGGTTAAGTGTTTCTTAATTAATTAAGACCGTGATCTCCCATAAAGACCTCCCACATTAGACTGGCTTTTATGACAACTGGTTAAGCCGGTAGGGTCCGGGCAGTTTTACGTCATAACAGAGTCTAACCTCGTGTCTTTACTTTAATCACGTATTTAATTTGTGCCTAAGACCTCCCACATTGGGCTAACATTTGTAGCAACTGGTTAAGCCGGTAGGGTCCGGCCAGTTTTACACTACAAATGAGTCCAACCTCGTGTCTTAGTCGATTAATTACACCTAAGTAATCACCCCCATATTTATTAATTATCCCTAATTAATATTCATATTTACAAGAATATGGGTAGACCTAACTCAATAGGTAAATTCCCAATTCCATAACATGGGTAGACCTAACTCAATAGGTAAATTCCCATGGGGTAGACCTAACTCAATAGGTAAATTCCCACTTATACTTATTCATTTTATGGTATGCTTAATCATAACCATTTCACACCATTTCATTAACATGTCTATTAACCCCATCGTTTCCCACGTACTTATGCTAACACGACATATTTCCAAGAGAAGATTCTTTCACAATTAACATGGGTTTCACTTAGCATACATTAGCATTAACATGGGTTAAAAGGTGTCCACTTACATAATGATATTAACCCAACTAGCATTACTAAATAACCCAACTTGCATGAACATACATATGTCATATATAAAGGCAACTCGCATAATTGTTCATAGGTTATACAAAGGTGAACTTGCATGTGTCTTAAAGGTGTGAACTTGCACAACATGTTACATGTTAACTTGCATAACATCATACACATAACTTGCATAATATTATAAACATAACTTGCATATCAACATACACATAACTTGCATAACATCATGCACATAACTTGCATAACATCATATACATAACTTGCATATGAACTTGCATAACAACATGCACATAACTTACATAACATCATACACATAACTTGCATAACAACATGCACATAACTTACATAACATCATACACATAACTTGCATAACATGTTGAGCTTGCATATAAGCATACACATAACTTGCATAACATGTTGAACTTGCATATAAGCATACACATAACTTGCATATATGACTTGCATCTTAAAGGAGGGTAAACATGCATATATATATATATATATATATATATATATATATATATATATATATATATTCATAGCATATAAAGGTGTCATCTTGCATATGTATGCATCACATATAAAAGGGTAAACTTGCATGTCATGATTTATGCATAATACCAAACACTTAGTATGCATAAAACCACATACTTAGCATGCATAAAATCAATTACTTATTATGCATAAACCCACCACTTAACTTGCATAAACCCACATACTT
The DNA here is from genome assembly GCA_030737875.1 of Allium sativum. Taxonomy (NCBI): domain Eukaryota; kingdom Viridiplantae; phylum Streptophyta; class Magnoliopsida; order Asparagales; family Amaryllidaceae; genus Allium; species Allium sativum. The sequence goes on from CM060912.1 coordinate 158,434,972, forward strand.
AACTTGCATAAACTCACATATTCAACATGCATAAACATAGGATTAATATTAAAAATAGATTAGCATATTCACATCATATCGTATGACTTGAAAACCCATTAATCCTCATGCAAAACCATAGATCTCATCATATATCATCTACTTAATTTAGCAATTGATCATCAAAGTGATAGAAACTCACGACTAGCAAATTTGCACTCCAAATGGAGAAGATTAAGATGCTTAGAATGGATTAGAGGTTGATTAGAGAGTGATTAGCTTGCAACCCTCTTCATAAATTAGTGGAGACTCCTTCTAAGATTTAATTTGGCGGCATGTAGCCCTCAATTCTATTTTTAGTATGGATTAGGGTAGGTTTAGGGTGTATTTATAGATTAGGTGAGTGTTTTAGGCCCTTAGATTAACCCTAGATTAGATTAGGACCCTTAGATTTCGGAAATCTCTAGAACCCAGCCCAAGACTCAACCAAAAACCAGATCTGGTGCACCCAGATCAACAGGGCCGACACCCTGTGTCGACACCCCTGTCGACAGGGCTGTCGACACCCCTGTCGACGTGCCTGTCGACACCCCTGTCGACATGCCTATCGACACTGGGCTAGGCGGGAACTTTCCCGCCCTTTCCGCTTTTGGCTCCAAACTTGTTTTAGAACTGAATTTTAAATCTTTTTTTAACTTTGAATTTTCTGAAAACTTCTTTGGGCCTTAACTGGGCCATACGGACTCCGATTTACAAAATTTCGGATCTATTCTGCGTATTTTTCCGAGACGAACGCAATGACGCAGCCCGTTTCCCCCAATTCTCACATTTGAGATTATTTATTCTGCAATTAGTGAATCTTAGCATTAACTGAAATACGGGGTGTTACAGATCTTATATACTCAAATAACTTTTTAAAATCTATTGGCGAACTTCCAAAGTTCGCCAACACATTTCTGGGACATGTTTTGTTTGAAGATGAATTTTAAGAATTCGCCTTTGGGTGAATTCGCAAAATTCGCCTTCAGAAAGACCAAAACAGGTCTATATTTGTAATTAAATCTAAAACAGGCCTATACTTGTTGTTGTTTGTATAAACGGGCCTAAATACGTGAATTTCCCATATATATACACACACACACACATACACACACACACATATATATATGACCAGTGTTTAGTGGCACCGCAAACTGTGCAATACCCCAAAAGCCTCCTGATTTCCACCGCAAGTTTCTCGCTCTCTCTCTCTCTCTTTCCATTCATTCTCTCTCCCTCCAATACATTATTCTAATATAAATGAGTGGCTAGAAATGAGGTGCAAATGGGATGCTAGAAAATAGGGGTGTCAATTATATATATATATATATATATATATATATATATATATATATGGGGGGGGCTTTTGGATACAAAATTAAACACAGAGAGAGAGACACACAAATCCTCCACCATTGGATTTGTTTGTCTTTATGTGGAGATTGGAATTCATCGGACGATCCAGTGGTTGAGATTTATTGTGTGTAATTTTGTGTCCTCATTTTGTGTCTAAATAGAGTTTCCCTATATATATAATACCCTTTTTTTAAAAGAAAAATAGTTTTTCTGGTACTTCTTGCTTTAAAGTAAAATGCCTCCTTTATTTTGAACAAACAAATTCTTTTAATCCACAAAGAACTATGAACGTTGCCTGTGACAATAACTTAGTTAAGGGATGTAGAGTTTTTGGGTAAAAAAATTATGTGATGAGATTCTGGTCGATGACGCTAGCATAAAACTAGAGTTAGTCTAAATGTCGGTTAAGGAAGCAATAGGAATAGGTTGGGTTTGTTAAAGGACGGTTGGTCACTGATAACGTCTTGTTAACCTAGGATCTGGTATCTAGGATTGATAAGATGGTCCGAGGCCCAAATGTGGTTGTTTAGCTTGATATGGCTAAGGCTTATGACTGCATGTCTTGGTTCTTCATCATTAAGGTTCTAAGAGATTTCGGATTTTCGGAACCCCTTATCGATGTTGTTTGGAGTCTCATCTCCTACTCCTGGTTTTCCGTTCTCATCAATGGATCGACCATCGGTTTTTTCTGGTATGGAAGTGGTCTTCGACATGGAGACCCCCCCTCTCCTTCTCTGTTCGTCATTGCGGTAGAGGCTTTGACTCGTGGACTACACTCTCAAGTAATCACTGGGCAGATTCATAGGTTCGGCAACCATAGGGGCTATCCTCTCATCTCTTCCTTGTCTTTCGCTGACAACATCATCATTTTTACTAATGGTAGTCATAGATCTATTCGTAGCCTGGTGTGTCTTATCAGGCAGTGTGAGAGATGCTCGGGCCAAATCGTTAACACATGTAAATGCCGATTCATGCCCACGAAAGACCTGACTTCAGGCAGATCGACCTGGATCGTGACCTATACCAGTTTCGAGGCCTTGCTTCCGCTTCCTTACCTCGGTATTGTATTATATCGAGTCAGGAAGCTTAACGCCATCTTCGATCCCTTAACTGATAAAGTCAGGGGAAAGATAGTTCGTTGGAATGCTACTCTCCTCTCCTAGGCTGGCAAACTGGTTCTCATTAAGTTTGTCCTTGACTCTATGGGTTCTCATATATTTGCTACGTTGACTCCCACTGCTCCCTTCTACCTCTCTTATAGATCTTTGTCTTCTTTATTTTTTTTGGGAACCAAGGACAACGCTTCTCAAAACCACTGGATTTCTTGGAACTCTATTTGTCGTCCTAAAAGTGAAGGAAGTCTGGGCCTCCGTAATCCTAAGGACATATGTTCGGTATTTTCTTGCAAGCTATGGGTGTGGTTTGGAGAGAACGACTCTTCTGGGAGACATTCCTCTGTGCTAAGTATCACATGCTTTCTGGGTCGAATTTCACCGGTATCCCGTCCTGCGCTAGTGAGACGTTGAAAAGGATGCAATCTGTGAAAGCCGCAACAGATGCTCATGGTAATGGGACCGTTTGGGATGGCAGTCCATTCTCCATTAAAGCGGTGTGACATTCGGTGAGGACTCCTGGTCCACATCTCCATCTTTTCTCTTTCATCTGGAATTTCTAGATTCCACCTAAGATATCTTTGTTTATGTAGAGAACCTTGCATGAAGGGTAACTAATAGATGAGAACCTCCAGCGAATCAGCATCACTTTCATGTCCTGTGACGACCCCAAACTTCCATAGTATGAAAGCAAGGATAATCCTTGGAATATAATAAAGAAACAATAACAACAGAACAAAAATATAGAATTACAGCAGAAAATGTACATCAAATTACACTGGAAATAATATACCATCAAAGTTACACAACATAATAGGATCATACTTAGTACATAATATAGTTATGTCCTCAATATAAAATGTCTGCAGTGGAATCAAACATAATCTACTAAATGAAGTCTAAACAGCATAATAGAAATGATAGGATCCATCTTCAACTCCATAGCTATCAAGAATGAGTCTGCTAAAAACCTGTATATAAGGCTGCCCATGTGGAAAAGAGGGCACCCGAGCTTGCAAAGTGAAACAAACTACGAGTCAGTTGTGGGACTGTATGAGAAATCTTATTTAACCTATTTAACAATAAGGCTACTCACAGGACCACGCCTCTAACGCGGAACGGGTTTACTCCATTGGATTGCCTGTGCACAAATAAAGTAAATCGTCAAACAGCGCAATGCTTTTTAGTAAAATGAAACCATTATAAGACTCAAGTCCCATCACACAATGCAACGCAAACCGGAGGATAGAGTTTTACCTTATAATGGTCAAAAATGCTTGATACGATAAAACGGATTTGATATTATTGTTAGTGTATATATGTTTTCAAAAACATTTCAATCATAATATATCAATCATAGAAGGCATAGCTACCATATACTATGTCGCCATACTAGTTATACAATCAAAACCGTATGGTGTCGTATTGGAAGTTGGATTTCCATCATGAACCAAGGCAAGGGATCGTCCTTACCGAATTCGAGACAATCTAGCCCATGTCTCAGGATCAGGATCAGGGCCGGTCCATAAATATATTAGTGGATTAGTAATTCCTGAACAATATGTTTCCCCGCCCTATGGGGCATAAATATAGAGCCACTAGGGGCTCAAATCCGAGGCACCTCATTCCATCATCCACATAAGTAAAATGTCGGGGCTTGCAAAACCCTGTCACCACTTCTAGCTAGAAAGAAACATATGTCCTCCCTGCAGTCTTCTCCCGTTTCTGGTTCATACCGGGGTGTGAGGCTTGCGAAGTTACGCTGAACACAAAGCTATGCCTCAAATGGGCTATGCTTTGATCATCAACCACAAGGCTCTGCTTTTCGACAATAAGCCTTGATCATTTGCATCTTAGCATGCCGCATTGACAGTTCATGCCATGCGACTGATGTCTGCCAATATATAAGCTCTGAGATCGTACGTCTCAGAGAAGGGTGTTAAGCAAGAGAATAAATTCTCCGTCACCAATCAGATATATATTTAATAAAAATCAATCAGCATAGAATAAAATCCAATGTCAGACATACATCCATTTATAATTCCGTTCTGGGTCTGAATGAAACCGAAGACACCTTATTCCTTGTTCCATAAGTCCGATACAGAAGAGAGGCTCTCGCATATCCGGACGATCAAAAAGTACGTCTGGACAAATACCACTGTAACCCCTTCCTGGGAGCTAACTAATCCAGGGCATCAGTAGTCATCCATTCGATGTGAAGATCACCGGTCTTCAATCCACCATCTTTAAATCTTCGACTTCCAATCGTCGGTTAACTATTTGAAATGAGAATTAACTTGGTCTTTTCAAATAATTAGCAAATATATATAATTCAACCAATTCTTTTAATTCCATATAGTTTATAATATTTTATAATGATTTATCACTATTTTTATTTATTTAAAAATAGCGATTTTTAATTAAACGACTCTTCGGGTCATTACATGGCCTTGATGCTGTTTTCATCAAAATTTAATTTACACATTTCTAAAAATCTAATCGTTGGGTCTTATCAAATTTTATATAGGTGGGAAGATCTTTCCAAAGCGAACATAATGGTTTCGATTTTGGGAAAATCCGACGGTCGGATCTCTCGGTATAATCGTTTGAAGTTACGATTTCAAATCGCGAACTACAGCAGCGCGATTCGTTTTATTTTAATATATATATATATATATATATATATAGATGTATGTATGTATGTATGTATGAACTAATTCGTTCAATGACTTCAAACCCTTTTCAATTCAACATTAATTTCTTTTATATATGAAATCATATATTACATTAAAAATGAAAGTTTTAATGTTATTACAATTTCTTCTAACATGGAATCTTTTATATGATTCATGTATATTACATAAAAATGTAATTTGTTTCATCATTCATCTATAGCTTTAAAATTGTAATCTTTTACTTCAATATATTATTACATTGGAAAGTGTAATCTTTTATTTCAATATATAATTACATTGGAAAATGTAATCTTTTATTTCAATATATAATTACATTGGAAAATATAATCTTATCATCTTGTGTAAAATGTAATCTTTTTACATTGTATAAAAAAAATGTAATCTCTTTACATTGTATAAAAATGTAATCTCTTTACATTACATAAGAATGTAACCTTTTTACTTTGCAAAGCAACTGTAATTCTTTTATTTTGCAAAGCAAATGTTATCATTTTTACTTTGCAAAGAAAATGATATCTTTTTATTTTGCACAAACAATGTAATCATTTCTATATTACATAGAAATTGAAATCTTTTCATTTGCAAGGAAAATGTAATCTTTTTATATTACATAGAAAAATTATATTCTTTTTATATTACAAAGAAAAATGTAGTCTTTTCTATATTGTATAGAAAATGTATTTTTTTATCATTACATAGAAAAATGTATCTTTTCTATATTGTATAGAAAATGTGTTATCTTTATGTTACAAAGAAAATGTAGTTTATTTATTGTTAAACATTTTAATGCAACAATGAATCATTTTCCTATATTCTCTTTTTATAATATAAATGTGAACCTTTTTATTGTTAACAATTTTAATTCAAAGTAACGAATCATTTTCCTATATTCTCTTTTTAAAATAAAAATGTAAGCTTTTTTATTATTAACAATTTTAATGCAACATTTAATCATTTTCCTATATTCTCTTTTTAAAATAAAAATGTAAACTTTTTATTGTTAACAATTTTAATGCAACATTTAATCATTTTCCTATATTTTCTTTTTAAAATAAAAATGTAAACTTTTTATTATTAACAATTTTAATGCAACATTTAATCATTTTCCTATATTCTCTTTTTATTAAAATAAAAATGTAAACTTTTTATTGTTAACAATTTTCCATTACAAATAATGATCATTTTTTTATTTAATATATGTAATAAAAATCTAATTTTTATTATTCAACTAATTTTATATTATAACATGAATAAATTTTCAACACATAAATATTTCAGAGAATTTCGACAGCATAACTTCAGGTTAATTAAAACCGGCACCGTCCCGATGTACGACTCCTCGCACTACCTTAGGCCTCACGGCATTTACAAGGGATTTAATTTCCTAATACATTTTTCTAGGCAATATAATGCTACAATGTCAACAAATTTCATTTCAACTACAATCAAATACAATAAATCAACCAATCCACATCACAATACAATCAAGTCGTCCACGTTCTGTGGACGACGGGTGACGGGAGTTTCTAAACACCTTCTGCATCCTTAAATAATTTTATTAAATTAATTTCGATTCAGAAATCTCACATCACGGTTTTAGTTCTTCTAAATTTGTCGAATGCTCCAAAAATTCTCCGACCTCTTCTGAAATGTAAATCTCGTCGTTGCGATTACAACGGATTCGGTTTTGTCAAATTCTGATTAAATACGAGCAAGATATGATTATTTAAAGATTTAGTTACATTTAATTAATTAATTAATTAATTAATTAATACCTTTATTCCTAATCAAATTGAGGCCGGCGGTTTTCAACACCCAGGTTCGAACCTAGGGTTAGCTTTCGCACGCGAATCGGGGTACGGGTTGTCGATCAGGTTGTGCCACGGCGGAGAGCTTGGAGGCGCGCACCTATTAGTGGTGGCGATGATGAACTTGACGACAGGGATGGACCGTGGCGGCGTGATGAACGGTGCTACTTCAGGGCAACAGATCTCAGTGGATACTCCACTATTTTTTATCCTACCCATTGGATTTAGAGTTTGTGTGATGATCTTCAAAATTCCCTTAAGGATTGGTTGTTTTTGATGTGAGGATCGAACGATTTTGAGGAGGGTTGTTTAGATCGTTCTACGCCATTAAGCGATAGAGGAGGCGGCGATATACGATAGTTAGGGTTAAATGGAATACAGTATATGTATTTATACGTATTTTTATTTTATTATTTTATTTAATTCTTTTTATATTCAATATAATTTCTATATCGCTCTTAACTCCAAATCAAACCCAACGAGTGTCGCCCTAGCTAAATACCCTCATTCCGGACACAATGGTATATGTATCGTTAGCCAATTTGATTGTTTTGATAGGTTTTTCTTTAAATTCAAATATAAAATATTTAATTATTTAACATTGATCGTACATTTTAATTTACCGGGGCCACATACTGACTCCAAAAATTCCCAAAAAATAAATCTAGCTATGTTTTGACGATACGGTCCTAACAAAATTAATTTCATCGAATTTGGAGACCTTTTGAAAAATGGCCATTTTATGGTCGATTGAAATTGACTGAAATCAACTAAACAAATTTTCTTTTGCTACGCTCATGTATTAATTCCAAAAATTATGAAAATTGGAATCCTGCAATAATTTGACATTTCGGATTCAACTATGGTGGTTTCGTCAAAAACGGAGGCCGTTTGCAAAATGACTATTTACACGGGCTATATATTATATTAAATTCCATAGTGACTATTCTGAATATTCAACTGACCATAACTTTTGATTCCCGCTATGGAATTTCAATTTTTCGGATTTGTTGGAAAGATATTTTTATACAAATTTAAATATTTTTGGTTTCACCAAAATTCGATTTATTTTGCATCCTGTACACTCAGTCAAAGTTCGAATTCAAATTTTCAAACTACCGCGCTATTTCTTACTCCTTTTAAAATTAAAATAAATATATTCGTCCAAACTTCGATTTAAATAAATTTTTAATCGTTATTATTTAAAAATAAATTATTTTAACTATTCAAAATCGACTAAAATAGCCAAAATACAAATTTTAAATTAGCTCTGACTTTCCAGGTTGTTACAATCTCCCCCACTTAAAAACTTTTCGTCCTCGAAAACGAAACAACAGTAAAGTAGGAAGCAAAACGAAAAATGTAAAATATGGTAAATGTACCTTGCACTATAGCTAGTCGGAGATATCCACTCTGCACTAATGATAAGCCGTTTGATGCTATCCTCGGTTTCTCATGTACAGTCTCTAGGATATCCGCTCCATTGAACTTTGACTAGATGGATTCTTTTGTTCCTCGGAACTCGGGTTTCTTTGCCAATGATCTTTACTGGCTCTCTTCTTACTGCTAAACTTGGGGTAATCTCCAAATCTTGTTGTGCTGCTTCTTCTACAATCAAGTATGGATCCTGTACATGCTTTCGAAGTTGAGACACATGGAATACATCACGTACCCCTGGCAACCAGTCAGCCAACTGAACCCTGAAAGCGAGAGTTCCAATTCTTTTTAGAATAGGGAATGGACCAATGAACCTAGGAGCCAACTTCCCAGTCTTCCCAAAACGAGCTACTCCTCTTAATGGAGAAACTCTCAAGTATACATAGCCACCAACAGAAAATTCTAAATCTATTCTTCTTGAATCTGCATAACTTTTCTATCGACTCTGAGCTGCTAGTAATCTCTTTTTAATAAAATCAACTTTGTTCGAAGCTTCATGAATCATGTCAGGACCCAATACTAGTCTATTGTCTGGTTCTACCCAACATGCGGGAGATTTACATGGCCTGCAATACAATGCTTCGAATGGCGACATTTGCATGCTTGCTTGGTAACTGTTATTATAAGAGAACTCGACCAAATGCAAGTGATCTTCCCATGATCCACCAAAGTCAATACTATAAGCCCGCAACAAGTCTTCCAGTATACGGTTCACCCTCTCAGTCTGGCCATATGTTCGAGGATGATATGCGGTGCTCAGATTTAAGGTTGTCCCCGGCTCTTCTTGGAATGCTTCCTAGAATTTACTAGCGAATACAGGTTCACGATCACTAACATGCTACTGGGAACTTCATATAGTCGGACAATTTCTTTGAAATAAATTTTCGCCAAACTTTGAGCTGTTCTAGTAGATCTGACAGGGATAAAATGGGCAGACTTTGTGAAACTATCAACGATCACCCAAATACTGTCATTACCTTTTCTGGTTCGGGGCAAGCCATCAATAAAATCCATGGAAATTTGATCTCGCTTCCAACTTGGAACCTCTAGTGGTTGTAAAAATCAGGCAGGTTTTTGCTGATCACTTTTGACTTGCTGGCAAGTAGAGCACCTGCTGACATAAATGGAAATGTCTTTTTTCATAGATTTCCACCAGAACGTGTGCTTGAGATCATGATACATCTTGCTCACCCCTGGATGAATACAAAGCTTGGATTTATGATATTCATCCATTACTTCTCTTCTAAGCTCAGGGGTATTCGGGACACAAATTCGGCCTTTTAACCTTAGAACTCCCTTGTTATCAATTTGGAAACTGGAAGGTTAGCCTTCCCGAACTCTTTTACTAATCCTCTAAATAAATTCATCATCCTTATGAAGAGCAGAGATTTTGTCAATCAAAGTAGGTGTAATGATAAGATTGGTGATGATAAGATTGGCGGCGACCGCATCCTTCCTGCTAAGCGCATCAGCTACAATATTGGCTTTCCCTGGAGTAAATAAGATGTCCAGATCATAGGCCGCAAGAAATTATAACCAATGTTGCTGCCTCAAATTCAAGTCCCTTTAGGTGAATAGATACTTCAATGATTTATGATCTGTATATAATTCAAACTTCTCACCTAAAAGATAGTGCCTCCATATTTTTAAAGCAAACACGATGGCTAACAACTCATGATCATGAGTAGGATATCTCTTCTCATGTGGCTTTCTCTTTGCATAAATACCGCGCCAATACCTTCAATAGAAGCATCTGTCCAGGCTTTCAAATCTTGATTGCCATCAATAATAGTCAACACTAGAGCAGTAGTCAACCTTAATTTCAACTCTTGGAAAGCTGCCTCACATTCAGGTGTCCAACTAAACTTGGTGTGTTTCTTTGTAAGCTTCGTCAGTGGACAAGATAGCTTCGAAAAATCCTTAACGAATTTCCGATAACAGCCAGGCAATCCCAGGAAACTTTTGACTTCTGTAGGAGTGCTAGGCTGCTTCCAATCTTGAATGGTTGTGATTTTGCTAGGATCCACTGAAATTCCTTCCTTTGACACTACATGATCGAGGAACTTCACTTCTTCTAGCCAGAATACGCATTTATAAAATTTGTCCTTTAAAACATTCTTTCTCAGAATTTCCAAAACTTGTTCCAGATGCTTTTCATGCTTGGCAGTTGACTTAGAGAAGATTTTGTTCATTAAATCGACAAAATAAGCTGGAGCATTGCATAAGCTGAACTACATTACTATCCACTCATAAAATATGTCTGGACCTCTGAAAGCTGTCAAAGGAACACATTCTTCGGCAATTCTAAGTTGATGAAAACCTGTAGCTAGGTCCATTTTAGAGAATATTTTAGCTCCATTCAAACGATCCAATAAATCATCTATACGGAGCAATGGATATTTATTCTTGAGTGTTTGCTTGTTGAGATCTCGGTAATCCACACATAGTCTGAGAGTACCGTCTGACTTAGGAACAAACACTACTGTTGCCCCCCTCCCCCAATTTGGAAAACTAGGTCTGGTCAGACCTTTCCATAAAAGTTGTTTAGTTTAATTGCCCAATTCTTCTTTCTCTTTCCATGTCATTTGTAACGAGATGTGGTTTTCGACTCCGAAAATCAACCCTAAACTACCATGTTGACCATTCAGACATCGAACATTCCAGATCATTAATAGAAAGAAGTTAGAGGGTGAGAATAGATAATATAGAAAATTAGAATAGAAGAAGAATAAGAACGCAATAAGAGTAAACATGAATCTCACAGCGGAACGATTAAAATATAATATACAACATAACTTTGGGAATATAACTTGTATCAGCATATACATACCATTATCACACAACATCACAACGGAACTAAACCATATATCTTTAGTGCTGAAGCCTCATGCTCCAAGCTCCTTCATAGTATATCTGTAAAGACCTAAACTACTTGACTGTCCGTACAAATTTGGGCACCCCAAGAGTATAGGGAAGAAACAAAACAAAATAAACTCTGGGTCAGTCATGGGACTGGTGTGAGTAAACTCAAATCATCGGTTTAACTTTTCAAAATCCTTCCCAAAAGAAAAGATAATCGTAAGACCGATCCACACATAAGCACGGATATTATAATAATGTCTAATATTATAATACTTCTCTGATATTATAATAATATCTAATCATAAGTAATTAACAATCAAGCAGAACGCTTGCATCTCACGTTCCACATATATAGTATACAGACAAAACCGCGGGCACTTATTGGAGATTGGATTCCGACTATGACAAGGTATGGGACCACCTGCCAATAGTGTATCTCTAGAGGCGAATACACTGGGTTCAACAAGAACATCTTGCAACCCGGCACTCACATGACCGACCACTAATTTCGCTTGAGTGTATCGAATGTATATCACCAACGGTTGGGAGCTACCCACCGTCTTCCCGAAAAGGGACAGCATCGAATAGATAAAAGAATGAATTGGATTTTCTCTAGATAGGTGATATACACCCTAATGGGACCGACCCACTTAGCCATGCTGCCTGCCTGATTTTTGTCATTTCCCGGTTGATGAGGCTTGAGGTCATTACGTATCTTTTGAAACACTTGACCAAATTCACTTTGAATGCCACATCGTCATACCCGTCAAATCACAAATTGATTTATTCAAAAATACCATGGGTATAAAGCTAAGAGAAACGAATTTCTCCGCCACCAAACGCAAGTACGTTTGAAGAGATCAACTTACGCGATCCGTTAGATATACTTTGTCAGACATTCGTCCATTCACGTTTGTCCTGGAACTGGACAAACCGAAGGCACTATTCTGTGAACAGGATAGCCCTTGCATAAATCCATCTTCAATAGTTGATCGCAACGCTAACGTCCATACAGAGTGGTTTTCAGATAATGCATCTGATCCCGGTCTCTCCGTATTGACGACGGAAAAATGGTCAAAAACTTCGATAGTATGTGATTTAACTATCAAAGGAAAACAGGTGTGCAAACAACGATATTATTTCCAGATGGAAATTCTATCGATCAATCATCATTCAATGGTTTATTTCTTTTAATTAAATTATCATTAATTTATGCTTTTTCCCTTTCTATATATTCGACGTTTCTTATTCCCTAAATTTAGGAAATATACATCATCAAACATTGGAAAACATTTCCATCTCTATTTCACGTAACATTGTTATTCCAGTATTCCTTCTCATTTACAGTTCATTTTCTATGATTAGAAAATATCTCTGATTATGTTTTGAAAATGTTTCCAAAACTTATTCATTTGATTTAAATAGATTTTTAAATAAAACATCACTAAACCAATTTAAACCATTGCCCTCATTAACTAAATTCACTTAATCAATCTTCACTATCGAACCTTACCCATCCCTTAGTTAAAAACGAAGTCAATCAAGTTGGGGTATAATTACCTCTCAGACCTTAACTGAACAACCTTTCTAACTTCGAAATAGTCAAAGTTCACCTTTAAAAACTTTAACAACTTCCTTACGAAACACTCGGATTCTATTTACGAATCCACTTCTTTTGACAAATCATTTGATTATAACGATGGTGTTATAATCCCATGCTTTCGAAATAAAATAAATCAAATAAAATTCTTATTACTTATTTTGAATAGATAACTAATTTAATAATAATATACATCTTAATTTAAAGACGGAAAGTAAATAGAACTTTCCCTAATTCGATATAATCGAATTCAACGTATAATTCTCTTTTCGAATAATCTCTATTCGATAACTCCCTTTTCGAATAAATATATTCGGTAACCCTCTCTTCGCATAACTATATTCTATAATCTCTCTTCGAATTATTTACATTCGATCAACTTTCTACGAATGATCTACATTTGATAAATCTCCTTTCGAATAAACAATATTCGATTAACTCCTTTCCATCTATTTGAATAAACTGTTTCGAATAACTCCTTTGGATTGACTTGGTTTGATTAACTCATCTTGACTAACGCAACTCGATTAACTCCACATGATCAACTTTCCTGATTAACTCAACTTATCTAACTCAACCTATTTAACTCACTTATTTCACTCCTATCTAATAACTAATATTCGATTAATTTATATTCGAATAACTATGTCTGTTTTAACTTTATTTCGAATGACTAATATTCGATTTAACTCCATTCGCTTGACTCTAGATCGTAGCGATCACAGTGGTTACGCCTGATTCCCTCAGGAAACATCCGACCACCGTAGGCTATCTGCAGCCCTGCGAATTCCGCTAGCAGTCGTACGAAATGGCAACTCATCCTGAATACTATGTTTGACTAACTCTGTCTCAAATAACTATATTCGATCACCTCTAATTGAATAACTAATATTCAATTAATTCTAATTCGATTAACTCTATCTAATTAACTCTAACCGATTAACTCCTTTGATTTACTCTACGTTTATTCAGTTTAAATATCGATGTTGAAATCGATTTTTTTACTTCTCTATATAAGTCCTGACTCATATATATTCTATTTATCCAATGATAAACATTTCATTTGATTTATAAGTATTATTTATAAATTTATCTTTCTCAATCTATCGGTCAGAATAGGTTCTATTTAAAATCTTTGCTTTAAATCCATAGCATGTTATACCCGTGTGCGAAGCACGGGTTTTAAATCTTTCAAATGTAAATTCTCCTTTTACACAATTCTAGTCACTTTTTCAAGTATTTCCTTTTAAAATCAATTTATTTACAGAATACATTCCTTTTTGATAATTCTATTTATTCTATAAAATATTTTCTATTGACAAAATCTATTGATTTAAGAAGTAATTCCTTTTATAATCTAACAATTCCCTTTCTATTTATCTTACACATATTTCCCTTTTCCATTCTATTTATTTTGAATAAATATCCCTTTTCAATTCTATTTGTAAATGTTTTACACATATTTCCCTTATATTCTACCTATTTGATTAACAAATAAATATTCCTTTTTAAATCTATTTATTTTCTAAATAAATAGTTTTCTTTTTACAAATTTTTTTGATTTTATAAATATCCTTTTTCAATATAACAGTGAAAATTCCCTTTTTAACATTCCAGTATTCCTTATGGTATGTTATAATGATCGGCATCATTCAATCATACAAAATCAACAACATATTTCATATCACATCATATAACACAATATATGGATAAAACAGCAAAATAAATGTTGAGGATCCCAGTTGGGTCCCTCCAACCTGTTTCCCTGCATCCACAGATGTCAATCAACATAAATAACACGAATATAAATTATTCTGATGAACAGAATCAGTATTCGATTAACGATTTATATATATCGTTATCGATATTTCAACTAATTAACTAGCAATTCAACCAAACAGCCAACAAACAGCAAATCAACCAATAATTTTAATTCTAAAAATACTTTATAGAAATATAAATTGATCAGAGTTAGTGAGAGTTACTCACATTGGACGGTGATCGTTAAATAATGATATGCGTTCATTGATTTGATTCAGGTGTTTAATTTCACCATATATCCAAACGAGCTTCAGTTCACCCCCAGTCAGTTCCATTGTGGATATCTCGTCCATACGATCCCAACGGATCCATTTTCGTCAAATTATGATAAGGTATGACGAAGTTATACCTTATACAAGTTCTTACATTATTTAATTTAAATTAAACTTGAAATAAAATTTGAAATTGGGCTTTTACCTATATGACTCGGCCCATCTCCCTTTAACAAACCCACGGTCGCCTCGATCTTCTTCCCCAATAGATCTGAAGAAACCCATCTCCCCCAAATGCAATACCGTAACTTCCTCCAAGCTCCCTCCTTTGTTACTACCTTAAAAATCAAACTAACCCTCAAAATTCACACCTCTCTCTCCTCTTGAACCTCATACCCACCATGTCGTACTCGAATTGAGGATTCACTTCTGACATCGAACTAATTCGCACGCTCCTATACACATGATTGATAGAAAGAATCACCGTATCCCCCAATACTTTGCCAACAACACCCCCTTGCTACCACGAACTCTGTTGTACCCTCAAAACGAACTCCGAACTCCTCCTTCATGCTCGCTGGTCAACCCTAGTCCACTGTTTCCCCAAAGTTGCGTGACCAAAACTGCATCGAGCCCTCTAAAAGAGATACCAACGGATTGAGGGTGTGATGAGAATCTCATATATTCCTTTCTCGTGATTTTTAGAATTTTCTTTGTTTTGATTTTGATTTTTATTTGAAGTGGATTTCACGTTTTCTTTTACTGAGGGTGACGGCGGATGTAATTGACCAAGAAGAAATAGTTTCGTCGAATTCCGACTTCGTATGCTCACACAGCGTATTTTTAACCGTCAGAATATTAACTGTTTTTCACATTAAAAATCCGTACGGCCACGTACCGACTTCAAAAATCACGAAAACTGAAATCTAGCAATAATTTAATATTGCAGATCCAACAAAATTAGTTTCATCGAATTCTGATGTCGTTTGCAAAACTGGCTATTTTTAAAGCTCTAAATAACCCTTTTAAATAATAAATATATTTAAAAACATTTAAATTTAATATTTAAAAATAAATATTATCGTATATATTCACAATAAAATATCATACTGCTACACTTGGATTTATAACTCGATATTTCAAATCCAGTGTTACATCGATAATCGATTTATATTTAAAAATCCATTTTAAAATATAAATAAATTGATTAAAATTATAAAGGAATTCCAAAGCGACTTTTCTGAAATTTGATTTGGACATAAATCAAAATATACATGACAAAATTTCGATCTTTCTCTTCCACTAGAAAAATATACTTCACTAGCTCCTAACATTTCTCGTTTCGCAGAAATCCGATTTAAAACGAATCCTGTACATTCAATTGAAGTTCAAATCGCCAAATAGTGAACTGTCGTGCCATTTCGAACTCGATTATAATTATATTATAATTATATGTTCAAACTGCCGTTCAAATAATATATTTGTTATTCTAATTCAATTCAAAACTGAATTAAATATCACAGATGATCCAATTCACGCCATTTTGTGAATCCCACTATTTATGACTATTTCACAAATTAAATATATTGTTATATTATTTATTTTAATTAAATATTCACTAAAATTTAATTCAACAACCATTTTAATCTCTCAATCCCTATTTATATAATTAAATTAATTAATTATTATACGATAGAAAATGCGGGTCGTTACATCATTCTTCGAATAGGATGCACCACTGGCCTTGCATTCGGAACTAGATCACTTCTGAAGTCAATTTCTCTTCGCGGAGGTAAGCTATCAACTTCTTCGAACACATCCGCATTTTACGACAGTAATATTCTCAAGAGCAGTGGGGGTGACCTCAAGAGCATCCCAAAACTCTTTTCAATCTGAATCTGAGCCTACGCGTGGTATAACAATATACCAAGATTCGTTTTAATTTCAACAACTCTTTCAGCACATTTAACTTCGGCTTCATATTTGGTCAACCAATCCAACCCGAGAATGATATCAGTTTCAGAAAGATCCATAACGATTAAATTGAAAGGAAACCGATAGCAAGAGTAGGAGGCAGGCACTCTACAGTATAAACCGAGGACAAGAGAAGCCCCTATCGGATTATGAACACTAATCGATTCTTTAAGATTCTTTAGGGTTAGCTTCAACTTTTAAACTAAGTTACTTGAAATGAAGCATCGTGATGCGCCAGTGTCAAATAATATTGTAACTAGAATATTGTTGACAGTAAGAGTGCCTTCCAAAACATCTGGCCTTTCCCTATTAGTTAACGGTGCTGGAATTTCTGCTACTTTATTGAATTGAGCTTCTTTGCTTTGTTTCAAAAGTCGGCAATCTCTACTTATGTGACCTGACTTATGGAAAATATTGCATTCTCTATACTCTTGAAGCTTTTTGTTGGATTTAGACCCATCACTCTTTCGTTTCTTCGAAGATTTGCAATTCCTTAACAAATGCCCTTGCTTATTACAGTTATTGCATATGGCAGTCATTAATGGTTCTTTTCCAGATCTATCCCTTTTCATATCAGCTTTAGGCTTCTTGCTGACCTTAGGCGTCATACTTGTCTCAAGACTATCAGCTTCAAACTTCCTTTTGCTGTTAGAGCTATTTTCCTCTTCATCTTCGAAACCATGTTGCTCATCATTATACTCATAGCGATAAGCTATTTGTTTCATCTCAGAAAATGGAAGATTTACATAAGAAAGTACTCTAACTTCGTATTTCTTTTGAAGTCTGTGGATAAATCTCATATTCTTCCTTAAAGGATCCAGAATTAGTTCTGGGGAAAGCGAGAAAGTTCATTGAATTTATTCTAATACTCCCGAATGGTCATATCTCCTTGTTTTGGATGATAAAACTCATCGTATAGTCGCTCAGTCGTTTCTGGAGTAATAAATTTTTCTTTAAACATTTCTTTAAATCTATCCCATGTAATACTACCTTCTGGGTTTTCTGTAGTAACAGTTTCCCACCAGATTAAAGCTTCGCCTTTCAGTGCCCAAGATGCTATTAATCTCTTCTGATCATCTCTCAGCTTTAATGTAACACCCCGCATTTTTAATATAATTAAAAATGTGTATATATGCATAGATAGGTAAATAATGGTGATGTACAATGAGAATTAATTAATACATGGAAGAGAAGGAAAAATAATAATTCAATAACAGTGTGTGTGACAAAAGAGATGAGAAAATAAAGATAATTTATTTAAAAGTATTAGGAATTAAGTAAACCGGATATCACCATTGCATTCGTCTCGGAATTCTGCTTGGAATAGAGTCTAAGTTTGCGTAAATAGGACTCCGTATGAAGGAGTTATGGCCTTTAGAAGATTCAACAAAATTTAAAACAATCCGAAATTCGACCCAGACAGCTGGGCAGGAAATTTCCCTCCAAAACCAGGCAGGTCGACCTGGGGGTCATGTCGACCAGAGGGTCGACATACCCCTAGGGAGGTCGACCTGGGGGTCGACCTATCCCCAGATCTGGACGATTTCAGTTCCTGTGATGTGTTTTGATATGATGTACTGGTCAGATGGCTTCTAGGTCAATCTAAGGGCTCTAAAACACTCTCTACACCTATAAATACATAGCAAGACCTAATCCTAATTCATAACAATTCCTTAAGATGCCTCGATGCCGCCAAACTTCAAGCAAACATGGTCGCCGCCCCAAAACTCTAAATTATATTGCAAGTTCTACATCAACTTTGGAGTTTAATCAAATCAAGTAGCAAAGTTCTTCATCAACAATTCATGCTCTTCACCAATAATCAAATAAGAGGATTAAATCAGCGTTCTACATTAACGACAAATCACTTATTTCTCCCGTCCAGTCAAGGTGAGTGGAATTATAATAAACTTGTTGCATAATGGTATAAGTATCGTTCGTCATTTCCCAAGTTATAAATTCAATGCAAGATTTATGTTATAATAATTGTTCTTTTATTCTCCTTCCCTTTTTTTATTTTTGGATCTATGTTATCTCGAACCTAGACGAAACCTTATTATACATACGTACGATTGAAATATGGGAATATTGGGGCATAACTTATTTCATGCAATTGAGGAATATAATCTGAAATTTGGGGAATTATGGCATAACAATTATTATTGCAAATATTGGGACAATTGGCAGAATTTGTTTGTGACTTTAAATTAAGCCTAGAAGGTGAATTAGATTATATGTATAAACGTGGGAAAATATATTGGGAAAATATTGATTTTATGAAATTGGGTATAATGGGATTTTGGAAATTGGCATGTTTGGATATGAATAACATGGAATTGGTGAATTTGGCTATAATTGAGTAATTTGGGTAAAAAGATTATTTCACGAATGGTTGTATAAGCAAAGTAGAAATGGGTTAAGTAGCACTTGACATATGAATAAACTTAACCAACATATGCAGAATGATAGTAACCTGTTACGAACACATGTATGGAAAATTGGAATAATAGTTATAGGCTATTAATGGGATTATAAGCATGAACATAAATTGGGGTTTTTGGGTAAAGCTTGAATTTGAGACTTGGAAATTGGATATGCCGTTAAGATCCTAGAAACATAATTAAAAATGGAATATGTTGGGCAAACCATGTTTTTATGTAATTATGGAACTCAACACGTGACGTGAAATTGATAATTGACCTACGACATCTAGAATAAACACGAACATGCTTGTGAATTGATAATTGACATATGACATCTAGAATGGACATGAACTAAGCATGAAACATGGCTAACTCGAGGTTAGAATGAGTTTGCGGTGTAATCCTGGCCGGAACCGCCCGGCACATCCAGTGACAGCAAACAATAGGTTCTAATGTGAGAAGTTAGTCATAACGTGCTTGAAATCTGAGGTTAGATTGAGTTGTGGTGTAATCCTGCCCGGAACCAACCGGCACATCCGGTGACCGCAACAATAGGTCTAATGTGAGAGGTTGGGCATTAATAATTAATTAGTTCTAATGACACCTGCTAATATGGTAAGGTTAAGTCAACATGAAATACTAGACAACACTTAACCAATTTGACTTGATCTATGGGTGGGTTAAGTCAACGTGAACCACTAGATAATATTTAACCAGTTTGACGTGATATATAGGTAGTTTAAGTCAACACGAACTGATAGATAACAATTAACCAATTTAACATGATATATGGGTGGGTTAAGTCAACGTGAACCACTAGATAACACTTAATCAATTTGACTCAATATATGGGAGGGTTAAGCCAACGTGAACTGCTGGATAACACTTAACCAATTTGACATGACGCGTGGGTTGAATTGAATACGTGATTGGGGGTTAAGTCAACTTGGACACATGGGCAAACTTAACCAATATAACAGTATCAAAGCAAGGAAAAGTGGGAATGATAAGATTAAATAATAAATAAACTTATCCTAGGGATAAGAAATGAATACGACTTAAGATGTAATACAAGACTCGAAGGGTGGGACAACATATACCATGAAATAAGTTCATCTAAGCTGGAAATGTGGGAGAACACCCGTACGCTATCATTTGATAAAGAGAACTTAAGTCATGCTTGAATTCATAGGTAAACCTTAGTTAAAAGGAACTAAGTAACAAACCTTAGTTAAAGAGAACTAAGTAACAGAAACTAAGTATCAAACCTTGGTTAAGAGAACCAAGTAATAAACCTTAGTTAAGGAGAACTAAGTAAATAACGAGAAAGAGAACTATGTAGTAAACCTTAGTTAAGAGGACTAAGTTGTAAACCTTAGTTAAGAAAACGAACGATTAAGAGAAACTAAGTAGTAAACCTTAGTTAAGAGGACTAAGTAGTTAACCTTTGTTAAGAAAACGAATGATTCAGGAAACTAAGTAGTAAACCTTAGTTAAGAGAACAAAGTAGTAAACCTTAGTCAAGAAAACCAAGTAGAACACGAAGAGGAGCGAACATCCATCTGATCATGAAGAAGGCTCCAACGGTCTGGGTTACGAAGCATGCGGCTTCGAGGGGACGTGAGGGTACTCTTGGTATCCCTCTGTGAGGTTGCAGATGATCCTTCTGGGCTCGCAGAGGTTAAGGTCTACGTTAGAAGAACCAAGAGTATGCCTTGGTTGCAATATAAGCAACCTAAAGACTAGGATAAACCAGCGTGAGGCGGCGATATCTTGTTTAGCCCTGTGATAGCACGTCGTCGTCTACCTACCATCTTGAGTCAATCGAGTACGTGAGGAGGAAAGGCGGAGAACTCCAATAGACCATATACTTGCTATCTAGTTATGGGTGAGGTTTGGCCAATAGGTTTGTGAGGCATAGGGGGCCTGTGTATATTTCTCATTCTTGATTTTCTGGGGTGCCTTTCATTAGTTGAGGGAGGGGTTAAGTGAGACCATAGCCACACACAGATAAAAACAGACCTTAGCATCTTCTTCGGTAGATAACTTAAAGCTCCCAACCGAGTTCCGTGTTTCTTGATTAGCCCTGCCACGGGACTCGGGCCGCACATATAGAGGACATGTGCAACTAGACATCGAAAACGATTCACGGCGCGTACGTGGGAAAGTCTAGGAACATTCATCGCTCTGGGTAGTGCGTCCTAGACTAAAGGAATTGTTCGATAGGTAGCATAAACCCTAGTGGCCCTAGGTAGCATAAACCCTGGTCGGATCTAGAAAGCGTTCAATAGGTAGTAGAAACCCCAGTGGCCCTGGGTAGCGTAAACCTTGGTTGAATCTAGTAAGCGCTCGATAGTAAACCCTAGATTAGATCTAGATAATACACAGAATCTAGCAAGATCAAAAGTGGCAATCCAAACGATTTCAAGAATGGTGGCACTACACTGAAGTAGTATAGATTTACATGATGAAGCCCATACGAAATATATCAAAGGATTGTATATATACATGGAAAGGATTAAATGAGTTGGGGTATCTACATATACGTTGTATTAGGTTAATCTACTAGTGGGACATGAGTATAGCCTAGAGAGCTAACATTGTTAACAACCTAATAACCAAGAAAATGTAACAGAACGGTATATGTAGGTTTATACATAAGTTTATTCTAAGTCCACTCACATAGAACTTATGTTCTGACCCCCTCCTCATTACATACTTCTAGGTTAGGTTCATGACAGAGATGGTATAGCTTTGGATACTGGTTTAGCCGTATTGTTAATAAGGTAAAGCAATATTTGAATATTATACTTTATTTCCTTCCGTTGTGAGATGCTTTACGAGTTCTGACATGTTTCTTTATCTCTATCATTTTCTGCAGGATACCAGAGCACCCAACTCGGGTTTCGATAGATTGGATTTTTGAAAAAAAATTGGTCTGTCAAAATCCGGGTTGTCACATTTAAGCCTTCTAAAATTCTATCAAAAGAACGCATCTGTGTTTGTGTTTCAATAATGGACTCTTTGCCCGATAATGGTTCTCCAACCAGATTTCGATACCTCTTAACTAGAGCTTCTAGACCTGGTTCTGGTTGTGGGAGTACAATTGGCTCATTAGATTGTTGAACCAAAGAATTACTTCTGCTGTTTCTGGCACTCATTTTCTACTATGTCGGCAAATAGCAGACAAAGAGTCAGGCCAACATAATAGAAATTGTAAAGCATAGAGACATATATTTAAATGTAAATGAATCTATGGGAGTGTATTTTATTCTGCTATTCTCATTCTAGGACATAACTAGTCCTATCTATAATAAGTTATTCATTTTAGAATTCTGTTGATTCTATTTCTATCAAGTTTGTGAATATGTTATATTCCAAGCTAAGTTTAACCAAAGCTCTGATACCAACTGTGGGGACCACAAACTTACGTAGTACGAAATCAAAGATAATCATTGGAATGTAACACAGAAACAACAACAAAAGAACAGAAATATAGAACTACAGCAGAAAATGAACATCAAATTACACTGGTAATAATATATCATCAGAGTTACACAGCATAATAGGATCATACTTAGTACATAATACAGTTTCAACTTAATATAAAATGTCTGCAGCGGAATCAAACATAATATACTAAATGAAGTCTAAATAGCATAATAGAAATGATAGGATCCATCTTCAGCTTCATAGCTATCCAGAATGAGTCTGCTAAAAACCTGTATACAAGGCTGCCCGTGTGGAAAAGAGGGCACCCGAGCTTGCAAAATGAAACAAACTACGAGTCAGTCGTGGGGCTGGTATGAGAAATTTTATTTAACCTATTTAACAATAAGGCAAATCACAGGACCACGCCGCTAACGCGGAACAGGTTTACTCCATTGGATTGCCAGTGCATAAATAAAGTAAATCGTCAAACATCGCAATGCTTTTTAGAAAATTGAAACCATTTATAAAACTCAAGTACCATCACACAATGCAACGCATACCGGAGGATAGAGTTTTACCTTATAACAGTCAAAAATGCTTGATACGATAAAACGGATTTGATATTATTGTTAGTGTATATATGTTTTCAAAAACATTTCAATCATAATATATCAATCATAGATGGCATAGCTACCATATACTATGTCGCCATACTAGTTATACAATTTGAACCGCATGGTGTCGTATTGGAAGTTGGATTTCCATCATGAACCAAGGCAAGGAATCATCCTTACCGAATTCGAGACAATCTAGCCCATGTCTCAGGATCAGTCGCAACTGCACCTTGGATCTTCAGGGCCGGTCCACAAATATGTTAGTGGATTAGTAATGCCTGAACAATACGTTTCCCCGCCCTATGGGGCGTAAATACAGAGCCACTACGGACTCAAATCCGAGGCGCCTCATTCCATTATCCACATAAGTAAAATGTCGGGGCTTGCAAAACCCTGTCACCACTTCTAGCTAGAAAGAAACGTATGTCCTCCCTGCAGTCCTCCCCCGTTTCTGGTTCACACCGGGGTTGAGGCTCGCGAAGTTACGCTATACACAAAGCTATGCCTCAAATGGGTTGTGCTTTGATCCTCAACCACAAGGATTTGCTTTTCAAACTTATGCCTTGATCATTTGCATCTTGGCATGCCACATTGACAGTTCATGCCATGCAACTGATGTCTACCAATATATAATCTCTGAGCTCGTATGTCTCAGAGAAGGGTGTTAAGCAAGAGAAATCCGCCACCAATCAAATATATATTTAATAGAAATCAATTAGCACAGAATAAAATCAAATGTGAGATATACATCCATTTACAAGTCCATTCTGGGTTTGAACAAAAGCGGAGACACCTTATTCCTCGTTCCATATGTCCAATACAAAATAGAGGCTCTCGCATATCCGGACAATCAACAAGTACGTCCGGACAACTACCACTATAACCCCTTTTTGGGAGCTAACCAATTCAGGGCATCAGTAGTCATCCATTGATGTGAAGATCGCCGGTCTTCAATCCACCGTCTTCAAATCTTCGACTTCTAATCATCAATTATTTATTTGAAATGAGAATTAACTCGGTCTTTTCAAATAATTAGCGAATATATAATTCAAACCAATTCTTTTCATCCCATATCATTTATAATATTTTATAACAATTTATCGCTATTTTTATTTATGTAAAAATAGCGAATTTTAATTAAATGACGCTTCGGGTCATTACATGGCACTGGCGCTGTTTTCATCAAAATTTGATTTACACATTTCTCAAAATCTAACCGTTGGATCTTAGCAAATTTTATATCATTGGGAAGATCTTTCCAAAGTGAACCCAATGGTTTAGGTTTTGAGAAAATCCGACGGTCGGATCCCTCGGTATAATCGTTTAAGTTACGATTTCAAATCGCGAACTGCAGCAACGCGATTCATTTTATTTTATTATATATATGTATATATATGAACTAATTCATTTAATGACTTCAAACCCTTTTCAATTCAACATTAATTTCTTTTATATATGAAATCATATATTACATTAAAAATGAAAATTTTAATGTTATTACAATTTCTTCTAACATGGAATCTTTTATGTGATTCATATATATTACATAAAAATGTAATTTGTTTTATCATTCATATATAGCATTAAAATTGTAATCTTTTACTCCAATATATTATTACACTGGAAAATGTAATCTTTTATTACAATATATAATTACATTGGAAAATGTAATCTTTTATTTCAATATATAATTACATTGGAAAATGTAATTTTTTTTCAATATATAATTACATTGGAAAATGTAATCTTTTATTTCAGTATATAATTATATTGGAAAATGTAATCTTGTCATCTTGTGTAAAATGTAATCTTTTTACATTGTATAAAAAAATGTAATCTCTTTACATTATATAAAAATGTAATCTCTTTTACATTACATAAGAACGTAACCTTTTTACTTTGCAAAGCAACTGTAATTCTTTTATTTTGCAAAGCAAATGTAACCCTTTTTACTTTGCAAAGAAAATGATATCTTTTTATTTTGCACAAACAATGTAATATTTTCTATATTACATAGAAAATGAAATCTTTTCATTTGCAAGGAAAATGTAATCTTTTTATATTACATAGAAAAATTGTATTCTTTTTATATTACAAAGAAAAATGTAGTCTTTTCTATATTGTATAGAAAATGCATTCTTTTATCATTATATAGAAAAATGTATCTTTTCTATATTGTATAGAAAATGTGTTCTTTTTGTATTACAAAGAAAATGTAGTTTTTTTATTGTTAAACATTTTAATGCAACATTGAATCATTTTCCTATATTCTCTTTTACAATATAAACGTGAACCTTTTTATTGTTAGCAATTTTAATTCAAAATAATGAATCATTTTCATATATTCTCTTTTTAAAATAAAAATGTAAACTTTTTTATTGTTAACAATTTTAATGCAACATTTAATCATTTTCCTATATTCTCTTTTTTTTAAATGTAAACTTTTTATTGTTAACAATTTTAATGCAACATTTAATTATTTTCCAATATTCTCTTTTTAAAATAAAAATGTAAATTTTTATTATTAACAATTTTAATGCAACATTTAATCACATTCCTATATTCTCTTTTTAAAATAAAAATGTAAACTTTTTATTGTTAACAATTTTCCATTACAAACAATGATCATTTTTTTTATTTAATATATGTAATAAAAATCTAGTTTTTATTATTCAACCAATTTTATATTATAACATGAATAAATTTTCAACACATAAATATTTCAGAAAATTTCGGCAGCATAACAACAGGGCAATTAACACCAGCATCGTCCCGATGTACGGCTCCTCGCACTACCTTAGACCTCGTGACGTTTACAGGGGTCTAATTTCCTAATACATTTTTCTAGGCAATCTAATGCCACAATATCAACAAATTTCATTTAGACTACAATCTAATACCGTAAATCAACCAATCCACAACACAATACAATCAAGTCGTCCATGGTCTGGGGATGACGGGTGTCGGGAGTTTCTAAACTCCGTCTGCATCCTAAAATAATTTTATTAAATTAATTTGGATTCAAAAATCTCACATCGCTGTTTTAATTCTTCTAAATTTGTCGAATGCTCCAAAAATTCTGCGGCCTCTTCTGAAATGTAGATCTCATCGTTGCGATTCCAACGGATTCAGTTTTGTCGAATTCTGATTAAATACGAGCAAGATATGATTATTTAAAGATTTAATTACATTTAATTAATTAATTAATTAATTAATACCTTTCTTCCTAATAAAATTGAGGCCGATGGTTTTCAATCAGGTTCAGACCTAGGGTTTGCTTTTGCAAGCGAATAGGGGCACGGGGAGTCGATCAGGTTGTGCCACAGTGGAGAGCTTGGAGGCGCGCACCTATTGGTGGTGGCAATGGCGAACTCGACGGTAGGGATGGACCGTGGCGGCGCGATGAACGGTGCTACTTCGGGGCGATGGATCTTAGTGGATACTCCACTATTTTTGATCCTACACGTTGGATTTAGAGTTTGTATGATGATCTTCAAAATTCCCTTAAGGATCGGTTGTTTTTTATGTGAGGATCGAATAATTTTGAGGACGGTTGCTTAGAGCGTTCTACGCCATTAAACGGTAGAGAAGGCGGCAATATACGATAGTTAGGGTTATATGGAATACAGTACACGTATTTATATGTATTTTTATTTTATTATTTTATTTATTTAATTCTTTTTTATTTCAATATAATTTCTATATTGATCGTAACTCCAAATCAAACCCAACGAGTGTCGCCCTAGCTAAATACCCCCATTCTGGACACAATGGGATATGTTCCGTTAGCCAATTCAATTGTTTTGATTGGTTTTTCTTTAAATTTAAATATACAATATTTAATTATTTAACTTTGATCGTATATTTTAATTTACCAAGGCTACATACTGAGTCCAAAAATTCCCGAAAAATAAACCTAGCTATATTTTGATGATACGGTCCTAAAAAAAATCAATTTCATCGAATTTGGAGACCGTTTGAAAAATGGCCATTTTCTGGTCGATTGAAATTGACTAAAATCGACAAAATAATTTTTTTTGCCATGCTCACATATTAATTTCAAAAATTATGAAAATTGGAATCCTACAATAATTTGACATTCCGGTTCCAACCAGGGTGGTTTCGTCGAGAACGGAGGTTGTTTGCAAAATGGCTATTACACAGGCTATATATTATATTAAATTCCATAGCGACTATTTTGAATATTCAACTGACCATAAGTTTTGATTTCCGCTATGAAATTTCAATTTTCCAGATTCGTTGGAAAGATATTTTTAAACAGATTTAAATATTTTTGGTTTCACCAAAATCTGATTTATTTTGCATCCTGTACACTCAGTCAAAGTTCGAATTCAAATTTTCAAAGTACCGCGCTATTTCTAACTCCTTTTAAAATTAAAATAAATATACTCGTTCAAACTTTGATTTAAATAAATTTTTAATCGTTATTATTTAAAAAAATTATTTTAACTATTCAAAATCCAATAAGATAGCCAAAATTTTAAATTGGCTCTAATTTTCCGGGTTGTTACATGCCCCATTGCAACACTGGATACTCGGAATCCTCTTTCATTATTCTCTGTTACTTATGCCAGGTCTGTCTGGAATTACTTTGGAAATCTGATGGGCTGCCGAGGTAATGCCACCTCCCTTGATGGTTTACTGAGATTCTGGTGGTTCGGCGTCTCAGATAAATCATTCCGCTCTATCCTGCGTCTTCTACTCCCCTATCTTGTCTGCTGGCACATCTGGTGCTGGTGGAATAAGGCAATTTTTGACAAAGTTGTTATGGATCCTCCTACATTTATCCGGAGAGTAAGGAACGATGTATTCCTTGCTTTTCGAGGAAGACCTTTCAGGGGAGTTATTAGCTCCCATTCTAGGAGTTTGGCAGTTACCTTTGATGTCTCAAGGGAATCGACCACTCGTAGGGTAGGTATTGGTTGAGATTTGCTTACACGAGTTTTGCTTTTGCTGCCACTTTTTACACTGATCCCCCTATCGATCTTATTCCGTTTGCTAGTTATGCAGGATCTGGTTTATAGGTTTTTGGCATTGGCCTGTCTAGACAAGGGTTCGTGATTTCGAAGCTTTTCGCTGCTGAGTCTACACGAGCAGGATCTGGTTTTTAGGCTGATCTGTATTGGCTAAGCTGATGGGACAAGAGCTATTGCATAGAGCAGGCTGGCTTGGACTTTCATCTTCTTAGGATGAGGTGTTATTCAGTTCTTTCGGACCCTATGTCTTGGGGGTTCTTATACGTCTTCTACTGCTCTTCTATGTAGAGTCTGGTGCCCGTCCGCTTATTTGGGAGTTCCTTTAGAGTTAAAGATCATGCTCGATTCTACCCCACACATGTTGGCTCCGAGAGCTTATTTCCCTCTTATTTTATTTCAGCTTTGTATTTTTTGCTATTTTGGGACAGGTTTTGTAGTCATCTATAAACTACAAACTTGTTTTTGTACGTTGTTAGAGAAATGTTATTTTTCTCCATATTAGTGTATAGTTCTCTTTAAAAAGGAAGCAATAGGTCGAGGTGATTGGTTCATCGAACTCGTGGTCAAAAGAAACATCTTTGGTGACGATTTAGGTGTGCATGATGCAGATTTGAGTCACAATAATTTTCGTCTCCTATGGTCGAGCGTGGAGGTCGCATTTTGATATGTGAGTCTAAGCGTTTAGGCGATAATATGGGTGAGTGTTGTTGGCAAAGCAGGAGTGTATATACTACAGTGAAGACAAAAGGTGATTTCTTCAGGTGTGTCTCCGTATCAGCAGAATTTGATACACACTTTTGGTGGATTTGTCCATATTGTATTTATTAGGGAAAAAGGATGGAGGGAAGAATAAAGAGAGCGTTGTGAGGTGATTATTTCATCTACCAATTCTTACTCACTCATTTTGCTCACTTGTTCAATAGTCATGTTAAATTCAGTATTGCACCAAGTCATGTGTACACTAATTTTTTCTTCTCTTCCCTGATGCTTGAGCAGTGATTTGATATACACTTAATATAAACAAGTATAACTAATTTTAATATTTTTAAATTGGAAAATAATGGTTTTGACAAGAACCTTGTCCAACTGGTTAGGATAATTGAACACCGCCGCATTAGAGGTCACATATTCGATTCCTACTCTCCAAGGTTGAAACAATTTGCCATGTATTATGTTACATACTACTACACTTGTATATAAACACTCAATTTTAATAAAAAGAAAATGGTTTTGAAACACACACACAGATTTTTTTTTTTGGAAATTGGTATGCTTTATTAACTTCAAAGAAAAGTACATAGCAAGGTTAGCACTCTAACCTGAATTACAAAAGAAAACATACATTAAACCAAAATAAAACACAATAAACTATAAAAATAAACTAATGAAAATATAACCCATGATGAGGCCAGAGAATCCCACTGCAACAAGTGTTTCCTAAACTTCAATGCACGTACTCCACATTATTTTCACAGTCACAACCATCTCAGTTATAACTGGACATATCATATAGAAATTCCGATGTAAATAGCTTGAATATCTCGGGACCATGCAACTATTTTCAAGCAGTTACACCAATTTTCACAGTTAAGTACTCTACCTAAAGCAGCACCCATAGACGAACTACCAAATTCTTAATATCCTTTGTCAATAAAAGCTCCATTCACGGTTCACAACTATCTTTTGTTCACACTAACACATATAAATTATCCCACTGCTTTCATGACACAAAAATTCATGTTCTCCATTCTTATCCATTTGTTGCTTACCTTTATTTTAACAGTACAGAGTGCATGTGAGATCCCTTGGAAACACTTATAAACATTCCTTCAAATATGCCTGTTAGACCAAAAAGTGGTCCTAACACCCAATTGAATATGATTTGCGAAGAATAATAATCTAAAACATAGAAAATCAGGCAGAGACACGAGATTTATATTGGTTCGGCATTAACTAACCTACGTCCACTTCATAGTTTTTCATTTCATTTCAGGATTACAATTACAATGAATACATTCACACAATCACTCGAATACAATGAATTATTCTCTCCGAATTCATTGATTTTTATTGGAGAAGAAGGTGGTTGTTGATGGAGAAATTCGGCTATGGCTGCCATTAATGAATTAAGCGTCAGAACCCCCCTCAAATGATGTGTTGTTTGTGTATTTATAGGTGTAAAATCGGTTGGTATGTGTGGCCATGTGGCATCATCATGGAGGACTTCGAAAATGATGGAGAAAGTGGGGAGTGTGGCTTCATTCCTAAGCTTACAAGTGTCAATCGGTCCGGGTAAATAGGCACAAGAATAGGTCTCCAATGAAGGGAAGTTTCTTGTTTCAGGCAGTTCGGTTAGGAGGCTTAGATCTGATCCGAACCAATATTGTTGCACCCATCCGGTCCGACCCGAGCTATTCCATTCGAACCGATCCGAGCTATCCCATCCGAACCGATCCGAGCTATTCCAATCCGATCCGATCCACGCTCTGGTTTTAGGACATATGAGAGCTTTATCCTCTAACATATGTAACCCTGATCATCTGAGTTTTAGGTGGCCTGGCCCTAAAACAGGCTAACAATTTGCCCTCTAAAGTACGTCTTATCAAAGATGAGGCGTTCTTTGAATATGCCAAGCTGAATATTATTGGAAAGTCATCTGTCCTTGAGAAGGCTTTATCAAATTATTGCACTGCTTCCATGGGTGCTAGTGAGTACAAATTCTATAGGAGGCGTAGTCGAAATTATCCGGTGACCATTTAAACCCCGTTGAATCAAGAGGTCTAATTCCTTCATCATAAGTCATATAGGATCGTTGGCTCCTGTGTGAGATCGTACATGCATAATTTAATGTCAAACGATGCTTCTTCTTATGCTAGTCAAGTGTATTGCAGAGTCAGACTTTCTTTTATGTATAAGTCAATGTATGAAACATACATCCAAGTCGTAGGGTAGTATCAGAATCTTCGGGCTTTGAGCTAGCATCTGGATTATTGGGATAGAGTGCATCAGAATTGGCATATGAATCTGTCACTTGTGCTTGGATCTGGACTATCTCAATATCAGGATATTAATCTAGGGCTCCACGATCGCATCGAATCATAACAATAAGGTATCCTAAAGCCATTATCACTCTGGATCATTTTATAATCCCGTGATCACATATGAGTCAGCACGAGATGTTGTTGAAAACGTGCAAGCCAATGGTTGGTATGATCATCACAATCCTAAGACAGTAGATGAGTTTATCACACTCTCCATTTGATGCAATTGTGGGTCGAGTCTTTGGATTCATGTTTGATCCGTTAGTTGGCTCACTTGGATGGTCGAGATGAATCATGTCATATTCCAGAGATATAGTGTATATGTTCTGAATTATGCACAGAATCAGGATCATGTTCAAAGCTAGTCTGTCAGTTGAAGCTCATGCTCCCAATCTCAGTGTAAGATGAGTGAAGTCAGTGCTTATGTTCCTAGCATCGTTGGGGATTGGACTAGGTCAATCGGATATCCAATCTTCTAGCCTTTAAACTTTGTTTCTTCACATCGGGTTAGAGCCGCAGGTTTAACAATCTTGGTTGACCCGTGTCGTTCCGTGCTTCTTTCTTATGTCGTCAAACGTTAGAGTTGTATATGTGAATGGTCGAATAACATTCACGCCAGCGTCATTCCATCTCTTTAGTCAGAAAGTGAGAATTGCCTCATCGAGCGATAATGAACTTAGATACTCTGCTTGCATCAGCCATGGAGTTGTGTAAGCTCGTCAATCATGAAAGCGAGGGAACGTTGTTAGGGAGTTATTTGGGTTCCTTCGTTCATGCTTTGGAATTATCCGAAATAGCCGTCATGGTATTGTTGAGTTTATCCCTCCTGCTTGGTTCCATTGAGCTTGACAATCAGGATTGCTGGATTGATTAATGAAATTGTTTCTTTTTGGAATTATGCATTCCTGTAAGTATTTTCCGGGGCTTTTCTTTAGTCTTGATCGTTTCAGGAATCAGATGACGCTCCATTCTTTGTCATGAAAACATTGAGAACATCCATTTCAATATAGATGTCCTCTTGTGGTAGGAATTCGTCTGTCTCAGGATAGAATTCATCAACGTTTCTGGGAAAATCTCATGGCATAAAGGTATTGATGTTTACTCCAAAGGTGAATCCGCCAAGGCAACTTGGTGGGCCTCATTGCAGAGAGGCTTTAAAGTCTGAGTTACCCAGAATATCGGATACTGCTTCTATCAACACCATAGATGGTCCAGGTTGATCTACCGATGCCACAGCAGTGTCGAATTTTTTGAGGAACGAATGCAGAATCTCGCCAAACCTTTGTTTGATTGAAGTGAGTAACATGACACTCTTGGGTAGATAGGCATGGATCTTTGAGCTGCATTTGAGGTGTGCCGCCGCCTTTGATGAAGCATTAAATAACATTAGCAATCTGGCCTTTGTTTTTGTGGAGTCGTCGCCAATTGCCCAATTTAGCGCTGGTGCCCCCAGCATGAACTCTTGAAGTGGATGGAAGCTGGTCTCTCGTTTCATGATTCCGCATATGTAATAGTCGTCAATCAGGCTTCTGTCTTTTAATTCTAGATGGTGATCCGCTACTCGGATGTATGCTGGTTGTTCTTGAGAAGCCATTCTTCTGGTTATAGTCTGGGATCTTGCGAAACTCCGATAATAGTAAATGTGCCTAAAGTTGGCGGATAGTCAAATTATGTTGCTCGAAGCTTGTATCCCGTACTCCCCATCCACGGGGATTATACTAAAGGGTAATCATCTAATCCACATATTCTCTGAATTTATACTCCCTCGTCAAGCTGTGAGTTAGAGTTTGATACAAAATGATTTATTCGTGTCTAGGTCATGTTAGTCTTTGGTCTCCCATCCAAGCTCTGAGGTTCGGAGTTGGGTGGCGATAAAGTCATATTATAGTTGCCTCAATTGATCTCGTTTGCCCCCTACATTAAGAAATGGGGAACTTTATGCTGAATTTGAGTTGAATTTGAAGCATTCATCTGAATTGGATCATAGGTTGGTCGGACTCCGTTTATGTTATCAGTGACGCTTGCATTGCCGTCATTTTCATCCAAAATGCTGCAGTCAGAAGTTGCATGCTGCAAATGTTTGGGAGGAGGTTGATGCACCTTGTTTCATTCAAGACTACATTGCCAACCTATCCTAGGGTATCATGCGATCTGAACCGTGTAACAGGGAGTGTGTGAGCCAAGTTCATTATTGCTTGAATTCCCACAATACTTGTTCCAACAAGAAAGTCGTAGTTGCTCGGCCTTCCATCTATCCAAGTAAAGAAGTTATCCATCATTTTTTGTCGTTTCTAGAGAAGTTCATCTTGCCGAGAATCTGGGTTCTCAATTCAACAATGGCACCATCCATTTCATATCTAGTCTGACATGCTGAGGGATCGTCACAAGAAAAAATATGTTGACTTCCTCCATTCCTAGCGCCTTTTGCTTCCACATCCTCAACATGAAAGAAATTTCTATCTTCCTTCTTCTTAGCCCTTAAGTCGGAGTATCAGGCAATTCGCTTCCTTGCAAGCCAGAAGTCAAAGTAATAGCGTGCCACCTTACCAAGGGTCTTTCGATTGGAAAGTCGGTCGAGACTAGAAAATTGATGTTCACTATGCATCCATTCTTGTGGTCCTCAAGTGGTCTGTCAAGATCGAGGTATAAGTTAGACACAGACATATTAATTTATGCCATTTGTAAATATTTTCAATGGTACGTCCCCAGTCCAGGGGTAATGGCACAAGACAGGTGGTGGTTAGATCAGATCCTATTCAAATTTAGATGGAGGGAGGTATATTCCGGATAGTCAGGGAAATCTTCAATCCATAGAAATCATGAATGCCATGATCATGTCAGATTATATTAAGACCGGGTAGACATCAAGAATCCCAAGGCTTTGTCGGGTCCTTCTCAGCCACGAGTATTAAGTCGCATGACGTGTCATTGAATAATTCACTCTCAAGGCCACTTTTTGGTCGCCGCCTTGAGTCACGTAGGATGCTTATCATTAGGCATCAACGTCAGCATTCTGGACATGGCCCTTTTTGTTTTCTACTGGCTTGTTGTTGTTGCGAGTGCGGGCCATGCATTCTTGACCAGTCATCCTCTGTAAGTCTTCCATCAGCAAACAAAGTGGTATTCCTGCAATATCATACATTTGCAAGTTTGTTATATATTCCAATCAAATATATTTGTAGTCAAAGCATTGCTACACTAAGTAGCAAGGAATAAATCGCATCACAAATAAGATAAGGATTTCAATTCGGTATCCCTTTAAATAAATAGTATATCATATTGCAGCCATCGTAGGGGTGTGATGTGTGTGTATGCTCCTAATCAGTAGTGAACAAGCGGGATCGGCAGTGCACTGCCCCCCATGTCCAGACATGAAGGGTTCGGGCTCAACTTTCACTCTTGCCCCTGATACTACAGCGGGGTAGGAGCCCTTTTATGGCATTTAATCAACATGCCTTTATACTCTCCTGTCATATTCCCAGGATAGAGTTCAAACTCAGCTTTCAGTCTGCTCCCTGATCCTTCAGCAGGGTAGGAGTTCTTGTGGCACCAGTTCCTAGAGCCTTTATACTCTCCAGTCGAATGCCAAGGGTAGAGTGTGGTCAAGGCGGTCTTTAATCGTGGTGCACCTTCACGCCCTGTGGACGTCGTCTTCCTATCCTTTATACTCTTCCTCAAGTCATGGGGTTAGAGTTATTTGGGTGAACAGCTGCATCATTCGCCCCGACGCTCCTTCTACACTCTATTTCCAAGAGCGGGAGTCCACCGTATCGAGTGTCATTCTCAAACTCGGTTTTAGTCCTTACTCCACGCTTCACTCTGACGGACGGAATTTTTTCGGGCAAGCGGTCGGATCACACTCACTGAGGCGCTACCTCATAATACCCGATTCATGGGTAAAGGTGGCCATTTGCAATAATCAAGTCTCTCTCGTCCCGTCGACTCGTGGGACGGAGTTTGGTCAGACATTGTAGTATCTCCCTTTAAGTGCTCTCTCAAATCATGAGAGTCAGAGTCATGGATCGATTGGTCTTTAATCCTGGGCTGCCCCTCACACTCGTCCTAGGTTCATACATCTATCCAAGCTCTGAGGATTAGAGTTAGTTGGGCAAACAGTCGGAAAATGTTTGCCAAGGCTCTGCGTTCCTCTGATCAATACATGTGAGGAGTGATTGGCACCAAATTCCGAGTACTTGCATCATTCATATCACATGAGTTAGTTACGTCAATAACTTGGGAAGCATGTAAAAGTAAATTTCATGATTGAAAAGTAAGAATATCAAGGGCAGTGCTGCCTCCTTTATTTGGATTGATGTAATCTGGCGGTGTCAAATATAGGATCGAGCCATGTTGACGCTCGAACTGCATCCATCTGAAATCGGATTCTGACTTTGAAATGCAAAAGTCGATGCATAATTATCTTTAGCTCTGCCACGTATAAGCCTAGGAGTGTGTGGTCATCTCAGATCCAACTTTAGATATACAACCTCTTTCAGGCAGAGGGCGTGGCTTATAAATGAGTGGTTCAGTCAAGCTTGTCATGATATTGCTCCATAACTCTATATGCGGGTGTTAGAAGTTTGATCGGTATCAAAT
Organism: Allium sativum; assembly: GCA_030737875.1. Taxonomy (NCBI): domain Eukaryota; kingdom Viridiplantae; phylum Streptophyta; class Magnoliopsida; order Asparagales; family Amaryllidaceae; genus Allium; species Allium sativum. The sequence goes on from CM060912.1 coordinate 158,470,971, forward strand.
CCTAGGTACCTACACCATCCACGCATTAATTCATCTGAGTTAATTACATCAATAAATCTTAAAGCATGCAAATATAAGAGTTATGGTTAAAGAGTTATCCTGTTAAAGGAATGAATATCATTCTATGCGAAAATGGCATTGCATGCTCTTTGCAGGACTATTTTGTCTCGATAATCTCTATCGGAGATGGCTGCCAAAATCTTTAGCTGGTGATGAATGTCTTTTCAAACCATCGTGGAATGGCGGTCCCGAGAGTGAACAGACCTTGATTGGGGTCTTGGAGTGACAAAGGTAGTTAGGTAAATACTGTAAGCGAATGACGAGGTTGCATCTCCTTTGAATCGCCTTCATGCCCGCTTGCTGAGGGTAAGGATTGAGTGCCAGGGAGTCATGTATGTACCGCTAATGGTAGCACATCATCACATTGGTGTTAGGATGGTAATTGGCAAGAGAACAATGAATCCATACTTCTAGAAACTTTTGTACTTTCCATGCTAGGAAATAGGATATTGCTACTAGTGAGATAGTCATATCTCATAAATTTGTTGATATGCCTTCGATCCCATGTCGGGGACAAGGGTTAGTGCACAGACGATCAATCAACATTCATGCGTAAGCGTTCTAAACCTTCAACTCGCTAACCTTCAGGCAAGGCCAAGGCAATCGACCATGCACACTCATAATGTATCAGCTTTGAATTAGATGATGTAATCTCGAGCGATTAATGCTTAAATCTCCAGTTGCCCCCAATGTCTGGGGAATGAGTTACTTGGTAGATAATTGATGAAGGAAATGGAAGTGTGAATCTTCACTTTCTAATTCCAAAACATCGCTCATTAGACATTACATTTGCATATACCTCCCTTCAAGAGAGAAATTAATTAGTGATTTTGTTAAATCATTCTAGGCAGTGAATCGAGCAATGAGACTCGTTGATATCTATCTTCGGACAACCTTTCAAAGGAAAAAAGTCGGGGCATAACGAACGATGGTACGCCCTTCACTTCTCTTGTTGGAAACACTCTGTGCTGCAAGAAGTTCCTAAAGGTAGCTATCTATGACTCTCTTCCGAATTTGTTTTCCAATACTGGATCAACTTTCGAGTGTCTCGATCGGGATCGTCTCCATCTCTTCTGGATTATCGGAACTTGCTTGGTTGGCCAGATTATCCGCTTTTTGATTTTCCGTATGCGGAATATAAGATATGTTGTAATGCTCCCATCCATCCAACATCTCTTCTACCTGTTCTAGGTAAGCTATGAGTTATAGTCCCTTCATCTGGAATTTCCTTCGAATCAATACATCTCCAACGTCGGGTCATCGATCATTCATTGCACCGTCGGTATACAGTAACGGGTGCTTGTATTCATTTTTTGTTTTGAAGGGCCATCTTCTTCACCTAACACATCCTCTTTGGGAATGGTAAATTCAGCGATGGATTCGGCTAATGTTTTGGGGATTGAGCAGTAGACACTAGGGTGCAATGTAAGCTTTGAATTCTGCTGGAGCTGGTCGGTCTAGACCTTGATCAGATAAACTTGAGTATGATAGCATAGCTTGCGTGACTTTATGTAATATTCATGCATTATGCACAATGGAAATAAGAAGTAGAGAGCTAATGGTTGATTCATATTTTCTCTAATCTCGAGCTCTCATCATTTGACCAAGGTCATATGGTGGCTGGGGAGCAGTCAAGTTGCTATAATCCGGGAAAGGATTCATAGGTCCAATCATGGCATGCGGTGGTTCAACTAGTACCTAACTCTGGGCTCTAAAGTATGTTGACCTAACCTTTATTCGATGGAAATCAGTCTTCCTCGATGTGGTTGACATCAAATAGCTATTGCAAAGGTTAACCAAGTTCTTCAGGAGGTGAACCTCAGAACATATTTCATTCATCACGTCATACGATCGAAGTGTAGCTTTAGGATGTTGGGATCCTTAGTTTATTTCTGGTATCCCATTATTGACAATCATGGTCACTAAAATCATATGAATCATCTTTAGAGTAGTGCTCGGACTGTTCCATATAACAGTCATTCGATGCCCCGCCGATTGGACAAGTTTAAGTCGAATAAATAAGATGGTCGCTACTCTTTAGCGAGCGCATCGGTTGCATCAGTGAAATCTATACACCATCAGAACTAAGGAAGAGGAAGCTGTTGTGAGACAATCATTGTCTTGTATACTGTCCTTCATAACAAGCTGAATCTAATCGATAGCTCCTCAAATTGGCTTACTGATGTAAATAAGCGTCATGGCTATGGGAAAAATCCCAATCGTTGCCATTTCATTGTCATATTCTTTGACTATCCATCTAATCTTCATTGATAAGCTTTGACGACTACTGTTGGCCAAAATATATATCTCAAGCCGAAGGCGATCCGTGCTCCGAGCCGAAGGCGAGGCCGTCGGCGGGTCTGGGCGCAGCTCCGGTGGGGGTCCGGGGCCCCACAGTCCTGGCACCGCACGATTTCTTTGATTTTGGAATGTGGAGCTTTTTCTGAAATGATCCAAAAATGTAATTTTTTTCCCAAAAATAGCTGTACCGGGTCGAATCGGAATTTGCCTTCAAGTAGCGGTTCGGAGGTGTCATCAGATCACAGCTCGAGTCTGTCATCGGATCAGATCGAACATGTCATCGGATCGGATCGGGAGTACGTCATCAACAGGTGGCCGGTTTGGATCTCCCCATCTGATTCGGATTAGAGGTTCTTTTTCAGGTCGGGTAGGGCCCGATCCGACCCCCTTAAGGATATTGGCCTGCGCTTTATCTACATCCAATCCAAGGGCTTCATCTGCATCCGACCCGGTCTCTTCATCTGCAACTGACCCGGTCTCTTCGTCTGCATCCGATCCAAAAGCTTTTCTGGACTCTGTTTTCGATCTTCAGTAATTGCTTCTACATGGCACGGTGGTAACTTTGCTTCTAATGATTCTCACAATTTGCAAAGTCAATAGAGTTCATGGGATTTCCTCATCGGACTCGACGATCCAATAAGTAGAATGGAGAATCCCTAAACGCTGAGAATCTTCATTTCTAAGTGAAATCACCAAAATGTTAGACCAAAAAGTGGTCCTAACACCCAATTGAATATGATTTGCGAAGAATAATAATCTAAAACATAGAAAATCAGGCAGAGACGCGAGATTTATAGTGGTTCGGCATTAACTAACCTACGTCCACTTCATAGTTTCTCATTTCATTTTAGAATTACAATTACAATGAATACATTCACACAACCACTCGAATACAATGAATTATTCTCTCTGAATTCATTGATTTTTATTGGAGAAGAAGGTGGTTATTGATTAAGAAATTCAGCTATGGCTGCCATTAATGAATTAAGTGTCAGAACCCCCCCCCCCCTCAAATGATGTGTTGTATGTGTATTTATAGGTGTAAAATCGGTTGGGATGTGTGGCCATGTGGCATCATCATGGAGGAATTCGAAAATGATGGAGAAAGTAGGGAGCGTGGCTTCATTCCTAAGCTTACAAGTGTCAATCGGTCCGGGTAAATAGGTACAAGAATAGGTCTCCAACGAAGGGAAGTTACTTGTTTCAGGCAGTTCGGTTAGGAGGCTTAGATCCGATCCGAACCAGTATTGTTGCACCCATCCGATCCGACCCGAGCTATTCCATCCGAACCGATCCGAGCTATCCCATCCGAACCGATCCGAGCTATCCCAATCCGATCCACGCTCTGGTTTTAGGACATATGAGAGCTTTATCCTCTAACATATGTAACCCTGATCATCTGAGTTTTGGGTGGCCTGGCCCCAAAACAGGCTAACAATGCCCATCATCACCACTAGCCTTTGAAGTATAAATCAAGAATTATGGCTAAATGGAGAAATTAGTCATAGGAAAATGGAACTGAAAGTAAATCGGTAGCACTGACAATGTCGAAACCCATATCCTTGGTGGCTTGACCCTCCATAATCGAGACTAATTCCCCTCTTCCCTTTTTGTTTGACGGAATAGTGACAGTATTGAAGGAATACCGGTAACAGGCGCTACGATTGGCACTTTGGATTTGATTCGGAAAAGTAGATGGACTCATGTAATGCGATCTGAAATCGTGAATTGAAAACAGCGATTTGGGATATTCAGATCTGGTTTTGAAATAATGATTGATAAACGAAAACTTCCCAAATCTGACTTTGATTGTAGAAAGACGATGAAATACTAAAAGACTTATCAACGAGAGGGGATCTAGTTGAAGTTTGTGTTTAGAAAAATATGTAATTAAATGCAATGTCGATCCCAATCGTAGGGAAAAAATCATGCATGACATATTGCATGTGAACTCACCCCTTGAATCTCAACCATTCATTCCCTTGCTCATTCCCTCTCTTTCCACTAAGAGAGAGGATGCGTGGGGGAATGAATGACTGAGATTCAGCGAGAGAGTTCACGTGCAATATAAGAGGTGTAGTGAAACTCTCCCTATATATATATATATATATATATATATATATATATATATATATATATATATATACACATATATATATATACACGTATGGGAGGAGCATTCTGGGGCACCCCCATTTAGCAACACCTTTTTAGCACGCATACCCTACCATGAGATACATTAATCCAAATACAACAAGATTTTGTAGAAGCTCAATCCACATATATATTATCATCTATCCAAAATTTGAGTTTGTTCCGACATTCTTTACATTATCAAAATTGTGACACTACACGTCTGTTAATGTCACTCACAAAGGGAATGCATTAAGTTTCGTGAAGCATTATAGGTAAACAGAAACAGAAATATTACAAGATAGATATAAAAGCAACAGTAGAATTTAAATATTTATTTCAAACATAAAATCATAACATCATGGCCCAAAATACCATAAGTCTGAAACTGCATAAAAGCCGTTCCAATAATATAAAACTTTCTGTCTTGTTCCATCAGAGTACATGAAAAGCATAAGTCCCTAAAAAGAGACAAAGCCATAGTAGAGATAAGAACTTGAGCAATACTTCAAAACCTACTCCAAGCAAGATGATAACCGAGTCCTGACTAAGCCTGAGAATTCCCACCCTGTGAACCTGGGGTTGGGGGGAGGGGGAAAGGAAGAAAGAAGTGGAAACAAAAAGGGTCAGACATAAAGTCTGGCGAGTCTAGTTACTTTTAGCAAGTAAATAAATAAAAGTAGCATGACATGCATATAAGATGGACAAGAAAGATAACACTATAAGAGACAGGTATGACAAGGTAAACATGATAGAGTGGTATGCTTCTCAAAAGATTCCTCAACACAATACGAGTATAACCAAAATGAGATGATCGCCAACATATACAAGATGGTAGACTTAGGTGTACTTCTAGTGAGAGGTTTTATCCCCATACAATCCACAAGCAGCCCCAACAACGGACTCCTAAACTTATCAGAGTCTAGAAGTACCCTGACTACTATCCTAACCGATCGGCTCCCTACTCCGTAGATACCTTGTGCTCGCCCCATAGTAGGATATATCACTTCCTAAAGTGGCAACCCTTCATTTTCATGATGTGCACAACCATATCTACCGATGTCACAACTCTTAATTCCCATGGCAAGTCGGACCCATACACTCACATGACTCCGTTGATTTCCTGCGCTATTGACACCGCCCCTTCATTTTGGATCTCTTACAATCAGCCCAGTAAGCGTGCCCCTACTCCGACCTAGTTCAAAGTACTCATTTGATACCTAGATGGGTTACTGACTGAAATGGGTCCCACACACGATGATACAAGCTCCCCTAGGCTTGCACCCCTACTACTAGGATTTCAACTGGTTATGCCTAACAGTCTAACATGTAAAACATGTTAAGTTGTCGGGCCTATATATGTAAATACTACCCCATCGCCACAAGATTTACTTAACCCTTACTGATCCAAGCAAGTTTACTTAACAAAGTTGCATAACCCCAAAGTATAAAATAGGTTAAGTTTGTGGGCCTATATATATAAATATTACCCACCGCCACAAGATTTACTTAACCTACCCGCTGTTTCAACCAAGTTTACTTAACCCTATTCAATTTAACATGTTCATACAATCCCTATGGATTCATCTAGGGTAAGTATTCCAGTTCGTTACCAAGTCCAAATATGGTTATAATGGGCTAGACCTCCCACATTAGGCATACAACTTATGGATGTTGGATATGCCGGTCGGGTCCGGGCAGACTTCTTCCACAAATTGGGCCTAATCTTGTGTCTTATCCCATCTCGTATTTTTGCACCTAGACCCTTCACATTAGATTCAACATTTGCGGTTACTGGATATGTCTGTCGGGTCTGGGAAGACTTCCACCACAAATGCAATCTAACCTCATGTCATAAGTACCATTACAGTATTCTAATTACTGTAATCCTAGGCATTTTAATTATTAACCAATTAATTATACCTATGTCTTTATAGGTGTTCATGCCCATTTACCCAATTATATTCATAATAGATTAAATCTCCAAATTCATACTTGTCATTCAAGTTATGCCAATTCTAATGTTTTCCCCCGTTCTCTAACTAACGCATTCGCATATATTTGGCGTCATGTCTAAGCTAGAAAGTAGCCTAGCCATAAACAATAAAAGGGAAAGATGACAATAGTGATTATTTTAACAATAGTGACATAAACATGTAATTGGCGTAGTGATAAGGTGGACATATAAAAATAGATCTAGTGAGCATGTGATAATAAAACTAGATTTAACATACCAAGGATGTCATAATAGGCATGAATAAATAAGGAATCATATTTCCAATTAATGATAGATCTAAATTAATCACCTCATGATAGGTAAAGTTTAAGATCCACAAATGTGACATGATAAATTAACCACAAGCGAATTAGATCTATTAAGGTAGATCTAGCATGACGTGATAAATTAACCACAAACGAATTAGATCCATAAAGGTAGATCCAACATGACATGATAAGTTAACCACAAGTGAATTAGATCTAAAAAGATCTAGCATGACATGACAAATTAACCACAAGCAAATTAGATCTATAAAGGTGGATTTAGAATGGCATGATAAATTAACCACGAACGAATTAGATCTATAAAGGTAGATCTAGTATGACATGATAAATTAACCACAAACGAATTAGACCTATAAAGGTAGATCTAACATGACATGATAAATTAACCACAGGCGAATTAGATCTAAAAAGGTAGATCTAGCATGACATGATAAGGTCTGGGCTCTAAGAATATTATAGATTCACAAATTATGATAGATCCAATATGATTCAGTCACAGGCATGTATATATCCAAATCACAGTCATATCACAAAATACTTTTAATTATTTAAATCTTAATGTAACTAACTCATAGTGTTTGGATTTTAGAACATAGAAATTAATTGGTGTTGAATTTCAGATCTACAGTTGAAACGCTTGAATCTTTTAAACTTGATTTATAGAAGAAGATAGGATTAGACTCAGTTCAGGCACTAACGGCATTTGGCCTCCATTGTTTTTAGTATGAGAAAACAAGAGAAATGGACCCGTATATATAGCTGCCAACCCCTTAAAATCGTCTGCTACCTCAGCCCTAGGGGTGTCAACACCCCTGTAAGGGGGTCTAGCCTGGTGTCGACACCCCCTAATGCGGGTCGACCCCCTAGAGTGGGAAAACTGCCACCACATTTTTTTCAATTTTTGAATGATTTTGGATAAGGTTCTGACTTATATGTATATATATTTTTCTTCTGCACATATACAAACTTTAAACTTTTATATCTTCTTCATATGGTGTTCGTTTTACGCAAACCAAATATCTATCTTGACAAGAATTTCGAGATGGACGCAATGGCATAGTCCGTTTTCCTTAATTCCGAATATTGAATTAATTATTATTTAATTTAACCTCTTTTAGTGTTGTTAAAAATATGGGGTGTTACATTATCCCCTACTCAAAGGATTTCGTCCCCGAAATCTCCAAGTTAAGAAGAATGTAACCTACCATCCATCATCCACCAATCATAGTCATCCATTGTCCTTAAAATTTTCTAATGCTTATATGAACATATGCAAAGATGTGTGTATATGTCCCAACACTAATGCGAAAATCAGGCGGTCTACTAATTCAGTCGACCTCCTTAATGCAATGTATGTTAGTGTTATAAATCCAACATGTATGCAAATAATCCTATTATAACTTGTAAGTTCTATATGTGTGCACAATCATCCATCCAAATGCAACATCCATATGATGATACATCAACTTTTGTACATTAAAAGAAGAAAAATACGCATACATCCATGTGCAGTATGAGAGTGATTAAGTCGATCTAGTGCTTAATGTGTGTGTATATGCATCCACGAGCAACCACTAGCAAACACTTGCATCCACTTGCATCCATCAAGCATAACATGTCTCAAACACATATTTACAATCATGGGATTTCTTACCTGAAGATTCGATCGATGGGATATACTCAGATGATAGAAGTAAATGTGAATAAAAGCTTTTGGAAGAGTAGTTAAGAACATTTCCTTGAAAAGAAAAGGGTACGAAGCGCAAAAATCTTATTTTCGGTCTCCCAAGTTGCATCTTCTTGGTTGTCTCCCCACTGAACCTTCACCAACTTGACTTCTCATTTGCATACCTTCTTAACCTCCGATCCAAGTAAAAGTCATTTTGTATATTCCCACCAACCAGTTGGTGATCTACAGGATCGTACATATAATGCTTCAAAGGGTTCCATGCCAGTGCCTACTTGATGCCTGTTGTTGTGGGCAAAATCTACTAAAGGAAGGTGCTCTTCCCAAGTCCCTCCAAAGTCTAGGAAACAAAGCCTCAAAAGATCCTCTAGAACTCTATTCACCCTCTCCGTCTGTCCATCAGTCTGAGGATGATAAGTGGTGCCCAAACATAACTGTGTACCTAATGCTTCTTGAAAGCTCCTCAAAAATTCGCTAGTGAAAATGGGATCACGATTTCTTACGATATTGGAAGGTACTCCATGAAGACGGACTATCTCATGAATGTAAACTGCTGCCAACCATGTTGTCGTCCTCTTACTCTTAACTGGTATGAAATGAGCGCTCTTAGTATGCCTGTCTATTATCACCCAAATGCTGGTGTTGCCCTTCCTTGATCTAGGCAAACCATCTATGAAATCCATGGAGACGCTCTCCCACTTCTACGGGACCTCTAAAGGATGAAGTAAACCACCGGGATTCCTTTGCTCAGCTTTGCCTTGCTGGCAAATCAGACTTTGAGAAACAAACTCTGCTACACCTTTCTTCATCCCATCCCAAAAGAAAACCTATTCTCAAGTAGCTCCCCTACTTTCTCTTGGAGCCATATGGCGCACGAGCAATGCAACTGGCTTTGCAATGTCCACCAAATATATGCGTAAACCGATCTCCTGCCTTGGGGTAAACCCTGAACCTTATCAAGGACATCAGGATACTCACGGACTACTGGAACAGATTGAAGATCATCGATAGATGCGTCAAGAGATTCTAGGAAACTAAGCATAACCGATTCTTGTGGGTCACCAGAAATCTCGAGGGTCCTCTAATGACAAGTCAGGAGCCTAACAACCCTCTTCTCACAATCTAGAATGGCAACATACGTGGTAAGCCAATCCATTCCTAGAATCAACCCATAGCCAATGAACCCGAGCACATATGCTTCACACTCAAACTCGACGCCTAACACAGATATCCTCTAACCCTGACAAATCATAGATAAATGAGTCGAATCACCAATAGGGTTTGAGGCGACTACGGGATCCACTACCATACTAGTAATTAAGTGCAGAGAATCAACCACAGAACAAGATATAAATGAATGTGAAGCGCTAGAATCGAAAAGTGTTCTAATTGGATGGTTTTAAAGAGAAATTAAACTTTCCACATAAATTTTTCTACCTCTATCTGGAGCACTGGTCGCGAGAGCATGCACCTGCCCTCCAGAAGTTGCTGCCCTTTGACCTTGTCCTTGCTTCTTTGGGCACTCCCTAGAAAAGGGTCCAGTCTCTCCGCAACTGAAGCAAGCGTTCTTCCTCTTCTTGCAGTCCTTGACCATGTGACCTCCTCGCCCATAATTATGGCACTTCCTCTTATCCTTAGGCTTGTCGTTCTTTCCGCCCTTCTTCTGTTGTTATTGATATCCTTTCTTGGGCCATACCTTTTTATTTTGTGTTTCCTCAACCTTAACTTCTTCTTTCCAGATTTATTTGAACTTTATCTGTGTTCCTTCCTAGGCCATCATTTTTCTCATCCTTGGGCTGTGCTCCTTAGCCCTAACTCCCTTGTTCTCCTTTTTATCATCCTTGTGTAACAAGCTAACAAGTCTCTCGTAAGTTGCCTCCATCCCACGGAAATCCTTATGAAGCTCGAGAAAATTAGCCGTAGGTGATACTACTACAGCTACATACGGAGGTTAGGCACTTCATTGCTCTTCGAGATGTGTCGTAGTTTAAACATGCCGACAGCATCATGCCGAAATAGGGACACCTTTCGGGAAGAATCAGTTCCTCAGACAAAAAGGAATCAAGCGTAGAATCAAGAGATATTACATATGGCTTTGGGGAATATGTTTTTCAAAACAGACTTTTCATTTTGAAAATGCTTTCTTTTAAAACCATTTTGAAATTAACTTTCAAAAACTTTTACCTAATCTGGTAACCTTCAGCTCTAGTACCAAGTGTGACACTCCACATCCATTAATGTCACTAACAAAGGGAATGCATTAAGTTTCGTGAAGCATTATAGGTAAACAGAAACAGAAATATTGCAAGACAAATATAAAAGCAATAGCGGAATTTAAATTTTTGTTTCAAAAATAAAATCATAACATCATGGTACAAAATACCATATGTCTGTAACTGCATAAAAGCCATTACAATAATATACAACTTTCTGTCTTGTTCCATCAGAGTACATGGAAAGCATAATTCCCTAAAAAGGGACAAAGCCATAGTAGAGATAAGAACTTGAGCAATACTTCAAAACCTGCTCCAAACAAGATGATAACTGAGTCCTGACTAAGCCTAAGAATTCCCACCCTGCGAACCTAGGGGGAAGGGGGCGGCGAGCGTAACGGAAGAAATAAGAGGAAGCAAAAGGGTCAGACAAAAAGTCTGGCGAGTCTGGTTACTTTTAGGAAGAAAATAAATAAAAGTAGCATGACAGTTATATAAGATGGATAAGAAAGATAACACTATAAGAGACAGGTATGACAAGGTAAACATGATAGAGTGATACGCTTCTCTAAAGATTCCTCAACATAATACTAGTATAACCAGAATGAGATGATAACCAACACGTACAAGATGGTAGAATTAGGCGTACTTCTTTAACCCCATACAATCCACAAGCAGCCCCAATAACGGACCCCTAAACTTACCAGAGTCTAGATGTACCCTAACTACAACCCTAATCAATTGGCTCCCTACTCTGTAGATACCCTGTGCTGTCATCATAGTAGGATGTATCACTTCCTAAAGTGTCAACCCTTCATTTTCAAGATGTGCACAACCATATCTACTGATGTCACAACATCTTAATACCCATGGCAAGCCGGACCCATGCACGCACATGACTCCATTGGTTTCCTGCTCTGTTGACACCGCCCCTTCGTTTTGGATCTCTTACAATCAGCCCAGTAAGCTTGCCTCTACTCTGACCTAGTTCAGAGTACTCGTTTGATACCTAAATAGGTTACTGACTGAAACGGGTCCCACACAAGATGATACAAGCTCCCCCATGGCTTGCAAACAGTCAAATATGTAAAACAGGTTAAGTTGTCGGGCCTATATTTGTAAATATTACCCCACCACCACAAGATTTACTTAACCCTCACTGATCTAGGCAAGTTTACTTAACAAAGTTGCATAACCCCAAAGTATAAAATAGGTTAAGTTCGTGGGCCTATATATATAAATATTACTCACCGCCACAAGATTTACTTAACCCACCCACTAATTCAACCAAGTTTACTTAACCCCTGTTCAAGTTAACATGTTCATACAAACCCTATGGATTCATCTAGGTTAAGTATTCCAATTCGTTACCATGTCCAATTATGGTTATAACGGGCTAGACCTCCCACATTAGGCCTACAAATTTTGGATGTTGGATATGTCGGTCGAGTCCGGGAAGACTTCTTCCACAAGTTGGGCCTAAACTCGTGTCTTAGCCCATCTCATATTTGTGCACTTAGACCCCTCACATTAGATTCAACATTTGCGGTTGCTAGATTTTCCGGTAGGGCCCAGGCAGACTTCCACCACAAATGCAATCTAACCTCGTGTCATAAGTTCCATTACAGTTTTCTAATTACTGTAATTCTAGGCATTTTGATTATTAACCAATTAATTATACCTATGTCTTTATAGGTGTTCATGCCCATTTACCCAATTATATTCATAATGGATTATATGTCCAAATTCATACTTATCCTTCAAGTTATGCCAATTCTAATGTTTTCCCCCGTACCCTAACTAACGCATTCGCATATATTTGGCATCATGTCTAGGCTAGAAAGTAGCCTAGCCATAAACAATAAAAGGGAAAGATGATAATAGTGATTATTTTAACAATAGTGGCATAAACATGTAATTGGCATAGTGGTAAGGTGGACATATAAAAATAGATCTAGTGAGAATGTGATAACAAAACTAGATCTAACATACCAAGGATGTCATAATAGGGATGAATAAATAAGGATTCATATTTCCAATTAATGATAGATCTAAATTAATCACCACATGATAGGTAAAGTTTAAGATCCACAAATGTGACATGATAAATTAACCACAAGCGAAATAGATCTATTAAAGTAGATCTAGCATTACATGATAAATTAACCACAAATGAATTAGATCTACAAAGGTAGATCTAGCATGACATGACAAATTAACCACAAGTGAATCAGATCTTAAAAGATATAACATGACATGACAAATTAACCGCAATCAAATTAGATCTATAAAGGTAGATCTAGTATGGCATGATAAATTAACCACAAACGAGTTAGATCTATAAAGGTAGATCTAGTATGACATGATAAATTAACCACAAATGAATAAGATCTATAAAGGTAGATCTAGCATGACATGATAAATTAACCACAAGCGAATTAGATCTAAAAAGGTAGATCTAGCATGACATGATAAGGTCTAGGCTCTAAGAATATTATAGATTCACAAATTATGATATATCCAATATGATTCAGTCACAGGCATGTATATATCCAAATCACAGTCATATCACATATTACTTTTAACTATTTAGATCTAAAAGTAACTAACTCACAGTATTTGGATTTTAGAAGATAGAAAAGAATTTGTTGGTGTTGAATCTCAGATCTATAGTTGAATCTTTTAAAGTTGATTTCTAGAAGAAGATGGGATTAGATTCAGTTCAAGCACTAACGGCATATGGCCCCCATTGTTTTTAGTATGAGAAAACAAGAGAAATGGACCCATATATATAGCTGCCAGCTCCCTAAAATCGTTTGCCACCTCAGCCCTAGGGGTGTCAGCACCCCTGTAGGGGTGTCGACCCTGGTGTCGACACCCCTCTAGGGGGTCGACCCCTAGAGCTGGAAAAATGCCACCACCTTTTTTTTAATTTTTGAACGATTTTGGATAAGGTACTGATTTATATGTATATATATTTTTCTTCTGTGCATATACAAACTTTAAACTCTCATATCTTCTTCATACGGTGTCCGTTTTACGCAAACCAAATGTCTATCTTGACCAAAATTTCAAGAAGGACGAAATGGCGCAATCCGTTTCCCTTTATTCCGAATATTAAATTAATTATTATTTAATTTATCCTCTTTTAGTGTTGTTAAAAATATGGGGTGTTACAAAAATCTTAGCTCAATTATTCACCGTTCAAATATTTATCTGAATCATTAAATTTGAACAACAAATATATTATTCTACGAGTGTCAGAACGAGCTCAAATTTTGGATAAATGATAATATATATGTGGATTGAACATCTGCAAAATCTCTTTGGATTTGGATTAGTGTAGCTCACGGTAGGGTAGGGTTGCTGCAAAACAGGGCTGCCTCAGAACGCTCATATATATATATATATATATATATATATATATATAAATATAATTCTTCTCTTATAGTTTATTTTATAAAGTTATATGTTACAAATAGTATATTATAATTAAATCTTATTATATGTCATATGATGATTATTTATAGCTCAAAGGTAGGATAATATAATATGTATATCAAGATATGGTATTCTATTGATTTCTTATCGGTTTTATGTTTTAGAAGGTCTTCAAATAAATATTTGCTAATTGTCCAAGTTTACATTAGGTTAAGAAGTTTATTACTATCAACATAAAGTATATTTTATTTTGTTTTGGCTAGTGAACCATTTATTTAATTCTAGAATGTATAATTATTATCTATTTTTAAATAACTATGTCAACTATATAGATTATTGATTTTAAAATTTTAATTATTAATTATTACTTTGTTACTCGGAAACATCTAACCATCGCCTACATGGCCAAAAGTGGCCTATGTTCATAAGTATTTTGGAAATAGGCCGAAATGGGTAATACTTTTACAAAACGAGCCTACAATTGAAATTTTTCATATATATATATATATATATATATATATATGCATGTATGTATGTACCTAACATAGTGTGACATAGTGGAAAAGTGTGCTCCTACTTTGTAAGAGGTCAGAAGTTCGAGGCCTGCTCTGACCACCATGTTGGCATATCAACCAATTTTCAAAAAAAAAAAGCACGTATAATTGCATTTTATGTAATCAGTTTTATATTTGTATATGATGAGAATTCTGAATAAATAGATTAGTAGAACCATCTGGGATGCTACATCTAGTAATACTTTTCCAAATATTCATTGGACTTGCCATACAGTGGTATCTGGTATGGATCAAGGGTAATTTATGTACTTTGAATAATTATTTGAGCAACATGTGATCATATAAGAACAATTGTGGTATCTGTTGGATCATCTATTGTTAGTAAATGTCACTCAAATAAGGATACATTCGTGATATTTTATAGCCATATAATGTTTGAACGTCATATTTCAGTATCAACGCTAGTTGTTCATAGGGGTTCTTTCTTTCTGATCAGTAGCGATGCATTGATCCTTACTCCTACGCATCCTATATTTATTTTGGTTTGTTGTTGTGTGCAACGACAGAGAGATTGGTCATTAGTGTATGAGGTCACGATATCCATCAAGGTAACAAAAGACTATAATAGTGGATCCGGCTACATTTTTTCTGTTAGTCGACTCGGGTTCCTAGAGCATAATATGCGCTACTAGCCTCTTTTCTAGTTGTGATATGTCTTGTGATAGTAGATTAACATATATGTACGCATTTTATAATGAATTGACTATTTTAGATAATGTATCTAAAGTGTAGTTAGTCCATGTTATATCCATATTATTTAACGATTATTCATTTTATTACTTTGATTATGACCAACCCGGGAATGACAATCATGTTATACGAGGGCATTATTGTGTGCTGGCCAGATGCTTTCATCTTAGGGTATTACAATGCACTAATCCAATTTATTTGGCGTTTTCATATCTTTTATGATATTTTTATTATATGGACGTCTCAGCCATTTAACACAGTATTCTTGATTTTTATTGAATTGTCTATATGGGTGATGATATATTATACTGGGTTTTGTGATATTTTTTTGTTATATGATATTTGAGTTTGAATGAGATAAAGTAATTATGTTATTACCCAATACAAAGTGAATACCAAATGTGTACTGACTTTAGACATAGGTATAGCTAAGAAGAATGTAATTTATATAATACATAAGTTAGTTCAAGATATGTCAAGTATAGGGATGGTGTGACCATATTCTTATTTGTGTTTAGACAGGCCTGACCTATGCAGTAGGCAACATAGGCCATCGTCTAGGTCCAGTCCCGGCCATGTAGTAGGGCATCACAATTATTGGGGGAAATGGGAAAAAAATCAAATGTGAAACTGTAAAGCGAAGCAAGAATGAAATCTCTCTTGCCGCTGCCTCCCTTTTTTTTGTCCCGCCCATGACCACTGACAGTCTTTCGCCGCCCCACCTGACAACTCCGACCATGTAAGTTATTTGATCTTAAATGACTGATTTTGGGTTAGTTTGATTTGTTAGGTTTTACACTATAAATCAATCTTTAGTTTGTTACTTAGATTAATTCTCAATTTATTATTGATTTAGGATTAGGTTGATTTGTGCTCGCATTGATTTGTTACTGATTTAACATTCAAGATTGGATTGTTAATAAAATTTATACAAACAGACTTGAAGCTTTGTATGTAATCTGAATGTTTTCATTTAATCTGATGTTTTAGTAAGCAATACTTGTTACTTGTATACCATTTATCAATTTTTATGGCATATTTTCTCAAACTTTCAGATGTTTTAACTTTCAAATTATTGACTTGGGAAATATTAGAAGGATGAATGTAAACATATTGACCTAAAATGAAAGATATATTTTGTTTGAAATTTCAGTAAGAGTGGAATCTAAAAAGTGGTGTATGATGAATGGAAAAACATTGTTGTTAAATTAAATCAAGTTGATTGGCTGTTAAATGCAATACGACAATTTTTCTTTCCCATTGATCTTATTTTAGTTTTATTTTTATTTTTTATATCTATTATAAGAGGAAAAGAGCCAATAAAAAGGAAAAATAAGTTGCTGGCAGTAAAGATATCTGACTATAACACTACTTCATGCAAGATGCAACATAAAATTTCTGCAACTTGTGGTACTGGAAATTATAATAAGGGTGTTTAATGTAATATTTTTATTAAAAAAATGTAAATAATACATAAGTAAAAATTCTATATTAATATTGTTTTGTAACTTGTTTGAGATAGGAATCAAAAACAAAAATCTGGACATCAATTTGACACTTAGATTTTTTTTTTTTTTTTTTTTTTTTTTGCTATATTAATATTGCTTCTGTATCTTTTGCTATACTAGTATGTTAAGTTGACATTTAGGTTTTTTTTATGTAATCTAAATGATTTTGTTAATGCGTATTCTGCAATTGACACTATATTTTATAATAGAGTTTGCATATTTTTTTGCTTATATAAATTTATTATTATCTATTTAGTAATGGGGCAACAAAATTAATTTTTTTAATATTTGACTAGGGCAACCAATATGTTAGGGCCGACCTTGGGTTTAAAGGAGGCTAGTAAATAATATTGCGGTCATTATCTTGTACTGTATACTGTATTAACATTTGTATGTATATTAATATGAGATAATGGAATATGATATAATTTGTATGGTTAGTATTTTATATTATTACTGTGATGGACTCTGTAAACTCTGTTGTTCACCGTATTTTGTGTATTGTTCAATCTTAAAGGCACACACGATTATTCCGTTGAGTTGATACCATGTTCATTTATTTATACAAATGCGGAAAAACTGTAAACATGTTCTAGATTTGCCGACTGAACATCAATTAATCTAACATCAATTATTATATTACTCCAAATAAATAGTAAATAACTACAAAAGAAGAAAAGTGATACAATATTTATACTAATTCCGATATCATTAAGAAGATAGTATACTTCCAGTCCAAAGGATAGAGATTTTATTCCCCATTAGAGAGTTAAAAGACATTACAAGATAAGATTTTACATAACCAATACCCTAAATTAGGGTTAATAAGAAGAGACACCCTATTCGAGGGTCGTTGGGTGAATGCCAAGATAAGGTCACAATGAAGTCTAGTCAATGAAATTTAAGCGAGTCATCGAAATTTAAGCGAGTCATCAATTAAATTACCAAAATATGTTAAAATTTATATTTATATAAATTTCATTTGTAAAAAAAGAACAATTGTTATTCATATTATTTAAATGAACTATCTTACTGAATTTAATAAATAGTTAACAATCTTTATAAATCCTTAATTTATGATGTGCTTGACATAATGGAGACGAATTGCATAGGTAACAAATGGTGAAAACATAACAAGTAAATCACTTATTCCTTTCATTAACAAAGGTCGAAGAAAATAATCCCAAAGCAATACGATTACTGAGAAAATAATAATATGTATCCTTTTGCATATATACTATTCCATAACATGCACGAGTATTTATTCCTTGTCATCTCATGCAAATGCAATCCGATAATTCATGCATTTCCATATTAATAATATACGTGATTACTTTTCTCTTTTGCATATTTCTTTCCATCTATTTGTGATTTTGTACCACCCAAATTTAACAATCTGCCTTAATGCAAAATCGTATATATCTAATATATTACCTCGTGTCAAATTCTCTTTTCAACATAAAACTTTTAAAAAGAACTCTACCTTAAACCAAAATCTCTTAATAAGATAGAAACCAAAAAGTAAATATTTACCTAATGGGTTCCAACAATACCACCCCCTATCATAGCTTGCTAAAAAGCTTAGACTATGTCCCCGCCCCATCGCTCTTCAACAAAATGTTGAAAATACAGAATCCAGAAAATGTATATTCCAAAGTAATCTCAATACCACCAAGCCAAAAAAATCCTCTCAATTACCAGTCCAACTATAGAACCAAAAAACTAAAGCCAATTGACATAAAATAAGGTTAATCCAAATTTGTGTATACAAGACAAATCTCACTTCTACCACATACCATCATATGGCAGTGCAAGTCGCTACAAGAAAAAATGAACCAAATCTGAAACACCCTCGAATGCATCAATATGCAAACCAAGAAATTCAAATCTGGCTAGCAATTTTACAATGTCCCCTAATTCCATTCTTGATTTTCATAATTCCTTTAAGACGACATCATAAAATTGACGATGTACCACAATGGAACCAAATCCACCAAAATCAGCTCTATGAACTAAAATCTCCAAGATCGTGTCATAGGTCGACAAGGCTCAATAGTGTCAAATTCACCACCAAAATCTACTACATCAGCTAAACTCTTTAGTATTATAAGCACAGCCCTCAATACTCGAAGAACCAAGTGGACTGCTAATATGGTGTACCAAAATAAAATTGAATCTCCTTTTGAATCTTTCAAATTTCCCTTAGAAGTCTTCATAAAATTCACATCAATGTTTAATTATGGAGCGGATATAGTTCCCAAATCTAGTGGTTCCTTCAACACACTAAACTCCTTATCACGTCAAAGTTCCAAGACTGGAACGATGTTCTCTTTCAACATAATTTCCTCTACCAGAGTCTCCTTTTCCTCCAAATAGTAATATCATAATTGCCATCAGATTTGACACTCATTATAGAAACCATTGATGCACAATTTAAACATATCGCCTTGCTCTAATACTAATCTGTTGGGCCAAAAGTGCACAAATGCAAGAAAAATAATAAAAAGATATAGATTTGCCAATTAAACATCTATCAATCTAACATTAGTTATTCTATTTCTTCAAATAAATAGTAAATAACTATAAAGAAGAAAAGAGACACACAGTATCCGTTCCAGTTCCATTTTCATCAAGAAGATGGTGTACATGTAGTCTAAAGGAGAGAGATTTTATTCCATATGAGTGAGTTATAAGAGATTACAAGATAGGAATTTACATACAAAATACCATAAATTAAGGTTAACAAGAAGAGATGCCCTATTTGAGGATCGCTGGCTGAGTGACATAAAAGGTTTACAATGAAGTCTACGCTCAATACATGGCTTCTGCAAACCTGTATGATTCATCGATTAGATTACAAAGATATGATAAGAAGATAATAAAGGAAAATTGCAAAGGTAACAAAAGGCGTAAACATAGCAAGTAAATCACTCATTCTTTCATTAGCAAAGGTAGAAGAAAATAATCTCAAAGAAATGGGATTACTGAGAAAGAAATAATGTGCATATCCTTTTGAATGTATATTATTCCGTAATGCATATGCATTTATTTTCTTGTCATCTCATGCAAATGCAATCCAATAATTTATGCATTTCCATATCAAAAATATATCTAACTACTCTCTCTCTCTCTCTCTCTTCCATTTCTGTTTCCATCTATATATGATTTTGTATCATCAAAATTTAACATTAATAGGATAGGTCAGACCAAACAGATATATATATATATATATATATATATTCATTTTTGTTTGGGGTGGGCATGGACTTGATGATGTTTTGGCACGAAAATTCTTCGCATGGGCTAGACAATGAGCTTGCAATGTACATATAATAGAAAATTCATTAAATAATTTGTACAAACGAAGTGTCATATAAACTTTCTTCTCCTAATTCATGTTGGGGAAACAGATAAACATAGATGAATGTTTTTTTATTTTGAACTAAGCAGAACAACAGACACTCTTAAAAAATTAATATCCCTACTATTTGTCGTTGACCCTTCAATGTTGGTTATTTGACATAATATATATCCAACGATACCAAGTATGAGATATGCAAGATTAAGTGATGGTTGATATGGTTGCTATGTTGTCTAATGATATTGGTATTATCGAGTCTAATACCTTGACACCCTAGTTTGTACATTGATAAGTAGTATACCTTTTTTGATGATATTATATTAACATATATTATGTTTATGTGCTTATTTATTGGATGCAAAAGTAAATGATGAATGACTTACCTTGCCATATTGCTCTTATTTATGATATCTTCTTAGGTTTAGCATGACACCTTAGTTATGAGAATCTAGTTGTTGAGCTCTAAGTTATTGATATTGTTGTTGGTCACATTTTGTATTTATTGATAAGAATGACACATGAACTCCATACTATGAATGACCACTAATTTGTTGAAGGATGGATGGATGTGGTGTTGTGGAGTGGTAATACAAATACTGATGAGGAACGTTAGGTGAAACATTGTGAGGATAAGATTGAGAACAATGGATGTTTTAATACATCATATTGATGTAGTAGACGGAATCATTGTTTGATTTAGAGGGAAAACACCTCGATACTTAAAAAAGGATATGATATGCTCATTGCTAAGTTTGAGGAACAAAATGATCATTTTGGCTTTTTTTTCTTATAGTCTTTTACTATATAATAACATGGTTTTGCATTTGATGCAATTAAGTAGGAGAAGAAGAATATTGTTGTGGTTAGTGAAAGAGTTGTGTTATAATGTATATGAGATGATAAGAAAGTATCGTTTGGAATAACTATTGGAGAGGGAATGAAATAACAAACGACAATGACCTTACTATTTTAATAATAAAATGATAAATATTTGTTGGTTTAATAAAACAACACAATTTGCCATTTTATTTTAGAACGATAAATACTTCTAAGTTTTCAGGCATATCTGGTAATAGTTATTGGAATTCCTATAGTGTAAATGAAATATACTAAGTGTTACTATCAAAATCAACATTCAAAGAAAGATGGCAGTGAAGGGTTATCGGATAGCTGAAAGCTCGCGGAAGGGCTTAATAGAAAGTAGGACCCGGCAATGGAAAAGAAGCGAGAGCAGGAGGACGTAATCCGAAAGGTTACCATAACCGGCTTCTTCGCCAAAGTCAGTATGACAAGACCTTCCGACAGTATTGGCTCAACGAAAGGCTTCGTGTAAGGAAGCCAGAAGCTACAGAACTGACGGACAAAGCCCAAAGGGAAACCTTCAACAAATAACCTACCCAAATACCGATACACCTAAAGACGACAATATCAGAGGCACTAACCCGGAAGAACGCGAAGGCCACTCAAAACCGACTCCCGAAGTATCTACTACATAACTACCAAAAAGATCACATACGTAAAATAGTAAGAGTGACACCGGAAGCCCCCCACCAAGAATATAGGCTAGCGTAAAGGCCCTACCGGAGGGCTAGCCGGAACCCGAACAGGGATTACAGGCTACCCGTGCTAGCCTACCTAGTACTGGAACACGTAGCGATTTCAACCCAGCAACTACCAACATACAGCACGGGGTTAAGCCCCTCCATGTATTCACGATAAAGCCAAAAGCCTACATCCGGAAGTTCATGTCCGCAAGCCTACATTCACCAGCTGCCCTCGAGAATTCAAGTATTATAGCCAAATGCACCCAAGGCGACCGAAGGCCAAGCACCCAAGACCTAGGATGAAACGACTGTCGAAAACCCAGGTAGGTCCGATAGCCATACGATGGAAGGGGCCCAAAACAATTATAAATAGGACCCTAGGGATCACATTGAGGGGACTGGACTTTTTCTCTTACTTCTTGTATCCTCAAAAGCAACTCAGAAAATAATATTAATGGAGGATTCCACTCTATGACATTTGTGTATTTTCCATCAAAACCTTAATGAAAGGAGAATTTCTTAAGATACTTGCCCCACAAGTGTGTACTTTTATTCCTCTAATTGCAATAGTTATAGTTCATTATCCATTCTACAAGGAAGTCTGAGTTTGTATCCATCAACATCCTCGAATGGCGATCAAGCCTCGATCACTGAGTCTAGATCCGATTTGGTGATCCTCAGTGAGCCTGTGACTTAGAGCCCTAGTATCCCAATTTCCCACTAAGGCCAATCGGGGAAGAGAACCAATCCACCTGATTTTTCCTCAAGATTTGTCCTCGACAATTCACTTCCAGTATGACGAAAAATACCGTTAACATTTTGGCGCTAGAAGGAGGTCCTGAACCTCCGACCTTGTGCTTAACAGACACATGTCTCCTGTGTTGTTCCTTCCCGGATCGGACTAGCTTTGAAGAAGCAAAGTTATGAGCAAGAAACCAGGGGGAGGCCTTTAGAACCTCAAACAGATAAGTTGAGAACTTGTAGCTGTAGGGTAATGAAGGAGCAAAAGTTAAGAACCGAGGCTTTGCGAGTACTAAAGCGGAAGAGGAAAATGGGATTACATACTTACGAGAAGGGGAATAGCGACTCTTCCAACATAGAACAATCCATGGCGTTCCCACCCATTGGATCTACATCAAAGGACATTAGTGTTTTCCCCCACTTAAAGGATGCTCTCTACAGGCAAGTTAAGGGAATGACACCCGAACATGAAATAATGGATGATTTCAACCACTTCGCCGGCAAATGGGAAAAAGAGATGACGACTCGATTCCAGTGTGCTTCGGAAAGGAAGGATGAATGTATTAAACCACAATTGAAATGATTCGCAAGAGAATTAGGCCCCATCAGCGAAAAGAGAAGTGTACGCCAAAGATACCCCAGGAATGCTACCTCACTACTTCTAGGGAAAATGTTTACTTCCTAATCAAGCACGAACTCAACTATTGAATCTCCACAAAGAAGAGGCCTAATACAAAAGAAAAATAGGAGGACCTTACTGTCATTACCACTTGATGAATGGACACGAGACTAATCACTGCAGAACTCTTGAAGAGGCTATCGTCAGATTTGTCAGTCAAGGCTAATTACAGGAGTTCATCAAAAAATCGAGATGAGTTTGAGAAAATCTTTAGGAAAAGGATTAATACGCATGTGCCAATGTACGAAAAGCCCAGAAGGGGTCCAATCGCCAGCGGATTAAATCCTCATCATCGCCAAAATTGGCCAGGGCGAGGCATCCCCCAAAGGGGGATGGTAGGTTAGTCTTTCTCTGTGCCTAAACCAGATGGGGCAGGGTTAAATCATCGAAAGCGTAAGCCGTCGTTTCACACTAGAAATGGTCGTGGCGATGCATCTAAAATTAGCAGGCCTTGCCTTTGCTCGCAGAAGAGTACGCCCTGCCTCTGTTAGAACTAAGCACGTCCTACATCTGCTCATAAAAGAGCACGTCCTACCTCTACTTATGTTCCGCGTTACCCGTAGAAGAGAACGCAAACCCATATCATCGCCTACGATGGTCAGGATAGGGCACCCCTTGGAGGGGGGTGGCGTATAAGCCTCTATTAGTGCCTACGATGGTCCGTATAAAGCGTTAAAATAGTAAACCTTAGTTCTGTACCTACGATGGACCCGTCTAAGTTTCTAAGCCCTTACCATCGCCTACGATGGCTAGGATACAGTGCCTCTTGGAGCGAGGTCGAGTAAGTCCTTGGGCTCTACTTGTGGATAAGCTAGCCAAGCGCTCCGGACGCACAGGCCCAGAGAGTGGCTAACAAAGCACGTACATCCTCTGCTTTGTCAATAAAAGCCCGGGGGAGGCTCAAGAAGCACGTACAACCTCTGCTTCCCGAATCAAATCTGAGGGGTTAATCGCTCTATTAATACCAGTGGGAGTTCCGGTCTTCAATACTAGTACCCGAATTTGGGTCGATCCGGCGCTTCACCAATACCGAAGGGGTTCCGATCTTCAATACTATTACCCGAATCTGGGTGTATTCGGCGCTTTACCAATACCGAAGGGGTTCCGATCTTCAATACTATTACCCGAATCTGGGTCGTTTCGGCGCTTCACCAATACCGGAGGGGTTCCAGTCTTCAATACTAATACCCGAACTGGGTCGATTCGGCGCTTCACTAATACCGGAGGGGTTTCCAGTCTTTAATACTAATACCCGAAATCTGGGTCAATTTGGCGCTTCACTAATACCGGAGGGGGTTCCGGTATTCAATACTAATACCCGAATCTGGGTCTTGGCGCTTCACCAATGCCAGAGGGGGTTTCGGTCTTTAATACTAATACCTGAATCTGGGTCGATTAGGTGATTCACCAATACCGGAGGGGGTTCCGGTCTTCAGTACCGATACCCAATTCTAGGCTGGTTCGATGCTTCACTAATATCGGGGAGTTCCGGTCACCTATATACCGACATCTGTATCTGGATCCATTCAGCTCTTTATAGTAGCCTAAAGGGATTCTGATCCCCTACGTACTAATGTCTGAATCTAGGATGAATCAATTTTTCGACAGTCCTAAAGCGAACCGGCGGTCTTACATACCAAAACCTAGAACAATCCTACAAAATTACCACCAGATATAGAGCCACTAAAACTGGACCTCACTCATGAAAAGCCCAATCCATGGTTCGAACAAGAAAAGTCGCTCGCCCCTCCCGGAAATTAAAGTAAAGGGCTCAAGGTTTACCACCAAAAGTGGGCTTATGAACCCCTTAGGGAACTGCTTTCAATTTATGTATCTATTATTTGTTTTCTATATTTACATGTCAAATACTTACGTAACTCTATATAACGACATCGTACAATAGCATCGGTTCAAAGGGCAATCAGAAAGAGGATGGCAGATGGTTTCAACAAACATCTTGTGATTGACTTCTTGGCGATTTTTCATTAGAATATATTTTAAGGATGGTTGATTCGAGAAGAAGTTACTTTATAAGACATGTAGCACAGGTCCGTCGGAAATCATGATCACTTCCGAGTCTAATAAGACTGATCCCTTCAAGTCTAATTAAGCTACAGCAAGTAATATAGCATCAAAAGCAAATTGGCAATACCGTACACTCACTACCATTACATAGCCAACAAAGTGAATGGTGACATAAATGCAGCATGCGAAGTACAGATAAAAGTGCGATAAAATGGGATGAATGGTTGCGGATGACAAAAAAAGGCATCATCTCATACTAACAAAGCAAAACATAACAACATCACAATGTCACAAAACAGTCTCGGGGCCATCAAAACACCAACATGAGTTTAAGTCGCAACACAGACCTACACAAAGTTAAAATGCGAGGACCGGCACTCGCTTATACAACCATCTAAAGCATAGTTCACAAATAAAAAAGAAGTGATCATAGGCAAGATAAGAAGACTACAGACCCTTATTCTTCCTAGGTCTACCAACCTTCCTTTTTACCTCAGTAGAGCAGGATGGAGGTTCACCAGCCAAGGGCCTTTTACATTTTGGATCGGCCAACTCAATGTCTCCTTAAGAAAAAGAGGCGACGACATTATCCCAAGACCTGAGATCCTGGATTAACTTCACCTTGTCTTTCTCTAGGATAGAGATACGCTCAAGATTGTCCCTATGTAGCCTTTGAATATTAAAAGCTAGTGTCTGCCAACCACTCATCTGTTTCACAGTATAATCCTTGAGCATATCCATGTGTTCCCCAAACTGGTACATGACAGTCTCGAGACGATCAAGCATCTGGGTCTTCGCAACGTTCATTTCACTAGAAATTGTTTGTTGGTCAGATAGAGATATATCCATGTCAGGGGACACACCCTACAGATCCCAACCTCTGAATCATTCAGCAAGCTTAGGATTGCATGGCTTTGGGGCATTATGGGGCCTACTAATAATTGTTTGAAGCTCCTCATATGCAGGATAGACGGAGGGGGAATTTATGGATGGATGGCCAGTCGTCTGAACTTCGATCATCGGGATGTCTAAATCGAAAAACTTGTCCCGCTCACAGCGCTTCTAAGATATATCCATCCTGCACGAATGAATCAGTGAATAGTCATACAATTTGGGGATTTAAGGGTCAGTCAAGATAAATACAACCGGCGCGGCCAAAGAGAATGCCACGAACGATTAATCTCTCCAGTCCTGGTCGCACATAATGAACTCATATCGATCTCACATGCTTTACTCAAAATGATCACTCATACATGACCGATCAGGATCGACTTAAAGTAAAATAGAAGCAATCCTCTTTCAAATTAGCTGGAGCAACTATAAAAATCAAACTAAAAGTGTAAGTGATAGCAACAATACCAAGACCAAACAAGGCTACGCGACTCGAACATTTCACCAAGCATTGTATGTGCTAATTAGCTTGTATCCCTCTGGACACGACACTTGAGACCAAACTGTTTGCACATAATCATAAGATTGGCATTCGTGCATAGTATGAACTAAGAGCTTGTCTAAAACGTCTCAACGAACATATCATATTTACAAAGTTCAAAACCAGAGGAAAGGGGGACCTACAAAAACACAAATCGTGTTCGATGACCACATGAACTTTGCAAAACGATTCGAGGAGCATAAAAGAAAGCTTATCCCCACTAAACCATGTACCACTAATTCAAAGGAAAATGAGGATTCACAAACCTGTACTCCACAAATTGATGACATGGAAGGAAGGATGAAGTGGCTACATTAAAGCGTTTTCTCCAAAAGATGGGAAACAAATTAAAAGTGAAGAGCAGGAAAACAAGGGAGAAAACCCCCATGCCAGATATTGATGGCAGAATACACGAAGAATCCTTCTGGAGGATCCCTAAGGAAGGTTAGAGAAGCAGCAATCACAGTAGCCACGCTCACTATGCCAACGTCATCCAATATGGCATTCGCAGACCGTTGGATAAAAGCAAAGACAGCTTGGACGCAAACACCTCCTAAGGACAGGGAACCTTGGAACCTTTGACCTCCTCCGTAGTAGAGTTTTTATGAGATATGATTCTACCAGGTAACATTGTTTCATAATAGCACAATTAGTACGCATATCACTTACACAAATGTATGTATCACTGGCATTTTCAATATTACTAAATGCCATCACACCTCGAATAATAAAGGTCAAGAAGGCGGAAGCCTAAGTCAAACCCAAATAGGGGAAACAGAGAAAGTCATGACCTTTATGCCTTAACCAAGATACGATTATGCTCCGCGCAGATGTCCTAGAATCCTAGGCAAAACTAACATAGTTACAAAAGGAAATAGACCTGATGACATTGAAGTTCTTTCAGGAGTAGAGTTAAGTTTAACACCTAGACCTATCTTTATAAACAATAAAACAAGCGTAACATAGGCTAACCATCGTGTCAATCCTATTGCATAATTAGGTTTGTGAGTACAGGAAATGTGAAAATGCTCACCAGTAGTCAACCTCAATTCTTCAAGGAAAAGGAGGATTCAAGCGTTTTTCTTTTGTGAGAACAGTAATCTTGTTCAAGAATTTGATTTGCAGATGACTTATGGAAGCAATGAAGAAGAAAAGTTTATGTACAAATTCCAAGGTCAACCTGGGCCGCACAAGTAAAGGCCAATCAACGCCTCTGATTGAGGAAGACCAAGAGACGCTGACATGACACATCAAAGAAAAGACAAAAAATTGACTTGTAAAGTCGAAAACACCCCTTCACTAAGGGGGAGGATGTTACTATCAAAATCAACATTCGAAGAAAGATGGCAGTGATCGGATGGCCGAAAGCTCATGGAAGGGCTTAATAGAAAGTGGGACTCGACAATGAAAAAAAAAGCGAGAGCAGGAGGACGTAATCCGAAATGTCACCACAATCGACTTCTTCGACGAAGCTAGTCCAACAAGACCTTACGGCAGTATCGGCTCAACGAAAGGCTCTGTGTAAGGAAGCCAGAAGCTACAGAACCGACGGACAAAGCCCACAGGGAAACCTTCAACAAATAACCTACCCAAATACCGATACATCTAAAGACGGCAATATCGGAGGCACTAACCCGGAAGAACGCGAAGGCCACTCAAAACTGACTCCCGAAGCGTCTACTACATAACTACCGAAAAGACCACATCCGCAAAATAGTAAGAGTGACACCAGAAGCCACCAACCAAGAATACAGGCTACCGCAAAGACCCTACCAAAGGGCTAGCCAGAACCCAGACAGGGATTACAGGCTACCTGTGATAGCCGACCTAGTACCGGAACCCGTAGCGGTTTCAACCCGACAACTATCAACATACACCATGGGGTTAAGCCCCTCCACGTATTCACGATAAAGCCGAAAGACTACATCCGGAAGTTCATGTCCGAAAGCCTACATTCAGAAGATGCCCTCGAGAATTCAAGTATCATAACCAAATGCACCTAAGATGGCCGAAGGCCAAGCACCCAAGACCAAGGATGAAACGACTGGCTGAAAGCCCAGGTAGGTCTGATAGCCATACAACGGAAGCGGACCAAAACCAATATAAATAGGACCCAGGGATCACAATGAAGGGACTGGACTTTTTCACTTACTCCTTGTATCCTCAAAAGCAACTCAGAAAATAATATTAATGGAGGATTCCACTCTATGACATTTTTGTAGGTTCCATCAAAAGCTTAATGAAAGGAGAATTTCTTAAGAAACTTGCTCCACAAATGTGTACATTTATTCCTCATTTGCAATAGTTAAAGTTCATTATCCATTCTGCAGGGAGGTCTGAGTTTGTCTCCATCAACATCCTCGAATGGCGATCTATTAATGTAATATGACATCAATCACCAAATCTGCAAATTATAGTTACACAACTACATGTGTACGAAAACCAATAGCATAACACAATCAAACTGAAATGTACAGTAAACCAATGTAACTTTACTAACTCACCACTCTCATATAATCGCCATGCCCATTTAAGTAGGTACTAATATTCAAGTTCAAGCTTTGGATCATTTCGACCATGTGATGCCATGCGAACTAAGTTTCTGGTTTAAAATATGCAATCAGCACCATTGAGCTAAGCTTATAGTTTAAATTAACTCACCAGCTTCTAGTTCAGGTCCCTGCAATACGAACACATTTTTTTAAATATCCCCAAGTAGCAGTTGAGAACATATAACAAACTATATTAGAAATCCAACAATGTCATAAACTCAAATTAACAAAACTACCATTGTATCATCTTTGACAGTGGCAATGTAATGATAATTTATCAATTATAACCTAGTGTTTGCATTTATCTATGAAATATCCATCTTTTGAAAAGAATAGAAAACACAATACAGTAGGTGAAAACAGAAGTATTGTGAAGAGCAATGGAAAAAATAGTAAGTAATGAATCAACTTACTCAACTCATTGGAATCAAAAGGAAAAACCAGCTACATAAGTAAGATCGAATATCAATGTAAAAAAAGAGGAATTTAGTATGACAAATGAAAAAGGAAAACATCAACGGAATTACAGGAAGAGGAGGGAAAATATAGCCGACCTTTAATGGTTGTATGAATTGAATTAACACAAATTCAAAAGACATGGACTTTGACTCCCTTCCAAAATTACAAAAATATGGAGGGACAGTAAGCAAAACACTATAATTATGGTCAGTAAGCAATTTGTGTGCCAAATTATGTAGTATTTAGTACATATCAAAACCTCAATGCTAAGGTAATAGGGAATCACTATTTAAAAATCCGAAAGTATTCTATTTTGCAACCATTATAATAAGCATGCATGTTATTAACTATATATGATTGCAATAAGTAAACATAAGAACTAAAATTTACAATTTTGATATCACTTTCATATGACATAGCAAGAATGAAAGTTATAGCTTTGCCAAGGAGAGAACTTTATGTTCTACATCTATTAAGTATGACAACTAAAAAAATTGGAATAAAGCTTAAGTACGAAAACAAATAAGGGAAGAAAAAAATACTATTACGAACTACATGAAAAATATGAGTAAAAAATGATTGAATTGAACAAAGTGAAGAAGGATCCAAAAACAACATTCATGATGCCAGCTTGATACCATATTTTATTTTTTTTAATAGAAGAACTACAGGCCAATAGTTCAACTGTGAACCTAGATTTGATAATGGTAGTTGTAGTTAAAAACTATTATTACATAGCATATAATTGAAAAAACAGAATATACTAATCAGTTTTAGGCATCAGTACCAACGATCAATTCAACCTGAAACTTGTAATAGTTTCTAATTTTAGAAAATTACCAACGAAGTGCACAAAATGAAGAAGTTTACATAATCCAAATAAAATCGAGTAAATATGTAAGGAACATATTATCTGCATTTCTAAACATATATCAGAAAACGTTTAAGCTTCTATAATCAGTTTACTCTCTTGACCTAAAAACTTAAAGGCAAAGAGAGCAAATACCTGAATCCCAATACCACATTTTATTACATATATTATTTTCCAATCCCAAATACCTACCACCACTGGTTTATTTTTTATGCAATTTTTGATGTTATACCTCTCAAGTCTTTGGAGAAGGAATACACCAAAGTGAAAATTGCAGAACTAATAGTATCCCTAACACGTCTGCTGTAAAACGCATCAGTACCTTAGAGCATCTAACAATTTTACAAATTGCCAAAATGAGGAATCAATCAATCAGCCATTAGAAAAACAATTCAAGCATTAAAATAAATCAAAGATCTTACTGTGTCAAATCGATTGAGAGATTTGGGTTCCAGATCATGAAGCCTATTAGCATCGTTCAATTCGAAGATTGCTTGAAGATTAATGATTTGCTCGCTAGATTTGAAGCACATGAGAAACCCTAGGAGATGGAATTTTCGTGGCACGACTAAAAGAATAGTAAGAATTGAAGACAATTGTAGTTTTTCAAGACTGTGAAATTTGTTTTGATACGGCTCAAAGTCCTACCATATGAACTGATCCGAAATATTAGAGATCTACAGTTTAAAGCCGTATCAAATCTCCACATGATGTGTCAAATTTGTTGTTTTGGTGTAGTGCCACACCATTAGTTAAAACAATATCTCCGCCGTCTAACCACTATCTACTACGATTACCCAATTTACCATTAACATTTTCATTCACGTGCTTCATTTTCATTTCGTTTCCCTCCCTAAATTTTCATTCACCCGCTACCCCCAAATTTCTTTTACCCTTAAATTATCAGATCTCATTTTCATTTTTTGTTTTATTCAGATCTTATCTTCAACAGTACAAGAGGTACTAGCTTCTGATCCAATGCCGAGCATCAAGTTTCATCGGTTTTCAACTCCAGGTGACACGCTTTCAACAACTAATCCTCAAGCAACGACAAAGAATTTTCAGCGATGATAGGGAACAATACAATTCCATATTTGAAGTCATTTTTCTAGAATTCCAGGTGACCTCCGGTGGCTGTTTTCTGCCTAGATCAAGTTGCTCGATGTTAAGTTTGTTGCTTTGTTAAATGGCGTCTGTTGTTGCTCAATGTCAAGTACAACCGTCCAAATATGTTAGGGTTTACAGTCAAATTGGTATTTTTGGTTGCAACAAAAGATTTCAGATATTAATTTGTGCAATTTCGAGATTTTCTTTAGTAGGGAAATTGGGGCTATTAGTTATAGCATGAGATGTTTGACGAAATACCAGCAAGGGTAAAAGGGATAGTCAATTGATTAGTGCATGCAACTTAGTGGTTCTTGTTGGTGGTTTTGAGGTATTTTGTATGTATGAGTGTGAGTGGGTTGTGACAGCTCTATGTTCGTTGTTCTATTGCACATACATGCATATGTACACTTATGTAATTTGTATACATTTAGTGACTTGTACACTTATGCATATATGCATATGTACACTTATGTATATATGCATACATTTAGGGACTATAGGGCCCTAGACCCCCACCGGCATTGCGCCCGAACTCGTTGACAGCTCGCCTTTGGCTCGGCATATATTTATCAATGTTAATGTCTATATTAATTGAAACTGCATATGTAATGAGTGAATTGAGTGATGTAGTGAGGAATATCTGTATATTTGATTTACTATGTTATTAACAGTGAATTGTAAATGGTGGAGTGAGAAATATGTACTATTTCTAATATTGAAATAAAATATTTATTTGAATAAAAATATTGTTCGAATATTTAATTATGTGTAGTAGCATTTGATTCTCAATTTTGTTATATTATATTTTTTTTAATTTAATATAAATATCTATAGCAATATTTTAAGAATGTTGTTACAGACACCTAAAGATGTTGCTATAGACCTAAATAGGGGTCTGTTGTAACAATATTTGTTATGTTGCTATAAATAGTCAAAATGTTGCCTTCGAGGTCTGCAGCAACGGTGAAAATTGTATCACCCGAAAAATGTTGCCAAAGACCTATGCCAACATTTTTTGGGCTTGTGCCAATATTTTTTGTTGTTGTTGCATTAGGCTATTTATGGCGTAGTGAATGTTGTTTTATCTTACCACGATAGGACTGCATAAGTACATCAAAGAGGATGAACCAAAGCCTAAAGACGGACAAACTAGAGAAAAAGACGCAGCTGTTTTTCTCCAACTTGATTCATGGAAGCATCGAGACTTCCTATGTCGAAACTACATTCTCAATTGTCTAGATAGAGTACTATATAAAGTGTTCCAGGCGCACTAGATAACAAAATCCTTATGGACTGCACTTGCATATAAATACAAAATACAGAATGTCAGTTTGAAGAAGTTCATCATAGACCAGTTTATGGATTACAAAATGGTGGACTCCAAATCCATAACTACTCAAGTGCTAGAACTCCAACTCATAATTCATGAACTTGAAGTAGAAGGGCATCAAGTTGGAGAATTGTTCCATGTTGAAGAAATAATAGGGAAATTACCACCATCTTAGAAGGACTACCGCAACTATCTGAAACATAAGAAAAAGGAGATTTCCTTAAAAGATCTTATTGCCAGACTCAAAACTGAGGATGATAATCGCGGAGTGACTAAACAAAGTGAAAAGGCATTTTTGCAAAAGAGTCAAAGAAATAAAAGAGAATTTCAACAAGAATAAGAAAAGAAGTTCTTGCAGAAAAGAAAAGCGCCTGAAAATAAATTGGAAGACAACAAACGAACAAAGAAGTTTAATGGTGAGTGTTGGGTTTGAGGAAAAGCAGGACACACTGCTAGAATTGCAGGCACAAGAAGTAAGGCAACTCAGAGGCGAATGTGGTGGACAACATGGAAGTTGATTAGTCCAATTTTCAGTTGTTATATCTGAATGCAACTTGGTGCATAATCTTAACCAATGGTGTGTGGACACAGGCGCTACTCGTCATGTTTGCTCTGACAAAACCATGTTTTCTACATACTAGAAATTCGATCAAGAACAAAAAATCTACATGGATAATTATGCAGTTTCAATGATCGAAGGCAGTGGCATAATAATACTCAAGTTTGCTTCTTGAAAAACTGTCAAGTTGAATGATGTTCTCCACGTTCCAGACATCCAATCTCATCTCTAGTGTAGAGCTATCAAAAAAAGGATTCGAAATGGTCTTCGAGTCAGACAAGATGGTTCTGTCCAAAGCTGGAATGTATATAGGAAAGGGGTATTTGTGAGATGGCATATTTAAGGAAAATATAGCCATAGTCGACAATAAACCTATGCATTCTGATTGTGCTATTAATAAATTTGAAGTTTCTTATTTGCTTGAGCACGAAATTTTACTGTGGCATGATAGATTAGGACACATAAATTCCCGAAAAATGAAAAATTGGAAAACTTGAGATTAATTCCTAAACTCCAAGAAGATAAAAACTACAAATGTGAGACACATGTAAAAGCCAAAATGGTCAAGAAACCATTTCATACTGTCCATAGAAGTACCAAACCACTAGGTTTGGTTCATAAAGACTTATGTGATTTTAAATCATTAACTACAAGAGGTGGGAAAAGGTACTTTATTACTTTTATTGACGATTATACACGATATTGCTATGTATATCTTTTGAACATTAAAGATGAAGAAATTACATCGTTTATAAAGTACAAGGCTGAGGTAGAAAATCAATTTAAATAAAAAGATCAAGATATTGAGATCTGATCGAGGTGGAGAATATGAATCACCGTTTGAATAATTCTGTGCAGAAAATGGAATAATTCACTAAACAATAGTCTCATATTCACCACAACAAATTGGTGTTGCCGAGATAAAGAATAGAATATTAAAAGATATGATTAATGCATGATATTGACCTCTGTCTTACCGACAAACTTATGGGGGGTACCCTTAAATATGTCTAACCACATTTTAAACATGCTCCCTCACAATAAAACAGGAGCAATTCCATATGAATTATGGAAAGGAAATAAACCAAGCTTTAAATACCTCAAAGTGTAGGGGTGCTTGGCAAAGGTTCCAGTTCCTCCTCCCAAAAAAGTCAAACTTAAACCAAAATCTGTAGATTGTTACTATCTAGGGCCAGCCCAAAATAGTAGTGCCTATAGATTTTTGGTACTCAAGTCCGATATAGCTGATATTAATGTCAATGCAATCATTTGAATATTGAGATGACTCATTCTTTGAAGATGTGTTTCCGCACAAAAGGAACGAAAGAAATGTCCCTAAAAGGACAAGATAAAATTCAATTAAATCACATGAGGATGTAAATCCTCATGAGATCGAGGAAGTTGAACCCAGAAGAAGCGTAAGGGCTAGAACTTCCAATATATTTGGTTTAGAATTCTTAATATACATGTTAGAACACGAACCTCAAATGTACAAGGAAGCAATGTCATCTTCTGAATCTGCAAGTTAGTAAAAAGAAATCCAAAGCAAGATTGATTCAATTCTAAGTAATAAAACATGGAAAATTATTGATATTCCACCTAGAATAAAACCAATTGCCTGTAAATCGATTTTCAAGAAGAAAATGAAACAAGATGGCTCTATCGATAAGTATAAAGCCAGACTAGCGGCCAAAGGATATCATCAAAAAGAAGGTGTATACTTCTTTAATACATAATCGCCAGGAACACGAATAACCTCTATAAGAATGTTGATAGCAATTGCATCCATCTATAATTTAATAATTCATCAAGTGGATGTAAAGACATCATTCTTAAAAGGAGATCTCGATAAGGAGATCTACATGGAGAAACCAGAAGGTTTCATTTCCAAAGGAAATGGAAATAAAATCTGTAAATTAGTAAAATCATTATATAGACTAAAACAAGCTCCAAAACAATGATACACAAAACATGATAGTGTCATGATGAAAAATGATTTTTCTATAAATTAATGTGATAAATGTGTTTATTAGAAACAAGTCGGACAATTATATGTGATGGTTTGTTTATATGTAGAAGATATGCTAATCTTTGGTCCTAATATTAAAATTATAGAGACCGTAAAGAAAATGGTAATCAACAGTTTCGATATGAAACACTTAGTAGTTACAGACATTATTTTGGGAATCAAAATAATAAGAACTCCTAGTGGAATTGAATTATCTCAGTCACACTATGTATATAAAGTGACTGAAAGATTTTAAAACTTTGGAACTAAAGGAGTACAAACACCTTTTAATCCATCAGAAGTTGTAACACCCCACACTTTTCTGTGCCTAAATTTCGATAAAAATCGAAACTTGAACACATCCAAGCATGGATCGTGTAATCAGGTACCTGAAATAAATGAGTATGAGCATAATCAGAGTACGATAAATATAACTCATAGCGGAAACAAAATAAGATAACTAGCATTAACTCAAGTAACCACCTTTTTAAAAGTAAGTCACTTTGCCAATACCAAGCATGAGAGAGAACGAGAACTAAAAGCCAAACTTAATCATCTATGAGAACCCGACCTCTTCTATGGAACCTGGAGGTTGTAATGAGGAGGGGGTCAGAACAACAAGTTCTGGTGACTACGAAATGTACTACACAAACTATACCACAAATATATTCTGTTTGGTTCAACCCAAGTTGTATGCCTGACAAGGTTAGTGATTCTAAACCAACCTTGTTTGAGCTTACGCATGACTCTACTACTGTTCCCAAAGTATTATTCCCAAATTATATTACCGAAATAGGATGTTTACATACATTTCTCTGTAGCTTTTATACTAGAGCTTGACTGGTTAATTCTATCGAGAGTGGGTCCCCAATTACGGGGTTTCTATCTTTATCCTCATTTACTATTCTTTATTACTTAACGCCTCACTAATAGGGTGAATTCATCCTGACCACTTAAGACCCTAAGCGGACCTATTGGTCATTTGCTATCCCTCGATAATATACCCAGCGTTAACATGAACTAGAGGGCACTAGCTACATGCCCTACTAGTTAAGGCTTCCGTCATTCACACATATACCATTGCCCCGCATAAGGTGAGAGAAGGTATTTTATCGTCCGTTATACTTCTAGATGACCTTATTAGATAACCTCCTTAGTCACTTACTACTTCCCGTAGGATAGATGGCCATATCTAACCCTTTTAATTTCCAGGTTTGGGTAAGCCAACACACAACTGCTATTTAAGACCCTTATATAGAAAAATCTATTCCTAGGTGGACGCTTTAACCCTAGCCACTTAGCCTTTTAGGACCAGGAAGCGGACTATACGCGAAGGTTGTTAGTTCGTCCCCCATTTGTCTTTAACACACCTTTCCCTTTTTGGGGTAAAGTAGGCTTTGTCATTAAGTCATTCCCATTTAGTTCCTTTATACGGAAATTCTATACGTACACCCTTTATTTGCGTCATGGGTTTATATGGTTAATAATATCTTACATTATTAACCT
Organism: Allium sativum; assembly: GCA_030737875.1. Taxonomy (NCBI): domain Eukaryota; kingdom Viridiplantae; phylum Streptophyta; class Magnoliopsida; order Asparagales; family Amaryllidaceae; genus Allium; species Allium sativum. Next base: position 158,508,036 of record CM060912.1, read on the forward strand.
ACTAAGTCCAACAATATTTCCTATTTCCATTGCTATTAATAAGGAAGATTATATTCTTTTTCCCTAGGATATTTATTTAATACTTCCCCTAATTTGGACTCGGTATTTAAATGACAACCAAGAATTCCCTTATGACCCTCATTTCCTTTTATTTCATTTTTTCTTGCCTTTTATGACTCCAACTATCATATTTTCCTAAGGCAACTATTTATCAGCCCCAAGTTATCTATTTGTTGTACCCAACAAGCAATTACTATTCTTTTTCTTTAATTTATCTGTTTGTTGGTTGTTATATATATATATATGTGTGTGTGTGTGTGTGTGTGTGTGTGTGTGTGTGTGTGTGTGTGTGCACTTGGCCTCTCACATTAAGTTGACTACCTGTGGATGCTGGATTTGCCGGTCGGTTCTGGGTAGACTTCTACCACAAGTGAACTTAACATCGTGCATTAGTACATTTATATTTATGCATTACACCCCTCACATTAAACTGACTATCTGTGGTTGCTGGATTTGCCGGTTGGTTCCGGGTAGGCTTACACCACATGTTGACTTTAACCTCGTGGCTATATGTGGTTTTATTTTTTTAAATTTCCTAATTGGGGTCCACTACATTTATCCTAATTGATTTTTGGAATTGTAACCATTTTCCTATTCAAATTTATTTTCCCTAAATCAATACTGGTTACAATGGTTATTTCTTTATTTGCGGTCTCATTTGTGGCAGTTAATTACATCGATTGCTACAAGTGGTCATCATAAATATATTAATTCAAAATGGATTATATTTACACATAATTCCATAATTGAACCTTATCCAAACATTCAAACATTTGTCACAATTATTATTTATTTATTTATGGCCTCCTTTATAGCAATCAATTACTCTCATTGCTACAACGGTCACCATAAATATATTCATTAAGTATGGAATATAATTACATGTATGATTCCACAAATGAATATCATTCCACGTTTACATATATTATTTTGCAATACTTATTTTTTAATTAATGATTTGGTCTAATTAATTAACCAACATTCCCTTTTTATATTCAATCTTTCCAAGAAGGTTTCATGTCTCACACAGACTGTTAGCTATAATCATTGTAAATCATGCCTATTTTGTGGAATTAGCATATTTCCAAATCACAAGAAACATATGTAATGTACTTTTATTTTGGAATAGTCGATGCAAATTACATACAAAAACATTTATTTATTTTTATATGTACTTTTGCACCACTATCCCCATTTTAATTCTTTTTGCCGTACTTCTTGTGATTCTAAAATAATGCCTCTTTATTTAAAAATGAGGAAAACGACATAATTTACAATGCTTGTAATAACCCGGAAAATCTGAGCCAGTTTAAAATTTTTATTTTGGCAATTTTAGCGAATTTTGAATATTTAAAATGAATTATTTTAAATAATATCGATGAGAAATTTGTTTTGAATATATTTAGAACGTATATATTATATACGCCGTCGTTAGAATATAAATAATTATATATAATTATAAAAGGAATTGAAAATGGCGCGGTAGTTCGATAATTCGATTTCAAACTTCAATTGAACATACCGAGTGCAAAACAATCCGGATTTCAGTGAAACCAAAAACGTTAGGATCTATTTGTGAATATCTTTCCAACGAATCCGAAAAATCAAAATTTCATAGCGGGAATCAAAAGATATGTCCAGTTGAAAATTCTGAATAGTCGCTATGGAATTCAGGCCCTTAAAAATGGGAATTTTGCAAACGACCTCGGATTTCGACGAAACCACTTTTGTTGGGTCCGTGATGTCAAATTATTGCTAGATTCCAAATTTCATAATTTTTCAAATTAATATGTGAGCGTGGCGAAGGAAAACGCATTTGACCAGTTTCAGTTGATTTTAATCGACTGGAAAATGGCCATTTTTCCAACGGTCTCAGAATTCGATGAAACTAGTTTTGTTAGGACCGTATCGTCAATACGAAGCTAGAAAATATTTTTCTGGGATTTTTCGAGTTAGTATGTGACCCCGGTAAATTGAAATGCGCGTTCAAATTCAATATATAGAGTTATATGTTGATCTTGACGGAAACTGATTGTAACTATCGAATCAGCCTACGATACATATCCCATTGTGTTCGGAATGGGGGTGAAACGCTATGGACGACAGGCGGTGGGCCTCGTTTAGAGGTCGTATGTAAAAGTCAACTTTTTGGTAAATTAAATAAATAAAAATAATAATATTATCCTCTCTCCCCATATATTCTGGCCCCACCACCCCCCCCCCCCTTATTTTTTTTCGATTCAAAAAAAAAAAGAGACGACGGAGCGGAAAGGAGCGTCGCCCAGCCCCCTCGCCGCCGCGTTCACCTCCGCCCAGCGCCTCCCCTCCCTAGACCGTATCCCCCTCTTCTTCTTCCTCCTCCCGTTGCCTCGCACCCCTCCTCCTCTCTCCTCTTCCACGAAGACCGCAAGCACCTCACGCACCACCCACGACCACCGCCAACCACCGCGAAGCCCCCCCTGAACTCGAACCGCCCCCTCCTCCATCCCCTGACCGACGCGAAGAGCCCCCCCCCCCCCCCTCTCCAGTTTTCGTCTGTAAGTTTTTTTAATTTTATTCTATTTATTTTTCAATTTTCAGTTACTGTTCTATTTGATTTTTAAAACTGATTTTTTATTTGATTTGAAAACTGAAATCTATTTGATTTTAAATTTGAATTTTAAAATAAAAAAGAGGAGGTTTTTAATTAGCTAAAGATACGATTTTTAATTGTTTGAAAATATAATTTTTATCGTATGTAAAGATAGAAAATATAATTTTCATATTAAATAGATAATAAAAATATAATCTTTCATATTGTAGAAGGATAAAAATATGATTTTTACATAATGGGAACTATAAAAATATAATCTTTATATGATAGAGAATCTAAAAATATCATCTTTATATATGTAGCGAAATAAAAATCCGATTTTTATTATATATACGTTGAAATAAAGAGGTGATTTTTATAGTGACGAAATCTTTAAATTTGAAAAGGCGAAATCTTTAAATTTGAAAAGGCGAAATCTTTAAATTTGAAAAGGAGAAATATTTAAATGAAGAATAACGTGATAAAAATAGAATCTTTACTATATGAACATCGATGTGAAAATATAATTTTTATCTATATAGTAGCAGTGTAAAAAATAGAATTTTATATCCATATAATAGCAGTGTAAAAATAGGATTTTTATATATTGAATAGCGAAGTAAAAATTCGATTTTTATATATCGAATAGCAATATAAAAATGTAATTTTTATATATTTAGTGGCTACGGGCAACTAAAGTGACGGAAGGCGAGAACAGCGATGATTTCTCTAAATGAAGTGTCGTAGAGTTGGGATAGCTATCGGTGAGAACTTCTCACTCTTCAATTTCCTTTTCTAGTTATATATGTATACTAGGATGCAGACGGTGCTTAGTAGCACCCGACACAATCGTCCACAGACCATGGACTTGTTTGTTTGGCTGGGTAGTTGGTTAGATTATTTGGGTTGAATTGAATTGTTTGGTGAAATTAAATTGATTTGATTGATGTGTGAATGGCGTGGGCCTTCACTAGACCGGGGATAAGGCTAGGCCTTGTCCCGTTTCTAGTATCGTGCCGTTATGCCGCCGAAATTTTCTAAAATATGTTAGAAAAATAAAAATATCATTTTTATTGTGTAAATAAACTGAATAGAAATTCAGGTGTTAAAATAAAATATTTTATCGTTAAAAATATAATTTTTAACGTGGAAGTGAATAAAATAAAATATTCATTTACAAACCGGATGGTTTGTTTATGTACACCTATTTGAATGACATTGATTGGGACGATAAATTTTACACATCGCCCAACTACACAAATAAAATCTGTGTTTGATTGTTTGAAACCCCACACGGGTGTTGGGATGAAATTTGAAGTTCACTCATCCTGATTGATTAAATATGTCGATCGATTGATTGACAGGCTGTTATAAGCGTTAGATGTCTATATTTGATGCTTATACAGTGTAGTGCACTTTGGATGATGGTTGATTATTTATCGTTGCTATTATATACATGTGTTGTATGGAATCCATATAATTAACTTTATATGGTAATTGATTGGGCCTCATTCCAATCGGGAAAATAAAGAATATTATAAAGTAAAGGTTCATGTGTTGACTGTACTCATCCGTTGAGATTAGTCATGTGTTGAACGAAATATTTTTACAATAAAATTTACATCTTTATCATATTTGAAATTAGAAACTAACTGGAAAATAGATGAGATGAGCGGTCTCCTGTATATTGATCTGATGTCGGTTTCGGCCTTCGGGGTTAATATTCAGGGAATCGTTCTCTTACTAATTTACGGTTGGAGTCTGATTTAAATCAAACGATAGATACCATAATTTTTATAAAATATATTAAATAACAAAAATAGTCACATATGGACAGTACTCATTCGTTGAGATTAGTCGTGTGTTGACAAAAATATAGATTCAGGTATAAAATAGAATAAATATTCATTTGTTGAATAGAATAACGGAATTATTGAAATATATAAAGCCGTGTTGATTAGAGATGCGCTATTTTTGACACGAACGATATTTATATCGATTATATTCGTTTTTACAATTTGAATTGAATCGAATAGAAAACCAATTTGAATTGAATCGAATAGAAAACCAATTTGAATTGAATCGAATAGAAAAACAATTTGAATTGAATCGAATAGAAAACCAATTTGAATTGAATCGAATAGAAAACCAATTTGAATTGAATCGAATAGAAAACCAATTTGAATTTAATCGAATAGAAAACCAATTTGAATTGAATCGAATAGAAAACCAATTTGAATTGAATCGAATAGAAAATCAATTTGAATTGAATCGAATTGAAAACCAATTCGAATTGAATTGAAAACCAATTCGAATTGAATTGAAAACGAATTAAAATGAATTCAAATTGAATTGAAATTTGAATTGAATAGAAATGAATTTTAAAACGAATTTATAAGGAAGAATTCAATTTTGATTTGAATTGAAATGGAAGTTTAAATTGTTTTTGAAACGAATTTAAAACGATTTATAAAATTCATTTTAAATAGAAATCGACGAAATATATATAATATATATTATATATATATTATATATATAATATAATGGCCTGATTAGAACGCGCCGCGCCGCGGCAGTTCGTGAATTTCGACCATTTATTTCAAATGGACACTACGGGAGATCCGACCGTCGGATTCTCCTAAAACCAGAACCGTTGGGTTCGTATCGAAAAGAGCTTTCTAACGAATATTACAAATTTGAAATATAACGGTTGGATTTGGAGATACGTCCAAATCAAATTTGGAAAAGGTCGTTGTAAGTGCAGTTCGATGGCCATTGTTGGAAATCGATTGTACGGGCCTTGATAAAATTATTAAAAATATCAATAATTTGTGTAAAATCATAAGAAATGATTTGGGAGAAATTGGGATGAAAAACTCCATATTTGAAAAGATAAAAATAGTTTTTTATCAAAATGAACTAGTTTTGAACTGAAATTTAAACCCATTTATTTTTAAATAAATAAATTGGATTTGAAATGGGTTTAAATAGAATTGATTCATGGGTTTATCGTGAACTGTGTTTTAAATAACACCAGTTCTTTAACCCGATAATAAATAGAATGTGATTTGGGTTTATCGTGAACTGTGTTTTAAATAACACTAGTTCTTTAACCCAGTAAAAGGAGTTTTAATGAATCTACAATTAAATTGAAATGTGAATTGATAATTTAAATTATCAAATATAGAAAGTGAGCGGGAATGGAGTATCACCAGTTTTGCTCCAAAGCGATAGTTAAATCTTTAATCAGATTTGAACGTGAAATGGTAATTAATTTTACCGACAACAATGTGGTGTTAAATATGGAGTATTACCAATTTTGCTCCATGGGATGAATAGGTTGGGATTGGGAAATAAAATAAATAATTACTTCGGTGTGGTTCGCTAATCTCGACTAGTTTAGAAAACCATAATCTGGCTTGAAATGACATCCAAAGGAAGATTAAAGATAAATTTTAAAGAATTTATCTTGGATAAAATTAATGGGAATCTTTCCCTGAGAATATGAATTGGAATGAGGCGTATGTTGTGTTTGTATAACATTCGTTTTTAATATACGCGGGTTGTTCGGAAAGACCGGGTTTATACCCATTCTGAATAACCGATTCGACGATATATCGAAGATGAAGACGGTGGTTGAAGACCGGAAGTCTTCACATCGTTTGGGTGATAACTGATGATCTTGATTGGGCTGTACACCAAAGATGAGGGAATCAGTTGGTGATCGTCCAGACGTACTTGGAGATCGATGGATACGCGAGGAAAGTGCCTCCGGTTTCGTTCAGACCCAGAACGAACTTTTAAATGGATCGTTTGTCTGACATTGGATTTTATTCTGTGTTGATTGATTTCTGTTAAATATATATCTGTTTGGCGGCGGAGAATTTATTCTCTTGCTTAACGCCCTTCTCTGAGACGCACGAGCTTAGAGGTTATATATCGATAGATATCAATCGCATGGCATGAATTGCCTGTGTGGCATGCTGAGTTGCATGGATCAAGGCTTCTGTTGAAAAGCAAAGTCTTGTGGTTGATGATCAAAGCACGGCCTACGTGGCGTAGCTTTGTGTATAGCGTGGATTTGCGAGCCTCACACCTCGGTATGAGTCAAAAACGGGATAAGGACCCAAGGAGTGCATGACGTTTCTTTCTAGCTATGGTGGTGTCAGTGACTTACCAGCCCTGACATTTATATCTATTTTTCACCTATGTGGTTGTTGGAATGCGAGGCGCCTCGATTTTAGGTCTGTAAGGACCGGGAAATGTGTGTTCAGGAATAACTAATCCTCTAACGTAAGTGAGGACCGGCCTTGGAGGATCCAGGGTTGCCCAGAGTGCGTAGCCCTGAGACATTTGCTAGAGTGTCTCGAACGCGGAGAGGAGCTTGCCCATTGCCTCGACTCATGACGGAAATCCAATTTCCAATACGTGTATTGCGGTTTTAATTGTAGAACTAGTATGGCGACATAGTAGATGGTAGCTATGCCGCCTATGATTTATATTTATGATTGAAATTGTTTTGACACTATACACCTATAATAGTATCAAATAATGTGTTTTAAACGTATCAAGCATGCTTTGGCTGTTATAAGGGAAAACCCTATCCTCCGGCTTGCGTTGCATTGTGTGATGGGACCTGGGTCTTATAACAGCTTCATTTTTCTTTATTTAGCATTGCGTTGTTTGTTCTATGCACTGGTATTCTCGGGAGGAAACCCGTTCCGTGTTATACGGCGTGGTCCCTTGATTTACCTAACTTTAAAACCAATATTAATAACTGTTTTAGTTCTCACACCAGTCATATGACTGGCGTGGAGTTTATTGTTTTAACCTAAACTCTGGGTGCCCTTATTTTCGACACGGGCAGCTAGTAGTTTTGGTTTTGCAGATTTATATTCACAGGATCCTGATTTACAGCTGGAACGATGCTCGGAAAGCTCTGTATCCGTGTATTACTTTCAGTTGTGTTTTGTATTATTTTTCCGCTGTAGTACTTTATTGTAATCTCTAATATTTATCAAATGTAATTTATTCATTTATACTCTGTATATTCTTGTATCTGATGGAATTGTTGTAATAACAATGAAATGTTCTTCCGTCTACGTTCTGATTTGTCCTGTTCTCAAAACGATCAGGGGTTTCGAACGGTCTAGATCGGTTTAACGACTGATTCAGATCGAGCGAAATTCACGGCCGTCACATTTGGTATCAGAGCTTTGGTTTACAGAGCTAGAGAACAAGACACACTAGAACCATACGAAAGAATTCATCAGATATTGGATTAGTAATATCCAATTAGAATGACTCGTTAGAGAGAGGATTAGTAGTATCCTAGAACGAGTGTGAAGAGTATATTTTTCAAATGAAAACAATTTTGTTTTGAAATTTAAATCGTTTTACACGTATTTGAATATTTATTTATTTTGAATTTGGACAATCCAATATATAAAGATTTTGCATATACGCGTCATGAACGTATACTCGAAGTTTTAATATACTGGATAGATATAGAACCGCACTCTAGTCGCCCGGACATGATTCTGATGATGGCGCGCCATCACCAGTATTTATTTTCGTGTTTCGAAGGTGTGATATATATATTTCCTTTAGACTGGTGTGAGAACCAAAACTAATATAGATAGATTTATTGTTGTGAATTAGCATCAAAAACATGATTTTCTGTATATGTATCAAAATTATGAATTTGAAACGATAATTCACTAATTGATTGATGTTTGTGTTGTTTGTTTAATTGTTTGATAATTTTGAAACATTTAGCCTAATTGAATCACATGTTGAACTGTATTGAAAATTGGTTGCATTTGCTTGCATATACATGTGCTTACATTGAACAGGTCATAGCAAGGAGGCTAGAGTTGAGAATAAAATTTGTTTGCCCGACAAATAGGTACATGTTTACTATAATTTACTGTTTTGTTTGGGTGATGATGATTTTATGAGCCGACTGGCTAGCCGCTTGGCGTTTTCTTTTTCTTTTTGAGATCAGAAGACCTATATGGCAATTTCGGGATTTTCCCGTGGCTCCCGGTGCTGGGGAGGTTATGGCGAAATTTTTCGAAAATTTAGGGTGTTAGCCAAATTTTTGAAGAATTTGAAAATTCTCAAAAACTGAAAAGTTGGAGAATGGAAGCCAGATCGAACGTAGAGTTGATTAATCAAACCACTTTCGACTTCGTTCCTTTTCGGGGACGAAAAGTTTTAAGTGGGGGAGATTGTACTAACCCGGAAAATCTGAGCCAGTTTAAAAATTTTATTTTGGCAATTTTAGCGAATTTTGAATATTTAAAATGAATTATTTTAAATAATATCGACGAGAAATTTGTTTTGAATATATTTAGAACGTATATATTATATACGTCGTCGTTAGAATATAAATAATTATATATAATTATAAAAGGAATTGAAAATGGCGCGGTAGTTCGATAATTCGATTTCAAACTTCAATTGAACATACCGGGTGCAAAACAATCCAGATTTCAGTGAAACCAAAAACGTTAAGATCTATTCGTGAATATCTTTCCAACGAATCCGAAAAATCAAAATTTCATAGCGGGAATCAAAAGATATGTCCAGTTGAAAATTCTGAATAGTGGCTATGGAATTCAGGCCCTTAAAAATGGGAATTTTGCAAACGACCTCGGATTTCGACGAAACCACTTTTGTTGGGTCCGTGATGTCAAATTATTGCTAGATTCCAAATTTCATAATTTTTCAAATTAATATGTGAGCGTGGCGAAGGAAAACGCGTTTGACCAGTTTCAGTTGATTTTAATCGACTGGAAAATGGCCATTTTTCCAACGGTCTCAGAATTCGACGAAACTAGTTTTGTTAGGACCGTATCGTCAATACGAAGCTAGAAAATATTTTTCTGGGATTTTTCGAGTTCGTATGTGACCCCGGTAAATTGAAATGCACATTCAAATTCAATATATAGAGTTATATGTTGATCTTGACGGAAACTGATTGTAACTATCGAATCAGCCTACGATACATATCCCATTGTGTTCGGAATGGGGGTCAAACGTTATGGATGACAGGCGGTGGGCCTCGTTTAGAGGTCGTATGTAAAAGTCAACTTTTTGGTAAATTAAATAAATAAATAAATAAAATATTATCCTCTCTCCCCATATATTCTGGCCCCCCCTTATTTTTTTCGATTCAATCGATTCAGAAAAGAAAAAAAAGAAGAAGAAGGAGACGACGGAGCGGAAAGGAGCGTCGCCCCCCCCCCCCCCCTCGCCGCCGCGTTCACCTCCACCCACCGCCTCCCCTCCCTAGACCGTATCCCCCCTCTTCTTCTTCCTCCTCCCGTTGCCTCGCACCCCTCCTCCTCTCTCCTCTTCCACGAAGGCCGCAAGCACCTCGCGCACCACCGCCGACCACCGCGAAGCACCCCCCTGAACTCGAACCGCCCCCTCCTCCATCCCCTGACCGACGCGAAGAGCCCCTCCCCTCTCCAGTTTTCGTCTGTAAGTTTTTTTAATTTTATTCTATTTATTTTTCAATTTTCAGTTATCGTTCTATTTGATTTTTAAAACTGATTTTTTATTTGATTTGAAAACTGAAATCTATTTGATTTTTAAAATAAAAAAGAGGAGGTTTTTAATTAGCTAAAGTTACAATTTTTAATTGTTTGAAAATATAATTTTTATCGTATGTAAAGATAGAAAATATAATTTTCATATTAAATAGATAATAAAAATATAATCTTTCATATTGTAGAAGGATAAAAATACGATTTTTACATAATGAGAACTATAAAAATATAATCTTTATATGATAGAGAATCTAAAAATATCATCTTTGTATATGTAGCGAAATAAAAATCTGATTTTTATTATATATACGTTGAAATAAAGAGGTGATTTTTATAGTGACGAAATCTTTAAATTTGAAAAGGCGAAATCTTTAAATTTGAAAAGGCGAAATCTTTAAATTTGAAAAGGAGAAATCTTTAAATTTGAAAAGGCGAAATCTTTAAATGAAGAACAGCGTGATAAAAATAGAATCTTTACTATATGAACATCGATGTGAAAATATAATTATTATCTATATAGTAGCAGTGTAAAAAATAGAATTTTATATCCATATAATAGCAGTGTAAAAATAGGATTTTTATATATTGAATAACGAAGTAAAAATTCGATTTTTATATATCGAATAGCAATATAAAAATGTGATTTTTATATATGTAGTGGCTACGGGCAACGAAAGTGACGGAAGGCGAGAACAGCGATGATTTCTCTAAATGAAGTGTCGTAGAGTTGGGATAGCTATCGGTGAGAACTTCTCAATCTTCAATTTCCTTTTCTAGTTATATATGTATACTAGGATGCAGACGGTGCTTAGTAGCACCCGACACAATCGTCCACAGACCATGGACTTGTTTGTTTGGCTGGGTAGTTGGTTAGATTATTTGGGTTGAATTGAATTGTTTGGTGAAATTAAATTGATTTGATTGATGTGTGAATGGCGTGGGCCTTCACTAGACCGGGGATAAGGCTAGGCCTTGTCCCGTTTCTAGTATCGTGCCGTTATGCCGCCGAAATTTTCTAAAATATGTTAGAAAAATAAAAATATCATTTTTATTGTGGAAATAAACTGAATAGAAATTCAGGTGTTAAAATAAAATATTTTATCATTAAAAATATAATTTTTAACGTGGAAGTGAATAGAATAAAATATTCATTTACAAACCGGACGGTTTGTTTATGTACACCTATTTGAATGACATTGATTGGGACGATAAATTTTACACATCGCCCAACTGCACAAATAAAATCTGTGTTTGATTGTTTGAAACCCCACACGGGTGTTGGGATGAAATTTGAAGTTCACTCATCCTGATTGATTAAATATGTCGATCGATTGATTGACAGGCTGTTATAAGCGTTAGATGTCTATATTTGATGCTTATACAGTGTAGTGCACTTTGGATGATGGTTGATTATTTATCGTTGCTATTATATACATGTGTTGTATGGAATCCATATAATTAACTTTATATGGTAATTGATTGGGCCTCATTCCAATCGGGAAAATAAAGAATATTATAAAGTAAAGGTTCATGTGTTGACTGTACTCATCCGTTGAGATTAGTCATGTGTTGAACGAAATATTTTTACAATAAAATTTGCATCTTTATCATATTCGAAATTAGAAACTAATTGGAAAATAGATGAGATGAGTGGTCTCCTGTATATTGATCTGATGTTGGTTTCGGCCTTCGGGGTTAATATTCAGGGAATCGTTCTCTTACTAATTTACGGTTGGAGTCTGATTTAAATCAAACGATAGATACCATAATTTTTATAAAATATATTAAATAACAAAAATAGTCACATATGGACAGTACTCATTCGTTGAGATTAGTCATGTGTTGACAAAAATATAGATTCAGGTATTGAATAGAATAAATATTCATTTGTTGAATAGAATAACTGAATTATTGAAATATATAAAGCCGTGTTGATTAGAGATGCGCTATTTTTGACGCAACGATATTTATATCGATTATATTCGTTTTTACAATTTGAATTGAATCGAATAGAAAACCAATTTGAATTGAATCGAATAGAAAACCAATTTGAATTGAATCGAATAGAAAACCAATTTGAATTGAATCGAATAGAAAACCAATTTGAATTGAATCGAATAGAAAACCAATTTGAATTGAATCGAATAGAAAACCAATTTGAATTGAATCGAATAGAAAACCAATTTGAATTGAATCGAATAGAAAACCAATTTGAATTGAATCGAATAGAAAACCAATTTGAATTGAATTGAATTGAAAACCAATTCGAATTGAATTGAAAACCAATTCGAATTGAATTGAAAACGAATTAAAATGAATTCAAATTGAATTGAAATTTGAATTGAATAGAAATGAATTTTAAAACGAATTTATAAGGAAGAATTCAATTTTGATTTGAATTGAAATAGAAGTTGAAATTGTTTTTGAAACGAATTTAAAACGATTTATAAAATTCGTTTTAAATAGAAATCGATGAAATATATATAATATATATTATATATATAATATAATGGCCTGAATAGAACGCGCCGCGCCGCGGCAGTTCGTGAATTTCGACCATTTATTTCAAACGGACACTACGGGAGATCCGACCGTCAGATTCTCATAAAATCAGAACCGTTGGGTTCGTATCGAAAAGGGCTTTCTAACGAATATTAGATATTTGAAATCTAACGGTTGGATTTGGAGATACGTCCAAATCAAATTTGGAAAAGGTCGCTGTAAGTGCAGTTCGATGGCCATTGTTGGAAATCGACTGTACGGGCCTTGATAAAATTATTAAAAATATCAATAATTTGTGTAAAATCATAAGAAATGATTTGGGAGAAATTGGGATGAAAAACTCCATATTTGAAAAGATAAAAATAGATTTTTATCAAAATGAACTAGTTTTGAACTGAAATTTAAACCCATTTATTTTTAAATAAATAAATTGGATTTGAAATGGGTTTAAATAGAATTGATTCATGGGTTTATCGTGAACTGTGTTTTAAATAACACCAGTTCTTTAACCCGATAATAAATAGAATGTGATTTGGGTTTATCGTGAACTGTGTTTTAAATAACACTAGTTCTTTAACCCAGTAAAAGGAGTTTTAATGAATCTACAATTAAATTGAAATGTGAATTGATAATTTAAATTATCAAATATAGAAAGTGAGCGAGAATGGAGTATCACCAGTTTTGCTCCAAAGCGATAGTTAAATCTTTAATCAGATTTGAACGTGAAATGGTAATTAATTTTACCTACAACACTGTGGTGTTAAATATGGAGTATTACCAGTTTTGCTCCATGGGATGAATAGGTTGGGATTGGGAAATAAAATAAATAATTACTTCGGTGTGGTTCGCTAATCTCGACTAGTTTGGAAAACCATAATCTGGCTTGAAATGACATCCAAAGGAAGATTAAAGATAAATTTTAAAGAATTTATCTTGGATAAAATTAATGGGAACCTTTCCCTGAGAATATGAATTGGAATGAGGCGTATGTTGTGTTTGTGTTACATTCGTTTTTAATATACGTGGGTTGTTCGGAAAGACCGGGTTTATACCCATTCTGAATAACCGATTCGACGATATGTCGAAGATGAAGACGGTGGTTGAAGACCGGAAGTCTTCACATCGTTTGGGTAATTACTGATGATCTTGATTGGGCTGTACACCCAAGATGAGGGAATCGGTTGGTGATCGTCCAGACGTACTTGGAGATCGATGGATATGCAAGGAAAGTGCTGTAATGGCGCGTTTTGTTAGCTGTCGAATAATTAATTTATTTAATTATTTATATATCGATTTGGCGATATCGATAACTTAAAGTAAAATGTTCGAACTTATAATTTATAATTATAATTAAAACGAACCTGAAACGACGCGGCAGTTCATTATTTGGCGAGTTGAACTTCAACTGAATATACAAGATTCGTTTTAAGCCGGATTTCTGTGAAACAAGAAACGTGTGGAGCTGGTGGAGTATATCTTTCTAGTGGAAGAGAAAAATCGGGATTTCATCGTGTAGATTTTGAGATATGTCCAAATCAAATATTCAGAAAAACAGCGGTATATTCTTTCGTGGCCATAACGGTTATTTCGAAATAACTAGATATCGTGTGTGAATTTAGACAAGGTTCTTTTGAGACATATCGATAATTTAATTTTTAGAATTTTACTATAATTTTTAATTAATTTAATAAGCGACTTGTTATTTGAAGTATTTCGCACCCTGAAATCAACATTTTGAAGTTTCAAAATATGAGTCCACCTACCGATATTATTTTATTTTTGGGATCATGACACCTCACTGGACACGATCGTATTCTCATTTCTGTCCGCAACAGCTCAGATATGAACGGAACTCTACGAAATGGGGTGCGTTAAACTTTATAATATAAAAGAAACTACCCTATATTTATATATATTTGTTTCGTTACTTAAAGGTCTACATCCCTTCAAAACATTATCATATTGTGTAGAGTATTGTGTGCTATCGTGAAGCCGCATAATTAAATGGATATTGTGCAGAAGACGTGCGACATTCCTCACCACTAAACAAACCAGTACTCCATCCTTCCACTACAAAAATTTAAAACAAATCCAATACTCTACTCAGAAAAGTAAATCCAAACGTGGATTCAAAAACACGTGTTTATTTCTCAAAAATAAAAGAAGTCACCAAACTTGCTGAGTGGAAGGCTTGGGTGCGAGAAGGTCAGTAGGGTGGGCTGTAAATCACGGTAACGGTGAAGCATTTTTGTTCGGAATATTTACGGGAAGTAGGATTTGATGACAACGTATACATGGAGTGGTGGAGGTGATGTAAACTTGTGCAGGCGTGGTAGGGGGAGCAAGGACGTGGAAGGTGGAAGGCACGTGGAAAAGAAGAGGGTGCAGAAATGGTATAGGCTTGCGGGTATAATGATGTTTCGGATAGACTGTGTCAAGGATGAAGGAAATGGTGACATGCTGGTGTGTGGTGAAGTGTGAGGAAGGATTTGTGGGCACACACAGGTAATGGAGCGGCAAAAGTTTTGTTCATTTAGAGGAGAACCAGGGAGCGAAAGAGCAGGGTGGTGAGGAGTCGGCCATGGCTTTTGTTTTGTTGGAGTGCGGTGGACTGTTGGAGAGGTAATGGAAGTTTAAAGATGCGGCAGAGGGTGTAAACGAAAGCAGGAAGTGGCGCGAGAAGAGGGTACGGGGCTTGGGTGCGTGAACAGGAGGCGGAAGTTCCATGTTCATGAAGAGGATGAAGCAAAACAGGTACGGACGTGGGGTTTTTCTAAAGAAGTATTGGGCTGATACTTTGTTTTCAGTAAAGCCCATGTGTAAAAAAATATAGAGAAAACAAAATGTATAAAAAAGGGAAGTGCGTAGAGTTTCGAAAAAGGGAAGTGAAGATCACTGGAGCACACACGTTTTTAATACTGGAAGGAAAGGGACCAGCGTGGATCAGGATGATGGGCCGAATCAATATATGTAAGGCCAAATTTATAATAATATTAGTTAAATTTAATTTAAATAACGTATAAACTTGACGATATCATAACTTGACCATACGATATCAGAATTGAGAAAAACAAGATCCGTTGGGATCGTATGGACGGACACTACACGATGGAACTGACTGGAAGTCCGCCGGAGCTCGTTGCAATTTATGCAAAATAAATTGTCCGTCTGAATCAAATCAAGCGATGATTATCGTTATTAATGATGATTGTCAAAGGTGAGTAAAACTCACTAACTCTGAACAGTTTATAATTTCATGTTGTATTGTTAGAACTGTTAAAATTGTCTGTTTGACTGTGTGTTGATTGTTTGATTGAACTGCTAGTCAGTTAGTTAAATTTCTATATTGATTCTGTTTAACAGAATATATCATATGGAACTGAAAGTGATGTTATCTATATTGTCTAACATCTGTGATGCAGGGAAACAGGTTGGAGGAATCCGACTGGATTCCTCAACAGTTATTTTATTGTTTTTCATATATTGTGATATATGATGTGTTATGAAATCTGTTATTGATTTCATATGTTTGAATGATACCAATCATTGTTACACGACATGTTAAACACCGTAGGTGATACTAGAATGTAAAAAGGGAATTTTCAATGTTTATATTGAAAATAAATCTTATTTATAAAATCGATAGGATTTTATAAAATGAAAACATTTATTTATTTAGGAAATAAATAAAGGAACATTTATTTAGATTATAAATAAATGGAATAAAGGAATATTTATTTAGGGAATAAATAAAGGAACACTTGTTCGGAAAATAAATAGAATTATACAAGGATAGATTTAAACACGTGCTTCGCACACGGTATAACACGATATGGATTCAAATGAGATATTAAATTGGAAATCTGTTTTAAACAGATAAATTGAAGTAGATTAATTTATAAATAATGTTTTATAAATTAAATAAATAATTTATCGTTGATAAATGGAATATATATAAGTCTGGACTTATATAGAGAAGTAGAAACGTTATTAAAAGGACATTTATAAAGTGAAGAACCGTTACTAAAAGTAAATCTTTATAAATGGATAAACGTTGTAAAAAGTAAATCTTTATAAATGGATAAACGTTGTAAAAAGTAAATTTGTTAGGTTAACCAAAGCGAGTTAGTCGAGTTAAACAAAGTAATTGGTTAAGTTAACCAAAGCAAAGTTAGTCGAGGTAAACAAAGTAATTGGTTAAGTAAATCAAAGCAAGTTAGTTAAGTTAAACTAAGTGATTAATCGATGTGAATTAGTTAAGTTAAACTAAGTGATTTATCAAAGTGAATTAGTTAAGTTAAACTAAGTGATTTATCGATGTGAATTAGTTAAGTTAAACTAAGTGGTTAATCGAAGTGAATTAGTTAAGTTAACTAAGTGGTTAATCAAAGTGAATTAGCTGAGTTAAACTAAGTAAATCGGTTAGAGTTAATCAAAGTGAATTAACTAAGTTAAACTAAGTGGATCAGTTCAGTTAATCGAGACAAGTAAATCAAGTTAGGTTAAACCATTTGAGTTAACCAGTTAGGTTAAACCATTTGAGGTAACCAGTTAAAGTTTACCAGTTAAAGATAAACAGTTAAAGTCGACCAGTTAAAGTTGACCAGTTAAAGTTGATCAGTTAGAGTTACTCAATTAGAGTTGACCAGTTAGAGTTGACCAGTTAGAGTTATCCAAGTGGAGTTAATCGAGTAGAGTTGCCAAATATCACTTATTCGAAGTAGAGTTATCGAATATAGAGTATTCGAGGGAAGAGTAATCGAATATAGTTTATTCGAGTGGAGAAATTAAATGTTATTCATTTGAGAAGAGTTACCGAATATTATTTATTCGAAGAGTAGTTATCGAATATTGGTTATTCGAAGTTAGTTAATCCAAAGGAGTTATTCGAAGTTAGTTAATCCAAAGGAGTTATTCGAAGTTAGTTAATCCAAAGGAGTTAGTCGAAGAGTTAATCGAATATAGTTATTCGAAAGAAGGTGTTAATCGAATATAGTTATTCGAGTAAAGTTAAAAGAGTTAATCGAATTTAGTTATTCGAAATGAGTTATTCGAATTAGATATTTGAATAGAGTTAAACACATTAGAGTGATTCGAATTACTTATTTAATTAGAGTTAAACACGTAAGAGTTAATTGAATATTAGTTATTCAATTAGAATTAAATCGAATTTAGTTATTCGAAAGGAGTTAATCAATTTGAATTAAGTTGAATCGAAATGGAGTAAATCGATTAGAATTAAGTTAATCGAGTTAGAGTAAATCGAATATTGGTTATTCGAAGGTAAGTTATTCGAATTAGTTATTCGAAGGAGTTAATCAAATGAGTTGATCCAAAGGAGTTAGTCGAATATTAGTTATTCGAATAGAGTTAAAGGAGTTATCGATTTTAGTTTGATTGAAAGGAGTTATCAATTAGTAAATCGAACGGAGATTTTCGAATATAGCATATTCGAAAGAAAGAGATCGAATATTGTTTATTCGAAAGAGAGAGATTTCGAATATGAGTTATTCGAAGAGAGATAATCGAATATAGGTTATTCGAAGAAGAGTTAATCAAATAGAGATTACTCGAAAGAGAGTTATACGTCGAATTCGATTATATCAAATTCGGGAAAGTACTATTTACCTTCCGTGTTTTAAATCAAGGTATAGTATAATCAAACGTTTTCATATAAGAAGTGGATTCGTAACCTGAATCCGAAAATTTGCGTAAATAGATGATTGTAAAAAGTGAGTGACGAGCTTCATCTATTTCACAGTAAAGGACGTTGTTCAATTAAGGTCTGAGAGGTAATTATACCCCAACTTGATTGACTTCAGAATTGACAAAGGAATAGTTGTGGTTCGATAGAAAAGGTTGATTTGAAATATAGTTAAGTAATAAGTGATTAATGGATTAAGCATAACGATGTTTTATACAACGTTCATTTGAAATCCGTAAATGAGTTTTGGAAACGTTTTCCAAATATAGTCAGATATGTTTTCTAAACATAGAAAATGAAATGTTTCCATGATAAGAATTTAAGAAATAGAGTTAAGCAAATTCAGAAACTGACTGGAGAGGGTAAGTTGAACGGTTTTCTAAGGGACGATCTGATGTTGGTCTCGACCTTCCGTATTGATACTTAGAGAATTGTTCTCATACTAGTTACAGTTAGGGACTGATAGTTGCGAAATAATAGTGATGTGAAAATAAGCTATGGAAATGTTTTCCAATGATTAATAACATATATTTTCTAAATATATGAAATAAGGAAATATGAACATATGATGATTGATCGATCGAATTTCCATTTGGAAATAAGATCGTTGTTTGTACACCGACATGTTTTCATTTGATAGTTGAATCACAGACTATCAAAGTTTTTACCATTTTAACGTTGTTAATATGGAGAGACCGGTTGGATTATTATCCAAAGAACCACTCTGTATTGGCATAAGCGTTGCGAGCAATATCTGCCAAAGATAAATTGAAGGCGGAGTAAAGTGCAAGGGCTGTTGTATAAGTCTTAGATAACCGTGACTAAGATGGATATACTGAATAGTGCCTTCGGTTTGTCCAGTCCCAGGACAACGTATATGGAAGAAGGTCTGACAGAGTATATCCAATGGATCGCGTAAGTTGATCTGTTCAAACGTATTCACGTTTGGTGGCGGAGGAATTCGTTTCTCTTAGCTGTATACCCGTGTTATTTTTGAATAAGTCAATTTGTGATTTGGCGGGTATGACGATGTGGCATTCAAAGTGAATGGTGATCAGATGTTCTGAAGATAGACGTAGCTTCTAGCCTCACACCTGGAAGTAACAAAAGTTGGGCTAGGCAGCATGGCTAGTTGGGTCATCCCCAAGCAGGGTGTATTGTCACTGATCTAGTGAATATTCATATTTATACTTCTTTTTGATTCTGTATCTTCGAATGATGGTTTGATGGCCTATAACCGTGGTGGCAATATATTCGCGACATTCAAGCTAAATGAGTGAGCGGTCATGTGTGGCCGGGTTGCAAGACGTTCTTGTTGAACCCTGAGTGTATCACCTCTAGAGTACACTATTCAGAAGGTGCTCCCATACCTTGTCTGTTGGAATCCAATCTTCAAATAAGCGCCCTGCGGTTTATGATTTTATACTATGTATGTAGAACGTGAGATGCAAGCGTTTCTGCTAGGTTGATACCTATTTGTACTTAGACATTATTATAATATCACAATGATATTGCTTGTCAAAGTTGTTCAGATACTCATAAGGGAAAAACCCGTTCCGTATTCACGGCGTGGTCTTATGACATACCCTATACTTGTTTTAAACTATTTTACTCATACCAGTCCCATGACTGACCCGGAGTTTACTTTGTTGTTTTCCCTAAACTCTTGGGTGCCTAAATTTGTACGGGCAGTCAAGTAGTCGGGATTTACAGATATACTTGGAGAGCTTGGAGCAGGAGGCTGCAAGATTTTATAGCTATAGTTATTTCCGCTGCGTTGTAAGTGTTGTACTCTGATAAGTGCTATTGTTTATATATAACTGTTTACTTCAAAGTTATGTTATATATTATATGTTATTCGTTCCGCTGTGAGATTCGTGTTACTCTGATGATTCTGATGTTCTTCTTCTTCTTCTATTCTATTAGTTCTATCTTTTCTTTCTCACCTTCTAAATTCTTTCACTAACGTCGCGGAATTTCCGACTCTCGAGGAGTCGGAAATTTCCAGCCGTTACAGTTGGTATCAGAGCTTAAGTTAAGTGATTACCTTGGCTCTGTGGCATAACTCGATAGAGATGGGATTAGTAATATCCTAGATTGAGTTTGAGTGTATATATATGAGCGCGTAATTGTTATTCAATTTAAAATGGTTTTATATTGTGGAGACTCATTGGTTGAGTGGCTTATGAATTCTGGTCGATCAGTTGATCCACTGTATCGATAAGGGTTACTAAACACCCGAATACGATGAACCGTCATGGTATGTTTTGAAAGAGGGTAAATGAAATAATTTTTCCCAAATATATTTGTTTATAGAAGAAATATATATCTTGAAATTATTATAGTATATTGATTGTGTTGGTTGTTATTATAATCGAATAAGATTATAAAAGGGTAAAATGGTTATAAATGACCAATCAGAATTCATATGAATGTAATATATGAAATAGTTTGAATTAAATCTGAATTTAAATCAGATTAGAAATTAAAATGAGGGAATTTTAAGTTCCTGGGAGATTTTGAAAATGTTTTTCAAATTGAAAATGATATAGTATTGAACTCACTTCGATAACTAGAAAATAGATTCTGATGATGAATCTAGACATCATCAGTGTTCATTTTCGAGTTCTAAGTGACGGATTACTACCAAAGGTTTTGTTTTTGAATTGTTTTGAGAAAACAAGTGGTTTAGAAATTCAAAGGTTTTGAATTGGCATTATGATTTCAAATTGATTTGAAAGAAACCCAGGAACTTAAGTTCTGTAATTAAAATTTAACTAATGAAGTTAAATAAAATGAGATGGCAAAAAAATAAATTGAAATTTAACTTGAACCGAGTTAAATAAAATTGAATTGGATTAGAGATAATCTAGAATGGAACCAAATTGATAAGTCAATAATTTGGAATTTGATATTAGAGTTCGATTGAAATTCGATTTGGATTTGAGGATATAAACTGAGTGGAATGACCATGATATATGCAGAAGTGATAACAGATCAAAAGGATATAATGATACGACCGACAAAAAGGTACAAGTTTATATTATATATGAGTTTGGATTGTATGAGCCGAATTTGCAAGCCGCTTGGCTGTTTGATTTTCTTTTGGGTTGAAGAAGGCCTAGAGAGGCGAGTTGGAGTTTGAGAGAGTGACCAGTACAAAGGAGGTTATGGCGAAATTTTTCGAAAATTCCAGGCGTTAGAACATTCTCATGATTTATGGAAATTCAGTTAGCCAGAATGAATTAATAATTTAATTGAAAATTAAATGGTTCAGTTGAAACTGGAGTTGAGAAGTAAACTAAAAGATATTTGAATCTAGTTAGTAAAGTTGGTAGCATTTTTCTAACTTAGCAATTTCGAGGATGAAATTATTTTAAGGGGGGAAGTCTGTAATGGCGCGTTTTGTTAGCTGTCGAATAATTAATTTATTTAATTATTTATATATCGATTTGGCGATATCGATAACTTAAAGTAAAATATTTGAACTTATAATTTATAATTATAATTAAAACGAACCTGAAACGACGCGGCAGTTCGTTATTTGGCGAGTTGAACTTCAACTGAATATACAAGATTCGTTTTAAGCCGGATTTCTGTGAAACAAGAAACGTGTGGAGCTGGTGGAGTATATCTTTCTAGAGGAAGAGAAAAATCGGGATTTCGTCGTGTAGATTTTGAGATATGTCCAAATCAAATATTCAGAAAAACAGCGGTATATTCGTTCGTGGCCATAACGGTTATTTCGAAATAACTAGATATCGTGTGTGAATTTAGACAAGGTTCTTTTGAGACATATCGATAATTAAATTTTTAGAATTTTACTGTAATTTTTAATTAATTTAATAAGCGACTTGTTATTTGAAGTATTTCGCACCCTGAAATCAACATTTTGAAGTTTCAAAATATGAGTCCACCTACCGATATTATTTTATTTTTTGGTTCCGTTGCACCTCACTGGACACGATCGTATTCTCATTTCTGTCCGCAACAGCTCAGATATGAACGGAACTCTACGAAATGGGGTGCGTTAAACTTTACAATATAAAAGAAACTACCCTATATTTATATATATTTATTTCGTTACTTAAAGGTCTACGTCCCTTCAAAACATTATCATATTGTGTAGAGTATTGTGTGCTACCGTGAAGCCGCATAATTAAATGGATATTGTGCAGAAGACGTGCGACATTCCTCACCACTAAACAAACCAGTACTCCATCCTTCCACTACAAAAACTTAAAACAAATCCAATACTCTACTCAGAAAAGTAAATCCAAACGTGGATTCAAAAACACCTGTTTATTTCTCAAAAATAAAAGAAGTCACCAAACTTGCTGAGTGGAAGGCTTGGGTGCGAGAAGGTCAGTAGGGTGGGCTGTAAATCACGGTGACGGTGAAGCGTTTGTGTTCGGAATATTTACGGGAAGTAGGATTTGATGACAACGTATACATGGAGTGGTGGAGGTGATGTAAACTTGTGCAGGAGTGGTAGGGGGAGCAAGGACGTGGAAGGTGGAAGGCACGTGGAAAAGAAGAGGGTGCGGAAATGGTATAGGCTTGCGGGTATAATGAAGTTTCGGATAGACTGTGTCAAGGATGAAGGAAATGGTGACATGCTGGTGTGTGGTGAAGTGTGAGGAAGGATTTGTGGGCACACGCAGGTAATGGAGCGGCAAAAGTTTTGTTCATTTAGAGGAGAACCAGGGAGCGAAAGAGCAGGGTGGTGAGGAGTCGGCCATGGTGTGACGATCCCAAAACCCCGTGACACGGTGTTAAGGATAATCATTGGAATATAACACATTAATCATCATTAGCAGATCACAGATAATAGCAAAAATAGAAAGTAGAATAATTTACACACATATGACAGCGGAATCATATAGATAACATCACATCAGAGAAGCACAGTACAGGATACAACTTAGTGCATAATGATACATAATCAGTCACCATCGCCGGAGGCGGAATCATACATAAAGAGTACACAAAAGGAATATCGGTCTACATCGCCTGTGGCGGAATCATAATATAGATACAATAATGGCGGAGAAAATCCAAGTCAGCACGGTGTAGTCAAGCCTCGCCATGAGCCAAAAGGTGCGTCAGAAACCTGTAACTAGGCTGCCCATGTGAAAATGAGGGCACCCGAGTTTGCAAGGTGAAACAAACTACGAGTCAGTCATGGGACTGGTATGAGAAATCTACTCAACTTATTAACAACAATAATAAGGCAAATCAAAGGACCACGCTACTTTCGCGGAACGGGTTTACTCCAATGAGTGCTAGTGCATGAAATAAAATAAATGATTAAATCAACGCAATGCTTTTTATAAAATGAAGCCATTAGAAGACTCAGGTCCCATCACACAATGCAACGCAAGCCGGAGGATAGAGTTTTTACCTTATAATGGCCAAAGATGCTTCATACGAATAAAACAAAGGTGTTTGATATTATTACTAGTGCATATATGTTTCAAAAGCAAATTCAATCATAAATATCAATCCTAGGCGGCATAGCTACCATCTACTATGTCGCCGTACTAGTAATACAATCACATCCGCAAATTTCGTATTGGAAATTGGATTCCTTCATGAGTCGAGGCAAGGGGCAAGCTCCTCTCCGTTCGAGACACTCTAGCAAATGTCCCAGGACCCCACTATGATCCTTGGAATCGGCTGGGCCGGTCCTCTCTTACTTTTGAGGATTAGTTATTCCTGAACACACGTTTCCCTGTCCTTACAGACCTATAATCGAGGCGCCTCGCATTCCAACAACCACACAGGTGAAAAGTATATATAATGTCAGGGCTGGTAGGTCACTGACACAACCATAGCTAGAAAGAAACGTCGTGCACTCCCAGCGGTCCGTCTCCCGTTTTTGACTCATACCGAGGTGTGAGGCTCGCGAATTTACGTTATACACAAAGCTACGTCACACAGACCATGCTTTGATCATCAACCACAAGACTTTGCTTTGCAACAGAAGACTTGATCATATGCCACTTAGGCGTGCCACACAGGCAATCCACTCCATGCGACTGATTTCTGTCAATACATAACCTCTGAGCTCGTACGTCTCAGAGAAGGGCGTTAAGCAAGAGAATAAATTCTCCGCCGCCAAACAGATATATATTTAACAGAGATCAATCAAAACAGAACAAAATCCAATGTCAGACACACAGTCCATTTACAAGTCCGTTCTGGGTCTGAACGAAACCGGAGGCACCAATTCCTCGCATATCTGTACAATCAACAATATGTTTGGACGGCTACTACTTCAATTCCTTCATGGTAGCTACTCCAATCACGAGCATCAGTAGCGCCCATCCATCCAATGTGGAGATCGTCGGTCTTCAGCCATCTTCGACTCTTCGACTTCTCAACGTCGATCGATTATTTGAAATGAGATAAACTCGGCCTTTTCAAATAACCCACGTATATTTAGATTTTCAAATCAATTAATCACATGGTTGGACCATTCAACATTCACACTTCAGTTATTTAGTTATAATTCTCATGTCAAATACATTCAACCATCACATATCAAGCAAACCCAACAAAATTGGTTTATTTCCACTTTATACCGTCCATCGTATTTTATAACGATATATCGCCATTTTTATTCAATTTAAAATGGCCATATTCAATTAAACGACGTTTCAGGTCGTGTCAATGCACTGGCGCTGCTTTTCACTAATTTTGTTTTACACATATAGGAAAATCTAACCGTTGGATCTTCACAAATTTTACATCATTAGGAAGGTCATTTCAAAACGAATCCAACGGTTCCAGTTTTGGGAAAATCCGACGGTCGGATCTTCCACACTAACCATTTGAAGTTACGATTTCAATTTACGAACTACAGCGTCGTTATTCGATTTAATTTAATTATATTTATATATATATATATATATATATATATATATAATCGTTTCTGGCGCTGTTTTTCTTCAGTTTTGAATTAAACATTCCAGACAATCCAACCGTCGGATCTTCACAAAGTTGGTGTCGTTGGGAAGATATTTCCAAGGCGAACTCAACGGTTGAGGTTTCGGGAAAATCCAATGGTCGAATCTTCCGCACTAGTTGTTTGAAATCACGGTTTCAAAATATAAACTGCACGGCCACGTTTCGTTTTAATTCTATTTATATTTATATATTTATATATTTATATAAATATGGCTCATTCAAAAATTCCTATATCGTTTCCACTTCAATTATTTCACTAACGCCTTAAATTTTTGGAAAATTTCGCCATAACCTCCTTTGTACGGGAGGGTCTGGGAAAATTCCCAAATAGCCACACGGGCGTCTCATATCAAAAAGAAAAAGAAAAAGCCAAGCGGCTAGCCAACAGGCTCATAAAATCATCACCCAAACAAAGCGGTAAATGTGTACCTATTTGTCGGGCACAAAATTCTATTTCTCTTCTCTAGCCCCTTTTTGCTTTAACCTGTTCAATAGATATGCATGTACATATATACAATTTCTAACATTTATCATTTTCCATTCAATTTCATATTCGATTTGCTTTGGTTTAAAAACACCATTCGTTCTAATGTTGCATGCATAGGCTAAAATCATATCATTAGCTAGTTAATGTATATTTCAACTCATGCACGTTTATTAGAACAAGTGGCTATTTTTAACACTTCACATTTCAAAGATGATAATTTTGGCGAACTAAAATAGATTTCAACACATGACTATTTTATTTAGTTCCTATGCATGTTAAAAATAATATTTCTATCACAAATATTTATTTTAACGTCCGCATATCTTTAGCATATCACACATATGATAAAAATGATATTTTTATCATTTATAATATTTATTCAACAAATAGACGTTTCAACACTTCATAGTTTCAATAAAAATGTAATTTTTATTGTTCGATCTTTTTATTCAACACATGAATATTTCCACTACACACACTTCTCAACAAATGAGCATTTCCACACATGGACATTTTATTTATGTTGTTCATATTAGAAAGATGAAATTTTGATTGTTGAAACTATTTATATAAGGCGAATATTTTGCATACTTCATATATATATGAAAATGTGATTTTTATTGTTTAACCACTTCATTCATTCACAAATGAATTTAATTTTCACACAACTCTTTTCAACACATGAACAATTTCCACACATGGATATAGTTTCAATATATGGCTTTAATTTCAATGCATGTAAAATAATTTCAACATATGAAAATAATTCTAACACACAAAGATTATTCAAAATTTCGGCAGCATAACGGCAGGGTAGTTAAAATCGGCACCGTCCCTAGTACGGCTCCTCGCTCTACCTTAAAACCTCGCGGTTTTTGACAATGGGGATTCATGCATCTAATTCGCACGCAGGCGGCATGTTTATTTTTATTTCCACAAATATTTCCAATTCATTTCAATCACCAATGGGTATTTTTCAACCACAACCAAACCATATCAACCACAAACAATTATTCAACCATTCGTATTTTTCACCCAATATTTCACACCAATTCACCACAATAAATATCGTCCATGGTTTGTGGACGAGGGGAGTATATATATATATAATATAATATGTATATCATTTGCATTTCAACACATATATCAATTATTCTATGCATGTAAAAATTCATACTTCGCTTATATAGCTTACACTACGCATGTACAGGAGGTATACAACACGTATGTAATTTATATTTCGCTTATATAAATTATACACGACATTTTCCTTTGAATTTCACGTTAATTTAGATTTCTCACCTTGGTTTTCTGAGCGCTAAAAATCGATACGATGTCAGAAAAATCCGCAGCTTCTTCTATTGGGTAGAGAGCTTCCTTGCGGTCTCGATGTTTCCTGTTTCATCGAATTTCGTCAACACACCAAAAAGATATGATTTTTCAAAGTGTAAAGATCAAAGAAAAACTCACTTTCACGAGCTTCAAAACTAGGTTTACAATTTTCGAGAAATCCGTGGCACGTGGGGACGATCAGGGAGTTGGACGTGGAAGAGGGAAGAGAGGGCTTTAAATCGGTAGTGGTTTGAGGGGGTGCGGTGGCAGATCGGAGCGGCGGCGGCGCTGGGAAGGTCGGGACTTTGAGGCGTCGGTACGGGCGGCACAGGCGATGAGGGGCGGCGATGCTTAGTCGGATTTGGAGAGGGGGCTGAGGCGCGTCGAGGTAGGGGGGTGGCGAAGTCTGGAAGCGTCTGAGGCGACGGCGATTGAGGAGAGAGGGTGGGGAGCTCGGGTCGCCGTTGGACGGGGGGTTTTTTTTTTTAAATTATGAATGGAGAAATATGATTGGCCGAGGATTATATTAAATTTTTAAATAGTGTTTTCTCAAACGTACTCCTTTTTAAACCCAACGACTGTCGCCCCTAGCTAAATACCCCCATTCCGGACACAATGGGATATGTTTCGTAGGCCAATTCGACTGTTACAGTCAGTTATTTTTCAAATTAAAGTATAAAACATTTAATTTTTAACTCTGAACGCACATTTCAATTTGCCAGGGCCACAAACTGATTCGAAAAATTCCAGAAAAATAAATCTAGCTATGTTTTGACACTACGGTCCCAACAAAACTAGTTTCGTCGAATTCTGAGGTCGTTTGAAAAATGGCCATTTACTGGTCGATCCAATTTAACAAAAATCGACCAAACACATTTTCTTTTGCCACGCTCACATACTAGCTTCAAAAATTATGAAATTTGAAACCTAGCAATAGTTTGACATCCCGGACCCAACAAAAGTGGTTTCGTCGAATTCCGAGGTCGTATGCAAAATATCAATTTTCCAGGGCTATATTCTATATACCGACCCCTTTGAAAATTCATTCTGCCATAACTTTTGATTCCCGTTATGAAACTTCAATTTTTCAGATTCGTTAGAAAGGTATTGACTCACAGATTTAAATATTTTTGGTTTCGCTAAAATCCGTTATATTTTCCACCCTGCACAGTCAGCCAAAGTTTGAATCCAAATTTTCAAACTGACTCACTATTCTTAACTTACTATTTTATTGAAATGTTCTATTTCAATTGTTCAAATTCCTTTGAAATAATCAATTTAAAAATTTTAAATTGGCTCGTATTTTCCGGGTTATTACAATCTCCCCTACTTAAAACTTTTCGTCCTCGAAAAGGAAACAACAGTAAAGTAGGAAATAAAATGTAAATGCAAAGTATAGTAAAGGTACCTTGCACCGGAGTTAGTCAGAGATATCCACTCTGCATTTGGGGTAAGCTTGCTTAATGCTTTCCTCAGTTTCCCAAGTACAGTCTCTAGGATCACTGCTCCACTGCACTTTAACTAAATGAACCTTTTTGCTTCTGAGTTCTCTAGTTTCTTTGCCAACAATTTTTAATGGCACTCTTTTGAGTGCTAATTCTGGAGTTATCTCCACATCCCGTTGCGCTGCTTCTTCTACAACAAGATCCGGATCATGCACATGTCTCCTAAGTTGAGATACGTGAAAAACATTGTGCACTCCAAGCAACCAATCTGGCAATTGAACCCTATAAGCAAGAGTTCCAATTCGCTCAAGTATAGGAAAGGGACCAATAAATCTCGGTGCCAACTTCCCAGTCTTGCCAAATCTGATTACTCCTCTCATCGGAGAAACCTTTAAATAAACATGATCACCAACAGCAAATGTCAAATCTCTCCTTCTAGAGTCTGCATAACTTTTCTGTCGGCTTTGGGCGGTTTTCAATCGCTTCTTGATGAAGTCCACTTTATTCGATGCTTCCCTAATCATATCGGGTCCTAGTACAAGTCTGTTGCCAGGTTCTACCCAACATGCTGGAGATCTGCAGGGTCTACCATATAATGCTTCAAATGGTGACATTCTCAAACTTGCTTGATAGCTATTGTTATATGAGAATTCTGCCAAATGCAAATGATCTTCCCATGACCCACCAAAATCGATTATACAAGCCCGCAATAAATCTTCCATAATTCTATTCTCCCGCTCAGTTTGGCCATCTGTTTGTGGGTGATAAGCGGTGCTCATATTCAGTTTTGTCCCCAATTCTGTCTGGAAAGCCTCCCAGAATTTTCTAGTAAACAGGGGATCTCTATCACTGACTATGCTGATGGGAATTCCATGCAGCTTAACAATTTCTCTGAAATATATCTGTGCTAGACTTTGGGCAGTTCTATTGGATCTGACAGGTATAAAATGGGCAGTCTTCATGAAGCGATCTACGATTACCCAAATGTTGTCATTACCTTTCTTGGTTCGCGGCAAACCATCTATGAAATCCATGGAAATCTGTTCCCATTTCCAGCCTGGGATTTCCAACGGTTGCAACAGTCCAGCTAGCTTCTGTTGGTCACTCTTGACCAATTGACAAGTAGGGCATCTGCTAACATACAAAGAAATATCTCTTTTCATTGCCTTCCACCAGAAAGTGCGTTTGATATCGTTGTACATTTTACTCACCCCAGGATGCATGCAAAATTTGGATTTATGGCATTCGTCTAGCACTTCTCTTCGAAGGCCTGGAATATTTGGGATGCAAATCCTGTTATTTAACCTGAGAACCCCCTTATTGTCAATACGGAAAATCGTGGTTTCACCTTCCTTGACTCTCTTACTGATTCTCTGAATGAATTCATCGTCTTTCTGAAGGGCTGAAATCCTATCAATCAATCTAGGTGTAATTATAAGATGGGCAACGATTGCGGTCTTTCTACTAAGCGCACCCGCTACTACGTTAGCTTTCCCCGGCGTATACAGGATATCAAGATCATACGCTGCAAGAAATTCTAGCCAACGCTGTTGTCTCAAATTCAGATCTTTCTGGGTATATAAATACTTCAATGATTGATGATCTGTGTACAGTATAAATTTTTCGCCCAATAAGTAATGCCTCCAGATTTTCAAGGCAAATACGATGGCTAACAACTCAAGATCATGAGTCACATAATTCTTCTCATGCGGTTTCAATTGGCGGCTTGCATAAGCGACTACTTGGCCTCTCTGCATTAACACTGCACCAAGACCTCTAATAGAAGCATCTGTCCAAACCATTAAATCCTGATTGCCATCAATAATAGTTAACACTGGAGCAGTGGTCAGCTTCGATTTCAATTCCTGGAAAGCTTCTTCACAGTCGGAAGTCCACTTAAACTTCTCATGTTTCTTTGTGAGCTTCGTTAACGGACCGGATGTCTTCGAAAAATCCTTAACGAACTTTCGATAATAACTAGCCAACCCCAAAAAACTTCTAACTTCTGTGGGAGTAGTGGGTTGTTTCCAGTCTTGAATCGCTGTTATTTTGCTTGGGTCAACAGAAATTCCTTTCTCTGACACGACATGGCCAAGAAATTTGACTTCTTCTTGCCAGAAGACACATTTAGAGAATTTGGCTTTGAAGACGTTCTTCCTTAGAATCTCCAATACTTGTTCTAAGTGTTTTTCATGCTCGGGTTTTGATTTGGAGTAAATTAAAATATCATCGATGAATACGAGGACAAATTTATTCAGAACTCCCCTGAACACTCTATTCATTAGATCGACAAAGTATGCTGGAGCGTTGCATAGGCCAAACGGCATTACTAACCATTCATAAAATATGTCTGGGCCTCTGAAAGCGGTCAAAGGAACGCACTCTTCTGCTATTCTCAATTGATGAAAACCTGTAGCTAGGTCCATTCGGGAAAATACTTTCGCCCTATTCAATTGGTCTAGCAAATCATCAATGCGGGGTAGTGGATATTTATTTTTAAGCGTCTGTTTGTTGAGGTCTCGGTAATCAACACATAATCTAAGAGTACCGTCTGACTTCGGGACAAACACAACAGCTGCATCCCAATTGGAAAAACTCGGTCTGATTAGACCTTTCCACAACAGTTGACGAGTTTGATCGCCTAATTCTTCTTTTTCTTTCAGAGTCATTCTACGAATTGGATGCACCACTGGTCTGGCATTGGGAATCAGATCGATTCGGAATTCTATTTCTCTTTGCGGAGGTAAGTTTTCAACTTCTTCAAACACATCCGCAAAATTTCTAACAATCAGAATCTTTTCCATGGAAGTGGGGATAAGTTCTAATGCTGACCAAAATTCTTCTCAATTTGGATTCGAACCATGACAAGGAACCGTAATATATCCAAGCTTCGTTCGAATTTTAACAATTCTTTCCGCACAATTCACTTCAGCTTCGTATTTCGTTAACCAATCCAGCCCGAGAATAATATCGAATTCGGGAAAATCCATAACGATCAAATTGAAAGGAAACTGGTTTCGGGAGAAAGAAGTAGGAACCTTACAACACGAACTGAGGGTAATAGGACCCCCTATCGGGTTATGAACTTCCACCGATTCTTTAAGCTTTCGCTGTTTTAACTTTAATTTGTGCACTGTGTTTTTAGCAATAAAACTACGCGATGCACCTGTGTCAAATAATACAGAAACAGGAATATTTTTAATTGTAAGGGTACCTCCCAAAACATCGGGTTTACCTGCTCCATCGGAAGCAGCTGGCGGGCTAGACCCGTCATAAACATGAGCTACAGTAGCTTTCTTCAGCAAAGGACAGTCTTTGACCAGATGATCGGTCTTGCGACAGTTGAAGCACGAGCGAGGGTTCTGAGAGCCTTGGCTCGAGCCTTGAGAGTTTGTTTTCTGTTTCTTCGGAGCTGTGCAGACGTTTGAGTAGTGCCCCGGCTTACCACAGTTAAAGCAACTTCCTCTTGGCGGCTTGCCAGTCTGAGGTTTGGAAGATGCTGCTTGGCTTGACTCGCCCTGATTTACAGCAGGCTTGCGCTTGTTTCCGGCTTGGCTTCTAGCGCGATCCTGATCCAGATGCCTTTGATCAAGGTCTTCATAGTTGCATGTCATTTCCACTAGCTCGTTGAAATCCAGCTTGACATGGGCCATGGCTCTATCATGATATTGTCGTCTTAGTCCAAAGATAAACCTCTTATTTTTGGATTTCGCAGTAGCAACGAGCTCTGGATCATAGGGCGACAACATTGTAAATTTGTTCAGATAATCTTGCACGGAAAGATCCCCTTGCTGGAGATTGGCGAAGTCATCGTGCATTCTTTCTAGAGCTTGTTCTGGGACATATTTCTCCTTGAAGAGTTCTTTAAATCCATCCCATGTTCTTCCAGCTTCTCTATTCCCGGCGGTAAGAGATTCCCACCATAATTCGGCTTGTTCCTGCATAAGCCAGGCGCCCATAACAGCTTTGTCTTCGTCTCCTAGCCTTAGGCCTTCAAGAATTTTCTCGCATGTTTTGAGCCATGCAAGGGCCTCTATTACGGTGCCAGTTCCCGAGAAGGTCTTGCCTCCTAAGTTCTTATATCTCTTAGCTACACGGTCAAGCTCGAAGTATTGAGCTGCCGGAGGTTGTATCAAAGGTCCTTCTTGAGCCGGGATTTCTCCCCTTCCTCGGCCTCGGCCTGCACGGCCTCCTCTCGCGGCGGCTGCTCTGGTAGCCATTTGTCAAATTCTGTATAAGTAACGAAAAAGTCAGCTAACAGAAATGATAGTCTATTGCATAGTTAAGCAGAAAACTTTACGGAAAGATAACGATGGACTGATCAATTGTTTTTGCTAATCTGCTCAGCTCATTCTAGGACTTTACTAGTCCTATCTCTAATGAGCGACTCGCCTTAGAATACTACTGATTCTATTTTGACGAAGTGTTTAATGTGTTAGACTCCAAAACTAAGGTTAACCAAAGCTCTGATACCAGCTGTGACGATCCCAAAACCCCGTGACACGGTGTTAAGGATAATCATTGGAATATAACACATTAATCATCATTAGCAGATCACAGATAATAGCAAAAACAGAAAGTAGAATAATTTACACACATATGACAGCGGAATCATATAGATATCATCACATCAGAGAAGCACAGTACAGGATACAACTTAGTGCATAATGATACATAATCAGTCACCATCGCCGGAGGCGGAATCATACATAAAGAGTACACAAAAGGAATATCAGTCTACATCGCCTGTGGCGGAATCATAATATAGATACAATAATGGCGGAGAAAATCCAAGTCAGCACGGTGTAGTCAAGCCTCGCCATGAGCCAAAAGGTGCGTCAGAAACCTGTAACTAGGCTGCCCGTGTGAAAATGAGGGCACCCGAGTTTGCAAGGTGAAACAAACTACGAGTCAGTCATGGGACTGGTATGAGAAATCTACTCAACTTATTAACAACAATAATAAGGCAAATCAAAGGACCACGCCACTTTCGCGGAACGGGTTTACTCCAATGAGTGCTAGTGCATGAAATAAAATAAATGATTAAATCAACGCAATGCTTTTTATAAAATGAAGCCATTATAAGACTCAGGTCCCATCAAACAATGCAACGCAAGCCGGAGGATAGAGTTTTTACCTTATAATGGCCAAAGATGCTTCATACAAATAAAACAAAGGTGTTTGATATTATTACTAGTGCATATATGTTTCAAAAGAAAATTCGATCAAAAAAATCAATCCTAGGCGGCATAGCTACCATCTACTATGTCGCCGTACTAGTAATACAATCACATCCGCAAATTTCGTATTGGAAATTGGATTCCTTCATGAGTCGAGGCAAGGGGCAAGCTCCTCTCCGTTCGAGACACTCTAGCAAATGTCCCAGGACCCCACTATGATCCTTGGAATCGGCTGGGCCGGTCCTCTCTTACTTTTGAGGATTAGTTATTCCTGAACACACGTTTCCCGGTCCTTACAGATCTATAATCGAGGCGCCTCGCATTCCAACAACCACACAGGTGAAAAGTATATATAATGTCTGGGCTGGTAGGTCACTGACACCACCATAGCTAGAAAGAAACGTCGTGCACTCCCAGCGGTCCGTCTCCCGTTTTTGACTCATACCGAGGTGTGAGGCTCGCGAATTCACGTTATACACAAAGCTACGTCACACAGACCATGCTTTGATCATCAACCACAAGACTTTGCTTTGCAACAGAAGCCTTGATCATATGCCACTTAGGCGTGCCACACAGGCAATCCACTCCATGCGACTGATTTCTGTCAATACATAACCTCTGAGCTTGTACGTCTCAGAGAAGGGCGTTAAGCAAGAGAATAAATTCTCCGCCGCCAAACAGATATATATTTAACAGAGATCAATCAACACAGAACAAAATCCAATGTCAGACACACAGTCCATTTACAAGTCCGTTCTGGGTCTGAACGAAACCGGAGGCATCAATTCCTCGCATATCCGTACAATCAACAATATGTTTGGACGGCTACTACTTCAATTCCTTCATGGTAGCTACTCCAATCACGAGCATCAGTAGCGCCCATCCATCCAATGTGGAGATCGTCGGTCTTCAACCATCTTCGACTCTTCGACTTCTCAACGTCGATCGATTATTTGAAATGAGATAAACTCGGCCTTTTCAAATAACCCACGTATATTTAGATTTTCAAATCAATTAATCACATGGTTGGACCATTCAACATTCACACTTCAGTTATTTAGTTATAATTTTCATGTCAAATACATTCAACCATCACATATCAAGCAAACCCAACAAAATTGGTTTATTTCCACTCTATACCGTCCATCGTATTTTATAACGATATATCGCCATTTTTATTCAATTTAAAACGGCCATATTCAATTAAACGACGTTTCAGGTCGTGTCGATGCACTGGCGCTGCTTTTCACTAATTTTGTTTTACACATATAGGAAAATCTAACCGTTGGATCTTCACAAATTTTACATCATTAGGAAGGTCATTTCAAAACGAATCCAACGGTTCCAGTTTTGGGAAAATCCGACGGTCGGATCTTCCACACTAACCATTTGAAGTTACGATTTCAATTTACGAACTACAGCGTCGTTATTCGATTTAATTTAATTATATTTATATATAAATATAATCGTTTCTGGCGCTGTTTTTCTTCAGTTTTGAATTAAACATTCCAGACAATCCAACCGTCGGATCTTCACAAAGTTGGTGTCGTTAGGAAGATATTTCCAAGGCGAACTCGACGGTTGAGGTTTCGGGAAAATCCAATGGTCGGATCTTCCGCACTAGTCGTTTGAAATCACGGTTTCAAAATATAAACTGCACGGCCACGTTTCGTTTTAATTCTATTTATATTTATATATTTATATAAATATGGCTCATTCAAAAATTCCTATATCGTTTCCACTTCAATTATTTCACTAACGCCTTAAATTTTTGGAAAATTTCGCCATAACCTCCTTTGTACGGGAGGGTCTGGGAAAATTCCCAAATAGCCACACGGGCGTCTCATATCAAAAAGAAAAAGAAAAAGCCAAGCGGCTAGCCAACAGGCTCATAAAATCATCACCCAAACAAAGCGGTAAATGTGTACCTATTTGTCAGGCACAAAATTATATTTCTCTTCTCTAGCCCCTTTTTGCTTTAACCTGTTCAATAGATATGCATGTACATATATACAATTTCTAACATTTATTATTTTCCATTCAATTTCATATTCGATTTGCTTTGGTTTAAAAACACCATTCGTTCTAATGTTGCATGCATATGCTAAAATCATATCATTAGCTAGTTAATGTATATTTCAACTCATGCACGTTTATTAGAACAAGTGGCTATTTTTAACACTTCACATTTCAAAGATGATAATTTTGGCGAACTAAAATAGATTTCAACACATGACTATTTTATTTAGTTCCTATGCATGTTAAAAATAATATTTCTATCACAAATATTTATTTTAACGTCCGCATATCTTTAGCATATCACACATATGATAAAAATGATATTTTTATCATTTATAATATTTATTCAACAAATAGACGTTTCAACACTTCATAGTTTCAATAAAAATGTAATTTTTATTGCTCGATCTTTTTATTCAACACATGAATATTTCCACTACACACACTTCTCAACAAATGAGCATTTCCACACATGGACATTTTATTTATGTTGTTCATATTAGAAAGATGAAATTTTGATTGTTGAAACTATTTATATAAGGCGAATATTTTGCATACTTCATATATATATAAAAATGTGATTTTTATTGTTTAACCACTTCATTCATTCACAAATGAATTTAATTTTCACACAACTCTTTTCAACACATGAACAATTTCCACACATGGATATAGTTTCAATATATGGCTTTAATTTCAATGCATGTAAAATAATTTCAACATATGAAAATAATTCTAACACACAAAGATTATTCAAAATTTCGGCAGCATAACGGCAGGGTAGTTAAAACCGGCACCGTCCCTAGTACGGCTCCTCGCTCTACCTTAAAACCTCGCGGTTTTTGACAATGGGGATTCATGCATCTAATTCGCACGCAGGCGGCATGTTTATTTTTATTTCCACAAATATTTCCAATTCATTTCAATCACCAATGGGTATTTTTCAACCACAACCAAACCATATCAACCACAAACAATTATTCAACCATTCGTATTTTTCACCCAATATTTCACACCAATTCACCACAATAAATATCGTCCATGGTTTGTGGACGAGGGGAGTATATATATATGTATAATATAATATGTATATCATTTGCATTTCAACACATATATCAATTATTCTATGCATGTAAAAATTCATACTTCGCTTATATAGCTTACACTACGCATGTACAGGAGGTATACAACACGTATGTAATTTATATTTCGCTTATATAAATTATACACGACATTTTCCTTTGAATTTCACGTTAATTTAGATTTCTCACCTTGGTTTTCTGAGCGCTAAAAATCGATACGATGTCAGAAAAATCCGCAGCTTCTTCTATTGGGTAGAGAGCTTCCTTGCGGTCTCGATGTTTCCTGTTTCATCGAATTTCGTCAACACACCAAAAAGATATGATTTTTCAAAGTGTAAAGATCAAAGAAAAACTCACTTTCAAGAGCTTCAAAACTAGGTTTGCAATTTTCGAGAAATCCATGGCATGTGGGGACGATCAGGGAGTTGGACGTGGAAGAGGGAAGAGAGGGCTTTAAATCGGTAGTGGTTTGAGGGGGTGCGGTGGCAGATCGGAGCGGCGGCGGCGCTGGGAAGGTCGGGACTTTGAGGCGTCGGTACGGGCGGCACAGGCGATGAGGGGCGGCGATGCTTAGTCGGATTTGGAGAGGGGGCTGAGGCGCGTCGAGGTAGGGGGTGGCGAAGTCTGGAAGCGCCTGAGGCGGCGGCGATTGAGGAGAGAGGGTGGGGAGCTCGGGTCGCAGTTGGACGGGGGTTTTTTTTTTTAAATTATGAATGGAGAAATATGATTGGCCGAGGATTATATTAAATTTTTAAATAGTGTTTTCTCAAACGAACTCCTTTTTAAACCCAAGACTGTCGCCCCTAGCTAAATACCCCCATTCCGGACACAATGGGATATGTTTCGTAGGCCAATTCGACCGTTACAGTCAGTTATTTTTCAAATTAAAGTATAAAACATTTAATTTTTAACTCTAAACGCACATTTCAATTTGCCAAGGCCACAAACTGATTCGAAAAATTCCAGAAAAATAAATCTAGCTATGTTTTGACGCTACGGTCCCAACAAAACTAGTTTCGTCGAATTCTGAGGTCGTTTGAAAAATGGCCATTTTCTGGTCGATCCAATTTAACAGAAATCGACCAAACACATTTTCTTTTGCCACGCTCACATACTAGCTTCAAAAATTATGAAATTTGAAACCTAGCAATAGTTTGACATCCCGGACCCAACAAAAGTGGTTTCGTCGAATTCCGAGGTCGTATGCAAAATATCAATTTTCCAGGGCTATATTCTATATACCGACCCCTCTGAAAATTCATTCTGCCATAACTTTTGATTCCCGTTATGAAACTTCGATTTTTCAGATTCGTTAGAAAGGTATTGACTCACAAATTTAAATATTTTTGGTTTCGCTAAAATCCGTTATATTTTCCACCCTGCACAGTCAGCCAAAGTTTGAATCCAAATTTTCAAACTGACTCACTATTCTTAACTTACTATTTTATTGAAATATTCTATTTCAATTGTTCAAATTCATTTGAAATAATCAATTTAAAATTTTTAAATTGGCTCGTATTTTCCGGGTTATTACACATGGCTTTTGTTTTGTTGGAGTGCGGTGGACTGTTGGAGAGGTAATGGAAGTTTAAAGATGCGGCAGAGGGTGTAAACGAAAGCAGGAAGTGGCGCGAGAAGAGGGTACGGGGCTTGGGTGCGTGAACAGGAGGCGGAAGTTCCATGTTCATGAAGAAGATGAAGCAAAACAGGTACGGACGTGGGGTTTATCTAAAGAAGTATTGGGCTGATACTTTGTTTTCAGTAAGGCCCATGTGTAAAAAAATATAGAGAAAACAAAATGTATAAAAAAGGGAAGTGCGTAGAGTTTCGAAAAAGGGAAGTGAAGATCACTGGAGCACACACGTTTTTAATACTGGAAGGAAAGGGACCTGCGTGGATCAGGATGATGGGCCGAATCAATATATGTAAGGCCAAATTTATAATAATATTAGTTAAATTTAATTTAAATAACGTATAAACTTGTCGATATCATAACTTGACCATACGATATCAGAATTGAGCAAAACAAGATCCGTTGGGATCGTATGGACGGACACTACACGATGGAACTGACTGGAAGTCCGCCGGAGCTCGTTGCAATTTATGCAAAATAAATTGTCCGTCTGAATCAAATCAAGCGATGATTATCGTTATTAACGATGATTGTCAAAGGTGAGTAAAACTCACTAACTCTGAACAGTTTATAATTTCATGTTGTATTGTTAGAACTGTTAAAATTGTCTGTTTGACTGTGTGTTGATTGTTTGATTGAACTGCTAGTCAGTTAGTTAAATTTCTATATTGATTCTGTTTAACAGAATATATCATATGGAACTGAAAGTGATGTTATCTATATTGTCTAACATCTGTGATGCAGGGAAACAGGTTGGAGGAATCCGACTGGATTCCTCAACAGTTATTTTATTGTTTTTCATATATTGTGATATATGATGTGTTATGAAATCTGTTATTGATTTCATATGTTTGAATGATACCAATCATTGTTATACGACACGTTAAACACCGTAGGTGATACTAGAATGTAAAAAGGGAATTTTCAATGTTTATATTGAAAATAAATCTTATTTATAAAATCGATAGGATTTTATAAAATGAAAACATTTATTTATTTAGGAAATAAATAAAGGAACATTTATTTAGATTATAAATAAATGGAATAAAGGAATATTTATTTAGGGAATAAATAAAGGAACACTTGTTCGGAAAATAAATAGAATTATACAAGGATAGATTTAAACACGTGCTTCGCACACGGTATAACACGATATGGATTCAAATGAGATATTAAATAAGAAATTTGTTTTAAACAGATAAATTGAAGTAGATTAATTTATAAATAATGTTTTATAAATTAAATAAATTATTTATCGTTGATAAATGGAATATATATAAGTCTGGACTTATATAGAGAAGTAGAAACGTTATTAAAAGGACATTTATAAAGTGAAGAACCGTTACTAAAAGTAAATCTTTATAAATGGATGAACGTTGTAAAAAGTAAATCTTTATAAATGGATAAACGTTGTAAAAAGTAAATTTGTTAGGTTAACCAAAGCGAGTTAGTCGAGTTAAACAAAGTAATTGGTTAAGTTAACCAAAGCAAAGTTAGTCGAGGTAAACAAAGTAATTGGTTAAGTAAATCAAAGCAAGTTAGTTAAGTTAAACTAAGTGATTAATCAATGTGAATTAGTTAAGTTAAACTAAGTGATTTATCAAAGTGAATTAGTTAAGTTAAACTAAGTGATTTATCGATGTGAATTAGTTAAGTTAAACTAAGTGGTTAATCGAAGTGAATTAGTTAAGTTAACTAAGTGGTTAATCAAAGTGAATTAGTTGAGTTAAACTAAGTAAATCGGTTAGAGTTAATCAAAGTGAATTAACTAAGTTAAACTAAGTGGATTAGTTCAGTTAATCGAGACAAGTAAATCAAGTTAGGTTAAACCATTTGAGTTAATCAGTTAGGTTAAACCATTTGAGTTAACCAGTTAAAGTTTACCAGTTAAAGATAAACAGTTAAAGTCGACCAGTTAAAGTTGACCAGTTAAAGTTGATCAGTTAGAGTTACTCAGTTAGAGTTGACCAGTTAGAGTTGACCAGTTAAAGTTATCCAAGTGGAGTTAATCGAGTAGAGTTGCCAAATATCACTTATTCGAAGTAGAGTTATCGAATATAGAGTATTCGAGGGAAGAGTAATCGAATATAGTTTATTCGAGTGGAGAAATCAAATGTTATTCATTTGAGAAGAGTTACCGAATATTATTTATTCGAAGAGTAGTTATCGAATATTGGTTATTCGAAGTTAGTTAATCCAAAGGAGTTATTCGAAGTTAGTTAATCCAAAGGAGTTAGTCGAAGAGTTAATCGAATATAGTTATTCGAAAGAAGGTGTTAATCGAATATAGTTATTCGAGTAAAGTTAAAAGAGTTAATCGAATTTAGTTATTCGAAATGAGTTATTCGAATTAGATATTTGAATAGAGTTAAACACATTAGAGTGATTCGAATTACTTATTTAATTAGAGTTAAACACGTAAGAGTTAATTGAATATTAGTTATTCAATTAGAATTAAATCGAATTTAGTTATTCGAAAGGAGTTAATCAATTTGAATTAAGTTGAATCGAAATGGAGTAAATCGATTAGAATTAAGTTAATCGAGTTAGAGTAAATCGAATATTGGTTATTCGAAGGTAAGTTATTCGAATTAGTTATTCGAAGGAGTTAATCAAATGAGTTGATCCAAAGGAGTTAGTCGAATATTAGTTATTCGAATAGAGTTAAAGGAGTTATCGATTTTAGTTTGATCGAAAGGAGTTATCGATTAGTAAATCGAACGGAGATTTTCGAATATAGCATATTCGAAAGAAAGAGATCGAATATTGTTTATTCGAAAGAGAGAGATTTCGAATATGAGTTATTCGAAGAGAGATAATCGAATATAGGTTATTCGAAGAAGAGTTAATCAAATAGAGATTACTCGAAAGAGAGTTATACGTCGAATTCGATTATATCAAATTCGGGAAAGTACTATTTACCTTCCAGGTTTTAAATCAAGGTATAGTATAATCAAACGTTTTCATATAAGAAGTGGATTCGTAACCTGAATCCGAAAATTTGCGTAAACAGATGATTGTAAAAAGTGAGTGACGAGCTTCATCTATTTCACAGTAAAGGACGTTGTTCAATTAAGGTCTGAGAGGTAATTATACCCCAACTTGATTGACTTCAGAATTGACAAAGGAATAGTTGTGGTTCGATAGAAAAGGTTGATTTGAAATATAGTTAAGTAATAAGCGATTAATGGATTAAGCATAACGATGTTTTATACAACGTTCGTTTGAAATCCGTAAATGAGTTTTGGAAACGTTTTCCAAATATAGTCAGATATGTTTTCTAAACATAGAAAATGAAATGTTTCCATGATAAGAATTTAAGAAATAGAGTTAAGCAAATTCAGA
Source organism: Allium sativum (assembly GCA_030737875.1). Classification (NCBI taxonomy): domain Eukaryota; kingdom Viridiplantae; phylum Streptophyta; class Magnoliopsida; order Asparagales; family Amaryllidaceae; genus Allium; species Allium sativum. The sequence goes on from CM060912.1 coordinate 158,549,928, forward strand.
AACTGACTGGAGAGGGTAAGTTGAACGGTTTTCTAAGGGACGATCTGATGTTGGTCTCGACCTTCCGTATTGATACTTAGAGAATTGTTCTCATACTAGTTACAGTTAGGGACTGATAGTTGCGAAATAATAGTGATGTGAAAATAAGCTATGGAAATGTTTTCCAATGATTAATAACATTTATTTTCTAAATATATGAAATAAGGAAATATGAACATATGATGATTGATCGATCGAATTTCCATTTGGAAATAAGATCGTTGTTTGTACACCGACATGTTTTCATTTGATAGTTGAATCACAGACTATCAAAGTTTTTACCATTTTAACGTTGTTAATATGGAGAGACCGGTTGGATTATTATCCAAAGAACCACTCTGTATTGGCGTAAGCGTTGCGAGCAATATCTGCCAAAGATAAATTGAAGGCGGAGTAAAGTGCAAGGGCTGTTGTATAAGTCTTAGATAACCGTGACTAAGATGGATATACTGAATAGTGCCTTCGGTTTGTCCAGTCCCAGGACAACGTATATGGAAGAAGGTCTGACAGAGTATATCCAATGGATCGCGTAAGTTGATCTGTTCAAACGTATTCACGTTTGGTGGCGGAGGAATTCGTTTCTCTTAGTTGTATACCCGTGTTATTTTTGAATAAGTCAATTTGTGATTTGGCGGGTATGACGATGTGGCATTCAAAGTGAATGGTGATCAGATGTTCTGAAGATAGACGTAGCTTCTAGCCTCACACCTGGAAGTAACAAAAGTTGGGCTAGGCAGCATGGCTAGTTGGGTCATCCCCAAGCAGGGTGTATTGTCACCGATCTAGTGAATATTCATATTTATACTTCTTTTTGATTCTGTATCTTCGAATGATGGTTTGATGGCCTATAACCGTGGTGGCAATATATTCGCGACATTCAAGCTAAATGAGTGAGCGGTCATGTGTGGCCGGGTTGCAAGACGTTCTTGTTGAACCCTGAGTGTATCACCTCTAGAGTACACTATTCAGAAGGTGCTCCCATACCTTGTCTGTTGGAATCCAATCTTCAAATAAGCGCCCTGCGGTTTATGATTTTATACTATGTATGTAGAACGTGAGATGCAAGCGTTTCTGCTAGATTGATACCTATTTGTACTTAGACATTATTATAATATCACAATGATATTGCTTGTCAAAGTTGTTCAGATACTCATAAGGGAAAAACCCGTTCCGTATTCACGGCGTGGTCTTATGACATACCCTATACTTGTTTTAAACTGTTTTACTCATACCAGTCCCATGACTGACCCGGAGTTTACTTTGTTGTTTTCCCTAAACTCTTGGGTGCCTAAATTTGTACGGGCAGTCAAGTAGTCGGGATTTACAGATATACTTGGAGAGCTTGGAGCAGGAGGCTGCAAGATTTTATAGCTATAGTTATTTCCGCTGCGTTGTAAGTGTTGTACTCTGATAAGTGCTATTGTTTATATATAACTGTTTACTTCAAAGTTATGTTATATATTATATGTTATTCGTTCCGCTGTGAGATTCGTGTTACTCTGATGATTCTGATGTTCTTCTTCTTCTATTCTATTAGTTCTATCTTTTCTTTCTCACCTTCTAAATTCTTTCACTAACGTCGCGGAATTTCCGACTCTCGAGGAGTCGGAAATTTCCAGCCGTTACAAGTGCCTCCGGTTTCGTTCAGACCCAGAACGAACTTGTAAATGGATTTTGTGTCTGACATTGGATTTTATTCTGTGTTGATTGATTTCTGTTAAATATATATCTGTTTGGCGGCGGAGAATTTATTCTCTTGCTTAACGCCCTTCTCTGATACGTACGAGCTTAGAGGTTATATATCGATAGATATCAATCGCATGGCATGAATTGCCGGTGTGGCATGCTGAGTTGCATGGATCAAGGCTTCTGTTGAAAAGCAAAGTCTTGTGGTTGATGATCAAAGCACGGCCTATGTGGCGTAGCTTTGTGTATAGCGTGGATTTGCGAGCCTCACACCTCGATATGAGTCAAAAACGGGATAAGGACCCAAGGAGTGCATGACGTTTCTTTCTAGCTATGGTGGTGTCAGTGACTTACCAGCCCTGACATTTATATCTATTTTTCACCTATGTGGTTGTTGGAATGCGAGGCGCCTCGATTTTAGGTCTGTAAGGACCGGGAAACGTGTGTTCAGGAATAACTAATCCTCTAACGTAAGTGAGGACCGGCCTTGGAGGATCCAGGGTTGCCCAGAGTGCGTAGCCCGGAGACATATGCTAGAGTGTCTCGAACGCGGAGAGGAGCTTGCCCCTTTCCTCGACTCATGACGGAAATCCAATTTCCAATACGTGTATTGCGGTTTTAATTGTAGAACTAGTATGGCGACATAGTAGATGGTAGCTATGCCGCCTATGATTTATATTTATGATTGAAATTGTTTTGACACTATACACCTATAATAGTATCAAATAATGTGTTTTAAACGTATCAAGCAAGCTTTGGCTGTTATAAGGGAAAACCCTATCCTCCGGCTTGCGTTGCATTGTGTGATGGGACCTGGGTCTTATAACAGCTTCATTTTTCTTTATTTAGCATTGCGCTGTTTGTTCTATGCACTGGTATTCTCGGGAGGAAACCCGTTCCGTGTTATACGGCGTGGTCCCTTGATTTACCTAACTTTAAAACCAATATTAATAACTGTTTTAGTTCTCACACCAGTCACATGACTGACCTGGAGTTTATTGTTTTAACCTAAACTCTGGGTGCCCTTATTTTCGACACGGGCAGCTAGTAGTTTTGGTTTTGCAGATTTATATTCACAGGATCCTGATTTACAGCTGGAACGATGCTCGGAAAGCTCTGTATCCGTGTATTACTTTCAGTTGTGTTTTGTATTATTTTTCCGCTGCAGTACTTTATTGTAATCTCTGATATTTATCGAATGTAATTTATTCATTTATACTCTGTATATTCTTGTATCTGATGGAATTGTTGTAATAACAATGAAATGTTCTTCCGTCTGCGTTCTGATTTGTCCTGTTCTCAAAACGATCAGGGGTTTCGAACGGTCTAGATCGGTTTAACGACTGATTCAGATCGAGCGAAATTCATGGCCGTCACAATGCTTAAGCCAAAAACCCAATAATATTGAATGTAAACAAGGAATATTTCTACACAAATTCATCTTTTTACTCAAATTCACATATTTCATATTTCAGCACTGAACTAAAGATCTGGAACATAACTACAACAAATTTATGTTTAGTGGGACTAATTTTCAGATCCACAATGCTATGTTACATATGCAACATATTTTATGACATAACTCTAGGAATATGTGGGAAAATATATAAATATCCTATAATTCATGTTTATACATAATCACAACTTATCATTTGCCAATTTCAAACATTTTCATAATCAAATTTGATGGTTGTCTCAATTTACAATTATTTAAATAAGCAGATCTAATAGGCATAAAACATACATTGGATTCAAATGAATTAAATAAATCATTATATCTGTATTAGTAAATTTTCCACTCACTTTACAGCATCCAAATTATAAGTTCTAAATCCGTTAGGCCTACAATCCCTAAATTCTTATAAATATACAATTTATCTAGAAAGGGGAAAATTCTAGATCTTGTAGACATGTAAGAAAAATGGAAGAGAATGAAAAATCAATCATTGATCATTAAATTGCATCCTCTTCCATTGAATCTAATAATCTTCCCAATTGCATATGAATTAGATTTGATTTGATATGTATGAACATATTTTTATTTTATAATTTAAGTCAGAAGAGGAAGAAAAATGGAAGAGCTCTGTTGCCTCTGTAGATTTGAATGGAAAAGAATGAGGCTCTACCCCTTTATTTATAGGGGTAGGAATGGCCTTGCATCGTCAGATTAGTTTTAAGCTATATACGTCCATTCATATAAAATTTTATATGACAAAACCTTAGCCGTCACTGCTTAGCTCGACTAAGCGGTCGCAGCCAGCCGTCGACTGCTTAGTCGACCCGATAGTTAGGTGTCTAGGAAATTTTATATTACTATATATAATATTTCATTTTATTTATTTTCCGTCCGTTTTTGTATTTCGTCCGTAACTTTTTCATATGGACTCCGTTCGCGAAACTCCAAACATGAAAGTTGACCAGAATTCCGAGATGAACGCAACTGCTAAAGTTTCGTGGTAAAATTACATCATTTGCATAAATTCCTATTTTTGAGCTTCTAATTAAGTAACTAATTATTGTTAAAATTTCGGGTTGTTACAAAAGTACTGCATAAAAACACTAAGAAGAGTGTAATGCAACTGGAATATTCTCGTGTAATAGGATGTTTAATGTATCTAATGAATTGCACAGAACTAAATACAACTTATGTAGTAAGCCAATTGAGCAGGTATACAAGCAATCCAGGAGAGGAACACTGGAAAGCACTCATGAGAGTGCTTGGATATTTAGAAGAATATTGTAATAACCCGGAAATCCGAGCCAATTTAAAAATTTTATTTTGGCAATTTTAGTGAATTTTGAATATTTAAAATGATTTATTTTAAATAATAGCACGAGAAATTTATTTTGAATAGAATTCGAACATATATATTTATATAGATTGGCGTTAGAATATAAATATTTATTTTAAATTATAAAAGGAATTGAAAATGGCGCGGTAGTTTGAAAATTCGATTTCAAAATTCAAATGAATGTACAAGATTCAAAATAAACTGGATTTTAGCGAAACCAAAAATATTAGGATCTATTTAAGAATATCTTTCCAACGAATCGGAAAAATTGAAATTTCATTGCGGGAATAAAAAGTTATGCCCTGTTGAAAATTCAGAATAGTCGCTATGGAATTCCAGCCCTTAAAAATGGAAATTTTGCAAACGACCTTCTTTTTCGACGAAACCACTTTTGTTGGATCCGGGAAGTAGAATTATTGCTAGATTCCAAAATTCATAATTTTATGAATCAATATGTGAGCGTGGCAAAGTAAAACGTGTTTTGACAGTTTCAGTCAATTTCGATTGACCAGAAAATGGCCATTTTTCAAACGGCCTTGGAATTTGATGAAATTAGTTTTGTTAGGACCGTATCGTCAATACGAAGCAAGAAAATATTTTTCGGGAATTTTTAGAGTCCGTATGTGGCCCCGGTAAATTGAAATGCACGGTCAAATTCAATATATAGATTTATATTTTGATTTTGATGGAAACTAATCGAAACGATCGAATCGGCTAACGAAACATATCCCATTGTGTTCGGGATGGGGGTAATTAGCTGGGAGCGATAGTCGTTGTGCTCGATTTGGGGTTCAGGCGAAAAGTCAAATTTAAAGAGGAAAAAAATTAATTAAATAATATAATTATATATTTGCATAACCTCACATCTCTCCCTCTCTTTCTTCTGTTAATTGATTTCAAAAAAAAAAAAGAACACGATGATGGAGGAGGGCAAACCGCCGCTCGAAGCCACAGGCACCACCGCGCTTGGTCGCGATTCCGCACCCCCTCCGAACTCTAATGGTGGCGCCTCCCTTCAGCTCCTTCACGCCATCCGCGCCTTACCCCCAACGCCCAAAATCGAACCACCACTCCACCAGTCCACCGCCACTGCCTGCCTGGGCCCACCCCGGCAACTGCGCACCACCCACCACTTGCACGCAACCCCGCGCGACCCCCTCGACCTCCACCCCCCCCCTTTGGAAATATACAGTAAGTTTTACAATTTATTTTATTTTTATTTCTTTTTATTCTTGTTTTATGTAATTTAAGTAATTAATTTAGTAATTGAACATGGTTTTTACTGAAATAAGAAAGATTGGATTTATATAACATAGAAAGATCAGATTTTTAATTTATGGATAGCAGTGTAAAGGTCAGATTTTTAATATCTATATAGCTGTGTATAAATATGATTTTTATGTATTCATGTATATAAAAAAAACATGGTTTTTATATAAGTTTGATTAGCGTATAAAAATAGAATTTTTATCTATATAGTAGCGTTATAAAAATAGAGTTTTTATCTATATAGTAGCGTCATAAAAATAGATTTTTTATCTATATAGTAGCAGTATAAAAATGGAATTTTTATCTATATAGTAGAGGTATAAAAATAGAATTTTTATCTATATAGTAGCGGTATAAAAATAGAATTTTTATCTATATAGTAGCAGTATAAAAAATGTGATTTTTATCCCTATAGTGTAGTTAAAAAAATGTGATTTTTTATATACATAGCAATAATATAAAGATGCGGTTTTTATATATGTAGTGGCTACGGGCAACGAAATTGACAAATGGCGAGCACGACGAAGATTTCCAACATATGAAGAGTCGTGGCGTTTGGTTTAGCTAGTCGGTGAGAACTCCTCACTATAATTTTCTGTGTTCAGTTATTTATTTTATAACTGCATATATGAACTGTTTCCCCGTCATCCACAGACCATGGATGACTTGTTTGTTTGATTGCGTTTAGATTGATTTGTTTGTGTGAAAATTGATTGTGAGGTGGAATGGAAAGAAAAAAATTCATGTGTTGAATAGAATAAAATTCATGTGTTGAAATAAAATATATATTCATGTGTTGAAATAAATATATATATTCATGTGTTGAAATAAAATATATATTCATGTGTTGAATAGAATAAAATTCATGTGTTTAAATAAATATACATTCATGTGTTGAAATAAAATAAAATTCATGTGTTGAATAGAATAAAATTAATGTGTTGAAATAAAATAAAATTCATGTATTGAATAGAATAAAATTCATGTGTTGAAGTAAAATAAATATTCATTTACAAATCAAACGATTTGTTTATGTACGCCGATTTGACTGATATTGATTGGGACGATAAATTTTACACATCGCCCAACTACACAAATAAAATATGTGTTTGATTGATTGAAACCACACACGGGTGTTGGGATGATATTGACGTACACTAGTCCCAATTGTTTAGTTGTATGTCGATCGATTGGTTGATAGGCTGTTGTAAGCGTTGATTATTTATATTCAATGCTTACGCAGTTAAGTAGTGCACTCTGGGTGATGGATGATTGTTTATCACTATTGATATATACATGTGTTGTATGGAAATCCATAGGAATAAAATCTATGGTAATTGATTGGGTCTCATTCCAGTTTTGAAATAGAAATATTTGAAATAGAAATATTTGAAAAAGAAATATTTGAAAAGAAATATTTGAAATAGAAATATTTTAAGTAGAAAAATATTAAGCCGCGTTGATTGGAGATGTGCCATTTTGACGCGAACAGTATTTATATCGATTTTATTCATTTTTATAATGAATATCGAAAAGGAATTGATTTCAAAATATAATATTTTGAAAATACTATCATTTATATATCGATGATACGGAATATTCAATTTTGATTTGAAATTGAATATGAAGTTGAAATCGTTTTGAAAACGAATTTAAAACGATTTATAAAATGCGTTTTAAAAGGAAATCGACGAAATATATATTATATATATATAATGACCTGAATAGAACGCATCGCGCTGCGGTAGTTCGTGAAATTTCGAACATTGACTTCAAATGGATATTACGGGAGATCTGACCGTCGGATTCTCCTAAAACTGGGACCGTTGGGTTCGTATCGAAAAGAGCTTTCTAACGAATATTGGAGATTTGAAATCTAATGGTTGAATTTGGAATTATGTCCAAATCAAATTTAGAAAAGGTCGTCATAAGTGTAGTTCGATGGCCGTTGATGGAAATCGACTGTACAGGCCTTGATAAAATTATTGAAAATAGTAATATTTTGTGTAAAATCATAAGAAATGATTTGGAAAGAATTGGGATGAAAATTTCCATATTTGAAAAGATAAAAATAGATTTTTATCAAAATGAACTGGTTTTGAACTAGAATTATAATTCCATTTATTTTTAAAATAAATAAATTGGATTTGAAATGGTTTTGAAAATAACCAGAATTTCCAATAATTGAATTGGAATGGATTTGAATCGAAATTGTCTTTGGAATATTTCGATGTTGGATTTCGTGATTATACAGATATTGTTATGGAAATTTGAAAGATATATTAATATCGTTATTTCCAATACGATATTTGTTGGTCGTAGAATTTGATATTTAATATAAGCCGATATATTTTCTATTTAGAGCCTTGTATTTAATATCAAATGGGATTTGGGTTTGTCGTGAATGGTGTCTTCATTAACACTGTTCTTAAACCCAGTTGAGAAAAAGATTAAATCTTTTTATTTAGATTTAATGAAGTATACCAATTAAATGGTATTTAATTGGAATTGAATTTGAATTGAATTTTGGGTTTATCGTGAACGGTGTTTTAAATAACACTTGTTCTTTAACCCGATAATTAATCGAATGTGATTTGGGTTGTCGTGAATGGTATCTTTAATAATACTGTTCTTAGACCCAACAGAGTTAAGAAAATCAGAAACTAACTGGAGATTAGTTAAGTTGAATGGTTTCTTGGATATTGATCTGATGTTGGTTTCGGCCTTCGGGGTTATTACTTAGGGAATTATTCACTTGCTAATTTATGGTTAAAGGCTGATGAAATAGAATGTGATTTTGGGTTTATTGTGAACCGTGTTTGAATGACATTGTTTCTTTAACCCAGTTAAAGACAGGATATGATTTCCGAAGTTAAATAATCATTAATAGTAATTTTTGGGAAGATTAAAACCAAGTGGAGTTTTAATGAATCTTTAATTAGATTGAAATGATCGAGAATGGAGTATCACCAGTTTTGCTCCAGGAAATAGTTAAATCTTTAATTAGATTTGAACATGAAATGGTAATTGAATTTACTAATAACACCGTGGTGTTAGATATGAAGTATTACCCGTTTTACTTCATGGGATGAATAGGTTGGGGTTGGGAAATTTAACAAGCGATTACTTCGGTAAGGTTAGCTAATCCCGACTAGTTTGGATAAACCATAATTTGGTTTGAATTGATATTCAAAAGAAGATTAAAGAATAAATTTGAAGAATTTATCTTTGATAAAATTAATGGGAACCTTTCCCAAATTATAAGAATATTTGAATAAAAGAATATTCTTAATTGGAATGAGGCGCATGTTGTGTTTGTGTAACACTTATTTATTATATACGTGGGTTATTCAGAAAGACCAGGTTTATCCCATTCTAAATAACTGATACGATGATTAGTCGAAGATGAAAACGGTGGTTGAAGACCGGAGGTCTTCACGTCGTTTGGAAAATTACTGATGATCATGATTGGGTTGTACACCCAAGAGGAGAGAATCAGTTACTGATCGTCCAGACGTACTTGGAGATCGATGGATATGCGAGGTACAAGGTGCCTCCGGTTTCGTTCAGACCCAGAATGGACTTGTAAATGGACTGTGTGTCTGACATTGGATATCATTCTGTGTGATTGATGGATATCAGTTGCATGGAGTGTTCTGCCTGTGTGGCATGCTAAGATGCAAATGATGAAGGCTTCTATTGAAAAGCAGAGTCTTGTGGTTGATGATCAAAGCACAGCCTGTGTGGCATAGCTTTGTGTAGCGTTAATTCGCGAGCCTCACACCCCGGTGTTAACTAGAAACGGGAGAAGGACCACAGGGAGGACATGCGTTTCTTTCTATCTAGAAGTGGCATTAGTGGTTTTACATGCCCTAATGAGTTTGACTTATGTGGTTGTTGGATTGCGAGGCGCCTCGGATATATCGGTGACTATGTGGAGCCGATGGAGTCATTGGACTCATTGACACCCCATAGGGTGGGGAAACGCAGGCATTTTAATCCACATCGGTGGACCGGCCCTATCGCTCCAAGGGACGATGCGTTCTGTTTCTGAGACACGGGCTAGAGCGTCTCGAATTCGGTAAGGACGATCCCTTGCCTTGGTTCACAGATGGAAATCCAACTTCCAATACGTGACTTTGCGGTTTTGATTGTAAAACTTATATATGGCGAAATAGTGGTATGAGGCACTTATGTCGTCTATGATTGATACTTATGATTGAAATATAAAACATGAAATTTCACGTACCAAGCATTCTTGGCTATTATAAGGTAAAAACACTATCCTCCGGCTTGTGTTGCATTATGTGATGGGACCTGGGTCTTATAATAGCTTCATTGTTTTTTTTTGGCATTGCGCTGTTGTTTTATGCACTGGTATTCTTGGGAGGAAACCCATTCCGTGTTATACGGCGTGGTCCCTTGATTTACCTAACTTTAAAATCAAGATTAACAACTGTTTTAGTTCTCACACCAATCACATGACTGACCTGGAGTTTACTTTTTTAACCTAAACTATGGGTGCCCTTATTTTTGACACGGGCAGCTAGTAGTTTTGGTTTTGCAGATTTATATTCACAGGATCCTGATTTACAGTTGAAGCGGTATTCGGAAAGCTCTGTATCCGTATATCTGTTTTCAGTTGTGCTTTGTATTGTTTTTCCGCTGCAATGTATTTAAATGTAATTTAAATCTCTGATATTTTCTGTGTAATATTTATTCATACTCTGTATATTCTTGTATTCTGATGGAATTGTTGTAATAAACAATGAAATGTTCTTCTGTTTGCGTTCTGATTCGTCTTGTCCTCGAAACAATCCCTGATTTCCCATAAGGGGGATTTTGGGTCGTTATAGCTTGGTATCAGAGCTTTGGTTTACAAAGCTCAGAGAACAAGACACATTAGAACAATAGAAAGAATTCATCAGAGATTGGATTAGTAATATCCGACGAGAATGACTCGTTAGAGATAGGATCAGTAGTATCCTAGAACGAGTGTGAAGAGTAGTGTTTTTGAAATAAAAGTGAAAACAAATTTTGTTTTGAAAAATTCAATTCAGTTATTCGTATTTGAATATTTATTTGTATTGAATTTGGACAATCCAATATATAAAGATTTTGCATATACGTCTGATCCACGTGTATTCGAAGTTTTAATATACTGGATAGATATAGAATCACACTCTAGTCACCCGGAGATGGTTCTGATGATCGCTATAGTACGTACATCATCAGAATTTATATTCGAGTTTTCAAAAGTGGGATTTCTGTATATTTCCAATTGACTGCTGTGAGAACCAAAACTAGATAGGGCTTATTGTTGTGATTTGGCACCAAAAATTTGATTTTTGGACTATGTATCAAAGTTATGAATTTGAAAAGCTAATCAACTAATTGATTACTAATTGTGTTGTTTGATTAATTAAATGTTGAACCTTTAGCCGAATTGAACCAAATAGTGAATTATATTGAAAGTTAGTCGCATTTGCATGCATATACATATACTTACATTGAACAGGTCATAGCAAGGAGGCTAGAGAAGAGGAATAAAATTGTTTGCCCGACAAACAGGTACATGTTTATTGTATTTCTTGGGTTTTTGATGATTTGATGAGCCGATTGGCCAGCCGCTTGGCTATTTCTTTTTCTTTTTGGATTGGTGAGGGCCATGGGAGGCCATTTGAAATATCCCGAAGCTCCCGGTGCAGGGGAGGTTATGGCGAAATTTTTCGAAAATATAGGGTGTTAGCCAAATTTTTGAAAGATTTGAAAAGTTCTTAGAAACTGAAAAGTTGAAGAACTTAAGCCGTAAAGAAAATAATGGAAGTTGAGTTGATTAGTTAAACAACTTTCAGCTTCGTTCCTTTTCGGGGACGAAAAATTTTAAGTGGGGGAGATTGTAATAACCCGGAAATCCGAGCCAATTTAAAATTTTTATTTTGGCAATTTTAGTGAATTTTGAATATTTAAAATGATTTATTTTAAATAATAGCGACGAGAAATTTATTTTGAATAGAATTTGAACGTATATATTTATATAGATCAACGTTAGAATATAAATATTTATTTTAAATTATAAAAGGAATTTAAAATGGCGCGATAGTTTGAAAATTCGATTTCAAAATTCAAATGAATGTACAGGATTCAAAATAAACCGGATTTTAGTGAAACCAAAAATATTAGGTTCTATTTGAGAATATCTTTCCAATGAATTGGAAATTTTGAAATTACATAGCGAGAATAAAAAGTTATGCCCAGTTGAAAATTCAGAATAGTCGTTATGGAATTCTGGCCCTTAAAAATGGAAATTTTGGAAACGACCTTCGTTTTTGACGAAACCACTTTTGTTGGATCCGGGATGTAGAATTATCGCTAGATTCCAAAATTCATAATTTTCTGAATCGATATGTGAGTGTGGAAAAGTAAAACATGTTTTGACAGTTTCAGTCAATTTCGATTGACCAGAAAATGGTCATTTTTCAAACGATCTCGGAATTTGATGAAATTAGTTTTGTTAGGACCGTATCGTCAATACGAAGCTAGAAAATATTTTTCGGGAATTTTTAGAGTCCGTATGTGGCCCCGGTAAATTGAAATGCGCGGTCAAATTCAATATATAGATTTATATTTTGATTTTGACGGAAACTGATCGAAACGATCGAATCGGCTTACGATGAATATCCCATTGTGTTGGGGATGAGGGTAATTAGCTAGGGGCGACAGTTGTTGGGCTCGATTTGGGGTTCAGGCGAAAAGTCAACTTTTAAAGAGGAAATTTTTTTAATTAAATAATATAATTATATATTTGCATAACCTCACATCTCTCCCTCTCTCTCTCTCTCTTCAGTTAATTAATTTCAAAAAAAAATGACGATGGAGGAGGGCAAACCGCCACTCGAAGCGATAAACACCACCGCGCCTGGCCGCGATTCCGCATCCCCCCTCCGAAATCCGATGGTGGCACCCCCCTTCAGCTCCTTCCCCCATCTACACCTTACCCCCAACGCCCAAAATCGAACCACCACTCCACCAGTCCACCGCCACCGCCTTCCTGGGCCCGCCCCGGCAACTGCGCATCACCCACCACTTGCACGCAACCCCACGCGACCCCCTCGACCTCCACCCCCCTTTGGAAATATACAGTAATTTTTACTGTTTATTTTATTTTTATTTCTTTTTATTCTTGTTTTATGTAATTTAAGTAATTAATTTAGTAATTGAACATGGTTTTTACTGAAATAAGAAAGATTGGATTTATATCACATAGAAAGATCAGATTTTTAATATATGAATAGCAGTGTAAAGGTCAGATTTTTAATATCTATATAGCCATGTATAGATATGATTTTTATGTATTCATGTATATAAAAAAACTTGGTTTTTATATAAATTTGATTAGCGTATAAAAATAGAATTTTTATCTATATAGCAGCGTTATAAAAATAGAATTTTTATCTATATAGTAGCGTTATAAAAATAGAATTTTTATCTATATAGTAGCGGTATAAAAATAAAACTTTTATCTATATAGTAGCAATATAAAAAATGTGATTTTTATCCATATAGCGTAGTTATAAAAATATGTTTTTTTTATATACATAGCAACAATATAAAGATATGGTTTTAATATATGTAGTGGCTACAGACAATGAAATTGACAAAAGGTGAGCACGACGAAGATTTTCTACATATGAAGACTCGTGGCGTTTGGTTTAGCTAGTCGGTGAGAACTCCTCACTACAATTTTCTGTGTTCAGTTATTTATTTTATAACCGCATATATGAACTGTTTCCCCGTCGTCCACAGACCATGGATGACTTATTTGTTTGATTGCGTTTGGATTGATTTGTTTGTGTGAAAATTGATTGTGAGGTAGAATGGAAAGAAAAAAAATTCATGTGTTGAATAGAATAAAATTCATGTGTTGAAATAAAATATATATTCATGTGTTGAAATAAATATATATTCATGTGTTGAAATAAAATATATATTCATGTGTTGAATAGAATAAAATTCATGTGTTGAATAGAATAAAATTCATTTGTTGAAATAAATATACATTCATGTGTTGAAATAAAATAAAATTCATGTGTTTAATAGAATAAAATTAATGTGTTGAAATAAAATAAAATTCATGTGTTAAATAGAATAAAATTCATGTGTTGAAGCAAAATAAATATTCATTTACAAATTGAACGATTTGTTTATGTACGCCGATTTGACTGATATTGATTGAGACGATAAATTTTACACATCGCCCAACTGCACAAATAAAATATGTGTTTGATTGATTGAAACCCCACACGGGTGTTGGAATGATATTGACGTACACTAATCCCAATTGTTTAGTTGTATGTCGATCGATTGGTTGACAGGCTGTAGTAAGCGTTGATTATTTATATTCAATGCTTATGCAGTTGAGTAGTGCACTCTAGGTGATGGATGATTGTTTATCACTATTGATATATACATGTGTTGTATGGAAATCCATAGGAATAAAATCTATGGTAATTGATTGGGACTCATTCCAGTTTTGAAATAGGAATATTTGAAATAGAAATATTTGAAAAAGAAATATTTGAAAAGAAATATTTGAAATAGAAATATTTGAAAAGAAATATTTGAAGTAGAAAAATATAAAGCCGTGTTGATTGGAGATGCGCCATTTTGATGCGAATGGTATTTATATCGATTTTAATCATTTTTATAATCAATTTCGAAAAGGAATTGACTTCAAAATATAATATTTTGAAAATACTATCATTTATATATCGATGATATGGAATATTCAATTTTGATTCGAAATTGCGTATGAAGTTGAAATCGTTTTGAAAACGAATTTAAACAATTTATAAAATACGTTTTAAAAGGAAATCGACGAAATATATATAATATATATATATTATATATATATAATGGCCTGAATAGAACATGCCGCGCTGCGGTAGTTCGCGAATTTCGACCATTGACTTCGAATGGATATTACGGGAGATCCGACCGTCGGATTCTCCAAAATCCGGAACCATTGGGTTCATATCGAAAAGAGCTTTCTAACGAATATTATAGATTTGAAATCTAACAGTTGGATTTGGAATTATGTCCAAATCAAATTTGGAAAAGGTCGTTGTAAGTGCAGTTCGATGACCGTTGATGGAAATCGACTGTACGAGCCTTGATAAAATTATTAAAAATAGTAATATTTTGTCTAAAATCATAAGAAATGATTTGGAAAGAATTAGGATGAAAATTTCCATATTTGAAAAGATAAAAATAGATTTTTATCAAAATGAACTGGTTTTGAACTAGAATTATAATTCCATTTATTTTTAAAATAAATAAATTGGATTTGAAATGGTTTTGAAAATAACCAGAATTTCCAATAATTGAATTGGAATGGATTTGAATCAAAATTGTCTTTGGAATATTTCGATGTTGGATTTCGTGATTATACAGATATTGTTATGGAAATTTGAAAGATATATTAATATCGTTATTTCCAATACGATATTTGTTGGTCGTAGAATTTGATATTAAATATAAGCTAATATATTTTCTATTCAAAGCCTTGTATTTAATACCAAATGGGATTTGGATTTGTCGTGAATGGTGTCTTCATTAACACTGTTCTTAAACCCAGTTGAGAAAAAGATTAAATCTTTTTATTTAGATTTAATGAAGTATACCAATTAAATGGTATTTAATTAGAATTGAATTTGAATTGATTTTTGGGTTTATCGTGAACGGTGTTTTAAATAACACTTGTTCTTTAACCCGATAATTAATGGAATGTTGTTTGGGTTGTCGTGAATGGTATCTTTAATAATACAGTTCTTAGACCCAACAGAGTTAAGAAAATCAGAAACTAACTGGAGATTAGTTAAGTTGAATGGTTTCTTGGGTATTGATCTGATGTTGGTTTCGGCCTTCGAGGTTATTACTTAGGGAATTATTCACTTGCTAATTTACGGTTAAAGGCTGATGAAATAGAATGTGATTTTGTGTTTATTGTGAACCGTGTTTAAATGACATTATTTCTTTAACCCAGTTAAAGACAGGATATGATTTCCCAAGTTAAATAATCATTAATAGTGATTTTTGGGAAGATTAAAACCAAGTGGAGTTTTAATGAATCTTTAATTAGATTGAAATGATCGAGAATGGAGTATCACCAGTTTTTGCTCTAGGCGATAGTTAAATCTTTAATTAGATTTGAACATGAAATGGTAATTGAATTTACCGATAGAACCGTGGTGTTAGATATGAAATATTACCAGTTTTACTTCATGGGATAAATAGGTTGGGGTTGGGAAATTTAACAAGTGATTACTTCGGTAGGGTTCGCTAATCCCGACTAGTTTGGATAAACCATAATTTGGTTTGAGTTGATATTCAAAAGAAGATTAAAGAATAAATTTGAAGAATTTATCTTTGATAAAATTAATGGGAACCTTTCCCAAAGTATAAGAATATTTGAATAAAAGAATATTCTTAATTGGAATGAGGCGTATGTTGTGTTTGTGTAACACTTGTTTATTATATACGCGGGTTATTCAGAAAGACCGGGTTTACCCCATTCTGAATAACTGATACGACGATTAGTCGAAGATGAAGACGGTGGTTGAAGACCGGAGGTCTTCACGTCGTTTGAATAATTATTGATGATCTTGATTGGGTCGTACACCCAAGAGGAGGGAATCAGTTAGTGATCGTCCAGACGTACTTGGAGATCGATGGATATGCGAGGTACAAGGTGCCTCCGGTTTCGTTCAGACCCAGGACGGACTTGTAAATGGACTGTGTGTCTGACATTGGATATCATTCTGTGTGATTGATGGATATCGGTTGAATGGAGTGTTCTGCCTGTGTGGCATGCTAAGATGCAAATGATCAAGGCTTCTATTGAAAAGCAGAGTCTTGTGGTTGATGATCAAAGCACAGCCTGTGTGGCACAGCTTTGTGTAGCGTTAATTCGCGAGCCTCACACCCCGGTGTTAACTAGAAACGGGAGAAGGATCTCAGGGAGGACATGCGTTTATTTCTAGCTAGAAGTGGCATTAGTGGTTTTACATGCCCTGATGAGTTTGACTTATATGGTTGTTGGATTGCGAGGCGCCTCGGATATATCGGTGACTATGTGGAGCCGATGGAGTCATTGGACACATTGACACCCAATAGGGTGGGGAAACGCAGTGTTCAGGCATTTTAATCCACATCGGTGGACCGGCCCTGTCGCTCCAAGGGACGATGCGTTCTGTTTCTGAGACACGGGCTAGAGCATCTCGAATTCGGTAAGGACGATCCCTTGCCTTGGTTCACAGATGGAAATCCAACTTCCAATACGTGACTTTGCGGTTTTGATTGTAGAACCTATATATGGCGACATAGTGGTATGGGGCACTTATGCCATCTATGATTGATACTTATGATTGAAATTGTTTTGACACTATACACTTATAGTAATAATAAAACATGAAATTTCACGTACCAAGCATTCTTGGCTATTATAAGGTAAAAGCCCTATCCTCCGGCTTGTGTTGCATTGTGTGATGGGACCTGGGTCTTATAATAGCTTCATTGTTCTTTATTTAGCATTGCGCTGTTGCTTTATGCACTGGTATTCGTGGGTGGAAACCCGTTCCGTCTTATATGGCGTGGTCCCTTGATTTACCTAACTTCAGAATAAAGATTAATAACTGTTTTAGTTCTCATACCAGTCACATGACTGACCTGGAGTTTATTGTTTAAACCTAAACTCTAGGTGCCCTTATTTTTGACACGGGTAGCTAGTAGTTTTGGTTTTGCAGATTTATATTCACAGGATCCTGATTTACAGCTGAAGCGGTATTCGGAAAGCTCTGTATCCGTGTATCTGTTTTCAGTTGTGCTTTGTATTGTTTTTCCGCTGCGATGTATTTAAATGTAATTTAAATCTCTGATATTTTCTGTGTAATATTTATTCATACTCTGTATATTCTTGTATTCTGATGCAATTGTTGTAATAAACAATGAAATGTTCTTCTGTTTGCGTTCTGATTCGTCTTGTCCTCAAAACAATCCATGATTTCACGTAAGGGGGATTTCGGGTCATTATAGATATAGTGATGCAAACTGGATTATTGATTCAGAGGAATCAAAATCACTTATTGATTATGTATTTACCTTAGCATAGGCAGCAGTGTCATGGAAATCTACTAAACTAATATGCATTACTTGATCCACCATGGAATCATATTTCAACGCTTTAGATAAAGCTGGCGAAGAAGAAGGTTGCTTCGTCACTTATTAGAAGATATTCCATTTTGGCCCTAACCTGTACCGACCATATACATACATTGTGATAACCAAGCAGCGCTAAGCAGAGCACGAAACTTTGTGTATAGTGGAAAGTCACGATATATACATAGACGCCATAACACAGCTAAGCGGTTACTCTCAAATGGAATTATTTCGATAGATTATGTGAGAACAAATGATAACTTAGCAAATCCATTTACTAAAGGTTTATCAAGAGAGAAAATTGACTATGCATCGAGGGGAATGGGTTTAAAAGGCTAAATCAACAAGAGTTATCTTATACGGAAACCTATTCCAGTGACAGGAGATCCCACAAACTAGGATCAATAAGCAAACTAGTTATGAATAACTCAAGATGTCATGCATTTGTTTGGACGAAGTCCTACTCCATTCATATGGTGCCTATAGTAGTATTAAAAGGTTAAAACTATATTTTTTAATGATGACCATATCTTGAAAATAACAGGTGGGGTATATGTAGGATACTCTTAGTGGTTGCGATCACCTATGTTAGTGTGAGCTGGGTCGGCTCTATGAGAATATTCAAGGCTTTTATTCTCTACAACACTTACAAAATCAAGTAGTGTTCATGACCAAAATGAACACAACCAAGAGAATGGATGAGAAGGGAATCAATGTTTCGTAAAGCTTACTGTCTGGATATACAATAAAGGACGACGGTTCAAGATGAAATAATTCACCGATAATCCAAGTAGATCCGATAATATTAACTAGGGAAAGTTCAAAGTGAAATATCTACTTATCCACGATAAAACATTATTCCAAATATAATCTGTGATATTATTCTTTGTGTGGGAGAAAGTATATTATCTTCTATGTGGGGGATTGTTGGAATTCCTATAGTGTAAATGAAATATACTAAGCCTCACATCGCCAAAATAAACAACTTAAGCAAGTATATAGGGCACTTTCTTAAGAGGAGGTTGGGGCCTTGGAGCACCCAAATGTGTGCTTTGTTTTGAGGAGGAAATTCCTGCTTTACCACCACATGCACGCGCGCCGCCGACCGCCCGAACCGAGCCGAGTCGATTTCGGGTAAGATATTATTTCTGCTTAGCCACTTTTTAACGGTTTCAGAAATAAACTGGGTTAGCCTTGAATTCGGAAATGGACGCAGCAAACAGATGCAGCTCCATTTGAAAGCGGGGGGCGGGTTGACTGAAGAGACGCGACCCGTACGAGCAGATGCGGCTTTGGCACACAACAACAAATTAGTGCAGTTTTTGCCAAATGGGTTCAAGATTTTAAGCGAACAGGTATGACAATTGATGAAGTGTGTTACAATCAAAATCAACATTCGAAGAAAGATGACAGAGAAGGGGTATCGGATGGCCGAAAGCTCGCTGAAGGGCTTAATAGAAAGTAGGACCCGACAATGAAAAGAGCGAGAGTAGGAGGATGCAATCCGAAAGGCTGCCATAACCTGGTTCTTTGTTGAAGTCAGTCCAACAAGACCTTCCGGAAGTATCGGCTCGACGAAAGGCTCTGTGTAAGGAACCACTCTGATCTAGAACTAAGGAAGCCAGAAGCTACAGAACCGATGGCCAAAGCTCAAAGGGAAACCTCCAACAAGTAACCTACCTAAATACCGATACATCTAAAGATGAAAATATCGGAGGCACTAACCCGGAAGAGCGCGAAGACCACTCAAAACTGGCTCCCGAAGCATATACTACATAACTACCGGAAAGATCACATCCGCAAAATAATAAGAGTAACACTGGAAGCTACCCTCCATGAATACAGGCTACCGCAAAGGCCCTATCGGAGGGTTAGCCGAAACCCAGACAGCGATTACAGGCTACCAGTGCTAGCCTACCTAGTACCGAAACCTATGGCGGTTTCAACCCGGCAGTTATCAACATACACCATGGGGTCAAGCCCTCCACGTATTCACGATAAAGCCGAAAGCCTACATGCGGAAGTTCATGTCTGCAAGCCTACATTCAGAAGCTGCCCTCAAAGATTCAAGTATCATAACCAAATGCACCCAAGACGGCTAATGGTCGAGCACCCGAGACTAAGAACAAAACGACCGACCAAAAGCCCAGGCGGGTCCGATAGCCATATGGCGGAAGGAGCCTAGAACCATTATAAATAGGACCCCAGGGATCACATGAGGGAGAACTTTTTCTCTTATTTTCTGTACCCTCAAAAGCAACTTAGAGAATAACATCAATGGAGAATTCCACTCTATAACATCTATGTATTTCCATTAAGAGCTTAATGGAGATCTTCTTATAAGAAAATTGCTCTGTAAGTGTGTACTTTATTTCTCTAATTGTTACAGCCGCAATTCTCTATCCATTTTTCAGAGGAGTCTAAGTTTGCCTCCATCAACACCCAGGAATGGCGATTGAGCCTCGGTCACTAGTTCTAGATCCAAACTGGTAATCCTCAGTGAGCCTGCACCTTGGAGCCATTGCATCCCAATCTCCACTGAGGTCGAGCGGGAAAGAGAACCAATCCACCTGATTTTCCCTTAAGAATTATCGTCGTTGATTCATTTCTAGTGTTGACTAAAATATCGTTAACAAAGTGGGTGCATCTTTTTGTGAACCATTAGGCGACAGCAGGCGAAAGGGCGCGACCCAGCAGACAACAGCAATGAAATGCAAATGGTTGCAACCTATTATGAACAGTAACAATTGAAGAGATACAGACACAACTGCAAGAAGAGGTACGGTTGCGACCGTTCGAAAGTGATGTAGATCAACTATAAATAAGAAGGAAAATTGATCACTTTCCTCACTCATTCCAATCCGAATCTTCCTTCTCTCTTCTCTGCTGCTTTTATATAAAATCACAGAGTGACATAATCATTACAATCTCGTGCAGAATACTTCTGTTGTATCTTGAGAGAATTTTAATATAAAATTCTTTAGGAAATTGTTACGAAAAGCCTTAGATATCATCCGTTAGATTTCTAGTTTATATATATATATATATATATATTGGGGTTTTGTGCGCAACGGAAGTTTGACAAAAACTCCTAGAAAAATAAGATCTTTTTCACCCAATCACTTGAAGATGAATTTGATTGAAAATAAACAACAACACAAAATATCGAAAATATGAACACACTATATTCCACCCAACCACCCTCTTTATTGATTCACCAATAAAAAATTGTTTACAGTCGATCTCAACTATCGTTACAAACAATTACAATTTGAACCAGTAACCTTACTGGAAATAGGTATAGAATATCTAATGGCTAAATAAATTGAAGGAGAACACTCAATTTGGAATAGCTAGAATGATCACTCTTTGTGGCTCTCACCCACACCTAATGAAGAATTTCATTAGGCCTTTTTAGAGTGAAATGCTTCATATCCAAGTAAATTTGGCATCCAAATTATCTTCATATATGTTAAAAAACTATGTGGATAAACACCAAATATCCTTGCCTTAAATGTACACAAATATAGCAATAAATCTCTCTCCATAAAATGTTGCAATAAATCTCTCCATAAAATCTAGCAACAAATCTCTCCACAAAATATGTAAGATTATTTGTTGCCCAAAAAATTGTGATTTGCGTATCACCAATTTCAACACTCCATCTTGATACCAAATCACAACATCTCCTCTCTGCACTAGCCAACTTAGCTCTCACTTTCAACCTTCTTTTCTCAAATAACATCATTACGAACCTCCATCATCGCCCACTAATGGTGCACCTCCCTCATCCGTGCACCACGCCAATAACGATCTTCAAAAGCGTTTATAATACCACAACGACCTCCATCTCATCTTTGTGGATTTCACTACTCGACATCCGTCTTCCGTTTGACATGGTCTCTTCATCTCTGGGATCCCTCGAGCATCATCAACATTTAGACCCTGGTCGATACCACGATCCTCCATCTTAGGACCATCAGCAGTGACCATATTAACCTCTACACATTGCTGTGGACTAGGTTCTTCAACCGTCACCCGCCTTCCGCTGTTGACTACCGAACCGACCAAGCTATATAGGCTTCCCTCCTCCAAAACTCATCGCATCATCACACGACCACCCTTCTTTACTCTCAAAACTCCACCTCGAGTCTCATAAGTGCAACCGCGACGATCTAACTGACCGAGAGATATAAGATTATGCGAACAAGTGGGTATGCGCCTCACACTAGCCACTTCTCTCACCACTCTATCATGCATCTGAAACCTAACAGCTCCAACTCTACAAATTGGTAGTTCTACTCCATTGGTCGTCTTTATCATGCCAACACTTTTCTCATACGAAGAAAAACTTTTCACATCTCGACATATGTGAAAATTGACTCCTGAATCCATATTCCAAGGTTCCACAACACTAAATAGGACATCACATGAAGAATCGCTTTCGGTACCTTCAGCAAAGCCTGCCTGTGCCAAATCACTATTATTATCATCTTACGCCTTCTTCTTCTTCATATCTCGTATATATGAATAACAATCATTGTGCTTTTGACCTTCCTTCTTACAATGGAAACAAGTGATTGCACCTTTGACTTTGGCTCCTTTTTCTTCCAAACTGTATCCTTCGAGTCCCTTGCTACTATCGTCTCACTTTGAACCGATTTCAACTCCGACCCTTTTCTTCTTAGCTCCTCATTTAAAAGACTACTTCGAACCGTTTCCAAAGAGATAGTTCCATTAGCATTGGAATTACTCAATGAAACAACTAAAGTCTCCTAGCTTTCTGAAAGAGAACTCATCAACAAAAGAGCCTGCAACTCATCATCAAAATTGACCTTCATGTTTGCATATTGATTGACGACATCCTAAAACTCATTCAAATGCCCTGCAACCGACTTTTCCTCATCCAATCTCAGTTGTACTAGCTTTCGTACTAGAAAATCCTTACTTGTAGCACTCCTCAACTCATACAAAGATACTAATTTGTCCCACAATGCCTTCGCGGATTCACAACTAGCCACATGGTGGAACACCGAATCATCTAAATATTGGCAAATCAACGCAACCGCCTTTTTGTCCATTTTCTTCCACTTTCCCTCATCCATATTCGAGGGCTTCTCCCCATCTCCATCAATGGGATCATGCAAATCATTGAAATATAGAATGTCCTCCATCTTCGGCTTCCATATACCCCAATTCTTCCCATTCAAAATAGTCATATTCGAAAACGTCATCATCCCTGACATCTACAATCTTCAATCCAACAAATACTCCAAGCTACGCGATGATCTGAGCTCTGATACCAATCTGTTGGGGTTTTATGCTCAACAGAAGTTTGACAAAAACGCCCAGAAAAATAAGATCTTTTACACCCAATCACTTGAAGATGAATTTGATTGAAAATAAACAACAACACAAAATATCGAAAATATGAATAAACTAGATTCCACCCAACCACCTCTTTATTGATTCACCAATAAAAAAATATTTACAATCGATCTCAACTATCGTTACAAACAATTACAATTTGAACCAATAACCCTACTGAGAAATAGGTAGAGAATATCCAATGGCTAAATAATTTGAAGGAGAACACTTAATTTGAAATAGCTAGGATGATCACTCTTGGTGGCTCTCATCCACACCTAATGAAGATGTTCAATAGGCCTTTTATAAGTGAATGCTTCATACCCTAGTAAATTTGACACCCAAATTATTTTCATATATGTTAAAAAACTATTTAGATAAACACCCAATATCCTTGCCTTAAATGTCCACAAATATAGCAATAATTCTCTCTTCATAAAATCTAGCAGCAAATCTCTCCACAAAATGTAAGATTATTTGATGCCAAAAAAATTGTAATTTGCGTATCAACAATTTCAACAATACACACACACATACACACGCACACACACACATACACATTAACTCTATAATCTTTCCATTCTCCACGTTGTGCTATTTCTTTAAATAGTATAACGTTGTTGTTGTAAATTGATTACAACATATTATTGCTATCGTTTGCTAATATTGAGTTCTAATGTAGTAGAAATGTGATTTATAAACTTGTGCGACTAGTTTATAATTGACTATCCTCAGTTTTATTATACTAGACATATAACAATAGTTCACTCAAAATTTGCATTGAACCAGCCCCATGCACTTAAAAGTGCTTTGTTCACTTGTTTATAGCTAGTTGTACTACCCTTTATGTTTAGTCTGAGAGCTGTTTTCTAAAAGCACTTTGTCATTTATTGCAAAAATATATTAAAACGAAAGTATTTGCTTGTTCCATTGCAAGCATAATATAAATATAAGTGCTTTGCCATTTTGATCCATGGTTGTAATAAAAAAAGACAAAATGTTTTACGTTCCATTGCAAATAAAAATACTTTGCCATTTTATTCATTATATGAATTAATTAAAGTAATTAGCTTGGTGATTAGTTTATATGATTTGTATTAGAGCAGTTACGGTACTTGTAACCATTAATGATATGAGAAAACCAATACACCACAAATACTAGTGGCGAATCAAAAATCGCTACCGTTATTTTACTATTATTATCGGCCGAATGTTCGGTGGTATATCTATATAATGATAAACCTTTGACTCGTAGTTATAAATCAAATGATACAAAAAGGCAATAAATTTTTATTACATTAAAATTTTAACACTGATAAAAAAGTAAATATAATATTACAAATTCTAACTATATTAGTGCTTAAATAATTTTTCTGGTTCATTTTAGGTAACAGATATATATTTCTTAACTTAGCGCAAATTATTTACAAAATGCGATTTTTTTTTTTTAATGTTGGGCTTTTAAGTTAATAAATCAAAATTTATATGAGCATAAATAGTACTATAGTTACTTGTTTAAAATGCAGTAAACCATCAAAAGAATAGTGGCTAACATCAATTAAAACTGCGAAAAAACAAAATTAATATGATTGATAAATTTATTGTTACCACTAGTTTAGATATTCTTTTTAAAATAATTATGTTTATTATTAATAGTAGCAAGTATTACCATTATCAGAATGATAACATTGGCACCGATAACGTTTGAAATTAGTTGGTGTTTGGCTTAAAGTGATATAAATGGATAGCCCGCGGAACAGCTGTTTGGAACAGACCAACAATCAATGATTCAATATGCCTTGTCAGTTAACTACCCACTGAAAACAGCAGAATTAGCGAAGTATACGTTACATTAAATATGAATCATGTCTAGCTCAGTTTAATTTTCCTTTTTAAAGTAAATAACTAAATATGATTAATGATTGGGCTCAGACTGAAGCAGGAGTATATATAACAAAAGGCAAGTGTTTGTTTTTCCATATTTACATGCCAAAACATGTTACGTGCTGTAATTGTCCAAATATGGTAGATGCAAGCTGAACTATTCTTAATTTTTGGAACAACAATGCAACAAAAACAGAAGTTTTTTTGTTAAAAAGTTGCGAAATAAAGAAAAAGAAAACAGAAATGTTCTTTCAACCGGTGTATTATCAACCGGCACCGCGTTTTTTCATCGGCTTTACCCTAGTCGATCTAGCAATGTCAAAAAAAGATGGGTTTCACTTTCTACTTTTGAAGCGCAATTCATGTAGAGTTCTACCCATTTATCTCACATTCGCACAATTTAACATAAATTTTTCGGGTTCATTTAGCATTTAATACGGCTCGACGGGTCAAGAACTACGCTCAGAAAATGGAAACTCAAACAGAGCATCATGGTCATGAAAAATAACAAAATGCTACTTTGTCCGCTTTTCATTTTGTCAAAAACTGCGGTAGAGACAAGAAAATAGTAGGCTCACCCCTTGAATTACACAAATGCTTGCGAATCCTGAATTCCGGATTTAGGCCAGCTTCTTGCTTTTCCACAAAAACGTTTTCGGGTATTTGAGCATTCTCCTAGCGCAAATCTCGGATATGTACTCGACATCCATGTAAATGGGTGGGTGGGTCCCACCCATGTGCACTTTAACCTAAACCCTACAAAAACTAAATGCTCAAAACGCAGTACTTGGACAGAAAACTCTCCGAGATAATAAAAACATGAAAACTTCGCTCCTCCCGTTACTCACCGTTCTACTCATCACCAGTAATCTCACGGCCATACTCTCCGACACGGACCCTGGCGACGCCCTCGCCATGCACGACCTCTCATCCTCCATAACCGGTACGAACTGGCCACCAAAGTCCGACCCATGCAGCTGGAATCTAGTCACCTGCACCGACGGTCGTGTCACCGCAATCCAGCTCGGCAACAAGTCCGTCGCCGGCACCCTTCCTGCCTCCCTCGGTAACCTCACTGCCCTCACCCGCCTCGAACTCCAGAACAACGACCTCTCCGGCCCCCTCCCTCCCCTCCATAAGCTCACCGCCCTGCAATCCTTGCTCCTGCACAACAACAAGTTCACCAAAGTCCCTGAAAACTTCTTCTCCGGCCTTTCGGGTCTCCAATCCGTCTACCTCGACGGCAACCCCTTTGATCCGTGGCCGGTTCCTGGATCTTTAAACGAATGCGCTTCTTTAGTCAACTTCTCTGCCATTTCTGCTAACGTCACCGGTGGAGTACCGGATCTCTTCGGAAATTTGCCAAGTTTGACCCATTTAGCTTTATCTCTAAACTTCTTATCGGGTTCTATTCCAGAGTCTTTTTCCGGATCCAGCATTCGATTTCTATGGCTTAACAGTCAAAAGGGACCAACTTTGACTGGCAGCATTGAAGTGATAGGAGCCATGTCTGATCTAGAAGAGCTTTGGCTACAGAACAATCAATTTTCAGGTCCATTACCAGATTTTACAAACTTAACCAATTTATACGATTTGCAGTTAAGAGACAACCAGTTCACTGGCATTGTTCCAGAGAGCTTGAAGAGTTTAAAGAGCCTTAAGAAACTCACTTTGTCCAATAACTTCTTACAGGGGCCAGTTCCCGAGTTTAAGAACCCTATTAAAGATTTAGACGTTGATGTTAAGTTGGAGAGCTTTTGTTTAGATAAGGTCGGAGATTGCGATCCTCGAGTGAATGCCTTGTTGCAAATAGTAAAAAGTTGTGGCTATCCGTTAAAATTCGCTATGGGTTGGAAAGGGAATGACCCATGCAGTGGTTGGGTCGGAATCACTTGTGGTAGTGATGGAAATATAACGGTGGTTAATTTCCGGAAGATGGGCCTGAATGGAACCGTTCCGGAAGATTTCACCCTTCTTCCGAAAGTGCAAACTATTCTGCTTTCAGATAACAATCTTTCGGGTGTGGTACCTAAAAGCCTTTCAGGCATAATTTCCTTGAAAGAGCTGGATTTATCAAACAATAATCTGTCCGGCGTAATTCCTGCCTTTGGCAAGAATGTGGTGGTGAAGACTGCTGGAAATACGAACATAGGTAAAGATATAGTAAACCCAGACCCGAACACCCGCACACCGCAAAACGGTACCGGGTCGGGTTCTGATGATAATGGTCATAAGACCAAATCTGTTTCAACGGGGGTAATTGTGGGTTCCATTATAGCTGTGGTTTGTGGGATCGCCGTTATAGTCCTTTTAGGATTGTTCGTGTACAAGAAGAAAAAGAAACATAACTCATTTGGGCGTGTTCAAAGCCCGAATCTTAACAATATGATAGTGCATCCACGTCGTTCCGGTTCCGACCCGGATGCTTTGAAGATCACCATAAATGGAGGAGGAGGTACGTCTTCATACAACACTAACATGATTGAAGCAGGAAACATGGTTATAGCTATTCAAGTGCTTCGAAACGTGACCAACAATTTTAGCGAAGAGAACATATTGGGCCGGGGAGGGTTCGGAACAGTTTACAAAGGTGAGCTCCACGATGGCACAAAGATAGCAGTGAAAAGAATGGAGTCTGGAGTGATAACTTCAAAAGGGTTGAACGAGTTCAAGTCTGAGATAGCAGTCTTAACTAAAGTCAGACATAGAAATTTAGTGTCTTTGCTTGGATATTGCTTAGATGGGAATGAAAGGCTTTTGGTTTATGAGTACATGCCGCAAGGAACTTTAAGTAGGCATTTGTTCGAGTGGGAGAAGGAAGGGTTAAGCCCTTTGGAATGGAAGCAAAGGTTGAGCATTGCTTTGGACGTGGCTAGAGGGGTCGAGTATCTGCATAGCTTGGCGCATCAAAGTTTTATACATAGAGATTTGAAGCCTAGTAACATATTGCTTGGGGATGATATGAAGGCGAAAGTCGCTGATTTTGGTCTGGTTAGGCTTGCTCCTGAAGGCAAGGGGTCGATTGAGACTAGACTGGCTGGGACTTTCGGGTATCTTGCCCCTGAATATGCAGGTATTGTTTCTTCTTATACTGTTATTTACATGAAATTTGGTACACTATTAGTGTATTACATATACTAGAAATTAAGGACTAAAATCATCAGTGAACACACGATCATACATGAGTTATGCTGACTGGAAAAGGAAGAGCTCATGTGTTTTTTCGACCTTAGGTTGCATGTTTTTGAATGTCAAATTTAAGATTTGAAACTGTAATCTTCAATAAACAGTTACATTTCCATTATTATGTCAACCTTATTTCTTAACTTTTAAACTCCAATGTAATTCGTAAAGAAATGTCAAGCTCACTGGACTATACTTAAATCAACTCAATTCATTTAACCCTTTCTCTGGAAACTACACTCAAATGTAGTTTGGTGAGTCAACATATACAAGGAAATTTGCAAATTTATTGTAGTTCACGACAATCACATGAATATAATTGAAGTCAATATAGGGGACCTGACCTTATGCTGAGAACTGTAATATAGATAAGCGATGACAAATTATGACTGCCGCATTGTATATATGCAATTTATACCATCAGTAAGACTATAAATTATGCAACTGCATATAAAGGCTTTCACAATTACATGAAGGTCGACTGTTCTTTTTTCTTTCTTTCTATCCAATGAAACAAAACCTAGACCTGTGATGAGAATGATTCTTGGTTCTTAGTGCATCAGTTGCAACAAAACAACTATGCTTCAACTATGTTTTTTTGCGTATATAAATTTGGAAAAATGCAATTCTTTTGATGTGGTGTTTTCCCCCTTTTTCTTTTATATATTATTATTATTATTCCTATGTGATAGTGCAAAAAATTATTTTCTTCATTTCAAATCAAGGATTTGCTTCAACAATTGATATTGGTACCATTTTTTAGCGTCTTCCAAATTTCGAAAATGCAGTGTTCATCAACTGAAATTACGTGTCGAAAAAGAAAGTACCATGTAATTAAAGTCCAACTTCAAATTTTATAAATAAATAAATAAACATGCTTGAAGTGGCTTTTCTGATGCATTTGTATTATGAACATTTCATATACTATCATTGATGGTTATTTGATATTTTCAAGTTACAACTACATTTTTTCCCCCTTCCTTTTTTTAAATTTGACTCACTTTAAAGATCTTAAATTTACAATACGTGCAGTGACCGGGCGCGTAACAACAAAAGCGGATGTATACAGTTTCGGAGTAATCCTAATGGAGCTAATCACGGGTCGCAGAGCCCTAGATGAAACCCAACCCGAGGAAAGCGTGCATCTTGTAACATGGTTCCGAAGAATGCAGCTTGCAAACAAACAAGAGAAAACACTAAAATCGATAATAGACCCCACCATCAAAGTTGAGGATGAGGAAACCCTTGCGAGCATAAGCACAGTGGCTGAGCTAGCCGGCCACTGCTGTGCCCGCGAGCCAGTGCAGAGACCAGACATGGGTCATGCGGTCAACGTGCTCGCATCAATAGCTGAGCTGTGGAAGCCAAGCGATGATCGAGAATCAGAAGACGTGTTCGGAATCGATCTGGATCTGACATTGCCACAGGCGCTAAAAAAGTGGCAAGGGATGGATGGTGAGGCCGGTTCTTCTTCTATGGCGTTCGATGCCGAGAACACGTACACTAGCTCAGGGACTAGGCCTCCTGGTTTTGCCGATTCTTTTACCTCCGTAGATGGAAGGTAGTGGTAACGGGCCATGCTTATCCTCGGTCTGTTTGTAGTTGGCAGCTGATGGATCGCTCGCTTACCGTCAAGTGTCATCTAACGCTCTGTTCGATATCGAAATGTGTATTATGTTTGGTTTATGACTTGAATTTTTTTTCATGCTGTTGTATAATGAGGTAGTTTTTAGTGTTGGAGAAAAATGATTTAGTTAGTTTTCACAGTCAGATGTATGTTTTCTTAACAGATTTTGTATTAATATGATTGAATTGAAAGAAGAGAAGTTGAATGATATTGGTTATGATAAGTCAACTGGTCGATAATGCAAGATTATGAATTACATGGAGCTCCAAGTATTGTATTAATCTGTTTCCTTTTTAAGATTCATTGATTAGGACATGTCAATTGTGTTCTAAACAACATGTTTCCTATGTATATTGCTATGTGATTGTGATTTTCTTTGTTTTTGGATGATATCTTCTCTTCTGTGGAACAGAAGCG
Source organism: Allium sativum (assembly GCA_030737875.1). Classification (NCBI taxonomy): domain Eukaryota; kingdom Viridiplantae; phylum Streptophyta; class Magnoliopsida; order Asparagales; family Amaryllidaceae; genus Allium; species Allium sativum. The sequence goes on from CM060912.1 coordinate 158,580,408, forward strand.
CTATCTATCTCTGCGATAATAGGACACCAATCAAAATAATTATTATAGAAGTGAATAATATTGTTCTTTTTCTTTGTAAACAAACCAGAGTGCAAACTGCTGTAAAGTATAAGAAAAGGAAGATGCCAGCAACATGCAATATTAAATAAATGAAGAAAGACATTGAAAAGCAAGTTGCATAATGTAAGGTTAGTAATATCCTTGTCAAATTGAGCTGGCTTAGTGTGTGGGTCTGTATCAACCAGATCTAACTGAACTGGCACTGTCTTATTGTTCCTTCTTATCCCAGTTTATCTACTCTCTTCTTTTAAAAATGGAATTTTCAATGTACGAAATTCATTTGCATGACAATTTATATTTCATTGCAGGATATTACTTTTCCATTAGATTCCCAACAGCCTGTATGATTGAAACCACAGCATAAGCAATATCTACAACAGTTCCAGATCCTGCAACAACCAAAGGGTGAACTTTTTGTCTACTTTTTGTAACTTTATCGTCACAGGGCCCAATAACACTAGCAACATAACACTTCATGGCATTCTCTGCACGTTTGTAGGCCTTAGCCGCAGAATGATATTTGGCCTCTTTAAGCATATGCTCGCCTTTGGAATAAAGCGATGAGCACGTCTTAAGCACTCGTTCTTCGTTTGGACTGTGCATTTTTATCTGCAGCAATGCAGAGATCGAGTTTCTGAGGTTAGTGATATTGGAAGTGAGAATATCAATAGCTATAGTTGCGAGTTCATTGTGGTTTGCAGCTGTGCTTCTTGAATCTTGGTTGAGTACCTTGTGGCAGTGATAGTTTGAAATGTAGTTTGATTCTACAAGAGAGCAGATATTATCGAGATCGTAAGCGATTGCAGTGTTCAAGGACAAGGCTTGAAACGTAAGAACAAGCGCCACGAGAGCGAGAAAAATGTTCGAGTGCCACATTTCTACTTTAAATTAAGCTGGAAATTCAAATTTTTAACATGATTGTGACCTATTAAGCATGTTTAATATGTATACGAAGGCACTGTACTTTGGAAAAGGGTAAGCAGCTGCATCAACTTTGTAAATTCTTGACATATTTTTGGAAAAGGATATACATCTATATCACAGCTTAGAAATTGTCTGTAATCCAGTCCTTGCTTTTACTAGGATTTTAATGGAAGGCAGCATTTCTTTCAATCGCTTCGAAGATTGAATGTTTGAAACAAGATTGTAAACTAAATATTCAAGTAAATGTTTTTAATGGTTCTGATGTAATATCAAATGCTTGAGAATATGGAAACTTGAAATAGGTAATGCTCATGTTGCCCAACCTGAAACAAACATATACAAATGCCAAACCAAATCGTCTATCCCCAAATTCCTCTATCCCTCTATATCCAACCAATCAGAGCCGCTGATTTTCACTTTTTTTGTAATTAAGTCTACTTCATCTCTCTGACTTAACTGCAAAAAGATTAAAATCAGAAATCCTGATTGGTTGGATGCAGAGAGATAGAAGATTATGGGTATGAATTAGGTTACCTCAAAAGAATTATTCTTGACCATCACATTGTGATGGCAGACGTAAATATATCTAAATCAAACGATCGTTGTATCTTTTTGGTGGGGAAGCCATTCAGATACAAAATCAAACAATCGGTGTATCTATTTGCATGTATATTGTAGGTATAAAATAGAAATCCTCAAAAAAAAAATTCTTTTCTCAACTTCCTTTTACTTTCAGAAAAACTCTCGGATATTAACGCTATTGAATGCAAAAAATGTTGTAACATCCAAAGATTCTCCGTTGCTTAGAGAATTATTTTCCGCGTGAGAAAGTAAGTGCAGAATGCACTAAATAGCATAATAAATTTATAGTGGTACGGTCGTAAGGGGCCTACGTCCACTTTGAAGGAGTTCACTGATATTTTATTCACAACAATGGATTACAAGCTATGAACAACATCTAGGCATTTAATTACAAGTACTTTCAAGCAATTTGGAGTCATAGTTGTCATATATGCATCTTAGGAAAAAGTGATTTTTGTACTTCTTCTTCCTCAAGCATTAGGCTGCCATTAATGAGTTCTTGGAGCTCTTAAGAGATGTCAAATCAGCAAAAATCCAACCCCTTTGAAGTGTGAGCAAGGGGGTATTTATAGTGGAAGGGTTAGGTGGGAGTAGGTAGAATTTAGGGACAACACAATGTATTTTCGTATCTCTGGGAGGTGGTAGCAGGAATTTCGGCTCCACCTTTAGCACGTTCAAAAAAATTCGTATCCCTCCAGGATATGAAATTTGTATCCCTTAGGATACGATATGCAGATCCCGCGAGGGATACAGTGTTCTGTATCCCTAAGGGATACGAGTTTTTCGTATCCCCTAAGGGATAGGGACTCGTATCCCCAGAGATACGACGTTTGCATCGTGCAGTGGGGTTCGAGTTTCTCATGGTTGAGGGAGTCAAAAACATCGTTGGCAAAGAGGGACAAAAATACACTGTTGAGGGATCCGAAGTTTTATGCAATTCGGGAGAGGGAGTTGGCGCTTTTGGACACGAAAAGGAGGGAGCTAAAGGCTTCGGATACTGTAACACCCTGTAATTTTAAAGAACATTAATAAACTAAAGAATACTTAATTAATTATTGGAAATTAAGTAAAATGGATTGTACCTTTGTGTTCGTCTCAGAATTTTGGTTCAGATAGATTCCAAGTTTTCTCGTATGAAGAAGATATTAAGGTTAGAAGTTTGTATACATATAAGAGAAATATAAATAAACAAATCAGTCCAGAATTTCAAATCAATTAAAAATTGAAGGTGGGAGACCAACACGGGATTTTGGCCCGTTGGGGGTCAAGCCACACCCCGAGGGGGTCGACCCACTCAAGGGTGTGTCGACCCTAGGGTGGACCCCTTGGTCGACCCACCCCAAATCTAGCCAGGTTCATTTCCTGAACCTGGGCTTGTTTCTTAGCGAAATTCGTTGGAAAATTCTATATAAAGGCCAACATTTCTATTGTTCTCTATACCTAAAACAATGGAGGCAAGGAGATGCATCCTCAACTTGAATTGAATTAGGCCATCTTCTACAACAACAGCCTATACATATACAAGAATCTCTTCTGCAACATCAGCATATTATTCTCTGTTCTTTAGATCCAATATTTTTGAGTTCATGTTACTTTTAGATATAAAAATTTAACAGTAACCTTGACATGTTAATAAATCAGATCTAAACCCATGCTTGTTAAGAAACTGATTTATATCTAAATAGTTCTACTATAATGACATATAATTTTCCATAAACCTATTATGTTATTCAATTATTACTACATGTCTATTTTTGTGCCTATTTCTGCTATATATGCCTATTTCTGTTCTTTTTCCTCTCTTATTCCTTTTTATTTTCCTAGTCTAGGCTACCTTCAAACCTAGGCCAATATCGCTGAAATATGTGTACAAACGAAATTGAGATTAATTGGGAATGATTGAGAATGATAATTTGGGGGCATATCATGTACTATGAATATGACTAAATTTGGGGCATACCTTATACGGTGTAATATGACTAAAATTGGGGGTGTATGAACATGTAAATCCATAGGCTTGATTTTAAAGATTAAGTGGAACATGTTAATAAAACTGTATGTCACTTATGTAACTTGTTTAATCTATTTAGGGGTTAAGTAAACTTGTTTAACATGTTGGGGTTGTATGGAAATTGTTAACCCATGTAAAGCTTAACCTGTTGAATTTATGTGGGGTTTAGGTTGTAGGACTTAATCCGTGGAAATCCTATTTGATTGGGGACACAAATTTAGGGGTTTGACTTGTGTCATATGTTTTGTAGGACCCATATTAGTCAGTAACCCATTTTGATATTAGACAGGGACTCGCACTTGGTAGGGGTCATGGCACACTTACTGAGCTAATTATAAGAGGTTCATCTGCGATGGGGTGTTCTGTTGGCGCGTTCCAACCGGGTCATGTGCGTGCATGGGTCCGGTCTGTCTGGGAAAATAAGACGCCATAACACCTGTAAATAGGTCTGTGTCCTTCTAGTGGTTGCCACTTTAGGAAGTAATATGCCCTAATGTGGGGCTGACACATGGTATTTACATGGTAGGGAGCCGATCGTTGGGGGTAGTAATTAAGGTACATCTAGCCCTGCTTATGTACCTGTTATTTCTGTTTGGGGTAAACCCGTTACTAGAAGTACACCTAAGTCTACCATTTATGTTTCTATTAGAATTATTTTGTTTCTGTAAAGTAACTAGAAAACGCTTAATTTGATATACTAGTTGTTGGCTAGCTTTTTGACCTAGCCACCAAAGTCCAAAAGCAAAGGAAATACGAGTCTTTAAGGGTCCGACACCTCGAGCATTCGATCGTGGTCATATCATCATCTCCGAATCGTGACACTCCCCCGGATCGCTGCGCGAGTATGCGACCCGATCGCCCCTCGTAGCCTCGATCTGATCTGTACCTGTAGCCACGAACCGTCCTCTCCTCTTCACCATGAGGCGATCCGATTCCAGATACCAAGTTGAAGGTCAAGACCGAGTCATTCACGATCCGAGAAGGCAGGATCTCGCGACACCTGTCCACAACTGTCATATTAACCAATTCTTCCTTAAGCTACGAACCAGTCCGAGATCCTCGAGATGTGGGCCACGTATGACCGCTATCCGCCTGAAGAAATCAGCTATAAATAGCCCAGAACTTGGCATTTTTCAGGATCTTTTGGCAGTTTTAAGGATTGATTCCACCATTACTGTCATACCACTATTTCATACCAGATTTACTTCGAGATAACTGAGAGAAATCGTAATTGTAAGAGTGAGTTTGAGAGAAATCATTGGTTGTACTAGCATCCAAAGTATAATCAATAGCATATAAAGTGGACGTAGGCTCGTTAACGCAGAACCACTATAAACCGTGTGTGTTTTCTGCTTTTTTCTCATTTTTCAGTTATAATTCCCTACAAATCGGAACAATTTGGGTGTTATAGCCAAATTTTGATCTAACATTTTGGTGTTTTCACTGAGAATTGATTTCTCGGCATATTGGATTGTTGCTCCGTTGTTTGGATATTCAAGTCCGAAGGAAACAGTCTCGAAACTTCACTGTTCAGATTTTTGAAGATTCCAGCGGCATCTGATATCATGGCCGGAAAGAAGTCTAAGGAAGTACGAGCTTCACAAGCGATTGAAGTCGCGAATGAAGCAGTTGAAGAAAGTGTACATGAGCAGGTTGAGGAGGGCCTCGCGGATCGCAGTGACATAGGAGCGGACCGATCCAAATGTGGCGTCACGAACCAGTCTGAAGGGGGCGCCACGATCCGAACTGAAGGGGTCGTCACTCGATCCCACGACAATTCTGTGAACCCTCCACCTAATGTTACCACGATCCGACCCCTGGGGGGCGCTACGACCCACAGACACAGGTCCACAGCGATCCGAAGTGATGACCAGACTACACCTCGACCTGGAAAGGAGGTTATGGCTCACTCTTCCCGTCCCGGTACCTCTGTTCGACCTGGCTCAAGTTCCCTGCGCATAAGAGAAAATGTTGATGACCAACATGACCCCTCTGCTCCGGTCACTGAAGGAGATCTCTCTCGCTTCTCTGAAATGTGGGATAGGCTGTTTGATGAATTAGCTGCTCAAAGGCAGCAAAGCTCTGTGCTGCGACAGAACTTAACTGCTATGGATAGAAGGCTCGATGATCTCGCAAGACAAAGAACACTCCCAGTTCGTCCACTCACCCCAGAGTACTCTTCTTCGTCAGAGGAATCGCCAAGACCTCCGCGGCGACCGTATGAGAGGGCTGAAAACATAGAGCAGCTCCGATTTGGAATCCTGCCATCACGAGAGGAAGAGGCACTTGGTGTAGGACCCTCAAACCGCAACTTGAATAATCGTGCCGCAACTCCTAGAGCTCGAGTTGTGTACAATCCTGTTGAGAATAGACCACCTCAGCCCCTTCTCCGTACAAATACTCATGGTAACAGGGGGCAACGAAGCCCAATCCGAGCTCCGGATTTCGTGGCTGTTCCTAGAAGAGAGATCGGAGAATTATACCGAGCGAGAAGCGCTAATCCCGAGCCTCTAATGACCAGTGCAAATGTTGCAGCTATGGTCCATCAAATCCTGGCAGATAGCCGTGGACAAAGGAATGAAGATTGGGGGATTGACCGCAGTCACACCCCTTTTACTGATGACATTCTAGACGTAACATTCCCGAGGCGCTTCAACATGCCTCAGATGAACCGTTACACGGGTAGATCTGATCCAATCCAACATCTAATGAGATATTCTTGGTCAATGACCGCTGCCGCAGCCTCTGACGCTGTAAAGTGCAAAGCATTCCCTATATTCCTGGAGGATGTAGCGTTATTATGGTTTACTCGCTTACCAGCATGATCAATTTCCAGTTTCAGGGAGTTGAGTGAAAGGTTCGTGGAACAGTTCCGCATTTATGCACAGAGGACAAAGAGTGTGATTGATCTGTTCCTTGTCAAACAACGACCAGGCGAGAGCTTGAGGGTGTATCTGGACCATTTCAACATAGCTTCCACTGAAGTCAAGGATCGCCATGAGCCAACTGTTGTGGCAGCACTGATTGATGGGGTAGATAAAGATACTGAATTTGGGAGATACCTGGCCAGCAAGCCACCTCATACTAGAGAATTGTTCTACGAGAAAGCAAATGTACGCTTACGTCAGGAGGAGGTATATGCTAACCGGAAGATGAAAATGGCAAATAAGGAGGAAATCCAAAGTAATATGGCCATCAAGCAAACCGGAGACAGCTCGGGGAAGGTTGAAGTCAATGTTGGAAACCGAAACCAGGGCGGCGACCACCAGTCAGGAAACAATGGTAACAACAGTAATGGCAATAATCGGAAGAGAAATCGGGGGAACGACTCCCAGAGAAGGACCCGTCCCAGGTCTCTCGAAAATTATACGCCAATAAATGATACTTTGGAGAATATATTCATAGACTCGTACAACGTTCTCCAACATAAAAGGCCTCCTCCAAGTGATTCGACGGAGAAAGAACTAGAGACGGGGAAGTTTTGTCTCTTCCATCAGACTCATGGCCAATCTACAAATGAATACCGTCATCTGAGAGGCATAGTTGAGAGGCTGCTCCGGGAAGGGAAGTTGGATGAGTACAGGGTGACTCCTAGAGACAGGGGGCAAGCTATTCAGACCCCGAACCAAAACCAGAATCAACCTACTGCCAGGCCAACTGTCCAACAAAAAGGAAAGGATCTTGTTATCAATACCATAATCGGAGGGCTTCACCTAGCCGGGCATAGTTTCAAGGCGATGGATCAGTACGTAAACGCAGCAAAGCAGCATCTTGAGGTAGGAGAGTGTAGCAACCCTGAGGACAATGTCCCGGTAAAGCAGAAAAAGATGATGTCAGATGACGTCATTTTCCGCAACCGAGAGAGTATTGGATTCCACGCTCCGACCGAAGATCCATTTGTAATCACAGTTCCTATTGGCCCGGCCACTGTTCATAAAGTTTTAGTCGATAATGGGAGTTCAGTCAACATTCTATTCAAAAATATGTTCGATCAAATGAACCTTGAATTGAAATATTTAAAGCCGTGTGAAGGATGGATCCATGGATTTAACGGAGCTTCAACTGCTCTAATGGGATATGTAGAGCTGCCGATAACACTTGGGGAAGGAGAACACCAGAGAGTGAGAATTCTTCCCTTCGTGGTTTTGGGTATTAAATTGCCTTATAATGCCTTCTTGGGCCGACCGGCCCTAGCAAAGTTTAGAGCTTGTATAGCCCCCTGGTACTTGTTATTGAAGTTTCCTACGGAAGCTGGTGTTGGCATAGTCAGAGGAGATCAGGTTGCCGCAAGAGCATGTTACATTGCAGAACTAAAGCTACTCCGTAAAGGAAGAGATATGGAAACTAAAGACGCTTCTTCCCCCACAAGGGAGGAGACGTCATAGCAATTAAAGAGAATGACTATGGGTGAGTCGCCCAGAGAACTGCCCGAGGATATAGATCCCAGAGAGGACGAAGAGACTGGGGGCAGAATAGAAGCTCCCAACGAAACGACTGTGGATGTACCGATCGATGATAGTGACCCAGAGAAGGTCTTGAAGATTGGATCCCAGTTGGATCCAGTTCGAGCTAAAGAACTGATGGATTTCCTGAAAGATAACTTAGATGTATTTGCTTGGACCCACGCGGACATGTGTGGGATATCTCCATCAATCATGAGCCACTCATTGAGCATTAACCTAAAGCATCCCCCTGTAAAACAAAAAAGGCGAATGCTGGGCCCAGAGAGGTCCGCGGCCTTAAAAGAAGAAGTTGAAAAGTTAAGAAGTAATGGATTCATCAGAGACTCAACCTACCCAGATTTGATTTCAAATCCAGTTTTGGTAAAGAAGGCTAATGGGAAGTGGCGTACGTGTATTGATTTTTGGGATTTGAATAAAGCCTGCCCAAAAGATAGCTTTCCATTACCCAGAATTGATCAGTTGGTAGATTCAACGGCGGGTCATGAGCTTCACTCTTTCATGGATGCTTATTCAGGATATAACCAGATTCCTATGCATGTTCCAGATCAAGAACACACTAGCTTCATTACAGATCTGGGATTATACTGCTACGTGGTAATGCCTTTTGGTTTGAAGAACGCATGTGCTACATATCAACGGTTAGTGAACAGAATGTTCTATAACCAGATTGGGAAAACGATGGAGGTATACATTGACGACATGTTGGTTAAGTCCAGACAATTATCAAATCACACTACAGACTTGGCAGAGATGTTTGGTATCCTTCGAAAGTATGGGATGAAACTCAACCCAACGAAATGCTCACTTGGGGTTGCCTCCGGGAAATTCTTGGGATTCATTGTCAGCTCGCGCGGGATTGAGATTAATCCAAACTAGATCGCAGCAATCAGAGGCATTCAGGAGTCTAGACAAATCAAAGATGTGCAAAGCCTTGCAGGGAAAGTAGCAGCATTAAGCAGATTCATCTCTAGAGCGACAGACAAATGCATTCCATTCTTTGAATTGATAAAGCGAGGAAAACGCAATTTTAAATGGACTCCTGATTGCATAGAAGCATTTCAGAACCTGTTGAATCATCTGGAGAGGCCTCCGATACTGTCTAAGCTAGTGGACCACGAGGATTTATTCGTGTACTTAGCAGTGTCGCCCCACGCAATCAGCTCAGCATTAGTAAGAGAAGAAGACAAGGTTCAAAGGCCAGTGTACTACGTAAGTAAAAAATTGGCGGCAGCTGAGCGCAATTATCCGAGGATAGAAAAGCTGGCGTACAGTTTATTGATTGCATCTAGGAAGCTTCGACATTATTTCCAAGCTCATCCTATCACCGTGTACACTGATCATCCGCTCAAGCAAGTTCTATAGAGACCAGAAGCTTCTGGGAGACTACTCAAATGGAATATTGAATTGAGTCAATTTGATCTGAATTTTCAGCCCTGACGATCGATACGGGGACAAGTGCTGGCAGATTTCATAGCAGAATTTACTGTCCCGGAGGATGACATAGTAAACGAAGAGGCTGACCCACCAAAACTACTTTTCGATCCTAGCGCCTGGAAATTGTATACTAATGGTGCTAGGAATGATAAACGATCCGGTGCCGGAGTGGTGCTTGAAACTCCTGAGAAACGACTAATATCCTATGCTATCCGGTTGGAATTTCGCGCCACTAACAACGACTCTGAATATGAAGCCCTGGTTGCCGGGCTGAGGAACGCAAAGGAATTAGAGATCGCGAAGCTGGACATATTTTGTGATTCCAAGTTGGTTGTAAATCAGGTCATTGGAAAGTTCCGAGCTAAGAGCCCAAGATTGATTTCGTATTTGGAGAAAGTGAAGGAGTTGCTGACTGGCTTTGATCACTACAGTATATCTCATATTCCGCGGTCAGAGAACCAACAGGCGGACAAGTTAGCGAAGATGGCTAGTTCCGACGATCCTGAAGAAGCCAGGCTAGCCCCAGTTGAAGTACTTCAGTTCCCTAGCATAGGTCAGATGGAAATTGATCTGATACTAGAGACTGAGCCAGAAAGGGAGTCATGGATGACCCCTCTAAAGAATTACTTGATGAATGGAACGCTTCCGACCAAGAAGAGCGAGAGGCGTAAAATAATCCGTAAAGCTTCCCGATACGTTCTACAAGGCGAACTCCTGTACAGACAGGGATTTTCGATGCCTCTTCTCCGGTGTATAGCCCATGACGACATCAAGTGTGTACTGAAGTAAGTACATGAGGGTGAATGGGGTGACCATACTGGAGGACAAACATTGGCAAAAAAGGTGTTGCGGTATGGTTACTTCTGGCCTACCATAAACAAAGATGCGGCAAAATATGCACGACGTTGTGATGCATGCCAAAGATTTTCATAAATTCCCAGGGCACCTCCTGGCCAGTTAAAGACATTGGCGAGTCCATGGCCTTTCACTACGTGGGGAATTGATATCATCGGAAGCCTCCCTATAGCGAAGGGCGGAGCAAAGTTCGTTATTGTAGCTGTAGACTACTTCACCAAATGGGTCGAGGTTGAGCCGTTAACTATAATCACAACCAAGCGAGTGATTAATTTCGTTGTTAGGAACATTGTTTGCCGGTTTGGTATCCCGAAGATCGTCATAACTGACAATGGAACCCAGTTTGATAGCAACGAGTTTAGGGACTTCTGCCAGAAGTACCACATCGAGAAACGGCACACCTCTGTGGCACATCCTCAGTCGAACGGACATGTCAAAGCAGCAAATAAAATGATTAAGTCCATTATCAAAAGAAAATTGAAGCGGGCCAAAGCCATGTGGGTCGATGAATTACCCTTGGCATTATGGGCCTATAGGACAACGTATAAATCAGCGACATGCCATACCCCCTTCTCTCTCGCATTTGGAGCAGAGGCAGTCATCCCGGTTGAGCTAAAAGTACCATCTCACCAAGTCATTTACTACGATCCGATGGCTAATAACGAGTCGCTCCTTGAATCACTAGATACAATAGAGGAGAAGAGGGATGAAGCAGACCTGCGTGCCTTGAGACACAAGCAACAGGTCGCTAGATACTACAACAAAAGAGTTCGAGCCCGAACCTTTGAACCCGGAGACATGAATCTGAAGCGTGTCTTTCCACCCCCAACTCATATGGGTGCGAAGTAGGAAGGACCATACTCCGTTCTATGAAGGCTTGATAATGGAACCTTCAAGCTAGCAACCGTAGATGGAGAAGAAATCCCCAGAGTGTGGAATGCCCAACATTTGCGGCCCTATCTGATGTAAAGTTGTCAGATTTACCCTTTTGTTTCATAGGACCATGTAAAAGGCATGACTTGCCTAGAATAGTCCAATGTTTTGAGCAAAGGATTATAAAGTGGACGTAGGTCACGATTCGACCGAACCACTATAAAAATGTTGTGTGTCGTTTACCTTTATTGGCACTATTATTTATCTGCTCTTCTATCTTTATAAAGTTTGCTGTAAAACCATATAGTGATCACAGAAACGTGTAATTCTAAGTGCCTTCCATCAGAATGGAGAGTAATCCGCAGCCAGAACGCTGAAGGTGTTATAAAGTGAATCACACCATTGATTGCACTCTAACTCTCCAGAGCCGAGAGAGAACGTAAAGGACGCGAAAATAACGTCCACATGGCAAGGCGACGCACCATGATAAGAACCGCCTTGACAGGACTCTAACCTTGGCGACTGCCAGGAGAGTATAAAAGCGTCTATGATTAAGCGCTGAGAAAGAGCTCTTACCCCGCTGAAGGATCGGGGGGCGACTGAACAGCTGAGCTCGAACTTTAACCTTGGCGACTGCCAGGAGAGTATAAAGGCGTCTATGATTAAGCGCTGAGAAAGAGCTCTTACCCCGCTGAAGGATCGGGGGGCGACTGAACAGCTGAGCTCGAACTCTAACCTTGGCGACTGCCAGGAGAGTATAAAGGCGTCTATGATTAAGCGCTGAGAAAGAGATCTTACCCCGCTGAAGGATCGGGGGCGACTGAACAGATGAGCTCGAACTCTAACCTTGGCAACTGCCAGGAGAGTATAAAGGCGTCTATGATTAAGCGCTGAGAAGGATGCTGGAGACTCAACACCCCCAGAATTTCTGCCCCGCCGAAGGATCGGTGAGCGGATCATGGTACGAGTTCGAACTTTAACCCGCTGATGGATCGGGAAAGTATAGAGGTACCGGAGATTTGGCGCCTCAAGGACTATAATCCTACTAAAAATTCCAAGTCCCCCATATTCAGAGATAGGGGGCAACGTGCGTAGAAATTTTTAAATTTTTTCTGTCGCTTGAAGGATTTGTAATATAATTTCAACTTGATTATAGTCAAATGACTCGTGACTAAGTGTGAAGAGTTTATTGAATGCAGGTACACGATGATGCAAAAGAAATAAACTTTCATTCATAAACTGCAAGCTTACAAGATAAAGAGGAACCTAAACAAAAGTGAGGGCCATTCTCACAATTACATTTCATGGCCAGTGGAAAGCCTACAAACGACTACATCCTACTTATGCTTGGGAGACGGCTTGAATTTTTTCTCCTTCTTCTGCTGTTCCAGTTCTGCCTTGCCAGCATCAGATTGATCACTCATCTTTCTTTTTCTTTTGTCAATAAGGGGAGCTGAGGGATCATCAGAAGACTGAGAAGCAAGCTGTTTGGTAATTGATTTGGGTTGGAGTTTTAGTACCAACCCAGTTTTGGGATTAAACTCCGAGATCGGAGGCACATGCAAAGGCTCTTGCTCATCTTTTTTCAAGGCCAGCTATTTTGCTTGCCTAGCCTTCCTTTCAGCCAAGGTTTCCTCATCATCGCCTTTGATTTCTTTGGTAATGGTGACTTCTTCTTCATCGTCTTCGTGGTGCCCGTCCATATCTCTCAAAGCCTCGATGGGCTCAGCATCTCGGGAAATATTAGCACTGGGTGCGAGAATGACTTTCTCCGTTGTCGCACCTTCGGACTGCTTGGGAGCGTCAGTACTAGCACTTGGCGGGATGACAATCTTCTCCGCCTCTGTCTTCTTCTCAGTGTCCTTATCGGCTGGCCCACCACCTGTAACATGAGAAACAAATGTTATTTCAGGAGAGAATGCAGTTTGCTTAGTTGATTGTTTCGGCAAGACGGCGACAAGTGACGATTGCTTTGACAAATTGCGGAGAGAATATAGAGATACTTTCCGCCGATCCTCCATCCAAGCTAGCAACAGAAGCTCCGACAACTGCAGGAGTCGGACCCAGAGGAATCAATGGATCATCGGGACTGTATTCCTCAATTTTGGAGGCCTTGGGCTCTGCAGCTGAGCTCGAGCCTTCTTCAATTTTATTTTTGCCCTTGGCCAGAGTTTTCACCTTATCCATCTCTTCTTGGAGTAGGCGTCTGCCTTTCTCTAAATCCTCGGGTTCGTTATCCTTAAGAATGGTCCGCATCAACTCATTCTCATCAATCTCGTCGACTCCTAATCGCCGTTTCTCGCCTTGGACGATTGCATCCCATATGTTGGCTAAAGTGACATGGTAGTCCGGGATCCAGGAGATGTTATGGGTCTTGATGACCTGGCCAAGGAAGTCAAACAACATTTCTTCAAATCCTTCAATATCTTTCTCTCTCTCGAGGAGCTTTTTTAGAAGCAGTAGCCATTTCAATGGCACTTTCCACATTATTTTCAGCAAGAACTACGCGCTTCTTTGCTTGCGCGAGTTGATCATTCAGAATCGCCCTCTATTTCTCAGCCAGAGCTAAACTATCTTTCAAGCTTTTCTTTCTCCCAAGCAGCTTTTTCAGCTTCGAAATGGTCCTGTGCTGTTTTCAGTTCGGTGTTGGCCATCTTGAGATCTTCCACCTCCTTCTTCAATAACACACGCTCTTTGCTGTTAGAATCGAGCACATTATGAAAACGTTGCCTGGCCTCCTCCAGCTCTGTCTTGTAATTTTTAGCATCTCGTTGAGCAAAGGCAAGCAGAGATTGTGCATCTTCCAAGTCCTTTTCCATTTTCACCCTGGCCCTGTCATTGTTATCTATCCTTACTTTGGACCTGTGCGCTTCCATTTCTAGCGTTCGGATAGCGTCTGAAAGGTTGACAGCGTGTTTCTTCATCGCCTCATATTGCTTGGCTACATGGCGAACATGTCCGATGACTTCAGTATCCCAATTCCCAGGGACTGGTTCCAAAGCTGGAACGAACATCATCCTCTCAAAGAAGATATCGGGGAATTATTCTCGTAATTTCCCCAGCTTAGCTTGAGCCTCAGGACCATGGACATAGTCTCGTGCCCTGGGTGCACTTAAACTTTGTTGACTAGAGGGGATGATGTCAGTTTTCTCCTTCTTAGAATCCTTGTTTGGATCCTTATTTTTATCCTTAGGCTCGTGGTGTTTTCCCCCTGTAGGTGGCACTTGATGACTATGGGGCTTTCCAGAGGTTTGTTTTGACGGAGATCTGGACCGTGAAGAATGAGGCTTGTGAGAATCCCGGGACCGATGGCTGTCTCCCCCTCGGCTACTGCTACGAGCATGCTCAGGATCTGAACCAAGACATGGGGTGCCCGCACGAAGGGAACGATAAGAATAAGATTGTATGCGATTCATCCTTCCTGCAAATGAAACAAGCATATATTAGAACTATGAACATCAATAGTGTAGAAAGTGCCGTGGTGAGCGGTGCATGTGATCTGTGCATCCCATATAATCCCCTAATGGACCAGGGCCTAGAGCCAGGCTCGTCTGTGTAGCTTCTTTTTCTCCAACAGGGGCATTCGCTTCCTTGGAGGAAAGAAAGAATGGTTCCTCATCAAAGTCTTCATGAGAGTAAATGGCATCTGGCAGAGGAATCTTGTTTAGTTCCCCTATTATCTGCTCCTCCGTGAAATCATCATGAACGACGGGATCGACCGGTGGTGAAGCTCTTGAGGGAGAATGCTCTTTAGAGGCCGGAATTTCTTTAGGCTCGTCAGCTCGGATCTCATCTCCCTTATACTTATTCAGATCTTCATCGTCTTGATCAATGAGCGGTGAAGGACTCTTGTGGAGTCTAGTTGTTTCTATAGCCCGTGAGGTTCCCTCTCCCCCAACCAGAGGCACATATTTATAAGATATGTCGTCCTTGCCCCGTCCGAATCTTATATCCAGAAGACGGTGCTTATGAAGATTCTCGTCGGTGAGACACAACTTTATTCTCAAGAAATCTGATTCGCTTTTGAGAAGACGAGATAATCGCTTTTCATACACTGAGCCTTTTGTCTTGGGGAAAGTATGATTTGCATGGAGAAAAGAAACATGTGAGCGTCTTGATTATTCGGTCAAGTCACCAATCTGGAGAATTAAAACTCACTTGCTTTAAGCCATCTTTGTGCGCACCCCGCCTGCAGTTTTATGTAAAACCAATCGGCTTTGGGATCCCCTATATTGCTGTAACCGTCAGTTACGACCTTCCTGTTGACCACTGATTCAAAGAAGGATATATTTGGAGTTGCCTTGGAACGATGCTTAAAAAGGTAATAGAACTTTAAATCCTTAAAGGTAAGCTCAGTCCCCAAAACCTCTGGATACGCAACGGATAAAGTGTATAGAGCTGCATAAGCATTGGGGTGGAGCTGCATTGGAGCAATACGCAACCGCCTTAAAGTTTCGACGACGATTGGCGGGAACGGAGGAATAGCGCCTACCATACACATCAATCTACTAATGGTCATGTGCCCAGCTGGGGCAGAATTAGGTCTATCGTCCTTGCCTGGAGTTTTGACATCATCCCAAGATATTCCGTGCTTCAAGCATAGTTTCCGAAAGTTGGTGTCGTCCAATTTGGAAGCCAGACAATCAGTGAACTTAACTATATCCTTAGCTCCCGGAAGCTCATCGGGAGCCCGATCATCCGCCTCTTCGGAGGATGTATCGTCTGAAGACGTTGATTCTGCACCAGAGTCCATTTTGTAGTCAGGATCGGACTTATCCTGATTTGAGGTTGAAGGAAGCACGTTGGGTTCATGATGCGCCGATATCTCTGGTTCAGTGTCTTTCTCTGGCATCTCAATCACTTGTTTATCTGACATAGCTGTGTCGGCAAGTATAACGAATTAGAATACAACTACCCTTCCCCCCGTGTGTGCAAGTGCAAGTGTGTGCCTGTGTATGCATTAAGGAAAAGCATAAAGATAATAAGATCGTCGAGATGTCAGTCATTGTCCACTATTAAGTTAAATTGTTGTTCATTCCAGAAAGTTCGTCTCAATGACTCTAACCTAACTGTCCATGGGTGTACTAAAGTTAAGTCGCATTGTTTGTGTAGCAAGTAAATCAGATCGCAGAACTCCTCGAATCGCATGTCTCCTCGGATCGCATGTCTCCTCGGATCGCAAGACAGGGATCAGATCGCGAAGCATCTACGGATCGCAAAGCAAACACAGACTTGTAGAAAAAACATCAGCTCGAGTAAGAGCGCTGGATCGTGGAAATCGGAGGGATTGCTCGAACCTCTCGCGATTCGCCTCGATCGTCTCGATTCGAACTGACATTTCAACGTGGAAGCATTCGTTCATCCTCCTCGATCCGATCCGTCCCTGCTACCACGACCCGATCCGCTCTCCGAATTCTACTGCTTCGTCATCACCACGATCCGATCCAGCCTCCTCCTCCTCCTTCTTCTTCTTCTTCTCCTTCGATTCTCCTCCCTACTCACAAAACCAGTACCACCGCTCTCTCAAAAGTCACAGTTTTCACAAAATTCCACCAGCTCTTCACTCAAACCGACTGAAACTCAAGTAAAACGAAGATAGAGACGCTAGACTATGTTTTTTATGACATTACCTTTCTTAAAAGTGAAGAAATTTGGGTTTTTCTCTTTTGAAATCGGAAAAGATATGGGTTTGGTCAAAGCTTCAGGCGGCGGAGTGAAGAGAGAAGAAGAAGAGAAGAAGGAATAGAGGTCGGGTTTATATAGATGGGTTCGTGACCATTAATCTTCCCTTTTTTGTCTCGATCGAACCATGGGGGCCTGGTGGGCCACGAGTCCAAGCCCATCGGAGAAAGGGGGCACGACCTGCTTCACTGAAAACCCATCTAAATAATGGATCACGACGAGCCTCCTTTCCACGATCCGCACCACATAACGACGATCCAAACCCAATAACGATCATTAATAGAAGAATATGAACGAAGTTTAAAGGATTAAAAAAGTTTTACCTGACAATCACCCGACAATCTTGCGATGAAATCTCCAAAAGATCGCAGAAAAGAAGGTTATCTGACGAATAAAGAAATAATCGATGGTATATTTGGATATATATACTAATCAGGGAATGCAACTCTTTAAAACGACCCGACGATACGAACGAACGGGTACGACCTTTGATTCGCATCACTTCAGGAAAAGACAGTTCAAAAATTCCGAAGCATGTTCTATCCTCGATAAAACATACTTCGAGGGGGCAAAATGTTGGCTAGCTTTTTGACCTAGCCACCAAAGTCCAAAAGCAAAGGAAATATGAGTCTTTAAGGGTCCGACCCCTCGAGCATTCGATCGTGGTCATATCGTCATCCCCGAATCGTGACACTCCCCCGGATCGCTGCGCCAGTATGCGACCCGATCGCCCCTCGTAGCCTCGATCCGATCTGTACCTGTAGCCACGACCCGTCCTCTCCTCTTCACCACGAGGCGATCCGATTCCAGATACCAAGTTGAAGGTCAAGACCGAGTCATTCACGATCCGAGAAGGCAGGATCTCGCGACACCTGTCCACAACTGTCATATTGACCAATTCTTCCTTAAGCTATGAACCAGTCCGAGATCCTCGGGATGTGGGCCACGTATGACCGCGATCCGCCTGAAGAAATCAGCTATAAATAGCCCAGAACCTTGCATTTTTCAGGATCTTTTGGCAGTTTTAAGGATTGATTCCACCATTACTGTCATACCACTATTTCATACCAGATTTACTTCGAGATAACTGAGAGAAATCGTAATTGTAAGAGTGAGTTTGAGAGAAATCATTGGTTGTACTAGCATCCAAAGTATAATCAATAGCATATAAATTGGACGTAGGCTCGTTAACGCCGAACCACTATAAACCGTGTGTGTTTTCTGCTTTTTCCTCATTTTTCAGTTATAATTCCCTACGAATCAAAACAATTTGGGTGTTAGAGCCAAATTTTGATCTAACACTAGTATTGCTGCAGAGAAAGTAATTGAGAAGCATAGTTTATCCTGTCCATCCTATTTATACCTGTTTTATACTACATTTATCTCTCGTCCAGTTAATTTACTGCCTTGATACTTTTATTTCTTTATATGCTAAAAGTCACTAGACTCGCTAGACTTTATGTCTGACCCGTTTTGTTTCCTTTTCTCTCTCTTCCTCCCCCCAAGGTTCTCAAGGTGGGAACGCTCATGCTTGATTATGATTCTTGTAACAACCCGGATTCCGACAGACCGAATTTTTTTCAAAAACCCAATCTGTCGAAACCCGAGTTGGGCGCTCTGGTATCCTGCAGAAAAAGGAAGAGATAAAGAAAACATGTCAAAATTCGTAAGCATCTTACAGCGGAAGGAATTCAAAGTATAATATACTTTAAACATAGCTTTACCTTATAAAACAAACTGCCTAACCAGTATCCAAAGCTTTTGCCGTCTTTGTCATGAACCTAACTTTGAAGTATGTAATGAGGAGGGGGTCAGAACATAAGTTCTGTGTGAGCGGACTTAGAATAAACTTCTGTATAATCCTACATATACCATTCATTTATATTTTCTTGCTTATTAGGTTATTCGCGATATTAGCTCTCTAGGCTATACTCATGTCCCACTAGTAAATTAACCAAATACAACATATATGTAGATACCCCCAACTCGTATAATCCTTTCCATGCATATATAAAGTCCCTTACCGTATGTCGTACGGGTTTCATCATGTAAATCTATACTACTTTAGTGTAGTGCCACCATTCTCGAAATCGTTTGGACTACCACTCTTGATCTTGCTAGATTCCGTTTATTACCTAGATCTAATTTAGGGTTTTCTATCTAGCGCTTCCTAGATTCAACCAGGGTTTACGCTACCCAGGGCCACTGGGGTTTATGCTACCTATTGAACGCTTTGTAGATCCGACCAGGGTTTATGCTACCTAAGGCCACTAGGGTTAATGCTACCTATCGAACAATGCCCCTTAGTCTAGGACACACTACCCAGAACGATATATGTTCCTACACTTTACGTCCCAATCGTGTCGTTAAACATGCTAGATATCTAGTTGCACATGTCCTCTATATGTGCGGCCCAAGTCCTGTGGCAGGGCTAATCAGGAAACATGGATCTCAGTCGGGAGCTTTAAGTTATCTACCGATGCAAATGCTAAGGTCTGTTTTATCTGTATGTGGCTATGGTCCCACTTGACCCCTCCCTCAACTAATGAAACGCACCCAAGAAAATCAAGAATGAGAACTATACGCAGGCCTTCTATGCCCCCACAAACCTATTGGCCACCCTCACCCATAACTAGATAGCAAAGTATACGGTCTTTTGGAGTTCTCCACCTTTCCGCTTGCGTATCACGATTGACTAAAGATGGTAGGTAGACGACGACGTGCTATCACAGGGATAAACAAGATATCGCCGCCTCTCGCTGACCCATCCTAGTCTTTAGGTTGCTTATATTGCAACCAAGGCATACCCTTGGCTCTTCTAACATAGACCTTAACCTCTGTGAGCCAAGGAGGATCATTTGCAACCTCACAGAGGGATACCATGAGTACCCTCACGTCCCCTCGAAGCCACGTGCTTCGTAACCCAGTTCGTTGGAGCCTTCTTCATGATCAGATCGACGTTCGCTCCTCCTCGTGTTCTACTTGGCTTTCTTGACTAAGGTTTACTACTTAGTTCTCTTAACTAAGGTTTACTACTTAGTTTCCTGAATCGTTAGCTTTCTTAACTAAGGTTTACAACTTAGTCCTCTTAACTAAGGTTTACAACTTAGTTCTCTTAATCACTCGTTTTCTTAATTAAGGTTTACAACTTAGTCCTCTTAACTAAGGTTTATTACTTGGTTCTCTTAACCAAGGTTTGATACTTAGTTTCTGTTACTTAGTTCTCTTTAACTAAAGTTTGTTACTTAGTTCCTTTTAACTAAGGTTTACCAATGAATTCAAGCATGACTTAATTTCTCTTTATCAAATGATAGCGTAAGGGTGTTTTCTCACATTTCCAGCTTAGATTAACTTATTTCATGGTATAAGTCGTCCCACCCTTTGAGTCTTGTATTACATCTTAAGTCATATTCATTTCTTATCCCTAGGATAAGTTTATCAATTATTTAATCTTATCATTCCCTACTTTTCCATGCTTTGATACTGTTATATTGGTTAAGTTTGCCCATGTGTGCAAGTTGACTTAGCCCCCAATTACGTATTTAATTCAACCCATGTACCATGCTAAATTGGTTAAGTGTTCTCTTTCAGTTCATGTTAACTTAACCCGTCCATATATCATGTCGAATTGGTTAAGTGTTATCTAGCGGTTCACATTAACTTAACCCACCCATATATCATGTCAAATTGGTTTAGTGTTGTGTAGTGTTTCATGTTGACTTAACCTTACCATACTAGCATGTGTCATTAGCATTAATTAATTATTATTGCCCAACCTTTCACATTAGACCTATTGTTGTGGTCACTGGATGTGCCGGTTGGTTCCGGGCAGGATTACACCACAACTCAATCTAACCTCGGGTTTCAAGCACGTTATGACTAACTTCTCACATTAGAACCTATTGTTTGCGGTTACTGGATGTGCCGGGCGGTTACGGGCAGGATTACACTGCAAACTCATTTTAACCTCGAGTTAGCCATGTTTCATGTTTAGCCAACTAACAATTCATGTCTATTCTAGGTGTCATAGGCCAATTATAAATTTACAAGCATGTTCATGTTCATTTTAGATATCAGATGTCAATTACCAATTCACAAGCATGTTCATGTTCAAGTTATGCTACTATTGTCAATTTCATGTTATGTGTCGAGTTCCATAATTACATAAAAACATGGTTTGTCCAACATATTCCATTTTTTTTTTTATGTTTCTAGGATCTTAACGGCATATCCAATATTCAAGTCTCAAATTCAAGCTTTACCGAAAAACCCCAATTTATGTTCATGCTTATAATCCCGTTAATAGACTATACCTATTATTGCAGTTCCCCATACATGTATTCCTAACAGATTGCTATCATTCCTCATATGTTGGTTAAGCTTATTCATATGTCAAGTGCTACTTAACCCATTTCTACTTTGCTTACACAACCATTCGTGTAATAATCTTTTTACCCAAATTGCCTAATTCATCGATTAAATCTCAAGCTCTTCCCAAATAACTATAATTTACGCACTGTTGACCTTGGCTCGAAGGTAGCCAAAGTTTCAAAAATAAAAAGGAAGAATAGGGAAGAGGAATAGATTAAGCATACAAAGATTATTTTAAATTGCAACATGAATTTTAACTGAGGAATGACGAACGATAATAATACTATTATGCATGAAGTGTATTGTAATCCCACTCACTGATTTAAGAACGGATCTTGAATTCTGGGATTTGATTTCTGAAATTGAAAAGCTATCCCTTGACGTAGATTATCAATCCTCTAATTTAGATTTGATTCTTAGAAAATAGTTGTTGAAGCCGTTGAGTTATCCTTTGATTCTGTATTTGAATTCTAACGAAGAACTTGAGCAACATAACCCCATCTTTGATTTGTTTTGATATGAATTAGGGAAGAGTATAGGCATAATGATGATGTGTATAGAAAACTGTAGCCTTAGGGGTGTTTATATAGGTGCTCAAGACCTTATCGTACACGCAGCGCTGAGTCAGCATTGAACCCAGTTAAGAAAATAGTCCAGAATCGCAGATGAATCTAGCCAAATCTTATCGTACACGCAGCGCTGAGTCAGCATTGGGTCCCGCAAGCTGTTTTGGCGCAGAAATTCGAATTTCGAATGTTTGAATTGTTTTGGCGTAGAAATTTGATTTTTGAACTTTTGAATTTTTGGAATTTATTTAACTGTTTTATTCACATGAAATATTCTTATATGTATACAATTACTCTACCGACCATTTTACGCGTATATATATACGCGCAATTTTCGTTTTATTTTCAAAATTCAAACGATGTTGCACCGTTATTTGATTCTTGCCATATTTCATTGACTGTAGCCTTATCTTGAATTTTATCTTTTGTATACATATATTTATGCATATATATATATATATATATATATATATTCTCATATACATACATATATTTTCTTTATTTTCTTATATGTACATTCTTATCCTTTCAAATTTTGAATTTGTATACGTATATATATATTTGCATGTTCAGTTGGCCCTCTCTAAAACAAAGATAAAAATTATGCCGCCGCCGGGGTTCGAACCCCCGACCTCCATGTTATTAATTCAATGTCTTAACCAACTGAGCTATAAAGTCTTTTGCTAATAAGTCTTAGAACAATGATAATTATTGTTCTCTCCTTACTTCTCTTTTTCATGTTAGTTACAATACTTAAATTAAACCATTGCTTGAATCTTTTTCTTTTATTGTTAATGCATTATGTTTGCAAATCAGTGCATGCAACATATTTACATTGCATGCAACCAATCCTTTCTTTCTTTTAATGCATGCATTACATTTTTCTCAGTGCATATATTTATTACATACAATCCTTATTTTATTCTTTATTTTATATTTTAATTTGTTTGTATATATACATATATATATATATATATATATATATATATATATATATATATATATATATATTTCTCTTGTGCGTATACAAACTTCTAGGTTTAATAACTTCTTCATATGATGTCCGTTTTACGCAAACCAGGTGTCTATCTTGACCATAATTCCGAGGCGGACGCAATGGTGATGTCCGTTTTACTTAATTCCTGATATTTAAATTAAGTATTTTTATTTTATCATCACTTCGATTACACACATTGTTATCGCATTAATTTCCTTACTCTTCAAGGTATGAATTAATTTTTTATTATACATCACCATTATTCACCTATCTATGCATATATACATATTTGTACATTTTTAATTATATTAAAAATGTGGGATGTTACATTCTCCCACCCTTAAAGAATTTCGTCCCCGAAATTCGATAAGAGTAAAATAGTTAATCCCTCGCAATATCCATCCATCCAGTGTGCATCCAATTGTTGCAAACATTGTGCACATGTGCAAAGTGAGATACATCATAGTAAAGTATGTATGCCTAATTTGGATCCACCTATATGTATGCAAATTTTAAAAAACCTTTCAAAACATGATGCTCACATCCTAAATATACTTGCAGTTCTATATGAATGCAATATTCTTGAAAAATCAAAATATTTTTCATCCAAGTTTTCCCATACTCTTATAGAATAAGAGCATGGTTCACCCAATTGTCGCATCCAAAACCCTATCAACCATCATTAAATTAGAAATTTAGAAAAATATATTTTTCTAAATTCGATTTCTTATGCTACAAAAAGATATAAAACGGAAGAATTTACATTTTTCGCTGTACCTTTTATAATTGCACTCGGATTTTTATATAACTATTCTATAAAAACTTCCTAATTTCCTATCCAAGCATAACCACATAAGAAAACTTTCCTTTCTCTTTCATCTTATCTTGGAATAGTTTCATATTTATTCATCTTTTTCTTAAGATTTCCATTTTTTTCCCGTCACATTTGTTACCTTACTGAATTTATTGCCGCTTGTTAGCTTAGGCATTTCTCTTTCGTAGCTTATTTGATTTAATCCAATTACTTAAGTTTATTATTTTAAATAAGCTTTTTCTGTTTTCAACTCAAACAACATCCTACACAACTGCTACTATGGGCCAAGAATCTTAGGACTTTGTCATCTCAGACAATTGCGAGTCCACACAACATGATCTACCCACTTTGTAACGACCCGGATTTCGCCCGACGCCAATCGATCGCAAGATCAATCAAGATCGTTCAAAACCCGCGTACGTTAACTTTGGGCATAAAACACATCAGAACAACAACACAGACTTTTATAACATCAATAATAAATGTTACATCAGAGTACAAAATATATCAGAGTACATCAATAAATAATACAGCGGAAGATACATTTACAATAAATTAAATACATTGCAGCGGAACTAATCTCAGCGGAAGACCATCAATATTCTGGACCAAGCTTCAGGTTTCAATCCAGGATCCTGCTTAACTATATCTGCAAAAAGCTACTCGACTGCCCGTGTGGAAAGAGGGCACCCGAGTTTGCAAAGTGAAACAAACTACAGGTCAGTCGTGGGACTGGTGTGAGAATTCTTAACTTAACTTATCTAATAAGTAGGCTAATCACAGGACCACGCCGCTAACGCGAAAACGGGTTTACTCCATTGGATTGCCAGTGCATAATTAAAGTAAATCGTCAAATAACGTAATGCTTTTTAAAAAAATGAAACCATTATAAGACCCAGGTCCCATCACACAATGCAACGCACACCAGAGGATAGGGTTTTACATTATAATGGTCAAAAGATGCTTGATACGTAAAAAAAACGATATTATTATTAGTGTGTATATATATATATATTTAAAACATTCAAATATAATATAAATCCTAGACGGCATAGGTACCATATACAATGTCACCATACTAGTTATACAATCAAAACCGCAAGGGCGTATTGGGAATTGGGTTTCCATCATGAAATCGAGGCTAGGGATCGTCCTCTTCCGATTCGAGACACTCTAGCAAATGCCTCAGGATCCCTCGCAGTGAACCCATGGATCTTCAGGGCCGGTCCCTACCTAACGGTAGTGGATTGGCAATTCCTGAACACACGTTTCCCGGTTCCTTTGAACCTATAGTATGACCACTTCCGGCCTATAAAAAACCCGAGGTACCTCAATCCAAAAACCACATAAGTAAAATGCTGGGCCATGTTAAAGCCCAAACACCACTAGCTAGAAAGAAACGTGTGCACTCCCTGCAGTCCTAATCCCGTTTTTGACTCATACCGGGGTGTGAGGCTCGCGAAGTCACGTTATACACAAAGCTATGCCTAAACAGGCTAGGCTTTGATCATCCGCCACAAGGCCTGCTTTTCAACAAAACCTTGATCATTTGCATCTTAGCATGTCACATTGTCAGACCCTACCATATTATTGATCATCTACCAATATATATATATATATATATATATATATATATATAACCTCTAAGCTCATACGTCTTAGAGAAGGGTGATAAGTAAAGAATAAATTCTTCACCACCAAACAGAAATATATAATCAGTAGCGTTCAACAAATACAGCATAAATGAATACAATGTCAGACACATAATCCATTTACAAGTCCGCTCTTGGTCTGAGCAAAACAACGTCCCGTCGATCTCCAAATGCGTTTGGACGATCATTACTAAATAACTTGCCTTGGGATGTACAGTCCCAATTCAAGATACCAGTCATCACCATCCCAACGATGTGAAAACCTTCGGTCTTCAACCACCGTCTTCATCTTCGACTCTTGATCGTCGTGAGGATTATTCAGAATGGGTTAAAACCGGTCTTTCTGAATAACTCGCGTATTTTGTGATTAAAAATCAAATATTGGAAAATCACACATTACGCCACATTTCAACTCTGAATATTCTTTTAATAAGAATATTCATATTAAAGGATTCTCATTAATTTTATCAAAGATAATCTTTGAAAATAAAATATTAAATCTTCCTTAAAAGATTTATTAAAACTCTAATTTTGATTTAATATCAAAAATTATTATTACAAGATCATTTATTTTATGGAATAAATCTTGTCTTAAAACGGGTTAAAGAACTAGTGTTCTTTAAAACACAGTTCACGATAAACCCACAAATCGAATTCTAAAATAAGGAATTTCACAGAAATCAAATCAATCCATAATCGATATGAATTTCTGTATCGGACTAACAATATACATGGAATAACGGCAAAGCCTCTTAAATTCCATATATAATATCGGTCTTCTACTACAGAAGCCCATCTCGATTATTACCAATCGAATTTCTACTTAATTCCAATTTAATATATTAAATTGGAAAACTTGATTTTTAGAAAATGCCTTTTTAAATCTATAAATTAGATTTATAAATTCCAAATAATAATTTCAATGTAAATTGGATTAAAGGACAAATGTCGTTTAAAAAAAACCGTCCACGATAAATCCACTTCACATCTCAATTTACTTCATATCATAAAGTATAATGGCAAATTCTAATAATCTTAATTAAAGGATTTCTCTTTAAATATTAATTATTATAAAGAAAACATTATTTTAAAATAATCATTAAAAATATTCTTTATATAAAAGATCTTTATATGGGAAGTATTCTTTATATTACAGATCTTTATCTTTTACAAATATTCTTTATCTTTACATGTACTTAATTAAAAATATTTTTATTTAAAAAGAATTTCTAAGGTAAAAGTATTCTTATTTTAGAGAACATCTGAATCGAAATGCGACCCAATCATTTACCATAAAATTTGGATTATATGGATTTCACACATATCATGTATACAACAATAACAGTATAATCATCAAGTCATCCATTTACATCCAGAGTGTAAATTCCACTGTGTAAGCGTTAAAATTAAATAATAACGCTCATCGCAGCCTGTCGATCTAACGATCAACATACAACTAAATAATGGGATTAGTGTATGTTAACTTTCATCCCAACACCCGTGTGGGGTTTCATCCAACAAACAAATAACAAATTTATTTGTGTACTTGGGCGATGTGTAAAAATTATCGACCCAATCACATAAACAAGTCGGGTAACTTGTCTATGGCAGTGTAATACACAATATATCACACGACGATAAAAATGCCTCTTTTATTTCTATTCTTTTTATCGCATGTAAAATGTAAATAAAAATGTAATCTTTATTTCTATTCTTTTATCCCATCTAAAATGGCGATAAAAATATAATCTTTATTTCAATTCCTTTCATCATAAATAAGTGGGAAGAAGAATATAATCTTTAATTCAATTTATAATAGGGAATACAAATAATAAAAAAAATATAACTTTTCATTTCATTCTTTATTTGCAATAAAGAATGCAAATAAAGATTCAACTTTTTAATTTGATGTTTATTTACATAGAGGAATGTAAATAAAAATTATAACTTTTCATCTCATAATTTATTTGCATTAAGGATTGCAAATGAGAATGTATCTTTTATTCTCATGTTTTATTTGCATTGAGTAATGCAAATAAAAATGTAATATTTGATTTCTAGTTTTATTCACATCAAGAAATGTAAATAAAAAAACAACTCCTTATTTTATGTTTATTTACATCAAGTGAAGTAAAAAAATAAATAAAAATGTAACATTGATTTTAATGCTTTGTTCGCATTTAAAACATGAAACAAAAATGTAACCTTTGTCTTTAAATAAATTTGTTTGCATCTAAATTTGCAAACCAAAAATGTAATTCTCATTTTCTTGTTTGTTTGCAACTAAAGTTACAAACAGAAAAATGTGATTTTTATCTTCTTGTTTTATTTGCATGATAGAATGCAAGTAAAAAATGTTTTTCTATTTTCTACGTTTCGTTTGCATTCTAGCAAGCAAACAAATTTTTTTTTTCATGTATTGTTTGCGTTGTGGAATGTAAACAAAATGTGAACTTTTGTTTTCATGTTATATTTGCATTGAAAAATGCAAATAAAAATGCGCCACTTAAAAATCATATTATATTTGCGTTGGGGAACACGAATAAAAATGTACTTTTTTTGTTTTATTTGTGTTTAAGAACACAAATAAAAGACCGTTTTGTTATAAACAATGTTACAATAAAATGTAATCCTACTCAATTCCCAAAAATGTATATTTTGATGTAACTCTTTTTAATGACCAAAAATGTTTATTTTGTTTAACTCTTTTGAATAACCAAAAACGTATGTTTTTGGTTTAATCGTTTTTAATTAACAAAAATGGATATTATTAATTTACCATGTAAATTCATATTTTATTTACATAGACAAATGTAAATTCTATCATACGATGTAAATTCACCTCTAAATTACATATAAAAATGTAATTTTTATCATACAGTGTAAATTCACATTTTTATTACATTAAAAATGTAATTTTATTCTAATATCTAAATTACATGTAAAAAAATGTAATTTTTATCCTACAATGCACATTCATGCTTTAATTTCATATAAAAATGTCATTTCTATTATGCGATGTAAATTCCTATATAAATTACATAGAAAAATGAAATTTCTATTATGCGATTATTATGCGATGTAAATTCCTATATAAATTACATAGAAAAATGTAATTTCTATTATGCGATGTAAATCCATGTCTTAATTACAAAGAAAAATGCTATTTTAATCATACGGTACAAATTCCCGTTTTAATTACATAGAGAAATGTAATTTTGATCATACGGTACAAATTCACATTTTTATCACATAGAAAAATGTAATTTTAATCATACAGTAACAATTCACCCTTTCATTACATAGAAAAATGTAATTTTAATTATGAAACAATTTCTTATTAAAATATATGCTTTTTAATCCTCTCTTTTTAATGTAAACAGTGCACGTTAAAAATATAATCTTCTTAATCCATTCTTTTTAATGTAAACAAATAAAAAAAAATATTTTATTCGTTGTTCAAATTCTATTGTAAATAGACAAATAAAAATAATATTTTATTTGTCATCCAAATTCTGTTGAAAGGTAAACAAATAAAAATAAGATTTAATTTGTTAACCCATTTCTGTTGTAATATAAACAAATAAAATTAATGTTTTATTTGTCGTTCAATTTCTATTGCAAAGCAAATAAATAAAAATAAAGTTTTATTCATTGTTTACATTCTAATGTAAAGTAAACAAAATAAAAATATGTTTTATTCGTTGAACAAATTCTGTTGTTATGTAAACAAATAAAATTAAGATTTTATTTGTTAAACAATCTATGTTGTAATATAAACAAATAAAAACTGAGATTTTATTCGTTGTCCAATTTGCATTGTAATGTCAACAAATAAAAAAGGTGTTTTTATTTGTCATTTAATTTTTATTGTAAAATCAACAAATAAAAATAAGTATTTATTTGTTGTTCAAATCTTATAGTAATATTAACAAATAAAAATGAGTTTTTATTTGTTGATCAAATTCTATTGTAATATCAACAAATAAAATAAGCTTTTATTCGTCGTTCAAATTCTTATGGTAATATCAACAAATAAAAATAAGCTTTTATTCGTCATTCAAATTCTTATGGTAATATCAACAAATAAAATAAGCTTTTATTTGTCGTTTCAATTCTATTGTTCATTTCAGAAAAAAATAGAAATTATGTTTTAATAACATAAAATAAATTTTTACAACTGGATCTAAAATAAATATGATTTAAAACTAAATTTAGATTAAATTTTCTAAATGCAAATAAAATTCAATAAAATATGAAATTTTAATGCGAATCTAGTACAACATGAACAACAAACATATTACAAGCCACAATCAACGATTCATACAATACATAACAATCCAGATCTAAATTAACATCATCACACAATTATTTTTAAGCAAGAAAATAAATTAATAATTAATTAAATAATAAAAATTTGAATTCTCACATTGATTTTTGCTGAAAATTCGACTGTCTCGGAATCAGCTATGGTTTGCGCCGTCGCGAAGATCTCTGAAAGACGAGTCCAACGCAACTGACGGTTCGCCAATCAGACCTCGTATGAAAGAGATATTGATTTTTAAAGATTGCATAAATTAAATATTTAATTAATAAAATAATATTAAAAAAATACTTCTTTCTTCTTCTGCGCCCCCCCCCCCCCCCGGATCACCCGACCACCGATCAGACCTCGCCACTCCGACGCCCTGCCCGCGAGCCACCCACACCCAGAAGGCCACCCAACTCGGCCTCCACCTCGTCTCAAAAATCGAACCCGAACCCGCCTTGCTTCAGTCTAGAACTCGTGAAATCCGGGAATCAAAACCCAATCTTGACTGTATGGATTGAAAGATCTCTCCGACAGCTTCGATTTGGTACCAAATTTGTCGATTTTCGTTGAGCGGATCAAAAGTTATGAGCATTTGAAATTAGGAGATTTCTGGCCTTCGGTTTAGGTGGCGGCTGAAACTAGGGTTAGTGTTTCGGCCTGAATATTTTAATATTAAATCTCGAAAATCATGCTTAAAAGGTGGATTTTCTGACTTTCTCTGATTTGGGCCTGCTTACTGTCGTTCTTAAGGTTTTGACACCTTCTGAACGCAATGGGAGAGGTCCCATGGCCCAATTCCAACATCTATACGACTTTTATTTAAAATTGCATTAAAAATTAATTAATTAAATATTGACCGTACATTTAAATATGCCGGGGCCACATACGACCTCAGAAAATTCTAAAGAAAATATTTTTAGCTTTCTTATGACGATACGAATCCAACAAAATTATTTTCATCGAATTCTGAGACTGTTTGAAAAATGGCTATTTTTAAGGCGTTTAAATTTAACTAAAATAGTCAAAACACATTTTCTCTCGCCACGCTCACATATTAATTCGAAAAATTCTGAAAATTAAAACTTAGCAATAATTTGACATTCCGGTTCCAACAAAAGTGGTTTCGTCGAAAAAGGAGGTCGTTTGAAAAATGACTATTTTTAAGGCCAATATATTTAAGGGTGCGTTTTTTACAGGTCCCTATTAAGGTTTTAAATTAGGCTCACATCCGGTCATAAACTTATTGTAAATTAGGTCCCTATTTTCTGAAACTACACAAAAAATATATTTAAAAAATATAAAAAAATCACATAAATTCGTAATTAATTAAAACAAATAATCCTAAAAAGAATCAGATCAAAAAACATCAATAACAACGTCAAAATAAAAAATTACATAAACACAACGAAATGCAGTAAAATGCATCAAAAGATGCATATAATTCAATTATATGCATACATGTATGCATTTATTTCAGTTTCGCTTCTAAACTGCAGTGTAAATGCATAAATGTATGCACATACTTTGAAAACATGCATCTTCTGACGCATTTATTTAAAAAATAAATACATACGTACAGTTTGTTTAGTTTTGCACATATTTTGACTTATATGCACACAAATATGCAATTATACAGAAAAAATACATACATATATGCAATAATTAAACAGGCATGCGTAAATATGTGCATGTGTATTCAAATAGTTGCATATATGTATGCAACTATAGGCAATAGTTGCATACATATATGCAACTATTTTTTTTTCTTTACGTGGCCTTCTGGAGATGTTTCCAGAATTTAGCAATTTTTTTTTAATGCCATAGCGCAATTTTTTTCTTTTCAAAACAGTAAAACGCAAAGGGTAGAAGCAAAACAGGCGGAACTTGGTAGAAAAGTGGAGCGACATCTCATTTTTAGGGACCGGAAACGTATGTGATACTTTGACCGGATGTGAGGTGAATTAAGTTTGGAAATAGGGATGTGAGCCTAATATTCACTATATTTAATATTAAAAATACATTTTTAAACAAATAAATACCGAAACTCAAAATATATAAGTGTTTATTGTTTTTCAATGCAGAAACGTCATTCCGAACTCAATGGAAGCCGTTTCTAGTCGAAATTCTTTCATATGTGAAATGTAGCCTTCCGGGCCATATATAATATATAAATTCTACAACGACCTTTCTAAAAATTGAATTGGCTATAACTTTTGATATCCACTATGAAATTTCAAATTTTCAGATTTGTTAGAAAGATATGGTTAAACAGATTTAAATATTTCTTGTTTCACTCAATTCTGATTTATTTTGAGTCCTGTACATTCAGTTAAAGTTTAAAATCAAAATTTAAAACTACCGCGCCATTTCTAACTCCATTTATATTTAAATTTAATTTATTCGTTCTAACTTCGACAGAAATAAATTCTAGCCATTATTATCTAAAATAAATAAACTTTATATTTTCAAAATTCATTAAAATTTTCTAAAATAATTTTTTTAAATTGGTTCAGAATTTGCGGGTTGTTACAATCTCCCCCACTTAAAATCTTTTCGTCCTCGAAAAGGAAATGAAGCTAAAGTTGTTTATTTAACTAGTTTAATTTTCATTCTTTAATCGTTTAATCATTTTATTAGTCGAATTCATATTCACACCACCCAGTCA
The DNA here is from genome assembly GCA_030737875.1 of Allium sativum. NCBI lineage: Eukaryota > Viridiplantae > Streptophyta > Magnoliopsida > Asparagales > Amaryllidaceae > Allium > Allium sativum. The sequence goes on from CM060912.1 coordinate 158,612,669, forward strand.
TCAATCAATTAGTTGATTAAATTTTCAAAAATATATAACTTATATATATTCAAAATCATATTTTCTAAAATCGAACTATATATAATAACAGGTACGTTAATTATGAATTCTTCTCTCTGACTCATTCTAGGGCATTGCTAACCCCATCTCTAATGAGTATTCTCATTCTAGGATACTGTTGATCCTATCTCTAATGAGTATTCCTATTGGATATTACTAATCCAACCTCTAATGAGTCTTCTGTTTAGTTCTAACGTTGTACCCCAAAGATTTGAGCTAACCTGAGCTCTGGTACCAGCTGTAACGACCCCGATTTCGCCCGACGCCAATCGATCACAAGATCGATCAAGATCGTTCAAAACCCGCGTACGTTAACTTTGGACATACAACACATCAGAATAACAACACAAACTTTTATAACATCAATAATAAATGTTACATCAGAGTACAGAATATATCAGAGTACATCAATAAATAATACAGCGGAAGATACATTTACAATAAATTAAATACATTGCAGCGGAACTAATCTCAGTGGAAGACAATCAATATTCTGGACCCAGCTTCAGGCTTCAATCCAGGATCCTGCTTAACTATATCTGCAAAAAGCTACTCGACTGCCCGTGTGGAAAGAGGGCACCTGAGTTTGCAAAGTGAAACAAACTACAGGTCAGTCGTGGGGCTGGTGCGAGAATTCTTAACTTAACTTATCTAATAAGTAGGCTAATCACAGGACCACGCCGCTAACGCGGAACGGGTTTACTCCATTGGATTGCCAGTGCATAATTAAAGTAAATCGTCAAAGAACGTTATGCTTTTTAGAAAAATGAAACCATTATAAGACCCAGGTCCCATCACACAATGCAACGCACACCATAGGATAGGATTTTACCTTATATTGGTCAAAAGATGCTTGATACGTAAAAAAAACGATATTATTATTAGTGTGTATATATATATATTTAAAACATTCAAACATAATATCAATCCTAGACGGCATAGGTACCATATACTATGTCGCCATACTAGTTATACAATCAAAACCGCAAGGGCGTATTGGGAACTGGGTTTCCATCATGAAATCGAGGCTAGGGATCGTCCTCTTCCGATTCGAGACACTCTAGCAAATGCCTCAGGATCCCCCGCAGTGAACCCTTGGATCTTCAGGGCCGGTCCCTACCTAACGGTAGTGGATTGACAATTCCTGAACACACGTTTCCCGGTTCCTTTGAACCTATAGTATGACTACTTCCGGCCTATAAAAAACCAAAGGTACCTTAATCCAAAAACCACATAAGTAAAATGCCGGTTCGTGTTAAAGCCCAAACACCACTAGCTAGAAAGAAACGTGTGCACTCCCTGCAGTCCTAATCCCATTTTTGACTCATACCGGGGTGTGAGGCTCGCGAAGTCACGTTATACACAAAGCTATGCCTAAACAGGCTAGGCTTTGATCATCCACCACAAGGCCTTCTTTTCAACAAAGCCTTGATCATTTGCATCTTAGCATGTCACATTGTCAGACCCTACCATATTATTGATCATCCACCAATATATAACCTCTAAGCTCATACGTCTTAGAGAAGGGTGATAAGTAAAGAATAAATTCTTCACCACCAAACAGAAATATATAATCAGTAGCGTTCAATAAATACAACAGAAATGAATACAATGTCAGACACACAATCCATTTACAAGTCCACTCTGGGTCTGAGCGAAACAATGTCCCGTCGATCTCCAAATGCGTTTGGACGATCATTACTAAATACCTTGCCTTGGGGTGTACAGTCCCAGTTCAAGATACCAGTCATCACCATCCCAACGATGTGAAAACCTTCGGTCTTCAACCACCGTCTTCATCTTCGACTATTGATCGTCGTGAGGATTATTCAGAATGGGTTAAACCCGGTCTTTCTGAATAACTCACGTATTTTGTGATTAAAAATCAAATATTGGAAAATCACACATTACGCCACATTTCAACTCTGAATATTCTTTTAATAAGAATATTCATATTAAAGGATTCTCATTAATTTTATCAAAGATAATCTTTGAAAATAAAATCTTAAATCTTCCTTAAAAGATTTATTAAAACTCTAATTTTGATTTAATATCAAAAATCATTATTACAAGATCATTTATTTTATGGAATAAATCTTGTCTTAAAACGGGTTAAAGAACTAGTGTTCTTTAAAACACAGTTCACGATAAACCCACAAATCGATTTCTAAAATAAGTAATTTCACAGAAATCAAATCAATACATAATCGATATGAATTTCTGTATCGGACTAACAATATACATGGAATAATGGTAAAGCCTCTTAAATTCCATATATAATATCGGTCTTCTACTACAGAAGTCCATCTCGATTATTACCAATCAAATTTCTACTTAATTCTATTTTAATATATTAAATTGGAAAACTTGATTTTTAGAAAATGCCTTTTTAAATCTATAAATTAGATTTATAAATTCCAAATAATAATTTCAATGTAAATTGGATTAAAGGACAAATGTCGTTTAAAAAAAACGTCCACGATAAATCCACTTCACATCTCAATTTACTTCATATCATAAAGTATAATGGCAAATTCTAATAATCTTAATTAAAGGATTTCTCTTTAAATATTAATTATTAACATTATTTTAAAATAATCATTAAAAATATTCTTTATATAAAGGATCTTTATATGGGAAGTATTCTTTATATTACAGATCTTTATCTTTTACAAATATTTTTTTTCTTAACATATACTTAATTAAAAATATTTTTATATAAAAAGAATTTCTAAGGTAAATATATTCTTATTTAAGAGAACATCTGAATCGAAATGCGACCCAATCATTTACCATAAAATTTGGATTATATGGATTTCACACATATCATGTATATAACAATAACAGTATACTCATCAAGTCATCCATTTACATCCAGAGTGTAAATTCCACTGTGTAAGCGTTAAAATTAAATAATAACGCTCATCGCAGCCTGTCGATCTAACGATCAACATATAACTAAATATTGGGATTAGTGTATGTTAACTTTCATCCCAACACCCGTGTGGGGTTTCATTTTACAAACAAATAACAAATTTATTTGTGTACTTGGGCGATGTGTAAAAATTATCGACCCAATCACATAAACAAGTCGGGTAACTTGTCTACGGCAGTGTAATACACAATATATCACACGACGATAAAAATGCCTTTTTTATTTCTATTCTTTTTATCGCATGTAAAATGTAAATAAAAATGTAATCTTTATTTCTATTCTTTTATCACATCTAAAATGGTGATAAAAATATAATCTTTATTTCAATTCATTTCATCGTAAATAAGTGGGAAGAAGAATATAATCTTTAATTCCATTTGTAATAGGGAATACAAATAATAACAAAAATACAACTTTTCATTTCATTCTTTATTTGCAATAAAGAATGCAAATAAAGATTCAACTTTTTAATTTGATGTTTATTTACATAGACGAATGTAAATAAAAATTATAACTTTTCATTTCATAATTTATTTGCATTAAGGATTGCAAATGAGAATGTATCTTTTATTCACATGTTTTATTTGCATTGAATAATGCAAATAAAAATGTAATATTTGATTTCTAGTTTTATTTACATCAAGAAATGTAAATAAAAGAACAACTCCTTATTTTATGTTTATTTACATCAAGTGAAGTAAATAAATAAATAAAAATGTAACATTGATTTTAATGCTTTGTTCGCATTTAAAACATGCAACAAAAATGTAACCTTTGTCTTTAAATAAATTTGTTTGCATCAAAATTTGCAAACCAAAAATGTAATTCTCATTTTCTTGTTTGTTTGCAACTAAAGTTGCAAACAAAAAAAATGTGATTTTTATCTTCTTGTTTTATTTGCATGATAGAATGCAAGTAAAAAATGTTTTTCTATTTTCTACGTTTCGTTTGCATTATAGCAAGCAAACAAATTTTTTTTTTCATGTATTGTTTGCGTTGTGGAATGTAAACAAAATGTGAACTTTTGTTTTCATGTTATATTTGCATTGAAAAATGCAAATAAAAATGCGCCACTTAAAAATCATATTATATTTGCGTTGGGGAACACGAATAAAAATGTACTTTTTTTGTTTTATTTGTGTTTAAGAACACAAATAAAAGACCGTTTTGTTATAAACAATGTTACAATAAAATGTAATCCTACTCAATTCCCAAAAATGTATATTTTGATGTAACTCTTTTTAATGACCAAAAATGTTTATTTTGTTTAACTCTTTTGAATAACCAAAAACGTATGTTTTTGGTTTAATCGGTTTTAATTAACAAAAATGGATATTTTTAATTTACCATGTAAATTCATATTTTATTTACATAGACAAATGTAAATTCTATCATACGATGTAAGTTCACCTCTAAATTACATATAAAAATGTAATTTTTATCATATAGTGTAAATTCACATTTTTATTACATTAAAAATGTAATTTTATTATAATATCTAAATTACATGTAAAAAAAATGTATTTTTTATCCTACAATGCACATTCATGCTTTAATTTCATATAAAAATGTCATTTCTATTATGCGATGTAAATTCCTATATAAATTACATAGAAGAATGAAATTTCTATTATGCGATGTAAATTCCTATATAAATTACATAGAAAAATGTAATTTCTATTATGCGATGTAAATTCCTACATAAATTACATAGAAAAATGTAATTTCTGTTATGCGATGTAAATCCATGTCTTAATTACAAAGAAATGCAATTTTAATCATACGGTACAAATTCCCGTTTTAATTACATAAAAAAAATGTAATTTTGATCATACGGTAAAAATTCACATTTTTATCACATAGAAAAATGTAATTTTAATCATACAGTAACAATTCACCCTTTCATTACATAGAAAAATGTAATTTTAATTATGAAACAATTTCTTATTAAAATATATGCTTTTTAGTCCACTCTTTTTAATGTAAACAGTGCACGTTAAAAATATAATCTTCTTAATCCATTCTTTTTAATGTAAACAAATAAAAAAAATATTTTATTTGTTGTTCAAATTCTATTGTAAATAGACAAATAAAAATAATATTTTATTTGTCGTCCAAATTCTGTTGAAAGGTAAACAAATAAAAATAAGATTTTATTTGTTAACCCATTTCTGTTTTAATATAAACAAATAAAAATAATGTTTTATTTGTCGTTCAATTTCTATTGCAAAGCAAATAAATAAAAATAAAGTTTTATTCATTGTTTACATTCTAATGTAAAGTAAACAAAATAAAAACATGTTTTATTCGTTGACCAAATTCTGTTGTTATATAAACAAATAAAATTAAGATTTTATTTGTTAAACAATCTATGTTGTAATATAAACAAATAAAAAATGAGATTTTATTCGTTGTCCAATTTGCATTGTAATTTCAACAAATAAAAAAGGAGTTTTTATTTGTTGTTTAATTTTTATTGTAAAATCAACAAATAAAAATAAGTATTTATTTGTTGTTCAAATCTTATAGTAATATTAACAAATAAAAATGAGTTTTTATTTGTCGATCAAATTCTATTGTAATATCAACAAATAAAATAAGCTTTTATTCGTCGTTCAAATTCTTATGGTAATATCAACAAATAAAATAAGCTCTTATTCGTCGTTCAAATTCTTATGGTAATATCAACAAATAAAAAATTTCGTCGTTCAAATTCTTATGGTAATATCAACAAATAAAATAAGCTTTTATTTGTCGTTTCAATTCTATTATTCATTTCAGAAAAAAATAGAAATTATGTTTTAATAACATAAAATAAATTTTTACAACTGGATCTAAAATAAATATGATTTAAAACTGAATTTAGATTAAATTTTCTAAATGCAAATAAAATATGAAATTTTAATGCGAATCTAGTACAACATGAACAACAAACATATTACAAGCCACAATCAACGATTCATACAATACCTCTGGATTAACATCATCACACAATTATTTTAAAGAAAGAAAATAAATTAATAATTAATTAAATAATAAAAATTTGAGTTCTCACATTGATTTTTGCTGAAAACTTGACTGTCTCGGAATCAGCTCTGGTTTACGCCATCGCGAAGATCTCTGAAAGACGAGTCCAACGCAACTGACGGTTCGTCAATCGGACCTCGTATGAAAGAGATATTGATTTTTAAAGATTGCATAAATTAAATATTTAATTTATAAAATAATATTAAAAAAATACTTCTTTCTTCTTCGTTGCGCTCCCTGCCGAACCCATATCACGCCATCTCCTCCTTCTGCGCGTCCCCCCTAGGATCACCCGACCGCCGATCAGACCTCGCCACTCCGACGCCCTGCCCGCGAGCCATCCACGCCCAGAAGGCCACCCAACTCGGCCTCCACCTCGTCTCAAAAATCGAACCCGAACCCGCCATGTTTCAGCCCAGAATTCGTGAAATCCTGGAACCAAAACCCGATCTTGACCGTATGGATTGAAAGATCTCTCCGAGAGCTTCAATTTGGTACCAAGTTTGTCGATTTTCGTTGAGCGGATCAAAAGTTAAGAGCATTTGAAATTAGGAGATTTCTGGCCTTCGATTTAGGTGGCGGCTGAAATTAGGGTTAGGGTTTCGGCCTGAATATTTTAATAATAAATCTCGAAAATCGTGCTTAAAAGGTGGATTTTCGGACTTTCTCTGATTTGGGCCTGCTTACTGTCGTTCTTAAGGTTTTGACACCTTCTGAACGCAATGGGATAGGTCCTGTGGCCCAATTTCGACATCTGTATGGTTTTTATTTAAAATTGCATTAAAAATTAATTAATTAAATATTGACCGTACATTTAAATATGCCGGGGTCAAATACGACCTCAGAAAATTCTAAAAAAAATATTTTTAGCTTTCTTATGACGATACGAATCCAGAAAAATTATTTTCGTCGAATTCTGAGACTGTTTGAAAAATGGCTATTTTTAAGGCGTTTAAATTTAACTAAAATAGTCAAAACACATTTTCTCTCGCCACGCTCACATATTAATTCGAAAAATTCTGAAAATTGAAACCTAGCAATAATTTGACATTCCTGTTCCAACAAAAGTGGTTTCGTCGAAAACGGAGGTCGTTTGAAAAATCACTATTTTTAAGGCCAATATATTTAATATTAAAAATACATTTTTAAACAAATAAATACCGAAACTCAAAATATATAAGTGTTTACTGTTTTTGAATGTAGAAACGTCATTCTGAACTCAATGGAAGTGGTTTCAAGTCGAAATTCTTTCATATGTGAAAAGTAGCCTTTCGGGCCATATATAATATATAAATTCTACAGCGACCTTTCTAAAAATTGAATTGGCCATAACTTTTGATTTCCGCTATGAAATTTCAATTCTTCAGATTCGTTAGAAAGATATGGTTAAACAGATTTAAATATTTCTTATTTCACTCAATTCTGATTTATTTTGAGTCCTGTACATTTAGTTAAAGTTTAAAATCAAATTTTAAAACTACCGCGCCATTTCTAACTCCATTTATATTTAAATTTAATTTATTCGTTCTAACTTCGACAAAAATAAATTCTAGCCATTATCATCTAAAATAAATCAACTTTATATTTTCAAAATTCATTAAAATTTTCTAAAATAAATTTTTTAAATTGGTTCAGAATTTGTGGGTTGTTACACACTTACTTGCTCTTTACTACTTAGTAGTCACTACTAGTCCTTACTGTGCATTACTAGCCTATACTTTTTCTCTCTTTCTCAAGCAACAAACCTAGGTTTCTCAATGCTTATGCATTCTACGAGAATTTTCCACTAGTTTAATATTAGCTAATCCCTGACTGTAAATTGGCATAACTCCCTAAATATCAACACCGAAGACCAAAATCAACATCAGATTGACACTCAGAGAATCACTCAACTCAAACAATCTCTAGTTGGTTCCAATTGTTTAATTCATATCTTTAACTTTCTCTCGTCCTTTTCTAGGCACTAATCCTTACCTGTTCCATTCTTTTTGAAACATGGTTTGGCCTCCTTTCTTTTCATTACATTTATCTATCAAAAATTAAAAGTGTTAAAACTTTGTTTTCTTCTCCAAAACTTGTTTTCTCCAAACCATAAAAACATGTTACAGAATAAAATGCAAAACATTTTTTTTTAAATCACAAAACTGGAGTAGACAAGGACAACTATCGGGCTTACATTGTTTCTAATTACAATGTTAATTTAACTACACGCTATAAGGTGCAGACATCTATTCTATTCCTACAACTTATTTTGTCCTCCCAACAAAATTTCTTCGTAAATCAATAATCAAATTTTTTTGTTAACAGAATAGAATTTTCTTTTACAAAACGCAACACTTTCTTTTCAATCCTTTCATATATTATAATATGAAAACTAGCGAGCTGTATATGCTTTATATTATGTACTTTTCATGAGAGAGTTCTTTTAAAACAAGAAATCATTGTTTTATCAAAGTATACACCACTTTGCTTTAAAAATCCAACATGCACTGAATATGTCCTTTATGTATTTTTCTTAAACATCAAAAATACTTTTAAGATTAAAACTTGAAAAACACCACAAACTCTTTTACAAATTCAAGTTCTTAAAAGTTTATTATTGGGTTAGACTCAAAGTGGGTCTTTCAACTCAACTAGGCTTTCCTAGGCACTTTCCAAACCAATTCTCTCAACTATATATATTCCTAATCCATTTTTCACATTTTAACATTTTTCTAACTTATAAGGTTTCACTTATAAACCCACTACTCTAAAATAACAATATTTTAGTTTTAATTCGTATGGGATACTTTTTTCTCCAATACCAAATCATATTGTACACTTTCTAACCAAACCACCTAAGGGTCTTAAAATTTCTAGGTTCATTCCTTTAGTGTACAAAATAGCTATCCCAACTCTTTCCATTCCTAGCGGGCTACTTTATGGATTTAGGTTTAAATATATAATACATTTATATTTTAGAAAATACAAATACGTTCACTCATTATCTCCCTAAGATCACTAAACCGAAGCTCTGATACCAGATGTAACAAACCGGATTCCGACAGACCAATTTTTTTTCAAAAACCCAATCTATCGAAACCCAAGTTGGGCGCTCTGGTATCCTGCAGAAAAAGAAAGAGAGAAAGAAAAAATGTCAGAATTCGTAAGCATCTTATAGCGGAAGGAATTCAAAGTATAATATATTTTAAATATAGCTTTACCTTATAAAACAAACTGCCTAACCAGTGTCCAAACCTTATACCGTCTCTGTCATGAACCTAACCTGGAAGTATGTAATGAGGAGGGGTCAGAACATAAGTTCTGTGTGAGTGGACTTAGAATAAACTTCTGTATAATCCTACATATACCGTTCAGTTATATTTTCTTGCTTATTAGGTTATTAGCGATATTAGCTCTCTAGGCTATACTCATGTCCCACTAGTAGATTAACCTAATACAACGTATATGTAGATACCCCCAACTCATATAATCCTTTCCATGTATATATACAGTCCCTTGCTGTATGTCGTATGGGCTTCATCATGTAAATCTATACTACTTTAGTGTAGTGCCACCATTCTCGAAATCGTTTGGACTACCACTCTTGATCTTGCTAGATTCCGTTTATTACCTAGATCTAATCAAGGTTTACGCTACCCAGGGCCACTGGGGTTTATGCTACCTATTGAACGCTTTGTAGATCCGACCAGGGCTTATGCTACCTAGGGCCACTAGGGTTTATGCTACCTATCGAACAATGCCCCCTAGACTAGGAAACACTACCCAGAGCGATATATGTTCATAGACTTTATGTCCCAATCGTGTCGTTAAACGTGCTAGATATCTAGTTGCACATGTCCTCTATATGTGTGGCCCGAGTCCTGTGGCAGGGCTAATCAAGAAACACGGATCTCAGTCGGGAGCTTTAAGTTATTTGCCGATGCAGATGCTAAGGTCTGTTTTATCTGTATGTGGCTATGGTCCCACTTGACCCCTCCCTCAACTAATGAAAGGCACCCAAGAAAATCAAGAATGAGAACTGTACGCAGGCTCTCTATGCCCCCACAAACCTATTGGCCACCCTCACCCATAACTAGATAGCAAAATATATGGTCTTTTGGAGTTCTCCGCCTTTCCGCTTGCGTATCACGATTGACTCAAGATGGTAGGTAGACGACGACATGCTATCATAGGGCTAAACAAGATATCGCCGCCTCACGCTGACCCATCCTAATCTTCAGGTTGCTTATATTGCAACCAAGGCATACCCTTGGCTCTTCTAACGCAGACCTTAACCTCTGTGAGCCTAGGAGGATCATCTGCAACCTCACAGAGGGATACCAAGAGTACCCTCACATCCCCTCTAAGCCGCTGCTTCGTAACCCATTTCATTGGAGCCTTCTTCATGATCAGATCGACATTCGCTCCTCTTTGTGTTCTACTTGGCTTTCTTGACTAAGGTTTACTACTTAGTTCTCTTAACTAAGGTTTACTACTTAGTTTCCTGAATCGTTAGCTTTCTTAACTAAGGTTTACAACTTAGTCCTCTTAACTAAGGTTTACTACTTAGTTCTCTTAATCATTTGTTTTCTTAACTAAGGTTTACAACTTAGTCCTCTTAACTATGGTTTATTACTTGGTTCTCTTAACTAAGGTTTGATACTTAGTTTCTGTTACTTAGTTCTCTTTAACTAAAGTTTGTTACTTAGTTCCTGTTAACTAAGGTTTACCAATGAATTCAAGCATGACTTAATTTCTCTTTATCAAATGATAGCATACGGGTGTTTTCCCACATTTCCCGCTTAGATTAACTTATTTCATGGTATAAGTCGTCCCACCCTTTGAGTCTTGTATTACATCTTAAGTCATATTCATTTCTTATCCCTAGGATAAATTTATTTATTATTTAATCTTATCATTCCCTACTTTTCCTTGCTTTGATACTGTTATATTGGTTAAGTTTGCCCATGTGTGCAAGTTGACTTAACCCCCAATCACGTATTTAATTCAACCCACGTACCATGCTAAATTGGTTAAGTGTTCTCTATCAGTTCATGTTAACTTAACCTGCCCATATATCATGTCGAATTGGTTAAGGGTTATCTAGCGGTTCACAATAACTTAACCTACCCATATATCATGTCAAATTGGTTAAGTGTTGTCTAGTGTTTCATGTTGACTTAACCTTACCATACTAGCATGTGTCATTAGCATTAATGTAATAACCCGGAAAATCTGGGCCAGTTTAAAATTTTTATTTTTGCAATTTTAGCGAATTTTGCATATTTAAAATAGATTATTTTAAATAATATCGACGTGAAATTTATTTTGAATAGAATTCGACGTATATATTATATACGTCGTCGTTAGAATATAAATAATTATATATAATTATAAATAGAATTGAAAATGGCGCGGTAGTTCGATAATTCGATTTCAAACTTCAATTGAATGTACCGGGTGCAAAATAATCCGGATTTTAGTGAAACCAAAAACATTAGGATCTAATTGATGATATCTTTCCAACGAATCCGAAAAATTGAGATTTCATACCGGGAATCAAAAGATATGTCCAGTTGAAAATTCTGAATAGTCGCTATGGAATTTAGGCCTTTAAAAATAGACATTTTGCAAACGACCTCAGATTTCGACGAAACCACTTTTGTTGGATCCGTGATGTCAAATTATTGCTAGGTTTCAAATTTCATAATTTTCTGAATCAATATGTGAGCGTGGCAAAAGAAAACACGTTTGACCAGTTTCAGTTGATTTTAATCGACTGGAAATTGGCCATTTTTCAAACGGTCTCAGAATTCGACGAAACTAGTTTTGTTAGGACCATATCGTCAATACGAAGCTAGAAAATATTTTTCTGGAATTTTTAGAGTTAGTATGTGACCCCGGTAAATTGAAATACGCATTCAAATTCAATATATAGAGTTACATGTAGATTTTAACGGAAACTGATCGAAACGATCGAATCAGTTTGCGATACATATCCCATTGTGTTCGGAATGGGGGTAATTAGCTATGGACGACAGGCGGTAGGCCTCATTTAGAGGTCGTATGTAAAAGTCAACTTTTTTTCGAATAAAATAATTAAATAAAAAAATATAATCCTTCTCCTTTTATCAGCCGACCCCCCCCCTTTCTGAAATCATTTTCGATTGGAAAAAAAAAGAAAAAAAAAGGAGACGGGATCGACGGGGGGGAGCCGCCGCTGCATCGCCCCCCCAATCGACATCGTGCCGCAGATACCCCCACCCCCCCTCTTCGATCGACGCCTGAAGCCCCGCCAGACCCCCCCTCTCGCGACTCGCTCTACTCTTCTACTTAGGACCCGCGACCCCCTCCCCTTAAACTGCCGCCGCCTCGAGAAGACCCCCCCCCCCCAGCGGCGCGACAACCGCCGACGCCCCCCTCTTCTCCTTCGACTGAAAACTCTTTCCCCCTTCCTCTTCTGATTACAGTGAGTTTCCTTTATTTTACTTTCAATTTTAGTTTATTTATTTCGTTTAGTTTTGTCTAGCTAATTCATATATAAAAATAAGGTTTAACTTCAGTTTAAGAATATACATGAAAGGTATAATTTTTATAGTATAGAAAGTATAAAAATACGATTTTTATATAGGTAGAGAACTAAAAATGTAATTTTTTATATGATAGGAATAATAAAAAAAAATGATTTTTATATTATAGGAGATGTAAAAATATGACTCTTGTTTATGTAGAGAATTAAAAATATAATTTTTACATGATAGGAATATTAAAGATAGCATCTTTATATGTGTAGAAAAATAAAAATTTGATTTTTATAATGAGATGAAATATAATTTTTTTATAGAATGAGTGATAAAATATAAAGGCGAAATCTTTATTTTTTTAAAGGCGAAATCTTTATTTTTTTAAAGGCGAAATCTTTATTGTAGAAAAGGTGAAAGATCTATTTTTGAAAAGGCGGAAACTTTATATAGAGAATAGCGTGATAAAATAGAATTTTTATCCATATAGCGTCGTAGTAAAAATTCGATTTTTATATATTGAATAGCATAGTAAAAATTCGATTTTTATATATTTAATAGCATAGTAAAAATTCGATTTTTATATATTGAATAGCATAGTAAAAATTCGATTTTTATATATTGAATAGCATAGTAAAAATTCGATTTTTATATATTGAATAGCGAAGTAAAAATTTGATTTTGATATATGAAGTGGCTACGGGCAACGAAGATGACAAAGATGCGATAACGATGAAGATTTCTATAAAAGAAGTGTCGTGAAATTGGATAGCTATCGGTGAGAACTTCTCACTCTAAACTTCTTTTTCTAGTTATATATATATATACTAGGATGCAGACGGTGCTTAGCAGCACCCGACACCCGTCATCCACAGACCATGGATGGCTTGTTTGTTAAATTGTTTGGTTGTGTAGTTGGTTAGTCTAATTGGTTTGAATTGAATTGTTTGGTGAAATGGAATGGATTTGATTGATGTGTGAATGGCGTGGGCCTTCACTAGACTGGGGATAAGGCTAGGCCTCGTCCCGTTTCTAGTATCGTGCCGTTATGCCGCCGAAATTTTCTAAAATATGTTAGAAAAATAAAAATATCATTTTTATTATGTAAATGAAATGAATAGAAATTCATGTGTTAAAATAAAATATGTTATCGTTAAAAATGGATTTTTTAACGTGAAAGTGAATAAATAAATATTTATAAACAAATCGGCCGATTTGTTTATATACACTGATTTGACTGATATTGATTGGGTCGATAAATTTTACACGTCACCCAACTGCACAACTAAAATCTGTGTTTGATTGTTTGAAACCCCACACGGGTGTTGGGATGAAATTTGAAGTTCACTCATCCTGATTGATTAAATATGTCGATCGATTGATTGACAGGCTGTTATAAGCGTTAGATATCTATATTTGATGTTTATACAGCGTAGTGCACTTTGGTTGATGGTTGATTATTTTTCAATGCTATTATATACGTGTGATGTATGGAAATCCATATAATTAACATTATATGGTGATTGATTGGGCCTCATTCCAATCGGGAAAATAATGAATGTTATAAAAGAAAATTCATGTGTTGAATATAAAAATAGTCATGTGTTGACGATGTTCATGTGTTGAGTAAAATATTTTAAATAATAAAAATTACATCTTCATCATATTTACAATAAGAATCTACTTCACAGTGGAGTCTAATTAAAATCAAACGATAGATACCATAGTTTTATAAAATATTTTACATAACAAAAATAGTCGTGTGTTGAAAGAAATATAGATTCATGTGTTGAATAGAATAAATATTCATTTGTTGAATAGAATAAAGAAGTTTTTGAAAAATATAAAGCCGTGTGGATTAGAGATGCGCTATTTTGACGTGAACGATATTTATATCGATTTTATTCGTTTTACAATGAATATTGAAAAGTGATTTCAAAATCTAATATTTTGAAATGAAATTCAAATTGAATTAGATAAAAATTGAAATTGAAATTTTATTGAATCAATTTGAAATGAATTCGAATCGAATAGAAAATGAATTCGATTCGAATTGAATAGAAAATGAACTCGATTCGAATCGAATAGAAAACGAATTTGAATTTGAATTGAATTGAAACAAATTTGAATTCGAATAAAATAGAAATGAATTTAAATGGAATTAAATTGAAATTGAATTAAAAACGAATCGAAATCATTTTGAATGAAATTTAAAACGAACTGAAATTGAATTGAAATCGATTTGAAACGAATTCGAATTGAATCAAATAGAAGGTAAATTCAAATTGAATTGAATTGAAATGAATTATAATTTGAATTGAATTGAAACGAATTTGAATTCGTATTAAATAAAATTGAAATGAATTCGAGTTGAATGGAGATCCAATCGATTTGAAATTGAATATAGAAGTTGAATTGTTTTTGAAACGAAATTAAAACGATTTATAAAATACGTTTTAAAAAGGAAATCGACGAAATATATATAATATATATAATGGCCTGAATAGAACGCGCCGCGCCGCGGTAGTTCGTGAATTTCAACCATTGACTTCGAATTGACGTTGCGGGAGATCCGACCGTTGGATTCTCCTAAAACCGGAACCGTTGGGTTCGTATCGAAAAGAGCTTTCCAATGAATATTAGAAATTTGAAATCTAACGGTTGGATTTGGAATTATGTCCAAATCAAATTCGAAAAAGGTCGCTATAAGTGCAGTTCGATGGCCGTTGATGGAAATCGACTGTACGGGCCTTGATAAAATTATTAAAAATATCTATAATTTGTGTAAAATCATAATATATGAATTGGAAAGAATTGAGCTGGAAAACTCCATATTTGATAAGATAAAAATAGATTTTTATCGAAATGAACTAGTTTTGAACTAGAAATAAAAATCAATTTATTTTTGAAATAAATAAATTGAATTTGAAAGTGATTTTAAATATAATCGATAATTCCAATACGCGAATTGGACTGGAGTTGAATCGAAATTATCTTCGGAATATTTTGATGTTGGATTTCATGACTATACAGATATTGTTACAGGAATTTGAAAGATATATTATATATCGTTATTTCCAATATGATATTTGTTGGTTTCAGAATTTGATATTGAATATAAGCCGGTATATTTTCTATTCAGAGCCACGTATTTAATATCAAATGTGATTTGGGTTTGTCGTGAATCGTGTTTTAGATGACATTGGTCCTTTAACCCAGTTAAAGGCAAGATGTTGATTTTTGAAAGGATTAAAACTAAGTGGAGTTTTAATGAATCTTTAATTAGATTGAAATGTGAATTGATATTTTAAATTATCAAATCTGAAAGGTGATCGGGAATGGAGTACCACCAGTTTTGCTCCAAAGCGATAGTTAAATCTTTAATTAGATTTGAATGTGAAATGGTAATTAATTTTACCGATAACACCGTGGTGTTAGATGTGGAGGATTACCAGTTTTCTCCATGGGATATATAGGTTGGGATTGGGAAATAAAATAAATAATTACTTCGGTGTGGTTCGTTAATCCCGACTAGTTTGAAATGATATCCAAAGGAGGATTAATGAATAAATTTAGAAAAATTTATCTTGGATAAAATTAATGGGAACCATTCCCTAAGAATGTGATTTTGTGAATAAAAGAATATTCCGAATTGGAATGAGGCGTTTGTTGTGTTTGTGTAACATTTGTTTATTATATACGTGGGTTATTCAGAAAGGCCGGGTGTATACCCATTCTGAATAACTGATTCGACGAGATGTCGAAGATGAAGACGGTGGTTGAAGACCGGAAGTCTTTACATCGTTTGGGTGATTACTGATGATCTCGATTGGGCTGTACACCCAGGATGAGGGAATCAGTTGGTGATCGTCCAGACGTACTTGGAGATAGATGGATATGCGAGGAAAGTGCCTCCGGTTTCGTTCAGACCCAGAGCGAACTTGTAAATGGATTGTGTGTCTGACATTGGATTTTATTCTGTGTTGATTGATCTCTATTAAATATACATCTGTTTGGCGGCGGAGAATTTATTCTCTTGCTTAACGCCCTTCTCTGAGACGTACGAGCTCAGAGGTTGTATGTCGGTGGACATCAGTCGCATGGAGTGAATTGCCAGTGTGGCACGCATAAGTGGCAATTGATCAAGGCTTCTGTTGAAAAGCAAAGTCTTGTGGTTGATGATCAAAGCACGGCCTATGTGGCGTAGCTTTGTGTATAACGTGAATTCGCGAGCCTCACACCTCGGTATGAGTCAAAAACGGGAGACGGACCGCTGGGAGAGCACGACGTTTCTTTCTAGCTAGGGTGGTGTCAGTGACCTACCAGCCCTGACATTTATATACTTTTCACCTGTGTGGTTGTTGGAATGCGAGGCGCCTCGGATATAGGTCTGTAAGGACCGGGAAACGTGTGTTCAGGAATTGCCAATCCTCAAAAGTAAGAGAGGACCGGCCCAGCCGATTCCAAGGATCATAGTGGGGTCCTGAGGCATTTGCTAGAGTGTCTCGAACGCGGAGAGGAGCTTGCCCCTTGCCTCGACTCATGACGGAAATCCAATTTCCAATACATGATAATTCGGTTTTATTTGTAGAACCTAGTATGGCGACATGGTGGTATGGGTCATTCATGCCGCCTATGATTGATATTTATGATTGAAATTGTTTTGACACTATACACTTATAGTAATATCAAAATAATGTGTTTTAAACGTATCAAGCATGCTTTGGCTGTTATAAGGTAAAAACCCTATCCTCCGGCTTGCGTTGCATTGTGTGATGGGACCTGGGTCTTATAACAGCTTCATTTTTCTTTATTTAGCATTGCGCTGTTTGTTCTATGCACTGGTATTCTTGGGAGGAAACCCGTTCCGTGTTATACGGCGTGGTCCCTTGATTTACCAAACTTTGAAAGTAAAGCTTTAAATAACTGTTTTAGTTCTCACACCAGTCACATGACTGACCTGGAGTTTATTGTTTTAACCTAAACTCTGGGTGCTCCTATTTTCCATATGGGCAGCTAGTAGTTTTGGTTTTGCAGATTTATATTCACAGGGTCCTGATTTACAGCTGGAACGATGCTCGGAAAGCTCTGTATCCGTGTATCACTTTCAGTTGTATTTTGTATATTTTTTCGCTGCTGTGTAATTTATTGTAATATATGATATTTGTCGAATGTAATTTATTCATTTATACTCTGTATATTCTTGTATCTGATGGAATTGTTGTAATAAAAATGAAATGTTATTCTGTTTGCGTTCTGATTGGTCCTGTTCTCAAACGATTAGGGGTTTTCGAACGGTCTTAGTCGGTTTAACGATCGATTCGGATCGGGCGAAATTCCTTACCGTCTCAATTTGGTATCAGAGCTTT
This sequence comes from Allium sativum, assembly GCA_030737875.1. Taxonomy (NCBI): domain Eukaryota; kingdom Viridiplantae; phylum Streptophyta; class Magnoliopsida; order Asparagales; family Amaryllidaceae; genus Allium; species Allium sativum. Next base: position 158,630,563 of record CM060912.1, read on the forward strand.
GGTTTACAGAGCTCGAGAACAAGACACATTAGAACCATACGAAATAATTCATCAGATATTGGATGAGTAATATCCAATTAGAATAACTCGTTAGAGATGGGATCAGTAGTATCCTAGAACGAGTGTGAAGAGTATATTTTCAAATGAAAACAATTTTGTTTTGAAATTTAAATCGTTTTATATGTATTGGATTATTTATTTATTTTGAATATGGACAATCCAGTATATAAAAGTTTTGTATATACGCGTTGTGAACGTATATTCGAAGTTTTAATATATTAGATAGATATAGGACCACATTCTAGTCGCCCGGGGATGATTCTACTGATGACTATATAGCATCAATAGTGTGTGTTCGAGTTTCGAAGGTGTGATTTTCTATATATTTCCATTGGACTGGTGTGAGAACCAAAACTTATATAGATAAATACATTGTTGTGAATTGGCATCAAAACATGACTTTTCGTATATATATATATATATATATATATATATATATATATCAAAATTATGAATTTGAAACGTTAATCCACTAATTGATTGATGTTTGTGTTGTTTGTTTATTTGTTTGCTAATTTTTAGCCAATCAGCCTAATTGAATCACATATTGAATTATATTGAAAATTGGTCGCATTTGCTTGCATATACTTGTACTTACATTGAACAGGTCATAGCAAGGAGGCTAGAGTAGAGAATAAAATTGTTTGCCCGACAAATAGGTACATATTTACTATAATTTACTCTTTTGTTTGGGTGATGATGATTTTATGAGCCTATTGGCTAGCCGCTTGGCTTTTTCTTTTTCTTTTTTAGATCAGAAGGCCTATATGGCAATTTCGGGATTTTCCCGTGGCTCCCGGTGCAGGGGAGGTTATGGCGAAATTTTTCGAAAATTTAGTGTTAGCCAAATTTTTGAATTTTTGAAAATTCTCAGAAACTGAAAAGTTGGAGAATGGAAGCCAAATCGAACGTAGAGTAGATTAATCAAACCACTTTCGACTTTGTTCCTTTTCGGGGACGAAAAGTTTTAAGTGGGGGAGATTGTAATAACCCGGAAAATCTGGGCCAGTTTAAAATTTTTATTTTTGCAATTTTAGCGAATTTTGCATATTTAAAATAGATTATTTTAAATAATATCGACGTGAAATTTATTTTGAATAGAATTCGACGTATATATTGTATACGTCGTCGTTAGAATATAAATAATTATATATAATTATAAATAGAATTGAAAATGGCGTGGTAGTTCGATAATTCGATTTCAAACTTCAATTGAATGTACCGGGTGCAAAATAATCCGGATTTTAGTGAAACCAAAAACATTAGGATCTAATTGATGATATCTTTCCAACGAATCCGAAAAATTGAGATTTCATAGCGGGAATCAAAAGATATGTCCAGTTGAAAATTCTGAATAGTCGCTATGGAATTCAGGCCTTTAAAAATAGACATTTTGCAAACGACCTCGGATTTCGACGAAACCACTTTTGTTGGATCCGTGATGTCAAATTATTGCTAGGTTTCAAATTTCATAATTTTCTGAATCAATATGTGAGCGTGGCAAAAGAAAACACGTTTGACCAGTTTCAGTTGATTTTAATCGACTGAAAATTGGCCATTTTTCAAACGGTCTCAGAATTCGACGAAACTAGTTTTGTTAGGACCGTATCGTCAATACGAAGCTAGAAAATATTTTTCTGGAATTTTTAGAGTTAGTATGTGACCCCGGTAAATTGAAATACGCGTTCAAATTCAATATATAGAGTTACATGTAGATTTTAACGGAAACTGATCGAAACGATCGAATCAGCTTGCGATACATATCCCATTGTTTTCGGAATGGGGGTAATTAGCTATGGACGACAGGCGGTGGGCCTCGTTTAGAGATCGTATGTAAAAGTCAACTTTTTTTGAATAAAATAATTAAATAAAAAAATATAATCCTTCTCCTTTTATCAGCCGACCCCCACCGTTCTGAAATCATTTTCGATTGAAAAAAAAAGGAGACGGGATCGACGGGGGGGAGCCGTCGCTGCATCGCCCCCCCCAATCGACATCGTGCTGCAGATACCCCCACCCCCCTCTTCGATCGACGCCTGAAGCCCCAGCAGACCCCCCCTCTCGCGACTCGCTCTACTCTTCTACTTAGGACCCGCGACCCCCTCCCCTTAAACCGCCGCCGCCTCGAGAAGACCCCCCCCCCCCCCCCCAGCGGCGCGACAACCGCCGATGCCCCCCTCTTCTCCTTCGACTGAAAACTCTTTCCCCCTTCCTCTTCTGATTACAGTGAGTTTCCTTTATTTTACTATCAATTTTAGTTTATTTATTTCGTTTAGTTTTGTCTAGCTAATTCATATATAAAAATATGGTTTAACTTCAATTTAAGAATATATATGAAAGGTATAATTTTTATAGTATAGAAAGTATAAAAATACGATTTTTATATAGGTAGAGAACTAAAAATGTAATTTTTTATATGATAGGAATAATAAAAAAAATGATTTTTTATATTATAGGAGATGTAAAAATATGACTCTTGTTTATGTAGAGAATTAAAAATATAATTTTTACATGATAGGAATATTAAAGATAGCATCTTTATATGTGTAGAAAAATAAAAATTTGATTTCTATAATGAGGTGAAATATAATTTTTTTATAGAATGAGTGATAAAATATAAAGGCGAAATCTTTATTTTTATAAAGGCGAAATCTTTATTGTAGAAAAGGTGAAAGATCTATTTTTGAAAAGGCGGAAACTTTATATAGAGAATAGCGTGATAAAATAGAATTTTTATCCATATAGCGTCGTAGTAAAAATTCGATTTTTATATATTGAATAGCATAGTAAAAATTCGATTTTTATATATTGAATAGCATAGTAAAAATTCGATTTTTATATATTGAATAGCATAGTAAAAATTCGATTTTTATATATTGAATAGCATGGTAAAAATTCGATTTTTATATATTGAATAGCGAAGTAAAAATTTGATTTTGATATATGTAGTGGCTACGGGCAACGAAGATGACAAAGATGCAATAACGATGAAGATTTCTATAAAAGAAGTGTCGTGAAGTTGGATAGCTATCGGTGAGAACTTCTCACTCTAAACTTCTTTTTCTAGTTATATATATATACTAGGATGCAGACGGTGCTTAGCAGCACCCGACACCCGTCATCCACAGACCATGGATGGCTTGTTTGTTAAATTGTTTGGTTGTGTAGTTGGTTAGTCTAATTGGTTTGAATTGAATTGTTTGGTGAAATGGAATGGATTTGATTGATGTGTGAATGGCGTGGGCCTTCACTAGACCGGGGATTAGGCTAGGCCTCGTCCCGTTTCTAGTATCGTGCCGTTATGCCACCGAAATTTTCTAAAATATGTTAGAAAAATAAAAATATCATTTTTATTGTGTAAATGAAATGAATAGAAATTCATGTGTTAAAATAAAATATATTATCGTTAAAAATGGAATTTTTAACGTGAAAGTGAATAAATAAATATTTATAAACAAATCGGCCGATATGTTTATATACACTGATTTGACTGATATTGATTGGGTCGATAAATTTTACACGTCGCCCAACTGCACAACTAAAATCTGTGTTTGATTGTTTGAAACCCCACACGGGTGTTGGGATGAAATTTGAAGTTCACTCATCCTGATTGATTAAATATGTCGATCGATTGATTGACAGACTGTTATAAGCGTTAGATATCTATATTTGATGCTTATACAGCGTAGTGCACTTTGGTTGATGGTTGATTATTTTTCAATGCTATTATATACGTGTGATGTATGGAAATCCATATAATTAACATTATATGGTGATTGATTGGGCCTCATTCCAATCGGGAAAATAATGAATGTTATAAAAGAAAATTCATGTGTTGAATATAAAATTAGTCATGTGTTGACGATGTTCATGTATTGAAAATATTCATGTGTTGAGTAAAATATTTTAAATAATAAAAATTACATCTTCATCATATTTACAATTAGAAACTACTTCACGGTGGAGTCTAATTAAAATCAAACGATAGATACCATAGTTTTATAAAATATTTTACATAACAAAAATAGTCGTGTGTTGAAAGAAATATAGATTCATGTGTTGAATAGAATAAATATTCATTTGTTGAATAGAATAAAGAAGTTTTTGAAAAATATAAAGCCGTGTGGATTAGAGATGCGCTATTTTGACGTGAATGATATTTATATCGATTTTATTCGTTTTACAATGAATATTGAAAAGTGATTTCAAAATCTAATATTTTGAAATGAAATTCAATTTGAATTAGATAAAAATTGACATTGAAATTTTATTGAATCAATTTGAAATGAATTCGAATCGAATAGAAAATGAATTCGATTCGAATTGAATAGAAAATGAACTCGATTCGAATCGAATAGAAATCGAATTAGAATTTGAATTGAATTGAAACAAATTTGAATTCGAATAAAATAGAAATGAATTCAAATGGAATTAAATTGAAATTGAATTAAAAACGAATCGAAATCATTTTGAATGAAATTTAAAACGAACTGAAATTGAATTGAAATCGATTTGAAACGAATTCGAATTGAATCAAATAGAAGGTAAATTCAAATTGAATTGAATTGAAACGAATTAGAATTTGAATTGAATTGAAATGAATTTGAATTCGAATTAAATAAAATTGAAATGAGGTCGAGTTGAATGGAAATCCAATCGATTTGAAATTGAATATAGAAGTTGAATTATTTTTGAAACGAAATTAAAACGATTTATAAAATACGTTTTAAAAAGGAAGTCGACGAAATATATATAATATATATATTATATATATAATGGCCTGAATAGAACGCGCCGCGCCGCGGCAGTTCGTGAATTTTAACCATTGACTTCGACATGACATTGCGGGAGATCCGACCGTTGGATTCTCCTAAAACCGGAACCGTTGGGTTCGTATCGAAAAGAGATTTCCAATGAATATTAGAAATTTGAAATCTGACGGTTGGATTTGGAATTATGTCCAAATCAAATTCGAAAAAGGTCGCTATAAGTGCAGTTCGATGGCCGTTGATGGAAATCGACTGTACGGGCCTTGATAAAATTATTAAAAATATCTATAATTTGTGTAAAATCATAATATATGAATTGGAAAGAATTGAGCTGGAAAACTCCATATTTGAAAAGATAAAAATAGATTTTTATCGAAATGAACTAGTTTTGAACTAGAAATAAAAATCAATTTATTTTTGAAATAAATAAATTGAATTTGAAAGTGATTTTAAAAATAATCGATAATTCCAATACGTGAATTGGACTGGAGTTAATCGAAATTATCTTCGGAATATTTCGATGTTGGATTTCGTGACTATACAGATATTGTTACGGGAATTTGAAAGATATATTATATATCGTTATTTCCAATACGATATTTGTTGGTTTCAGAATTTGATATTGAATATAAGCCAGTATATTTTCTATTCAGAGCCTTGTATTTAATATCAAATGTGATTTGGGTTTGTCGTGAATCGTGTTTTAGATGACATTGGTCCTTTAACCCAGTTAAAGGCAAGATGTTGATTTTTGAAAGGATTAAAACTAAGTGGAGTTTTAATGAATCTTTAATTAGATTGAAATGTGAATTGATATTTTAAATTATCAAATCTGAAAGGTGATCGGGAATGGAGTACCACCAGTTTTGCTCCAAAGCGATAGTTAAATCTTTAATTAGATTTGAACGTGAAATGGTAATTAATTTTACCGATAACACCGTGGTGTTAGATGTGGAGGATTACCAGTTTTCTCCATGGGATATATAGGTTGGGATTGGGAAATAAAATAAATAATTACTTCGGTGTGGTTCGTTAATCCCGACTAGTTTGAAATGATATCCAAAGGAGGATTAAAGAATAAATTTAGAAAAATTTATCTTGGATAAAATTAATGGGAACCATTCCCTAAGAATGTGATTTTGTGAATAAAAGAATATTCTGAATTGGAATGAGGCGTTTGTTGTGTTTGTGTAACATTTGTTTATTATATACGTGGGTTATTCAGAAAGGCCGGGTGTATACCCATTCTGAATAACTGATTCGACGAGATGTCGAAGATGAAGACGGTGGTTGAAGACCGGAAGTCTTTACATCGTTTGGGTGATTACTGATGATCTTGATTGGGCTGTACACCCAGGATGAGGGAATCAGTTGGTGATCGTCCAGACGTACTTGGAGATGGATGGATATGCGAGGAAAGTGCCTCCGGTTTCGTTCAGACCCAGAGCGAACTTGTAAATGGATTGTGTGTCTGACATTGGATTTTATTCTGTGTTGATTGATCTCTATTAAATATACATCTGTTTGGCGGCGGAGAATTTATTCTCTTGCTTAACGCCCTTCTCTGAGACGTACGAGCTCAGAGGTTGTATATCGGTGGACATCAGTCGCATGGAGTGAATTGCCAGTGTGGCACGCATAAGTGGCAATTGATCAAGGCTTCTGTTGAAAAGCAAAGTCTTGTGGTTGATGATCAAAGCATGGCCTATGTGGCGTAGCTTTGTTTATAACGTGAATTCGCGAGCCTCACACCTCGGTATGAGTCAAAAACGGGAGACGGACCGCTGGGAGAGCACGACGTTTCTTTCTAGCTAGGGTGGTGTCAGTGACCTACCAGCCCTGACATTTATATACTTTTCACCTGTGTGGTTGTTGGAATGCGAGGCGCCTCGGATATAGGTCTGTAAGGACCGGGAAACGTGTGTTCAGGAATTGCCAATCCTCAAAAGTAAGAGAGGACCGGCCCAGCCGATTCCAAGGATCATAGTGGGGTCCTGAGGCATTTGCTAGAGTGTCTCGAACGCGGAGAGGAGCATGCCCCTTGCCTTGACTCATGACGGAAATCCAATTTCCAATACGTGATAATTCGGTTTTATTTGTAGAACCTAGTATGGCGACATGGTGGTATGGGTCATTCATGCCGCCTATGATTGATATTTATGATTGAAATTGTTTTGACACTATGCACTTATAGTAATATCAAAATAATGTGTTTTAAACGTATCAAGCATGCTTTGGCTGTTATAAGGTAAAAACCCTATCCTCCGGCTTGCGTTGCATTGTGTGATGGGACCTGGGTCTTATAACAGCTTCATTTTTCTTTATTTAGCATTACGCTGTTTGTTCTATGCACTGGTATTCTTGGGAGGAAACCCGTTCCGTGTTATACGGCGTGGTCCCTTGATTTACCAAACTTTGAAAGTAAAGCTTTAAATAACTGTTTTAGTTCTCACACCAGTCATATGACTGACCTGGAGTTTATTGTTTTAACCTAAACTCTGGGTGCCTCTATTTTCCACATGCGCAGCTAGTAGTTTTGGTTTTGCAGATTTATATTCACAGGGTCCTGATTTACAGCTGGAACGATGCTCGGAAAGCTCTGTATCCGTGTATCACTTTCAGTTGTATTTTGTATATTTTTTCGCTGCTGTGTAATTTATTGTAATCTCTGATATTTGTCGAATGTAATTTATTCATTTATACTCTGTATATTCTTGTATCTGATGGAATTGTTGTAATAACAATGAAATGTTCTTCTGTTTGCGTTCTGATTGGTCCTGTTCTCAAACGATTAGGGGTTTTCGAACGGTCTTAGTCGGTTTAACGATCGATTCGGATCGGGCGAAATTCCTTGCCGTCTCAATTAATTAATTATTATTGCCCAACCTCTCACATTAGACCTATTGTTGCGGTCACCGGATGTGCCTGTTGGTTCCTGGCAGGATTACACCACAGCTCAATCTAACCTCAGGTTCCAAGCACGTTATGACTAACTTCTCAAATTAGAACCTATTGTTTGCGGTCATTGGATGTGCCGGGCGGTTCCGGGTAGGATTACACCGCAAACTCATTCTAACCTCGAGTTAGCCATATTTCATGTTTAGCCAATTAACAATTCATGTCTATTCTAGGTGTCATAGGCCAATTATAAATTAACAAGCATGTTCATGTTCATTTAAGATATCAAATGTCAATTACCAATTCACAAGCATGTTCATGTTCAAGTTATGCCACTATTGTCAATTTCATGTTATGTGTCGAGTTCCGTAATTACATAAAAACATGGTTTGTCCAACATATTCCATTTTTTATTATGTTTCTAGGATCTTAACGGCATATCCAATTTTCAAGTCTCAAATTCAAGCTTTACCCAAAAACCCCAATTTATGTTCATGCTTATAATCCTATTAATAGGTTATACCTATTATTGCAATTTCCCATACATGTGTTCCTAATAGGTTGCTATCATTCCTCATATGTTGGTTAAGCTTATTCATATGTCAAGTGCTACTTAACCCATTTCTACTTTCCTTGCACAAACATTCGTGTAATAATCTTTTTACCCAAATCGCCTAATTCATCGATTAAATCTCAAGCTCTTCCCAAATAACTATAATTTACGCGCTGTTGACCTTGGCTCGAAGGTAGCCAAAGTTTCAAAAATAAAAAGGAAGAATAGGGAAGAGGAATAGATTAAGCATACAAAGATTATTTTAAATTGCAACATGAATTTTAACCGAGGAATGACGAACGATAATAATACTATTATGCATGAAGTGTATTGTAATCCCACTCACTGATTTAAGAACGGATCTTGAATTCTGGGATCTGATTTCTGAAACTGAAAAGCTATCCCTTGACGTGGATTATCGATCCTCTAATTTAGATTTGATTATTAGAAAATAGTTGTTGAAGTTGTTGAATTAGCCTTTGATTCTCTACTTGAATTCTAACGAAGAACTTGAGTAGCATAACCCCATCTTTGATTTGTTTTGATATGAACTGGGGATGAGTATAGGCATAATGAAGATGTGTAGAGAAAACTGTAGCCTTAGAGGTGTTTATATAGGTGCTCATGACCTTATCGTACAAGCAGCGCCGAGTCAGCATTGAACCCAGTTAAGAAAATAGTTCAGGTTCGCAGATGAATCTAGCCAAATCTTATCGTACACACAACGCTGAGTCAGCATTGGTTCCCGCAAGCTGTTTTGGCGCAGAAATTCGAATTTTGAATGTTTGAAATGTTTTAGCATAGAAATTTGATTTTTGAACTTTTGAATTTCTGGAATTTATTTAACTGTTTTATTCACATGAAATATTCTTATATGTATACAATTACTCTACCGACCATTTTACGTGTATATATATACGCACAATTTTCGTTTTATTTTCAAAATTCAAACGATGTTGCACCGTTATTCGATTCTTGCCATATTTCATTGACTGTAGCTTTATCTTGAATTTTATCTTTTATATACATATATTTATGCATATATATATATATTCTCATATATATACATTTATTTTCTTATATGTACATTCTTATCCTTTCAAATTTTGAATTTGTATACGTACATATATTTGCATGTTCAGTTGGCCCTCTCTAAAACAAAGATAAAAATTATGCCGTCGCCAGGGTTCGAACCCCCGACCTCCATGTTACAAATTCAATGTCTTAACCAACTGAGCTATGAAGTCTTCTGTTAATAAGTCTTAGAACAATGATAATTATTGTTCTCTCCTTACTTCTCTTTTTCATGTTAGTTACGGTACTTAAATTAAACCATTGCATGAATCTTTTTCTTTTAATGTTAATGCATTATGTTTACAAATCAGTGCATGCAACATATTTACATTGCATGCAACCAATCCTTTCTTTCTTTTAATGCATGCATTGCATTTTTTTTCATTGCATGTATTTATTACATACAATCCTGATTTTATTCTTTATTTTATATTTTAATTTGTTTGTATATACATATATATATATATATATATATATATATATATATTTCTCTTGTGCGTATACAGACTTTTAGGCTTAATAACTTCTTCATATGATGTCCGTTTTACGCAAACCAAGTGTCTATCTTGACCAAAATTCCGAGACGGACGCAATTTTGATGTCCGTTTTACTTAATTCCTGATATTTAAATTAAATATTTTTATTTTCTCATCTCTTCTATTACACACATTGTTATCGCACTAATTTCCTTACTCTTCAATGTATGAATTAATTTTTCATTATACATCACCATTATTTACCTATCTATGCATATATACATATATGTACATTTTTAATTAAAAAATGTGGGGTGTTACAATTCTCTCTTCTGTTTCTACTTGGATTTGGATCTGCTTCGATGTATCGCTTTTACTACATGTCTACTTGTTTATGGCTACTTATGGGGATTGTGATTTTCCATTTCTGTACTCTGTTGGTTTTTAGCATAAGACAGTTGATTTTATTTGATGTATTTTGTTCCAATATTTTAGTCTGATGTTGTAATTGGATACTGAGACTACGATATATTCTGTTGGAAAATAAAGTTTTAAATTTTTCGTTGCTATTTTATATATCTGTCATGTGAGATTCTGTTTCTGTTTACCTATAACGCTTCACAGAACTTAATGCATTCTGATAGATAGTGACATTAACTGACGTGGGGTGTCACATTTGGTATCACAGCTGAAGGTTACAAAATCAGATAAAAGTTTTGAAAACTGTTTTCAAAAGCAAAGTATTTTCAAGAAAAGTATGTTTTTAGAAAAACATATTCCCCAAAGTCATATAAAGTATCTTTCGATTCTTTATTTGAACCCTCTTTCCTTTTCTTTTCAACATGTCTGGGGAACCGGATCTTCTCAAGGGCATTCATATACCGGCTTGGTTCCGTAGGTATCTTGAAGCTACGATGCCTGCCAGAGGCCAAAGAGATGCCCCTCTCCCAGTTGCAGCCGTCGTTACTTCTCCTCCGCGAGCTGATAATTTCTCTAAGATATGCAAGGACTTCTGTGCCATAAGAGGAAAACCATTCCGTGGAACTAAAACCTTTGTGGAAGCACGAAATTAGGTAAAAGAAACGGAGAATTTGTTTGGGATTTTTGAGGTCGACGACCACATAAAGATACAGTTGGCTGCGTGGCAACTTATTGATGAGGCTTCGTTCTGGTGGGAAGTGACGAAGCAGAGCATCCAGTTGATACTTGGGTTTATTTCCGACATTGATTCGAGATGAAGTTTCTTTCTCAAGCAGAAGAAAGTATGCATATGTAGAGATTTCTGACACTTAAGCAAGGAAGCATGTCTGTTAAAGAGTATGTCAATAAGTTCAATCAGTTGGCAAAATTTGGTCTGGAGCTGGTGAATACCCCTCACAAGAAAGCTTTAAGGTTTGCAAGATAATTGAATCAACCTCTTCAAGCTTTGGCATTATCTCACATACCTGTGGGAGTAACTTTTGAGAGACTGGTTGATATGTCACTGAGGCACGAAGACGGTAAGGATGAGAAAATGGAGGCTAAGGCTGATGAGGTGCAAAACAAGAAAGTACGGCCCAAGAAAGAGCAGTAAAAGAAAGGTGGAAAGAATGACAAAGCTCGGAATAAAAAGAAATGTCATGGTTGTGGGGGCTTGGGTCATGTGGTCGAGGAATGCAGAAAAAGGAAGAATTCTTGTTATAGCTATGATGAAACTGGACACTATAGTAAGGAATGCCCGAAGAAGCAAGGACAGAGGAAAAGGACAGGACCTTCTGTATGGAAGGTACATGCTCTCGAGGCTAGCGGACCGGACAGAGGTTGGAAAGTTAATGTTGAAGGTTTTATTTCTCTTTCTGATCATCTAGTTAGGAGCTCTTTTGATTCTGGATCTTCTCATTCTTTTATATCTGATTCTGTGGTTAAGTCTCTGCACCTTAGTACTAGTATTGTGCTAATCCCATTATTGTCTCAAAACCCACTAGGGGTAGGACTCATCTGTCTATGATATGTCGGGGTTTGAGGATATCTGTGTTGAGCGTCGAGTTTGAGTGCGACGCATATGTGCTTGGTTTTATAGGCTACAGTTTGATTCTAGGTATGGATTGACTAGCCATGTATAGTACCATCCTAGACTGTGAGAGGAGGGTCGTTAGACTTTTGACTTACCGTGGGAGGACTCTCGAGATTTCCTATGAACCAAGGGGGTCTGTCATGCTTAGTTTCCTAGAATCACTTGATGCTTCTGTCGATGATTTGCGATCTGTACTGTAATCTATGAGTTTCCGGATGTTTTTGATGAGGTTAGAGGCTTACCTCCGAGGCGAGAGATGTATTTCTGGATATATTTGGTGGATAATGCAAAGCCAATCGCATTGCCTGTGCGCCACATGACTCCTTGGAAAGGAGGGACCTTAGCAAGCAAGTAGGGGAGCTGCTTGACAAAGAGTTTTTTAGGCGAAGTATATCGAAATGGGGTGCTCCCATCGTCTTTACAACTAAGGCAGATGGCTTGCTTCATATATGTGTGGATTACGGAGAGTGGAATAAGCTTACTAAGAAGAATAGGTACCCACCCCCGAGGATTGATGATCTGTTTGATCAACTTGTTGGCGCATCTATTTTCTCATAGTTAGATTTGGCCATAGGATTTCATCAGTTGAGGGTAGCCGAGGATAGTATAGATAAGACCGCTTTCAGAATTCCAGATGGCTTCTTTGAGTGGTTAGTCATGCCTTTTGGCTTGATGAATGCACCTGCATATTTTGTGGATCTAATGAGCAGGTTGTCCAGGGAGTTTCTGAATAAATTTGTTGTGGTCTTTGTGGATGACTTCATTATTTTCTCAAAGAGCGAAGAAGAGCATGCCCTACATTTAGGAGAGGTCTTGAGGACTTTCATAACAGCTTAAGGCAAAATTCTCCAGGTGTTACTTTTGGAGAAAGGAGGTGAGATTTCTGGGGCATGTGGTCTCCGAGGATGGGATAGCGGTGGATCCCGTAAAGTAGTTGCAATTCAAGATTGGAAAGTTCCAAAGAATGCAATGGAGTGAGAAGTTTTCTTGGCTTAGCGAGCTACGATAGGAAGTTTATTAAGGACTTCGCAAGGATATCAGCCCAACTCACCAGACTAATGAAGAAGAATCTGATCTTTGCTTGGAGTATGGATTGTGAGGATGCTTTTCAGCGATTAAAGAGGGCTCTGACAAAAGCCCCAGTTTTGACATTGCCTAATGGGAGCAAGGTGTTCACAGTGTATACTGATGCATGTGGTATAAAGCTCGGTGCCGTCTTGATGCAGGAGGGAAAGTATGCTATGGTAGTAGACAGTTGAAGGTTCATGTGAAGAACTATCCTACCCATGATTTGGAGTTGGCTGCTATAGTGTTCGCACTTAAGACTTGGCCGCATTATCTGTTGGGAGAAAGGTTCAAGTTGTACACGGATCATAAGTCGCTCAAGTATTTGTTCTCGCAGAAGGATCTCAACTTGAGACAGCAGAGACGGATGGAGTTCCTAGCGTCCTAGGATTTTTAGATTTCTTATACCTTTGGCAGGGGTAATGTAGTGGCGGACGCATTGAATAGGCAGAGGATGACATTGAGTCCCCTATTCGTAGAGAGACAGAGTTTGGAGTATATATCGACCTTCGATTTTAGGCCATCTACAGATCTTACACCCGGTTTATTGGCATTTCTAGTGGTGCGACCTGCTCTTATGGACCAGATAGTATCTTCACAGCAAGAGGACCCACAAATAGTCATCTTGGACAAGCTCAGTTTAGGGGAAACTTCTAGTCACCTTAGTAGATATTTTGTGGATGATAAAGGGTGGCTATGGCAAGATGGCAGGCTTTGTGTTCCCCACCTTGGAAGTTTGTTGAAGACAGTCCTTACGGAAGCCCATCATTCTGGGATGACTATCCATCTGGGCGGCGATAAGATGTATAGAGATATGAAGAGGGTTTTATTTTGGGCTGGGATGAAGAAAGATGTTGCATAATTTGTAGCTCGATGTTTAATATGCTAGCAAGCTCTAAAGTCGAACAGAAAAAGCCTGGCGGTTTGCTTCATCCTTTAGAGGTTCCGCAGTGGAAGTGGGAGAGTGTCTCTATGGATTTCATCGATGGTTCGCCTAGATCGAGGAAGGGCAATACCAGTATCTGGGTTATAGTAGACAAGCTTACTAAAAGTGCTCATTTTATTCCTGTTAAGAGCAAGAGAATGACAGCGTGGTTGGCATCAGTTTATCTTCGTGAGATAGTCCATCTACATGGAGTATTGTAACAACATAGGAATTTCGGCAATTTAAAATAGGAAATTATTAAGGATTTCACGATAAACAATAAATTTTAAAGTTTATTGGTTTGAATAAGAATTGAAGTCAATATTAAATTTCAGAAGGGCTAATTGAAAATCAAATATTTACTTGTAACTAGTCGAGAATAAATATTACTGATAATTGAATTGGATTTGGAATACGACAAAAGAATATGGATTTTTAGATTTAAAATAAACGTTATTCATTGCTTAACGAATTGGGAATGTTATTTGTTGAAATATATGAAAATTTTGTTCGGATATGTGTGTATTTGTGTATACAAAGAAATTAGATTCAACGTTTAGAAACAAACAAAGTTGTTGGTGGATAAACCGAATAAAATTGGCGAACTGATAAGTAATTAAAAATAAAATAACTTCATAAACAGATAGAGTCAGATTACAAGCAGACGAATTTCATTGGAAGCAGAACGCGAAAACGAAGAAGTGCGTATAATTTTTATCGCGTTCAGAGTTTGCAACACCCCAAATTTTTGAATAATCGAATTAATTAAATTAAAGAATAATAAATCTCAGATGTGAGAATTAAGGGAAATAGGTTGCGCCATTGTGTTCATCTCGGAATTCTCGTTGAGATCCGAGTTTGCGTAAAATGGATACCGGATGAAGGAGATATGGACGAACGAAGTCAGGCAGAAAATCAAAAAAAAAATATAATTGCACTGGCGCACTTGGGAAGTGCGCCAGTACAAATGTTGCATTGGCGCACCTGCCAAGTGCGCCCAGGCCGAGCAGAAAGCCTGCACAGCTTTCTGGTGCAATCTGATCCATATTGTGACTCATTGCTGAGTCCTTTCTGACTCCTTGCTGAGTCATTAGGGCTGAGGTGTCACCGTATCCCGACTGAGTGGTTTTGATTAACCCAAAGATCATCCGACGGCTATAATTAAATTGAAATTCTATATAAACATGGGTAGACTCAAACCCTAAAATCAAATAAAAATCTGAATCACAGCCGTCATGCTGTCATCTTGTAACCTAGAGTAGCCGCCACCAACTAGAGGGAAAACGAAGCTAATCAATTCACTTCTATTCAACTCTAATCTAAACAATAACGAATCTACTACAAAGGCGAGCTAAATCAATTTCTTAACTCAGATATCAGAACTCAGATTTCAGAACGCAAGACCTTCTTTTTGTGAGTTCAATTTCTTTAATAAGATAATAACAATTTAATTGGATTGAGCTATGATTTGGATTATATGGTTATGTTGTGAATCATTGACCGTATGTTATTATCTATGTTGTAAATCTATGATGTTATTATCTATGTTGTAAAGCTGTGATGTTATCATCTATGTTGTAAATCTATGTTAATTGTTGGCTTATGTGCAATCAATTCATAATGATGTTTCATATGCTAGTTTGGTTATGTTGTTGGAACTAATTCATATGTTAAATCATATGTATGTATGCAAGTTTAGATGTTAATTTAGATATGAATCATATGCAAGTTAGTGAGAATCATATACAACCTTACATGTTTCAGGACATCTATTTTATGTGTAAATTGGATCTAAAGTTAGGCTATGACATGTGTGAGTTGGATGCAAGTTTACATCATAGTCTATGTTGTATAAATCACATATGCAAGTGTGTGTATATATATATATATATATATATATATATATATTGGAGTATGAATCATGTAATGTAAGTTTGTGACTATTGCCTATGCAAGTTTACACCTTATGATTAGATCTATGACATCCATAGTTTATGCAAGTTTGTGACTATTGCCTAAGCAAGTTTACACCTTATGATTAGACCTATGACATCCATAGTTTATGCAAGTTTTTAACTTTGGCCTATGCAAGTTTTAGATGAAAAACCTTATTCACACATGCAAGTTCACCCCTTATGTTTAGATATAGTTTTTATTCTATGCATGGTGTGATGTTTTCTCTTTATTCCATAAGTTAGACTATTCGAGTCTAACGTATATTTCACGTTAAACGAACGAACGTACAACGTGGGGCAAGGGGATAACATTAAAAGATTTAATATTGAGAATTGGCATAAATGCCTTAAATGTGATGTTAATTGATATAATTTTATATACCATAAATAGATGGACATAATTGAGTCAATTATGAACATAGTTAAATTTGTAATTGATTGAAAATTTGAATAGGGAAATTAATTCAAATTGGGGACAATTAATTAGGTGTAATTAATCGCCTAAGACACGAGGTTAGACTCTTTTTTGGTGTAAGACTGCCCGGACCCGCCAGGCAAATCCAGCTGCCACAAATGCCAGTCTAATGTGGGAGGTCTTAGGCATAAATTAAATGCGTAACAGTTGTAAAGACACGAGGTTAGGCTCATTTGTGGTGTAAGACTGCCCGGACCCGCCCGGCAAATCCAGCTGCCACAAATGCCAGTCTAATGTGGGAGGTCTTTACAAGGTTACGGTCTTAATGAATTAAGAAACACTTAACCAGATAAACATGTAGTGGGACATGAGGGGGTTAAGTGGGTGCCTTGGGTAGCATGTGGAATTTAGTGGGTGCCTTGGGTGGCATTTGAAATACGATTAGATGCACTTAACTAGGATTGAAACATGTAAGAAGACATGAATAAGAATAGGGTTAAGTGGAGGAAAAACCTTAAAAGGGACCAAGCATAGGTGGAAAGCTTGTGTCATGCATGGAGGCCCTTTTCAAACCAGTAACCCATTAAATATCTTTGTGGGCTCGACCCAAGTCGAGGACGGGACACGCGTACTAGATTTGATTGTAAGAGGTCAAATCGGGTCAGCGGTGGCCAAGCAAGTCCAACGGGTTCATATGCGTGTCTGGGCCCTGGTTGGTAGGTAAGACGTTGTTGCATCGTGTAGATATAAGCCATGCATTTTTGGTTGTATCGGGTTGCCACTTTGGGGAGTGATACACCCCACTGTGGGGCCAGCACGGGTATCTACGAGTTAGGGAGCCGATCGAATGGGGGTAGTGGGTACACCTTGTGGAGATAGGGGCAGACGACACCTATGAAGGTAGCTAAGGGTACACTAAACTACCATTATCATTATAAAGTTTTGTAGGTGGGATCAACCTTTAGGGTGACTAGTGGTGGTGCAGTGTAGTAATTATCTTATAATGATTAGGGGCGCCTTTAACGTTATCTTTGTTTGTCTTGTTTCCCTATCATACCCAATTGTTCACAGTCATTTCCTTATTTTCCAGCTTATGCCTTAGCCTAGTTATTTTGATAATTATATTGTTAAAGTTATCGCACTCGCCAGACTTTATGTCTGACCCCTTTTCTTTCCACCTCTTTTCTTCCTTTCCCCCCCTCAGGTTTGCATTGAGGGAATACTACAGCTTAGTGCCGATTTCTTTCTGTTGCTTGAAGATACTAGATGTATCGCTTGGGTCTCTCTCATCTTTATGGCTTTGCTTATGCTCTGTGGGGATTTATGCATTTATGTTGTTTAAATATTTTCTTCTTTATGTACTTTGAAGTTTTTGGAAAAGACTACTGATCCTGTTGTAATGGTTTTGGAAACTACTTATGTAAACTCATTTTGAGTTATGATGAAATAAAATAAGTTTTATCTTCCACTGTGTTGTTTTATTTATTTATTCTTGTAATTTAACTGTTCTATACAACAATAACGCTTCATGGACATTGATGCATTCCCTTTGTGAGTGACATTAATGGACGTGGGGTGTTACAGAGTTTGTATTGACGGTGCGGAATCTGAGTATTTCGTGGTATTTACGGTAGAATTAATATTTTATTTAATCACAAATAAAACCTACCCCAAATGATAATCATGCCGACCTACCCTATGTAATACACAGCCTCCCAAAATCCTACGATTTTACATTGTTTATCCTTTTTTCTCCCTTCTATAAATCGAGCTTCGGGTTTCCATTCCCTTCAGCAAAAAGAAATCATTTTCCCCATTTTCTTTAGATTAAAACAACTTTTCCCTTTCCTTTGAATGGCAAATGCCTTAAATTTACAATTTTCCCCAAATCCCTATTGAAAAAATTCGAAGCCTCTCCAACTTGATGGCCAAAGACGAAAACCCTTCGCCTTTAATTCAGAACCCTATATTTGAAGTCGTTATCGCCTCTGTTGGAATTCAAAGTCGCTCCCATGTTGAAGTCGTCACCGCGTGAAGCCTCCATGAAGCAAAGACCAGAATGGCGTCTCTGCTCCTTGCCTCTGTAGATCCAAGCCACTACCATAGAGCAATTTTGAAGCACCACCTATAGCCGCTACGTTCACCCGTCCCCAAGTCGTAGGCCACCTGAGAACCACCAAATCGAAGTCATTTCAAACCCTATGCTTTAAACCATCGTTTGTGTTTTCTCTACGTGCAAAGGTGAGTATTTTACTCATGATTAAACCTTGTTTAAAGTAAATTAATTTCGGATTTACATTAGAAATTATAATAGCGATGGCTTTGATGTTGAAAAGTACTTGATTTTTCTTATGATGTTTGGTTTGTTTTATTCTGAACTGAATGTTCTTGTTTACCTTGGAAATACACAATTATCCAATGTGTAATGTTTGACCCAAAGTTATATTTTAGCCTTGTAGTTTTCAACTCTTTTAGTATATACAGAGAATTCAAACAACAAACACTACAGACCATTAGCTAACTGCCTTAAAACATGTTTTAGATGTAATCTGGTAAGTTCTGCCTTATACTATGATGTATTAGTTGTACATCAACTATAGCACTGCTGAACCATATTTAGAATTTTTTGTTTATACTGAATCGGGGTAACAACTAATCCGTAGAAAGTTTATTACATTAAACCATAATTTTGGTGGTTATATTTGGTTCATAAGGGATATTTTGCTGCAACTTTATTTAACTAGCTGAATAACACTAATATTAACACAGTAAACAAACAACATGATCATTCTTGCTAAAGCTACGTTTAAAATAATAATAATTTAACCATTTAAAATACGAGTGCATGATGATATAGTGCGGTGACATTGAAGATATTACTTTTGGTTGTTTTAATTATTTGGAAAACATGCAAAATTCTGTTTTGCTTTATAGCATGCTAATGAAGCTACATTGAACAATTAGAATATACTACTATGCACCAGATATTTTTGATGTAGGTTATGCTTCATTACAGAACAAGTGTATATAGCTCACGTAACGAAACCTTGATTAATGTAAGGGACCTTACCAATTGCTTAAAGTAATTTATAGACAATTCATGTAATGAATATTATTCAGGTCAAGTGGTGGGTGCTCGCTTTTTATTCTCCATTTTAACTAACGAAATCTTTTACATATATATTTGTAATAGATAGAATATATTATAAGCTAGATATTTTCACCTTAAACTTGGGTTTGTCTGATTTTCGATCTGTTGTGCATGAATTAAATATGGCCACCTATAGCTAAACCTTATATGGCTACCTGTAGTTGAACCTTATAAGGCCACCTATAGCTGAACCTTATATGGCCACCTGTAGTTGAACCTTATATGGCCACCTGTTGATTCACTCGTTTCCACTTATATATATAGATTTACACTTTGCGATGGCTTTGTTCATGCATGTATTAAATATATACTCCGTTCCTGAAAGATCAAGTTTTTTCACTGCATATTGATATTGCTGGACATATAGCAAGTTTAGAAGTATAAACATCTTCATAGATAAGATTCCATTAATAAATCATATTTATGCTAGTTTACTTACTGTTTTTGGTGCATTAAATTTGAAAGAATCATATAATGCAACTAGGTCCAAACTTCCATGTTATATTCGAACCGGAAATATTGTTGGCTGCCATGTTTTTCTTATCTCTGTTTAATGTTGATACCATAAGTTATATGGATCATAACCGGTGCTTAGCATGTTATGTTTGTCACTTATGCATGCCTTAAGCATGGAAACAAGTCATGCCTAGAGCCGTTTTGGCAAGTCCCTTATGTTATTGTTGTGTGACTCTACATAATTGGTTATTGGGTTGGTTATTCAACATTTTCATTAATGCATCCCGTACACCCATGTAGTAGTAATGTATGTTAAGATTTACATGCATGGTAAATGTAGTTTTTCCATAAGAAGAAATTTAGTTGCTGATGACCAATATACAAAGCAATATGCTCAAGCATTGAATAGTAAATAAGCGTTAAATAGTAAATACAAAACATCAATGGGTATCAAATTTGTAAACCCATTTATCATAAGTGTTGAAGGCAAACTACATCGGCTACAATCGTTATTAAGCTTATGAAAGTATTTTAAACAGCAGGAGCTCTACAAATATATGTCTTGATATATATATATATATATATATATATATATATAGGTCCAACTGAATATTACCTTATTCCATAAACTGAAATGCACATGTTTGTCATGCATTAAACTAAGCCCCATTATGTAATGGCTTGAAAGTAGGAAAGGAAAAAAGGAAAAGAAAAAAATAGAGAAGTAGATTTGTCGAAACTAGAAGCTATGTGATTAGCCTGGTTGTAAAACCTAAACCTGTGTTTTGTCTCGTTGAAGGCCTGGACACATGTTTACCTTATTTTGTTTGAAATCGATACCCACATGTGCATTTTATTATGTCCAAATCTAACCAAGAATATTTGGCATTTGCATGATATTTGATGTTAGATGTAACCGCATTTTTATTAAAGTTAATTTACTTGAACAATGATTTAATCGTGACTCGAGTTTTTATATTTTTGCATGGAACGCTCGTGTCAGACTCAAGTGTTACTGATTTTAAGGATCACATCCAAAGATGAGCGTGTTTTGAAAAGTATAACAGTGAATATTTTTCCTTGTATTCAAATTGTTTAAATGCCGCTGTATAGAAGATTTTGTATCAAAATTCTGATTATATATGAAAGATTATTTTTGTTGTTCAATACTGTGTTATTTATTCAGTGTTAATTCTGTGTTTAAACCCTGTAAGCTAAATAACAATCTGTCGATTTGAACATTTTAAGTTAGTTTAATTACCAATTTGAAGCTGTAAAAAAGGCAGGACGTTGTAAGTACCTTTTAGCATAGTGAGTGATCGTGATCCCATCTTCATTACTGAGTTCTGGAAGAGCCTGCAAGAGGCATTAGGTACATAGTAATATTTGAGCACCGCATATCACCCTCAGACAGATGGACAGACTGAGAGGGTAAATAGAGTTCTTGAGGATCTTTTGAGGCTGTGTATCCTAGATTTCGTAGGGACTTGGGAAGAGCACCTTCCATTGGTGGAGTTCGCCTACAACAATAGTTATCAGACTAGTATTGGTATGGCACCCTTCGAGGTACTATACAGACGACCTTACAGCTCACCAACCTGTTGGTGGGAGTTTACAGATAAGCTTCTACTTGGACCTGAAATGATTAGAGAAACTTCAGAGAAGATTGATCTTATCCGCAGTCGTATGAAGTCAACTCGTGACAGGCAGAAGTCCTATGCCGGTAAGAGAAGGAATGAAATTGAGTTTGAGGTAGGAGACTTGGCTTTCATCAAGGTATCACCTTTGAGGAATGTGGTTCGCTTTGGATCTGTAGAGAAATTGGTGCCAAGGTTTGTAGGGCCATTTCCTATAGTGGAAAGGATAGGTCAAATGGCATATAGGGTGAGGTTACTAGAGAGGTTGGCTGGTGTCCATGAAGTTTCCCATGTTTCCCATTTGCGGAAATGTCTGCATGATACGGCAGAGGTAGTTGAGTCGAGCATGCTTGAGGAAGTAGAGGTAGAAAGGGAGGCGACAGTTAGACGAGTTCCTATCTATATACTTGGATCAGAGGTTAAGAAAATACGTAACAAAGAGGTCAAGTTGATGAAAGTACAATGGGGAGAAGACAACGAGAATGCAACTTAGGAGACTGAGGAGAAGATTCACGCTTCGTACACTTTTCTTTTAAAGGGTATGTCCTTAAATTCTTTTTCCAAACTTTTATTATTACTTATTCCTATCACTCGTATGTATCCCGTCGATCGAATATTCGACCTTTAGGTAGAAAACAATTAGTGTAAACATGTGTCTGAGACATGTATGTTTTATGGATGCAAATGGATGCAAGTGTTTGCTCATGGATGCATATGGATGTGTGTGCATTAGAATTTTATATGGATGAAAATGGATGTATAATCATATGGATGTTGCATTTGGATGAATTACTATGCACATATATAGAGCTTACATGTTATACTTGGATTATTTGCATACATTTTGGTTATATGGCACGAACATAAATTGCATTAAGGAGGTCAACCGAATCAGTCGACCACCCAATTTATGCATTAGTGTAAGGACGTATACACCCACTATTTCATATGTTCATACAAGCATTAGAAATTTTTTAAGGACATTGGATGCTTGTGGATGATGGATGAGTACATGATTGTGTTTGTTAGGAGTATAACATTCTTCTTAACTTGGAGATTTCGGGGATGATATCCTTTAAGTAGGGAAGAATGTAACGCCCCATAATTTTAAAGAACATTAGTAAACTAAAGAATACTTAATAAATTATTGGGAATTAAGTAAAAGGACTGCACGATTGCGTTCGTCTCAAAATTCTGGTTTAGATAGACTCCGAGTTTGCGTAGAATGGACATCGTATGAAGAAGATATTAAGGTTAGAAGTTTGCATACGTATAGGAGAAATATATATAAACAAATCAGTCAAGAATTTCAAAACAGTTCAAAATCGAAGCGGGAGACCAACGAGGGACTTTGGCCCGTTGTGGGTTGACCCATACCTCTGGAGGGTCGACCCACTCAAGTGTGTCGACTCTAGGGTCGACCCTGGGTTGACCTACTCAAGGGTGTCGACTCTAGGGTCGACCCCTAGGTTGACCCACCCCAGTTCCAGCCAGGATCATTGCCTGAACTTGAACTTGTTTCTTAGCGAGATTCGTTGGAAAAAGTCTATATTAAAGCCAGCATTTCTATTATTTTTTGTACCTAAAATAATGGAGACAAGGAGATGCTGCCTTAGCTTGGATAGAATTAGGTTATCTTCTACAACAATAGCCTATACATATACAAGAATCTCTTTTGCAACATCAACGTATTATTTCTCTATTCTTTAGATCCAATCTTTGTGAGTTCATGTTACTTTTAGATATAAAAATTTAATAGTAACCTTGACATGTTAATAAACCGGATCTAAACCCATGCCTATTAAGAAACTGATTTATATCTAAACAGATATGTTATAATGACATATAATTTTCCATACACCTATTTTGTTATTCAATTATTACTACCTGTCTATTTCTGTTCCTATCTCTGTTCTATATGCCTATTTCTGTTCTTTTTCCTCTCTCATTCCCTTTTTATTTTTATAGCCTAGGCTACCTTCGAGCTTAGGCCAATATCGCTGAAATATGCATACGAACGAAATTGGGATTAATTGGGAATGATTTAGAATGATAATTTGGGGAATACCCTATACTATGAATATGACTAAAATTTGGGGCATACCTTATACGGTGTAATAAAACTGATATTGGGAGTGTATGAACAGGTAAATCTGTAAGCTTAATTTTAAAGATTAAGTGGAACATGTTAATAAAACTGTACGTCACCTGTAACTTGTTTAATATGTTTGGGGGTTAAGTAAACTTGTTTAACATGTTAGGGTCGTATGGACATTGTTAATCCGTGTAAGACTTAACCTGTTGAATTTGTGTGAGTGTGTAGGGGGTTAGGCTATAGTTGGAAATTCTAGTTGATTGGGGACACAAGTTTAGGGGCTTGACTTGTGTCATTTGTTGTGTGAGACCCATATTAGTCAGTAACTCATTTTGATTTTAAACGGGGACCCCGCACTAGGTAGGGGTCAGGGGGATGCTTACTGTGCTAATTATAAGAGGTTCATCTGGGATGGGGTGTTCTGATGGCACGTTCCAATGGGGTCATGTGCGTGCATGGGTCCAGTTTGTCTGGGAAAATAAGACGCTATAACAACTGTAAATAGGTCTGTGTCCTTCTGGTGGTTGCTACTGTAGGAAGTAATACACCCTAATGTGGGGTCGACATAAGGAATTAACGTGGTAAAGAGCCGATCGTTGGGGGTAGTAATTAGACTACATCTTTTGCTGTTTAGGTGCCCGTTATTTCTGTACGGGGTAACACCTGTTATTCCTGTTTGGGGTAACACCCGTTATTTCTGTTTGGAGTAAAACATGTTACTAGAAGTACACCTAAGTCTATCATTTATGTTTCTATTGGGACCATTTTGTTTCTGTTAAGTAAATGGAAAACACTTAATTTGGTATACTCGTATGGGTGCAAAGAAAATAATTGAGAAGCATAGTTTATCCTGTTTATTCTTTTTATCCTGTCCATCATGTTTATACCTGTTTTATACTACATTTATCTCTCATCTAGTTTATTTACTATCTTGATACTTTTATTTCTTTATATGCTCAAAGTCACCGGACTTGCCAGACTATATGTCTGACCCGTTTTGTTTCCTTTTCTCTCTTCCTTTCCCCTTAGGTTCTCAGGGTAGGAATGCTCAGGCTCGATTAGGATTCTCTCTTCTGTTTCTGCTTGGATTTGGATCTGGTTTGATGTATCACTTTGACTACTTGTCTACTTATTTATGGCTACTTATGTGGATTATGATTTTTCATTTCTATACTCTGATAGTTTTTAGCGCAAGATAGATGTTTTTATTTGATGTATTTTGTTCCATTATTTTAGTTTGATGTTGTAACTAGATTTGAGACCATGATATTTTCTGTTGGAAAATAAAGTTTTAAATTTCCGCTATTATTTAATATATATGTCTTGTGAGATTTTGTTTCTATTTACCTATAACGCTTCACGGAACTTAATGCATTCTAATAAAGAGTGACATTAAAAGATGTGGGGTGTCACAGATGCGGTATGGAGAGAGTCGAAGTTTTCGGTGTTCGAGGCAGAGGGATCTGAAGTTCCACGAGCCAAGGGATATGAAGTATACATATGAGGGATACAAAATTGTAGTGGAGACATTGTCTTGAGGAGTAGTGAAGTTCATGTTTGCACGAGTTCTCTTGATCTCTAATCCCTAAGGGTTTGGCAACACTTCGAGCTTTAACATCACGTGATGCGTTGTGTCAAGTGTGCCTGGTTTACTTTCGGGAACCGAACAAAAAGGCCGGTTAACATTTCCCCCAAAGTACATTTTGTTTCGACATGATGTGAGATGCATTCTTGTCGAGCGTCTAGTTCTTGTTAACTCATAAATATAAGCGTTAGTCATCGACTCTTGTTTGCGTTGTCACATAAACGAGTTATTGTCGACATATCGTCGCATGTACGCTCACACGTTTTCACGTGGTTTTCGACAAGGCGATTGGGAAGTAAAAAATGAAATGTAATGCACGTTCATATGTGAGTGTGAATATATATAAATATTAGTTTGCTAAAGTTGGATAGCATGGAACACGAAAACTCGCGTTTGAGAACTGGGCACGTACACAATGTTGTTATGCACGTACATATATACCATACATACTCACGTACACATTACATACGTATACATACATATACTATTCATTGTGTGTGTGTGTATATATAGGGCCTCATATCCCTTGGGGGGATATGTCATTTCGTATCCCTGCTTCGGATACAAAGTGCCGTATCTCTAGGTGGGGATATGAAATTTCGTATCTGGGAAGGATACGAGATTTCGTATCCTAATCGTGGGATACGAAACATTGTTGTGCCAGACCCAATTCTCTCCTTCGTCTATAAATTTAGTCTGAAATCCTTTCCTCCCTTTCTTCTTTCTTTTTCCGCTGATACCGACTTAGGGATTTGTAACCCTGGTACTTGTATCATTCGAATCGAAAGCAGGTAGGGTAGGAAGGTCCGAGCTCGCTTATCATGCACGGATTTTGAAATCAAGCAGGATGATGGCCCTTCGATTCGATATGCATGACTGGATTTTGAATGGAGCTTGAGCTTGATCATGCTTCTTGAACTCGGTAATGGGTTCAAGAAGGTCGGGTTTGAGCTTTGATTCAGGTCTAGGAGTGGTGCTCGAGAGTTGGGCGTGGTTCGTACTTTTGAACTCGAGTTCGATGTGGAGTTTTATGGGATATGGATCGGAGACGAAAAGAGAGGATGGGGGTCAAATTTAGAGTAGAGAAGGAATGGGATGGCAAAGCATTGGGTGTGGGGAGTCAAAATGTTGTGGCCAGTGTTGTTGAGGATCGTATCCCCTAGAGGGGATATGGATTTCGTAGCCCTTGTATCCCCATTGGGTACGAATTTGAGAATCATATCCCTCTCGGTGGGATAGAAACCTTCACACCTCGGAAAGGGTACAGGATTTTTTAATGGCCGTGGTGTTTCGAATCGTTCCTCGTTATGCTTTGCCTTTCCCGTTCAAGGCTCGAACCCCTATAAACTCGCCCTCGGGTTCATGTTGTTTCTGTGATTTTGTACAAATGAATCGAAGTTCACGTCAATCATAATTGAGTCGACAATTCAGCCCGACACATAGGAATAGAGCATATATACTTGAACTATGAAATCGACTGAATTGCCAAACTATTAAACGAATTTCCTTGATACCAATTGTAACGTGGCCATGAAATGACATGAATACAGGGAGATAGGTTGGCGACAACAATGGTTATAGTCCTGTAGGACTATGGTTGTCTCTGTGTCCCAAATTTTCAAACTATGATAGTATTAGCATAACATTGCACGACACGTACATGCTAGTTTACACCAACGTGAGGGCAGTGCGATATCTAATGCAAGTATGTTGAAAGTATAGTGAGAAATGGAAACAAGATATAAAACACAGCAGATTCTAGAAGCTGAAGCTTCACATCATTCACCGTCCCTGTCTAATTCAGGAAACAATGCCAGCTCAGGGGGCAACAAGCTTGTGACCTCCAAAGAGTGCACTCCTTCTCAAACGATAGGTTCGTCGAAAGCGCCCGATTGCGGAGTGCTGCCGAAAGGACAATAACCGTCGATGGAGCATGTGACGGAGTTACCGGCTCAGGGGAGGCTTAGAACGACTGGATGTGAGCATGAAGAGGATGAGCACGTAAATATCATTGGGGGAAGAACTTTGGAGGCATTGGATATGATGGCGGGAGTGGTTTTACTTGAGAACCCGCTGAATTTGGTGCCATTGCATATGGATGAGACGACGGTGAGGCGCATGGTGACACAGTTTGGTATTCCACAAAGAGATATTTGCATGCCCAGAAAGGATGATAGGGCTCACGCACCAACGACAGAGTACATTTCCTGGAACAGACATGCATGCACTTTGGGTGCGTGCCCCCGGCTAACTACTTTATTTGGGATATACTGCACTATTTTTGCCTTGCACCATCTCAACTTCATCCGAATGCGTATGCTTCCCTCTTAGGTACCTATGTTCTCTAAAGAGAGCACATGCCGTTGGAACCCACCAGAGAGGACATTTGGTATCTCTTTCAGTTGAAGGGGAGCGCCAATGTTGCACCCTCTTGGTACTTTTTGGAAGCTCTTCCTAGCACTTGGTTTTTTGATGGGAAGTGGAGTAAGTTAAGCATGTATAAGCACGACTGGTTCTTCGTGCATTGTCCTCCCAGGTATGTGAGAGGTGGCTGGAGGAAAGTAAGTATCTTTGGTTTTTTTTCGAGTTTGAAACTCGTCGAGTCGATTGCTTAGTACTAACTTTGTTCTTGTGTGACAGGGAATCCTGCTGGCCCACAGACACCATATATCAGTTACATCTCGAGACTTTGTTAGCCATCTCGGCCAAGGCTTGTTCTACTAAGAGTATTCTGGACTAGGAACGGCTCCATCATGCGGGCTTACTTCCCGCTGATTGTGTAGTAATCAGACCGGCCATTGCCGGAGGTGGACAGAAGACGGAGGTTGAAAAAGAAGCAGGCTCTTCGAGTCGAAAAAGGAAATCATCCTCTGTTAGGTCTAAGCCGCACAAGGCTACAAAGATTCAGGAGGACGCTGGTGGGGGTGAGACCGACAAGGAGTATGCGGTTGCTAAGGATGAAGGCTCGTCAATCGCTAATGCCTTACCCTCGACAGATGAGGCAAAGGGAAAATGTGTCGACTAGGCCGCGCTCTCCGACAACTCCCTCTGAGACCGTCGTCTTACTTGAGAAAGGGGGTCAGTTCAATGATCTAGACAAGCTCCCACTTGTTATATCTTCATTGCCATACACCACAGGTATGGAGGAATTAATTCTAAATATTGGGGATATCACTCCTTCGAGCAGACCACTATCTAGTGAGTTGAGGGAACACTTAGGACACACATTCATAAACACTACATAACACATCATTTGTTTGTGGCGTAGGACGTTCGAATATAATCTTGAATATGTTCCTCTTGCAGGCGAAATGGTTAGAGGCGGTGGAGGCCGTGGTCAAGGGCTCGGGAGTATCGACCTTCAAGAATGTTTTTCTCAGTGAATTCAGAAGAGATTCTATTTTGTTTGATGAGCATCCGCCCCTTTCTGACTATAGCAGCAAGTATCGTCGCAGAGAACGATCTCGACATTCTGAATTACCTCCTCCATACACATGGTCATTGGGAACAGACACGAGACATGTTTCCATGAGCGTTGGATGACTTTCTTCGACGACTGCTCATTATATTCTGCCTACACCACTCATCATTTCTTCCAAGGAAAAAGCGTTGGCGTGTACCGGCAAAAGAAAGAAGATAGCCTCAAAGAGGAAGGGGCAACTGCCCGAGCTGTAGCCTCCCGTATTTTTGCTAGTCAGTTATTTAAAATATTTTATAATTTAAAAATATCGATTTGGTATTATAAATGGATTTACAATATATAATTCAATTATATAACGAAGTTTGAACAAAAATTTATATATTTCGAACATGTAAACATCGCGGTATTTCGTAATTTGCGATGTGAAATTCATGTATGTCGATACGAATAAAACGTTTAATGACAATGGACAATTAAATTAAATAATCATACGAAATAGAACGTTTAAATCAATACGTTGTATACCTTATGATGAGGCACGTGCTTCGGACATGGTAAATTGTTCGATATATTATATAGGCCTTAAAAATGTTTTTCTTTTCAGATGATCTCCGTTTTCAATGAAACAAGATTGATTTGAATGCGTACAATTAATTATTTCCACATTCCCAGTTGGGGTCAATCAGAGTTGTTTCATATGTATATGCAATTTAAGATGAACCAATAAATCAAGTAGAATCTAAAATAACATCGTTGTACAAATGAGACAATTTTCAATGAAATTAATTTCATTGGGACTGTTATGTCACAACATGACAGGGTGTCTGTTTCCGTTGCTTTTGGAGATTTTGGTGTGATGGTGAATGTATTTAACATACGAAGTTAAAAACGATAGAAATTAAATTAACTATAATAATCTTCTAATCTATATCCTAAGCAAATAAATAGATATATAAAACCAATTTCCATTTTTTTGACTTCTTTACCATCGACCGACGAACATATGCCATAATTATTATTTGTGAATCTCTCCATGATCTTCCCCTGAAATCTTCACTTTTCTTTTGGACCATTGCCACATAAAGCGATTCCGATCAACAACCATATCTTTTGCAGCTCCCCTACACTTTATACAAAAGGGATATCATATAGAATTTATTCATCTCGGTCATATAGGCCATTTCAAATATGTTTTTATTTTATTTGATCCTCTGGGTGGTCTCGACAGTCTAGGATGAATCAACGTGTATACTTTCATTTGCTCTCCCATTTGTTGTTCCACCTACATGAAATGTCAGCCTACATTTTATTTTACCCATGCCTAGTAAAACCCGTCAGTCTAAGCACTGGCATCTCACCCAATGCACAACACTACAGTAGCTTGTTTTTACAAATTTTCAACTCCTACTTTTGCTGCTACCATATATCTACACTATGAACCTTCATCAAAACTATTGCTACAAATTTGCACATGCCTTTGCCTATGCTGCACAACGTGTATTTTCTTTTCAAATCAACTAAATCAAGACCCAGAGCAACCTTAAATTTACAATACTCTTATCCTAAAATTTATTCCATAGCAATGTGAGAATGTTGTATCAATCTAATACCATCGGTAAGATGATTTGATTTAGATGCCTGAGACTAATCCCATTCGAAATGGCTTTTCAACTCAACCTCTGAACTTATCTGCTTGACTATGTTATTGTATTTATGTCTGAGCATAGCCATAACAATATTCAGTATACTAACATATATGGACACTTTGCTAACCCTACTATGTGCACAATAACATGCGCAGGCATGTATCTTCTTTGCGAAATTCCGATCCAAATCAAACTTCCCTACATCTACTCTAATGCCCTAAGAATGACAATACAACAAATCATTGTCTTAGCCACAGCATATATGAAATTCAACATAAGCAAAATGCCATGTGACCATTTAAAAGAGAAAACACAATGCAAGCTAAAATATACTTCCCTGTAGGCCTGTTCTGAATATAACCAAGTAGCCTACCCCGCTAGTACAATCTGCATATTCCTCCTACAACCTTCTACATACCCACACATTACCTATACCATCCCGTCACCCATCTAATGGAGTAACATCACATAGTTATTGAAAAGAGAAGGCATCGCAGACATTGGAAAGGTAAGAAGAAGAAAAAAAGAACCCAGCTACCCTCCTAGCAACTACCTCTACCTGAAAGGGTTTTGATCCTATCCGGTTAGCTCTCCTATATATAAGCATATCCGGTTAGCTCTCGTATATATAAGCTCCGATACAGGAAGGAAGAGCAACGAGAAACTCACAGTGTATAAAAATGGTGACTTCCCCTTTTAAAAATGAAATAGAATAATAAAATAAAAGGAGAGATAAAAGGGAACATAAGAATACTACAGAAGAGAATGCAGAGTTGCGTGAGATGTATGGAACAAAGCAATATGGGGAGCAAGTTATGATACATGGGAAGTGAAGAACAGTGCGAAGTGAAACTGGAAGACTGTTGTTTTAGAAGGGAAGGCTACGTGAAGCAGTCATTACGTGGTGATGTCTGAAGCAGTCCAGCGTGTCAGGTGGGTCCATATGAAGGCAAACATTGGATGGTGGGTTCGTGCATGGTGACTTATGGAAGATGAGATAGAAGTCTGTGAGTGGTCAGGAAACGAAAGGCTTGGAGGTGAGGTAAATTCACAGTTTGGGTTTGGTAGCGTCGGAGAAGGGGTAGGTGCTCGAAGGGTCAGGGCGTAGTGATGATCTGAAAAGCAGTGGCAGCAGTTGTGTGGGAAGATGGACAATATGGAGTTGTTGAACGATTGGGGTGCAGCGGTGGAATGAGAGGGGCGAGCTGTACAGAGTACGAGGACAGGAGCGCATGAACAGTAATATTTTTAGCGCCTAACCTAAATTAAAATAGCCTAACCCTTGTTTTCTTTTTATATAAAATAATGTTTACCAATTAGCCTAATTAGAGTTATTAAACGAAAATAGAAAATTGATATACTGTTTTGCCTAGGAAAGAAGATACATACGGTTTTAAAACATAACATTCATTTCGAAACCGCGTCACCAATATGGGGTTAACGGGTGCAGTTATTTAGAGTTATGAGTCATACATTGTACTGTGATTTATAATATAGTTTGATATAAGATAATGTGGCCATATTATACCATTATATATATAATATGCGAAAGAGTTTAATTCTGCCTAATTCAAATTACCCGTATCAGCATTTTGATAATGTGTAATTACTTTATAATATGCCTTGATAAGGTAATGGTGTGCCTAATTCAAGTGTTTAAGTACCATGTACTTAACTGTGTATTATAAAGCTGGGCAAGTAATGTTTGAAAACGCCTAACCTCATTTAATATTTTCCTAACATGTTTTTGAACCTAACTAAGTTTATAAACCAACCCTGTTTGAATTTATGTAAGCTAAAGCTTGACATTCATAACATGTTTAAGGATTGGGTTAAAATAATATTATTTATACAAATAACCTACTGGCCCGGAATAAACCAAAGACTTAAAACTAACGAACGTGATATGTTAGCACAACGTAATCCAGGGGGTTTTCGAAAATGCCTAGTCTAAAAAGGTGCGAATTCAGTATAACGTTACCCAAAGGGATTCGATTGTGTCAAACGACCATAATTAGGAAATAAATAAATAAGTTATTATTTAAGTTCGATAATATTAATTTATTAAAGTGAGTATCCTATTAAAGTGTTAGCCGTGTCGTACAACTACAAAATGGGACAAACAACAGGGGGTTAGGACATTATCGACGGACATAATTATGGAGCTGGTTTGCACGGAGTTGGGCACAATTGGGAATTTTAATTAAATTAAACGCTTGTTTAGTTTAATTAAAACAGTCTGTTTTAGACGGGAAATGGAAGCTCAAGGTGAGTTCAACTCACTCAGTTTTTCCACTTATATTTTATATAAGATGGGTTTAAATATTTGTGTGCTATTATTGTTAAATTGGTTGATGGATGTTTGGGATTGCTGTTATTGTTTGATGGTTGAATATTACATATGTTTATTGAAATAAAATGATATTGTTGAAATAACGTATTTGGATGCAGGGAAAAACAGGTTGGAGGGATCCAACTGGATTCCTCAAATTTGTTGTTTATTTTCATATAAACTGTTTGACTGATATGGTTGGATGATTGACATGATTTTTGATTGTTAAAGCTAAATTCAACATTTGTTTTGTTTTAACCAATACACCGTATTGGTTGAGTAATTGGTAGCAATTGGCCAAAAATATATCATTTTATAAATATTGATTTACCATCAGATGAATCGACGACAATGAAGTTATAAAATTTATTTTATAACTAAAAATAGATTCTTAATCTATTAATTAGAATTAAAGTCATTTTAAAAATGAAATAAATATTTATTATTTATGTAATAACCCGGAAATCCGAGCCAATTTAAAATTTTTATTTTGGCAATTTTAGCGAATTTTGAATATTTATAATGAAATATTTTAAATAATATAGATGAGAAATTTATTTTGAATAGAAATAGATGTATATATTTACATTGATCGTCGTTAGAATATATATGTATTTATTTTAAATTATAAAAGGAATTGAAAATGGCATGGCAGATTGAAAATTCGATTTCAAAATTCAAATGAATGTACCGGGTGCAAAATAAACCGGATTTTAGTGGAACCAAAAATATTTGACTCTAATTGAGAATATCTTTCCAACGAATCCGAAAAATTGAAATTTCATAGCGGGGATAAAAAGTTATGTCCAGTTGAATTTTCAGAATAGTCGCTATGGAATTTTGGCCCTTAAAAATAGCCATTTTGCAAACGACCTCGGTTTTCGACGAAACCACTTTTGTTGGATCCGTGATGTCAAGTTATTTCTAGGTTTCAAATTTCATAATTTTTCGAATCAATTTGTGAGCGTGGCAAAGGAAAACGCTTTTGACCAGTTTTAGTTGATTTTAATCGACTGGAAAATGGCCATTTTTCAAACGGTCTCAGAATTCGATGAAATTAGTTTTGTTAGGACCGTGTCGTCAATACGAAGCTAGAAAATATTTTTTGGGAATTTTTCTAGTTAGTATGTGACCCCGGTAAATTGAAATGCACGTTCAAATTCAATATATAGATTTATATTTTGATTTTGACGAAAACTGATCGAAACGATCGAATTAGCTTACGATACATATCCCATTGTGTTCGGAATGAGGGTAATTAGCTATGGATGACAGTCGGTGGTCTTGATTTCGAGGTTGAAATAAAAAGTACCATTTTTTTTAAAAAAAAACCCTCTCTCTTTTCACTCAGACCCCCCGATCGATTTCATTCAGAAGAAGAAAAAAAAACACTAATCGACTACAGTGCGCCCCCCCTCGCCGAACCATCCACCGCGCCACCAAAGCAGCCGCCCCACGTCGACAACCCCCTCGTTTCCGCCTCCATCCCCTTTCCCCCCTCTGGAAAGTCGCGAGCACCATGAGATCAACCCAAACCGCCTGCCGCCGAGCCTCATCCCCCCAGCACCGACCTCCGATGACCACCGACCCTCCTCCCCTTCTTCTTCTCCGACCCCAGCGAAATGAAACCCCCTCCCTCAGTCGAACAACAGTAAGTTTGTTTTACTGTTTTTATTCAATTTAAAACATGGCTTTAAAATCAGGTTTTAATACAACGAAAATTAGTGAATAAAGATATAATTTTTATATAGTGTAGTGAATAAAAATATAATCTTTATATAAATTAGTGAATAAAAATATAGTTTTTATATAGTGTAGTGAATAAAGATGTAATCTTTATATATTGTAGTGAATAAAAATATAATTTTTAAAGATTCAATTTTTATAAGGGTAGCGGTTTAAAAATAGAATTTTTATATAATAGGAAATATAAAGATATGATTTTTATATTTGTAGCGAAATAAAAATATGATTTTTAGTGGTATAAAAATAAATTTTTTATCTATATAGTAGCGGAATAGAAATGTGATTTTCATCCATATAGAGCGATAACAAAAATGTGATTTTTATATACATAGCAACAATATAAAAATGTGATTTTTATATATGTAGTGAATACGGGCAACGAAAGTGACAAAAGGCGAGCACGATGAAGGTTCCTACATATGAAGAGTCGTGGCGTTGGTTTAGCTAGTCGGTGAGAACTCCTCACTTTTAAATTTATTTCTAGTTAAAATATATACTAGGATGCAGACGGTGTTTAGTAGCATCCGACACCCGTCGTCCACAGACCATGGACGGCTTGTATGCTTGTTTGTTTGATTTTGCTGTGTAGTTGATTGTGTGATGTGATGTGAAATGAAATAAATTATTTATATAGTTAAAATATTTTATAGTTAAAAATAGAATTTTTAACGTGTATTTAAAATGAAATAAAAATAAACAAATCGGACGATTTGTTTATATACACACATTTGACTGATATTGATTGGGACGATAAATTTTACACATCGCCCAACTGCACAAATAAAATCTGTGTTTGATTGTTTGAAAACCCCACACGGGTAATGGGGTGAAATAAGACATACACTAATCCCAATAATTAGTAGTATGTCGATCGATTGATTGACAGACTGTTATAAGCGTTGAATATTTATATTTGATTCTTACACAGTGTAGAATGCACTTTGGAGGATGGTAGATTATTTGTCATTGTTGATTTATACATGCGTTGTATGGAAATCCATAGAAATAAAATCTATGATAATTAATTGGGCCTCATTCCAGTTTTGAATAGAAATATTTGAAAAAGAAATATTTGAAATAGAATATTTAAAAAGAAATATTTGAAATAGAATATTTGAAAAGAAATATTTGAAATAGAAATATTTGAAAAAGAAATATTTGAAATAGAATATTTGGAAATAGAAATATATGAAGCCGTGTTGATTAGATTGACGCCATTTTGATGTAAACGATATTTATATCGATTATATTCGTTTTTATAATGAATATTGAAAAGTGATTTCTAAATCGAATATTTTGAAAATGAATTCGAATCGAATTGAAATTGAATGGAAATCAATTTGAAATGAATTCGAATAGAAATGAATTCGAATTGAAATTGAATAGAATTGAATTCGAATTGAAAATGAATTTGAATTGAAATTGAATAGAATTGAATTCGAATTGAAATTGAATAGAAATGAATTCGAATTGAATTGAAAACGAACTAAAATTGAATTAAAAATCGATTTAAATTGAAATCAATCTGAGATGAATTTAAAACGAATTTATATTGAAAAATTCAATCTTGATTTGAGTTTGAATATGAAGTTGAAATCGTTTCGAAAATGAATTTAAAATGATTTATAAAATACGTTTTAAAAGGAAATCGACGAAGTATATATTATATATATTATATATAATGGCCTGAATAGAACATGCCGCGCTGCGGTAGTTCGTGAATTTCGACCATTGACTTCGAATGGATATTGCGGGAGATCCGACCGTCGGATTCTCCTGAAACCGGAACCATTGGGTTCGTATCGAAAAGAGCTTTCTAACAAATATTAGAAATTAAAAATATAACGGTTGGATTTGTAATTATGTCCAAATCAAATTTGGAAAAGGTCGATGTAAGTGCAGTTCGATGGCAGTTGATGGAAATCGACTGTACGGGCCTTGATAAAATTATTAAAAATAGTAATAATTTGTGTAAAATCATAAAAATGATTTGGGAAGGATTGGGATGAAAAACTCCATATTTGAAAAGATAAAAATAGATTTTTATCGTAATGAACTAGCTTTGAACTAGAACTATAATTCTTTTTTTTTTAAATAAATAAATTGAATTTGAAAAGGGTTTTAAAAGTAACCAGAATTTCCAATAATTGAATTGGAATGGATTTGAATCGAAATTGTCTTTGGAATATTTTGATGTTGGATTTCGTGATGATATAGGTATTGTTATGGGAATTTGAAAGATATATTTATATCGTTATTTCCAATACGATATTTGTTGGTCGTAGAATTTGATATTGAATATAAGCCGATATATTTTCTATTTCAGAGCCTTGTATTTAATATCAAATGTGATTTGGGTTTGTCGTGAATGGTGTCTTCATTAACACTGTTCTTAAGCCCAGTTGAGAAAAAGATTAAATCTTTTTATTTAGATTTAATGAAGTGTACCAATTAAATGATATTTAATTGGAATTGAATTGGTATTGATTTTTGGGTTTATCGTGAACAGTGTTTTAAACAATACTTGTTCTTTAACCCGATAATTAATGGAATGTGATTTTGGGTTTATCGTGAGCCGTGTTTTAAATGACACTGATTCTTTAACCCAGTTAAAGATTAAAACTAAATGGAGTTTTAATGAATCTTTAATTAGATTGAAAAGATCGAGAATGGAGTATCACCAGTTTTACTCCAGGCGATAGTTAAATCTTTAATTAGATTTGAACGTGAAATGGTAATTGAATTTACCGATAACACCGTGGTGTTAGATATGAAGTATTACCAGTTTTACTTCATGGGATGAATAGGTTGGGATTGGGAAATAAATGATTACTACGGTGTGGTTCTCTAATCCCGTCTAGTTTGAATTGATATTCAAAGAAGATTAGACAATAAATTTAAAGAATTTATCTTTGATAAAATTAATGGGAACCTTTCTCAAAGTATAAGAATATTTGAATAAAAGAATATTCTGAATTGGAATGAGGCGTATGTTGTGTTTGTGTAACACTTGTTTATTATATACGCGAGTTATTTAGAAAGATCGGGTCTATCCCATTCTGAATAACTGATTCGACGTGGTGTCGAAGGTGAAGACGGTGGTTGAAGACCGAAGGTCTTCGCGTCGTTTGGATAATTACTGATGATCTTGATTGGGCCGTACACCCAAGAGGAGGGAATCAGTTAGTGATCGTCTGGACGTACTTGGAGAACGATGGATATGCGGGGTAATAGGTGCCTTCGGTTTCGTTCAGACCCAGAACGAACTTGTAAATGGACTGTGTGTCTGACATTGGATTTTAGTCTGTGTGATTGATTTCTATTAAATATATATCTGTTTGGCGGCGGAGAATTTATTCTTATGCTTAGCGCCCTTCTCTGGGACGTACGAGCTCAGGGGTTATATATTGATGGATATCCATCGCATGGAGTGAATTGCCTGTGTGGCATGCCTAAGTGGCAATTGATCAAGGTTTCTGTTGAAAAGCAAAGTCTTGTGGTTGATGATCAAAGCACCGCCTGTGTGGCATAGCTTTGTGTAGCGTTGATTCGCGAGCCTCACACCCCGTTGTGAACTAAAACGGGAGAGGACGTCAGGGAGGGCATACGTTTCTTTCTAGCTAGAAGTGGCATATGTCATTTTACACGCCCTGACGAGTTTGACTTATGTGGTTGTTGCTGTTGCGAGGCGCCTCGGTTTGATCAGACGATCCTGGTCCGACGGAGTCATTCGTTGGCTCATTTACGCCCCATAGGGCGGGGAAACGCATGTTCAGGGTTTAAGTTTAATCCATATCGGTGGACTGGCCCTGAGGATCCAAGGGTCACTCGAGCTCTGATCCCGAGGCTCAGGCTAGACAGTCTCGAATCGGTAGAGGACTATCTTTTGC
The DNA here is from genome assembly GCA_030737875.1 of Allium sativum. Classification (NCBI taxonomy): domain Eukaryota; kingdom Viridiplantae; phylum Streptophyta; class Magnoliopsida; order Asparagales; family Amaryllidaceae; genus Allium; species Allium sativum. Next base: position 158,668,765 of record CM060912.1, read on the forward strand.
CTCGGTTCACAGATGGAAATCCAATTTCCAAGTACGTGACTTTGCGGTTTTGATTGTAGAGCCTAGTATGGCGACATGATATATGGTACCCATGCCGTCTATGATTGATATTTATGATTTGAAGTTGTTTTATACACTATGCACTTATAATAGTATCAAATGATTTGTTTTAAATGTACCAAACATGTTTGGCTATTATAAGGGAAAACCCTATCCCCCGGCTTGCGTTGCATTGTGTGATAGGAACTGGGTCTTATAATAGCTTCATTTTTCCAAAAAGCATTGCGCTGTTTTGTTATACGCACTGGTATTCTTGGGAGGAAACCCATTCTGTGTTGTACGGCGTGGTCCCTTGATATATCTGATTTAAAGTAAAGTTTTAAATAACTGTTTTAGTTCTCACACCAGTCCCATGGCTGACCTGGAGTTTATTGTTTTAACCTAAACTCTGGGTGCCCCTATTTTGACACGGGCAGCTAGTAGTTTTGGTTTTGCAGATTTATATTCATAGGATCCTGGTTTACAGCTGGAATGATACCCGGAAAGCTCTGTATCCGTATATCTCTTTCAGTTGTGCTTTGTATTATTTTCCGCTGCGATGTATTTAAATGTATTGTAATTTCTGATATTTTATAATGTGTAATATTGATTTATACTCTGTATAGTCTTGTAATCTGATGAATTGTTGTAATATACAATGAATTGTTCTTCCGTCTTCGTTCTATTTTGTCGTGTTCTCAAAACAATCAGGCATTTCGAACGGTCTTAATCGGTTTAGCGACTGATTCAGATCGAGCGAAATTCCCGGTCGTTACATCGTGGTATCAGATCTTTGGTTTACAAAGCTCAGAGAATAAGACACGTTAGAACCAAACGAAAGAATTCATCAGAACTGGATTAGTAATATCCATGAGAATGACTCGTTAGAGATGGGATCAGTAATATCCTAGAACGAGTGTGAAGAGTATATTTTTAAAATGAAAACAAAATTTTGTTTTGAAAATTTAAATCGTATTATACGTATTTGAATATTTATTTTCAATTGATTTGGACAATTTAGTATATAAAGATTTTGCGTACACGCCTAGCTAGCATGTGTTTGAAGTTTAATATACTGGATAGATATAAAATCACACTCTAGTCGCCCGGGGATGATTCTGATGATGAGGCCTCATCATCAGTGTTTATATTCGAGTGCCGAAAGTATGATATCTATATATTTCCAATTGACTGGTGTGGGAACCAAAATTAGATAGGGCTTTTTGTTGTGATTTGGCACCAAAAATGTGATTTTTGACTATATATCAAAATTATGAATTTGAAAAGCTAATCAACTAACTGATTGCTGATTCTGTTGTTTGATTACTATTTTGATTAATTGGATGTTGAACCTTTAGCCAAATTGAATCAAATAGTGGATTGTATTGAAAATTAGTCGCATTTGCATACATGTAAATGTACTTACATTGAGCAGGTCATAACAAGGAGGCTAGAGTAGAAGAATAAAATTGTTTGCCCGACAAATAGGTACATGTTTACCATAATTTACTGTTTTGTTTGGGTTTTTGGATTATTTTGTGAGCCGATTGGCTTTTTCTTTTGGATTGAAGAAGGCCATGGGAGGCTATATGAAATATCCCGAAGTCCCTGGTGCAGGGGAGGTTATGGCAAAAAAATTCGAAAATTTAGGGTGTTAGCTAAATTTTTGAAAAATTTGAAAAGTTCTTAGAAACTGAAAAGTTGAAGAACTTAAGCCGTGATGAAAAGAACGAAAGTTGAGTTGGTTTGTAAGACAACTTTCGGCTTCGTTCCTTTTCGGGGACGAAAAGTTTTAAGTGGTGGAGATTGTAATAACCCGGAAATCCGAGCCAGTTTAAAATTTTATTTTGGCAATTTTAGCGAATTTTGAATATTTATAATGAAATATTTTAAATAATATCGACGAGAAATTTATTTTGAATAGAAATAGACATATATATTTACATTGATCGTCGTTAGAATATATATGTATTTATTTTAAATTATAAAAGGAACTGAAAATGGCACGGTAGTTTGAAAATTCGATTTCAAAATTCAAATGAATGTACCGGGTGCAAAATAAACCGGATTTTAGTGGAACCAAAAATATTTGAATCTAATTGAAAATATCTTTCCAATGAATCCAAAAAAATGAAATTTCATAGCGGGGATAAAAAGTTATGTCCAGTTGAATTTTCAGAATAGTCGCTATGGAATTCTAGCCCTTAAAAATAGCCATTTTGCAAACGACCTCGGTTTTCGATGAAACCACTTTTGTTGGATCCGTGATGTCAAGTTATTGCTAGGTTTCAAAGTTCATAATTTTTTGAATCAATTTGTGAGCGTGGCAAAGGAAAACGCTTTTGACCAGTTTTAGTTGATTTTAATCGACTGGAAAATGGCCATTTTTCAAACGGTCTCCGAATTCGATGAAATTAGTTTTGTTAGGACCGTATCGTCAATACGAAGCTAGAAAATAATTTTAGGGAATTTTTCTAGTTAGTATGTGACCCTGGTAAATTGAAATGCGCGTTCAAATTCAATATATAGATTTATATTTTGATTTTGACGAAAACTGATCGAAACGATCGAATCAGCTTACGATACATATCTCATTGTGTTTGGAAAGGGGGTAATTAGCTATGGACGATAGTCGGTGAGCTTGATTTCGAGGTCAAAATAAAAAGTACCTTTTTTTTAAAAAAAACTCTCTCTTTATCACTCAGACCCCACCCCCCGATCGATTTCATTCAGAAGAAGAAAAAAACCCTAATCGACTACAGCGCGCCCCCCCTCGCCGAACCGTCCACCGCGCCACCAAAGCAGCCGCCCCACGTCGACGACCCCCTTCTTGTTTCCGCCTCCATCCCCTTTCCCCCTTCTGGAAAGTCGCGAGCACCACGAGATCAACCCAAACCGCTTGCCGCCGAGCCTCACCCCCCCCCCCCGGGCACCGACCTCCGATGACCACCGAAGCTCCCTCCTCCCATTTTTCTTCTGCGACCCCAGCGCAATGAAACCCCCTCCCTCAGTCGAACAACAGTAAGTTTATTTTACTGTTTTTATTTAATTTAATACATGGCTTTAAAATCAGGTTTTAATAAAATGAAAATTAGTGATAAAGATATAATTTTTATATAGTGTAGTGAATAAAAATATAATCTTTATATAAATTAGTGAATAAAAATATAATTTTTATATAGTGTAGTGAATAAAGATATAATCTTTATATAGTGTAGTGAATAAAAATATAATTTTTATATGTAGTAGTGAGAATAAAGATTCAATTTTTATAAGGGTAGCGGTTTAAAAATAGAATTTTTATATAATAGGAAATATAAAGATATGATTTTTATATTTGTAGCGAAATAAAAATATGATTTTTAGTGGTATAAAAATAGAATTTTTTATCTATATAGTAGCGGAATAGAAAAGTCATTTTTATCCATATAGAGCGATAATAAAAATGTGATTTTTATATACATAGCAACAATATAAAAATGTGATTTTTATATATGTAGTGAATACGGGCAACGAAAGTGACAAAAGGCGAGCACGACGAAGGTTCCTACATATGAAGAGTCGTGGCGTTGGTTTAGCTAGTCGGTGAGAACTCCTTACTTTTAAATTTATTTCTAGTTAAAATATATACTAGGATGCAGATGGTGTTTAGTAGCACCCGACACCCGTCGTCCACAGACCATGGATGGCTTGTATGCTTGTTTGTTTGATTTTGCTGTGTAGTTGATTGTGTGATGTGATGTGAAATGAAATAAAATATTTATATAGTTAAAAATATTTTATAGTTAAAAATAGAATTTTTAACGTGTATTTAAAATGAAATAAAAATAAACAAATCAAACGATTTGTTTATATACACACATTTGACTGATATTGATTGGGACGATAAATTTTACACATCGCCCAACTGCACAAATAAAATCTGCGTTTGATTGTTTGAAAACCCCACACGGGTATTGGGGTGATATAAGACATACACTAATCCCAATAATTAGTTGTATGTCGATCGATTGATTGACGGACTGTTATAAGCGTTGAATATTTATATTTGATGCTTATACAGTGTAGAATGCACTTTGGATGATGGTTGATTATTTGTCATTGTTGATATATACATGCGTTGTATGGAAATCCATAGAAATAAAATCTATGGTAATTGATTGGGCCTCATTCCTGTTTTGAACATAAATATTTGAAAAAGAAATATTTGAAATAGATTATTTGAAATAGAATATTTAAAAAGAAATATTTGAAATAGAATATTTGAAAAGAAATATTTGAAATAGAATATTTGAAATAGAAATATTTGAAAAAGAAATATTTGAAATAGAATATTTGGAAATAGAAATATATGAAGACGTGTTGATTAGATTGACGCCATTTTGACGTAAACGATATTTATATCGATTATATTCGTTTTTATAATGAATATTGAAAAGTTATTTCAAAATTGAATATTTTGAAAATTAATTCGAATCGAATTGAAATTGAATGGAAATCAATTTGAAATGATTTCGAATAGAAATGAATTCAAATTGAAATTGAATAGAATTGAATTCGAATTGAAAATGAATTCGAATTGAAATTGAATAGAATTGAATTCGAATTGAAATTGAATAGAAATGAATTCGAATTGAAATTGAATTGAAAACGAACTGAAATTGAATAAAAACTCGATTTAAATTAAAATCAATTTGAGATGAATTTAAAACGCATTTATATTGAAAAATTCAATCTTGATTTGAAATTGAAAATGAAGTTGAAATCATTTCGAAAACGAATTTAAAACGATTTATAAAATACGTTTTAAAAGGAAATCGACGAAGTATATATTATATATATTATATATATATATAATATAATGGCCTGAATAGAACGCGCCGCGCTGCGGTAGTTCGTGAATTTCGTCCATTGACTTCGAATGGATATTGCAGGAGATCCGACCGTCAGATTCTCCTAAAACCGGAACCGTTGGGTTCATATCGAAAAGATCTTTCTAACAAATATTAGAAATTAGAAATCTAATGGTTGGAATTGGAATTATGTCCAAATCAAATTTGGGAAAGGTCGCTGTAAGTGCAGTTCGATGGCCGTTGATGGAAATCGACCATACGGGCCTTGATAAAATTATTAAAAATAGTAATAATTTGTGTAAAATCATAAGAAATGATTTAGAAAGGATTGGGATGAAAAACTCCATATTTGAAAAGATAAAAATAGTTTTTTATCGTAATGAACTAGTTTTGAACTAGAATTATAATTCTATTTTTTTTAAATAAATAAATTTAATTTGAAAAGGGTTTTAAAAGTAACCAGAATTTCCAATAATTGAATTGGAATGAATTTGAATCGAAATTGTCTTTGGAATATTTCGATGTTGGATTTCGTGATGATACAGGTATTGTTATGGGAATTTGAAAGATATATTTATATCGTTATTTCCAATACGATATTTGTTGGTCGTAGAATTTGATATTGAATATAAGCCGATATATTTTCTATTTCAGAGCCTTGTATTTAATATCAAATGTGATTTGGGTTTGTCGTGAATGGTGTCTTCATTAACACTGTTCTTAAGCCCAGTTGAGAAAAAGATTAAATCTTTTTATTTAGATTTAATGAAGTGTACCAATTAAATGATATTTAATTGGAATTGAATTGGTATTGATTTTTTGGTTTATGGTGAACAGTGTTTTAAATAACACTTGTTCTTTAACCCGATAATTAAAGGAATGTGATTTTGGGTTTATCGTGAACCGTGTTTTAAATGACACTGATTCTTTAACCCAACTAAAGATTAAAACTAAGTGGAGTTTTAATGAATCTTTAATTAGATTGAAAAGATTGAGAATGGAGTATCACCAGTTTTACTCCAGGCGATAGTTAAATCTTTAATTAGATTTGAACGTGAAATGGTAATTGAATTTACCGATAACACTGTGGTGTTAGATATGAAGTATTACCAGTTTTACTTCATGGGATGAATAGGTTGGGATTGGGAAATAAATGATTACTTCGGTGTGGTTCGCTAATCCCGTCTAGTTTGAATTGATATTCAAAAAGATTAAAGAATAAATTTAAAGAATTTATCTTTGATAAAATTAATGGGAACCTTTCCCAAAGTATAAGAATATTTGAATAAAAGAATATTATGAATTGGAATGAGGCGTATGTTGTGTTTGTGTAACACTTGTTTATTATATACGCGAGTTATTCAGAAAGACCGGGTAAATCCCATTCTGAATAACTGATTCGACGTGGTGTCGAAGGTGAAGACGGTGGTTGAAGACCGGAGGTCTTCGCGTCGTTTGGATAATTACAGATGATCTTAATTGGGTCGTACACCCAAGAGGAGGAATCAGTTAGGGATCGTCCAGACGTACTTGGAGATCGATGGATATGCGGGGTACTAGGTGCCTTCGGTTTCGTTCAGACCCAGAACGAACTTGTAAATGGACTGCGTGTCTGACATTGGATTTCAGTCTGTGTGATTGATTTCTATTAAATATATATCTGTTTGGCGGCGGAGAATTTATTCTCTTGCTTAACGCCCTTCTCTGGGACGTACGAGTTCAGAGGTTATATATTGATGGATATCCATCGCATGGAGTGAATTGCCTGTGTGGCATGCCTAAGTGGCAATTGATCAAGGCTTCTGTTGAAAAGAAAAGTCTTGTGGTTGATGATTAAAGCACCGCCTTTGTGGCATAGCTTTGTGTAGCGTTGATTCGTGAGCCTCACACCCCGGTGTGAACCAAAACGGGAGAGGACGTCAGGGAGGGCATGCGTTTATTTCTAGCTAGAAGTGGCGTCAGTGGTTTTACACGCCCTGACGAGTTTGACTTATGTGGTTATTGCTGTTGCGAGGCGCCTCGGTTTGATGGGACGATCCGGGTCCGATGGAGTCATTCTTCGCTCATTTACGCCCCATAGGGCGGGGAAACGCATGTTCAGGGTTTATGTTTAATCCACATCGGTGGACTTGCCCTGAGGATCCAAGGGTCACTTGAGCTTTGATCCTGAGGCTCGGGCTTGACAGTCTCGAATCGGTAGATGACTATCTTTTGCCTCGGTTCATAGATGAAAATCCAATTTCCATATACGTGACTTTGTGGTTTTGATTGTAGAGCCTAGTATGGCGACATGATATATGGTACCCATGCCGTCTATGATTGATATTTATGATTTGAAGTTGTTTTACACTATGCACTTATAATAGTATCAAATGATTTGTTTTAAACGTACCAAACATGTTTGGCTATTATAAGGGAAAACCCTATCCCCCGGCTTGCGTTGCATTATGTGATAGGACCTGGGTCTTACAATAGCTTCATTTTTCCAAAAAGCATTGCGCTGTTTTGTTATACGCACTGGTATTCTTGGGAGGAAACAAGTTCCGTGTTATACGGCGTGGTCCCTTGATATATCTGATTTAAAGTAAAGTTTTAAATAACTGTTTTAGTTCTCACAACAGTCCCATGACTGACCTGGAGTTTATTGTTTTAACCTAAACTCTGGGTGCCCATATTTTGACACGGGCAGCTAGTATTGGTTTTGCAGATTTATATTCACAGGATCCTGATTTACAGCTGGAATGATATCCGGAAAGCTCTGTATCCGTATATCTCTTTCAGTTGTGCTTTGTATTATTTTCCGCTGCGATGTATTTAAATGTATTGTAATCTCTGATATTTTATAATGTGTAATATTGATTTATACTCTGCATATTCTTGTAATCTGATGAATTGTTGTAATATACAATGAAATATTCTTCCGTCTGCGTTCTATTTTGTCATCTTCTCAAAACAATCAGGCGTTTCGAACGGTCTTGATCGGTTTAGCGACTGATTCAGATCGAGCGAAGTTCCCGTCGTTACAATTTATAATTTAATGTTTTATAAATTATCATTAAATGATTTTATAAAGTGATTTCTTATATCAATAAGATTTATATGTAAATGAGCAGATATTAATCGAATGGTTAAGAGTGGAATAATTGTTCTAAGAAACAGTCAATGGAATTATTTAAATTAATTACATTACTAATTAATTTAAAGAAATGTTTTAATTGGAATTAGTTAACGAGAAAATCATATTCTGAATTGAATAAGTCGACCACTTCAAATAGGGTTTTATTATTAAAGTAAATTAGTTTATGGCTAAATAACCTAATGAAACTGTTAAACAAACATTCGTTAATAAGATTTTTTTTTAAAAGCAAATAGAAATCCATTCAACAAAACAAGCTATTACAATTCCTACTACAGACACAAAACCAAAAGGAAAAAAAGAAAGAACAGCCAACTTAAAACGAACACTACATACAACAGACATGAACCAACAAACAAAACAAAAACAGATTCCTTTCACCAATCTTGGACACCCCCGAAACCAAAGGTCGCAGGTAACAGAGAACCACAGCCACCTCCAACGACAGGTTGACCGACAACCCGACAAGTAGCAGAACTAAAACCAGAACAAGAAACAAAGCAAGGCAGAGCAAGCAAAAAACAGGCTCCCAGATCCAATCTTCGAGTAAGATAACCCAATGAACGCTGATAACCCATAATCTCCACAGTCCTGATACAGACCACAAAAAGAAAAGAACAAGCCAGCAAGCTAGAGTACAAAAAGTACCTCTACACCACTCACTGCCAGCACAATCAATCCCAAGAATGATGTAGCAGAGACATATGTAACTGTCCACTGAAACACACTATAAGAGCAAGAAGAAGCTTACCAGTCCAAGGAATACGTGACACAGTGCAGATCGTCGAAGAAGGCGAAACTGTACTCCGCTGGAAATCAGAGAAAGCCGAGTAGTCTGAAACCTGACTCTAGGATAAGGACCAACGACTTGGGCCCATTGAAAACAGGAAGATGGAACAAGCAGAAAGGGGAACAAGCAGATCGACCAAGATCTGGTCCCACAACCTAACCACGACAACAAATCGGAGACCCCGATCTCAAAAGAAAATACCAGATCTATGAAGAAGCTCACAGATCTGAACGAGAAAGCAAAAAGAGTTAAGGAAACCGAGGTTGCAAGATTGGCGACAGGAATCAAAAGTCGAAAAAGCAAAGGAAAGCGGAAAAGAAAACCAAAAAAATCAAAAGAAACGCAGATGAGGTGTTAAAGAAAATGGAGGACGATTCGTTGAGAGGGAGGGTTAGAAACGAGAAGACGAAGAGAGGAAAAGAGGGACGAAAGAGAGAGGCGGCGGAAAACCTAACTCCATTTTTAGACTCTCAAAACAGCTCCTTGAAAATAAGATTTAACTACTTCAACAGTGGTAAATGATGAAATTTAATGTTTATTATTAAAGAATTTAACTACTTCAACAGTGGTAAATGATGAAGTGTACCATTATTTTAATTAATAATAATTTAAGTAATTACTTCTCAAATGTGATACACTTAAGTAAGTAACCATATGGTAAATGGAATATGATTAAGTATTGAGAAGGGATTATGAATGAGTTCGATATTAAACCCCAGTTTGATAAGGAAGTTATAAAAGAAATTTTGAGTTGTTGCAATAACTTAGATAAATGTTTATTTAACATTTGAAGTAAGCAAAAGGAGATCGAGATAAAAGGATTTTATTTAAATCTGAGTTTATAAATAAAGTTTATGAAAAGGAACGTGATGCTAAATGAGAATTTTAAGTTAACGATACTTGATAATAGAATTAAGTGGGATGAATGGAGTGGAAACGAGATTTTTTAAATTGAAAGTGGTTGAATGATTAGAAGTGGAACAATATGAGCTGATAAGGAGTTAAGTAATGAAAAGAGAAAGGGCTTTAAGAATATAAATGATATTTCCAATGTAAAGGAGATTAAAGGAGAGTTGGTAAGAATATCACGATATTATGAATGAGATGAGAGTGAATGGGTTTATTTAAAGGGAAATAAATGTTTGTTTTGTTTTCCAGCGATGGAAATCAAAATGACTTTGTAACGATGTTTTTATATGGAATTCAATTGAACTCAAATATTTGGTATATATTTATTTGTATATGAATAAATGTTAAAGTGTTTAAAAAAGGGCTTTGCGAATATTCTTATAATAAAATAAGAAGTAAATACTATGTTTTAAGATACTGAAAGGTTAAGAAGTTTTTAATTTATTTCAAATTAAAAACGGCCAAAGGTTGCTAAGTAGTGAATCAAAAAATTCATTTTATTTTCATGATTGAACGATTGTTTATTTGATAGTTAAACAACCGACTATCAAATCTACCCAATACGATTTTTGGTACGGAAAGACCGGGTCGAATTTATATTCGAAAACCATTCCAACCAATGAATACGTAAACGTTGAAGATATCAGATGCTGAGCAAGATGGAGCAATTGAAGACTGTGGATCTTCATAAGCGGAAGGATTGCTGTCGAATATTCTCTGGCCGTACAACCAAAGATATTTTGATGTGATTCGGTCATGGTTGAGATTTTTCGGATTTGCATGGACTAATCGCTACTGATCCTTTGGATGCGGTAGGAAAGTGCCTTCGGTTTGTCCAGTCCCAGGACAACTTGTATGGATGGATGTCTAACAGAGTATTTCTAAAGGGATTACGTACGTTGATTTCCTCAAACGTATTTCTATGGCAGCGGAGAAGACACCTTCTCTTAACTTAACAACCCTATTATTTTTGTGGAATCAATTAGTGATTTATGGTGGATTTGACGATGTGGCATTCAAAGTGAATGGTGGCCAGGTGTTCCAAAAGATACGTCATAACCTCAAGCCTCACAACCAAGAAATGACAGAAATCGGGCAGGCAGCATGGCTATTTGGGTCGCTCCCATTAGGGTGTATAATCACATATCTAGAAAAATTCCTTTTCCTTCTTTAATCTATCGATGATGTCCCTTTTCAGGAAACAGTTGTTGATCCCAACCATTGGTGATATACATTCGATACACTCAAGCGAAATGAGTGGTCGGTCATGTGTGTGCCGGGTTGCAAGATGTTCTTGTTGAATCCAGTGTATTCGCCTCTAGAGATACACTATCAGCAGTTGGTTCCAAACCTTGTCATAGTCGGAATCCAATCTCCAATAAGTGCCCACAGTTTTGATTGTACACTATATATGTGGAACGTGAGATGCAAGCGTTCCGCTAGATTGCTATTTATTTGTATTTAGACACTATTATAATATCAGGATATATATGTGATTTCAAAATGTTTTGGGTTATCGTAAGGTAAAAACCATCCGTATTTATGAGTGGATTTGGTCTTACGATTATCCTTTTATTTAGAAAAGATTTTTGAACCTTAAAATAAAGTTGGATGATCCCCCTTAAAACTTTGCGAGTTGCTCTCAATCTGGTTCACCAGACTGACCCAGTATTTGTAATGCTCGAGTTGGCCCGGGTCGTACAGGTTCAGGTCATCGGACGTTGTGAAGAGATGAGCTGGAAGAGTTCAAACGTTAGTATGAATTCCATTATTTTGTATGTAAGGATGGATTATTATCACTATCCATATGTGTTGATTGTAAGCTGTACTATGATGGTTGTAAGTATTTTCAAGCTCCTAATGAAGATTATTTCGATATTATATCTTGTTCCGCTGCGATGTGAGATTCTGATTCTGTTGTATCAGTTCTTCTTCTTCTTCTTCTATTCTAATATTTCTTTCTTATCTCACCTTCTAACTTCTTCCTGTTAACTTTCTGGATGTTTGGTACTCGAGTTTGGGCAAAGGATATAATTGTGTCGAAAATTCGAGCATCGAATTTTCTGGTTCGTTACAGTGGTATCAGAGCTATTGGTTTAATAATAACCTTGGCTCCGCGGCATAACTCGATAGAGATGTGGTTAGTAATACCCTAGATTGAGTTTGAGTATATATATTTGAGAGAGCGTATTTGTAGATTTTATAAAAATGTTTTGTATTGTATTATTTGATTGGTTCAATTCTGAGCTGGCAACTGACACGATATTGTTTTGTAAAGAAGGTAAATTAAATGATTTTACCCAAATTATATTTTGTATGAAAATGCAATAATTTTATCAAATTGTTGAGATACTTGTTGGTTTGATTAATTTGAATGGAATTCGATTCGATTATGAATTTGGAATGATTTGATATAACCAAAATATTTCATATATGAAATAAGAAAGAGAAAATGGATAGTGTTTGGATTAGTCAATTGAATTGGTGGTGAAAATGAATTTAACCCGATTAAGTAGGATTGATTGGAGAAATGGAATTGAATGATATAAATTTAGATTTTGAAAATTGAATAGATAATAATGGAAATTAATCAGATATAAATCAATTGATATTAATGTGGGTTGAACAAAAGTGAATATGATATAAATTGGCTTGGTTGTGAATTGATTGATTTATTGAATCTTAGTTAGATGAGTTAATAAAAATTGAATAAATTTGGGGAAAGGGAATAAATCCCTGTAAAATAAATTGGAAATAAAATCAGTTATTGAATGAGTTAAATTTAACCCTGGATTGTCATTTGCATTGTGAGTAGAGTTTAGTGCAGATTTCAGAAGGCTGTGGTGATGGTTTGGTCATACAGATTGGAAGTACAAACGAAGAGCAGTTAGTTAATTTGCTGCAGAATTGAAATTGATTTTCCCAACAAATAGGTAAACCTTAATATATTGATTGGAGTGCTTGATTTTATACCCTGGGCTGGGTTAGCAATTTGGCTTTTGGTCTTATTTTGGAAAAGTTGAGGCCCATAATGGCGTTTGTAGTGTTGTGATCAAGCCCCGGAGAGGTGGTGCTGGCGAAATTTTTGAAAATTCTAAAGAGTCTAGATTTGTTTTGAGAATAATTCAAAAATAATTATTGTGTTCGGAGCATTCTTCTTACAATGTAATTTCAGGAATGAAATTCTTTTAAGGGGGATGGAATGTAGCGTCCCATATTTTTGCTAGTTAGATATTTAAATTATTTTATTATTTTAAAATATCGATTTGGTATTTAAATGGATTTAAATATATAACTCGTTTATATAACGAAGTTTGAATGTATATTTATATAATTCGAACACGTATACATTGCAGTATTTCATAATTTACGATGTGAAATTCTTGTATATCGATACGAATATAAAACACTCAACGAAAATTGACAATTAAATAATCATACGAAATATAACGTTCAAATCAATACGTTGTTTACCTTATGATTAGGTAATTTGCATACGGTAAATCTTTCGATATATTATATTGGCCTTAAAAATGTTTTTCTTTTCAAACGATCTCCGTTTTCAAAGAAACAAGATTGATTGGAATGCGTACAATTAATTATTTCCACATTCCCAGTTGGGGTCAATCAGAGTTATTTCATCTGTATGTGCAATTTAAGGTGAACCAATAAATCAAGTAGAATCTAAAATAACATCATTGTACAAATGAGATGATTTTCAACGAAATTAATTTTATTGGGATTGCTATGTCAAAACATGACAGGGTGTCTGTTTCCGTTGCTTTTGGAGATTTTGGTGTGATGGTGAATGTATTTAATGTACGAAGTTAAAAACGATAGAAATTAAATTAACCATAATAAACTTCAAATCTATATCCTAAGCAAATAAATAGATATATAAAACTAGTTTCCATTTTGTTGACTTCTTTACCATCAATCGACGAACTTATGTCATAATTATTGTTTGTGAATCTCTCTGTGATCTTCCCCTGAAATCTTCACTTTTCTTTTGGACCGTCGCCACAAAAGTGATTCCGATCAACAACCATATCTTTTGCAGCTCCCCCACACTTTATACAAAAGGGATATCATATAGAATTTAATCATCTCGGTCATATGGGCCATTTCAAATATGTTTTCATTTTATTTGATCCTCTGGGTGGTCTCGATAGTCTAGAATGAATCAACGTGTATATTACTAGTTGCTCTCCCATTTGTTGTTCCACCTACATGAAATGTCAACCTACATTTTATTTTACACATGCCTAGTAAAACCCTTCAGCCTAAGCACTGGCATCTTACCCAACGCATAGCACTACAACAGCTTGTTTTTACACATTTTCTACTCCTACTTTTGCCGCTACCCTATATCTACACAATGAATCTTCATCAAAACTGTTGCTACAAATTTGAACATGCCTTTGCCTATGCTGCACAACATGTATTTTCTTTTCAAATCAACTAAATCAAGACCCAGAGCAACCTTGAATTTACAATACTCTTATCCTAAAATTTATTCCATAGTAATGTGAGAATGTTGTATGAATCTAATACCATCGGTTAGATGATTTGATTTAGATGCCTGAGACTAACCCCATTCGAATTGGCTTTCCAACTCAACCTCTGAACGTATCCGCTTGACTGTGTTACTGTATTTATGTCTGAACATAGCCATAACAATATTCAGTATACTAACATATATGGACACTGTGCCAACCCTACTCTGTGCACAATAACATGCGCATGCATGTATCTTCTTTGCCGAATTCCGATCCAAATCAAACTTCCCTATAGCTACTATAATACCTTAAGAATGACAATACAACAAATCACTGTCTTAGCCACAGCCTATATGACATTCAACATAAGAAAAATGCCATGTGACCATTTAAAAGAGAAAACATAATACAAGCTAAAATATACTTCCCTGTAGGCCTGTTCTGAATATAACCAAGTAACCTACCCCATTAGTTCAATTTGCACATGCCTCATACAACCTTCTGCATACCCACACATTACCTATACCATCCCGTCACCCAGCTAATGGAGCAACATCACCTGGCTATTGAAAAGATAAGGCATCGCAGATAATGCAAAGGTAAGAAGAAGAAAAAAAAGAACCCAACTACCCTCCTACCAGCTACCTCTTCCTGAAAGGATGTTGATCCTATCCGGTTAGCTCTCGTATACATAAGCATCACCATACAGGAAAGAAAAGCAACGAGAAACTCACAATGTATAAAAATGGTGACTTCCCCTTTTAAAAATGAAGTAGAATAATAAAATAAAAAGAGAGGTAAAAGGGAACATGAGAATACTGTAGAAGAGAATGGAGAGTTGCGTGAGGTGGATGGAACAAAGCAATATGGGGAGCAGGTTATAATACATAGGAAGTGAAGAACAGTGCGAAATGAAACTGGAAGACTGGTGTTTTGGAAAGGAAGGCTATGTTAAGCAGTTATTATGTGGTGATGTCTGAAGCAGTCCAGCGTGTCAGGTGGGTCCACCTGAAGGCGAACAGTGGATGGCGGGTTCGTGCATGGTGACTTGTGGAAGATGAGAAGGAAGTCTGTGAGTGGTCAAGAAATGAAAGGCTTGGAGGTGAGGTAAATTCACAATTTAGGGTTGGTAGCATCGGAGAAGGGGTAGGTGCTCGAAGGGTCAATGCGTAGTGATGATCTGAAAAGCAGTGGCAGCGGTTGTGTGGAAGTAGGACAACATGGAGTTGGGGAACGGTTGGGGTGCAGCAGTAAAATGAGAGGGGTGAGCTATACATAGTATGAGGAAAGGAGAGCATGAACAGTAATATTTTTAGTGCCTAATCTAAATTAAAATAGCCTAACCCCTGTTTTCTTCTTACATAATAATGTTACCAGTTAGCCTAATTAGAGTTATTAAATGAAAATAGAAAACTGATATACTGTTTTTCCTAGGAAAGAAGATACATACGGTTTTAAAACATAAGATTCATTTCGAATCTGCCTCACCAATATGGAGTTAACGCATGCAGTTATTTAGAGTTAAAAGTCATACATTGTGTAGTGATTTATAATATAGTTTGTTATAAGATAACGTGGCCATATTATACCATTATATATGTAATATGCAAAAGGGTTTAATTCTGGCTAATTCAAATTAGCCTAATCAGCATTTTGATAATGCGTAATTACTTTATAATATGCCTTAATAAGGTTATGGTGTGCCTAATTCAAGTGTTTAAGTACCGTGTACTTAACTATGTATTATAATGTCGGGCAAGTAATGTTTGAAAATTCCTAACCTCATTTAATATTTGCCAAACATGTTTTTGAGCCTAACTAAGTTTTTAAACCAACCCTGTTTGAATTTATGCAAGCCAAAGCTTGAAATTCATAACATGTTTAAGGATTGGGTTAAAATAGTATTATTTATACAAATAACGTACTGGCCTGGAATAAACCAAAGACTTAAAACTAATGAACGTGATATGTTAGCACAACGTAATCCAGGGGTTTTTAGAAAATGCCTAGTCTAAAAAGGTGCGAATTCAGTATAATGTGACCCAAGGGGATTCGATTGTGTCAAACGCCCATATTTAGGAAATAAATAAATAAGTTATTTGTAATAACCCGGAAAATCAGAACCAATTTAAAATTTGTAATTTGGCTATTTCAATGAATTTTAATATTTAAAATAATTTTTTTTTAAATAATAACGACCCAAAATCTGTTTGGATCGAAGTTATAGCGAATATATTTATTTTAATTATAAAAAACAAGGCCTGAAATGGCGCGGCAGTTTGAAAATTTGAATTCGAACTTTGACTGACTGTACAGGATGCAAAATGAAACGGATTTTAGTGAAACCAAAAATATTTAAATCTGTTTAAGAATATCTTTCTAACGAATCTGAAAAATCGAAATTTCATAGCGCGAATCAAAAGTTATGGCCAAATGAATTTTCAGAAAGGTCGCTATGAAGTTAATATAGCCCGTGAAAATAGACATTTTGCAAACGACCTCCATTTTCGACGAAACCACTTTTATTGGATCCGGAATGTCAAATTATTTCTAGATTTCAAATTCCATAACTTTTGGAGTTAATATGTGAGCGTGGCAAAGGAAAACGCGTTTGGTTAATTTCATTCAATTTGGATTGACCAGAAAATGACCATTTTTCAAACGGTCTCCAAATTCAATGAAATCAGTTTTATTGGGACCGTATCTCCAAACATAGCTAGATTTATTTTTCTGGAATTTTTGGGATCAGTATATGGCCCCGACAAATTGAAATGTACGTTCAAATCCATATTTGAATGTTTTATATTTTAATTTGAAGAATAACCAACTGAAACAGTCGAATGGGCGTACGAAACATATTCCATTGTGTCCGGAATAGGGGGTATTTAGCTAGGGATGATAGTCGTTGGGTTTGATATGGGGCTCGTATGGAGAAAACCCTATTTTTGAATTAAATATATCGCGAGCCAATAGGATTTTTTTCTTTTACAATTTTTAATTTCAAAAAAAATCAAAAAAACCTCGTTGACCCTTGCGATGAACGACGGAAGGAACTGATTCCTTCTCTCCTCGATTACTCCCACCACACAAAATTAGACCTCCCTCCAGTTGAGAATTTTGTAGTGCTCCCCTAGAGCTTCAGATCCATACCCGCTTCGCTCTATTTGGTGGCGCGAATCTCGTGATCCAATGCAGGGAAGGTGCATCGTTCGAGCCCTTGCCGGAGCTCCGATCTGCCGTCGATCTAAGGGTGGTCCCAGCGCCGAGGAGCCCGCTCCAACCCCGACAACGTCATACCATCCTATCATCCTATAGCTTCGTGGATTAATCGAAAAATCCAAACCTAGTTTGGAACGATAACTGAAAGGTATGGCTGTTTATTTATATAATTGATTATAGCACTTTAAAGCACTACGAATTATGATTTTATAATAAAAATCATATCGTTTTACTATGTTGTCGAAATCCAGTGAAACAAGAGACATTGGACTCATGTGGATGTCTTCTACATTCTAGAAGAGGCCGAAGAATTTTGGAGCTTCCTACAATTTTTGGAGGAGTGGAACCCAATGTGAGATTTCTAAATTCAAAACGATATGGAATGGCGATGTATAAATTATATAATCGATGTATAAGTTATATAAGCATTGTACACCTCATGTATAAGCGTTGTATAAATTATATGTGCGATGTATAAGTTATATATGTGTTGTAAAAATCATATGTGCGTTGAAGTGAGTTGAAATGAAATTGAAATATATTTCTATATATATATATATATACTCCCCTCGTCCACAGACCATGGATGATATATATTGATTGTGATTGTTTGGATTGTGGTTGACGTGAAATTTGGTCGATAAATGTGAATGTTGATAATGATTGTTTGTGGTTGAAAAAAAATTGGAATTGTTTATGGAAAAATCCATTATGATATGAAAATGAATCAAAATATTTAGATTATAAGGATAAGCCCCTTAGGGAACGTCGCGAGGTGTAAGATAGTGCGAGGAGCCGTACTCGGGACGGTGTTGGTTTTAAACCCCTGCCGTTATGCTGCCGAAATTTTCTAAAATATTCATGTGTTTGATTTATATTCATGTATTGAAATATATTCATGTATTGGAAAAGTATTCATATGATGAATAAATTGTTTGAATGATAAAAATCACATTTTTTATCATGTATGTGAAGTATATAAAATATTCATTTTTGAAATAAATTGTTTTAACAATAAAAATCACATTTTTATTATGTATATGAATCACTAAAAATATTCATGTTTTAAATAAATTGTTTCAACAATAGAAATCACATTTTTATTATATATATGAAGTGTTAAAAATAGTCATGTGTTGAAATAAATATTTGTTGGGTAAAAATATTATTTTTACCACGTATATGAAATGAAAATGTTTTGGAAATGGAAGGACGGATTATATATATATATATATATAATTAAAATAAAACGAATAACGACGCTGCAGTTCGTGTTTTGATATCGTAATTTTAAATGATTATTACGGGGGATCCGACCATCTGATTTTCCCGAAACCGAAACAGTTGTGCTCGCTTTGAAAATCTCTTTCTAACGATACCAAATTTGTAAAGATCCAACGGTTATAATGTGTGAAATGTTTAATTCAAATCTGAATGAAAACAGCACCAGAATGGATTATATATATATATATATGTAATTAAAATAAAACGGATAACGACGTTGTAGTTCGTATTTTGAAATAGTAACTTTAAACAATTGTATTGGGAGATCCGACAGTCGGATTTTCCCTAAACTGGAACCGTTGGGTCGGCTTTGAAAAGATCTTTCCAATGATATAAAATTTTTAAAGATCCAACGGTTAGATTTTCAGATATGTGTAAATCAAATCTGGAGAAAAACAGCGCCATGGCCGCGTTATGGCCTAAAGCGTCGTTTGAATAAATGGGCTATTTTAAAATAAATAAATAGCGGTAAATCGTTATAAAACATTATAAATGATATGGAATGGAAATAAACCGAATTTACTCGGTTTATTGGATATTTGATCGTTGAATGTGTTTGACATGAAAATTACATTAATGAACTGAATTATGGATGTCAAATAATTTAACTATGGAAATGAATTGATTTGAATTCTAAATATACGTGAATTATTTGAAAAGGCCAAGTAAAATATCATTTCAAATAATTGATCGACGATTAGAGATCGACGATGAAGATGGTGGTTGAAGTTCGGAGGTCTTCACATCGTTTGGATGATTGCAGATGTCTTGATTAGGAGACATCCCAATACAAGGTAATAAGTGGTGGTCATCCAGACGTACTTGGAGATCGACCGGATGTGCGAGGGCCTCTCTCATGTATTGGACATATGGGACGAGGAAGAAGGTGCCTCCGGTTACGTTCAGATCCAGAACGGACTTGTAAATGGATGTGTGTCTGACGTTGTAGCTTGACAATGTGGCACGCTAAGATGCAGTGATCAAGGCTTTTGTTGAAAAGCAGATCCATGTGGTAATGATCAAAGCACGACTTTAAATAGCATGGATTTGTGTATGGCGTTGATTCGCGGGCCTCACACCTCGGTATGAACCAGAAACGGGGGAGGACATCGGGGAGGACATGCGTTTCCTTCTAGCTGGGAGTGGTGTCTGGGTTTTACACGCCCAGGCGTTTTACTTATGTGGATGATGGATAGCGAGGCGCCTCAGTTATTTTGGTCTCTTCGGAGCCGATAGTTTGGCCGGGATATGACCAGTTTATGCCTCATAGGGTGGGGAAATGCAATGTTCAGGCATTTTAATCCACTCCGGGTGGACCGGCCCTAACGATCCAAGGTGCAGTTGCGGCTATTCCTGAGACACGGGCTAGAGCGTCTCGAAGCGGTAAGGATGATCCCTTGCCTTGGTTCATGACAGAAATCCAATTTCCAAATACGACAATGTGCGATTTTGATTGTAAACCTATGTATGGCGACATAGTGGTATGGGGGCACTTATGCCGCCTATGATTGATACTTATGATTGAAATTGTTTTTGAAATATATAAACACTAGTAATAATATCAAATGCTTTTGTTTTATATGTATCAAGCATATTTTGGCCATTATCCGGCTTGCGTTGCATTGTGTGATGGGAACTGAGTCTTATAATGGATTCATTTTTTAAAAAGCATTGCGATGTTTAAATGATTTACTTGTTTTAAACACTGGCCATCCAATGGTGTAAACTCGTTCCACGTTAGCGGCGTGGTCCTGTGATTGGCCTTATTGTAAAGTAAGTTTAGTAGATTTCTCATACCAGTCCCATGACTGACTCGTAGTTTGTTTCACTTGCAAACTCGGGTGCCCTATTTCTACACGGGCAGCCTTGTATTCAGGTTTTAGCAGGCGCTTTCTGGATAGCTATGGAGCTGAAGATGGATTCTATCACTTCTTTCTTTTTATGCTGTTCAGCTCCTGTTATTTATATTATGTTTGATTCCACTATAGACATTTTATATAAAGCTGATTTTTGTACTAAGTATGATCCTGTTATACTGTGTACCTCTGATGATTATGTTTATCCAGTGTATTTTTTTTGTAAATTATCTAGTGTATTTATACGTTTCTGTTCTGCTGTTATTTGTTTATGTGTTATATTCCAAAGATTACCCTTACCACCGTGGAACGGGGGTTTAGGGTCGTCACATTGTTATTTAAGTTCAATAATATTAATTTATTAAAGTGAGTACCCTATTAAAATGTTAGCCGTGTCGTACAGCTACAAAATGGGACAAACAACAAGGCGTTAGGACATTATCGACATACAATGGAGCTGGTTTGCACGAAGTTAGGCACAGTTGGGCAATTTAATTAAATTAAATGCTTGTTTAATTTAATTAAAACAATCTGTTTTAGACGGGAAATGGAAACTCAAGGTGAGTTCAACTCACTCAGTTTTATTCCACTTATATTTTATATAAGATGGGTTTTAATATTTGTGTGCTATGATTGGTTGATGGATGTTTGGTATTGCTATTATTGTTTGATGGTTGAATATTACATATGTTTATTGAAATAAAATGGTAATGTTGAAATAACGTATTTGGATGCAGGGAAAAACAGGTTGGAGGGATCCAACTGGATTCCTCAAATTTATTGTTTATTTTCATATCGACTGTTTGACTGTTGAAGCTAAATTCAACATTTGTTTTGTGCAAACCAATAGACCGTATTGGTTGAGTAATTGGTAACAGTTGGCCCAAAAGTATATCATTTTATAAATATTGATTTACCATCAGATGAATCGACGGTAATGAAGTTATAAAATTTATTTTATAACTAAAAATAGATTCTTAATCTATTAATTAGAATTAAAGTCATTTTAGAAATGAAATTAATATTTATTATTTATTATTTAAAGTTTTATAAATTATCACTAAATGATTTTATAAAGTGATTTCTTATATTAATAAGATTTATATGTAAATGAGCAGATATTAACCGAATGGTTAAGAGTGGAATAATTGTTCTAAGAAACAGTCAATGGAATTATTTAAATTAATTACATTACTAATTAATTTAAATAAAGGTTTTAATTAGAATTAGTTCACAAGAAAATCATATTTTGAATTGAATAAGTCGATCGCTTCAAATAGGGTTTAATTATTAAAGTAAATTAGTTTATGGCTAAATAACCTAATGAAACTGTTTAACGAACATTCATTAATAAGATTTTAAATAGAGAAATTTAATATTTATTAGTAAAGAATTTAACTACTTCAATGGTGGTAAATGATGAAGTGTACCATTATTTTAATTAATAATAATTTAAGTAATTACTTCTCAAATGTGATATACTTAAGTAAGTAACCAAATGGTAAATGGAATATGATTAAGTATTGAGAAGGTATTATGAATGAGTTCGATATTAAACCCCAGTTTGATGATGAAGTTATATAAGAAATTTTTAGCTGTTGCAATAACTTAGATTAATGTTTATTTAACATTTGAAGTAAGTGAAAAGGAGATCGAGATAAAAGGATTTTATTTAAATCCGAGTTTATGAATAAAGTTTATAAAAAGGAATGTGATGGTAAACGTGAATTTTAAGTTAACGATACTTGATAATAGAATTAAGTGAGATGAATGGAGTTGAAACAAGATTTTTTTAATTGAAAATAATTGAATGAATAGAAGTGGAATAATATGAGCTGATAAGGAGTTAAGTAATGAAAAGAAAAAGGGATTTAAGAATATAAATGATATTCCAATGTAAAGGAGATAAAAGGAGAGTTGGTAAGAATATCACGATATTATGAATGGGATGAGAGTGAATGGGTTTATTTAAGGGGAAATAAGTATTTGTTTTGTTTTCCAGCGATGGAAATCAAAGTGACTTTGTAACGATGTTTTTATATGGAATTCGATTGAACTCAAATATTTGGTATATATATTTATTTGTATATGAATTAATGTTAACGTGTTTAAAAAAGGGCTTTGCGAATATTCTTATAAAAAAATAAGAAGTAAATACTGTGTTTTAAGATACAGAAATGTTAAGAAGTTTTTAATTTATTTCAAATTAAAAAGGGCCAAATGTTGCTAAGGAGTGAATCAATAAATTCATTTTATTTTCATGATTGAATGGTTGTTTATTTGATAGTTAAATAACCGACTATCAAATCTGGCCAATACGATTGTTGGTACGGACAGACCGGGATCGAGTCTATATTCGAAAACCATTCCAACCAATGAATACGTAAATGTTGAAGATATCAGATGCTGAGCAAGATGGAGCAATTGAAGACCGTGGATCTTCATAAGCTGAAGGATTGCTGTTGTGATGACCCGTAACTTCCCCGTGAAGGAAAGCCCGGATTACATTGAGAACAAGCCACAACAGAACGCAGACAGAAGAACATTTCATTGCTTATACAACAATTCCATCAGAATACAAGAATATACAGAGCATGGATAAATATTACATAGAAAAATATCAGAGATTTAAATTACATTTAAATACATCGCAGCGGAAATAATACAAAACACAACTAGAAGAGATATACAGATACAGAGCTTTCCAGAG
Source organism: Allium sativum (assembly GCA_030737875.1). Taxonomy (NCBI): domain Eukaryota; kingdom Viridiplantae; phylum Streptophyta; class Magnoliopsida; order Asparagales; family Amaryllidaceae; genus Allium; species Allium sativum. Next base: position 158,692,060 of record CM060912.1, read on the forward strand.
ATCGTTCCAGCTGTAAAACAGGATCCTGCGAATATAAATCTGCAAAACCAAAACTACTAGCTGCCCATGTGGAAAATAGGGGCACCCAGAGTTTAGGTTAAAACAATAAACTCCAGGTCAGTCATGTGACTGGTGTGAGAACTAAAAACAGTTATTAATCTTTGTTTTTAAAGTTAGGTAAATCAAGGGACCACGCCGTATAACACGGAACGGGTTTCCTCCCAAGAATACCAGTGCATAAAACAAACAGCGCAATGCTAAATAAAGAACAATGAAGCTATTATAAGACCCAAATCCCATCACACAATGCAACGCAAGCCGGAGGATAGGGTTTTCCCTTATAATAGCCAAATATGCTTGATACGCGAAATTTCATCTTATATTATTACTACAAATGAAGAAAACAACTTCAAATATAAATATATCAATCATAGACGGCATGGGTACCATATATCATGTCGCCAATACTAGGCTCTACAATCAAAACTGCAAAATGTCATATTTGGAAATTGGATTTCCATCATGGTGGCTCATGATTCGAAAGATCGATCGCGTAGTGCCATCTACAACGGCTTACGTCTCAGCTAGAGAAAACACCGTAATGCACATCCGCACTTTTGGGAAATCGAGTATCACTGCGGCTTACTTCTCGGCGAGAGAAAACACCGCTTACCCTATCCCTCTGAGCACTAAGCTCAATCTAGGTCGACCGAATCCACGACACCACTAAGGTGCCCGTCCACTAAAAAAGCATACTGATCAAACCATCAGTTTACCACCATACCGGGGTGTGAGGCTCGCGAATCAACGCTATACACAAAGCCGTGCTATATTAAAGCTGCGCTTTGATCATCATCCACCAAACTTTGCTTTTCAACAAAAGTCTGGATCACTGCATCTCAACATGCCACACTATCAATCCATATCGTACCACTGATTTCTGCCAATATATAACCTCTGAGCTCGTATGTCTCAGAGAAGGGCGTTAAGCAAGAGAATAAATTCTCCGCCGCCAAACAGATATATATTTAGCAGAGATCAACGAATACAATTAAGGAATACAATGTCAGACACACCATCCATTTACAAGTCCATTCTAGGTCTGAACGAAACCGGAGGCACTTTCCTCACATATCCGTCGACCTCCAAGCACGTCCGGACGGCTACTACTTTAGCCCCCTTCAAGGTAGCTACTCCCATCGTGAGCATTAGTAGCACCCATCCATTCGATGTGAAGATCGTCGGTCTTACACCGTCTTCAATCTCTTCGACTCGTCGTCGAATCAGTTGTTCAGAATGGGTTATACCCGGACTTTCTGAATAACTCACGTATCTTAATCAACAAGTGCTATAAAACACAATATACGCCTCATTCCAATCCAGAATATTCTTTTATTAAGATATTCACACTCCTAGGGAAAGGTTCCCATAAATTTTATCAAAGATAAATTCTTTTAAATTTATTCTTTAATCTTCCTTTGGATATCATTTCAAACCAGAATATGGTTTTCCAAACTAGTCGAGATTAGCGAACCACACCGAAGTAATTATTTATTTTATTTCCTAATCCCAACCTATTCATCCCATGGAGCAAAACTGTTATTACCCCATAACTAACACCACGGTTTATCGGTAAATTTAATTACCATTTCACGTTCAAATCTAATTAAAGATTTAACTATCGCTAGGAGTAAAACTGGAGATACTCCCCTTTCGATCATTTCCCAATTATGATAATTTAAATTATCAATCCACATTTCAATCTAATTAAAGATTCATTAAAACTCCTTTTACCGGGTTAAAGAACTAATGTCATTTAAAACACAGTTCACGATAAACCCAAATCACATTCTATTTCAATTCCAATAAAATATATTAGAAATTCTGGTTATTTAAAACCCATTTCAAATTCAATTTATTTATTTCAAAAATAAATTGGTTTTAATTCTAGTTCAAAACTAGTTCATTTCGATAAAAATCTATTTTTATCTTTTCAAATATGGAGTTTTTCATCCTAGTTTTCCCCAAATCATTTCTTATGATTTTAAACAAATTATAGATATTTTTAATTATTTTATCAAGGCCCGTACAATCGGTTTTCAATAACTGCCACCAAACTGAACTTACAACGACCTTTTCCATATTTTATTTGGACATAATTCCAAATCCAACCGTTAGATTTCAAATTTCTAATATTCATTGGAAAGCTCTTTTCGATACGAACCCAACGGTTCCGGTTTGAGGAGAATCCGACGGTCGGATCTCCCGTAACGTCCGTTCGAAGTCAATGGTCGAAATTCGTGAACTGCCGCGGCGCGGCGCGTTCTATTCAGGCCATTATATTATATATATAACATATGTTTCATCGATTTCTATTTTTTTTTTTTTATAAATCATTTAAATTCATTTCAAAAACAGTTTCAACTTCCTTTTCAATCTCAAATCAAAGTTCAATTTTTCCTTATAAATTCGTTTTAAATTCATTTCAATTCAATTCAAATTCGATTTCAATTCAATTCGATTCAATTTCTATTCAATTCAATTCGATTCAGTTTCTATTCAATTCAATTCGAATTCAATTTCTATTCAATTCAATTCGATTCAATTCCCATTCAATTTATATTCAATTCGATTCGATTTCAATTCGATTCAATTTCTATTCAATTTCTATTCAACTCAATTCGATTCAATTCCTATTCAATTTCTATTCAATTCAATTCGATTTCAATTCGATTCAATTTCTATTCAATTCAATTTGATTTCAATTCGATTCAATTTCTATTTAATTCAATTCGATTTCAATTCGATTCAATTTCTATTTAATTCAATTCGATTTCAATTCGATTCAATTTCTATTTCAATTTCTATTCAATTCAATTCGATTTCAATTCGATTCAATTTCTATTTAATTCAATTCGATTTTAATTCGATTCAATTTCTATTTCAATTCGATTTCAATTCGATTCAATTTCTATTTTATTCAATTCGATTTCAATTCGATTCTATTTCTATTTCTATTTCAATTCAATTCGATTCAATTTCTATTTAATTCATTTCAAATCCATTTTCTATTCCTTTCAAATCTGTTTTCTATTCTATTCATTTCAAATCCGTTTTCTATTCTATTCATTTCAAATCCGTTTTAAAAACGAATATAATCGATATCAATATCGTTCGCGTCAAAATAGCGCATCTCTAATCAACACGGCATTATATTATTCAATAACTTCGTTATTCTATTCAACAAATGAATATTCATTCTATTCAACACATGAATCTATATTTCTTTCACCACATGACTAATCTCAATAAATGAGTACTATCAACACGTTAATCTTTATTTTATATTATTCTTTATTTTCCCAATTGGAATGAGGCCCAATCAATTACCATAAAATGTTAATTATATGGATTCCATAAAACACATGTATATAATAGCAACAATAAATAATCAACCATCATCCAAAGTGCACAACACAACTGCATAAGCATTAAACATATATAATCAACGCTTACACAGTCTGTCGACCAATCGATCGACATACAATTAAATAATTGAATGTGTGTATGCCAAATATCTTCCCAACACCCGTGTGGGGTTTCAACAATCAAACACAGATTTTATTTGTGCAGTTGGGCGATGTGTAAAATTTATCGTCCCAATCAATATCAGTCAAATGTGTGTATATAAACAAATCGTTCGATTTGTTTATAAATATAAATTTCATTTTATATACACGTTAAAAATTCTATTTTTAACTATACAATATTTATTTCACTATATAAATATTTATTTCATTTCACAACACACGATCAACTACACATCAAAATCAAACAAACAAACAAGTCATCCATGGTCTGTGGACGACGGGTGTCAGGTGCTGCTAAGCACCGTCTACATCCTAGTATATATATTAACTAGAAATTTAAAATAAAAGTGAGGAGTTCTCACCTTGGAGATCCACTCGTCCTTTCTCTATTTCTGAACAGTTTGGATTTTCCCCAAATCCCAACGCAATCTCCTTCAGGCTGTTCACAGTAAAAATCACACTTTTAATATGATGTTTATTTTTCGAATCGATGTTTATATTATAAAAAATTATAATCTCTACTATATAAAAATTATATTTTTATTCTGCTATTTCTATTTTATAAACTATGTATATTTTATTTCAAAAACAATGTGATATACATTTTCAAAACAACCTTCTAAGTTATATTTTCAAAATCGAATTCTAGTTCGTACCTTTCAAAAACAAGTTCTAGTTCGTATATTTCAAAAACAAAGGTATATTTATATTTTTATAAAAACATCTTCGTATATATTTTAATTTCAAACAACTTCATATAAAAATCTGAATTTTAAAACTATATTTACTTATACAAAAATATGAATTTAAACTAACTGTTTTCTTTTTAATTACCTTTCTTCCTCACGAAAGCTTCAGGAACCCTTCTTCACCAATACCCTCCTGGACATCGCGTAAGCTCCCTCATGACATAGGGCTTCATCTTGCCCGCTCCACGAGGCATCGTTCCTCGATCCGATATTGCCACTTCGACCGCCCTTGAGACCTCCACCGACGCCTTGAATGTGGTGGAACTCGGAGCTCCGATCAGCCCCCAAAAACGGGTGCGACTGGCGCTGCTTCTAGCTCGAATTGCGAGCAGTTCAACCTATTAGAGATGATCACAACCATTGATTGCGAAGAGCATGAAATCCTCTTCAAATTTTGTTTATAATTTTCGAATTTTCTTGAGTAATTTGGGAGATCGAAAGGGATTTTCTTTGGAGGATTTGGTCCGTCGTTTCAGGAAAGAGCGGCGCTGAAGATTGTGAACGGGGGGATAGGGTTTGGACGTTATAAATGATAATATATATATTTATTTATTTTTAAATTCAAAAAGGTTAACTTTTTCATTCGAACTCCAATCGAGGCCCAACGACTGTCGACCCTAGCTAATTACCTCCATTCCGAACACAATGGGATATGTATCGTAAGCTGATTCGATTGTTTCGATCAGTTTTCGTCAAAATCAACATATAACTCCATATATTGAATTTGAATGCACATTTCAATTTACCGGGGCTACATACTAACTAGAAAAATTCCAAAAAATATTTTCTAGCTTCGTATTGACGATACGGTCCTAACAAAACTAATTTCGTCAAATTCTGAGAACGTTTGAAAAATGGCCAATTTCCAGTCGATTAAAATCAACTGAAACTGGTCAAACGCGTTTTCCTTTGCCACGCTCACATATTGATTCCAAAAATTACGAAATTTGAAACCTAGCAATAATTTGACACTGCGGATCCAACAAAAGTGGTTTCGTCGAAAACCGAGGTCATTTGCAAAATGGCTTTTTTAAGGGCCTGAATTCCATAGCGACTATTCTGAATTTTCAAATGGACATATCTTTTGATTCCCGCTATGAAATTTCAATTTGTCGGATTTGTTGGAAAGATATTATCAATTAGATTCAAATATTTTTGGTTTCGGTAAAATCCGGTTTATTTTGCACCCGGTACATTCAATTGAAATTTGAAATCGAATTATCGAACTACCACTCCATTTTCAATTCCTTTTATAATTAAAATAAAATATTTATATTCTAACGACGATCTATATAACTATATTCGTTCGAATTATATTCAAAATAAATTTTTCGTCATTATTATTTAAAATAATTCATTTTAAATAATCAAAATTCGCTAAAATTGCCAAAAATAAAAAAATTAAACTGGCCCAGATTTTCGGGTTGTTACAATCTCCTCCACTTAAAACTTTTCGTCCTCGAAATGGAACAAAGTCGAAAGTGGTTTGATTAATCAACTCTACGTTCGATCTGGCTTCAATTCTCCAACTTTTCAGTTTCTGAGAATTCTCAAATTCTTCAAAAATTTGGCTAACACTCGGAATTTTCGAAAAATTTCGCCATAACCTCCTTTGTACGGGGAGAGGTTTGGAAATTTATTGGGCCGTATTAGGTACCCAATAAATCCTAATAAGCATACACATATTTATAGTGATATATTCTGGTGTTTACAGGGGAGCATGTATTGATAATAACTCCAGATAATAAATTCTCGTCACCCTGTCAAAGCCTGAGGGAGTGTGTATTTTAAATGCTCCAGAGGATAAATCCTCGTCACCTCGTCCCGTGTAGGAAATAAATAGTCCATGTGCCGTATCTAATAACTAGAGAGACGTGATTATTGTCAACTCTAGATCCGTGTGGGTTTTTTTATTAATCTGGCAATTTTATCGTTACAATTTAAATAGTCCATATTAGTCATCAGTTCAACCTGTAAAATATAGTCATTGCCATACAAGCCTCTCGCTCGTATGGTAAATCTTCCACCTCGTCACACAAGCTCCAAATGCTTATGTGGTATATGATGAAGTATGCCTATCTTCTGAAGTATGCCATGTAATGTAGTTCAAAATTAATTGTTACTATCCTATGACGATGTTTATTATTTCACACAGAATAACCAACACTTCGCATCCAATGGCATTCACAGGAGTTGACATAATAATATTTCGCATCCAACTCATTAAGGTTTACCTATTTGTCGGGCACGCAAATAAAACCTTTACTCAACAGCTATCCAATTTCCTGTTCAAACATATATAATGCACAACTATATATTTCTAACTATTTTCTTATCAGTTCAATGTGTGATTTAATTGAATAAATTTTTTCTTTTTTTTATTGATGATATTCTAATCTTCTCTAAATCAAAGGCCGAAAAGGAACATAACAGTGGAAGCCGAAAAGGAACGAAGCCGCAAGTTGTTTAACAAATCAACTCAACTTCCATTATTTCGACTACGGCTTAAGTTCTTCAACTTTTCAGTTTCTAAGAACTTTTCAAATTTTTCAAAAATTTGGCTAACACCCTAAATTTTCGAAAAATTTCGCCATAACCTCCCCTGCACCGGGAGCACCGGGAAAATCCCGAAATTGCCATATAGGCCTTCTGATCTCAAAAAGAAAAAGAAAAAGCCAAGCGGCTAGCCAATAGGCTCATAAAATCATCATCACCCAAACAAAACAGTAAATTATGGTAAACATGTACCTATTTGTCGGGCAAACAATTTTATTCTTCTGCTCTAGCCTCTTTGCAATGACCTGTTCAATGTAAGTACATGTATATGCAAGCATTTGCAACTAATTTTTAATACAGTTCAATATTTGGTTCAATTAGGCTAAATGGTTCAAAATATCAAACAAATAAACAAACAACACAAACATCAATCAATTAGTGGATTAACGTTTCAAATTCATAATTTTACTACATATACAGAAAATCATGTTTTTGATGCAAATCACAACAATAAATCTATCTAGTTTTAGTTCTCACACCAGCCTAATGGAAAATATAGACATCACACTTTCGAAACTCGAATATAAATTCTGATGATGTACGTACTATATAGCGATCATCAGAACCATCCCCGGGCGACTAGAATGTGATTCTTTATCTATCCAGTATATTAAAACTTCGAATATACATTCATGATGCGTATATGCAAAATCTTTATATACTAGATTGTCCAAATTCAAAATATATAAATATTCAAATACGAATAAAACGAATTAAATTTCAAAACAAAATTGTTTTCATTTGAAAAATATACTCTTCACACTCGTTCTAGGATACTACTGATCCTATCTCTAACGAGTCATTCTAATTGGATATTACTAATCCAAAATCTGATGAATTCTTTCGTTCGGTTCTAATGTGTCTTGTTCTCGAGCTCTGTAAACCAAAGCTCTAATAATACCAACTGTGCTGACCCGTAACTTCCCCGTGAAGGAAAGCCCGGAGTACCTTGAGAACAAGCCACAACAGAACGCAGACAGAAGAACATTTCATTGCTTATTACAACAATTCCATCAGAATACAAGAATATACAGAGCATAAACAAATATTACATAGAAAAATATCAGAGATTTAAATTACTTTTAAATACATCGCAGCGGAAATAATACAAAACACAACTAGAAGAGATATACGGATACAGAGCTTTTCAGAGATCGTTCCAGTTGTAAATCAGGATCCTGTGAATATAAATCTGCAAAACCAAAACTACTAGCTGCCCCTATGGAAAATAGGGGCACCCAGAGTTTAGGTTAAAACAATAAACTCTAGGTCAGTCATGTGACTGGTGTGAGAACTAAAAACAGTTATTAATCTTTGTTTTTAAAGTTAGGTAAATCAAGGGACCACGCCGTATAACACGGAACGGATTTCCTCCCAAGAATACCAGTGCATAAAACAAACAGCGCAATGCTAAATAAAGAACAATGAAGCTATTATAAGACCCAGATCCCATCACACAATGCAACGCAAGCCGAAGGATAGGGTTTTCCCTTATAATAGCCAAATATGCTTGATACGCGAAATTTCATCTTATATTATTACTATAAATGAAGAAAACAACTTCAAATATAAATATATCAATCATAAACGGCATGGGTACCATATATCATGTCGCCAATACTAGGCTCTACAATCAAAACCGCAAAATGTCATATTTGGAAATTGGATTTCCATCATGGTGGCTCCTGATTCGAAAGATCGATCGCGTAGTGCCATCTACAACGGCTTACGTCTCAGCTAGAGAAAACACTGTAATGCACATCCGCACTTTTGGGAAATCGAGTATCACTGCGGCTTACGTCTCGGCGAGAGAAAACACCGCTTACCCTATCCCTCTGAGCACTAAGCTCAATCTCGGTCGACCGAATCCACGACACCACTAAGGTGACCGTCCACTAAAAAAGCATACTGATCAAACCATCAGTTTACCACCATACCGGGGTGTGAGGCTCGCGAATCAACGCTATACACAAAGCCGTGCTATACTAAAGCTGCGCTTTGACCATCATCCACCAAACTTTGCTTTTCAACAAAAGTCTGGATCACTGCATCTCAGCTTGCCACACTATCAATCCATATCGTACCACTGATTTCTGCCAATATATAACCTCTGAGCTCGTATGTCTCAGAGAAGGGCGTCAAGCAAGAGAATAAATTCTCCGCCGCCAAACAGATATATATTTAGCAGAGATCAATGAATACAATATAAAGGAATACAATGTCAGACACACCATCCATTTACAAGTCCGTTCTAGGTCTGAATGAAACCGGAGGCACTTTCCTCGCATATCCATCGACCTCCAAGCACGTCCGGACGGCTACTACTTTAGCCCCCTTCAAGGTTGCTACTCCCTTCGTGAGCATCAGTAGAACCCATCCATTCGATGTGAAGATCGTCGGTCTTGCACCGTCTTCAATCTCTTCGACTCGTCGTCGAATCAGTTGTTCAGAATGGGTTATACCCGGACTTTCTGAATAACTCACGTATCTTAATCAACAAGTGCTATAAAACACAATATACGCCTCATTCCAATCCAGAATATTCTTTTATTCAGATATTCACACTCCTAGGGAAAGGTTCCCATAAATTTTATCAAAGATAAATTCTTTTAAATTTATTCTTTAATCTTCCTTTGGATATCATTTCAAACCAGAATATGGTTTTCCAAACTAGTCGAGATTAGCGAACCACACCGAAGTAATTATTTATTTTATTTCCCAATCCCAACCTATTCATCCCATGGAGCAAAACTGTTATTACCCCATAACTAACACCACGGTTTATCGGTAAATTTAATTACCATTTCACGTTCAAATCTAATTAAAGATTTAACTATCACTAGGAGTAAAACTGGAGATACTCCCCTTTCGATCATTTCCCAATTTTGAAAATTTAAATTATCAATCCACATTTCAATCTAATTAAAGATTCATTAAAACTCCTTTTACTGGGTTAAAGAACTAATGTCATTTAAAACACAGTTCACGATAAACCCAAATCACATTCTATTTCAATTCCAATAAAATATATTAGAAATTCTGGTTATTTAAAACCCATTTCAAATTCAATTTATTTATTTCAAAAATAAATTGGTTTTAATTCTAGTTCAAAACTAGTTCATTTCGATAAAAATCTATTTTTATCTTTTCAAATATGGAGTTTTTCATCCCAGTTTTCCCCAAATCATTTCTTATGATTTTAAACAAATTATAGATATTTTTAATTATTTTATCAAGGCCTGTACAGTCGGTTTTCAATAACTGCCACCGAACTGCACTTACAACGACCTTTTCCATATTTGATTTGGACATAATTTCAAATCCAACCGTTAGATTTCAAATTTCTAATATTCATTGGAAATCTCTTTTCGATACAAACCCAACGGTTCCGGTTTGAGGAGAATCTGACGGTCAGATCTCCCGTAATGTCCGTTTGAAGTCAATGGTCGAAATTCGCGAACTGCCGCGGCGCGGCGCGTTCTATTCATGCCATTATATTATATATATAATATATATATAGTATATATTTCATCGATTTCTATTTAAAAAAAATTATAAATCGTTTAAATTCGTTTCAAAAATAATTTCAACTTCCTTTTCAATTTCGAATCAAAGTTCAATTTTACATATAAATTTGTTTTAAATTCATTTCAATTCAAATTCGATTTCAATTCAATTCGATTCAGTTTCCATTCAATTCAATTCGATTCAATTTCTATTCAATTCAATTCGAATTCAATTTCTATTCAATTCAATTCGATTCAATTCCTATTCAATTTCTATTCAATTCAATTCGATTTCAATTTGATTCAATTTCTATTCAATTCAATTCGATTCAATTCCTATTCAATTTCTATTCAATTCAATTCGATTTCAATTCGATTCAATTTCTATTCAATTTCTATTCAATTCAATTCGATTTCAATTCGATTCAATTTCTATTTAATTCAATTCGATTTCAATTCGATTCAATTTCTATTTAATTCAATTCGATTTCAATTCGATTCAATTTCTATTTCAATTTCTATTCAATTCAATTCGATTTCAATTCGATTCAATTTCTATTTAATTCAATTCGATTTCAATTCGATTCAATTTCTATTTAATTCAATTCAATTTCAATTTGATTCAATTTCAATTTGATTCAATTTGATTCGATTTCAATTCGATTCAATTTCTATTTAATTCATTTCAAATCCGTTTTCTATTCTATTCATTTCAAATCTGTTTTCTATTCTATTCATTTCAAATCCGTTATCTATTCTATTCATTTCAAATCCATTTTAAAAACGAATATAATCGATATCAATATCGTTCACGTCAAAATAGAGCATCTCTAATCAACACGACATTATATTATTCAATTACTTCGTTATTCTATTCAACAAATGAATATTCATTCTATTCAACACATGAATTGATATTTCTTTCACCACATGACTAATCTCAATAAATGAGTACTGTCAACACGTTAATCTTTATTTTATAATATTTTTTATTTTCCCAATTGGAATGAGGCCCAATCAATTACCATAAAATGTTAATTATATGGATTCCATACAACACATGTATATAATAGCAACAATAAATAATCAACCATCATCCAAAGTGCACAACACAACTGCATAAGCATTAAACATATATAATCAACGCTTACACAGTCTGTCGACCAATCGATCGACATACAATTAAATAATTGGGATTAGTGTATGCCAAATATCATCCCAACATCCGTGTAGGGTTTCAACAATCAAACACAGATTTTATTTGTGCAGTTGGGCGATGTGTAAAATTTATCGTCCCAATCAATATCAGTCAAATGTGTGTATATAAACAAATCGTTCGATTTGTTTATAAATATAAATTTCATTTTATATACACGTTAAAAATTCTATTTTTAACTATACAATATTTATTTCACTATATAAATATTTATTTCATTTCACAACACACGATCAACTACACATCAAAATCAAACAAACAAGTCATCCATGGTCTGTGGACGACGGGTGTCAGGTGCTGCTAAGCACCGTCTGCATCCTAGTATATATATTAACTAGAAATTTAAAATAAAAGTGAGGAGTTTTCACCTTGGATATCCACTCCTCCTTTCTCTATTTCTGAACGATTTGGATTTTCCCCAAATCCCAACGCAATCTCCTTCACGCTGTTCACAGTAAAAATCATACTTTTAATATGATGTTTATTTTTCGAATCGATTGTTATATTATAAAAAATTATAATCTCTACTATATAAAAATTATATTTTTATTCTGCTATTTCTATTTTATAAACTATGTATATTTTATTTCAAAAACAATGTGATATACATTTTCAAAACAACCTTCTAAGTTATATTTTCAAAATCGAATTCTAGTTCGTACCTTTCAAAAACAAGTTCTAGTTCGTATATTTCAAAAACAAAGGTATATTTATATTTTTATAAAAACATCTTCGTATATATTTTAATTTCAAACAACTTCATATAAAAATCTGAATTTTAAAACTATATTTACTTATACAAAAATATGAATTTAAACTAACCGTTTTCTTTTTAATTACCTTTCTTCCTCACGAAATCTTCAGGAACCCTTCTTCACCAATACCCTCCTGGACATCGCGTAAGCTCGCTCATGACATAGGGCTTCATCTTGCCCGCTCCACGAGGCATCGTTCCTCGATCCGATATTGCCACTTCGACCGCCCTTGAGACCTCCACCGACGCCTTGAACGTGGTGGAACTCGGAGCTCCGATCAGCCCCCAAAAACGGGTGCGACTGGCGCTGCTTCTAGCTCGAATTGCGAGCAGTTCAACCCATTAGAGATGATCACAGCCATTGATTGCGAAGAGCATGAAATCCTCTTCAAATTTTGTTTATAATTTTCGAATTTTCTTGAGTAATTTGGGAGATCGAAAGGGATTTTCTTTGGAGGATTTGGTCCGTCGTTTCAGGAAAGAGCGGCGCTGAAGATTGTGAACTGGGCGATAGGGTTTGGACGTTATAAATGATAATATATATATTTATTTATTTTTAAATTCAAAAAGACTAACTTTTTAATTCGAACTCCAATCGAGGCCCAACGACTGTCGGCCCTAGCTAATTACCTCCATTCCGAACACAATGGGATATGTATCGTAAGCTGATTCGATTGTTTCGATCAGTTTTCATCAAAATCAACATGTAACTCTATATATTGAATTTGAATGCACATTTCAACTTACCGGGGCTACATACTAACTAGAAAAATTCCAAAAAAATATTTTTTAGCTTCGTATTGACGATACGGTCCTAACAAAACTAATTTCGTCAAATTCTAAGACCGTTTGAAAAATGGCCAATTTCCAGTCGATTAAAATCAACTAAAACTGGTCAAACGCGTTTTTCTTTGCCACACTCACATATTGATTCGAAAAATTACGAAATTTGAAACCTAGCAATAATTTGACACTGCGGATCCAACAAAAGTGGTTTCGTCGAAAACCGAGGTCGTTTGCAAAATGGATATTTTTAAGGGCCCGAATTCCATAGCGACTATTCTGAATTTTCAACTGGACATATCTTTTGATTCCCGCTATGAAATTTCAATTTGTCGGATTCGTTGGAAAGATATTATCAATTAGATTCAAATATTTTTGGTTTCGCTAAAATCCGGTTTATTTTGCACCCGGTACATTCAATTGAAATTTGAAATCGAATTATCGAACTACCGCTCCATTTTCAATTCCTTTTATAATTAAAATAAAATATTTATATTCTAACGACGATCTATATAACTATATTCGTTCGAATTATATTCAAAATAAATTTTTCGTCATTATTATTTAAAATAATTCATTTTAAATAATCAAAATTCGCTAAAATTGCCAAAAATAAAAATTTAAACTGGCCCAGATTTTCGGGTTGTTACAACTGTTGAATATTCTCTGGCTATACAACCATAGATATTCTGATGTGATTCGATCGTGGTTGAGATTTTGTGGATTTGCATGGACTACTCGCTACCAATCCTTTGGATGTGGTCGGAGAGTGCCTTCGGTTTGTCCAGTCCCAGGACAACTTGAATGGACGGATGTCTGACAGAGTATTTCTAAAGGGATTACGTATGTTGATTTCCTCAAACGTATTTCTATGGTAGCGGAGAAGACACCTTCTCTTAACTTAACAACCCGATTATTTCTGTGGAAATCAATTAGTGATTTCTGGCGGATTTGACGATGTGGCATTCAAAGTGAATGGTGGCCAGGTGTTCCAAGAAGATACGCCATAACCTCAAGCCTCACAACTAAGAAATGACAGAAGTTGGGCAGGCAGCATGGCTATGTGGGTCGTTCCCATCAGGGTGTATAATCACCTATCTAAAGAAATTCCTTTTCCTTCTTTAATTTATCGATGTTGTCCCTTTTCGAGAAACGGTTGCTTATCCCAACAGTTGGTGATATGCATTCGACACACTCAAGAGAAACGAATGGTCAGTCATGTGTGGGCCGGGTTGCAAGACATTCTTGTTGAATCCAGTGTATTCGCCTCTAGAGATACACTATTGGCAGGTGGTTCCATACCTTGTCATAGTCGGAATCCAATCTCCAATAAGCGCCCGCGGTTTTGATTGTATACTATATATGTGGAACGTGAGATGCAAGCGTTCCTTATTACAACAAAAACACCATATTACAACTTTAATTTTGCAGCTGTGCAAGAAGCACAGTTGTAATAAATGCTTTTTCACAACTGTGCAAAACGAACTGTTGTAATAAATGTTTTTTACAACTGTGAAAAAATCACTGTTGTAATAAACATATATATCACAACTTTTCTTTTTTGTTTATTGTGATAACTAATATATACTAATTAATTTCTGATAACTAATAGTTAAATTAGAAAGTTATTTAAACTTATTTTTAGTAACTCTTTTTTCTATTTCTTGTATTAGCTACCTATTAAATATTAATAACAACTTATATTTAATAATTAGTAATATTAGCATTTAAGAATAATTCATATTCAATAATAAATTTACAAATTAATACCAATTACTATTAATTACTATTAGATTAGATAAAAACCGCTTAATTGATGATTAATAAATAATAGTTACTTTTTAAAAATTACTATTAAATATTTAATAGTATACAATCAATAACATTTACATAATAATTAACTTTTAATAGTTGGAATTCAATTATAACTTTGAAGAAATAGGTAATAATTAATAATAACTATTATTAATCGGTAATAGTTAATGTTTTAGTAAAAATTAATTTTCAAGAAATTCGTATTATATTTATATTTAATATAAAATTTTACTTATTAATTCTAAATTATAATTTTTAATTCTCTAAGTTTTGGTGAAATTTCATATGTAACCGATGGAAAACTGACAGTCATATTAAATGCAAAACAATGAAACTTAAGGGCGGTAAAACTGAAAATTTGGCTCTTACGTAATTCGCATCTTGTATTTCTAGTGCCTTCTATCGGCTGACCTTTCCAATCCTCGTCTGTATGTCAAAATCAAAATCCCCAATTCCTCCTTCCTCAAAAAATCTTGCGCCCTTCGCCTTCTATTTCCCCTTCTGCCTTCTATCTCCGCCCATGCCCTTCCATCCCTTTTATGCCCACACCATTAGTAGCAACTTTCCCTACCCTTACCATTTGCACCTACTTCTCTCTGAACCCTAGGTACTCTCGCTTAGTCCTTTTTTCCTCGTTTTCGTCAGTCTTCCATCGAGCTACTCCATCTACATGGCATCGCTTCGTCCTTTTCCCTCTTTTTCGTCAATCTCTCCCTTCCTTTTTGAATTATAGATTTAACGCGAACTAGAAATAACTTCAAGTAGGTCGGCCTCGATCGATTTGATTTCGGCTATGAGTTTTGGCAATTCTTTTTCAATTTAAGGCGATTTTTACTTTAGAGTTTAGAGGCCATGTACCAGGTGTTCGCTAAGGAGGAGGAGCAATGCATGGAGTAGGTCCGGTCTGGGTTGAGAGCAACTAGAATTAGTGAACGAGGAGAGGACGAGATTGGTGGTAGACAACTTGGGGATGCATGAGATGCAAATGTTTGAGATGGAGCAGGAATCAATGGTGAGTTTTGCTTTCACTAGTTTGAAGTTCTTACTGTAAGCTTTGGCCTCTCAGCTTTCATTAGTTAGTTTGGTTCGCTGTTAACCAGGTAATAAACTACATAGTTCACTGTTAATCAGGTAATAAAGTACATCTCTTGTATATTGAATATAAACCTCACATGCCCTTCTGTATAAACCTCACATGCCCTTCTGTAATAAGAGTTATGCAAATTAAATATTTGTTTCATTCTCTCTCAAAAATCTTTGCCATTATAACATCTAAATAAATGGCAATAAGTGTTTTTATTATCCTTTTTCTGCTAATTTTCGTCAAACTGGTATTGTTCTAAACTAACTAGAAATTTGAATATGGTGATGTGCCACAGGGTCTAATCAAAATTATTCTCTTCCAGTCTCTTTCAATGATATATAATCACACAAAACAAGTTTTAAGCAGTACTAAATAACTTTTGAATTTATTTGCTTTAGACTATTTTAGCAGATATTATCATTTATCAGTGTCCAATATTTATTTTCAAGTAGGTGTCTTATTTGTTAGATTATATTAAGTTGGGTATCATATCATATTTTAGTTTCATCTTCATATTACATACATAAACAGTATCTGAACTCTAACGTTCCTATCTTATCATACCTCCGCCACTATGTTATTTATTTATTTATTTATCTTTATGACAATGTAAATGTTTGTTGATTAATTCTTTGTAGAGGTATCAAACATACTATTGCGATTCAATCTTGAATTGCAACAATTGGAACATGTCAAGTTAATAATTTCGCCAATAACATTTTTTTTTGGGATCATATAATAGGTTGTTTCAGATTCATTTGAATAGGTTTCTGCTAGATGTGGTGGAGCAGGTCCATTCAATGCTGGTGATTTTGATCCATTTGATGACATATTTGGAGGAGGAGCAGAAGCAGATGTATTATTTCCTTCAATGTCTACTTTCATGCATATTTAGGAGGACATTTTTAGCTTTGATTAAAAGCATTATAGCTTTTCACATCATTTGCCAAAATTTTCCGAATACTCAAGAAATATGCTAACCATCCGTTTCTTTAATTATTTAAAACTAGTAATAATATGCAAAAAGAATCTTAAACATAGAATAATTATGGGATTGAAGCATGTTTTATAATGCTACTAGTAAACCATCAATTTGTTTTCTGCATACTTGGGAAGTAATCATTATAGATTTAATTTTTCTTTAACTTCCATCTTTATAGTTATGTATATATTTTGTAATTTAATTAGTATACCATGCATGTGTATTTGTAGTTGTAGGAATAGTAAGCAATACCATATTCCAGATTTTTTGAACATCGACAATAGATGTTCACCTTTATCTCCTTGAATTGCTATGTTTATGTGTCTTTTATATATGCAATATAATTACAACATTCCTTTGCAGTATTTGTGTAATCATTTCTGATCATTTATTTTGTTTGTACTAGTTCTTCAAAAATATTTTCAGAGATAGAGATTTTGACGGACAAGACATAAACGTTCTTTTCCACCTTTGATAAATTAATAGTAGCGTCGACAATTTTAATAACAGTAGTCTTCATGCGTACATAATTGGGATATCAAATTTTATTTTCTTTGGGCCAGGTATCACTAGAAATATCTTTCATGGAAGCAGTACAAAGGATGTAATAAAACCTTGAATTTTCATACTGGCGTGCCTTGTGCAGCTTGTGGTATGTCATATATTTTGATAGAATCAAGTCCTTAACTTAAAAAGGATTATATGTGCATAATTCGGTATATTTTCAGCTAAATTGATGTTGAAATCAAAGCTATGCCCATGTAGTTGAACTAATCAGTCTCCGGTCTAAAATTACTTTATTTTTTTAGAAAATTGGTACTTTGTTATATATATATATATATATATATATATATATATATATTTACATCCATAATTGTACAACTTCAAAACAAGTGACGCAGAACTCTACTGAAAACTCACTCGTACTGAAGCAAACTGTACAAACTACAGATGTAAAATTCAAGGCTACTACTAGAGTATACATATAATAGACCAAATATACGACAATCACTTGATGCTTATTGATTCCTACGGCTCAACAGAATTCCAATATTGGTGAAATTTACATAGATAATGAGCAGATGTAACTTCAGGGCTTTTAGAAGGAAATGGTGAATATACATCAGTAACGCGAGGATAACAAGGGACAAAGGATGATTGTAGATAATGTTCACTGGGAGTAAGTATACAAATGAAGCAGAGCCATGTTATCTTTTATGAGCATTGATTTTTTTTTAACCTTTTGCTTTTGTTCCAGCCTTCTGCTTTCTTATTTCTATATTGTGGGCACGAATAAGCATCTTCACAAAATTGAAAATTGTAGAAATCATTGAAATATAGGAGATAAAGGGAAGTAATATGCTATGTAGTCGTCTGTAGTGTTGCTATGTTGAAGTTGTGGTTCTTATATATGCTATTGGGGTGACTTGAGATGAAGTAATTATCTTTTGGATTTCTTGATGCATCAGCTTCGATTGGCAGCTTGCCTCCTCTTAGTTGCAAGTCAAGAAACTCAACTTAATGGCGTTGCAAGTGTGTTTCTCATGTCATGTTTCCAGGCCTGTTTGTTCGGAAGTGTTTTTCCATGTCATTGTTGTTTGATGTCAAGCACGCAAGTTAGTGTATGATCATGTAATAATAGGCAAAATATTTTCTAAAAATTATTGTTTTTAATATTGAAAATTTGAGTATTTAAATAAATTAGTTTGCAAATAACTGTAATATTTGTTTTGCTTAAGGAGTATCGCTATATTAAGTGCATTGTTCATTTCAGTTGCAAAAGATGTTTATTTTTTTAAAATGCAACTGTCAATCACAACGATGCATAACAGTTGTAGTAGATATTATTACAACAGTGCATAACTGTTGTAATAGAGTTTATTACAACGGTGGAAAAAAGTTGTAAAATATACATATTACAACGGTGTTGCAACGGTGCAAAAATGTTGTAAATGATTTTAGTCTATTACAACTTCTTAATATATGACGGTTAGCCCACCATTGTAAAATGTATATTACAATGTTTTTCCACTGTTGTAATAGGGTCATTTTGTTGTAGTGCTTCTAGATTGCTATTTATTTGTATTTAGACACTATTATAATATCAGGATATATATGTGATTTCAAAATGTTTTGGGTTATCGTAAGGTAAAAACCATCAATATTTATGTGTGGATTTGGTCTTATGATTATCCTTTTGTTTCAAAAAGATTTTTAAACCTTAAAATCAAGTAGGATGATCCCCTTAAAACTTTGTGAGTTGTTCTCACTCTGGTTCACCAAACTGACCCGGTACTTGTAATGCTCGGGTTAGTCCGGGTCGTACAGGTTCAGGTTATCGGATGCTGTAAAGAGACGAGCTGGAAGAGTTCAGATGTATGATTACTTAGTATGAATTCCGTTGTGTTGTATGTGAGGATAGATTATTATCACTATCCAGATGTGTTTACTGTAAGCTGTACTCTGATGGTTGTAAGTATTTTCAAGCTCCTAACAAAGATTATTTCTATATTATATCTTGTTCCGCTGTGATGTGAGATTCTGATTATGTTTTGTTAGTTCTTCTTCTTTCTTATCTCACCCTCTAACTTCTTCCTATTAACTTTCTAGATGTTCGGTACTTAAGTTTGGGCACAAGATGTAATTATGTCGAAAATTCGAGCATCAAATTTTCTAGTTCGTTACACGAGCCACCTGAACCTCTGGAACTTACAATAGATGAAAAGAAGGCCCTGCTGAAAGAGAAGTTTCCCAAGCGTTATTTCAACGAACTCAAGTGGCTTCCGAACATCAATCTAATCCCTTGGAAGGATAGAGAAATGGTGTGGCAGCAAGTATACGTGGTGTATTACCAATGCAATGAATGCTTCAAATATTCAGAGAACCATTCAGAACTCATCAAAAACAAAAATGTGGAGATAGCCAACCTAAAGTAGGAGGTCATGGATGAGCAGCTGACTGTCCAAGATCAAGAAGAGTCACTGCGTAAGACAATATTTTTTCTAATTTCTGCGTATTCAAGTCACGTGTTCATATGCTAACTTTCTGTTGTCGAAATAGGTGAGCTGAAGGAGAAATATGAGAAGCGAATAAAGGAGTCAGAGCATACTGCTTCATCTTTTAGAGACACTGTGGCCTCTATGTTGACCTAAAATGCGCTTCTAAAGAAGGCAAAATCTAATCTAGAGGAGGTGAACATCCATTTGTCCAAAGAAAATGAGAGAGTACATCAGCTTCAGGCAAACAATGATGCCTTGATGAAGGAGAATCAAATCCTTAAAGCAGAGAACGCCGATATTCAAGGGCTTATAAACGAGAATGTTGAGTTGAAGCAGCAGTTGCAACTTGCCAAGAAAGATAAGGAAATCGCCGAGGACAGCAGTAGGGATGTGATGAGCTCACTGGATGAGCTAAGGGCCAAGCATCAAAGGGAAGTTGGCAGGCTTAAGGAGGAGATTGAGGATATTGAGGCCAGGGTGGAGGCGCCTTTGGTGGAGCCCATCCGAGGTTTGTGTGTCAAAATGTTGAGGTTTCATGGAATCTCATGTGTCAGAGATTATCCCCGGGTGATGGCCTAGACATGGGAAAGGTTTCCGCAGTTTGAGGCTCGGTTGTAAAAGGATGAGATAGTGGATGAGAACAAGCTCATGGTAGAACTTTTGACCGATCCAGAGCACAAGGTATTGGAGGAAGGTAGGACGTTATTATAGAAGGATGCCGAGAGGGCGAGGTTGGCGGAGCTTGCTACCAAGAAATGGAAGTTCGTGCCTACCGAGAGTGTGATTATCACTCATCAATTTGCAGAGGGGAGCTCTTACCAGCCACAGACAATGCTCTCCGCCATAGTCAGCGGTCCTACGGTCCTAGGTCATGTTTCAACCGAGTATAACCCTGATTTCCTGGAGTTGGGACCGTAAGGTACCTTTCTAACTACCACTGCGGGCACTCTGCCTATTGCCCCCATGCCACAAGTTTTTGGAGGTAAAGTCTCATCATCGCGAATTCTCGAAAAGGACATAAGCACTAAGTTAAAAGAGACAAAGTAGCTTTCATTTTTGTTGTGCGGCCCCTTCGGAGTGGAGATGACAATGGGATTTGCCCTCGATAATTCCGCAAATGCTTGTGCTTGGACTGAGATTGCAAGGGATACAATTTAGAGAGGGGGAGGAAACGTGGTTACGTTCTTGTACATGAACTTGACATCTAATGTTTATAAGGATCTTCATGAGGAAGGAGAGGTAATGGACGACCAAAGTACTCATGTGATAGGTCAAGAGGAGGCCAGTGTGCAGATAATGCATGACATGGGAGAGGCTCAGAAGACCCAAATGGTAGCAAAGTCCGAGGAGCAGGAAGAGCAAAGAAGGACGATGAGGCAGCCTTATATGAGGCTCAGGCCAGGGCTAGGCAGGATGCTCAGGAGAAAGCCGATGCCGAAATAGCAAGGAAGAAGGCTGTCGAGGAGGCCGAGAAAGAGAAGGTTGATGAAGAGGCTAGGAAAAAGAGAGTTGTTGAGGATGCCAACAAGATAGGCGAGGAGGCGTACAAGAAGCTTAAGGCAGATGCAGAGGTTCATCTTAAGGCCAGAAGCTAGCTGCGCCCGGGATTCCCATAAGAAAGCGGATTTTGGAGGCTAAGAAGGCCCAGGGAGGTGCTGGGGTTGTGCTGGCCCTTGCCACCGATATCCCTCCTCGACTTCTGTAAGTTGTCCCGCTTGGGGAGATCAAAATGATTACGAGCGGCGAGGACGATGGTGGAAAGTGTGCATCGATGTCTCATGAGTCCATCAACCCTGTGAAGGGTAGAGGAGGGAGAAGCGGAAGTGGCTCTGGAAGGAAGAGGACCTAGACCGACGGTGACCCGCCCAATGTTGAATTTGTCTAGAAAAAGAAGAAGAGGAAAAGGATGAGACATCTCAGTGATTGTTATATCTATCTTAGATATTTTGGTTACGTATGCCGATAGTATGTATGAATACGACCCTCGCTTTTGGAGGCATGACATGGTTTTCTTGTATGTCATGTCGTTAGAAAGAAAAACATATAGATATATGTAGCTTGCTTTTGGTTATGAATGACAGTATTAGTCGACTTTTCTAATGCCATAACTTATGTTAAGTGTTCAAATGTTCGTCTATGCTTTCCGGTTCTCGTACTTGCATAAACGTACTTATCGTTACACTTAAGTGAGTGTTATCCAAGTCTTTGTCCTTGGGGTCCCCTTTGGTCAGGGATCCTCGAGTCGTGCAAAGTGTGTGTGTGTGTGGACTTCGCTCTTGGAATCTCCTTTAGTCAGGAGCTCCGAGTCACGCGAAGATTGATTTTGTTGCCTTTTCTCTCCGGACCTCCTTGAAGTCGTTGGTCCCGAGTCGTGAGAATGCATGGATGCGAATTTTACTCTCAAAAGTTCCGAGTCGCGCGAGGTTCATCTTTGGGGCATTCTCCCTCAGGACCTCTCTTAGGTCGTTAGTCCCGATTCATGAGAATGTGTGGATGCGGACTTCACTCTCAGAAGTTCCGAGTCACGCGAGGCTCATCTGTGGTGCATTCTCCCTTGGGACCTCCCGGAGGTTATTGGTCCCAAGTCATAAGAATGCGTGGATGCAGACTTTGCTCTTAGAAGTTCCGAGTCGTGCGAGGTTCATCTTTAGTGCATTATCCCTCAGGACTTCCCTGGGGTCGTTGGTCTCGAGTTGCGAGAATGTGTGGATGCAAACTTAGCTCTCGGAAGTTTCGAGTCATGCAAGGTTCGTCTTTGGTGCATTATCCCTTGAGACCTCCCTGAGGTCGTTGGTCCTGAGTCATGAGAATGTGTGGATGCGAACTTCGCTCTCGAAAGTTTCGAGTCATGCGAGGTTCGTCTTTGGTGCATTCTCCCTCGGGACCTCCCTAGGGTCGTTGGTCCAGAGTCATGAGAATGTGTGGATGCGAACTTCGCTCTCGGAAGTTCCAAGTCGTGCGAGGTTCGTCTTTGGTGCATTCTCCCTTGGGACCTCCATGGGGTCGTTGGTCCCGAATCGTGGGAATGCGTGGATGCGGACCTCACTCTTGGAAGTTCTAAGTCGCACAAGGTTCGTTATTGGTGCATTCTCCCTCTAGACCTCCCTGAGGTCGTTGGTCCCGAGTCATGAGAATGCGTGGACGTCGTTGATTTTTCCTTTAGATTCTCCCGTCGTTTCGTTTGGGTTAGAGTTTGTGGGCGTCGTTGATTCGTCGATTGTTGCCTGGATCCAGACCCTTCGGATTAGACGAAACAAAATGAGCGGTCGATGTCACATTTATTTGGTTGATGGGTTGCCTTCAAGTCCGGAGGCTTGGGAACGAGGTTGGATATTCAAGTAAATGAACATCCCAAGTTGTTTATGTTCTTCCTTGCCATTAGTTCGAGGTTCGATTTAGGTGGGAACGGTTCTATGCCCCCTGGTACCGATCTAGTGTTGTGTGCTCATGTATGCAAATCAATTGTAAAGGTTAACTGCATATTGTGCAGAAAGTAAAGCACCAAGAGCATAAAGAACTAAAAACTATATTTACTAATAACTGTGGAAGCTATAGCCTTTACAATGCCTTGAATTTATAGAAAACAAAACATTGTCAGAAAGCAATAAGTCTGTACACTAAGTTATGTGAAGTAATGACAGAGATGTTCAATGTTTCATGCCCTTGGGAGTTTGGCGTCATCAACGGTTGTTAGTTTGAAGGTTCCATCTCCAAGCCTCTGTTATATAATGTACCAGGCTTCTCATCGTGGACTAAAACCGTTCGGTGTGGGAAATATCTGTTTCATGACGAGGTCGTTGATGTTGAGTTCCTTAAGGCGGACTCTGGAGTTGAAGTATCAGGCGACTCGTTAGAGCTGAGCGGTAGCTCTGAGTTCAGCCTCATCCCTTTTTTATTCGAATGACTCCAGAAGGAGATTTTGATTGGTATTTGGATTGTAGTAAGTGACTCGGTGATATTAGAATTTGAGCTCAATGAGAATGACAACTTCAGATCCATAGGCAAGAGCGAAAGGAGTATGGCCAGTCGCTGACTTATGGGTGGTCCAATAGGACCATAGGGCCAGAGGGACCTCATCTTCCCATAAGCCTCTGGCTTTCTCCAGACGCTTCTTGATAATGGACTTGATCACTTTGTTGACAGCCTCGACTTGTCTAATGGCTTGCGGATGAGCTACTGTAGAGAATCTCTTCTTGATTTTGTGCCGCTGGCAGAAAGTTTTGAACTCAGCGCACTCGAACTGGGTCCTGTTGTTGGAAATGACAGCTTTAAGGACCCTATATCGAGTGACAATGTTGTGGATGACGAAGTTGATCACTTTCTTGGTAGTGATTCTAGTGAGGGACTCAGCTTTGACCCATTTATTGAAGTAATCAACTACGACGATAGCATAGCATGCCCCGCCTCTGGCCATTGGAAGAGTTCCGATGATATCTATTCCCCACATGGAGAATGGCTAGGGGTTGACCATTTGTGTCAGCTTGGTTAGAGAGGCACTTGGAATCTTGGAGAACCTCTGGAACTTGTCACAGTTGCAGGTGTAGTTCGCATTGTCTTGATCGAGTGTGGGCCAAAAGTAACCAAATTTGAGAATCTTCCTTGCCAGGGTTTCCACCCCTCGGTGTGGTCACCGCACTTGCCTTTGTGTACGTCGGACAACACACGATTGGCGTCATTGTGGGATACACACTGAAGTAGTGGAACAGAGTATCCTCTTCAGTAGATCACCCCGTTTTGGATGATATATCAGGCTGACTTTTGGGTGAGTGTTCATCTTTCCTTGTAGCACTCTGGGAGGATTCCATGCTATAAGTAGTTCTTGATCGGCATCATCCAAGAATCAGGTTTGAGCTCGGTCTCTTTCATTGCTACCGAATTAGTTTGCATATGATTGACGCTTGGAGAGTCCAACACTTCGACTAGGGTTAGGCCCATGAGTTGTGCATTCCCAAAGCTTTCCAGTTTGGCTAGTGAATCAACTTTTTTGTTTTGTCCTCGAGGGATGTGCATGATGATGTATTGGTCAAAGTTAGTGAGGAGTTCGTGGACCTGAGAAAGATATGGAGCGAGGCGTACCCCCTTGGCTTAATATTGTCCCTGCACCTGGCGTACAACGAGCTGTCAGTCAGAGTAGATTTGGATAGCCTTGATGTTAAGTTTGATTGCAATTCGGAGTCTAACGATCAAGTTTTCATACTCTGCATCATTGTTGGTGGCAGGCAAGTCAAGTTTCAAAGAATAGCATATTGAGCGCTCTTTAGGATTAACCAGTACGACTCCAACGCCAGGAAATTGATTGTTAGAGGATCCAACCACGAACAGCTTCCACTTAATGTCTGGAGTTTTGATGTCTTCTGGAGGAGGATCTTCCGGAATGGTGAACACTACTATGAAATCTGCAAGGGCTTGTCCGAGGATAGCTCAATGGGGAATGAACGTGATCTCAAATTGGTTCAGTTTTATGTTCCATTTCAGAAGTCGCTCAGACGCCTCAGGTCATCGTAGGACCTATCGTAGCTGGTGGTCAGTGAAGACTTTGATTGGATGGAACTAAAATTAGGGTCTCAGCTTCCGGGATGATACCAACAGGCAGTAAACTAGCTTCTCGAGTTTTTGGTAGTTCTTCTCTGCCAATGTCAGCCTCTTACTAATGTAATAAATAGGCCATTGACACAATCTTCGATACGCACGAGCGCTGAGCTAATTCCCTGTACAGAAACAACCAAGTAGATGTATAAATCTCATGGTCCATGGGTTTTGATGGGATAAGTGGTCACTCTAAGTGATTCAATAAGTCTTGGAATGCGTCAACGCACTCCGAGGTCCATGTGAATTTGCGCTTCCCCTTTCTTTGCAATCCAAAGAAAGGAATGCACTTGTCAGTAGCTTTAGAGATGAATCGACTTAGGGCGACGACCTTCCTGTTTAAACTTTGAACATATTTGATGCTTTGAGGAGCTTGAATATCCCGGATAGCTTTAACCTTATCTTGGTTGGCTTCAATTCCCCGCGAATCAACAATGAAACCGAAGAATTTTCTTGATGCAACACCGAAAGAGCATCTCAAGGGATTGAGTTTCATGCTATATTCGTAGAGGACACTGATCATTTTAGCGAGGTCATTGATGTGGTCATTTGATACCCTTGTCTTTACTATTATATTATCCATAAGACCTCCACGGATCTCCTGATTTGGTCTTTGAACATGCGGCTGACCAGTCGTTAATAGGTGGCTACAGCATTCTTAAGACCGAAGGGAATAATGATATAGTAGTAGAGCCCGAGGTCAGTTATGAAAGAAGTATGATCCTGATCTGGAAGGAACATTGGGATTTGGTTGCAGCCTGAGTATGCATCCATGAAGGATAGAAACAAGTATCCGATGGTTGAATCACCGAGCTGGTCGATCTTTGGAAGTGGAAGTTGTCTTTGGGACATGCCTTGTTCAAGTCTGAGAAGTCAACACATGTTCGCCGCCTGCCGTTTTCTTTCTTGAGAAAGACTAGGTTGAAGACCCATTCAAGGTAGTAGGTGTCTGAATAAAGGCATTATTAAGTAGCCTATCCACCTCTTATTTAAGTGCAGTCGATCTCTCGACTCCTAAGAATCGATGCTTCTGTTTGAGCGGCAGTTGCCATGGATCAATTTTGAGCATGTGACAAGAGGTTCCTGGATCGATGTCACACATGTCGAAGTGGGTCCAAGTGAACTCATAGAGGTTAGCTCTTAGGAACTCCACAAGATCTTCCTAGAACTCCATAAGCTCTTCCTTTATTGCGTGGTGGAGTTGCGATCCATTTTTCAAGACCCTTGTCGGGTCCTCGGGGATGATCGGAACATCCACCATTGGTTTTATCGGGGTAACCCTCTCTAAATCGGGCTCTTCATCCATCCTTAGATCAGGATCGTCAGAAAGACGATAGTAGCGCCTGAGCCAGGAATCAAATGCCTTTGATTGCTATGCAAAGATGGTCTTGGCGCAGGAAGGTGGAGGCACTGTGTTGCCTTTGTCCTTATTGCATGGGTTCTTCCACTATGTGAGGTAGCAATCTCTTGCGGTTCCCCAGTCGCCCTTGACTGTGCCGATTCTGTTTTACATTGGTGATTTCATTAGAAGGGACCATGGAGGCATGCAGACTTTGAAATCTGCAAGGAAAGGACGCCTAAAGAAGACATTATATGGAGAGATGACGTC
This sequence comes from Allium sativum, assembly GCA_030737875.1. Classification (NCBI taxonomy): domain Eukaryota; kingdom Viridiplantae; phylum Streptophyta; class Magnoliopsida; order Asparagales; family Amaryllidaceae; genus Allium; species Allium sativum. Next base: position 158,719,289 of record CM060912.1, read on the forward strand.
AATGACCACAAAAGTGAGGATACAGAGCCGGCTACGATCTCCTTCTCCGAGTTCTACTGGGAGGTCGATCATGTCCACAGGTTGGTTGGAAGAACCATTGAAGCCGTAGATAGTAGCATGGCAGGGGTTCAAGTCTTTGACCTTTAGTTTCATTTGATCGTAGGCCGCTTTAAATTTGATGTTGACTGAGCTTCCTTAATCGATCAATATTCTTTGAACGAAAGCGGGGACAATTTGAGAAGAAATGACGAGAGGATCTATAGTTTGGATATCGATTCCTATTGATTCCCTTTCGCGGAAGACGATATCATCCCGCATCATCTTCTAGGGCTTGGCGGGGACAGACTCATCCACGGCAGAGCATGCTTCGTAGCTAGCGTGCTTGATGGAGTTTGCATATTCCTCCATCTTTTAGAAGATCTCATGCGTGAAGTGCGGTCCACCGCATATAGTATTGATCACAATGCCACATGTCTTTGATCGGACGGCCTTGGGGCCGCATTAGCTAGAGGAAGAGCTGGCGTTGAGGGGCCCGTGGCTGCTTCGGAGGGAGCAGGATCCTGAATGTACTGCTCCGGGTGTTTCTCACGAATGAGTTTTTTAATCGCATCCTTGAGGTTGCGGCTGTCGTTAGTGTTATGCCTATATATGTCATGGAATCTGCAATACTTGCCGGAGTTTTTCTCTTTGTCCGTGGATTCCTAGGTGTTGGGATTCTTGTACTGGTAGGTGTTACAATTTTCTAAATAGATTTTCACCATATCTCGATTGAGTGGAGTGTATTTTCTGTAATTATGGTTGCGACTATGCTTTTTGGGTTTGCCAAGAGCTTGATCGTTACGACCGCCCGCCTTTCCGTTTTTTGACTTGGGCTGCTACGGACCCGCCGCCCACTTACCTTTGTCAGAAGATTCCCCGATGCATTTTACTTTGACACTGTCTTCGACGGTGCCAGCATTTGGGTTGCTGGGGTGACTCCCTTGAGTAACCTTATTGTGTCGAGCTTCCTCTTGTCAGGGGAATTATCCATCCTTTTCGTAGAAAGCTTCCAAAGTCTTATGTTGCCTTCTGTCTATCCATACCCCGAATACGGAGTTAGTGTGGACATCTTTGGCGAGATGGACGAGGACTGTATGGGGTTCCTGATCGTCAACCTCGGCGAGGGTAGTGTTGAAGCACTCGAGGTAGATCTTGAGGCTTTCTATAGGTCCTTGGTAGAGGTTGGAGAGGGTGAGAGAGTTCTTTGGCTTAGGGACATGCATCATGAACTGTTTGACCGTCTCGGTTGCCAGTTGGTTAAAGTTGCTGATGGAATCGAGTGGAAGGCGAGTGAACCAAAGCAAGGCTGTGACTTCCAAAAAGACCGGGAAGCATTTACATTTGACTCCATCAGTGGCCCGACTGGAGTCCATGTTCCATTCATAGCAGTTCAGAAAAGCACATGGGTCGGTGGTTCCTCCGAAGCCCGCAAGATGTGACATGTTGAAGCGTCGTGGTAACTCGACTTCGTGCGCAACCCGGTTGAAGGAATTACATCTTAAGTCGGTTTCCCACGCGTCGTTGATGTTCCCTCGCTGATTCCTCATGATTGTTTAGATCATGTTGGTGAGATATGCCGATTGAACATTCTATGGCAGGATCCAATGACGGTGGTTCGCCTCTGGGGTTCTAAGACGTGGACGTCACCAATGGCGGACATAAGGCTCGTCCTCATCCATGTTGTTTTCATTGTTGACCTGGTTCTGGTATTTCTGATGAGGTTGAGCGTGTTGGCACAGGTTTTGATCGGGTCGAACCTGGGCCTATTGGGTTGTTGGACGCATAGACCTCAAGTTTAGAGTGGCGATAGTTGGTTTCTGTCGTGAGAGAGTCGGTTACTCGAACTTGGTTCATCATCGATTACTAACTGGGAACAGTCGCATCAACGCGCTCCTTCGTTGATGGTAACAGTGGTTCCATTACCATTGCCGTTAGTGTTTGTATGGAAATTAGTACGGGTTGCGGCGTTTGTATTAAGAGTGAACCTTCTTCTTTGACTTTGGCCCTGAGTCTTGGAAGAGGCACTTTCTAAGGAGTAGTGTCGTGGTTGGGCGTTGTTCTGAGCGAGCTAAAGTTGAGCGACGAGGCGTTGACTCTCCTGGAGTTGAAACATAAAGTCGATGTTTTTTTTTCAATGCCTCGTTGAGCTCTAGAGATATGTTTTCCAACATTTTGTTAAGCGCGTAAATCTGCGCCTGAGTTGTCGGAGCAACGGGGTCCGTAGAAAGAAGGACATCTACATAGGTCAGGTTTGCTGCCGATTGAGGTTGTTGAGTAGTAGTAGCTTTGGCTGCTGTCGAAGTTTCGATCATCAAATTCTTTTCTCGCTTAACCATTGTAAGCGGACTCGAGCGTTAGGTTAGGAAGAAACCTGAGTAACGTGTCGAAGTCGAGATGGGAATGTGTGACAAAGAAACGAGTTGAGTACTTCTGAGTGAAAGCACCAGAATGTTGATGGTAAAAAATACCGTAACACCTAAAGATTCTCCGTTACTTAGAAAATTATGTTTCGTGTGGGAAAGTAAGTGCAGAAAATAGAAAATAACATAGTAGATTTATAGTAGTTCGGTCCCGTGAGGGGTTACATCCACTTTGAAGATGTTCACTAGTATTTTATTCACAACAATGGGTTACGAGCTATGAACATCATCTAGGCATTTAATTAAAAGTATTTCCAAGTAACTTGGATTCATAGTTGTCATATATGCATCTTAGGAGAAAGTGTGATTTTTGTACTTCTTTTTCCTCAAGCACTAGGCTGCCATTAATGAGTTATTGGAGCTTTCAAGAGATGTCAAATCAACAAAAAATCAACCCCTTTGAAGTGTGAGCAAGGGGGTATTTATAGTGGAAGGATTAGGTTGGAGTAAGTAGGATTTGGGGTACCCACGGTGTATTTTTGTATCGGGGGGAGGGGGGAGAGGGCGTAGTAGGAATTTCAACTCCCCCTTTAGCACGTTCAAAGAAATTCGTATCCCTCCTTTAGGATACGAAATTCGTATCCCTATTATACTAGATGACGGATCCTGCGAGGGATGCAGTGTTCGGTATTACCAGGGGATACGAGTTTTTCTTATCCTCTAAGGGATACAGACTCTTATCCCCAGAGATACGCCATTTATACGTGCCGTGGGGTTTGAGTTTCTCATGGTTGAGGGAGTACAAAACATCAGAAGCAAAGAAGTACAAAAATACACTGTTGAGGGATCCAAAATTTTATGCGATGAGGGAGAGGGAGTCGACACTTTTGGACATGAAAAGGTGGGAACTACAGGCTTGAAATGCAGTTTGGATGGAGTCAAAGTTTTCAGGGACGAGGCGTAAGGATTTGAAGTTCTCGGTGCCTAGGGATACGAAGTATACATATGAGGGATACAAAATTGTAGCGGAGGCACTGTTTCGAGGAGTAGCGAAGTTCATGCTTGCATGAGTTCTCTTGGTCTCAAATGCTTGCGGTCTTGGAGACACTTTGAGCTTTAACATTATGTGATGCGTTGAGTCATGCGTGCTGGTTTAGTTTTGGGAATCAGACAAAAAGGCTGGTTAACAAAAGTGGAGAAATCTCATATAACAAGGAACAAAAATGCAGCTTTGACCGAAAGTTAATACATGAAATTAGGCAAAAATAATAAAAACCTTTGGATTATGCAACCCTTATGTTTTTCCCTCCCATGAATCCATATCTGCACCATTTTACTATATAGTTTCGATCATTCCAATATTCCCCAATAAGGAATCACTTGAGTAAACCAAACCATCACAACCACCTCCAATAACTCAAAAAGGCCCAAATTTCAAGGCAATTTAATAAATGTGGCCTGATCCAAGACATAAAGCGATTTAGGTACAAAAATCAGATAAAACACCCAAGGAAATGCTTAATCAAATGCTAAAGTTCAACCGTATAACAGAAATATTAATCAAATGAAAAGGTCATCTTCTTGGTTTAAAATGATCAAAAATAGAGTTTTCTATTTTGATTTTGATCTAGATTATGTTGCACCATTCTTAATTAAAAAAAAGGTGATGGTATTAAATAAAAAGATCAATAAGAGGACTTATATCAAGTGCACTCACTATATTATTGTATCCCTTTTCTGGCAATCTCCTTTTTTACCGTCATTTCAAGACAATTAAATCAAGAATAATAAATCTATTGCAAATGTTTTTCGCACAGTGAAGAAATATATTGGCCCAAGTAGAAGCATCAATCTTGCTTGGCTCAAATGTATGATGGTCATTTTCTTCGTTTAGCTAAGCTGGAATAGAAATAGTCAAGGCCTAGACACCATCCATATTTGTCACGCATCCCCTTGGCTCTATGTTTCACTGACCTGCCTAGTCAGACTCACTCTTAGAACAGATACGTCCATTTCGACAAAATAAATATACCAGTATTCCTTTTAGATGATAGGCACAATGATGATCGACCAACAAAAACGTTAAAATTCCATCCTTACATGTCATCTTCCTAATTTGGAACTGCCACCACTTATAAAAATCACCTGATATCCCTAAATAATGTCAACCAACTGTTATGCTCCCTTAACACAAGTGATGCACCATTCATGGCACCTTACAAGTAAAATGATATATTCCAGTGTGGCTCAATTGAGTTAGGAATTGTTAAGCAACCTCCTCCTCGTATATTATGTTAATATCTAAGTAACTTTAATTCACCCATCACTACCTTATGTTGTTTGCCGCTCTTTTAGAACATTTTCATGGCAAATCATCATTTGTCAATGTCTACATCACATAAGTCATTTAACACCTAAGATGGCATATGTGAAGGAAATTGTGCCCTTGCGAAAGCGACCGGGATCTTATTCACCTTATTACTTAATGATAATTTTAATGAAAACAACACACGGATATGCAATCAAAACACAAATACAAGATATTCCACCCAACTACCCTCTTTATTGATTCACAAAAAGAACTTTTGTTCACACTCAATGGATCAAAAACCAAAAGTAAACAAACTACAATAGAATTAATAACCTTATTGAGAAAGGGAAAGAATACTAAATGAATACTACTATTGTTGGAGAAGGAGAACAATAAAGAACGATGGAAAACCCTTAGATCAAATATTTTGGTTGCAATCCCATCATTATAATCTAATCTTAGATACTACTTTTATATGAGAATCGAAGGCCTATGTAAAATATCCAATTTTCCCCTTAGAAATATCATAGATTAAAGATGAGAAAAACAAGGTCAAAATAATATTCTCCGGTCTTCAACCTTCAAATAATCTCCTATATCACAAAGCACTTCCAAACATCGTCTTCTTCAACATACATGTGATTTTATGTCACAAAACACAATAGTGGCCAAAGGTGTTCAAGTGGCAAAATCGACATAATCTCAACCACCCAAATATTAAGTTCAATCACTGCAATTGATATATCACGACTTCGAATGTGGAGGAAGAAAACATTGGTTGAAGATTAGAAAAGATCTCGATAGTTTGGGCTATTACAACCAAAACAAAATAAATTAAAATGCTTGTAATAGTGGATGTTGATTAATTTCAGTCTAATAACTCTAAAAACCGTTGTCTTTTTATTTTTCTATGTATAAAAATCGCTTTATCTCCCTTCTTTTAAATCGAGATATTAGTTATTCTTGCAAATGTTTCCCTAAAAGCTATACTGAGATTGCAAGTATATAGTCATCATTTTGGCACTAGAATGAGGCTCGGACCACCGAAGCTTTCTTTCCTCCAAACCCTATTATGTTCTATAACAATTGAGTTAACCTGGGGATTTGAAGGCTGCAATTTTAGTGAGCATGAAACTAATACACCACTGCCAATACTTCCTACCTTGTCCCAAAGTTCAACATGGATTCGTAGCACACTATGCTGCAACAAGTGACAAATACGTGGAATTCGATCCACAAAATGGATAGTCTAAGGACAAGGGTGGATTGTTGAATTTTACAACTTATTTGGGAATTGTGATTGTAAGACCCAGAGTTATTTGATGAATGTTAAACAAACAATCTGAAGCTTTATTGATTTGAGAATAAACATTGCTTTCACAAGATACAGATAATGCATAGAGTTTGTCCTATATGTATATAGGCGAAAAATAAAAAAGCATGGCCCTTGGGACAAAATACAGACTTTGTAAAACAAATTCTTAATGAAATCACGTGCAGAGCATGTAGTAGAAAACCAACGGGTTAAAACAAATGAGAAGCCGATAACAACAGCTATTTTATCATCCCCACTCAAATCTAGGGTCCTCGAAACCCTAAATTTACGATCTTATGGTGATTCATGGTGAAAAATACATGAAATCTAGACTTTGAGAGAAGCATGGAAAGGTGATTACATCTTCTCTCTACTTGATGTAGTGAGATAGTCTTTGAGCTTTTCTTCCTTCAGATCAGATCTGAATCTCTTGAAATTAGTTGTTGTAAGTTTCTTAGTTAGAATATACGCTCTTTGATAAGTATCAGGTATGTGACAAACTTGCAATTCTTCTTTCTGTACAAGTTCTCAAACAAAACATAGATCTATCTCTATGTGTTTCGCCTTTTCATGCCGAACAAGATCTTCTGAGATGTAAACTATACTTTTGTTGTCACACCATAGAGTAGGTTTAGGTTTACTGGTTTGATTTAATTCATGTAGTAGGGACTGCAGCCACTTAATTTCGGCAATGGTATCTGCAACACTTCTATATTCAGCTTCATTGCTGGATCTAGAAATTGTTTGTCGTTTTTTTGTGCACCATGAAATTATATTATTTCCAATGTGTATGCAATAGTCAGTGGTAGATCTTCTATCATTTGGGTCAGATGCCTAATCAACATCAGCGTAGCTTGTTAGATTTAGTTGTTTGCTAGCCTTTAGTGTCAGGCCTAGTTGACAGCGCCTTTAAGAAATCGCAAAATTCTCTTGATAGCCTTCCAGTTCTTACTCAGTGGGTTCTGCATAAATTGAGAGACTTTGTTAAGACTATAGGTAATACAAGGACGTTGTTTTATAGTTGCATATTGCTATGCACCTATAACACTTCTGTATTGCTTAACATCAAATATAACTTCACTTGTATTTGGAGTAGTGATGGTTTTTTTTTTCTAGCAAAAAAATTCCCTTTCCATGATAACAAATATCCAGAAAATTCCTGTTTAATTAACGGAACATTGGGTTACAAGCCTACAATACAACCATCGTTCTAAGGTTCTACCAAAACCACATAATATCACTAAATTAGTAGACTTGGCAATGAAATGTCAGTAATCTTAATCACAAATGTATTGCTTGCACACTGATACCACAATCCAGAAATTTCAAATGAAGAATTGGAAGATGGAGCAAACGACGTGCCATTAAAAGTGTTGGTTGCTTATAATTGGACTGGTGACGGTTGGTTATCATTGGAGTAGGTTGTGGGTTAGCATTGTCCATTTTGATTTTGACCAGAAATTCTGAGATATATTTTTTCTAGCATAGGAATAGTTCTGATTTTCTTTTGACCTTAATGCCCATAAAATATTTTATGTCTCCAAAATCTTTGATAGAGAATTGCTGGTTAAGATAAGCCGTAAATTTGATCCAGTTCTGCATTTCTACTACCTGTAATGACTAAATAATCCACGCAAATTAGTATATAAGAAGTACAAGAATTTATGAGCTTTATAAACATGGAGCTATCTGATTTGGTAGACTGATATCCAAGTTTGATTAGTGAACTTTTTAGTCTATCAAATCAAACTCTAAGTGCATGTTTAAGCCCATAGATAGCCTTTTTTAACATGTAAACATAGTTTGGGGTTTTAGTGTACCTATGCGGCTATTGCATATAAATTTCTTCTATTACAACATATAAAAGGCATTTTTAACATCTAGATGTTTTATTTACCACTTTTACTTAAGGCAATGGTAAGGTAAGTACAAGTTTGATGGTTGTGGGATTGACTACAGGAGAAAAGGTTTGATTAAAATCAAAATCATACTCCTATGTGAACCTTTCGCAACTAACTGGCATTGTACTTATTTATAAAGTCATTTGGATTCTTATTTAACTTATATGTCTGTTTGCAACCTCACATCATTTTTATTGGCGGGGGCACAAACTAAATCACTACTACAAAAAAGGTCATTTGCACTGGTTGTTTATCGTTTATTGCTCTGGTTCTACAGCTGGTGCAAATGCGGACGATGCCAAAAGTTTTTTTCTTTTCACCGGCTTTAGAACCGGTGCAAAAAAAAGGTTATTTGCACAGGTTGTCGGTAAAAACAGGTGCAAAAAATGAGTTTTTTGCACCGACTTTTACCTAAAACCGATGCAAAAACGCTTTGTTGCTTAAAAAAGATTATTTTTTGCATCGATTATTTCTACAACCGGTGCAAGAGATGGAACTACAACACCGATTTTTGATTGTTCAAAACAACCACTGCAAATTCCACCTGAGGCAAAAAAAATTAATACGTTTTCAGGTTGTTTTAAAACCTGAGAAGGTATCAAATTAAATTTAGATTTTCATATTGTTTATTACTACAAATTTTATCAAACAAACAATAAAATCATATCTCATATAATAAATAAACAATAATCAAATAAATATTACACAAGACTGACAAATAAATGCATTGAGAAACAAATATAAACTTGATACATTTTCATATATTCATATATTACTACAACATATGCTATATAAAAATTAATTGTGAAATATACTTTAGAATTTTAACTTACGATTAACCTAACCATTCTATATTATCCATCCCAAACTCTAATAATTTTTCACATTCTTCAATATCTTATACGACAATCTAAAGCATCCATTAAGTGCCTGCATTTAACATAAACACTTATTTTGCCTTTGCAAACTAATAAACAACTTGATATCTTAAATAGCTATTGATATTACCGAGGGTAAATACTTTACAGACATTTGGTTCTGCCTGAAGATTTGTTCAAAGATAAAATGCAATATAAATTTGTAATATAGTTGTAGATTTTAAAAATAAAAAAAATAATTAAAAAGAGAAGGAAATGCAATTCTATGTACCATTCAAGTAGATGTTGTTAAGACCAGTCATTTTCATCATATCTCATTCTTCCTTCAATTATCATTCAAATTGTCGATCGACAAAACTGAGGGGATAGAAGCATATTTCATCTTCCTGTTATACATATATTTATTCGAAAATAAAGACCATTTGCAAGTGTGTACCTACTTTTCATGTTTGGATTGGATAGCCTCTGAAGCTCTGACTTACAAACTATTGAAGTAACTAGTACTTTTGCATGTCCATGTGCCATTTACAAATAAAGTACTAAATCACTGATTACTCAAGTTTTTAGCCACGTTTAATTTTTTAAAAGAAAAATGTTCAAATGGACCTCTTTATTATCATTAATATTATTTTGCATTAAAACTCATTGTTTTTAAGACATAGTTTCTTACCACTCATAACACCGATATATCGTGAATATGACACTTGGCTTTCTTAGCTCGTGTAAATGCACAAGCGGAAAACAAAATTAGTTAAAAAGTGATAGAAAGAAGTATAGTAAATGGTAACTCTTGTATTGATATATTAAGTTTCCCACTTCAAAAATAGGTCTCAACTCTTTGAATCCTGCATTTTGCCATTAACAGCAAGGGCAGCAGCCCTGTTCCATGCAGCAACAACCATGGCCCCAGGGTTAGGAGTAGAAGCTAGCAGCTCTGGCGACACATACAATGACCTACTAGCCTATATTCAACCATTCCACTTTTCTCATGAAAGGACTTAAATAAATAATTTATTTAGCACAGGCATCTCTACACTTCTTTTAGCACACACGTGTACATAAGACTAAACAACTACAATTGGTAGGGCATAACGACTGCTAGTAAATACAACTAAAAATACATGTTCTTTTATATTCTTGGTAGATTATGTGCCTTCCAAAGCAGCTTCAACATATAGGATAAAAGCAGTCACAGGATCATCCCCAGCATCTAACATTTCTTCCAAAACTTTTTGTGTAGGAATTAAAGCATCCAACATAGTGCGGTAGCCAGTAAAAGTACCTCCATATTTGTTGACAGCAGGAATGGCGGACTCAAGAGCATTGGCCTATTGCATAGGAGTAATAATTGTGTTTCCCTTCAAGCTTGCATATGCGGCCTTGCAGAATATATTATACGATGGAGAAATTTTTTCATAATCAATTAAATGAGATGAAAGATTGTGAGAAAATCAATGTATTAAAGATGCTAATGCATCAAAGTATTAATAGAAGCAGGGAAAAGAGTAATAGAAGATTTCACTCGTCTCTCCCATCACCTTTCTAATTGTGGTTCCAATCTCATTTATAGTTTCTGCAGCATCATTTAGGGAGTAACATTTTATGTCATCAAGAATGGAAGATACACATCTATACATTGTGTTGGGAATAGGTCCCTTCCTATGTGGAAAAACTCGTATTTAACTAATTGGAGCAATAAGTGTTACTACGGTATTTCGTGCTTTTATTTGAATAGGTGACTATTTGACCTTTTGGTGTGCCTTGGTATTTGCACCTTATTGGGAATAGTAACCTTATTAATTATGGTGGTTGAATGGAGACTTCTAGGTGCCTCTTTGGTGGCTATATATACATCCATTCTTTGGTAGCAAACACACACACAAGATACAAGACAACAACATCAAAACTTTGTCAGTTTCTCCAAGACATTGTGGGCTGATTCTACTACTTTGAGATTGCCCTTTGCTGGAGTGTTTGTGCGAGATCTCTCAGCTTTTCTAAGCTCGGTTTCCCGGTGATATTTTTCACTTTTCTCGCTTTTGTTTTGATGTTGTTATTGCTAGCTATTGTTGGATGATCTGTGCATCCACTTTGTGACTTGGCTTTGGATTTGTGTACCACTCCATTATCATATTAAGAGAAGTTTGGGAGGAACCCCGTCATTGGTCCCGTGGTTTTTACTCTTCACATCGAAGAGGTTTTCCACGTTAAAAATTCGTGTGTTCTTACTTTATTATTATCTCTTGTTCTGTTGATTATTTGCATTAATCATTGGTGATTGTGGTGCATTTTGCTAGGTTTGTCTGTGTCATCATAACAAACTGGTATCAGAGCAAGGTTGGTTAACTTGTTGTATCCCCTGATGGATTCTAGTAATAGCAACACTAGTAGAATGATTAGTTTGAATGGAGCTAACTATCTTATTTGGAAGAGAAAAATGAGAGACTTGTTGTATGTCAAAAGTTAGCATTTACTTGTGTTTGGTGATGAAAAACAAGAAGGTAAAACTGATGATCAGTGGAAATTTGAACATGAACAAGTGTGTGGATTTATTCGTCAGTGGGTTGATGATAATGTTTTGAATCATATAAATGATGATGTTCATGCTAGATCACTATGGCAAAAACTTGAATCTCTTTATGTTAATAAGTTTGGAAATAATAAATTATACCTTATCAAGCAATTGATGGGATTGAAGTACAATTCAAGCAAGTCACTTTCTGATCACCTGAATTATTTTCATGGCATTATTCAGCAATTATCAGCTATGGATATAAATTTTGATGATTGAACTCAGGGACTTTTGTTACTTGGCACACTTCCTGATTCATGGGACACTTTCAGAATGACACTTTGCAACTCAGCTCCACATGGCAAAGTTATTCTGGATATTTCCAAAGTTGGTATTTTGAATGAGGAGATGAGGAAGAAATCTCATGGTGTGTCTTCTTCATCCAAGGAAGCATATGTTGCTGAAAACAGAGGAAGAAGCAAGTGTAAAGGTCCAGTTTCCGGAGACAAAAGCAGAAGCAAATCTCGTGGAAGATACGCTAATACGAAGTGCCATTATTGTGATAAATCCATTCACATAAAGAAATATTGCTACAAGTGGAAAAAGACAAGGGTGGTAAAGGGATGGAAGATAAGAAGTAAGATCAAAAGGATTGCAATAATGATGATAGAGCTGCTACTGCAACTGGCGATGATCTTATCATTGTACGTGATGAGAGTTATGTGAACCTTGCTAAATATGAGTCGAGTTGGGTCATTGACAGTGAGCATCACTACATGTGACATCATGGAAGGAATTTTTCACATCTAATGCACCTGGTGACTTTGGGGTGTTGAAGATGGGTAATGATGGTGTGTCTCAGGTTATGGGCATTGAAGATGTATGTTTGGTGATCAAAACTGGAGCAAGGTTAATGCTTAAAAAAGTCAGACATGTTCCAGAAATTTGATCAAACTTGATCTCTACTGGAAAACTCGATGATAATGGCTACTGCAACAACTTTCATGGTGGTCAATGCAAGGTTACTAAAGGAAACATGGTGCTAGCTCATGGGAAGAAGCACACAAGCCTGTACTTCCCACAGGCCTCAATTCCGACTGATTCTGTAAATGTGGCAAATGACGATCTTGCAAAATTGTGGTATAGAAGACTTGGTCATATAAGTGAAAAGGAGCTAAGTTGTTTGATGAAGAAAAATGTACAACCTTACTTGAAGTGTGTAAAATTGGACAAATGTTCTCATAGTTTTGTGGGAAAGCAGAATCGGGTCTCCTTTAAGAGACATTCTCCTTCAAGAAAATCAGGTTTGCTTGATCTTGTTTATTCTGATGTTTGTGGTCCGTTAAAAGTTAAGACCTTTAGTGGTGCACTTTACTTTGTTACTTTTATTGATGATTGTTCAAAGAAATTGTGGACATATGCTTTTAAAACAAAAGATCAGGTACTTCATGTTTTTAAGCAGTTTCAAGGCTTGGTCGAAAGGCAATCTAGTAAAAAGCTAAAGTGTTTACGTTCTGACAATGGTGGTGTGTACATCTGTCCACTTGATGAATATTGTAAGGCTCAAGGTATTTGACATCAGTTTACACCAAAGAAGACTCCACAGCTGAATGGTGTAACAAAGAGAATGAATAGGACTTTGTTAGAGAGAATGAGGTGCATTCTTTCAGAGGCTAAGTTGCCAAAACACTTTAGGGGTGAAGCTTTATTTACTGCTACGCATGTGATTAATTTGTCACCTTGTTTTTCTTTGAATGGTGATGTTCCGGATAAGGTTTGGCTTGGCAAGGAGGTTTCTTACAATTATTTACGTGTCTTTGGGTGTATGGCATTTGTACATGTGCCTAATGATGAAAGATCGAAATGGATTCCAAGACTCGCCAATGCATCTTTGTGGGCTATGGTCTTGACAAGTTTGGCTATATGTTTTTGATCCTATAGAGAATAAATTGATTCGTAGCAAGGATTGTAACAACCCGTATTTTAATAACATGTTATAACCATAAATCAAGGCAGAATTAAATTTTAAAATAAGAACCAAGGGAAACGGGTTGCGCCATTGCAATCGTCTCGAAATTCTGCATGAAATCGAGTTCGAGTTTTCAAAAATCGGAGTTCGTATGACCAAGTTATGACCCTCAGAAGTTTCAGGAATTTGAATAAAATAAAACAGCTCGAAAATAAATCCAGAAAATTCGAAATTTAAACCCAGAGAAGGCTGGTGGGAAAATTCCCGCCCATTTACCCAGGTCGACTGGGGAGTCGACCTCCCCCCAACCAGGTCGACTGGGGAGTCGACTGGGGTGTCGACCTCCCCATGACCAGGTCGACTGGGGAGTCGACCCGGGGGTCGACCTGCCTCCCGAACCTATTTCCTGAACCAGGTGCATTCTGATGTATTTAGACTTGTTTCGTGACCAGATTCGTCTGCCTAACCCTATATAAACAGCCCCTAGCCTCATTCTCTCTACACCATTTCATTCTGTCCTTATGCTACCTCTGTGAAATTCAAAATGATAATATTAAAATTAAAAGAGACTACTTCTTCTTCGTCAAGACAACATCTAGGAATTGCAAATTGGGGGTTTTCAACTAGAACAAGACTAAACGAATAGAGATTCAACAACTACAACAGCCGTTTCTAGAATCAAATCTCTGCACTCTAATTCTCGATCTGCGCTCTGTAAGTTCTAGTTACTTTGAGATTGAAACTGGTTAAATTTAATATGGACATGGAATAAAATGAAATTGGACCTAAGCTTGATTATCTATTTAGATATGTTCTAGAATATAGGATTTTGGGTTATTCCTTATCGATTGAATCATGCCCATTCAGGTTGTTGGATCTAGTTTATTATTTAAAAGCTAGATTGTAATATGAATTCTTGGACCTTGACTTGATGATAAGACTTTTTCACCCTATTCTCTCTTGAATCTTGAATTTAGATTAATGCAAGTCTACCTATGTTCCTAAACCTTGGTTTTCATATTGTTGTTCTGGAACCTATTCACATGCCTATGACGTGTTAAACTATTATACACCAATTCTGTTGAACATATGATTTGGATTATAATCTCATGCCTATTCACATGCCCATCTTTGTCATGATTTCCTTGTTTATCCCATTATGAATTAATCTCGATACGCACACGGTAGGAATACGATTTGGGGGTATTGGTCAAAACATGAAGATTCACTTAGACATGAATTGGTAATTGACATGAATTAGCTTGGACATGAATTGGCATAACTTGAACACGAAAGCGATTGTAAACTTGATAATTGACATGAATGTGAATTGTGAACTCGGAACGTAATTAGAGAAAATAGAATCTGGTAGTCAAACTATGTTTTTAGGTAATTGTGGAACGCGACAAATAGCATGAAATGGATACGATGGGAATAACTTGAATACAAAATTGACTATGACTTGATAGTTGATATTGGACATCTAGTAGGCACATAAACAGGCTTATGAACTTGAAACGTGAATTGGTTATGAATATGAATCATGAACTTGATAATAGGCGTAAGTTGAAACTTGAAAACTTAACATGAAAACTTGACATGAAACTCGCTTAGAAACTTGACACGAGCTTGACAAGAAACTTGAACATGGACATGACATTAGAATGAACTTGAAAATGGCCAACTCGAGGTTGGGTTGAGTTTGCAGTGTTAATCTTCCCGGAATCGCCCGGCGAATCCAGTGACTGCAAACAATAGGATCTAATGTGGGTAGTTTGTCATATCGCGCTTAAGACCCAAGGTTAGACTAGGTTGTGGTGTAAATCTACCCGGAACCGCCCGGCGAATCCAGTGACCACAACAACTAGTCTAATGTGAGAGGTTGGGGTGCATTAGTGAATTAATGCCAAATGATAAGGTTAAGTCATGTACCGGTTGAATATACATAACCAATTTGACACGATGATTTTGTAGGGTTAAGTCGCGTACCGCTTGAATATACTTAACCAATTTGACATGATGATTTGATAGGGTTAAGTCATGTACCGTTTGAACATACTTAACCAATTTGACATGATGATTTGATAGAGTTAAGTAATGTACCGCTTGAATATACTTAACCAATTTGACATGATGATTTGATAGAGTTAATCATGTACCGCTTGAATATACTTAACCAATTTGACATGATGATTTGGTAGGGTTAAGTCATGAACCGCTTGAACATACTTAACCAACTTGACACATGATTCGTAGGGCTAAGTCATGAACTTGAACGACAACACTTAGCCAATTTGACATGACACGTAGACGGGTTAAGTCACGAACTTGAATGACCACACTTAACCAACTTGACATGCTAGACTGATGGGGTTAAGTCTCGAATTTAAATGACAACACTTAACCTGCTGTTCGGAAACCCTAGTTACGCGGTCCTTTTCAGCAGTAACCCACTAGATGTATCATGGTAGCCTGGAACTAGGCAGGGTGGGGCATGATTACTGGGCTGATTGTAAGCGGCCAAAACGACGACTGAGTTGGTGTGCCATTGTAGGTTCAGGCGGACTATGGTCGTGCACATTGTCCGGAGTTGAAAAAGCAGGCATTGGGCACCAGTAGGTTTACATTGTGCATGCTTGATTCATGTCGGTGGTTGGCACTCTAGGGCTTGATACACCCTATGGTGGACCTAGCACAGGTGACTACATTTCGTGATTGGGCCGTATGATACAAACACACGAACGAGCTAGGACTTTTAGGGAGCCGATCGATTAATAGATCGTTACGTGGAAAAGGGTGTTGTTCGTTAGGTGGCATAATTCCTAGTGGTCCTAGGTGGCATAAACCCTAATCGAATCTAGAAAACGTTCAATAGGTAGCATAATCCCTAGTGGTCCTAGGTGGCATAAATCCTAGTTGAACACGCGATAGTTCATGATAAGGAAACCTAGCCAGAACAAGGGTGACAGTCCAAACGATTTCAAGAATGGTGGCACTACGTTGAAGTAGTATAGAAATAAGTGATGAAACCCGTACGATATACGGCAAGGGACAGTACATATACATGGAAAGGATGATACGGGTTGGGGTACTAGTACAGTTGGTGTAGAGAATGTTAAACATGCGATGCTATACGTAGTTTATCTGGTTTGCATAGTTTATCTTGTTACTGTAGTTTATCTTGTTAGTATAGTTTATCTTGTCATCTTAGTTTGACTTTCCTATCTTGTCATCATCCTTATGTTTACTTTCAGTTTATACATATCATGTTATCTTTACTTGTTTCTATGCTGAAAGTCACTAGGACTTACTCAGTCTTTATGACTGACCCGTTTGTTTCGCCTCTTTTTCTTCCGTTCTCCCCCCCCCCCGGTTCGCAGTGTGGGAATACAGCTTAGTTTGGATCTTACCAAGCTCCAAGGCTCTTTCACGAACAGCTTGGATTTCTCTTGGCTATGGCTTGCTTTACTGTTTTACTTGGGGAATGATTTATGACTATGGTTTTATGCTTATTTACTATTGCAAGACAGATTTCGATGTAATGGATTTAATGGCATTTTGATGTAAAAGGCTTTAGACCTTTCTAGATTTTAAAGAAATGAAATTTGGTTTTTCTTCCGCTGTTTTATATGTTCTGTCTTGTAATATTTCTGTGTATGTTTACCTCGATAACGCTCCACCAAAGCTAGTGCATTCCCTTTGTGAGTGACCCTAGCGGAGGTGGGGTGTTACATTTGGTATCAGAGCGGAAGGTTACCAGACTGGGCAAAAGCTATTGAAAACCTTCTGAAATTATTTTCAAAACATTTACAAAGAAGCATTTTTCTAAGAAAAGTTTTATTTTACGAAAGGCATATTCCCCAAAGCCGTATGCACTATCTTTTGATTCTCTCTGTGAATCTCTTCTTCCTCTCTTTTCACCATAGTCTTGTAGGCGTGTGTCAGAGGGCAAAGGAGTGCCAAGCTCCATCAGTAGCCGCGGTAGTTCCATCTACGACTAATCTTATTTCATGCTTTGTAGGGTTGCCGTGCGATGGAGGTAGATTTCGAGAAACTTGTCAACAAGCTATACAAGGATAGTAAGAACGAGGATAAAAGAACACAAGACTAAGGATAAGAAACTTGTTGATATGGCTTAATCCACGAAGGAGGAAAAGGTGAAAAGGAAGAGGCCAAAGTAAAAGAATAATAAAACCCATGACAAGAAAGAGTAACGTTAGTATGGTAAAAAAGGACATGTAGTTAAGTGTTATAGGACAAGGACAAGGGCATAGAACAAGATCGTCGAGAGGGAAATTGTATGCTCTCATTACTAGCATACCTAAGAGAGGTGGTAATGTTTCTATTGAAGGTTTAGTTTCATCTCGTTAGAACTTTGTTTTTGTTCATCACATCCTTTTAATTCCGCTTCAATAGTTGAGTCCCTGCACCTTAGTACTAGCGTAGTAAAGGATCCCATTTTTTTTGTGTCTCAAATCCTGTTGGGGAATCGGCTCATTTATTCATGACTTGTTTGGATATGAAAATGTCTATGCTAAGTGTATATTCATGACTTGTTTGTACTAGTTCCGTCGTAGTTAGACTCTTGGCTTGCCTTGGTAATGCCCTAGAAGTCTAGTGTAACCCTTAGGGTTTGTCATGCTTAGTTACCTAAAATCTCTTGATACATTTGTTGATCCGCTTGAGTAGTGTTCTCCACTAAGGCGGATGGTTCATTTCGCTTATGCATGAGTTATAGAAAATTACCTTAGTAAGTACATTTGGCAACATGGTTGGCATTTGTTTATTTTCAAGAGATAATTCATTTTGGAATACCTTCTAGTATGTGAATGAGATCCAAGATTCACTAGTGAATTTTGGAGAGCTTGCACGAAACCATGAGTACGCAGTTATGTTTAAGCCGAGTGTACTAGAAAAAGAATAAATGAAAGTGGAACGAGAGACAACAGTGAAATGAGTTCCAACTCATATTTTGGAAATAGGAATTAAGAAGCTATGAAATGTGAAGTTAAATACGATCAAAGCACAATGGAGTTAAGCTCAAGGAAACGTGACTTAGAAGATTGAAGACTAGACACGCGCATCATATCTCTTTTTAAAAGTATATCCTTGATCCCTCTTTTCCTGTAGAGCTTATTTGCATGCTATCTTTTAAGTATAACCTCTCGGTTCTCAATCCTATTTCTGTTGCAAAACCCCATAGGGATCATCTGTTAGTAATGCATGTTGGGGCTTGAGGATGTCCACTAGGTTGAGTAATTCTTTGGATGTCAGCCTGATGTTGATTTCGGTCTTCGGGCTGGTGCCTAGGGAGTTCTTCTCCTAATCAGTATACATGTGACATAGATTTCCAGTTTTGACATTGCCTAATGGGCACAAAATTTTTACTTGCTTCTATCGTTCGACTATATCTTTAGGTAGGAACAATTGGGTGTAAACATGTGTTTGAGACATGTTATGGTTGTTGTTTGCAAATGGTTGCAAGTGGTTGCAAGTGGTCGCTCGTGGTTGCATAACACACATTAGGCACTAGATCGGCTCAGTCACATTTTCATATTGCATATGCATGAATGTTTATACTTGTACATGGATGGAAACTTGATATGCTATCATTTGGATGTTGCATATGAATGAATGTTTGAGCACTCATGTAGAAATTGTGAAATGTAATAGGAATTTGCATACATGTTGGACTCATCGCACTAGCATACTTTGCATTAAGGAGGTTTACTGAATCAGTAACTGCCTGATCTTTTGCATTAGATAAGTACATATACACACATTTTCCGCATATATACATACAGCATTTGGAATCTTTTAAGGACAATGATTGCTTGTGGAAGATGTTTTGAGTAGGCGGATGATGGATGGTAGGATACATTCTTCCTAACTTAGAGATTTCGTGGACGAAATCCTGTAAGGAGGGGAGAATGTAACAACCCGTATTTTAATAACATGTTATAACCATAAATTAAGGCAGAATTAAATTTTAAAATAAGAACCAAGGGAAACGGGTTTCGCCATTGCGTTCATCTCGAAATTCTACATAAAATCGAGTCTGAGTTTTCGAAAATCGGAGTTCGTATGACCAAGTTATGACCCTCAGAAGTTTCAGGAATTTGAATAAAATAAAACAGCTCGAAAATAAAGCCAGAAAATCCGAAATTCAAACCCAAAAAAGGCTGGCGGGAAAATTCCCGCCAATATACCCAGGTCGACTGGGGAGTCGACCTCCCCCCAACAAGGTCGACTGGGGAGTCGACTGAGGTGTCGACCTCCCCATGACCAGGTCAACTAGGGAGTCGACCTCGGGGTCGACCTGCCTCCCGAACCTATTTCCTGAACTAGGTACATTCTGATGTATTTAGACTTGTTTCGTGACTAGATTCCTCTGCCTAACCCTATATAAACAGCCCCCTAGCCTCATTCTCTCTACACCATTTCATTCTGTCCTTATGCTACCTCTGTGAAAATCAAAATGATAATATTAAAATTAAAAGAGACTACTTCTTCTTTATCAAGACAACATCTAGGAATTGCAAATTGGTGGTTTTCAACTAGAACAAGACTAAACTAATAGAGATTCAACAACTGCAATAGCCGTTTCTAAAATCAAATCTCTGCACTCTAATTCTCGATCCGCGCTATGTAAGTTCTAGTTACTTTGAGATTGAAATTGGTTAAATTTAATATGGACATGGAATAAAATGAAAATGGACCTAAGCTTGATTATCTATTTAGATATGTTCTTGTTTCTTCTTGAATCTAGGATTCCTTATCGATTGAATCATGCCCATTCATGTTGTTGGACCTAGTTTATTATTTAAACGCTAGATTGTAATATGAATTCTTGGACCTTGACTTGATGATAAGACTTTTTCACCCTGTTCTCTCTTGAATCTTGAATTTGGATTAATGCAAGTCTAACTATGTTCCTAAACCTTGGTTTTGATATTGTTGTTCTGGATCCTATTCACATGCCTATGATGTGTAAAACTGTTATACACCAATTCTGTTGAACATGTGATTTGGATTATAATCTCATTCCTATTCACATGCCCATCTTTGTCATGATTTCCTTGTTTATCCCT
Organism: Allium sativum; assembly: GCA_030737875.1. Classification (NCBI taxonomy): domain Eukaryota; kingdom Viridiplantae; phylum Streptophyta; class Magnoliopsida; order Asparagales; family Amaryllidaceae; genus Allium; species Allium sativum. Next base: position 158,739,665 of record CM060912.1, read on the forward strand.
TTTTGAATTAATCTCAATATGCGCACGGTAGGAATACGATTTGGGGGTATTGGTCAAAACATGAAGATTCACTTAGACATGAATTGGTAATTGACATGAATTAGCTTGGACATGAATGGCATAACATGAACACGAAAGCGATTGTAAATTTGATAATTGACATGAGTGTGAATTGTGAACTCGGAACGTAATTAGAGAAAATAGAATCTGGTAGTCAAACCATGTTTTTAGGTAATTGTGGAACGCGACAAATAGCATGAAATGGATACGATGGGAATAACTAGAATACAAAATTGACTATGACTTGATAGTTGATATTGGACATCTAGAAGGCACGTAAACATGCTTATGAACTTGAAACGTGAATTGGTTATGAATATGAATCATGAACTTGATAATAGGCGTAAGTTGAAACTTGAAAACTTAACATGAAAACTTGACATGAAACTCGCTTAGAAACTTGACACGAGCTTGACGTGAAACTTGAACATGGACATGACATTAGAATGAACTTGAAAATGGCCAACTCGAGGTTGGATTGAGTTTGCAGTGTAAATCTGCCCGGAACCGCCCGGCGAATCTAGTGACTGCAAACAATAGGATCCAATGTGGGTAGTTCGTCATATTGCGCTTAAGACCCGAGGTTAGACTAGGTTGTGGTGTAAATCTGCCCGGAACCGCCCGGCGAATACAGTGACCACAACAACTAGTCTAATGTGAGAGGTTGGGGTGCATTAATGAATTAATGCCACATGATAGGGTTAAGTCATGTACCGCTTGAATATACTTAACCAATTTGACACGATGATTTGATAGGGTTGAGTCACGTACCGCTTGAATATACTTAACCAATTTGACATGATGATTTGATAGGGTTAAGTCGCGTATCGCTTGAATATACTTAACCAATTTGACATGATGATTTGATAGAGTTAAGTCATGTACCGCTTTAATATACTTAACCAATTTGACATGATGATTTGATAGAGTTAAGTCATGTACCGCTTGAATATACTAAACCAATTTGACACGATGATTTGGTAGGGTTATGTCATGAACCACTTGAACATACTTAACCAACTTGACACATGATTCGTAGGGCTAAGTCATGAACTTGAACGACAACACTTAGCCAATTTGACATGACACATAGACGGGTTAAGTCACGAACTTGAATGACCACACTTAACCAACTTGACATGCTAGACTGATGGGGTTAAGTCTCGAATTTAAATGACAACACTTAACCTGCTGGACGGAAACCCTAGTTACGTGGTCCTTTTCAGCAGTAACCCACTAGATGTATCATGGTACCCTAGAACTAGGCAGGGTGGGGCACGATCACTGGGCTGATTGTAAGCGGCCAGAACGACGGCTGAGTTGGTGCGCCATTGTAGGTTCAGGCGGACTATGGTCGTGCACGTAGTCCGAAGTTGTAAAAGCAGGCATTGGGCACCAGTAGGTTTACACTATGCGTGCTTGATTCATGTCGGTGGTTGGCACTCTAGGGCTTGATATACCCTATGGTGGACTTAGCACAGGTGACTACATTTCGTGATTGGGCCGTATGACACAGACACATGAATTTGCTAGGACTTGTAGGGAGCCGATCGATTAATAGATCATTACGTGGAAAAGGGTGTTGTTCATTTGGTGGCATAATCCCTAGTGGTCCTAGGTGGCATAAACCCTAATCGAATCTAGAAAACGTTCAATAGGTAGCATAATCCCTAGTGGTCCTTAGTGGCATAAATCCTAGTTGAACACGCGATAGTTCATGATAAGGAAACCTAGCCAGAACAAGGGTGGCAGTCCAAAAGATTTCAAGAATGGTGTTACTACGTTGAAGTAGTATAGAAATACGTGATGAAACCCTTACGATATACGGCAAGGGACTGTACATATACATGGAAAGGATGATACTGGTTGGGGTACTAGCATAGTTGGTGCAGAGAATGTTAAACATGCGATGCTATACGTAGTTTATCTGGTTGGCATAGTTTATCTTGTTACCGTAGTTTATCTGGTTAGTATAGTTTATCTTGTCATCTTAGTTTAACTTGCCTATCTTGTCATCATCCTTATGTTTACTTTCAGTTTATACATATCATGTTATCTTTACTTGTTTCTATGCTGAAAGTCACTAGGACTTACTCAGTTTTTATGACTGACCCGTTTGTTTCGCCTCTTTTTCTTCCGTTCCCCCCAGGTTCGCAGGGTGGTAATACATCTTAGTTCGGATCTTACCAAGCTCCAAGGCTCTTTCACGAACGGCTTGGATTTCTCTTGGCTATGGCTTACTTTACTGTTTTACTTGGGGAATGATTCATGACTATGGTTTTTATGCTTCTTTTACTATTGCAAGACAGATTTCGATGTAATGTATTTAATGGCATTTTGATGTAAAAGGCTTTAGACCTTTCTAGATTTTAAAGAAATGAAATTTGGTTTTTCTTCCGCTGTTTTATATGTTCTGTCTTGTAATATTTCTGTGTATGTTTATCTAGATAATGCTCCACCAAAGCTAGTGCATTCCCGTTGTGAGTGACCTTAGCGGAGGTGGGGTGTTACAAGGATGTACACTTTGTTGAAGACCAAACAATTGAAGATATTCAGAAACCACAAGAAGCCGCATCACATAGTGGCTATGATCTGGTTGATCTAGATCTTACTCCTTTGACTCCTACAACTCCTGCACCAGCTCCAAATGAACAAGTACAAGAAAATGACAATGAAGGTCATGTACCTGAGGAAAATGATGCCCATGATGAAGATGCTGAAATTGATCATCATGCTTATCCTGAAACTCAAACAACCTTTGTAAGGCGATCTACCAGGGAACGACATCCTTCAACTAGGTATCCTTCTTCCGAGTATGTTCTCTTAACCGACGGAGGAGAACCTGAGAGCTTTAAGGAAGCTATAGACAGCGATGATATGCAACTTTGGTTTGATGCAATGAAATAAGAGATGAAGTCGTTGCATGATAACAAATCGTTTGATCTAGTGAAACTACCAAAGGAAAAGAAGGCTTTGAAGAATCGTTGGGTTTACAAGCTGAAACAAGATGAAAATGCAATGATGCTTCGCTTCAAAGCAAGGCTTGTTGTAAAAGGATGCAACCAAAGAAAGGGAATTGACTTTGAAGAGATATTTGCACCGGTTCTCAAGATATCTTCCATTAGAGTTGTTTTGGGTCTTGCTGCTAGTTTAAATTTAGAAGTTGAGCAGTTGGATGTGAAGACCGCCTTTCTTCATGGTGAGCTTGAAGAAGGCATTTACATGGAACAACCAGAGGGATTCAAAGTCAAAGGGAAGGAAGAATACGTGTGCAAATTGAAGAAGAGTTTGTATGGTCTAAAACAATCTCCAAGGCAATGGTATCGCAAATTTGATTCTTTTATGGGGGAGCAAGGCTACAAAAAGACATATAATGATCATTGTGTTTTCTTGAAGAAATTTGCTAACGATGACTTTATCATTTTTCTACTTTATGTTGATGACATGTTTATTGTAGGAAAAAATGTAGATCATATTGCTTGTTTGAAGCAACAGTTGAGCAACACATTCTCCATGAAGGAACTTGGTCCGGCAAAGAACATTTTAGGAATGAGAATTATTCGTGATCACAAGGCTCGAAAGTTAAGGCTATCACAGGAAGCATATATTCACAGAGTGCTTAAAAGGTTCAATATGGAGAAAGCAACGCCTGTGAGTACTCCACTTGCTATGCATTTTAAGTTGAATTCTGAATAGTGTCCGTACACAACTGAAGAGAAGGAGAAGATGACACATGTTCCTTATGCTTCTGCCGTGGGTAGTTTGATGTATGCAATGGTTTGCACTTGGCCTGATATAGCTCATGCTGTAGGTTTGGTTAGTAGATTTCTTTCTAATCCAGGTAAAGAGCATTGGAATGCTGTGAAGTGGATTATGAGATACTTACAGGGTACTGCTGATATGAAGCTTTGTCTTGGGAGTGACAAGCTTTGCCTTGTTGGTTATTCATATTCTGATATGGCAGGTGATATTGACTCGAGAAAATCTACTTCGGGTTATTTGATCACTTTTGCATGGGGTGCAGTGTCTTGGCAATCTAGGCTACAAAAATGTCAGGCTTTGTCTACTACTGAGTCAGAGTTTATTGCAGCGACAGAGGCATGTAAGGATTTGTTGTGGATAAAGCAGTTTGTTTGTCAGATTGGATTTACACAAATGAGGTATGTGTTGTATTGTGATAATCAAAGTGCTATCCATCTTGCTAAGAATTCCACTTTTCATGCAAAGTCGAAGCATACTAATGTGAGATATCATTGGATACATGATGTTCTTGATGAGAAGTTAATTGAGCTTGAGAAAATTCATACCGATAATAATGGTTCTAACATGATGACTAAAGCTTTGCCAAAACACAAATTTGAGACTTGTCGTTCGACGGCCGGAATGGAAACCACCTCCACATAGTCGGGAGGGGGAGGTTTGTTGGGAATGGGTCCCTTCCTATGTGGAAAAACTCATATTTAATTAATTGGAGCAACAAGTGTTGCTACGGTATTTCGTGCTTTTATTTGAATAGGCGACTATTTGACGTTTTGGTGTGCCTTGGTATTTGCACCTTGTTGGGAATAGTAACCTTATTAATTATGGTGGTGGAATGGAGACTTCAAGGTGTCTTTTTGGTGGCTATATATACATCTGTTCTTGGGTAGCAAACACACACACAAGATACAAGACAACATCATCAAAACTTTGTCAGTTTCTCTAAGACTTTGTGGGCTGCTTCTACTACTTTGAGATTGCCCTTTGCTGGAGTGTTTGTGCAGGATCTCTCAGCTTTTCTAAGCTCTGTTTCCCGGTGATATTTTTCACTTTTCTCGCTTTTGTTTTGATGTTGTTATTGCTAGCTATTGTTGGATGATCTGTGTATCCACTTTGTGACTTGGCTTTGGATTTGCGTACCACTCCATTATCATAGTAAGAGAAGTTTGGGAGGACCCCCGCCATTGGTCCCATGGTTTTTACTCTTCACATCGAAGAGGTTTTCCACGTTAAAAATTCGTATGTTCTTACTTTATTATTATCTCTTGTTTTGTTGATTATTTGCATTAATCATTGGTGATTGTGGTGCATTTTGCTAGGTTTGTCTGTGTCATCATAACACATTGTAGATCCGCAATCACCAACCCCAACTTTGCAGTCCAAATCATTTAGCAATCCCTCATATTAATGATTTTATTTGTAGTTTCACTAATGATAGATTCAAGGGTGATGCGTTATTCAGTCAACTTTCTTTGTTTGCGAAAGTCCTTCAACACCAATAGGCCAAAATGGAGCTTTTGTTGAATCATCCAATCACATAAGTATGGATGAATCTGATTTCATAATGGAATTTGAAAATCTTTCCATATCAGGAGAAGTCATAAAGCAATCGGTATAAACCTTGTCAACTACAAGCCCTTGATTCACGCGTAACTGCAGTACTGCATTCCCTGCTGTAATCATTAGTTCCATTGATGAAGCGGCACCTAACCCATGTTTGTTTACATACATAACATGCTAGCACTAAAAATAATGGGTAGTTTGTAAAGTAAAAAAAGGCTTCACTTGCAGTTTTATCGTTAGTAGCAGTGATACTAAATTGCTCATGGACATAGCGAGAGTACGAGATGAAAGTGAACGAAGTTCTATGTCTGCTATATTGCATGAAAATATTATGTGACATTGAGATATATTTTGTAGTTTTCAAATGAAAACGAATTACAAATGTTGGATTATACAAATACCAATTGAACAACGTGCATCTATCTTTTATAAATAATGAACAAAAAAGATCTCTTGTTGCATGTGTATGATTTGTTGGTGGAATATTTTTCAGATTTAGCAACATGGATGTCAGTATTTTTTATAAGATCCTTCTAAAGACAAGGCACCTGTTAACCCATTCCAAGTGTAAGTGTAGGATAACATACAACACTATCCAATATTTTGGACTAGCATGCTGGTTTTCTCTGCCCCTATAAAATAAAGATAGTGGAAACATTGGGTATGGTTACTTTAGGAGAGCATGGCTTCTTGCTTAAGAAAATTTATCGTTGTAGGACATGATTCGATGATAACAATTTTTTTTTTGAACTTGTTTAGGAGGGAAACCGATCAGGGATGCAAAACCCTCCCTAGTGCACCTAGCCCGACCTGTGAGCACCACATAAGTGGCCGATCTTAGAGTATGCCCATGGTAAGCTCTTAGCATGCCATTCCGGATTTCGAACCCGCACCACTGTTACCACGATGATAACATGAAAATGCATTGATATGAAAAGTAAAACTTACACGGGAAGAATAGTAAACTTATAATAGTTACCGAGCTACAAGTACGAATGAATATTAAAATGTGAGATATTTTTTGTGCTTGAGCAATGTGAAAGGCTGGAAATGCAGGAAATGATGAATCATGGAATACTTTTTGCACATACGAAATATTATAATGTTTTATAACCTGTAACCAGATTCTATCACCAGAATTACGGCTGGCAAGAGAAATTAAAATAAAAAATATTTAATAATAGATAAGAATGCTTGTTGTCAATATGTAATATGTACACATACCTTGGGTATCTTTATAAGAGGTTCGAAAGGTGGAATATAAATGTTACATGCACCATAAAAAAAATCCAAGTTTAATTGTAATGTCACTGGCATTGAGGCAATAACATTTCATTACAAACTAGTAACTAACAAAAATTGCCTAAAATCTACCTGGTTTTCCCACTTGCATATTTGATATCATGATTGGAATTTAAAAGATAAAGATGTATACGTTGGGTAAACTTTAAATACTTTATTAATGGAGAATAATTAATGAAGGGACAAGTGTCTTTTTAGGTGAAAAGGCAAGGGAAGTTAATGGTCTTTATGTTCATTGATCAAGGGATGTGTCTTTAGAGTCAATTGTCATGTGAGTTCGTAAAGTGATGTGTCTTTATGTTTTAGGAGTCATGTCCATTAATGTTGTGTTTTTTAAGAAGCTATGTAAACCACTATATATATGAGTGGTAATTCAGTTATAAAGAAGGAAACACCCAAGTAAGAGTGTTGAAAGGGAAGTAAAAGTAAGCAAATTATAAAAAAGTGTTCTTCCTCAAACAATAGATAAAATTTCCTCCTCTTCTCATTTTATCAAATTGGTATCAGAGCCTAAGTTGAAACTATGGTATTTTCATTCTTCTCATCGTTCGTTCTCACAAAAGAAAACTTCGAAAAGTGGAGTAGTAGAAAGAAAGAAGAGTTAATCTCCAAAGGACTATGGGAGATTTTTGAGAGTGGCTATGAGTGGCCAAAAGACGTTAAAAACACGACAGAGAAAGAGAGTGAGGCATTCACAAGCTTGAGAAGGAAAGATCTTCAAGCTTTTATGGTGCTGAGTGAGAACGTGATAAAGAAGCATGGTGTCATATTAATGGAGAAAAAACAACAAAAGATTCGTGGAATTTTCTGAAAGAGGTTTATAAAAAGGATTACAAAGGAGAAGATGAAGAGGAAGTTAATGAAGATGATGAAGAAGAGATCGAAAGATTCAAAGCGGTGCTGATGGGAAAGAAAACTGCTAAAGGCAAAAAACTTGAAAAAGAAGTTAAAGAAAAGCCAAAAGCAAAAGAGAGTGTTGTTGCGGAAGCAAGGGAGAGGGTTGCTGCTGATATAAAAGAAGAAGAAGTAGCTAGTGAAGCAAGAGAAAAGGTCGCAAGAGAAAAGATGGCTACCTCAGAAGCAAGAGAGAGAGATACAGACGTGGTTGAGGAGGACAACAAGCCTGTGGATGAACCCGATGCTAAGGCTGAAATGTTGGAAGTAAAGGATGAGAAAGAAAACAAGGGTAAAAGCGAAGGGGATGAAAACGAGAAAGATGAAAATGAAGAAGAATCATCTGAAGAGAAGAAGGAGAAAGATCATAAGCCCAAAGCCAAAAAAGCCAAAGCTGAAGTTCAGGCAAGTAAAAACAGTATTAATGCGGAAGTGGAAAATATAGACAAGGAGAAGAAAGATGAGGATAAACTGATGGACAATGAAGAAATTAAGAAGGCCAACGAAAAGAAGTCTGGTGATAGTGGCGGAAAAGGAACTCTTGGGGAATCAAAGATAGATAAGGCAGATATAAATGAAACATACGAAAATAATGTCATTGAGGGTTCAGACAATGCAGAACATGGAGAGAAAACAAAAGAAAATGATAATATAAAAAATTGAAAATGCAGGCATTCCCGGAGGAAATATTGAAGTTGTCTTGAATGTTTTTCTTTCGGATGAAATATACATTAAGCAACCTCCCAAATTCAGAGAGAAACGTGAAGAGTTAGCTGGTGACGTATACAAGCCGCCCTGAAAGGACTAAAGCATTTAAGTTTACGAGTGAGTTTTGTTGGGTAAACTTTAAATACTTTATTAATGGAGAATAATAAATGAAGGGACAAGTGTCTTTTTAGGTGAAAAGGCAAGGGAAGTTAATGGTCTTTATGTTCATTGATCAAGGGATGTGTCTTTAGAGTCAATTGTCATGTGAGTTCGTCAAGTGATGTGTCTTTATGTTTTAAGAGTCATGTCCATTAATGTTGTGTCTTTTAAGAAGCTATGTAAACCACTATATATATGAGTGGTTATTTAGTTGTAAAGAAGTAAGCACCCAAGTAAGAGTGTTGTAAGGGAAGTAAAAGTAAGCAAATTATAAAAAAGTGTTCTTCCTCAAACAAAATATAAAATTTCCTCCTCTTCTCATTTTATCAGTATATATATCTACAAGAATGTTATGCTAGAAATACTTACAAATTTACTCATGTGTTCACTTTGTTCAGCAAAGTGCAATGAATAACAAAGCTACTTCTCCCCAACCTTCATGGTGAAGAGTATGCAAACTTACAAACAAAAATTAACTTTAAATTCAAGGGATTTCAGTACTTTTAACCAAATTAACTATGTAATATGCATGCACAAATATAGAGATTGGAAATAATTTAACATTATGCCAGTACATCCACATAATAAATGCAATACTCGCATATGATTTTCTATACCATTACATCCCTGCAAAAATCCTTCAATATAACATCGGCACAACCACACATGAAGGCCTATTAATAGTTAAATACAATTTAATAGTTATAATTACAGAAACTTATGATAATTTATAAGTTGGATAAACATACATAATTATTCCAATGGAAATAATATACGATGAAAAGTACGGGTAACATATTTGATACGTGACATCTAAGGTATATAGTAGTCATAAGAAAAATACAAAGCACCCAAAGTCGAAATAGTTATCAACATCATAATTTTTCCTAGCATAAAGCAGCGACACTTGCTTTCCAGGTCATACTTCCACAAAATGCTCTTTTGAAACTATTGACCTATTTTGTATTTTCCTATATGTTAAAAATGAATCATTCTCCAAATATGGGTCCTATCCATAGTAACACAATGTTATTTGTGTGTAAAATATTGAGTCTGCTTCTGCTTCTGCTTCTTATTCGTGAATTACTCATGCATATAAGTACGTTTAAACTGGAAGGAATTAAGATAAAATGCTTAGCCCACTTGATTCTTGTTTACATCTAAATTAACATCCGATGTGGCAACTAGTATCCATTAAATTTATGCTGGTATGAATTATGCATACTACTATCAATTGCAAATACAAGGACACATTTACAATGCATACTGCAAGAAAAACATACAATGTAAACAATAGGAAAATAAAGTAAAAATAGTCAAGCGTATTAGTAAGTTTACCAATCTACAAATGGTTTCTCACGGAATGTGAATAAAGGCAGCAATATTTCCAAGTGTTTACCTGACTGTATAAAGTATAAAATAAGAAAGATTCATATGATTCTTAATTATTCTCTGTAACCTTGAGGTGCAAGGAATATACAACTTCTTATAGCAGAATCTAGAAACCGTGTGTAATGCAGTCAAAGTAAGATCCCTTTTTTTTCTTTTCTTTTTCTTCTTTTTTTCTTTGGGAACAACCTAATTTAAGTTGGTTGATGAAACGTAAATAAAGAAAATTAAGTTGGTTTCCCATTAACATCGAAAAATCTAAATCATCAAATTAAGATCTAATGATTAGCAATGTGTGTATACGAACAGTAATAAATAACAATGTATAACAACTTACCATATTTTGAAGTTCAGTTCACATAGTGTTGAAGAGACTTTTTGGTAACGTCCTTGGATTCGGTATCCATCTCTGTTGCACTAGCTTCAATTTTTATGCTATTGATGTTTAAATTGATGATTCAAATATTTGTAGAGAAGGAAAGATTGATTGTCAATCATGTAATTGGCTCATATATGGAATAACTTGGGTGCCAAGTTTACTTGGAGGTTAAGAAAACTTAGGTGCCAAGTTTACTTGGAAGTCAAGAAAACTTGGGTGCCAATTTTACTTGGAGGTCAAGATATCCCTCTATATAAATAGAGGTCATGTTATTGTATGAAGAAAGTAATCCACCATTAATCTTCTCTCTATTGTAATCTTCCTCCTCTCTTATGTACTCATTTGTTCATTGAGAAATAAAAGTTGTTGGGTCTCCGTGGACGTAGGATATTCATATCTGAACCACGTTAAATCTTCTGTGTCCTTTTTTGTTCTTTGTTTTCTATGAGATTTCATAATTGTTTTGTTATACTCCATTAGTATCTAAATAAATAATACTAGATCCTCATCAAAATTCCGCATAAATCACTACAGTTTGGTATCAGAGCTGGTGTTATTATTTCTATTTGGATATTAATGGCTACTTCTAGTAAGTCTGTTGGAAGATCTGGCAACAATTATGGAGTAACACGTTTTGACGAAAAAGGAGATTTTAGTACTTAGAAGATAAAGATGGAGGTCGTATTGAAAAAGGAGAAGACTTTTAAAGTTGTTTCTGCAAATTGAAAGATGTCGATGCAGCTAAATTGGAGAAATTTAAGACGAAGCTCTCACAATAATTCGGTTGAGTCTTTCAAATGAAGTCCTTAGAGAATTTTCTCATAAGAAGATGGCGAAGGAACAATGGGATGCATTCTCAGATGCATATCAAGACAAGTCTCTCACAAATCGGATTATTCTACAACAACAACTTTATTCGTTCAAGATGAAGCCTGGAACCGATCTTATGGAGCATGTAGATGCCTTAACCACTTTAGTTATAAACCTGAAGGCAACAGATGTTGATATTGCTGATGAGGCTCAAGCTGTGATCCTCCTATGTTCCTTGCCTAAAGAATATACTGCTTTTGTCAATTCCATGATTTATGGATGCATTAAATTTAGCCTTTCTGATGTAAAGGCCGACCTTCATAATGAAGTGTTAAGAGATAGATTGGCGAGCACTAGCATTGATAGTGATACCGAAGGCTTATCTGTTCAGAGAGGTAGAAGTCAAATCAAGTAAAAGAAAGGTGAAGAACGGAATTCTTCGAGGTCCCAGTCTAGGGGGCCTAAGAAATTGACTTATCATTATTGTAAGAAACCCGAGCACTTTGTTGCACAATGTCCCAAGCTTGAAGGAAAAAGAAAAGACCCAAAGAAAGCTTCAACCTCTATAGCGGAGAAATCAGATACAGAGAGTGACACTGATGTGTTTACAGCTTCTAGCTCTTCTAGGAAGAGCACCCTATGGTTGATTGATTCTGGCGCATCCTATCATGTGACACCTGATAGGAACTCTTTTTCCACTTACCGTGAGATTGATGGAGGAGAAGTTCTGATGGGCAATGATGCTTCTTGTCTTATGGTTGGTGTTGGAAGTGTAAAGATCAGGATGTTTGGCGGTGTTATTCGAATCATTACTGATGTTAGGCACGTACCTGATTTAAGGAGGAGCTTGATTTCTGTTGGGGCGTTGAGTAGACTTGGACTAAAGATTGTAGTTGATGTAGAGAAGATGAAAATATCTAAGGGTTCCATGATCGTTATGAAAGGAGTGAGGGCAGGAAATCTCTATTTACTAATGGGTACTACTGTAGTTGGTGAATCAGCTTCAGTTACTTCAGCTAATTCAGATTCTTCCAGATTATGCCACTTGCGGATGGGCCACATTAGCAGGCGCAGCATGGATGAGCTAAGAAAGTGAGGTTTGATTGACAGAGTTCGACATTCAAAGCTTTGTGTTTGTGAAGAGTGTGTTCTTGGTAAGCAGACGAAGATTCCTTTTGGTGTTGGTAAGCATAACGCAAAAGCTATTTTGGATTATGTTCACACGGATGTTTGGGAACCTTCCCCTTGCCCATCCTTGGGTGGAGCCAAGTATTTTGTTTTATTTATCGACAATTTCCCTTGTAAAGTTTGGGTATATTTTTTAAAGTCCAAAAGTGAAACCTTTACTAGATTTCGTAAACGGAAATCCATGGTGGAGAAGCAGTCAGGGAAAAAGTTGAAAGTTCTCCATTCAGATAATGGCGGTGAATTCGTATCATAGCTGTAACAACCCGTATTTTTTTGAATAACATGTTATAACGTAAATCAAAGCAGAATTAAATTTTAAATTATGAATCAAGGGAAATGGGCTGTTCCATTGCGTTCATCTCGGAAAAATACGCGAAATAGAGTCCGAGTTTTCGAAAATCGGAGTCCGTATGACCAAGTTATGACCCGACAAAGTTTTCAGAAAATTTCAATTTCAAAAACAGTTCAAATTTGAATTCAGAATTCAAATTCAGCCCAAGCAGGACAGGCTGGAAAATTCCCGCCAGCCCCAAGTCGACTGGGGAGTCGACTTTGGAGTCGACACACCCCAGGTGGTGTCGACTGCCTAGTCGACACCCCTGTCGACTTGGGTGGTCGGCCAGTTTGGCCTGGTGCACCTGTTTTGGCTCCTGGGTCTTGTTTTGTTGGCTAGTGACGTGATTTGATGGCTCAGATCTGAATTAGGGTTAATCCTATGGCCTAAACTAACCTAAACTTCTATAAAAGGACCCTAATACCTAGCCTAAATCATCACAAATCATTCCTACAACTAAATTATGCCAAAATGCTTCCTAATCATGGAATCCACCTTCATATCATGGCCTCCATCTTCTTCATGAAAGCTTGAGTGTTATAAGCTAGTAAAAGAGCCATCTTTCTTCATCAAAACAAGGATCTTTCTTCTTATTTCTCAAAGACAACTTGGAGCTTATATTCAATTGGAGATTTCTAGTGTGGCTTCGTCTCAATCTTGTTTTACTTTGTTCTAGTCTTCTTAGCCAAGCTTTGTAAGCCCTATTCTATTCTTAGATTTAAACTATGAAGTTAATATGATCATGTAGCAAGTTGAAAATGAGACTTTGGGTATAATACTTGTCTTTGGGCTATATTTGTAAGCATAGATCCATGTATGACTCTTTTGATCTATGATTATGGCACTATCATGAACCTAGTATCATTTACCTTGATTTTTGGGTAGAAATCTATGAGCTTTATTTGGTGGTTATGCATAATGCAACATATAACTTGGTAGTTATGCATAATGCAACATAGATCCTCTCATGATCTTTATGTTAACTTGCCTATGATGTTATGAACTATATGCTAATCACAAGTTATCACCCTATGTTAACTATGACCATGTTATCACCTATTTGCTAAGTTGAGGTCATGCATGTTTTGAGGCCAATAACCTTATATGCTAGTATGTTGAGCACCTTTGTCTCATATATCACCATGTTAAACTTGTGATAGACTTTGCCACTTTATGCCCAACTTGTCATATCATTATGTTCCACCTTTTGATCTATTTGTGTTGATGCGAACTTACGTGCGATGGGGTTACATTATGGGTAAATTTAAATGACATGAAACATGACTTGAAAATATGACATGTGATTATGCTTGAAAACATGAATGTGGACATGACATGTAGAAAACATGAAAGTGGACAACTCGATGTTGGGTTGAGTTTGTAGCATAAATCTACCCGGAACCAACCGGCTTAACTAGTGGCTACAAACAATAAGACCCAATGTGAGTAGTTGGTCATATCGCACTTAAAACCCGAGGTTAGACTAGGTTGTGGTGTAAAGCTACCCTGACCCGCCCGGCTTAACTAGTAACCACAACAAAGTCTAATGTGAGAGATTAGGGTGCATTAAGTTAATTAATGCCACATGGTAGGGTTAAGTCATGGACTACTTGAATGCTTAACCAATTAAACACGATGGATTGGTCGGGTTAAGTCATGGACTACTTGAATATACTTAACCATTTGAACACGATGTATTGATAGGGTTAAGTCATGAACTGCTTGGATACCTTGACCAACTCAATACATGGTTAGGATAGGGTTAACCACACTTAACCCATTTAAAACCCTAGTTGCGTGGTCCTTTTCAGCAGTAACCTACTAGGGAGTATCTGGATACCCTGGACTAGGCTAGGGTGGGGCACGATTACTAACTGATTGTAAGAGACCAAAAGAGACGGCTGAATGGTGCACCGGTTGTTTAGGCAGACCATGGTCGTGCACATTAAGTCCGAAGTTGAACATGGGCACCAGTATGTTTAGACTGTGCATGCTTGATTTGTGTCTGTGGTTTACACCTTAGGGCTGGATACACCCTCGTGTGGACCTTGCACAGTTAACTACTGTAACAACCCGTATTTTCAACAACCTGTAACAATGAAAATCGAGGCATAATTTAATTATAAAATCTGAATCAAGGGAAACGGGCTATGCCATTGCGTTCGTCTCGGAAAAATACGCGAAATAGAGTCCGAGTTTTCGAAAATCGGAGTCCGTATGACCCAGTTAAGGCCCATTGAAGTTTGCAGAAAATTTCTAAGTAAAAACAGATTTAAATTTGAAATTAAAAACTAGGGTTTGGGGCAAACTGGGCAGGCGGGAAAAATTCCCGCCCAGGACCCCATGTCGACAGGCCTGTCGACAGGGGTCTTAGCATGTCGACTGCCCTGTCGACAGCCCTGTCGACAGGGGGTGCCCGGCTGTTTAGCCTGGTGCACCATTTCTGATTGGGGTTGGGTCTTGTGGCTTGGTTCTAGAGAGTTCCGGGATCTGATGGACCTAATTGAATCTAGGGTTAATCCTATGGTTCAAATCACTAGCCTAATCTATAAATAAGACCCTAACCTACCCTAAATCATTCATTATTCATCCTAGTAACTAAACTATGGCAAAATCAAAACTCTCATGGCCTCCACCCTCTTCATACAATTCCTAATTTAATTCCTAAGTGATTTTCCATGCATACAAGCATATTTAGGCTTGTATGATCCTCCTTAGCTTGCATTAAAGGCTTGTTTTTCAATTGGCATCATAAAGGAGGAGTCTTGATCAAGTTTGCTTGCATTTGGGGGTTTTAATTAGTTGCATAAGGGGTTTCTTGCATTTGTTATACTCATTTGAGTCCGCATAAGCATTGTAAGCCCTCTTACCTTCACTTTACAAACTCTAAAGTTAATATGTGGTGAAAGTTGAGATTTATGTGAGTTTAGTTGATTATGCATGCTTATGCGAACTAACTATACCATGTTTTAAATGTTTCCTAAGTTATGCATGCATATGCGAGTTTACTATGCCATGTTCTACATGTTTAATGGATTATGCATGTTTATGCAAGTGTACTAAGCCATGATTTGCAAGTTAATTGAGTTATGCATGTATACTAAGCCATGATTTGCAAGTTTAACAAGTTGTGCATGTTTATGCAAGTTTAAAATGACAAGTTGTGCATGTTTTGACAAGTTGTGCATGTTTATGCAAGTTTAAAATGACAAGTTGTGCATGTTTTGACAAGTTGTGCATGCTTTGACAAGTTGTGCATGTTTATGCAAGTTTTAAATGACAAGTTGTGCATGTTTTGACAAGTTGTGCATGTTTTGACAAGTTGTGCTTGTTTATGCAAGTTTAAAATGACAAGTTGTGCATGTTTTGACAAGTTGTGCATGTTTTGACAAGTTGTGCATGTTTTGACAAGTTGTGCATGTTTATGCAAGTTTAAAATGACAAGTTGTGCATGTTTGACAAGTTATGCATGATTAAGGTAATATGCAAGTTCACTATGCTAAGTTATGCAAGTTTAACATGTTATGCATGTTTATGGTAATATGCAAGTTCACTATGCTAAGTTGTGCAAGTCTAACATGTTATGCATGATTGTTGTGCAAGTTTATCATGTATGTTATGCCAAGTTCCCTCTTCCTATCCTTTATGCGTTACTACGAATATGTAAGCGATAGAATGACGTTGGGGGTTTGGGGTAAACTTAAAATACATGAAAATATAAGATTGGGAATTTACCTATTAAGTTAGGTCTACCCCTTGGGAATTTACCTATTAAGTTAGGTCTACCCAAGCATTTGTTGACTTGTAATTATGTTTTGAAATAAAGTGGACATGACACTTAGAAAACATAAGTGTGGCCAACTCGAGGTTGGGTTGAGTTTGTAGCGTAATTCTACCCGGAACCGACCGGCTTAACTAGTGGCTACAAACAATAGGACCCAATGTGAGAAGTTGGTCATGGGGTGCCAAGACCCGAGGTTAGACCAAGTTGTGGTGTAAAGCTACCCGGACCCGCCCGGCCTAACTAGTAACCACAACAAGGTCTAATGTGAGAGGTTAAGGTGCATTAAATTAATTAATGCCTCATGATTAGGGTTAAGTCAGGGTCCACTAATACTTAACCAATTTGGGGATTCGAGGATTAGAAGGGGTTAAGTAGTTACACTTAACTAATTTAATCCAGGATTAGTGAGGGGTTAAAACCACACTTAACCCTCTTAGAAACCCTAGCAACGTGGTCTGTTCCAGCAGTAATCCCAGTTTGGTATCATTTACAACCCTAGAGGCTAGGCTAGGGCGGGGCACGATTACTGGACTGATGTAAGCGACCAAAGCGACGGCTGAGTGGTACAGCGGTGCGGGTCCGGCGGGCTACGGACGTGCACGTAGTCCGATGTTGGACAAACTCGAGGCACGGGTACCAGTAGGCTTAGACTGTGCATTATTGCTTAAGTGTCTGGGGTTGACACCCGAGGGCTTGATACACCCAAAGGTGGACCCAGCACAGTCTAACTACATCCATGTGGGCCGTATGGACACCAACACTTGACGTGTTAGGTTTATAGGGAGCCGATCGACTAGACCATTGGGCTGGACCTTATATTAAGGTCACTTCATGTTATTGGGCCAAAGTTTGGGCTAAGGGATCAATACCTGTTATGTTGGTTTGCTAGTACACCGTGGTGCAAAAACTTAACCTTGTTTTATGCGATGACACCTCTATCTATCTTGTAGTTAATTTACCATGCCAGTATGTTGGTATCTATGATCATCTCAGTTCCCATCATGATGTTAACTTTATTAGTTTATAGACTGATCGTAGCAGGGCTTACTCAGTCTTTTTGACTGATCCGTTTTGTTTTGCCTCTTTTCTTCCGTTCCCCCCCCCCAAGGTTCTCAGGGAGGGAATACAGGAGCCTAGCTTGGATCTTAGCTGCTTTCTTGGATAGCTCATGTATGCTTTGGACTTAGGCTCGCTATGGTTTCTTCCACTTTGGGGATAGCTACTATTATGTTTTCTTTTTCAGTTTCAGATGATGTTATTTCATGTACTAGACTTGTTTATTTGGGAAATTGACATTTTGATGTACCAGACTTGTTTTTGAAATGGTTCAAAAATCTTCCGCTGTTTTATTTACTTACTCTGTTCATTTACATATATATATATATATATATATGTCATGTCCTGCCTTGCTATATCATTATGCATGTTTACCAATAATGCCCCTCCAAAGCTAGTGCATTCCTTTGCGAGTGACCCTGGCGGAGGTGGGGTGTTACATTTGGTATCAGAGCATATGGTTTACGAGAAGGGATAAAAAGGTTTTTTTAAAAAAACTTTTGAAAAGAAAACTATTTTCAAAACCAAGTATAAAGTATTTTCCAAAGAAAAGTCTAGTTGTTTTAAAAAGGCTATTCCCCAAAAGCCATCAGCACTATCCTTGGACTCCTCGTTTGAACTCTTTTCTTTTCGTTTCCAGCATGTCTGATAATCTCATCTTGCCCGAAGGAGTAACGATACCCAATTGGTTTCGTCGGTACTTGGAAGTCACGGCACCGGTCCCGGGTGTCCCTAATGTTGTCTTCCCAGTCGAGGCCGCTGTTCCTCCTCCTCCTCCCGTAGCTGATGTTCCTCTTCCCCCTCAGCCTCCACAAGCGGATTTTGCGGAAACTTGCAAGAACTTTAAGATGATGGGTGGCAAAAAATTTAATGGAACAGAGACTTTTGTAGAAGCAAGGAATTGGTTGAAAGAGACCGAAGATCTTTTAGCCTCCTTTGATATAGGTGACCGCAGGAAAGTTTTATTAGCAGTATGGTTGCTAAAGGAAGAAGCTGCACGATGGTGGGTAGTCACCACCGCTACTAGGCCAATGGAGACTTGGGATGACTTTAGAGGAAGGTTTGGACTGAGATTCTTATCACTGAAGCAAGGGGACATGACTATTAGGGAATACATAGATAAGTTTAATCAACTGGCTCGTGTCAATTTAGACTTGGTTAATACAGCTCAGAAGAAGGCCCTACACTTTGCTCTAGGATTAAACGAGCCATTACATGGTTTGGCCATGTCTCATATACCCTTGGGGGCGACTTTCGAGAATTTGGTGAATTTGGCCCTACTTCAAGAAGAAGATAACAATGACAAGAAAGAGGTCAAGGCGAATGAGTCTCAAGGCAAGAGAGTAAATTCCGGAAAACGGGGCAAGAATAACAACAACCGCAAGGACAAGCCAAGAGGGAATAGGAAATGCAATTTCTGTAGTGAAGTTGGACATATAGCCAGGGAATGTAGGAAGAAGAAGAGAAAGCGGGGCGAATGCTTCATTTGTGGTGAGTTTGGACATTTCAGCAAGGATTGCCCGAGGAAACAAGGGCAAGGTCAGACTCAGTGTGCAGGACTATCTGGAGGGCGAATTCATCCCCTCAACCCCGTTCTTCCAGCTCATGATAGAGGTAGTGTTTCTGTTGAAAATCTTGTTTACATTTTCTGATTTTCCCTGTTCGAACTTTGTTTGATTCTGGCACATCGCATAGTTTTATTTCATCTGATCCAGTTGAAAGTTTTGCACCTAAGTACTAGTGTAGTTGATGATCCCGTATGTGTTTCAAATCCAATTGGGGGTCCTGCCCGTTTGTCTATGGTCTGAGTGGATTTGAAAATTTCTATCTTAAGTATAGAATTCTCGTGGGATGTTTATATTCTCGGTTTCAGGGGATATGGGTTGGTTTTGGGCATGGAATGGTTGTCCTGTTTTGAAGCCATTCTTGGTTTTTGTATATAGGGTTGTGAGGCTCATGATCCGCCTCGGTAATACCCTAGAAATTTCTAGTAACCCTATGGGTCCCGTCATGTTATGTTATCTGGAATCCCTCAACTCGTCTATCGATAGTTTGCAATCTGTGAGGGTGGTCCGAGAATATCCTGATATCTGGGGATAGATTTCCGTATTATCTGGTTGGTAATGCCAAGTCAGTTTTGTGGACGGTTAGGCACATGACCTCACGAGATGAGAGTTAAGAAAGCAAGTCAAGGAGTTGCTTGAGAAGAACTTCCTGAGACGAAGCATTTTCGAGTAGGGTGCTCCAGTAGTATTCGTTACTGACGTGGACAGTTTGTTTCGCTTATGTGTTGATTATCGTGAGAGGAATAGATAACCGTTACCAAGGATCAATGATTTGTTTGATCAGCCTGTAGGAGCATCTGTTTTCTTTTAATCTAGCTACCGGATTCCATCAGCTTAGGATGGCTGAGGATGGAATTGACAAGACTGCGTTTAGGACTCTAGATGGATTTTTAGAATGGCTAGTCATGCTATTTGGTTTGACTAAGGCACCCGCATATTACGCGAACTCGATGGGTAGGGTGTTTAGGGGGTCCTTGAACAAGTTTGTCATGATCGTCATTGACGATATTTTGATCTCCTCAAAAGAACGAGGAAGAACATGCTATACATCTCAAGGAGGAGATGGATACGCTTAGGGCCTCCAGTGGAAGGTCAAGTTCTCCAAATGTCACTTTGGAGGAAAGAGGTTGGATTTCTTGGGCACATAGTTCTTAAGTAAGGCTTAGCAGTGGATTCCGCTAAAGTGGGTGCGGTTTAAGACCGGAAAACTCTGAGGAGGGCAATTGAAGTAAGATACTTCCTCCGTTTGGCTAGTTAGTTAGCATTACCTGAGCTTAGACTTACTCTTCTGGATCAAGAAGGGAGTTTCACAGGAAGAAGACCCGCAGTTAGTCAAGAACATGGACCAGTCGACTCGAGGCGAGATGTTAGGTCACCTCGCTAGATATATTATAAAGGATGACTAAGGCGCGACAAGAGATTATGTGTTCCTCGAGTGAAAGACTTGGTAAAGAAGGTTCTTGAAGATGCGCATCACTCGAGGAGGTGGCCGAGTTAGTCTCAGGACGCATGTTGCGCCACCAGGGTAAGGCCAAGTCATAGAAGCCCAGTGGGCCATTACCTCTATTGGAGGTTCCGCAAGGGAAGTGTGAAAACATCTCGATAGATTACGTGGATGGACTACCTAGATCAAAGGAAGGGAATACGGGTATGTGGGTCATAAAAGGTAGACTCACGAAGAGTGCTCATTTCAGTCCGGTGAAGAGCGAGAGGACTGCATCATGATTAGCAACGGTTTACCCTCAAGAGGTTGGCCAGTTTTGAAATAGCCTACAGGAGGCCATGGGTAGGCAACTGAATCTAGGTATGGCCTATAGGCGGGTGGTTCATTTTGACTAAGCCTGAGTTATAGAAAATCACGTTTATAGGGTAATTGGCAACGTGGATTGGTATTTTCAAGAGAAAGTTCGGCTGCATGGGATATTTTATTTAGGCGAGATCCAGGATTCACTAGTGAATTTTGGAGAGCTTGCATAAAATCATGAGGTTATAGTATGTTTAAGCCAAGTATACAGAAAGAAGAATAAGTAGAAAAGAAAGACGAGAGGCGATAATGAAATGAGTTCCAACTCGAATTTGGGAAATAGGAGTTAGGAAGCCAAGAAAGCATGAAGTAAAAGACAGTCAAAGCACAGTGGAGTTAAGCTCAAGGGAACGTGACTAAGAAGAGTAGATACACGCATCATATCTTTGTAGGAGTGCATCCTTGATCCTTGTTTTCCTGTGGAGCTTGCTTGCAAGTTATCTTTTGTATATATCCTCTCGGTCCCATTCTCGATCTTATTTCTGTTGTGAACTCCATAAGGGGGTTAAGACTCATCGGTTAGTACTATATGTCAAAGTCTGAATGGATTTCTTGTAATCCAAAAAGGAGTTTGTCTAGTTTATCTAGTTTATCTAGTTTATCTAGTTTATCTAGTTTATCGTGTCTATCTTGTCATGAGAACCTTAGGTAGAAACCCTTTTGGTTGAAACATGTGTTTGAAACATGTTATGCTTGATGGTTGCAAGTGGTTGCAAGTGTTTGCAAGTGGTTGCTCGTGGATGCATTATACACGATTATGCACTAGATCGGCTCACACACTCTTCATATTGCATATGCATGAGTGTTTATGCTTATTCATGGATGGAAATTGTGTGTTATCACATGGATGTTGCATATGGGTGAAAGTTATGTGCACTCATATAGATATTATGAATTACGTTAGGAATTTGCATACATATGGATTCATTTCACTAACATACATATGCATTAAGGAGGTTTACTGTATCAGTAACCGCCTGATCTTTGCATTAGATAAGACATACATGTGCATTAAGGAGGTTTACTGTATAAGTAACCGCCTGATCTTTGCATTAGATAAGTACATATACACACACTTTTGCATATGTTCATACCACATTTAGAATCTTTTAAGGACAATGATTGCTCGTGGATGATGCTTTGAGTAGATGGATGATTGGATGGTAGGATACGTTCTTCCTAACTTGAAGATTTCGGGGACGAAATCCTTTAAGGAGGGGAGAATGTAACAACCCGTATTTTCAACAACCTATAATAATGAAAATCGAGGCAGAATTTAATTATAAAATCTGAATCAAGGGAAACGGGCTATGCCATTGCGTTCGTCTCGGAAAAATACGCGAAATAGAGTCCGAGTTTTCGAAAATCGGAGTCCGTATGACCCAGTTAAGGCCCATTGAAGTTTGCAGAAAATTTCTAAGTAAAAACAGATTTAAATTTGAAATTAAAAACTAGGGTTTGGGGCAAACTGGGCAGGCGGGAAAAATTCCCGCCCAGGACCCCATGTCGACAGGCCTGTCGACAGGGGTCTTAGCATGTCGACTGCCCTGTCGACAGCCCTGTCGACAGGGGGTGCCCGGCTGTTTAGCCTGGTGCACCATTTCTGATTGGGGTTGGGTCTTGTGGCTTGGTTCTAGAGAGTTCCGGGATCTGATGGACCTAATTGAATCTAGGGTTAATCCTATGGTTCAAATCACTAGCCTAATCTATAAATAAGACCCTAACCTACCCTAAATCATTCATTATTCATCCTAGTAACTAAACTATGGCAAAATCAAAACTCTCATGGCCTCCACCCTCTTCATACAATTTCTAATTTAATTCCTAAGTGATTTTCCATGCATACAAGCATATTTAGGCTTGTATGATCCTCCTTAGCTTGCATTAAAGGCTTGTTTTTCAATTGGCATCATAAAGGAGGAGTCTTGATCAAGTTTGCTTGCATTTGGGGGTTTTAATTAGTTGCATAAGGGGTTTCTTGCATTTGTTATACTCATTTGAGTCCGCATAAGCATTGTAAGCCCTCTTACCTTCACTTTACAAACTCTAAAGTTAATATGTGGTGAAAGTTGAGATTTATGTGAGTTTAGTTGATTATGCATGCTTATGCGAACTCACTATACCATGTTTTACATGTTTCCTAAGTTATGCATGCATATGCGAGTTTACTATGCCATGTTCTACATGTTTAATGGATTATGCATGTTTATGCAAGTGTACTAAGCCATGATTTGCAAGTTAATTGAGTTATGCATGTATACTAAGCCATGATTTGCAAGTTTAACAAGTTGTGCATGTTTATGCAAGTTTAAAATGACAAGTTGTGCATGTTTTGACAAGTTGTGCATGTTTATGCAAGTTTAAAATGACAAGTTGTGCATGTTTTGACAAGTTGTGCATGTTTTGACAAGTTGTGCATGTTTATGCAAGTTTAAAATGACAAGTTGTGCATGTTTTGACAAGTTGTGCATGTTTTGACAAGTTGTGCATGTTTTGACAAGTTGTGCATGTTTATGCAAGTTTAAAATGACAAGTTGTGCATGTTTTGACAAGTTGTGCATGTTTTGACAAGTTGTGCATGTTTTGACAAGTTGTGCATGTTTATGCAAGTTTAAAATGACAAGTTGTGCATGTTTGACAAGTTATGCATGATTAAGGTAATATGCAAGTTCACTATGCTAAGTTATGCAAGTTTAACATGTTATGCATGTTTATGGTAATATGCAAGTTCACTATGCTAAGTTGTGCAAGTCTAACATGTTATGCATGATTGTTGTGCAAGTTTATCATGTATGTTGTGCCAAGTTCCCTCTTCCTATCCTTTATGCGTTACTACGAATATGTAAGCGATAGAATGACGTTGGGGGTTTGGGGTAAACTTAAAATACATGAAAATATAAGATTGGGAATTTACCTATTAAGTTAGGTCTACCCCTTGGGAATTTACCTATTAAGTTAGGTCTACCCAAGCATTTGTTGACTTGTAATTATGTTTTGAAATAAAGTGGACATGACACTTAGAAAACATAAGTGTGGCCAACTCGAGGTTGGGTTGAGTTTGTAGCGTAATTCTACCCGGAACCGACCGGCTTAACTAGTGGCTACAAACAATAGGACCCAATGTGAGAAGTTGGTCATGGGGTGCCAAGACCCGAGGTTAGACCAAGTTGTGGTGTAAAGCTACCCGGACCCGCCCGGCCTAACTAGTAACCACAACAAGGTCTAATGTGAGAGGTTAAGGTGCATTAAATTAATTAATGCCTCATGATTAGGGTTAAGTCAGGGTCCACTAATACTTAACCAATTTGGGGATTCGAGGATTAGATGGGGTTAAGTAGTTACACTTAACTAATTTAATCCAGGATTAGTGAGGGGTTAAAACCACACTTAACCCTCTTAGAAACCCTAGCAACGTGGTCTGTTCCAGCAGTAATCCCAGTTTGGTATCATTTACAACCCTAGAGGCTAGGCTAGTGCGGGGCACGATTACTGGACTGATGTAAGCGACCAAAGCGACGGCTGAGTGGTACAGCGGTGCGGGTCCGGCGGGCTACGGACGTGCACGTAGTCCGATGTTGGACAAACTCGAGGCACGGGTACCAGTAGGCTTAGACTGTGCATTATTGCTTAAGTGTCTGGGGTTGACACCCGAGGGCTTGATACACCCAAAGGTGGACCCAGCACAGTCTAACTATATCCATGTGGGCCGTATGGACACCAACACTTGACGTGTTAGGTTTATAGGGAGCCGATCGACTAGACCGTTGGGCTGGACCTTATATTAAGGTCACTTCATGTTATTGGGCCAAAGTTTGGGCTAAGGGATCAATACCTGTTATGTTGGTTTGCTAGTACACCGTGGTGCAAAAACTTAACCTTGTTTTATGCGATGACACCTCTATCTATCTTGTAGTTAATTTACCATGCCTGTATGTTGGTATCTATGATCATCTCAGTTCCCATCATGATGTTAACTTTATTAGTTTATAGACTGATCGTAGCAGGGCTTACTCAGTCTTTTTGACTGACCCGTTTTGTTTCGCCTCTTTTCTTCCGTTTCCCCCCCCCCCCCCCCCCAGGTTCTCAGGGAGGGAATACAGGAGCCTAGCTTGGATCTTAGCTGCTTTCTTGGATAGCTCATGTATGCTTTGGACTTAGGCTCGCTATGGTTTCTTCCACTTTGGGGATAGCTACTATTATGTTTTCTTTTTCAGTTTCAGATGATGTTATTTCATGTACTAGACTTGTTTATTTGGGAAATTGACATTTTGATGTACCAGACTTGTTTTTGAAATGGTTCAAAAATCTTCCGCTGTTTTATTTACTTACTCTGTTCATTTACATATATATATATATATATATATATATATATATATATATATGTCATGTCCTGCCTTGCTATATCATTATGCATGTTTACCAATAATGCCCCTCCAAAGCTAGTGCATTCCTTTGCGAGTGACCCTGGCGGAGGTGGGGTGTTACAACTACATTCCATGATTAAGCCGTATGACACCAATACACGACGAGTTAGGCTTGTAGGGAGCCGATCGACTAGACTGAGTGGTTGGACCTTGATTTAGGTCATCTCATGAGTTTAGGCCAACATTGGGCTAAGGGATCATTTCTTGTTTATACTTGACATGGATTAGAATACTAGTACACTTGGTGCAACTTAACCTTGTATATGCGATGCCACTCTATTTAACTTTCCACCATGCCAGTTATCATCCTATGTTTCATCTCTGTTTTACATGTCCAGTTAACTTTATTAGTTTTTATACTAATAGTAGGTAGGACTTACCAGTCTTTTTGACTGACCTGTTTTCCTTTTGCCTCTTTTCTTCCGTTTCCCCCCAGGTTCTCAGGGTGGGAACGCTAGCACCTAGCTTGGATCTTTAGCTTGCTTTCTGGATAGCTCATGTATGGTTTGGACTTGAGCTCGCTATGGCTTTACCACGTCTACTTTGGGGATAGTTTACTTTATGTTATTTCCAGTTTTCAGTTTTTGTTTTCAAGACTTGTAGTAGTTGGAAAATAATGACTAAGTACTATGATGTAACTTGACTATGGTTTTGAAATAGTAGTTTTATCCGCTGCTTTATTTACTCTGTTTTACTTATATGTTCTGTCTTGTGATATCTTCATGCATGTTTACCTTGACCAACGCCCCTCCAAAGCTGGTGTACTTGCAAGAGTGACCCTGACGGGGGGGGGAGGGGGGAGGGGGTGTTACATTTGGTATCAGAGCATAAGGTTTACAAGATTTGAGCAAAAGGTTTTTAAAACTTACCTTTTGAAAAACTTTTTTCAAAACTAATTAAGTATTTTCCAAGAAAAGTCTAGTTTATTTTAAAAGGCTATTCCCCAAAAGCCATTAGCACTATCCTTTGTTTCCTTGTTCTAAATCTATCCTTTTCCTTTTTCAGCATGGCCGATCTTAACCTTCCCGAGGGAGTACCCATACCCGGGTGGTTCCGGAGGTACCTGGAAGCTAGGGCCAACGATGCGGGCCCAGCAAACACTCCCACCGTACCTGAGGTTCCTCCTCCTCCTCCTCCGCGTCCACAAGCGGATTTCGCAAAGATTTGCAAGGACTTTAAGGCGATGGGTGGCCAGAATTTTGTTGGGACATAGACTTTTGTTGAGGCAAGAAACTGGTTGAAGGAAACTGAAGACCACTTTTCTATATTTGATATAGAAGACCGTAGGAAAGTTCTGTTAGCGGTATGGCTGTTGAAAGGGGAAGCTGCATATTGGTGTGTAGTCACCACCACTACTAGGCCAATTCAGACTTGGGATGACTTTAGGGGAAGGTTTGGACTGAGGTTTCTATCATCGACAGAAGAGAACCTTCAGATGGAGAGGTTCTTATCACTACAGCAAGGGGACATGACCGTTAGGGAATACGTGGATAAGTTTAATCAGCTTGCTCGGTTCGGTTTAGACTTGGTTAACATAGCTCAGGAGAAGGCCCTACACTTTGCTCTAGGATTGAACGAGCCATTGCATGGTTTGGCCATATCTCACATACCCATGGGGGCGACTTTCGAGAGTTTGGTGAATATGGCCCTGCTCCAAGAGGAAGATAAGAGTGGCAAGAAGGAGGTCAAGGCAAATGAGTCTCAAGGCAAGAAGGAAGATTCCGAGAAAGGAGACAAGAACAACAAGAAGGGAAACAAGGACAACAACAACAACAAGGCAAGAGAGACAAGAAAGTGCAACTTCTATAGGATCATTGGGCACATAACCAAAGACTGTAAGAAGAAGAAGAGGAAGCTGGGCATATGCTTTCATTGTGGAGAGTCTGGACACTATAGTAAGGATTGCCCGAAAAAGCGAGGACAAGGGAAAAGGCAAACTCAGCGAGCAGGACCCTCTGGAGGGCAGTTGCAGGCTCTCCTCGCTCTTCCAGCTTTTGATCGAGGTAGTGTTTCTATAGAAAGTCATGTTTACATTTCTGATTTCCCTGTTTGTACCTTATTTGATTCTGGCGCATCGCATAGTTTTATTTCCGATCTTGTTGAAATTTTGCACTTAAGTACTAGTCTAGTTGAGGTCCCGTTAGTGTTTCAAATCCAATTGGGGGTTCCATCCATATACCTATGATTTGTATGGATTTGAAAATCTCTATCTTGAGCGTAGAATTCATGTGTAATGCTTATGTTCTCGGGTTTATGGGATACAGGTTGATTTTGGGCATGGATCGGTTGTCCAATTACGGAGCCATTCTTGATTTTGAACATAGGGTTGCGAGGCTCATGACTCGCCTCGGTAATACCCTCGAAGTATCGTGTGACCTTTAGGGTTTCGTCATGATTAGTTATCTAGAATACCTTGGCACATTTATTGGAAATTTGTAATCCAATCGAGTAGTGTTCGCCACTAAGGCGGATAGTCCATTTCGCTTAAGCATGGGTTAGAGAAATCACCCTAGTAAGTACATTTGGCAACGTGGATTGGCATTTGTTTTCAAGAGATAGTTCTTCTGTGTGAAATACCGTATAGGATGTAAACAAGATCCAGGATTAACTAACGAATTTTGGAAAGCTTGCATGAAACCATGAGCACGCAGTTATGTTTAAGCCAAGTATTTTAGGAAAAGAATAAGTGGAAGTGGAACGAGAGGCAACGGTGAAATGAGTTCTAACTCATATTTTGGAAATAAGAATTAAGAGCTACGAAATTGTGAAGTTAAAAGACGGTCAAGGCACGATAGGATTAAGCTCAAGAAAATGCGGCTTAGAAGATTGAAGACTAGATACGCGCATTATATCTCTTTCTAAGAGTATATCCTTGATCCCTATTATTCTGTAGAGCTTACTCGCATGCTATCTTTTAAGTATATCCTCTCGGTCCTATTCTCAATCTTAGTTCTGTTGCAAACCCCATAAGGAATATGACTCGCCTGTTTGTGATATATATTTGGGGTGAAGATGTCCGTCAAGTTGACCAAACTATTTGGGCTTTATGGGATATGGGTCATAGTTGATAGACTTACAAAGAGCGCCCATTTTTATTCCAGTGAAGAGCAAGAGAACCGCATCATGGTTAGCATTTGTTTATCTTCGAGAGATAGTGCGATTTCATGGAGTTCCTTCTAGCATAACTAGCGATCGTGACCCAATCTTCACTAGCCAGTTCTGGAATAGTTTGCAAGAAGCGATGGGTACGCGATTGAATCTAAGTACAGCCTATCACCCACAGATGGATGGCCAGACCAAAAGGGTGAATAGGGTACTAGAAAATATGTTGAGGCTATGCATTCTTGACTTTGGTGGCACTTGGGAAGACCACCTTCCTCTCGTAGAGTTTTCTTATAATAACAGCTACCAAGCAAGCATAGGGATGGCACCATTCGAAGCTTTGTATGGGAGACCGTGCAAGACACCAACATGTTGGTGGGAGACGATGGATGAGCTTATACTTGGGCCCGACATGATAAGGGGCACATCTGAGAAGGTAGAGTTGATTCGAAGACGGATGAAAATGGCCCAAGGTAGACAGAAATCGTATGCTTACAAGCGAAGGACAGATTTGGAATTCGAAGCTGGAGATATGGTTTTCGTGAAGGTTTCTCCTTTGCGAAACGTGGTTCGTTTTGGAGCAGTAGGGAATCTAGCACCAAGGTTCGTAGGACTCTTCCCTATCATAGAGAGAATTGGGAAGATGGCTTATAAGGTGGAATTGTCCGAGAAGCTGGCCGGAGTGCACAATGTCTTTCATGTCTCGCATCTCCGGAAGTGCCTGCATGAGTCGGCCGAGGTGGTTGAGCCTAGCATTCTTGAAGACGTGGAGGTAGAGAAAGAGGCAACCCTAAGGCGAGCTCCGATTCGTATCTTGGGGATAGAGATCAAGAAGCTTAGGAATCGAGAAGTCAAGTTAGTAAAGGTTCAGTGGAGTGAAGCCGAAGAGGACGCAACTTGGGAAACCGAGGAGAAGATGCGCACGCTTCACCCATTTCTTTTTGAGGGTACATTCTCAATCTCTTTTCCTATAAGTCAGCATACCTTTCTTTTGCTATCTACGTTTATCTTGTTATTTCGTTAACCTCGTCATGAGAGCCTTAGGTAGAAACCCTTTGGATGAAACATGTATTTGAAACATGTTATGCTTGATGTTTGCAAGTGGTTGCAAGTGTTTGCAAATGGATACTCGTGGATGCATGATACACATTAGGCACTAAGATCGGCTCACACACTTTCATATTGCATATGCATGAGAGCTTATACTTATTCATGGCTGAAACTTGTTATGCTATCACGTGGATGTTGCATATGAATGAATGTTATGCGCACTCATGTAGAGATTATGAATTATGTTTGGAATTTGCATACATATGGACTCATTTCACTAACATACTTTGCATTAAGGAGGTTTACTGAATCAGTAACCGCCTGATTTTCGCATTAGATAAGTACATATACACACACCTTTCCCATATGATCATATAGCATTTAGAATCTTTTAAGGACAATGACTGCTCGTGGATGATGTTTTGAGTAGATGGATGATGGATGGTAGTATACGTTCTTCCTAACTTGAAGATTTCGGGGACGAAATCCTTTAAGGTGGGGAGAATGTAACAACCCGTATTTTTTTGAATAACATGTTATAACGTAAATCAAGGCAGAATTAAATTTTAAATATGAATCAAGGGAAACGGGCTATACCATTGTGTTCGTCTCGGAAAAATACGCGAAACAGAGTCCGAGTTTTCGAAAATTGGAGTCCGTATGACCAAGTTATGGCCCGTCAAAGTTTTCAGAAAATTTCAAGTTCAAAAACAGTTCAAATTTGAATTCAGAATTCAAATTCAGCCCAAGCAGGACAGGCGGGAAAATTCCCGCCAGCCCCAAGTCGACTGGGGAGTCGACTTGGGAGTCGACACACCCCAGGTGGTGTCGACTGCCCAGTCGACACCCCTGTCGACTTGGGTGGTCGACCAGTTTGGCCTGGTGCACCTGTTTTGGCTCCTGGGTCTTGTTTTGTTGGCTAGTGACGTGATTTGATGGCTCAGATCTGAATTAGGGTTAATCCTATGGCCTAAACTAACATAAACTTCTATAAAAGGACCCTAATACCTAGCCTAAATCATCACAAATCATTCCTACAACTAAATTATGCCAAAATGCTTCCTAATCATGGCCTCCACCTTTATATCATGGCCTCCATCTTCTTCATGAAAGCTTGAGTGTTCTAAGCTAGTAAAAGAGCCATCTTTCTTCATCAAAACAAGGATCTTTCTTCTTATTTCTCAAAGACAACTTGGAGCTTATATTCAATTGGGGATTTCTAGTGTGGCTTCGTCTCAATCTTGTTTTACTTTGTTCTAGTTTTCTTAGCCAAGCTTTGTAAGCCCTATTCTACTCTTAGATTTAAACTATGAAGTTAATATGATCATGTAGCAAGTTGAAAATGAGACATTGGGTATAATACTCATCTTTGGGCTATATTTGTATGCATAGATCCATGTATGACTCTTTTGATCTATGATTATGGCACTATCATGAACCTAGTATCATTTACCTTGATTTTTGTGTAGAAAGCTATGAGCTTTATTTTAGTGGTTATGCATAATGCAACATAGAACTTGGTAGTTATGCATAATGCAACATAGATCCTCTCATAATCTTTATGTTAACTTGCCTATGATGTTATGAACTATATGCTAATCACAAGTTATCACCCTATGTTAACTATGACCATGTTATCACCTATTTGCTAAGTTGAGGTCATGCATGTTTTGAGGCCAATAACCTTATATGCTAGTATGTTAAGCACCTTTGCCTCATATATCACCATGTTAAACTTGTGATAGACTTTGCCACTTTATGCCCAACTTGTCATATCATTATGTTCCACCTTTTGATCTATTTGTGTTGATGCGAACTTACGTGCGATGGGGTTACGTTATGGGTAAATTTAAATGACATGAAACATGACTTGAAAATATGACATGTGATTATGCTTGAAAACATGAATGTGGACATGACATGTAGAAAACATGAAAGTGGCCAACTCGAGGTTGGGTTGAGTTTGTAGCATAAATCTACCCGAAACCGACCGGCTTAACTAGTGGCTACAAACAATAAGACCCAATGTGAGTAGTTGGTCATATCGCACTTAAAACCCGAGGTTAGACTAGGTTGTGGTGTAAAGCTACCCGGACCCGCCCGGCTTAACTAGTAACCACAAAAAGTCTAATGTGAGAGGTTAGGGTGCATTAAGTTAATTAATGCCACATGGTAGGGTTAAGTCATGGACTACTTGAATACTTAACCAATTAAACACGATGGATTGGTCGGGTTAAGTCATGGACTACTTGAATATACTTAACCATTTGAACACGATGTATTGATAGGGTTAAGTCATGAACTGCTTGGATACACTTGACCAACTCAATACATGGTTAGGATAGGGTTAACCACACTTAACCCATTTAAACCCCTAGTTACGTGGTCCTTTTCAGCAGTAACCTACTTGGGAGTATCTGGATACCCTGGACTAGGCTAGGGTGGGGCACGATTACTGACTGATTGTAAGAGACCAAAAGAGACGGCTGAATGGTGCACCGGTTGTTCAGGCGAACCATGGTCGTGCACATTAAGTCCGTAGTTGAACATGGGCACCAGTAGGTTTAAACTGTGCGTGCTTGATTTGTGTCTGTGGTTTACACCTTAGGGCTGGATACACCCTAGGGTGGACCTTGCATAGTTAACTACATTCCATGATTAAGCCGTATGACACCGATACACGACGAGTTAGGCTTATAGGGAGCCGATCGACTAGACCGAGTAGTTGGACCTTGATTTAGGTCATCTCATGAGTTTGGGCCAACATTGGGCTAAGGGATCATTTCTTGTTTATACTTGACATGCATTAGAATACTAGTACACTTGGTGCAACTTAACCTTGTATATACGATGCCACTCTAGTTAACTTTCCACCATGCCAGTTATCATCCTATGTTTCATCTCTGTTTTACATGTCCAGTTAACTTTATTAGTTTTTATACTAATAGTAGGTAGGACTTACCAGTCTTTTTGACTGACCTATTTTCCTTTCGCCTCTTTTCTTCCGTTTCCCCCCAGGTTCTCAGGGTGGGAACGCTAGCACCTAGCTTGGATCTTTAGCTTGCTTTCTGGATAGCTCATGTACGGTTTGGACTTGAGCTCGCTATGGCTTTACCACGTCTACTTTGGGGATAGTTTACTTTTTGTTATTTCCAGTTTTCAGTTTATGTTTTCTAGATTTGTAGTAGTTGGAAAATAATGACTAAGTACTATGATGTAACTTGACTATGGTTTTGAAATAGTAGTTTTATCCGCTGCTTTATTTACTCTGTTTTACTTATATGTTCTGTCTTGTGATATCTTCATGCATGTTTACCTTGACCAACGCCCCTCCAAAGCTGGTGTACTTGCAAGAGTGACCCTGGCAGAGGTGGGGTGTTACAATAGCAGTTCATCGATTATTGTGAGTCCGAAGGCATTAAGAGGCATTACACCACACCAGGCGACCCCAGTCCAATGGAGTTTGCAGAATGGATGAATCAGACATTTTTGGAGAGAACTAGGTGCCTTAAATTGACTGCTAAGTTAAAGAAGGGATTTTGGGCTGATGCTTTATATATGGCGGCTTTCCTCATCAACCGCACACCTTCTATGCCATAGATATGAAGATCGCTGAAGAAGTATGTAAAGGAGAGCTTGTTAGCTATTCATTCCTCAAGGTGTTTAGTTGTCCAGCTTATGTGCATGAGAGTCGAGGAAAGCTGGAACCTAGAGATCGCAAGTATATCTTTCTAGGTTATAGAAGAGGAGTAGAAGGATATAGGTTGTATGTCCTATTAGGAAGAAACTTATTATAACTATAAGCAGGCATGTAACTTTTGATGAGAAGGCTTTGTTGAAAGTAGAGCCTTCCTCATTGAATGATGATGAGAGGACATGTGAAGAATAACAAACACAAAGCAAATCATCTGTTGATTCTTTCCATAGACGTTCAAATAGTATTTCCGATGATACCGTGGTTGATGAGGATAGTATGGATACTGGCATAGAAGATCAAACTCAAGGTGGAGCTCATACAGAGACCAGGTCTGTTAGATAAAGAAGAAAGCCCAGATGGCCTGATGAGTTTGTTGGTTTGAGCATCAAAGACATTGACTTTTATGTTATGGCGACATATGCATTAAATGTTGTCCATAATGAGCCCAGAGATTATAGAGACGCTATTGCATCAGTTGACAGTTCCAGTTGGTTAGTAGCAATGGAATAGGAGATCGAATCTTTACGGAAAAATCACACTTGGGATTTGGTGCCACTTCCTACCAACAAGAGAGATATTGGATGTAAGTGGATCTATATAGTGAAAGACGGCGGCAATGGAGAGTTCAGATATAAAGCAAGACTAGTAGCAAAGGGGTATATTCAGAAGAAAGGGGTAGAGTATCATGACATCTTTGCTCCAGTTATTAGGCATACTTCCATCCGTATTCTCCTGGCATTAGTTGCTCATTATGGCATGGAGTTAGAGCAACTAGATGTCAAAACTGCTTTCTTGCATGGTGATCTGGATGAAGAGATTTATTTACGGCAACCAGAAGGGTTCATTGATAGTTGCAGGCCAGCCTATGTTTGTAAACTTAACAAATCTCTTTATGGACTGAAGCAGTCTCCTAGACTATGGTACAAGAGATTTGATAAGTTTATGCTTTCACAAGGATACTCCAGAAGCTTCAAAGACCAGTGTGTTTATTTTAGGAGATGTGGTGATGACATGATTTATTTGTTGTTATATGATGATGATATGTTGATTGCATCTCAGAGTATGGTCAAAATTAAGGAGTTGAAAATGGAGCTCGGTAGAGAGTTTGATATGAAGGATTTGGGAAGGGCACAAAGAATATAGGGTATAGAGATAAGCAGGGATAGCAAGCGGAGAGAGTTAAGGCTCACTCAGGCGCAGTACATCGAGAAAGTCCTCGCTCGATTTGGGATGGAGAAAGCCAAACCGGTAGGCACTCTTTTAGGCTCTCATTTTAAGTTGTCGAAAGACCATTCTCCTACATCGGAAGAAGATAAAACGTATATGGCTAATATACCTTATTCTAGTGTTGTTGGTAGTCTCATGTATGCGATGATGTGCACGAGACCTGATTTGGTGCATGCAGTTGGTGTTGTCATTCGATATATGTCTAACCCAGGCAAAGAACATTGGCAAGCAGTGAAGTGGAATCTTAGATATATACGAGGCACTTCTTCGGTGGGTTTGCTATATGGTGGAGTAGATGGTGACATCTTTCTTAGAGGATACTGTGATTCTGATTATGCTGGGGATAGAGATGCTAGGAAGTCAGTGTCGGGCTATGTTTTTACACTTGGCATAGGATCGATTTCATGGAGATCAAAGCTGCAATCTATCGTAGCTTTGTGGACTACCGAAGCAGAGTTGATACCGATTGTGGAAGCAACAAAGGAAGGATTGTTCTTACTTTAGTTGTTGGATGATATTTCAATGCCGGAGCGGACAGTGGAGCTGTTTTCAGACAGTCAGAGTGCAATTCATTTTGTTGAGAATTAAGCTTATAGTTCATGGACAAAGCACATTGATGTTAGAGGTTTCTTTCTTATGCTTGAGGAAGAATGGAGCAAGATCAAATTATTGAAGGTGGGTACTTCGGATAATCCTTCAGATATGATGACTACGTCACTTCCAAAGGACAAGTTTGAGCATTGCTCAAACTTGATCAATTTGCTTCCTGTTACTTGAGCGCCATGGGGCGTTGGGCCCAACAACTTCTATGTTGATTGTTGAAGATGAGATGACGAAGAAAGACTGTCATATTTGAATCAAGGTAGAGTGTTGAAATTGATGTTTCAAATATTTGTAGAGAAGGAAAGATTGATTGTCAATCATGTAATTGGCTCCTATATGGAGTAACTTGGGTGCCAAGTTTATTTGGAGGTCAAGAAAACTTGGGTGCCAAGTTTACTTGGAAGTCAATAAAACTTGGTTGCCAAGTTTACTTGGAGGTCAAGAAATCAAAGAGGTCATGTTATTGTATGAAGAAAGCAATTCACCATTAATCTTCTCTCTATTGTAATCTTCCTCCTCTCTTATGTACTCATTTCTTCATTAAGAAATAAAAGTTGTTGAGTTTCCGTGGACGTAGGATATTCATATCTGAACCACGTTAAATCTTCTTTGTCCTTTTTTAATCTTTGTTTTTTGTGAGATTTCATAATTTTTTTGTTATACTCCATTAGTATCTAAATAAAAAATACTAGATCCTCATCAAAATTCCGCATAAATCACTACAATTGA
This sequence comes from Allium sativum, assembly GCA_030737875.1. Lineage (NCBI taxonomy): Eukaryota > Viridiplantae > Streptophyta > Magnoliopsida > Asparagales > Amaryllidaceae > Allium > Allium sativum. Next base: position 158,775,251 of record CM060912.1, read on the forward strand.
TCTCACCAAGGTTTCTTAAGTAGAATGGAAAATCTGGCTCTTCAACTCCTTGCTTTCTTACTAGCCTTGTTATGGATAGAGGTCTCCATATGATAGTCACAAATGCTCTTCAGATGAGTGGTATTACCCAACCCCTAAAGTACTTAGACATAAGCTGACGTTGTTAATCTTTCTAGAGTTATTAGTATATCTGAACCAGTTTAAACTAAATAAAAGGTTAGGAATTTCATATAACTAGGGCTGCGTGGATTATGCAAAATGTCTTAAGGTACGAAAAAAGGTCCCTCAAGCAACGTGAACGCATGCATCCCTAGTTTTTTTGTACCTTTTTGCACAACTTTATAGTCTTATGCTTTTTTATTGTTGAAGTAAACAATGTCCCTCAAGCAAGTGAACTCATTTTCTGCCTCTTCAAAATCTTGACAACCAGAATAACCAAAATAGCATATCCACTATATGATCTCTGCAAATAAATTTATACAAATGTAGAATCTTCGAACAATAACGGATTCTTAAAAGGCATCTAAGCATGAAAATAAATTATAATCAATTTATTAACTTATGCTCCAGAATTCATGAACAATGATTTTGGTAATTAAGTAGGAAGATAACGATTTTCCACTTTGATATCTAGATCTCTCTAAGGTGTAACCAACGGAAGGGAGAAATCTCAAAGGTATTATTGGAAGAAATGAGTATAGGTAATTAGGCTTAGGTTTTAGGGCATGACGATGGCTAAAGAGGCAGTGCAATAGCTAAACAGGGAAATGAAAAAAACAAGGTTACGAAATGGTAGATTGTGGCAAATCTGAAAAGAAGAATTGAAGATGACGAAATCGTTCCATTAAAGCTTCTACATTTTTCTTGGCAAAAACTAAGTTGAGGAAGGATAAAAAGAAAATAAATCATGAATTCCATTTGTTTCAGCGTTGAGTGCTTAAGATAAAATAATTTCAAATTGCACCGGTTGTTGGAAACCAAATGGAAAACCGATGCAAACATAATATTTGCACCAGTTGCACACATAACCAGTGCAAAAAAAAACGTATTTTCTTTCCTTATTTTCACTGGTTTTTAAATAAAAGTGAAGAAACATATTTCTTTCTATTCTATTGCTTTTTCTGTACTAACTGCACCAGGTGTTATCCTAGAATCAGAGCAAATAATATTTGCACCGGTTGTTGATACAACCAGTGCAAATGAGGCGAAGCAACAAATATGATTTACAGTAGTGAATCCCATGTTTTATTTTTATTGAGAGCATCAAACTCACTTCCCATGGCGTTTCTCCACTCTTTGCTTTGCACGGCTTGATCAAGAGACTTTGGTTCAGCTGTGTCTGATGTGACAGTGTACACCTTTGGCTTGAATATTCCACTTTTTGATCTTGCGATCGTTGGGTGTCCAGTTTGAGTTGGTGGATCATCAGCATGTATGTTGTTTGACTAAAAGTACTTGAATTTTCTTCATTATCAGTATTTTGATTATTTGAGGAAGAGTCTTAACTAATTTTTGTTTGACTTTTTGTTGGAACGGGACTTGCAAGGGAAGGGTTAGGAGGCTTCAATGGTTCACTACTACCAGGTCGAAATAGTGTGTAATTTTGAGCATCAGCAGTTTCACTATCCGATTGATGGATCCACAAATCAAACCACTATGGAACAACTGGTATCGAATTTTTGGTGTTGGAATCCTTTTATGTTGTGTTGATATCTTTTGAGTTGAATGGATATACATTTACATTGAACACGACATGCTTGCTAATGTATATCGTACATGTACCATCAAGACACTTATACCCCTTTTGATTAGTAGCATCGCCAATAAAAGTATATGGTTTTGAACCTAAAATTCAGCTTATTACTATTATAGGGCCTTAAACAAGGGTAACATAGACCCAAACATTCTCATACTTTTATAGTCTGGTTTGACACCTTACAACTTTCAAGTGATAATATATTTCATAGGCTGTTTATTTATCAGATAGACAGTTGTACTAAATTCTACTGACCAGAATTTAAGTGGTAAGTGTGCATAAACAAGGATTGTTAAACCAGACACTATGATGTGTCTACGTTTCCTTTCAACCTGCCCATTTCACTAAGAGGTGTTGGGACAAGTGAATCTATGGACTATGCCCTTGTCTTTAAATTAAGTACGTAGGGTTTTAAATTCACTGTCTTCATCTGTCTGAATAACTTTAACAGATGAGTTGTTTTTCAACCATAGTGATGAAATATGTAACAACATGATAGGTGTTAGATTTACTTTTTAAGAAGTAAATCCAGGTGAACCTTGTGTAAGCATCAACAAAGGATACATAGTAATTGCAGTGGTTCTGTATAAACAGTAGTGTAATCTTTGAAAAGAAATTTATGACTTTTTTCCTAAATGACAATAATCATACATACATACATACATACATACATACATATATATATATATATATATGTATATATATATGGCAAGACAATAGAATTTCAATCAATATTAGTATCAGATAATACTTGCTTTATGGTTTTAACACTAGGATGTCCAAACTTACAATGCCAAAGATAAAATACATATTTGTAAGAGTCATCATTATTAAACTGAGTCAAATTACAATTTTTCTAAGCTTTAACCATTTTATGGTAATTAAAAGAATTTAACTTGTATAATCCCTTGGTGACATCACCCTGTAAAATAATATTTCAGTTAGTATTTCTCTAACATGGCAATATTTGGGGTAAAATTTGAAATATACATCATTGTCTTTGGCAAACTGAGACACGCTGATAATATTTTTTCTGATTTTTGGTACCCAAATCATATTATGTAAAAACAACCATTTCCTGCCATTTATGCATGCATTGTCAATATGTGTGATACTAATGCATTTACCATTGCTATAGATATAGCCTGATTACATTTGTACTCCTTGCTACCTAAATTTAAGTTGTCAAGACTGCTAGTCAGGTGACTTGTTGCACCAGAGTCTGGTTACCACCCTTCAATGTTGTACGTGATTAATTCTTGTAGTTTCATTGCCATTATTTATATCATATTGAGAACTGTCAAAATTTTGGATGTTGGCAAGATTGACATCAGGGTTGTTAATGTTCCTTTGACTTTGGTTGGTCACATAATTGGAGTTAAACCTGAAGTAGCACTTTACTGCAATATGACCAATTTTTTCAAATATTTTATATTTAGGTCTATTGTTGCCCCATCTGCCTCTTCCTCTGCCTCTATTAGAGTTTCCACCTTTTTGATATTGTTGATCACTTTGGTTACTGCTTTCGTTTTTGTTCATGTAACTTGTTGAAATATTTGCTGAGTATTCTAGTTCTTGCATCTTCTTATTACTTAACCTGGTTTCATGAGATAATAAGATAGCATGAATTTCATCTAGTGGTGGTATAGTCTTTTGACTGGTGATGGTAGCCACAATAGGTTCAAATTCTTCACTTAGACAATTCATTGAAGTCAATACTTATTTTTGTTCTTGAATGCTATTTCCAGTGGCAGCAAGAGAGTTACAAATGCTTTTAACTTTTCCAACATATTCTCTAATAGACAAATTTTCCATTCTGATGTTATATAACCATCTCTTAAAGTACAAAATCTTTGCAAAAGATTGATTGTTGAAGTTGTTTTCAACATTTAACCATATCTCATTTGAGGTTTACGTCCTAAAATTTGAAGCAATAAAGTGGCACCGATAGATGATAACAACTAGGAGCAAATTAGCCTGTCTTGCCTCTTATACTTGATGTATACCTCATTTGTGTTGGTTTTGTTTTCTGTTTGAAAGACAAAACTTTAGTGGAATAGGAAGGGTTCCAAGCACAAAACCTTCTAATCCATATCAATAGATTGTTGTTTCAACTTGGAACCTTCAGAGAAGATGGTTATCTTCTTCTAGATGTATTGTAATCAACTGGCGCTGAGGGTTTATCATGCTTTTCATGAGTTCATGATTAAAGGATAGATCTTGTGGATTGCTGACATAACCAGAACTGGAGACGGAGAATGAAAAAGCATCATCCATGATGATTTAAAAAAATCAAGAATTCAAAATGACAGGAAGATGTGAAATTGCAGCAGTGAACCAAAAGAAGAAGACAGAGAGATAGAGATATAAGAAAACAGGTAATTAGCAATCAACAATACCACTGATGATGTAGATCCGAGATTATCTGAACTGAGGTGGCTTCTGGTATGGTTCATGATTGTTTTCTTGTTGAATTTCTTGATTTTTTTCTTTTTTGGATTTTTGAAATGTTGTAGAAGTTTGGCTGAATGTAGAGCGATGCAGCTAGAAACATATGTTAATCTGGCGGAGCACGCTCAATGTTTAGTTACCATCAATTCTCAAATGAAGGGTATAACTACAACACCCCGTATTTTATATTATTAATAAATGAGAACATTGATAATTTATGAGTTCATAATTCAACCCCGAAACATATGCCATGATATTTATGGCAATCTTCTGATTTGTTTTGGTACATGGCATGTCCAAAACGGAGCACGTATGCAAAAGTTATTAATGAATTAATAATCAGGAAATTGTATGTATATATATACATGTAAATTCCAAATTCAAAATTAAACATAGGGCATAACTATAATATTATAAAGTAGATAATTATAGTAAGTAAGAAAATTAACGTTGAAACCATAAATCAAAAATGAAGCCAAAAACTCATTTGGACCCAGGATTGGTCGACTCCTGTCTTACATGGGTCGACCCATGTGTCGACCCGGGGGTCGACCCACCTGTAAGGTGGGTCGACGTAGGGGTCTAACCAATTGGCTTAGATCTATTTTAAGATGTCATGTTTTTTGAAATAAACGGTTCAGATTTTATTTGGTTAAATCTGATGGACCAGACTTTCTCATACACCTATAAATAAACTAGTAGTGCCTAGAATTCAACACATATTTTCTGAGATGAAGCCTAAGCTCTACCATTTTCTTTCATCTCCAAATCTTTCATAAATTAGAAATAACCTAGATTTTAGAATATTCTGATTCAAGATTTGAAGATGAAGAATGTAAATCTACAACACAGGTGATCAGATTTTTAACCAACGTGAGGTAAGTTCTTGAATCCGATTATTTTAGGTTTCTCTCTTTCCCTCTTCTTTTAGCAACAAATTTGTGAATTCGTGGTTGTGTTAATAATAGACTTAGTTAGAAAGGCCACAGAATAAGAGATCTTGATTAGATTCAAGGATTGTAAAGCTGCCAGGTTAGTGGGTTTAGAGTTATACCTTTTAAATAATGGTATATTTACTGTTGCATTCCCTATTATTCTTAACATGATAAATAACTATGAATTGTGTTAATATCAATAAGATTGATCTTATCCAATGTTAAGAATATACTATTGTACAAATTCATTATGCTAATCTTCCATTTGGATTAAAAATTACTATAATGCTGAAATCGCGAAATTTACAATAAACGTGAACATTACGGAAACTGACAGATTGGATACATTACAAATTAAATTGTTGTGAAACTAGGGAAAATGTAAAAGAATAGATATGCTTAATTTGTAATAAATTAGAAATTGGAAACCATATCTAACTCGAAAAAAGGGGGAAGATTTAAAGTAGACCGAGTTAGATGGATTTGGGAAGACAATGATACATTCCATAATGATAAAATTTGTTAAGAACGTGGTTGCAGGAAAAGATACATGCATGTCCAAAATGAAAGTAAAAGAAATAGCTTGCAACTACGTAACAAAATTTATGTGTGTTATGGAAATGGATCTTCATATCTTCCTAACAATCAATATAATGAGGTGTGTGATACATTTTGTTGAAATAATGAAAACATACAAGAATGTAAAGAAAAGGACACTACAATGGTAAAGAATGATTAATGTTAAAAGAACCAAGAAAATTGTGATAGATGGGAAATACAACCAATTATAAGTAATTACGATAATAAGAATGTAATATAATAGGCAGGCTTGTCCTAAGGACAAGTGGGATGTATGACATGAGTTATGATAAATGAAAAAGGAAACTTATTAATAAACCCTTGTTAAGGGAACTAAGTTAATAAATACATAACAACAAGAGGTTGAGATAACAAGGTTATGATTAAATAAGAAAGAATAAGGTAGGTTTATTATTAATGGACATATAATGAGAATTGTGAAGTCTATTAAAAGGAATCAATAATAACCGGAAGCCCACTCCGGCGACACAGGCATGAATATAACAAGTGAAGAGTCATTCATATGCTAATGAATCTACTAACTTGAGATAATAGTGAAAACGAGAAACAATCAAATTAATTAGCAACATGGTGAGATATGATGAGCGCTTAACTAAAAGATTAAACATTGGATCGGATAACACGTTTGCGTAATGCAATTGAACCAGTTCGCACCTACGAAGGTGAAGAACCTAATGGGGTTGATCATCATGGTGTCTGGATGAACAAGAGGAGTACTCCATATGATTATTCTACGTGATTGCTTGGTGACGCTGGAAGGAAGAACATGACTTCCAAGGGACGGGGGAGGGGGGTACTCCGTGGTGGTCCTCTGTTGCGGTACACACTCAGGATGTACTCGCAGAGGTGAGGGTCTGCGCGATACCACCCAATGGGTGTACCTTGACTGCAACAGTAGAGTTGACAGTCAGAAGGCTATAGCAGATGGCATTGGATGATTCAGAGATTGAACTCAGAAGAGATTAGTCAGGACCAAATTAAGCATAGTAATCATCGGGTACTTGTCATCGACAGTCAATGGGATGCAGAAAGACTAGAGCTAAACCAAGAGACCATAGATCTTTCACTATCGAGATGAGGTTGAGGGACACACCAAATTGGATGTTAGATTTGCTGTCAGGGGTACGTCACTTAGCTCTTGATGTAGTCTTTCACTAGTTGAGGGAGGGGCTGGGGTGGGGCCATAGCCACTATAAAAAAGCAGACCATACATGGATATATGTACTATATGTCCTTTGAGCGAACCTATACAGATATGAAAACCTCTTGACCGAGCTTTGTGCATTGGACGTCACCCTACTATGGGACTCGGAGTACAGTAGACAATATGTACATGTGAGGGTCCAGGTTCATGCACCGGGTGGTGTATCATAGGCGTTACGGCATTATTCTGTATGCTTGCGTGGCATAGTGATGATGTTCCGTGTGGTAACATGGTGTTATGATTTGGATTTTCGTTCGTCGTTCTACGTAGGATACACTTCCATGGCATGACGGTGGCGAACGTGCGAGGAGGGTACTGTGGGAAGTACCTTGGAATCTTGGGGGTAGCTACATATATACTAAGTTTGGTTAATCTACTGGGACATAAATGGATACGGCATGAGTATAGAGCCTTGAATGTTGTTAACCCATACAACCTAATAAACAAGAGAACATAACTGAACGGTATATGTAGGGTTATTTCAGAATGCCTAATTTGTCTAGTCATCAGAACTTATTGTTCTGACCACCTCCTCATAACACACTCATAGGTTAGATTTGTAGAAGAGATATGATAGATTTGGATATTGGTTGGATAGTATTATTACTTCGGTAAGGCTATATTTGATTCACTATTTCAAATCTCACAAATATCACCCGAGATCTCCTCTGAGATCTCGTTTTGGGCTCCTTCCGAAATGAAACAACAAATATCACTCTAAATCTCCTTTTGAATATATTGCCCGAGATATTGCAATATCGAATGATATATCGACCGAGACGAAATACTGGAATATCATCAGAGATCCTAGTTTCTTTTGGTTAAAACTTAAATTTGTGCCTGAACTAGAACTATATTTAAAAAACTCAAATCTAGCCATATCAATCTTTTGTTATTTTACATTTTGCATGTTAAATGGCTATATTGTATCTTTGTATATGTTTTACAATACTTATGATTTTCATATTCGCCTTTTTACATGCATGTTATGAAATTATGTATTTTAGGTCTGTTTATGCTGAACTTTTTAGTGTTTTGGATACTTTTAATGTTTCTTGACTAACAATATTCCTGTTTTTAGCATATTACGATTTAGAGTATGAATGATCTTTCGCAAAATAAAGAGTAATAAATTTATTTGTCATTTTAAGTTTAAGTTACTATGTTTTTGATAGCATTCGTAAAAAATCATTTTGTTAAAATATCATTTTTTAACATATCGTGTACCCCTAAATTGTTCCGATATGAACTTTCAGACCCGAGATTAAAATCCGAGATGAACTCCCGAGTTAGACTCATCTCGTCTGAGATCTCCCCCGATACGAGACCGAGTCTATAAAATCTTGGAGATGAAACATGAAAGATATATGAGATTTAAAACCTTGATTTGGTTATATTATACTTTATCCATTTTGCTGTGTGACTGAACTTTGATATATTTATAATCTCTCTCTTTTCTATTGGATACCAGACAAGCCGACTCGAGCTTCAGTAGATTGGATTTTTGAAAAAAATCGAACTGTCGGAATTCGAGTTGTTACATTTGGTATCAGAGATTTGGTTTAGGATTCCTGTATAGATAGTGAATGGGCATACTTATATATTCTAAAATAGTAAGAATAATATATATATATATATCTTTATACATGGAAGAAGTCGAGATACGTGGACTTGTACACTATAGAAGAGGTAAAGGAAACATGAAAAATTTAACAGTTTAGTAGTTTGTTTAAGAGATGTGTTGGAGATAGAAATAGCGAGAAGAAACAATTAAGAGGAAACCATCTGGAAAATGAATGGATTTCAAGTAATTTTTGGAAAGGGAAAATGTTTAGAAAGGTAATGTAGACAGTCAATTAACCCATTTTTACTTGGGTTTAATCGTCGCTGGAAATCGAAAAAAGGGAATGAAAGAAAAGAAAAAAAACTAAGGGTCGGGTCGACTTAGCCATTAGGTGGGTCGAGTCGACCCAGCCATCAGGTGGGTCGACACACCTTGAAGGCAGGTTGACTGTAACACCCCACTCCCGCTATGATCACTCACAATGGGAATGCCATAACATCGGTGGAGTATTTTAGTGAATATAGAACAGAAAAATTACAACAAGACAGATATAAATAGTACTTGAAATTTTAAAACATCATCTCATAACAGCGGAAGTAAAACATGTCTGGTTACATCATAAACCCACAATAAAAGTCAAGTACAATATCCATCAAGATAAAGAAGTACATAATCCCATTCTCATACAATAGCCAAAACAAAAGGAAAGATAACTGGATAACTGGAGCTTTACATCTACCCAAGCTCCTAAAGACTGGAACAGCAATCCGATCAAGCTCCACTACTGCTAGGATCCACCACAGGACCTGAGGGTTGGGAAAAAGATAAAAACAACGGGGTCAGACATAAGTCTGAGCGAGTCCTATAACTTTAACAATACAATCGTTAAAGTAACCAGAGAAGACATAACTTGATATACGGTAACATATAGGGATGAACGGCTATACTAAGCAGTCAACTAAACTAAGATAAAAGATAAAGACGCATCTACCCTTCCTAAGGTAAATTACTAAACTGCACCACACCAGTCGTTCCTAACCTAAAGGTTGATCCCACCCATGGACTTATAAAATTAACTTAATAGTACTTGCGTACCCCTAGGTGACCAAGTAGGCGCCACAGGGCCCTACAATCCACTAGGTGTACACACTACCCCCCATTCGATCGGCTCCCTAACGTAGATACCCGTGCTGGCCCCACCGTGGGGTGTACCATTCCCCAACGTGGCAACCTGATAAAACTAACGGTGCACGGCTTATATCTACACGATGCAACAACGGCTTACCTACCAGCCCGGGCCCACTCACGCATATGAAGCCCGTTGGACTTGCGTTGCCACCGCTAACCCGTTTTGGCCTCTTATAATCAAGCCCAATATGCGTGTCCCGTCACTCGACATGGGTCGAGCCCACAAAGATACGTTTGGGATATTGGTTGAAATGGGCCCCCACAAGCTACCCACTTAAGCTTGTCCAATATCTAGTGTATCCCACTTAACCCTTTAATCATGTTTAATTACATGTTTCTCTTGGTTAAGTATTCTAATCGTATTTTCTATTGCCACCCAAGGCAACCCACTATATTTCACATGCCACCCAAGGCACCCACTTAACCCCTCATGTCCCATTACGTGCTATTACGGTTAAGTGTTTCTTAATTAATTAAGACCGTGATCTCCCGTAAAGACCTCCCACATTAGACTGGCTGTTATGACCGCCTGGTTAAGCCGGTAGAATCCGGGCAGTCTTACGTCATAACAGAGTCTAACCTCGTGTCTTTACCTTAATCACGTATTTAATTTATGGCCAAGACCTCTCACATTGGGCTGACGTTTGTAGCAACTGGTTAAGCCGGTCGGGTCCGGGCAGTTTTACACTACAAATGAGTCCAACCTCGTGTCTTAGTCGATTAATTACACCTAATTAATCACCCCCATATTAATTATCCCTAAATTAATATCAAGTTTTTCTTAACATGGGTAGACCTAACTCAATAGGTAAATTCCCATGGGGTAGACCTAACTCAATAGGTAAATTCCCAACACATAGTATGGGTACACCTAACTAAATAGGCAAATTCCCATACTATGTTCATTTATCTTATATTATGCATAATTATATTAATTTCACATAATCTTATTAACCTATGCATTTAATTACCCCATCGTCCCCACGTAATTTCGTTCTCATGATATAACACATACAAAAGGTGTCAACTTGCATATGAATGAACATGTTTCGAAGGTGCCATCTTGCATATTAACAAACACATAACTTGCACATGCACTTGCATAACATGTCACATAACTTGCATATAATATGTCACATAACTTACATATTCACTTGCATAACAAACTTGCATATTAACTCATAGACTTGCATAATGTGTCATCATGAACTTGCATATTTACAAGCATGTAACTTGCATATTTACTTACATGTGACTTGCATATTAACAAACATGAATCTTGCATATTAACAAACATGTAACTTGCATATTAACAAACATGTAACTTGCATATTAACAAACATGTAACTTGCATATTTACATACATGAATCTTGCATATTAACAAACATGTAACTTGCATATTAACAAACATGTAACTTGCATATTAACAAACATGTAACTTGCATAGCATATCACCATGAACTTGCATAACATGCATATGATTACATAGCCCACAACTTGCATATTTAGCATCATGCAAACATAACATACATCATATTAAACTTGCATAAACTTACATACTCAACATGCATAAACATACATACTCAACATGCATAAACATAAGATTAATGCTAACATCATATCATATGATTCAAAGCTCATTCACCCACATACAAAACCATAAATCTCATCACATCTCATCTAATTAGTTTACCAAAAGATCATCAAAGTGATAGAAACTCACTACTAGCAATTTTGCACACCAAATGAAGAAGATTAAGATGCTAAGAAGGGATTTGAGGTTGATTAGAGAGTGATTAGCATGCAACCCTCTTCATTGATTTGTGGAGGCCATGATCAAGTTGCATTTTGCCATAGTTTAATTACAAGGTTTAATTATGAATGAATTAGGGTAGGGTTGGGGTCTTATTTATAGGATTAGAAAGTGTTTTAGGCCCTTAGATTAACCCTAGATTAGATTAGGACCCTTAGATTTCGGAACCCTCTAGAACATAGCCCTAGACTCAGCCAAGACCAAACCTGGTGCACCCAGACCAGCAGGGCCGACACCCTGTGTCGACACCCCTGTCGACAGGGCTGTCGACACCCCTGTCGACACCCCTGTCGACATGGCTGTCGACACGGGGCTAGGCGGGAATTTTCCCCCCCTTTCCTCTTTTGGCTCCAAACTTGTTTTTCAAATCTGAAATTTAAATTTAAATTTCCTAAAACCTCTTTGGGCCATAACCGGGCCGTACGGACTCCGATTCTCGAAAACTCGGACTCTATTTCGCGTATTTTTCCGAGACGAACGCAATGACGCAGCCCGTTTCCCCTGGTTCTTCCATCTGAGATTAATTATACTTTAATTTCTAACCATTAGCGTTAATTGAAATTCGGGGTGTTACATTCTCCCCTACTTAAAGGATTTCGCCCTCGAAATCTCTAAGTTAAGAAGAACGTATCCTACCAACCAAACAACCATCTACTAAACCATCAACCACAAGCAACCATTATCCTTAGAAACTTCTAATGATGTATGAACATATGCAGAAAGTGTGTGTATATGTCTGTATACTAATGCAAAATCAGGCGGTCTACTGATTCAGTCGACCTCCTTAATGCAAACCATGATAGTGCCATGCATCCAATATGTATGCGAAACCCTATTGACACATACAAATTTCTACATGCGTGCACAACCATACACAAAAATGCATCATCCATATGATAACACAGCCATGATACATCCATCAATACTAACTACCACATCCATTTATGCAATATGCAACATGAAGTGTCTGAGCCGATCTAGTGCCTAATGTGTGTGTATATGCATCCACGAGCAACCACTAGCAATCAATTGCATCCACATGCATCCATCAACCATAACATGTTTCAAACACATGTTTCAACCATAGGTTTTACCCTATCTAAAGGTCATAGGTACTAGCGAGAGGATATACTAAAGATAAGATAAGTACTAGACAAGCGATAAAGGAGAAGTTAAAAGACATACTCTCAAAAAGAAATGGATACAAAGAACGCATCTTCGCTTCCGTCTCCCAAGTAGCATTGCTTTCGTCATCTCCCCATTGCACTTTAACTAGCTGAACTTCTCTGTTCCTTAACTTCCTAGTTTCTGACCCAAGGATGCGAGTAGGAGCTCGTCGAATCGTCGCATCACGCTCTACCTCTACATCTCTAAGCAAGCTCGGCTCTACCACCTCTGCGGTCTCATGTAAGCACTTCCTCAGATGTGATACATGGAATACATCATGAACACCACTAAGTCTGTCGGGCAACTCCACCCTATATGCCATCCGTCCGATCCTTTCCTTAATAGGAAACGGCCCAACAAACCTTGGTACTAACTTCCCAACGGACCCGAAGCGAACAACATTTCTCAACGGAGATACTTTGACAAAAACCATGTCCCCAACCTCAAACTCAAGATCCGTCCTTCTCTGATCCGCATAAGATTTCTGTCTGTCTTGCGCTGCCTTCATCCTTCTACGAATTAAATCAATCTTCTCTGAAGTCTCTCTAACCATATCTGGCCCAAGCAAGATCTTATCCGTAGATTCCCACCAACATGTAGGAGATCGACAAGGCCTTCCATAAAGAGCTTCGAAGGGTGCCATGCCAATACTAGACTGAAAGCTGTTATTGTATGCGAACTCCACCAAAGGAAGATGTTCTTCCCATGTACCTCCAAAATCCAAGATACAAAGCCTCAAGAGATCTTCTAAGATACGGTTCACCCTCTCGGTCTGACCGTCCGTCTGAGGATGATATGCGGTGCTCAAACACAACTGAGTCCCTACCGCCTCTTGCAGACTTCTCCAAAACTCACTAGTGAAGATAGGATCTCGATCACTCACAATGCTGGATGGTACGCCATGCAATCTAACAATCTCTCTAACATAGACTGAAGCAAGCCATGGAGCGGTCCTCTTACTCTTCACGGGTATAAAATGGGCACTCTTGGTAAGTCTGTCCACCACAACCCAAATTCCCGTATTGCCCTTCCTCGATCTCGGTAACCCATCGATGAAATCCATCGAGACACTATCCCACTTCCATTGCGGGACTTCCAATGGGTGTAGCAACCCACCGGGTTTCCTTTGCTCCGCTTTAACTTGTTGGCATACTAAGCATCTAGCCACGTATTCGGCCACATCTTTCTTCATACCGGCCCAGAAGAAAACTCTCTTCATGTCTTGGTACATTTTGTCTCCTCCGGGATGAATAGTCATTCTTGAACGATGTGCATCATCCAAAATAGCCTTCTTCAAACCCTCATCTTGCGGTACACAAAGTCTACCGTCTCTATGCAACCATCCCCTATCATCTATGGTGTATCTACCCAAATGGCTGGACGACTCCCCCCTTATCAGCTTCTCTACCAACTCAACCAACTGTGGGTCGTCTCGCTGAGCCTCGCCAATCCGTCCCAAAAGGGTAGGTCTAACTTCCAAGGATGCCAACAAACCAGGTACAAAGTCAACAGAAGGTCTGAAGTCGAACAAAGAAAGAAACTCCAAGCTTCGCCGTTCCATGAACAATGGACTCAAAGATAGCCTTTTTCTACTCAAGGCGTCTGCCACCACGTTACCCTTGCCAGGGGTATACGCTATCTCAAAATCATAGGATGCTAAGAACTCCATCCACCTTTGCTGTCTTAAATTTAAATCCTTCTGAGAGAATAAGTACTTCAATGATTTATGGTCAGTGAACAACTCGAATCTCTCACCAAGAAGATAATGGCGCCAAGATTTAAGTGCGAAAACAATCGCGGCCAACTCTAGATCATGGGTAGGGTAATTCTTCTCATGCACTCTCAATTGTCTCCCTCCATAGGCTATTACCCTTCCCTCCTGCATCAAGACTGCGCCCAATCCTGTTCCACAAGCATCGGTATAAACAACAAACGGCTTACTCCCATCTGGAAGCACTAAAACCGGAGCGGTGGTCAAAGCTCTCTTTAACCGTCGGAAAGCATCATCACAATCTACGTCCCATGAGAAAACCAGATTCTTCTTCGTCAAGCGGGTTAATGGGGCTGATATCTTCGCGAAGTCTTTGATGAACTTCCTATAATATCCTGCCAACCCCAAGAAACTTCTTACCTCGGTAGCATTTTTAGGAACTTTCCAATCCTGGATAGATACTATCTTTGCGGGATCCACAGCTATCCCTTCCTTAGAGACCACATGCCCTAAGAATCGCACCTCTCTTCTCCAAAAATGACATTTAGAGAATTTAGCTTTAAGACTATGTGCTCGAAGAGTCTCCAACACTTCCCTGAGATGTAAGGCATGCTCTTCTTAACTCTTGGAAAAGACCAAGATGTCATCCACAAAGACCACTACAAACTTATTCAGATACTCTCTGAACACTCTACTCATTAGATCAACAAAGTATGCAGGGGCGTTTGTCAACCCAAATGGCATCACAAGCCCTCATAAAAACCATCCGGAGTCCGGAAAGCTGTCTTCTCTATACTGTCCTCCGCCACTCTCAACTGATGAAACCCTGTAGCTAAGTCCATCTGCGAAAATACTGAGGCGCCAACCAACTGATCAAAGAGATCATCTATCCTTGGTAATGGGTGTCTATTCTTCTTCGTGAGCTTATTAAGTTCTCTATAATCCACACAAAGTCTGAGGGACCCATCCGCCTTTGTGGCAAATACCACTGGAGCTCCCCACTCCGATATACTCCGCCTTATGAACCCCTTCTCAAGCAACTCCCCTACTTGCTTATGAAGTTCTCTTCTCTCACGCGGAGCCATGTGGCGCACTGGCAAAGACACTGGTTTGGCATTATCCACCAAATAAATTCGGAAATCTATCTCCCGCTTCGGAGGCAAACCCTTCACTTCTTCAAACACATCCGGATATTCCCGGACCACTCTGACAGAACGCAAACTCTCAACCGAAGCATCGAGCGATTCAAGATAACTTAGCAAAACAGATTCCATGGGATTACAAGAGATCTCGAGAGTATTACCCAAGCGGGTCATAAGCCTGACAACTCTCCTTTCACAATCAAGAACGGCACCATTACTGGATAACCAGTCCATGCCCAAAATCAACCCATAGCCCGTGAAGCCTAATACAAAAGCATCACATCTAAACTCAATGCTAAGTATAGAAATTTTCAAACCCAAACATATCATAGACAGATATATGGAGCCCCCAATTGGGTTTGAAACAACCAAGGGATCATCAACTAGACTGGTGTCTAAGTGCAGTGACTCAACTAACGATGATGAGATAAAAGAATGCGATGCGCCAGAGTCAAACAAAGTACGAACTGGATGATCACACAGAAAAACCAGACTTTCAACGGGAATAGTTCTACCTCTCTGCTGAATCGGTGGAACTGAGAGAGCCTGAACTTGCCCCCCTGACTGAGGTGGTGCTATAAGAGCTTGCACCTGACCTCCTGAGGTAGACCCCGTCTTCTGCCCCTTCTTTGGGCAGTTTTTCACAAGATGCCCTGCTTCACCACAATGAAAGCAACCGGTCTTCTTCTTCTTGCGACAATCCTTACTGAGGTGCCCTGGTGTCCCACAATTAAAGCACTTCTTCTTTGTCTTCTTCTTGTCACCATTGCCTTTTCCACCCTTGCCCTGTTGTTGTTGTTGCGGTTTCTTCTGATCCCCCTTTTTCTCTGGTGCCTTAGAATTCTTATCATCCTCATGCATAAGTGCCATGTAGACAAGCTTCTCAAAGGTGGCCCCCATAGGAATGTGAGTCATAGCTATTCCTTGCAATGGTTCGTTCAAGCCTCTAACGAACCTCAAAGCCTTCTTCTCCGGTGTATTCACCAACTCTATGCCAAACCTTGCTAATTGATTGAATTTGTTGACATATTCTTTCACCGTGAGATTCCCTTGCTTCAAATTCAAGAACTTCTCCATAAACAGATTCTCTTCCGCCCTCGAGAGAAACTTAGCCCCAAACCTTTGCTTAAAATCTGCCCAAGAGTCAACAGGGCGTTCTCCATTAGTGACCTCCCACCAGAATGAGGCCTCTCCCTTCATCAACCAAGCCGCCAACTTGACTTTCTTTCCCTCTTCCACTTCAAAGATATCTAGCAACTCTTCCACTTCCTTAAGCCAATCTCTAGCCTCTACGAAAGTCTCTGAACCTAGAAAAGGTTTTCCTCCTATAGCCTTGAACTCCTTGCAAACCTTAGCAAAATTATCCACTCTAGGCTGAGGAGGAGGAGCGGTTGTCTCTGGTGTAGTAGCATTGGCTGGACCCGCAGCCGCGGCCCTAGCCTCTTGCAACCTCCTATACCATAGTGGTATAACTAAACCCTCCGGGATGTTAAGATCTTCAGCCATGCTGAAACGAAAGAGGAAAGATTCAAAAAGGAGATTCCGAAAGATAAAGATATGGCTATTGGGGATTATGCTTTTCTTTTTCAAAAACTTTTTCTCTTAGAAGACATGCTTTTGAAAATACTTTCTTCGAAAATACTCTTAGAAAATAATTTTTCTAAAAAAATTATCTGTTCTGGTAACCTTAGGCTCTGATACCACGTGTAACACCCCACTCCCGCTATGATCACTCACAATGGGAATGCCATAACATCGGTGGAGTATTTTAGTGAATATAGAACAGAAAAATTACAACAAGACAGATATAAATAGTACTTGAAATTTTAAAACATCATCTCATAACAGCGGAAGTAAAACATGTCTGGTTACATCATAAACCCACAATAAAAGTCAAGTACAATATCCATCAAGATAAAGAAGTACATAATCCCATTCTCATACAATAGCCAAAACAAAAGGAAAGATAACTGGATAACTGGAGCTTTACATCTACCCAAGCTCCTAAAGACTGGAACAGCAATCCGATCAAGCTCCACTACTGCTAGGATCCACCACAGGACCTGAGGGTTGGGAAAAAGATAAAAACAACGGGGTCAGACATAAGTCTGAGCGAGTCCTATAACTTTAACAATACAATCGTTAAAGTAACCAGAGAAGACATAACTTGATATACGGTAACATATAGGGATGAACGGCTATACTAAGCAGTCAACTAAACTAAGATAAAAGATAAAGACGCATCTACCCTTCCTAAGGTAAATTACTAAACTGCACCACACCAGTCGTTCCTAACCTAAAGGTTGATCCCACCCATGGACTTATAAAATTAACTTAATAGTACTTGCGTACCCCTAGGTGACCAAGTAGGCGCCACAGGGCCCTACAATCCACTAGGTGTACACACTACCCCCCATTCGATCGGCTCCCTAACGTAGATACCCGTGCTGGCCCCACCGTGGGGTGTACCATTCCCCAACGTGGCAACCTGATAAAACTAACGGTGCACGGCTTATATCTACACGATGCAACAACGGCTTACCTACCAGCCCGGGCCCACTCACGCATATGAAGCCCGTTGGACTTGCGTTGCCACCGCTAACCCGTTTTGGCCTCTTATAATCAAGCCCAATATGCGTGTCCCGTCACTCGACATGGGTCGAGCCCACAAAGATACGTTTGGGATATTGGTTGAAATGGGCCCCCACAAGCTACCCACTTAAGCTTGTCCAATATCTAGTGTATCCCACTTAACCCTTTAATCATGTTTAATTACATGTTTCTCTTGGTTAAGTATTCTAATCGTATTTTCTATTGCCACCCAAGGCAACCCACTATATTTCACATGCCACCCAAGGCACCCACTTAACCCCTCATGTCCCATTACGTGCTATTACGGTTAAGTGTTTCTTAATTAATTAAGACCGTGATCTCCCGTAAAGACCTCCCACATTAGACTGGCTGTTATGACCGCCTGGTTAAGCCGGTAGAATCCGGGCAGTCTTACGTCATAACAGAGTCTAACCTCGTGTCTTTACCTTAATCACGTATTTAATTTATGGCCAAGACCTCTCACATTGGGCTGACGTTTGTAGCAACTGGTTAAGCCGGTCGGGTCCGGGCAGTTTTACACTACAAATGAGTCCAACCTCGTGTCTTAGTCGATTAATTACACCTAATTAATCACCCCCATATTAATTATCCCTAAATTAATATCAAGTTTTTCTTAACATGGGTAGACCTAACTCAATAGGTAAATTCCCATGGGGTAGACCTAACTCAATAGGTAAATTCCCAACACATAGTATGGGTACACCTAACTAAATAGGCAAATTCCCATACTATGTTCATTTATCTTATATTATGCATAATTATATTAATTTCACATAATCTTATTAACCTATGCATTTAATTACCCCATCGTCCCCACGTAATTTCGTTCTCATGATATAACACATACAAAAGGTGTCAACTTGCATATGAATGAACATGTTTCGAAGGTGCCATCTTGCATATTAACAAACACATAACTTGCACATGCACTTGCATAACATGTCACATAACTTGCATATAATATGTCACATAACTTACATATTCACTTGCATAACAAACTTGCATATTAACTCATAGACTTGCATAATGTGTCATCATGAACTTGCATATTTACAAGCATGTAACTTGCATATTTACTTACATGTGACTTGCATATTAACAAACATGAATCTTGCATATTAACAAACATGTAACTTGCATATTAACAAACATGTAACTTGCATATTAACAAACATGTAACTTGCATATTTACATACATGAATCTTGCATATTAACAAACATGTAACTTGCATATTAACAAACATGTAACTTGCATATTAACAAACATGTAACTTGCATAGCATATCACCATGAACTTGCATAACATGCATATGATTACATAGCCCACAACTTGCATATTTAGCATCATGCAAACATAACATACATCATATTAAACTTGCATAAACTTACATACTCAACATGCATAAACATACATACTCAACATGCATAAACATAAGATTAATGCTAACATCATATCATATGATTCAAAGCTCATTCACCCACATACAAAACCATAAATCTCATCACATCTCATCTAATTAGTTTACCAAAAGATCATCAAAGTGATAGAAACTCACTACTAGCAATTTTGCACACCAAATGAAGAAGATTAAGATGCTAAGAAGGGATTTGAGGTTGATTAGAGAGTGATTAGCATGCAACCCTCTTCATTGATTTGTGGAGGCCATGATCAAGTTGCATTTTGCCATAGTTTAATTACAAGGTTTAATTATGAATGAATTAGGGTAGGGTTGGGGTCTTATTTATAGGATTAGAAAGTGTTTTAGGCCCTTAGATTAACCCTAGATTAGATTAGGACCCTTAGATTTCGGAACCCTCTAGAACATAGCCCTAGACTCAGCCAAGACCAAACCTGGTGCACCCAGACCAGCAGGGCCGACACCCTGTGTCGACACCCCTGTCGACAGGGCTGTCGACACCCCTGTCGACACCCCTGTCGACATGGCTGTCGACACGGGGCTAGGCGGGAATTTTCCCCCCCTTTCCTCTTTTGGCTCCAAACTTGTTTTTCAAATCTGAAATTTAAATTTAAATTTCCTAAAACCTCTTTGGGCCATAACCGGGCCGTACGGACTCCGATTCTCGAAAACTCGGACTCTATTTCGCGTATTTTTCCGAGACGAACGCAATGACGCAGCCCGTTTCCCCTGGTTCTTCCATCTGAGATTAATTATACTTTAATTTCTAACCATTAGCGTTAATTGAAATTCGGGGTGTTACATTGACCCGGGAGTCGACACACCTCTAAGGTGGGTCGACCCGCAAGCTTCCAGATCTTAGAAATTAAGTGGCGAAGCCTTTCAGCTTCGTTGCTTTATTTATTCCTTCCCCACCGAAACAACCGAACCCAATTTTCCCCCAGCCTTCCAATAGCCGCCACCGCTCCAAAACTCCACTGTTTCTCGAAAACTTGTTACCAAATCAAAGCCCTCGACCTTCTCTATCTAAATTTACACATCTTTGTCACAAATTTGAAGAAAAATCACCTGCCACCTAAACCCTCTTTGGCCGCCCAATATCCCCAATTAAACCCCCAGGAGATCGCTTGGTGCCGTAACCGCAAGAGTATAGTGCAAGCCCATGCGAGATCTAGTGAATATCAGATATTGCTTGAGAGACCCATCAAGTTTATAGACTTTATTAGCACTCCTTTGGGCTGTCATTTCATAATGCGAGGTTATAAGATATTCTAGACCATAATACAGTAAAATGGACTGCTTATCCAAGGTTAGTACGTCTTTCAAATCAAAATTATAGAGACGAAAATGGTGAGGTGGTCTTTGAGTCTGAGGTGAAGGGGACACAGATTTTGTTTACTAAGAGTTAGTTTGGGGAGATGCCTAGTATCAATGGAGATGGTTTACACCTAGAGAGAGTAGAGATCACTAGTTTGGCTGTGTTAGGTAGGATTATTGTGGATGTTGAGAACAAAACTTGGGAGATGGCGCTTTTATGCCCATTGGCTTGGGTGGTTATATGCATTTTGTAGTATAAAATGGCTAATAAGACAGGCAGTTTTGACAGGATTACTCCTATGGTTAGACAAACTACTTATGTTGTTTTTGTCAGGCTTAAGGGTAACCGGAGAAGAGCAATTATAGAGTGTTTTTCTACTGCTTTAGACATGAGGCAGTCTACTATTCCATTTGAACATATTTGGACAGTATTGTTTAGATCGTATCAAATTCCTTTAGGGATAGAGAGTTCCATCATAGAGTTTCACCTACTTATTGATGCATCCACTTTGACTAGGATGCGTATTGACTTGGTCAAGCTTTAGGAGGAGAAGGCCAAGCTTAAGGAGCATAATGTTGAGTTTGGTGATATTAGTGAGGGTGGAGATGGAGAGGGACAGTTTGAGGGTAGTGATGCTGAGGATGTAGCTCACCAGGACTAGGAGGAGAACCAGCTTGAACCGGACGGTTTTCAGCATGAGGTACTGGTTGAGTATCAGCCAGAGGCTGGGTTCAGAGGCCAGTTTTCACCAGAGGAGGGACGGGTGCAGTACCAGGAGCAATACCAGTATTTTGATTCTCCAGTAGGGTATGAGCAGAAGATGCAGAGCAATACTAGGGAGGCGCTTGGTTTACCTAGTCATCATGGGACTCATGGCCAATACCGAGGTCATGAGATTTGAGGACAGTGCTTAGGTCTGTATCCGAGAGGCAGGACCAGTTAGCTAGGGAGCATCAGGATATCTTGCTTGGACAATAAGACATGGTCCGCAGACTGGTTGAGTTGTCCCAAACCCAGCAGCAGTCTCTACAGGTGATGTACGCGACCAAGCAGCGGTTTGAGCAAATGTAGCTTGAGATGCGGGATATGCACCTTGAGGTTAGGGAAAAAACTAGGTGCCAGGAGGAATGCTTAGGTGGGTTGGATTCTTTTCTCCGTGACATCTTTGGATCGGGACCCAGGCATCCATTTTAGGGATAAATGGTTGTTAGTGTGACTGCTTGTAGGACCTCTTTGTTTTAGGACTTGACTAACATTAGTAGTTTGACTTCTATAGTAAAAGCTTACATTTTGAACTTATGAAGTAGTGTTTTATTGTTGTTATAAACTTTGGTCTTATTAATGAAGATCTTGGTACATTTCTAAAAGTAATTGAGTAATAAACATAAATATTACCAGTAAATAGCATAAGCAAGGTTTCCTCAAAAGCGTTAAAAGGAACAAAGACTCAAAAAATTAATTTTTATGAAATTAGAAAGTTTGAAAAGTTGGTTAATAGGGTTTTGAATGCAAAAGTTGGATGAACCGTACTCTTACTTTGTCAGAGTGTGGGGAAAATTCGTTGAAAAAGGTATTTTTGGTTTTCAAAAATGTCGCATTCATATATAAATAACTAGTATAATTAGGATGTGACATCATGTTTTCAAAAAGTTTTTAAGAAAATTTCCTTCATATAGGAGGTACCTTTTAGAAATTCAGTGCATTCATACATTATTATGTTGTGTTACACCTTGCACAAGTGCACTGGTGGTTGGAAAATTGGATGTACACATAATGGTTGTGATTTATACGTGGAAGACCATCACTCCGTCATTATCAAATTTCGAGGACGAAATTTCCTAAGGAGGGGAGAATGTAACATCCTGTATTATATATTAATAATAAATGAGAATATTGATATTTTATGGTTTTAGAATTAAGCCCCAAAACATATACCATGAAGTTCGTGGCAATCTTCTGATTCATTTTGGTGCATGGAATGTCCAAACCATAGCACGTATGCAAAAGTTATTAATGAATTAATAATTAGATATTGTATGTATATTGTTGACGTCAAAAGTTGGTCTAGTGACGATCAACCCTAAACATGTGTTAAACACACATGAGAATATTCAAATTCAAGAAAAATGTATCAAACACAGAGGACACAATATTTTATAGTGGTTCGGCTTGAAACAAGCCTACGTCCACTTATAATCTTTGTTTATACTGTCCATTATTGGTTACAGTGATTTTTCAGTAGAAGAATGTAGAGAAAGAAGAGATCTAAACACAATATCCTTATGTTGTACTTAGAATATAAGACGTTTTATTTTGGGATATCGAGTACAAAGCTTTTAGTAGTGGATTTCAGACTTCTTTTCCATTTCGGGGACCCGGAAAATCTGAACCAATTTAAAATTTTTAAATTGGCTAAAATAGTGGATTTTAAATATTTAAAATAAATATTTTAAGTAATAACGATGAAAATTAAGTTCGAATCGACATTTGAAAACGAATATAATTAATTCTAATTATAAAGAAGGCCTGAAATGGCGCGGTAGTTTCAAAATTTGAATTAAAACTTTGACTGACTGTACCGGGTGCAAAACAAAACGGATTTGAGTGAAACCAAAAATATTTAAATCTGTTAGTGAATACATTTCTAACGAATTTGAAAAATCGAAGTTTCATAGCGGAAAGCAAAAGTTATGGCCAAATGAATTTTCAGAAAGGTCACTATGGAATTTATATAGCACGTGAAAATGGCCATTTTGCAAACGACCTCGGAATTCGACGAAACCATTTTTGTTGGATCCAGGATGTTAAACTATTGCTAGGTTCCAAATTTCATAATTTTTGAAGTTAATATGTGAGCGTGGCAAAGGAAAATGTGTTTGGTCGATTTCTGTTAAATTGGATCGACCAGAAATGGGCCATTTTTCAAACAGTCTCAGAATTCGACGAAACTAGTTTTGTTGGGACCGTATCGTCAAAACATAGCCAGATTTATTTTTCTGGAATTTTTCGAATCAGTGTGTGACCCCGGCAAATTGAAATGTACGTTCAAATCAAATATTGAATGTTTTATATTTTAATTTGAATGAAAAATGACTGAAACAGTCGAATAGGCCTACGAAACATATCCCATTGTGTTCGGAATGGGGGTAAAACGCTGGGGACGACAGTCGTTGGGTTTGGATTGGAGTTCGTAAGGTCAAAGTGGTATTTTCCAATTTAAATAACCATGGGCCAATCATATTTTTTCTTTATTATTTTAAAAATTCGGAAAACTGATTTTCTCTCTCCCCGACAGTCGATTAAAGGTGGAACCCTCTTCCTATCTTCTCTCCTCGATTTCTTCAAATCCGCTTAATAAAAACCCCTGCCTCTTTGGAGAATTTTGTAGTGCTCGAGAAGATCTTCAAATCCATATATAATTTGGATTTTTTCGTTGTGTGGTTTGGGAGAATCGGCGCCGGGAAGTTGCGCCATTCCAACCGCCGCCGCACCCGATTCCGACCATCGAAATAGCCCCACCTCCTGGTGCACGTGCGCCTCTCCTAGCTCTACGCTGTGGTGTTGGCCAATCGTTCTGAAGTTGCACGGATTTCGAGAAATGTGCAAACCTAGTTTCGAACCAAAATGCTGAGGTACGACTGAAAATTATATATACTATATTATAGTAGTTTAAAGCGCTATGGTTTTT
Organism: Allium sativum; assembly: GCA_030737875.1. Classification (NCBI taxonomy): domain Eukaryota; kingdom Viridiplantae; phylum Streptophyta; class Magnoliopsida; order Asparagales; family Amaryllidaceae; genus Allium; species Allium sativum. Next base: position 158,799,820 of record CM060912.1, read on the forward strand.
GATTTCACTATAAAAATCATATCTTTTTCGTTTCTTGATGAAATTCAGTGAAACAAGAGACAACGGACTCATGTGGACGTCTTCTACATTCTAGAAGAGACCGCATATTTTTCTGAGCCTTCTGCTATTTTTGGTGGAGTGGAAGCCAATGTGAGATTTCTAATTTATAAACAATATGGAAAACGACGATGTATAAATTATATAGTCGATGTATGAGTTATATAAGCGTTGTACACCTCATGTATAAGCATTGTATAAGTTGTACGTTCGATATATAAGTTATATATGCATTGTAAAAATTATATATGTGTTGAAATAGAAGTGAAATGTTTATATATATATATATATATATATATACATATATATACGCCCCTCGTCCACAAACCATGGACGATATTTATTGGTTGTGATTGGTGTGAAAATTGGTTGATTACGAATGGTTGATTAGAATTGTTTCTGGTTGAAATTGATTGATTGTGGTTGAAAAATACCCGTTTGCGGTTGAGAAATATTTGGTTGAAACCACATAGGATTAGTTTGTGGAAATGAAAAAAAAAATATACATGCCGCCTGCGTGCGAACTAGATGCATGATTCCCCATTGTCAAAAGCTGCGAGGCTTTAAGGTAGTGCGAGGAGCCATACTAGGGACGGCCCCGGTTTTAACTACCCTGCCGTTATGCTGCCGAAATTTTGAATAATATTCATGTGTTAGAATTATTTTCATATATTGAATAACCTTCATGTGTTGAATAGAAATTCATTCGTTGAATAGAAATTCATGTGTTGAATGGTATTCGTGTTTTGAACAAATTGTTTTAACAATAAAAATCACATTTTTACTCTATGTATACAAACTATAGAAAACCTTCATGTGTTGAATCGATATTCATTCGTTGAATAGAAATTCATTTGTTGAATGGTATTCATGTTCTGAATAAATTGTTTTAACAATAAAAATCACATTTTTACTCTATATATACAAACTATAGAAAACCTTCATGTGTTGAATCGAAATTCATTCGTTGAATTAAAATTCATGTGTTGAATGGTATTCGTGTTTTGAATAAATTGTTTTAACAATAAAAATCACATTTTTACTCTATATATACAAACTATAGAAAACCTTCATGTGTTGAATCGAAATTCATTCATTGAATTGAAATTCATTCATTGAATTGAAATTCATGTGTTGAATGGTATTCGTGTTTTGAATAAATTGTTTTAACAATAAAAATCACATTTTTACTCTATATATACAAACTATAGAAAACCTTCATGTGTTGAATCGATATTCATTCGTTGAATAGAAGTTCATGTGTTGAATGGTATTAGTATTTTGAAAGAAATTGTTTTATCATAAAAATCCTATTTTTATCATCATTATGAACTATATAAAATAATCTTGTTTTGAAATAAATTGTTTTATAATAAAAATCATATTTTTATTACCTATATGAACTATATAAAATATTCGTGTTTTGAATAAATTGTTTTAACAATAAAAATCACATTTTTACTCTATATATACAAACTTTAGAAAACCTTCATGTGTTGAATCGAAATTCATTCGTTGAATTGAAATTCATGTGCTGAATGGTATTCGTGTTTTGAATAAATTGTTTTAACAATAAAAATCACATTTTTACTCTATATATACAAACTGTAGAAAACCTTCATGTGTTGAATCGATATTCATTCGTTGAATAGAAATTCATGTGTTGATTGGTATTCGTATTTTGAAAGAAATTGTTTTATAATAAAAATCCTATTTTTATCATCAATATAAACTATATAAAATAATCTTGTTTTGAAATAAATTGTTTTATAATAAAAATCATATTTTTATTAACTATATGAACTGTATAAAATTATCATGTTTTGAAATGGATTGTTTTACAATAAAAATCACATTTTTACTGTATACATGAGTTGTTAAAAATAGTGAAGTGTCGAAGTGAATGTTTGTTGGATAAAAATATCATTTTTGTCAAATGTATGAAAAGAATATAGTTTTGAAATCAAAGAATCGATATATATATATATATATATATAGGATTGAAATATATCGAATAGTGAAGCTGCAGTTCGTGTTTTGAAACCATGATTTCAAACGATTATACGGGAGATCCGACCATCGGATTTTCCCGAAACCGAAACCGTTGGGTTCGCTTTGGAAATATCTTTCCAACGACACCAACTTTGTGAGGATCCAACGGTTGGATTGTCTGGAAAGTTTAATTCAAATCTGAAGAAAAACAGCGCCTGAATCGAGTATATTTATACCATATATAAATATAATTATATTTAATCGAATAACGACGCTGTAGTTCGTATTTTGAAATCGAAACTTCAAACGATTATACTGGGAGATCCGACCGTCGAATTTTCCCGAAACTGGAACCGTTGGATTTGTTTTGAAAAGATCTTTCTAATGATATAAATTTTGTGAAGATCTAACGGTTAGATTGTCAGATATGTGTAAATCAAATCTGAAGAAAAACAGCGCCACGACTGCGTTATGGCCCGAAGCGTCGTTTGAATAAATTGGCTATTTTAAAATAAATAGAAATAGCGATAAATCGTTATAAAATATTATAAATGATATGGATGTGAAATTTAGGAACTAACGGGAGGTTGGCTATGTCGAATAGTTTCCTGGATTTTAATCTGATGTTGGTTTCGGCCTCGGGGTTAATATTTAGGAAATCGTTCTCTTACTGATTTACGGTTAGTGAATAATGAATTGAAATGATGCGTATGTTGTGTTTGTGTAGCACTTGTTTATTATATACGCGAGTTGCTCAGAAAGACCGGGTTTATCCCATTCTGAATAACTGAATCGACGATAAGTAATCGAAGATGAAGACGGTGGTCGAAGACCGGAAATCTTCACCTCGTTTGGTTGGTAACTAATGTCTTGATTGGGAGGCATCCCGAAATATGGATAATGAGTGGTGATCGTCCAGACGTACGTGGAGATCGATGGGTTCGCGAGGTATATAGTGCCTCCGGTTTCGTTCAGACCCAGAACGGACTTGCAAATGGACGTTGTGTCTGACATTGGAATTTATTCTGTGCGATTGATAGCCGTTAGTTGCATGGTGTGAATTGCCTGTGTGGCATGCTAAGATGCAGTGATCAGGGCTTCTGTTGAAAAGCAAAGTCTTGTGGTTGATGACCAAAGTACCGCCTGTATGGCGTAGCTTTGTGTATAACGTGAATTCGTTAGCCTCACACCCCGGTATGAACCAGAAATGGGAGAAAGGACCTCCGGGAGGACATGCGTTTCTTTCTAGTTAGAGGTGGTGTCGGTGCTTAAACTGGCTGACATTTATAATATTTTTCACCTATGTGGTTGTTGCTGTTGCGAGGCGTCTCAGTTATATCGGTCGATCCGGGACCGATGGAGTCATTCGTTGGCTCATTGACGCCCCAAAGGGCGGGGAAACGCAGTGTTCAGGCATAATAATCCACATTGATGGACCAGCCCTGATGATCCAAGGGGTAGTTGCGGCTGTTCCTGAGACACGGGCTAGAGCGTCTCGAATTCGGTGAGGACTATCTTTTGCCTTGGTTCATGACGGAAATCTAATTTCCAAATACGTGACTGTGCGGTTTTGATTGCGTGTATATATATATATATATATATATATATATATATATATGGCGACATGATATATGGTACCCATGCCGTCTCTGATTGATAGTTATGATTGAAATTGTTTTTGAAACCTATAAACACTAGTAATAATATCAAATGATTTTGTCTTATTTGTATCAAGCATATTTTGGCCATTATAAGGTAAAACTCTATCCTCCAGTTTGCGTTGCATTGTATGATGGGAACTGAGTCTTATAATGGCGTTATTTTTATAAAAAGCATTGCGATGTTTAAAAAAATGATTTGTTTTAAAGCACTGGCAATCCGATGGAGTAAACCCGTTCCACGAAAGTGGCGTGGTCCTCTGATTAGCCATATTATAAACGTATTAAGAAGATTTCTCATACCAGTCCCATGACTGACTTGTAGTTTGTTTCACTTTCAAACTCGGGTGCCCCTTTTTCTACACGGGCAGCCTTGTATTTAGGTTTTAGCTGGCTTTCTCTGGATAGCTGGAGCTGAAGATGGATTCTATCATTTATCTTTTTTTATGCTGTTCAGCTCCTATTGTACATATCTTGTTTGTTTTCCGCTGTAGACATTTATGTATAGCTGAACTGTATTTGTGCTAAGTAAGATCCTGTATACTGTGTAACTCTGATGATTACGTTTATCCAGTGTATTATTTGTTCATTATCTGGTGAATTTATTTATTTCTGTTATGCTATTATCTGTTTATGTGTTATATTCCAAAGATTACCCTTGTCACCGTCAGTGCGGGATTTGGGGACGTCACATTGTGGTATCAGAGCTTTGGTTAAGCATAGTTCTGGAATATAACATATTAATGAACTCGTCAGAAATAGAACCAGTTGCGTTCTAGGACGAGTAACTCATTACAGGTAGGATCAGTAATATCCTAGTATGAGTAGCAGAATGAAATAACACCTCTATAGATACATTTACATTCAAGTATATGTTTATATGCTTTAAGATATCTTTTCTGTGACCTGACACTTGATCTGCTATTTGCAGAAGTACTAGAAAATGAGTGCCAGAAACCGAAGAAATAATACTGACCCGGATATAGAAGCTCTATTTATGAAATATAGAAATCTAGGTGGAAAACCGTTCTCGGGCAAAGAATCTATTATGAAAACCCAAGCCTGGATTCGTTCGGCTGAGAAAATCTTTGAAGGATTAAAGCTGAGAGATGATCAGAAAAGATTATTGGCGTCTTGGGCACTCAAAGACGAAGCTTTGTTCTGGTGGGATTCAGTTATTAAGGATAATCCAGAAGGTGATATCACCTGGGACAGATTCAAAGTGATTTTCCTGGAAAGATTTACTCCTCCTGAAGCGATTGAGCGACTATGTGATGAATTTTCTTATCTGATACAAGGTGATATGACCATTCCAGAATGTCATAAGAAATTCAATGAACTTTCTCACTTTTCCCCTCATCTAATTCAAAATCCGAAGAGGAAGAATTTGAGATTTATCAACGGGCTTCAAAGAAAATATCATAACAGTGTAATGAGGATTGTGAAGCTTCCTTTTTTCTAAAATGATATACATGGCTTACCAGTACGAAGATCTAGACAAGAAAGGTATGTTACGCTACGAAGAGGAGGTCAGTTCTAGTAATAAAGTTGAGTCTGAAACTGATCGTCCTGAGGCCAGTACGATGTCTGAGGTCAGTAAGAAGGCTAAAGTCAATCGGAAAAGGGCTAATTCTGTGAAAGCACAAGTAAAGACCGCCACTTGCTCTAACTGTCATCTGAAAGGGCATTTGTCGATAAACTGCGGACCCTTAAAGAAGCGATTAAAAGGTGGACTACAATCCAAGGAGGGATTTCAAGAGAATAGAAAATGCAATCTCTGCCATCAGGCTGGTCACGTAAAGCAAGATTGCTGGCAGTTGAAAAAGACTGAAATAGTTCAAGTGAATGAAGTAGCAGAAACTTCTGAGCCCTCAGCTAGTCAGGAAAGGCCAAATGTTTTAGAAGGCACGCTTACTGTCAAAGATATTCCCATTAAAGTACTGTTTGACACCGGCGCGTCGCGAAGCTTTGTTGCAAAGAATGCGGTTAAGAAACTAGACTTGAATTTGAAGAAGCTCAAAGAACCAATGACTGTCCATAATCCGGTTGGGGGTTCCCTCGATCTCAGTTGGGTGTGTGGAGTGCCGGTTTCTTTTTCTCGTTATCGGTTCCCTGCTATCGCGGTCGTCATGAATTTTACAGAGTTTGATCTTATCTTGGGGTTAGACTGGTTGACTAAATATGAAGCTGAGGTTAAATGCGCCGACAGAGTCGTTAAGGCGAAGATTAAATCCGGTGATCATATAACTATTCCCTGTGAAGGTCAGAATTCTAATAGAAAAGACTTCTGGGCAGCTCTCGATGTTTCTACAGCCCAAATAGAAGATATCCCTGTAGTCACAGAGAATATTCCCAACCTCATCAAAGATATTCCAGTCATAAAGAATTATGCGGATGTGTTCGAAGAAGTTGTTCGCTTACCTCCGTAGAGGGAAATTGGTTTCAAGATCGCTTTGATTCCGAATGCAAGGCCGGTAGTTCACGCTACTCGAAGAATGTCTTTGAAAGAGAAAGAGGAATTAGACAATCAAACTCGACAGCTAGTATGGAAGGGTCTGATAAGGCCTAGTTTCTCTGATTGGGGTGCAGCAGTGGTGTTTGTCCCAAAATCTAACGGTACTCTACGGTTATGTGTGGTTTATCTTGATCTGAACAAACAAACAATAAAGAATAAATATCCATTGCCGCGAATCGATGATTTATTAGATCGTTTGAATGGGGCACAAGTATTTTCAAGGATGGACCTAGCTACAGGCTTCCATCAACTTCGAGTTGCCGAAGAGTGTGTTCCTATGACAGCATTCAGAGGTCCAGACTTATTCTATGAGTGGTTAGTAATGTCGTTCGGCTTATGTAACGCTCCAGCATACTTTGTCGATTTGATGAATAGAGTGTTCAGAGGGGTCCTGAATAAGTTTGTTCTGGTTTTTATCGATGATATTCTAATCTTCTCTAAATCAAAAGCCGAACATGAAAAGCATTTGGAACAGGTTCTAGAAATTCTAAGGAATGTATTGAAAGTCAAACTGTCCAAATGTATGTTTTGGAAAGATGAAGTGAAATTTCTAGGCCATGTCGTATCGAAAGAAGGAATTGCTGTGGATCAAAGTAAAATCACAGCTATTCAAAATTGGAAACATCCTAGTACTCCTACAGAGGTTCGTAATTTTCTTGGATTGGCTAGTTATTACCGGAAGTTCGTTAAAAACTTTTCGAAGATATCTGGTCACTTGACGAAGCTAACAAAGAAGCGCTCAAAATTCAAATGGACTCCAGAATGTGAAGAGGCTTTTGAAGAGCTAAAGTTAAGATTAACGACTACTCCAGTGTTAACCATCATCGATGGCAATCAGGATTTAAAAGTCTAGACAGATGCCTCTAGAGAGGGCCTTGGTGCAGTGTTAATGCAAAGGGGACAAGTGATTTCTTATGCTAGCCGTCAGCTGAAGCTACATGAAAAGAACTACGTCACTCGTGATCTTGAGTTATTGGCTATAGTATTCTCTTTGAAAATCTGGAGACACTATCTTCTGGGTGAGAAATTTGAACTGTTTACAGATCACTAGTCGCTAAAGTATCTGTTCACCCAGAAAGACTTGAATCCGAGGCAGCAACGTTGGCTGGAGTTTCTTGCAGCATATGACTTTGAGATTCTATACACTCCAGGGAAAGCCAATGTTGTGGCCGATGTGTTAAGACGAAAGAATGAGATGATCGCCAGTTTTATTATCATGACTTCATTAATAGATAAAATATCTGCTCTTCAGAAGGATGATCACTTCATTCAGAAGATCAGAGAGATAATTCAGAAAGGCGAACCCTCGAGTTTTCAAATTGATAATGATGGGGTTTTAAGGCTAAAAGGTCGAATCTGTGTTCCTAACATTTCTGAGCTCCGAAAGGAAGTGCTGGATGAATGCCATAAGTCAAAACTTAGTATCCATCCGGGAGTAAGCAAAATGTATAATGACATCAAACGCACTTTCTGGTGGAAGTCGATGAAGAGGGACATTTCTTTATATGTTAGCCGATGCCCTACTTGCCAACTAGTCAAAAGCGACCAACAGAAACTGGCTGGATTGTTGCAACCGCTGGACGTTCCAGATTGGAAGTGGGAACATATTTCCATGGACTTCATAGATGGTTTGCCCAGAACCAGGAAAGGAAATGACAACATTTGGGTGATCGTAGATCGCTTCACGAAGACCGCACATTTCCTACCTGTCAGATCAAACAGAACTGCTCAGAGTCAGGCATAGATATACTTCAAGGAAATCGTTAGACTGCACGGAGTGCCGATCAGTATAGTTAGTGATAGAGATCCAATATTCACTAGCAAATTCTGGGAGGCATTTCAAGTAGAGCTGGGAACGAAGCTGAACTTAAGCACCGCCTATCATCCTCAGACAGATGGTCAGACTGAGAGGGTGAATCGTATACTAGAAGATTTATTGCGGGCTTGTGTTCTCAATTTCGGTGGATCATGGGAAGACCATTTACATTTGGCAGAGTTCTCGTATAACAACAACTACCAGGCGAGCCTGACAATGTCGCCATTCGAAGCATTATATGGTAGACCGTGCCGATCTCCTGCTTGTTGGGTCGAACCCGGTAATAGACTTGTATTGGTACTAGATATGATCCGCGAAGCTGCCGACAAAGTCGATTTCGTTAAGAAACGATTACTCGCCGCTCAAAGCCGACAGAAGAGCTATGCCGATAAAAGAAGAAGAGATATATCATTTGATGTTGGCAACTATGTATATTTGAAAGTATCACCGAGGAGAGGAGTGATTCGCTTTGGCAAAACTGGAAAATTAGCGCCCAGATTTATTGGTCCATTCGCTATACTAGAACGGATTGGAACTCTCACTTATAGAATTAAATTGCCTGATTGGTTGCCTGGAGTACATTATGTATTTCACATATCTCAACTTCGAAAGCACGTTCATGATCCAGACTTGATCGTGGAAGAAGCAGTGCAACAGGGTATTGAAATTACTCCAGAATTGGCTGTGAGAAGAGAACCGCTAAAGATCATCAACAAAGAAACCAAAGAGCTAAGGAATAAGAAAGTTCACTTAGTCAAAGTGCAATGGAGTGGAGATCCGCGAGATTGTACTTGGGAAACTGAGGAGAGCATTCAGAAAGCCTATCCTAAGTGTTGAGTAGACATCTCTGATTGACTCCGGTGCAAGGTACATTTACCGTACTTTGCATTACCAATTAGTTCTCTACTCTGTTGTTATTTTCTTTCCATGGATGTGCACTTTTAATTCTATAGTCTGAATGGTTTTTAAAGAGTATAGAAATTGATTAGTATATTTTTGAAAAGTTAAAAACAATTTGATTGTTGTTTGTGTTGTGTGATAGTAGATTTGATTAATTAAATTATTAAAACGATAGTTAATTTAATCAATAATAGAATGAATGATAGAAATTATTCGATTAAATCACACATTGAACTGATTTAAAAATAGATAGAAATATATACATGTGCATATATATGTTTGAACAGGTAAATGGATAGATGTTGAGTAAAGATTTTATTTTCATGCCCGACAAATAGGTAAACCTTAATGAGTTGGATGCGAAATATTATTATATCAACTCCTGTGAATGCCATTGGATTCGGAGTGCTGGTTATTCTGTGTGTAATAATAAACGTCGCCATAGGATAGTAACAATTAATTTTGAACTACACTACATGGCATACTTCTTGAAGATAGGCATACTTCATCATATACCACATAAGCATTTGGAGCTTGTGTGACAAGGTTGGAGATTTATCATACGAGCGAGAGGCTTGTATGGCGATGACTATATTTTACAGGTTGAACTGATGACTGATATAACCATATAAAAATGTAACGATAAATTGCCAGATTAATAAAAAAACCACACGGGTCTGGAGTTGACAATAATCACGTCTCTCTAGTCATTAGATACGGCACATGGATTATTTATTTCCCCTACGGGACGACGTGACGAGAATTTATTCTCTGGAGCTATTAAAATACACACTCCCTCAGGCTTTGACAGGGTGACGAGAATTTATTCTCTGGAGTTATTATCTATACACGCTCCCCTATGAACACAAGATTATATCACTATAAATATGTGTATGCTTTATAGGATTTATTGGGTACCTAATATGGCCCAATAAATTTCCAAACCCCTCCCCGTAAAAAGGAGGTTAAGGGGAAATTTTTCGAAAATTCCGGGTGTTAGCCAAATTTTCGAAGAATTTGAAAATTCTCAGAAACTGAAAAGTTTGAGAATGGAAGCCAGATTGAACGTAGAGGAGATTAATCAAACCACTTTCGACTTTGTTCCTTTTCAGGGACGAAAAGTTTTAAGTGGGGGAGATTGTAACGATCCGGAAAATCTGAACCAATTTAAAAGTTTTAAATTGGCTAAAATAGTGGATTTTAAATATTTAAAATAAATATTTTAAATAATAATGATGAAAATTAAGTTCGAATTGACATTTGAAAACGAATATAATTAATTCTAATTATAAATAAGGCCTGAAATGGCGCGGTAGTTTCAAAATTTGAATTCAAACTTTGACTGACTGTACCGGGTGCAAAACAAAACGGATTTGAGTGAAACCAAAAATATTTAAATCTGTTAGTGAATACCTTTCTAACGAATCTGAAAAATCGAAGTTTCATAGCGGAAAGCAAAAGTTATGGCCAAATGAATTTTCAGAAAGGTCGTTATGGAATTTATATAGCCCGTGAAAATGGCCATTTTGCAAATGACCTCGGAATTCGACGAAACCACTTTTGTTGGATCCGGGATGTTAAACTATTGCTAGGTTTCAAATTTCATACTTTTTGAAGTTAATGTGTAAGCGTGGCAAAGGAAAATGTGTTTGGTCGATTTCTATTAAATTGGATCGACCAGAAATGGGCCATTTTTCAAACAGTCTCAGAATTCGACGAAACTAGTTTTGATGGGACCATATCGTCAAAAAATAGCCAGATTTATTTTTCTGGAATTTTTCGAATCAGTGTGTGACCCCGGCAAATTGAAATGTACGTTCAAATCAAATATTGAATGTTTATATTTTAATTTGAATGAAAACTGACTGAAACAGTCGAATTAGCCTACGAAACATATCCCATTGTGTTCGGAATGGGGGTAAAACGCTAGGGACGACAGTCGTTGGGTTCGGATTGGAGATCGTAAGGTCAAAGTGGTATTTTCCAATTTAAATAACCACGGGCCAATCATATTTTTTCTTTATTATTTTAAAAATTCGGAAAATTGATTTTCTCTCTCCCCGACAGTCGATTAAAGGCGGAACCCTCTTCCTTTCTTCTCTCCTCGATTTCTTCTAATCTGCTTAATAAAAACCCCTGCCCCTTTGGAGAATTTTGTAGTGCTCGAGAAGATCTTCAAATCCAGATATAATTTGGATTTTTTTGTTGTGTGGTTTGGGAGAATCGACGCCTGGAAGTTACGTCGTTCCAACCGCCGCCGCACCCGATTCCGACCATCGAACTGGCCCCAACTCTTGGCGCACGTGCGTCTCTCCTAGCTCTACGCTGTGGCGCTGGCCGATCGTTCTGATGTTGCGCGGATTTTGAGAAAAGTGCAAACCTAGTTTCGAACCAAACTGCTGAGGTACGGCTGAAAATTATATATACTATATTATAGCAGTTTAAAGTGCTACGGTTTTGATTTCACTATAAAAATCATATCTTTTTCGTTTTTGGAAAAAAAATCAGTGAAATAAGAGACAGTGGACTCGTGTGGACGCCTTCTACATTCTAGAAGAGACCGCATATTTTTCTGAGCCTTCTGCTATTTTTGGTGGAGTGGAACCTAATGTGAGATTTCTAATTTATAAACGATATGGAAAACGATGATGTATAAATTATATAGTCGATGTATGAGTTATATAAGCGTTGTACACCTCATGTATAAGCGTTGTATAAGTTGTACGTTCGATATATAAGTTGTATTTGCGTTGTAAAAATTATATTTGTGTTGAAATAGAAGTGAAATGTTTATATATATATATATATATATATATAGATATATATATATATACGCCCCTCGTCCACAAACCATGGACGATATTTATTGGTTGTGATTGGTGTGAAAGTTGGTTGATTACGAATGGTTGATTAGAATAATTTGTGGTTGAAATTGATTGATTGTGGTTGAAAAATACCTATTTGTGGTTGAGAAATATTTGGTTGAAACCACATAGGATTAGTTTGTGGAAATGAAAAAAAAAATATACATGCCGCCTGCGTGCGAACCAGATGCATGATTCCCCATTGTCAAAAGCTCCGAGGCTTTAAGGTAGAGCGAGGACCGTACTAGGGACGACCCAGGTTTAAACTACCCCGCCGTTATGCTGCCGAAATTTTGAATAATATTCATGTGTTAGAATTATTTTCATTTATTGAATAACCTTCATGTGTTGAATAGAAATTCATTCGTTGAATAGAAATTCATGTGTTGAATGGTATTCATGTTTTGAATAAATTGTTTTAACAATAAAAATCACATTTTTACTCTATATATACAAACTATAGAAAACCTTCATGTGTTGAATCGATATTCATTCGTTGAATAGAAATTCATGTATTGAATGGTATTCGTGTTTTGAAAAAATTGTTTTAACAATAAAAATCACACTTTTACTCTATATATACAAACTATAGAAAACCTTCATGTGTTGAATCGAAATTCATTCGTTGAATTGAAATTCATGTGTTGAATGGTATTCGTGTTTTGAATAAATTATTTTAACAATAAAAATCACATTTTTACTCTATATATACAAACTATAGAAAACCTTCATGTGTTGAATCGAAATTCATTCGCTGAATTGAAATTCATGTGTTGAATGGTATTCGTGTTTTGAATAAATTGTTTTAACAATAAAAATCACATTTTTACTCTATATATACAAACTATAGAAAACCTTCATGCTTTGAATCGATATTCATTCGTTGAATAGAAATTCATGTATTGAATGATATTCGTATTTTGAATGAAATTGTTTTATAACAAAAATCCTATTTTTATCATCAATATGAACTATATAAAATAATCTTGTTTTGAAATAAATTGTTTTATAATAAAAATCATATTTTTATTACCTATATGAACTATATAAAATATTCGTGTTTTGAATAAATTGTTTTAATAATAAAAATCACATTTTTACTCTATATATATACAAACTATAGAAAACCTTCATGTGTTGAATCGAAGTTCATTCGTTGAATTGAAATTCATGTGTTGAATGGTATTCGTGTTTTGAATAAATTGTTTTAACAATAAAAATCACATTTTTACTCTATATATATACAAACTATAGAAACCTTCATGTGTTGAATCGATATTCATTCGTTGAATAGAAATTCATATGTTGAATGGTATTCGTATTTTGAAAGAAATTGTTTTATAATAAAAATCCTATTTTTATCATCAATGTGAACTATATAAAATAATCTTGTTTTGAAATAAATTGTTTTATAATAAAAATCATATTTTTATTACCTATATGAACTATATAAAATAATCGTGTTTTGAAATGAATTGTTTTACAATAAAAATCACATTTTTACAGTACACATGAGTTGTTCAAAATAGTGAAGTGTCGAAGTGAATGTTTGTTGGATAAAAATATCATTTTTATCAAATGTATGAAAAGAATATAGTGTTGAAATCGAAGAATCGATATATATATATATATAAATAGGATTGAAATATATCGAATAGTGAAGCTACAGTTCAAGTTTTGAAACCGTGATTTCAAACGATTATATGGGAGATCCGACCATCGGATTTTCACGAAACCGAAACCGTTGGGTTCGCTTTGGAAATATCTTTCCAATGACGCCAACTTTGTGAGGATCCAACGGTTGGATTGTCTGGAATGTTTAATTCAAATCTGAAGAAAAACAGCGCCAGAATCGAGTATATTTATACCATATATAAATATAATTATATTTAATCGAATAATGACGCTGTAGGTCGTATTTTGAAATTGAAACTTCAAACGATTATACCAGGAGATCCGACTGTCGGATTTTCCCGAAACTGGAACCTTTGGATTCATTTTGAAAAGATCTTTCTAATGATATAAATTTTGTGAAGAACCAACAGTTAGATTTTCAGATATGTGTAAATCAAATCTGAAGAAAAACAGCGCCATGGCCGCGTTATGGCCCGAAGCGTCGTTTGTAAAATTGGCTATTTTAAAATAAATAAAAATAGCGATAAATCGTTATAAAATATTATAAACGATATGGATGTGAAATTTAGGAATTAACTGGAGGTCGGCTAAGTCGAATGGTTTCCTGGATTTTGATCTGATGTTGGTTTCGGCCTTCGGGGTTAATATTTGGGAAATCGTTCTCTTACTGATTTACGGTTAGTGACTAATGAATTGAAATGATGCATATGTTGTGTTTGTGTAGAACTTGTTTATTATATACGCGAGTTGCTCAGAAAGACCGGGTTTATCCCATTCTGAATAACTGAATCGACGATAAGTAATCGAAGATGAAGACGGTGGTCGAAGAGCGGAAATCTTCACCTTGTTTGTATGGTAACTGATGTCCTGATTGGAAGGCATCCCGAAATATGGATAATGAGTGGTGATCGTCCAGATGTACGTGGAGATCGATGGGTTCGCGAGGTATATAGTGCCTCCTATTTCGTTCAGACCCAGAACGGACTTGCAAATGGACGGTGTGTCTGACATTGGAATTTATTCTGTGTGATTGATAGCCATCAGTTGCATGGTGTGAATTGCCTGTGTGGCATGCTAAGATGAAGTGATCAGGGCTTCTGTTGAAAAGCAAAGTCTTGTGGTTGATGACCAAAGCACCACCTATGTGGCGTAGCTTTGTGTATAACGTGAATTCGCGAGCCTCACACTCCGGTATGAACCAGAAACGGGAGAAAGGACCTCAGGGAGGACATGCGTTTCTTTCTAGTTAGAGGTGTGGTCGGTGCTTAAACTGGCTGACATTTATAATATTTTTCACCAATGTGGTTGTCGCTGTTGCGAGGCGCCTCGGTTATATCGGTCGATCCGGGACCGATGGAGTCATTTGTTGGCTCATTGACGCCCCAAAGGGCGGGGAAACGCAGTGTTCAGGCATAATAATCCACATCGGTGGACCGACACTGACGATCCAAGGGGCAGTTGCGGCTGTTCCTGAGATACGGGCTAAAGTATCTCGAATTCGGTAAGGGCTATCTTTTGCCTTGGTTCATGACGGAAATCCAATTTCCAAATACGTGACTGTGCGGTTTTGATTGCATATATATATATATATATATATATATATATATATATATATATATATATATATATATGGCGACATGATATATGGTACCCATGCCGTCTATGATTGATAGTTATGATTGAAATTGTTTTTGAAACCTATAAACACTAGTAATAATATCAAATGCTTTTGTTTTATTTGTATCAAGCATATTTTGGCCATTATAAGGTAAAACTCTATCCTCCGGTTTGCGTTGCATTGTATGATGGGAACTGAGTCTTATAATGGCTTCATTTTTATATAAAGCATTGCGATGTTTAAAAGAATGATTTGTTTTAAAGCACTGGCAATCCGATAGAGTAAACCCGTTCCTCGAAAGTGGCGTGGTCCTGTGATTAGCCATATTATAAATGTGTTAAGAAGATTTCTCATACCAGTCCCATGACTGACTCGTAGTTTGTTTCACTTTCAAACTCGGGTGCCCCTTTTTCTACACGGGCAGCCTTGTATTCAAGTTTTAGCTGGCTTTCTCTGGATAGCTGGAGCTGAAGATGGATTTTATCATTTATCTTTTTTTATGCTGTTCAGCTCCTATTGTACATATCTTGTTTGTTTTCCGCTGTAGACATTTATGTATAGCTGAACTGTATTTGTGATAAGTTAGATCCTGTATACTGTGTAACTCTGATGATTACGTTTATCCAGTGTATTATTTGTTCATTATCTGGTGTATTTATTTATTTCTGTTCTGCTATTATCTGTTTATGTGTTATATTCCAAAGATTACCCTTGTCACCGTCTGTACGGGATTTGGGGATGTCACAGTTGTATACATAGGAAAAGATCCGTACTGAGGTGGCATGCGGTGTGGCATATCTCTTTTTCAAGCCTGGACACGTGCAGCCCGATCCAGAAGAGTAGTTGTAGGCGGTGGGCCTGGACTTACTATTGGTGAACATTTCTTCTTAGAAATCACGGTCTATGTGGAGCTCGACACTTTGTGTATGAAAAGTTGTGCTTGATTAAAGATAACCAGTTCTGTAGCCTCGAGAATAGGAATCCGTCTTTTAGCAAATCAATTTGATTTATTATTTTAATCCAACATTCTTTGTTTGACCCGACTCTTCAGGATTGACCTGACCGGTAGATCAACTTGTCTTCTCGGGGAGAGCCTTTATTTTCTGCGATGTTGTTTCAGGTCGACCTATGATCAGCCGACCTAAGATAAAAATCACTCCAGAAGGTCGGGAATGGGACGATGACTTGTTAGCAAGCTTTGACTTTGGGTTGACACGAGTTTTTGCCAAAAAGTTGGTCAATATATATATACACACACACATAACTGGAGCTTATAAATAAGATAATTATATTAAGTAAGTAAATTAATGTAATTAGTTGACGTTGAAACCGAAAATCAAAACAAAGAAGAAAACTCGTCTGGACCTAGGATGGGTCGACCCTTTTCTTACATGGGTTGACCCATGTGTGACCCGGGGGTCGACCCACCTTTAAGGTGGGTCGACACAGGGGTCAACCCAATTGGGTCAGATCTATTTTTAGATGACATGTTTTCTGTATTAAATGGTTTAGATTTTATTTGGTTAAATTAGACTTTCTCGTACACCTATTGTAGGGCCTACACTTCAATTCATATTTTCTGAGATGATGCCTAAGCTTTCCCATTTTCTTTCCTCTCCAAATATTTCAGAATTAGAAATAACTTAGACTTTAGGATACTCTGATTCAAGATTTGAAGATGAAAAATGTAAATCTACAACATAGGTGTTTAGATTTTTGATTAATGGGAGGTACGTTCTTCAATATAATTATTTCAGGTTTCTCTCCTTTCTTCTTCTTTTAGCAACAGTTTTGTGATAATGTGGTTGTGTTAATAATAGATTAAGTTAGAAAGGCCATGGAATAACATATCTCGATCAGATTCAAGGATTGGAAAGCTGTCAGGTGAGTGGATTTAAAATTATACCTTTTGAATAATGGTATTTTTATCTTTTGTGTTCCCCATTATTCTTAACATGTTAAATAACTATGAATTAATAGCAATAAGATTGATCTCATGTAATGTTGAGAATATACTGTTATACAAATTCATTATGCCAATCTTCCATTTAGATTAACAAAAACTATAATGCTGAAATCGCGAAATTTACAATAAACGTGAACATTGATGAAATTAACAGATTGGATATATTGTAAATTAAATTACAGTGAAACTAGGGATAATGGAAAAAGAATAGATGCTTTATTTGTAATGAATTAAAAATTGTAAACCACATCTAACTCGAAAAAAGGGGGAAGATTTAACGTATACTGAGTTAAATGGATTTGGGAAGACAATGATACATTTTCATAATGATAAAATTTATTAAGAATGTTTTTGCAAGAAAAGATACATGCATGTCCAAATGAAAGTAAAAGAAATAGCTTGCAACTACGTAACCTAATTTATGTGCATTATGGAAATGGGTCTTCATATCTTCCTAACAATCAATCTAATGAGATGTGTGATATATTTTATTGAAATAATGAAAACATACAAGAAATTAAAGAAAAGGACACTACAACGGTTAAGTTTGATTAATGCTAAAAGAACCAAGAAAATTGTGATGGAAGGGGAATACAACCTATTATAAGTAATTATGAGAATAAAATGTAATATAATAGGTAGGTCTGTCCTAAGGACAAGTAAGATGTATGAAATGAGTTATGATAAATGAAAAAGGAAACTTGGTAAATCTTAGTTAAGGGAACTAAGTTAACAAATACATAACAACAAGAGGTTGAGATAACAAGGTTATGATTAAATAAGAAAGAATAAGGTAGGCTCATTATTAATTGACATATAAATGAGAATTATGAAGTCTAATAAAGGGAATTAGTAATTAGTGGAATCCCGCTCCGATGGTATCTGACTAAATAAAGCAAGTAAACAATCATTTGCATGTTAGTGGATCTAGTAACTTGAGATAACAATGAAAAAGGGAACAATCAAGTTAATTAGCAACATAGTGAGTTACGACGAGCGCTTAATTAAAAGATTAGACATAGGGTTTAATAACACGTTTGCGTGATGCGCTTGGACAAGTCTGCACGTACGAATGTGAAGAACCCAATAAGGTAAATCATCATGGTGTCTAGAGGCACGAAAGGAACACGTCCATCTGATTATTCTATGTGATTGCTCTGTGGGACTAGAGTGACATGGCTTCCAAGGGACGTGGTAGGGTACTCCGTGGTGGTCCTCTGTTGCCGTACACGCTCAGGATGCACTCATAGAGGTGGGGGTATGCAAAATACCACCTAGTAGGTATACATTGACTGCAATGGTAGAGTTGGCAGCTAGTAGGCTGTAGCGGATGGTGTTACGTGATTCGGTGATTGACCTCGAGGGAGGTTGATCGGGACAAATTAAGGATAGTAATCATTGGGTACCAACCATCGGCAGTCAGTGGGATGCAGAAAGACTAGAGCTAAACCTAGAGACCATCGATCTTTCACTATCAAGACGTGGTTGAGGGACATGCCAAATTGGATGTTAGATTGGTTGTTAGTGATACGTCAGTTAGCTCTTGATGTAGTCTTTCACTAGTTGAGGGAGGGGCCGAGGTGGGTCCATAGCCATCATAAAAAGCAAACCATACTTGGATATATGTACTATAGGTCCTTTGAGCGAACTAATATAGATATGAAAAGCTCCCGACCTAGTTCTGTGCATTGGATGCGACCCTCCTACGAGACTCAAGGTACAGTAGACAGTACGTACGTGTGAGGGTCCAGGTACACGCATCGGTGGTTTATCACACACGTTATGGCAATACTCCGTATGCTTGCATGGCATAGGGATGATGGTTTTGTGTGATAATGTGGCATTATGATTTGGGTTTCTGTACGTTGTTCGGCATAAGATACGTTTCCATGGCATGGCGGTGGAAACCATGCGAGAAGGGTACTACGGGAAGTACCTTGATATGTTGAGGGTAGCTACATATATATTATGTTAGGTTGATCTACTAGGATGTAGGTGGGTACGGCGTGAGTATAGAACCCTGAGTGATGTTAATTCGTACAACCCAATAAATAAGATAACCTAACTGAGTGGCATATATTGGGTTATTTCAGAATGTATAATTTATCTGGTCACTAGAACTTTGTGTTCTTACCCCCTCATCATAACTTTGGATGCTGATTACAATATTATTACTCCGGTAAGGCTATATTTTATTATATTATATTTATCCATTTTGATGTGAGATGTTTACCGAGATATGATATATTTATTATCTCTTTCTTTTCTGCAGGATACCAAACAAGCCGACTCAAGCTTCGATAGATTGAATTCTTGAAAAAAAAAATAGTCCATCGAAATTCAGGTTGTTATAATAATCTCTAATGAGAAAATAATACTCAGGTAATAAAATCTTTCTGATGAGTATACACAATCACCTAATTTCAGTTGAATTGTGAAATGCTGTTAAGCAGTAATGGCTCTGATACCATGTTGAATTTTACAAATGATTTGAGAATTGTAATTGTAAGAAACAGAGATGTTTGGTGAATGTTGAACAAACAATCTGAAGCTTTATTGATTTGAGAATAAATGTTGTTTTCACAAGATACAGATAATGTACAGAGTTCAGCCTATATATATAGGCGAAATAAGGGAAAAAAATAAAAAACCATGGCCCATGGGACGAAATAACAACTTGGTAAACAAATTCTTAATGAAACACATGCAGAGCACGCAGAAGCAAAGGAACGGGTTAAAATAAATGAAAAGCCAATAGCAACTGCCATTTTTACCATGGATGGAGAGATGATAATCAACTTTTCTCTGTTCACGATCAATCAACATCTCAACTAGTTCTCTAAATCGCATACAACCTCTAAGCACGACTAAAGCTTTGGGAAGGGTAGATCTAGAAATCCCACTATAGGAAATTCGTCCCACAACAGGTGCTCTCATTTTGTAACAAGTCGAAAATTTCATTGAATATTTTAGAATATGTAATATATTTTAAATATTCAAAAAGCTTGTCTTTAGAGGGGTGCCTATAAATGGTGACAAGGAATTTCATTTCCTTCTTATTTGCTTTATCTTGCTTTGTTATGCTTCATTTTTTTCTTCGTTCTCCAAAGATTTTTTGCTTTTCTCTCTCTCCTCCATTCTTTCGTAATGCATGGGTACCCCTCTAGTGATCGCTCGACTCTATCAGACCTTATCTTTTCTTGGATCAGATCAGAGGTCCAACTACCCTTATTTTCTTCAACCTCATCTCCACAACACCCAACTTCTTGAAAAGCTTCTGACTTCCTCCTGACGTCACGCAGTTACTTTTTCAGGTAATTTCCTGTTCGCGAACTTTTCAACTGGTGGTCATGGTGATGTTCTTGAAGTCTGAAACCTTCGTGGAGCTTCAGGTAAGTAGAAACTCCTAGATGGCTGATTTGGTTCGCGTTTCGACGATTCTTCATCTGTGGTGGTATATGTTGTATATAACAGTGTTGTATACACAATTATAGGATTTTTGTTTGATGATAACAACCAAATATATTTTTATTATAAATGTGTTTGTTACTGTACTGTTTCATACACTTATCACATACAGGAATATAATATTTATATTTAATAGAATACAATTATACAGCAATCCAAACATTCACAATGTATTCTATTTGAATATAAAATTTTATTTCAACTTTCAAACAGTACAACTTTACAACTCCTCTATTTGTACACTTCACTGGTATATTTCATTTCATATATACATTTTTCATAGAAATACATTGCTCCACTACAGTTTACTCATACACTTCACATTCACTCATATACACTTTTTACACACTACTTCATCTTCTGTCTTGTATCTTCAGTCTTCTATCAGTCTTCACTACTCACAGTCAGTCCAGTCATCATCTGCTTACCTGTCACAATGAAACACACACACAGTACACTGCAACAAGAATATTTTTCTAAATTCTAGCGAATATATTTTTTTTATTTTGAAAATTTATTTGCCTCAGAATTTCGGTGTGTTTCTCATCATTTTTCTGACTCGATCTGATTTTCATATCCAACCGACTGTGTCTAGACAGCTTGTGATATTCACAGTGATACACTGTAAATACCACAAGGCAGACAACATATATATGTATAAACAGTGCAGGGACAGGAAAATTTGTCTGATGGCTGCATATACACACGTGCGTATATACACACGTGTGCACTGCCTCGCCAATCCAATGTGCAACTGAGGAGTAGCCACGTGGACCTGCTCGACTCAGTGCAACAGACAAGTCATATATGGACGAGCATCTCGAAAACAAAACATATATACACACACATATATATATATACACAGACGTGTATATATACATAAATGTATACGAGCAGTACTTATGTGCAGTTCAGTCATACAAGGAAGCAGCAAATGTAAGGAACAACTCAGGTTATGGTACAACAGTGATCAAGCATGCATGCTGAAAAATGGTCAAGACAGTTTCAGTCATGGTCGAGCCGCATCTCAACATCAATGGTAGAGCAATCATTCAACTTAAAGGCACAGTGGAACTGCTACAAATAAATCAAATGGTGCAACTCAGATTTCAAAATGGTCGAGCAAAACATGTATGCTCAAAGTACAACAAGCTGGGTCATGTAACATGCCAGAATGGTGCAGCTATATGGTTCAAATCAGCATGTACAATCAAGTTGCAGCAAAGTGTAGTGCAGCTATACATACGCATGGTACATGTCAAATGATGATGGTACATCATGGTGCATCAATATACAAGACTGGAGCAATATGCATGGACAATATGTTTAAATCAACACAGATGCAAGTGTGAAGTTAAAGGGGTCGAACAAAGAGTTTTAGTTATGAAAATAGTTTACTTGTCGGACCAGACTTAAGTAAACAAGCATGTCAAGAGAAGGATCAAGTGAGTTAACATGTTTTCAGCATAAGGGTAAAAGCATATACATAAAGGCAAAAGATGTTTGCATTTTTACAGCAATCAATCCAGGAAATCAAATCATGTATGGTTTATTTCAAAGGAGCAATTTCAGACACTTCGGGTTTAGGCAAGTGTTCATTTTAGGAACATATTCATTAGAGAATAAATTACTCAAGGGACCAGGGAAGCAGATTAATTGCAGCAGTACTCACAAGTGTAATCAGTACACAAACATGTGCATGGATTGATGAAACAATGTGGTCAAGCATAAGACAGCATCATCTCAAGATTGGAAAGCAAAATCACTGAAGAAATTTCATGGAAACAAATTGGAGACTTGCATATAAATCCTTCCAGTTTTCAACAAGTCATTGTTGGCAAGAAGCAATTTTTTTTCTGTTTCCAGAAAATGCAGTATTGTTTTAATGGCGGAGAAATGACCAAGCAAAACTACACATATATGAGCAAAAATCAAGCAAGATTTTTTTTTCCCAGAAATGCTGACATTTTTGTGGCAACAAATTAAAGCCAGGAAAACCATTTATATGTTTCCAGATTTAAGCCGAGGTGATTAAATCACACAAGAAAATGTTTTGGTAAGAGTTTAAATTGCAGGAAATCATACTTGGCAAGAAAATCAATTCGAGTCATTCAAGACAATTCATATATCACGCAACAATTTCAAAACCGAAGGAAATCACGCAGGCAACAATCAAGGAACCAGCCAAAAGAGGGAAACCGCAAACAATCAGCCAAGTGATTTATATCGAAATAAGAGAATATACGGATTTTAATAATCCTATAACTACACCAATCATCACTGGCAAACATCCATCGAAACCAGAAAACAATTCGAAAGAAATTCAAAGAGAAATAAGTCAGAGAGCTCACTTTTTAGGGTTTCGATAGAGAACAAATCCCAAATCGAAGTATCATAGAGCAACATAGTTTCGAGCATCAAAGAGAAATCCAGATCAACATCAACCGATCGATTTGAGGGAAGAAGAAACCCTAATCCCCAATTTGAGGCCGCCATTTTTGATTTCCAGAGCAAAAGAGAACGGGCTGAACTAATTTGAAAAGGGCCGGCCAAGAAATGAAAAGGAGCTTGGGCTTTGTTTTTTAAAAAGGGGATGACCCTTTATTACTAAACTCCTTTATCTTCTTTTAGGGTTTTTATTTGTTTAATTCATGTTGTATTTCATTTTTGTTTTGTAAACCGTCTCATGCAGTTTCTAGAATTCTGTAAAAATCTAGGGGAGAATCAGTTAGGGTGTTGACTGTCAGTTTCAGAGTCTGTAAAATCTGGGTTACTGGTTACGGGGTTGTAATCAGGAGAAATCTGATCGAGGGGATATCGGTCAGTCTACGGTTTTGAGCATAGGGTTAGAATAGGAGCGAGAGTCGCGAGTGTACATGGTCTTGTATGCGGGATCTGTTCTATCACCTAGTAGAAACCTTAGGAATGCAGCAGTAGGTAGGGTTTTGCCGAAGCTGGGTATCTCTGTGTGTTATTTTCTTTCTGCACTTTTATTTCTGCTGCGTTCTGTGATTTGATTATTATTTTAATATCCTGTCAGATTTTTAATTCAGTTAAAAATTGTAATTAACCCTATTCACCCCCCCTCTAGTGTTAATCTAGATCCAACAGTATATTTTTACCATTTGGGTATTCAATGTTCATTGTGTTGTCGTCTTGTTAGTAGATCTTGTAAGTCAGTTATGTTGTTTTGGGATGTTTTAGTACTTGTTGAGGTGCTTGGTTCTCTTTTAGATTTTGTTGGAGCTTGGCAATGTCATGTATGTAGTTTTATATGGTTATGTGGAAGAGACAATGATTTTTCCTTAATGTTTATGCTCAATTGGTTATTGCGCTAGCATTCAACGGCCATCCACGTGAATCTTTAGCTCAGACCTTGGCTGTTTTGTTCGGTGGACTAACTTGCCTAATCATTTCCTATAGTCATGCTACTTGGTTCAAGTTGTTGCTACTTTCTTATGGTATTTGTTGTGTGATGTTTTGGTAAAGGCACGTCCCTCAATGCATTCGATTTCATCACTTTGGTGATCTGCCTAGACGTATGGATCTTACTAGTGACTGTACTGAGCATGGTGTTTGCATGTGCTTTGCGTGGCTCATGACGAAAGGACTCTCCATCCCATGTAATTTTTTCCCTCTGCTGCAGCTGTCCTGAAAGTTCTGCAATCCTTCCCTGTAGCAGTATGTTCTTGCATATTTTGGAGCTACTTCTGCAGCCTTACAGGTCAACTCATGACTAATGCGTTAATTTAATTTTGCAGTGTACAAGTACCTATTTTTTTTAGTTCACGTAGTAGTCTCGCTACTCTGTGTAGTATGAAATGAAAACACATGTAATGCACTCCCTGCGTGGAGATGAACTAGTGGACGACCTACTATAAATGTCGTAGACGATGGACGGTCCATCTAAAAAACCAAATTTAGCTGACTGCTAACTACAACCACTGGCACTTTATTGTAATTTTATTATTAGTCGTAATAAAAGAGTGTTACAGAACACTATAAAAACCGGTCGGCTATGCAATTTTTTTTAACATTCGATTAATGATTTTAATAATAAAGTAGCCTTTTTTAATTTATAATTAGAGAATAAGAGGTAATTAGGGAGAAGGATAAACATTAGGAAAAAAATAGACCGAGGGATACCAAGTTCCATTTTTAGACTAATGGAAAAACTTTACACAAAATTAGGACGAAGGAAAATGCTAAATATTATTAACATTACATTCAATTTTATACCATACAAAAATGTTATTTATAACTCGCAATATATTCAGTACACTATACAAAATGCTAGTTATATCTATCATTACCCTTTAGCTTATTTTTTTTTCAAAAGTTTATCCTTCAGCCGAAAACCGAAACTTTGTGTCCATGTTATTTTTTCTTTCATATTTTATCCTTATGCTCCTTTTTCCACATATTAATTTTAATTCTCTTTTCTTATAATCCAAATCTAGTTCATCCTCACATCAACACAATTATTCACATAATCCCCAAATTCTATATATAATTAATCTAGATGATTATACGAATCAGGATCTCGCACGCGTATATTGTTTCTCTCAAATCTTAAATTATAAAATCTCATTAAAATATGTTTACTCCAAGGTTGTTACAACTTTCCATATCCACCAACTTCCCTAACCGTTCTTAAAGTGGAGTAGTTCCTAAAAACGTTTTTAGGGTTCGACTCACCTTAATCTACAATAAGAAAGATCAACATCTTAACAAAAGAAAACCACAATGGTTCTCGACTGCTTGTTGGAACATGCAACCTTCAAGCCACCCATGAGAAAAACATGGGCTGCCACCAAACTCTCCACCAACCGCGCCACCAACCCCCCACTAACCATCTCCTCTCTATATATATATCCTTCTTCTTCACAACTTATATCCCATCCCACTCCAAAATCCAAGAAGTAAAAATGGAGAGCAAGCTTGAGAGTGAGATCGAGTGTTGAGTGAAAAGTGTTTTGTGTAATCACTTTGTAATATTCTCTGAAATAAAAGATCTGCAGCAGCCGGAGACGTAGGCATAATTGGCCGAACTCCATTATCAAATTTGTGTGTCTCTTACCATTTCTGCATTTGATTTCTTTTCTCCACAAATATAATCATAAGAAAATTTGCGTAATTTCCCAACAACTGGTATCAGAGCCATAATTTGTTAGAAAAGAAATCAAATTCGAGTGGGAGCGATGGCGGCAGATGAAGGAAAGGTGAAAATCGAGAAGTTTGATGGAGCTGACTTTGGCTTTTGGAAAATGCAAATTGAAGATTATCTATATCAGAAAAAGCTTTATCAACCACTCTCGGAAAAGAAGCCAGAGAATATGAAGGATGAAGATTGGGCTCTCCTTGATAGACAAGCTCTTGGAGTTATTCGATTGACGTTATCTCGCAATGTTGCTTTCAACATAGCAAAGCAAAAGACCACGGCAGGTCTTATGGCATCTCTCTCCAGTATGTATGAGAAGCCGTCGCTTCTAACAAAGTTCATTTGATGAGGCGATTGTTTAATTTGCGGATGATAGAAGGTGCATCGGTAGCTCAACATCTCAATGAACTGAATACATTTACTACTCAGTTAAGTTCAGTTGAAATTGAGTTTGACGAAGAAGTACGCGCATTGATACCTTTGTCTTCCCTGCCAGAAAGTTGGATCGCTACTGTCATAGCAATGAGTAGCTCGTCGGGAAGCAATAAGTTAAAATTTGATGATATTCGTGATATGGTTCTCAGTGAAGAGATCCGGCGAAGAGATTCTGGTGAGTCATCAAATTTTTTAATTTTGCATACACAATCAAGAGGAAGAAATTCAACACAAGGAAATGGACGTAGAAAATCGAACTACCGAGGTAGGTCAGAGGGCTGGAGATCTAAATCCAGAAATCCCAACAATTCTCACAGCTCAAAGACATTTGAGTGTTGGAATTGTGGAAAGACCGGACACTACAAAAATCAATGCAAAAGTGCACCAAAGGCTAAGGAGGTGAAGGCAGAGGCAAATTTTACTTCTACATCAGGAGGAGATGAAGCGTTGATATGCTCTTTGGAGAGCAAGGAAGAGTCTTGGGTGCTAGACTCTGGAGCATCGTTTCATGCCACTTCGCAGGCAGAATTCTTCGAAAGGTACGCCTTTGGAAATCTAGGAAAGGTATATCTTGGTGACGATCAACCTTGTGACATCGTTGGTAAAGGTGTTGTGAAGATTAAGCTAAATGCGTCGGTTTGGGAGCTAAAGAATGTCAGGCACATACGGATTTGAGGAAGAATTTGATCTCTGTAGGACAATTAGCTAGTGAAGGCTATACTACGACTTTCCATGGTGATAACTGGAAAATTTTAAAGGGTGCAATGACGATTTCTCAAGGCAAGAAGAGTGGTACTCTTTACATGACATCAGGAGCGCGATGTTCGATCACTGTGGCAGCTAGCAACGAAAATTCCAACATATGGAACCAGAGGCTAGGCCATATGAGTGAAAAGGGAATGAAGATTATGCACTCAAAGGGGAAACTTCCACATCCACAGTCAATGGAAATAGGCATGTGCGAAAATTGCATATTTGGATAGCAAAAGAGAGTCAGATTCCAAATAAGTGATAAAATCCCAAAGAAGGAAAAGCCGGAGCTTGTTCATTCTGATATTTGGGGGCCAACGACCATCTCATCCATTGGTGGAAAGCATTACTTCGTTACTTTCATCGATGATCACTCGCGAAAGGTATGGGTTTATTTTTTAAGGCATAAATTTGAAGTGTTCGAGGCTTTCAGGATATGGAAAGCTATGGTTGAAAATGAAACAAACCTAAAGATCAAAAAGCTTAGAACTGACAATGGAGGTGAATATGAAGGCACCAGATTCAAGCAGTTCTGTTATGAGCACGGGATCAAAATGCAGAGAACCGTGTCCGGTATGCGTCAACACAATGGTGTAGCTGAGCGTATGAATCGAACGTTGACAGAAAGGGCCAGAAGAATTCGTATACAATCAGGTCTACCAAAGCAGTTCTGGGCAGAAGCAGTCACCACAGCAGCTTATTTGATCAAAAGAGGTCCTTCAGTTCCATTAGAGCACAAGATACCAGAGGAGGTATGGAGTGGAAAAGAGGTAAAATTATCACATTTAAAAGTTTTCGGTTGCATAGCATATGTACATATTAGTGATCAAGGCAGGAATAAACTTGATCCCAAATCCAAGAAATGCAATCTCATCGGCTATGGCGAAAATGAGTTTGGCTACCGCATTTGGGATGATGAAAATAAGAAGTTGATCCGTAGCCGAGATGTGATTTTTAACGAAAGAGTAATGTACAAAGACAGACACAAAACAGAAGTCAACAACTCAAAGCAGAGTGAGTCAGTATTTGCAGATGCAAACGATATTCCAGACAGTCTCATCACAGAACCGACTATAAAAAGTGATCAGCCTAATGAAATCGTTGATCTGGGTAGTGTGGACCAGTCTGACACACTACAACATCCTACTCCAGTTCCTGAATTGAGAAGATCTTCTCGACCTCATGTACCTAACAAAAGATACATGAATTATTTATTGCTGACTGATTGAAGGAAATCTGAATGCTATGATGAAGCATCTCAGACTGAAGATGCAAGCAAGTGGGAGCTTGACATGGAAGATGAGATGAAGTCTCTTATCTCCAACCAGACATGGAAACTAGTTGAGTTGCCCATAGGAAAGAAGGCACTTCAAAATAAATGGGTGTATCGCGTGAAAGAGGAGCATGATGGTTCCAGGAGATACAAAGCTCGACTAGTTGTCAAAGGATTCCAACAGAAGGAAGGAGTGGACTACACTGACATTTTTTCTCCCGTTGTGAAGCTCAATAATATCAGGTCAGTATTAAGTATTGTTTCTATTGAAGACCTTCATCTTGAACATTTAGATGTGAAGACCGCATTTCTTCTTGGAGACTTGGATGAGGAGATATACATGCACCAACCAGAAGGATTCTTCGAGAAAGGGAGGAAGAACATGGTGTGCAGACTAAAGAAAAGCTTGTATGGCCTGAAACAAGCCCCAAGACAATGGTACAAAAAGTTTGATGGATTCATGCACAAGGAAGAGTTCCAGAAGTGCAATGCTGATCATTGTTGCTACTTCAAGCGATATAAGTCTAGTTATATCATTTTACTGCTTTATGTTGATGACATGTTAGTAGTAGGATCAAATATGGATGATATCAGAAGGTTGAAGCAGCAACTGTCAAAGGAGTTTGACATGAAAGATTTAGGCCCAGTTAAGAAGATTCTCGAAATGCAAATCACTAGAGATAAGAAGAAAGGACTCTTGCAACTATCTCAGGCAGATTACATCAATCGTGTTTTGCAGAGATTCAACATGGACGATGCTAAGCCAGTCAGTACACCATTGTCCAGTCACTTTCTCCTATCCAAGGATCAGTCCCCGCAAACCGAGGAAGAAAGAAATTTCATGAATGGTGTTCCTTATTCCTCGGCTATTGGAAGCTTAATGAACGCCATGGTCTGTACGAGACCAGACATTGGCCATGTAGTTGGAGTTGTTAGCAGGTTCATGTCAAATCCAGGGAAAGCTCATTGGGAAGCAGTTAAGTGGATTTTGAGATATCTACGAGGTACCATACTTAACGCTTTGTAATTTGGTAGAGGGCAGGTTAAAGCTCAAGGCTATGTAGATGCAGACTTTGGAGGCGAAGTCGATCATCGAAGAAGTACTACAGGTTATGTATTCACGGTTGGAACTACAGCTGTTAGTTGGATGTCACAGGTACAGAAGATTGTCACTTTATCCACTACAAAAGCTGAGTATGTAGCAATCACTGAATCTAGTAAAGAGATGTTATGACTCCAAGGTTTGTTAACTGAGCTGGGATTTAAATAGGAAATGAATGTTTTATACAGTGATAGTCAAAGTGCAATACATTTGGCGAAGAATTCAGCATTTCATTCCAGAACCAAACATATCAGACTTCATTATCACCTTATCCGATCTCTGCTAGAAGATGATGTGTTAATACTGGAGAAGATCGAAGGAAGCAAGAATCCAGCAGATATGTTGATAAAGACGGTAACTATCGATAAACTGAAGTTGTGTTCAACTTCAGTTGGTCTGCTAGAGTAAAAAGAGCAGAATGGCTATTGCATTGATCATGGTATTAAGACGGATTGAAATCAGTTTTCAAGTGGGAGATTGTTGGAACATGCAGCCTTCAAGCCACCCATGAGAAAAACATGGGCTGCCACCAAACTCTCCACCAACCGTGCCACCAACCCCCACCAACCATCTCCTCTTTATATATACATCCTTCTTCTTCACAACTTATATCCCATCCCATTCCAAAGTCCAAGAAGTAGAAAAGGAGATTAAGCTTGAGAGTGAGATCGAGTGTTGAGTTAAAAGTGTTTTGTGTAATCACTATGTAATATTCTTTGAAATAAAAGATCTGCAGCAGCCCGGAGACGTAGGCTTAATTGGCCGAACTCCGTTTGTCTCTTACAATTTCTACGTTTGATTTCTTTTCTCCACAAATATAATCATAAGGAAATTTGCTTAATTTCCCAACACTGCTATATATATATATTATTATATAGCTTAAGTCCAAATAATTTACGAGTTCGTCTCTCTTAGGCGTGTACTCTATATTAATTTTTGTCGATCGAATAATAAAATCCCTGACTTGCACAAAAGGCAACGAACGATGCATTGTACGTATGCCAAGATGATATAGGTCGATCATCAAGGTAGAAAAAAGCAAACCCTGTAACAACACTGCTTTCGACATCATTATACATGAATTAATTAAGATGAAAGTGTTTAAGATTTTCACTTGTAATGATTTATTAGTTGAATAAATTGTTTAATTTAATATGAATATTTTTGAAGCATGAATAACTTTTATAAATATTTGAATTAGTCAGAATTTATTTTACAATAATGCAACAAATAATTAGATAGAATTTATACAAGCCTACGATCAAACACAAAATATCCCAGTTACTAGACTATAATTTGTAATAAGAAAATGGATCAATTTAAATTAAAATTTAATATACTTACAATATGAGTGAAAGTATAATTAAAAGAATGAACTATACTATTGGTTAAATAAAATTAAAAACCCATACTTCTAACTGGCTTTTTGAGCAAGCTTACACTTATGCGCTACTAAAATCCTATTTACCACTCTTTAGTTTCAACGAAATTACCTTTCCAACAAAAAATCAAACGCATGCAAACCCTTTAAAAAAAATCAAAGGCAACTATTCGGTCTGAGGCACGCGAAAGGGCGACGAACATAGCTTGGAAGTACGTGTGCAGTGGAGGTAAGGTGATCAGAAGGTTGTGGTTTTGGGAAGTGCATCTTGGTTGTGATATAACCTAGGAGGATCATATAGATGGATTGCGATTTTGGTAAACGAGGTGAGAGCTCACGTGTAGGGAAGCGGTATTGGAGGAGGCGACTTCGATTATGTGATGGCCATTGGCGATTTAGCTGCTAATTGGGTAGTCTGATCGCCGCCTCAGTGAGTATTACTCACTCATAATTATATCTATATTCATTTGCTCTTTTATGCATATTAATATCTAAGTTATCATGAAATTGTTTGGTTGTCTGTCTGTTGTGATTGAACTGTTTGCATTTTTTAGCAGGACTGAACGGTTTTTAAAGTGATCTGTAACACTTTATTATTATCAAAATAATAAGTACATGAAGTACATGAGATATACATAATGTATATTTGCTACAAAATATAAATCAAACTTCCACATAGGGAAGATAACGACTGAAAGCAGAAAGAAATAACCAAATTAAAGTTACATGACCAACTAGGCATCACCTAAACAATGACTATTACAATATCAAACTCATTATTCCAGATAACCAAACTGCCTGCAAGAACAACAGTGTGAAAAACCCCCAAACTCATCCCTCTTAGTCATTATCAAATAGTTACCCAACGACAAACTTTGTTTCTTGCTTCTAATTATATACCTCGGGAGGAAGGCAGATAAAGGAGAGGGTTCATAAATAATAGTTAGCATGGGGGACGACAATTTGTACGCAACATGCGACATTAAGTGTGCGTATGGGTTAAGCTGCTTATCTTTGTTGTTTTTCTTGACTGAATTTGGTTGGGACTCTTTCTCTACATAATTCGTTATAGCACTATGAGAGGCACCTCCAGAAGAAGTGGAAGCAACAAATTCATCAGTAGTGGCATTCTTGCACATAGTTTTAGGATGGTAATTAGGACTAACTTGAGCACTGTCAGCAGTGAAAGGTTTTGGCTATGGAGAGGTAACAGGTTTATTTAAGAAACCTAGTATGAATTGAAAATTGTTGGATTATGGACAGCTATGTTAAAATTTGGAGACTTGTCTGCTTTGCCACATTGTTAATAACAGCCTGATCATTGGAAATCATTGCATTTTCAAATTATTTTACGTTGTAATGTAATTGCTTCATAAAATCTTCACAATTAGCAGGGTCATTGCCAATAGATGTATCAACCCTAATAATGACTTGAGTTTTCCCTTTGTCTACCCAACAATGTTGTACAACACAAACATTTCCTTTTTTTAGCTTGTCAGTTGAAGGAAAGTTGTTCACTAATTGCTTCACAGGCGCTCAACACTTCCTCCTTACTACTTAACTCTTCATGAAAATAAATTTCTCCTTTTATTGAATTGCCTGATTGACATAATTGGTTGGGATTTCGTTGGATACAATATTTAAATTGATTGTTGAAATAAATTATTTGATTAATATAACCATTTCATTGTTGTAAATTTTAGGTAATTAGAATATATGTTATAACTTTGATTTTGTTGAATGGAACATTTTTACACACATTACAAAAAAAAATGATTTTTTGTTGCAAAATTTGGTGCCGTTTATTCTTAAATGCAAGCAAAAGTGTTTTTAGTACAAATATAAGTGCGGCAAAAAATATTTCACATTGCTGCCTCTTCGTACACATAAGTCCGTGTGTCCAAAGTAAACGTAATCGACCTATTCCCTATTCCTCTCCCTTCATACTTAAAATCTTTTAACCCTCATTCCCTTTTTTTTCCTTTTTCCACAAAAAAAACCTAGATTCTAACCACTTTCAATCCACCACTTATTATTTCTCAGTTCAACATGATTTCGTAAAGACGATCTCGTTCAGCGTTCATTTGGATACCAGTAGAGGCAGTGCATCTCAGCGACGCTACAAAGCGATTTGATTCAATTCCAAATCATATTTAAGTTCGCGAAATCGCTAAAGCTAGAAAGATATAAAATCAACTTGAATTATCTAATTTTGTTTGGTTCCTATCGTTTAGGGTTTTGAACAGTTAAAATCCGTTGCGTGTTGATTTCTGCAACCACAAACCAAAACAGTTAATTTCTGCAAACAATGTTTGTAAATGGGTTTTATATCTAAATTTTTAAGTTACTTTTGACTTTGGGTTTTGACAGAATACGAGATTAAGTTTATATGCTTTTGGCCCCTTATTTGCTTCAAATTTAGATCTAGATATACATATAAATGATTCATAATAGTATGTATGAAAGCAAATGGTGTTTATACTTTTTAAATACCTTCCGTGCTATTTGCATCTGAATTGAATGTGTTTCAAACCTGTTATATATATATATACATATATATATATATATATATGTGTGTGTGTGTGTGTGTGTGTGTGTGTGTGTGTGTATGTATATGTGTGTGTGTGTTGATTTCCTAAATTATATGGATCGGAGTTTAATTTGGACATTGATTTTAAATGTTAACATGTTCATTTAAATTGCTTGATTGAGTACTTGCAACAAACATATTACATTGATATATATATATATATATATATATATATCGAAACCTTGCAATGCATGAATTATATATATATGAGTTACACAGTATATAAATTGTGCAACATACGACTTAAGCAGTATATGAATTTTGCAATACGTGATATTATACAAGTATATCAGAATGTGTTTATGTACGTTAATTTATTTTATTCCATCTGATTTGCATGTATAGAAGTATACATGAATATTGAAATTGTGCAGCTAAAAGAGTTATTTAACTATACATTTCATAAAAAATTCCCTGTAGGCTAAGGAGAAGCATTATGTTACATAGGGAAAACTCAGTTTCTTCTTAAATGATCTCCCAAAGGGGCGAAAACAATTTGTGTTAGGCTTACTAGTCCCATCAATATCAATAATCGAGATTGCAAAAATTTGTGTTAGGCCATTAATGATCAAGTTGAACTTGAACCGTATTTGCAATCTCGATATTAATATTGATGAGACTGGCGAAACCTAAATTGATGTGGGAAACTGAATAGAGAAACCCACATTCTTCTAAGTTTTTTATAGGTGGTTTAGTTTGTATTTAACCTAGAGATAAATGTGGTGTTATAGAAGAAATGGTTATACCGTACCAGGGGAGTTTGAGATCCGGTCTTACATTTTCTCCTCAGTATACTTAGTGCAACTTCCAAAATTTTGTGTTGCGATGACATAAGTACAAAATTTGGTGTTTTGTGATTATTTAATATTTACCATTATGTTTATTTTTATGAACCAAGCATTGATTTGTGATAATATATTATCTATATTCCTACTGATTTTTCAGATGACTTATTTCGATCCTTGTTTGGACAATTATGTTTTTGCTTATATAAATATGCCTACAGTTTAAAAGGCTCTTCATGCAAATGTCATAAGTTTGTCACATCGCTGGGAACTCTAAGGCATGCTTATTACTTACGAAAAATTCCTCTATTTTGTAAATTTACTGTTGTTATATATCTTAACGTATTTTGATTGCTTTTATATAGCTATGATTGCTTATAGTGCTCTTGTATTTTCTGTGAGACAAACCGATTTGGTATGATTTCTTCTTGGATTATATCTGTTTGTCAGAACCTGGACCTTTGTTAGCACATATCCTCTCTCTATTTTGGTTATTTTGAGGTCGTGTGATTTCTTAAATATCTTATTGCTGCATGTTGGCACATTTTATCCTTAAACGAACCCAAAATTACTATTGTTTAACCCGGTTTGCATTCTGTTATAGTATAAGTGCACACCAAATCAGTTATGGGTACAACGTTTACTTTTTTATACTTCTTATTGATTGGTTTTGTAAAAAATATTTGGCCCATAACTTAAAAACGTGTTTCACGTATGTGCGTACTTTATTGACTTGTGGATTCCAAGAAACATGGCTGAGTTCACCATTTCAATGGAAGTAAGTTCTCACATAAACAATTGGTAGCCTATGCTTAATCTGATGCTCATTTTGTTGTATACAGTTTGACTAATAGGTCATTTAAAATGTCCTTTTGTTAGATAATGTTGAACTACGAACTGCCTGTGGAAAGTGCTTTCAGGTCTGTTGCCTTAACATTATTGATCCACGTTAATTTTCCTTTTGTTTTTTTGAATTGTGCATGCATGTTTGTGTTTGTGTGTGTGGATAGAAACAATAAATACACGAGATATCACATTATTGATATGAAACTTGGTTACTCAGACTTCTTGTTTTGTGTCTTCATGTTTTATTCTTTCAGTTCAAATGTAATTAATTTCTTTTATATGATGAACTAAATCACTAGTATATTTATTTGCATCTGTCCTCCCATTTAACTAATGGTGATGGTACTTGGCCTATTTAGCCGTGAAAATGTAGCCAATGCAGCAAAAGTGATGGTTTTTGCCATATATGAGATGAAACAAGGAGTAATAGAGCAAAGGTTTTGTTCTAGTAACAAGCAGTTGGGAGGTAAATTGATCTGGGAAGAAGCAACAGTAAAGCCAAAGCATACAACTGTTGCATGAAGCGCATAATAGGGATGCACTTCAGGTAAAATTGAATATTAACTGTTTTTTTTAGTAATTAATTTTCATTATTTTCTCAATCTTTTGATCGGATACTTTGTTTACATGTAGATCAACCTTTTTGAAGACATCAGCAATAACAACACTAATCAATGATATCTACTTAGTACCTTGGTTATTTCAGATGTTTATTTCAGTGTTTAATGTACTTTGGTTGCATGCAGTTTGGTTGTGACATTGTTAATGGTAGTTTGGTTGTGAAAAATGTATGGCTAACATTTTTTCTTGACACATATGTTTGTTGTGGATATTTGAATGCGTATGTATCTTGTTGATCTTTGAATGTGTATGTATTTTGTGGTTGTTTAATATGTTATGTTAAGAAGTGTATGTGTTTGTGCATTATGTTGTTATATAATTGATGACAAAATTATGGGGTAAGTCTGAAATATTATGGTACAAATTGGGAACAAATAATGACAGAATATTATTTTTATTTGTAGCAGTTAAAAACCGCAACAAATCAATGATTAAAGTAATCAGGAACATTTGTGGTGGCTTTTACTAAACGCTACAAAAAAGATGAGTGATGCCATTAAAATAATCGTAGTGAAGGAAACTTTTCAGTGGCATTTTATAGACACTGCAGAAAAAACATTCGTAACGTTTAACAAATGCTATTAAAAATAAATATTTAGTGGTGTTTACAAAATATGCAACTAATACTCAATGATTTTTAGTGACATGTTTTCTTGTAACGATTATCGAACGCCACCAATAATGCTTAGTGGCTATTTTTGGGTGCTACAAAAAAAATTATTTTTCCTGTAGTGACAGGAGATCCAATTCATTTTAATTTGAATATAGTCAAGAAATTTATCTTATTTTAACATTTGATCAATTTTATAATTTTAGGTAATCGGAACAAGTTTATACATATATATTGCTAGTATATTTTAGAATATAAATTAAAGCATGCTACGTAATTCCAAACATTGATTTGTTATTTAAATTCTAAACAGATTAATTTAGTTAACATATTATTCATAATAATAGTGTTTTAACTTATATTTCTAACAACTAAAATAAGAACAATTAATTTGATTATATAATTTTGTTAATTTTATTCATTGCATTAGGAAGTAATATTTTGTAATAATGTTAGTTAGTCTACTAAATTATTTAAATAATAATAATAATTTACAATTATTCTGATTAAGTCATTTGAGAAGTTTATATTTTTATTATGTTATGAAATATCCATCATTATATTTTGTAGGTAATCTTGTTTGTTTTATCAAGTAATATGCTTTAATGGATTTATAAAAATCCACAATGAATATTTTTTTTTGGATATTTAAATTATTCTTTAGTTATTATAATTTTAACTTAAAAGTTATATTGGAATTTCATTCATTAAATTTATAATTCCTGAATTTCATTGTTTACTTTATATTTTTTAATATTTTAATTTTTGTGTGGAATTTTGTATCTTGACAAAGTCACTATTGATATGAATCTGATAATGATTTGAGTATGATATATTTATGACATACTTCATATGATTTTATAATATTCATATTCTCTAAAACCTTGCAGTTGTGAAGTTAAAACGCTTAGCAGTTCTATATCATTGGACATGCAAAAAGGTGTAGCGGGGAAATTGCGAGGGTGCAAAAAGGTACACTAGATGTAAAATAAGTATTTTAAAATTAATTAATTATCATTCTCACATCATTTGTGTAAGAGAAACTAATATTTATTAACCTTATATATAATAAAATCAAAGAATGTTATAATTACACATATTAGAATTGATGGCTTTAATAAATTTCTACCATATATTAGACATATATGTGTTATGATTATCTTTTTACACTAACTTGGTTGATTTGTTTTAAAGAGTCGAATAGAGCCTCATATATTAATATTGCTAAAGTGGGTGCTATAAAGCATTAATTTAGTGGGTGCAACGGAAAATAAAGGAGTTTAAAGCGGTTCTATTGTTCATCAACGCTAAATAAAAATAACGTAGAGGTTGAAGGGGACTACAAGCTATAATGGGTATTTTGCTGAGCTTTAATTGCATAGCTGTGCAGCTAAAGTGCTTAGCGGTTAGTGATGGAGGTGCGAAAAGCCGTAGCGGGGATAAAGCCAGGAAATAGCGGAGATATAGTAAATGTGCAAAAAGGTACATCGAACGTAGAACAAGATATTTAAAATTAATTAATTATCATTCTCAAATCATTTGTGTAGAAGAAACGAATATTAATTAATATTACACTAACATATTAAAGACTATCATGGTTATGCACATTAGATTTGATGATTATTATATAATTTTTACCTTATATAGGGAACTTATGCCTTAAAATTAACTCTTTACAAAAAAAATTAGTTTGTTTTAAAAAAAACTAGCCAAATCATTCTCTGTACATTAATATTACTAAAGTGGGTTCTGAATAGCCTCGATTTAGCGCGTGCAGCGGAAAATAGCGGGGCTTAAAGAGGACTTACTGTTCATTAGCGCTAAATTGAAATAGCGCAGCGGTCGGAGAGCGCTACAGCCTATAGTTGGGATTTTGTGGGGCTTTAGCAGAGTTTAACTGTATATCTATATAATGAGAAATATGAATAACTCGTTTGATAAAACCGTTTGGTATAGAACTTTCAGTATCACTTTCCCGGTTATTCACTGGACTTGTTATGTAGAGTATTCAAGGGTTAGTTACTAATCCAGAAATTGAATCAGATGGAAGATATGTATCTTTGTCTGACTGAATACCTCTCTGTTGTCTTTTTCCGTGCCGTCTCATTTCATATCAGACCAAAGTTATGCCATGTTATCTGATGTGAATTGGCATAACACATAAAAATATAGACGTATGTTATTTGATGTGGTATTCTTGTTTTACCACTAGTTGTAATGAACATTATATGTTATCTAAATGTTAATAAAATAACAATTCTATGCGATCTTAACAAAATGCACATTTTAACTAATTTTCACAGCTGTCTCCTTACAACAGATAAATGTTTTTTAAAAGCAACTAACATAACATAAATCAATTTTTGTATGTGTTGTTCCTTCTCAAATAAAATAACATAAAAACAACTCAGATAACATAAATCAATTTAGATAAAATGGAGCAATTCAGATAACAAAAACCAGTTCAGATTTCTACTACATACAATATTAAAAAATACATACATCGACACTAAATCCAAATATATCCTTCAAGCATCAGTTCAACGCAAACTATATAAATTAGGCAATTAAAACATGTGTACACAAAATACAACAAAATCAACATTGGCAAAGCTGACTAACCTGGGTTCAATTTGATTACGTTCCTCATTTTCATCTTAACATTAGCAACAGCTTGTCCATTAATTATAAATATGCAAATTAAAACTAATGTAGAGTTGGAAAATGATGGAAAACTTGTAAACAAGACTAGTTAAAAAATAAAATACTTATGTGCAAAGGAAGACACTGGTCAAGTTCAGATCAATTACATAAACTAAGCATCCATTGTAGATTTAATTACACAAGAGACAATAATGTAAACATTCAGCTAAACAGGGCATTTATTGCACTATTGATCTTTAATGTTATTAAATCTGCATAAAGATCTTTTGAAACCCTCCGTAATGAAATAGATCTTTTGTAAACTTCTAGAGAAGTATGTTTCTTGGTCACGCCTGAACCAACCAAAAACTGACGATCACTGGATCCATTAATAATATTGCTGGATTCATGTCAAAAAGGCACAAGCACAGTACACGTATACACATATAATGTATATATATAATTAACATGTGCAGGTGCATAGGTTGGACAATGAAACTAAATAGTAGAAAAGTGATCATAAAAAAACCAAAATTCAAGTCAAAGGAAGATCAATACACAAACATTTCAGGTGACATAATCATGGACGAAGCATCTCAAGGGACAACATGAATATGACATTCACAGGCCATGAGATGCAACAACCAATACACTAAGCATACAAAATGGCAAAGACCAAGTGCAACAAAAGTATGAAAGTGCAGGTGGTCATGGAAATGCACAATGACCACAAGCCCAAGTCATGACAAATGTACAAGACACAAGTCGTTGGCAACCAATAAGTGTCAAAGAATTTAGCAGCTTATCAAGTTCAATTGAAATTTACTGCTAGATTTAAGTTAGCCATAAAAGCTATCATTTTGTGCAAGCGGTAAGCCTGGTGAGAAAACATATTACCAATTAAAAAAAATCAAAATATGGGCATATGTCATTTGATCTTGTATTAATTATAATATAAAATGGTACCAACCTCTATGAATAGCTTTTCTAAGGGAATGAAACTCGCATCTTTGGAAAATTTTTCCGTATCTTTTGATGATTTAACGTAGTTTACAATCATCTGAAATAGAATTTTGAAGCAAGCAAATTAATAGCATAGTCTGTAGATTCAATCATGTTGCATGCTTTATAATTACTAAATGCATGGACACTATAAAAGAAAACAAAACAGTCTAAATACTATTGAACCCACAACTGTGTACATGAATTATTTTGATTTCAACATAGATTCAAGTGAGAAATCTCACTTGGAAACTTGTCTCCATCATCCCGAATGCACACACACTATAGATCTTAGCAAAATATAAGATTCAAGCAATAAACTGATAAGTCGAGCATCCATCGTAGATTTAAATGCATATGAAATCAATAATGCAAATTTTCTACTAAGCCGAGCATGCGTTGCACTATTGATTTCTAACGTTATTTAATCTAAATAAAAATCTTTTTAAACCCTCCATAACGAAATACATCTTTAGTCATGACTGTATCAAACATTAATCTCAAGCTCAAGGTGATGTAATCTATTTGCATAAAGCTTCTACATACATAAAAATCA
This sequence comes from Allium sativum, assembly GCA_030737875.1. Taxonomy (NCBI): domain Eukaryota; kingdom Viridiplantae; phylum Streptophyta; class Magnoliopsida; order Asparagales; family Amaryllidaceae; genus Allium; species Allium sativum. The sequence goes on from CM060912.1 coordinate 158,840,064, forward strand.
ATTGTTTTAAATTTAGAAATTGGAAACATTGGATAAGAACCGATTCCAAAAGATGACACGTATAATATGGATCTCAACGCGTAATACGTACATATATATATATATATATATATATATATATATATATATATATATATATATATATGCATGTATATATATACATACTTAGTAGATATGTAACTCAATATATAGGTGAAGCCATGTTTTGGGCTCACCTTGACAACTTAAGTGCAAATCATTTTATTTCTGTCATATTGACATGTGTGTACATGCACAAACATACACATGTGCAAAAACCAAACCATCAAGTAGAAACATATTCAAGTGCATGATCCATTTAACTATCTTCACAAAAACAACAATAACCAATGTAATAAGCTGACAAAAGGATGTGCATACATACTAATATACATATAACCATACACATGTATAATTTATGTAGGGAATACAAATGTATCTTGATATATAGGTGAACTTATGTTTCAGGCTCAAGACATTGACAAGTATCAATATTAGTTTTATCACGGAGATATATATATATATATATATATATATATATGTGTGTGTGTGTGTGTGTGTGTGTGTGTGCGTATATATATATAAACACATGTGTGTAGTATCCAAACCATAAACCAGAAATAGATTCAAATGCATGTTCCATTTAATCATCTTCACAAAAATATCAAGCACTAATACAATAGGCTAGAATAAGAATGTACAAGAACACTGATATACAAACACGCATGCATGCACGCGCACGCGCGCACACACACACACACACACACATATATACTTGTATATATGTACATAGCTAATAGAAACACTTCCCTTTAAAAGCATCAAAGAATAACAGCATGCATGGATGAACCAAGGCAACATAACAAGAAATTAATAAAAGCAATTGGACCGACAAAAGGAACATGGACCAACAAAACTAAAATGCTTCAAAAACTCAAAATGGTGCCTAATTAATTGGTTCAAGCTCAAGTATATACAAGTGCACACAAGTATATACATACAACTCATAAACCAACGGCATGTGTGGATGAACTAAGAGAACGTAACAAGAAACCAGTTAAATGCAGTGCAGGTTCGAAGTCTGTAATTTGCTTATAAAAAGTTAAAACAAGTTAGTGCCATAAATCAAACCAAAATGAGCAAGAAAATTAGAATAGAAGAAAATTCATAGTTGAAGTAAAGACCAGTAAATATATCAAGAACAAAAGTATAGTCTTAGTTCAAAGTTTCAAAGCATGTATACAAAGAACAAGTCAGTAAAGCATATGAACCATTTTAAATCAAAATCTCGAAACAAAAATGTAGAAAATCAAATCCTATATAAGTATCATATAATCATCGATATAATTATAGATCGAGTTCTAGAAAAATAAAAAGACAATAAAAATCATGTACCAATCAGCAGTAATCGAGTTTGATTAGGAACCATAATACCAGAAGACGCAAAGAAACGAAATTGAGAGCTAGAGAGTATCGGATTTGCACAAAGATGATGAGTAGGAAATGGATTCAATTTCATAAAACCCTAAGTTAAAGATGAGAAGGAGATGGACATTTGCATTATATTGAGAATGAGCTGGAAAAAAAAACAAAACAAAAATATAAAGTTGCCGACGGAAAGGATCGAGCCAAAACTAAAAAAATAGTTGAGGGAAATTTAATCAAACAACAAAAAGCTAGCCTGAAATCTCATCTAAAATAGTAGAGGGAAATAAAATGTTGACCAATATTTAAAGGGAAAAAAATTTGTATGGACAAATCAAATTTTATTTATAGTGTGGTGCTAAGGGCACCCCAATATGTTCTTCTTTATCCCGCAATTAAAAAAATAAAACTCATTAAATTTTTTGTGCTTTCTAACACTACATTTCCTCTTCATTATAATCTCTCACTCAATCATTATTTGCTGAACTAATCACGTACTAAGCTAACCTAAATACCCTAACCTCTCGTAATCGCTGTCTTCTTCACATCTCTCATGGGAAAATTAAATTTCATACGGTAATCTCTCAGTAATTTGGTGATCTTAAAACACTAATCTCTCACTTCCTTTTCTAATTTGCTTAATTAAAACCTTATTCACGGCTTTTATATATTGCGGGCGTCGAATTCATTGATCGGTTATAGATTTTGGGTTTAGCTCATTGATCGGTTTTACAAATGAGGACGAACGAATATCGAGTGAAATAGAAATAGAATAAAACAGTGTGGTAGCCCCTACTTTTTAAGTGTGTGGTATTAAGAAGAGTGTAATACTAATTTTGTAGTATTTTTTAGTCATGGTATTAGGAAGAACATATTGGGGGCGCCCTTAGCACCACACTATTTATAACTACAATCAATCAACATATAAATGTTGTTCGATTTTTATGCATGAAATCTTCATAACATAATGATTTTAGAGCTAAGTTAGACAATCAATGATTTTGCGTATGTTGTATCAAAGGTGGGATAATAAAGAATCTACCTTATGTTTTGTGATCACTGTTGTCTGATTAGATTTCTGGCATAGTGAACGTAACGTATGAGGATTAAATAAATAGATTAGTAAAAACGATAGTATTAATCGTTTTGACACTTAATACAGGGATACGAGGTGTAAGATTCATTGTGGTGAATACATACATGTAGTTGTCATTTAATGTTCTATGATTATATTTAGCCATACATCGATTATATATATTGTAAGTTGGCATAGATATTTTATATTGGATCTGTAGTTGCGTAGTTCCATACGCTTCGGTGCACCAGCTAATATATATATATATATATATATGTGTGTGTGTGTGTGTGTGTGTGTGTGTGTGTGTAGAGGGTGGGTGGGTGTATGTGTGTGCACGCACGTGTTCGTGGTTAGCCAATAATATTGGACTATTACTAACTAGCTTCCTATCTACTATGGGGGTGAGTTAGAATGGCCAATACCCACCCTAGTGGCCTGAATGCGGGGGTCGCGCCCTGGATTCATGACACATTAGTTTATTGTATTATCGTTATTGGTATATGAGAAGCCTTATATGTCACGTACGCTAGCGGTTAGTTATCACATGGGGAAGATGCCAGTATTATGACTAGAGAGGTTACGCGTAGACGAACTACTGGTGGATCATTGTAATGATACTATGGGTAAGAGATAGTAGTAACCGATGAATGTTGGGGATGTTCTAGATGTGTTTACCAGACTAGCGTGAGTGTGGTCTCCTGGAGCCAGTATTCCCATCAATCCCTCTTTCTATTTCTATTATAGTGTATAGTTGATGTAAAATTACATCAGAGACAGGTTCCTGAGTATGATCTATTCAAGTCTCCTTCATTGGCATGTGATGCCTAACACACTTACTTGGCGTATCATCATTTTTTTTTATATGTTGTATTATGATACTTCAACACATCGCCGAATTCTATTATATGATATATGTAATGCTTATTTCTCATTTGGGATTTTATTTGCTTCTTTTATGCTTCATTTGCATTCATCACCTTTTTTCTACAGTATGTGTATTGATATCAATTTATTGATGTAAAGGATATTATTTTTGATTGAGTGATATTTGGACTTATTTGATTATTAGTCCATTTATATATTGTGAAATCCTTTTGGAGACAGTTTTAGGATTTATATGAGAATTGTAGGATTTATATTATTAACCATTTATATTAATTCTACAATATTTGTTTTTGATGATTTTTTTAGTTATGTAATTTTATATTAGTTTAGAAAAAGGCTTATATATGTTATTCTACATACTCCAAAGATAATATGTTATTTACACAAGATTTATATATAGTCTGACCCATTTATTATTTATATAATACTCAGGTCAGTCTAAAACATTACAGGTACAAGGGCATTGAGACCAGCTTGTGTTTTACTATGCATAGAGGAGTATAGATGTAAATATTATATTATATTATCATCCTTTATGATATGGATTCATATATATATATATATATATATATATATATATATATATTGACTGGTTGTACATTATACATGTATTGTAAATTATATATATTATAATGTCGTATTTTATCGTTGTGATCGACTCTGTGATCTTTGTAATAATATATATCATGTATCATTTTATCTTAGAGGCATACACATTGTCATTTTGTACCGATATTGAGTGCATATAGGTACATTTTAGAAAATTTTATATGTATCTGTAATAGTCCAAGAGAATTCACATGTATGTCCCTCTATGGCTTCATTCTCTGTATTATCTGACAGTATTACTTTGTAACACTCTTGAATAGAACGCATATAGAGGTAGGATCATTATACTTGGCATTAGAGTGAGGTTTAGACCAATACACATGTATGAGACACGAGCCTAGACTTAGAAGAGACTTAGGGTTCCTATCCCCGCGGATGTGTGGTAGATTTTTATATATAATTACGTGATAATATTAATATATGATGATTACGGAGGCAATCATCTGTGGACGTATTTTCTACCTTTTTTTATCATATACATTTATATAAATCATATTTCTTCTATGATTTAGAAATTATCTTTAATTGAAAAAAACTAAGATCGGTGGTTAATAAATAAGGAGTAGTAAGATTGACTGATGGTGTTAGTATTGTTGAAGATAAAAAATCACTGTGTGGATTATTTATGATTAAACTGATTCCTTAGTGATTAGAGTACAAAGCAGAGATTAATATGTAAAATTCTGCTAAAGGCGCTATTTGTTTGATTGCTATATCATTAGTAATTATTAGATTAAAAGTAAAAGCGAGTTTAGAATAACTAATTTATTTAAACAAATAAATAATAATAATTTAGAGAAATAATTGATAATTTAGAGAAATGATAAAATATGGTGCATTTGATTTATAAAGAAACTGAAAATATTTTAGTAGTTGATTTGACGTTAATTTGTCGGTTAAGTGGTTTAAGTATTTGACCGATGTGTTTAGTAAATGTTATCGATAGAGATTCTTAGAAACTTACCTGACACGATCTGACACAAAGTGATATTTGTATATATAAGGCATATGCATATATGTTTGTTCTTATTAAACAGAAATAATTTAGGAAGTGATATAAGATATGAAAAATAAAATTATTGCTAATTTGTCTTTTGAAGTGTTTTGAGAAAATAGACCGAGGCGAGTGCACACTTGCTCGATAAACACTATAATGAGACATTTGGACACAATCAATTTGAAAATAATAATAATTGTTATTATAATATAATAATAATAGCGATGATTATAAATCTTGTCAAACAAGTTATACACTGCATATAAATAATGAATAAAGATAAAATGCATGATGATTTGAATGGAAGTGTATGCCCAATACATACATGATAAATAATGCAGGAAACGTATTCTTGCTAAACCTTAGAAGGATATACAAGAATAGTAGGTTAAAATGGGTGAAATGGTGACTGAGGCTACATCTAATTTTTTTAGAAGGAATGTTGTGAGGTAATGGCATACTGAACGTAAATTCTAATCTTACATAATCTTTCTCTGAATACCAACAGTGTCGGCTCTGACTTGTCAGGTTGCCATAGGCAAAGTTGAAGCGAAAGGAGAATGGGCAAAATAATTGAAAACAAACGCTCAGCGCTGGGCATTGCCGCTGGTCATACCATTGGAAAGCAGACTTCTTAGCAACCTAACTACTGCTACTTTTGTAAGTTTATTGCCCCTCCTACTTAACTAATTTCATTATTTACATAGTTGAGCAACCTTACTGCCCCTTCCGTAGCGCATCGCCTGTACTTCCCTAGGCGAGTGTCTCGCCCGCCTTGCCTCTGGGACGGACCTGAATACCAATTACGTGTTTCAACTATTTGTGATGACCCGAACTTCTCCGGTCTCCGAAGAGATGTGAAAGAACGGATTGCTTTGAGGACAAGACGAATCAGAACACAAACAGAAGAACATTTCATTTCTTATTACAATAAGTTACATCAGAGTACAAGAATATACAGAGTATGAATAAATATTATACATCAGAGAAATATCAGAGATTTAAATTACAATGCAATGGAAAATAATACATAACACAACTGAAACAAATATACGGATACAGAGCTTTCTGAGTATCATTCCAGTTGTAAACCAGGATCCTGTGAATATAAATATGCAAAACCAAAACTACTAGCTGCCCGTGTGGAAAATAGAGGCACCCAGAGTTTAGGTTAAAACAATAAACTCCAGGTCTGTCATGTGACTGGTGTAAGAACTAAAATAGTTATTTAAAACTTTACATTAAAATATAGTACATCAAGGGACCACGCCGTATAACACGGAACGGGTTTCCTCCCAAGAATACCAGTGCATATAACAAAACAACGTAATGCTTTCTGGAAAAAAATGAAGCTATTATAGGACTCAGGTCCCATCGCACAATGCAATGCAAGCCGGAGGATAGAGTTTTATCTTATAATAGAAAAACATGCTTGGTACGTTTAAAAAAAATCATTTTGATATTATTATAGTGTAAAGTGTATGAAAACAATTTCAAATATAAATATATTAATCATAGGCGGCATGGGTACCATCTATCATGTCTCCAATACTAGGCTCTATAATCAAAACCGAAATGTCACATATTTGAAATTGGATTTCCGTCATGAACCAAGGCAAGGGATGTACTCCTCGCTGGCTTAGAGACACTCTAGCAAGTGCCTCAGGGTCACACACAGCGATCCCTTGGATCCTCCAAGGCCGGTCCACACATAGCGGATTAATTATACCTGAACACACGTTCTCCAGTCCTAAAGGACCTATCCATCGGCTCCGTGGAGACCGATATATCCGAGCCGCATCGCATTCCAACAACCACACAGGTAAAAATAATATAAATGTCAGGGCTTGTAAATGCTGACACTACACATAGCTAGAAAGAAATGTCATTGTGACGATCCCAAAACCCCGTGACACGGTGTTAAGGATAATCATTGGAATATAACACATTAATCATCATTAGCAGATCACAGATAATAGCATAAACAGAAAATAGAATAATTTACACACATATGACAGCGGAATCATATAGATATCATCACATCAGAGAAGCACAATACAGGATACAACTTAGTGCATAATGATACATAGTCAGTCACCATCGCCTGAGGCGGAATCATACATAAAGAGTACACGAAATAAATATCAATCTACATCGCCAATGGCGGAATCATAATATAGATACAATAATGGCGGAGAAAATCCAAGTCAGCACGGTGTAGTCAAGCCTCGCCATGAGCCAAAAGTGCGTCAGAAACCTGTAACTAGGCTGCCCATGTGAAAATGAGGGCACCCGAGTTTGCAAGGTAAAACAAACTACGAGTCAGTCATGGGACTGGTATGGGAAATCTACTTAACTTATCAACAACAATAATAAGGCAAATCAAAGGACCACGCCACTTTCGCGGAACGGGTTTACTCCAATGAGTGCTAGTGCATGAAATAAAGTAAATGATTAAATCATCGCAATGCTTTTTATAAAATGAAGCCATTATAAGACTCAGGTCCCATCACACAATGCAACGCAAGCCGGAGGATAGAGTTTTTACCTTATAATGGCCAAAAATGCTTCATACGAATAAAACAAAAGTGTTTGATATTATTACTAGTGCATATATGTTTCAAAAGCGATTCAATCATAAATATCAATCCTAGGCGGCATAGCTACCATCTACTATGTCGCCATACTAGTAATACAATCACATTCGCATATTTCGTATTGGAAAATTGGATTCCTTCATGAGTCGAGGCAAGGGGCAAGCTCCTCTCCGATTCGAGACACTCTAGCAAATGCCTCGGGACCGCACACAGCAATTCCTGGATCCTCCAAGGCCGGTCCTCACTTACTTTTGAGGATTGACAATTCCTGAACACACGTTTCCCGGTCCTTACAGACCTATAATCGAGGCGCCTCGTATTCCAACAACCACACAGGTGAAAAGTAGATATAAATGTCAGGGCTGGGAGATCACTGACACCACCATAGCTAGAAAGAAACGTCGTGCACTCCTTGGGTCCTTTTCCCGTTTTTGACTCATACCGGGGTGTAAGGCTCGTGAATTCACGTTATACACAAAGCTACGTCACATAGACCATACTTTGATCATCAACCACAAGACTTTGCTTTGCAACAGAAGCCTTGATCATATGCCACTCAGGCAATCCACTCCATGCGACTGATTTTTATCAATACATAACCTCTGAGCTCGTACGTCTCAGAGAAGGGCGTTAAGCAAGAGAATAAATTCTCCGCCGCCAAACAGATATATATTCAACAGAGATCAATCAACACAGAACAAAATCCAATGTCAGACACACAGTCCATTTACAAGTCCGTTCTGGGTCTGAACGAAACCGGAGGCACAAAATCCTCGCATATCCGTACAACCAACAGTATGTTTGGACGGCTACTACTTCAGTTCCTTCATGGTAGCTACTCCAATCACGAGCATTGTAACACCCCACCTCCGCCAGGGTGACTCTTGCAAGCACTCTTACTTTGGAGGGGTGTTTGAATCAGGTAAACATGCATAATGATATATCAAGGCAGAACAAGAATATATGTATATATGTAAACAGAGTAAATAACATAGATAAAACAGCGGAAGATTTTCAAACCATTTCAAAACAAGTCTGGTACAACATAATGTTAACTTCCCAAATACAGAAGTCTAGATAAAAACAACATTACTGAAAAACTGAAATACATAAGTACTATCCCCAAAATAAGTGATAACCATAGCTAGCTTCATGTCAAGACCGTACATGAGCTAAAATCCCACAAGCAAGCGATCAGAAATCCAGCTAAGCTCCAATATTCCCTCCCTGAGAACCTAGGGGGGGGGGGACGGAAGAAAAGAGGCGAAAGAAAACAGTCAGTCAAAAAGACTGAGTAAGCCCTACTACAATCAATGTAAACTGATAAAGTTAACTGGCATGAGAAGCAGGTATGATCATAAGGATAACAACATACTGGCATGATGATTAACTAACAAGGTAGATAAAGGTGTCATCGCATAATCAGGATTAAGGTTTTTGCACCACAGGTGTACTAGCAAACTAACATGACTTGAATAAACAAGTATTGATCCCTTGGCCCAAGCTTTGGCCCAATAACATGAAGTGACCCTAACACGAGGTCCAATGACATGAAGTGACCCTAACACGAGGTCCAATGACATGAAGTGACCCTAACACGAGGTCCAATAACATGAAGTGACCCTAACACGAGGTCCAATAACATGAAGTGACCCTAACACGAGGTCCAATAACATGAAGTGACCCTAACACGAGGTCCAACCAAACGGTCTAGTCGATCGGCTCCCTAAGCCTAACTCGTCACGTGTTGGTGTCAATACGGCCCAAACATGATTGTAGTCAAACTGTACCGGGTCTCCCGTCGGGTGTATCAAGCCCTAGGGTGGCAACCCCTGGACACCATAAACATGCGTGCACAGTCTCGATCTACTGGTACACGTGCATGCTTTCCCCGGCTTCGGACTATGTGGACGACCATAAGTCCGCCCGGAACTACACCGACGTACCACTCTGCCGTCGCTTTTGGTCGCTTACCTCCAGTTCAGTAATCGTGCCCCCTACCCTAGCCTAGTCCCTAGGGTCATGATGATACAAACTTGGGATTACTGCTGGAGTAGACCCCCATTGCTAGGATTTTCTAGTGGGTTAAGTACGGTTTAACCCTCTTGCTAATCATGGATTAACTTGGTTAAGTGTAACGATGAGTTCACGACTTAACCCCGATTAATCTACCAAGCCCAAATTGGTTAAGTATTAAGTGGACCATGACTTAACCCTAATCACGAGGCATTAATTAATTTAATGCGCCTTAACCTCTCACATTAGACCTTGTTGTGGTTACTAGTTAAGCCGGGCGGGTCCGGGTAGCTTTACATCACAACTTGGTCTAACCTCGGGTTCAAGGTACAACATGACCAACTTCTCACATTGGGTCCTATTGTTTGTAGCAACTAGTTAAGCCGGTCGGTTCCGGGTAGGTTTACGCTACAAACTCAACCCAACCTCGAGTTGGTCACACTTACATTTTCTATGTGTCATGTCCATCATGTTTCCAAAACATGTTACAAATTTTCAAGCAATTGGGTGGACCTAACTTAATAGGTAAATTCCCAATGGGTAGACCTAACTTAATAGGTAAATTCCCAAGCTTATGTTTTTATGTCTTTTACTTTTACCCAACCCCAAACGCAATCCCATCGCTTACATATCGCAATAGCGCATAAAGGATAGAAAGAGGGAACTTGGCATAATCATGACATAAAAGGTGTTGAAGCCACAAGTTATACATGGTGGCATATGAAATGTACATATGTTCATATACTTGCATATTACATTTTTAGGCCTCAAAAGCATGCATAAAACCAAACTTAGCATATTGGTGATACATGTTAATAAATGACATGTAGAAATGGCCATAAGTTCGCATTTAGCCTCACATGCAAGTTATCATAAGGGATATGATAACTTACATGTTGCCAAAATGCAACCTTTAGCATAAAGCTTTAAGCTTTAGGCTCATAAACCCAAGATAAGCTTGCATAACATGATAACATGAACCAAATGATCATCCCAAACTTGCATAACATAACTTGCATATCATATGACAAACTTGCATATCAAACTTGCATAACATAACATGATAAACTTGCATATCCTAACATGGCAAACTTGCATAGCATAACATGGCATACTTGCATAACAAAACTTGCATATCATAACATCTCAAACTTGCATATAAACTTACATATCATAACTTGATAAACTTGCATATCACAACATGGCAAACTTGCATAGCATAACATATCAAACTTGCATAGCATGACTTAGTAAACTTGCATATCATGGCAAACTTGCATATCATACATTTAACTTTAGAGTTTAAGTATGAAAGTAGAATAGGGCTTACAATACTTATGAAGGCACACAAAACTATGACAAAGCCCTTATGCAATCAAATAGACCCAAAATGCGAGCTCTAACATAAAAACCCTTGAGCCAAAATGATCAAAACTCTTTCTTTATGATGCAAATATAGAAACTTGACTTGAATGCAAGCTAATGATGCTCATACAAGTTTGAAAACACTTGTATGCATGGAAAATCACTTAGAAATTTATTTAGGAATTGTATGAAGAGAGTGGAGGCCATGAGAGGATTGATTTTGCCATAGTTTAGTTATTAGAATGAATAATGATGATTTAGGGTTTGGTTTGGGTCTTATTTATAGATTAGGCAAGTGTTTTAGGCCATAGGATTAAACCCTAGTTGCAATCTCAGCCCTTAAAACCGAATCTGGCCCCCAAGCTCAACACAATCTCAAAATGGTGCACCAGGCAGAACTGCCCGGCTGGACCAAGTCGACAGCCAAGTCGACAGGGCTGTTGACTTGGGTCCAACCAAGTCGACTCCCAAGTCGACAGGGCTGTCGACTTGGGTGCTCTGGCGGGAATTTTCCCGCCTGGCCCAAACTTCCAAATTCAAATTTGAATTTGAAATCTGTTTTTACTTTGGAATTTTCTGAAAACTTCGTTGGGCCTTAATCGGGTCATACGGACCCCGATTTTTGAAAACTCGGACTCTATTTCGCGTATTTTTCCGAGACGAACGCAATGGCACAGCCCTTTTCCCTTGATTCAGATTTTAGAATTGAATGCTGCCTCGATTTACGTTATAACAGGTTATTGAAAATACGGGTTGTTACATTCTCCCCTCCTTAAAGGATTTCGTCCCCGAAATCTTCAAGTTAGGAAGAACGTATCCTACCGTCCAATCACCCATCTACTCAAACATCATCCACGAGCAATCATTGTCCTTACAAGATTCTAAATGTTGTATGAACATATGCAAAGGTTTGTGTATATGTCCTTATCTATTGCAAATATCATCAATGCAAATTATGTTAGTGAAATGAATCCATATGTATGCAATTCCTAACATAATGTATAACATCTATATGTGTGCACATAACATACATCCATATGCAACATCCATGTGATAACACAAAAATTTTCATACATGAGTAAGCGTTAACACTCATGCATATGCAATATGAGGAGTGTGTGAGCCGATCTAGTGCCTAACGTGTATAATGCATCCACGAGTAACCACTTGCAAACACTTGCAACCACTTGCAACCATCAAGCATAACATGTTTCAAACACATGTTTCATTCAAAGGGTTTCTACCTAAGGTTCTCATGACAAGATTAACACGATAAACTAGATAAACAAGACAAACATGGATAGCAAAAGATATGCTACAAAGAGATCGGGAAGATAAGCAGGATATACTCTTCTTTCGGATTACAAGAAATCCCTTCCTAACCCAATCCATATCCTATAAAGCCCAAAAGGTTTAGCCAACCTAACGGACCCCTTCAAACCCTGACATGTATTATTAGCCAATAAGTCATACCTCCCGACAGAAATAGGACCGAGAATGGGACCGAGAGGATATACGTAAAAAGATAACATGCGAGTAAGTTCCACAGGAAAACAAGGACCAAGGATATGCTCTTAAAAAGAGATATGATGCGCGTATCTAGCCTTCAGTCTTCTAAGTCACGTTTCCTTGAGTTTAACTCCACGGTGCTTTGACCGTCTTTTACTTCATGATTTATTAGCTTCTTAACTCTTATTTCCCAATATGAGTTGGAACCCATTTCATTGTCGCCTCTCGTCTTCCTCTTTCACTTACTCTTCTATCATTCTTGGCTTACACATAACTATGACCTCATGGTTTCATGCAAGCTCTCCAAAATTCACTAGTGAATCCTGGATCTCGTTTACTTACTATAAAGTATTCCATGCAGCAGAACTTTTCTCGAAAATACCAATCCACGTTGCCAATGAACCATCCACCTGCGAATGATAGGCCGTGCTTAGATTCAGTTGCCTGCCCATGACTTCCCGTAGACTATCCCAAAACTGGCTAGTGAAGAATAAGTCATGGTTACTAACTATACTTTAGTGAACCTCGTGCAACTGCTTTATTTCTTGAAAGTAAACTGTTGCTAGCTATGATGCAGTCCTTTCGCTCTTTACCGGAGTGAAATGAGCGCTCTTCGTGAGTCTACCTACTATGACCCACATGCTCTTATTCCCTTTCTTGATCTAGGCAGTCCATCCACGAAATCCTTCGTGACGCTTTCCCCCTTCCATTGCGGGGACCTCCAATGGATATAACAGCCCACCGGGCTTCTATGACTCGACCTTTAATCTGTTGGCACAACATGCACCTTGGGACAAACTCGGCCACCTCCTCGGGTGATGTGCCTCTTCAAGAACCTTCTTTCTCTCATCGCGTCTTAGCCATCACTTGTCATCTATAGCGAGGTGACTTAACATCTCGCCTCGAGTCAACTTGTCCATGATCTCGACTAACTGCGGGTCTTCTTTCTGTGAAGTCCCTACTTGATCCAGAAGGGTAGGTCTAAGCTCAAGGGACGCTAACTAACTAATTAAACTGAGAGAACTTCTTACTTCAGTTGCATTCCTTGGAGTCTTCCAATCCTGAACTGCAACTTCCTTAGCGGGATCCACCGCTAAGCCTTGCTTAGAAACTATGTGCCCAAGAAATCTAACTCCCTTTTCTCCAAAATGACATTTGGAGGACTTGGCTTTCAACTGATGCGCTCTAAGCGTATCCATCACCACCACGAGATGCCTTGCGTGCTCTTCCTCATCCTTAGAGAAGATCAAAATATCATCTACGAAGACCACGACAAACTTGTTCAAGAACTCCCTGAACACCCTACTCATCAAGTCCACGAAATATGCGGGTGCATTAGTCAAGCCGAACGGCATGACAAGCCATTCGAAGAATCCATCTGGAGTCCTGAACGCAGTCTTGTCTATACTATCTTCAGCTACCCTGAGCTGATGGAATCCAGTAGCAAGATCAAGCTGAGAGAAAACAGAAGCACCGACAAGCTGGTCAAAGAGATCATCAATCCTCGGTAACGGGTGTCTGTTCTTCTTAGTTAGCTTATTTAACTCTCGATAGTCAACACAAAGTCGGAGAGAACCATCTGCCTTGGTAGCAAATACCACAGGCGCTCCCCATTCAGATATACTTCGTCTAATGAAGTTCTTCTCAAGCAACTCTTTTACTTGCTTACTTAGCTCCCGTCTTTCACGTGGAGCCATGTGCCGAACGGGCAAAGAAACCGGCTTTGCATTATCCACCAGATAAATGCGGAAATCAATCTCTCGCTTAGGGGTAACCCCCTAACTTCATCGAAAACATCCGGATACTCTCGAACCACTCTCACAGACTGAAGAGATTCCATTGACGCGTCGAGTGATTCAAGATAGCACAACATGACGGGACCTCTCGGATCACAAGAAATCTCTAGGGTGTTTCCGAGGCGAGTCACGAGCCTCACAACCCTATGCTCACAATCAAGAATGGCTCCATATCTGGACAGCCAATCCATGCCCAATATCAATCCGTATCCCCTAAAACCAAGAACACAAGCACTGCACAAGAACTTCTACACTCAGTATAGAGATCCTCAAATCCCCACACATCATAGACAAATGGGCGGAACCCCCAATAGGATTTGAGACACAGACGGGATCATCTACCAAGCTAGTACTAAGGTGCAAACTATCAACAAGATCAGATGAGATAAAGCTATGCGATGCACCAGAATCAAATAAGGTACGAACTGGAAAATCAGAAATATATACAAGGCTTTCAACAGAAATACTACCTCGATCGGGAACTGGAGCGGTTTTGAGAGCATGAACTTGCCCTCCTTAAGGTCCAGCACGCTGAGTCTGACCCTGGACTTGCCCTTGCTTCTTCGGGCAATCCCTAGTGAAGTGTCCCATTTCTCCACAGTTAAAGCAAGTGCCCTTCCTTTTCCTGCAATCCTTGTTTAGATGAGTCGAGCTTCCACAAGTAAAGCACTTCTTTTCCTTCTTATCTTCAGACTTCTCCTCCTTCTTGTCACTCCTATTCTCTTCATTGAGTAGGGCCATATTCACCAAGCTCTCGAAAGTTGCCCCCAAAGGTACATGAGACATGGCTAAACCATGTAATGGCTCGTTTAATCCTAGAGCAAAGTATAGGGCCTTCTTCTGAGCTGTGTTAACCAAGTCTAAACCGACCCGAGCAAGTTGATTAAACTTATCTATGTATTCCCTAATATCATGTCCCCTTGTTTCAGTGATAGGAACCTTAGTCCAAACTTTCCCCGAAAGTCATCCCAAGTCTCAATTGGCCTAGTAGCGGTGGTGACCACCCACCAACGTGCAGCTTCTTCCTTTAGCAACCACACTGCTAATAAAACCTTCCTACGGTCACCTATATCAAAGAAGGCAAAAAGATCTTCGGTTTCTTTCAACCAATTCCTTGCCTCTACATAAGTCTCGGTTCCAAAGAAATTCTTGCAACCCATCGCCTTAAAATCTTGGCAAATCTTTGCGAAGTCAGTTTGAGGATGCTGAGGGGAAGGAGGAAGAGGAACCTCAGCGACAGGAGGAGGAGGAACATTAACTACCGGAGGAGGAGGAGGAGGAACATCTGCGGGGCCGGCTTCGGTCGCCCTAGCCTCCAAAAGTCTCCTATACCAAACGGGTACTTGTACTCCCTCCGGAATAGCAAAGTTATTGGCCATACTGAAAACGAAGAAAAAGATAAATTCAAGACAGAGAAAAACGAAGGAATTTTGCTAATGGCTTTTTGGGGAATAGCCTTTAAAATAAACTAGACTTTTCTTTGGAAAATACTTTATACTTGGTTTTGAAAATAGTTTTCAAAAAGTTTTCTAAAAACCTTTTTGTTCCTTCTCGTAAACCATATGCTCTGATACCAAATGTAACACCCCACCTCCGCCAGGGTGACTCTTGCAAGCACTCTGACTTTGGAGGGGCGTTTGAATCAGGTAAACATGCATAATGATATATCAAGGCAGAACAAGAACATATGTATATATGTAAACAGAGTAAATAACATAGATAAAACAGCGGAAGATTTTCAAACCATTTCAAAACAAGTCTGGTACAACATAATGTTAACTTCCCGAATACACAAGTCTAGATAAAAACAACATTACTGAAAAACTGAAATACATAAGTACTATCCCCAAAATAAGTGATAACCATAGCTAGCTTCATGTCAAGACCGTACATGAGCTAAAATCCCACAAGCAAGCGATCAGAAATCCAGCTAAGCTCCAATATTCCCTCCCTGAGAACCTGAGGGGGGGGGGGAACGGAAGAAAAGAGGCAAAAGAAAACAGGTCAGTCAAAAAGACTGAGTAAGCCCTACTACAATCAATGTAAACTGATAAAGTTAACTGGCATGAGAAGCAGGTATGATCATAAGGATAACAACATACTGGCATGATGATTAACTAACAAGGTAGATAAAGGTGTCATCGCATAATCAGGATTAAGGTTTTTGCACCACAGGTGTACTAGCAAACTAAAATGACTTGAATAAACAAGTATTGATCACTTGGCCCAAGCTTTGGCCCAATAACATGAAGTGACCCTAACACGAGGTCCAATGACATGAAGTGACCCTAACACGAGGTCCAATGACATGAAGTGACCCTAACACGAGGCCCAATAACATTAAGTGACCCTAACACGAGGTCCAATAACATGAAGTGACCCTAACACGAGGTCCAATAACATGAAGTGACCCTAACACGAGGTCCAACCAAACGGTCTAGTCGATCGGCTCCCTAAGCCTAACTCGTCACGTGTTGGTGTCAATACGGCCCAAACATGATTGTAGTCAGACTGTGCCGGGTCTCCCGTCGGGTGTATCAAGCCCTAGGGTGGCAACCCCTGGACACCATAAACATGCGTGCACAGTCTCGATCTACTGGTACCCGTGCATGCTTTCCCTGGCTTTGGACTATGTGCACGACCATAAGTCCGCCCGGAACTACACCGACGTACCACTCTGCCGTCGCTTTTGGTCGCTTACCTCCAGTTCAGTAAGCGTGCCCCCCACCCTAGCCTAGTCCCTAGGGTCATGATGATACAAACTTGGGATTACTGCTGGAGTGGACCCCCATTGCTAGGATTTTCTAGTGGGTTAAGTACGGTTTAACCCTCTTGCTAATCATGGATTAACTTGGTTAAGTGTAACGATGAGTTCACGACTTAACCCCGATTAATCTACCAAGCCCAAATTGGTTAAGTATTAAGTGGACCATGACTTAACCCTAATCACGAGGCATTAATTAATTTAATGCGCCTTAACCTCTCACATTAGACCTTGTTGTGGTTACTAGTTAAGCCGGGCAGGTCCGGGTAGCTTTACACCACAACTTGGTCTAACCTTGGGTTCAAGGTACAACATGACCAACTTCTCACATTGGGTCCTATTGTTTGTAGCAACTAGTTAAGCCGGTCGGTTCCGGGTAGGTTTACGCTACAAACTCAACCCAACCTCGAGTTGGTCACACTTACATTTTCTAAGTGTCATGTCCATCATGTTTCCAAAACATATTACAAATTTTCAAGCAATTGGGTAGACCTAACTTAATAGGTAAATTCCCAATGGGTAGACCTAACTTAATAGGTAAATTCCCAAGCTTATGTTTTTATGTCTTTTACTTTTATCCAACCCCAAACGCAATCCCATCGCTTACATATCGCAATAGCGCATAAAGGATAGAAAGAGGGAACTTGGCATAATCATGACATAAAAGGTGTTGAAGCCAATAGTTCAACATGGTGGCATATGAAATGTACATATGTTCATATACTTGCATATTACATTTTTAGGCCTCAAAAGCATGCATAAAACCAAACTTAGCATATTGGTGATACATGTTGATAAATGACATGTAGAAATGGCCATAAGTTCGCATTTGGCCTCACATGCAAGTTATCATAAGGGATATGATAACTTACATGTTGCCAAAACGCAACCTTTAGCATAAAGCTTGAAGCTTTAGGCTCATAAACCCAAGATAAGCTTGCATAACATGATAACATGAACCAAATGATCATCCCAAACTTGCATAACATAACTTGCATATCATATGACAAACTTGCATATCAAACTTGCATAACATAACATGATAAACTTGCATATCCTAACATGGAAAACTTGCATAGCATAACATGGCATACTTGCATAACAAAACTTGCATATCATAACATCTCAAACTTGCATATAAACTTGCATATCATAACTTGATAAACTTGCATATCACAACATGGCAAACTTGCATAGCATAACATATCAAACTTGCATAGCATGACTTAGTAAAATTGCATATCATGGCAAACTTGCATATCATACATTTAACTTTAGAGTTTAAGTATGAAAGTAGAATAGGGCTTACAATACTTATGAAGGCACACAAAACTATGACAAAGCCCTTATGCAATCAAATAGACCCAAAATGCAAGCTCTAACATAAAAACCCTTGAGCCAAAATGATCAAAACTCTTTCTTTATGATGCAAATATAGAAACTTGACCTGAATGCAAGCTAATGATGCTCATACAAGTTTGAAAACAATTGTATGCATGGAAAATCACTTAGAAATTTATTTAGGAATTGTATGAAGAGAGTGGAGGCCATGAGAGGTTTGATTTTGCCATAGTTTAGTTACTAGAATGAATAATGATGATTTAGGGTTAGGTTAGGGTCTTATTTATAGATTAGGCAAGTGTTTTAGGCCATAGGATTAAACCCTAGTTGCAATCTCAGCCCTTAAAACCGAATCTGGCCCCCAAGCTCAACACAATCACAAAATGGTGCACCAGGCAGAACTGCCCGGCTGGACCAAGTCAACAGCCAAGTCGACAGGGCTGTCGACTTGGGTCCAACCAAGTCGACTCCCAAGTCGACAGGGCTGTCGACTTGGGTGCTCTGGCGGGAATTTTCCCGCCTGGCCCAAACTGGCCCAAATTTCCAAATTCAAACTTGAATTTGAAATCTGTTTTAACTTTGGAATTTTCTGAAAACTTCGTTGGGCCTTAATCGGGTCATACGGACTCCAATTTTCGAAAACTCGGACTCTATTTCGCGTATTTTTCCGAGACGAACGCAATGGCATAGCCCGTTTCCCTTGATTCAGATTTTAGAATTGAATTCTGCCTCGATTTACGTTATAATAGGTTATTGAAAATACGGGTTGTTACAAGCATCAGTAGCGCCCATCCATCCAATGTGAAGATCGTCGGTCTTCAACCGTCTTCGACTTTTCGACTTCTCAACGTCGATCGATTATTTGAAATGAGATGAACTCGGCCTTTTCAAATAATCTACGTATATTTAGAATTTCAAATCAATTTATCACATGGTTGGACTATTCAACATTCACAATTCAGTTCTTTAGTCATAATTCTCATGTTAAATACATTCAACCATCACATATCAAGCAAACACAACGAAATTGGTTTATTCCCACTCTATATCGTCTATAGTATTTTATAACGATATATCGCCATTTTTATTTATTTTAAAACAGCCATATTTAATTAAACGATGTTTCAGGTCGTGCCGATGCACTGACGCTGTTTTTCGCTAATTTTGTTTTACACATATCTGAAAATCTAACCGTTGGATCTTCACAAATTTTATATCATTAGGAAGGTCATTTCAAAACGAATCCAACGGTTTCAGTTTTGGGAAAATCCGATGGTCGGATCTTCCACACTAGTCATTTGAAGTTACGATTTCAATTTACGAACTGCAGCGTCGTTATTCGATTTAATTTAATTATATATATATAATCGTTTTTGGCGCTGTTTTTCTTCAGATTTGAATTAAACATTCCAGACAATCCAACCGTCGGATCTTCACAAAGTTGGTGCCGTTGGAAAGATATTTCCAAGGCGAACCCAACGGTTGCGGTTTCGGGAAAATCCAATGGTCGGATTTCCCGCACTAGTCGTTTAAAATCACAGTTTCAAAACACGAACTACACGGCCACGTTTCGTTTTAATTTTATTTATATTTATATATTTATATAAATATAGTTCACTCAAAAATTCCTATATCGTTTTCACTTCAATTATTTCACTAACGCCTTTAAATTTTGGAAAATTTCGCCATAAGCTCCTTTGTACGGGAGGGGCTGGGAAAATTCCCAAATAGCCACACGAGCGTCTCATATCAAAAAGAAAATGAAAAAGCCAAGCGGCTAGCCAACAGGCTCACAAAATCATCACCCAAACAAAACAGTAAATGTGTACCTATTTGTCGGGTACAAAAATTTATTCCTCTTCTCTAGCCCCTTTGCTATAACCTGTTCAATAAATATGCATGTACATATATATAATTTTTATCACTTATCATTTTCCATTCAACTTTATATTTGATTTACTTTGGTTTAAAAATACCATTCATTCTAATGTTGCATGCATAGGCTAAAATCACATCATTAGCTTATTAATGTATATTTCAACTCATGCATATTTATTTGAACAAGTGGCTATTTTTAACACTTCAAATTTCAAAGATGATAATTTTGGCGAACTAAAATAGATTTCAACACATGACTATTTTCTTTAGTTCCTATGCATGTTAAAAATAATATTTCATCACAAATATTTATTTCAACGCTCACATATCTCTAGCATATCACATATATGATAAAAATGATATTTTTATCATTTAAAATATTTATTCAACAAATGAATGTTTTCAACACTTCATAGTTTCAATAAAAATGTAATTTTTATTGCTCGATCTTTTTATTCAACACATGAACTTTTCCACTACACACACTTCTCAACACATGAGCATTTCCACACATGGATATTTTATTTATGTTGTTCATATAAGAAAGATAGAATTTTTAGTGTTGAAACTATTTATATATAAGGCGAAAATTTTTCATACTTCATAAATATTATAAAAAGGTGATTTTTATTGTTTAGACACTTCATTCATTCACAAATGAATTTAATTTTCACACATCACTTTTCAACACATGAACATTTCCACACATGGATATAGTTTCAACATATGACTTTAATTTCAACGCATGAAATAATTTCAACATATGAAAATTATTCTAACACATAAAGAATATTCAAAATTTCGGCAACATAACGGCAGGGTAGTTAAAACCGGCACCGTCCCTAGTACGGCTCCTCGCTCTACCTTAAAACCTCGCGGTTTTTGACAATGGGGATTCATGCATCTAATTCGCACGCAGGCGGCATGTTTTATTTTTATTTCCACAATTATTTCCAATTCATTTCAATCACCAATGGGTATTTTTCAACCACAACCAAACAATATCAACCACAAACAATTATTCAACCATTCGTATTTTTCATCCAATTTTCACACCAATTTACAACAATAAATATCGTCTATAGTTTGTGGACGAGGGGAGTATATATATATATATATTATAATTGCTATATTTCACTTGCATTTCAACACAAATATCAATTATTCTTTGCATGTATAATTCATACTTCGCTTATATAGCTTACACCACGCATGTACATGAGGTATACAACATGTGTGTAATTTATATTTCGCTAATATAATTTATACACGACATTTTCCATTCAAATTCAATTAATTTAGATTTCTCACTTTGGTTTGCGGAGTGCTAAAAATAGTAGATGACTCGGAAAAATCAGCGGCTTCTTCTATGTGGTAGAGAGCTTTCTTGCGATCCCGATGTTTCCTGTTTCATCGAATTTCGTAAACACACCAAAAAGATATGATTTTTCAAAGTGAAGACATCAAAAAGGACTCACCTTTCACGATGTTTCGAAACTAGGGTTGAGGTTTTCGCGAAATCCGTGGCACGTGGGGACGATCAGGGGTGCTGACGTGGAAGAGGGAGGAGAGGGGAGTCGGTCGGTGGCGGTTTGGGGTGGCTCGGTGGTCGGTGGCGTCGTCGGCGGCATTGGGAAGAGTTGGACTTTGGGCGCTCGATTCAGGCGGAGGAGGCGATGGTGGCGGTCGTGGGTGGGTCGGATTTAAAGAGGAGGGGGAGACGAGGCGAACGGTGGTGGTGGCGTTGGCTTGGAGGTGTCGGAGGCGGCGGCAATCGAGGAGAGAAGGTTGGAACGACGTGTGTCATCGAGATCGCTGAAGGAAGAAGGTTTTCGCGTTTTTTTTTAATAATGAATGGAATTTTCTGATTCGCCGGAATATATATATTTCAGAAAATTAGGGTTTTCACCTACGAACTCCTTTCCAAGTCCAACGACTGTCGTCCCTAGCTAAATACCCCCATCCCGGACACAATGGGATATGTTTCGTTGGCCAATTCGATTGTTACAGTCAGTTATTTTTCAAATTAAAGTATAAAACATTTAATATCCAATTTGAACGATCATTTCAATTTGCCAGGGCCACAAACTGGTTCGAAAAATTCTAGAAAAATAAACCTAGCTATGTTTTGACGCTACGGTCCCAACAAAACTAGTTTCTTCGAATTCTGAGATCGTTTGAAAAATGGCCATTTTCTGGTCGATCCAATTTAACAGAAATTGACCAAACACATTTTCTTTTGGCACGCTCACATACTAGCTTCAAAAATTATGAAATTTGAAACCTAACAATAGTTTGACATCCCGGACGCAACAAAAGTGGTTTCGTCGAATTCCGAGGTCGTTTGCAAAATTTCAATTTTCCAGGGCTATATATTCTATATAGCGACCTTTCTGAAAATTCATTCGGCCATAACTTTTGATTCCGGTTATGAAACTTCAATTTTTTTAGATTCATTAGAAATTTATTGATAAACAGATTTAAATATTTTTGGTTTCGCTAAAATCCGTTATATTTTCCACCTTGCACAGTCAGTCAAAGTTTGAATTCAAATTTTCAAACTGACTCACTATTTCTAATTCACTATTTTATTGCAATATTCTATTTCAATTGTTCAAATTCCTTTGAAATGACCAATTTAAAAATTTTAAATTGGCCCGTATTTTCCGGGTTATCACAATCTCCCCCACTTAAAACTTTTCGTCCTCGAAAAGGTAACAACAGTAAAGTAGGAAACAAAATGTAAATGCAAAGTATTGTAAAGGCACCTTGCACCGGAGTTAGTCAGAGATATCCACTCTGCATTTGGGGTAAGCTTGCTTAATGCTTTCCTCAGTCTCCCAAGTACAGTCTCTAGGATCACTGCTCCACTGCACTTTAACTAAATGAACCTTTTTGCTTCTTAGTTCTCTAGTTTCTTTGCCAACAATCTTTAATGTCTCTCTTCTGAGTGCTAATTATGGATTTATGTCTATATCCTGTTGCGCTGCTTCTTATACAACAAGATCCGGATCATGCACATGTCTTCTAAGTTGAGATATGTGAAATACATCATGCACTCCAGGCAACCAATCTGGTAATTGAACCCTATAAGCAAGAGTTCCAATTCGTTCGAGTATAGGAAAGTGACCAATAAACCTTGGTGCCAACTTCCCAGTTTTTCCAAATCTGATTACTCCTCTCATCGGAGAAACTTTCAAATAAACATGATCACCAACAGCAAATGTCAAATCTCTTCTTCTAGAATCTGCATAACTTTTCTGTCGGCTTTGCGCGGTTCTCAATCATTTTTGATGAAGTCGACTATATCAGATGCTTCTCTAATCATATCGGGTCCTAACACAAGTCTGTTGCCAGGTTCTACCCAACATGCTGGAGATCTGCACGGTCTGCCATATAATGCTTCAAATGGCGACATTCCCAAACTTGCTTGATAGCTATTTTTATATGAGAATTCTGCCAAATGCAAGTGATCTTCCCACGACCCACCAAAATCAATTATACAAGCCCGCAATAAATCTTCTAGAATTCTATTCACCCGCTCAGTTTGGCCATCTGTTTGAGGGTGATAAGCGGAGCTCATATTCACTTTCGTTCCCAATTCTGTCTAGAAAGCTTCCCAGAATTTGCTAGCAAATATAGGGTCTCTATCACTGACTATGCTGATGGGAATTCCATGCAGCTTAACGATTTCTTTGAAATATATTTGTGCTAGACTTTGAGCGGTTCTATTGGATCTGACAGGTATAAAATGGGCAGTCTTCGTGAAGCGATCTACGATTACCCAAATGCTGTCATTACCTTTCCTGGTTCGCGGCAAGCCATCTATGAAATCCATGGAAATCTGTTCCCATTTCCAACTTGGGACTTCCAACGGTTGCAACAGTCCAGCTAGCTTCTGTTGGTCACTCTTGACCAATTGACAAGTAGGGCATCTGCTAACATACAAAGAAATATCCCTTTTCATTGCCCTCCACCAGAAAGTGCGTTTGATATCGTGGTACATTTTACTCACCCCAGGATGGATGCAAAATTTGGATATATGGCATTCGTCTAGCACTTCTCTTCGAAGGCCTGGAATATTTGGGACGCAAATCCTATTATTTAACCTGAGAACCCCTTTATAGTCAATACGGAAACTTGTGGTTTCACCTTCCTTGACCCTTTGACTGATTCTCTGAATGAATTCATCGTCTTTTTGAAGGGCTGAAATCTTATCAATCAATCCAGGCGTAATTATAAGATTGGCAATGATTGCGGTTTTTCTACTAAGCGCATCCGCTACAACATTAGCCTTTCCCGGCGTATACAGGATATCAAGATCATACGCTGCAAGAAATTCTAGCCAACGCTGCTGTCTCAGATTCAGATCTTTCTGGGTGTACAAATACTTCAATGATTGATGATCTATATACAGTATAAATTTCTTGCCCAATAAATAATGCCTCCAGATTTTCAAAGCAAAAACGATGGCTAGCAACTCAAGATCATGAGTCACATAATTCTTCTCATGCGGTTTCAGTTGGCGGCTTGCATAAGCGACTACTTGGCCTCTTTGCATTAACACTGCACCAAGACCTCTAATAGAAGCATCTGTCCAAACCATTAAATCCTGATTGCCATCAATAATGGTTAACACTGGAGCAGTGGTCCGTTTCGATTTCAATTCCTGGAAAGCTTCTTCACAGTCGAAAGTCCACTTAAATTTCTCATGTTTCTTCGTGAGCTTCGTTAACGGACCGGATATCTTCGAAAAATCCTTAATGAACTTTCGATAATAACTAGCCAACCCCATAAAACTTCTAACTTCTGTGGGAGTAGTGGGTTATTTCCAGTCTTGAATCGCTGTTATTTTTCTTGGGTCAACAGAAATCCCTTTCTCTGACACGACATGGCCAAAAAACTTCACTTCTTCTTGCCAGAAGACACATTTAGAGAATTTGGCTTTGAAGACGTTCTTTCTTAGAATCTCTAATACTTGTTCTAAGTGTTTTTCATGCTCGGGTTTTGATTTGGAGTAGATTAAAATATCATCGATGAATACGAGGACAAATTTATTCAGAACTCCCCTGAACACTCTATTCATTAGATCGACAAAGTATGCTGGAGCGTTGCATAGGCCAAACAACATTACTAACCATTCATAAAATATGTCTGGACCTCTGAAAGCTATCAAAGGAACACACTCTTCTGCTATTCTCAATTGATGAAAACCTGTAGCTAGGTCCATTCGGGAAAATACTTTCGCCCCATTCAATTGGTCTAGCAAATCATCGATGCAGGGTAATGGATACTTGTTTTTGAGCGTCTGTTTGTTGAGGTATCGGTAATCAACGCATAATCGAAGAGTACCTTCTGACTTTGGGACAAACACAACAGCTGCACCCCAATTAGAAAGGCTAGGTCTGATTAGACCCTTCCACAACAGTTGACGAGTTTGATCGCCTAATTCTTCTTTTTCCTTCGGAGTCATTCTGCGAATTGGATGTACCACTGGTCTGACATTGGGAATTAGATCGATCCGGAATTCTATTTCTCTTTGCGGAGGTAAGTTTTCAACTTCTTCAAACACATCCGCATAGTTTCTGACAATCGGAATCTTTTCCCGGGAAGTGGGGATAAGTTCTAATGCTGACCAAAATTCTTCTCTATTTGGATTCGAACCATGATGGGGTATAAATATATGTCCAAGCTTCGTTCGAATTTTAACGATTCTTTCCGCACACTTTACCTCAGCTTCATAATTCGTTAACCAATCCAGCCCGAGAATGATATCGAATTCGGGAAAATCCATAACGATTAAATCAAAGGGAAACTTGTAGAAAGAATAAGAGACTGGCACTCTACAATATGAACCGAGAATGAGAGATCCTCCCATCGGATTATGTACATCAACCGAATCTTTAAGCTTTCTCTGTTTTAACTTTAATTTGTGCACTGTGTTACTAGCAATAAAACTACGCGACGCACCCGTGTCAAACAATAAAGAAACAGGAATATTTTTAATTGTAAGGGTACCACCCAAAACATCGGTTTTACCTGCTCCATCGGAAGCAACTGGCGGGCTCGACCCGTCATACACGTGAGCTACTGTGGCCTTCTTCAACAAAGGACAGTCTTTGACTAGATGATCGCTCTTGCGGCAATTAAAGCAGGAGCGAGGATTTTGAGAACCCTGGCTTGAACCTTGTGAATTTGTCTTCTGCCTCTTAGGGGATGTGCACACATTAGAGTAGTGCCCCACTTTGCCACAGTTAAAGCAGCTTCCTCTTGGCGGCTTGCCAGTCTGAGGTTTTGAAGATGCTGCTTGGCTTGACTCAGCTTGATTCGCAGCAGGCTTGCGTTTATTCCCGGCTTGGCTTCAAGTGCGATCCTTCTCCAGATGCCTATGGTCTAGGTCTTCGTAGTTGCATGTCATTTCCACCAGTTCGTTAAATTCCAGCTTGACATGGCCCATGGCTCTATCATGATACGGTCGCTTTAGCCCAAGGATAAACCTCTTATTTTTGGACTTTGCAGTGGCGACGAGCTCCGAAGCATAAGGTGACAACAGTGTAAAATTATTCAGATAATCCTGTACTGAAAGATCCCCCTGCTGGAGGTTGGCGAAGTCATCATGCATTCGTTCCAGTGCTTGTTCCGGGACATATTTCTCCTTAAAGAGTTCTTTGAATCCATCCCATGTTCTTCTAGCTTCTCTATTCCCGGCGGTGAGAGATTCCCACCATAGTTCAGCTTGTTCCTGCATAAGCCAGGCGCCCATAATAGCTTTATCTTGGTCTCCAAGCCTTAGGCCTTCAAGAATTTTCTCGCATGTTTTGAGCCATGCAAGGGCCTCTATTACTGTGCCAGTTCCCGAGAAGGTCTTGCCTCCTAAGTTTTTTTATCTCTTAGCTACACGGTCTAGCTCGAAGTATTGAGTGGCCGGAGGTTGTATCAAAGGTCCTTCTTGGACTGGGGCTTCTCCCCGTCCTCTGCCACGGCCGGCACGGCCTCCTCTAGCGGCGGCTGCTCTGGTTGCCATTTTCCAAATTCTGTATAAGCAAGGAAAGAGCCAGCTAACAGAAATGATAGTTTATTGCATAGTTAAGCAGAAAATTTACGGAAAGATAACGATGGACTGATCAAATTGTTTTTGCTATTCTGCTCGGCTCATTCTAGGACTTTACTAGCCCTATCTCTAATGAGCGACTCACCTTAGAATACTACTGATTCTAATTTGACGAAGTGTTTAATGTGTTAGACTCTAGAACTAAGGTTAACCAAAGCTCTGATACCAGCTGTGACGATCCCAAAACCCCGTGACACGGTGTTAAGGATAATCATTGGAATATAACACATTAATCATCATTAGCAGATCACAGATAATAGCATAAACAGAAAATAGAATAATTTACACACATATGACAGCGAAATCATATAGATATCATCACATCAGAGAAGCACACTACATGATACAACTTAGTGCATAATGATACATAGTCAGTCACCATCGCCTGAGGCGGAATCATACATAAAGAGTACACGAAATAAATATCAGTCTACATCGCCAATGGCGGAATCATAATATAGATACAATAATGGCGGAGAAAATCCAAGTCAGCACGGTGTAGTCAAGCCTCGCCATGAGCCAAAAGTGCGTCAGAAACCTGTAACTAGGCTGCCCGTGTGAAAATGAGGGCACCCGAGTTTGCAAGGTGAAACAAACTACGAGTCAGTCATGGGACTGGTATGAGAAATCTACTTAACTTATTAACAACAATAATAAGGAAAATCAAAGGAACACGCCACTTTCGCGGAACGGGTTTACTCCAATGAGTGCTAGTGCATGAAATAAAGTAAATGATTAAATCATCGCAATGCTTTTTATAAAATGAAGCCATTATAAGACTCAGGTCCCATCACACAATGCATCGCAAGCCGGAGGATAGAGTTTTTACCTTATAATGGCCAAAAATGCTTCATACGAATAAAACAAAAGTGTTTGATATTATTACTAGTGCATATATGTTTCAAAAGCGATTCAATCATAAATATCAATCCTAGGCGGCATAGCTACCATCTACTATGTCGCCATACTAGTAATACAATCACATTCGCATATTTCGTATTGGAAAATTGGATTCCTTCATGAGTCGAGGCAAGGGGCAAGCTCCTCTCCGATTTGAGACACTCTAGCAAATGCCTCGGGACCGCACACAGCAATCCCTGGATCCTCCAAAGCCGGTCCTCTCTTACTTTTGAGGATTGGCAATTCCTGAACACACGTTTCCCGGTCCTTACAGACCTATAATCGAGGCGCCTCGTATTCCAACAACCACACAGGTGAAAAGTAGATATAAATGTCAGGGCTGGGAGGTCACTGACACCACCATAGCTAGAAAGAAACGTCGTGCACTCCTTGGGTCCTTCTCCCGTTTTTGACTAATACCGGGGTGTGAGGCTCGTGAATTCACGTTATAACAAAGCTACGTCACACAGACCATGCTTTGATCATCAACCACAAGACTTTGCTTTGCAACAGAAGCCTTGATCATATGCCACTCAGGCGTGCCACACAGGCAATCCACTCCATGCGACTGATTTCTATTAATACATAACCTCTGAGCTCGTACGGAAGGGCGTTAAGCAAGAGAATAAATTCTCCGCCGCCAAACAGATATATATTTAACAGAGATCAATCAACACAGAACAAAATCCAATGTCAGACACACAGTCCATTTACAATTCCGTTCTGGGTCTGAACGAAACCGGAGGCACCAAATCCTCGCATATCCGTACAATCAACACTATGTTTGGACGGCTACTACTTCAGTTCCTTCATGTTAGCTACTCCAATCACGAGCATCAGTAGTGCCCATCCATCCAATGTGAAGATCGTCGGTCTTCAACCGTCTTCGACTCTTCGACTTCTCAACGTCGATCGATTATTTGAAATGAGATGAAGTCGGCCTTTTCAAATAATCTACGTATATTTAGAATTTCAAATCAATTAATCACATGGTTGGACTATTCAACATTCACATTTCAGTTCTTTAGTTATAATTCTCATGTTAAATACATTCAACCATCACATATCAAGCAAACACAACGAAATTGGTTTATTCCCACTCTATATCGTCTATAGTATTTTATAACGATATATCACCATTTTTATTTATTTTAAAACAGCCATATTTAATTAAATGACGTTTCAGGTCGTGCCGATACACTGGCGCTGTTTTTCGCTAATTTTGTTTTACACATATCTGAAAATCTAACCGTTGGATCTTCACAAATTTTATATCATTAGGAAGGTCATTTCAAAACGAATCCTACGGTTTCAGTTTTGGGAAAATCCGACGGTCGGATCTTCCACACAAGCCATTTGAAGTTACGATTTCAATTTACGAACTGCAGCGTCGTTATTCGATTTAATTTAATTATATTTATATATATATATAAATATAATCGTTTCTGGCGCCGTTTTTCTTCAGATTTTAATTAAACATTCCAGACAATCCAACCGTTGGATCTTCACAAAGTTGGTGCCGTTGGAAAGATATTTCCAAGGCGAACCCAACGATTGCGGTTTCGGGAAAATCCAATGGTCGGATTTCCCGCACTAGTCGTTTGAAATCACGGTTTCAAAACACGAACTGCACGGCCATGTTTCGTTTTAATTTTATTTATATTTATATATTTATATAAATATAGTTCATTCAAAAATTCCTATATCGTTTTCACTTCAATTATTTCACTAACGCCTTTAAATTTTGGAAAATTTCGCCATAAGCTCCTTTGTACGGGAGGGGCTGGGAAAATTCCCAAATAGCCACACGGGCATCTCATGTCAAAAAGAAAAAGAAAAAGCCAAGCGGCTAGCCAACAGGCTCACAAAATCATCACCCAAACAAAACAGTAAATGTGTTCCTATTTGTCGGGCACAAAATTTCATTCCTCTTCTCTAGCCCCTTTGCTATAACCTGTTCAATAAATATGCATGTACATATATACAATTTTTATCACTTATCATTTTCCATTCAACTTCATATTTGATTTACTTTGGTTTAAAAACACCATTCATTCTAATGTTGCATGCATAGGCTAAAATCACATCATTAGCTTATTAATGTATATTTCAACTCATGCATATTTATTTGAACAAGTGGCTATTTTTAACACTTCACATTTCAAAGATGATAATTTTGGCGAACTAAAATAGATTTCAACACATGACTATTTTCTTTAGTTCCTATGCATGTTAAAAATAATATTTCATCACAAATATTTATTTCAACGCTCGCATATCTCTAGCATATCACATATATGATAAAAATGATATTTTTATCATTTAAAATATTTATTCAACAAATGAATGTTTTCAACACTTCATAATTTCAATAAAAATGTAATTTTTATTGCTCGATCTTTTTATTCAACACATGAACTTTTCCACTACACACACTTCTCAACACATGAGCATTTCCACACATGGATATTTTATTTATGTTGTTCATATAAGAAAGATAGAATTTTTATTGTTGAAACTATTTATATATAAGGCGAATATTTTTCATACTTCACATATATTATAAAAAGGTGATTTTTATTGTTTAGACACTTCATTCATTCACGAATGAATTTAATTTTCACACATCACTTTTCAACACATGAACATTTCCACACATGGATATAGTTTCAACATATGACTTTAATTTCAACGCATGAAAATAATTTTAACATATGAAAATTATTCTAACACATAAAGATTATTCAAAATTTTGGCAGCATAACGGCAGGGTAGTTAAAACCGACACCGTCCCTAGTACGGCTCCTCGCTCTACCTTAAAACCTCACGGTTTTTGACAATGGGGATTCATGCATCTAATTCGCATGCAGGCGGCATGTTTTATTTTTATTTCCACAATTATTTCCAATTCATTTCAATCACCAATGGGTATTTTTCAACCACAACCAAACAATATCAACCACAAACAATTATTCAACCATTCGTATTTTTCATCCAATTTTCACACCAATTCACAACAATAAATATCGTCCATAGTTTGTGGACGAGGGGAGTATATATATATATATATATATATATATATATATTTATTATAATTGCTATATTTCACTTGCATTTCAACACAAATATCAATTATTCTTTGCATGTATAATTCATACTTCGCTTATATAGCTTACACCACGCATGTACATGAGGTATACAACACGTGTGTAATTTATATTTCGCTAATATAATTTATACATGACATTTTCCATTCAAATTCAATTAATTTAGATTTCTCACTTTGGTTTGTGGAGTGCTAAAAATCGTAGATGACTCGGAAAAATCAGCGGCTTCTTCTATGTGGTAGAGAGCTTCCTTGCGGTCCCGATGTTTCCTGTTTCATCGAATTTCGTCAACACACTAAAAAGATATGATTTTTCAAATGTAGACATCAAAAAGGACTCACCTTTCACGATGGTTCGAAACTAGCGTTGAGGTTTTCGCGAAATCTGTGGCATGTGGGGACAATCGGGGGTGCTGACGTAGAAGAGGGAGGAGAGGGGAGTCGGTCGGTGGCGGTTTGGGGTGGCTCGGTGGTCGGTGGCGTCGTCGGCGGCGCTAGGAAGAGTTGGACTTTGGGCGGTCGATTCAGGCGGAGGAGGCGATGGTGGCGGTCGTGGGTGGGTCGGATTTAAAGAGGAGGGGGAGACGAGGCGAACGGTGGTGGTGGCGTTGGCTGGAGGTGTCGGAGGCGGCGACAATCGAGGAGAGAAGGTTGGAACGACGTGCGTCGTCGAGATCGCTGAAGGAAGAGGGTTTTTGCGGTTTTTTTTTAATAATGAATGAAATTTTCTGATTCGCCGGAATATATATATTTCAGAAAATTAGGGTTTTCACCTACGAACTCCTTTCCAAGTCCAACGACTGTCGTCCCTAGCTAAATACCCCCATCCCGGACACAATGGGATATGTTTCGTTGGCCAATTCGACTGTTATAGTCAGTTATTTTTCAAATTAAAGTATAAAACATTTAATATTCAATTTGAACAATCATTTCAATTTGCCAGGGCCACAAACTGATTCGAAAAATTCTAGAAAAATAAACGTAGCTATGTTTTGATGCTACGGTCCCAACAAAACTAGTTTCTTCGAATTCTGAGATCATTTGAAAAATGGCCATTTTCTGGTCGATCCAATTTAACAGAAATTGACCAAACACATTTTCTTTTGCCACGCTCACATACTAGCTTCAAAAATTATGAAATTTGAAACCTAGCAATAGTTTGACATCCCGGACCCAACAAAAGTGGTTTCGTCGAATTCTGAGGTCGTTTGCAAAATATCAATTTTCCAGGGTTATATATTCTACATAGCGACCTTTCCGAAAATTCATTCGGCCATAACTTTTGATTCCCGTTATGAAACTTCGATTTTTCAGATTCATTAGAAAGGTATTGATAAACATATTTAAATATTTTTGGTTTTGCTAAAATCCGTTATTTTTTCCACTCTGCACAGTCAGTCAAAGTTTGAATTCAAATTTTCAAACTGACTCACTATTTCTAATTCACTATTTTATTGAAATATTCTATTTCAATTGTTCAAATTCCTTTGAAATGACCAATTTAAAAATTTTAAATTGGCCCGTATTTTCCGGGTTATTACAGTCATGTTCTCCTTGGGTCCCTTATCCTGTTTTTTTTACTTATACCGATGTGTGAGGCTCGCGAGTTAACGCTGTACACAAAGCTATGCCATTTGAGGCCGTGCTTTGGTCATCAACCACAAGACTCTGCTTTTCAACAGAAGCCTTGATCATTTGCCACTTAGACATTCAACACAGGCAATTCACTCCATGTGACTGATGTCTATTAATATATAACCTCTGAGCTCGTACGTCTCAGAGAAGGGCGTTAAGTAAGAGAATAAATTCTCCGCCGCCAAACAGATATATATTTAATAGAAATCAATCAACATAGAATAAAGTCCAATGTAAGACACAAATTCCATTTACAAGTTCGTTCTGGGTCTTAACGAAACCGGAGGCACCTTATTCCTCGTCCCATATGTCTAATACAGGATAGAGGTCCTCGCATATCCGGTCGATCTCCAAGTACGTCTGGATGATCACCACTTATTAACTCGTCTCGGGTGTACAACCTAATCAAGACATCAGTAATCATCCGAACGATGTGAAAACCTCCGGTCTTCAACCACCGTCTTCATTGTCGACTTATCGTCGAATCAGTTATTCAAAATGGGTATAAACCCTACCTTTCCAAATAACTCGGGTATATAATAAACAAGTGCTATAATAACACAACATACGCCTCATTCCAATTTGGAAAATTCTTTTATCTAAATATTCATATCCTTTGGGAAAGGTTCCCATTAATTTTATCAAAGATAAATTCTTTGAATTTATTCTTTAATCTTCCTTTGGATATCAATTCAAACGAAATTAAGATTTATCCAAACTAGTCGGGATTAACGCACCTTACCGAAGTAATCATTTGTTTAATTTCCTAATCCCAACCTATTCATCCCATGGAGAAAAACTGGTCATACCCCATATCTAACACCACGCTGTTATTGGTAAAATTAATTACCATTTCTCATTCAAATCTAATTAAAGATTTACCTATCATTTGGAGCAAATCTGGTGGTACTCCACTCTCGATCATTTCCCAAATTTGATAATTTAAATTATCAATTTACAATTTCAATCTAATTAAAGATTCATTAAAAACCCACTAAGTTTTAATCTTCCCAAAAATCAATATTAATGATTATTTAACTTTGGAAATACAAACATGTCGCATCGACAATCTACACCGTACTATTGATTTCTGCCTATATATAATCTCTGAGCTCGTATGTCTCAGAGAAGGGTGCTAAGCAAGAGAATAAATTCTCCACCTCCAAACATATATATTTAAAAGAGATCAACCATACAGTTCGAAATACGATGAAAGACATGTAATCCTGCACTTAACTAGGTTAAAGAACTAATGTCATTTAAAATACAGTCCACGATAAACCCAAATCACATTCCATTAATTATGGAATCCTCACGGAAAAAAATCAATATATAATCGATATCAATTTCCGTATCCAACTAATAATATAAATGGAATAAAGGCAAAGCCTTTTACAATCCATATGTATTAATAGTCTTCCTCCACAGAAGTTCACTTCGATTATTATCAAATAGAATTCCATTAAATTTCAATTTAATATATTAATTTGGAAAACTTTACTTTGGAAAATTCACGTGAAATCTTAATAAATGATTTATAAATTCCAAATCCCATTTCACTGTAAATCGGTTTAATGAACGAATATCGTTAAAAACACAGTTCACAATAAATTCAATTCACATTCCATTTTAAATTCTAATTAAATGTCAATTAATTGGTAATTCTTCTTTCAATCTTAATTAAAAGATTTATTCTTTTCACACTTGATTTAAGAACATTGTTACTGGAGACCCCATCCCATCAGTCTCTAACCGTAAATTAGTAAAAGAACAATTCCCTAAGTATTAATCCCAAAGGACGAAACCAACATCAGATCAATAACCAGAAAACCATTCAACTTAGCTAATCTCCAGTTAGTTTCTAATTTTCATAACTTCATTGGGTTTAAGAACAGTATTATTAAAGATACCATTCACGACAAACCCAAAATCTCATTCCATCGTTAATCGGGTTAAAGAACAAGTGTTATTTAAAACACCATTCATGATAAACCCGAAAACTAATTTGATATTAAATACAAGGTCTGAATAGAAAATATATCTGCTTATATTCAATATCAAATTCTAAAACCAACATATATCGTATTGCGAATAACGATACACATATATCTTCCAAATTCCTCCACAATGTCTATATAATCACGGAATCCAATATTGAAATATTTCGAAGATAATTTTGATTCAACTCCATTCCAATTCATATATTGGAAATTATGGTTGTTTTTAAAACCATTTCAAATCCAATTTATTTATTTAAAAATACTGGATTATAATTCTAGTTTATAACTAGTTCATTTCGATAAAAATATATTTTTATCTTTTCAAATATGGAATTTTTCATCCCAATTCTTTCCAAATCATTTATTATGATTTTACACAAATTATAGATATTTTTAATAATTTTATCAAGGCCTGTACAGTCGATTTCCATAAGCGGTCATCGAACTGCACTTACAGCGACCTCTGCCAAATTTAGTTTAGACATACTTCCAAATTCAACCATTGGGTTTCACATCTTTTGTATCTGTTGGAAAGCTCTTTTCGATACGAACCCAACGGTTCTAGTTTTAGGAGAATCCGACGGTCGTATCTCCCGTAATGTCCATTCAAAGTCAATGGTCTAAATTCGTGAACTGCTACGGCGCGGCGCGTTCTATTCAGGCCATTATATATATATATATATATATATATATATATATATATATATATATATATCGTCGATTTCCATTTAAAACATATTTTATAAATCGTTTTAAATTCGTTTTCAAAATGAGTTCTACTTCATATTCAATTTCAAATCAAAATTGAATATTCCATGTCATTAATATATAAATGATAATATTTTCAAAACATAAGATTTTGAAATCACTTCCTTTTAAATATTCATTATAAAAATGAATAAAATCGATATAAATATCGTTCACGTCAAAATGGTCGTAGTCTAATCAACGCGGCTTTATATATTTAAATATTTTCGTGTCCATCCCAAATCGGACATCAAAAATCAGATTTCGATCATTTACTGAATATTATTTTAAAATATTCATTATTTTAAAATATTCGTTTTTTTTTAAATATTCATTATTTTAAAATATTCATTGTTTTAAAATATTCATTCTTTCTGAACTAGAATCAGACACATTTAATTACCATATAATGTTATTTATATGGATTTCATACAACACATGTATACAACACTAATCAAAATCAATCAACCATCATCCAGAGTGCATCACACAACTGCATAAGCATTAAATATAAATAATTAATGCTTACAACAGAATGTCAACCAATCGATTAACATACAACTAAACAATTGGGATTAATGTGCATAAAATATCATCCCAATGACCGTATGGGGTTTCAATCAACAAATAATGAATTTTATTTGTCCAGTTAGGCGATGTGTAAAATTTATCATCCCAATCAATATCAGTCAAATCAGTGTACATAAACAAATCGTCCGATTTGTTTATGAATATTTATTTTATTCATATACACATTAAAAATTATTTTTTCAACTATAAAATATTTATTTCACCTTATGAA
Source organism: Allium sativum (assembly GCA_030737875.1). NCBI lineage: Eukaryota > Viridiplantae > Streptophyta > Magnoliopsida > Asparagales > Amaryllidaceae > Allium > Allium sativum. The sequence goes on from CM060912.1 coordinate 158,876,643, forward strand.
TATTTTATTTATTCCATTCCACATCACAATCAATTATCACAACACAATTAAATCAAACAAGTCATCCACGGTCTGTGGACGATGGGTGTTAGGTGCTGTTAAGTACCATCTGCATCCTAGTATATATTTTAACTAGATGATACAATTAAAGTGAGAAGTTCTCACTGTGGGTTCCACTCCTCCATTCTTTATTTCTGATCGGTTCGGATTTTCCCGAAATTCCAATTTAAACTTTTCCATGCTGTTCATAGTAAAAATCACATTTTTAATATGATGTCTATACATTAAAAATCATATTTTTAATCAACGATATTTATATTTAAAAAATCACATTTTTATTTGTTCTAATATTTTTATTTGTTCACTATCAATATAAAAATCATATTTTTACTTCCCTAATCCATATGTAAAAATCGAATTTTTATATCGTTAAAAATCATATTTTTATATAATTTAAAAATCATATCTTTCCTACGTTAAAAATCTCACCTTTTCATATTTAAAAATCTCATCTTTCCTTATATCAAAATCTAATCTTTCCTTATATTAAAATATAATCTTTTTAAACAAAAATCAAATCTTTTCTATGACAAAATTTTCATCTTTTCTATAATAAAAATTTGATCTTTTCTATAAAAAAAAATTCATCTTTTCTATAACAAAAATTTCATCTTTTCTATAACAAAAATTTCAGTTTTAAAAAAAAAACCAAGTTAAAACATAAACAATAATAATAATAATAATAAAGAAAATGGGAAGGGGAGGACTTACGACACAAACCAGAGGGGGAGGAGGGCGTTTGACGTCGGGGAAGTGCTGCAGCGCTCGGCGGTAGAGTGCCTCCAACAGGTGGCGACGACGGAATGGGGGTAGGGCATGGGTCCTAGGGCTGATTGGGTTCAGGGTTCCATATGGAGGAACGATGAGGGGTGAAGGAGGAGGAAGGAGAGGGTCCAACGAGGTGGGGGCGATCGACGGTGATGGTGACAGGGGAAGGGGTGTGGTGGTGATTTGTGAAGCGACGGGGCAAGGGCGTGGAGGTGAAGCGGGTTTTTTCTTTTATTTGTGCGCTGGAGAATAATGAAAGGGGGGCCTTAGTTTATTAATATATATATATATTATTATTTTATTTCAAAAAGTAACTTTTTAATTCGATTCCCAAATCGAACCCAACGACTGTCGCCCCTGCTAATTATCCCCATTCCGAATGCAATGGGATATGTTTTGTAAGCCAATTCGACTGTTACGATCAGTTGTTTTTAAATTGAAATATAATTCAATGTATTTTAAATTCAAACGCACATTTTAATTTACCGGGGCCACATACTGACTCCAAAAATTCCAGAAAAATAAATTTGGCTATGTTTTGACGATATGGTCCTAAAAGAACTAATTTCATCAAATTTGGAGACCGTTTAAAAAAAGGTCATTTTCCAGTCGTTTAAATTCAAACTGAAATGACCAAACACGTTAAAATTCACCACGCATACATATTGATTCCAAAAATTATGAAAATTGGAATCTATCAATAATTTGACATTCTGGATCCAAAAAAAGTGGTCTCATCGAAAACGGAGGTCGTTTGCAAAATCGCTATTTTTAAGGGCTATATTTCCATAGTGACGATTCTGAATTTTCAATTGGACCTAACTTTTTATTCCCGCTGTGAAAATTTGATTTTTCACATTCATTGGAAAGATATTTTCAAATAGATTCAAATATTTCTAGTTTCACTAAAATCTGATTTATTTTGAATCATTACATTCATTTGAAATTTGAAATCAAAATTTCAAATTACTGCGCCATTTTCAATTCCTTTTATAATTAAAATAAATATTTATATTCTAACTTCGATTCAAATAAATGTATACAGTCTAATTCTATTCAAAATAAATTTCTAGTCGTTATTATTTAAAATAAATCATTTTAAATATTCAAAATTTATTAAAATTGCCAAAATAAATATTTTAAATTGGTTCTGATTTTCCGGGTCGTTACAATCCCCCCCACTTAAAATGTTTTCGTCCTCGAAAAGGAACAGAGATGAAAGTTGTTTTACTAATCAACTGAAATTTCATTCTTCAATTTTTCAGTTTCTAAGAATTTCTAGTTTTTCAAAAAATTTGCTAACACCCTGAATTTTTGAATTTTTTTGCCATAACCTCCTTTTTACGGGGAGCATCGGGAAAATCCCCAAACCGCCACAGGCCCTCTCATCTCAAAAAGAAAAATCCAAGTGGCTAGCCAATCGGCTCATAACATCATCCAAACCCAATAAATTAGTAAACATGTACCTATTTGTCGGGCATACAATTTTTTTCCTCTACTTAGCTTCCCTGCTATGACCTGTTCAATGTATATACATGTATATGCATGCAATCTCAAACAATTTTCAAGTCAGTTCAATATTTTGATACAATTTGGCTTAATGGTTCAAAATTTTAATAAATTAACCAATAATTAAATAATACAACTAGAAATCAATTAGTTGATTCTTTTCAAATTCATAATTTATATATATATATATATATATATATATATATATATATATATATAAATCCATTTTTGATGCGAAGTCACAACAATAGACCCTATCTAGTTTTGGTTCTCACACTAGTCAATTGTAAATATATAGAAATCTTACTTTCGAAACTCGAACACAGGCACTAATGATGAGGCCTCATCATCAAAATCATCTCCGGGCGACTAGCATGTGATTCTATATCTATGCAGTATATTAAAACTTCGAACACACGTTTGCAAGGCGTATATGCAAAATCTTTGTATACTCGATTGTCCAAATTCAATATAAAATAATTATTCAAATACATATAAGGTTTAAATTTCCAAAACAAAATTCATTTTCATTTTAAAAATATAGTCTTCACACTCGTTCTAGGACATTACTAATCCCATCTCTAACGAGTCATTCTCATTGGATATTACTAATCCAATCTCTGATGAATTCTTTCATTTGGTTCTAATGTATCTTGTTCTCGAGCTCTATAAACCAAAGCTCTGCTACCACGCTGCGACAACCCGAACTTACCCGGTCTCCAAAGAGAAGTGAAAGAATGGATTGCTTTGAGGACAAGATGAATCAGAACACAAATAGAAGAACATTTCATTGCTTATTACAACAATTTACATCAGAGTACAAGAATATACAGAGTATGAGAAAACATTATACATCATAGAAATATCAGAGATTTAAATTACAATGCAGCGGAAAATAATACATAACACAACTGAAATAAATATACGGATATAGAGCTTTCTGAATATCATTCCAGCTGTAAACCAAGATCCTGTGAATATATATCTGCAAAACCAAAACTACTAGCTGCCCGTGTGGAAAATAGGGGCACACAGAGTTTAGGTTAAAATAACAAACTCCAGGTCAGTCATCTGACTGGTGTGAGAACTAAAACAATTATTTAAAACTTTACTTTAAAATATATTATATCAAGGGACTACGCCATATAACACGGAATGGGTTTCCTCCCAAGAATACAAGTGCATATAACAAAACAACGCAATGCTTTTTGGAAAAATGAATCTATTATAAGACTCAGGTCCCATCACACAATGCAACGCAAGCCGAAGGATAGAGTTTTAACTTATAATAGCCAAACATGCTTGGTACATTTAAAACAAATCATTTTGATACAATTATAGTGTAAAGTGTATGAAAAAAATTTAAAATATAAATGGATCAATCATAGTCGGCATGGGTACCATCTATCATGTCACCAATACTAGGCTCTACAATCAAAACCGAAATGTCACGTATTCGAAATTGGATTTCCGTCATATACCAAGGCAAGGGATGTACTCCTCACTGGCTTCGACACACTCTAGCAAGTGCCTTAGGGTCGCACACAGCGATCCCTTGGATCCTCCAAGGCTGGTCCACACATAGCGGATTAATTATACCTGAACACACATTCCTCGGTCCTATAGGACCTATCCATCGGCTCCGTAGAGACCGATATATCCGAGGCGCCTCGCATTCCAACAACCACATAGGTAAAAATAATATAAATGTCAGGTCTTGTAAACACTGACACTACCCATAGCTAGAAAGAAACGTCATAATCTCCTTGGGTCCCTTATCCCGTTTTTGACTCATACCGAGGTGTGAGGCTCCCGATTTAAAGCTATACACATTTAAGGTCGTGCTTTGATCATCAACCACAAGACACTGCTTTTCAACAGAAGCCTTGATCATTTGACACTTAGGCATTCCACACAAGCAATTCACTCCATGCGACTGATGTCTACTGATATATAATCTATGAGCTCATACATCTCAGAGAAGGGCTTTAAGCAAGAGAATAAATTCTCCGCCGCCAAACATATATCTATTTAATAGAAATCAATCAATACAGAATAAAGTCCAATGTCAGACACAAAGTCCATTTACAAGTTCGTTCTGGGTCTGAACGAAACCGGAGGCACCTTATTCCTCGTCCCATATGTCTAATACAGGAGAGAGGTCCTCGCATATCCGGTCGATCTCCAAGTACGTCTGGATGATCACAACTTATTACCTCATCTTGGGTGTACAGCCCAATCAAGACATCAGTAATCATCTAAACGATGTGAAAACCTCCAGTCTTCAACCACCGTCTTCATCGTCGACTTATCGTCGAATCAATTATTCAGAATGGGTATAAACCCGGCCTTTCCAAATAACTCGCGTATATAATAAACAAGTGCTATAAAAATACAACATACGCCTCATTCCAATTCAGAATATTCTTTTATTTAAATATTCATATCCTTTGGGAAAGGTTCCCATTAATTTTATCAAAGATAAATTCTTTGAATTTATTCTTTAATCTTCCTTTAGATATCAGTTCAAACCAAATTAAGGTTTATCCAAACTAGTCGGGATTAACCCACCTTAACGAAGTAATCATTTTTTAATTTCCCAATCCTAACCTATTCATTCCATGGAGCAAAACTGGTCATACCCCATATCTAACACCACAGTGTTATTGGTAAAATTAATTACCATTTCCCGTTCAAATCTAACTAAAGAATTACCTATCGCTTGGAGCAAAACTGGTGATACTCCACTCTCTATCATTTCCCAAATTTGATAGTTTAAATTATCAATTTACATTTCAATCTAATTAAAGATTCATTAAAACTCCACTTAGTTATAGTCTACCCAAAAGTCAATATTAATGATTATTTAACTTTGGAAATACAAACATGTCACATCGACAATCTACATCGTACTATTGATTTCTGCCTATCTATAACCTCTGAGCTCGTACGTCTCAGAGAAGAATGTTAAGCAAGAGAATAAATTTTCTACCACCAAACAGATATATATTTAATAGAGATCAACCATAAAGTTCGAAATACAATGACAGACATATAATCCTGCCTTTAACTGGGTTAAAGAACTAATGTCATTTAAAACACAGTTCACGATAAACCCAAATCACATTCCATTAATTATGAAATCTTCACGGAAAAAAAATCAATATATGATCGATATCAATTTCCGTATTCGACTAATAATATAAATGGAATAACAACAAAGCCTTTTAAATTCCATACGTATTAACAATCTTCCTCCACAGAAAATCACTTCGATTATTATTAAGTCGAATACCATTCAATTTCAATTTAATATATTAAATTGGAAAACTTTAATTTGGAAAATTCCCGTTAAATCTTAATAAAAAGGTTTATAAATTCCAAATCCCATTTCACTGTAAATCGGTTTAAAGAACGAATGTCGTTAAAAATGAAGTTCACAGTAAACCCGATTCACATTCCATTTTCAATTCCAATTAAATGTCAATTAATTGGAAATTCTTCTTTCAATCTTAATTAAAAGATTTATTCTTTTCACACTGGGTTTAAGAATAGTGTTACTGGAGACCCCATCCCATCAGTCTCTAATCGTAAATTAGTAAGAGAACAATTCCCTAAGTATTAATCCCGAAGGCCGAACCCAACATCAGATCAATACCCAGGAAACCATTCAACTTCGCTAATCACCTGTCAGTTTCTAATTTTCATAACTTCATTGGGTTTAAGAACAGTATTATTAAAGATACCATTCACGACAAACCCAAAATCTCATTCCATCGTTAATCGGGTTAAAGAACAAGTGTTATTTAAAACACTGTTCACGATAACTCAAAAAACGAATTTGATATTAAATATAAGGCTCTGAATAGAAAATATATCAGCTTATATTCAATATCAAATTCTGAAACCAACAAATATTGTATTGGGAATAACAATATATATATATACATATCTTCCAAATTCCTCCACAATTTCCGTATAATTACGGAAGACAATATCGAAATATTTCGAAGATAATTTCGATTCAAATCTATTCCAATTCATATATTGGAAACTCTAGTTATTTTTAAAACCATTTCAAATCCAATTTATTTATTCAAAAATATCGATAAAATATATTTTTATCTTTTCAAATATGGAATTTTTCATCCCAATTCTTTCCAAATCATTTATTATGATTTTACACAAATTATTGATATTTTTAATAATTTTATCGAGGCCCGTACAGTTGATTCCATAAACGGTCATCGAACTGCACTTACAGCGACCTTTTCCAAATTTGATTTGGACATAATTCCAAATTCAGCAATTAGATTTCATATCTCTTGTTTCCCTTGGAAAACTCTTTTCGATACGAACCCAAGGTTCCGGTTTTAGGAGAATCTGATGGGATCTCCCGTAATGTCCACTCGAAGTCAGTGGTCGAAATTCACGAACTGCCGCGACGCGGCGCATTCTATTTGGGCCACTAAATATATATAATGTATATATTATATATATTTTGTTGATTTCCATTTAAAATGTATTTTATAAATCGTTTTAAATTCGTTTTCAAAACCATTTCAACTTCATATTCAATTTCAAATCAAAATTGAATATTCCATATCGTTAATATATAAATGATTATATTTTCAAAACATTAGATTTTGAAATCACTTCCTTTTAAATATTCATTATAAAAATGAATAAAATTGATATAAATATCATTCACGTCAAAATGGCATTAGTCTAATCAACACGGCTTTATATATTCAAATATTTTCGTGTCCATCCCAAATCGGACATCAAAACAAGATTTCGATCTTTTACTGAATATTATTTTAAAATATTCATTATTTCAAAATATTCGTTATTTTAAAATATTCATTATTTTAAAATATTCATTCTTTCTGAACTGGAATCAAACACAGTCAATTACCGTATAATGTTATTTATATGGATATCATACAACACATGTATACAACACTAATAAAAATCAATCAACCATTATCCAGAGTGCATCACACAACTGCATAAGCGTTAAATATAAATAATTAATGCTTACAACAGCCTGTCAACCAATTGATTGACATGCAACTAAACAATTGGGATTAGTGCACATTAAATATCATCCCAATACCCGTGTGTGGTTTCAATCAACAAATAATGAATTTTATTTGTGCAGTTGGGTGATGTGTAAAATTCATGGTCCCAATCAATATCAGTCAAATCAGTGTGCATAATCAAATCGTCCGATTTGTAAATGAACATTTATTTTATTCATATACACGTTAAAAATTATATTTTCAACTATAAAATATTTATTCCAACTCATGAATATTTTATTTATTCCATTCCATATAACAATCAATTATCACAACACAACAAAATCAAACAAGTCATCCATGGTCTGTGGATGACGGATGTCAGGTGCTGCTAAGCACCGTTTACATCCTAGTATATATTTTAACTAGAAAATAAAATTAAAGTGAGAAGTACTCACCGTGGGTTCTGCTTCTCCATTCTTTATTTCTGATCGGTTCGGATTTGCCCGAAATTCCAACTCAAACTTTTCTACGCTATTCATAGTAAAAATCGCATTTTTAATATGATGTCAATATATTAAAAATCATATTTTTAATCAACGATATTTATATTTAAAAAATCACATTTTTATTTGGTCTAATATTTTTATTTGTTCACTATCAATATAAAATCATATTTTACTTCGCTAATCCATATATAAAAATCGAATTTTTATATCGTTAAAAATCATATTTTTATATAATTTAAAAATCATATCTTTCCTATGTTAAAAATATCACCTTTTCATATTTTAAAATCTCATCTTTCCTTATATCAAAATTTAATCTTTCCTTATATAAAAATATAATCTTTTTAAATAAAAATCAAATATTTTCTATGACAAAAATTTCATCTTTTCTATAACAAAAATTTGATCTTTTCTATAACAAAATTTTCATTTTTTCTATAACAAAAATTTCATCTTTTCTATAACAAAAATTTCAGTTTTTTTAAAAAAAAACAAGTTAAAACATAATGAAAAAGGGAAGGCGAGGACTTACGGCGCTGACCGGAGGGGGAGGAGGACGTTTGACGTCGGGGAGGTGCTGCAGCGCTCGACGGCGGAGGTGGAGTGCCTCCAGCAGGTGGCGGCGGCGGAATTGGGGTAGGGCGTGGGGTATAGGGATGATTGGGTTCGGGGTTTCATATGGAGGAACGATGAGGGGAGAAGGAGGAGTAAGGAGGGGGTCCGGCGAGGTAGGGGCGATTTACGGTGATGGCGACAGGGGGATGGGTGCGGTGGCGATTTGCTGAGCGACGGGGTTAGGGTGTGGAGGTGAAGCGAGTTTTTTATTTTATTTGGGCCCTGGAGAATAATGAAAGGGGGGCCTTAGTTTATTAATATATATATATATTATTATTGTTTTATTTCAAAATTTAGCTTTTTAATTCGAATCCCAAATCGAACCCAACGACTGTCACTCCTAGTTAATTATCCCCATTCCGAATGCAATGGGATATGTTTCGTAAGCCAATTCGACTTTTACGATCGGTTTTCATTAAAATTAAAATATAATTCAACGCATTTTAAATTCAAACGCACATTTTAATTTACCGGGGCCACATACTGACTCCAAAAATTCCAGAAAAATAAATCTGGCTATGTTTTGATGATGCAGTCCTAACAAAACTAATTTCGTCAAATTTGGAGACCGATTGAAAAACAGTCATTTCCCAGTCGTTTAAATTCAAACTGAAATGACCAAACACGTTTAAATTCACCATGCTCACATATTGACTACAAAAATTATGAAAATTGGAATCTAGCAATAATTTGACATTCCAAATCCAACAAAAGTGATTTCATTGGAAATGGAGGTCGTTTGCAAAATCGCTATTTTTAAGGGCAATTTTTCCATAACGACTATTATGAATTTTCAATTTGACCTAACTTTTTATTCCCACTATGAAATTTGGATTTTTCACATTCTTTGGAAAGATATTTTCAAATAGATTCAAATATTTCTAGTTTCACTAAAATCTGGTTTATTTTGAATCCTGTACATTCATTTGAAATTTGAAATCAAAATTTCAAACTACCTCACCATTTTCAATTCCTTTTATAATTAAAATAAATATTTAAATTCTAATTTCGATTCAAATAAATATATACACTCTAATTCTATTCAAAATAAATTTCTAGTCATTATTATTAAAAATAAATCATTTTAAATTTTCAGAATTCATTATAATTGCCAAAATAAAAATTTTAATTTGGTTCTGATTTTCCGGGTCGTTACACTATTATTCACTGCTATTCCTAGAAGAAAGTAAGATAGTTTTCTGAATACATCTTGCTAAAATGCAGGTTTATATGCCAATTGAAATTTTGGGATGCAGCATTTTTTTAAATTGAGATTGTTTGGTCTAGGCTCTTTATATATTTGGTGCTCAACCTAATACTGGTATATATCTTTTTTGTTAAATTGTGGATATGGTCTTTGAATGACATATAGGTTGCCTAAATTTTTTGGTGCGAGAACAAAAGCTGTCAACGAATACTTTCAAATACAGATACTGTCGTATCTGTATCCGCATCGGAAACCATTTTCGAATGTCAGATATATGCATCCGCGGATATGGAGGAATGTCAGATAACTATCCTATCTACTGACAATTGATAAATCGGTAAACGTAAATTAAAATTTTGGATTTAACATCATTTTCCATTAATGTCATGATTTACAAAATATACAATATCAATAGTTTTGAGCACTTAATACACACCAAACGTATATAATATAAACTACTTACTAAAAATTAATTTTACATCATCTATCATGCTAGAATACATACAAAATAGCCTATAATTTAGACAAAAAACCAGATGAATAATTTCTAAATACGGATGTCTTCGTTTCGCAGCTGCATTAGCTTTTTTGAATATCAGACATTTATCCATTTTTGATTATGAATGCAGATGAATTTTAGAATTTTCGGTTACGCTATGCATGGGCAAGTTAGAAAAGGGATTTATCAAGAAGCAATGTGCTTTGCAGTTCAAACATGTGCGTCCCCTACTTTAAATATATTACTGTTTTTTGTGGGTAACAGCCTAATGAAGTTAATTTTGTGCCTTTTCCTTCCCAGTCCCTTCTTTTACAACATGCTTGGAAGGAACGGAAAATGGTATCTTCCACCATGCAAATTTACTCTTTTATTTATCCATACTTTTGTCTGATGAAGTTTTATAAATTTGATAATTTTACATCGGAACAACATTTTAATGCTTCTGCACTCATTGCCCTCATCCAATTCATTCTTCTTTGACTTCAGCTTACAGTGATGTTTTGCATCCATTGTTCTATGTTGTGCAAGACACTAAGATTTTCATTTATCCTCGGAATAATTTATTGACATTCCATAATGAGAAATGAAGCATAGTGACTTGGTTAAAAAAATGAACAAATAAATAAATGATTTTACAAATTCAAATTATCGTACTTGGCAACCTAAATTGTTACAATATATAATAATTTTTTGTGTAAAATATCTAAACTATAAATTAAAATTATTATTATTATTTGTATGTAATTTACTAATTTACACACAGAAAATGTATGTTTCTATCGAAGTTGGAGCTTCTGCTCACAGTATTATGTTGAATAATGATAATCAAAACATAGTTAATCCGAACTTAGTAACTCGAAGTCGTATTCAAGTTGATTTATCGAATCTTCCATCTGATCCTTTTCTCCGACATCAAATTTTAGACTACAATACAAATGATCAAGATATAGTTAGAAGAGCATATCTACAAAAAGGTTCTTGTCAACCTTCTTTACAAAAATTTCCACAAACAAAAATGGGTGGAAGTGTTAGACGTTTCAATCAATCATGGTTTACAAATTATGAGAATTGGTTGGAATATAATATGAAAGAAGATGCCGCATATTGTTTACTATGTTATTTATTTCGTCCTCAATTGGTAAGTAAAAAAACAAGCGATGCATTTATTCGAGGTGGGTTTACAAATTGTAAACATAATCAAAAGCTTCAAGAGAATGTTAATTCGGATGTTAATAGAATGACATATATGAAAGCTAAAAATTTGATGAATCAAAATCAACATATTGCAATGGCAATCGAGAGACAGTCAACTCAAAGCAAAATTGATGATCAATATCGATTTAATTCAACTCTTCTGTGAAATCGATATCTATTTAATCAAGGTTTGCATTTTCGCAGCCACGATGAATCTGAATAATCGATGAACAAAGGAAATTTTCTTAAACTCCTACAATGACTTGCTCATGAAAAGCCTTCGGTGGATGCTGTTGTTCTAAAAAATGCACCACTAAATAATAAGTTGATGTCGCCTGATATTCAAAAGGCTATTGTCAATTGTATTGCAGTAGAAATTGTAGATGTTATCTTACATAATCTACATCTTTCTGGAGGACAATTTGGACTACTAGCTGATGAAGCTCGTGATACATCAATTAAAGAGCAAATGACAATTGTTTTGCGATTTGTGGATGAAAGTGGAAGTGTTATTAAAATATTTGTTGGTGGTACATGTTCCGAACACAACATCAATGTCTCTAAAAACATCACTTGATGTTTTTTTTGTAAACATAAATTGAGCATGTCAAAGTTAAGAGGTCAAGGATATGATGGTGCAAGTAATATGCAAGGTATGTTTAGTGGTCTTAAAACACTTGTACTAAATGAGAATAAGTCTGCTTTTTATGTTCATTGTTTTGCACATCAACTTCAACTAACACTTGTTCGTGTCTCCAAAGATATAGACTGCATTTTTGAATTTTTTTACTTGGATAATAATTTGGTAAATCTTGCTGGAGCATCATGCAAGCGTCGAGACATTCTCAGGGAAAAAGAAGCTAGTAGAATTTTTAGACAACTTGAAAGTGGTGAACTGTCTAGTGGTCGAGGGTTAAATCAAGAGCGTAGTTTGAAACTACCAGGGGAAACACGTTGGGGTTCACATTATGGTACGCTAATCAATTTGATCATCATGTTTGCTTCTGTTAGATGTCCTTACAACTTGGTGGAAGATATGTCGGGTGATAGAAAAGGGGAGCCTTTAAATTTGATAAAAGCAATGCAATCTTATAATTTCATATTTATTTTGCATTTGATAAAGAAAGTTCTTGCAATTACACATGATCTTTCCAAAGCATTACTATGAAAAGATCAAGAGATTGTGAATGCTTTGATGTTGGTAAAAATGTCTAAAGAATGGTTAAATAAAATGCGAGCTAGTGGATGAGATACTCTTGTAAATGATGTTGGCTCTTTTTGCACCAAACATCAAATTCCTATTTCAAATATGGATGATAATTGTCCTCTTTTGGGTAGATCAAGGAGAGGGTCAATGATAAAAAAATTACATCATTATCGAGTTGATTTGTTTTATCTTTGTCTAGATAAGCAAATTGTTGAACTTAATAATCGTTTCGATGAGGTAAATTCAGAATTACTTCTTTGTATGTCCTCTCTTAATCCAGTTGATTCATTTGCCTCTTTTGATAAATTAAAGTTAGTTCGTTTATCGGAATTTTACCCCAAGGATTTTTTTCAAACCAGAGCGTATGGATCTTTATAACCAATTGGAGATTTATGAAATTGATATGATGTCCACTGATATGTTTTAAGGATGTGAAAGCAATTGGTGATTTGGCTAGGAAGACGGTGATGACAAAAAAAACATATCATGTATAATTTGGTTTACAATCTTGTAACCTTATCACTAATCTTACCGGTTTCAAATGCGACAGTGGAAAGAGCAATTTTTGCCATGAATATAGTAAAAAATGACCTGCGCAATCGAATGGGAGATGAATGGTTGAATGATAGTTGTATTGCATACATAGAAAAGGATATATTCAAGGATATTAACAATAATGCAATTCTTGATCGCTTTCAGAAAATGAGAACTCGGCGCGGTCAACTTTAAAGTAGCAATATATAGTTGTTTTATTTTGAAAGATCAACAGTTGAGCTTTTTATAATGAATTATGTGACACCCATGGGATTCGAACCCATGACCTCTCGGAAAGCACCACCACGCACTAACCACTATGCTAAAAAATCTTTGTGTTAGCTTCTGGAGAGGGGTGTTACAGACTACCTCCCTTAAAGAGCCCAACGTCCTCGTTGGCTCATATCACTCACTACCCAGGCGTTGTGCATGTAACCCGCATCAGCACCACACCAACTGACATCCGCAGCATTACACACACAATTCCGGCTGGGTATAGGCTCTGATACCAAATGTGACACCCATGGGATTCGAACCCACGACCTCCCGGTAAGTAACACCACGCACTAACCACTGTGCTAAAAGATCTTTGTGTTAGCTTTTCGAGAGGGGTGTTACAAATTATTATGATGGTTATATATTTAGTTGTTCTTATTTGACATTTAGAAATCATTATTCATACATATAATTATATGATTGACATAAAAAAAATCTGGGGGCTACCGCCCCCGAACCCCCGGAACCAACAAGTTGACCCCTCAGTGAACTTTCCTAGCTACGCCACTGTGTGTGTGTATATATATATATATATATATATCTTCCCATTCACTTACCATCTATTATTTAACGCCTCACTATCACTGGTAGATAGGGTGGATTCTCCCGAACACTTAAGACCCTAGGCGGACTTATTGAGCATTGAATACCTCTCGACACTTTGTTCAACATTATTACAAAGTAGAGGGTACTAGCTTCGGGCCCTACTAGTTAAAGCTTCCTCCATTCACGCATATACCCTTGACCCATATAAGGTTAGAGAAGGTATTTTATCGCTCGTTGTACCTTCTAGCCGACCTTATTGGATAACCCTCTTAGTCGCTTACTGCTTCCCATATGATAGGTAGCCATATTTGACATTCTAAGTTTCCAGGTTTGGGTAGGCAATACACACATATACCGTTTAAGATCCCTAAACTGAAAGACTTATTCCTAGGTGGACTCTTTAACCTCAGCCACTTGAGACCAAAGGAGCAAATATACGCGAAGGTTATTTGGTTCGTACCTCATTAGCCCTTAGTACCTTTCCCTATTGGGATAAAGTATGCTATGTCATTATGTCCTTTCCGTTTAGTTACTCTCCACGGAAATATTATACGTACGAGATTTATTATCATCATAAGATCCTATGGTTAAGAATATTGTTACAACATTAACCTACTAAGACTAACTCTACTTTTAATTATAAGTTCTATATTCATTAATATAAATAAGGAAAGTTACACCCTCTTTACCTTAGGACATTTATTTGATTACTTCCCTAATTGGATAGAGTATGTAAACAGTAATCAATATCCATTAATCCCCTTTCTACATACATTTACTTCTATTTCTTAGTTTATTGCCATTTATGACCATAATAGTCATATTTTCCTAAGCCAACCATATATCAGTCCAAAGGTACCTATTTGTTGTACCCTAACAGAAAATTTTTATTTTTATTTATTTATTGCTTGTTATATATATATATATATATATATATATATATATATATATATTTGTGCACCAGACCTCTCACATTAAGTTGACCATCTGTGGATGCTGGATTTGTCGGTCGGCTCCAGGCAGGCTTCTACCACAAGTTGAACTTAACCTTGTGCCTTGGTACATTTATATTTATGCATTAGACCCTTCATATTAAGCTGACCTCTTGTGGATGTTGGATTTGCCGGGCGGTTCCAGGTAGTCATTACAAGAAAACATCACATAAATATCGGCTAAAAAATGATTGTCTCCGTTTTTCGGGAGCATTGTTGATGATGTCTAAAGTGCCAATTTTTTTACATCGGTTAAAAAATGATGTCGAAGTAGTAGTAAGGAGTCATAATATAATTACTAAACGATGTATTAATCCCTTTTTTGTTTATTTACATGAATTGAATGTTGATAATGGCTTATTATAAGTCTTGTATTACTATAAACATATCATGTAAGTAGTAAAAAATGATTAATACATTGTTTATGGGGGAAATAACTGTTGTAATATATATACACACACACGCACACCACACCATTTACTTCTAAAAGAAGTGATGTCTATACACCAAACATATATTAGTTCATTTTGAGTGAAATGATGTCTGTGTGGCGTTTAGACATCATTTCCCTTTAAAGGAGAGATGTCTTTGCTCTATTTATACATTGTTTTTGTTTTACGTAACTGTTGTCAGTTATAATTTTAGACATCAATATTTTCCTGATATATGCCCTACCATAAAAATGCAACACCAATACTAACAACAAAAATGCAATACCAATACCAAAAACAAAAATGCAATATGGCCACAAACATTAATCAGAAAATATTCTTACATTCCATAGAACCATCCACCACAAACATTAAACAAGCACATGTTCTTACATTCCATAAAACTATCCACCACAAACATTAAACAAGCACATGTTTTTGTTCTATATTACATTCCAGTCAGAGAAACGTTAAACGAGATTTATAAGTGTTCTTCAATATAACCGAGCGCCTCATTACGCACCTCCTTCAAATTGTTCGTACGAGTTGGTTAGATCACAGCTAGTGACCAACCCTTATATACTGAAATCAGAGATGAGCATGAGAAATCAGAATTCAAGGTACTAAATGGAATAATAATTAAATGATTTTGGTTTTAGTAAAATTAAAGCACAAAGTAAGAAAAGTACACAATAGGATACAACTTTAATATACTTTCCACAAGTTTCACATCTGAATATACATGTAAAGTCAAAAATTAACCTGTTCCTCATGAGAGAAATCAAGACCTCCTAGGGTCAAACTATTCCTCACACCAATGTTAGACATACATTATCGCGGTGAAGTATGACCCACTCTGCTACAAAAGATATAAAATCATTAGAGAAATTTGGTATGAAGATTAAAATTTATAAAGTAGTTCTATAAGGACTTAAAGTTTGCCTTTATGCTTATAATGTTTTCCTGACACTCATTTGCAATTGCTTTAGCTAACAGAGTCTTTACATAACTAGAAGGACCGTAGAATAGCACACCATTTGATGGAGATATTCCAAGTTTCTCAAACTTCTCAGGATGCTCGACCAGATATTGCACAGTCTGCAAATTATTTCAAAAAAATTAACGTGTATTCCATATCCTTATTCAAGAATCAAGTCAAAAATGGAGGAAGTAATAACTCTTGGAGTTCCCTTATAATTTTTCAATCCCACTAATATCCTCCCAGCTAACATTTGGCTCTTAACAACCTATTCAACAAAGAAAATAAATAACAATAACGTTAATAAGTATGATGAATGAAGCAGTACCAATATGGAACATAAGCACAATGCTAATATGGAATATAAGCACTTACCGTTTCACGAAGCGTGAATGGGTTGCTTGTACCAAGAGCAGTTTTGAAGTTCTCATCAGTTATAACAATCGAGTTAAGGATTCCTGCATCAATGGAGTCATCTTTCAGATCAGTAGCATCCATCTTCTCTCTGATGCACAGCAAAGCAACTTCAGTGCACAGTGCAGCTAAATCAGCACCTACAGAGCCATGTAAGTCTTTAGCAAGTCTCTCTAAATCAACCTACATGGATATTATGACATCAGACAAAATAGATATATCCACTCATGTTGACCCAAAAAACACTTAAAACAAAATGTTACCCCCTATATATGCATCCATATGTTGCAAAAAATTTGTGTTTTGCGCTTTCAAGATGTATGTCAAACAGTAGGGAAGGATGAAAGAAATTAAAAGATCCACGTTATTCCAACTCTAAAAGATGGAAAAGAAGAAAAAAATCATTTTCAACTCTTACCCTTTCCCGTTCATTTTAACTCAAAATTCAACTTAACCGACACACTACCTAAGTGATTAGTGTGTTTCTTTGTTATGTGGTTTATGTGTAGGTTTGTCCAAATTTTACAGTGCATTCTATGTATTAAAATGTTTATGTTTAAAAACCTGGACGACATAATATTAATTTCTCATGTAACATATTTTCTTATCTTTTTAGAGAACTTTATTCCGAATAAATTTTTATTGACCATTTAGTTGAATGAATAATTAAAAATATAGATGAGAAAAGGTCCTTATTTTGATTGATATTAATAATGTTAATAACATGAGCTATCTAAAAACAAGATGTTATGTGGAAGTACTACATAAGCACGATATTATTAGTAGCTACTAGCCTACTTGTGTATTCAAAAGAAGAACAAAAATCATACCGCTGGTATATAGTAACACAAAAGGGTTTACTGACGAATCAAAACTGTTAAATGTTGATGTAACGTCTCGGATTTTTAGCTGTTTTATAATAAACAATTAAATTAGTTTTAAATGTTTAGTTGGAATTATAAATAAATTTTTATATTGAATTTCATCGATTTGATAATCGATATGCGATTTAACTTTGAATGTATTGAAATATCGTAATACTGAAAAATGAAATAATTTAGTGTTAAGTTAAAACTGTATAAAAACAATTCAGTTGGTTCATATAAATTCTATATTGAATCAGAACGATAATAATTATTTATTTTCAATAAATTTAATTATTTTGAAGTTGATTTATATTGAGTCAATCTAATAAGAAAAAGAATAAATTTAAATCCAAGCTTAATTAGTTCAATTCAGATTTAAAACTAAAAGAGAAATTTTAATCCTTGTTTAATTAGTTTAATAAATTCGTAACCGTTTAATATAAATCCGTTAATATAGACGCAACCAGTTTTAAACGCTAGTGTATATTACCTTATACGACTATATTCCGATAGTGTATTGACGAATGTTTAAAATCATTGTTTAATTTCAAATCTAAATGTAAAATTAAGATAATAAAGAGGAGGTCAACCTATATATTTTTATAACGCTACGTACAGCTACCTTCCCATCCTTTCTTTCATATCTCTGTTCCTATTGTGTCCCAACTACAGAACAAGGCAAAGCAAGAAAATTAATGGTGCTACCCTACATCACGTACTACAACCGACCTATACTTTGTACCCGAAACCACCCTAAAATTGAAAATCTCGTAGCTGAATTCTTCCTCGAGCCGTAAGAAGTGTTTCTCACCTTCACCACCAAGAAAAACATGGATTTAATGGCTTGTTACGTACTATCTTCGCTTCGAAGCTATAAAACGAGACCCTCGCTTCATTATATTTTTCCATTCTAAATTCTATTCTTTCCCTTTCGCTCTTCAACTCAGATAAACCAATTCACTGGCTTCATTATTTTATCACAGTAAAACGCGATACCAAGTCCACCAAGTCCAAATGATAATTCAAGCCAATTTCTTTTCGTTCTTTTTTTTTCTTCCTCAGCAAATCGCGAAATCAAATTCTCAGATAAAAAGGAAAAAAAATATATTAAATCAAAATCTAGTGCTGGTTCGAAATCGTGAATCGTTCTAAAGCTCCACCAAAGGCAGAGACGCTCGCAATTTTAGAGGGAGGACTGGGTTGCGCAATAACCAAAGATGCGGTTTCGGGTTTGTGGGGTTCTGCTTGGCGAAGTTTGGCATCGCGATATGGTATTTGGGAAGAGGGGATCGCGAATGTCTCCTGGAGCTCGCAAATTAGGGAGATGGAGTTATTGTGAGGGTCAGACTTTGATCGATGTAGTGCAGGAACGAAGTTGTTCGTGACTTAGGGGTTTGGTGGAATTTTCCCCATGATTGTTGTCAACTGGTTCAGAGATTTTCAAAAGAGTTCAACTGTGTTGAGAAGCGTTCTTGGGTGGAAGTGACGCTGGGTTTTTGGGGAATTGATCGGTGATTTTTTTTGGTTAATTTGTGGGTTTGGCAACTTGCGGGAGGATGTTGAAGGGGTTCAGACAATTTACTTTAAGGTTTAAGGCACTATAGTAATGAGGGATGGGAAGCAAGTGTTAGTGTAAATGCTGCTATGGAACTAGAGCTGGTTTTAAGTGGGTGGGCGAGTCTCTGATGGCAAGTGCAGCTGGCGACTTGGCCACATATAAGGGCAACCGTGTACAATTGGGAAGAAGGGTTAATAGAGAAAGAAAAAGGATTAAGGTAATTAAATTGAATTATTTTTGTTAGTAAATTAGTAATTTAATTCGTGGAAATAAAAATGCGTTATCTTATTCATTTTAGATCCGTTCAAACACAAAAAGAATGGGGAGTCGCTGTTATGTGGGGGATGGACGCAAGCACAATAGGTTTCAACGCATTGAAATGGCAGTAGTCAGTGGGGTGTTCGACGAAATGTCGTATTGGGCTGATTATAGTTTTGGAGTTTTTCTAGGGATTGTTTCATCGATTGTCGAAGGTACGAATATGCATTTTGGGGCTGATTTCTAAAGGAATGGATCCAATGATTTGTGATCATTCTTCGTAGTTGGTCGAGCTAGTTGCAGTAGCGGTAAGGTACCGAAAAGATTTATTTGAATAGATTCGTAGCTGTGACGATACAGAATTCAACTGGATGTTCAGTGCAAATAAATCGAGGTGAGTAAATCTCACTCATAGTTTAATTTTAAAAATAAATTGTTGATTTTTTGGATGATTGCATGAATTATTGAATTATTGTGGTTGCATACATATCAGTTATTTAGGCTTGATGGTTAAATATATATAATATTGGTGATTGGATATTTCCCGCAGTACCATTAGCAGGTGCCCGCAGTACCATTAGTGGATGATTTTCCTATGCACCCCACAATATATATAGTGGATAACCTTCGTACTGCGATATATTGCCATGATGTAGGATTGGTATTATTATTGTTGTTGATTAACATTTGGGGATGCAGGGTAACAGGTTGGAGGGATCCAACTGGATTCCTCAAAATTTATTATTATTGTTTACATGCTCATGTGTGATATGTTGAATTGGATTAATCATTTGTGTTCAAATGTTGAATATCACTGGCCCTAGATATTGTTATTTAAAAATATTATACAAAGAGGTTTTTTAGATTTAAAATGGGAAAATTTAATTTTCTAAATAGAAATGGAATTTCAAATAAAATGAGAAATATTAACTTGTTTTTAATAATAAAAACAAGTAGCTGAATTTATAAACAATATTATAAATGGAAAGAAATATTATCGTTAATAATATTAGATTGTAAATTCAGAACTGAATTTAAAAAGGTAAACTTATTTTCCAGATGGAAATTGGATTTCAAATAAGATTTGAAATAGGAACTTGTTTTTAATATTTAAAATAAGAAGTGGAATTTATAATGTTTCATTAAATAATTTATAAATTTAAATTCAAGTTTGAGTTTAAAAAGGAAAATTTATTTTCCGAAGTGCAAATAGGATTTTCAAATGGAATCTGAAATATAAGCTTGTTTTAAATATTTAAAATTGGAAGTAAAATTTATAAACAACATTTATAAATAATTAGCATGAGAAATTTGATTATTGAAATTTTAATATGAGACTGAAAAGGGATTTTTAATTTGAAATCGTTTCAGGAAAGGGGAATGATGAAATTATTCCGATATTCAAAATGTAAAATGATCTGAAATAAATCCATACAGATTTATAATTAGAGTTCGATCATGTTGAATTTATTAAACAAATAAATTATTTTCCAAATAAGATATTGGGATTATTTTGAGTAAAACTAAAATGGAAATAAAATTCCATGTATGTATATATATATATATATAAGTTACAAAATAAAATATTCCAAAATGGTATTCGAGTTTCAAATATATTTTTAAATGGGAAGTTTATTTTATAAGAAGTTAATTTATAAACAATGTTTATAAATGTGATGAAGTAATTTTCATCGTTGAATTTGGAAATAAATTTCAAAATGTAAGAAATGGAGTAGGAGGCGAGATTTAAATCAAGTTGTGTATTACAAGCTTT
Organism: Allium sativum; assembly: GCA_030737875.1. Lineage (NCBI taxonomy): Eukaryota > Viridiplantae > Streptophyta > Magnoliopsida > Asparagales > Amaryllidaceae > Allium > Allium sativum. Next base: position 158,897,863 of record CM060912.1, read on the forward strand.
TATCCATCTCAAGGTAAGAACGTTGTCGATCAAGGTCTGAGAGGTAAATGAAATACCCCAACTTGAACGACTTCACTATTATCAAGAGATGATATCAGTTTGAAATGGTAAGGGATGTTGAATTTATTTATTATTTGCATCAAAGTAATTTATAATTGGAATTCGACCATATTGATATTTTTGTAAAAATAATCTAATTTTGTGTGAATTGGACTTAATATAGAGATTCGAGTTTTGAATAACTTCATAACGGAGTTATGAATGGGAAATGAAATAATCGACGAGTTTGGATAACTTGAATTATTAAGATTAACTTTGGATAACGAGCTTGTGTTATTTTTAAATATTGAAAATGGAGTTGAAATTTATTTTATAAACAAAGTTAATGTTTATAATTTAATTTTAATTAAAACGAACTCGTCGCGACGTGGTAGTTCGCTGTTTGACGTTTTGAACTTCAATTGAGTATACAGAACTCAATATAAGTCGGAATCCGATGAAGCAAGAAACGTCCGGACCTATTCAATGATAGTTTTCAAATGAAAGAGAAAAATATGGATTTCGTTTTATAGATTTTGAGTTATGTCAAAATCAAAATTTCAGAAAAACAGCGCCATAATCATTTTCAAATCATAATGGTTTATTAAATAAAATAAAGGGATTTTTAGTGAATAAAAATCTGAAATTCAATCAGAAAAGTCCAGATTCGATTTATAAAATAGATTTGAACTCAAATAGAGTGAATGAAGTTATTTTTGATATAAAAATCAGATTTTGCAGTATGGAATGAAGTTGATAAATAGGATAGGCAATTAATTAAATAAAGATCGGATTTAATTTAGCTTTGGTTAAGGAAATTGAGATTGTGAAATGAAATTAAAAAATTTAATATAAAACTTGGAATCAAACACAGAATTTGATTTCGACTTTTGTATAAGCCTATTAAAAATATATTTGACCATGATATGTTCAAATCAAAAGCTCATTAGGCCATGAGCTAAATAAAGAAGTAATTAGCGAGTTTCAGTTAAAATGATTGGATTGATTGAAAGGAGTTGGAAATGGACATATATATGTAAACAGGTATGGAATGAAGAATATGAGGTGAATGAAGATTATAATTTAAGTGCCCGACAAAAAGGTACATGTTTAAATTTCCATATGAGATTTTTTGAGCCTACTGGGCAAGCCGCTTGGCTTTTTGATTTTCTTTTTGAATGGAAAGGGCCTATAGAGGCGAGTTGGGATTTGAACTATTGACCGGTACAAAGGAGGTGCTGGTGAAATTTTTCGGAAATTTAAGGAGTTAGAATATTTTTGAGAAATTTGAAAACTAGAAATCAGTATATCGATATATAGAATTCGATAATGAACTTAAATTGAAATATTAAAAAGGGCCAGTGATTGTTTGATTTAGAAAATGTGGATGGATGTTTTGTTTTCCTTTGATAGTTACAACACCGGCTATCAAAGATTTTTGACCATCGTTGTCAATACGGAGAGACCGGTTGGATTTAATATCCAAAAACCACTCCATATAGGCATAGGCGTTGCGAATAAGATTATGCTGAAGATAAATTGAAGATGGAGTAAAATGCAAAGACTGTTATGTTTATCCAAACCCAGGACAACTTGTATGGACGAATGTCTGACAGAGTATTCCTAACAGATCACATAAGACGATCCTTTCGAGATATTACGTCTGGTAGTGGAGAAATTCGTTTCTCTTAGCTTTTATACCCGTAATATTTTGGGAAGATCAACTAGTAGTTTGATGGGTTTGACGATGTGACATTCAAAGTGTATAGTAGCCAGATGTTTTGAAAGATTTACGTAGCCTCAAGCCTCACAACGGGGAAATGACAAAAAATCGGGCAGGCAACATGGCTAGGTGGGTCATTCCCAAGCAGGGTATATTTGTCACCGATCTAGAGAAAATTCATTATTTATTCTTCTTTCGATTTTGTATCTTACGGATTACGGTTGGATGGCCAACAACCGTGGGTGACAACATATTCGCTACACTCAAGCTAAATGAGTGGGTGGTCATGTGTGGCCGGGTTGCAAGACGTTCTTGTTGAACCCCAATGTATACCCTCTAGAGTACACTGATCGGGAGGTGGTCCCATATCTTGTCATAGTTGGAATCCAATCTCTAATAAGCGCCCTACGGTTTTTGATTTTATACTATATATATAGAGCGTGAGATGCAAGCGTTCTACTAGATGATTATTTATTTGATTAGACATTATTATAATATCACTAAATTTTGATATCAAAAATGTTTTGGTTATAGTAAGGCAAAAACCATCCATGTTTATGTGTGGGCTGGTCAAACTATTACCCTTTCTTTCAAATGGTTTTTCAAAGTTAAACAATATGGTTGGAGTTTACTCACACCAGTCCCATGACTGACCTAGAGTTTATTTTGTTTGTTTTTACCTATACTCTTGGGTGCCCAAATTTGTATGGGCAGTCAAGTGTTTCAGGATTTTACAGATACACTTGGAGGAGCTTTAAGCAGGAGGCTTCAATGTTAGTTATTTTAGAGTTATTTCAACTGTATCAAATATTGTGTTGTACTCTAATATGGTATGTACATACAAAAAAGATTTGTATTTAAATGTTATGATTAATGATATTATATTTTATTCGTTCCACTGTGAGATTCTGTTTTTTATTCATGTTCTTCTTCTGTCTGTTTATATTTCTTTAACCTTAATGACTCGTAATTCTGTATTATTTGAGTTGGACGTGTGTTGTATTAATCAGCTCAGATAATATGGATTTTCTGGTCGTTACAGTTGGTATCAGAACTTAGGTTGAGGGAACACCTAGGCTTTGTTGGGGTTTACTCATTAGAGATAGGGTCAGCAATACCCTAGAATGAGTTGAGTGTGTATATATGAGAGAGCGTATTTGTATGTTGATATAAAAAATTTCTTATATTTTGTTGATTGGTTTGTCGAGTTGTTTATGAATTCTAGTCGATACAAAATGTACAACTGTATCGATAGGTGTTTCCGAACACTTGAGCAGAGTAACTTGACACAATATGTTTTAAAAATTAGGAAATGAAATAAATTATCCCAAAATTATATATTGAATATAAAGTGAATAATTTTCTAAAATCATTTATATATGGATGAGTTGGTTGCTATTATTATTACAATCGAATGAGATTATAAAATTAGAATGGTTATACATATATATAATCAATTAGAATTTGTATATGAATAACATATACCAATGAGATGAATTACAATTGGATTGAAACTAAAATTTGGAACTTAAATCCTGGATGTTAGAAAAATATTTTCTGAAGTGTTATAAATTAATATAGCATTGTTTTGGAAGGATCTTTGAATAAAAATAAGTTTGAATGGATTTTGAAAATGATAAAGCATTGAATTCACTTTGGATATTGGAAAATAATTCTGATGATGAAGCGCGCCATCATCGGTGTTCATTTTCGAGTTTCTACGTGATGGATTGCTACCATAATGAAATTTCCAAAGGATTTTACTTTAGAAAATAGGTTATTTTGAAAATTCAAATGTTTTGAATTTTTAATGGTTATAAATATATCTACGCATATGTTTATATGATTTCTAAAGGACTTGAAATCAAAACCTGGGAATTTGAATTCTGTAAATAAAAAAATTAACTTATGTAAGTTCAATAAATTGAGTTGGAAAAATAAAGTGGATGAATTGATTTGGAACCAATTTAAGATTAGCTAAAAATTAGTTCGTTACCGTATTAACCAAATAATAGCAAATATGCATAAGAAATTTTCATATGTCGTAAAAGAAGTAATTAAATTGATGTTGAATCAATTTGAATAAATTTGGATGCATATGAATGACATATGAATAGAATACGAATTGAACGTGAATATATGTGACTGTAAATCATTCGACTAAAATGAATGTTACAGAAATTGCTTGGAGAAAGAAACAATAATTCGTTTGTGATAAACGAAAGTAAATCACATTTAATTTGGAACTTGAAGTGGAAAAAAATATTGTGTGTGGTATAAATTCAATACAAGTGAAATGTAAATAAAACACATGTAAATGAGTATAAATTGAGTAAGTACAGATATATAGAGCTACTGTAACACCCCACGTCCATTAATGTCACTCTCAAAGGGAATGCGTTAACTTTCGTGGAGTATTATTAGTGTATAAAATAGAATATAACAAGACAGATACATATATTGGTACTTGAGAAATTTAAAACAACTTTTACTGCAACGGAGAAATAGTTTGATTACAACAACTTCATAAACCAAGTAAACTTAATATCCATCTTGACAAATTGTTTTCATAGTACATAAAGTAAAAAGCACAACCCCAACATAAGTAGCCATTAAAGAGATGAGCTGAACTTTACTTTCAGCAATCCAAGCACGTCCAAAAGAGAGAGAAGAGAGACCCAAATCAAGCTCCACTTGTGCTAGTGCCACCCTGAAAACCTTGGGGGGGGAGGGAGGAAGAAAAGAGGCATAAACATGGGGGGTCAGACATAAAGTCTGGCGAGTACAATAACTTTAACAATACAATTATTAAAGTAATTAGGATGAGGCATAAACTGGTAAAATAAGGAATGACCATGAAATAAGTGGGCAAGTCAAAACAAACAAGAGGAATATTAGGGCATTAATCTCGTTCCTAATCGCTATAGGATAATTACTATACTGCACCAATGCTAATTACACCGCACCATTACTAGTCCCATACTAGAAGTTGATCTCTCTTACTAATCATAATTATAATAATAGTAGTTTCATGTACTCCTAGCTGCTATCGTAGGTGCTGCCTGCTCCTACCTCCACTAGTTGTACCCATTACCCTCCCCAGACTAGTTACAAAATTTATTCATAATATGGTAGTTTCTTGTACTCCTAGCTGCTGTCATATGTGCCGCCTTCCCCTATCTCCGCTAGTTGTACCCACTACCTTCACCATTCGATAGGCTCCCTAACTCGTAGATACCTGTGCTGGTCCCACAGTGGGGTGTATCACTTCCCAAAGTGGCAACTCGATACCACTAAAGATGCATGACTTATACCTACACGATGCAACAACGTCTTACCTACCAGCCCAGGCCCACGCACGCGCATGACCCCGTTGGACTTGCGTTTCCACCGCTAACTCGTTTTGACCTCTTACAATCAAACCCAGTAAGCGTGTCCCGTCCTCGATCTAGATCGAGCTCACTTAGATACTAAATGGGTTACTGGTTGAAAATGGTCCCCATGCTTGACACAAGCTTTCCACCTATGCTTGTTCCCCACTAGGATTTCCCACTTAACCCCCTCTTATTCATGTCTTCTTACATGTTTCAACTTGGTTAAGTGTTTATAATTATTTCCCACATGTCACCCATGTTACCCACTTATCAAATCAACATGTGTACTTGGTTAAGCTTGTCTTAACCTTATCTGCTTATCAGATCAATATATATATATATATATATATATATATATATATATATTTGGTTAAGCTGGTCTTAACCCTATCCACTTATATTATTGGTTAAGTTGGTCTTAACCCTGTCCACTTATATTATTGGTTAAGTTGGTCCTAACCCTATCCGCTTATCAAATCAATATATATTATTGGTTAAGTTTGTCTTAACCCTATCAGATCAATACATATTATTGGTTAGGTTTGTCTTAACCCTATCCACCTATTGGTTAAGCTGGTCTTAACCCTATCCACTTATCATGTTTTACTTAATTTATGATTAAGTACATCTAAGTTCACTGATACACTGGTTAAGAGAATAACTCCCTGAGTATCAACCCCGAAGACCGAAATCAACATCAAATTGGTACTCAGAGAATTATTTACTCAACCAAACTTCTGTTTGTCATTCATATTCGTCTTTGATCGGCATTAATTAATTATTAATGCACAGACCTCTTACATTAAGTCGATTGCTTTTGGTTGCTGGATATGCCAGGCGGTTTCGGGCAGACTTCTACCACAAGCCAGACTTAACCTCGTGTCTAAGCATCATTTAATTTATTCCTTTGACCTCTCACATTAGACTACCGTTTGTGGTTGCTGGATTTGCCGGGCGGGTCCGGGTAGTCTTACACCACAAACGAGTCTAACCTCATGTCTTAGGCCTTTATTACTCATTTAATTTATGCCTTTGACCTCTCACATTAGACTACCGTTTGTGGTTGTTGGATTTGCCGGGCGGGTCCGGGCAGTCTTACACCACAAACGAGTCTAACCTCATGTCTTAGGCATTTATTATGCATTATTATTACTCAACCCCAATTTGAATTAATATCCCTATTTCAAATTGCCAATAACTTCCAATTTTAATCCATGTCCATAATTGTCACCTAAATTATGTCCATATTTTTTAGGTATATAAATTATACCAATTAATATCTCAATTTAATTATATGCCTTTAAAGCCATTTTATTCCAATTCACAATTTTGCAAAATTAATATTTTCCCATTGTCCCCATGCTATTCGTTTTAATACGATATATGTTAGACTCAAAAATAGTTTAACTTATAAAAAGAGAAGCAACATCACAACTTGCATAACACATAAAATAGATCATAACATATGTTTGCATAGCCAAGAACTTGCATAGGCAATGGATATATATATATATATATATATATATATATAACATAAATTTGCATAAACTATAATGGATCTAAATATAGATCTAAACATGTAATCGTGAACTTGCATATATGGATATGGTTTTTCTATAGCTTGCACATGAATTTCATACAAACTTACATTCAAACAGCATATGATTCACATACAAAACTAGCATATGATTCACATACAAAACTAGCGTATGATTCACGTACAAAACTAGCATAGGCAATGGGCATATAGAACATAAATTTGCATAACTATGTACTGCCATCGATCTAAATATAGATCTAAACATAAAAATGTGAACTTGCATATGGATCTAAACATGTAAATTAATGTCACATGTTTTGCATATAAACTAGCATATGTATATACTTGATTCACATATGAACTTGTGTATAATCCACCTACATACTTGCATAAGATTCACATATAATTTAACATCCCAAACTTACATAAGATTAGCATATGCTTTAACATCCTAAACTTGCATAAGATTCATATATGTTTTAACATCCCAAAATTGCATAGGATTCATATACAAATTAGCATATGTAGAAACAAACTTGCATAAGATTCACATATGTTTTAACATCCCAAACTTACATAAGATTCGTATATAATTTAACATCCCAAACTTACATAAGATTCGCATATGCTTTAACATCCTAAACTCGCATAATATTCACGTATGATTTAGATCTACAAACATAAGTTAACAAAACAGTCATATATTCACAAACAAAATCAAGTAACGTCACATGATTCAACAGACATGTTCTCATAATCCAAGTCATGACCCATCATAATTAATTTATTAATTATTTTGTGAAAGAAATTATACTCACAAACAAAAGAACAGTCTTGGTTTTTTGGGATCTGTATTCTGAAATTGAATTACTCGCCTTTGATGTAGACTAATTGTCATTCTAATTTAGATTAGATTTGATTTTGATTCTCTCTTCTATCTTGCTTTTGAGATGAAAGAGAACGACGACTACTCTAGGTTCACCATTGACAGCATGATGGCTCTTGGTATGAATTAGTGTGATTTTAGGTTGAGGGTTAGGTTGCTTATATAGAATTTTAATTAATTAAGAGCCGTCAGATTAACCTAGAAGAAATCAAGACCATCTAGACAAGATAGAATAACCACCTCAGCCCTAATGACTCAGAAGTGAGTCAAAACATCATCACATTCCAGATCTTCCTGGGGGGTAGGTCGACCCCCAGGTCGACCTGCATATAGGGAGGTCGACCCCTGGTTGACCCCCTAGTCGACTAGGCCTGGGGTAGGTCGAACTCCAGGTCGACCAGCCTTGGCATTTAATTTTCTGAATTGTTTTATACAAATTTCTGAAAGTTCTGAGGCCCATAACTTCTTCATACAGAGTCCAATTCATGCAAACTCGGACTCTATGTCAAGCAGAATTCCGAGACGAATGCAATGGCTTAACCCGTTTCCCTTAATTCTCACATTTAAAATTAAGTATTCTTTAATTTGTTAATTTTAATATTTAAAATCGTGGGGTGTTACATTCTCCCCTCCTTAAAGGGATTTTGCCCCCGAAATCCCAAAGTTAAGGAGAATGTATATCCTAACATCTAAGAATCCATCTACTCAACCATCAAACATAGGCATCCATTGCACTTACAAGATTTCTAATGCCATATGAGCATATGCAAAAAGTGTGTGTATATGTTCCTTATCTAATGCAAAATCAAGCGGTCTACTAATTCAATTGACCTCCTTAATGCAAATCATGGCAGTTCCATGCGTCCATTATGTATGCGAAAGAATCATAACGATACATATTATTTCTACATGTGTGCACAACCATTCATCAAAATGCAGCATCTATATGATAACACAACCATTATACATCCATTAAATATGCACACATATTTATATGCAATATGAAAGTGACTGAGCCGATCTAGTGCCTAATGTGTGTGTACATGCATCCACGAGCAACCACGAGCAACCTCTTGCATCCATTTGCATCCACCAAACATAACATGTCTCAAACACATGTTTACAACCATAGGGTTTTTCCTAACTAGAGATCAAAGATATAATCGCGAAGATAGGATAAGTATCGATAAAGCAGTAAAAAAAGGGGAAGTTAAAAATCATACCCTTAAAAAGGAAAGGGCATAGTGTAACACCCCAATTCGTTAAGGTCACTCACAAAGGGAATGCCTTAACTTCAGTGGAGCGTTTTAGGTAAACAGACACAAAATATTACAAGACAGATATAAAAATTTTGCAGCGAAAAAAAACAACTTTATTAAATCACCAAAATACTTTGTTACATAAAACCATTACAACAAAACACTTCTGTCTTACATTATCAGAGTACATAGGTATTTAAAGAAAAACATCATTCCCCATATTAAAGTTCAAGCCATATAAGAGACAGAGACTCGAGCCATACTTCAGAAGTAACTCCTAGAAGATGATATCCAAATCTGACTAAACTTGGGTGTTTCCTCCCTGAGACCCTGGAGGGGGGAAAACGGAAGAAAAGAGGCGAAACAAACTAGGTCAGACATACGTCTAGTGAGTCCAGTAAATTTTATCCAGTAAATAAATAAAGGTAAACATGTCAGACATACAAAGTGGATAAGAGGATTCACGGTACAGATGGCAGGTATGACAGGACAAATAAGGTAAGATGTATGCATGGTTCACTACAAACTACTCTGCATTATAACTAGTAAAACCAAGATGGGATGATCCCTTCCGCTAATGATAACGATGGTGGTAGTTTCGTGTATTCCTAACTGCTGTCATAGGTGCCGCCTGCTCCTATCTCAACTAGTCGTACCCACTACCTTCCTACTATAAATTGGTAGACTTAGGGCATACGTCCGGGTATACCCTAACCACTACCCTAATCGATCGGCTCCCTACTCTGTAGATACCCTGTGCTGGTCCCACAACTAGGGGGTATCACTTCCCTAAAGTGGCGACACAAGGTGTGCATAGTTATACCTACTGGTTTCACGGTCGTCTTGTCCCCTTTTGCCCAGCCCATGCACGCACATGTCCCCGGTCGGTTTGCGCCGCCCACACCATCCGTTTCGTTTTGGATCTCTTACAATCAATCAGTAAGCGTGCCCCTTCCCCGCCTAGTACGGAGTTCTTTACTTTGATACCCCTCCGGGTTACTGATTGAAATGTGTCCCACACAACATGATACAAGCTCTCCCTTATGTCTTGTATCCCCACTAGGTTTTCTACTGACTATGTATACCCTAAGGTGTCTTTAATTACACAACCCCCAATCGGTTATGCGTACCTATAGGTGTCTTTAATACATAACCCTTAATCTACCTATCGGTTATGCTTACCTATATGTGTCTTTAATACATAACTCTATTTATTCCCATTAGTTATGCGTACCCCTAAGGGTGTCTTTATACATAACTTTACTATTTTTCCCCGGTTATGTATACCATTAGGTGTCTTTAATTACATAACCCTTTTTCTTTGGTTAAGTTTGTGGGCCTATATATATTAATATTACCTACCTACACTTCAGTTGTACTTAACCCTCTCATAGATTTAATCCTATTTATTTAATGGTTAAGTTTGTGGGCCCATATATATTAATATTACCTACCTACCCATTAGTTGTACTTAACCCACCAACAATCCAACTCCTTCTACTTAACCCTAACTTATGTCTATCATCATATAGTCCACATGTATTAAGTTAGGTTAAGTAGTCTTTTCTTATTACCATGTCCAATTATGGTTATATTGGGCTAGACCTCCCACATTAGGCCTACAACATGTGGATGCTGGATATGCCGGTCGGGTCCGGGCAGTCTTATTCCACAGTTGGGTCTAACCTCGTGTCTTAGCCCAAGTCGTATTCACACACTTAGACCTCTCACATTAGGTTCAACGTTAGTGGTTGCTGGATATGCCGGTCGGGTCCAGGCAGACTTCCACCACTAATGTAACCTAACCTCATGTCATAAGTGTTAATTAAATTTTCAGACTTTAATTGCTTAAACATTCCTCTTTTGATTAATTAAGTTAATTAATTAATCCTTTCCTTTTTATAGGCGTCAATACCTATTTTATTAACAATTTGAATTTCCTATCCATAAATGGTCATATTCAAATTATAGCATTTTTACTCAACTTTACCTATGTCATAATAGGTAATTATTTATATGTTTCCCTACTAGAATCATGTGTCCAATTTACATAATCACTATATAAATTATGCCTATTACAAATTCCCCTTTTCCCATTTCTTAACCAGCGTAATCGCGTGCATTTTGGCGTTATCGAGGCTACAAAGTAGCCTCGCCATAATAATAAAATAAAGGGAATGACAAGGTGATTGTTCAGTACAATTTTTGGCATAAGAATGACAACTAGGGAAAATGACATGATAACTTCGCATATAATTATTATTCACAACATAATTAATAACTTGCATAGATTCATGATTTTGCAACACAAGAACTTGCATAGGTTAATGATTTTCAACATAACAACTTGCATCGGTTCATGAATTAACAACATAATTAACAACTCACATAGGTTCATGATTCACAACTTAACAACTTGCATAGGTGACTTGCATAGATTCATGATTCACAACATGACAACTTCCATAGGTGACTTGCATAGGTGACTTGCATAGGTTCATGATTCACAACATAACAACTTGCATAACATAACAACTTGCACACGTTTATGAATAATAACTTGTATAGGTTCATGAGTTCTCAATCATAATAACTTGCATAAGTGACTTGCATGATCTCATAACAACTTGCATAGATTCATGAATTCGCAACATAATAACTTGCATAGGTTAGTGAATTTCACTTGCATAATTTCATGATCCACAACAACAATAAACTTGTATAATTTCATGATCCACAACAACAATAAACTTGTATAATTTCATGATCCACAACAACAATAAACTTGTATAATTTCATAATCCACAACAACAATAAACTTGCATAACTACAAACAACATACACTTAAATCATAGTCTACCACAATTCACTTTTATCTATTTAAACCTAAAAGTGACTAGAACTCACAGAAAAAGAGGGTCTTGAGTTCTAGGATCTGAATTCTGTAATTGATTAGCATTCCCTTGTTGTAGACAATTTCGTTGTTGAGATTAGACTTTGATTTGAATAGAATTTAGTTGGTTTACTTTGCTTCTAGTCGGTGGTGGCTACTCTAGGTTTTGGAGAGACAGTGTGATGGCCATTGATCTAATTTTTGATAAGGTTTAGGGTTTGAGTCTATATGTGTTTTTATAGAGTGATTAGATTAATATAGGCCATCCGATCAACCTAGAACTAACCACAACCATCCAGTCCAGATCAAAACTATCTAGAAACCCTAGTGACTCAGCAACTAGTCAGAAATGACTCAGCACTGACTCACTGTTCGAATCAGAGCCTCAGAAATCTGTGCAGGTTTTCTGCTCGACATGGGAGCACTTCCCAAGTGCGCCAGTGCAACTTTGCATGGGCGCACTTCCCAAGTGCACCAGTGCAATTTTGTTCTGGCGCACTTCCCAAGTGCGCCCGTGCATTCTGGCCTGTTTCTGGTTTTTCTGCATAACTTCGTTCGTCCATATCTTCTTCATACGGTATCCGTTTTTCGCAAACTCGGACTCTATCTCAACCAGAATTCCGAGAAGAACGCAATGGCGTAACCCATTTCCCTTAATTCTCAAATTTACAATTAAGTATTATTTAATTCGTTAACATTAATATTAAAATTACGGGGTGTTACATTCTCCCCTCCTTAAAGGATTTCGTCCTCGAAATCTTCGAGTCAAGAAGAATGTGCATTCTACCATCCAATCATCCATCTACTCAACCATTGAACGTAGGCATCCATTGTCCTTAAAAGTCTTTTAATGCTTTTATGTTTATATGCATAGTGTGTGTACATGTCCTTATCTAATGCAAAATCTGGTGGTCCACTGATTCAGTTGACCTCCTTAATGCGAATTATGTCAGTGCCATGAGTCCAACATGTATGCAATTTTCCTATTTGTTACATATTATCTCTTCATGTGTGCACAACCATTCATCAAAATGCAGCATTCATATGATAACACAACAATTATACATCCATTACCCTAAACACACACACATTTTTATATGTAATATGAAATTGATTTGAGCCGATCTAATGCCTAATATGTGTGTAAATGCATCCACGAGCAACCACTAGCAAACACATGCATCCACTTGCAACCATCAAACATAACATGTCTCAAACACATGTTTACATCCATAGATTTCCTATCTAAAGGTCGAAGATTCGGTTGACGGGATACAAACAAATGATATAACTAAAACAAAAGCTCTATTCCCATTTGACATTGGTTAAGAGAATATTCCCTAAGTTTCAGCCCCGAAGACTGAAATCAACATCAGACTGACACTCAGAGAATTACCCCTATTAAACAATGTCAAAACTGGAAATCTACTTCATGCTTCGAGTAAAAACCCCTATCCTTCAGAAATATTCAGATACGTACAAACTACTGGTACAGATCATATTACAGAATGGTTCTCAGAAAGCTAAACATAACAGACCCTTGCGGGTCACAAGAAACTTTGGGGGTCTTCCTATGACAAGTTAGAAACTTAACGACCCTCCTCTCAAAATCTAGAATGGCCCTCTACATAGAAAGCTGGTCCATTTAGAACCAACCCATAGCCCATAAACTTGAGCACACAAATGCCAGATTCAAATTTTTGATGACTAACACAGATAATTTCAACCCCGTACAAATCACCAATAAATGAGCCGAACCACCAAAGGGGTTTGAAACAACTACGGGATCATAAACAAGACTAGTATTAAAGTGCAGAGTCTCAATTACAAAATCAAAATGCCAGAATCTAAAAGAGTCTTAACTTCATAATCAGGTAAGGAAATTAAACCTTTTACATAAATTTTTCCTATCTCTATCCTATCCATCTACCACGAGAGCATTCGCCTGCCCTCTAGAAGTCGCTTGCGATCCCTGCGCCTTCGGGCATTCCTTGGAGAAGTGTCCGACCTCTCCGCACTTAAAGCAATTAAACTTCCTCCTTTTACATTCTTTGACTAGGTGACCTTCTTTCCCACAATAGTGGCATTTCCTCTTATCCTTGCCCTTGTCATCCTTCTCGCCTTTCTTTTGCTGTTGCTGTTGCCTTCCTTTCTTAGGTTCTGTCTACTCATTTTCCATTGTCACTTCAACTTTTTCCTCTTTCTTTGCTCCCTTGTCCTCTTCATGCATTAGGGCCATGTCCACCAGCTTTTCAAAAGTGGCCCCCATGGGAATGTGGGTCATAGCCAATTCATGTAGTGGCTCATTCAAGCCTTTAACAAATCTCAGAGCCTTCTTCTCAGGTGTGTTCACCAAGTCTAAGCCAAACCTTGCCAACTCATTGAACATGTTGACGTACTCTTTTACTAACAGATTCCCCTGCTTCAATGCCAAGAACCTTTCCATGTATAGATTTTCTTCTGCTCGTGAGAGAAATTTCGCCTCAAACCTATGCCTGAAATCCGGCCATGTATCAACTGGACGCTCTCCATTAGTGACCTCCCACCAAAACGAGGCCTCATCCTTCATTAACCAGGTAGCTAACTGGACCTTTCTTCCATCTTCTACCTCAAAGATTCCAAACAATTCTTCCACCTCCTTTAGCCAATTTCGAGCTTCAACAAACGTCTCCGATTCATGAAAAGGTTTCCCGCCCATTGCCCGAATGTCCTTACATATCTTTGCAAAAGTATCAACATGAGGAGGGGGAGGAGGAGGAACGGGTGCAGCTGGGGGAGGAGGAATATTTGCTGGAACTACGGCGGTGGCCCTAGCTTCCAAATAGCTCCTAAACCATCCTGGTATCGGTACACCCTCTGGACGATTAAAATCCTCAGACGTACTAAGAAGAAAAAGGGAGAGATTTTAGAAAAAGGACCAAAGGATACTACATATGGCTTTTCGGGGAATTTTTTTCAAAATAGGCTTTCCTTTTTGAAAATACTTTCTTTTAAAACCTTTTTGAAAAATATTTTAATTTTTTAATCTAATCTGGTAAACTTCAGCTCTGATACCAAGTGTAACACCCCACCTCAATTAAGGTCACTCACAAAGGGAATGCCTTAACTTCAGTGGAGCGTTTTAGGTAAACAGACACAGAATATCATAAGACAGATATAAAAATTTTGCAGCGGAAACTAAACAACTTTATTAAATCACCAAAATACTTTGTTACATAAAAGCATTAAAACAAAACACTTCTGTATTACATTATCAGAGTACATAGGTATTTAAAAGAGAAACATCATTCCCCATATTAAAGAGCAAGCCATATAAGAGACAGAGACTCGAGCCATACTTCAGAAGTAGCTCCTAGAAGATGATATCCAAATCCCGACTAAACCTGGGTGTTTCCTCCCTGAGACCCATGGGGGGGACGGAAGAAAAGAGGCGAAACAAACTAGGTCAGACATACGTCTGGTGAGTCCAGTAACTTTTAGCCAGTAAATAAATAAAGGTAAACATGACAGGCATACAAAGTGGATAAGAGGATTCACGGTACATATGGCAGGTATGACAGGACAAATAAGGCAAGATATATGCATGCTTCACTACAAACTACTCTGCACTATTACTAGTAAAATCAAGATGGGATGATCCCTTCCGCTAATGATAACGATGGTGGTAGGTTCGTGCATTCCTAGCTGTTGTCATAGGTATCGCCTGCTCCTATCTCAACTAGTTGTACCCACTACCTTCCTACTATAAATTGGTAGACTTAGGGCATAAGTCCGGGTATACCCAAACCACTACCTTAATCGATCGGCTCCCTACTATGTATATACTCTGTGCTGCTCCCACAACTAGGGGGTACCACTTCTCTAAAGTGGCAACCCAAGGTGTGCACA
This sequence comes from Allium sativum, assembly GCA_030737875.1. Classification (NCBI taxonomy): domain Eukaryota; kingdom Viridiplantae; phylum Streptophyta; class Magnoliopsida; order Asparagales; family Amaryllidaceae; genus Allium; species Allium sativum. The sequence goes on from CM060912.1 coordinate 158,913,465, forward strand.
GTTATACCTACTGGTGTCACAGTCGTCTTATCCCCCTCTGTGCACAGTTATACCTACAGTATATACTCTGTGCCGGCCCATGCACGCACATGTCCCCGGTCGGTTTGCGCTGCCCACACCATCCGTTTCGTTTTGGATCTCTTACAATCAATCAGTAAGTGTGCCCCTTCCCCGCCTAGTACGAAGTTCTTTACTTTGATACCCCTCCGGGTTACTGACTGAAATGGGTCCCACACAACATGATACAAGCTCTCCCTTATGTCTTGTATCCCCACTAGGTTTCTACTGACTATGTATACCCTAAGGTCCCTAATCGGTTATGCGTACCTATAGGTGTCTTTAATACATAACCCTTAATCTACCTATCGGTTATTCTTACCTATAGGTGTCTTTAATACATAACTCTATTTATTCCCATTAGTTATGCGTACCCCTAAGGGTGTCTTTAATACATAACTTTACTATTTTTCCCCGGTTATGTATACCATTAGGTGTATTTAATTACATAACCCTTTTTATTTGGTTAAGTTTGTGGGCCTATATATATTAATATTACCGACCTACACTTCAGTTGTACTTAACCCTCCCATAGATTTAATCCTATTTATTTAATGGTTAAGTTTGTGGGCCTATATATATTAATATTACCTACCTACCCATTAGTTGTACTTAACCTACCAACAATCCAACTCCTTTTACTTAACCCTAACTTATGTCTATCATCATACAGTCCACATGTATTAAGTTAGGTTAAGTAGTCTTTTCTTATTACCATGTCCAATTATGGTTATATTGGGCTAGACCTCCCACATTAGGCCTACAACATGTGGATGCTGGATATGCCGATCGGGTCCGGGCAGTCTTATTCCACAGTTGGGTCTAACCTCGTGTCTTAGCCCGAGCCGTATTCACACACTTAGACCTCTCTCATTAGTTTCAACATTAGTGGCTGCTGGATATGCCGGTCGGGTTCGGGCAGACTTCCACCACTAATGTAACCTAACCTCGTGTCATAAGTGTTAATTAAATTTTCAGACTTTAATTGCTTAAACATTCCTCTTTGTATTAATTAAGTTAGTTAATTAATTAATCCTTTCCTTTTTATATGTGTCAATACCTATTTTATTAACAATTTGAATTTCCTATCCATAAATGGTCATATTCAAATTATACCATTTTTACTCAACTTTACCTATGTCATAATAGGTAATTATTTATAAGTTTCCCTACTAGAATCATGTGTCCAATTTACATAATCACTATATAAATTATGCCTATTACAAATTCCCCTTTTTTCCTATTTCTTAACTAGCGTAATCGCGTGCATTTTGGCGCTATCGAGGCTACAAAGTAGCCTCGCCATAATAATAAAATAAAGGGAATGACAAGGTGATTGTTTCAATACAATTTTTGGCATAAGCATGACAACTAGGGAAAATGACATGATAATTTCGCATATAATTATGATTCACCACATAATTAACAACTTGCATAGATTCATGATTTTGCAACATAAACACTTACATAGGTTCATGATTTTCAACATAACAACTTAGCATAGGTTCAAGAATTAACATCATAATTAACAACTCACATAGGTTCATGATTCACAACATAACAACTTGCATATGTGGCTTGCATAGATTCATGATTTACAACATAACAACTTACATAGGTTACTTGCATAGGTTCATGATTCACAACATAACAACTTGCATAACATAACAACTTGCATAGGTTTATGAATAATAACTTGCATAGGTTCATGAGTTCTCAATCATAATAACTTGCATAAGTGACTTGCTTGATCTCATAACAACTTGCATAGATTCATGAATTCGCAACATAATAACTTGCATAGGTTTATGAATTTCACTTGCATAATTTCATGATCCACAACAACAATAAACTTGTGTAATTTCATGATCCACAACAACAATAAACTTGTATAATTTCATGATCCACAACAACAATAAACTTGCATAACTACAAACAACATATAACGAAATCATAGTCTACCACAATTCACTTTTATCAATTTAAACCTAAAAGTGACTAGAACTCACGGAAGAAGAGGGTCTTCAGTTCTGGGATCTGAATTCTGTAATTGATTAGCGTTCCCTTGTTGTAGAAAATTTCATTGTTGAGATTAGATTTTGATTTGAATAGAATTGAGTTGCTTTACTTTGCTTCTAGTCGGTGGCGGCTACTCTAGGTTTCAGAGAGACAGTGTGACGGCCATTGATCCAATTTTTGATTTGGTTTAGGGTTTGAGTCTATATGTGTTTTTATAGAGTGATTAGATTAATATAGGCCATCCGATCAACCTAGAACTAACCACAACCATCCAGTCCAGATAAGAACTATTCAGAAACCCAAATGACTCAGCAACTAGTCAGAAATGACTCAGCACTGACTCACTGTTCGAATCAGAGCCTCAGAAATTTGTGCAGGTTTTCTGCCGGACATGGGCGCACTTCCCAAGTGCGCCAGTGCATTCTGGCGTGTTTTTGATTTTTCTGCCAAACTACGTTCGTCCATATCTTCTTCATACGGTATCCTTTTTCGCAAACTCAGAGTCTATCTCAACCAGAATTCCGAGACGAACACAATAGCGTAACCCGTTTCCCTTAATTCTAACATTTACAATTAAGTATTCTTTAATTCATTAACATTAATATTAAAATTTTGGGGTGTTACACACAGCGTACGTATCTTATCTTCCATTTCCCAAGTCGCGTCTCCTTGATCATCTCCCCATTGCACTTTGACCAACTTGACCTCTTTGTTGCGTAGCTTTTATACCTCCGACCCAAGGATGCATGTAGGAGCTCGTCTAATCGTGACATCTCACTCTACTTCCACTTCTCTAGGCATGTTCGGCTCCACTACTTCCACGGTATCTTGTAACACTACCACAAATGCGATACGTGAAACACATAGTTAACACCACTAAGCTCGCTCCTCCAAAATCTAGGATACATAACCTCAAAAGATCTTCAAGGATTATATTCACCCCTTTCTGTTCGTCCATCCGTCTGTGGATGATAAGCAATGCTCGTACTTGCTGCCTTTTGCATATCACCTTTTCCTCTTGCATCGAAAACTTCTCCAAGCCCTGTCCCGCAAGCACCGGTATACACTGTGAATGGCTTACTTCCATATGGCAAAACTAAAACTGGAGCTGCCATCAACATCCCCTTCAAATGCTGGAAAGCATCGTCATAGTCAACATCCCAAGCAAAAGTCAAGTTCTTCTTCGTTAACCGAGTAAGTGGGGCTGATATCTTCGTGAAGTCCTTAATGAACTTCCTATAATAACCAGCTAGCCTTAAAAAGATTCTTACTTCTGTTGCGTTCTTAGGAATTTTCCAATCTTGGATTGCCACCACCTTTGCGGGATCCACAACTATCCCTTCCTTAGAGACTACGTGTCCTAAGAACCACCCTTCTTTTCTCCAAAAATAGCACTTGGAGAACTTAGCTTTGAGTTGATGCGCTCGTAGGGTCTCTAAGACTTCCCTAAGATGTAGGGCATGCTCTTCCTCGTTTCTAGAGAAAACCAAGATATCGTCCATAAAGGCTACCACAAACTTGTTTAGAAACTCCGTAAACACCCTACTCATTAAGTCAAAGAAGTATGCGGGTGCATTCGTCAATCCAAAAGGCATGACGAGCCACTCGAAGAAACTGTCAGGAGTTCTAAATGCAGTCTTATCTATGCTGTCTTCAGCCACCCTTAGCTGATGAAATCCTGTAGCCAAATCCAGTTGCGAGAAAACCGAAGCACCGACCAACTGATCGAATAAATCGTCTATCCTCGGCAATGGGTGTCCATTCTTCTTGGTGAGCTTATTCAGTTCTCTATAGTCCACGCATAGTCTAATTGAACCATCAGCCTTCGTAGCAAAAACAACTAGAGCACCCCATTCCGAAATATTTCCTCTTATGAACCCCTTCTCAAGAAACTCCTTTGCTTACTGAGTTCTCTTTTCTTTCTCGGAGCCATGTGGCACACCGGTAATGCAACTGGCTTTGCATTATTTACAAGGTATATACGAAAGTCTATCTCGCACCTCGGGGTAAACCCCGAGCTTCATCGAAGACGTCACCATATTCACGAACCACACGAACAAATTCCAAATCACTATTGGATGCGTCAAGAGATTCTAGGTAGCTAAGCATCACCGGACCTCTAGGGTCACAAGAAATATCAAGGGTCTTTCCATAACGAGTCATAAGTCTAACCACACTCTTTTCACAATCGAGGATGGCACCATTACTAGATAACCAATCCATGCCTAGAATCAATCCATAGCTCGTGAAGCCAAGAACGAAGGTGTTGCATTCAAACTCAACGCTCAAGATAGATACTATCAAATCCCGTCAAATTATCGAAAGATGAGCCGAACCATCAATAGGATTTGAGACCACTACGGGATTCGTAACTAGACTAGTATTTAGGTGCATTGTTTTCAACTGACAAAGCAGATACAAATGAGTGGGAAGCGCCAGAATTCAAACAAGTTTCGAACAGGATGATCAAAAAAAAGAAAAACCAAACTTCCAACCAAGATATTTCTACCTTTATCATGTATGCCAGTCGTGAGGGAACGCGTCTGCCCTCCAGAAGATCCTATATTTTGCCCTTACCTTTGCCTTTCGCTTCTTTGGACGATCCTAATAAGATGTCCTATTTCTCCGTAATGATAACAACTAGTCTTCTTCTTCTTTCTAACATCTTTATTTAAGTAGTCATGTATTTCACAAGTGTGGCTCTTCCTTTTCTCTTGGCCCCTTGTTATCCTTACCTCTTTTCTTTGGATCTACTTTCTTATCGTGTGTACTATCCATGTCTCTCCTGCACATTCTCCATTCATGACCTCCTACGAAAATGAGGTTTCGTCCTTCATAAACCAAGTAGCTAATTGAACCTTCATCTCCTCGCCTATCTTAAAGGTACCAACAAGTCCTCCGCTTCCTTCTAGCTTTGACAAACGTCCCAGTCCCATGAAGCGGGTTTCCACCCACCGTATGGAAGTTCTTACATATCTTATAAAAAGCGTTTATATGTGGAGGAAGAAATTCAAAGGTGAAAGAGGAAGAGATTCAAAACGGAGAGCCGAAGGTAAGATATATGGCTCTTAGGGGTTATGTTTTTAAAATAAACTTTTCTCTTGAAAATACTTTCCTTAAAACATATTTTTGAAAGTATTTCTTGATAAAAACGCTTTTGAAAATTAGTTTTTAAAAATCCCTTATCTGTTCTGTTAACCTTTAGCTATGATACCACGTGTAACACCCCACATTCATTAATGTCACTCTCAAAGGGAATGCATTAACTTTCATGGAGTATTATTAGTGTATAGAACAGAATATAACAAGACAGATACATATATTGGTACTTTAGAAATTTAAAACAACTTTTATTGCAGCGGAGAAATAGTTTGATTACAACAACTTCATAAACCAAGTATACTTAATATCCATCTTGACAAATTGTTTTCAGAGTACATAAAGTAAAAAGCACAACCCCAACATAAGTAGCCATAAAAGAGATGAGCTGAACTTTACTTTCAGTAATCCAAGAACTTCCAAAAAGAGAGAATAGAGATCCAAATCAAGCTCCACAAGTACTAGTCCCACCCTGAAAACCTGGGGGGGGGGGGGGAGGGAGGGAGAGAAAGGAAGAAAAGAGGCGAAAACAAGGGGGTCAGACATAAAGTCTGGCGAGTACAATAACTTTAACATTATAATTATTAAAGTAATTAAGATATGGCATAAACTGGTAAAACAAGGAATGACTGTGAAACCAGTGGGCAAGTCAAAACAAGCAAGAGGAATATTTTGGCATTAATCTCGTTCCTAATCCCTATAGGATAATTACTATACTGCACCAATGCTAATTACACCGCACCATTACTAGTCCCATACTGGAAGTTAATCCCTCTTAATAATCATAATTATAATAATAGTAGTTTCGTGTACTCCTAGCTGCTATCGTAGGTGCCGCCTGCTCCTACCTCCACTAGTTGTACCCACTACCCTCCCCAGTCTAGTTACGACATTTATTCATATTATGGTAGTTTCTTGTACTCCTAGCTGCTGTCATAGGTGTCGCCTGCCCCTATCTCCGCTAGTCGTACCCATTACCTTTTCCATTCGTTCGGCTCCCTAACTCGTAGATACCCATGCTGGTCCCATAGTATGGTGTATCACATCCCAAAGTGGCAACCCAATACCACTAAAGATGCATGGCTTATACCTACATGATGCAACAATGTCTTGACTAACAGCCCGGACCCATGCACGCACATGACCCTGTTTGACTTGCGTTGCCACCAATAACCCGTTTTGACCTCTTACAATCAAACCCAGTAAGCGTGTCCCGTCCTCGATCTAGATCGAGCTCACTTAGATACTAAATGGGTTACTAGTTGAAAAGGGTCCCCATGCTTGACACAAGCTTTCCACCTATGCTTGGTCACCATTAGGATTTCCCACTTATTCCCCTCTTGTTCGTGTCTTCTTACATGTTTCAACTTGGTTAAGTGTTTATAATTATTTCCCACATGTCACCCATGTTACCTACTTATCAAATCAACATGTGTTATTAGTTAAGCTTGTCTTAACCTTATCTGCTTATCAGATTGGTTAAGCTGGTCTTAACCATATCCACTTATATTATTGGTTAAGTTGGTCTTAACCCTGTCCAGTTATATTATTGGTTAAGTTGGTCCTAACCCTATCCGCTTATCAAATCAATATATATTATTGGTTAAGTTTGTCTTAACCCTATAAGATCAATACATATTATTGGTTAAGTTTGTCTTAACCTTATCCACCTATTGGTTAAGCTGGTCTTAACCCTATCCACTTATCATGTTTTACTTAGTTTATGATTGAGTGCATCTAAGTTCACTGATACATTGGTTAAGAGAATAACTCCCTAAGTATCAACCCCGAAGACCGAAATCAACATCAGATTGGTGCTCAGAGAATTATTTACTCAACCAAACTTCTGTTTGTCATTCATATTCGTCTTTGATCAGCATTAATTAATTATTAATGCACAGACCTCTCACATTAAGTCAATTGCTTGTGGCTACTGGATATGTCGGGCGGTTCCGGGCAGACTTCTACCACAAGCCAGACTTAACCTTGTGTCTAAGAATCATTTAATTTATGCCTTTGACCTCTCACATTAGACTACCGTTTGTGGTTGCTGGATTTGTCGGGCGGGTCCGGGCAGTCTTACACCACAAACGAGTCTAACCTCATGTCTTAGGCCTTTATTACTCATTTAATTTATGCTTTTGACCTCTCACATTAGACTACCATTTGTGGTTGCTGGATTTGTCGGGTGGGTCCGGATAGTCTTACACCACAAACGAGTCTAACCTCATGTCTTAGGCATTTATTATGCATTATTATTATTCAACCCCAATTTGAATTAATATTCCTATTTCAAATTTCCAATAACTTCCAATTTAAATCCATGTCCATAATTGTCACCTAAATTATATCCATAATTTTTAGGTATATAAATTATACCAATTAATGTCTCAATTTAATTATATGCCTTTAAAGCTATTTTATGCCAATTCACAATTTTGCAAAATTAATATTTTCCCATTGTCCCCACGCTACTTGTTCGTTTTAATATGATATATGTTAGACTCGAAAATAGTCTAACTTATAAAAAGAAAAGCAACATCACAACTTGCATAACACATAAAATAGATCATAACATAAGTTTGCATAACCAAGAACTTGCATAGGCAATGGATATATATATATATATATATATATATATATATATATATATAAAACATAAATTTGAATAAACTATCATGGATCTAAATATAGATCTAAACATGTAATCGTGAACTTGCATATGTGGATATGGTTTTCATATAGCTTGCACATGAATTTCATACAAACTTACATTCAAACTAGCATATGATTCACATACAAAACTAGCATATGATTCACATACAAAACTAGCATAGGCAATGGGCATATAAAACATAAATTTGCATAACTATGTACTGCCATGGATCTAAATATAGATCTAAACATAAAAATGTGAACTTGCATATGGATCTAAACATGTAAATTAATGTCACATGTTTTCATATAAACTAGCATATGTATATACTTGATTCATGTATGAACTTGTGTATAATCCACCTACAGACTTGCATAAGATTCATATATAATTTAACATCCCAAACTTACATATTGTTAGACCAAAAAATGGTCCTAACACCCAAATCGTTGTATTTTGAGCATAGGATATGAAGAAATAACTGAAAAATAGAGAAAAAAGCAAGACAACGAGATTTTTATAGTGGTTCGGCGTTAACGAGCCTACATCCACTTCATATTTTCTCATTTCACTCATAGATTACAATTACAATGAATATTGTCTTTCAATCACTTGAATTCAATGAATAATTCTCTCCGAATCCATTGAATTTATTGAGGAAGATAGGGGTTATTCATGGAGAAGTGTTGGCCATGGCAGCCATGGATGAGGAGATGCCAAAAGTCCCCTGAAAATGCCCTCTGAAGGTGTATTTATAGCTGTAGGAAAGCTCCTGGGAGGACTGGTTCGTGATGGGGTACGTGGCAGGCGATCCATAAAAATAGGAGAGCCAGTAGCCTTGAGAATAGGTCAAAACAAGCTGCGTTTGAACAGGTCCGAAGGTCGGATCGCGGTCATGGGTCGGATCCGCGTAGGCAAGGGCGGATCGGATCGCGGTCATATGTCAGCTTACACTCGTTCACGGAAATGGGCGTAACGTTCAAACCGTAAGTCTGATTGGGCCAAACCAAAGCTCAAACTGAAGCTAATTCAAAGGGCTACGAGTATATGAGGTGAATAGATCCAAATGAGGTCATTTGATAGGGGTTTCGGGCCAGTTTATACTGATGTTGTGATTTTGAACAAACTGCCTTGTGTCTTCTGACGATGCTTCCAATGCCAGAGAGCGATGTTATCCAGAGATTCCATATCAGACAGCATTTACCGAGAGGTGTGTCAACATGATCTTTGCTTTGGGTAGCCTGGTCACAAAGCAGGCTAACATTTTGCCCCCCAAAGTACATCTTATCGAAGATGAGATGTGCTTTGAATATGTTGAGCTAAATCTCTCTGGAACGTCATTTATCCTTGAGAAGGCTTCATCCAACTACTTGTCGGATCAAAGGATCTAATTCATCCGTCAGATGTCATGCTAAATCGTTGGCTCCCGAGCGTGATTCTACACACACAGGTCGTTGCCAAACAACATCATTATTCTATGCAAGCCAAGCGCGTGGTAGGGTTGGACTTTCTTTTTTCATGCGAGCCAATGTATGAAGTAGCCAACCAAATCATGGGGCAATGTAAGAATCTTTGGGCTCTGAGCTAACAGCTGGACTATTGGGACGAAGCATATCAGAATCAACGTATGAATTTGTCATTTGTATTCAAGTTTGGATCATCTTGATATCTTGGTATTGATCCAGGATCTTAGAATCGCATTGAATCGTAACAGTAGGGAATCTGAAGGCCATGATCACTCTGGATCGTGGTCAAAGGAATCCGCGATCGCTCTGGATTGCTTCGCAATTCAATAATCATATGCAAGTCAGTAAGAGACGTAGTTGATACCATGTGAACCAGTGCTCGTGCGATCGTCACTATCATAAGGCAATGGAGGAATTTGTCACACCTTCCATCCGGTGTAGCAGCGATTTAAACCTTTGAAGTCACACTTGACCCGTAAACTGACTCATTTGAACGGGCAAGATGCATTCTGTCACATTCTGAAGATATAGTGTATACATTTCGGGTCATGTGCCAGGCCAGGGTCATATTCAATGTCAGCTTGCGAATCGGCATTCATGCTATGAGGGCCACTGGAGGACAAGCGAAGTTAATGCTTATGCCCCCAGCGTCGGTGGGGGTGAGCTAAGTTATTGGGGCATACGGTCTTTAAGCTCTTATACTCTCTGCAGTTGATTCAGGCCGTAGCTGAGTTGCAAGTTCAGCTATTCTAGTTGACCCAAGTTTTCCTGTGCTCTTCTTGAGTCAGCAAGAGTTCGAGTTGTACATGCGAATGGTCGAATCACATTTTCTTTGATATCATCTCTTCTCTTTAGTCAGATAGTGAGGATTGCCTCATCGGGCATCAGCGACTTCGGAAACTCTTATCAGATCAATTGCGGAGTCAAGTAAGGTTGTTGAATGCGAGTGAATAAATGTCGTTATGAAGTTAGTTGGGCCCCACCGTTTATGCTTCAGCATAGTCCGAAATGGTTATCACAGTCTTATTGAGTCTCTTTCTCATGCTCGGTTCAATTGTGCTTGACAAACAAGATCATGGGCTCGATAAGTGGTATAGATTCTCTTTGGAATTGCACATTCTTGTCATTGTTTTCCAGGGCTTTTCCTTTGTCCTTATCGTTTCAGGAATTAGAAGGTACCCCATTCTTTAGTCAGGAAGGCATCTAGGTCATTCGTCTCGACGCTAACACCTTTTTGTCATGAAAGTCTATCGACTTCATGGTTGAATTCATCAAAATCTCTGAGAAAGTCTTGTTATAGAGAAAATTTAAAGTTCGGGGGAATAACAGGGGATCCTGACGTCCCACGTGTGAGGGCTGTGATTGTCGTTATCCACATCAACTAGAGGAGTACCGCTCCTCGAGAGGTGCCGAATTAAACAGGCGAGCAGATCACCGTCAAACAATTGTTGCACATTATCAAGATCCTGGCTGGTGCCCCCAGCATCGAATCTGAGATTACAAAGGGGGTCTTTGCTGATTCCTTGTTTCCACGTCGATATTGTCCCCAGGTCATGGTTCGAGTCATTTGACCTGACCGGGTTCCTATTTTTCGAATTGTTGCGTTCTCTCTCGGAGCTGAGTATGAAATGTCGCTCGAGTATTCATTCGAGTTGGAGTTAAAACTAGTTGTGCATGATCTGAGTTCATTGTGATTCTTGCATACTCATCTAGGAAGTTGCAGGTAGCCGTTCCATTGCCCATGTTTCCATCTACGACGTTCTGAATCGAAGCTGCACGTTGTGTGACTGCTGATTGATTCGTGTTCATCTCGGGTGTTCCCACTTGCTTTCTGCATGAAGGGAGAGGTTGGAGGCAAAATAGCTACATCTTATCCAATTGCTGTATGGGATATATCCAGCCTTATATGAGCTTCCCATTCTAGAAGTCGGTTGGGATCAGCAGATGGACATTCTCTTTGCATTTGTTTTGTGGTCCTCAAGGGGGCCTGTTAGGATCACAACACAAGTTAAACACAGGCACTTAAGTTATGCCATTTGTAAATATTTTCAATAGCCATGGCCCCAGTTATAGGGTAAGTGCGAAAGACATACGGTCGGATCACTTCCCTTTCGAATTCAGACATGTATACATGAGAAGAGGAAGTCACTTTACGAATTCAAGCGATCATACTATCCAAGCATGGAGTAGGACGTGTTTGGGACGGTAAAAGAAGCCTGTAATTCATAAATGTCTAGAATTCCACGATTACGTCGAATCGTATTAAGGCCAAGGAATCAATGATCGCTCAAGATTGTACTAAGGCAGGGTAGACATCAAAAAATCTCAGGGCCTCGCCAGGTCCTTCCAGTTGCGAGTATGAAGTTGTATAACATGTCGCTGAATAATTCACTATCCAGGCTTCTTTTTCTGTCATCGCCGTGAGTCGCACAGGCAGCTTAGAATTATACGCCTACGTCATCCTTCTGGACGCGGCCCTTTAGTTATTCCCTACTGGTCTGCTGTTATTGTACGAGTTCAGATCTCGCATTTTTTCCAGCTTTGTTTTGTGAGTCTATACTTAGTGAATGAAATTCCATTTCTTTTTGTACTACTGTGTTCGTGTGCTGCCCCCCATTCCCGGAAACGAGTGGTTCGAGCTCCATTTTCATTCTTGGTCCCAGTCGTGTGACGGGATAGGATCCCTTGAGTGGCATATGTCGTCATGCATTTATACTCTCCTGATCCTTCAGCGGAGCAGAAATTATGGGGGGTGCTGAGTCTCCAGCACCTTTCTCAGCGCTTAATCATAGACGCTTTTATACTCTCCTGGCGGTCGCCAAGGTTAGAGTTCGAACTCAGTTGTTCTGTCGCTCCCCGATCCTTCAGCGGGGTAAGAGTTCTTTCTCAGCGCTCAATCGGAGACGCTTTTATACTCTCCTGGCGTTCGCCGAGGTTAGAGTTCAGACTCAGCTGTTCAGTCGCTCCCCGATCCTTCAGCGGGGTAAGAGTCCTTTCGCATTTTCCTGTACCTGCGAGCATTCCATAATTAGTTATGCATTTAAACATTTGAAACGCAAATAAGCAAACAAGTCATGGAACATTATAAATTATCAGTGCAACTTATAAGTGAAAGTGCAGTAAAGTAGTATGTATGTATAGGCATGCCCCCAATCAATCATTAACTTAGTGCCTGGCCAGGTCTTGTTGAGGATTGATTAGGACCATAACTGTGTTGCCCCCATGTCGGGACATGGAGGATTTGGGTTCAGCTTCCATCCTGCCCCCCCCCCCGATCCTTTAACGGGGGAGGAATTTTCCCGAGGCGCTAAGTCTCTAGCGCTTTTATACTCTCCCGATCCTTCAGCGGGTTAGAGTTGCTGGGGCGCTGAATCTCTAGCGCTTTTATACTCTCCCGATCCTTCAGCGGGTTAGAGTTCGAGCTCGGTTCATGATATGCTCAACGATCCTTCAGCGGAGCAGAAGTTCTCAGCGCTAAATTATAGACGCTTTTATACTCTCTCTCGACTCTGGAGAGTTAGAGTTGGGACTCAGTTGTTCCATCGCTCCCCGATCCTTCAGCGGGGTAAGAGTCCTTTCTCAGCACCAAATCATGGTCGCTTTTATATTCTCCTGGCGGTCGCCAAGGTTAGACTTTTGCTCAGGCGGCTCCGATCATGTTACACCGCCATGCCTTGTGGACGTCATCTTTGCGTCCTTTATACTTTCTCTCAGCTCTGGAGAGTTAGAGTCACGGATCAAGCGTTCTGCAATCATGCACGCTCATCAAACTCGTCCTAGGTTTACATTTTAATCCAAGCTCCGAGGATTAAAACCAGTCGGACAAGCAGTTGGAGCATTTGCTAAGGCTATGAGTTCCTCCGAACAGTCTACGGGAGGAATGGTTGGCACCAGACTTCGGGTACCTGCATTATTCACACCGCACGAATTAGTCACGTCAGTAACTCGAAAAGCATGTGAAAGCATAGGATCGAGCCATGTAGGCGGTCACACCGCGTCCATCTAGAGTCGGACTATGACTTTGTAACTCAATGATTTATGTTCAATTGTCTTGTAGTCTGCCACGTGTGAGCCAAGGATTGGATGGTCATCCCGGATCCACCTTGAGCTATACAACATTCTTTAGACGAAGAGCGTGGCTTTGTAAACGAGTAGTTCAGTCGAGCTCGTTATAGTATTGCTCTATGGCTCTATATGCGGGTGTTACAAGTTTGATCGGTAGCAAATCCTGGATACCTACACCATCCACATAATAATTCATCTGAGTTAATTACATCAATAACTCATAAATCATGCAAATATAAGAGTCATGGTTATAGAATAATCCTGTTAAAGGAATGAGTATCATTCTGAGTGAAAAATGGCGTTGCATATTCATTGCAGGTCCATTTTGCTTCGCCCTATCTCTGTCAATAAAGGGCTTGATTGGGGTCTTGAGATGGCAAAGGCGGCTAGGTAGGTACTATAAGCGAGTGATGAGGTCGCATCTCCTTCAAATCGCCTTTTTGCCCCCGTGCCGAGGGTAAGGATAGAGTGTCAGGAAGTCATGAGTGGATTGCTAATGGTAGCACATCTTTGCATTGGTGTTAGGTTGTAAATTAGCATGAGAACAATGGATTCATGCTTATAGAAATTTTTGCACTTTCCATGCTAGGAAATAGGATATTACTGCTAGTGGGATAATCATATCACATAAATTTGCTGATATACCCTCGATCCCATATCGGGGACAAGGGTTGGTGCGCCGACAATCAACCAGCATTCATGCGTAAGCATTCTAGATCTTCGACTCGCTAACTTTCAGGCAAGACTAAGTCAATTGGCCAGGCAAATTCTTGATGTATCAGCTCCGAATTAGATGATGTAATCTCGAGCAATTTATGCTCAAATCTGTAGTTGCCCCCAGCCTTAAGGGAGTGAGTCACTTGGCAGATAATTGATGAAAAGAGTGGAAGTATGAGTCTTCACTTTCTAACTTCAGAACGCCGTTGGTGTAACGACCCAGAAAATCTGAACTAATTTAAAATTTTTAAATTGGATAAAATAATGGATTTTAAATATTTAAAATAAATATTTTAAATAATGGCGATGAAAACTGAGTTTGAATCGACAATTGAAAACGAATATAATTAATTATAATTGTAAACAAGGCCTGAAATGGCGTGGCAGTTTCAAAAATTGAATTCAAACTTTGTCGGACTGTACCGGGTGCAAAACAATCCGGATTTTAGTGAAACCAAAAATATTTAAATCTGTTAGTGAATATCTTTCTAACGAATCCGACCAATCGAAATTTGATAGCGGGAATCAAAAGATATGTCCAGTTGAAAATTCTGAATAGTCGCTATGGAATTCAGGCCCTTAAAAATGGACATTTTGCAAACGACCTCGGATTTCGACGAAACCACTTTTGTTGGATTCGTGGGGTCAAGTTATTGCTAGGTTTCAAATTTCATAATTTTTCGAATCAATATGTGAGCGTGGCAAAGGAAAACGCGTTTGACCAGTTTCAGTTGATTTTAATCGACTGGAAATTGGCCATTTTTCAAACGGTCTCAGAATTCGACGAAACTAGTTTTGTTAGGACCGTATCGTCAATACGAAGCTAGAAAATATTTTTCGGGAATTTTTCTAGTTAGTATGTGGCCCCGGTAATTTGAAATGTACGTTTAAAATTCAATATAATGATTTAAATATAAATTCAACGGAAACTGATTGTAACGATCAAATCAGCTAGCGATACATAACCCATTGTGTTCGGAATGGGGGTAAAACGCTATGGACGGCAGGCGGTGGGCCTCGTTTCGAGGTCGTATGTAAAAGTCAACTTTTTGCAAAATTAAATAATAAAAAAAAATATTTTCCCTCCCTTTATCTTTCTTCCTGCCCCCCCCCCCCCCCCCCCGTTCATTTTTATTTCAAACGAAAAGAAAAAAAAACTAAAAACTATCGACAGACCGCCCCCCCTAAAGCGAACGCCGCCACCACCGCAGCTCCGACGAAGACGAAATCCCCCCCCCCCCCCCGTCGAATCAAATCGCGAGCCCCCTGAAGCAGCGCGACGCCAAGACCCAAGCCCGCCGTGCCTCGCTCCACCCTCCGCTTCGCCAACTCTTCCTCCTGCTGCAGACATCGACGCCCCCCTAGAAGCCAGCCACGACGAAGACGACGCCCCCCCTTCTTCGAGATACAGTAAGTATTTTACATTATTTTTATTTTATTTTAATAATGTAATACTGATTTTGTTTTAAAGGAAAAACTGATTAAAAAAAAAGAGTTATAAAGCTGATTTTTATGTTTTTAAAAACTGATTTTGAAAATGATTTAAAACTGATTTTTTCAAAAACATTTAAAACTGATTTTTTAGAAGCGTTTAAAAACTGATATTAGAATAGGTTTAAATCTGATTTTTTATAAAGGAAAAACAGATTTTTTATAAAGGATAAAAACTGATTTTTCAATTATAGTAAAACTGTTTTTTTTAAAAAGGTTAAAACTGAATTTTAAAAAGAGTTTAAAACTGATTTGATTTTAAAACTTTAAATAGAAAAAGGTTTAATCTTTTTAAAGAAAAAGATTTGGACTTTCTAAAGAAAAAGATTTGAACTTTTAAAAGAAAAGATTTGAACTTTTAAAAGAAAAGATTTGAACTTTGATAAGAAAAAAATTGAACTTTGAATAGAAAAAGATCAGATTTTTTAGAATAGAAAAGATCATATTTTTAAAATAGAAAAGACGGAGTTTTTATTAAGTAGAAGAAGTAAGATATGATCTTTATATTTTTAAAGCAATAAAAATATAATTTTTACATCATAGGAATAATAAAAATATGATCTTTATATATTTAATAGCGAAGTAAAAATGCAATTTTTATATATTGAATAACATAGTAAAAATTCGATTTTTACATATGTAGAGAATACGGGCAACAAAGCGACAGAAAGAGAGATTGGCGAAGAAGAGTCGTAGTAGTTGGATAGCTATTGGTGAGATTTCTGATTTAAAAATTATATATATGTGTTGAAAATGAAAGTGAATTGCTATATATAAATATATATATATATATATATATATATATATATATATATATATATATATATATATATGCCCCTCGTCCACAAACCATGGACGATATTTATTGGTTGAAATTGTTGTGAAAATTGATTGATAGCGATTGATTGTTTGGGATTGTTTGTGATTGATATTGGTTGATTGTGGTTGAAAAATACCCATTTGTGGTTGAGAAATATTTGGTTGAAACCACATAGGATTAGTTTGTGGAAATGAAATAAATATATACATGCCGCCTGCGTGCGAACTAGATGAATGATCCCCATTGTCAAAAACCGCGAGGTTTTAAGGTAGAGCGAGGAGCCGTACTAGGGACGGTCCCGGTTTTAACTACCCTGCCGTTATGCTGTCGAAATTTTGAATAATATTCGTGTGTTTGAATTATTTTCATATGCTTAAACTATATTTATTCATTGAATAGAAAACATTCATGTGTTGAATTGATATTCATTCGTTGATTAGAAATTCATGTGTTGAATGGTATTCATATTTTGAAATAAATTGTTTGATAATAAAAATCACATTTTTATCTATATATAGAAACTATAGAAAACATTCATGTGTTGAATTGATATTCATTCGTTGATTAGAAATTCATGTGTTGAATGGTATTCATATTTTGAAATAAATTGCTTGATAATAAAAATCACCTTTTATCGACTATATGAACTGTGTAAAATAATCTCGTTTTAAAAGAAATTGTTTTATGATAAAAATCCTATTTTTATCACCTATATGAACTATATAGAAAAATAGTGTTTTGAAATGAATTGTTTTACAATAAAAATCACATTTTTATTGTATGCATAAATCGTTGGAATGTGAAGTGTTAAAAATAGCCACTTGTTCAAAATAAACATATATGAGATGAAATATTCATTGATTAGCTAATGAAATGATTTGCACCTATGTATGTAACATTAGAATAAATGGTGTCTTTAAACCAAATAGAAATCAAAAATGAAGTTGAATAGAAAATGATAAATGATAAGAACTGTATATATATGTACATGCATATTCATTGAACAGGTTATAGCGAAGGGGCTAGAGAAGAGGAATAAAATTTTGTGCCCGACAAATAGGTACACATTTACTGCTTTGTTTGGGTGATGATTTTATGAGCCTGTTGGCTAGCCGCTTGGCTTTTTCTTTTTCTTTTTGAGATTAGAAGGACCGGGAACGCTATTTGCGATTTCCCGATGCTCCCGGTGCAGGGGAGGTTATGGCGAAATTTTCCAAAATTTTAAGGTGTTAGAAAAATATTTGAAGTGAAAACGATATGGAAATCATTGAATGAACTATATTTATATAAATATATAAATATAAATAAAATTAAAACGAAACGTGGCCGTGCAGTTCGTATTTTGAAACCGTGATTTCAAACGGCTAGTACGGGAAATCCGACCATTGGATTTTCCCGAAACCGCAACCGTCGGGTTCGCCTTGGAAATATCTTCCCAACGGCACCAACCTTGTAAAAATCCAACGGTTGGATTGTCTGGAATGTTTAAATCAAATCTGATGAAAAACAGCGCCAGAAGCGATTATATTTATATATATATATAAATATAATTATATATTTAATCGAATAACGACGCTGTAGTTCGTATTTTGAAATCAAAACTTCAAACGATTGTACCGGGAGATCCGACCGTCGGATTTTCCCGAAACTGGAACCGTTGGATTCGTTTTGAAAACACCTTTCTAATGATGTAAATTTTGTGAAGATCCAACGGTTAGATTTTCAGATATGTGTAAATCAAATTTGAAGAAAAACAGCGCCACGGCCGCTTTATGGCCCGAAGCGTCGTTTTGAATAAATGGGCTATTTTAAAATAAATAAAAATAGCGATAAATTATTATAAAGTACCATAAACATCATGGAATGGAAATAAACTGAATTTGCTCGATTTATGTTGTATTTGATGGTTGAATGTGTTTGGTGTGAAAATTACATTAAAGAACAATATTGATGTTGTCGAATAATTTAACCATTAAAATAAATTGATTTGAAATTCTAAATATACGTGAATTATTTGAAAAGGCCGAGTTAATTCTCATTTCAAATAATCGGTCGACGATTGAAAGTCGAAGATGAAGACGGTGGTCGAAGACCGGAGATCTTCACCTCGTTTGGATGGTAACCGAGGTCTTGATTGGGAGGCATCCCGAAATATGGATAATGAGTGGTGATCGTTCAGACGTGAGTGGTGATCGAAGGGTTTGCGAGGTATTTAGTGCCTCCGGTTTCGTTCAGACCCAGAACGGACTTGTAAATGGACTGTGTGTCCGACATGGGAATTTGTTCTGTGTGATTGATAGCCATCAGTTGCACGGTGTGAATTGCCTGTGTGGCATGCTAAGATGCAGTGATCAAGGCTTCTGTTGAAAAGCAAAGTCTTGTGGTGATGATCAAAGCACCGCCTGTGTGGCGTAGCTTTGTGTATAACGTAAATTCGCGAGCCTCACACCCCGGTATGAACCAGAAACGGGAGGAAGGACCTCAGGGAGGACATGCGTTTTCTTCTAGCTAGGGTGGTGTCAGTGACCTACCAGCCCTGACATTTATATACTTTTCACATATGTGGTTGTTGCTGTTGCGAGGCGCCTCGGTTTGATCGGACGATCCGGGTCCGATGGAGTCATTCGTTGGCTCGTTGACGCCCCAAAGGGCGGGGAAACGTATTGTTCAGGAATTTTAATCCGCATCGGTGGACCGGCCCTGTCGCTCCTAGGGTCACTCGAGCTCTGATCCTGAGACACGGGCTAGAGCGTCTCGAATTCGGTAAGGACTATCTTTTGCCTTGGTTCATGACGGAAATCCAATTTCCAAATACGACATCGTGCGGTTTTGATTGTATATATATATATATGGCGACATGATATATGGTACCCATGCCGTCTATGATTGATAGTTATGATTTGAAATTGTTTTCAAAACATATAAACACTAGCAATAATATCAAATGCCTTTGTTTTATTCGTATCAATCATATTTTGGCCATTATAAGGTAAAACTCTATCCTCCGGTTTGCGTTGCATTGTGTGATGGGAACTGAGTCTTATAATGGCTTCATTTTTATAAAAAGCATAGCGATGTTTAAAAGAAAGATTTGTTTTAAAGCACTGGCAATCCAGTGGAGTAAACCCGTTCCACGAAAGTGGCGTGGTCCTGTGATTAGCCATATTATATATTTGTTGAATGGATTTCTCATACCAGTCCCATGACTGACTCGTAGTTTGTTTCACTCTCAAACTCGGGTGCCCCTTTTTCTACACGGGCAGCCTTGTATTCAGGTTTAGCTGGTTCTTTCTGGATAGCTGGAGCTGAAGATGGATTCTATCATTTATTTCCTTTTATGCTGTTCAGCTCCTATTGTACATATTTTGTTTATTTCCGCTGTAGACATTTATGTATAGCTGAACTGTATGTACTAAGTAAGATTCTGTATACTGTGTAACTCTGATGATTACTTTTATCCAATATATTCTATTGTTCATTATCTGGTGTATTTATTTAATTCTGTTCTGCAATTATCTGTTTCTGTGTTATATTCCAAAGATAACCCTAGTTTCCGTGAGAACGGGAAATCGGGTCGTCACAGTTGGCCAGAAGTTTCATTCATGTACATCTCCCATCTAATGGGTGGCTGACTGGTGATTTGGTCGAATCATTTAGGGCGGTGAATTTGTCAATTGCATTCGTTGGTGTTTGTTTTGGGACAACCCTCCAAGAGAAATAGGCAATGTCGAATTGCATGTCATACCTCGAGGCATAAAGAACGATTGCACGCCTTTCACTTCACCTTGTTAGATGCATTTTGTGCTGTAGGAAGTTTATCATGGAGTTAACCATGACTCTCTTCCGGGTTTGGTCTCCAACGTTGGATCAACTTCCATTTTATCAATGGTTGTATTTCATAGTGTCTTGATGGGGATCATCTCTATCTTTTCTGGATTATCGGAACTTTCTTATTCGACCAGATGATTCGACTTTAGATCTTTTGTGTATGAAATATGAGGTATGTTGTAACGTTCCAATCCATCCAATAACTCTTCTGCCCATTCTAGGTAAGCTGCAAGTTGTGGTTTCTCCGACTGGAATTCCTTTCGAGTCGTCCTTCGGGGGTTATCTGCAAAACTTCGGCGTTGGGTTGCCGATCATTTTTTGCACCGTCTATATACAACTTCCAAGTGCTTGATTTCATCTTTCATTTCGAATGGCAACTCCATATAAAATCCCGCGATAGTGAACTTACTGCATACGTCTTATTTGCTTGACAGGAGAACACTTCAGGTTTATACTCAAGAAATGACTCATAATTTGGGATTAAATCCCGCAAATATTAGCACTGGTCCAAACGAACACATCCAGGCTCGCCTACAGAAAGCATATAAGTTCTCTCGTTCGGAAGAGGTCTAAAGGAGATCCGATGTGAAGACCTTAGTCAGGTCAGCGTCACCAGTCGGAACACGTGCAGTTGCGTTATTAGATGTCACCCTTCTTCATCCCGAATCACCATCCTCTCTGGAATCTATGTCTTCGGGAAGGTCGTTTGGCAATTCCTTTTGCGATGATCCCATCATTCGCAATATTGACACCTCCTTCACACTCCATTTCATCTAGAGGGGAAGCGTCTTTGGGTTTCACGCAATCTCTGTTGCGTAGCATATTCCATCCTTCCTAATCAGTCGGCTTCTCCAATAACTTGGTCACCATAGACCAGTCTCACTCCGTCTTTGGTAGGGATATTTAACGGTTAACACCCATATGCTATGTAAGCTCTGAATTCCGCTGGACCTGGTTGGTTGAGACCACGATCAGATAAGCTTGAATGCAATAGCATGGCTTGCAAGGCTTCAAGTAAGGTTCGTATATCCTATCACAACTGTTGTATGAAGTGGAGAGCTAATGGTTGATTCATATTTGCGTTGATCTCAAGTTCTCATTTCTTGACCAATGTCATAAGGTGGTTGGTGAGCAGTCAAGTTGTTATCATCCCAGCAATGATCCATATATCCAATCACGGCCTGCGGAGGTTCAATTGGTTCCTAACTCTGGGGACCAAAGTACATCGATCTAACCCTTGGACACGTGGAAATCAATCTATCTCGATGCGGTTGACGGCAAATAGGTGAACCGTAGGACATACGTTTTTCACCATGCCATTCAAGCGAAGGGTAACTTTGTAGTGCTAGGGTCCTTACTTGCCGTCGGGTATCCCATTATTGAGAATCATGGTCATTGGGATCTTTTGAGTCATCCTCATAATAGTATCCGGATTGCTCTATGTCAATGTCATCTGGGATTTCGCCTGTAGGACAAGTTTAAGTCACGTAAACTAGGTGATCACTATTCGCTCAGGAGCATCATCAGTTGCATTTGGGAAATATGCACACCATTGGAGCTCTGGAAGAGGAGGTTGTTATGAGACCATCATTATTTTGTATACTGCCATAGCCAGCGTGTCGAATCTTTTCAACAACTCCTCACATTCAATAACATCGGTAGATAGAGGTCATGGCTTCTGGAAAGAATCCTCAGAATACCTACCGAATCTTAGTCGATAAGCATTTGTGATAATTGTGGGTCAGAATGTACTCCGAGCCGAAGGCGAGCCGTGCTCCGAGCCGAAGGCGAGGCCGTCAGCGGGTCCGGGCGCAGCGCCGGCGGGGGTCCGGGGCCCCGCAGTCCCGGCGGCGATCGACCTTTTCTGAAATGATTTTTTCGATTTTTTTGATTTTGGAAGATAGAGCCTTTTCTGAAATGATCTAAAAATTACATTTTTTCCAAAAAATGTCACTTTTTTGGGTCGGATCGCGACCCTTGTTCGTCACCACTTTTCTGGGTCGCGGTTCGCTACTGTCGTCTGGTTCGTGGCTCGGATCGTCAATTAATCAACGTCTTCGGATCGGATCGCGGATCCTACACCAGGTCGGGTCGTGAAGGTCACTCTGAGCCCGGGTCGTGGAGGTCGTTCCGCGAACTACGAATCGGATCGTGATGGCCCTTTTGGGCTCCGTTCGTGGAGGTCGTTCCGCGAACCGCGAATCGGATCGTGATGGCTCTTTGGGCTCCGTTCGTGGAGGTCGTTCCGCGAACCGCGAATCGGATCGTGATGGCTCTTTGGGCTCCGTTCGTGGAGGTCGTTCCGCGAACCGCGAATCGGATCGTGATGGCTCCTGCGATCCGCGAACCGCGAACCGAGAACCGGCCACCTGCTCTAACCTGCTCCTGTGCATTTTCTTTATAATCCTCATTCGTTTCTCAGTGAAAGCACCAAAATGTTAGACCAAAAAATGGTCCTAACACCCAAATCGTTGTATTTTGAGCATAGGATATGAAGAAATAACTGAAAAATAGAGAAAAAAGCAAGACAACGAGATTTTTATAGTGGTTCGGCGTTAACGAGCCTACATCCACTTCATATTTTCTCATTTCACTCATAGATTACAATTACAATGAATATTGTCTTTCAATCACTTGAATTCAATGAATAATTCTCTCCGAATCCATTGAATTTATTGAGGAAGATAGGGGTTATTCATGGAGAAGTGTTGGCCATGGCAGCCATGGATGAGGAGATGCCAAAAGTCCCCTGAAAATGCCCTCTGAAGGTGTATTTATAGCTGTAGGAAAGCTCCTGGGAGGACTGGTTCGTGATGGGGTACGTGGCAGGCGATCCAGAAAAATAGGTGCGCCAGTAGCCTTGAGAATAGGTCAAAACAAGCTGCGTTTGAACAGGTACGAAGGTCGGATCGCGGTCATGGGTCGGATCGGATCGCGTAGGCAAGGGCGGATCGGATCGCGTAGGCAAGGGCGGATCGGATCGCGGTCATATGCCAGCTTACACTCATTCACGGAAATGGGCGTAACTTTCAAACCGTAAGTCCGATTGGGCCAAACCAAAGCTCAAACTGAAGCTAATTCAAAGGGCTACGAGTATATGAGGTGAATAGATCCAAATGAGGTCATTTGATAGGGGTTTCGGGCTAGTTTATACTGATGTTGTGATTTTGACCAAACTGCCTTGTGTCTTCTGACGATGCTTCCAATGCCAGAGAGCGATGTTATCCAGAGATTCCATATCAGACAGCATTTACCGAGAGGTGTGTCAACATGATCTTTGCTTTGGGTAGCCTGGTCACAAAGCAGGCTAACACATATGATTAGCATACGCTTTAACATCCTAAACTTGCATAAGATTCACATATGTTTTAACATCCAAAACTTGCATAGGATTCATATACAAATTAGCATATGTAGAAACAAACTTGCATATGATTCACATATGTTTTAACATCCCAAACTTATATAAGATTCATTTATAATTTAACATCCCAAACTTACATAAGATTCGCATATGCTTTAACATCCTAAACTTGCATAAGATTCATGTATGATTTAGATTTACAAACATAAGTTAACAAAACAATCATATATTCACAAACAAAATCAAGTAACGTCACATGATTCAATAGACATGTTCTCATAATCCAAGTCATGACCCATCATAATTTAATATTAACTATTCTGTGAAAGAAATTATACTCAAAAACAAAAGAACAGTCTTGTTTTTCTGGGATCTATATTCTAAAAGTGAATTGATTGCCTTTGATGTAGACTAATTGTTATTCTAATTTAGATTTGATTTGATTTTGATTCTTTCTTCTATCTTGCTTTTGAGTTGAAAGAGAACGACGGCTATTCTAGGTTCACCATTGACAGCATGATGGCTCTTGGTATGAATTAGTGTGATTTTATGTTGAGGGTTAGGTTGCTTATATAGAATTTTAATTAATTAAGAGCCGTCAGATTAACCTAGAAGAAATCAAGACCATCCAGACAAGATAGAATAATCACCTTAGCCTTAATGACTCAACAGTGAGTCAAAACATCGTCACATTTCAGATCTGGCCAGGGGGAAGGGAGGGGGTAAGGTCGACCCCTAGGTCGATCCCCAGGTCGACCTGTATATAGGGAGGTCGACCCCTTGGTCGACCTGGCCTAGGGTAGGTCGACCCCCAGGTCGACCTGCCTTGGTATTTAATTTTCTGAATTGTTTATATAAATTTCTGAAAGTTCTGAGGGCCATAACTTCTTCATACTAAGTCCAATTCACGCAAACTCGGAATCTATCCCAAGTAGAATTCCAAGACGAATGCAATGGCATAACCCGTTTCCCTTAATTCTCAAATTTAAAATTAAGTATTCTTTAATTTTTTAATTTTAATATTTAAAATCATGGGGTGTTACAACTACCTGGCATGATTTTGGATATGCAGATTGCTTATACGCTAAGCATGTTCGCATAATAAACGCATATAAGGTATGCCTATGAAAAATATCAAATTAGGATATATGAACTGTTTTCCGACCAATGCGGGTCGATGTATACTTTTTCATCTCTTTTAGTATATTACAAAAGCTCTTCCGTGCAGGGGAGACTCTGCCAAAAATTTTCCCAAATTTAGAGAGTCAGATTTTTTTTCAAAAGTTTTGAAAATTTTTGAAGAGATAAAAGAGATAATTTTTCAAATTGAATTCAATTTGAAATTTTTTGAATGGGAAATAAGAAATTAAATATTTGCATGAAAATTTAAGTTGTATGGAACTTGATTTATAGAATATAAAATGCCGAGTTATTACAAAGTGGGCTTTTGAAAGATTAGCGGGTCTGTAGCATTTCTTTTGCCTTAGTAATTTTGGGGACGAAATTCTTTTATGAGGGAAGGGATGTAACGTACCGAATTTTTAGCTGTTTTATAACAAATATTTAAATTAGTTTAAAATATTTAATTGGAATTATAAATGAATTTTTATATTGAATTTCATCGATTTAATAATCGATATACGATTTAACTTTGAATATATTAAAATATCGTGATACTGAAAAATGAAACAATTTAATGTTAAGTTAAAACTATATAGAAACAATTCAGTTGGTTCATATAAATTCTATATTGAATTAGAACGATAATAATTATTTATTTTTAATAAATTTAATTATTTTTAAGATGATTTATATTGATTCAATATAATAAGAAAATAATAAATTTAAATCCAAGCTTAATTAGTTCAATTCAGATTTAAAACTAAAAGAGAAATTTTAATCCATGTTAATTGGTTCAATAAATTCGTAACCGTTTAATATAAATCTGTTCATATAGATGCAACTAGATTTAAACACTATTGTATATTACCTTATATGATTATATTCTGATAGTGTATTGATGAATGTTTAAAATCATTGTTTAATTTCAAATCTAAATGTAAAATTAAGATAATAAAGAAGAGGCCGACCAATATATTTTTATAATGCTATGTACAACTACCTTCCCATCCTTTCTTTCATTTGTTCTTATTGTCTCCCAACTGCAGAACAAGGCAAAGCAAGAAATTTAATAGTGCTATCCCACATCACGTATTACAGCCGACCTATACTTCGTACCCGAAACCACCCTTAAACTGAAAATCGCATAGCCGAATCCTTCCTTGAGCTGTAAGAAGCGTTTCTCGCCTTCAATACAAATAAAAACATGGATTTAATGGCTTGTAGGTACTCTCTTCGATTCACAGCTATAAAACGAGACCCTCGCTTCATTATATTTTTCCATTCCAAATTCTATTCTTTCCCTTTCGCTCTTCCACTCAGACAAACCAATTAACTGGCTTCATTATTTTATCGCAGTAAAACGCTGGACCAAGTCCACCAACTCCAAATGATAATTCAAGCTAATTTATTTTCGTTCTTTTTTTTCTTCCTTAGCAAATTGCGAAATCAAATTCTCAGATAAAAAGAAAAAAATATCGAATCAAAATCTGGAGCTGTGGTCCGAAATCATGAATCATTCTAAAGCTCCACCAAAGGCAGAGACGCTCGTAATTTCAGAGGGAGAACTGGGTTGTGCAATAACCAAAGATGCGGTTTCGGGTTTATGGGGGTCTACTTGGTGAAGTTTGGCATCATAATATGGTATTTGGGAAGAAGTGATCGCGAATGTCTCCTGGAGCTCGTAAATTAGGGAGATGGAGTTGTTGTGAGGGTCAGACTTTGATCGATGTAGTGCAGGAATGGAGCTGTTCGCGACTTAGGGGTTTGGTGGAGTTTTTCCCCATGATTGTTGTTAACTGGTTCGGAGATTTTCAAAATAGTTCAACTGTGTTGAGAAGCGTGCTTATGTGGAAGTGATGCTAGATTTTTGGGGAATTGACCGGTGATTTTTTTGGCTAATTTGTGGGTTTGGCAACTTGCGGGAGGATGTTGAAGGTGTTCAGACAATTTACTGTAAGGGTTAAGGCACTATAGTAATGAGGGATGGGCAATAAATGTTTTTGTAAATGCTGCTATGGAATTATATCTGGTTTTAAGTGGGTGGGTGAGTCTCTGGTGGCAAGTGCAGCTGGCGACTTGGCCACATATAAGGGCAACTGTGTACAATTGGGAAGAAGGGTTAATAGAGAAAGAAAAAGGATTAAGGTAATTAAATTAAATTATTTTAGTTACTAAATTAGTATTTTAATTCATGGAAATAAAAATGCAATATCTTATTCATTTTAGATTCGTTCGAACACAAAATGAATGGGGAGTAGCTGTTATGTGGGGGATGGATGTGAGCACAATAAATTTCAACGCATTGAAATAGCAGTATTCAGTGTTCAGGCATAACCAATCCATTAGCATATTTGTGGACCGGCCGTGGCACTCCTAAGGGCTCACCTGAGTCTGAGTCCTGAGACACGGGCTAGATTGTCTTGAATTCGGTAAGGACGATCCCTTGCCTTTGTTCATGATGGAAATCTAACTTCCAATACGACCCATACGGTTTTGATTGTAAACCTATATTTGGCGACATATTATATGGTAGCTATACCGTTTATAATTGATACATTATGATTGAAATGTTTTTGAAACATATATACACTAATAATAATATCAATCTGTTTTATCGTATCAAGCATTTTTGACCATTATAAGGTAAAACTCTATCCTCCGGTTTGCGTTGCATTGTGTGATGGGACTTGAGTCTTATAATGATTTCATTTTTCCTAAAAAGCATTGCGTTGTTTAACAATTTACTTTATTTCTTGCACTGGCAATCTAATCGAGTAACCCGTTCCGCGTTAGCGGCGTGGTCCTGCGATTAGTCTTATTATTAGATAGGTTAAGTAAGATTTCTCATACCAATCCTATGACTGACTCGTAGTTTTTTTCACTTTCAAAATCAGGTGCCCATATTTTTCACACTAGCAGTCAAGTAGATTATTTTGCAGATATATTAAGAAGGATTCTGGATTGATGTTTAAAGCTGTGTCCAGAGCATGATAGTCTGTCGCTGTGTTAGTTTAATCGTTTCTCCTGCATTGTATTACCTTTATTTTAAATTATCTTCCACTGTATTATATTCGATGTACTCTGCTATATTCTGCACTCTGATGTAACATTATTATGATGTTTATAAAAGTCTTCTGTTATTTTTTCTGATGTGTTTTATGCCCAAAAGTTAGTGTATCCGGCAATTTCCCACGAGGGGGATTTTCGGATCATTACAGTTGGTATCAGAGCTTTGGTTAATTCAAATCTTTAGGGTACAATTCGTTAGAACTGAACAAAAGACTCATCAGAGGTAAGATTAGTAATATCCTATAAAAGAATACTCATTAGAGATTGGATTAGTAGCATTCTAGAATGAGAAAACACATTAGAGATGGGGTCAGTAATGCCTTAGAACGAGTTGAGAGCGACAAGTTTATAATTAACGTATTTGTGATTATATATAAAATCCAATCTTAGAAAATATGATTTTTGAATATAAAGTTATATATATTTTTGAAGCTGATCAACTAATTGATTGATGATTGTGTTGTGTGATTATTAGTTCAACTAATAAAATTATTAAACCAATAAAACAAATAAAAAAATGAAATTGGAGTTGGTTAATTAAACAACTTTCAGTTTCGTTCCTTTTCGAGGACGAAAAGATTTTTAATGGGGGAGATTGTAACAACCCGGAAGTTCCAAACCAATTTAAAATTTTTATTTTAACAATTTTAATTGATTTTTAATAATTTACTTTTTTAAATAATAACGATTAAAAATTTATTTAAATCGAAGTTAGAATGAATATATTTAATTTAATTATAAAAGGAGTAAGAAATAGCGTGATAGTTTAAACATTTGAATTTTGACTGAATGTACATGATTCAAAATAAATCGGATTTCAGGAAAACCAAAAATATTTAAATCTGTATAAAAATATCTTTCCAACGAATCTGAATATTTTAAATTTGATAGTGAGAATAAAAAGTTATGCCCATTTTAAAATTTAGAATAGTCGTTATAGAATTTAATATAATATATAGCCCGTATAAATAGCCATTTTTCAAACAACCTCCTTTTTCAATGAAACCACTTTGGTTGGATCCGGAATGTCAAATTATTGCAAGATTCCAACTTTCATAATTTTTGGAATTAATATGTGAGCGCAGTAAATGTAAACGTGTCTTGTCAATTTCAGTCAAATTGGATCGACCAGAAAATGACTATTTTTCAAACGGTCTCCAAATTCGACGAAATTAATATTGTTAGGTCCGTATCATCAAAACATAACTAAAAATATTTTTTCTGGAATTTTTGGAGTCAGTATGTGGGCCCAGTAAATTTAAATGTACAATCAAATTAAATAATTTAAATGTTTATATTTTAATTTAATGAAATGTGGGGTGAGATGATAAAACGGGGTGTTGGGACCTAGTCCATTGTGTCCCGAATAGCGGTATTTGGCTAGGGGTAACATTCTTTGGGCTGGATTTGGAGCTACTAAAAGTTAACGGGCTTTTCTAAAAATTAAAGGATTTAATATATATTTTATTATAAATACTGGATAACTAAAACCCCAGAAACAAACATAGCCGCCGCCATTTGCTTATTTCAATGGTAGAAAACATCCAGATTTAATTCCTTAAATTCTCCCAATCTACCTAATGATTCATGAATCATCCAATCCTAAAGATGATCAGCTCGCATAGATCTATGGATCCAACGGCTGAGATCATTTAAGGTTTCAAAAATCAAGAAGAATCGAGGCTGAAACATGGCGACTACGAGTGGATTTTTGCGGCTGAGATGGGGCTCAAGTTCCGAGCTGTGGTATGCATGGGGAGAGGCTAGAGCACCTGACGTCGGGGCATGGTCGGATCTGGTTTCAATGGTGCGTGGCAGTGACAGATTGGAGCCCTAGTAAATGATGTTGGGTTCAGTAATTCAACGTCGGGCTGAAGAAAACTAAACGGAGGAGGATGGTAATTAACAATGTAATTAGATTTTAATCATTATTTAATTAATTAAATGTGTAATTAAAAGTTTGTAACCTTATAAGTTTTCCATACGATCACGAAATCACATGATTTCAAATCCGTTGAAATCAGAAAAATGAGAGCTTCACAATGGAGCTGACCAGAACCAAAATGGAGCACATTGGAATTTGAAGCAAATTTGAATCCCAACCATACTAGAAATTTAGAAGGGATAAATACCAATGTGAGATTTCTCGATTTATAATTATAATATATATATATATATATAGAAATATATATATATATATTTATGTTGATTGTGGTTGTGATATTAAATATATGCGTCTTATAAAATTTAGTGTAACAACCCGGAAAATCAGAACCAATTTAAAATTTTTATTTTGGAAATTTTAATGAATTTTAAATATATAAAATGAATTATTTTAAATAATAACGACTAGAAATTTTTTTGAATGGTATTAGAACGTATATATTTATTTTAATTGAAGTTAGGATATAAATATTTATTTTAATTGCGGAAGGAAATGAAAATGGCGCGGTAGTTTGAAATCTCGATTTCAAATTTCAAATGAATGTACAGGATTCAAAATAAACCAGATTTTAGTGAAACCAGAAATATTTGAATCTGTTTGAAAATATCTTTCCAACGAATCTAAAAAATCCAAATTTCATAGCGAGAATAAAAAGTTATGTCCAGTTGAAAATTCAGAATAGTCGCTATGGAAATATAGCCCTTAAAAATAGCGATTTTGCAAGCAGCCTCCGTTTTCGACGAAACCACTTTGGTTGGATCCTAAATGTCAAATTATTGCTAGATTCCAATTTTCATAATTTTTGGAATCAATATGTGAGTGTGGTGAATTTAAACGTGTTTGGTCATTTTAGTTTGAATTTAATCGACTGGAAAATGACCATTTCTCAATCGGTCTCCAAATTCGACGAAATTAGTTTTGTTAGGACCGTATCGTCAAAACATAGCTAGATTTCTTTTTCTGGAATTTTTGGTGTAAGTATGTGGCCTCGGTAAATTAAAATGTACGTTGAAAACAATTTTGAATGTATATTATTTTATATTTTAATTTTGATGAAAAATAATCGTAACAATCGAATTGGCTTACGGAACATATCCCATTGTGTTCGAAATGGGGTAATTAGCTAGGGGCGATAGTCGTTGGGTTTCGTTTGGAATTTGAATGGAAAGTCAACTTTAATGGAGAATTAAATTAAATAATTAAATTATATATATATATATATATTATTATACCTCCTTCCCTCCTCTCTCTCTCTCTCTTCATATTTAATCAAAATAAAATTTTAAACAAAAAACCTGTCGATCGTTTCCACGTTGCCCCCTTCTCCGCCGCCAGCCACCTCGCCGGACCACCACAACGCGCCGTGCCCTCCGCCAGCCATCAGACCCCCCCCCCCAACGCCACCTCCTCCTCTTTCCCTTCGATCCATTCTAGCCCCAAAACCCCCAAAGCCCCAAATTCAAACCGCTTACCCCCTGAGCGCTGCCAACAGCCTACCACCACCGTCCTCCACGTCAGCTGCCACCTTAGCACCCCCTAAGCCTCCTCCGCCATGTCAACATCCCGTGGACCCCCCATTCACCATAACACCCCCCTGAAACCCAAGCCCGATTACCAACGATGCCAATAACACCCGCGAGCATCCCCTCCTTCGATCGAGAAACAATATGAGTTTTATTTATGTAATTCTTAGATAAAGATTTGATTTTTATGTTTAAAAATACATGATTTTTAGGATATGAAAAGATTTAATTTTTAGTTAAGTAAAGCTATGATTTTTAACGCCATAAAGATTGGATTTTTAATT
The DNA here is from genome assembly GCA_030737875.1 of Allium sativum. NCBI lineage: Eukaryota > Viridiplantae > Streptophyta > Magnoliopsida > Asparagales > Amaryllidaceae > Allium > Allium sativum. The sequence continues at coordinate 158,944,990 of CM060912.1, forward strand.
ATATAAAGATATGATTTTTATACATATGGTTTGGAAGTAAAAATATGATCTTTATATTTATATAAAGATCGGATTTTTCATAATAAAAAGATTTGATTTTTGAAAATAAAAAGATATGAATTTTTGAAAACAAAAAGATATGAATTTTTGAAAAAAAAGAAATGAATTTTTGAAAACAAAAGGATTTGTTTATATAAAAAGATACGATTTTGACAATAAGAATGATATGATTTTTGTTTATAGAAAAGATTAGATTTTTCGATATAAAAATATAATTTTTATAATGCAAACATCGATATAAAAATATGATTTTTATAATGCAAATATCGATATAAAAATATGATTTACATATATATGAGTAGTGGTATAAAAATGTGATTTTTGATATAAACAACATATTAAAAATGTGATTTTTAATATAAAAATCATATTTAAAAATGTGATTTTTACTATGAACAGCGTGGAAAAGATTTCGTTGGAATTTCAGGCAAATCCAAACCGTTTAGAAATAAAGAATGGAGGAGTGGATCCCAAAGGTGAGAACTTCTCACTTTAAATTTTATTTTCTAGTTAAAATATGTCCTAGGATGCAGACGGTGCTTACCGTCATCCATAGACCATGGATGACTTGTTTGATTATAATGTATTGTGAAATTTATTGTGATGTGGAATGGAGTAAAATATTCATGTGTTGAATGAAATATTTTATAGTTAAAAATATAATTTTTAAAGTGTATAGGAATAAAATAAATATTCATTTACAAATCAGACGATTTGTAAATGTACACACATATGACTGATATTGAATAAGACGATATATTTTACACATCGCCCAACTGCACAAATTATAATTAGTGTTTGTTGTTTGAAAACCCCACACGGATATTGGGATGATACTGGATATACACTAATCCCAATATTTAAGTGTATGTCAATCGATGGGTTGACATATTGTTGTAAGCATTAATTATTTATGTTTAACGCTTATGTAGTTGTGTAATGCACTCTGGATGATGGTTGACTGTGTTTGATTATTGTTGTGTACCTATGTGTATGAAATCCATATAAATAAAATTATATGGTAATTGACTGTGTCTAATTCCAATTCGGAAAGAACGACTATTTTAATTAAAGAATATTTTAAAATGACGAGTAATGAATATTTTAAAATAACTAATATTTTAAAATAATATTCAATAATGGATCAGAATATGATTTTGATGTCCGATTTGGGATGGACACGAAAATATTTAAATATATAAAGTCGTGTTGATTAGATTAACGCCATTTTGACATGAACGACATTTATATCGATTTTATTCATTTTTGTAATGAATATCGAAAATGAAATAATTTCAAAAGCTAATTTTTTGAAAATATTATCATTTGTAAATTAATGATATGGAATATTCAATTTTGATTTAAAATTGAATATGAAGTTGAAATCATTTTGAAAACAAATTCAAAACGATTTATAAAATACATTTTAAATGGAAATTGACGAAATATATATAATATATGTATTATATATATATATATAATGGCCTGAATAGAACACGCCGCGCCGCGGTAGTTAGCGAATTTGGACCATTGAATTCGAATAGACATTACGGGAGATCCGACAGTCGGATTCTCCAAAAACTGTAACCATTGGGTTCGTATCGAAAAGAGCTTTCTAAGAGTACAAAAGATTTGGAATCTAACAGTTGGATTTGGAATTATGTCTAAATCAAATTTGGAAAAGGTCGCTGTAAGTGCAGTTCGATGACCGTTTATGGAAATCGACTGTATGGCCCTTGATCAAATTATTAAAAATATCAATAATTTGAGTAAAATCATAATAAATGATTTGGAAGAATTGGAATGAAAAATTCCATATTTGAAAAGATAGAAATATATTTTTATCGAAATGAATTAGTTATGAACTAGAATTATAATCCAATATTTTTAAATAAATAAATTGGATTTGAAATAGTTTTAAAAATAATCAGAATTGCCAATATATGAATTGAAATGGATTTGAATCGAAATTTTCTTCGGAATATTTCGATATTGGATTCCGTGATTGTACGGACATTGTGGAGGAATTTGGAAGATATATATATATCGTTATTCCCAATACATTATTTGTTGGTTTCAGAATTTGATATTGAATATAAGTCGATATATTTTCTATTCAGAGCCTTGTATTTAATATCAAATTGGTTTTTGGGTTTATCATGAACGGTGTTTTAAATAACACTTATTCTTTAACCCGATTAACAATGGAATGAGATTTTGGGTTTGTCGTAAATGGTATCTTTGATAATACTTTTCTTAAACCCAATGAAGTTAAGAAAAATAGAAACTAACTGGAGATTAGAAAAGTTGAATGGTTTCTTGGGTATTGATCTGATGTTGGTTTCGGCCTTCGGGATTAATACTTAGGGAATTATTCTCTTACTAATTTACGGTTAGAGACTGATGGGAAGGGGTCTTCAGTAACACTGTTCTTATACCCCATGTCAAAAGAATAAATCATTTAATTAAGATTTAAAGAAGAATTTTCAATTAATTAACATTTAATTGGAATTGAAAATGGAATGTGAATTGGGTTTATTGTGAACTGGTTTTTTTTAACAACATTCGTTCTTTAACCCGATTTACAGTGAAATGGGATTTAGAATTTATAAATCTTTTTATTAAGATTTAACGGGAATTTTCCAAAGTAAAGTTTTCCAAATTAATATATTAAATTGGAATTGAATGGAATTCGATTTGATAATATTCGAAGTAAACTTCTATGGAAGAAAACTGTTAATACATATGGAAGTTAAAAGGCTTTGCCGTTATTCCTTTTATATTATTAGTCGGATACGGAAATTAATATTGATTATATATTGATTTTTTTTTCCGTGAAGATTCCATGATTAATTGAATGTGATTTTGGGTTTACCGTGAACTGTGTTTTAAATGACATAAGTTCTTTAACCCAGTTAAAGACAGGATTACATGCCTAACATTGTATTTCGAACTGCATGGCTGATCTCCGCTAAATATATATATCTGTTTGGTGGCGGAGAATTTATTCTCTTGCTTAACACCCTTCTCTGAGATGTACGAGCTCAAAGGTTATATATCGGCAGAAATCAATAGTACGGTGTAGATTGTGGATGCGGCATGTTGGAGTTTCCAAAGTTAAATAATCATTAATATTTATTTTTGGGAAGATTAAAACTAAAGTGGAGTTTTAATGAATCTTTAATTAGATTGAAATGTGAATTGATAATTTAAATTATCAAATTTGGGAAATGATCGAGAATGGAATATCACCAGTTTTTCTCCTAATGATACTTAAATCTTTAATTAGATTTGAACATGAAATAGTAATTAAATTTACCGATAACACCATGGTGTTAGATATGGAGTATGACCATTTTGCTCCATGGGATGAATAGGTTGGGATTGGGAAATTAAACAAATGATTACTTCGGTAAGGTACGTTAATCCCGACTAGTTTGGAAAACCTTAATCTGGTTTGAATGAATATCCAAAGGAAGATTAAAGAATAAATTTAAAGAATTTATCTTTGATAAAATTAATGCGAACCATTCCCAAAGGATATGAATATTTAAATAAAAGAATATTCAGAATTGGAATGAGGCATATGCTGTGTTTTTATAGCACTTGTTTATTATATACCCGAGTTATTCGGAAAGGTCGGGTTTATACCTATTCTAATTAACTGATTCAACGATATGTCGACGATAAAGATGGTAGTTGAAGACCGGAGGTCTTCACATCGTTTGGATGATTACTGATGTCTTGATTGGGCTGTACACCCAAGACAAGGTAATAAGTGGTGATCGTCCAGACATACTTGGAGATCAACCGGATTGCGAGGGCCTCTCTCCTGTATTGGACACGGGACGAGGAATAAGGTGCCTCCAGTTTCGTTCAGAGCCAAAACGAACTAGTAAATGGATGTGTGTCTGACATTGGATTTTATTCTGTGTTGATTGATTTCTATTAAATATATATCTGTTTGGCGACAGAGAATTTGTTCTCTTGCTTAACGCCCTTCTCTGAGACGTACGAGCTCAGAGGTTATATATCGATATATATCAGTCGCATGGCATGAATTGCCTGTGTGGCATGCAGAGATGCAGTGATCAAGGCTTCTGTTGAAAAGCAGGGTCTTGTGGTTGATGATCAAGCATGGCCTTCAAGGGCATAGCTTTGTGTATACCATTAATTCGCGAGCCTCACACATCGGTATGAGTCAAAACCGGGATCGGACCGTTGGGATAACATGACGTTTCTTTCTAGCTATGGGTGGTGTCAGGGTTTTGCAAGCCCTGATATTTTTATATTTTTACTAATGTGGTTGTTGGATTGCGAGGCACCTCGGATATATCGGTCTCTTCGGAGCTGATGGATATAGGTCCTATAGGACTGGGAAACGTGCGTTTAGGAGTAACTAATCCTCAAACGCAAGGAAGGACCGGCCAAACCGATCCAAGGGTTCTCTGCTGGGAGTCCTGAGACATTGGCAAGAGTGTCTCGAAGCGGCGAGGAGCCATCCCTTGCCTCGACTCATGATGGAAATCCAATTTCCAATACATGACATTTCAGTTTTGATTGTAGAGCCTAGTATTGGCGACATGAAAGATGGTACCCATGTCGCCTGTGATTGATACATTTATATTTGAAGTTGTTTATACACAATGCACTTATAATAGAATCAAATGGTTTGTTTTAAACGTACCAAGCATGTTTGGTTATTATAAGGAAAAAACCTATCCTCTGGCTTGCGTTGCATTGTGCGTGTGACGGCCTGGAATTTCGCTCGATCCGAATCAGTCGTTAAACCGATCTAGACCGTTCGAAACCCCTGATCGTTTGAGAACATGACAAAACAGAACGCAGACGTGAGAACATTTCATTGTTATTACAACCATTCCATCAGATACAAGAATATACAGAGTATAATTGAATAAATTACATTCGATAAATATCAGAGATTACAATAAATTACAAAGCAGCGGGAAAATAATACAAAGCACAACTGAAGGTGATATACGGATACAGAGCTTTCCGGATATCATTCCAGCTGTAAACCAGGATCCGGTGAATATAAATCTGCAAAACCAAAACTACTAGCTGCCCGTGCGGAAAATAGGGGCACCCAGAGTTTAGGTTAAAACAATAAACTCCAGGTCAGTCATGTGACTGGTGTGAGAACTAAAACAGTTATTTAAAGCTTTACTTTAAAAATTAGGTAAATCGAGGGACCACGCCGTATAACACGGAACGGGTTTCCTCCCAAGAATACCAGTGCATAAAACAACAGCGCAATGCTAAATAAAGAAAAATGAAGCTGTTATAAGACCCAGGTCCTATCACACAATGCAACGCAAGCCGGGGGATAGGGTTTTCCCTTATAACAGCCAAAGCATGCTTGATACGTTTAAAACAAATCATTTGATACTATAATAAGTGTATAGTGTCAAAACATTTCAATCATAAATATCAATCATAGGCGGCATAGCTACCATCTACTATGTCGCCATATTAGTTCTACAATTAAAGCCGAATTACACGTATTGGAAATTGGATTCCGTCATGAGTCGAGGCAAGGGGCAAGCTCCTCTCCGCGTTCGAGACACTCTAGCAAATATCTCAGGGCTACGCACTCTGGGCAACCCCTGGATGCTTCAGGGCCGGTCCTCACTTACGTTGGAGGATTGGCAATTCCTGAACACACGTTTCCCGGTCCTTACAGACCTATAATCGAGGCGCCTCGCATTCCAACAACCACATAGGTGAAAAGTATATAAATGTCAGGGCTGGTAAGTCACTGACACCACCAAAGCTAGAAAGAAACGTCGTGCTCTCCCTGCAGTCCGTATCCTGTTTTTAACTCATACCGAGGTGTGAGACTCGCGAATTCACGTTATACACAAAGCTGCCACGTAGGCGTGCTTTGATCGTCAACCACAAGACTTTGCTTTTCAACAAAAGCCTTGATCATTGCATCTTAGCGTGCCACACAGGCAATTCATGCCATGCGACTGATGTCCATCTATATACAACCTCTGAGCTCGTACGTCTCAGAGAAGGGCGTTAAGCAAAAGAATAAATTCTCCGCCGCCAAACAGATGTATATTTAATAGAAATCAATCAACACAGAATAAAATCCAATGTCAGACACACAATCCATTTACAAGTCCGTTCTGGGTCTGAACGAAACCGGAGGCACTTTCCTCACATATCCATCCATCTCCAGGTACGTCTGGACGACCACCAACTATTTCCATCCTCTTGGGTGTACAGCCCAATCAGGATCGTCAGTAATTATCCAAACGATGTGAAGACTTCCGGTCTTCGACCTCCGTCTTCATCTTCGACATATCGTCGAATCAGTTATTCAGAATGGGTGTAAACCCGGTCTTTCCGAACAACCCGCGTATATTGAAAACAAATGTTACACAAACACAACATACGCCTCATTCCAATTCATTAATCACTAACCGCAAATTAGCAAGAGAACAATTTCCCGTACATTAACCCCGAAGGCCGAAACCAACAACAGATCAATACCCAGGAAACCATTCTTCTTAGCCAACCTACAGCTAGTTTCTAAATTCCACATTCTTAGGGAAAGGTTCCCATTAATTTTATCCAAGATAAATTCTTTAAAATTTATCCTTTAATCTTCCTTTGGATGTCGTTTCAAACCAAATTATGGTTTTTCTAAACTAGTCGAGATTAGCGAACCACACCGAAGTAATTATTTAATTTATTTCCCAATCCCAACCTATTCATCCCATGAAGCAAAACTGGTAACCCTCCATATCTAACACCACGGTGTTATCGGTAAAATTAATTACCATTTCACATTCAAATCAAATTAAAGATTTGACTATCGCTTTGGAGTAAAACTGGCGATACTCCATTCTCGCTCATTTCTAAATTTGATAATTTAGATTATAGATTCACATTTCAATCTAATTGCAGATTCGTTAGAACTCCTTTTACTGGGTTAAAGAACTAGGTGTTATTTAAAACACAGTTCACGACAAACCCAAATCACATTCTATTTGTTATCGGGTTAAAGAACTAGTGTTATTTAAAACACTGTTCACGATAAACCCAATTCAAATTCAATCAAATATATTAGAAATTCCGATTATTTAAAACCCCTTTTTAAATCTAATTTATTTATTTAAAAATAATTGGGTTTTAAATTTAGTTCAAAACTAGTTCATTTCGATAAAAATCTATTATTATCTTTTCAAATATGGAGTTTTTCACCCCAATTTTTCCCAAATCATTTCTTATGATTTTACACAAATTATTACTATTTTTAATAATTTTATCAAGGTCCGTACAGTCGATTTCCATCAACGGCCATCGAACTGCATTTACAGCGCCCCTTTTCAAATTTGATTTGGACGTAACTCCAAATCAAACCGTTAGATTTTGAATTTCTAATATTCGTTAGAAAGCTCTTTTCGATACGAACCCAACGGTTCCGGTTTTAGGAGAATCCGACGGTCGGATCTCCCGTAATGTCTGTTTGAAATAAATGGTCGAAATTCGCGAACTGCCGCGGCGCGGCGCGTTCTATTCAGGCCATTATATTATATATATAATATATATATAATATATTTTTCGTCGATTACTATTTAAAATGAATTATATAAATAGTTTTAAATTCGTTTCAAAGCAATTTCAACTTCCATTTCAATTCAAATCATAATTGAATTCTCCTTGATAAATTCGTTTTAAAATTCATTTCTATTCAATTCAAATTTCAATTAAATTTGAATTCATTTCAATTCGCTTTCAATTCAATTTGAATTCGTTTTCAATTCAATTTGAATTCGTTTTCAATTCAATTCAATTCAAATTGGTTTTATTTTCGATTCAAATTCATTTTCTATTCAAATCAAATTCGTTTCGTTTTCTATTTGAATCAAATTCATTATATATTCAATTGAAATCAAATTGGTTTTCTATTCCATTCAATTCGAAATCGTTTTATATTCAATTCAAATCGAAATCGTTATATATTCAATTCATTTCGAAATCGTTATATATTCAATTCATTTCGAAATCGTTATATATTCAATTCATTTCGAAATCGTTATATATTCAATTCATTTCGAAATCGTTATATATTCAATTCATTTCGAAATCGTTATATATTCAATTCATTTCGAAATCGTTATATATTCAATTCATTTCGAAATCGTTATATATATCGTTCACGTCAAAATGGCGTCAATCTAATCAACACGGCTTAATGTATTTCTATTTTCAAATATGCTATTTCAAATATTTCTGTTTATTTTTGTCAACACACGACTAATCTCAACGAATGAGTACTGTCCACGTGTGACTATTTTTGTTAAATTATTTCGTTCAACACATGACTAATCTCAACGAATGAGTACAGTCAATACATGAACCTTTATATTATATATATTGATAAAGATGTAAATTTTATTATAAAAATATTTCGTTCAACACATGACTAATCTCAACGGATGAGTACAGTCAACACATGAACATTTACTTTATATTATTCTTTATCTTCTAAATTGGAATGAGGCCCAATCAATCACCATATAAAATTAATTATATGGATTTTCATACAACATATGTATATAACAACATTGAAAAATAACCAACCATCAACCAAAGTGCACTACACTGTATAAGCATCAAATATAGATATATAACGCTTATAACAGCCTGTCAATCAATCGATCGACATGTTTAATCAATCAGGATGAGTGACCTTCATATTTCATCCCAACACCCGTGTGGGGTTTCAAACAATCAAACACAGATTTTATTTGTGCAGTTGGGCGATGTGTAAAATTTATCGTCCCAATCAATGTCATTCAAATAGGTGTACATAAACAAACCGTCCGGTTTGTAAATGAATATTTATTTATTCGCATTCACTATATTCATATTCACGTTAAAAATTATATTTTTAACGATAAAACATTTTATTTTAACATATGAATTTCTATTCAGTTCATTAATCAAGTAAAATGATATTTTTATTTTTCTAACATATTTTAGAAAATTTCGGCGGCATAACGGCACGATACTAGAAACGGGACGAGGCCTAGCCTTATCCCCGGTCTAGTGAAGGCCCACGCCATTCACATATCAATCAAATTCACCAAACAACCAAATTCAAATCAAATCATCTAACTAATTTATGCAACCAAACAAACAAGTCCATGGTCTGTGGACGATTGTGTCGGGTGCTACTAAGCACCGTCTGCATCCTAGTATATATATATATATATATATATAATTAGAAAAAGAAATTGAAAGGTGAGAATTTCTCACCGAAAGCTATCCTAGCTCCACGGCACTTCATTGATAGAAATCTTCGTCATTCTCGCCTTTTGTCGCCTCCGTTGCTCGTATTCACTACATATGTAAAATCGAATTTTTACTTCGTTATTCAATATATAAAAATCTCATTTTTACTATGCTATTCAATATATAAAAATCGAATTTTTACTTCTGAAAATCATATTTTCTCTAAACCTTGCTACTTCTATTTTCGAAGCATCGCTACTTATGTTTTCAAAACAACCCAACTTATATTTTCAAAACAACGCAACTTCTATAATTGTAAAAATAGAATTTTTATCACTATTTCTTTAATGTAAAAATAGAATTTTTATCACCTCCTTTAAAATAAAGTTCATACCTTTATTTCACTTCTCATATAATAAAAATCATATTTTTATATTTCTACTCATATAAAAATTATATTTTATATTCTCTATTATATAGAGGTCGTATCTTTAATACTCTACACAAGTAAAAATCATATTTTTGATTCACTACGTATATAAAGATCAAATCTTTAACACTTCCATAATGTAAAAATCATTTTTTACATCTTCCATATAGTAAAGATTATATTTTTATAGTTCCTACTATGCAAAGATCATATTTTTATCTTTCTACAATATAAAAGATTATATTTTTAATACTTTAAAATATAAAAAATCATATTCTTATTACTTTAAAAATATAAAGATCATATTTTTAATTCTTCTATATAATAAGATTTTTTTTTAATACTTCATTAGAAATCAAAACTTTATCCTAATCAAAATCCGCCCTTTTTTCTTCAAAATACCGTCTTTCCTATTTTAAAAATCATGTCTTTCATTTTAAAAACTATGCTAAATTAGTAAATAACTAAACTAATTACATTAAATAGACAAAGACAAATAAATACATAAATTATGGATAATTACCTTTTTTTCTTTTCACTGTTTATCACGTCGGGGGGGGGGGGCTGTCGGATTTGTAACCGCGGAGGGGAGGATGGGTTGCTGATGGTGGCGCAAGGGGGGGGGATGCGAGGCTCGGTGGAGGGGATCGGTAGGGGAAAGGGGCGTCGGTTTCTTCGATTGGGGGGGGGGGGTCCTTCGCGAACGCTTCTGGCGAGGAGGGGGGAGTCTGGGTGGCTCGCGGCGCCGCTGGGTGGTGGGAGGGGTCTCGAGCGAGGGTGGCGGGAGGAGCGCGGCTCCTCCCCCTTCCTTCTCCTTCGCCTACTTTTTTTTTTATTTCTGGTGGAAATCGATTTTCTGTTTGAAATAAGAGGGGGGGGGGGGCAGAAGATAAGGGAAAGGGGTTTTTTTTTATTATTTTTCTAATTTTATTATTATTTAATTATTTAATTCAACCTAAAGTTGACATTTTCATACGACCTCGAAACGAGGCCCACCGCCTGTCGTCCATAATGTTTTACCCCCGTTTCCGAACACAATGGGATATGTATCGCAAGCTGATTTGACCGTTTCGATTGGTTTCCGTTAAATTTTCATTTAAATCACTATATTGAATTTTAAACGCACATTTCAAATTACCGGGGTCACATACTAACTCTAAAAATTCCAGAAAAATATTTTCTACCTTCGTATTGATGATACGGTCCTAACAAAACTTGTTTCGTTCGAATTCCGAGACCGTTTGAAAAATGGCAATTTCCAGTCGATTAAAATCAACTGAAACTGGTCAAAACGCGGTTTTCCTTTGCCACGCTCACATAGTTGATTCAAAAAAATTATGAAATTTGAAACCTAGCAATAATTTGACACTGCGGATCCAACCAAAAGTGGTTTCGTCGAAATCCGAGGTCATTTGCAAAATGTCTATTTTTAAGGGCCTGAATTCCATAGCGACTATTCAGAATTTTCAACTGGACATATCTTTTGATTCCCGCTATGAAATTTTGATTTTTCGGATTCGTTGGTAAGGATATTATCAATTAGATCCTAATGTTTTTGGTTTCACTAAAATCCGGATTATTTTGCACCCGGTACATTCAATTGAAGGTTTGAAATCGAATTATCGAACTACCGCGCCCATTTTCAATTCTATTTATAATTATAATATAAATATTTATATTCTAACGACGACGTATATAATATATATGTCAAATTATATTCAAATAAATTTCTTCCATATTATTAAAATAATCTATTTTAAATATTCAAAATTCGCTAAAATTGCAAAATAAAAATTTTTAAACTGGCTCGGATTTTGCGGGTTATTACAATCTCCCCCACTTAAAACATTTCGTCCCCGAAAAGGAACAAAGTCGAAAGCGGTTTGATTAATCAACCCTACGTTCGATCTGGCTTCCATTCTCCAACTTTCAGTTTCTGAGAATTTTGATATCTCAAAAATTTGGCTAACACCCTAAATTTTCGAAAAATTTCGCCATAACCTCCCCTGCACCGGGAGCATCGGGAAATTTCAAATAGCTTCCCCGGTCCTTCTAATCTCAAAAAGAAAAAGAAAACGCCAAGCGGCTAGCCAATAGGCTCATAAAATCATCATCACCCAAACAAAACAGTAAATTATGTAGTAAACATGTACCTATTTGTCGGGCAAACAAATTTATTCTTCGGCTCTAGCCTCCTTGCTATGACCTGTTCAATGTAAGTATATGTATATGCAAGCAAATGCGACCAATTTTCAATATAATTCAATATTTGGTTCAATTAGGCATAATGGTTCAAAATTATCAAACAAATAAACAAACACACAAACATCAATCAATTAGTGGATTAACGTTTCAAATTCATAAATTTGATACATATATACAAAAATCATGTTTTTGATGCCAATTCACAACCATGTGTTCTAACTATATAAGTTTTGGTTCTCACACCAGCCTAATGGAAATATATAGATATCACACTTCGTCACTCGAATATGAATACTAATGACGACTAGTCAATCATCAGAACCATCTTCGGGCCACTAGAGTATGATTCAATATCTATCCAGTATATTAAAACTTCGAATATACGTTCATGACGTGTATATGCAAAATCTTTATATACTCGATTGTCCATATTCAAAATAAATAAATAATCAAATACGTATAAAATGGTTTAAATTTCAAAACAAAATTGTTTTCATTTGAAAATTTACTCTTCACACTCGTTCTAGGATACTACTGATCCCATCTCTAACGAGTCATTCTAATTGGATATTACTAATCCAATATCTGATGAATCCTTTCGTATGGTTCTAAGGTCTTGTTCTTGAGCTCCGTAAACCAAAGCTCTGATACCAACTGTGACGGCCTGGAATTTCGCTCGATCCGAATCAGTCGTTAAACCGATCTAGACCGTTCGAAACCCCTGATCGTTTGAGAACACGACAAAACAGAACGCAGACGTGAGAACATTTCATTGTTATTACAACCATTCCATCAGATACAAGAATATACAGAGTATAATTGAATAAATTACATTCGATAAATATCAGAGATTACAATAAATTACAAAGCAGCGGGAAAATAATACAAAGCACATCTGAAGGTGATATACGGATACAGAGCTTTCCGGATATCATTCCAGCTGTAAACCAGGATCCTGTGAATATAAATCTGCAAAACCAAAACTACTAGCTGCCTGTGCGGAAAATAGGGGCACCCAGAGTTTAGGTTAAAACAATAAACTTCAGGTCAGTCATGTGACTGGTGTGAGAACTAAAACGGTTATTTAAAGCTTTACTTTAAAACTTAGGTAAATCAAGGGACCACGCCGTATAACACGGAACGGGTTTCCTCCCAAGAATACCAGTGCATAAAACAACAGCGCAATGCTAAATAAATAAAAATGAAGCTGTTATAAGACCCAGGACCTATCACACAATGCAACGCAAGCCGGGGGATAGGGTTTTCCCTTATAACAGCCAAAGCTTGCTTGATACGTTTAAAACAAATCATTTGATACTATAATAAGTGTATAGTGTCAAAACATTTCAATCATAAATATCAATCATAGGCGGCATAGCTACCATCTACTATGTCGCCATACTAGTTTTACAATTAAAGCCGAATTACACGTATTGGAAATTGGATTCCGTCATGAGTCGAGGCAAGGGGCAAGCTCCTCTCCGCGTTCGAGACACACTAGCAAATATCTCAGGGCTACGCACTCTGGGCAACCCCTGGATGCTTCAGGGCCGGTCCTCACTTACGTTAGAGGATTGGCAATTCCTGAACACACGTTTCCCGGTCCTTACAGACCTATAATCGAGGCGCCTCGCATTCCAACAACCACATAGGTGAAAAGTATATAAATGTCAGGGCTGGTAAGTCACTGACACCACCAAAGCTAGAAAGAAACGTCGTGCTCTCCCTGCAGTTCGTATCCCGTTTTTAACTCATACCGAGGTGTGAGGCTCGCGAATTCACGTTATACACAAAGCTGCCACGTTGGCGTGCTTTGATCGTCAACCACAAAACTTTGCTTTTCAACAAAAGCCTTGATCATTGCATCTTAGCGTGCCACACAGGCAATTCATGCCATGCGACTGATGTCCATCGATATACAACCTCTGAGCTCGTACGTCTCAGAGAAGGGCGTTAAGCAAAAGAATAAATTCTCCGCCGCCAAACAGATGTATATTTAATAGAAATCAATCAACACAGAATAAAATCCAATGTCAGACACACAATCCATTTACAAGTCCGTTCTGGGTCTGAACGAAACCGGAGGCACTTTCCTCGCATATCCATCCATCTCCAGGTACGTCTGGACGACCACCAACTATTTCCATCCTCTTGGGTGTACAGCCCAATCAGGATCGTCAGTAATTGTCCAAACGATGGGAAGACTTCCGGTCTTCGACCACCTACTTCATCTTCGACATATCGTCGAATCGGTTATTCAGAATGGGTGTAAACCCGGTCTTTCCGAACAACCCGCGTATATTGAAAACAAATGTTACACAAACACAACATACGCCTCATTCCAATTCATTAGTCACTAACCGCAAATTAGCAAGAGAACAATTTCCCGTACATTAACCCCGAAGGCCGAAACCAACATCAGATCAATACCCAGGAAACCATTCTTCTTAGCCAACCTACAGCTAGTTTCTAAATTCCACATTCTTAGGGAAAGGTTCCCATTAATTTTATCCAAGATAAATTCTTTAAAATTTATCCTTTAACCTTCCTTTGGATGTCGTTTCAAACCAAATTATGGTTTTTCTAAATTAGTCGAGATTAGCGAACCACACCGAAGTAATTATTTAATTTATTTCCCAATCCCAACCTATTCATCCCATGAAGCAAAACTGGTAACCCTCCATATCTAACACCACGGTGTTATCGGTAAAATTAATTACCATTTCATGTTCAAATCTAATTAAAGATTTGACTATCGCTTTGGAGTAAAACTGGCGATACTCCATTCTCGCTCATTTCTAAATTTGATAATTTAGATTATAGATTCACATTTCAATCTAATTGCAGATTCGTTAGAACTCCTTTTACTGGGTTAAAGAACTAGGTGTTATTTAAAACACAGTTCACGACAAACCCAAATCACATTCTATTTGTTATCGGGTTAAAGAACTAGTGTTATTTAAAACACTGTTCACGATAAACTCAATTCAAATTCAATCAAATATATTAGAAATTCCGATTATTTAAAACCCCTTTTTAAATCTAATTTATTTATTTAAAAATAATTGGGTTTTAAATTTAGTTCAAAACTAGTTCATTTCGATAAAAATCTATTATTATCTTTTCAAATATGGAGTTTTTCACCCCAATTTTTCCCAAATCATTTCTTATGATTTTACACAAATTATTACTATTTTTAATAATTTTATCAAGGTCCGTACAGTCGATTTCCATCAACGGCCATCGAACTGCACTTACAGCGCCCCTTTTCAAATTTGATTTGGACGTAACTCCAAATCCAACCGTTAGATTTTGAATTTCTAATATTCGTTAGAAAGCTCTTTTCGATACGAACCCAACGGTTCCGGTTTTAGGAGAATCCGACGGTCGGATCTCCCGTAATGTCCGTTTGAAATAAATGGTCGAAATTCGCGAACTGCCGCGGCGCGGCGCGTTCTATTCATGCCATTATATTATATATATAATATATATATAATATATTTTTCGTCGATTACTATTTAAAACGAATTATATAAATAGTTTTAAATTCGTTTCAAAAGCAATTTCAACTTCCATTTCAATTCAAATCATAATTGAATTCTCCTTGATAAATTCGTTTTAAAATTCATTTCTATTCAATTCAAATTTCAATTAAATTTGAATTCATTTCAATTCGCTTTCAATTCAATTTGAATTCGTTTTCAATTCAATTTGAATTCGTTTTCAATTCAATTCAATTCAAATTGGTTTTATATTCGATTCAAATTCATTTTCTATTCAAATCAAATTCGTTTCGTTTTCTATTTGAATCAAATTCATTATATATTCAATTGAAATCAAATTGGTTTTCTATTCCATTCAATTCGAAATCGTTTTATATTCAATTCAAATCGAAATCGTTATATATTCAATTCATTTCGAAATCGTTATATATTCAATTCATTTCGAAATCGTTATATATTCAATTCATTTCAAAATCGTTATTTATTCAATTCATTTCGAAATCGTTATATATTCAATTCATTTCGAAATCGTTATATATTCAATTCATTTCGAAATCGTTATATATTCAATTCATTTCGAAATCGTTATATATTAAATTCATTTCGAAATCGTTATATATTCAATTCATTTCGAAATCGTTATATATATCGTTCACGTCAAAATGGCGTCAATCTAATCAACACGGCTTAATGTATTTCTATTTTCAAATATTCTATTTCAAATATTTCTATTTATTTTTGTCAACACACGACTAATCTCAACGAATGAGTACTGTCCACGTGTGACTATTTTTGTTAAATTATTTCATTCAACACATGACTAATCTCAACGAATGAGTACAGTCAATACATGAACCTTTATATTATATATATTGATAAAGATGTAAATTTTATTATAAAAATATTTCGTTCAACACATGACTAATCTCAACGGATGAGTACAGTCAACACATGAACATTTACTTTATATTATTCTTTATCTTCTAAATTGGAATGAGGCCCAATCAATCACCATTTAAAATTAATTATATGGATTTTCATACAACATATGTATATAACAACATTGAAAAATAACCAACCATCAACCAAAGTGCACTACACTGTATAAGCATCAAATATAGATATATAACGCTTATAACAGCCTGTCAATCAATCGATCGACATGTTTAATCAATCAGGATGAGTGAACTTCATATTTCATCCCAACACCCGTGTGGGGTTTCAAACAATCAAACACAGATTTTATTTGTGCAGTTGGGCGATGTGTAAAATTTATCGTCCCAATCAATGTCATTCAAATAGGTGTACATAAACAAACCGTCCGGTTTGTAAATGAATATTTATTTATTCGCATTCACTATATTCATATTCACGTTAAAAATTATATTTTTAACGATAAAACATTTTATTTTAACATATGAATTTCTATTCAGTTCATTAATCAAGTAAAATGATATTTTTATTTTTCTAACATATTTTAGAAAATTTCGGTGGCATAACGGCACGATACTAGAAACGGGACGAGGCCTAGCCTTATCCCCGATCTAGTGAAGGCCCACGCCATTCACATATCAATCAAATTCACCAAACAACCAAATTCAAATCAAATCATCTAACTAATTTATGCAACCAAACAAACAAGTCCATGGTCTGTGGACGATTGTGTCGGGTGCTACTAAGCACCGTCTGCAT
Organism: Allium sativum; assembly: GCA_030737875.1. Taxonomy (NCBI): domain Eukaryota; kingdom Viridiplantae; phylum Streptophyta; class Magnoliopsida; order Asparagales; family Amaryllidaceae; genus Allium; species Allium sativum. Next base: position 158,962,153 of record CM060912.1, read on the forward strand.
CCTAGTATATATATATAATTAGAAAAAGAAATTGAAAGGTGAGAATTTCTCACCGAAAGCTATCCTAGCTCCATGGCACTTCATTGATAGAAATCTTCGTCATTCTCGCCTTTTGTCGCCTCCGTTGCTCGTATTCACTACATATGTAAAATTGAATTTTTACTTCGTTATTCAATATATAAAAATCTCATTTTTACTATGCTATTCAATATATAAAAATCGAATTTTTACTTCTGAAAATCATATTTTCTCTAAACCTCGCTACTTCTATTTTCGAAGCATCGCTACTTATGTTTTCAAAACAACCCAACTTATATTTTCAAAACAATGCAACTTCTATAATTGTAAAAATAGAATTTTTATCACCTCCTTTAAAATAAAGTTCATACCTTTATTTCACTTCTCATATAATAAAAATCATATTTTTATATTTCTACTCATATAAAAATTATATTTTATATTCTCTATTATATAGAGGTCGTATCTTTAATACTCTACACAAGTAAAAATCATATTTTTGATTCACTACGTATATAAAGATCAAATCTTTAACACTTCCATAATGTAAAAATCATATTTTTACATCTTCCATATAGTAAAGATTATATTTTTATAGTTCCTACTATGCAAAGATCATATTTTTATCTTTCTACAATATAAAAGATTATATTTTTAATACTTTAAAAATATAAAAATCATATTCTTATTACTTTAAAAATATAAAGATCATATTTTTAATTCTTCTATATAATAAAGATTTTTTTTTAATACTTCATTAGAAATCAAAACTTCATCCTAATCAAAATCCGCCCTTTTTTCTTTCAAAATATCGTCTTTCCTATTTTTAAAAATCATGTCTTCCCTATTTTTAAAAATCATGTCTTTCATTTTAAAAACTATGCTAAATTAGTAAATTAACTAAACTAATTACATTAAATAGACAAAGACAAATAAATACATAAATTATGGATAATTACCTTTTTTTTCTTTTCACTGTTTATCACGTCGGGGGGGGGCTGTCGGATTTGTAGCCGCGGAGGGGAGGATGGGTTGCTGATGGTGGCGCAAGGGGGGGGATGCGAGGCTCGGTGGAGGGGATCGGTAGGGGAAAGGGGCGTCGGTTCTTCGATTGGGGGGGGGGTCCTTCGCGATCGCTTCTGGCGAGGAGGGGGGAGTCTGGGTGGCTCGCGGCGCCGCTGGGGGTGGGAGGGGTCTCGAGCGAGGTGGCGGGAGGAGCGGCGGCTCCTCCCCCTTCCTTCTCCTTCGCCTACTTTTTTTTTTTGGTGGAAATCGATTTTCTGTTTTGAAAATAAGAGGGGGGGGGGGGGGGGCAGAAGATAAGGGAAAGGGGGTTTTTTATTTTTTTTTTTAAATTTTATTATTATTTAATTATTTAATTATTTAATTCAACCTAAAGTTGACTTTTTCATACGACCTCGAAACGAGGCCCACCGCCTGTCATCCACAATGTTTTACCCCCGTTCCGAACACAATGGGATATGTATCGCAAGCTGATTTGACCGTTTCGATTGGTTTCCGTTAAATTTACATTTAAATCACTATATTGAATTTTAAACGCACATTTCAAATTACCGGGGTCACATACTAACTCTAAAAATTCCAGAAAAATATTTTCTAGCTTCGTATTGATGATACGGTCCTAACAAAACTAGTTTCGTCGAATTCCAAGACCGTTTGAAAAATGGCCAATTTCCAGTCGATTAAAATCAACTGAAACTGGTCAAACGCGTTTTCCTTTGCCACACTCACATATTGATTCGAAAAATTATGAAATTTGAAACCTAGCAATAATTTGACACTGCGGATCCAACAAAAGTGGTTTCGTCGAAATCCGAGGTCATTTGCAAAATGTCTATTTTTAAGGGCCTGAATTCCATAACGACTATTCAGAATTTTCAACTGGACATATCTTTTGATTCCCGCTATGAAATTTTGATTTTTCGGATTCGTTGGAAAGATATTATCAATTAGATCCTAATGTTTTTGGTTTCACTAAAATCCGGATTATTTTGCACCCGGTACATTCAATTGAAGTTTGAAATCGAATTATCGAACTACCGCGCCATTTTCAATTCTATTTATAATTATATATAAATATTTATATTCTAACGACGACGTATATAATATATATGTCGAATTATATTCAAAATATATTTTCTTCCATATTATTTAAAATAATCTATTTTAAATATTCAAAATTCGCTAAAATTGCCAAAATAAAAAATTTTAAACTGGCTCGGATTTTGCGGGTTATTACAGTGCGATAGGACATGGGTCTTATAATAGATTCATTTTTCCAAAAAGCATTGCGATGTTTATTCTATGCACTAGTATTCTTGGGAGGAAACTCGTTCCGTGTTATACGGCGTGGTCCCTTAGTTTACTTTTAAAGTAAAGTTTTAAATAACTGTTTTAGTTCTCACACAAGTCACATGACTGACCTGGAGTTTATTATTTTAACCTAAACTCTGGGTGCCCCTATTTTCCACACGGGCAGCTAGTAGTTTTGGTTTTGCAGATTTATATTCACAGGATCCTGGTTTACAGCTGGAATGATATTCGGAAAGCTCTGTATCCATTTATCCCTTTTAGTTGTGTTTTGTATTATTTTTCCGCTGTTATGTAATGTATTTTAATCTCTGATATTTTACAACATGTAATATTTATTGATACTCTGTATATTCTTGTACTTTGATGTAAATGGTTGTAATAGGCAATGAAATGTTCTTCTATTTGTGTTTGGATTTGTCGTGTTTTCATTATAATCCGGGCTTTCCTTTACGGGGAAGTTTTGGTTGTTTAAGTTGGTATCAGAGCTTTAGTTTTACAGATCTTGAGAACAAGACACATTAGAATCGAACAAAAGAATTCATCGGAGATTGGATTAGCAATATCCAATGGGAATGACTCGTTAGAGATAGGATCAGTAGTATCCTAGAATGAGTGTGGAGAGTGTTGTTTCAAAATGAAAATGAAAACAATCATTGTTTTGAAAATTTAAACCATATTCAACGTATTTGAATATCTATTTTATACTGAATTTGGACAATCTAGTATATGGAGATTTTGCATATACGCCTAGCAAACGTGTATACGACGCCTCAAATATACTGGATAGATATAGAATAACACTCTAGTCGTCCGGAGATGTTTCTGATGATCGATATATGATCATCAGATTCTATGTTCGAGTTTCAAAAGTGGGATTTCTATATATTTCCAATTGACTAGTGTGAGAACCAAAACTAGACAGGGTCTATGGTTGTGACTTGGTATCAAAAATGGATTTATATATATATATATATATATATATATATATATATATATAATTATGAATTTGAAATAATAATCAACTAATTGATTACTGGTTTTGTTGTTTGATTATTGGTTGATTTATTAAAATTTTGAACCCTTAAGCCAAATTGAATCAAATTTTGTACTAAGTTGGAAATTGTTTAGAAATGCATACATGCATATATACACATTGTTGAACAGGTTATGGATAAACTGCTAAGAAGAGAAATAAAATTTTATACCCGACAAATAGGTACGTGTTTAATATTTCCCTTCTTCTTTTAAAAGGTTTATGAGCCTAAGGTTGGCCACTTTGAAATTTTCTTTTGGTTTTAAAAGGTTTATGAGCCTAAGGCTGGCCTATTGGCAATTTTCTTTTGATTTTAAAAGGTTTATGAACCTAAGACTGACTGCTTGGCAATTTTCTTTTGATTTTAAAAGGTTTATGAGCCTAAGGCTGGCCGCTTGGTGAAACACCCCACCTCCGTTAAGATCACTCACAAAGGGAATGCCTTAACTTTGGTGGAGGGTTATAGGTACAAGACATAGAAAAATTTACAAGATAGATAAATTTAAGCAGCGGAAATTCAAATATTTATTGCATACATAGTTCAATACAAAAGCATTACATCAATTTGTGTCAAAATAACTTCAAAACATTACACGATGATTTCTGTCATGATTATTCAATAAAGAAGCATAAACCAAAAGTAAAAATGCATAAATCCCCAAGGATAATGTCCAAGATCCATAGCCAAGGTAGGAGAGAGTCCAAAACATACATCTACTTTCTTGAAGCTTGCAAGGAGTCTGAATAAGCTGCAGTAGTCCCTCCCTGTGGACCAAGGGGGGGACGGAAGAAAAGAGGACGAGAGAAAATGGGTCAGACAATAAGTCTGGTAAGTTCAGTGATTACTAGTATTTAAACAAGGAAAGGGATCATGACAGTGGTAACAGAACATAGGACAATACCCTAATATAAGATAAGAGGAACATGTGATCGCACCCCTTACTATAGTCTCTGCACCTACTTAACCATTGGTTCAACCAGCCCCACGTGTTTATAACAAACGACCCCCTTAATGATTGGCTCCTACTCGCATGCATTCATATCCTGTCATTCGGCCCCGCTTGACTGTAGCTACCTGTGTTGGTCCTACCATGGGGTATATCAGTCCCTCTGGTGGCAACCCGACACGATTCAAGATGCACAGTGTACCCTACTGATGCCCAGTGCCTGATTTTTCCACTCTGGAGTACGTGCACGCCCATACTCCGTCGGAACCTACACTGGCCCACCAACCGCCGACGTTTTGACTGCTTATAATTCAGCCCAGTAATCGTGCCCCACCCTGCCTAGTTTCAGGGTACCATGATACATCTATGTGGGTTACTGCTAAAATGGGTCCCCATTACTAGGGTTTTCTAATCAACATGTTTATTTGGTTAAGTGTCCAAGTTTACCTAACCCCGCCCATTCATTTAGTTAACATGTTGAATCGATTAAGTGTTTTCCTAATTTACATAACCCTACCAATCCTGACTTAGCTTTAATTTATTAAAGCACCAACCACTCACATTAGACAGGTCTTGTGGTCACTGGATGTGCCGGTCGGTTCCGGGCAGATTTACACCACAACTCAGTCTAACCTCGGGTTCTTTTTGGGCTTGATGCACTAACCACCCACATTAGACAGGTCTTCTTGTGGTCACTGGATATGTCGGTCGGTTCCAGGCAGATTTACACCACAACTCAGTCTAACCCCGGGTTAGGCATATTCGTCTTTTCTAAATTCATATTTTTCTATATATATGTCAAATTTCTTTATGTGGATTAAATTTAATTTAATCACGCCATAATTATCCTTTGATTATGCTCAACATAAATGGTATATCAAATATACCATTTAATGAACAAATCTATGCCATGAATTTTCATGTTTCCCATTGCTACCCCCGTGGAACGTACGCATGAATCACATAATTGTTGGGCTAGTAAATTAGCCCAACCCATAAACAAGAAAAGGGGTAATAAACAAGAGACATGAAATAAACATAAAATAACATACATTTCAACTTGTCATGTGTAACTTGGCATAGAGGTATCATTAACTTTAATTAAATGGGTAAAGGTGAACTTGTGACTAAGTTGGGTCTAATGGTCATGTAAACTTGACAAAGGTCTAGCATGGAAGTTTAACATATAATCACAGTTTCAACCCACAATTTAGCATATAATCTTATGTATGTCAAAACATAAGAAAGCTACTATAATCATTCTTAATCACAATTTAGCATAATGTTAAAAACATATGAGGACTACAATTCCACTTTTACAACATAATTAGATTCACACTAACATGAATATACATCAGTGTTGATCTAACATATAAGCATGTGTTTTAGATCACAAACTTGCAACTAACCACCAAATTATAGCATGACATGTTTTACCGTTTAATTGGCAGAATAAATCCATTACCCTAATCATAGTAGATTTTAATAACATACAATATGTTCATCACCACAAGCATATAGACATGATTAATATACAACATGTTCATCGCCACAAGCATATAGACATGAAATATACAACATGTTCATCGCCATAAGCATATAGACATGAAATATACAAAATGTTCATCGCCATAAGCATATAGACATGATTAATTACAACGATACTTTAAGATAAACGAGAATCAAATCTTATACATAAGCATCATTCTATATCCCAATTACAACATGTCATGATTTCAATCAAAAAAATGTTTAAATCTACGTAATAACCAACTTACAAACTAAAAAGGAATTCTTGCGTTCTGAAATCTGAATTTTGAAATTGGACATGTGCGCCTTTGATGAAGATCGTTGATCTATACTAGTTTTTATTTGATTTTAGATGTAAGCTTTTAACTCATCTTTGAATTGAAAATGGTGATGGCTACTCCAAGTTCTCTACTGATGGCATTTCACTTCTAGGATTATTTTTCTGTGTGTTTTTAGGTTGAGCATTGAATTGTTTATATAGAATTTCAGTTTAGTTATAGCCGTCAGATGAACCTAGGGTTAATCACAGCCGCTCAGACCAGATCAGGACCATCGAGAAACCCTAGTGACTCAGCAACAAGTCATCAATCGTTCAAAATTCAGATCTGGCCGGGGGCCGGGTCGACCTCTAAGGAGGAGGTGGACACTAGGGTCGACCCCCTAGTCGACCTGCCTGGGCGAGGATTTTCCCGCCCAGCCCGCTTCTGACTTCTGATTCGAATTTTGAACTTGTTTTTCAAGCTGTTTGAATTTATTTGAATTTCTGAAACTTCTGGAGGCCATAACTTCTTCATACGAAGTCCAATTTACGCAAACTCGGACTCTATCTCAACCAAAATTCCGAGACGAACACAATGGCGTAACCCCTTTCCCTTAATTCTCACATTTTAAATTAAGTATTGTTGCATTCATTATTATAACGTTAATAGAAAATACGGGGTGTTACATTTGGCATTTTTTTCTTTTAGGATTGGTGAGGGCCCTACGTGGCTAGTTGCGGTTTTAAACGTCTCCCCGTACAAAGGTGATAATGGCGAATTTTTTCAAAAATTTAGGGTGTTAGCCAATTTTTTTGAACAATTGGAAAATTCTTAGAAACTAAAAAGTTGAAGAATGAAAGCCAGAATGAAAGTTGAGTTGGTTTGTAAAACAACTTTTAGCTCAGTTCCTTTTCGAGGATGAAAATATTTTAAGTGGGGGAGATTATAACAATCAGGTAAATCAGAACCAATTTAAGATTTTTATTTTGGCAATTTTAATGAATTTTGAATATTTAAAATGAATTATTTTTAGTAATAACGACTAGAAATTTATTTTGAAGAGTATTCGAATGTATATATTTATTTGAATTGAAGTTAGAATATAAATATTATTTTAACTATGAAAGGAATTGAAAATGGCGCGGTAGTTTGAAATTTCAATTTCAAATTTCAAATGAATGTACAGGATTCAAAATAAACCAGATTTTAGTGAAACCAAAAATATTTGGATCTGTTTTAGAATATCTTTCCAATGAATCTGAAAAATCCAAATTTCATAGCGGGAATAAAAAGTTATGTCCAGTTGAAAATTCAGAATAGTCACTATGGAAATATAGCCCATAGAAATAGCGATTTTGCAAACGACCTCTATTTTCGATGAAACCACTTTAGTTGGATCCGGAATGTCAAATTATTGCTAGATTCCAATTTTCATAATTTTTGGAATCAATATGTGAGCGTGGTGAATTTAAACGTGTTTGGTCATTTCAATTTGAATTTAATCGACTGGAAAATGACTGTTTTTCAAACGGTCTCCAAATTCAACGAAATTAATTTTGTTAGGACTATGTCGTCAAAACTAGGCTGTCAACGGATACTTTTGGATACAAATAGTACCATATCCGTATTCGCATCCGAAATCATTTTCGGATATCGGATATCCGCATCCGCGGATATGGACGGATATCGGATAATTATCTGCTCCGCCAACGGTCGATAAATCAGGGAATATAAATGATTTTTTAAGCTTAATATTAAGCTTTTTCAACCTAATTGACTATAAAATGCCAAAAATGAATAAATATGATGATAATATAAATTTTGAGCTATTAACATGCATTTAGTAGACTTTTAATTTTGCAAAATAATAAATTAGCATATTTAATTATGTTAGAATACACATAATTTAAGCTATAATCGTGAAAAAAGCGGACGGATAATTTTCGGATGTGGATATGCCTATATTCGCCTCCGCATCCGCTTTTTTGGATATCAGATATTTATCCGCTCTTCTGATGCGGATAAGGACGGATTTCAGATTTTTCGAGTATCCGTTGACAGCCCAAGTCAAAACATAGTTAGATTTACTTTTCTGGAATTTTTGGAGTAAGTATGTGGCCCTGATAAATTAAAATGTAAGTTGAAATCAATTTTAAACGTTATATTAATTTATATTTTAATTTTGATGAAAACTTATCATAATGGTCGAATTAGCGTATGAAACATATCCCATTGTGTTCGGAATGGGTGTAACTAGCTAGGGGCGACAGTCGTTGGGTTTCATTTGGAGTTTGAATGGAAAGTCAACTTTAATGGAGAGCTAAATTAAATAATTAAATTATATATAATATTATAACTCCTTCCCTCCTCACTCTCATCATTTTTAATCCAAATAAAATTTTAAAAAAACTTGTCGATCGTTTCCCCATCGCCTCCTTCTCCGTCGCCAGCCACCTCGCCTGACCGCTACAACGCGTCGCGCCCTCCGCCGCCCATTAGACCTCCTCCCCCCTCCAACGCCGCCTTCTCCTCTTCCCCTTCGATTTATTCAAGGCCCAAAGCCCCCAAAGCCCTAAATTCAAACCGCCTACCCCCTGAGCGCCGCCAACAGCCTGCTGCCACTCTCCTCCACGTCAGCCGCCACATCAGCACCCCCCCTAAGTCTCCTCCGCCACGTCAACACCCCCCTAAGCCTCCTCCGCCACGTCAACACCCCGTGGACCCTCCATTCACCATAACACACCCCTGAAATCCTAGCCCGATCACCAAAGATGCGAACAACACCCGCGAGCATCCCTTCCTTGTATCGAAAAACAATGTGAGTTTTATTTATTTAATTCTTAGATAAAATTTGATTTTTATGTTTAGAAAGACATGATTTTTAGGATATGAAAAGCTTTAATTTTTAGTTAAGTAAAGTTGTGATTTTGAATACCATAATGATTGGATTTTTAATTATGTAGAGATATGATTTCTATACATATGGTTTGGAAGTAAAAATATGATTTTTATATTTATATAAAGAATGTATTTTTCTTAGCAGAAAGATATGATTTTTGAAAACAAAAAGATACGAATTTTTGAACACAAAAAGATACGAATTTTTGAAAATAAAAAGATATGAATTTTTGAAAACAAAAAGATTTGTTTATGTAAAAAGATACGATTTTGTCAATTAGAATGATATGATTTATTTTTATAGAAAAGATTAAATTTTTCGATATAAAAATATGATTTTTATAATGCAAACATCGATATAAAAATATGAACTTTATAATGCAAACATTGATATAAAAATATGATTTTTATAATGATAACGACGATATAAAAATATGATTTACATATACATGAGTAGCGGTATACAAATGTGATTTTTTGTATAAACATTATATTAAAAATGTGATAATATAAACATCATTTTAAAAATGTGAATTTTACTATGAACAGTGTGGAAAAGATTTCGTTGGAATTTCAGGAAAATCCAAACTGTTCAAAAATAAAGAATGGAGGAGTGGATCTTAAAGGTGAGAACTTCTCACTTTCAATTTTATTTTCTAGTTAAAATATGTACTGGGATGCAGACGGTGCTTAGCAGCACCCGATACCGTCGTCCACACACCATGGACGACTTGTTTGATTATAATGTGTTGTGAAAATTGATTGTGATGTGGAATGGAGTAAAATATTCATGTGTTGAATAAAATATTTTATAGTTAAACATATAATTTTTAAAGTATATAGGAATAAAAAAATATTCATTTACAAATCGGACGATTTGTAAATGTATACACATTTGACTGATATTGAATAGGATGATATATTTTACACATTGCCCGACTGCACAAATTATAATTAATGTTTACTGTTTGAAAACCCCACTCGGGTATTGGGATAATACTGGACATACACTAATCCTAATATTTAATAGTATGTCAATCGATGGGTTGACAAACTATTACAAGCGTTAATTATATATATTTAACGCTTATGTAGTTGTGTAGTGCACTCTGGATGATGGTTGACTGTGTTTGATCATTGTTGGGTACATGTGTGTCTGAAATCCATATAAATAAAATTATACGGTAATTGACTATGTCTGATTCGAATTCAAAGCGATCGTTAAATGTGAAGACCCGCAACTTCCCCGTAAAGGAAAGCGTCGGATAGTTCGAGAACAAGCCACAACAGAACGCATATAAAAGAACATTTCATTGTATATAACAACAATGCATCAGATTACAAGAATATACAGAGTATAAATGAATATTACACAGAAATATCAGAGATTTAAATTACATTTAAATACATAGCAGCGGAAAATAATACAATACACAACTAGAAGAGATATACGGATACAAAGCTTTCCGGATATCGTTCCAGCTGTAAACCAGGATCCTGTGAATATAAATCTGCAAAACCAAAACTACTAGCTGCCCGTGTCGAAATAAGGGCACCCAGAGTTTAGGTTAAAACAATAAACTCCAGGTCAGTCATGTGACTGGTGTGAGAACTAAAACAGTTATTAATCTTTATTTTAAATAGGTAAATCAAGGGACCACGCCGTATAACACGGAACGGGTTTCCTCCCAAGAATACCAGTGCATAAAACAAACAGCGCAATGCTAAATAAAGAAAGATGAAGCTGTTATAAGACCCAGGTCCTATCACACAATGCAACGCAAGCCGGGGGATAGGGTTTTCCCTTATAACAGCCAAAGAATGCTTGATACGTTTAAAACAAATCATTTGATACTATTATAAGTGCTTAGTGTATAAAACAACTTCAAATCATAAGTATCAATCATAGGCGGCATAAGCGCCCCATCCCACTATGTCGCCATATATAAGTTTACAATTAAAACCGCAAATGTCACGTATTTGGAAATTGGATTTCCGTCTATGAACCGAGGCAAAAGATAGTCCTCAACCGATTCGAGACTGCCTAGCCCGAGTCTCAGGATCAGAACGCATCGACCCTTGGATCGTCAGGGCCGGTCCACACGGAGTGGATTAAAAATGCCTGAGCACTACGTTTCGCCGCCCTTTGGGGCGTAAGCGAGCCAACGAATGACTCCATCGGACCCGGATCGTCCGATCTAACCGAGGCGCCTCGCAACAGCAACAACCACATAAGTCAAACTCGTCAGGGCGTGTAAAACCACTGACGCCACTTCTAGCTAGGAGGAAACGCAGGCCCTCCCTGATGTCCGTCTCCCGTTTTTGGTTCATACCTGGTGTGAAACACGCGAGGTAAACGTTACACAAAGCTACGCCACAAAGGCCGTGCTTTGATCATCACCACAAGACTTTGCTTTTCAACAGAAGCCTTGATCATTTGCATCTTAGCATGCCACACAGGCAAACCATCCTATGCAACCGATATCAGTCACACAGAATGAAATCCGATGTCAGACACACAGTCCATTTACAAGTCCGTCCTGGGTCTGAACGAAACCGGAGGCACCTAGTACCCCGCATATCCATCGATCTCCAAGTACGTCTGGACGATCACCAACTGTTTCCATCTTCTTGGGTGTACAGCCCAATCAAGATCATCAGTTACCACCCAAACGACGTGAAGACTTCCGGTCTTCGACCATCGTCTTCATCTTCGACTTATCGTCGTATCAGTTATTCAGAATGGGATAAACCCGGTCTTCCCGAATAACTCGCGTATATTTTATAAAAGTGTTACACAAACACAACATACGCCTCATTCCAATTCATTAGTCACTAACCGTAAATTAATCAAGAGAATAATTCCCCAAATATTAACCCCGAAGGCCGAAACCAACATCAGATCAATATCCAGAAAACCATTCTGCTTGGCTAACCGACAGTTAGTTTCTAAATTTCACATTCATAGGGAAAGATTCCCATTAATTTTATCAAAGATAAATTCCTTGAATTTATTCTTTAATCCATTTTTGAATATCAATTCAAACTAGTCGGGATTAGCGAACCTTACCGAAGTAATCATTTGTTTTAATTTCCCAATCCCAACCTATTCATCCCATGAAGTAAAACTGGTAATACTTCATATCTAACACCACAGTGTTATCGGTAAATTCAATTACCATTTCACGTTCAAATCTAATTAAAGATTTAACTATCGCCTGGAGCAAAACTGGTGATACTCCACTTTCGATCATTTCAATCTAATTAAAGATTCATTAAAACTCCACTTAGTTTTAATCTTCGACTGGGTTAAAGAATCAGTGTCATTTAAAACACGGTTCACGATAAACCCAAAATCACATTCATTAATTATCGGGTTAAAGAACGAGTGTTATTTAAAACACTGCTCACGATAAACCCAAAAATCAATATCAATTCAATTCCAATTAAATATCATTTAATTGGTACACTTCATTAAATCTAAATAAAAAGATTTAATCTTTTCTCAACTGGGTTCTAGAATAGTGTTAGTGAAGACACCATTCACGACAAACCCAAATCACATTCGATATTCAATACAAGGCTCTGAATAGAAAATATATCGGCTTATATTCAATATCGAATTCTACGACTAACAAATGTCGTATTGGAAATAACGATATCAATATATATCTTTCAAATTTCCATAACAACACCTGTATAATCACGAATTCCAACATCGAAATATTCCGAAGACAATTTCGATTCAAATCCACTCCAATGCAATCATTGGAAATTTTGGTTATTTTTAAAACCCTTTTCGAATTCAATTTATTTATTTAAAAATAAATAGAATTATAATTCTAGTTCAAAACTAGTTCATTTCGATAAAAATCTATTTTTATCTTTTCAAATATGGAGTTTTTTCATCCCAATTCTTTCTAAATCATTTCTTATGATTTTACACAAATTATTACTATTTTTAATAATTTTATCAAGGCCCGTACAGTCGATTTCCATCAACGGCCATCGAACTGCACTTACAGCGACCTTTTTCGAATTTGATTTGGACGTATCTCCAAATCCAACCGTTAGATTTCAAATTTCTAACATTCATTAGAAAGCTCTTTTCGATACGAACCCAACGGTTCCGGTTTTAGGAGAATCCGACGGTCGGATCTCCCGTAATGTCCGTTCGAAATAAATGGTCGAAATTCGCGAACTGCCGCGACGCGGCGCGTTCTATTCAGGCCATTATATTATATATATAATATATATAATATATTTTTCGTCGATTTCTATTTAAAACGAATTATATAAATAGTTTTGAATTCGTTTCAAAAACATTTTCAACTTCCATTTCAATTCAAATCAAAATTGAATTCTTCTTTATAAAATCGTTTCAAAAATTCATTTCTATTCAATTCAAATTTCAATTCAATTTGAATTCATTTCAATTCGTTTTCAATTCAATTTGAATTCGTTTTCAATTCAATTCATTTCGAAATCGTTTTCAATTCAATTTATTTCGAAATCGTTTTCAATTCAATTCATTTCGAAATCGTTTTCAATTCAATTCATTTCGAAATCGTTTTCAATTCAATTCATTTCGAAATCGTTTTCAATTCTATTCATTTCAAAATATTCGATTTCGAAATCACTTTTCAATATTCATTTTAAAATGAATAAAATCGATATAAATATCGTTCACGTCAAAATGGCGTCAATCTAATCCTCACGGCTTCACATATTTCTATTTTCAAATATTCTATTTCAAATATTTCTATTTCAAATATTTCTATTTCAAATATTTCCTTTTTTTTTCGAAACTGGAATGAGGCCCAATCAATTACCATATAATGTTAGTTATATGGATTTTCTACAACACATGTATATATCAACAACGATGAATAATCAACCATCAACCAAAGTGCACTACACTGTATAAGCATCAAATATAGACATTTAACGCTTATAGCAGCTTGTCAATCAATCGATCGACATATTTAATCAATCAGGATGAGTGAACTGCATATTTCATCCTAACACCCGTGTGGGGTTTTCAAACAATCAAACAAATATTTTATTTGTGCAATTGGGCGATGTGTAAAATTTATCGTCCCAATCAATGTCATTCAAATAAGTGTACATAAACAAACCATCTGGTTTGTAAATGAATATTTATTTATTCACTTCACTATTTTCATATTCACGTTAAAAATTATATTCTTAACGATAAAACATTTTATTTCAACCTATGAATTTCTATTCAATTCATTTACACAATAAAATGATATTTTTATTTTCCAACATATTTTAGAAAATTTCGGCGGCATAACGGCACGATACTAGAAACGGGACAAGGCCTAGCCTTATCCCCGGACTAGTGAAGGCCCACGCCATTCACACATCAATCAAATCAATTTCATTTTGCAAACCACAAAATTTGGAGTAAGGATCTAACCTAGCCTTACTCCTTCGCCTTATAACGGCGCACGTCTAATCCTAACCAATTTATCGATTCGATTTTTCACACCACCAATCACATTCAAACCAATATCACAATCAATAACCAAACAGCCAAACAAACAAGTCCATGGTCTGTGGACGATTGTGTCGGGTGCTACTAAGCACCGTCTGCATCCTAGTATATATATAACTAGAAAAATTAAACTGAAAGGTGAGAAGTTCTCACCGATAGCTATCCAATCATCTCGACTCTTCTTTTGCAGAATTCTTCGTCGTTCTCGCCTTTTTGTCACCTTCGTTGACCGTAGCCACTACATATATAAAAATCGAATTTTTACTTCGCTATTCAATATATAAAAATTCTATTTTTTCTATCGAACTTCAATATATAAAAATTCTATTTTTCTATCGAAGTTCAATATATAAAAATTCTATTTTTCTATCGAAGTTCAATATATAAAAATTCTATTTTTCTATCGAAGTTCAATATATAAAAATTCTATTTTTCTATCGAAGTTCAATATATAAAAATTCTATTTTTCTATCGAAGTTCAATATATAAAAATTCTATTTTTCTATCGAAGTTCAATATATAAAAATTCTATTTTTCTATCGAAGTTCAATATATAAAAATTCTATTTTTCTATCGAAGTTCAATATATAAAAATTCTATTTTTCTATCGAAGTTCAATATATAAAAATTCTATTTTCATATCAAAGTTCAATATATAAAAATTCTATTTTTCTATCGAAGTTCAATATATAAAAATTCTATTTTCATATCAAAGTTCAATATATAAAAATTCTATTTTTCTATCGAAGTTCAATATATAAAAATTCTATTTTTCTATCGAAGTTCAATATATAAAAATTCTATTTTTCTATCTCGACAATATAAAAGATTATACTTTCTTTCGACAATGTAAAAGATTATATTTTTATAACTTTGCAACATAAATAAAAACCAGTTTTTAAAGTAAATAAAATTCTGTTTTAACATCAAAATAAAATTCTGTTTTAACATCAAAATAAAATTCTGTTTTAACATCAAAATAAAATTCTGTTTTAAACATATTAAAAATTCAGTTTTAAACATATTAAAAATTCAGTTTTAAACATATTTAAAATTCAGTTTTAAACATATTTAAAATTCAGTTTTAAACATATTTAAAATTCAGTTTTAAACATATTAAAATTCAGTTTTAAACATATTAAAAATTCAGTTTTAAACATATTTAAAATTCAGTTTTAAACATATTTAAAATTCAGTTTTAAACATATTTAAAATTCAGTTTTAAACATATTAAAATTTCAGTTTTAAAGATAATAAATAAAATAAAAAAATAAATAAAATAAAAAAAAAGGTCAGTTTTACTTACAGAGGGGGGGGGTGTCGCAGGCGGTCTTCGATCAAAGGGGGGGGTTCGCCATACGAGGTGCTCGACGTCGGAGGTGCGCAGGTGGGCCTGGGGGGGGGGGGGGGGTCTGGCGGTTGCGTCGAGGGGGAAAGCGGTGTCGATTATGTCTAGGGGATGTCGCAGTCGGAGAAGAAAGAGCGGAGGGGGAGGAGAAGGAAGGAGGCGGCGGAAAGAGGGGGGGGGGGGCTTCGGCGGTGTTCCGCCTGGGGCGGCGGCGGCTTCGAATCGATTTAGGTTTGTTTTTTTTTTTTTTTTCTTCTTTTGTTTTCTGATAACTGAAACGGGGGGGGGGGCCAAAGGTTATAGGGAGAGATGAATTTTTTTTTTTTTTTTTTATTAATTTAATTATTTAATTATTATTAAAAGTTGACTTTTGCATACGACCTCGAAACGAGGCCCACCGCCTGTCGTCCATAACATTTTACCCCCATTCCGAACACAATGGGATATGTACCGCAAGTTGAATTGATAGTTTGAATCAGTTTCCTTTTGAATTTTCATTTAAATAACTATATTGAATTTTAAACGCACATTTCAAATTACCGGGGTCACATACGAACTCTAAAAATTCTCGAAAAATATTTTCTAGCTTCGTATTGACGATACGGTCTTAACAAAACTAGTTTCGTCGAATTCTGAGACCGTTTGAAAAATGGCCAATTTCCAGTCGATTAAAATCAACTGAAACTGGTCAAACGCGTTTTCCTTTGCCACGCTCACATATTGATTCGAAAAATTATGAAATTTGAAACCTAGCAATAACTTTACATCCCGGACCCAACAAAACTGGTTTCGTCGAAATCCGAGGTCGTTTGCAAAATGTCCATTTTTAAGGGCCTGAATTCCATAGCGACTATTCAGAATTTTCAACTGGACATATCTTTTGATTCTCGCTACTAAATTTTGATTTGTCGGATTCGTTGGAAAGATATTATCAATTAGATCCTAATGTTTTTGGTTTCACTAAAATCCGGATTGTTTTGCACCCGGTACATTCAATTGAAGTTTAAAATCGAATTATCGAACTACCGCGCCATTTTCAATTCTATTTATAATTATATATAAATATTTATATTCTAACGACGACGCGTATAAGTATATACGTTCGAATTCTATTCAAAATAAATTTCTCGTCGATATTATTTAAAATAATCTATTTTAAATAATTAAAATTCGCTAAAATGGCCAAAATAAAAATTTTAAACTGGCCCAGATTTTCCGGGTTGTTACAATCTTCCCCACTTAAAACTTTTCGTCCCCGAAAAGGAACAAAGTCGAAAGCGGTTTGATTAATCAACTCTACGATCGATCAGGCTTCCATTCTCCAACTCTTTAGTTTCTGAGAATTTTCAAAATTTCAAAAATTTGGCTAACACCCTAAATTTTTGAAAAATTTCGCCATAACCTCCCCTGCACCGGGAGCATCGGGGAATTTCAAATAGCTTCCCCGGTCCTTCAGATCTCAAAAAGAAAAAGAAAAAGCCAAGCGGCTAGCCAATAGGCTCACAAAATCATCATCACCCAAACAAAACAGGAAATTATGTAGTAAACATGTACCTATTTGTCGGGCAAACAAATTTTATTCTCTGGCTCTAGCCTCCTTGCTATGACCTGTTCAAAGATATATATGTATATGCAAGCAAATGCAACCAATTTCAATACAAGTCAATATTTGATTCAGTTAGGCATAATGGTTCAAAATTATCAAACAATTAAACAAACAACACAAACATCAATCAATTAGTGGATTAACGTTTCAAATTCATAATTTTGATACATATACAAAAATCATGTTTTTGATGCCAATTCACAACAATGTGTTCTAATTATATTAGTTTTGGTTCTCACACCAGTCTAATGGAAATATATAGATATCACACCTTCGTCACACGAATATAAATTCTGACGATGAGTACTCAACCATCAGAATCATCTTCGGGCCACTAGAGTATGATTCTATATCTATCCAATATATTAAAACTTTGAATACACGCGGATCAGACGTATACGCAAAATCTTTATATACTGGACTGTCCAACTCAATATAAATAGATAATCAGATACGAATAATTGATTTAAATTTTCAAAACAAAATTTGTTTTCATTTTCAAAATATACTCTTCACACTCGTTCTAGGATACTACTGATCTTATCTCTAACGAGTCATTCTAATTGGATATTACTAACCCAATATCTGATGAATTCTTTCGTATGGTTCTAATGTGTCTTGTTCTCTGAGCTTTGTAAACCAAAGCTCTGATACCACGTGTGAAGACCCGCAACTTCCCCGTAAAGGAAAGCGTCGGATAGTTCGAGAACAAGCCACAACAGAACGCATATAAAAGAACATTTCATTGTATATAACAACAATGCATCAGATTACAAGAATATACAGAGTATAAATGAATATTACACAGAAATATCAGAGATTTAAATTACATTTAAATACATAGCAGTGGAAAATAATACAATACACAACTAGAAGAGATATACGGATACAAAGCTTTCCGGATATCGTTCCAGCTGTAAACCAGGATCCTGTGAATATAAATCTGCAAAACCAAAACTACTAGCTGCCCGTGTCGAAATAAGGGCACCCAGAGTTTAGGTTAAAACAATAAACTCCAGGTCAGTCATGTGACTGGTGTGAGAACTAAAACAGTTATTAATCTTTATTTTAAATAGGTAAATCAAGGGACCACGCCGTATAACACGGAACGGGTTTCCTCCCAAGAATACCAGTGCATAAAACAAACAGCGCAATGCTAAATAAAGAAAGATGAAGCTGTTATAAGACCCAGGTCCTATCACACAATGCAACGCAAGCCGGGGGATAGGGTTTTCCCTTATAACAGCCAAAGAATGCTTGATACGTTTAAAACAAATCATTTGATACTATTATAAGTGCTTAGTGTATAAAACAACTTCAAATCATAAGTATCAATCATAGGCGGCATAAGCGCCCCATCCCACTATGTCGCCATATATAAGTTTACAATTAAAACCGCAAATGTCACGTATTTGGAAATTGGATTTCCGTCTATGAACCGAGGCAAAAGATAGTCCTCAACCGATTCGAGACTGCCTAGCCCGAGTCTCAGGATCAGAACGCATCGACCCTTGGATCGTCAGGGCCGGTCCACACGGAGTGGATTAAAAATGCCTGAGCACTACGTTTCGCCGCCCTTTGGGGCGTAAGCGAGCCAACGAATGACTCCATCGGACCCGGATCGTCCGATCTAACCGAGGCGCCTCGCAACAGCAACAACCACATAAGTCAAACTCGTCAGGGCGTGTAAAACCACTGACGCCACTTCTAGCTAGGAGGAAACGCAGGCCCTCCCTGATGTCCGTCTCCCGTTTTTGGTTCATACCTGGTGTGAAACACGCGAGGTAAACGTTACACAAAGCTACGCCACAAAGGCCGTGCTTTGATCATCACCACAAGACTTTGCTTTTCAACAGAAGCCTTGATCATTTGCATCTTAGCATGCCACACAGGCAAACCATCCTATGCAACCGATATCAGTCACACAGAATGAAATCCGATGTCAGACACACAGTCCATTTACAAGTCCGTCCTGGGTCTGAACGAAACCGGAGGCACCTAGTACCCCGCATATCCATCGATCTCCAAGTACGTCTGGACGATCACCAACTGTTTCCATCTTCTTGGGTGTACAGCCCAATCAAGATCATCAGTTACCACCCAAACGACGTGAAGACTTCCGGTCTTCGACCATCGTCTTCATCTTCGACTTATCGTCGTATCAGTTATTCAGAATGGGATAAACCCGGTCTTCCCGAATAACTCGCGTATATTTTATAAAAGTGTTACACAAACACAACATACGCCTCATTCCAATTCATTAGTCACTAACCGTAAATTAATCAAGAGAATAATTCCCCAAATATTAACCCCGAAGGCCGAAACCAACATCAGATCAATATCCAGAAAACCATTCTGCTTGGCTAACCGACAGTTAGTTTCTAAATTTCACATTCATAGGGAAAGATTCCCATTAATTTTATCAAAGATAAATTCCTTGAATTTATTCTTTAATCCATTTTTGAATATCAATTCAAACTAGTCGGGATTAGCGAACCTTACCGAAGTAATCATTTGTTTTAATTTCCCAATCCCAACCTATTCATCCCATGAAGTAAAACTGGTAATACTTCATATCTAACACCACAGTGTTATCGGTAAATTCAATTACCATTTCACGTTCAAATCTAATTAAAGATTTAACTATCGCCTGGAGCAAAACTGGTGATACTCCACTTTCGATCATTTCAATCTAATTAAAGATTCATTAAAACTCCACTTAGTTTTAATCTTCGACTGGGTTAAAGAATCAGTGTCATTTAAAACACGGTTCACGATAAACCCAAAATCACATTCATTAATTATCGGGTTAAAGAACGAGTGTTATTTAAAACACTGCTCACGATAAACCCAAAAATCAATATCAATTCAATTCCAATTAAATATCATTTAATTGGTACACTTCATTAAATCTAAATAAAAAGATTTAATCTTTTCTCAACTGGGTTCTAGAATAGTGTTAGTGAAGACACCATTCACGACAAACCCAAATCACATTCGATATTCAATACAAGGCTCTGAATAGAAAATATATCGGCTTATATTCAATATCGAATTCTACGACTAACAAATGTCGTATTGGAAATAACGATATCAATATATATCTTTCAAATTTCCATAACAACACCTGTATAATCACGAATTCCAACATCGAAATATTCCGAAGACAATTTCGATTCAAATCCACTCCAATGCAATCATTGGAAATTTTGGTTATTTTTAAAACCCTTTTCGAATTCAATTTATTTATTTAAAAATAAATAGAATTATAATTCTAGTTCAAAACTAGTTCATTTCGATAAAAATCTATTTTTATCTTTTCAAATATGGAGTTTTTTCATCCCAATTCTTTCTAAATCATTTCTTATGATTTTACACAAATTATTACTATTTTTAATAATTTTATCAAGGCCCGTACAGTCGATTTCCATCAACGGCCATCGAACTGCACTTACAGCGACCTTTTTCGAATTTGATTTGGACGTATCTCCAAATCCAACCGTTAGATTTCAAATTTCTAACATTCATTAGAAAGCTCTTTTCGATACGAACCCAACGGTTCCGGTTTTAGGAGAATCCGACGGTCGGATCTCCCGTAATGTCCGTTCGAAATAAATGGTCGAAATTCGCGAACTGCCGCGACGCGGCGCGTTCTATTCAGGCCATTATATTATATATATAATATATATAATATATTTTTCGTCGATTTCTATTTAAAACGAATTATATAAATAGTTTTGAATTCGTTTCAAAAACATTTTCAACTTCCATTTCAATTCAAATCAAAATTGAATTCTTCTTTATAAAATCGTTTCAAAAATTCATTTCTATTCAATTCAAATTTCAATTCAATTTGAATTCATTTCAATTCGTTTTCAATTCAATTTGAATTCGTTTTCAATTCAATTCATTTCGAAATCGTTTTCAATTCAATTTATTTCGAAATCGTTTTCAATTCAATTCATTTCGAAATCGTTTTCAATTCAATTCATTTCGAAATCGTTTTCAATTCAATTCATTTCGAAATCGTTTTCAATTCTATTCATTTCAAAATATTCGATTTCGAAATCACTTTTCAATATTCATTTTAAAATGAATAAAATCGATATAAATATCGTTCACGTCAAAATGGCGTCAATCTAATCCTCACGGCTTCACATATTTCTATTTTCAAATATTCTATTTCAAATATTTCTATTTCAAATATTTCTATTTCAAATATTTCCTTTTTTTTCGAAACTGGAATGAGGCCCAATCAATTACCATATAATGTTAGTTATATGGATTTTCTACAACACATGTATATATCAACAACGATGAATAATCAACCATCAACCAAAGTGCACTACACTGTATAAGCATCAAATATAGACATTTAACGCTTATAGCAGCTTGTCAATCAATCGATCGACATATTTAATCAATCAGGATGAGTGAACTGCATATTTCATCCTAACACCCGTGTGGGGTTTTCAAACAATCAAACAAATATTTTATTTGTGCAATTGGGCGATGTGTAAAATTTATCGTCCCAATCAATGTCATTCAAATAAGTGTACATAAACAAACCATCTGGTTTGTAAATGAATATTTATTTATTCACTTCACTATTTTCATATTCACGTTAAAAATTATATTCTTAACGATAAAACATTTTATTTCAACCTATGAATTTCTATTCAATTCATTTACACAATAAAATGATATTTTTATTTTCCAACATATTTTAGAAAATTTCGGCGGCATAACGGCACGATACTAGAAACGGGACAAGGCCTAGCCTTATCCCCGGACTAGTGAAGGCCCACGCCATTCACACATCAATCAAATCAATTTCATTTTGCAAACCACAAAATTTGGAGTAAGGATCTAACCTAGCCTTACTCCTTCGCCTTATAACGGCGCACGTCTAATCCTAACCAATTTATCGATTCGATTTTTCACACCACCAATCACATTCAAACCAATATCACAATCAATAACCAAACAGCCAAACAAACAAGTCCATGGTCTGTGGACGATTGTGTCGGGTGCTACTAAGCACCGTCTGCATCCTAGTATATATATAACTAGAAAAATTAAACTGAAAGGTGAGAAGTTCTCACCGATAGCTATCCAATCATCTCGACTCTTCTTTTGCAGAATTCTTCGTCGTTCTCGCCTTTTTGTCACCTTCGTTGACCGTAGCCACTACATATATAAAAATCGAATTTTTACTTCGCTATTCAATATATAAAAATTCTATTTTTTCTATCGAACTTCAATATATAAAAATTCTATTTTTCTATCGAAGTTCAATATATAAAAATTCTATTTTTCTATCGAAGTTCAATATATAAAAATTCTATTTTTCTATCGAAGTTCAATATATAAAAATTCTATTTTTCTATCGAAGTTCAATATATAAAAATTCTATTTTTCTATCGAAGTTCAATATATAAAAATTCTATTTTTCTATCGAAGTTCAATATATAAAAATTCTATTTTTCTATCGAAGTTCAATATATAAAAATTCTATTTTTCTATCGAAGTTCAATATATAAAAATTCTATTTTCATATCAAAGTTCAATATATAAAAATTCTATTTTTCTATCGAAGTTCAATATATAAAAATTCTATTTTCATATCAAAGTTCAATATATAAAAATTCTATTTTTCTATCGAAGTTCAATATATAAAAATTCTATTTTTCTATCGAAGTTCAATATATAAAAATTCTATTTTTCTATCTCGACAATATAAAAGATTATACTTTCTTTCGACAATGTAAAAGATTATATTTTTATAACTTTGCAACATAAATAAAAACCAGTTTTTAAAGTAAATAAAATTCTGTTTTAACATCAAAATAAAATTCTGTTTTAACATCAAAATAAAATTCTGTTTTAACATCAAAATAAAATTCTGTTTTAAACATATTAAAAATTCAGTTTTAAACATATTAAAAATTCAGTTTTAAACATATTTAAAATTCAGTTTTAAACATATTTAAAATTCAGTTTTAAACATATTTAAAATTCAGTTTTAAACATATTAAAATTCAGTTTTAAACATATTAAAAATTCAGTTTTAAACATATTTAAAATTCAGTTTTAAACATATTTAAAATTCAGTTTTAAACATATTTAAAATTCAGTTTTAAACATATTAAAATTTCAGTTTTAAAGATAATAAATAAAATAAAAAAATAAATAAATAAAAAAAAAGGTCAGTTTTACTTACAGAGGGGGGGGGGGGTGTCGCAGGCGGTCTTCGATCAAAGGGGGGGGTTCGCCATACGAGGTGCTCGACGTCGGAGGTGCGCAGGTGGGCCTGGGGGGGGGGGGGGGGTCTGGCGGTTGCGTCGAGGGGGAAAGCGGTGTCGATTATGTCTAGGGGATGTCGCAGTCGGAGAAGAAAGAGCGGAGGGGGAGGAGAAGGAAGGAGGCGGCGGAAAGAGGGGGGGGGGGCTTCGGCGGTGTTCCGCCTGGGGCGGCGGCGGCTTCGAATCGATTTAGGTTTGTTTTTTTTTTTTTTTTTCTTCTTTTGTTTTCTGATAACTGAAACGGGGGGGGGGGGGCAAAGGTTATAGGGAGAGATAAATTTTTTTTTTTTTTTTTTTTTTATTAATTTAATTATTTAATTATTATTAAAAGTTGACTTTTGCATACGACCTCGAAACGAGGCCCACCGCCTGTCGTCCATAACATTTTACCCCCATTCCGAACACAATGGGATATGTACCGCAAGTTGAATTGATAGTTTGAATCAGTTTCCTTTTGAATTTTCATTTAAATAACTATATTGAATTTTAAACGCACATTTCAAATTACCGGGGTCACATACGAACTCTAAAAATTCTCGAAAAATATTTTCTAGCTTCGTATTGACGATACGGTCTTAACAAAACTAGTTTCGTCGAATTCTGAGACCGTTTGAAAAATGGCCAATTTCCAGTCGATTAAAATCAACTGAAACTGGTCAAACGCGTTTTCCTTTGCCACGCTCACATATTGATTCGAAAAATTATGAAATTTGAAACCTAGCAATAACTTTACATCCCGGACCCAACAAAACTGGTTTCGTCGAAATCCGAGGTCGTTTGCAAAATGTCCATTTTTAAGGGCCTGAATTCCATAGCGACTATTCAGAATTTTCAACTGGACATATCTTTTGATTCTCGCTACTAAATTTTGATTTGTCGGATTCGTTGGAAAGATATTATCAATTAGATCCTAATGTTTTTGGTTTCACTAAAATCCGGATTGTTTTGCACCCGGTACATTCAATTGAAGTTTAAAATCGAATTATCGAACTACCGCGCCATTTTCAATTCTATTTATAATTATATATAAATATTTATATTCTAACGACGACGCGTATAAGTATATACGTTCGAATTCTATTCAAAATAAATTTCTCGTCGATATTATTTAAAATAATCTATTTTAAATAATTAAAATTCGCTAAAATGGCCAAAATAAAAATTTTAAACTGGCCCAGATTTTCCGGGTTGTTACATTAAACAGACTTAAATCAAACCAAAAAGGCGGATATGCTAACTTTGGGCGCACAACACATCAGAACAGACAACAGAAGACTTTTATAAACATCATTTAAATGTTACATCAGAGTACAAAATATCAGAGTTCAAATAAATATATATAGCGGAAAACAAATTTACAATAAATCATAATACAATGTAGTGGAAACAAATAAACTAACACAGTGGAAGACTATCAATGCTCTGGACACAGCTTTAAGCGTCGATCCACAATCCTGCCAAATGAAATAATCTGCAAAACCAAAACTACTGACTCCCCATATGGAAAATATGGGCACCCAGAGTTTAGGCAGAAACAATAAACTCCGAGTCAATCATGGGACTGGTGTGAGAACTAAAAACAGTTATTGACTTTATTTTAAAATATGGTAAATCATGGGACCACGCCGCATGTCACGGAACAGGTTTTACCCTATGAATCCCAGTGCATAAACAATAACTAATAATAGTCATATGGATCTACAATGCATCATACAACATGCAACTCCAATCTACCCATTTAGGCATAACCCCAAATTTAGATTTTTCAAAATCCAATTCACTTTACAGAAATTATTCCTTTGGACTTTATTCCCAAATTCTTATTTCAAATCATTTGGAATACATATCTAACTTTTATATTAAAGTAGATTTCACTTTGGGATCTCAAACCAAAATCTTTGGAAATATGAATTCCAAAATATCACACTGCATACTAACAAGTATGCAACAAAATATCAGGCACGACCCTCAGACAAGGTTGCACGCTCCTCACCAACTCGATATATATATGTGCACCTCCCAGTATGGAGCAGGCTACACTAACAATGCATCTCCCATTCCCTTGGAGAAAATCCACTGCCCTCACACTTTTAGTCATCCAGGTTTACCCAAATCTTTAGCCATATACCAAGTCATTTCATATCCCAAAGTAGGTAAAATTATTTCACAACATAATAATCACAAGTTCTTTCCAAAATATAGTACTTTACATTAGCAATTCACACATATGATCAGTCACTATTAATCACATAACCTTTGAGCTTGTGTGTCTCAAAGAAGGGTGTTAAGCAAGAGAATAAATTCTCCGCCACCAAATAGATACATCATCAATAGAAACTAATTGGTTATGTGATGAACTACAATGTCAAACACATAATACATTTCGAAATAATTTCGACAACATCGGGTTTAGCCCTCGAAATTCTTCCTGTTTTATAAAACATTTTTATAAAATATTCCCTGTCCAAAATCGAGAAAACATTTCTTTTGAATTCAGAAAAATATCATTTCAAAATCATTCATTAAATCTGAGATGAACACAACAACAACACTAAACATCTCATAGTCAAATCGTGAAGTGTTTCATAAGATGTTAGCATACAAGTATTTCTACCCAACCCAATGCTAAATGTAAAAGCATATTTTCTCATAAACTGGTCGAGCACAATCCAAAAATCAATCCATCATATTCAATATTAAAAAACAAGTGTATTTGGTTTATACAACATCTCATGTTTCAGTAAATTTAATTACCATTCATTTATTCAAATCTAATTAAATATTTTTTTAAAAACTCTCCTTGGTTTCAATATCAAAAATCATTACTTAATGGTTGTTCAATTTTATGGAAATTAACCCAGCCATTAACTGGGTTAAAGAATCACTGTCATTTAAAACAAAGTTCACTATAAACCTAAAATCATCGTCCATCAAAATGGAATCTTCACGTAAATCATTAAAGTATATAATCAATATAAATTTTCATATCTGACTAATAACATAAATGGAATAACAACGATGCCTTTTAAATTCCATATATAGTAACGATCTTCCTTTATAGAAGCTCATCTCGATTATTACCAAATCGATTTCCATTCAATTCCAATTCAATATATTAAATTGGAAAACTTTACTTTGGAAAATTTCCATTAAATCTTAATAAAAAGATTTATAAATTCCTAATCATATCTTCACTGTTAATTGGGTTAAAGAACTAACGTTATTTAAAACACAGTTCACGATAAACCAAAAATCCAATTTCAATTCAATTCCAATTAAATATTAATTAATTGGTAAATTTCTCTAAATCTTAATTAAAAGATTTGTTCTATTCTCAACTGGGTTTAAGAACAGTGTTAATGAAGACACTATTCACGACAAACCCAAAATCCAATTTGATACTAAATAAAACGCTCTGAATAGAAATTATATCAGCTTATATTCAATATCAAATTCTGAAACCAACAAATATCGTATTGGGAATAATGATATATATGTCTTTCAAATTCCTCAACAATATCTGTATAGTCACGGAATCCAATATCGAAATATTTAGAAGATTATTTCCATTCCAATTTATTCATTGGGAAAATTCTAGTTATTTCAAAACCTATTTTCGATCCATTTTATTTATTTAAAAACATTGGATTATTATTCTAGTTATTAACTAATTCATTTCGAAAAAAAATATTTTTATCTTTTCAAAACTGAAATTCTTCATCCAAGATCTTTCCAATAATTTATTATGATTTCACACTATTTTTCCATATTTTTGATAATTTTATTAAGGCCCATACAGTTGGTTTTCAATAACAGTTACCGAACTGCATCCATAGAGATCTTTTCTAAAATTTAAATCTCTTATATTCGATGGAAAGCTCTTTTTGATAAAAATCCAATGGTTCCGGTTTAGGAGAATCCAACGGTCGGATCTCCCGTTACATCAATTTGAAGTTAATGGTTGAAATTCATGAACGGTCGCTGCGCGGCACATTCTATTCAAGCCATATAATATATATCATCGATTTCCATTTGAAATGTATTTTATAAATCGTTTATAAATTCATTTTTAAAACGATTCCAATTTCCATTTCAATTTTAAATCAAAATTGAATATTCCATTACATGACAATTCTATACTGTGTATATATATGTTAAAAATAATACTTTTAACAATCCAATAATTATTTCATTTCATGAAAATTTTATATATTACATATATAAGCTAAAAATAATATTTTTGGTGAACAAATATGCATTTCATTACATGACCATTTTATATATCGTGTATGTGATTTTATACGACGCTTATATATAATTTATACAATGCTTATACATTTTAAACAACACACATATATTTTTCACATTGCATATATATTTTATTCACATCGCATATATCTATTTTATTCACATCACATATATATATTTTATTCACATCTTATATATACATTTTTTATTCTCATCGCATATATATATATATATATATATATATATTATTCACTCCATTTCACACCATAATCACAACACAATCAATTAAAATCATCCATGTTCTGTGGACGAGGGAGGTAAGCTAACAGGCACCGTACAACATTTGTGACAATTAAAAACTGATAAAAATCAATACTAGCAGTTCATATATGCAGTTATTAAATAAATAAATGTACAAAAAAATTTGTGAGAAGTTCTCACTTTGGGTTCGACTCAGCCATTCCTTATTTATGAATTGTTCTGTTTTGATTTAAAATCGCCACAAATTCTAATTTGCTCCAAATCGCTTCTAGTCAGTTCCATGTTGTAGAACTCGTCGAGATGAGTCCAATGCACTTTGAATCGTCGGATTTGGACCTCGTATGAAGGAGATACAATATTTTAAACATTGAACAATTTAGTTTATAAATAAATCCCTTAATCACTTAATTATAAAATTAATTATTTTCTTAAACCCTTTTCCACGTATCTTCTTCGTTTCCCCTTGTATTACCGCTTCAGTTGAAATAACAAATCGGCCTCGACATCAAACTTAGGGCTCCCAAACTTTGCTTCACCATCGCGCCAGACTTGGATCGGGAGGCGCCACCTAGAGTGGCTACAAAAGAGCACCGCGCGCACCTAGATCGAGGCAACTCGGTGGTCCATCGAGATCGAGAAAACCCATTGAAACGTGTGACTTTGAGCCCAGAATTCTCCCAAAATACCTAACGAAAAATTATCAACTCCATACTAATTTAAGGCTCTCGTGTTGATCTTTGATTTTTGCGCTTGGAGTTTCAGAAATTGTTGAATAAATTGGGAGAAAAATCAGTGTGAAAATTTCAAGGGTTTTAGCCGTTAAAACTAAAGAATGGTGCCCCGATTTATGATTCTAGGGTTTTGGAAAAATTGGGTCATTATATATATATATATATATATATATATATATATATATATATATATATGTGTGTGTGTGTGTGTGTGTGTGTGTGTGTGTGTGTATATGTTAATATTTTATTCCAATATTACATGTTTATTGCTTCTAACTCCAAATCGAGCCCAACGACTGTCGCCCCTAATGAAATACCCCCATTCCGGACACAATAGGATATATTTTGCAAGCCAATTCGACTGTTTCGCTCAGTTTTCACCAAAATTAAAATATAAATCAATATATATTGAATTTGAGTGTACATTTTAATCTACCGAGATAATATACTGACTCCAAAAATTACAGAAAAATAAATCTACTTATGTTTTGATGATACGGTCCTAACAAAACTAATTTCATCAAATTCGAAAGCCGTTTGAAAAATGGTCATTTTCCGGACGACTATATTCAAACTGGAATTACCAAACACATTTAAATTTACTGCGCTCACATATTAATTCTAAAAATTATGAATTTTTAAACCTAGTTATAATTTGACATTCCGGATCCAACAAAAGTAGTTTCGTTGAAAACGGAGGTCTTTTTCAAAATGGTTATTTTTAAGGGCTATATATTATTTAAAATGTATATTAGTTCCATTGCAACAATTCTGAATTTTAAACTGTATATAACTTTCAATTTATATTATGAAATCTGAATTTTTCACATTCGCTAGAAAGATATAATTAAACTGATTCAAATATTTCTTATTTTACCGAAATCTGATTTATTTTGAATCATGCACATTCATTTGAAATTTAAAATCGAATTTTCAAACTACCACGCCATTTTAGGCTCGTTTTATAATTAAAATAAATTTATACGTTATAACTTCGATTTAAATAAATTTTAAATCGTTATTATTTAAAATAAATTATTTTAAATATTCAAAACCCATTAAAATAGCTAAAATAAATTTTTTAAATTGATTCAAAAATCCCGGGTTGTTATAATCTGCCTCACTTAAAATCTTTTCGTCCTCGAAAAGGAACGGAGCTGAAAGTTGTTTAACTAACCAACTCAGCTTTCATTCTTCAACTTTTTAGTTTATAAGAATTTTCTAATTTTTCAAAAATTTGGATAACGCCCTAAATTTTTGAAAATTTTCGCCATAACCTCCTTTGTACAGCCCTATCGGTAAAACCGCAACTTGCCTCACAGAGCCCTCATCAATCCAAAAGAAAACGAAAAGGCCAAGCGGCTTGCCAATCGGCTCATAAAATCATCAAACCTAATAAATGTAGTAAACATGTACCTATTTGTCGGGCATACAATTTTATTCCTCTTCTTAGCTTCCATGCTATGATCTGTTCATTATATATACATGTCTATATATGCAATTCCAATCAATTTTCAATTCAGTTCAATATTTAATTCGATTTGGCTTTATTTAACATTCATTCTCGTATTGGTTAAACTAATTATCATTCCAATAATTTTATTAGTTAAACCAATAATCACACAACATAACCAGCAATCAATTTGTTGATTAAATTTTCAAACATATAGCTTTGATATACTCAAGAATCATTTTCTAAAATTGGATTATATAAGTCACAAATACGTTACTTATAAACGTATAACTCTCAACTCATTCTAGGGCATTACGAACCCCATCTCTAATGAGTTTCTCATTCTAGGATACTACTAATCCTATCTCTAACGAGTTTTCTTTCATAGGATATTACTAATCTCATCTTTGATGAATCTTTTATTCTGTTCTAACGAGCTATACCCCAAAGATTTGAGTTAACCAAAGCTCTGATACCATATGTAATGGCCCTTCTTCTCGGTCGATCCAAATCGATCGTTAAACCAACTTAAATCAAACCAAAAAGGCGGATATGCTCACTTTGGGCGCACAATACATTAGAACAAACAACATAAGGCTTTTATAAACATCATATAAATGTTACAACAAAGTACAGAATATCAGAGTTCAAATAAATATACAGCGGAAAATAAATTTACGATAAATATAATACAATACAGCGAAAACAAATAAGCTAACACAGTGGAAGACTATCAATGCTCTGGACACAGTTTTAAGCTTCGATCCAAAATCCTGCTAAATGAAATAATCTGCAAAACCAAAACTACTGACTGTCCATGTGGAAAATATGGGCACCCATAGTTTAGGTAGAAACAATAAAGTCCGAGTCAACCATGGAACTGATGTGAGAACTAAAAACAGTTATTTACTTTATTTTAAATATGGTAAATCACGAGACCACGCCGCATGTCACGGAACAGGTTTACCTCCATGAATACCAGTGCATAAAGAATAACCAATAATAGTCATATGGATGTACAATGCATCATACAACATGCAATTCCAATCTACCCATTTTGGCTAAACCCAAAATTTAGATTTTTTTAAAATCCAGTTAACTTTACAGAAATTATTCCTTAGGACTTTATTTCCGAATTCTTATTTCAAATCATTTGAAATACATATCTAACTTTCATATCAAAGTAGATTTCACTTCAGGATCTCAAACTAAAATCATTGGAAATATGAATTTCAAAATATCACAATGCATACAAACAAGTATGCAACCAAATATTGGGCATGGCCCTCAGACAAGGCTGAACCCGCCTTACCAACTCAATATATCTATATGCACCTCCCACAATGGAGCAGGCTACACTGACGATGCATCTCCCATGTTCTTAGAGAAAATCCACCGCCTTCGCACTTTTAGTCATCCAGGGTCACCTGAATCTTCGGCCATATACCAAATCATTCCATATCCCGAAGTAGGGAAAATTATTTCACAACATAATAATCACAAGTACTTTCCATAATATAGCACTTTACATTAGAAGTTCACACATATGATCAGTCACTATTAATCACATAACCTTTGAGCTCGTACGTCACAAAGAAGGTTGTTAAGTAAGAGAATAAATTCTCCGCCACCAAACAGATACATCATCAATAACAAATAATCGGTTATGTGATGAACTACAACGTCAAAAACATAATACATTTCAAAATCATTTTGACAATATCGGGTTTAGCCCTCGAAATCCTTCATGTTTTATAAAACATTCCCTATCCAAAATCGGGAATACATTTCTTTTCACTTAAGAAAAATATCATTTCAAAATCATTCATTAAACTTAAAATGAACACAACAACATTGCTAAACATCTCATAGTCAAATCGTGAAGTGATTCACAAGATGTTAGCATACAAATATTTCTACCCAACCCAATGCTAAATGTAAAAGCGTATTTCCTCATAAACTGGTCGAGCACAATCCAAAAAATCAATCCATCATAATCAACATCAAAAACTAAGTGTATTTGGTTTATACCACATCTCATGTTTCGATAAATTTAATTACCATTCATTCATTCAAATCTAATTAAAGATTTATTAAAACTCTCCTTGGTTTGAATATCAAAAATCGTTACTTAATGATTTTTCAATTTTATGGAAATTAACCTTGCCGTTAACTAGGTTAAAGAATCATTATCATTTAAAACAAAGTTCACTATAAACCTAAAATCATCTTCCATCAAAATGGAATCTTCACGGAAATTATAACAGTATATAATCAATATAAATTTCCGTATCAGACTAATAATATAAATGGAGTAACGACGAAGCCTTTTAAATTTCATATATAGTAACGGTCTTCCTTTAGAGTAGCTCATCTCGATTATTACCAAATCGAATTCCATTCAACTCCAATTTAATATATTAAATTGGAAAACTTTACTCTGGAAAATTTTCCATCAAATCTTAATAAAAAGATTTATAAATTCCAAATCATATCTGCTCTGTTACTTGGGTTAAAGAACTAATGTTATTTAAAACACAGTTCACGATAAACGAAAAATCCAATTTCAATTCCAATTAAATATTAGTTAATTGGTAAATTTCTCTAAATCTTAATTAAAAGATTTGTTCTATTCTCAAATGAGTTTAAGAACAGTGTTAATGAAGACAACATTTAGACAAACCCAAAATCCAATTTGATATTAAATACAAGGCAATGAATAGAAATTATATCGGCTTATATTCAATATCAAATTCTGAAACCAACAAATATCGTATTGGGAATAAAGATATATATATATATATCTTCCAAATTCCTCAACAATATCCATATAATAACGGAATCCAATATCGAAAAATTTAGAAGATTATTTCCATTCAAATCCATTCCAATTTATTCATTGAGAAAATTTTGGTTATTTCAAAACCCATTTTCGATCCAATTTATTTATTTATGAACATTGGATTATTATTCTATTTATTAACTAGTTCATTTCGATAAAAATATATTTTTATCTTTTCAAAACAGAAATTTTTCATCCAAAATCCTTCAAATCATTTATTATGATTTTACACTATTTTTTTTCATATTTTTAATAATTTTATTAAGGCCCGTATAGTTAGTTTCCAATAACGACCACCGAACTGCATCCACAGCGACCTTTTCTGAAATTTAAATCTCTTATATTCGTTGGAAAGCTCTTTTCGATACGAACCCAATGGTTCCGATTTTAGGAGAATCCGATGGTCGGATCTCCCGTTACATCAATTTGAAGTTAATGATTGAAATTTGTGAACGTCGCTGCGCGGCGTGTTCTATTCAAGCCATATAATATATATATCGTTGATTTCCATTTAAAACGTATTTTATAAATCATTTATAAATTTGTTTTTAAAACGAATCCAACTTCCATTTCAATTCTAAATCAAAATTGAATATTTCATTACATGACAATTCTATATAGTGCATATATATGTTAAAAATAATATTTTTAACAATCCAATAATTATTCCATTTCATGACAATTTTATATATTTCATATATAAGCTAAAATAATATTTTTAGCAAACAAATATTTATTTCATTACATGACCATATTATATATCGTATATATAATTTTATACAATGCTTATATATAATTTATACAATGCTTATACATATAATTTCATACAACGCTTATATATATAATTTCATACAACGATTATATATAGTTTATACAATGCTTGTATATTTTAAACAACGCATATATATTTTTCACATCGAACATATATTTTATTAACATCGCATATATATATATATATATTATTCACATCGCATACATATATTTTATTCACATCTCATATATATATTTTATTCTCATCGCAAATATATATATATATATATATATATATATATATATATATATATATATATTATTCACTCCATTTCACACACAGTCACAACATAATACAATTAATGTAACATCCCGGTTTTTCGACCCATTTTATAATATATAAATTTAGATTATATCTGGTAATTAAATTCAGTTTAATAATATTTAATTTGAATATTTTAGAAGAAAAAATAATAATCATGGGTTTTAAAGTCATACGTATATATATGAAATGCAGTTTTAACATTTTGTCACATCTACGTCTTGATTTAAGTTGTTTGAATTTGTGTAAATAAGCGCAAATATATGAGTGTATATATGTAAATATATATGAGTGTGTATATGTAAATATATATAAGTATGGTGTCATTTTATTTTAAACTTGTTTTGACCCTTGTAAATAATTAGATAAATAAATATATCTATATATATGTACATGTGTAAGATTTGTTTTGGTTCAAGTATAAACATATGAACATGCAAGAATAAAATGGTCTATAACTTGCATGTGAGTTTATTTTTCTGTGTTTTCCCTAAACTCTTGGGTGCCCAAATTTGTACGGGCAGTCAAGTAGTTCAGGATTTTACAGATATGGAAGGAGCTTGGAGCAGGAAGCTTCAGTGTTAGATATACAGAGTTTTGTTCCGCTGTATTGTATATATGATGTAATCTGATGATGTATGTAAGTGCAAATACCATTGTGTATTTCAAATGATATTATATATATTATATTTTTTTCATTCTGCTGTGAGACTCGTGTTACTCCGATTATTTTATTTCCTTTTCTTCTATTCTAGTTTTCTATCTTTTCTACTCTTACCCTTTAACTTCTTTCTTTTAATGACCCGGTAAATTTTTGGTGTTTGGCTAGTCGATATGGTATTTATATCGATAATCAGGATCGGGAATTTGGCGGTTCGTTACAGTTAATTTAAATCGTCCATGGTCTGTGGACGAGGGAGGTGAGCTAACAGCACCGTACAACATTTGTGATATTTAAAAACTGATAATAATCAATACTGGCAATTCATATATGCAGTTATAAAATAAATAACTGTACAAAATTTTTAGTGAGAAGTTCCCACTTTGGGTTCCACTCGGCCATTCCTTATTTCTGAATTGTTCTGTTTTTATTTAAAATCGCCACAAATTCTAATTTTCTCCAAATTGCTTCTAGTCAGTTTCATGTTGTAGAGCTCGTCGAGACGAGTCCAATGCATTTTGAATCGTCGGATTTGGACCTCGTATAAAGGAGATACAATATTTTAAACATTGAACAATTTAATTTATAAATAAATCCCTTAATCACTTAATTATAAAATTAATTATTTTCTTAAACCTTTTTCCACCTAACTTCTTTGTTGCCCCTTGTATTACCACTTCAGGTGAAATAACAAATCGGTCTCGACATCAAACTTAGGGCTCCCAAACTTCGCTTCACCATCGCGCCGGACTTGGATCAGGAGGCGCCACCTGGAGCGGTTACAGGAGTGCACCCCATGCGCAGAGATCGAGGCAACTCGGTGGTCCATCGAGCTCGGAAAAACCGATGGAAACGCACGACTTTGAGCCCAGAATTCTCCCAAAATATCTAATGATAAATGATTAACCCCGTACCAATTTAAAGCTCTCGTGTTGATCTTTGATTTTTGCGCTTGGAGTTTCAGAAATTGTTTAATGAACTAGGAGAAAAATCAATGCGTAAATTAAAGGGTTTCATCTGTTAAAACAAAAGAACGGCGGCCCGATTTATGATTCTAGGGTTTTGGGAAAATTGGATTATTATATATATATATATTAATATTTTATTCCACTATTACTTGTTTATTGCTTCTAACTCCAAATCGTACCCAAAGACTGTCGCCCCTAAGCAAATACCCTCATTCTAGACATAATGGATTATGTTTCGTAAGCCAATTTGACTGTTTGGATCCGTTTTCATCAAAATTAAAATATAAATCAATACATATTGAATTTGAATGTACATTTTAATTTACCGGTGCCACAACTGACTCCAAAAATTGCAAAAAAATTAATCTAGCTATGTTTTGACGATACGGTCCTAACAAAACTAATTTCATTGAATTTGGAAACCGTTTGAAAAATGGCCATTTTCCAGTCGATTAAGTTCAAATTGAAATTACCAAACACATTTAAATTTACTGCGCTCCCATATTAATTCTAAAAATTATGAATTTTTAAACCTAGCTACAATTTGACATTCCGGATCCAACAAAAATGGTTTCGTCGAAAGCGAAGATCGTTTGCAAAATGGCTATTTTTAAGGGCTATATACTATTTAAAATATATATAAATTCCATAGCGATTATTCTGAATTTTAAACTGGACATAACTTTCAATTTATATTACGAAATCTGGATTTTTCACATTTGTTAGAAAGATTTAGTTAAACAGATTCAAATATTTCTTATTTTACCGAAATCCGATTTGTTCTGAATCCTGTACATTCATTTGAAATTTAAAATCGAATTTTCAAACTACCGCGCCATTTCAGGCTCGTTTTATAATTAAAATAAATTTATACTTTCTAGCTTTTGTTTAAATAAATATTAAATCGTTATTATTAAAAATAAATCATTTTAAATATTCAAAACCCATTAAAATAGCTAAAGTAAAAAAATTAATTGGTTCAGAAATCCCAGGTTGTTACATTAACCTCGTTCCTTGGTACATTTATATTTACACGTTAGACCCCTCACATTATGCTGATCATTTGTGGATGCTGAATTTTATGGGCGGTTCCGGGCAGACTTCTACCACAAGTTGAACTTAACCTCGTGTCTAAATGCGCTTATAATTAAAATTGCCTAACGGGTATTTACAACATTAATCCTAATCAATTTAAGAATTGTAACCATTATCCTATTATATTCGTTTTCCCCAGTCAACATTTATTACAATTATTATATATTGATTTGCGGTCCCATTTATAGCAATAAATTATATTGGTTGCTACAATGGTCACCACAAATATATTATTTCAATATGGATTACATTTTCATATATATATATATATATATATATATATATAATTTTGTAATTGAACATCATTCAAACATTTAACACAATGTGTATTTTACCTTTTTACATAGATTTGGACGGATAATATGTACATATTTGTATTTATGTTTTTGCGTGGTCAACGTAGTTATTGTTGTTATTATTAACTTTAATGATTTGGTTAATCAATATCCAAACATTCTTTTTTGCATTCAGTCTTGCCATAAGGTTCCAAATCTTACAAAAAGACCGTTAGCTATAATTATTGTAAATTATGCCTGATTTATGGAATAGTCATATTTCAAATTTACAAGAAATATATATATGCATACATATATTTTTGGAATAGTTGATGCAAACTACGCACATTTATACTTATACGTATGTTTGCACAATTTTTCCCTTTTTCAATCTTTTTGTCATATCTCTTGTGAATTCAAAATAATATCATTTTGTTCAAAAAGAGGAAAATGACATATTTACAACAGTTTAGCCAAACCCCAACAACATCAAATGCAAATAGGTATAATTCTTTTTAAATTAAAATCACATAATTCACAAACTTACACTGAAACTAAGGATTTGGAAGATGATTACATCTAAACATTGTTATTGGGACTGATTTCCAAATCCATGGTGTTTTACAACAAACCACAATATATTTTATAACATAATTATAGGAAATATGTATAAACAAATTTAAGAATCCTGCAATTAATATTATTAACCACAATTCACAATTTATGAGCTTTAAAATCAGATCTGATGGGTGTCAATTCCATTACAACAATATTATGAATAGCTCTGATGAAAATTGGCATATAACTTAAGATCTATTCAAACGTAATAAATAATCTATTATAACTATGTATGTAAATTTCCCTTTACCTGAAAGCATCCAAATCTGAAGTTTGAATAACTTTTTAGGCCTATAATTTCAAAATTCTTATAAATCTACAATTTATCTGAAAAAGGGAAAATTTCAGATCAGTAGATATGTAAGAAGATAGGAAGAGAGGGGAGAATATGATTTAGAGCATCAATTCACATTCTTTTCCATTGATTCTGACAATCCTCTCAATTCTATATGTTTTGTACTTGATTTGTTGTATATGAATGTATTTTTAATTGAGAAATTAGGTTTGAAGAGGGAGGAAAATGGCGGAGCTTTGCTGTTGCCCACAGATTTGTGTGGAAAAGAATGAGGGCTTACCCCTTTATTTATAGGAGTGGAATTGGCTATGAACCATTAGATTTATTTTAATTGACATCCGTACATTCATTTAATAATATATCATAAACTAACCCCCTTAAACCTAGCATCACTTGGCGTTTTGGCACCCAGTGGGTCGACCGCTACGGTCGACCGCTGGTGTCGCCAGCTGTCCAGTAAGGCTGTTAAATATGGTATATAATATGTAATTTATTATGATTTATTTATTTATTTTCTGTTATCGTATTTCATCCATAACTTTTTCATAAAGACTCCATCCACGAAACTTCAAACGTGAAAGCTGACCAGGATTCAGAGATAAACGCATCGTTTAAAGTTTTGTTGTCAAATTCCATCATTTGTAGACATTCTTATTTTTGAAATTCTAATAATTAAATCGTATTGCCAAAATTCCGGGTTGTTACAAACCTCGTGTCATAGTGTACTAAGTGTGAATGGCTCATCACACCCGGACCTCCTAC
This sequence comes from Allium sativum, assembly GCA_030737875.1. NCBI lineage: Eukaryota > Viridiplantae > Streptophyta > Magnoliopsida > Asparagales > Amaryllidaceae > Allium > Allium sativum. Next base: position 159,001,234 of record CM060912.1, read on the forward strand.
ATTAGTTGAGCCTTCTTTTGGTTGCTAGATTTGCCAATTGGTTCCGGGCAGGCATATACCACAAATGTCAACTAACCTCATGTCTATGTGTCACTCTATATATATGTAAAGCCATTTTATACACACACAAGTAATCGACATATACGTGGGGACATTTCAAATTCGAATTCTATTCTGATCGCATTTATTACGTTGATTGCTAATAAGTATAATAATTATAATGCATAAATAACGCTAATGTTTGTATGAACGAGAGAACGTTCTAACGAGAGAAAAATTGTCAACTTGTCCTAATTAAGGTATACAAGTTAATTTCCATATCTTAACCGCTACGTTTTAGGCATGATGGCATAATAGCATAATAACATATAGTAGTGAATGGAAAATACAACATACATACAAATTTTGTAACAACCCGGAAATTCTGAACCAATTTAAAAATTTTATTTTAGAAATTTAAATGGATTTTGAATATCTAAAATAATTTATTTTAAATAATAACGATAAAAAAATTATTTTAAATCTAAGTTAGAGCGAAAATATTTATTTTAATTATAAAAGGAGTTAGAAATAGTGCGGTAGTTTAAAATTTTGAATTTGAACTTTGACTGACTGTACAGGATGCATAATAAACCAGAATTTTGTGAAACCAAAAATATTTAAATCTATTTAAAAATATCATTCTAACGAATCCGAAAAATTGAAATTTCATAGCGGGAACCAAAAGTTATGTCCAGTTTAAAATTCAGAATAGTCGCTGTAGAATTTATATATATTTTTAATATTAAAAGTAGCCATTTTACAAACGAACTCCGTTTTCGACGAAATTAGTTTTATTAGGACTGTATGTCAAAACATAGCTAGAAATAATTTTTCTGGAATTTTTAAAGTCCGTACGTGGCCCCGTTGAATTTAAACGTAAGATTGAATTAATTAAATAAATGATTTAAATATTAAAATAAATAAAACAGGCTGAAGACGTTCATTTAGGCTGACGGGACCTAGCCCATTGCGTTTGGAACATGGGTATTTGCCTAGGGACAACTATCATTGGGCTAGATTTGGAGTTTTTATAGGTTAACGGGTTTTTGTTTGAATTAAATAATTAAACAAAAATATAAAATACACTTTAAATACGGTTCCAATACGTAACCCTAATCCTCAAAGAGAGCAGCCGCCATCTTTTTCTCCAATGGCCAGAAATCTCCCATTTTGATTCTTTAGTTACTTCCGATCCGCTTCATACATAATCAAACTTCCAAGACTAATACCGAAGAGATTTGTGTACGCTTTCATTCTATAGCGCTATGATCGAAAATCATGCCATAGGATCCTCGATTTTTGCGCTCAAAGGTGCTGTGCTTGGGCTCGAATACCGAAGCATGGCGGGGTGCGAGCTGAGAGCCGCTCTCGGCGGTGATGGAGCAGACCAAGGCGAAGGGATGGGCGGTCGTTGATCGGCCACTGGTTGGCCATAGGACGGCGCGCAGGTGAAGGTACGAAGTTGAAGTCGGGTCCTGTAGTCACGAAGAAGAAGGATTAAGAAATGGTTAAGTAAAAAATTAATTAGTTTACAAAGTTAATTATTTATTTAAAAGTCCAAATCTATAAACAATCGTATCTTGTTCAAACAGCAACGAAATTCGATGATTTTCGAAGCATTGGAATCAGAAAAATCAGATCTACAACAAGAAGATGACTTGATCTGAAACGGAGTACTTTGAAAATTCAGACAAATCGATGTGAGATTTCTATTTTAAAATTAATTATTTATTTCGATGTGAAATGTATACTTATTTCATGTTGATGTTATATGAAACACCCCACCTCCGTTAGGGTCACTCTCAAAGGGAATGCCCTAATTTTGGTGGAGGTTTATAAGTATAAGTCACAGATATACAAGACAGATATAGGAACACATATTTGTAAACAGCGGAAAAACAACAAACTTTATTTTATAAAGTCAAGTACGTGTTACAACAACATCCTTTCCATAACATAACACTTTCATAATCTGTCTTGATTACATTATTTTAAAGAAGCATAAATAAAACATAGATAAACTGCAAAAGCCCCATAGTGGATTGTCCAAAGCCATAGTTCAAAACAGGAAAGTCCAAGCAATACATTTCTCTTCTTCTTCAAGCTGGATGGTAAGGCTGGTCAAGCTGCTGTGTTCCCTCCCTGAGGACCTGGGGGGGGGGGGGAACGGAAGAAAGAAGACGAAAGAAAAGTAGAGTCAGACATAAAGCCTGAGTAAGTCTAGTACTATTTTGTCTATGAATAAAGAACTGGGTGTGATAAGTATAAACAAGAAGTGGGCAAGCACTATAAACTTGGTTAAGTGGTCTAGGGTCGAATAGACCATCGTACCCCATGTTAATCTCTGAACCCATATAAACTAGTTTCCAATTTGCACCCCATAATCAGGGTGATGTGATCCATTCTATGATGATCGGCTCTAACTCGCATAGTTACATGTGTCTTACGGCCCCCGATGTTGTAGTTACCTATGCTGGTCCCACCATGGGGTGTATCAAGTCCCATAGTGGCAACCCGACACAACCTTAGAGTGCACAGGTATGCTACTGGTGTCCAGTGCCTTATTTTTCTGCGCCAGAGTGTGTGCACGCCCGCACTCCGTTAGAACCTACACTGCTACACCACCACCGTCGCTTTGACCTCTTACAATCAGCCCAGTAATCGTGCCCCACCCTGCCTAGTTTCAGGGTATCCTGATACACCTTTTAGGGTCACTGCTGAAAAGGGTCCCCCGTTACTAGGTTTTCTATCTCTAGCCAACATGCTAAGTTGGTTAAGTGTTTTCTAACCTAACCCCCACCAGTCCGTTTAGTTTAGCATGTTCCATTTTGATTAAGTCTTTAGTTCACTTAATCCTAACAATCCTGACTCAGCCTTAATTGTCTTATTAAGGCCCTGACCTCTCACATTAGACAGGTATTGTTGTGGCTGCCTGTTGCCGGTTGGTTCCGGGCAGTCTTACGCCACAACTCAGTCTAACCTCGGGTCCTTATTGGGCTCCATGTTTAACCTCCCACATTGGATAGGTATTGTTGTGACTACTGGACAGCCGGGCGGTTCCGGGCAGGTTTACATCACAACTCAATCCAACCTCGGGTTAAACACATCGTATGTTCTACATTTACATATTTTGTCATTCTTCTTTATTTCTTATATGTAAATATTTGCGGCCCATTATTAAGCTAATGGTGTAAAGGTTACACCAATCATGGGCCCAACCCATACTTGAATTTGGGCCCTTCTATTTTATATTTTCATTCATTAATTAATTTTAACCCAACGTTATTTTCCCCCGTTTTACACGTCCGTTTATATATATATATATTGGGCTTAGCCTTTTAAAGCCCAATTTAGCCATGCGAAAAGGGGAGGCTTATGGCGTGATTACATACACAAAAAGGGGAAGGTGAGCGTATGAACTTGCAATATGACGTTGGGAATACAAAATAGAAACTGGTGTACTTGCATAGTAGTGACATATACTTTGGTCATAAAACATAGGTGACATGAATCAAAGCATGTGAACTTGTAATTGAGATATCATTATTGACACATGAACCTATATTTTTATTTAGGCATAATGTCAAACATAAGCATGGCATAAATATTTCTAGCATAAGCATAGCATAATGTCAAACATAAGCATGGCATAAATACTTCTAGCATAAACATGGCATAATGTCAAACATAAGCATGGCATAAGTATAGTTAAATTTGTTCATGGCATAAATATTTCTAACATGAAATCATGATTCTTACTTTAGTCATGTAAACTTACAAAAGGGACTTTTTGAACCTAACCTAGCCATGTACCACATATGTCATCATATAATTCTTGTAAACAAGATAGACTTAATCATGGATTTCAATTATGCCAAATATCATTCATAGCCTAGCCATATTCATAAGTTTGCAAATAGGTTTTCTAGTACAAAAGCATGGCTTAATACATAATGCCAAATTCTCAACATAATTTCATATGGATAATAACCAAACTTGTTCCAATTACTTACAAAATGATTTATGCACAAAAATATACATCATGGTGGCATAGAAGCAAACCCCAAACTTGCATGAATTTAAATCAACTACATACATGTAGCTTCAACATGGATTACATAATTTGCGAAATATTCCAAACGTATACTTGCATAGAACTACCGCATGTAGTTCTTTATAATGAATAACGTAATCCATAAATATCCAAACGTATATAATATTTCAAATTGATAAGAACGCACAAATATGAATTACTTTATTGCCACAATTCAAGCATACAAACCAACACAATTGTTTATTCATACCAAAGTAATACTCTACTTACAATGGTGTGATGAATTCTCTAATTTAGGGATTGAAGACGCAAATTCCTTTGTTGAATTGATTTGTTTAGGTCGCTTTAAGCTTTAGAATTTTCCTCCTAATTCTCTCTCTAGTTGGCGGCTACTCTTTGTCGTTCCTCAGCAACATGGCGGCTATAATCTTATTTTTGAATGAATAGATTACGGTTTAGTCTAGGGTTGTTTATATAGAGGTTAGGAACTGATTAGGACCATTGATGTTGCTTGGATTGATCGTAGCCATTCATTTGATAGAGAGACCAATTAAAACTTGCCACCTAGCCCTAGTGACAAAGCAGACCACAGAAAATCGGCCAAACACAGACCTGGCCAGCCAGGTTGGCTGGGCTCGACCAGGTCGACCCCCCTGTCGACAGGGCTGTCGACAGCCCTGTCGACATGGGTAGCCCAGGTCGACAGCCCAGTCGACCTGGGTGGCCTAGGCGGGTGTTTATCCGCCCTGGCCCATTGGGCCCGATTTTTAATTATTTTATTCGGTTTGAATTTTAAATTTGATTCAAAACTTCCGAAGGCCATATCTTCTTCATACGGACTCCGTTTTTCGAAAACTCGGACTCGATTTCGCGTATTTTTCCGAGACGAACGCAATGGCGTATCCCGTTTCCCTTGGTTCTTTGATTTCAGATTAATTATACTTTAATTTGTTAATTTCACAGTTATAGAATTTTCGGGGTGTTACATTCTCCCCCACTTAAAAGGATTTCGTCCCCAAAATCTTCAAGTTAGGAGGAATGTATATCCTAACATCCAATCATCCATCTACTCATCCATCAAACACGAGCATCCATTGTCCTTAAAAGACTTCTAATGCTTCATGATCATATGCGAAGTGTGTGTGTACATGTACTTATCTAATGCAAAATCAGGCGGTCTACTGATTCAGTTCACCTCCTTAATGCGAATTATGTAAGTGCCATGAATCCATTATGTATGCAAATTTTCCTATTCTTGATTCTACATGAGTGCACAACCATTCAATACAAATGCAACATCCATATGACAACACATTAATGTTCAACCATATACGAATGCAAACATATATGCATATGCAATATGAAGTGACTGAGCCGATCTAAAACCTAGATTGTGTGTGTATATGCAACCACGAGCAACCACTAGCAATCACTTGCAACCACTTGTAACCATCATACATAACATGTTTCAACTACATGTTTCCATCCAAAGGTTTTCTACCTAAAAGGTACGGTCGAGGAAATATACCTAAAAGATAGATAAAAGCACAACTTAAGGAAAAGGAAAGATCAAGGATGTACCCTCGAACAGAAAAGGGTAGGCTGTACGGATTCTAGCTTCAGTTTCCCAAGTCGCGTCTCCCTCGGCGTCGCTCCACTGAACTTTGACGAGCTTGACTTCGCGGTTGCGTAGCTTCTTCACTTCCGTTCCTAAGATGCGGGTTGGAACTTTTCTTATGGTTGCTTCGCGTTCCACTTCGGCCTCTTCGAGGATATTCGGCTCTACCACTTCAGCAGACTCGTGTAGACATTTTCGGAGATGTGAAACGTGAAAAACATTGTGGACTCCAGCCAACTTCTCGGGTAGCTCTAATCTATAGGCCATTTTCCCAATTTTCTCGATGATAGGGAATGGACCTACGAACCTTGGTGCTAGCTTTCCTGTGGTTCCAAAGCGAATAACGTTTCTTAGTGGTGATACCTTGAGAAAAACTCTGTCTCCAACTTCGAATTCAAGGTCGGTCCTCCTCTTGTCGGCATAGGACTTTTGTCTGTCTTGGGCCGTCTTCATCCTTCTTCGTATTAAGTCTACTTTCTCTGAAGTCTCTCGGATCATGTCTGGTCCAAGTATGAGCTTATCCATGGACTCCCACCAACAAGTGGGCGATCGGCACGGTCTTCCATATAAAGCTTCGAAGGCCGCCATTCCGATGGTTGCTTGATAGCTGTTGTTGTAGGCAAATTCCACCAAAGGAAGGTGGTCTTCCTATGTCCCTCCGAAGTCAAGGACGCATAGCCTTAAAAGGTCTTCCAAAACTCTGTTCACTCTCTCTGTTTGGCCGTCGGTTTGGGGATGATAGGCTGTGCTCAAGCATAACTGCGTTCCTACTGCTTCTTGCAGACTCCGCCAAAACTCACTAGTGAAGATGGGGTCTCGGTCACTAACAATGCTAGACGGTATTCCATGGAGTCGAACGATTTCTTTGAGGTAAAGTGATGCTAGGGATGAGGCAGTTCTTTTACTTTTGACAGGTAAAAAGTGGGCGCTTTTAGTAAGCCTATCCACTATTACCCAAATGCTAGTGTTGCCTCTCCTAGACCTAGGCAGCCCATCGATGAAGTCCATTGAGATGCTATCCCACTTCCACTGTGGGACCTCCAGAGGATGTAGTAGTCCGCCAGGCTTTTTCTGTTCCGCCTTAACCTGTTGGCACACCATACACTTAGAAACGAACTCTGCCACGTCCTTTTTCATGTCGTTCCAGAAGAAAGTCCTTTTTATGTCTTTGTACATTTTATCTCCGCCTGGGTGTATCGTCATCTTGGAGTGATGTGCTTCCTCTAGAACCTTCTTTACTAAATCTTTTATCTGTGGGACGCATAGCCTTCCGTCTCGCCTTAGCAAACCCTTATCGTCGATGGAGTATCTGTTGAGGTGACTTGAAGTCTCACCCCTAATTAGCCTATCAATTATTTCCACAAGCTGAGGGTCTTCGCGTTGTGCTGTCCCTACTGAATCCACTAAAGTCGGGCGCACTTCGAGAGATGCTAGCAAGCCTGGTACGAAATCGGAGGAGGGCCTAAAGTCGAAGCTGGCTATAAACTCTAGGCTTTGTCTTTCAACGAACAACGGGCTTAGGGTCAATTTCTTTCGGCTCAACGCGTCTGCCACTACGTTGCCTTTGCCCGGAATATAGGAGATTTCGAAATCGTACGAGGCAAGAAACTCCATCCATCTTTGTTGCCTCAAGTTAAGATCTTTCTGCGAGAAAAGATATTTCAACGATTTATGGTCAGTGTAAAGTTCGAACTTCTCACCTAGGAGATAGTGTCGCCAAGACTTGTGTGCAAAGACGATGGCGGCTAACTCAAGATCGTGGGTTGGGTAGTTCTTTTCGTGCACTTTCAACTGCCTCCCGCCATAAGCTACTACCCTTCCTTCTTGCATTAAGATGGCGCCTAGCCCTGTCCCACATGCATCCGTATAAACAGTGAACATCTTGCTCCCATCTGGCAGCGTCAAAACTGGGGCTGTTGTAAGAGCCCTTTTCAGTCGTTGGAAAGCAAACTCGCAATCCAAATCCCAATTGAACACTAGATTCTTCTTAGTCAATTTCGTGAGCGGAGCTGAGATTTTCGCAAAATCCCTTATGAATTTTCGATAGAAACCTGCTAGTCCTAGGAAGCTTCGGACCTCAGTCGCATTCCTTGGTGTCTTCCAATCCTGTACCGCCACTACCTTCGCAGGGTCCACTGCTAACCCTTGTTTGGATACTATGTGCCCAAGGAACCTCACCTCTTCCCTCCAAAAGTGGCTTTTGGAGAACTTGGCTTTTAGTTGATGGACTCGCAAAGTTTCCATGATTGCCCTTAGGTGCTGAGCATGTTCCTCTTCACTCTTTGAGAAGATAAGGATATCATCTACGAAGACCACTACGAATTTGTTGAGGAAATCTCTAAATACCCTACTCATCAGGTCCACGAAGTAAGCAGGTGCATTTGTCAAGCCGAAAGGCATGACAAGCCATTCAAAGAAATCGTCTGGGGTTCTGAACGCCGTTTTATCGATGCTATCTTCAGCCACCCTTAGCTGATGAAAACCGGTCGCTAAATCGAGTTGGGAGAAAACAGACGCCCCTACAAGCTGGTCAAATAAATCGTCAATTCTAGGGAGAGGGTGCCTATTCTTTTTCGTTAGCTTATTGAGCTCCCTATAGTCAACACATAGACGGAGTGAACCATCCGCCTTCGTAGCGAACACCACTGGAGCGCCCCATTCTGAAATGCTCCTCCTAATGAACCCCTTTTCTAGAAGCTCTTTAATCTGTTTACTGAGCTCTTTCCTTTCTCGTGGAGCCATATGTCTAACGGGCAACGCAACGGGCTTTGCATTATCTACAAGATATATGCGGAAGTCTATTTCCCGCTTCGGAGGCAAGCCCTTCACCTCTTCAAAGACATCCGGATATTCCCGGACCACTCTAACTGATTTCAAATTTTCAACAGAGGCATCTAGCGATTCAAGATAACTAAGCATAACCGCATACGAGGGATTACAAGAAATTTCCAAAGTATTACCGAGCTGGGTTAGGAGCCTAACAACCCTTTTCTCACAATCAAGGATGGCCCCATTACTGGACAGCCAATCCATACCCAAAATCAAACCATAACACGAAAAGCCCAAAACAAAGGCACTACATTGAAATTCTACACTTAGAATAGAAATTTTCAATCCCAAACAGATCATAGACAAATGAGCTGGGCCCCCAATTGGGTTTGAAACAATTAAGGGGTCCTCTACCATACTAGTTTTTAGGTGCAGAGATTCTACTAAAGCAGACGAGATAAAGGAGTGTGATGCGCCAGAATCAAATAAAGTGCGAACGGGGTGATCATAAAGATAAACTACACTTTCTACAGAAGTATTTATACCTCGCTGCTGCAGAGGTGGCGCTTCTAGCACATGAACCTGTGCCCCTGGGGTGGATCCAGCCCTCTGCCCCTGTCCTCGTTTCTTTGGGCAGTCCTTAGCCCTATGGCCTGTCTCACCACAATAAAAGCACCCACCATTCTCCTTGGCCTTCTTTTTCCGGCAGTCCTTTACTAAGTGCCCCACTTTGCCACAGAAATTGCACTTCCTCTTCTCTTTGTTGCCTTTCCCGCCTTTCTTAAAGTCTGTCTTCTTGGGCTGCAAACCCTCTTTCTTCTTGCCCTTATCCTCTTCATTCAGCAATGCCATTTGCACCAATCTTTCATACGTGGCTCCCATGGGTATATGGGTCATGGACAAACTGTGTAATGGCTCATTCAACCCTTTGACGAAACGGAGAGCCTTCTTGTGCGGGGTGTTGACTAGGTCAAGCCCAAACCTAGCCAGCTCATCAAACTGATTCACATACTCTCTGACTGTCTTGTCCCCTTGCTTAAGAAATAAGAATTTTTCTAACTGCAAACTTCTTTCCGCATCCGAGAGAAATTTAGTCTCAAACCTTGCCCTAAAGTCCTCCCATGTCTCTACTGGTCTTTCAGCATTAGTGACTTCCCACCAGTAGGAAGCCTCACCCTTCAATAGCCACACTGCCAATTGTACTTTTTGTCTATCTTCTACCTCAAAGATGATGAATAGGTCCTCCGTTTCTTTCAGCCAATTTCTAGCTGCTACGAAGGACTCAGTTCCATGGAAATCCCTTCCTCCCATAGCTTTAAAATCTTTGCATATCTTAGCGAAAGTGTTTCCCCGAGGAGGAGGTGGAGGAAAAGGTGCCGCTGCGGCTGGATGATTTCCTTCCGCTGGGGGAGGAGGAATGGTAGGGCCTGGCTGAGTGGCCCTTGCTTCTAAGAACCGTCTAAACCAACCAGGTATTGGCACCCCTTCCGGCAAGTTAAGTTCTTGGGACATGCTGAAACAAAAAGGATAGATTCAAAACGAAGGATAAGAGATAGTACCTATGGCTTTGGGGAGTGGACTTTGCCTTTTAAAATAAAATAATATTTTTCTTTTAAAAATGCTTCTTTAAATTTCCTTTTTGAAAATAATTTTTCAAAACTTTTTATCTTATCTGGTAAACCTATGCTCTGATACCAAGTGAAACACCCCACCTCCGTTAGGGTCACTCTCAAAGGGAATGCCCTAATTTTGGTGGAGGTTTATAAGTATAAGTCACAGATATACAAGACAGATATAGGAACACATATTTGTAAACAGCGGAAAAACAACAAACTTTATTTCATAAAGTCAAGTACGTGTTACAACAACAACCTTTCCATAACATAACACTTTCATAATCTGTCTTGATTACATTATTTTAAAGAAGCATAAATAAAACATAGATAAACTGCAAAAGCCCCATAGTGGATTGTCCAAAGCCATAGTTCAAAATAGGAAATTCCAAGCAATACATTTCTCTTCTTCTTCAAGCTGGATGGTAAGGCTGGTCAAGCTGCTGTGTTCCCTCCCTGAGGACCTGGGGGGGGGGTGGGGGAACGGAAGAAAGAAGACGAAAGAAAAGTAGAGTCAGACATAAAGCCTGAGTAAGTCTAGTACTATTTTGTCTATGAATAAAGAACTGGGTGTGATAAGTATAAACAAGAAGTGGGCAAGCACTATAAACTTGGTTAAGTGGTCTAGGGTCGAATAGACCATCGTACCCCATGTTAATCTCTGAACCCATATAAACTAGTTTCCAATTTGCACACCATAATCAGGGTGATGTGATCCATTCTATGATGATCGGCTCTTACTCGCATAGTTACATGTGTCTTACGGCCCCCGATGTTGTAGTTACCTATGCTGGTCCCACCATGGGGTGTATCAAGTCCCATAGTGCCAACCCGACACAACCTTAGAGTGCACAGGTTTGTTACTGGTGTCCAGTGCCTTATTTTTCTGCGCCGGAGTGTGTGCACGCCCGCACTCCGTTAGAACCTACACTGCTACACCACCGCCGTCGCTTTGACCTCTTACAATCAGCCCAGTAATCGTGCCCCACCCTGCCTAGTTTCAGGGTATCCTGATACACCTTTTAGGGTTACTGCTGAAAAGGGTCCCCCGTTACTAGGTTTTCTATCTCTAGCCAACATGCTAAGTTGGTTAAGTGTTTTCTAACCTAACCCCCACCAGTCCGTTTAGTTTAGCATGTTCCATTTTGATTAAGTCTTTAGTTCACTTAATCCTAACAATCCTGACTCAGCCTTAATTGTCTTATTAAGGCCCTGACCTCTCACATTAGACAGGTATTGTTGTGGCTGCCTGTTGCCGGTTGGTTCCGGGCAGTCTTACGCCACAACTTAGTCTAACCTCGGGTCCTTATTAGGCTCCATGTTTAACCTCCCACATTGGATAGGTATTGTTGTGACTACTGGACAGTCGGGCGGTTCCGGGCAGGTTTACATCACAACTCAATCCAACCTCGGGTTAAACACATCGTATGTTCTACATTTACATATTTTGTCATTCTTCTTTATTTCTTATATGTAAATATTTGCGGCCCATTATTAAGTTAATGGTGTAAAGGTTACACCAATCATGGGCCCAACCCATACTTGAATTTGGGCCCTTCTATTTTATATTTTCATTCATTAATTAATTTTAACCCAACGTTATTTTCCCCCGTTTTACACGTCCGTTTATATATATATATTGGGCTTAGCCTTTTAAAGCCCAATTTAGCCATGCGAAAAGGGGAGGCTTATGGCGTGATTACATACACAAAAAGGGGAAGGTGAGCGTATGAACTTGCAATATGACGTTGGGAATACAAAATAGAAACTGGTGTACTTGCATAGTAGTGACATATACTTTGGTCATAAAACATAGGTGACATGAATCAAAGCATGTGAACTTGTAATTGAGATATCATTATTGACACATGAACCTATATTTTTATTTAGGCATAATGTCAAACATAAGCATGGCATAAATATTTCTAGCATAAGCATAGCATAATGTCAAACATAAGCATGGCATAAATACTTCTAGCATAAACATGGCATAATGTCAAACATAAGCATGGCATAAGTATAGTTAAATTTGTTCATGGCATAAATATTTCTAACATGAAATCATGATTCTTACTTTAGTCATGTAAACTTACAAAAGGGACTTTTTGAACCTAACCTAGCCATGTACCACATATGTCATCATATAATTCTTGTAAACAAGATAGACTTAATCATGGATTTCAATTATGCCAAATATCATTCATAGCCTAGCCATATTCATAAGTTTGCAAATAGGTTTTCTAGTACAAAAGCATGGCTTAATACATAATGCCAAATTCTCAACATAATTTCATATGGATAATAACCAAACTTGTTCCAATTACTTACAAAATGATTTATGCACAAAAATATACATCATGGTGGCATAGAAGCAAACCCCAAACTTGCATGAATTTAAATCAACTACATACATGTAGCTTCAACATGGATTACATAATTTGCGAAATATTCCAAACGTATACTTGCATAGAACTACCGCATGTAGTTCTTTATAATGAATAACATAATCCATAAATATCCAAACGTATATAATATTTCAAATTGATAAGAACGCACAAATATGAATTACTTTATTGCCAAAATTCAAGCATACAAACCAACACAATTGTTTATTCATACCAAAGTAATACTCTACTTACAATGGTGTGATGAATTCTCTAATTTAGGGATTGAAGACGCAAATTCCTTTGTTGAATTGATTTGTTTAGGTCGCTTTAAGCTTTAGAATTTTCCTCCTAATTCTCTCTTTAGTTGGCGGCTACTCTTTGTCGTTCCTCAACAACATGGCGGCTATAATCTTATTTTTGAATGAATAGATTAGGGTTTAGTCTAGGGTTGTTTATATAGAGGTTAGGAACTGATTAGGACCATTGATGTTGCTTGGATTGATCGTAGCCATTCATTCGATAGAGAGACCAATTAAAACTTGCCACCTAGCCCTAGTGACAAAGCAGACCACAGACAATCGGCCAAACACAGACCTGGCCAGCCTGGTTGGCTGGGCTCGACCAGGTCGACCCCCCTGTCGACAGGGCTGTCGACAGCCCTGTCGACATGGGTAGCCCAGGCCGACAGCCCAGTCGACCTGGGTGGCCTAGGCGGGTGTTTATCCGCCCTGGCCCATTGGGCCTGATTTTTAATTATTTTATTCTGTTTGAATTTTAAATTTGATTCAAAACTTCCGAAGGCCATATCTTCTTCATACGGACTCCGTTTTTCGAAAACTCGGACTCGATTTCGCGTATTTTTCCGAGACGAACGCAATGGCGTATCCCGTTTCCCTTGGTTCTTTGATTTCAGATTAATTATACTTTAATTTGTTAATTTCACAGTTATAGAATTTTCGGGGTGTTACATTATATGTATATTTGTTGCAATGTTGATTTGTTTTGTGATTGCGATGAAACATTGAATTGGATTGTGTATTCATGTTTGTCAAAATTTAGTATATACAATAAAAACCATACTTTTGTTGTATATATAGAATGTATAATATTCATGTGTGTCAAAATTTGCGTATAAAATAAAAATCATACTGTTATTGTCATATTGATTACAATGAAAAGAAATGTTTTTATTGTCATATTGATTACAATAAAAAGAATAGATTTAAAAGACACATTTTATCGTCATTTTAGGTACAATAAAAGAGAAGAATTTAAAATCATCATTTGTTCATTATAAAATAGTTGAAAACAAAATCATCACTTTGGTTAGTATAAAACAGATGAAAGCAAACATATCCTTTTGTTGTGACAAAGGATTTCAAAACAAAGTATATCATCTTTGTTGTAACCAAAGAGTGAAACAAAATTATCAATTTTTGTTTAAACTTAGTTTGAAACAAAAATGTTCATTTTATCAAGATAGTTTTATTAAACAAAAATCATACATTTTTGTCAGATTAGAAAGATGGAATTAAAATGATCATTTTGTCAAAACATAAGAATTGAAATAAAAAGATACATTTCTGTTAAAACATGTTAGTTGAAACGAAATTAACATTTGTGTTAAAACATGTTAGTGAAACAAAAATAACATTTTTAATTAGAATATTTTTGTGGAAATAAAAAATAACATTTTTAGTTAGAATATTTTTGTGAAAACAAAAATAACATTTTTGGTTAGAATATTTTTGTGTAGAATAGAAAATAACATTTTTGTTATAAATGTTACACTAGAATTGTTAACCATGTTAAAACACAGTTCAAAACATCGGGTCGGTCCATTTTCTTCAGAACAGTTTGGGTCGATCAGTTTCAATGGACCGGGCAGTCGGTTTCTTCAGAGGAGCCAGGTCGGGTCGGCCAGTAACGAAGAACCGGATCGGTCAGTTGGTCACAACGGATCGGTCCATAGAGAAATGCATGGTCCCGTCATCAACCTTGTACGAGGAAAGCGCTAGCATGCACAGTATTCATGCATTAAAGAATGACGTGGCATCTACTTAAGTGTATGTACATATTGCATAAACACAAGCCTTCAACATGACAAGGTTTCATAATGGATGACACATCAGACAAAAGATGCAAGGCCATTCAAGAATGCGTCAACAACATAAACAAACAAAGGTGATCGTCATAAGTAAAAAGGCTACAACATCATCTTAAGTTTTGTCGGGTGCTAAAATGTATAACTGGGTCGGGGTATAATAGAAAAGGCAGAGACTTCATAGAACAAACTGGATCGGGACCTTGAATAAAAAGGTTCTGCATTAAATAAAAGGAGGCGTTATCATTTCTCTAACAGCTATGAACACGTGAATTTGTACAGTTGAAAGTATAACAGAAAAGGCGGTGGCATAAATTATGAATAAACTGGATCGGGTCGAGATGTAAAGTAAGCTGGCTTGGGCCGGGTATAACATGAAAGCCGGTTGGTCCTATTCCTTAACAACGTGGTACAAATGATGGTATTTAAACCAGTGGCATTTCTGTAATTAAATCTACCCCGAGCCAAACTATGCCCGATCCAAACTACGCCTGAGCCAAACTGCCCCGATCCAAACTACACAGCAGTGGCAGAACCATAAATATTGGACCATGACAGCTGTACACAGTTGTAAAGTGGACCGGTGGAATTTCTGTAAATAATGTTTAGCCCGAGCTAGATCTACGCCCGATCCAAATTCCACACTCCGTAATTATGAAACTGCCACTACCTTTAAACTTCTTCTATAAATAGCTCCTTGCTCCACAATACAAGGGACCGATTTCTTGACCCCGAAGGGTTGCCTAAACAATTCCTACACCTCTCTAAAAGCTTCAAAAACGTCATTACTGGCTTCCTAACTTTACTCAATCATTCTTCAACATGAAGATCAAATCAGTCCAATTCTCCATCCAAAGTTGATCTAACTCAATTCAAATGCTCATTAATCGCTGTCAATTCTCTCTAAAAATCCGGATCTAGCTCAAACTTCATCATGAAATCAAAGAGAAGCATCTACATGCTAAAGTGATCAACGATCCACACCTCCTCCGTCATAAAGCTAAAAATTTCAACAATTTCTTGCCGAGTTCAAGCGTAGTTAGATCATGACAAATGAGAGAAGTGAGAAATGAATGTATGAAAGATTTCATGTATATTGTAAAGCAAAGATTCCGTAATGAGAAGTGATTAAAAAGTGGACGTAGATTCACATTGAATCGAACCACTATAAAATCCCGTGTCCTTTACTTGTTTTTCTTCATTTATTTTGCGATTGTGCCCCTTTTATTTTCTAACCATAATTGGTGAAGTGTGATTTCACTCCCTTGGTGTTGATTCCAATTTTGAGATCAACATTTGGCGCCCATCGTGGTGCCGTGTTCGCATCTCCTTCCTTTACATTGAAGTTTTCAGCTTACTACTACCATAGACTCCGCAAATCTAAGATCTAGGCCAATCGACGAATTATCATCAAAATTTAAGGCCTTATTTGAGATCATGGCGAAGTCTAAGAAGACCACTAGCAATGTCGTTGAAGAAGGCGACAATGTTGCTAATCACGAAACTACTCCACTCACCAACCGATTTGAAGGTGGGAAAATTCAATATCCGGGGCAGGAGAGAATTAGACGCCGTCGTCGCTAACTTGAGTCAACGCATGGAAGCCTCCAATAAAGCTTTAATATATGCTAATAAAACTCTTGTTGATGCTCATCAAGCCTTGATGGATAAAGTGAGCGCTCTCCTAAATGCTCTAGCAAATCCCGCTCCTCCTCCGAAGATCCATGTCAACCTTGAAGAAAATGCAAATTCATCGGCCTCTGATCCTCATAATGATAACATGGAAGGATTTGTTGGCGAAGACGATGCCAATGTCGAAGACTCAAAAATGAAAGCTAAAAACCACTATGATCGAAATAACCGACGAGTTGCAAGTCCCATTAAGGGGGTACCTTCGCATAGTGGAAGTAAAAGACCCGGATCACCTAAACGTGATTGCTCTCCATGACAAGCATCCGGATAAAAGATCGAGGTCCGCTCTCCGGAACAACACAACTCGAAGGAATATATCACGGATGTGGTAAAGCAAATCATGAAAGACAACATGCCTCGCAAGGATAGTGAAAGGAAATGGGACTTCTCTCTCGATAAGAACCCATTTACAAAGGGGATTCGCAAGGCCGAATTCCCCAAAAAAATCACTCATCCTACTTTACCTCCGTATAATGGAAATTCTGATCTGAATCACTTCCTATACAAATATGAATGGTATATGAATGGAGCTAAATCAACGGACTAGATCAAATGTTTGTGCTTCCCTCTCTATCTAAAAGGCGTTGCATCGTTATGGTTCACAAGGCTCCCATCCAAATCCATTAACCAATTTGATGATTTGATCATGAAATGCAAAGAGCAGTTCAGGCTGCAAGCTACAAAGGCTAAGGACGTTATTTCTCTTACATCAATGAAACAGAAACCGGGAGAATCTGTCAAAGCTTTCCTCAAAAGATTCGATGTTGCTGTATCTGAAGTAGGGAATCCTGAACCTCGCATGATTTTAATGTCTCTAGTCGGCGCTATAGACGAGAAGAGCAAATTTGGTAAATGGATTAAAATGAAAGAGCCAAGCACACTCGAGAAATTCTATAAAAAAGCCGAGGAGTACATGAGAGTCGAAATTGGTCCAGTACCTCTTCAGATTATTGAAGCCAACCCGCTCCTTGAAGCTCCCAAAAATGCTGCTGCCCAGAATAATCAGAATAACACTCAGGGGCTGAAGCACGCCAACGATGGGAACGGCAACAAAGCTAATAAGAAGTCTCGCCTTTTCAACTCATCAGAGCTGACACCTTGGAATGACGCTGCTGAAAATATCTATCTTGCAACAAAGAATTCTGAAGAGTATGCAGAGCCAAATCCGATAAGGATAAGCGATAATGCAACAAACTCAGGAAAATTCTGCAGATTTCACAACCAGCCTGGTCCTAACACTAATGACTGTCGACACCTGAAAAACCTCATTGAGGAGTTGATCAGGAAAAACAGGCTACAACCAGTATGTAAAGAATCTGCAAGCCATGAATCCTTCTACAACTCCTTAGAGACAATGGGCATACAATGATCAGTTTGGTCCAAGCAACGTAGCTTCTGCTCAAATCATGCCAAGGCTTATCATCAACTAATAACCGTTGATTGGGTTCCAAACTCAATGTGTAACACCCCACATCCGTTAAGGTCGCTCACAAAGGGAATGCCTTAACTTCAATGGAGCATTATGGGTACTGGAACAGAAATATTACAAGACAGACATATATAAAACAGCGGAAAGTAAAGTAGAAGTACTTCAAATCATTTATTAAATAGAATTGTTTACAATAAAAGCCCATCAACTTCCAATACCCAAATACATAGCTAAAATATATGTCTTGCTTAAAAACAAAGAAGCATGAAAATAATTTGTAGTATTCCCCAATAAAGCAAAGCAAGCCATAGCCAAGAGAAATCCAAGCAGTATATGAAAGAGCCTTGGAGCTTGGTAAGATCCGAACTAAGCTGTATTCCCACCCTGCGAACCTGGGGGGGGGGGGGGGAACGAAAGAAAAAGAGGCAAAACAAACTGGGTCATTCATAAAAACTGAGTAAGTCCTAGTGGCTTTCAGCATAAAAACAGGTAAAGATAACATGGCATGAATAAACTGAAAGTAAACATAGGTTTGACGACAAGATAAGCTACAGGCACAATAACTAAGAATAACATCATAGGATTTCTGTCATGTATAACATTGCAAGGTTCCCATTCAAGATGAACTAAGTATAGTTTCGCAAGATTTCTATCAAGCATCGCAAGATTTCTCTGCTTTAGCATTAAAATGATATCTATTTGCTCTGCACCACCTAACTAGTGTCCCAACTAGCAATCTATATAAAATCATAACGTGATCCCGATCCCCGAAATTAAGGTTGCTTTCACGTGTACATCTATGTTATTACCTAGATCTAATCTAGGTTTTTCTATCGAGCGCTTCCTAGATTAAACCAGGATTTATGCCACCTAGGTACAACCTAGGGATTATGCAACCTATTGAACGCTTCTCGGATTTAGGGTTTATGCCACCTAGGTCCAACCTAGGGATTATGCTACCTATGTGTGTCATACGGCCCCCAATGATTGTAGATACCTATGCTGGTCCCACCATGGGGTGTATCAAGACCCATGGTGGTGGCCCGACGCAATTCTAGAATACATAGGTTATACTACTGGTGCCCCCAATGCCCTGTTTGTCTGCTCCGAAGTGTGTGCACGCCCGCACTCCATTAGAACCTACACTATTGCACCCACCGCCGTTGCTTTGACCTCTTACAATCAGCCCAGTAATCGTGCCCCACCCTGCCTAGTTTCAGGGTACCGTTAATACCTGATTTGGGTTACTACTGAAATGGGTCCCCGTTACTAGGGTTTCCTACTGGTTAAGCGTATGGACCTATATATACAGATATTACCCACCTTCTCATGATGTACTTAACCCACCGATTCAAGCGTGCTTATTAATGGTTAAGTTTGTGGGCCTATATTTACTAATATTACCCACCAACCCGATATGTACTTAACCATCTCCGTCCATTACGTTAAGTTGGTTAAGTGTTTTCTCTTGTTTTACTTAACCCTACCATACATCATGTTATATTGGTTAAGTGTTGTTCCTTGTGTTACTTAAACCCTACCGCAAGCCTTGTTATACTGGCTAAGTGTTCTCCCTTGTGTTAACTTAACCCCACCGCATGTCATGTCATATTGGTTAAGTGTACATTGACCTAGCCCACCTACTTATCATGTTGTCACGATTAAGTGTTACCCTCTGTTGTTACTTGACCTTACCACGCATCACGTTATATTGGTTAAGTGCATGTTAACTTAACCCCATCCACCAGTCATATTATAATGGTTAAGTGTTACCCTCGTGTGTTTACTTAACCCTACCACGCATCAGGTTATATCGATTGGGTGTTATCAACCTATTCAAGTTAGGCCAACCCATCCGCTAGTCAAGTTATAACGGTTAAGTGTCATTAGCCTAGCCACGTTACTTAACCCACCCATTCATATCATATTGGTTGAGCCTACATTTATAAGTTTTACATGTTCTTAACTCATACCGGTTAGGTCCACATTTATATGTCAAATTTCCATGTCATCCCACCTAACCCTCTAACCATACCCACATCTTATTATGGTTAGTATTCCTTAATTCATTCATTATGACGAACGAATCATGACCTCTCACATTAGACCGTGCATTTTGTGGCCGCTGGATTTGCCGGGCGGTTCCGGGCAGATTTATACCACAAACTGGGTCTAACCTCGTGTCATAAACCGTTACGCCTACAATTCGGCCTTCGACCTCTCACATTAGACTGACACTTTGTGGCTACTGGATTTGTCGGGCGGTTCCGGGCAGATTTACACCACAAACTGAGCCTAACCTCGTGTCAAAGGTTCATTAATGGTTGTATTCCACCCAAAACCCCAATATCGGTTCATGTGTTTAACAGATAGAAATGTTCATGATTCACGTTTTTGCCCTAAAACGTATTCCCAAATTATTATCATAATTCACTATAAGGTTATGCCAAGTTATACCTTTTATTTACAATACATGCCAATTACCCAAAACCCAACTTAGGCGCTTTCATATTAAATATTTACCAAGTCATAGATTTTCATATATGTTTCCATTCCAAATTTCCCATAATCAACATATGCCCAAGTTCTAGATTACATGTAAATTTTACATATGCCCAATTCGTACCAAATTTACATATGTCCAATTTATGTCGTTTTAAATGTATGCCAATTTTATACCATTTTACCATATCAAGTTCTAGCCAAAATTACATGTATCAAGTTTCACACCCAATAAACCCAAATCATGATTCATGATGTAGTTATCCCAAACTATAATCTTTTTATTACAGTACATGTCAGTTGCCCAAGTTCATAATACATGTTTATGCTAACTATCAAGTTTACGATTGCTTTCATGTTCAAATTCCCAATTCTACATATGCCTAATTAATATAAGCCCAATCTGTTGATTTAATTTTCATAGTCCCAAACTCGTGATTTAATTTACATGCCAATTCATGTATGCCCAAACTTGCAATTTCAATTATATTGACAATACCCAAATTTCAAATTTCATGTTATGCCATCAATTTTACCAAACATATATATATCCAATATAGACAACATTCCCATATTTCCCCGTATTCAATCGTACGCACATCGCGGTTTAGGCCTAGGTCCGAAATTGACCAAGGTTCATCAAAAGAAAATAAATAGGGGAAGGTAGAATTTGCATAAAAATAAGACCAGAGAGAAAAACATCATCATAGGCATGAAGATTACAACTTGATAATAATATCAACATGAATTGAGAAAACTGATTTACAATAAGCTGAATAGATCATAGGCTTGACATGAAAATTAGAATAGAAAAGTCCTAAAACTCAAGATTCAAGAAGCAATAGATCTGAATCAATAAACATACTTAAATCCAATTCCACTTTATTCCATGGCCATATTACAATTAAATGTTTAAATCTAAAAACAACTAGAACTTACAGAGCATGGCTAATGAATTAAGAACTGAATCTGTAGTAAAAATGTCACGGCGTTGTGAATTTATTGTATTGAATCATTGTAGAAGCCATGTTCTTTGAATTGATTTGAGTTTGAATGTTTGTACTTCGATTTGGAGACGGCGGCCATGGTTCAAGAGGAATTTTAGCAGCATAATGGTGTAAGAATGATTTGATATAAATTAGGTTAGGTCTAAGGTTGTTTTTATAGGTGTAGAAACTAGTTTAGGCCCTTAGATTAACCCTAGAATCAATCCGGACCGTCAAAACACGTCTCAGGCTTCAAAAATGAGTTCTGGGTCAAACCAGGCCGACCTATAAGGGAGGGAGGTTGTAACACCCCGTGTATTCTATAACAGTGAAATTCAAAAATTAAAGTATAATTAATTTCAAATCAAATAATTAAGGGAAATGGGATATGCCATTGCGTTCGTCTCGGAATTCTGCTTGGGATAGAGTCTGAGTTTGCGTAAAACGGACTACGTATGAAGAAGATATGGCCTCCGGAAGTTTCAGAATTCAGTTTAAAATTCAAATAGACAAAAACAGCTCAGAAAACAAATTCAGAATTCAAAAATCGGGCCGGATTGGCCAGGGCGGGAATTTTCCCGCCCAAGGCACCCAGGTCGACTGGGTAGTCGACCTGGGCTACCCAGGTCGACTGGGTAGTCGACCTGGGGCACCCAGGTCGACTACATAGTCGACGTGGGGGTCGACTGGGTAGTCGACCTGGCCCCTGAGCCAGGTCGAACCCAGCCCCTCCTGGCTGGCCTGGTCTGTGCTTGGCCAAATTTCTGAGTCTTGCCTTGTCACTAGGGCTAGGTGTCAGCTCCTGATTGGTCTCTCCTTCAAACGAACGGCTGATATTCATCATAGCTCCATCGATGGTCCTAATCAACTCACAAACTCTATAAAAAGGACCTAAGACTCCACCTAATTCACACAAACAAAAATGAATATGAGACCGTCATGCTGCTGAGGAAAGATTAGGAATAGCCGTCAAAATTGAGAGACAATTAGGAGACAATTCGAAAGCTTAAAGCAACGTCAATTAAATGAAAACAACGCCTACAACAAAGGATAGCATCTCCAAATTCAGAATTCAGATTCCTAAATTGAAGATTCGTCATACGTTGTAAGTAGAGTGCTATTTCGATGTGAATAAATAATTGTGTTTGATTTGTGTAAAATGAGAAATAGAATTGTATTTGATTTATGGTGATAATAATCCATATTTGTATGTTGCTTTGATTCTAAACGATTTGGGATGTTGTAGTATCACGATTGGATATTCGCAAGTATGTGATTCATGATGGAAGTTAACAACTACATGTTTGTGGTAGTTTAATTGAGATTCATGCAAGTATGTGATTCGCTATTATGCCAAAATAATATATATTATAATCGCTTTTAGTGTAGTTGGATCCATTTGGGTATTATGACTTATGTGAATTTATGTTAGAATTGGCATCATGATTCAAGTGTAAAACCATACTTTTGTATTAGAGACAAAAGTAAGCATCTTTGTGAATTTGTGTTGACTCTATGAACATGACTAAACTATGCTTGGTGTTATGCCTAATTGAAAAACCTATTTTAGGCCTATGTTGTTATCAAAATCATATGATAATATATGTGACACATAGCTAAGTTAGATTTACATTCCAATGGCAAGTTTATATGAATAGATCAAAAACCATGATTTCATGTTTAGGTATGTTTATGCCATGATTTTATGAATAGATCAAAACCCATGATTTCATGTTTAGGTATGTTTATGCCATGATTATATGCTATTACAATGCAAGTTCACAAGTGCCAAACTTATGTTAATTAGTTCGCTATGTTGCAAGTTCATGCGTTCACACTCCCCTTTTTATGTTACTTAGAATATATAAACACCATGTTATAAGCCTCCCCTTTTTCATGTGGCTAAGTTGGGTTTAAATGTTAAACCCAACATATGTTATATTGTAGCGAACGTATAAAACGGGGGTAATGACGATTGGGTTAAAATATAGGACATATGTGTCGGCATGTTTGACGCATGCCAACAACCTTGAAAAAACAATTAAGTGGTATAAATCAATTTTACCCAATAAAGATGATTTTGAATAATGGGCCGCAAATATTTACATATAAAAAGAAAAGAGACAAAATATGTAAATTTAGAAAATACGATGTGTTTAACCCGAGGTTGGATTGAGTTGTGATGTAAACCTGCCCGGAACTGCCCGGCTATCCAGTAGTCACAACAATACCTATCCAATGTGGGTGGTTAAACACGGAGCCCAATAAGGACCCGAGGTTAGACTGAGTTGTGGCGTAAGACTGCCCGGACCTAACCGGCAACAGGCAGCTACAACAATACCTGTCTAATGTGAGAGGTCGAGGCTTTAATAAGACAATTAAGGCTGAGTCAGGATTGATAGGATTAAGTAAATTGAATTAATACTTAATCAAAATGGAACATGCTAAACTATACAGACTGATTGGGGGTTAGGTTTACAAAACACTTAACCAACCTAGCATGTTGGCTAGAAATAGAAAACCTAGTAGCGGGGGGACCCTTTTCAGCAGTAACCCTACAAGGTGTATCAGGATGCCCTGAACTAGGCAGGGTGGGGCACGATTACTGGGCTGACTGTAAGTGGTCAAATCGACGGCGGTGGTGCAGCAGTGTAGGTTCTAACGGGGTGCGGGCGTGCACACACTCCGGCGCAGAAAAATAAGGCACTGGGCACCAGTAGTATACCTGTGCATTCTAGAAATTGTGTCGGGCCACCACCATAGGACTTGATACACCCCATGGTGGGACTAGCATAGGTAACTACAACATCGGGGGCCGTAAGACACATGTAACTATGCGATTAGGAGCCGATCATTAGAAACGAATCACTTCACCCTGATTATGGGGTGCTTGTTGGGAACTAGTTTATATGAATGCAGAGATTAATATGGGGTACGATAAGTATATTCGACTCTAGACAACTTAACTTAGTTTATGGTGCTTTCCCATTTCCAGTTTATACTTATCATACCCAGTTCTTTATTCATAGACTGGATAGTCCTAGACTTACTCAGGCTTTATGTCTGACTCTACTTTTCTTTCGTCTTCTTCTCTTTCGTTCCCCCCCTCCCCCCCCCCCCCAGGTCCACAGGGAGGGAATACCGCAGCTTGACCAGTTTTCACATCCAGCTTGAAGAGAAAGAATGTATTGCTTGGATCTTTTTCGTTTTGGACTATGGCTTTGGACAGCAATTATGGGACTTATGCAGTTTACTTATGTTTTTATGCTTCTTTAAATAATGTAATCAAGACAGTTATGAAGATGTTATTTTTTTGGAAGTATTGTAAGACAAATTATGACATGGTTTGTGTAACACGTATTTTGTTGGAAAAAAAAATTGCTATTGTTTTCCGCTGTTCAAAAATATGTGTATTTATATCTGTCTTGTGTATCTGTGACTTATACTTATAAACCTCCACCAAAATTAGGGCATTCCCTTTAAGAGTGACCCTAAGGAGGTGGGGTTTTTCACTTGGTATCAGAGCATAGGTTTACCAGATAACATAAAAAGTTTTGAAAATTTATTTTCAAAAGAAAATTTAAAGATGCATTTTTAAAGATAAAATATTATTTTATTTTAAAAAGGCAAAGTCCCCCAAAGCCATAGGTACTATCTTTTATCCTTCGTTTTGAATCTATCCTTTTTGTTTCAGCATGTTCAAAGAACTTAACTTGCCAGAGGGTGTACCAATACCTGGTTGGTTTAGACGATTTTTAGAAGCAAGCGCCAATCAGCCAGGTCCCACTGTTCCTCCTCCTCCAGCTGCAGGAAATCATCCAGCTGCAGCAGCACCTCTTCCTCCACCTCCTCCGCGGGGAAATACTTTTGCTAAGATATGTAAAGATTTTAAAGCTATGGGAGGAAAGGACTTTCATGGAACTAAGTCCTTCGTGGTAGCCAGGAATTGGCTGAAGGAAACCGAGGACTTATTCGTCATCTTTGAGGTAGAAGATAGGCAGAAGGTACAACTGGCAGTATGGCTACTTAAAGGCGAGGCTTCCTACTGGTGGGAAGTCACCAATGCAGAAAGACCAGTGGAAACATGGGAGGACTTTAGGGAAAGGTTCGAGGATAAATTTCTCTCAGAAGCTGAAAGGAATCTTCAGTTGGAAAAATTCTTATTTCTTAAGCAAGGGAATATGACAGTCAAAGATTATGTTAACCAGTTCGATCAGCTGGCTAGGTTCGGACTGGACCTAGTCAACACCCCGCACAAGAAGGCTCTCCGCTTTGTCAAGGGTTTGAATGAGCCATTACAGAGTTTGGCCATGACCCATATACCCATGGGAGCTACGTATGAAAGGTTGGTGCAGATGGCATTGCTGAACGAAGAGGATAAGGGCAAGAAGGAGACAAAGGCAGAAAGCTCTCAAGGGAAGAAAGAGGGTTTGCAGCCTAAGAAGACAGACTTTAAGAAGGGCGGGAAAGACAACAAAGAGAAGAGGAAGTGTAATTTCTGTGGCAAAGTGGGGCACTTAGTGAAAGATTGCCGGAAAAAGAAGGCCAAGATGAATGGTGGGTGCTTTTCTTGCGGTGAGACAGGCCACCTGGCTAAGGATTGCCCAAAGAAGCGAGGGCAGGGGCAGAGGGTTGGATCCACCGCAGGGGCACAAGTTCATGCGCTAAAAGCGCCACCTCTGCAGCAGCAAGGTATAAATACTTCTGTAGAAAGTGTAGATTATCTTTATGATCACCCAGTTTGCACTTTATTTGATTCTGGCGCATCACACTCCTTTATCTCATCTGCTTTAGTAGAATCTCTGCACCTAGAAACTAGAATGGTAGAGGACCCCTTAATTGTTTCAAATCCAATTGGGGGCCTAGCTTATTTATCTATGATCTGTGTGGGATTGAAAATTTCTATTCTAAGCGTAGAATTTAAATGTAGTGCCTTTGTTTTGGGCTTTTCGGGATATGGTTTGATTTTGGGCATGGATTGGCTATCCAGTAATGGTGTCATCCTGGATTGTGAGAAAAGGGTGGTTAGGCTTCTGACCCAACTCGGTAACACTATGGAAATTACTTGTAATCCCTCGTATGCGGTTATGCTTAGTTATCTTGAATCGCTAGATGCCTCTGTCGAAAGTTTGCAATCGGTTAGAGTGGTCCGGGAATATCCGGATGTCTTCGAAGAGGTAAAGGGATTACCTCCGAAGCGGGAGATAGACTTCCGCATATATCTTGTAGATAATGCAAAGCCCGTTGCGTTGCCCGTTAGACACATGGCTCCACGGGAAAGGAAAGAGCTCAGTAAACAGATTAATGAGCTTCTAGAGAAGGGGTTCATTAGAAGGAGCATTTCAGAATGGGGCGCTCCAGTGGTGTTCGCTACAAAGGCGGATGGTTCACTCCGTCTATGTGTTGACTATAGGGAGCTCAACAAGCTAACGAAAAAGAATAGGCACCCTCTCCCCAGAATTGACGATCTGTTTGATCAGCTTGTAGGAGCGTCTGTTTTCTCCCAACTCGATTTAGCGACCGGATTTCATCAGCTAAGGGTGGCTGAAGATAGTATCGATAAGACAGCATTCAGAACCCCAGACGGCTTCTTTGAATGGCTTGTCATGCCTTTCGGCTTGACAAACGCACCCGCTTACTTCGTGGACCTAATGAGTAGGGTGTTAAGAGATTTCCTCAATAAGTTCATAGTGGTCTTCATAGACGATATCTTGATCTTCTCAAAGAATGAAGAAGAGCATGCTCAGCACCTAAGGGCAATCATGGAAACTCTGCGAGTCCATCAGCTAAAAGCCAAATTCTCCAAATGCCACTTTTGGAGAGAAGAAGTGAGGTTCCTTGGGCACATAGTATCCAAAGAAGGGTTAGCTGTAGACCCGGCTAAGGTAGTAGCGGTGCAGGACTGGAAGACACCAAAGAACGCAACAAAAGTCCGAAGCTTTCTCGAGCTAGCAGGCTTCTATCGGAAATTCATCAGAGACTTTGCAAAGACATCAGCTCCGCTCACAAAGCTGACCAAGAAGAATCTAGTGTTCAATTGGGACTTGGATTGCGAATTTGCTTTCCAACGACTAAAAAGGGCTCTTACAATAGCCCCAGTTTTGACGTTGCCAGATGGAAGCAAGATGTTCACAGTTTATACAGATGCATGTAGGACAGGGCTAGGTGCTGTCTTGATGCTAGAAGGGAGGGTAGTAGCTTATGGTGGAAGGCAATTGAAAGTGCATGAAAAGAACTACCCGACCCACGATCTTGAATTAGCTGCCATCATTTTTGCACTCAAGTCTTGGCGACACTATCTCCTAGGTGAGAAGTTCGAACTTTACACTGACCATAAATCGTTGAAATATCTTTTCTCGCAGAAAGATCTTAACTTGAGGCAACAGAGATGGATGGAGTTTCTTGCCTCGTACGATTTCGAGATCTCCTACACTCCGGGCAAAGGTAATGTAGTGGCAGACGCATTGAGCCGAAAGAAACTAACCCTAAGCCCACTGTTTGTTGAAAGATAAAGCCTAGAGTTTATAGCCAGCTTTGACTTTAGGCCCTCCTCTGATTTTGTACCGGGTTTGCTAGAATCTCTCGAAGTACGCCCGACTTTAGTGGATGCAATAGGGACAGCACAACGCGAAGACCCTCAGCTTGTGGAGACGATTGATAGGCTCATTAGGGGTGAGACTTCAAGTCACCTCAGCAGATACTCCATCGACGACAAGGGTTGGCTAAGGCGAGACGGAAGACTATGCATCCCACAGACAAGGGATTTAGTAAAGAAGGTTCTCGAGGAAGCATATCACTCCAAGATGACGATACACCCAGGCGGGGATAAAATGTACAAGGACATAAAGAGAACTTTCTTTTGGAACGACATGAAGAAGGACGTGGCAGATTTCGTTTCTAAGTGTATGGTGTGCCAACAGGTTAAGGCGGAACAGAAAAAGCCTGGCGGTCTGCTTCATCCTCTAGAGGTCCCGCAGTGGAAGTGGGATAGCATCTCAATGGACTTCATTGATGGGCTGCCTAGGTCTAGAAGAGGCAACACTAGCATTTGGGTAATAGTGGATAGGCTTACTAAAAGCGCCCACTTCTTACCTGTCAAGAGTAAAAGAACTGCCTCATCCCTAGCATCTCTTTACCTCAAGGAAATTGTTCGACTCCATGGAATACCATCTAGCATTGTTAGTGACCGAGACCCTATCTTCACAAGTGAGTTTTGGCGGAGTCTGCAAGAAGCGGTAGGCACACAGTTATGCTTAAGCACAGCCTATCATCCCCAAACCGACGGCCAGACAGAAAGAGTGAACAGAGTTTTGGAAGACCTTTTAAGACTGTGCGTCCTTGACTTCGGAGGGACGTGGGAAGACCATCTTCCTTTGGTGGAATTTGCCTACAACAACAACTACCAAGCAACCATCAGAATGGCGCCCTTCGAAGCTTTATATGGAAGACCGTGTCGATCGCCCACTTGTTGCTGGGAGTCTACTGACAAGCTCATACTTGGACCAGATATGATCCGAGAGACTTTAGAAAAAGTAGACTTAATACGGAGAAGAATGAAGACAACCCAAGATAGACAAAAATCCTACGCCGACAAGAGGAGGACCGACCTTGAATTTGAGGTTGGGGACAGAGTTTTTCTTAAGGTATCTCCGCTAAGGAACGTTGTTTGTTTTGGAACCACAGGAAAGCTAGCACCAAGGTTCGTAGGACCGTTTCCTATCATCGAGAAAATTGGGAAAATGGCCTATAGATTAGAGCTACCCGAAAAGCTGGCAGGAGTTCACAACGTTTTCCATGTATCGCACCTCCGAAAATGTCTACATGAATCTTCTGAAGTGGTAGAGCCAAATATTCTAGAAGAAGATGAAGTGGAACGCGAAGCAACCGTGAGGAAAGCTCCAACCCGCATATTAGGAACGGAAGTGAAGAAGCTACGCAACCGCGAAGTCAAGCTCGTCAAAGTTCAGTGGAGCGACGCCGAGGGAGACGCAACTTGGGAAACTGAAGCTAGAATACGCGCAGCCTACCCTTTTATTTTCGAGGGTACATTTTTGATCTTTCTTTAAGTTGCGCTTTTATCTATCTTTTTAGGTATATCTCCTCGACCTTATCTTTTAGGTAGAAACTCTTTGGATGAAAACATGTAATTGAAACATGTTATGGGTGATGGTTGCAAGTGGTTGCAAGTGATTGCTAGTGGTTGCTCGTGGTTGCATATACACACACAATCTAGGTTTTAGATCGGCTCAGTCACTTCATATTGCATATGCATAAATGTATTTATATTCGTATATGGTTGGAGTTTAATGTGTTGCCATATGGGTGTTGCATTTATATATGGATGATTGTGCACTCATGTAGAATCATGAATAGGAAAATTTGCATACATAATGGATTCATGACACTTACATAATTTGCATTAAGGAGGTCAACTGAATCAGTAGACCGACTGATTTTGCATTAGATAAATACATGTACACACACTTCGCATATGATCATGAAGCATTAGAAGTCTTTTAAGGACAATGGATGCTCGTGTTTGATGGATGAGTAGATGGATGTTTGGATGTTAGGACGTACATTCTTCCTAAACTTGAAGATTTCGGAGACGAAATCCTTTTAAGTGGGGGAGAACGTAACACCCCGTGTATTCTATAACAGTGAAATTCACAAATTAAAGTATAATTAATTTCAAATCAAAGAATTAAGGGAAAAGGGATACGCCATTGCGTTCGTCTTAGAATTCTGCTTGGGATAGAGTATGAGTTTGCGTAAAACGGACTCCGTATGAAGAAGATATGGCCTCCTGAAGTTTCAGAATTCAGTTTAAAATTCAAACAGACAAAAACAGCTCAGAAAACAAATTCAAAATTCAAAAATCGGGCTGGATTGGCCAGGGCGGGAAGTTTCCCGCCCAAGGCACCCAGGTCGACTGGGTAGTCGACCTGGGCTACCCAGGTCGACTGGGTAGTCGACCTGTGGCACCTAGGTCGACTACATAGTCGACCTGGGGGTCGACTGGGTAGTCGACCTGGCCCCTAAGTCGGGGCGAACCCAGCCCCTCCTGGTTGGCCTGGTCTGTGCTTGGCCGAATTTCTGAGTCTTGCCTTGTCACTAGGGCTAGGTGTCAGCTCCTGATTGGTCTCTCCTTCAAACGAACGGCTGATATTCATCCAAGCTCCATCGATGGTCCTAATCAACTCACTGTAACGACCCGTATTCTACACATCAAAGGATTGTAGAATATTTATTTCTTTCACATGTGAAGTCGTATGGTCATGTAACTTTGGGAAACATACATTAGAGTCATTTCCCATGTTCATAATTTTTGTTGATTTTTAAATGACCATTTTGCCCCTAGTTGGTACTGTTTCGGCCATAACTTTTGATTGGAAAGGAATTTTGACTTGATACCACTTCCATTTGATTCGTTTGATGGTTTACCTTTACGTAGAGTGGTCACAATAGCCAAACGGACTTACCGTTTGGGAGATATGGCTAAAACAATGTTTGGAGGGTGAAAAACTGCTTAACCGGGCCAAATCGGGTGATTAGTGAGTAGGCCCATAACCCATTTCGGGATTAGGGTTATGGGAGGGCTGAAATGAGATGGAGAATCATTCCATTTCAGTTTTCTAGCCTCCACTTATCACCAAGGAACCCTAAAAATGGCCTCCAACCTCTAAATCACCTCCAAATCATCTTTTGGTCAAGGATTAAGCTTAGCAACCCCTAATCAAGGAAGATCTTCACCAAAGCAACATAGGAGCTGCTGTTTGGAATTGAAATTCACATCAAATCAGAGAATTATTTCAGATCTTAGTTTATTTGTGGCTAAGGTGAGTGATTTGCATAGTTTTGCACTAATTATGGCTAATTAGGGGGTGATTAGTGTTAATTAGCGAATTTAAACATGATAAAATTCCGGAAAAATGTTTATAAAATTCGGAATGATGTTTTAGACCTCTGATATGAATTTGGGTTAATTTGGTTAAGTTTTGCTAATCCTATCATTAGTTTCACCTAAACATGCTTAAGGGGAAATATGAGACTTTGGGTATGTTTGATCCATTTTAACCTATCATATTGATGTTTTGATGTTTGTGGTTGATCATGTATGTTGCTATAACTGTATGAAATGCTTTGTGATTGATTCCAATAGTTAGAATGGTCGAAAACGTCGTCGAATGGCGTAAACACTTGCTGGAACAGTTGCAGAAAACAGTACAGGGTTTGGATCAGATCGGATAAGGGGGCTCGGATCGGATACGTTGAACTGAGCAAAGGATCCGATCGGATCGGAACCCAACACTTGGGGAAAATGGCAAAAAGGAAGGCCACGCTAGCTGAACTGGGATCGGATCGGATAAAGAAAGATGGATCGGATCGAGGAGGACGGATCGGAGCGGAAGCACGAAGACGAATCAGAATGGGAGCACGAAAGCGGATCGGATAGGAGCATATGAAGGGAGCATGAAGATGGATCGAAAGCACGAACCAAGAAGGGACACCCGACCCGACCCGAAGGGAAGCACCCGACCCGACCCGAAGAGAAGCATCTGACTCGAACCCAGAGGAATGCCCGACCCGAACCGCACCAGAAGGAGACCCGACCCGAACGGATGAAGGACACCGACCCGAACCGATAACTTGAGGAGGAACCCGACCCGACCCAGTATTGACCAGTAACCCGAGATGCAAAGGTAGTCCAATAGGGGAAGTTAGAGCTCAGGATCCAGTTGGGAACCAAGGAGTTCACTTCATGGTTGGACTTAGCTGCGGGACGTGTGCTAAGGAGTTGTCGACTTTCATAACTTCGATTCACCACTAAAAAGGAATGATGGGCTACTTATCAGTGCAATAGGGTCATTATGACCTGAGGGGCAAGGTGATGGTAGCAAGACTACGTTATCAGTGCAGTAGGGTCATTATGACCTGAGGGGCAAGGTGATGCGTAGTAAGACTATGAGCCAGCGCAGATGGGGTGAATAACTCCATGGGGCAAGTGGACATAGTAAGGATTGGTAAGGCTATGAGCCAGTGCAGTGGGGTTCTTGTGACCCCATGGGGCAAAGTGGACATAGCAAAGGATTAGTGGCTACGTTATCACTGCAGTGAAGCCATTTATGACTTCATGGAGCAGAGTGATCGTAGCAAGGTATGTTGGGTGATCGAAGTGGTGAATATCGTATGCTTTACGCACTGAATGAGAGATGTGAGGATGGGTGCTATGTTTGATTGTTTGCCATCCCTATGACATGCACACCTCCCCTACCTCCGTATCTTTACACTGTTTGATATAATACCTTAGAGTGTTGTACGGTATGTAGTGCTAACTCTTTGGTTGTAGGTCCAGGTTCAGGTATGTTTTAGTCTACCTGTTATTGTTCACTTTAGATGCTTATCGCTCATACCAGGCTTTATGTCTGACCCAGAGTTTTATGTCTCCTCTTATTACTCTGGGTGCTCACACGAGCAGACTAGAGACAGGTTAGCTGGTGATGTGCGAGTAGCTGATTCGGAGGTGGGCAGGAGGCTTCCACGTATGATATATATACACACATTCTCCCTGTGTCGTTGGTGGTCGCTACTTGGGCATTAGTAGCGTACCTCCTTTATCTTACTTTTGATTTGAGACAGTTTGAAAGTTGTAATAAGCTGTATTTTGGATTTCCGCTGCTATGATGTTTAGTTCTGATTTTCAGCTTATGCACTGTCTCTCCTGTTTTATGTCAAGTATGTTACTATTATATTTTGTTCTATGCGCTGTGAGACATTCTACAGGTTCTTGATTAGTTCATTTCCTTCTTCCTTTTCCTTCTGACGACCCGTTCCGCGCTAACTGGACATGTGTACAGAGCACATTTGGAGTAAATGTCGGTTGGTGCAGGGCGGGCCGTCACACTTGGTATCAGAGCTCTAGGTTGCGTAGTTAACCTAGGGAAAGACACTAGGGAGAGATAGTACGTATATGAGAGCGCGTAATTGTGATTATTTTGGTTTTCAAAAACTATGTATATATATACTATTAGTAGTATAAAGATGAAGTCGCACTGCACTAGCACCACTATGGGGTCGTTAATCGTTTCCCTTTTTCAGATTGACGATGAGCCGAGACACGAGGGGTGCTGGTAGTGGGACCAACCAAGGGAATGCCGCTGACATGAGGGCAATGTTTACTAACCTCATGAGATACATGCTTAGAGAAGTGCAAGGGGCAATTCCCAATCCCGGAGTTGGTGTTGGCCCAGTAGTGCAGGCGCCTAGGGTCGATTTCGCCAAGTTGTGCAAGAATTACACTAATCTTGGTGGGAAGCCGTTCCACGGAACGGAGTCGGCCACGGATGTTAAGGACTGGATGGACAGCTGTGACCGTATCTTCGATGACTTGGGTCTTGAGGATGCGATGAAGAGAAGGCTAGCGTCTCGTCAGCTGCAAGGGCGAGCGATGAATTGGTGGAATGCTATTAGAACAGCTACTCCAGAGGACCAGGTTACTTGGGATCAGTTCAAGGCTCGCTTTAGCGAGAAGTTTATTCCAGCTGCCCAGAAATCAGTATTGTTTAAGAGGTTCTTGGAACTCAAGCAGAACGAAAGGGCAGTTTCTGACTATGTTGCTGAATTCGACACTTTGTCGAAGTATGGATTGTCTCTCATAGATACTCCTGAGAAGAAAAATGAGAAGTTCATTACTGGTTTGGATGGATACTTGGGGGAAAGGCTTATCAACCACATCGATGAGACTTTTGAATCGATTGTGGGGAAAGCTTTGAGATCAGAGAGCCTTTACCCTAAGTCAAAGACTGAGGCTGCATCTGCAGAAGGGCCAAAGCCGCAAGCAGGCGGTGGAGGCAAGAATAACTCTCAGAATAAGAGGAAGCAGGACCAATCTAAAGGTGGCCAGAAAAAGAGCAAGAAGGATGTTGAGTGCTTCAGCTGTGGTAAGAAGGGCCATTATGCTAAAGAATGTCGGGCCAAGCCAGCGGAAAGGAAGTGCTACAACTGTGGTCAAGTGGGACATCAGAAAGATAAGTGTCCGCAACCTCTTAAGGAGAAGCAGATTGTGAAAGCATATGTTATTGATGCTGCTCCTTCTTCGTCGAATGCCCCAACTGCGGTGGAGAAAGGAAAGAATGTTGTTATTCAAGGTATGCTTTCTATTTATGATATACCAGTTCGAGTTTTGTTTGATACTGGGGCTTCCCGTTCCTTCATATCTAGTGACCTGGTAGATAGGTTGGGACTGGAACCTGAGATAGTCGATAGACCATTGGTTGTGACGAACCCGATTGGTGGTTCGACTAGCCTTAGTATGATTTGCAGGAATTTGGTCTTATCGAGTCATGGATGTATGTTTGTATGTTTGTATGTGATTGCTTTGTTTTGGGCTTTACTGGGTATGGCATTATATTGGGAGTCGATTGGCTCCAAAGATACGGGGTGGTGGTAGACTATGAGGGCTTTTTGGTGACAGTGAGGGCGGATGATGGGCGGGGGGTAGTGTTTGGTAGCCTACCTAGTGATGGGGTTATGGCTAGTTTTGTAAATTCCCTCGACATCCCGCAGGATGAGTTGTCAGATGTGCCCGTGGTTGGCCAGTATCCGGACGTCTTCGAGGAGGTGACCGGGCTTCCACCACACCGAGAGTTTGAGTTCCGTATTGATTTAGTGAAAGATGCCAGACCTATAGTGATGCCACTTCGTCGTATGGCACCAAGGGAGCAGCAAGAGCTCGGGGTGCAAGTCAGCAATCTTTTGAAGAAGGGATTTATTAGAAGGAGTGTCTCCGAGTGGGGAGCACCAGTTGTGTTTGCCACTAAGGCAGATGATTCCCTTCGTTTGTGTGTGGACTATCGCGGGTTGAATAAGGTGACGAGGAAGAATAAGTATCCTCTACCACGGATAGATGATTTGTTTGATCAACTGGAAGGAGCTAGAGTGTTCTCCCAGTTGGACCTCGCGACAGGATTTCATCAGCTGCAAGTAGCAGATGAGAGTGTTCCGAAAACGGCATTTAGGACGCCGTCTGGATTTTATGAGTGGTTGGTCATGCCGTTTGGGTTGACCAATGCACCAGCCTATTTTGTGGATCTTATGAATCGAGTATTCAGAGATCAGTTGAATAAGTTTGTTCTTGAGTTCGTAGATGATATCCTTGTTTACTCAAGGACAGAGGAGGAACACAAGGGACACTTGAGGATAGTGATGGAGGTGTTGAGGAAACACCAATTGAAAGCGAAATTCTCTAAGTGTCATTTTTAGAGAAGGGAAGTAAGATTCTTGGGTCATGTTGTTTCAGAGAGTGGTATTGCCGTGGACCCTGCGAAGGTGGCTATGGTACAGGATTGGCCTACGCCCAAGAATGCTACAGATGTAAGAAGTTTCTTGGGGTTAGCTGGATATTATCGTAAGTTTATCCAGGACTTCTCCAAGATAGCAGCACCGTTGACTCAGTTGACTAAGAAGAATCAGTCCTTTGTCTGGGACGGAGTGTGTGAGGATGCCTTCAAGAGTTTAAAAGAGAGGTTGACGCGTGCGCCAGTGTTAGTCATTCCCAAAGGGAATGAAGAGATGACGGTATACACAGATGCTTGTGGTACCGGACAGGGTGCTGTATTGATGCAAGGAGGTAGGGTTGTAGCTTATGCTAGTCGACAGCTAAAGCCGCATGAGAAGAAGTATCCTACCCATGATTTGGAATTAGCAGCGATTGTGTTTGCGCTGAAGATGTGGAGACACTATCTCTTGGGAGAAAGATTTGAGTTGTTTACCGATCATAAATCGTTAAAGTATCTCTTCTCCCAGAAAGATCTGAATCTCCGTCATCAGAGATGGTTAGAGTTCTTGGCTTTGTATGATTTTGATATCGCATATACACCTGGGAAAGGTAATGCGGTAGCCGATGCCTTGAGTAGGAGACATGCCAGTTTAGGGGCAATGTTTCTTGAATGGAAGCAACTGGAGTATATCGCGGGGTTTGATTTCAGACCAAGGTGCGAATTGGATCCAGTTATGCTAGTTAGTTTGGCGATCAGACCCACTTTGATAGAGCGGATTGGTTCTAGCCAGAGGGACGATCCTAGTCTATTAGAAATCATCTCCAAGTTAGAGATGGGTATCGATGAGGAGATGAATGTGTATGGGCTTGATCGAGATGGATGGCTTCGAAAGAATGGAAGACTAGTTGTGCCCAACGTGAATGGTTTGAGAGATGAAGTGGTTAGAGAATGTCATCACTCAAAACTAACTATACACCCCGGTGGTAATAAGATGTATCGAGACATGAAGCGAACCTACTACTGGGAAGGGATGAAAAGAGACGTTGGGAAGTTTATATCCAAATGCATGAATTGCCAGCTAGTAAAAGCCGAGCAAAGGAAGCCTAGTGGGTTGTTGCAACCATTAGAAATTCCCGAATGGAAATGGGAACAAGTCTCGATGGATTTCATCGATGGTTTACCAAGGGCTAGATCGGGATATGATAGCATTTGGGTAATTGTGGATCGATTGACTAAGAGTGCAAGATTTATACCAGTCAAATCGACCAGGACAGCAGCCAAGTTGGCAGAATTGTATATGAAGTGGGTAGTGAGATTTCATGGAGTACCCAAAAGCATTGTGAGTGACCGAGACCCGTTGTTCACTAGTGGGTTTTGGAAGAGCTTACAAGAGGCTCTAGGGTCAAGATTACATCTCAGTACCGCATATCATCCTCAGACCGACAGTCAGACGGAGAGGGTGAATCGTATATTGGAAGATCTCTTGAGAGCTTGTATATTGGATTTTGGTGGAGCATGGGATGACCATTTGCATCTAGTAGAGTTTGCATATAATAATAGCTACCAATCCAGTATCGGTATGGCTCCATATGAAGCTTTGTACGGAAGACCGTGCAACTCACCATCATGTTGGATAGAGACTGGCGAGAAGTTTGTGCTTGGACCAGATGTGGTGAGAGAAACTTCTGATAAGATCAAGATCATTCAGCAACGAATGAAAGCTGCCCAAGATAGGCAGAAGAGTTATGCTGATAAAAGGAGAAGAGACTTGAAATTCTCCGTTGGTGACTTGGTGTTCGTCAAGATCTCTCCGTTAAAGAGCGTGATTCGATTTGGTAGGAGAGGCAAGTTGGCACCAAGATTTGTTGGCCCATTCCCTGTTCTTTAATTAGTCGGGAATTTGGCATATAGAGTTGGCTTACCAGAGAAAATGGCAGGAGTTCACAATGTATTTCATGTTTCCCAACTAAGGAAGTTCGTTCACGACTCAGATATGGCTATTTCACCTGATCAATTAGAGGACTTCGAAGTAGAACCCGAGGCGGTTGGGAACCGCAAGCC
This sequence comes from Allium sativum, assembly GCA_030737875.1. Lineage (NCBI taxonomy): Eukaryota > Viridiplantae > Streptophyta > Magnoliopsida > Asparagales > Amaryllidaceae > Allium > Allium sativum. The sequence goes on from CM060912.1 coordinate 159,038,770, forward strand.
GATTCGTATTGTGGGGCATGATACGAAGCAACTTCGAAGAAAGGCGGTGAAGCTTGTCAAGGTTCAGTGGGGCAAGGACGAGAATGATTGTACTTGGGAGACAGAGGAGAGCATTAGGGAGGCATACCCAGAACTCTTTACCTGGTAAGATTTACTTTGCAATTTAGTTTTTCCACATGCTAGGGTAGACTTGTTTAGCTTGTTTTGCATGTTTGATTGTTGCTTTATGATTGATAGGCATGCGGGACCTTTGTGTGTTTGGATTAGGGAATTTCGGGGGCGAAATTTCTTAAGGGGGGAGAGTGTAACGACCCGTATTCTACACATCATAGGATTGTAGAATATTTATTTCTTTCCCATGTGAAGTCGTATGGTCATGTAACTTTGGGAAACATACATTAGAGTCATTTCCCATATTCATAATTTTTGTTGATTTTTAAATGACCATTTTGCCCCTAGTTGGTACTGTTTTGGCCATAACTTTTGATTGGAAAGGAATTTTGACCTGATACCACTTTCATTTGATTCGTTTGATGGTTTACCTTTCCGTAGAGTGGTCACAATATCCAAACGGACTTACCGTTTGGGAGATATGGCTGAAACAAGGTTTGGAGGGTGAAAAACTGCTTAACCGGGCCAAATCGGGTGATTAGTGAGTAGGCCCATAACCCATTTCGGGATTAGGGTTATGGGAGGGCTGAAATGAGATGGAGAATCATTCCATTTCAGTTTTCTAGCCTCCACTTATCACCAAGGAACCCTAAAAATGGCCGCCAACCTCTAAATCACCTCCAAATCATCTTTTGGTCAAGGATTAAGCTTAGCAACCCCTAATCAAGGAAGATCTTCACCAAAGCAACATAGGAGCTGCTGTTTGGCATTGAAATTCACATCAAATCAGAGAATTATTTCAGATCTTAGTTTATTTGTGGCTAAGGTGAGTGATTTGCATAGTTTTGCACTAATTATGGCTAATTAGGGATGATTAGTGTTAATTAGCGAATTTAAACATGATAAAATTCCGGAAAAATGTTTATAAAATTCGGAATGATGTTTTAGACCTCTGATATGAATTTGGGTTAATTTGGTTAAGTTTTGCTAATCCTATCATTAGTTTCACCTAAACATGCTTAAGGGGAAATATGGGACTTTGGGTATGTTTGATCCATTTTAACCTATCATATTGATGTTTTGATGTTTGTGGTTGATCATGTATGTTGCTATGACTGTATGAAATGCTTTGTGATTGATTCCAATAGTTAGAATGGTCGAAAACGCCGTCGAATGGCGTAAACACTTGCTGGAACAGTTGCAGAAAACAGTGCAGGGTTCGGATCGGATAAGGGGGCTTGGATCAGATACGTTGAACTGGGCAAAGGATCCGATTGGATCGGAACCCAACACTTGGGGAAAATGGCAAAAAGGAAGGCCACGCTAGCTGAACTGGGATCGGATCGGATAAAGAAAGATGGATCGGATCGAGGAGGACGGATCGGATCGAGGAGGACGAATCGGAGCGGAAGCACGAAGACGAATCAGAGTGGGAGCACGAAAGCGGATCGGATAGGAGCATATGAAGGGAGCATGAAGACGGATCGAAAGCACGAACCAAGAAGGGACACCTGACCCGACCCGAAGGGAAGCACCCGACCTGACCCGAAGAGAAGCATCTGACTCGAACCCAGAGGAATGCCCGACCCGAACCACACCAGAAGAAGACCCGACCCGAACGAATGAAGGACACCGACCCGAACCGATAACTTGAGGAGGAATCCGACCCGACCCAGTATTGACCAGTAACCTGAGATGCAAAGGTAGTCCAATAGGGGAAGTTAGAGCTCAGGATCCAGTTGGGAACCAAGGAGTTCACTTCATGGTTGGACTTTGCTGCGGGACGTATGCTAAGGAGTTGTCGACTTTCATAACTTCGATTCACCACTAAAAAGGAATGATGGGCTACTTATCAGTGCAGTAGGGTCATTATGACCTGAGGGGCAAGGTGATGGTAGCAAGACTACGTTATCAGTGCAGTAGGGTCATTATGACCTGAGGGGCAAGGTGATGCGTAGTAAGACTATGAGCCAGCGCAGATGGGGTGAATAACTCCATGGGGCAAGTGGACATAGTAAGGATTGGTAAGGCTATGAGCCAATGCAGTGGGGTTCTTGTGACCCCATGGGGCAAAGTGGACATAGCAAAGGATTAGTGGCTACGTTATCAGTGCAGTGAAGCCATTTATGACTTCATGGGGCAGAGTTATCGTAGCAAGGTATGTTGGGTGATCGAAGTGGTGAATATCGTATGCTTTACGCACTGAGTGAGAGATGTGAGGATGGATGCTATGTTTGATTGTTTTCCATCCCTATGACATGCACACCTCCCCCACCTCCGTATCTTTACACTGTTTGATATGATACCTTAGAGTGTTGTACAGTATGTAGTGCTAACTCTTTGGTTGCAGGTCCAGGTTCAGGTATGTTTTAGTCTACCTGTTATTGTTCACTTTAGATGTTTATCGCTCATACCAGGTTTTTTGTCTGACCCAGAGTTTTATGTCTCCTCTTATTACTCTGGGTGCTCACACAAGCAGACTAGAGACAGGTTAGCTGGTGATGTGCGAGTAGCTGATTCGGAGGCGAGCAGGAGGCTTCCACGTATGATATATATACACACATTCTCCCTGTGTCGTTGGTGGTCACTAGTTGGGCATTAGTAGCGTACCTCCTTTATCTTACTTTTGATTTGAGACAGTTTGAAAGTTGTAATAAGCTGTATTTTGGATTTCCGCTGCTACGATGTTTAGTTCTGATTTTCAGCTTATGCACTGTCTCTCTTGTTTTATGTCAAGTATGTTACTATTATATTTTGTTCTATGCACTGTGAGACATTCTACAGGTTCTTGATTAGTTCATTTCCTTCTTCCTTTTCCTTCTGACGACTCGTTCCGCGCTAACTGGACATGTGTACAGAGCACATTTGGAGTAAATGTCGGTTGGTGCGGGGCGGGCCGTCACACTCACAAACTCTATAAAAAGGACCTAAGACTCCACCTAATTCACACAAACAAAAATGAATATGAGACCGTCATGCTGCTGAGGAAAGATTAGGAATAGCCGTCAAAATTGAGAGACAATTAGGAGACAATTCGAAAGCTTAAAGCAACGTCAATTAAATGAAAACAACGCCTACAACAAAGGATAGCATCTCCAAATTCAGAATTCAGATTCCTGAATTGAAGATTCGTCATACGTTGTAAGTAGAGTGCTATTTCGATGTGAATAAATAATTGTGTTTGATTTGTGTAAAATGAGAAATAGAATTGTATTTGATTTGTGGTGATAATAATCCATATTTGTATGTTGCTTTGATTCTAAACGATTTGGGATGTTGTAGTATCACGATTGGATATTCGCAAGTATGTGATTCATGTTGGAAGTTAACAACTACATGTTTGTGGTAGTTTAATTGAGATTCATGCAAGTATGTGATTTGCTATTATGCCAAAATAATATATATTATAATCGCTTTTAGTGTAGTTGGATCCATTTGGGTATTATGACTTATGTGAATTTATGTTAGAATTGGCATCATGATTCAAGTGTAAAACCATACTTTTGTATTAGAGACAAAAGTAAGCATCTTTGTGAATTTGTGTTGACTCTATGAACATGACTAAACTATGCTTGGTGTTATGCCTAATTGAAAAACCTATTTTAGGGCTATGTTGTTATCAAAATCATATGTTAATATATGTGACACATAGCTAAGTTAGATTTACATTCCAATGGCAAGTTTATATGAATAGATCAAAAACCATGATTTCATGTTTAGGTATGTTTATGCCATGATTTTATGAATAGATCAAAACCCATGATTTCATGTTTAGGTATGTTTATGCCATGATTATATGCTATTACAATGCAAGTTCACAAGTGCCAAACTTATGTTAATTAGTTCGCTATGTTGCAAGTTCATGCGTTCACACTCCCCTTTTTATGTTACTTAGAATATATAAACACCATGTTATAAGCCTCCCCTTTTTCATGTGGCTAAGTTGGGTTTAAATGTTAAACCCAACATATGTTATATTGTAGCGAACGTATAAAATGGGGGTAATGACGATTCGGTTAAAATATAGGACATATGTGTCGGCATGTTTGACGCATGCCAACAACCTTGAAAAACAATTAAGTGGTATAAATCAATTTTACCCAATAAAGATGAATTTGAATAATGGGCCGCAAATATTTACATAATAAAAGAAAAGAGACAAAATATGTAAATTTAGAAAATACGATGTGTTTAACCCGAGGTTGGATTGAGTTGTGATGTAAACCTGCCCGGAACCGCCCGGTTGTCCAGTAGTCACAGCAATACCTATCCAATGTGGGTGGTTAAACACGGAGCCCAATAAGGACCCGAGGTTAGACTGAGTTGTGGCGTAAGACTGCCCGGACCCAACCGGCAATAGACAGCTACAACAATACCTGTCTAATGTGAGAGGTCGAGGCTTTAATAAGACAATTAAGGCTGAGTCAGGATTGATAGGATTAAGTAAATTGAATTGATACTTAATCAAAATGGAACATGATAAACTATACAGACTGATTGGGGGTTAGGTTTACAAAACACTTAACCAACCTAGCATGTTGGCTAGAAATAGAAAACCTAGTAGCGGGGGGACCCTTTTCAGCAGTAACCCTACAAGGTGTATCAGGATACCCTGAACTAGGCAAGGTGGGGCACGATTACTGGGCTGACTGTAAGAGGTCAAATCGACGACGGTGGTGCAGCAGTGTAGGTTCTAACGGGGTGCGGGCGTGCACACACTCCGGCGCAGAAAAATAAGGCACTGGGCACCAGTAGTATACCTGTGCATTCTAGAAATTGTGTCGGGCCACCACCATAGGACTTGATACACCCCATGGTGGGACCAGCATAGGTAACTACAACATCGGGGGCCGTAAGACACATGTAACTATGCGAGTAGGAGCCGATCATTAGAAACGAATCACTTCACCCTGATTATAGGGTGCCTGTTGGGAACTAGTTTATATGGATGCAGAGATTAATATGGGGTACGATAAGTATATTCGACTCTAGACAACTTAACTTAGTTTATGGTGCTTTCCCATTTCCAGTTTATACTTATCATACCCAGTTCTTTATTCATAGACTGAATAGTCCTAGACTTACTCAGGCTTTATGTCTGACTCTACTTTTCTTTCGTCTTCTTCTCTTTCGTTCCCCCCCAGGTCCACAGGGAAGGAATATCGCAGCTTGACCAGTTTTCACATCCAGCTTGAAGAGAAAGAATGTATTGCTTGGATCTTTTTCGTTTTGGACTATGGCTTTGGACAACAATTATGGGACTTATGCAGTTTACTTATGTTTTTATGCTTCTTTAAATAATGTAATCAAGACAGTTATGAAGATGTTATGTTTTTGGAATATTGTAAGACAAATTATGACATGGTTTGTGTAACACGTATTTTGTTGAAAAAAAATTGCTGATGTTTTCCGCTTTTCAAAAATATGTGTATTTATATCTGTCTTGTGTATCTGTGACTTATACTTATAAACCTCCACCAAAACTAGGGCATTCCCTTTGAGAGTGACCCTAACGAAGGTGGGGTGTTTCAGAGGTCGACCATATGGTCGACCTGGGGGGTAGGTCGACCCTATGGTCGACCTTGGGGGGGGGGGGGGGGTAGGTCGACCCTATGGTCAACCCCCTGGTCCAGTGCTGCCTGAAAACTGCTGAAACTTGTACAGGCCATAACTTCTTCATCTGGACTCCGATTTTCGAAAACTCGGACTCTATTTCATGTAAAATTTCGAGACGAACGCAATAGAGTAACCCGTTTCCCCTGATTCTGATTTTAAAATTTAATTCTGCCTTGATTTCTTGTTTTAATATGTTATAAAAATACGGGTTGTTACATTCTCCCCTCCTTAAAGGACTTCGTCCCCGAAATCTTCAAGTTAAGAAGAATGCATCCTACCATCCAATCATCCATCTACTCAATCATCAATCACAGGAATTCATTGTCCTTAAGAGACTTCTAATGTGGTATAAACATTTGCAGAAAGTGTATGTATATGTTCCTTATCTAATGCAAATGATCAGGCCTGATTGATCTTCTTAATGCAAAATATGTTTAGTGCAATGAGTCCAACATGTATGCAAATAGTCCTAGTAACATAAACACTATATGTGTGCACAAACATCCATCCATATGCATCATCCACATGACAAAACATTCAATTCCATCCATAAACAAGTATAAACATTCATGCATATGCAATATTAGATGTGACTGGGTCGATCTAGTGCCTAATGTGTGTTATGCAATCACGAGCAACCACTAGTAGCCACTTGCAACCACTTGCAACCATCAATCATAACATGTCTCAAACACATGTTTACACCCAATTGTTCCTACCTAAAGGTATAGTTGAACGATAGAAGCAAGTAAAAACCTTGTGTCCATTAGGTAATGTCAAAACTGGAAATCTATGTCACATATATACTGATTTGGAGAAGAACTCCCTAAGCACCAGCCCCGAAGACCGAAATCAACATCAGGCTGACACCCAAAGAATTACTCAACCCAACCAATATATATGATTCTAGGAAACTAAGCATGATGGACTCCTTTTAGGTCACAAGGAAATCCCTTCCTGATACCAACTCGTATCCTATAAAACCCAAAGAGTTTAGTCAACCCAACGGACACCCTCAAGCCCCAAAATGTATTACTAACAGACGAGTCATCCTCCCTATGGGGTTTCTAACAAAAATGGGATTGAGAATAGGATCGAGAGGATATACTTGAAAGATAGCATGCAAATTAGCTCTACAGGAAAAGAGGGATCAAGGATATATTCTTAAAAAGAGATATGATACGCGTATCGAGTCTTCAATCTTCTGAGTCGCATTTTCTTGAGCTTAACTCCATTGTGCTTTCACTTTATTTAACTTCACAATTTCGTAGCTTCTTAATTCTTGTCTCCAAAATATGAGTTGGAACTCATTCCACTGTTGCCTCTCGTTCCACTTTTACTTATTCTTCTTCTAGTATACTCGACTTAAACATAACTGCGTACTCATGGTTTCATTCAAGATCTCCAAAATTCACTAGTGAATCCTGGATCTTGTTTATAGGGTATTCCATGCAGAAGGATTATCTCTTGCAAATAAAAAGATGTCAACCATGTTGCCAAATGTACTTACTAAGGTGATTTCCTATAACTCATGCATAAGAGAAATGAACCATCCGCCTTAGTGGCGAACATTACTCGAGCGGATCAATAAATATATTAAGAGATTCTAGGTAACTAAGCATGGCAGAACCCTAAGGGTTACACTAGACTTCGAGGGCATTACCAAGGCAAGTCAAGAGTCTAACTACCCTCTTTTCATACTCGAGAATGGTATCATTTCTGGATAACCACTCCATCCCTAGAAACAACCCATATCCCAAAAACATAAGCATTACTTCTAAACTCAACACTTAGCATAGACATTCTCAAATCCAAACAAGTCATGAATAAATGAGCCGATTCCCTAACAGGATTTGAGAATAAAATGGGATCCTCTACTACGCTAGTACTAAGGTGCAGAGACTCAACTATCGAAGCAGAATTAAATGGATGTGATGTACAAAAACAAAGTTCTAACGGGATAATAGAAAAGAAAAGCTAAGCCTTTAACAGAAATGTTACCACCTCTCTTAGGTACGCTAGTAATGAGAGCATACAATTGCCCTCTCGACGATCTTGTTCTTTTCCCTTGTCCTTGTTCTATAATACTTAATTACATGTCGCTTTTTACCATACTAAAGATATTCTCTCTTGTCATGGGTTTTTATTATTTTTCCACTTGGCCTCTTTCCTTTCACCTCTTTCCTCTTCGTGGATTAAGCCATATCAACGAGTTTCTCATCCTTAGACTTGTGTTCTATAGCTTGTTGAAAAGTTTCTCAAAAGATACTTCCATCGCACGGCAACCCTACAAAGCTTGAGATAAGATTAGTCGTAAGTAAAACTACTGCGGCTATAGATGGAGGTTGGACACTACTTTGCCCTCCGACATGTGTCGTATGCCTACAAACTATGGTGAAAAAGAAAGAGAGAAGAGACTCAAGGAGAGAATCAAAAGATAGTGCATATGGCTTTGGGGAATATGTCTTTCGTAAAACAAAATTTTTCTTTAGAAAAATGCTTCATTGTAAACGTTTTGAAAATAATTGCAGAAGGTTTTTAAAACCTTTTGCCCAGTCTGCTAACCTTCTGCTCTGATACCAAATGTAACACCCCACATCCGTTAAGGTCACTCACAAAGGGAATGCCTTAACTTCAATGGAGCATTATGGATACTGGAACAGAAATATTACAAGACAGACATATATAAAACAGCGGAAAGTAAAGTAGAAGTACTTCAAATCATTTATTAAATAGAATTGTTTACAATAAAAGCCCATCAACTTCCAATACCCAAATACATAGCTAAAATATCCGTCTTGCTCAAAAACAAAGAAGCATGAAAATAAATTGTAGTATTCCCCAATAAATCAAATCAAGCCATAGCCAAGAGAAATCCAAGCAGTACATGAAAGAGCCTTGGAGCTTGGTAAGATCCGAACTAAGCTGTATTCCCACCCTACGAACCGGGGGGGGGGGGACGAAAGAAAAAGAGGCGAAACAAACTGGGTCAGTCATAAAGACTGAGTAAGTCCTAGTGGCTTTCAACATAAAAACAGGTAAAGATAACATGGCATGAATAAACTGAAAGTAAACATAATCTTGACGACAAGATAAGCTACAGGCATGATAACTAAGAATAACATCATAGGATTTCTGTCATGTATAACATTGCAAGGTTCCCATTCAAGATGAACTAAGTATAGTTTCGCAAGATTTCTATCAAGCATCGCAAGATTTCTCTGCTTCACCATTAAAATGATATCTATTTGCTCTGCACCGCCAAACTAGTGTCCCAACTAGTAATCTATATAAAATCATAACGTGATCCCGATCCCCGAAATTAAGGTTGCTTTCACGTGTACATCTATGATTTATTACCTAGATCTAATCTAGGGTTTTCTATCGAGCGCTTCCTAGATTCAACCAGGATTTATGCCACCTAGGTCCAACCTAGGGATTATGCAACCTATTGAACGCTTCTCGGATTTAGGGTTTATGCCACCTAGGTCCAACCTAGGGATTATGCTACCTATGTGTGTCATACGACCCCCAATGATTGTAGATACCTATGCTGGTCCCACCATGGGGTGTATCAAGACCCATGGTGGCGGCCCGACGCAATTCTAGAATACATAGGTTATACTACTGGTGCCCCCAGTGCCCTGTTTGTCTGCTCCGAAGTGTGTGCACGCCCGCACTTCGTTAGAACCTACACTGTTGCACCCACCGCCATAGCTTTGACCGCTTACAATCATCTTAGTAATCATGCCCCACCCTGCCTAGTTTCAGGGTACCGTCGATACCTGATTTGGGTTACTGCTGAAATGGGTCCCTGTTACTAGGGTTTCCGACTGGTTAAGTGTGTGGGCCTATATATACAGATATTACCCACCTTCCCGTGATGTACTTAACCTACCGATTCAAGCGTGCTTATTAATGGTTAAGTTTGTGGGCCTATATTTACTAATATAACCCACCAACCCGATATGTACTTAACCCTCTCTGTCTATTACGTTAAGTTGGTTAAGTGTTTTCTCTTGTTTTACTTAAGCCTACCACACATCATGTTATATCGGTTAAGTATTGTTCCTTGTGTTACTTAACCCTACCGCAAGCCTTGTTATACTGGCTAAGTGGTCTCCCTTGTGTTAACTTAACCCCACCGCATGTCATGTCATATTGGTTAAGTGTACATTGACCTAGCCCACCTACTTATCATGTTGTCATGGTTAAGTGTTACCCTCTGTTGTTACTTAACCTTACCATGCATCACGTTATATTGGTTAAGTGCATGTTAACTTAACCCAATCCACCAGTCATATTATAATGGTTAAGTGTTACCCTCGTGTGTTTACTTAACCCTACCACGCATCAGGTTATATCGATTGGGTGTTATCAACCTATTCAAGTTAGCCCAACCCATCCGCTAGTCATGTTATAACGGTTAAGTGTCATTAGCCTAGCCACGTTACTTAACCCACCCATTCATATCATATTGGTTAAGCCTACATTTATAAGTTTTACATGTTCTTAACTCATACCGGTTAGGTCCACATTTATATGTCAAATTTACATGTCATCCCACCTAACCCTCTAACCATACCCACGTCTTATTATGGTTAGTATTCCTTAATTCATTCATTATGATGAACGAATCATGACCTCTCACATTAGACCGTGCATTTTGTGGCCACTGGATTTGCTGGGCGGTTCCGGGCAGATTTATACCACAAACTGGGTCTAACCATGTGTCATAAACCGTTACTCCTACAATTCGGCCTTCGACCTCTCACATTAGACTGACACTTTGTGGCTACTGGATTTGCCGGGCGGTTCCGGGCAGATTTACACCACAAACCGAGTCTAACCTCGTGTCAACGGTTCATTAATGGTCGTATTCCACCCAAAACCCCAATATCAGTTCATGTGTTTAACAAATAGAAATGTTCATGATTCACGTTATTGCCCCAAAACGTATTCCCAAATTATTATCATAATTCACTATAAGGTTATGCCAAGTTATAGCCTTTTATTTACAATACATGCCAATTACCCAAAACCCAACTTAGGCGCGTTCATATTAAATCTTTACCAAGTCATAAATTTTCATACATGTTTCCATTCCAAATTTCACATAATCAACATATGCCTAAGTTCTAGATTACATGTAAATTTTACATATGCCCAATTCGTACCAAATTTACATATGTTCAATTTATGTCGTTTTACATGTATGCCAATTTTATACCATTTTACCATATCAAGTTCTAGCCAAAATTACATGTATCAAGTTTCATACCCAATAAACCCAAATCATGATTCATGATGTAGTTATCCCAAACTATAATCTTTTTATTACAGTACATGTCAGTTGCCCAAGTTCATAATACATGTTTATGGCAACTATCAAGTTTACGATTGCTTTCATGTTCAAATTCCCAATTATACATATGCCTAATTAACATAAGCCCAATCTTTTGATTTAATTTACATAGTCCCAAACTCGTGATTTAATTTACATGCCAATTCATGTATGCCCAAACTTGCAATTTCAATTATATTGACAATACCCAAATATCAAACTTCATGTTATGCCATCAATTTTACCAAACATATATATATATATATCCAATATAGACAGCATTCCCATATTTCCCCGTATTCAATCGTACACACATCGCGGTTTAGGCCTAGGTCCGAATTTGACCAAGGTTCATCAAAAGAAAATAAATAGGGGAAGGTAGAATTTGCATAAAAATAAGACCAGAGAGAAAAACATCATCATAGGCATGAAGATTAAACTTGATAATAATATCAACATGAATTGAGAAAACTAATTTACAACAAGCTGAATAGATCATAGGCTTGACATGAAAATGAGAATAGAAAAGTCCCAAAACTCAAGATTCAAGAAGCAATAGATCTGAATCAATAAACATACTTAAATCCAATTCCATTTTATTCCATGGCCATATTATAATTAAGTGTTTAAATCTAAAAACAACTAGAACTTACAAAGCATGGCTAATGAATTAAGAAAAGAATCTATGGTAAAAATGTCGCGGCGTTGTTAATATATTGTCTTGAATCATTGTAGAAGCCTTGTTCTTTGAATTGATTTGAGTTTGAATGTTTGTACTTCGATTTGGAGACGGCGACCATGGTTCAAGAGGTATTTTAGCAGCATAATGGTGTAAGAATGATTTGATATGAATTAGGTTAGGTCTAAGGGTGTTTTTATAGGTGTAGAAACTAGTTTAGGCCCTTAGATTAACCCTAGAATCAATCTGGACCATCAAAACACGTCTCAGGCTTTAAAAATGAGTTCTGGGTCAAACTAGGCCGACCAGGTCGACCTGTAAGGGAGGGAGGTCGACCATATAGTCGACCTGGGGGGTAGGTCGACCCTATGGTCGACTTGGGGGGGGGGGGGTAGTTCGACCCTATGGTCGACCCCCTGGTCCAGTGCTGCCTGAAAACTGCTGAAACTTGTACAGGCCATAACTTCTTCATCCGGACTCCGATTTTCGAAAACTCGGACTCTATTTCATGTAAAATTTTGAGACGAACACAATGGCGTAACTCGTTTCCCCTGATTTTGAATTTAAAATTTAATTTTGCCTTGATTTCTTGTTTTAATGTGTTATAAAAATACGGGTTGTTACACAATGGCTCAGAATAAGCGATCAATATCGCTACTGTTTTACTTCATGCTCTATTTCATGCTTTAGTTCATGCTTTACTTCGCATTTTACTTTCTGTTATATTCAAAACTTCTTGTAAACAGTCAGTAATAATCTGCAAGTGATGCACTGAACATTAACTCTACGATTAAGAGCATATCTGTTTGAATGAATTTCTTGCTTGCAAAATTATATGTCAAATCAAAACTTTCTTAAAAGATGATCTCATATTGTAGGCTATCTGTCGAGCGCTTGTTCCTATAACAACGCGACCCTAACAACGTTATATCAAGAGCCAAATGCTATAGATATCGACATGCACAACTACGAAGATAGAAAAGCACTACCTTGAAAAGTGAATGGGAAAGTCGCAAAGATCCAAACAACGAACAAGCCCCATGATAAACAAACACGCTATAGCTTTTATCGAAGGGGTAGTTTCCAAAGTGAGAAGTTCATAGTACCAGTTTCTAAACAGGAATATCTGCCAAGTTGAAAATCTGACAAAGAAACTGATAGCTGTCCCATGAAACGATATAACTGCCGCTTAAAATCCATTTCTGTAGCATTTGGAATCCCTAGATGTGAAGAATGAAATCCATTTGCGTAGCATCTGGAACCCCCAGATGTGAAGAATGAAATCTACATGCGTACCATCTGAAATATCAGATGTGAAGAGTGCCAGTTCATTTGCGTAGCATCTGGAATCCCCAGATACGAAGAATGAAATCCACTTGCATTGCATCTGAAATCTCAGATGTGAAGAGTGCCAATCTACTTGCATAGCATCTGAAATATCAGATGTGAAGAGTGCCAATCCATTTGCGTAGCTTCTGGAATCCCCTGATGTGAAGAATGAAATCCACTTGCGTAGCATCTGAAATCTCAGATGTAAAGAGTGCCAATCCATTTACGTAGCGTCTGAAAATCTCAGATGCGAAAAACGAAAACAATTTGCGTAGCATCTGGAATCCCCCAGATGTGAAGAATAAAATCTATTCACGTGACATTTGATCATTTCAGACACGACAGATTATTGGGCATTAGACCCGAAGTCCACCCTTAGCGGGGGCATAGCATGTAAAGTCATCCCCGGGGGTACCCGATTGATCGTCAGAATCAGGAAGCATCTAATGCGATAACGACAAACATTGGGTTTTAACCGAAGTCCTTCCTAGTGCCACTCCATCTAAAAATTACCGATGCTTGGATTAATTAGTACAATTGAGTGATGAAACTCTCCAATATCTAAATTATCCAAGGCGGATTACAGATGGAATTCAGAATTAATCAATTTACTTGCGTTGTGTCTGAATCTCTCAGACACGACAAGTGTTGGATTTTAGCTCATGCAAGGCAACAAATCCAAGATACTTCCCTAAAGGAAGGCTGATAACGATCACTTAAACCAAGGGAAAATTTTCCTAGCCTTCTCCAAAGGGGAGCAAGGAAGAGTTCATGGATATGCATTCCAGAAATATGAAATGTTGTCCACCATCAAATAAGTAACCAAAATGTTTGGAATCCACAGCCGACCTGAGTCGATTAGTTGATTTCAAGCATTAATGTGAATTCGAATTCGAATATCATATTTGTGCAGATGATATTTAACGAGTTGTAAACCATTGAGTAGAATAATTCTGTGCAGATACTTTATTCAATTCAGAATAGAATTCGCTATAATTCATTTTCTGATGTTCAACTAACCCGCTATCGATATGGACGACCGATAGTGAAATACAAGTCCAAAATTGCACAGGTGCTTGTTTTAACTATAACAGGCGACATGAAGCATATGAATTCAGAGTATGGTTCGCCATAGCAAGACAAAAAGCTATAACTGGACCTCCATACAAAATATATCAGTAGCAATGTTTATTTCGAAGCCTGCTTTTCTCGCAAGCAAAAATACAGGCTTCGAGGGGCAAATGTTAACTCTGTTAAAACACAGTTCAAAACATCGGGTCGGTCCATTTTTTTAGAACAGTTCGGGTCGGTCAGTTTCAATGGACCGGGTCGGTCCGTTTGTTCAGAGGAGCCGGGTCGGTCAGTAACGAAGAACCGGATCGCTCAATTGGTCACAATGGATCGGTCCGTAGAGAAATGCATGGTCCGGTCATCAACCTTGTATGAGGAAAGCGCTAGCATGCACAATATTCATGCATTAAAGAATGACGTGGCGTCTAATAAAGTGTATGTACATATTGCATAAACACAAGCCTTCAACATGACAAGGTTTCATAATGGATGACACGTCAGACAAAAGATGCAAGGGCATTCAAAAATGCGTCAACAACATAAACAAACAAAGGTGATCATCACAAGTAAGAAGGCCATAGCATCATCACAAATCTAGTTGGGTTAGTACTAGAACACATCTTGCTAGGTGCTAAAATGTAGAATTAGGTCGGGGTATAACAGAAAAGGCGGAGACTTCATAAAACAAACTAGATCGGGACCTTGAATAAAAAGGATCTGTATTAAATAAAATGAGGCGTTATCATTTCTCTAACAACTATGAACACGTGGATTCGTATAGTTGAAAGTATAACAGAAAAGGCAGTGGCATGAATTATAAATAAACTGGATTAGGTCGAGATGTAATGTAAGCTGGCTCGGGCCGGGAGTATAACGTGAAAGCTGGTTGGTCCTATTCCAAAACAACGTGGTACAAATGATGGTATTTAAACCAGTGGCATTTATGTAATTAAATCTACCTCGAACCAAACTACGCTCGATCCAAACTACGCCCGAGCCAAACTATGCCGATCCAAACTACACAGCGGTGGAAGAACCATAAATATTGGACTATGACAGTTGTACACAGTTGTAAAGTGGACTAGTGGCATTTCTGTAAATAATGTTTAGCCCGAGCCAGATCTATGCCTGATCCAAATTCCACACTCCATAATTACGAAACTGCCACTACCTTCAAACTTCTTCTATAAATAGCCCCTTGCTCCACAATTCAAGGGACCGATTTCTTGACCCCGAAGGGTTGCCTAAACCATTCCTACACCTCTCTAAAAGCTTCAAAAACATCATTAATGGCTTCCTAACTTTAATCCATAATTCTTAAACATGAAGATCAAATCAATCCAATTCTCCATCCAAAGTTGATCTAACTCAATTCAAATGCTCATTAATCGCTGTCAATTCTCTCTGAAAATCCGGATCTAGCTCAAACTTCATCATGAAATCAAGGAGAAGCATCTACATGCTAAAGTGATCAACAGTCCGCACCTTCTCCATCATAAAGTTAAAAATCTCAACAATTTCTTGCCAAGTTCAAGCGTAGTTAGATCATGAAAAATGAGAGAAGTGTGAAATGAATGTGTGAAAGATTTCATTTATGTTGTAAAGCAAAGATTCCGTAATGAGAAGTGATTAAAAAGTGGACGTAGATTCACATTGAATCAAGCCACTCTAAAAATCCTGTGTCCTTTACTTATTTTTCTTCATTTATTTTGCAATTGTGCCCCTTTTATTTTCTAACCATAATTGGTGAAGTGTGATTTCACACCCTTGGTGTTGATTCCAATTTTGAGATCAACAAGAATAGAATATAACATTTTTATGTTGCATTAGGGTAAAATAACATTTTTATTATAAAATGATGCATGAGGATAAAAATAACAGTTTATGTTGCATTAGATCAAAAATGCCATTTAGTTATAAAATGTTACATTAGAACCAAATTGTCACTTTTGTCAAATCATTGAAACCAAATTGTCATTTTTGTCATTTTAAAAGAATGAACTAAAATATTCATTTTTTTTTCATTTAATTAGGAGTAGACAAACATGTTCATTTTTTGTCAAATTTAAAAGAATATAACCAAACATTCATTTTTGTGTCGTTTAAATAGAATGAGACTAAAACGTTCCCTTTTATCATTTAAGAAGAATGAGGCAAAAATATTCACTTTTGTCATTTAAAAAGAATTAAGTAAAAATGTTCATTTAAAAAGAATTAAGTAAAAATATTCATTTTTGTCATTTAAAAAGAATGAAGCAAAAATATACCTTTTGTTCATTTAAAATGATTAGGCAAAAATATACATTTTTGTTCATTTAAAAGGATTAGGTAAAAATATACATTTTTGTTCATTTAAAAGGATTAGACAAAAATATACATTTTTGTTAGTTAAAAGGGATTAAACAAAAATGTCATTTCAATGTAAATGTATACATCAGAATTTATATACAAAAGAGGAGATATCATTTTAATGTAAATGCATACATTAGGATTTGTATGCATTATGAAAATATCTTTTTAATGTAAATGTATACATTAGGATTTATATTCAAAATGAAAATATCATGCAAATGTAAGTACATACATTAGAATTTGTATGCAAAACAAAAATGTCATTTATGTTAATTATAAAATGTCATTTATGTTAATTATTAAATGTCATGCATGTTAACTATAAATGTGGCATTAGATTAAAATAACACTTTGTTGTAAAATGTGACATTAGAATAAAATGACATTTTATTATAAAATGTTTCCTTAGAAAAGAAATTACATTTTTGATATAAAATGCTTCATTAAAAAGAATAGATTTTAAAGTCGCATTTTTGTTGTCAAATTAGAGATAATAAGAAGAATGGATTTTAAAGTTGTATTTTCATTGACATTTTTGATGAATTTAAAAGAGTAGATTTAAAAGATCACATTTTTATGTAATATTGTTTTCATTAGAAAGAATAGAATTAAAAAATTACATTTTTATGTAACATTGTTTTCAATAAAAAATATTGAAATAAAAGATTTGATTTTTATTGTCATTTGTTTACAATAAAAAGAATTGGAATAAAAGATTTGATTTTTATTGTCATTTGTTTACAATAAAAAGAATTGAAATAGAAGATTAGATTTTTATTGTCGATTTGTTACAATAAAAAAAAGTATAGTTACTAAAATCTATATTTTTATTGTCATTTAGTTATAATAAAAGTAAAGTTATTAATGTTTATATTTTTAATGTCATTTTGCTATAATAAAAAGGTTAGAATATAAAGTTCACATTCTTATTGTCATTTGTTTTGTAATAAAAAGATTTAACGATAAAACTTCATTTTTATTGTAAGTCGTTTTCATTAAAAAGATTTAACAATGAAAATTATACTTTCATTGTATGAAATAAAAAGAATTATATATTAAAATGGAACGTGTTAACAATAAAAATTTACATTTTTATTTCGTATGTAGGAATCATTAAAATTTCTCATCATTGAAATGAAATATGTTAGTAATAAAATTTACATTTTTTTGAAAGGGTTAAAACATTGTCATTTATATGTTAGCGTTGGAAGCGAAAATATTTGAAACACCCCACCTCCGTTAGGGTCACTCTCAAAGGGAATGCCCTAATTTTGGTGGAGGTTTATAAGTATAAGTCACAGATATACAAGACAGATATAAGAACACATATTTTTGAATAGCGGAAAAACAACAACTTTTATTTCATTAAAAATACGTGTTACAACAATCATACCATAATTGTCTTACAATACTTCAAAAACATAACATCTTCATAACTGTCTTGATTACATTATTTTAAGAAGCATAAAGAAAACATAAATAAACTGCAAAAGTCCCATAGTTGCTGTCCAAAGCCATAGTCCAAAACGAAAAGATCCAAGCAATACATTCTTTCTCTTCAAGCTGGATATGAAGGCTTGTCAAGCTGCGGTATTCCCTCCATGTGGACCTGGGGGGGGGGGGGGGGAACGGAAGGAAAGAAGACGAAAGAAAAGTAGAGTCAGACATAAAGCCTGAGTAAGTCGAGGACTACTTTGTCTATGAATAAAGAACTGGGTATGATAAGTATAAACTAGAAATGGGGAAAGCACTATAAACTTGGTTAAGTTGTCTAGGGTCGAATATACTATCGTACCCCATATTAATCTCTGTACCCATATAAACTAGTTCCCAATAGGCACCCCATAACCAGGGTGAAGTGATCCATTTTACGATGATCGGCTCCTACTCGCATAGTTACATGTGTCTTACGGCCCCCGATGTTGTAGTTACCTATGCTGGTCCCACCATGGGGTGTATCAAGTCCCATGGTGGCGACCCGACACAATCCTAGAATGCACAGGTATGCTACTGGTGCCCAGTGCCTTATTTTTCTGCGCCGGAGTGTGTGCATGCCCGCACCCCGTTAGAACCTACACTGCTGCACCACCGCCGTCGATTTGACCTCTTACAATCAGCCCAGTAATCTTGCCCCACCCTGCCTAGTTTCAGGGTATCATGATACGCCTTGTAGGGTTACTGCTGAAAAGGGTCCCCCGCTACTAGGTTTTCTATTTCTAGCCAACATGCTAAGTTGGTTAAGTGTTTATAAACCTAACCCCCAATCAGTCTGTTTAGTTTAGCATGTTCCATTTTGATTAAGTATTAATATAATCTACTTAATCCTATCAATCCTGACTCAGCCTTAATTTTCTTATTAAAGCCTTGACCTCTCACATTAGACAGGTATTGTTGTGGCTGCCTGTTGCCGGTTGGGTCCGGGCAGTCTTACGCCACAACTCAGTCTAACCTCGGGTCCTTATTGGGCTCCATGTTTAACCACCCACATTGGATAGGTATTGTTGTGACTACTGGACAGCCGGGCGGTTCCGGGCAGGTTTACATCACAACTCAATCCAACCTCGGGTTAAACACATCGTATTTTCTACGTTTACATATTTTGTCTTTCTTCTTTATTTTCTTATATGTAAATATTTGCGGCCCATTATTAAAAATCAATGGTGTGAAGGTTACACCAATCATGGGCCCAACCCATACTTGAGTTTGGGCCCCTTTACTTTATATTTTCATTTATTAATTAATTTGGCCCAACGCTATTTTCCCCCGTTTAATATGTTCGTTTATTATATATATATGTTGGGCTTAGCCTTTTTAAGCCCAACTTAGCCATGTGAAAAAGGGGAGGCTTAAAGCGTGATTACATACACAAAAAGGGGAATGTGAACGCATGAACTTGCAACATAACGTTGGAACTACAAAATAGAAACTGGTATACTTGCATAGTAGTAACGTATACTTTGGTCATAAAGCATAAGTCACATGAATCAAAGCATGTAAACTTGTAGTTAAGTTAAGAATCTAAATTGGATATCATTATTGACACATAGTCTTAACTACAACATAAACCTATATTTTTATTTAGGCATAATGTCAAACATAAGCAAATCATGTTCATAAGATTACTACATGTTTACAAAGGTGTTTACTTTTGTTACTAATACAAAAGTATAGTTCAACTTGAATTATTCCAACTTAATCATGATTTTAAATCTATTCACATAACCATGGCACACATATACTTATTACATAAATATTTCTAAACATGAAATCATGATTTTTACTTTGGTCATGCAAACTTGCAAATGGGATTTTTAAATCTAACCTAGCTATGTACCACATATGTCATCATATAATTCTTGTTAACAATATAGACCTAACATGTTTTTTAATTATGCAAAATATCAAACATAGCCTAGTCATATTCGTAAGTTCGCAAAGAGGCTTACTTTTGTATTTAATGCAAAAGTATGGTCTTATACATAGATCATGATGCCAAAATTTCATATGAATTATAATAACCCAAATTTGTTCCAATTACACACAAAATGATTTTTATACAAAAATATACATTATGATGGCATAATAGCAAAACCACATACTTGCATGAATTTCAATTAAACAACTACATACATGTAGCTTCAACATGAATTACATACTTTGCGAATATCCAAACGTATACTTGCATAAAACTACCGCAAACATGTAGTTTTTATAATGAATAACATACTTTGCGAATATCCAATCGTATACTTGCATAAAACTACCGCAAACATGTAGTTTTTATAATGAATAACATACTTTGTGAATATCCAATCGTTTATACAATATTCCAAATCGATAAGAATCATAGTAACGCACAAATATGAATTACTTATCACCACAAATCAAGTGTACAAACCAACACAGTTATTTGTTCATACCAGAATAATACTCTACTTACAATCGTGTGGCGAATTCTCCAATTCAGGAATTTGGAGATGCGACTCCTTTTGACGTAGGCGTTGATTTGATTTGTTTAAGTTGCTTTATGCTTTAGAATTTGCCTCCTAATCTTCTCTCAAATTGGTGGCTACTCCTAGTCGTTCCTCAGCAGCATGATGGCCTCGTTCTTATTTTTTTGTGTGAGTTTAGGTTAGGTTTGAGTTGTATATATAGAATTTTAGGATTAATTTTGGCCGTTTGATTAATCCTAGAAATGACCACAACCGTTCAGTCAGGATAGAGTTATCCTATTGACTCAGCCATGAGTCAGAAATGACTCAGCATTGACTCAGCGATGAGTCAGAAATGACTCAGCGTATTAAATGTTCACCAATTCAAACTTAAATACGTACTTAATAGATACATTTCCCCCTTTACCGTATTAATTACCCATATATAAATATTTATTTATATATGAATAAATATTTTCTTACCTTTAATTTGTCATAATTAAAAATTGGAGAAGGCTCTAAAAATAAAAAGAAAAAAACCATCCTTGACCACCAAAAATGCGCAACGTACGCTACATGATGCGTACACGCCATATATATATATATATGCGTATATGTATATATATATATATATTATATATATATATATATATATATATATTCATTTTTTTCTCTGTCTTCCCAATTACCCATTTTCACACTAAACCACTTTTTGAACTGCGTTCACACTAGGCTATTTTAAGCCATTCCCCTAAAACAAAAAATAGGGCGCTGGCGGGGATTGAACTCTGCACCTCTTGTATGCAAGTCATGTGTTCCAACCAAATGAGCTACTAAGTCTTTTGCTTACAAACCCTAGAACAATGCTGAACATTATTCGTTTCCCATTCTTTTTTTTTCATGTTTTGCTGCGATATTTAAATTAAAGATATCTTCTTCACACGTTATCCGTTTTGCGTAAACTCGGACTCTATCTCAAGCAGAATTTCGAGGCGAATGCAATGGCATAACCCGTTTCCCTTAATTATTTGATTTGAAATTAATTATACTTTAATTTATGAATCTCACGGTTATAGAATACACGGGGTGTTACATTCTCCCCCACTTAAAAGGATTTCGTCCCCGAAATCTTCAAGTTAGGAGGAATGTATATCCTAACATCCAAACATCCATCTACTCATCCATCAAACACGAGTATCCATTGACCTTAAAAGACTTCTAATGTTTCATGATCATATGCGAAGTGTGTGTGTGTACATGTACTTATCTAATGCAAAATCAAGCGGTCTACTGATTCAGTTGACCTCCTTAATGCGAATTATGTAAGTGCCATGAATCCATTATGTATGCAAATTTTCCTATTCATGATTCTACATGAGTGCACAATCATTCATACAAATGCAACATCCATATGATAACACATTAAAGTTCAACCATATACGAATGCAAACATATATGCATATGCAATATGAAGTGACTGAGCCGATCTAAAACCTAGATTGTGTGTGTATATGCAACCACGAGCAACTACTAGCAATCACTTGCAACCACTTGCAACCATCATCCATAACATGTTTCAACTACATGTTTACATCCAAAAAGATTCTACCTATAGTTCTCAAGATAAGATCGAGGAGAGAAATAGGATAAAACAAAGCATCTAGAATAAGTTAACGATGTACCGCCAGAAGGTCCGGTCTGCTTCTCAGGGCAGTCTTTGCTGATGTGTCCAGTCTCCCCACAATGAAAACATTCTCCTTGCTTTCTTTTCCTTTTTCTACAATCCTTGGCTATGTGCCCTTCCGTACCACAAAAATTGCATTTCCTTTTTTCTCGTTTCTTATTATTACTGTTACGATCCTTTCTTGTTTGACTATTATTCGTCTTCCTACTGTGGGACTCTTCCGCTTGATGGTTCACGTGGAGGAGGAGAAGTGAAAGGTTCAGCAGCTGGGGAGTAAGGTCTCCAGACATGCTGAAACAGAAAGGATAGATTCAAAACGAAGGATAAGAGATAGTACATATGGCTTTGGGGGGACTTTGCCTTTTTTTTAAAAAAAAAATAAAATAATATTTTTCTTTTAAAAATGCTTCTTTAAATTTTTTTTTTGAAAATAAATTTTCAAAACTTTTTATCTTATCTGGTAAACCTATGCTCTGATACCAAGTGAAACACCCCACCTCCGTTAGGGTCACTCTCAAAGGGAATGCCCTAATTTTGGTGGAGGTTTATAAGTATAAGTCACAGATATGCAAGACAGATATAAGAACACATATTTTTGAATAGCGGAAAAACAACAACTTTTATTTCATTAAAAATACGTGTTACAACAATCATACCATAATTGTCTTACAATACTTCAAAAACATAACATCTTCATAACTGTCTTGATTACATTATTTTAAGAAGCATAAAGAAAACATAAATAAACTGCAAAAGTCCCATAGTTGCTGTCCAAAGCCATAGTCCAAAACAAAAAGATCCAAGCAATACATTCTTTCTCTTCAAGCTAGATATGAAGGCTGGTCAAGCTGTGGTATTCCCTCCCTGTGGACCTGGGGGGGGGAACGGAAGGAAAGAAGACGAAAGAAAAGTAGAGTCAGACATAAAGCCTGAGTAAGTCGAGGACTACTCTGTCTATGAATAAAGAACTGGGTATGATAAGTATAAACTAGAAATGGGGAAAGTACTATAAACTTGGTTAAGTTGTCTAGGGTCGAATATACTATCGTACCCCATATTAATCTCTATACCCATATAAACTAGTTCCCAATAGGCACCCCATAACCAGGGTGAAGTGATCCATTTTACGATGATCGGCTCCTACTCGCATAGTTACATGTGTCTTACGGCCCCCGATGTTGTAGTTACCTATGCTGGTCCCACCATGGGGTGTATCAAGTCCCATGGTGGCGACCCGACACAATCCTAGAATGCACAGGTATGCTACTGGTGCCCAGTGCCTTATTTTTCTGCGCCGGAGTGTGTGCACGCCCGCACCCCGTTAGAACCTACACTGCTGCACCACCGCCGTCGATTTGACCTCTTACAATCAGCCCAGTAATCGTGCCCCATCCTGCCTAGTTTCAGGGTATCATGATACGCCTTGTAGGGTTACTGCTGAAAAGGGTCCCCCGCTACTAGGTTTTCTATTTCTAGCCAACATGCTAAGTTGGTTAAGTGTTTATAAACCTAACCCCCAATCAGTCTGTTTAGTTTAGCATGTTCCATTTTGATTAAGTATTAATATAATCTACTTAATCCTATCAATCCTGACTCAGCCTTAATTTTCTTATTAAAGCTTTGACCTCTCACATTAGACAGGTATTGTTGTGGCTGCCTGTTGCCGGTTGGGTCCGGGCAGTCTTACGCCACAACTCAGTCTAACCTCGGGTCCTTATTGGGCTCCATGTTTAACCACCCACATTGGATAGGTATTGTTGTGACTACTGGACAGCCGGGCGGTTCCGGGCAGGTTTACATCACAACTCAATCCAACCTCGGGTTAAACACATCGTATTTTCTACGTTTACATATTTTGTCTTTCTTCTTTATTTTCTTATATGTAAATATTTGCGGCCCATTATTAAAAATCAATGGTGTGAAGGTTACACCAATCATGGGCCCAACCCATACTTGAGGTTGGGCCCCTTTACTTTATATTTTCATTTATTAATTAATTTGGCCCAACGCTATTTTCCCCCGTTTAATACGTTCGTTTATTATATATATATGTTGGGCTTAGCCTTTTTAAGCCCAACTTAGCCATGTGAAAAAGGGGAGGCTTAAAGCGTGATTACATACACAAAAAGGGGAATGTGAACGCATGAACTTGCAACATAACGTTGGAACTACAAAATAGAAACTGGTATACTTGCATAGTAGTAACGTATACTTTGGTCATAAAGCATAAGTGACATGAATCAAAGCATGTAAACTTGTAGTTAAGTTAAGAATCTAAATTGGATATCATTATTGACACATATCTTAACTACAACATAAACCTATATTTTTATTTAGGCATAATGTCAAACATAAGCAAATCTTGTTCATAAGATTACTACATGTTTACAAAGGTGTTTACTTTTGTTACTAATACAAAAGTATAGTTCAACTTGAATTATTCCAACTTAATCATGATTTTAAATCTATTCACATAACCATGGCACACATATACTTATTACATAAATATTTCTAAACATGAAATCATGATTTTTACTTTGGTCATGCAAACTTGCAAATGGGATTTTTAAATCTAACCTAGCTATGTACCACATATGTCATCATATAATTCTTGTTAACAATATAGACCTAACATGTTTTTCAATTATGCAAAATATCAAACATAGCCTAGTCATATTCGTAAGTTCGCAAAGAGGCTTACTTTTGTATTTAATGCAAAAGTATGGTCTTATACATAGATCATGATGCCAAAATTTCATATGAATTATAATAACCCAAATTTGTTCCAATTACACACAAAATGATTTTTATACAAAAATATACATTATGATGGCATAGTAGCAAAACCACATACTTGCATGAATTTCAATTAAACAACTACATACATGTAGCTTCAACATGAATTACATACTTTGCGAATATCCAAACGTATACTTGCATAAAACTACCGCAAACATGTAGTTTTTATAATGAATAACATACTTTGCGAATATCCAATCGTATACTTGCATAAAACTACCGCAAACATGTAGTTTTTATAATGAATAACATACTTTGCGAATATCCAATCGTTTATACAATATTCTAAATCGATAAGAATCATAGTAACGCACAAATATGAATTACTTATCACCACAAATCAAGTGTACAAACCAACACAGTTATTTGTTCATACCAGAATAATACTCTACTTACAATCGTGTGGCGAATTCTCCAATTCAGAAATTTGGAGATGCGACTCCTTTTGACGTAGGCGTTGATTTGATTTGTTTAAGTTGCTTTATGCTTTAGAATTTGCCTCCTAATCTTCTCTCAAATTGGTGGCTACTCCTAGTCGTTCCTCAGCAGCATGATGGCCTCGTTCTTATTTTTTTGTGTGAGTTTAGGTTAGGTTTGAGTTGTATATATAGAATTTTAGGATTAATTTTGGCCGTTTGATTAATCCTAGAAATGACCACAACCGTTCAGTCAGGATAGAGTTATCCTATTGACTCAGCCATGAGTCAGAAATGACTCAGCATTGACTCAGCGATGAGTCAGAAATGACTCAGCGTATTAAATGTTCACCAATTCAAACGTAAATACGTGCTTAATAGATACATTTCCCCCTTTACCGTATTAATTACCCATATATAAATATTTATTTATATATGAATAAATATTTTCTTACCTTTAATTTGTCATAATTAAAAATTGGAGAAGGCTCTAAAAATAAAAAGAAAAAAACCATCCTTGACCACCAAAAATGCGCAACGTACGCTACATGATGCGTACACGTCATATATATATATATATGCGTATATGTATATATATATTATATATATATTCATTTTTTTCTCTGTCTTCCCAATTACCCATTTTCACACTAAACCACTTTTTGAACTGCGTTCACACTAGGCTATTTTAAGCCATTCCCCTAAAACAAAAAATAGGGCGCTGGCGGGTATTGAACTCTGCACCTCTTGTATGCAAGTCATGTGTTCCAACCAAATGAGCTACTAAGTCTTTTGCTTACAAACCCTAGAACAATGCTGAACATTATTCGTTTCCCATTCTTTTTTTTTTTTCATGTTTTGCTGCGATATTTAAATTAAAGATATCTTCTTCACACGTTATCCGTTTTGCGTAAACTCGGACTCTATCTCAAGCAGAATTTCGAGGCGAATGCAATGGCGTAACCCATTTCCCTTAATTCTTTGATTTGAAATTAATTATACTTTAATTTATGAATCTCACGGTTATAGAATACATGGGGTGTTACAATATTCATATGTTAAAATACGACGTTAGTGGTGTCTTAAAATATATGTCTGTGATGTTGAAATGTTTGACGTATTAAAGATAAGGTTAGTATATTAATGATAATTCAAATTGAATATTACACTTCCATTTACAAGTTATCCAACTTGTTTATGTGATTGGGACGATAATTTTCACACATCGCCAAGTGCACGAATAATTTATTATTTGTTTGTTGGATGAAACCTCACACGGGTATTGGGATGATATTTAACCTACACTAGTCCCAATATTTAGTTGAATGTCGTCGATCGATAGATTGACAGGCTGCGATAAGCGTTATTATTTCATTTTAATGCTCACACAGTTATAAATTTCACTCAAGATGTGAATGGATGATTTAACGATTATTTATTATTATTGTCATATACATACGATGTATGAAATCCATACAACCGAAATTATACGGTAATTGATTGAGTCGCATTTCAATTCAGAATATCTTTTAAATAAAGAATATTTTAAATAAAGAACATTGTAATATAAAGAATATTTTATATAAAGAATCTTTTATATAAAGCATATTTTTAAATAATGAATATTTTAAAATAATATTTAACGAAGGATAAAATGATGATTTCTATGTCCGTTTATATATGGACACAAAAGACAGAAATATATTTTTATCGAAACGAACTAGTTATTTACTAGAATAAATATTTTAAATTAATATTTAATGAAGTTTTCTAGTTAATTAATATTTAATTGAAATTAAATAAAAGAATTAGACGTTGGGTTATCGTGGATGGTAACACTGCTCTTAAATCCTGTAATAAAGAATAAATCTTTGAATTAAGATTACTAGAGTTTCCAATTACATTTAATAATTAAAATAAATTGTGAATTGGGTTTATCGTGAACTATGTTTTTTTAAATGATATTTGTTCTTTAACCTCATTAATAGTGAAAATATGATTTAGAATTTATAAATCTTTTTATTAAGTTTTAGAAGGAAATTTTCCAAAGTCAAGTTTTCCAATTTAATATATTAAATTGAAATCGAGTGGAAATTTATGTCGATTATATATTGATTGGATTTCTGTGAAAATTCCATATTTAAGGGAAGATGATTTTGGGTTTATCGTGAACAATGTTTATAAATGACATTGATCCTTTAACCCAGTTAAAGACAAGATTAATTTCTTAAAACTGAATAATCATAAAGTAATGATTTTTGATATTAAAATCAAATTGGAATTTGATAAATCTTTTAAAAAAAATTAAAGAATAAGATTCAAAAGAATTTATCTTTGATAAATTGAGGGGATCATTTCCCTAATGATATGAATATTTTATTAGAAAGATTATTCTGAACAGGAATGAGGCGTGTGATGTGTCTTTATAACACCTGATTTTTAATTATAAAATACACGAGTTATTCGGAAAGACTGGGTTTAACCCATTCTGAATAACTACTATGACGATTAGAGTCGAAGATGAAGATGGTGGATGAAGACCGGCGATCTTCACATCGAATGGATGACTACTAATGCCCGACATTGGCTAGCTACCAATAAAGGGTTAAAGTAGTAGTTTGTCCGGACGTACTTGTTGATTGTCCAGATATGCGAGCACCTCACTTCCGTATTGGACATACGGGACGAGGAATAAGGTGTCTCCGGTTTCGTTTAGACCCAGAACGGACTTGTAAATGGATGTGTGTGACATTGAATTTCATTCCATGTAATTAAATTGATATCTATTTAATATATATTTGTGGTGGCGGAGAATTTATTCTCTTGCTTAACACCCTTCTCTGAGACGTAAAAGCTCAGAGGTTACATATTGGTAGTTATCAATCGCATGGCGTGGATTGTCAATGTGGCATGCCAAGATGCAAATGATCAAGGCTTTTGTTGAAAAGCATAGCCTTGTGGTTGATGATCAAAGCATAGCTTATTTTGGCATGGCTTTGTATATAGCGCGACCTCGCGAGCCACACACCCCGGTAAGAGTCAGAAACGGAGCAAGGGAATGCAGGGAGCATGCATGTTTCTTTCTAGCTAGAAGTGGTGTCAGCGACTTACCAGCCCTGACATTTTACTTATGTGGATGATGAAATTTTTGAGGCCTCGGATTTATCGATCGCCAATGGTCATATTATAGGCTCGATAGGACCGGGAAGCCTGTGTTCAGGCATAAATAATCCACTAATGATATTTGTGGACGAGCCCTGCTGTATCCAAGGGTTGTCTGTAGGTGTTATCCTGAGACATTTCTAGAGTGTCTCGAATCGATAAGGAGATCGTTTCGAGCCTTGACTATTGATGGAAACCCAATTTCCAATACGACACCATGCGGTTTTGATTGTAGAACTAATATGGTGACATATTATACGGTAGTTATGCCGTCTATGATTAATACATTATGATTGAAATGTTTTTGAAACATATATACACTAATAATAATATCAAATCCGTTTTTATCGTATCAAGCATTTTTGACCATTATAAGATAAAACTCTATCCTTCGGCTTGCATTGCATTGTGTGAAGGGACCTAAGTCTTATAGTGGTTTCATTTTTCTAAAAAGCAGTGCGTTGTTCAACGATATACTTTATTTTATGCACTGGCAATCCAATGGAGTGAACCCATTCCGCATTAGCGGCGTGGTTCTGTGATTTTCCTTCTTATTAGACAAGTTAAGTAAGATTTCTCATACCAGTCTGATGCCTGACCCATGGTTTGTTTCACTTTGCAAACTCGGGTGCCCTCTTTTCCACACGAGCAATCGAGTAGCTTATTTTGCAGATATATTGAGCAGGATTCTGGATCAAAGCTTAAAGCTACGTCCAGAGCATTGATAGTCTTCCGTTGTGTTAATTTTATTGTTCCGCTGTAGTGTATTACATTTGTTGTAATTTTACTTCCACTGTATTATTATTTAATGTGCTCTGATATTCGGTACTCTGATGTAACATTATTATAATGTTTATAGAAGTCTTCTGTTATTTGTTTTGATGTGTTGTATACCTAAAGTTAACATATTCGGGTTTTGAACGGTCTTGGTCGATTTAACGATCGATTAGTTCTGGGCAAAATCCGGGTCGTTACAAATTTCAACTTACATCCTAGGCTTATTGGAATGATTTCAATAATTAGTCAAAAATAGAGTATAATATACACATATATTCATAAATATATACATGTATATTTATAAGCTCCACTTTATCTAATTCACCCATTTTTGGTGTATTGCACATAAAAAGGTTTATATTTGATAGACTTCAAGTACGAATACGTTTGGATACAAAATAGAACCCAAACCTAATCAAGTCATGCATTAAACCAAATCTAAACCCTTTTAGGGTACAATCAAATATAAGGATGAATTACATAAGTAGAAACACAACACCCCTTTTATTCTCAATTTAATATTAAGATTAAGATCCACAAATCCAATAAACTGACAATTCTTACACAAATATAAAATAGAGGATTCAGAGGTTTTTGTATTTATGTTATCATTGGCAAATCCTGTTAGGTAGAACTATCAACATGTTAATCTATTAAAAAAATTGAATACGCCTATGAAACACAATATTCCACTCATAGATCTAAAAGGAAGAACAATAGGATTCTTGTTGTAGATTCAAATCTGGATTTAGCCTTCGTGAGAAACATGCTCCAATCCTTCTAACATATATATAAGAATCATCTTTAGAATCTTATGCATATATAAAACTAAATTCCAAAATTTATATTAAAATCTATACGAATTTAGATTGCAGAAAAGATAAGAATGAAGGTTAGAGGAATATAAGAGAAATTCCGAACCATTCTAAAATTCAGCAATGGAAAAAGGATAATTTGGAGGTGGAGAAAAGAGAGTGGCTAGGGTTTAGTTGTGTGGTTTGAGGGTCTATGTATAGTCGTTTATGTAAGTGTGGGATGTTAGATTATTTAGATGTAACCCTGGCCATATATTAACCCAAAACCTAATCAAACGTATATTCATTGGGTGTTTCAACCGCCAAGCGGTCGACCGGTGGTCGAGACCCCTTCTAGGGGGCGCTCGCCTCCTTGTCGCTGAAATGCCCAATGAACATATATGACGCTAAGGTGTTTAATTAAATAATACGTTACTTCATTTGATTTATACCTTTCCTTACTTACAATATTCTATGTCCCCTCTATCTTATCTTCTGTTTGAAATTCAAACTCGTCCTTATTTATTT
Source organism: Allium sativum (assembly GCA_030737875.1). Classification (NCBI taxonomy): domain Eukaryota; kingdom Viridiplantae; phylum Streptophyta; class Magnoliopsida; order Asparagales; family Amaryllidaceae; genus Allium; species Allium sativum. Next base: position 159,069,364 of record CM060912.1, read on the forward strand.
TAATATATTTTGGTTGTATATGTATTACTCATCTGATTATATATATATATACACACACACACATATGTGTGTGTATTTGTGTTTTATTGTCCAAATTTCATTCGCTTGTAACTTCTTCATATTTTCACCATTTTCAGCGTATAATATATGAAAACGATTCAGAATTTCGCCATGAATCCAAATAAAAGATTTTCGTAGCCAAATTCTTAAAGCTGCAAAAATCTCAATTTTAGCCTTATTATTAATTTGTTTATTCTTATTTATTATTAATATTTATGTATTTTACGGGGTGTTACAACATGCATTAAAATATACCTATTAAAACAGGAAGTTAGGAATAGCCTAGACTAGTTGGTAAGAATGATATATTTCCACAGTTTGATTTGTAAGTAGAATAGTAAACGTAACTGGAAGAATAAAAGAAATTGAAATTGATTAATGCAAAATATGGATTTAACCATATTGCATACTATCTAATAGCCTAAAAATAATTAAAATAAATGTCTTGCAACTGCAAATTTCTATTGATACAATAGTTTTAGACTATAAAAATAAATTTTTGTACATTTTCAATAACCAATAGATTAGGAACAAATATAACTTCCAAAAGATAAAACTTTCAAAGATAGTAAGTAAAAGAGTAATATAACTAAAAGATGTTGTGAAAAGAAAAGGAGCAAGAAATCAAGTTAGACATTTGATAGCTAGAAAAAATGTAATTTATTGTGTTAATTGTATAGACAGACAAATAAGTCATATTAGACATATTGAAATATGTGCAAGAATAGTATTATGATAATTGCAGAGGCATAGAAATAAATCATAATCAGCAGATTAGATGTGTCTGCAAATAAAATTATAATGTGAGAGTTATAAATAAAATAAAAACGAAGTAAGAAATGCTCATTATAAATAAAACTTTTTTTTTGAAAGTTAAGCACAATTTTATTATTACACTAGAAATTAGAAAATAAACAACTAGCTATTACATAGTAGCTGACCACATAGCAATACTAAAAACAACATGTGCAAAAATTACAAATGACCATGAAAAAAAGTTGTTTAATCATTTACTAAACTTTGAAAGACAGCTGCAGCTTCCTAAAAGAAATTCTTCTCTGCCAACTATAAATGGCAAGTTCTTCTCTTTATGCACTTCACTATTCAATTAACTTCACTATATCCACACCACTATACTCCACTTCGCTATATTTATGCACGTCACTATTCAAAGCACATCGCTATTCATGTACATTTCTATATTAAGCACTTCAGTGTATACACTATTCAGCACTTCATGATTCATATGCTTTACTTTAAAAGAACTTCACAATCCGAAATATTAAAACAATGTTAATACTGTAGAATTAGTCAAGACCGCTAATATGCACCATTAACAAATCATAATATCAAAAGAAGACCAATTATACTATCAAGTAAGGGATGGATCGTACATAAGATTATTCCTAATATGCCTTCTTGACATTTTCAAATTAGAACCCACCGGCATCACATCCTTTGGTGTATAGTCAATTCCTTCGCCTAAATCAACCCAAAGTTTTCCTTTCAACTTTACTCTCTTTGATTTAGATGAAGGAATTGAACTAATATAAACTTCAATAGAAAGAAGAGTCACAGTATTTACCTTTGGAAAGGTCAGGCCTGATCGAGAAACAGGTGGCAATTGTATATGAGATGGCGGTTTCAAATTAGCATAAGGGGACTTAGCCATTGAAGATTGTAACACCCCACCTCCATTAAGGTCACTCACAAAGGGAATGTCTTAACTTCAGTGGAACGTTTTAGGTAAACAAACACAGAATATCACAAGACAGATATAAAATTTTTGCAGTGGAAATAAACAGCTTTATTAAATCACCAAAATACTTTGTTACATAATACCATGCGTCATAAAACACTTCTGTCTTACATTATCGGAGTACATAGGTATTTAAAAGAAAAACATCATTCCCCAAATTAAAGAGCAAGCCATATAAGAGACAGAGACTCGAGCCATACTTCAGAAGTAGCTCCTAGAAGATGATATCCAAATCCTGACTAAACCTGGGTGTTTCCTCCCTGAGAATGGGGGGGGAACGGAAGAAAAGAGGCAAAACAAACTAGGTCAGACATACGTCTGGTGAGTCCAGTAACTTTTAGCCAGTAAATAAATAAAGGTAAACATGACATGCATACAAAGTGGATAAGAGGATTAACGGTACAGATGGCAGGTATGACAGGACAAATAAGGTAAGATGTACGCATGCTTCACTACAAACTACTCTACCCTATTACTAATAAAATCAAGATGGGATGATCCCTTCTGCTAACCATAATAACGATAACGCTGGTGGTAGTTTCGCGTATTCCTAGCTGCTGTCATAGGTGCTGCCTGCTCCTATCTCAACTGCTCGTACCCACTACCCCCAACTATAAATTGGTAGACTTAGGGCATACGTCCGGGTATACCCTAACCACTACCCTAATCGATCGGCTCCCTATTCTGTAGATACCCTGTGCTGGTCCCACAACTAGGGGGTATCACTTCCCTAAGTGGCAACCCGAGGTGTGCATAGTTATACCTACTGGTGTCATGGTCGTCTTGTCCCCCCCTTCCCGGCCCATGCATGCACATGTCCCCAGTCGGTTTGCGCCGTCCACCCCATCTGTCTCATTTTGGATCTCTTACAATCAATCAGTAATCATGCCCCTACCCCGCTTAGTACAGAGTTTTTACTTTGATAACCCTCCTGGTTACTAACTGAAATGGGTCCCACACAACATGATACAAGCTCTCCCATATGTCTTGTATCCCCACAAGGTTTTCTATTGACTATGTATACCCTTAGGTGTCTTTAATTACATAGCCCTCAATCAGTTATGCGTACCTATAGGTGTCTTTAATACATAACCCTTAATCTACCTATCGGTTATGCTTACCTATAGGTGTCTTTAATACATAACTCTATCTATTCCCATTAGTTATGCATACCCCTAAGGGTGTCTTTAATACATAACTTTACTATTTTGCCCCGGTTATGTATACCATTAGGTGTCTTTAATTACATAACCCTTTTTACCCGGTTAAGTTTGTGGGCCTATATATTAATATTACCCACCTACCCATCAGTTGTACTTAACCCTCCCACTGATTTAATCTTATTTATTTAATGATTAAGTTTGTGGCCTATACATCTATATTAATATTGCCCACCTATCAGTCAGTTGTACTTAACCCTCTCACTGATTTAATCGTTTTTATTTAATGGTTAAGTTTGTGGGCCTATATATATTAATATTACCCACCTACCCTTCAGTTGTACTTAACCCACCCAGAATCCAACTCATTTTACTTAACCCTAACTTATGTCTATCATCATACAGTCCACATGTATTAAGTTAGGTTAAGTAGTCTTTTCTTATTACCATGTCTAATTATGGTTATATTGGGTTAGACCTCCAATATTAGGCCTACAACATGTGGATGCTGGATATGCCGGTTGGGTCCAGGCAGTCTTATTCCACAGTTGGGTCTAACCTCGTGTCTTAGCCGGTGTAACACCCTGTATTTTTATAACATGTTAAAACCATAAACCAAGGAAGAATTAAATTTTAAAATAAGAATCAAGGGAAACGAGTTGCGTGATTGCGTTCGTCTCGAAATTCTTCTTGGAAACGAGTCCGAGTTTTCGAGAAACGGAGTCCGTATGAGGGAGATATGACCCTCCGAAGTTTCAAGGATTTTCTGTAACAACCCGGAAAATCTGGGCCAGTTTAAAATTTTTATTTTGGCAATTTTAGCGAATTTTGATTATTTAAAATGAATTATTTTAAATAATATCGACGAAATTTATTTTGAATATAATTCGAACGTATATATTATATACGCCATCGTTAGAATATAAATATATATATATATATATAATTATAAATAGAATTGAAAATGGCGCGGTAGTTCGATAATTCGATTTCAAACTTCAATTGAATGTACCGGGTGCAAAATAATCCGGATTTTAGTGAAACCAAAAATAATGGGATCTAATTGATAATATCTTTCCAACGAATCCGAAAAATCAAGATTTCATATCAGGAATCAAAAGATATGTCCAGTTGAAAATTCTGAATAGTCGCTATGGAATTCAGGCCCTTAAAAATGGACATTTTGCAAATGACCTCGGATTTCGACGAAACCACTTTTGTTGGATCCGCAGTGTCAAATTATTGCTAGGTTTCAAATTTCATAATTTTTCGAATCAGTATGCGAGCGTGGCGAAGGAAAACGCGTTTGACCAGTTTCAATTGATTTTAATCGAATGGAAATTGGCCATTTTTCTAACGGTCTCAGAATTCGACGAAACCAGCTTTGTTAGGACCGTATCGTCAATACGAAGCTAGAAAATATTTTTCGAGAATTTTTCTAATTAGTATGTGACCCCGGTAATTTGAAATGTACGTTTAAAATTCAATATAGTGATTTAAATGTAAATTAAACAGAAACTGATCGAAATGATCGAATCAGCATACGGTACATATCCCATTGGGTTCGGAATGGGGGTAAAACGCTATGGACGACAGGCGGTGGGCCTCGTTTCGAGGTCGTATGCAAAAGTCAACTTTAGGTTGAATTAAATAATAATAATAAAAAAAGAGAAAATCCCCTTTCCTTTATCTCTGGCCCCCCCTCCCCTAAATTTCATTTCAAATCGATGATAAAAAAAAATAAAAAATAAAAAAGGTGACGGAGGAAGGAGGAGCAGCCGTCGCTCCTCCCCTCCCTCAGACCGGCGTCCCCCCCTCCCCCTCCGTTCAACCCTCACCTCCTCCCGCCACCTCGCTCAAGACCCCCGCCAGCAGCGACGCCGCGAGCCACCCAGAAACCCCCCCCCTATCGCGAAGCAGCCTCCCCCCCCCCCCCCGACCCGATTCGAACCCTCCCTCCTCTCGAATCCAAAAATCGAAGACCACCTGAACTGCCTCGTGAAGGCCACCTCCAGCGTCGCCTTCGGCATCACCTCCTTCACCGCCCACAGCGAACCCCCCCCCCCTTCCTCCGACAAACAATGTAAGTTTTTCTGAATTTATATACCTTTAAAATCTGATTTTTATTGTATATAAACTCTGATTTTCATTTATATAAGTTATTATGATTTTTATAGAAAAGATTTTAGTAAAAATATGATCTTTGTTTTAGGAATACGATATTTATATATGAATAAAGTATAAAAGGCTATATTTTTAAATTAGTATAGTTTAGATTTTTAAATTAACAAAGATAAGGATTTTTATCTATATAAAAGGTCGGATTTTTCTCTATATGAAGTTGAAATAAAAATTCGATTTTTAAATAAGTGATAGCACCATAAAAATTCGATTTTTCTATATTGAATAGCGTAATAAAAATAGAATTTTTATATATTGAACTTCGAAATAAAAATAGAATTTTTATATATTGAACTTCGAAATAAAAATAGAATTTTTATATATTGAACTTCGAAATAAAAATAGAATTTTTATATATTGAACATCAAAATAAAAATATGCTTTTTATATATTGAATAACGAAGTAAAAATTCGATTTTTACATATGTAGAGAATACGGGCGAAAGCAACAAAAAGGCGAGTTGGCGAAGATTTCCTGCATTAGAAGTGCCGCAAAGCTAGGATAGCTATCAGTGAGAACTTCTCACCTTTCAATTTAAATTTTCTAATTATATATATATACTAGGATGCAGACGGTGTTTAGTAGCACCCGACACCCGTCATCCACAGACCATGGATGGCTTGTTTGTTAAATTGTTTGGTTGTGTAGTTGATTAGATGATTTGATTTGAAATTGAATTGTTGGGTGAAATAAATTGATTTGATTGATGTGTGAATGGCGTGGGCCTTCACTAGACCGGGGATAAGGCTAGGCCTTGTCCCGTTTCTAGTATCGTGCCGTTATGCCGCCGAAATTTTCTAAAATATGTTAGAAAATAAAAATATCATTTTATTGTGTAAATGAATTGAATAGAAATTCATAGGTTGAAATAAAATGTTTTATCGTTAAAAATATAATTTTTAACGTGAATGTGAATAAATGAATAGCTATAAACAAATCGGCCGATTTGTTTGTATATACACTGATTTGACTGATATTGATTGGGTCGATAAATTTCACACATCGCCCAACTGCACAAATAAAATCTGTGTTTGATTGTTTGAAACCCCACACGGGTGTTGGGATGAAATTTGAAGTTCACTCATCCTGATTGATTAAATATGTCGATCGATTGATTGACAGGCTGTTATAAGCGTTAGATATCTATATTTGATGCTTATACAGTGTAGTGCACTTTGGTTGATGGTTGATTATTTTTCAATGCTATTATACATGTGTTGTATGAAAATCCATATAATTAACTTTATATGGTAATTGATTGGGCCTCATTCCAGTTTAGAAATAGAAATATTAGAAATAGAAATATTCGAAATGGAATATTTGAAAATATCAATATATGAAGCCGTGTTGATTAGTTTGACGCCATTTCGACGTGAACGATATTTATATCGATTTCGAAATGAATTGAATTGAAAACGATTTCGAAATGAATTGAACTGAAAACGATTTCGAAATGAATTGAATTGAAAACCATTTCGAAATGAATTGAATTGAAAACCATTTCGAAATGAATTGAATTGAAAACGATTTCGAAATGAATTGAATTGAAAACGATTTCGAAATGAATTGAATTGAAAACGATTTCGAAATGAATTGAATTGAAAACGATTTCGAAATGAATTGAATTGAAAACGATTTCGAAATGAATTGAATTGAAAACGATTTCGAAATGAATTGAATTGAAAACGATTTCGAAATGAATTGAATTGAAAACGATTTCGAAATGAATTGAATTGAAAACGATTTCGAAATGAATTGAATTGAAAACGATTTCGAAATGAATTGAATTGAAAACGATTTCGAAATGAATTGAATTGAAAACGATTTCGAAATGAATTGAATTGAAAACGATTTCGAAATGAATTGAATTGAAAACGATTTCGAAATGAATTGAATTGAAAACGATTTCGAAATGAATTGAATTGAAAACGATTTCGAAATGAATTGAATTGAAAACAATTTCGAAATGAATTTAAATGAATTCAAATTGAAAACGAATTGAAATGAATTCAAATTGAATTGAAATTTGAATTGAATAGAAATGAATTTTAAAACGAATTTATAGAGAAGAATTCAATTTTGATTTGAATTGAAACGGAAGTTGAAATTGCTTTTGAAACGAATTTAAAACTATTTATATAATTCGTTTTAAATAGAAATCGACGAAATATATAGTATATATATTATATATATAATATAATGGCCTGAATAGAACGCGCCGCGCCGCGGCAGTTCATGAATTTCGACCATTTATTTCAAACGGACATTACGGGAGATCTGACCGTCGGATTCTCCTAAAACCGGAACTGTTGGGTTCGTATCGAAAAGAGCTTTCTAACGAATATTAGAAATTTGAAATCTAACGGTTGGATTTGGAATTATGTCCAAATCAAATTCGAAAAAGGTCGCTGCAAGTGCAGTTCGATGGCCGTTGATGGAAATCGACTGTACGGGCCTTGATAAAATTATTAAAAATAGCAATAATTTGTGTAAAATCATGAGAAATGATTTGTGAAGATTTGGGATGAAAAACTCCATTTTTGAAAAGATAAAAATAGATTTTTATCGAAATGAACTAGTTTTGAACTAGAATTATAATTCTATTTATTTTTAAATAAATAAATTGAATTTGAAAAGGGTTTTAAAAATAACCAGAACTTCCAATGATTGCATTGGAGTGGATTTGAATCGAAATTGTCTTCGGAATATTTCGATGTTGGAATTCGTGATTATACGGATGTTGTTACGGAAATTTGAAAGATATATATTTATATCGTTATTTCCAATACGACATTTGTTAATCGTAGAATTTGATATTGAATATAAGCCGATATATTTTCTATTCAGAGCCTTATATTGAATATCAAATGTGATTTGGGTTTGTCGTGAATGGTGTCTTCACTAACACTGTTCTTGAACCCAGTTAAGAAAAGATTAAATCTTTTTACTTAGATTTAATGAAGTGTACCAATTAAATGTTATTTAATTGGAATTGAATTGATATTGATTTTTGGGTTTATCGTGAACAGTGTTTTAAATAACACTTGTTCTTTAACCCGATAATTAATGAATGTGATTTTGGGTTTATCGTGAATCGTGTTTTAAATGACACTGATTCTTTAACCCAGTTAATGATTAAAACTAAGTGGAGTTTTAATGAATCTTTAATTAGATTGAAATAATCGAGAATGGAGTATCACCAGTTTTGCTCCAGGCGATAGTTAAATCTTTAATTAGATTTGAACGTGAAATGGTAATTGAATTTACCGATAACACCGTGGTGTTAGATATGAAGTATAACCAGTTTTACTTCATGGGATGAATAGGTTGGGATTGGGAAATTAAAACAAATGATTACTTCGATAAGGTTCGCTAATCCCGACTAGTTTGAATTGATATTCAAAAGTAGATTAAAGCATAAATTCAAGAATTTATCTTTGATAAAATTAATGGGAACCTTTCCCCTATGAATGTGAAATTTAGAAACTAACTGTCGGTTAGCTAAGCAGAATGATTTTCTGGATATTGATCTGATGTTGGTTCCGGCCTTCGGGGTTAATATTTGGGGAATTATTCTCTTGATTAATTTACGGTTAGTGACTGATGAATTGGAATGAGGCGTATGTTGTGTTTGTGTAACACCTATTTTAAAATATACGCGAGTTATTCGGAAAGACCGGGTTTATCCCATTCTGAATAACTGATACGACGATAAGTCGAAGATGAAGACGATGGTCGAAGACCGGAGGCCTTCACGTCGTTTGGGTAATTACTGATGATCTTGATTGGGCTGTACACCCAAGAAGATGGAAACAGTTAGTGATCGTCCAGATGTACTTGGAGATCGATGGATATGCGGGGTACTAGGTGCCTCCGGTTTCGTTCAGACCCAGAACGGACTTGTAAATGGACTGTGTGTCTGACATTGGATTTTAGTCTGTGTGATTGATCTCTATTAAATATATATCTGTTTGGCGGCGGAGAATTCATTCTCTTGCTTAACGCCCTTCTCTGAGACGTACGAGCTCAGGGGTTATATACTGATGGATATCAAACGCATGGAGTGAATTGCCTGTGTGGCATGCCTAAGTGGCAATTGATCGAGGCTTCTGTTGAAAAGCAAAGTCTTGTGGTGATGATCAAAGCATGGCCTTTGTGGCGTAGCTTTGTGTAACGTTTACCTCGCGTGTTTCACACCCGGTATGAACCAAAAACGGGAGACGGACCTCAGGGAGGACTTGCGTTTCTTTCTAGCTGAAAAGTGGCGTCAGTGGTTTTACACGCCCTGACGAGTTTGACTTATGTGGTTGTTGCTGCTGCGAGACGCCTCGGATTGATCGGTCGTTCTCGAACCGATGGAGTCATTTGATGGCTCATTTGCGCCCCAAAGGGCGGGGAAACGTAGTGTTCAGGCATTTTAATCCACATCGGTGGACCGGCCCTGACGATCCAAGGGTCACTCGAGCTCTGATCCTGAGACATGGTAGGCTAGATTGTCTCGAATCGGTTGAGGACTATCTTTTGCCTCGGTTCATAGACGGAAATCCAATTTCCAAATACGTGACTTTGCGGTTTTATATGTAAACCTATATATGGTGACATAGTGGGATGGGGCGCTCATGCCGCCTATGATTGATACTTATGATTTGAAGTTGTTTTATACACTATGCACTTATTATAGTATCAAATGATTTGTTTTAAACGTATCAAGCATTCTTTGGCTGTTATAAGGGAAAACCCTATCCCCCGGCTTGCGTTGCATTGTGTGATAGGACCTGGGTCTTATAACAGCTTCTTTTTTTCTTTATTTAGCATTGCGCTGTTTGTTTAATGCACTAGTATTCTTGGGAGGAAACCCGTTCCGTGTTATACGGCGTGGTCCCTTGTTTTACCGAACTTTGAAATTAAAGATTAATAACTGTTTTTAGTTCTCACACCAGTCCCATGACTGACCTGGAGTTTATTGTTTCAACCTAAACTCTGGGTGCCCCTATTTTCGACACGGGCAGCTAGTAGTTTTGGTTTTGCAGATTTATATTCACAGGATCCTGGTTTACAGCTGGAACGATATCCGGAAAGCTTTGTATCCGTATATCTTCTTCTAGTTGTGCATTGTATTATTTTCCGCTGCTATGTATTTAAATGTAATTTAAATCTCGGATATTTCTGTGTAATATTCATTTATACTCTGTATATTCTTGTAATCTGATGCATTGTTGTAATATACAATGGAATGTTCTTCTGTATGCGTTCTGTTGTGGCTTGTTCTCGAACTAGCCGTCGCTTTCCTTTACGGGGAAGTTACGGGTTTTCACAGTTGGTATCAGAGCTTTGGTTTACAAAGCTAGAGAACAAGACACATTAGAAACATACGAAAGAATTCATCAGATATTGGATTAGTAACATCCAATGGGAATGACTCGTTAGAGATGGGATCAGTAGTATCCTAGAACGAGTGTGAAGAGTATATTTTTAAAGTGAAAACAATTTTTGTTTTGAAAATTTAAATCGACTATTCGTATTTGATTATTTATTTTATATTGATTAGGACAATCCAGTATATAAAGATTTTGCATATACGCCTTGCAAATGTGTATTTAAAGTTTTAATATACTGGATAGATATAGAATTACACTCTAATCGCCCGGAGGTGATTTTGATGATGGAGCTCCATCATTGGAATTTATATTCGAGTGACGAACGTGTAATATCTATATATTTCCTATTGACTGGTGTGAGGACCAAAATTAGATAGGGCCTATTATTGTGATTTGGCATCAAAACAAGATTTTCAGTATATGTATCAAAATTATGAATTTGATAATCTAATTCACTAATAAATTGATGTTTGTTTATTTGTTTGATAATTTTGAACCATTTAGCCTAATTGAAACAAATATTGAATTGTATTGAAAATTGGTTGCATTTGGTTGCATATACATATACTTATATTGAACAGGTCATAGCAAGGAGGCTAGAGCAGAGAATAAAATTTGTTTGCCCGACAAATAGGTACATGTTTACTACATAATTTACTGTTTTGTTTGGGTGATGATGATTTTATGAGCCTATTGGCTAGCCACTTGGCTTTTTTTCTTCTTTTTGAGATCTGAAGGACCGGGGAAGCTATTTGAAATTCCCCGATGCTCCCGGTGCAGGGGAGGTTATGGCGAAATTTTTCAAAAATTTAGGGTGTTAGCCAATTTTTTGAAGTTTTGAAAATTCTCAGAAACTAAAGAGTTGGAGAATGGAAGCCAGATCGAACGTAGAGTTGATTAATCAAACCACTTTCGACTTTGTTCCTTTTCGGGGACGAAAAGTTTTAAGTGGGGGAGATTGTAACAACCCGGAAAATCTGGGCCAGTTTAAAATTTTTATTTTGGCAATTTTAGCGAATTTTGATTATTTAAAATGAATTATTTTAAATAATATCGACGAAATTTATTTTGAATATAATTCGAACGTATATATTATATACGCCATCGTTAGAATATAAATATATATATATATAATTATAAATAGAATTGAAAATGGCGCGGTAGTTCGATAATTCGATTTCAAACTTCAATTGAATGTACCGGGTGTAAAATAATCCGGATTTTAGTGAAACCAAAAATAATGGGATCTAATTGATAATATCTTTCCAACGAATCCGAAAAATCAAGATTTCATATCAGGAATCAAAAGATATGTCCAGTTAAAAATTCTGAATAGTCGCTATGGAATTCAGGCCCTTAAAAATGGACATTTTGCAAATGACCTAGAATTTCGACGAAACCACTTTTGTTGGATCCGCAGTGTCAAATTATTGCTAGGTTTCAAATTTCATAATTTGTCGAATCAGTATGCGAGCGTGGCGAAGGAAAACGCGTTTGACCAGTTTCAGTTGATTTTAATCGACTGGAAATTGGCCATTTTTCTAACGGTCTCAGAATTCGACGAAACCAGCTTTGTTAGGACCGTATCGTCAATACGAAGCTAGAAAATATTTTTCGAGAATTTTTCTAGTTAGTATGTGACCCCGGTAATTTGAAATGTACGTTTAAAATTCAATATAGTGATTTAAATGTAAATTAAACAGAAACTGATCGAAATGATCGAATCAGCATACGGTACATATCCCATAGGGTTTGGAATGGGGGTAAAACGCTATGGACGACAGGCGGTGGGCCTCGTTTCGAGGTCGTATGTAAAAGTCAACTTTAGGTTGAATTAAATAATAAAAAAAAAAGAGAAAATCCCCTTTCCTTTATCTCTGGCCCCCCTCCCCTAAATTTCATTTCAAATCGATGATAAAAAAAAAAGATGATGGAGGAAGGAGGAGCAGCCGTCGCTCCTCCAACCAGAGCGCCTCCCCTCCCTCAGACCGGCGTCCCCCCCCCCTCCGTTCAACCCTCACCTCCTCCCGCCACCTCGCTCAAGACCCCCGCCCGCAGCGACGCCGCGAGCCACCCAGAAACCCCCCCTATCGCGAAGCAGCCTCCCCCCCCCCAGACCCGATTCGAACCCTCCCTCCTCTCGAATCCAAAAATCGAAGACCACCTGAACCGCCTCGTGAAGGCCACCTCCAGCGTCGCCTTCGGCATCACCTCCTTCACCGCCCATAGCGAACCCTCCTTCCTCCGACAAACAATGTAAGTTTTTCTGAATTTATATACCTTTAAAATCTGATTTTTATTGTATATAAACTCTGATTTTCATTTATATAAGTTATTATGATTTTTATAGAAAAGATTTTAGTAAAAATATGATCTTTGTTTTAGGAATACGATATTTATATATGAATAAAGTATAAAAGGCTATATTTTTAAATTAGTATAGTTTAGATTTTTAAATTAACAAAGATAAGGATTTTTATCTATATAAAAGGTCGGATTTTTCTCTATATGAAGTTGAAATAAAAATTCGATTTTTAAATAAGTGATAGCACCATAAAAATTCGATTTTTCTATATTGAATAGCGTAATAAAAATAGAATTTTTATATATTGAACTTCGAAATAAAAATAGAATTTTTATATATTGAACTTCGAAATAAAAATAGAATTTTTATATATTGAACTTCGAAATAAAAATAGAATTTTTATATATTGAACATCAAAATAAAAATATGCTTTTTATATATTGAATAACGAAGTAAAAAATCGATTTTTACATATGTAGAGAATACGGGCGAAAGCAACAAAAAGGCGATTGGCGAAGATTTCCTGCATTAGAAGTGCTGCAAAGCTAAGATAGCTATCAGTGAAAACTTCTCACCTTTCAATTTAAATTTTCTAGTTATATATATATATACTAGGATGCAGACGGTGTTTAGTAGCACCCGACACCCGTCATCCACAGACCATGGATGGCTTGTTTGTTAAATTGTTTGGTTGTGTAGTTGATTAGATGATTTGATTTGAAATTGAATTGTTGGGTGAAATAAATTGATTTGATTGATGTGTGAATGGCGTGGGCCTTCACTAGACCGGGGATAAGGCTAGGGCTTGTCCCGTTTCTAGTATCGTGCCGTTATGCCACCGAAATTTTCTAAAATATGTTAGAAAATAAAAATATCATTTTATTGTGTAAATGAATTGAATAGAAATTCATAGGTTGAAATAAAATGTTTTATCGTTAAAAATATAATTTTTAACGTGAATGTGAATAAATGAATAGTTATAAACAAATCGGCCGATTTGTTTGTATATACACTGATTTGACTGATATTGATTGGGTCGATAAATTTCACACATCGCCCAACTGCACAAATAAAATCTGTGTTTGATTGTTTGAAACCCCACACGGGTGTTGGGATGAAATTTGAAGTTCACTCATCCTGATTGATTAAATATGTCGATCGATTGATTGACAGGCTGTTATAAGCGTTAGATATCTATATTTGATGCTTATACAGTGTAGTGCACTTTGGTTGATGGTTGATTATTTTTCAATGCTATTATACATGTGTTGTATGAAAATCCATATAATTAACTTTATATGGTAATTGATTGGGCCTCATTCCAGTTTAGAAATAGAAATATTAGAAATAGAAATATTCGAAATGGAATATTTGAAAATATCAATATATGAAGCCGTGTTGATTAGTTTGACGTCATTTTGACGTGAACGATATTTATATCGATTTCGAAATGAATTGAATTGAAAACGATTTCGAAATGAATTGAATTGAAAACGATTTCGAAATGAATTGAATTGAAAACGATTTCGAAATGAATTGAATTGAAAACGATTTCGAAATGAATTGAATTGAAAACGATTTCGAAATGAATTGAATTGAAAACGATTTCGAAATGAATTTAATTGAAAACGATTTCGAAATGAATTGAATTGAAAACGATTTCGAAATGAATTGAATTGAAAACGATTTCGAAATGAATTGAATTGAAAACGATTTCGAAATGAATTGAATTGAAAACGATTTCGAAATGAATTGAATTGAAAACGATTTCGAAATGAATTGAATTGAAAACGATTTCGAAATGAATTGAATTGAAAACAATTTCGAAATGAATTGAAATGAATTCAAATTGAAAACGAATTGAAATGAATTCAAATTGAATTGAAATTTGAATTGAATAGAAATGAATTTTAAAACGAATTTATAGAGAAGAATTCAATTTTGATTTGAATTGAAACGGAAGTTGAAATTGCTTTTGAAACGAATTTAAAACTATTTATATAATTCGTTTTAAATAGAAATCGACGAAATATATAGTATATATATTATATATATAATATAATGGCCTGAATAGAACGCGCCGCGCCGCGGCAGTTCGTGAATTTCGACCATTTATTTCAAACGGACATTACGGGAGATCTGACCGTCGGATTCTCCTAAAACCGGAACCGTTGGGTTCGTATCGAAAAGAGCTTTCTAACGAATATTAGAAATTTGAAATCTAACGGTTGGATTTGGAATTATGTCCAAATCAAATTCGAAAAAGGTCGCTGCAAGTGCAGTTCGATGGCCGTTGATGGAAATCGACTGTACGGGCCTTGATAAAATTATTAAAAATAGCAATAATTTGTGTAAAATCATAAGAAATGATTTGTGAAGATTTGGGATGAAAAACTCCATTTTTGAAAAGATAAAAATAGATTTTTATCGAAATGAACTAGTTTTGAACTAGAATTATAATTCTATTTATTTTTAAATAAATAAATTGAATTTGAAAAGGGTTTTAAAAATAACCAGAACTTCCAATGATTGCATTGGAGTGGATTTGAATCGAAATTGTCTTCGGAATATTTCGATGTTGGAATTCGTGATTATACGGATGTTGTTACGGAAATTTGAAAGATATATATTTATATCGTTATTTCCAATACGACATTTGTTAATCGTAGAATTTGATATTGAATATAAGCCGATATATTTTCTATTCAGAGCCTTATATTGAATATCAAATGTGATTTGGGTTTGTCGTGAATGGTGTCTTCACTAACACTGTTCTTGAACCCAGTTACGAAAAGATTAAATCTTTTTACTTAGATTTAATGAAGTGTACCAATTAAATGTTATTTAATTGGAATTGAATTGATATTGATTTTTGGGTTTATCGTGAACAGTGTTTTAAATAACACTTGTTCTTTAACCCGATAATTAATGAATGTGATTTTGGGTTTATCGTGAACCGTGTTTTAAATGACACTGATTCTTTAACCCAGTTAACGATTAAAACTAAGTGGAGTTTTAATGAATCTTTAATTAGATTGAAATAATCGAGAATGGAGTATCACCAGTTTTGCTCCAGGCGATAGTTAAATCTTTAATTAGATTTGAACGTGAAATGGTAATTGAATTTACCGATAACACCGTGGTGTTAGATATGAAGTATAACCAGTTTTACTTCATGGGATGAATAGGTTGGGATTGGGAAATTAAAACAAATGATTACTTCGGTAAGGTTCGCTAATCCCGACTAGTTTGAATTGATATTCAAAAGTAGATTAAAGCATAAATTCAAGAATTTATCTTTGATAAAATTAATGGGAACCTTTCCCCTATGAATGTGAAATTTAGAAACTAACTGTCGGTTAGCTAAGCAGAATGATTTTCTGGATATTGATCTGATGTTGGTTCCGGCCTTCGGGGTTAATATTTGGGGAATTATTCTCTTGATTAATTTACGGTTAGTGACTGATGAATTGGAATGAGGCGTATGTTGTGTTTGTGTAACACCTATTTTAAAATATACGCGAGTTATTCGGAAATACCGGGTTTATCCCATTCTGAATAACTGATACGACGATAAGTCGAAGATGAAGACGATGGTCGAAGACCGGAGGTCTTCACATCGTTTGGGTAATTACTGATGATCTTGATTGGGCTGTACACCCAAGAAGATGGAAACAGTTAGTGATCGTCCAGACGTACTTGGAGATCGATGGATATGCGGTGTACTAGGTGCCTCCGGTTTCGTTCAGACCCAGAACGGACTTGTAAATGGACTGTGTGTCTGACATTGGATTTTAGTCTGTGTGATTGATCTCTATTAAATATATATCTGTTTGGCGGCGGAGAATTTATTCTCTTGCTTAACGCCCTTCTCTGAGACGTACGAGCTCAGGGGTTATATACTGATGGATATCAAACGCATGGAGTGAATTGCCTGTGTGGCATGCCTAAGTGGCAATTGATCGAGGCTTCTGTTGAAAAGCAAAGTCTTGTGGTGATTATCAAAGCACGGCCTTTGTGGCGTAGCTTTGTGTAACGTTTACCTCGCGTGTTTCACACCCGGTATGAACCAAAAACGGGAGACGGACCTCAGGGAGGACTTGCGTTTCTTTCTAGCTGAAAAGTGGCGTCAGTGGTTTTACACGCCCTGACGAGTTTGACTTATGTGGTTGTTGCTGTTGCGAGGCGCCTCGGATTGATCGGTCGTTCTCGAACCGATGGAGTCATTTGATGGCTCATTTGCGCCCCAAAGGGCGGGGAAACGTAGTGTTCAGGCATTTTAATCCACATCGGTGGACCGGCCCTGACGATCCAAGGGTCACTCGAGCTCTGATCCTGAGACATGGTAGGCTAGATTGTCTCGAATCGGTTGAGGACTATCTTTTGCCTCGGTTCATAGACGGAAATCCAATTTCCAAATACGTGACTTTGCGGTTTTATATGTAAACCTATATATGGTGACATAGTGGGATGGGGCGCTCATGCCGCCTATGATTGATACTTATGATTTGAAGTTGTTTTATACACTATGCACTTATTATAGTATCAAATGATTTGTTTTAAACGTATCAAGCATTCTTTGGCTGTTATAAGGGAAAACCCTATCCCCCGGCTTGCGTTGCATTGTGTGATAGGACCTGGGTCTTATAACAGCTTCTTTTTTTCTTTATTTAGCATTGCGCTGTTTGTTTAATGCACTAGTATTCTTGGGAGGAAACCCGTTCCGTCTTATACGGCGTGGTCCCTTGTTTTACCGAACTTTGAAATTAAAGATTAATAACTGTTTTTAGTTCTCACACCAGTCCCATGACTGACCTGGAGTTTATTGTTTCAACCTAAACTCTGGGTGCCCCTATTTTCGACACGGGCAGCTAGTAGTTTTGGTTTTGCAGATTTATATTCACAGGATCCTGGTTTACAGCTGGAACGATATCCGGAAAGCTTTGTATCCGTATATCTTCTTCTAGTTGTGCATTGTATTATTTTCCGCTGCTATGTATTTAAATGTAATTTAAATCTCGGATATTTCTGTGTAATATTCATTTATACTCTGTATATTCTTGTAATCTGATGCATTGTTGTAATATACAATGGAATGTTCTTCTGTATGCGTTCTGTTGTGGCTTGTTCTCAAACTAGCCGTCGCTTTCCTTTACGGGGAAGTTACGGGTTTTCACAGTTGGTATCAGAGCTTTGGTTTACAAAGCTAGAGAACAAGACACATTAGAAACATACGAAAGAATTCATCAGATATTGGATTAGTAACATCCGATGGGAATGACTCGTTAGAGATGGGATCAGTAGTATCCTAGAACGAGTGTGAAGAGTATATTTTTAAAGTGAAAACAATTTTTGTTTTGAAAATTTAAATCGACTATTCGTATTTGATTATTTATTTTATATTGATTAGGACAATCCAATATATAAAGATTTTGCATATACGCCTTGCAAACGTGTATTTAAAGTTTTAATATACTGGATAGATATAGAATTACACTCTAATCGCCCGGAGGTGATTTTGATGATGGAGCTCCATCATTGGAATTTATATTCGAGTGACGAACGTGTAATATCTATATATTTCCTATTGACTGGTGTGAGGACTAAAATTAGATAGGGCCTATTATTGTGATTTGGCATCAAAACAAGATTTTCAGTATATGTATCAAAATTATGAATTTGATAATCTAATTCACTAATAAATTGATGTTTGTTTATTTGTTTGATAATTTTGAACCATTTAGCCTAATTGAAACAAATATTGAATTGTATTGAAAATTGGTTGCATTTGGTTGCATATACATATACTTATATTGAACAGGTCATAGCAAGGAGGCTAGAGCAGAGAATAAAATTTGTTTGCCCGACAAATAGGTACATGTTTACTACATAATTTACTGTTTTGTTTGGGTGATGATGATTTTATGAGCCTATTGGCTAGCCGCTTGGCTTTTTTTTCTTCTTTTTGAGATCTGAAGGACCGGGGAAGCTATTTGAAATTCCCCGATGCTCCCGGTGCAGGGGAGGTTATGGCGAAATTTTTCAAAAATTTAGGGTGTTAGCCAAATTTTTGAAGTTTTGAAAATTCTCAGAAACTAAAGAGTTGGAGAATGGAAGCCAGATCGAACGTAGAGTTGATTAATCAAACCACTTTCGACTTTGTTCCTTTTCGGGGACGAAAAGTTTTAAGTGGGGGAGATTGTAACAACCCGGAAAATCTGGGCCAGTTTAAAATTTTTATTTTGGCAATTTTAGCGAATTTTGATTATTTAAAATGAATTATTTTAAATAATATCGACGAAATTTATTTTGAATATAATTCGAACGTATATATTATATACGCCATCGTTAGAATATAAATATATATATATATATAATTATAAATAGAATTGAAAATGGCGCGGTAGTTCGATAATTCGATTTCAAACTTCAATTGAATGTACCGGGTGCAAAATAATCCGGATTTTTGTGAAACCAAAAATAATGGGATCTAATTGATAATATCTTTCCAACGAATCCGAAAAATCAAGATTTCATATCAGGAATCAAAAGATATGTCCAGTTGAAAATTCTGAATAGTCGCTATGGAATTCAGGCCCTTAAAAATGGACATTTTGCAAATGACCTCGGATTTCGACGAAACCACTTTTGTTGGATCCGCAGTGTCAAATTATTGCTAGGTTTCAAATTTCATAATTTTTCGAATCAGTATGCGAGTGTGGCAAAGAAAAACGCGTTTGACCAGTTTCAGTTGATTTTAATCGACTGGAAATTGGCCATTTTTCTAACGGTCTCAGAATTCGACGAAACCAGCTTTGTTAGGACCGTATCGTCAATACGAAGCTAGAAAATATTTTTCGAGAATTTTTCTAGTTAGTATGTGACCCCGGTAATTTGAAATGTACGTTTAAAATTCAATATAGTGATTTAAATGTAAATTAAACAGAAACTGATCGAAATGATCGAATCAGCATATGGTACATATCCCATTGGGTTCGGAATGGGGGTAAAACGCTATGGACGACAGGCGGTGGGCCTCTTTTCGAGGTCGTATGTAAAAGTCAACTTTAGGTTGAATTAAATAATAAAAAAAAAAGAGAAAATCCCCTTTCCTTTATCTCTGGCCCCCCCTCCCCTAAATTTCATTTCAAATCGATGATAAAAAAAAAAAAGATGACGGAGGAAGGAGGAGTAGCCGTCGCTCCTCCAACCAGAGCGCCTCCCCTCCCTCAGACCGGCGTCCCCCCCCCCTCCGTTCAACCCTCACCTCCTCCCGCCACCTCGCTCAAGACCCCCGCCCGCAGCGACGCCGCGAGCTACCCAGAAACCCCCCTATCGCGAAGCAGCCTCCCCCCCAGACCCGATTCGAACCCTCCCTCCTCTCGAATCCAAAAATCGAAGACCACCTGAATCGCCTCGTGATGGCCACCTCCAGCGTCGCCTTCGGCATCACCTCCTTCACCGCCCACAGCGAACCCCACCCTTCCTCCGACAAACAATGTAAGTTTTTCTGAATTTATATACCTTTAAAATCTGATTTTTATTGTATATAAACTCTGATTTTCATTTATATAAGTTATTATGATTTTTATAGAAAAGATTTTTGTAAAAATATGATCTTTGTTTTAGGAATACGATATTTATATATGAATAAAGTATAAAAGGCTATATTTTTAAATTAGTATAGTTTAGATTTTTAAATTAACAAAGATAAGGATTTTTATCTATATAAAAGGTCGGATTTTTCTCTATATGAAGTTGAAATAAAAATTCGATTTTTAAATAAGTGATAGCACCATAAAAATTCGATTTTTCTATATTGAATAGCGTAATAAAAATAGAATTTTTATATATTGAACTTCGAAATAAAAATAGAATTTTTATATATTGAACTTCGAAATAAAAATAGAATTTTTATATATTGAACTTCGAAATAAAAATAGAATTTTTATATATTGAACATCAAAATAAAAATATGCTTTTTATATATTGAATAACGAAGTAAAAATTCTATTTTTACATATGTAGAGAATACGGGCGAAAGCAACAAAAAGGCAAGTTGGCGAAGATTTCCTGCATTAGAAGTGCCGCAAAGCTAGGATAGCTATCAGTGAGAACTTCTCACCTTTCAATTTAAATTTTCTAGTTATATATATATACTAGGATGCAGACGGTGTTTAGTAGCACCCGACACCCGTCATCCACAGACCATGGATGGCTTGTTTGTTAAATTGTTTGGTTGTGTAGTTGATTAGATGATTTGATTTGAAATTGAATTGTTGGGTGAAATAAATTGATTTGATTGATGTGTGAATGGCGTGGGCCTTCACTAGACCGGGGATAAGGCTAGGCCTTGTCCCGTTTCTAGTATCGTGCCGTTATGCCACCGAAATTTTCTAAAATATGTTAGAAAATAAAAATATCATTTTATTGTGTAAATGAATTGAATAGAAATTCATAGGTTGAAATAAAATGTTTTATCGTTAAAAATATAATTTTTAACGTGAATGTGAATAAATGAATAGTTATAAACAAATCGGCCGATTTGTTTGTATATACACTGATTTGACTGATATTGATTGGGTCGATAAATTTCACACATCGCCCAACTGCACAAATAAAATCTGTGTTTGATTGTTTGAAACCCCACACGGGTGTTGGGATGAAATTTGAAGTTCACTCATCCTGATTGATTAAATATGTCGATCGATTGATTGACAGGCTGTTATAAGCGTTAGATATATATATTTGATGCTTATACAGTGTAGTGCACTTTGGTTGATGGTTGATTATATTTCAATGCTATTATACATGTGTTGTATGAAAATCCATATAATTAACTTTATATGGTAATTGATTGGGCCTCATTCCAGTTTCGAAATAGAAATATTAGAAATAGAAATATTCGAAATGGAATATTTGAACATATCAATATATGAAGCCGTGTTGATTAGTTTGACGCCATTTTGACGTGAACGATATTTATATCGATTTCGAAATGAATTGAATTGAAAACGATTTCGAAATGAATTGAATTGAAAACGATTTCGAAATGAATTGAATTGAAAACGATTTCGAAATGAATTGAATTGAAAACGATTTCGAAATGAATTGAATTGAAAACGATTTCGAAATGAATTGAATTGAAAACGATTTCGAAATGAATTGAATTGAAAACGATTTCGAAATGAATTGAATTGAAAACGATTTCGAAATGAATTGAATTGAAAACGATTTCGAAATGAATTGAATTGAAAACGATTTCGAAATGAATTGAATTGAAAACGATTTCGAAATGAATTGAATTGAAAACGATTTCGAAATGAATTGAATTGAAAACGATTTCGAAATGAATTGAATTGAAAACGATTTCGAAATGAATTGAATTGAAAACGATTTCGAAATGAATTGAAATGAATTCAAATTGAAAACGAATTGAAATGAATTCAAATTGAATTGAAATTTGAATTGAATAGAAATGAATTTTAAAACGAATTTATAGAGAAGAATTCAATTTTGATTTGAATTGAAACGGAAGTTGAAATTGCTTTTGAAACGAATTTAAAACTATTTATATAATTCGTTTTAAATAGAAATCGACGAAATATATAGTATATATATTATATATATAATATAATGGCCTGAATAGAACGCGCCGCGCCGCGGCAGTTCGTGAATTTCGACCATTTATTTCAAACGGACATTACGGGAGATCAGACCGTCGGATTCTCCTAAAACCGGAACCGTTGGGTTCGTATCGAAAATAGCTTTCTAACGAATATTAGAAATTTGAAATCTAACGGTTGGATTTGGAATTATGTCCAAATCAAATTCGAAAAAGGTCGCTGCAAGTGCAGTTCGATGGCCGTTGATGGAAATCGACTGTACGGGCCTTGATAAAATTATTAAAAATAGCAATAATTTGTGTAAAATCATAAGAAATGATTTGTGAAGATTTGGGATGAAAAACTCCATATTTGAAAAGATAAAAATAGATTTTTATCGAAATGAACTAGTTTTGAACTAGAATTATAATTCTATTTATTTTTAAATAAATAAATTGAATTTGAAAAGGGTTTTAAAAATAACCAGAACTTCCAATGATTGCATTGGAGTGGATTTGAATCGAAATTGTCTTCGGAATATTTCGATGTTGGAATTCGTGATTATACGGATGTTGTTACGGAAATTTGAAAGATATATATTTATATCGTTATTTCCAATACGACATTTGTTAATCGTAGAATTTGATATTGAATATAAGCCGATATATTTTCTATTCAGAGCCTTATATTGAATATCAAATGTGATTTGGGTTTGTCGTGAATGGTGTCTTCACTAACACTGTTCTTGAACCCAGTTAAGAAAAGATTAAATCTTTTTACTTAGATTTAATGAAGTGTACCAATTAAATGTTATTTAATTGGAATTGAATTGATATTGATTTTTGGGTTTATCGTGAACAGTGTTTTAAATAACACTTGTTCTTTAACCCGATAATTAATGAATGTGATTTTGGGTTTATCGTGAACCGTGTTTTAAATGACACTGATTCTTTAACCCAGTTAACTATTAAAACTAAGTGGAGTTTTAATGAATCTTTAATTAGATTGAAACAATCGAGAATGGAGTATCACCAGTTTTGCTCCAGGCGATAGTTAAATCTTTAATTAGATTTGAACGTGAAATGGTAATTGAATTTACCAATAACACCGTGGTGTTAGATATGAAGTATAACCAGTTTTACTTCATGGGATGAATAGGTTGGGATTGGGAAATTAAAACAAATGATTACTTCGGTAAGGTTCGCTAATCCCGACTAGTTTGAATTGATATTCAAAAGTAGATTAAAGCATAAATTCAAGAATTTATCTTTGATAAAATTAATGGGAACCTTTCCCCTATGAATGTGAAATTTAGAAACTAACTGTCGGTTAGCTAAGCAAAATGATTTTCTGGATATTGATCTGATGTTGGTTCCGGCCTTCGGGGTTAATATTTGGGGAATTATTCTCTTGATTAATTTACGGTTAGTGACTGATGAATTGGAATGAGGCGTATGTTGTGTTTGTGTAACACCTATTTTAAAATATACGCGAGTTATTCGGAAAGACCGGGTTTATCCCATTCTGAATAACTGATACGACGATAAGTCGAAGATGAAGACGATGGTCGAAGACCGGAGGTCTTCACGTCGTTTGGGTAATTACTGATGATCTTGATTGGGCTGTACACCCAAGAAGATGGAAACAGTTAGTGATCGTCCAGACGTACTTGGAGATCGATGGATATGCGGGGTACTAGGTGCCTCCGGTTTCGTTCAGACCCAGAACGGACTTGTAAATGGACTGTGTGTCTGACATTGGATTTTAGTCTGTGTGATTGATCTCTATTAAATATATATCTGTTTGGCGGCGGAGAATTTATTCTCTTGCTTAACGCCCTTCTCTGAGACGTACGAGCTCAGGGGTTATATACTGATGGATATCAAACGCATGGAGTGAATTGCCTGTGTGGCATGCCTAAGTGGCAATTGATCGAGGCTTCTGTTGAAAAGCAAAGTCTTGTGGTGATGATCAAAGCATGGCCTTTGTGGCGTAGCTTTGTGTAACGTTTACCTCGCGTGTTTCACACCCGGTATGAACCAAAAACGGGAGACGGACCTCAGGGAGGACTTGCGTTTCTTTCTAGCTGAAAAGTGGCGTCAGTGGTTTTACACGCCCTGACGAGTTTGACTTATGTGGTTGTTGCTGTTGCGAGGCGCCTCGGATTGATCGGTCGTTCTCGAACCGATGGAGTCATTTGATGGCTCATTTGCGCCCCAAAGGGCAGGGAAACGTAGTGTTCAGGCATTTTAATCCACATCGGTGGACCGGCCCTGACGATCCAAGGGTCACTCGAGCTCTGATCCTGAGACATGGTAGGCTAGATTGTCTCGAATCGGTTGAGGACTATCTTTTGCCTCGGTTCATAGACGGAAATCCAATTTCCAAATACGTGACTTTGCGGTTTTATATGTAAACCTATATATGGTGACATAGTGGGATGGGGCGCTCATGCCGGCTATGATTGATACTTATGATTTGAAGTTGTTTTATACACTATGCACTTATTATAGTATCAAATGATTTGTTTTAAACGTATCAAGCATTCTTTGGCTGTTATAAGGGAAAACCCTATCCCCCGGCTTGCGTTGCATTGTGTGATAGGACCTGGGTCTTATAACAGCTTCATTTTTTCTTTATTTAGCATTGCGCTGTTTGTTTAATGCACTAGTATTCTTGGGAGGAAACCCGTTCCGTGTTATACGGCGTGGTCCCTTGTTTTACCGAACTTTGAAATTAAAGATTAATAACTGTTTTTAGTTCTCACACCAGTCCCATGACTGACCTGGAGTTTATTGTTTCAACCTAAACTCTGGGTGCCCCTATTTTCGACACGGGCAGCTAGTAGTTTTGGTTTTGCAGATTTATATTCACAGGATCCTGGTTTACAGCTGGAACGATATCCGGAAAGCTTTGTATCCGTATATCTTCTTCTAGTTGTGCATTGTATTATTTTCCGCTGCTATGTATTTAAATGTAATTTAAATCTCGGATATTTCTGTGTAATATTCATTTATACTATGTATATTCTTGTAATCTGATGCATTGTTGTAATATACAATGGAATGTTCTTCTGTATGCGTTCTGTTGTGGCTTGTTCTCGAACTAGCCGTCGCTTTCCTTTACGGGGAAGTTACGGGTTTTCACATTTTCAGAACAGAAAAACAGCTCGAAATTCGAATTCAAATTCGAATTCAAAACCTAGAACAGGCTAGGCGGGAAATTTCCCGCACAGGGACCAGGTCGACCATATTGTCGACCTCCCAGGGACCAGGTCGACCACAGTGTCGACCTGGGGGTCGACCTAGTACTGAAGCCCAGTTTTGATCCTGGGTTCATTCTGATGTATCCGGTCTCGTTTTCTGTCTAGATTCGTCCGCCTAATCCTATATAAACAGCCTCCTAGCCTCATTCTCTTTACACCATTTCATTCTCTCCTTATGCTGCCACTGGAATAATTAAAATAAATAAATTAAAATAAAATACGAAGACCATTTCTTGAAGACTACGGCTAGGAGTTGCAAATAGGAGATTTAAAACTATAAATCAAAGCAACGTTTACCTACCGAAAGGAAAACATCTCAATTCCAGAACTCAGAATCCAGAATTCAAGTTCGTCGTTTGTTGTAAGTTAGTTACTTTTTAGATTTGAACGTCTAAATCTATTTGTGGCATGTAATTGAATGGATATAAGAATATGCCTAATCCTTCCGCTTGAATCGATGCTTGTATTTGCCTCTGGATCTGATTCTCGATTATGACGTTGAAACTATTGTTAATAGCTTATGCCTATGCCTATGACTGAACATAAGACTATGCATGTGCCTATGACTGTGAACCTAAGACTATGCCTATGCCTAAGACCGTGAACATAAAACTATTTCCTATGACTATGACAAGGACAATTGTGGCGAATCACCTATGACTCATGACTATGAGATTACTGCCTATGATTATAAGACTATTATCCATGACTATTGTGTTTAATCGCCCATGATTCATAACTATGAAACCATGAGTATGACTATTGAGGTTAATTGCCTATGACTAGTATGGTTAGTTGCTTATGCCCATAACACTATAGTTGTAAATCATGTTGTACACCGAATTGGCATTATGTTAGACCAAATTACCTATGCCTATTCCCAAAATTGTGTTGATCTTGTATTTATGATGTAGCTTGTCTAGTTTATTCCTATTCACTGTTATGTACATCAAACTTATTGGAACAATTATCTTTGTAATTGGTTCTCTTTCGCGTGCCTATTCTTTTATGTCAAATTCTCATGCTTATCCCCTGATCATTTTGATAGTTTCATTTCATAAGTACTTAGAAACTTATGAAATCATGTTATACGTATGACTACGACGGGGGAATTTGGGCGTAGCTTAATTTATATAATTTGGCATAATAAATATGTTGATATGAATCCGAATTGGCTATATTAGTAAATATTACATGCATATTAGACTTGGGCGTATAATGGTAAAATGTTAATTGGCCGCAAACCATGTAGTTGGCATGTGAGTCTAGTTTTGGCATAAATTGTAAACTAGAATATTAAATCTAGTTCTAACATGAATTGAAAAATTGGATATTTAATCTAAGTTGGGCCAAAAATGTAAATAAGAATATTAAGTCTATATTAGGCTTAACAACTTATTTGGAACGCCAAATATGTGGCATAGTGATTTTGGGCATAACTATCATGGCAAATTTGGGAAGGTAGGTTATAACCTATTTTGATTTATTACTTGAAATTACATGTAATTGTCATGTTTAGCATAACCATGGTTAGTGACACTTAATTTGGTATAATCTTATAAACATGGTTTAAAGGGAAAGTGGGCCATAATAATAAATCTTGACAATGTACAATGAAAGAGTAATTATGGCATAAGTAAATTAGTAATAATTTACAAGAAGAATTTGTCCTAAATGAGAAATATGTACATTGTAGAAAATACGAATATGCCTAACCCGAGGTTAGATTGAGTTACGGTATAAGACTGCCCAGAACCGCCCGGCAAATCTAGCAACCGTAACAATACCTATCTAATGTGGGTGGTTAGAGCATTGAGCCCAAAAAGGACCGGAGGTTAGACTGAGTTGCGGTGTAAATCTGCCCGGAACCGACCGGCACATCCAGTGACCGCAACAATATCTGTCTAATGTGAGTGGTTGGTGCTTTAAATGAATAATTTAAAGCTAAGAAACAATTAAGCTAGACAAGTGGGTGAGGTTAAGTAAAATACACTTAGCCAATTTAACATGTTTACTAGACTAGAAGGTGGAGTTAAGTAAACTTAGAATACTTAGCCATCGTGGTGTGCCGAATGAACAAGGTTAAGTTAAAACAGGGAGGGACAATACTTAACCATTTGAACATGTGAATTAAACAGATGTTAGGGTTAAGTTAACTAAGAGAACACTTAACCGCTTTAGCATGTTAGCTAAACAGAAAGGGCAGGATTAAGTAAAAGGGAACACTTAGCCAATACAAGGTGAAGGGGTGGGGTTAAGTAATAAGAAATACTTAACCAATATAACTTGATTTGTGGTAGGGTTAAGTCAACATGAACAACTGATAACACTTAATCAGTTTATCATGACAAATGAATGGGCTAAGATAACTTGAATTGACTAATGACACTTAACCAATCCAACTTGACGAGAAAGAGAACTAAGTAGTAAACCTTAGTTAAAAGGACTAAGTTGTAAACCTTAGTTAAGAAAACGACGGTTCGGGGACTAAGTAGTAAACCTTAGTTAAGGGAACTAAGTAGTAAACCTTAGTACGACACGAGAAGGAGCGAACGTCCATCTGATCTTAAAGAAGGCTACAACGAACTGGGGGACGAAGCATGCGGCTTCGAGGGGACGCGAGGGTACTCTTGGTATCCCTCTGTGAGGCTGCAGATGATCCACTTGGGCTCGCAAAGGTTAAGGTCTGCGTTAGAAGAACCAAGGGTATGCCTTGGTTGCAATATAGGGCAACCTAAATGCTAGGATGGACCACCGTGATTTGGCGAGACCAGTAGCCCTGTGATAGCGACTCATCGTCTACCTACCATCTTGAGTCAATCGAGATACGTGAAGCGGAAAGGTGGAGAACTCCAACAGAACATATACTTGCTATCTAGTTATGGGTGCGGATGGCCAAGGGTTAGTGGGGGCATAGATGGCCTGCGTATAGTTCTCATTTTTCAAGGTGTGCCTTTCATTAGTTGAGGGAGGGGTCAGGTGGGACCATAGCCACTGGAAAAACAGACCTTAGCATCTGCATCGGCAGATATCTAAAAGCTCCCGACCGAGTTCCGTGTTCCTTGATTAGCCCTGCCACGAGACTCGGTCGCACATATAGAGGACATGTGCATCTAGACAGTGATAACGATTCACGACACATACGTGGGAAAAGTCTAGGAACATATACCGCTCTAGGTAGTGTGTCCTAGATTAGGGGCGCCGTTCGATAGGTAGCGTAATCCCTAGTTGGACCTAGGTCGCGTAAAACCAAAATTCCGAGAAATGTTCAATAGGTAGCATAAACCCTAGTAGCCCTGGGTAGCGAAAACCCTAGATCAGATCTAGGTAATAAATAATAAATGTACATCTGAAAACAACCACAATTTCGGATATTGGGATCACGTTATTGTTTTATCGGTTTATACAGATTTACTAGTTGGACACTAGTTAGGTGGTGCAGAGATATAGAAACCAGAATAACAGGGTAATCGTGAAGCAGAGAAAGTATGGAAACATATTCAGTTTATTAGTATATTCAGCTTGTCGGTAGATCCAGTTTATCAGTCCATTCAGTTTTATTTTGCCTTAGCATAGCTTGCGTTATCTTGTTAATCCTGTCATCATGGTATAGTCTTGTATTCAATTCATGCCATGTTGCTTTTTACCTGTTCACATGCTGAAAGTTACTGAACTTACCAGACTTTATGTCTGACTCTGTTTTCTTTCGCTTTCTTGTCTTCCGTCCCCCCCCCCCCCCCCCCCGGTTCGCAGGGAGGGAATATTACTACTTAGTCCAGTTTTCTTTCCAAGCTGAAGATTAGTCGAAGTTTTGTTGGGATTCTCTATTCCATTGCTATGGCTGGCTCACGCTACATTGGGAATATAAATGTTATTTTACACTTCTATATTTTGTAAGACAAATATTCTGGTATTGGAAAATAATTGTTGTACAAACTATTTGATCAATAAAGTAAAGTTCTATTTTCCGCTGTTTTAATTTTGTCTGTCTTGTAATTTATCTGTAATTTTTACCTATAACTCTCCACCGAAGTTAAGGCATTCCCTTTGTGAGTGACCCTAACGGATGTGGGGTGTTACATGTGGTATCAGAGCTGAAGGTTACCGGATCAGATAAAAAGATTTGAAAAATTATTTTCAATGGTTTTAAAAGAAGCATTTTTAAAAGAAAAGTTTTGTTTTAAAGGCATTATAACACCCCACCTCCGCTAGGGTCACTCACAAAGGGAATGCACTAGTTTTGGTGGAGCATTATCTAGGTAAACATACACAGAGATATCACAAGACAGAATATAAATAAAGCAGCGGTAGAAATTAAAAACCAAATGTTATTACTTTCAAGAAAAGAATCAAAACCTCATATATCCAAAGTACAAGTTGTCATTATTCCATTACATCAAGTTCAAAATAATGAAGCATAAACTTTAAAATAACAAAGTAAATTATTCCCCAAAAATAGCAGACGTGCAGCCATAGCATAGCTCAAGACCAAACCGTACATGAGCTGACAGGAAGCAAGCTAAATCCAAGCTAAGAGCTAGAGTTTCCTCCCTGAGATCCTAGGGGAAGAAATAAAAGAAAAAGAGGCGAAATGAAACGGGTCAGTCATAAAGACTGGTAAGTCCAAGTGACTTTCAGCATAAAAACAGATAAAGGTAACATGACATGTATAAACT
This sequence comes from Allium sativum, assembly GCA_030737875.1. Lineage (NCBI taxonomy): Eukaryota > Viridiplantae > Streptophyta > Magnoliopsida > Asparagales > Amaryllidaceae > Allium > Allium sativum. The sequence goes on from CM060912.1 coordinate 159,099,754, forward strand.
GAAAGTAAACATAAGTATGATGTCAAGATGGATAAGATAGACTAAGATAACATTATAAATCAAGTATAGATCAAATATAGATCAAGTATGGATCAAGTAAAGATCATTTATAGCATCGCATATTCAAAGTTCGTTGCACCAACTGTACTAGTATCCCAGCCCATGTCAAGTATTAACCATGAAAGGATCCCTTGGCCCAATATCGTGAATGAACCATTTCTAGGTCCAACGGAACGATTCACTAGTCGATCGGCTCCCTACAAGTTCTAGCTCGTTGTGTTTCTGTGTCATACGGCCCTATCACGAATGTAATCACCTGTGCTAGGTCCACCATAGGGTGTATCAAGACCTATGGTGCCAACCACCGACACGAATCAAGCATGCACAGATAAACCTACTGATGCCCAATGCCCGCTTTTTCAACTCCGGACCACGTGCACGACCCTAGCCCGCATGAACCTACATTGGCGTACCCACACAGCCGTCGTTCTGGTCACTTACAATCAGCCCAGTAATCGTGCCCCACCCTGCCTAGTTCCAGGGTACCATGATACATCTAGTGGGTTACTGCTGAAAAGGACCGCGTAACTAGGGTTTCCGTCCAGCAGGTTAAGTGTTGTCATTTAAATTCGAGACTTAACCCGTCTACGTGTCATGTCAAATTGGCTTAGTGTTGTCGTTCAAGTTCATGACTTAGCCCTATGAATCATGTGTCAAGTTGGTTAAGTATGTTCAAGCGGTTCATGACTTTACCCTACCAAATCATCGTGTCAAATTGGTTAAGTATATTCAAGCGGTTCATGACTTAACGCTATCAAATCATGTCTCAAGTTGGTTAAGTATTGTCTTTCATGTTCATGACTTAACCCTATCATGTGGCATTAATTCATTAATGCACCCCAACCTCTCACATCAGACCTGTTGTTGTGGTCACTGGATATGCCGGGCGGTTCCGGGCAGAATTACACCACAACTCAGTCTGACCTCGGGTTTTCAAGTGCGATATGACCAACTACCCACATTGGATACTATTGTTTGCAGTAACTGGATTTTTCGGGCGGTTCCAGGCAGATTTACACTGCAAACTCAACCCAACCTCGAGTTGGCCCTTTTCGAGTTTATTCTATGTCATGTCCATGTTCAAGTTTTCATGTCAAGTTCGTGTCAAGTTTTCAAGGAAAGTTTCATGTCAAGCTTCCTATGATTACCAATTTTTCCCAACGTTACCCCGTCTAAATATTAGTCTAACAATCTTAGCCTAATTTTTCGTTCGCATGATTTTTGGCATATAATATTAGGCTAAAACTTAGCCTAATTTAACGTACGCAAAATTGGCATAAAGCAATTTATTAACATAAGCATGACATAGGCGTAAACTTGGCATCATCGGCATAGTCAATATGAACATCATAGGTGTGAACTTGCAAAATAATCAACATAAATATCATAGGTGTGATCTTGCAGCGTAGACTGAACCAACATACATATATGTGAATTTGTAACATAGACTAAATCAACTTACATATATGTGAACTTGCAAATCAATCACGAACATATGAATAAGTGTGAACTTGAAATATGACGTTGGTTTAACACATAAACATGTAGATCTAACATTTGGTCACATATGTGATATGATTTTACAACCTAAAGCTTGCATAACATGATAAACTACACAACTTGTCATAACAAGTTATATTCCAAGTTCATATACATATGAATAGACTTATTCATTAATTCTCAATTCAACATTATAATAAAATAGAACTACAGACATAGATCAATATCATTCAATTTCACCTATAACATAATAGACATCGTTCTATTATTAATTTAATTCCAAGGTATGACATAACTAATTTGACTAAAACATCGCAGGCATATAGATCTGATAATATTATGAACATGAAAAGGTTTGAACAATAATCTAGTTTCAAGAACATGGATAGATCTAACTTAAATAGAAAAATCCCCAAAATCAAGATCCAAGGATAAATAAAGAAAGTCAAGCGTAGATCCAATTTCAAAGTTATAATCCTGGGCAATAACCTCATGGTCATGAATCTTAGGTAATTAGTCACAATTTTCCTTGTCATAGTCATAGGCATAGTCTTATTGTTCATAGTCATAGGCGGTCTTATGTTCACCGTCATAGTCATAGGCATAGTCTTATGTTCACCGTCATAGTCATAGGCATAGTCAAAATATTATGTCCACGGTCATAGGCATAGTCATAGTCTTAGGCCATTAACAATAGTTTCAACGTCGTAGGCAATATTCCCAATAGTCAAGATCCAAGAAGAAAACAAGAATAGATATGAATCATACATAAATCAATTCCAATTTATAACATGCCCATATTAGATTTATAGTTTTTATCTAAAAGTAACTAGAACTTACAGATCGTGGTCTAAGAAAATTAAATGTCAAGTCTAGAAATTAATCGTAGAATTGTTGCGGTGTCGCTGATCTATTCTCTTGAATTGTTGTAGAAGCGTTGATCTTTGATTTGAATCGAGTTTGAATGCTTAAGCTTTAATTTGGAGGCGGCGGCCATGGTTCAAGAGGTAAATTAGCAGCATAGCAGTGTAAGAATGATTTGTATGAATTAGGCTAGGTCTTAGGATGTATTTATAACGGTAGCAACTAGTATAGGCCCTTAGATTAACCCTAGAATCAATCCGGACCATCAAAACACATCTCAGGCTTCAAAAATGGGTTTTGGGTCAAAACAGGCTGACCAGGTCGACCTGTAAGGGGGGAGGTCGACACTATGGTCGACTTGGGGGGTAGGTCCACCCTATGGTAGACCTAGGGGGGTAGGTCGACCCTATGGTCGACCCCCTGGTCCAGTGCTGCCTGAAAACTGTTGAAACTTGTACAGGCCATAACTTCTTCATCCGGACTCCGATTTTCAAAAACTCGGACTCTATTTCACGTAAAATTTCGAGCTGAACGCAATGGCGTAACCCGTTTCCCTTGATTCTTATTTAAAATTTAATTCTGCCTTGATTTATGGTTTTAACATGTTATTAAAATCTGGGTTGTTACATTCTCCCCTCCTTAAAGGATTTCGTCCCCGAAATCTTCAAGTTAAGAAGAATGTGTCCTACCATCCAATCATCCATCTACTCAATCATCAATCACAGGCATTCATTGTCCTTAAGAGATTTCTAATGATGTATGAACATATGCAGAAAGTGTGTGTATATGTTCCTTATCTAATTCAAATGATCAGGCATGATTGATCTTCTTAATGCAAAATATGTTTAGTGCCATGAATCCAACACGTATGCAAAATAGTCCTTGTCACATAAACACTATATGTGTGCACAAACATTCATCCATATGCAACATTCACATGATAACACATTCAATTTCATCCATAAACAAGTATAAACACTCATGCATATGCAATATGAAAATGTGTGAGCCGATCTAGTGCATAATGTGTGTTATGCAACCACGAGCAACCACTTGCGACCACTTGCAACCATTTGCAAACATCAACCATAACATGTTTCAAATACATGTTTCCATCCATATGGTTCTACCTAAGGTTCTCTAGATAGGATCGAGAAGATAAGCAAGATAAAACAAACCATCAAGGAGGAGAAGTTAAAGATGTACCCCCAGAAGGTCCTGCTTGTGGGGCTTGCCCTTTCTTCTTAGGGCAGTTCTTGCTGATATGTCCAGTATAACCACACTGAAAGCATGCTCCCATCTTCATCTTCTTCTTTCTACAATCCTGGACTATATGCCCAACTATACCACAGAAGTTGCATTTTCTTTTCTCACGTGTCTTGTTGTCATTAATGTTGTTGTTGTTCTTGCCTCCTTTCTCGGAGTCTTTCTTCTTGTTTTGAGAATCATTCGCCTTGACCTCCTTCTTGCCATTCTCTTCTTCTTTGTAAAGTAGGACCATATCCACCAAGCCCTCAAAGGTCGCCCCAATGGGTACATGAGTAATAGCAAGGCTGTGTAGCGGCTCATTTAAACCTCTGACGAAGCGAAGCGCCTTCTTGTGTTGGGTGTTCACTAAATCCAGCCCAAATCTAGCTAGCTGATTAAACTGATTGAAGTACTCCCTGATCGTCATGCTTCCTTGCTTAAGAGTTAGGAGCTTCTCCATCTGCAGGCTTCTTTCAGCTTGGGAGAGAAATTTCATCTCAAATCTCATCCTGAAGTCTTCCCAAGTTTCCACTGGCCTCTCAGCATGGGTAATCTCCCACCAATACGAAGCTTCATCTTTAAGCAACCAACTGCTAGCTGTATCTTTTGCCTGTCATCAACTTCGAAGATGACGAACAAATCTTCGGTCTCCTTCAGCCAGTTCCTCACTTCCACAAAGGATTCAGTCCCATAGAAGTCCTTTCCACCCATAGCCTTGAAGTCTCTACACGTCTTTGCGAAAGCATTTCCACGAGGAGGAGGAGGAGGAGGAGGAGGAGGAATCGCTGCAGCTAGAGGAGGAATATCTGTTGGGTCTGCATCATTGGCTCTAGCCTCTAAGTACCTCCTGAACCAGCCAGGTATTATCACGCCCTCTGAAAAGTTAAGATTCCCAGACATGCTGAAAAACAAAAAGATAGAGATTCAAACGAGGAAACAAAGGAAAGTGCTAATGGCTTTTGGGGAATAGCCTTTTCAAAATAAACTTTTCTTGAAAAAAAAAAGCTTCTTTATAAACAGTTTTGAAAATAGTTTTAGAAGGTTTTTAAAAACTTTTGCCCAGTCTGGTAACCTTCTGCTCTGATACCAAATGTAACATTCCACCTCCACTAGTGTCACTCACAAAGGGAATGCACTAGTTTTGGTGGAGCATTATCTAGGTAAACATACACAGAGATATCACAAGAAAGAGCATAAATAAAGCAGAGATAGAAATTAAAAACCAAACTTATTACTTTCAAGAAAAGAGTCAAAACCTCATATATCCAAAGTACAAGTTGCCATTATTCCATTACATCAAGTTCTAAATAAAGAAGCATAAACTTCAAAATAACAAAGTAAATTATTCCCCAAAAATAGCAGACGTGCAGCCATAGCATAGCTCAAGACCAAACCGTACATGAGCTGACAGGAAGCAAGCTAAATCCAAGCTAAGAGCTAGAGTTTCCTCCCTCAGAACCTGGGGGAAGAAACAAAAGAAAAAGAGGCGAAAGGAAACGGGTCAGTCATAAAGAATGGTAAGTCCAACTGACTTTTAGCATAAAAACAGATAAAGGTAACATGACATGTATAAACTGAAAGTAAACATAAATATGATGTCAAGATGGATAAGATAGACTATGATAACATGATAAATCAAGTATAGATCAAATATATATCAAGTATGGATCAAGTATAGATCAAATATAACATCGCATATTCAAGGTTCAACGCACCAAATGTACTAGTATCCCAGCCCATGTCAAGTATTAACCATGAAAGGATCCCTTGGCCCAATATCGTGAATGACCCATTCATAGGTCCAACGGAAAGATTCACTAGTCGATCGGCTCCCTACAAGTTCTAGCTCGTTGTGTTTCTGTGTCATACGGCCCTATCACGAATGTAGTCACCTGTGCTAGGTCCACCATAGGGTGTATCAAGCCCTATGGTGCCAACCACCGACACGAATCAAGCATGCATAGATAAACCTACTGATGCCACATACCTGCTTTTTCAACTCCAGACCACGTGCATGACCATAGCCCGCCTGAACCTACACTGGCGCACCCACACAGCCGTCGTTCTGGTCGCTTACAATCAGCCCAGTAATCGTGCTCCACCCTGCCTAGTTCCAGGGTACCATGATACATCTAGTGGGTTACTGCTGAAAAGGACCGCGTAACTAGGGTTTCCGTCCAGCAGGTTAAGTGTTGTCATTTAAATTCGAGACTTAACCCGTCTACGTGTCATGTTAAATTGGCTAAGTGTTGTCGTTCAAGTTCATGACTTAGCCCTATGAATCATGTGTCAAGTTGGTTAAGTATGTTCAAGCGGTTCATGACTTTACCCTACCAAATCATCGTGTCAAATTGGTTAAGTATATTCAAGTGGTTCATGACTTAACCCTATCAAATCATGTCTCAAGTTAGTTAAGTATCGTCTTTCATGTTCATGACTAAACCCTATCATGTGGCATTAATTCATTAATGCACCCCAACCTCTCACATCAGACCTGTTGTTGTGGTCACTGGATATGCCGGGCGGTTCCGGGCAGAATTACACCACAACTCAGTCTGACCTCGGGTTTTCAAGTGTGATATGAACAACTACCCACATTGGATCCTATTGTTTGCAGTAAATGGATTTGCCGGGCGGTTCCGAGCATATTTACACTGCAAACTCAACCCAACCTCGAGTTGGCCATTTTCAAGTTCATTCTAGTGTCATGTCCAAGTTTTCATGTCAAGTTTGTGTTAAGTTTTCAAAGCAAGTTTCATGTCAAGCTTCATATGATTACCAATTTTTCCCAACGTTACCCCGTCTAAATATTAGGCTAACAATCTTAGCCTAATTTTTCGTTCGCATGATTTTTGGCATATAATATTAGGCCAAAACTTAGCCTAATTTAACGTACGCAAAATTGGCATAAAGCAATCTATTAACATAAGCATTACATAGGCGTAAACTTGGCATCATCGGCATAGTCAATATGAACATCATAGGTGTGAACTTGCAAAATAATCAACATGAATATCATAGGTGTGATCTTGCAGCTTAGACTGAACCAACATATATATATGTGAATTTGTAACATAGACTAAATCAACTTACATATATGTGAACTTGCAAATCAATCACGAACATATGAATAAGTGCGAACTTGAAATGTGACGTAGGTTTAACACATAAACATGTAGATCTAACATTTGGTCACATATGTGATATGATTTTACAACCTAAACCTTGCATAACATGATAAACTACACAACTTGTCATAACAAGTTATATTACAAGTTCATATACATATGAATAGACTTATTCATTAATTCTCAATTCAACATGATAATAAAATAGAACTACAGACATAGATCAATATCATTCAATTTCACTTATAACATAATAGACATCGTTCTATTATTAAATTAATTCCAAGGTATGACATAACTAAATTGACTAAAACATCGTAGGCATATAGATCTGATAATATTATGAACATGAAAAGGTTTGAACAATAATCTAGTTTCAAGAACATGGATAGATCTAACTTAAATAAATAAATCCCCAAAATCAAGATCCTACGATAAATAAAGAAAGTCAACCGTAGATCCAATTTCAAAGTTATAATCCTAGGCAATAACCTCATGGTCATGAATCTTAGGTAATTAGTCACAATTGTCCTTGTCATAGTCATAGGCATAGTCTTATTGTTCATAGTCATAGGCGCACCGTCATAGTCATAGGCATAGTCTTATGTTCACCGTCATAGTCATAGGCATAGTCAAAATATTATGTCCACAGTCATAGGCATAGTCATAGTCTTAGGCCATTAACAATAGTTTCAACGTCGTAGGCAATATTCCCAATAGTCAAGATCCAAGAAGAAAATAAGAATAGATATGAATCATACATAAATCAATTCCAATTTATAACATACCCATATTAGATTTATAGTTTTTATCTAAAAGTAATTGGAACTTACAGATCATGGTCTAAGAAATTTATAAGTCTAGAAATTAGTCGTCGAATTGTTGCGGTGTCGCTGATCTATTCTCTTGAATTATTGTAGAAGCGTTGATCTTTGATTTGAATCGAGTTTGAATGCTTAAGCTTTAATTTGGAGGCGGCGGCCATGGTTCAAGAGGTGAATTAGCAGCATAGCAGTGTAAGAATGATTTTTATGAATTAGGCTAGGTCTTAGGATGTATTTATAGGGATAGCAACTAGTTTAGCCCCTTAGATTAACCCTAGAATCAATCCGGACCATCAAAACACGTCTCAGGCTTCAAAAATGGGTTCTGGGTCAAAACAGGCCGACCAGGTCGACCTGCAAGGGGGGAGGTTGACACTATGGTCAACCTGGGGGGTAGGTCGACCCTATGGTCGACCTGGGGGGGGGGGGGGTAGGTCGACCCTATGGTCGACCCCTTGGTCCAGTGCTGCTTGAAAACTGCTGAAACTTGTACAGGCCATAACTTCTTCATCCGGACTCCGATTTTCGAAAACTCGGACTCTATTTCATGTATAAGTTCGAGACGAACGCAATGGCTTAACCCATTTCCCTTGATTCTTACCTTAAAATTTAATTATTCCTTGATTTATGGTTTTAACATGTTATTAAAATCGGGGTTGCTACAGGCATATTCCCCAAAAGTTATACGCACTATCTTCTGATCATCTGTTTGAATTCTTGTCCCCTTCTTTCTTGAGTCTTCGGGGCTCCTGGCTTTCTGGCAGGTAACCTCATCACGGCACGGTTCTGTATGCTTGATAATACTATGATACCTATCGAAGGGCAAAGTAGTGCCCGACTTCCATCTTTAGCCATAATAGTTTCACCTGCAGCTAGTTTTCTTTCAAGCTTTGAAGGGATTTCCATGCGATGGAGGCAGCTTTTGAGAAATTTGTCAATATGATTACACAGGGATGGTAAAAGATGAGGGAGTTTGGCTCGGGAGCTCAACGCAAGGATGAGAAATTCATGGATATAAACTCGACTCACGAAGAAAGAAGGAATTATAAAATCTAAAATGAGAAGAAATATCTTTTCCGTGGTATAATAGGGCATATAATTAAGGACAAGGGCAAGGACGAGGGACAGGATTTTCAGAAGGGCGAGTGCATGCTTTCACCACTAGAATACCCGAGAGAGAGATAGTAAAAGTCTCTGTTGGAAAGGTTTAGTTTTTCGTTTTGATCAACCAGTTAGTACTCTTTTGATCTTAGCACTTCGCATTTGTTCATATCCACTTCCATAGTGAGTCTCTGCACCTTAGTACTTGTATAGTAGAAGATCCCATTTTAGTCTCAAATCCAATAGGTGGTTCGGCCCGTTTACTTTAGGTTTGTAAGGATTTGAGAGTAACTATTGAGTTTAAGCGTAATGCTTATGTTTTTGGTTCCATGGGCTATAAGTTGATTCTAGGCATGGTTGAATGGCTAGTAATTTGGAAAGGAGGGTAGTTAGACTTTTGACTTGCCTTGGAAATACCCTCGAAATTCCGTGTAGAGAATCAGCTAGGCTTAGCTAGCTAGAATCGCTTAATGCATTTATCAATGATTTGCAATCCGTTAGGGTAGTCCATGAGTACGCAGATGTTTTGATTAGGTTAGGAGTTTACCCCTAAAATGCGAGATAGACTTCCGTATATATCCAGTTGACAATGCAAAACCAGTTATCCAATCAACGACAATTTTGGAAATGAAGGTCAAGAAGCTTCGCAATCGTGAAGATTAATTAGATAAGGTACAGAATAGTGAAGCTTAAGAAGATGTGACTTAGAAGACTAGATACACGCATCATACCCTTTTTCTTAAGGGTACATCCTTGATCTCTTTTTCTAGGAATTTTATGCATACTTTCTAGCTTATAAGGTATATCCTCTAGGGCGTATCATCGATCCTTAGGTAGAAGCCAATGGATGTAAACATGTATTTGAAACATGTTAAGATTGATCGTTGCAAATGGTTGCTCGTGGATGCATATACACACCATAGGCGCTAGAATGACACGGCCACTTTCATATTGCATTAGCATATATGTGTTTGCTTAACGGATTTAACTGAATATGTTATCATATGGATACTACATATGGATGAATGGCTATGCACACATGTAGTATTTACATAACTAAGGATGCTTGCAACATGATTGGACGCATGACACCGACATAATTCGCATTAAGGAGGTCAACTGAATCAGTAGACCGCCTGATTTTGCATTAGATAAAGACATATACACACACTATGCATATGAACATGAAAGCATTAGAAACCTTTTTAAGGACAATGAATGCCTGTGATTGAATGGTTGAGTAGATGGGTGATTGGACGGTAGGATACATTCTTCCTAACTTGAAGATTTCGGGGACGAAATCCTTTTAATAGGGGGAGAATGTAACACCCTGTATTTTTATAACATGTTAAAACCATAAATCAAGATAGAATTAAATTTTAAACTAAGAATCAAGGGAAACGGGTTGCTCCATTGCGTTCATCTCAAAATTCTGCTTGGAATCGAGTCCGAGTTTTCGAGAAACGGAGTTCGTATGAGGGAGATATGACCCTCCGAAGTTTCAAGGATTTTCAAAACAGAAAAACAGCTCGAAATTTGAATTCAAATTCGAATTCAAAACACAGAACAGGCTGGGCAGGAAATTTCCCGCCTAGGGACCAGGTCGACCTAGGGGTCGACCATAGTGTCGACCTCCCAAGGACCAGGTTGACCATAGTGTCGACCTGGAGGTCGACCTGGTACTGAAGCGCAGTTTTGAGCCTGGGTTCATTCTGATGTATCCGGTCTCGTTTTCTGTCTAGATTCGTCCGCCTAATCCTATATAAACAGCCTCCTAGCCTCATTCTCTTTACACCATTTCATTATCTCCTTATGCTGCCTCTGGAATAATTAATATAAAATACGAAGATAATTTCTTGAAGACTACGGCTAGGAGTTGCAAATAGGAGATTCAAAACTATAAATCAAAGCAACGTTTATTTACCCAAAGGAAAGCATCTCAATACCAGAACTCAGAATCCAGAATTCAAGTTCGTCGTTTGTTGTAAGTCAGTTACTTTTTAGATTTGAACGTCTAGATCTATTTGTGGCATGTAATTGAATGGATATAAGAATATGCCTAATCCTTTCGCTTGAATCGATGCTTGTATATGCCTCTGGATCTGATTCTCGATTATGACGTTGAAACTATTGTTAATAGCTTATGCCTATGCCTATGACTGAACATAAGACTATGCATGTGCCTATGACTGTGAACCTAAGACTATGCCTATGCCTAAGACCGTGAACATAAAACTATTGCCTATGACTATGACAAGGACAATTGTGGCGAATCACCTATGACTCATGACTATGAGATTACTGCCTATGATTATAAGACTATTATCCATGACTGTTGTGTTTAATCGCCCATGATTCATAACTATGAAACCATGACTATGACTATTGAGGTTAATTGCCTATGACTAGTATGGTTAGTTGCTTATGCCCATAACACTATAGTTGTAAATCATGTTGTACACCGAATTGGCATTATGTTAGACCAAATCACCTATGCCTATTCCCTAAATTGTGTTGATCTTGTATTTATGATGTAGCTTGTCTAGTTTATTCCTATTCACTGTTATGTACATCAAACTTATTGGAACAACTATCTTTGTAATTGGTTTTCTTTCGCATGCCTATTCTTTTTTGTCAAATTCTCGTGCTTATCCCCTGATCCTTTTGCTAGTTTCATTTCATAAGTACTTAGAAACTTGTGAAATCATGTTATACGTATGACTACGGTGGGGGAATTTGGGCGTAGCTTAATTTATATAATTTGGCATAATAAATATGTTGATATAAATCCGAATTGGCTATATTAGTAAATATTACATGCATATTAGACTTGGGCGTATAATGGTAAAATGTTAATTGGCCGCAAACCATGTAGTTGGCATGTGAGTCTAGTTTTGGCATAAATTGTAAACTAGAATATTAAATCTAGTTCTAACATGAATTGAAAAATTGGATATTTAATCTAAGTTGGGCCAAAAATGTAAATAAGAACATTAAGTCTAGATTAGGCTTAACAACTTATTTGGAACGCCAAATATGTGGCATAGTGATTTCGGGCATAACTATTATGACTAATTTGGGAAGGTAGGTTATAGCCTATTTTGATTTATAACTTGAAATTACATGTAATTGTCATGTTTAGCATTACCATGGTTAGTAACACTTAATTTGGTATAATCTTATAAACATGGTTTAGAGGGAAAGTGGGCCATAATAAAAAATGTTGACAATGTACAATGAAAGAGTAATTATGGCATAAGTAAATTAGTAATAATTTACAAGAAGAATTTGTCCTAAATGAGAAATATGTACATTGTAGAAAATACGAATATGCCTAACCCGAGGTTAGAATGAGTTACGGTATAAGACTGCCCGGAACCACCTGGCAAATCCAGCAATCGTAACAATACCTATCTAATGTGGGTGGTTAGAGCATTGAGCCAAAAAAGGACCCGAGGTTAGACTGGGTTGCGTTGTAAATCTGCCTGGAACCGACGAGCACATCCAATGACCGCAACAATATCTGTCTAATGTGAGTGGTTGGTGCTTTAAATGAATAATTTAAAGCTAAGAAACAATTAAGCTAGATAAGTGGGTGAGGTTAAGTAAAATACACTTAGCCAATTTAACATGCTTACTAGACTAGAAGGTGGAGTTAAGTAAACTTAGAACACTTAGCCATCGTGGTGTGCCGAATGAACAAGGTTAAGTTAAAACAGGGAGGTACAATACTTAACCATTAGAACATGTGAATTAAACAGATGTTAGGGTAAAGTTAACTAAGAGAACACTTAACCGCTTTAGCATGTTAGCTAAACAGAAAGGGCAGGATTAAGTAAAAGGGAACACTTAGCCAATACAAGGTGAAGGGGTGGAGTTAAGTAATAAGAAATACTTAACCAATATAACTTGATTTTTGGTAGGGTTAAGTCAACATGAACTACTGATAACACTTAATCAGTTTATCATGACAAATGAATGGGTTAAGATAACTTGAATTGACTAATGACACTTAACCAATCCAACTTGACGAGAAAGAGAACTAAGTAGTAAACCTTAGTTAAAAGGACTAAGTTGTAAACCTTAGTTAAGGAAACGACGGTTCAGGGACTATGTAGTAAATCTTAGTTGAGGGAACTAAGTAGTAAACCTTAGTACGACACGAGAAGGAGCGAACGTCCATCTGATCTTAAAGAAGGCTCCAACGAACTGGGGGACGAAGCACGCAGCTTCGAGGGGATGCGAGGGTACTCTTTGTATCCCTCTGTAAGGCTGCAGATGATCCGCTTGGGCTCACAGAGGTTAAGGTCTGCGTTAGAAGAACCAAGGGTATGCCTTGGTTGCAATATAGGGCAACCCAAAGACTAGGATAGACCAGCGTGATTCGGCGATACCAGTAGCCCTGTGATAGCGACTCGTCGTCTACCTACCATCTTGAGTCAATCGAGATACGTGAAGCAGAAAGGCGGAGAACTCCAATAGAACATATACTTTCTATCTAGTTATGGGTGCGGATGGCCATAGGTTAGTGGGGCATAGAGGGCCTGCGTATAGTTCTCATTTTTCAAGGTGTGCCTTTCATTAGTTGAGGGAGGGGTCAGGTGGGACCATAACCACTGGAAAAATAGACTTTAGCATCTTCATCGGCAGATATCTGAAAGCTCCTGACCGAGTTCCGTGTTTCTTGATTTGCCCTGCCACGAGACTCAGGTCGCACATATAGAGGACATGTGCATCTAGACAGCGATAACGATTCACGACACATACGTGGGGAATGTCTAGGAACATATACCGCTCTGGGAAGTGTGTCCTAGATTTGGGGCGCCGTTCGATAGGTAGCGTAATCCCTAGTTGGACCTAGGTCGCGTAAAACCTAAAATCCGAGAAATGTTCAATAGGTAGCATAAACCCCAGTAGCCCCGGGTAGCGAAAACCCTAGATCAGATCTAGCTAATAAATAATAGATATACACCTGAAAACAACCACAATTTCGGAGATTGGGATCACGTTATTGTTTTATCGGTTTATACAGATTTACTAGTTGGACACTAGTTAGGTGGTGCAGAGATATAGAAACCAGAATAACAGGGTAATCGCGAAGCAGAGAAAGTATGGAAACATATTCAGTTTATCAGTATATTCAGCTTGTCGGTAGATCCAGTTTATCAGTACATTCAGTTTTATCTTGCCTTAGCATAGCTTGCGTTATCTTGTTAATCCTATCATCATGGTATAGTCTTGTATTCAGTTAATTCATTCCATGTTGCTTTTTACCTGTTCACATGTTGAAAGTTATTGAACTTACCAGACTTTATATCTGACTCTGTTTTCTTTCACTTTCTTGTCTTCCGTCCCCCACCCCTCCCCCAGATTTGCAGGGAAGGAATATTACTACTTAGTCCAGTTTTCTTTCCAAGCTGAAGATTAGTCGAAGTTTTGTTGGGATTCTCTTTTTCATTGCTATGGCTAGCTCACGCTACATTGGGGAATATAAATGTTATTTTACGCTTCTTTATTTTGTATGACAGATATTCTGGTATTGAAAAATAATTGTTGTACAAATTATTTGATCAATAAAGTAAGGTTCTATTTTCCGCTATTTTAATTTTGTCTGTCTTGTAATTTATCTGTATCTTTTACCTATAACTCTCCACCGAAGTTAAGGCATTCCCTATGTGAGTGACCTTAACGGATGTTGGGTGTTACAGCCCGAGTCGTATTCACACACTTTGACCTCTCACATTAGGTTCAACATTAGTGGTTGCTGGATATGCCGGTCGGGTCCGGGCAGACTTCCACCACTAATGTAACCTAACCTCGTGTCATAAGTATTAGTTAAATTTTCAGACTTTAATTGCTTAAACATTCCTCTTTTGATTAATTAAGTTAACTAATTAATCCTTTCCTTTTTATAGGTGTCAATACGTATTTTATTAACCATTTGAATTTCCTATCCATAAATGGTCATATTCAAATTATACAATTTTTACTCAACTTTACCTATGTCATAATAGGCAATTATTTATATGTTTCCCTGCTATAATCATGTGCCCAATTTACATAAACACAATGTAAATTATGCCTATTACAAATTCCCCTTTTCGCCGTTTCTTAACTAGCGTAACCGTTTGCGTTTTTGGCGTCATCGAGGCTAGAAGGTAGCCTCGCCATAACAATAAAATAAAGGGAATGACAAGGTGATCATTTTCAGCACAATTTTTTGCATAAGCATTACAACTAGGGAAAATGACATGATAACTTCGCATATAATTATGATTCATCACATAATTAACAACTTGCATAGATTCAAGATTTTGCAACATAACAACCTGCATAGGTTCATGAATTTCAACATAACAACTTGCATAGGTTCATGAATTAACAACATAATTAACAACTCACATAGGTTCATGATTCACAACATAACAACTTGTATAGGTGACTTGCATAGGTTCATGATTCACAGCATAACAACTTGCATAGGTGACTTGCATAGGTTCATGATTCATAACATAACAACTAGCATAGGTTCATGAATTCATCACCCAATAACTTGCATAGGTAACTTGCATGATCTCATAACAACTTGCATAGGTTCATGATAATAACTTGCATAGATCCATGACAACAACTTGCATAGATTCATGAATTCGCAACATAATAACTTGCATAGGTTTATGAATTTCACTTGCATAATTTCATGATTCACCACAGCAACAAACTTGTATAATTTCATGATCCACAACAACAATAAACTTGTATAATTTCATGATCCACAACAACAATGAACTTGTATAATTTCATGATCCACAACAACAATAAACTTGCATAACTACAAACAACATATAGCCAAATCATAGTCTACCACAACTCACGTTTATCTATTTAAACCTAAAAATAACTAGAACTAACAGAAAAAGAGGGTCTTGAGTTCTGGGATCTGAATTCTGTAATTGATTAGCGTTCCCTTGATGTTGACAGTTTCGTTATTGAGATTAGACTTTGATTTGATTTGAAGTGTTGTCCTTAATTTGCTTCTAGTTGGTGGCGGTTACTCTAGGGTTTGGAGTGACAACATGACGACCATTGATCTAATTTTGATTTGATTTTAGGGTTTGAGCCTACCCATGTTTATATAGAACTTCAATTTAATTATAGCCGTCGGATGATCTTAGTGTTAATAAAAACCACTCAATCAGGATAGAGTGACACCTCAGCCCTAATGACTCAGCAAGGAGTCAGAAAGGACTCAGCAATGAGTCACAGTGTGGATCAGATCGCACCAGAAAGCTGTGCAGGCTTTCTGCTCTGCCTGGGCGCACTTGGGAAGTGTTCCAGTGTATTTTTGTACTGGCGCACTTCCCAAGTGCGCCAGTGCAATTTTTTTTCTTCTTCTGGTTTTTTCCGCCTAACTTCGTTTGTCCATATCTTCTTCATACGGTATTCGTTTTACGCAAACTCGGAATCTATCTCAAGCAGAATTCCGAGACGAACGCAATAGCGCAACCCGTTTCCCTTAGTTCCCACATTTGAAATTAAGTATTCATAAATTTAGTTAATTTGATTATTCAAAAATCCGGGGTGTTACATTCTCCCTTACTTAAAGGATTTCATCCCCGAAATCTTCAAGTTAAGAAGAATGTGTCCTACCATCCAATCACCCATCTACTCAACAATCATGCACAAGCATCCACTGTACTTAGAAAATTTCTAATGTTGTATGAACATATGCAAAAGTGTGTGTATATGTTCCTTATCTAATGCAAAGATTAGGCGGTCCACTGATTCAGTTGACCTCCTTAATGCGAATTATGTTAGTGCCATGAGTCCAACATGTATGCAATTTTCCTATTTGATACATATTATCTCTTCATGTGTGCACAACCATTCATCAAAATGCAGCATCCATATGATAACACAACCATTATACATCCATTATCCTAAATACGCACACATTTTTATATGCAATATGAAAGTGATTTGAGCCGATCTAGTGCCTAATGTGTGTGTAAATGCATCCACAAGCAACCACTAGCAAACACTTGCATCCACTTGCAACCATCAAACATAACATGTCTCAAACAAATGTTTACATCCATGGATTTCCTATCTAAAGGTCGAAGATTCAGTCGATGGGATACAAACAAATGATATAACTAAAACAAAAGCTCTGTTCCCATTTGACATCGATTAAGAGAATAATTCCCTAAGTTTCATCCCCGAAGACCGAAATCAACATCAGACTGACACACAGAGAATCACCCACATTAAACAATGTCAAAACTGGAAATCTACTTCATGCTTCGAGTAGAGACCCCAACCCTTTAGAAATATCCAGATATTTACAGACTACTGGTACAGATCAGATTACAGAATGATTCTCAGAAAGCTAAGCATAAAAGACCCTTGCGGGTCACAAGAAACTCTGGGGGTCTTCCCATGACAAGTTAGAAGCTTAACTACCCTCCTCTCAAAATCTAGAACGACCCTCTACATAGAAAGCTGGTCCATTTAGAACAAACCCATAGCCCATAAACTTGAGCACACAAATGTCATATTCAAATTTTTGATGCCTAACACAGATAATTTCAACCCCTTACAAATCACCAATAAATGAGCCGAACCACCAAAGAGGTTTGAAACAGCTACGGGATCAGAAATAAGACTAGTATGAAAGTGCAGAGTCTCAACGCCAGAATCCAAAAGAGTCTTAACTTCATAACCAGATAAGAAAAATAAACCTTTTACATAAAATTTTCCTATCTTTGTCCATTTTCCACGAGAGCATCCACCTACCCTCTAGAAGATTCTATCCTTTGCCCTTGCCTTCTTGGGCAATCCTAAATCAGATGTCCTGTCCCATGGCACTGAAAACAACCAACCTTCTTACATGTTAACATGTCTTTCTCTAAAGTTGCCCCCATTGCGCGAAAAACCCTATGAAGCCCAAAAGAGGATTAGCCGTAGATGGAATAACTGCGGCTACAGATGGAAGATAGGCACTTCTTTGCCCTTCGACAAACACCATAGTCTCATCATGCCTACGGGACCATGTCGCGATGAGGTTACCTCCCAGAAAGCCAGGAGCCCCGGAGACTCAGAAAAGAAGGAAAACAAGGATTAAACAGAAAATCAGAAGATAGACATATGGCTTTGGGGACTATGTTTTTCAAAACAGACTTTCCTTTTTGAAAATACTTTCTTTTAAAACCTTTTTGAAAAATAGCTTCAAAACTTTAATCTAATCTGGTAACCTTCAGCTCTGATACCAAGTGTAGCACCCCACCTCTATTAAGGTCACTCGCAAAGGGAATGCCTTAACTTCAGTGGAGCGTTTTAGGTAAACAAACATAGAATATCACAAGATAGATATAAAAATTTTGCAGAGAAAATAAACAGCATTATTAAATCACCAAAATACTTTGTTACATAATACCATGAGTCATAAAACACTTCTGTCTTACATTATCAGAGTACATAGGTATTTGAAAGAAAAATATCATTCCCCAGATTAAAGAGCAAGCCATATAAGAGACAGAGACTCGATCCATACTTCAGAAGTAGCTCCTAGAAGATGATATCTAAATCCTGACTAAACCTGGGTGTTTCCTCCCTGAGAACCCTGGGGGAACGGAAGAAAAGAGGCGAAACAAACTAGGTCAGACATACGTCTGGTGAGTCCAGTAACTTTTAGCCAGTAAATAAATAAAGGTAAACATGATAGACGTACAAAGTGGATAAGTGGATTCACGGTACAGATGGCAGGTATGATAGGACAAAAAAGGTAAGATGTATGCATGCTTCACCACAGCCTACTCTGCCCTATTACTAGTAAAATCAAGATGGGATGATCCCTTCTGCTAACCACAATAACGATAACGATGGTGGTAGTTTCATGTATTCCTAGTTGCTGTCATAGGTGCCGCCTGCTCCTATCTCAACTAGTCGTACCCACTAACCCCTACTATAAATTGGTAGACTTAGGGCATACGTCCGGGTATACCCTAACCACTACCCTAATCGATCGGCTCCCTATTCTGTAAATACCCTGTGCTGGTCCCACAACTAGGGGGTATCGCTTCCCTAAAGTGGCAACCCAAGGTGTGCACAGTTATACCTACTGGTGTCACGGTCGTCTTGTCCCCCTCTTCCCGGCCCATGCACGCACATGTCCCTGGTCGGTTTGCGCCACACACCCCATCCGTCTCGTTTTGGATCTCTTACAATCAATCAGTAAGTGTGCCCCTTCCCCACCTAGTACGTAGTTCTTTACTTTGATACCCCTCCGGGCTACTAACTTAAATGGGTTCTACACAACACGATACAAGCTCTCCCCTATGTCTTGTATCCCCACTAGGTTTTCTATTGACTATGTATACCCTAATGTGTCTTTAATTACATTGCCCTCAATCAGTTATGCGTACCTATAAGTGTCTTTAATACATAACCCTTAATCTACCTATCGGTCATGCTTACCTATAGGTGTCTTTAATACATAACTCTATCTATTCCCATTAGTTATGAGTACCCCTAAGGGTGTCTTTAATACATAACTTTACTATTTTGCCCCGGTTATGTATACCATTAGGTGTCTTTAATTACATAACCCTTTTTACCCGATTAAGTTTGTGGGCCTGTATATATTAATATTACCTACCTACCCTTCAGTTTTACTTAACCCTCCCAATGATTTAATCCTATTTATTTAATGGTTAAGTTTGTGGGACTATACATATATATTAATATTACCCACCTACCCATCAGTTGTACTTAACCCTCTCACTGATTTAATCCTATTTATTTAATGGCTAAGTTTGTGGGCCTATATATATTAATATTACCCACCTACCCTTCAGTTGTACTTAACCCACCCACAATCCAACTCATTTTACTTAACCCTAACTTATGTCTATCAACATACAGTCCACATGTATTAAGTTAGGTTAAGTAGTCTTTTCTTTTTACCATGTCTAATTATGGTTATATTGGGCTAGACCTCCCACATTAGGCCTACAACATGTGGATGATGGATATGTCGGTCGGGTCCGAGCAGTCTTATTCCACAGTTGGGTCTAACCTCGTGTCTTAGCCCGAGTCGTATTCACACACTTAGACCTCTCACATTAGATTCAACATTAGTGGCTGTTGGATATGCCTGTCGGGTCCGGACTGACTTCCACCACTAATGTAACCTAACCTCGTGTCATAAGTGTTAATTAAATTTTCAGGCTTTAATTGCTTAAACTTTCCTCTTTTGATTAATTAAGCTAATTAATTGATCCTTTCCTTTTTATAGGTGTCAATACCTATTTTATTAACAATTTGAATTTCCTATCATAAATGGTCATATTCAAATTATACCATTTTTACTCAACTTTATCTATGACATAATAGGAAATTATTTATATGTTTCCCTACTAGAATCATGTGCCCAATTTACATAAACACTATGTAAATTATGCCTATTACAAATTCCCCTTTTCCTCGTTTCTTAACTAGCCTAACCATTTGTTTTTTGACTTCATCGAGGCTACAAGGTAGCCTCTCAATAACAATAAAATAAAGGGAATGACAAGATGATCGTTTTCAGTACAATTTTTGGCATAAGCATGACAACTAAGGAAAATGGCATGATAACTTCGCATATAATTATGATTCATCACATAATTAACAACTTGCATAGATTCATGATTTTGCAACATAACAACTTGCATAGGTTCATGAATTTCAACATAACAACTTGCATAGGTTCATGAATTAACAACATAATTAACAACTCACATGGGTTCATGATTCACAACATAACATCTTGTATAGGTGACTTGCATAGGTTCTTGATTCACAACATAACAACTTGCATAGGTGACTTGCATAGGTTCATGATTTATAACATAACAACTAGCATTGGTTCATGAATTCATCACCCAATAACTTGCATAGGTAACTTGCATGATCTCATAACAACTTGCATAGGTTCATGATAATAACTTGCATAGATCCATGATAACAACTTGCATAGATTCATGAATTCGCAACATAATAACTTGCATAGGTAACTTGCATAGGTTTATGAATTTCACTTGCATAATTTCATGATTCACCACAACAATAAACTTGTATAATTTCATGATCCACAACAACAATAAACTTGTATAATTTCATGATCCACAACAACAATGAACTTGTATAATTTCATGATCCACAACAACAATAAACTTGCATAACTACAAACAACATATAGCCAAATCATAGTCTACCACAATTCACGTTTATCTATTTAAACCTAAAAGTAACTAGAACTCAAAGAAAAAGAGGGTCTTGAGTTCTGGGATCTGAATTCTATAATTGATTAGCGTTCCTTTGATGTAGACAATTTCGTTATTGAGATTAGACTTTGATTTGATTTGAAGTGTTGTCTTTAATTTTCTTTTAGTTGGTGGCGGCTACTCTAGGGTTTGGATTGACAACATGACGGCCATTGATCTAATTTTGATTTGATTTTAGGGTTTGAGCCTACCCATGTTTATATAGAATTTCAATTTAATTATAGCCATCGGATGATCTTGGGGTTAATCAAAACCACTCAATCAGGATAGGCTGACACCTCAGACCTAATGACTCAGCAATGAGTCAGAAAGGACTCAGCAATGAGTCACAGTGTGGATCAGATCGCACCAGAAAGCTGTGTAGGCTTTCTGCTCGGCCTGGGCGCACTTGGGAAGTGAGCCAGTCCAATTTTTTTTCTTTTTTTTCTTCTTCTAGTTTTTTCCACCTAAATTCGTTCATCCATATCTTCTTCATACGATATCCGTTTTACGCAAACTCGAACTCTATCTCAAGCAGAATTCCGAGACGAACGCAATGGCACAACCCATTTCCCTTAATTCCCACATTTGAAATTAAGTATCCTTAAATTTAGTTAATTTGATTATTCAAAAATTCGGGGTGTTACAAAGATGATGACCCAGCAGCTCCAGATTTGATTGAAGTTGAGCTCAAAGTGGTGTTAGCTAAAGCAGGTAATTATCATTGAACGTAGAGGAGCAAGACCTGGTAGCACAAGAAGGCGAACTCGAAGAAGAATTGTTAATAAATGTTGATGATTTTGATGCATTAGTCATAACAAAGCTATTCAAATTTGTTGTATCTGAGTAAGAGCTTTTACCTATACTATTATTCACTGCATGTCACTCTAATCATCATTATCTTCAAACAAATTCCCAAAATAAAGTATTTTCTTCATCTTCAGGATCCTCTATTAATTCCTTGTTATGAACTGATTCGTCATTCAAAATTTGAGTGTCTACATTAAAAACGGTACTCTTATCAACTGGATTTGAACAATTTTTTACCCCAGTGCCTAAACTAGCATCATGTGTCATACCATTAGAATCTAAAACATCATATTTATTGGCATTCACATAAGTCCATGTACGATTATTTGTAGTAGTATCTAAATTCTTCTGTTTTATACCCAAATTTACTAACTCATGAGCTTTATGATCCTCTTCATTATAACACTGAATATCATCTACCGTTTTCTGATTAGAAAAAATTTCACAATGACTGGTTTCATGTCCAAAAATCTTACATGAAGTGCAAATCCTAGGTCTTCAGTCATAAGCAACTTTCACTAATGGACACTTTTATCTGAAATGATCAATAACTATACTATCAAGGAGATCATGATCTGGAGTAATTTCTACTAGGGCTTTAACATATCTAAATCTATTTAATCTCGATGTACTAGTGTCAAAGCAAATTAAACGTCCAATATGATTCACTAGCCAGTTAATACCAATCAAAGTCCAAAGTATCATGGGAATCCTATAAAAGTGAATCCATATAGACACTTTTCTTATTGGATTTTGTGAGTGTCCTATAGATGGATCCCAAGTTGTTATAATAAACATTCTCCTATGAAAATAGAATCAGCATGTAAAACTTTCTCACAATCAGATACATTGGAAAACTTAAAGTAAAACATGTATCCATCAGATTTAATATCAACAGAACCATATAATCTCCATCTATTCTTTAAAAATTCGAAACAACGGAGAATGAAAGAGTACAATCAAGAAAAATCCTACCAACAAATCGCCCTAATAATTCATCCCTTCGACTTTGCCCTGATCCGAAATTGGATTCTTTGATCCATCCTTGGGAATCTCAACTTGTTGAGGCTGATAGGTACCAGCATTACGAGGTTGAGATCTGAAGATCGACGCATAGTAAGATTTCACAAATGAAGGAAAAGAGGCACTTGAAGGATTTTCCAATATGATTCCATAAGCTGGATGACTTTGCTGAGAAGATGGATTAGCACTTGTTGGAGGTGGATCTGGTGGTTTTGAGAGGATCGCGGTGGAAGAGGGGGAAAGGATGCATCGAAGACAGAGGAGGTTGTAAAAGAAGAAAAGGGAAATGCCGTAGCTGCCATTACCAAGAAAAGGAAAAGGAAAATGAGTTCAATTCCATTATAAATAAAACTTATATTTGGGATTAAGTTTAATAAGCATGTAACAGTGGTGGTCCATTCCGGTAAAAATTGCTAATTAGGGAAAAAGTGACCAATAAAGTTAATAGGTAAGTAATTGACATTCAAATTAGACGAACTGAACAAATAATGCTAACTAGAGCTATAAAAAAGGACATAAAACCAATTTAAATGCATAATCAAAGATTAGGTACATGGTCTAATAAAATAGCGATATGCGTTTGGACCAGTCCGAAGGGATTTTGGATGAAAAACCTAAAAAGGCAGATCATCACAGACGTTATAGACATAGTGGGAGCATGTCAAACACGATATTCGATGAGAGTAGAGGGAAGTACAAAAATTCTACAAGACCTAAGGAAACTCTAGGATGGCCCTTTAGGGTAGTCCAGGGAAGTTGTACCCTTAGAGGCAGGTTTGTAACAGTTCCATCAAGAGAGTATGTCTTGATTGCATTTATATCGAGACATCCAAAAGATTAATGGAATGACTTACGATTCCACGATTTCCTCGGCTTCGAAAGCATGCTTCGTGTTCAGGACCCAACAAGGACAGTAATCGTTCGAATACTTTTCATATTCCATCCGAGCAAGTATAGAAAAGACTAGAGCTAAACTAACAAGCCACTGATCTTTTACTATTAAGACATTGGATGAAGGACAATGCTAATCGGATTTTTAGAATTTTTGTTGTGTGGCACGCCAATTAAAGTAAATGTCATTAGATATGTTTGTAGACTTAATTGTTGCCTAATTCAATCTTGGATATTAAACTAAGATTCTATTTGCTAAATTAGAATAAGCATTTGTTTTACTATATATTAAAAAAAATTGTTGACCGTTTTGAAAAGTGTTAAAAGCTGACATCCAATTTGTTAATAAATATAAGTGTTTAAAAAGGAAAGTTATCATGTTCTTATTTTAAATATTTAGTAAACATTTGAAAAGAGGCATTTAAATGCTTATTGTAACATTTTGAAATAAATAAAGAATTTTTTTATTAAAACAAAAAATGTATGGACGTTTAGTTCAGTAAGCATTAGAATCTTCGCAAAAAATTAACACTTCAAGCTTTATTAAGTTATTAAGCACCAATTGAATCTATATAAGTTTGAGAAATAATAAAGATATGACAATACTTTGACAAATATATTTTGTGTAATTGAGAAATATATATAATAATTTCACTTTATAAAAAGAAATAACTCTAGAGTAAATAGCGGTAGCTAATTAGGTTCTAGGACTAGGTAAGAACAAGTTGCGTAACCTAATCTGGAATTATAATGTTAGTCCCAGAAGTTTAAATTTGAATTGATGGTGAAGTATAAGTATTTCCAGAATTGAGGTTTGGATGTAATTTAGATATCGCAAGATGGTTTAGGTTAGGAATTAATATATTTATAACGTTAGCAAGCGATTAGCTGTGTGTGTGTATTGTAACAACCTGCATTTTACATTAAATAATAAAATAAAATTCATAAAATTATCATAATTTGGTCACGGAACTAGCGCCATTACATTCGTGGAGATTTTCTGATCAATCTATACCTATGGGTTGTAGAAAACGAACTTAAAACGAAGAAGTTATCGTTAAATGAAGTTTCAGAACAAACACGGAAAGGAAGAAATAAGAGCAATACCAAAAAAACCATAGTTTTCAATGTTCCATTTTTTTGAACAAAAACGCAGTGTGGTTCAGCGGTTGAGCACTTTGCCTCCTAAGTTGTAGCGCGTGAGTTTAATTCCCACTAACCCCATGATTTTAAATTTTCATAGGGCCAACCAAAAAGATGCACATTCTAAGAGAAAAGTATATGTGTATGTACATATAAGAAAAGATTATATGCAGATGAATGTGTATGTATAGATATGAAATTCAAAAAGTAACACGCAATTAATCAAAACTAGTAAGAAATAAATTTTGGGATAGCGTTGTTTAAATTTGGATATAATTGGGGTTGTACATAAATACATACAAACAAATTTAAATTTGAAATATAAACGTATTTAAACGGAAGATAATAATAGTAGAATGAATGAAAATAGGCAAGAAAATAAATGTTAAGTAGTGTTTCAAATCAGAACAGAAATCACGTAGCGTAGGACCCGATATACGATTGTAACGGTCATATATTGGTCGACCCATATTGCAAGTTGGTCGAACCAAATTGCAAGTGGGTCGATCCACATTGGGTCAAAAAGATGTGGTCTGATCATTTTGAATGGCTTGGATTTTTTGTTTTGATTTGAAAGACATGGTTCTTTTGAGCAACTATAAATAAACCAGCAGGGCCTAGCCTCTAACTCATATTTTTAGAGAGGGCGCCAAAGCTCTTCCATTCCTTTTCTCCTTCAAATTCTACAAAAAATAAATATATATTAGTTTTAGGATTTCTGATTCAGGATTTGGAGAAGAAGATTATAGGTTTAAGCTATAGATGTCCAGATCCTCTATTCAGACAGATCTATAAACCCGAATTAAAAAGAAGGTAATGAAGGTCCAAATTAGATTCAAAATATTAGAGCACAAATCTCATGTGAGTGGATTTAAATTATATTTTCTGATAATGGTATTTTGTATTGTAACACCCTGAATTTTAATAAATAATAATTAGATGTAAAAGATTAATAAACTAAATATTAATAGTGAATAATATTCATAATTGGACAGCAGGACTAGCACCATTGGGTCCATTTTAATTTTTTGATGAAATTGGAAACTTGGTTTGCAAAAATCGGAGTTAAAATGAATTAGTTATGAATTAAAGAAGAATTTGGAAAATTAAAATAAATATATATGGAATTGGGTGAACTAGCCCACTTAGGTCAACCCTGTGTCGACCCAAGTAAGTGGGTAGGTCGACCAAGGGCGCCTTACGTGTGTTCCTTGGCCTGCATGCAAGGCAGCAAATGTTTAATATTTTTGTAACACCCCACATCCGTTAGTGTCACTCACAAAGGGAATGCACTAAGTTCTGTGGAGCATTTAGGGTAAAAGATGCAGATAAATTACAAGATAGATAGAAACTAAACAGCGGAAAATAATACTTTGCTTTATTTATAAAATAGTTTGTACAATGGTTTCTTTACAATATAAGAGTATCATCTGTCTTACAAAATAAAGAAGCATAAAAACAACATTTATATTCCCCGATTTTAGCAAGAGCCAGCCATAGCATCTGAAAAGAGAATCCAAGCAAACTTCGACGAATCTTCAAGCTGGGAAAGAGTGGCAGTCCAACTTAACCTGAGCTAAACTATTCCCTCCTTTACTACCTTGGGGGGGAACGGAAGAAAAGAAGACGAAAGAAAAACAGAGTCAGACATAAAGCCTGAGTAAGTTCAGTAACTTCTAGCATGTGAACATTGAAAAACAAAACGACAAGAATTAACTGAATACAAGATTACACCATGACGATAGGGTCAACAAGATTAGACAAGGTAGTCACAAGATATGCTAAGATAATATAAACTGGATACGCTCTAATACTTTCGCCGCTTTGCTATTTCCTTGTTATACTGGTTTCTATATCTCTGCACCACCTAACTAGTGTCCCAACTAGTAACGATAACGTGATCCCAATCCCTGTATTTTCCATTGCCTTCCGGCATACATTCATTATTTATTACCTAGATCAAATCTAGGGTTTTTTATCAAGTGCTTTCTAGATTTAACTAGAGTTTACGCTATCTGCTGAACACTTCTCGGATTCAGGATTTATGCCACCTAGTCCAACTAGGGATTATGCTACCTGTCGAACGATGCCCCCAAGTCTAGGACACACTACCTAGAGTCGTATATGTTCCTATACTTCCCCACGCATGTATCGCGAATTGTTATCGCTTGTCCAGATGCACATGTCCAGTAATGTGCGGTCCGAGTCCTGTGACAGGGCAAATCAAGGAATACAAAACTCGGTGGGAGCTTTCAGATATCTGCTGATGCAGATGCTAAGGTCTATTTTTATTCCAGTGGCTATGGTCCCACTTGACCCCTCCCTCAACTAATGAAAGGCACACCTTGTAAAATGAGAACTATACGCCGGCCCCCGGTGCCCCACTATCCTATGGCCATCTTCACCCATAAATAGATAGTAAGTATATGGTCTTTTGGAGTTCTCCGCCTTTCCGCTTCACGTATCTCGATTGACTCAAGATGGATGGTAGACGACGAGTTGCTATCACAGGGCTGCCGTTTTCTCGCTGAATCACGCTGGTCCATCCTACTCTTTAGGTTGCCATGTATAGCAACCAAGGCATACCCCTGGTTCTTCTACGCAGACCTTAACCTCTGTGAGCCCAGGAGGATCATCTGCAGCCTCATAGAGGGATACCAAGAGTACCCTCAGTCCCCTCGAAGCCTCGGGCTTCGTAACCCAATTCGTTGGAGCCTCCTTTTTACTCAGACGGACATTCGCTCCTTCCCGTGTTATACTAAGAATTACTACTTAGTTTTACTAACTAAGATTTACCACTTAGTTTCCAGAATCGTTGTTTTCTTAACTAAGGTTTACTACTTAGTTCTCTTTCCCGTCAATATGGATTGGTTAAGTGTCATTAGTCGATTCAAGCCAACTTAACCCTCTTCATTCATCCTATTAAACTGGTTAAGTGTTATCAGTAATTCATGATGACTTAACCCTACCACAAACCAAGTTATATTGGTTAAGTATTTATAACTTAACACTACCCATTCACCCAGTATTGGTTAAGTGTTCTTTTTAACTTAACCTTGCCCGTCTGTTTTAACTAACATGTTATTAATGGCTAAGTATTATCCCTTCATGTTTTAGACTTAATTCCTTTATCACAATCCAATGGTTAAGTGTTCAAGCTTACTTAACCCTGCGGTCTAGCCCAGCTAACATATCAAATTGGCTAAGTGTATTTACTTAACCCCAAACTCTAGTCTAGTTAACATGTTAATTTTGATAAGTGTATTAACTTTACTTAACCCCACCTTTTAGTCTAGTTAACATGTTAATTTGGCTAAGTGTATTAACTTTACTTAACCCCACCTTCTAGTCTAGTTAACATGTTAATTTTGCTAAGTGTTTCCTAAGTTACTTAACCCCTACAAATCTTGTCTTGTTACCATGTAAAGTTGGTTAAGTGCCCCTATGGACTTAGCCCTCCCATCCTAGCTTAACTGTGTTAAATTGGTTAAGTGTTCCTATGGACTTAACCCTCCCATTCTAGCTTAACTGTGTTAAATTGGTTAGGTGTTCCTATGGACTTAACCCTCCCATTCTAGCTTAACTGTATGGCCCTAACCCCACCCACCAGTCTGGTTATCATGTTGAATTGGTTAAGTGTCTTAGTGAAATTAACCCTACCATTTTTGTTCTAGCTTTAATTAAATAGATTAAAGCCATGACCACTCACATTAGACAGGTATTGTTGCGATTACTGGATGTGCCGGTTGGTTCCGGGCAGATTTACATCGCAACTCAGTCTAACCTCGGGTTAGGCCTATTCGTGTTTTCTAGTTCAAAGGGTTTTGACTAATTTTCAAATCAGGTTTTGAAAGTAACCATCCCGTCCGTCGGATCAGTTAGGGATAGCCAGGGAGAGCAGGAAACTTGTATTTACCAAACCCAAGCCTAAACACTATCCTCTCTGTCACCCTAGAACTTTCTGGTGTATTATTAAAAGAGATGTCATTAAGAAACCTTTAATTTGTCTAAATTTACATTTTCTCATTTAGGAAAAATTCTATAAGTAAATTATTCCTAATTTACTTATTTCCTAATTTCTCTTTTAATGCAAATTGTCAATATTCATTCTTATGGCCCATTTTCCCCTCTATATCATATTTATGCTTTTTGGTATGTAAACTATACCAAACTAAGTGTCACTAACCATGATTTTGCTAAACCTGACAATTACTCCCAATTATGGCCAGTTTCAAATTTATGCTAATATACTTACCGTGCCAAATTAGCTAATCCAATTCTGATTTAACATTCTAATTACAGTTCATGTCAAACTAGACTTATTCTTCTAGTTTACAATTCATGTAAATGCTAGATTTACAAGTCAATACTAGATTCAAATTACACCTCCTATAATTCATGTCAAATTTATCCAATTTGCATTTCTACGAACATGCCATAATACATGTTCCCAATTTATGCCAATTTCCAAGTTAAAAGCTACGTTTTTAGTAAATTTCATGTTTTGCCCAAATCGTATTCCCACCGTTCGTATAATCGTGATTCCGTCTAGATTATGGATAAATCTAGATTCGTAGAAAATAGGGAATGAACCAAAGATGCTATGAAAAAGGATGGACATAATAACTAGCATAAAAGGTTTGGATAACGACGTAGGTTCAAGAGCATGGGTAGACCTAACTTAATAGGTAAATTCCCAAGGTCTAAAACCAAAGAACAGACAGAATAGATAATCGGGTTTAGACCCAATTTCACAGTCACAAAACTTAAACACTTTCCTAGTCATGAACCATAGGTGCTTAATCACAGTTGTCCCATTTATGTCATAGACAATAGTTTTGCTTCCTAATCAAAGGTATAGGCTTGTGTTCCTAGTCATGGAAATAATTCTCATAGTCACAGTCACGGTCATAGGAAATGTCCATAGTCATAGGCAATGTTCATAGTCATGGGAAATATTCATAGTCAAAGAGGCATATGGTTCTAAGGTCCATAGTTTCATAGTCACGGTCTTATTTGTCCTTGAATCAAGACAGTTCTTAATTAGGTCCAAAGATGTAGGCACAGATTCAAATAGAGATATTTGGCATATTCCTTTAATTCATGTCACGAACAGAGAGAAACGTTCAAATCTAAAAAGTAGCTGACTTACAGAGATTAGATTAGAATAGAAAGATGGTGTTGCTATGATTCGTGCGACGTTAGCCTTTAATCCTTATCTTGAAGCTTTGATCTTGATTTGAATCTCTTCTGGACAATTTGAGCAGCATAACCTTGTCCTGGATTTGCGTATTATCTTCTTATTTTTATTTATTATTTAACTAAGAGGAGGAGAAGAAGCCATGTTCACTAAGAATCTTTGCAGCATAAGGGTAGAGAAGAATTGTGAATAGAGAAGGAGACTAAGGCTGTTTATATAGTGTAGAAGTCAATGAATCTGGTCAGAATGGCGTCTAGATACAGAGGAACGAACCAGGTTTAGAAAGCTGGAAAAAGCAGGGGGGTCGACCCCCAGGTCGACTACCCAGTCGACCTGGGTGCCCCAGGTCGACTACCCAGTCGACCTGGGTGCCTTGGGCGGGAAAATTCCCGCCCAGCCCAATCTAGGTCCGATTTGAATTTTGAACTTGACCAGTTTTGAAATTTGAACTTCGCTGAATCTTCCGGAGGCCATATCTTCCTCATACAGACTCCGATTTACGCAAACTCGGACTCGTTTTCAGGCAGAATTTCGAGACGAATGCAATGGCGCAGCCCATTTCCCTTGATTTTGATTTTAATATTTAATTCTGCCTTGATTTGTGAATCTTAGTGTTACAGAATTACGGGGTGTTACATTCTCCCCCACTTAAAAGGATTTCGTCCCCAAAATCTTCAATTTAGGAAGAATGTGTCCTACCATCCAATCACCCATCTACTCAACCATTCACTCACAGGAATTCATTGTCCTTAAAAGATTTCTAATGCTTTCATGTTCATATGCATAGTGTGTGTACATGTCTTTATCTAATGCAAGATCAGGCGGTCTACTGATTCAGTTGACCTCACTAATGCAAATCATGTCAGTGCCATGCGTCCAGTCATGTATGCAAGCATCCCTAGTTATGTAAATACTACATGTGTGCATAGCCATTCATCCATTTGCAACGTCCATATGATCACATATCAAGTTCAACTTACAACCAAATACATATCTGTAAATGCAAGATGAAAGCGTCCGAACTTGATCTAGTGCCTAATACGTATGCATATGCATCCACGAGCAACCATTAGCAACCACTTGCAACCATCAACCATAACATGTTTCAAATACATGTTTACATCCATTGGCTTCTATCTAAGGATCGCAGATACGACCTAGAGGATATACTTTGGAAATAGAGAAACAATTATGCGTAAAGCTCCTAAACAAAGAAATCAAGGACGCACCCTTAAGGAAAAAAGGTATGATGCTAGTATCTAGCCTTCTTGAGCTTTACTCCACTGTATCTTAACTAATTTAACTTCACGATTGTGAAGTTCCGGATCTCCATTTCCAAAATAAACAGATGTCAATCACGGTACCAAGTATATGTACTAAGATGATTAGAGGTCTCCCTCTTATCCTCCATGCCATAACTATAAGGGTCGAAAGGTTACTACGTGCTTTTTAGAGTGCCTGTCACAACTATTCATCTCTCACGCAAACCATCCTAGTCGAACTCGATATTCCTCAAGTACAAGCCCCAAAGGCCTAAACCAATATCAGACAAGCATCCAAGGAATTTCTCCCCCGAATTTAGACGATCTACGTGAGATGATATAAGCAAACTCGATAGCTATTCTCAAATCCCTACTAACCAGAAATAAACTGGTCGGACCACCAATTGGATTTGAGACTCTAGTGGGATCTTTCTACTATACAAGTACTATGGTGCAGAGACCCAACTATGGAAGTGGATATGAACAAATGAGAAGCGCTAGAACCTAAGGAAATAGTACGAACAGAAAACTAGACTCTTCCAACCGGACTACCCTTCTCCTAGGTACGCTTGGTGGCGAAAGCATGTACTTGTCCTTATGAAAATCTCGTCCTCTTTCTTGCCCTTGTCCTTAAGTATATGCCCTATCATACCCTAGTAAAGATCCTTCCTCTTGTCTTAGGTTTTATAATTCCTTCCTTCTTTGTGAGATAAATCTACATCCATGAATTCCTCATCCTAGGGTTATGCTCCTTAGCCAAACTCCTTATCCCCTTCCGTGTGTAACCATGTTGACAAATATCTCGAAAGCTGCCTCCATCATCAGGAAAACCCTATAAGCTTTGAAAGAAAACTGCCCGTAGGTGAAACAACTACGGCTATGGATGGAAGCCGGGCACTACTTTGCCCATCGATGAGGTTAACTCCCAGAAAGCCAGGAGCCCCAGGGACTCAAGAAAGAAGGAGACAAGAATTTAAACATAGGAAGAGAAGATAGTGCGTATGGCTTTGGGAAATATGTCTTTAAAACAAATCTTTTCTCTTCAAAATGCTTCTTTTTAAAACCGTTTTGAAAATAATTTTTCAAATCTTTTATCTGATCCGGTAACCTTCAGCTCTGATACCACGTGTAACACCCCACATCCGTTAGTGTCACTCACAAAGGGAATGCACTAAGTTCTGTGGAGCATTTGGGGTAAAAGATGCAGATAAATTACAAGATAGACAGAAATTAAACAGCGGAAAATAATACTTTGCTTTATTTATAAAATAGTTTGTACAATGGTTTCTTTACAATATCAGAGTATCATCTGTCTTACAAAATAAAGAAGCATAAAAACAACAATTATATTCCCCGATTTTAGCAAGAGCCAGCCATAGCATCTGAAAAGAGAATCCAAGCAAACTTCGACGAATCTTCAAGCCGGGAAAGAGTGGCAGTCCAACTTAACCTGAGCTAAACTATTCCCTCCTTTACGACCTTGGGGGGAAACGGAAGAAAAGAAGACGAAAGAAAAACAGAGTCAGACATAAAGCCTGAGTAAGTTCAGTAACTTCCAGCATGTGAACATGGAAAAACATAACGACATGAATTAACTGAATACAAGATTACACCATGACGATAGGGTCAACAAGATTAGACAAGGTAGTCACAAGATATGCTAAGATAATATAAACTGGATACGCTCTAATACTTTCGCCGCTTCGCTATTTCCTTGTTATACCGGTTTCTATATCTCTGCACCACCTAACTAGTGTCCCAACTAGTAACGATAACGTGATCCCAATCCCTGTATTTTCCATTGCCTTCCGGCATACATTCATTATTTATTACCTAGATCAAATCTAGGGTTTTCTATCAAGTGCTTTCTAGATTTAACTAGAGTTTACGCTATCTGCTGAACACTTCTCGGATTCAGGATTTATGCCACCTAGTCCAACTAGGGATTATGTGTAATGACCCGGGTTCTTAAGGGTTAATTTTAAATATTTAGAATGGAATTAAATATTTAGTTGATAATATAAATGAATTTTTATATTTATGTTATCGATTTAAATATCGATTTCGATTTAATATCGTATATATTAAATTATCAAAATAAGGAATCAGCGAATAACTGAATTCGAAGTGAAAACTGATTTGAAATCAGTTCAGATAATCAATACATAATTCTGTTCGAATTAGAATAATAATATTCAATAATTATCGAAGAATTTAAATGGTTTGAAATTTAGATTAAATCGATTTAAATTAATATCTGTTCGGGATGATCGAACTGGACTTCGATACTTATCCCAGTGGGTTCAGAATAGTAGTTTTACCCTAGGATTGACAATTGTTGGGTTCAGAAAGGAGTTCGGAATAGTGGAGTATTTTATTTTAAGGACACCGGTTCAAAATTTATTTAAAATACAAATAAAAGAGATTTTTATTTAATATAATACCCACTTAAATTCCTTGGTGTTGATGAATGCACGTTTATAACTGACATGCGCTATCTCCTTCCACTCAACATCAAAAGGAAATCGGAATGGCCACGCACCCCAATTTTTCTCTATAAATTGCGAACTCCCCTTCTTTCCTTTTCGTTCCTCCGTTCTCAGCTAAACAAATAAAAAATCGGATCCCATTTCCAGTTCGATCCCTCGAGCAGAATAAAACCC
Organism: Allium sativum; assembly: GCA_030737875.1. Classification (NCBI taxonomy): domain Eukaryota; kingdom Viridiplantae; phylum Streptophyta; class Magnoliopsida; order Asparagales; family Amaryllidaceae; genus Allium; species Allium sativum. Next base: position 159,133,776 of record CM060912.1, read on the forward strand.
AATCCCAAAAATCCTACAGCTACAAATCGAACGCAAGGTTCGTGCCACTAGAGTCCACCGCAAATGGTCTGGGAGAGATTTCGATTTGGGGTTCCAGTCATTAGAAGCAAACTAGGGCATCAAGAAATTTGAGGAAGTCGCGACAATCAAAGGCGACTGTAGAGGTGAGTTCGAAGTTGAAAAAGGGGTGCGCATCATTTCCTGAAGGTCGACATGTTCCTGATGTTCGAACTTCTTCAAAATCCTGAAATCAACGAGGAAATAGGTTGCGTCAGTAAGGTATAGGGGAGTTGCGTGTTTGGCAGATGGAAAGGTGAAGCTCGATCTTGTTTCAGTTATGAAATTCCTGTAGAAAATCTGGAGATTTGGACTTGAACACAAATGTCGATTTGGGGATGGCATCGCATTTACTTAGGGGATGTTGAAGTCGCGGTCACGGAGGAGGGTTGCGAAGTGTGGCAGTGAGGCCGATGATACTATGGAAGTGACGATCTGGAGTAGTGCAGTGTCCTGAGGCGTATTGAAGGCGGGTGCTGTGTGGATTTGAGGAGCGGCTATAGGAAGATACTGGGAGATACAGCAGTAATAGTAGATGCCGGGAACGTGTTCGATGAATTGCCAAAGAAAGGATAAGAATAGTTTTGGGGCTGTTTGATGTAGGAGGAAGTTTTCTTGATTAAGGTAATTTTATCTATTTTATTTCTAATTGAAACTATTTAGGGAATTAGTTTATATAAAAATAAATAGATTAATGTATATGATTAGTCAAATTTGCTAAATGGATTATATATATATGTATATATATAGTCACGATAACTTAAATACAATATTTAGCTGTGATAAAAGGAGATTAGGAAATTTATTTATTCGTTTGAATAGTTAATTTAAATAAATAAATGTTAATCAGTAAATTTAAATTTAATTATCGTAGGTACAAGGTAGACGACTCGAGTAAATTCATAGCCGAGACGTTATGGAAATTTGAATGGATATTCGACAAAAGATAATACGGTGAGTAAACCCCACTCACCATTTAATTAGAATTATTTCTAGTTGTTAAAAATAATTGCTATGCTTGTTTGGATATTGTTTGGTTGATTTAAAATATATATTAGTTATTTAGGACTATTATATATATATTGGGTTGATTGATTGGTTGGATTCCCGCAGTCTCATTAGCGGATGTCCGCAGTACCATAGCGGATGATTACCCTATACGCCCCACGCTATGATTAGTGGATGACCTTCTATACCGCGATATCCTGCCTCGAAGCAGGATGGGTATTATTTTATTGACTAACGTCTGTGGATGCAGGAAAACAGGTTGGAGGAATCCAACTGGATTCCTCAAAAATATATTATCTGTTTGTTGTTTGTTTGATTTCATATATATATTCCTATATGATGTGTTAAAATCAAATGATTGGAAATTGGTTGATTTGATTGTTGAAATTATCCCTGGGCTTGAATATTAATTTATAAAAATATCAAAAAGGGTATTTGAAATTTAAAAGGGGAATTCTATTTTTATAAATAGAATTTGAAATTTTAAATGAAGTATAGAAACATTAACTTGTTTTGAATATATATAAACAAGTAATTGAATTTATAAAGTTGTTTATAAATGGAAAGATGGAATTTGAATCGAATTTATAAGGTTGTTTATAAATGGAAAGATGGAATTTGAATCGAATTTATAAAGTTGTTTATAAATGGAAAGATGGAATTTGAATCGAATTTATAAAGTTGTTTATAAATGGAAAGATGGAATTTGAATCGAATTTATAAAGTTGTTTATAAATGGAAAGATGGAATTTGAATTGAATTTATAAACGTTGTTTATAAATGGAAAGGTGGGATTTGAATTGAAGTTATAAACGTTGTTTATAAAAAAATGCCGAGAATTCAAATGGACTTTGAATATAAGGAATTGAAATAGAAGTTTGAATATAGAAATTCAAACGGACTTTAACTATTGATTTGAATATAGAAATTCAAACGGACTTTAACTATTGATTTGAATATAGAAATTCAAACGGACTTTAACTATTGATTTGAATATAGAAATTCAAACGGACTTTAACTATTGATTTGAATATAGAAATTCAAATGGACTTTAAACTATAGAATTTGCAAATAGGATTCAAATGAAGTTTAAATAAAAAGAATTCAAATAGAATTGAATTGGAATTTGAATAGAGAAGTCGATAAGGAAACGAGATTATGAGTATAATTAGAATTTGTTAATATGCAGTTAAAATATATTTGTACATGTCATGTTCAAATATAAAGGTGAAATAGACTGAAAAGTTAAGTAACAGATTTAATTAACAAATTGAGTTAAAATGATTGGTATAGTTAAAATAGATTGGACAGGTATAGACATACAGGAGACAGGTATGGGATAAAGTATAGAAGTGAAATAAATAGAATGCCCGACCAAAAGGTACGTATTTAATTTCCATATGAGATTTTATGCGCCGTATCAGCAAGCCGCTTGGCTTTTTCTTTTTCTTTTTGAGATGAGAAGGACCGGGAAAGCTATTTGAAATTTCCCGATGCTCCCGGTACAAAGGAGGTTATGGCGAATTTTTCCGGGAATTTAAGGAGATAGAATATTTTTAAGATAATTTGATAGTTAGAAATTAACATATCAAAATATATAGAAGTCGATAAGAAAACGAACTTAGAAATAGAATAGTATAATCAAAAAGGAAGACTAGGAATAAAATCTAGTAAGAATAGAAAGAGAAAATGTATATGTGTTTAAAGGTGAATAATCAGTTGTATGGTATTGATTTTTCGAGTAAGCAGTCTTGTCTGTTTTGACGTTAAATGTTATTCAGTCAAGGTCTGAGAGGTAATTATACCCCAACTTGGTTGATTTCATGATATACCGATAAGTAGCACGATTCAGGCTCGAAGATCAATGTGGAATAAGAATTAGTTAAATATTGTATTTGGGTTGTCGTAACGATGTTTTACACAACATCTGGTTTAACCCAAATATGTGCAAAGCTTGGAAATAGAATAATGAATATTTTCTAAAGTTTAGAAAATAAAAGAAGGTGATATGGAAATGTTTTCCAAAGAACGTAAAAGGGCCAATATGGTTATTGAAAATATTTGGTTAACAAATATTGATAAAGAAATAGAGAAGTGATTTAATTAATGGAATATTAATTAAAGGTTCAGTGATTGTTGGATGTTTGGATGAACACTTGTTTTATTCGATAGTTAAATCATCGACTATCGAAACACTTGTTTTTATTCGATAGTTAAATCACAGACTATCGGAGTTTTGACCATCGTTGTGAATATGGAGAGACCGGTTGGATTATTATCCGAAGAACCACTCCGTATTGGCAGTAGCGTGCGAATCAGATTATATAAAGATAATCGAAGACGGAGTAGAGTGCAAGGACTTTTTCTATTTATAGAAATAGTGCCTTCAGTTCATCCTGTTCCTGGGTGACTTGTATGGATGAATGTCTGACAGAGTATTTCCAAAAAGGTCACGTACATTGATTTCTTCAACTGTACCAAGAGTGGAAGCGGAGGAGGAAACTTCTTTTAGCTGACACGTAATGTACTGTTGTAGACGTCAATTAGTGATTTTCGATGGATTTGACGATGTGACATTCGAAGTGAATCTGGTGTGATGATAAAGCGTAGCTTCTAGCCTCATCATCCGGGAAATGACAGAAATCGGGAAAGCATCATGGCTATGTAGGTCGCACCTATTAGGCTGTATAATCACCTGATCTAGAGTTTCATTTACTTCTAAAAATCTATTGTCGATGCTGTCCCATTCGGGAAACGGTTGCTGATCCCAATCGTAGGTGATATACATTCGATCCACTCAAGCGAAATGAGTGGTCGGTCATGTGTGGCTGAGTTGCAAGATGTTCTTGTTGAACTCGGTGTGTTCTCCTCTAGAGATATACCAGCGGAAGGTGATTCCATACCTTGTCATAGTTGGAAATCCATTACCCAATACGTGCTTGCGGTTTTGATTGTATATTACTTATGTGGAACGTGAGATGCAAACGTTCCACTAGATTGTTATCTACTTGATTTAGACATTATTATAATATCAAAAGAGTTTTGATATAAAGATAAGTCAAGTGTTTGGATTCTCATAAGGGAAAAACCCGTTCTGTGTTATACGGCTTGGTCTTATGAGATATCATTTAGTTTCTGAAACTGTTTTAAACTGTTTACTCATACCAGTCCCATGACTGACCCGGAGTTTACTTTGTTGTTTTCCCTAAACTCTTGGGTGCCTAAATTTGTACGGGCAGTCAAGTAGTCGGGAATTTACAGATATACTGGAAGAGCTTGGAGCAGGAGGCTTCAGGATCATATAGCTATAGTTATTTCTGCTGTGTTGTAAGTGATGTACTTTGATATTGATGTATATTCAAGTACAGATGTATATTTCAAGTTATGTTATATATATTATATGTTATTCGTTCCGCTGTGAGATTCGTGTTACTCTGATGTGGTGTTCTTCTTCTTCTTCTATTCTAAGTTTCTATCTTATCTATCCTCACCCTCTAACTTCTTTCTATTAATGGTTCGAATTTCCGTGATATTTGGGGTTGGACTTGTGTTTTTGGTCAGCTCAAATTCTACCGGATTTTTGGGTCATTACACTTGGTATCAGAGCTTAGGTTTAGCGAATACCTAGGCTGTGTGGAAATGTGCTCATTAGAGATAGGATCAGTAGTATCCTAGAATGAGTTGAGTGTATATATATACGAGAGAGCGTATTTGTTATTTGATATAAAAATTGTTTTATATTGTGTTGACTAGTCTGTTGAGTGGATTATAAATTTTGGTCGAATCGTGGGACGCCACGATGTCGATAGGAGTTTATAAACACTTGAACAGGAGATTGGACACGATATTGTTTTTTTATAGTTAAGTTGATTGTTAGGATTATAATCAAATTAGATTATAAAACAGAAATAGTTATATATAACCAATGGAATTTGTATATGAAATCAAATATACAAATGAGATAAATTGAAATTGAATTCCAACCAGAATTCAGAATTTAAAATCCTGGGAGTTTGGAAAATATTTTCTAAATGGATTTTGAAAGAAATATAGTACTGAACTCATTCAGTGGCTGGAAAATAATTCTGATGATGGTCGCAACATCATCAGTGTTCATTTTCGAGTTTCTAAGTGATGGATTGTTGCCTTAGAAAAGTTTTGATGGAAAATTGTTTGAAAAGAAAACATGCTGTTTGAAAATTCAAATGTTTTGAATTTGAGATAGATAAATATATGTATATACTTATATTACTTCAAAGGAATTTTGAAATGAGAATTGGAATATAGATTTCAAATAGAAGTAAAATAAAGGAATTTGAATATATATATATATATATATAATTCAAATAGAAGTAAAATAGAATTTGAATTCAAAGGAATTCAAATGAGTTTGAATAAAGAAATTCAAATGGAATTTGAATATTTCAAATATAAGGGGATTCAAATATAGAATTTGAACATAGAAATTTAAATAGGATTTGAATAAAGAAAATTCAAATAGAAATTGTATAAGAAAAATTGAAATGGAATTTGAATTCAAATGGATTTGAATAAAGAAAAGTCAAATAGAGATTTGAATATTAGAATTCAAATGGAAAATGGTTAAATAGAATTTTAAAAAGAATATAGAGTGGAGGTTGAATATTAGAATTCAAAGAAAGTATAAAGTTTGAAATAGAATTTGAATTCAAAGGAGTTTAAAATAGAATTTAAATTCAAAAGGAATTTAAATAGAAACTGAATAAAGGATTTCAAATGGAATTTGAATAAGGGATTTGAAATGGGTTTTGAGATAAGGAATTTAAATGGAAATGGAAGATAAGAAATTCAAATAGAATCTGAAGATAAGGAAATTGAATTAGAATTTGAATCGGAGAAAATTCAAATAGAAATTGAATAGAAGGAAATTCAAATGAGTTGGAATAAAGAGATTCAAATGGAATTTGAATATTTTAAATTAATATATAGGACTTGAATATTTGAAGAGAAATAGATCGGGAATATTATGAAATGGATTTGATATATATTAAAAATAAATCAGAATGGAGTTGAATTTATTATAAACAAAGTTAAAACGTTTATATTTATAAATATAATTAAAACGAGCTCGTCGTAGCGCGGTAGTTCGTAAATTAGCGACTCGAACTTCAATCGAGTATACAGGACTCAAATTAAGTCGGAATTCTTTGAAACAAGAATCGTCGGGACCGGTTGAACAATAGTTTTCTAATGAAAGAGAAAAATCAGGATTTCGTCGTATAGATTTTGAGATAGGTCAAAATCAAATTTCAAAAAGGTGCAGCGCCAGAAACCATTTAAAACCACAATGGTTTATATATGTATAAGTAAAAGGATTTTTAAAGTAAATAAAATCCGAATGGCCATGAGGAAAATATAGACTTCAGTTATAAAATAAATATGAACTCCAGTGAAGTAAGTGAAATTTGAGTCGAAATTGGGTTTTTGGATAAAGAGATTGAGAATTTATATTCGAAATCGAATATATAACTCGAGTTGAAAATATAATTAGATTAGTTATATTTAAGTTGACATATATTTGAACAAGTTATATTCAAATAAAAAGGGTGAAATAGGCAAAACGGTTAATTAGCAACTAGTTAATGGGAATTTGAATGGTTGAAATTAAAATTAACTTAAGTAAGTTAAATGGATCGAAACGAATAAATTGGGTAAAATCATGTGAATGAAATATGAATTGGGTTTGAATAAAGGAAAAACCAAAAGAGTTAAAGAGGAAATATATTTGTAACACAAATACAAAGGAAGTTTTGTGCAAACAAATAGAGGAGAAATATTTGTAAAAACATTTGCAAATAGAATTTGAACAGGGAATATTTGTAAAACATTTACAAATAGATAGAATGGAAATATTTATTTAAAGCAATAAATAATGTTATAAATGAGATATTTATTTGTTAAATAAATAGAATTTAATCAAAGGAATATTCAGAAGATGAATAGAAAATGGAAAATCTGTTTTTAACAAATAAATCGGAAGATTAATTTATAAATAGCAGTTTATAAATTAAATTAAATATTTATCATTGGATAGATGGAATATATAAGTCTGAACTTATATAGAGAAGAGATATTGGTTTTTAACACCGATAGTTTGAAATAGAAGAGGTACACAACACTTGTGTAAGTGAAGTAATGCTATTAAAGAGTACATTTATAAAGTGAAGAACCGTTACTAAAAGTAAATCTTTATAAATGAATAAACGTTATCAAATACGAGTTATTCGACTTGGAAAAGTCGATTAGAGTTAAAAATAATCGATTAGAGTCAGAATAAATCGATTAAAGAAAGAATTAACCAGTTAGAGTTAATCAGTTAGGGTTAATCCGTAGAGTTAATTGAATATTTGTTATTCAAATAGGAATTTATCGAATATTTGATATTCAAATTAAGAGTTAACCAGATAGAGTTAATTGAACGTAGTTAATCGAACTAGGATTTAATTGAATGTTAGTTATTCAATTAAAGTTGATCGAATATAGTTATTGAGATAGAGTTGCTCAAACATAGTTACTCAGGATAAGTTGCCATCTCATACGACTGCTAGCGTAATTCGCAGGGCTGCAGATAGCCTAGGGCGGTCGGATGTTTCCTGAGGGAATCAGGCGTAACCATTGTGATTGCTGCGATCTAGAGTCAAGCGAATGGAGTTAAAGGAGTTATCGAATATTAGTTATTCGAATAGAAAGGAAGGAGTTATCGATTATTAGTAAATCAAAGGAGTTATCGATTATAGTTTAATCGAAAAGAGTTATCGATTAGTTTAATCGAAGTGAGTTATAGAATATTGGTTATTCGAAAGAGTTATCGATTAGTTTAATCGAAGTGAGTTATAGAATATTGGTTATTCGAAGGAGTTATCGATTATAGTTTAATCGAAAAGAGTTAAATCCAATAGAGTTAATTGGTAAGAGTAAATTGAGTATAGTTTATTCGAAGAAAGATTTTCGAATCTAGTTATTCGAATCTAGTTATTCGATAGAGAAATTATCGAATATAGTTATTCGAAGGGAGGAGTTATCGAATATGGATTTATTCGAAAGAGAGTTATGCAAGGAAGTTTGAAATGTTGAGTATCAACATAATAAGTTCTGAAAAGTTAATGGGTTTGTAGTACTTTTTCTACCTTAGCAATTTCGAGGACGAAATTATTTTAAGTGGGGAAGATTGTAATGACCCGGGTTCTTAAGGGTTAATTTTAAATATTTAGAATGGAATTAAATATTTAGTTGATAATATAAATGAATTTTTATATTTATGTTATCGATTTAAATATCGATTTCGATTTAATATCGTATATATTAAATTATCAAAATAAGGAATCAGCGAATAACTGAATTCGAATTGAAAACTGATTTGAAATCAGTTCAGATAATCAATACATAATTCTGTTCGAATTAGAATAATAATATTCAATAATTATCGAAGAATTTAAATGGTTTGAAATTTAGATTAAATCGATTTAAATTAATATCTGTTCGGGATGATCGAACTGGACTTCGATACTTATCCCAGTGGGTTCAGAATAGTAGTTTTACCCTAGGATTGACAATTGTTGGGTTCAGAAAGGAGTTTGGAATAGTGGAGTATTTTATTTTAAGGACACCGGTTCAAAATTTATTTAAAATACAAATAAAAGAGATTTTTATTTAATATAATACCCACTTAAATTCCTTGGTGTTGATAAATGCACGTTTATAACTGACATGCGCTATCTCCTTCCACTCAACATCAAAAGGAAATCGGAATGACCACGCACCCCAATTTTTCTCTATAAATTGCGAACTTCCCTTCTTTCCTTTTCGTTCCTCCGTTCTCAGCTAAACAAATAAAAAATCGGATCCCATTTCCAGTTCGATCCCTCGAGCAGAATAAAACCCAATCCCAAAAATCCTACAGCTACAAATCGAACGCAAGGTTCGTGCCACTAGAGTCCACCGCAAATGGTCTGGGCGAGATTTCGATTTGGGGTTCAATTCATTAGAAGCGAACTAGGGCATCATGAAATTTGAGGAAGTCGCGACAATCAAAGGCGACTGTAGAGGTGAGTTCGAAGTTGAAAAAGGGGTGCGCATCATTTCCTGAAGGTCGACATGTTCCTGATGTTCGAACTTCTTCAAAATCCTGAAATCAACGAGGAAATAGGTTGCGTCAGTAAGGTATAGGGGAGTTGCGTGTTTGGCAGATGGAAAGGTGAAGCTCGATCTTGTTTCAGTTATGAAATTCCTATAGAAAATCTGGAGATTTGGACTTGAACACAAATGTCGATTTGGGGATGGCATCGCATTTACTTAGGGGATGTTGAAGTCGCGGTCACGGAGGAAGGTTGCGAAGTGTGGCAGTGAGGCCGATGATACTATGGAAGTGACGATCTGGAGTAGTGCAGTGTCCTGAGGCGTATTGAAGGCGGGTGCTGTGTGGATTTGAGGAGCGGCTATAGGAAGATACTGGGAGATACAGCAGTAATAGTAGATGCCGGGAACGTGTTCGATGAATTGCCAAAGAAAGGATAAGAATAGTTTTGGGGCTGTTTGATGTAGGAGGAAGTTTTCTTGATTAAGGTAATTTTATCTATTTTATTTCTAATTGAAAATACTTAGGGAATTAGTTTATATAAAAATAAATAGATTAATGTATATGATTAGTCAAATTTGCTAAATGGATTATATATATATGTGTATATATATATGTATATATATAGTCATGATAACTTAAATACAATATTTAGCTGTGATAAAAGGAGATTAGGAAATTTATTTATTCGTTTGAATAGTTAATTTAAATAAATAAATGTTAATCAATAAATTTAAATTTAATTATCGTAGGTACAAGGTAGACGACTCGAGTAAATTCATAGCCGAGACGTTATGGAAATTTGAATGGATATTCGACAAAAGATAATACGGTGAGTAAACCCCACTCACCATTTAATTAGAATTATTTCTAGTTGTTAAAAATAATTGCTATGCTTGTTTGGATATTGTTTGGTTGATTTAAAATATATATTAGTTATTTAGGACTATTATATATATATATTGGGTTGATTGATTGGTTGGATTCCCGCAGTCTCATTAGCGGATGCCCGCAGTACCATAGCGGATGATTACCCTATACGCCCCACGCTATGATTAGTGGATGACCTTCTATACCGCGATATCCTGCCTCGAAGCAGGATGGGTATTATTTTATTGACTAACGTCTGTGGATGCAGGAAAACAGGTTGGAGGAATCCAACTGGATTCCTCAAAAATATATTATCTGTTTGTTGTTTGTTTGATTTCATATATATATTCCTATATGATGTGTTAAAATCAAATGATTGAAAATTGGTTGATTTGATTGTTGAAATTATCCCTGGGCTTGAATATTAATTTATAAAAATATCAAAAAGGGTATTTGAAATTTAAAAGGGGAATTCTATTTTTATAAATAGAATTTTAAATTTTAAATGAAGTATAGAAACATTAACTTGTTTTGAATATATATAAACAAGTAATTGAATTTATAAAGTTGTTTATAAATGGAAAGATGGAATTTGAATCGAATTTATAAAGTTGTTTATAAATGGAAAGATGGAATTTGGATCGAATTTATAAAGTTGTTTATAAATGGAAAGATGGAATTTGAATCGAATTTATAAAGTTGTTTATAAATGGAAAGATGGAATTTGAATCGAATTTATAAAGTTGTTTATAAATGGAAAGATGGAATTTGAATTGAATTTATAAACGTTGTTTATAAATGGAAAGGTGGGATTTGAATTGAAGTTATAAACGTTGTTTATAAAAAAATGCCGAGAATTCAAATGGACTTTGAATATAAGGAATTGAAATAGAAGTTTGAATATAGAAATTCAAACGGACTTTAACTATTGATTTGAATATAGAAATTCAAACGGACTTTAACTATTGATTTGAATATAGAAATTCAAACGGACTTTAACTATTGATTTGAATATAGAAATTCAAACGGACTTTAACTATTGATTTGAATATAGAAATTCAAATGGACTTTAAACTATAGAATTTGCAAATAGGATTCAAATGAAGTTTAAATAAAAAGAATTCAAATAGAATTGAATTGGAATTTGAATAGAGAAGTCGATAAGGAAACGAGATTATGAGTATAATTAGAATTTGTTAATATGCAGTTAAAATATATTTGTACATGTCATGTTCAAATATAAAGGTGAAATAGACTGAAAAGTTAAGTAACCGATTTAATTAACAAATTGAGTTAAAACGATTGGTATAGTTAAAATAGATTGGACAGGTATAGACATACAGGAGACAGGTATGGGATAAAGTATAGAAGTGAAATAAATAGAATGCCCGACCAAAAGGTACGTATTTAATTTCCATATGAGATTTTATGCACCGTATCGGCAAGCCGCTTGGCTTTTTCTTTTTCTTTTTGAGATGAGAAGGACCGGGAAAGCTATTTGAAATTTCCCGATGCTCCCGGTACAAAGGAGGTTATGGCGAATTTTTCCAGGAATTTAAGGAGATAGAATATTTTTAAGATAATTTGATAGTTAGAAATTAACATATCAAAATATATAGAATTTGATAAGAAAACGAACTTAGAAATAGAATAGTATAATCAAAAAGGAAGACAAGGAATAAAATCTAGTAAGAATAGAAAGAGAAAATGTATATGTGTTTAAAGGTGAATAATCAGTTGTATGGTATTGATTTTTCGAGTAAGTAGTCTTGTCTGTTTTGACGTTAAATGTTATTCAGTCAAGGTCTGAGAGGTAATTATACCCCAACTTGGTTGATTTCATGATATACCGATAAGTAGCACGATTCAGGCTCGAAGATCAATGTGGAATAAGAATTAGTTAAATACTGTATTTGGGTTGTCGTAACGATGTTTTACACAACATCTGTTTTAACCCAAATATGTGCAATGCTTGGAAATAGAATAATGAATATTTTCTAAAGTTTAGAAAATAAAAGAAGGTGATATGGAAATGTTTTCCAAAGAACGTAAAAGGGCCAATATGGTTATTGAAAATATTTGGTTAACAAATATTGATAAAGAAATAGAGAAGTGATTTAATTAATGGAATATTACTTAAAGGTTCAGTGATTGTTGGATATTTGGATGAACACTTGTTTTATTCGATAGCTAAATCATCGACTATCGAAACACTTGTTTTTATTCGATAGTTAAATCACAGACTATCGGAGTTTTGACCATCGTTGTCAATATGGAGAGACCGGTTGGATTATTATCCGAAGAACCACTCCGTATTGGCAGTAGCGTGCGAATCAGATTATATAAAGATAATCGAAGACGGAGTAGAGTGCAAGGACTTTTTCTATTTATAGAAATAGTGCCCTCAGTTCATCCTGTTCCTGGGTGACTTGTATGGATGAATGTCTGACAGAGTATTTCCAAAAAGGTCACGTACATTGATTTCTTCAACTGTACCAACAGTGGAAGCGGAGGAGGAAACTTCTTTTAGCTGACACGTAATGTACTATTGTAGACGTCAATTAGTGATTTTCGATGGATTTGACGATGTGACATTCGAAGTGAATCTGGTGTGATGATAAAGCGTAGCTTCTAGCCTCATCATCCGGGAAATGACAGAAATCGGGCAAGCAGCATGGCTATGTAGGTCGCACCTATTAGGCTGTATAATCACCTGATCTAGAGTTTCATTTACTTCTAAAAATCTATTGTCGATGCTGTCCCATTCGGGAAACGGTTGCTGATCCCAATCGTAGGTTATATACATTTGATACACTCAAGCGAAATGAGTGGTCGGTCATGTGTGGCTGAGTTGCAAGATGTTCTTGTTGAACTCGGTGTGTTCTCCTCTAGAGATATACCAGCGGAAGGTGATTCCATACCTTGTCATAGTTGGAAATCCATTACCCAATACGTGCTTGCGGTTTTGATTGTATATTACATATGTGGAACGTGAGATGCAAACGTTCCACTAGATTGTTATCTACTTGATTTAGACATTATTATAATATCAAAAGAGTTTTGATATAAAGATAAGTCAAGTGTTTGGATTCTCATAAGGGAAAAACCCGTTCCGTGTTATACGGCGTGGTCTTATGAGATATCATTTAGTTTCTAAAACTGTTTTAAACTGTTTACTCATACCAGTCCCATGACTGACCCGGAGTTTACTTTGTTGTTTTCCCTAAACTCTTGGGTGCCTAAATTTGTACGGGCAGTCAAGTAGTCGGGAATTTACAGATATACTGGAAGAGCTTGGAGCAGGAGGCTTCAGGATCATATAGCTATAGTTATTTCTGCTGTGTTGTAAGTGATGTACTTTGATATTGATGTATATTCAAGTACAGATGTATATTTCAAGTTATGTTATATATATTATATGTTATTCGTTCCGCTATGAGATTCGTGTTACTCTGATGTGGTGTTCTTCTTCTTCTTCTTCTATTCTAAGTTTCTATCTTATCTATCCTCACCCTCTAACTTCTTTCTATTAATGGTTCGAATTTCCGTGATATTTGGGGTTGGACTTGTGTTTTTGGTCAGCTCAAATTCTACCGGATTTTCGGGTCATTACACTATGCTACCTGTCGAACGATGCCCCCAAGTCTAGGACAAACTCACCTAGAGTGGTATATGTTCCTATACTTCCCCACGCATGTATCGCGAATCGTTATCGCTTGTCTAGATGCATATGTCCTGTAATGTGCGGTTCGAGTCCTGTGACAGGGCAAATCAAGGAATACAGAACTCGGTCAGGAGCTTTCAGATATCTACCGATGCAGATGCTAAGGTCTGTTTTTATTCCAGTGGCTATGGTCCCACTTGACCCCTCCCTCAACTAATGAAAGGCACACCTTGTAAAATGAGAACTATATGCCGGGCCCCGGTGCCCCACTATCCTATGGCCATCCTCACCCATAACTAGATAGCAAGTATATGGTCTTTTGGAGTTCTCCGCCTTTCCGCTTCACGTATCTCGATTGACTCAAGATGGATGTTAGACGACGAGTTGCTATCACAGGGCTGCCGTTTTCTCGCCGAATCACGCCGGTCCATCCTAGTCTTTAGGTTGCCATGTATAGCAACCAAGGCATACCCTTGGTTCTTCTACGCAGACCTTAACCTCCGTGAGCCCAGGAGGATCATCTGCAGCCTCACAGAGGGATACCAAGAGTACCCTCACGTCCTCTCGAAGCCTCGGGCTTCGTAACCCAATTCGTTGGAGCCTCCTTTTTACTCGGACGGATATTCGCTCCTTCCCATGTTACACTAAGAATTACGACTTAGTTTTACTAACTAAGATTTACCACTTAGTTTCCAGAATCGTTGTTTTCTTAACTAAGGTTTACTACTTAGTTCTCTTTCCCGTCAATTTGGATTGGTTAAGTGTATGTGTCATTAGTCGATTCAAGCCAACTTAACCCTCTTCATTCGTCTTATTAAACTGGTTAAGTGTTATCATTAATTCATGATGACTTAACCCTACAACAAACCAAGTTATATTTGTTAAGTATTTATAACTTAACACTACCCATTCACCCAGTATTGGTTAAGTGTTCTTTTTAACTTAACCTTGCCCGTCTGTTTTAACTAACATGTTATTAATGGCTAAGTATTATCCCTTCATGTTTTAGACTTAGCCCTATTCCTTTATCACAATCCGATGGTTAAGTGTTCAAGGTTACTTAACCCTACGGTCTAGCCCTGCTAACATATCAAATTGGCTAAGTGTATTTACTTAACCCCAACCTCTAGTCTAGTTAACATGTTAATTTGGCTAAGTGTATTAACTTTACTTAACCCCACCTTCTAGTCTAGTTAACATGTTAATTTGGCTAAGTGTAATAACTTTACTTAACCCCACTTTCTAGTCTAGTTAACATGTTAATTTGGCTAAGTGTTTCCTTAGTTACTTAACCCCTACAAATCTTGTCTTGTTACCATGTAAAGTTGGTTAAGTGCCCCTATGGACTTAGCCCTCCCATCCTAGCTTAACTATGTTAAATTGGTTAAGTGTTCCTATGGACTTAACCCTCCAATTCTAGCTTAACTGTGTTAAATTGGTTAAGTGTTCCTATGGACTTAACCCTCCCATTCTAGCTTAACTGTATGGCCCTAACCCCACCCACCAGTCTGGTTATCATGTTGAATTGGTTAAGTGTCTTAGTGAACTTAACCCTACCATTCTTGTTCTATCTTTAATTAAATAGATTAAAGCCATGACCACTCACATTAGACAGATATTGTTGCGATTACTGGATGTGCCGGTTGGTTCCGGGCATATTTACATCGCAACTCAGTCTAACCTCGGGTTAGGCCTATTCGTGTTTTCTAGTTCAAAGGGTTTTGACTAATTTTCAAATCAGGTTTTGAAAGTAACCATCCCGTCCGTCGGATCAGTTAGGGATAGCCAGGGAGAGCAGGAAACTTGAATTTTCCAAACCCAAGCCTAGACACTATCCTCTCTGTCACCCTAGAACTTTCTGGTGTATTATTAAAAGAGATGTCGTTAAGAAACCTTTAATTTGTCTAAATTTACATTTTCTCATTTAGGACAAATTCTATAAGTAAATTATTCCTAATTTACTTATTTACTAATTTCTCTTTTAATGCAAATTGTCAATATTCATTCTTATGGCCCATTTTCCCCTCTATATCATATTTATGCTTTTTGGTATGTAAACTATACCAAACTAAGTGTCACTAACAATGATTTTGCTAAACCTGACAATTACTCCCAATTATGGCCAATTTCAAATTTATGCTAATATACTTACCGTGCCAAATTAGCTAATCCAATTCTGATTTAACATTCTAATTACAGTTCATGTCAAACTAGACTTATTCTTCTAGTTTACAATTCATGTAAATGCTAGATTTACAAGTCAATACTAGATTCAAATTACACCTCCTATAATTCATGTCAAATTTATCCAATTTGCATTTCTACGAACATGCCATAATACATGTTCCCAATTTATGCCAATTTCCAAGTTAAAAGCTACGTTTTTAGTAAATTTCATGTTTTGCCCAAATCGTATTCCCACCGTTCGTATAATCGTGATTCCATCTAGATTATGGATAAATCTAGATTCGTAGAAAATAGGGAATGAACCAAAGATGTTATGAAAAAGGATGGACATAATAACTGGCATAAAAGGTTTGGATAACGACGTAGGTTCAAGAACATGGGTAGACCTAACTTAATAGGTAAATTCCCAAGGTCTAAAACCAAAGAACAGATAGAATAGATAATCGGGTTTAGACCCAATTTCACAGTCACAAAACTTAAACACTTTCCTAGTCATGAACCATAGGTGCTTAATCACAGTTGTCCCATTTATGTCATAGAAAATAGTTTTGCTTTCTAATCAAAGGTATAGGCTTGTGTTCCTAGTCATGGAAATAATTCTCATAGTCACAGTCACGGTCATAGGAAATGTCCATAGTCATAGGCAGTGTTCATAGTCATGGGAAATATTCATAGTGTAACACCCCACTCCCGCTATGATCACTCACTAAGGGAATGCCATAGCATCGGTGGAGTATTTTAGTGAATATAGAACAGAAAAATTACAACAAGACAGATATAAATAGTACTTGAAATTTTAAAACATCATCTCATAACAGCGGAAGTAAAACATGTCTGGTTACATCATAAAACCACAATAAAGGTCAAGTACAATATCCATCAAAATAAAGAAGTACATAATCCCACTCTCATACAATAGCCAAACAAAAGAAAAGATAACTGGATAACTGGAGCTTTACATCTATCCAAGCTCCTAAAGACTGGAACAGCAATCCGATCAAGCTCCACTACTGCTAGGATCCACCGTAGGACCTGAGGGTTGGGAAAAAGATAAAAACAACAGGGTCAGACATAAGTCTGAGCGAGTCCTATAACTTTAACAATACAATCGTTAAAGTAACCAGAGAAGACATAAACTGATATACGGTAACATATAGGGATGAATGGCTACCCTAAGCAGTCAACTAAACGAAGATAAAGGATAAAGACGCATCTACCCTCCCTAAGGTAAATTACTAAACTGCACCACACCAGTCGTTCCTAACTTAAAGGTTGATCCCACCCAAGGACTTATAAAATTTACTAATTAGTACCTGCGTACCCCTAGGTGACCAAGTAGGCGCCACGGGGCCCTACAATCCACTAGGTGTACACACTACTTCCCATTCGATCGGCTCCCTAACGTAGATACCCGTGCTGGCCCCACCGTGGGATGTATCATTCCCCAATGTGGCAACCTGATGAAACTAAAGGTGCACGGCTTATATCTACTCGATGCAACAACGGCTTACCTACCAGCCCGGGCCCACTCACGCATATGAAGCCCGTTGGACTTGCGTTGCCACCGCTAACCCGTTTGCCTCTTACAGTCAAGCCCAGTATGCGTGTCCCGTCCTCGACATGGGTCGAGCCCACAAAGATACGTATGGGTTACTGGTTGAAATGGGCCTCCACAAGCTACCCACCTAAGCTTGTCCCTTTTTCTAGTATATCCCACTTAACCCTTTAATCATGTTTTAATTACATGTTCTATTTTGGTTAAGTATTCTAATCGTATTTTCTATTGCCACCCAAGGCAACCACTAGATTTTCTCATGCCACCCGAGGCACCCACTTAACCCCTCATGTCCCTCTACATGCTAATGTGGTTAAGTGTTTCTTAATTAATTAATTAAGAACGTAACCTTTGTAAAGACCTCTCACATTAGACTGTCTTTTATGACCGCTGGTTAAGCCGGTTGGGTCCGGGCAGCCTTATGTCATAACAGAGTCTAACCTCGTGTCTTTACATTAATTACGTATTTAGTTTGTGCCTAAGACCTCTCACATTGGGCTAACATTTGTAGCAACTGGTTAAGCCGGTTGGGTCCGGGCAGTTTTACGCTACAACTGAGTCCAACCTCGTGTCTTAGTCAATTAATTACACCTAATTAATCACCCTCATAATTTTATATTAATTATCCCTAATTAATCAAGTTTTCTTAACATGGGTAGACCTAACTTAATAGGTAAATTCCCATGGGGTAGACCTAACTCAATAGGTAAATTCCCAACACATAGTATGGGTACACCTAACCAAATAGGCAAATTCCCATACTATGTTTATTTATTTTGTGTTATGCATAATTATATTAATTTCACACAATCTTATTAACTTATGCATTTAATTACCCCATCGTTCCCACGTAATTTCGTTCATGATATAACACATATAAAAGGTGTCAACTTGCATATGAATGAACATGTTTCAAAGGTGCCATCTTGCATATTAACAAACACATAACTTGCATATGAACTTGCATAACATGTCACATAACTTGCATATAATATGTCACATAACTTACATATTCATTTTGCATAACAAACTTGCATATTAGCTTATAGACTTGCATAATGTGTCATCATGAACTTGCATATTAATAAACATGTAACTTGCATATTTACATACATGTAACTCGCATATTAACAAACATGTAACTTGCATATAAAGAAACATGTAACTTGCATATTTACATACATGTAACTTGCATATTAACAAACATGTAACTTGCATATTAACAAACATGTAACTTGCATATTTACATACATGTAACTTGCATATTAACAAACATGTAACTTGCATATTAACAAACATGTAACTTGCATAGCATATTACCATGAACTTGCATAACATGCATATGATTACATAGCCCACAACTTGCATATTTAGCATCATGCAAACATAACATACATCATATTAAACTTGCATAAGCTTACATACTCAACATGCATAAACATAAGATTAATGCTAACATCATATCATATGATTCAAAGCTCATTAACCCACATACAAAACCATAAATCTCATCACATCTCATCTAATTAGTTTACCAAAAGATCATCAAAGTGATAGAAACTCACAACTAGCAATTTTGCACACCAAATGAAGAAGATTAAGATGCTAAGAAGAGATTAGAGGTTGATTAGAGAGTGATTAGCATGCAACCCTCTTCATAAAATTAGTGGAGGCCATGAGAGCTAGCATTTTGCCATAGTTTAGTTACTAGGTTTAATTATGAATGAATTAGGGTAGGTTAGGGTCTTATTTATAGATTAGGCAAGTGTTTTAGGCCATAGGATTAACCCTAGATTCAATCCAAGCCATCAAAGCATGTCTTGGGGAAGGGGTCAAGTGTAGGAACCATCTAGGGCCTTTAGATTAAAGATGGACCATGAGAACCATTCAAATGCAAAATCTGCACTTGAGCGAATCGGCCCACGGGTTGACAGCCAAACACCCTGGATTAACCCCTAGTCGACCCAGCAGGCTCGGGTCGACTTCAAAAATCGGCCGGTTCGGTTATTCCCCTCTCCCAATTCGCTGTTTTGAGCATTTTTGCATATTTATTTATTAAATTTTCAATTATATATATATATATATATCAATATATATATATATATATATATATATATCTACACAACCCATTTCACTTAATTAAGTATACTTTAATTTGGGAATTTTCGTGAAACTTCGCGAGGCCATATCTTGGTCATACGGACTCCGATTTTCGAAAACTCGGACTCTATTTCGCGTATTTTTCCGAGACGAACACAATGGCATAGCCCGTTTCCCTTGATTCCCATTTTAGAATTAAATTCTGCCTCGATTTATGTTATTACAGGTTATTGAAAATACGGGTTGTTACATTCTCCCCTCCTTAAAGGATTTCGTCCCCGAAATCTTCAAGTTAGGAAGAACGTATCCTACCATCCAATCATCCATCTACTCAAAGCATCATCCACGAGCAATCATTGTCCTTACAAGATTCTAAATGCTGGATGGATATATGCAAAAGTGTGTGTATATGTACTTACCTAATGCGAAAATCAGGCGGTTACTGATACAGTAAACCTCCTTAATGCAAACCATGATAGTGCCATGCATCCAATATGTATGCGAAACCCTATTGACACATACAAATTTCTACATGCGTGCACAACCATACACAAAAATGCATCATCCATATGATAACACAGCCATGATACATCCATCAATCTAACTACCACATCCATTTATGCAATATGCAACATGAAGTGACTGAGCCGATCTAGTGCCTAATGTGTGTGTATATGCATCCACGAGCAACCACTAGCAAACAATTGCATCCATATGCATCCATCAACCATAACATGTTTCAAACACATGTTTCAACCATAGGTTTTACCCTATCTAAAGGTCATAGGTATTAGCGAGAGGATATACTAAAGATAAGATAAGTACTAGACAAGCAATAAAGGAGAAGTTAAAAGACATACTCTCAAAAAGAAATGGATACAAAGAACGCATTTTTGCTTCCGTCTCCCAAGTAGCATTGCTTTCGTCATCTCCCCATTGCACTTTAACTAGCTGAACTCCTCTGTTCCTCAACTTCCTAGTTTCTGACCCAAGGATGCGAGTAGGAGCTCGTCGAATCGTCGCATCACGCTCTACCTCTACATCTCTAAGCAAGCTCGGCTCTACCACCTCCGCGGTCTCATGTAAGCACTTCCTCAAATGTGATACATGGAATACATCATGAACACCACTAAGTCTGTCGGGCAACTCCACCCTATATGCCATCCGTCCAATCCTTTCCTTAATAGGAAACGGCCCAACAAATCTCGGTGCTAACTTCCCTACGGACCCAAAGCGAACAACATTTCTCAATGGAGATACTTTGACAAAAACCATGTCCCCAACCTCAAACTCAAGATCCGTCCTTCTCCGATCCGCATAAGATTTCTGTCTATCTTGCGCTGCTTTCATCCTTTTTCGAATTAAATCAATCTTCTCTGAAGTCTCTCTAACCATATCCGGCCCAAGCAAGATCTTATCCGTAGATTCCCACCAACATGTAGGAGATCGACAAGGCCTTCCATAAAGAGCTTCGAAAGGAGCCATACCAATACTGGACTGAAAGCTGTTATTATATGCGAACTCCACCAAAGGAAGATGTTCTTCCCATGTACCTCCAAAATCCAAGATACAAAGCCTCAAAAGATCTTCTAAGATACGGTTCACCCTCTCGGTCTGACCGTCCGTCTGAGGATGATATGCGGTGCTCAAACACAACTGAGTCCCTACCGCCTCTTGCAAACTTCTCCAAAACTCACTAGTGAAAATAGGATCTCGATCACTCACAATGCTGGATGGTACGCCATGCAATCTAACAATCTCTCTAACATAGACTGAAGCAAGCCATGGAGCGGTCCTCTTACTCTTCACGGGTATAAAATGGGCACTCTTGGTAAGTCTGTCTACCACAACCCAAATTCCCGTATTGCCCTTCCTCGATCTCGGTAACCCGTCGATGAAATCCATCGAGACACTATCCCACTTCCACTGTGGAACTTCCAATGGGTGTAGCAACCCACCGGGTTTCCTTTGCTCCACTTTAACTTGTTGGCACACTAAGCATCTAGCCACATACTCGGCCACATCTTTCTTCATACCGGCCCAGAAGAAAACTCTCTTCATGTCTTGGTACATTTTGTCTCCACCGGGATGAATAGTCATTCTTGAACGATGTGCATCATCCAAAATAGCCTTCTTCAAACCCTCATCTTGCGGTACACAAAGTCTACCGTCTCTATGCAACCATCCCTTATCATCTATGGTGTATCTACCCAAATGGCTGGACGACTCCCCTCTTATAAGCTTCTCTACCAACACAACCAACTGTGGGTCGTCTCGCTGAGCCTCGCCAATCCGTCTCAAAAGAGTAGGTCTAACCTCCAAGGATGCCAACAAACCAGGTACAAAATCAACAGAAGGTCTGAAGTCAAACAAAGAAAGAAACTCCAAGCTTCGTCGTTCCACGAACAATGGACTCAAAGATAGCCTTTTTCTACTTAAGGCGTCTGCCACCACGTTACCCTTACCAGGGGTATACGCTATCTCGAAATCATAGGATGCTAAGAACTCCATCCACCTTTGCTGTCTTAAGTTTAAATCCTTCTGAGAGAATAAGTACTTCAATGATTTATGGTCGGTGAACAACTCGAATCTCTCACCAAGAAGATAATGGCGCCAAGACTTAAGTGCGAAAACAATCGCGGCCAACTCTAGATCATGGGTAGGGTAATTCTTCTCATGCACTCTCAATTGTCTCCCTCCATAGGCTATTACCCTTCCCTCCTGCATCAAGACTGCGCCTAATCCTGTTCCACAAGCATCGGTATAAACAACAAACGGCTTACTCCCATCTGGAAGCACTAAAACTGGAGCGGTGGTCAAAGCTCTCTTTAACCGTCGGAAAGCATCATCACAATCTACATCCCATGAGAAAACCAGATTCTTCTTCGTCAAGCGGGTTAATGGGGCTGATATCTTCGTGAAGTCTTTGATGAACTTCCTGTAATATCCCGCCAACCCCAAGAAACTTCTTACCTCGGTAGCATTTCTAGGAACTTTCCAATCCTGGATAGATACTATCTTTGCGGGATCCACAGCTATCCCTTCCTTAGAGACCACATGCCCTAAGAATCGCACTTCTCTTCTCCAAAAATGACATTTAGAGAATTTAGCTTTAAGACTATGTGCTCGAAGAGTCTCCAATACTTCTCTGAGATGTAAGGCATGCTCTTCTTCACTCTTGGAAAAGACCAAGATGTCATCCACAAAAACTACTACAAACTTATTCAGATACTCTCTGAACACTCTACTCATGAGATCAACAAAGTATGCGGGGGCGTTTGTCAACCCAAATGGCATCACTAGCCACTCATAAAAACCATCCGGAGTCCGGAAAGCAGTCTTCTCTATACTGTCCTCCGCCACTCTTAACTGATGAAACCCTGTAGCTAAGTCCATCTGCGAAAATACTGACGCGCCAACCAACTGATCAAAGAGATCATCTATCCTCGGCAATGGGTGTCTATTCTTCTTCGTGAGCTTATTAAGTTCTCTATAATCCACACAAAGTCTGAGGGACCCATCCGCCTTCGTGGCAAACACTACTGGAGCTCCCCACTCCGATATACTTCGCCTTATGAACCCCTTCTCAAGCAACTCCCCTACTTGCTTATGAAGTTCTCTTCTCTCACGAGGAGCCATGTGGCGTACTGGCAAAGACACTGGTTTGGCATTATCCACCAAATAAATTCGGAAATCTATCTCCCGCTTCGGAGGCAAACCCTTTACTTCTTCAAACACATCCGGATATTCCCGGACTACTCTGACAGAACACAAACTTTCGACCGAAGCATCGAGCGATTCAAGATAACTTAGCAAAACAGATTCCATGGGATTGCAAGAGATCTCGAGAGTGTTACCCAAGCGGGTCATGAGCCTGACAACTCTCCTTTCGCAATCAAGAACGGCACCATTACTGGATAACCAGTCCATGCCCAAGATCAACCCATAGCCCGTGAAGCCCAATACAAAAGCATCACATCTAAACTCAACGCTAAGTATAGAAATCTTCAAACCCAAACATATCATAGACAGATATATGGAGCCCCCAATTGGGTTTGAGACAACCAAGGGATCATCAACTAGACTGGTGTCTAAGTGCAGTGACTCAACTAACGATGATGAGATAAAAGAATGCGATGCGCCAGAGTCAAACAAAGTACGAACTGGATGATCAAACAGAAAAACCAGACTTTCAACGGAAATAGTTCTACCTCTCTGCTGAATCGGTGGAACTGAGAGAACCTGAACTTGCCCCCCTGACTGAGGTGGTGCTATAAGAGCTTGCACCTGGCCTCCTGAGGTAGACCCCGTCTTCTGCCCCTTCTTTGGGCAGTTTTTCACAAGATGCCCTGCTTCACCACAATGAAAGCAACCGGTCTTCTTCTTTTTGCGACAATCCTTACTGAGGTGTCCTGGTGTTCCACAATTAAAGCACTTCTTCTTTGTCTTCTTCTTGTCACCATTGCCTTTTCCACCCTTGCCTTGTTGTTGTTGTTGCGGTTTCTTCTGATCCCCCTTTTTCTCTGGTGCCTTAGAATTCTTATCATCCTCATGCATAAGTGCCATGTAGACAAGCTTCTCAAAGGTGGCCCCCATAGGAATGTGTGTAACAACCCGTATTTTCAATAACCTGTAATAACATAAATCGAGGCAGAATTTAATTCTAAAATGGGAATCAAGGGAAACGGGCTATGCCATTGTGTTCGTCTCGGAAAAATACGCGAAATAGAGTCCGAGTTTTCGAAAATCGGAGTCCGTATGACCAAGATATGGCCTCGCGAAGTTTCACGAAAATTCCCAAATTAAAGTATACTTAATTAAGTGAAATGGGTTGTGTAGATATATATATATATATATAATTGAAAATTTAATAAATAAATATGCAAAAATGCTCAAAACAGCGAATTGGGAGAGGGGAATAACCGAACCGGCCGATTTTTGAAGTCGACCCGAGCCCGCTGGGTCGACTAGGGGTTAATCCAGGGTGTTTGGCTGTCAACCCGTGGGCCGATTCGCTCAAGTGCAGATTTTGCATTTGAATGGTTCTCATGGTCCATCTTTAATCTAAAGGCCCTAGATGGTTCCTACACTTGACTTCTTCCCCAAGACATGCTTTGATGGCTTGGATTGAATCTAGGGTTAATCCTATGGCCTAAAACACTTGCCTAATCTATAAATAAGACCCTAACCTACCCTAATTCATTCATAATTAAACCTAGTGACTAAACTATGGCAAAATGCTAGCTCTCATGGCCTCCACTAATTTTATGAAGAGGGTTGCATACTAATCACTCTCTAATCAACTTCTAATCCCTTCTTAGCATCTTAATCTTCTTCATTTGGTGTTCAAAGTTGCTAGTTGTGAGTTTCTATCACTTTGATGATCTTTTGGTAAACTAATTAGATGAGATGTGATGAGATTTATGGTTTTGTATGTGGGTTAATGAGCTTTGAATCATATGATATGATGTTAGCATTAATCTTATGTTTATGCATGTTGAGTATGTAAGCTTATGCAAGTTAATATGATGTATGTTATGTTTGCATGATGCTAAATATGCAAGTTGTGGGCTATGTAATCATATGCATGTTATGCAAGTTCATGGTAATATGCTATGCAAGTTACATGTTTGTTAATATGCAAGTTACATGTTTGTTAATATGCAAGTTACATGTATGTAAATATGCAAGTTACATGTTTGTTAATATGCAAGTTACATGTTTGTTAATATGCAAGTTACATGTATGTAAATATGCAAGTTACATGTTTGTTAATATGCAAGTTACATGTATGTAAATATGCAAGTTACATGTTTCTTTATATGCAAGTTACATGTTTGTTAATATGCGAGTTACATGTATGTAAATATGCAAGTTACATGTTTATTAATATGCAAGTTCATGATGACACATTATGCAAGTCTATAAGCTAATATGCAAGTTTGTTATGCAAAATGAATATGTAAGTTATGTGACATATTATATGCAAGTTATGTGACATGTTATGCAAGTTCATATGCAAGTTATGTGTTTGTTAATATGCAAGATGGCACCTTTGAAACATGTTCATTCATATGCAAGTTGACACCTTTTATATGTGTTATATCATGAACGAAATTACGTGGGAACGATGGGGTAATTAAATGCATAAGTTAATAAGATTGTGTGAAATTAATATAATTATGCATAACACAAAATAAATAAACATAGTATGGGAATTTGCCTATTTGGTTAGGTGTACCCATACTATGTGTTGGGAATTTACCTATTGAGTTAGGTCTACCCCATGGGAATTTACCTATTAAGTTAGGTCTACCCATGTTAAGAAAACTTGATTAATTAGGGATAATTAATATAAAATTATGAGGGTGATTAATTAGGTGTAATTAATTGACTAAGACACGAGGTTGGACTCAGTTGTAGCGTAAAACTGCCCGGACCCAACCGGCTTAACCAGTTGCTACAAATGTTAGCCCAATGTGAGAGGTCTTAGGCACAAACTAAATACGTAATTAATGTAAAGACACGAGGTTAGACTCTGTTATGACATAAGGCTGCCCGGACCCAACCGGCTTAACCAGCGGTCATAAAAGACAGTCTAATGTGAGAGGTCTTTACAAAGGTTACGTTCTTAATTAATTAATTAAGAAACACTTAACCACATTAGCATGTAGAGGGACATGAGGGGTTAAGTGGGTGCCTCGGGTGGCATGAGAAAATCTAGTGGTTGCCTTGGGTGGCAATAGAAAATACGATTAGAATACTTAACCAAAATAGAACATGTAATTAAAACATGATTAAAGGGTTAAGTGGGATATACTAGAAAAAGGGACAAGCTTAGGTGGGTAGCTTGTGGAGGCCCATTTCAACCAGTAACCCATACGTATCTTTGTGGGCTCGACCCATGTCGAGGACGGGACACGCATACTGGGCTTGACTGTAAGAGGCAAACGGGTTAGCGGTGGCAACGCAAGTCCAACGGGCTTCATATGCGTGAGTGGGCCCGGGCTGGTAGGTAAGCCGTTGTTGCATCGAGTAGATATAAGCCGTGCACCTTTAGTTTCATCAGGTTGCCACATTGGGGAATGATACATCCCACGGTGGGGCCAGCACGGGTATCTACGTTAGGGAGCCGATCGAATGGGAAGTAGTGTGTACACCTAGTGGATTGTAGGGCCCCGTGGCGCCTACTTGGTCACCTAGGGGTACGCAGGTACTAATTAGTAAATTTTATAAGTCCTTGGGTGGGATCAACCTTTAAGTTAGGAACGACTGGTGTGGTGCAGTTTAGTAATTTACCTTAGGGAGGGTAGATGCGTCTTTATCCTTTATCTTCGTTTAGTTGACTGCTTAGGGTAGCCATTCATCCCTATATGTTACCGTATATCAGTTTATGTCTTCTCTGGTTACTTTAACGATTGTATTGTTAAAGTTATAGGACTCGCTCAGACTTATGTCTGACCCTGTTGTTTTTATCTTTTTCCCAACCCTCAGGTCCTACGGTGGATCCTAGCAGTAGTGGAGCTTGATCGGATTGCTGTTCCAGTCTTTAGGAGCTTGGATAGATGTAAAGCTCCAGTTATCCAGTTATCTTTTCTTTTGTTTGGCTATTGTATGAGAGTGGGATTATGTACTTCTTTATTTTGATGGATATTGTACTTGACCTTTATTGTGGTTTTATGATGTAACCAGACATGTTTTACTTCCGCTGTTATGAGATGATGTTTTAAAATTTCAAGTACTATTTATATCTGTCTTGTTGTAATTTTTCTGTTCTATATTCACTAAAATACTCCACCGATGCTATGGCATTCCCTTAGTGAGTGATCATAGCGGGAGTGGGGTGTTACACGTGGTATCAGAGCTTAAGGTTACCAGAACAGATAAAATTTTTGAGAAAAACTACTTTCTAAGAGTATTTTCGAAGAAAGTATTTTTAAAAGCATGTCTTCTAAGAGAAAAAGTTTTTGAAAAAGAAAAGCATAATCCCCAATAGCCATATCTTTATCTTTCGGAATCTCCTTTTTGAATCTTTCCTCTTTCGTTTCAGCATGGCTGAAGATCTTAACATCCCGGAGGGTTTAGTTATACCACTATGGTATAGGAGGTTGCAAGAGGCTAGGGCCGCGGCTGCGGGTCCGGCCAATGCTACTACACCAGAGACAACCGCTCCTCCTCCTCAGCCTAGAGTGGATAATTTTGCTAAGGTTTGCAAGGAGTTCAAGGCTATAGGAGGAAAACCTTTTCTTGGTTCAGAGACTTTCGTAGAGGCTAGAGATTGGCTTAAGGAAGTGGAAGAGTTGCTAGATATCTTTGAAGTGGAAGAGGGAAAGAAAGTCAAGTTGGCGGCTTGGTTAATGAAGGGAGAGGCCTCATTCTGGTGGGAGGTCACTAATGGAGAACGCCCTGTTGACTCTTGGGCAGATTTTAAGCAAAGGTTTGGGGCTAAGTTTCTCTCAAGGGCGGAAGAGAATCTGTTTATGGAGAAGTTCTTGAATTTGAAGCAAGGGAATCTCACGGTGAAAGAATATGTCAACAAATTCAATCAATTAGCAAGGTTTGGCATAGAGTTGGTGAATACACCGGAGAAGAAGGCTTTGAGGTTCGTTAGAGGCTTGAACGAACCATTGCAAGGAATAGCTATGACTCACATTCCTATGGGGGCCACTTTTGAGAAGCTTGTCTACATGGCACTTATGCATGAGGATGATAAGAATTCTAAGGCACCAGAGAAAAAGGGGGATCAGAAGAAACCGCAACAGCAACAACAAGGCAAGGGCGGAAAAGGCAATGGTGACAAAAAGAAGACGAAGAAGAAGTGCTTCAATTGTGGAACACCAGGACACCTCAGTAAGGATTGTCGCAAAAAGAAGAAGACCGGTTGCTTTCATTGTGGTGAAGCAGGGCATCTTGTGAAAAACTGCCCAAAGAAGGGGCAGAAGACGGGGTCTACCTCAGGAGGCCAGGTGCAAGCTCTTATAGCACCACCTCAGTCAGGGGGGCAAGTTCAGGTTCTCTCAGTTCCACCGATTCAGCAGAGAGGTAGAACTATTTCCGTTGAAAGTCTGGTTTTTCTGTTTGATCATCCAGTTCGTACTTTGTTTGACTCTGGCGCATCGCATTCTTTTATCTCATCATCGTTAGTTGAGTCACTGCACTTAGACACCAGTCTAGTTGATGATCCCTTGGTTGTCTCAAACCCAATTGGGGGCTCCATATATCTGTCTATGATATGTTTGGGTTTGAAGATTTCTATACTTAGCGTTGAGTTTAGATGTGATGCTTTTGTATTGGGCTTCACGGGCTATGGGTTGATCTTGGGCATGGACTGGTTATCCAGTAATGGTGCCGTTCTTGATTGCGAAAGGAGAGTTGTCAGGCTCATGACCCGCTTGGGTAACACTCTCGAGATCTCTTGCAATCCCATGGAATCTGTTTTGCTAAGTTATCTTGAATCGCTCGATGCTTCGGTCGAAAGTTTGTGTTCTGTCAGAGTAGTCCGGGAATATCCGGATGTGTTTGAAGAAGTAAAGGGTTTGCCTCCGAAGCGGGAGATAGATTTCCGAATTTATTTGGTGGATAATGCCAAACCAGTGTCTTTGCCAGTACGCCACATGGCTCCTCGTGAGAGAAGAGAACTTCATAAGCAAGTAGGGGAGTTGCTTGAGAAGGGGTTCATAAGGCGAAGTATATCGGAGTGGGGAGCTCCAGTAGTGTTTGCCACGAAGGCGGATGGGTCCCTCAGACTTTGTGTGGATTATAGGGAACTTAATAAGCTCACGAAGAGGAATAGACACCCATTACCGAGGATAGATGATCTCTTTGATCAGTTGGTTGGCGCGTCAGTATTTTCGCAGATGGACTTAGCTACAGGGTTTCATCAGTTAAGAGTGGCGGAGGACAGTATAGAGAAGACTGCTTTCCGGACTCCGGATGGTTTTTATGAGTGGCTAGTGATGCCATTTGGGTTGACAAACGCCCCCGCATACTTTGTTGATCTCATGAGTAGAGTGTTCAGAGAGTATCTGAATAAGTTTGTAGTAGTTTTTGTGGATGACATCTTGGTCTTTTCCAAGAATGAAGAAGAGCATGCCTTACATCTCAAGGAAGTGTTGGAGACTCTTCGAGCGCATAGTCTTAAAGCTAAATTCTCTAAATGCCATTTTTGGAGAAGAGAAGTGCGATTCTTAGGGCATGTGGTCTCTAAGGAAGGGATAGCTGTGGATCCCGCAAAGATAGTATCTATCCAGGATTGGAAAGTTCCTAGAAATGCTACCGAGGTAAGAAGTTTCTTGGGGTTGGCAGGATATTATAGGAAGTTCATCAAAGACTTCGCGAAGATATCAGCCCCATTAACCCGCTTGACGAAGAAGAATCTGGTTTTCTCATGGGATGTAGATTGTGATGATGCTTTCCGACGGTTAAAGAGAGCTTTGACCACCGCTCCAGTTTTAGTGCTTCCAGATGGGAGTAAGCCGTTTGTTGTTTATACCGATGCTTGTGGAACAGGATTAGGCGCAGTCTTGATGCAGGAGGGAAGGGTAATAGCCTATGGAGGGAGACAATTGAGAGTGCATGAGAAGAATTACCCTACCCATGATCTAGAGTTGGCCGCGATTGTTTTCGCACTTAAGTCTTGGCGCCATTATCTTCTTGGTGAGAGATTCGAGTTGTTCACCGACCATAAATCATTGAAGTACTTATTCTCTCAGAAGGATTTAAACTTAAGACAGCAAAGGTGGATGGAGTTCTTAGCATCCTATGATTTCGAGATAGCGTATACCCCTGGTAAGGGTAACGTGGTGGCAGACGCCTTAAGTAGAAAAAGGCTATCTTTGAGTCCATTGTTCGTGGAACGACGAAGCTTGGAGTTTCTTTCTTTGTTTGACTTCAGACCTTCTGTTGATTTTGTACCTGGTTTGTTGGCATCCTTGGAGGTTAGACCTACTCTTTTGAGACGGATTGGCGAGGCTCAGCGAGACGACCCACAGTTGGTTGTGTTGGTAGAGAAGCTTATAAGAGGGGAGTCGTCCAGCCATTTGGGTAGATACACCATAGATGATAAGGGATGGTTGCATAGAGACGGTAGACTTTGTGTACCGCAAGATGAGGGTTTGAAGAAGGCTATTTTGGATGATGCACATCGTTCAAGAATGACTATTCATCCCGGTGGAGACAAAATGTACCAAGACATGAAGAGAGTTTTCTTCTGGGCCGGTATGAAGAAAGATGTGGCCGAGTATGTGGCTAGATGCTTAGTGTGCCAACAAGTTAAAGTGGAGCAAAGGAAACCCGGTGGGTTGCTACACCCATTGGAAGTTCCACAGTGGAAGTGGGATAGTGTCTCGATGGATTTCATCGACGGGTTACCGAGATCGAGGAAGGGCAATACGGGAATTTGGGTTGTGGTAGACAGACTTACCAAGAGTGCCCATTTTATACCCGTAAAGAGTAAGAGGACCGCTCCATGGCTTGCTTCAGTCTATGTTAGAGAGATTGTTAGATTGCATGGCGTACCATCCAGCATTGTGAGTGATCGAGATCCTATTTTCACTAGTGAGTTTTGGAGAAGTTTGCAAGAGGCGGTAGGGACTCAGTTGTGTTTGAGCACCGCATATCATCATCAGACGGACGGTCAGACTGAGAGGGTGAACCGTATCTTAGAAGATCTTTTGAGGCTTTGTATCTTGGATTTTGGAGGTACATGGGAAGAACATCTTCCTTTGGTGGAGTTCGCATATAATAACAGCTTTCAGTCCAGTATTGGTATGGCTCCTTTCGAAGCTCTTTATGGAAGGCCTTGTCGATCTCCTACATGTTGGTGGGAATCTACGGATAAGATCTTGCTTGGGCCGGATATGGTTAGAGAGACTTCAGAGAAGATTGATTTAATTCGAAAAAGGATGAAAGCAGCGCAAGATAGACAGAAATCTTATGCGGATCGGAGAAGGACGGATCTTGAGTTTGAGGTTGGGGACATGGTTTTTGTCAAAGTATCTCCATTGAGAAATGTTGTTCGCTTTGGGTCCGTAGGGAAGTTAGCACCGAGATTTGTTGGGCCGTTTCCTATTAAGGAAAGGATTGGACGGATGGCATATAGGGTGGAGTTGCCTGACAGACTTAGTGGTGTTCATGATGTATTCCATGTATCACATTTGAGGAAGTGCTTACATGAGACCGCGGAGGTGGTAGAGCCGAGCTTGCTTAGAGATGTAGAGGTAGAGCGTGATGCGACGATTCGACGAGCTCCTACTCGCATCCTTGGGTCAGAAACTAGGAAGTTGAGGAACAGAGAAGTTCAGCTAGTTAAAGTGCAATGGGGAGATGACGAAAGCAATGCTACTTGGGAGACGGAAGCAAAGATGCGTTCTTTGTATCCATTTCTTTTTGAGAGTATGTCTTTTAACTTCTCCTTTATTGCTTGTCTAGTACTTATCTTATCTTTAGTATATCCTCTCGCTAATACCTATGACCTTTAGATAGGGTAAAACCTATGGTTGAAACATGTGTTTGAAACATGTTATGGTTGATGGATGCATATGGATGCAATTGTTTGCTAGTGGTTGCTCGTGGATGCATATACACACACATTAGGCACTAGATCGGCTCAGTCACTTCATGTTGCATATTGCATAAATGGATGTGGTAGTTAGATTGATGGATGTATCATGGCTGTGTTATCATATGGATGATGCATTTTTGTGTATGGTTGTGCACGCATGTAGAAATTTGTATGTGTCAATAGGGTTTCGCATACATATTGGATGCATGGCACTATCATGGTTTGCATTAAGGAGGTTTACTGTATCAGTAACCGCCTGATTTTCGCATTAGGTAAGTACATATACACACACTTTTGCATATATCCATCCAGCATTTAGAATCTTGTAAGGACAATGATTGCTCGTGGATGATGCTTTGAGTAGATGGATGGTAGGATACGTTCTTCCTAACTTGAAGATTTCGGGGACGAAATCCTTTAAGGAGGGGAGAATGTAACAACCCGTATTTTCAATAACCTGTAATAACATAAATCGAGGCAGAATTTAATTCTAAAATGGGAATCAAGGGAAACGGGCTATGCCATTGTGTTCGTCTCGGAAAAATACGCGAAATAGAGTCCGAGTTTTCGAAAATCGGAGTCCGTATGACCAAGATATGGCCTCGCGAAGTTTCACGAAAATTCCCAAATTAAAGTATACTTAATTAAGTGAAATGGGTTGTGTAGATATATATATATATATATATAATTGAAAATTTAATAAATAAATATGCAAAAATGCTCAAAACAGCGAATTGGGAGAGGGGAATAACCGAACCGGCCGATTTTTGAAGTCGACCCGAGCTCGCTGGGTCGACTAGGGGTTAATCCAGGGTGTTTGGCTGTCAACCCGTGGGCCGATTCGCTCAAGTGCAGATTTTGCATTTGAATGGTTCTCATGGTCCATCTTTAATCTAAAGGCCCTAGATGGTTCCTACACTTGACTTCTTCCCCAAGACATGCTTTGATGGCTTGGATTGAATCTAGGGTTAATCCTATGGCCTAAAACACTTGCCTAATCTATAAATAAGACCCTAACCTACCCTAATTCATTCATAATTAAACCTAGTGACTAAACTATGGCAAAATGCTAGCTCTCATGGCCTCCACTAATTTTATGAAGAGGGTTGCATACTAATCACTCTCTAATCAACTTCTAATCCCTTCTTAGCATCTTAATCTTCTTCATTTGGTGTTCAAAGTTGCTAGTTGTGAGTTTCTATCACTTTGATGATCTTTTGGTAAACTAATTAGATGAGATGTGATGAGATTTATGGTTTTGTATGTGGGTTAATGAGCTTTGAATCATATGATATGATGTTAGCATTAATCTTATGTTTATGCATGTTGAGTATGTAAGCTTATGCAAGTTAATATGATGTATGTTATGTTTGCATGATGCTAAATATGCAAGTTGTGGGCTATGTAATCATATGCATGTTATGCAAGTTCATGGTAATATGCTATGCAAGTTACATGTTTGTTAATATGCAAGTTACATGTTTGTTAATATGCAAGTTACATGTATGTAAATATGCAAGTTACATGTTTGTTAATATGCAAGTTACATGTTTGTTAATATGCAAGTTACATGTATGTAAATATGCAAGTTACATGTTTGTTAATATGCAAGTTACATGTATGTAAATATGCAAGTTACATGTTTCTTTATATGCAAGTTACATGTTTGTTAATATGCGAGTTACATGTATGTAAATATGCAAGTTACATGTTTATTAATATGCAAGTTCATGATGACACATTATGCAAGTCTATAAGCTAATATGCAAGTTTGTTATGCAAAATGAATATGTAAGTTATGTGACATATTATATGCAAGTTATGTGACATGTTATGCAAGTTCATATGCAAGTTATGTGTTTGTTAATATGCAAGATGGCACCTTTGAAACATGTTCATTCATATGCAAGTTGACACCTTTTATATGTGTTATATCATGAACGAAATTACGTGGGAACGATGGGGTAATTAAATGCATAAGTTAATAAGATTGTGTGAAATTAATATAATTATGCATAACACAAAATAAATAAACATAGTATGGGAATTTGCCTATTTGGTTAGGTGTACCCATACTATGTGTTGGGAATTTACCTATTGAGTTAGGTCTACCCCATGGGAATTTACCTATTAAGTTAGGTCTACCCATGTTAAGAAAACTTGATTAATTAGGGATAATTAATATAAAATTATGAGGGTGATTAATTAGGTGTAATTAATTGACTAAGACACGAGGTTGGACTCAGTTGTAGCGTAAAACTGCCCGGACCCAACCGGCTTAACCAGTTGCTACAAATGTTAGCCCAATGTGAGAGGTCTTAGGCACAAACTAAATACGTAATTAATGTAAAGACACGAGGTTAGACTCTGTTATGACATAAGGCTGCCCGGACCCAACCGGCTTAACCAGCGGTCATAAAAGACAGTCTAATGTGAGAGGTCTTTACAAAGGTTACGTTCTTAATTAATTAATTAAGAAACACTTAACCACATTAGCATGTAGAGGGACATGAGGGGTTAAGTGGGTGCCTCGGGTGGCATGAGAAAATCTAGTGGTTGCCTTGGGTGGCAATAGAAAATACGATTAGAATACTTAACCAAAATAGAACATGTAATTAAAACATGATTAAAGGGTTAAGTGGGATATACTAGAAAAAGGGACAAGCTTAGGTGGGTAGCTTGTGGAGGCCCATTTCAACCAGTAACCCATACGTATCTTTGTGGGCTCGACCCATGTCGAGGACGGGACACGCATACTGGGCTTGACTGTAAGAGGCAAACGGGTTAGCGGTGGCAACGCAAGTCCAACGGGCTTCATATGCGTGAGTGGGCCCGGGCTGGTAGGTAAGCCGTTGTTGCATCGAGTAGATATAAGCCGTGCACCTTTAGTTTCATCAGGTTGCCACATTGGGGAATGATACATCCCACGGTGGGGCCAGCACGGGTATCTACGTTAGGGAGCCGATCGAATGGGAAGTAGTGTGTACACCTAGTGGATTGTAGGGCCCCGTGGCGCCTACTTGGTCACCTAGGGGTACGCAGGTACTAATTAGTAAATTTTATAAGTCCTTGGGTGGGATCAACCTTTAAGTTAGGAACGACTGGTGTGGTGCAGTTTAGTAATTTACCTTAGGGAGGGTAGATGCGTCTTTATCCTTTATCTTCGTTTAGTTGACTGCTTAGGGTAGCCATTCATCCCTATATGTTACCGTATATCAGTTTATGTCTTCTCTGGTTACTTTAACGATTGTATTGTTAAAGTTATAGGACTCGCTCAGACTTATGTCTGACCCTGTTGTTTTTATCTTTTTCCCAACCCTCAGGTCCTACGGTGGATCCTAGCAGTAGTGGAGCTTGATCGGATTGCTGTTCCAGTCTTTAGGAGCTTGGATAGATGTAAAGCTCCAGTTATCCAGTTATCTTTTCTTTTGTTTGGCTATTGTATGAGAGTGGGATTATGTACTTCTTTATTTTGATGGATATTGTACTTGACCTTTATTGTGGTTTTATGATGTAACCAGACATGTTTTACTTCCGCTGTTATGAGATGATGTTTTAAAATTTCAAGTACTATTTATATCTGTCTTGTTGTAATTTTTCTGTTCTATATTCACTAAAATACTCCACCGATGCTATGGCATTCCCTTAGTGAGTGATCATAGCGGGAGTGGGGTGTTACAATGTGAGTCATAGCTATTCCTTGCAATGGTTCGTTCAAGCCTTTAACGAACCTCAAAGCCTTCTTCTCCGGTGTATTCACCAACTCTATGCCAAACCTTGCTAATTGATTGAATTTGTTGACATATTCTTTCACCGTGAGATTCCCTTGCTTCAAATTCAAGAACTTCTCCATAAACAGATTCTCTTCCGCCCTTGAGAGAAACTTAGCCCCAAACCTTTGCTTAAAATCTGCCCAAGAGTCAACAGGGCGTTCTCCATTAGTGACCTCCCACCAGAATGAGGCCTCTCCCTTCATTAACCAAGCCGCCAACTTGACTTTCTTTCCCTCTCCCACTTCAAAGATATCTAGCAACTCTTCCACTTCCTTAAGCCAATCTCTAGCCTCTACGAAAGTCTCTGAACCAAGAAAAGGTTTTCCTCCTATAGCCTTGAACTCCTTGCAAACCTTAGCAAAATTATCCACTCTAGGCTGAGGAGGAGGAGCGGTTGTCTCTGGTGTAGTAGCATTGGCCGGACCCGCAGCCGCGGCCCTAGCCTCTTGCAACCTCCTATACCATAGTGGTATAACTAAACCCTCCGGGATGTTAAGATCTTCAGCCATGCTGAAACGAAAGAGGAAAGATTCAAAAAGGAGATTCCGAAAGATAAAGATATGGCTATTGGGGATTATGCTTTTCTTTTTCAAAAACTTTTTCTCTTAGAAGACATGCTTTTAAAAATACTTTCTTCGAAAATACTCTTAGAAAGTAGTTTTTCTCAAAAATTTTATCTGTTCTGGTAACCTTAAGCTCTGATACCACGTGTAACACCCCACTCCCGCTATGATCACTCACTAAGGGAATGCCATAGCATCGGTGGAGTATTTTAGTGAATATAGAACAGAAAAATTACAACAAGACAGATATAAATAGTACTTGAAATTTTAAAACATCATCTCATAACAGCGGAAGTAAAACATGTCTGGTTACATCATAAAACCACAATAAAGGTCAAGTACAATATCCATCAAAATAAAGAAGTACATAATCCCACTCTCATACAATAGCCAAACAAAAGAAAAGATAACTGGATAACTGGAGCTTTACATCTATCCAAGCTCCTAAAGACTGGAACAGCAATCCGATCAAGCTCCACTACTGCTAGGATCCACCGTAGGACCTGAGGGTTGGGAAAAAGATAAAAACAACAGGGTCAGACATAAGTCTGAGCGAGTCCTATAACTTTAACAATACAATCGTTAAAGTAACCAGAGAAGACATAAACTGATATACGGTAACATATAGGGATGAATGGCTACCCTAAGCAGTCAACTAAACGAAGATAAAGGATAAAGACGCATCTACCCTCCCTAAGGTAAATTACTAAACTGCACCACACCAGTCGTTCCTAACTTAAAGGTTGATCCCACCCAAGGACTTATAAAATTTACTAATTAGTACCTGCGTACCCCTAGGTGACCAAGTAGGCGCCACGGGGCCCTACAATCCACTAGGTGTACACACTACTTCCCATTCGATCGGCTCCCTAACGTAGATACCCGTGCTGGCCCCATCGTGGGATGTATCATTCCCCAATGTGGCAACCTGATGAAACTAAAGGTGCACGGCTTATATCTACTCGATGCAACAACGGCTTACCTACCAGCCCGGGCCCACTCACGCATATGAAGCCCGTTGGACTTGCGTTGCCACCGCTAACCCGTTTGCCTCTTACAGTCAAGCCCAGTATGCGTGTCCCGTCCTCGACATGGGTCGAGCCCACAAAGATACGTATGGGTTACTGGTTGAAATGGGCCTCCACAAGCTACCCACCTAAGCTTGTCCCTTTTTCTAGTATATCCCACTTAACCCTTTAATCATGTTTTAATTACATGTTCTATTTTGGTTAAGTATTCTAATCGTATTTTCTATTGCCACCCAAGGCAACCACTAGATTTTCTCATGCCACCCGAGGCACCCACTTAACCCCTCATGTCCCTCTACATGCTAATGTGGTTAAGTGTTTCTTAATTAATTAATTAAGAACGTAACCTTTGTAAAGACCTCTCACATTAGACTGTCTTTTATGACCGCTGGTTAAGCCGGTTGGGTCCGGGCAGCCTTATGTCATAACAGAGTCTAACCTCGTGTCTTTACATTAATTACGTATTTAGTTTGTGCCTAAGACCTCTCACATTGGGCTAACATTTGTAGCAACTGGTTAAGCCGGTTGGGTCCGGGCAGTTTTACGCTACAACTGAGTCCAACCTCGTGTCTTAGTCAATTAATTACACCTAATTAATCACCCTCATAATTTTATATTAATTATCCCTAATTAATCAAGTTTTCTTAACATGGGTAGACCTAACTTAATAGGTAAATTCCCATGGGGTAGACCTAACTCAATAGGTAAATTCCCAACACATAGTATGGGTACACCTAACCAAATAGGCAAATTCCCATACTATGTTTATTTATTTTGTGTTATGCATAATTATATTAATTTCACACAATCTTATTAACTTATGCATTTAATTACCCCATCGTTCCCACGTAATTTCGTTCATGATATAACACATATAAAAGGTGTCAACTTGCATATGAATGAACATGTTTCAAAGGTGCCATCTTGCATATTAACAAACACATAACTTGCATATGAACTTGCATAACATGTCACATAACTTGCATATAATATGTCACATAACTTACATATTCATTTTGCATAACAAACTTGCATATTAGCTTATAGACTTGCATAATGTGTCATCATGAACTTGCATATTAATAAACATGTAACTTGCATATTTACATACATGTAACTCGCATATTAACAAACATGTAACTTGCATATAAAGAAACATGTAACTTGCATATTTACATACATGTAACTTGCATATTAACAAACATGTAACTTGCATATTAACAAACATGTAACTTGCATATTTACATACATGTAACTTGCATATTAACAAACATGTAACTTGCATATTAACAAACATGTAACTTGCATAGCATATTACCATGAACTTGCATAACATGCATATGATTACATAGCCCACAACTTGCATATTTAGCATAATGCAAACATAACATACATCATATTAAACTTGCATAAGCTTACATACTCAACATGCATAAACATAAGATTAATGCTAACATCATATCATATGATTCAAAGCTCATTAACCCACATACAAAACCATAAATCTCATCACATCTCATCTAATTAGTTTACCAAAAGATCATCAAAGTGATAGAAACTCACAACTAGCAATTTTGCACACCAAATGAAGAAGATTAAGATGCTAAGAAGAGATTAGAGGTTGATTAGAGAGTGATTAGCATGCAACCCTCTTCATAAAATTAGTGGAGGCCATGAGAGCTAGCATTTTGCCATAGTTTAGTTACTAGGTTTAATTATGAATGAATTAGGGTAGGTTAGGGTCTTATTTATAGATTAGGCAAGTGTTTTAGGCCATAGGATTAACCCTAGATTCAATCCAAGCCATCAAAGCATGTCTTGGGGAAGGGGTCAAGTGTAGGAACCATCTAGGGCCTTTAGATTAAAGATGGACCATGAGAACCATTCAAATGCAAAATCTGCACTTGAGCGAATCGGCCCACGGGTTGACAGCCAAACACCCTGGATTAACCCCTAGTCGACCCAGCGGGCTCGGGTCGACTTCAAAAATCGGCCGGTTCGGTTATTCCCCTCTCCCAATTCGCTGTTTTGAGCATTTTTGCATATTTATTTATTAAATTTTCAATTATATATATATATATATATCAATATATATATATATATATATCTACACAACCCATTTCACTTAATTAAGTATACTTTAATTTGGGAATTTTCGTGAAACTTCGCGAGGCCATATCTTGGTCATACGGACTCCGATTTTCGAAAACTCGGACTCTATTTCGCGTATTTTTCCGAGACGAACACAATGGCATAGCCCGTTTCCCTTGATTCCCATTTTAGAATTAAATTCTGCCTCGATTTATGTTATTACAGGTTATTGAAAATACGGGTTGTTACACATAGTCAAAGAGGCATATGGTTCTAAGGTCCATAGTTTCATAGTCACGGTCTTATTTGTCCTTGAATCAAGGCAGTTCTTAATTAGGTCCAAAGATATAGGCACAGATTCGAATAGAGAGATTTGGCATATTCCTTTAATTCATGTCATGAACAGAGAGAAACATTCAAATCTAACAAGTAACTGACTTACAGAGATTAGATTAGAATAGAAAGATGGTGTTGCTATGATTCGTGCGACGTTAGCCTTTAATCCTTATCTTGAAGCTTTGATCTTGATTTGAATCTCTTCTGGACAATTTGAGCAGCATAACCTTGTCTTGGATTTGCGTATTATCTTCTTATTTTCATTTATTATTTAATTAAGAGGAGGAGAAGAAGCCATGTTCACTAAGAATCTTTGCAGCATAAGGGTAGAGAAGAATTGTGAATAGAGAAGGAGACCAGGGCTGTTTATATAGTGTAGAAGTCAAGGAATCTGGTCAGAATGGCGTCTAGATACAGAGGAACGAACCAGGTTCAGAAAGCTGGAAAAAGCAGGGGGGTCGACCCCCAGGTCGACTACCCAGTCGACCTGGGTGCCTTGGGCGGGAAAATTCCCGCCTAGCCCAATCTGGGTCCGATTTGAATTTTGAACTTGACCAGTTTTGAAATTTGAACTTTGCTGAATCTTCCGGAGGCCATATCTTCCTCATACGGACTCCGATTTACGCAAACTCGGACTCGTTTTCATGCAGAATTCCGAGACGAACGCAATGGCACAGCCCGTTTCCCTTGATTTTGATTTTAATATTTATTTCTGCCTTGATTTGTGAATCTTAGTGTTACAGAATTACAGGGTGTTACAATTTTCTAACGTTATTTTTGCTGAGTTGGCTCGATTTTATTTGCCTATTTTAAACTAAGAGCTGACATGAAGCTTTCTTATTTGTTCAATGACATGGTTGGGCTAGATCTAATCTTAGGTTTGGACGGCTGAAGGCATCGAGCAAACCCTATAAATAGACCAATAGAGCTTCTCTCGTTTCTATACATCCATTCATTCTCTCTTCACCTTCTTCTTTCCTAGGCCTAAAAAATAGGAAGTGCCAAATAACTAAATTTACGGGGATAAAGAAGTTCTTAAGTTTTAAATATTTATTTTTACAAATACTTCTGAAGGCAGAGGTTCTTCTAGATCTAAGAAGAAGGCCACGGAGAAAGCTTTGATCATCAGATCTGTTTGTTTTTATGTAATTTTTAGATTACTTATTTGTGTAAGAAAGTTTAGATAGTTAAGTAGTTTTAATTTGCAAGTTTGATGTTTACAGTTATTTACAGTATTTATATTCTTAGTTTTTCTGTATGTTACTGTAGTTTATTTACTATCTACGCCTGTTTCTTACCATTTTTTATTATTTATAAGTAATTCTCCTTCTTCTTATCCCCTTCTCCATTGTGGTTTTATTTATAGTCACGGTATGCCTGTTTTATTTGCTTTTGTTTATTTTAAGTCTTAGCCTTACGAGTAGACTAGACCATTTTCCTTTTTCTTTTAGCACCGAGCTTGAGCCTGAAATGAGCCTATGCTTTTACCGTTATTTTGCAATAAATTGAAATAATATTAGAATTGGATAAAAAGGGAAAATTGGGCATGTTAGAACTGAGTAAATATTATAATCGTAAATTGGACTGTAAATTGGGGATAAATCTTAATATTTAATTGGAGAACATGCAGACATATGAATTGGAATAGATTGAACTTAATTGAACATTAAGTAACATAGGAATGGGTTGTATAAAAAGATAATATTAATAAGGAATTGATACAACCTAGGGTATAACATGCGGTTATGTTGGGCTTATTAATAAAGTTAAATTGTGTTAAGTTAAATAGAGGGTGAAAGTAATAAGCTAAGATAGAGGGAATCTATTCTAGCAGCGTGGGGCTAATTGGGGAAGATAAGTGGCTTGTAGATTAGGTCCGTTCCGACAGCATGGGGTGAATTGGAGAAGATAAGAAGCTTAATAACATAATGAAATCCAAGTTTAGGTCCATTCCGGCAGCGTGTTGCTGATCGGGGAATATAAGAGACCTAATCAAATAATGAATGGGACCAAATCTAGGGGTGACTTGTGTCAATTTCATATTTGGTTGGGGACCTGTATCAGTCAGTATCCTTATTAGCATGGAGGTCTCACACTAGGTAGAGCCGAGGCATGCTTTACTGAATTGGGTAGTAAGAGGTCTAAACGAGGTGGATGCGGGAGCGTTCCGACAGAATGATGAGCGTGCATCGTGCCGATTGGGGAAGATAAGCCGTTGTAACACCTGTTATTAACAACTATGTCCTTTTAGTTGATGAACTCAGGATTGATAACCCAGAGTACCATAGTTGGCATAGATTATCACATTATGCGTATAGGAGTCGATCGACGGGTAGAAATTAGGTAAAGCCTAATTAAGTGTAAAAACCCGGAAAATCAGAACCAATTTAAAATTTTTATTTTAGCTATTTTAATGTATTTTGAATATTTAAGATGAATTATTTTAAATGATAACAA
This sequence comes from Allium sativum, assembly GCA_030737875.1. Lineage (NCBI taxonomy): Eukaryota > Viridiplantae > Streptophyta > Magnoliopsida > Asparagales > Amaryllidaceae > Allium > Allium sativum. Next base: position 159,176,140 of record CM060912.1, read on the forward strand.
CTAAAAAATTTATTTAAATCAAAGATAGAACAAATAAATTTATTTTCATTATAAAACGAGCCTGAAATGGCTGGGTAGTTTGAAAATTCGATTTCAAATTTTAAATGAATGTACAGGATTCAAAATAAATCGGATTTCAGTGAAAAAAGAAATATATGAATCTATTTAAAAATATCTTTCCAATGAATGTGAAAAATCCAGATTACATAAGGGGAATAAAAATTTATGTCTAGTTGAAAATTCAGAATAGTCGTTATGGAACTTATATATAGCCCTTACAAATAGCCACTTTGCAAACGACCTCCGTTTTCGATGAAACCACTTTGGTTGGATCCGGAATGTCAAATTACTTCTAAATTCCAAAATTCATAATTTTTGGAATTAATATGTTAGCGTGGCACAAGAAAACGTGTTTTGTCAATTTCAATCAAATTGGATCGACCAGAAAATATCCATTTTTCAAACAGTCTCCAAATTCGACGAAACTAGTTTTGTTAGGACCAAATTGTCAAAACATAGCTAGATTTATTTTTTGGGAATATTCGGAGTCAGTATGTGGCTCTAGTAAATTAAAATATGCATTCAAATTAAATATATATTAATTTATATTTTAATTTTGACGAAAACTGATCAAAACATTAGAATTGGCTTATGAAACATATCCCATTGTTTCCGAAGTGGGGGTAATTAACTAGGGGCGACAATCATTGGGTTTGATTTGGAGTACGTGGCATTAAACCCTAAATTTTGAATTAAAAAGAGTTAAAAATATAAAACAAATTTATTATAAAAACCATCGGCCAATCAGAAATCACAGAAAACCTAATTTCCTTTTTCCATTTTTGCCCTGCATTTTCCAGAATCGATGGCAATTATCCTTCGATCCTTCTTCTCCTTCGATCTTCACATCCGCTCAATCAAACCCAAAGCTTCCAAAGACAAAATGGTTCGTCTCCTCAAGCTAGCCCCATCCAACGGTGATGATGAAGTTTAAGGCTGTCGTTGCGGGGGAATTTCTGGCACGAAGTGCCCCGTTCGTGGTGACTTTCAAGCGTCGATGTAGGGCCAAGTTCGACAAGGTAGGGTGCCGCGAGGAGGCGAGGCAACGGCGGAGCTCGTGGCAGGGCTAATCAACTCTAAGAAGCTCCAGGCGATGGCAAAATCGAAACACTAATGTCGAGCACGGTTACAGGAGGCAGAAATCGATTTGGGAAGATAATGGGAATAGTAACGTTAATTAAACGCTACTAAAAAGGGTTATTAATTTAATTAATTTCTCGTTTAAAATGTTTAATGCATTTAATACCGTACCTTTTACATACAAGGTCCAAATCGTGCAAAACTGGATCCAATACGATCGTGGGGACGAGAGCTTTATAACAGACTAACATGGTCCAATTTGGAGCATGTTAGAGTTTTAGGCAAATTCAAATCTAAGCGGTACCAGAACCATCAGTTAAAGACTGACGGAGTGGATCCTAAAGTAAGAACTCTTTCTCACTCAATTTATTTTCCAGTAAAATATATACTAGGATGCAGACAGTGCTTAGTAGCACCCGATACCATTTATTGTACAAACCATGATTGTTTGTTTGAATTGAATGGACTGTATTGTGGTTGTTGATTTTATTGTACGGAATAAAATATTTGAACAATAAAAATATCACTTTTATTGAATGAATAAATATATAAAATATTCATGGATGGAATAAAATATTTAAATAATAAAAATATCATTTTTATTGAATGAATAAAATATATGAAATATTCATGTATGGAATAAAATATTTGAACAATAAAAATATCATTATTATTGAATGAATAAAATATATAAAATATTCATGGATGGAATATGATATTTGAACAATAAAAATATCATTTTTATTGAATGAATAAAATATATAAAATATTCATGGATGGAATAAAATATTTGGACAATAAAAATATCATTTTTATTGAATGAATAAAATACATAAAATATTCATGTATGGAATAAAATGTTTGAACAATAAAAATATCATTTTTATTGAAATTGTAAAATATATAAAATATTCATATACGGACTAAAATGCTTGAACAATAAAAATATCATTTTTATAGAATGTGTAAATTATATAAAATATTCATGTATTGAATAAAATATTTTATCATTAAGAATATAATTTTTTTAACGTATATGTGAATTGTATAAAATTCTGTTGAAATAAAATAGATATTCATTTACAAATCGAATGGTTTGCTTATGTAACACCCCGTATTTTCTTTGAACGTATAAGTGACAAATTAGAGAATAATTAATTTTTAAAATAAAAATCAAGGGAAACAGGTTGCGCCATTGCATTCGTCTCGAAATTCTACTTGAAAACGAGACCGAGTTTTTGAAAAACGGAGTCCATATGACCAAGTTATGACCCTCCGAAGTTTCAGGAATTTAAATAAAATAAAACAGCTCGAAAATAAAGCCAGAAATTCGAAATTCAAACCCAGAGAAGGCTGGCGGGAAAATTCCCACCCATATACCCAGGTCGACTGGGGAGTCGACCCCCCTCCCCCAACCAGGTCGACTGGGGCGTCGACCTCCCCATGACCAGGTCGACTGGAGAGTCGACCTGGGGGTCGACCTGCTCCCGAAACCCAGTTTTTGAACATGGTTTGTTCTGATGTATCCGGTCTCGTTTTCTGTCTAGATTCGTCCGCCTAATCCTATATAAACAGCCCCCTAGCCTCATTTTCTCTGCATAATTTCATTCTGTCTATATTCTGCCTCTGTTCTAATTTAAAACAAAAATGGCGTCGCTACTCTGCTGGAATCAAAACTTGGACTGATGCATCTTCTTCCAACCTGAATAGAATTAATAGCTAAATCAAATCTCAAATCAAAGTATAGAGCTACACAACAATTAAAGAGGAATAATTCAGCATTTCTGCATCAACAACAGTTTATTATCCTTTCTTAAAACCACGAAAGGCAAGTACAGTTATTTTCCGACATAAACTTTAATTATGGTTGTGGCATGATTATAAATGTGAATCCGAGGTTATGTATATTCTTATCTGTCAGATCTGTTTTTCTGTGACTATTCTGTACCTCTTTCTTCTTTCTATTCTATAGCCAGGCTACTACGAGCCTGCTCCGAATCTCATAAGAGATTAACGCACGAACGCTAATTTTTGGGACAAATAATGAATAATGCATAATTGGACATGAAACTGTTGCGTATGAAACTATTGCCTATGACTATGATTCATGACTATGAGACTATTGCCTATGACATTGAATAAGAAACTATTGTGATTAGTCGCCCATGACTATGGTGGTTAGTTGCCTATGACTATTGAAGTTAGTTTCTTATACCTATTCCCCTAATGATGTTAGATCTCATATTTAGTATGTAACTTTGCTAGTTTATTCCCATTCACTGTTATGTACATCGAGCCCATAGGGCCATTTCATGAGTATTTAGAGAACTTGTGGAAACATGTTATACGGGGATTGGGTGTAGCTTAATTAAGTAAATCTGGCATAGCAAATATGTTGGCATAATCTGAGTTGGCTATAATAGAGAATGATTTACATGTGTATTAGTCTTGGACATAAATGGTGAACTAGAATATTAAATCTAGTTTTGACATGAACTGTAAATGGGAATATTAAGGCTAAAATTTGGAGCATATATTGTATTATGATTTATGACCTTGATTTAAGCATGTAAGTTTAGGCTAAATTTACGATTAGGCAAGATATGTAAATAGAGTTTTAGACATATATAACCTGAAAAATCTGTTATCTGCTAAATCTGTTAAATTTCCTAATCCGTTATCTGCTAAAACTGTTGAATTGCCTAAACTGCTAAATCTGTTATCTGCTAAATCTGTTGAATCGGTTAAACTGCTAGATCTGCTACCTGTTGAATTGTCTGATCTGTTGAAACTAGATAATGGTAATCTGGGTATGGAAATCCATAGGCTCGACCTAAGATTTAGTAGAACATGGAAATTTGATTAATCTGTTATATCCTATGAAGAAGTTTAATCTGTTAAATAAACATAATTAATCTGATATCTAAAAAATCTATATTGGAATGAACTGGCTATGACACGAGGTTAGACTCTGTTTGCGGTAGAAGCCTACCCGGAACCAACCGGCTTAACCAGCGACCGCAAACTGTCAGTCTAATGTGAGAGGTCGTAGGCATAACTAAAATATGCTTAGACACGAGGTTAGGTCTGGCTTGTGGCAGAAGTCTGCCCGGAACCGCCCGGCATATCCAGCGGCCACAAGCTACCGACCTAATGTGAGAGGTCTGTGCATTAATATTTAATTAATGCAAATCTCGGATAAATATGATGTCTAAAACATGTTGGGTGGATAGGGTTAAACCAATTGGAATAATGAATTTAACAAACCCGTTTCATGAATTTGTAGGCCCAATTACAAAGTTAGACAAATATGTACATCTGTTAAATCCGTATATCTGATCCATTAGTCTGAAACTTGTCTGATATGTGAACTAGTTGATATGAACTCTGTATGTCTGAACTTGTAAACAAGTTAATCTGAAATCTGTTAGTCTGGGGACCCAAGGTTAGGATGGAAATTACTTGTGTCATATGTTGTTTGGGACCCATATTAGTCAGTAAACCTTTCTGGTATCAAACTTTGACCCAACAGTAGGTAGGGTCCGGGCACGCTTACTGAACTAATTATAAGCGGTTCATTCTAATAATGGCGAGGGGTGTTGATGGTGCGTTCCAACTGGGTCATGTGCGTGCATAGATCCCGGTCTGCCTCTGAGGATGTAAGACGCCGTGACATCTGTAAATAGGTCTGTGCCAAATTGGTTGTCACTTTAGGGAGTGATACACCCTACTGTGGGGCCGACACAGGGTATTTATATATTAAGGAGCCGATCGCTTGGGGTAGGGTTTTAGGGTACACTTAGTTCTGTCTGTTTCTGTTGGTACCGTCTGTTTCTGTTGGGTGGTAACACCTGTCTATTTCTGCGTGGTACCTTCTGTTCAGGTGGTAAAGGCCCATTTACTAGTGTACACCTAATTCTACATTCTGTTTCCGTAGGGATAAATCTGTTTCTGTACCTTCTGTTCGGGTGGTAAAGGCCCATTATTAGCATTCTGTTTCTGTATGTTTCTGTTGGGGTGGTAAAGGCCCATTACTAGCATTCTCTTTTGTGGAAATTATTCTGTTCCCATCTCTGTTTCAGTTTAGACATTGGGGTGACACCTAATCCTGTTATACTAGTATTAGTGCAGAGAAGCGAAAAGTAGTAGCTTGTATCGTTCTGTTTCTTTTGTTTAACCTAAGTATATCTGCTACTCCTGTTACCGTTATCTTTCACCCAGTTTTATTTGCATGCCATGATTAGTATTAGCTGTTCATATGCTGAAAGTCACTGGACTTGCCAGACTTTATGTCTGACCTAGCTTGTTTTCGCCCTTTTTCTTCCGTTCCCCCCAGGTTTTCCAAGGAGGGAATACTTTAGCTTGATCCGGATTTCTTCTGCTTGAAGTGCGTAAAGTTTGGCTTAACTTCTTATGGCATCTTCTGTGGGGATTATGATTTTAAAGTTTTGTGCTCTGATGACTTTCTGAACCAGACTGATATTTATGTACTTGAGTTTTTGGTAAAGATGTAACCATACTGATTTCTGTTTTCCTCTGTAATAAAGTTATAATTTCTCAAGTATTGTTTGTCTATCTTGAAATTTTCTGTTCTGTTTACTAAAATGCTCCACCAAAGTTAAGGCATTCCCATTGTGAGTGTCCTTAACGGAGGTGGGGTGTTACACTTGGTATCAGAGCTGAAGGTTACCAGATTTGATAAAAAGTTTTGAAAACTATTTTCAAAAAGGTTTTAAAAAGGAAGTATTTTCAAAAGTAAAGCTTATTTTTGAAAAACATAATCCCCCAAAAAGCCATATATCTATCTTTCTCCGTTTTAAATCTTTTTCTTTCATTACAACATGTCTGGGAATCTTAACTTTCCAGAGGGCGTGCCATTACCTGGCTGGTTCAGGAGGTACTTCGAGGCTAGGGCCAACGATGCAGGCCCAGCAGATATTCCTCCTCCAGCTGCAGCGATTCCTCCTCCTCCGCCCCCACCTTGTGCAATTGCTTTTTCAAAGATCTGTAAAGATTTTAGGCCAATGGGTGGAAAGGATTTCAAGGGAACTGAATCATTCGTAGAAGAGAGGAACTGGCTCAAAGAAACTAAGGATCTGTTCGTTATTTTAGAGGTGGACGATAGGCAGAAGGTACAATTGGCGGTATGGTTGCTCAAGGATGAAGCTTCCTATTGGTGGGAAGTCACTAACGCTGAGAGGCCGGTTGAAACATGGATGGATTTCAGAACAAGGTTTGAGACGAAATTCCTCTCGCAAGATGCTACAACTAGAAAAGTTCTTATCTCTTAAGCAAGGAAGTATGACGGTCAAGGAATACGTCAACCAGTTCAATCAACTGGCTTGGTTCGGAGTAGATTTAGTCAACTCCCAGCATAGAAAGACTCTCCTCTTTGTTAAAGGATTGAACGAGCCACTGCACAGCCTAGCCATGACCCATGTAACCATAGGAGCGACTAACGAGAGATTGGTGGATATGGCACTACTGCACGAGGAAGACAACGGCACGAAAGAGGCAAAGAAGAAGAACCACAGAACAAGAAAGCATGGCCCAAAAAGGAAACACAAAAGAAGGGTGAAAAGTCTGAAGATAAGAAGGAGAAAAAGTGCTTTACTTGTGGAAGCTCGACTCATTTGAACAAAGATTGCAGAAAAAGAAAGGGCACTTGCTTCAACTGTGGTGAGATGTGACACTTCACTACGGACTGTCCGAAGAAACGAGGACAAGGGCAGAGGGCAGGACCAACTTCTGGAAGGCAGGCGAACACTCTCGAGGCTAGTGGATAGGATAGAAATAGGAAAACTTTCTGTAGGAGGTTTAATTTCTTTATCTGATTTTTGAGTTAAAACTCTTTTCTGATTCTGGCATTTCGATTCTGTAATCGATACTCTGCACTTGAATACTAGTATTGTTTCTGATTTCGCTATAGACTCAGACCCATAAGGGTTATGACTCATCTAAGTGTGGTAAGTTGGGTATCTGCGTTGAGCGTTAAGTTGACTATGACGCATACATTCTGGGTTTTTATCATGCTTAGTTTCCTAAGAATCATTTAGTAATCTAATCTATACCAGTAATCTGTAGATATCTGAATGTTTCTGATAAGGTTAAGATTTCCAGTTTTGACATTTTCTAAAGAGGGTAATCCTTTGGGTGTCAATCTAGTGTTGATTTCGGTCTTCGGGGTTGATACTTAGGGGAATTTGTCTCTCAACCAAGGTCTAATGGAAACCAAGTTTTTGTTTATCTGCACTCGCTCCCATCACTCGACTATATCCTATCGATCAAGTCTTTGACCTATAGATAGGAATCCTATGGATGTAAACATGTGTTTGAGACATGTTATGTTTGATGGTTGCCAGTGGATGCAAGTGGTTGCTAGTGGTTGCTCGTGGATGCATATAAACACAATAGGCACTAGATCGGCTTGAAAACACTCTCATATTGCATATGGATGTGTGAGCATTTTCAATTTCTGTGGATGCAAAAAGATTGACTCATCACATGGATGTTGCATATGAATGAATGGTTGTCACTCATATAAGAATAATATGTATCAAATAGAAAAATTGCATACATGTTGGACTCATGACACTGACATAGTTCGCATTAAGGAGGTCAACTGAATCAGTGGACCGCCTGATCTTTGCATTAGATAAGGAACATATACACACACTTTTGCATATGTTCATACAACATTAGAAGGTTTCTAAGGACAATGGATGATGGTTGAGTAGATGGATGACTGGATGGTTGGACACATTCTTCTTTATTTGAAGATTTCGGGGACGAAATCCTTTAAGGAGGGGAGAATGTAACACCCCGTATTTTCTGTGAACGTATAAGTAAAAAATCTGAGAATAATTAATTTTTAAAATAAGAATCAAGGGAAATAGGTTGCGCTTGCGTTCGTCTCGAAATTCTGCTTGAAAACGAGTCCGAGTTTTCGAAAAACGGAGTCCGTATGACCAAGTTATGACCCTCCGAAGTTTCAGAAATTCAAATAAAAAACAGCTCGAAAATAAAGCCAGAAATTCGAAATTCAAACCCAGAGAAGGCTGGCGGGAAAATTCCCGCCCATATACCCAGGTCGACTGGGGAGTCGACCCCCCCAACCAGGTCGACTGGGGAGTCGACTGGGGTGTCGACCCCCCCATGACCAGGTCGACTGGGGAGTCGACCTGGGGGTCGACCTGCTCCCGAAACCCAGTTTTTGAACTTGGTTCATTCTGATGTATCCGGTCTCGTTTTCTATCTAGATTCATCCGCCTAATCCTATATAAACTGCCCTTAGCCTCATTTTCTCTACACAATTTCATTTTGTCTATATTCTGCCTCTGTTCTAATTAAAAATAAAAATAGCGTCGCTACTCTGCTGGAATCAAAACTTGGACTGATGCATCTTCTTCCAACCTGAATAGAATTAAAAGCTAAATCAAATCTCAAATCAAAGTTTAGAGCTACAACAACAATTACAGAGGAATAATTCAGCATTTCTGCATCAACAACAGTTTATTATCCTTTCTTAAAACCACGAAAGGTAAGTACAGTTATTTTCCGATATAAACTTTAATTATGGTTGTGGCATGATTATAAATCTGAATCTGAGGTTATGTATTTTCTTATTTGTCAGATCTGTTTTTCCGTGACTATTCTGTACCTCTTTCTTCTTTCTGTTCTATAGCCAGGCTACTATGAGCCTGCGCCGAATCTCGTAAGAGATTAACGCACGAACGCTAATTTTTGAGACAAATAATGAAAAATGCATAATTGGACATGAAACTGTTGCCTATGACTATGATTCATGACTATGAGACTATTGCCTATGACATTGAATAAGAAACTATTGTGATTAGTCGCCCATGACTATTGTGGTTAGTTGTCTATGACTATTGTAGTTAGTTTCTTATGCCTATTCCCTTAATGATGTTAGATCTCATATTTAGTATGTAACTTTGCTAGTTTATTCCCATTCACTGTTATGTACATCGAGCCCATAGGGCCATTTCATGAGTATTTAGAGAACTTATGGAAACATGTTATACGGGGATTGGGCATAGCTTAATTAAGTAAATCTGGCATAGCAAATATGTTGGCATAATCTGAGTTGGCTATAATAGGGAATGATTTACATGTGTATTAGTCTTGGACATAAATGGTGAACTAGAATATTAAATCTAGTTTTGACATGAACTGTAAATGGGAATATTAAGGCTAAAATTTGGAGCATATATTGTATTATGATTTATGACCTTGATTTGGGCATGTAAGTTTAGGTTAAATTTACGATTAGGCAAGATATGTAAATAGAGTTTTAGACATATATAACCTACTAAATTTGTTATCTGCTAAATCTGTTAAATTGCCTAATCCGTTATTTGCTTAAACTATTGAATTGCCAAAACTGCTAAATCTGTTATCTGCTAAATCTGTTGAATCGTTTAAACTGCTAGATCTGCTACCTGTTGAATTGTCTGATCTGTTGAAACTAGATAATGGTAATCTGGGTATGGAAATCCATAGGCACGACTTAAGATTTAGTAGAACATGGAAATTTGATTAATCTGTTATATCCAACGAAGAAGTTTAATCTGTTAAATAAACAGATTTAGTCTGATATCTGTAAAATCTGTATTGGAATGAACTGGCTATGACACGAGGTTAGACTCTGATTGCGGTAGAAACCTGCCCGGAACCAACCGGCTTAACCAGCGACCGCAAACTATCAGTCTAATGTGAGAGGTCGTAGGCATAACTAAAATATGCTTAAACATCATGTTAGGTTTAGCATGTGGCAGAAGTCTTCCCGGAACCGTCCGACATATCCAGCGACCACAAGCTACTGACCTAATGTGAGATGTCTGTGCATTAATATTTAATTAATGCAAATCTGGGATAAATATGATGTCTAAAACGTGTTGGGTGGATAGGGTTAAACCAATTGGAATAATGAATTTAACAAACCCGTTTCGTGAATCTGTAGGCCTAATTACAAAGTTAGACAAATCTGTACATCTGTTAAATACGTATATCTGATCCATTAGTCTGAAACTTGTCTGATCTGTGAACTAGTTGATCTGAACTCTGTATGTCTGAACTTGTAAAAAAGTTAATCTGAAATCTGTTAGTCTGGGGACACAAGGTTAGGAGCGAAATTACTTATGTCATCTGTTGTTTGAGACCCATATTAGTCAGTAACCCTTTCTGGTATCAAACTTTGACCCAATAGTAGGTAGGGTCTAGGCACGCTTACTGAACTAGTTATAAGCGGTTCATTCTGATAATGGCGAGGGGTGTTGATGGTGCGTTCCAACTGGGTCATGTGCGTGCATGGATCCCGGTCTGCCTCTGAGGACGTAAGACGCCGTGACATCTGTAAATAGGTATGTGCCAAATTGGTTGTCATTTTAGGGAGTGATACACCCTACTGTGGGGGCCGACACAGGGTATTTATGTATTAGGGAGCCGATCGCTTGGGGTAGGGTTTTAGGGTACACTTAGTTCTATCTGTTTCTGTTGGTACCGTCTGTTTCTGTTGGGTGGTAACACCTGTCTGTTTCTGCGTGGTACCGTTTATTCGGGTGGTAAAGGCCCATTTACTAGTGTACACCTAATTCTACATTCTGTTTCCGTAGGGATAAATCTGTTTATGTTTCTGTACCTTATGTTCGGGTGGTAAAGGCCCATTATTAGCATTCTGTTTCTGTCTGTTTCTGTTGGGGTGGTAAGGCCCATTAATAGCATTCTCTTCTGTGGAAATTATTCTGTTCCCGTCTCTGTTTCAGTTTAGACATTGGGGTGACACCTAATCCTATTATACTAGTATTAGTGCAGAGAAGCGAAAAGTAATAGCTTGTATCATTCTGTTTCTTCTGTTTAACCTAAGTATATCTGCTACTCCTGTTACCGTTATCTCTCATCCAGTTTTATTAGCATGCCATGATTAGTATTAGTTGTTCATATGCTGAAAGTAACTGGACTTGCCAGACTTTATGTCTTGCTTGTTTTCGCCCCTTTTTTTCCGTCCCCCCCCCCCCCCTCCCCCGGTTTTCCAAGGAGGGAATACTTTAGCTTGATCCGGATTTCTTCTGCTTGAAGTACTTGAAGTGCGTAAAGTATGGCTTAACTTCTTATGGCATCTTCTGTGGGGATTGTGATTTTAAAGTTTTGTACTCTGATGACTTTCTGAACAAGACTGATATTTATGTATTTGAGTTTTTGATAAAGATGTAACCATACTGATTTCTGTTTTCCGCTGTAATAAAGTTATAATTTCTCAAGTATTGTTTGTCTGTCTTGAAATTTTCTGTTCTGTTTACTAAAATGCTCCACCAAAGTTAAGGCATTACCATTGTGAGTGTCCTTAACGGAGGTGGGGTGTTACAGCTTATGTACACCCATTTAACTGATATGGATTGAGGAGATAAATTTTACACATCGTTCAACTATACAAATAATATTCGGTATTTTTGGTTGAAACCCCACACGTGTATTGGGATGATATTTGACGTACACTAATTCCAATTGTTTATTTGTATGTCAATCGATAGGTTGACAAACTGTTGTGAGCGTTAATTATTTATATTTAACGCTTATGCATTTGGGTAATGCACTCTAGATGAGGGTTGATAGTATATCATTATTATTGTGTACATGCGTGTATGAAATCCATATAAATAACATTATATGTTAATTGACTGTGTCTGATTCCAATTCAGAAATAAAGAATATTTTAAAATTACGAATATTTTAAAATAACTAATATTTTAAAATAATATTCAGTAATGGATCAAAATATGATTTTTATGTCCGATTTGGGATGGACATGAAATTATTGAAATATATGAAGCCGTGTTGATTAGATATGCGCCATTTTGATGCGAACGGTATTTATATCGATTTTATTCATTTTTATAATGGGTATCGAAAAGGAAATTGTTTCAAAATCGGATATTTTGAAAATATTATCATTTAAATAATATAATGGTAAGGAGTATTCAATTTTGATTTAAAATTTAAAATGAAGTTTGTATCGTTTTAAAATGAATTGTAAAATACGTTTTAAACGAAAATCAATGAAATATATATAATATATATTTAATGGCCTAAATAGAACGCTTTGCGCCACGGTCGTTTGCTAATTTCAACCGCTAACTTTGAATTGATATGTAAGGACCCGTAATTTCCCCGGTAAGGAAAGAGCGGATAGTTTGAGAACAACACACAAAAGAACGCAGATAGAAGAACATTTCATTGCTTATTACAACAATTCCATCAGAATACAAGAATATACAGAGTATGAATAAATATTACATAGAAAATATCAGAGATTTAAATTACATTTAAATACATTGCAGCGGAAATAATACAAAACACAACTAGAAGAGATATACGGATACAGAGCTTTCCGGATATCGTTCCAGCTATAAATCAGGATCCTGTGAATATAAATCTGCAAAACCAAAACTACTAGCTGCCCGTGTGGAAATAGGGGAACCCAGAGTTTAGGTTAAAACAATAAACTCCAGGTCAGTCATGTGACTGGTGTGAGAACTAAAATAGTTATTAATCTTTGTTTTTAAAGTTAGGTAAATCAAGGGACCACGCCGTATAACATGGAACGGGTTTCCTCCCAAGAATACCAGTGCATAAAACAAACAGCGAAATGCTAAATAAAGAAAAATGAAGCTATTATAAGACCCAGGTCCCATCACACAAAGCAATGCAAGCTGGAGGAAAGGGTTTTCCCTTATAATAGCCAAATATGCTTGATACGTGAAATTTCATCTTATATTATTACTATAAGTGAGGAAAACAACTTCAAATATAAATGTATCAATCATAGACGGCATGAGTACCATATATCATGTCGCCAATACTAGGCTCTACAATCAAAACCACAAAAAGTCATATTTGGAAATTGGATTTCCATCATGGTGGCTCCTGATTCGAAAGATCGATCATGTAGTGCCATCCACAACGGCTTACATCTCAGCGAGAGAAAACACCGTAATGCACATCTGCACTTTTGGGAAATCGAGTATCACTGCAGCTTACGTCTCGGCGAAAGAAAACACCGCTTACTTTATCCCTTAGGGAATCAGGGGTGAGCCCTATCCCTCTGAGCACTAAGCTCAATCTCGGTCGACCGAATCCACGACACCACTAAGGTCCCATCCTCTAAAAAGCATACTGATCAAACCATCAGTTTACCAACATAATGGGGTGTGAGGCTCGAGAATCAACGTTATACACAAAGCGGCGCTATTTAAAGCTATGCTTTGATCATCAACCACAAGACTTTGCTTTTCAACAGAAGCCTTGATCATTTGCCACTTAGGCATGCCACATAGGCAATTCATGCCATGCGATTGATATCCATCAATATATAATCTCTGAGCTCGTACGTCTCAGAGAAGGGCGTTAAGCAAGAGAATAAATTCTCCGCCGCCAAACAGATATATATTTAATAGAAATCAATCACACAGAATAAAATCCAATGTCAGACACACAGTCCATTTACAAGTTCGTTCTGGGTCTGAACGAAACCGGAGGCACTTTTCTCTCATATCCGTCGACCTCCAAGCACGTCCGGACGGCTACCACTATAGCTCCCTTCAAGGTAGCTACTCCCATCGTGAGCATCAGTAGCACCCATCCATTCGATGTGAAGATCATCGGTCTTACACCATCTTCAATCTCTTCGACTCATCGTCGAATTAGTTATTCAGAATGGGTTATACCCGGACTTTCTGAATAACTCGCGTATCTTAATCAGCAAGTGCTATAAAACACAATATACGCCTCATTCCAATTCAGAATATTCTTTTATTCAGATATTCACACTCCTAGGGAAAGGTTCCCATTAATTTTATCAAAGATAAATTCTTTTTAATTTATTCTTTAATCTTCCTTTGGATATCATTTCAAACCATATTATGGTTTTCCAAACTGGTCGGGATTAGCGAACCACACCGAAGTAATTATTTATTTTATTTCACAATCCCAACCTATTTATCCCATGGAGCAAAACTGGTAATACTCCATATCTAACACCACGGTGCTATCGGTAAAGTTAATTACCATTTCATGTTCAAATCTAATTAAAGATTTTAACTATTGCTTTGGAGCAAAACTGGTAATATCCATTCTCGCTCACTTTCCAAATTTGATAATTTAAATTATCAATTCACATTTCAATCTAATTATCGATTCATTAAAACTCCTTTTACTGGGTTAAAGAACTAATGTCATTTAAAACACAGTTCACGATAAACCCAAATCACATTCTATTTATTATCGGGTTAAAGAACAAGTGTTATTTAAAACACCGTTCATGGTAAACCCACAAATCAATTCTAATTCAATTCCAATTAAATATATTAGAAATTCTGGTTATTTAAAACCCATTTCAAATTCAATTTATTTATTTCAAAAATAAATTGATTTTAATTCTAGTTCAAAACTAGTCCATTTCGATAAAAATCTATTTTTATCTTTTCAAATATGGAGTTTTTCATCCCAGTTTTTCCCCAAATCATTTCTTATGATTTCACACAAATTATAGATATTTTTAATAATTTTATCAAGGCCCGTACAGTCGGTTTTCAATAACTGCCACCGAACTGCACTTACAGCGACCATTTCCAAATTTGATTTGTACATAATTCCAAACCCAACCGTTAGATTTCAAATTTCTAATATTTATTGAAAATTTCTTTCCGATACGAACCCAACGGTTCCGGTTTCAAGGAAATCTGACGGTCGGATCTCCCGCAATATCCATTCGAAGTCAATGGTCGAAATTCGCGAATTACCGCGGCGCGGCGCGTTCTATTCAGGCCATTATATAATATAATATATATATTATATATATTTCGTCGATTTCTTTTTAAAACGAATTTTATAAATCATTTTAAATTCGTTTCAAAACAATTTCAACTTCCATTTCATTTCAAATCAATTTCAATTCGATTTCAATTTAATTTCAAATCAATTCGAATTTATTTTCTATTCTATTCAATTCGAATTCATTTTCAATTCTATTCTATTTTTATATCTCTTTCTAAATATTCATTTTAAAAACGAATATAATCGATATCAATATCGTTTGCGTCTAAATAGCGCATCCCTAATCAACACGGCTTTATATTTTTCAATAACTTCGTTATTCTATTCAACAAATGAATATTTATTCTATTCAACACATGAATCAATATTTCTTTCACCACATGACTAATCTCAACAAATGAATACCGTCAACACGTGAATCTTTATTTCATAATATTCTTCATTTTCCCAATTGGAATGAGGCCCAATCAATTACCATATAATGTTAATTATATGGATTCCATACAACACATATATATAATAGTAACGATAAATAATCAACCATCATCCAAAGTGCACCACACAACTGCATAAGCATTAAATCTATATAATTAACGCTTACACAGTCTGTCGAACAATCGATCGATATATAATTAAATAATTGGGATTAGTGTACGCCAAATATCATCCCAACACCCGTGTGGGGTTTCAAACAATAAAACACAAATTTTATTTGTGTAGTTGGGCGATGTGTAAAATTTATCGTCCCAATCAATATCAGTCAAATCAGTGTATATAAACAAACCGTCCGATTCATTTATAAATATTTATTTTATATACACGTTAAAAATTATATTTTTAACTATAGAATATTTTCCACTATAAAATATTTTATTTCGTTGGAAAGATATTCTCAATTAGATTCAAATATTTTTGGTTTCGCCAAAATCCGGTTTATTTTGAATCTTGTACATTCATTTGAACTGTGAAATCGAATTATCTAACTACCGCGCCATTTTCAATTCCTTTTATAATTAAAATAAAATATTTATATACTAACGACGATCTATATAAATATATACGTTCGAATTCTATTCAAAATAATCTTTCGTCATTATTATTTAAAATAATCTATTTTAAATATTCAAAATTCATTAAATTCGCCAAAATAAAAAATTTAAATTGGCTCGGATTTCCGGGTTGTTACATGATATTATAGGAGATCCGACTGTCAGATTCTCCTAATATCGGAACCGTTGGGTTCGTATCGAAAAGAACTTTTCAATGAATATAAGAGATTTTAAATCTAACGGTAGGATTTGGAATTATTTCCAAATCAAATTTGGAAAAGGTCATTATAAGTGCAGTTCGATGGCCGTTTGTGGAAATAGACTGAAAGAGCCTTACTAAAATTATTAAAAATATTGATAGTTTATGTAAATTCATAATAAAAGATTTGACAAGAACTAAGATGAAAAATTCCACGTTTGTAAAGATAAAAATATATTTTTATCAAAATGAACTAGTTATTAACTAGATTTGAAATCCAATAATTTTTAAATAAAATAAATTGGGTTTGTGAATGGTTTTAATATTACCAGAATTTCCAATATATGAAAATGGAAATCATCTTCGGAATATTTCGATATTGGATTTCGTGTTTATACGGATATTGTTATGGAAATTTGGAAGATATATTTATATCGTTATTTCCAATACGATATTTGTTGGTTTCAAAATTTGATATTGAATATAAGCCGATATAATTTCTACTCAGAGCCTTGTATTTGATATCGAATTGGATTTTGGGTGTGTCATGAATGGTGTCTTAAATAACACTGTTCTTAAACCCAGTTGAGAAAAAGAATAAACCTTTTAATTAAGATTTAGTGAAGTTTTCCAATTAATTAATATTTAATTGGAATTGATAAAAGAATTGGATTTTGGGTTTGTCATGAATGGTGTATTCAGTAACGCTGTTCTTGAACCCTGTGCGAAAAGAATAAATCTTTTAATTAAGATTAATAGAGTTTCCAATTATATTTAATAATTGGGATAAAATGGAATGTGAATTGGGTTTATTGTGAACTGTTTTTGTAATGACATTCGTTCTTTAACCCGATTTACAAGGATATGTGATTTGGAATCTATAAATATTTTTATTTAGATTTAAAGGAAATTTTCCAAAGTAAAGTTTTCCAATTTAATATAACAAATTGGAATGGAATGGAATTCGATTTGATAATAATCGAATTGAACTTTTGTGGAGGAAGACTGGTAATATATATGGAATTTAAAAGGCTTGGTCATTATTCCATTTATATTATTAATAGGATATGGAAATTGATATCGATTATATATATAGATCTGATTTCTGTGAAGATTCCATAATTAATGGAATGTGATTTTGGGTTTATCGTGAACTGTGTTTTTAATGACATTAGTTCTAACATTGTATTTCGAACTATATGGTTGATCTCTGCTAAGTATACATCTTTTTGGTGGCGGATAATTTATTCTCTTGCTTAACACCCTTCTCTAAGACGTAGAGCTTAGAGGTTATATATAGGCAGAAATCAATAGAACGTTGTAGATTGTCGATGTGACATGTTTGATTTTCCAAAGTTAAATAACCATTAATATTGATTTTTAGGAAGATTAAAACCAATTGGAGTTTTAATGAATCTTTAATTAGATTGAAATGCGAATGTGATAATTTAAATTATCAAATTTGGGAAATGATCGAGAGTGGAGTATCACCAATTTTGCTCCAAGCATAGCTAAATCTTTAATTAATTAAACATATCGATAACACCGTGGTGTTAGATAAGGAGTATGACCAGTTTTGCTCTGTGGGATAAATAGGTTGGGATTGGGAAATTAAACAAATGATTACTTAGGTAAGGTGCGCTAATCGTGACTAGTTTGGATAAACCTTAATTTGTTTTGAATTGATATCCAAAGGAAGATTAAAGAATAAATTTAAAGAATTTATCTTTGATAAAATTAATGGGAACCTTTCCCTAATGATGTGAATATTTGAATAAAAGAATATTTTGAATTGGAATGAGGCGTATGTCGTGTTTGTGTAGAGCTTGTATATAATATACGCGAGTTATTCAGAAAGGGTGGGTTTATACCCATTCTGACTGATCCGACGATAAGTCGACGATGATGACGATGGTTGAAGACCGGAGGTCTTCACATCGTGTGGATGATTACTGATGTCTTGATTGGGCTGTACACCCAAGACAACGTAATAAGTGGTGATCGTCTAGACGTACTTGGAGATCGACCGGATATGCGAGGACCTCTCTCATGTATTGGACATATGGGATGAGGAATAAGGTGCCTTCGGTTTCGTTCAGACCCGGAACGAACTTGTAAATGGGTGTGTGTCTGACATTGGATTTTATTCTGTGTTGATTGATCTCTATTAAATATATATCTGTTTGTTGGCGGAGAATTTATTCTCTTGCATAACACCCTTCTCGGAGACGTACGAGCTCAGAGATTATATATCGATAGACATCAGCCGCATGGCGTGAACTTCCTGTGTGGCACGCTGAGATGCAAATGATCAAGGCTTTTGTTGAAAAGCAAAGTCTTGTAGTTAATGATCCAAGCACGACTTTAAATAGCATAGCTTTGTGTAGCGTTAATTCATGAGCCTCACACCCCGGTGTGAACCAGAAACGGGAGAGGACCTTAGGGAGGACATGCGTTTCTTTCTAGCTAGGAATGGTGTCATGGTATGGAGCCCAGACATTTTACTCATGTGGATATTGCATATTATTTGATGGATAGAGAGGCGCCTCAGTTATATCGGTCACCACGGGGCCGATGGATGATATGGTCGACATACTGACCATTACACCCCATAGGGCAAGGAAACGTATTGTTCAGGGATTTTTAATCCACTTAAAATGTGGACCGGCCCTGATGCTCTAGGTGCCATTGAGGTTGTATCCTGAGACATGGTAGGCTAAATTATCACAAATCGAAAGGACGATCCCTTGCCTTCGTTCACAGATGGAATCCAACTTCCAATACGACATTTCGGTTTTAATTGTAGAGCCTAGTATGGCGACATGATATATCGTACCCATGTCGTCTATGATTGATACATTTATATTTGAAGTTGTTTTATACACTATGCACTTATTATAGTATCCAATGGTTTGTTTTAAACGTACCAAGCATATTTGGCTATTATAAGGTTAAACTCTATCCTCCAGCTTGCATTGCATTGTGTGATGGGACCTGAGTCTTATAATAGCTCCATTCTTCCAAAAAGCATTGCGCTGTTTATCTTATACACTAACATTCTTGGGAGGAAACCCGTTCTGTATTATACGACGTGGTCCCTTTATTTACTCTCTTTTAAATAAAGATTTAGTTATTGTTTTAGTTCTCACACCAGTCACATGACTGACTTGGAGTTTATTGTTTTAGTCTAAACTCTAGGTGCCCCTATTTTCCACATGGATAGTTAGTAGTTTGGTTTTGCAAATATTATATTCACAGGATCCTGGATTTACAGCTGGAACTATACTTGGAAAAATCTGTATTCGTGTATTCCTTTCAGTTGTGTTATGTATTACTTTTCCGCTGCTATGTATTTAAATGTAATTTAAATCTATGATATTTTCTGCTGTATATTATTTATTAATATTCCGTCATATTTTTGTACTTTGATGTAAATTGATGTATAAGAAATGTAATGTTCTTTTGTTTGCGTTCTTATTTGTCGTGTTCTCAACTTAATCTAAGCTGTGCCGTAAGGGCGAGTTTGGGTCGTTTTAGTTGGTATCAGAGCTTTGGTTTACAGAGTTCGAGAACAAGACACATTAGAATTGAATGAAAGAATTCATCATAGATTGGATTAGTAATATCCAATGAAAATGACTCATTAGAGATGGGATCAATAGTATCCTATAATGAGTTTCAAAGTCTGTTACTTTAAAAAAAATATGGAAAAACAAATTTTGTTTTGAAAATTTAAATCTTATTATACGTATTTGAATATTTATTTTAAAGTGATTTGGACAATCTAGTATATGAAGATTTTGCATATATGCCTAGCTAGCGTGTATTCGAAGCCTCAATTATACTGGATAGATATAGAATCACACTCTTGTCACCCGGAGATGATTCTGATGATAGTCTAAACATCATCAGCATTTGTGTTCGAGTTTCGAAAGTGGGATGTCTATATATATCTAATTGACTGTTGTGAGAACCAAAATTAGATAGAGTTATTATTGTGAATTGGCATCAAAAACATGATTTTGAATATATATATATATATATATATATATATATATATATATATACGTGTAACACCCCGTAATTCTATAACACTAGGATTCACAAATCAGGGCAGAATTAACGGTTAAAATCAAAATCAAGGGAAACGGGCTGCGCCATTGCGTTCATCTCGGAATTCTGCATGAAAACAAGTCCGAGTTTGCGTAAATCGGAGTCCGTATGAGGAAGATATGGCCTCCTGAAGATTCAGCGAAGTTCAAATTTCAAAACAGGTCAAGTTCAAAATTCAAATCGGAGCCAGATTGGGCTGGGCTGGAATTTTCCCGCCCAAGGCACCCAGGTCGACTGGGTAGTCGACCTGGGGCACCCAGGTCGACTGGGTAGTCGACCTGGGGGTCGACCCCCCTGCTTTTTCCAGCTTTCTGAACCTGGTTCGTTCTGATGTATTTGGTCACGTTTTCTGCCTAGGTTCGTCTGCCTAACCCTATATAAACAGCCTTAGTCTCCTTCTCTATTCACAATTCTTTTCTATCCTTATGCTGCCTCTGATAAAATGTGTAAATAAATAAAATAATATATATATAATAAATCAAGACGAGGAAATGCCGCTCAAGACTTTCAAGAAGAGGTTCAAGTCAAGCTAGGATTTCAAGTGAAGATTCAAACGACTGCAACGACTATTTTCTACGAATCTAATCTAATTTCTGTAAGTCGGTTATTTCTAGATTTGAACGTTTCTCTTTTCGTGACATGAAATTAAAGGAATAAAAGAGTATGCCAATTCTTTCTATTGAATCAGTGCCTATTTCTTTGGACCAAATTAAGAACTGTTATGATTCGAGGACAAATAAGACTGTGACTATGAAACTATGGACCTTAGAACCATATGCCTCTTTGACTATGAACATTGCCTATGACTATGAACATTGCCTATGACTATGGACATTGACTATGACTATGACTGTGACTATGAGAATTATTTCCCTGACTAAGCCTATGCCTTTGATTAGGAAACATAAACTATTGCCTATGACATAACAAGGACAATTGTGACTAAACACCTATGATTCATGACTAGGAAAGTGTTGCCTAAGTTTTTGACTGTGAAATTGGGTCTAAACCTGATTTTATATTCTGTCTATTCTTGGTTTCTTTGGTTTTAGACCTTGGGAATTTACCTATTAAGTTAGGTCTACCCATGTTCTTGAACCTGCGTCTCTATTCTGTCTATTCTTGGTTTTCCTTGGTTTTAGACCTTGGGAATTTACCTATTAAGTAAGGTCTACCCATGTTCTTGAACCGACGTCGTTATTCAACCCTTTTTATGCCAGTTATTATGTCTATCTTTTGCATATCATCTTTGGTTCATTCCCTATTTTCTACGAATCTAGATTTATCTATAATCTAGATTGAATCACGATTATACGAACGGTGGGAATACGATTTGGGCAAAATATGAAATTTACTAAAAACGTAGTTTTAACTTGGAAATTGGCATAAATTGGGAACATGTATTATGGCATGTTCATAGAAATGCAAATTGGATAAATTTGACATGAATTATAGGATGTGTAATTTGAATCTAGTATCGACGTGTAAATCTAGCATTTACATGAATTGTGAACTAGAATAATAAGTCTAGTTTGACAGGAACTAGAATGTTAAATCAGAATTGGATTAGCTAATTTGGCATAATGAGTGTATTGGCATAAATTTGAAATTGGCCATAATTGCGAGTAATTGTCATGTTTAGAAAAATCATGGTTAGTGACACTTAATTTGGTATAGTTTACATACCAAAAAGCATAAATATAATTTAGAAGGGGAAATGGGCCATAAGAATGAATGTAGACAATTTACATTAAAAGAGTAATTGGGAAATAAGTAAATTAGGATTAATTTACTTATAGAATTTGTCCTAAATGAGGAAATGTTAATTTAGACAAATTAAAGGTTTATTAACGACATCTCTTTTAATAATAAACCAGAAAGTTCTAGGGTGACA
Organism: Allium sativum; assembly: GCA_030737875.1. Taxonomy (NCBI): domain Eukaryota; kingdom Viridiplantae; phylum Streptophyta; class Magnoliopsida; order Asparagales; family Amaryllidaceae; genus Allium; species Allium sativum. The sequence goes on from CM060912.1 coordinate 159,198,386, forward strand.
GATAGGATAGTGTCTAGGCTTGGGATTGGAAAATACAAGTTTCCTGCTCTCCTTGGCTATCCCTAACTGATCCGACGGACGGGATGGTTACTTTCAAAACCTAATTTTGAAAACTAATCAAAACCCTTTGAACGTAGAAAACACGAATATGCCTAACCCGAGGTTAGACTGAGTTGCGATGTAAACCTGCCCGGAACCAACCAGCACATCCAGTATTCACAACAATATCTGTCTAATGTGAGTGGTCGCGGCTTTAATTTATTTAGTTAAAGCTAGAACAAGAAAGGTAGGGTTAAGTTAACTAAGACACTTAACCAGTTCAACATGATAACTAAACTGATGGGTGGGGTTAGGTTCAGACTGACACTTAACACAGTTAAGCTAGAATGGGAGGGTTAAGTCCATAGGAACACTTAACAAACTTAACACAGTTAAGCTAGAATGGGAGGGCTAAGTCCATAGAGACATTTAACCAAACTCAAGGTAGCAAGACAAGATTTGTAGGGGTTAAGTAAAGTTAATACACTTAGCCAAATTAACATGTTAACTAGACCAGAGGTTGGGGTTAAGTAAAATCTAATACACTTAGCCAATTTGATATGTTAGCTGGGCTAGACCGTAGGGTTAAGTAAACTTGAACACTTAACCATCAGGTTGTGATAAAGGAATGGGGTTAAGTCTAAAACATGAAGGGATAATACTTAACCATTAATAATAACATGTTAGTTAAAACAGACGGGCAAGGTTAAGTTAAAAAGGAAAACTTAACCAACACAGGGTGAATGGGTAGGGTTAAGTAAAAAATACTTAACCAATATAACTTGGTTTGTTGTAGGGTTAAGTCAACATAAGTTACTGATAACACTTAACCAGTTTAACAGGATAAATGAAGAGGGTTAAGTTGGCTTGAATTGACTAATAACACTTAACCAATCCAAATTGACGGGAAAGATAACTAAGTTGTAAACCTTAGTTAAGAAAAAAACGATTCTGGAAACTAAGTGGTAAATCTTAGTTAGTAAAACTAAGTAGTAATTCTTAGTATAACACGGGAAGGAGCAAATGTCCGTCTGAGTAGAAAGTGGCTCCAACGAATTGGGTTACAAAGCCCGAGGCTTCGAGGGGACGTGAGGGTACTCTTGGTATCCCTCTGTGAGGCTGCAGATGATCCTCCTGGGCTCACAGAGGTTAAGGTCTGCGTAGAAGAACCAGGGGTATGCCTTGGTTGCAATATATGGCAACCTAAAGACTAGGATGGACCAGCGTGATTCGGCGAGAAAACGGTAGCCCTGTGATAGCAACTCGTCGTCTACCATCCATCTTCAGTCAATCGAGATACGTGAAGCGGAATGGCGGAGAACTCCAAAAGACCATATACTTGCTATCTAGTTATGGGTGAGGATGGCCATAGGATAGTGGGGCACCGGGGGCCGACGTATAGTTCTCATTTTCAAGGTGTGCCTTTCATTAGTTGAGGGAGGGGTCAAGTGGGACCATAGCCACTGGAATAAAAATAGACCTTAGCATCTGCATCGGCAGATATCTGAAAGCTCCCGACCGAGTTCTGTATTCCTTGATTTGCCCTATCACAGGACTCGGACCGCATATTACAGGACATGTGCATCTAGACAAGCGATAACGATTCGCGATACATGCGTGGGGAAGTATAGGAACATATACCACTCTAGGTAGTGTGTCCTAGACTTTGGGGCATCGTTCGACAGGTAGCATAATCCCTAGTTGGACTAGGTGGCATAAATCCTGAATCCGAGAAGCGTTCAGCAGATAGCGTAAACTTTAGTTAAATCTAGAAAGCACTTGATAGGAAACCCTAGATTTGATCTAGGTAATAAATAATGAATGTATGCCGGAAGGCAATGGAAAATACAGGGATTGGGATCACGTTATCATTACTAGTTGGGATACTAGTTAGGTGGTACAGAGATATAGAAACCAGTATAAAGGAAATAGCGAAGCGGCGAATGTATTAGAGCATATCCAGTTTATCTTATCTTAGCATGTCTTGTGATTATCTTGTCTAATCTTGCCAACCCTATCGTCATGGTGTTATCTTGTATTCAGTTAATTCATGTCATTTTGTTTTTCCATGTTCACATGCTAGAAGTTACTGAACTTACTCAGGCTTTATGTCTTACTCTGTTTTCTTTCGTCTTATTTTCTTCCGTTCCCCCCCCCCCCAGGTAGTAAATAAGGGAATAGTATAGCTCAGGTTAAGTTGGACTGTCACTCTTTCCCAGCTTAAAGATTTGTCGAAGTTTGCTTGGATTCTCTTTTCAGATGCTATGGTTGGCTCTTGCTAAAATCGGGAAATATAAATGTTGTTTTTATGCTTCTTTATTTTGTAAGACAGATGATACTCTGATATTGTAAAGAAACCATTGTACAAACTATTTTATCTATAAAGCAAAGTTTTATTTTCCGCTGTTTAATTTTTGTCTGTCTTGTAATTTATCTGCATCTTTTACCCTAAATGCTCCACAGAACTTAGTGCCTTCCCTTTGTGAGTGACACTAACGGATGTGGGGTGTTACAATACGTATATTAAAGTTATGCATTTGAAAAGATAAATAACAAATTGATTGTTGGCTATGATGTTTGATTATTAATCCAACTAACTAAAATATTGGAGTGATAAATTCAGCTCCGTTGCTTTTCGAGGATGAAAAGATTTGGAGTGGGGGAGATTGTAACAAGCCGGAAAATCAGAACCAATTTAAAATTTTTATTTTAGCTATTTTAATGTATTTTGAATAATTAAAATGAATGAATTTAAATAACAACAACTAATAAATTTATTTAAATCAAAGTTAGAACGAATAAATTTATTTTAATTATAAAACGATCCTGAAATGGCACGGTAGTTTGAAAATTTGATTTCAAATTTCAAATGAATGTACAGGATTCAAAATAAATCAGATTTTAGTGAAACAAGAAATATTTGAATCTGTTTAAAAATATCTTTCCAACAAATGTGAAAAATCTAGATTTCATAACTGGAATAAAAAGTTATGTCTAGTTGAAAATTCAGAATAGTCGTTATGGAATATATATATAGCCCTTAAAAATAGCCACTTTGCAAACGACTCCATTTTCGATGAAACCACTTTGGTTGGATCCGTAATGTCAAATTATTGCTAAATTCCAAAATTCATAATTTTTGGAATTAATATGTGAGCGTGGCACAAGAAAACGTGTTTTGTCAATTTCAGTCAAATAGGATAGACCAGAAAATGGCCATTTTTCAAACGGTCTCCAAATTCAACAAAATTAGTTTTGTTAGGACCGTATCACCAAAACATAGCCAGATTTATTTTTCGGGAATTTTCGGAGTCAGCATGTGACTCCGGTAAATTAAAATGCGCGTTCAATTTAAATATATATTGATTCATATTTTAATTTTGATGAAAATTGATCCAAACATTAGAACTGGCTTACGAAACATATCCCATTATGTCCGGAATGGGGGTAGTTTGCTAGGGTTGACAATCGTTGGGTTTGATTTGGAGTACGTAGCATTAAACCCTAACTTTTGAATTAAAAAGAATTTAAAATATAAAATAAATTAAATATAAAAATCCCCGGCCAATCAGAAATCATGGAAAACCTAATTTCCTTTTTCCATTTTTGCGCCGCATTTTCCAGAACCGATGGCGATTATCGTTCGATTCTTCTTCTCCTCCGATCTTCAGATCCGCTCAATGAAACCCAAAGTTACCATAGACAAGATGGTTCATCTCCTCGAGTTCACCCCATCCAACGGTGATAATGAAGTTAAAGGTCGTCGTTGGGGAAAATTTCTGGAACGAAGTGCTGCCATTCGTGGTGACTTTCAAGCATCGATGTGGGGCCGAGTTCGACAAGGTGGGGTGGCGCGAGGAGGCGAGGCGACGGCAGAGCTCATTGCAGGGGCTGATCAACTCCAGGCAATGGCAAAATCGAAACCCTAATGTCAAGCACGGTTATAGGAGGCAGAAATCGATTTGGGAAGATAATGGGCATGGTAACGTTAATTAAACACTATTAAAAAGGGTTATTAATTTAATTAATCTCTCATTAAAAATGTTTAATGCATTTAATACCATATCTTTTGCATACGAGGTCTAAATCGCACAAAACTAGATCCATTACGGTCATGGGGATGAGAGCTTTACAACAAGACTAATTGAGTCCAATTTGGAGCACGTCGGAGTTTTAGGCAAATTAAATCCAAGCGACACCAGAACCATTAGTTAAAGACTGACAGAGTGGATCCCAAAGTGAGAACTCTTTCTCACACAATTTATTTTCTAGTAAAATATATACTAGGATGCAGACGGTGCTTAGTAGCACCCAACACCATTTATTGTACAAACCATGATTGTTTGTTTGAATTGAATGGACTGTATTGTGGTTGTTGATTGTATTGTATGGAATAAAATATTTGAACAATAAAAATATCATTTTTATTAAATGAATAAAATATATAAAATGTTCATGGACGGAATAAAATATTTGAAAAATAAAAATACGATTTTTATTGAATGAATAAAATATATAAAATATTCATGCATGGAATAAAAGATTTGAACAATAAAAATATCATTTTTATTGAATGAATAAAATATAAAAAATATTCATGGATGGAATAAAATATTAGAACAATAAAAACATCATTTTTATTGAATGAATAAAATATATAAAATATTCATGGATGGAATAAAATATTAGAACAATAAAAATATCATTTTTATTGAATGAATAAAATATATAAAATATTCGTGTATGGAATAAAATATTTGAACAATAAAAATATCATTTTTATTGAAGGAATAAAATATTCATGATGGAACAAAATATTTGCACAATAAAAATATCATTTTTATTGAATGAATAAAATATATAAAATATTCATGTATGGAACAATATGTTTGAACAATAAAAATATCATTTATAATGAATGATTAAAATATGTAAAATATTCATGTATGGAATAAAATGTTTAAACAATAAAAATATCATTTTTATTGAATGTGTAAATTATATAAAATATTCATGTGTTGAATAAAATATTTTATGGTTAAAAATATAATTTTTTTAACGTATATGTGAGCGGTATAAAATTCTCTTAAAATAAAATAAATGTTCATTTACAAATCGGACGGTTTGTTTATGTACACCCATTTAAGTGATATGGATTGGGACGATAAATTTTACACATCGTCCAACTGCACAAGTAATATTCAGTATTTGTTGGTTGAAACCCCACATGGGTATTGGGATGATATTTGACGTACACTAATCCCAATTATTCATTTGTATGTCAATCGATAGGTTGACAGACTGTTGTATGCATTAATTATTTATATTTAACGCTTATGCAGTTGGGTAATGCACTCTGAATGAGGGTTGATTGTATATCATTATTGTTGTGTACATGTGTGTATGAAATCCATATAAATAACATTATATGGTAATCGACTGTGTCTGATTCCAATTTGGAAATAAAGGATATTTTAAAATAACGAATATTTTAAAATAACTAATATTTTAAAATAATATTCAGTAATGGATCAAAATATGATTTTGATGTCCGATTTGGCATGGACACGAATATATTGAAATATATAAGGCCTTGTTGATTAGATATGCGCCATTTTGACGCGAACGGTATTTATATCGATTTTATTCATTTTTATAATGAGTATCGAAAAGGAAATTATTTCAAAATCGGATATTTTGAAAATATTATCATTTAAATAATATAATGATAACGAGTATTCCATTTTGGTTTAAAATTGAAAATGAATTTAGAATCATTTTAAAACGAATTTGTAAATGATTTATAAAATACGTTTTAAACGGAAATCGACGAAATATATATATTATATATATTTAATGGCCTAAATAGAACGCGTCGCGCCGCGGCCGTTCACTAATTTCGACCGTTGACTTCGAATTGATATTACGGGAGAACCGACTGTTGGATTCTCCTAAAACTGGAACCATTAGGTTCATATTGAAAAGAGCTTTCCAACGAATATAAGAGATTTGGAATCTAACGTTGGATTTGGAATTATGTCCAAATAAAATTTGGAAAAGGTCGTTGTAAGTGCAGTTCGATGATCATTTATAGAAATCGATTGAAAGGGCCTTAATAGAATTATTTAAAATATTGATAATTTGTGTAAAGTCATAATAAATGATTTGGAAAGAATTGGATGAAAAATTCCATGTTTGTAAAGATAAAAATATTTTTTTACCAAAATAAACTAGTTATTAACTAGATTTGAAATCCAATAATTTTTAAATAAAATAAATTGGGTTTGTGAATGGTTTTAACATAACCAGAATTTCCAATATATGAATTGGAGTGGATTTGAATGGAAATCATCTTCGGAATATTTCAATATTGGATTTCATGTTTATACGGATATTGTTATGGAAATTTGGAAGATATGTTTATATCGTTATTTCCAATACGATATTGTTGGTTTCAGAATTTGATATTGAATATAAGCCGATATAATTTCTATTCAGAGCCTTGTATTTGATATCGAATTGGAGTTTGGGTTTGTCATGAATGGTGTCTTAAGTAACACTATTCTTAAACCCAGTTGACAAAAGGAATAAACCTTTTAATTTAGATCTAGTGAAGTTTTCCAGTTAATTAATATTTATTTGGAATTGAGTAAAAGAATTGGATTTTGGGTTTGTCGTAAATGGTGTTTTCAGTAACACTGTTCTTGAACCCTGTTGAAAAGAATAAATCTTTTAATTAATATTATTAGAGTTTCCAATCATATTTAATAATTGGAATAAAATGGAATATGAATTGGGTTTATTGCGAACTGTGTTTTTAACGACATTCGTTCTTTAACCCGCTTTACAAGGACATGTGATTTGGAATCTATAAATCTTTTTATTTAGATTTAAAGGAAATTTTCCAAAGTAAAGTTTTCCAATTTAATACAACAAATTGGAATGGAATGGAATTCGATTCGATAAAGTGAACTTCTATGGAGGAAGACTGGTAATATATATGGAATTTAAAAGGCTTGGTCGTTATTCCATTTATATTACTAGTCGAATATGGAAATTGATATTGATTATATATATCGATCTGTTTTCCGTGAAGATTCCATAATTAATGGAATGTGATTTTGGGTTTATCGTGAACTGTGTTTTAAATGACAATTGTTCTTTAACCCAGTTATAGACAAGATTAATTACATGTATGGCATTGTATTTCGACATGTATGGTTGATCTCTACTAAATATACATATGTTTGGTGGCGGAGAATTTATTCTCTTGCTTAACCCCCTTCTCTAAGATGTACGAGCTTAGAGGTTATATATAGGCAAAAATCAATAGTACGGCGTAAATTGACGATACGGTGTGTCTGATTTTCCAAAGGTTAATAATCATTAATATTGATTTTTGGGAAGATTAAAACCAAGCGGAGTTTTAATGAATCTTTAACTAGATTGAAATACGAATGTGATAATTCATATTATCAAATTTCGGAAATGATCGAGAGTGGAGTATCACCAGTTTTGCTCCAAGCGATAGTTAAATCTTTAATTAGATTTAAACGTGAAATGGTAATCAAACTTACTGATAACATCGTGGTGTTAGATATGGAGTATGACCAGTTTTGCTCTATGGGATGAATTGGTTGGAAATGGTAATCAAACAAATGATTACTTCGGTAAGGTGCGCTAATCCCGACTAGTTTGGATAAACCTTAATTTGGTTTGAATTAATATCCAAAGGAAGATTAAAGAATAAATTTAAAGAATTTATCTTTGATAAAATTAATGGGAACCTTTCCCTAATGATGTGAATATTTGAATAAAAGAATATTCTGAATTGGAATAAGGTGAATGTTGTGTTTGTGTAGCACTTGTTTATATTATATATAAGTTATTCAGAGAGTCCGGGTTTACACCCATTCTTAATAACTGATTCGACGATAAGTCGACGATGAAGACGGTGGTTGAAGACTAGAGGTCTTCACATCGATTGGATGATTACTTATGCCTTGATTGGGTTGTATACCCAAGACAAGGTAATAAGTGGTGATCGTCCAGATGTACTTGGAGATCGACCGGATATGCGAGGACCTCTCTCCTGTATTGGACATATAGCACGAGGAATACGGTGCCTCCGATTTCATTCAGACCCAGAGCGAACTTGTAAATGGATGTGTGTCTGACATTGGATTTTATTCTTTGTTGATTGATCTCTATTAAATATATATCTGTTTGGTGGCGGAGAATTTATTCTGTTGCTTAACACCCTTCTGGAGACATACGAGCTCAGAGGTTATATATCGATAGACATCAGTCGCATGGCGTGAATTTCCTGTGTGGCATGCTGAGATGCAAATGATCAAGGCTTCTGTTGGAAAGCAAGGTCTTGTGGTTGATGATCAAAGCACAGCTTTAAATAGCATAACTTTGTGTAGCGTTAATTCGTGAGCCTCACACCCCGGTGTGAACCAAAAATGGGAGAGGACCTCAGGAAGGACATGCGTTTCTTTCTAGCTAGGAGTAGTGTCATGGTATGGAGCCCAGACATTTTACTCACGTGGATATTGCATATTATTTGATGGATAGAGAGGCTCCTTGGTTATATTAGTCACTACGGGGCCGATGGATGATATGGTCGACATACTGACCATTACGCCCCATAGGGCGGGGAAATGTATTGTTCAGGGATTTTTAATCCACTTAAAATGTGGACCGGCCCTGACGCTCTAGGTGTAGTTGCGGCTGTATCCTGAGACATGGAAGGCTAGATTGTCTCAAATCGGAGGACGATCCTTTGCCTTGGTCCATAGATGGAATCCAACTTCCAAAACGACATTTCGGTTTTAATTGTAGAGCCTAGTATGGCGACATGATATATCGTACCCATGTCGTCCATGATTGATACATTTATATTTGAAGTTGTTTTATACACTATGCACTTATAATAGTATCAAGTGATTTGTTTTAAACGTACCAAGCATATTTGGTTATTATAAGGTAAAACTCTATCCTTCGACTTGCGTTGCATTGTGTGATGGGACCTGAGTCTTATAATATCTTCATTTTTGCAAAAAGCATTGCGTTGTTTATTCTATGCACTGGCATTCTTGGAATGAAACCCGTTCCGTGTTATACGGCATGGTCCCTTGATTTACTCGCTTTTAAAGTAAAGATTTAATAACTGTTTTAGTTCTCACACCAGTCACATGACTGACCTGGAGTTTATTGTTTTAACCTAAAATCTGGGTGCCCCTATTTTCCACACAAGCAGCTAGTAGTTTGGTTTTGCAGATATTATATTCACAGGATCCTGGATTTACAACTTGGACTATACACGGAAAGCTCTGCATCCGTGTATTCATTTCAGTTGTGTTATGTATTACTTTCCCGCTGCTATGTATTTAAATGTAATTTAAATCTCTGATATTTTCTGCTGTATATTTTTTATTCATACCCCGTTATATTCTAGTACTCTGATGTAAATTGTTGTATAAGCAATGTGAGGTTCTTCTGTTTGCGTTCTGACTTGGCGCGTTCTCAACTCAATCCGGGCTTTCCCATAAGGGCGAGTTTGGGTCATTTCATTGTGATATCTTGGTATTCGGTGCAGTAATCTTGGATATGAATGAGAAGCCTATCTTTATTCATGTTTTCTTTCCTTCTATAGCATTTATGCTTTTATGTCTATTGCTCTTAGAAATATTCATCTGTCTAAATGCTTCCTTAACTTATGCTCATGCAGAAATTACAAGAACTCACCAGACGTATGTCTGACCTAGTTTGTTTTCTCCTTCTCTCTTTCTTTACACCCCCAGGTTTGCAGGGTAGAGGGTCTCAACAGTGATTAATGATTATTCGATTTAGCTTGGATTCATACACTTTCCAGATTCATGTATTGGTTCATTTCTTATTTTTTGATCCTTGTATTGACACATGAGAGGGATGTTTTTTTTTTATGGTTTTACTTATGTACTATGATATTATTATTTCTGCGAGATAGTTTTATGTTGATTACTATTTAGTATTTATAAAAGGTAACAAGCACTGTGATTTGGCTTGCTTATTTAAACAATGTTTTAAAGTTTCTGTTGTGTTTTATGTTTTTGTCTTGTGCATTTTAGTCTTTGTGTTATTACTTTATACCTAAGATCTTCATAAACCTAAGCGCATCCTCATATAGGTGACGTTAAGGGGTGTGGGGTTGTTTCATTTGGTATCGGAGTCTAACGTTACAAGATTAGAGACTTTTTTTTTGAAAAATGTGTTTTCAAAAGTAAAGAATTAAGTCAAAACTGTTTTTGAAAAATATCCACTCAAGTCAACTATAATATTTCCTTGGTCCCTTTTTGAATCCTTGTCTCTTCTCTTTTCATCACGTCTAGGGCTCCCATTTTCTAGAGGGCAATCCCATTCCAACATGGTTTCGTAAATCTGTTGAAGCTACGACGCATACTGAAGGGAAGGAAATGCCTCACCTCCAGTTGGCAACTGAAAGAAAAGGCATCATATTGGTGGGAAGTAGATGAGGCTGAGCAGGCCATAGAGACATGGGATGAGTTTAAGGATAAGTTTGAGAAAATTTTTGATCACAAGCTGAAGAAGGGACATAGTTGGAAAAGTTCTTGAGTTTGAGATAGGGTAATATGTCGGTTAAGGAGTATTTGAATAGCTTCAATTAGTTGGCGAGATTTGTCTTAGATCTGGTTAATATTGCGCATAAGAAGGCTTTGAGGTTTGTGAGGGGACTGAACCAACCCCTCCAAGGATTAGCATTAATTCTTATTCCGATGGCAGCTACATTTGAGAGGCTTATGGGTATGGATCTTATACATGAGGATGGAAATGGGAGTAAACAAGAGGATAAGGCTGAAGTGGTCAAGCCAAGTATTGGAAAGAAAAAGTGGTGGCCTAAGAAAGGTGCAATGTAAAAGGAAGAGAAGCCAGATAAAACACATATCAAGAAGGAAGTGAAGTTTCATGGATGTGGTATAATGGGACACTTCATCAAAGATTGCAAGAAGACAACAAAGAAGGGTTCTTGTTTTCAATGCGGACAGATGTGACATTATAGTAGGCAGTGCCCTCAGAGGTGGGGATAGGGAGTAGGTACATATAGAGCATAGGTTCATGCACTTGAGGCAACTCAGAATGGTGGTAGCAGTCAGGACAGAGGAAGGAAGATCAGTGCAGAAGGTTTGATTTCTCTTTTCGACTTTTTTATTAGGACCTTGTTCGATTCTAATGCATCTCATTCTTTCATATTCAATTATGTTGTTGATAGTCTGCACCTAGATACTTTTATATTTATTTACCCAGTAGTTGTCCCAAACCTTATAGCAGGTATGACTCACCTATCTATGATGTGTTAGGGTATGAGGATTTCTATTCTTGGCATCGAGTTTGAGTGTGATGCATTTGTACTAGATTTTATGGGTATGGGCTTATTATAGGGCTGGATTGGATGGCCATGTATGGTGCCATCCTTGATTGTGAGAGGAGAGTTTTGAGGCTTTTGGCGTGCTATGGTAGGACTCTCGAGATTTCTTGTGACCTGCGAGGGTCAGTCATGCTCAGTTTCTTGAATTCCCTATATTCCTCTATCAATGATCTCAAGCCTATAGTAAGAGACTTTCCAGATGTATTCGAGGAGGTAAGAGGGTTACCTCCCGTGTGCGAGATAGATTTTCGGATATAATTGGCGAAGAATGCTAAGAATGTTGCGTTGCCAATGCACCACATGGCTCTGAGAGAGAGGAGGGAGCTTAGTAAGCAAGTAGGTGAGTTAGTCAAGAAAGGGTTTATTACATGGAGTATTTCTGAGTGGGGAGCACTAGTCATCTTCGTGGCTAAGGTAGATGGCTCTCTCTCTCTATGTGTGGATTATAGAGAATTGAACAAGCTCACAAAGAAGAATAGACACCCACTCCCATAGATAAATGACTTGATTGATCAATTAGGTGGCACTTCGGTTTCCTCGTAGTTGTATTTAGCTACAGATTTTCATCAGCTTAGGGTGGTTGATGATAGCATAGAAAAGACTTCTTTTAGGACTCCCGCCGAATTCTTCGAGTGGTTGGTTATGGATTTTGGCCAATGCACCGATGTATTTTATGGATATGATAAGCCAAGTATTTAGGAAGTACCTAAATAAGTTCATGGTGTTATTCATTGATGATATCATGGTATTCTCAAGGAAAGAGTAGGAGCAAACCTTGCACTTTGGAGAGGTCCTCCGTACTATGTGTGCACATCAGTTAAAGATGAAGTTTTCTGAGTGCCACTTTTGGAAGAAGAAGGAAAGATTCTTGGGGCATGTAGTCTCTAGTGATGGTATAGCGGTGGATCCTGCTGAAGTTGTCACGGGTCATGATTGGAAATCCTCCAAGAGTGACAGAGGTGATGATCTTTTTAAGTTTGAAGGGATATTATTGGAAGTTTATCAAGGATTTCGCGCGGATCTCAGCTCCCCTTACTCGCCTTATAAAGAAAAACCTATTATTTGCTTGGGATGTGGGTTGCGTGGATGCATTCTTGAAGGCTCTCACATCGGCTCTAGTTTTGAATCTTCCTGATGGTACGAAGATTTTCATTGTATATAGGATGCTTGAGGCATGGGTTTAGGTGTGGCGCTTATGGTGGAGGGTACGACACTTACTACAGGAGTAGGCAATTGAGAGTACATGAGAAGAACTACCATACCCATCATTTGGAGTTAACAGTGATAGTGTTTGCGCTTAAGTCTTGGAGACATTGTTTATTAGGTGAGATATCTGAGTTTTATACAAATCATAAGTCTCTCAAGTACTTGCTCTCGCAAAAAGATCTTAATTTGCAACAGTAGCCTTGGATGGATTTCCTTGCATCTTATGACTTTGAGATAGCATATACCCCAGGGAAGGGGAATGTAGTAGCAGATGCATTGAGTAAGTAGAGAATGACTTTGAGTTGATTGTTCATAGAGTAGCAGAGTTTGCAGTTCATATAATTGACCGATTTTATACCATCTAAGAAATATGCACCAAGATTATTGGCATCGTTGTAGGTACGGTCTACTCTCTTAGAGCGCATCGGATCCAATCAGCGTAAGGATCAGCAGTTTGTTGATGTCATGGGCCGACTCAATAGAGGGGAGACCTCTAGTCACCTTGTTAGGTATTTTTTTGACTAGAGAGGATGACTACATCGTGATAGGAGATTGTGTGTGTTGGAGACGCAGATTAAGGAACTTAAGGAAAGTTCAAATACTAAAGAGGGGATGAATAGTGTTCAATGGAGTTTATTAAATTTTTGAAAACTTTTTGAATCAAACACACAGTATACAGATTAAAAAAACACATAATGCCGAAAGTAAAAATAAAAAATAAAAGTAAAGTACACACCGGGATTTTATAATGGTCCAGGACTCCCTACATCCAGTCCCACAAAACGCAGGGTTGATGTGAAATTTTTACTCAGCAAATCCAATTACAATCCTTCATTTTAAGGCTATAAAGGCACTTCCCAACTGATTCTAAGTACAGTGAGATTTAGTTGATTTACGGGCCACATCTTTACAACCAATTGATTTCCAAGACACAGCCGCATCGAGACACTTTAAATGGGATAGGACCACACCCTTCTCTTATCTTTTTTTGTAGTATTGATTTTATAAGACTTGATCTTGATACCATTGATTAGAAACAACCTATAACTCTTGAGAAGCACTTTCATTCAAAGATTATTTGATTTAGAATTGAAAGAGAATTAGAATGTTATGATTTCTATTTAAATCGGCAGAGTATAAGTATAGAAAATCAAGAATTAAAGTATTGTAATGGTAGGATGTTAAGAGAGGAAGAAGAAGATGAAAAGTAGTTAAAAAAATCGTATTCTGGAAGGTATTCATAGGTTTCCAATAGTCACAACATTTTTGAAAGGATTTGAATCTAAAAGACACCTCTTTTCAAAATTTAAAAATGCCCTAACGGCTAGTATGTCGACTTATCATTTTCTATTTGTCCACATAGTAGGTGAAATTCAAAAATAAAATTTTAAATCAATTCGAACAATATTTAGATAAATTACAATGAATCCAAAGTTAAAAAAATTAATTCCTTTATATTTAAACATTCTTTTCAAAGTAAAAATATATTTTAAAACTTATACAAAGATGTACTAAAAAATTAAGAAATTAAATATAAAATGATATAAGAGTATAAATATATACAACCGTACATATATATTAAAAACTTAATATAAACAAGAAGATTAAACAACAAAAGTAATTATAATAAGTAAAACTAAAGTTTAAAATCTAAAGCATAATTTTGACTATAAACTTAGTTTTTCAAAAATTTAGAAAATAATTATCGGAAGTTAAAATATTATTAAAACAAAGAAGAATATATTCTGAATAAAGAAGTGATTTTGAAATCATTTGAAAACAATGTTTAAAATCAAGAAAATAATTTTGAAATTCCTTTTAAGTCAAGTTTAAATTCTAGTTTTTAGTTTGAAATCAGAATTTAGATTTGAAAATGGAATCAAGTGCTAACCAGAGTTTAACAGAATTTCTAGACATGATTTTTGAACTCTTCTATTTAAAATTCTTGAACGCTTGAACTCTTAAACTCTTAATTTCCTGAACTCTTGAACTCTTAAACTCTATAATTCTTGAACTCTTAATTTCTTGATACTTATGAGTCTTAAAACTCGAACTCTTCTATATAAAATCTTGATTCTCTCAAACTGTACAGTCTTCAATAATAAACACCTGCATAGATTCCCTGTATACACACACACACACACACACACACATATATATATATATATATATATATATATACACATATTCTAGAAATCTGTGTTTGTATATATTTTATAACAGTAATAATTGAAATAGAGTAGAGACAAGGTTGTTATCTTCAAAATCATCATTATCAACATCCCATTCCTTAACAATCTCCCTCTTTTTGATGATGACAACCATGATTATAAAATACTCATGCTGATGTCACGATTTTTTGATTACTCCCCCTTACTCCATTAACCTCCCCTAAAATTACTAGCTCCTCTTTAATCTAAGCCTTATTTTATAATTATCCCCCTTTGTCATCAACAAAAACTCTATAATCCTAAATATACTATACTAAACTAGTCCATTATTCTAAAACTAAGACATAATTCTAAAAGTTAGAGTAATATGACTAATCTAACTAATAAAAAATCTAATTTCTAATATTATTCTTTAAAACTAAGGTATAATATGAAAACTCTAAAATAAATAACTATAATATTCTGAATAATATATTTTGAATTACTAGAAACCATGGACATCATCATATCAAACCAATCGAATATATATCAATATTTGTTAATACATCAATCCAATCCAGTTAAATCAAGCCACACTATAGTACTTTTTTATAAATTTTAAATAAATCAACCAAACGACACAAATTAAAAAAAATTCATGCATTTCGAGGAACTTCAACCTAACCAACTCCACCGTAGATTGGATCAGCCTAGATAGCATCCAATCTTCGTTGTGTTTAGTGAGATGCGCTCCAATGATGTTGTTGTCTTCATTTTTTTAAAAGAGAGGAAATCATCCATCGAATTGCCTCAAAATGTTTCTTTTGTTGTTTGATCATTTGTATTTGACTCAATTCTAGATGATACGGATTACGTGGAATAATTGGAAAGATATTCTTAAAGGAATTGAGAATTTCTTCAAGATTTACACTAAGAATATGGATTTGAGTAGCCATAGTTTTGATCAAATTAAGAAATGGCGAAAGGAAGTATAGAGAAATGAATGGACATGATTTTCTAGAAGGGAAGGGTATAAATAGGCTCTAAAATTCGTTTAAAATGAATAGACATGAGTTAGGTAATTTTAAATTCAAACAATTCCGGTAATTGTACTGTTATATGTCGACATGCGTAAACGTGTATGTCAACATACACATGTATTATTTTAAGTTTTGAAGAATTTTTGTGTTTTGTGATACATTTCATCTTATATACTTATTTTTATTGTGTTAGTAGCAGTTCATGAGATGTTTAAACAAGTATTTTACAGAAATAAAGAATTTCATTTCAATCTAATGATAAAAATACATGAAATGAGTACATAACATAAGATAGAAATATGGAAATAGAAATACAAGCTAACACAATACAAAATTAAACTTTGAATTCAGCGGAGGAGGAGGATGATAAGCCAAGTTTTCTTCCAAATTTTCCAAAGAACTTACTCATTTTAGTAGAAATCTTTTCCAATTTCTTACCAAACGATCTCTTAAGTATCTTTTGGTTCTTAGCTAAAATCTTTTGATTTTGGAGAATGATTTTCTTAGAAGGGTTGGCAATAGGGATGGCGAAAAAAACTGTACCCACGGTTAATCGCAGATAAAATCCATCATGGGTACGAAACAGATAGCTTAATGGGTACCCATGGGTAAAATAAACGGATTTTTTTAATATCCATTAATTAACGGGGCGGGTACGGATAGTAAGATATCCATGCCCATGGGTACTCATGCCCATATTGAGTAAGATTTATTGCCAATTCATAAATCAATGTTGTTGGCTTTTGGGTAATGCTGTGCATGTTTTTATTGAACAATTCAACTCATCTTGCAAAAGTTCTTGCTTCACTCTGCCTCTTTGGTTTATATCAATATGTTGCCAAATCCAAGCAATGCTTTGCCAAAGTTCACGCCTGGTCTAATTTTTTTTTTATTGGATGTATTTTTAAACAATTTCAATAGACAATTAAAAAATAAACTGAATAAAATATCATGGGTACCCATGAATACCCACGAATGCCCGCAACTTGTTTAAAATTCGTTTAATGGGTACTCGTGCGGGTATGGGGTAGGAACGGGGCAAAAAAATTACCTAATGAGGCGGGTGATGGGGGATACTACCTGTGCCCGCCCCGCTCCATTGTCATGCCTAGTTGGTAGGAACTTCAATGCTTTCTAAAGAGGTATCTACTTCCTCTTATTCAATATCCATCTCTTTCTCTTGTTCAATTCTTACCTGCTTTTCCGCATATTTTTCATATGGATGAAATACAAGTGGAATCTTCACAAGTGAAATATTTCCCGCATTGAAAACTTTTCTAGAAATGAACTCTTCTCTTTTGAAATTGAATCCAAAATATTTGAAAATACATGCAATGTAAACTCTGTGATATAACGTATTTTTGGTTATCGAAATTTCCTTTAGTTAAAATCACTTCAGCCTAATTAATTTCATAATTTCCAAAGATAGCAAAAATGGCCTTGTTAACTTTCACGGTATGGTTATTGAAATTTCCATGTCGAGGGGTAATGGTATGTTGAAGTAGTAAATTGACAATTCTTGCTTTTGGACGATAAAATCAATTTTTGAATTCCAAATGTTCATCATTTTCAAAAATGTGATAAAAGGTTTCCAAATCAATTTCATTGGTATTAAATCCGAAAGATCCATCCCTGTATTCTTACAACCCAAAATGGTATTAAAACATCACAATCTAAAACAATTTGCATTCCATTAACTGTACACCAAATTTCATCTTCGCTTCCTTGTTAGAAGTCGCAATTCAAATTTGCATAAAACTTTTTCACAAGATTAGGTTAGAAACTTCACCATTATCCTGGGAATCAGTAAGACACAAAACTCCATTTTAATAAAAGAGAGGTTCAAGTTCATAAGAAGGAAATCACTAAAGATAGCAAATTTTTTCCTATCTTTACTTTTCCAAAATTTACATAGCTAACGTAATCTTGGATCGCATCCACGTTATTTTGGAGAAAACGCTTGATAGTCTTCGTTAATCTCATGGTTTTTAGGGTACTTGAGGAGGCCATTAGAATGGATATTAAGTGTAGTTTGGAATTTTGAAATGAAGTTGGAAAAGAAATAGGTAGTAAATATAAAGAATCAAAGGATAATTCGCTGGTTTAAAGGACACCTTTTCAGTCGCATTGAAGTCGTTGAAAGGTTGTGGGAATTTCAAAAGTTCAAATTTCAAAATTTGAAATTCAAATTTGACATTTCTGGTATATGTCGACATAGTCAAAAGGGCATGTCGACATATCCCTTTACATTTTCAAGATGACTTTTGAATTTTGACTTTTTGAATTATTTATAATCCTATATTCTTGTTTAATTGTTTTTTGGAACAATATTTATTATAAAATTACTATTATATTATAATTATATTATTAAATAGTTGTTATTTTGAATTCAAATTTCAAAACTCAAACTTGAATTTGAAGTAAGATTAAATTTTCAAACACAACAAAAAAGCAATCAAGCAAACAACCATTCAACCAAAATAAATCAAAATTATTATATAAATAGCTATTTTTAGATTCGTTCTTCGATTTCTTCTGATTTGAGAGTTACTGTGAAGCACATAGTTGAATCATTCATTTCTTGTTCTTCAACACTTGATGATGAGTCTGAATCGTCTAAAGTTGCTGCATACGCTCTTTTCCTTTTCTTTAATGAACTATGATTAGTAGGTTGATTTTTTTTCGGATACAGACAAAATCTTTTCAGATGGCTGCAACACCCCGAAATTTTAACGTCGCTGTAGATGATGAATTAAAGAACAATTAATGTGAAATACATTGTTAATAATGAATTAAGGAAAACTTAATTGAATATTCAGAATTAAATAAAATGAACCCCGCCATTGCGTCCGTCTCGGAATTCTGGTCAAGACAGACACCAAGTTTGCGTAAAATGGTGAAGAAGTTATTAAGGTTTGAAGTATGTATGCATATAAGGAGAATATATATATATATATACCAGAAAATCTGGCACATAAAACGGGGAAAGGGTCGACCGTTTGGGGTCGACCCGAGACCCTGCTGGGTCGACCCCAGGGTCGACCCAGGCTCTTGGGGGTCGAAGTCGGGGTCGACCTAGGGGTCGACAACCATGAAGGGGGTTGATCCCCTCAGATCTGTGTATAATTCAAATTTCGAATGTGGACTTGTTTGTGGCTTGGTTCACTACTTCTAGGCTATAGAAAGGACCCTAAACCTAGGTTTTATTCATCTAAACAAATGGTGGCGATGGCGGAGCTCTGCTGCAACGTAAATTGAATTGCCTTTTCTTCTCCAAATCCAATTCAGCAAAGATTATACAAATTCAACGATTGCTACAATAATAAGTCCAACGTGTTCTTCGCAGTAATTTGGATCCATTTCCTTAGATCTATTCACTGTGAGTTCATGTTGTTTTTAGATCTAAATATTTAATTGATAATCATAAAATGAATATAGAAATTGGATATTGGATCTTTGCTTAAACAAGTTCTATTATGACATAATTATCAGATCTGACTTTATATTTTTCATACTGCCACCATGTTAAATCTTGTCATAATATATCTATTCAATTTTATGCCTATTTCTGTCAGTTTATTATTGATTCGTCATTATGCCAGTTTTGATTCTCTTCTTTACCTCTTTTCCCTTTTATTTTTATATAGCCAGGCTACCTTCGAGCCTAGGTCTAACGTTGAAATATGCAAACTTGAGAAATTGGGAATGATTGGGAAAGACATAATTTGGGGAATAATTGGTATTGGAAAATATGAATATAAATTTGGGCATAAAATTTGGAAATATACAAATATGGATTTGGGAATATATACCGTGTTGGATAATGTGAATATGAATTTAGGCATACATTGGAAAATATGATTTGGGCGTAAATTGGAACATATGTAAAAGATGATTTGGCATATGATTTGGGCGTAAGTTAGAACATATGTAAAAGATGATTTGGCATATGATTTCAGCGTAAGTTGGAACATATGCAAAATATGATTTGGCATATGATTTGGACGTAAACTGGAATATATGTGAATATGAATTTGGGCATAACTTGTGCTGAAATATGCGAATATGAACTAGGGACATAAATTATATGTGAATACGGATTTGAGCATTATATATATATACACACATATATATATATATATATCTTGATTTATTACATGGAAAAGGGGGCATATTGTGCATAATGAAATATGAATTAAAAAGGGGCATGAAAACTATATTTGGAATAGGGAAATTTATTAATATGAATATGCCTAAAATAATGGAACTATAGTAACGCTTATATACGATTGCACTTGTGGAATAAGTCTGCCGGAGCCGCCCGGCATATCCAGTGACCACCAGTGGTTAATCTAATGTGAGGGGTCTAATGCATAACAGCACCATGACTTGAGGTTAAGTCTAAACTTGTGGTTTAAGTCTGCCCAGAGCCGCCCGGCATATCCAGCATCCACAAGAGGTTGACTTAATGTGAGAGGTCTGGGGTATTAACATGTATGAACAGAAAAGATAAGATGTTTAGGCTTGTCCTAGGGACAAGTGAAATTATAACTTAGGTTATAATAAATGGAAAAGGGAATAGACTAACTTATGTAAGGGGATAATGTAATGACCCAGATTTTTGGTCAATTTATTTTAAATATTTAATATGGTTTTAAATATTGAATTTATAATATAAATGGTATTTTATTGGGTTATCGATCAAATAATCGAAATACGATTTATTTTTATAATCATCGAAATACGAGAACTAAAATAATTCAATTCGAAGATAAAACTGAATCGAAATGGTTCGGATGATCAATATATATTCTATTTGAATATAAACGACGATAATAGCGATTTATTGTTGAAGAATTTATTTGTTTTTGAATTTAAATTATATTATATTAATTTATTTTGGTTATTTATATTTACGTTCAAATTAAATTGTATAATCTATTTCGTTGAATTCAAAATAGCGTTATAACATTATAACGACGGTCGGTACGCTAAAATAGCGGTTAACAATTTTTAATTGTGAACCCCGAGATATTTGATTTTGGATAGGATCGAAATCAAATCGATATCTGTTTAAAAATAAATAAAAATCTCTTTATTTCAAATCGCATTAAATAGAAATCAAATTGAAATTTATTACACTGTACATTACCCTACTATTCCTTCCTCCTGAAGTAATCCCTCTACTATAAATTGTGACGCGCTTCCTTCTTTTTCTCCATTTTTGTTGTTCAGGCAAAGTTAAATGGAAGGCTTCAATGTAAATTAAAATGGCTGCTTCACTTATAAACCGCACCTCTCACCCCTCTTTTCTCTTTAAATTCTGTTCAGCTAAAACGAAATTTAACTTCATCTTTCTGATTCACTCCATCCTTCTGCAAATCGAAGAACAACCGAGCCTCAAAATCAAACAAAGCCGCACCTAAATTCCTCGAATCAAATCGAAGACCACGGTCAATACAAGACTCGACGAGCTTGAGGAATCAAGGGCCGCGATGTATGGATCCGAAAGGAAGTTCGAAGGAGGTTGTCGATGCTTACTGGAAGGATGGTGCGAGTCATCTGTGGTGAGGTTGGGACGATGTAGCTCGAGGTGAGGAGTTTCCAGACCATTTTAGTTCGCTTGTTTTGGGTGCGCAATAGTTAATGTCGGGATTTCAATTTACAGTATTTTTCAAACTCGCGATAGCAGATCTGGGCGTGCGAATTCTGAAGGATTTCGAAGCACAGAAAAACTGGAGTACGAAGGGGCTGTGGCACTTGCGAGATCTGGAAGCTCGAACGCTGAAACTCGAGCAAGGCCAAAGGTTTTTTGTTGATTCAGGAGGGGGTATCCGCGAATTGGAATCGTGAATTGGAGGGGGGTCGGCCTGGAAAACAACGCGATCACAGGGAGGTTCAGGAAGAAGGGCGATCATGTCTGTTTAGTAAAGGAAATAGAGATGCTTGCAAAGCTTCGATGAATTGTCATAATGGAGGATAGCGGTTTTAGGGGTTGATGAAGTGAAGAGAATGGATTTAGGTAATTTAATAAATATTTTAGTTAATAATTTATTTATTTAGTTAGTCTAGTTTAGTTAAAGAATTAATTAGTGTGTCATAAATATAAATAGAGAATTAGTTTGTCATTTATTTAAAGAAAATTAATTTATAAAATCAGTTTATATAAAGAAATTAATTGGTATAGAAATAAAATCCATAGACTAATAGTTGAGTATGCAAATTAATGTTCAACTTGGTTAATTAAAATATATAGGAAAATTAGTTATTCGTTTAAATAGTAAATTTAAATGAATAGATGTTTAACCTGTAAATTTAAATAAAATTATCGTAGGTACACGATAAAATTCATTCGAGGCGATTCGAAGGAGTAAGATTTGAATTTCACAGGATATTCGGCAAAGGAAAATCTCGGTGAGTAAATCTCACTCACCTTTATTTATAATTATTTTTATCAGTTAAAAATAATTGTTTGTTGCTTGTTTGAATGCTCTAGTTGTTTTAAATATATTGGTTTGGTGGTTGGATTCCCGCAGTATTATTAGCGGATGCCCGCAGTATCATTAGCGGATGACCCTACGCCCACGTATATAAGTGGATCCCCTTTTATACCGCGATATCCAGCCTTGAAGCAGGATGTGTATTATTTCTGTTGACTAACGTTTGTGGATGCAGGAAAACCCGTTGGAGGAGTCCAACTGGATTCCTCAAAAATATATTATCTGTTTGTTTGTTTGCTTGATTTCATATATTCATAAAAGACGTGTTAAAAATCAAATGATTGAAAATTGGATGATTTGTTTGTTTGGTGTTTAAATATCATTGGGCCCAAATATTGATATTCAAAAAAATCATGGAAATGAATTTCACAAATTTAAAAGGGAATTCTATTTTTTTTCTAAAATTGAATTTGAAATTTCAAATAAGGAATTTAAATAGAATTTGAATATGAGAAATTCAAATAGAATTTTGAATATCGAAAGTCAAATGGAATTTGAATAAAGAAATTTTGAATGTGGAATTTGAAAATAGAATTTCAAATAGAATTTGAAATGGGAATTTGAATATAGAATAGAGTTGAAATGGGAATTGGAATATATAATCCAAATGGCGTTTGGAAATAGATTTGAATATAGAAATTCAAGTGAAGTTTGAAAATAGATTTGAATATAGAAATTCAATCGAAGTTTGAAAATAGATTTGAATAGAAATTCAAATGGAGATTGAAAAGGAATTTGAATACAGAATTCAAAATAGAAGTGAAATGGAATTCGAATATATAATTTCAAAATGGAAGTGAAATAGATCAGAAATGTTATGTTGAAATGGATTTGATATATATAAAATATATCAGAATCGAGTTGAATTTATATAAACGAAGTTTTAAAACATTTATATATATATAAATATAATTAATTAAAACGAACTCGCTGCAGTGCTGCAGTTCGTAAATTGGCGATTCGAACTTCAATTGAATGTACAGGACTCAATTGAAGTCGGAATTCTTTGAAACAAGAAACGCTAGGACCGATTTGATAATAGTTTTCTAATACAGGAGGAAAACCTGGATTTCGTCGAATATATTTTAAGTTATATCAAAATCAAATTATTAGAAAAACAGCGCAATAACCATTTAAAAACCATAACGATTTATTTAATTTTATAAAAGGATTTTAAGCGAATAAAATCCGAATTTCTATTTGGAAATTTCAGATTTGAGTTATAAATTATATATGAACTCAAGTGGAGTAATGAATATGATTTTTGAAACAGAAATCAGATTTTTGACTTGTTGAATAGAATTTACTAATTTGAATAGTAATTAGTTAATGAGATCTTGAAATGATATTGGGCTTTGAATAAGTGAATTCGATTTGGAAATTTATATTCGAAATCGAAAAGGAAACTAGAATTGAAATTGAAATTCAATTTGGTTATGAGCAAGTTAAATATTTTATTTGAAAATGTTATGTTCAAACAAAGAAGTGAAATAGACGAAATAGCTAATTAAAGAATAAACGAGCGGAACTAAATTCAAACGGTTAGATAGTGTTGAATTGAACTGAAAACAGGTGAGCATGTGTTAGACAGGTATGGGATGAAGTATATGAAGATTTTAATTTATGTGCCCGACATAAAGGTACATGTTTAAAATTCATATATGAGATTTCATGCGCCGTATCGGCAAGCCGCTTGGCTTTTCCTTTTTCTTTGGATTGGTAAGGGCCATGGGAGGCTATTTGAAATATCCCGAAGCTCCCGGTCCAAGGGAGGTTATGGCGAATTTTTCCGGGAATTTAAGGAGTTAGAATATTTTTAAAGAAAAAATTGATAGTTAGAAATCAATATATCGATATATATAGAATTCGATAAGGAAGCGAAATCAAAAATAGAATATTGTAAACAAAAAGGGAAATCTATAAACTAGAAATAGAAAGCGAACTATATACATATTTTAAAAATGAATAATGGGGTTTTATAGTGTGTTTATTCGAGGGAAGTGGTTTTGTCTGTTTTGAAGTTGAGGATGTTTTCAGTCAAGGTCTGAGAGGTAATTTTACCCCAACTTGATTGATTTCATCTTTAATTGATAAATAGCAGGATCCAGTCTCGAAAAAAAGTATTTGAAAAAGAATTAGTTGAATAAAATATTTTGGGTTGTTGTAACGATGTTTTACTCAGTAGTCGTTTCAATCCAAGTGATGGAATTATAGTAAATATTCCCTGGGTATAATTAAAGTAGTCGGGAAAGAAATAAGTGATTGAAATGTTTTCGACTGCGAATAGAATATATTTTCTAAGCGTAGAAAATAATAGAAGGCGAGATATAGGAATGTTTTTCCAAAGAATGTAAGAGACCGTGATGATAATTGAAAATATTTGTTTAACAGTAAATGGAAGGATGATTTAATTAATGAATAGTATTCAAGGGGCCCAGTGAATGTTTGATTGTTTTGAATGGATGTTTGTTTATTTTTCTTCGATAGTTAAATAACCGACTATCGAAGTATTTGCCAATATCGTTGTCAATATGGAGAGACCGGTTGGATTATTATCCGTGAACCACTCTGTATTGGCAGTAGCATTGCGAATAAGATTATATGAAGATAATCGAAGACGGTGTGAAGTGCAAGGGCTTTTTCTATAAATAGAAATTGTGCCTTCGGTTTCGTTCAATCCCAGAACGAACGTAAATGGATGAATGTCTGACAAAGTATTTCCAATGATCTAATGGGTTTGTCTGTATAAATATATATAGTTGCAACGGATTTATTCCCTTAGCATAACATCCAGAATATTTGTGCAAATCAATTAGTGATTAACGAATCTGACAATGTGGCATTCAAAGTGATTGTGCTATCAATGAATAGAAAGTGAGCGTAGCCTCAGGCCTCAACAACCGGGAAATGACAAAAATAGGACAGGCAGCATGGCTATGTGGGTCGCTCCCATTAGGATGTATAATCACCTATCTAGAGATTCATTTAATTTCTTATTCTATTCGATGCTGTCCCTGTCAGGAAACGGTTGCTGATCCCAACCGTTGGTGATATACATTCGATACACTCAAGCGAAATGAGTGGTCGGTCATGTGTGGGCCGGGTTGCAAGACATTCTTGTTGAACCCAGATGTATTCGCCTCTAGAGATACATCATCGGAAGGTGGTTCCATACCTTGTCATAGTTGGAATCCAATCTCCAATAAGCGCCATAGGGTTTTTGATTTTATACTATATATGTGGAGCGTGAGATGCAAGCGTTCTGCTATTTCGTTATTTATTTGATGTAGACACTATTATAATATCACTGGATTTTCGTATCAAAGTGTTTTGGGTTATAGTAAGATAAAAACCGTCCATGTTTATGTGTGGGCTGGTCTTACTATTATTCTTTCTTTCGAAAGGATTTTGAAAGTTAAACAAATGTTTGGAGTTTACTCACACCAGTCCCATGACTGGCCCAGAGTTTATTTTGTTTGTTTTCCCTAAACTCTTGGGTGCCCAAATTTGTACGGGCAGTCAAGTAGTCAGATTTTACAGATTTATTTGGAGGAGCTGGAAGCAGGAGGCTTCACCAGTTAGCTATAGACTATCATATATTCCGCTGTGTACTATGTTGTATCTGGAAATAGGTGTTTATAAATGTTCCAGGAATAAATGTTGTGCTCTGATGATGGTATGTATATAAAGTTACTGATTTGTATTTCAAAAGTTATGTTATAAAATATATTTTATCCGTTCTGTTGTGAGATTTGTCTTCTTCATTTTCTTCTATTCTAATATTTCTTTCTTTCTATTTCTCATCCTCTAACTTCTTTCTAATAATGATTCATATTTTCGTGCAATTTGGGTTGGACGTGTGGTGTTATTAGTCAACTCATATAGTATGGATTTGCGGGCCATTACAGTTGGTATCAGAGCTTAGGTTGAGCGAATACCTAGGCTTTGGTGGGATGTGCTCATTAGAGATAGGGTCAGTAGTACCCTAGAATGAGTTGAGTGTATATATATACGAGAGAGCGTATTTGTAAATTGACATAAAAGTTGTTTTATATTGTGTTGCCTAGTCTGTTGAGTGGTTTATGAATTCTGATCGAATTGTGGGACACCACGAAGTCGATAGGAATTTCTAAACACTTAAACAGAAGATTGAACACGATATTGTTTTTAAAGTGGGTAAATGAAATTATTTTACCCAATATTCTATTTTGATATAGAAAGAATAATTTTCTGAAATTATTATATTATATAGATGTGTTAGATGTTGATATTATAATCGAATAAGATTATAAAATTGGAATGGTTAGAAATAACCAAAAATATAATTTGCATATGAATGAGAATACAATAAAGTATTGGAGTTGAATTCAACATAGAATTGGGAAATTAAATCCTGGGAAATGGGAAAATATTTTCTGAAGTATATTAAAATAATATAGCTTTATTTGAAAGGGATTTTTGAATAAAAATCATTTTTGAATGGATTTTGAAATAGATAAAGCACTGAACTCACTTCAGTAGCTGGAAAATAATTCATATGATGGTCACGACATCATAAGTGTTCATTTTCGAGTACTAAGTGATGAATTGCTACTGTAGACAAGTTTTTGATGGAAATTTGTTTTGAAAGAAAATAAGTGGTTTGAAAATTCAAATGTTTTGAATTTGAAATGAAAATAAATATAAATGTATATATTTATGTGATTTCAGAAGGATTCGAAAGGAAAACTAAGGAATTTGAATTCTGAAGTTTAAATTTAACTAAAGCAAGTCAAATGGATCGAGGTAAATAAATTAATGAAATTCAATTTGAATAAGATTGAATGAAATTTGAATTGGGTATAAATCATTTACATTAAATGTGTGCAAACCAAAAGTTTTGGTGGAATTAAATTTGTTGAAATATGAGGAGTTGAGTTTCAACATAAGTGAGATTTTGAAAAGTAATGGATTTGTACCATTTTCCTACCTTAGCAATTTCGAGGACGAAATTATTTTAAGGGGGGAAGAATGTAACGACACGGATTTTTGGTCAATTTATTTTAAATATTTAATATGGTTTTAAATATTGAATGTATAATATAAATGGTATTTTATTGGGTTATCGATCAAATAATCGAAATACGATTTATTTTTATAATAATCGAAATACGAGAACTGAAATAATTCAATTCGAAGATAAAACTGAATCGAAATGGTTCAGATGATCAATATATATTCTATTTGAATATAAACGACAATAATAGCGATTTATTATTGAAGAATTTATTTGTTTTTGAATTTAAATTATATTATATTAATTTATTTTGGATATTTATATTTACGTTCAAATTAAATTGTATAATCTATTTCGTTGAATTCAAAATAGCGTTATAACATTATAACGACGGCCGGTACGCTAAAATAGCGGTCCACGATTTTTAATTGTGAACCTCGAGATATTTGATTTTGGATAGGATCGAAATCAAATCGATATCTGTTTAAAAAGAAATAAAAATCTCTTTATTTCAAATCGCATTAAATAGAAATCAAATCGAAATTTATTACACTGTACCTTACCCTACTATTCCTTCCTCCTAAAGTAATCCCTCTACTATAAATTGTGACGCGCTTCCTTCTTTTTCTCCATTTTTGTTGTTCAGGCAAAGTTAAATGGAAGGCTTCAATGTAAATTAAAATGGCTGCTTCACTTATAAACCGCACCTCT
Organism: Allium sativum; assembly: GCA_030737875.1. Taxonomy (NCBI): domain Eukaryota; kingdom Viridiplantae; phylum Streptophyta; class Magnoliopsida; order Asparagales; family Amaryllidaceae; genus Allium; species Allium sativum. The sequence goes on from CM060912.1 coordinate 159,226,459, forward strand.
CACCCCTCTTTTCTCTTTAAATTCTGTTCAGCTAAAACGAAATTTAACTTCATCTTTCTGATTCACTCCATCCTTCTGCAAATCGAAGAACAACCGAGCCTCAAAATCAAACAAAGCCGCACCTAAATTCCTCGAATCAAATCGAAGACCACGGTCAATCCAAGACTCGACGAGCTCGAGGAATGAAGGGTCGCGATGTATGGATCCGAAAGGAAGTTCGAAGGAGGTTGTCGATGCTTACTGGAAGGATGGTGCGAGTCATCTGTGGTGAGGTTGGGACGATGTAGCTCGAGGTGAGGAGTTTCCAGACCATTTTAGTTCGCTTGTTTTGGGTGCACAATAGTTAATGTCGGGATTTCAATTTACAGTATTTTTCAAACTCACGATAGCATATCTGGGCGTGCGAATTCTAAAGGATTTCAAAGCACAGAAAAACTGGAGTACGAAGGGGCCGTGGCACTTGCGAGATCTGGAAGCTCGAACGCTGAAACTCGAGCAAGGCCAAAGGTTTTTCGTTGATTCAGGAGGGGGGATCCGCGAATTGGAATCGTGAATTGGAGGGGCTCGGCCTGGAAAACAACGCGATCACAGGGAGGTTCAGGAAGAATGTGACGGCAAGGAACTTCGCTCGGTCCGAACCAGTCGCTAAACCGACCCAGACCGTTCGAAACGCCCTATCGTTTGAGAACACGACAAAACAGAACGCATACAGAAGAACATTTCATTGTATATTACAACAATGCATCAGATTACAAGAATATACAGAGTATAAATGAATATTACACAGAAATATCAGAGATTTAAATTACATTTAAATACATAGCAGCGGAAAATAATACAATACACAACTAGAATGAGATATACGGATACAAAGCTTTCCGGATATCGTTCCAGCTGTAAACCAGGATCCTGTGAATATAAATCTGCAAAACCAAAACTACTAGCTGCCCGTGTCGAAAATAGGGGCACCCAGAGTTTAGGTTAAAACAATAAACTCCAGGTCAGTCATGTGACTGGTGTGAGAACTAAAACAGTTATTAATCTTTATTTCAAATCATTAGGTAAATCAAGGGACCACGCCGTATAACACGGAACGGGTTTCCTCCCAAGAATACCAGTGCATAAAACCAACAGCGCAATGCTAAATAAAGAAAAATGAAGCTGTTATAAGACCCAGGTCCCATCACACAATGCAACGCAGTCGAGGATAGGGTTTTCCCTTATAACAGCCAAAGAATGCTTGATACGTTTAAAACAAATCATTTGATACTATTATAAGTGCATAGTATATAAAACACTTCAAATCATAAGTATCAATCATAGGCGGCATGAGCGCCCCATCCCACTATGTCGCCATATATAGGATATACAATCAAAACCGCAAAGTCTCGTATTTGGAAATTGGGTTTCCATCTATGAACCGAGGCAAAAGATAGTCCTCAACCGATTCGAGACAATCTAGCCCATGTCTCAGGCAAGCGCGCAGGCAAGCCTTGGATCGTCAGGGCCGGTCCACACGGAGTGGATTATTATGCCTGAACAATACGTCTCCCCACCCTATGGGGTGTAAGTCTGGTCCGTCAGCCGACCAGAATGCATTCGGCCGAAACCGATATAACCGAGGCGCCTCGCAACAGCAACAACCACATAAGTCAAACTCGTCAGGGCGTGTAAAACCACTGACGCCACTTCTAGCTAGAAAGAAACGCAAGTCCTCCCTGAGGTCCGTCTCCCGTTTTTGGTTCATACCTGGTGTGAAACACGCGAGGTAAACGTTACACAAAGCTACGCCACAAAGGCCGTGCTTTGATCATCACCACAAGACTTTGCTTTTCAACAGAAGCCTTGATCATTTGCATCTTAGCATGCCACACAGGCAAACCATCCTATGCAACCGATATCAGTCACACAGAATGAAATCCGATGTCAGACACACAGTCCATTTACAAGTCCGTTCTGGGTCTGAACGAAACCGGAGGCACCTAGTACCCCGCATATCCATCGATCTCCAAGTACGTCTGGACGATCACTAACTGTTTCCATCTTCTTGGGTGTACAGCCCAATCAAGATCATCAGTTATCACCCAAACGACGTGAAGACTTCCGGTCTTCGACCATCGTCTTCATCTTCGACTTATCGTCGTATCAGTTATTCAGAATGGGATAAACCCGGTCTTTCCGAATAACTCGCGTATATTTTAAGTAAGTGTTACACAAACACAACATACGCCTCATTCCAGTTCATTAGTCACTAACCGTAAATTAATCAAGAGAATAATTCCCCAAATATTAACCCCGAAGGCCGAAACCAACATCAGATCAATATCCAGAAAACCATTCTGCTTGGCTAACCGACAGTTAGTTTCTAAATTTCACGTTCAAATCTAATTAAAGATTTAACTATCGCCTGGAGCAAAACTGGTGATACTCCATTCTCGATCCTTTCAATCTAATTAAAGATTCATTAAAACTCCACTTAGTTTTAATCATTATCTGGGTTAAAGAATCAGTGTCATTTAAAAACACGATTCACGATAAACCCAAAATCACATTCCATTAATTATCGGGTTAAAGAACAAGTGTTATTTAAAACACTATTCACGATAAACCCAAAAATCAATACCAATTCAATTCCAATTAAATATCATTTAATTGGTACACTTCATTAAATCTAAATAAAAAGATTTAATCTTTTCTCAACTGGGTTCAAGAACAGTGTTAGTGAAGACACCATTCACGACAAACCCAAATCACATTCGATTAATTATCGGGTTAAAGAACAAGTGTTATTTAAAACACTGTTCACGATAAACCCAAAAATCAATATCAATTCAATTCCAATTAAATATCATTTAATTGGTACACTTCATTAAATCTAAATAAAAAGATTTAATCTTTTCTCAACTGGGTTCAAGAACAGTGTTAGTGAAGACACCATTCACGACAAACCCAAATCACATTCGATTAATTATCGGGTTAAAGAACAAGTGTTATTTAAAACACTGTTCACGATAAACCCAAAAATCAATACCAATTCAATTCCAATTAAATATCATTTAATTGGTACACTTCATTAAATCTAAATAAAAAGATTTAATCTTTTCTCAACTGGGTTCAAGAACAGTGTTAGTGAAGACACCATTCACGACAAACCCAAATCACATTCGATATTCAATACAAGGCTCTGAATAGAAACTATATCGGCCTATATTCAATATCAAATTCTACGATTAACAAATGTCGTATTGGAAATAACGATATACATATATATCTTTCAAATTTCCATAACAACACCTGTAATATCACGAATTCCAACATCGAAATATTCCGAAGACAATTTCGATTCAAATCCACTCCAATGCAATCATTGGAAATTTTGGTTATTTTCAAAACCATTTCAAATTCAATTTATTTATTTAAAAATAAATAGAATTATAATTCTAGTTCAAAACTAGTTCATTTCGATAAAAATCTATTTTTATCTTTTCAAATATGGAGTTTTTCATCCCAAACTTTCACAAATCATTTCTTATGATTTTACACAAATTATTACTATTTTTAATAATTTTATCAAGGCCCGTACGGTCGATTTCCATTAACGGCCATCGAACTGCACTTACAGCGACCTTTTTCGAATTTGATTTGGACGTATCTCCAAATCCAACCGTTAGATTTCAAATTTCTAACATTCATTAGAAAGCTCTTTTCGATACGAACCCAACGGTTCCGGTTTTAGGAGAATCCGACGGTCGGATCTCCCGTAATGTCCGTTTGAAACAAATGGTCGAAATTCGCGAACTGCCGCAGCGCGGCGCGTTCTATTCAGGCCATTATATTATATATATAATATATATTTCGTCGATTACTATTTAAAACGAATTATATAAATGGTTTTAAATTCGTTTCAAAAGCAATTTCAACTTCCTTTTCAATTCAAATCAAAATTGAATTCTTCTTTATAAATTCGTTTCAAAATTCATTTCTATTCAATTCAAATTTCAATTCAATTTGAATTCATTTCAATTCGCTTTCAATTCAATTCGAATTCGTTTTCAATTCAATTCATTTCGAAATCGTTTTCAATTCAATTCATTTCGAAATCGTTTTCAATTCAATTCATTTCGAAATCGTTTTCAATTCAATTCATTTCGAAATCGTTTTCAATTCAATTCATTTCGAAATCGTTTTCAATTCAATTCATTTCGAAATCGTTTTCAATTCAATTCATTTCGAAATCGTTTTCAATTCAATTCATTTCAAAATATTCGATTTCGAAATCACGTTTCAATATTCATTTTAAAATGAATAAAATCGATATAAATATCGTTCACGTCAAAATGGCGTCAATCTAATCCTCACGGCTTCACATATTTCTATTTTCAAATATTCTATTTCAAATATTTCTATTTCAAATATTTCTATTTCAAATATTTCTATTTCAAATATTTCTATTTCAAATATTTCTTTTTTTCTCGAAACTGGAATGAGGCCCAATCAATTACCATATAATGTTAATTATATGGATTTTCTACAACACATGTATATATCAACAACGATGAATAATCAACCATCAACCAAAGTGCACTACACTGTATAAGCATCAAATATAGACATTTAACGCTTATAGCAGCTTGTCAATCAATCGATCGACATATTTAATAAATCAGGATGAGTGAACTTCAAATTTCATCCTAACACCCGTGTGGGGTTTCAAACAATCAAACACATATTTTATTTGTGCAGTTAGGCGATGTGTAAAATTTATCGACCCAATCAACGTCATTCAAATAGGTGTACATAAACAAACCGTCTGGTTTGTAAATGAATATTTATTTATTCACATTCACGTTAAAAATTATATTTTTAACGATAACACATTTTATTTTAACATATGAATTTATATTCAGTTCATTCGTTAAATAAAATGCTATTTTTATTTTTCTAACTTATTTTAGAAAATTTCGGCGGCATAACGGCACGATACTAGAAACGGGACAAGGCCTAGCCTTATCCCCGGTCTAGTGAAGGCCCACGCCATTCACACATCAATCAAATCAATTCGTTATGCAAACCACAAACTTTGGAGTAAGGGTCTAACCTAGCCTTACTCCTTCGCCTTATAACGGCGCACGTCTAATCCTAACCAATTTATCGATTCGATTTTTCACACCACAAACCACATTCAAACCAATATCACAATCAATCACCAAACAGTCAAACAAACAAGTCCATGGTCTGTGGACGGGTGTCGGGTGCTACTAAGCACCGTCTGCATCCTAGTATATATATAACTAGAAAAATAAATTGAAAGGTGAGGAATTCTCACTTATAGCTATCCTAGCTCCACGGCTCTTCATTTGCAGAAGTCTTCGTCGTTTCGCCATTTTTGTCACCTTCGTTGTCCGCTTTCACTACATATGTAAAAATCGAATTTTTACTATGTTATTCAATAAATATAAAAATCGAATTTCCATTTCAAAGTTCAATATATAAAAATCGAATTTTTATTTCAAAGTTCAATATATAAAAATCGAATTTTTATTTCAAAGTTCAATATATAAAAATCGAATTTTTATTTCAAAGTTCAATATATAAAAATCGAATTTTTATTTCAAAGTTCAATATATAAAAATCGAATTTTTATTTCAAAGTTCAATATATAAAAATCGAATTTTTATTTCAAAGTTCAATATATAAAAATCGAATTTTTATTTCAAAGTTCAATATATAAAAATCGAATTTTTATTTCAAAGTTCAATATATAAAAATCGAATTTTTATTTCAAAGTTCAATATATAAAAATCGAATTTTTATTTCAAAGTTCAATATATAAAAATCGAATTTTTATTTCAAAGTTTAATAGATAAAAATCGAATTTTTAGTTCGAAGTTCAATAGATAAAAATCGAATTTTTAGTTCGAAGTTCAATAGATAAAAATCGAATTTTTATTTCAAAGTTCAATAGATAAAAATCGAATTTTTAGTTCGAAGTTTAATAGATAAAAATCGAATTTTTAGTTCGAAGTTTAATAGATAAAAATCGAATTTTTAGTTCGAAGTTTAATAAATAAAAAACCTATTTTTAATTCTAAAAATCCCAACTTTATACATCTTAAAAATCCTTTCTTTATATTTTAAAAACATCGCTAACTTTATTTTCAAAAACAACTCATGTCTTGTATTTCAAAAATAATGATATACATATATAAAAGTTAACCAAAAATCAAATCTTTTCGCTTGTTAACAAAATCAATTTCTAAACTTTTCTAAAAAGATATATATATATAAGAAAACTGATTTTATAAATAATGTCATATTAAAAATGCTCACTGTTTTTTTTCTATTTAACTAAAATCAGTTTTTCAATTTTTAATAAAACAGTTTTTAAACATTAATAAAATTTACAGATAAAAGAAAATAAACAAATAAAACAAAACTAAACTTACAGTCTTTGGTCAACAGAGGATAGGGAGAGGGGAGCGAGCATCGGAGGTCGGCGGTGGGCAGCCGCGAGGCGACAGTGGCTTGGGGGCTAGGGTTTCGATTTGCGGTGGTTTGCTGGGCGTGGCGATTTGGGGTTGGGGTCCAGGGGTCGCGAGGCTCGAGCGGGGTTCATCAGAGGATGGGCGCGAGGGGGAGGTGGACTCGGCGGAGGCGGCGGTCGGCTCTGGCAAAGGGTGGCGCCGACAGGAGGAGGGAGGCGCGATTTTCTTTGGGGGTTTTTTTTTTATTTATTTTTATTCGATCTGCAGAAGGGGGGGGGCCAACGTATAAAAGGGAAAGAAGATATATATTTTTTTTTTTTTATTATTATTATTATTTTAATTATTTTATTCGAAAAAAGGTTGACCTTTAAATACGAACTCGAAACGAGGCCCACCGCCTGTCGTCCATAGCGTTTCACCCCCATTCCGAACACAATGGGACATGTATCGCAAGCTGATTTGACCGTTTCGATCAGTTTCCTTTGAATTTACATTTAAATCACTATATTGAATTTTAAACGTACATTTCAAATTACCGGGGTCACATACTAACTAGAAAAATTGCAGAAAAATATTTTCTAGCTTCGTATTGACGATACGGTCCTAACAAAACTAGTTTCGTCGAATTCTGAGACCGTTAGAAAAATGGCCAATTTCCAGTCGATTAAAATCAACTGAAACAGGTCAAACGCGTTTTCCTTTGCCACGCTCACATATTGATTCGAAAAATTATGAAATTTGGAATTTAGCAATAACTTGGCACTGCGGATCCAACAAAACTGGTTTCGTCGAAATCCGAGGTCGTTTGCAAAATGTCCATTTTTAAGGGCCTGAATTCCATAGCGACTATTCAGAATTTTCAACTGGACATATCTTTTGATTCCCGATATGAAATCTTGATTTTTCGGATTCGCTGGAAAGATATTCACTATTAGATTCCATTATTTTTGGTTTCACTAAAATCCGGATTGTTTTGCACCCGGTACATTCAATTGAAGTTTGAAATCGAATTATCGAACTACCGCGCCATTTTCAATTCTATTTATAATTATATATAATTATTTATATTCTAACGACGACGCGTATAATATATACGTTCGAATTATATTCAAAATAAATTTATTGTCGATATTATTTAAAATAATTCATTTTAAATAATCAAAATTCGCTAAAATTGCCAAAATAAAATTTTCAAACTGGCCCAGATTTTCCGGGTTGTTACAATCTCCCCCACTTAAAACTTTTCGTCCTCGAAAAGGAACAAAGTCGAAAGTGGTTTGATTATTCAGCTCTACGTTCGATTTGGCTTCCATTCTCCAACTTTTCAGTTTCTGAGAACTTCTAAAATTTCAAAAATTTGGCTAACACCCTAAATTTTCGAAAAATTTCGCCATAACCTCCCCTGCAATGGGAGCATCGGGGAATTTCAAATAGCTTCCCCGGTCCTTCAGATCTCAAAAAGAAAAAGAAAAAGCCAAGCGGCTAGCCAATAGGCTCACAAAATCATCATCACCCAAACAAAACAGGAAATTATGTAGTAAACATGTACCTATTTGTCGGGCAAACAAATTTTATTCTCTGGCTCTAGCCTCCTTGCTATGACCTGTTCCAAAAGATATACATGTATGCAAGCAAATGCGACCAATTTTCAATATAAGTCAATATATGATTCAATCAGGCTAATTGGTTAAAAATTATCAAACAATTCAACAAACAACACAAACATCAATCAATTAGTGAATTAGAGTTTCAAATTCATAATTTTGATACATATACAAAAATCATGTTTTTGATGCCAATTCACAACAATGTATTCTAGCTATATATAAGTTTTGGGTTCTCACACCAGCCTAATGGAAATATATAGAAAATCACACCTTCGAGACACGAACATAAATACCGATGATGCACGTGCTATCATCAGTACCTTCTCCGGGCGACTAGAGTGTGATTCTATATCTATCCAATATATTAAAACTTCGAATACACGCGGATCAGACGTATACGCAAAATCTATATATACTGGATTGTCCAACTCAATATAAATAGAAAATCAAATACGAATGATTGATTTAAATTTTCAAAACAAAATTTGTTTTCACTTGAAAAAAATATACTCTTCACACTCGTTCTAGGATACTACTGATCCCATCTCTAACGAGTCATTCTAATTGGATATTACTAATCCAATATCTGATGAATTCTTTCGTATGGTTCTAATGTGCCTTGTTCTCTGAGCTTTGTAAACCAAAGCTCTGATACCAAATGTGACGGCAAGGAACTTCGCTCGGTCCGAACCAGTCGCTAAACCGACCCAGACCGTTCGAAACGCCCTATCGTTTGAGAACACGACAAAACAGAACGCATACAGAAGAACATTTCATTGTATATTACAACAATGCATCAGATTACAAGAATATACAGAGTATAAATGAATATTACACAGAAATATCAGAGATTTAAATTACATTTAAATACATAGCAGCGGAAAATAATACAATACACAACTAGAATGAGATATACGGATACAAAGCTTTCCGGATATCGTTCCAGCTGTAAACCAGGATCCTGTGAATATAAATCTGCAAAACCAAAACTACTAGCTGCCCGTGTCGAAAATAGGGGCACCCAGAGTTTAGGTTAAAACAATAAACTCCAGGTCAGTCATGTGACTGGTGTGAGAACTAAAACAGTTATTAATCTTTATTTCAAATCATTAGGTAAATCAAGGGACCACGCCGTATAACACGGAACGGGTTTCCTCCCAAGAATACCAGTGCATAAAACCAACAGCGCAATGCTAAATAAAGAAAAATGAAGCTGTTATAAGACCCAGGTCCCATCACACAATGCAACGCAGTCGAGGATAGGGTTTTCCCTTATAACAGCCAAAGAATGCTTGATACGTTTAAAACAAATCATTTGATACTATTATAAGTGCATAGTATATAAAACACTTCAAATCATAAGTATCAATCATAGGCGGCATGAGCGCCCCATCCCACTATGTCGCCATATATAGGATATACAATCAAAACCGCAAAGTCTCGTATTTGGAAATTGGGTTTCCATCTATGAACCGAGGCAAAAGATAGTCCTCAACCGATTCGAGACAATCTAGCCCATGTCTCAGGCAAGCGCGCAGGCAAGCCTTGGATCGTCAGGGCCGGTCCACACGGAGTGGATTATTATGCCTGAACAATACGTCTCCCCACCCTATGGGGTGTAAGTCTGGTCCGTCAGCCGACCAGAATGCATTCGGCCGAAACCGATATAACCGAGGCGCCTCGCAACAGCAACAACCACATAAGTCAAACTCGTCAGGGCGTGTAAAACCACTGACGCCACTTCTAGCTAGAAAGAAACGCAAGTCCTCCCTGAGGTCCGTCTCCCGTTTTTGGTTCATACCTGGTGTGAAACACGCGAGGTAAACGTTACACAAAGCTACGCCACAAAGGCCGTGCTTTGATCATCACCACAAGACTTTGCTTTTCAACAGAAGCCTTGATCATTTGCATCTTAGCATGCCACACAGGCAAACCATCCTATGCAACCGATATCAGTCACACAGAATGAAATCCGATGTCAGACACACAGTCCATTTACAAGTCCGTTCTGGGTCTGAACGAAACCGGAGGCACCTAGTACCCCGCATATCCATCGATCTCCAAGTACGTCTGGACGATCACTAACTGTTTCCATCTTCTTGGGTGTACAGCCCAATCAAGATCATCAGTTATCACCCAAACGACGTGAAGACTTCCGGTCTTCGACCATCGTCTTCATCTTCGACTTATCGTCGTATCAGTTATTCAGAATGGGATAAACCCGGTCTTTCCGAATAACTCGCGTATATTTTAAGTAAGTGTTACACAAACACAACATACGCCTCATTCCAGTTCATTAGTCACTAACCGTAAATTAATCAAGAGAATAATTCCCCAAATATTAACCCCGAAGGCCGAAACCAACATCAGATCAATATCCAGAAAACCATTCTGCTTGGCTAACCGACAGTTAGTTTCTAAATTTCACGTTCAAATCTAATTAAAGATTTAACTATCGCCTGGAGCAAAACTGGTGATACTCCATTCTCGATCCTTTCAATCTAATTAAAGATTCATTAAAACTCCACTTAGTTTTAATCATTATCTGGGTTAAAGAATCAGTGTCATTTAAAAACACGATTCACGATAAACCCAAAATCACATTCCATTAATTATCGGGTTAAAGAACAAGTGTTATTTAAAACACTATTCACGATAAACCCAAAAATCAATACCAATTCAATTCCAATTAAATATCATTTAATTGGTACACTTCATTAAATCTAAATAAAAAGATTTAATCTTTTCTCAACTGGGTTCAAGAACAGTGTTAGTGAAGACACCATTCACGACAAACCCAAATCACATTCGATTAATTATCGGGTTAAAGAACAAGTGTTATTTAAAACACTGTTCACGATAAACCCAAAAATCAATATCAATTCAATTCCAATTAAATATCATTTAATTGGTACACTTCATTAAATCTAAATAAAAAGATTTAATCTTTTCTCAACTGGGTTCAAGAACAGTGTTAGTGAAGACACCATTCACGACAAACCCAAATCACATTCGATTAATTATCGGGTTAAAGAACAAGTGTTATTTAAAACACTGTTCACGATAAACCCAAAAATCAATACCAATTCAATTCCAATTAAATATCATTTAATTGGTACACTTCATTAAATCTAAATAAAAAGATTTAATCTTTTCTCAACTGGGTTCAAGAACAGTGTTAGTGAAGACACCATTCACGACAAACCCAAATCACATTCGATATTCAATACAAGGCTCTGAATAGAAACTATATCGGCCTATATTCAATATCAAATTCTACGATTAACAAATGTCGTATTGGAAATAACGATATACATATATATCTTTCAAATTTCCATAACAACACCTGTAATATCACGAATTCCAACATCGAAATATTCCGAAGACAATTTCGATTCAAATCCACTCCAATGCAATCATTGGAAATTTTGGTTATTTTCAAAACCATTTCAAATTCAATTTATTTATTTAAAAATAAATAGAATTATAATTCTAGTTCAAAACTAGTTCATTTCGATAAAAATCTATTTTTATCTTTTCAAATATGGAGTTTTTCATCCCAAACTTTCACAAATCATTTCTTATGATTTTACACAAATTATTACTATTTTTAATAATTTTATCAAGGCCCGTACGGTCGATTTCCATTAACGGCCATCGAACTGCACTTACAGCGACCTTTTTCGAATTTGATTTGGACGTATCTCCAAATCCAACCGTTAGATTTCAAATTTCTAACATTCATTAGAAAGCTCTTTTCGATACGAACCCAACGGTTCCGGTTTTAGGAGAATCCGACGGTCGGATCTCCCGTAATGTCCGTTTGAAACAAATGGTCGAAATTCGCGAACTGCCGCAGCGCGGCGCGTTCTATTCAGGCCATTATATTATATATATAATATATATTTCGTCGATTACTATTTAAAACGAATTATATAAATGGTTTTAAATTCGTTTCAAAAGCAATTTCAACTTCCTTTTCAATTCAAATCAAAATTGAATTCTTCTTTATAAATTCGTTTCAAAATTCATTTCTATTCAATTCAAATTTCAATTCAATTTGAATTCATTTCAATTCGCTTTCAATTCAATTCGAATTCGTTTTCAATTCAATTCATTTCGAAATCGTTTTCAATTCAATTCATTTCGAAATCGTTTTCAATTCAATTCATTTCGAAATCGTTTTCAATTCAATTCATTTCGAAATCGTTTTCAATTCAATTCATTTCGAAATCGTTTTCAATTCAATTCATTTCGAAATCGTTTTCAATTCAATTCATTTCGAAATCGTTTTCAATTCAATTCATTTCAAAATATTCGATTTCGAAATCACGTTTCAATATTCATTTTAAAATGAATAAAATCGATATAAATATCGTTCACGTCAAAATGGCGTCAATCTAATCCTCACGGCTTCACATATTTCTATTTTCAAATATTCTATTTCAAATATTTCTATTTCAAATATTTCTATTTCAAATATTTCTATTTCAAATATTTCTATTTCAAATATTTCTTTTTTTCTCGAAACTGGAATGAGGCCCAATCAATTACCATATAATGTTAATTATATGGATTTTCTACAACACATGTATATATCAACAACGATGAATAATCAACCATCAACCAAAGTGCACTACACTGTATAAGCATCAAATATAGACATTTAACGCTTATAGCAGCTTGTCAATCAATCGATCGACATATTTAATAAATCAGGATGAGTGAACTTCAAATTTCATCCTAACACCCGTGTGGGGTTTCAAACAATCAAACACATATTTTATTTGTGCAGTTAGGCGATGTGTAAAATTTATCGACCCAATCAACGTCATTCAAATAGGTGTACATAAACAAACCGTCTGGTTTGTAAATGAATATTTATTTATTCACATTCACGTTAAAAATTATATTTTTAACGATAACACATTTTATTTTAACATATGAATTTATATTCAGTTCATTCGTTAAATAAAATGCTATTTTTATTTTTCTAACTTATTTTAGAAAATTTCGGCGGCATAACGGCACGATACTAGAAACGGGACAAGGCCTAGCCTTATCCCCGGTCTAGTGAAGGCCCACGCCATTCACACATCAATCAAATCAATTCGTTATGCAAACCACAAACTTTGGAGTAAGGGTCTAACCTAGCCTTACTCCTTCGCCTTATAACGGCGCACGTCTAATCCTAACCAATTTATCGATTCGATTTTTCACACCACAAACCACATTCAAACCAATATCACAATCAATCACCAAACAGTCAAACAAACAAGTCCATGGTCTGTGGACGGGTGTCGGGTGCTACTAAGCACCGTCTGCATCCTAGTATATATATAACTAGAAAAATAAATTGAAAGGTGAGGAATTCTCACTTATAGCTATCCTAGCTCCACGGCTCTTCATTTGCAGAAGTCTTCGTCGTTTCGCCATTTTTGTCACCTTCGTTGTCCGCTTTCACTACATATGTAAAAATCGAATTTTTACTATGTTATTCAATAAATATAAAAATCGAATTTCCATTTCAAAGTTCAATATATAAAAATCGAATTTTTATTTCAAAGTTCAATATATAAAAATCGAATTTTTATTTCAAAGTTCAATATATAAAAATCGAATTTTTATTTCAAAGTTCAATATATAAAAATCGAATTTTTATTTCAAAGTTCAATATATAAAAATCGAATTTTTATTTCAAAGTTCAATATATAAAAATCGAATTTTTATTTCAAAGTTCAATATATAAAAATCGAATTTTTATTTCAAAGTTCAATATATAAAAATCGAATTTTTATTTCAAAGTTCAATATATAAAAATCGAATTTTTATTTCAAAGTTCAATATATAAAAATCGAATTTTTATTTCAAAGTTCAATATATAAAAATCGAATTTTTATTTCAAAGTTTAATAGATAAAAATCGAATTTTTAGTTCGAAGTTCAATAGATAAAAATCGAATTTTTAGTTCGAAGTTCAATAGATAAAAATCGAATTTTTATTTCAAAGTTCAATAGATAAAAATCGAATTTTTAGTTCGAAGTTTAATAGATAAAAATCGAATTTTTAGTTCGAAGTTTAATAGATAAAAATCGAATTTTTAGTTCGAAGTTTAATAAATAAAAAACCTATTTTTAATTCTAAAAATCCCAACTTTATACATCTTAAAAATCCTTTCTTTATATTTTAAAAACATCGCTAACTTTATTTTCAAAAACAACTCATGTCTTGTATTTCAAAAATAATGATATACATATATAAAAGTTAACCAAAAATCAAATCTTTTCGCTTGTTAACAAAATCAATTTCTAAACTTTTCTAAAAAGATATATATATATAAGAAAACTGATTTTATAAATAATGTCATATTAAAAATGCTCACTGTTTTTTTTCTATTTAACTAAAATCAGTTTTTCAATTTTTAATAAAACAGTTTTTAAACATTAATAAAATTTACAGATAAAAGAAAATAAACAAATAAAACAAAACTAAACTTACAGTCTTTGGTCAACAGAGGATAGGGAGAGGGGAGCGAGCATCGGAGGTCGGCGGTGGGCAGCCGCGAGGCGACAGTGGCTTGGGGGCTAGGGTTTCGATTTGCGGTGGTTTGCTGGGCGTGGCGATTTGGGGTTGGGGTCCAGGGGTCGCGAGGCTCGAGCGGGGTTCATCAGAGGATGGGCGCGAGGGGGAGGTGGACTCGGCGGAGGCGGCGGTCGGCTCTGGCAAAGGGTGGCGCCGACAGGAGGAGGGAGGCGCGATTTTCTTTGGGGGTTTTTTTTTTATTTATTTTTATTCGATCTGCAGAAGGGGGGGGGGCCAACGTATAAAAGGGAAAGAAGATATATATTTTTTTTTTTTTATTATTATTATTATTTTAATTATTTTATTCGAAAAAAGGTTGACCTTTAAATACGAACTCGAAACGAGGCCCACCGCCTGTCGTCCATAGCGTTTCACCCCCATTCCGAACACAATGGGACATGTATCGCAAGCTGATTTGACCGTTTCGATCAGTTTCCTTTGAATTTACATTTAAATCACTATATTGAATTTTAAACGTACATTTCAAATTACCGGGGTCACATACTAACTAGAAAAATTGCAGAAAAATATTTTCTAGCTTCGTATTGACGATACGGTCCTAACAAAACTAGTTTCGTCGAATTCTGAGACCGTTAGAAAAATGGCCAATTTCCAGTCGATTAAAATCAACTGAAACAGGTCAAACGCGTTTTCCTTTGCCACGCTCACATATTGATTCGAAAAATTATGAAATTTGGAATTTAGCAATAACTTGGCACTGCGGATCCAACAAAACTGGTTTCGTCGAAATCCGAGGTCGTTTGCAAAATGTCCATTTTTAAGGGCCTGAATTCCATAGCGACTATTCAGAATTTTCAACTGGACATATCTTTTGATTCCCGATATGAAATCTTGATTTTTCGGATTCGCTGGAAAGATATTCACTATTAGATTCCATTATTTTTGGTTTCACTAAAATCCGGATTGTTTTGCACCCGGTACATTCAATTGAAGTTTGAAATCGAATTATCGAACTACCGCGCCATTTTCAATTCTATTTATAATTATATATAATTATTTATATTCTAACGACGACGCGTATAATATATACGTTCGAATTATATTCAAAATAAATTTATTGTCGATATTATTTAAAATAATTCATTTTAAATAATCAAAATTCGCTAAAATTGCCAAAATAAAATTTTCAAACTGGCCCAGATTTTCCGGGTTGTTACAAAGAAGGGCGACCATGTCTGTTTAGTAAAGGAAATAGAGATGCTTGCAAAGCATTCGATGAATTGTAATAATGGAGGATAGCGGTTTTAGGGGCTGATGAAGTGAAGAGAATGGATTTAGGTAATTTAATAAAAAAATTTGTTAATAATTTATTTAGTTAGTCTAGTTTAGTTAAAGAATTAATTAGTGTGTCATAAATATAAATAGAGAATTAATTTAAATAGAGAATTAGTTTGTCATTTATTTAAAGAAAATTAATTTATAAAATCAGTTTATATAAAGAAATTAATTGGTATAGAAATAAAATCCATCGACTAATAGTTGAGTATGCAAATTAATGTTTAACTTGGTTAATTAAAATATATAGGAAAATTAGTTATTCATTTAAATAGCAAATTTAAATGAATAGATGTTTAACCTATAAATTTAAATAAAATGATCGTAGGTACACGATAAAATTCATTCGAGGCGATTCGAAGCAGTAAGATTTGAATTTCACACGATATTCGGCAAAGGAAAATCTCGGTGAGTAAATCTCACTCACCTTTATTTATAATTATTGTTATTATTTAAAAATAATTGTTTGTTGCCTGTTTGAATGCTCTAGTTGTTTTAAATATATTAGTTTGTTGGTTGGATTCCCGCAGTATTATTAGCGGATGCCCGCAGTATCATTAACAGATGACCCTACGCCCACGTATATAAGTGGATCCCCTTTTATACCGCGATATCCTGCCTTGAAGCAGGATGGGTATTATTTCTGTTGAGTAACGTTTGTGGATGCAGGAAAACAGGTTGGAGGAATCCAACTGGATTCCTCAAAAATATATTATCTGTTTGTTTGTTTGCTTGATTTCATATATTCATATATGACGTGTTAAAAATCAAATGATTGAAAATTGGATGATTTGGTTGTTTGGTGTTTAAATATCACTGGGCCCAAATATTGATATTTAAAAAAATCATTGAAAGGAATTTCACAAATTTAAAAGGGAATTCTATTTTTTTCCTAAAATAGAATTTGAAATTTCAAATAAGGAATTTAAATAGAATTTGAATATGAGAAATTCAAATAGAATTTTGAATATCGAAAGTCAAATGGAATTTGAATAAAGAAATTTTGAATGTGGAATTTGAAAATAGAATTTCAAATAGAATTTGAAATGGGAATTTGAATATAGAATAGAGTTGAAATGGGAATTGGAATATATAATCCAAATGGCGTTTGGAAATAGATTTGAATATAGAAATTCAATCGAAGTTTGAAAATAGATTTGAATAGAAATTCAAATGGAGATTGAAAAGGAATTTGAATACAGAATTCAAAATAGAAGTGAAATGGAATTCGAATATATAATTTCAAAATGGAAGTGAAATAGATCAGAAATGTTATGTTGAAATGGATTTGATATATATAAAATATATCAGAATCGAGTTGAATTTATATAAACGAAGTTTTAAAACGTTTATATATATATATATATATATATAAATATAATTTTTGAAACAGAAATCAGATTTTTGACTTATTGAATAGAATTTACTAATTTGAATAGTAATTAGTTAATGAGATCTTGAAATGATATTGGGCTTTGAATAAGTGAATTCGATTTGGAAATTTATATTCGAAATCAAAAAGAAAACTAGAATTGAAATTGAAATTCAATTTGGTTATGAGCAAGTTAAATATTTTATTTGAACATGTTATGTTCAAACAAAGAATTGAAATAGGCGAAATAGCTAATTAAAGAATAAATGAGCGAAACTAAATTCAAACGACTAGATAGTGTTGAATTGAACTGAAAACAGGTGAGCATGTGTTAGACAGGTATGGGATGAAGTATATGAAGATTTTAATTTATGTGCCCGACAAAAAGGTACATGTTTAAAATTCATATATGAGATTTTATACGCCGTATCGGCAAGTCGCTTGGCTTTTCCTTTTTCTTTGGATTGGTAAGGGCCATGGGAGGCTATTTGAAATATCCCGAAGCTATCGGTACAAGGGAGGTTATGGCGAATTTTTCTGGGAATTTAAGGAGTTAGAATATTTTTAAAGAAAAATTTGATAGTTAGAAATCAATATATCGATATATATAGAATTCGATAAGGAAGTGAAATCAAACATAGAATATTATAAACAAAAAGGGAAATCTATAAATTAGAAATAGAAAGCGAACCATATACATATTTTAAAAATGAATAATGGGGTTTTATAGTGTGTTTATTCGAGGGAAGTGGTTTTGTCTGTTTTGAAGTTGAGGATGTTTTCAGTCAAGGTCTGAGAGGTAATTTTACCCCAACTTGATTGATTTCATCTTTAATTGATAAATAGCAGGATCCAGTCTCGAAGAGAAGTATTTGAAAAAGAATTAGTTGAATAAAATATTTTGGGTTGTTGTAACGATGTTTTACTCAGCAGTCGTTTTAATCCAAGTGATGGAATTACAGTAAATATTCCCTGGGTATAATTAAAGTAGTCGGGAAAGAAAAAAGTGATTGAAATGTTTTCGACTGCAAATAGAATACATTTTCTAAGCTTAGAAAATAATAGAAGGCGAGATATAGGAATGTTTTTCCAAAGAATGTAAGAGACCGTGATGATAATTGAAAATATTTATTTAACAAATATTGATAAGTAAATGGAAGGGTGATTTAATTAATGAATAGTATTCAAGGGGCCCAGTGAATGTTTGATTGTTTTGAATGGATGTTGTTTCTTTTTCTTCGATAGTTAAATAACCGACTATCGAAGTATTTGCCTATATCGTTGTCAATATGGAGAGACCGGTTGGATTATTATCCGTGAACCACTCTGTATTGGCAGTAGCGTTGCGAATCAGATTATATGAAGATAATCGAAGACGGTGTGAAGTGCAAGGGCTTTTTCTATAAATAGAAATTGTGCCTTCGGTTTCGTTCAATCCAAGAACGAACGTAAATGGACGAATGTCTGACAAAGTATTTCCAATGATCTAATGGGTTGGTCTGTATAAATATATATGGTTGCAACAGATTTATTTCCTTAGCATAACATCCAGAATATTTGTGCAAATCAATTAGTGATTAATGGATTTGACAATGTGGCATTCAAAGTGATTGTGCTATCAATGAATAGAAATTGAGCGTAGCCTCAGGCCTCAACAACCGGGAAATGAATCGGACAGGCAGCATGGCTATGTGGGTCGCTCCCATTAGGATGTATAATCACCTATCTAGAGATTCATTTAATTTCTTATTCTATTCGATGCTGTCCCAGTCGGGAAACGGCTGCTGATCCCAACCGTTGGTTATATACATTTGATACACTCAAGCGAAATGAGTGGTCAGTCGTGTGTGGGTCGGGTTGCAAGACGTTCTTGTTGAACCCAGGTGTATTCACCTCTAGAGATACATCATCGGAAGGTGGTTCCATACCTTGTCATAGTTGGAATCCAAGCTCCAATAAGCGCCATGGGGTTTTTGATTTTATACTATATATGTGGAGCGTGAGATGCAAGCGTTCTGCTATTTGGTTATTTATTTGATGTAGACACTATTATAATATCACTGGATTTTAGTATCAAAGTGTTTTGGGTTATAGTAAGATAAAAACCGTCCATGTTTATGTGTGGGCTGGTCTTACTATTATTCTTTCTTTCGAAAGGATTTTGAAAGTTAAACAAATGTTTGGAGTTTACTCACACCAGTCCCATGACTGACCTAGAGTTTATTTTGTTTGTTTTCCCTAAACTCTTGGGTGCCCGAATATGTACGGGCAGTCAAGTAGTCGGATTTTACAGATTTATTTGGAGGAGCTGGAAGCAGGAGGCTTCACCAGTTAGCTATAGACTATCATATATTCTGCTGTGTACTATGTTGTATCTGGAAACAGGTGTTTATAACTGTTCCAGGAATAACTGTTGTGCTCTGAAGATGGTATGTATATAAAGTTACTGATTTGTATTTCAAAAGTTATGTTATAAAATATATTTTATCCGTTCCGCTGTGAGATTTGTCTTCTTCATTTTCTTCTATTCTAATATTTCTTTCTTTCTATTTCTCATCCTCTAACTTCTTTCTAATAATGATTCGTATTTTCGTGCAATTTGGGTTGGACGTGTGGTGTTATTCGTCAACTCAGATAGTACGGATTTGCGGGCCATTACAGATAAGTTGTACTTAATTTTATATTAAATTATTTACAAGAACAAGAATCTGAAATCTACGGATGAGGACAACATAAGTTTTATTTATGGAAAGGAAACTTGTTAGTAAACTTTAGTTAGGAGAACTAATTTAATAAGTAGACAATGGTAAGATGGAATTATGATTAAATGAGAAAGAATGAGGAAAACTTGTAAAATGAAATAAGTTGTATTTAACCATAAATGGTAAGTGACATGTTTATTAGGAAACATGTGAATTGAGATATACTAAATAACATATTAAGTATAACATGTTACTGTAATGATATAGCCAAGCAAGAATACTAAAGAGATTGTGGATTACAGACCTTGGGCCGCAATCTATAGAATAACATGTTGTGGTCTTATTAATGAGCTTAAATGGGTTAAATTTTATAACCAAAATTAATAAGCAAGAGGAACTTGGTAGCTTGATTAAGAATTCAATATGAACGAGAATAACCAAGTTAAATGAAAACTCGATGAGGTAAGGCAAGCGCATAAAAGAATGTTTAGACATAGGGTCTAACAACATATTAAAGTGAGGCGCTTGGACCAGTCCACATGTTTAAGGGCGAATAACCCAATGGGGTAGATCATCATGGTGTTATAAGGCACGAGGGGGAGCGCACATTTATCTGATTGTTCTGACGACTCCGAAGGACTGGAAGTGGAAGCATGTGGCTTCCTGAGGTACGTAAAGTGCTTCTAGTAGTCCTCTGTGTAGTGGCAGATGTTTTAGGTTGTGCTCGCAGAGGTTGGGTCTGTGCATAACTATTAGATGGGTGGACCTTGACAGCAGAAGTAGTTATGCAGTCAGAATGTTGTAACACAGTGACACTAGGGTGATTGGGCGGTTGCCTCAACGAGGAGGCGATGGGTCACGACCAACAAGGATAGTAGACAGTCAGATTCCCATCATCGGCAGCTAGTGGGATGCGAAAAGACTAGGTCTAAAACCAATAAATCATTCACCCATCACTATCGGGGTACTATGGTAGAGGGAAGACGCCAAATGGATGTTTAGATTGTTTTCTTTGGGGGCAATCGTTTAGCTCTTGTAGTCTTTACTAGTTGAGGGAGGGGCCGGGGTGGGGCTATAGCAACCGTGAAAACAGACCCTAGGAATATCTGTAGAGGCTCTTAAAGATGGGCCTGTACAGATATTGAAAAGCTCCCGACCGAGTTCTGTGTTTCTTGTATCGCCCTGCCCCGAAACTCGGTGCACATTAGAGGACGTGTGATTGAGGCATCGAGCTACGATTACAGTACATACGTGGGACAGTCTAGATACATACATGACTACTCTGGGTGATGTATCGTAGACTTGAGGGCATTACTCCGGAGTGAAATCTGATTTGATCGATGGTGGCAGTACATACGTTTACGTAGCATAGTAATGTCAGATATATGCGGAACATTACATTGTTATATAGAAATCCGTACGTCAATCCGGCATAGGATGAGGGACTGCGTACTTTTCTATGGTATTACGAGGGAGATCGTGCACAAGGGTTACCATGGGGTGTACCTTAGTATTGAGAGGTAGTTGCATATATATCATATAAGCTTAATCCACTAGGAATTAAATGGGTACGGCGTATGTATAAGCGTTAAGTGTCATTAACCCAAGTAACCTAAAAATCAAGAAAATGTAATGGAACGGTATTTGTAAGGATCATTCTATTTCAGAGATACTAGTATTGGTGCGATGCAGAGAAACACATTTAAGAAGCGCAGTATACTCTGTTCAAAATTATCTTGCTCAGTTCACACTTGTCCTTGTTATTGTTATCTTGTTCTTCCAGTTTTTATATACTAGCCATGATACTTTTATTTATTTATATTTAAAAGTAACTAGAATCGCCAGACTTTATGTCTGACCCTTTTTTGTTTCCTCTTCTCTCTCTTCTGTCCTCCCCCCCCCCCCCCCCCCCCCCCCTAAGGTTCTCAAGGTGGAAGTGCTTATAGTTGATTTGGATTCTTTCAGCTTAGCTTGGTTTTGGATATTGATTTACCACTTTGACTTCTTGTCATCTCTCTTATGGCTTCGCAAGGGAAATATGGTTTTATGCTTTTGTACTCTGATATTTTTGGCAAGACAGATTATTAATGTAATTGGTTATTTCAAACTTATGATGTAAGCTCAGTATTCGGGACCATGATGTTTTGATTTAAATAAAGTTTTTAATTCCGCTGCTATTTTACATGTCTGTCTTATGATATTATGTTCTTGTTTTCTTATAATGCCTCACGAAACTTAATGCATTCTATATGGAGTGACGTTAACAGATGTGGGGTGTCACATTTGGTATTACAGCATATGGTTATAAGATCGGATAAAATATTGTGAAAATAGTTTTCAAAAAGGTCTCAAAAACAAAGTATATTCAAATGAAAAGTCTGTTTTTGAAAATCATATTTCCCAAAGCCATAAATATCTTCTTGATTCTCCACTTGATTCCTTTTCCTTTTTTGTTCGGGGAACCATTTTTTCCCGAATGGGTATACCCATTTCGGCATGGTTCTGTAGGCATGTTAAAACTATGATACATGTCGAAGGGAAAAAAATTCACAACCTCCATCTGTAGCCGCAGTAGTTTCACCTACGGTTTATTTTTTCTCAAGCCCCGTAAGAATTTTTGTGTGATGGAGGCAAGTTTTCAAGAGACTTGTTAGCATGTTGCACAAGGATGGTAAAAAGGAGAATAAGGGAGTTGGGTCTAAGGAGCACAGCCCAAAGATGAAAGAAGAAAAGAGGAAATACCATAATTACGGAACAGCGGGTAATCTGAAAAGGATTGTAGAAAGAGGAAAGACATTTTTTACCACTTTGGTAAGGCGGGACACCTTATTAAGGAGTGTCCAAAGAGACAAGGACAGGGCCAGAGGGCATGAACATCTAGAGGGCAAACTAATGTTCTCATAGCCGGAGGACAGGATAGGGGTAGGAAAGTTTCCATCAAAGGTTTGATTTCTATTTCTGATCATCCCATTGGGATTCTTTTTATGGCGCTTCACATTGTTTTATATCTGATCCTTTAGTTGAGTCTCTGCACCAAGATACTAGTATGGTTTTGGATCCCATTATTGTCTTAAACCCCATTGGAGGTACGACTCATTTATCGATGATTTTTCGGGGTTTGAGAATCTATGGGTTAGGCGTCGAGTTTGATTGCGATGCATATATTCTCGATTTCATAGGATATGGTTTGATTCTTGGGATGGATTGACCATATATGAAGCCATTCTAAATTGTGAGAGGAAGGTCGTTAGACTTCTGACTTGCCATGGAAAGACTCTCAAGATTTCTTATGACCCCAAAAGGGTCTGTCATGCTTAGTCTCCTGGAACCTCTTGATATATATATTGAAGATTTGCGATCTGTACCAATAGCTGTGAGTATCCTGATGTTTTGATGAGGTTCGGGGTTTACCCCCGAGACATGAGATTGATTTTTGCATATACTTAGTGGGCAATGCAAAGCCAGTTGCATTGCCTGTGCGACATGTGACTCCTAAAAGAAAAAAAGGGAACTTTGTAAGCAAGTAAGGGAGCTACTTGAGAAGAGGTTTGATTGGTGAATCATACCAGGATGGGAAACCTATTGAAGACAGTCCTTGAGGAAGCCCATCATTCTAAGATGACTATTCATTCAAGAGGCGATAAAGTGTTTAGAGTTCGAGGTAGTGGAGCCAAACTCGCGAGAGGAAGTGAAAGAAGAGAAGGAAGCAATGATTGGATGGGTTCCGACTTGCATAATTGGATCGGAGGTTAAGAAATTGTGCAACAAAGAAGTGAAGCTAGTAAGAGTGCAATGGGGAAAGGGCCACGAGAACGCTAACTTCTTTTTCAAACTACGAATTAATACTTGTATTTATAATTTGAATATCTCCTATCGATCGAGTCTTTAGGTAGAAAACTAATGAATGTAAACATGTGTTTGAGACATGTTATGTTTGATGGTTGCAAGTGTTTGCTAGTGGTTGCTTGTGGATGCATATACACACACAATAGGCACTAGATTGGCTCAATCACTTACATATTGCATATGGATGTGCGTACATTTTAAATTTTTATGGAAGAAAATGAG
The DNA here is from genome assembly GCA_030737875.1 of Allium sativum. Lineage (NCBI taxonomy): Eukaryota > Viridiplantae > Streptophyta > Magnoliopsida > Asparagales > Amaryllidaceae > Allium > Allium sativum. The sequence goes on from CM060912.1 coordinate 159,250,571, forward strand.
TGTATTGTTACATTGATGTTGCATTTGGATGGATGATTGTGCATACATATAGAACTTACATGGATTACGATGATTTGCATACATTTTGCTTGCATGGCACAAACATACATTGTATTAAGGAGGTCAACTGAATCAGTAGACTGCCTGATCTTTCGCATTACGGACATATACACACACTATTGCATGTGTTCATAAAAGCATTAAAAATTAAGGACAATGGATGCCTGTGATTGCTAGATGAACGTATGATTGTTGGATGTTAGGATATACGTTTTTCTTAACATATAGATTTCAGGCATGAAATCCTATGAGTATGGGAGAACGTAACACCCCAAAATTTTAACGACACTAAAGATGATGAATTAAAGAATAATTAATGTGAAATACACTGTTAACAATGAATTAAGAAAAACTTAATTAAATATTCAGAATTAAGTAAAACGGACTGCACCATTGCGTCCATCTCGGAATTCTGGTTAAGATAGATGCCAAGTCTGTGTAAAACGGACTTCATATGAAGAATTTATTGAGGTTTGAAGTTTGTATGCATATAAGGATATATATATATATATAAATTAAACCAGAATTTAAACCAGAATTCAAAAATTCAAAACCATAAAATCCGGCATGCAAATAGGAAAAAGGCCGACCGTTTGGGGTCGACCCCGGGTCGACACCCATGAAGGGGAGTCGATCCCCCCCCCCCTTCCCGCAGATCTGGGCAGAATTCAGATTTTGAATGTGGACATGTTCGTGGCTCGGTTCGTTGCTTCTAGGCTATAAAAAGGACCATAAACCTAGGTTTTATTCATTTAAAAAAAAGGTGGCGATGGCAGAGCTCTGCTGCAACGTAAATTGAATGGCCTTTTCTTCTCCAAATCCAGTTCAGCAAATACTATAAAAATTCAACGATTACTACAATAACAAATCCAATGTGTTCTTCACAGTAATTTGGATCCATTTCCTTAGATCTATTCACTGTGAGTTCATGTTATTTTTAGATATAAATATTTAATTGATAATCATAAAATGTATATAGAAATTGGATATTGAATTTATGCCTAAACAAGTTCTATTATGACATAATTATCATATCTACCTTTATATGTTAATACCGCCACCATGTTAAATCTTGTCATAATATATCTATTCAGTTTTATGCCTATTTCTGTCAATTTATTATTGATTCATCATTATGCCAGTTTTGATTCTCTTCTTTCCCTCTTTCCCTCTTTTCCCTTTTATTTTTATATATCCAGGCAACCTTCGAGCCAAGGTCTAACACTGAAATATGCGAATGTGCGAAATTGGGAACGATTGGGAAAGACATAATTTGGGGAATAATTGGTACTGGAAAATATGAATATAAATTTGGGCATAAAATTTGGAAATATACTAATATGGATTTGGGAATATATATCTGTTGGATAATGTGAATATGAATTTAGGCATACATTGGAAAATATGATTTGGGCGTAAATTGGAACATATGTAAAAGATGATTTGGCATATGATTTGGGCGTAAGTTGGAACATATGTAAAATATGATTTGGATGTAAACTGGAATATATGTGAATATGAATTTGGGCATAACTTGTGCTGAAATATGTGAATATGAACTAGGGACATAAATTACCAAATATATGAATACAGACTTGGGCATAATATATATATATGTATATATATGTTGATTTATGACTTTGAAAAAGGGAGCATATTGTGCATAATGAAATATGAATTAAAAAGGGGCATGAAAATCTATATTTGGAATAGGGAAATTTATTAATATGAATATGCCTAAAACAATTGAACCGTAGTAACGCTTAGACACGAGGTTAGATTACACTTGTGGTATAATTATGCCCGGAGCCGCCCGGCATATCCAGCGACCACAGGTGGTTAATCTAATGTGAGGGGTCTAACGCAAAACAACACCATGACACGAGGTTAAGTCTAAACTTGTGGTTTAAGTCTTCCCGGAGCCGCCCGGCATATCCTGCATCCATAAGTGGTTGACTTAATGTGAGAGGTCTGGGGCATTAACATGTATGAATAGAAAAGATAAGATGTTTAGGCTTGTCCTAGGGACTAGTGAAATTACAACTTAGGTAATAATAAATGAAAATGGGAATAGACTAACTTATGTAAGGAGATAAGCTGTACTTAATTTTAAATTAAGTTATTTACAAGAACAAGAATCTGAAATCTACGGATGAGGACAACATAAGTTTTATTTATGGAAAGGAAACTTATTAGTAAACCTTAGTTAAGAGAACTAAGTTAATAAGTTGACAATGATAAGATGGAATTATGATTAAATGAGAAAGAAAGAGGATAGCTTGTAAAATGAAATAAGTTGTATTTAATCATAAATGGTAAGCGACATGTTAATTAGGAAACATGTGAACTGAGATATACTTAATAACATATTAAGTATAACATGTTATTGTAACGATATATCCAAGCAAGAATACTAAAGAGATTGTGGATTACAGACCTTAGGCCATAATCTAGAGAATAACATGTTATGGGCTTATTAATGAGCTTAAATGGGTTAAGTTTTATAATCAAAATTAATAAGCAAGAGAAACTTGGTAACTTGATTAAGAATTCAATATGATTGAGAATAACCAAGTTAAATGAAAACCTAATGAGGTAAGGCAAGCGCATAAAAGAATATTTAGACATAGGGTCTAACAACATATTAAAGTGAGGCGCATGGACCAGTCCACACGTTTAAGGGTGAATAACCCAATGGGGTAGATCATCGTGGTGTTTTAAGGCACGAAGGGGAGCGCACATTCATCTAATTGTTATGATAGATCCGAAGGACAAGAAGGGGAAGCACGCGGCTTCCTGAGGTACATAAAGTGCTACTGGTAGTCCTCTGTGTGGTGGTAGATGTTTTAGGCTGTGCTCGCAGAGGTTAGGTCTGCGCGTAACTACTTGTTGGGTGGCCTTGATTGCAGAAGTAGCTATGCAGTCAAAATGCTATAACGTGATGACACCTGGGTGACTCGGCGGTTGCCTCAATGAGGAGGCGAAGGGTAACGACCAACAAGAAAAGTAGATCGTCGGATACCCGTCATCGGCAGCCAGTGGGATGCGGAAAGACTAGAGCTAAAACCAATAGACCATTCACCCTTTACAATCGGGGTACGGTGGTTGAGGAAAGACACCAAATGGATGTTTAGATTGTTTTCTTTAGGGGCAGTCGTTTGGCTCTTGTAGTCTTTACTAGTTAAGGGAGGGGCCAGGATAGGGCCATTGCCACTGTAACAACCCGAAAATCTGGGCCAGTTTAAAAATTTTATTTTGGCAATTTTAGCGAATTTTAATTATTTAAAATGAATTATTTTAAATAATGACGACGAAAAATTTATTTTGAATAGAATTAGGACGTATATATTATATACGTCGTCGTTAGAATATAAATAATTATATATAATTATAAATAGAATTGAAAATGGCGCGATAGTTCGATAATTCGATTTCAAACTTCAATTGAACATACCGGGTGCAAAACAATCTGGATTTTAGTGAAACCAAAAATATTAGAATCTATTTGAGAATATCTTTCCAACGAATTCGAAAAATCGAAATTTCATAGCAGGAATCAAAAGATATGTCCAGTTGAAATTTCTGAATAGTCGCTATGGAATTCAGGCCCTTAAAAATGGGAATTTTGCAAACGACCTTGAATTTCGACAAAACCACTTTTGTTGGATCCGTGATGTCAAATTATTGCTAGATTCCAAATTTCATAATTTTCCGAATCAATATGTGAGCGTGGTAAAGGAAAACGTGTTTAACCAGTTTTAGTTGATTTTAATCGACTGGAAAACGGCTATTTTTCCAGCGGTCTCGGAATTCGACGAAACTAATTTTGTTAGGACCGTATCGTCGATACGAAGCTAGAAAATATTTTTATGGAATTTTTAGAGTTCGTATGTGACCCCGGTAAATTGAAATGCGCGTTCAAATTCAATATATAGAGTTATATGTTGATTTTGACGAAAAACTGATTGTAACGATCGAATCAGCTTATGATACATATCCCATTGTGTTCGAAATGGGGGTAATTAGCCATGGACAACAGGCGGTGGGCCTCGTTTAGAGGTCGTATGAAAAAGTCAACTTTTTGTAAATTAAATAAATAAATATAATAAACTCTCCCTCCTACCCCTTATCCTCAGGCCCCCCTCCTCATTCGTTATTTAGAATAAAAGGTAAAAAAAGAACTCCACCCCCGTCAATAGATCTTGTCGCGCCTCCGGGGGTTCAGCGCCGACGCCGCCTGGCGCGCACCTCCCTCCCGACCTCCGATTCCCCCCTTCTCTTCTCCTCCTCCTCAGGCCAAATTGAAGACCCCCCTAAACCCAAGAACCCGAAACCCTAGCTGAAGCCACCACAGATCCAAGCCCGCCCTCCGCCGCCGCCAGTCGCTGCCGTGGGCCCCCTTTCCGCGCTGCTGACCTGAAGCGACTCCCCCCCCCCCCCCTATGCTACATCCGTACCCCATTGTGCCTCCGCAACCCACAAGCTAGAACATAGCAACCACCTTCGACGGAAAATGCTCCCCCTTTTCTTCGAAGCGCACAATGAGCAGCAGCCCTCGACAACATCTCAGCAGCAGCTCCTCCTTCGATCGAAAAGCATGTAAGTTTTAATCCGATTGTTATTTACATAAAGTTCTGATTTTTAGAAAAGGAAATACAGAATTTTAGAAAAGGAAGTTCAAGTTTTTTTTGATAAGAAAAACAAGGTTTTTAATTATAGAAAAAGGTAAGATTTTTATAGTGATTCATAGGATAAAAAGATTAGATTTTTATATAGTGGCGATAATAAAAATATGATTTTTATCAAATAGAAGTATTAAAAATATGATTTTTATATTATATAGGTAATAAAGGTGAAACCTTTATTTTTGAAAAGGTGAAATCTTTATTTTTGAAAAGGCGAAATATTTATTTTTGAAAAGGTGAAATCTTTATTTTTGAAAAGGCGAAATATTTATTTTTGGAAAGGCGAAATATTTATTTTTGAAAGGCGAAATCTTTATTTTTGAAAAGGCGAAATATTTATTTTTGAAAGGCGAATCTTTATATTAGAAAAGGTTGAAACTTTATATATTGAATAGCGATGTAAAAATAGAATTTTTATCTATATAGTAGCAGTGTAAAAATAGAATTTTTATCTATATAGTAGCAGTGTAAAAATAGAATTTTTATCTATATAGTAGCGGTGTAAAAATAGAATTTTTATCTATATAGTAGCGTTGTAAAAATAGAATTTTTATATACATAGCAACAATATAAAAATGTGATTTTTATATATGTAGAGAATACGGGCAACGAAAGTGACAAAAAGGCGAGAACGATGAAGATTTCTATAATTGAAGTGTCGTGGAGTTGGGATAGGTATTGGTGAGAACTTCTCACTCTAAATTTCTTTTTCTAGATATATATATATATATGCTAGGATGCAGACGGTGCTTAGCAGCACCGGACACCCGTCATCCACAGACCATGGATGGCTTGTTTGTTTGATTGATGTGTTGTGAAAATTGTTTGTGATGTTGATGTGAAATCGATAATAAAATATTCTTGTGTTGGAAGGAAATAAAATATTTATATAGTTAAAAATATTTTATTGTTAAAAATATAATTTTTAACGTGAAAGTGAATAAATAAATATTTATAAATAAATAGGCCGATTTGTTTATATACACTGATTTGACTAATATTGATTGGGTCGATAATTTTACACATCACCCAACTGCACAAATAAAAATATGTGTTTGTTGATTTGAAACCCCACACGGGTGTTGGGATGATATTTGGTATACACTAATCCCAATTATTTAATTGTATGTCGATCGATTGGTCGACAGGCTGTGTAAGCGTTAATTATTTATATTTGATGTTTATGCAGTTGTGTGGTGCACCTTGGATGATGGTTGATTGTTTATCATTGCTATTATATAAATGTGTTGTATGGAATCCATATAATTAACATTATATGGTGATTGATTGGGCCTCATTCCAATCGGGAAAATAATGGATATTATAAAAGAAAAATTCATGTGTTGAATATAAAAATAGTCATGTGTTGACGATGTTCATGTGTTGAAACTATTCATGTGTTGAGTAAAATATTTTAAATAATAAAAATTACATCTTTATCATATATAAAATTAGAACTACTTCCCAGTAGGAGTCTAATTAAAAATCAAACGATAGATACCATAGTTTTATAAAATATTTTACAAAACAAAAATAGTTGTGTGTTGACAGTACTCATGTGTTGAGATTAGTTGTGTATTGAAAGAAATATAGATTCATGTGTTGAATGGGATAAATATTCATTTGTTGAATAGAATAACGAATTTATTGAAATATATAAAGCCGTGTTGATTAGAATTGCGCTATTTTGACGTGAACGATATTTATATCAATTATATCCGTTTTTATAATGAATATTGAAAAGGAAGTGATTTCAAAATATAACATTTTGAAAATATTATCATTTATATAGTAATGATAAGAAATATTCAATTTTGATTTGAAATTGAATATAGAGTTGAAATGGTTTTGAAAACGAATTTAAAACGATTTATAAAATACGTTTTAAAAGGAAATCGATGAAATATATATAATATTATATATATATATATATATAATTTCCTGAATAGAACGCGCTGCGCCGCGGCAGTTCGTGAATTTCGACCATTGACTTTGAATTGACGTTGCGGGAGATCCGACCGTCGGATTCTCCTAAAACCGGAACCGTTGGGTTCGTACCGAAAAGAGCTTTCCAATGAATATTAGAAATTTAAAATCTAACGGTTGGATTTGGAATTATGTCCAAAGAAAATTTGGAAAAGGTCGCTGTAAGTGCAGTTCGATGGCCATTGTTGGAAATCGACTGTACGGGTCTTGATAAAATTATTAAAAATATAGATAATTTGTGTAAAATCATAATATGTGAACTGGAAAGAATTGGGATGAAAAACTCCACGTTTGAAATGATAAAAATAGATTTTTATCGAAATGAACTAGTTTTGAACTAGAATTAAAAATCAATTTATTTTTGAAATAAATAAATTGAATCTGAAAGTGATTTTAAAAATAATCAATGTTCCCAATACGTGAATTGGACTAGAGTTGAATCGAAATTATCTTCGAAATATTTCGATGTTGGATTTCGTGACTATACAGATATTGTTATGGGAATTTGAAAGATATATTTTATATCGTTATTTCCAATACGATATTTGTTGGTTTCAGGATTTGATATTGAATATAAGCCGGTATACTTTCTATTCAGAGCCTAGTATTTAATATCAAATGTGATTTGGGTTTGTGGTGAATGGTGTCTTCATTAACACTGTTCTTAAGCCCAATAGAGAAAAATATTAAATCTTTCTATTTAGATTTAATGAAGTGTATCAATTAAATAATATTTAATTGGAATTGAATTTGAATCGATTTTTGGGTTTATCGTGAGCGGTGTTTTGAATAACACCTGTTCTTTAACCTGATTAATAATAAAATGTGATTTTGGGTTTATCGTGAATCGTGTTTTAGATGACATTGGTTCTTTAACCCAGTTAAAGGCAGGATTGATTTTTGAAAAGATTAAAACTAAGTAGAGTTTTAATGAATCTTTAATTAGATTGAAATGTGAATTGATAATTTAAATTATCAAATCTGAAAGGTGATCGAGAATGGAGTACCACCAGTTTTGCTCCAAAGCGATAGTTAAATCTTTAATTAGATTTGAACGTGAAATAGTAATTAATTTTACCGATAACACCCTGGTGTTAGATATGGAGTATTACCAGTTTTGCTCCATGGGATGAATAGGTTGGGATTGGGAAATAAAATAAATAATTACTTCGGTGTGGTTCGCTAATCCCGACTAGTTTGTAATGATATCCAAAGGAAGATTAAAGAATAAATTCAGAAAAATTTATCTTGGATAAAATTAATGGGAACCATTCACTAAGAATGTGATTTTGTGAATAAAAGAATATTCTGAGTTGGAATGAGGCATTCGTTGTGTTTGTGTAACATTTGTTTATTATATACGTGGGATATTCAGAAAGGCCGGGTTTATACCCATTCTGAATAACCGATTCGGCGAGATGTCGAAGATGAAGACGGTGGTTGAAGTCCGGAAGTCTTCATATCGTTTGGGTGATTACTGATGATCTTGATTGGGCTGTACACCCAGGATGAGGGAATCAGTTGGTGATCGTCCAGACGTACTTGGAGATGGATGGATATGCGAGGAAAGTGCCTACGGTTTCGTTCAGACCCAGAACGAACTTGTAAATGGATTGTGTGTCTGACATTGGATTTTATTATGTGTTGATTGATCTCTATTAAATATACATCTGTTTGGCGGCGGAGAATTTATTCTCTTGCTTAACGCCCTTCTCTGAGACGTACGAGCTCAGAGGTTGTATATCGATGGACATCAGTCGCATGGAGTGAATTGCCAGTGTGGCACGCGTAAGTGGCAATTGATCAAGGCTTCTGTTGAAAAGCAAAGTCTTGCGGTTGATGATCAAAGCACGGCCTGTGTGGCGTAGCTTTGTGTATGACGTGAATTCGTGAGCCTCACACCTCGGTATGAGTCAAAAACGGGATATTGACTGTAGGGAGAGCACGACGTTTCTTTCTAGCTAAGGTGGTGTCAGTGACCTACCAGCCCTGACATTTATATATTTTTCACCTGTGTGGTTGTTGGATACAAGGCGCCTCGGATATAGGTCTGTAAGGACCGGGAAACGTGTGTTCAGGAATTGCCAATCCTCAAAAGTAAGAGAGGACCGGCCCTGAAGATCCAAGGATCATAGTGGGGTCCTGGGACATTTTCTATAGTGTCTCGAATCGGAGAGGAGCTTGCCCCTTGCCTCGGCTCATGACGGAAATCCAATTTCCAATACGTGATATTTCGGTTTTATTTGTAGAACCTAGTATGGCGACATAGTGGTATGGGTCATTCATGCCTCCTGTGATTGATATTTATGATTGAAATTGTTTTTACACTATACACTTATAATAGTATCAAATAATGTGTTTTTAACGTATCAAGCATGCTTTGGCTATTATAAGGTAAAAACCCTATCCTCCGGCTTGCGTTGCATTGTGTGATGGAACCTGGGTCTTATAATAGCTTCATTTTTCTTTATTTAGCATTGCGCTGTTTGTTTGATGCACTGGTATTCTTGGGAGGAAACGCGTTCCGTGTTATACGGCGTGGTCCCTTAATTTACCGAAATTTAAAACTAGTATTAATAACTGTTTTAGTTCTCACACCAGTCACATGACTGACCTGGAGTTTATTGTTTTAACCTAAACTCTGGGTGCCCCTATTTTCGACACGGGCAGCTAGTAGTTTTGGTTTTGCAGATTTATATTCACAGGATCCTGATTTACAGCTAGAACGATGCTCGGAAAGCTCTGTATCCATGCATTACTTCTAGTTGTGCTATTGTATTATTTTCCACTGCGATGTATTTAAATGTAATTTAAATCTCTGATATTTGTTGAATGTAATTTATTCATTTATACTCTGTATATTCTTGTATCTGATGGAATTGTTGTAATAACAATGAAGTGTTCTCCCGTCTGCGTTCTTTTGTGTATTGTTATCAAAGTATCCGCTCATTCCTTCATGGGGAAGTTATGGGTTCTTACAGTTGGTATCAGAGCTTTGGTTTACAGAGCTCGAGAACAAGGCACATTAGAACCATACGAAAGAATTCATCAGATATTGGATTAGTAATATCCAATTAGAATTACTGGTTAGAGATAGGATCAGTAGTATCCTAGAACGAGTGTGAAGAGTATATTTTTCAAATGAAAACAATTTTGTTTTAAAATCAAAATCGCTTTATACGTATTTGAATATTTATTTATTTTGAATTTGGACAATCGAGTATATAAAGATTTCACGTATACGCGTCATGAACGTATATTCGAAGTTTTAATATACTGAATAGATATAGAATCACACTCTAGTCGCCCGGAGATGATGTTGATAATGACCATGGCATCATCAATATTTATGTTCGTGTTTCGAAGGTGTGATTTCTATATATTTCCATTTGACTGGTGTGAGAACCAAAACTAATATAGCTAGAATACATTGTTGCGAATTGGCATCAAAGACAAGATTTTTTTGTATATATGTATCAAAATTATGAATTTGAAACTCTAATTCACTAATTGATTGATGTTTGTGTTGTTTGTTTATTTGTTTGATAATTTTGAACCATTTAGCCTAATTGTATCGAATATTGAATTGTATTGAAAATTGGTCGCATTTGTTTGCATATACATGTACTTACATTGAACAGGTCATAGCAAGGAGGCTAGAGCAGAGAATAAAATTTGTTTGCCCGACAAATAGGTACATGTTTACCATAATTTACTGTTTTGTTTGGGTGATGATGATTTTATGAGCCGATTGGCTAGCCGCTTGGCTTATTCTTTTTCTTTTTGAGATCAGAAGGCCTATATGGCAATTTCGGGATTTTCCCGTTGCTCCTGGTGCTGGGGAGGTTATGGCGAAATTTTTCGAAAATTTAGGGTGTTAGCCAAATTTTTGAAAAATTTGAAAATTTCTTAGAAACTGAAAAGTTGAAGAACTTAAGCCGTAGCCAAAATAATGGAAGTTGAGTTGATTTGTTAAACAACTTTCGGCTTTGTTCCTTTTCGGCTTCCATTGTTATGTTCCTTTTCGGCCTGTGATTTAGAGAAGATTAGAATATCATCAATAAAAAACCAGAACAAATATATTCAATTAAATCATACATTGAACTGATTAGAAAATAGTTAGAAATATATATTTGTACATTATATATGTTTGAACAGGAAATTGGATAGCTGTTGAGTAAAGATTTTATTTGCGTGCCCGACAAATAGGTAAACCTTAATAAGTTAGATGCGAAATAATATTATTATATCAACTCCTGTGAGTGCCATTGGATGCGGAGTGCTGGTTATTCTGTGTGAAATAATAAACGTCGCCATAGGATAGAAACAATTAATTTTGAACTACATTACATGGCATACTTCTGGAAGATAGGCATACTTCATCATATACCACATAAGCATTTGGAGCTTGTGTGACGAGGTGGAAGATTTACCAAACGAGCGAGAGGCTTGTATGGCGATGACTATATTTTACAGGTTGAACTAATGACTGATATGGACTATTTAAATTGTAACGGTAAAATTGCCAGATTAATAAAAACCCCACACGGGACTAGAGTTGAAAATAAACACGTCTCTCTAGTTATTAGATACGGCACATGGACTATTTATTTCCCACACGGGACGAGGTGACGAGGACTTATCCTCTGGAGCATTTAAAATACACACTCCCTCAGGCTTTGACAGGGTGACGAGAATTTATTCTCTGGAGTTATTATCAATACACGCTCCCCTTAAACACCAGAATATATCATTATAAATATGTGTATGCTTATTAGGATTTATTGGGTACCTAATACGGCCCAATAAATTTCCAAACCTCTCCCCGTACAAAGGAGGTTATGGCGAAATTTTTCGAAAATTCCGGGTGTTAGCCAAAATTTTGAAAATTCTCAAAAACTGAAGAGTTGGAGAATGGAAGCCAGATCGAGCGTAGAGTTGATTGACCAAACCACTTTCGACTTTGTTCCTTTTCGGGGACGAAAAGTTTTAAGTGGGGGAGATTGTAACAACCCGAAAATCTGGGCCAGTTTAAATTTTTTATTTTGGCAATTTTAGCGAAATTTGATTATTTAAAATGAATTATTTTAAATAATGACGACGAAAAATTTATTTTGAATAGAATTAGAACATATATATTATATACGCCGTCGTTAGAATATAAATAATTATATATAATTATAAATAGAATTGAAAATGGCGTGGTAGTTCGATAATTCGAATTCAAACTTCAATTGAACATACCGGGTGCAAAACAATCCGGATTCTAGTGAAACCAAAAATATTAGAATCTATTTGAGAATATCTTTCCAACGAATTCGAAAATTCGAAATTTCATAGCGGGAATCAAAAGATATGTCCAGTTGAAATTTCTGAATAGTCGCTATGGAATTCAGGCCCTTAAAAATGGGAATTTTGCAAACGACCTCGGATTTCAACGAAACCACTTTTGTTGGATCCGTGATGTCAAATTATTGCTAGATTCCAAATTTCATAATTTTCCGAATCAATATGTGAGCGTGGTAAAGGAAAACGTGTTTGACCAGTTTCAGTTGATTTTAATCGACTGGAAAACAGCCATTTTTCCAACGGTCTCAAAATTCGATGAAACAAGTTTTGTTAGGACTGTATCGTCGATACGAAGCTAGAAAATATTTTTATGGAATTTTTAGAGTTCGTATGTGACCCCGGTAAATTGAAATGCGCGTTCAAATTCAATATATAGAGTTATATGTTGATTTTGATGAAAACTGATTGTAACGATCGAATCAGCTTATGATACATATCCCATTGTGTTCGGAATGGGGGTAATTAGCTATGGACGACAGGCGGTGGGCCTCGTTTAGAGGTCGTATGAAAAAGTCAACTTTTTGTAAATTAAATAATTAAATATAATAACCTCTCCCTCCTACCCCTTATCCTCAGGCCCCCCTCCTCATTCGTTATTCAGAATAAAAAAAAAGAACTCCACCCCCGTCAATAGATCTTGTCGCGCCGCCAGGGGGTCAGCGCCGCCACCGCCTGGCGCGTACCACCCTCCCGACCTCTGATTCCCCCCTTCTCTTCTCCTCCTCCTCAGGCCAAATTGAAGACCCCCCTAAACCCAAGAACCTGAAACCCTAGCTGAAGCCGCCATAGCTCCAAGCCCGCCTTCCACCGCCGCCAGTCGCTGTCGTGGGGCCCTTTTCCGCGCTGCTGACCTGAAGCGACCCCCCTTATGCTACATCTGTACCCCATTGTGCCTCCGCAACCCGCAAGCTAGAACATAGCAACCACCTTCGACGGAAAATGCTCCCCCTTTTCTTCGAAGCGCACAGTGAGCAGCAGCCCTCGACAACATCTCAGCAGCAGCTCCTCCTTCGATCGAAAAGCATGTAAGTTTTAATTCGATTGTTATTTACATAAAGTTCTGATTTTTAGAAAAGGAAATACAGGATTTTAGAAAAGGAAGTACAAGTTTTTTTTTGATAAGAAAAACAAGGTTTTTAATTATAGAAAAAGATAAGATTTTTATAGTGATTCATAGGATAAAAAGATTAGATTTTTATATAGTGGCGATAATAAAAATATGATTTTTATAAAATAGAAGTATTAAAAATATGATTTTTATATTATATAGGTAATAAAGGTGAAATCTTTATTTTTGAAAAGGTGAAATCTTTATTTTTGAAAAGGTGAAATATATTTTTTGAAAAGGTGAAATCTTTATTTTTGAAAAGGCAAAATATTTATTTTTGAAAAGGCGAAATATTTATTTTTGAAAGGCGAAATCTTTATTTTTGAAAAGGCGAAATATTTATTTTTGAAAGGCGAATCTTAATATTAGAAAAGGTTGAAAATTTATATATTGAATAGCGATGTAAAAATAGAATTTTTATCTATATAGTAGCAGTGTAAAAATAGAATTTTTATCTATATAGTAGCAGTGTAAAAATAGAATTTTTATCTATATAGTAGCAGTGTAAAAATAGAATTTTTATCTATATAGTAGCGGTGTAAAAATAGAATTTTTATCTATATAGTAGCGTTGTAAAAATAGAATTTTTATATACAGAGCAACAATATAAAAATGTGATTTTTATATATGTAGGGAATACGGGCAACGAAAGTGACAAAAAGGCGAGAACGACGAAGATTTCTATAAAAGAAGTGTCGTGGAGTTGGAATAGCTATTGGTGAGAACTTCTCACTCTAAATTTCTTTTTCTAGATATATATATATATATATGCTAGGATGCAGACGGTGCTTAGCAGCACCCGACACCCATCATCCACAGACCATGGATGGCTTGTTTGTTTGATTGATGTGTTGTGAAAATTGTTTGTGATGTTGATGTGAAATCGATAATAAAATATTCTTGTGTTGAAAGGAAATAAAATATTTGTATAGTTAAAAATATTTTATCGTTAAAAATATAATTTTTAACATGAAAGTGAATAAATAAATATTTATAAACAAATCAACCGATTTATTTATATACACTGATTTGACTGATATTGATTGGGTCGATAAAATTTACACATCACCCAACTGCACAAATAAAAATATGTGTTTGTTGATTTAAAACCCCACACGGGTGTTGGGATGATATTTGGCATACACTAATCCCAATTATTTAATTGTATGTCGATCGATTGGTCGACAGGCTGTGTAAGCGTTAATTATTTATATTTGATGCATATGCAGTTGTGTGGTGCACCTTGGATGATGGTTGATTGTTTATCATTGCTATTATATACATGTGTTGTGTGGAATCCATATAATTAACATTATATGGTGATTGATTGGGCCTCATTCCAATTGGGAAAATAATGAATATTATAAAAGAAAAATTCATGTGTTGAATATAAAAATAGTCATGTGTTGACGATGTTCATGTGTTGAAACTATTCATGTGTTGAGTAAAATATTTTAAATAATAAAAATTACATCTTTATCATATTTAAAATTAGAACTACTTCCCAATAGGAGTCTAATTAAAAATCAAACGATAGATACCATAGTTTTATAAAATATTTTACATAACAAAAATAGTTGTGTGTTGACAGTACTCATGTGTTGAGATTAGTCGTGTATTGAAAGAAATATAGATTCATGTGTTGAATGGGATAAATATTCATTTGTTGAATAGAATAACGAATTTATTGAAATATATAAAGCCGTGTTGATTAGAGTTGCGCTATTTTGACGTGAACGATATTTATATCGATTATATTCATTTTTATAATGAATATTGAAAAGGAAGTGATTTCAAAATATAACACTTTGAAAATATTATCATTTATATAGTAATGATATGAAATATTCAATTTTGATTTGAAATTGAATATAGAGTTGAAATGGTTTTGAAAACAAATTTAAAACGATTTATAAAATACGTTTTAAAAGGAAATCGATGAAATATATATAATATATATATATTATATATATAATGGCATGAATAGAACGCGCTGCGCCGCGGTAGTTCGTGAATTTCGACCATTGACTTCGAATTGACGTTGCGGGAGATCCGACCGTCGAATTCTCCTAAAACCGGAACCGTTGGGTTTGTATCGAAAAGAGCTTTCCAATGAATATTAGAAATTTGAAATCTAACGGTTGGATTTGGAATTATGTCCAAATCAAATTTGGAAAAGGTCGTTGTAAGTGCAGTTCGATGGCCATTGTTGGAAATCGACTGTACGGGTCTTGATAAAATTATTAAAAATATAGATAATTTGTGTATAATCATAATATGTGAACTGGAAAGAACTGGGATGAAAAACTCCACGTTTGAAATGATAAAAATAGATTTTTATCGAAATGAACTAGTTTTGAACTAGAATTAAAAATCAATTTATTTTTGAAATAAATAAATTGAATCTGAAAGTGATTTTAAAAATAATCAATGTTCCCAATACGTGAATTGGATTGGAGTTGAATCGAAATTATCTTCGGAATATTTCGATGTTGGATTTCGTGACTATACAGATATTGTTATGGGAATTTGAAAGATATATTTTATATCATTATTTCCAATACGATATTTGTTGGTTTCAGGATTTGATATTGAATATAAGCCGGTATACTTTCTATTCAAAGCCTAGTATTTAATATCAAATGTGATTTGGGTTTGTCGTGAATGGTGTCTTCATTAACACTGTTCTTAAGCCCAATAGAGAAAAAGATTAAATCTTTCTATTTAGATTTTATGAAGTGTATCAATATTTAATTGGAATTGATTTTGATTCGGTTTTTGGGTTTATCGTGAGCGTTGTTTTGAATAACACCTGTTCTTTAACCCGATTAACAATAAAATGTGATTTTGGGTTTATCGTGAATCGTGTTTTAGATGACATTAGTTCTTTAACCCAGTTAAAGGCAGGATTGATTTTTGAAAAGATTAAAACTAAGTAGAGTTTTAATGAATCTTTAATTAGATTGAAATGTGAATTGATAATTTAAATTATCAAATCTGAAAGGTGATCGAGAATGGAGTACCACCAGTTTTGCTCCAAAGCGATAGTTAAATCTTTAATTAGATTTGAACGTGAAATAGTAATTAATTTTACCGATAACACCCTGGTGTTAGAAATGGAGTATTACCAGTTTTGCTCCATGGGATAAATAGGTTGGGATTGGGAAATAAAATAAATAATTACTTCGGTGTGGTTCACTAATCCCGACTAGTTTGAAATGATATCCAAAGGAAGATTAAAGAATAAATTCATAAAAAATTATCTTGGATAAAATTAATGGGAACCATTCCCTAAGAATGTGATTTTGTGAATAAAAGAATATTCTGAGTTGGAATGAGGCGTTCGTTGTGTTTGTGTAACATTTGTTTATTATATACGTGGGATATTCAGAAAGGCCGGGTTTATACCCATTCTGAATAACCGATTCGGCGAGATGTCGAAGATGAAGACGGTGGTTGAAGACCGGAAGTCTTTATATCATTTGGGTGATTACTGATGATCTTGATTGGGCTATACACCCAGGATGAGGGAATCAGTTGGTGATCGTCCAGACGTACTTGGAGATGGATGGATATGCGAGGAAAGTGCCTCCGGTTTCGTTCATACCCAGAACGAACTTGTAAATGGATTGTGTGTCTGACATTGGATTTTATTCTGTGTTGATTGATCTCTATTAAATATACATCTATTTGGCGGCGGAGAATTTATTCTCTTACTTAACGCCCTTCTCTGAGACGTACGAGCTCAGAGGTTGTATATCGATGGACATCAGTCGCATGGAGTGAATTGCCAGTGTGGCACGCGTAAGTGGCAATTGATCAAGGCTTCTGTTGAAAAGAAAAGTCTTGTGGTTGATGATCAAAGCACGGCCTGTGTGGCGTAGCTTTGTGTATAACGTGAATTCGCGAGCCTCACACCTCGGTATGAGTCAAAAACGGGAAAGTGACTGCAGGGAGAGCACGACGTTTCTTTCTAGCTAAGGTGGTGTCAGTGACCTACCAGCCCTGACATTTATATACTTTTCACCTGTGTGATTGTTGGATACGAGGCGCCTCAGATATAGGTCTGTAAGGACCGGGAAACGTGTGTTCAGGAATTGCCAATCCTCAAAAGTAAGAGAGGACCAGTCCTGAAGATCCAAGGATCATAGTGGGGTCCTGGGACATTTGCTAGAGTGTCTCGAATCGGAGAGGAGCTTGCCCCTTGCCTCGTCTCATGACGGAAATCCAATTTCCAATACGTGATATTTCGGTTTTATTTGTAGAACCTAGTATGGCGACATAGTGGTATGGGTCATTCATGCCGCCTATGATTGATATTTATGATTGAAATTGTTTTGACACTATACACTTATAATAGTATCAAATAATGTGTTTTTAACGTATCAAGCATGCTTTGGCTATTATAAGGTAAAAACCCTATCCTCCGGCTTGCGTTGCATTATGTGATGGGACCTGGGTCTTATAATAGCTTCATGTTTCTTTATTTAGCATTGCGCTGTTTGTTTTATGCACTGGTATTCTTGGGAGGAAACGCGTTCCGTGTTATACGGCGTGGTCCCTTGATTTATCGAACTTTAAAACCAGTATTAATAACTGTTTTAGTTCTCACACCAGTCACATGACTGACCTGGAGTTTATTGTTTTAACCTAAACTCTGGGTGCCCCTATTTTCGACACGGGCAGCTAGTAGTTTTGGTTTTGCAGATTTATATTCACAGGATCCTGATTTACAGCTGGAACGATGCTCGGAAAGCTTTGTATCCGTGCATTACTTCTAGTTGTGCAATTGTATTATTTTCCGCTGCGATGTATTTAAATGTAATTTAAATCTCTGATATTTGTTGAATGTAATTCATTCATTTATACTCTGTATATTCTTGTATCTGATGGAATTGTTGTAATAACAATGAAGTGTTCTCCCGTCTGCGTTCTTTTGTGTACTGTTCTCAAAGTATCCGCTCTTTCCTTCACGGGGAAGTTACGGGTTCTTACAGCCACCGTGAAAACAGACCCTAAGAAAATCTGTAGAGGCTCTTAAAGACGGGCCTGTACAGATATGGAAAAGCTCCCGACCGAGTTTCGTATTTCTTGTATCGCCCTGCCCCAGAACTCGGTGCACATTAGAGGACGTGTGATTGAGGCATCGATCTACAATTACAGTACATACATGGGACAGTCTAGATACATGCATGACTACTCTGGGTGATGTATCGTAGACTTGAAGGCATTACTCCGGAATGAAATCTGGTTCGATCGATGGTGGCAGTCTGTACGTTTACGTAGCATATTAATGACAGATATATGCGGAATGTAACATTGTTATATAGAGATCCGTACGTCACTCCGACGTAGGATGAGGGACTGCGTACTTTTCTATGGTATTACGAGGGAGACCATGCGAGTTGGATACCATGGGGTGTAACTCAGTATTGAGAGGTAGCTACATATATACCATATTAGCTTAATCCACTAGGAAGTAAATGGGTACGGTGTGTATATAAGCGTTGAGTGTCGTTAACCCAAGTAACCAAAAAATCAAGAAAATGTAATGGAACGGTATTTGCAGGGATCATTCTGTTTTAGAGATACTAGTATTGGTGCGGTGCAGAGAAACATATTTAAGAAGCGCAGTATATTCTGTTCAAACTTATCTTGCTCAGCTCACACGTGTCCTTGTTATTGTTATCTTTTTCTTTCATTTTTATATACCTACCATGATACTTTTATTTATTTATATTTAAAAGTAACTAGACTCGCCAGACTTTATATCTGACCCTTTTTGTTTCCTCTTCTCTCTCTTTCGTCCCCCCCCCCCCCCCCAAGGTTCTCAGGGGGAAGTTATGATGTAAACTCAGTATTTAGGACCATGATGTTTTGATTTAAATAAAGTTTTTAATTCCGCTGCTATTTTACATGTATGTCTTATGATATTATGTTCTTATTTACCTATAACGCCTCACGGAACTTAATGCATTCTATACAGAGTGACATTAACGGACGTAGGGTGTCATAATGGCCTAATTCGTCGCAGTTATAGCATCTAATATTACTTAGATTCTCATTATTATTTTTCACTTGATTTCTCTGCTCATTCCTTTTGAAATTATTATGTAACTTAATAATTCCTGAAATTCCTATCAATAGTGTTTTCTCTTCATCATCATCACCCTTAACTGTTATCGAATTCTTTTCTGATGAATTATTTTCTTTTCTTCCTTATATTTGAACTTCAAACGGCATTAAATTACCGATTAATGCTACAATTTTAATTGCACTAATGTCATTGGCTTCTTCGATGGTAAGTGTCTTTTGATCCCAATTAGAAGTTAATGAATTCATAATTTTTCTGACTAGATCTTCCTCAGAATATGATTTTCCTAAAGTCATTAATGAATGCACGATTTCCTGGAACTTGCAATACATATGCGAGATAGACTCATTCTGATTCACATTAGATAACTCGAATTGATTTGTTAACATGGATATTTTGGTCTGTTTAACTTTTCTTATTCCTATGAGGTACTTGCAAAATTTTCTAGATCTCATATGCAGATTTACAAATAGACACCCTATTAAATTCATTCCTATCTAGTGAATACAATAAAATATTCATAGCCTTAGAATTATTCTATGCCATGACTTTATGATCATTAGTCAATTGTGCAAAATTAACAGTGGGTTCTACATATTCAGTTTTTGTATTATTCCATGTATCTAATCTTACAGATTGTAAACAAATTTTCATTCTACATGCCCAATATGCGTAATTACTTCCATTAAAAAGTGGTGGTCTAACAGTGGACTGGCCCTCTACAAATGAACCACTATTAGTGACAATTCCAGTGTTGGTTGCCATTTAAACTTTTCAAATTTCATATTATGAAAACTTTGATAACCAATTCTCTGATACCAATTATTGGAGATGCAGCTTAATGATCTTAAGGCAAGTTTAAATACTAGAGGGGGGTTAATAGTGTTTAACGGAATTTACTGAATTTTTGAAAAAAAATTGAATCAAACACATAGTATACAGTTCACAAAAACAAACAAACACAAAATGCAGAAAGTAAAAATAAAGCAATAAAAGGAAAGTACACACCAGGATTTTATACTGGTTCGGGACTCTGCTACATCCAGTCCCATGGAACGCTAGGTTGATGTGGATTTTTATTCAACAAATCCAATTATAGTCCCTGATTTTAAGGCAACAAGGGCACACCCCAACTGATTCCAATTAAAGTGAGACTTAGTTGATTTACATGTTAAAACCTTACACCCAACTAATTTTCGGGACACAATCGCATCTAGTCACTTTAAACCGGACAGGACCACACCCTTCTCTTATTAGTTTCTGTAGTGTTGACTCTATAACACTTGATCTTGAGATCTTTGATTACAAACAGCCTATAACTCTTGAGAAGCACTTGAATTCAGAGAGAATTTGATTTAGAATTGAAAGAAAGAAAGAAGAATGATATGATTTCTATTACAATCGGTAGAGTATAAGTGCAGAAAATCAAGAATTAAAGTATTATAATGGTAGAATGTTAAGAAAGGAAGAAGAAGAGGAAAAGTAGTTAAAAATTGAATTCTGGAAGGTATTTATAGGTTTTCAATAGTCATAACATTTCTGAAAGGATTTGAATTCAAAAGACACCTCTTTTCAAAATTCGAGAATGCCCTAACGGCTAGTACATTGACATACCATTTTCTATATGTCCACATATAGTAGGTGAAATTTAAAAATAAAATTTCAATTCAATTCAAATAATATTTAAATAAATTATAATCAATCCAGAGTTAAAACAAATTAAATTCCTTTATATTTAAACATTCTTTTCAAAGTAAAAATATATCTTAAAACTTATATAAAGATATACTAAAATTAATTATGAATTTAGATATAAAATGATATAAGAGTATTAATATATAAAACTGCACATATATTATAAAAAACTTATTATGAACTACAAGATTAAACAACATAAGTAATTATAAACAAGTAAAACTTAAGTTTAAAATATAAAATATAAATTTGACTATAAACTTAGTTTTTAGAAATTTAGAAAATAACTATCAGGAGTTAAAATATTATTGAAACAAAGAAGAATATATTCTGAATAAGGAAGCAATTTTAAAATCATTTGAAAACAATATTTAAAATCAAGAAAATAAATTTGAAATTATTTTGAAATTAAGTTTAAAACCCTAGTTTTAAATTTGAAAATAGAATCAAGTGCTAACCGGAGTTTTAATATGATTTCTAGACATACCAAATCTATAATTCTTGTACACTTGAACTCTTGATACTCATGAGTCTTGAAACTTGAACTCTTCTATTTGAAATCTTTATTCTTATAAACAGTACAGTTTTCAATAATAAACACCTGCATAGATTTTCTGTATATACATACATACATACATATATATATATATATATATATATATTTGTGTGTATATTCTAGAAAATAGTGTTCGTATATATCTTATAATAATAATAATTGAAATAGAGTAGAGACAAGGTTGTTGTCATCAAAACCATCACCATCAACATCCCAATCCTTAACAGTGTGTTCCTCGAGTTGATGGTTTGTTTAGATCGGTTTTATAGGTGGCCCATCACTCTCGGATGGCTATCCATTCGGGAGGTGATAAGATGTATAGAGACATAAGGAGGTTTTTTATTAGATAGGGATGAAGAAGGACATGGAAGAATATGTAGCTCGATGTATGACTTGTCAGCGAGTGAAGGCTGAGTAGAGGAAGCCTGGTGAATTGATTTAGCCTCTAGATGTGTCAAAGTGGAAGTGGGGGGAGCGTCTCGATGGACTTCATAGATGGGTTGCCTAGATCGAAGAAGGGCAATAATAGTATTTAGGTTATAGTCGATAGGTTGACTAAGGGCTCTCACTTTATCCTGCTTATGAGTAAGCAAATGACAGCTTGTTCGGCATCTTTGTATCCTAGAAAGATCATCTGACTTTATAGAGTTCCCTCTAGTAATGTTAGTGATCGAGACCCTATCTTTACCAGCGAATTTTTGAGCAGCCTGCAGGAGGCATTGGGGACATAGCTACAACTTAGCATTGCTTATCCCCCTCAGACAGATGGGAAGACAGAGAGGGTTAATAGGATTCTTGAAGATTTATTACATCTATGTGTCCTAGACTCCAGAGGGACATGGGAGGAGCATCTTCCATTGGTAGAGTTCGCATATAATAACAACTATTGGATGAGTATTGGTATAGCACCCTTTGAGGCATTATATGGATGACCCTACAGATCGCTTACATGTTGGTGGGAGTTTATGGCTACTTGAACTTGAGATAGTTAGAGAGACCTCAGAGAAGGTAGATTTGATTCAGAGGCAGATGAAGGTTGCTCAGGACAGACCGAAGTCGTATGCAGATCAGTAGAGGATAAATATAGAGTTCGAGGTAGGGGTCATGGTTTTCATTAAGGTGTCACCTTTGAGGAGTGTTGTTCGGTTCGGCTCAATGGTGAAGTTGGTGTCGAGGTTCATAGGGTCATTCCCTATAGTAGAGAGGATAGGTCGGATGGTCTACAGGGTTAATATACCGAAGAGACTGGCAGGAGATCATAATGTATTCCATGTTTCTCACTTGCGAAAGTGCTTATATGATTCCACGGTAGTACTAGAGCCGAGTACTCCAGAGGATATCAAGGTAGAGAGGCAGGCATCAGTCAGGAGAGTTCCTACATGAATACTAGATCTGATGTGAATAAATTGTGGAATAAAGAGATCAAGCTTGTCAAGATTCAGTGGGAAGAGGACAGTGATGACATGACTTAAGAACCAGAGGATAGGATTCACGCTTCTTTGTCATTTCTCTTTGAGAACACGCTCTTAAACCTTTCCTAAGCTTTAAATTTGAATCAATTTTTCCTATCGTTTGAATCATAAGTCTTAGTTAGAAGACTATAGATGGTAGGAAATGGTTTAAAACATGTTAATTGAACATGCTATGGTTGAATGTATTCACGTGGATGTAAGTGTTTACTAGTGGATGCAGCGGATACATAACACAATATGCACTAGTTATATATTGGAAAAGCCAGGACACTTACATAATTGCATATTTATGTGTGTGCATTTTTCTTTAATTTATATGGATGAAATTTGTTGAATCATCACTTGGATGTTGCACTTTGATGAATGGTTGTTGCATACATATAAAATTTATAAGTATCATTAGGGTTCCTTGCATACATATTCGATGCATGACACAGACATAAATTGCATTAAGGAAATCAACTAAATTAGAGGACCGCCTAATTTTTGCATTTGCTTAAGGTCATATACACAACACCTTTGCATATGTTCATGAAAAGCATTAGGAAATCTAAGAACAATAGATACCAGTGGTGGATGGTTGAGTAGAAGGGTGTAGATAATGGTTGACAACATTTATAACATTCTTCAAGCCTTGGAGATTACGGGGACGAAATCCTTTAAGGAGAGGAGAATGTAACACCCCGAATTTTAATAAACAAAAATTAAATGTAAAAGATTAATAAACTAAATATTAATCAGAATAATATTCAGAATTGGACAAAAGCAATAGTACTATTGGTTCCGTTGTAATTTTCTGATTAAAATGGAAACTTGTTTTGCTAAAATTGGAGTTAAAATGAACTAGTTATGAATTAAAGAAGAATACGGAAAATTAAAATAAATATATATGGAACAAACGATCACTTGTTCACCTAGCCCACTTGGGTAGACCCCTATGTTGACCAAGCCAAGTTGGGTCAACCTCTATGTCGACCAAGGAGGTGGGTGGGTCGACCCAGGACGCATTATGTGTATGCCTTGGCCTGCACACTATGCAGCGAACATTTAATATTTTCTAACTTTATTTTTGCTGAGTTAGCTGAGTTTTATTGGCCTATTTTAAAATATTTGCTGATGTGGCACTTTCTTATTAGTCCAACGACAAGGCTGGATCATATCTAATCTTAGGTTTAGCCAGCTGAGGGCATCCAGCAAACCCTATAAATAGACTAGTAGAGCCTCTCTCATTTCTACACATCCATTGTTTCTTTCTTATTCTTCTTCTTCCTTAGGCCTATCCTCAACTTAGGAAAGGCCAAATAATTAAATTTTACAGGGATAAAGAAGTTCTTAAGTTTTAAATATTTATTTTTATAATTACTTCTAGAGGCAGAGGTTCTGCAAGATCTAAGAAGAACGCCATGGGGGAAGCTTTGATCATCACATCTGTGAGTCTTTATATAATTTTTAGATTAGTTATTTGCATAGGAAAGTTTAGACAGTTCAGTAGTTTTAATTAGCAAGTATTATATTTATAGTATTTATAAGTTTAGGTTTTTTGTAAGTTACTGTAGCTTATTTATAGTTTGTTCCTATTTCTTTCCAATTGTTTATTATTTATAAGTAATTCTCCTTCTTATTATCCCCTTCTCTGTTGTGGTTTTAATTACAGTCAGGCAAAGCCTATTTTGTTTGTTTTTTTTTTTTTTTTTTTTTTGAGTCTAGGCATTATGAGTAGCCTAGATCATTTCCCTTTTTTTAGCGTTGGGCCTAGGCCTAAAAAGAGCCTAGGCCTTTACAATTACTTTGTGTTAAATTTAAATAATGTTAGAATTGGATAAATTGAAATAACGTTAAAATAGGATGTAGAGATTTGATACGGCTTCATGTCGTATCAAATTTGATAGTGCTCCTAGCCGTACAAAATTTTATTTTGCGACCTGCACCACCCTAAACAATTAAAATCTAACCCTACATCGAGAAAGCCTCAGATCCGTTCATTTCATACAGCTTCGAGCCGTATCAAATGGACATCATATTTCCCCCCGCTGTTTTTCATTTCTTAGCATTTTTATTTGTCACTGGGATAAAAATGTCGGCTTCCACTGAAAAACAAAATTAAGTTTTTCCCCTGATTGGAATCGCCTCCAGAGACGAGTGGCTTCTCCTTCGACAGCAATGGAGCTGGAAATTTAATTGTAGCAAGCTATAATTATGATGCTCCAATTGATGAATTTGGTATGTGTATAAAGCCTATTCTAGTTAACAATGATGCAAAGTAACATTTAAACCAATTTCATTCTGATTTTGATACTTTATTATTAAACAGGTGTATACGCCGGCGATCCTTCAAAGCTAAGTATGGAAGCAGCTTTTGGAAAAGTCTGGGAACTGGAGCAGAATGGTGGAAGCATTATAGGTAAGGTATTGAAAGCAATTCAAGGTAGAAAGAGAAATCCCAAGCTGCCTCATGATCTATAAGTACGTAGGTTAAGGGCCTGTTTGGAAACTCAAAGTTGAAGTACATATGCTTATTTGAAAAGTGCTTCTACTTCTAAAAATTTAAAAGTCAAAAAGCTTGTTTGGCACGGTAATGACTTAAAAATCAAAAAGACCAAAAGTCAGTATGGATAGAATTTGTATTTCATAATAGCTTTTTCGCTATTGCGTAAGAATATTGAAATAAAATGTAAGACCATTCAGATTTTTAAATGTATATATTCCAACTAGTTAACTATAAAAAAAAATCATAAGATATTGAATGGAAACATGACATAAAAACTTGCATGTTATTCGCATATAATCCAAGCAGTTAAGTCCATTTTAACTCACAAAATCAAACAACAAACCACATAATAGATAAAAGTTGATCTTTTACACAAATCTCAAGCATTACAATCGAAATATTAAAAACTTCTAAAATCATGCGGAATCTAAAATGGCAAATGATAAAACGCGGCCATACTTCATTGGATTTTGAAACACCCCACGTTCATTAATGTCACTCACAAAGGGAATGCATTAACTTCAGTGAAGCGTTGTAGGTAAGAGGTGCAGATAAATTACAAGATATACAAATAAAGCAGTGGAAAATAAAGTCATTTTATAAGCAACGTAGTCTAGTCAAGCTTTTACAACAATTGACTCAATAATACTTAAAAGTATTACATAAAACTTCTGTCTTGATTCAAAACTTCCAAGTATATAAGAAGCGTAAAACATAGCAAAGTAGCATAAGTCCCCAAATTAAAGTGCAATCACAGCCATAGCCAAAGATAAGAGTTTCCAAGCCATACATCAGAGAATCTCCGAGCTTGGAAAGAGAAACGGTCCAAACTAAGCTGAGTTATTCCCTCCCTGACTACCTAGGGGGGACGGAAGAAAAGAAGACGAAAGAAAACAGGTCGGACATAAGTCTGGTAAGTCCAGTGATCTTTAAGCATGTAAATAAGATAAAGGATCATGACATGAATAAACTAAAAATAGGAAAATGCGGTAAAACAAGATAACTTAAGACAAGATAAGGCAAGGTAAACTGAATGTGCTTCTACTCTTTCTCTGCTTTGCTACTATCCTGTTATTCTGATTTCTATATCTCTGCATCGCCTAACTAGTGTCCCAACTAGAAATCTATATAAAATGATAGTATTACAACGTGATCCCAATCCCCGCAATTGTGGTAGCCTTCAGGTGTACATCTAGTAGGAGGATCTTACCTCAGTTAGCCTAATTGCCATGAAGATGTTAGATGTACCCTTACTATCCTATCTATCAGCTCCCTACTAGTATTAATGTTCCACGTGTCTGTGTCAAACGGCCCTCTCTTGCGTGCAGATACCCTGTGTTGGTCCCACAATAAGGTGTATCAATCCTTATGATAGCAACCAGACACGATTCAAGATGCACAGTGTGTAACTACTGGTACCCAGTGCCTGCTTTTTCCCACTAGAGAGTACATGCACGGCCGTAAACCGCTGGAACCTACACTGACATACCCCCACCGCTATTTTGGATCTGGAGATGATTTTGTGTGCATATATATATATATATATATATATATATACTTCCTTGCGTGTATACAAACTTCTACAGCTTATTACTTCTTCATACGTTGTCTGATTTATGCAAACTCGGACTCTATCCCAAGCAGAATTCCGAGACGAACGAAATGGCGTAACCCATTTCCCTTAATTCCCACTTTTAGAATTAAGTATTTTTTTTAATTTGTTACTTTAACACATAAAATACGGGTGTTACATTCTCCCCTCCTTTAAAGGATTTCGTCCCCGAAATCTCTAAGTTAAGAAGAACGTATCCTAACATTCAACATCCATCTACTAAACCATCAATCACAAGCATCCATTATCCTTAAAAAGATTTCTAATGCTTTCATGATCATATGCATAGTGTGTGTACATGCCCTTATCTAATGCAAAATCAGGCGGTCTACTGATTCAGTTGACCTCCTTAATGTAAATTACATCAGTGCTATGAGTCCATCATGTATGCAATTATTCCTAATCGTACTTTATAACTTCTACATGAGTGCTAATCATTAATACAAATGCAACATCCATATGATAACACATCAAGTTTCAATCCATATATATACACATATATGCATATGCAATATGAAAGTGACTGAGCCGATCTAGTACCTAGTGTGTGTGTATGCATCCACTAGCAACCACTTACAACCATCAATCATAACATGTTTCAAATACATGTTTGCATCCATTGGTTTCTACCTAAGGATCGAGGATTGGACCGAGAAGATATACTTAAAAGACAAAGACTAGCAAATAAACTTTACAGAAAAAGAGAGATCAAGGATATACCCTCAAAAAGGGTATGATGCGCTTATCTAGTCTTCAGCCATCTAAGTCGCATCTTCTTGAGCTTCACTCCATATTGTTCTGACTGACTTAACTTCACAATTGCGTACCTTCTTAATTTCTGTTTCCAGAATATGCGTTGGAACTCATTTCACTATCTCCTCTCGTTCCACCTTTTCTTCTTCTAGTATACTTGGCACTACAACTTCTGCCGTGTCATGCTAACATTTCCTCAAAAGGTCTTCCAAAATCCTATTCACCCTTTCTATCAGAGGATGATAAGCGATGCTCAAACATAACTGCGTACTCATGGCTTCTTGCAAGCTTATTTATTAAGGTGACTAGAGGTCTATTCTCTACTTAATTAATCCATTGCATCAGCTATCTGAGAGTCTTTTCTTTGTGAAGTCCCTATTTAATTCAGAAGCGTAGGCCTTACTCCTAGCGATGTCGACTGCTAACTTAACCAAAGGTTTTTAAATCAAGGTTTGATATGTATTCTGAACTTTTCCTTTTCACATAAAGAGGACTTGAAGTCAACCTTTTTCTTCTTAAGGCATCCGCTATGACCTTACCCTTACATCAAAATGGCGCCTAGTCCCGTGCCACATGCATCCGTGTATACCGTAAGCCTTTTAATACCGTAAGGTAAAAGTCAAAACTGGGGTCGTTGTAAGAGCCCTCTTCGATTGTTGGAAAGAGATATCACAACCAATATCCCGAGCAAAGATTAGATTATTCTTCGTCAATTTTGTAAGTGGGGCTAATACCTTCGCAAAGTCCTTAATGAACTTCCTATATTAGCCCGCTAGTCCAAGAAAGCTTCTTACTTCTGTTGCATTCCTTGGGACCTTCCAGTCTTGCATTGCAACTACTTTTGCAGGATCTACTGCTATCCTTCTTTGGACACCACATGTCCAAGAAACCTTACTTATTCTCTCCAAAAATGGCATTTTTGGAGAACTTCACCTTAAGTTGATGCGCTTGGAGGGTATCCGAGACTTCCCTTAGATGCAAAGCATGTTCTTTCTCATTCCAAAATAACATCTATGAACAAGCAAAGTGAACCATCCGCCTTTGTAACGAAAACGACTGGAGCACCCCATTTAGAAATACTTCGCCTTATGAACCCTTTTTCAAGTAACTATTTTACTTGTTTACTGAGCCCTTCTTTTCCCTTGGATTCATGTGTCGTAAAGGTAATGCAACTGGCTTTGCATTGCCAAAAAGATATATGCGGAAGTCTATCTCGCGTTTTAGGGGACAAACCCCTAAACTAATCAAAAACATCTGCGTACTCATGGACTGCTCCAATGGATTGCAAATCGTTGATAGATGCATCAAGTGATTCTAGGTAGCTAAGACAAACTGATCCCTTAGGATCGCACGAAATCTCGAGGGTATTCCCGAGGCAAGTCGAAAGTCTTACTACCCTCCTTTCACAATTACTAGCTAACCAATCCATGCCTAGAATCAACCCGTAGCCCATGAAACCAAAAACTTAAGCATTACACTTAGACTCAATACTTAATATAGCTATTCTTAAATCCTTACAAACCAAAGATAAATGACCTGAACCACCAATTGGATTTGAGACAATAATGGGATCTTCTACTATACAAGCACTAAGGTGCAGAGACTCAACTATGGAAACAGATATAAACAAATGTGAAGCGCTAAAATCAAAAAGAATACTAACAGGATGATCAAAAAGAAAAACTAGACTTTTTCGACAGAAACTCTACTACTCTCTCTCAGGTACGCTGGCGGTGAGAGCATGCACTTGCGCTCCTGAAAATCCTATCCTTTGTTCTTGCCCTTGTCCTTAATTATATGACATGTTATACCATAATAACGGCAATGCCTCTTGTCTTAGATTTTTCTATTCTTTCCTCCTTCGTGAACCAAGTCCATATCCATGAGTTTCTCATCCTTGGGTTGTGTTCCTTAGCCAAACTCCCTTATTCTCATCTTTGCCATCTTTGTGTAACTTGTTGACAAGTCTCTTGAAAGCTGCCACCATCGCACGGAAAACCCTACAAAGCTTGAAAGAAATTTAGCCGTAGGTGAAACTACTGCGGCTATATACGGAAGTTGGGCATTTCTTCGCCCTTTGACAGATGTCGTAGTCTGATCAAGCCTACGGAACCATGCCGCGATGAGGTTACCTCCCAGAAAGCCAGGAGCCCCGGGGACTTAGTAAAGAAGGAAAACAAGGATTCAAACAGAGGATCAAAAGATAATGCATATGGCTTTGGGGAATATGCCTTTAAAACAAAACTTTTCTTTAGAAAATGCTTCTTTTAAAACTGTTTTGAAAATAATTTTTCAAATCTTTTATCTGATCTAATAACCTTCAGCTCTGATACCAAGTGAAACACCCCCACGTTCATTAATGTCACTCACAAAGGGAATGCATTAACTTCGATGAAGAGTTATAGTTAAGAGGCGCAGATAAATTACAAGACAGACAAATAAAGCAGTGGAAAATAAATAAAGTCATCTTATAAGAAACGTAGTTCAGTCAAGCTTTTACAACAATTGACTCAATCATACTTAAAAGTATTACATAAAACTTATGTCTTGATTCAAAAACTTCCAAGTATATAAGAAGCATAAAACATAGCAAAGTAGCATAAGTCCCCAAACTAAAGTGCAATCACAGCCATAGCCAAAGATAAGAGGTTCCAAGCCATACATCAGAGAATCTCCGAGCTTGGGAAGAGAAATGGTCCAAACTAAGCTGAGTTATTCCCTCCCTGACTACCTGGGGGAAACGGAAGAAAAGAAGACGAAAGAAAACAGGCCAGACATAAGTCTGGTAAGTCTAGTGATTTTTCAGCATGTAAACAAGATAAAGGATCCTGACATGAATAAACTGAAAATAGGACAATGCCATAAAACAAGATAACTTAAGACAAGACAAGGCAAGGTAAACTGCATGCGCTTCTACTCTTTCTCTGCTTCACTACTATCTTATTATTCTGATTTCTATATCTCTTCACTGCCTAACTAGTGTCCCAACTAGAAATCTGTATAAAATGATAGTATTACAATGTGATCCCAATCCCCGCAATTGTGGTAGCCTTCAGGTGTACATCTAGTAGGAGGATCATACCTCAATCAGCCTAATTGCCATGAAGAAGTTAGATGTACCCTTACTACCTTATCAGTCGGCTCCCTACTTGTATTAATGTTCCATGTGTCTGTGTCAATCGGCCCTCTCTTGCATGTAGATACCCTATGATGGTCCCACCATAAGGTGTATCAATTCTTATGATAGAAACCCGACACAATTCAAGATGCACAGTGTGTAACTACTGGTTCCCAGTGCCTGCTTTTTCCCACTCCGGAGTACGTGCACGCCCGTAAACCGTCAGAACCTACACTGAAGTACCCCCTGCCGCTATTTTGGTTTTTGTGGCGCCCCGCCCCGCACCAACCGATATTTACCCAAAAGTGCGCTGTACACATGTCCAGTTAGCACGGAACGGGTCGCCTGAAGGAAAAGGAAGAAGGAAATGACCATACAAAGAACCTGTAGAATGTCTCACAGCGCATAGAACAAAATATAATAATAACATACTTGACATAAAACAGGAGAGACAGTGCATAAGCTGAAAATCAGAACTAAACATCATAGCAGCGGAAATCCAAAATACAGCTTATTACAACTTTCAAACTGTCTCAAAGAAAAAGTAAGATAAATGTGGGACACTACTAATGCCCAAGTAGCGACCACCAACGACACAGGGAGAATGTGTATATGTATATATAATACGTGGAAGCCTCCTGCCCGCCTCCGAATCAGCTACTCGCGCATCACCAACTAACTTGTCTCTAGTCTGCTCGTGTGAGCACCCAGAGTAATAAGAGGAGACATAAAACTCTAGGTCAGACATAAAGCCTGGTATGAGCGATAAGCATCTAAAGTGAAGAATAGCAGGTAGACTAAAACATACCTGAATCTGGACCTGCAACCAAAGAGTTAGCACTACATACTGTACAACACTCTAAGGTACCATATCAAACAGTGTAAAGATACGGAGGTGGGGGAGGTTTGCATGTCATAATGATGGCAAACAATCAAGCATAGCATCCATCCTCACATCTCTCACTCAGTGCGTAAAGCATACGATATTCACCACTTCGATCACCCAACATTCCTTGCTACGATCACTCTGCCCCATGAAGTCATAAATGACTTCACTGCACTGATAACGTAGCCACTAATCCTTTGCTATGTCCACTTTGCCCCATGGAGTCACAAGAACCCCACTGCACTGGCTCATAGCCTTACTAATCCTTACTATGTCCACTCTGCCCCATGAAGTCACAAGTACCCCACTGCACTGGCTCATAGTCTAACTACGCATCACCTTGCCCCTCAGGTCATAATGACCCTACTGCACTGATAACGTAGTCTTGCTACCATCACTTTGCCCCTCAGGTCGTTATGACCCTACTGCACTGATAAGTAGCCCATCATTCCTTTTAGTGGTGAATCGAAGTTATGAACGTCGACAACTCCTTAGCACACGTCCCGCAGCAAAGTCCAACCATGAAGTGAACTCGTTGGTTCCCAACTGGTTCCGGGATCCTGAGCTCTAACTTCCATTCAGACTACCTTTGCATCTCGGGTTATTGGTCATCACCAGATCGGATCGGATCGGGTCGCCTTCAGCATTCATCATTGGATCGGGTCGCGCCTCCTACGTCGGATCGGGTCGTGGTCCTCCAGGTGATCAGGTCGCCCTTCCCCATCGTCTCGTGAATCCAGTCTCCACTTCTGGTCGGATCGTGGATACCCCATACGGGTCGGATCGCGCTCCGCCGTCGCCTCGTTGTGCATCGGATCGTGGATGCTGCCTTCCTCTAGTCGGGTCGTGATACGAAGCATGAGTGGATCGGATCGGGTCGTAATGCTCATTGGTGATCCGGGTCGGAGTACTTCAATTTGGGCACGGCGCTGCATCGATTCGCTTCATGGGCCCTGCACAGACGGTTCGGTTCGGAGGAGGTGACTCGACTCGTGGGGATGCCCCCACGATCCCATAGGGCGATCCGATCGTCCCTCAACCCCCTATGCGATCCGAACCCCTGCACCTTATCCAGCGAGCTGTTTACGCCCCTCGAACGGCATTTTCGACCATTCTAACTATTCTAAACAGTCACAAAGCATTTCATACAGTCATAGCAACATACATAATCAACCACAAACATCAAAACATCAATATGATAGGTAGAAATGGATCAAACATACCCAAAATCCCATATTTCCCCTTAAGCATATTTAGGTGAGACTGATGATAGGATTAGCAAATCTTAACCAAATTAACCCAAATTTGTATTAGAGGTCTAAAACATCATTCCGAACTTTATAAATATTTTTCCAGAATTTTATCATGTTTAAACTCGCTAATTAACACTAATCACCCCTAATTAGCCATAATTAGTGCAAAACTAAGCAAATCACTCACCTTAGCCACAAATTAAACTAAAATCTGAAATGATTCTCTGGTTTGATGCGAATTTCAATACCAAACAGCAGCTCCTTTGTTGATTTGGTGAAGATCTTCCTCGATTAGGGGTTGCTAAGTCAAATCCTTAACTTAAAGGTGATTTGGAGGTAATTTAGAGGTTGGAGGCCATTTTTAGGGTTCCTTGGTGATAAGTGGAGGCTAGAAAACTGAAATGGAATGATTCTCCATCTCATTTCAGCCCTCCCATAACCCTAATCCCGAAATGGGTTATGGGCCTACTCACTAATCACCTGATTTGGCCCGGTTAAGCAGTTTTTCCCCCTCCAAACCTTGTTTCAGCCATATCTCCCAAACGGTAAGTCCGTTTGGCTAATGTGACCACTCTACGGAAAGAGAAACCATCAAACGAATCTAATGGAAGTGGTTTCAGGTCAAAATTCCTTTCCAATCAAAAGTTATGGCCAAAACAGTACCAACTAGGGGCAAAATGGTCATTTAAAAAAGTCGACAAAAATCATGAACATGGGAAATGACTCTAATAGATGTTTCCTAAAGTTACATGACCATACGACTTCACATGGGAAAGAAATAAATATTCTACGATCCTATGATGTGTAGAATACGGGTCATTACACTCTCCCCCCCCCTTAAGAAATTTCGCCCCCGAAATTCCCTAATCCAAACATACACAAAGGTTCCTGCATGCCTATCAATCATGAAGCAACAATCAAACATGCAAAACAAGCTAAACAAGTATATCCTAGCATGCGGAAAACTAAATCGCAAAGTAAATCTTACCAGGCAAAGAGTTCTGGATAAGCCTTCCTAATGCTCTCCTCTGTCTCCCATGTACAATCATTCTCGTTCTCGCCCCACTGAACCTTGACTAGCTTCACCGACTTCCTTCCAAGTTGCTTCGTATCGTCCCCCACAATACGAATCGGCTTGCAGTTCCCAACCGCCTCGGGTTCTACTTCGAAGTCCTCTAACTGATCAGGCGAAATAGTCACATCTGAGTCGTGAACGAACTTCCTTAGTTGGGAAACATGAAATACATTATGAACTCCCGCCATCTTCTCTGGTAAGCCAACTCTATACGCCAAATTCCCGACTAATTCAAGAACAGGGAATGGCCCAACAAATCTTGGTGCCAACTTGCCTCTCCTGCCAAATCGAATCACGCTCTTCAACGGGGAGATCTTGACGAACACCAAGTCACCAACACAGAATTTCAAGTCTCTTCTCCTCTTATCGGCATAGCTTTTCTGTCTATCTTGAGCAGCTTTCATTCGTTGCTGAATGACCTTAATCTTATCCGATGTTTCCCTCACCACATCTGGTCCAAGCACAAACTTCTCGCCAGTCTCTATCCAACATGATGGTGAGTTGCACGGTCTTCCGTACAAAGCTTCATATGGAGCCATGCCAATACTGGATTGGTAGCTATTATTATATGCAAACTCTACTAGATGCAAATGGTCATCCCATGATCCACCAAAATCCAATATACAAGCTCTCAAGAGATCTTCCAATATACGATTCACCCTCTCCGTCTGACCGTCGGTCTGAGGATGATATGCGGTACTGAGATGTAATCTTGACCCTAGAGCCTCTTGTAAGCTCTTCCAAAACCCACTAGTGAACAATGGGTCTCGGTCACTCACAATGCTTTTGGGTACTCCATGAAATCTCACTACCCACTTCATATACAATTCTGCCAACTTGGCTGCCGTCCTGGCCGATTTGACTGGTATAAATCTTGCACTCTTAGTTAATCGATCCACAATTACCCAAATGCAATCATATCCCGATCTAGTCCTTGGTAAGTCATCGATGAAATCCATCGAAACTTGCTCCCATTTCCATTCGGGAATTTCTAATGGTTGTAACAACCCACTAGGCTTCTTTTGCTCGGCTTTAACTAGCTGGCAATTCATGCATTTGGATATAAACTTTCCAACGTCTCTTTTCATCCCTTCCCAGTAGTAGGTTCGCTTCATGTCTCGATACATCTTATTACCACCGGGATGCATAGTCAGTTTTGAGTGATGACATTTCCTAAGCACTTCATCTCTCAAACCATTTATGTTGGGCACAACTAGTCTCCCATCCTTTCAAAGCCATCCATCTCGATCAAGCCCATACACATTCATCTCCTCATCGATACCCATCTCTAACTGGGAGATGATTTCCAATAGATTTGGATCGTCCCTCCGGCTGGAACCAATCCGCTCTATCAAAGTAGGTCTGATCGTCAAACTAGCTAGCATAACTGGATCCAATTCGCACTTTGGTCTGAAATCAAACCCCGCGATATACTCCAGTTGCTTCCATTCAAGAAACATTGCCCCTAAGCTGGCATGTCTCCTACTCAAGGCATCGGCTACCGCATTACCCTTCCCAGGTGTATACGCGATATCAAAATCATACGAAGCCAAGAACTCTAACCATCTCTGCTGACGGAGATTCAGATCTTTCTGAGAGAAGAGATACTTTAACGATTTATGATCGGTAAACAACTCGAATCTTTCTCCCAAGAGGTAATGTCTCCACATCTTCAGCGCAAATACAATCGCTGCCAATTCCAAATCATGGGTAGGATACTTCTTCTCATGCGGCTTTAGTTGTCGACTAGCATAAGCTACAACCCTACCTCCTTGCATTAATACTGCACCCAGTCCGGTACCACAAGCATCTGTGTATACCGTCATCTCTTCATTCCCTTTAGGAATGACTAACACTGGCGCACGCGTCAATCTCTCCTTTAGACTTTTGAAGGCATCCTCACACACTCCGTCCTAGACGAAGGACTGATTCTTCTTAGTCAACTGAGTCAACGGTGCTGCAATCTTGGAGAAGTCCTGGATAAACTTACGATAATATCCAGCTAATCCCAAGAAACTTCTCACATCTGTAGCATTCTTGGGCGTAGGCAAATCCTGTACCGTAGCCACCTTCGCAGGATCCATGGCAATACCACTCTCGGAAACAACATGACCCAAGAATCTTACTTCCCTTCTCCAAAAATGACACTTAGAGAATTTCACTTTCAATTGGTGTTTCCTCAACACCTCCATCACTATCCTCAAGTGTCCCTTGTGTTCCTCCTCTGTCCTTGAGTAAACAAGGATGTCATCCACGAACACAAGAACAAACTTATTCAACTGATCTCTGAATACTCGATTCATAAGATCCACAAAATAGGCTGGTGCATTGGTCAACCCAAACGGCATGACCAACCACTCATAAAATCCAGACGGCGTCCTAAATGCCGTTTTCGGAACACTCTCATCCGCTACTCTTAGCTGATGAAATCCTGTCGCGAGGTCCAACTGGGAGAACACTTTTGCTCCTTCCAGCTGATCAAACAAATCATCTATCCGCGGTAGAGGATACTTATTCTTCCTCGTCACCTTATTCAACTCGCGATAGTCCACACACAAACGAAGGGAACCATCTGCCTTAGTGGCAAACACAACTGGTGCTCCCCACTCGGAGACACTCCTTCTAATAAATCCCTTCTTCAAAAGATTGCTGACTTGCACCCCGAGCTCTCGCTGCTCCCTTGGTGCCATACGACGAAGTGGCATCACTATAGGTCTGGCATCTTTCACTAAATCAATACGGAACTCAATCTCTCGTTGTGGTGGAAGCCCGGTCACCTCCTCGAAGACGTCCGGATACTGGCCAACCACGGGCACATCTGACAACTCATCCTGCGGGATGTCGAGGGAATTTACAAAACTAGCCATAACCCCATCACTAGGTAGGCTACCAAACACTACCCTCCGCCCATCATCCGCCCTTACTGTCACCAAAAAGCCCTCACAGTCTACCACCACCCCGTATCTTTGGAGCCAATCGACTCCCAATATAATGCCATACCCAGTAAAGCCCAAAACAAAGCAATCACATACAAACATACATCCATGACTCGATAAGACCAAATTCCTGCAAATCATACTAAGGCTAGTCGAACCACCAATCGGGTTCGTCACAACTAATGGTCTATCGACTATCTCGGGTTCCAGTCCCAACCTATCTACCAGGTCACTAGATATGAAGGAACGGGAAGCCCCAGTATCAAACAAAACTCGAACTGGTATATCATAAATAGAAAGCATACCTTGAATAACAACATTCTTTCCTTTCTCCGCCGCAGTTGGGGCATTCGACGAAGAAGGAACAACATCAATAGCATATGCTTTCACAATCTGCTTCTCCTTAAGAGGTTGCGGACACTTATCTTTCTGATGTCCCACTTGGCCACAGTTGTAGCACTTCCTCTCCGCTGGCTTGGCCCGACATTCCTTAGCATAATGGCCCTTCTTTCCACAGCTGAAGCACTCAATATCCTTCTTGCTCTTTTTCTGGCCACCCTTAGATTGGTCCTGCTTCCTCTTATTCTGAGAGTTATTCTTGCCTCCACCGCCTGCTTGCGGTTTTGGCCCTTCTGTAGATGCAGCCTCAGTCTTTGACTTAGGGTAAAGGCTCTCTGATCTCAAAGCTTTCCCCACGATCGATTCAAAAGTCTCATCGATGTGGTTAATGAGCCTCTCCCCCAAGTACCCATCCAGACCAGTAATGAACTTCTCGTTCTTCTTCTCGGGAGTATCAATGAGAGACAGTCCATACTTCGACAAGGTGTCAAACTCAGCAATATAATCAGAAACTGCCCTTCCGTTCTGCTTGAGTTCCAAGAACCTCTTAAACAACACTGACTTCTGGGCAGCTGGGATAAACTTCTCGCTAAAGCGAGCCTTGAACTGATCCCAAGTAACTTGGTCCTCTGGAATAGCTGTTCTGATAGCATTCCACCAATTCATCGCTCGCCCTTGCAGCTGACGAGACGCTAGCCTTCTCTTCATCGCATCCTCAAGACCTAAGTCATCAAAGATACGGTCACAGCTATCCATCCAGTCTTGAACATCTGTGGCCGACTCCGTCCCGTGGAAAGGCTTCCCACCAAGATTAGTGTAATCTTTGCACAGCTTGGCGAAATCGACCCTAGGCACCTGCACTACTGGGCCAACACCAACTCCGGGATTGGGAATTGCCCCTTGCACTTCTCTAAGCATGTCTCTCATGAGGTTAGTAAACATAGCCCTCATGTCAGCGGCATTCCCTTGGTTGGTCCCTCTACCAGCACCCCTCGTTTCTCGGCTCATCGTTAATCTGAAAAAGGGAAACGATTAACGACCCCACAGTGGTGCTAGTGCAGTGCGACTTCATCTTTATACTACTAATAGTATATACATACATAGTTTTTGAAAACCAAAGCAATCACAAATAAGCGCTCTCATATACGTACTAACTCTCCCTAGTGTCTTTCCCTAGGTTAACTACGCAACCTAGAGCTCTGATACCAAGTGTGGCGCCCCGCCCCGCACCAACCGACATTTACCCAAAAGTGCGTTGTACACATGTCCAGTTAGCACGGAACGGGTCACCTGAAGGAAAAGGAAGAAGGAAATGAGCATACAAAGAACCTGTAGAATGTCTCATAGCGCATAGAACAAAATATAATAATAACATACTTGACATAAAACAGGAGAGACGGTGCATAAGCTGAAAATCAGAACTAAACATCATAGCAGCGGAAATCCAAAATACAGCTTATTACAACTTTCAAACTGTCTCAAAGCAAAAGTAAGATAAATGTGGGACACTACTAATGCCCAAGTAGCGACCACCAACGACACAGGGAGAATGTGTATATGTATATATAATACATGGAAGCCTCATGCCCGCCTCCAAATCAGCTACTCGCGCATCACCAACTAACCTGTCTCTAGTCTGCTTGTGTGAGCACCCAGAGTAATAAGAGGAGACATAAAACTCTGGGTCAGACATAAAGCCTGGTATGAGCGATAAGCATCTAAAGTGAAGAATAGCAGGTAGACTAAAACAAACCTGAATCTGGACCTGCAACCAAAGAGTTAGCACTACATACTGTACAACACTCTAAGGTACCATATCAAACAGTGTAAAGATATGGAGGTGGGGGAGGTTTGCATGTCATAATGATGGCAAACAATCAAGCATAGCATCCATCCTCACATCTCTCACTCAGTGCGTAAAGCATACGATATTCACCACTTCGATCACCCAACATTCCTTGCTACGATCACTCTGCCCCTTGAAGTCATAAATGACTTCACTGCACTGATAACGTAGCCACTAATCCTTTGCTATGTCCACTTTGCCCCATGGAGTCACAAGAACCCCACTGCACTGGCTCATAGCCTTACTAATCCTTACTATGTCCACTCTGCCCCATGAAGTCACAAGTACCCCACTGCACTGGCTCATAGTCTTACTACGCATCACCTTGCCCCTCAGGTCATAATGACCCTACTGCACTGATAACGTAGTCTTGCTACCATCACTTTGCCCCTCAGGTCGTTATGACCCTACTGCACTGATAAGTAGCCCATCATTCCTTTTAGTGGTGAATCGAAGTTATGAACGTCGACAACTCCTTAGCACACGTCCCGCAGCAAAGTCCAACCATGAAGTGAACTCGTTGGTTCCCAACTGGTTCCGGGATCCTGAGCTCTAACTTCCATTCGGACTAACTTTGCATCTCGGGTTATTGGTCATCACCAGATCGGATCGGGTCGCCTTCAGCATTCATCATTGGATCGGGTCGCGCCTCCTACGTCGAATCGGGTCGTGGTCCTCCAGGTGATCAGGTCGCCCTTCCCCATCGTCTCGTGAATCCAGTCTCCACTTCTGGTCGGATCGTAGATACCCCATACGGGTCAGATCGCGCTCCGCCGTCGCCTCGTTGTGCATCGGATCGTGGATGCTGCCTTCCTCTAGTCGGGTCGTGATACGAAGCACGAGTGGATCGGATCGGGTCGTAATGCTCATTGGCGATCCGGGTCGGAGTACTTCAATTTGGGCACGGCGCTGCATCGATTCGCTTCGTGGGCCCTGCACAGACAGTTCGGTTCGGAGGAGGTGACTCGACTCGTGGGGATGTCCCCACGATCCCATAGGGCGATCCGATCGTCCCTCAATCCCCTATGCGATCCGAACCCCTGCACCTTATCCAGCGAGCTGTTTACGCCCCTCGACGGCGTTTTCGACCATTCTAACTATTCTAAACAGTCACAAAGCATTTCATACAGTCATAGCAACATACATAATCAACCACAAACATCAAAACATCAATATGATAGGTAGAAATGGATCAAACATACCCAAAATCCCATATTTCCCCTTAAGCATATTTAGGTGAGACTGATGATAGGATTAGCAAATCTTAACCAAATTAACCCAAATTTGTATCAGAGGTCTAAAACATCATTCCGAATTTTATAAATATTTTTCCAGCATTTTATCATGTTTAAACTCGCTAATTAACACTAATCACCCCTAATTAGCCATAATTAGTGCAAAACTAAGCAAATCACTCACCTTAGCCACAAAATAAACTAAGATCTGAAATGATTCTCTGGTTTGATGCGAATTTCAATACCAAACAGCAGCTCCTTTGTTGATTTGGTGAAGATCTTCCTCGATTAGGGGTTGCTAAGCCAAATCCTTAACTTAAAGGTGATTTGGAGGTAATTTAGAGGTTGGAGGCCATTTTTAGGGTTCCTTGGTGATAAGTGGAGGCTAGAAAATTGAAACGGAATGATTCTCCATCTCATTTCAGCCCTCCCATAACCCTAATCCCGAAATGGGTTATGGGCCTACTCACTAATCACCCGATTTGGCCCGGTTAAGCAATTTTTCACCCTCCAAACCTTGTTTCAGCCATATCTCCCAAACGGTAAGTCTGTTTGGCTAATGTGACCACTCTACGGAAAGAGAAACCATCAAACGAATCTAATGGAAGTGGTTTCAGGTCAAAATTCCTTTCCAATCAAAAGTTATGGCCAAAACAGTACCAACTAGGGGCAAAATGGTCATTTAAAAAATCGACAAAAATCATGAACATGAGAAATGACTCTAATAGATGTTTCCTAAAGTTACATGACCATACGACTTCACATGGGAAAGAAATAAATATTCTACGATCCTATGATGTGTAGAATACGGGTCATTACAGTTTTGGAGGTGATTTTGTGCATATATATACTTTCTTGCGCGTATACAAACTTCTACGGCTTATAACTTCTTCTTACGTTGTTCGATTTATGCATACTCGGACTCTATCCCAAGCAGAATTCCGAGACGAATGCAATGGCGTAACCTGTTTCTCTTAATTCCCACTTTTAGAATTAAGTATTCTTTAATTCGTTACTTTAACATTCTAAGAAAATACGTGGTGTTACAGATTTCTTCTCTTTTGTTGTTGAAATCTTGCCTTCCTACATGAGTTGAATCTACTCCAACCAAACTTTGATTAGATTCAAGATTGTTGAAATCATAGCTTCTTGTTCGATATCACTTGATCCACTTGATTTGCTACTTGAACTCATATTTTTCAATATCCTATATGTTGAATAAAATTATTTTATAGATGACTGAACAAGTTAAAGATGCAATTAAAGGAAATTCAAATGAAAACACAGATAATTATAAACTGTCAATAGAGAATGACAAACTGAGAAATGTGCAATAGTTTTGTGTTTTCAAACTTTTGTAGAAGAGATGTATGTAAACAACACTGAAACGTATCTAAAATAATTGTATTGAAATGCAAATGTAGTTGTTTTGAATTGTTCAACAACAACTAAAGTGTCTTGATCACAAAAATGCAATGCAGGCGGTTGCCAATGTAAATTAAATAAAAACAATGCAATGAAATAGAAACCTGATGAACTATTCAAATTGGGTTGTCTATTACCCCCCTTTTTTTAAACTGCTGATTAGAAGATGAAGCAAGGTTTGACAATCTAGAAAATAAGAGAAGGATTAAAGTAGAGAATGTGAAATATGGTCATAAGAATCACAAACAGAGAATACAAAAAAAGTCTGCACTGCAATTTTTTTTCAAATCAACAAAGTAAATTAAAAAAACAAGATTGCCACAAAAAAATAGAAATCAAAGCAAAAGCATAGCACAGTTTTAGTATATTTTTTTTTAAAAAAAAGGAACAAATAAACATACAATAACAAGAATAATTACAAATGACAACATCTCTTTAAGGGTAAATGTATTGAACAAAAGTAAAACTCAAAATTGCCGCTTTCATCCCCTATATGGAACTCATAGGAGAATCAAGGGTAGCTCCATCAAGAATAGGCTTACATAAGTGAAAAATAATATGAATGAATATGCAAAATAGAAAGGAAAATAACATGACTTCAACCAAAAATAAAATAGTACTCACTATATTACCAATGAGTTCCTGAAGCTTGCATTGCAAAATCACCTTTTCCATAAGACGCAATTACTCACTATAATAAATAAGAGGCAATTACTCACTATAATACATAATTGATTTGCATTTTAATGTTTTAATATATCATACAATTATGGCATTATTGAAGGACAAATGCACATATATGGATGCTATATCAAATTCCATAAAGCATATAAGAAAGATCAACTTTAAATTAAAAACAAATTAGGAGTGTTTCCTACCATTCACGTTACAAAAGAAGGCATGGTAGGCAAATAGATTGCAATTTACTATAGTAATAAATTTCTGAATGTTAAATAAAGATTAAGGTGTATAGTATGTAAGTCCATCATTAATGAAATTTACCCAGCTACTCCAATTGTACAATTTTTAATAGACGACAGGATTATTATTAAAACTGGAAGGGAGACTTGCTACCATTTATTTCGTAGGGGTGTAAACAATGAAAATATGGAAGGCACTTTTATACTAGAAGTTTTAAACTTGGAATTTTATAACATATTGGAGTTTTATACAAAAATATTGGAGTTTTGTAAACAATGAAAATATTGGAGTTTTGTACAAAAATTAGTAGCTAGTCGATTTTATGAAAATTATTCTAAAATGAATTGTAAATTTTAGCTTATTACAACAAGGCCCGTACCCATTTATGCCAAAATTAACAAGTTGTTATACCAAACACAAATGAAAAACTAGAAAAGGACTCATAAACCTTACCATCTAAGGCTCTAATACTAAACACAAATTAGTCCTTTTATAAACCAATTATGAAAAACTAGAAAAGGACTCATAAATCTTACCATCTAAGCTTGCATTACAAAATCAAAGTAAAAGATGAAGCTGAAACAGCCCAACCAAACTATAAATGCAAGCTGCAAACCAAATTATAAACCAATTATGAAAGAATAAGTGGTACCTGAGCTGACAAATTCCAAATGCCAATTGCAAGGTGGAAAAGTTGGTTTGACACACCAGTATGATAAGGAGTGAGTTGCCTCCTGTAGTGAATAATATATATGTGTTAATACTGATATTATTAGCTACTGTAACTTGAAAAATATAAACAAGCCAGCACTTGCAATATTAATCAGATGAAAACACAACATTCTCAAATTTTCACAGCATTCTCAAATGAAAACAATGCAAAATTTTCACTGATTAATATATGTCAATGATCACTGTATAATGCAAAACTTTCACAACATTCTCAAAAAAACACAACATTCTCTAATTAAAACATAATATTCTCAAATTTGAACCATTCAACATACACAAAATCACAACACGTCCCTAAATAAAGTTCATACTTCATACTAATTAATTAAGATACATGAAGAGTTATAATCCTAACACTTTAAAAAGTTTTCAATGTTGTGCGAATTAGATACATTAGGAACAATAAGTGATAAGCACAAGCAAAGGTGCATTAGGCAAATGTATAGATAAGTCAAAAGAAGAACTGGAAGCCTTTGAAACTCCTAAAGCACAAGTATAAGTCAAACTGACATGCATAGGCAATTGAGAGATAAGGCCTTGAACAACAAGTGTGGAATTTATATCAGAGGCAACACACTGATAAGCCTAGTACAGTTCAAAACCAAACTCAAACGACGAAACAGCAAGTGCCGAGCACTGGCCAATAGCATGCGAAACAGGGAAAATCGAAGAGGCATCAGCATACACAGAAGCAGCAGCTGAATCAACGGGTTGGACTGAGGGAAGGCCTTGCGAAACAGGCCAAAAATATAATAATTTGCTTATGTAAAATTAATTATCATTTTCAATATTTTAGAAGAAAATATACTAAATCATGCGCACGTACACTTGTTAACCCAAACTGACCCTAATGCGCATCTGCATTAATTAACCAACGCATATACACTTATTAATTAACGCACATACACTAAACAAAATATTTCCTACATTTAAATGACATTAAGTGAAATTAGCATTCAGTGGAGAATGAAGAAGTTGGAGATGATCGGCGAGGCGAGCGGACTACGGACTGCCGATGATGAAAAAGAGGCAATGAAGGCAGGTTTTTATGCGCAACTAGAAATGAAAGGTAATTAAGAACAAGGCCCTGGATGTTCAGTACGCCCTGGATG
This sequence comes from Allium sativum, assembly GCA_030737875.1. Lineage (NCBI taxonomy): Eukaryota > Viridiplantae > Streptophyta > Magnoliopsida > Asparagales > Amaryllidaceae > Allium > Allium sativum. Next base: position 159,295,307 of record CM060912.1, read on the forward strand.
ATTATAACCCTTTTGCTTGTATAAATTTTCTTTAAGCATTTCAAAATACTGTACTTCTGTGGCTCTCCTTATATTTTTCAAACCACATAAAAAACTGACTTTATCATCGTTTATTTCCACTGTTACAATTTTTTACTTTCCTAACATTACTTCCCAGTTCTAGCATTACACCATCACTAGCCTTGTGTCTTTCTTCCAAAACATGTGTAACATGAACAAAGACCTTGCACTGAATTTCTGATTAAAAGTAACATTACTTCAGTCGAATCTATAAGTTTATTCGAATTATGGAAGTGGTTACGTTAGGAAGTAACATTAGGTATCAAGTAAATTCCAGAAGTCAAATCTATGAGTAGATGTCGCCAATTGCTATTCGATGTGGTTAAAATTTCAACTCAAATAGATTAGGGTTTCGAGGATTACAAGCATACAAACAAAAAAAATCTAAAAACCATAGAACAAATTCGTGATCTGAGAATAGATCGGAAGGATTGATGGCAAATAAGAGAAGAAAAATATTACCTTGATGAAGAATTTCAGATAGAAGATGAAGTGTACGATTTTCGCCCGATCCCTAATTCGAAGTCAGCGGCCAATAAGTCATTTATTGGAGAAGCCATAAGCAAGAAATTTTGAGTTCTAAAATAACAAGAAAAAAAGTTACTTCTAAAAGCCCAATTTATCTACATAACCATATGGGCTTTTTGCTTTTAGATTTTAAAAAGCCAAAAAGCAGCTTTTGTACCTCCTTCCAAACGGGCCCTGAATTATTGAACGTTTTAGTTTGATAGTGAACCTATTCTTTGGGTTCCCGTTAGTTGAGTTGTAGGTGTTTACCATCACCAAAAGGTTAGACTGCTGCCTCTTATATGAAGGGCCTTGCTATGCTTCCTGAAGCAATTTCCTCGAGGTAATGCTATTTTGATTTGTGTACCATGATGAAAAAGAAAATATTAGTCGAGTTAATTAAATTTCTTTTGAAATCCGTGCATTATTATTGAGAAGTTTTACAATGCCCTTCTTCGCCTGGTTTTTTGTTTGCTTACGGCATAGGCTTAGCTCATGTTATTTTCTATTACCTCAGCTATGATCAGTTAAATTGTATTTTTCTTGCAATTGGGTTAGGCAGTAAAGTTAAACTAAATTGGAAACTCATAAATATGAGGAAGTTGGAAGGCCATGGTTATTTGTTGACATATGAGAAACCAGAAGGAAATACATTTGTTCAAACGAGGAGTATTGTTCTTACTATCCCCTCGTATATTGCTAATAGTTTACTACTTCCCCTCTCGGTATGTCAGCATTGTACAACATTTTGAGTACTCGTATCAAATTTGGTTTCAAGTTTAAATTTATATTGATGTTTCCATTGAAGAATGAATTTTCATTAATGGATTGACATAAATATTTCAACTATCTAATAATTTTGTTAATTAACATAACAAATTGTATTTTTGAGCTCTTTAGCCTGCTGCTGATTCTCTATCGAAATTTTATTACCCAATAGTTGCAACAGTACCTATATCATATTCAAAAGATGGAATTCAGAGAGAGTGTTTAATTGATGGCGAGCTAAAAGGGTTTCGTAAGTTACATCCTCGCAACCAAGGAATTGAGACTTTGGGTACTCACTTAAATCCAAAGTTGCATAAATTTATGCTTGAGATATTTCTTTAGTTGATTTATATATGGATGGTAATGGTCTATTTAGATTGTCATATTAGCATTTCCAGTTTTCTTCTCATGATTAATTATTACAATTGCTCTGACCATTTCTTCATTTAGAGCCAATTATATTGTTCTGCACAACAGAACAACATGTTTAAACTTACATTTGTGGTCGTAATGTCTTAGAATATTTGATAAAGTGCACACGCACACGCACACAAAAATAAAAATAATAATAATAAAAGATTTTGGGCACTAAGGTTAAGTGTGGAAAATATCCAAGTTTAGGAGTCATTTTAGTTTTTTTAGAAGTTTCAAGCATTATACTAAAATGTTATTAGTAAATATTTTGTGAAGTGAGACCTTTTATAAACTAATTTATAAATGTAATAAAATAAATAATTAGGATGTTTTGAAATAGTATGAAGATTTGAAAAATTAGGACATCTTTAATAATAAAGATATGTTAAAAATAATGAAAAAAAATTAAGTATGTTTTGATATAGTAGAAAGATATTTAAAAGTTAAGAAACTTTAAATAATTAAGAAGTGCTAAAATATAATAGGTTTATAAAAGACATTATGTAAAATCTTTGTTTAAAAATATAGCCTTACATCCTACCCATCAAAACAATATGTCAAATGTCTTTTGCGCATAATATAAAAATGTTGTTCAAAATGAAGTTACAATTAATGTTGTAAGTTCCATAGTAATCATTATTAAATCTGATATTTATGAATATTCGGTAAATGTCAATCGAATGTACTAAAAGGACTATTTCTTACATGTCTCAAGAATACCATATGCTATTATTTACGACGTAGAATGATTGCCTTGCAATTTTCTGGGATGCAAAATAATTGTAACGACCCAGAAATTTTGATAACTAGAATATGACAATAATTAAAGATTTTGCTATGAATAATTAATATTGAGACTTGGATTAGAAATTTAAAATCGAATATATGGTTTTTTATATGAATTTAATTCAGAATGGTTGGTTGGAAATAAATTATTTATTATTGAATATGTGAATTGAATTTGGTTAAATATTTCGAATCGGATTTGAAATTCGGTTGAATAACATAAATGATTGAATTTAAAAATAAATGTTATTAACTTTAAATAAATTAGAGATCTTATTTGTTGAAAAATATGGAAAGTGAGTTTGGATATGTGTATATTTGTATAGATAAAGAAAATTAAATTTTAACGTTCAAATTTGGAAACGAACAGAGCTGTTGATGGACAAACTGAATAAAATCAGTGAAATGTTAAATTAAAATTTAAAAATAATGTCATATAAAACCAGAGACGGATTACAATCAGATTAATTTTATTGAATTCGGTATGCAAAGACATAGTGATACGTATAATTTTTGTTTCATTCAGAAATCGTGTGTGCAATACGAAGTATAACACAACGTAGAAATTCACGACAGAATATATTATTTAATAAAATAGATACTACCTTCCTCTGAAGAAATCTAGCCGACCTACTCTTTAAAATTTGCATAACCTAAAGCCAAGTGATAAAACATCGTTCTTATCCTCCTCCTCCTCTTCTATAAAACCAAGCCCCTCATCCCATTTTTCTTCTGTAGAAATCCCCAAATCAAAGAAGAAAATCATTTTTCCTCTTCTGAATTTTTATGGCTAAAGCGAATCTCTTTCCCTCCTCAAAATTCAAAACTTGCTTCTTTTTCCTCCAAATCTTCCCTAATCTAAAATCAGTGGCCACCGAAATCGATTACCTCCTCAAACATTTATTCTTCCCCAAAGCATAGCCACCGATCCATCATTCGTCGTCGCTCTTTCCTCCTATTCGAACCTGGAGGCTGTATCTTAGTGAAGAGGGAAACTCGTGAGGCAAGGCACCACCTTGAAGTCGCAGCACCTCTTTTTAGTCGCTAGAACAACCACGCTCGCGTCTCCGGACCCTGTCGTTGCATGCGCCAGTTTAAGGTGAGCATCTCACTCAAGATTAACTGTTGTTCAAGTAGTTTAATTTCAGTATAATCCTAAATATAATAGTTAAACTTGACTGTTTGGATTTCCCTGTCTGAAATTTGCTTCATATACCCGAATTGTTGTGATTTTGTTGCTACTTGGTTGGTAATGATATGCCGCTGTAATTCAATCAACCATTAATTTTGTTTAAAGTTGCATGCCGCACCCTTGTTGTGACTATAAACATGTACCTAATTTTTTTATTGCACATGTGGAACCAGGTCCGTGAGTCTGGCGTAAGTTTAAGCCCAACATGAACAACGTTTAGCAGACATGGCACTTAAAAAAAAGAGAAAAATAAATTGTATAGACAGTATTAACCATTTGCTAGGAACTTGTAGTAAAAAGGAGACAAGTATGCTTGTCCCTTTATGTTTGCATTAAGAAAGTATGTCCCTGCTGAGTTGTGAATCTATGTCAATTTCCTCATACCTTGAAATATTTTTAGGTGTCGTGCCATGATCATTGGTATGCTATTTGCTGCCAAATCATTGAATTTCCATAATTATGTTAGAATGAAAACACTGATCTGGTATTAAACACCCTATTCACGACACTGATTATATACATACTTGTAGCACCCTGTTTACCTCGAAGGAACCATATTGTTGCATGTGTATTGGTCTTCTCATGTGTTGCTACTGGCAGACCTAAGTGAATCATGTGGTTGTTATGATGGTGAGAAATCATGTTTATGAGAGCCAATTATTGAAAATTATTTTTCTTTTCAAAAAGGTGCAATAAAGAAAGAAAAGGTTTAAAATATATTTGATTATGGATATTTGCATGTAAGGGTAGGTGCAGACGTGTTATTTTCGTCTTATAACCATATTATGGCAAGTACTATATATATATATATATATATATATATATATATATATATAAAGTAGAAAGGTTGTACAAACTTAGCTGAGTGCATGGAATTTTATTTGTCATTTGTACATTCCCTATCTATGTTTGGTAGTAAAATTAATTGTTGGTATTTGTCATTAACCCACACATGTAAAGTAAACGGGAAACTTGGGATTTTGATGGTAGTAATTATTTGCCAGTTGGATTCATTTCTGAATAGTTTGGATTTTCCTTGATTTTGGGCTTCCCGGTTGCACTATAACATGTTGTCCATACATGATGGTTTGTTCAAACACATGGATACATTAAGCTCTAGAGTACATTGTTGTATTTCCGGTATCTACTATATTTTGTTAAAATTTAATTCTGATTTCATTGGATGACTAAGTTAACTTATGTAGTATATTGCATGTAGTGTATGTAGGTTAAGGTAAATAGCAAGTCTTTTCCATTTATGGTAAATAGCATATAAAGGGCCATGTATTGCATTATCATTATTTCATTATAACACTATATGCATCAGACCTGAAATATGTATCCATATATAATTTAGGTAACATGCCATTTGTTTCCACTGTCTTATTTTCATACCTGTTTTCTACTAGACGGAACCCCTTTTTGGTTGTGACCTGAAGCAACATGTTGCTTTGATGTTAAAGACTTTGATTACCCGGTTAGTTTGACATACGTATTTGAGAAATTTAGGAAGTGAATATAAGTTAAGGATAATTATCATTTATTCAACTTATATTGAAGTTAATTTACTCGAACTTTGATTAATCCTGACTCGAGTGTTTTATGTTTATGCATGGAATGCTCAGGTCACACCCGAGCAGTACAAATATAAAAAATACAGCTTATGATTCGAAGATTTCCAAAGCTGAGGATTCCAAGAGATGGCACACTCTGAAGATTTCAAACAGTAAATATTTTCTTGTATTCATGTGATATTTTAAATTCCCTTGTATAGAAAATCTCTTGTATAAAAATTCTGATTGAGAAATAGAAGTTCTATTCCATTGTTCAATACTGTGTTAATTATTTATTTTGTGTTCTGTGTTGATTCTGCTATTAAACTCTGTAAGTTGAATAACGATCTGTCGATTTGAACGTTTTGAGTCGGTTAAATTACCAACTTGAAGCGGTCAAAAAGGCGGAACGTTACAAGTGGTATCAGAGCTTTGATTTATTCATAACGTAGCTTATCGGGTTTAAATTGAGTAGGATCAACACTAGAAAAAACGAATTTTGAAAATAAAAAGATTTCGAAATATAATCTTGGAAAGTTCAGATAATTTAAAAAAAAATTGAAAGGTGAATTATTTTGGAAATATTTTATATTTTGAAAACTGGTATTTTGAAAATAATACAGCGGAAATAAAAATTATTTTGAGATTTAAATTTCGTGGGAATCTCCTAATCTTTAGATCCAGCTTCGTCAGAGCTTTTCTTCGACAAGGTCTCCTTAAGTTTAAATATGGAATCCGTCATCGAATGGTATCTAAGGAGAATAAGTATAATAGAATCGACAAATCAATTTATGTAATCGTGTATTTTAGGAATTAAAGACGATTGAAATTTATTGGAAATAATTTTAGGTGGGAACCTGAACGAAAAGGGAAATTTAAACTCATTTCAAAAACTAAACGATGAATTTTATACCGATATTCAGAATATAAATTTATGAAATACAAATCAAAAAGCGTATAATTGGAATTCGATTGTGTCGAATTGGATTACTAAATTATTTAAGTTACTCAGATTTTAGCGAGATGGCTTATAATTGGATTCGAACCAGTAATGTAGAATCAAATATGTGAATTCGATAGTGAGTTATAAACTTATTAATTAATTAACAAGAAGTGGATTGTATACGAGAGTTACCGATGAAGTGAGATGTGAATGAAGATTTTAAAAAGATTTGAACCTGTATTTGAATGGAATAAATTTTATTCGATGTAATGAGTTCAGATTTTGATTAAAGGAATAATATTTACTTTGTAGAAGTAAATAACGTAGGGAAGCAAAAATAAATGTTGCAAATAAAACTGAGGATAAAAGAGATAAAGTTGACCAGTACGGTGAGATTATTCTGAAGTTCAGAATATAAATCGAATGAGATTTTCCAAAGTTCGGAATATTGTATCGAATAATAGATTATTCGGAAAGAAGGTTATGCATAGAATCAATTTCGTCGAATCTTAGGAAAGTACCATTTATTTCCCATTTTTAATTAAAATTTAATATATTATTGATTAATTACTTATATATTCAGATTAAAAAATAAAGTATATTTTAAAGATAAATATTTTGAAGGAGTGAATTATTGTTATAATCAATGATTATTGTAATGGAAATAAATTCTTTACTTAAAATCAGAAATTTCGAGAATAAATGTTTTGTTGGTGTTTGAAGTGGTGAATTTTATCTGTTTCGACGTTTATAATTTTGTTCAGTTAAGGTCTGAGAGGTAAATATACCCCAACTTGATTGACTTCATTGTTGACTAAGAAATGGGTAAGGTTCGATAGCCAAAGTAGTTAAATGGAGTAAGGAAATGAGTGCCAGCAGTTAAGTGAAAATAGCAGTGTTTTATTTAATATCTGTTTTCTTTCAAATAACTAATGTAGGAATGTTTTCCCCTAAGAATAAAATGTATATTCTATAGAAAATATAGACTTGTGAATGTTTAAAAATGTCTTTCAAATGGCAATACGTGATGATAATTGGAAATGTTTTATTTAAAGAAGAATGAGAGACTAACGGGTTTCGATAAATCAGAATGATAATGGCTGAAAAACAAAAAGCCTCATGTCGAGAATGAAGGACGACAGAATGTGAAGGAAGCAAATTCGTAAACTGAATCTGAGAGTTATGTAAGTAATGATTTGACAAAATTTTAAGAAATGGAGTTAAAAAATTTAGAAACTGACTAGAGATTAGTTTAAGTTGGATAATTTCCTGAGTGTTGATCTGATGTTGGTTTCGGCCTTCGGGGTTGATACTTAGGGAGTTGTTCGCTTGCTAAATGATGGTCGAAGGATGTGAATTGGGAAGAGGAATAAATCATGAATGGGAAATTTATTATAAGAGAGAAAATTCTGAAATTTTGAAAGCATAAAGATTAAGTTAGGAACTCGATAAATGGTAAATTAGAAGAAAATTTGGTTTATAACCAATAGATTCATAAATCTAAGTTTGAGAAGTTATCAAATTCCTGAGTTGATTAAGAGATCAAAACTGAATTTTTGACATTGAAATGGAATTTGAGGATATTTGATTTTAGATATTGGAAATGGAAGTTTCCGAAAACTTATGTAAGAATTTGGTGAAATTGAAAATTATTGATTTGGAAGGTAATTGATTTGAGATGAAATCTTATATAACAGAATTTATATAAGAACGAGATGTTTGGAATATGATTTGGAAAGAAAATCTTATGTAAGTGGCATAAGTATGATTTATGAAATAAAGTATTATATGTTTTCAAGTCAAGATAAGGGAAGCACATCCTTCTCCTTTGAATTTCGAGCTTAGTGAGATGTGTTGTTGGTGGTAATAGGTTGTCCGGACATAAAACTCGAGTTATCAGAAAGAACACGACCGTCTAGCGTAATTCATAGGGCTATAGATGGCCTACGGAGGATGGATGTTTCTTGAGGGAATCAAGCGTAACCATTGTGTCTGCTGCGATCTACAGTCATGTATAAGGGCGTAATCTACAGAGTTGTGAAAGCTTACAGGTGTGGATGTTTCCTGGGGGAACCAGGCATAACCATTGTGTAACTGCAGTCCCCATATCATATCTACAAGTGAAAGAGATGTAACCACTAGAGTTACTAAATGTAGAATGGAGCCATGAAATTTGTGAGATGTATTAGTGATGCAGAGCCACTGTTTGATGCAGTCTTCGTGACTATATTTGTCTTCGTGAATTGATTGGTCTTTATGACATGATTTTTCTTTATGATTTGATTGATCTTCGTGTCCTGATCTATTTGATGATATTTTTCATGACCCTGAGATAGAGCAGTCAATGCTCAGTGACCTCAGTTTCTCTTTTGACCCTTAAATATCTTTTGTTGATCTATCCATGACGAAATTCGCAGGGAAGTGAATTACTACGGATACGGATGTTTTCTGGAGGACCCAGACAAAACCATTGTGTATCTACGATTCATGAACAATCAACATATCAATATCACACTGGTACTTTCTGTATCTGTTTTTAAAAGAATTTTTGAAATATCTTCACTGGGAGTTGAAACAAAGGATATTTAGTACTTGGAGATTTTAGTCGTACGCTTGGCTAGCGTATGCCTAACATCTGTGAGAACGACAATATACTTATCAAATTTCGAGTTATCAAAAAAATAAGTTACCTAATATAGTAAGTTAAGAAAGAGAATTTCGGAATAATAATAAAAATATTTTTCTGTATAAAAATTATAAATGGTTACGGATTTTGGAAATTTTCAAATCGACGGTTTATAACTTGAAGAGCATATGTTATTAACACTCTTCAAGGAGTGTTTGGAAAGATTAAATGGATTGAATGTAAGGAGATTTGGTTGAATGTGGATAAGTGCGACAATAGATGAGTTGACATACGGGGTTCGTAAAAAAAATGTTTTACTAAGTTAATTGAATATGATGAACAAATTAAGAAGATCTATAACTCAAGTATCGATATTTAAATTAGCTGTAGAGAATTTTTGCAAAAATATGAAAATTAAAAGTGTGTATTGTTATAAACCCAACGATCTCTCCTTTTCGGGGATGTAAAGTTTTAAAGGGGAGATTGTATCGGCCCTTAATTAAAGATTTAGCTATGAATAAGTAATATTGAGACTTGGATTAGAAATTTAAAATCGAATATATGGTTTTGCATATGAATTTAATTCAGAATGGTTAGTTGGAAATAAATTATTTATTGTTGAATATGTGAATTGAATTTGGTTAAATATTTTGAATTGGATTTGAAATTCGATTGAACAACATAAACGGTTTAATTTAAAAGTAAACGTTAAATAAATTAGAGATCTTATTTGTTGAAAAATATAGAACGTGAGTTTGGATATGTGTATATTTGTATAGATAAAGAAATTTAAATTTTAACGTTCAAATTTGGAAATGAACGGAGTTGTTGAGGGACAAACTAAATAAAATCAGTGAAATGATAAATTAAAATTTAAAAATAATGTCGTATAAAACCGGAGACGGATTACAATCAGATTAATTTTATTGAATCTGGTATGCAAAGACATAGTGATATGTATAATTTTCGTTGCATTCAGAAATCGTGTTTGCGATACGAAGTAGAACACAACGTAGAAATTCACGGTAGATAGGGGTGGCAATTAGACCTGACCCAATGGACCCGGACCCGACCCGGCGGGTCTCGGTTCTAGGCGGATCGGGTTTCATCGGGTCTAAACTATACATTTCAAAAATCTGGACCCAACCCGACCCGAGCTTCGGTTCGGGTTAAAGCTCGGGTCGGATCGGGTCGGGTCCGACTGAATAATAACACTAAAAAATACATATATTTTAGTGTTTTTTGGTCGGGTCTTTCGGGTCGGGTCTATGCGGGTCGGGTTTGATCGGGTCTTGATGTTATTCTTCATCACTTAGACCTGACCCGAGACCCATCGGGTTCAGTTTGGGTTCGGGTCTTTTCGGGTCGGGTCGGTTTGGGTTTTCGGTTTTCGGTTCTAATTGCCAACCCTAACGGTAGAATATATTATTTAATAAAATAGATACTACCTTCCTCTGTAGAAATCTATCCGACCTACTCTTTGAAATTTGCATAACCTAAAGCCTAGTGATAAAATGTTGTTCTTATCCTCCTCCTTCTCTTCTATAAAACCGAGCTCCTCAATCCCATTTTTCTTCAGTAGAAATCCCCAAATCAAAGAAGAAAAACATTTTTCCTCTTCTGAATTTTTATGGCTAAAGCGACTCTTTCCCTCCTCAAAAATCAAAACTTGCTTCTTTTTCCCATAAATCTTCCCTGATCTAAAATCAATGGCCACCGAAATTGATTACCTCCTCAAACATTTATTCTTCCTCAAAGCATAGCCACCACTCCATCGTTCGTCGTCGCTCCTTCCTCCTATTCGAACCTGGAGGTCGTATCGTAGTGAAGAGTGAAACTCTTGAGGCAAGGCACCACCTTGAAGTCGCAGCACCTCTTTTCAGTCGCTAGAACAGCCACACTCGCGTCTCCGTCACCCTGTCGTTGCCTGCACCAGTTTAAGGTGAGCATCTCACTCACGATTAACTGTTGTTCGAGTACTTTAATTTTAGTATACTCCTAAATATAATAGTTAAACTTGACTGTTTGGATTTCCCTGTCTGAGATCTACTTCAAATTCCCGAATTGTTGTGATTTTGTTGCTACTTGGTTGTTATTGACATGCCGCTATAATTCAATCAACCATCAATTCTGTTTAAAGTTGCATGTGCACCCTCGTTGTGACTATAAACATGTACCTAATTTTTTTTATTGCACAATTTGGAACTAGGTCCATGAGTCCGGCGTAAGTTTATGCCCAACATGAACAATGATTAACCAACATGTCATTTTAAAAAAAAAAAAAATAGACAGTATTACCCATTTGCTAGGAACATGTAGTAAAAAGGAGACAAGTATGCTTGTCCCTTTATGATTGAGTTAAGAAAGTATGTCCCTGCTGAGTTGTGAATCTATGTCAATTTCCTCATACCTTGAAATATTTTTAGGATCTTTGGTATTCTATTTGCTGCCAAATCATTTTATTTCCATAATTATGTTAGGAAGAAAACACAAACTGGTCTGGCATTAAACACCCTATTCACAACACTGATTATATACATACTTGTAGCACCCTATTTACCTCTAAGGAACCACATTGTTGCATGTGTATTGGTCTTCTCATGTATTGCTACTGGTGGACCTAAGTGAATCATGTAGTTGTTCTGGTGGTGAGAACTCATGTTTATGAGAACCAGTTATTGAAAGTTATTTTGCTTTTCAAAAAGGGGAAAGAAAGAAAGAAAAGGTTTAAAATATATTTGGTTATGGATATTTGCATGTAAGGGTAGGTGCAGATGTGTTATTTTCATCTTATAACCAAATTATGACAAGTACAATATACATATATATATATATAAAGTACAAAAGATGTACAAACTTAGCTGAGTGCATGGAATTTTATTTGTCACTTGTACATTCCCTATCTGTGTTTGGTAGTAAAATTAATTATTGATATTTGTCATTAACCCGCATGTGTAATGTAAAGTGGAAACTTAGTATTTTCTGTTCCTTTCCAAAGTGTTTCATAAGTACACTTTCAACGTTAATGACCATCAAATTTAGTGAGATCCTAAAGTTACACTGTTATTGTAGTTTGAACCATAAATCCTGAGGTGATAAAATATTTTGGAAAGCTCATATCCCTTTAATTTGAACCTGAGAATTAGTTTGCATGTGTATTAGACTGAGGTCACTCATCTGTCATGCTGTGATTAGTAGAACTGAGCGCGCGCGCACACACACACACACACACACACACATATATATATATATATATATATATATATATATATATATATATATTCCCATGAACATATATGTATTTCTCCTTTGTAGTAGCATTATGCATGTTGCCTTATGGACTATGTCGTGCCGCGTATTTTAAAACTCCAATTTTACTTAGTTTTTTATTTGATATATTTTGGCGGCTGACTTTGACTTCGATAAACTTGCGCTGTGCTGACCTAAACTCTGTGTTCAAGAATGATACACCATGATCTGATTTCTTGAATTGAATGGGGCTTGCACCTGACCTTTGTATTAGTTAACAAATTCATCATACTAAAAACTCATACCAGAAACACATGTTCTTGGTCTATAAAAATGGAATTTTGATGGTAGTAGTTATTTGCCAGTTGGATTCATTTCGGAATAGTTGGTATTTTCCTTGTTTTCTTGCTTCCCTATTGCACTATTACATGTTGTCCATACACGATGGTTTGTTCAAACACATGGATACATCATGCTCTAGAGTACATTGTTGTATTTCCAGTATCTGCTATATTTTTTAAAATATAATTCTGATTTCATTGAATGACTAAGTTAACTTATATAGTATATTTCCTGTAGTGTATATGGGTTAAGGTAAAAAGCAAGTCTTTTCCATTTATGGTAAATAGCATATAAAGGGCCATGTATTGCATTATCATTATGTCATTATAATGCTATATGCATTAGACCTAAAATATGTATCCTTATATAATTTGGGTAACATGCCATTTGTTTCAACTGTCTTATTATCATAACTATCTTCTACTAGATGGAACCCCTTTTTGGTTGTGACCTGAAGCAACATGTTTCTTTAATGTTAAAGATTTTGATTACTCGGTTAGTCTGACATATGTATTTGAGAAATTTAGGAACTGGATATAAGTTTAGGATAACTATCATTTCATTCAACTTATATTGAAGTTAATTTACTCGAACTACGATTAATCCTAACTTGAGTGTTTTATGTTTTTGCATGGAACGCTCGGGTCAAACCCGAGCAGTTCAAATATAAAGAATACATCTTATGATTTGAAATTTCCAAAGCTAGGGATTCCAAGAGATTGCGCACTCTGAAGATTTCAAACCGTAAATATTTTCTTGTATTCATGTGATATTTTAAATTCTATTTTATAGAAAATCTCTTAGATAAAAATTCTGATTGATAAATAAAAGTTCTATTCCATTGTTCAATACTGTGTTAATTATTTATTTTGTGTTCTGTGTTGATTCTGCTATTAAACTCTATAAGATGAATAACGATCCGTCGATTTGAACGTTTTGAGCCGGTTAAATTACCAACTTGAAGTGGTCAAAAATACGGAACGTTACAATAATTGCAGTGCAAAATATTTGAGCTATTTGTGCATGTTGTTCGGCAACAGTACATAATAAGTGATTTTTTTTGTTACATTGCAAATTTAGCATATTATAAAATATACATGGATGTTGTGTTAAGCTCATGCTTTCATAATAGCTGCATGTACCACCAGTGCAGTCATAAGGATTACTCAAATCAAGTTTGATGAACGAATGTCCTTTTTGACCAAGACATAATTCTTTGCACAACAGTTAATAATTTATCAAATGAAATTAGACAGTCGTTTGATTCCTTACGTTAAAAAAGAACGATGATATTTATTAAGTAAGTCTTGAAAAAGGCACGATTAAAGCCTTTTACTAAAAAATGCCGCTAAAGTTCATTAATACACTTTATGATGCTGAATAACATGGTTTATAATATGTGTTCTTCCTAATATTCACCGTTTTACCAAATTAACTTAGCTATTATGAAAAAATCAACTCGAGTAACCCAGAATCGTTACCCGATGCTTCAAAAGAATGTTCGACGGTTTTCTATTAGCTTCTTTAATTAGTAGAATTCTGATATAGATGCAAATGTAAGGTAGTTTTCACAAGTTTCCGTTTTGAACTGGAATTGCTAAGTGGTAGTTTATTGTCAGCTAAGGATAATCCCTTCTACCATGCTATATTTGTCAGCTAAGTAGACACAAAACTCCTATTTCACACCTGTTTATACATGACTGCGAGGAAGAGAACTTCCAACGCTTCACGGAGGAGGAGGATGATGTTGATGTTATGATACTTTGTTGCTGGTTTAGGCCCTGTCTTTGGATGTGAGATGTCAGAATCAAGGATATAAAAGTTCTATCAAGTTTGGATATGGTCCCAATCAGTGTGTCTTGTTGGATTGTCTATTAAAAAACTTCTTTTGTTAGTACATGCTCTGCTTCACAACCTTTACATGTCTTATTGTAATGAAACTATCTAATCTATTGCTGCTTTTGGTAAATTCAATTTTCTCTTGTGTGTTCTCATTCAAAAAAAAATTTAAAATTTGGTTGTTATAAAAACTTGATTATGTTTTAATGAGAAATTCCATGTAATAAGTTGGTTCTTATGCATTACGGTTTATAATGATTTGTTTACTTTTTTTTGTTGTAGGTAAACTCCGACTTTGATCCAAAGTTATCATTTTTGTTAGTATCATATCACTGCAGCAGCAAAGTAACATCAAATTTTCATTACTGATATAGTGGCACATACTAGTGTAGAGAGCTAGACTAGATGAAGCTAGGTAGTATGGTTTCCCTTCTTAGTTCTTTAGGTTTGGAAAAGGGAAATGTATATAGTGGCATACTAGTGTAGATAGCCAACAACAATGTACTTTTTTTGTATTCCCAGTTATGAAGTTAAATGCATAACCGTATTTGTTTTGATCACGGATGTTCTAAAATAAATGCTCGTATTGATCATTGATATTCTAGTAGGATAATATTATATATGTATATATATATAATAAATAAGATATGGCTCATGGTCGTATCAAATTTAAAAATAGATATGGTCATTAGCTATATCTTTTTTTTTTAAATTTGTTACGGCCATTAGCAATTTGATAAGGGTAATGGTCGTATCCTTTTTAAATTTGATACGGATTTTAGCATCTCAATTTGATATGGCCATTGGCCGTATCAAATTGACAAAGACACCAAAATTTGATACGGCCCATAGCACTTGTAACAACCCGAAAATCTGGGCCAGTTTAAAATTTTTATTTTGGCAATTTAAGCGAATTTTGAATATTTAAAATAGATTATTTTAAATAATATCGATGAGAAATTTATTTTGAATATAATTAGAACGTTTATATTTATACGTCGTCATTAGAATATAAATATTTTATTTATAATTATAAATGGAATCGAAAATGGCGCGGTAGTTCGATAATTCGATTTCAAACTTCAATTGAACATACCGGGTGCAAAACAATCCGGATTTTAGTGAAACCAAAAATAATAGGATCTAATTGATAATATCTTTCCAACGAATCCGACCAATCAAAATTTCATAGCGGGAATCAAAAGATATGTCCAGTTGAAAATTCTGAATAGTCGCTATGGAATTCAGGCCCTTAAAAATAGACATTTTGCAAACGACCTCGGATTTCGACGAAACCACTTTTGTTGGATCCGCAGTGTCAAGTTATTGCTTGATTCCAAATTTCATAATTTTTCGAATCAATATGTGAGCGTGGCAAAGGAAAACGCGTTTGACCAGTTTCAGTTGATTTTAATCGACTGGAAATTGGCCATTTTTCCCACGGTCTCAGAATTCGACGAAACTAGTTTTGTTAGGACCTTATCGTCAATACGAAGCTAGAAAATATTTTTCTAGAATTTTTAAAGTTCGTATGCGACCCCGGTAATTTGAAATGTACGTTTAAAATTCAAAATAGTGATTTAAATGTAAATTCAATGGAAACTGATTCAAGTAGTCGAATTGGCCTACGATACATATCCCATTGTGTTCGGAGTGGGGGTAATTAGCTAGGGACGACAGTCGGTGGGTGCGATTTGGGGTTCGCATAGAAAAGTTACTTTTAGAATTTAAAATAAAATAATATAATTATTAAACAACTCACCCCCTTTCCTCTTTACTTGGTCAAACCCTCACAAATTCAACCCCTTGGTCAAACCGTTCTGAAACCCGCCTCCACACGATCGAACAGCCGAAATTTCTCAAAACTTTGCCTTGATTTTACCTCCAATCCAAATCGAATTAGCCCCATTCCAAAAGGGAAAATAATAGATCTCTTTGAGATCTCTGAACCCATACCACGATGATCGTCGATGGCGGACGGAGGTGGCCTCAGCGGCGCCTGAAAGTCGCGGGCTTTCAAGTGGAATCCGGGGCAGAGATGGATGTCGAGTTCGTCAGGATGGGGATGCACGTGGAGCACAGATGATGGCCGACATCGTGGTGAGGGCAGACGCACCTCCGACGGCTTATGGCGGCGTTGATTTCGAACCCTAGTTCGGAGCACAATTTTGAACAACGGCCTGAAACTCTCGGGAAGAAGGTGGTTTATTTTCTTTTATTATTTACATCTATTTACATTGTTAAACATTGTTTTTGTAAAAAATTCAGTTTTTGTTTGATAATACATTGGAAAAAAACCAGTTTTGTTCGATAAAATACATTGTTTTGAAAGGTAAAAATATGATTTTTGTATAAGTGAAAATACGATTTTTGTTGAAGAAAAAAATGTGATTTTTATATATTGAATAGCATAGTAAAAATTCGATTTTTATATATTGAATAGCGAAGTCAAAATTCGATTTTTATATATATATGTAGTGACTACGGGCAACGAAAGCGACGAAAGGCGAGAATGGCGATGATTTCTCTAAAAGAAGAGTCGTGTTATTGGATAGCTATCGGTGAGAATTTCTCACCTTTCAATTTCTTTTCTAGTTATATATATATACTAGGATGCAGACGGTGCTTAGTAGCACCCGACACCCGTCATCCACAGACCATGGATGGCTTGTTTGTTTAATTGTTTGGTTGTGTAGTTGGTTAGACTATTTAGTTTGAATTGAATTGTTTGGTGAAATGGAATTGATTTGATTGATGTGTGAATGGCGTGGGCCTTCACTAGACCGGGGATAAGGCTAGGCCTCGTCCCGTTTCTAGTATCGTGCCGTTATGCCGCCGAAATTTTCTAAAATAAGTTAGAAAAATAAGAATATCATTTTATTTAAAGAATGAACTGAATAGAAATTCATATGTTAAAATAAAATGTTTTATCGTTAAAAAAATAATTTTTAACGTGAAGTGAATAAAATAAAATATTCATTTACAAACCGGACGGTTTGTTTATGTACACCTATTTGAAGGACATTGATTGGGACGATAATTTTTACACATCGCCCAACTGCACCAATAAAATATGTGTTTGATTATTTGAAACCCCACACGGATGTTGGGATGAAATTTGAAGTTCACTCATCCTGATTGATTAAATATGTCGATCGATTGATTGACAGGCTGTTATAAGCGTTTAATATCTATATTTGATGCTTATACAGTGTAGTGCACTTTGGTTGATGGTTGATTATTTTTCAATGCTATTATATACGTGTGTTGTATGAAAATCCATATAATTAACTTTATATGGTAATTGATTGGGCCTCATTCCAATTTAGAAAATAAAGAATATTATAAAATAAAGGTTCATGTGTTGACTGTACTCATCCGTTGAGATTAGTCATGTGTTGAACGAAATATTTTAATAATAAAATTTACATCTTTATCAATACAAAATAAAGGTTCATGTGTTGACAGTACTCATCCGTTGAGATTAGTCATGTGTTGAACGAAATATTTTAATAATAAAATTTACATCTTTATCATTACAAAATAAAGGTTCATGTGTTGACAGTACTCATCCGTTGAGATTAGTCATGTGTTGAACGAAATATTTTAATAATAAAATTTACATCTTTATCAATACAAAATAAAGGTTCATGTGTTGACAGTACTCATCCGTTGAGATTAGTCATGTGTTGAATGAAATATTTGAAAAAGAAATATTTGAAATAGAAATATTTGAAAAAGAAATATTTGAAATAGAATATTTGAGAATAGGAATATATGAAGCCCTATTGATTAGATTGACGCCATTTTGACGCGAACGATATTTATATCGATTTTATTTATTTTATAACGAATATCGAAAGTGATTTCAAAATCTAATATTTTGAAAAGAATAGAAATTCGAATTGAAACTGAATAGAATTGAAATTCGAATTGAAATTGAATATAAATGAATTCGAATTGAAATTGAATTGAAAACGAACTGAAATTGAATTAGAAATCAATTTGAATTGAAAACGATTTGAAATGAATTTAAAACGAATTTATATTGGAATATTCAATTTTGATTTGAAATTGAATATGAAGTTGAAACCGTTTTGAAAACAAATTTAAAGTGATTTATAAAATTCATTTCGAAAGGAAATCGACGAAGTATATATTATATATATTATATATATAATATAATGGCCAGAATAGAACGCGCCGCGCCGCGGCAGTTCGCGAATTTCGACTATTGACTTCGAACGGATATTGCGGGAGATTCGACCGTCGGATTCTCCTAAAACCAGAACCGTTGGGTTCGTATCGAAAATAGCACTCTAACGAATATTAGAAATTAGAAATCTAACTGTTGGATTTGGAGATACGTCCAAATCAAATTTGAAAAAGGTCGTTGTAAGTGCAGTTCGATGGCCGTTGATTGAAATCGACTGTAAGGGCCTTGATAAAATTATTAAAAATAGTAATAATTGGTGTAGAATCATAAGAAATGATTTAGAAAGAATTGGGATGAAATACTCCATATTTATAAAGATAAAAATAGATTTTTACCGAAATGAACTAGTTTTGAACTAGAATTAGAATTCTATTTATTTTTAAATAAATAAATTGAATTTGAAATGGTTTTGAAAATGACCAGAATTTCCAATGATCGCGTTGGAATGGATTAGAATCGAAATTGTCTTCGGAATATTTCGATGTTGGAATTCGTGATTATACAGATGTTGTTATGGAAATTTGAAAGATATATTTATATCGTTATCTCCAATACGACATTTGTTAATCGTAGAATTTGATATTGAATATAAGACGATATATTTTCTATTCGGAGCCTTGTATTGAATATCAAATGTGATTTGGGTTTGTCGTGAATGGTGTCTTCATTAACACTGTTCTTGAACCCAGTTGAGAAAAGATTAAATCTTTTTATTTAGATTTAATGAAGTGTACCAATTAAATAATATTTAATTGGAATTGAATTGATATTGATTTTTGGGTTTATCGTGGACAGTGTTTTAAATAACACTCGTTCTTTAACCCGATAATTAATGGAATGTGATTTTGGGTTTATCGTGAACTGTGTTTTAAATGACACTGATTCTTTAACCTAGTTAAAGATTAAAACTAAGTGGAGTTTTAATGAATCTTTAATTAGATTGAAATCATCGAGAATGGAGTATCACCAGTTTTGCTCCAGGCGATAGTAGAATCTTTAATTAGATTTGAACGTGAAATGGTAATTGAATTTACCGATAACACCGTGGTGTTAGATATGAAGTATCACCAGTTTTATTTCATGGGATGAATAGGTTGGGATTGGGAAATTAAAACAAATGATTACTTCGGTAAGGTTCGTTAATCCCGACTAGTTGAATCGAAATTCAAAAGAAGATTAAAGAATAAATTCAAGGAATTTATCTTGGATAAAATTAATGGGAACCTTTCCCTATGAATGTAAAATTTAGAAACTAACGGTCGGTTAGCCAAGCAGAATGGTTTTCTGGATATTGATCTGATGTTGGTTTCGGCCTTCGAGGTTAATATTTGGGAAATTATTCTCTTGATTAATTTACGGTTAGTGACTGATGAATTGGAATGAGGCGTATGTTGTGTTTGTGCAACACTTATTTAAAATATACGCGATTTATTCGGAAAGACCGGGTTTATCCCATTCTGAATAACTGATACGACGATAAGTCGAAGATGAAGACGATGGTCGAAGACCGGAAGTCTTCACGTCGTTTGGGTGATTACTGATGATCTTGATTGGGTTGTACACCCAAGAAGATGGAAACAGTTGGTGATCGTCCAGACGTACTTGGAGATCGATGGATATGCGGGGTACTAGGTGCCTCCGGTTTCGTTCAGACCCAGAACGGACTTGTAAATGGACTGTGTGTCTGACATTGGATTTTAGTCTGTGTGATTGATCTCTATTAAATATATATCTGTTTGGCGGCGGAGAATTTATTCTCTTGCTTAACGCCCTTCTCTGAGACGTACGAGCTCAGGGGTTATATATTGATGGATATCAATCGCATGGAGTGAATTGCCTGTGTGGCATGCCTAAGTGACAAATGATCAAGGCTTCTGTTGAAAAGTAAAGTCTTGTGGTTGATGATCGAAGCACGGCCTTTGTGGCGTAGCTTTGTGTAACGTTTACTTCGCGAGTTTCACACCCGGTATGAACCAAAAACGGGAGACGGACCTCAGGGAGGGCATGCGTTTCTTTCTAGTTAGAAGTGGCATCAGTGGTTTTACACGCCCTGACGAGTTTGACTTATGTGGTTGTTGCTGTTGCGAGGCGCCTCGGTTATATCGGTTTCGGCCGATGCATTCTGGTCGGCAGACGGACCAGACTTACACCCCATAGGGTGGGGAAACGTAGTGTTCAGGCATAATAATCCACATCGGTGGACCGGCCCTGACGATCTAAAGGCTTGCCTGCGCGCTTGCCTGTGGCTCGGGCTAGAGAGTCACGAATCGGTTGAGGATGATCCCTAGCCTCGGTTCATACCATAAATGATAACCCAGCTTCCAATACGACATCTTGCGGTTTTATTTGCAAACCTATCTATGGCGACATAGTGGCATGGGACGCTCATGTCGCCTATGATTGATACTTATGATTTGAAGTTGTTTTATACACTATGCACTTATAATAGTATCAAATGATTTGTTTTAAACGTATCAAGCATTCTTTGGCTGTTATAAGGGAAAACCCTATCCCCCGGCTTGCGTTGCATTGTGTGATAGGACCTGGGTCTTATAACAGCTTCATTTTTCTTTGTTTAGCATTGCGCTGTTTGTTTTATGCACTGGTATTCTTGGGAGGAAACCCGTTCCGTGTTATACGGCGTGGTCCCTTGATTTACCTAACTTTAAAATAAAGATTTATAACTGTTTTAGTTCTCACACCAGTCACATGACTGACCTGGAGTTTATTGTTTTAGCCTAAACTCTGGGTGCCCTTATTTTCGACACGGGCAGCTAGTAGTTTTGGTTTTGCAGATTTATATTCACAGGATCCTGGTTTACAGCTGGAACGATATCCGGAAAGCTTTGTATCCGTATATCTCTTCTAGTTGTGTATTGTATTATTTTCCGCTGCTATGTATTTAAATGTAATTTAAATCTCTGATATTTCTGTGTAATATTTATTCATTTATACTCTGTATATTCTTGTATTCTGGTGCATTGTTGTAATATACAATGAAATGTTCTTCCGCCTACGTTCTGTTGTGGCGTGTTCTCGAACTAGCCGCGCTTTCCTCACCGGGAAAGTTACGGGTTTTTATAGCACTGCCAAATCGAATTAGATACGGCCATGAGCATTGCCTAATTAGCCTTTCAGGTGTAGTGGTGGGAGTTCACGGACAGACTTCTACTTGGACCTGAGATGGTTAGAGAGACCTCAAAGAAGGTGGATTTGATGCGGAGGCGGATGAAGGAAGCTCAGGACAGACCAAAGTCGTATGTAGATCAGTAGAGAACAGATCTAGAGTTCGAGGTGGGAGTCATGGTTTTTGTTAAGGTGTCACCTTTGAGGAGTGTTGTTCGGTTCGGCTCAATGGTGAAGTTGGCATCGAGGTTCATAGGGCCATTCCCTATAGCAAAGAGGATAGGTCGGATGGCCTACAGGGTTGATATACCGGAGAAACTGGCTAGAGTTCATGATGTATTCCATGTTTCACACTTGTGAAAGTTATTACATGATTCCACGGTAGTATTAGAGCCGAATATTCTAGAGAATATCGAGGTAGAGAGGCAGGCATCAGTCAGGAGAGTTCCTATATGAATACTAGATCTGATGTGAAGTAAATGCAGAATAAAGAGATCGAGCTTGTTAAGATTAAGTGTGGAGAGGACAGCGATGACATGACTTAAGAGCCAGAGGATAGGATTCGCGCTTCTTTCTCGTTTCTCTTTAAGAACGCGCTCTTAAACCTTTCCTAAGCTTTAAATTTTAATCAATTTTTCCTATATTTTGAATCATAAGTCTTAGTTAGAAGCCTATTGATGTTAGGAAATGGTTTAAAACATGTTAATAGAACATGCTATGGTTGAATGTATTCATGTAGATGCAAGTGCTTACAAGTAGATGCAGCACTTTGATTAATGCTTGCTCCGCACGTATAGAATTTATATGTATCATTAAGGTTGCTTTGCATACATATTGGATGCATGACGTAGACATAAATTGCATTAAGGAAATTAACTAAATCAGTAGACTGCCTAATTTTTGTATTAGCTTATGGTCATATACACAACACTTTTGCATAGGTCATGAAAAGCATTAGGAAATCTAAGAACAATAGATGCTAGTGGTTGATGGTTGAGTAGAAGAGTGTATATAATGGTTAATAACATTTATATCATTCTTCCATCCTCGGAGAATTCGAGGACGAAATCCTTTAAGGAGAGAAGAATGTAACACCCCTAATTTTAATAAACCATAATTAAATGTAAAAAATTAGTAAACTAAATATTAATCAGAATAATATTCAGAATTGGACAACAAGAATAGCACTATTGGATCTGTTGTAATTTTCTGATTAGAATGGAAACTTGTTTTACTAAAATTGGAGTTAAAATGAATTAGTTATGAATTAAAAATGAATACAGAAAATTAAAATAAATATATATGGAACAAATGATCACTTGTTGACCCAGTCCACTTGGGTCGACCCCTATGTCGACCAAGCCAAGTTGGGTCAACCCCTATATCGACCAACGAGGCGGATGGGTCGACCCAGGACGCATAATGTGTGTGGCATGACCTGCACACAATGCAGCGAACATTTTTAAAATTTTCTAACTTTATTTTTGCTGAGTTAGCTAAGTTTTATTGGCCTATTTTAAACAAAGAGTTGACGTGGCGCTTTCTTATTAGTCCAATGACATGGTTGGATTAGATCTAATTTAGGTTTTGATGGCTGAGGGCATCCAGCAAACCCTATAAATAGACTAGTAGCGCCTCTCTCATTTCTACACATCCATTCTCTTCTTCTTCTACCCCAGGCCTATCCTCAACATTAGGAAAGGCCAAATAATTAAATTTTACAGGGATAAAGAAGTTCTTAAATTTTAAATATTTATTTTTACAAATACTTCTAGAAGTGGAGGTTCTGTTAGATCTAAGAAGAAGTCCATGTGGAAGCTTTGATCATCAAATTTGTGAGTTTTTATGTAAATTTTCGATTAGTTATTTACGTAGGAAAGTTTAGAGAGTTTAGTAGTTTAAATTTGCAAGTTTTATATTTACAGTATTTATATGTTTAGGGTTCTGTATATTACTAAAGTTTATTTATAGTCTATGCCTATTTCTTTCCAATTGTTTATTATTTATAAGAAACCCTCCTTCTTCTTATCCTCTTCTCTGTTGTGGTTTTATTTACAGTCAGGCTATGCCTATTTTGTTTGTTTTTGTTTATTTTGAGTCTAGGCATTATGAGTAGCCTAGATCATTTCCCTTTTTCTTTTAGCGTTGGGCCTAGGCCTAAATAGAACCTAGGCCTTTACCGTTACTTTGTGTTAAATTGAAGTAATGTTAGAACTGAATAAAAAGGAAAAAACTGGACATGCTAGAACAGATTAAATATTATAATTAGAATTTGGACTATAAATTGGGGATAAACCTTAATATGTAATTGGAGAACAGGCAATCATATGAATTGTAACTGATTGAACATAATTAAATATTAGGTAACATGGGAATAGGTTGTATAAAAAGATAACATTAATTAGAAATGTTAATACAACCTAGGGATATAACATGAGGTTTTGCTAGGCTTCTTAATAAACTTAAATTGTGTTAAGTTAAATTGAGGGTGAAATTAATAAGCTAAGATAGATGGAGTTTATTCCAGCAGCGTGGGGATGATTAGGTAAGATAAGTGGCTCGTGGATTAGGTATGTTCCAGCAGCGTGGGGCTGATTGGTGGAAGATAAGAGGCCTAATAAAATAATGAATGGAAACCAAATCTAAGAATGACTTGTGTCAATTGCATATTTGGTTGGGACCCGTATCAGTCAGTATATTACCATAGATTATCATAGAGGTCTCACACTTGGTAGACGCGAGGACACACTTTACTATACTAGGTAGTAAGAGATCCAAACGCGATGATCGAGCATCGTGCCGATTAGGGAAGATAAGCTGCTGTAACACATGTGATTAACGGCTATGTCCTTTTAGTTGATGGGCTCGGGATTGATAACCCCGAGTACCATAGCTGGCATACGTTATCACATTATGGGTATAGGAGCAAATCGATGGGTAGAAGTTAGGTTAAGCCTTATTGTGATATCTTGTAGTTGGTGTAGCAATATCAGATATAAATGAGAAGCCTATCTTTATTCGTGTTTTCTTTCCTGCTATTGCATTTTTGCTTTTATGTCTATTGCTCTTAGTGTTATTCACCTATCCAAATGCTTTTATAACTTATACTTATGCTAGAAATTACTAAAATTGACCAGTTGTATGTCTGACCTATTTTGTTTTCTCCTTCTCTCTTCCTCCCTCCCCCCTCCTTGGTTTGCAGGATGGAGGACCTCAGCAGTGATTCTTGATTATTCGGTTCAGCTTGGATTCAGACACTTTCCAGATTCATGTATTGGTTCGCTTCTTGTTTTCTAATCGTTGTAATGACTTCTGAGAGGGATGGTTTTTTATATGGTTTTACTTATGTACTATGATATTATGGATTTCCACGAGACAATGTTAATGACTATTTTTATTTATGAAATGTAACAAGCATGTGATTTGGCTTACTTATTTGAACAATGTTTTAAAGTTTCAGCTGTGTTTTATATTTCTGTCTTGTGAATTTTAGTCTCTACATTGTTACTTTATACCTAAGCGCTTCATAAACCTTAACGCCATCCTCATATAGGTGACGTTAAGGGATGTGGGGTTGTGTCATGTATCATTTGATTCCTATTGGAATTTATAATGTGTTCTTCTTTTTCTTTTCCCCTTTCTGCGTCAGAATATACAGTTTATGTTAAATTTTAGTTTTACGCAAAATAATTGAACTTTGACTAGATGCAAATTAATTGAATTATGGTTATATGCAAAATAATTGGATTTCGATTATGCCAAAATTAATTCAATTGTGGTTATGAGAAAAATTAATTGAATTGTTATTAGATGCAAATTAATTGAATTGTGGTTATGTGCAAAATAATTGAATTATGGTTAGGTGCAAATTAATTTAATTTTGGTTATGCACAAATTAGTGAGAATTGTAATAAAAAGGGGAAACTTGATGAATTAGGGCTAAATGAACGTATTATGCCAAAATATTAATGAAAGGGAAATTTGAACTAGGAAATCTTGGTAAGGCATACTAAATTAATGTGACAAAGATTGATATGGCATAAACAAAGTTATGTACAGTAAATTTGTAGCAAAAAGGCTAAGTTTGAGAATTTTCTTATTATTCGTAAGATCCCACTTTTTAGATTTTAAATGGAACTAAAGCATTAATTGTAGTGATTTAAAGAAAAAGGGGTATAAGCCCAGTTGTGTCCTATTTTACTGTAGTTATGCAAAACGAAAGGAGAAAATAAGTTAGAGATGGGAGTTAGTGTATATTAATTAAATTAAGAAGTTAGTAGTAGCCTGGATTGATTAGTTTGGAAAAAGGGGATAGATTTCCATAGTTTGGTTTTTCAAAGAAGTGGAAAACATAATTGCAAGTTTAAAAATAAATAAATATGTGTATTAGTGTGAAATAAGGATTTTTCCGTATTGCACACCATTCAATAGCCTAAAAATAATTGAAAGAAATATCATGCAATTATGGGTATCCATTGCCATAGTTTCCTTAAGCTATGAATATAATTTTTGTATAGTTTTAATAACCAATCAATTAGGAATAAGACCAATTTCCTAAAGAATAAATTGTAAAGACGGCATGAAAAAAGGGTAATAATAGTGAAACATATTGTGTAGAGAAAAGGGAATAAGAAGCCTTTGAAGTATGCAATGAATGGGGAATGTAACTTATTACAACAAATCGTATAAGATGGAGATGTAATATAATAGGTAGGTTTGTCTTAGGGACAAGTAGGATGTGAAGACCCGTAACTTCCCCGTAAAGGAAAGCGTCGGATAGTTCGAGAACAAACCACAACAGAACGCATATAGAAGAACATTTCATTGTATATAACAACAATGCATCAGATTACAAGAATATACAGAGTATAAAAGAATATTACACAGAAATATCAGAGATTTAAATTACATTTAAATACATAGCAGCGGAAAATAATACAATACACAACTAGAATGAGATATACGGATACAAAGCTTCCCGGATATCGTTCCAGTCGTAAACCAGGATCCTGTGAATATAAATCTGCAAAACCAAAACTACTAGCTGCCCGTGTCAAAATAAGGGCACCCAGAGTTTAGGTCAAAACAATAAACTCCAGGTCAGTCATGTGACTGGTGTGAGAACTAAAGCAGTTATAAATCTTTATTTTCAAAGCTAGGTAAAACAAGGGACCACGCCGTATAACACGGAACGGGTTTCCTCCCAAGAATACCAGTGCATAAGACAAACAACGCAATGCTAAATAAAGAAAAATGAAGCTGTTATAAGACCCAGGTCCCATCACACAATGCAACGCAGTCGAGGATAGGGTTTTCCCTTATAACAGCCAAAGAATGCTTGATACGTTTAAAACAAATCATTTGATACTATTATAAGTGCATAGAGTATAAAACAACTTCAAATCATAAGTATCAATCATAGGCGGCATGAATGCCCCATACCACTATGTCGCCATATATAGGTTTACAAATAAAACCGCAAATGTCACGTATTTGGAAATTGGGTTTCCATCTATGAACCGAGGCTAGGGGCAAGATCCTCAACCGATTCGAGACGCTCTAGCCCGCCCCTCAGGAACAGCCGCAACTGCCCCTTGGATCGTCAGGGCCGGTCCACACGGAGTGGATTATTATGCCTGAACAATACGTCTCCCCACCCTATGGGGTGTAAGTCTGGTCCGTCAGCCGACCAGAATGCATTCGGCCGAAACCGATATAACCGAGGCGCCTCGCAACAGCAACAACAACATAAGTCAAACTCGTCAGGGCGTGTAAAACCACTGACGCCACTTCTAACTAGAAAGAAACGCATGCCCTCCCTGAGGTCCGTCTCCCGTTTTTGATTCATACCGGGTGTGAAACTCGCGAATCAAACGTTACACAAAGCTACGCCACAAAGGTCGTGCTTTGATCATCAACCACAAGACTTTGCTTTTCAACAGAAGCCTTGATCATTTGCATCTTAGCATGCCACACAGGCAAGCCATCCTATGCAACCGATATCAGTCACACAGAATGAAATCCGATGTCAGACACACAGTCCATTTACAAGTCCGTTCTGGGTCTGAACGAAACCGGAGGCACCTAGTACCCCGCATATCCATCGATCTCCAAGTACGTCTGGACGATCACTAACTGTTTCCATCTTCTTGGGTGTACAGCCCAATCAAGATCATCAGTTATCACCCAAACGACGTGAAGACCTCCGGTCTTCGACCATCGTCTTCGTCTTCGACTTATCGTCGTATCAGTTACTCAGAATGGGATAAACCCGGTCTTTCCGAATAACTCGCGTATATTTTAAATAAGTGTTACACAAACACAACATACGCCTCATTCCAATTCATTAGTCACTAACCGTAAATTAATCAAGAGAATAATTCCCCAAATATTAACCCCGAAGGCCGAAACCAACATCAGATCAATATCCAGAAAACCATTCTGCTTGGCTAACCGCCAGTTAGTTTCTAAATTTCACATTCAAATCTAATTACAGATTTATCTATCGCCTGGAGCAAAACTGGTGATACTCCATTCTCGATCTTTTCAATCTAATTAAAGATTCATTAAAACTCCACTTAGTTTTAATCATTATCTGGGTTAAAGAATCAGTGTCATTTAAAACACGATTCACGATAAACCCAAAATCACATTCCATTAATTATCGGGTTAAAGAACAAGTGTTATTTAAAACACTGTTCACGATAAACCCAAAAATCAATACCAATTCAATTCCAATTAAATATCATTTAATTGGTACACTTCATTAAATCTAAATAAAAAGATTTAATCTTTTCTCAACTGGGTTCAAGAACAGTGTTAGTGAAGACACCATTCACGACAAACCCAAATCACATTCGATATTCAATACAAGGCTCTGAATAGAAAATATATCGGCTTATATTCAATATCGAATTCTACGACTAACAAATGTCGTATTGGAAATAACGATACAAATATATATCTTTCAAATTTCCATAACAACACCTGTAATGTCACGAATTCCAACATCGAAATATTCCGAAGACAATTTCGATTCAAATCCACTCCAATGCAATCATTGGAAATTTTGGTTATTTTCAAAACCATTTCAAATTCAATTTATTTATTTAAAAATAAATAGAATTATAATTCTAGTTCAAAACTAGTTCATTTCGATAAAAATCCATTTTTTTATCTTTTCAAATATGGAGATTTTCACCCCAAACTTTCACAAATCATTTCTTATGATTTTACACAAATTATTACTATTTTTAATAATTTTATCAAGGCCCGTACAGTCGATTTCCAACAATGGCCATCGAACTGCACTTACAACGACCTTTTTCGAATTTGATTTGGACGTATCTCCAAATCCAACCGTTAGATTTCAAATTTCTAACATTAATTAGAAAGCTCTTTTCGATACGAACCCAACGGTTCCGGTTTTAGGAGAATCCGACGGTCGGATCTCCTGTAATGTCCGTTTGAAATAAATGGTCGAAATTCGCGAACTGCCGCGGCGCGGCGCGTTCTATTCAGGCCATTATATTATATATAATATATATAATATATATTTCGTCGATTTCTATTTAAAACGAATTATATAAATAGTTTTGAATTCGTTTCAAAAACATTTTCAACTTCCATTTCAATTCAAATCAAAATTGAATTCTTCTCTATAAATTCGTTTTAAAATTCATTTCTATTCAATTCGAATTTCAATTCAATTTGAATTCATTTCAATTCGCTTTCTATTCCATTTGAATTCGTTTTCAATTCAATTCATTTCGAAATCGTTTTCAATTCATTTCATTTCGAAATCGTTTTCAATTCAATTCATTTCGAAATCGTTTTCAATTCATTTCATTTCGAAATCGTTTTCAATTTATTTTGAATTCGTTTTCAATTCAATTCATTTCGAAATCGTTTTCAATTCAATTCATTTCGAAATCGTTTTCAATTCATTTCATTTCGAAATCGTTTTCAATTCAATTCATTTCGAAATCGTTTTCAATTCATTTCATTTCGAAATCGTTTTCAATTCGATATAAATATCGTTCACGTCAAAATGGCGTCCATACACGGCTTCATAAATTTCTATTTTCAAATATTCTATTTCAAATATTTCTTTTTCAAAATAGTTGTTATTATCAAAATATTTCGTTCAACACATGACCAATCTCAATGAATGAGTACTGTCAACACATGAACTTTTATTTTATAATATTCTTTATTTTTCAAATTGGAATGAGGCCCAATCAATTACCATATAAAGTTAATTATATGGATTTTCATACAACACATGTATATCATAGCATTGAAAAATAATCAACCATCAACCAAAGTGCACTACACTGCATAAGCATCAAATACAGATATTCAACGCTTATAACAGCCTGTCAATCAATCGATCGACATATTTAATCAATCAGGATGAGTGAACTGCATATTTCATCCTAACACCCGTGTGGGGTTTCAAACAATCAAACACAGATTTTATTTGTGCAGTTGGGCGATGTGTGAAATTTATCGACCCAATCAATATCATTCAAATAAGTGTACATAAACAAACCATCTGGTTTGTAAATGAATATTTATTTATTCACTTCACTATTTTCATATTCACGTTAAAAATTATATTTTTAACGATAAAACATTTTATTTCAACCTATGAATTTCTATTCAATTCATTTATTCAATAAAATGATATTTTTATTTTTCTAACATGTTTTAGAAAATTTCGGCGGCATAACGGCACGATACTAGAAACGGGACAAGGCCTAGCCTTATCCCCGGTCTAGTGAAGGCCCACGCCATTCACACATCAATCAAATCAATTCGTTATGCAAACCGCAAACTTTGGAGTAAGGATCTAACCTAGCCTTACTCCTTCGCCTTATAACGGCGCACGTCTAATCCTAACCAATTTATCGATTCGATTTTTCACACCACAAACCACATTCAAACAATATCGCAATCAATCACCAAACTGTCAAACAAACAAGTCCATGGTCTGTGGACGATTGTGTCGGGTGCTACTAAGCACCGTCTGCATCCTAGTATATATATATAACTAGAAAATAAATAGAAAGGTGAGAAATTCTCACCGATTAGCTATCCTAGCTCCACGGCACTTCATTGATAGAAATCTTCATCGCTATCGCATCTTCGTCATCTTCGCTGCCCGTAGCCACTACATATGTAAAAATCGAATTTTTACTATGCTATTCAATATATAAAATCGAATTTTGACTTCGCTATTCAATATATAAAAATCGAATTTTTTTTCTTTTGCAAGTTCAAATCTTTTTCTACTAAAAGATTAAACTTTTTTTCCTATTTTAAAGTTCAAAATAAAATCAGTTTTTCGCTTTCATAAAAATGCAGTTTTTTCATAACTTAAAAAATAAAAATACAGTTTTTGCCTTATTTAAAAATTCAGTTTAAAAATCATTTAAAAATCAGTTTTCTAATCTAAAATAAAATTCAGTCTTAAACCTAAAATAAAATTCAGTTTTAAACCTACCTAAAATCAGAATTTTAAAAACATAAAAATCGGTTTTTAATATTAACAAAATCAGTTTTATAAATTAAGTAAAAATCAGTTTTATAAATAAAGTAAAAACTTACAGTTCGAAAGGGGGGGGTTCACCACCATCGGAGAGGCTTCGGGTGGCTCTGGGTCGGCGGCAGGAGGAGGCGGAGGGTTGGGGCGGCCTTCAGTTCGTCGGCGGTCATCACTGTGGGGGGGGAAAGCTCTGGCGTTTTCGTCTTCGATTCGAAGGGAGGAAGGAGATGAGCTAGAGGGGAGAGGAAGGCGCGACTTTAGGGGGGAGCGGCGGTCCATCGTCGGCGTCAGCAAGGGGGAGGAAGAGGCGTCGCGATCTGAAACTGGAAGGGGTTTTTTTTTTTTTTTTTTTTTTTATATTTTGACCGTGGTTTGACTTGTGAGGAAAGAGAGAGCTCAAGGGGGTTATATAATATTTTAATTATTTAAATAATTAATTTCTCCATAAAGTAACTTTAAATTTCGATCTCCGAACGAGGCCCAATGACTGTCGTCCCTAGCTAATTACCCCCATTCCGAATACAATGGGATATGTTTCATAAGCCAGTTCGGCTGTTACGCTCAGTTTTCGCTGAAATTAATGTATAAATCTATATATTCAATTTTAAACGTACATTTCAATTTACCGGGGTCACATACTAACTTTAAAAATTCTAGAAAAATATTTTCTAGCTTCGTATTGACGATACGGTCCTAACAAAACTAGTTTCGTCGAAATCTGAGACCGTTAGAAAAATGGCCAATTTCCAGTCGATTAAAATCAACTGAAACTGGTCAAACGCGTTTTCCTTTGCCACGCTCACATATTGATTCGAAAAATTATGAAATTTGAAATCTAGCAATAACTTTACATCACGGACCCAACAAAACTGGTTTCGTCGAAATCCGAGGTCGTTTGCAAAATGTCCATTTTTAAGGGCCTGAATTCCATAGCGACTATTCAGAATTTTCAACTGGACATATCTTTTGATTCCCGCTAAGAAATTTTGATCATTCGGGTTCGTTGGAAAGATATTCACTATTAGATTCCATTATTTTTGGTTTCACTAAAATCCGGATTGTTTTGCACCCGGTACATTCAATTGAAGTTTGAAATCGAATTATCGAACTACCGCGCCATTTTCAATTCTATTTATAATTATATATAATTATTTATATTCTAACGACGACGCGTATAATATATACGTTCGAATATATTCAAAATAAATTTCTCGTCGATATTATTTAAAATAATTCATTTTAAATAATCTAAATTCGCTAAAATGGCCAAAATAAAAATTTTAAACTGGCCCAGATTTTACGGGTTGTTACAATCTCCCCCACTTAAAACTTTTCGTCCCCGAAAAGGAACAAAGTCGAAAGTGGTTTGATTATTCAGCTCCACATTTGATCTGGCTTCCATTCTCCAACTCTTTAGTTTCTGAGAATTTTTAAAATTTCAAAAATTTGGCTAACACCCTAAATTTTTGAAAAATTTCGCCATAACCTCCCCTGCACCGGGAGCATCGGGAAATTGCAAATAGCGTTCCCGGTCCTTCAGATCTCAAAAAGAAAAAGAAAAAGCCAAGCGGCTAGCCAATAGGCTCATAAAATCATCATCACCCAAACAAAACAGTAAATTATGTAATAAACATGTACCTATTTGTCGGGCAAACAAATTTTATTCTCTGCTCTAGCCTCCTTGCTATGACCTGTTCAATGATATATATGTATATGCAAACAAATGCGACCAATTTTCAATAGAGTTCAATATTTGATTCAATTAGGCATAATTGTTCACAATTGGCAAACAAATAAACAAACAACACAAACATCAATCAATTAGTGGATTAACGTTTTAAATTCATAATTTTGATACATATACAAAAAATCATGTTTTGATGCCAAATCACAACAATTAGCCCTATCTAATTTTGGTTCTCACACCAGTCAATAGGAAATATATAGATATCAAACCTTCGAAACACGAACATAAATGTTGATGATGCGATCGCTATCATCAATATCATCTCCGGGCGACTAGGGTGTGGTGCTATATCTATCCAATATATTAAAACTTCGAATACACGCTAGCTAGGCGCATACGCAAAAATCTTTATATTTTGGATTGTCCTAATCAATATAAAATAAATAATCAAATACGAATAATTGATTTAAATTTTCAAATCAAAAATCGTTTTCATTTTAAAAATATACTCTTCACACTCGTTCTAGGATACTACTGATCCCATCTCTAACGAGTCATTCCATTGGATATTACTAATCCAATATCTGATGAATTCCTTCGTACGGTTCTAATGTGTCTTGTTCTCTGCTTTGTAAACCAAAGCTCTGATACCAACTGGGAAGACCCGTAACTTCCCCGTAAAGGAAAGCGTCGGATAGTTCGAGAACAAACCACAACAGAACGCATATAGAAGAACATTTCATTGTATATAACAACAATGCATCAGATTACAAGAATATACAGAGTATAAAAGAATATTACACAGAAATATCAGAGATTTAAATTACATTTAAATACATAGCAGCGGAAAATAATACAATACACAACTAGAATGAGATATACGGATACAAAGCTTCCCGGATATCGTTCCAGTCGTAAACCAGGATCCTGTGAATATAAATCTGCAAAACCAAAACTACTAGCTGCCCGTGTCAAAATAAGGGCACCCAGAGTTTAGGTCAAAACAATAAACTCCAGGTCAGTCATGTGACTGGTGTGAGAACTAAAGCAGTTATAAATCTTTATTTTCAAAGCTAGGTAAAACAAGGGACCACGCCGTATAACACGGAACGGGTTTCCTCCCAAGAATACCAGTGCATAAGACAAACAACGCAATGCTAAATAAAGAAAAATGAAGCTGTTATAAGACCCAGGTCCCATCACACAATGCAACGCAGTCGAGGATAGGGTTTTCCCTTATAACAGCCAAAGAATGCTTGATACGTTTAAAACAAATCATTTGATACTATTATAAGTGCATAGAGTATAAAACAACTTCAAATCATAAGTATCAATCATAGGCGGCATGAATGCCCCATACCACTATGTCGCCATATATAGGTTTACAAATAAAACCGCAAATGTCACGTATTTGGAAATTGGGTTTCCATCTATGAACCGAGGCTAGGGGCAAGATCCTCAACCGATTCGAGACGCTCTAGCCCGCCCCTCAGGAACAGCCGCAACTGCCCCTTGGATCGTCAGGGCCGGTCCACACGGAGTGGATTATTATGCCTGAACAATACGTCTCCCCACCCTATGGGGTGTAAGTCTGGTCCGTCAGCCGACCAGAATGCATTCGGCCGAAACCGATATAACCGAGGCGCCTCGCAACAGCAACAACAACATAAGTCAAACTCGTCAGGGCGTGTAAAACCACTGACGCCACTTCTAACTAGAAAGAAACGCATGCCCTCCCTGAGGTCCGTCTCCCGTTTTTGATTCATACCGGGTGTGAAACTCGCGAATCAAACGTTACACAAAGCTACGCCACAAAGGTCGTGCTTTGATCATCAACCACAAGACTTTGCTTTTCAACAGAAGCCTTGATCATTTGCATCTTAGCATGCCACACAGGCAAGCCATCCTATGCAACCGATATCAGTCACACAGAATGAAATCCGATGTCAGACACACAGTCCATTTACAAGTCCGTTCTGGGTCTGAACGAAACCGGAGGCACCTAGTACCCCGCATATCCATCGATCTCCAAGTACGTCTGGACGATCACTAACTGTTTCCATCTTCTTGGGTGTACAGCCCAATCAAGATCATCAGTTATCACCCAAACGACGTGAAGACCTCCGGTCTTCGACCATCGTCTTCGTCTTCGACTTATCGTCGTATCAGTTACTCAGAATGGGATAAACCCGGTCTTTCCGAATAACTCGCGTATATTTTAAATAAGTGTTACACAAACACAACATACGCCTCATTCCAATTCATTAGTCACTAACCGTAAATTAATCAAGAGAATAATTCCCCAAATATTAACCCCGAAGGCCGAAACCAACATCAGATCAATATCCAGAAAACCATTCTGCTTGGCTAACCGCCAGTTAGTTTCTAAATTTCACATTCAAATCTAATTACAGATTTATCTATCGCCTGGAGCAAAACTGGTGATACTCCATTCTCGATCTTTTCAATCTAATTAAAGATTCATTAAAACTCCACTTAGTTTTAATCATTATCTGGGTTAAAGAATCAGTGTCATTTAAAACACGATTCACGATAAACCCAAAATCACATTCCATTAATTATCGGGTTAAAGAACAAGTGTTATTTAAAACACTGTTCACGATAAACCCAAAAATCAATACCAATTCAATTCCAATTAAATATCATTTAATTGGTACACTTCATTAAATCTAAATAAAAAGATTTAATCTTTTCTCAACTGGGTTCAAGAACAGTGTTAGTGAAGACACCATTCACGACAAACCCAAATCACATTCGATATTCAATACAAGGCTCTGAATAGAAAATATATCGGCTTATATTCAATATCGAATTCTACGACTAACAAATGTCGTATTGGAAATAACGATACAAATATATATCTTTCAAATTTCCATAACAACACCTGTAATGTCACGAATTCCAACATCGAAATATTCCGAAGACAATTTCGATTCAAATCCACTCCAATGCAATCATTGGAAATTTTGGTTATTTTCAAAACCATTTCAAATTCAATTTATTTATTTAAAAATAAATAGAATTATAATTCTAGTTCAAAACTAGTTCATTTCGATAAAAATCCATTTTTTTATCTTTTCAAATATGGAGATTTTCACCCCAAACTTTCACAAATCATTTCTTATGATTTTACACAAATTATTACTATTTTTAATAATTTTATCAAGGCCCGTACAGTCGATTTCCAACAATGGCCATCGAACTGCACTTACAACGACCTTTTTCGAATTTGATTTGGACGTATCTCCAAATCCAACCGTTAGATTTCAAATTTCTAACATTAATTAGAAAGCTCTTTTCGATACGAACCCAACGGTTCCGGTTTTAGGAGAATCCGACGGTCGGATCTCCTGTAATGTCCGTTTGAAATAAATGGTCGAAATTCGCGAACTGCCGCGGCGCGGCGCGTTCTATTCAGGCCATTATATTATATATAATATATATAATATATATTTCGTCGATTTCTATTTAAAACGAATTATATAAATAGTTTTGAATTCGTTTCAAAAACATTTTCAACTTCCATTTCAATTCAAATCAAAATTGAATTCTTCTCTATAAATTCGTTTTAAAATTCATTTCTATTCAATTCGAATTTCAATTCAATTTGAATTCATTTCAATTCGCTTTCTATTCCATTTGAATTCGTTTTCAATTCAATTCATTTCGAAATCGTTTTCAATTCATTTCATTTCGAAATCGTTTTCAATTCAATTCATTTCGAAATCGTTTTCAATTCATTTCATTTCGAAATCGTTTTCAATTTATTTTGAATTCGTTTTCAATTCAATTCATTTCGAAATCGTTTTCAATTCAATTCATTTCGAAATCGTTTTCAATTCATTTCATTTCGAAATCGTTTTCAATTCAATTCATTTCGAAATCGTTTTCAATTCATTTCATTTCGAAATCGTTTTCAATTCGATATAAATATCGTTCACGTCAAAATGGCGTCCATACACGGCTTCATAAATTTCTATTTTCAAATATTCTATTTCAAATATTTCTTTTTCAAAATAGTTGTTATTATCAAAATATTTCGTTCAACACATGACCAATCTCAATGAATGAGTACTGTCAACACATGAACTTTTATTTTATAATATTCTTTATTTTTCAAATTGGAATGAGGCCCAATCAATTACCATATAAAGTTAATTATATGGATTTTCATACAACACATGTATATCATAGCATTGAAAAATAATCAACCATCAACCAAAGTGCACTACACTGCATAAGCATCAAATACAGATATTCAACGCTTATAACAGCCTGTCAATCAATCGATCGACATATTTAATCAATCAGGATGAGTGAACTGCATATTTCATCCTAACACCCGTGTGGGGTTTCAAACAATCAAACACAGATTTTATTTGTGCAGTTGGGCGATGTGTGAAATTTATCGACCCAATCAATATCATTCAAATAAGTGTACATAAACAAACCATCTGGTTTGTAAATGAATATTTATTTATTCACTTCACTATTTTCATATTCACGTTAAAAATTATATTTTTAACGATAAAACATTTTATTTCAACCTATGAATTTCTATTCAATTCATTTATTCAATAAAATGATATTTTTATTTTTCTAACATGTTTTAGAAAATTTCGGCGGCATAACGGCACGATACTAGAAACGGGACAAGGCCTAGCCTTATCCCCGGTCTAGTGAAGGCCCACGCCATTCACACATCAATCAAATCAATTCGTTATGCAAACCGCAAACTTTGGAGTAAGGATCTAACCTAGCCTTACTCCTTCGCCTTATAACGGCGCACGTCTAATCCTAACCAATTTATCGATTCGATTTTTCACACCACAAACCACATTCAAACAATATCGCAATCAATCACCAAACTGTCAAACAAACAAGTCCATGGTCTGTGGACGATTGTGTCGGGTGCTACTAAGCACCGTCTGCATCCTAGTATATATATATAACTAGAAAATAAATAGAAAGGTGAGAAATTCTCACCGATTAGCTATCCTAGCTCCACGGCACTTCATTGATAGAAATCTTCATCGCTATCGCATCTTCGTCATCTTCGCTGCCCGTAGCCACTACATATGTAAAAATCGAATTTTTACTATGCTATTCAATATATAAAATCGAATTTTGACTTCGCTATTCAATATATAAAAATCGAATTTTTTTTCTTTTGCAAGTTCAAATCTTTTTCTACTAAAAGATTAAACTTTTTTTCCTATTTTAAAGTTCAAAATAAAATCAGTTTTTCGCTTTCATAAAAATGCAGTTTTTTCATAACTTAAAAAATAAAAATACAGTTTTTGCCTTATTTAAAAATTCAGTTTAAAAATCATTTAAAAATCAGTTTTCTAATCTAAAATAAAATTCAGTCTTAAACCTAAAATAAAATTCAGTTTTAAACCTACCTAAAATCAGAATTTTAAAAACATAAAAATCGGTTTTTAATATTAACAAAATCAGTTTTATAAATTAAGTAAAAATCAGTTTTATAAATAAAGTAAAAACTTACAGTTCGAAAGGGGGGGGTTCACCACCATCGGAGAGGCTTCGGGTGGCTCTGGGTCGGCGGCAGGAGGAGGCGGAGGGTTGGGGCGGCCTTCAGTTCGTCGGCGGTCATCACTGTGGGGGGGGAAAGCTCTGGCGTTTTCGTCTTCGATTCGAAGGGAGGAAGGAGATGAGCTAGAGGGGAGAGGAAGGCGCGACTTTAGGGGGGAGCGGCGGTCCATCGTCGGCGTCAGCAAGGGGGAGGAAGAGGCGTCGCGATCTGAAACTGGAAGGGGTTTTTTTTTTTTTTTTTTTTTTTATATTTTGACCGTGGTTTGACTTGTGAGGAAAGAGAGAGCTCAAGGGGGTTATATAATATTTTAATTATTTAAATAATTAATTTCTCCATAAAGTAACTTTAAATTTCGATCTCCGAACGAGGCCCAATGACTGTCGTCCCTAGCTAATTACCCCCATTCCGAATACAATGGGATATGTTTCATAAGCCAGTTCGGCTGTTACGCTCAGTTTTCGCTGAAATTAATGTATAAATCTATATATTCAATTTTAAACGTACATTTCAATTTACCGGGGTCACATACTAACTTTAAAAATTCTAGAAAAATATTTTCTAGCTTCGTATTGACGATACGGTCCTAACAAAACTAGTTTCGTCGAAATCTGAGACCGTTAGAAAAATGGCCAATTTCCAGTCGATTAAAATCAACTGAAACTGGTCAAACGCGTTTTCCTTTGCCACGCTCACATATTGATTCGAAAAATTATGAAATTTGAAATCTAGCAATAACTTTACATCACGGACCCAACAAAACTGGTTTCGTCGAAATCCGAGGTCGTTTGCAAAATGTCCATTTTTAAGGGCCTGAATTCCATAGCGACTATTCAGAATTTTCAACTGGACATATCTTTTGATTCCCGCTAAGAAATTTTGATCATTCGGGTTCGTTGGAAAGATATTCACTATTAGATTCCATTATTTTTGGTTTCACTAAAATCCGGATTGTTTTGCACCCGGTACATTCAATTGAAGTTTGAAATCGAATTATCGAACTACCGCGCCATTTTCAATTCTATTTATAATTATATATAATTATTTATATTCTAACGACGACGCGTATAATATATACGTTCGAATATATTCAAAATAAATTTCTCGTCGATATTATTTAAAATAATTCATTTTAAATAATCTAAATTCGCTAAAATGGCCAAAATAAAAATTTTAAACTGGCCCAGATTTTACGGGTTGTTACATAGGATTATAACATACAAGTTATAATTAAAGATGAAATTGGAAATAGGAGGCTTATTATAAATGAACCTATTCTACGGGAAATACGTCTGATAAGAAAATCCAAAAATATAGTTGTGGTAAGATTATAACACGAGGTTACAATTAAATGGAAAAGAGTAGAGTACGCTTATTATAAATAAACGTATAATTAAGGAATTAAGTTTAATGAATATAATAATAGGCAGTGGTCCGTTCCAGAACTGAAAGCTGATTGGTGCAATAAGCAGCCAACTGAAGCTAATAAACAAATAACTTGAATGCAGAGTAAACAAGTAAATGTTTAAGTTAATTTGCTAGGTGGTAGGTAAAACAAGCACGTAATCGAAGATTGGACATAGGTTCTACTATCATATTGACGAGATATGCCTGGAGCAGTCCGTACGTATTTGGGGATGAAGAGCCCAATAGGGCGGATCATCGTGGGGGTCTGAAGGCAATAGAGGAGCACATCCAACTTATTACTCGACGGGACAGGAAGGAAGTGCAGGAATTCTACGGGACATGAGGATACTCTGAGATGTCCCTCTGTGGCAGGCCTAATGAAGCAGTACCCACAAAGCCATGGTTTGTACAATTCCATCAAATGAGTATGTCTTGGATGCATCTTTGATGGTGGGCAGCCTAAAGACTGATTGTAATGATCTTATGATGATTCATCGGTTACCTCAAGGGGGAAGTCTTCGGGGTCGGGACCTAACAAAGGATAATTGGTCATCGTACACCTGTTAACGTCAGTCGTAGCATGTGCAGGAAAGGCTGGAGCTAAGCCAAGAGGCCAATGATCTTTTAATATCGAGTTATTGATGAGGGACCACATGTTTGTTTAGATTGGAGATGGTGTGGTCATTTAGCACTTTAATCGGTCTTCAATTAGTTTAGGGGTGGGCTGGGTAGCGCCTTGGGGAGCCAAGAGATAGATCTATATTTAGATACCTATATTGTAGGCCTAACGGGGGTATCCTTTACAGATATGTAGAAATCCCCCGATTAAGTTCCATGAAGGAACTCAAGGATTAGAGTGTCCTTGTGGCATAGTGGTAGAGGCTTATTCGCTTTCACAGTGTAGCCTAATACGCTTTCGTAGCATGGAGATGGAGGTCCAGTATGTATTCGTACTACGACGATGGCGACCACTCGAGGAGGGAACTATGGGGAGCACCTCGATATATTGGGCATATAGCTAAATATATAATATTTATTAGGTTAATCTATAGGGGTAGATCGGTAAGATTTATGTGGAAAAGTCAAAAGTATATTTTGAGATAAACCTGAAAAATTAATAAATATGAATCGGTGATTGAATGGTATATTGTAGTGTTATTTGTATAAAGTATAATTTGTTCATTCAGCAGAACTTTTGTTCTGACCCCCTCCTAAAACAAACCCACAGTTTAGACAGGTGGTTGAGATTCTACAGCTTAGAAACACTTGTTAGATAGTATCATTATATTAAAAAGTTTTTACCTACTATTATATTTTATTCCTGCTCCTGTGAGATTTCTATTATGAGATTTGATACATTCATCTTTGACTTTCTGCATGATACCAAACAAACCAATTCAAGTTAAGACAGATTTGGATATCTGAAAAAGTTCGGGTCTGTCGAAATTCAGGTTGTTACATTTGGTATCGGAGCTCTAGTATAGGATTCCTATCTAGAGAGTGAGTGAGTTGTTTGTATTTTTAAAATATAAATATTATATATATATTGTTGTATATAACAATTCTATGATTTTTATTTGATGATAACAAACATATATATACTGTTATAAATGTGTTTTCTATTGTACTATTCTACTACATCACAGACAGAATTAAATATTTATATTTAAATAAAAAAACTACTGCACAAGAATTTAAATATTCAAACAGTATTTTATTAAAAATATAGTATTTTGTTTTTGCATTTAAATAGTATAAATTTATAACTCCACTATTTGTACATTTCGGTGGAATATAATACAGTACATTCAATTTCATTCGTTACATCAGTTTCTCACTACAACGCCCAGTTATACAGACACTCATATGCATTGTTGTCTCACTATATTTCTCTCAACCACTCATAATTTATTGATACATATGTCACTTGTCTTCTGTATTCTTCTTCACTATTAGTCCAGTCTTCTTCTTAACTTTCACGAAAGAAACACACAGTAAACTGAAACAAAAATACTTTTATATTCTAGCAGATATAATTTTTATTTTAAAATTTTATTTTCCTTAGAATTTGTGTGTGTTTCTGATCATTTTTCAGGATTTGATCTAATTTATATGGGCATCCATCTGTGTCTAGACAGCTTGTAATATTATAATGATACACTGTAAATACCACAAGGTAGACAGTCTTTCTAGTGCTCACATTTATATATATATTCTTTGCACAATACATGTATATACATACATTGTATGTATGTACACATATTTCTATGCAGGGGCAATACGGGCAAACATCGTGAATGGACATGAACCAAGAAATACAGCACATATGCAGACACAAACATATATATATACACACACATTTATATTTATATACATATGTGTGTGTGTGTGTACATAGTAGGAACAATGGTTCAACAAACTCAAAATATGCGAGTGTACAACAATGTCAAATCAGCATGCATCATGGCAGCAACAAACAAGACAGTGCACACTTAGTCAAGCCAAAGTGAAAAAACTCAAATTCATGTATGCTCAAATAGCATGGTCAAAACTCATCCACACAACTCAAGTGAACAAGTCAAGATGCAACAGCAAGGTCGAGCTCATACAAATGTAGCATAGCAACAAACTCATGTATAGGGGCATGTCTCAAAGCAAATTCATATAAAAGCCATGATCAATACACAAGTAGCATGGATACAAATGTAGGCCAGAAAGAAATACAAGGCTGCTAGGCACAAGGCAAGCAAATGGTCAAATCAGAATTGAAAGTCCAAGAGTACACACAAGTCAAGCATGATGATCAAGCCAGGTTGCAATTACATATATACAACAATACTCAGGTAGACATCATGTATGTGTATACACAAAGCCATCGTGAAAAATGGAGTGCGCATTTATATCAAAAAAAAAATATACACACATAATTGCATGTGAGTGTATATATACACACATATTTTTATATGGACAAATGATCAGTCCACATGTGATGGCAACAAAGCAAAGATCA
Organism: Allium sativum; assembly: GCA_030737875.1. NCBI lineage: Eukaryota > Viridiplantae > Streptophyta > Magnoliopsida > Asparagales > Amaryllidaceae > Allium > Allium sativum. The sequence continues at coordinate 159,338,157 of CM060912.1, forward strand.
ATAATCAAAACAATGGACTGAACTGAAATGGTTCAAAGCCAAAAAGTGCACAATACAAGTTAAGGGTAGTGATAGTGTCGAGCACAATGCATGTGCAAGCATGTAGGTCATCAAAGAGCGACAATACATAAGCAAGCGTGCACAAATACGTGAAGCAAACCATGCTCATTGAAAGCAAGTAACACATAACATGGCAGTTGCATGATTCCAGAAAGGCGTGCATGGAAAAGGCATAAACAAGCAAAAGCAGGTGATAGAATGCGAAGAATAAATAGAATTCACGCAAGGGACTAAATGAAAACAAATCAATTGCTTCCATATTTTATCAACAATTTTTTTGGGGAAGAAACAATTGGCCAGAAAGGTTCAAAGTGTTTCCAGTTTCCAGATAAGTAAATTTTGAAAAACCGTTTTTTGGCAAAACACAATTCATATTTGACAAGAGTCAATTCAAATGTTCAACTCCTTCCAGAAGTAGCAAATTCAAAAAGTTACAAAGGGCTAAAATCAAGATCAGAAACCACAGTAAAAGGTAAGTATTCAAATTGGCATGCAAGAACAAAATTGGTCTGAAAATATTATCCGAAACTTCAAGTTTTGGCCAAAACATTTTTTTATATGTTTGAATGAGTTAAGTTTGGAAATTGTATTTTCCAAATCAAAGCTTTCCAGTCTTGCAAAAAATTCCAAAACCAAATTTTAGGTAAGTATTTTCTTTTTGCAAATCAGAAGGATACCAAAAATACACAGTGCACAATTCACAAACATTCATATTTTAAGCGTAGGATTAGAACAGGAGCAGGGTTTGTGAGTTTACAGGATTTTGTAAGTGGGATCTGTTTTAATACCTAGTAAAAATCTTAAGAATGCAGCAGTAGTTAGGGTTTGCCAAAGCTGGGTAAAAATTGTGTTATTTACTTCTGCATTTATATTCTCTATTATAGTCTATGCTGTGATATTCTTTTAATATCTCGAATTAATTCAATAAACCCTGTTCACCCCCCCCCCCTCATCTAGGGTTAATCTAGATCCGACAAGTGGTATCGGAGCATGTATTCTATTAACTCTAAAGTCATGGTGTTGCCTAGCTGTCAACCATCTGAGAGTCAGTCCAATCGTATTCCAACTATTTTTAATGGTATACCTTTTTTAAATTGGAAATCAGGAATGGAATCCTATTTAAAATCTTTTGATATTAAATGTTGTAATATTGTTATAAATGTGTGTGACATGGTTAATAGGAACGATATTGGGTTTAATTCTCATGTCATTCATATTTTATATTCTTATATTGATGATGTCCAATATAGCCTTATTTCTCATTTTTTAACTGTGCAGGAAATCTGGAGTACTTTCAATACATTGTGGACGAAATGAAGACAACTGCTCAAAACCCCAGGAGGTCAACTCAAATTCAGATCTATGCCTGAAAGGAGAAATAGATGATGATTCTGATGGAGACTCAATAGGAGATTTTTCTTATAAAGATTTAATTCATCTCCTAAATGGTTTAACTGAATTTGTTGAGAATCTCAAATCCGAAAATAAAACTCTGAAATCTATGAAACTTGAGTTGATTTGCAAAAATAATATTTTTGAATCAAAATTTAAAAATGTCAAGAAGTCTTCAAATGCTAATTGCAAATTTGTTTGAATTTGAAAAATGATCTTGTTTATTAAAATAAAAAAATTCAAAAACTTTAAAATTAAATCCTGATTTTAAAAGAGGACAAGATTGAGCTTGAAAGCACAAACAATTTTTTGAAAATAGAATTTGAAAATTTTAAGACCATCAAAAATTCTGAATATGATTTTTTTGAAAAATCAAAATTTGCTAAAAAAAAATGAATTTATTTTAAATAAGCTTGATACGAGATTGAGAAATTCAAAACTTTTGATAAACTTGAATCTAAAAGCCAAAATCATTTTGAATTTGAAATTTCCTAATCCCAAGCCAAACTTAAATTACTTGAAAATGAAAATTTGTTTTTGAAACATATTGCTGAAAGAAAGATCACTAATAATCATTGTTCATGTTTAATAAAAGAAAACGGTGATCTTAAATCCAAAATTCAATGACTATAATCAACTTCGGAAAAATTCTCTAATAGGGAAAAATCGTGGAATATGTTATTGGAAAACGAAGTTTCTGTTGGAAATATGGTCTTGGCTTTGGAAAAATCAATGGGTTTGAAAAGTTGAATTCTAATGATTTTAGAAATCCTTCAAACTGCTTTGTAAATGTTAGATTTGAGAATTTGAATTCCAATAAATTTAAAGGATTTTTAAAACACAAACAAAATGAAAACTTGTTTAGAAACAATCCATTTTGGATCTCGAAAGGTAATAAAACGATTTTCACTAAATTCAAACAGATTTGGGTTCCTAATGGTACAAAGGTAAATTCCAATAGATTGTTATACAAATAAGTTTGGGTACCGAAAGACGTGAACAAAACTTTGAGTACTTTTACTAATTTTGTCAGACCACTCGATCCCCTAAACTGTTAGGTACCAAAGGAGTCTGAGGAGCTTCTTTGGAAAAGAGAAATTGAATTCAATTTGTTCCACATCTTTGAGTTATTCTTAGTTCCTTAGCCAAGTTTGCTAAGTTAGAGATTCATTGGTTCACATTGATTACATGTATGATCTCTAAACTCATCTCGGTTAATATTCTCTGTTTCTTATTCTTCCTTGTTTATTCCTCCTTCTAACTCTTCTATTTATTTTCTTTTGATTATTCTGATTTGATTTGACACTGCCATATTTTTTTGAGCTTTCTTAACTTCAAATTGCAAAATTCATGTTTTTGTGGAAATTCGCTTCATTTGTATAAAACTCTCATGTTTTAATGATTTTCATATCTTGAATTTAAAACTTTAAATTTCTGCAATTGTTTTGAAGTTTATTTTTATTTCTAAATTTCTAACAGTGCTGAAGCATTCATGTTATATCTTGAACATTATTAATTTGAATTCTAAATTTTTTGAAGATCTGAAAAATTAATGAAATTTCACACTCCTCTGCCGTTTTGAGTTTCTTCTAATACATTTTGGAAAGGCTTGAAATATTATACTCATTACAGCACACTACAATTTTTTAGTTGTGATAATTTCATTGGTTTTTGGATTGGCTTGATTATTTCGAAATTGAAAACATTTAGCTTGAGTCATTGTGTTACATCTTGAAATCCATTATTATTCATGATCATCTGGCTTAGATATTTGTTTGTTGAAATCATTTGAAATTTTTGATATTTTGAATCTCACATACTTCTTATGTTTGAAATTAATAATCTTGTGTGATTGATTCTTTGTATCTCAAAATTTACATTTATTCAAGTGATTTCAAATAAACTGTTTTAATTTTGGATCATGAATATCTCTCATGCTTGATGTAAATATTCCGAAAATTTCTTTTGTGATTGTCAGAATTAATTGTGATTTTTTTTTTGAAAAACTGATCTTGAAACTCACTATTTTTCATAATCATTTGGCTTGAATATTTGATTGTTTGAAATCAATTGATATTATTAATTCTTGATTCTCACACATATCTTGGATTTGAAATTTATAACTGGTGTGATCGATTCATTGAATCTTGAGATTTTCATATTTCTTCAAAAGATTTAATATAAACTGTATTTTTAATCTCGGGACATAAATCATCTTTTGTGACTGTCAGAAATATCTGTGAAAAATTCTCTTGACAAGTCTACTTTGAAATTGATTGTTGTGCTGCTCTGATAAAATGGTCTGATCTGAATCATGATTTGTCCTGTCGGACTTGTTGAAAATTTTCTAGAAACTTGGTAATTGGAATTTGTATGCTTATTTTGCCTTCTTGGGCTTGGTAATTGGATGTTGTTGTCTAGGGTACACTAATGTACCACTACAGGCAATTAGAGCACAAGTGGTTTCAATCTTTGGTATCATCTGAAAACTCTTTTTTGAAAATGTTTTGATGACTGCTTGTTTTGGTAAAAGTTGTTTTCTACTCTGATAAACCGAATTGATCTGTTAGATTTAACTGCTTGGGTTTGGTATTTTCTTTAAGAAAAATTTGTGTTCAGTGGTAGAATGTATAATCGGTCTCTGAGATACCTTTATTAGCCACCGGGGTGGTATTAAAATCCCCGTTTGCAAAGACACCAAGTAGTATCAACCTTAAATGCTTTGAAATGTTCACACTCATCTGTTTTGATTCTTTTTAACTGATTTTCCATTTTGTATAGATCTTATTAAATCCCTTTTGTAATTGATTTTCAATTTTAAAATTGTTTATTGATTATTTATTCAGAAATTGAAATCAATAATCAAACTGAATTGTATTTAGAATTCATCAAAATTATTATCAGAACTTTGAATTTGTGATAAGTTGTGACTAAAATATATTTCATAACAAGAGGAAATTTTATTTAAATTTTCATAATGATTGATCAGTTGTTATAATATCTTTGAATTTGCGCTTATTTCACGAACATCTCCTTTATCTACCATCATTCTGCCATCCATCATGATTTTATATTAATGTGAAGAGTTTAACTTTTTTAAAATCATCTTAAATAAACAATGGAAATATTTGTGATGGAATTGTGATTATATTATTTTTCAGAAATAGAGACAATTGAAAATTTTCAATGATCCTGGTATAGTTGAGCATATTTCATAATATGATTAATCTAGAAATTTATTTCACTATCATTTCTATACCTACCACATTTCTATTATCCATTTTGGTTTTAGATACTGAGGAGTTTTTCTCTTGAAACAGAAAATGATAAATATATAATATACATAAGTGTTTCTCTAACCATATTCAAAAATCCAAGCTCAGGTCATGCATAGTTAAGAGATTACTTATAATTTAAGTTGCAACTAACCTCATTTAAAAATCCAAGATCTGGTTATGCATGATCAGTGTGCTCTTAAATGAAAAGAAAATTAAAAGGAAATGATTTGTTATAAATTAAAATTTATTTGAAATCCTCCTTGGTGTGTAAAAACCAGCCTATCAATCCATTTTCTAATTTGTGAAATGTGTTAATATTTTACGATATATTATGATTTGTTGATTGATAACTATTGGGATTTGATATTGTTTGATTTTTTCACCTAAATTGAATTTATAATCGTAGTCCAAATCCATCACTATTTTGTACTTCAATTTTTTTTTTAAAAAAATCGTATTTGAAAATAATTGGAATCATATGTTTTAAAACTCTCTCCATTTTTATAAACTTCACCATAAATCCTGTTAGAGTATATGCCAAGAGATATGCTAGGGAATATGCTACAGAATAAAGAATATGCTAGGAATATTCTAAAGAATAAATGTAGCCTATAAATATATGATTTAGCATTGTATTCAGTCAATCAATTATCTTCTTTTGTAATAGCTATCCAGTAAATCTATAAAAATGTAGTCCTTTATTGTTTACCGTTTATCTCTCTTTTCTCTCTGGATCTGAATTCTAACATGGTATCAGAGCTAGGTTGGAGAGGAGAGAGAGAAAATAAAGGATTAGATTTGTATTTTTACCATTTGTTTCTCTGACGTCAGTATAATCGCAGATCTCAAAATTCAGATCTCAAACAGATCGGGCAAAAAAAAAAAAAAAAAAAAAAAAAAAAAAAAAAAGGTAAAATAAAAATCGTTGCGCAGTCAAACTGATCTTCCACTCCTCTTTTTATTTTGTTCGAAGCGGGTTCGGCTTCGCGAATCACCGAATCAAAATTTCTAATCGGGTTCGAATTTGGAGTGGGCGATCTTGATTTCGGGTATCGGTGAAGGTTGCGATAGTAGGGGAAACACGAAAGATGGCTTGAGGTTACCGATTGTGGGGGTACTTTGGTAAGGAGGTTGTTCGATGTGGAGGTCAGGGCGGTTTGCAAGATTGGAGAGGGGAGAGTGTATGAAGTGCGGTCTGCAGATGATGGTGACGCAGGGGTGTTTGTGTGAATATGAGATGGTTTTTCAGTTAGGTGATTGATAGTGGAGGTTTGTCAAAACGTGGTCTGTTCTAATGGAGATTGGACTGAGTATGGTGGATAAGAATATGGTGTAGGTGGTGAAGTAGCAACAGTGAGAATTGGGTTTCCAGATTTTGGTTGTAGATTTGGGGTTAGGTGATAGTATGGTTTTGCTGTAGAATTTTGTGGATGGACTGATGGTGCTGTGGAGGGTATTCGAACTTGTTGTATGGTTGTTGAAGGGTGAGATTGATGAAGTGATTTTGCGTGTTTTGGTCTGGTGAAGATGGACGTGGATTTGTCTTGGTACGGTATGTCTGTGCTAAAGAAAATGGTTTAATATATTGGTGATTTGGGTGGATTTCGATGTTATTTGATCTGAGGTCTATTTGTACTAAGAGCAGATGGACGATTGCTTCAGTCAGGAAGTTGAAGGAGGAGTTACCAGCGGGTTTGTTTTAGGTTTATGCTGGAGGTGGTTTTTTTTTTGTGTAAGGAGCTTGGTTGACTGCGTAATGATTTGAAGGTTCTGAAATTGATTTTCTGTCGGCGTGCTGCAGTTGTAGATGTTGCTGGTGGTTTGCAGTGTTGATGTGGTGATGACGGGTATAGTTGTGTGAGGTTAAAAAAAAAAAAAAAAAAAAGAGTTTGTATGTGAAAGCAGCATGGTGAAATGTGGTGTGTTTTTCGGTGAATGGCCGAATTGGGGTGTTTGAAATTGTTCACCAGACAGAGGAGCAGGTTGACTGTTGTTGTTTGGTGCAGAAGTTGTAATATGGTGATGTTTGGTAGAAGTAGTGATATATGTATTGATGTCTGTATCGGTAACCCTGTTTATTAGGAGGGCAATTGACGTTGATTGAAGGTGGTAGGTGGTTACTGCAGGTATGTTTGGAGGATGCAAACATACGCTGACCATCCCTTTTGATTTTGTTTTGTTTTTGTTTGTATGTTTGGGGGATGCAAACATACAAAACCATCCCACTTTGGTTTAGTTCTGTTTTCGTTTGATATGTTTGGGGGATGCAAACATATAAACTCATCCGGGGACCAGTTTTGTCATTTGGCCGCTCAGATTTTTTGCTTACCGATCAGATTGAAGATTGTTTTGGATTGTTGAGTTGATGTTGAGTATTCGGTATTTGGTATTTGGCAGTTTCTTCGCAATTTCTTTTGGCAGCTTCGATTTGGCAGTTTCAATTTGGCAGTTTCTTCTCTACTTCTCTTGGTAGTTCTATTTGGCAGTTTCTTCTCTACTTCTTTTGGCAGCTTCTATTTGGCAGCTTCTATCTGGCAGTTTCTTCTCTACTTCTTTTGGCAGCTTCTATTTGGCAGACTTCTATTTGGCAGTTTCTTCGCAACTTCTTTTGGCATCTTCTATTTCACAGTTTCTTCTCTACTTCTTGTGGCAGTTTCTTCGTAGCTTTGTATTTGGCAAACTCACGATTCTCCGCATCGTGAGTTTGAGGGGGGATGTTAGAGTATATGCCAAGAGATATGCTAGGGAATATGCTACAGAATAAAGAATATGCTAGGAATATTCTAAAGAATAAATGTAGCCTATAAATATATGATTTAGCATTGTATTCAGTCAATCAATTATCTTCTTTTGTAATAGCTATCCAGTAAATCTATAAAAATGTAGTCCTTTATTGTTTACCGTTTATCTCTCTTTTCTCTCTGGATCTGAATTCTAACAAATCCATCATTATACAATGTGATATATGTCACTGATTCTTAGAATATTATGATTTTTGTTTGATTAATTGAGATTTATGATGAACATTCTTCCACTTAAGCTGACGTTATATTTTTAGTAAATGTTTCATCACTGTTTTAATTTCGGTGTCCTTTTCATGATAACAAAATGGGAAGAATGGGTTAAGATTTTGATTTATGAGTGGATATTCTTTGAATATTTAAATATTGTGGTTTTGATTATTGTTTTTCACTCATGCACATATTTACGAGGAGCGTTGTTGTAGACGGAGCATACATATAGGGGGAGTTCAATGATTCACTATCAAACACATTTTTTATAATATTATATTCAAAATCTTATTATTTATTTGTCATCATCAAAAGGGGGAGATTGTTGTATATAACAACTCCGTGAATTTTGTTTGATGATAAAAAATATATATATATATTATAAATGTGTTTGCTATTGTACTATTCTACAACATCACAAACAGAACTAAATATTTATATTTAAATAAAATACTACTGCACAAGAATTTAAATATTCAAATAGTATTTTATTAAAATATAATATTTTATTTCTACATTTCAATAGTACAATTTTATAACTCCACTATTTGTACATTTCACTGAATATAATACAGTACATTCAATTTCATTTGTTACTTTAGTTCCTCACAACAACACTCGGTTATACGGACACTCATATAAACTGTTGCCTCGCTACATTTCTCTCAATCTCTCATACATTTATTGATACATACACTAACATCGTCACTTGTCTTATGCCTGTCTTCTTCACTGTTTGTCCAGTCTTCTGCTTACCTGTCACGGAAGAAACACGCAGTAAACTGAAAAAAAAATTCTAGCAGATGTAATTTTTATTTTAAATTTATTTTCCTCAAAATTTTGGTGTGTTTCTCATCATTTTTAATGACTTGATCTGATTTATATGGACATCTATCTGTGTCTAGACAGCTTGTGATATTCACACTGATACATTGTAAATACCACAAGGTAGATAGCCTTTCTAGTGCTCACACACACACACACACACACACACACACACATATATATATATATATATATATATATTATGTACTATACATGTATACACATACATTGTATGTATATACACATATTTATGTGCAAGGGCAATACAGTCAAACATCGTGAATGGACATGAATCAAGAAATCCAGTACATATGCAAACACAAACACATATATATACACATTCGTGTCTATATATATATATATATGTATGTATTTATGTATGTATGTATGTATGTATGTATATACATAGTAGGAACAGTGGTTCAGCAAACTCAAAATATACGAGTGTACAACAATTTCAAATCAGCATGCATCATGGCAGCAACAAACAAGACAGTGCACACTTGTTCAAGCCAAAGTGAAACAACTCAAATTCATGTATGCCCAAACAACATGGTCAAAACTCATCCACACAACTCAAGTGAACAAGTCAAGATGCAATAGCAAGGTTGAGCTCGTATAAATGTAGCATAGCAGCAAACTCATGTACAATGGCATGTCTCAAAGCAAATTCATATAAAAGCCATGATCAATACACAGGTAGCATGTACAAATTTAGGCTAAAAAGAAATACAAGGCTGCTAGGCACAAGGCATGCAAATGGTCAAAACAGAATTGACAATGCAAGAGTACACGCGAGTCAAGCATGATGATCAAGCTAGGTTGCAATTACATACACATAGCAATACTCATGTAGACAACATGTATGTGTATACACAAAGCCATGGTGAAAAATGGAGTGCACATTTATGATATATATATCTTATATACATAATTATATATATACATTTGTATATGGACAAATGATCAGTCCACATGTGACGGCAACAAAGCCGAGATCAATAATCAAAACAATGGACTGAACTGAAATGGTTCAAAGCCAAAAAGTGCACAGTACAAGTTAGGGGTAGCAACAGGGTCGAGCACAATGCATGTGCAAGCATGCAAGTCATCAAAGAACAACAATACATAAGCATGTGTGCACAAATATGTGCTGCAAACCATGCTCAGTGAAAGCAAGTAACACATAACATGGCAGTTGCATGATCCTAGAAAGATGTGTATGGCAAAGGAATGAACAAGAATAAGCAGGTAATCGAATGCAAAGAATAAATAGAATTCACGCAAGGGACCAAATGAAAACAAATTGATTGTTTCCAGATTTTTTCAACAATTTTTTTTAAGCATGAAACAATTGGCAAGAATGCTTCAAGGTGTTTCCAGTTTTTGGACAACTAAATTTGGACAAACTGTTTTTTGGCAAAACACAATTCATATTTGGCAAGAGTCAATTCAAGTGTTCGAACTCTTTCCAGAAGTAGCAAATTCAAAAAGTTACAATGGGCCAAAATCAAGATCAGAAACCACAGTAAAAGGTAAATATTCAAATTGGAATGCAAGAAAAAAATTGGTATGAAAATATTATCCGAAATTTCTATTTTTGGCCAAAACATTTTTTTTTAGATATTTGAATGAGTTAAGTATGAAAATTATATTTTCCAAATCAAAGCTTTCCATTCTTTCAAAATATTCCAAAACCAAATTTTGGGAATGTATTTTCTTTTCGCAAATCAGAAGTATACCAAAGATACACAGTGCAACATTCACAGGCATTCATCAATCACCAAGGGAAATTTCAAGGGGCTACAAATACAATTAAATTTGTTTCCAGTTTTAAACCACTCACGGCATTACTGTTAATCATGGAAACTGTTAGATCCAAAGTTGGCTCTAACACCCAAATTAATAACAATTCTATTGAAATGAAATCAAAAACTACGAAAACACACAATTTATAGTGGTTCGGCATTAAATAGCCTACGTCTACTTTCTTCTTTTTTGATTGATGCTTTGAATGCGAGTACAACAATGATTTTCACTCAATTCTCACTTATCTCATACATTGATTCACTCAATTTCCTTCACAATATGATTGATGAAATTCGGGTTGCAAAGGAGTTTAAGTTCTGAAAATGCCAAAAGATCCCTCCAAATGCCCCTCTTGATGTTGTATTTATAGGTGGAAAATCCCCTGGAGTGGGATGGGTTCGGATCCACGTGGCATCAATCCCGCTACAATCGGGTTCGGATGGAATCTGATGAGGACAGTACACCAGGTTAGTGGAAAACGTGGGTAGATCGTGTGTGTAACCGTCTCGAGTATTAAGAAAAACATGGGGTGGAAGCTGTTGTGACTCTGGGATCGGATCGGATATGTTTGTGCGTAGGTTTCGGATCGGGTCCATTCCTTCCGATCTGGTCCGGCTTGTTTTCCTTCCCTTTCTACTTTGTGTTGATCTGTCTCTGCCCAAGGAAACCCGATCCGATCCGATTATCTGGCAGGGTACTCTTCATTGTTTGAGTCTTTAACTTTGTGTAGCCTAGTTCACAAAGTAGGCTAACATTTTGCCCCCTCAAGGGATGCTTCTATCGAAGATGGAGCGTGCCTTGACATCGTCTGTTCATTGGTTTTTGAATTTGAATCGTTAAATAGTCACCTCCGTTCGTTCACAGGGATGTGTTGCTTCATAAAATTGTGTCTTTTGTCGTCTATATATACACCATAACGCATATGAATTACCTTCCTCATTTTTAAACAAATTTAAGAACTCTTCTTGATGTCCAGCAATTCCTCCAGGTAAACTTTTTCTTTAATTTTCTTCGAATTTGATTTACATACCACTTCAATATGTAAGATTCCATTCGGTTCGAATTCCGACCCGAACAGCTTCTATCTTCGGTTTTGCTTAGTATCAGATCAACGGGCCAGAGCACATTCGTGGGCCTAAACTCCGGGCCGAAACGGGGGTGAAAGGCTGGGAATACAAAGGGCTGCGATATATCTATATAAACTCGCTACCTCTTCTCTTTCTTTCTTTCATTTCTTTTATTGCCTTCACTTACCAGATTTTGGACCAAAACCCTAACTCTTAAAAACTCCAAAAATCCTTCTCGTTAATCTTCAAACCAAACTCGTAAGTAGGTTTAAAACTTTGATTATCCTTGTAATATTCGATTTCAGCTAGTACTTGTGGTCAATTTGAATGGTTTGATTATGGCTTTTGCTCGACTTCGACGTCTTGGCCTCCCCCTCCCTCGTCGTCGTCGTTAGTGACTCCATTATCACCTCGAGGCGTCGGGAGATGGGATTAGGATCCATTATTGGATATTTGGGCACATAAGTACTTGGTCTCAATCAGGGTTTTTGAGATGGAGTTGGTTTCGGTGTTGGTTGAGCGAGATGGAAAATGGAGAAGAAAAAGAGAAAGAGAGGAACTGGGATCGGTTCGGGTGGAGAAAGGTTAGAATGAAGTGAAGGGGAAGAGGTTCCTATGACCGGATCATGTCGGAGTAAGAAACAAAGAGGAAGAGAGGCATGGATACTCAAGTCAATCCGGACCGCTCCGAATGCCTATTTCCGAACCGACCCGGTTTTGCTGGCTGGTTGTGAACGTTTGCTTCAGACCAAAACATGCCCCCTCCCCCCTCACCCCCCCCCCCCCGATCTGATCCCAACGCTTACATCTGAACCGAACCGAAGCATTCCTGCCCAATGCACAAGAATTTTTTCAACTAGCTAAATCAATACTTGACATAACCTTCAACTTAAAGAATAGTTAGGATAGCGCCTTACGAACATAAACGAACATCAAGAACTATTCCGAACATTACTGCTTTATCGAACCTTTGCATTACACTCTCATGTGTTTACTTTGCATCCTTTGCACACATAGCATTCACTTTAGTTCACACACGTACACGGGGGGATACAGACTATCTTACTCTAACTTATGTTATTGCTTCTTCAGTAGTTTAGCGATCATGGCAGAGAGACGTTCATCTAGGTTATTAGAAAAGAGAGAAGTTACAGAAACTACCGAGAGATTCACTCTTGATGACATATCCTCTCCCTCAGACCCAGAATGGGATGACGAGGGCCCCGATTATAAAGTGGCAGAACATAATAGTGAAATATCTTCTGATAATGAAGTTTCTCTTGGTGATGAAGAGGAAGGAGGGATAGGAGATGATCGTGCTCCTGATGAGTTTGAATCTGCCACTATATTGGAGTTACCCAAAGATTCCGTTGAATCGACGATTGATGATGACAGACTCGTTCGAATATGTCTAAAGAATGGAATACTAAAAAGAGATACCCTGGTGCCATCGAAAACAGATTGCCCCTACAATCCTCCGGAAGGATTTATGGCAGTTACCCGATTGATGTGTATTGTTGGGGCAATTTCACCATTTCCGCCTTTTGTTGTCGATTTTCTGAGATAGATGCGGATTGCCCCTATGCAATTACATCACAACTCTTATGCTTATTTATACATCTTGTATATAGTATACAAAGAGGTTTTAGGTATAGAGCATACCTTCGATGATGTCCACTTTTTTTATAATTTCAAGCATCGGACTCAAGAGACTCCTTCCTTCTCATATTTTGAATCAGTCTTAAAAAGGAAAATTATTACAGTTCCATTTAGCAGCAAGGCTGGCGATTCTAAGCTCGAATGGTTTTATATCAGGCAGTAGTCGGGGAGTGCCAGGAGATGGACCAAATCAAGTAAAGAATCGACTTTCTAGATCTCAATTTTAAATGCCCATGCCAACACATTAACTTGCTTTCTTTTTCATTCGCAGTTGATAACCCAAAGCAAATATCGGATCAATTGTACTTTGATCGTTTGCATTGGCTTCTCAATGGCGACCAAAAGTTCCTAACTATCGAAGAAGTTCTTAAGGATGAGTATCTCCATCATCACGGGTTACTATCCATTACCCGTAGTATAGGTCATGGGACGGGTCCATATGTGTACATACCCCCGGTAGACATTATTCCTGAGACGGGCGAGGGCTCGAAAGGTCCAACAATACCTTTTCGGACTTCGCCTTCTCTATCTTCAAGTCAGGACGACGAGTTAGCCAACATAGCTGAAAAGCACAGAGAAGAGTATACTGTCCCCGATGACGCTATTTCTCCTGAGAAGTCAACATCTCCTAAAGAGCTGCCAATAGATGCTTCTCAAGGAGATGCTCCTACTACCGATGATTCCACATTTAAGGGTTTTGGAAACCTTCCCCTGCCTGAAACCATCTATACTTCAGAGGACTTTGGCATGAATCCTTTAACTTTCACTTCTTTAGAGGAGACTACTCCCGTGAAGACCAAAGAGCCCGCTCATGCTAGTCTGGCTTCAGACTCGGGTTTGTTGGGGGGAACACCACTTAGGATGCACTCAACACATTAGCACCACACGTCACAGCACTCACGTCTTATGTGAACACTAATTCTGAATTCCACTTATATTGTTGCACAGGTACAATGTCTCGCCCTTACTACGATGTCAGAAAAATGCGTCGTAGCATGTCTAGACCTCCTTCTGATATCGAGCATGATCGCCGCGAGAGCCGAGACAGAGATGACAGAAGGTCTCATGACTCTCATCGACCACACACCTCGCGCTCTCGTTCCCCCGTCCGGTCGGATCCAGACAGGTATAAGAGCTTCCAAAGTCATCGAGGAGAAGATATAGCAATCCAAACATTGAACTTCTCCTCAAGACAAATATAGTTAGGAAAAAAGTCCACCGAAACATACCGATTCACAAGACAAACACAAAGTTTCTGAGAAGCGATCTGCAAATGGTGATGCGGCTATTGCCCCGACTAAGAGAAAACACGTTGAACTAACATATTGCAAGCCTCCACCACTGGATTCTGATTCCAAAATTAAGTTGGCATATCTGGAGAAGCAGTTCCCAGATCACTACTTTGAGAATCTAACTTTTTTACCCACACGTGAGCCTATTACTTCAAAGTGGGCAGATGAGGCTAAGGAAAAGATTGACGCAGTTGAGAAGCAATACTCGGGGATGTACAAATATTCACGCAATCTCTCCAGAATTATTCGGGCTTTAATTATAGACGTTGATTCAATGAAAAAAGCTGCGGATTCCGATGAGAATGCCTTGAAAATTTTGGAGAAGGACCTAGAAGACACATAGGCTCAACTCGTCATTGCTCAACGAGATGCCAACAACTTCAAACAGCAATTTGAGGAATTACAGAAGCGTTATCATGACTTGCTGGAATCTCATAGTCAAGAGCGTTTGGAGTTGAAGAAACAAGCAGAAGACGCTAAGTTAGACAGTGTCAAAATGCAACTGGCTTACAATACTCTTAAGCAAGAAAAGGCCGAGTTAGCGAGAAAAAATGCTGAACTAGAGAAGCCAAACGCTAACTTGGAGTCCAAGTTAATGGAAGCCGAGAATGGGGCTGCCCTAGCTGAGGGGAATGTGGATAACGCCATTAAGTCTGCTGAAGAAACCCGTAAACAGCTGTTAGAGGCTGAGGAAGAAGTGCACGGTTTTGGCGAGCTATTGATTGAATTCATTGCACACATAATTCGTTGCCGAAACATCTCTTGGATTGAAGACTATCCGACTACCTTAGTTCATGTTTGGAGTCAAATCATCGAATGGGAGAAAGAGGAACTTAAGGTAGACTTTGCTGATGAAGACAAACTTATGGAAAAGTATCTGAGAGATGATGAACCGGTACGCCTGGCCGAGGGGCGTCGCCTCATTGCTACTGCTATAGAGGAGCAGAAATGCCTGGCCAAACAAAAGAATATCCCTGAAGTTGGTTCTTCTTCTACTACTGTTGAAACTACTGAAGTTGAGGGATATGATCCCGAGAATCCGGGAATTCCTAAAGCGTCTCTTTTATCTCCTATACCTGAATCAGTGTCAGAGATGGTAGCCACCCCAATTGAGAAATCATCAGAAGGTATTTCTACCTTTTCACCACAATTTGTCAAGGCCGTCTTCACCTTTCATCATGTCATTGGGCAATCGATCGAAGATCCTTTATTTTCTCCTGAGTTGATAACTATTGTTTCTCATTCTGTAGGTGCGGGACCAGCCGAGAAGAATGATGAGCCTCGGGGAGCCTCTATTGGAGAAGAATCCGTGAAAAAGGCTCAGGGAGGACAGGATAAGGCTACCATTGTCGAATTCGGAGGGGGAGCTGAACTGTCTAAGGCTGACACTTCTCACGAAGACGAAATGATAATGCCTTAGAAGACCACGGTGGTAAAGAGGGGCATGAAGAAGATCCTGATGTGGCTATAATTGGGGATTCAAAAAGTGTCGATGACGTTACTTTGGCTGAAATGAAAGCCGAACAAGACAATCGCATGTAGCTGAAAGTTGAAGACTTGAACCCCGAAAGCCTTAAGCCCCTTGCAGTGGTGGATCTTGGATCGAGGTTAGTTGTTAAGCTTTCAACTAGGTCTATTACAGAAGAGCTTGCTAAAAAATCTTCTCTTGATTCCAATGTTACGACTCCTGAGAAGAAATCCACCGATTCTGGTACTTCAACTACAGAGAAGAAAAGGCCAAAGCGTCTCATGTCTGATGCTGAAAAAGAGGCTAGAAATGCTCTTAAGGCTGCCAAAAATCCAAGTCTGCTCCAAAGCCCAAGTGATGATGTGCTTTGCTTTATTTTATTTTGATATTCCACTGGTCCGCTGTTGTTGTAGTGAGTGCGGCCTCGCGTCTTTTGCTCAGTCTTTCTATATAAACTCACATATTTGTGAATAAAATTGTTTGTTATCTGCAATGTCTGATATCCATTAATTTTAACATTTAGGTAAAGATGCGCAATCACAGTCATATATTAAAGTCGTTATTAAGGGGAACATGTGTACATATATATGCCCCCAATCAATCTTGGATAACTGATTAAGACTTATTCAAGATCGATTAAATTCAAAATTCATATGTCCCCGGTTCTCTGATGGGGCCATATTCCTTTTGTCATTGATGCCTATTCTTACTAGCATCTTTATACTCTCCTGTCTCATAACCAGGTTAGAGTATTACTGAGGCGGTCTCTTATTGGAATGCACCTTCACGCCTCAAGGGACGTCGTCTTCCCATTCTTTATAATCTCTCTCGTCTCATGAGAGTTAGAGTTAGGAACGTCGTTTTCCCAATCTTTGCATCTCATCATGCAAATGGTCATTTTGTTTGCTCCTGCGCATGGGTTGTCTCCAATTTTTCAAATTTAATTTTTTGTTTTGTGTTTTATCATCATGACAGAATAATGGTTAAGGAAATAAATAATGCAGGAAAATAAATGACACATGATATTTTTATAGTTGTTCAGCTAAGTCGTAGCCAACATCCACTTCATAATCCTTTGTTCATATAAACAAACTTTTTAAGGCAAATCGTGCCTTTTTACATAGCTTATAAAAACAAAAAAGGAGTCATTTCATATTTAGCTCAGATATCGTCGTAAGTGCTGAGCGTTCTAAGCTCTGGGAATCTCTTCACCGTCCACGGTCATTAGCTTAAATGCTCATGTATCAAGCTTCCGTTGGATGGTGTATGGCCCTTCCCATTTTGGATCCAATTGGGTTGAAGGCGGGAAGGCTCGTTTCAGTACATGGTCTCCTGGTTCAAAGGTTTTGAAGCGAACTTTCCCTTCATAATAACGTGCTACTTGATGTCGATGACTTGAGGCACGCAAGTCTGCTTCGTCTCTTTTTTCTTCAACCAAATCAAGAGACTCTAGGAGGAGTGTTCTATTTGTCATAGGGTCATAGTACGCGACTCGATGAGAAGGGACTTCCAATTCTACCGGGATTGCAGCTTCTGACCCAAAGGAAAGTGAGCAGGGTGTATGGCCAGTGGCCGTCTTAAAGGTTGTCCTGTAGGCCCATAAAGCTAGTGGCAACTCATATACCCATATGGATTTTTCCCGCTCTAACCGCTTCTTAAGAATAGATTTAATGGCCTTGTTTATTACTTCGACGTGGCCATTTGACTGCGGGTGAGCTACAGCAGTGTACCGTTTATCAATCTTGTACTTCTGGAAGAAGTTTCTGAAATGCTGTCAAACTGTGTCCCATTATCAGTTATGATGGTCTTCGGTATCCCAAATCGACAGATAATGTTTCTGACCACGAAAGTGATCACCTTTCTTGTCGTGATCATTGTTAAAGGTTCAGCATCCACCCATTTCGTGAAATAGTCCACGGCGATGATTGCGTACTTAGCTCCTCCTCTGGCAGTAGGTAGCACTCCAATAATGTCAAACCCCCAAATGGCAAACGGCCATGAGCTTACCATCGACTTGAGCTGAGTCGGAGGCGCTCTAGGAATCTTGGAAAATCTTTGACATCTGTCACAGCGTCGTGAATAATCAGCCCCGTCTTTATTCAGGGTAGGCCAAAAATATCCATACCGTAATACTTGCTTTGCTAGGGTTTGGCCTCCGGTGTGGTCCCCACACTCACCTTCATGTACTTCTTGCAGTACACGTTTAATGTCATCGTGTGCGATACACCGTAATAGGGGCATTGAAAACCCTTGGCGATAAAGGACGTCGTCCTGTAAAACGTATCTTGCACCCTTGCATCTTACAACTCGTTTCTCGCTCTTTTTTAACGGGAGGGTTCCATTCTTGAGAAAATTCTTGATCGATGTCATCCATGATTCTCTCTTTATGTCGACTTCTAAGGCTAGTTCCGCTTCCATCAGGTCGAAACTCGGTGATTCCAAAACCTCTATCGGAACCATTTCAGTTTCTTTGGGATTGTCAGAACTTGCGAGTTTTGCCAGCCGATTTGCTTTCTGATTTCCCATTCTTGGAATGTGCGTTATGCTGTATTGTTTCAAACTTCCCAGCAACTCGTTTACCTTTTTGAGATAAGTAACGAGTCGAGGTCCTCTAGCAATAAATTCCTGTCGGACCTGGCATACAACTATCTTGGAATCGCAATATATATCTAGTGTCTTCACTCCCAGTTCCTTGGCGAGTTTCAAACCGGCAATCAGGGCTTCATACTCGGAATCGTTATTGGTAGCAGCAAACTCCAATCGCAATGCATAGTAAATAGATCGTCCTTCAGGAGTTATTAAAACAACTCCGGCGCCGGACCTTGGATCATTTTTGGCTCTGTCCGTATATAGCTTCCACAGACTAAGCTCTAACTCTTGGTCCAGAGTAACTACCTTGTCACCCACCGTTTCCTCTTCGGGAATTGTGAATTCAGCTATAAAGTCAGCCAATGTCTGGCCTCTTATTGATTTCCATGGTTGAAAAATTGAATCAATTTGATTCAGTTCGATGTTCCATTTAAGTAACCGGCCCGATGCTTCGGGTTTTCGCAACACTTGTTTTAAAGGTTGATCAGTGTATACAATTAGCAGGTGAGCCTAAAAGTAATGACGAAGCTTGCGGGAAGCAATCAGGAGGCTATAAGAAAGCTTTTTTATCTTCGGATAATTATGTTCTGCAGCAGCTAGCTTTATGCTCAAGTAGTATACAGGCCTCTGGACTTTATCCTCTTCACATACCAGTGTTGTACTGATAGCGTGAGATGATACCGCTAGGTAGACAAACAAATCCTCATGTTCCACGGGTTTTGATAATATTGGAGGCTTTTCTAATAAGTCTAATAAATTCTGGAACGCCTCCACACAGTCGGGGGTCCACTCAAAATTTCGCTTTCCTCGTTTTATTAGATTGAAGAAAGGTACATACCTATCTGTAGCTTTGGAGATAAACCTGCTCAATGCAGCAACTTTTCCGGCCAAGCTTTGAACATCTTTGATCTTTCGTGGTTCTTCAAAATCCCTTATTGCTGCTATTTGGCTAGGATTTATCTCAATTCCTCGAGAACTCATGATAAACCCAAGGAATTTTCCAGATGCGACCCCAAATGAGCATTTTATGGGGGTTTAACTTCATTCCATACCTTCGAAGAATATCAAACATTTCAGCTAAATCCCTTGTATGGTCGGAAGATTGTTTAGACTTCACAAGCATGTCATCCACGTAAACCTCCATGGTTTTCCCGATTTGATTATAGAACATGTGGTTGACCAAGCGCTAGTACGTGGCTCCATCATTCTTTAACCCAAATGGCATTACCACATAACAATATAACCCTAAATCTGTGATGAAACTTGTATGCTTTTGATCTGGTATGTGCATGGAAATTTGATTGTACCCAGAATAGGCATCTATAAAAGATAAAAGCTCGTGCCCAGCCGTCGAATCTACTAGCTGATCAATTCTGGGGAGAGGAAAGCTATCCTTAGGGCAGGCCTTATTCAAATCAGAAAAGTCGATACATGTACGCCACTTCTCGTTAGGCTTTTTGACCAGGACAGGATTCGATATACAGTCGGGATATTTCGAATCCTTAATGAATCCATTATCTTTTAATTTCTCTACCTCTTCTTTCAAAGCTGCTGACCGCTCTGGGCCTAACATCCGTCTTTTCTTTTTGACTGGTGGATGCTTTGGATTAATACACAAAGAGTGGCTCATAATGGCAGGCGAAATCCCACACATGTCAGCGTGAGTCCAGGCAAACACATCCATATTTGCCTTTAAAAAATCACTCGCTCGAACTGGATCAAGTTGCGAGCCGATCTTTAGTACTTTTGTCGAATTTGTCTCATCAATAGGTATATCTATTGTTATCTCGTTGGAAGTCACCTTCCTATCCTCGGGTTCTTTATCCTCTCTGGGATCTATATCCTCGAGCACATCTGAGGGCGACTCACTTGGGGCTGGACCCCTTAATTGCTATGCTGAGTTCTCCTTCGGAGGGGCAGAATCGTCCTTCATTTCTATATTCAACCCCTTCATTAGCATCTTCAACTTCATCATGTAACAAGCTCGTCTCGTAGCTTGGTCGCCTCTCATCACCCCAATTCCTACGTCAGTCGGGAATTTAAGTAGCAAGCACCAAGGTGCAATACATGCCCTAAACTCAGCAAGGGCCGGTCGACCTAGGAAGGCATTGTAGGGCGATTGTACATCCAAAACTACAAACGGCAGGATCCTTACTCTATGGCGATCTCCCTGCCCTAATGTCACTGGTAATTCTACGTAGCCCATCGGAGTCGTCGACGCCCCGTTGAAGCCACATATCCATCCTTCGCAGGGCTTTAGATCTTTTACTTCAAATCTCATTTGTTAGAAAGCTTTCTTGAAGAGGATATTGACCGAGCTCCCGTTGTCCACTAACACTTTCTGGACTAAAGCAGGGCCAATTGTCGTGGTAATTACTAGTGGATCTTCAGTTGGGGATTGGACTCCTTAATCATCTCTACTGCGGAATATGACGTCGTCTGACATCGTCTTTTTTTGTTTTACTGGAGTAATGTCTTCAAGGTTACTGCATTCTCCTACTTCAAAATGCTTGGCGGCGTTGACATACTGATCCATCCCTTTGAAACTACGACCAACTAGGTGGGGTCCGCCTACAATGGTATTAATAATGATCCCCTTACCTTTCTGTCGGGTTGTGGGTTTTGAAGTAGGCTGGTTTTGGTCCGGGGCTTGTCCCCCTTGCCCCCTGTCCCTTAAGGCAACTTGTACTCATCTAACTTCCCTTCCCGCAGCCATCTTTTAACTATATCTCTCAAATGATGGCATTCATTGGTGGAATGACCGTGGGTTCCATGGAACAAACAATCCCGTTGCGATCTCCTTTTCAGTGGAGTCTCTGGGTGGTGGTTTTTTGTACTGCAATATGCTATATGTATCCAAGTAAATATTCTCCAACGTATCACTTAACGGCATATAGTTTTCAAAAGTTTGGAATCTGGGCTTTTACTAGAGTTATTCCCTCGGTTCCTGTTCCTTCTATTGTCGTTCCCATTCCTATTGTTATTACTTCCGCTTTGGTTGCCAAATTTACTTCAACCTTCCCCGAACTGTCACCAGATTGTTTCACAACAACATTAATTACTTTGGACACCTTCCCTCGAGGCCCCTTCAGACTTTCTCTTCCTATTTGCATGAGCTTCTTCTCGCCTTAAGCGGATATTATCTTTTTTATAGAATAATTCTCTGGTAGGAGGCGGTTTTCCAGACAAGTAATCCCCGAATTTTGTGTCAGGGTCAACCCCTTCTATCAAGGCCATCAGAATAGTGGGCTCGTGAGGATCACTAACTTCGGTGACGGCCAGGTTGAAGCAGCCTAAATATGACTTCAAAGATTGTCTTGGGGCCTGTTTAATCCGTGACAACTCTATGACGCTCTTGGACTTTCGAGCGTGAAGTCGAAACTTGTTCATAAAGCGCTCACTCAATTCTGTGAAATTTGATATCGACCGGGGAGGGAGTCGGGTGAACCACATTAACGCCACGTCTTCAAGATAAATGGGAAAGGCTTTGCATTTTACATCATCTGGAGCTACTACAGCATTCATGAACTATGCATACCTCATCAGATGCTGCCCTGGGTCCGTTCTTCCTTAATGTCGATCCATCTAAGGCAAGTTGAACCGCCGAGGGAACTAGAAATCCAATATATCATCTGTGAAGGGGGTATGACTTCGCTCAATACCCCAGTCCTCATTAGTGTACTGCCGACTTTCGGACATAATCTGAGGCACCATCGCCCATACATCGGCATTTGTTAATGTCTGCACCGGTTCTCTAGGTCTAATATTCGGATTACCCCTAGGCTTTTGATTAGGGGATAACCTCCTGTTTCTAGCGGCGGCTACTCTACATTGCTCCCTACACTCCCGGTCGATCTCAGGAGGGAGGGGCTGAAGAAGTTGTTGTTGCATGGGATTAGTAATGTTAGGATCCCTAGGTAGCACGTCGGATCCACGCATGGGCAACAGCAATGGCTCTTTCAAGCTTGGGTCATCAGGCCCTAACACATGAGCACAGTCTTCGCAGGATCCTAAAGATCCAAAAGTTAGCTGATCAAGGTTTTGAGGTCGCTCTAGCGGTCTTCTTCACGAGGACGTCCCTCATCTAAAGAAGATGAATCGTCTACAGCAAGGCGGTGTGTTGGGGAAGGTGTCTTTTGCCTCCGGAGCTCTTGGAGTTCTCTACTCATAGTGATCATGTTTTCTTGCATGCGAAGACTGTAACGCCTATGGGCTTCCAATGCCCCTTAGTACTCTGGAGCATGTCAAGGAAGCGAGAAAAATCTCCTTTGGTGACATGTGCAGACGGGACAAGCTGATCATTGGTTATAGTGGCTGGAATCAGAGAATTGAAGGGAGCTCCAGTAGAAGTTCCAGCTTCATTCTGGTTCGGATCGGATCGGAGCAAGGTACTAAGACCAGACCGGTTCAGATGGGGGGAGCGAGTGACTTCAACGTCTTCTGATCGGCTCGGATCGGAGTCACCTACTCGGATCAGACCTTCCTGATCGGAGCGGCCTGCTCCAGAGTCTTGTCCACGCGACCTCGTCAATACCCTGGCTTTTTGATTCTCTCTAGCATCGTTCTCCCTAACGCCTTGCACTTCTTTTCCTTTCGTTTTGGCCACAGTGTTTAATTCTTCAATGGTTCACTAGAAGGTACTTAAATATGTCAAAAAACAGAGGATTAACTTCTTTGAACTTTGAAGGTCCAAATAGTAGAATGATAATCCCAAAAAGTGAAGAATTCAAAGATCTCTCAGTGAAAGCACCAAAATGTTAGATCCAAAATTGGCTCTAACACCCAAACTAATAACAATTCTATTGAAATGAAATCAAAAACTACGAAAACACACAATTTATAGTGGTTCGGCGTTAAATAGCCTACGTCCACTTTCTTCTTTTTTGATTGATGCTTTGAATGCGAGTACAATAATGATTTTCACTCAATTCTCACTTATCTCATACATTGATTCACTCAATTTCCTTCACAATATGATTCAAAAGATGATTGCAATCTGAATAAGTTGATGAAATTCGGGTTGCAAAGGAGTTTAAGTTCTGAAAATGCCAAAAGATCCCTCTATATGCCTCTTGATGTTGTATTTATAGGTGGAAAATCCCCTGGATTGGGATCGGTTCGGATCCACGTGGCATCAATCCTACCACAATCAGGTTCGGATGGAATCTGATGATGACAGTACACCAGGTTAGTGGCAAACGTGGTTAGATCGTGTGTGTAACCATCTCGAGTATTAAGGAAAACGTGGGGTGGAAGCTGCTATGACTCTTGGATTGGATCGGTATATTTGTGTATGGGGTTCGGATCAACTCCATTCCTTCCGATCCAGTCCGGCTTGTTTTCCTTCCCCTTCTGCTTTGTGTTGTTCTGTCTCTGCCCAAGGAAACCCGATCCGATTATCTGGCAAGATGCTCTTCATTGTTTGAGTCTTTAACTTTGTGTAGCCTAGTTCACAAAGTAGGCT
Source organism: Allium sativum (assembly GCA_030737875.1). Classification (NCBI taxonomy): domain Eukaryota; kingdom Viridiplantae; phylum Streptophyta; class Magnoliopsida; order Asparagales; family Amaryllidaceae; genus Allium; species Allium sativum. Next base: position 159,362,071 of record CM060912.1, read on the forward strand.
AACATAAACAAAGCCATCCAAAATCACGCAAGCCATCAGAACAAATCATAGAATGAAATCAGAATAAATTTAGGATTTTATAATCCTGTATGTTACACCTACATCATCCAAACTATCGAAAAATTCAAGCCGAAAATTGAAGAAATAAATTCAGAGAACTTACAAGTACTCATTAGAATTTCTATCAATTGCAGGCCAAATCGATTCGATCTAGAGCACCAACTACTCGAGCACCAGAGAACAAATTACCAGAGTTTCAAGGTCGTCGATTAGGGGACAGAGAGAAAAAACCCTAAAATTGATTCGACTGACGTTTTTTTGAGAGCAAAGCTTTCACATGGAATAATAGGAAAGGGGCAAGCTTGTTTATAATGGACTTAGGGTTTTAGAGTTTATTTTATATTGTACTTGTTTTCTTTTTTTCTTTTGTAAACCGTCCATTTGTTTTCTAGTTTTTCTGTAAAAACTAGGAGTTTACTAGTTTGTCTGTAAAACTAGGGGTTTACTAGTTTGTCACTGAAACTAGGGTTTACAAGCCATGGGTTTGTAGCTAGGGAAAAATCTGATCTTGGGAATAAAGACCAGTCTAGGGTTTTGAGCGTAGGATTAGAACAGGAGCAGGGTTTGTGATTTTACGAGGTTTTGTAAGTGGGATCTGTTTTAATACCTAGTAAAAACCTTGGGAATGCAGCAGTAGGCAGGGTTTGCCGAAGCTGGGTAAAAACTGTGTATATTCTCTGTTATAATCTGTGTTGTGGTATTCTTTTAATATCTCGTGTTAATTCAATAAACCTTACTCACCTTCCCTCTAGGGTTAATCTGCAACATATATATGTATGTGTATATATATATACACACATGCTTAGATCCATAGAGGAACCCATTAGATTAGAAGAGCAGCATATGGAAAGAGTTGAGATATTAGTTTTGTTACTAAAGAAATGGTTACAGAAATCTGAAGATAATAGGCCCTTGAGTGGTTAGAATAAAAAGTGTACAACGTGTTCTATAATAAAATGATTGATTTTATATGTTAGTATTCAAAATTTTAGTACTTTAGATTACTGGGACTTGCAGTAGAACCTTATAAAATTGGAAAGAGTAAGAAGGAAATGGAATAGGAATTTATATATATATATATATATATATATATACACATTTGGAATAAAAAGGGATGTTAGGCTTAGATTCCAGTTCAGATATAGTTTTGGAAGGAATTAGTGCGAAAGAGGACTTGGATGAAGAAATAATTTTTGCGTAAGCGAATTGAAAATGGAAAATTAAGGAACCACATTGTACATAGTCCTACAATTGGACTTTTGGTAAAAACTGAAAAATGTAATATGGAAAAATATTTCAAGAAGAGTTTTTCAAGTCTCATATTTAAAAGTTGATAGTTTTCAGAAATTTAATAGTAATATTAGGTTTGCATGAAAATATTTTTTGATAAAAATATGCAAATTTGTTTTTGAAAGAATATGGTGAGTAAGCAAGTTATGGGCTTAAGTAATACAATTGGTTAAGAGAAAGTGCGTGACAGCAGATTTTTTAAAAGGAAAAAAAGAAATTTTGATAAAGAACTGGCTGTGACACACTTTAACATATTGGAACAAGAAGAATTATGAGATAAGTATTTATGAAGCAATAAGTTAGCAAGAAAACATGTTTTGTTCAAGTGATAAGGAAATGTGCAGTGAACGAGGTGCACAAAATATGGCAAAATGCCATAATTTTTTGCTACCTATTTCAATAAAAAAGGAAAATATAAAATAAAGAAGTTTACTTGTAACTTACACTGAACACAAAAGCCCTCTAGAAAAGATTCGTATAAACTTAATCTTATTAATTCCTCCTGGAAGAGAAATGTGCACTAAGTAGGTAAGAACTACAACTAAGTTAAAGTGTAAAGACTCTGAAGAATAATTCGAGGAAGAAAACTTGGAACTTGTATGGTTTGTGCAAAAGAGATAGGGGAGATGGATTTTGCATAAATGTAAATTCAATCAAAGGAACAAGTTGAATAGAAAAGGTTGGGTAATTCGTATGAGAACTAGAAGAGACAGAGAGAGAGATGGAAAGGAGGAATGTTATGATTGGTTGGATTCAATAATGAGATTATTTTTAATGTCATGAGAGACATAGTCCTAGACCTCTTTTCCCTAGTGGATAGCCACCGTTAGTCGTTGTATATTTTACCTAGTAATAGTTGCAGTGGAGCATGTTTCCTTTTAGTACAAATTTTCTTCTTATGTAGTATTCTATTTATTTGTAGGAAAATATAATAGTTTGGGGGTGATATTCTCTTTCTATGTGTTTAAGATGTTCACTAGAAAAAAATAGGGACACAGGATATTGTAAATAAAATAGCAATATAAGCAAAAGATGAATAACTAAAAGAAAAACATGGTAGTTAACTAATAGAATGAAAATAAAAGCATGAGAACATAAAACAAAAACATGGCAACTGCCTTCCCTCTTCCCAGATTTCATTCTCTTTATCTGCTACCTCTCTTCCATGCCATCAGCCACCTAACCCCCTGCCTAAACCAATCACTCTCTCGCCAGACCCCCCCTCCTCACTCCTCAAGGTCAATCCCAGATCCATTACCGAGGATTAAGTGGTCAACGCTTTTTTGCTTCCAATCCGAAGAACATGGGGTCGTATTCCCCTCCAGCCTTTGATTTGCAATTGGAAGGTAAGAATTTGGTTCCAACGGAGGATAGAGTACAAGCGGGTGTCGAATAAAAGCAAGGATACCTAGTCAGGTTTTTTTTGGATTCCCCATTATCCTATACTGTCGTATTCAACCACTTAAGGAAGCTCTGGAAGCCACAGGATACGGTTAATTTCAAATTAAATGGGAGTGTTTGCTTCTTTCTATTCTCATCTCTGACAGATAGAACTAGGATTCTTGAAGCAAACCCAGTCATCATTTGTAGTAAACTATTTATTATAAACCCATAGGATCCTAACTTAAGCAATGTAGCAAACGGTGTTAGGGAAATACTAGTTTGGATTAAAATGTTCAATATCATGCTCTTACCTTCTCTAAATGTGGGATTAGTTGGTTGGCTACAAGGGTTGGAAAGTTTTTGTGTATGGATACCAACAATAAAATTTTAGATATGCTTGAATTATTTAAGTGTATGGTAGAATTTTCTTCTGATTCCGTTCTACCAGACTCTTTTCCTACTTGAAATTTAGATGGTTCTGTGCAGTTAGTTACTACCTTTGGGAAACTAGATGTATGTCTTCATTGTAAAGTCTTTGGTCACCTGACTAAAAACTGTCATAGCATTAAAGAAAAAGCACAGGATAAATCTGGTAAAGGTGTTGGTGAAAATACTATGAAATATTATAAGGAAACTAGAGAGGTTAATACACAAAGGGCTAATCGGGTTAGCAACATGGTTGAGCGTACTGATGTTCCCCTCAAGAAAAATTACTAAACTAAAATTTTGAGGAAGAAAAAAGCTGTAAAATTTGTGGTTAGTAGTAAGGAGAAAGGGAAGCAGGTTATAGTCGATGTGTCACCATCAAAGAATATAAATGCTACTTTCAACTGGGTTGATGGTGTAGGTACTTCGAACAGATTTAATAATATTCTTTCTGAACTTGAGGAAGTCTCCAACCTAAATGGTTGTTTTGATGTAGTAGATGGAGAAATTACAATGGGAGAGATGAGAATTAGTGAATATGCAGGAAACATCAATGTTAAGGAAAATCACACTGGTGGTAAAAAGGTAAATGAGAAAGAAAGTGAGAAGGATCACGTTTAGGATACAAACATGTCGGTTGAGGAAGACAGTGAAGTAGTAAAAGATTGCACGTTGATGCAAGATGTGTTACTTGGTGGGTCAGATCCATTAAAACAAATTATTAATAATGTGTTGACTTATGAGAGTGCCTTATCTCCATAGGTTGATCTACAAGCATCTCAAAGCAGTTTTAATATACATCATAACGCACAAACTACAGAAGAAGGTAAGGAAGATGCTATCTTAGTTATCAAGTCACTACCCAATACAACTGCTCCTAGCACAGTTAAGAAAACACCCATTTCAAATTCCATGATCAAACCTGCGTTTTAAAACATTATTGCTTCTAAATCTGGTGAGAGTGCTACGAGCCCAGTTATGAGTACTGAAGACAAAGCTACCCCATCCAGTTCAGTCAAGAAGAAAACAAGAGACAAGCAAAACCCGTATGCGCACATTTTACCGCCTACAGCTTACGAACCGCCTCCACCAATTCAAGTTGCAGCTACTGCTAATGCTTCCTCTATATCTGCCTCCTTTCCTGGGTATCAGACTAGAAGCAAAAGGCATGTGCAAATGGTTGGAAAGCTTTTTGGTAGTGACTGATAAACATGAAGAGGAATCTAATGCTGGTCTATCCCTTGTAGTATGAAACAAGAAGACAATTGTCTTGGGTATTTTGATAGGGCATTGGTATGCAATTTGGTTTTGTCTTATGAATATATAACAATATCATGTGATATTTGTATAATTTTCTTACTTCCCAACCTGGATGTGTGTACTACTGTAGCTGTTATGTGTATTGCATATCACCTGAACACAATGTACTATTTATTTATTTTTAATAATAAGTGTTATGGATCACTCTAAAAATCGGTTGGACTTGCCAAAAAATGAAAAACATGCAAAATTAACAAAAATAAACAAAGACAGTAACAGAAATAAATGAGAAAATAAATCCTTGCAAAGTAAGTTTGGAGAGTTGAAAATGAAATTCTTTATATGTAAACTGTACTTGGAATAGAAAAATAGAAATTTTTGTAAGATTAACAATTAAAGTTTCCAAGTACGGGGAAAAAAGTGCATAAAAGTATATGGAAAATATATAATTTTCCATTTTCTACCTCTTTCTAACATAAGAAATTGAATTCAGAAAATTAGACTTTTTTGAAATTCGCAAATTTAAAGTTGGTTGGTAGGATTTGGATGCAAAAGTTGGATGAACTACATTTTTACATTGTAAGAGTGGGAAAAATTAAATGAAAAAATCTTTTTGATTTCTAAATATTGCATTCATATAGAAATTTCCAGTATACTTAGGATGTGTGCATCATGTTTTCAAAAGGTTTTCATGAGAATTTGATAAATATAGGAGGTGCCACTTAGGCATTCATTGCATTCATGTATTTTATTTTGTATTACACTTTGCACAAGTGCACAAACGGTTGCAAAAATTGGATGTACACATGATGGTTGTAAATTTTGCGAGTAACTTTACCCTTACCAAATTTCAAGGATGAAATTTCCTAAAAAGTGAAAGAATGTAACACCACGCATTTCAAATTAAATAATAAAACAAAATTAGTAAAAAAAATTGAATTTGGCCACAGAACTAGCGTCATTGCATCCGTAGCGATTTTCTGATCAATTTAGACTTATGGTTTGTAGAAAATGGACTTAAAATGAAGAAGATACCATTAAATGAAGCTTTAGAACAAACACAAAAAAAAAGAAATAAGAGAAACACACATAAAATAGTTTTTAATGTTCTAATTTTGTAAACAAAAACGCAGTGTGGTTTAGTGGTTAAGCACTTGCCTCCCAAGTTGTAGTGCACGAGTTCGAATTCCACCAACATCATGTTTTAAAATTTTAAGAGGGCCAACCAAAAAGATGCATAATCTAATAGAAAAGTATATGTGTATGTACATACAAGTAAAGATCATATACAGATGAGAGTGTATGTGTATATGTATATATATAAATATATATGTATACATATATGTGTGTGTGTATAGACATGGAATCCAAAAAGTAACACGCAATTAATCAAAACAAGTAAGAAATAAATTTCAGGATAGCGCTATTTGAATTTAGAAATAAATGGGGTTGTACGTAAATATATATATACACACAGGTTTAAATTCGAAATTTGAACGTATGTTAAAAACGGAAGATAATAAAAGTAGAACGAATGAAAATTGTCAAGAAAACAAACAATAGGTAACGTTAGCATAGGACCCGATATACAGTCATAATGATCGTATATGAGTCGACCCATATTGCAAGTGGGTTAATGTAACACCCCGTAATTCTGTAACATTAAGATTAACGAATCAAGGCAGAATTAAATTTTAAAATCAAAATCAAGGGAAACGGGCTGCGCCATTGCGTTCGTCTCGGAATTCTGCGTGAAAACGAGTCCGAGTTTGCGTAAATCGGAGTCCGTATAAGGAAGATATGGCCTCCGGAAGATTCAGCGAAGTTCAAATTTCAAAACAGTTCAGAAAAGCGAATTCAAATTCAAAATCGACCCAGATTGGGCTGTACGGGAATTTTCCCGCCCAAGGCACCTAGGTCGATTGGGTAGTCGACCTGGGGGTCGACCCCCCTGCTTTTTCCAGCTTTCTGCACCTGGTTCGTTCTGATGTATTTGGTCACGTTTTCTGCCTAGGTTCGTCTGCCTAACCCTATATAAACAGCCTTAGTCTCCTTCTCTATTCACAATTCTTTTCTACCCTTATGCTGCCTTTGAGAAATGAATAAATAAGCGAGTGAAATAACATATAAAATAAATCAAGACGAGGAAATGTTGCTCAAGACTTTCAAGAAGAGGTTCAAGTCAAGCTAGGATTTCAAATGAAGATTCAAACGACTACAACGACTGTTTTTCTACGAATCTAATATATTTTCTGTAAGTCGGTTACTTTTTAGATTTGAACGTTTCTCTCTGTTCGTGACATGAATTAAAGGAATAAAAGAATATGCCAAATCTTTCTATTCGAATCTGTGCCTACATCTTTGGACCTAATTAAGAATTGTTATGATTCGATGACCCATTTAGGCCTTGCCTATGACTATGGACATTGCCTATGACTATGAACATTGCCTATGACTATGACCATTGCCTATGACTATGGACATTGCCTATGACTATGAACATTGCCTATGACTATGAACATTGCCTATGACTATGAACATTGCCTATGACTATGAGCATTGCCTATGACTATGAGCATTGCCTATGACTGTGATTGTGACTATAAGAATTATTCCCTTGACTATGAACACAAGCCTATGCCTTTGATTAGAAAACATAAACTGTTGCCTATGACATAACAAGGACAACTGTGATTAAACACCTATGATTCATGACTAGGAAAGTGTTGCTTAAGTTTGGTGACCATGAAATTGGGTCTAAACCCGATTATCTATTCTGTCTGTTCTTGGTTTTTTTTGGTTTTAGACCTTGGAAATTTACCTATTAAGTTAGGTCTACCCATGTTCTTGAACCTACGTCTCTATTCTGTCTATTCTTGGTTTTAGACCTTGGGAATTTACCTATTAAGTTAGGTCTACCCATGTTCTTGAACCTACGTCGTTATTCAAACCTTTTTATGCCAGTTATTATGTCCATCCTTTTTCATAGCATCTTTGGTTCATTCCCTATTTTCTACGAATCTAGATTTATCTATAATCTAGATTGAATCATGATTATACGAATGGTGGGAATACGATTTGGGCAAAATATGAAATTACTAAGAACGTAGTTTTTAACATGGAAATTGGCATAAATTGGGAACATGTATTATGGCATGTTTATAGAAATGCAAATTGGATAAATTTGACATGAATTATAGGATGTGTAATTTGAATCTAGTATTGACTTGTAAATCTAGCATTTACATGAATTGTGAACTAGAATAATAAGTCTAGTTTGACATGAACCGTAATTAGAATGTTAAATCAGAATTGGATTAGCTAATTTGGCATGATAAGTATATTGGCATAAATTTGAAATAGGCTATAATTGGGAGTACTTGTCAGGTCTAGCAAAATCATGGTTAGTGACATTTAATTTGGTATAGTTCACATACCAAATGGCATAAATATGATATAGAGGGGAAAACGGGCCATAAGAATAAATGTTGACAATTTACATTAAAAGAGGAATTAGGAAATAAGTAAACTAGGAATGATTTACTTATAGAATTTGTCCAAAATGAGAAATGTAAATTTAGACAAATTAAAGGTTTCTTAACGACATCTTTTTTAATAACACACCAGAAAGTTCTAGGGTGACAGAGAGGATAGTGTCTAGGCTTGGGTTTGGAAAATACAAGTTTCCTGCTCTCCCTGGCTATCCCTAACTGATCCGACGGATGGGGTGGTTACTTTCAAAACCTGATATGAAAATTAATCAAAACCCTTTTGAACATAGAAAACAAGAATAGGCCTAACCCGAGGTTAGACTGAGTTGCGATGTAAACCTGCCCAGAACCAACCGGCACATCCAGTAATCGCAACAATATCTGTCTAATGTGAGTGGTAGCGGCTTTAATTTATTTAGTTAAAGCTAGAACAAGAATGGTAGGGTTAAGTTAATTAATACACTTAACCAATTCAACATGATAGCCAAACCAATGGGTGGGGTTAGGTTCATATAGACAGCTAGCACAGTTAAGCTAGAATGGGAGGGTTAAGTCCATAGGAACACTTAACCAACATAACACAGTTAAGCTAGAATGGGAGGGCTAAGTCCATAGGGACACTTAACCAACTTAACATGGTAATAAGACAAGATTTGTAGGGGTTAAGTAACTAAGGAAACACTTAGCCGAATTAACATGTTAACTAGACTAGAAGGTGGGGTTAAGTAAAGTTAATACACTTAGCCAAATTAACATGTTAACTAGACTAGAGGTTGGGGTTAAGTAAAATCTAATATACTTAGCCAATTTGATATGTTAGCTGGGCTAGACCATAGGGTTAAGTAAACTTGAACACTTAACCGTCAGATTGTGATAAAGGAATAGGGTTAAGTCTAAAACATGAAGTGATAATACTTAACCATTAATAACATGTTAGTTAAAACAGACGGGCAAGGTTAAGTTAAAAAGGAACACTTAACCAATACAGGGTGAATGGGTAGGGTTAAGTAATAAGAAATACTTAACCAATATAACTTGGTTTGTGATGGGGTTAAGTCAACATGAATTACTGATAACACTTAACCAGTTTAACAGGATAAATGAAGGGGGTTAAGTTAGCTTGAATTGACTAATGACACTTAACCAATCCAAATTGACGGGAAAGAGAACTAAGTGGTAAACCTTAGTAGAACTAAGTAGTAATTCTTAGTATAACACGAGAAGGAGCGAATGTCCGTTTGGGTAAAAAGAAGGCTCCAACGAATTGGGTTACGAAGCCCGAGGCTTCGAGGGGACGTGAGGGTACTCTTGGTATCCCTCTGTGAGGCCGCAGATGATCCTCCTGGGCTCACAGAGGTTAAGGTCTGCGGTAGAAGAACCAAGGGTATGCCTTGGTTGCAAAATATGGCAACCTAAAGACTAGGATGGACCAGCGTGATTCGGCGAGAAAACGGTAGCCCTGTGATAACAACTCGTCGTCTACCATCCATCTTCAGTCAATCGAGATACGTGAAGTGGAAAGGCGGAGAACTCCAAAAGACCATATACTTGCTATCTGGTTATGGGTGAGGATGGCCATACGATAGTGGGGCACCGGGGGCCTGCGTATAGTTCTCATTTTTCAAGGTGTGCCTTTCATTAGTTGAGGGAGGGGTCAAGTGGGACCATAGCCACTGGAACAAAAACAGACCTTAGCATCTGCATCGGCAGATATATGAAAGCTCCCGACCGAGTTCTGTATTCCTTGATTTGCCCTGCCACAGGACTCGGGCTGCAAATTACAGGACATGTGCATCTAGACAAGCGATAGCGATTCGCGATACATGCGTGGGGAAGTACAGGAACATATACCACTCTAGGTAGTGTGTCCTAGACTTGGGGGCATCGTTCGACAAGTAGCATAATTCCTAGATTAGATCTAGGTAACAAATAATAAATGTATGCCTGAAGGCAATGGAATCTACAGGGATTGGGATCACGTTATCATTACTAGTTGGGACATTAGTTAGGTGGTGCAGAGATATAGAAACCGGTATAACAAGGAAACAGCGAAGCGGCGAAAGTATTAGGGCATATCCAATTTTTCTTAGCTTAGCATATCTTGTGATTATCTTGTACTGTCACTCTTTCCCAGCTTGAAGATTTGTCGAAGTTTTGATTGGATTCTCTTTTCAGATGCTATGGCTGGCCCTTGCTAAAATTGGGGAATATAAATATTGTTTTATGCTTCTTTATTTTGTAAGACAGATGATACTCTGATATTGTAAAGAAATCATTGTACAAACTATTTTATAAATAAAGCAAAGTTTTATTTTCCGCTGTTTAATTTCTGTCTGTCTTGTAATTTGTCTGCATCTTTTACCCTAAATGCTCCACAGAACTTAGTGCATTCCCTTTGTGAGTGACACTAACGGATGTGGGGTGTTACACGTGGTATCAGAGCTGAAGGTTACCAGATCAGATAAAAGATTTGAAAAATTATTTTCAAACGATTTTAAAAGAAGCATTTTCAAAAAGAAAAGATTTGTTTTAAAGGCATATTCCCCAAAGCCATATGCACTATCTTCTCTTCCTCTTTTTGAATCCTTCTTCCTTGAGTCTCTGGGGCTCCTGGCTCTCTGGGAGGTAACCTCATTGAAGGGCAAAGTAGTGCCCGACTTCCATCCATAGCCGTAGTTGTTTCACCTACGGCCAGTTTCCTTTCAAGCTTATAGGGTTTTCTGTACGATGGAAGCAGCTTTCGAGAGATTTTTCAAAATGACTACACACGGAAGGGGATGAGGAGTTTGGCAAAGGAGCACAACCCTAGGATGAGGAATTCATGGATGTAGATTTAGCTCACAAAGGAGGAAGGAATTATAAAACCTAAGACAAGAGGAAGTATCTTTACTAGGGTATGATAGGGCATATAATTAAGGACAAGGGCAAGAACAAGGAACAAGATTTTCAGAAGGGAAAGTACATACTTTCACCGCCAAGTGTACCTAGGAGAAAGGTAGTGAAGTTCGGTTGGGAGAGTCTAGTTTTGCTGTTCGTACTCTTTCCTTTGGTTTTAGCGCTTCGCATTTGTTCATATCCACTTCCATAGTTGAGTCTCTACACCATAGTACTTGTATAGTAGAAAGATCCCACTAGAGTCTCAATTCCAATTGGTGGTCCGACCAGTTTATTTTGGTTAGTAGGGATTGGAGAATAGCTATCGAGTTTGCTTATATCATCTCACATAGATCGTCTAAATTCGGAGGAGATATTTCTTGGGTGTTTGTCTGATACTGGTTTAGGCCTTTGGGGCTTGTACCTGAGGAATGTCGAGTTCGACTAGGATGGTTTGCGTGAGAGATGAATAGTTGTGACAGGTACTCTAAAAAGCACGTAGTGACCTTTCGACCCTTATAGTTATGGCATGACGGATAAGAGGGAGACCTCTAATCATCTTAGTACATATACTTGGTACCGTGATTGACATCTGTTTATTTTGGAAATGGAGATCAGGAACTTCACAATCGTGAAGTTAAATTAGTTAAGATACAGTGGAGTAAAGCTCAAGAAGGCTAGATACTAGCATCATACCCTTTTCCTTAAGGGTGCGTCCTTGATTTTTGTTGTAGGAGCTTTACGCATAATTGTTTCTCTCTTTCCAAAGTATATCCTCTAGGTCATATCTTCGATCCTTAGGTAGAAACTCCTTTGGATGTAAACTTGTATTTGAAACATGTTATGGTTGATGGTTGCAAGTGGTTGCTAATGGTTGCTCGTGAACGCATATGCATACGTATTAGGCACTAGATCAGTTCGGACGCTTTCATATTGCATTTACAGATATGTATTTGTTTGTAAGTTGAACTTGATATGTTAACATATGGATGTTGCATATGGATGAATGGCTGTGCACACATGTAGTATTTACATGACTAGGGATGCTTGCATACATGATTGGACGCATGGCACTGACATAATTCGCATTAAGGAGGTCAACTGAATCAGTAGACCACCGGATTTTGCATTAGATAAAGACATGTACACACACTATGCATATGAACATGAAAGCATTAGAAATCTTTTAAGGACAATGAATGCCTGTGATTGAATGGTTGAGTAGATGGGTGATTGGCTGGTAGGACACATTCTTCCTAACTTGAAGATTTCGGGGACGAAATCCTTTTAAGTGGGGGAGATTGTAACACCCCGTAATTCTGTAACACTAAGATTCACGAATCAAGGCAGAATTAAATTTTAAAATCAAAATCAAGGGAAATGGGCTACGCCATTGCGTTCGTCTCGGAATTATGCATGAAAACGAGTCTGAGTTTGCGTAAATCGCAGTCCGTATAAGGAAGATATGGCCTCCGGAAGATTCAGCGAAGTTCAAAATTCAAAACAGTTCAGAAAAGCGAATTCAAATTCAAAATCGACCCAGATTAGGCTGGGCGGGAATTTTCCCGCCTAAGGCATCCAGGTCGACTGGGTAGTCGACCTAGGGGTCGACTCCCCTGCTTTTTCCAGCTTTCTGCACCTGGTTCGTTCTGATGTATTTGGTCACGTTTTCTGCCTAGGTTCGTCTGCCTAACCCTATATAAACAGCCTTAGTCTCCTTCTCTATTCACAATTCTTTTCTATCCTTATGCTTCCTCTGAGAAATGAATAAGTGAGTGAAATAATATATAAAATAAATCAAGACGAGGAAATGCTGCTCAAGACTTTCAAGAAGAGGTTCATGTCAAGCTAGGATTTCAAGTGAAGATTCAAACGACTGCAACGACTGTTTTTCTACGAATCTAATATAATTTCTGTAAGTCAGTTACTTTTTAGATTTGAACGTTTCTCTCTGTTCGTGACATGAATTAAAGGAATAAAAGAATATGCCAAATTTTTCTATTCGAATCTGTGCCTACATCTTTGGAACTAATTAAGAATTGTTACGATTCGATGACCCATTTAGGCCTTGCCTATGACTATGGACATTGCCTATGACTATGAACATTGCCTATGACTATGGACATTGCCTATGACTATGAACATTGCCTATGACTATGAACATTGCCTATGACTATGAGCATTGCCTATGACTGTGAGCATTGCCTATGACTGTGATTGTGACTATAAGAATTATTCCCTTGACTATGAACACAAGCCTATGCCTTTGATTAGAAAACATAAACTGTTGCCTATGACATAACAAGGACAACTGTGATTAAACACCTATGATTCATGATTAGGAAAGTGTTGCTTAAGTTTGGTGACTATGAAATTGGGTCTAAACCCGATTATCTATTCTGTCTATTCTTGGTTTTCTTTGGTTTTAGACCTTGGGAATTTACCTATTAAGTTAGGTCTACCCATGTTCTTGAACCTACGTCTCTATTCTGTCTATTCTTGGTTTTAGACCTTGGGAATTTACCTACTAAGTTAGGTCTACCCATGTTCTTGAACCTACATCGTTATTCAAACCTTTTTATGCCAGTTATTATGTCCATCCTTTTTCATAGCATCTTTGGTTCATTCCCTATTTTCTACGAATCTAGATTTATCTATAATCTAGATTGAATCACGATTATACGAACAGTGGGAATACGATTTGGGCAAAATATGAAATTATTAAGAACGTAGTTTTTAACTTGGAAATTGGCATAAATTGGGAACATGTATTATGGCATGTTTATAGAAATGCAAATTGGATAAATTTGACATGAATTATAGGACGTGTAATTTGAATCTAGTATTGACTTGTAAATCTAGCATTTACATGAATTGTGAACTAGAATAATAAGTCTAGTTTGACATGAACCGTGATTAGAATGTTAAATCAGAATTGGATTAGCTAATTTGGCATGATAAGTATATTGACATAAATTTGAAATAGGCCATAATTGGGAGTACTTGTCAGGTTTAGCAAAATCATGGTTAGTGACATTTAATTTGGTATAGTTCACATACCAAAAGGCAAAAATATGATATAGAGGGGAAAACGGGCCATAAGAATAAATGTTGACAATTTACATTAAAAGAGGAATTAGGAAATAAGTAAACTAGGAATGATTTACTTATAGAATTTGTCCTAAATGAGAAATGTAAATTTAGACAAATTAAAGGTTTCTTAATGACATCTCTTTTAATAACACACCAGAAATTTCTAGGGTGATAGAGAGGATAGTGTCTAGGCTTGGGTTTGGAAAATACAAGTTTCCTGCTCTCCCTGGTTCCCTAACTGATCCGACGGATGGGGTGGTTACTTTCAAAACCTGATTTGAAAATTAATCAAAACCCTTTTGAACATAGAAAACACGAATAGGCCTAACCCGAGGTTAGACTGAGTTGCGATGTAAACCTGCCCGGAACTAACCGGCACATCCAGTAATCGCAACAATATTTGTCTAATGTGAGTGGTAGCGGCTTTAATTTATTTATTTAAAGCTAGAACAAGAATGGTAGGGTTAAGTTAATTAATACACTTAACCAATTCAACATGATAACCAAACCAATGGGTGGGGTTAGGTTCATATAGACACCTAGCACAGTTAAGCTAGAATGGGAGGGTTAAGTCCATAGGAACACTTAACCAACATAACACAGTTAAGCTAGAATGGGAGGGCTAAGTCCATAGGGACACTTAACCAACTTAACATGGTAACAAGACAAGATTTGTAGGGCTTAAGTAACTAAGGAAACACTTAGCCGAATTAACATGTTAACTAGACTAGAAGGTGGGGTTAAGTAAAGTTAATACACTTAGCCAAATTAACATGTTAACTAGACTAGAGGTTGGGGTTAAGTAAAATCTAATATACTTAGCCAATTTGATATGTTAGCTGGGCTAGACCGTAGGGTTAAGTAAACTTGAACACTTAACCATCAGATTGTGATAAAGGAATAGGGTTAAGTCTAAAACATGAAGTGATAATACTTAACCATTAATAACATGTTAGTTGAAACAGACGGGCAAGGTTAAGTTAAAAAGGAACACTTAACCAATACAGGGTGAATGGGTAGGGTTAAGTAATAAGAAATACTTAACCAATATAACTTGGTTTGTGATTGGGTTAAGTCAACATGAATTACTGATAACACTTAACCAGTTTAACAGGATAAATGTAGGGGGTTAAGTTAGTTTGAATTGACAAATGACACTTAACCAATCCAAATTGACGGGAAAGAGAACTAAGTGGTAAACCTTAGTAGAACTGAGTAGTAATTCTTAGTATAACACGAGAAGGAGCGAATGTCCGTCTGGGTAAAAAGAAGGCTCCAACGAATTGGGTTACGAAGCCCGAGGCTTCGAGGGGACGTGAGGGTACTCTTGGTATCCCTCTGTGAGGCCGCAGATGATCCTCCTGGGCTCACAGAGGTTAAGGTCTGCGGTAGAAGAACCAAGGGTATGCCTTGGTTGCAAAATATGGCAACCTAAAGACTAGGATGGACCAGCGTGATTCGGTGAGAAAACGGTAGCCTTGTGATAGCAACTCGTCGTCTACCATCCATCTTCAGTCAATCGAGATACGTGAAGCGAAAAGGCGAAGAACTCCAAAAGACCATATACTTGCTATCTAGTTATGGGTGAGGATGGCCATAGGATAGTGGGGCACCGGGGGCCTGCGTATAGTTCTCATTTGTCAAGGTGTGCCTTTCATTAGTTGAGGGAGGGGTCAAGTGGGACCATAGCTGATATACATGTAAATGTGTATATTTTATCCGCATATTTATCTTATTTTATCTTTTCAATAATTAATATTGTGTATTTATAGCTGTGTTTTCAGATTGTTGACAAGAATCATGGTTTAGAGCATTTGATGAATAAAGCATGAAGAATTTGCTGAAAAAGAGTGAAGTTAACATTACTAAAGCTTGAAGAGTTTAAAGCTTGAAGAACGGTTGCAAATAGAGTTCAGTTGGGTAGATTTGGCTCACTAAAGACTCATATTGTGTTCACATTGGCTCAATTGCAGACCATTTCACTCATGTAGCGTTCACATTAGCTCCTTTGCAAGGCTTCTCATTCATGCACTGCACGCGTTCACACTGGCTCACTTACAAGGCCTCTTACTCTACAACCCCGTTCACACTAGCTTATGTGTTATTTGGGCTAATTCTTTAGTCCCACATTGTGGAATTTGCCAAGTAGTCTTTGTCATATCAGCAATAAATACCTTGTATCTCATTCATTGTAAAACACACTCAGTTTTATTCTGTAATCCTTTTCTTGGAATAAAACTCTTCTTTCTCTCTTCTATTTAGTTTTTATTGCATTTTATTTATGTCATTTATTTTCTTTTTATTTTCTTTTCTTTTAGCTATGTCTAGCTAATCCTCTTTAATTAGGGGGTGATGACGCTGATAGTTATGATTCAATATGAATCACATAGCCAAAAGATTAGAACTTCATGTATGTAGATCTAGATTTGAACTAAGGGTTAGATCTGAACCTTCATACCCTGTGTCGTTTAAGAGTTGTGCTCCTTCACAGGGTATATTCGAGTTCGATCTAACACTTATCAGATTTAGATTTAATATTTAGGGTTTTAGAAATAAAATAGTGAATCTGTCCTGATAGTCTATGGTTGTTTAAGAGCTGAGCTCCTGCATAGGCTATACTTGTTGTTATTTACTTATTTGTTTCTATAAACCCAATTATCGTTGATTCATGTTTGTGACAGAAACATGAATTAGATCTGATTAATCTGTTTGGCTATTGATGAATATTAATATAATTTATGTCATCGCTCCCTAATTGCTTTCTCTTATTAGATAAATCTCTCTTTTATATTTAATTGCTGTTATTTTCTGTGTTTTCAATCAATCAAAATTCTGGAATAACTTGATTGGATTTATTAATTAAAATATTTTTGGTCCCAGAGTTCGACACCCTCTACAACAGTCCTTGTTGTTTAGGAAAACCGAACGGATTTTACAGTTGTTTACAATTGTATAATTTGTTCGCAAACAATAGCCACTGGAACAAAAACAGACCTTAGCATCTGCATCGGCAGATATCTGAAAGCTCCCGACCGAGTTCTGTATTCCTTGATTTGCCCTGCCATAGGACTCGGGCTGCACATTACAGGACATGTGCATCTAGACAAGCGATAGCGATTCGCGATACATGCGTGGGGAAGTATAGGAACATATACCACTCTAGGTAGTGTGTCCCAGACTTGGGGGCATCGTTCGACAGGTAGCATAATTCCTAGATTAGATCTAGGTAACAAATAATAAATGTATGCCTGAAGGCAATGGAAACTACAGGGATTGGGATCACGTTATCATTACTAGTTGGGACACTAGTTAGGTGGTGCAGAGATATAGAAACCGGTATAACAAGGAAACAGCGAAGAGGCGAAAGTATTAGGGCATATCCAGTTTTTCTTAGCTTAGCATATCTTGTGATTATCTTGTCTAATCTTGCTGACCCTATCATCATGGTGTTATCTTGTATTCAGTTAATTCATGTCGTTTTGTTTTCCATGTTCACATGCTAGAAGTTACTGAACTTACTCAGGCTTTATGTCTGACTCTGTTTTTCTTTCGTCTTCTTTTCTTCCGTCCCCCCCCCCCCACCCCAGGTAGTAAAGGAGGGAATAGTATAGCTCAGGTTAAGTTGGACTGTCACTCTTTCCCAGCTTGAAGATTTGTCGAAGTTTTGCTTGGATTCTCTTTTCAGATGCTATGGCTGGCCCTTGCTAAAATTGGGGAATATAAATATTGTTTTATGCTTCTTTATTTTGTAAGACAGATGATACTCTGATATTGTAAAGAAATCATTGTACAAACTATTTTATCAATAAAGCAAAGTTTTATTTTCCGCTGTTTAATTTCTGTCTGTCTTGTAATTTGTCTGCATCTTTTACCCTAAATGCTCCACAGAACTTAGTGCATTCCCTTTGTGAGTGAAACTAACGGATGTGCGGTGTTACAGTTAACCCAGGGGTAAACCCACTTTGGTACTAGGTCGACCCACCTAGGTTGTAGGTTGACCCACTTCAAGTCAAAAGGATGTGGTTTGTTCATTTTGAATTGCTTAGATTTTATTTGTTTTGATCTGACAGACGTGGTTCTTCTGAGCACCTATAAATCAACCAGCATGGTCTACCCTCCAAGTCATATTTTCTGGAAGGGCACCAGAGCTCTACCATTTCTTTTCTCCTCCAAATTCTTCAAAAAATAAATATATGTTGGTTTTTATATTTCTGATTTAGGATGTAAAGAAGAAAATTGTAGATTTTAGCTATAGATGCCTAGATCCTCTGTCCATAATCTCCAGATAGTTGTGTAAATCTGAATTTAAAAAAAGTGACACAGATCCAAATCAGATCCAAAATATTAGAGTGCAAATCTCAGATGGGTGAATTTAAATTATATTTTCCGACAATGGTGCATTGTATTGTATCATTTGATTCCTATTGGAATTATAATATGTTCTTCTTCTTTCCCCCTTTATACATCGGAATATACAGTTTATGTTAAATTTTAGTTATACACAAAATAATTGAATTGTGATTAGGCGCAGATTAATTAAATTGTGGTTATACGCAAAATAATTACATTGTGATTATGCGCAAACTTAATTGAATTGTGGAAAATAATTAAATTGTGGTTAGGTGCAAACTAATTTAATTGTGGTTATGCACTAATTAACGGGAATTGTAATAAAAAGGGGAAACTTGATGATTTGGGGTTAAATGAACATATTATGCCAAAATTGTAATAGAAGATAAATTTGAAAGTAGGCTAACTTGGTATGGCTTACTAAATTAATGTGACAAAGATTGATATGGCATAAACAAAGTTATGTACAGTAAATTCAGGGGAAAAAGGGTATGTTTGAGAATTGTCTATTATTTGTAAGAAATCACTTTTAAGATTTAAAATGGATATAATGCAGAAGTTGTATGGATTGAAAGAAAAAGAGGTATAAACCCAATTATAACTAATCTTACTGTAGTTATTCAAGACAAAAGCGGAAAATAAGTTAGAGACAAGAATTAATGTATATCAATTAAATTAGGATGTTAGTAGTAGCCTAGATTGATTGGTTAGGAAAAGGGGGATATATTTCCATAGTCTGTTTTTTAAAGAAGTAAAAAACACAATTGCAAGTTTAACAATAAATAACGTTGGGTATTAGTGTGATATGAAGTAGAAAAAACAATTGCAAGTTTAACAATAAATTACGATGGGTATTAGTGTGATATAACGATTTTTCCATATTGCGCACTATTCAATAGCCTAAAAATAATTGAAAGAAAATGTCTTGCAATTATGGGTTTCCATTGCGGTAACTACCTCAAGCTATGAAAATAGATTTTGTACAGTTTTAATAACCAATCAATTAGGAATAAGTCTAATTTCTTAAAGGATAAATTGTAAAGACGGAAATATAAAGGGATAACAATAGTGAAAGGTATTATGTAGAGAAAAAGGAATAAGAAACCTTTGAGGTATGTAATGAACGAGGAATGTAACCTATAACAATAAATCATATAAGATGGGAATGTAATATAATAGGTAGGCTTGTCTTAGGGACAAGTAGGATTATAGCATACTGGTTATAATAAAGATGACACAGAAAGTAAGAGGCTTATTATAAATGAACCTAGTCTACGAGAAATAAGTTTAATAAAAAATCCATGAATATAGTTGTGATAATATTATAACACGAGGTTATAATTAAATAGACAAAAGTAGAGTAGGCTTATTATTATTAAACATATAATTGAGGAATTAAGATTAATTAATATAATAATAAGCAGTCGTCTATTCCGGCAGTTAAATCTGATTAGGCAAAATAAGCAGCCAACTAAAGCTAATAAACAAATAACTTGAATGCAGAATAAACAAGTAAATATTTGAGTTAATTAGCAAGGTGGTAAGTAAAGCGTGTGATCGAAGATTAGACATAAGGTCAAATAATATAATGACGAGATTCGCTTGGACTAGTCCGTACGTATTTGGGGATGAACAGCCTAACAGGGAAGATCATCATGGGTGTCGGGAGGCACGAGAGGAGCACGTCCAACTTATTACTCGATGGGACTGAAAGGAAGTGTGAGACTTCAATGGGACGTAGGGATACTCCGAGATGGCCTTCTGTGGTAGGCCTAATGAAGCCGTACCCAGAGAGGCATGGTATGTACGGTTCCATCAAGTGAATATGCCTTGGTTGCATCTTTGATGGTTGGTAGCCTAAAGACTGATTGAGATGATCTTAGGATGATTCAACGACTGCCTCAAGGGGGAGGCTTCGTGGTCGGGATCCAACAAAATATAGCAGGTCGTTGGATACCTGTCATCGTTAGTCGGAGCGTGTGGGTAAATACTTGAGCTAAGCCAAGAGGCCAATAATCTTTTACTATCGGGTCATCGGATTAGGGACCACATGGTTGTTTAGATTGGATGCTAGGGCGGCCATTTATCTCCTTGAATAATCTTTTATTAGTTTGGGGTGGGCTGGGTGGAGACGTAGAGAGCCACTAAAAGAGAGATCTATCTTTAGATATTTGTATTGTAGGCCTAACGAGGCTGCCCCTTGCAGATATGTAGAAAGCCCCCGCCTGAGTTCCATGGAGGAACTCAGGGATTAAGGCGTCCTTCTGGCGCAGCGGTAGAGGCTTATTCACTTTAGCAGTGTAGCCTAGTACAATTTTGCATCGTATATATGGAGTTCCATTACGTTTTCGTAGTATGACGATGAAGACCACTCGAGGAGGGTACTATGGGGAGTACATCAAAATATTGGGCGAATAGCTACATATATAATAGTTATTAGGTAAATTTACGAGGGAGTAGATGGATACGATTTATGCGAAAAAAATTGAAAGTATATTGTGAGATAAACCTAAGTAACTTACTATGAATTAGTGATAGAAAGGTATATGTAGTATTATTTGTAGAAAGTATAATTTTTCCATTTACCAAGACTTTTGTTCTGACCCCCTCCTCATACAAAACTGTAGGTTATACAGGTGGTTGAGATTATAGAACTTAGGGACGCTCGTTAGATTTGTCATTATATTGGTAAGGGTTTACCTACTATTATATATTATTCCCTTCCGCTATGAGTTTTCTATTATGAGCTTTGATATATTTATCTTTCACTTTTCGTAGGATACTAGACAAAACGACTCGAGCTTCGATAGATTTGGATTTTTGAACAAAAATTCGGATCTGTCCAAAATTTGGGTTGTTACATATGTATATATATATATATATATATATATTGAATTTTTTTATATATATACCACCAGCCCGGGCGTGCAACTAGTAGAATCCTACCCTGGATACTCCTTGTGTGCCTTGTCATATTATCATAATCAAGCCCCCTAAGATTCTGATTTAGCGTTGTACCTTTGGAGTGCTCCCTGATGCCACTAGTTTACGATGGGTTTACAATACTATATAGACTACAATGCTTATAAACATTGTAAGGATAATAATTTTAATCCCGCTTAACTTATTTTCGATATTATATTTAACCATAGACACTATTATAATAGTTGTATTATGCGATATCTAATTTAACGGATCCTTGGAGGATGGAAATCCTTAACACCCTTTAGGTTACTGATCCATTTCGTTGAATATTCCAATCGAGTTGATTCACTTATATAAGAATGTTAGTCTTGATCTGAGTTGTTTTGTTCTGCATTATTGCTCGGGTCAGATCGATGATTGCAGTATTGAGATTCCACCTTTTGAAGTTGGAGACTGTTGAAGACACCATCTCTGTTTATTGGTTCGGGTCATTTCTTCTTTGTATTAGGAATTCTTATATTTAAAATCCTGATGTATTAAATTTTGTAACTCTGATATTATGTATAACTTAATTTTAATTTAGCAACTTCATGAACTACCATTGTATTTTATTTATTCTGCTGCGAGAATTCTGTTACTCTATGTCTATGATTCTGTGATTTGATTTAATAAACCCCATAATTAAAATAATTTGTTTTTCCGAACGTTTTGAGTTGGTTTTATTACCGACTTAAATGGTAAGAAAAAGCGGGTTGTTACATGTGGTATATATATAATATAGAGTAACCTATTCATGATTTTCAAAACTAGGATTCATGGGTATTAGTTGCAAATTTAGTAGGCAATAAATTTGTAACTAATAAGACTAAAACGCAATTGGTTTTAGGGGACTAATTTAAAAGAGAAAGAAATTTAAAAAGAAATAGATATATTTTTAAGCTTGAAGGAATTAAGTACTTATGGAGTGGTCTTGTTTTGATGATGAATGAACCACATTTGTGAGAAAGACGAAGATGGGAAATTTATAGGAATGGATTGGCATCTTAAGGAATTGGAATAAAAATATTAATACCTCAACACTATTTAAACCACTTAATTGTAGGTGAAAACATCCAAAGGATATATATTTTTGTGATCACTAGTGGTCCCCTATACTTATTAAACAAGGATGTAAGGTGATATAAGTAATGAATCCCCATTTATGTCTGTGTTGTTTGAGGTTTAAAACCCTTAGTAAATTTTATGTTAATTGAGTAAGAGAAAATTTAATGGGAACACCTAACTAAGTGATTTACCATATATGGAGTTTGGAAGTTAATGTTAGAACTAGATTTGTAGCCTACAAGAAGGAAGCGTATTGGTCTCGAAATTTTGGAATATTGAGTATAGAAGAAGTTTAGATGTCATCCTTGAGAATAGGAATTTAAAGAAGGAAATTAGGGAATAGACTTAAATATTATATTTTCATGAATTGATCTTTTTAGTTTGAATATGACCATGTTTTAATTTGCTTGAGGATATTTGTTTAATTTTTACAAATTAGCCCTTTTGTCGTATTTCACAAAAGGACTATATATGAAAATATAAGGAATATACTTAAAATGTAAGAGTTGAGAGGTTTAATGTTATGTGTTTACACGTAATTTACACTATTTATTCTAACAATACCCATTCCTTGTAATTTTAAATATGTCAATATTATTGTTTGGAGAAAATGTATGAAAATTATAACAAAAGATCTTTTATTGGGATTCATATTCCAGTAAATTGAAACGTAGAAAAATATTCTAGTTATTAGTATAGACTAGGACATAGGTTAGTTAGAACAAGAAATTTTGATTTAGGAAATTATTGAATATTCGGGTCATAACTCATTTAAAGACTGGCGAGCAAACTGAAGGCAACCAGAGCTTTGGGAATGAGAGGAAAAGTTTCATCTTAGATCTCTTAGACAATAGAAATAATATATATCTTTTACTATCAAGACAATGGAGTAGATGGGTACGTATTACGCACAGAGGTGAGAGTGTTATAAACCTTAATAACCTAATGAATGTAATTAGTAATAGAACATTATATGCAGTGTTATTCATAAAAATTATAATTTGTCCATTCACAAAAACTTCTGTTCTAACCCCGTCCTCATAACAAACCCACAAGTTAGACAAAGGACATAGATTTAACATCTTAGTGACACTTGCTAGTCAGTGTCATTATTATGGTAAGTATTGCTTATCATCATATTTTACTCAATTCTGTTGTAAGATGTTTACTTGAGTTCTGATATATTTTATCTTTTCCTTTCTGCAGGATACCGAACAACCAACTCGGGTTTAAGTGGACTTGAAATTTAGCAATTTGCAAAAATTTGAATCTTCAGGAATTTGGGTTGTTACAACAAATGCTCGTAAATAAAGGACGTACGGGATCAGCTGCACAAAGCCTTAGGATCGTTACCGGCCGCCATTTTGCATTAAATTTATATCAAGGGTTCTAGGCCTCCATAATAACTCCCAAGCACCGGACCTTGGAGATAGTTGTCAACATTAATACTTCTAGTGGAAAAGCCCCTTCTCCTTCCTCTTTGAATCCATAGACCTATTTAATAGCCTCATTTATCTCTTGTAGGATGGGACTAATAGACATGGTACTTTGAAAGGTTGAGGCTCTTTACCATGATCTATGATGGTACAATCACTTTCTCTGGGTTGGAGATCATCCACTTCCCTCATTTTCTTCTGAAACCTCTTTATACAATCCTCTTTAGCGGACTCACTTTGATCCGTTTTTGTGCCAGTAGCGAGGTAAACACTTGATTCTTACCCCTTAAGGACTGCCTTTACCAAGGGTCATGTATTTTTTGTTGGAAGCTGCAACAAGTAAAGGAGGTTGGGAATATTGAGCCTCTCTCTATTCCACAATCATAGAAAATTTCTTTTTCTTCCTAAGTCTTTTGAAGGACGACTGTCTTTCTTTGTCGATCAAGCAATCCTGAGCCAACAACCCTAATTGCCTTAAATTTTCATCTATTGCAACTCGTGGAACCTACCGAAAATCCTTAGTAATTTGTTAAAGAAGCTACATCATCTTGTCTAGGTCACTTCCAAAGACTGCCTTGACGACAGCTGAAGAGAACATGAAAATTAGTCTTCAGGATGCAAGAGCTAAAAAAACCACAAGATAATATGATAAGAACGACTCACTTTTTGAATAAGACCAGTGGACATGCGTATAGTCTTCCCAAAGAAATAAATTTTTATACCTAGAATATAAAGCCTCTACAAGCTTGAACTTACTTCCAACCTGAAGATAGGTGAAAATAGAGCCTTTCTACTTTCTCCTTATGAAGTACAGAAAGTGGATTGTACGATCATTGTAGACACTTGAAACTCACTTATAAATATGAGTAAAGGTAAGTCAAAATGACATATCCATTGGGATGAAGTTGAAATGGAACTACCTTCAGATAAATCAAGAACCCGGCTATCCGCTGAGCCAAAGAGGGTGAAGCACCTATGAGGCAATGGGACAAGAATAATAAGTAATATACCCCTTGGGAGGAGAATGCACATTGTTTAGGAGTAGGAAAGAGAATATCACTCCTAGAGATACCTTAAACTGTAGTAACTAGCTTTAATTCCTTTGTAGTCAAAATTGAGATCTCTAACCCAATAGCATTAATGAGAAACTCTGATAATACATATTCTTGCATGAGCGTGTGTAGGACTGAGCCATCTAGAGTGATTCCCTATTCAGAAGGTCCGGGGATATGGAGGGTAGAGCCTTGGTTCCACGAAGTTGTAGTAGAGTGAGTCTGCCAACATCCTAACATCCTTATCTAATATTATAGATAAACTCATGCTTCGCTGTAAGAAGGTGGGAGTGCCCCCATCATAAAAAAAACTCTCTAATTTTTTTTTTGTGATCAGATATTCTGGTGAAGAGCAAGCCAAAATCCGAGCAAGGCGAAGCAAAAGGAGTGTAAAAAAATAAGTAAAAGACACTAAGTATGGAGGCTCACCTTGGTTTGTTCGGTAGTTGAAGCAAAAACAATCTTTCAAGATACAATATTCGGCATCGGACAATCTAAACGAAATGAAGAGGCATAAAAAATTCATGTGGAAGGCAAATGAATGGAAGGTGCGAAAATGGAGACCCATGGTTGGACTATATATTCACCGGACTGTTCCACCCAAATGACGTACCATCCATCCAAAGCCTTAAGAATATTTATTAACTTAATATTTCTTTGAGTTATAACACCAAGTGAAACCCACATTGTAACCCATAAGACAATCTTTGGGGAGAAATAGTTATGGGCATTTTTGCCCATATATTCATCAAGAAAGACGACGGATTTTCATATCAAAATTGAGTCAATAGTATAACGAGGTAAAACATCATATGAAGAGTGAGTTAATAGTAAAAGGAGACAAAGCTAAAGACTCTAGTCAAAGACTGAACATAGAGATATAAGCATGTTCCGGCATCATCCCCACTCTCCTGAGCTCCTTCATTGTTCGATTAAGATCAAACAATATTTGATACCCATATTACCAAACAAACTCTTCATGATCTATCTGAGTTATATACTCTTCCAACCGTCGATCACCATGAATCGAACCCTACCACCTCACTACTATAGGATGCCACAACAAGAAAAACAATTTTTTGTAGCATTCAAAAGGCGTCATTAATCATTTTTGGTGGCGTTTCGATAATCGTTACGGGAAAACATGCCACTGAAAATATATTTTTTGTTGAATTTTTTTAAATGCCATTGTAAATACTTTTATTGTAACGTTTTCTAAACGCCACATAAATATTTCTGTAGCACTTTAAAAACGCCAGAAAATAGCTTTTTGATGCTACTAATAAAATATCCAATTTTACCCCTGATTTACGGTTGCGTTTTTGATGCCAGTGCATGTATTTTTGTAGTGTTATTAAAACGCTACTAAAAATTATTGATTAATTTACTATATTTTTCATGTAATTATTTCATGCTAATAGTCTATTTTGTTTCTACAATACCAATCAATAATCATTCACATAATCATCATGTTCAAACAATTTAAAAAACAATTAATCATATAATCAATAGAATATGCATAACTGTTTCAATACAATAATTTTCTGAATAAATGACGAAACCCACATATAATAACCATTGATATACAAATTTACACATCTAGTATAAAGAAAATGTTATACCTAACTAGTACTTACAAATGAACACATGTGCCACTGTTCAAATGTTCCTGACCTATGGGCACAATTCCAGTTACCTAGATCCTCGTCGCATGAGCATATCAACCAAGCTTCAGTCTTGCATGGTTGCTATCTAGATCCATCTCACTGTTTGGCACTAGCATTCCTACTTCAGCATATTAGAATACCACTGCCTATCTGTGCATTTCACCATTGTGCATGAATCCGTACACACGCCAAGAACAAATGTGTGCTGCTATTGAAGCCACCTGTTCATTGCATTAAACTGTATTCCAACAGTACACTAAGTGATTTAAGCTCATCATCTTGGATCCAGTCTGTCATTAGAAGAATGGTTCGATATTTACATGAATATATTAGTTGACTGGGTTAATGTTCATGCTTGTTAATTATAAGTAGATTAGTTTGGGCTCTGTAGAAATAATATTTTGAGACATAGTTTGGGTTATTGTATGCTTGAAGGATTGCACTGTACTATTAGCATATTATAAAGTGCAATGTATAATTGCAGTCAGGAGAAACTTATTGTTAATCTAAGTAAGGTTGGTGCATGTAATGATTCAAGAACGTACCAAAATCACGACTCCTTATTGTGCAACCGGTTGAGTTGCTAGCAGAGTGCTCTATTTTCCATTGTTTTTTCTAGTCATGCTGGCAGCATCATCGTAAACATTGGGCACACGATATTAAGGAGAAAGCAATTATATCCATACATAGTTTTTCAAATAAGTATGATAAACATACCTGACTTTATAGATGTTCCATTGAATTCAGCATTGGACGATAGTTGTTGGCTGTTAGTAGCAAATGTACTCATGGTACTCACATTATTTTGAGTGGTGGAGATACCTGGAATTATTATTTTTGTTTAGAACCAAAAGATAATATATTTAGATTAATACACAAACAAAAAATGTAAAGGACAGAGCAAAACAATAATACATGGAATAGTTCCGAGTTGGGTAGCATCTATTTTCTTAGTTATCTTCCTAGCAATAAGGAATGCATCAGTGTTGTTCATGTCACATTGGATGGACGAAACTCGAAATCAAGTTCTTCTCTTTTTCTCGGCAGTGTTCAAATTGAGAGCATCATCTAGTGTTGTTTTCAAAACTAAAGCTGCTCTCAATAGATTTAAAGCCTGCAAAAAATGGAACAAAAAACTTAAATTGCGAAAAGCGCACTTGAACTTTTCCAAATATCAAGAAGCAATGAAATGGCATAGCATAGTACCTCCAGTTCAGTAATTGTAATGAACATCATGCATGTTGAGGCACAGAGACAAGTGACAAGTTCAGTACAGTGACACATATTCAGTTAAAGATAACGAACAAAACTTTTGTAGTTAATAGGGTACAAAATATTCCTACTTCATGTGGTTATAATTCCAGTTTCAAAATATATGTAGTATCTTCTTGGGCCCAACTGCAATTT
The DNA here is from genome assembly GCA_030737875.1 of Allium sativum. Taxonomy (NCBI): domain Eukaryota; kingdom Viridiplantae; phylum Streptophyta; class Magnoliopsida; order Asparagales; family Amaryllidaceae; genus Allium; species Allium sativum. Next base: position 159,389,889 of record CM060912.1, read on the forward strand.
AACATACACTAAAACATGTCTTAGAAAACTGGAGCCTAGATCAATATATCGTTCTTATGTGTATCATTTTCTTCTTTTGGTCAGTTGCCATATAAATTATGGACTAATGTTCTAGATCAGCATTAGAAGCAAGAATGTTGAACCAGTTTTCATCTTCACTAAACTTAAATATACCCTGTAGCCAAATATTGTCACTAACTAAGCTAAAAAGTAATTGATAAGATAGCCAAATATTTACAAACAATTACATATTTTGTAGTCTGACTTACCTTATACAGACAATAGTTCTAACCTTCTTTAGTTCACAATGATAATTAGAGTCTGACTTTAGTACTACTAGCCTCCATAAATTTATGCCAACTTTACACTTCCATCCAAATTTAGGAAAATTCAACACTTCAGGAGCTGATATTATACTATGTTTAATGGAAGTACTGCCAGAGAGTAACATTTGAAACTTAGAGCATCTCCAACAGACTTACGGGTCATAACATTTCGACCGATAAGATTCAGGGGAGGTTGGGGAGATTCTACCAGCAGGGGCGAGCCGATTTTATTGGCGCGCGCCGATAAAATCAGCTCGTAGCCACTGATTTTTAATATAAAATGGTATATATAAAAATTTCAACTTTCATGTATATAAAAATTTCAACTTTTCTATTTTAAAAATATGATCTTTCCTATATATAAAAATTTCAACTTTCATGTATATAAAAATTTCAACTTTTCTATTTTAAAAATATAATCTTTCCTATATATAAAAATATAATCTTTCTACTAATAAAAATCATAATGCTATATAAATAAAAGGGAAAGTCTATAAGGACACAAAATTTTGACACAAATGGTGACACAATTGATTTGCACCATTGGATTACCCCATGAATTACACCTCTCCACGTAAAGACAAAAAGATCCAACGGTTGAGGCTATGTGTCTCTCCCTTTGTGTCTAATTTTGTGTTCAAATAGCCACCCCCTAAATAAAAATCAAAACTTTATATAAGTAAATAAAAATTAAAACTTTATTAGTAGAAAGATTATATTTTTATATATAGGAAAGATTATATTTTTAAAATAGAAAAGTTGAAATTTTTATATACATGAAAGTTGAAATTTTTATATATACCATTTTAACAAGTGGTTATGATCAAAATAATTCAAATAGTATTTCGCATAACAATAAGCATACAGATACAACCCGCCATTAAAGATACAACAACTAATAATAGTACATGCCAACTAAAACATCAAAGCAAAGTACATGTTACACGTTCAATCTCAAGGGAGTCTCATTGCGTTCATTCGCAACTCTTCAACATTATTTTCGAGACGCCTAATCTCTCTTTCGAGTTCGTTTGCATATACTACTCCCCTTGGGCACAACGGTTCGTCAATCCATTTCGTGTAACTGCATCCATTTGGATAGGATGGACATTTCTGCATGCACCGACCAATATTGTCACCTTCTGCTCGAACCACAACTTCAACCGCATGACCGCAATAGCAAAGTACAGGATAAGATTCAACTTCATGTTCACATGATGGTACTCGATAGAACTCTACTTCTTTTTGTAGTTGAGCGAGACCTTGTTCGTTCGATAGTTGAACATGTGGTACTTGAACTTCTTGTGGTACTTGAACATGTCGTACTTGAACTTCTTATTCGTTCGATAGCTGCGTAAGTGTACAAATCAATAAAATAAATAATGATGTTACCAGTCACTGTTACGACTGTGCTTTATGTACTTCTCGACACTGTTTTTCCTGACGTAATACAGTAGGGAATTTTCTTTTCTTACTGTCTTGATGTGAGTGGTCACTGTTCCACTTTGCTGTACATGATGCGGTTTCCAAAGCAATAGGCAGCACTAATGCTCAAGTGAATGAGAACGACCCTATTTTTTAACTCCTTTGTGTGTTGAAATGTTTAATTTAAACGGGGATGACCCGAGTTGTTTGAGGGAGATAAGTTGTGAGCCAGTTGACAGAAATCCTTTTTGAAGAGGTCCATAATAGTGGATGAGCCCGACCCAAATCTTTAACTCCTTTTTGTATTGAAATGTTTTATTTAAACGGGGACAGCTCGAGTTTTTAATTATTTTGCAGTCATAAATATATATAATACTTTTTAACTTGCATACAAACTACATTCAATATAGAAAAATACAAAGATACATGCATGTAGTGGATGTTCGACACAACATACAACTACGATATAGTGCCACATGACGTTAAACACAATACAGGGAAATAAGACATAGTATGATATAGCTAGACCCTAGTTTCCGGATGCACGGGGAACCCATACAACATTTCAGCCTTTGCTACAACAATCACCCTTTCAAGACGACCTACCTCTGCTTGCATCTTTAGAGTGTACGTGACACCATTCTCCACCAGTGGTGGATCTATCCACAAGAAAAAATTAATGTTCCACCCTTTGTCGATTAAATGTAGTAGTGTACGCTTTGCAACCATAAAAGCGCCGACCTGCATTGCTTTGGCTTTTAGAAACAACCACATTACATTATACTCCGCAGTAGCAAAGTACTGAACAACTTGTTATGCTGGAGCTTGACCTATCTGGGTTCTCCCGAGCAATTACTTCCCTTAATCGAGCATTGTGGATTTTTTGAAGAGGTCCAATACGTTGGACGGCAACGTTCGGTTGCGCAACACTGAAGAGCTCAGACTCCACTTCTCCAGCTTCCACTGGATCACCCAATTGCGTTTCAAGCACAAACTCGACTGGTTGCTTATTTATTTCATACTGCTCGTACATTTGGACCATGGTTTCATCATCGTATTCCCAAGCAGACATGTAGAACTACTAGAAAAGTGGTAGGGAGAAAAAATAAATAATTTGACAGCCTTAGTCTTCGAGAGCGCTGGATTTAAAGGTAGAGGGCTAAGTGGTCGAAAAGGTTGACAAGTCCCTGGATTTCGTGTTTTGCTTTATTAAAGCAGTTCACATGTCAGGTTTGTAAAGGTTACAGCGTGTAGTAACATCAATTGTTTTACGGCAGAGGCAGAGCAACTCAACTGTTGAGGTCACAGTGTAGTCATGTCATATGTCTCGATGCTAGCAGCTCGAGTAATGATTACAGAGCTTTATCAACAATCATCTCCACTTATTTAAATAGTTCATACTTCGTCTCCTAACCATGACTATTTTTTGTGCTTTCTACATCAACCACGTCTTTAAGGTGAGAAACCACTAATCTTTTTTTTTCTATGTGTTCAAGTACTTCTTTGTATTAGACAATACGTTGTTTTGTTTCCGTGTATCTTAAATGGGCAATGGGGAAATCAGTGATGAACTAATGAATAAAATGTTTGATGAATACGAGCAGAACAAGGAGGAGGAGAAAGTGGGTGGATTGGTTCCGGATACACAAGTAGTTGAAGTTAATAAACCCGAAACATGTCCACGAAAAAAACACAGCGAGGCAAAGGGTTAACCATAATCGTCACAATCGAAGTAATGCTAGCTCCAGTGGTACTACAGCCGAATTCTCTCCTAAGGACTTACTTATACTCGTGAAATCCTATATCAAAGTTGATAAAAGAGAGTTTCTACTGATGCAAAATGGAGGACTTACCCATGAAGAATTTTGGTCCAAGATAACAAGATTACATAACAACCATCGTACATGCACTACTACACGAACGTCTACTGAAATTCATATGGCTCATCGGCAGTTCATTGAAGCTTGTGAATGATACCAGAAGATTATACAAACAGTTGAAGACGAAAACATATTTAAAATGACTAGGACAACTTTTTATTCTCGTTACCTTGTAGAGTACGACACTAAATTTGTTGGCCATGAGGCGTATAAACTACATTGTAGTTGGCTAACCCGATGATCCTTCGTTTACTTGTTGTTGAATCTTTTGTTTATTTGATGATCCTTCAAAAAAAAATGAAGTTCTTCTAATTTTTTACTTTAGTACACAGTATAGAACGATCAGACTAAGATACGAATAGCAAAATAAATAAAGCACACATTGCATTAATAAGATACCGGTTGCTACAATAGGAAATAAAACGTTACTACATCAACATAATAAGAGCAATTTCTAATACATATAGTGGTCAGTGATCTACTTATAACTGCGGAAACCTTGACGTTAAAATATGATGTTTCACTCCCATCCAAAATTCCATCTCCATCGTAGACATTCCAGTCAGATCTTTGTCCATGATAGCATTCTCTTCTTGTTCTTTCTTATATGCATCTTGTAACAACCCGAATTTTAATAACATTTTAAAACCATAAATCAAGGCGGAATTAATTTTTAAAACAAGAATCAAGGGAAACGGGTTATTCCATTGCGTTCATCTCGGAATTCTGCTTGAAATAGAGTCCGAGTTTGCGTAAAACGGATATCGTACGAAGAAGATATGGACGAACGAAGTTAGGCAGAAAAATCAGAAACGGGCCAGAATGCACTGGCGCACTTGGGAAGTGTGCCAGAACAAAATTGCACTGGCGCACTTGGGAAGTGCGCCCATGCAATTTTTCATTGGCGCACTTGGTAGGTGCGCCCAGGACGAGCAGAAACCTGCTTGGTCAGGCCCTGGCTGGCCTGGTCGGGTTCTGGTCAAATTTCTGAGCTCTGGTGTGTCACTAGGGCTGACTTGTCATTTTCTGATTGGCTTTTCTGGAGATGGATGGCCTTGATTTCTTCTAGCTTCATCGACGGCTCTAATTAGTTTGAAACCCTATATAAACAGCCTCCTAGCCTCATTCTCTTTACACCATTCTTCTCTAACCTTATGCTGCTCAAACTCTTGATGATCATGGCTTCTTCTTCTTCCTCTAAATTAAATCAATTAAATTAAAACGCGAAGATTATTTCTTGAAGACTACGTCTAGGAATTGGGGATTTGCTTCTACAATCAAAGCAAGATTCAGCGATTCAACAATTCAAATACAAATTTCTAGACTTGACTTCTGCATCTAAATTTCTTAGACCACGATCTGTAAGTTCCAGTTACTTTTAGATAAAAACTATAAATCTAATATGGGCATGTTAAATTGGAATTGATTTATGTATGATTCATATCTATTCTTTTTTTCTTCTTGGATCTTGACTATTGGGAATATTGTCTACGACGTTGAAACTATTGTTAATGGCATTAGACTATGACTACGCCTATGACTGTGAACATAAGACTATGACTATGCCTATGACTGTGAACATAAGACTACGCCTATGACTGTGAACATAAGACTATGCTTATGCCTATGACTGTGAACATAAGATTATGCCTATGCCTATGGCTGTGAATATAAGACTATTGCCTATAACTAAGACAAGGACAATTGTGGCTAATCACCTATGAGGTTATTGCCTAGGATTATGACTATGAAATTGGATCTAAGCTTGACTTTCTATTCAGACCTATTTTCTTTATTCTTGATTTTGGGATTTTTCCTTTTAAGTTAGATCTATCAATGTTCTCGAACCCAGATTATTATTCAAACCTTTTCATGTTCATAATGTTATCAGATCTATATGCCTGCGATGTTTTAATCAATTTATTCGGTTATGTCATGCCTTAAAAATAGATTGATAATAGAATAATGTTGATTATGTTATATGTGGAATTGAATGATATTGATCTATGCCTGTGGTTCTATTTTATTATCATGTTGAATTGGGAGTTAATGAATAAGTCTATTCATGTGTATATGAACTTGAAGTATAACCCGTTATGACAAGTTGTGTAGTTTATCATGTTATGCAAGTTTTAGGTTGTAAAATCATATCACATATGTGACCAAATGTTAGATCTACATGTTTATGTGTATATGTTAAACCTATGTCATATTTCAAGTTCACACTTATTCATATGCTCGTGATTGATTTGCAAGATCACATATATGTAAGTTGATTTAGTCTATGTTGCAAGTTCACATATATGTATGTTGATTTAGTCTACGTTGCAAGATTCACACGTATGATATTCATGTTGACTATTTTGCAAGTTCACACCTATGATGTTCATATTGACTATGCCGAAAATGCCAAGTTTACACCTATGTTATGTTTATGTTAATGAATTGCTTTATGCCAATTTTGCGTATGTTAAATTAGGCTAAGTTTTTAGCCTAATATTATATGTTAAAAAATCATGCGTACGAGAAATTAGGCTAAGATTGTTAGCCTAATATTTAGACGGGGTAACTTTGGGAAAAACTGGTAATCATACGAAGCTTGGCATGGAACTTGCCTTGAAACTTGACAAGAACTTGACATGAAACTTGCCTTGAAAACTTGACATGAACTTGACATGAATCTTGAACATGGACATGACACTAGAATGAACTTGAAAATGGCCAACTCGAGGTTGGGTTGAGTTTGCAATGTAAACCTGCCCGGAACCGCCCGGCAAATCTAGTGACTGCAAACAATAGGATCCAATGTGAGTAGTTGGTCATATCGCGCTTGAAACCCGAGGTTAGACTGAGTTGTGGTGTAAATCTGCCCTGAACCGCCCGGCATATCCAGTGACCACAACAACAGGTCTAATGTGAGAGGTTGGGGTGCATTAATGAATTAATGTCACATGATAGGGTTAAGTCATGAACATGAAAGACAACACTTAACCAACTTGAGACATGATTGGTAGGGTTAGGTCATGAACTTGAACAACAACACCTAACCAACTTGACACGTGAATTGTAGGGCTAAGTCACGAACTTAAATGACAGCACTTAGCCAATTTGACATGCTAGACTGATAAGGGTTAAGTCTCGAATTTAAATGACAACACTTAACCTGTTGGACGGAAACCCTAGTTACGCGGTCCATTTCAGCAGTAACCCATTAGATGTATCATGGTACCCTAGAATTAGGCAGGGTGGGGCACGATTACTGGGCTGATTGTAAGCGACCAGAACGACGGTTGTGTTGGTGCGCCAGTGTAGGTTCAGGCGGGCTATGGTCGTGCATGTGGTCCGGAGTTGAAAAAGCAGGCATTGGGCATCAGTAGGTTTATCTGTGCATTCTTGATTCGTGTCGGTGGTTGGCACCCTAGGGCTTGATACACCCTATGGTGGACCTAGCGCAGGTGACTACATTCGTGATAGGGCCGTATGACACAGACACACGACGAGCTAGAACTTGTAGGGAGCCGATCAACTAGTGGATCGTTTCGTTGGACCTAGAAACGGGTCATTTCATGATATTGGGCCAAGGGATTATTTCATGATTTATATAAGACATGGGTTTGGGTTTCTAGTACAGTTGATGCAGCGAACCTTGAATATGTGATGCTATACTTGATTTATACTTGATTCATCATGTTATCTTAGTCTATCTTGCCCATCTTGACAGCATCCTTATGTTTACTTTCAGTTTATACATGTCATGTTACCTTTATCTGTTTTTATGCTGAAAGTCACTTGGACTTAGCAGTCTTTATGACTGACCCATTTTCTTTCGCCTCTTTTTCTTCCGTTCCCTCCCCCCCAAGGTTCTCAAGGAGGAAACTCTAGCACTTTGCTTGGATTTCGCTTGCTTTTGATTAAGCTCATGTACGGTTTGATCTTGGGCTATGCTATGGCTGCATTTTCTGCTACCTTTGGGGAATTAAGCTACTTTTGATGTTTTAAGTTTATGCTTCTTTGTTTACGCAAGACAGAATTTGTTGTAATGGAAAATAATGACTTTGGCTATTTGGTACTTTGAATGAAAAAAGCTTTGACTATTTTGAAAGTAATGAAATTTATCTTTTGGCTCTTCCGCTGTTTTATTTATGTTCTGTCTTGTAATATTTCTGTATTTGTTTACCTCGATAACGCTCCTCTAAAACTAGTGCATTCCCTTTGTGAGTGACCCTAGCGGAGGTGGGGTGTTACATTTGGTATCAGAGCAGAAGGTTACCAGACTGGGCAAAAGTTTTTAGAAAACCCTCTAAAACTATTTTCAAAACCGTTTACAAAGAAGCATTTTTCAAGAAAAGACTAGTTTTATTTAAAGGCTATTCCCCAAAAGCCATTAGCACTATCCTTTGTTTCCTCGTTTGAATCTCTTTTCCTTTCTTTTCTCCATCTGTAGTCGTAGTAGTTTTTACCTACGGCTAATCTTCTTTCTAGCTTCGTAGAGGGTTTTACGTACGATGGAGATAGTTTCCGTGAGGCTTGTTAACGTGATAAGTTAAGGCGGATGAGTCTCAGAACGAGAAGAAAGACTTCCAGAAAGGAGGCAGGAACAACAACAACAACAACAATAAGGATAACAAGATACGTGAGAAAATAAAATGCCACTTCTGTGGTATTGAGGGGCATATATTCCAGGATTGTAGAAAGAAGAAGACGAAGATGGGAGCATGCTTCCAGTGTGGTGATACTAGACATGTCAGCAAGAACTGCCCTAAGAAGCAAGGGCAAGGCCCGCAAGCAGGACCTTTTGGGGGTAAATCTTTAGCTTCTTCTCCTAGGTGCTTTGTTTTATCTTGCTTATCTTCTCAATCCTATCTTAAGAACCTTAGGTAGAACCCTTTTGGATGTAAACATGTGATTGAAACATGTTATGGTTGATGTTTGCAAGTGGTTGCAAGTGGTCGCAAGTGGTTGCTCGTGGTTGCATAACACACATTAGGCACTAGATCGGCTCAGACACATTTTCATATTGCATATGCATGAGTGTTTATACTTGTTTATCGATGAAATTGAATGTGTTATCATGTAGATATTGCATATGGATGGATGTTTGTGCACACATATAGTGTTTATGTGACTAGGAATATTTGCATACATGTTGGATTCATGGCACTAATCATATGCTGCATTAGGAAGATCAATCAGGCCTGATCATTTGCATTAGATAAGGAACATATACACACACTTTCTGCATATGTTCATATAGCATTAGAAATCGTTTAAGGACAATGGTTGCTTGTGGATGATGTTTTGAGTAGATGGATGATTAGATGATAGGATGCATTCTTCTTAACTTGAAGATTTCAGGGATGAAATCCTTTAAGGAGGGAGAATGTAACAATCCAAATTTTAATAACATGTTAAACCATAAATCAAGACAGAATTAATTTTTAAAATAAGAATCAAGGGAAACGAGTTACGCCATTGCGTTCGTCTCGGAATTCAGCTTGAAATAGAGTCCGAGTTTGCGTAAAACAGATACCGTATGAAGAAGATATGGACGAATGAAGTTAGGCAGAAAAACCATAAACTGGCCAGAATGCACTGGCGCACTTGGGAAGTGCGCCAGAACAAAATTGCACTGGCACACTTGGGAAGTGCGCCCATGCAATTTTGCGTTGGCGCACTTGGCAGATGCGCCCAGGACGAGCAGAAACCTGTTTGGTCAGGCCATGGTTGGCCTGGTCGGGTTCTGGTCGAATTTCTGAGCTCTGGTGTGTCACTAGGGCTGACTTGTCATTTTCTGATTGGCTTTTCTTCAGATGGATGGCCTTGATTTCTTCTAGCTTCAGCGACGGCTCTAATTAGTTTGAAACCCTATATAAACAGCCTCCTAGCCTCATTCTCTTTACACCATTCTTCTCTAACCTTATGCTGCTCAAACTCTTGATGATCATGGCTTCTTCTTCTTCCTCTAAATTAAATCAATTAAATTAAAACGCGAAGATTATTTCTTGAAGACTACGGCTATGAATTGGGGATTTGCTTCTACAATCAAAGCAAGATTTAGCGATTCAACAATTCAAAGACAAATTTCTGGACTTGACTTCTGCATCTAAATTTCTTAGACCACGATCTGTAAGTTCCAGTTACTTTTAGATAAAAACTATAAATCTAATATGGGCATGTTAAATTGGAATTGATTTATGTATGATTCATATCTATTCTTGTTTTCTTCTTGGATCTTGACTATTGGGAATATTGTCTACGACGTTGAAACTATTGTTAATGGCATAAGACTATGACTACGCCTATGACTGTGAACATAAGACTATGACTATGCCTATGACTGTGAACATAAGACTATGCCTATGACTGTGAACATAAGACTATGCCTATGACTGTAAACATAATATTATGCCTATGCCTATGGCTGTGAATATAAGACTATTGCATATAACTATGACAAGGACAATTGTGGCTAATCACCTATGAGGTTATTGCCTAGGATTATGACTATGAAATTGGATTTAAGCTTGACGTTCTATTTAGACCTATTTTCTTTATTCTTGATTTTGGGATTTTTCTATTTAAGTTAGATCTATCAATGTTCTCGAACCTAGATTATTATTCAAACCTTTTCATGTTCATAATGTTAGCAGATCTATATGCCTGCGATGTTTTAATCAATTTATTCAGTTATTTCATGCCTTAAAAATAGATTGATAATAGAATAATGTTGATTATGTTATATGTGGAATTGAATGATATTGATCTATGCCTGTGGTTCTATTTTATTATCATGTTGAATTGGGAGTTAATGAATAAGTCTATTCATGTGTATATGAACTTGAAGTATAACCCGTTATGACAAGTTGTGTAGTTTATCATGTTATGCAAGTTTTAGGTTGTAAAATCATATCACATATGTGACCAAATGTTAGATCTACATGTTTATGTGTATATGTTAAACCTATGTCATATTTCAAGTTCACACTTATTCATATGCTCGTGATTGATTTGCAAGATCACATATATGTAAGTTGATTTAGTCTATGTTGCAAGTTCACATATATGTATGTTGATTTAGTCTACGTTGCTAGATTCACACCTATGATATTCATGTTGACTATTTTGCAAGTTCACATCTATGATGTTCATATTGACTATGCCGAAAATGCCAAGTTTACACCTATGTCATGTTTATGTTAATGAATTGCTTTATGCCAATTTTGCGTATGTTAAATTAGGCTAAGTTTTTAGCCTAATATTATATGTCCAAAAATCATGCGGACGAGAAATTAGGCTAAGATTGTTAGCCTAATATTTAGACGGGGTAACGTTGGAAAAAATTGGTAATCATAGGAAGCTTGGCATGAAACTTGCCTTGAAACTTGACAAGAACTTGACATGAAACTTGCCTTGAAAACTTGACACGAACTTGACATGAATCTTGAACATGGACATGACACTAGAATGTACTTGAAAATGGCCAACTCGAGGTTGGGTTGAGTTTGCCGTGTAAATCTGCCCGGAACCGCCCGACAAATCCAGTGACTGCAAACAGTAGGATCCAATGTGAGTAGTTGGTCATATCGCGCTTGAAACCCGAGGTTAGACTGAGTTGTGGTGTAAATCTGCCCGGAACCGCCCGGCATATCTAATGACCACAACAACAGGTCTAATGTGAGAGGTTGGGGTGCATTAATGGATTAATGCCACATGATAGGGTTAAGTCATGAACATGAAAGACAACACTTAACCAACTTGAGACATGATTGGTAGGGTTAGGTCATGAACTTGAACGACAACACCAAACCAACTTGACACGTGAATTTTAGGGCTAAGTCACGAACTTAAATGACAGCACTTAGCCAATTTGACATGCTAGAGTGATAAGGGTTAAGTCTCGAATTTAAATGACAACACTTAACCTGCTGAACGGAAACCCTAGTTACGCGGTCCATTTCAGCAGTAACCCACTAGATGTATCATGGTACCCTGGAACTAGGCAGGGTGGGGCACGATTACTGGGCTGATTGTAAGCGACCAGAACGACGACTGTGTTGGTGCGCCAGTGTAGGTTCAGGCGGGCTATGGTCGTGCACGTGATCCGTAGTTGAAAAAGCAGGCATTGGGCATCAGTAGGTTTATCTGTGCATTCTTGATTCGTGCCAGTGGTTGGCACCCTAGGGCTTGATACATCCTTTGGTGGACCTAGCACATGTGACTACATTCATGGTAGGGCCGTATGACACAGACACACGAGGAGCTAGAACTTGTAGGGAGCCGATCGACTAGTGGATCGTTTCGTTGGACCTAGAAATGGGTCATTTCATGATATTGGGCCAAGGGATTATTTCATGATTTATATAAGACATGGGCTTGGGTTTCTAGTACAGTTGATGCAGCGAACTTTGAATAGTGATGCTATACTTGATTTATACTTGATTAATCATGTTATCTTAGTCTATCTTGCCCATCTTGACAGCATCCTTATGTTTACTTTCAGTTTATACATGTCATGTTACCTTTATCTGTTTTTATGATGAAAGTCACTTGGACTTACCAGTCTTTATGACTGACCCGTTTTCTTTCGCCTCTTTTTCTTTCGTCCCCCCCCCCCCCCAGGTTCTCAGGGAGGAAACTCTAGCACTTAGCTTGGATTTTGCTTGCTTTTGATTCAGCTCATGTACGGTTTGATCTTGGGCTATGCTATGGCTGCATTTTCTGCTACCTTTGGGGAATTAAGCTACTTTTGATGTTTTAAATTTATGCTTCTTTGTTTATGCAAGATAGAATTTGTTGTAATGGAAAATAATGACTTTGGCTATTTGGTACTTTCAATGAAAAAGGCTTTGACTATTTTGAAAGTAATGAAATTTATCTTTTGATTCTTCCGCTGTTTTATTTATGTTCTGTCTTGTAATATTTCTGTATTTGTTTACCTTGATAACGCTCCTCCAAAACTAGTGCATTCCCTTTGTGAGTGACCCTAGCGGAGGTGGGGTGTTACACATCTTGCTCTTTCTTATACGCATCTTGCTCTTTCTTGTGTGCTAAGTCATCCGAAAGAATTTGTAGCTTCTTCTCTTCCACGTCAGCAATCCTTTTCAAAACTTTTGTTCTTTCCTTAGCTTCTACAAGTCTTTTTCCGCTCTACGACTGTGTTTCACTTTTGATTCAAACTCAACCGTTGTTTTGCCCCTTCTTTTCGCCGCTTTAGCTCCCTCAGGTCTAAATCTTCGTCAATCATGGCATTGAACTCATCAAGTAGGTTTTCCCCTTCACATTGAGAAATATTAGCGGTTGACCCGCTTGGACTAGAAGATTACCCAGATTTTGAACTTTTTCTTGCCTTTGCTAGCCCTTTGAACATCGCGGAGGCTCTTAGCAAGTCCCGAGTTCCACTTTGGTTGACTAGTAAGCAGATCATAACAATGCATAAACTGGTAATAGTGTGGCCTTTTCGTCTCATTTTCTCTAGGAAAAAGCTTCTTGAACTCCTCGTTTGCCAGTCGTTTCTAATTACAAAAAAAATATGTATCAAAAAAACATGCTAACAACCATTAACGTAAGTACAAATAAAAATATACCAGATTGTCTCCCCCCCCCATATGCCGCTTGGATTCTCTATCTTTAAGTTGTACACTTGTGACTCATAATATTGAGTTTGACGGTTATTTTCCCAAATGAATCGCCGATAACGTCCCTAGGCATTCAGGATGCTTCTAAACAAAGGCGTTCTTAACTTTTTTTTTCCAAAACATGACGACTGTTTGGTCATTCCCCATTGCTGAATCTTGCAAGAAATGACAATAGATGTTACATAGATCAATGTCCTCTTCGTCTGTCCACGGACTGGTTCCTTGCCTGCTTAACGAAGTTTCAAAGAAATTGCTCGTGCTGCCTTGAGAAAACTGCCTTTCATCTACCGTCGGATGTGAAAAATCTCCGAGTGGTGAAGACATTATATAGCAAGAGTTTGTTTAGAGTAATGCGAGGTAGAAAGAAATTGTGAATATGTTGTGATGTACAATGGTGAAACGGAACCATTTTATAACTGGAAATATAGCTTGAAAAGTTTTGACCGTTTTATGGTCGTTGGGAAACAAAACCCTAAGAGAGCCATTGGGAATGTTGGGGGAATGACGAGCCGATTTTATCGGCTCGCCGTATTCTGAATTGGCCCCGTAATATTCCCCTGAATATTCAGGAGTACAAGGACTGTTGGCTATCCAATTCATGATTCAGAACATGAATTGGGTAGCTGTTAAAGATGCTCTTAGAACTGGTCATGTAATTCACACAACTACAAATAAAAACCAAAGGTGACAAATGGAGCACTAGGTTCAAGGTAACACAAACAACTTATGTTGAGGTTCTCATTGCTACAACTAGTACCAAAATTAGGATGATATTGAGTATGATTTTATGTAAATTTCATCAATTAAATAAAACATTTGCACCTCAACAACATATCAATATCGTCTAGTTACAGAGAAGATTAAACTATACAGGTAAGTTTGGATAGCTGATTACGGATATTGCATTCAAAGTTCAAAAGAATATTTAAAGCATGCATAGATAATGGTGATGTTGATGCTTATTAGCTTCTATTAGTTAGTTAGGCAATAAAATTCACACAGGAAGCTAGTAATTAATATCAGTGCATTAAAGGTCAATAGTAAAATGGCTAGAAGAAACCAACTACTAATTATTAAACAAGTAAAGTCAGAGATGCAATAATATGACAAACTGGGCATTCCATGAACTCTTGGCATACCTCTCCGAAGCAATTGTTATTTCTGCATCATGCTCACACCATCTAGAGGGCGTACAAGGCGTTCGAATTGCAAGATCAAATCCTTTACTGACTCTGCCAATATAAATAAGAATGACAGTTAGAAGTTTAGAACTATAGTAATGTAAAGGGGTATCATTTTAAGTCAAGGTATCACATTTTCGGAACAATAACTCGGGTTCCTTCAAGGTGTTGTCTTGTAAATGAAATCAGTCTACTGTAGAAGTATACAAGGAAATAAGTTATTTCATAATAAAATAAAAAAAAGAAAATATTGACTGGTATGTACGTATAGCCAGATACCCCTCAAATGTTGTGCTCTCACAAGTAGTAGCTACCCAGAAATTCTACCCAACAATATCATGCAATTCAGAGCATGACCTTGCATTATTTATCTGTATATGACATAACAGGAGTAGCTGTTAGAAAAAGGCATTTCAAGAGAACATTGCCACTACCCTATACAGAGCAGCCATTTCACTATATTTTTCCTAATAATGATTAAGATATGTTGATTATGAATTCTATAGTCGAAAGTATGCATATGAAAATTACTAGTGATTTACACATAATATATTTTTCCATTTGAGCATAACAAAATTCAACAGGTTTTGACAGTACAACATTTTATGCCAGCAAAATAATGGCCATAACTCATCTATCAGTAAAACTGGATATAAAGGTTAGAAAAATCAAATACTCTATATACCAGCGTAGTATTCTAAGAACATATAACTCACTCGTTAGCTTTATTTACTAAATATGATCGATGCTAATAAGCCTGAATGCATAAATCAAGCAATAGTTAATTATGGAATCTTAATTTTCTATTTTTGAGATGTACTTTGAAATTATTCTAAGTAAACGATAACTTGTAATGGGAAGGACTATAACATTAACAGAGCCACTTTCTACCTTCGTCTCTTTCATTTCATCTTGACATACTGCATTATTTTGAGTATAAAAAGTTAAACATAAAACATAGATAACCAAAAACTAAGTGGTATATTATTAAACATAAAACAGAGATGGCCATATTAAAAATATAAGTTGAAAAGTGTTTATATACAATTACTTTTGGCCATATCAAGGCATATGCCCTTTTTTTATTTTTATTTTTTTTAGTTACAAACATAAAATTTATAAAGTACTTATATGTTTATACAACTACAAACTTATAGAATTTGTTTACACATCTACAAACCCAACAAATTCATTATAGTACAAAAAGAAAACATGCATGCTAGTAGTAAAAGGTCAGTTCTAAGCATGTAGAATTGGTAAGTGGAAATTCAAAGCCATATCGCAAACCATGTGACTACATCCACATTGCCGAATCAAAAGATTCAAAATACAAATTTGGATAGCTCCAAAATATAAGTCATAATTGCCCAGAAGTTGGCTTTCAATTTATTTATGTCTTTTTAACAGAATTCCATGATTTCAACATTATTCAGAAGAAGAAAAAGTAATTAAATAGAAATTTTACCTCTCATTTGCATTGAATCTGGACCCTAAATAGAAAGCAACAGATAAAAGCCAAAAGTCACTATGGACCGCAACAAGGGACAACCAGTCCCTTCGATTCATCCCATCCCTTGCAAAATTAATACCCAGTGCCGGCTCAGGCAGCTCTGGAGGGACTTCCACTGTTGGAAAAGTTACCTCCCAAGTCGAATCAGGATTTCCATACAAGCATAAATTCTCTTTGTTTGTCAATAGTACTATTCAAATTTAAATACCTAAAAATTTATCTTGTAATACAATGCTTCGAATACAGAAAATTTCTTAACTATCACCTTTTCAGAACATAAGAAGAATACTTTCTTTTAAATGCATATGTTATCCTAGATAAGCTGTACTAGCGAGCACAATGTTCAGATCCAAAAATATCATCCTGAGTATTATCAGAAAACGCGAATCCTCGGCTTTATTTTTAGATTGAATTAAATAAAAGTTTTATCCGATAAAAAAAGCTGTAGTTTGATGGCGATTAACCCATGCTAGATTTTAACCCAAAACCGCAGATCTGAAGAGAATTACTTAAATAGATTTTAACTAAAAACGAAGAACTAAAGTGGTAGGAAGGAAAAACAAAAACGAATTCGTAGCAGATCTGAAGTGACAAGACGAAGAAGTAAAGTGGTAGGAAGGAAAAAACAAATTAAAACTGATTTTACCTCTGAATTTGTTGGGTAGGCTAAGTAAGGGTTCGTCAAGTTCGGAAGGCGAAGAGGAGTAGCCGATCTGGAAAAAAATTGAAAATAAAAGGTAGTCTTGAGCATGGATCTTTGCTTGTGGGGGGAAGAAGGAAGGCGTACTCGCAGATCTGAAGAAAGAAAGGAGCAAGAAGAGGAGTAGCGGATTTGAGAAATGGTGAGAAACAGGTGGGCACGTTTATTTTGGACCACGCATACTTATTTTTATGAGGGGGAATATGAAATATTTGTTGCCGCGTTTATATTGTTAGTGAAAACAACTTTGCTTGCATTTGCGAATAAACGCCAATGATTTTTGCAACGAAAATCATTTTTTTTTTTTTAGTGTGCCAAACGAAGTTGCCCAGTCTACCACCGGTCCATGCATTCTGATCGAGCTTGGTGATCAGGTTGCCTAAAGCATATAAGGAATAAGATCAGCATATTCTCACGTATATTACAGATTCCATATATTATTTCTTCCGGGCAAGTTAAATAAGATATTTTAATAATGCACTCACTTAATAACTTCATTTAATGATCCCCATAAATATTCAATCAAATTGAAATTCGGGGATCTATAAACATCCAGGTTTCATAAACAACAAATTAAAGCATACAGATCCATATATTTTTATATACAAGTCTTTATATCCAAAACATTCGAGGGTTATAGAAAAAGAAATCAATAAAAGAAAAAAAGCGAACGAAAATACCAAAAGGTCAGGGTTTTTTGCCAGGAAATGTGACAAAAAACAATTCTACGACTGAATTAAATGAATGAAAAAAAAAAAAAAAAAAAAAAAAAAAAAAAAAAAACCAGCAACCATCTCCCTTGAATTTAGGTAAATCTCTGACATCTCTGACGCCACTTTTACGGGCCTTCTAGCAAGACTCAAAAGTGAACATACGGTCGTTATGGTTGAACCACTCAAAATTCATGTTCTCACATTTAATGCACGTTACGTGTCTTAAATGCTTTTCTAAAAATAATTAATTCAAAGTACTCGTCCAATTTTTGTGCACACGTTAACGAACCAAGAGGTTTTTTATATCAACAAAATAAGGCATACTATTAACATAAGCATTAACAAAGTCAGAATCCGTACAAAACATTTTTATATTTTTGCCACTATCAAAATTCCAATAATATACTAATTTTAGTAGTTTTATATATTGATAAATTTCATTATCAGTCAATAATTATGCGGTAAACATTTTAAAAGCGGTTACAGTAAAGTATTAATAGCCCTTTTCTGTCTTAATTATCAATATTATCGGTTCTCTCCTCCAATTTTTTTATTGGTAAATTCTATTCAGACCCAAAAAATAACTAAGCAGCTCCCCCTTTTTAGTTTAAAATTTCGTTGGACAGAAATACCCTTCGCTGAATATATTTTTTTTACACGTTTTCGTCAACCACGCAGTGCGGGTGTGGGGATTGTGGTCCAACCACGCACTTGGCCTACGAGGTTGGTAGCATTACCTCGTAGGGCCCCTACGAGGTTAGTAGCATTACCTCGTAGAGTCTCTACGAGGTAATCTACATAACCTAGTAGTGACTCTACGAGGTAAAGGGTATTTTGGTCATGTGAAAGATTTAAAAAAAAAAAAAAAAGGGCTACTCAGCAATTTTTCGGGTCTGAATAGAATTTGCCTTTTTTTTTTTTACCCATGCAAATCAAAGTTAACGCAAGTTCTACTTATAGAATACGTAATAACAGTGATGTTTTACTGATGATAATAAATGAATGTAATAATAATAATAATGTAATTAAAAATAACGCAACAAAATAAAATGCGTGGAATATATGCCCAGATACAAAGAATACAAAGAACGCAAATACATAGCATCCGCTCCCATTCAAGTGTCCGCTCCTTTAATTCCAATCGTTGCAACGGCCATCCAATCATAACCTTTCGTTTTCAGACCTTTTAAATATTTATCTCTGTCATCCATTATTTTACTCCCAAAACTTGCATCCCAGGTTTCCCAAATCTTATCAATATATTCTGGAATTCAAATTGTTCCACTTCAGAACCAGCGTCCATCTACAATTTGCCTGATCATGAACAATATCCAGATTATGTTACTGTTATTTTTCATCATCGGTTATCCTTCTGTAACTCTAAGCCTATGGTGGTCTTCTCCTTCGTCATCATCAGAACCCATTAGTCCAAATGAAGAAACAACTAACACCCAATTTTCTCTACAAAGCTACATAGGTTCTGAGCGAACCGAAATAGTGGACGAGGCGAAGAAAAAAATGTCTGTTCCGGACACGTGTTGGCACAAAGCATACAAGGCTCTGTTTCAGAGTTGTTCGGAGATAATGAGGAATGAAGAAAAGAAGAAGAGATTGGCATGGATGTTGACTGAATGTTTTCAAATTGGTTCGGGTAGGCCTAAGCTTCCTAAGTGCAATGATGACAGTTCCATGCTTTCGTGTTCCAAGAGATTGAATGACGGCGAACACAAGGTTTTTCTGGAGTTTTTCATGGAGACTAACAATATTTGCCATCAGTTGCAGTAAGTTTCTAGTGTTAGTGCGTTTTCATATATGTTTAGAAGATTCATTATTTTATGAATGTGAATGTATGATGTTTACTTGTTATGATTGTACTAGGAGTGAGTCATTCAAGCATGAAACCGAGAGACTGGTAAACGAGCTGAAGGAATCGGCGCACTTAGCAGAGGATAAGTTAGAAAAAATCAATGATAAATCAAGCCAGTTATTGGAGGATTCAAACCGAATGCATGATTCATTAACTACACTACAAGAAGAAACCAATCAGATAGCACAATCATCAAAAGATGTAGAGACACAGATACATGATGTACTAGAAAGTTCCAGAGCAATATTTGAACAGTCAAAGGATATAGCAAGGTCACAAGTAGAATTGAAAGAAGCGCAAGCGGAGATGAATGATGTAGTCCAAATAAGTATGGTTACGCTGAAGGAATCGCAGAAGAATTTAGGTGAAGGAATGGAGAATTTGATGAAGGAAACTGAGAATATTGGAAGTGAAGTTAAAGTTATAGGCGAATCAATGGTTAATAAAATGCAAGAACTGCAGAATACAGCGAATAGTATTGAGAATGTGGCGAGCAATTCATTGGAGAAACAAGTAGAACTTCTTGGTGGGCAAAATGTTGCAATAGAAGGGCTTGATATGCTTAAAAAATCGCAGTCTGAAGCTTTGCTGGAAAGCAGGTAATTTCTTTTAGTATGCCCTGAACATTGAATCGTAATTAGACATGCTTTACTACGGACAATATTGCTGAGATGGTTAAAAATTTGGTTGAAGATTGCTGAATCTATAACATAAAAATAGTACATTCTGTTTTGGGCAGAAAGAAAATTTTGTGAATTTTAATGGTATGCACCTTTATAAAATCGTATGATATATACTGCAATGATAATAATAAATAAAAAATATACACAAGATTTTATCCATAAATTTATGTTAATTTCTTAAATTTATAAAGGGACATGTTAGAAAGATTTTCAGAGTATGGTCATAGACAACATGAGGAACTTCTACAAAGACAAGCACAAATTCAAAGCACACATGATCGCTTGCGTGAATCTTCTCAAGCAATATTGAACGCTCAGGTTAGTATGACATATGTATAGAATATTTTACCCGTTTCTTTATTTCGATACATTTAACATAAAATGCTAATTTAGTTTGTATAATAAAATCGCAGAGAGAGTTTGAGCTGAAACAAGCAGACATTTTTAGCATGATCGAAAAGCTCTATTCGTTGTACAAAGCTATTTTAGATGAGTCTCGATTCATCAAAGCATTCTTCTTTTATGCCTGCATGAGTTTTATCTTGTACATGCTCACAAGTACAAACCATACTTTTCGAATCAGAGTTCATCTCTACTTAGGTAAGTACAAAACAAAATCTTGTATCATATTTTAAAACGTGAAACTGATATTAATTTTGTTTACATTATACATGTATCTATATTGGCAGGTCTTATAATGTTTTTGCTCATCGAATTGGCAATTATTAAACTGAGAAACGCAGATGATATGATAAATAAAGTATGGGTTGGAAGATATGTCTTTTTAGCTGGAGCTTTTATTCAAATTTTACATGCTATTTTTACCTACAGGTAATAATTTACATTATTTACATGGATTCTAGTTTAAAATGCTCTCCTATTTACTTACCGATTCTTAACTGCAGAGATATTGAGAAATACAACAATCAGTTGTTGCAAACGCTGATGGAAAAAGTTTGCACCCTGGAGAAGAAAGCAGGTGCGTATATTAGTTTACATTTATGTGTTTGTGTGTACGTATGATACTTAAGAAATAGATATGAAATGATGCAATGATAAATGTTATGTCTTCTTAAAATATAGGAACAATGCCATTGCAATATGAGTCTGATACAGATGATGATAGACTAAGCGAATATTCATGGATTGAAGATGAACTACCAGAAGACGTAGATATAAAAGAAGATCCTGATTACTGTTTTGAAGAAACTATGGAGAGTTCGAATAAAACCGCAGTAGTTTCCAAAGCTTACAACCTTCGGACTCGTAACAAGTAGAGTGATTGTATCGACATGTAATATAATAAATTTTCTACATGAGTAGCATTCGAGTGTGTTTGTGTAATTTCCATAATATAGGAATGATGACATTACAATATGAGTCTGATTTTGAAGTTATATAATAAATTATTGTGTATCTTTGTGTTGTGTGCATCAGGTTCAGAATATGTGTGCATCCGTCACACTTAAAAAACCGAAGTATCGACATGAAATTTGGGATAAATGTAAACTGAAAAACGATAATACTATGGCGGAAACAATATGAACCACGCGATTTTACAACACTCCACTGATATTCGCTATATAATTATCGTTATGCCCTTCGTATTTCTTTTTTCTCCACTGCTACGTACATTCTCACCGATTTTCAAGCCAGTCGAAAAAAGAGGATTCGATAATTCTTGAAAGCCCGAAAAACAAGTGCGAGAAGTATGTCAGAAATATATGGACCATAGGATTAGAACGTGGGATAATACACCCATGAATTACACTCGTTGGATCCTAAATTCGTGCAATTTAACAAAAAAAATCCTTCGGGCTTTCTAGCAGCATCCAAGAGGATTTGAGCTTATGTTTGACCATAATTGTCAAGTATTTGTTAAATTTATTTATGGTTTGGTAGCAAAATTTCATGCACACACGGTGTGTGTGTGACACAGACATATGCGTGTCTGTATATCTATGTGTCTGTGTGCATATCTATCATCAAAAGTGGCAGTTAAACTAATGCAGCATTCATCAATTGAAAAGGACCAAAAACAATAAAACAATGTCAAAATAATTTATGAGTTCTTCAACTAGATACAGCTCTTTTACATTAAATTTTTGTATGGGTCTTTCCCTTGACCAATACTAGTCTCCTGAAGCAGTTGGAACCCTCTGTGACGACATGTATATCAAATAAAACCAATCTACCACCCCCAATATACTACAAATTTACATTATAATTTAATCATCCATCTCAAGTACAAAAATAATCAAAAAGATCGTTTCAAACCCTTAAAATCCATGACGTCTACACACTCAAACTTACCTCTAAAACCATTCATCAACTTAAGCAATTCAGTTGCTTTTTCCTTGGTCTTCAGACCACATCCTACTTGTAACAGCAACAATATTTTCTGAAAACCCCCTACTTCCATTGCCTCTTTCACAACCTCCCCTCCTCTACTGCCTTTACTCAACTTCCATAACACTGAGATCACAAACTCTGTTGACATATCCGAAACCCTAAACATCTTCTTCACTAACACCGCCACACACAATGCATGACTACACGCTTCTTCTCTCCCTTTCTCGGCACTACATACTGCATCCAGCGCAATCAACCCTTTTTCACACATGCTTTTATCCGCATCCACAATAAGTTCAATGATCATATGAACAAACCCTGATTCTACAAATTTTATGCCAATATTTTTGTTGAATGATATCATGTAGTAGGATACTATCAATGCCATCTTTGTTGCTTTTGTAGAAACTTTAGCTTCTACAACTTTAACTATTTCTTCCACTAGTCCATGTGTATCATTTGCAGCATTAGCTACATGTCTAAGGTTAGAAAGAACTTCTTTGAGCACTTCAATAGCACTGATTCTTGAATTCAAATCTCCGAACTTCAAAACTGAAGTGATGTTGTATAGAGACTCCCTTGAAGCAAGATAAGTACAAGCGTCGTATGTAAGAGGCAAAAAGCACACCATAGTAGATAAGATCTCTTGTAGAAGGTCCAGGCTAGAACTAGAAACTTCAGTAAACAATTTACTCAATACACATGCAGTGCCAACTAAAACGAAGCACTTCTTATTCTTTTCACTCTCCTTGGCCAGTGCACGAACTTTATGAACCATGCTTAGTTTTTTGTGGGTAGACACGTTGGATAATAATTCGAATGCATGATCCATTGTGATGGGAATTTTAGGTGTGGGTATCCTTTCAATACCGTTTAAGCGGTTTGATACGCACCAAGCTTGGATCATTCTACGCAAAGAGTGATTCGGGATGACATCTTCTTCGAGTATGTTTTGATTTGTCACGGGGCACGTGTTATTGCCTTTGTCTAGCCATGTTTCGATACTGTGACGATCGTAGGTGATGCCTGATGACACGATGACAGGATCATTCATTAGATCGAGTGATATCGGGCATTTGAAATGGTTTGGTATTGTGAATTCTGAAGGCTGGGGGTTGAGTTTTAGAGGTTTTGTGGTTTTTCGTGTTGAAGACATTTTGAATATGTGAGAAGGTAGGAGTTCGGAGAAATGGAGAGAGAGATTTAGTTGAATTGGGATGATGAATGAGGGAGAGATATACATATAAAATAGTAGGTTGAAGTCTTGAAGAAGCTGTGGAAATTTTATGGATGCAGAGGTTTGAACAAAGAAATGGAGACCGTTGAAAGCTTGAATGTGAAAAATCCGCGGGATGAAACGGTAATATAAACGCTGCTTTTATTATAATTTATGTGTTGAAAAGTGAGTAAGTAGAACAAAGGTTTAATAGCTGACTGGGTTGATACTGGTCGCCTTTTAATTAGAATAAACATTTCATATTGAGTGTAATAACGAATTCCAGCAGTTAAAACCATTTCATATTGAGTGCAATAATGAATTGCACTAGCAAATTTCAATTTAAAACTGAAAATTATGTCTACTAAAAACTGAAGATTTGGAGTGACATAAACTAAGAAAAATTGTGTTACGAGTATGATAATGTAAAATTCAGCATAGTATGAAAATCGTGGGTAATATTTGATGGATTTACTAATCGTTTACAATATATATTTTTAATTTAATTCATAGGATTAAATAAACTAACATTTTTTTTAAATGGAAGGCAATCTAATATTATTTGTTTAGCAGTTACCAAGTTATTGATATACCGATTTATTGGTAACATTAACAGCTATAGTTTTCGCTTATTATTAGAAGATAACCAACGGAACAACTTTTGTTTCCTATACCCAAAGCTTTTAAATTCCACAACCGCGGGAGAAACTCATAAAAACTTGCATTTTTGATCTAAACGAAATGAAGTAAGGTGATAAGTTTGTTCTTCGGTTCATTTTGAATGACGGTCAGAAAATATTGTTACTATTACTATTTTTAATCAAGCAAAATAATTCTACTATTCAATAGTATAAATTCTTCCATAATTAGAACAGGTATAAGTGCCCGGTCCATGACAGTTATAAAAGTCCGTGTTCCTTGTCAATACAATTACTGTGGAATCGGGTCCTTGCTAATATGATTATTTTTCCTACTAATTTAAGGTAAGATAATATGCTTACCATATTTGTCACTGCGTCGACCACCACAACATCACAAAATTCCAAATAGTGCTCCTACAAAAATCCAAGTCGCCAAGATCTCATGAAACATGACTCCAGTCAGGCTTTGAATCTAGAATTGATGCATAAATCAAAGAGCAAGCCGTGTGGTGTAGGAATGAGCGTAAAACGCAACACAATACGAAAACCGTCCATATCGAACCGTAAAAACGGTTTGAAAAACCAAACAGAATCGTCTCTTTAAAACAAATACCTTAAATCGAACCGGCCCGTAATACGGTTCGGTTGTGGTTTGAATTGCTGACTCAATGGTATTAAACCGAACTGAACTGAATACCTGCACTAATAATCTTACGATAAAAATATAACTATTTTCTAATTAATTTTTATTTTAATGATGTATATTCTATTTTCAATGTATCTTGTTGTTATAATAATAATAATTGTTATAACAAAGAAAAAACATATAGTTTCTGTATCATAGTTTCCATATCATTTTTTGGATAATTCTAGCTATAATCTTATTTGGGTTATCTTACTTAATGTTTATGCATTAACTAACGCTAATACTTGGTTAATGTACCAAAACAATATTATTTTTCATTAAACGTAAAATTGAAATATTCATTTAGTTAGAAACTATTCAATCAATTCAGGATTACGTTGTATGTTTTAACCTTTAAGCGACAATGTTATGCAATTGTAAATTGATTGTTGATAAAAATAATTGTGACAACCCGCCCTGCACCAACCGACATTTACTCCAAAAGTGTATTGTACACATGTCCAGTTAGCACGGAACGGTCGTCAGAAGGAAACAAAGAAGAGAATGAACTAACAAGGAACCTGTAGAATGTCTCACAGCGCATGGAACAAAATATAATAATAACATAATCTTGACATAAAACAGGCGAGACAGTGCATAAGCTAAAAACAAACTATCATAGCAGCGGAAAATCCAAATACAGCTTATGTTCCACAACATCATCTTTTAAAACTGTCTCAAAAAGCTAGACAAGAAAGATACACTATTAATGCCCAAAGTAGTGACCACCAACGACACAGGGAGAATATTTATATATATCATACGTGGAAGTCTCATGCTCGCTTCCGAATCAGCTACTCGTGCATCACCAGCTAACATGTCTCTAGTCTGCTCGTTTAGGAGCACCCAGAGTAATAAGAAGAGACATAAAACTCTGCGTCAGACAAAAGTCTGGTATGAGCGATAAGCAGCTAAATAGAACAATAACAGGTATACTAAACCATACCTGAACCTGGACCTGCAACCAAAGAGTTAGCACTACATATTGTACAATACTCTAAGGTGCCATAACATATGGTGTAAAGAATACGGGGGTGGGGGTGTACATGTCATAATGATGGCAAACAAATCAAGCATAGCAATCATCCTCACATCTCTCACTCAGTGCGTAAAGCATACGATATCCACCACTTCGATCACCCAATACTTTGCTATGATCACTCTGCCCCATGAAGTCACAACGGCTTCACTGCACTGATCCATAGCCACTAATCCTTCGCTATGTCCACTTTGCCCCATGGAGTCGTACACACCCCATTGTACAGGCTCATAGCCTTACTAATCATTTACTATGTCCACTCTGCCCCATGGAGTCACAATGGCTCCACTGCACTGGCTCATAGTCTTACTACGATCACTTTGCCCCTCGAGTCATGGTGACTCTACTGCACTGATACGTAACCCATCATTCCTTTTCAGTGGTGAATCGAAGTTATGAACGTCAACAACTCCTTAGCACACGTCCCACAGCAAAGCCCAACCATAAAGTGAACTTATCGGTTCCCAACTGGATCCTGAGCTCTAACTTCCATTTGGACTACCTTTGCATCTCGGGTTATTGGTCTTCACCGGATCGGTTCGGATCTCAGCCCTTCTTCTCTGTCGGTTCGGATCGGTCTCTTCCAAGTGCTTCGGGTCGGGTCGTGGCCTCCAAGTCCCTTTGTGGTACGTTGGTTCGGTTCGGGTATTCTCTGGCGAGTCGGGTCGGTGTACCCTTGCTCCATCCGTTCGGTTCGGGTTCCAGGTCACGGTCTGATCCACTTCCCCTTCCTCTTCCGTTCCGATCCCATTCTCTTCCCTTCAGTCGATCTGATTCCCCCTTCTTTAGCTCGATCCGATCCCAGTTCAACCGTTGTGGCCTTCCTTTTTGCCATACTTTTCCTTGTGCCAAACCTCGGTTCGGTTCGGTGATCCCTTGCCAAGTCCACTATCCGGTCCGAGCCCATTCCTCCGATCTGATCCGAAACCTGCATCGTTTTTCTGCAACTTTTTCCAGCGAGTGTTTTACGCCATTCGACGGCGTTTTCGACCATTCAAACTATTCTAATCAATCACAAAGCATACCATACAGTCATAGCAACAAGTAGAAGTGACCTCAAACACCAAAACGTCAATATGATAGGTTAAAATGGATCAAACATAGCCAAAACCCCATATTTTCCCTTAAGCATGTTCAAGCATAATTAATGATATGATTAACAAAACTTAACCAAATTAACCCAAGTTCAGATCAGAGGTCTAAAACATCATTTAAGAATTTATAATTATTTTTCCAGAATTTTATCATGTTTAAATTCGCTAATTAACACTAATTGCCCTTAATTAATCATAATTAGTGAGGAACTATGCAAATCATTCACCTTAGCCACAAATAAACCTTGGATCTGAAATAAATCTCTGATATGGCGCGAATACCAATGCTAAACATCAGCTCTAATCTTGATTTGGTGAAGATCTCCCTTGATTTGATGTTGCTAAGCTTAATCCTTGATTAGAAAGTGATTTGGAGGTGATTTAGAGGTTGGAGGCCATTTTTAGGGTTTCTAAGAGGTAAGTGGAGGCTAGAAAACTGAAATGGAATGAAACCCTAACTCTTTTCAGCCTCCCCATAACCCTAATCCCGAAATGGGTTATGGGCCCATTCACTAATCACCCTATTTGGCCCGGTTAAGCAATTTTTCACCTTCCAAACCTTATTTCAGCCATTTCTCCCAAACGGTAAGTCCGTTTTCCACATGTGACCACTCTACGTAAAGGTAAACCATCATCCGAAGCCAATGGAAGTGGTTTCAAGTCAAAACTCCTTTCCAATCAAAAGTTATGGCCGAAACAAGATCAGCTAGGGGCAAAACGGTCATTTAAAAATTGGAAAAAATCATGAACATGGGAAATGACCCCAATGGTCGTTTCCCAAAGCCACATGACCATACGACTTCATATAAGAAAGAAATAAATATTCTACGATCCTCTGATGCGTAGAATGCGGGTTGTTACATTCTCCCCTCCTTAAGAAATTTCGCCCCCGAAATTCCCTAATCAAAACACACAAAGGGTCCCGCATGCCTATCAGCCATAAAACAACAATCAAACATGCAAAACAAGTCTACCCTAGCATGCGGAATATCTAAATTGCAAAGTAAATCTTATCAGGCAAAGAGTTCTGGATACGTCTTCCTAATGCTCTCCTCTGTCTCCCAAGTACAGTCATTCTCGTTCTCGCCCCACTGAACCTTGACTAGCTTCACCGCCCTCCTTCGAAGTTGCTTCGTAGCGTGCTCGATAATACGAATCGGTTTGCGGTTCCCAACCGCCTCGGGTTCCACTTCGAAGTCCTCTAACTGATCAGGTGAAATAGTCATATCTGGGTCGTGCACGAACTTCCTTAGCTGGGAAACATGAAATACATTGTGAACTCCCGCCATCTTCTCGGGTAAGTCAACTCTATACGCCAAATTCCCGACTTGTTCGAGAACTGGGAATGGGCCAACAAATCTTGGTGCTAACTTGCCTCTCCTGCCAAATCGTATCAAACTCTTTAACGGAGAAATCTTGATAAACACCAAGTCACCAACGGAGAATTTTAAGTCTCTTCTCTTCTTATCGGCATAACTCTTCTGCCTATCCTGGGCAGCCTTCATCCGTTGTTGAATGATCTTAATCTTATCTGAAGTTTCCCTTACCACATCTGGTCCAAGCACAAACTTCTCACCGGTCTCTATCCAACATGATGGTGAGTTGCACGGTCTTCCGTACAAAGCTTCATATGGAGCCATACCGATACTGGATTGGTAGCTATTATTATATGCAAACTCTACTATATGCAAATGGTCATCCCATGATCCACCAAAATCCAATATACAAGCTCTCAAGAGATCTTCCAATATACGATTCACCCTCTCTGTCTGACCGTCGGTTTGAGGATGATACAAAGCTAACTTTCTCCAGATTGGTGGCCGGTAATGCGTTAGTCCAGTTGCATTGTATCTTTGACTTGCTTGAAAATGTGAGTTTATCCAATGAGCATGATGATTTTGTATGGATGCTTGAGGGGGAGAGAAAGTTGTTCAGCGTTCGAAGTTCATACAAATTGATTAATTTTGCTGGAACTAAGAGGTTGGGATTCATACATATGTGGCGATTCAAAATTCCTGATAAAGTTAAAATCCACATGTGGATTGTGATGCATGGTCGTTTGAATACGGTCTCCAGGCTTAGACAGAGAGGTGTAAACGTTATGGGTGGCTGTGTGTTTTGCGGACATGACGATGAAGACTACCATCACCTTTTTTTGAATTGTGACCTTGCGTTTTACATCTGGACTAAGTGTCTAGTTTCGCTTTACTTGGACTTGCATTGGGGGGATTTCATTCATGATTAATATAACTTTTGGCACTTCATTTACCCGGCCTTAGATGATTCACACAACAGTTTCCTTTTTGCTTTGCTGAACTTTGCTTATACTTGGATTTTATGGCATGAGCGCAACTCTAGAAAATTTAAATGCAAGATGAAAACCCCTAATAATATCATTTACTCCATACTTAACTTTGTTTATGACTGGGCAGGCATGGAGAGAAAGAGGTATGTGGAGAGCATTGCTGACCGGGTGCGCAAGCGTGTGTGACACACCATCGGTCCTGACGCTTAAGGACATTGGCTGCTGCTTATTTTGGCTTTAAGTATTATGTTTTGTAATGTCACGTAGTATTTGCTCTCTCTTTTTGTTAGGCCGTATGTATCTATTATGATCGTTGTGTTGTAGCGATGGCCTGTTTTTTTGGTTGTACATATATTGTATATACACGACTTGTTATGCTATGGTAATATATTAGGCGTGAATCATGCTAATTCACTACCTTTTCCTTTCAAAAAAAAATTCCGACCCTAGAGCCTCTTGTAAGCTCTTCCAAGAGGCTCTTCCAAGACCCACTAGTAAACAACGGGTCTCGGTCACTCACAATGCTTTTAGGTACTCCATGAAATCTCACTACCCACTTCATATACAGTTCTGCTAACTTAGTTGCCGTTCTGGTCGATTTGTTTGTTATAAATATTGCACTTTTGGTCAATCGATCCACAATTACCCAAGTGCTATCATGTCCCGATTTAGTCCTTGGTAAACCATCAATGAAATCCATCGAGACTTGTTCCCATTTCCATTCGGGAATTTCTAATGGTTGTAACAAACCACTAGGCTTCTTTTGCTCGGCTTTAACTAGCTGGAAATTCATGCACTTGGATATAAACTTCCCAACGTCTCTTTTCATCCCTTCCCAGTAGTAAGTCTGCTTCATGTCTCGATACATCTTATCACCACTGGGGTGTATAGTCAGTTTTGAGTGATGACATTCCCTAAGCACTTCATCTCTCAAACCCTTCACGTTGGGTACAACTAGTCTTCCATTCTTTCGAAGCCATCTTTCTCGATCAAGCACATACAAATTCATCTCCTCACCGTCGATATTCATCTCTAACTTGGAGATGATTTCCAATAGATTAGGATCGTCCCTCTGACTGGAACCAATCCGCTCAATCAAAGTGGGTCTGATCGTCAAACTAGCTAACATCTCTGGATCCAATTCGCACTTTGGTCTGAAATCATACCCTGCGATATACTCCAGTTGCTCCCATTCAAGAAACATAGCCCCTAAACTGGCATGTCTCCTACTTAAGGCATCGGCTAACGCATTGCCTTTCCCAGGTGTATATGCGATATCAAAATAATACGAAGCCAAGAACTCTAACCATCTCTGCTGACGGAGATTCAGATCTTTCTGAGAGAAGAGATACTTTAACGATTTATGATCGGTGAACAACTCAAATCTCTCTCCCAAGAGATAATGTCTCCACATCTTCAACGCGAACATGATCGCTGCTAATTCCAAATTATGGGTAGGATACCTTTTCTCATGCGGCTTTAGTTGCCGACTAGCATAAGCTACAACCCTACCTCCTTGCATCAATACAACACCTAGTCCGGTACCACAAACATCCGTGTATACCGTCATCTCTTCATTCCCTTTAGGAATGATTGACACTGGCGCACGCGTTGTAACAACCCGTATTTTTCGATAACATGTTAAAACGAGAATCAAGGCAGAATTTAATTTTAAATTCTGAATCAAGTAAAACGGGCTATGCCATTGCGTTCGTCTCGGAAAAATACGCGAAATAGAGTCCGAGTTTTCGAAAATCGGAGTCCGTATGACCCGGTTAAGGCCCAAAGAAGTTTTCGGAAAATTTGAATTTCGAAACGTGCAGAAATGGGGCCAGGCGGGAAAATTCCCGCCCAGACAAGTCGACAGGCATGTCGACAGGCATGTCGACAGGCATGTCGACATGCATGTCGACAGGGCTGTCGACTTGCCCTGTCGGCTGATTTTGATCTGGTGCACCTATTTGCTATCTTGGCTAGGTTTTTGGGCCTGGTTTGAAATCTGACGGCTCTGCTTGGTCCTAGGGTTAATCTAAGGGCCTAAAACTATCCTAATCTCTATAAAAAGACCCTAAACCTACCCCTAAACCCTCATTATTCACTCATGTAACTAAACTATGGCCAAATTTCTACTCTCATGGCCTCCATCTCAAATCCCTAGAGCCTATGCACTCAAATCAAGTTCAAATCAAAAGATGCAAGCTTGCTACACCAAATGGAGGCCAAATCAACGTTGTTATGCGAGTTTCATGACGGATCTTCATCAAAGGAGCCACCTTTCTTCATCAAAATGATGCATGATCCCTTTCCTAAGCCTTGCCTATGTAAGTTCTAGCTACTTTTGGGTCAAAACGGTATTTTAATGTTGACATGGGATAAAATGAGGCTAAACATGATTATGCGAACCTACATGAACCTTACCTTGCCTCTTGTGTTCATGTTTATGATTTTAGGCCATGTGAGTGACTTAATCATGCCTCTCATGCTATGCATAACCTAGCTTAACTTGCAAGTTTGGATCTTTATGCATGAAATGCTATCATGAACCTTTAGGAAATATTTTACTTGTGAAACCTTGGCTAAGACTAGATTTTGGGGCTTATGCATGTTTATGAACCCAAACCCCTTTATGCTATCATGTAAGTTTGTGGCCAAGTCTTTTATGAGATTATGCATGTTTATGGCCAAACCCTTTTCGTGATAATATGCATGTTTGTGGCCAAATTACCTTATGACACTATGCATGTTCATGGTCAATTTCTTTATGATGTTATGCATGTGGAAGCCAAGCCCTTTTTGGCATCATGCATGTTTTGAGACCAATATGTGGCATAGCATCCTTACTATGTTGACTCGCTTTGCTTGCGTTGGGAAAACACGATTTTGGGTAGTTAGATAAACATGAACATGTCGCAAAATCTTAACTTGAATATGACATGTGTTTATACTTGAAAATATGACTTGAAGGATAACATGGAAGATGACATGTAAGTATGCATAAAAACATGAGCTTGGGAATTTACCTATTAAGTTAGGTCTACCCTTTGGGAATTTACCTATTAAGTTAGGTCTACCCAAATGCTCGAAAAACTTGTAACATGTTTTGGAAACATGATGAACTTAGATAATATGAGTGTGGCCAACTCGAGGTTGGGTTGAGTTTGCAACGTAAAACTACCCGGAACCGACCGGCCTAACTAGTAGTTGCAAACAATAGGACCTAATGTGAGAAGTTGGTCATGTCGCGCTTAAGACCCGAGGTTAGACTAGGTTGTGGTGTAAATCTACCCGGACCCGCCCGGCTTAACTAGTAACCACAACAAGGTCTAATGTGAGAGGTTGAGGGTGCATTAATTAAATTAATGCCACATAATAGGGTTAAGTTAATTTGATTAATGAGGCTTAATCAAATATGATATGGACAAATGGGTTAAGTAATTTGATTAGGCTAATGATACTTAACAAAACATGATAAGCTTGGGTAGGTTAAGTAACTTGATTTGCCTAATGACACTTGACCATTTTTTATACGACTAGTGGACGGGATTAGGTCAACCAACACTTAATCAATCCAACACGATAACGTGATAAGGTTAAGTAAATTTTCTTAATGACACTTAACCATGTAATACAGTTAATAGATGGGGTTAAGATTAGGCTTAACTAATCTAAACACGGTAATTCGATAGGGTTAAGTTAAACACTTAACCAATTTAAACTTGATAATTCAATGAGGTCAAGTATCCCATACTTAACCGACTTAACTTGGTAATTTAATGGGGTTAAGTTAAACACTTAACTAATTTAACACGATGATTTGATGAGTTTAAGTGACCTATACTTAATCAATCTAACTCGTAAATTTGATGAGGTTAAGTTAACCTATACTTAACCAATCTAACGTGAAAACATGATAAGGCTAAGTCACGAACCGTTTCGAATACGCTTGACCGATTTGACTCGGAAATCAGATGGGGTCAAATTAATATATACTTAACCAATCTAAATGATAATTAGACGAGGTTAAGCCTTGGATTGCTTGATATACTTAACCAACTCGACACATGAACTGTAGGGTTAAGTCTTGGGCTTGGATACTTAGCCAGTTTCGACATGTTTTGTAGACGGGTTAAGTTGTGAACTTAAGTGACACTTAACCCATTAGATAAACCCTAATTCGGAGGATTAGGTAAATAACCATAGTTAACAAGGATAACGGAAATAAGGCTAAGTGGTAAACCTTAGTTAAGGGAAACTAAGTAATAATTCTTAGTCAAGGAAATCTGGACCACTTCTTAGATAGATGAGTAACCCGATACGGTAGGTCATCGTTTAAGTATACGCGTAGGAGCAGGCTATCTGATTCAGATAAAGGCTCCAACGAACTGGGTAACGAAGCAGCGGCTTCGGGGAACGTGAGGATATTCTTGGGATCCCTCTGTGAGCTGCCAGGTCATTATACTAGGCTCACGAGAGGTTGAGGTCTGCGATAGAAGAACCAAGAATATGCCTTGGTTGCTATGCGAGCGACCTAAAGACTGGGGTGGATAGCAGTGAGTCGGCGAATACATAAGGTGCCCGAGATAGCAAGTTCGTCGATCATCTACCATCTTGAGTCAAGCGTGTACGTACGGAAAGGCAGGGAACACCCAACAGACCATGATTTGCTATCTAATTATGGGTGAGGTAGGCCGTAGGATGTGGGCTGGCCGGAGTGTAGTTCTCATGCAAGATTTTCTCTTGTGTTGCCTTTCACTAGTTGAGGGAGGGGTCTCGTGGGACCATAGCCACGTGTAGAAAAGCAGACCTTAGTATCTGCATCGGCAGATAAATCTAAAGCTCCCGACCGAGTCCTGTATTTCTTGTTTTGGCCGGTGGCAGGACTCGGATAGCGCGATGTGATACATGTGCATCCAGTTATAGAAAAACGATTCACGATGAATGCGTGGGAAAAAGGGCGCGGTTGAGGGTTAGCGTAATCCCTAGTGGCCTAGGTGGTTTAACCCAGACCGAAATACGAAAGCGTGCAATAGGTAAGCGTAATCCCTAGTGGTGCTAGGTGGCGTAAGTCCTAATAGTTCAAACGATGATTCATATGGAAGAACCTAGCTAGAACAAGGGTGACAGTCCAAACGACTTCAAGGATAATACGACATGGGGAAGCCCGTACGAGGTACGGCAAAGGACTGAACTTATATACATGAAAAGAAACATATGATGTGAGTAACCTGTATATGTGATATATTAGGTTGACATGGACCATTACACGACTTTGAGCAAGGGACGTTCATGGCGCGGGTAGGGATACTAGTACGAGAGGTGCAGAGCAAATATACATGTTAGGACTAGGAAGAATATACATAATAGATACCGTGGGACGTTAGACGGGGTAGATACCTTGGGATAATGTACTCGATGGAAATCTGACGATTTGATACCTTGACTTATCATAACACCGCAGTTTATCATGATACCTTGGTTTACCTTGCCACAGTAGTTCAACCGGTTATACTGGTTTATCTATCTTGTAGTTATCCTTATGTTTACTTTCAGTTTATGCATGTCATGTTACCTTTACCTGTTTTTATACTGGAAGTAGATAGGACTTACTCAGTCTTTTTGACTGACCCGTTTTGTTTCGCCTCTTTTCTTCCGTTTCCCCCCCAGGTTACAGGGAGGAAACAATGCTGTTTAGTTCGGACTTCTTCTGCCTGAAGGTCATCATGGATGGCTTGGACTTCTCTTGGCTATGGCTACTTTACTGTTTTTACTTGGGGAATAATTTATGAAAAG
This sequence comes from Allium sativum, assembly GCA_030737875.1. Lineage (NCBI taxonomy): Eukaryota > Viridiplantae > Streptophyta > Magnoliopsida > Asparagales > Amaryllidaceae > Allium > Allium sativum. Next base: position 159,424,931 of record CM060912.1, read on the forward strand.
GTTTTTATGCTTCTTTATTATTGCAGGACAGGTTTTGATGTACTCTGATGTAAAAGGCTTTAGACCTTATTTATTCATGTTATGAAAGTTTGATTTTACTTCCGCTATTTATATATGTTCTGTCTTGTGATATTTCTGTGCATGTTTACCAATAATGCCCCTCTAAAGCTAGTGCATTCCTTTGCGAGTGACCCTAGCGGAGGCGGGGTGTTACATTTGGTATCAGAGCAGAAGGTTACCAGACTGGGCAAAAGTTTTTAAAGACCTTCTGGAAATTATTTGAAAAACCGTTTACAAAGAAGCATTTTTTTCAAGAAAATTTTCTTTTAAAAGAAAAAGTCTATTCCCCAAAGGCCATTAGCATTATCCTTGTTTCCTTGATTGAATCTCTTTTCCTTTCTTTCCTCCATCTGTAGTCACAGTGGTTTTGACTGCGACTAGTCTTTCTAGCTGCGTAAGTGTTTCCCGTACGATGGAGGTGGTTCTCGAGAGACCGTTGCAGAGTTATGAAAGGATAGTCAGAACAAGGATAAAGGATACGAGCTCAGGGATAAGCAACATATTGGTATGGCTGAGTCCTAAAAGGAGGGAGAAAGATGAACAATGAAACCCATGACGAGAGAGTACCTTTGGCGTGGTGAAACGGGACGGATAGTTAAGTATCATGGAACAGGGACAAGATCATTCGGAGGGCAATAGTATGCCCTCATTTCTAGGGTACCTCAGAAGGAGGGTAACGATCTTGTTAAGGGTTTAGTTTTTCTTCTCCATCATCCCGTCGGGACTTTGGTTGGATCACCGCATCTTTTTAGGTCCGCTTTGATAGTTGAGTCTCTGCACCTTAGTACTAGTGTAATAGAGGGTCCCGTTTTGTCTCAAATCCTATTGGAAGATCGGTCCATTTATTCATGACTTGTTTGGATTTGAGAATGTCTGTGTCAAGTATTGAGCTTGGAAATAATGCTTATGTTTATAAGTGTGGATGGATTCTAGGGATGAAGTGGTTATCCAGTAAGGGGTGCCACTCTCGGTTTTAGAAGGAGGGTAGTTAGACTCTTGGCTTGCTTTGGTAATACCCTCGAAGCCTCGTGTAACCTTTTGGGTTCTGTCATGATTAGTTACTTAGAATCCCTAGATGCCTTTGTTGGAAATTAGAAACCCGATCGAGTGGTGTTCGCTAATAAGACGGATGGTTTACTTCGATTATGTATGAGTTATGGGGATCACCCTAGTAAGGACTCTTGGCAATTTGGATTGGCATCGGAAAACGAGATACAGAATTCACTAGTGAATTTTGGAGAGCTGGCTTGAGTACGTAGATATGGTTGAGCCAAGTATTTTAGAAAAAGGATAAGTGCAAGTGGAATGAGAGGCGGCGAAGGAATGAGTTCCAGCTCATGTTATGGAAACAGAAAATAAGAAGCTACGAAATCGCAAAGACGGTCAAGGCACAAGGAAATTGAGCTCAAGAAAGTACGACTTTGATGGTCAAAGACTAGATACGCGCATGATATCTCTTTTTGGGAGTATATCCTTGATCCCTGTTTTCTGTAGAGCTTACTTGTAGGCTATCTTTTGTGGACATCCTCTCGGTCCTATTTTCTGTTACAAACCCCGTAAGGAGTTTGTCCCGTTTATCTTCTCGACCCTGTTTCGGGGAACCTTAGGTAGAACGCTATGGATGTAAACATGTATTTGAAACATGTTATGGGTGATATGGTTGCAAATGGTTGCAGGTGGTTGCTCGTGGATGCGCGAATTTACATTAGATAGTAGCTCGACTCGATCACATTTCATATTGCATATGCACGAGTATTTATACTTGTTTATGGATGAAATTGAATGTGTTACCATGTGGATGTTGCATATGGATGAATGTTTGTGCACGCATATAGTGTATATATGTGACTAGGACTATTTGCATACATGTTGGATTCATGGCACTATACATATTTTTGCATTCAAAAGATTTTTCAGGCCTGATCATTAGCATTAGCTAAGGAACATATACACACACTCTTTGCATGTATTCATACAGCATTAGAAATCATCTAAGGACGATGGTTGCTTGTGGATGATGTTTTGAGTAGATGGATGATGGATGGTAGGATATGTTCTTCCTAACTTGGAGATTTCGGGGACGAAATCCTAAAAAGTGGGGAGAATGTAACAACCCGTATTTTTCGATAACATGTTAAAACGAGAATCAAGGCAGAATTTAATTTTAAATTCTGAATCAAGTAAAACGGGCTATGCCATTGCGTTCGTCTCGGAAAAATACGCGAAATAGAGTCCGAGTTTTCGAAAATCGGAGTCCGTATGACCCGGTTAAGGCCCAAAGAAGTTTTCGGAAAATTTGAATTTCGAAACGTGCAGAAATGGGGCCAGGCGGGAAAATTCCCGCCCAGACAAGTCGACAGGCATGTCGACAGGCATGTCGACAGGCATGTCGACATGCATGTCGACAGGGCTGTCGACTTGCCCTGTCGGCTGATTTTGATCTGGTGCACCTATTTGCTATCTTGGCTAGGTTTTTGGGCCTGGTTTGAAATCTGACGGCTCTGCTTGGTCCTAGGGTTAATCTAAGGGCCTAAAACTATCCTAATCTCTATAAAAAGACCCTAAACCTACCCCTAAACCCTCATTATTCACTCATGTAACTAAACTATGGCCAAATTTCTACTCTCATGGCCTCCATCTCAAATCCCTAGAGCCTATGCACTCAAATCAAGTTCAAATCAAAAGATGCAAGCTTGCTACACCAAATGGAGGCCAAATCAACGTTGTTATGCGAGTTTCATGACGGATCTTCATCAAAGGAGCCACCTTTCTTCATCAAAATGATGCATGATCCCTTTCCTAAGCCTTGCCTATGTAAGTTCTAGCTACTTTTGGGTCAAAACGGTATTTTAATGTTGACATGGGATAAAATGAGGCTAAACATGATTATGCGAACCTACATGAACCTTACCTTGCCTCTTGTGTTCATGTTTATGATTTTAGGCCATGTGAGTGACTTAATCATGCCTCTCATGCTATGCATAACCTAGCTTAACTTGCAAGTTTGGATCTTTATGCATGAAATGCTATCATGAACCTTTAGGAAATATTTTACTTGTGAAACCTTGGCTAAGACTAGATTTTGGGGCTTATGCATGTTTATGAACCCAAACCCCTTTATGCTATCATGTAAGTTTGTGGCCAAGTCTTTTATGAGATTATGCATGTTTATGGCCAAACCCTTTTCGTGATAATATGCATGTTTGTGGCCAAATTACCTTATGACACTATGCATGTTCATGGTCAATTTCTTTATGATGTTATGCATGTGGAAGCCAAGCCCTTTTTGGCATCATGCATGTTTTGAGACCAATATGTGGCATAGCATCCTTACTATGTTGACTCGCTTTGCTTGCGTTGGGAAAACACGATTTTGGGTAGTTAGATAAACATGAACATGTCGCAAAATCTTAACTTGAATATGACATGTGTTTATACTTGAAAATATGACTTGAAGGATAACATGGAAGATGACATGTAAGTATGCATAAAAACATGAGCTTGGGAATTTACCTATTAAGTTAGGTCTACCCTTTGGGAATTTACCTATTAAGTTAGGTCTACCCAAATGCTCGAAAAACTTGTAACATGTTTTGGAAACATGATGAACTTAGATAATATGAGTGTGGCCAACTCGAGGTTGGGTTGAGTTTGCAACGTAAAACTACCCGGAACCGACCGGCCTAACTAGTAGTTGCAAACAATAGGACCTAATGTGAGAAGTTGGTCATGTCGCGCTTAAGACCCGAGGTTAGACTAGGTTGTGGTGTAAATCTACCCGGACCCGCCCGGCTTAACTAGTAACCACAACAAGGTCTAATGTGAGAGGTTGAGGGTGCATTAATTAAATTAATGCCACATAATAGGGTTAAGTTAATTTGATTAATGAGGCTTAATCAAATATGATATGGACAAATGGGTTAAGTAATTTGATTAGGCTAATGATACTTAACAAAACATGATAAGCTTGGGTAGGTTAAGTAACTTGATTTGCCTAATGACACTTGACCATTTTTTATACGACTAGTGGACGGGATTAGGTCAACCAACACTTAATCAATCCAACACGATAACGTGATAAGGTTAAGTAAATTTTCTTAATGACACTTAACCATGTAATACAGTTAATAGATGGGGTTAAGATTAGGCTTAACTAATCTAAACACGGTAATTCGATAGGGTTAAGTTAAACACTTAACCAATTTAAACTTGATAATTCAATGAGGTCAAGTATCCCATACTTAACCGACTTAACTTGGTAATTTAATGGGGTTAAGTTAAACACTTAACTAATTTAACACGATGATTTGATGAGTTTAAGTGACCTATACTTAATCAATCTAACTCGTAAATTTGATGAGGTTAAGTTAACCTATACTTAACCAATCTAACGTGAAAACATGATAAGGCTAAGTCACGAACCGTTTCGAATACGCTTGACCGATTTGACTCGGAAATCAGATGGGGTCAAATTAATATATACTTAACCAATCTAAATGATAATTAGACGAGGTTAAGCCTTGGATTGCTTGATATACTTAACCAACTCGACACATGAACTGTAGGGTTAAGTCTTGGGCTTGGATACTTAGCCAGTTTCGACATGTTTTGTAGACGGGTTAAGTTGTGAACTTAAGTGACACTTAACCCATTAGATAAACCCTAATTCGGAGGATTAGGTAAATAACCATAGTTAACAAGGATAACGGAAATAAGGCTAAGTGGTAAACCTTAGTTAAGGGAAACTAAGTAATAATTCTTAGTCAAGGAAATCTGGACCACTTCTTAGATAGATGAGTAACCCGATACGGTAGGTCATCGTTTAAGTATACGCGTAGGAGCAGGCTATCTGATTCAGATAAAGGCTCCAACGAACTGGGTAACGAAGCAGCGGCTTCGGGGAACGTGAGGATATTCTTGGGATCCCTCTGTGAGCTGCCAGGTCATTATACTAGGCTCACGAGAGGTTGAGGTCTGCGATAGAAGAACCAAGAATATGCCTTGGTTGCTATGCGAGCGACCTAAAGACTGGGGTGGATAGCAGTGAGTCGGCGAATACATAAGGTGCCCGAGATAGCAAGTTCGTCGATCATCTACCATCTTGAGTCAAGCGTGTACGTACGGAAAGGCAGGGAACACCCAACAGACCATGATTTGCTATCTAATTATGGGTGAGGTAGGCCGTAGGATGTGGGCTGGCCGGAGTGTAGTTCTCATGCAAGATTTTCTCTTGTGTTGCCTTTCACTAGTTGAGGGAGGGGTCTCGTGGGACCATAGCCACGTGTAGAAAAGCAGACCTTAGTATCTGCATCGGCAGATAAATCTAAAGCTCCCGACCGAGTCCTGTATTTCTTGTTTTGGCCGGTGGCAGGACTCGGATAGCGCGATGTGATACATGTGCATCCAGTTATAGAAAAACGATTCACGATGAATGCGTGGGAAAAAGGGCGCGGTTGAGGGTTAGCGTAATCCCTAGTGGCCTAGGTGGTTTAACCCAGACCGAAATACAAAAGCGTGCAATAGGTAAGCGTAATCCCTAGCGGTGCTAGGTGGCGTAAGTCCTAATAGTTCAAACGATGATTCATATGGAAGAACCTAGCTAGAACAAGGGTGACAGTCCAAACGACTTCAAGGATAATACGACATGGGGAAGCCCGTACGAGGTACGGCAAAGGACTGAACTTATATACATGAAAAGAAACATATGATGTGAGTAACCTGTATATGTGATATATTAGGTTGACATGGACCATTACACGACTTTGAGCAAGGGACGTTCATGGCGCGGGTAGGGATACTAGTACGAGAGGTGCAGAGCAAATATACATGTTAGGACTAGGAAGAATATACATAATAGATACCGTGGGACGTTAGACGGGGTAGATACCTTGGGATAATGTACTCGATGGAAATCTGACGATTTGATACCTTGACTTATCATAACACCGCAGTTTATCATGATACCTTGGTTTACCTTGCCACAGTAGTTCAACCGGTTATACTGGTTTATCTATCTTGTAGTTATCCTTATGTTTACTTTCAGTTTATGCATGTCATGTTACCTTTACCTGTTTTTATACTGGAAGTAGATAGGACTTACTCAGTCTTTTTGACTGACCCGTTTTGTTTCGCCTCTTTTCTTCCGTTTCCCCCCCAGGTTACAGGGAGGAAACAATGCTGTTTAGTTCGGACTTCTTCTGCCTGAAGGTCATCATGGATGGCTTGGACTTCTCTTGGCTATGGCTACTTTACTGTTTTTACTTGGGGAATAATTTATGAAAAGGTTTTTATGCTTCTTTATTATTGCAGGACAGGTTTTGATGTACTCTGATGTAAAAGGCTTTAGACCTTATTTATTCATGTTATGAAAGTTTGATTTTACTTCCGCTATTTATATATGTTCTGTCTTGTGATATTTCTGTGCATGTTTACCAATAATGCCCCTCTAAAGCTAGTGCATTCCTTTGCGAGTGACCCTAGCGGAGGCGGGGTGTTACACGCGTCAACTTTTCTTTTAGACTCTTGAATGCATTTTCACACACTCCGTCCCAGACGAAGGCTTGATTCTTCTTAGTCAACTGAGTCAACGGTGTCGCTATCTTGGAGAAGTCCTGGATAAACTTACGATAATATCCAGCTAACCCCAAGAAGCTTCTTACGTCTGTTGCATTCTTGGGCGTAGACCAATCCTGTACCGTAGCCACCTTCGCAGGGTCCACGGCAATACCATTCTCTGAAACAACATGACCCAAGAATCTCACTTCCCTCCTCCAGAAGTGACACTTAGAAAACTTTGCTTTCAATTGGTGTTTTCTCAACACCTCCATCACTATTCTTATATGTTCCTTGTGTTCTTCCTCTGTCCTCGAGTAAACCAAAATATCATCCACGAACACAAGAACAAACTTATTCAACTGATCTCTGAATACCTTATTCATAAGATCCACAAAATATGCTGGTGCATTGGTCAACCCAAATGGCATGACCAACCACTCATAAAATCCAAACGGCGTCCTAAATGTCGTTTTCGGAACACTCTCAGCCGCTACTCGGAGCTGATGAAATCCTGTCACGAGGTCCAACTGGGAGAACACTCTTGCTTCTTCCAGTTGATCAAACAAATCATCTATCCGCGGTAGAGGATACTTATTCTTCCTCGTCACCTTATTCAACTCGCGATAGGCCACACACAAACGAAGGGAACCATCTGCCGTAGTGGCAAACACAACTGGTGCTCCCCACTCGGAGACACTTCTTCTAATAAACCCCTTCTTCAAAAGATCGCTTACTTGCACCCCGAGCTCTCGCTGCTCCCTTGGTACCATACGACGAAGTGGCATCACTATAGGTCTGGCATCTTTCACTAAATCAATACGGAACTCAATCTCTCGGTGTGGTGGAAGTCCGGTCACTTCCTCGAAGACGTCCGGATACTGGCCAACCACGGGCACATTTGACAACTCATCATGCAGGATGTCGAGGGAATTTATAAAACTAGCCATTACCCCATCACTAGGTAGACTACCAAACACTACCCTCCGCCCTAACTGTCACCAAAAAGCCGTCACAGTCTATCACCACCCCGTATCTTTGGAGCCAATCGACCCCCAATATAATGCCATACCCAGTAAAGCCCAAAACAAAGCAATCACAAACATACATCCATGACTTGATAAGACCAAATTTCGGCAAATCATACTAAGGTTAGTCGAACCACCAATCGGGTTCATCACAACCAACGGTCTATCGACTATCTCGGGTTCCAGTCCCAACCTATCTACCAGGTCACTAGATATGAAGGAACGGGAAGCCCCAGTATCAAACAAAACTCGAATAGGTACATCAAGAATAGAAATCATACCTTGAATAACGACATTCTTTCCTTTCTCCGTTGCAGTTAGGGCATTCGACGAAGAAGGGACAACATTAATAGCATATGCTTTCACAATCTGCTTCTCTTTATGAGGTTGGGGACATTTATCCTTATGACGTCTCACTTGGCCACAGTTGTAGCACTTCCTATCCGCTGGCTTGGCCTGACATTCTTTGGCATAATGGCCCTTCTTACCACAGCTGAAGCACTCAACATTTTTCTTGCTCTTTTTCTGGCCATCCTTAGCTTGGTTCTGCTTCCTCTTGTTCTGAGTGTTACTCTTGCCTCCACCGCCTGCTTGCGGCTTTAGCCCTTCTGCAGATGCAACCTCGGTCTTTGACTTAGGGTAAAGACTCTCTGATCTCAAAGCTTTCCCCACAATCGATTCAAAAGTCTCATCGATGTGGTTAATAAGCCTTTCCCCCAAGTATCCATCCAAACCAGTAATGAACTTCTCATTCTTCTTCTCAGGAGTATCGATAAGGGATAATCCATACTTCGACAAAGTGTCGAACTCAGCAACATAGTCCGAGACTGCCCTACCACTCTGTTTAAGCTCCAAGAACTTCCTAAACAATTCCGACTTCTGAGCAGCTGGGATAAACTTGTCGCTAAAGAGAGCCTTAAACTGATCCCAAGTAACCTGATCCTCCGGAGTGGCTGTCTTAATAGCATTCCACCAATTCATCGCTCGCCCTTGCAGCTGACAAGACGCTAGTCTTCTCTTCATCGCATCCTCGATACCCAAGTCGTCGAAGATACGATCACAGCTATCCAACCAATCCTGAACATCCGTGGCCGACTCCGTTCCGTGGAATGGCTTTCCACCAAGGTTAGTGTAATCTTTGCACGGCTTGGCGAAATCGGCCCTAGGCGCCTGCACTACTGGACCACCACCATTACCGGCATTGGGAACTGCTCCTTGAACATCTCTAAGCATCTCTCTCATGAAGTCAATGGACATCGTCCTCATGTCAGGAGCATTCCCATTATTGGTCCCTCTACCAGCACCCCTCGTGTCTCGACTCATCGTTCAATCTGTAAGGAGAAAACGATTAACTACCTCCATAGTGGTGCTAGTGCAGTACGACTTCATTTTTATACTACTAATAGTATATATATATAGCTTTTGAAAACCAAAGTAATCACAAATACGCACTCTCATATACGTACTATCTCTCCCTAGTGTCTTTCCCTAGGTTAACTACGCAACCTAGAGCTCTGATACCAAATGTGACAGTCCGCCCTGCACCAACCGACATTTACTCCAAAAGTGCACTGTACACATGTCCAGTTAGCACGGGACAGTCTTCAGAAGAAAAGGAAGAAGAGAATGAACTAACAAGGAACCTGTAGAATGTCTCACAGCGCATGGAACAAAATATAATAATAACATAATCTTGACATAAAACAGGCGAGACAGTGCATAAGCTGAAAACAAACTATCATAGCAGTGGAAAATCCAAATACAGCTTATGTTCCACAACATCATTATTACAACTTTTAAAACTGTCTCAAAAAGCTAGACAAGAAAGGTACACTACTAATGCCCAAAGTAGTGACCACCAACGACACAGGGAGAATATCTATATATATCATACGTGGAAGCCTCCTGCTCGCCTCCAAATCAGCTACTCGTGCATCGCCAGCTAACATGTCTCTAGTCTGCTCGTTTAGGAGCACCCAGAGTAATAAGAAGAGACATAAAACTCTGGGTCAGACAAAAGTCTGGTATGAGCGATAAACAGCTAAATATAACAATAACAGGTATACTAAACCATACCTGAACCTGGACCTGCAACCAAAGAGTTAGCACTACATACTGTACAATACTCTAAGGTGCCATAACATATGGTGTAAAGAATACGGGGGTGGGTGTGTACATGTCATAATGATGGCAAATAAATCAAGCATAGCAACCATACGCACATCTCTCACTCAGTGCGTAAAGCATACGATATCCACCACTTCGATCGCCCAATACTTTGCTATGATCACTCTGCCCCATGAAGTCACAACGGCTTCACTGCACTGATCCATAGCCACTAATCCTTCGCTATGTCCACTTTGCCCCATGGAGTCATACACACCCCACTGCACTAGCTCATAGCCTTACTAATCCTTTACTATGTCCACTCTGCCCCATGGAGTCACAATGGCTCCACTGCACTGGCTCATAGTCTTACTACGATCACTTTGCCCCTCGAGTCATGGTGACTCTACTGCACTGATACGTAGCCCGTCATTCCTTTTCAGTGGTGAATCGAAGTTATGAACGTCGACAACTCCTTAGCACACGTCCCGCAACAAAGCCCAACCATAAAGTGAATTCATTGGTTCCCAACTGGATCCTGAGCTCTAACTTCCATTTGGACTACCTTTGCATCTCGGGTTATTGGTCTTCACCGGATCGGTTCGGATCTCAGCCCTTCTTCTCTGTCGGTTCGGATCGGTCTCTTCCAAGTGCTTCGGGTCGGGTCGTGGCCTCCAAGTCCCTTCGTGGTACGTTGGTTCGGTTCGGGTGTTCTTTGGCGAGTCGGGTCGGTGTACCCTTGCTCCATCGGTTCGGTTCGGGTTCCTGGTCACGGTCCGATCCACTTCCCCTTCCTCTTCCGTTCTGATCCCCTTCTCTTCCCTTCAGTCGATCTGATTCCCCCTTCTTTAGCTCGATCTGATCCCAGTTCAACCGTTGTGGCCTTCCTTTTTGCCATACTTTTCCTTGTGCCAAACCTCGGTTCGGTTCGGTGATCCCTTGCCAAGTCCACTATCCGGTCCGAGCCCATTCCTCCGATCCGATCTGAAACCTGCATCGTTTTTCTGCAACTTTTTCCAGCGAGTGTTTTACGCCATTCGACGGCGTTTTCGACCATTCAAACTATTCTAATCAATCACAAAGCATACCATACAATCATAACAACAAGTAGAAGTGACCTCAAACACCAAAACGTCAATATGATAGGTTAAAATGGATCAAACATAGCCAAAACCCCATATTTTCCCTTAAGCATGTTCAAGCATAATTAATTATATGATTAACAAAACTTAACCAAATTAACCCAAGTTCATATCAGAGGTCTAAAACATCATTTAAGAATTTATAATTATTTTTCCAGAATTTTATCATGTTTAAATTCGCTAATTAACACTAATTGCCCTTAATTAATCATAATTAGTGAGGAACTATGCAAATCACTCACCTTAGCCACAAATAAACATTGGATCTGAAATAAATCTCTAATATGGCGCAAATACCAATGCTAAACAGCAGCTCTAATCTTGATTTGGTGAAGATCTCCCTTGATTTGATGTTGCTAAGCTTAATCCTTGATTAGAAAGTGATTTGGAGGTGATTTAGAGGTTGGAGGCCATTTTTAGGGTTTCTAAGAGGTAAGTGGAGGCTAGAAAACTGAAATGGAATGAAACACTAACTCTTTTCAGCCTCCCCATAACCCTAATCCCGAAATGGGTTATGGGTCCATTCACTAATCAACCTATTTGGCCTGGTTAAGCAGTTTTTCACCTTCCAAACCTTATTTCAGCCATTTCTCCCAAACGGTAAGTCCGTTTTCCATATGTGACCACTCTACAGAAAGATAAACCATCATCCGAAGCCAATGGAAGTGGTTTCAGGTCAAAACTTCTTTCCAATCAAAAGTTATGGCCGAAACAAGATCCGCTAGGGGCAAAACGGTCATTTAAAAATTGGCAAAAATCATGAACCTGGGAAATGACCCCAATGGTCGTTTCCCAAAGCCACATGACCATACGACTTCATATAAGAAATAAATAAATATTCTACGATCCTCCGATTCGTAGAATGCGGGTTGTTACAATAATTCTCTTAAATCATATTTAATATGGGTTCAAATCGGACTGAAGCTGTTAGACCCAAATGTGGTTCTAACACCCAAATTGATTAGAAACAAGATAAAATAAAACAGAAATAAAAATGAACACACAAGATTTATAGTGGTTCGGCGAAGAAATGCCTACGTCCACTTAGTTTTCACTATATTCAGTAATTCAGTTACAAATGCAATGTAAGATTCACTCACAACTCACTTTTGTTCACTCAAATGATTAAAACAAGAAATGAAAGATGATTTGGATTCTCCGGGAGTAAAGGAGTTCGGATGATGGAGGTACTTGGATTCTCGAAAGTGCTGAAAAAGATCCTTCTCTTTGTCTCTAGATGGGGTATTTATAGGTGTGAATTTGCCTGAGATTCAATCCGGGTCGGAACACGTGTCATCCATCGCACTCTCTTCGGGTTCGGATGAACTATCAAGCTGACAACACATCGAAGAGATGGACGTTAGGGGTAGGAATCAGTCATAGCCGGTCCGGTTCTCCAGGCTATTTTATAGGAGATTAACCTGGATCATGGGTGTGGGTCGGAGGCGTGCAGGTTGGGGGTCGGATCGGAATACCCGATCCGAACCGGAGTGGCTCGGACATCTCTCCTTCACTAATCATACTTCGCTCCGCTGCAGCGTCGTGGCAAGCAAAAGGCTTTCCGATCCATTTGAGATTCATTGGCCTTCCGATCTGAACAGATATGCTTTGCCAATTTACCCAGTAAGAGCCATCCGATCCGAACAGGGAACTCTATCCGATCCGAACCCATATGCTGCTATCAATCTGAATTGTGGTGTTTTCTTCCGATCCGAACCGAAGTCTTATAACTTAAAATACTCTTCAATGGTTGGTTTCTTGACTTTGTGTTGCCTAGTTCACAAAGTAGGATAACATTTTGCCCCCTCAAAGGATGCTTCTGTTGTACAAAGCGTGCTTTGACGTCGTTTAATCAGAATTGTCAGGAGTAATGCACAGATTTCTATTCGGTTCGGTGTCCGATCCGAGTACCTTTTCTTCATTTCTGAGCAAATTTGGGAACTCTTCTCGCCATGTAATGCTTCTTGCAGGTATGCTCTTCCTTTACTCTCCTTCTCTTCAATTCGAGTCGGATGCTAAATCAACATGTGAAATTTCCACTCGGTTCGGATTCCGATCCGAAGCGTTTTCGTGGGTTAGGTTCTTGGACGTTGGGCCTTCAGACAAAGTCATGCTATTGGGCCTTCACTCCGGTCCGAGCGGGTGAGACAAAATAGGAAGACGAGGAGTCAACACCATTCCCTATATAAATTCACTACTGCCTTCATTCTTTTCTCCTTCGTTTCTATTGCCGCTCCCAACCTAAGTATTGAAAACGTCAGAAATTCGGATATTCTGAAACTATTCCTCGTAGATTTCTTAAATCGAACACATAGGTAGCTTTTCTAATCTCGAATAGCTTCGTTGTAACCGTTTTCGATTTCAATTCGCGTTGGATTGGGATGGCTTGGCCATAAACTTCGCTTGAACCCCCCGCCGCTGCTGGTGGATGCGCCATCGCTTCGAGGCGTTGCGAGGCTGGAGAGGGCAAAATATTTTATCCTCAACGGTGGCTTTGGTGATAAAATGGACTCGTTTGTGAGAAAGGGGGAAAGAGGAAGAAGATGAGGAGCGTGGTGACCAACTGGAGTCGGTTCGGGTAGAAGACGGGGGACCAAAAAAGGAAGGAGAAGGAAAGGGGATCGGCTCGGATTGCACATTTTAGAAAGATGGAAAGGAAAGAAAAAGTCGGTTCGGGTCGGAAAAGTGAATGGGATAAGAGGTTGAAGTAAACGGACCGGTTGGTGCTGATTCGGTTCGGATCGGGTTACCCGATCCGATCAGATCAGTCCTGCTTCCGAACCCGTTGCTTCCCTTGTCTTGAACTGACCATGCTTTAATGAGGCATCCGAACCGATCGTTATCCACATTTGTACTGAGCCAGTTGTCATATGCATATCCGAACCGAACCGAACGTACCAAACTTGGCACATAAAGACTACTCAACTAATTCAACTAACACTTACTCTAGACGAATATGCTTCGCGGACAGTTAGGATAGTGCCTTGTGAACATAAACGAGAATTAAGAACAACTCTGACCATCACTTTCTCTTTAAAGCTTCGTCTTACATTGCTGTACTTTTATTTTGTATTTCCCACGTTTGCTGCACACACTTTAGTTCACACACATACACAAAAAAGGGGGACACGGGATAATTTACTCTAATTCGTGCTATTGCTTCTTCAATAGTTCCATGACAATGAGGCCCAGACGCTCTTCTCGTCTAGTTGAGAGGAAAGAGGCTCCAGAATCTTCCAACAAAACCACTCTCGAAGATATATCTTCTTCATCTGACCCAGAATGGGACAGCGAGGGTCCGGATTACGGAGTTGGTCATCGGGAAAGCGACGAAATGTCTTCAGAAAGCGAAGTTTCCCTAGGCTTTGAGGAGGAAGGAGGGATTGGTGACCATCGAGCACCCGATGAATTTGACTCAGCCATCATATTGGAGTCACCTCCAGATTCTGTAGAATCGACAATTGACAATGACCGACTTGTGAGAATTTGCTTGAAGTATGGAATAATGAAGAGAGACACTTTAGTGCCCTCACGTTCTGACCGTCCCCATAACCCTCCAGAAGGATACATGACGGTTACTCGACTGATGTGCATGGTTGGCGCCATTCCTCCATTCTCGCCTTTCATCGTCGACTTCTTAAGACAAATGCGGATTGCCCCCATGCAGCTGCATCCCAATTCATATGCCTATCTGCATACCTTATTCATAGCATACCGTGAAATTCTAGGCGTGGAGCTCACGTTCGACGATGTTCATTTCTTCTATAATTTCAAACATCGGACTAGAGAAACCCCTTCTTTCTGTTACTTTGAATCAGTTCCAAAGAGGAAGATAATCTCTACGCCGTTTAGCAGTAAAGCTGGAGATTCCAGACTAGAGTGGTTCTATATAAAGCAACAGTCTGGATGCGCCAGGAGATGGACAAAATCAAGTAAAGCACTGATTTTCTGATCCTGGACTCTATACACTTGAATCATCACCCTGACCTGTTTTCCTTTTTATTTGCAGTCGACAATCCCAAACAGGTATCAGACCAAGCGTTCTTTGATCGAATGCACCGTCTTCTCAACGGCGACCAAAAATTCCTTACTATTGACGAGGTCCTTAAAGATGAGTACCTTCATTTTCACGGGCTGCTATCCGTTTTCCGTAGCATCGGTCATGGGACGGTCCCTTATGCCTATATTCCTCCAGTGGAAACAGTTCCAGAAATAGGAGAAGGCTCGGGAATTCCTGCAGCTCCTCTTCAAACTTCACCTTCTCCCTCTTCCACACAAGATGACGAACTGGCTAATCTGGCCAAAAAACATCGTGAAGGGTATATTGCCCCCGAGGAAACTACCTCGCTAGACAAATCAAAATCTCCCCAAGGGTCGCCACTTCACGCTTCCGAAGGGGATGTTCCTGGCACCGACGAGCACATATTTCAGGGTTTGGGGGATCTCCCCTTACCCGAGACTATATATACTTCAGAAGATTTCAGAAAGGACCCTTTAGTCTTCACTTCTTCTGAAGAAACTACTCCTGCCAAGGCCAAAGAGCCTGCCCGCACCAGTCTAGCTTCAGACTCGGGTTGGTTGGGGGGGCACACACACACCACTTAGGATGCACTTTACACCGCAGCACTAGCATTCATTGCACTTCTTTCTCCATGGATCCATCGATTCTAAACTTCGTTTAATTTATCGTGCAGGTACAATGTCTCGATCCTCTTATGATATAAGAAAGCTTCGCCGCAGCATGTCCAATCCTCCTCGGGATGCCGAGTATAATCGCCGGGATGACCGTGGTAGGGAGGAAAGAAGACCCTATGATCCTTATCGATCTCGACCCTCACGCTCCCGCTCACCAGTTCGACCGGAACAAGAAAAATACAAAAGCTATCAAGGTCGTAGGGAGGAGGATAGGCCACAATCTAGGGATTCCACTTCCTCCCATGAAAAGCGGAGTAGAGAGAAAACTCCTCCAAAGGAAACTGGGTCTAGAAGTAAGCAAAAAGCCCCTGCTACTAAGCGACCTCGGACAGACAAGGGTTCTACAGAATCTTCTTCAGGAAGGGACACTGAACTAACAATCCTCGCCCCTCCTCCACCAGATGCGGGAACCGCAGTAAGGCTGGCATATTTAAAGGAGCAATTTCCCGAGCACTACTTCGAGACTCTGACCTTTCTACCTTCCCTTGAACCTATTTCTTCTAATTGGGCAGAGGAGGCCAGAGCAAAGATTGATTTGGTGGAAAAACAATATACCGAGATGTTCAAGTATTCCCGCACTCTTTCTAGAATCATCCGCACTCTAATGACAAATGCTGACTCAATGCAGAAGACCGCAGAGGAGGATGCTAAGGCCTTAAAAACCTTAGGAAAAAACTTAGAAGACACTCAAGCTCAACTAGCTGTCGCTCAAAAGAACGCTTCTAACTTCAAACAACAGTTTGAGGACATGCAAAAGCGCTATCATGATTTGCTAGAATCCCACACTCAGGAGCGTTCTGAGTTGAAGAAACAAGCTGACGAGGCCAAATCAGAGGCTGCGAAGACACGCCTTGCTTATGCTAAGCTTGAGCAGAAAAACGCCGAGTTAGCGAAAAGGAGTGCTGAGTTAGAAAAGAAAAACGCTGACTTGGCTTCAAAATTGTTAGAGGCGGAAAACAGGGCTGCTCTGGCTGAGGGCAATGTGGAATGCGCTATTAAATCTGCGGAGGAAACCCGCAAACAACTATCAGAGGCGGAGGCCGATATTCAGGGCTTCGGCGAGCTAATGATCGAATTCTTCGCGCACATTATTCGTCGTCGAAACATTTCCTGGATCGAGGACTATCCATCCACTTTGGTTCATGTGTGGAATCAAATTGTCGAGTGGGAAAAAGAAGAGCTTAAGGTCGATTCCCTCGATGAAGATAAGCTGATGGAGAAATATTTGAGAGACGACGAACCGGAGCGCCTAGCTGAAGGGCGCCGTCTAATTGCTGAGGCCATGGAAGAAGAGAGGCGGAAGTCTAAACAGAAAACCATTCCTGAAGCTGGTTCCTCTTCTTCTGCTCCTGTAACTCCCGAAGTAGAAGGGTATGATCCCGAAAACCCGGGAATTCCCCGAACAACTTTGCTATCTCCCATTCCTGAAATAACTCCAGAGGTAGTAGTCACCCCCGCTGAAAAGTCTTCAGAAGGTATCCCTATCTTTTCTCCTCAATTTGTTAAGGCTACTACTACCTTTGGCTACATGACTGAACGTTCGATGAGAAATCCTTTGCTCTCGCCTGAGTTGATAACCAATGTTTCTCATTTTGTAGGCGTTGAATCATCCGCAAAGACAGATGTAGCTCAAGGAGCTACCGCTGGGACAAAACCTGCCGATAGGGTCAAAGAAGGGGAAGACAAGGCTGCTTCAACAGACCTGGGGGAAGGAAGTGAGCCAACTAAGGTCGCTACTCCCCACGATGAAGAAATGATTGCAGCTTTAAAAGACGACGGAGGAGACGAGGGGCATGATGAGGAACCGGAGGTTACAATAACCGGGGAGTCAAAAAGCGTCGAAGACATTACCTTGGCGGCCATGAAGGCCGATCAAGACAAGCGCTTGCAATTAAAGGCTGAAGAATTAGACCCTGAGGTCCTCAAGCCCCTCGCAGTTGTGAATGCAGGTTCAAGGTTAGTTGTTAAGCTCTCAACTAGATCTATTACCGAAGAACTTGCTAAAAAATCTTCTCTTGATTCCAGTGCCCCGTCCTTCGGGAAGAAGTCTGCTGGCTCCAGTACTACATCTTCAGGGAAAAAGAAATCAAAGCGGATCTTGACTGAAGCCGAGAAGGAAGCAAAAGATGCGGAAAAAGCTGCCAAGAAGTCGAAGGCTCATCCCAAACCCAAATAGTGGGTTCCCCTGTATCTTTCTAGCATCTTTGTAAACCAATAAGTGCTGCTACACCAGCAGCTTCCGCACTTTCTTTTTCAGCTATTTCCCTGTACAAATTCATTCATTTGTAAATAAAAATAATTCACTTTCTGCAATGTTTATTTGTTAGCAGTTCTGCACTTATGTAAAAATGCATATCTATAGTTATGAAACAAAGTTGTGGAGAGAGGAGATATGTGTATGTGTATGTGTCCCCAGTCAATCTCCATAAGTTATTCAGTGCTTAACCATGCAATCTGAATGCTCCCGATTCTCTAACGGGATAGCATTTCCTGTATCATCAACACCTGTTGTTTTTCCTGGCATTTCTTTTATACTCTCTGTCATTCTCTTGAGAGTTAGAGTTCGAGTTCAGTTATTTGTTTATTCCCCGGTCGTTCAACGGGAAAAGATTTCTTTCTCGGCGCTCGATCGGAGACGCCTTTATACTCTCTTTCTCTCTGGAAAGTTAGAGTTCAGAGTTGAACCTCTTTCTCAGCGCTCAGTCGGAGACGCTTTTATACTCTCTCTCTTTCTCTGGAGAGTTAGAGTTCAGAATAGAATTTCTTTTTCAGCGCTCAGTCTGAGACGCTTTTATACTCTCTCTCTTTCTCTGGAGAGTTAGAGTTAAGAATAGAATTTCTTTTTCTTTTACGTCTTATCGCACAAATAATCATTGTGCTTCTTTTTATGTCCAAGCTGTTTTCAACCTTTTTTAGGCTCTGAGTTATCCTGTATTTTATAATCACAACAGAACAACTAATGAATGTAAATGCATAAAAGTAAATAACACACAATATTTTTATAGTGGTTCGGCTAAGTCATAGCCTACATCCACTTTATAGTCCTTTATTCATATCATCAGATTTTCCCAAGGCAAGTCGTGCCTTATTACAGAGTTTACAGGAAGAACAGCAAAAAGTATAGCATTTCTAATCCAAATATCGCATTAAGTGTTGGGCATTCCATGCTCGAGGGACTTCTTCGCCATCTACGGTCGTTAACTTGAATGTTCCTTTATCAAGTTTCCGTTGGATGACAAAGGGTCCTTCCCATTTTGGGCCGAGGTGAGGAAGAGATGGAAAAACTCTCTTTAGCACCAAATCTCCTGGTTCAAAAGTTCTAAGGCGAACTTTTTGGTCATAGTAGCGTGCCATCTGACGCCGATGTCTTGCTGCACGCAAGTCTGCTTCGTCTCTTTTCTCTTCGACTTCATCAAGAGACTCAAGTAAAAGCGCCCGATTCGTCATCGGGTCATAATACGTCACCCTGTGGGAAGGAACTTCCAGTTCAACTGGAATTACTGCTTCTGAGCCAAAGGAGAGAGAGAAAGGGGTATGACCGGTAGCCGTTTTAAACGTTGTTCGATATGCCCACAAGGCTAGGGGCAATTCATCAACCCATTTTGCCTTTGCACGCTCTAATCGCTTCTTGAGGATGGACTTTATTACCTTGTTTATTGCCTCTACTTGCCCATTCGATTGTGGATAGGCAACTGCAGTATATCGTTTGTCTATCTTATATTTCTGGCAAAAGTTTCTGAATTCAGTGCTATCAAATTGGGTCCCGTTGTCGGTAATAATCGTCCTTGGGATCCCGAATTGGCATATAATATTTCTGACCACAAAACTTATCACCTTTCTTGTGGTGATCTTAGTCAAGGGTTCAGCTTCCACCCACTTTGTGAAATAATCCACGGCTACTATGGCATACTTAGCTCCCCCTTTAGCAATCGGTAAAACTCCAATGATATCAATTCCCCATGTGGCAAATGGCCAAGGACTCACCATCGATATAAGCTGGGTTGACGGTGCCCTGGGGATTTTGGCGAATCTCTGGCACTTATCGCAGCGTCGTGAATAATCAGCTGCATCCTTGTTGATCGTAGGCCAGAAGTATCCGTACCGCAATATTTTCTTTGCTAAAGTTTGACCTCCTGTATGATCTCCACACTCACCTTCGTGCACTTCTCTCAGTACACGCTTGATGTCGTCGTGTGCGATACATCGTAATAGGGGCATAGAAAATCCTTGTCTATAGAGGGTATCGTCTTGCATAACGTATCTGGCAGCTTTGCGAACTACAGCTCTTTTCTCACTTTTCTTCGATGGGAGAGTCCCATTCTTAAGAAAACTCTTGATTGGAGTCATCCATGACTCCTTCTCTGGCTCCGCTTCATGAACGAATTCAATTTCCATTGACTCAAAGCTTGGCGATTCCAACGTTTCAATTGGAATTACCTCAGTCTCTTCTGGATTGTCGGAACTAGCCAATTTTGCTAGTCTATCCGCTTTCTGGTTTTCTACTCTGGGAATATGTGTTATGTTGTACCGCTCTAAGCTATTTAATAGCTCTTTCACTTTCTTGAGGTAAGCGACAAGTCGAGGTCCTCGAGCCGCGAATTCCTTTCGCACTTGACAAACAACAATCTTAGAGTCACAAAATATGTCCATCATTTTTACTCCGAGGTCTTTAGCGAGTTTCAGCCCGGCAATCAGGGCTTCATACTCAGAGTCATTGTTTGTTGCCGAAAATTCTAATCGCAGGGCGTAATATAACGACCGTCCCTCGGGAGTGACTAAGACAATTCCAGCTCCGGATCTTCGGTCGTTTTTAGCTCCATCTGTATATAATTTCCACGGATTCATCTCTAGCTTATCCTCGGATTTGACCACTCGGTCATTGATTATTTCTTCCTCTGGAATGGTGAACTCCGCAATAAAGTCTGCTAGAGCTTGCCCCCTGATTGACTTTCGTGGTTGAAAATTCAAATCAAACTGGCTTAGTTCTATGTTCCATTTAATCAACCTTCCCGACGCTTCGGGTCTCTGCAACACCTGTCTTAACGGCTGATCGGTGTATATGGTTATTGGATCGGCTTGGAAGTAGTGACGAAGTTTTCGGGATGCAATCAGGAGACTGTAAGCAAGCTTCTCGATCTTTGGGTAGTTGCGCTCTGCCGCTGCTAATTTCTTACTCACATAGTATACTGGCCTTTGTACTTTGTCTTCTTCTCGAACCAGAGCGGTGCTGACAGCATGAGCCGAGACTGCTAGATAAACAAATAGTTCTTCGTGATCTACGGGCTTTGATAAGATTGGCGGTTTCTCTAACAGCTCTAACAGATTTTGAAAGGCCTCGACACAATCGGGAGTCCACTGGAAGTTCTTCTTTCCCCTTTTTATCAAATCAAAAAACGGAACACATTTATCGGTGGCTTTGGAGATGAATCTACTCAGCGCCGCTACCTTCCCTGCCAGACTTTGGACGTCTTTAATTCTCCTTGGTTCTTCGATATTCCTAATCGCCGCTATCTGGCTAGGGTTGATCTCAATTCCTCGGGAACTCACAATGAAGCCGAGGAACTTTCCCGACGCCACTCCAAATGAACATTTTAAAGGATTCAATTTCATACGGTATTTTCGCAAGATACGAAACATTTCCGCTAAGTCTTGCGTATGACTGGAAGACTGCTTTGATTTAACAAGCATATCATCCACATAAACTTCCATAGTTTTTCCTATTTGATCATAAAACATTCTATTTACCAACCGCTGATAAGTAGCTCCAGCGTTTTTTAATCCGAACGGCATTACAACATAACAATATAATCCCAAATTCGTAATGAAACTTGTATGCTCTTGGTCTGGTACATGCATAGGAATTTGATTGTATCCAGAGTATGCATCCATGAAAGAGAGAAGTTCATGACCTGCTGTCGAGTCTACAAGCTGGTCAATCCTGGGAAGTGGGAAACTATCTTTTGGGCAGGCCTTATTTAAATCTGAAAAGTCAATACAAGTTCGCCACTTTCCGTTTGGCTTCTTTACCAAGACGGGATTCGATATCCAGTCGGGATAAGTCGAATCTCGAATAAATCCATTTTGCTTCAATTTCTCTACTTCCTCTTTGAGAGCAGCCGACCTCTCTGGGCCCAACATGCGTCTCTTTTGCTTTACAGGTGGATGCTTCGGATTTACATTCAATTTGTGACTGATAATGGAAGGCGATATCCCACACATGTCAGCATGGGTCCAGGCGAACACATCTAAGTTTGCCTTCAAGAAGTCCGACAGTTCTTCAGCACGACGTGGATCCAATTGGGAACCAATCTTCAAAACTTTCGTCGGATCAGCTTTATCAACAGGAATTTCCACTGTCACTTCATTAGGAGTTGCATTCCTAGCCTCTGGTTCCTCGTCTTTTCTAGGATCCAGGTCTTCAGGCGTTCCTTTGGGCAACTCCCTTGGGTTCAATCTCTCTAATTGCTATGCCGAGTCCCCCTTTGAGGGAGATGAGGCATCCTTACTCTCAGCATTAACTCCTTTCATCAACATCTTCAGTTCAGCCACATAGCAGGCCCGTCCAGAAACCTGATCCCCTCTTATTACTCCAGTCCCGGCTTCGGTTGGGAACTTTAGTAACAAGCACCAAGGGGCGATACAGACTCTAAATTCAGCGAGGGCAGGTCTCCCTAAAAATGCGTTATATGGCGAATCTACGTCCAATACTACGAACTGAAGCATTCGCACTCTTCTACGTTCTCCTTGCCCTAGGGTCACGGGCAACTCTATATATCCCATGGGAGCTGTCGTCGCTCCGTTGAAGCCTCTAATCCATCCTTCACAAGGTTTCAGATCTTCGGGCTCAAGCTTCATCTGATCAAATGACTTCTTGAACAAAATATTAACGGAACTTCCGTTGTCTACTAAAACCTTATGGACCAAGGCCGGCCCAATGGTGGTAGTAATAACCAACGGATCATTGGTGGGAGATTGTATCCCCGTGTTGTCTTGGCTGCGAAATACCACGTCGTCGAACATGGTTTTTTGTTGTTTTATAGGGGTGACATCTTCCAAATCGTCACCTTCATTCACATCTAGATGCTTGGCAGCATTCACATATTGGTCCATTGACCTAAAACTTCGGATTGCCGGGTGAGGTCCGCCTACTATGGAGTTGATGACGATCCCTTTACCTTTCTGTTGCGTGGTAGGCTTAGGAGCAGGTAGGATCTGTTTTGGAGCCTGCTCTCCTTGCCCCCTGTCCCTCGGGGCAACCTTGTACTCATCCAACTTTCCTTCACGCAGCAGCTTTTCAATTACATCCCTCAAATGTCGACATTCATTGGTCGAATGTCCATGTGTTCCGTGAAACAAGCAAAATTTCCCTGTCGCCATTTCTTTCTCGGTCGAATCACGAGGTGGTGGTCTTTTGTACTGCAACACATTGTACGTATCCAGGTAAATATTTTCCAGGGTGTCATTCAATGGTGTATAGTTCTCATAGTTCTGGAATCGGGGCCTTTTGTTAGGGTCGCTTCCCCTATTTCTGTTTCTCCTGTTACCGTTCGAATTACGGTTGTTGTTGTTTCCCCCGTTTCCAGTATTGCTGCTTCCACCCTTGTTTCCTACATTTACTTCAACCTTGCCAGAACTTTCCCCAGACTGCTTTACGGCAATATTACTTTGCACATTCTCCTTTGAAGCTATCTCAGATTTTCTCTTCCGGTTTGCCCTGGCCTCCTCTCGTCTTAAATAAATATCGGCTTTTTCGTAGAATATCGCCCTTGTGGGGGGTGTCTTCCCAGAAAGGTAGTCTCCAAATTCAGATTCAGGATCGACTCCTTCCTTCAATGCCATCAGGATAGTGGGCTCATGCGGGTCACTGACCTCAGTTACAGCTTGGTTAAAACGATCTAGATATGCCCTTAAAGACTCTCCTGGTGCCTGTTTAATCCTCGACAATTCAATAACACTCTTGGACTTGCGGGCATGTAGTCGGAACTGGTTCATGAAACGCTCGCTTAATTCTTTGTAATTAGAAATTGAACGAGGAGGAAGTCGGGTAAACCAGAATAATGCCACATCTTCTAGATAGATTGGGAATGCTTTGCACTTCACTTCATCAGGGGCAGCAACGGCGTTCATGAGCCACGAATACCGCATCAAATGCTGTCCTGGATCAGTCCTTCCGTTATATTTGTCCATCTATGGCAAGTTAAAGCGTCGGGGAAACTGGAAGTCTAGGATATCGTCAGTGAACGGAGTATGGCTTCGCTCAATGCCATAGTCTTCATTTGTATAATTCCGGCTCTTGGACATAATTCGGCGAACCATTGCTTGTACATCGGCACTAGTTAGGGGCTGCTCAGGTTCCCTGGCCCTAGTGTCCGAGTTCCTTCGGGGCTCTTGCTCAGGAGATGCCCTTCTTCTTCGAGCGGCCTCTGCTCGATTCCTTTCCCTGTATTCCCGGTCGATCTCGGGAAGAGGGGACTGGAGTCTTTGCCCCCGAGTGGGGCTATCGTTTCCTAATGCTCGTGCGATATCCTCGCGAGATCCCAAAGATCCAAACGTTAGCTGCTCCACGTTCTGAGGTCGTTCGAGTGGCCTTCGTTCACGGGGCCTCTCTTCCTCGGAAGATGAAGATTGATCTACGGGTGTGTGACGAACCGGTGATGGAGTTCTTTGCCGGCGGAGCTCATTGATCTCCCGACTCATGAGCCTCATATTTTCCTGCATCATGAGATTAGTGCGCTCATGAACTCTCATAGCCTCCCTCGTGCTCTCAAGCATATCAAGCAAGCGCGAGAAATCTCCTTGAGTGATGGGAGAAGATGGATTGACCTGGTCTCCAACCCTGGCAGCTGGAATTGGAGCATTCGTGGGGACTCGAGTAGATGTTCCAGCATCACCAAGCATCGGGTCGGATCGGAGGTAGGAAGCCGGGTCGGATCGGAGCTGGGGTGCCTGGTCGGATCGGTGTGCAGCGAGCAACTCGGGTCGGTTCAGATTGGGGGAGTACACTGCTTCAGAGTCTCCTACCCGGATCGGATCGGAGCTCTCCCCTTGCTGTCGGTTCGGATTTCCTGCATGGACTCTTCCTGCTGCTGAACTCTGCCCCCGAGACCTTGTTACAACAGCATGTTGCTGATCTTCGCCAGCTCCATTTCCTTGAACAGACTGAACTTCCTTGCCTTTTCCTTTGGCCATGAGTTTTTGACAATTACTTCAACGAATGTAAGAAAGCGGAGAAACTTAAGGATTCACTTCTTTGAACTCAACGGTCCAAAAAGTAGAAAGAGATCCCGGAAAATAAAGAATTTAGATGAGGGTTCTCAGTGAAAGCACCAAAATGTTAGACCCAAATGTGGTTCTAACACCCAACTTGATTAGAAACAAGATAAAATAAAACAGAAATAAAAATGAACACACAAGATTTATAGTGGTTCGGCGAAGAAATGCCTACGTCCACTTAGTTTTCACTATATTCAGTAATTCAGTTACAAATGCAATGTAAGATTCACTCACAACTCACTTTTGTTCACTCAAATGATTAAAACAAGAAATGAAAGATGATTTGGATTCTCCGGGAGTAAAGGAGTTCGGATGATGGAGGTACTTGGATTCTCGAAAGTGCTGAAAAAGATCCTTCTCTTTGTCTCTAGATGGGGTATTTATAGGTGTGAATTTGCCTGAGATTCAATCCGGGTCGGAACACGTGTCATCCATCGCACTCTCTTCGGGTTCGGATGAACTATCAAGCTGACAACACATCGAAGAGATGGACGTTAGGGGTAGGAATCAGTCATAGCCGGTCCGGTTCTCCAGGCTATTTTATAGGAGATTAACCTGGATCATGGGTGCGGGTCGGAGGCGTGCAGGTTGGGGGTCGGATCGGAATACCCGATCCGAACCGGAGTGGCTCGGACATCTCTCCTTCACTAATCATACTCCGCTCCGCTGCAGCGTCGTGGCAAGCAAAAGGCTTTCCGATCCATTTGAGATTCATTGGCCTTCCGATCTGAACAGATATGCTTTGCCAATTTACCCAGTAAGAGCCATCCGATCCGAACAGGGAACTCTATCCGATCCGAACCCATATGCTGCTATCAATCTGAATTGTGGTGTTTTCTTCCGATCCGAACCGAAATCTTATAACTTAAAATACTCTTCAATGGTTGGTTTCTTGACTTTGTGTTGCCTAGTTCACAAAGTAGGCTAACAGAAGCAAAACCAAACCGTATTACAATAAAACCGAAACGAAACCGAACTATTGGAACGTTTAGTATAATAGTTTGTATTTCTGATTAACTGTTTGATGCGGTGTAGAAGTGGTTCGGGCTCCAGACCGAGTCGTGCCCACTTCTAGCGTGGTGGATGAGGCTGTTACCTTAAAAGTTAAATTTTCTTCAATTTTAGCATAAGGAATCTTCAAATTTGAGCTCTAAAAATAAAAAATAAAGTGTGGTACTAAGGGCGCCCCAATATGTTCTTCCTAATACCACGACTAAAAATTACCACAAGAATTAGTATTACACTCTTCTTAATACCATACACTTAAAAAATAAGGGCTACTACATTATTTTACCTTATTTCTATTTCGCTTGAATTCGTTCGTCCTCATTTCTAAAACCGATCAATGAGTTAAACCCTAGATCTACAATTCATCAACGAATTCGACGCCGCAATGCCGAGGAATATACAAAAGCCGTAGATAAGGTTTGAATTAAGCAAACTAGAAGAGAAAGCGAAAGATTAGGGTTTTCAGATCACTAAACAATTGGGAGATACCGTACGAATTTGAGTTTTCCCACGAGAGATGCGTAGAAGATAGCGATTACGAAAGATTAGGTTTTTAGATTAGCATAGTACGTGATTAGTTCGTCAAATAATGATTGAGTGAGAGATTAGAATGGAGAGGTAATGTGGTATTAGGAAGCATACAAAATTTAATAAGTTTTATTTTTTTTAATTGCGGTATTATGAAGAACATATTGGGGTGCCCTTAGCACCACACAAAATAAATAAAAAGACTCACATAATTCATTGTAAAGGAGTTTCATATATTTACATGGAACAAAAATTATCTTAGAAAAGATTTTGAGTCTCGCAATTTATGTTTATATAAAGAAAAAACGATCTATTGTGATTCTATAAAGAGAAAATTCAGAGTTTATGTTTATATAATTTATGATTTTCATCTTTTATATAAAGAAAAAACAATCCAATTACTGAGATCTTGTGTCTTCAATTCATCTTTACTTTAGACATCAAAAATATACATAATTTATGACACAATGAACCTTGACAATTGAATTATTATTTGATTTTCACCAATCATAGTTTATTTCAGTGTGATTCACATAGTGAAACCCTTTGTTTCTAAGCAAAATTGCTAGTGAACTTCCAAATCTTTAAAAAAAAGAACTGAAACAAAGCAACATGTTCAGCCGAAATCACCCAAAAGACTTTCTCAGTATGCATACAAATCGTGTATTTCTAGATAACGTGTTCAATAATTCTCACTAGAATATTAACACTTTTAAACAGTTCAAAACTATAAGTTTGAATGTGTTTCAGTTGTGAACGATATAAATTCAAAGATGGTTTAGTCATGGAGTGGTAGACTATTTCTTCCGGAGAACATTATAAATGGGAACTCATTGAAAGCTTATCCAGCGACTTTGGCAAACGCGCATGGAGCTTGGTCATGAAGTTAAGGCACCGTTCACTGGTTCAAGGGAATCTAGAATGCATCATATCTGACTATCTGTACTTCAAAAGGAGAATCTTGTTGGAGTTTTAGATTATATTTAAAATATATATATATATATATATCTTCCTTTTTGACAATGATATATGTAAATAATTTATCAAGAATAAATAAATAATGAAATTACAAATTAATCGGATTCAATTCAAATTTGTTCCACAGTGGAATACTTTGATACAATCACAATACAAAAAAGGCAGTACACACATCTCATTTGCATTAATTATTAACTTTAGATATTTGTAAAATAAGAAAATATATTAATTACTTCTTCAAACGCCTTGGAGTTCCGTTTTAATTTCGATGAGGTATTTGTTTCGTTACCATTCTCATGCCTTGGATGTGTCTCGCATGTGTAAAAAGAAGTTATAAAGATTTAATTTGGCAAACGTACGCTTACTCTTTTGTTGACAGTCAAAGAAGATTATTCATTCTAAATAGTGAATGCATCATTATTGGCACAATAGAATTTTATCATATAATGCTAATGTAAATTTAACAACAAAAGTAAACTATACGCTAATGAAGTGAGAAAACAAAGTCTATCCAATGATAAGTGCTGCTGTATTGTTAGACAAATTTATTTTCCAGTTTTCCTTCTTGGGAAGTGTTGGAAATTTTATGAATTATTTAAAATATGAAATAAGTTTATGGTGACTCCTATGTGTGAATTGTGACTCCTATTTGTGAATTGTGAATAGTCTCACATTATGGGATTATAAGAAAGATGCAAGTATTTATACTTGTTTCTAAGAAATCATGTTGGGTCCTTGGGCTCTCAATGCATGCTTTGTTCTTTATTTCACACATAACAATAACTGTTATGAAGAATTACATCGACATGTTTTGTTATTAAGTTTGGTTTAGTGACGGGCAGCAAAATGTGGCTGCTGTCTTCGAACCTTTTGAAGTAGGGCTCACGCTTGCTTTTATCCACAACTTACACGTTTGTGATGTGAGCTACAAACAAAATTTGAGCAACGTGATTTACATGTGAAAGAAGGACGCATTTTTGCAGGCAAGAACTGGCAAATTAAACGTTTGTCATTACGCTGCATGGAGCACAAAAATAAGTTGTATTTGCTTTAGACTGTATTTTACGTTTTAAATTTTCAGCATTAGTTATAAAAATTATAAAAATCTCAAAAGACGACGAAGAGAATGAAAGAATGATGAAGGGAGAAAGGAGAAAACGAAGGAGCGACGATTCTTATTCTATTATTATTTTTGAAAGCCAAGAAAATAAAATAAATCTTGTTTCTATATTATGTGTTATCTTCATTCTCTAAAACGACTGTTTTTTATGGTATACATATATTGTTCGTATTTTCATATGGATGAAAACTCAAAAATTGAAAACGGTAAGCCAAACGCATGAGCTCGACGTGTTCGACATCATAATAGTATAATTTTTTACATGGATCAAGCTCAAATATTCTAATTTTTCTCCGTTTACGCAATCTACCATAATTAATAAGGCTGTCAACGGATGTTTTTAGATACAAATAACATCATATCTGTATCCACATTTGAAATTATTTTCGGATATCAGATATCCGCCGCGAATACGGACAAAAAACGGATAATTATTCGATCCGCCAACGACCGATAAATCAAGAAGCATAAATGGAAATTTTTTGTTTAACATAACGTTTTTTCAACCCAATTGACTATTAAAATGTTAAAAATAAACAAATGTGAAGATAATAAATGTTTTTGTGCAATTATTGTGTATTTAATATGTATAATATAGATTTTCGACTTAATTGAATAATAAAGTAGTGTATTGCATTATATATATATATATATATATATATATATATATATATATATATATATATATATATATATATATATATATATAATGGTTTCCCCTCCCATGGGGAGAGGAAGAAGACGATTTTTAAAACACTCTAATCTAATGCCTTAATCCGTTCTCAATCCTCGGTTTTACACTATTTTCCATGGTTTCTCGACAAATTAACCCTCAGACAACCTTCTTTGCACTGAAAATCAAATTCGTCATCTATACAAATCAGATCTGAAGAGCTTTTCGTTTCGACAGGATCAAGCCACAAAAGAACCGGATTTTCTAGCGAATAGCGATCTCAAATTGTTACATCCTCTGCTGTTGTCTTGCGTTCACTACAAGAAATATATACTACTACAATGTTGGATACACGTTGTCAAAACACATCTGCAACATTTATGTTGCCGTTGTCATATGCATAGTTACATAAACTATGGGTTTTTTACATCATTTACTTTGTGTTATATAAACCTTTGTAGATTGTAATCAACAACATTATTTGATTGTGGTATATTTTCCTGTAGCATTCAGAAAGAGTTTTCACAATGATCCAAAAAGATAGTAAAATAATTTTTCAACAACGAATTATAAACATTATTGAAATTTTTTCAACATCGCCTAAAAGAAATCGTAAATTCCTTTACTGTGTATTTTATATGTTGTAAATATAGCTCTAAAACGGTGGAAAAAAAATTATAATTGATATGACTTGCAACATTTAGAAAGAGTTATGTTTAGATTTTAGACTACAATTTTAAAATATTCTAAACAAACTTATTACATCCACATTTGAACTTTATGTGTGCTTTTTATACAATGGTATTCCTAGTAGACTAAAAATATTGTAAATAAATTTTCAATAACATGTAATCAACATTGATAAAACTTCTTACACATCGATCATAAGAAATCATTAGTTAATCACGTTTACAATGATTTGGTACATTATAGATTGAATTCTAAAACAACCGAAAATAGTTGTAAAAAATAAAATACACAACATTTACAAAGAATTTTGTTTGATTATAGACTAAAATTTTAAAACACCATAATTAAACTTATTACAACAACATTTCAACGACACAACAATAATTTGTAAATCATGTATGACATTCCGCAAACATGATAAATATCATCTTCAACTATAATCCTTTTATTCCTTTTTCACAACTATACACAAATATTGTTGTATGATATAATTGACAATAGTACCTTCTATTAAAGAGCAATATACAAACGTTTTGACAAGCAGTAATAATCACTTCAGCTGTTCAGCAGTCATACAAAGTAATAAACTTACATATATATTAACCCAACTTGCATTAAGTCGAGATAATACTGATAATGTGAGATGATAATACTGATAACAAGTCATTCTCACGAAACAATGAACTGATGTCTAGCTGCAAATATAATGATGAAGCATCCTCCCCCGTGCCCTGCCATTTTTCAAATGCTCTCTTCAGTAAAACCATGCACATTTCTAGCAGCACAGCCTGCTGGATCCTTATATGCAACTTCCAGCAAATACACTTCATAACCTGATCTCTGGTGACAAAAATAAATACAAAAAATGAATTACAAGAAAATAAAATGAACATTGAAAACCACCATTATATTCATAGCACAACATCAGTATGGACGATAATAAAAAGCTTTGATCATGCTTAATAGCAAATTAACTAGTTGACATAGGTTATTAAGTGATCTCATTCAGTGTATAATTATTGCAAGCTGGTTCCGTTCTCAACAATTTAGGGATTGCATGATTTTAACATGCATGTCAGAAACGAAATTTTAAAATATTTTTCAGAAGATTATATTTTGAAGGCAATGATAAAAAAAATGAACATCAATATCCACAATGGAGCATCCACTTGTTAACAACAATAAATGGAGATACAGCCATCTCTCGGTTAAATATGTAACATAACAAGCAGACTGCATCTTCTGCATTTTTTTTTCAGTGAAACACATTTCATACCAGCTCAAGTCTGGAAATACATAACATAAACTGAACTTGACAAAGTGAA
The DNA here is from genome assembly GCA_030737875.1 of Allium sativum. NCBI lineage: Eukaryota > Viridiplantae > Streptophyta > Magnoliopsida > Asparagales > Amaryllidaceae > Allium > Allium sativum. The sequence goes on from CM060912.1 coordinate 159,456,109, forward strand.
ATCCTAAGAGAAACACTCACAGAGCCAAAAAATACACCATAGCATAACTCCAAGGCCTTGCCATCATGACAAAGAAGCAGCAACCACATTTGAATTGGAAAACCATTATTAATTGAAGTATATCTGACAAATGACAATTGCACGAAAACAAAAACTCTATCTTATATGGTTTACATACCCATGCTATCTACTCTGCGTGTAGAGATGTGAGTTGCAAACGCTAATTAGCATGTGTGAACTCATGATTGAAATCTTTGATTAACAAGATTGATCAATATTTTGCTCCAATTATATAATTTTCTTTACTCTAATTTTGCTGAAACTGAATAAGTACAATAGCGTTGCACTCAACATTTTGAATACATCCATGCAATCAGTCATCATGGCCAATGGCCCCCAAAACATAACATATAAAGAATGAATTCACAAGATTTTTGCATGAGCATTTGTTTCATAAAGCTAGTTTCAATGGGAGATACGTTCATATCCAATTTTATGGCAAACAATAATTTCCGGTTTACAGTCAATCTTAAATGCAGTCGTATAATAATCTAAAATTTACAGAATGAATTTCATCCTTTTATCCACTAAATCGCCTTAACTAGCATGAGAAGTCCCGCTGTATTGTTCTCTATCACCCAATCTTCTCATAACCCCTTCAAATCAAACCAATAGACCTTAGTGTCCTGGCTATTGTGAACGTTTCAAATGCAAGTGAAATTTCAAATTCAACGACTAATAATGATATACCACTATCCAAGGCATGTGTTAAAGGATACGTAATCAGATTCTAATGTTATGACTTCTAATAAGAGGTCCTAATATCTCTTATGTGTAAGTTTCCAGGTTGGTACTAATTTATAAAAGCACAAATCTGCAAAGCTATGAAATTACTATATGCTTGGTTTATCCTTTTGTTCTTTTGACAAATTAAGATCTGGCAATCTTCTATAAAAAAAACCAAGAATGGTGCACATATCAAATCAAAAACTAAATAACATGTAATAATATGGAAAAACTTTTACCTGGATGAACAAACGAGCCTGCATGTAACCTTTATTTGCTTGATCAACACACTCTAAACAAGATCAGAGTCATGCTTACGACTATTTATGTATTACTAAGCAAACTTCTTTTGACATCTTTCCAAAATCTCTTATTAACAATTCAGGAAACTATCACTTGAGACTTAAAACCAAGGAAGCAGGGGTGTGGCTTCTGGGTAACGTATTGCGTATCGGGTGCGGCTGGGGTGCGGCAAGGGGGGCGCCATGTGGCATGTCCCCGTATTTGGGCTGGAGGTGCGGGAAGGGTGAGGATTTGGGGTGCGCCGGTGGCATGAAAGGTAAATTTCGACTCCTTTCTAGGAAGAGTGAGCAATACTTGAAAGGAGAAACACAATTATGGGATGTTGGAGGCGATCAATTTGATCCACCTGATGGTGCCGAGGAGCATGAGATAGCGAATTTTTCACTTGATGAACCGGAAATGGAAGCCATGATTATTCAAGACTATGAATATCAAGTATGAAATGAATGTTTAATTTTTTTGTCTTTTAACTGTTAAGGTTTAAGAATTATGAAGTAGTGTATTTGACTATTTGATTTAATACTTTAATTATAATGAAACTCTTAATTTTCGTAATAGATTATATATATATATATATATATATATATATATATATATATAATATATTTTTACACATGTCGTATCCCCGCACCCGAATCCTCATATTTTTATATTTGTCGAATTTACGTATCTCCGTACTACGCACACGCACCTGTATCCTTGCTTCCTAGCTTAAAACCCTAAGCCCCCTTATTAAACAAGTTATAAGTACCTTGGAAAATAGATCAGGGCCCTTAATATATTGTTGTAATTCAGTTATCCATCTCTAAATACCTGTAGTAGCTTGAATGTGAACAAACATTTTTGGCCCTGCTGCATGTGGGGGCACATTTAAATATGTAATTCCAAAATGTGCGGGCATCATAAAAATATTTCACTGCATGAACAAATGGTTTGATCAATAGCTCAATCTGCACCTTATAGTTTCAATTTCATCTAACCTCTTATTTTCCAGTACATCATTCTGCTGTACAGTTTAATTGAAAAAGATGATGGCCCGTATAAATTAGAAATCCTTATACTTAATAGTACACAATAGTTGTTGTTTGAACTTGGATAATTTGTGTACTTATTAGTTACTGTTTTAAATTTATAGGTTGATTACATCCTTGAGGAAACATAATGAAAATTTTATACATGGTGGGTTATGGAGAAGTATACCAAAGTATCGACTCTTATTTAAAATTAGTTTGTTCATTTTGCTACAACTTAGAAAATAAAAAAAGCAATCTACCAAAAAGTATATAAATAACATTGCCATTTGATGTAGTACGAAATTCAAATTGCTGATAAACCTACTAAATTTGTTATGTTTAGCTTCCAAATATGCTTAACTGATTATTATTTCTTAATCAAATAAATTTCGCTAATTTGATTACCCTTCAAATTTAGTAAATCGCTAATGATTGTACACAAATTATATGAAAGGATTGTATTCTAAAATATTAGACACTTCACCTAGTAACGATTGGCAACAGATTATATGATTATTGTAAACATTAAAAGAAAAAAGGTTTACCTTTCAAACCCATGATGCTGATGTTAACTAAGCCTTTCTAATGCCAATGAGTGTCCCCTGAATGATTATGACACCTGCTATTAAAGAAGGAGCTCTGATTTTGTTTCTACAAAAAATTGTGTGGATTAGTACAGTAATAAATGCAACTTTGTATGCAAAGATGTGTTGAGATACATACAAGGCTCTATCTCGATAGAAGTGATTTGGCTTGAAAAATACTGCTTAAATGAAGCCAAAAAGAGAGGAAAATACTTACCTAAAATTTCACTACAGCAAATAGGTCATAACTACAACAATCACACAAACTACTATTACATAGATGACGAGTAGGCATAGAAGATAAGCATCAAACCCCAGACGGAATAAAATCCAAAACCACCGAAGCTTTAAGCTTTCGCCGTGGACAGGACAACAGATAACGGGTGAGAGGTTCTGGAGGTTAAAAAAGCAGCCAAGACCACATCACCAAACGCCACCGAAGGGCAAACCCCAAAACAAGTGCCCGCAGATAACTACTATAGACAAGACACCAATAACATGAACACAAGTCGAAACACCCAACACAAACAACATCCAACAACCAACGCAGCAGTCTCTAGCAGCAAACCAACATACCCTACCAAACCAAAATATCCATCAAAACCAAAAAACATGAACCATGCTACCACCAATTGTAGAGCAGTGTGCTAATACCATGGAGTGGATAGCAACAAGCTACAGTCAGAGGTAACCAGCAGATAAGGGAGGTTAGCGCCGAAGTTGCGATCTTACCACCACAGAAGTTGAATCGTTCATCGGAGAGACATCGGTAGGGAACATCGCAAGTCTAAGCTCAGGATCTCGAGATCCAGTAGATCTGAAAGGGAAAGATGAGGTGATGGGGGTTTGACGGCGGCACAGCAACCGAAATGCCGAAAAGGAAAAACTAGGACGAGGAAAGAAGAAGCGATAGACATCAAATTGGAAATGAATAGATGCAAAACGGAGTTGCGATGACTGCATCTTCCTCTTATTATACAAGTCGTCTGATTCAACACTTATAAGCAAAAAAGTATGATGCTCAAGCCAAACCAGAAGGCTGGATATAGTAAATATACCAAAGAGACTGATATTAATTAAATATAATTAAGCAGATGTTTTCTCCTTGGTTCAAGTTAATGAATGTATATTGGTAACCAAGTTGACATTAAATTATGTATGTTCAGTTCATAGCACCCCCTCTCTCTTCAAGCATTGTTACATATCTCAAGCACACTACAACATAACCCACTAGGTAACTTTATTTAAAAAATGGATAAGTTCAGAGGGTTAAAGTAAACAATAGGTATTATATTATTCAACCTTCCTGTCTTGACATGAAGGATTTGTATACTGGCAGATAATTAAGATGACCTGCAGTAACCTTGTATTTCTCATAGTTTAGTTCACAACACAAGAAGGGTTTTGCAAGATCTAAATTTAATTTCCAACCATTAAAAATCTCCGCTTATATATTAATACGATCAATGACATACAAGCATCTGGTACAACAGTTAGATAACAACTGATAACAACAAATTAGCAAGGAATCTAGGAAATAGCAGATGTAATTAGATTTGGTCATACTACATCCAATATTGCCTACGACATCAAAAAAAGAAACATACGCATTTGATTTGATATGCTAGAACAAATGCATAGGTTACTGGGCATGATTTATTGTAAATGAGCAATTAAAAAACAAAAGTAATGGTGTTACCATGCTTAAAAATTCAATTGGAAAAATCCATTGACAAGACCCGTCATAGTCGCTAAGCACAAGGACTCCTTCAATTTTCCTCATCTCGTATGTTTTTCTACACCTCACACTTTTACTCATCCGTCATAGTCTCATCGGCAACCCACGCTTCTGCTACACCTCACACTCCCCTGAGTATCAGCCCGTGTTATGATTTAAATAATTTATCTTCTCTTTCCCTGAAAAGGGAAGATATATTATTTAAAATGGGACATGCAGCTGAAATCAAGGGAGATGTGGCAAAAGCGAGGAGAGCCGATCCTCCCCCCCCCCCCCCCCCAAACACACACAGATTACTTCTCACCATTATCATTATGTATGCAAATATCTAAACCATGAGCAGCAACAAGTAAGGAAAAAGTTATCTCATGATGTAACCGACCATTATCTGCCATGTGCTTTAGCAGGTATCTTCACTGTCTAAAATGAGCATATTCGGGTTGACAACAACTTGAATGCAAATCCATATTTTCAAGCATGTATTCATTCAACTGGGCTTAAAGAAATTAATGCAAGCATAAATAGTTTTACCTGGAGCGCCCAATTATTACTTTGTTGTATTCTCTAAATGGTTATGTTTCAGTTGAGGCTCTGAAATGTGAGCTTCTCATAACTTTAAAATAAAACGTAGGTAATGAACGTACATACCTGCATTGAACAATAACTACAAAGTATGAAACAAAACAAAACAAACCATAAATTTCTATCTGCAGAATTAACATTAAATAAGCGGAAACAGTTTGAACATATAACAAATGTTCATCGTTTGTGGTTTCAAACAAGGTCACTAAGGTCATGGGCCCTTCTGGAAATTTATGTTCGAGTTAATTGATTACAATCAAACAAAGTTGAAACATACAGCCGGAGAGGAACAATTTCGTACGTTTAAAACAAAAATTGCAACCCTAAATTACAGTCATTCACTGAAAATCTAAGAATAATAAAAAAAATTACCTCGATCTGTTAATCAAAGCCAAGTACCAGAACCGCTGAGCCAAATCAGCAGATTCGGGTATGCTCTTATAGGATGTATTGGCGCCAATACTGAAAAGGGGAGGGAGAAATGTGGTCGATTTAAGAGGGAAACTTTTCCATTGCGCGGGGAGAAATTGACGGAGACGTGGTGGAGAAAGGTAAGGAAAGGTTTTCTCCATTACCGCATAAAAGGAGGAAGACAGGGAATGGAGCTGTTTTTTCTATCGAATTGCTGAAACAAGTTAGTGAAGTAGTCATTTACTGCGAAAACAAAATGAGCCGTCAGATCTTTTGCACCTCCAGTTTCCTCCCCACGTTTCCAAGATCCCTAATGTTTGACTTTCTTTTCGATTCATCAGCAATGTGTAACTTGTGTAATGTTTGGTACAACATTATTTTTTTTAATTCGTGAATCCACTCAAAAAAAAAAAAAAAAAAAAAAAAAAGTTCAATGATATCTTTAAAATTTACTGGAAACTTATATTATTTTCCAAGTGTTAGCATAATTATGAAAATTCATCATTTATGATTTTTTGTTTTATTCGTTATGAATATCTTTTGATATTTTTTCAAATTGTTAAAATATTGACAACTTGTCAAACTTTCTTTAAACTATTTCACGATGATATGTTTTTTTTTTTTTTTTCAAATTCTTGTTGTGTTTGAAAAAAAGAATCACCAAACAAATTTTTACCTTTTTAAAATATAGGTAGTTTTTAAATGTATTGCATAGTACAATTGTTATATCTACAAAGTACACTTTTATTGAGAAGAATTTCATAAAATGTAAACGTAAATTGTAGCACATACTGATGATCCTTCTGTAATATATGATTTATATTTATAAATACGAGTGAAGTGGCTACGATTTGTGCGTGATGATTGCGCGCTTTGCGTGTAATGATTTTCTACGTAGTGCATATTATTAATTATTAATTTATTTTTTCAATATTCTTTTTAAGTAATTATGAGATTTGATAGTTTAATAGTATTTGAAGATGGATGTTTTTAAGCTCTGAAAAAACTATTTTTATCAAATCCTATCTTCAATTGATATTAAGATTTGGAAGTACGTACAAACAAGCAATTTAAATTTATAAATAATGATTTTAAGCGCTGGTTGTCCTTTTATAAAAAAAAAAAAAATGTTAGATTTTACTTTTTAGTGGCTTACATTTGTTATTGTTTTTAGCAATAAGTTGTGAAATTTGAAACAGAATATTTTCTACATCTTATATTTAATCGACACAAAAGTTTAGTGCTATTAATAAAGATTTATTTGCTAGATTCTATATTCAAGGGATTTTAAGGATTAGTTATATTTTACGAGGATAAATTTGAATATGTAAAAGAAATTTGATTATAATTTTGAGATATTAAGATACACAGCAATTCTGCTCGTTATTTTACTTTGATATCAAAAAAAGTGTGACGTTGAATGTCTTACAACTATTAACAAAAGATAGCATTGAGTTCCCATATAAAAATGTGAACGATAATTAAATATCATGATATGAGAAATATTAAAATACTATCAATGTATTTGTAAAACGACATAAAATATGTCCGCGGGGCTTAGCCCAGTTGGCAAGGGCTCCTAGCAATCATGGAACAAAGTTCCTGGAGGTTGCTGGTTCGATCCTTGGCAGCTGCGCTGCTATGCTGTCCTATGATAAAGGCTTGGAACGGTTATCCCTTTGGTTCCTGTAACGGGTTAGGGATTGGTGCTCCTTGCTGGGCTGGCATTAATTGGGGAACCCATGTGGCGGACAATGGGTATACCTACTGCCTTCGATTTCATCAGGCAGTTTAAAAAAAAAAAACGACATAAAATATTATATTAACAAATTTTCATGAACTCAAGAATTTTTAAATTATTTAATTTATACCAGGCTATATATAATTGTAGTCATTAGAAATTTGAAATTATTCAGGGTTTGTCAAAATAAGTAAGATAAGTTGGTTTGAATTGATAATGCTAAAATAATTGGAGATGGATATAAATGAGCAACCTGCATTAAGATAGTAGGTTATTTCATGTTTTTTGGTTGTAGACAAGTGCACACATCAAATAGTCATGGCTAATTTTATTCGTACACCCATAATTTTTTAATATACACCGTGAGTTGAAATAAAATAGCATACACCAAAAATTTCTTTTCATACACCATGTTTGTCACAAAATTAACCGTTTATATATTCATCATCTTACCTCTTTAATTAACCTTAAAACTAAATTACACAAAACTAGGAATTCAGTGCAATAAATTTACATAAAATTCAAGAAAAGTTTTTTTTTCGACGCTAATATTGTAAATTATTTGATTATGTTTATTTTAAAAATCAACATTAGTTTTAGATAATTAAACATATTTAAATTAGAGTAATTAGTTGTCAAAGTTGTCTTAACTAATATTTCAGGTTCCATTAACTTCACAAAATCCTATATATTTAAGCAAATATTATTGAATTTAAAGTTTTGATCAGATGCATTATAAAAGAAGGACTGAAAATGCAATTAAGGACAAGGGTATCATAGTCATTGTTTTTCTTATTAAAACACTAGTGTATGTTAAGAAATTGTGGGTGTACAAATAGAATTTGCCAATAGTCATTCAGATCATTTGTCACAAATTGATTTTTTTTTTTTCGATCCAAGGATCAGTATGGGCGAATCAGTAAAAATATGTCATTCAAATCATACCCATCCACATATCGGCATTAATCCCAAAGTTCAGAATCAGAATTCAAATCAGTCAGAAATGAGCGATCAAGACGGTCTGATCAAGCAAAAGGCAAATAGCCAACTCTTTTGCTATTCTGTTCTTTTGTTATTTGCCAAAATACATTTAAGGATTTATAAAACATGTGCATATGTAAAAATAAGTAGCATCTTTGCTTTCTACAACAAGTAAGAAAGATTTCGGACGAAAGAACTAAAGTTAACAAGTTTGGAAAGTCACATTTTATCTTCATTGAGAAGCACTATTTTTCTGTTTTTTTAACACACGATACTTTTTGGTTCTTTAACACACAAAGCAAGATTTCCGAATAGAAAATATTTAATAAATAAACTAACCATGAAAGGTGAAATTATTTGAAATCTAAATTTTATTTTAAAATTGTTTTAAATCCAAAATATCAGACTTTGCACAAATCAATCTTCTAAAATCTAATTAATAATAGTAAATTAGAAGAATTTGAAGCTCTCTCAGTAATTCTATGACTTTTCTTTTTGAATAATTTATTTTCAAAGCAATTTATTAGTTTACATTATTAACTGATTTTCTCTAATACTTTACATCCCTTGTCATTTTATATTTTTGTCTGAACACATGGTAAGGATCCGACAAAATCCGGACAAAAAAACTTCACTAGAGCAGAAAATCAATTTGTTAAGCAATTTTTCATTTTTCAAATCATAATTTTAAGTGATATGATCTACTTTCTCATTGTAAAGAGGTGTTTTAAATCCGTAAAAGAAAAAATCATTGTTGATACGCTTTTTGGTAATGCTGTCACATGTTAAGATTTTGGTTAGCGTCGCGCTCAAGCATTGAGAATGTCGTCAGAAAGTACAAAGTGGTTTGATCAAAGTTGCGATGTGTTTGGAAAAGGATTGAAAATGGCGCCGATTAGTAAAATCGTCGTCGATGAACTAAAAAAACTGACACAGTAAAAATACGTGACCGACTCGGTCCGATCAGCTCAAAATGTTTGAGCGCGTCGGTCCGATAGCAAAACTCTTCGTGGAAAAATATAAGGATTTTGGTAAAAAAAAAACAGTGTTGCGCTCTCAAAAAACAGCTGATCGACATGCGTCGATAACGAAAAATGACTTGCGCAACTCATGGCATCAAAATCTGGTATTTGGCAAAATCATGTGTCGATCACTCAAAAAATGTTGCGGGACGCGTGCCGATCACCAAAAATGGCTTGCGCAACTCACGGGCTCAAAATCTAGGAATTTGGAAAAGTCATGTGTCGATCACTCAAAAAGTGTTGCGCGACCGTGTCTATTACCAAAAACGGCTTGCGGAACTCACGGGCTCAAAATCTGGCAAGGTTTCGTCAGAAACTGGTTTTTCACGTGTGGATCACCTCAAACAGTGATCGACACAGGCAAATCAGGGCAAAAACTTGGATCAACCACTTGGCAAATTTCCAGATTTTGCAGTCAAAACTGGTGATCCCTGTTTTCTTATCGATTATTCTTGTACACTGATGAGTTACATTTTTTTTGATGAAATATAATATATTTCTTCTGTTATGACAATTTAACCATGTTAATTCTAAACATTACGCTTGCAGATTACTATCTACGACCAATACCATGACCGATAATTTCATTGCTATTAATTTCTAAATATCTGTTATCTTTGATAATTTCAATTCTGCTAATGTTTAAATATTTTAATTTCTGTTAGTATTTTAATACCCTTTTTAATATCACTTCTGTTAATATTATCGTTTCTTTTAGGGGATTGTTAAAGGGACTCCAATATTGTTTAAGGGGGGTTAATTTTAAGGGGACTCCTTATTTGTAATTTGTTAAGGGGAGGATTATATGAAAAAAAAAAGACTAAAATACCATTGTCCACCTCTCCACCTATCCGCCATTTCTCTCTACCTCTCTATCGTTTCTCTAAGTATAATATCATTATCATGATCTACCAGCACACTATATCTTCAACACATACATTCTGGATGTCGTTTATAAATATTTAACCAGAATTTATGATAATCCTTTTTTTATTTTTTTTATCCACCATTAAATTGTAATCATTAATTAATGTTTAGGTTTTAAGGTTACATTCATGAGGTTTATTGTAACGACCCAGAATTTGGGGCCAATTTAAAATTTTTATTTTAGAAATTTTAGTGGATTTTAATGTTTAAAATAATCTATTTTAAATAAGAACGACTAAAAATTTACTTTAAAACGAATAAATTTAATTTAATTATAAAAGGAATTTGAAACGGCACTGCAGTTTGAAATTTTAAATTTGAGCTTTGACTGACTGTACCGGATTCAAAATAAATCAGAATTGAACAAAACAAGAAATATTTAAATCTGTTTAATCATATCTTTCTAACAAATCTGAGAAACTAAAATTTCACTTTATAGTTAGAAAGTTATGTCCAGTTTAAAATTTAGAAAAGTCGCTGTAGAATTTATATATATTTTAATATAATATATTGGCCTTGAAAATAGCCATTTTTTAAACGATCTCGGTTTTCGACGAAACCACTTTTGTTGGAACCGAAATGTCAAATTATTGCTAGGTTTCAATTTTCATAATTTTTCGAATTAATATGTGAGCGTGGCAGAGGAAAACGTGTTTTGTCAGTTTCGATCAAAATTAATCGACTGGAAAAATGGCCATTTTTCAAACAGTCTCAGAATTCGACGAAATTACTCTTGTTAGAACCGTATCGTCAAAACATAACTAGAAATATTTTTTTTGTAATTTTTAGAGTCAGTATGTGGCCCTGGTAGTTTAAAATGTACGTTTGAATTTAATATTTAAATGATTTATAATTAAATATTAAGAAAACCATATCGTAACAGCCGAATGGGGTTACGAAACATATTCCATTGTGTCCGGGATGGGGGTTATTAGCTAGGGGCGACGCTCGTTGGGTTCGATTCGGAGTTAGTATCAATGAGCAAATATTTTCTTGAATTAAATAATTAAAATATACGCCTATAAATACGGTCAAATACGCAGAAACCCTAAACTCAATACAGTAGCCGCCGTTAACAAATGAAGGGCAGCCGTGCTCCCTCCTTCTTCCCCTTCGATCTCCTTAAATACTCAATGGATTTCAACAACTCCAACGCAGAATCGAAGAGCTTCTTGCGCTCTCCAAGACACTACACCATAATGGCCATTTGGTAACTCTTATTTTTTTCAATTGCCAACACTTATTTGTGTTACAGGTTAGTGACAATAATATGTGTTGTTATGGTAAAAATGTGTTACCAAAAATATTTAATTGTAATTTTTTTATTGTCAACACTTATTTGTGTTGGTAAGGCTGGTCGTGGAGGGTAAAAACGTAAACATGTCTTGCTTTCTACCGTAAACCTATATTCCCTTTCTCTATTTCATTCTCAACGCTTTTACTCTATCTCGGCCGCTTTAAAAAGAATTAAGAATCGCCTCTTTAGTTGAATCGGTCCTCTGCGAATCACTGGGGGAATCGACCATTTTTTCAGACTTCGAAGATTTCACTGGGGGAATCGCGCTCATGTTCGACTTCATAGAATCGGTCCTCGACTTCAACGTTGAATTCGAGGATACTCGATTTCGTGTTAATCGGTTTTGGCTTCAGGTATGATATAGTTTATTCATGTTTGATTAAGCTGTTAAATTCGAGGATACTTCCGTTTTTCTGTGTTTTGCATTTTAGCCTAAACGACCTTCTTCGTCTTTGAATCTTGATGAAGAACTTGCTTCATTTTCTGTTAGTCTAATCTTACAACTTTGGGTAGAGTCATAGAACTCATTATTCCAGTTTTTGTGACATAGGAAATGGTTGTTAGTAGGCCTGTCAATGGCATTCGATTTGGGTACCTAGGGATAAACTCAACTTTGAAATACTATGTGAATACAAAGCTCATTGTATGAAAACTCTGTCAAATCAAGGAATGAGTTGAATGACTAGTTACAGCTTCTTTATTATTACTATTTTGTGTATATTGATTAACTGCTTACTTCATTGTTGAACTGTTTTATTATTCTGTTAATTGCTCATTGTTATTATTACCGTTTATGCAGTTGAATTGATAAAAGTAAGCTATTATTATTTTTAAAAGACAAAATAATGTATAGTTAACTTACTAAAACAAGAATAAAAAAGGCTTATTTCATTCAACCACACAAATGGTAAGTGTGTAAATTTATTTATGAAATATAAGTATTCATTGTTGAATTCATAGGCCATGAATACTGGGTTTACTGATCAAGGTTCAAAAATATTTTTCTTCGTTAAGTGAAAAATATTTCGAACCATTCATACAGTGCTTATATTATAGTCTCATGCACTAGAATGACTATTGACGACAATAGTTGTATGGAAACATAATATGTGGTCATTTGAAAAGTTTTATGTTTAAAACAAGGAAACTACCCATGTTGTTCCCTGTGTATTTTTGCCCTGTTCCAGTATTTGTTGCTTCTTTGGGTGAGTTTACCTAAGCGTTTTTCATCATTTTTAATCAAGTATTGAAACCATTGTGTATATTTTTGGCTTGCTTCAACAAGAAAGAAGCTAGATCATCACAAATCCGTAGTGACATTTTGATGTATTTTGTATGAATTGGTACTGTAAAAAATCAATCAAATTAGTATGGCTTTGTATTCATATAGTATTTCTGCTTTTGTAGGCATACATAATAATGTATAACATATATAACAAACAGTGCATGTCATTGGCTTTAGTTTTTGTCAAATTTATTTTCTCTAAACTAAAAAGGATACTCTTAATTAAACAAGCACATGCATAACACAACGCCAATACCGACCTTCAATATCATGTCTTTCAAATTAGATCCCCATATCCTCAAATTTGTTGCAGCGAGACCCCGACCATTGGTTTCTTCCAAAGGACAACAGAGTTAATTTATTATATCATTGGACTTGTATTTTTCCACATTTTGTGCACAACAGTGTTTTAAATGAGGCATCAACAAAGTTCGATTGGCATGTTAATTGTAAAATGTATGGTATTTGCTGCTTGAAATTTCTATTATGCCTAGCTTTCAAGTTATATGTCGAAAGTCCTGGGCATTTTTGGTCAAAGAATGATGATCTCAGCTTTAATTATGATGTACTATTAATGTGCCAATGCCAGTTTTTATCGTACAAAATCATGATAGATAATATTAACAGCATCACATATGCCAATCGGCTTCCATTGCAAAATCTTAGATATTGCTTCATTATTTGCTTGCAGGTTTGAGGATCATGGAAGATCTCATTAAGCATGGAAAGGAGACATTTTCATTTTAGATATAGGATGATGCTTTTTCTTCCATCCTTCAAAGTGGCTACACTAGAAATAAAGGGAACTAATGGTGTGAAAAAGTCAAATAAACGAAGGTACACATAGTTTATAACTAAATTAATTGATTGGTTGAGCTTATGTTGAAAATTATGGTTTTCATGGTAAAGTAGTCTAAATTATCTAAGACTATTGTGTTTTTAACAATATAACGAGAAAACCCTTTTGGCTCAGTTTTGAAAACCCTTTTGGCTCAGTTTTGAAAGCTGAGTCGCTGCGGACTCAGTTTTGATGGTGTTCCCATTTCCATCATGATGGTGTTCCCATTTCCTTCCTGCAACACCATCATGTAATAAGCACAATGCATCCTTTCTGCATTCCTTATCGAAAATAAATTAAGTTTATTTATTTTGTCTGTTCTCTTAAATTTTCCAAAAATTTCTTTGTATTTTAATGTTCACTTAGGTTTTTTTATTTTCCTTACGTGCTTCTCAAATTGGATATGGTTGTTGTTCCTGATTTTGCTGCTGGAGCAATGGAAAACTATGGTTTAGTTACATATAGAGACACATCATTGCTCTATGATGAAGCGCATTCAGCTGCCTCAAGAAAGCAATCAGTAGGTTCTTTCCATGAGTTCTTTATAATAAACATCTTTTATTGATTCTAAAAAATATTTTTGATCGAATTTAGTTTGACAAAGATTTTGTGGTTAGGTGTTTATTACTGTTACACATGAACTTGCGCATCAGTGGTTTGGGAATCTTGTAACAATGGAATGGTGGACGCATCTTTGGCTTAATGAAGGATTTGCGTCATGGGTGATTATAACAAGATTTTAGTAAACATTTCAATCTGATTGTTATATGCCGTCTAAAAATAATAATGTTCAACAGATTAGTTATTTGAAGACAGATTATTTATTTCCAGAATGGAACATCTGGACTCAATTCCTTGATAGTACCACTGCAGGTCTTAATGTAGATTCACTGTCCGAGTCCCATCCTATTGAGGTATCAGTTTTGATTTCTTCTTTCAATGAAACTTGTAGTTAACGATTGCTACAGTTTATTATTTTATCCTTGATTTCAATGTAGCTCAATTTGAGTCTGCATGGCATTTGCATCATGATCTGTTTATTATCCCAAAAGCAATAATGCAACCTTTTCAGGTTGAAATTAACCATGCGAGTGAGGTTGATGAAATTTTTGATTCAGTCAGCTACAACAAAGGAGCAGCTATTATTCGGATGTTGCAAAGTTATCTTGGTGCTTCACCTTTTCAGGTCAGACATAATATATAGATACTGATATTTTCTTTAATTTTGTTTATATACCAAAACATGGTTTTTGATGCCACTTCATAGATCAAACACATGAAACTGAGCAATGTTTTCGAGCAAAACTGAGCAATGCTCAGTTTTGTTCGAACTCAGTTTTGCTCGAAACTGAGCATTGCCCAGTTTCTCGAAACCGAGCAATGCTCAGTTTCGAGAAAAACTGAGCAATACTCAGTTTCGCAAAAAAATAAACAAATCCTTGTTCAGTTAGTTAATGCAAGATGATATTTATCAGTTTTGCAATTTGTTATTTCTGTAAAAATGAGTGCGTGTATATTTTGTAGGCACTTATGGAGGAAGAGGGAAAAAAAAACAGGATTTGGAATGTAATAGCAACGAGCATGCAAACATGTTTGATCTTGACAATGATCCTATCACCAAAACGGACATTACAGAAATTTTGGATAACAGAAGTTTTAGATCCGGAAGCACCAATTTACGATGGTCCTCAAAACGGACACTACAAGCTTTGTGAATTTTCAGATGGAGGCTTTGTGATATGGTCCCTGTTTCGTCTTCATAATATCTAAAATTCTATGTATCTTTAGTAAAACTTTGTATTGTTTTTTGTAATTTGAACTTGATATTATGGTATTTTGAAATTGAAAGCATTATGCAAAAGTGACATTATTGGAATTTGGAATATAGATGTGTACTAAATACTTTTATTTGAATTGGTATGTTGAGTTATATATGTGATTGAAAATCATAAAACATGTTATATAAGTGTTAGCAATTTATGTATGCCAACATTTATAAGAGTTAGTAGGATTATGATACTGACATTTATAAGTGTTACCATATCTTATGGTTCCAACATTTATAAGTGTTAGCAATGAATATGTTTGTAACTCTTATAAGTGTTACCATCTCTTATAGTTCCAACATTTATAAGTGTTAGCAATGAATATGTCTGTAACTCTTATAAGTGTTACCATATATTATAGTTCCAACATTTATAAGTGCTGGCAATAAATATGTTTGTAAGACTGGTAAGTGTTAGCAGTTACTCTGTTTGTAACACTTATAAGTGTTAGCAGTTGGTCTTCTTGTAACACTTATAAGTGTTAGCAGTTACTCTGCTTGTAACACTTATAAGTGTTACAGGAAATTCCTCACAGGCTGTTAGTGATACATAAAAGTGTTACGGAAATTATTTGTAACACCTATACTTGTTGGGAATCCACTGTTTTGGTGTAGTGAGATGAACGGTCATGATCGAGATTACCATCGTGGTTTGTGAGGAAACGAGGCTCAAAGTAGCTCTCTTAGGACCGGAATTCGCAAGGCATGGTGGGGCCGAGTTCGCCAGGTCTGAGCGCAGAGGGGTCCGACGTCGAGGCACAGGTGGAGGCGGATTCAGATGATCGTCCGGCAGCTCCTAGGGCGGCGCGCAGGCGGGTTTTCATCTGGAGTGGATGGGTTCGACATTGGACAGTAACCTTAACATAGAAGAAGGGTTAAACACCCTTAACCAATGTAATTAAGAATTCTTAATTATTTATTTAATTAAATTATTATGTAATCAAATCTTTAAACTATCATATCTCGTTCAAACAGAAACGAAATTCCACGATTTCAGTTGCGTTAAGATCGTATCAGAGAATACTACGCTATGGAAAGGACTAGAACTAAAACGGAGCGTTTGGGAATTTCAAGAAATTTCAAACCTGAACTGTTCTGAATTAAAACTATCGGTGAGAAATCTATTTTATTTCTTTCCTTTATAATTGAAATAAATTCTGAAATTATTGTTATAAATTTGCAGTTAATTCGTACTGTTATTATTCTATGTTAATTGTAAATACACATCTATTTGTTTGATGATGATTGTGGCGATAGAATTGTTAAAAGTTACATTTCTGTTGATTAGAATTAGATTGAACAAATTTATTATTTTGTTCATTTTATTATTAAAATTAACTTTCTTGTTAATTTGAATTAGACTAAACAAAATTATCATTTTGTTTGTTGTACTATCGAAATTGAAACATTTCTGTAAATTAGAAATTGGTTTAAACAAAAATACACTATTTTTGTTTATATAAAAAGAATCAAATGAGTATCACCCCAAATGTTGTAAATATGTTGAAGTAGAAATTTTCAACATGCATGTAACACAGAATTTTGATAATTTGTTAAATCAGCAATTTTGTTGATAAAATGTTAATATGATTAAAAAGAACATTTTGTTTATAAAATGTTAATATGATTAAAATGGACATTTTTGTCATATTAAAAGAACAAAGTAAAAATCACATTTTTGTCATTAATAAGGATTAAAACAAAAATATGCATTTTTGTTCATTTAGAAGAAAGATCACATTTTGGTCATTAAAAAGGATTAAAGAAAATTAGCATTTTTGTTTACTTTAAAAGAATGAAGACAAAAATGACATTTGTGTTTACATTGAAAAGATTAGACAAAATTATCATATTTTGTTACATTGAAAAGGATTTAACAAAAGTACCTTATTTTGTACATTAAAAGGAATTAGACAAAATTACAATTTTTGCACTTTAAAAGAATTAGAACTAAAAGTACATTTTTGTTAGAAAATGTTTATTCAATAAAAACAATCTTTTTTTTTGAAATGTGTTATGCAAACAAAATGACATTTTTGATTTGAAACTTGTTATGTAAATAAAATCAACATTTTTATTTGAAATGTATTATGCATGTAAAAATGACATTTTGATTTGAAAGTTGTTATATAAATAAAAACCACATTTTTGTTAGAAATGGGTTTTGCAAATTAAAATAACATTTTGTGTAAAACATGATTATTGAAACAAAAATAACGTTTCTGGTCAACTTGAATTAGAGAAATAAAATAACATTTTTGGTCAACTTGAATTAGAGAAATAAAATAACATTTTTGGTCAACTTGAATTAGAGAAATGAAATAACATTTTTGGTCAACTTGAATTAGAGAAATAAAATAACATTTTTGGTCAACTTGAATTAGAGAAATAAAAATACATTTTTGGTCAACTTGAATTAGAGAAATAAAAATACATTTTTGGTCAAACTTGATTTGAGAAGCAAATATATATTGAAAATAAAATTGGTTCTTTTATTTTCATTAACTAATGCAAGTATACATTAAAAATAAAATTCGACCTTTTATTTGCATTCACAAATGTAAATATTCATTTAAAATAAAGTGTGTTTTTTATTTGCATTCACTAATGCAAATATATATTGAAAATAAAGTTTACCCTTCTATTTGCATTCACTAATGCAAAAATTTATTAAAAATAGAATTTGTTCTTTTATTTGCATTCACAAATGCAAATTTATTTTGAAAATAGAATTTGTTCTTTTATTTGCATTCACTAGTGCAAATATGCACTAAAAGTAGAATTTGTTCTTTCATTTGCCATTCTGGTTGTGTCAAAGTTAGATTACAATAAAAAGGTTCATTTCTGTCATTATAAAAAGAATGAATAGCTAAACATTCATTTTTTTTTATTAAAGTAGAAGTAGACAAAAATACTCATTTTTGTCCAAATTAAAAGAATGAAACAAAATATAGCATCTTTATGTTATATTAGATTTGAAACACCAAATATACACTTTTGTCGATTTACATTAGTTCACACCAAATATACACTTTTGTCAATTTACATTAGTTGAAACCGATTATTCACTTTGGTCAATTTATACTAGTTGAAAACCAATTTTTCACTTTTGTTAATTTACACTAGTGAAACAAAATATGATTTAAAGAGTTACATTTTGTTTGCAATTTTAGATGCAAACAAATATTACATTTTTATTTTGTATTTTAGTTAGAAATAGAAAAATACATTTTTGTTTGCAAATTTAGTTGCAAACAAAACATTTAATAAAGATTATATTTTCTTTTATTTGCATATTTAGATGCAAATAAACATCGTAGTTAAAAGGTTATATTTTTATTTGCATATTTAGATGCAAATAAACATCGTAGTTAAAAGGTTATATTTTTATTTGCATATTTAGATGCAAATAAACATCATAGTTAAAAGGTTATATTTTTATTTGCATATTTAGATGCCAGTAAACATCGTAGTTAAAAGATTATTTTTTTAGTTGCATATTTAGAGGCAAATAAACACCGTAGGAAAAAGATGCATTTTGTTTGCAACTTTAGATGTGAACAAAACATTAAAATTAAAAGTTATCCTTTTTATTTGCAATCCTTGTTGCAAATAAAACTAGAAATAAAAAGTTACAATTTTTATTTACATCCCTCGATGTAAATAAACATAAAAAGTTGAATCTTTATTTGGATTCTCTTTTGCAAATAAAGCATGAAATAAGAAGTTATATTTTTATTTGCATTCTCTATTACACACAAAACATGAAATCAAAAAGTACATTTTTATCTACACTTTAGTTGTTATAAAAATGGTAAGATTAAATGATTACATTTTTAATGTAATATAAAGATTCCATTTTATACAACGTAAAAAGAATATCATTTTTATGTAAAATGAAAAGACCATACTTCATTGTGGGTGAGTCAACATCAGAATTCACATTTTTAATGCAAATGAATCAGTAGAAAGGATTCATTATTTTGATAAATTATGTTAACATGAGAACTTACATTGTTATTATATATGAACTGATTCATCATTATATATATGTTTATGATGCTGAAATGTTACACTTCCATTTATGAGTCATCCGACTTGTTTATGTGATTGGGTCGCTAATTTTCACACATCGCCCAAGTGCACAAATAATTTGTTATTTGATTGTTGGATGAAACCCCACACGGGTGTTGGGATGATATTTGACCTACACTAGTCCCAATATTTAGTGTAGAATCCACTCTGGTTGTTATTTGAATGTTTGATCATTATTTATCATGATTGTTGATTTCATGCAATGTATGTTGTTGATTGAGTCACATTCCAATAAAGAATATCCTAGAAAAGAATATTTAAGTAAATATTTTTAGAAAAAGAATATATTTTAGAAAAACATATTCATTGATATGAACTAGTTATTAACTAGAATAAATCATTAAATTTAGATTTAATAAAGTTTTCCAATATGTTAATATTTAATTGAAGTTAAATTAAATAGATTGGATTTTGGGTTTGTCGTGAATAGTGTCTTAAATAACATTGTTCTTAAACCCCATATAAAAAAAATCTTTAATTTAAGATTATTAAAGTTTCAATTATATTTAGTAATTGGAATAAGATGAAACGTGAGTTGGATTTATTGTGAACCATGTTTTTAAGTGACATGTGTTCTTTAACCCAACTGACAGTGAAAATATGATTTGGAATTTATAAATCTTTTATTAAGATTCAAATGGGAATTTTCCAAAAGCCAAGTTTTCCAATTTAATATATTAAATTGGAGTTGAATGGAATTTGAATTAATAATAACCGAGATAAGCTTCTGTAAAAGAAGACCGATACTACGTATGGAATTTAAGAGGCTTTGCCGTTATTCCATTTATATTATTGGTCGGATACAGAAATTTATAACGATTATATATTGATTGGATTTCTGTGAAGATTTCATATTTTATGGAAGACGATTTTGGGTTTACCGTGAACTATGTTTTAAATGACATTATTTCTTTAACCTAGTTAAGAATAAGATTAATTTCTTAAATTTGAATAATCACTGAATAATGATTTTTGATATTTAAACCCAAATTGGGTTTTTAATAAATCTATATAAGAAAGATTTAAGAATAATATAAAGAGTTTATCTTTGATAAAATAATGCAAATATTTTAGTAGAAGAATATTCTGAATTGGAATGAGGCGTTGAATGTGTTTTTATAGTACTCGATTTTTAATTATAAAATACGCGAGTTGTTCGGAAAGACCAGGTTTAACCCATTCCGAATAATTACTACGACGATGAAGAGTCGAAGATGAAGACGGTGTTTGAAGACCGACGATCTTCACATCGAATGGATGTGTTGCTACTGAGACCCTTGATGGGAGTAGCTACCTTGAAGGGGCTTCAGTGGTGGTCGTCCGGACTATTGTTGATTGTTCGGATTTGGTTTTCGCTCAAACCCAGAGCATAAGCTTGTAAATGGATGCGTGTCTGACATTGGATTTCGTTCCATGTGAATTAAATCGATTTCTGTTAATGTATGTCTGTTTGGTGGTGGAGGATTTATTCTCTACTTAACACCCTGGTATATATTAATAGTGATTGATCGCATGGCTTGAATTGTCAATGTGGCACGCCAAGATGCAAATGATCAAGGCTTTTGTTGAAAAGCAGGGCCTTGTGGGATGATCAAAGCATAGCCTATTACGGCATAGCTTTGTGTATATCGTGACTTCGCGAGCCTCACACCCCGGTATGAGTCAAAAACGGGATATGGACCGTAGGGAGTGCACACGTTTCTTTCTAGCTATTGGTAGTGTCAGTGCTTAAACTGGCTGGCATTTTACTTATGTGGATGATGGATTTTGAGGCGCCTCGGGTTTTTATAGGCCGTTAGTGGTCATACTATAGGTCCAAAGGGACCGGGAAGCGTGTGTTCAGGCATAACTAATCCATTGCCGATAGGCGGGGACCGGCCCTACCGCTCCAAGGGTTCACTGCGGGGGATCCTGAGGCATTTGCTAGAGTGTCTCGAATCGGAGAGGAGCTTGCCCCTAGCCTCGACTCATGATGGAAATCCAATTTCCAATACGACCTTGCGGTTTTGATTGTAGAACTAGTATGGCGACATAGTTGGATGGGGTACTATGCCGTCTATGATTGATACATTATGATTGAAATGTTTTTGAAATATATATACCCATATATATACACACTAATACCAAATCCGTTTTATCGTATTAAGCATCTTTTGACCATTATAAGGTAAAACCCTATCCTCCGGTTTGCGTTGCATTGTGTGATGGGAGTTGGGTCTTATAATGGTTTCATTTTTCTAAAAAGCATTGCGTTGTTTAACGATTTACTTTATTTTATGCACTGGCAATTCAATGGAGTAAACCTGTTCCGCGTTAGTGGCGTGGTCCTGTGATTAGCCTTATTATTAGATAAGTTTAGTCAAGATTTCTCATACCAGTCCCATGACTGACCTGTAGTTTGTTTCCCTGTCAAACTCGGGTGCCCATATTTTCCACACGGGCAGTCGAGTAGCTTTTTGCAGATATATTTACAGGATCCTAGTTCACAGCTGAAGCGGTATTCAGAAAGCTCTGTATCCGTGTATTCCTTTCATTTGTATATTTGTATTATTTTCCGCTGCTATCTAAATGTGATTTAAAACTTTGATATTATTGTATTTCTATTTTTGGAATAAGTATTCATACTCTGTTATATTCTTGTACACTGATGTAATTGTTGTAATCAGCAATAAAATGTTCCTCAGTTTGTGTTTTGATGTGTATTGTTCTCAAAGCAATCCGGACTTTCCTTTACTGGGAAGTTTGGGTCGTCACATTTATATGGTTAATATTGGAAATTTTATTAATATGTTTAAGAGGGGACTAGTTTAATTTAACCCCCCTTAACAATTTTAAAATAAATTGAAAATGGAACACCCCTTAACCAAAAGTGGAGTCCCTTTAACAATCCCCTTCTTTTAATATACAAATACTTACATTTCTCTTAGCATTTTATTACCTTTGTTAATTTCCATCTCTATTAATATTATAATATTTGATGGCCAGACATATGTACCCTACCTACCTCCCCTTGATTCGTAACTAAGTGCACTTTATGGAAAATAGTTCGAGTGCAGGAAGTTATTTTCATCATTTTTTATTCAATGACCTGCTCAAATTGATACATGTTGGATTTTAGCAATCTACCACCATCATACTAGGTTTTACATCAGCTCTTTTCCTAATTGCTAACAATGATCCCTTGCATTTTCATGCTGTATAAGCTTGGCAATTGTTCCTTTGCTAAAGAGGATAACCCTTGGTGTGTCATTGAGCCATGTCCTAATCTGAGCTATATATTTTAAATGAGCATTGCACCTGTGATCTTTTTTGTTTCGCATTTTCTATGATGTTAGTTTTCTTTCTCTTATCTTTGGTTGCTGCTCTTTCTAAACTGCATGCCATTTTCCTTGTTGATCATAAATAGAGTACCAATGTATGATATTCATTATCCTTCGTATGTTTCACTTCTAGTTGTTTGTTTTGTGATTGTTTTCCGGACTTTCATGATGGTCGTTAATTTGATAATATAAGATATGATCAACAAGTAAGTGGTATTGAAATATAGTATCTTTATGAACAGTCACCTAAGCTATATGTTGCACTTTATTTTGAAAGATTCTCAACTTAGTTCAGGAATGAATAATTTATAATTTTGTTAACTTGTGATTAGTAAATAAAACGAATTCATGGGATTAAAGAAGATTTTATATGATTATAAGTTGAAGGACTTGTTTGCTAGTTAACATTGCTTGCATCTACATCATTCAATGCTAGATATAATTGTCAAATTGGACTAGGATGAGTGATTAAAATATGAAGGTTGCTAAAGAAATAGATTCAAGTAGACTGAAGTAGATCTAGTAATATTTGACTTAGGCTCTAAATCAATGCTACTTAACTATCAATGATAGTAAACTATCTCATTGGCTCACCGTTCAGTTTTGTTATCGGGCAGGAATGCACTCAAAACTAACTCAGGAGCACCAAAATGACAATTTGAATACCGGGTTTTTCTGGTTATGTCAAAGCAAAGCATTCAGCGGATAATATTTCATATCTATAGCAATTGATTTAATTTTATATTTGAAATTATTAATTTAATCAATCTAATCAACATGCAAGAAATTTTCAAAGAGAGTGGTGCAGATTACTCACCCTAGAACTTAAATTAGTTTTCCAAAAATCTGCTGCCCTTCCTATAGCTTGCTGTTCAAATAAATTTTCTACTCTAAAAATGACCAAATAACAAATTTTAGAAATCCTAAAGATTTGGATTTAGTTTGAGAAACGCTCTCTGATTCTTGTTCGCTTTTCCCAATACTTATTTAATTATTATTTAGCTTCTCGTATTGGGTTTAAATGAGAGAAGCGGGAGGGCTTCTCTTTGTTTCTTTTGGTTTGTTTCTGGATGCGCAGGATAATAAGTAAAAAGATGAGAACTATCCCTCTCAGAGTTTACGTGGGATTTGGGTAGAAGTAAAACTCGATAAGAAAATAATATGCTTTTATTTCTTTTCTATTCCTTTTACGATGGCTAATTCTATATTTCTAAACATTTAATGCTTTTGAAGGAACTTACTATTTATATGTTTAATTTTGATGATTACATGTTAACACTTTCTACTTTGTTGCAGGTTTCTTGGGCATGGTTATGTGAAGAAATGCACTTATCCAACTCACTTTAAGAATTTTCGATGCACTCTGTATAGTTATTTTAGGCTTTCAGCATATTCTCCACTCTATTTTCAATGTATTTTATTCATATTTTTTATGCAATTTTTATTTTGTGTTTTCAATGTACTTTTTTCATATTTTGTTCGTAAACTTATTCATAGGTTCTATGTGTTTTGTTCATATTTATGAAGGTCGGGAGTATATTAAGTGTATATTGTAAATAAATGAACTTGTTCTGTAAAACGGTATTTAGTCTATTTCATTTTTTACAAAGTCTTATTCAACGCATCCACGAGTTTTATATATTTAATATTCATTGTAAAGCAAGCGCTTCTTTGCTACATTCTGTTTGTATTGTGAATCTCAGTGTAATTTATGCTAATCAAAATTTGCATCTTGCTGCAAAGCATTTTTAAATGCCTTAATGGAAAAACTGGTATTCCATCTTCCATTTCATTTTTTTCTTCTGGTTTTCGTTTATTGGAATTCCATAATTAATGGAACGAAATCAGAATCGGAATATAGAACACTGTTTTGTTAACGATCGGAAGAAAATAGAATTGCGTCGGTTGGTACGGAAATCTTCTATAACCACTCCTAACTGTACTATCTTAGTAAAAATTTGTTGATTGAAATTAAAGAGAACCATTTAGCTTCTAGTATGTCATATTTTAGAATGGAAATTAAAACTTTCTTGTCCTGCTATTGGTTGATCAATTAGAACTTCATGTACTTCTGATTTCAACCAGCAATAGTTGTTTAAATAACATACCTTTATAACATCTACTTTTTATTTATAGTGTAATATATAATACCTGCACAACCATAAATATCTATTTGGCAGAGTAACATGTGGAAACAGTTTTATTTAGCGCACCAATTTGAATAAAAGGTGAGAAAGGGAAATATGTTAGAAAAGTATTGTAACATACAATGTAACATTTAAATTTAAACCATGAAAATGGAGGTTATTTCTCAGATTGTATAAAGCCTATTATACACTTAAATTTAAATCAAATACGTACAACTATTATATCTAATATTGTATGCACATTTGGTTCTTGGATTTATAGGTATTTCTTCAGGTTGCCTGCATTGATAAGCTTTGAGGCCTAACTCGTCCAACCTAGCTATCAAAATAAAGTCAGGTAAAAAGCTCGGGTAATAAAGTCATGGTGAGACATCCTTACCAAAATAATTGCAATAGCCATTAAATTTATTAAGTATGTTGTACTTTATAATACCAAATTTTTTATTAGATACAAAATATTTTGTAGTACCAATAAAAGCGTTTTGTGTTACAAAAATTACAACATCAATTTAACGTTGTCAGCAGTATAATTTTTATAATATTTGCAATATGTTATCTTTTTTAGAATGATTAACAATACAATATAACAACTATAAAACGTACTCATGACAATGTTTATAATATATTGTTGTAATATGGGTATTAACAATATCAACCAAAAGTTATTAAATGTAATATTGTTAACAATGTAAATTAAGTGTTGTCCTAAATATGAATTGTGTTAACACTATACTGATGTTGTAAAATAAAAAATAAACCATATTTACAATAATATTTTGTTGTTGTTTAACTTTCGGTCTGCAACGTTTGACAAATATTTTTAAAACCTATAAATTTACAATATTTAGCAAACGTTGTTCATTTAAATATTTCAACAACTTGACAAATATATTATGAAAAAAATAATATAATACCATAAGAAAAAATCATCGTCAAAAATTGCTTTCTATAACAGTTTAAATAAACATTATAGAAATATCCTATTTACGACTTTTGTACATAAAACATTTTTTGGAAGAATATACTACAACGTTTTTCTCAACAAATGTTGTGAAAGATCAACATTTTCTTACAACACTTTTACGAACTATTGCAATATATGTTCTATAAAATAGTATTTTTGTTGTAGTGGTTCTTCCAACCGATCCTTTCGACTGGGTTTAGAGCCGCTCTTTAAATCGATTTTTAGAAAACAGGTTAGAATTTTTTTCCAGCGAAATTGGTTTCATAAATACTGCCTGAGTTGGCTCGATTTCAACTCGAAATATCATGGCATCTTTAGTACTGAATATTGGATTGAATTGTTTTGTTAACCAAAACCGATTTCTTCTACAATCGACGTCGAGGAAATCAAGACAATTTCAATGGCAAAATTCTTTTTTCACTGTTAAATCTATGCCGACATCTGAAGATGAAGCATTCTGACAGGATGCCTATACACAATTCATAATAATATTTCAAAATTAGGGTGCACTAGAGTAACCTCCAAACTACATGTGTAATGGGAAGATTATGCGACAACTGATACATTTGGATCCCAATGTCTCTGAATCTTGGATTGAATGTTGTTCGGTTTCAATATCTTTGCTATTAGTTTGGATTGAATGCATTTTATTTTCAGTGTCTTTCTAAATACTCAGAAGGAATTGTATTCAGATTCAGTGTTGTATATTGGACATGAGTATTAGCATCAGTCTCGGATCAATGGTTAAGAGTAACGGAATGTTGACAAACTGTTTTAATTTCTGTCTCTCGAAGAAAAGACTCGAATGATAGTAATAGAGGATTAGAAGCGCAGCGGGATCACACTTGCTATGGAGTTGGTAGCCTCATCATGGGTTCAAAACTACCTTTTAGAATTTAATTTAGTATGTTGTATGTATTTATTTTATGCTTTTCAATTTGTATTTAGGGTTAGCATGCTAACCTTATTATGTACTTTTCTAGTTGTTAATAAAAGTGAATCAATTTTCAAAAAAAGAAAGAAAGAATATATATATATATATATATAATTAACTCTATTTGAATACAAAATTGAACACAACAAATGTCAATTACTAGATCTTCGCATGAATTTCACTTTCCACATAAAAACAATCAAATCCAACATAGATTAATTATATTATTTTTTTGCTCGTAATTCAACCCCTTATAAATCAGTATGTTCATATTAAAGTCAAACGCCTAATCACATGGCCACTGTAGAATTTTAGGCTCGTCACTTAACATATTTTAAGTCAATATGTTAAGCCTAACTGTCTTTTCAACCATGTTTATTTTATTATGATTTCCCAGCTATCATATTTAGGCTCGTAACTTAACACCTTTTAAATCAACATGTTCATATTAAAGCCTAACGTCTAATCATAAAGCTACCATAGGATTTTAGGTTCGTAACTTAACACATTTTAGGTTAACATGTTCGTATTGAAGCCTAACTGTCTTTTCAATCATTTTCTGTCATATTTGCAAATAAACTATTATCGTATTATGATTCTCCAATTATCGTATTCATGCAAATATAAGTTATAGTTCATTTTTTTTGCCACTATCTGCAATAAAGTCATTTTTACAAACTTAATCAAAATTGAATATTATCAGTCTAATGTTCTCTTTTTTTATAGTTTTATAACATCTATCCAATTAGCCCCAAGTTATTCAATTATCCCAATTTAATCAAATTTCCCAAACATGCACATAATAAATGATAATAATCAGTCGTATGCAATTAGGCATATCACATTATGTCTAAATCAGTCGTATATATGCCTTTTAGGCATATTTGGGCATAAGAAAAAAAAAACTGTAAAAATCCAACGAAGAATTAGGAAAGAAAAATGAGAGTAATAATCTACAGAAATCTAAATACTTAATTAAATAGAAACTATAAGAAAAGACAGGAAAATTATAGAAAACTATTTACATAAAGAAACTACAAAAAATAGGAAAGAACATAAGCTGTAAATAAACCGCAAGTAAAAAAACTGTAAACAAAACTATAACTACTACTATTCCTATTTACCCTAAACTTTTATCAAAAATCTAAACATTCATAAAAACTCACCAGAAAGCTTTCCTTTATGGATCCAATAAAATCCTCTCCCCAAATTTAAAAAATAGAAAATATTTTAATTTAAATCTCAATCCCTAAAATTTAGATTAAGGTGGCATATGTTCAAAAAGAAGACTAACCTAAAATTTAAAATTACGGTGTCCTGTCTCCAGTAGAAGACTAGCCTAGGCGGGGGAGAGGTATGTTGTGGGAATATATAGAGGGGGTTAGGGGTTTAATTATAGGTGGAGCAAAAGACCCTCAGCCATTAAATCTAGTTTTTAAATCTAAACCACTATGTCCTTGGGTCAATCCATACTAATCACATAAGCCAATAAAAACAAGACACGACAGATCACAACAATGCCAGAACAATCCATCCATTCAAAACTTTCTATGCCTGGCAAGAAAACGTGTTAGGCACATTTCGGTCGATCCACCCGACCAGCGGACTGACGCATGGGTCGACTTACTTGCCGTTTGGGTCAACCCATGTGTCAACCCAGTGGTTGCTGGGTCACCCTATGCAATGTTTATTATTATAATTTTTCTCATTTAAATTTCTAATTTAAATTTCGAATTTCGAATGGCCATAACTCTTCGTTTTAAATCCATTTTACGCAAACCAAATATGCATCTGAACCAGAAAATCATAATGAACACAATGGCGCAATCTTCTTTGCCGAATTCCCATAGTTTTTCAACTTATTCTTTAATTAATTAACTTGTTAATTAATTTTTGTTTGTTAAAATTTGGGTCAGTACATATTTAATTTGATGAAATAAGTTAAATAAGCTAGAAATTATAAGAAGTCAAAGTTAATGGCGTTTTCATAATATTTTAAATACAAAATTTTAGTCTAGATATTATACTTTCAGTCTTTATATAAATTTCTTACCCTAATCCTTTTGCTCTAATAACCAAACCTATGTTTAAACCATAGTTCCCAATTCAACTGTAATATATCTTAATTAAAATTTAATCTATTAAATCGAATCCAACTTATAATATCATACCGACCACCATTAAAACGGCTGCACAATTAAACCAATGCTATAGTGATATTTAGCATTTTCAAATCGTGAAATTTCTAGATAGTGAAGACGAGGAAGGACTCTCATCAAATCGGCGTAGATATAAGGATATTTGGTGAGTGGGATTTAGCATATTTATATATAATGTCAAGAAGGCACAGTAGTTCACCTTTGTGATCTTTTTGTGAAATTTTCCGTTTAAAAACCTATATATATATCATAAATATAGTATGGATCGTTAACCTGATTCCATGTTGATGTTAGTATTTGTCACTGCTAATGATCTTCCTCCCTTCGCCTTTCTTTTCTTGTTTTAATTTAGGTTCTTTGATGGATAGAACCAATGTTTCATAACTTCCATTATAATAACTGCAGTAGTTATAGAATATAAAGAACTACAAAAACAGTATTTCATAACAGCAGAAATACAATAACAACATAATTTAGGCAAGGGAAGAGGGATAATAAATACCCCGAATTTTAACAACTTTAAACCGAGACCGATCCATCACAATGTCGACTTTGATGTTAAATCACAATGTCGACTTTGATGTTAAAATTCCAACATATAATATGAACTTAATTCTCACAATTAAACCATAAGATACATAGGCCATATAAACATTGAAATATTCTTACATTCTCCCACTTGGCCTTTGTGTCTAATTGATGATTCAATAATTTTAATGCATACTTTTATTTCAAGTTCAAATGATCATTAATCGAATCGGAACTGATTGGATCATGGCGGTCCCATGTTATTTAAGCGACATGATCCCTTCCATGTATCACAAATCAATCCAAACTCAATTTCAACTCCAAATTGAGAAATATCATAATTCTCAAAATAATCACATGTCATCTAACAACTTCCATGTATCACAAATCAATCCAAACTCAATTTCAATTCCAATTGAGAAATATCATAATTCTCAAACTAATCACATGTCATCTAACAACCATAAGTGTACACACATACTGTAACAATAACATGTTCAATAAAACAGAAATGTAACTATAATTGAATTCATAGTGTTACAAACACAATGAGGTATCATAATTAAAATAGCAAGGCCTTATCTATAATACTCATGCGCTCTACATGGCCAATAAATGACTTGGGTGGTAGTCCCTTAGTCAACGGATCCGCTACCATCATATCTGTTCTAATATGCTCAAAAGACACTCTACGTTTCTGCACCTCCTCTTTGACTGACAAGTACTTCAACTCTATGTGTTTAGCACCCTTAGAATACTTGTCATTCTTCGAAAAGAAAACGGCCGCGGAATTATCACAATAAATTCTTAATGGTCTGGTTATGCTATCGACAATCCCAAATCCCGAAATAAAATTCCGCATCCACAATGCTTGAATAGTAGCCTCAAAGCATGCCACAAATTCGGCCTCCATAGTGGAAGTAGCAATGACAGACTGTTTTCCACTCTTCCATGATACATCCCATTCGGCTAATAGAAACAAATAGCCAAATGTTGATTTTCTACTATCTTTGCATCCGACATAATCTGAATCTGAATATCCAATGACTTCTAGATGATCAGATCTCTTGTATATCAGCACGTTCTCTTTGGTGCCTTGCAAATATCTGAGAACTTTCTTTGCAGCTTTCCAGTGGTCCAATCTAGGATTGCTTTGATATCGACCTAACATACCTACAACAAAGCTGATATCTGGTCGAGTACATGTTTGAACATAGTTCAAACTCCCTACCACTGATGCATATGGGATTCTTTCCATTTCTTTCCATTCCAAATCATTCTTGGACATTGGTTATTACTGAACTTGTCCCCTTTCTGTATAGGAACTATACCTGTGGAGCATTTATCCATTCTGTATTTCTCTAACACCTTATTGATATAACCTTTTTGAGGCAATCCTAGCCATCCTTGTGATCTATTTCGTATTGTTTCTATTCCGATGCCTCACCCATATCCTTCATTTCGAAGTTATTAGAGAGATACTTCTTAACATTACATAACATGCATTTGTCATTTGCAGCAAGCAAAATGTCATCAACATATAAGACTAAAATTACAAACTTGCTCCCACTAACTTTAATGTAGATACACCGATCAATGATTGTCTCTACAAAACCATATGACGTAATGATATCGTTAAACTTTAAGTACCATTGTCTGGAAGCTTGTTTTAGCCCATATATTGACTTTTCAACTTACACACCTTGTTTTCATTCCCAGTGACCACAAATCCTTCAGGTTGGTCCATATATTTCCTCAAGCTCACCATTCAGAAAGGTGGTTTTCACATCCATTTGGTGAAGCTCAAGATCATAATGAGCCACCAAAGCCAAAACAATTCTTAAAAAATCCTTCTTAGATACTGGAGCAAAGGTTTCTTTATAGTCAATGCCATTTTGTTGGGTGAAACCTTTAGCAACAAGTCTAGCTTTATATCTTTCAATGTTACCCTTTGAGTCACGTTTAGTCTTAAAGACCCATTTAGACCCAACAGTTTTAAAATGCTTAGGTAACTCCACTAAGTCCCAGACTTTGTTATCACCCATTGACTTGATTTCTTCTTTCATGGCAGTCAACCATTTTTCAGAATTATCACTTTCTATGGCTTTCTTAAATGAGATCCGGTCTTCATCAAGGCTTAAATCATATTCACTTCCAACAGCATAAACCGCATAATCATATGAAATAGCGGATCTTCTTTCCCTTATAAATCGCCTTAATGGTTCATGTGGCTCATGACGTTCTTCTTGAATTATGACCGGTTCATCAAACATAACTTCGTCTTGTGGGATTTGAACATCATCATGTTGTTCCATTGTATCATTTGATTGTGAAGCAACAACGGGTACAACTACTTTAGAAGAAATAACAGGTGAAGGAAGTTCAACCTGAATCTCTTGAAATGTCCAATTTTCATGATTCACCACTCCCACTAGTTTGACCATTTTCAATGAACCTAGCATTTCCCGTCTCTACTATTCTCGTACTATGGTTATGGCAATAAAATATATACCCCTTTGACTTTTCAGGATAGCCAATGAAAGAGCCACTGACTGTCCTAGGATCAAGTTTCTTTTCATGCGGATTATACAACCTTACTTCTGCTTAGCACCCCCGAACACAAAGATGTCGCAAACTAGGTTTCCTTCCTGTCCACAGTTCATAAGGAGTCTTAGGAACTGCTTTGCTAGGAACCCGGTTAAGCACATATGTTGCAGTCTTCAATGCATACATCCACAATGAAAGAGGTAATGAACAATTACTTAACATGCTCCTAACCATACCCATTAATGTACGATTCCTCCTATCAGCTACACCATTCTGCTGAGGTGTACCAGGCATTGTATATTGCGCACAAATGCCTCTACTTTCAAGCAACTTTGCAAATGGACCTGGACATTGCCGACTTTCATTAAATTTTCCATAAAACTCGCCACCTCTATCAGACCTCACTACCTTTATTTTTCTACCTAACTGCCTTTCGACTTCATTAATAAACACCTCTAGGACGTTAACAGATTGAGTCTTTTCATGCAGTAGATATACATATCCATAACGTGAATAATCATCAATAAAGGTGATAAAGTATCTTTCACCGCTCCATGAAGGAGCATCAAAAGGGCCACATATATCGGTGTGGATTAGCTCAAGTAGTTGATAACTTCTCATGGCTGGCTTCTTTATTGTGTGTATAGTCTGCTTGCCTTTAATGCAATTTACATATATAGCGAAGTCACTAAAATCCAATTGAGAAAGAATTCCATTCTTTACCAACCTCATTATTCTTTCCTTGGAAATGTGACCTAATCTTTGATGCCACAATAAAGCAGAACTTTCATTGGAAGCACTACGCTTAATGCCTTGATTTTCAACACTAAACAAAGATTCAGAAAACTTAACATCAAGATTGAACCTATAAAGTGAATCAATCAAAGTACCACAACCATAATAGTAATTATTTCGATACAATGAAAAACCACCTTGAAACACCCCACCTCCGTTAGGGTCACTCTCAAAGGGAATGCCCTAATTTTGGTGGAGGTTTATAAGTATAAGTCACAGATATACAAGACAGATATAAGAACACATATTTGTAAACAGCAGAAAAACAACAACTTTTATTTCATAAAAGCAAATATGTGTTACAACAACATCACCATGATTGTCTTACATCCTTTCCAAAATCATAACATAACACTTTCATAATCTGTCTTGATTACATTATTTAAAGAAGCATAAATAAAACATAGATAAACTGCAAAAGCCCCATAGTGGTTGTCCAAAGCCATAGTTCAAAACGAAAAGGTCCAAGCAATACATTTCTCCTCTTCAAGCTGGATATTAGGGCTGGTCAAGCTGCAGTGTTCCCTCCCTGTGGACCTGGGGGGGGGGGGGAAACGGAAGAAAAGAAGACGAAAGAAAAGTAGAGTCAGACATAAAGCCTGAGTAAGTCTAGTACTATTCTGTCTATGAATAAAGAACTGGGTATGATAAGTATAAACAAGAAGTGGGAAAGCACTATAAACTTGGTTAAGTTGTCTAGGGTCGAATATACTATCGTACCCCATGTTAATCTCTGAACCCATATAAACTAGTTTCCAACTGGCACCCCATAATCAGGGTGATGTGATCCATTCTATGATGATCGGCTCCTACTCGCATAGTTACATGTGTCTTACGGCCCCCGATGTTGTAGTTACCTATGCTGGTCCCACCATGGGGTGTATCAAGTCACATGGTGGCGGCCCGACACAATCCTAGAATGCACAGGTATGCTACTGGTGTCCAGTGCATTATTTTTCTGCGCCGGAGTGTGTGCACGCCCGCACCCCGTTAGAACCTACACTGCTACACCACCGCCGTCGATTTTGACCTCTTACAATCAGCCCAGTAATCGTGCCCCACCCTGCCTAGTTTCAGGGTATCCTGATACACCTTCTAGGGTTACTGCTGAAAAGGGTCCCCCGTTACTAGGTTTTCTATCTCTAGCCAACATGCTAAGTTGGTTAAGTGTTTTCTAACCTAACCCCCACCAGTCCGTTTTGTTTAGCATGTTCCATTTTGATTAAGTCTTTAGTTCACTTAATCCTAACAATCCTGACTCAGCCTTAATTGTCTTATTAAAGCCTTGACCTCTCACATTAGACAGGTATTGTTGTGGCTGCCTGTTGCCGGTTGGTTCCGGGCAGTCTTACGCCACAACTCAGTCTAACCTCGGGTCCTTATCGGGCTCCATGTTTAACCTCCCACATTGGATAGGTATTGTTGTGACTACTGGACAGCCGGGCGGTTCCGGGCAGGTTTACATCACAACTCAATCCAACCTCGGGTTAAACACATCGTATGTTCTACATTTACATATTTTGTCTTTCTTCTTTATTTTCTTATATGTAAATATTTGCGGCCCATTATTAAGTTAATGGTGTAAAGGTTACACCAATCATGGGCCCAACCCATACTTGAATTTGGGCCCTTCTACTTTATATTTTCATTTATTAATAAATTTAACCCAACGTTATTTTCCCCCGTTTAATACGTTCGTTTATCATAATATATGTTGGGCTTAGGCTTTTAAGCCCAACTTAGCCATGAGAAAAAGGGGAGGCTTAAAGCGTGATTACATACACAAAAAGGGGAATGTGAACGCATGAACTTGCAATGTGACGTTAGAACTACAAAATAGAAACTGGTGTACTTGCATAGTGGTAACATATACTTTGGTCATAAAGCATAAGTGACATGAATTAAACCATGTAAACTTGTAGTTAAGTTAAGAATATCACTATTGACACATAGGCTTAACTACAACATAAACCTATATTTTATTTAGGCATAATATCAAACATAAGCAAATCATGTTCATAAGGTTACTACATGTTTACAAAGGTGCTTACTTTTGTTACTAACACAAAAGTATAGTTCAACTTAATCATGATTTTAAATCTATTCACATAACCATGGCATAAATATTTCTAACATGAAATCATGATTTTTACTTTAGTCATGCAAACTTGCAAAAGGGATTCAAAAATCTAACCTAGCTATGTACCACATATGTCATCATATAATTCTTGTTAACAATATAGACCTAACATGGATTTCAATTATGCAAAAATATCAATCATAGCCTAGCCATATTCACAAGTTTGCAAATAGGTTTTCTAGTACAAAAGCATGGCTTAATACATAGATCATGGTGCCAAAATTTCAACATAGTTTCATATGAACTATAATAACCCAAATTTGTTCCAATTACGTACAAAATGATTTTTGTACAGAAATATACATTATGATGGCATAGTAGCAAAACCCCAAACTTGCATGAATTTCAATTAATCAACTACATACATGTAGCTTCAACATGGATTACATAATTTGCGAATATTCCAAACGTATACTTGCATAAAACTACCGCAAATATGTAGTTTTTTTTATAATGAATAACATAATTCGAGAATATCCAAACGTATACAATATTCCAAATCGATAAGAATCAAAGTAACGCACAAATATGAATTACTTTATCGCCACAAATCAAGTATACAAACCAACACAATTATTTGTTCATACCAAAATAATACTCTACTTACAATTGTGTGGCGAATTCTCCAATTTAGGAATTTGGAGATGCGATTTGATTGGATTAAGTTGCTTTATGCTTTAGAATTTGCCTTCTAATCCTCTCTCCAATTGGTGGCTACTCTTAGTCGTTCCTCAGCAACATGGTGGCTTTGTTCTTATTTTTGAATGAATAGATTAGGTTGAGTCTAGGGTCATTTTTATAGGGTTTATGAACTGATTAGGGCCATCGATGTTGCTTGGATTGATCGTAGCCATTCATTCGAAAGAGAGACCAATTAGAGCCTGCCACCTAGCCCTAATGACAAAGCAGACTTCAGAAAATCGACCAACATAGAATAGGCCAGCCAGGTTGGGCTGGGTTCGACCTGGCTCTAGACCAGGTCGACAGCCCTGTCGACAGCCCTGTCGACCTGGCTAGACCAGGTCGACAGCCCAGTCGACCTGGGTGCATTAGGCGGGAGTTTTCCCGCCCTGGCCAATTGGGCCCGATTTTTTTTCTTTTTTCTGAGCTGTTTTATTCTGTTCGAATTTTAAACTTAATTCAGAAACTTCCAAAGGCCATATCTTCTTCATACGGACTCCGTTTATCGAAAACTCGGACTCTATTTCGCGTATTTTTCCGAGACGAACGCAATGGCGTATCCCGTTTCCCTTAGTTCTTTGATTTGAAATTAATTATACTTTAATTTGTGAATTTCACAGTTATAGAATTCGCGGGGTGTTACATTCTCCCCCACTTAAAAGGATTTCGTCCCCGAAATCTTCAAGTTAGGAGGAATGTATATCCTAACATTCAATCATCCATCTACTCATCCATCAAACACGAGCATCCATTGTCCTTAAAAGACTTCTAATGCTTCATGATCATATGCGAAGTGTGTGTGTACATGTACTTATCTAATGCAAAATCAGGCGGTATACTGATTCAGTTGACCTCCTTAATGCGAACTATGTAAGTGCCATGAATCCATTATGTATGCAAATTTTCCTATTCTTGATTCTACATGAGTGCACAATCATTCAATACAAATGCAACATCCACATGACAACGCATTAGAGTTCAACCATATACGAATGCAAACATATATGCATATGCAATATGAAGTGACTGAGCCGATCTAAAACCTAGATTGTGTGTGTATATGCAACCACGAGCAACCACTAGCAATCACTTGCAACCACTTGCAACCATCATCCATAACATGTTTCAATTACATGTTTTCATCCAAAGGGTTTCTACCTAAAAGATAAGGTCGAGGAAATATACCTAAAAAGATAGATAAAAGCGCAACTTAAGGAAAAGGAAAGATCAAGGATGTACCCTCGAACAGAAAAGGGTAGGCAGTGCGTATTCTAGCTTCAGTTTCCCAAGTCGCGTCTCCCTCGGCGTCGCTCCACTGAACTTTGACGAGCTTGACTTCGCGGTTGCGTAGCTTCTTCACTTCCGTTCCTAAGATGCGGGTTGGAACTTTTCTTATGGTTGCTTCGCGTTCCACTTCGGCCTCTTCGAGGATATTTGGCTCTACCACTTCAGCAGACTCATGTAGACATTTTCGGAGATGTGAAACGTGAAAAACGTTGTGGACTCCAGCCAACTTCTCGGGTAGCTCTAATCTATAGGCCATTTTCCCAATTTTCTCGATGATAGGGAATGACCCTATGAACCTTGGTGCCAGTTTTCCTGTGGTTCCAAAACGAACAACGTTCCTTAGCGGTGATACCTTGAGAAAAACTCTGTCTCCAACCTCAAATTCAAGGTCGGTCCTTCTCTTGTCGGCATAGGACTTATGTCTGTCTTGGGCCGTCTTCATCCTTCTTCGTATTAAGTCTACTTTCTCTGAAGTCTCTCGGATCATATCTGGTCCAAGTATGAGCTTATCAGTAGACTCCCACTAAAGTGGGCGATCGGCACGGTCTTCCATATAAAGCTTCGAAGGGCGCCATTCCGATGGTTGCTTGATAGCTGTTGTTGTAGGCAAATTCCACCAAAGGAAGGTGGTCTTCCCATGTCCCTCCGAAGTCAAGGACGCATAGCCTTAAAAGGTCTTCCAAAACTCTGTTCACTCTCTCTGTTTGGCCGTCGGTTTGGGGATGATAGGCTGTGCTCAAGCATAACTGCGTTCCTACTGCTTCTTGCAGACTCCGCCAAAACTCGCTGGTGAAGATGGGGTCTCAGTCACTAACAATGCTAGATGGTATTCCATGGAGTCGAACGATTTCCTTGAGGTAAAGTGATGCTAGGGATGAGGCAGTTCTTTTACTTTAGACAGGTAAAAAGTGGGCGCTTTTAGTAAGCCTATCCACTATTACCCAAATGCTAGTGTTACCTCTCCTAGACCTAGGCAGCCCATCGATGAAGTCCATTGAGATGCTATCCCACTTCCACTGCGGGACCTCCAGAGGATGTAGTAGTCCGCCAGGCTTTTTCTGTTCCGCCTTAACCTGTTGGCACACCATGCACTTAGAAACGAATTCTGCCACGTCCTTTTTCATGCCGTTCCAGAAGAAAGTCCTTTTTATATCTTTGTACATTTTATCTCCGCCTGGGTGTATCGTCATCTTGGAGTGATGTGCTTCCTCGAGAACCTTCTTTATTAAATCTTTTGTCTGTGGGACGCATAGTCTTCCGTCTCGCCTTAGCAAACCCTTATCGTCGATGGAGTATCTGTTGAGGTGACTTGAAGTCTCACCCCTAATTAGCCTATCAATTGTTTGCACAAGCTGAGGGTCTTCGCGTTGTGCTGTCCCTACTGAATCCACTAAAGTTGGGCGCACTTCGAGAGATGCTAGCAAGCCTGGTACGAAATCGGAGGAAGGCCTAAAGTCGAAGCTGGCTATAAACTCTAGGCTTTGTCTTTCAACAAACAACGGGCTTAGGGTCAATTTCTTTCGGCTCAACGCGTCTGCCACTACGTTGCCTTTGCCCGGAGTGTAGGAGATTTCGAAATCGTACGAGGCAAGAAACTCCATCCATCTCTGTTGCCTCAAGTTAAGATCCTTCTGCGAGAAAAGATATTTCAACGATTTATGGTCAGTGTAAAGTTCGAACTTCTCACCTAGGAGATAGTGTCGCCAAGACTTGAGTGCAAAGACGATGGCGGCTAACTCAAGATCGTGGGTTGGGTAGTTCTTTTCGTGCACTTTCAACTGCCTCCCGCCATAAGCTACTACCCTTCCTTCTTGCATTAAGACGGCGCCTAGCCCTGTCCCACATGCATCTGTATAAACAGTGAACATCTTGCTCCCATCTGGCAGCGTCAAAACTGGGGCTGTTGTAAGAGCCCTTTTCAGTCGTTGGAAAGCAAATTCGCAATCCAAATCCCAATTGAACACTAGATTCTTCTTAGTCAATTTCGTGAGCGGAGCTGAGATTTTCGCAAAATCCCTTATAAACTTTCGATAGAAACCTGCTAGTCCTAGAAAGCTTCGGACCTCAGTTGCATTCCTTGGTGTCTTCCAATC
Organism: Allium sativum; assembly: GCA_030737875.1. Lineage (NCBI taxonomy): Eukaryota > Viridiplantae > Streptophyta > Magnoliopsida > Asparagales > Amaryllidaceae > Allium > Allium sativum. Next base: position 159,495,132 of record CM060912.1, read on the forward strand.
CTGTACCGCCACTACCTTAGCAGGGTCCACTGCTAACCCTTGTTTGGATACTATGTGCCCAAGGAACCTCACCTCTTCTCTCTAAAAGTGGCATTTGGAGAATTTGGCTTTTAGTTGATGGACTCGCAAAGTTTCCATGATTGCCCTTAAGTGTTGAGCATGTTCCTCTTCACTCTTTGAGAAGATAAGGATATCATCTACGAAGACCACTACGAACTTGTTGAGGAAATCTCTAAATACCCTACTCATCAGGTCCACGAAGTAAGCAGGTGCATTTGTCAAGCCAAAAGGCATGACAAGCCATTCAAAGAAGCCGTCTGGGGTTCTGAACGCCGTTTTATCGATGCTATCTTCAGCCACCCTTAGCTGATGAAAACCGGTTGCTAAATCGAGTTGGGAGAAAACAGACGCTCCTACAAGCTGGTCAAATAAATCGTCAATTCTAGGGAGAGGGTGCCTATTCTTTTTCGTTAGCTTGTTGAGCTCCCTATAGTCAACACATAGACGGAGTGAACCATCCGCCTTTGTAGCGAACACCACTGGAGCGCCCCATTCTGAAATGCTCCTCCTAATGAACCCCTTTTCTAGAAGCTCTTTAATCTGTTTACTGAGCTCTTTCCTTTCTCGTGGAGCCATGTGTCTAACGGGCAACGCAACGGGCTTTGCATTATCTACAAGATATATGCGGAAGTCTATTTCCCGCTTCGGAGGCAAGCCCTTCACCTCTTCGAAGACATCCAGATATTCCCGGACCACTCTAACTGATTGCAAACTTTCAACTGAGGCATCTAGCGATTCAAGATAACTAAGCATGACCGCGTATGAGGGATTACAAGAAATTTCCAAAGTATTACCGAGCTGGGTTAGGAGCCTAACAACCCTTTTCTCACAATCAAGGATGGCCCCATTACTGGATAGCCAATCCATACCCAAAATCAAACCATAACCCGAAAAGCCCAAAACAAAGGCACTACATTGAAATTCTACACTTAGAATAGAAATTTTCAATCCCAAACAGATCATAGACAAATGAGCTGGGCCCCCAATTGGGTTTGAAACAATTAAGGGGTCCTCTACCATACTAGTTTTTAGGTGCAGAGATTCTACTAAAGCAGACGAGATAAAGGAGTGTGATGCGCCAGAATCAAATAAAGTGCGAACGGGGTGATCATAAAGATAAACTATACTTTCTACAGAAGTATTTATACCTCGCTGTTGCAGAGGTGGCGCTTCCAGCACATGAACCTGTGCCCCTAGGGTGGATCCAGCCCTCTGCCCCTGTCCTCGTTTCTTTGGGCAGTCCTTAGCCCTGTGGCCTGTCTCACCGCAAGAAAAGCACCCACCATTCTCCTTGGCCTTCTTTTTCCGGCAGTCCTTTACTAAGTGCCCCACTTTGCCACAGAAATTGCACTTCCTCTTCTCTTTGTTGCCTTTCCCGCCCTTCTTAAAGTCTGTCTTCTTAGGCTGCAAACCCTCTTTCTTCCCTTGAGAGCTTTCTGCCTTTGTCTCCTTCTTGCCCTTATCCTCTTCATTCAGCAATGCCATTTGCACCAATCTTTCATACGTGGCTCCCATGGGTATATGGGTCATGGCCAAACTGTGTAATGGCTCATTCAACCCTTTGACGAAACGGAGAGCCTTCTTGTGCGGGGTGTTGACTAGGTCAAGCCCAAACCTAGCCAGCTCATCGAACTGATTCACATACTCTCTGACTGTCTTGTCCCCTTGCTTAAGAAATAAGAAATTTTCCAACTGCAAACTTCTTTCCGCATCTGAGAGAAATTTAGTCTCAAACCTTGCCCTAAAGTCCTCCCATGTCTCCACTGGTCTTTCAGCATTAGTGACTTCCCACCAGTAGGAAGCCTCGCCCTTCAATAACCACACTGCCAATTGTACTTTTTGTCTATCCTCTACCTCAAAGATGATGAATAGGTCCTCAGTTTCTTTCAGCCAATTTCTAGCTGCCACGAAGGACTCAGTTCCATTGAAATCCTTTCCTCCCATAGCTTTAAAATCTTTACATATCTTAGCAAACGTGTTTCCCCGAGGAGGAGGTGGAGGAAAAGGTGCCGCTGCAGCTGGATGATTTCCTGCAGCTGGGGGAGGAGGAACGGTAGGACCTGGCTGAGTGGCCCTTGCTTCTAAGAACCGTCTAAACCAACCAGGTATTGGCACCCCTTCTGGCAAGTTAAGTTCTTGGGACATGCTGAAACAAAAAGGATAGATTCAAAACGAAGGATAAGAGATAATACCTATGGCTTTGGGGGGACTTTGCCTTTTTTAAAATAAAATAATATTTTTCTTTTAAAAATGCTTCTTTAAATTTCCTTTTTGAAAATAAATTTTTAAAACTTTTTATCTTATCTGGTAAACCTATGCTCTGATACCAGGTGAAACACCCCACCTCCGTTAGGGTCACTCTCAAAGGGAATGCCCTAATTTTGGTGGAGGTTTATAAGTATAAGTCACAGATATACAAGACAGATATAAGAACACATATTTGTAAACAGCGGAAAAACAACAACTTTTATTTCATAAAAGCAAATACGTGTTACAACAACATCACCATGATTGTCTTACTTCCTTTCCAAAATCATAACATAACACTTTCATAATCTGTCTTGATTACATTATTTAAAGAAGCATAAATAAAACATAGATAAACTGCAAAAGCCCCATAGTGGTTGTCCAAAGCCATAGTTCAAAACGAAAAGGTCCAAGCAATACATTTCTCCTCTTCAAGCTGGATATTAGGGCTGGTCAAGCTGCAGTGTTCCCTCCCTGTGGACCTGGGGGGGGGGGAACGGAAGAAAAGTAGAGTCAGACATAAAGCCTGAGTAAGTCTAGTACTATTCTGTCTATGAATAAAGAACTGGGTATGATAAGTATAAACAAGAAGTGGGAAAGCACTATAAACTTGGTTAAGTTGTCTAGGGTCGAATATACTATCGTACCCCATGTTAATCTCTGAACCCATATAAACTAGTTTCCAACTGGCACCCCATAATCAGGGTTATGTGATCCATTCTATGATGATCGGCTCCTACTCGCATTGTTACATGTGTCTTACGGCCCCCGATGTTGTAGTTACCTATGCTGGTCCCACCATGGGGTGTATCAAGTCCCATGGTGGCGGCCCGACACAATCCTAGAATGCACAGGTATGCTACTGGTGTCCAGTGCATTATTTTTCTGCGCCGGAGTGTGTGCACGCCCGCACCCCGTTAGAACCTACACTGCTACACCACCGCCGTCGATTTTGACCTCTTACAATCAGCCCAGTAATCGTGCCCCACCCTGCCTAGTTTCAGGGTATCCTGATACACCTTCTAGGGTTACTGCTGAAAAGGGTCCCCCGTTACTAGGTTTTCTATCTCTAGCCAACATGCTAAGTTGGTTAAGTGTTTTCTAACCTAACCCCCAACAGTCCGTTTAGTTTAGCATGTTCCATTTTGATTAAGTCTTTAGTTCACTTAATCCTAACAATCCTGACTCAGTCTTAATTGTCTTATTAAAGCCTTGACCTCTCACATTAGACAGGTATTGTTGTGGCTGCCTGTTGCCGGTTGGTTCCGGGCAGTCTTACGCCACAACTCAGTCTAACCTCGGGTCCTTATCGGGCTCCATGTTTAACCTCCCACATTGGATAGGTATTGTTGTGACTACTGGACAGCCGGGCGGTTCCGGGCAGGTTTACATCACAACTCAATCCAACCTCGGGTTAAACACATCGTATGTTCTACATTTACATATTTTGTCTTTCTTCTTTATTTTCTTATATGTAAATATTTGCGGCCCATTATTAAGTTAATGGTGTAAAGGTTACACCAATCATGGGCCCAACCCATACTTGAATTTGGGCCCTTCTACTTTATATTTTCATTTATTAATAAATTTAACCCAACGTTATTTTCCCCCGTTTAATACGTTCGTTTATCATAATATATGTTGGGCTTAGGCTTTTAAGCCCAACTTAGCCATGAGAAAAAGGGGAGGCTTAAAGCGTGATTACATACACAAAAAGGGGAATGTGAACGCATGAACTTGCAATGTGACGTTAGAACTACAAAATAGAAACTGGTGTACTTGCATAGTGGTAACATATACTTTGGTCATAAAGCATAAGTGACATGAATTAAACCATGTAAACTTGTAGTTAAGTTAAGAATATCACTATTGACACATAGGCTTAACTACAACATAAACCTATATTTTATTTAGGCATAATATCAAACATAAGCAAATCATGTTCATAAGGTTACTACATGTTTACAAAGGTGCTTACTTTTGTTACTAACACAAAAGTATAGTTCAACTTAATCATGATTTTAAATCTATTCACATAACCATGGCATAAATATTTCTAACATGAAATCATGATTTTTTACTTTAGTCATGCAAACTTGCAAAAGGGATTTTTGAATCTAACCTAGCTATGTACCACATATGTCATCATATAATTCTTGTTAACAATATAGACCTAACATGGATTTCAATTATGCAAAAATATCAATCATAGCCTAGCCATATTCACAAGTTTGCAAATAGGTTTTCTAGTACAAAAGCATGGCTTAATACATAGATCATGGTGCCAAAATTTCAACATAGTTTCATATGAACTATAATAACCCAAATTTGTTCCAATTACGTACAAAATGATTTTTGTACAAAAATATACATTATGATGGCATGGTAGCAAAACCCCAAACTTGCATGAATTTCAATTAATCAACTACATACATGTAGCTTCAACATGGATTACATAATTTGCGAATATTCCAAACGTATACTTGCATAAAACTACCGCAAATATGTAGTTTTTTATAATGAATAACATAATTCGAGAATATCCAAACGTATACAATATTCCAAATCGATAAGAATCATAGTAACGCACAAATATGAATTACTTTATCGCCACAAATCAAGTATACAAACCAACACAATTATTTGTTCATACCAAAATAATACTCTACTTACAATTGTGTGGCGAATTCTCCAATTTAGGAATTTGGAGATGCGATTTGATTTGATTAAGTTGCTTTATGCTTTAGAATTTGCCTCCTAATCTTCTCTCCAATTGGTGGCTACTCTTAGTCGTTCCTCAGCAACATGGTGGCTTTGTTCTTATTTTTGAATGAATAGATTAGGTTGAGTCTAGGGTCATTTTTATAGGGTTTATGAACTGATTAGGGCCATCGATGTTGCTTGGATTGATCGTAGCCATTCATTCGAAAGAGAGACCAATTAGAGCCTGCCACCTAGCCCTAATGACAAAGCAGACTTCAGAAAATCGACCAACATAGAATAGGCCAGCCAGGTTGGGCTGGGTTCGACCTGGCTCTGGACCAGGTCGACAGCCCTGTCGACCTGGCTAGACCAGGTCGACAGCCCAGTCGACCTGGGTGCATTAGGCGGGAGTTTTCCCGCCCTGGCCAATTGGGCCCGATTTTTTTTTTTTTTCTGAGCTGTTTTATTCTGTTTGAATTTTAAACTTAATTCAGAAACTTCCGAAGGCCATATCTTCTTCATACGGACTCCATTTTTCGAAAACTCGGACTCTATTTCGCGTATTTTTCCGAGACGAACGCAATGGCGTATCCCGTTTCCCTTAGTTCTTTGATTTGAAATTAATTATACTTTAATTTGTGAATTTCACAGTTATAGAATTCGCGGGGTGTTACACACCTTGTCCAAATTTTACATAAAAACCTAAATTATCCAATTTACTCATAGAAACAAAATTTCTAGCACACTCAGGCACATAAAGACATCCTTCAAGATCTACATGACAATTAGTGTCAAAATACAATCTATGAGTCCCAATGCCCTCAATTTGTGCCTTCATCCTGTTTCCCATGAACAAGTACTGTTCAGCTCCATTTGTGGCCTGGATCGAACAGAATCCCTGTTTAATGTGAGATACATGAGTAGTGGCACCAGAATCTAACCACCAAGTATTATTAGGAACTTGTATAAGGTTTGATTCAAAGCAAACCAAACTATAATGTGTACCTTTCTTTCGAACCAAGCTTTTCTTTTTCGGACAATATTTCTTGAAATGCCCCATTTTCTTGCAAAAGAAACACTTCTGCTTCTCCTTCCGGATTTGACCTTCAGGTCCTTTTATGGATGCTTTGTCCTTCTTACTTGGTTTTCCTTTACTGCTGCCAGCACCATCATGACCTATGAGATGAATTGCATGATTCTTCATCTTCTTTAATCTCCCTTCCTCTTGAACCAACATGGCCTTTAATTCCTGAAAGTTCCATTTATACTTAACTGTGTTGTAGTTAACTTGGAACTGACCAAACTCAAAAGGTAGGAACTGACCAAACTCAAAAGGTAGAGAGTTAATGATGAATTGAACCAAGAATGCTTCATTAACTTCCATTCCCATGGTCTTTAACTTTGCTACCAAGTTAGACATATGTGTTACATGATCATGGATGGGCTGAGACCAGTCAAACTTCTTTGTAGTTAGCTGACACATGAGGCTTCCTACAATTGACTTGTCCGCCAAATCCGATTGTGAACACTCCTTAATCACACACATAAAATCCCTTGCATTCTCTGTCTTAGGCATAGATGGCTTAATACTTTCATCCATTGTCATCCTCATGAGGTTTAAACTCAACTTATTAGATCGCTCTCATGCCTCATAACGAGATTTCTCAGTCCCAGAGCTATCATCTGTAATGGCTGGAGGTTCCTCTGTTAATATTGCAAGGTCCAATGCCATTATACCCAGTGTAAACCATATCTGTTCAGACCATTCATCATAGTTAAGCCCATTGAACTTCAAGACAGAGTTAGCGGTTGCAAACATATTAGATGAAGCTGCAAACATTAATACATACCTATCTATTAGTACTTTGAAAAATCTAATGCAGATGCAAGATTTCCAAACTAATGCATTTAAAGCACGTATTTAAGTGACCTTTGGGCAATACTTAAACAATGCACTATCATTGATGCTAAAATATCACAATTTAGTGACTAATCATAATATACTTAGCCGAACAAGCATGTTATCTTTGGATATACACACTATTCAATCTATGTAATTATGACTAATTCCTTTTATCTTATTAATCTACATTCAATGACCAACCTTGGGCAGTCTCATAGAATATAGATAATAAAACAATTGATCATTCTTTTTTTTTAATCATTTCATAACATCTCTATAATCATGATCAATTGAATTATATTAATGTCTAAATATGATATAACAAGGTCACTTTGGTGACTAACATGTTACATATAATGTAGACATTGAACTATAATGAGTAAAATTATTCTTATAATATACTAACATTTGCATTACTCAAATTACACAGCTTTAGTATATTTCAGATACCTTAAATAACATGGATTATGCAAAACATGATGATATTAAAACCCAAAAAGAAAAAGGAAGATGAAGCAGTACAACAATTTATAGTACTGTTATGGTGTGAAACCAAATCCATCGCAACAAGCCCTTATGACATTAAATTATAGTACTGTTATGCTACAGTAAATTATAGTACTGTTATGATGATATTAACATGTTATGAAACTGTTTTGTTCACTGTAGCAGATATTCATACGTGATAACCATTATGGAAGAATTACCATGATATGCAGTGATGTAATCAGACCAAAATCATCCAATACAAGTCAATAACATGGTGAATCATTCAAGTTTAAGTCGCTCTGATACCAATTGAAAGCATTTTTATTTCAGTTTTCATTTTCATTATGGAAAGACTGAACTCAGATGAAACTATTTAAACTTGATATGATTCAACCTATATATATATATATATATATATATCATAAATATAGTATGAATCGTTAACCTGATTCCATGTTGATGTTAGTATTTGTCATTGCTAATGATTTTCCTCCCTTCGCCTTTCTTTACTGCTTTTAATTTAGGTTCTTTGATGGATAGAACCAATGTTTCTTTCATATGACAGTTATAATATCTTTCACGCATGATAAAAGTAACTGTTGTTTCTATATAGATGTTCCACTTGATTTTCAAATGGCTATTTTATCCATAACTGCCATTATAATAACTGCAGCAGTTATAGAATATAAAGAACTGCAAAAATAGTATTTCATAACAATAGAAACACAATAAAAAAAATAATTTAGGCAAGGGAAAAGAGATAATAAATACCCCTAATTCTAACAACTTTAAATCGAGGCCGATCTATCACGATGTCGACTTTGATGTTAAAATTCCAACATATAATATGAACTAAATTCTCACCATTAAGGCTTCGTTTGTTTAAATTGCTGAATTCTGAATTCTGATCGCTGAACTCTGAAGTCTGAATGCTGATTGCTTAATGCTGAATTCTGAATGATTACTAATTTGTTTGTTTGCATTCAGCATTCAGAACAAAAAAACAATATTCAGCATTCAAAACAAAAATTAAACATTAAAAATGTTCTGAATTATTATGTCTGAATTAATGGTTTCATTCAGAACTTCAACAAAAAACACAATACGAGTTTGTTGACACTTTTTTAACATGGGTCACCATGACACAACTAACGGTGTTAGTGGTGTGAGGCTATGATTACCCCCTGAGTTCCACTTTTTTGATCCCAGTCACACAATCACTAACACCGTTAGTATGTCATGGTGACACACGTTAAAAAAGTGTCAACAAACTCACTCTCCAAAAAACAAACAACTTCAAAAGTTCTGATTTATAATTTAGAACAAGGATTCAGAACATTTAATAAAAAACAAACGCAGCCTAAACATAAGACAAATAGCCATACCAACATCGAAATATTCTTACGTCATGTCCCTTATCTTTGATTTTGTCGACATGATCAATTTGAAAATTCTGCTGCTTTCGTTTCTCTTATTTAATAATTCTTCAGTTGCTTTATGCCTTTGGTGGCTTCTTCATCATCACCTTCAGAACACATCAGTAACCATGAAAGAGCAACAAACACAGAATTTTCTTTACAAAGCTACATAAGTTCCGAAGGAACTGAAATAGTAGAAGAGGCCATGAAAGAATTGTCTGTTCCAAACACGCGTTAATGGCACAATGCGTACACTGCGTTGTTTCAAAGTTGTTCCGAGATCATAACAATTGACGAAATGAAGAAGAGATTGGCATGGATGTTGACTGATTGTTTTCAAGTTGGATCCGGTAGACCTAAGCTTCCTAAGTGCAATGAAAACATCCCTATGCTTGCTTGTTCGAAGAAACTGAATGAGGTTGAGCTTGTTTTTCTTAAGTTTTTCATGGAGGCTAACAATATATGTCATCAGCTGCAGTAAGTTTGTAGTGTCGACGATTTCTCTATCGTTGTCATAATTCGTATATTTACAGGATTCAATATTGCATGTATAATGTTTGCTTTTATGTTTGTAAGAGTGAGTCATTCAAACATGAAACTGAGAGACTGGTAAATGACTTAAAGGAATCGACACATCTAGGGGAGCATAAATTGGAAACAATTAATGTTAAATCAAACAAATTATTGGAAGACTCGAACCAAATGCATGATACTTTGACAACATTGCAAGAAGAAACCGATGAAATAGCACAAGCATCAAAAGATATAGAATCACAAATACATGATGTGCTAGAAAGTTCCGTAGCGATTTTTGAACAATCAAAGGATATAGCAAGGTTTCAAGTAGGATTAAAAGAAACACAAGGGGAGATGAGTGACGTCGTAGTTAGGTTAAGCATGGTAATGTTGGATGAGTGGCAGACAAATTTAGGTGAAGGGATGGAGAATTTAACGAGGGAAACAGAAAATATTGAAAGAGAAGTTAAAGTTGTAAGAGAGTCAATGGTTAATAAAATACAAGGATTGCAGCATACAGTGAGTGATATTGAGAATGTGACAAGCAATTCTTTGGGTAAACATATTAAGCTTCTTGATGGGCAAAATGTCGCAATAGAAGGGCTTGATTTGATTAGAAAATCACAACATGAAGCCCTTAAGGAAAACAGGTGATTTTTTTTAATGGTTCAATATCATAATTAAACATAGCTACTATATGATTATCAAGATTGTAAGTAATTTAGTATAAAAGTGTCAGTATTTCACATTTCACGTTAATGCAGTACACTATATAATTAAACAAGCAGACATTTTTAGCATAATTGAAAAGCTCTGTACATTATATAAAGCGATTTTGGATGAGTCTCGATTCATCAAAACATTCCTCTTTTATGCGTGTGTGAGTGTCATCTTGTATATTCTTATATTATAGGAATGATGTTGTTAGGATACGAGGCTGATACGGATGATGATAGACTAAGCCAATATCCATGGATTGAAGATGAGCTGCCTGAAGATTTAGGGCTGCCTGGTGATTTAGATATCAAAGAAGATCCAGATTGTCCTTTGGAAGAAATTAAGGAGAATTCTAATAGGGTGCTACTATTCACACCCCAGTTTACACTTCCGGCTACCAAAACTGAAAGCACCCCAAATATTTCAAATATCCTCTTCTGGTCACCATGTAAATTAATATAACCTAAAAATGGAGAGAATACCAGCATCTTCCTCTACACAAATGCTTCCTTTCTCCCTTAGAGCTCTTCCACCGTGAATCAAATACCTAAAGTCAAATTGTTCAAGAAAAAATAACATATTCCATTTTCATAACTACATTAGCAATTTATAGATGAGTACTTACTTAATCGGTTGTGAAATGATTCGTCAAATCAACATTTATGTATTTTGAGCCATTTAATCGAACTTCTTACATCATATTATCATAATGATCATGTTTATTGTCCACTTTATCACTATTCAAATACTTTATCTATCAAACAACCAAAAAAAATATCAATTTGTAAAATAAGATACATAAGTTATACAGATAAAAACCATACAAATCAAAACATACATTATCATTCTCTATTACAACGTTGTCAAATTTAATGTCCTCCAAGCTTGAAATTTCTAATGTAGTAGAAAAAATTATCCTAAAACACAATGGAAAATCCTAAACATTAAAAACCCTAACAACATGCTCTATATCATAATAGAAAACAATAAAAATCAAGGAATTCTAACCTTTATTTTATCTTTTCTTCCATCACTAATAGGTACAGAAGAATATCTTCTTTTGTTAGGGTTTAGGGTTTGAAATAGTAAAGAAGCACGTGTTTTTTTAAGAGAAGTAAGATGTTGAATGACTGAGTGAAGGAATAAGATATGGTGGCTAGAAGAATATAAAAAATATTCATTTGTATTAAATTTATAAAGGTGACCGGAAGTGTAAAATGGTGCGTGAATAGTAGCACCCTTCTAATAAAACAATGTCAGTTTCCAAAGCGTATAATCTTCGAACACATAACAAATAGATTAGAGAAGTGCTTAATGGTGGCTATATGATTGTTGTAGCACTTAATATTAAAATGATATCTGTAGACTTCTGTATCGAAATAACTAATTTCATATAAATTTTATACGCACGCTTCAGCTGTTAGTTCTTCACTGTTTAGCGAAGTACATATTTTCATTGGGTTTTTATCTTCTGTTTTATTTTTTCCTGTTTTCAACCCTAAGGGTCCGTTCGCAGCCAATATGTGTCACGCTTGGCATAGTGTTTGCGTCCGACGCATTGGACGCCAGCAAAAATCTCCCCGCTCAAGAGGAGCACTGGAGAGACATTGGAATTCAAGCCGTTGGCGTTCGACGCGTCGGACGCCAACGGCTTGAATTCCAACGTCCCCCTTCTTTGCCTATAAAACAACCCCAAAACCTTATCTTCTTCACCTACTTCTTCTTCTTCAACATAAATAATGTCTTCTTTCGACTCATCCTCCGATTACGACGATATTATTGATCTCTACGGGATATCATTGTGTCTGAATGCCAGTAGGAATCATATGACTCGTATTGATACTTCAGAGTTTACTGGCTTAGCTTGGATCAACAATATTCTAAATGGTCACTAACAACGTTGTCAAGTTAATTTTCGAATGAAAAGACTTTGTTTTTACTTATTATATGAAAAACTGAAGCATCATGGTCTCTCTTCCACGCGAGATATTTGTGTCATCGAAATGGTTGAAATTTTTGTTTACACAATGGTTACTGGGCTTTCAAATGGACAACTTAGCGAAAGGTTTCAACGGTCAGGTAGCACAATTTCCGTTAATTGTCATGCAGTTCTTAACGCTTTTTAACTACTAGCTGCTGATATAATAAAGCCAAGGGATCAACAATTTCATACCGTTCGACAACACATTAGAACTTCAAACCGATATTATCCTTATTTCAAAAACTTTATTGGTGTTATAGATGGTACACACGTATCTGCACATTTACCCGCTGATCAGATTATCCCTTATATCGGAAGAAAGGGGTTTGCAACTCAAAATATATTAGCGGCTTTTGATTTTGATTTGCAGTTTACGTACGTTGTGGCTGGTTGAGAAGGGACTGCACACGATAGTAGAATTTTTAATGATGTTACAAATGATAGAAACTCTAATTTCCTTAAACCTCCAGCTGGACAGTATTATTTGCTTGACTCCGGCTATCCACTACAAACTGGATACTTACCACCATATCGGAATATGAGGTATCATATTCCGCATTTCCATGAAACCGTGGATCAACCAAAATCAGTCAATGAAGTGTTTAATTTCTACCATTCGAGTTTACGGATGGCTATAGAAAGAACTTTTGGCATTTGAATTTTTTTTACCATTCTGAACCGTATGCCTACGTATTGATTTAAAACTCAAGTCAAAGTTGTCGTATCTACAATGGCCTTACACAACTTCATACGGAAATATAATAATGGTGACCCAGATTTTATGGCTTTTGATGATGATCCTAAAAAAAAAAAATCCCCAATCAGTATTTGGAGGAATATTACGCTATGAGAAATACGACGAATAGAGGCACTGAAAAGGTATATCGAAATGGGTACCATGAAATGTCATTACTTCGAAATACCATTAGAGATGAGTTGGTTGCTGCTGGGCTACACTAATTTGATTTGTTTTCGTAACTGTACTTGTATTTGTATCTGCAGTTGTAACTGTATTTGTATTTGTAGCTGTATTTGTATCCGTATGAAGGTTTAAGCATGCCAAATCATATCTATTTATATCTCATTTTAAAAATACCACGCTCAAATACCCCGTTCAAATGCCCCATTCGTAGCAAAAAACATATTTCCCTTTCGCTACAGTACCCCGCTCAAATAGCCTGTTTCCATTTGCTACGAACGCACCTTAAAGCTTTGGACTTCGGAGGTTTCCTGTAAATGGCGACCGGATCTTCCACGCTTCTTCATCTTCTTTCTCGCCACTAATTCTCCCCTAATCCACTTTCGCCTCCACAGATCTCACTTCTACTCCCGACTAGCTTTCGTCACGCGTGGAAAACCTCTGTTGCTCCATTCGTCAATTAAAATCTAAGCTTTTCATGTATTTAGATCCGAGCTCCCTTGCGTTCTCGTTTCTTCTTCCACTGGCCCTATTTCGTCTCCTCCTCATCAGATCGGCTTCAATCTAACCCTATAACCTCAGTTGACTTCCACCTTCAAACTACGCTGATTTATTTCAGGTAACTGTTGTAAATTTTCAAATTAGTTTGGGTATGGGTTTGTTTTTTGAAGAGGGAAGCAAGAATGGAAGAAGATAAGGTGTAGGGATTAGTCCCACATTATAGAATATAAAAGAGTTTGTCACTATATAGGTAAAAGCTTGATACATGATATCAAAAGAAAGAAGAGAAGGAGGAATAAGGCAATGGGCCTTGAGCATGAACTTGGCATAGATAATAATCTTTAAAATGTCAAAAGATGGGCCTTGGGCCTTGGGGCTCTTGGGGTCTCGTGATCCATTAGACCGATGAAACAGATCGGTCGACTGGCCAAAACTCACCGGTCGACCGTTTTATTCTCTGTTTGAAAACGGTCGAGCGGTGGTTTTTTGGGCGGTCGACCGGTTTCGTCCTAAAGGGGATGCGACGCTTCAGAAGCGTTGCAAAACTGAAAGGATGCGTATTTTTGGAATCGAACAGAAATGGCTGTTGCGATTCAACAATTGCAACGCTTTGCTAATGGATATCTCCTCTCATCACCTATATATACTGTAACACCCCACCTCCGCCAGGGTGGCTCTTGCAAGCACTCTGACTTTGGAGGGGCGTTTGAATCAGGTAAACATGCATAATGATATATCAAGGCAGAACAAGAACATTTGTATATATGTAAACAGAGTAAATAAGATAAGTAAAACAGCGGAAGATTTCAAACTATTTCAAAACAAGTCTGGTACAACATAACTTTCCAAATCAACAAGTCTAGATAAAAACAACATCAACTGAAAAACTGAAATACATAAGTACTATCCCCAAATAAGTGATAACCATAGCTAGCTTCATGTCGAAACCGTACACGAGCTGAAATCCCACAAGCAAGCAATCCGAAATCCAAGCTAAGCTCCAACGTTCCCACCCTGAGAACCTGGGGAGGGGGGGGGGGAAACGGAAGAAAAGAGGCGAAAGAAAACAGGTCAGTCAAAAAGACTGAGTAAGCCCTACTACAATCAATGTAAACTGATAAAGTTAACTGACATGAGAAGCAGGGATGATCATAAGGATAACAACATACTAGCATGATGATTAACTAACAAGGTAGATAAAGGTGTCATCGCATAATCAGGATTAAGGTTTTTGCACCACAGGTGTACTAGCAAACTAACATGACTTGAATAAACAAGTATTGATCCCTTGGCCCAAGCTTTGGCCCAATAACATGAAGTGACCCTAATATGCGGTCCAACCCAACGGTCTAGTCGATCGGCTCCCTATAAGCCTAACTCGTCACGTGTTGGTGTCAATGCGGCCCAAACATAATTGTAGTCAGACTGTGCAGGGTCTCCCGTCGGGTGTATCAAACCCTAGGGTGGCAACCCCTGGACACTATAAACATGAGTGCACAGTCTCGATCTACTGGTACCCATGCATGCTTTCCCCGGCTTCGGATTATGTGCACGACCATGGTCCGCCCGGAACTACACCGGCGTACCACTCTGCCGTCGTTTTTGGTCACTTACCTCCAGTCCAGTAATCGTGCTCCCTCCCTAGCCTAGACCCTAGGGCCTTAATGATACAAACTTGGGATTACTGCTGGAGTGGACCCCCATTGCTAGGATTTTTCTAGTGGGTTAAGTACGGTTTAACCCTCTTGCTAATCATGGATTAACTTGGTTAAGTGTAACGATGAGTTTACGACTTAACCCTGATTAATCTGCCAAGCCCAAATTGGTTAAGTATTAAGTGGACCATGACTTAACCCTAATCATGAGGCATTAATTTATTTAATGTGCCTTAACCTCTCACATTAGACCTTGTTGTGGTTACTAGTTAAGCCGGGCGGGTCCGGGTAGCTTTACACCCCAACTTGGTCTAACCTCGGGTTCAAGGTACAACATGACCAACTTCTCACATTGGGTCCTATTGTTTGTAGCAACTAGTTAAGCCGGTCGGTTCCGGGTAGGTTTACGCTACAAACTCAACCCAACCTCGAGTTGGTCACACTTATCTTTTCTAAGTGTCATGTCCATCATGTTTCCAAAACATGTTACAAGTTTTCAAGCATTTGGGTAGACCTAACTTAATAGGTAAATTCCCAAAGGGTAGACCTAACTTAATAGGTAAATTCCCAAGCTTATGTTTTTATGTCTTTTAAGTTTACCCAACCCCAAACGCAATCCCATCGCTTACATATCGCAATAGCGCATAAAGGATAGAAAGAGGGAACTTGGCATAATCATGACATAAAGGTGTTGAAGCCACAAGTTTAACATGGTGGCATATGAAATGTACATGTGTTCATATACTTGCATATTACATTTTAGGCCTCAAAAGCATGCATAAAACCAAACTTAGCATATTGGTGATACATGGTGATAAATGACATGTAGAAATGGCCATAAGTTCGCATTTAGCCTCACATGCAAGTTATCATAAGAGATATGATAACCTACATGTTGCCAAAATGCAACCTTTAGCATAAAGCTTGAAGCTTTAGGCTCATAAACCCAAGATAAGCTTGCATAACATGATAACATGAACAAAAGGATCAACCCAAACTTGCATAACACAACTTGCATATCATATGACAAACTTGCATATCAAACTTGCATAACATAACATGATGAACTTGCATATCATAACATGGCAAACTTGCATACATAACATGATAGACTTGCATAACACATCATAGTAAGCTTGCATATCATAATGATCAAACACAATTTGCATCATTCATTAACTTTAGAGTTTAAATATGAAAGTAGAAAAGGGCTTACAATGCTTATGAAGACACAAAAATATGACAAAGCCCTTATGCAACCAATTAAACCCAAAATGCAAGCTTCAATAGAAAAACCCTTAAGCCAAAATGATCAAAACCCTTGCTTTATGATGCAAATATAGAAACTTGACTTGAATGCAAGCTAATGATGCTCATACAAGCTTGAAAACACTTGTATGCATGGAAAATCTCATAGAAATTTATTTAGGAATTTTATGAAGAGAGTGGAGGCCATGAGAGGATTGAATTTGCCATAGTTTAGTTGTATGAATGAATAATGATGATTTAGAGTTAGGTTAGGGCCTTATTTATAGAGATTAGGACTAGTTCTAGCCTTAGGATTAAACCCTAGTTCCAATCTCAGTCCTTAAAACCGAATCTGGCCCCCAAACTCAACACAAACCCAAAATGGTGCACCAGGCAAAACTGCCCGGCTGGACCAAGTCGACAGCCAAGTCGACAGGGCTGTCGACTTGGCTCCAACCAAGTTGACTCCCAAGTCGACAGGGCTGTCGACTTGGGTACTCTGGCGGGAATTTTCCCGCCTGGCCCAATCTTACCCAATTTTCCAAATTCAAACTTGAATTTGAAATCTGTTTTTTACTTTGAAATTTTCTAAGAACTTCGTTGGGCCTTAATCGGGTCATACGGACTACGATTTTTGAAAACTCGGACTCTATTTCGCGTATTTTTCCGAGACGAACGCAATGGCACAGCCCGTTTCCCTTGATTCTGATTTTAGAATTAAATTCTGCCTCAATTTATGTTATAACAGGTTATTGCAAATACGGGTTGTTACATTCTCCCCTCCTTAAAGGATTTCGTCCCCGAAATCTTCAAATTAGGAAGAACGTATCCTACCATCCAACATCCATCTACTCAAAACATCATCCACGAGCAATCATTGTCCTTACAAGATTCTAAATGTTGTATGAACATATGCGAAGGTGTGTGTATATGTACTTATCTAATGCAAATATCATCAATGCAAATTAGGTTAGTGAAATGAATCCATATGTATGCAATTCCTAACATAATGTATAACATCTATATGTGTGCACATAACATACATCCATATGCAACATCCATGTGATAACACAAAAATTTTCATCCATGAATAAGCATAAACACTCATGCATATGCAATATGAGGAGTGTGTGAGCCGATCTAGTGCCTAACGTGTATAATGCATCCACGAGTAACCACTTGCAAACACTTGCAACCACTTGCAATCATCAAGCATAACATGTTTCAAACACATGTTTCATCCAAAGGGTTTCTACCTAAGGTTCTCATGACAATATTAACACGATAAACTAGATAAATATGGATAGCAAAGAGAAAGATATGCTAACAAAGAAAAGAGATTGAGAGTGTACCCTCAAAAAGGAATGGATAAAGCCCACGCATCTTCTCCTCGGTTTCCCAAGTTGCGTCTTCTTCGGCTTCACCCCATTGAACCTTCACCAACTTGACCTCTCGATTCCTTAGCTTCTTAGTCTCCGTCCCCAAGATACGAATCGGAGCTCTCCTCAAGGTAGCCTCTTTCTCCACTTCCACATCTTTCAGAACACTTGGCTCAACAACCTCTGCTGATTCATGTAAACACTTCCGGAGATGCGAGACATGAAAACCATCGTGTACTCCGGCAAGCTTCTCGGGCAACTCCACTCTATAAGCCATCTGCCCGATCCTCTCTATAATAGGGAATGGTCCAACAAACCTCGGTGCCAACTTCCCAACGGCTCCAAATCGGACCACATTCCGCAAAGGAGAAACCTTCACGAAAACCATATCCCCAACATCAAACTCCAAATCAGTTCTTCGCTTATCAGCATAGGATTTCTGTCGGTCTTGGGCCGCTTTCATCCGTCTCCGAATCAACTCGACCTTCTCGGATGTATCTCTGATCATATCAGGCCCGAGTATAAGCTTATCTGTAGTCTCCCACCAACATGTAGGCGACTTGCATGGCCTCCCATATAAAGCTTCAAATGGTGCCATCCCTATGCTTGCCTGATAACTGTTATTATATGCAAACTCAACAAGAGGAAGATGGTCTTCCCAAGTACCACCAAAATCCAGGATACAAAGCCTCAATAGATCCTCGAGTACCCTATTCACCCTTTCGGTTTGACCGTCCGTCTGTGGGTGATAAGCCGTACTTAAATTCAACCTCGTTCCCATAGCTTCTTGCAAGCTATTCCAGAATTGACTTGTAAAGATTGGGTCACGGTCACTGACTATACTAGAAGGGACTCCATGTAGTCTCACAATCTCACGAAGATATACAGACGCTAGCCAAGATGCGGTCCTCTTGCTCTTCACCGGAATGAAATGGGCACTCTTCGTAAGTCTATCCACAATAACCCAAATGCTCGTATTCCCTTTCCTTGACCTTGGTAGCCCATCGACAAAATCCATGGAAATACTCTCCCACTTCCAAAGTGGAACGTCTAGAGGATGCAATAGCCCACTGGGCTTCTTCGACTCGGCCTTAACTTGCTGGCAAATGATACATCTAGAGACAAACTCTGCCACATCCTTCTTCATCCCAGGCCAAAAGAAAATGCGCTTCATATCTTTATACATCTTATCTCCGCCCGGATGTATAGTCAACTTAGAGCGATGCGCTTCCTCAAGAACTTTTCTTACTAAATCTTCTACCATTGGAACACATAACCTTCCGTCTCTCCTCAGCCAACCCTTGTCATCAATAGAATATCGAGCGAGATGACTAGACGCCTCTCCTCAAATCAGCTTATCCATAATCTCAACTATCTGAGGGTCTTCTCTCTGCGAAGCCCCAACTTGATCAAGAAGGGTAGGTCTGAGTTCCAGAGATGCTAAAGAACCGGTCATCGACTCAACTGCCAAAGAGAAATCAAAGGTTGCCACATACTCTAAATTCTTCATCTCAACGAATAGAGGACTCAGAGTCAACCTTTTTCTACTCAATGCATCTGCTACCACATTCCCCTTGCCAGGGGTATAAGCTATCTCAAAATCGTAGGACGCCAAGAATTCCATCCATCTTTGTTGCCTCAGATTCAGATCCTTCTGAGAAAAGAGATACTTCAATGACTTGTGATTGGTATAAAGCTCAAATCTTTCTCCCAGAAGATAATGGCGCCAAGCCTTGAGTGCATATACTATTGCTGCCAACTCTAAGTCATGAGTGGGATAATTCTTCTCATGCACTTTGAGTTGTCTACCGCCAAAGCATATCACTCTTCCTTCTTGCATCAGAACAGCTCCTAACCCCGTGCCACATGCATCGGTGTATACTGTAAATAACTTCCCTCCATCGGGCAAAGCTAGAACAGGTGCTGATGTGAGAGCTCTCTTGAGCTTCTGAAAAGCAAGCTCGCATTCTATGCTCCAAGCAAAAACTAAATTCTTCTTTGTCAATTTAGTGAGAGGAGCGGAAATCTTCGCGAAGTCCTTGATAAACTTCCGGTAAAAGCCTGCAAGACCTAGAAAACTTCTCACTTCGGTTGCATTCCTTGGAGTCTTCCAATCCTGAACTGCAACTACCTTAGCGGGATCCACCGCT
Source organism: Allium sativum (assembly GCA_030737875.1). Taxonomy (NCBI): domain Eukaryota; kingdom Viridiplantae; phylum Streptophyta; class Magnoliopsida; order Asparagales; family Amaryllidaceae; genus Allium; species Allium sativum. Next base: position 159,515,018 of record CM060912.1, read on the forward strand.
AAGCCTTGCTTAGATACTATATGCCCAAGGAATCTAACTTCCCTTCTCCAAAAGTGACACTTGGAGAACTTGGCCTTTAACTGATGCGCTCTAAGCGTATCCATCACCTCCACGAGATGCCTTGCGTGCTCTTCCTCATCCTTAGAGAAGATCAGAATATCATCTACGAAGACCACGACAAACTTGTTCAAGAACTCCCTGAATACCCTACTCATCAAGTCCACGAAATATGCGGGTGCATTAGTCAAGCCGAACGGCATGACAAGCCATTCGAAGAATCCATCTGGCGTTCTGAACGCAGTCTTGTCTATACTATCTTCAGCTACCCTGAGCTGATGGAATCCCGTAGCAAGATCAAGCTGAGAGAAAATAGAAGCACCGACAAGCTGGTCAAAGAGATCATCAATCCTCGGTAACGGGTGTCTGTTTTTCTTAGTCAGCTTATTCAACTCTCGATAATCAACACAAAGTCGGAGAGAACCATCTGCCTTGGTAGCGAATACCACAGGCGCTCCCCATTCAGATATACTTCGTCTAATGAAGTTCTTCTCAAGCAACTCCTTCACTTGCTTACTTAGCTCCCGCCTTTCACGCGGAGCCATGTGCCGAACGGGCAAAGAAACCGGCTTTGCATTATCCACCAGATAAATGCGGAAATCAATCTCTCGCTTAGGGGGCAACCCCCTAACTTCATCGAAAACATCTGGATACTCTCGAACCACTCTCACAGACTGAAGAGTTTCCATTGACGAGTCGAGTGATTCAAGATAGCACAACATGACGGGACCTCTCGGATCACAAGAAATCTCTAGGGTGTTTCCGAGGCGAGTCACGAGCCTCACAACCCTATGCTCACAATCAAGGATGGCTCCATATCTGGACAACCAATCCATGCCCAATATCAATCCGTATCCCCTAAAACCAAGAACATAAGCACTACACAAGAACTCTACACTCAGTATAGAGATCCTCAAATCCCCACATATCATAGACAGATGGGCGGAACCCCCAATAGGATTTGAAACACAAACGGGATCCTCCACCAAGCTAGTACTAAGGTGCAAACTATCAACAAGATCAGATGACATAAAGCTATGCGATGCACCAGAATCAAACAAGGTACGAACTGGAAAATCAGAAATATATACAAGGCTCTCAACAGAAATACTACCTCGATCGGGAACTGGAGCGGTATTGAGAGCATGAACTTGCCCTCCTGAAGGTCCAGCACGCTGAGTCTGACCCTGGCCTTGCCCTTGCTTCTTCGGGCAATCCTTACTGAAATGTCCAGTCTCACCGCAGAAAAAGCATTCACCATTCTTCCTTTTTCTCTTCTTACAATCCTTAATAAGATGCCCAACTGAACCGCAATAATGGCACTTCCCCTTGTTGTTCTTGCCCTTGTTATTGTTCCCCTTGTTGCCTTGACTCTTGTTCTTGTTCTTGTTCTGATTGCCTTGACTGCTCTGACCACTTGGATTTCCCTGATTTCCTTTCCACTGGGAATCAGTCTTCTTGGCTTGAGTATCATTCATCTTGACCTCTTTCTTAACATCTCCCTGAAGTAACGCCATATCAACCAAGCTCTCAAACGTGGCCCCATGGGGAATATGTGACATAGCCAATCCCTGCAACAGCTCATTCAACCCTCTAGCAAAACGAAGAGCCTTCTTCTGAGGAGTATTCACCATATCCAAGCCAAAACGAGCTAACTGATTGAACTTGTTCACATATTCTTTGACAGACATATCTCCTTGTTTCAAAGTTATGAACCTCTCCATTTGCAGATTCTCCTCAGTAGAAGATAGAAACTTAAGCACGAACCTTGCCCTGAAATCGGCCCAAGTCTCAACAGGCCTAGTACCATTGGTGACTTCCCACCAATAAGCGGCTTCATCCTTCATAAGCCAAACCTCCAACAAGATCTTCCTCTGATCGTCTAACCCAAAGATAGCAAATAAATCCTCGGTCTCTTTCAACCAATTTCTGGCCTCTACAAAAGTCTCAGTGCCTTGAAAGTTCTTGCCACCCATTGCTTTGAAATCTTTGCAAGTCTTTGCGAAGTAAGCTTGAGGATGCTGAGGGGGAGGAGGAAGAGGAACCTCAGCGACAGGAGGAGGAGGAACATTAACTACCGGAGGAGGAGGAGGAACATTAACTACCGGAGGAGGAGGAGGAGGGACATCTGCGGGGCCGGCTTCGGTCGCCCTAGCCTCCAAAAGTCTCCTATACCAAACAGGTACGTGTACTCCCTCCGGAATAGCAAAGTTATCGGCCATACTGAAAATGAAGAAAAAGACAGATTCAGAACGGAGAAAAACGAAGGAATTTTGCTAATGGCTTTTTGGGGAATAGCCTTTAAAATAAACTAGACTTTTCTTTGGAAAATACTTTATACTTGGTTTTGAAAATAGTTTTCCAAAAGTTTTAAAAACCTTTTTGTTCCTTCTCGTAAACCATATGCTCTGATACCAAATGTAACACCCCACCTCCGCCAGGGTGGCTCTTGCAAGCACTCTGACTTTGGAGGGGCGTTTGAATCAGGTAAACATGCATAATGATATATCAAGGCAGAACAAGAACATTTGTATATATGTAAACAGAGTAAATAAGATAAGTAAAACAGCGGAAGATTTCAAACTATTTCAAAACAAGTCTGGTACAACATAACTTTCCAAATCAACAAGTCTAGATAACAACAACATCAACTGAAAAACTGAAATACATAAGTACTATCCCCAAATAAGTGATAACCATAGCTAGCTTCATGTCGAAACTGTACATGAGCTGAAATCCCACAAGCAAGCAATCCGAAATCCAAGCTAAGCTCCAACGTTCCCACCCTGAGAACCTGGGGAGGGGGGGGGGGGAACGGAAGAAAAGAGGCGAAAGAAAACAGGTCAGTCAAAAAGACTGAGTAAGCCCTACTACAATAAATGTAAACTGATAAAGTTAACTGACATGAGAAGCAGGGATGATCATAAGGATAACAACATACTAGCATGATGATTAACTAACAAGGTAGATAAATGTGTCATCGCATAATCAGGATTAAGGTTTTTGCACCACAGGTGTACTAGCAAACTAACATGACTTGAATAAACAAGTATTGATCCCTTGGCCCAAGCTTTGGCCCAATGACATGAAGTGACCCTAATATGCGGTCCAACCCAACGGTCTAGTCGATCGGCTCCCTATAAGCCTAACTCGTCACGTGTTGGTGTCAATGCGGCCCAAACATAATTGTAGTCAGACTGTGCAGGGTCTCCCGTCGGGTGTATCAAGCCCTAGGGTGGCAACCCCTGGACACCATAAACATGAGTGCACAGTCTCGATCTACTGGTACCCGTGCATGCTTTCCCCGGCTTCGGACTATGTGCACGACCATGGTCCGGCCGGAACTACACCGGCGTACCACTCTGCCGTCATTTTTGGTCACTTACCTCCAGTCCAGTAATCGTGCTCCCTCCCTAGCCTAGACCCTAGGGCCTTAATGATACAAACTTGGGATTACTGCTGGAGTGGACCCCCATTGCTAGGATTTTTCTAGTGGGTTAAGTACGGTTTAACCCTCTTGCTAATCATGGATTAACTTGGTTAAGTGTAACGATGAGTTCACGACTTAACCCTGATTAATCTACCAAGCCCAAATTGGTTAAGTATTAAGTGGACCATGACTTAACCCTAATCATGAGGCATTAATTAATTTAATATGCCTTAACCTCTCACATTAGACCTTGTTGTGGTTACTAGTTAAGCCGGGCGGGTCCGGGTAGCTTTACACCCCAACTTGGTCTAACCTCGGGTTCAAGGTACAACATGACCAACTTCTCACATTGGGTCCTATTGTTTGTAGCAACTAGTTAAGCCGGTCGGTTTCGGGTAGGTTTACGCTACAAACTCAACCCAACCTCGAGTTGGTCACACTTATCTTTTCTAAGTGTCATGTCCATCATGTTTCCAAAACATGTTACAAGTTTTCAAGCATTTGGGTAGACCTAACTTAATAGGTAAATTCCCAAAGGGTAGACCTAACTTAATAGGTAAATTCCCAAGCTTATATTTTTATGTCTTTTAAGTTTACCCAACCCCAAACGCAATCCCATCGCTTACATATCGCAATAGCGCATAAAGGATAGAAAGAGGGAACTTGGCATAATCATGACATAAAGGTGTTGAAGCCACAAGTTTAACATGGTGGCATATGAAATGTACATGTGTTCATATACTTGCATATTACATTTTAGGCCTCAAAAGCATGCATAAAACCAAACTTAGCATATTGGTGATACATGGTGATAAATGACATGTAGAAATGGCCATAAGTTCGCATTTAGCCTCACATGCAAGTTATCATAAGAGATATGATAACCTACATGTTGCCAAAATGCAACCTTTAGCATAAAGCTTGAAGCTTTAGGCTCATAAACCCAAGATAAGCTTGCATAACATGATAACATGAACAAAAGGATCAACCCAAACTTGCATAACACAACTTGCATATCATATGACAAACTTGCATATCAAACTTGCATAACATAACATGATGAACTTGCATATCATAACATGGCAAACTTGCATACATAACATGATAGACTTGCATAACACATCATAGTAAGCTTGCATATCATAATGATCAAACACAATTTGCATCATTCATTAACTTTAGAGTTTAAATATGAAAGTAGAAAAGGGCTTACAATGCTTATGAAGACACAAAAATATGACAAAGCCCTTATGCAACCAATTAAACCCAAAATGCAAGCTTCAATAGAAAAACCCTTAAGCCAAAATGATCAAAACCCTTGCTTTATGATGCAAATATAGAAACTTGACTTGAATGCAAGCTAATGATGCTCATACAAGCTTGAAAACACTTGTATGCATGGAAAATCTCATAGAAATTTATTTAGGAATTTTATGAAGAGAGTGGAGGCCATGAGAGGATTGAATTTGCCATAGTTTAGTTGTATGAATGAATAATGATGATTTAGGGTTAGGTTAGGGCCTTATTTATAGAGATTAGGACTAGTTCTAGCCTTAGGATTAAACCCTAGTTCCAATCTCAGGCCTTAAAACCGAATCTGGCCCCCAAACTCAACACAAACCCAAAATGGTGCACCAGGCAAAACTGCCCGGCTGGACCAAGTCGACAGCCAAGTCGACAGGGCTGTCGACTTGGGTCCAACCAAGTCGACTCCCAAGTCGACAGGGCTGTCGACTTGGGTACTCTGGCGGGAATTTTCCCGCCTGGCCCAATCTTACCCAATTTTCCAAATTCAAACTTGAATTTGAAATCTGTTTTTTACTTTGAAATTTTCTGAGAACTTCGTTGGGCCTTAATCGGGTCATACGGACTCCGATTTTCGAAAACTCGGACTCTATTTCGCGTATTTTTCCGAGACGAACGCAATGGCACAGCCCGTTTCCCTTGATTCAGATTTTAGAATTAAATTCTGCCTCAATTTATGTTATAACAGATTATTGCAAATACGGGTTGTTACATATACAACGCCAGAAATCTGTTTCAAAATCACCGAATTTTTTATTTCTTCTTCATCAGTTCTGCAACGCCGTTAAACTGTTGCAAAACAGTTCCGTCTGAAACACTTGTATAGTGTTTCAATTCTGAAACGGTTGCAGAATTACCGTATTCTACTTCCTCTTCTATTCTATAATCTACATTGCATCATCAGCAATCAAATATCAGAGTGTTCTTGGTCGAATCAATGTCGTACAAACTTTGAATTCGATAACGCTGTTTCAAGGCTTCATTGAATCCTGAAGTCAATAGTTCGTTAACCTGTTTGTACCTGATGGGTTGAACTATTGTCTGAAAGAATATGCTCCGCAAATCCTTGAAGTCAGAAGTACGGCAATTATTCTCCTCCATTATCGTCTCAAACCACAAAATCCCCAACAAATTTTCAGACAATACTTTCAACCATGGAAGGTTTGAGCGCGTTACAAGTAATGAATCAGCATTTGACGAAGTTAGAGCGATTTGATGGAGAGAATTTCACTCGTTGGCAAGATACCATGAAATTCTTCCTCATCACAGTCAAGTTATTTCATATTCTCGAAGATGGATTGGAGAAAATACCGGAGGAAACATATAAGGATAGTGCGGAACTAAAAGCAAAAAGGGCAAAGCGCAAAGCGCAAAGAGGAAGATTTTCTATGCAGAGGCCACATTCTGAATGCACTATCTACTCCGATATACAATGCTCACAGGACCTTGTACACCGCGAAGGCTCTCTGGACTGCGCTAGAAAGCAAATATCGCATCTCTGAGGCAAGTAATAAGAAATTTCTTATATGCAATTTTATGGATTTCAAAATGGTCACTAACAAGTCCATAATTGGACAAGTTAGTGAAATACTACTGTTAGTAAATCAACTTAAGGATGCCGGTATTGATCTCCCTGAATCATTTGTTGTTGGAGTTATTATTTCGAGACTCCCGAATTCTTGGAATGATTATAAGAAGAAATTAAAACATGCGGAAACCGATTATGATTTAGACGGTTTACAGCGTCATCTTCGTATTGGAGAGGATTCTCGTAAACGCGAACTAGATGATAATCCGCAAACTGAGTCTCAATCTAAGGCTAATAATGTTGAAATTAACGATAAATTGAAGCCTAAGAATGAGACATAGTTCAAAAAGAAAGGTACTAATTCCAAGAATAAGAAGAAGGGTGACTGTTACTATTGTCACAAACCCGGCCACTATGCCCGAGACTGTCGTCTTCGGAAGAAACAAAAAAAAGCGAATATGGTCGAAGAAAAGCTTGTGGCTGTCGTACAAGAGGCGAACTCCGTTAGTGGAATTGATAATGATTGGTGGCTCGATACTGGAGCAACTATTCATATTTGCAAAGACCGTAATCTGTTCAAGACTTACGATGAGAATAACGGAGAATCCAGCGAAGTAACTAGCGCAAACAAAGTTGCAAGCAAAGTTCTGGGAAAAGGCACTATTGAATTGACATTCACCTCTGGGAAAGTTCTTACTTTAGTCAATGTATTTTATGTACCTGATATGTCTAAGAATTTGATTTCTGGATACCTTCTTAACAAAGGAGGATTCAAGATGGTGTATGAGTCTGATAAGTTAGTGTTGTCCAAGAACAGCAAATTTATTGGACAGGGATATTCTTGTAACGGCATGATTAAGTTGAATCTAATAAAGAAATCTTCTGCTTATATTGTTGACTCTGTTAATTTATGGCATAGTAGATTAGGACATGTTAATTATAAGTCACTTAGAAATATGCATAAATTAGGATTAATTTCTGATTGTGATTTCGAATCCATTTCTAAATGTGAGATATGTGTTCAAGCAAAAATACATCGAAAATCCTTTAAATCTGTTGAAAGGAAAACTGGTTTGCTTGATTTGGTATATAGTGATGTGGGTGACTTGAAAAGTCATATCACCTATGGTGGTAACCAATACTATATAACGTTTATTGATGATTATTCTAGATATGCTTATGTATATCTAATGAAATCAAAAGATGAAGCTTTTGATAAATTCAAAATTTACAAAGCAGAAGTCGAAACACAATTAGGAATTAAAATTAAAGTGTTACATTCAGATCGTGGTGGTGAATATTTTTCAAATGAGTTTACTTTGTTTTGCAAACAAAATGGTATCATTCACCAATGTACCGCCCCTTATACACCACAACAAAACGGTGTTGCTGAGAGAAAAAATAGAACTTTAGTAGAAATGGTTAATGCCATGCTCATAAGTTCTAATTTGCCTTATAACCTATGGGGTGATGCTATGTTATCTGCATGTTACATTTTAAATAGAGTACCACTTAAGAAAAATAATATTTCTCCTTATGAATTATGGTTCAATAGAAAACCTAATCTTACTAGACTTAAAGTTTGGGGTTGCTTAGCATATGTTAGAAAACCAGATCCTAAACGACCAAAGTTAGGTAATAGGGCTTTTAAATGTGTTTTCATTGGATATTCTCTTAATAGTATAACTTATATATTTATGATTCTTAATACCTTAGAAGTCATAGAATCTGTAGATGTAGAATTTTTTGAAAATCAAACTATTGAGAATCCACTGAGATCATCTAGTCCAGAACCAACTGAGACTAATGATACAAATGATGATGAATATGCTCCTGCTCAAAACAGCAAGGAAATGTCAGTACCAGATGATAGTACTGAACACAGAAGAAGTAAAAGAGCGAGAATAGAGAAGGACTATGGTTCTGACTTCATAACATATTTCGTAGAAGGCAATAAGGACGAAGTCCTTAATGTGACAAGATATGTAATGAACGTCGATGATGATCCCAAAACTTATTCTGAGGCTATGAGTTCTAGAGATTCTAATTTCTGGAAAGAAGCTATCAATGATGAAATGAATTCCATAATGTTAAACCAAACTTGGGTATTAAGCGATTTACCTCTGGTGCAAAACCTATAGGATGTAAATGGATATTCAAGAAAAAGTTGAACACAAATGGATCCATTGATAAGTTCAAAGCCAGATTAGTTGCTAAGGGATATAAACAAAGACAAGGAGTAGATTATTTTGATACATATGCTCCGGTGGCTCGCATATCCTCGATACGCTGTTTAATAGCACTTGCATCAATTCATAACTTGGTCATACATCAAATGGATGTAAAGACAGCTTTTCTAAATGGAGATTTAGAAGAAGAGATATACATGGAACAACCTGAAGGTTTCATAAACCCAGGCCAAGAAAAGAAAGTTTGTAAATTAGTTAAATCTCTTTATGGCCTGAAGCAAGCTCCCATGCAATGGCATGAGAAGTTTGATAAAGTTGCACTGTCATTTGGATTCATTATTAATGATGCAGATAAATGTATCTATAGCAAATCGGATAACAACGGTTATGTTATAATATGTTTATACGTTGATGACATGCTGATATTTGGTTCCAACATATCCTGTGTAAATGATACTAAGAAGTTTCTATCTTCTAAATTTGATATGAAAGATCTGGGAGAGGCTGATGTAATTCTAGGAATTAAAATCATTAGGAAAACGGGGGAGTTATTATTAGCTCAATCTCATTACATTGAGAAGTTCCTAAAGAAGTATAATCATTATGATGACAAACCAGCACCAACTCCTTTAGATCTAAGTATAAAATTAGAAAAGAACACTGAACGTACCATTTCTCAATTGGAATATTCCAGTATTATTAGGAGTCTTATGTATGCTATGCATTGCACTAGACCAGATATCGCACATGCTATAAGTGTATTGTGTCGATTTACGAGTAATCCAGGTTTCGAACACTGGAAAGCCATTTCTAGAGTCTTAGCTTATTTAAAGGGAACCATCAACTATGGTTTATCTTATAAAGGATATCCTGCTGTAATAGAAGGATATAGTGATGCAACCTGGAACAATGTAGAATCGAAATCCAAGTCTACGACTGGATGGATATTTACATTAGGAGGCGCTGCTGTGTCTTGGGCTTCCAAGAAGCAGACCTGTATATCTGATTCAATTATGTTGTCAGAATTGATTGCATTAGCAGATGCATGTAAAGAAGCGGAATGGCTTAGAAATTTGTTAGTAGAAATCCCATTATGGAAGAAGCCATCTCCAGCAGTCTTGATTAATTGTGATAATCAAGCAACGATATATAATGTTTCTAATAAAACATATAATGGAAAATCTAGACATGTAAGTCTTAGACATCACATGGTGAGACAGTTACTCAAAAGTGGAGTTATAACTGTTGATTACATAGAAACAAAGAAAAACTTGGCTGACCCACTTACGAAGAGTCTTCCAAAGGCTATGGTTTCTATAAAGTCAAAGGAAATGGGACTAAGGTCTGTGAATGAAGATTGATCATCCTTAACAGAAACCCAACTTGTGTCTTGAAAAGGATAGAAAAAGTTCAATGGGTACCAACAAGTTAAGGAAATGATTATGGAACACTAAATCAATAATCCTATAATGTTTAGTGTTGGATTCTGCATGAACAAAGGATGGATAAATATTCTTAATAAGTCTAGAAACCCTAAAAGGTGTCTCGCAGAAACACTTTAAGTGACTTACCTATATGAGTATCGAAATCAGGCCGTTTCCTAGGAAAGTAAGACCGCTTTCAAAGTAGACTCATGAACCAGGATTTAAGCACATGGCCATTAACGTGCTGAGCAATACAGAACACTCTAACTAAGGAATACAACATGTGTGATTGATCCGGTTTTATCATTAAGGGATACATGGTTCAAGATTCGTTCACCATTGAATCTCGATAGAACTTTGAATGGTTTACACTAAGTAAAAGTTCAAATCCAAAAGATACTTTTATTTATGTGTTGTTTCCACGATGATGCAAAACTTGATCTTAGAACTACATAGGCTTGATCCCACTTGGGTATGTAGGAAGTCACACTAGTGATTCAGCCGTCCATTTTATCTTGAAAATTGGGGGAGAATGTTGTAAATTTTCAAATTAGTTTGGGTATGGGTTTGTTTTTTGAAGAGGGAAGCAAGAATGGAAGAAGATAAGGTGTAGGGATTAGTCCCACATTGTAGAATACAAAAGAGTTTGTCACTATATAGGTAAAAGCTTGATACATGATATCAAAAGAAAGAAGAGAAGAGGAATAAGGCAATGGGCCTTGAGCATGAACTTGGCATAGATAATAATCTTTAAAATGTCAAAAGATGGGCCTTGGGCCTTGGGGCTCTTGGGGTCTCGTGATCCATTAGACCGATGAAACAGATCGATCGACTGGCCAAAACTCATCGGTCGACCGTTTTATTCTCTGTTTGAAAACGGTCGACTGGTGATTTTTTGGGCGGTCGACCGGTTTCGTCCTAAAGGGGATGCGGCGCTTCAGAAGCGTTGCAAAACTGAAAGGATGCGTATTTTCGGAATCGAACAGAAATGGCTGTTGCGATTCAACAATTGCAACTCTTTGCTAATGGATATCTCCTCTCATCACCTATATATACAATGCCAGAAATCTGTTTCAAAATCACCGAATTTTTTTTTTCTTCTTCATCAGTTCTGCAACGCCGTTAATATGTTGCAAAACAGTTCCGTCTGAAACACTTGTATAGTGTTTCAATTCTGAAACGGTTGCAGAATTACCGTATTCTACTTCCTCTTCTATTTTATAATCTACATTGCATCATCAGCAATCAAATATCAGAGTGTTCTTGGTCGAATCAAAGTCGTACAAACTTTGAATTCGATAACGCTGTTTCAAGGCTTCATTGAATCCTGAAGTTAATAGTTCGTTAACCCGTTTGTACCTGGTGGGTTGAACTATTGTCTGAAAGAATTTGCTCCGCAAATCCTTGAAGTCAGAAGTACGGCAATTATTCTCCTCCATTATCATCTCAAACCACAAAATCCCTAACAGTAACTACTCCTAGTGAATTATTCAATTGGTTTTCAATGCTTGTTTGGGGGTTCGACACCAACGTGGAGTGCACAGGCGAGAAGCAACTCCCTTGCTGTCGATTTGTTTCATGTTTCATTGTTTTTTGTTCGTGATGGTACATTTTTATAGTACGGGTCTTCTATATTTGCCTGTGTTTCATCTTGTAGGTAGTTCGGTGTCGTCACTCTATGTTATTTGGGCGTGTTTTGGTTCTCTTTCTGGTGCTTGGTTGCTTGTTTTGGTTTTTGTGTGAGGGGAATGGGAACTGATGCTTTGCGTGGTAGCTCGAATCTGTAGATGGGTATTTTGTACCATGGTATTTGTTCAATTCTTTGGTTCATTTCAACTTTTTTGGTACTATCTGGAGAGTTTCTTTCTGTTCGAACAGTAAGCAATATGTGAGATGTGTCATGCACTAAACTTTGCTTTTCTGTTTATATGGACTTCTCTGTTTGGACGTACCATCTTTATGATGAACAAAGTATTGGTATGCAGTGGTTTAAATCACTTTAGGAGTGGAGATCAAGGAACCAGCCTAGACACTGTACGCTACAGCAGGTAGCTGCTGCTTTTACTGTATTGTGCGTTCTAGACATACGATGGATACATGTGCATTACTCGGTAGGAGTTTGTTGACACCACAAATTGTGGTATCATAGTGACACCACGCCCTGATTGGTAGAAATCAGGGGATCCATATGGGCCCTCATGATTTCCACCAATCAGGGGCCGAGGTCACCATGACACCATAAATTTAATGTCAACAAACTCGCACTCTGCATTACTCTTACCAGCCTTGTACTGTATTTTTATGTATTCATTTGTAATCAGTGTAACTCTTCTTTGTATTTTTACAAAGCATGTGACTCCTTGCGTGCAGCTTTATAGTAGTCTAGGAAAACGCCTAGTTCATGGTGGACGATCCGCCTTAAAAACCGAATTAGCTGACTGCTAACTACAGTCACCTGTACTATATTGTATTTTTATTATTAGTAATAATAAAAAAGTGTTACGGATCACTATAAAAACCGGTAGGCTATGCCAAAAAAAAACCCATATCAGGAATATGAAAATGATGCGCATTTTTGTTAGATCAATTGCATAGTAGACAATTAGATGAATTGATGATAACTTTTGCGCATACATTATCCCAAGTGCGAAGTGCATTTTGTAGGAATGAGAATGCACAAAAAAAGAAAAACTTTTTAGTTATAGTCAATATGTTCAAGAAAGATGAGGCCTTACTTGCTTCATGGTGAATGCAAAAGGAAGAGTCCGAGCATGACAATAAGCTTTTTTGGTAGAATACTGAAAGCAGTTATTTTCTCAAACAAGGTTAAACAACTAGGAGTGGATATTCTAAAATCACTGATACTATATTAATGGAAGAAGGAAAGTGTGTGTGTGTGTGTATGTGTGTGTGGAGGGGGGAAGGGTGTGTTAATATGTAAATTTGGTAAATATGCTACTTAAAAAATAAATTGGAGCACCTTGTCTTGTACGCTACTTAAAAAAGAGGAGACCTATTCTCTACCCATTTACAATAATTGAAAAGCATGGATTTGGGATACAATTGAAAATCCAGGCAATAAAGGAAGAATTTTATTTTTGGTAAAAGAAATTATGTGCTGTCCTAAGCTCATTAGGTAAGCCTTCATTCTAGTAGCTAATATTTATGTAATACACTTGTAAATAATATTGCAACAAGAAATATGATTAAGCTGAGATACATCAAATTAATTATATACATAATTTCAATGCAAAAATATAACTAAACATTTATGCGAGTCATTTTTCTTTTGAATGCATTAAATATATATATTATAAGCATGGTATGATATCAGTAATATAAATGAAATTTACCGACTAAATGATACATTTAAGTCCATGTAAAAACATTAATTTCCCTTTTATAGATTTCTCCCAGTCTGTTAGGTTGCTAATCTCTAATCAGTGACCTTCTAACTCTTAGATGTAAATTCAGTCAGCAATTAACATCAGACTATTGGAACTTCAACGTTCACATATCACTTAGCAAGTGGTTTGGCATTATAACCAAATAAAATCCCATTTTAATTTAATAGCGTTACCCATTTATGTTATTATGTGTAAATCAGTCAAATCAATATTTTCTGTTTGACCTTAGTTATATTAATCAATAGAAAACTATCAAGTGAATAATTCCACGGTTATCCAATAACTATCAATATGTAATCTCTACATGCCATAATAATTGCGATGACCCATTCTCCCGATCCCCGAAAGTAGTCATTGGAATATAACACATTAACATAATAGCAGAAGATAAAACATTGCATTACAATACATATTGTACATCTGGTTACATCATAAGTTGACATCATAGTTTATTACATCATCATAGGATCATAATTATGCATAACAGTTTCAAACAAACAAGTAGATACACAGCGGAATTAACGATAATCAACATAATAGAGTCTTGGAGAGTTCAAAAGAAATATCTGAATCCTGCTCCAGCTCTAACTCCAAACCTGCTTCCATAGCAGGCGACCTAGATAATAGGCTGCCCATGTGAAAATATGGGCACCCCAGTTTGCAAGGGAAAAACAAACTATGAGTCAGTCATGAGACTGGTATGAGAAACCCTACAGTTGTACCTAACTTATTTTAAAATGAGGGATATTACAGGACCACGCCGTATAACACGGAAGGGTTTCCTCCACATGAATGTCAGTGCATAAAACCACGCAATGGTTTTTGAAAAATGAAGCTGTTATAAGACTCAAGTCCCATCACACAATGCAACGCAAACTGGAGGATATGGTTTTACCTCATAATGGCCAAACATGTTTGACACGAGAAAATCATTTGAAGAGATCAACTTACGCGATCTATTAAATATACTCCGTCAAACATTCTTCCATACAGGTCGTTCTGGGACTGGACAGACCGAAGGCACTATTCTATAAACAGGACAACACTTGTGTAACGACCCGCATTCTACGTATCGAAGGATCGTAGAATATTTATTTCTTTTTCATATGAGGTTGTATGGTCGTGTAACTTTGGGGGACAACTATTGGGGTCATTTCCCATGTTCATGATTTTTGCCGATTTTTAAATGATCGTTTTTCCCCTAGATGATCTTATTTCGGCCATAACTTTTGATTGGTAAGGAATTTTGACCTGATACCACTTCCATTGGATGCGGATGATGGTTTACAATTCCGTAGAGTGGTCACATTAGCCAAACGGACTCACCGTTTGGGAGATATAGTTGAAACAAGGTTTAGAAGGTGAAAAACTACTTTAAGTGGGCTGATTAGGGTAATTAGCAAATGGGCCCATAACCCACTTCGGGATTAGGGTTATGGGGAGGCTGAAATGAGTTAGGTTTTCATTCTATTTCAGTTTTCTACCGCTATTTACCTCTTAGAAACCCTAACAATGGCCTCCACCTTCTAATTTCATCCCAAATCGCTCTCTAATCAAGGATTAAGCTAATCAACATCAAATCAAGACAAATCAGAGTTGGAGCTACTGCGTTGCATAGGAAAACGCCCCAAATCAGAGATAGTTTCAGATCTAAGTTTTATTTGTGGCTAAGGTGAGTGATTTTCATTGTTTTTCACTAATTATGGCTAATTAGGGGTGATTAGTGATAATTAGCGAAATTATAACTCAGAAAAATCTAGAAAAAATTGTAAAATTATAAAATATTATTTTAGGGCTCTGATAGAAATTTGGGCTAATTTGGATAAGTTTTGCTAATTGTATGCTTAAACAAAATTAAGGGGGATTAAGGGGAAAATATGGGTTTTGGGTATGTTTGATCCATTTTAACATATCATATTATTGTTTTGGTGTTTGTGGTTGATTATACATGTTGTTATGACTGTATGGTATGCTTTGTGATTGATTAGAAAAGTTAGAATGGTCGAAAACCCCGTCGTATGGCGTAAAACAGTCTCTGGAAGAGTTGCAGGAAATTGTGCAGGAACCGGATCGGATAGCCCCCTCTCCGAACCGAACCGTTCATGATTCACGAAGATGATACGAACCGACCTCCAGGAGCTCACAAGCCGATCCACTTACATATGAAGTTCTCCGACCCGCTCGCGACAGAAGTTCCCCGACCCGAACCGTCTGCCTCCGAACCACTTGCCTCGAACCGATGGGGACCCGAACCGTTGGAGATGCATTACGAGCCCCCTCCTCCGAACCGAGTCGAGTTGGAGTCACAAACTAGAGCACACCCACGAACTGTATGGGGATCACGACCCGAACCGGAGCGCGCGACCGAACCAATGCACCATGAGTGGACTGTCACGACCGACCCGATGTTTAGGGAGGAGTATCCGAACCGAGCCACTTCAGGGAGTCCGATCCGAAGCAAAGTGAAGAAAAAGGACCGAACCGATCTGGAGAAGACCAAACACGAGATGCAAAGGTAGTCCAAATGGGAAGTAGAACTCAGGATCCAGATGGGAACCAACGAGTTGACTTCATGATTGGACTTTGTTGCAGGACGTGTGCTAAGGGGTTATCGACGTCCATAACTTTGATTCACCACCAAAACGGATGTTAGGCTACGAATCCGTGCAGTGGGGTAGTTATTACTCCATGGGGCAGAGTGATCATAGCATGGCTATAAGCCAGTGCAGTGAAGTCGTCATGACTTCATGGGGGTAGAGTGGACATAGCAAGGACTAGTGGCTATGGATCAGTGCAGTGGAGTCGCTATGACTCCATGGGGCACAGTGATCATAGCAATGATTTGGGTGATCAAAGCAATGGATATCGTATGCTTTACGCACTGAGTGAGAAATGTGAGGATGGTTGCTATGCTTGATTGTTTTCCATCATTATGACATGCACCCCTATCCCCGTATCTTTACACAATATGTTAGTGTCACCTTAGAGTATTGTACATCTTGTTGTGCTAACTCTTTGGTTGCAGGTCCAGTTTCAGGTATGGTTTAGTATACCTGTTATTGTTCTGTTTTGCTTCTTATCACTCATACCAGACTTTTGTCTGACCCAGAGTTTTATGTCTCTTCTTATTATTCTGGGTGCTCTTAAACGGGCAGACTAGAGACAGGTCAGGTGATTATGCACGAGTAGCTGTACCGGAGACGAGTAGGAGGCTTCCATGTGTGATATATATATAATCTCCCTGTGTTGTTGATGGTCACTACTTTGGGCATTCGTAGTGCACCTTTTTCTTTGCTTTAGAGACAGTATGTTGGAGTTGTAATAAGCTGTATTTTGAATTTCCGCTGCTATGATGATTATGGTTTAGTTTTCAGCTTATGCACAGTCTCGCCTGTTTTATGTCAAGTATGTTATTATTATTATATTTTATTCCATGCGCTATGAGACATTCTACTAGTTCCTTATTAGTTCAAATTTCTTTCTTTTCCTTTCTTTGGCGACCGTCCCGTGCTTGTCGGGCATTGGCACAACGCACTTTCATTGGAAAGGTCGGCTGGCGCGGGGCAGGCCGTCACACTTGGTATCAGAGCTCTAGGTTGCGCAGTTAACCTAGGGAGAGATTTGTACGTATGTGAGAGCGCGTATTTGTTATATTTTGGTTTTCAAAATCTATATATATACTATTAGTATATCTAGGGATGAAGTTATACTGCACTGACACCACTGTAGGGATGGTTAATCGTTTTCTCCTTACAGATTGAACGATGAGTCGACATACGAGGGGTACTGGTAGAGGAGCTAATAATGGGAATGCTCCTGATATGAGGACGATATTCACTAACTTCATGAGAGAGATGCTTAGATATGTGCAAGGAGCAGTTCCTAATGCTGCAAATGGTGGTGGTGCAGCAGTGCAGGCGGGCCGATTTTGCCAAGCTCTGTAAGGACTACACTAGTCTTGGTGGGAAGCCATTCCACGGAACGGAATCGGCTGCAGAAGTTCAGGATTGGCTCGATAATTGTGAGCGCATCTTTGAGGACTTAAGGATCGATGATGCAATGAAAAGGAAGCTAGCATTCTGTCAGCTGCACGAACAGGCTATGAATTGGTGGAATGCTATTAAAGCAGCTACCCCTGAGGATCAAGTTACTTGGGATCAGTTTAAGGCCCGATTCAGTGATAAGTTTATCCCAGCTACTCAGAAATCAGAATTGTTTAGGAAATTTCTAGAGCTTAAGCAAAATGGTAGGGCACGGAGTACATTGCTGAGTTCGATACTTTATCGAAGTATGGATTATCTCTTATCGACACTTCCGAGAAGAAGAATGAGAAGTTCATAACTGGTTTAGATCAGTACTTGGGAGAAAAGCTTATAAATCATATTGATGAGACTTTTGAATCAATTGTTGGGAAAGCGTTGAGGTTAGAAAGCCTTTATCCTAAGCCCAAAACTGAAGTCGCTGTTGTATCTGCAGAGGGGCCAAAGCCGCAAGCAAGCGGTGGAGGCAAGAATAATTCTCTGAATAAGAGGAAGCAGAACCAAACTAAGGATGGTCAGAAAAAGAGTAAGAAAGATGTTGAGTGCTTTAACTGTGGCAAGAAGGGCAATTATGCTAAAGAATGTCGAGCAAAGCCTGCGGATAGGAAGTGCTTCAACTACGGCCAAGTGCGACATCACAAGGATAAATGTCTGCAACCCCCTAAAGAGAGGCAGATTGTGAAAGCATATGCTCTTAATGCTGCTCCTTCTTCGTTGAATGCCCCAACTACGACGGAGAAAGGAAAGAATGTCATCATTCAAGGTATGCTTTCTGTTTATGATGTTCCTGTTCGAGTATTGTTTGATACCGGAGCTTCCCATTCCTTCATATCTAGTGACCCGGTAGATAGGTTGGGATTGGAACCCGAGATAGTCGATAGACCTTTAGCGGTGATGAACCCGATTAGCGGTTCAACTAGCCTTAGTATGATTTGTCGTAATGTGGTCTTATCGAGTCATGGATGTATGTTTGCTTGTGATTGCTTTGTTTTGGGCTTTACTGGGTTTGGCATTATTTTGGGAGTCGATTAGCTCCAAAGGTACAGGGTGGTGGTAGACTGTGAGGGCTTTTCGGTGACAGTTAGAGCGGATGATGGGCGTAGGGTAGTGTTTCTTGGTCTACCTAGTGATGGGGTAATGACTAGTTTTCTAAATTCCCTCGACATCCCGCATGATGAGTTGTCAGATGTGCCCGTGGCTGGCCAGTATCCGAACGTCTTCGAGGAAGTGACCGGACTTCCACCACACCAAGAGATTGAGTTTCGTATTGATTTAGTGAAAGATGCCAGACCTATAGTGATGCCACTTCGTCGTAAAGCACCAAGGGAGCAGCGAGAGCTCGAGGTGCAAGTAAGCGATCTTTTGAAGAAGGGATTTATTTGAAGAAGTGTCTCCGAGTGGGGAGCACCAGTTGTGTTTGCTACCAAGGCAGATGGTTCCCTTCGATTGTGTGTGGACTACCGCGAGTTGAATAAGGTGACGAGGAAGAATAAGTATCCTCTACTGCGGATAGATGATTTGTTTGATCAGTTGAGTGGCACGAGAGTGTTCTCCAGTTGGATCTCGCGACAGGTTTTCATCAGCTTAGGGTGGAAGCTGAGAGTATAGCTAAACGACCTTTCGGACGCCGTTTGGATTCTATGAGTGGTTGGTCATGCCATTCGGGTTGACCAATGTACTATCATATTTTGTGGATCTTATGAATAGAGTATTCATGGATCAATTGAATAAGTTTGTTCTTGTGTTCGTAGACGATATCTTGGTTTATTCGAGGACAGAGGAAGAACACAAGGAACATTTGAGGATAGTGATGGAGGTGTTGAGAAAACACCAATTGAAAGCAAAGTTTTCTAAGTGTCACTTCTGGAGGAGGGAAGTGAGATTCTTGGGCCATGTTGTTTCAGAGAATGGTATTGCCGTGGATTTGGCGAAAGTGGCTACGGTATAAGATTGGTCTACGCCCGAGAATGCAACAGATGTAAGAAGTTTCTTGGGATTAGCTGGATATTATCGTAAGTTTATCCAAGATTTCTCCAAGATAGTGGCACCGTTAACTCAGTTGACCAAGAAGAATCAAACTTTCGTTTGGGACGAAAGGTGTGAAAATTCATTCAAGAGTGTAAAGGAAAAGTTGACGCGTGCGCCAGTATTAGTCATTTCTAAAGGGAATGAAGAAATGACCGTGTACACGGATGCATGTGGTACCAGACTAGGTGCTGTACTGATGCAAGGAGGTAGGGTTGTAGCTTACGCTAGTCAGCAACTGAAACCGCATGAGAAAAGATATCCTACCCATGATTTGGAATTGGCAGCGATCGTATTCGCGTTGAAGATATGGAGACATTATCTCTTGGGAGAAGGATTCGAGTTGTTTACCGATCATAAATCGTTAAAGTACCTTTTCTCCCGGAAGGATCTAAATCTCCGACAACAGAGATGGTTAGAATTCTTGGCTTCCTATGATTTCGATATCGTATATACACCTGAAAAGGGCAATGCAGTAGCTGATGCATTGAGTAGAAGACATACCGGTTTAGGGGCTATGTTTCTTGAGTGGAAGCAACTGGAGTATATCGCAGGGTATGATTTCAGACCAAAGTGCGAATTGGATCCAGAGATGTTAGCAAGTTTGACGATCATACCCACTTTGATTGAGCAGGGATTGGTTCCAGTCGGAGGGACGACCCTAATCTATTGGAAATCATCTCCAAGTTAGAGATGGGAATCGACGAGGAGATGAACAAGTATGGGCTTGATCGAGATGGATGGCGTAGAAAGAATGGGAGATTAGTTGTACCCAATGTCAATGGATTGAGAGATGAAGTGCTTAGAGAATGTCATCACTCAAAACTGACTATACACCCCGGTGGTAACAAAATGTATCGAGACATGAAGCAGATCTACTACTAGGAAGGGATGAAAATTGACGTTGGGAAGTTTATATCCAAGTGCATGAATTGCCAGTTTGTTAATGCTGAGCAAAAGAAACCTAGTGGTTTGTTGCAACCATTAGAAATCCCCGAATGGAAAATGGGAACAAGTCTCAACAGATTTCATTGATGGGTTACCAAGGACTAGATCAGGCCATGATAGCATTTGGGTGATTGTGGAACGATTGACCAAGAGTGCAAGGTTTATACCCGTCAAGTCGAATAGAATGACAGCTAAGTTAGCTGAACTGTATATGAAATGGGTAGTGAGATTTCATGGAGTACCCAAAGACATTGTAAGTGACCGAAATCCGTTGTTCACTAGTGGATTTTGAAAGAGCTTACAAGAGGCATTAGGATCAGAATTACATCTCAGTACCGCGTACCACCCTCAAACCGACGGTCAGACAGAGAGGGTGAATCGAGTATTAGAAGATCTCTTGAGAGCTTGCATATTAGATTTTGGCGGATCATGGGATGACCATTTGTATCTAGTGGAGTTCGCATATAATAATAGTTATCAATCCAGTATTGTTATGGCTCCATTTGAAGCTTTGTACGGAAGACCGTTCAACTCACCATCATGTTGGTTAGAAATCGGTGAGAAATTTGTGCTTGGGCCAGATGCGATAAGAGAAACCTAAGATAAGATCAAAGTTATCCGACAACGGTTGAAGGCTGCCCAAGATAGGCAGAAGAGTTATGCCGATAAGAGGAGAAGAGATTTAAAATTCTCCATTGGCGACTTAGTGTTTATCATGATTTCTCCGTTAAAGAGCGTGATTCGATTTGGTAGGAGAGGCAGGTTAACACTAAGATTTATTGGTCCATTCCCAGTTCTCGAACAAGTTGGGAATTTGGCATATAAAGTAGAGTTACCGGACAAGATGGCTGGAATTCATAACGTATTTCATGTTTCCCAGTTAAAGAAATTCGTGCACGACCCCGATGTGGTTATTTCACCTGATCAGTTGGATGATATCGAAGTAGAACCCGAGGCGGTTGGGAACCGCAAGCCGATTCGTATTATCGAGCACAATACGAAGAAACTTCGAAGGAAAGCAGTAAATCTAGTCAAGGTTCAGTGGGGCGGGGATGAGAATGACTGTACTTAGGAGACAAGGGAGAGCATTAAGGAGATGTATCCAGAGCTCTTTGCCTAGTGAGGTTTTCATTTCGATTTAGTCTTTCCGCATGCTAGGATAGATTTGTTTTGCTTGTTTTGCATGTTTGATTGTTGTATATGGCTGATAGGCATGCGGGATCCATTGTTTGTTTTTTAGTTGAGGAATTTCGGGGGCGAAATTTCTTGGGGGGGAGGGGGGGGGGGAGTGTAACGACCCGCATTTTACGTATCGAAGGATTGTAGAATATTTATTTCTTTTTCGTATGAGGTCGTATGGTCGTGTAACTTTAGGGGACGACTATTGGGGTCATTTCCCATGTTCATGATTTTTGCCGATTTTTAAATGACCGTTTTGCCCCTAGCTGATATTGTTTCGGCCATAACTTTTGATTGGTAAGGAGTTTTGACCTGAAACCACTTCCATTGGATTCAAATGATGGTTTACAATTCCCTAGAGTGGCCATATTAGCCAAACAGACTCATCGGTTGGGAGATATGGCTGAAACAAGGTTTAGAAGGTGAAAAACTACTTAAGTGGGCTGATTAGGGTAATTAGCAAATGGGCCCATAACTCCATTTCGGGATTAGGGTTATGGGGAGGCTGAAATGAGTTAGGTTTTCATTATATTTTAGTTTTCTAGCCGCCATTTACCTCTTAGAAACCCTAACAATGGCCTCTACCTTCTAATTTCATCCCAAATCGTTCTCTAATCAAGGATTAAGCTAACCAACATCAAATCAAGACAAATCAACACCAAATCAGAGTTGGAGCTGCTGTGTTGCATAGCAAAACGCCCCAAATCAGAGATAGTTTCAGATCTAAGTTTTATTTGTGACTAAGGTGAGTGATTTGCATTGTTTTTCACTAATTACGGCTAATTAGAGGTGATTAGTGATAGTTAGCGAAATTATAACTCAAAAAAATCTAGAAAAATTTGTAAAATTCTAAAATATTATTTTAGTGCTCTGATAGAAATTTGGGCTAATTTGGATAAGTTTTTCTAATTGTATGCTTAAACATGATTAAGGGGGACTAAGGGGAAAATATGGGTTTTGGGTATGTTCGATCCATTTTAACATATCATATTGTTGTTTCGGTGTTTGTGATTGATTATACATGTTGTTATGACTGTATGGTATGCTTTGTAATTGATTAGAAAAGTTAGAATAGTCGAAAACGTCATCGTATGGCGTAAAACAGTCGCTAGAAGAGTTGTAGGAAATTATGCAGGAACTGGGTCGGATCGCTCCCTCTCCGAACCGAACCGTTCGTGATTCACGAAGATGATACAAACCGACCTCCAGGATCTTACAAGCCGATCTACTTACATCTGAAGTTCTCCAACCCGCTCGCGTCAGAAGTTCCCCGACCCGAACCGTCTACCTCCGAACCACTTGCCTTGAACCGGTGGGGACCCGAATCGTTGGAGATGCATCACGAGCCGCCTCCTCCAAACCGAGTCAAGTTGGAGTCACAAACTAGAGCACACCCACGAAATGTATGGGGATCACGACCCGAACCGGAGCGCACGACCGAACCAATCCACCACGAGTGGACTGTCACGATCGACCCGATGCTTAGGTAGGAGTATCCGAACCGAGCCACTTCAGGGAGTCCGATTCGAAGCAAAGTGAAGAAAAGGGACTGAACCGATCCGGAGAAGACCAAACCCGAGATGCAAAGGTAGTCCAAATGGGAAGTAGAACTCAAGATCCAGATGAGAACCAATGAGTTGACTTCATGATTGGACTTTGCTGCGGGACATGTGCTAAGGGGTTATCGACGTCCATAACTTTGATGCACCACCAAGACAGATGTTAGGCTACGGATTAGTGCAGTGGGGTAGTTATTAATCCATGGGGCAGAGTGATCGTAGCATGACTATGAGCCAGTGCAGTGAAGTCGTCATGACTTCATGGGGCAGAGTGGATATAGCAAGGACTAGTGGCTATGGATCAGTGCAGTGGAGTCGCTATGACTCCATGGGGCACAGTGATCATAGCAAGGATTTGGGTGATCAACGCAATGGATATCGTATGCTTTACGCACTGAGCTATAAATGTGAGGATGGTTGCTATGCTTGATTGTTTACCATCATTATGACATGCATAACCCTACCCCCGTATCTTTACACAATATGTTAGTGTCACCTTAGAGTATTGTACATCTTGTTGTGCTAACTCTTTGGTTGCATGTCCAGGTTCAGGTATGGTTTAGTATACCTGTTATTGTTCTGTTTTGCTGCTTATCGCTCATATCAGACTTTTGTTTGACCCATTGTTTTATGTCTCTTTTTATTACTCTGGGTGCTCTTAAACGGGCAGACTAGAGACAAGTCAGGTGACTATGCACGAGTAACTGTACCGGAGACGAGCAAGAGGCTTCCACGTATGATATATATATAATCTCCCTGTGTTGTTGCTGGTCACTACTTTGGGCATTAGTAGTGCACCTTTTTCTTTGCTTTAGAGACCGTATGTTGGAGTTCTTAATAAGCTATATTTTGAATTTCCGCTGCTATGATGATTATGGTTTAGTTTTCATCTTATGCACTGTCTCGCCTGTTTTAGGTCAAGTATGTTATTATTATTATATTTTATTCCATGCGCTGTGAGACATTCTACAGGTTCCTTGTTAGTTCAAATTTCTTTCTTTAGCGACTGTCCCGTGCTAATCGGGCATTGGCACATCGCACTTTCATTGGAAAGGTCGGCTGACGCGGGGCGGGCCGTCACACCTTGCATAACTCCATCTTCAATTATCTTCATCATATTCGATTCGCAATGCTAATGCCATACAGAGTGGTTTTCAGATAATATATGTGATCTCTGTCTCTCCGTATTGACAACGGAAATGGTCAAAATCTTTGATAGTTGGTGATTTAACCATCAAAGGAAAACATGTGTACAAACAACGGTCGTATTCCCAAATGGAAATCTTACCGATCTATCATCATTTCATTTCCCAATTCCCATTTACCGTTTCCATATATTCATCAATTCCTTATTTTCTAAAATTAGAAAATATACGTTATTAACTTCAGAAAACGTTTCCATTTTCGATTCACGCATCAATATCTTCCCACCTCTATCAGTCTCTAACTATAAACTAGTGAGAGAACAACTTCCCCAGTATAAACCCCGAAGGCCAAAGCCAACATCAGATCCATACCCAGAAAGCCATTCAACTCAACTAATTTCCAGTCAGTTTCTAATTTCAGTAATTCCATTTAAATTCCTAATTCAAACTCTAAATTCCTTTATAATATTTTATTTGCAAAATATTTACTAAAATCCTTCATTCACATTAAATGTGAATAATATTTCTTCTTTGCAATCAAAACAGTTTGATTTCGCATTTAAAAACAATATCCCAAATCCAATTTCTATTTATACTTCTATTTATTTTCTATCTAAATAATCCTTTTATATAATTCTATTCATTTCCCAAATATTTTCTTTATTATATTTTCCAATATTTGTTTTTCCAAATATTACCTTTTATAATATCCTATTTATTTCATATATAAATATTTTATTTTCAATATTCACTTTGAAAATTTCCCTTTTACATTCCAGTATTTCATATGGTATTTAAAATACCAAATAACATGACCAGTGTCATCATAATCGATCACAGATTTCGTATCACATCATATATCACAATATATGAAAACAAACGGTATAATAATATTGAGGAATCTAGTTGGATCCCTCCAACCTGTTTCTCTGCATCCACAGATGTTAAACAATATAATTAACATCAATTTCATTTCAACATGAAATATTCTGATAAACAGAATCAATATTTGATTAACGATTTATATATATATATATATATATATATATATATATATATATATCGTTATCTACAATTTCAACCAATAAATCAGCAATTCAACCCAACAATCATCACACAACAATCAATCATCATTTATCAATACTAGATTATATTTATAAAAAATATAAACTGTATAGAGTTAGTGAGATTTACTCACATTGGACTATCATCTTTAAATAACGACAATTGTCGTTGATTCAAATCAGGCAATTTATTTTGCTATAAATTGTAACGAGCTCCAATTCATTCCCCGCCAGTTCCATTTTGTAGCCCCCGTCCATATGATCCCAACGGATCTGACTGTTCATGATTCTAACAATGTATGGTGAAGTTATACGTTTTTTAGTTAATTTACTTATTTAAACTTTAGATTAAACTTATATCTAAAATTTTAAACTGGGCCTTAACATCTTCTATTCTGCCCATTCCCATCCTTTATAACCAGGCCCGCTCCTAGCTCATCTTCTCCATTTTACACATATAGTTCGAGACCGAACTGTGTTCTTTCTTCAATACCAAACTCGCGACCCTCTCCAGACATTCACAACACCACTCTTAATTACATCATTAACTTAAATCTTATTTAAAAAATCCACTAAACTACTTCTGTCCACTATTCCTTAATCAGCGACTAAGACTTCCCAGGCAAACTGATACTGATCACCACCGTTCCATCACTTTTGCCATCGCCTCTGATACCAGGGCTCACCGCGACTCCACCCATCCCTCCGTATCATCGAGCTAAGCCACCACCGGCGTTAACGATCCCCAATACACCACGGTCGAGCCAGAAATCCAGCTCGAACAAAACCATACTTCATCGGAAAACGACCGCCTTCGACCATACTAGCTGATCGCACAACCACCCACACCTTCGCCGGACCATCCCCTTCCTCCACCTTCAGGGTCAGTCACCTATAACCCCTTCCAAAGCCTGATATCTGCTAAAACCCGACTTGCAGCAGTTCGAGTTCATCACGACCTAGATCAGGCAACGCAAAAACTGGCCAACAACATAATGTTCGATCCTCCCAAATATTATATTAAAATGAAGAGTAGATCTTAAGCAACTCAGATATACATATATTGTAATTTCTATATTTTCCTATGCATTGTTGTGATTTTATAAAGTTCACGAATTTGGTTTTGAGACGAGAAAAGGATGCGGCGGATTTTCTGTTGACTATGAGAAAAATAGTTTAGGGTTTGCAATAGGTTAGTGGTATTTATAGTAGTGGGAAAATTATTTTTATATTAATTATTTTATTAAATTTTAATCAATCGTTGTTTGTATTAGTCATCTAAAAATCCGGTACAATTCGACATTACAGACCCAACGAAACTGGTGTCATCGAATTCCGAGTCCGTTTCCTCACACAACTTATTTTTAAAGTCAAATATTGAATGTTTTTCACATTAAAATTCCATACGGCCATATACTGACTCCAAAAATCATGAAAATTGAAATCTAACAATAATTTAATATTCCAGATCCAACAAAATTGGTTTCATCGAAAACGGAGGTCGTTTGCAAAACTGACTATTTTAAAATCCCTAAATAAACCCATTTAAATATTAATATATTTAAAAATAATTAAATTATATATTAATAATTTAAAATTATCGTATATATTCACAATCGAATATCATACAGCTCCAAAATAAATATGTCGGGATTTATAGCTCAATATTTCAAAGTTCCCAGTTACATCGATATTCGATTTATATTAAAATCCATTTATAATATAAATAAATCGTTATAAATTATAAAGGAATTCCATAGCGACTATTTGAAAATTTGATTTGGACATAAATCAAAATTTACACGACGAAATCCCGATTTTTCTCTTTCATTAGAAAAATATACTTCACCAGTTCCGAACGTTTCTTGTTTCACAGAAATCCAGCTTAAAATGGATTATGTATATTCATTTGAGTCAAATTGCAAACTGCCTCGCCATTTCGAGCTCGATTATAATTATAATATAAATTATACGTTCAACTGACATTTATAAATTAATTTATTAATATAATTCAATTCTAAACTGAATTACATATATTTTGAATTGTCTAATTCACACAATATTGTGAATTCTGTTATTTCCGATTATTTCAAAATAAATATATTATTATATTATTTATATTAATTAAATATTCAAAGATATTTAATTCTGGACATTTAAAATTACCAAACCATTATTTAAATAATTAAATAAATTATTTATAATACCATAAAAATACGGGTCGTTACATTCTTCCCCCCTTAAAAATAATTTCGTCCTCGAAATTGCTAAGGTAGAAAACAAACCCTATTAGCTAGGTTAAAATTATTTATTTACTTCTTAACTTCAGTTTCAACTGAACCAATAAATTTCAATTAAAATATTAATTCATTTCTATTAACAAAAATTTTCAAAAATCCTGAAAATTTCCTAACACCTTAACTTTTCGAAAAATTTCGCCAACACCTCCTTTGTACTGGTCAATAGCTCAAACTCCAACTCGCCTCTCTAGGCCTTCTTCAACCTAAAAGAAAACCAAACAGCTAAGAGGCTTGCCAATTTGGCTCATCAAAATCTCAGACCCATATATAAGATAAACTAGTACCTTTTTGTCGGGCATATCAATATTTCCTTTCCATGTGTTACCAATTCTGCATATACCAATGTCATCCCAATTATTCAGTTATACCCAAGCCAAATTCTGTTCTTAACTCAAATTCCATTTTCGATTTCAACTCTTAACTTACCAGTCCAATTCCATTTCGGATTGTCTCTAATCCAATCTAATTCGATATTTTTCTATGTCAATTCATCTTCCACTTAACTGGTTTTAATTCTATTTCTATTCGCTTTTACAAATTCTAATTTAATTTGTTTTAATTCAAACAATCTTCCCCAGAGATTTTCAAACAGTTTAGCTTTCCTAAACCCAGATATCCCCTTTCAGGATTCAAAACAACTTGCTTTTCACAAAACAATTCAAAAACAAAATCTTTGTTAGTATTCCGTCACTTAGCAACTCAAAAATGAACACTAATGATGTCGCGATTCGTCATCAGGGTTATTTCCCAGCTATCGAAGTGAGTTCAATACTATATCACTTTTAAAACCATTTCTAAATACTTCCATTTTGAAATCTATTTCAAAATACTATTCTCAATGCTTGGAAAACATTTCTAAAATCTTCCAGGATTTTAAAATTCTCTTATACTTAATCTAATTCCATTTACAAACACCTTTCCAAACCCCAAAGTTTCAAATTTCAATTCTAGTTTAAATTTAGTTTTAGTTCATTTCGTAATACTTATACGAATTTTATTTGGTTTTATATATAACCATCTCAATTATAATCTTACTCGATTATAATATCGACCAACACATCAAATATAATAATTCCGTTATATATTTTCTTTATATCAAACTATACTTTGGGCAAAATTATTTCAATTACCCTCTTTTCTAAACATACTGTGTCGGTTCATCATATTCGAGTGTTTAGAAACCCCTATTGATACAGTGGATCAAACTGATCGACCAAAATTCATAAACTACTCAACCAATGAATCTCCATAATATAAAACAATTTTTATAAAATCTGCAAATACGCTCTCTCGTATATATACACTCAACTCAATCTAGGGCATTACTAACCCCATCTCCACTGAGTCATGCCACAGATCCAAGGTAATCACTTAACCTTTGCTCTGATACCACTGTAACGATCTGGGTTTTCACGATCCTGAGTAATCGACATAAACTCAATGTCGACTATCCAAGCATCGGAAATATCGGATAGTTAATGAAAGAAGTTAGAGGGTGAGAATAGATAAGCTAGAAAATTAGAATAGAAGAAGTAGAAAAAGATCTCAACATCAGAGTAAACACAAATCTCACAGCGGAACGAATAAATATATTTCATAACATAACTTTGAAATAAAACAGTATCTGTATACAATACCATTATTATAGTATAACACTTACATCACAATGGAAATAAACAATAGCTATAAAATCCTGAAGCCTCCTGCTCCAAGCTCTCAGTATCTGTAAAATCCTGACTACTTGACTGTCCGTACAAAATTGGACACCCAAGAGTTTAGGAAAACAAAACAAAATAAACTCCGGGTCAGTCATGGGACTGGTGTGAGTAAACAATTTAAAACAGTTTGTGAAAAAACATAAACGATATCTCATAGGACCATGCCGTACAACACGGAATGGGTTTTTCCCTTATGAGAATCCAAAACACTTGATTCAACTTTCAAAATCCTTTTGAAAGAAACGATAATATTTATATCAAAACTCTTTAATATTATAATAGTGTCTATCAACCACAATATAATCATTAGCAGAACGCTTTCATCTCACGTTCCACATACATAATATAAAATCAAAAAACCATGGGCGCTTATTGGGTAATGAATTCCAACTTGCAAGGTATGGGACCACCTTCTGACAGCATATCTCTAGAGCGGAATACACCGGGTTCAACAAGAACATCTTGCAACCCAGGTTAAACATGACCGGTCACTCATTTCACTTGAGTGTACCGAATGCATTATCACTAACAGTTGGGATCAACAACCGTTTCCCGAAAGGGACAGCATCGAAATAGATTATAGAAGTAAATGGAATTTCTGGTGACAATACACCTTAATTGGCAGCTAACCACTTAGCCATGCGACCTACCCGATTTTATACCATTTCTTGGTTAGGAGGCTAGAGGCCATAACGTATAGATCACACCTTTATTTACTTTGAATGTCACATCGTCATACCCGTCAAATCACAAATTGATTTCCCAAAAAATACCATGGGTATACATCTAAGAGAAACGAATTCCTATGCCACCAAACGTAAATACGTTTGAAGAGATCAACTTATGCGATCTATTAAATATACTCCGTCAGACATTCTTCCATACAGGTCGTCCTGGGACCAGACAGACCGAAGGCACTATTCTGTAAACAGGACAGCCCTTGCATAACTCCGTCTTCAATTATCTTCATCATATTTGATTCGCAACGCTAATGCCATACGGAGTGGTTTTCAGATAATATATCTGATCCCGGTCTCTCCGTATTGACAACGGAAATGGTCAAAATCTTTGATAATCGGTGATTTAACTATCAAAGGAAAACATGTGTACAAACAATGGTCGTATTCCCAAATGGAAATCTTACCGATCAATTATCATTTCATTTCCCAATTCCCATTTATCGTTTCCATATATTCATCAATTCCTTATTTTCTAAAATTAGAAAATATACTTTATTAACTTTGGAAAACGTTTCCATTACATTTCCATTTCTGATTCACGCATCAATATCTACCCACCTTTATTAGTTTCTAATTGTAAACTAGTAAGAAAACAACTTCCCCAGTATAAACCCCGAAGGACGAAACCAACATCAGATCGATACCCAGAAAGCCATTCAACTCAACTAATTTCCCGTCAGTTTCTAATTTCAGTAATTCCATTTAAATTCCTAATTCAAACCCCAAATTCCTTTATAATATTTTATTTGCAAAATATTTAGTTAAATCCTTCATTCACATTAAATGTGAATAATATTTCTTCTTTGCAATCAAAACAGTGTGATTTCATATTTAAAAACAATATCCTAAATCCAATTTCTATTTATACTTCTATTTATTTTCTATATAAATAACTCTTTTGTACTTCTATTTATTTTCTATATAAATAATCCTTTTATATAATTCTATTCATTTCCCAAATATTTTCTTTATTATATTTTCCAATATTTGTTTTTCCAAATGTTACCTTTTAAAATATCCTATTTATTTCATATATAAATATTTTATTTTCATTATTCACTTTGAAATTTTCCTTTTTACATTCCAGTATTTCATATGGTATTTAAAATACCAAATAACATGACCAGTGTCATCATAGTCAATCACAGATTTTGTATCACATCATATATCACAATATATGAAAAAAAAACAGTATTATAATATTGAGGAATCCAGTTGGATCCCTCCAACCTGTTTCCCTGCATCCACAGATGTTAAACAATATAATTAACATCAATTTCATTTCAATATGAAATATTCTGATAAACAGAATCAACATTTGATTAGCGTTATATATATATATATATATATATCGTTATCTACAATTTCAACCAATAAATCAGCAATTCAACCCAACAATCAACACATAGCAATCAATCATCATTTATAATACTAGATTATATTTATAAAAATATAAACTGTACAGAGTTAGTGAGATTTACTCACATTTGACGATCATCGTTAAATAATGATAATTGTCGTTGATTCAGATCAGATAATTTATTTTGCTATAAATTGTAACTTGCTCCAATTCATCCCCCATTATTTCCATTTTGTAACCCGCGTCCATACGATCCCAACGGATCTGACTGTTCATGATTCTAACAATGTATGGAGAAGTTATACATTTTTCAGTTAATATACTTATTTAAACTTTAGTGTAAACTTATATCTAAAATTTTAAACTGGGCTTTACCATCTTCTATTCAGCCCATTCCTATCCTTTATAACCAGGCCTTCTCCTAGCTCATTTTCTCCATTTTACACATATAGTTCGAGACCGAACTGTGTTCTTCCTTCAATACCAAACTCGCGAGCCCTCTCCAGACATTCACAACACCACTCTTAATTACACCATTAAATTAAATCTTATTTAAAAAAAATCCACCAAACTACTTCTGTCCACTATTCCTTAATCAGCGACTAAGACTTCCTGGGAAAACTGATACTGCTCGCCTCCGTTCCATCACTTTTGCCACTGCCTCTGAAACAAGGGCCCAACGCGGCTCCACATACTCCTCCGTATCGCCGAGCTAAGCCACCACCGGTGTTAACGATCCCCAATACACCACGGTCGAGCCGGAAATCCAACTCGAACAGAAACCCTACTTCACCGGAAAACGACCGCCTCCGACCATACTAGCTGATCGCACCGCCACCCAGACCTTCGCCGGACCGTCCCCTTCCTCCACCTTCAGGGTCAGTCACCTATAAACCCTTCCACCGCCTGATATCCACTAAAATCCAACTTGCAACAGTTTGAGTTCATCACGCCCTAGATCAGGCAATGCAAAAACTGGCGAACAACATAATGTTCGATCCTCCCAAATTTTATATCAAAGTGAAGAGTAGATCTTAAGCAACTCAGATATACATATATTGTAATTTCTATATTTTCCTATGCATTGTTGTGATTTTATAAAGTTCACGAATTTGGTTTTGATACGAGAAAAGGATGCGACGGATTTTCTGTTGACTATGAGAAAAATAGTTTAGGGTTTGCAATAGGTTAGTGGTATTTATAGTGTGGGAAAATTATTTTATTAAATTTTAATCAATCGCTATTTGTATTAGTCATCTAAAAATCCGTATGATCACATACAATATCCAAAAATCATGAAAATGGGCATGCAACTACAGTTTGACATTACAAACCCAACGAAACTGGTTTCGTCAAATTCCGAGTCCGTTTGCTCACACAGCTTCACATTAAAATTCCATACGGCCACATACTAACTCCA
Source organism: Allium sativum (assembly GCA_030737875.1). NCBI lineage: Eukaryota > Viridiplantae > Streptophyta > Magnoliopsida > Asparagales > Amaryllidaceae > Allium > Allium sativum. The sequence continues at coordinate 159,547,856 of CM060912.1, forward strand.
AAAATCACGAAAATTGAAATCTAACAATAATTTAATATTCCAGATCCAACAAAATTGGTTTCGTCGAAAACGGAGGTCATTTTCAAAACTGGCGATTTTTAAATCCTTATATAAACCCATTTAAATATTAACATATTTAAAAATAATTAAATTTAATATTAATAATTTAATATATCATATATATTCACAATAGAATATCATATAACTCCAAAATAAATATATCAGGATTTATAACTCGATATTTTCAAAGTTCCCAGTTATGTCGATATTCGATTTATATTAAAATCCATTTATAATATAAATAAATCATTATAAATTATAAAGGAATTCCATAGCGACTATTAAAAATTTTGATTTGGACATAAATCAAAATCTACACGACGAAATCCCGATTTTTCTCTTTCATTAGAAAAATATACTTCACCAGTTCCGAACGTTTCTTATTTCATTGAAATCCAGCTTAAAACAGATTCTGTATATTCATTTAAAGTTCGAATCGCCCAATTGCGAACTGACACGCCATTTCGTGCTCGATTATAATTATAATATAAATTATACGTTCAACTGACATTTATAAATAAATTTGTTAATATAATTCAATTCTAAACCGAATTATATATATTATGAATTGTCTAATTCACACAATATTGTGAATTATGTTATTTCCGATTATTTCGGAAATACATATATTATTATATTATTTATATTAATTAAATATTCAAAGTTATTTAATTTTGGTCATTTTCAATTACAGAACCATTATTTAAATAATTAAATAAATTATTTATAATATTGTAAAAATATGGGTCGTTACAACAGGTCCCTCCCAAGTGAGTGGTGCAAGTTCGAGTGTCGCTGGTGCCATATTTTTATTTTAGAGGGACAGTTAAAGAAACGTAAATATATGTATATGTGTGTGCAAATATATATATATATATATATATATATATATATATATATATATGAAAGAGAAATCCAAAATAAACCTACAACCAACAAAAAATAGGTATGAATTAAATGGCAGCATAATGTCGTTTGAATTTTGAAAAAGAAATAAAAATTGCGTGTGTATATATATACATATAAATTAAAATGCTGAGATAAAAAGTGCCAGTTAAGGGCATAAGCAATGAATGCATAATAAATGGAAAATGGACAAGAAATTAGCTGCCTTTGAAATTAGAATGCATTAAAGGGATTAAAACAACTAATTGATAACGTTATTAATTGCATTAATTAACCAGCTATTAACAGACAAGGAATTGAAGGACTATATGCGTACCACTGTTTCAAATCTCGCAAATATCGCCTGAGATCTCCTCCGATATCTCATTTTGGGCTCCTTCCGAAACAAAAAAGCAAATATAACTCTAAATCTCCTTTCGAATATATTGCCCGAGGTATTGCAATATCGAACGATATACCGACCGAGACGAAATACTGGAATATCGTCCGAGATCTTAGTTTTTTGGGTTAAAATTTAAATCTGTGCCTGAACTAGAACAATAATTGAAAAATTCAAATCTAGCCATGATAATCTTATGTTATTTTACATTTTGCATGACAAATGACCATATTATATGTTCATATATGTTCTACATTGCTTATGATCTTCATATTCGCCATTTTTTACATATATGTTACTTATGAAATTATGTATTTTACGGTCTATTTATGCTATTTTTTTAATGTTTTGGATCCTTTTAATGTTTTATGTCTAACAATATTTATGTTTAAAGCATGTTATGATTTAGAATATGAATGATCTTTCACAAAATAAAGAATAATAAAGTTAATTTGCAATTCAAGTTTAAGTTACAATATTTTTAATAGCATTCATAAAAATCATTTTGTAAAAATATCATTTTTTAACATATCATGTACCACGAGATTGTTCCGATATGAACATTCGGACCCTAAATGGAAATCCGAGAGGTATTCCTGATTTAGACTCATCTCATCCGAGATCTCCCCCGATACGAGATCAAGTCTATAAAATCCCCAAGACAAAACGCGACCGATATCCGAAATTTAGAACCTTGATGCGTACATACATACATAAATTTGAAATTATATATATGTTATAAACAAAAAATTATAATTCAGATAAATTATATAAAATAAAAAATTAATGCTATTAATTAACGTTAAAACCAGAAATCAAAAGGAAGCAGAAAAATGTGTTTGGACCCAGGACGGGTCGATCCAGGTCTCAGTTGGTCAACCCATGTGTCGACCCAGGGGTCGTCCCACCTCTAAGGTGGGTCGACACAAGGGTAAACCCAACCGGGAATATGTCTTTTTTCAGATGACGTGTTTCCCTGAAATATACGGTTCGGATTTTAAGTGCTTAAATCTGATGAACCAGACTTTCTTGTACACCTATAAATAGAGTTCCAGAGCCTAGCTCTAAGCTCGTATTTTCTAAGATGCTGATTAAGCTCTTCCATTCTCCTTCCTCTCCAATTTTTTTAGAAATTAGAATATTAGTTTTTAGGGATTCTGATTCAAGATTTGAAGATAAGAGATATAAATCTAGAAAATAGGTGTACATAATTCTCATCAACGTGTGGTAAGTTCTTGAATCTGATTTATTTAGGTTTCTCTTCTTCTTTCCCTCTTCTTTTAGTATTAGGTTTGTAAATCCGTGGTTGTTTAATATTAGATTCAATTAGGAAGACCACGAAATGAAAGATCTGGATCAGATACAAGGATTGGAAAGTTGTCAGGTGAGTGGATTTAGAATTATACCTTTGAATAACAGTATATTTATTGTTTACTTCCCCATCATTCTTAACATGTTAAATAGCTGTAAATTGTGATAATTACGATGTAATTTATCTTTGGTTATGTTAAGAATATTATTATTGTATACATATATTCTATGAATCTGTTAATTGAATTAAAAATCATTGTAGTATTGAAAACGTGGAATTTATAATAAAAAGCGAATATGTTACTGAAAATGTTGTTAATGACAAATTGGATATTGTAAATTAAATTAAAGTGAAATTGGGAATAAAGGAAAAGAAATAGATATGCCTCATTTGTATGGAAAATTTACAGTAATTGGGAAATCGTAGATAACCACACTAAGACATGAGGTTAAGTTCGATTTGTGGTAGAAGTCTTCCCGGAACCGCCCAGCAAATCCAACATCCACAAGTGGTCATCTTAGTGTGAGAGGTCTGGGGCATTAACATATATATAAATATATGTATTCAACATGCAATAAATATATAAATAAATGACATTAATTGTAATCAATACAAATAATGGAACATGTGAAAATATACAAGACTGTAATGAGATGGATGTTACAATAGTAAAAGTTTGGTTAATGTTGAGAACCAAAGAAAATGCGATGAACGGGGAATATAACCTATTATATTTAATTATGAGAATAAGAACATAATATAATAGGTAGGCTTGTCCTAGGGATAAGTGGAATTTTAACATGGGTTATAATAAATAAAAAGGGAACTTATTAATAAGCCTTAGTTAAGAGAACTAAGTTAATATGTAAACAACAACGATAGATTGTGATTATAGTGTAAGATTCATGATTAATTAAGGAAAAATGAGGTAGACTTATGGAATGAAATACATTGCACTTAATTATATGCATTAAGTAACATGTTAACAAAAAACATGTGGATTGAAATAAGATATATTTAATTGTACGTTAAGTAGAACATGCTGTTGGAACTTGAAAACATGTAATTGAGAGTAAATGACATAGTAATAAAAAAAGGGTTGTAGATTACTTTCGTTGATTACAATCTGGAGTAAAAGGTTGTAAATTATTGACATTAAAGTAAGCGTGATTAAAATATTAGACATAGGGTCTAATAACATGTTTTGCGTGATGTGCTCGGACTAGTCCACACGAACAAAGGTGAAGAACCCAATGGGGAAGATCACCAAGGTGTTTGGAGACACACGGGGGTAGCACGTCCATCTGATTATTCTACTTGATTACTTGGCGGGATTGGAGGGAAGCATGTAGCTTTCGTGGGACATGGTAGGGTACTCCGTGGTGGTCCTTTATTGCAGTACACGCTCAAGATGTACTCTCAGAGGTAGGCGTTTGTGTGATACCACCCAGTAGGTATACCTTGACTGCAATAGTAGCTTGGCAGTAAGAAGGCTGCGACGGTATGACATTGGGGTGATTCAGCGGTTTGCCTCGCTCGAGGGGGGAGGTTGGTCAGGACCAAATTAAGGATAGTAATCATCGGATGCCTATCATTGGCAATCAGTGGGATACAGAAAAATTAGAGCTGAACCAAGATACCATCGTCCTTTCACTATCGAGGCATGGTTGAAGGAAACACGAAATTGGATGCTTGATTTGTTGTTAGGGGCATGTCATTAGCTCTTTATGGATTCATTAATTAGTTGAGGGGAGGCCTGGGTGGGGCCATAGCCACCATGAAAAGCATACCATACTTGGATATCTGTGCTATAGGTCCTTTACATGAACCTATACAGATATGGACCAACCGAGTTCTGTGCATTGGATGCAACCCTATTACGGGACTTGGGGTACAATAGGCAGTATGTACGTTTGAGGGTCTAGGTACATGCATTAGGTTGTGTATCATAGACGTTAGGGTGTTACTCCGTACGCTTGCGCGACATAATAATGATGGTTTTGCGGTAACGTGGCGTTATGATTTGGAGTTCCGTACGTTGTTTGGCGTAGGGTACGCTTCTATGACATGACGGTGGAGACCGTGCGAGGAGAATACTATGGGGAGTGTCTTGATATGTTGAGGATAGCTACATATATACTATATTAGGTTAATCTACTGGAAAATAGATGAGTACGACGTGAGTATAGAGAGACTTAAGTGTTGTTAACCCAAACAAACTAATAAATACGAAAACATAACTAAACGGTATATGTAGGGTTATTTTAGAATGTATAATTTGTCCAGTCACCATAACTTTGTGTTCTGACTCCCTCCTTATAACAAATTCGCTTGTTAGGTTTGTGGCAGAGATATGATAGCTTTGGATACTGGTTAGGCAATATTATTATTAATGTAAGGCTATATTATATTATATTATATTATATTATATCCATTCTGCTATGAGAAGTTTTCTGAGCTCTGGTATATTTATTTACTTCGTTTTTTCGCATGATACCCAACAATCTAGCTCGAGCTTCGATAGATTGGGATTTTTTTAAAAAAAAATTGGTATGTCGAAATTCGGGTTGTTACATCTAGTATCAGAGCTTAGATTTAGGATTCCTGAATAGATAGTGAGTGAACGTATTTGTATTTTTAAAGAAATATAAATATATTATATATACATCTATATCCATAAAGGAACCCACTAAATAGGAATAACGACATATAGAAAGAGTTGTGATATCAGTTATGTACACTAAAGGAATAGATATGGAAATTTGACAATAAGAGACCCTTATAAGTTTTAGGTGAGCAGTGTACAATGTTCTTTGTAATAAAGAAAATGGATCCCAAATGTTAGTATCTGAAATGTTAGTATTTCATATTAGAGGGTTTCGCGCTTGATCCATATAGATAGAGAAGATTAGGAATATATATATATATATATATATATATATATATGGGAAAAATCACTATTTGGAGAATATTTAGGGAGGTCTAAATAAATTAGAAACCCACTTTGAGTCTAGCCCCATTGTTAACTTATAAGAACTTGATAATTTTGAAAAGCTTTTAGGTGGTACTTACAGTGTTTTTCAAGTTATTTCCTTCAAAGTTTACAATTTTAAAATATGTACTAGTTAAATTGTGTAGAAACAGTTGTGAAACAAAAAGATATGTTTTTGACATTTGAAAATAATAATATGAAAGTAACATATTTGAAAACTACATATTGGGCCTTAGGGAAAGAGGGGTATATTTTGAAAACGATCATTTCTTATGAAATTTTTATCAAAAATTCAATTCTTTCAAAAAAAATGTGTACACTTAAAGAGCATATACAGCTCGTTACTTTTAAAGTATGAAAGAATTAAATAACAAAACATATAAAAGATTGCATTTTGTTAGAAACTAAAAATTTTGGTAAAGAAAATTTTGAAAATCTCTATTCTTTTGACAATAAATTTTGATAGTTGTTTTGACATAAAACTTTAGTGGGTGGACAAAATAAGTTGTGGAAATTTAGAATATAGTAGATGTTTGCACCTAGTTGTGAGTAATTAAGCTAGTGTAGTAAACATGAGCGACTGTGAAATTAATTGAGAAATAATTGTCCTTATTTACTCCACTTTCTAAGATTTGGAAAAAATTATGTTTTTTATGAAATGTCATTTTTATGGTTTGGCAAAAATAAGTCTTAATAAAGAAAAATAAAGTTTTAAATCTTTTAATTTTTGAAGGAAAATGAAATGCTGAAGCCAAACCACATTTATAAATCATGGAGTAGGCAAGGATTAGTTGCAAAGAAAGACGGGAATTTTTTTAGAGCTATAAAGAGGATAGCAAGATTTGTTTCGGAATAACAGTGAATTCTTGTAGATTGCATAAGCACTATAGAGCCAGGGTTGTTTTTTTGGAAAAGATAGTTAGTACACACAAGGACTAGTTTTGACAAGTAGATAGTAGTGGCCAAGCAAGTTGTTTAGATCCGGTGATTTGGACCTTTCTTTGTTAGTGAGGATAGATTCCTAGGATTCTTAGCCCTTGGTAGTAGTTGTGACACCCCACGTCCGTTAATGTCACTCACTAAGGGAATGCATTAAGTTTCGTTAAGCGTTATAGGTAAACAGAAACAGAAATATTACAAGACAAATATAAAAGCAACAACGGAATTTAAATTTTTATTTCAAACATAAATCATAACATCATGGTCCAAAATACCATAAGTCTGAAGCTACATAAAACTCATTACAATAATATAAAACTTCTGTCTTGTACCATCAAAGTACAGAAAATATATAAACAACATATTTCCCCAAAAGAGACAAAGCCATAGTAGTTAAAGATAGAAACTGAGCAGTACTTCAAAAGCTGCTCCAAGCAAGATGATAACCGAGTCCTGACTAAGCCTGAGAATTCTACCCTGCGAACCTGGGGGAAAACGGAAGAAAGAAGAGGAAACAAAAGGGGTCAGACATAAAGTCTGGCGAGTCCAGTTACTTTTAGTAAGTAAATAAATAAAAGTATCATGACAGGCATATAAGACGGACAAGAAAGATAACATCATAAAAGGTAAGTATGACGAGATAAACATGATAGAGTTTACATGCTTCCCTAATGATTACTTTGTTTATTCTCTGCACTAATACTAGTATAACCACAATGAGATGATCCCCAACATGTATAAGGTGGTAGACTTAGGCGTAATTCTGATGAGAGGTTTTAACCCCATACAATCCACAGGCAACCCCAATAACGGACTCCTAAACTTACCAGAGTCTAGATGTACCCTAACCACTACCCTAATCGATCGGCTCCCTACTTCTTAGATACCCTATGTCGGCCCCACAGTAGGGGGTATCACTTCCCTAAAGTGGCAACCCTTCGTTGATGTGCCCAACAATATCTATTGGTGTCACGGTCGTCTTAGCCTCCTTTGCCCAGCCATGCACGCACATGTTCCTGGTAGGTTTGCGCAGCCCACACCGTCCTCTTCATTTGGATCTCTTACAATCAGTCTAGTAAGTGTGCCCCAACTTCAACCTAGTTCAGAGTACTCGTTTGATATTTACTACGGGTTACTGACTAAAACGAGTCCCATACAAGATGATCCAAGATCTCCGCTTTGTCTTGCATCCCCACTACTAGGCTTTCCACTGGTTATGTTTTACCTAACGGTGTCTTTAATTATATAACCCCAACAGGTTAAGTTTGTGGGCCTATATATACAAATATTACCCACCAACCCAAGATGTACTTAACCTTCCCACTGTTCCATTTAAACATCACTTAACCCCTAATCAAGTTGTCATGTCCACACAATCCCTATGGATTTAACTAGGTTAAGTATTCCAATACATTACCATATTCTTTTATGGTTTAAAGTGTGTTATACCTCCCACATTAGGCCTACAACTTGTGGACGCTGGGTATGTCGATTGGTTCCGGGCAGATTTCTCCCACAAGTCGGGCTTAACCTCATGCCTTAGCACGGCTCATATTTGTGCACTTAGACCTCTCACATTAGATTCAACACTTGCGGTCGTTGTATATGCCGGTCGGTTCCGGGAAGACTTCCACCGTAACTGCAACCTAACCTCGTGTCATAAGTGCAGTTATAGTTTCTAATTACTGTAATCCTAGGCATTTCATTATTGTCCAATTTAACCTATATCTTTATAGGTGTTCATGCCCCTTTTCCCCCAATATGTTCATATTGAATTATATGTTCAAATTCATATTCATATACATTATTCCAGTTCTGCCAATTTTAATGTTTTTCCCGCGTTCCCGAATTAATGCATTCGCATATATTTAGCAGCATGCCTAGGCTAGAAAGTAGCCTGGCCATAAACAACAAAAGGAAAAGATGATGGGAAGATGACAAAAGTGATTATTCTAACATAACTGGCATAGGCATATACTGGCATAGTGATAAGGTGGACATATAAGAATAGATCTGGTGAACTTGTTACAACTAAACTAGCTCAAGCATAGTAAGAATGTCATAATAAGCATGATAAGATCTAAATAATAATTTAGATGTCCAACTAGTTCAGATCCAATATGATAGGCACAAGGTGATCTAAATAGTAAGCTAGATCTAAAATTAAAAGTAGATCTGACATGATAAAGGTTATGATCCAAGTCATAGTATGTCATAACATCATAAATTCACTAGTTTATTATAGATCTGAAATGATTTAGGGATTCACTGATATAGATCCAGATTATAGTCATATCATGTTGTACTTTTAATTATCTAAATCTAAAAGTAACTTAAAACTCACAGTGTTCAGATCTAGAACAATGGAAGAAGAGTAGCTTAGGTTGAATCTCAGATCTATACTTGAATCTCTAAACCTGGTTGCAGAAGAAGGAAAAAGGATTTGATTCAGTCCAGGCACAGACAACATTCGGCCTCCATTGATTTCAGTGTGAGAAACAAGAGAAATGAGCCTTTATTTATAGCTGCCAACCCCCAGAATTCGACCGCCACCTCAGCCCTAGGGGGGTCGACCCACCCCTTGGGGGGTCGTCCCTGGCATCGACACCCCCCTTAAGGGGTCGACTCCCCTTGAGCGGTAATTTTACTGCTCACGCATTTTTTTGATTTTTAATTTGTTTTTTGATTTTCTGGATAAGTTTGAATTGATATATATATATATAATTCTTCTACGCGTATACAAACTTCAAACCCTCATAACTTCTTCATACGGTGTCCGTTTTACGCAAACCAAATGTTTATCTTGACCAGATTTTTGAGACAGACGCAATGACATAGTCCGTTTCCCTTAATTCTGAATATTAAATTAATTATTATTTAATTTATCCTCTTTTAATGTTGTTAAAATGCGGGGCGTTACATTCTCCCCTACTTAAAGGATTTCGTCCCCGAAATCTCCAAGTTAAGAAGAATGTATCCTACTATCCACATCCATCTACTCATCCACCATTCACAAGCATCCATTGTCCCTACAAATTTCTAAATCTTATATGATTATATGCAAAGGTGTGGGTATATGTCCCAATACTAATGCGCAAATCAGGCGATCTACTAATTCAGTTGATCTCCTTAATGCAATGTATGTTAGTGCCATGAATCCAACAAATATGCAAATAATCCTATTATAACATGTAAGTTCTATATGTGTGCACAATCATTCATCCAAATGCAACATCTATATGATGATACATCCATTTTCATCCATAAAAAAATGCACACACATCCATATGCAGCATGAGAGTGATTGAGCCGATCTAATGCCTAATATGTGTGTATATGCATCCACGAGCAATCACTAGTAAACACTTACATCCACTTGCATTCATGAAGCATAACATGTTTCAAACACACGTTTACAATCATGGGACTCCTACCTAAAGGTCGAAGATCCGATCGATAGGATATACTTAAATGATAGAAACAAGCGTATATAAAAACTTTGGAAAAAGGAGTTAAGAACATACCTCGAAAAGGAAAGGGTACGAAGAACGAATCCTATCTTCGTTCTCCCAAGTCGCATCCTCCGGGCTATCTCCCCACTGAACCATCATCAACTCGATTTCTTTATTGCGTAGCTTCTTAATTTCCGATCCAAGAATACAGGTAGGAACTTGTCTAACTATCGCCTCCCGTTCTACTTCCACTTCCTCCAATATACTTGGCTCAACAACTTCTGCGGTATCATGTAAGCACTTTTGCTAATGAGAAACATGGAAAACATCGTGAACGCCAGATAGTCTCTCGGGTAGCTTTACTCTATAGGCCATTTAGCCAATCCTTTCTGTTATGGGAAATGAACCTACAAATCTTTGAGCTAATTTCCCTATAGATCCAAAGTGTACAACATTTCTTCAGGTTGATACCTTAATAAAAACCATGACTCCTACTTCAAACTCGATGTTAGTCCTTCTTGTCTGCATATGACTTTTGTCCAGTCTTCATTCGCTGTTTTATGAGATCAATCTTCTCGGATGTTTCTCTAACCATATCTGGTCCAGGCAATAGTCTTTCTGTAGATTCCTACCAACATGTCGGTGATCTATAGGGTCGTCCGTATAAGGCTTCAAAAGGTGCCATGCCAATGCTAGCTTGATAACTATTGTTGTAGGCAAACTCTACTAAGGAAGATGCTCTTCCCAAGTACCTCCAAAGTCAAGGATACACAACCTCAAAAGACCCTCTAGAATTTTGTTTACCCTCTTCGTTTGTCCATCGGTCTGAGGATGATAAGCAGTGCTCAAACATAATTGTGTAACTAATGCTTCTTGTTAGCTCTCCAAAATTCACTGGTGAAGATGGGGTCACGATCACTTACGATGCTGGAAGGTACTTCATGAAGACGAACTATCTCATGAACATAAAGTGCTGCCAACCATACTGCCGTCCTCTTGCTCTTAACGGGAATGAAATGAGCGCTCTTCGTCAGCCTGTCCACTACCACCCAAATAGTGGTGTTTCCTTTCTTTGATCTAGGCAAGCCATCTATGAAATCCATAGAGACACTCTCCAACTTCCACTGTGGAACCTCTAAAGGATGAAGTAAACCACCGGGCTTCTTTTGCACAGCTTTGACTTGCTGACAAATCAGACAATGAGAAACAAACTCTGCCACATCTTTCTTCATCCCAGCCCAAAAAAAACCCTCTTCATATCCCTGTACATCTTATCACAACCTGGATGAGTAGTCAACTAGAATTATGGGCTTGCTCTAGACTTTCTTCAACAAACTCCCAACTCGGGGAACAAAAAGCCTTCCATCTCATCGCAACCACCCTCTACCGTCTGTGGAATATCTACTGAGGTGACTAGAAGTCTCCCCTCTACTGAACCTATCCACGATGTCTAAAATCTGTGGATCCTCTTGCTGCGAAGGTCCTACTTGATCCATGAGAGTAGGTTGTATTTTTAGTGATACTAACAAGCTAGGCAAAAGCTCGATGGAGGGTCTAAAGTCAAAAGTCGATATAAACTCCAAGCGTTTCCTTTCCACAAACAAAGGACTTAAGACCATCCTTTGCCTACTTAGTGCGTCTGCCACTACATTACCCTTGCCGGGGGTATAAGCAATTCAAAGTCATAAGATGCTAAGAATTCCATCCACCTTTGTTGCCTCAAATTAAAATCTTTTTGCAAAAACAAGTACTTGAGAGATTTATCATCGGTGTACAATTCGAACTTCTCTCCAAGTAAATAATGGCGCCACATCTTAAGAGCGAATACTATGGAAGCTAGCTTTAAGTCGTGGGTAGGGTAGTTCTTCTCATGAACCTTTGTTGTCTTCCTCCATAAGATACTACCTTTCCCTCTTGCATCAGAACCGCACCAAGCTCTGTACCACATGCGTTAGTGTATACTGTAAACACTTTGTTCTCATCGGGCAAGGTTAAGACTAGGGCTTTTGTCAGAGCCCTCTTCAGTCGTTAGAAAGCAACATCACAATTTATATCCCATAAAAACATCAGATTCTTCTTCGTCAGCCTGGGGATTGGGGCTGATATCTTTGCGAAGTCCTTAATGAACTTCCTATAATATCCGGCCAACCCCAAAAAGCTTCTCACCTCCGTTGCATTCTTTATGATCTGCCAGTCTTGAACTGCAACAACCTTCGCGGGATCCTCTACTATCCCTTCTTTAGAAACCACGTGCCCTAAGAATCTCACTTCTTTTCTCCAAAAATGACATTTGGAGAACTTTGCCTTAAGCTGATGCACATGCAGAGTTTTCAAAATTTCCCTTATATGTGAGGCATGCTCTTCCTCGTTCTTTGAGAAAACTAAGATATCATCAACAAAGATTACGACAAATTTGTTTAAAAACTCCCAAAACACCCTACTCATCAAATCAACAAAATAGGTGGGCGCATTTGTCAGCCTAAAAGGCATAACGAGCGACTCGAAGAAACTGTCTGGAGTCCTAAAAGCAGTCTTATCGATACTGTCCTCGACCACCCTCAGCTGATGAAATCCCGTGGCCAAGTCCAACTGAGAGAATACTGATGCGCCAACCAGCTGATCAAACAAACCATCTATCCTTGGGAGTGAGTGCATGTTCTTCTTAGTGAGTTTATTCAACTCCCTATAGTCCACACACAAGCGAAGCGAACCATCTGCCTTAGTTGCGAATACCACCGGAGCACCCCATTCAGAAATACTTCGCCTAATAAATCCTTTCTCAAGTAGCTCCCCTACTTGTTTACTGAGCTCCCTCCTTTCTCTTGGAGCCATATGGTGCACGGACAATGCAACTGGCTTTGCATTGTCCACCAAATATATGCAGAAGTCGATCTCGCACCTTGGGGGTAAACCCCGAACCTCATCAAAGACATCAGGATACCCACAGACTACTGGAACAGATCTTAGATCATCGATAGATGCGTTAAGTGACTCTAGGAAGCTAAGTATGACAGACCCTTGCGGGTCACAAGAAATATCGACGGTCCTCCCTTGGCAAGTCAATAGTCCAATGACCCTCCTTTCACAATCCTGAATGGCACCATACATGGCTAGCCAATCCATCCCTAGAATCAACCCATGGCCCATGAACCCAAGCACATACGCGTCACACTCGAACTTCGACGCCCAATATAGATATTCTCAAACCCCGAAAAATCATGGATAAATGAGCCGAACCACCAATCCGGTTTGAAACAACAACGGGATCCACTACCATACTAGTATTTAAGTGCAGAGATTCAACTTTAAAACTAGATATAAACGAATGTGAAGCACTAGAATAAAAAAGAGTTCAAGTAGGATGATTTGAAAAACAAATCAAACCCTCCACAAAAACTTTCCTACCACTATCTGGAGCACTGGTCACGAGAGCATTCGCTTTCCCCCCAGAGGTTCCTGCCCTTTGACCTTGTCCTTGCTTCCTTGAGCACTCCCTAGAATAGTGTCCAACCTCTCCATAAACGAAGCAAGCATTCTTCCTTTTCTTGCAGTCCTTGACCAAGTGACCCTCTTGCCCACAACTATGGCACTTCCTCTTATCCTTAGCCTTGTCATTCTTTTCACCCCTCTTCATTTGTTGTTGTTGCTGCTATCCTTTCTTGGGCTATACCTTCTTATTTTGAGTTGTTTCCTCAGCCTTTACTTCCTACTTTTCTCCTTTGTCTTCCTCATGCATCAAGGCCATATCAACAAGACTTTCAAAAGTAGATCCCATAGGAATATGGGACATAGCCGACCCATGAAGGGGTTCATTCAGTCCTTTGACAAACTGCAAAGCTTTCTTATGCAGAGTGTCTACCAACTCTAATCCAAATCTCGCCAGTTGGTTAAATTTATTAACATATTCTTTAACCGTCATGCTACCTTGCTTGAGCGCCAAGAACCTCTCCATTTGCATGCTTTTCTTAGCTTAGGAAAGAAACTTCATCTCAAACCTCATTCTAAAATCTTCCCAAGTTTCCACCGGATGCCCAGCTTGCGTTACCTCCCACCAAACGAAGCTTCATCTTTCAGCAACCAACCAGCTAACTGAATCTTCCTCCGATCTTCCACCTCAAAAATTCCAAATAGGTCCTCCGTCTCTTTCAGCCAGTTTCTTTCCTCTATGAACGTCTTAGTACCGCGGAGTGGCTTTCCGCCCGTGGAACAGAAATCTTTGCAAATCCTAGCGAAATTATCTGCTCTTGGAAGAGGAGGAGGAACGACAGGTACAACTGGGGGAGGAAAGTCAGCTTGACCTCCGGTAGGCGCCGTGGCCTCTAGATACCTACGGAACCGACCTGGTATCGTAACGCCCTCTGGGATATTAGGTTCTCCAGACATGCTGAAAAGAAAAGGAAAGAGATTTAGACAAAGGACCGAAGGATATTACATATGGCTTTGGGGGAATATGTTTTTCAAAAAAGACTTTTCTTTTTTAAAAAATGCTTTCTTAAAACCTATCTGAAAATAATTTTCAATTTTTTTATCTAATCTGGTAACCTTCATCTCTGATACCAAATGTGACACCCCATGTCCATTAATGTCACTCACTAAGGGAATGCATTAAGTTTCGTGAAGCGTTATAGGCAAACAGAAACAGAAATTTTATGAGATAGATATAAAAGCAACAACAGAATTTAAATTTTTATTTCAAACATAAATCATAACATCGTGGTCCAAAATACCATAAGTCTGAAACTACATAAAGCCCATTACAATAATATAAAACTTTTTTCTTGTACCATCAGAGCACAGAAAATATATAAACAGCATAATTCCCCAAAAGAGACAAAGCCATAGTAGTTAAAGATAGAAACTGAGCAGTACATCAAAAGCTGCTCCAAGCAAGATGATAACCGATTCCTGAGTAAGCCTGAGAATTCCCACCCTATGAACCTGGGGGAGGGTGGAACAGAAGAAAGAAGAGGAAACAAAAAGGGTCAGACATAAAGTCTGGCGAGTCCAGTTACATTTAGCAAGTAAATAAATAAAAGTATCATGACAAGCATATAAGATAGACAAGAAAGATAACATCATAAAAGGTAAGTATGACGAGGTAAACATTATAGAGTTTACGTGCTACCCTAATGATTACTTTGTTTGTTCTCTGCACTAAAACTATTATAACCAGAATGAGATGATCCCCAACATGTATAATATGGTAAACTTAGGCATACTTCTGGTGAGAGGTTTTAACCCGATACAATCCACAGGCAGCCCCAATAACGGACTCCTAAACTTACCAGAGTTAAGATGTACCCTAACAACTACCCTAATCGATCGGCTCCCTACTCCGTAAATACCCTGTGCCGGTCCCACAGTAGGGGGTATCACTTCCATAAAGTGGCAACCCTTCATTGATGTGCACAACCATATCTACTGGTGCCACGGTCGTCTTAGCCCCCTTTGCTCGGCCCATGCACGCACATGTCCCCGGCCGATTTGCGCCGCCCACACCATCCTCTTCGTTTGGATCTATTACAACCAGTCTAGTAAGCGTGCCCCAATTCCGACCTAGTTCAGAGTACTCGTTTGATACCTACTGTGGGTTATTGACTAAAACGGGTCCCACACAAGATGACGCAAGCTCTTCCCTTTGTCTTGCATCCCCACTACTCGGCTTTCAACTGGTTATGTTTTACCTAAAGGTGTCTTTAATTACATAATCCCAACATGTTAAGTTTGTGGGCCTATATATATAAAAATATTACCCACCAACCCAAGATGTACTTAACCTTCCCACTGTTCCATTTAAACATCACTTAACCCCTAATCAAGTTGTCATGTTCACGCAATCCCTATGGATTTAACTAGGTTAAGTATTCCAATTCATTACCATATTCTTTTATGGTTTAAAGTGTGCTAGATCTACCACATTAGGCCTCCAACTTGTGGACGCTGGATATGCCGGTTGGTTCCGGGTAGACTTCTCCCACAAGTCGGGCTTAACTTCGTGTCTTAGCACAGCTCGTATTTGTGCACTTAGACCACTCACATTATATTCAACAATTGCGGTCGCTGGATATACCGGTCGGTTCCGAGCAGACTTCCACCGCAAGTGCAACCTAACCTCGTGTCATAAGTGCAGTTATAGTTTCTAAATACTATAATCCTATGCATTTAATTATTATCCAATTTTACCTATATCTTTGTAGGTGTTCATGCCCATTTTTCTCCATTATGTTCATATTGAATTATATGTCCAAATTCATAGTCATATACATTATTCATGTTCTGCCAATTTTAATGTTTTTCCCCCGTTCCCTAACTAACGCATTCGCATATATTTAGCGACATGCCTAGGCTACAAAGTAGTCTGGCCATAAACAACAAAAGGAAAAGGTGATGGGAAGATGACACAAGTGATTATCTAAAATAACTGGCATAGGCATATACTGGCATAGTGATAAGGTGGACATATAAGAATTGATCTGGTGAACTTGTGGTAATTAAACTAGTTCTAACATAGTAAGGTTGTCATAATAAGCATGATAAGATCTAAATAATAATTTAGATGTCCAACTAGTTCAGATCCAATATGATAGGCACAAGGTGATCTAAATAGTAAGCAAGATCTAAAATCAAAAGTAGATCTGACATGATAAAGGTTAAGATCCAAGTCATAGTATGTCATAACATCATAAATTCACAAGTTTATTATAGATTTGAAATGATTTAGGGATTCACAGGTATAAATCCAGATTACAGTCATATCATGTTGTACTTTTAATTTTCTAAATCTAAAAGTAATTTAAAACTCACAGTGTTCAGATCTAGAACCATGGAAGAAGAATAGCCTAGGTTGACTCTCAGATCTACACTTGAATCTCTAAACCTGGTTGCAGAAGAAGGAAAAAGGATTTTATTCAGTCCAGGCACCAACAACATTTGGCCTCCATTGATTTCAGTGTGAGAAAACAAGAGAAATGAGCCATTATTTATAGCTGTCAGCCTCCAAAATTCGATTGCTACCTCAGCCCTAGGGGGTCGACCCTGGTGTCGACACCCCCTTGGGGGTCGACCTAGGGGTCGACACCCCCCTTAAGGGGTCGACTCCCCTCGAGCGGGAATTTTGCCGCTCACGCATTTTTTTGATTTTTAAACTATTTTTTGATTTTATGGATAAGTTTGTACTGATATATATAATTCTTCTACGCGTATACAAACTTCAAACCCTCATAACTTCTTCATACGGTGTCCGTTTTTACGCAAGCCAAGTCTATCTTGACCAGATTTTCGAGATGGGCGCAATGGCCCAGTCCATTTCCCTTAATTCTGAATATTAAATTAATTATTATTTAATTTATCCTCTTTTAGTGTTATTAAAATACGGGGTGTTACAGTAGCTGTGTAGCGTGCTTGTTTTCCCATTTTAGTTTTAAAAGAACTAGAAGGCTTAATCAAAATCAAACTTAGATCAGTTGGTTAAGTTAAATAAGCTAAGGAAAAGGTAATGTCATAACTAAAAGAAAACAAACAATGATGACAACTACAGAAGTTAAGCAACAAATATAACAATTGAGAAAAATGAAAAAAATTATGAAATAGAAAAAGATGGATTTTTTCCGAAGTATGTTAAAAAAGAAAATTTATAATAAAGAAAATTTTCTTATGCAAACTTTTCTTGGGTAAGAAGATAGGAAATCTTTGTATAATAGTTGCATAAAAATCCATGTACAGTTAGGAAAGGTACATAAAATAAGAACCGAAGATGTGAAGTTTTCCGTTCTCTACCTTTTTATATAACATAAGAAATCGAATTCAAAAAGTAAGACTTTTTCATAATTCGCATAAAGTTTTTTGGTAGGGTTTGGATGCAAAAATTGGATGAACTACATTCTTGCTCTGTAAGAGTGTAGGAAAAATTGGATGAAAAATCATTTTGATTTTCAAAATATTGCATTCATATAGAAATTACCAGTATATTTAGGATGTATGCATAATATTTTCGAAAAGATTTTCAAGAAAATTTGCATTTATGTAGAAGGTACCACTTAGGCATTCATTTCATTCATGTATTATTATGTTGTATTACACTTTGCACAAGTGCATAAATGGTTTTAAAATTGGATGCACACATGATGGTTGTAAATTATGCGAGAATTACTTAATTTTACCCTTATTGATTGTAACACCCCACATCCGTTAGTGTCACTCACAAAGGGAATGCACTAAGTTCTGTAGAGCATTTAGGGTAAAAGATGCAGATAAATTACAAGACAGACAGAAATTAAACAGCGGAAAATAAAATTTTGCTTTATTGATAAAATAGTTTGTACAATGGTTTCTTTACAATATCAGAGTATCATCTGTCTTACAAAATAAAGAAGCATAAAAACAACATTTATATTTCCCGATTTTGGCAAGAGCCCGCCATAGCTTCTGAAAATAGAATCCAAGCAAACTTCGACAGATCTTCAAGCTGGGAAAGAGTGGCAGTCCAACTTAACCTGAGCTAAACTATTCCCTCCTTTACTACCTGGGGGGGGGGGGGGGGGACGGAAGAAAAGAAGACGAAAGAAAAACAGAGTCAGACATAAAGCCTGAGTAAGTTCAGTAACTTCTAGCATGTGAACATGGAAAAACAAAATGGCATGAATTAACTGAATACAAGATTACACCATGACGATAGGGTCAACAAGATTAGACAAGGTAGTCACAAGATATGCTAAGATAAGATAAACTGGATACACTCTAATACTTTCGCCGCTTCGCTATTTCCTTGTTATACTGGTTTCTATATCTCTGCACCGCCTATCTAGTGTCCCAACTAGTAACGATAACGTGATCCCAATCCCTGTATTTTCCATTTCCTTCCGGCATACATTCATTATTTATTACCTAGATCAAATCTAGGGTTTTCTGTCAAGTGCTTTCTAGATTTAACTAGAGTTTACGCTATCTGCTGAAAGCTTCTCGGATTCAGGATTTATGCCACCTAGTCCAACTAGGGATTATGCTACCTGTCGAACGATGCCTCCAAGTCTAGGACACACTACCTAGAGTGGTATATGTTCCTATACTTCCCCACGCATGTATCGCGAATCGTTATCGCTTGTCTAGATGCACATGTCCTGTAATGTGCGGTCCGAGTCCTGTGACAGGGCAAATCAAGGAATACAGAACTCGGTCGGGAGCTTTCAGATATCTGCTGATGCAGATGCTAAGGTCTGTTTTAATTCCAGTGGCTATGGTCCCACTTGACCCCTCCCTCAACTAATGAAAGGCTCACCTTGTGAAATGAGAACTATACGCCGGCCCCCGGTGCCCCTCTATCCTATGGCCATCCTCACCCATAACTAGATAGTAAGTATATGGTCTTTTGGAGTTCTCCGCCTTTCCGCTTCACGTATCTCGATTGACTCAAGATGAATGGTAGACGACGAGTTGCTATCACAGGGCTACCGTTTTCTCGTCGAATCACGTCGGTCCATCCTGGTCTTTAGGTTGCCATATATTGCAACCAAGGCATACCCCTGGTTCTTCTACGCAGACCTTAACCTCTGTGAGCCCAGGAGGAGGATTTGCAGCCTCACAGAGGGATACCAAGAGTACCCTCACGTCCCCTCAAAGCCTCGGGCTTCGTAACCCAATTCGTTGGAGCCTCCTTTTTACTCAGACGGACATTCGCTCCTTCCCGTGTTATACTAAGAATTACTACTTAGTTTTACTAACTAAGATTTACCACTTAGTTTCCAGAATCATTGTTTTCTTAACTAAGGTTTACTACTTAGTTCTCTTTCCCGTCAATTTGGATTGGTTAAGTATCATTAGTCAATTCAAGCCAACTTAACCCTCTTCATTCATCCTGTTAAACTGGTTAAGTGTTATCAGTAATTCTTGATGACTTAACCCATTTCCTTTATCACAATCCAATGGTTAAGTGTTCAAGCTTACTTAACTCTACGGTCTAGCCCAGCTAACATATCAAATTGGCTAAGTGTATTTACTTAACCCCAACCTCTAGTCTAGTTAACATGTTAATTTGGCTAAGTGTATTAACTTTACTTAACCCCACCTTCTAGTCTAGTTAACATGTTAATTTGGCTAAGTGTATTAACTTTACTTAACCCCACCTTCTAGTCTAGTTAACATGTTAATTTGGCTAAGTGTATTAACTTTACTTAACCCCACCTTCTAGTCTAGTTAACATGTTAATTTGGCTAAGTGTTTCCTTAGTTACTTAACCCCTACAAATCTTGTCTTGTTACCATGTGAAGTTGGTTAAGTGTCCCTATGGACTTAGCCCTCCCATCCTAGCTTAACTGTGTTAAATTGGTTAAGCGTTCCTATGGACTTAACCCTCCCATTCTAGCTTAACTGTATGGCCCTAACCCCACCCACCAGTCTGGTTATCATGTTGAATTGGTTAAGTGTCTTAGTGAACTTAACCCTACCATTCTTGTTCTAGCTTTAATTAAATAGATTAAATCCACGACCACTCACATTAGACAGATATTTTTGCGATTACTGGATGTGCCGGTTGGTTCCGGGCAGATTTACATCGCAACTCAGTCTAACCTCAGGTTAGGCCTATTTGTGTTTTCTAGTTCAAAGGGTTTTGACTAATTTTCAAATCAGATTTTGAAAGTAACCATCCCGTCCGTCGGATCAGTTAGGGATAGCCAGGGAGGCCAGGAAACTTGTATTTTCCAAACTCAAGCCTAGGCACTATCCTCTCTGTCACCCTAGAACTTTCTGGTGTGTTATTAAAAGAGATGTCGTTTAACAAACCTTTAATTTGTCTAAGTTTACATTTCTCATTTAGAACAAATTCTATAAGTAAATTATTCCTAATTTACTTATTTCCTAATTCCTCTTTTAATGTAAATTGTCAACATTCATTCTTATGGCCCATTCCCCCTCTAAATCATGTTTATGCTTTTTGGTATGTAAACTATACCAAACTAAGTGTCACTAACCATGATTTTGCTAAATCTGACGGTTATTTCCAATTATGGCCAATTTCAAATTTATACCAATATACTTATTACGCCAAATTAGCTAATCCAATCCTGATTTAACATTCTAATTACAGTTCACGTCAAACTAGACTTATTATTCTAGTTCATAACTCATGTAAATGCTAGATTTACAAGTCAATACTAGATTCAAATTACACATCCTATAATTCATGTTAAATTTATCCAATTTGTATTTCTATGAACATGCCAGAATTCATGCTCCCAATTTATGCCAAATTCCAAGTTTATAACTATGTTTTTAGTACATTTCACATTATGCCCAAATCGTATTCCCACCGTTCGTATAATTGCGATTCAATCTAGATTATGGATAAATCTAGACTCGTAGAAAGTAGGGAATGAACCAAAGATGCTATGAAAAAGGATGGACATAATAACTGGCATAAAAGGTTTGAATAACGACGTAGGTTCAAGAACATGGGTAGACCTAACTTAATAGGTAAATTCCCAAGGTCTAAAACCAAGAATAGACAGAGTAGGTTCAAGAACATGGGTAGACCTAACTTAATAGGTAAATTCCCAAGGTCTAAAACCAAAGAAAACAAAGAACAGACAGAATAGGTAATCGGGTTTAGACCCAATTTCGTAGTCACAAAACTTAAGCAACACTTTCCTAGTCATGAATCATATGTGTTTAATCACAGTTGTCCTTGTTATGTCATAGGCAATAGTTTTGCTTCCTAATCAAAGGTATAGGCTTGTGTTCATAGTCATGGAAATAATTCTCATAGTCACAGTCACAGTCATAGGCAATGTCCATAGTCATAGGCAATGTTCATAGTCATAGGCAATGTTCATAGTCATAGGAAATGTTCATAGTCACAGAGGCATATGGTTCTAAGGTCCATAGTTTCATAGTCACGGTCTTCTTTGTCCTTGAATCATGACAGTTCTTAATTAGGTCCAAAGAGATAGGCACAGATTCGAATAGAAAGATTTGGCGTATTCTTTTATTCCTTTAATTTCATGTCACGAACAGAGAAAAACGTTCAAATCTAAAAATAACTGACTTACAGAGATTAGAATAGATTAGATTCGTAGAAAAAGAGTCGTTGAAGTCGTTTGAATCTCCACTTGAATCCTAGCTTGTTTTGAATCCCCTTTTGAAAGTCTTGAGCAGTATCTCCTCGTCTTGATTTATTTTATATATTATTCTATTTACTATTTAATTAAGAGGAGGAGAAGAAGCCATGTTCACCAAGAATCTTTGCAGCATAAGGGTAGAGGAGAATTGTGGATAGAGAAGAAGACTAGGGCTGTTTATATAGTGTAGAAGTCAACGAATCTGGTCAGAATGGCGTCTAGATACAGAGAAACGAACCAGGTTCAGAAAGCTGGAAAAAGCAGGGGGTCGACCCCCGGGTCGACTACCCAGTCGACCTGGGTGACCCAGGTCGTCTACCCAGTCGACCTGGGTGCCTTAGGCGGGAAATTTCCCGCCCAGCCCAATCTGGGTCTGTTTTGAATTTCGAACTCGTTTTTCTGAACTGTTTTGAAGAACTTCGCTGAATCTTCCGGAGGCCTTATCTTCCTCATACGGACTCCGATTTACGCAAACTCGGACTCGTTTTCATGCAGATTTCCGTGACGAACGCAATGGCGCATCCCGTTTCCCTTGATTTTGATTTTAACTTTTAATTCTGCCTTGATTTGTGAATCCTAGTGTTGTAGAATTACGGGGTGTTACATTCTCCCCCACTTAAAAGGATTTCGTCCCCGAAATCTTCAAGTTAGGAAGAATGTGTCCTACCATCCAATTACCCATCTACTCAACCATTCAATCACAGGCATTCATTGTCCTTAAAAGATTTCTAATGCTTTCATGTTCATATGCAAAGTGTGTGTATATGTCTTTATCTACTGTAAAATCAGGCGGTCTACTGATTCACTCGACCTCCTTAATGCGAGTCATGTCAGTGCTTTGCGTCCAACCATGTATGCAAGCATCCCTAGTTATGTAAATACTATATGCGTGCACGACCATTCATCCATATGCAACACCCATATGATAACATATCAAGTTCAATTTACAAACAAATACATATCTGTAAATGCAATATGAAAGCGTCTGAACTGATCTAGTGCCTAATACGTATGCATATGCATTCACAAGCAACCATTAGCAACCACTTGCAACCATCAACCATAACATGTTTCAAATACATGTTTACATCCATTGGCTTCTACCTAAGGATCGAAGATACGACCTAGGTGTTATACTTTGGAAAGAGAGAAACAATTATGCGTAAAGCTCCTAAAACAAAGAAATCAAGGATGCACCCTCAAGGAAAAGGGTATGATGATAGTATCTAGCCTTCTTGAGCTTTACTCCACTGTATCTTAACTAATTTAACTTCACGATTGTGAAGTTCCGGATCTCCATTTCCAAAATAAACAGATGTCAATCACGGTACCGGGTATACGTACTAGGATGATTAGAGGTTTCCCTCTTATCCGCCATGCCATAACTATAAGAGTCGAAAGGTCACTACGTGCTCTTTGGAGTGCCTGCCACAACTATTCATCTCTCACGCAAACCATCCAAACCGAACTCGACATTCCTCAAGTACAAGCCCCAAAGGCCTAAACCAATATCAGACAAGCACCCAAGGAATATCTCCCCCGAATTTAGACGATCTACGTGAGATGATATAAGAAAACTCGATAGCTATTCTCAAATCCCTACTAACCAAAAATAAACTGGTCGGACCACCAAATGGATTTGAGACTCTAGTGGGATCTTTCTATTATACAAGTACTATGGTGCAGAGACTCAACTATGGAAGTGGGTATGAACAAATGCGAAGCGCTAAAGCCAAAGGAAATAGTACGAATAGCAAAACTAGACTCTTCCATCAGAACTTTACTACCTCTCTCCTAGGTACGCTTGGTGGTGAAAGTAGGTTCTTACCCTTCTAAAAATCTTGTTCCTTGTTCTTGCCCTATCATACCCTAGTAAAGATACTTCCTCTTGTCTTAGGTTTTATAATTTCTTCCTCCTTCGTGAGCTAAATCTACATCCATGAATTCCTCATCCTAGGGTTATGCTCCTTAGCCAAACTCCTCATCCCCTTCCGTGTGTAGTCATGTTGACAAATCTCTCGAAAACTGCCTCCATCGTCCGGAAAACCCTATAAGCTTTGAAAGAAAACTGCCCGTTGGTGAAACAACTTCGGCTATGGATGGAAGCCGGGGCACTACTTCGCACATCGATGAGGTTACCTCCCAGAAAGCCCGGAGCCCCAGAGACTCAAGAAAGGAAACAATAATTTAAACAGAGGAAGAGAAGATAGTGCGTATGGCTTTGGGGAATATGTCTTTGAAACAAATCTTTTCTCTTGAAAATGCTTCTTTTAAAACCGTTTTGAAAATAATTTTTCAAATCCTTTATCTGATCTGGTAACCTTCAGCTCTGATACCACGTGTAACTCCCCACATCCGTTAGTGTCACTCACAAAGGGAATGCACTATGTTCTGTGGAGCATTTAGGGTAAAAGATGCAGATAAATTACAAGACAGACAGAAATTAAACAGCGGAAAATAAAATTTTGCTTTATTGATAAAATAGTTTGTACAATGGTTTCTTTACAATATCAGAGTATCATCTGTCTTACAAAATAAAGAAGCATAAAAACAACATTTATATTTCCCGATTTTGGAAAGAGCCCGCCATAGCATCTGAAAAGAGAATCCAAGCAAACTTCGACAGATCTTCAAACTGGGAAAGAGTGGCAGTCCAACTTAACCTAAGCTAAAGTCAGACATAAAGCCTGAGTAAGTTCAGTAACTTCTAGCATGTGAACATGGAAAAACAAAACGACATGAATTAACTGAATACAAGATTACGCCATGACGATAGGGTCAACAAGATTAGACAAGGTAGTCACAAGATATGCTAAGATAAGATAAACTGGATACGCTCTAATACTTTCGCCGCTTCGCTATTTCCTTGTTATACTGGTTTCTATATCTCTGCACCGCCTATCTAGTGTCCCAACTAGTAACGATAACGTGATCCCAATCCCTGTATTTTCCATTTCCTTTCGGCATACATTCATTATTTATTACCTAGATCAAATCTAGGGTTTTCTGTCAAGTGCTTTCTAGATTTAACTAGAGTTTACGCTATCTGCTGAAAGCTTCTCGGATTCAGGATTTATGCCACCTAGTCCAACTAGGGATTATGCTACCTGTCGAACGATGCCTCCAAGTCTAGGACACACTACCTAGACTGGTATATGTTCCTATACTTCCCCACGCATGTATCGCGAATCGTTATCGCTTGTCTAGATGCACATGTCCTGTAATGTGCGGTCCGAGTCCTGTGACAGGGTAAATCAAGGAATACAGAACTCGGTCGGGAGCTTTCAGATATCTGCTGATGCAGATGCTAAGGTCTGTTTTAATTCCAGTGGCTATGGTCCCACTTGACCCCTCCCTCAACTAATGAAAGGCTCACCTTGTAAAATGAGAACTATACGCCGGCCCCCGGTGCCCCTCTATCCTATGGCCATCCTCGCCCATAACTAGATAGCAAGTATATGGTCTTTTGGAGTTCTCCGCCTTTCCGCTTCACGTATCTCGATTGACTCAAGATGGATGGTAGACGATGAGTTGCTATCACAGGGCTACCATTTTCTCGCCGAATCACGCCGGTCCATCCTGGTCTTTAGGTTGCCATATATTGCAACCAAGGCATACCCCTGGTTCTTCTACGCAGACCTTAACCTCTGTGAGCCCAGGAGGATCATCTGCAACCTCACAGAGGGATACCAAGAGTACCCTCACGTCCCCTCGAAGCCTCGGGCTTCGTAACCCAATTCGTTGGAGCCTCCTTTTTACTCAGACGAACATTCGCTCCTTCCCGTGTTATACTAAGAATTACTACTTAGTTTTACTAACTAAGATTTACCACTTAGTTTCCAGAATCATTGTTTTCTTAACTAAGGTTTACTACTTAGTTCTCTTTCCCGTCAATTTGGATTGGTTAAGTGTCATTAGTCAATTCAAGCCAACTTAACCCTCTTCATTCATCTTGTTAAACTGGTTAAGTGTTATCAGTATTTCTTGATGACTTAACCCTATTCCTTTATCACAATCCAATGATTAAGTGTTCAAGCTTACTTAACCCTACGGTCTAGCCCAGCTAACATATCAAATTGGCTAAGTGTATTTACTTAACCCCAACCTCTAGTCTAGTTAACATGTTAATTTGGCTAAGTGTATTAACTTTACTTAACCCCACCTTCTAGTCTAGTTAACATGTTAATTTGGCTAAGTGTATTAACTTTACTTAACACCACCTTCTAGTCTAGTTAACATGTTAATTTGGCTAAGTGTTTCCTTAGTTACTTAACCCGTACAAATCTTGTCTTGTTACCATGTGAAGTTGGTTAAGTGTCCCTATGGACTTAGCCCTCACATCCTAGCTTAACTGTGTTAAATTGGTTAAGTGTTCCTATGGACTTAACCCTCCCATTCTAGCTTAACTGTATGGCCCTAACCCCACCCACCAGTCTGGTTATCATGTTGAATTGGTTAAGTGTCTTAGTGAACTTAACCCTACCATTCTTGTTCTAGCTTTAATTAAATAGATTAAAGCCACGACCACTCACATTAGACAGATATTATTGCGATTACTGGATGTGCCGGTTGGTTCCGGGCAGATTTACATCGCAACTCAGTCTAACCTCGGGTTAGGCCTATTCGTGTTTTCTAGTTCAAAGGGTTTTGACTAATTTTCAAATCAGGTTTTGAAAGTAACCATCCCGTTCGTCGGATCAGTTAGGGATAGTCAGGGAGAGCAGGAAACTCGTATTTTCCAAACTCAAGCCTAGACACTATCCTCTCTGTCACCCTAGAACTTTCTGGTGTGTTATTAAAAGAGATGTCGTTTAACAAACCTTTAATTTGTCTAAGTTTACATTTCTCATTTAGAACAAAATCTATAAGTAAATTATTCCTAATTTACTTATTTCCTAATTCCTCTTTTAATGTAAATTGTCAACATTCATTCTTATGGCCCATTCCCCCTCTAAATCATGTTTATGCTTTTTGGTATGTAAACTATACCAAACTAAGTGTCACTAACCATGATTTTGCTAAATCTGACGGTTATTCCCAATTATGGCCAATTTCAAATTTATACCAATATACTTATTACGCCAAATTAGCTAATCCAATCCTGATTTAACATTCTAATTACAGTTCACGTCAAACTAGACTTATTATTCTAGTTCATAACTCATGTAAATGCTAGATTTACAAGTCAATACTAGATTCAAATTACACATCCTATAATTCATGTTAAATTTATCCAATTTGTATTTCTATGAACATGCCATAATTCATGCTCCCAATTTATGCCAAATTCCAAGTTTATAACTATGTTTTTAGTACATTTCACATTATGCCCAAATTGTATTCCCACCGTTCGTATAATTGCGATTCAATCTAGATTATGGATAAATCTAGACTCGTAGAAAGTAGGGAATGAACCAAAGATGCTATGAAAAAGGATGGACATAATAACTGGCATAAAAGGTTTGAATAACGACGTAGGTTCAAGAACATGGGTAGACCTAACTTAATAGGTAAATTCCCAAGGTCTAAAACCAAGAATAAACAGAGTAGGTTCAAGAACATGGGTAGACCTAACTTAATAGGTAAATTCCCAAGGTCTAAAACCAAAGAAAACAAAGAACAAACAGAATAGGTAATTGGGTTTAGACCCAATTTCATAGTCACAAAACTTAAGCAACACTTTCCTAGTCATGAATCATAGGTGCTTAATCACAGTTGTCCTTGTTATGTCATAGGCAATAGTTTTGCTCCCTAATCAAAGGTATAGGCTTGTGTTCATAGTCATGGAAATAATTCTCATAGTCACAGTCACAGTCATAGGCAATGTCCATAGTCATAGGCAATGTTCATAGTCATAGGCAATGTTCATAGTCATAGGCAATGTTCATAGTCATAGGAAATGTTCATAGTCACAGAGGCATATGGTTCTAAGGTCCATAGTTTCATAGTCACGGTCTTCTTTGTCCTTGAATCATGACAGTTCTTAATTAGGTCCAAAGAAATAGGCACAGATTCGAATAGAAAGATTTGGCATATTCTTTTATTCCTTTAATTTCATGTCACGAACAGAAAAAAACGTTCAAATCTAAAAATAACTGACTTACAGAGATTAGAATAGATTAGATTCATAGAAAAACAGTCGTTGAAGTCGTTTGAATCTTCACTTGAATCCTAGCTTGTTTTGAATCCCCTTTTGAAAGTCTTGAGCAGCATCTCCTCGTCTTGATTTATTTTATATATTATTCTATTTACTATTTAATTAAGAGGAGGAGAAGAAGCCATGTTCACCAAGAATCTTTGCAGCATAAGGGTAGAGGAGAATTGTGAATAGAGAAGAAGACTAGGGCTGTTTATATAGTGTAGAAGTCAACGAATCTGGTCAGAATGGCGTCTAGATATAGAGAAACGAACCAGGTTCAGAAAGCTGGAAAAAGCAGGGGGGTCGACCCCCAGGTCGACTACCCAGTCGACCTGGGTGCCCCAGGTCGACTACCCAGTCGACCTGGGTGCCTTGGGCGGGAAAATTCCCGCCCAGCCCAATCTGGGTCTGTTTTGAATTTCGAACTCGTTTTTCTGAACTGTTTTGAAATTTGAACTTCGCTGAATCTTCCGGAGGCCATATCTTCCTCATACGGACTCCGATTTATGCAAACTCGGACTCGTTTTCATGCAGAATTCCGAGACGAACGCAATGGCGCAGCCCTTTTCCCTTGATTTTGATTTTAACTTTTAATTCTGCCTTGATTTGTGAATCCTAGTGTTGTAGAATTACGGGGTGTTACATTGAATTTTGGGGATGAAATTTCCTAAGGATGGGAGAATGTAACACCCCGAATTTTTTTAATTAAATAATAAAATAAAATTTGAAAAGCTTTCAAAATTTGGTCATGGAATTAGTGTGATTGCATCCATGGTGATTTTTGGATCAATTTAGACCTACGGTTTGCAGAAAACAGATTTAAAATCAAAAAATATCTTTAAATGAAATATTACAACAAACATGAAAAGAAGGTATCAGAAGAAAACTAAAAAGAACAATGACCACCATTGTTTTTAATCTTATGAACAACAGCCTATGTAGCCTAGTTGGTAAAGACAGGTCTCTCCTAAGTGAGTGGTGCAAAGTCTAGTTCCGCTGGCGCCATATTTTTTATTTTAAATGAACGGTTAAGGAAATGCATATTCTTCGAGGAAAATATGCATAAATGCACATATAAGAAAATTTATACATAAATATGAGAATAAAAAAAAAACGTATACATGCATATGTAAATATATGTGAGTGCAAAAAATTATGTATGAAAGAGAAATCCAAAATAAATCTGCAACCAATGAAAATAGGTAATAATTCAATGACGGCGTAACGCCGTTTGAATTTTGAAAAAGAAATAAAAGTTGCGGATATATATACGTATAAATTCCAAATGTTGAGAAAAAAAGTGCAGGTTAAGATCAGAAAGTAACGAATGCATAATAAATCGAAAGCGAAAAAGAATTTAGCTTCCTTTAAAATTAGAATGCATTATAGGAAATAAAACAACTAATTGATAGCGTTATTAATTACATTAATTAAGCAGATATTAATGAACGAGGAATTGAAGGATTGTATATGTACATACACACATAAATTTAAAATTATATATGTTTTATAAATGGAAAGTTATAATTCAGATAAATTATATAAAGCAAGAAATTAACGTTAAAGCCAGAAATCAAAACAAAGAAGAAAAACGCATTTGGACCCAGGATGGGTCGACACAGGTCTCGGTTGATCGATCCATGTGTCGACCCAGGGGTCGACCTACCTCTAAGGAGGGTCGATATAGGGGTCAAACCAACTGGGATTAGATCTGTTTTTAGATGACGTATTTTTCTGAAATATACGGTTCTGATTTTATGTGATTAAATATGATGGAATAGACTTTCTTGTACACCTATAAATAGACTAGCAGGGTCTAGATCTAAAATCATATTTTCTTAGATGCTGCCTAGGCTCTGTCATTCTCCTTCCCCTCCAAATATTTTCAGAAATAAGAATATTAGTTCATAGGGAATCATTATTCCAAATTTGAAGATAAGAGTATAAATATACAACATAGGTGTTTAGAATTCTTATCAACGGGAGGTAAGTTCTTGAATTTGATTTATTTAGGTTTCTCTTCCTCTTTCCCTCTTCTTTTAGTATCAGATTTGTAAATCCATGGTTGTTTAATGTTAGATTCAGATAGAAAGATCATGGAATAACAAATCTAGATCAGATCCAAACATTGAAAAGCTATTAGGTGAGTGGATTTAGAATTATACCTTTTGAATAATGGTATATTTATCGTTTACATTCCTCGTCACTCTTAACATGTTAAATAACTGTATATTATGATAATGGCGATATGGTTTATTTTTAGTATTGTTAAGAATATTATTGTTGTATAGATCTATTCTATGAATCTAGTAATTGGATTAAAAATCACTATAATACTGAAATTGTGGAATTTACAATAAAAATTGAATATGTTACTGAAAATGTTGTTAATGAAAAATTGGATATTGTAAATTAAATTACAGTGAAATTGGGAATAATGGAAAAATAATAGATATGCCTAATTTGTATGGAAAATTTAAAGTGATTGGGAAATCGTAGATAACCAAAACAAGACGCGAGGTTAAGTTAAATTTGTGGTAGAAGTCTGCCTGGAACTGCCCGACAAATCTAGCATCCACAAGTGGTCAGCTTAATGTGAGAGGTCTGGTTCATAAACATATATATAAATATATGTATACAAGATGCAATAAATAAATGACATTAACTGTAATCAATGGAAATAAATGGTACATGTGAAAATATACAAGACGGTAAGGAGATGGACGTTACAATAATAAAATTTTGGTTAATGTTGAAGAACCAAGAAAATGTGATGAATGGGGATTATAATCTATTATAATTAATTAGGAGAATAAGTACGTAATATAATAGGCAGGCTTGTCCTAGGGATAAGGGGAATTATAACATAGGTTATAATAGATAAAAAGGGAACTTATTAATAAACCTTAGTTAAGAAAACTTTGTTAATAAGTAAACAACAACGACAAGTTTTGATGACCCTGTAAGATTCATGATTAAATAAGGAAGAATGAAGTAGACTTATGGAATGAAATAAGTTGTACTTAATTATATGCATTAAGTAACATGTTAACAGTGAGCATGTGGACTGAAATAAGTTATACTTAATTATAAATTAAGTAGAACATGTTATTAGAACTTGTAAACATATAATTGATAGTATAGTAATAAAAGGTTTGTAGATTGCTTTCGTTAATTACAATCTGGGGTAAAAGGTCGTAAATTACTATCGTTAAAGTAAGCATGATTAAAACATTATACATAGGATCTATAACATGTTCTGTGTGATGCGCTCAGACCAATCCGCAAGAATGAGGTTAAAGAACCCAACAGGGTTGATCATCGGGGTGTTTGGAGACACAAAAGGAGCACTTCCATCTAATTATTCTACTTGATTACTTGGCAGGACTGGAGGGAAGCATGCGTCTTCCGAGCGATGTGGTAGGGTACTCTGTGGTGCTCCTCTATTACGGTACATGCTCAGGATGTATTCACAGAGGTGGGGGTCTGCGCGATACCACCCAATAGGTATACCTTGACTGCAACAGTAGCTTGGCAGTCAGAAGGCTGTGGCAGTATGGCATTGCAATGATTTGGCGGTTTGCCTCGCTCGAGGGGGGAGGTTGGTCAGGACCATATTAAGCATAGTAATCGCCGGATACCTGTCATCAGCAATCAGTGAGATGCAGAATGAATAGAGCTAAACTAAGATACCATTGTCCTTTCACTATCGAGTCATGGTCGAAGGACACACGAAATTGGATGCTACATTGGTTTTTAGGGGCACATCATTAGCTCTTAATGGAGTCTATCATTAATTAAGGGAGGGGCCAGGGTGGGGCCATAGCCACCATGAAAAGCAGACCATACTTGGATATATATGCTATAAGTCCTTTACGTGGACCTATACAGATATGAAAAGGCTCCCGATCGAGTTCTGTGCTTTGGATGCATCCTTATTATGGGACTCGGGGTACAATAGGAAGTATGTTTGAGGGTCTAGGTACACGCATCGGGTGGTGTATCGTAGACGTTAGGGCATTACTCTGTACGCTTGCATGGCATAGCGATGATGGTTGTTCGATAATGTGGCGTTATGATTTAGAGTTTCGTACCTCATTCGACATAGGGTACGCTTCCATGACATAGCGGTGGTAACCGTTCGAGGAGGGTACTATAGGAGTAACTTGATTAGTTGGGGGTAGCTACATATATATTATATTATGTTAATCTACTAGGAAGTAGATGGGTACGACATGAGTATAGTGCCTTAAGTGTTGTTAACTCCAACAATCTAATAAATAAGAAAACATAACTAAACAGTATATGTAGGGTTATTCCAGAATGTATAATTTGTCCAGTCACCATAACTTTGTGTTCTGACCCTTCCTCATAACACACTTGCAGGTTAGGTTTGTGGTAGAGATATGATAGCTTTGGATACTGGTTAGGAAATATTATTACTTTGATAAGGCTATATATATTATATTATATCCATTCCGCTGCAAGATGTTTTCTGAGCTCGGATATATTTATTTTCTCTATCTTTTCTACAGGATACCAGACATGCCAACTTGAGCTTCGATAAATTGGGATTTTCAAAAAAAAAAAGTTGATCTGTCGAAATTTGGTTTGTTACAGCCTCGCTTAAATTTAGGAAATTGTATAGCAGTATTAAGCAATGAATTATTCATATAATAGTTAAGCATCGCTTAAGCGCCTTTAGTTATAGTTTGGATGTGCATGGACTTAGCGCTTAGGCAGCGCTTAAGCACTGCTTAAGCACCATTAATCAAAGCGATCCCATCATTGCCTCGCCTCTCTTAGCTCTTAATATAACAAAGGGATCAATCTTAGATGACATAATACCTCATCCTAATATGTCTCCATATAGGTTTACCACTGAAAACGCAAAGCTCGTATTGGAAGTTGGATTCCATCAATGGCAAAGGAACTTCCTTATCCGATTCGGTACACTCTAGCACATGTCCCAGGAATCACACGCATGTGAGTTCGGGTCACTCCTAAACATAACGTTCCCTAGTCTTATCACACCTTTATCCTGTTCATTGATTGACCATCATGCGAGGCAACTCGATTCCAATATCAACATAAGTAAATCTTCCCGGGCTCCATACCATGGCATAACCTTAAGCTAGAAGGAAACATTTGTCCTTACTCTACAGTCTTTCATCCTGTTTTCAGCTCATTCCGGGATGTGAGGCCCTAGACTCAACGTACAACAAAGCTATGCTTTTCAACAAAAGCTTTGATCTATCTACCAGTTGCACTCGGCATGTCACATTGTCAATTCACACATATGATCAGTTTCTATTAATAATATAACCATTAAGCTCATACTTCTCAAAGAAACGTTAAGTGAACAAATTCTCTGCCACCACAGATATATCATCAATAACAAATAATCGTTATTTTATGGAATACAATGTAACGCCAAACATACATCCATTTACAAGTTCGTTCTGAGTTTGAACGAAACTGAAGGCATCTTATTCCTCGTCCAATTAAATATAGAGGCCCTTGCATATCTGAACAATCAACAAGTACGTCCGGACTACTGCCACTTTAACTTTATAACGGGAGCTACCTAAGACATCGACAACCAGTCAATTCAATGTGAAGATTCCCGTTCTTCCACCGTCTTCAGTGTCTATAACTTTAAATCGTCATATAACTATTCAAAATGGGTTGAACCCAGACTTTTCGAATAATTAACATCAAAACAAAAATCCTTAACGGATTATCCATCCACCAATTAAGTCTCCTTTAATTGGTAATCATCTTATAAGATTTATTTCTTATTCTCAAACTTGGTTAAGTTATCTAGCTTCCAAAAATCATCTTTTAACCTTATTAAAAGGTTTACTAAGGATAAGATTCATTTTAAGAATTAAAAATCCTTATCCCAAACCATTCTCAAAACTCATTATAAAAGGGGTTATAAACATAGCCAATTTCCACATATTCAATTTTTATCATTCAAAACCATTTGTATTTGGTTCAAACCTATTTCAAATCATTTATAATAATTTATAATGTTTTTTTCCTATTTTTAATTAAATAAAATTAGTCTATTTCTTCAAATCTAAATTATCGGTCAATATGGATTCTGACGCTAAACATTTCTTAAAATCCAACTGTTAGATTACTATTCTCTTCTTATCATTTGAAAACTCTTATCATTACGAAGCCAACGGTTCTTATTTCGGGAAAATCCTATAGCGAATCTCCCGGTACATCAGTTTAAAGTTACAGGTCGAAGTTCACGAACTACCGCTGTGTGATGAGTTCTATTCTGACCATAATTCGATGTATATAATAAATTACGTCGAATAGTATCAAAAACATTTTACTTATCATATAATATATATATATACAATAATTTTCAAAATCTACACTTTCCATTTTCAATTCCAAAATCAATTATTTCAATATTTATGTATTATAATAATATTTAAATATTTAAGTATTATAATAATATTTTAATCATTAAAATAATATTATTTTTCAAACTTCATTATTTTGAAATCAAATTCTCTTGAAATTCGTTATAAAAATAAAAAAGAAAGTTTTGTTGATTTTGGATGATAATTATATAATATATAGCATATTGTATTAGCATGAATTTGGGTACCATTGTAGTTTTTCTCTTTAACGGGCTAGTCGTTCTTATTCTTGATAAAGAATGATTTGATGAACAAGAAATGCTGCTAAAAGCAATCCCCTTTTGGAGTGGTGGGAGTAAATGGTGAATCGGACGTCGGTACACCCGATTATCCAGCTATGTTCGAGGCCATGATGGCATCGATCATAAGGAGAGTGCTTACTTCAAGAGTGGCAGTAGATGTTGGTGCACCTATGCAGTCATCTAGGGTTATAATTTTTTGCTAAGTTGTGTAAGGATTACTCTTCTCTGGGTAGCAAGCTGTTTGTTGGGACAAAATCTATAGTTGAGGTTCAGAATTGGTTACTCACATTTTCAGAGAACTTGGAATAGATGACGCGATGAAAAAGAAACTTTCTTTGAGGCAACTACAAAAAACGGGGATTGAAGCAAGATGAGAAGTCTATTTTCAAATATATGCTGAGTTCAAAGAATTATCTAAGTATGGACCCTCTTTCATTGATACTCCTCTTCAGAAGAATGAGTAGTTTATTTTGGATTAGATAAGTGCCTTAGTGAGAAGCTTGTTGACCTTATCGATGTTCTATTTAAGAAGTTGGTTGAGAAAACTCTTAGGCACGAGAGTTTATACCCAAAGAAGGGCGAGGCTATTATTGATAGTAACGAGAAAGGAGAATCAAAGCCATAACAAGGTGGTGGAGATAAGAAGAAGTGGATCAGGAAGAGAAGACAACAACAATAGGGTAAGAATGGACAGAAAAAAGTTAAGCATGAATTTACTGTCTTAATCGCCAAAAGGAATGCCATTCTTTGAGGAATTGTAAAACTGCTAAGGTTGAAAAGAAGTTCTCCAACTGTGTTAAACCCGAGTACATGAAGAAGAATTTCCCAGTGCCACCAAATGATAAGCAGATTGTTAAGGCATATATATTAGGTGCTGTCATCTACTATGAGAGCTCTTACTGCTGCGGAAAAGGGGTGGAGTGTGGTTGTGCAAAGCTAGTTGTCCATTAGAGTTGTTTAAGTTAGATTTTTGTTTGATACAGGGGCATCGCATTCTTTTTTTTGTAATGAGCTGGTATACAAGTTAAGTTTAGGACCAGATATTGTTGATAGATCATTAGTTGTGACTAACCTTAAAACGGGTCATCTAATCTTTGTGTTCTTTGACATGGTCCAGTTTCATCGATCATGGATGCTCTTTTGTTTGTGATCAATTTATTTTGATCTTTTCTAGGTTTGGGATAATTTTAGGTATGGACAGGCTCAAGAGACATGTAGCTTTAGTAGATTGCGAGAAACGCAAGATGACAATCCAGAATGTGGAAGGGCAAACAATGTAATACACTTTCTACCGGAGGAAGAGGTAAGGGTTAGCTTCTTATGTTCGCTTGAGATTCCATGGGATGTGTTGTCATCTTTGTCTGTCGCTAAATAATTTTTCATGTCTTTGACGAGGTCAACGAATTTCCACCGCAAAAGAAAATTGAGTTTTGGATTGATATAGCGAATGGTGCTAGATCAGTAGTTATGCCTCTTAGGCAGATGGAGCTAAAACAACAGAGAGTTAGAGGTGCAAGTGAATGATATACCTAGTAATTGATTTATTTGGAGAAGCATATCTGAATGGGGTGCACCAGCTTTATTTGCGACTAAGGTTGATGGATCTTTGAGGTTGTACGTGGATTATTATGAGCTGAATAAGGTGACCAAGAAAAACAAGTATCCATTACCGAGAGTTGATGAATTTTTTTATCAGTTTCATGAAGCTAAGGTGTTTTCCCAAATTTATTTGTCTATAGGATTTCATTAATAGAGAGTGGAAAAAGATAGTGTGTCGAACACTTCTTTTAGATTGGAAATTCAAATACAGTATCATGAAGTACAACTTGCGGAACTTGAGAAAACACCAGTTAAGAGCTAAGTTATTCAAGTCACTTTTGAAAAGAGGAAGTGAGGTTCTTTAATTATGTCATTCAGGACAAGGAATAATAGTGGATCCTACTAAGGTAGCCACAGTCTTGAATTGGAATCAACCTAACAATGTTGTGAATGTTAGAAGTTTTCTTAGATATTATCGTCGTTTTCAAGGAATTTTCGAAGATAGCAGCAACATTGGCTAGTTTGACTAAGAAGATCATACCTTCACATATAATGCAAAGCGTGAGAATGCTTTTTGTGATCTTTAAAAGAAATATTCACTAGTTACTGAAAGTTATTCCAAGTGGTAATGAGGAAATGGTAATATATACTGATGCATGAGGTACCAGCTTAGGATCTGTATTGAGGAAGAAGGGAAGAGTTGTCGCATATGCTAGTTGACATCTAAAATCTCATGAAAGGAACTCATTACTCATGATAAAGATTTAGCAGTGATAGTGTTGGCTCTAAAGATGTGGAGGCATTATCTACCAGGAGTTAGATTTAAGCTATTCACGAATCATAAGTCGTTGAAGTATATTTTCTCCCGAAAGGGTTTAAATCTTCTGCAGCAGTGATGGTTGTAGTCTCTAGCTTCATATAATATAGGTATTTCTTATATCCAGGGAAGGGTAATACATTAGCAGATGAATTGACTAGAAGAAATAAAAGTTTAGGAGCTATTTTATTGAATGGAAGCAACTGGAGTATTTAGCTAAGTTTAGTTTTGGGCCTCAGTGCAAGTTGGAGCCTAAGATGTTGGCGGGTTTATCTATCAAACCTACTGTCATCGAAAAGATTGGAGAAATCCAAAAACAAGGACCCAAGCTTGTTGAGATTATTAAGATGTTGTTGATGAGGGTCGAATATGAGGATTTAAAGCAATATGCAATCAACTGAGATGGTGGGCTTCATAAGGATGAATGATTGGTTATTCCTGATATTGATGGATTGGGAGATTAAGTTCAATAGAACATCATCGTTCTAGATTATACATTCATCTTGATAGAAATAAGATGTATATGGATATGAAGAGAATTTACTACTGGGAAGGTAAGAAAGAGATGTTGGGAAATTCATCTCGAAGTGTATGAACTTCTCATTGATTAAAGTTGAAAAAAAAACCAAGTGGATTGATAGTTCCATTAGAAGTTCCTACATGGAAATGAAAGCAAGTGTCAATGGTATTCATTGTAGCATTGCCAAAGCGCAAGAATCAAGGCTAATATTTAGGTAGTTATGGATCTCCTAACCAATAACTCTAAATTTATTCATGTTAAATCTACTGGAACGATATCCAAGTTGGTAGAATTATATATTAATGGATAGTCCAATTCCATAGAATACCTAAGAGTATTGTAAGTGATAATGATCCTTTATCCATTATCATGTTTTGGAAGAATTTGCAAGAAGCACTAGGGATTGAGCTGCACATGAGTATAGCTTATCATCTGCGGTCTGATAGGAAAATTGAGATAGTTAATCAAGTAATGGAAGATCTTCTAAGAGCTTATGTATAAGATTATGGGAATACCATCATCATGTAGTTGAGTTTGCCTACAATTACAGTTATCGGTCGAGTGTTGGAATGACACTATATGAGGCGTTGTATGGAAGACCATGTGTAACACCCCATATTTTAATACGCAGTAATTATAATAAAAGGATGATAAAATGAATATTAGTTAATTAAATATTCATAATTAGATAAAACAAACTTTGTCGTTGCATCATTTAGGAAATTTTGGTTCAAATAGACCATTGGTTTGCGTAAAACGTATTAAGTATGAAAAAGTTATGAGCACAAGAAGAATGAACGAATATATATATATATATATATATATATATTAAATAAAATAAACCTTGCAGCAAAGCAACGGTCACTAGGCGACCCAATCCAACCGGATCAACACATGGGTCGACCCAGATCTAAGCCAGGGGTCAACACTGGTTAAGATGGGTCGATCCACCTGCATGTAGAGTAGGTTCCTGCTTCTGTATCTGGACTGATTTATACAGAACGTTCATACGCTGACTTGGCTTGAGGTGTACATTCTAATTTAAAAACCTAAAATCTAATGGTTTAGAACTATCATAGCCAATCTATAAATAGGCTAACAGCCTCACTATTTTCTAACATACAAACATTTTTCATTCTTCTTCCTCCAAACTATTTCTAAATAGAAATAAGAAGATGCTGAGGTGCTCTCTAAACGTAGATTAAAGAGGACAATTCTAGTTTTTCTACAACAACAATATAAATAGAAATTTTTATGGATTTCAAACCACTGTGAGTTCTAGTTATTTTCAGGTTTGATAATTAAAAAGTATTCTTACAGTAAATATTCTAAATCTGAAATTATATAGTTATATGTTATTGTTTTACTGTTAGATATATATCTAGTTTTCAGTTCTTTTACTGTTACATGTATATCCCTATTATCCCTTTTTCTGTCTTAGTTTTATTTATAGTCTTATGCCTATTTATTTAGTTTATGTATTTCTGAGTTAAATCTATATTTTCCCCCTTTTCCTTTTCTTTATTTTGCGCTATACTTAGGACGTTAAATGCTGAGGTTATTCATGTTAGAATTGCGTAAAATTGGGTTAAATTGGAATAACTTATAATCACAGCAAAAAGGAGAATTAGGCATATTGAAACATGGGATCCAAAGACTGTATAATTGGGATAATATGCGAAAATATTAATCTGAATAAATTAAACTTAATTTAATAATTAAGTAGAACATGTTGGGAGGATCATATGTAATTAAGTAAAATAAGTAACATAATATATACATCAGAGTAGGTGTTTGTCTATTTTGGGGAAGTGGTTGTACATAGAATATCATTTATAGGAAATGTCATTTACAACCATGCTTATTAATGAACTTAAAGCTGTTAATTAATAAGCTAAGAGGTCACACGTCTTGCTGTTTATATTCGGTTTTGGGACTATTAAAATCCTAGTTACTTAGGGGCACAAGCCTAGCGGGTGGCTTGTGTTGATTTTTTTTGTGTGGAACCCGTATCAGTTGGTATCCCTATTGGTATCATAGAGAGGGGCCTTGCACAAGGTAAGGGATAGAGCACACTTTACTAATCTGGATTGTAAGAGGCTCAAAGGTGGAAGGTGACTATGGGCATGTTCCAGAGGAGTCATGAGGACGCATGGGTCAGATGGGGAAAAACTAAGATGATGTAACACCATTGAATAGGTCTGTGTCTTATAGTTGATGGGTTAGGGACTGATATCCCCAACTGACATGGTTGGCACATGACATTTGCGTAGTAGAGTGCTGATCACATGGGTAGTAATTAGGGTAACACCTCATCTTGATAGTCCAGTAGTTGGTGTAGAAACTTGTTCTTAGGATATGAATGAGAAGCGTACATGATCTTTACCTTACCTTGTTATCTTGTTATCTCATTATCATGTTACCTCATTTATTTCGTACTTGTCTATTTACTGTATTTTCATGTTCAACATTATTTACCCGTCTTAATACTCTCTGTCTTATCCTAATTGCTGAAAATCACTGGAACTCATCAGACTTTATGTCTAACCTATTTTGTTTTCCCGTCTCTCTCTTCCTTTCCCCCCTTAGGCTCTCAAATTGATGGCGGACAGTAGCCATGACCGTGATACTATTCTACATGGGCTTGGATTGCTTTCATTTCCATGTATTTCTTTGGTTTATTTATCTATGATTATTTTTATGACATATGAGGGAGATTATTTATGATTTTTTTACTCTGATGATGATTTTTGAGATAAATACTTATGGTTTTGACATTAATGGTTTATTCAGAAAAATATAATGCGATATTTTATTTGAAAAAAATTTGAAAATTTTCGCTTCATTTTACATTCTGTCTTGTTTAATTAGTCTCTATATTATTATTGCGCTTCACGAAACTTAATGCATCCTTATATGGGTGACATGAAGGGACATGGGATGTCACATTTGGTATTAGAGCCTAAGGTTACAAGATCAGAGAAAAAGTATTTGGAAAAGTATTTTTCAAAGTAAAGGATTTTAATTAAAAACCAATTTTTGAAAAATATAACCCCTCAAGTCATTTACAATATTCATTCGATCTCTTTCTGAATCCTTGTTTCATCTCTTTTCAATATGTCTAGGGCTCCTAACCTTCCCGACTGCATTCCACTTTTGACATGGTTCCATAGATACATAAAGGCTATGGCACCTTCCGAAGTGCAAGGCAATACCCTACCCTTAGCGGCATCCGCAATAGCTCTACCCAATCCTATAGTTAACATTTCTAAGCTTTGTAAGGAATTCTGTGTGATGGGAGGCAAGCCGTTTCATGGTACTAGGAGTTTTGTAGAGGCACACAATTGGCTTAGAGAAAACGAATAATGTGTTCGATTTATTGGAACTCGATGATAGGCGGAAGATTTAGTTGGCCGCTTGGCAATTGAAAGAGGAAGCTTTATACTGGTAGGAGGTGACTCAGGCGAGGCAGGCGGTAGCCACTTGGGATGAGTTTAGATGCAGGTTTGAAATGAAATTCCTCTCGCAAGCTGAGGAAGGAATGAAAATGGAGAAGTTTTTGAATTTGAAACAAGGAGATATGTCAGTTAAGGAATATGTCAATATTTTCGATCAACCAGCAAGATTTGGATTAGGTGAACACACAACATAAGAAGGCTTTAAGGTTCGTAAAAGAATTAAATCAACCACTGCAAGGACTATCATTGACCCCTATCCGACGGGAGTGACTTTCTAGAGGCTAGTTAACATTTCTTTGATGCAGGAGGATTGTAAATAGAAAAAGGAAGATAAGACCGAGAAGGAAAAACCCAAGGCTAAGAAAAAGAAATGATAGCCCAATAAGGGGGTAACAAAGAAGGGTGGGAAGCCCGATAAGGCTCAGATCAAGTCAGAAGTTAAATGTCATGTTTGTGGTAATTTAGGCCATTTTGTCAGAGATTGTAAGAAGACGAAGAATGCTTGTTCCAGTTGTGGTCAGTTGGACATTTTACTAAACAATGCCCCAACAGCAACGATAGAAGGCTGGGAGCACAAGTTAATGCTCTAAATGCTGGTGGAACGGATCGTAGGAGTCACAGTCGAAGGTTCGATTTCTTTTTTTGACTCTCATTTTAGGACTATCTTTGATTCCAGAGCTTCTCATTCATTCATATCCAATTCGATGGTAGATAATATGCACATAGATACTAGTATTGTTTCGGACCCTGTTGTAGTCTCAAACCCCATAGGAGGAACGACTAATATATCCATGATATCTAGGGGTTTGAGAATTTTTGTTTTAGGCATCGAATTTGAATGTGATGCATATGTTCTTG
The DNA here is from genome assembly GCA_030737875.1 of Allium sativum. NCBI lineage: Eukaryota > Viridiplantae > Streptophyta > Magnoliopsida > Asparagales > Amaryllidaceae > Allium > Allium sativum. The sequence goes on from CM060912.1 coordinate 159,590,025, forward strand.
GCTTTATGAGTTATGGATTAATTCTAGGAATGGATTGGCTAGCCATGTATGGTGTCGTCCTTGATTGTGAGAGGGGTGTTGTTAGACTTCTAACTGGCAAGGTAGAACTCTCAAGATTTATAGTGACCCCATGGGTCAGTTATGCTCAGTTTCCTAGAATCTATTGATGCTTTTGTTGACGATCTTCAATCAGTACCCATAGTTAGCGGTTTTCTGGACATGTTCGACAAGGTTAGATGATTACCTCCTAGACAAAGAGATTGATTTCCGGATTTACTTGGTGAAGAATGCGAAATTACTCACTTAACCAGTGCGCCACATGGCTCCTAGGGAGTGGAGGGAGCTTAGCAAACAAGTAGGTGAGTTATTGGAGAAAGGATTCATTAGATGAAGCATATATGAGTAGGGAGCTCCAGTCGTCTTTGCAACTAAGGAAGACGACTCTCTCCATCTACACGTGGACTATAGAGAGTTAAATAAACTCACCAAGAAGAATAGGCACCCAATTTTGAGGATTGATGATTTTTTTGACCAACTAGTAGGCGCTTTGGTTTTCTCACAGTTGGATCTGGCCATGGGATTTCATCAGTTGAGGATAGCAGATGATAGTGGTGACAAGATGGCTTTCAGAGCTCCGGACGGATTCTTTGTGTAGTTGGTCATGCCTTTTGGGCTGACCAAAGCACCCGCATACTTCATGGATTTGATGAGTTGGGTGTTTAGGGAGTATCTGAACAAGTTCGTAGTGGTTTTCATGGACAATATTTTGGTTTTCTTGAGGAGCAAGGAAGAGCATGCCGTACACCTAGAGGAGGTTCTAAGTACTCTTAGATCATATCAACTTAAGGCTAAATTTTCTAAATGTCATTTCGGGAGAAAGGAAGTAAGATTCCTAAGGCATGTAGTCTCCAAGGATGGAATAGCGGCGGCCCCCGCTAAAGTTGGCGCAGTTCAAGATTAGAAATCCCCAAAGAATGCGATAGAGGTAAGGAGTTTCCTTGGATTGGCGGGTTATTATAAGAAAGTTCATTAAGGACTTTTCATGGATATCAACTTCGCTCACCCGTTATACGAAGAAGAACTTGGCTTTCACTTGGAGCATTGATTGTGAGGATGCCTTCCAGAGGCTAAAGATAACTCTAACATCAGCCCCTGTTCAGACTCTTCCCAATGGTAGCATGGTGTATACGGTCTACACAGATGCTTGTGGCATGGGATTAGGTGATGTGTTGATGCAAGAAGTTAGGGTAGTTTGCTATGGAAGTAGGCAATTAAGAGTTCATGAGAAAAACTACCCCATCCACGACTTGGAGTTAGCAGCAATAGCGTTCACACTTAAGTCTTGGTGACAATATCTACGTGGAGAGAGAGTTAAGCTCTACACGGATCACAAGTTGCTCAAATATTTGTTCTCCCAGAAGGATCTCAATTTAAGGCAGCAACGATGGATGGAGTTCCTAGTGTTCTATGATTTTAGATAGCTTATACCTAGCCAAGGTTTATTGAGAGTCCATCTACGGATTTTACCCTTGGTTTATTGGCATCATTGGAGGTGCGATCTACTCTTTGGAGTGCATTGGTTCCACACAGCGAGAGGACCAATAGTTAGTGGACATCTTGGATTGACTCGGTAAAGGAAAGACCTCTAGTCATCTAACTAGATATTCTATGGAAGAGAAAAGGTGGCTAAGATGAGATGGGGGATTTTGTGTTCCCATTAGTTGGAGATTTGCTGAGAACAGTTCTTGAGTACGCTTATCACTCTTAGATGACTATCTATCTAGGCAGCGGTAAGATGTACCGAGTAATAAAGCGAATTTTTCATTGGATTGGCATAAAGAAAGACGTGGCAGAGTTCGTGGCCCGATGTTTGAATTTTCAAAAAGTTAAGACTGAACAAAGGAAACATGGAGGACTACTTCAGCCCTTGTATATCCCATAATGGAAATTGGAGAGCGTATCTATGGACTTTATTGATAGACTGCCCTGATCGAGGAAGGGAAACACAAGTATATGGGTTATAGTGGATAGACTTACGAAAAGCGCTCACTTTATTCTAGTCAAGAACAAGAGGACCGCAACTTGGCTAGCATCGGTATACCTCAAAGAGATAGTCTGGCTTCATGGGGGTACCTTCCAGCATAGTAAGTGACCATGACCCCATCTTCACGAGTGAGTTTTGGAAGAGCTTGCAAGAGGCTCTAGGAACACAGTTACGATTAAGCACAGCCTATCACCCTTAAACCGATGGATAGAAAAAGAGGGTCAATTGGGTTCTTAAGGATTTACTGAGGCTATGTACCCTAGACGTTGGAGGGACTTGGGAGGAGCATCTCCCAATGGTTGAGTTTTCATACAATAATAGTTACCAGTCAAGCATAGGGGTGGCGCCCTTTGAGGCACTTTATGGACGACCACACATATCGCTGACATGTTGGTGGGAGTCTATAGACAAACTTCGACTAGGGCTTGAGATGATTAGGGAGACTTCTTATAAGATAGACCTTATTTGCAAACAGATGAAAGCAACTCAAGATAGGAAGAAGTCATATGCTGATAGGAGGAGGACTGACTTGGAATTTGACGTAGGAGATATGGTCTTTATCAAGGTATCGCCTCTAAGAAACTTTGTTCGATTTGGCTCACCAAGATTTGTAGGACCGTTTCCCATAGTTGAGTGGATAGGCCAAATGGTCTACAAATTTAGACTACTGGGGAGGCTGGCAGGAGTTCACGACGTGTTCCATGTTTCCTACTTAAGGAAATGTCTACAAGATTCAGCAGAGGTAGTAGAGCCGAGTACGCTTGAGGATGTCGAAGTAGAGAAGGAGTCATCGGTTTGGAAAGTTCCTACCCTTATTCTTGGATCATAAGTTAAGAGATTACGCAATGAAGAGATCAACCAATCGGTAACGAAGCACCTTTTTGACCAGTTCTCGCCGTTAATTGAACCAAATTAAACCGTTCATAAAGAGGATTGTTATGGGTACTTACATATGCACAAAAGTAACATAACTTTTTCTTTTCATTACATCAGAGTTACGAGGAATATCAGAGCACAACATATGCTCAGCGGAAATAAAAAAAATATGTTCTCAACAGAAGAAGTATAACCCAAAACATAACTCTAGTTCCAAACCTGAATCCAACTTTGAAAGCTAAACCTACAAACCAAACCTCTAGCTGCCCATGCAAAATTATGGGCACCCAGAGTTTAGGTGTTGGAACAATAAACTCCATGTTAGTCGTGGGATTGGTGTGAGAACTCAAAAATAGTTGTTATTTAGGGTTCATTTTAAAGTTGGGAAATTCACCGGACCATGCCACTAACGCGAGACGGGTTTACTCCATGTGAATACCCATGCATCAAAATTCATAATGACTTTTTGAAAAAAATGATGCTATCATAAGCTCGTCCCACATCACACAATGCAAGCGCACACCAGATGGCGAGTTTTGCCTTGCGATAACCAATAATGCCTTCATACGTGAAAATCCTCTTTTAATACTACTATATAGTGTGAAAAAACATTTCACTAATAAATGTATTAATCCTAGCCAGCATAATGCGCCATCCCATTATACCGACGTAATCCATCCAGTAACCAGTAGGCTATACAATCAAAATCGTACGGGCTCATAGTGGAGATTGAGTTTCCAACATGATGGTTCCTAGTACGAAAGATCATTCGTGGGCTCACAAACTTTCTTGCGCACATCATCTCAGTACTCGTGGATAACATCTAGACTCAGACTCTATTATACCAACCCACCATACATGAATCATAGTACCCAACAAATAACATCCCAGACTAGGGACTTTGTAGTACCCTTTCATCATCACATCCAGGTGCACCGAACATACGAAATAAGTATAGATTTCTGACCACCAGTTTACCATCAATCCGGGGTGAGAGGCTCGTCGAGGTCACGATATACACAAAGCTACGCTTCAATAATCCATGCTTTGATCATCCATTGCTCATCACCTAACTTAAGTATGACACATTGTCCATTCACAAACGTATCAACGATTTCTATTAATATATAACCTCTGAGCTCATACATCTCAGAGAAGGATGTTAAGCTGAGAGAATAAACTCTCCGCTACCAAGAAGATATATATTAATAGAAATTAGTGCTATGCAGTAAATTACAAAGTCAGACACACAATCCATACATGTCTATCATGGTTCTGAATGGAAGATCCTACGAAATTTCCAAATACATCTAGATTTCATGCTGCTTATAACCTCATATTGGTTGTACGAACTAATCTGAGACATCGGTAGTCAATCCAAATGCTTTGAAAGATTTCAGGTCATCACTCGTCGTTTCTAAGTCTTCAATTGCTTTGAAACGTCGTATTATTACTTGGAATGATTTCAGACTTATATCTGATCCCAGATTTTCTAAGTAATAAGCGTTCTTTAAAAATCATAGCTATGGACTACACCGATTTTCAATTCAAATCTCCTTTCCAAATGTTATTAATTCATTTCAAATTCAGGTTGGATTCATTCCAATTATAGTTTATATACCCTGTAACGACCTGCCTTTTTGCCCGATTCTCTCCGGTAAATAAATCAACTTAAATTGTTCATAAAGACAGATGGTTATGGGCACTAACATTTTTGTATAGAAATAACAGAATTTTTCATTTTATTTCAAAATTTTACATCAGAGTTACAAGGAATCATATTACAATATAAGCTCAGCTGAAAAACAAATATGATATCAACGGAAGAAGTATAAGCCAAATGTAACTCTAGCTCCAAATCCGAATCCAGCTTTGAAGACTAAACCTGCAATCTAAACTACTAGCTGCCCATGCAAAATTTACACCCGAAGTTTATGTGTCAGAACAATAAACTCCAGGTCAGTTGTGGGATTGGAGTGAGAACTCAAAACAGTTGTTATTTTGGGTTTATTTTAAAGTTGGGTAATTCACTGGTCTACACCGCTAACGCGGAACGGGTTTACTCCGTGTGAATACCCGTGCACAAAAATTCGCAATGACTTTGAAAAATGAAACTATTTCGAAATGTAACTTATGATTAGAGTTCTAAGTATATTATTGGATGTCGAGATTGGACTATCAAGTATGTAAGGCCACTGCAGAAAAGAGGAAAAATAATACCCATAATGGGATAATGAATGACAAATTTGTTTATTCATGTACTTAACAAAATATTTTAACACCTTCTTACTTTCCCTTTTTTCACTGACACAAGGAACAAAAATGGAAACACTTCACCATGGATCCATGCTTCCTGTAAACAAAATTTTCTTTTCTTTCTCTATAACGTCCCAGATTTTTCGGTTATTTAAATTAGAATATTTAAATCTATTTTATATTATATTGGAAATATAATGGATTTTTATATCGAATTTATTTTATAAAATGGAGTTCGAATATATATAATTTAATTTTATTAAAAACGAACCCGAAACGCCGCGGCAGCTCGTAATTTTCGATTTGAATTTTAATTGAATATACAGGATCCGATATAAGTCAAAATTCTATGAAATAAGAACCGTTTGAACCGATTTGATTATATCTTTCTAACAGAAGAGTAAAATGAAATATTCAACTTATAGATTGCAGGATATGTCTAATTAAAATTCCTGAATAATCGCTATGGAATTTCGTTAATAAACAATAGCGTTTATTTAACAAATATAAAGATATTTCTATATATTTGGATTTCGTTTTAAACTGAATATCGAGTTTAAAATATATATATTGGTTATTCCGATTGGATAAATACGATAATAATAATTTATTATTTATTTAAATAAGATTTGTTTTGAATTTAAAGTTATTCTATCGATATTTCAGGCCTTAAAAATAGTTTTGAAACGAGTTTTATTGGAATACATATAATTAATTATTGCTATATTTACAGTTTGAAGCCAATCAGAGTTGTTTTGTCGGTAGACGAAATTTAAAGGTGAACCGATGGATAATTTGCAATCTAAATAGCACCGTTTTTACACACAGCGACTTTTTCTAACGAAATTAGCTTCATTAGGACTGTAACGTCAAACCATACTACGAGGTCCAATTTCGTAATTTTTGAAGTTAATGGGTATTGGTGCGAATTTAAGGGTCCGTGTTACATCATTGTACTATTAATTAAATAAAAGTCTCGAGACCACCCTGTTTTGTTTTATCTGCAAACCCAAAATATCTCTGTCGCAACCATGTGAACATCTCTCCAGTATATATAAAAACGCACTGCACAGTATAGGCTGTACTGAATCTAACAATCATATTGCATATGATTTATTTGCCAAGCTATCCATTTTGCTCCAGAAAATCAAACTCAATGCTCAAGCCGACCTATCGTATGCTTTGTATTTTCATCTTAAGCCATCTGAATAGTAACCCTACGTGTGAGACAGAGACCATTCCCTCCTTCACTAGGTTTTAACGCCGTCATGTTTCTTTTCAGCAAGCCAAATCGCAACTGCCATATGAAGTGATAACTCATGCTTGCTGAGCTACCCGCAGACCTATTGTGATGGATATCAGAATGGACATCATTCCTATCTTTAACTGCTCGCTTATAAATACATGACCCTGCTAACTCTGCCTTCAATTCCTTTTCAAAAACAAAGACTCTTTCCTTTTCTAAAATGAGAAACACGAAAGTCATGTTTTGTTAAACTAGAAACTTCCCACTCAACCAGTAAACGTGTGAGCAATAGTCTTTTACAGGGGAGCTTTTGCCTTCCTATTTCGTAAAAATAATAATATAATAAGAGTATCGGTTGCACTGTGTAATACTGGGAACAAAAGAGGTGGGGAAGTATATGCGAGCTGAAGCAGGAAAGTGGTGGAGTTCTGAATTTCTATGTGAACTGGCGATGGGTGGATCAAAGAAATGGCGGTTTTCATGTGAAAGGGAAGAGAAACAACAGTTGGCGTGAACAGTAGAGAAGTGTGTAAGAAATATTATTAAATGGGGAGATGGTACTGTAAAAGAAGTCGGGGAGCGAGGCTACGTTGATGGAGGCGTGAAGCAATAGGAAAAGGAAGTAAAAGAAGAAATGGCACATGCTGTGGGATGAAAGAATTTTGTAGTGGAGAGAGAAACAATAAACATGGAAGAAGGTTGGGCTGCTTGAAACGTGGTGATGCTGGCAGTAGGGTAGGAGTAGTTGGCAGTATGGGGGGGAGTAATATGTACAGGGGTTCGAAATATAATAAACAGAGAATGAAGTTTTCGTGAGTGAAGGGGAGTAATGCCGCAACCCTTTGCTGGGCAGAATATAGGTATACAGGGAGGAAAGCACAAATATTGTTACTAGAAGTGAAATGAATAAGTAAGGAGGTGGAAGGGGCTATGTTGCGTGAGGGACAACAGTGGGAGCAAGAATAGCTATAGTAGAAGTCGGTGAAATGAGAAAGATAACAGGCGTTGGGCTCGTTCAGAAGTCTGGTTGGGCTGGTTCAAGTGCAAACAAAAGAAGTTTGTCTGTGTTTTATCTCAAGAGGGAATGAGCAGTTGTTGCACAATGAATAACAAAAGTTCAAAGTTAATTGGCCCGCTAGAAGAAGCAGCAGTTGAAGCGCGAGAACAAAGTATGGTATGGCGATTGTTATAATTCGTAAGCACTAATTAAACATAACTTGGGTAGAAATTATTATTTAGATTAATATATATACGGAAACGAAATTTAAAATTTTAAGTTAATATATACAGGATTAAGGTATTAATAATATTAATTTTAAATACCGAATATTGTATTAAATCTAGAGCTCTGCCATAAAGTAACGGAATCGGATGAAGAAAAGGTGTCAGAGGCCTGTCTACGATCACAGCACGATGGAGTTGATTTGGTCAGAGTTGGTTGCCATGGAAAATTTTAATTAAATTAAAAGCCATTTTGATTTAATTAACAAACTGTTTCAGCGATGGATCAATCCAAGGTGAGTTTAGCTTACTCAGTTTATCCCGTTTATATTTTATATAAGCTGGGTTTTTGCCTTGTGTGCAATGTTGCTGACGGTTGATGATTTAATGATTGGTTGTATAAATACTGAATATTTTTAATATAAGTTGATTAAATTAAATGGTGTTTAATTTAATCAAATTAAATCGTTATTTTAACGAATAGATTCCAACAAGGTAATTTACCTTGTTGGTTTCGTTTGTAATAATATAAACGTATTAAATAAATAGTTGGATGTTTAAATGGACGTTATAAATTGATTATTGACTGTTATGAGTTAAATTGTTTACTTTTGTTTACCGTAATAAATATAAATTTTCGTATTAAATTTGAGGTAACCCATTTTGATGCAGGGAAGGACAGGTTGGAGGAATCCAACCGAATTCCTCAAATATATTATTTATATTCATATTATATTATATATGAACTGTTAACCAGTATGATTAAATGAGTGATTTATCATTGAATTAAAATTCAACATTTGTTTACTATTTACCAATGGATGATATTGGTTGAGTAGTTGGAAATGGTTGGCCTAAATTAAATCATTTTATGAACGTTGATTTACAGTCAGGTAAATCGATAGAAATAATTAAGATTATAAGAATTTATTTTATAACCAAAACAGATTTTGAAATCTATAAAATCTATTTTATATAGATTATTTGAATAAAGGTTTGTTAAAAGAAATAAATAATTATTTTTATTCTATAACTATTAACTAAATATATGAAGCGAATTCTTAAGATAATGAGCTTTACAAGTAATGAGCAGAAATTAACCAAATGGTTAAGGGTTGAATCGATTATTTCAAATAACAATTAGTCGCGATTATTTAATTAAATTGTTAATTAAATTAAAGGGAATTATTTAAAGTAACTAAAAGCAATGACTGATGGAATTAGTTAACAGATTAACCTTGTTTTAAGTTGATCACGTCAACTGTTTTAAACCAAAATAGATTATGAAATAAATTATTTAATCATTACTTATGTTTATAACCGATTATTGTTTTAATTATCTGAAAGGAAGATTAATTATTAATGTTGGAGTAAACTAATTGATATCTAAAATTTTGACATTGGTTATTATTGTTTTAATTATAATCGAAGTGATAAATTGTGAAGGTAAACCCTTTTAATGGAAGTTTATGAAGTGAAAAGAATGAAGTGGAGGTTAAAGGAATTCGTAAATGAAATTATATTTAATATGAACCCCCATTAAGAATTCTGTTGGTCGGATTTAAAAAAATCCAAATTAGGCACTTATAAAGGCAAATTATGAATGGGTTAATGTTATAAGAGTCGTAACAAGTTCAAAATGGGATTTGCAATCTGAAGGAGGTTAAAGGGAGTATAAAAGCCTAAAGACAGGGAAATAAGAATGTCTTAAAATTTAGAACGTGTGATTTTGGAATTGTAAAAGAATTTTCAAAAGAGAATAGAAGGAGTTAAAGGCTATGTTTAAAATCATATAGTAAGTAGAAGTGTTGTGATATTTATTAAAATGAAATTTTGTTATTAAACTTCTATCTATTCCAAAGATAAGAATGTTGTCGTCTCAAGGTCTGAGAGGTAATTAAAATACCCCAACTTGTAACGGCCTCATGACTATGCAAGCGAGATATTAGTTTTGTAACGAGGGTAGTTGAGAGAGTTTAAATAATATTTCCATGAAGGATTTTATGTAATATAATTCGAAGAATTACAAGCTTAGTGATTTGGAAATTAAGATTTGAAAAGCGATATTCCAAATGTTGGAAGATTTAGAAATTTAATTTAAAAATGTTTAACTAAAGAGGCCAAGTGATGCTGAGTACTAACATTGTGAATTCATTTACTTTTATGTATGATGGTTGTTTATTTTGATAGTTAAATCACTGACTATCAAAATCTGGCTAAATCGATTGTTGGTACGGAAAGACCGGGATTGGATTTATATTCGAAAACCATTCCGACCAGCAAATATGTTAACGTTGAAGATATTCAAAAGCTGATTGAGATGGAGCAATTGAAGACCGTGGATCTTCCTAAGTGGAAGGATTGCTGTTGAATTTCTCTGACTTGCCACTTGAGATTTTCTGACGTGATTCAGTAGTGGTTGAGATTTTGCGGATTGCAAGGACTTATCGCTACTGATCCTTTGGATGTGGTAGGAGAGTGCCTTCGGTTCATCTTGCTCCTGGATGACTTGTATGGACAGGTGTTTGACAGAGTATTCCTAAAAACCACGTCCGTTGATTTATACAAATATACTAAGTTGGCGGCAAAGAATGGCAGTTCTTTTAAACCTAGAGTATATTTATGGACTTCAATTAGTGATTTGACGGATCTGACGATGTGGAATTCAAAGTGAATGACAACCATATGACCAAAAGATAGTTATAACCTCAAGGCTCATCAACCAGGAAATGAAAAAAATCGGGCAGGAAGAATGATTATGTGGGTCACTCCCATTAGGGTGTATAATCGCCTATCTAGAGAGATTCTTTTTGCTTCTTTAATCTATATTCAATGCTGTCCCTTTTCAGGAAACGGTGGGTAGCTCCCAACCATTGGTGATATACATTCGATACACTCAAGCGAAATGAGTGGTCGGTCATGTGTGGGCCGGATTGCAAGACATTCTTGTTGAATCCAGTTTATTCCCCTGTAGAGAAACCACTATCAACAGGTGGTTCCATACCTTGTCATAGTACGAATCCGATCTCCAATAAGTGGCTGCGGTTTTGATTGTATACAATGTATGTAGAGCATGAGATGCAAGCGTTCTGCTAGATTGCTAATTATTTGTATTTAGACACTATCATAATATCAGAATATATATATATATATGTTTTCAAAATATTTTGGGTTATAGTAAGGTAAAAATTGTCTGCATTTATGTGTGGACTGGTCTTACTATTATCCTTTTCTTTCAAAAGGGTTTTTAACTTTAAAAATCAAATTGGATGTTATAAACTTAGCGCGTTTTTCTCACTCTGGTTCATCAGACTGACAGGATATTTGTAATACTCGAGTTAGACCGGGTTTTACACGTTCAAGTTATTGGATAATATGAAGTTCAGAAGACATGCTGGAGGAGTACAGACGTATGATTTTATCTAGTATATTCCGCTGTCTGTTGTATTTGAGGATAGTTTGTTATAACTGTCCAGATTTGTTTGTTGTACTATGATATATGTAAGTATATTACTTCAAGTTTTCAATAAAGTTATTTATGTATTATATTTTGTTTCACTACGATGTGAGACTCTGTATGGTGTTGGTTCTCCTTATTCTTCTATTCTAACATTTCTTCTTTTCTTTCTCACCCTCTAATTTCTTTCTTTTAACGTTCTGGATTTTCGGTACTCAAGTTTGGACATGGGATGTATTTGTGTTGAAAATTTGAGCATCGAATTTTCTGGTTCGTTATAGTGGTATCAGAGCTATTGGTTGAGTAGTAATCTTGGCTCTGTGGCATAACTCGATAGGGATAGGGTTTGTAATGCCCAAAACTGAGTTTGAGTGTATAGGAGAGAGCGTATTTGTAAATTTTATATAAAATGTTTTGTATTGTTTTGATTGATTGGTTCAAGTGTTGGGAAACCGTATTGAACTGACAGTTGACACAATATTGTTTTATAAAACGGGTAAATGAAATAATTCTGCCCATATTATATTTTTATAGAATAAGGAAATAATTTTCTTAAATTATAATAATATTGGTTGTTTGGTTGTTCTGCTTGATTTGATTGGAATTCAAATTGAATTTTGAATTTGAATTGAACTGGTTGGAAACCAATTGGTTAATTGAATATTGGAATAATACTTAACCTTGTTAAGTGGACTCAATGATATAAATTTTGGACTTGGAAATCGAATAGAAAATGGAAATTAATGGGATATAAATCGTCAATATATGAAAGCAATGCAGATCAGCAAGTACCCATGTTAAATATAATTCAAATGATTTGAATGTTTGTTATTGGATGTTGGATTGGGTCGAAAAAAATTCATCAAACAGGTATATAAATAAGTTAAATGAATTGAACATAAGATCCAAGTAAAATAAACTCGTTTTGTTGTGAATTGTTTGATGTTAGTTGGGTAAATTAAATTCAACAATGAGTTAATGAAGAAGTTAAATAAATTAAAACTAAATCCTAGTATAATGAATTGGAAATAAAATTGGTTGTGAAGTGGAAACTGAATTATTTAAACCTGCATTTGTTATTTGCATTGTAAATTAAGTCAAGTGCAGATTCCAGAAGGATATGGAGTGATTTGGTTACAGAGATTGAAGTATAGATTGGAAAACGAAGAGCTGTTAAGTTGATTTGCTTTGGAATTGGAATTGAGTATGCCCGACAAATAGGTAAACCTTAATAATATTGGTTGGTGATTGATTTTATACCCCTAAGTTGGGTTAGCCGTTTGGCTCTTGTTTTCATTTATCGATATTATGCCTAGAGTGGCAGTTGTAATTGCACCGATAAAATCACGCAGAGGAGGTGCTGGTGAAATTTTCGAAAAGTTTAAAGAATCTGAATTTGTTTTGATGATAGTTCAAAAATATTATTTTAAAATAATTGGTTCAGAGCATTTTTCTAACTTTGCAATTTCGGGGACGAAACTCTTTTAAGGGGGAAGAATATAACGTCCTAGATTTTTAAATTCTTTTAAGGGGGAAGAATGTAACGTCCCAGATTTTTCAGTTATCTTAATTGGAATATTTCAATCTGTTTTATATTATATTGGAAATATAATGGATTTTTTTATTGAATTTATTTTATAAAATGGAGTTCGAATATATATAATTTATAATATAATTAAAAACGAACCCGAAACGCCGTAGTATCTCGTAATTTTCGATTTGAATTTTAACTAAATATACATGATTCGATATAAGTCAAAATTTTGTGAAACAAGAACCGATTTGATTATATCTTTATGACGGAAGAGTAAAATGAAAATTTCAACTTATAGAATGCAGGGTATGTCCAATTCGAATTTATGAATAATTACTATGGAATTTCGTTAATAAATAATAGCATTTATTTAATAAATATAAAGAGATTTCTATATATTTGGATTTCGTTTTAAACTGAATATATGAATATTGAGTTTAAAATATTTATTGGTTATTCCATTTGGATAAATACGATAATAATAATTTATTATTTATTTAAATAATATTTGTTTTGAATTTTAAGATATTTTATCGATATTTCAGGCCTTAAAAAATAGTTTTCTTTCCAAACAATCTTCGTTTTCGACGAAACGAGTTTTGTTGGTATACATATAATTAATTATTGCTATATTTACAGTTTGAAGCCAATCGAAGTTGTTTTGTCGGTAGACAAAATTTAAAGGTGAACCGATGGATAATTTGCAATCTAAATAGCACAGTTTTTGCAAATGGAGACCGTTTTTAACTAAATTAGTTTCATTAGGACTGTAACGTCAAATCATACTATGACGTCCAATTTCATAATTTTTTGAAGTTAATGGGTACTGGTGCGAATTTAAGGGTCAGTATTACATCATTGTACTGTTAATTAAATAAAAGTCTCGAGACCACCCTGTTCTGTTTTATCTGCAAAACAAAAATATCTCTGATGCAACCATGTGAACATCTCTCCAGTATATATAAAAACGCACTGCACAGTATAGGCTGCACTGAATCTACAATCCTATTGCACATGCTTTCTTTGCTAAGCTATCCATTTCGCTCCAAAAAAGCAAACTCAATGCTCAAGCCGAGTTATCGTATGCTTTGTATTTTCATCTCAATCCATCTGAACAACAACCCTACGTGTGAGACGGAGACCATTCTCTCCTTCACCAGTTGTTAACACCGTCATGTTTCTTTTCAGTAAGCTAAATCGCAGCTACCATATGAAGTGATAACTCGTGCTTGCTGAGCTACCCGCAGACCTGCGGTGATGGACATCAACATGGACATCGTTCCTATCTTTAACTGCTCGCTTATAAATACACGACCCTGCTAACTCTTCCTTCAATTCCTTTTCGAAAACAAAGACTCTTTCCTCTGCTAAAATGAGAAACACGCAAGTCATGTTTTGTTAAACCAAAAACTTCGCACTCAACCAATAAACGTGTGAGCAATAGTGTTTTACAGGGGAGATTTTGTCTTCCTATTTCGTAAAAATAATAATATAATAAGAGTATCGGTTGCACTGTGTAATACTGGGAACAAAAGAGGTGGGGAAGTATATGCGAGCTGAAGTAGGAAAGTGGAGGAGTTCTGAATTTTTGTGCGAACTGGCGATGGGTGGATCAAAGAAATGGTGGTTTTCATGTAAAAGGGAGGAGAAATAGCAGTTGATGTGAACAGTAGAGAAGTGTGTAAGAAATATTATTAAATGGGGATATGGTACTGTAAAAGAAGTGGGGGAGCGAGGCTATGTTGATGGAGGTGTGAAGCAACAGGAAAAGGAAATAAAAGAAGAAATGGTACATGCTGTGGGATGAAAGAATTATGTAGTGGAGAGAGCAACAATAAACATGGAAGAAGGCTGGGCTGTTTGAAACGTGGTTACGCTGACCGTAGGGTAGGAGGAGTTGGCAGTATGGGCGGGAGTAATATGTATAGGGGTTCGAAATATAATCAACAGGTAATGAAGTTTTCGTGAGTGAAGGGGAGTAATGATGCAACCCTTTTGTTGTGCAGAATATAGGTATATGGGGAGGGAAGCACGGAAATTCTTACTAGAAGTGAAGTGAATAAGTAAGGAGGTGGAAGGGGTTGTGTTCAGGGCCAACCCTGAAGGATTGGTGGTCTAAGGCCAAAAAAAAAAAAAAAACTGAGGCCCTACATTACAAATAAAAAACCTGGGGGGAAACAACAGTAAACATAAGTAAAAACATGCTCAAAGCAAAGTAACATTGCTAAACATAAGTTAAAACATGTTCAAACACATTAGAATAATTGCACAAGTTGTAATTACATAGATACAAAATGATATGGTTATGATTACATAGATAAGAAACAAAATACTTTTACATTAGAACTTGCTTCCAATGCTCCTTTTCTCTACTAATTTGCGATTGTGCACTTTTGTCAATTGTTTCATTCTTTTCAAATCTAATTTCTAATTCGGTCCACTTCTCCATACTAATGATATGCTCAACAATAGATTCATATGCTTTGAGCTTTTCGCCAATATTTTTCCAATCATTTACTCCTTCATTTGCCAATTGAAACATCATTCCATCTTTTTTGAATAACTTGCAACAAAAACAAAACACTTTTATCTAAAGCTTTAGAGTAGATTAGCCATTTTCTATCATGTTTCTCTCCATTTGATAATTGTTTAAAATATTGTGTGGCACAGAAACGTCAATTTGATATATCTTTAGGAAAGTCGATATTATTGTCTCTTGTAGGACCTCTTTGAACAATTAAATCTCTTAATTGGTGATTCATGTTTTCCCAATTTATCGAATCACTAACATCTAAAGAAAATGGTATGAAATCCATAACGGTGTCTTTAGCCTTGGTCTCATTTTGTGGTTGAACAATCTCATTCTCATTTGCCAAAACCTCATTAACTTCAACCTCATTCATCACATTCTCATTTACTTCAACCTCAACTTCCAATTGTTTTTTGCTAAAAAACTTATTAAGTGATCCAGCTTGTTTTTTAGTATCATTTTCAATCACAAGTTTCCTTTGTCTTTTTGAAGCACCAGACTCAAAGTTTCTATTAGACATGATATGATGATAATTTAAAGATGATGAAGTTGAATAAGAAACCTGCAAATATGGTAAAATTAAAATTCAATTTAATTACATGATAAAACCTAATTAACATATCAATTACCAAATTAAATGAATCAATTACCCAACCAATAACCAAATAATTTACTAAATCAAATGAATAATTACCAAATCAAAAGAACCAATTACATGATAAAACCTGCAAATATGTTTTTCCTTCTCTACGGTATCACTCAAAATCAAATGAATCAATTTCCAAATCAAAAAATAATAAAACCTAATTAACAAACATCAATTAACTATTTAATTCAAATCAATCATCAAACCATTCTCTGTTATTTTCGAACTGATTTTTAGCTTTTTACAGAATAAACCTAATTTAATCAACCTATCATTTTGTTCGAATTAGTTAGAGGATTAATAAATCATACCTGGTAAATTGGTAATACAGTGATTTGGGAAGAACAGAAGAACTCGAACTCGATCGGCTGGGGAGGCTTCGTGAATCGCGGTTTGAAGAAGGGGCTCAGTATTCTTCTGTGATGAAGGACTGAAGCAGTAAATCAGTTTTTGAAGAGCAGAACTGAGAAATCGTTCTTCTTTGATGTGACAGTGGGTTGTTTTTGTCTTACTTGGTAGGCTGCAGTTTTTTTTTTGAAAATAAAGCCCCTTATAATTTCGAGGCCCTAGGCACTGGCCTGGTGTGGCTAGGTGCAAGGTTGGGCCTGGCTGTATTGTGTGAGGGACAATAGTGGGAGCAAGAATAACTACAGTAGAAGTCGGTGAAATGGGAAAGATAACAGTCGTTGGGATCGTTCAAAACTCTGATTGGGTCGGTTCAAGTGCAAACAAAAGAAGTCGGCTTGTGTTTTATCTTAAGCGGGAATGAGCTGTTGTTGCACAACGAATAACAAAAGGTCAAAGTTAATTGGCCCGCTAGAAGAAGCAGTAGTTGAAGTGCGAGAACAAAGTAAGGTATGACGACTGTTATAATTCG
Source organism: Allium sativum (assembly GCA_030737875.1). NCBI lineage: Eukaryota > Viridiplantae > Streptophyta > Magnoliopsida > Asparagales > Amaryllidaceae > Allium > Allium sativum. Next base: position 159,606,712 of record CM060912.1, read on the forward strand.
TAACCACTAATTAAATATAACTAGGGTAGAAATTATTATTTAGAATAATATATATGGAAACGAAATTTAAAATTTAAAATTAATATATACAAGATTAAGGTATTAATAATATTAATTTGAAATACCTAACATTGTATTAATTTTACAACTCTGCCATGCAATAACGGAATCAGACGAACAAGTGGTGTCAGAGGCCTGTCTACAATCACAACAAGATGAAGCTGATTTGGTCAGAGTTGGTTGCTACGGGAAATTTTAATTAAATTAAATGCCAGTTTGATTTAATTAACAAACTGTTTCAGCGATGGATCAATCCAAGGTGAGTTTAGCTCACTCAATTTATCCCGTTTATATTTTATATAAGTTGGGTTTTTGCTTTGTGTGCAATGTTGGTGATGGTTGATGATTTATTTACTAGTTGTATAAATACTGAATATTTTTAATATAAGTTGATTAAATTAAATGATATTTAATTTAATCGAATTTAATCGTTATTTTAACGATTGGATTCCGACGAGGTAACTTACCTTGTTGGTTACGTTTATAATAATATAAACATATTAAATAAATAATTAGATGTTTGAATGGACGTTATAAATTGATTATTGACTGTTATGAGTTAAATTGTTTACTTTTGTTTACCGTAATAAATATATATATTCGTATTAAATTAGAGGTAACCCATTTTGATGCAGGGAAGGACAGGTTGGAGGAATCCAACCGGATTCCTCAAATATATTGTTTATATTCATATTATATTATATATGAACTGTTAACCAGTATGATTAAATGATTGAGTTATCGTTGAATTAAAATTCAACATTTGTTTATTATTTACCAGTGGATGATATTGGTTTTGTAGTTGACAACAGTTGGCCTAAATTAAATCATTTTATGAACATTGATTTACAGCTAGGTAAATCAATAGAAATAATTAAGGTTATAATAATTTATTTTATAACCAAAATGGATTTTGAAATCTATTTTATATAGATTATTTGAAAAAAGGTTTGTTAAAAGAAATAAATAATTTTTTTATTCTGTAATTATTAACTAAATATATAAAGCGAATTCTTAAGATAATGAGTTTTACAAGTAATGAGCAGAAATTAACCAAATGGTTAAGGATTAAATCAATTATTTCAAATAAAATTAGTCGCGATTATTTAATTAAAATATTAATTAAATTAAAGGGAATTATTTAAAGTAACTAAAAGCAATGACTAATGGAATTAGTTAATGGATTAACCTTGTTTTAAGTTGACCACGTCAGCTGTTTAAAACCAAGATAGATTATGAAATAAATTATTTACTCATTAATTATGTTTATAACCGATTATTGTTTTAATTATCTGAAAGGAAGATTAATTATTAATGTTGGAGTAAACTAACTGATTTCTAAAATGTTGGCATTGGTTATTGTTGTTTTAATTATAATCGATAAATCGTGAAGCTAAACCCTTTTAGTGGAAGTTTATAAAGTGAAAAGCCTTAAGTGGGGGTTAAAGGAATTCGTAAATAAAATTATATTTAATATGAACCCCCATTAATAATTCTATTAGTCGGATTTAAAAACAATAATCCAATTTAGGCATTTATAAAGGCAAATTATGAATGAGTTAATGTCATAAGAGGCATAACAACTTCAAAATGGGATTTGCAATCTGAAGGAGGTTAAAGTGAGTTTAAAAGCCTAAAGACAAGGAAATAAGAATGTCTTAAAATTTAGAAAGCATGATTTTGGAATTGTAAAAGAGTTTTCAAAAGAGAATAGAAGGAGTTAAAGGCCATGTTTAAAATCATATAGTAAGTAGAAGTGTTGTGATATTTATTAAAATGAGATTTCGTTAATAAACTTCTATCTATCCCGAAGATAACAATGTTGTCGTCTCAATGTCTGAGAGGTAATCAAAATACCCCAACTTGTAACGACCTCATGACTATCCAAGGGAGATATTAGTTTAGTAACAAGGGTAATTGACAGAGTTTAAATAATATTTCCGTGAAGGATTTTATAAACTATAATTCAAAGAATTACAAGTTGAGTGATTTGGAAATTAAGATTTGAAAAGCAATATTCCATATGTGGGAAGATTTAGAAATTTGATTTACAACTGTTTAGCTAAAGACGCCAAGTGATGCTGAGTACTGAACTTGTGAATTAGTTTACTTTTATGGATGATGGTTGCTTATTTTGATAGTTAAATCACCGACTATCAAAATCTGGCTAAACCGATTGTTAGTGCGGAAAGACCGGGATCATATTTATATTCGAAAACCATTCCGACTAGCAAATATGTTAACATTGAAGATATTCAGAAGATGATCGAGATGGAGCAATTGTAGACCATGGATCTTCATAAGTGGAAGGATTGCTGTCGGATTTCTCTGACTTGCAACCAGAGATTTTCTGACGTGATTCAGTCATGGTTGAGATTTTGCGGATTGCAAGGACTTATCTCTACTGATCCTTTGGATGCAGTAGGAGGGTGCCTTCGGTTCATCTTGTTCCTGGATGACATGTATGGACGAGTGTTTGACAGAGTATTTCCTAAAAACCACGTACATTGATTTTTACAAATATACCAAGTTAGTGGCAAAGAATGGTCGTTCTTTTAAACCCAGAGTATATTTATGGACGTCAATGAGTGATTTGACAGATCGGACGATGTGGCATTCAATGTGAATGACAGCAAGATGACCAAAAGATAGTTATAACCTCAAGCCTCATCAACTGGGAAGTGACAAAAACCGGGCAGGCAACATGGCTATGTGGGTCGCTCCCTTTAGTGTGTATAATCACCTATCTAGAGAAATTCCTTTTTCTTCTTTAATCTATATTCGATGTTATCCCTTTTCAGGAAACAGTGGGTAGCTCCCAACCGTTGGTGATATACATTCGATACACTCAAGCGAAATGAGTGGTCAGTCATGTGTGGGCTGGGTTGTAAGACGTTCTTGTTGATTCCAGTGTATTCCCATCTAGAGATGCACTATCGGCAGGTGGTTCCCTACCTTGTCATAGTCGGAATCCAATCTCCAATAAGTGCTCGCGGTTTTGATTGTAGACTATATATGTGGAGCGTGAGATGAAAGCATTCTGCTAGGTTGCTAATTATTTGTATTTAGACACTATTATAATATCAGAATATATATATATATATATATATGATTTCAAAATGTTTTGGGTTATTGTAAGGTAAAAACCATCTGTGTTTTTGTGTGGACTGGTCTTACTATTTTCCTTTTCTTTCAAAAGGATTTTTGACTTTAAAAATCAAAATGGATGTTATAAACTTCGCGAGTTTTCTCACTTTGGTTCACCAGACTGACCTGGTATTTGTAATGCTCGGGTTAGAGTGATGACCCTAAACTCCCATGCCACGGAAGCAAGGATAATCTTTGGAATATAACACATAAACAATAATAGCAGAACAGAAATATATCATTACACCAGATAATGTACAATAAATTACACTGGAACTAATATAATCATAAGAGTTACATAGTATAACAAGATCATACTTAGTACAAAATACAGTTTTAGTTTTATATAAAATGTTTGCTGCGGAATCAAACATAATATACATAAAAAAGTATGCACAGCATAATAAAAATGATAGAATCCATCTTCATCTCCATAGCTATCCAGAATGAGCCTGCTAAAACCTGAATACAAGACTGCCTGTGTAGAAAATAGGGGCGCCCGAGTTTGCAAGTGAAACAAACTACGAGTCAGTCATGGGATTGGTATGAATCTTACTTAATCTATTTAACAATAAGGCCAATCACAGGACCACGCCACTAACGCGGAACGGGTTTACTCCATTGGATTGCCAGTTCGTAAATAAAGCAAATCATTTAAACAACGCAATGCTTTTTTTTAGAAAATGAAACCATTATAGGACTCAGGTCCCATCACACAATGCAACGCAAGCCGAAGGATAGAGTTTTACCTTATAATGGCCAAAATATGCTTGATACATATAAATCAAAATCATTTGATATTATTACTAGTGGATCTTTGTTTCAAAAACAATTTCAATCATAATGTATCAATCATAGACGACATAGGTACCATATATCATGTCGCCATATATAGGTTTACAATCAAAACCGCACATGTTGTATTGGAAGTTTGATTTCCATCATGAACCAAGGCAAGGGATCGTCCTTACCGACTTTGATATGCTCTAGCCCATGTCTCAGGACCCATACTCAGGTGGGTCCTTGGATCGTCAGGGCCGGTCCACAAGAAGTGGATTAAAATGCCTGAACAATATGTTTCCCCGCCCTATGGGGCGTAAACTGGTCATATATCGACCAAACCATCCATCGGCACCGTAGTGAATGATATAACCAAGGAGCCTCGCTTTCAATCATCCATATAAGTAAAAATTTATGGGCTCTACACCATGACACCACTCCTAGCTAGAAGGAAACACATGTCCTCCCTGAAGTCCTCTCCCGTTTCTTGTTCATACCCGGGGTGTGAGGCTCGCGAATTAACGCCATACACAAAGCTATGCTATATTAAAGTCGTGCTTTGATCATCAACCATAAGACTCTGCTTTTCAACAAAAGCCCTGATCACTGCATCTCAGCATGCCACATTGACATTCCATGCCATGCGACTGATGCCTATCGATATATAACCTCTGAGCTCTTACATCTCAGAGAAGGGTGTTAAGCAAGAGAATAAATTCTCCGCCATCAAACAGATATTTACTTAATAGAGACCAATCAACACAGAACTGGTTATAAGGGTCATTTGGGAGAAAGGTGTCCAATGGCGCGTTCCATCTGACTCATGTGCGTGCATGGGTCCGCCTTCTCGGGAAGATAAGATGCTGTGGCATCAGTGGATATAAATGTGCATCTTGGAAATAATGGGGTTGCCATTTTAGGAAGTGATACATCCTACTGTGGGGCCAACACGGGTATCTACGGGTTAGGGAGCCGATTGATTGGGGTAGTAATTAGGGTACATCTAGTCTCGCCTGTTTTGGAGCCCGTTATTATCATAAGGGGTAACACCCGTCAGTTCTGTTGGGCTACCGGTTATTGTATGGGGTAAAACCTCTCGCTAGAAGTACACCTAAGTTTACCATCTTGTACTTTTTGGGATCATCTTGTTTCGATTATACTAGTATTGGTGTAAGGAAAAGTATTAGATAAGCGCTATACATATATGTTCCATTCGGTTTATCCTGTTTACCTTGTCATACCTGCCTCATATGTTGTTATATCTCTTATCCATTTTATATGTCTATCATAATGCTTTTACTTATTTATATGCTAAAAATAACTGGACTAGCCAGACTTATGTCTGACCTATTTTGTTTCCTCTTCTTTCTCTTTTGTTTTCCCCTCTAGGTTCTTAGGGTGGGAATACTCAAGCTTGATCAGTATTCCTCTTTTCTGCTTTGAGCTTCTTAGATGTACTGTTTGATTTCATATCTTCTCTACTATGGCTATGTTTTGGGGATTATGCTCTTTTTATGTTTATTGTACTCTTATGATTTTAGTACAAGACAAAATTTTTAAGTTGATGTACTGGGTTTTATGTATTTTATACCTATGATTTAGATATGTTTTGAACCATGATGTTTTTTTCTTAATAAAGCTTTAAATTCCGCTGTTATTTTATGCTTGTCTTGTAGTGTTTCTGTTTACCTATAACGCTTCGCGAAACTTAATGCATTCTGATAAAGAGTGACAATAAGGACGTGGGGTGTCACATTTGGTATCAGAGCTGAAGGTTACCAGATTGGATAAAAGATTTTGAAAATTATTCTCAAAAAGGTTTTAAAAGAAAGCATTTTCAAAAGAAAAAATCTGTTTTGAAAAACATATTCCCTAAAGCCATATGTAATATCTTTCGATTCTCTATTTGAATCCCTTTTTCCTTTCTTTTTTAGCATGTCTAGGGAACCTAATATTCCTGAGGGCGTATAGATACTAGCTTGGTTTCGTAGGTATCTGGAGGCTACGACACCTGCCAGAAGCCAAGCAGAAGCCCCTCCCCCAGCTGCAATTGCTGTTCCTCATCCTCCCCTCCGTGAGCAGATAATTTCTCTAAGATCTACAAGGATTTCTGTGCTATGGGCAGAAAGCCATTCCGAGGAACTGAGACTTTCGTAGAAGCAAGGAATAGGCTCAAAGAGATAGAGGATTTGTTTGGAATTTTCAAAGTTGACGATCGTAGGAAGATTTAGTTAGCCTTCTGGCAGCTGAAAGATGAGGCTTCATTCTGGTGGGAGGTGAAGTAAGAGGAACGTCCAGTTAAGAAATGGGATGATTTCTGATATAGGTTTAAAATGAAGTTTCTTTCTCAAGTCGAGCAAAGTATGCAAATGGAAAGGTTTTTAGCGCTTAAGCAAGGACGTATGTCTGTGAATGAGTATGTTAATGAATTCAACCAATTGGCGAGGTTTAGCTTGGTGGTAATGAATACCCTGCACAAGAAAGCTTTGAGGTTTGCTAGAGGATTGAATGAACCCCTTCATGGGTTGGCTATGTCTCATATTCCGATGGGAGCAACTTTTGAGAAGCTCGTTGATATGGCATTAATCCACGAGGAAGATAAAGGTGAAAAGAAAGAGGCTAAGGTTGAGGAAACACAAAATAAAAAAGTATGTCCAAAGAAGGGACAACATCAACAACAAAAGAAGGGCGGAAAGAAGGACAAGGCTAAAGATAAGAGGAAATGTCATAATTGCGGATGCTAGTGTCATTTGGTCAAAACTACAAAAGAAGGAAAAATGCTTGTTTCAATTGTGGAGAGATTGGACACTTTTCTAAGGAGTGCTCGAAGGAGCAAGGAAAAGGTCAAAGAGCAGGATCTTCGGGAGGGAAGGTGCATGCTTTCGTGGCCAGTGCGCCAGATGGAGGTAAGGAAGTTTCCGTTGAAGGTTTGATTTCTCTTTCCAGTTTTCTTGTTAGAACTCTTTTTGATTTAGGCACTTCACATTCTTTTATATCTGATTCCATGGTTAAGTCTCTGCACCTTAGTACTAATATGGTTTTGGATCCCTTTGTTGTCTCAAACCCCATAGAGGGTACGGCTCATCTATCTATGATTTGTCGAGGTTTGGTAATATCTGTGTTCGGCGTCGAATTTGAATGCGACGCATATGTGCTTTGTTCATGGGCTATGGGTTGATTCTCGGGATGGATTGGCTAGCCATGTATGGTGCCATTCTGGATTATGAGAGGAGGATCGTTAGACTTTTGACTTTCCATGGGAGAACCCTCGAGATTTCTTGTGACCCTAAATGGTCTGTCATGGTTAGTTTCCTAGAGTCATTTGATGCATCTATCGATGATTTGCAATCTGTACCAAAAGTCCGTGAGTATCCTGATGTTATTGAGGAGGTTTGGAGCTTAACTCCGAGGCATGAGATCGATTTCCGTATATACTTGGTGGACACTGCAAAGCCATTTGCATTGCATGTGCCCCACATGGCTCCAAGAGAAAGGAGGGAGCTCAACAAGCAAGTAGCGAGCTACTTGAGAAAGGATTTATTAGGCGAAGCATATCTGAATGGGGTGCTCCAGTAGTATTTGCAACTAGGGAGGATGGTTCGCTTCGCTTATGTGTGGATTACAGAGAGTGGAATAAACTCACTAAAAAGAACAAGCACCCACTTCCGAGGATAGATGATCTATTTGACTAGCTTGGTGGTGCATCTGTTTTCTCCTAGTTAGACTCGGCCACGAGGTTTCATCAGTTGAGGGTGGCCGAGGATAGTATAGATAAGACCGCTTTTAGAACTCCAGATGGTTTCTTCATGTGGCTCGTCATACCTTTTGGGTTGACGAATGCACCCGCCTAATTTGTTGATCTGATGAGTAGGGTGTTTTGAGAGTTTCTAAATAAGTTCGTGGTGGTCTTTGTTGATGACATTTCGATTTTCTCGAAGAACGAGGAAGAGCATGCCTTACATTTAAGGGAGGTTCTTAAAACTTTCCGTGCGCACCAGCTTAAGGTGAAGTTCTCCAAATGTCATTTTTGGAGAAAAGAAGTGAGATTTCTAGGGCATGTGATCTCTAAAGATGGGATTGCGGTAGATCCCACGAAGGTAGTTGCAATTCAATATTGGCAGATCCCGAAGAATGCAATGGAGGTGAGGATTTTTCTTGGATTAGCGGGCTATTATAGGAAGTTCATTAAGGACTTCGCAAAGATATCAGCCCCACTCACCGGACCGACGAAGAAGAATCTGACATTTTCTTGGGATATAGATTGTGATGATGCTTTCCAACAATTGAAGAGGGCTCTGACAATAGCCCCAGTCTTGACCTAGCCCGATGGGAACAAAGTGTTCACAGTATACACTGATGCATGTGGTACATGGCTTCGTGCTGTTCAAATGCAAGAGGGAAGGATAGTATGTTATGGAGGTAGACAACTAATAGTCCATGAGAAGAACCGCCCTACCCATGACTTGGAGTTAGCTGCCATAGTATTCGTGCTTAAGACTTAGCGCCATTATCTACTAGGAGAGAAGTTCGAGTTCTAGATCGATCATAAATCTCTCAAGTACTTGTTTTCGCAGAAGGATCTTAATTTAAGGCAACATAGGTGGATGTAGTTCCTAGTGTCCTACGACTTCGAGATTTCTTATACCCCTGGCAAGGGTAATGTGCTGGCAGACGCATTGAGTAGGCAAAGGATGACTTTGAGTCCTCTGTTTGTGGAGAGGAAAAGCTTGGATTTTATATCAACTTTTGATTTTAGACCCTCCACCGAGTTTATACCCAGTTTATTGGCATCATTAGAGGTGCGACCTACTCTTTTGGATCAGATAAAAACTTCACAGCGGGAGGATACACAACTAGCAGATATCTTGGTTAGGCTCAGTAGAGGGGAGACTTCTAGTCACCTCAGTAGATATTCCACGGATGATAGAGGGTGGTTGCGACGAGATGGAAGGCTTCGTGTTCCCCAAGTTGGGAGTTTGTTGAAGACAGTCCTTGAGGAAGCCTATCATTCCAAGTTGACTATACATCCAGGCGGTGATAAGATGTATAGAGATATGAAGAGGGTTTTATTTTGGGCTGGGATGAAGAAAGATGTAGCAGAGTTCGTTTCTCGATTTTTGAATTGCCAGCAAGTAAAACTGAGCAGAGGAAGCCTGGTTGTTTACTTCATCCTTTGGAGGTCCCACAGTGGAAGTAGAAGAGCGTCTCTATGGATTTCATTGATGGATTACCTAGGTTAAGGAAAGGAAACACCAGTATTTGGGTTATAGTGGACATGCTTACTAAGAGCGCTCATTTCATTCCTGTTAAAAGTAAGAGGACGGCAGCATGCTTGGCAATAATTTATCTTCGTGAGATAGTTTGTCTGCATGGAGTACCTTCCAGTATTGTGAGTGATCATGACCCCATATTCACCAGTGAGTTTTGGAGGAGCTTGCAAGAAGCATTAGGTACGCAGTTGTATTTGAGCACTGCTTATCACCCTCAGACCGATGGACAAATGGAAAGTGTGAACAGAGTTCTTGAGGATCTTTTAAGACTGTGTATCCTAGACTTCGGAGGGACTTGGGAAGAGCATCTTCCTTTAGTAGAGTTCGCCTACAACAATAGTTATCTGGCTAGTATTGGCATGGCACCCTTCGAAGCATTGTACGGGCGACCCTGTAGATTACCGACTTGTTGGTGGGAGTCTACAGAAAAACTTCTACTTAGACCTGAGATGATTAGAGAAACTTCAGAAAAGATTGATATTATCCGTAGGCGCATGAAGAAAGCTCAGGATACGCAGAAGTCCTATACAGATAGGAGAACGGATAACATTGAATTTGAAGTAGGAGACATGGTTTTCATCAAGGTATCACCATTGAGGAATGTAATTCGTTTTGGATCTGTAGGGAAATTAGCACCAACATTTGGAGGGCCATTTCCCATAATAGAAAGGATTGGTCAAATGGCCTACAGAGTAAATCTACCAGAGAGACTGTCCGGCGTTCATGATGTTTTTCACGTTTCCCATTGAAGGAAATGTCTGCATGATACTGCAGAAGTAGTTGAGTCGAGTATGCTTGAGGAAATAAAGGTGCAACGGGAGGCGGCAGTTAGACGAGTTCCTACCCGTATTCTTGGATTAGAGGTTAAGAAGCTATGTAACTAAGAGGTCAAGTTGATGAAATTTCAATGGGTAGATAACCAAGAGGATGCAACTTAGGAGACCGAAGACAAGATTTGCGCTTCGTACCCTTTTGTTTTCAAGGGTATGTTCTATCTTCTTTTCCAAAGCTTTATTTCATGCTTGTTTTGATCGTTTAAGTACATCCTATCGAATGAATCTTCGACCTTTAGGTAGGGAACCCATGGATGAAAACATGTGTTTGAGACCTGTTATGCTTGATGGATGCAAGTGAATGCAAGTGTTTGCTTGTGTTTGCTTGTGGTTGCTCGTGGATGCATATACACGCACATTAGGCACTAGATCGGCTTAATCACTCTCATACTTCATATGGATGTGTGTGCATATTTTTCTTCTTTTAATGGATGAAAGTGGGTGTATCATCATATGGATGTTGCATTTGGACGAATGATTGTGCACACATATAGAACTTGCAGGTTATAATAGGATTAATTTGCATACATGATGGATTCATGGCACTAACTTACGTTGCACTAAGGAGGTCGACTGAATCAGTAGACCGCCTGATCATTCACATTAGTATAAGGATATATACATACACCTTTGTGTATCTTCATATAAGCATTAGAAATATTTTAAGGATAATGGTGCATGTGACCAATGGATGAGTAGATGGATGATGCATGTTAGGATATACGTTCTTCTTGAGTTGGAGATTTCATGGATGAAATCCTTTAAGTAGGGGAGAACATAACACCCCGTAAATTTTATAACACATTATAATGATAAACTTAAGGAATACTTAATTAAATATTTGGAATTAAGTAAAACAAGTTGCATCATTGCGTTCGTCTCAGAATTGTGCTTGAGGTAGACTCCGAGTTTGCGTAAAACGAACATCGTATTAAGAAGTTAATACGGTTAGAAGTTTGTATACATATAACCACTTATATATAAATAAAATAAATTCAAAATTCAAAAAAATTCAAAATCAAATGATGCAAGGTAGGCGGGAGTTCAGCCCGTTAAGGTCGACCCTGGGCCCCATGGGTCGACCCCATAAAAGGGGCGACGACCCAGTGTTGACACCCATGTCGACACACCAAGGGGGGAGGGGGGTCGACCCCATATGGATTTGGGCAGATTTCTTCCATCAAACGTGGACTGAATTCTTGACTTGATCCATTGACCCTGTACTATAAATAAGACCTAATTCTCATTGTTTTATTCGTCTGAAAACAATGGTGACAACAAGGTTGTCAGACCAAAAAATGGTCCTAACACCCAACCGATCATGTTTTGCAAAGAATAATGAGGAATCATAAACTGAAAGTAAGAAAAATCAATCAATACACAAGATTTATAGTGGTTCGGCATTAACTAGCCTACATCCACTTCATATTTTCTCATTTTATTCATGGATGACAATAACAATGAAGATTGCTCTCAAACACTCGAATTACAATGAATAATTTTCTCCGAATTTATTGATTTGGTTCAAGGAGATGGTGATTGTCTATAGTAGAGTGCTGCCATGGCACATGGAAGGCATCCATGAAGGCTTGGCAAAGTAGCGGGGAGAGTTTGTAGCCATAAAAATAGGGCCACGTTCATGCAGTAACTGCTTCGTGCTATTCAGGTCCATGCAACCGATCCGAACCGACATTCTGAAGTGTTGACTTCATTTAGAGCATGTGAGTTTATTCGAACCGATCCGAATAGATCTACCAATTCGAACTGTTGCTAAGTGATGGTGTCGAACTATTTCATCGGATCCGATCCGCGGTTCACGATCCGATCCGGTAAAGAAGTCAAGATGCGAAGACGTCTTGATTCGACTCGAAGAAGCAGATCCGACAGCTGAGTGGTGAAGCCATTCGATCTGAATGGTCCGATCCAATCCAGATTCTTCATGCATGCAAATGTTATGTTTCTTCGATTCTTCATCGCTTCATCTGAGCGATCACCGATTAATGCTAGTTTATGTTCGAGTCCTTGGCTTTGGCTGGCCTGATCACAAAACAGGCTAACATTTTCCCCCCGAAAGTACATCTTATTGCAAACGAGATGTGCTTTGAATATGTTGAGCTGAATTTTTCTGGAATGTCATTTATCCTTGCGAAGGCTTTATCCAATTGTTGCACTACTTCCATGGGAGATAGCCAGACCAAGTTCTTGGAAAGCAGTATTCAAAATGAGTAATCATTTAAACCTCATTGGGTCAAGAGGTCTAATTTATTCATTGAAAGTCATGCTAGATCGCTAGCTCCCGAGCATGATTCTACACCCATAGGTCGTTATCAAACAACGTCATCATCCTACGCAAGTCAAGCGCATTGTCGGGTCAAACTTTCCTTTACATACGAGTCAATGTATGAAGTAGCCATCCAAATCATTGGGTAGTTCAAGAATCTTCGAGCTCTGAGTGTCATCTTAACCTTGCATTGAACTGTAACAATAAGGAATCCGAAAGTCGCGATCAGTTTGGATCCTGTTTAAAAGGAATCCACAATCGCTCTGGATCGTTTCATAGTCCAATAATCACATAAAAGTTAGTGAAGAACGTTGTTCAAATCATGTGAACCAGTGCTCGTATGATCTTCACCATTATGAGTTAGTAGAGAAACTCAGCAGGTCTTCCCTTCGATATAATGCGACTTAAGTCTTTAATTTCACATTTGACCCGCAAGTTGGCTCGCCTGGTCATGAAAGATGAATTAGGTCATATTCCAGCGGCGTAGCGTACATGTTCGGAATCTCATTCTAAGCTAGGATCGTCTTCAAAACTAGTCTATGAATTGACACTCATGCTCTCAATGCCATTGGAGGACAAGCGAAGTTAGGGCTTATGCCCTCAGCATCAGTAGGGGTTAAGTCAATCGGGCATCCAGTCTTCAAGATTTCATACTTCCCGTCGTTGCATCGGGAAAGAGTTGCGGGCTCAATAATCTTAGCAAACCCAAGTCATTCGGTGCTTTCTCTCGAGTCAGCAATGGTTGGTATTATATACAAAAATGGTCAAATTACACTCGCCTTGATGTCATCTCTTCTCTTTAGTCATATAGTGAGGATTACCTCATTGGGCATCAGCGGATTCAAATACTCTTATCGGATCAGTTGTGAAGTTAGATAAGCTCATCAAATGCAAGTGAATGAATGTCATCATGAATTTAGTTGGGCCCCTCCATTCATGATTTAGCATAGTCCTAAATGGACATCATAGTCTTGTTGATTCTGTTTCTCATGCTCGGTTCCATTGGGCTTGACAAATAAGATCGTGGGCTTGATTAGTGGAACAAGTTCTCTCCGGAACTGCATACTCTTATCATCCATTTCCGGGGCTTTCCTTTTGTCTTTATCATTTCAAGAGTCAAATGGTGCCCTATTCTTTGTCATGAAAACATTGAGACCATCCATCTCAATACGAGTATCCTCTTGTTGCAGGAATCTGCCTTAGGATAGAATTCACCAACGTCTCTAGGAAAATCTCATGGTATAAGGATACTGAGGTTTGTCCCATAGGTGAATCCACCGAGACCTTTTGGTGGGTCTCGTTGCGGAGAGACTTTGAATTCTGAGTTATCTATAATACCAGATATTGCTGCTATGAACATCATAGATGGTCCATGTCGATCTATATATGCTGCTGCGGTGTTGAACCTTTTGAGGAACGAATGCGGGGTCTCGCTGGACCTTTGTTTGATTGAAGTGAGTAACATGACATTTGTGGATCGACAGATGTGGACCTTCGATTGTTCAACGAAGTGGGTGACCAACTTGTCCTAGCAGTTGATCAATTCGGTTGCATGCCACAAAAAATTGTATAACAACAATTTAAGTCAAGATCCAGAAATGGTAGCTTGAAGTGCGGGGAATTGCTGAAATCCCTAATATCTCGTGTGAATGAGCTTTGATTGATGTTGCCTACCTCACCCTTGAGGTATGTCGCCTCTAGTGAAGCATCAATTAACATTGGCAATCTGGCCTTTGTTTTCGAGGAATCTTCGCCAGTTGTCCAATTTAGCGCCGGTGCCCCTAGCATGAAGTCTTGAAGTGGGTGGAAGCTGGTCTCTGGCTTCTTAGGTCCGCATATGTAATAGTCGTCAATCAGGCTTCCGTCCTTTAATTCTAGATGGTGATTCGCTGCTCGGATGTATGCGGGGTAGTCTTGGGTCTCCCATCCAAGCTCTGAGGATCGGAGTTGGATGGCGATAAGATTAAATTATAGGTAGCTAAATGCTTCTACTTGCCCTTACATTAAGGAATGTGGAGCTTCATGTCGAGGTTGAGTTGGGTTGAATTTGAAACATTCATCTGAATTAGAGCAGAGGTTGGTTGGACTATGGAGCAGGGGATGTTCGAGCCAAGTTACATGCTGCATATATATAGGAAGAGATTGATTTCCCCTTATTTCATCCAAGACGACGTCGCCAACTTGTCATAGGGTCTTGTGGAATATGAACTACGGAGCAGGGAGTGTTCGAGCCAAGTTCGTTGTCGCTTGAATTCCCATGGTGCTCACTCCTGCGAGTAAATTGTAGTTGCTTGGCCTTCCATCTATCAAAGTAAAGAAGTTATATATCATTTTCTGTCGTTTCTGGAGAAGTTCGTCTTACCGAGCATCTGGGTTCTCAATTCAGCAATGGCACCTTCCATTTCATATCTAGTCTGACATACTAAGGGATCATCGCAAGAAGAAATCTGTTAGATTCCATTATTCCTAGCGCCTTCTGCACCAACATCCTCAGCATGGAAGAAATTTCTATCTTCCTTCTTCTTAGCCCTTGAGTCGGAATATCAGGCAATTCGCTACCTTGCAAGATAAAAGTCAAAGTAATAGTGTGCCCCCTCATTCGGGGTCTTTCAATCAGAAAGTTGGTCGAGACTAGCAAATGGATGTTCACTCTGCATCCATTCTGTGGTCCTCAAGCGGCCTTTTAAGATCGAGGTATAAGTTAGAAATAGACATATAAGTTATGCCATTTGTAAATATTTTCAATGGTATGCCCCAAGTTTAGGGGTAATGGCATAAGACAGGTGGTGGTTAGATCATGTCCTTTTCAAATTTAGACGAATGGAGGCGTATTCTGGATAGTCAGGGAAATCTTCAATCCATAGAAATCCTGAATTCCACGATCATGTCAGATCGTATTAAGACTGAAAAATCGACGATCACTCGAGATCGTGTTAAGGCCGGGTAGAAATCCAAGAATCCTAGAGCTTCGCCGGGTCTTTCCCAGCCGCGAATATTAAGTCGCATGACATGTCATTGAATAATTCACTCTTAAGGCCTCTTTTTGGTCCCCGTCTTGAGTCATGTAGGATGCTTATCGTTGGGCATCAATGTTAGCCTTCTGGACATGGCCCTTTATTTGTTTTCTACTGGTTTGCTTTTGTTGCGAGTGCGGGCCTCGCGTTCTTGACAAGTTATCCTCTGTAAATCTACCATCAACAAACAAAGTGGTATTCCTGCAATATCATATATTTGCAAGTTTGTTACATATTTCAATCAAATATATTTGTAGTCATAGTATTACTACACTGAGTAGCAAGCAATAAATCGCATCACAAATCAGAAAAGGGTTTCAATTCGGTATCCCTTTAAATAAATAGCGTATCATATTACAGCCATCGTAGGGGTGTGATGTGTGTGTATGCCCCCAATCAATAGGGAAAAATTGCCTGTCCATTACTTGTTTGGGATTGATTTGGTTCGATAGTGTATCGCCCCCCATGTCCGGAAATGAGAGGTTCAGGCTCAGCTTTCATTCTTGCCCCCGATCCTGCAGCGGGGTAGGAGCCCTACCATGGCATTTAATCACAATGCCTTTATACGCTCCTGTCATATGCCTAGGATAGGGTTCGAACCCAGCTTTCAGTCTGCCCCCCAATCCTTCAGTGGGGTAGGCGTTCATTTGCAGCGCTCAGTCCCTGGCGCCTTTATACTCTCCCGTCGAATGCCCAAGGTAGAGTGGAATCAAGGCGGTCTTTTAATCGTGGTGCACCATCACACCTTGGGGACATCGTCTTCTCATCCTTTATACTCTCTCTCGAATCATGAGAGCTAGATTTAATCAGATGAACGGTCATGTCATTCGCCCCGGCTTTCCTTCTACACTCTAATTCCAAGAGCGAGATTCTGCCAGCTCGAGTGTCGTTCTCGAACTCAATTTTAATCCATACTTCCTGCTTTCCTCTGGCGGATGTACATTATTGGGCAAGTGGTCGGGCCACACTTGCCGAAGCTTTGCGTTCCTCCATTCAATATATGGAAGGATTAATTGGCACCGAACTTCAGGTATCTACATCAATCATGCCGCACGAGTTAGTCATGTCAATAATTCAGAAAGCATGTAAAAGTAAATTGCATGATTGAAAAGTAAGCATATCAAGGGGCAGTGCTGCCTCCTTTATTTGGATTCGTGTAATCTGGTGGCGTTAAGCAAAGGATCGAGCCATGTAAACAATTGAACTGCATCCATCTGGGATCGTATTCCGACTTTGAAATGTAAAAGTTAACGCATAATTATCTTGAGGTCTGCCACATGTGAGCCAAGGAGTGGATGGTCATCTCGGATCCACCTTGAGCTATACAACTTCCCTCAGTCGGAGGGTGTGACTCCATAGACGAGCGGTTCAATCAGGCTCGTTATGGTATTACTCCGTTACTCTGTATGCGGGTGTTAGAAGTCTGGTCGGTACTAGATCTTGGGTACCTACACTATCCATATATTAATTCATTTGAGTTAAGTACTTCAATAACTAGCAAAGCATGCAAATATAAGGGTCATGGTTAAAGAATAATCGTGTTAAAGGAATGAATATCATTCTGATCGAAAATGGCATTGCATGCTCTTTGCAGATCCATTTTGCCTCGCCCTATCTCCACCAGGGATGGCCGCCAAAATTTTTAGAAGATGATGAACGTCTTTTCAAACCGTCATTGGACGGCGGTCCCAAGAATAAACAGACCTTGATTGGGGTTTTGGAGTGGCAAAGAAAGTTAGCAAAATACTGTAAGTGAATGACGAGGTCGCATCTCCTTTGAATCGCCTTCCTGTCCATGCTAAGGGCAAGGATTGAGTATCAGGGAGTCATGTACACATCACTAATGGTAGCATATCATCACATTGGTGCTAGGACATTAATTGGCAGGAGAATAATGGATCCATGCTTATAGAAACTTTTGTGCTTTCCATGTTGGGAAACAGGATATGCCTGCTAAGGGGATAGTCATATCTCATCCATCCGCTGATATGCCTTCGATCCCACATCGGGGATAAGATCTAATGCACAGATAATCAATCAGCATCCAAGCTTAAGTGCTTTAAACTTTTAACTCGCCCATCTTCGGGCAAGGCTGAGGCAATCGATCATGCATGCCTATGATGTATCAGCTTTGAATTAGATGATGTGATCACAAGAAATCGACATTCGAATCTCCAGTTTCCCCCAGCATCTGGAGCATGAGTTACTTGACTAATAATCGATGGAGGGAGTGAAATTGTGAATCTTCACTTTCTAACTTCAAAATGTCATTCGCCATCTCCCATCTAGCGGGAGGCTGATTAATTATTTTATCGAATAATTCAGGGTAGTGAATTGAGCAATGAGACTCGTTGATATCTATCTTGGGAGAACCTTTCAAAGGAAATAGACAATGTCGTCTTGCATGCCATATCCCGAGGCATAACAAATGATAGTACGCCCTTCACTTCTCCTTGCTGGAAACTCTCCGTGCTGCAGGAAGTTTCTAAAGGGAATTGTCCATGACTCTCTTCCGAATTCGGTCTTCAATACTAGATCAACTTCCGAGTGTCTCGGTTGGGATCATCTCCATTTTTTCTGGATTATCAGATCTGCTACGTTGACCAGATTATCCGCTTTCTGATTTTTTGCATGTGGAATATAAGATAAGTTGTAATGTTCCCATCCATCCAACAGCTCTTCTACACATTCTAGGTAAGCTGCGAGTTATAGTCCCTCTATCTAGAATGTCCTACGAATCAATACAACTCCAACGGACGACTTTCGATTATTCTTTGCACCGTCTGTGTACAATTTCCGGGTGCTTGGTTTTCATCTTTCATTTTGAGGGACCATCTTCTTCATCAAACACATCCTCTTTGGGAACAGTAAACTCAACGATGGAGTCGGCTAATGCTTGCCCCTATGTGGATTTCTTCAAGAGGGAATTAAAATCAAACTAGTTCAGCCCGATGTTCCATTCAAAGCAATCGTCTGAATGTCACAAGTCGCTGCAGGACCTGTTGTAGTGACTAACCAGTGCGTATCACAATCAGATGAACTTAGAAATAGTGGCAGAGTTGTCTCGAAGCAATCAATAAGTTGTAAACGAGCTTTTCAATCTTTGGGCAGTTGCTTCGTTAGAAGTTTCACTCTGCATCCTGAATCTTCTTCCTCTCTAGGATTTATGTCTTCGGGCAGATCATCAAGAAACTATTTCTGCGATGTTTCCCTTGCTTGCTAAGCCCATGCATCCTTCACACTACATCTTCTCGGGAGGGGAAGCGTTTTTGGGTTCCACGCCATCTCTGTTGCATAGCATATTCCATCCAGCCAAATAGCAGGCTCTTCTAGTGACTTAGTCATCATCGACCATTACTACTCCAGCTTTGGTTAGGACTGAGTAGTAGACACTAGGGTGTAATGTAAGCTCTGAATTCTGCTGGAGCTGGTTGGTCTAGACTTTGACCAGATAAGTTTCAGTACGAGAGCACAGCTTGCGAGACTTCAAGTAATATTCATGCATTATGTCACAACGGAAATAAGAAGTGAAGAGCTAATGGTTGATTCATATTTGCTTTAATTTCGAGCTCTCATCACTTGACCAAGGTCGTATGGTGGCTGGTGAGCAGTCAAGTTGCTATAATCCAGGAAAGGATCCATAGGTCCAATCATGGCGTGCGGTGGTTCAACTAGTACCTAACTCTGGGCACCAAAGTATGTTAACCTAAACCTTATTCGATGGACATATGTCTTCCTCGATGCAGTTGACAACAAATAGCCATTGCAAAGGTTAGCTAAGTTCTTCGGGAGGTGAATCGCAGAACATATTTCATTAGTCACATCATACAATTGAAGTGTAGCTTTGGGATATTGGGATCCTTAGCTGCTTTTTCGTATCCCACTTTTAACAATCATGGTCACTAAGAACATATGAATCATCTTCGAAGTAGTTCCTGGGTTGCTCTATATCAATATCATTCGAACCTCCATAGGATGGAAATATTTAAGCCATGTAAATTAGGTGGCCACTACTCATTCAGAAACAACATCAGTTGCATTGGTGAAGTCTATACACCATCTAAACCCTGAGAGAGGAGGTTACCAGGAAACAGTCTTTCTTCCCATACACTGCCATAGTTAGCATGCCGAATTTGTTCAATAGTTCCTCACATTGAATAACATCGGTAAATAGAGGTCATGGCTTTTGGAGGAATCCCAGTCGTTGCCATTTCGTTGTCATATTCTTTGACTACCCATCTAATCTTCATTGACAAGCTTTGATGACTGCTGTTGGCCAAAATATATGTCAAGCCGAAGGCGAGCCGTGCTCCGAGCCGAAGGCGAGGCCGTCATCGGGTCTGGGCGCAGCGCCGGTGGGGTCCGGGGTCCCACAGTCCCGGCGGCGATCAACCTAGCCGGTTAGGTCAAAAATGTGGGCACCGCACGATTCTTTCAATTTTGGAAGATGGAGCCTTTTCTGAAATGATCAGAAAAATGTATTTTTTTTCCCAAAACAGCTATTTCGGGTCAGTTCAGATATGTCTTCTGGGTGCAATTTGAGTCACATATCCAGGTCGGATCGGGGGTAAATCATAGGCTAGTCGGTTCGTGTCTTCTCCTGCTGTTTGGGTCGGAGTTCCTTGTTCAGAACTGGTGTTACTTCAGCGCGCGGTTCGGAAGTGTCTTTGGGAGCTGTGGGTTGGATAAGTCATTTCCGATCCGAATCGAAAACCAGGGTAACACAAGGGTAGTACTAATTCGAGTCTCTGGTTGATTCGACCCGAACAACAGAGCTGTAGCAATCGCCAGATACTCATTCGATCCGAGGAAACAGCTTTCCCGGAATTCGTTTCTGGACTTGGCAATCGTTGCTTAATGTCGCGGAAGTAGCTTCGCGTCTAGTACTCTTCACGATTACAAATATAACATTCACAGGATTTCCTCATCGAACTTGGAGGTCCGATAATAGACTGGAGTATCCTTATATGCCGAGAATATTCATTTCTCAGTGAAAGCACCAAAATGTTAGATCAAAAAATGGTCCTAACACCCAACTGATCATGTTTTGTAAAGACTAATGAGGAATCATAAACTAAAAGTAAGAAAAATCAATCAATACACAAGATTTATAGTGGTTCGGCGTTAACTAGCCTACATCCACTTCAAATTTTCTCATTTTATTCGTGGATGACAATTACAATGAAGATTGCTCTCAAACACTCGAATTACAATGAATAATTTTCTCCGAATTTATTGATTTGGTTCAAGGAGATGGTGATTGTCTGTAGAGGAGTGCTGCCATGGAAGTCCTGAAGAGAAACGAACTGCCAAAATCCCCCTAAATTGCTGCATTTTCAAGTATTTATAGGCATTTCAGATTGACGGATCGAATGACACATGGCAAGCATCCATGAAGGCTTGGCTAAGTAGTGGGGCGAGTTTGTAGCCATAAAAATAGGGCCATGTTCATGCAGTAACTGCTTCGTGTTGTTCAAGTCCACGCAACCGATCCGAACTGACATTATGAAGTGTTGAGTACATTTAGTTCATGTGAGTCTATTCGAACCGATCCAAATAGATCTACCAATTCGAACTGTTGTTGAGTGATTGTGCCAAACTATTTCATCAGATCCGATCTGCGGGTCACGATCTGATGCGGTAAAGAAGTCAAAATGCAGATATGTCTTGATCCGACTTGAAGGTGTAGATCCGACAGCTGAGTAGTGAAGCCATTCGATCTGAATGGTCCGATCTGATCCAGATTCTTCATGCATGCAAATGTTATGTTTCTCCGATTCTTCATCGCTTCATCCGAGCGATCACCGATTAATACTAGTTTATGTTCGAGTCCTTAGCTTTGGGTGGCCTGGTCTCAAAACAGGCTAACAGAGGTGCTGCCCCAACATAGTTTGATCTAGCATATTCTTCTTCAACAACAAGCTATTCATATCCAGAGATCTGTGCTTCAGTCAATTCCTTTTTCTTTAGATCCAATCACTATGAGTCTATATTAATTTTAGATATAAACACTTAAAATGTAATCTTGACATGCCTGTAAGTTTGTATCTAAGTCTATGCCTATTAGTAATCTGAAATCATAACAGATCTGCCATAATATGTATATCTAATTCACTGTTTAGATCTCATCATGCCAGTTTATGATGTCCCTGTTATGTTAGTTTTCCGAATCATGTCACTATGCGTAATCAGTTCTGTTATCACATGTTCATCAGATTTGTTCTTATATGCCTATCTTGCTATTATGCTTATTTCTGTTCTCTTCACTTCTTCTTTTCTTTTTTATTTTTATAGCCAGACTACCTTCGATCCTAGGCATACTGCTGAAATATGCGAATGCATGAAATTAGGAATGAGGGGAAACGTCAAAATTTGGGGCATAACTTGTATTGGGAAATTGAGGCATAACTTGAATTAAAAACATGAATATGGGTTTGGTGCTTAAACCAAACTCTGATTAAAGACTTTAATTTGGGGCGTATGGTACATAATGAATATGACTTGAGAAAGTGGCATGGAAACCTATAATGAAATAGAAATAATGGTCAAAGAATGAAGATGCCTAGATTAACAGTAATTAGAAACTGTAACCGCGCTTAGACACGAGGTTAGATTACACTTGTGGTAGAAGCCTACCCTGAACCGCCTGGCATATCCAGCGTCCACAAGTGGTAAATCTAATGTGAGGGGTCTAAGTGCATAAACTTACACGTGACGATGCTAAGACACGAGGTTAAGTACGACTTGTGGAAGAAGTCTTCCCGGACCCAAATGGCATATCAAGCATCCACAAGCTGCTGGCTTAATGTGGTAGGTCTAACGCATTAATAACCATAAATAAATAAATGATGATGAACTTGTAATACTTAACCTATTTGAATCCATGTGGATTATATGAATCTGGTAACTTGAGTAGGGTTAAGTAAACTTGCTTGAATCAGTGGGAGGGTTAAGTTAATCTTGTTAAATATGTGGGGTGGGTTATACATATAAACCCGACAAACTTAACCAATTGGGGTTATGCGATCTTGTTAAACTACTAGGCATAACCTAATGTAATCCTAGTAGCGAGGATGCAAGCCTAGGGGAAAGCTTGTATCATCTGGTGTGTGGGACCCGTATCAGTCAGTAACCTATATCGGTATCAAACGGAGAACCCCGAACTAGGTCGGGGTCAGGGCACGCTTACTGAGCTGGTTATAAGAGGTCACTTGGGGGAAAGGTGTCTGACAGCGCGTTCCATCGGGCTCAAATGCGTGCATGGGTCTGCCTGCTTGGGAAGATAAGACAATGTGGCATCAATAGATATAGCTGTGCATCTTGGAAATAATGGGGTTGCCACTTTAGGAAGTGATACATCCTACTGTGGGGCCAGCAGGGGTATCTACGGGTTAGGGAGCCGATCGATTGGGGTAGTAATTAGGGTACATCTAATCTCTCATGTTTAGGAGCCCATTATTATCATTGGAGTAACACCCGTCAGTTCTGTTAGGCTACCTGTTATTGTAGGTTAAAACCTCTCACTAGAAGTACACCTAAGTCTAACATCTTGTACTTATTGGGATCATCTTGTTCCGGTTATACTAGTATTGGTGCAGGGAAAAGTATTAGAGAAGTGCTATACATATATGTTCCATTCGGTTACATTGTCATACTTGCCTCATATGCTGTTATCTCTCTTATCCAATTTATATGACCGTCATGATGCTTTTAATTATATGCTAAAAGTAACTGGACTCGCCAGACTTATGTCTGACCTATTTTGTTTCCCTTTCTTTCTCTTTCGTTTCCCCCCAGTTCTCACGGTAGGAATACTCAAGCTTGATCATGATTCCTCTTTTCTGCTTGGAGCTGCTTAGATGTACTGCTTGATTTCGTATCTTCTCTACTATGGCTATGTTTTAGGGATTATGCTCTTTTTATGTTTATTGTACTTTGATGATTTTAATACAAGATAGAAGTTTTAAGTTGATGCACTGGGTTTTATGTATTTCAGACCTATGATGTAACTATGTTTTGAACCACAATGTTTTATGCTTAATAAAGTTTTAAATTTCCTTGTAATTTTATGTCTGTCTTGTAGTGTTTCTGTTTCTATTTACCTATAACGCTTCACGAAACTTGATGCATTATGATAAAGAGTGACATTAACGGACGTAGGTTATCACATGATCCCTGTGCCCTCCTGAATCGATGCGAATAGGATATGGACTCTAGTCGAAGCAATGACCCAGTCAAATGCAACTGCTTCCCAGTCTTCCTGTCAGGGACCGCTTTAATATGGTTCTCTCGTCTCCCACTTGATTCCATCAACAACTTCGGCCAACAAGAAACATTATTGGTCAAGAAATTCAGAGTACACATCCCGACTCCAAAGAGTGCCCTCACTCTGTCTAATCTATACCAAGGACCCGCTGAGTCGCCCAAAAGCTATCTCTTGCAGTTCAATACCGCCTTTGTCGAGCTCGACGACCCGAAACCTCGTACCGTACTCTTCCAACTAGCAAAGGCGTCCTTCCCACTTTCTAATTTGGAGCTTGGATAGATTGGAAGAAGTCCAAGAATCAATTCTTTCTACAAAAAGGTCGGACAATTCTTATGCTAGGAAGAAGCAAGACGTAACTGCATCACCCCGGCCAGCCCTTCCAACAACTCGCATGCAAATACCATCGACTACAATATCAAAGGGAAACAGGTTAGGGAACCTTTCGGTAAGGACAAGATGGCAGGTCCTTACAAATCAATGCCAAATAACCATAGGTAGGGTGGCCGAAATAACGGCAGGTCCCGACGGAGCTAAGAAAGCCCAGCCCCTACCGTGCTTGTGATACCTACAACCAGCTGAGTGAAGACTTAGAAACAATCTACTTGAAGACATGTAACACGCTGCCATATAAGAAACCGCACACCCTGGAATCTACTAACTTCGAGAAAAATATCGATGGATACTGTCGATACCACGACATGTATAGTCATAATACCAACGATTATCGCCAGCTCAAGGACACAATTGAGAAGCTTATCCGTGAGAAGCACCTGAAGCAGTACGTCCAAGAGCCCTTTCCACCCGAAGAAAACTCAAAACCTCCGGCGTGAGCACCTCTAGCATCCGCCAAAGAGGCCCCAAGTCCGTCCATCTCAAGTCGGGGGACTGTGATCAATACTATTTGTGGTGGGCCTTACCCCACACACGACAACTTTTGGAAAATGAAAGAACATGTGAGTTCTATAAAGCACACCACCTATGAGGCCTGCTCCGCTCTGTACGAATCCGTCCCAGCCAAGCTTCAGAAATCTATGCGGGGCGACTTCGTCTTTCGTGAAAGACATTTCATTGGAATTGAGATCTCGACTACAGATCCTCTCGTTATCACAGCTCAGATCGGTGTTGCTTACGTCCGAAGAGTACTGGTTGATTCAGGAAGCTTAGTCAATATCATTTTCAAAGCTACCTACGATCAAATGAAATTAGAAGAAAAGGACTAAAAACCGCGTTGTGCCATAATCCATAGCTTTAGTGGAGCTTCTAGTCGTCCAGTGAGAATGATCAACCTACCTGTTGAACTTTATGACAGGGACTGAAGCCAAGTCCAAGTTTTAAACTTTGTGGTTATTGATATTATCTCCCCTTACAATTTCTTCTTTGGACGTCCCTTCCTTACAGAATTTCGGATCTGCATGTCACCATGGTCCCTTTTAATAAAATTCCCGACAGGGAATGGGATCAGATCAGTTAGAGGTAACCAAGCAAATGCTAGAGAGTTTTACGCAACAGAGTGGAAGAACGCATGCAATAAGGACAAGGATAAGGTTGTGCCTCCGCCTTCTTGCCCCAAGACCATCTCCACATAGTAATCAGCGGCGTCTGGGCCTTGGCTCGCCAATGTCATCTTTCCAATGACCTCGATCCAAGGAAGGAAGAAGATCCCAAGTATGAAAGGGCTACTCTATTTGAACCTATAGTAGATGTTCCGATCAACCCCGACGACCCATCAAGGGTACTAAAAATCGGGTCGCAACTCCACAGGCAATAAAAGAAGGTCGTGCGAATTTTTTAAGGGCTAGCCTAGAAATATTTGCGTGGACTCACTCTGACATGAGGGGCATCAACCCCGCAATTACTTGCCACTATCTGAGTCTTGACCCTACAATGCCTCCGGTCAAGCAGAAACGCCGCTTCTTGGGACCCAAAAGATCCAAAGCACTCGAGGAAGAGGTAGCCATCTACTCAACAACAACTTCATTCGCGAAGTCGACTACCCCCAATGGGTCTCCAACCCCATTCTAGTCAAAAAGGCCAATGGAAAATGGCGAACCTATGCCGTGTTCTCTGACTTAAACAAGGCATGTCCCAAGGACAACTTCCCGCTTTCAAAGATTAACCGACTTGCTGATTCGACCGTCGGATACTAACTATTATCTTTCATGGACGCCTACTACAATCAGATTTCAATGTGTCTTAACGACCAGGATCACACCTCCTTCATAACCAATCTTGGACTTTACTACTATCATGTCTTTCCCTTCGGTCTCAAGAACGCAGGAGCCACTTACCAATGAATGGTTTATCGCCTCTTTAAAAACCAAATTGGAAAATTCATGGAGGTATATGTGGAAAATATGCTGGTAAAATCTAAAATATCAGGTGATCATGTCCACGACCTCTCCGAAATGTTCGATGTTTTCCGCCAATACGACATGAAACTCAATCCCTTGAAGTGCTCCTTCGGAGTTGCCTCAGGAAAGTTTTTGGGTTTCATCGTCAACTCCCGAGGCATTGAAGCTAACCCCCAAAAAAATCAAGGGTACTCGGGATATTCAAGTCCCCTAGAACATCAAAGATGTCCAAAGTTTAAATGGGAAGGTCACCGCTTTAAGTCGATTCATTTCTAAGGTAATCGACAAATGCATTCCTTTCTTCGACTTACTTCGAAAGGGGATGCACAACTTCAAATGGACCCCGGAATGCGTTTCCACATTCGAGGACCTTTTAAATCACTTAGAACGACCACCTATCTTGTGCAAACCCATGGACCATGAGGACTTATACATTTATTTGGCTGTTTTCGTGCAGGCAATCAGCTCGGTGCTAGTACGCATCGAAGACCATGTCCAGCGACCCGTCTACTACGTCAGCAAAAAGTTGACGGGGGTAAAAAAGAATTATCCAAAGCTCGAAAAACTAGCTTACTACCTACTAATCTCTTCTCGGAAGCTACAACAATACTTCCAGTCTCACCCCAACAAAATATTCATTGACTAGCCATTGCGACCAATCTTGCAGCGACCTGAAGCATCATGATGATGGTTGAAGTAGAACATAGAGCTAAGTCAGTTTGAGATAACATTCATCCCCCATTGCACCATCCGGGGACATGCCCTTGCCGTTTCATAGTAGAGTTCACCACTCCTGAGGAGCCGCCTCTCGAAGACGTCGAAACCTCTAATCTCTAATGGAAACTATTTATGGATGGGTCCTCTAACCGCAAGTCCTCTGGAGCTGGAGTAGTGCTCATCACTCCGGAGGAACGTCTTGTATACTACACATTAAAATTCAACTTCCCTGCTACTAACAACGACGTAAAATATGAGGCCTTGATAGCCGGACTTAGGATCGATTTCGAACTTGGGCTAAAGACCATCCAAATCTTCTCCGATTCAAAACTCATCATGCGCCAGGTATAGGGAGAATATCGTGCCAAGGGGGGATGGCTCGCCTTATATCTAACCCAGGTTCAGGAGCTGTTCACCAAATTCGACCACTTTGTCATCACGTACATTCCTTGAAAGAAGAATGAAAAAGATGATTTGCAAGCCAAGTTGGCAAGCTCTGAGGATTCACAGCTCATGGGATTCGCCCCAGTCGAAGTGCTCGATTCACCAAGTATTAAGCAAATGCAAACCGAGGTGGTCATGAACGCCGAAACTGAACCCGAATCTTGGATGACACCGATTAAGAATTATCTGCAACATGGGACACTCCCGGGATTTTACAAAGAAAGACTAGTGCTCACTCGCCAATCAACTCGCTACATTCTCATGGATGGAATACTTTACCGCAGAGGCTTCTCCGTCACACTACTGCGATGTGTAGTCCTTGACGACACCAATCGTTTACTCGTAGACGTGCATGGAGGCGAGTGCAGCGACCATACCGGGGGAACACCCTAACAAGGAAGATCATCAGGGATGGCTATTATTATCCTGCAATCGATCAAGATGTCATAAAGTATGCACGAAAGATAATGAAAACTACCGAATTGACGCAAATGGTTAGCCCTTGGCCATTCGCTTTGTGGGGAATCAACGTCATTGGAACCCTTCCATTAACAAGAGGTGGGGCACACTATGCTTTCATCGCAGTTGATTACTTCACCAAATGGGCAGAGGTCGAAGCTCTCGCCACAATAACCACCAAGAGAATGATCAAGTTCGTTGTCTACAACATCATCATCAGTTATGGCGTCCCTCAGGTCATCATTTCTGACAATAGCACCCAGTTCGAGAGCGCTGAATTCAAAGCCTTCTTTCAACGACACAAAATCAAAAAAAGATTCTCCACGGTGTCTCACCCTCAAGCCAATGGGCAAGTCAGGGCTGTTAACAAAGTAATTAAAACCATCATAAAGGAGCATCTGGAAAAGGCTAGAGGCATATGGGAGGACGAACTCCCTTTGGCCTTGTGGGCCTACTGAACCACTCACAAGTCAACAACCGGACACACTCCTTTCGCCCTTGCTTATGGATCCGAAACCATCATCCCCATTGAGTTAAAGCTTCAGTCTCATTGATTTACTTACTACAATCCAAAGACGAACCAAGACTTACTTTTGGAGTCGCTCGATTTGCTAGAGGAGAAGAGCAACGAAGTAGACCTCATGGCTGCCGCCCAACGACAATGAGTAGCCCGGTACTTTAACTCTAGAGTCCTCCATAAGGACCTCAACATCGATGACCTCGTGCTAAAATGGGTCTTTCCCTCGCCAGCATGCTTGCTTCTCGTTGGTAAGGCCCGTACTCCACACAACGGAAACCCAGCGATGGAACTTTCAAACTTGCATTCGTTGACGGAGCCAAACTTTCAAGGGCTTGGAACAGGGAACATCTCCGTCGCTACTTTACTTAACTTAGTGTACAATTGTGTATGCTTTCCAATGATGTTTTTCTTTCTTTCGATTCAAGGCATTGTAAAGGCTACTACTACCGAAGTTATCAGTAGAAATGATGTTTGGTTTCTTGTCTCCCTTCCATGTTTACTCCGTGAATGACATGTTTGATTAACCCTTGCAACATGCTTACATACAAACATTCGATCGTCGCATTGGCACCCCGAGCACGGGAGCCGGTCCCGCCATCTGAACCTCAAGCCAACATTGAGGGAAAACAATACTGGCAACGATCGATGCCCCGAGCACGGGAGCCGGCATCGCTACTCCAGTCCCTGGCCCGTGATGCGACCGAGTATAAATAACCACTGACTCGAATCTCGGCCCCGCACCGAGACCGAGGATAAATCATTCCGCGCCCAAGTCCCAGGACTTGGGACCTCCCAACAGCCAAACTAGTGTGATGCAAACCTCTCACCTGGATATGGGCGCCGGTCAACTCTTGGCGTAGCACCAAGTCCGACCTTAAATCGTTTTCTCCCCAAATCCCTAAAGGCTTAGGTGAAGCTTATGGCCACGATCGAACCCTAGGTTGATGATGCGGGCTTACTCCAGTGAATAAACAAAGCATGCACTCATAACCCGAATGAACGACGGGAGAGCCTCCCATTGGATGAATCATGACGTCCTACGCCTTCGCTCTACTTGGGACTAACTCTGGGCAGCCCAAGACAGAAGGCGATTGTCCTGGATCATGGTGTTCCGTGGGATTCCTGAGTTGAGGGAGACCCCCACGAGCACTACCAGCACTCGATCTCACACATCTGGAAACGACCTAGAGCGGGATCTTTGATCGCATTTCTGTTTGTGTAACAATAAGTACGCTTGTGCAAGTACAGGACGCTGGAAAACATGAGAAGGACATTTGAACACTTAACATAAAATGCGATTTTTACTTAATCATATTTCATTACACACACACACTAAATGAACTGCGTGGCTAACATTTTTCTTTTCTAATGACATGGTGTACATGAAAACTATATATGTCTTGAAAAACCAAAAGCGAGGGCCGCACTTGCATGTACCATCTGTTGATACTAATATTTTTGTTTGATGATAACAAATAGATTTTTGTTACTGGAGTGTTTGATTGTGGAATATCTAGTATTATTGGAAAATAAAATAACACAGAATTTACACAGAATATAGAAAAATCAAATAAATTTTATTTCCTATAATATTATTTATTTTACAATTCATTTACACAAAAGACGTTACAAATCACTTTACAAATAATTTCAGTACATACAATTTTTTTTTACAAGCACTTCATTTTTTTCTTCTCATTTCTTGCTGGATTATTCTTGTTAAGAACACCTTAGCTGTCCAAAGCATCATCCTGTAACCTGTCACAAAAGTAAGAAAAATACACAGTACACTGGAACTAAAACAAATACTTTTGACAAAAATGATTCTCTGTGTGATTGATTCAATTTCTTTTGTCTCAGCTTTCTATGTGTTTTTCTCATCATATTTCAGACTTGAACAGCCACATCAAAACCATACTGGTTTGCTAATCAGAACCAACTGATTCTGACCAGCCTCAACACAGTACAGTTTGACTGCTATTTTTTTTTGTTAATGTTTCAGGGTCACAAGATAAAATCAAAGTCAAAAGAAAATGAGCAAGAAATTGAAATCATGGTTCAAGTACAAAGTCAAAGTACAAGCCGTGTACATGAACAAGTTTAGCACACATATGCAACAAAAACAAGTGAAGACAACCATCACAAGTATGACAGAACAAAAATGAAACTGCAAATTGATTTTAGTTTGCAAACATATACAGTCCACAATGGTGCAGTATAGCAGCTGCATGGGCATAAGGAAGAAATACAGTGGAGCTTTATTCAGGAATAGTGCAGCTAAATGATTGCATGGCACATATACAAGTGAGGTAGCATACACAAGACAAATCAGCATGGTTCAATAAAGAATGGCCTAGCAGCAAGCAAGAAAACATATCAGCAACAATGGAGTTGTGTACATACTATGAAATCACTTTCGAGAGCCAAGTCAGAAACAACATGGTGTATGGTCAAGACAGCAATTAGACATGCAGAAATAAATTTTTGGTGCATCTATAAACTCAACATTTTTTAACAAGGAAATCAAACTTGGTCGAAGCAAGGTTCAGAACAGCAGTGGACAAATGTGAGCACGCATGAATGAATATGTAAGCAAGTCTTAACATCATGACAGCAAGGTGACAAATACACAATAGTGGTGAAACTGCAAATGGCAAGGTGGTGTAAGCACACACATTTCAGGGTCAAAACAGAGGGTGTACAAGTTCATACACACACACAGCTCCAAGTTCGTTTCATGAAGCTCAAATATATGGCGGTGATGCACAACTCAGTGGTACAACATGCAAGCTGAATTAATGGGCATGATGGATATAAACAAATCTGGGGCATGTGTTCAACAAGGTGGCAAACAACATAGAAGCAGTAAACCAGGTAGTACATGCAACAATTTTTAGTGATAATCAAGGATACCATTTCTGAAAACATATGACTCAATACAACATGGTAGTGAAGTCTCAAATTTTTTTGTATGGATACATGTCTGCATATGGAATTTTTATAACATGAATGACATGGTGTAAATCATGGAAACAGTCACCAAACAAATGGAATATGTTCACACAGCAAGTACATGTGACAGATTAATTCAGGAAAGAGTTTAATGCAGTTTGTTTGAAATCGTTTTTTCTCCTTTCCACATTTACTCAATCACACATGGAATTAACGCATTGGACTCAATCATATATGGGATGATGACTAGGCAGAATGAATCTCAGAAAGCATAATTGATTTTCTACAATAAAAATCTTTTATCTTCAGAAATCACGCATGGAAATCAAAGGAGAGTTTTCACAATTTAAATCGTGCAAAAGAATCATGCAAGGAAAACAGTTTTTGTTTCCTGTTTTTTAACAGCAAGTGTTTTATTTGGAAATATCTTTAAGGGGACCGCAAATTATTTTCCCAAATTACCAAATCAAATTCAAGGAATTCCAAAATTCAAATCGAGCAAGTCATCAACGAAATCAGAGCACCAAGGTGTAGAAACCCTTATAAAAGCACACAATTCATCATCGACATTTATCATCAATACACACAAAAGAAATCCGAAACCCTAAATTGCAAGAGTTGATAAAACTTACTCAGATTGATCGCAAGGACGAAGGAGATACACTGGAGAAGCAAAACAAGCTTCCAGAGATCCATTACACACATCACCGAGATTGATTTAGGGAAAAATCACTGAAACCCTAAACGCAGCCGCCATTTTTTTTTTGTTTCAGAGAAAAAGGAAGGATCGGGCTAAAGAAAACACAAGGGAGCACCGCAAAATAAAAGTGGCCCGACCACTTTGGACTAGTGCAAAGAAAAGGGGATAACCCACTTTTAATTCCTCCCCTTATTTCCTTTAAGCTTTGTTGTTTTTTTTTGTCATTGAATTTTTTTTAAAATTTCTTTTCTAGTTTTATTGTAAAACTAGGGAGCACAGAATATTGAAGTGTAATCTGAGAAAATCTAGTCTAGGGTATACAGACTAGTCTAGGATTTTGAGCTTAGGGATAAACAGGAGCAGGAGTTGCGAGTTTACATAGGATTGTAAGCGGGATCTGTTTGTATCTCCTAGTAAAAATCTTAGAAAGGCAGCAGTAGGCACAGTTTGCCGAAGCTGGGTATATCTGCGTGTGATTTTATTGTTACTGCATTTCTTTATTACCGTGTTTAGTTTAAATTTTGTGTTAAAACCCTATTCACCCCCCCTCTAGGGTTATTATCGATCCTACAATTGGTATCAGAGCCGGTGTTTGAATCCTAGAATCATGACTTCAATGAACAATGCTTTTTCTGAAGGTCAATATATTGCTAGACCACCCATGTTCAATGGTAGTGATTACGCGTATTGGAAAGCTAGGATGAAAATTTATCTAGTGTCTGTTGATTATGATGTCTGGGATATCATTGAAACTGGATATACACCTCCGACTGAAACTGTTAATGGTATTGTAACACCTAAACCAAAAAGTAGGTGGGATGCAAATGATAAGAAATTATACTCTATAGATTCTAAAGCTATGAATGCTCTGATTTGTGCTCTTGATAAAACAGAATATAACAGAATTTCTCATTGTAATACAGCCCATGAAATTTGGCATACTCTGGAAGTCACACACGAAGGAACTTCTCAGGTTAAAGAATCCCGTCTTGCCATGTTCAGTAATGAATATGAAAACTTCAACATGCAGAAGGACGAGAGCATCAAGGACATGTATGGTCGCTTCTCCGTACTAGTTTACAATGCCAGAGCCCTTGGAAAGGTCTATACAGAAGTGGAGCTTGTGAGGAAGATTCTGCGTGTTCTGCCCATGAACTTTGAAGCAAAAGTCACAGCCATTCAAGAATCCAAAGATCTGAGCAAGCTGAGCATGGAAGAGCTTATCGGGAATCTGATGACATATGAAATGGAGCTGAAAGCAAGAGAAGATCGCAACAACTCAGATCTGAAAAAGAAGTCAATAGCTTTGTCCAACACTGTCACTAGCGATAGTGAAGATCCTATTGAACAGCTTGCCATGGCAGTCAGACAACTCACGAAGTGGAGAAAATTCAAACCTCGAAGAAATAAACCAAAGACCAACAATTCAGAAGACGAACCACTCTGCTACTACTGTCAAAAGCCTGGACACATAAAACCAAATTGTCCACTTCTCCAAAGAAACAAGAAGAAAAAGAAAGCTTTTGCCGTAACTTGGGATGACGAGGAAGGAGAAGAAGATTCAGACAGCAGTGAGGAGGAAAGCAATTTGTGCTTCATGGCAAAATCAGACCTAGAAGATACTGACGAGGAAACCACTGAGGTATACAGTTATGACGACCTAGTTTTAATGTGTAAACATCTTTCTGAAATTATTGACACGTTAGAATCAGACGCAGAGAAACTGAAAGCGGAAAACTTCAACCTTGTTCACAATAATAAGAAGTTGGAATCTGAGATTAAAAATGCTTCAAAAACCAATAATCTAGATTGTGAAATGTGTAAAGATGTGAATCTAGAAATTTTAACACTCAAGAGCACCATTGAGAATCTTGAAAAAGAAAACTTGACTCTAAAAGTTGAAGATGACACTAAAAGAAAGAACTACATTAAACGATGCACTTCACTTGTGAATGAGAACATAATCTTAAAAACAAGAGTCCAAGATCTAGAAGTCACATTGAACAAATTCTCAATCGGTCAAACATCTTTTAAAATGTTACTTGGAAACCAATTGGTTGGGAATAATAGAAAAGGACTGGGTTTTGGGAAGATACAAGAAATAACTGGAAGTGACAATGCTAAAGGTAAAAGTATTTTTCCCAAATGTGTAAAGTGTGGGGTGATTGGTCACAGTCATGAAAATTGCAAGTTTAGCAGTAAAATTCAGAAGTTCAAAAAGGTATGGGTCCCTAAACACTTGGCACACAATTATCACAAAGATTGGAACACAAATAAGAAGAAAAATCAAATTTGGATTCCAAAAGAATCTTATGACTATCATTCTTCTACTACTGATATGATTAGACCTAGAAGTTTCTCTAGGTCATCTCCTTCTCTGTTTGTGTAGGTATGTTGGCGGGCTAAGGAGCAACAAAAATGGTACTTGGATTCAGGTTGCTCCAGACATATGACAGGTGATAAAAGACTGTTCCTTAGCCTGGAAAAACATAAAGGTGGGAATGTGACGTTAGGTGACAACAGCAAATGTAAAATTATTGGTAAAGGAAAAGTAGGTAACAGTATCTTTGCCTTAACTGATGTTTTATATGTTGATAATCTCTTTCACAATCTTATCTCCATCAGTCAGCTTTGTGATAAAGGAATGAATGTTGTGTTTGATAGTAATAGTTGTAAAATCATTGAGATCTCCTCTGGAAAAGTTGTGTTTACAGGGAAAAGAAAAGGAAATGTCTATACTCTCTCTTTCGATGATGTAACAGTATCTAGGTGCTTGGTAGCAACAGAAGAGGAGGCAATCTTATGGCACAGAAGGTTGGCACATGCAAGATGGGTCTTCTTGAAAGACTGAAAGCAAATGAACTTGTCAGGGGTTTACCACATCAGAATTACAAAAATAACAAAGTATGTAAAGCTTGTACCATGGGAAAACTTAGTCGTTCATCTTTCCGTCCAAAAAATGTTGTTAGCACTTCAAGAGTGCTTGAATTGATTCATATGGACTTGTTTGGACCTACTGATACTGCTAGTTTAAATGGTAAACGTTATTGTTATGTATTGGTTGATGATTACTCTAGGTTTACATGGGTTTACTTTCTAGCCAAAAAGTCTGAAGCTTTTGATTATTTTTTAAAGTTTTCAAAACTTGTCCATAATGAAAAAGGGGTTTCAATTAAAACTTTAAGAAGTGATCATGGAGGTGAATTTGAAAACATAGACTTTGAAAATCTTTGTGAAGAAAATGGTTTCAAACATGAATTTTCCGCTCCTCGAACACCTCAACAGAATGGGGTGGTTGAAAGGAAAAATCGTACATTACAAGAAATGGCTAGATCTATGTTATGTGAATATCAATTGCCTCAAACTTTCTGGGCTGAGGCAGTCAATACTTCATGCTATGTAATGAACAGAGTTATGATTAGACCAATACTTAATAAAACGTCATATGAACTGTGGTCTAACTAAAAGCCTAACATCTCATATTTTAGAGTGTTTGGATGTCCTTTTTACATTTTGAACACAGGTGAACAGCTTGGGAAATTTGAGTCAAAAACGGTTGATGGAATCTTCATGGGTTATTCCTCAAGAAGTAAGGCTTACAGAATCTTCAATAAACAGTCAAGAACAATCGTGGAAACCGTCAACGTCAAGTTCAATGAATCAGATATGGATACGATACCTGAAGATGATAAAGATGATGCTGGTACACAAGAAATTGAACAAGAAAACAATGATGTTGAGACAAACAATGAAAAAGCCACTGAAGCAGCAACAGATATCGAAAGACTAAAATTCAAGCCAAGTCATCCTCCAGATTTGGTAATTGGAAGTCCAACTGCTGGTGTTCGTACACGATCCTCTCTCAATAGGGAAGTTTGTACTCTTTGTATTCATAATGCCTTTGTATCTGAAATAGAACCAAGTTCTTATGATGTTGCTCTTAATGATGAATTTTGGGTGTTAGCTATGCAGGAGGAACTTAACCAGTTTGAGAGAAACAGAGTCTGGAACTTGGTACCCAGACCAAAAGACTACCCAGTTGTTGGAACAAAATGGGTATTCAAAAATAAGCTTGACGAATCTGGAAACGTAACAAGAAACAAAGCTAGGTTGGTCGCTAAGGGATACAATCAAATCGAAGGTGTTGACTTTGATGAAACTTTTGCCCCAGTTGCTAGGCTTGAAGCAATCAGAATTTTGTTAAGTTTTGCGTGCTTTAAGGGGTTCAAATTAAAGCAAATGGATGTGAAGAGTGCTTTTCTGAATGGAGAACTAAAAGAAGAAGTGTATGTTGAACAACCCCCTGGTTTTGAGAGTCACGATTATCCAAATCATGTATACAAACTGGAAAAAGCATTGTATGGACTTAAGCAAGCTCCTCGAGCTTGGTATGACTGTCTATGTACATATCTCTTGGAAAACGGTTTTAAAAAGGGAAGTGCTGACACAACCTTGTTTTTATCTCATGATGGTGATGATTTTTTGATTGTCCAAATTTATGTTGATGATATCATATACGGTGCTACTAATAATGTCTTGTGTGAAAAATTTGAAAAAGTTATGCAGGGCAAATTTGAGATGAGTTTGGTTGGAGAGCTGAAATTCTTCCTTGGTTTCCAAATCAAACAAAGTAGCAAAGGGATCTTTATCTCCCAAACGAAGTACGTGATGGAGTTGTTAAAGAGATTTGGAGTTCAAGATGCAAAGCCAATGAAAACACCGATGAGTCCAACAACCAAACTTGACAAAGATGAAAAAGGTGTTGCTGTGGATCAAAAGAAATATCGCGGTATTATCGGTTCACTTCTTTATCTTTCTGCTTCTAGACCCGATATTATGTTTTCTGTTTGTTTGTGTGCTCGTTTTCAATCAAATCCTAAAGAATCTCATCTAAAAGCCACAAAACGGATTCTAAGATATTTGTTACACACACCAAATTTGGGCTTATGGTATCCTTCTTGTGATAACTTTAATTTAGTTGGGTTTACTGATGCTGATTATGCTGGTTCACTCACTGATAGAAAAAGTACTAGTGGAACGTGTTTCATGCTAGGCCATTCACTTGTGTCGTGGTCAAGTAGAAAAACAAAACTGTGTTGCTTTATCCACCACTGAGGCTGAATATATTGCTTTAGGAAGTTGTTGTGCACAGATTTTATGGATGATGCAGACTTTATCTGATTTTGGACTTTGTTATAAACGAGTTCCTTTAAAATGTGACAGTAAGAGTGCAATTGACTTATCAAATAATCCAGTACATCACTCACGCAC
The DNA here is from genome assembly GCA_030737875.1 of Allium sativum. Classification (NCBI taxonomy): domain Eukaryota; kingdom Viridiplantae; phylum Streptophyta; class Magnoliopsida; order Asparagales; family Amaryllidaceae; genus Allium; species Allium sativum. Next base: position 159,643,777 of record CM060912.1, read on the forward strand.
GAAACACATTGATGTAAGACACCACTTTCTTAGAGATCATATTGCTTGTGAAGATATTTGTATAGAATTTATTCCAACCGAATCTCAACTTGCTGATATTTTTACAAAACCCCTTCCTGAAGACAGATTTTGCAGATTACGTTTGGATTTGGGAATTATAGAAATAAATTAATCTTTTAGCATTTTTGGATAAATTTTCTCTTAAGATATTCTGTTGGCAATTATCTTTCTGACAAATAATCCATTCTTCAAATCATCAAGAAAAGACCAGTTTGTTTTTGGACATTTATGATAAATTTGTGACTGTGTAAGTTTTCAGAATATGAGATGTTTGAAAATTTGTAGCTCTGATACGATCAAATATGCTTTATAATATGAGTAATTGAGGAACTTTTATTCACTTTCATCTTCTGTCTCTATCACCCTTCTATCAATCATTATTATTTTATATATATATCAAGGGAATTTAAGTATAGAAAAAAAAAGAGGTATTTCTCTAATCTCATTTAAAAATCCAAGCTCTGGTCATGCATGGTTATGAGAATACTTATTTTTCATGCTATCACTGATTCCATTTAAAAATCCAAGATCTGGTTATGCTTGATCAGTATAGTATTGAATTTTTTTTCATGTTGCAGCTAATTCCATTTAAAAATCCAAGCTCTGGTCATGCGTGGTTAGTTTGCTATTGAAATATATTTTAAAATATTCCCTGATATATATTAAATATTCCATTGTTCCACTTTCTGTCTTGTGAAATGTGTTCTTCTTTTACAGATTATTCTAATCTTTTTATTTGATTATTCGGAGTGTTTGAATCTGATACTGTCAAATGACTTGATTACTAATTACAGTCCATACTCTTTACAAATGTCCAGAATTGTTATTCTTTTGATGATTACAAAGGGGGAGAAGAAGTTAAGATTTTGTGTTGTTTACAGACGTCTATAGATTTTATTTTGCCATTAATGCTAAGTGTTTAATTTTTTTTGTTATTTTCAAATTCTTTACTCATGTCTGTTTACAACTGATAGGGGGAGCTCAAATGTAGGGGGAGCCCTTGTTCAAATACATCTCGTTATTCACAAAAATCTTAAGTCTGTTTGTCATCATCAAAAGGGGGAGTTTGTTGATACTAATATTTTTGTTTGATGATAACAAATAGATTTTTGTTACTGGAGTGTTTGATTGTGGAATATCTAGTGTTATTGGAAAATAAAATAACACAGAATTTACACAGAATATAGAAAAATCAAATAAATTTTATTTCCAATAATATTATTTATTTTACAATTCATTTACACACAAGACGTTACAAATCACTTTACAAATAATTTCAGTACATACAATTTTTTTTACAAGCACTTCATTTTCTTCTTCTCATTTCTTGCTGGATTATTCTTGTTAAGAACACCTTAGCTGTCCAAAGCATCATCCTGTAACCTGTCACAAAAGAAAGAAAAATACACAGTACACTGGAACTAAAACAAATACTTTTGACAAAAATGATTCTCTGTGTGATTGATTCAATTTCTTTTGTCTCAGCTTTCTGTGTGTTTTTCTCATCATATTTCAGACTTGAACAGCCACATCAAAACCATACTGGTTTGCTGATCAGAACCAACTGATTCTGACCAGCCTCAACACAGTACAGTTTGACTGCTATTTTTTTTGTTAATGTTTCAGGGTCACAAGATAAAATCAAAGTCAAAAGAAAATGAGCAAGAAATTAAAATCATGGTTCAAGTACAAAGTCAAAGTACAAGCCGTGTACATGAACAAGTTTAGCACACATATGCAACAAAAACAAGTGAAGACAACCATCACAAGTATGACAGAACACAAATGAAACTGCAAATTGATTTTAGTTTGCAAACATATACAGTCCACAATGGTGCAATATAGCAGCTGCATGGGCATAAGGAAGAAATACAGTGGAGCTTTATTCAGGAATAGTGCAGCTAAATGATTGCATGGCACATATACAAGTGAGGTAGCATACACAAGACAAATCAGCATGGTTCAATAAAGAATGGCCGAGCAGCAAGCAAGAAAACATATCAGCAACAATGGAGTTGTGTACATACTATGAAATCACTTTCGAGAGCCAAGTCAGAAACAACATGGTGTATGGTCAAGACAGCAATTAGACATGCAGAAATAAATTTTTGGTGCATCTATAAACTCAACATTTTTTAACAAGGAAATCAAACTTGGTCGAAGCAAGGTTCAGAACAGCAGTGGACAAATGTGAGCACGCATGAATGAATATGTAAGCAAGTCTTAACATCATGACAGCAAGGTGACAAATACACAATAGTGGTGAAACTGCAAATGGCAAGGTGGTGTAAGCACACACATTTCAGGGTCAAAACAGAGGGTGTACAAGTTCATACACACACACAGCTCCAAGTTCGTTTCATGAAGCTCAAATATATGGCGGTGATGCACAACTCAGTGGTACAACATGCAAGCTGAATTAATGGGCATGATGGATATAAACAAATCTGGGGCATGTGTTCAACAAGGTGGCAAACAACATAGAAGCAGTAAACCAGGTAGTACATGCAACAATTTTTAGTGATAATCAAGGATACCATTTCTGAAAACATATGACTCAATACAACATGGTAGTGAAGTCTCAAAATTTTTTGTATGGATACATGTCTGCATATGGAATTTTTATAACATGAATGACATGGTGTAAATCATGGAAACAGTCACCAAACAAATGGAATATGTTCACACAGCAAGTACATGTGACAGATTAATTCAGGAAAGAGTTTAATGCAGTTTTTTTGAAATCGTTTTTTCTCCTTTCCACATTTACTCAATCACACATGGAATTAACGCATTGGACTCAATCATATATGGGATGATGACTAGGCAGAATGAATCTCAGAAAGCATAATTGATTTTCTACAATAAAAATCTTTTATCTTCAGAAATCACGCATGGAAATCAAAGGAGAGTTTTCACAATTTAAATCGTGCAAAAGAATCATGCAAGGAAAACAGTTTTTGTTTCCTGTTTTTTAACAGCAAGTGTTTTATTTGGAAATATCTTTAAGGGGACCGCAAATTATTTTCCCAAATTACCAAATCAAATTCAAGGAATTCCAAAATTCAAATCGAGCAAGTCATCAACGAAATCAGAGCACCAAGGTGTAGAAACCCTTATAAAAGCACACAATTCATCATCGACATTTATCATCAATACACACAAAAGAAATCCGAAACCCTAAATTGCATGAGTTGATAAAACTTACTCAGATTGATCGCAAGGACGAAGGAGATACACTGGAGAAGCAAAACAAGCTTCCAGAGATCCATTACACACATCACCGAGATTGATTTAGGGAAAAATCACTGAAACCCTAAACGCAGCCGCCATTTTTTTTTTGTTTCAGAGAAAAAGGAAGGATCGGGCTAAAGAAAACACAAGGGAGCACCGCAAAATAAAAGTGGCCCGACCACTTTGGACTAGTGCAAAGAAAAGGGGATAACCCACTTTTAACTCCTCCCCTTATTTCCTTTAAGCTTTGTTGTGTTTTTTTTTTGTCATTGAATTTTTTTTAAAATTTCTTTTCTAGTTTTATTGTAAAACTAGGGAGCACAGAATATTGAAGTGTAATCTGAGAAAATCTAGTCTAGGGTATACAGACTAGTCTAGGATTTTGAGCTTAGGGATAAACAGGAGCAGGAGTTGCGAGTTTACATAGGATTGTAAGCGGGATCTGTTTGCATCTCCTAGTAAAAATCTTAGAAAGGCAGCAGTAGGCACAGTTTGCCGAAGCTGGGTATATCTGCGTGTGATTTTATTGTTACTGCATTTCTTTATTACCGTGTTTAGTTTAAATTTTGTGTTAAAACCCTATTCACCCCCCCTCTAGGGTTATTATCGATCCTACACCATCGGCCTACATAACCAAAATAGCGGTAACATCTACTATATTTACTAATGCTAATCATGCCATTTCTTCTTTTGCTTCTTCTTTTTAGCAAATTCCGCACCAGACAGCTCTCCACCCATGCCGGGCCTCTTCTTTCATGATCCACTCTTTCCTCCTCTACCTTTCGGAGGAGTCGCCGACTCATGAGAAATCGAGAGAAACCTTTCACCTTCCTCGTCACCGCTTGAACTTTATATGATCTCGGAAGGGATAGTGAAGTGCAATGACTTGAAGGTAGTACCAGCAGCAAGGGCTATCACAGCGTCACCCTTCCCACGAGTTTCAGTAGCCTCTTGCTCCGATTTCTTCTTAGCCACATTTTTCTCAGCCAATTTATGGGACTTGAGCTTCTCAAGGGTTTCAGTGGCCCTCTACTGGACTTTGTCATCCTCCTTCTTCTTCTTCCAAGCCTCATCCATAGCTCTCTTCTTTTCCGCCTCGTCATCAGGCTTCCTCTGCTCAGCCGTAGCAGCGGCTCTTCCTCAACATCCTTCTGGGCCTTCATTAGGGCCTCCTGTCTGGCAACCTCATCATGCCTGCTCTTTTCCTCTATCTCCTTGCACTTGGCCATCATCCGAACCTTCATGGTATACACCATAGCCTGCATCGAAGGCACGTCAGCATCCATTGGCCCATCGTATGAGCACTCTGACCATCCACCATCTCTCCTTCCTCTACAAGGCCCTCGTAAAAACTGGACCCTAGCCTGATGTCCGGAAAGGTGTCCAATAGACCACCTCCCTCTCCATACTGCACCCTTTATAGTCCAAACTCAGATATTGTTGTCTGAGGAAGAATGGGGGCAAAGCCTGGTGTCATAGTTTTTCCAGGAAGGGCTGCATAGTAAAAACGCAACCTTTTAGTCCACAAACTCAGTAATACCATCATCTTCGGGGATACACGGTAACAGGGATTTACCTCTAGTCAGGGACGGTGCAGGAGTGATGGGAATTATGCTCGTCATGGCAGATAGGAAAAATCCAGTGTCTTCCAATCCTGGATGCTCTAGATCATACTCAGTCGAGACCCGAGCCAAGTTTATGGGATTGCTTGTTGCGCTGGTTTCGGGAGCTAACGTATGATAAGAGCTTCCTCCTGCAAATGATTCTGCTACAACCACACTCTCACTAATAATAGACATTCCTTTCTCCACGATAAGCATCGCTAGCCTCTCTCTCTCTCTCTGCATCCTCCTGCAATAGCTTCTTCCCCTCCTCATGATTTTCGCGCTCCTCATTGGTCAAGAGGTCGATCATCAGTTGGCCCTCATCCGAAGTTAGAACGTTTACTTGATGTAAATAAGCTTCACACGGCACCACCCTCTCCCATGTTCGGGCCAGCTTTCGTGATTAATCCTCGACCCATAAAAATTCGTAAAACTTCAAAACTTTGACATACATATTTTGGATATGATCCACCAAGGATGATTCCACCTGGAATTCAGTGTCCTCCAGCTCCTCTCTCAACTGTTCCACCTCCCTCAGGTGCTCGACCTTTAATCCCTCCGTCATGCTCAATACATCCCTGTTACTAGCCTTGGTGTCCTCCTTCGCCTTCTTCATCGCCTTAAGCCGCCTTCTCAACTCAACCTCTTTAGCATTCTGTGTGTTCAACCTCTTATTCTCCTCCCTTAAAGCGTTGTTATCATTCTAAAGCTGGGTTATGCACTCATGGTCCTTTTCCAACTCACCATATGCTTTCTCTAGCTCGGCCTTGTCCCTTTTTAAGTCCATGTTTTCTGTAGTCAAAGAGGCTGCGGTAACGTTAAAAGATGAGCTCGCGTGCTCTGCCTCCATCTTTAGTATATCATACGCATGCTTCATTTCCAATGCAACAACGGTACTAAGAGTTAACATTCAAAGGTACAAAGACAAATGAGCAAATAATTAGAACACAAGGAGCAAACCTACCTACATCCTTCTCCAGGTTAATAATGGTTGTGCATTCACCATCGATAGTTAGCCTTTGATTGATGAGCTCCAAGTTCTTCCTTATGATCAATTCCGAAAGATGGTGGGCTTACCTCATAAGCTCGTTAGCCTGATGGTACGTGGCCCTCACATGCATCCATATCTCCCAGAGTCCCTAACAGGGGCCATATTGAGATCAGGAAGGTATATCAGCTCGTCAAAGTAAAGTTGAGGGAAGTTATTCTTCAACAACACTTTCCTTTGATCCACGGAAAGTTCCTGCCTCTCAGTCTCAGCTATATCTTGCCTCCTTGTTGAAGTCGTTCCCACCGGCCTCGAATGGCTAAGCGACGACACCTTCCCCTTAGTGGTCTGAACGGGGCCCAAAGGCGCTGTGTGTGAAGGAGATGCCGATGAAAAGTGCCTTGAATCCCAAATCAAGTTAGAAGCCTCCCACAGATACCTAGATTGGATGAGGAGGAGGAGGGGGAGTCGAAGATTGTCGAGACCTATCTCGATGACTTCTCTCACTGCTACGATCTTATGGACGTGGAGATTCACCATAGAAGCTAGTCCCTCTCCTAAAGCTGTCAAAAAAGGGATTCATAGAGTATCGGCGACCACCATACCCTTAACCTCATCCTCCGCGTCCCCTTGCCATATCACCTGTCAAAGAAACAAGTATAGAGTTAGGTACTTGGCACACACAGGCAATCTTTATGCTATGCAGTGTCTATGAGTGTATGCCCTAAGTGTTCTTTCAACAAAGCAGATTGTGATCCGCTCGAAGGAGTCAACCCCTCCGTAGCTAAGTCTACCTCTTCCATACTCGTCGTACCAAGCCAAGGAGACAAGTCTAGGGGGAGTTTATTAAGAACGTCAAATTGACCCTCCGCCTTGAGCGAAACGACAGTCTCCAAAGGAGTCGCAGGGGATTGTGTCCTGGCCAATGCTCATCCCCCACCTCTCCTGTTGGAGGTGGGACAGGGACATCCGATGGACCCTCTTCTCGAGCAACTAACTCCTCACCGCCGGTGTCCCCTTGTGACTTAGCGGCCTTTAGTGGTGTGGGCCCAGCATAGGGCATCTTTCTTTTTCAGCTAGAAGCTCCTTTGTCCTTCGTCGTCTTCTCTTTCATTTCACGGCCTCCAACAACAGGCATGATTATAGCCCGATCATCAGGGAGCAGCCCTACATGACGAAGGTGCTCCTGGCTTGTATATGTGCAAGTTTTACGAAACTCCACCGGAATCGCTCGCAGATTATCAAGTCGTCATTGGTACTCAGTGTCGGTGGGCGCCTCAGGGTTCCCTATCACGATTAAAGAAGAATCAAATATGAGACATTGTATCCACGAACTTTATAGCAAAAAGCGAAGTCCAAGAAAGCTTACTTCCTTCCAGCCATCCCCTAGCAAATCCAGGAGGACAGTGCACGAAGAACCATTCATGTTTGAATACTAATGGCTTAGGCCACATCCCAACAAAGAATTTAGTGGCCGGCGAAGCTTCCAGGAAGAACTGGGAAAGCGATATGGTGGCCCTCATCTTTGATTGAAACAAGTATCGAATATCCTCTCCTTTAGGCTCAGAATGCAAATACTCCCGGTAAAGAACATAAGTGCTTAAGAGCGAGGAATAAGCATTCATATGCAGTTGCGACGGCGCAATACGAAAATAGTATAACATGTCCCAAATGAAGTTATTAGTCGGGGGCACGCATCCAGCAATGCATACTTTTCTGTTCCAAGCATTCAAACCTTCGGGCGGCGCATGAGCCCTACCGCCCTCTCCTGGTGCATGAACGTCATCCACGGGAATATTAAACCGCAACGCCATTTTCCTAACTACCACTGGATCCATGTGCGTTGGCACCGAATCTGTCGGATTTTCAAGAATCACTGCATCGGGCAACATATCTGGGGCCACCGTAGTCGCTGGTGCATCACCCTCGACAATGTCCACATATTCTACCTCTTCATATACAACCAGAGAGTGTTGTCTTTCAATCTGCTCTCTGTGCTCCGACGCTTCGGGCAAACTCGTCGTTTGAGAAGGGTTGGATCTTTCAGTAGTCTCAAGCTCGCTGCCTGTCGAGCTAGCATCGCAAGTAGAGTTCTGATGTGTGCGATGATGGCAAGGAAGTCTCAGCTTCTGAAATCTTTTCAGTTATTGATCTTATACTTATCGCTAGCTATACTTTAACACACTACCGTAAGACAACGCAGTTGAATAACCTATACCCCTCGTGTCAGTGTTGACTAACATGTGCGTGCAGTGTTATGCAAAATCAAGATATACAAAAGAAATTCAAATAGCTTAGTCACAGTCCAAGTTTATGCGCTATCCTACATGAGAACTCAGGTCATTGACCATGTGATCATCTACATGCGAGTTATTGCAGTCACACAAGTGACACAAGAGAGATGTGAACCCAAAAGCAGATGGTCAAAAATTCAGGGTTCCGAAGGAAGCGCGCTACACGACAACAATGGTCGAGGCTCCCAGAGAGGCACGAAAGCTTCGTAACCCGGCAGGTGTACGAGAGTTTGCATCCCCACTGGGTATGAAATTTGTACCCCACGGGGTACGAATCTCGTACCTAATTGGTACGAATCTCATGCCCCGCCGGGCTCAAGTTTCGGACACCGCTGGGTACAAAACTCGAACCCCTCTGGGGACGAGTTTTGCACCTGGTCAGGGTGTGAGTTTCTACCGCTCCTCGACTCCCTTCCTCTTCTCCTCTCCTCTTGAGCTCGCGCCACTAAGGGCCTTCAAAACTTACCTACAAATTTCTCCAAGTGCAAAAGCTTGGAGCTCTGTAATCAATGGCGGTCAAGGCAAAAAAAAATAAGAAGGAGATAAACGAAAGGAGGGCCTGTTTATAATAAAAGGGAAGTGTCCCCTTTTATTTCGTCTCGCCTTTTCGTACCTAAACCAGGGGTACGAAATTTCATACCCATACCGCGTACGTAAAAAAATGGATGAAATGACGATGTATACGCATGTATTTTAATGCACATGTATATAAAACGTTACAAGCGCCCACCATGACTCGTTTACAACCGTACAGTAAGCGAGCTCGACATTTAACGTCTATTTTTCTTAAGTTTACTAGAAAAGTCGATGACTGACAACTACTCCAATCAATACAAAGCACACCATGTCAAGACAAGACGTACTTTGGGGGGCAAATGTTAATTGGCCCTTTGGTCCGGTTCCTAAAAGTACGCAAGATACGCTCGACTCAACATATTGCGTGAAGCCAAAGCCGAGAGTGTTGCTAGGGAGTAAAGGAAATAGGCCAAGAAGGGATCGCGCCAACGAGAACCTCACCGCTCCTCTAAATATTGCCAAACCAATACCTCGGAACCCGAAAAGCGTCAAGCATCAACCTCGACCTCCTTTGCCACTTTCACATATTCTTTGTACCCCACGGGTACGAAATTCATACCCCAGGGAGGGGTACGAGTTATTAGGCTTAGGCAAGGCGGGGTCCTAAATTATGGAGCTTGGTACTACGAGGTACGAGAGTCCTGGTATGTCCCTTACTTCTACCTACTCCTAACTATTCCCGCCTAACCACTCCACTATAAATTCCCCTTGACCTCATACTTCAAAGGGGCTGGAATTTGGTGATTAGACATATCTTGAGATCCAAGTGGCCACTTTAATGGCATCTTTACTTTGAGGAAGAAGAAGGGCAAAAGTGTCTTTTTCCTAATATATTAAATACATGATAATTATGACATCATATAGTATGTAAAGAGATGTCATGAGTTGTTCTCAACCTTATAACTCTTGGTTACTAATAGTATTCCGATGACTCTTCCAAAGTGGATGTAGGTCTTTTGCATGGCCGAACCACTATAAATCTCATGTGTTATTTACTGCTTTCCGCACTTACTTTTTCGACCGAAACTATAATTCCTAAGTAACTGGAATCTTGGGTGTTTACGACATTTTTTGCCGTCAATAGCATGGTTGTAAATGACATTTCCTATTAGATGTAATTCTGTGTACAACCCTTCCCTAAAACTGACAAGCACCTGCTCAGATGTATATAGATTAAGTTACATGTTTTACTTAATTACATCTGATTCACATAACATGTTCTACTTAATATGAAATTAAGTTTAACCTATTCAGATTAACATATTTACATATTATCTCAATTATAAAGTCAATGGTTTTCATGTTCCAATATGCCCAATTATCCTTTTTATTATCATTACAAGTTATTCCAATTTATCCAAATTTTACGCAATTCTAACGGACATGGCCTAGGCTCTCGATGGCCTAGGCTCAATGCAAAATAAAAAGGAAAAGGAGAAAATAGATCCAACTCAGAAGTAAATAAACTAAATAAATAGGCATAAGACTGTAAATAAAGCTAAGACAGAAAGGGGATAAGAAAGATGTACATGTAATAGATAAAACCTGAAAATTGAAAATAGGTAAATGAGAGTAAAGAGAACAATAATATATAAACTTACAAGCACTATTGCTTTTCAGATCCAAATTAGTTGCTATCAAAATACTTTATAAATATCAAATCTAAAAATAACTAGAACTCATAGTAATTTGAATTAAATCCATAAAAATCTTTGAAATAGTTATTATTGAAGAAAATCAAGAACTATCCCTTCAATCTAAGCTTTGGTAGCACCTTGACATTTTCTTAATTTTTTTCAGAAATAGCTTAGAGAGGAAGAAGATGAAAAATATTTATGTGTAAAAAAAATAGTGAGGCTACCATCCTATTTATAGGTCTGTTAGGATAATTATAAACCACATGATCTTAGGTTATCATATCTAACCATTCCAGACACGTCATGTTGAGTCAGCGCGAATGACACATACGAAATAGTCTAGATTGAGGCACAAGAATCTTCCCTGCTCTCCGGTGGGTCGACCACCTTCAACATGGGTCGACACTAGTTCCGACCATGGGTCAACTTATGGGTCGACCCATATGTGATTGTATCGCCCAGTGACCGTTGTTTTCGGCGTTAAGTTATTTTATCTATAATATATTGTTTTAGATCAAACTTCTTTAGTTCACAACTTCTTTATACTTAATCCGATTTTAAAAACCAAGGGTCTGTCTGAACCGAAATTTCGTAATGAACGCAACGATAAAGTCTGTTTTACTCAATTTTAAATATCTAATTAATTAATATTCATTTTATTATCTTCTCTATATATTTATTGTGTATTAAATATAGGGTGTTACATTCTCCCCTCCTTAAAGAATTTCATCCCCAAAATCTCCAAGTTACGAAGAGTGTTATTAATTAAAACCTACACCCATCTACTCATCAATAAACCACTGGCATCTATTGTCCTTAAAATTTCTAATGCTTTGTATGAACATATGAAAAAGTGTTGTGTGTATGTCTCTACACTAATGCAAAAGTCAGGCGGTCTACTGATTCAGTTGACCACCTTAATGCAATATATGTCTATGCCATGTATCCAATATGTATGTTAAAGAATCCCAACAGTATATATAAATTCTATATGTGTGCAGAACCATTCATAAAAATGCGACATCCATATGATGGTTCAACCATTTTCATCCATTGAAGGTTAAAACGCACACACATCCATATGCAATATGTAAGTGCTTGATCCGATCCAATGCCTAATGTGTGTATATATGCATCCATTGACAACCACTAGCAAACAATTGCATCCATTTGCAACCATCAAACATAACATATCTCAAACACATGTTTTCAGCCATATGCCTCTACCTAAGGATCGAGGATACAAATGTTAGGAAAACAAAATTTGAATTCAAAAGCTTAGAAAGAAATTAAGAATGTATTCTCAAAGAGAATAGGGTAAGAAGCATGAATCTTGTCTTCGGGTTCCCATGTCGTATCGTCATGACCTTCTCCCCATTGCACCTTCACCTTGATCTTCTTTTTGCGTAGCTTCTTAACTTTCGACACAAGAATACAGGTAGGAAATTTTCTAACTGATGCCTCCTTCTTTATCTCTACATCCTTAAATGTACTTAGCTCTACTACCTTTGCTGAATCATGCAGATATTTCCTTAAGTGGGAAATGTGGAACACGTCGTGAACTCTCACCAGCCTCTCCGGTAGTATAACTCTGTAGGGCATTTGGTCTATCCTCTCAACTATAGGGAATGGCCCCATAAACCTTGGTGCCAACTTCCATACTGAGCCAAAGCGAACAACATGTGACGACCCCAAACTTCCGTAGAACGAAAGCAAGGATAATCATAGGAGTATAACATAATTACAATAATAGCATATCTCAGATAACATAATAACACATAAATCATTGCAGCAGAAATAGGAATGTCATCAACACCACAACATCAAAGACATCAGAGTAGCACAGTTACAGGATACACTTAGCAAAAACAGTCTCAACAAATAGTAATAAGTCTAAACTCCATCAAGTACATCAAAATAGAGGATGTCTAAATGTCTCAAAACATAAACAAAAAGATAAAAATGTCCTTCATCTTCTTTCCTTAAGCATGCTCCAATCCATAATGTATCCATAATACCTGAACCTGTCACTTGGCTGTCCGTGTGAAAAGAGGGCACCCGAGTTTGCAAAGTGAAACAAACTATGAGTCAGTTGTGGGATTGGTATGAGAAATCTTTCCTAACTTTATCTAACAATATGGCTAATCACAGGACCATGCCGCTAACGTGGAACGGGTTTAATCCATTGGATTGCCAATGCATAAGTTTAATAAATTTTTATTCAAAACAATGCAATGCTTTTTAGAAAAATGAAATCATTATAAGACTCAATTCCCATCACACAATGCAACGCAAACCGAAGGATAGAGTTTTACCTTATAATGATCAAACATACTTGATACGTAGAAAATAATATTTTAATATTATTATTAGTGTCTAATCAGTTTTAAAATACTTCAAAGTAAATGTATCAATCCTAGACGGCATAGTACCCCATCCTACTATGTTTCCATATATAGATTTACAATCAAAACCGTAGTGTCATATTGGAAATTGGGTTCCCATCATGAGTCAAGGATAGGGGCGATCTCCTTACCAATTCGAGACACTCCAGCAATGTCGCAGGATCACACCTATTGGCAACCCTTGGATCCTGCAGGGCCGGTCCACAAATACTTTAGTGGATTAGTTATGCCTGAACACACGCTTCCCGGTCCTATTTAACCTATAATTCGGTCACTATCGACCAATAAATCCGAGGTACCTCATAATCCATCAACCACAAAAGTAAAATGTCAGGGCTTGCAAACACCTAATACCACTTCTAGTTAGAAAGAAACATGTGCACTCCCTGCGTTCCCTTGTCCCATTTTTGACTCTCAACGGGGTGTGAGGCTCGCGAGGTAACGCTATACACAAAGCTATGCCGAAATAGGCTGTGCTTTGATCATCAACCACAAGGCTCTGCTTTTCAACGAAAGCCTCGATCAATTGCATCTTGGCATGCCACATCAGCAATCCATGCCATGCGATCGAGAACTACTAATATATAACCTCTGAGCTCGTGCGTTTCAGAGAAGGGTGTTAAGCAAGAGAATAAATTCTCCGCCACCAATCAGATATATATTAAATAGAAATCAATTTACATGGAATGAAATCCAATGTCAGACACACATCCATTTACAAGTCCATTCCGGGTCTGAACGGAACCGGAGTCACCTTATTCCTTGTCCCGTATGTCCAATACGAAAGAGAGATGCTCGCTTATCCGGACAGTCAGCAAGTACGTTCAGACAACTACCACTTTAACCCTTTACTGGGAGCTACCCAATGCCCGACATCAATGGTCATCCTTTCGATCTGAAGATCTCCGGTCTTCAATCGCCGTCCTCAATATCTTCGATTTAGATCGTCGTATAATCATTTGAAAGAAAATTGAACTCGGCCTTTTCAAATGATTCTCGCGTATATATAATTTAAAAACATTTCATATCGTTAATAGTATTTAATAAAGATTTATCGCTATTTTTATTTATATAAAAATAGCTCAATTTAATTCAACGACGCTTCAGGTCAATAGGCAGCCCTAGCACTGTTTTTATCAAAATTTGATTTACACATATCTCGAAATCTAACCGTTGGATTTTTACAAAATTTATATCATTGGAAAGATCTTCCCAAAGTGGTCCTAATGGTTCTAGTTTTGGGAAAAATCCAACTGTCGGATCTTTCAGTATAATCGTTTAAACTTATGATTCCGAAACGCGAACTACCGTGCGCGATTCGTTTAATTTTAATTTATATTTATATGAATAATTATATATAAATATAAACCATTCGACGATTCCACTAACGCGTTTAACACGTCAATTAAAAGGACGTTTTAATTTGCATAACCATTTTTACATATTTACAATGTCAAATAAAATATAATTTATTTACCTGACAATTAAGCCAATGACAAATAAAATCTAATTTTTATTTCTATTTCTATTTTTAACTTTAACCAATAAAAAGGAATATTTTATTTGTGCAAAGTTTTCAGTGTATGTTTTTACAAATAAAATAATTCATATAAATTCTAATGTATGTGTTGTCAATACAAATGATTCTTTGACTTTGCATACAAATTCTAATATATGCATTGTAAATGAAATGTTATTTTAACTTTGCATATAAATTCTAATATATGCATTGTAAATAAAATGTTATTTTAACATTGCATACAAATTTTAATATATGAATTATTAATAAAATGATATTTTAGCTTTGCATATAGATTCTAATATATGCGTCGTTCATAAAATGATGTTTTCATTTTGCATATAAATTCTAATATGTGCATTTACAATAAAATGATATATTCATTATGCATATAAATTCTAATATATGCATTTACAATAAAATGATGTTTTTAATTTGCATATACATCCTAATATATGCATTTACAATAAAATGATATTTCATTATGCATATAAATTCTAAAATATGCATTTACAATAAAATGATATTTTCATTATGCATATAAATTCTAAAATATGCATTGTTAATAAAATGTCATTTTTCAATGCATATAAATTCTAATATGTGTATTGCCAATAAAATATCATTTTTCAATGCATATAAATTCTAATATATGCATTGCCCATAAAATGTGATTTTTCAATGCATATAAATTATAATATATGCATTGTTAACAAAAATGTTTTTTTTTTTCATTTTTATTGAAAATTCCTTTTTTCTGGTTTCTTACATTTCATTAAAAAGGTGAATTTTTAATGTAGTCATGTTTTATTTCTAAAACATGAACATTTTCCCCTTTTCTTACATTACATTGAAAATGTGAATTTTTAATGTAGTTATGTTTTATTTCTAAAACTTGAATATTTTCCTCTTTTCTTATATTGCATTGAAAATGTTCTTTTCATTTTTGTTGAAAATTATAATTCAACAAAATGATAAAATTGTTTTTTTTCATTTTTGTTGAAAATTCTAATTCAACAAAATGATAAAAATGTTCTTTTCATTTTTGTTGAAAATTCTAATTCAACAAAATGATAAAAATGAACATTTTTCATTTTTGTTGAAAATACTGATTCAACAAAATGATAAAAATGAACATTTTTGTTCAACAATTCTAATTTGAAAAAAATGAACATTTTTATTCCAACTAAACAATTTGACAAATATGACCATTTTGGTTTTGACTAAACAAGTTGACAAATATGACCATTTTGGTTTCAATTAAACAAATTGACAAAAGTGATCATTTTGGTTTCAACTAAACAAATTGACAAGTACATTTAAAATGTTCTTTTCATTTTTGTTGAAAATTCTAATTCAACAAAATGATAAAAATGTTCTTTTCATTTTTGTTGAAAATTATAATTCAACAAAATGATAAAAATGTTCTTTTCATTTTTGTTGAAAATTCTAATTCGACAAAATGATAAAAATGAACATTTTTCATTTTTGTTGAAAATTCTAATTCAACAAAATGATAAAAATGAACATTTTTGTTCAACAATTCTAATTTGACAAAAATGAACATTTTTATTCCAACTAAACAATTTGACAAATATGACCATTTTGGTTTCGACTAAACAAATTGACAAATATGACCATTTTGGTTTCAACTAAACAAATTGACAAAAGTGATCAATTTGGTTTCAACTAAACAAATTGACAAAAGTGATCAATTTGGTTTCGACTAAACAAATTGACAAAAGTGATCATTTTGGTTACAACTAAACAAATTGACAAAAGTGATCATTTTGGTTTCAACTAAGAAATAAACAAATATGATAATTTTTATTATTTTTTTATTTTTTTATTTTAATCCTAATCTTTTTATTTTAATCTTATTATTATATTGAAAACAAACTTTTGACAAAACCATATTAACAATAAAAATGAATATTTTATTGTAAATCTAAATTTGACAAAATCATATTTTGTGTTAACAACAAAAATGAATATTTTATTGTAAATCTTAATTTAACAAAATCATATTTCATGTTAACAATAAAAATGAATATTTTATTGTAAATCTAAATTTAACAAAATCATATTTCATTTGTCTAAATAAAATATTAAACTTATATTATAAAATCAAGTCAATATTCATAAATCTGAAATAAAAATAATTTTTTTATTTAAAATCGAGATCTAACAATAAACTATAGATTTAAATAAAAGAGAGAATTTCTATTATCGATCACAATCTAACAACCATGAGCATCACAATCCAACAAAGAACATTCAACAATTTTAAATTCCAAACATCACAGATCTAATTTATTAACATGACTACATGGATTTAGAATATCGAGAAATAATTAAATTTTTAATTATAAAAATAGAAATTCTCACAATCGTGTTTTAATTCAGAATCAAATTTTGTCCAAAATTTGATCTTCTCCAAATCAGTTCTAATCAGTCCAGAAGTGTAGATCTCGGACTCACGATCGTAACGGATCTGAAATCGTTCAATTCCGAGTTCGTATTCATTAGTTGTGATTTAATTTAGATTAATAACATTTTTAAATTAAATTAATTAAATAATAAAAGAAAAATACCTCTTCCTCTTCACTACAGAATCGATGCCACTAGTTTCAACTTCGGGTTCAATTCTAGGGTTCTCTTTTTTGACCAAACTACAAAGCTTCGTGACGATCGGAGTGTGCCACGACGTAGTGCCTCGAGAGACGCACCCTGAGGGACCCACGCCCTGAAACTCGATCGTGGCAAGGAGGAGCGGTAGCACTCGAAGCGGCGACTCTTCGGGTTGATGGTTCTCCTCGAATTCTCAATGAAAAATTGCAAACTTGGTATAGGTACGTAGAGGAGGAAGAGTACTACATAATTGTCAAAAGGATCGATTGTTTTTGGTGAGTGGATTGTGAGTTATTGTGGAAGAAAGTTTCGAAGATTTCTGGCCATGGGTTGAAGGGTGGCGGCTACAATAAACGCATATTAGGGTTTAGATTATACAGTGTATTTATAATAATATAATATTTAATGTTCTAATTTACAAAAAAATCCACTAATCCCTGATAACTTCAATTCCAGCCCAACAAAAGTTGTTCCTACCTAATTGCCCCTGTTCCGGAACCAATGGGCTAGGTCCCGTCTGCCAAAACAATTATTTTCAATCTGTTTTATTTAATTTAAAATTTAAATCATTTATTTATTTAATTCGATCGTACATTTAAATTTACCGGGGCCACATGCAGACTTCGAAAAATAAATCTGGTTATGTTTTGATGATACGGTCCTAACAAAATTAATTTCGTTGAATTTGGAGACCATTTGAAAAATGACCTTTTTAACGGTCGATTAAATTCAATAGAAATTATCGAACGTAGTTTAATTTACCATGCTCACAAATTAATTCCAAAAATTATGGAAAATTAAACTTAGCAATAATTTACATTCCGGATCCGACAAAAATGGTTTCGTCGAAAATGGAGATCATTTGTATAATGGTCATTTATACGGGCTATACATTATACTATATTCCATAGCGACTATTCTGAATATTCAACTGGCCATTACTTTTAATTCCTGCTATGAAATTTCGATTTTTCAGATTCGTTGGAAAGATATTTCAAACAGATTTAAATATTTTTGGTTTCACTAAAATCCATTTTATTTTGAATCCTGTACATTCAGTCAAAGTTTAGATTCAAAATTTCAAACTGTCGTGCTATTTCTAATTCTTTTTAAAATTAAAATAAATATATTCATTCTAACTTCGATTTAAATAAATTTTGAATCTTTATTATTTAAAATAAATTATTTTATCTATTCAAAATTCATTGAAATAGCCAAAATAAAAATTTTAAATTGGTTCTGATTTTCCGGGTTGTTACAATCTCCCCCACTTAAAAGCTTTTCGTCCCCGAAATGGAAACAATAGTAAAGTTGGAAACAAACCGGAAAATGCAACATACTGTAAATGTACCTCAGCACAAGAGTTACTCGGAGATGTCCACTCTACACTTAAGATAAGCCTGTTTGATGCTATCCTCAGTTTCTCTTGTACACTCTCTAGGATCCCCACTCCACTTTACATTGACTAAGTGGATCCTCTTGTTCCTCAGGACTCGGGTCTCTTTGACAACAATTTTCACTGGCTCCTTCCTTACTGCTAAGGTCGGGGTAATCTCCAAATCTTATTGTGCTGCTTCCTCCACAATGAAGTCTCGATCATGTACATGCTTTCAGAGTTGGGACACATGGAATACATCATGAACCCCTGGCAACTAGTCAGGCAACTGCACCCTATAAGCGAGAGTTCCAATTCTTTCGAGAATAGGAAATGGACCAATGAATCTCGGCTCCAACTTCCCCGTCTTTCCAAAACGAATTACCCCTTTTAGTGGGGAAACCCTCAAGTACGCATAATCACCAACAGAGAATTCTAAATCCCTTCTTCGTGAGTCGGCATAGCTCTTCTGTCGGCTCTGAGCAGCCCGTAGTTGCTTCTTGATGAAATCAACTTTATCAGATTCTTCATGAATTATGTCGGGACCGAATACTAATCGATTGCCTGGTTCCACCCAACATGTGGGAGATCTGCATGGCCTGCCATATAATGCTTCAAATGGAAACATCTGCAAGCTTGCTTGGTAATTGTTGTTATAAGAGAACTCAACCAAGTGCAAGTGATCTTCCCATGACCCGCCAAAATCAAGAATGCATGCTCGCAACAAATCTTCCAATATGCAGTTCACCCTCTCACTCTGGCCATCTGTCTGAGGATGATAAGCGGTGCTCATATTCAACTTGGTCCCAAGCTCTTCTTGGAATGCTTCCCAGAATTTGCTAGCAAATATCGGATCGTGATCACTAACGATGCTACTAGGAACTCCATGTAATCTGATAATCTCTCTGAAATAAAGCTGCGCTAGACTTCGAGCTGTTCTATTAGATCTAATAGGGATAAAATGGGCAGTCTTCGTGAAACGATCTACAATCACCCATATACTGTCATTCCCTTTTCTAGTTCGGGGCAAGCCATCAATAAAGTCCGTAGAAATTTGGTCCCACTTCCAACTTGGAACCTCTAGCGGTTGCAACAATCCTGCAAGCTTCTGTTGATCGCTTTTGACTTGCTGGCAGCTGGGACACCTAGCAACATATAAAGAAATGTCTCTTTTCATCGCCTCCCACCAGAATGTGCGCTTAAGATCGTGATACATCTTGCTTACTCCTGGATGGATGCTAAGATTGGATTTGTGACATTTGTCCATAACTTCTCTTTTTAGCTCAGGAATATCTGGCACACATATTTGCCCTTGCAGTCTAAGGGTCCCCTTGCTGTCTATTTGGAAGCTTGACGCTTCGCCCTTTCGAACTCGCTCGCTAATCATTTGAATGAATTTATCATCTTTCCGAAGAGCAGAGATCTTATCCATTAATGTAGGCATAATGATAAGAATGGAAATAATAAGATTGGTGTTGGTCGCATTCTTCCTGCTGAGCGCATCGGTTACAACATTGACTTTCCTTGGAGTATATAGGATGTCCAGATCATATGCCACAAGAAATTCTAACCGACGTTGCTGCCTCAAATTCAAGTCTCTTTGGGTGAATAGATACTTCAAGGATTTGTGATCAGTATATAATTCGAACTTCTTACCCAAGAGATAGTGCCTCCATATCTTTAGACCAAACACGATGGCCATCAACTCAAGATCATGAGTGGGGTATTTCTTCTCATGCGGTTTCAACTGACGGCTAGCATAAGTAATTACGTTGCCCCTTTGCATTAACACCGCACCAATACCTTAAATAGATAAAAATGATAACATGTTAAAATAAGATTTTTCATTAAAAATGTCATCTCGGACATGTTAGTTTAGATAAAAGGAATAACCTTCAATAGAAGCATCAGTATAGACTGTCAAATCTTGGTTGCCATCAATAATGGTCAACACGGGAGCAGTGGTCAACCACAATTTCAGCTCTTGGGAAGCTACCTCACATTCGGGTGTCCAATTGAACTTTATATGCTTCTTATTCAGCTTCGTCAATGGACAGGATAGCTTCGAAAAATCCTTAATGAATTTCTGATAATAGCCAGCCAATCCTAAGAAACTTCTGACTTCTGTAGGAGTGCTAGGCTGCTTCCAATCTTGGATGGCTCAGATCTTTCCTGGGTCTACTGAAATGCCTTTCCTTGATACAACATGGCCGACGAATTTTACTTCTTTTTGCTAGAATATGCACTTAGAGAATTTGGCTTTTAACACATTCTTTCTCAAGATTTCCAGAACTTCTTTCAGATGCTTTTCATGCTCAGCAGTGGATTTAGAAAAGATTAAGATATCATTGATGAAAACCAACACGAATTTATTTAAGACATCCCGGAATACTCTGTTCATCAGATCGACAAAGGAAGCTGGAGCATTACATAAGCCGAAGGGCATTACTAGCCATTCATAGAATAAGTCTGGCCCTCTGAAAGCCATCAAAGGAACGCATTCTTCGGCAATGCGCAATTGATGGAAACTGTAGCCAGGTCCATCCTAGAGAATACTTGCGCTCCATTCAAACGGTCCAACAGATCATCAATATGCGGTAACGAATATTTATTTTTCAGCGTTTTCTTATTGAGGTCACAGTAGTCTACACATAGCCTGAGAGTACCATCTTACTTTGAGACAAACACCACTGCCGCACCCCAATTTGAGAAGCTAGGCCTGATCGGACCCTTCAATAAAAGTTTTTTAGTTTGATTGCTCGGCTCCTCTTTTTCTTTCAGTGTCATTCTCCGAATAAGATGCACAACGGGTCTTGCATTCGGAACCAAATCAATATTGAAGTCGATTTCTCTGCACGGAGGTAAGCTATCCACTTCTTCAAACACATCCGCATAATCTCTGACAACAGGAATATCCTCATAGAAGCAGGAGTAACTTCTAGAGAAGACCGAAGTTCTTTCCTATCCGTGGCTGAGTCGTGGCATGGTATAGCAATAATATCTCCGAACTTGGTTTTAATTTTGACTATTCTTTCAGCGCATAGTACCTTAGCCTCATACTTTGTTAACCAATCCATTCCAAGTATGATATCATACCCGGAGAAATTCATGGCGATCAAATTAAAAGGGAACTTGAAATAGGAATAAGAAACAGGCACTCTACAATATTGATCGAGAATAAGTGAACCTCCTATCGGACTATGGGCTCTAATAAATTCTTTAAGTTTTCTCGGGTTCAGTTTTAACTTTTTAATCATATCACTAGAAATGAAACATTGTGAGCTACCAGTTTTAAACAATACTGTAATAGGAATGTTCTTAATGTTAAGAGTACCTCCTAAAACATCAGGTTTACCTGCTCTCTTGGAAGAAGCTTGTGCAGCCGCTCCATCGTAAACATGAGCCACCTCAGATTTCTTTAACAGAGGACAATTCCTAATAAAGTGCCCCGTCTTATGGCAATTAAAGCACTCCTGAGTATTCCGAGGATTCTGACCGGGTCCAGACTCATTCCTCCTTGGTTTCTTTGGAGCTCGGCATTCGTAGTCAAAATGTCCCAGCTTTTGACAATTAAAGCATCTCACTTTGGATTTGTCCCTTTTTTTTCTTGAGGCTTGGTGGTAGAAGAATTGCTCGCCTCTGGTTTCTTGTCAGCTTGCTTCCTTTTATTATTATTCCTATTTTTCTCCCGATCTTGCTGTGAGTTTTTGTCATTGTCCTCATAGCGGCAAGCCATCTCGATCACCTCATTAAATGGAAGCTTAATGTGTGTTGTAACTTTGTTCAGATATTTCCTGGAGAGGCCATTAATGAATCTTTTGTTCTTCTGGACTGGGTCCCGTATTGATTCTAGAGCATAGCATGAGAGTTCCTCAACTTCCGCACATATTCTGAAGCAGTCATATCTCCTTGCTGCATGTTGGAAAATTGATCGTGGAGACGCTCTACTTCCTGTGGAGGAATAAACTTCTCGTTGAAGAGTTCTTTGAATTTGGCCCAAGGCATGTCGGCCTCATTATTGCCAATTATGACGGTATCCCACCAATTTTCAGCCTCATCCTTTAATAGCCACGTTGCCCAAAAGCGCTTGCGGTGATCTTCTAATTCTAGCCCTCCAAATATTTTCTCGCAATTCTTTAGCCATGCATGTGCCTCAATCACTGTCTCTCGCCCGGTGAGTGACACATCCCCTATATTTCTGAACTTCTTGGCCACCTTTTCCAAGTCAAAAGGCTGTGGGGGTGGTGGTGTTACAGCCTCGGGAGTGGGCTGCCTCTGAGCAGTGGGAGTCTCGTCTCTTGCTGGTCCTCTGGCCCCACCTCTGCCTCGGGCTCTAGCTCTCGCTCTATGCTCAATTTCTAGTTAGTTCTATACCATCAAGGAAAGATTCAGACTAACAGAAATGAAAATTTTAAAGGAAAGATTAAAAGTAGAGGCATATGGAAAGATGATAACGATGTAATAAATGATTAATATGTGCTATTCTGCTGTGCTCATTCTAGGACAATACTAATCCTATCTCTAATGAGCTACTCGCCTTAGAATACTGCTGATTCTATCTTGACGAATTGTTTTAAATATGTTATACTCCGAAACTAAGGTTAACCTTTAGCTCTGATACCAACTGTGACGACCCCAAACTTCCGTAGTACGAAATCATGGATAATCATAGGAGTATAACATAATTACAACAATAGAAGATATCAGATAACATCATAACACATAAATCATTGCAGCGGAAATAGGAATGTCATCAACACCACAACATCAAAGACATCAGAGTAGCACAGTTACAAGATACACTTAGCAAAAACAAAGTCTCAACAAATAGTAGTAAGTCTAAACTCCATCAAGTACATCAAAATAGAGGATGTCTAAATGTCTCAAAACATAAACAAAAGGATAAAAATGCCCTTCATCTTCTTTCCATAAGCTTGCTCCAATCCAGAATGTATCCATAATACCTGAACCTCTCACTTGGCTGCTTGTGTGAAAAGAGGGCACCAGAGTTTGCAAAGTGAAACAAACTACGAGTCGGTCGTGGGACTGGTATTAGAAATCTTTCCTAACTTTATCTAACAATATGGCTAATCACAGGACCACACCGCTAACACGGAACGGGGTTTACTCCATTGGATTGCCAGTGCATAAGTTTGATAAATTTTTGTTCAAAACAATGAATGCTTTTAGAAAAATGAAATCATTAGAAGACTTAAGTCCCATCACACATTGCAACGCAAACCGGAGGATAGAGTTTTACCTTATATCGAACATGCTTGATACGTAGAAAATAATATTTTAATATTATTATTAGTGTCTAATCAGTTTTAAAATACTTCAAAGTAAATGTATCAATCCTAGACGGCATAGTACCCCATCCTACTATGTCGCCATATATAGGTTTACAATCAAAACTGTAATGTCGTATTGGAAAGTGGGTTTCCATCATGAGTCAAGGCTAGGAATGATCTCCTTACCGATTCGAGACACTCTAGCAATGTCGCAGGATCACACCTACGGGCAACCTTTGGATCCTTCAGGGCCGGTCCACAAACACTTTAGTGGATTAGTTATGCCTTAACACACGCTTCCCGGTCCAATTGAACCTATAATTTGGTCACTATCGACCAATAAATCCGAGGTATCTCATAATCCATCAACCACATAAGTAAAATGTCAGGGCTTACAAAATCCTGATACCACTTCTAGCTAGAAAGAAACTTGTGCACTCCATGCGTTCCCTTGTCCCATTTTTGACTCTCATCGGGGTGTGAGGCTCGCGAGGTAACGCTATACACAAGGCTATGCCGAAATAGGCTATGCTTTGATCATCAACCACAAGGCTCTGCCTTTCAACAAAAGCCTCGATCAATTGCATCTTGGCATCCCACATCGACTATCCACGCCATGCGATCAAGAACTACTAATACATAACTTCTGAGCTCATGCGTCTCAGAGAAGGGTGTTAAGCAAGAGAATAAATTCTCCTCCACTAATCAGATATATATTAAATAGAAATCAATTTAGATGGAACGAAATCCAATGTTAGACACATCCATTTACAAGTCCGTTCTGGGTCTGAACAGAACCGGAGTGTAACACCCTGTAATTTTATAACATTAAAATTCACAAATTAAAGTATACTTAATTTTTAGAAAAGAATTAAGTGAAATGGGTTGCGCAGAGAAATATATATATATATATTGATATATATATATATATATTAAAATTAAAAATTAAATAAATAAATATGCGAAAAAGTTCAAAACAGCGAATTGGGAGGGGAAATAACCGAACCGGCCCATTTTTGAGGTTGACCCAAGCCCCGCTGGGTCGACTAGGGGTTAATCCAGGGTGTTTGGCTGTCAACCCGTGGGATGATTCGCTCAAATGCAGATTTTGCATTTGATTGGTCCTCATGATTCAGGGTTAATCTAATGGTCCTAAATAACTTCCTACACCTATAAATACATCCTAATGCTAACCCTAAACCTAATTAAAATAGAATAGTTACCGTCATACCATCGCCATGGAAATCAATGGAGCCGCCGCCAACTAAGAAAGAAGAAAAGCAAATTCAGTTCTATTTCTCTCAACCCTAAAGCAAAGCAAAACTCTCTCTTTTCTTCTCTAAATTGTTAGTATGATGATCTTAACAAGATTATTATCATTTTAATTAGGTTGAGTTATGAATGGATTATGAGTAGATGATGTGAATTATCATATATGTTGTTGTAAACCCCTTTTGCTTTCATGTATATTGTAAATCCAATGTTATGTGATGATGATATCTTATATGTTGTAAATCATGCTATGATGATGTTATGTATGTTGAAAGTTTCTATGCTAAGTTGTGATGAATCATACATGTTAAAAAGGCCATGATGTTACCATCTATGCTAGTTAGTTCGTATTAATTAAATCATCATGTTTGGGTTATGTTGATCTATATGACAAGTTACATATGCAAGTTAGATTGATTATAAAAGTTATGAACATATAACAAGACATCTATTATGACATCTAGAATTATGCTATGACATATGTGATATCCTATGCTAGTTCACACCATCATTATGTTGCCTAAAAACCCCATATGAAAGTTTATGTATAGATTTGGGCTATGATCATATCATATAAATTGAGACATTTAACAAGTTGACACCTTTTGATCCTTAACATGTGTAGTTTATGCAAGTTTCACCCCTATTATGATTAGATTTATTTTAATTGTCTATATGTTGTGATAATTTGTCTTTGTGCTAGGTGTTAGACTATACAAGTCTAGCCTATATTATGCATTGAATAAGCGAACTTATAAACGTGGGGTAGGGGTAATATTAAGGATTTAATATTAAAAAGTTGGGGTGCAATTGATATGATTTTGCATGCCATAAGTGGATGGCCATAATTGAGTCAATTATGGACATCATTAAAAGTTGACTTAATTAATAATTTGAATAGAGAATTATTAAAACTGGGGTAAAAGATTTTAAGTGTTAATCAATGCTTAGGACACGAGGTTGGACTCGTTTGTGATGTAAACCTGCCCGGACCCGCCCGACAAATCCAGTGGTCACAAATGTCAGCCCAATGTGAGAGGTCCTAGGCCTAAACTAAAGCATAACGGTTGTAAAGACACGAGGTTAGAATCTTTTATGGTGTAAGACTGCCCGGACTCGCCCGACAAATCCAGCTGCCATAAATGCCAGTCTAATGTGAGAGGTCTTTATGAGGTTATGGCCTGAATGAATTAAGAAATACTTAACCAGATAAACATGTAAGGTGGGACATGGGGGTTAAGTAGGTGCCTTGGGTGGCATGAGGAATCTAGGGGGTGCCCTTAGTGGCATGTGAAATACGATTAGTAAGACTTAACCAAACACACATGTAAATGAACATGACTAAGAGGGTTAAGTGGGATATACTAGTGACAAGCTTAGGTGGGTAGCTTGTGGGGGCCCATTTCGACCAGTATCCCAAACGTATCTTTGTGGGCTCGACCCAAGTCGAGGACGGGACACGCATAATGGGTTCGACTGTAAGAGGCCAAAACGGGGAGCGGTGGCAATGCATGTCCAACGGGTTTCGTATGTGTGTGTGGACCCGGGCTGGTAGGTAAGACGTTGTTGCATCGTGTAGGTATAAGCCGTGCATTCTCAAGTTGTATCGGGTTGCCACTTTAGGGGAGTGATACACCCCACTGTGGGGCCAGTACGGGTATCTACGAGTAGGGAGCCGATCGAAAGTGGGTAGTGGGGTACACCTAGTGGAGATAGGGGCAGACGGCACCTATGTAGTCAGCTAGGGGTACGTAAGGCTATTTATAAAGTTTCTGTGTGAAGCAAGTGGGATCAAACAATAGGGTGACTGGTGTGGTGCAGTGTAGTAATGTGCGGTGCAGTGTAGTAATCATTCGTTAGTAATTAGGTGTGCCTTTACCGTTATCTTTAACGTTATCTTAAACGCTATCTTTATCTTCCTAAGAGTTCATAGACATTTACTTGTCTTCCAGCTTATGCCTTAGTCTAGTTATTTTGATAATAGTATTGTTAGAATTATCATACTCGCCAGACTTTATGTCTGACCCCCTCTATTTCTATCCTTTTCCCCCCTCCAGGTCCTCAGGTTGGGCCCAGCTCTAGTGGAGTTTGATTGAATTGCTTCATCTCTCTTTGGAAAGCCTGGACCGTTGAAGTAAAGTCCAGCTTGTTATCTTTTTAATGGCTATTTATGTTAATGAGATTATGTATTTTGTTTTTATGAAGATGGATATTGTACTTGGTTATGATCTATGGTTTTATGATGTAACAAACATGTTTAATTTCCGCTGCAATAAAATGAAGTTTTAGATTTCCAAGTACTATTTATTATCTGTCTTGTTGTAATTTTTCTGTTCTATATTCACTTATAACCTCCATGGAAGTTAATGCATTCCCTTCGTGAGTGACATTAATGGACGTGGGGTGTTACACGTGGTATCAGAGCTTAAGGTTACCAGAAGAGATAAAAATACTTTAGAAAAATAGTTATTTTTGGAAGAAGTGTTTTCAAAAACATGTTTTAATGAGAAATTTAAAGAGAAAAGTTTTTAAGAAAAACATAATCCCCAATAGCCACATATCTTTATCTTTCGAATTCTCCATTTTGAATCTTTCCTTTTTCGTTTCAGCATGGCTAAAGATCTTAATCTACCCGACGGTGTAACGATACCAGGATGGTATAGGAGGCTATTGGAGGTTAGGGCCGCTGCAGGTCCAGCCAATGTTCCTCCACCACCGGTTGCACCCGTTCCTCCTCCTCCTCGCGTAGATACTTTTGCAAAGACGTGCAAGGAATTCAAGGCTATGGGTGGAAAACCATTTCAAGGGTCAGAAACGTTTGTGGAAGCTAGAGATCGGCTTAAGGAGGTGGAAGAATTGCTAGAAATCTTTGAAGTAGAAGAAGGGAGGAGAGTTCGATTAGCAGCTTGGTTGATGAAGGGAGAGGCCTCATTTTGGTGGGAGGTCACTAATGGGGAGCGTCCTGTTGACTCTTGGGCGGATTTCAGACGTAGGTTTGAGGCGAAGTTTCTCTCAAGGGCGGAAGAAAATCTATATATGGAAAGGTTCTTGACATTGAAGCAAGGAAGCTCATCAGTGAAAGAATATGTCAATAAATTTAATCAGTTAGCAAGGTTTGGCTTGGACTTAGTAAACACGTCGGAGAAGAAGGCTCTAAGGTTCGTGAATGGCTTGAATGAACCATTGCAAGGGTTGGCTATGACCCACATCCCGATGGGGGCCACCTTTGAGAAGTTAGTAGAAACGGTGCTCATGCATGAGGAGAAATGCGCTAAAGCATATAAGGCACCCAAGAAGAAGGGGGATTATAAGAAACCACAACAGCAAAACAAGAAGGGTGGAAAAGACAATAATGGCAAGGGAAAGAAGAAGTGCTTTAACTGTGGAACCCCAGGCCATCTCAGCAAGGATTGCCGAAAGAAAAAGACGTCAGGCTGTTTTCATTGTGGCGATGCGGGACATTTAGTGAAGGACTGCCTAAAGAAGGGGCAGAGGGCAGGAGCTACCTCGGGAGGACAGGTGCAGGCTCTTATGGCACCAGGACAGGCTAGGGGACAAGTTCAGGCTCTCGCGGTCCCACCGCTGCAAGAACGAGGTAGAACCATTTCTGTTGAAAGCTTGATTTTTCTGTTTGATCATCCTGTCCGTACCTTATTCGATTTGGGCGCATCACGTTCACTTATCTCTACATCATTAGTTGAATCACTGCACTTAAACACCAGTTTAGTAGAGGATCCCTTAGTTGTTTCGAATCCAATAGGGGGCTCAGCTTATTTGTCCATGATGTGTTTGGATTTGAAAATTTCCATACTTAGCGTTGAATTTAGATGTGATGCTTATGTGTTGGGCTTCACGGGCTATGGGCTAATTTTAGGAATGGATTGGTTATCCAGAAATGGGGCCGTTCTTGATTGTGAAAGGAGAGTAGTTAGGCTCGTGACTCACCTTGGCAACACTCTCGAAATCTTTTGTAATCCCATAAATTTGGTTATGCTAAGTTATCTAGAATCGCTTGACGCATCTGAGGAAAATCTACGATCTGTTAGAGTGGTCCGAGAATATTCGGATGTGTTTGAGGAGGTGAAGGGCTTGCCTCCGAAGCGGGAGATAGATTTTCAAATATATCTTATGGATAATGCGAAACCAGTATCTTTGCCAGTACGCCACATGGCTCCACGTGAAAGGAGGGAACTCGATAAGCGAGTAAAGGAGTTGCTTGAGAAGGGGTTCATAAGACGAAGTATATCGGAGTGGGGTGCTCCAGTAGTATTTGCCACGAAGGCGGATGGGTCCCTTAGACTGTGTGTGGACTATAGAGAACTTAATAAACTTACTAAGAAGAACAGACACCCACTGCCGAGGATTGACGATCTCTTCGATCAGTTAGTTGGCGCCTCAGTTTTTTCGCAGTTGGACTTAGCCACTGGGTTCCATCAGTCGAGAGTGGATGAGGATAGCATAGACAAGACTGCCTTTAGGACTCCGGATGGTTTCTATGAATGGCTAGTGATGCCCTTCGGTTTGACAAACGCCCCCGCATACTTTGTTGATTTGATGAGTAGGGTGTTTAGGGAGTACCTTAACAAATTTGTGGTAGTCTTTGTAGATGACAACTTGATCTTTTCTAAGGATAAAGAAGAGCATGCCCAACATCTTAGGGAAGTGTTGGAGACTCTTCGAGCGCATAAGCTTAAAGCTAAATTTTCTAAGTGTCACTTTTGGAGGAAGGAAGTACGGTTCTTAGGACACGTGGTTTCCAAAGAAGGGATAGCTGTAGATCCCGCGAAGGTGGTGGCCATCCAAGATTGGAAGGTCCCTAAAAATGCTACCGAAGTGAGAAGTTTCTTGGGGTTGGCTGGCTACTATAGGAAGTTTATCAAAGACTTCGCAAAGATATCAGCTCCATTGACACGCTTGACGAAGAAGAACCTAGTTTTCACATGGGACGTAGATTGTGATGATGCGTTCCAACGTTTGAAGAGAGATTTGACTTCAGCCCCAGTCTTAGTATTGCCAGACGGGAGTAAGCCATTTACTGTTTATACTGACGCATGTGGGACAGGACTAGGCGCAGTCTTAATGCAAGAGGGCAGGGTAATAGCCTATAGTGGAAGGCAGTTGAGAGCGCATGAGAAGAATTACCCCACACATGACCTAGAGTTGGCCGCTATTGTTTTCGCGCTTAAGTCTTATCGTCATTATCTTCTTGGCGAGAAATTCGAACTATTCACTGACCATAAATCTTTAAAATACCTATTCTCTCAAAAGGACTTGAACTTAAGGCAGCAAAGGTAGATGGAGTTCTTAGCGTCCTACAACTTTGAGATAGCATATACCCCTGGCAAGGGTAACGTGGTGGCCGATGCCTTAAGTAGAAAAAGATTATCCTTAAGTCGTTTGTTTGTTGAGCGGCAAAGTTTAGAATTCATTTCGATGTTTGACTTTAGACCTTCCGTTGACTTCGTACCCGGTTTGCTAGCATCCTTGGAGGTCAGACCTACGCTTTTTGGACGGATTGGAGAGGCACAGCGAGACGACCCACAGTTAGTTGAGTTAGTAGAAAAGCTCAAAGGAGGGGAGTCATCAAGCTATCTCCGTAGGTATACCCTAGATGATAAGGGTTGGTTACGTAGGGACGGTAGACTTTGTGTACCAAAAGACGATGACCTAAGGAAGACTATTCTTGACGAAGCACATCGTTCAAAGATGACCATTCATCCCGGCGGGGACAAGATGTACAAAGACATGAAGAGAGTTTACTTTTGGGTCGGCATGAAGAAAGACGTGGCCGAGTATGTCGCTAGATGCTTGGTGTGCCAACAAGTAAAAGCGGAGCAAAAGAAACCCGGTAGGTTGCTTCACCCATTGGAGGTTCCACTATGGAAATGGGAAAGCATCTCAATGGATTTTGTGGATGGATTACCGCGATCGAGGAAGGGTAATACGGGAATTTGGGTTATAGTAGATAGACTTACTAAGAGCGCCCATTTTATTCCCGTGAAGAGTAAGAGGACTGCTCCATGGTTAGCTTCTGTATACATTCAAGAGATAGTTCGTTTGCACGGTGTTCCTTCTAGCATAGTGAGCGACCGCCATCCTATTTTCACTAGCGAATTTTGGAGAAGCTTACAAGAGGCGGTAGGGACTCAGTTATGTTTGAGCACCGCATATCATCCTCAGACGGATGGCCAGACTGAGAGGGTGAATCGCATTCTAGAGGATCTGTTGAGGCTATGTATCCTGGACTTTGGGGGTACATGGGAAGAGCATCTTCCATTGGTTGAGTTCGCATATAATAATAGATTTCAGTCCAGCATTGGTATGGCACCATTCGAAGCTCTATATGGACGACCTTGTCATTCACCTACATGTTGGTGGGAATCTACGGATAAGATCTTACTTCGGCCCGATATGATTAGGGAGACTTCGGAGAAGTTCGACTTGATTCGAAGGAGGATGAAAGCAGCACAGGATAGGCAGAAATCTTATGCAGATAAGAGGAGGACAGATCTCGAGTTTGAAGTTGGGAACATGGTCTTTGTCAAAGTGTCTCCATTACGAAACGTTGTTCGCTTTGGGTCTGTTGGGAAATTAGCACCAAGGTTTGTAGGGCCGTTTCCTATTCAGGAGAGGATTGGACGGATGGCGTATAGAGTGGAGTTGCCCGAGAGACTTAGTGGTGTACACGACGTATTCCATGTGTCGCATTTGAGGAAGTGCTTGCACGAGACCGCGGAAGTGGTAGAGCCGAGCTTGCTTAGAGAGGTGGAGATAGAGCGTGATGCGACAATTCGACGAGCTCCTACGCGCATTCTTGGGTCAGAGATCAAGAGGTTGAGGAATCGAGAGGTCAGACTAGTCAAAGTGCAATGGGGAGATGATGAGAGCAACGATACTTGGGAGACGGAAGAGAAGATGCGTTCACGATACCCTTTTCTTTTTGAGGGTATGTCCTTTAATTTCTCCT
This sequence comes from Allium sativum, assembly GCA_030737875.1. Taxonomy (NCBI): domain Eukaryota; kingdom Viridiplantae; phylum Streptophyta; class Magnoliopsida; order Asparagales; family Amaryllidaceae; genus Allium; species Allium sativum. The sequence continues at coordinate 159,675,630 of CM060912.1, forward strand.
TTATCGCTTAGCTTGTACTTATCTTAACTTTAGTATATCCTCTCGCTAGTATCTTTGACCTTTAGTAAGGATAATCCTATGGTTGAAACATGTGTTTGAGACATGTTATGTATGGTGGATGCAAAGTGGATGCAAGTGTTTGCTAGTGGTTGCTCGTGGATGCATATACACACACTATTAGGCACCAGATCGGCTCAGTCACTTCATATTGCATATTGCATATATATGGATGTATTTAGTAAAATGGATGTATAATGGTTGTATTATCATATAGTTGCTGCATTCGGGTGGATGGTTGTGTACGCATATAGAATTAATATGTATCATTAGGAATCTTTTGCATACATATTGGACGCATGTCACTATCATGAATTGCACTAAGGAGGTCGACTGAATCAGTAGACCGCCTAATTTTGCATTAGATATGGACATATACACACACTGTGCATATAAACATTAAAGCATTAGAAGTCTTTTAAGGACAATGGATGCTGGTGTTTGATGGTTGAGTAGATGGACGATTAGATGGTAGGATATACATTCTTCTTGACTTGGAGATTTCGGGGACGAAATCCTTTAAGGAGGGGAGAATGTAACACCCCGTAATTTTATAACATTAAAATTCACAAATTAAAGTATACTTAATTTTTAGAAAAGAATTAAGTGAAATGGGTTGCGCAGAGAAATATATATATATTGATATATATATATATATATATAAATTAAAAATTAAATAAATAAATATGCGAAAAAGTTCAAAACAGCGAATTGGGAGGGGATATAACCGAACCGGCCCATTTTTGAGGTCGACCCAAGCCCCGCTGGGTCGACTAGGGGTTAATCCAGGGTGTTTGGCTGTCAACCCGTGGGCCGATTCGCTCAAATGCAGATTTTGCATTTGATTGGTTCTCATGATTCAGGGTTAATCTAATGGTCCTAAATAACTTCCTACACCTATAAATACATCCTAATGCTAACCCTAAACCTAATTAAAATAGAATAGTTACCGTCATACCATCGCCATGGAAATCAATGGAGTCGCCGCCAACTAAGAAAGAAGAAAAGCAAATTCAATTCTAATTCTCTCAACCCTAAAGCAAAGCAAAACTCTCTCTTTTCTTCTCTAAATTGTGAGTATGATGATCTTAACAAGATTATTATCATTTTAATTAGGTTGAGTTATGAATGGATTATGAGTAGATGATGTGAATTATCATATATGTTGTTGTAAACCCCTTTTGCTTTCATGTATATTGTAAATCCAATGTTATGTGATGATGATATCTTATATGTTGTAAATCATGCTATGATGATGTTATGTATGTTGAAAGTTTCTATGCTAAGTTGTGATGAATCATACATGTTAAAAAGGCCATGATGTTACCATCTATGCTAGTTAGTTCATATTAATTAAATCATCATGTTTGGGTTATGTTGATCTATATGACAAGTCACATATGCAAGTTAGATTGATTATAAAAGTTATGAACATATAACAAGACATCTATTATGACATCTAGAATTATGCTATGACATATGTGATATCCTATGCTAGTTCACACCATCATTATGTTGCCTAAAAACCCCATATGAAAGTTTATGTATAGATTTGGGCTATGATCATATCATATAAATTGAGACATTTAACAAGTTGACACCTTTTGATCCCTAACATGTGTAGTTTATGCAAGTTTCACCCCTATTATGATTAGATTTATTTTAATTGCCTATATATTGTGATAATTTATCTTTGTGCTAGGTGTTAGACTATACTAGTCTAGCCTATATTATGCGTTGAATAAGCGAACGTATAAACGTGGGGTAGGGGTAATATTAAGGATTTAATATTAAAAAGTTGGGGTGCAATTGATATGATTTTGCATGCCATAAGTGGATGGCCATAATTGAGTCAATTATGGACATCATTAAAAGTTGACTTAATTAATAATTTGAATAGAGAATTATTAAAACTGGGGTAAAAGATTTTAAGTGTTAATCAATGCTTAGGACACGAGGTTGGACTCGTTTGTGACGTAAACCTGCCCGGACCCGCCCGGCAAATCCAAAGGTCACAAATGTCAGCCCAATGTGAGAGGTCCTAGGCCTAAACTAAAGCATAACGGTTGTAAAGACACGAGGTTAGACTCTTTTATGGTGTAAGACTGCCCGGACCCGCCCGGCAAATCCAGCTGCCATAAATGCCAGTCTAATGTGAGAGGTCTTTATGAGGTTATGGCCTGAATGAATTAAGAAATACTTAACCAGATAAACATGTAAGGTGGGACATGGGGGTTAAGTAGGTGCCTTGGGTGGCATGAGGAATCTAGGGGTTGCCCTTAGTGACATGTGAAATACGATTAGTAAGACTTAACCAAACACACATGTAAATGAACATGACTAAGAGGGTTAAGTGGGATATACTAGTGACAAGCTTAGGTGGGTAGCTTGTGGGGGCCCATTTCGACCAGTATCCCAAACGTATCTTTGTGGGCTCGACCCAAGTCGAGGACGGGATACGCATGCTGGGTTCGACTATATGAGGCCAAAACGGGGAGCGGTGGCAACACAAGTCCCACGGGTTTCGTATGCGTGTGTGGACCCGGGCTGGTAGGTAAGACGTTGTTGCATCGTGTAGGTATAAGCCGTGCATTCTCAAGTTGTATCGGGTTGCCACTTTAGGGGAGTGATACACCCCACTGTGGGGCCAGCACGGGTATCTACGAGTAGGGAGCCGATCAAAAGTGGGTAGTGGGGTACACCTAGTGGAGATAGGGGCATACGACACCTATGTAGTCAGCTAGGGGTACGTAAGGCTATTTATAAAGTTTCTGTGTGAAGCAAGTGGGATCAAACAATAGGGTGGCTGGTGTGGTGCAGTGTAGTAATGGGCGGTGCAGTGTAGTAATGTGCGGTGCAGTGTAGTAATCATTCGTTAGTAATTAGGTGTGCCTTTACCGTTATCTTTAACGTTATCTTAAACGCTATCTTTATCTTCCTAAGAGTTCATAGACATTTACTTGTCTTCCAGCTTATGCCTTAGTCTAGTTATTTTGATAATAGTATTGTTAGAATTATCATACTCGCCAGACTTTATGTCTGACCCCCCTCTATTTCTATCCTTTTTCCCCCTCCAGGTCCTCAGGTTGGGCCCAGCTCTAGTGGAGTTTGATTGAATTGCTTCATCTCTCTTTGGAAAGCTTGGACCGTTGAAGTAAAGTCCATCTTGTTATCTTTTTAATGGCTATTTATGTTAATGGGATTATGTATTTTGTTTTTATGAAGATGGATATTGTACTTGGTTATGATCTATGGTTTTATGATGTAACAAACATGTTTAATTTCCGCTGCAATAAAATGAAGTTTTAGATTTCCAAGTACTATTTATTATCTGTCTTGCTGTAATTTTTCTGTTCTATATTCACTTATAATCTCCATGGAAGTTAATGCATTCCCTTCGTGAGTGACATTAATGGACGTGGAGTGTTACACGGAGTCACCTTATTCCTTGTCCCATATTTCCAATATGGAAGAGAGGTACTAGCTTATCCGGACAATCAACAACTACGTCCGGACAACTACCACTTTAACCATTTACTGTGAGCTACCCAATGTCGGGCATCAGTAGCCATCCTTTCGATGTGAAGATCGCGGATCTTTAATCGCCGTCTTCAATATCTTCGATTTAGACCATCGTATAATCATTTGAAATGAGATTGAACTCGATCTTTTCAAATGATTCTCGCATATATATAATTTCAAACCATTTCATATCGTTAATAGTATTTAATAACGATTTATCGCTATTTTTATTTATATAAAAATAGCTTAATTTAATTCAACGACACTTCGGGTCAATAGGCGGTCCTAGCGCTGTTTTTATCAAAATTTGATTTACACATATCTCGAAATGTAACCGTTGGATTTTAACAAAATTTATATCGTTGGAAAGATCTTACCAAAGCGGTCATAACGGTTCCAGTTTTGGGAAAATCCAACGGTCGGATCTTTCGCTATAATCGTTTAAAATTACAATTCCGAAATGCGAACTACCGCACGCGATTCGTTCTATTTTATATTTATATAAATAAATATATATAAATATAAACCATTCGACGAATCCACTAATGCGTTTAACACGCCAATTAAAAGGACGTTTTAATTTGCATAACCATTTTTACATGTTTACAATGTCAAATAAAATATAATTTATTTACTTGACAATTAAGCCAATGACAAATAAAATCTAATTTTTATTTGTATTTATATTTTTAACTTTAACCAATAAAAAGGAATATTTTATTTGTGCAAAGTTTTCAGCGTATATTTTAACAAATAAAATAATTCATACAAACTCTAGTGTATGTGTTGTCAATACAAATGATTCTTTAACTTTGCATACAAATTCTAATATATGCATTGTAAATAAAATGTTATTTTAACTTTGCACAAAAATTCTAATATATGCATTGTAAATAAAATGTTATTTTAACTTTACATATAAATTCTAATATATGCATTGTTAATAAAATGATATTTTAGCTTTGCATATAGATTCTAATATATGCATTGTTCATAAAATGATGTTTTCATTTTGCATATAAATTCTAATATGTGCATTTACAACAAAATGATATTTTCATTATGCATGTAAATTCTAATACATGCATTTACAATAAAATGATGTTTTCAACTTGCATATACATCCTAATATATGCGTTTACAATAAAATGATATTTCATTATGCATATAAATTCTAATATATGCATTTACAATAAAATGATATTTATATATGCATTTACAATAAAATGATATTTTCATTATGCATATAAATTCTAATATATGCATTGTTAATAAAATGTCATTTTTCAATGCATATAAATTCTAATATGTGTATTGCCAATAAAATGTCATTTTTCAATGCATACAAATTCTAATATATGCATTGCCAATAAAATGTCGTTTTTCAATGCATATAAATTCTAATATATGCATTATCAACAAAAATGTTATTTTTTTCGTTTTTATTGAAAATTCCCTTTTTCCTAGTTTCTTACATTTAATTAAAAAGGTGAATTTTTAATGTAGTCATGTTTTATTTCTGAAACATGAACATTTTCCTCTTTTCTTACATTACATTGAAAATGTGAATTTTTAATGTAGTCATGTTTTATTTCTAAAACATGAACATTTTCCTCTTTTTTTATATTACATTGAAAATGTTCTTTTCATTTTTGTTGAAAGTTCTAATTCAACAAAATGGTAAAAATGTTCTTTTCATTTTTGTTGAAAATTCTAATTTAACAAAATGATAAAAATGAATATTTTTGTTCAATAATTCTAATTTGACAAAAATGTACATTTTTATTCCAATTAAACAATTTGACAAATGTGACCATTTTGGTTTCGACTAAACAAATTGACAAATATGACCATTTGTAACGACCCAGGAATTTTCGGCCTCGAAAATCGACATAAATACATTTACCGTACCTTATGTTGACCTTTCTAACACTGAAAACACTGAAGCGTTATTAGAAAGAAATTAGAGGGTGAGATAAGAAAGAAAGAAATATTAGAATAGAAGAAGAAGAATAAGAAACAACACACTATAGAGTCTCACATCGCAGCGGAACAAAATATAATACAGAAATAGTTCTTTATTGGGAGCTTTTAAAAATACTTATAATATCAGAGTACATCACACATCTGGACAGTCATAATAACCTGTCCTCATATACAACACACAACGGAGTAAGTGCTAGATACAATACGCCTGAACACCTCCAGCTCGTTTCTAGACATTGCAACATCCGATAACCTGGACCTGTACAACCCGGTCTAACCCAAGCATTTACAAAACACCGGGTCAGTCTGGTGAACCAGAGTGAGAAAAACTCGCACAGTATTAAGGGGGATCATCCAACTTGATTTTAAAGTTCAGAAAAAATTTCGAAAGAAAAAGATAATCGTAAGACCAAATCCACACATAAATACGGATGGTTTTTACCTTACGATAACTCAAAACATTTTTGAAATCAATATTTTTTCTGATATTATAATAGTATCTAAATACAAGTAGATATCAATCTAGCGGAACGCTTGCATCTCATGCTCCACATATATAGTATACAATTAAAACCACGAGTGCTTATTGGAGATTGGATTAAAACCATGACAAAGTATGGGACCACCTGCCGATAGTTTATCTCTAGAGGGGAATACACTAGGCTCAACAAGAACGTCTTGCAACCTGGCCCACACATAACCGACCACTCATTTCGCTTAAGTGTATCGAATGTATATCACCAACGGTTGGGCTCAAACCACTGTTTCCCAAAAAGGGGCAGCATCGAAATAGATTAAAGAAGCAAAAGGAATTTCTCTAGATAGTTGATTATACACCCTAATGGGAGCGACCCACATAACCATGCTGCCTTCCCGATTTTTGTCATTTCCCAATTGATGAGTCTTGAGGTTTAGATTAAATTTTGAACACCCGGATTTTTCGGCAATTTGAATTCGAATATTTTTTTTTTAAATATTATATTTGAACTATTTATGGAATGTAATATCAAATTCGGTAATTAAACAATGAATGAACATTCATATTTATATTTAATTATAAAACGAACTCGAAACTGCGCGGTAGCTCGTAAAATTGAATTTTGACTTCAATTGATTATACAGAATCCATTTTAAATCAGATTTCTGTGAAACAAGAGATGTCTGAATCTAATTGGTAATATTTTTCTGATGGAAGGGAAAAATCGAGTTTTCATATTGTAGATTTTGTTTTATGTCCAAATCAAATTTTCAAATAGTCACTATGAAATCATTTATAAACCTTAACGATTATTTAATTATAATTAAATATTGGTTTCGAATTTGGACAAAACCTTTGAGGCGTAGTCATAATTTAATTTATAGAATTTTACTCTGATTTTTACTTCGAAAAATAAGTAACTTTTTATTTGGAGTATTCTACACCCTATATCAGTGGTTTGGGGTTTCACAGAATAAGCTAACTAGTCTATTTTATTATATATTTGTGATCATGGCATACTGCTGGGCGCAATGATATTTTTATTTTTGTCGATATTGCGTCGTACACATAGCAGGATACATTTATCATAACTAAAAATCGTTGATCACCGTCTATGGACAACTTTGGTAATTTCATATAAAGTTAAATCTGAAGCGATTAAGTGACGTGAAGTGGAAGACATCAGTATGGTATGTATATTGAGGGTTGCTTTGAGCTTCTATAACAGACAAAAGAAGTCTGACACCTATTGTGTGACCATTACCCTATTTATGAAATTCACACGCCATGTCTGTATTGAATGAAACTATATTTAAAATCAAATCTAATAAAAAAAAAGAAAAAAAAACCATGCTCTACACTGGAAACTTAAGTGTTAAGCTCTCAGACCTATTCTACAAAATTGGAAGGCACGCCTATGTTCTGCTTGCGTAACCTTTTGCACGCCTCTATAACAAGGCATTGATGAGTCTCGATCAACATTTAAGAACGCACATGCATACTAAAAATAAACAAAAGCTATGAACTGAATCTTACACAAACCTACCCAATATACTGGTCGTGCGTGCCAATCTAGTGTTTCGTGGCAACCAAAGCTCATCACTTTATAAATAGAGCAGCTTCCTCTTCTTTTCGATATCTCTTCTTATAGTGAATATAAAGAAAACAATGTAAACACTTTCTCATGGTTTGATAGAAAAGCAAGACCAAAACTCTTTCTGCATTAAATAAAAAGACAAAAAGGGTGCGTTCTTCCGCTGTTGCAAGCAACTGGGAGGCTTGGACTTCCTAGCGAAGGAAGCCATGAGCGAGTTTGGTCTGAAGTGATATCTGGGTTGGAGGCGTGTCATAATGAGGTGGTGCAAGGGCTTGTAGGTTGTCGGAGGTAGAAATTGCATGGAAAATAGTGGGTGAAAGGGGCCGCTACTCTGATAGCATACAGTCTCGGATCGGAGTTCTAGGGAAAGACGTGAGCTCGAGTTGCAGAGGAAACATTATGCAAAAGAGAGAATGGAAGAGTGGGGTTTCTGTTTGGATTGAAGTGCGAATTTTGAGAGTATATGCATGAACAGTACTGGTGATGGGAAGTGATTCTATGTATTTGTGGATGATGAAAAATTGGCGGGGGTTCAAATTATAGAAAGTTTGGTTGATGGGGGTTCCGACTGTGTTGCTGCATGAACTAAATAGCAGTTCGTGGTGTGGTGGCTAATCCTATACGTGCTGTGGAGGATCTCGTGTGTCGGGACCATGAGAGGTGGCGCATCTAGTGTTTAAGATAGGAGGAGAATGGAAGTACGGTGGGGGGATTTTGTGTACATGGCGGAAATGGGTGCTACCTGTAGCCTTTATTTCGAATGGCAACAGGAGAAAATGGGAAGAATACAATGTGCTGTCTGTTTCATTTCAAAGTGGAGCATGGCATTTCGTTAGGAAGAAGGGGTCATCACGAAGCGGTTCAGCTCGCGGAAGAAGGAGGGTAGCGAGTTTGACGTCCTGCTATGGGACATAAGGCCGAGGTGGCGAGGGTCACAGCGATGGGGTTGGAGGAGTAGGATCGGTCTTAGGGACTGTGAGCTTCCGGAATGTTCTGATCGGAACAACGTGATGAGGAGAGGAAGTGACCAACTTGTGAAGTGGGAGCTTGGACATTTGGAAAGGTGTGGAGAAGCGGTGAACTAAAGGAAGTGGATTGTTGAAGTTTTACTGGAGGGTGAATGTGATGGTAAAAGGCGGCGCTGATGTGAGTTAATGAAATGGGTAGGTGGGTGTTCACGTGTGATGTGGTGACCGGCTGTAGACTGAAGAAAGGAAGACCCATGCGGTAACATGGTTTGGCAAGTTTTAGGTGACAGACTTTGGAAGGGAACAGTAGGTATTTGAGTTGGTTATAAAAAGAATGGGATGCAATGGTTGCATGGGAAAAAACAATAATAAAGGAAAGTTTCAGGAAAATAAGAAAAAGAAGGAGACTCCAGGGAATGGGCATCATTTGTGACTATGGGCTTAGGCACGTATATTTAAAGGAAAGAAAAAATATACGAGAAAGATTGGATATTTGATAGGGTATAGAAAAGTTGGAAACTAGTGACCGAGGATGACGAGCTGATTATTAGGCAAACGCGGAATTAAAGGGAAGATTACATGCATTATGGCATGGAAAATAATAACGGTAATTTTGTTGAGTTAATTAATTATTTTTTTATTTTGTCATTTAATTCATGTAGAATTGAAATAACCATAGCTCGTTCAAACGGTAGCAGATTTTCAAAAAAATCAGGTCCGTTGGAATCGCAGAGGCGAATATAACGCTGCTGAGCAATTTCAGACAAGACCTAGAAGTAATTAGATTTTTCATTTAATTTTAAACGACCGTTTAAAATTAAATGAAAACAACTCGCGAACCGTCTATCGGAATTGAAGGTGAGTTAACTCTCATACTTTTCTGGAATTCTGTGATGTGCTAAATTCATATAATTAAATTTAATGATTGATAACTGGTTGATTGGATGCCTTGGATGCATATGGTTAATTTAATGATTAAAGTTAATTATATTATCGTCATTTCCATATGTTGTTATGGAATATTATATGTTGATCTATGATGCAGGGAAGAACCGGTAGGAGGAATCAAACCGGATTCCTTAAATATTTAATATGCTGTACTTTCATATTTTATATAAACTATTTAAGGCCGTTAACTTTAAAACCCTGTTGGTTGTTGCTTGTGGTTGAACATTGAATCAATATATAGTATTCATTACAGAATAAATAGCAAATGACCCAGATATACACACCGTTTTATAAAGTTCTATTCACCGTCAGGTGAATCGTTAGAAATGAAGTTATGGAATTTTTTTTATTACCGAACATAGATTTTTAATATATTATTTTAGATAAAGTGCTAAAAGGGGAATAAACCAACCACATCTATACATTGATTGGTTTAACCAAAACCAACCGTGCACGAAGCACATGCTTATTAAGTGATTGTTAAATGACTCTATTTTAGCTAATTCAAGTGACCAGAGTTAACGTAACAATTAGAAGGAGTTTATGTTGATATTAATTTAATAGAAATCAAAGTGAATAGAATTATTTAGATTAATTAATTTTTAATTAATTTAAATGGCAAGATCGATAACGATTGACTAACGAGTTAGTCATGTTTGGAGCTAAACAAGTTAACCGTGTTAATTGAAATTGTTTATTTAATTAGTTCAATAATTTAAAGGGAGTAGTAAATGGTTAAGTAACCTAGTTTTATTTTTGTAAATGTTGAAATTTGATTATTTGTCATTTATTAATAATCGAAGTGATAATTTGGAATGGGAAATATAGTAAGGAAAGTTTGTGAAATTTTAAAGCCGTGTTTATAGTTAGTGAAGCGATTTAATATTTATAATGAGAAATCTAAGTTTTAATTTGATTCTTATTTAATTATATTTTATTGGAATCTATGAATCCAAGTTATACGAAGTTATAAAACCCAAGTATTTTTGAATATATAAATAGACCGAGTTATTAGAAGTGACATTTGAATAAAGGAAAAGCCAAGATTGGAAATTTAAGAATTTGAACTTAACTGGGAATCAGTTGGGATAACTGATTTTCTGAATATTGATCTGACGTTGGTTTTGTCCTTCGGGGTTAATATTTAGGGAATTATTTACTGACTGATTTACGGTTAGGAACTAGAGGAGATATGAAATGGAAAATCAAACGTATCCCCAAGTTTGAGTTAGAGTAGTTAAATGAGGGAAATTATAAAGATGCGATATAGAACCATTATTTTAAAGAAGAGATAATATTTCGTCAAGATGGAATGGGATTTATTGAGATGTGGGAAATAAGTATCGGTTTTGTATTACAACCGATATCTATCTTAAGATGAGAACGTTGTTGATCAAGGTCTGAGAGGTAATTAAAATACCACAACTTGAACTTCAGGATTATCAAAGGATGATATTAGTTGTAATGGTGAAGATGTTAGAGTAAAGTAATTTGGGAAAAATACAGCGTAACACTATTTGAAGGATTTGGAAATATATAGACAACGAGGTTCTGAAATGAAAGGAAATAAAAAGGTGCTTGATGGTATGAAAAGATATTCCCATAAATAAAGAAATAAAAAGGAAATTAGTGGGAATATAACAGTATTTGAAAATTTAGAAATGAGATTTAAATGGGTTCATTCTAAAAGGATGAGTGGTGATTTTGGTGTTTAAATAGCGAAGCCAAATAAGATGTCGTAATGATTGTTGTATGGATGATAAGTTGAATCGATAAGATAATAAGTAATGTTATAGCAATGTTTGAAATGTTCGTTGAAGATTAAATGAGATATGATTAAAAAAAATCTAGGTATATAGGTAAAAAGAATTTTAGAAAATTAACATATTTAAACTAATATATTATTTTTAAATGGCTAAGTGATGATGTGTAATAAACCAGTGGATCTGTTTATTTTTATGGTTGTATATTTTGATAGTTAAATAACCGACTATCAAAATCTGACCCAACGTTATTGGTACGGAAAGACCAGGATCAAATTTATATTCGAAAACTATTCCGACCAATAAATATGAATACGTCGAAGATGCTAATCGAGATAGAGCAATTGAAGACCGTAAATCTTCATGAGCGAAAGAACTATTGTTAAATACCTCTGGCTGATCCCCAGAGTTAATGATAACTTTGTCGTGATTGGAATCTACGGATTGCAAGGACAACTCGCTACCGATCTATAAGGTGATTCCTAGGATGCGGTAGGAGAGTGCCTTCGGTTCATCCTATTCCTGGATGACGTGTATGAAAGATGTGAATGGTGGCTAGATGTTTCAAAAGTCGATTGTAACCTCAAGCCTCACAACCGGGAAATGACAAAAATCGGGCAGGCAGCATGGCTATGTGGGTCGCACCCATTAGGGTGTATTGTCGTCATCTAGAGAATATTCATATTTGTTACTTCTTTTCGTTTATGTATCTCCCAGGAAAAACGGTAGCTGCGCAGCCGTAGGGTGACAATATATTCGATACACTCAAGAGAAATGATTGGTCGGTCTTGTGTGGGCCGGGTTGCAAGACGTTCTTATTGAACCCAGTGTATTCCTCTATAGAGATACACTATCGGTAAGTGGTTCCATACCTTGTCATACTCTGAATCCAATCTTCAATAAGCGCCCGCGGTTTTGATTGTATACTATATATGTGGAGCATGAGATGCAAGCGTTCTGCTAGATTCTATCTACTTGTATTTAGACACTATTATAATATCAGAATAAGATATTGATTTCAAAAATGTTTTGGGTTATAGTAAGGTAAAAACCGTCCGTGTTTATGTGTGGGCTGGTCTTACTATTATCCTTTTGTTTCAAAAGGATTTTCAAAGTTAAACAAATTGGTTGTTGTATGAATTTTTCACTGAAAATTTTCCAGACTTGTCCGGGTAAATTTTGCTTTGCTTCAAATGTGCTCGGGTCAGAACCAGTATATTATCAGGTTAGGAGTCGCTTGGAGTTCCAGATATGGAGTTGAAGTCGAGACGTATTCCATATATTCACTGGTACTAGTTTATTTCCGCTATGTGTTGTATTGATCTGAATGTATACTACGATGTTGTAATCATGTATATACATTTCTTTAAATAAAGTATTTTGACATGTTACATTTTGTTCGTTCCGCTGTAAGACTCTGATCTTCTTATTCTTCTATTCTAATATTTCTTTCTTTTTTTTCTCATCCTTTAACTTCTTTCTATTAGCTTTCTGGGTTTTTGATACTTGGATTTGGACACAGGATGTATTAGTGTCAGGATTCGAGTGTTCAATTTCCCAGGTCGCTACAGTTTGTATCAGAGCAATGGTTTAGTGATAACCTAGGCTCTGTGGTGTAACTCGATAGAGATTGGGCTAGTAATACCCTATATCGAGTTGAGTGTATATATATACGAGAGTACGTATTTGTTATTTGAATATAAAATTATTTTTATTTTGTTCTAATCCAAAATATTTTATAAGAAGATGAAATTTATAATTTTCTCAAATTATTATTTTATTCAAACTTGTATAAAGTTGGAAACATTTTAAATGTGAAATGGGAATTAATTTTAACTTGTATGAGTTAAAATGAATCCTTTGAATTGGAATTGAGACAAGCCAACAAGAATTTGATTTGTGTTGGGTAAAATAAAAAGTGAATGAATCCAAACTCAGTAAATGGAAATTTTTGGATTTTATGCTTGGAATAAATTTCATAAGCACGAATTTGAATATGGATTTGAACTTGATTGAGGACTGATTTGGAGTAAATAAATTGAATTAAAATTCAAATATACTGAATTTGAATGGAATATATACAAGAGTTGGTTATGAACAAAATATCAGGGGAACTGAATCATATGCTTGAAATATGGATCTGAATTGGAACCAATGAATGAGTTGGGCTTGTTAAAATGAGATTCAAGGGTAATAATTTTGAGTGGTTTAATAAAACCAAAAGGAAATTTAAATTATAGAATTGGTGGATACAATTTGAATATTGTATTAAATATTTAACTAAAGACAAGTTAAATAAAAATTAAAAAGGAAATTAAAAAGATTTGGTTAAAGTGATTGTGTATTGTGATTTGTTTGTTTATTGGTTACTAGACGAATATAAGAATTCATCAATAGTTGAATGAACTGGAAACTAGAAAATAAATTTCAGTATAAAATCAATATGAAGCGAAACTGAAAGGATTTAACCCTGTATTAGTTATTTACAATATATATCAAGCTGAGTGCATATTGAAAATAAAAGAGTTGTTAGTTGCTGAACTTCGTGATTCGAGTACTGGGTGCCTGACAAAAAGGTAAACCTTAATATTATTGATTGGGTGTTTGAATTTATACCCGAGTCGTGTAGCCGCTTGGCTTTTATTTTCTTGGGATCAATATGAGAGGCCCAGAGTGTTGTTTGTAGTTGTTTAGATTGAATAGTACAGAGGAGGTGCTGGAGAATTTTTTGAAACTTAGAAACATTTTTGATAATATTTTAAATTAATTATTTTGGTAATAATTGGAATTTGAACATTCTTCTTAACCTAGTAATTTCGGGAACGAAATTCTTTTAAGGGGAGAAGAATATAATGACCCGGATTTTTTGGCAATTTGAATTCGAATATTTAAATTCATTTTAAATATTATATTTGAACTATTTATGGAATGTAATATCAAATTCTTTAATTAAAAAACAACTGAACATTTATATTTAATTATAAAACGAACTCGAAACTGCGTGGTAGTTCGTAAAATTGAATTTTGACTTCAATTGATTATACAGAATCCGTTTTAAGTTGGATTTCTGTGAAACAAGAGATGTCTGAATCTAATTGATAATTTTTCTGATGGAAGGGAAAAATCGAGTTTTCATATTATAGATTTTGTTTTATGTCCAAATCAAATTTTCAAATAGTCGCTATGAAATTGTTTATAAACCTTAACGATTATTTAATTATAATTAAATATTGGTTTTGAATTTGGACAAGTCCTTTGAGGCGTAGTCATAATTTAATTTTTAGAATTTTATTGTGATTTTTAATTGGAAAATAAGCAACTTTTTATTTGGAGTATTTTACAACCTATATCAGCGGTTTGGGGTTTCACAGAATAAGCTAACAAGTCTATTTTATTATATATTTGTGATCGTGGCATACTGCTGGGCGCAATGATATTTTTATTTCTGTCGATAGTGCGTCGTACACATAGCAGGATCCATTTATCATAACTTAAAATCGTTGATCACCGTCCATGGACAACTCTGGTCATTTCATATAAAATCGAATCTGAAGCGAGTAAGTGACGTGAAGGGGAAGACATCGGTAAGGTATGTATACTGAGAGGTGTTTCGAGCTTCTAAAACAAACAAAAGAAATCCAGCACCTATTGTGTGCCTATTAACCTATTTATAAAACTCACACGCCATGTCTGTATTGAATGAAACAATATTTTAAAATCAAATCTCATTAAAAAAACCATGCTCTACACTGGAAACTTAAGCGTTAAGCTCTCAGACCTATTCTACAAAATTTGAAGGCACACCTATGCTCTGCTTGCGTAACCTTTTGCATGCCTTTGTAATAAGGCATTGATGAGTCTCCATCAACTTTTAAGAACGCACATGCATATTAAAAATAAACAAAACCTATGAACTGATTCTCACACAAACCTACCCTATATACAATGTAACCTATATTCAATACGCGATAATCACGCTGTGTATTCCTTGCCCATCAAGGTGTTGAAGTCGTGCGTGCCAATCCAGTGTTTCGTGGCAACCAAGGTTCAGCACTCTATAAATAGAGCAGCTTCCTCTTCTTTTCGATATCTCTTCTAGCAGTGAATATAAAAAAAACAATGTAAACACTTTCTCATGGTTTGACAGAAAAGCAAGACCAAAACTCTTTCTCCATTAAATGAAAAAAGACAAAAAGGGTGCGTTCTTCCACTGTTGCGAGCAGGTGGGAGGCTTGGACCTTCCTAGCGAAGGAAGCCATGAGCGAGGTTGGTCTGAAGTGATATCTAGGTCGGAGGCATGTTGGAATGAGGTGGTGCAGCGGCTTGTAGGTTGCCAGAGGAAGAACTTGCGTGGACAATAGTGGGTGAAAGGGGCCTCTACTCCGGTAGCGTACAGTCTCGGATTGGAGTTCTTGGGAAAGCCGTGAGCTCGAGTTGCGGAGGAAACATTATGCAAAAGAGAGAATGGAAGGGCGCGGTTTCTGTCTGGATTGAAGTGCGAATTTTGAGAGTATATGCATGCACTGTACTGGCGATGGGAAGTGATTCTATGTATTTGCGGATGATGAAAAGTTGGCGGGGGTTTCAATTACATATAGTTTGGTTGATGGGGGTTCCAACTGTGTTGTTGTGTGAACTAAATAGCAGTTCGTAGTGTGGTGGCTGATCCTGCATGTGCTATGGCGGATCTCGGGTGTCGGGACCATGAGAGGTGGCGCAGCTAGTGTTTGAGATAGGAGGAGAATGGAAGTACGGTGGGTGGATTTTGTGTACATGGCGGAAATGGGTGCTACCTGTAGCCTTTATTTCGAATGACAACAGGAGAAAATGGGAAGAATACAATGTGCTGTCTGTTTCATTTCAAAGTGGAGCATGGCATTTCGTTAGGAAGAAGGGGTCATCACGATGTGGTTTAGCTCGCGGCAGAAGGAGGGTAGCGAGTTTGACGTCCTGCTATGGGACATAAGGCTAAGGTGGCGAGGGTCACAGCGATGGGGTCGGAGGAGTAGGATCAGTCTTGGGGATTGTGAGCTTCCGGAGTGTTCAGATCGGAACAAAGTGATGGGGAGACGTAGTGAACAACTTGTGAAGTGGGAGCTTGGACATTTAAAAAGGTGTGGAGGAGCGGTGAACTAAAGGAAGTGGATTATTGAAGTTTTACTGGAGGGTGAATGTGATGGTAAAAGGCGGCATTGATGTGAGGTAATGAAGTGTGTAGGTGGGTATTCACGTGTGACGCGGTGACCGGCTGTAGATCGAAGAAAAGAAGAGGCTTGCGGTAACATGGTTTGGCAAGTTTTAGGTGACATACTTTGGAAGCGAACAGTAGGTATTTGAGATGGTTCTATAAAGAATGGGATGGAATGGTTGCGTGGGAAAAAAACAATAGGAAAGGAGAGTTTCAGGAAAATAAGGAGAAGAAGGAGAATCCAGGGAAGCGGGCTTCATTTGTGACTATGGGCTTAGGCCCGTATATTTAAAGGAAAGAAAAAAATATACTGGAAAGATTGGATATTTGATAGAGTAAAGAAAAGTTGGAAACTAGTGACCGAGGACGAGGAGCTGATTATTAGGCAAACGCGGAATTAAAGGGAAGATTACAGGCATTATGGCAAGGAAAATAATAACGGTAATTTTGATGAGTTAATTAATTATTATTTATATTTGTCATTTAATTCATGTAGAATTGAAATAACCATAGCTCGTTCAAACGGTAGCAGATTTTCAAAACAATCAGGTCCGTTGGAATCGCAGAGGCGAATATAATGCTGCTGCGCAATTTCGGACAGGACCTGGAAGTAATCATATTTTTCATTGAATTTTAAACGGCCGTTTAAAATTAAATGAAAACAACTCGTGAACCGTCTGTCGGAATTAAAGGTGAGTTAACTCTCACACTTTTCTGGAATTCTGTAATGTGCTAAATTCATATAATTAAATTTAATGGTTGATAATTGGTTGATTTGATGCCTTGGATGCCTATGGTTAATTTAATGATTGACGTTAATTATATTATCATCTTTTCCATATGCTATTATTGGATATTATATGCTGATCTATGATGCAGGGAAGAACAGGTAGGAGGAATCAAACCGGATTCCTCAAATATTTAATATGCTGTTATTTCATATTTTATATGAACTGTTTAAACCCGTTGACTTTAAAACCCTGTTGGTTGTTGATTATGGTTGAACATTGAATCAATATATAGTATTGATTACAGAATAAATAGCAGATGACCCAGATATACGCCGTTTTATAAAGTTCGATTCACCGTTAGCTGAATCGCTAGAAATGAAGTTATGGAATTTACTTTATTACCGAATACAGATTTATAATATATTATTTTAGATAAAGTTCTAAAAAGGGAATAAACCAACCACATCTATACATTGATTGGTTTAACCAAAACCAACCGTGCACGAAGCACATGCTTATTAAGTGATTGTTAAATGACTCTATTTTAGCTAATTCAAGTGACCAGAATTAACGTAACAATTAGAAGGAGTTTATATTGATATTAATTTAATAGAAATCAAAGTGAATAGAATTATTTAGACTAATTAATTTTTAATTAATTTAAATGGCAAGATCGATAACGATTGACTAACAAGTTAGTCATGTTTAGAGTTTGACAAGTTAACGGTGTTAATTGAAATTGTTTATTTAGTTAGTTCATTCATTTAAAGAGAGTAGTAAATGGTTAAGTAACCTAGTTTTATTTTTGTAAATGTTGAAATTTGATTATTTGTCATTTATTAATAATCGAAGTGATAATTTGGAATGGGAAATATAGTAAGGAAAGTTTGTAAAATTTTAAAGCCATGTTTATAGTTAAGGAAGCAATTTAATATTTATAACGAGAAATCTAAGTTTTAATTTGATTCTTACTTGATTATCTTTAACTGGAATCTATGAATCGAAGTTATACGAAGTTATAAAACCCAAGTATTTTTGAATATATAAATAGACCGAGTTATCAGAAGTTACATTTGAATAAAGGAAAAGCCAAGATCGGAAATTTAAGAATTTGAACTTAACTGGGAATCAGTTGGGACAACTGATTTTCTGAATATTGATCTGACGTTGGTTTCGACCTTCAGGGTTAATATTTAGGGAATTATTTTCTGACTGATTTACGGTTAGAAACTAGAGGAGATATGAAATGGAAAATCAAACGTATACCCAAGTTTGAGTTAGAGTAGTTAAATGAGATAAATTATAAAGATACGATATAGAACCACTATTTTGAAGATGATATAATATTTTGTCAAGATGGAATGTGATTTATTGAGATATGGGAAATAAATATCGGTTTTGTGTTACAACTGATATCTATCTTAAGATGAGAACGTTATTGATCAAGGTCTGAGAGGTAATTAAAATACCCCAACTTGAACAACTTCAGGATTATCAAAGGATGATATTAATCGTAATGGTGAAGATGTTAGAGTAAAGTAGTTTGGGAAAAATACAACGTAACGCTATTTGAAGGATTTAGAAATATATAGATAACGGGGTTCCGAAATGAAAGGAAATAAAATTGTGCTTGATTGTATGAAATGATATTCCCATAAATAAACAAATAAAAAGGAAACTGGTGGGAATATAATGGTATTTCAAAATTCAGAAATGAGATTTAAATGGGTTCATTCTAAAAGGATGAGTGGTGATTTTGGTGTTTAAATAGCGAAGCCAAAGAAGATGTCGTAATGATTGTTGTATGGATGATAAGTTGAATCGATAAGATAATAAGTAATGTTATAGCAATGTTTGAAATGTTAGTTGAAGATTAAATGAGATATGATTAAGAAATTTTCTAGGTATATAGGTAAAAGGAATTTTAGAATATTAACATATTATTTTTAAATGGCCAAGCGATGTTGTGTAATAAACCAGTGGATCTGTTTATTTTTTTGGTTGTTTATTTTGATAGTTAAATAATCGACTATCAAAATCTGACCCAACGTTATTGGTACGGAAAGACCGGGATCGAATTTATATTCGAAAACCATTCCAACCAACAAATATGAATACGTCGAAGATGCTGATCGAGATGGAGCAATTGAAGACCGTAAATCTTCATGAGCGGAAGAACTACTGTTAAATACCTCTCGATGATCCCCAGAGTTAATGATGATTCTGTCGTGATTGGGGTCTACAGATTGCAAGGACTACTCGCTACTGATCTATAGGGTGATTTCTAGGATGTGGTAGGAGAGTGCCTTCGGTTTATCCAGTTCCTGGATGACGTGTACGGACGATGTGAATGGAGGCTAGATGTTTCAAAAGTCGATTATAACCTCAAGCCTCACAACCGGGAAATGACAAAAATCGGGCAAGCAGCATGGCTATGTGGGTCTCTCCCATCAGGACGTATTGTCATCATCTAGAGAATATTCATATTTGTTACTTCTTTTCGTTTATGTATCTCCCGGGAAAAACAGTAGCTGCGCAGTCGTAGGGTGACAATATATTCAATACACTCTAGAGAAATGAGTGGTCGGTCTTGTGTGGGCCGGGTTGCAAGACGTTCTTGTTGAACCCATTTTATTCCTCTCTAGAGATACACTATCAACAAGTGGTTCCATACCTTGTCATAGTCGGAATCCAATCTTCACTAAGCGCCCGCGGTTTTGATTGTATACTATATATGTGGAGCATGAGATGCAAGCGTACTGCTAGATTCTATCTACTTGTATTTAGACACTATTATAATATCAGAATAAGTTATTGATTTCAAAAATGTTTTGGGTTATAGTAAGGTAAAAACCATCTGTGTTTATGTGTGGGATGGTCTTACTATTATCCTTTTGTTTCAAAAGGATTTTCAAAGTTAAACAAATTGGTTGCTGTATGAATTTATCACCGAAAGTATTCCAAACTGATCCGGGTAAATTTTGCTTTGCTTCAAATGTGCCCGGGTAAGATCCAGTATATTATCAGGTTCGGAATCGCTTTGAGTTCCAGAGATGGAGTTGAAGTCGAGATGTATTCCATATATTCACTGGTACTAGTTTATTTCTGCTGTGTGTTGTATTGATCTGAATGTATATTCCGATGTTGTAATCATGTATATACAATTCGTTGTATAAAGTATTTTGATATGTTATATTTTGTTCGTTCCGCTGTGAGACTTTGATCTTCTTATTTTTTCTATTCTAATATTTCTTTCTTTCTTTTCTCATTCTTTAACTTCTTTCTATTAGCTTTCTGGGTTTTTGATAACTGGATTTGGACACAGGATGTGTTAGTGTCAGGATTCGAGTGTTAATTTCCCGGGTCACTACACTGTCAGACATTCATCCATACAAATCATTCAGGAACAGGATGAAACGAAGGTACTTTCCTACTGCATCCAATATTAGAATCACCCCATGGATCAGTAGCGAGAAGTCCTTGTAATCCGTAGATTTCCACCACGACAGAACCACAGTACATCTTGGCCTGCAGATCGAAGATTTTTAGCGGTTCTCCCATTTATGAAAATCTACGGTCTTCGATGCTCAATCTCGATCATCTTCTGATATCTTCACGTATTTGTTTGTCGGAATGGTTTTTCGAATATAAATTCAATCCCGGTCTTTCCGTACCAACAATCGTATTGGACAGATTTGATAGTCGGTGATTTAACTATCAAAATAAATAGTGATTCAATCGTGAATATCCAATGAGTTCACTGGTTCAGTATTCAGCATCAATTGGCCTTTTTTAATTACAAACTAATTCACTTCTGCTTAATCAAAACTTCTAACTCCTTCAATGTTTTAAAAATACGGTAATTGGACTCTTATATACTAATGCCCTCCAACAATTTCATTATAATACTTAGTAAAATAACTTATAGCCATATTCAATGTCCACTTAATTCTCCTTTCAAAACATTTCTTACAACATTCTTTATGATTTAAATTTGAGAAATCCATTCAACTTATTACTTGTAAAACAGCAATACGAAATATCTTTTATTCCATTGTTGAAACAATAACTAATATTTATTTGTATAAAATAAAACTCAACTTATCATCTTAAGACACACCCTTCGAGTCTTGTATGATTTTAACTAAGTCGTCACACCCTTCGAGCCTTGTATGATTTTAACTAAGTCGTCACACCCTTCGAGTCTTGTATTACATCTTAAGTCATATTCATTTCTTATCCCTAGGATAAGTTTATCCATTATTTAATCTTATCATTCCCCACTTTTCCTTGCTTTGATAATGTTATATTAGTTAAGTTTGCCCATGTGTCCAAGTTGACTTAACCCCCAATCACGTATTCAGTTCAACCCACGCGTCATGTCAAATTGTTTAAGTGTTATCCAGCAGTTCACGTTGACTTAACCCACCCATATATCGAGTCAAATTGGTTAAGTGTTATCTAGCGGTTCACGTTGACTTAACCCACCCATATATTATGCCAAATTGGTTAAGTGTTATCTATCAGTTCGTGTTAACTTAACCTACCTATATACCATGTCAAATTGATTAAGTGTTATCTAGCGGTTCACGTTGACTTAACCCACCCATATATCGAGTCAAATAGGTTATGTGTTGTCTAGTATTTAATTTTGACTTAACCTTACCATACTAGTATGTGTCATTAGCATTAATTAATTATTAATGCCCAACCTCTCACATTAGACCTATTGTTGCAGTCACGGGATGTGCCGGTTGGTTCCGGGTAGGATTACACCACAACTCAATCTAACCTCGGGTTTCAAGCACGTTATGACTAACTTCTCACATTAGAAACTATTGTTTGCGGTCATTGGATGTGCCAGGCGGTTCCGGGTTGGATTACACTGCAAACTCATTCTAACCTTGAGTTAGCCATGTTTCATGTTTAGTTCATGTCCATTCTAGATGTCATATGTCAATCATCAATTCACAAGCATGTTCATGTTTATTCTAGATGTCATATGTCAATTATCAATTTCATGTCATGTGTCGAGTTCCATAATTACATAAAAACATGGTTTGTCCAACATATTCCATTTTTAATTATGTTTCTAGGATCTTAACGTAATATCCAATTTCCAAGTCTCTCAAATTCAAGCTTTACCCAAAAACCCCAATTTATGTTCATGCTTATAATCCCATTAATAGGTTGTACCTATTATTCCAATTTTTCCATACATGTGTTCCTAATAGGTTACTATCATTCCTCATATGTTGGTTAAGTTTATTCATATGTCAAGTACTACTTAACCCATTTCTACTTTGCTTATACAATCATTCGTGAAATAATCTTTTTACCCAAATTACTCAATTATAGTCAAATTCACCAATTCCATGTTATTCATTTCCAAACATGCCAATTTCCAAAATCCCATTATACCCAATTTCATAAATTCAATATTTTCCCAATATATTTCCCCATGTTTATACGTATAATCTAATTCACCTTTTAGGCTTAATTTCAAGTCACAAACAAATTCCGCCAATTTTCCCAATATTTGCAATAATAATTGTTATGCCGCAATTCCTCAAATTTTAGATTATAGTCCTCGACTGCATAAAATAGATTATGCCCAACATTCCCATATTCTAACCATACGTATGTATAATAAGATTTCATCTAGGTTCGAGATAACCTAGATCCAAAAATAAAAAGGGAAGGAGAATAAAAGAACAATTATTATAAAATGAATCTTGAACTGAATTTATAACTAGGGAATGATGAGAGATAATAATACTATTATACAACAAGTTTATTTTAATTCCACTCACCTTGACTGGATTGGGGAAAATAAACGATTTGTTGTTGTAGAACGCTGATTTAATCTTCTTATTTGATTGTTGGTGAAGAGCATGAATTGTTGATGAAGAACTTTGCTACTTGATTTGATTAAACTCCAAAGTTGATGAAGAACTTGCAATATAATTTAGAGTTTTGGGGGCGGTGGCCATGTTTGGTTGAAGTTTGGCGGCATGGAGGCGTCTTAAAGAATTGTTATGAATTAGGGTTAGGTCTTGCTATGTATTTATAGGTGTAGAGAGTGTTTTAGAGCCCTTATATTGACCTACAAGCCATCCGACCCGTACAACACATCAAAACACGTCACAAGAGCTGAAATCGCCCAGATCTGGTGATAGGTCGAACCCAGGTCGACCTCCCTAGGGGTAGATCGACCCCCAGGTCGACCTCCTGGTCGACCTGACCCCTAGGTCGACCCCCAGGTTGACCTTCCTGGTTTTGGCGGGAAATTTCCCGCCCAGCTGCCTGGGTCGAATTTCGAACTGTTTTGAATTTTTGTTGAATCTTCTAAAGGCCATAACTCCTTCATACGGAGTCCGATTTATGCAAACTTGGACTTTATTCTAAGAAGAATTTCGAGACGAACGCAATGGTGATGTCCGTTTTACTTAATTTCTGATATTTAAATTAAGTATCCTTATTTTAGTATCTTTTCCGTAATGCACACTGTTATCGAATTAATTTTTCCTTCTCTTCCATATATTAATTAATTTTTCATTGTACATCACCATTATTTACCTATCTATGCATATATACATATTTTTACATATTTTTAATTATATTAAAAATGTGGGGTGTTACAGTTTTGAGGTCTGTTGACCACGCATTTAGTTGACTTAAGGTGATCAGGTTATGCGGCTGTTAGGATTGGTATTTATAGGACCATATATTATTATAATATTATTTTACAAAACTTCACAGTGAAGTAACTCTTAAAAACCGCTACATACGACCTCCTTTCTTGACGAAATAAGGTAATCCTAGCATAGAAAAAATATTCCGGACCGATGGGACAGGTTTCGTCGAATTCTGAGGTCGTTTGTGAAAAGTCCTTTATAATTATCGATGAAAAATCAAGCGTTTATAATCCTTAAAATTACAGACAAATCCAATAAATATGAGGCCTTGACATTTTACTAGACCTCTTCCTTATGCATCCAAATCTGAGTTCATTTGGCCAGTCGTTTATTCGTTTAAAGTTACCCCTATCAGAATTGACCAAATAATATAATTGATTAAGGCGTTTATCGTTGCCCTGATCACGTGGTAAGTCCGATTGACACAAAAATTGAAAATTCTACAATAATTAACTAATACGAATCCAATGGCACCAATTTCGTCGTATTCTGAGACTGTTTCCTAGTACGCTATTTTTACACGCACCACAATGCCATTTTGGACACCAAATTACCCGATCTCCAAAAATAACAAACTATATACCTATCCCGACTCTAATCGTCGATACGAATTCAACAGGACTGGTTCCGTGGCCTAATTCGATTGTCTACTCAAGTTATACCCAAGTATCCTTTTATTAAATTAATTTAATTACGCGCTAGAGAAAATAACTAGGCGTTTCAGCTACCGTGATCACATACGACATCGATTCGCCACGCAATTAAATATCATGCAATAATTTAACGTTACGGTTCTTATGAAACTGATTTCATTGAAAACGGACTCTGTTTGTAAAATGGCTATTTTAAAAGCCTATAATTTAATAACGATTTCCATAGTGACTATTTGAAAATTTGATTTGGCCATAACTAACAATCTATAACACGGAATATGGATTTTTCTCTTTCATATGAAAATTATCATCAATACGGTTCCAACGTTTCTTGTTTTACAGAATTCCGACTTATATGGGATCTTGTATATTCAATTGAAGTTCAAAACTCCATATTACGAACATCAGTGCCATTTCGAGCTCGTTTTATATTTATATAAATATATATCGTTCAAATTTCATTTTAAATAACAAATTAAATATTAAAATCTATTAATATTCCAAATAAAATATTTAAAATAATAAATCAAATTAAATATATGACTGCCAAAATACGGGTTGTTACACCATTTTGGTTTCAACTAAACAAATTGACAAAAGTGATCATTTTGGTTTCAACTAAACAAATTGACAAAAGTGATCAATTTGGTTTCAACTAAACAAATTGACAAAAGTGATCATTTTGGTTTCAACTAAACAAACTGACAAAAGTGATCATTTTGGTTTCAACTAAACAAATTGACAAAAGTGATCAATTTGGTTTCAACTAAACAAATTAACAAAATTGATCATTTTGGTTTCAACTAAACAAATAAACAAATACGATAATTTTTGTTATCTTTTTATTTTAATCCTAATCTTTTTATTTTAATCTTAGTATTATAATGAAAACAAACTTTTGACGAAACCATGTTAACAATAAAAATGAATATTTTATTGTAAATCTAAATTTGACGAAATCATATTTCGGGTAACAATAAAAATGAATATTTTATTGTAAATCTAAATTTAACTAAATCATATTTCATGTTAACAATAAAAATGAATACTTTATTGTAAATCTAAATTTAACAAAATCATATTTCATTTGTCTGAATAAAATATGAAACTTATACTATAAAATCAAGTCACTATTCATAAATCTAAAATAAAATTAATTTTTTTTATTTCAAATCGAGATCTAACAATAAACTATAGATTTAAATAAAAGAGAGAATTTCTATTGTCGATCATAATCTAACAACCATGAGCATCACAATCCAACAAACAACATTCAACAATTTCAAATTCCAAACATCATAGATCTAATTTATTAACATGACTACATGAATTCAGAATATCGAGAAATAATTAAGTTTTTAATTATAAAAATTGAAATTCTCACAGTCGTGTTTCAATTCAGAATCGAATTTTGTCCAAAATTTGATCTTCTCCAATCAGTTCTAATCGGTCTAGAAGTGTAGATCTCGGACTCAAGATCGTAACGGATCTGAAATCGTTTAATTCCGAGATCGTATGCATTAGTTATGATTTAATTTAGATTAATAACATTTTTAAATTAAATTAATTAAATAATAAAATAAAAATGCCTCTTCCTCTTCACTATAGAATCGATGCCGCTAGTTTCAACTTTGGGTTCAATTCTAGGGTTCTCTTTTCCAACCAAACAACAAAGCTTCGTGACGATCAGAGTGTGCCACGGTGTAGGGCCTCGAGAGGCGCACCCAGGGGGCCCCACGGCCTGGAGGTCGATCATGGCAAGGAGCAGTGGCAACACTCGAAGCTGCGGCTTTTCGGGGTGATGGTTCTCCTCGGATTCTCAATGAAAAATTGCAAACTTGGTATAGATACGTAGAGGAGGAAGAGTACTACAGAATTGTCAAAAGGATCGATTGTTTTTTGTGAGTGGATCGTGAGTTATTATGGAAGAAAGTTTCGAATATTTCTGGCCATGGGTTGAAGGGTGGTGGCTAGGGTATACGCGTAATAGGGTTTAGATTATACAGTGTATTTATAATAATAAAATATTTAATGTTCTAATTCACAAAAAGATCCATAATCCATGATATCTTCAATTCCAGCCCAACAAAAGTTGTCCCAACCTAATTGCCCCTATTTCAGAACCAATCGGCTAGGTCCCGTCAGCCCAAACCATTGTTATCAGCCTGTTTTATTTAATTTAAATTTTAAATCATTTATTTATTTAATTCGATCGTACATTTAAATTTACCGAGGCCACATACGGACTCCGAAAATTCCAAAAAAAAAAACTAGATATGTTTTGACGATACGGTCCTAAAAAAATTAATTTCGTCAAATTTGGAGACCATTTGAAAAATGGCCTTTTAACGGTAGATTAAATTCAATAAAAATTATCGAATGCAGTTTAATTTTCCACGCTCACAAATTAATTCCAAAAATTACGGAAAATTAAAATTAGTAATAATTTGACATTCTGGATCCAACAAAAATGGTTTCGTCAAAAACGGGGATCGTTTGCATAATGGCCATTTATACGGGCTATACATTATACTATATTCCATAGCGACTATTCTGAAAATTCAACTGGCCATAACTTTTTATTCCCGCTAAAAAATTTCAATTTTTCGGATTCGTTGGAAAGATATTTTTTAACAGATTTAAATATTTTTGGTTTCACTAAAATCCGTTTTATTTTGAATCCTGTACATTCAGTCAAAGTTCAGATTCAAAATTTCAAACTACCATGCTATTTCTAATTCTTTTAAAATTAAAATAAATATATTCGTTCTAACTTCGATTTAAATAAATTTTAAATCGTTATTATTTAAAATAAATTAATTTAACTATTCAAAATTCATTTAAATAGCAAAAATAAAAATTTTAAATTGGTTCTGATTTTTTGGGTTGTTACACAACATTTCCTTGAGGTGACATGTTGAAAAAGACCATATCCACTACCTCAAATTCCAAGTCAGTCCTCCTCTGATCAACATATGACTTCTGCTAATCCTAAGCTGCTTTCATCCATCTTCAAATAAGGTATATCTTCTCAGAAGTCTCTCTAACCATCTCAGGCCCAAATAGAAGTCTGTCTATAGACTCCCACCAACATGTCGGCGATCTGCAAGGTCGTTCATAGGTTTCTTGATGGGATATGCTCCTCCCAAGTCCCTTCGAAGTCTAGGATACACAGTCTTAATAAATCGTCAAGAACCAGATTTGTAACATCACGTTAATTTTCATGGTTTAAGTTATTGAATTAAATTATTGATTTAAGGTGGTTTTAAAATAAGCATTAAACGATAAATGTAACTAAGATTGTATTGGTTTATATCATGAAACCGATTTATAATGAATTATTGATGTTTGAATTTTTTTATTTTCATTTAGAAGTAAATTAAATAATTTTATATTGAAAACGTCAAAGTTTAGTCACTCCATTTGAATCGGTTTATGACGATTATTTGCGATAGTGGTAACTGATATATCACAAATAAAAATAAAAATACAAAAAAATTTATATTTGAGATGTGTCTAGTTAAACATAACGTAAGAATAAATTTCATTGTAAAATATGCAAGTTTGTTCCGTTTGCATTAATAAAGATTTAATAAAATCTGTATGAATGAAACATTGTCGGAACCTGTGCGAACTCGAACTAAAAATACTAGACTGTATTCTGAGGAGAACATCATTTTTTGTTTCATGAAAATCGGACATACGGACCACCATATGTTGGTCCATGCGATTTTGTCAATAAAGTGAAATATATTTACACATTTGTCATGCATGCATTTTGGTCTTTCACTTTCTGTTTTCTCTCCTTACAAACAACCTAAAGCCACCACTTTGTTTCGTTCTAATCCAACCTCCACTGTATATAAAAAAAACTTACATTACCATTCCAAAAAAAATATTTAATAAATAAATAAAAACCTAAATCCTTGGACCTATTCTTGAAATTTGGACGGATATGTGGAATCACGAACCACATGTTCAATGTTAAAAAAAGGGTTCGAACTTTTCCTCTTTCTAACTGACTCTGTATAATACAAATATGTTCATCATTCCCCATATTCTCATTTCTTCTTCATCTTACAACCCAAAAGCCTCTTTTCACTGGAAAAAAATTCTCCTCTTTTCGTCGAAACTTTCCATGACTGCTGCCTTTCTTCAGAAAATTTAAACCCTCCTCCATTATTTACCCAAAAAAGGTCCGCGCAAGCAGCCACCGAGCGGGTCTTTGCCGCCTTCATGTTCGTTGCGCACCACCATCGAAGCCCAGTCCACTTCGCTGACCAAATGTATTCCCTGAGCCGCCGCCTTCAGTATCAAGCGTGATAGAGCCCATCAACGCTGCTATAGCCGCCTCCACCCTATATCGCTTCCATTCCCTTCAAATCGAAGCTGAGCCATCATTGCTTCTTTCGCCTCTGCTCTAAATAGGTAAAAATCCTCTAATGGTTAGTTTTAATTCAAGTATTTTAAAATTCGTAATAAACTGAAATAAATGGCTAACTTTTCTTTTGATTTTTGGGTTTGTTGCATGTTATTCATAATTACCTTTGCTGTTGTGGCTTAAGTTGTACCTTTTATTGCATGATGCACTTGTTTGTTGTTGTGTATCAAGTTAAAAAACTTAATATAAGTTGCATTTCTAAGTTGTAAACGTGAACCATATGCTACACTATTTATTGGTAGAAACTTGGATGTTGTCTTAACAATTTTCACGTACCCTCTTATGTTGGGTTCACAGTTTGGTTCACATTTTTTAAACCTGAAACATACTATTTCGTTTTAAACTAGAAACCATATTTATACGGGTTAGTATTTCTTTATTTGCGCACAAAGGTTAGTATTATTATAATGGTCATGCTTGCATTTGGTTCTATAGTTCTTAACTATATGTGGTTGAGAGCCTAATATGTTTTTGCCATGATAACCTGTGTATGGCCATGCCTTGTCCTATATTCTGGAATGAATTTAATAACTATAACATTTAGCATTTGGATGAATAAATTATAAAACGTTAACAGTTGGTTATATTACCCATATAATTATAATGTTGGGGCTTGAGTACTGTTAATCACTTATGGCTAAACCTGGATGTGTGCATGTCATCATGTATTTTTGGGATGGAGGAAAGTTTGAATACATTGTTGATGACATGTGGCAACATGAGAGGAGAAAAAAATTGCTTACATTTTGTTTATCCACGCTAGGACCACAGAACTTGCATGTACATATGGGAAGGGGAAATTCTTGAGTGCATGAACCTATAGCAACTTACAGAGAAAAGTAAATAGTGTAAGTTGCATGTGCTGGCATTTTGTAGCAGATTAAAAATCCTGCATGTGTATATTTTACTAGAGTGCATTCATTGTTTAGTGTCCAAATTGGCATGAAATATTGACATGAATCATTCTGTATATATATGCTCACTTTGCACAACATAGTTTATTTAATATGCGTAGCAAGTTTTTATATTTGCATGTGTGTACACAAACTGAACAAACATAGTTTATTTTACAAAGTCCATTAGTGTATGTTGTGTGTGTGTCATTGCTAATGTGTGCATATTAGTGAAGTGTTGGTGTATGCTTATGCATTCATTTTGTGCCATGCTTTAGTATGCTACTAGAATAAACCCATGCCGCCTTGAATTGTGTGTCATACTTTAGGAAATTGTTAATTTAAAATCTAATGTACATGTCTGGTAAAATCTTCCGCTGTAAAATATAATTATGTAAACTTTGATATTTTGTATAATAAAATTCCACTGTGAGGTATTGTTGTTTATTTTGTGATTTCTTTGTCTGATTCTGTTTAAACCCCGTAAGCTAAATAACGGTCTGTTGTTTCGAACGGTTTGAGTTGGTTTTTGAAGCAGTCGGAAAGGCATGCCGTTGCAGTTGGTATCAGAGCTTTGGTTTGATATAATCTTAGCTTATCAGGTTTAAAAACTCATTAGAAACAGGGTAGCAATACCCTAGAATGAGTGGAGTTATCACCAGAATTACTCTAGCGAGAGCATATTTTGAAAAATAAAGCATTTTGAAAATATAAATTATTTTAAAGCGTAAAGTATTTTTGAATTAAATCCTTTCAAAATCCCCAGTCTTCGAATCCGTTCTCTTCAGTAGCTTCCTTTGTTAAGGTCTCCTTACATTTGAATCTTGATCCCATTTGAAATCCATCTTTAGGTTGTCGTAGTTTGTTAAGATTATGAGTGTAAAGTAAGGGAATTAATAAAATTAGTTATTCACTTATTGAATTTGAATCAAATATTTGGGAAATACTCGTAGTAAGAACAGATGGTTGTTGAAATTTAGGAAGTGTTAACTACTAAAGTATGTGTCTTGAATAGATGAATAAATTGAAGAATGTTAAACCATTGAGATAAAATAAAAAGTATATATTGCAAATAAAGATAAGTTGTGGAAAAAATGATTAAGTTATAACTAAGGAGATTGATTGACTAAACCTTGAGAATTTTGTTTTGGGATACTTTGAAATTGATTTCTAAGGTTTTGGAAAAGGTACTAGTAATATATACAAGTATTTTTCGAATAAAAAGTTTGAAGTGATTTTATGAAATGTTTTCAAAAAGGAAAATATATTAATGGAGAACCCACTTTTGTCGCTAGAAAATAAATTCAATGACAATTTCACTTTATTGGAATTTATTTTTGAGTCTCAAATTGGGGGAAACCACTTTGGTAGCTTTGCTACTTGTTTATCCAACGAAATTTGATTTGTGAAGCATGATTTGATATACACATATATGTGTATTTTTAATGATTGAAAGAAAATCTGGAATTGATTCTCGAGTTTGGTCGAATGTTAATCCTATGTATTATTAGGATAGTGTAGTTGTACATCTTGAGATGTTTTGATAAGAAATGATTGAACTCATGATCTCCAATTATTGAATTGAAAAATATATTTTTCGACTATTTAAATGATCCAACCCTTTGTGAACAAGATTTAAATTTTAAGTTGAGCATAATCTAAATAGCTAACTAAATATTAGAAATGGAAAAAGGGATATTTTATTAGTTTGAAAATTTGAAATATCTTCAATAAGATTTTGTTTAAGGAATATTTTAACACAAGTAATAATTATGAAAATTTATTTTAGCTTTACTTTTAAAATCAAAGGGTGTTGATATAAAATTTCAAACTTAAATTAATGTGTAAAGATATTTAAATTGAAGGTATGAATTTAACTTAACT
The DNA here is from genome assembly GCA_030737875.1 of Allium sativum. Classification (NCBI taxonomy): domain Eukaryota; kingdom Viridiplantae; phylum Streptophyta; class Magnoliopsida; order Asparagales; family Amaryllidaceae; genus Allium; species Allium sativum. The sequence continues at coordinate 159,707,437 of CM060912.1, forward strand.
AATTCAGTGAATGAATTTGATTTATTAAAATTTAGGTGGTATATTAATAATGGAAGAGAAAAGCAAAGTTCAAATGGTGTTTAAATTTAAATTTTAAATTGGTTAACTTAAGGATCTATTAAGTTTAATGGTTTATTAGATTGAAAAGATAAAATTTAACTTGTGAAGAATTGATTTAAGTGATGAACTTGATATTTAGAAATTTGGAAGTCGGTTAAAAACCAATAATATTGAATGAATGAAGAATTCAAACTTCAAATGAAAATTGAAAATAAGAAATTGAATGAGAAATTTGAGTTGTGATCTAAATTGAACACTTCGTTCGAACTAAAAAGTTTTCAATTGAATCTTAAGTTAAATTTAAGTTTGACTTTGATATCGAAATCGATATTAGCTAAAATTTGAAAGGTTCAGAAAATTGGATCGGATTGGAATAATTCTTGAAATCAATATTATTTATTATATGTTTTACCATTGTTTTATTTGAATTAAAGTATTAAATTTATTTATCTTATTTAATTATTCTATCCCAGATCTATTTTAACTCTGAAAAAGTTTGTATCAAAATACATTTAATTTAGGGTCCGTTTGGCACACATCCATGGAAAGTTTCAAAATTAGGCTCACATCAAGTCTTAAACTTATTGTAAATTAAGTCCTTATTTTTCGAAAATTCATTAAAAAAAATAAAAATAAAACGTAATTTCATTATTGAATAAACTACATACACGCCAAAAAAATTCAGGTGTTAAAGCGATCAAAACTCACATCAAAACCCAAAATAACAACCAAACAGCAGGATTGTGCATCAAAAGATGCACCTATTCATACATAGTCGCATACATTCATACTTATATTTCAGTTTTGCACCAAACTGCACTATATACGCATACATATATGCAGTTAAATAGCAATACATGCATCGTTTTATGAATATATTCATTCTTGGGCTATTTTTTCGACAATTCATGATTTTCAGACATTGTTGCATACACGTATGCACTTATACAGAATACATGCACATATTCAGAAGCCTTCATCCCATATAAATTTGTTGCATACATTCATGCATATATACGGAATAGTTGCATACATGTATACAACTATCCGTAACGCATGCATCTCAGTTCAACTTTATATGCATACATGAATGCAACTATTGGTAATAATTGCATAAATGTGTGCATATATTCATCCAGATTTTCGATAGAAAACAATGGATGGATATATGCATACATGTATGCTACTATTGGTAATAGTTGCATACATGTATGCAACTTTTTTTTTACGAATGCTTCCGAGAATATTTCCAAATTTTTGAATATTTTTTTAAGTGTTTCACATATTTTTTTCCAGAAAACACATAACATAAAAAAGAAGGACCCGCTTTACAAATGAAACATGGGAGGGATGTCGTTTATATTTCCAAACCTTTAAGGGGCGTCATATGCAATAGTCGCATACATATATACAACTATCCATAATGCATGCATCTCAGTTCAACTTTATATGCATACATGAATGCAACTATTGGTAATAATTGCATAAATGTGTGCATATATTCATCCAGATTTTCGATAGAAAACAATGGATGGATATATGCATACATGTATGCTACTACTGGTAATAGCTGCATACATGTATGCAACTTTTTTTTAACGAATTCCTTCGAGAATATTTCCAGATTTTTGAATATTTTTTTAAGTGTTATCACATATTTTTTTTAGAAAACACGTAACATAAAAAAAGAAGGACCCGCTTTACAAATGAAACATGGGAAGGATGCCGTTTACATTTCCAAACGTTTTAGGGATGTCACGCTTATTTTCACTTTAATTAATTCAAACATATTTTATAAAACCTATCTAATTTATTTAAACTATTTTAGACCAAAACCTATTTATTTTATTTAAACCTATTTTATTTTAAGCTTATTATTTTACTCAAACTATTATGTATTTAACTATTTTGAAATAGAAATATATATTTCCGATCCGAGCAATTTAAATCCTTAATGATTGAATGTAAAGATTCAATTGAATAATGAAAATTGTGATATATAACCCAAATCGAATGTGAAGTTTAATAATGAATTGATTGTGAATATGAACCAAATTTGGAATGATATTGTATATTCAAATTGATTTAAAATGAAACCTTATATAATGGAATTTATATAAGAATGATATATTTGAAAACATGATGTTGAAAAGGAAATCTTATGTAAATTGATATTAATGTAAGTGCGATATACGTGAAACATGAAATGAAGTACTATATATATAGTATGCATGTTTTTGAAATGAAGATATGGGAAGTACCTTCCATTGAAAATCGCAATTCCCTATGAGAGGGGATGCGTTGGCGCTCGTTGAGAGTGTCCATTGAAGATTGAAAATCGTAGCTACATTTGTGCTCCGTTGATTGGAGTATCCATTGATATTGGAATCCCACTCAGTGGGATCACGTTGATAATTATTACATATATGTTCTATCGCAATTTTAGGGGAGCGATGCCTACAATTACAAGAGATTCCACTAGGATGGTGGCGTAATCGCCGTGTAACTGCGATCTAGACGCCATAGCTAAATTCAAGGGGTGCGATGCCTACAGTACAAGTGATTCCATTGGGATAGTGGCGTAACGGCCGTGTAACTGCGATCTATGACAACAACCATGGAAAAATTCGAGGGGTGTGATACCTGTGGTTATAAGTGATTCAACTGGGATAGTAGCGTAACCGCCGAGTAATCGTGATCCATGGGGGAACGTAGTTTCCATATCTATTTTAAATGTTTCAAGTATTTTTACTGGGAGTCGAAACAAGTATATTTAGTACTTGGCGATTTTAGTCGTGTGTCTGGCTAGTGTATGCCTAACGTTTGTAAGAATGACGGTAAACTTGTTAAACATAGAGTTATCGAGTATTTTGTAACGTTTAATAACAAATCAATATTCTACAACTAAATTTATATAACTTCAACAAAATAAATTAAGAAATGAAAGTTTTACATGTCTTGAGAAATACAAATTTGGATTTTAATAAAATACTTATTTCTGATTTCAAAAGTTATTTTCGCACACGAGAATCATATTTTCAAAATTTAAGTTTTGTTATAAATAGTTTATGTTTGACTATATGAAAACTTGGACTTTAATAAAAGTGTTTGAAATCAAGATTATAAATTTAATAAATAGATTTATAATAGATAAAATTAATTAATAATTTAAGGACAAATTTTCGAATTTGAAATCCTATAATTTATTTTGTTCCAAACATAGAAAAATTTGTATAAGTAAGTAAGAATATTTTGTTATATGCATAATATTTATAGAAAAAAACCTCTCCTTTTCGAGGACAAAAGTTCTGAGTAGGGGAGATTGTAACATCCTGTTAATTTTGACCATTTAAGTTACTGAATTAAATTTAACTATTGATTTAAGATGGTTTTGAAATAAGCATAAACGGTAAGCATAACTTAGAATGTATTGGTTTAGATCATGAAATCGATTTATAATGAAATATTGATGTTTGTAATTTGTTATTTTCATTTAGAAGTGATCTAAGTAATTCTATATTGAAAACGGCAAAGTTTAGTCACTCCATTTGAATCGATTTTTGATGATTATTCGCGGTTGTAGTAACCGATGTATCTCAAATAAAAATAAAATGTAAAGTAAAATTAAAAATTCAAAAATATTATATTTGAGATGCGTCTAATTAAACATAGCATAAGAATAAATTTCATTGGAAAATATGCAGGTTTGTTCTGTTCACGTTAATTTTATTAAAAAATTAATAAAATATGTATGAATGAAACATTGTCGTAACTTGAGAGAACTCGAACTGAAAATAGTAGAATGTATTTTGAGGAGAACATCATTTTTTATTTTGTGGAAATCGGACCATCGTATGTTGGTCCATACGATTTTATCAATAAAGTAAAATATATTTACACATTTGTCATGCATGCATTTTGGTCTTTCACTCTCTATTTTTTCTCCTCACGTACAACCTGAAGCCACCACTTTGTTCCGTTCTAATCCAACCTCCACTGTATATTAAAAAAAACTTACATTACCATTCCAAAAAAAATTATTTAATAAATAATTAAAAGTCTTAATCGTTGGACCTATTCTTTGAATTTGGAGGGATATGTGGATCACGAACCACACGTTCAATGTTAAAAAAAGAAAAAGGGTTCGAATTTTTCCTCTTTCTAACTGACTCTATATAATACAAATTTGTTCGTCATTCCCTATACTATTATTTCTTCTTCATCTTACAACCCAAAAGCCTCTTATCACTGAAAAAATGCTCCTCTTTTCCTAAATAAAAATCGAAACTTTCCATGGCTGCTGCCTTCCTTCACAAATTTTAAACCATCCTCCATCGTTTCCCCACAAATTCATTCCACACAAGAAACCACTGAACGGGTCTTTGCCTCCTTCATGTTCGTCGTGCACCATCATTGAATCCCAGTCTAGTTTGCCGACCAACCGTGTAATGTCCCACTTTTCCGTACCAATTTAAGCTGTCATTTTACTACCACAGTCAACCCAACTATATAGGAAAGCAGAATGTTAAGAGAAAGAAGTTAGAGGATGATAAGTAGAAAGATAGAACTAATATAATAGAAGAGTAAGAAGACCATAACTGAACAGAATCAGAGTAAACACGAATCTTACAACGAAACGAATAAAAGATATTATATAACATAACTTTGAAATACAAATCTGAATTTGTATATACATACCATATCAGGGTATAACTCATATACATCACAGCGGAAATAATCTCTAAATAACTAACGGTGAAGCCTCCTACTTCGAGCACCTCCAAGTGAATATGTAAAATCCTAAAACACTTGTCCGCCCATAAAATTAGGCACCCAAGAGTTTAGGGAAAACACAAAAATAAACTCTGTGTCAGTCATGGGACAGGTGTGAGTAAACTCCAACCATATTGTTTAACTTCGAAAATCCTTTTGAAAGAAAAGGATAATAGTAAGACCAGCCCACACATAAACATGGACGGTTTTTACCTTACTATAACCCAAAACATTTTGATATCAACATCCAGTGATATTATAATAATGTCTAACCAATATAAATAACCAAATAGTAGAACGCTTGCATCTCACGCTCTACATATATAGTATAAAATCAAAAACCGCGGGGCGCTTATTGGAGATTGGATTCCAACAGACAAGGTATGGGATCACCTTCCAATCAGTGTACTCTAGAGGGTATACACTGGGGTTCAACAAGAACGTCTTGCAACCCGGCCACACACGACCGCCCACTCATTTAGCTTGAGTGTAGCGAATATATTGTCATCCATGGTTGTTGGCCATCCAACCGTTATCCGAAGATACAGAAAAGAAAAGAAGAACAAATATGAATTTTCTCTGGATCGATGGCAATACACCCTGCTTGGGTATGGCCCAACTAGCCATGATGCCCGCCTTATTTTTGTCATATCCCAGTTGTGAGGCTAGAGGCTACGTTATTCTTCAGAACATCTGGTCACTATTCACTTTGAATGCCACATCGTCAAACCCGTCAATTTACTAATCGATTTCCAAAAATATCACCAGTATAAAAAGCTAAGTGGAACGAATTCCTCTACCACCAGACACAATACCTTTAAGAGATCAACCGTGCGTGATTTGTTAGGTATACTCTGTCAAACACTCGTCCATACAAGTTGTCCTGGGACTGGACAAACAGAAAGCACCATTCTGGAACAGAACGACCCTTGCATTTCACTCCATCTTCAATAATTTTCAGCATAATCTAATTCGTAGCGCTTATGCCTGTACAGAGTGGTTTTCAGATAATATATCCAACCGGTCTCTCCGTATTGACAACGGTGGTCAAAACACTTCGATAGTCGGTTATTTAACTATCGAAGTAAAACAAACATCCATTCAAATGTACAACTAATCATCAAACAATCACTGGCCCTTTTAATTAACATTAATTTTCCAATTTCTTATATATATTCTGTATCTATATACATATATATATATTATATTCAATTATCATTTCTTATACGATCTGAAACAATGTCGAATGCCATATTATATCATTATATAAAATCAAATGTTTTTTTAATCAAATTTCAACTTTAAGATTTCCATACAATATAGGAAATATATTAAATCTCAATTATTCATCTTTGTTCCCAATCAAATATAACGTTTCTACGATTCTTTGGAAAAAACACCGTTACTTGCTTATTACTTAGAATAAGGGGATTTCAAACCAAATTATTTCCATTTCCTAGGAATAGTGTTGTATACAAATATTACGCTTAAGTTTGGTTAACAACGTTACTTTATCGTTATAGTTCAAAAACTTGCAATACGCTGCAATATTCCCTTTTATAACTAATCTCGACATCTCTTTCCGTTACAAACTCCTCGAAAATAGTGAAGTCATTCAAGTTAGAGTATTTTATTTACCTCTCAGACCTTTCTTGACAACGTTCTTATCTTTGAACAGATATAAGTCCGTAACTCCATCTCACATTACTTCTAATATCAATGAAACTGTACTTCTTGTTCTACTTGAAACATGGTTTTATAACACCATTGACTTACTTTAAAAAACTCAGTTGGTTATACTTATTTACATTAACATTAGCATTAACTCTCGCTTCATTTTCATTATACAATCATATTTATAAAACCGGTTTAGGCCTTCATGCTCTTGGAAAACATTTCCAAATATTATAAACCTTTATTTTTTTCATATTCCTGAAAATATATGTAATTAACGTCTAAAACATTTCCACCTTCTTTTACAATTTTTATTTCCCCGACTTTTGAAAATATACCTTATCTATTTTGGAAATATTCCCAATTCCCACTATAACCATTTAATTTGCCAAACATTTACTTCTAAAACATTATTCACTTTTAAACTTGAATATAATTTCTTATGGAAATCTAGTCTCGTTAGAACAGTCGAGACCTGGTTTTATAAAATATCTTTACTGGTTAGAATTTTATCTATCAAGTTATTTCCAAATTCTACATTGCAATTTCACTTTATAACTCTGTTTTAAAAGTCAACTTCTCCTTACATATAAATCAAGTTTATAACCTATCCTCGAGTCCATATTCTATTTTAAATTATTGGTTTTTAACCAAATACCTAATATATATCAAATTCTAAATTATATATAATATATATATAATTCCATAAACGATTACTTTTAAACCATTCAACGTAGTCGAATTCTCATTTATAAATCATTATGAATTTATTATATCCTACTCATATTTTGAATATCAAAATAAATTTAACCCTTCCCTTTTTAACTGATTTACCCAATTCTCAAAATCATTTTTGAATATATATATATTTCTAAATTATTATTCATAATAATTATCTTATTTTATTTCTAAATATCATTTAAGAATCAAATTACTTGTTTAAATAGGATTAAAACAAGTTATGGTATTCCGGCCACATCCTTATTCAATAATAGATTTTCTCTTTTTAAACTCGAATTCTTTTCCTATATATTTTATGGTAATTGAATATTGATTATTTCAGGGCCAGTGTAATCCCACATTCCCCAACAAACAACAATCAATAACAGATTATCTATCACATCATATAAGGCAATATATGGAAACAACAATATAATTATTTGGGCAATCCTGTTGGATTCCTCTAACCTGTTTCCCGGCATCCACAGACGTTAGTTGACATAAATAACATCAATTTCGTATTGGTATGAAATATAATGGTAAATAGCATCAGTAATAAATCGATGGTCTATATACATAACGGTGTATATTATTTTAACCAAGTAAACCATCCAAACAACCATCACACACATCATTCAACCATTATTTAAAGCTATTAAAATATAATTATAATATTTTAAACTGAACGGAGTTAGTGAGTTTACTCACCTTGCGCGTTAACCGTTTAATAACGATTTGCGTCAGTTTGTCATACCCAGTGCTTTCATTGCCTAAACTGTAGCATGCTCCAAATCACTCCCCGTTGGTGCCATTGCGTAGTTGTTTTCAAAACCGAATCATACCGTTAAAACCCTGACCGATTACTTGCTTCTTCACGGCTTCGCTATTTCACGAACACGGACCACCCTAAATGCGGCCAACACATTAATTAACTTCACCCCAAAACCTCCTCAGAAATATGCATGTAGTCGACCTGTCCGTCCCTTTGACGCTGACTTCGACACCCCACGCCAAAACAACCGTTAGTGCCAAGCTTCGGTATATACTTCACGTCATTCCTCCAAAATATACACCCGTGTTCCTTCCACATTTCATGGTTCCTCCCAACATCATCGCCAACTTCTTCCCATACTGCACGCACTCATTTAACACTCCACTTCCCCATTATCTCAATAGCGCACCCATAGGTGCTGAAAACTCCCCACGTTACTAATTTACCACCCCAAATTACCCTATTCTTCCTTACGTAGCCCATAAACAAACCACAAGCTCACTCCCTTGCTCAAGGAACCCCTACATCCATCACATGTGTTTTGCTACTTCCTTCATGAAAACAAACTACTTTCCTTGCCATTAACCCCCTCATTACTGTTTTGACAAGTTCGCGCATCCTGAACAGGACGAATCACCGAACCCTTGTTTTACAGTGTATTTTTCCAGTCAAAGGAATGTTGTGTCGAGCCCTCTTTACATGAAAATTGAAACCAAAGTTACCATGCCATATTATACTTCATGTATTCACCCCAACAATCTTACTGAAAATACCTTCACAAGACCAAATGCCAACAACGGCTTCCTCTCCGCCCTTCTTCCAGGTAGCATTCCTCCAACACGTACACCCCAAAAGCCATACTCTTCTCTCTCCTCGCAACTCTCCACCTTCGAACTCATCTTCCATTTCATCTTCGCTACGCTATGAACAGTTTACACTACGTCCCTCCCATCCGCAGTCCCAGGCTAACTCATGCTCCATTGCCGCTCTCTCTCTTTCTTCTTTGGTTATCTATCTCCTCATCTAGTCTTTTGTGTGTGTGTGTGTGTGTGTATATATATATATATATTAGCAGCTCACGTTTTGTTTGAGCAAATTTATGCCCTTGCGTTTCCTTTTTTAATCTTCCTTGGGATTAGTTTTCTGGAGTTATAGATATGGCACTCATATATATAATGGAAGAGAAATATCAGTGTCGTTTTCAAATGTACAGCGTTAAGGGAAAAAAATTCAACGGTAGGTGAGGGCTGCAATATGGTGTGCTTGCTTCAATTGAAAACAATAGGTAGGTAGGATTTAACTTGCAGGCCATTTGTACATACTGTTTCATTGTCTTCTGGTGAAAAACTATTAAAATTTTGGTATGTTTTATGAAATTGAGGAGGATGGTGTATTATGGACGAGAGCATGTCCAAGCTAGTAAATGATAAGCGACAGTATTCGAAAAGATTAATTAGTTAGGTTTAAAGTGGACCATCACAGATGAAAATAAAAATACCGTTATAACCAGCAATGTGCCACGATCCCAAGAATATAATGATGTAGAAGAGTTCATTTATTCTGTAAAACCCTAAAATGCTGATATCGGGTGTAAAATACTCCATATAAAAAGTAGCTTATTTTCCAAAATAAAAATTACAGAAAAATTCTAAAAATTAAATTATTACTATGTCTCAAAGGGCTTTTCCAAAATCGAAACCAATATTTAATTATATTAAATAATCCGTTGTGGCTTATAAACGCTCCACGGCGACTTTCTGAAAATTTGATTTGGATGTAACTTATAATCTATAAGACGAAATCTCGATTTTTTTCTTTCATTAGAAAAATATAGTTTAACAGATTCCAATGTTTCTTTTTTTCGAAAAAAACCGATTTATAACGAATCATGTACAGTCGTTTGAAGTTCAAAATGTTAATTTACGAACTGTCGCGACGTTACGAGTTTGTTTATAATTATATTATAATTAATACGTTCAATTCTCGTTCTTTAAATAAATTCGTTATTAAACTCGAATATAAATTCGATTAACTGGATTATATTATCCAATTCACATAATATTGTCAATTCAACCATTTCTGACTATTTTGAAAATTAAATCCATTATTCCACTATTTATATTATTCAATATACCAAATATTTGAATTCAAACTATTTAGATTATTAAATCGATATATAAAAATAATTAAATTAATTAATTAATTAACTGCCAAAATTCTGGGATGTTACATTCCTTCCCCCTTAAAAGAATTTTGTTTCCGAAATTACTAAGGTAGAAAAATGTTACGAACCTTATTATAACCAGATAAAAATCTTTTCTTTTACTTCTTAATTTCAGTTTCGACTGAGCCTATTAATTTTAATTTAATCATTGCTTCATTCTGATAAACGAATATTTCCAATAATTCTGAACGTTTTCTAACACCATAAATTTCCGAATTTTTTTGCCAGCATCTCCTCTGCATGGCTTAATAGGTACTACAACGATTCGCCTCTCTGGCCCATCGCCAATCCAAAAGAAAACAAATAGCCAAGTAGCTTGCCCAAAATAGCCCATAAATATCTCATATCCAATATAACATAAATGTGTACCTTTTTGTTGGGCATCCAACTCTTTCTCTTCCATTTGATACCACTTCAGTAATACTCATGCATTCCGAATAATGATCTCTAATCAGTTTGTTTTCAAATCCAATCATTCAACTCTACCCAGACCAAATTCCATTACTAATTCTTGTTCCAATCTCAATCCCAGATTCTTACTTAACAACTCAATTCCATTTCTATTTATTTAACTGCATGAGTTAAATTTTTAAATTTCCAGAATTCAAATTCCTGGGTTTTATTTCAAATCAGTTTGAAATCATATACATATATATAAATATATTCATAACATAACAATTCAAAACATTTGAATTTCCGAACAACTTATTTCAAAACAAAATTTTTGGTGGTAATTTGTCACTTAGAAACTCGAAAATGAACACTGTTAATGCTGCAGTCATTATCAGAATTATTTTCCAGCTATCGAAGTAAGTTCAATACTATATTAGTTCAAACACTTTCATCTAAAATTGTAAGAACCCGTAACTTCCCCGGTAAGGAAAGAGCGGATACTTTGAGGACAAGACACATCGGAACGCAAACAGAAGAACATTTCATTGCTTATTACAACAATTCCATCAGAATACAAGAATATGCAGAGTATGAATGAATATTACACATTTGACAAATATCAGAGATTTAAATTACATTTACATACATAGCAGCGGAAAAATAATACAACACACAACTGAAAGAAATACACGGATACAGAGCTTTCCGAGTATCGTTCCAGCTATAAATCAGGATCCTGTGAATATAAATCTGCAAAACCAAAACTACTAGCTTCCCGTGACGAAAATAAGGGCACCTAGAGTTTAGGTTAAAACAATAAACTCAAGGTCAGTCATGTGACTGGTGTGAGAACTAAAACAGTTATTAATCTTTATTTTAAAGTTAGGTAAATCAAGGGACCACGCCGTATAACACGGAACGGGTTTCCTCCCGAGAATACCAGTGCATAAAACAACAGCGCAATGCTAAATAAAGAACAATGAAGCTATTATAAGACCCAGGTCCCATCACACAATGCAACACAAGCCGGAGGATAGGGTTTTCCCTTATAATAGCCAAACATGCTTGGTACGTTAAAAACAAATCATTTGATACTATTATAAGTGTATAGTGTCAAAATAATTTCAATCATAAATATCAATCATAGACGACATGGCTACCATATATCATGTCGCCATACTTGGCTCTACAATCAGAATCGCAAATGTCACGTATTGAAAGTTGGATTTCCATCTGTGAACCAAGGCAAAAGATAGTCCTCTACCGATTCGAGACTGTCTAGCCCGAGTCTCAGGAACAGAACGCATCGACCCTTGGATCGTCAGGGCCGGTCCACCAATGTGGATTAAAATGCCTGAACACTGCGTTTCCCCGCCCTTTGGGGCATAAATGAGCCCAATGGCTCCATCGGCTCCACATAGTCACCGATATATTCGAGGCGTCTCGCAACAGCAATAACCAACAGGTGAAAATAATATAAATGTCAGGACTGGTAGGTCACTGACACTACCCTAGCTAGAAGGAAGCGCATGCCCTCCCTGAGGTCCTCTCCCGTTTCGGGTTCACAACCGGGGTGTGAGGCTCGCGAATCAATGTTACACAAAGCTATGCCACACAGGAGGTGCTTTGATCATCAACCACAAGACTTTGCTTTTCAACAGAAGCCTTGATCAATTGCCACTTAGGCATGCCACACAGGCTATTCACTCCATGCAACTGATGTCTATCGATATACAACCTCTGATCCCGTACGTCTCAGAGAAGGGTGAAGTAAGGGAATGAATTCCCCTTCACCAGGAAGATGTATATTTAATAGAGATCAATCAACACAAAGAAAAATCCAATGTCAGACACACAGTCCGTACAAGTTCGTTCTGGGTCTGAACGAAACCGGAGGCACCTTGTACCTCGCATATCCATCGATCTCCAAGTACGTCTGGACGGTCACCAAATGATTCCCTCCTCTTAGGTGTACAACCCAATCAATATCATCAGTAATCACCCAAACGATGTGAAGACCTCCGGTCTTCGACCACCGTCTTCATCCTCGACACATCGTCGAATCAGTTATTCAGAATGGGATAAACCCGGTCTTTCTGAATGACTCGCGTATATAATAAATAAGTGTTACACAAACACAACATACGCCTCATTCCAATTCAGAATATTCTTTTATTCAAATATTCTTACACTTTGGGAAAGGTTCCCATTAATTTTATCAAAAATAAATTCTTTAAATTTATTCTTTAATCTTCTTTTGAAAATCAATTCAAACCAAATTATGGTTTATCCAAACTAGTCGGGATTAACGAACCTTACCGAAGTAATCATTTGTTTTAATTTCCCAATCCCAACCTATTCATCCCATGAAGTAAAACTGGTAATACTTCATATCCAACACCACAGTGTTATCAGTAAATTCAATTACCATTTCACGTTCAAATCTAATTAAAGATTTAACTATCGCCTGGAGCAAAACTGGTGATACTCCATTCTCGATCATTTCAATCTAATTAAAGATTCATTAAAACCTCACTTAGTTTTAATCTTCCTAAAAATCAATATCCTGTCTTTAACTAGGTTAAAGAACCAATGTCATCTAAAACATGGTTCACGATAAACCCAAAATCACATTTGATATTAAATACAAGGCTCTGAATAGAAAATATATCGACTTATATTTAATATCAAATTCTACGACCAACAAATATCGTATTGGAAATAACGATATAAATATATCTTTCAAATTTCCATAACAATATCTGTATAATCAAGAAATCCAACATCAAAATATTCCACAGACAATTTCTATTCAAATCCATTCCAATTCAATTATTGGAAATTCTGGTTACTTTTTAAAACACTTTTCAAATCCAATTTATTTATTTCAAAAATAAATGGATTATAATTCTAGTTCAAAACTAGTTCGTTTCGATAAAAATCTACTCTTATCTTTTCAAATATGGAGTTTTTCATCCCAATTCTTTCCAAATCATTTCTTATGATTTTACACAAATTATTACTATTTTAAATAATTTTATCAAGGCCCGTACAGTCGATTTCCATCAACGGCCATCGAACTGCACTTACAGCGACCTTTTCCAAATTTGATTTGGACATATTCCAAATCCAACCGTTAGATTTCAAATCTATAATATTCGTTAGAAATCTCTTTTCGATATGAACCTAACGGTTTCGGTTTTAGGAGAATCCGACGGTCGGATCTTCCGTAATATCCATTCGAAGTCAATGGTCGAAATTCGCGAACTGCCGCGGCGCGGAGCGTTCTATTCATGCCATTTAATATATATAATATATATATTTCAGCGTTTTCCTTTCAAAACATATTTTGTAAATCATTTTAAATTCGTTTTCGAAACTATTTCAACTTCATATTCAATTTCTAGTCAAAATTGAATATTCCACATCATCGATATACAAATGACAATATTTTCAAACGTTATATTTTGAAATTATTTCCTTTTCTATATTCATTTTAAAAACGAATATAATCAATATAAATATCGTTCGCATCGAAATGGCGCATATCTAATCAACATGGCTTTATATATTTCAATAACTTCGTTATTCTATTCAACAAATGAATATTTTCTTCAACATACGAACATATATTTTACTTCAACACATGAATATATACTTTATTTCAACACATGAATATATTTTTTACTTCAACACATGAATTTATATTTTTATTCGACACATGAATATTTTATTCTATTCAACACATGAATTTTCTTTCTATTCAACACATGAATTTTCTTTCTATTCAACACATGAATTTTTATTCTATTCAACACATGAATTTTTATTCTATTCAACACATGATTTTTTATTCTATTCAACACATGAATTTTCTTTTATAATATTCCTTATTTTCCAAATTGGAATGAGGCCCAATCAATTACCATATAACGTTAATTATATGGATTCCCTACAACACATGTATATAATAGCAACGATAAATCATCAACCATCATCCAGAGTGCATCACACAACTGCATAAGCATTAAATATAAATAATTAACGCTTACACAGTTTGTCAACCCATCGATTGACATACAACTAAACAATCGGGATTAGTGTACGTCAAATATCATCCCAATACCCGTGTGGGGTTTCAATCAATCAAACACATATTTTATTTATGCAGTTGGGCGATGTGTAAAATTTATCATCCCAATCGATATCAGTCAAATCGGTGTACATAAACAAATCGTTCGATTTGTAAATGAATATTCATTTTACTTCAACACACACCATAATCAATTTCCGCAACACAACAAAATCAAACAAGTCGTCCATGGTCTGTGTACGACGGGTGCTGCTAAGCACCATCTGCATCCTAGTATATATTTCAACTAGAAAATAAATAAAAGTGAGGAGTTCACACCGATTAGCTAAACCCAAACGCCGCGACTCTTCATATGTAGAAAATCTTCGTCGTCCTCGCCTTCTGTCACTTTCCTTGTCTGTATCCACTACATATGTATATAAAAAAATCGAATTTTTATCTTCACTTCATATATATATAAATCTAATTTTTATCTTGCTCGCTTTTCCATATATAAAAATCATATTTTTATTTCAAATCTCTATATGTAAAGATCGTATTTTTATTTCACTACATGAATAAAAATTATATTTTTATATTCTCTATCATATAAAATATCGCCTTTCTATAATTAAAAATCTCGCCTTTCTTGTTAAAAACCCTACTTTTATATATTCTATGAAATCAAATGTTTATAAAGCTAAAAATCTTAACCTTCTACAATTAAAGATCAAACCTTTTACATTTTAAAAATCATAACTTTTCATTTCTGAAAATCATAAGTATAGAAATAAAAATCGTATTTTTTCATTTCATAATAATATATATAAAAACCATACTTATTTTTATAAAACTTATTACTTTCAAATAAATAAAAATAAAGAAATAAATAAATAAGAAAACTTACAGCGAAAGAGGGTTGAGGGGTGTTGGAGGTAGGGTGGGATCTTCACGGTGGCGTCGAGGGTGCGGTTGGCCATGGTGGTGCTGCGGTGTTATTTGTAAAGGTAAAAAAATATAAAAATTGCATTTTTATTAAAGGAGGAACTCGGGGTCGGAGATGGTGGCTCAGGGCAGCGAGGGGAGGGTCTGCACGTCGGCTGGGAGGGAGGGCGGCTGTACTGGAGGCGGAGGCGATGGGGTTCAGGGATGGGGGGGCTAGGTTTTCTCGAATTGGAGGATTGGGGGGAGAAACGAGAGAGAAGGGGAAGGAGAGGGTCGGGGGGGTGGCGGCGCTGCTGCCGAGGCCGACGGCGATCGTCTGGCGGTGGAGGCGATGGAGAAAAAGGGGCGCGACATCGAGGGTTGCAGCATTTTTTTTTGTTTCAGATCTGTCGGGATTGACTTAGAGGGTAGAGGGAGGGTGTAGAGATTATAATATATATATATATATATATATATTTAATTCTAAAAGCAACTTTTTATTTTCAACTCGAAATCGAACCTACCAATTGTCGTCCCTAGCTAATTACCCCATTCCGAACACAATGGGATATGTCCCGTAAGCCAATTCGATCGTTTCGATCATTTTTCATTGAATTTAAAATATAAATCTTTATATATTCAATTTAAACGCACATTTCAATTTACCGGGGCCACATACTAACTCTAAAAATTCCAGAAAAATTATTTCTAGCTTCGTATTGCCGGTACGGTCCTAAGAAAACTAATTTCGTCAAATACTGAGACCCTTTGAAAAATGGCCATTTTCTAGTCGATCGAAATTGACTGAAACTGTCAAAACACGTTTAACTTCGCAACGTTCACATATTGATTCGAAAAATTATGAGTTTTGGAATCCAGCAATAACTTGACATCACAGATCCAACAAAAGTGGTTTCGTCGAAAACCGAGGTCGTTTGCAAAATTTCCATTTTTAAGGTTCCAAATTCCATAACGACTATTCTGAATTTTCAACTGGGCTTAACTTTTTATCCCCGCTATGAAATTTCAATTTTTCGGATTCGTTGGAAAGATATTCTCAAATAGATTCTAATATTTTTGTTTTCGCTAAATTCTGGTTTATTTTGTATCCTGTACGTTCATTTGAAATTTGAAATCGAATTTTCAAACTACCGCGCCATTTTCAATTCCTTTTATAATTAGAAATAAATATTTATATTCAAGTGACGACGTATATAAATATATACATTCTAATTCTATTCAAAATAAATTTCTCATCATTATTATTTAAAATAATCCATTTCAAATATTCAAAATTCATCAAAATTGCCAAAATAAAAATTTTAAATTGGCTCAGATTTCCGGGTTATTACAATCTCCCCCACTTAAAACTTTTCGTCCCCAAAAAGGAACGAAGCTGAAAGTTGTTTTACAAATCAACTCAACTTCCATTATTTTCATTATGGCTTAAGTTCTTCAACTTTTCAGTTTCTAAGAAGTTTTCAAATTTTTCAAAAATTTGGCTAACACCCTAAATTTTCGAAAAATTTCGCCATAACCTCCCCTGCACCGGGAGCTTCGGGATATTTCAATTATCCTCCCATGGCCCTCACCAATCCAAAAAGGAAAAGAAACAGCCAAGCGGCTAGCCATTCGACTCATAAAATCATCCAAACCCAAAGAAATACAATAAACATGTACCTATTTGTCGGGCAAACAATTTTATTCTTCTGCTCTAGCCTCCTTGCTATGACCTGTTCAATGTAAGTACATCTATACGCATGCAATTGTAATCATTTTTCAATACAGTTCAATATTCGGTTCAATTTGGCATAATGGTTCAAAATTATCAAACCAATAATCAAACAACACAACCATCAATCAATTAGTGGATCAACGTTTCAAATTCATAATTTTGATATATATACAGAAAATCATGTTTTTGATGCCAAATCACAACAATAAACCTATCTAGTTTTGGTTCTCACACCAGTCTAATGGAAATTTATAGACATCTCACTTTCGAAACACGAACATAATTACTGATGATGACGCGTCAATCATCCGAATCAGGTTCGAGCGACTAGAGTGTGATCCTATATCTATCCAGTATATTAAAACTTCGAATATACGTTCATGACGTGTATATGAAAAATCTTTATATACTCGATCGTCCAAATTTAATACAAATAAAATATTCAAATACGTATAAAACGATTTAAATTTCAAAACAAAATTTGTTTTCGTTTTAAAAATATACTCTTCACACTCGTTCTAGGATACTACTGATCCCATCTCTAACGAGTCATTCTAATTGGATATTACTAATCCAATATCTGATGAATTCTTTCGTTTGGTTCTAACGTGTCTTGTTCTCGAGCTCTGTAAACCAAAGCTCTGATACCAACTGTAAGTACCCGTAACTTCCCCAGTAAGGAAAGAGCGGATACTTTGAGGACAAGACACATTGGAACGCAAACAGAAGAACATTTCATTGCTTATTACAACAATTCCATCAGAATACAAGAATATACAGAGTATGAATGAATATTACACATTTGACAAATATCAGAGATTTAAATTACATTTACATACATAGCAGCGGAAAAATAATACAACACACAACTGAAATAAATACACGGATACAAAGCTTTCCGAGTATCGTTCCAGCTGTAAATCAGGATCCTGTGAATATAAATCTGCAAAGACAAAACTACAAGCTGCCCGTGTCAAAAATAAGGGCACCCAGAGTTTAGGTTAAAACAATAAACTCCAGGTCAGTCATGTGACTAGTGTGAGAACTAAAACAGTTATTGATCTTTATTTTAAAGTTAGGTAAATCAAGGGACCACGCCGTATAACACGGAACGGGTTTCCTCCCGAGAATACCAGTGCATAAAACAACAGCGCAATGCTAAATAAAGAACAATGAAGCTATTATAAGACCCAAGTCCCATCACACAATGCAGCACAAGCCGGAGGATAGGGTTTTCCCTTATAATAGCCAAACATGCTTGGTACGTTAAAAATAAATCATTTGATACTATTATAAGTGTATAGTGTCAAAACAATTTCAATCATAAATATCAGTCATAGACGGCATGGGTACCATATTTCACTTCGCCATACTAGGCTCTACAATCAAAACCGCAAATGTCACGTACTGGAACTTGGATTTCCATCTGTGAACCGAGGCAAAAGATAGTCCTCTACCGATTCGAGACTGTCTAGCCCGAGTCTCAGGAACAGAACGCATCGTCCCTTGAATCGTCAGGGTCAGTTCACCGATGTGGATTAAAATGCCTGAACACTGCGTTTCCTTGCCCTTTGGGGCGTAAATGAGCCCAATGGCTCCATCGGCTCCACATAGTCACCGATATATCCGAGGCGCCTCGCAATAGCAAAAACCACACAGGTGAAAATAATATAAATGTCAGGGCTGGTAGGTCACTGACACCACCCTAGCTAGAAGGAAATGCATGCCCTCCCTGAGGTCCTCTCCCATTTCTGGTTCACAACCGGGGTGTGAGGCTCGCGAATCAACATTACACAAAGCTATGCCACACAGGCGATGCTTTGATCATTAACCACAAGACTTTGCTTTTCAACAGAAGCCTTGATCAATTGCCACTTAGGCATGCCACACGGGCAATTCGCTCCATGCAACTGATGTCTATCGATATACAACCTCTGATCCCGTACGTCTCAGAGAAGGGTGAAGTAAGGGAATGAATTCCCCTTCACCAGGCAGATGTATATTTAATAGAGATCAATCAACACAGAGCAAAATCCAATGTTAGACACACAGTCCATACAAAGTTCGTTCTGGGTCTGAACGAAATCGGAGGCACCTTGTACCTCGCATATCCATCGACCTCCAAGTATGTCTGGACAATCACCAACTGATTCCCTCCTTTTGGGTGTACAGCCCAATCAAGATCATCAGTAATCACCCAAATGATGTGAAGACCTCCGTTCTTCGACCACCGTCTTCATCCTCGACACATCGTCGAATCAGTTATTCAGAATGGGATAAACCCGGTCTTTCTGAATGACTCGCGTATATAATAAATAAGTGTTACACAAACACAACATACGCCTCATTCCAATTCAGAATATTCTTTTATTCAATATTCTTACACTTTGGGAAAGGTTCCCATTAATTTTATCAAAGATTAATTCTTTAAATTTGTTCTTTAATCTTCTTTTGAATATCAATTCAAACCAAATTATGGTTTATC
Organism: Allium sativum; assembly: GCA_030737875.1. Lineage (NCBI taxonomy): Eukaryota > Viridiplantae > Streptophyta > Magnoliopsida > Asparagales > Amaryllidaceae > Allium > Allium sativum. Next base: position 159,727,269 of record CM060912.1, read on the forward strand.
CAAACTAGTTGGGATTAACGAACCTTACCGAAGTTATCATTTGTTTTAATTTCCCAATCCCAACCTATTCATCCCATGAAGTAAAACTGGTAATACTTCATATCTAACACCACGGTGTTATCGGTAAATTCAATTACCATTTCACGTTCAAATCTAATTAAAGATTTAACTATCGCCTGGAGCAAAATTGGTGATACTACATTCTCGATCATTTCAATCTAATTAAAGATTCATTAAAACTCCACTTAGTTTTAATCTTCCTAAAAATCAATATCCTATCTTTAACTGGGTTAAAGAACCAATGTCATCTAAAACACGATTCACGATAAACCCAAAATCACATTTGATATTAAATACAAGGCTCTGAATAGAAAAAATATATCGACTTATATTCAATATCAAATTCTACGACCAACAAATATCGTATTGGAAATAACGATATAAATATATCTTTCAAATTTCCATAACAATATCTGTATAATCACGAAATCCAACATCGAAATTTTCCACAGACAAATTCGATTCAAATCCATTCCAGTTCAATTATTGGAAATTCTGTGTAACACCCCACATCCGTTAAGGTCACTCACAAAGGGAATGCCTTAACTTCAATGGAGCATTATGGGTACTGGAACAGAAATATTACAAGACAGACATATATAAAACAGCGAAAGGTAAGGTAGAAGTACTTCAAATCATTTATTAAATATAATTATTTACAATAAAAGCCCATCAACTTTCAAATACCCAATTACATAGCTAAAATATCTGTCTTGCTCAAAAACAAAGAAGCATGAAAATAAATTGAAGTATTCCCCATAAAGCAAAGCAAGCCATAGCCAAGAGAGATCCAAGCCGCACATGAAAGAGCCTTGGAGCTTGGTAAGATCCGAACTAAGCTGTATTCCCACCCTGCGAACCTAGGGGCGGGGGAACGGAAGAAAGAGAGGCGAAACAAAACGGGTCAGTCATAAAGACTGAGTAAGTCCTAGTGAGTTTCAGCATAAAAACAGGTAAAGATAACATGGCATGAATAAACTGAAAATAAACATAAGTATGATGACAAGATAAGCTACAGGCACGATGAATCAAGTATAACATCCCATAATTCCTATCATCAGTAGCATCACATGGTTCCTACCAAGTATCGCATCGCCAGGTTTCTATCAAGTATAACATCGCGAGATTTCTAAGTTGCTCTGCACCGCCTGACTAGCATCTCACAAGTGCCTTACATGGAATGTTTCATATTCCTACTAGTGTTCCAATCTAGTAGCCCGTGTTATATACTAAGGTGATCTCAACCCGTGTCATGTGTTGACTATAAAATGATCCCTTGCCCAATGTCATGAAATGACCCATTACTTGGTCCCACGAAACTATATATTAATCGATCGGCTCCCTACAAATTCTATCTCGTCATGTGTCTGTGTCATACGGCCCTATCACGGATGTAGTCACCTGTGCTAGGTCCACCATAGGGTGTATCAAGCCCTAGGGTGCCAATCACCGACACGAATCAAGCACGTACAGTGTAAACCTACTGGTGCCCAATGCCTGCTTTTTCAACTCCGGACTACGTGCACGACCATAGTCCGCCTGAACCTACAATGGCGCACCAACTCAGCCGTCGTTCTGGTCGCTTACAATCAGCCCAGTAATCGTGCCCCACCCTGCCTAGTTCCAGGGTACCGTGATACATCAAGTGGGTTACTGCTGAAAAGGACAGCGTAACTAGGGTTTCCGTCCAGTAGGTTAAGTGTTGTCATTTAAATTCGAGACTTAACCCCATCAGTCTAGCATGTCAAGTTGGTTAAGTGTTGTCATTCAAGTTCGTGACTTAACCCGCCTACGTGTCATGTCAAATTGGCTAAGTGTTGCCGTTCAAGTTCATGACTTAGCCCTACGAATCATGTGTCAAGTTGGTTAAGTATGTTCAAGCGGTTCATGACTTAACCCTACCAAATCATTGTGTCAAATTGGTTAAGTATATTCAAGCGGTTCATGACTTAACCCTATCAAATCATCGTGTCAAATTTGTTAAGTATATTCAAGCGGTTCACGACTTAACCCTACCAAATCATTGTGTCAAATTGGTTAAGTATATTCAAGTGGTTCATGACTTAACCCTATCAAATCATCGTGTCAAATTGGTTAAGTATATTCAAGAGGTTCATGACTTAACCCTATCAAATCATCGTGTCAAATTGGTTAAGTATATTCAAGCGGTTCATGACTTAACCCTACCAAATCATCGTGTCAAATTGGTTAAGTATATTCAAGCGGTTCATGACTTAACCCTATCAAATCATTGTGTCAAGTTGGTTAAGTGTCATTAGTCTAGTCATAGTACTTAACCCACCCATTGGTCTGATTAATAGTTATGTTGGTTAAGCCCACATTTATAAGTTTTACATGTTCTTAACTCATACCGGTTAGGTCCACATTTACATGTCAAATTTCCATGTCATCCCACCTAACCCTCTAACCATACCCACGTCTTATTATGGTTAGTATTCCTTAATTCATTCATTATGACGAACGAATCATGACCTCTCACATTAGACCGTGCACTTTGTGGCCACTGGATTTGTCGGGCGGTTCCGGGCATATTTACACCACAAACTGAGTCTATCCTCATGTCATAAATCGTTACGCCTACAATTTGAACTTCGACCTCTCACATTAGACTGACACTTTGTGGCTACTGGATTTGTCGGGCGCTTCCGGGCAGATTTACACCACAAACCGAGTCTAACCTCGTGTCAAAGGTTCATTAATGGTCGTATTCCCCCCAAAACCCCAATATGTGTTTAACATATAAAAAAATGTTCATGTTTCAACCACATTCATATTTCCAGTTATAAGCTAATTATCAAGTTCATAATTCACGTTTTTGTCCCAAACCGTATTCCCAAATTATTTCCAAAATTCACTATAAGGTTATGCCAAGTTATAGCCTTTTATTTACAATACATGCCAACTACCCAAAACCCAACTTAGGCGCGTTCATATTAAACCTTTACCAAGTCATAAATTTTCATATATGTTCCAACTCCAAAATTTACATAATTAACATATGCCCAAGTTCTAGATTACATGTCAGTTTTACATATGCCCAATTCATACCGAATTTACATATGTTTAATTCACGCCATTTCACATGTATGCAAATTTTGTACCAATTTACACAAATATCAAGTTTCATGTCGTTTACATATATCTATATTCTTGCCATTTTACATAGGTCGAGTTTCATACCAAACTACATGTATTCCATGTTTACACCATTTTATCCAAACTTACAATCTTTAATTATAGCGATAATACTCATATCCCCATTTCATGTTATGCCGTCAATTTTACCAAACATATATATATATCCAATAATGACAATATTCCCTTATTTTCCCGTATTCAATCGTACGCAAATCGCGGTTCAGGCCTAGGTCTGAAATTGACCTAGGTTCATTGAAAGAAAATAAATAGGGGAAGGTAGAATTTGTATAACAATCAGTATAGAGAGGAAAACTGCATAAAAACATCATCTCTGACATAAAAGATAGATCTTGACAATAATATCAATATGAATCAAGAAAAACTGATTTACAACATGCTGAATAGATCATAAGCTTGACATGAGAACGAACATAGAAAAGTCCAAAACTCAAGATTCAAGAAGCAACAGAAATAGATCTGAATCAATAAACATACTTAAATCCAATTCCACTTTATTCCATGGCCATATTATAATTAATTGTTTAAATCTAAAAACAAATAGAACTTACAGAGCATAGCTAATGAATTAAGAACTGAATTTGTTGTAAAATGTTGCAGTGACATTGTTGATTTATTGTCTTGAATCATTGTAGAAGCCTTAATCTTCGAATTGGATTGTGTATGAAAGCTTAGGAAATTGATTAGAGACGACGGCCATGATCAAGAGAGACCTCAACTGCATTTTGGTGTAAGAATGATTTGTTGTGAATTAGGTTAGGTCTAAGGGTGTTTTTATAGGTGTAGCAACTAGTTTAGGCCCTTAGATTAACCCTAGATTTAATCTGGACCATCAAAACATGTCTCAGGCTTCAAAAATGAGTTCTGGGTCAAAACAGGCCGACCAGGTCGACCTGTAAGGGGGGAGGTCGACCACATGGTCGACCTGGGGGTAGGTCGACCCTAAAGTCGACCACATGGTCTACCTAGCCCCCAGGTCGACCCCTAGGTCGACCTGCCTGGTCCTGTGCTGCCTAAAATCTGTTGAATCTTCAACAGGCCATAACTTCTTCATCCGGACTCCGATTTTCGAAAACTCGGACTCTATTTCATGTAAAATTTCGAGACGAACGCAATGGCGTAACCTATTTCCCTTGATTCTCATTTTAAAAATTAATTATACCCTGATTTCTTGTTTTAACATGTTATTAAAATTCGGGTTGTTACATTCTCCCCTCCTTAAAGGATTTCGTCCCCGAAATTTTCAATTTAAGAAGAATGTGTCCTACCATCCAATCATCCATCTACTCAATCAACAATCACAGGAATCCATTGTCCTTAAGAAATTTCTAATGCTGTATGAACATATGTAGAAAGTGTGTGTATATGTTCCTTATCTAATGCAAATGATCAGGCCTGATTGATCTCTTTAATGCAAAATATGTTTTAGTGCCATGAGTCCAACATGTATGCGAATAGTCCTAGCCACATAAATACTATATGTGTGCACAAACATCCGTCCATATGCAACATCCACATGATAACACATTTAATTTCATCCATAAACAAGTATAAACACTCATACATATACAATATGAAAGGTAACGCAGCCGATCTAGTGTCTAAGGTGCGTGTATATGCATCCACGAGCAACCACTAGCAACCACTTGCAACCATCAATCATAACATGTATCAAACACATGTTTACACCCAATTGTTCCTACCTAAAGGTATAGTCGAATGATAGAAGCAAGTAAAACTTTGTGCCCATTAGGCAAAGTCAAATCTGGAAATCTACGTCACATATATACTGATCAGGAGAAGAATTCCTAAGCACCAGCCCGGAAGACCGAAATCATCATCATACTGACACCCAAAGAATTAACCAACCAATATATATGTTTCTAGGAAACTAAGCATGATGGACTCCTTTTTTTTGTCACAAGAAATCCCTTCCTGAGACCAACCCATATCCTATAAAACCCAAAAAGTTTAGTCAACCCAACGGACACCCTGAAGCCCCAACATGTATTACTAACAGATGAGTCATACTCCCTATGGGGTTTGCAACAGAAATAGGATGGGGAATAGGACCGAGAGGATATGCTTAAAAGATAGCATGCAAATAAGCTCTACAGGAAAACAGGGATCAAGGATATACTGTTAAAAGAGATATGATGCACGTATCTAGTCTTCAATATTCTAAGTTGCATTTCCTTGAGCTTAACTCCATTGTGCTTTCATTGTCTTTAACTTCACAATTTCGTAGCTTCTTAATTCTTGTTTTCAAAATATGAGTTGGAACTCATTCCACTGTTGCCTCTCGTTTCACTTATTCTCCTTCTAGTATACTCGGCCCAAACATAACTGCGTACTCATGGTTTCATGCAAGCTCTCCAAAATTCACTAGTGAATCTCGGATCTCGTTCACTTACTAGAAGGTATTCCACATAAATGAATTATCTCTTGAAAATAAACAAATGCTAACCATGTTGCCAAGCGTACTTACTAAGGTGATTTTCTATAACTCATGCATAAGCGAGATGAACCATCCGCCTTGGTGGCGAATATTACTCGAGCGGATCAATAAATATATCAAGAAATTCTAGGTAACTAAGTATGGCAGAACCCTAAGGGTTACACTAGACTTCGAGGGCATTACCGGGGCAAGTCAAGAGTCTAACTACCCTCTTTTCATACTCGAGAATGGTATCATTTTTGGAAAACCACTCCATCCCTAGAATCAACCCATTGCCCAAAAACATAAGCATTACTTCTAAACTCCACACTTAGCATAGACATTCTCAAATCCAATCAAGTCATGAATAAATGAGCCAATTCCCCAACAGGATTTGAGACAAAAATGGGACCCTCTATTACACTAGTACTAAGGTGCAGAGACTCAACTATCGAAGCAGAATTAAAAAGGATGCGATGTACAAAAACAAAATTCTAACGGGGTGATAGAAAAGAAAAAGCTAAACCTTTAACAGAAACGTTACCACCTCTCTTAGGTATGCTAGAAGTGAGAGCATACAATTGCCCTCTCGACGATCTTGTTTTTTTCCCTTGTCCTTGTCCTATAATACTTAACTACATGTCCCCTTTTACCATACTAAAGATACTATCTCTTGTCGTGGGTTTTATTATTCTTTCACTTTGGCCTCTTTCCTTTCACCTTTTCCTCCTTCGTGGATTAAGCCATATCAACAAGTTTCTCATCCTTAGGCTTGTGTTCTTTTATCCTCGTTCTTGCTATCCTTGTATAGCTTGTTGACAAGTTTCTCGAAAGCTACCTCCATCGCACGGCAACCCTACAAAGCTTGAAATAAGATTAGTCGCAAGTAAAACTACTACGGCTACAGGTGGAGGTTGGGCACTCCTTTGCCCTCCGACACACGCCTACAAGACTATGGTGAAAAGAGCGAAAGAAGAGATTCAAAGAGGGAATCAAAAGATAGTGCATATGGCTTTGGGGAATATGCCTTTCATAAAACAAAACTTTTCTTAGAAAAATGCTTCTTTGTAAATGTTTTGAAAATAATTTCAGAAGGTTTTTAAAAGCTTTTGCCCAGTCTGGTAACCTTCTGCTCTGATACCAAATGTAACACCCCACATCCGTTAAGGTCACTCACAAAGGGAATGCCTTAAATTCAATGGAGCATTATGGGTACTGGAACAGAAATATTACAAGACAGACATATATAAAACAACTGAAGGTAAGGTAGAAGTACTTCAAATCATTAACTAAATATAATTGTTTACAAAAAAACCCATCAACTTTCAAATACCCAATTACATAGCTAAAATATATGTCTTGCTCAAAAACAAAGAAGCATGAAAATAAATTGTAGTATTACCCAATAAAGCAAAGCAAGCCATAGCCAAGAGAGATCCAAGCCGCACATGAAAGAGCCTTGGAGCTTGGTAAGATTCGAACTAAGCTGTATTCCCACCCTACGAACCTTGGGGGGAACGGAAGAAAGAGAGGCGAAACAAAACGGGTCAGTCATAAAGACTGAGTAAGTCCTAGTGACTTTCAGCATAAAAACAGGTAAAGATAACATAGCATGAATAAACTGAAAATAAACATAAGTATGATGACAAGATAAGCTACAGGCACGATGAATCAAGTATAACATCCCATAATTCCTATCAAGAGTAGCATCACAAGGTTCCTACCAAGTATCACATCGCAAGGTTTCTATCAAGTATAACATCGCGAGATTTCAAAGTTGCTCTGCACCGCCTGACTAGCATCTCACAAGTGCCTTACATGGAATGTTTCGTATTCCTACTAGTGTTCCAATCTAGTAGCCCGTGTTATATACTAAGGTGATCTCAACCCGTGTCATGTGTTGACTATAAAATGATCCCTTGCCCAATGTCATGAAATGACCCATTACTTGGTCCCACGAAACGATCTATTAATCGATCGGCTCCCTACAAGTTCTAGCTCGTCATGTGTCTGTGTCATACGGCCCTATCATGGATGTAGTCACCTGTGCTAGGTCCACCATAGGGTGTATCAAGCCCTAGGGTGCCAACCACCGACACGAATCAAGCATGCACAGTGTAAACCTACTGGTGCCCAATGCCTGCTTTTTCAACTCCGAACTACGTGCACGACCATAGTCCGCCTGAACCTACAATGGCGCACCAACTCAGCCGTCGTTCTGGTCTCTTACAATCAGCCCAGTAATCGTGCCCCACCTGCCTAGTTCCAGGGTACCGTGATACATCAAGTGGATTACTGCTGAAAAGGACCGCATAACTAGGGTTTCCGTCCAGTAGGTTAAGTGTTGTCATTTAAATTCGAGACTTAACCCCATCAGTCTAGCATGTCAAGTTGGTTAAGTGTTGTCATTCAAGTTCGTGACTTAACCTGCCTACGTGTCATGTCAAATTGGCTAAGTGTTGTCGTTCAAGTTCATGACTTAGCCCTACGAATCATGTGTCAAGTTGGTTAAGTATGTTCAAGCGGTTCATGACTTAACCCTGCCAAATCGTTGTGTCAAATTGGTTAAGTATATTCAAGCGGTTCATGACTTAACCCTATCAAATCATCGTGTCAAATTGGTTTAGTATATTCAAGTGGTTCATGACTTAACCCTACCAAATCATTGTGTCAAATAGGTTAAGTATATTCAAGCGGTTCATGACTTAACCCTATCAAATCATCGTGTCAAATTGGTTAAGTATATTCAAGCGGTTCATGACTTAACCCTATCAAATCATCGTGTCAAATTGGTTAAGTATATTCAAGCGGCTCATGACTTAACCCTACCAAATCATCCTGTCAAATTGGTTAAGTATATTCAAGCGGTTCATGACTTAACCATATCAAATCATCGTGTCAAATTGGTTAAGTGTCATTAGTATAGTCATATTACTTAACCCACTCATTGGTCTGATTAACAGTTATGTAACACCCCGAAAATTCTATAACTGTGAAATTCATAAATTTAAGTATAATCAAATTCAAATCAAAGAACTAAGGGAAACGGGATACGCCATTGCGTTCGTCTCGGAAAAATACGCGAAATAGAGTCCGAGTTTTCGAAAAACGGAGTCCGTATGAAGAAGATATGGCCATCGGAAGTTTTGAATTAAATTTAAAATTCAAACAGAATAAAATAATTAAAAAAAATCGGGCCCAGTGGGCCAGGGCGGATAAACACCCGCCTAGGCCACCCAGGTCGACTGGGCTGTCGACCTGGGCTACCCATGTCGACAGGGCTGTCGACAGCCCTGTCGACAGGGGTGTCGACCTGGTCGAGCCCAGTCAACCTGGCTGGCCAGGTCGGTGTGTGGTCGAATTTCTGTGGTCTGCTTTGTCATTAGGGCTAGGTGGCGGGTTTTTATTGGTCTCTCTTCCTAATGAATGGCTACGATCTATCCAAGCAACATCAAGGGTCCTAATCAATTCCTAACCTCTATATAAACAACCCTAGACTAAACCCTAATCTATTCATTCAAAATAAGATTATAGCCGCCATGTTGCTGAGGAACGACAAAGAGTAGCCGCCGACTAGAGAGAGAGTTAGGAAGAAAGTTCTAAAGCCTAAAGCAATTCAAGCAACCTAAAGCCAATCAATTCAACATAGGAATCATATCTCTTAATTAGAGAATTCGCCGCAACCATTGTAAGTAGAGTATTACTTTGGTATAAATAAACAACTGTGTTGATGTGTATGCTTGAATTGTGGCAATGGAAGTAATTCATATTTGTGCGTTCTTATCAATTTGTATACGTTTGGATATTCTTGAATTATGTTATTCATTATAAAGAACTACATGCGGTAGTTCTATGCAAGTAAACGTTTGGAATATTGCGCAAATTATGCAACCTATGTTAAAGCTACATGTATGTAGTTGATTGAAATTCATGCGAGTTTGGGGCTTTGTTATTATGCCATCATGATGTATATTTTTGTGCATAAATCATTTTGCAAGTAATTGAAACAAGTTTGGTTGTTATAGTTCATATGAAACTATGTTGGAATTTTGACACCATAATCCATGTATTAAGTCATGCTTTTGCAAAACTTATGAATATGGCTAGGCTATGAATAATATTTGGCATAATTGAAATCTATGATTAAGTCTATCTTGTTTAAAAGAATTATATGATGACATATGTGAGACATGGCTAGGTTAGACTCAAAAATCCCTTTTTGCAAGTTTAAAGCAAATACCATGTTTAGGAATATTTATGCATAAGTATGTTTATACCATCGTTATGTGATTTGACTTAAACCATGATTAAGTTGAACTATGCTTTTGTGTTAGTAGCAAAGTATCCCCTTTGTAAACATGTAGAAACCTTATTAACATGACTTGTTTATGTTTATGCCATGTTTATGCTAGAAGTACTTATGCCATGCTTACGTTTGACATTATGCTATGCATATGCTAGAAATATTTATGGCATGCTTATGTTTGACATTATGCCATGTTTATGCTAGAGGTATTTATGCAATGCTTATGTTTGACATTATGCTATGCTTATGCTAGGAATATTTATGACATGCTTATGTTTGACATTATGCCTAAATAAGAATATAGGTTCATGTTGTAGTTAAACCTATGCAAGTTCACATGCTTTGATTCATGTCACCTATGTTGCCACTATGCAAGTACACCAATTTCTATTTTGTATTTCCAACGTCGTATTGCAAGTTCATGCGCTCACCTTCCCCTCTTTGTGTATACGCCATAAGCCTCCCCTTTTCGCATGGCTAAATTGGGCTTTAAAAGGCTAAGCCCTATATATATAAACGGACGTGTAAAACGGGGGAAAATAACGTTGGGTTAAAATTAATTAATGAATGAAAATATAAAATAGAAGGGCCCAAATTCAAGTATGGGTTGGGCCCGTGATTGGTGTAATCTTTACACCATTAACTTAATAATGGGCCGCAAGTATTTACATATAAGAAACAAAGAAGAATGACAAGATATGTAAATGTAGAAAATACGAGGTGTTTAACCCGAGGTTGGATTGAGTTGTGATGTAAACCTGCCCGGAACCGCCCGGCTGTCCAGTAGTCACAACAATACCTATCCAATGTGGGAGGTTAAACATGGAGCCCAGCAAGGACCCGAGGTTAGACTGAGTTGTGGCGTAAGACTGCCCGGAACCAACCGGCAACAGGCAGCCACAACAATACCTGTCTAATGTGAGAGGTCAGGGCCTTAATAAGACAATTAAGGCTGAGTCAGGATTGTTAGGATTAAGTAAACTAAAGACTTAATCAAAATGGAACGTGCTAAACTAAACGGACTGGTGGGGTTAGGTTAGGAAACACTTAACCAACTTAGCATGTTGGCTAGAGATAGAAAACCTAGTAACGGGGGACCCTTTTCAGCAGTAACCCTAAAAGGTGTATCAGGAAACCCTGAAACTAGGCAGGGTGGGGCACGATTACTGGGCTGATTGTAAGAGGTCAAATCGACGGCGGTGGTGTAGCAGTGTAGGTTCTAACGGAGTGCGGGAATGCACACACTCCGGCGCAGAAAAATAAGGCACTGGACACCAGTAGCATACCTGTGCACTCTAAGGTTGTGTCGGGTTGCCACTATGGGACTTGATACACCCCATGGTGGGACCAGCATAGGTAACTACAGACATCGGGGGCCGTAAGACACATGTAACTATGCGAGTAGGAGCCGATCATCATTGAATGGATCACATCACCCTGATTATGGGGTGCAAATTGGAAACTAGTATATGGGTTCAGAGATTAACATGGGGTACGATAGTATATTCGACCCTAGACAACTTAACCAAGTTATAGTGTTTGCCCACTTCTTGTTATTACTTATCATACCCAGTTCTTTATTCATAGACAAAGTAGTACTAGACTTACTCAGGCTTTATGTCTGACTCTACTTTTCTTTCGTCTTCTTTCTTCCGTTCCCCCCCCCCCCCCCCAGGTCCTCAGGGAGGGAACACAGCAGCTTGACCAACCTCAACATCCAGCTTGAAGAAGAGAAATGTATTGCTTGGACTTTCCTGTTTTGAACTATGGCTTTGGACAATCCACTATGGGGCTTTTGCAGTTTATCTATGTTTTATTTATGCTTCTTTAAATAATGTACTCAAGACAGATTATGAAAGTGTTATGTTATGTTTTTGGAAAAGAGGTTGTTGTAACACGTATTTGACTTTTATGAAATAAAGTTTGTTGTTCTTCCGCTGTTTACAAATATGTGTTCTTATATCTGTCTTGTATATCTGTGACTTGTACTTATAAACCTCCACCAAAATTAGGGCATTCCCTTTGAGAGTGACCCTAACGGAGGTGGGGTGTTTCACTTGGTATCAGAGCATAGGTTTACCAGATAAGATAAAAAGTTTTGAAAAATTATTTTCAAAAAGGAAATTTAAAGAAGCATTTTTAAAAGAAAAATATTATTTTATTTTAAAAAGGCAAAAGTCCACTCCCCAAAGCCATAGGAACTATCTCTTATCCTTCGTTTTGAATCTATCCTTTTTGTTTCAGCATGTCCCAAGAACTTAACTTGCCTGAAGGGGTGCCAATACCTGGTTGGTTTAGACGGTTCTTAGAAGCAAGGGCCACTCAGCCAGGTCCTACCATTCCTCCTCCCCCAGCTGAAGGAAATCATCCGGCTGCAGCAGCACCTTTTCCTCCACCTCCTCCTCGGGGAAACTCGTTTGCTAAGATATGTAAAGATTTTAAAGCTATGGGAGGAAGGGATTTCCATGGAACTGAGTCCTTCGTAGCAGCCAGAAATTGGCTGAAAGAAACTGAGGACCTATTCATCATCTTTGAGGTAGAAGATAGACAAAAAGTACAATTGGCAGTGTGGCTATTGAAGGGCGAGGCTTCCTACTGGTGGGAAGTCACTAATGCTGAAAGACCAGTGGAGACATGGGAGGACTTTAGGGCAAGGTTTGAGACCAAATTTCTCTCAGATGCGGAAAGGAGTTTGCAGTTGGAAAAATTCTTATTTCTTAAGCAAGGAGACAAGACTGTCAGAGAGTATGTGAATCAGTTCGATGAGCTGGCTAGGTTTGGGCTTGACCTAGTCAACACCCCGCACAAGAAGGCTCTCCGTTTCGTCAAAGGGTTGAATGAGCCATTACACAGTTTGGCCATGACCCATATACCCATGGGAGCCACGTATGAAAGATTGGTGCAAATGGCATTGCTGAATGAAGAGGATAAGGGCAAGAAGGAGACAAAGGCAGAAAGCTCTCAAGGGAAGAAAGAGGGTTTGCAGCCCAAGAAGACAGACTTTAAGAAAGGCGGGGAAGGCAACAAAGAGAAGAGGACGTGTAATTTCTGTGGTAAAGTGGGGCACTTAGTAAAGGACTGCCGGAAAAAGAAGGCCAAGGAAAATGGTGGGTGCTTTTCATGCGGTCAGACAGGCCACAGGGCTAAGGACTGCCCAAAGAAACGAGGACAGGGGCAGGGCGCTGGATCCACCCCAGGGGCACAGGTTCATGTGCTAGAAGCGCCACCAGTGCAACAGCGAGGTATAAATACTTCTGTAGAAAGCGTAATTTATCTTTATGATCACCCCGTTCGCACTTTATTTGATTCCGGCGCATCACACTCCTTTATCTCGTCTGCTTTAGTAGAATCTCTGCACCTAAAAACTAGTATGGTAGAGGACCCCTTAATTGTTTCAAACCCAATTGGGGGCCCAGCTCATTTGTCTATGATCTGTGTGGGATTGAAAATTTCTATTCTAAGTGTAGAATTTCAATGTAGTGCCTTTGTTTTGGGCTTTTCGGGGTATGGTTTGATTTTGGGTATGGATTGGCTATCCAGTAATGGGGCCATCCTTGATTGTGAGAAAAGGGTTGTTAGGCTCCTAACCCAGCTCGGTAATACTTTGGAAATTTCTTGTAATCCCTCGTATGCGGTTATGCTTAGTTATCTTGAATCGCTAGATGCCTCTGTTGAAAACTTGCAATCAGTTAAAGTGGTCCGGGAATATCCGGATGTCTTCGAAGAGGTGAAGGGCTTGCCTCCGAAGCGGGAAATAGACTTCCGCATATATCTTAATGCAAAGCCCGTTGCGTTGCCCGTTAGACATATGGCTCCACGAGAAAGGAAAGAGCTCAGTAAACAGATTAAAGAGCTTCTAGAAAAGGGGTTCATTAGGAGGAGCATTTCAGAATGGGGCGCTCCGGTGGTGTTCGCCACTAAGGCTGAAGGTTCATTTCGCTGATACATGAGTTGTAAAGAATCACCTTAGTAAGTACATTTGGCAACATGGTTGACATTTGTTTATTTTCAAGTGATAATTCATCTATGTGGAATACCTTCTTGTAAGTGAACAAGATCCAAGATTCACTAATGAATTTTGGAGAGCTTGCATGGAACCATGAGTACGCAGTTAGGCTTGAGCCAAGTATACTAGAAGGAGAATAAGTGAAAGAGGAACGGGAAATAGGTTCCAACTCATATTTTGGAAACAAGAATTAAGAAGCTACGAAATTGTGAAGTTAAAGACGGACAAAGCATAATGGAGTTAAGCTCAAGAAATGCGGCTTAGAAGATTGAAGACTAGATTCGTGCATCGTATCTCTTCTTAAGAGTATATCCTTGATCCCTCTCTTCCTGTAGAGCTTACTTGCATGGTATCTTTTGTGTATATCCTCTCGGTCCCATTCTCAATCCAAATTTCTGTTGCAAACCTCATAGGGAGTATGACTCATCTGTTAGTAACACATGTTGGGGCTCGAGGGTGTTCATTGGTTTGACTAAAGTTTTTGGGTTTTATATGATACAGATTGGTCTTAGGAAGGGACTCCCTTGCGACCTAAAAGGAGTCCATCATGCTTAGTTTCCTAGAATCATATATGGTGGTTGGGTTGAGTAATTCTTTGGGTGTCAGTCTGATGTTGATTTCGGTCTTCGGGGCTGATGCTTAGGGAGTTCTTCTCCTAATCAATATATATGTGGCATAGGTTTTCAGTTTTGACATTGCCTAATAGGCACAAAGTTTTTACTTGCTTCATTCGACTATACCTTTAGATAGGAACAATTGGGAAAATGGCCTATAGATTAGAGCTACCCGAGAAGTTGGCTGGAGTCCACAACGTCTTTCACGTTTCACATCTCCGAAAATGTCTACATGAGTCTGCTGAAGTGGTAGAGCCAAATATCCTCGAAGAGGCCGAAGTGGAGCGCGAAGCAACCATAAGGAGGGTTCCAACCCGCATCTTAGGAACGGAAGTGAAGAGGCTACGCAACCGCGAAGTCAAGCTCGTCAAAGTCCAGTGGAGCGACGCCGAGGGAGACGCGACTTGGGAAACTGGAGCTAGAATACGTACTGCCTACCCTTTTCTGTTCGAGGGTACATCCTTGATCTTTCCTTTTCCTTAAGTTGCGCTTTTATCTATCTTTTAGGTATATTTCCTCGACCTTATCTTTTAGGTAGAATCTTTTTGGATGGAAACATGTAATTGAAACATGTTATGTATGAATGGTTGCAAGTGGTTGCAAGTGATTGCTAGTGGTTGCTCGTGGTTGCATATACACACACAATCTAGGTTTTAGATCGGCTCAGTCACTTCATATTGCATATGCATATATGTTTGCTTTCATATATGGTTGAATTCTTATGTGTTGTCATGTGGATGTTGCATTTGTATTGAATGATTGTGCACTCATGTAGAATCAAGAATAGGAAAATTTGCATACATAATGGATTCATGGCACTTACATAATTCGCATTAAGGAGGTCAACTGAATCAGTAGACCGCCTGATTTTGCATTAGATAAGTACATGTACACACACACTTTGCATATGATCATGAAGCATTAGAAGTCTTTTAAGGACAATGGATGCTCGTGTTTGATGGATGAGTAGATGGATGATTGGATGTTAGGATATACATTCCTCCTAACTTGAAGATTTCGGGGACGAAATCCTTTTAAGTGGGGGAGAATGTAACACCCCAAAAATTCTATAACTGTGAAATTCATAAATTTAAGTATAATCAAATTAAAATCAAAGAACTAAGGGAAACGGGATACGCCATTGCGTTCGTCTCGGAAAAATACGCGAAATAGAGTCCGAGTTTTCGAAAAACGGAGTCCGTATGAAGAAGATATGGCCATCGGAAGTTTTGAATTAAATTTAAAATTCAAACAGAATAAAATAATTAAAAAAAATCGGGCCCAGTGGGCCAGGGCGGATAAACACCCGCCTAGGCCACCCAGGTCGACTGGGCTGTCGACCTGGGCTACCCATGTCGACAGGGCTGTCGACAGCCCTGTCGACACGGGTGTCGACCTGGTCGAGCCCAGTCAACCTGGCTGGCCAGGTCGGTGTGTGGTCGAATTTCTGTGGTCTGCTTTGTCATTAGGGCTAGGTGGCGGGTTTTTATTGGTCTCTCTTCCTAATGAATGGTTACGATCTATCCAAGCAACATCAAGGGTCCTAATCAATTCCTAACCTCTATATAAACAACCCTGGACTAAACCCTAATCTATTCATTCAAAATAAGATTATAGCCGCCATGTTGCTGAGGAACGACAAAGAGTAGCCGCCGACTAGAGAGAGAGTTAGGAAGAAAGTTCTAAAGCCTAAAGCAATTCAAGCAACCTAAAGCCAATCAATTCAACATAGGAATCATATCTCTTAATTAGAGAATTCGCCGCAACCATTGTAAGTAGAGTATTACTTTGGTATAAATAAACAACTGTGTTGATGTGTATGCTTGAATTGTGGCAATGGAAGTAATTCATATTTGTGCGTTCTTATCAATTTGTATACGTTTGGATATTCTTGAATTATGTTATTCATTATAAAGAACTACATGCGGTAGTTCTATGCAAGTAAACATTTGGAATATTGCGCAAATTATGCAACCTATGTTAAAGCTACATGTATGTAGTTGATTGAAATTCATGCGAGTTTGGGGCTTTGTTATTATGCCATCATGATGTATATTTTTGTGCATAAATCATTTTGCAAGTAATTGAGACAAGTTTGGTTGTTATAGTTCATATGAAACTATGTTGGAATTTTGACACCATAATCCATGTATTAAGTCATGCTTTTGCAAAACTTATGAATATGGCTAGGCTATGAATAATATTTGGCATAATTGAAATCTATGATTAAGTCTATCTTGTTTAAAAGAATTATATGATGACATATGTGAGACATGGCTAGGTTAGACTCAAAAATCCCTTTTTGCAAGTTTAAAGCAAATACCATGTTTAGGAATATTTATGCATAAGTATGTTTATACCATCGTTATGTGATTTGACTTAAACCATGATTAAGTTGAACTATGCTTTTGTGTTAGTAGCAAAGTATCCCCTTTGTAAACATGTAGAAACCTTATGAACATGACTTGTTTATGTTTATGCCATGTTTATGCTAGAAGTACTTATGCCATGCTTACGTTTGACATTATGCTATGCATATGCTAGAAATATTTATGACATGCCTATGTTTGACATTATGCCATGTTTATGCTAGAGGTATTTATGCCATGCTTATGTTTGACATTATGCTATGCTTATGCTAGGAATATTTATGACATGCTTATGTTTGACATTATGCCTAAATAAGAATATAGGTTCATGTTGTAGTTAAACCTATGCAAGTTCACATGCTTTGATTCATGTCACCTATGTTGCCACTATGCAAGTACACCAATTTCTATTTTGTATTTCCAACGTCGTATTGCAAGTTCATGCGCTCACCTTCCCCTCTTTGTGTATACGCCATAAGCCTCCCCTTTTCGCATGGCTAAATTGGGCTTTAAAAGGCTAAGCCCAATATATATAAACGGACGTGTAAAACGGGGGAAAATAACGTTGGGTTAAAATTAATTAATGAATGAAAATATAAAATAGAAGGGCCCAAATTCAAGTATGGGTTGGGCCCGTGATTTGTGTAATCTTTACACCATTAACTTAATAATGGGCTGCAAATATTTACATATAAGAAAGAAAGAAGAATGACAAGATATGTAAATGTAGAAAATACGAGGTGTTTAACCCGAGGTTGGATTGAGTTGTGATGTAAACCTGCCCGGAACCGCCCGGTTGTCTAGTAGTCACAACAATACCTATCCAATGTGGGAGGTTAAACATGGAGCCCAGCAAGGACCCGAGGTTAGACTGAGTAGTGGCGTAAGACTGCCCGGAACCAACCGGCAACAGGCAGCCACAACAATACCTGTCTAATGTGAGAGGTCAGGGCCTTAATAAGACAATTAAGGCTGAGTCAGGATTGTTAGGATTAAGTAAACTAAAGACTTAATCAAAATGGAACGTGCTAAACTAAACGGACTGGTGGGGTTAGGTTAGGAAACACTTAACCAACTTAGCATGTTGGCTAGAGATAGAAAACCTAGTAACGGGGGACCCTTTTCAGCAGTAACCCTAAAAGGTGTATCAGGAAACCCTGAAACTAGGCAGGGTGGGGCACGATTACTGGGCTGATTGTAAGAGGTCAAATCGACGGCGGTGGTGTAGCAGTGTAGGTTCTAACGGAGTGCGGGCGTGCACACACTCCGGCGCAGAAAAATAAGGCACTGGACACCAGTAGCATACCTGTGCACTCTAAGGTTGTGTCGGGTTGCCACTATGGGACTTGATACACCCCATGGTGGGACCAGCATAGGTAACTACAGACATCGGGGGCCGTAAGACACATGTAACTATGCGAGTAGGAGCCGATCATCATTGAATGGATCACATCACCCTGATTATGGGGTGCAAATTGGAAACTAGTATATGGGTTCAGAGATTAACATGGGGTACGATAGTATATTCGACCCTAGACAACTTAACCAAGTTATAGTGTTTGCCCACTTCTTGTTATTACTTATCATACCCAGTTCTTTATTCATAGACAAAGTAGTACTAGACTTACTCAGGCTTTATGTCTGACTCTACTTTTCTTTCGTCTTCTTTCTTCCGTTCCCCCCCCCCCCCAGGTCCTCAGGGAGGGAACACAGCAGCTTGACCAACCTCAACATCCAGCTTGAAGAAGAGAAATGTATTGCTTGGACTTTCCTGTTTTGAACTATGGCTTTGGACAATCCACTATGGGGCTTTTGCAGTTTATCTATGTTTTATTTATGCTTCTTTAAATAATGTACTCAAGACAGATTATGAAAGTGTTATGTTATGTTTTTGGAAAAGAGGTTGTTGTAACACGTATTTGACTTTTATGAAATAAAGTTTGTTGTTCTTCCGCTGTTTACAAATATGTGTTCTTATATCTGTCTTGTATATCTGTGACTTGTACTTATAAACCTCCACCAAAATTAGGGCATTCCCTTTGAGAGTGACCCTAACAGAGGTGGGGTGTTTCAAGTTATGTTGGTTAAGCCCACATTTATAAGTTTTACATGTTCTTAACTCATACCGATTAGGTCAACATTTACATGTCAAATTTCCATGTCATCCCACCTAACCCTCTAATCATACCCACGTCTTATTATGGTTAGTATTCCTTAATTCATTCATTATGACGAACGAATCATGACCTCTCACATTAGACCGTGCACTTTGTGGCCACTGGATTTGCCAGGCGGTTCTGGGAAGATTTACACCACAAACTGAGTCTAACCTCGTGTCATAAATCGTTATGCCTACAATTCGACCTTCGACCTCTCACATTAGACTGAAACTTTGTGGCTACTGGATTTGTCGGGCGGTTCCAGGCAGATTTACACCACAAACCGAGTCTAACCTCGTGTCAAAGGTTCATTAATGGTCGTATTCCCCCCAAAACCCCAATATGTGTTTAACATATAAAAAAATGTTCATTTTTCAACCACGTTCATATTTCTAGTTATAAGCTAATTATCAAGTTCATAATTCACGTTTTTGTCCCAAAACGTATTCCTAAATTATTATCAAAATTCACTATAAGGTTATGCCAAGTTATAGCCTTTTATTTACAATACATGCCAACTACCCAAAACCCAACTTAGGCGCGTTCATATTAAACCTTTACCAAGTCATAAATTTTCATATATGTTCCAACTCCAAAATTTACATAATTAACATATGCCCAAGTTCTAGATTACATGTCAGTTTTACATATGCCCAATTCATACCAAATTTACATATGTTAAATTCACGCCATTTCACATGTATACAAATTTTATACCAATTTACACAAATATCAAGTTGCATGCCGTTTACATATATCAATATTCTTTCCATTTTACATAGGTCGAGCTTCATACCAAACTACATGTATTCCATGTTTACACCATTTTATCCAAACTTACAATCTTTAATTATAGCGATAATACTCATATCCCCATTTCATGTTATGCCGTCAATTCTACCAAACATATATATATATATCCAATATAGACAACATTCCCATATTTCCCCGTATTCAATCGTACGCAAATCGCGGTTCAGGCCTAGGTCCGAAATTGACCTAGGTTCATTGAAAGAAAATAAATAAGGGAAGGTAGAATTTGTATAACAATCAGTATAGAGAGGAAAACTGGCATAAAACATCATCTCTGGCATAAAAGATAGATCTTGACAATAATATCAATATGAATCAAGAAAAACTGATTTACAACAGGCTGAATAGATCATAAGCTTGACATGAGAACGAACATAGAAAAGTCCCAAAACTCAAGATTCAAGAAGCAACAGAAATAGATCTGAATCAATAAACATACTTAAATCCAATTCCACTTTATTCCATGGCCATATTATAATTAAATGTTTAAATCTAAAAACAACTAGAACTTACAGAGCATGGCTAATGAATTAAGAACTGAATTTGTTGTAGAATGTTGCAGTGACGTTGTTGATTTATTGTCTTGAATCATTGTAGAAGCCTTAATCTTCGAATTGGATTGTGTATGAAAGCTTAGGAAATTGATTAGAGACAGCGGCCATGATCAAGAGGGACCTCAATAGCATTTTGTTGTAAGAATGATTTGTTGTGAGTTAGGTTAGGTCTAAGGGTGTTTTTATAGGTGTAGCAACTAGTTTAGGCCCTTAGATTAACCCTAGAATCAATCCGGACCATCAAAACATGTCTCTGGCTTCAAAAATGAGTTTTGGGTCAAAACAGGCCGACCAGGTCGACCTGTAAGGGGGGAGGTCGACCACATGGTCGACCTGGGGGGGTTGGTCGACCCTAAGGTCGACCTGGCCCCCAGGTCGACCTGCCTGATCCTGTACTGCCTAAAATCTGCTGAATATTCTATAGGCCATAACTTCTTTATCTGGACTCTGATTTTCAAAAACTCGGACTCTATTTCATGTAAAATTTCGAGACGAACGCAATGGCATAACCTGTTTCCCTTGATTCTCATTTTAAAAATTAATTATACCCTGATTTCTTGTTTTAACATGTTATTAAAATTCGGGTTGTTACATTCTGGTTAATTTTTAAAACCCTTTTCAATTCCAATTTATTTATTTAAAAAATAAATGGATTATAATTCTAGTTCAAAACTAGTTCGTTCGATAATAATCTATTTTTATCTTTTCAAATATGGAGTTTTTCATCCCAATTCTTTCCAAATCATTTCTTATGATTTTACACAAATTATTACTATTTTTAATAATTTTATCAAGGCCCATACAGTCGATTTCCATCAACGGCCATCGAACTGCACTTACAACGACCTTTTCCAAATTTGATTTGGACATAATTCCAAATCCAACCGTTAGATTTCAAATCTCTAATATCGTTAGAAAGCTCTTTTCGATATGAACCCAACGGTTCCGGTTTTAGGAGAATCCGACGGTCGGATCTCCCGTAATATCCATTCGAAGTCAATGGTCGAAATTTGCGAACTACCGCGGTGCGGCGCGTTCTATTCAGGCCATTTAATATATATAATATATATATTATATATATTTCGTCGATTTCCTTTCAAAACGTATTTTATAAATCGTTTTAAATTCGTTTTCGAAACGATTTCAACTTCATATTCAATTTCTAATCAAAATTAAATATTCCACATCATCGATATACAAATGATAATATTTTCAAACGTTATATTTTAAAATTATTTCCTTTTCTATATTCATTTTAAAAACAAATATAATCGATATAAATATCGTTCGCGTCAAAATGGCGCATATCTAATCAACACGGCTTTATATATTTCAATAACTTCGTTATTCTATTCAACAAATGAATATTTTCTTCAACACATGAATATATATTTTACTTCAACACATGAATATATACTTTATTTCAACACATGAATATATATTTTACTTCAACACATGAATTTATATTTTTATTCGACACAAGAATATTTTATTCTATTCGACACATGAATTTTCTTTCTATTCAACACATGGATTTTCTTTCTATTCAACACATGAATTTTTATTTTATTCAACACATGATTTTTTATTCTATTCAACACATGATTTTTTATTCTATTCAACACATGATTTTTCTTTTATAATATTCCTTATTTTCCAAATTGGAATGAGGCCCAATCAATTACCATAAAACGTTAATTATATGGATTCCCTACAACACATGTATATAATAGCAACGATAAATCTTCAACCATCATCCAGAGTGCACCACGCAACTGCATAAGCATTAAATATAAATAATTAACGCTTACACAGTCTGTCAAACCATCGATTGACATACAGCTAAACAATCGGGATTAGTGTACGTCAAATATCATCCCAATACCCGTGTCTGGTTTCAATCAATCAAACACATATTTTATTTGTGCAGTTGGGCGATGTGTAAAATTTATCGTCCCAATCAATACCAGTCAAATTAGTGTACATAAACAAATCGTTCGATTTGTAAATGAATATTTATTTTACTTCAACACATGAATATATATTTTACTTCAACATATGAATATATATTTTACTTCAACACATGAATATATATTTTATTTCAACACCACAATCAATTTTCGCAACACAACAAAATCAAACGAGTCGTCCATAGTCTGTGGACGACGGGTGTCGGGTGCTGCTAAGAACCGTCTGCATCCTATTATATATTTCAACTAGAAAATAAATAAAAGTGAGGATTTCTCACTGATTAGCTAAACCCAAACGCCGTGACTCTTCATATGTAGAAAATCTTCGCCGTTCTCGCCTTCTGTCACTTTCCTTGTCCGTATCCACTACATATATATTAAAAAAAATTGAATTTTTATCTTCACTTCATATATATAAAAATCTATTTTTTATCTTGCTCGCTTTTCCATATATAAAAATCATATTTTTATTTCAAATCTCTATATGTAAAGATCGTATTTTTATTTCGCTACATGAATAAAAATTATATTTTTATATTCTCTATCATATAAAAATATCCCCTTTCTATAATTAAAAATCTCGCCTTTCTTGTTAAAAACCCTACTTTTATATATTCTATGAAATCAAATGTTTATAAAGCTAAAAATCTTAACCTTCTACATTTAAAGATCAAACTTTTTACATTTTAAAAATCATAATACTTTTCATTTCTGAAAATCATAACTATAGAAATAAAAATCGTATTTTTTCATTTCATAATAATATATATAAAAACCATACTTATTTTTATAAAACTTATTACTTTCAAATAAATAAAAATAAAGAAATAAATAAGAAAACTTACAGCGAAAGAGGGTTGAGGGGTGTTGGAGGTAGGGAGGGATCTTCACGGTGGCGCCGGGGGTGCGGTTGGCCATAGTGGTGCTGCGGTGTTATTTGTAAAGGTAAAAAATATAAAAATTGTATTTTTATTAGAGGAGGAGCTCGGGGTCGGAGATGGTGGCTTAGGGCGGCGAGGGGAGGGTCTGCACGTCGACCGGGAGGGAGGGCGGCTGTGCTGGAGGTGGAGGTGGTGGGGTTCAAGGATGGGGGGGATAGGTTTTCTCGAATTGGAGGATAGGGGGAGAAGCGAGAGAGAAGGGAAAGGAGAGGGCCGGGGGGGGTGGCGGTGCTGCTGCCGAGGCCGGCGGCGATCGCCTGGCGGTGGAGGTGATGGAGAAAAAAGGGCACGACATCGAGGGTTGCAGCATTTTTTTTGTTTTAGATCTGTCGGGTTTGACTTAGAGGGTAGAAAGAGGGTGTAGAGATTATATAATATATATATATATATATATATATATTCAATTCTAAAAGCAACTTTTTATTTTCAACTCGAAATTGAACCTACCGACTGTCGTCCCTAGCTAATTACCCCCATTCCGAACACAATGGGATATGTCCCGTAAGCCAATTCCATCGTTTCGATCATTTTTCGTTGAATTTAAAATATAAATCTTTATATATTTAATTTAAACGCACATTTCGATTTACCGGGGCCACATACTAACTCTAAAAATCCAGAAAAATTATTTCTAGCTTCGTATTGCCGGTACGGTCCTAACAAAACTAATTTCATCAAATTCTGAGACCGTTTGAAAAATGGCCATTTTCTAGTCGATCGAAATTGATTGAAACTGTCAAAACACGTTTAACTTAGCCACGCTCACATATTGATTCAAAAAATTATGAATTTTGGAATCTAGCAATAACTTGATATCACAGATCCAACAAAAGTGGTTTCATCGAAAACCGAGGTCGTTTGCAAAATTTCCATTTTAAGGGCCAAAATTCCATAGCGACTATTCTGAATTTTCAACTGGGCATAACTTTTTATCCCCGCTATGAAATTTCAATTTTTCGGATTCGTTGGAAACATATTCTCTAATAGATTCTAATATTTTTGGTTTCGCTAAAATCCGGTTTATTTTGAATCCTATACATTCATTTGAAATTTGAAATCGAATTTTCAAACTACCGCGCCATTTTCAATTCCTTTTATAATTAAAAATAAATATTTACATTCTAACGACGACGTATATAAATATATATGTTCTAATTATATTCAAAATAAATTTCTCATCGTTATTATTTAAAATAATCCATTTCAAATATTCAAAATTCATCAAAATTGCCAAAATAAAAATTTTAAATTGGCTCAGATTTCCGGGTTATTACAGAAATTATTTCAAATATCCTTCCTAAATGCTTGGAAAACAATTTCAAATCTCTTAGGATTTTAAAATTCTTATGTATTTAATCCAAATTTCATTTTCAAACCTTTTCTAGTTTTCCAAATCTGATTTAAACTTAGATTTAGTTCATCTGGTTTTGTATATTATACTTATATAAAGTCCGATTAGTTATTAATGACCATCTCAGTTATAATCTTGTTTGATTATAATAACAATTAACATATCCAATACACCATAATAATCTCAAGATATATACTTCTTTTTCTATTGAAATATATTTCTAGTAAATTATTTCATTTACCTAGCTTTTTAAAACAATACTATGTTGAATTTCTTTATCCAAGTGTTTATAAATCCCTATCGACCACGTCAGCTAAACGCGTCGATCTAGAATTTATATACCACTCAACAGATCAACCAACACAATATAAACAGTTTTTATACAAATCTACAAATATGCGCTCATATATATATATATATATATATATATATATATATATATATATATATATATATATATATATATATATAATCAAACTCAATCTAGGGTATTACTAACCCCATCTCTACTGAGTTACGCCACAGAGCCAAGGTAATTACTTAACCTTCAGCTCTAATACCACATGTAACGTCCCACTTTTCTGTACCAATTTAAGTTGCCATTTTACTACCACAGTCAACCCAAACTATATAGGAAAGCAGAATGTTAAGAGAAAGAAGTTAGAGGATGAAAAGTAGAAAGATAGAACTAATAAAATAGAAGAGTAAGAAGAACACAACTGAACAGAATCAGAGTAAACATGAATCTTATATCAGAACGAATAAAAGATATTATATAACATAACTTTGAAATACAAATCTGAATTTGTATATACATACCATATCAGGGTATAACTCATATACATCACAACAGAAATAATCTCTAAATAACTAACGGTGAAGCCTCCTGCTTTGAGCTCCTCTAAGTGAATCTGTAAAAGCCTAAAACACTTGTCTGTCCGTACAAATTGGGCACGCAAGAGTTTAGGGACACACAAAAATAAACTCTAGGTCAGTCATGGGACTGGTGTGAGTAAACTCTAACCATATTGTTTAACTTCGAAAATCCTTTTAAAAGAAAAGGATAATAGTATGTCCAGCCCACACATAAACATGGACGGTTTTTACCTTACTATAACGTAGAACATTTTGATATCAACATCCAGTGATATTATAATAATGTCTAATCAATATAAATAACCAAATAGTAGAACGCTTACATCTCACGCTCAACATATATAGTATAAAATCAAAAACCGTAGGGCGCTTATTGGAGATTGGATTCCAACAGATAAGGTATGGGATCACCTTCCGATCAGTGTACTCTAGAGGGTATACACTGGGGTTCAACAAGAACGTCATGCAACCCGGCCACACATGACCGCCCACTCATTTAGCTTGAGTGTAGCGAACATATTGTCATCCACGCTTGTTGGCCATCCAACCGTAATCCGAAGATATGGAAACAAAAAGAAGAACAAATATGAATTTTCTCTATATCGGTGACAATACACCCTGCTTGGGTATGACCCAACTAGCCATGCTGCCCGCCCAATTTTTTTCATTTCCCGGTTGCGAGGCTAGAGGCTACGTTATTCTTCAGAACATCTGGCCACCATTCACTTTGAATGCCACATCGTCAAACCCGTCAATTTACTAATCGATTTCCAAAAATATCACGGGTATAAAAAGCTAAGTGGAACGAATTCCTCTGCCACCAGACGCAATACCTTTAAGAGATCAACCGTACGTGATTTGTTAGGTATACTCTGTCAGACACCCATCCATACAAGTTGTCCTGGGACTGGACAAATAGAAAGCACCATTCTGGAACAGAACGACCCTTGCATTTCACTCCATCTTCAATAATTTTCAGCATAATCTAATTCGCAGCGCTTATGCCTATACGGAGTGGTTTTCGGATAATATATCCAACATGTCTCTCCGTATTGACAACGATGGTAAAACACTTCGATAGTCGGTCATTTAACTATCGAAGTAAAACAAACATCCATTCAAATGTACAACTAATCATCACACAATCACTGGCCCTTTTAATTAACATTAATTTTCCAATTTCTTATATATATATTCTATATATATATATATTCTATTCAATAATCATTTCTTATACGATCCGAAACAATGTCGAACGCCATATTATATCATTATATAAAATCAAATGTTTTTTTTATCAAATTTCAACTTGAAGATTTCCATTTAATATGGGAAATATATTAAATCTCAATTATTCATCTTTGTTCCCAATCCAATATAACATTTCTACGCTTCTTTGGAAAAAACACCGTTACTTGCTTATTACTTAGAATAAGGGGATTTCAAACCAAATTATTTCCATTTCCTAGTGTAACATTCCAGAATTTTAGCAATATAATAATTAATTTAATTAATTAATTTATTATATTGGTTTGATAATTTTAATTGATTTGAATTAAATAATTTTGATTATTTAATAAATATAAATCATAGAGTGATATAATCAATTTCCGAAAAGTCGGAAATGGTTAAATTGCCGTATAATGTGAATTGGATAATTTAACAAATTCAATTCAGTTTAGAATTGAAATTATAACAACGAATATATTATTTGAATGAGGTTGAATGTATTAATTATAATATAATTTAAAACGAGCCCGTAATGTCACGGCAGTTCGTAAGTTACTGTTTTGAACTTCAACTGAGTATATATGATTCATTTTAAATCGATTTCTGCAAAACAAGAAACATTGGAATCCGTTAAACTATATCTTCCTAACAGAAGCGAAAAATGAAGATTTCGCATTATAGATTTTGAGTTATATCCAAATCAAATTTCCAGAAAGTCGTCGTGGAGCGTTTATAAGCCATAACGATATATTTAAATATTGGTTTCGATTTTGGACAAACCCTTTAAGACGTAGTGATAATTTAATTTTTAGAATTTTACTGTAATTTTTATTTCGGGAAATAAGCTACTTTTTATTTGGAGTGTTTTACACCCTATATGTGACGGATCGCCCCAAACCAGCTGACATTTCCAATGAATGTGTGTTGTGTCAATGTCCAATTAGAACAGGATGGTTGCCAATGAAAGAAAAGGGAAGGAAACTTAACAATGGACTAACAAAGAACCTGTAGAATGTCTCACAGCGCATGGAATAAAATATAATAATAACATACTTTGACATAAAACAGGCGAGACAGTGCATAAGCTGAAAACTAAACATCGTAGCGGCGGAAAATCCAAATACAACTTATGTTCCACTTCATCATTATTACAACTTTTAAAAACTGTCTCTAAAGCAAAATAAGGAAGGTACACTACAATGCCCAAAGTAGTGACCAGCAGCGACACAGGGAGAATATATAGAGAATAATACATGTAAGCCTCATGCTCATCTCTGGACAACTACTCGCGCACAACAAGCTAACCTGTCTCTAGTCTGCCCGTTTAAGAGCACCCAGAGTAATAAGAAGAGACATCAAAATCTGGGTCAGACAAAATTCTGGTATGAGCAACAAGCAACAAAACAAAACAATAATAGGTATAATCCAATCATACCTGAACCTGGACCTGCAACCAAAGTGTTAGCACAACAAGATGTACTGTACTCTAAGGTAACACTAACATAAAGTGTAAAAGTAACGGGGGAGGGGGTAATGATGATAGCAAACACCAAACATAGCAATCATCCTCACATCTCTCACTCGGCGCGTAAAGTAAACGATATCCACCACTTTGATCACCCAATTTTTTGCTATGACAACTCTGCCCCCATGGAGTCATAACGGCTCCACTGCACTGATCCATAGCCACTAATCCGTCTCTCAGTGGTGAGTCAAAGATATAGGCATCGATAACCACTTAGCACACGTCCCGCAGCAAAGTCCAATCATGAAGTTAACTCGTCAGTTCCCAACTGGATCTTGAGTTCTACTTCCTATTTGGACTACCTTCACATCTCGAGTTTTGGTCACCATCCCGTTCGCACTTCATTTTCCTCTCAGTTTGTTCGCTGTCCAAGCTCGAAGATCGGATCGTGGATCCTGCTCATGGACCCCCTTCCTGGTCGGCTCGTGGGTCCTCCTCTTGGCATAGTTCGTGGTCTCTATCTCCGACTCGTAGGCCCTGTTCTGGTTCGTGACCTCCCTTCCTTGACTGGATCGTGGCTCGTGCGCTCCACTCGTGGTTCCTGATCGTGATGGTTGGCTCGGGTTGTGGCAACACTTCCCTGACGGCTCGTGGGTGGTGCACCAAACTCCAGTTCGTGGTCAAACCTCTAGGCCATCGACTCGTGATGATGCTCCTAGGTGGCTCGTAGTCTTTGAAGTGGAGCGTGCTCTGGTCCGCTCGTGATGATCATTCCGGTTCGTGAGGAGTGGAGTGATCACGATCGGGTCGGGATACCATGGTCACGAACGGGTAGGCGACCCGATCCGGTTCCTTCATCATTTTCTGCAACCTTTCCAGCGACTATTTTACGCCACACGACGGTGTTTTCGACCAATCTAACTGTTCTAAGCAATCATAAATCATACCAAACAGTCATAGCAACATATAGCATCAACCATAAACACTAAAACAACAATTTAACATGTCAATACAGATCAAACATACCCAAAATCCATATTTTCCCCTTAATCATGTTTAACCATACGATTAGCAAAACATAACCAAATTACCCCAAATTTCTAACAGAGGCTTAAAATAATATATAAGAATTTCTAAACAATTTTCCATATTTTTAACATACATAATTTCGTTAATTAACACTAATCACCCTAATTGACTGCAATTAGTGTAAAAACAATGCTAATCACTCACCTTAGCCACAAATTAACTTAGATCTGAAACTTTTGGACAAAATGGTTCGGATTCCAATACACTCCAGCAGTGCTACCTCGATTTTTGTGCTAATCCGCTTTGATTTGATGTAGATTTGGCTTAATTAGTGATTAGAAGGTGATTTGGGGTGTTTTAGCAAGTGGAGGCCATTGCTAGGGATCAAAGGTTGTAAGTGGCGGCTAAGAAATGAAATAAAAACTGATTTACTGACGCATCTCAACCCTCCCATAACCCTAATCCCGAAATGGGTTATGGGCCCTCTTGCTAGTCACCCTAATTAGGCCCGATTAAGCTATTTTTCACCTTCTAAACCTTGTTTCAGCCATATCTCCCAATGGTTGAGTCCGTTTGGCTAATGTGGCCACTCTACGAAAAAGTAAACCATCATCTGGATCCAATGGAAGTGGTTTCAAGTCAAAACTCCTAACCAATCAAAATTTATGGCCAAAACAAGATCAACTTTTGGCAAAACGGTCATTTAAAAATCGGCAAAAATCAGGAACATGGGAAATGACCCCAATAGTCGTCTCCCAAAGTTTCATTACCATACGACTTCGCATGAGAAAGAAATAAATATTCTGCGATCCCCTGATGCGTAGAATGCGGGTCGTTACATTCTCCCCCCTTAAGAAATTTCGCCCCCGAAATTCCTTAACTAAGAAACATGTAAAGGATCCTGCATGCCTACCAACCATATACAACAATCAAACATACAAAACAAACAAACAAATCTATCCTAGCAAGAGGAAAACTAAGTTGTAATTAAAATCTTACCAGGCAAAGAGTTCTGGATACGTCTTCCTAATGCTCTCCTCTGTCTCCCAAGTATAGTCATTCTCATTCTCGCCCCACTGAACTTTGATTAGATTCACCGCTTTCCTTTGAAGTTTCTTCGTATCGTGCTCGAGAATGCGAATCAGCTTGCGGTTCCCAACCGCCTCGGGTTCTACTTCGATATCATCCAACTGATCAGGTGAAATAGTCGCATCGCGGGGTCGTGCATGAATTTCCTTAACTGGGAAACATGAAATACGTTATGAACTCCTGCCATCTTCTCTGGTTATTCAACTTTATATGCCAAATTCCCAACTTGCTCGAGGATTGGGAATGGACCAACAAATCTTGGTGCTAACTTGCCTCTCCTACCAAATCGTGTCACACTCTTTAACGGAGAAATCTTGACAAAGACCAAGTCTCCAATGGAGAATTTTAAGTCTCTCCTCCTCTTATCACCATAACTCTTTTGCCTATCTTGGGCAGTCTTCATTCGTTGTCGGATAAATTTGACCTTATCTGAGGTTTCTCTTATCACATCTGGCCCAAGCACAAATTTCTCACCGGTTTTTAACCAACATGATGGTGAGTTGCACGGTCTTCCGTACAAAGCTTCATATGGAGCCATACCAATACTGGATTGATAACTATTATTATATGCAAACTCTACTAGATGCAAATGGTCATCCCATGATCCACCAAAAACCAATATGCAAGCTCTCAAGAGATCTTCTAATACTCGATTCACCCTCTCTGTCTGACCGTCAATTTGAGGATGATACGTGGTACTAAGATATAATTTTGATCCTAATGCCTCTTGTAAGCTCTTCCAAAACCCACTAGTAAATAATGGATCCCAGTCACTCACAATGCCTTAGGGTACTCCATGAAATCTCACTACCCACTTCATATACAGTTTTACTAACTTAGTTGCCGTTCTATTCGATTTGACAGGTATAAACCTTACACTCTTGGTTAATCGATCCACAATCACCCAAATACTATCATGGCCCGATCTAATCCTCAGTAAACCATCTATGAAATCCATCGAGACTTATTCCCAATTCTATTTGGGAATATTCAACGGTTGTAACAAACCACTAGGCTTTCTTTGCTCGGCTTTAACTAACTGGCAATTTATAATCTTGGAGATAAACTTCCCAATGTCTCTCTTCATCCCTTCCCAGTAGTAGGTCTGCTTCATGTCTCGATACATTTTGTTACCACCGGGATGTATAGTCAGTCTTGAGTGATGACATTCTCTAAGAACTTCATCTCTCCATCCATTGACATTGGGTACAACCAGTTTATCATCCTTTCGAAACCATCTTCCTCGATCAAGTCCATACTTGTTCATCTTCTCACTGTCGATGCCCATCTCTACCTTGGAGATGATTTCCAATAGATTAGGATTGTCCCTCTGACTGGAACCAATCCTCTCAATCAAAGTCTGTTTGATCATCAAACCTGTTAACGTTTCTGGATCCAATCCATACTTAGGTCTGAAATCATATCCCACGATATACTCCAGTTACTTTCATTCAAGAAACATAGCACCTAAACTGGCTTGTCCCCTACTCAATGCATCAGTACATCATCTAGTCTGGTACCACATGCATCTATGGATACCGTCATCTCTTCGTTCTCTATTACCATAATCCTACAGGTGATAGTCTACTCAAGGGAATAAAACAGGAACAAACATAGCAACCATAGCATCCATCAAACATGTAATATATATCACCTGCTAAAGCCATACACACGTCGATACCTACTTGACTGGTCCAACCAATCCCAAGGCTAACGGAAGCCCCGCCTCCATACGTACGTCAATGCCCACTTGACTGGTCCAACCAATCCCAAGGCTAATGGAAGCCCCGCCTCCATACGGACTAGTGTACGTCCAAAGTACGTTTATCCTCCAAGGATAACTAGATCACGTCCAACGAATCAAAGGTAACGGGCGTCCCCAGATACCCCTACTTCTAGTCTGCCTAAAACACTTGAGTCCCACCCAAGTCTATCAATTATCTTGCCGCCTTCTCGAGTCCAACTCGAGCCAATCCATTTCCTTGCAGCCTTATCGAGTCCAACTTGAGTCAATCTATTACCCATAAACTCAGACCCAGTCTTGAGTATCCATTACCAACAAACTCTAATCCAGCATGAGTCATCTACCTATTCGTTTCATCTCCAAGATCAACAAACATCTATTTTCTTTTACGAGTTCAAGTCCAACTTGAGTCGTCTTAATCCTTCGTTGCATCTTCCATGATCAACGAACACATCCTATTCCTTCAAAAAGTACATCAATATAGGGTCCTAAACAATCCATTACTTTGCATCTTTCTCGAGTCCTACTCGAGTCATCTCATAACCCTATCGAGTCTAACTCGCATCAGCCCATACCATTGACCAGTCTTATCATGGCACGGTTGCACGTCACTCCTCGAGTAAGCCGAGATATCATTCAATGGAAACCACAACAAGTACTTATATCTCACGCAAACATCCTAGTCGAACTCGACATTCCCTAAGCACAAGTACCAAAGGCCTAAACCAATATCAGACAAGCACTCAAGGAACATCTCCTCCGAATTCAGACAATCTACGTGAGATGATACTAGCAAAACAACTAACCAATCACAACCAAACATACATCCATAACTCGATAAGACCACATTACAACAAATCATGCAAAGACTAGTCGAACCACCTATCGGGTTCGTCACAACTAAAGGTCTATCGACTATCTCAGGTTCCAATACCAACTTATCTACCTGGTCACTAGATGTGAAGGAATGAGATGCCTCGCTATCAACAAAACTAGAACAGAAACATCATAAATAGAAAGCATACCTCGAATAATGACGCCCTTTCCCTTCTCTGCCGCAGTTGGGGCATTCGACGAAGAAGGAACAGCGTTGATAGCATATGCTTTCACAATCTACTTCTCTTTAGGGGGTTGCAGGCAATTATCCTTTTGATATCCCACTTGGCCGCAATTGAAGCACTTCTTTTCCCCAGGATTTTCCTGACAATCTCTAGCATAGTGGCCCTTCTTGCCACAACTAAAGCACTCTTTATCTTTCTTGTCCTTCTTTTTCTAACCACCCTTGGTCTGATCTTGTTTTCTCTTATTCTGAGACTCCTTCTTACCTCCACCGCTTGCTTGCGGCTTTGGTTCCTCTACAGATGCAATAGCAACATCGGCCTTTGACTTAGGGTAAATACTCTCCGATCTCAATGCTTTCCCCACTATAGACTCGAACGTCTCGTCGATGTGGTTTATCAGCCTTTCCCCTAAGTACTCATCTAAGCCGGTTATGAACTTCTCGTTCTTCTTCTCGGCAGTGTCGATAAGAGATAATCCATACTTCGATAAAGTATTGAACTCAACAATATATTCCGAGACTGCCCTACCATTCTGCTTAAGCTCTAAAAATTTCCTAAACAATTTAGATTTGCGAGCAACTAGAATGAACTTTTCGCTAAAACGAGTCATAAACTGATTCCAAATAACTTGATCTTCAGGAGTAGCTGCTTTAATAGCATTCCACCAATTCATAGCTCGTCCTTGAAGCTAATGCGATGCTAACTTTCTCTTCATGGCATCATCGATTCCCAAGTCCTCGAAGATGCGCTCACAACTATCCAACCAATCTTGAACATTCGTAGCTGACTCCGTTCCATGGAACGACTTCCCGCCAAGACTAGTATAATCTTTGTTAAGCTTGGCGAAATCGGCCCTAGGCGCCTGCACTACTGCACCACCACCGTTAGCAGCATTAGGAACCGCTCCACGAGCATCCCTAAGCATCTCTCGCGTGAAGGTAGTAAACTTCGTCCTCATACCAAGAGCATTCCCATTATTAGCTCCTCTACCAGTACCCCTAGTATATCGGCTCATCGTTCAATCTGTAAGGAGAAAACGATTAACCATCTCTTCAGTGGTGCCAGTGCAGTGCGACTTCATCCTTACATATACTAATAGTATATATATATATATATATATTGAAAACCAAAATATCATAAATATGTGCTCTCATATACGTACCATCTCTCCCTGGTGTCTTTCCCTAGGTTAACTACGCAACCTAGAGCTCTGATACCAAATGTGACAACTCGCCCCGCACCAGCCGACATTTTCAATGAAAGTGCGCTATGCCAATGTCCAACTAGTACGGGACGGTCGCCAAAGAAACAAAAGGGAATGAAACTTAACAGTGGACTAACAAAGAACCTGTAGAATGTCTTACAGCGCATGGAATAAAATATAATAATAACATACTTTGACATAAAACAGACGAGACAGTGCATAAGTTGAAAATTAAACATCGTAGCAGCGGAAAATCCAAATACAGCTTATGTTCCACTTCATCATTATTACAACTTTTAAAAACTGTCTCTAAAGAAAAATAAGGAAGGTACACTACTAATGCCCAAAGTAGTGACCAGCAGCGACACAAGGAGAATATATAGAGAATAATACGTGTAAGCCTCCTGCTCGTCTCCGGATAGCTACTCGCGCACAACCAGCTAACCTGTCTCTAGTCTGCCCGTTTAAGAGCACCCAGAGTAATAAGAAGAGACATAAAACTCTGGGTCAGACAAATGTCTGGTATGAGCGATAAGCAACAAAACAATAATGGGTATAATCCAATCATACCTGAACCTGGACATGCAACCAAAGAGTTAGCACAACAAGATGTACAGTACTCTAAGGTAACACTAACATAAAGTGTAAAAGTAGTGGGGGTGGGGGTAATGATGATAGCAAACACGAAACATAGCAAACATCCTTACATCTCTCACTCAGTGCGTAAAGCAAACGATATCCACCACTTTGATCACCCAATTCTTTGCTATGATCAATCTTCCTCATGGAGTCATAACGGCTCCACAGCACTGATCCATAGCCACTAATCCATCTCTCAGTGGTGAGTCAAATCTATAGGCATCGATAACCCCTTAGCACGCGTCCCGCAACAAAGTCCAATCATGAAGTTAACTCATCGGTTCCTAACTAGATCCTGAGTTCTACTTCCTGTTTGGACTACCTTCGCATCTCGGGTTTTGGTCACCATCTCGTTCGCACATCATTTTACTCTCAGTTTGTTCGCTGTCCAAGCTCGAAGATCGGATCGTGGATCCTACTCATGGACCCCCTTCCTGGTCGGCCCGTGTGTCCTCCTCTTGGCACAGTTCGTGGTCTCTATCCCTGACTCATAGGTCCTGTTCTAGTTCGTGACCTCCTTTCCTTGACTGGATCGTGGCTCGTGAGCTCCACTCGTGGTTCCTGGTCGTGATGGTGGGCTCGGGTCGTGGAAACACTTCCCTAGTGGCTCGTGGGTGGTGCACCAAACTCCGGTTCGTGGTCAAACCTCCAGGCTATCAACTCGTGATGATGCTCCTAGGTGGCTCGTAGTCTTTGAAGTGGAGCATGCTCTGGTCCGCTCGTGATGATCATTCCGGTTCATGAGGGGTGGAGTGATCACGATCGGGTCGGGATCGTGATACCATGGTCACGAACAGGTAGGCGACCCAATCCGGTTCCTTCATCATTTTCTGCAACCTTTCCAGCGACTAATTTACGCCACATGACGGCGTTTTCGACCAATCTAACTGTTCTAAGCAATCATAAATCACACCAAACAGTCATAGCAACATATAACATCAACCATAAACACCAAAACAAGAATTTTACATGTCAATACGGATCAAACATACCCAAAACCCATATTTTCCCTTTAATCATGTTTAACCATACGATTAGCAAAACATAACCAAATTACCCCAAATTTCTAACAGAGGCTTATAATAATATTTAAGAATTTCTAAACAATTTTCCATATTTTTAACATACATAATTTCGTTAATTAACACTAATCACCATAATTGACTGCAATTAGTGTAAAAACAATGCTAATCACTCACCTTGGCCACAAATTAACTCATATCCGAAACTTTTGGACAAAATGGTTTGGATTCCAATACACTTCAGCAGCGCTACCTCGATTTTCGTGCTAATCCGCTTTGATTTGATGTACATTTGGCTTAATTAGCGATTAGAAGGTGATTTGGGGTGTTTTAGTAAGTGGAGGTCATTGTTAGGGTTCAAAGGTTGTAAGTGGCGGCTAAGAAATGAAATAAAAACTGATTTACTAACTCATCTCAGCCCTCCCATAACCCTAATCCCGAAATGGGTTATGGTCCCTCTTGCTAATCACACTAATTAGGCCCGGTTAAGCTGTTTTTCACCTTCTAAACCTTGTTTCAGCCATATCTCCCAAACGGTGAGTCCGTTTGGCTAATGTGACCACTCTACGAAAAGGTAAACCATCATCCGGATCCAATGGAAGTGGTTTTAGGTCAAAACTCCTTACCAATCAAAAGTTATGTCCGAAACAAGATCAGCTAGGAGCAAAACGGTCATTTAAAAATCGGCAAAAATCATGAACATAGTAAATGACCCCTATAGTCGTCTCCCAAGGTTACATGACCATACGACTTCGCATGAGAAATAAATAAATATTCTACGATCCCCTGATGCATAGAATGCGGGTCGTTACACTATATCATCATTTTGAGGTTTCACAATATACCTACATTATTATATTTTTGGGATCGTGGCACTTCGCTGAACACGAC
Organism: Allium sativum; assembly: GCA_030737875.1. NCBI lineage: Eukaryota > Viridiplantae > Streptophyta > Magnoliopsida > Asparagales > Amaryllidaceae > Allium > Allium sativum. The sequence goes on from CM060912.1 coordinate 159,764,276, forward strand.
TGTATTTTTACTTTTGACTGTAGCAATCCATATATGAACAGAAAACCTAACATGAGCCACAATTTCAAAACTTGCAACTTGAATACATAAATAGCTCAATTTATTTAGACAGTGGCACGAACTCATGTCTTACTAACAATTCAACGATGCCTCGGCTTTCATACAGCAAGTAATAAAATCAAACAAAAATATATATGGAGAGACCGTTGCTTCATGACTAATCCCATCATAGCTACCCTAAAAACAACATGCGCAACTATGTTTTTACTTCGTATAAGTGAAGCTTCAAGCCAAAGGAAAGCAACAGTATTGTGTAATCAAATCAAACAGGTAGCTGGACGTGGGGATAAGGTACCAAAATTCTTAAGTGAAATATACCAAGCTTTTTTTATCAAATCAAATGCCTAGCATAAGCTAAAAACAATAAACATATAATAATTTTACTTCATGGCTAAGACTGTAACTACCATGCGCTGCAGTATACAAAACCATATCCCTTAGAGCATCTCCAACGGTTTAAGGATTCATGTTCGTAATCCTGAATCATGGCCAAAACGCTCCCCAACGAGTATCACGGCACTGAAGATTACGGGAAATGTTCAGGGGCGAATTCAGTATCAGGAATTGGTCCAGCGAGCCGATTTTATCGGCTCGCAAGGTGGCGAGCCTATTTTATTGGCGCGTGCCGATAAAATCGGCTCGCCAATCCCTCTACCCAATGACTCTTTCCTAACGTCTATTTCCTCTTCTTGTTTTACTTCCCAATGGCTATAAAACGGTTAAAACTTTTCTAATGGCTATATTTCTAGTTATAAAATGGTTCAATTTCACCTTTATACATCACAACATATTCACAATTTCTTTCTACATCTCTTTATTCACAAACTCTTGCTATATAATGTCTTCACCATTTGGAGAATTTTCACATCCGACGATAAATGGAAGCCAGTTTTCCCAAGGCAACACGAGCAATATATTTGAAACTCCATTAAGCAGGCAAGGAACCAGTCCGTGGATAGACCAAGAGGACATCGATCTATGCAACATCTATTGTCATTTTTCGTAAGATTCGGCAACGGGGAACGACCAAGCAGTCATCACATTTTGGAAAAAGGTTAAGAACGCCTTCATTTAGAAGCGTCCAGAATGCCTAAGGACGTTATCGGCTATTCAAGGCCATTTTGGGAAAACAAGTCGTCAAACCCAATATTATGAGTCACAAGTGTACAAATTAAAGATAGTGAATCCAAGCGGCATGGGGGGGGGGGGGGAAGATAATCTGGTATATTTTTATTTGTACTTACGTTAGTGGTTGTCAGCATGTTTTTTTGATACAATTTTTTATAATAATTAGAAACGACTGGCAAACGAGGAGTTCAAGAAGCTTTTTCCTAGAGAAAATGGGACGAAAAGGTCACACTATTACCAGTTTATGCATTGTTATGATATGCTTACTAGTCAACTGAAGTGGAATTCAGGACTTGCTAAGAGCCTCCGCGATGTTCAAAGTGCTAGCAAGAGCAAGAAAAAAGTTCAAAATCTGGGTATTCTTCTAGTCCAAGCGGGTCAACCGCCAATATTTCTCAATGTGCAGGGGAAAACCTACTTGATGAGTTCAATGACACGATTGACAAAGATTTTAGACCTGAGGGAGCCAAAGCGGCGAAAAGAAGGGGCAAAGCAATGGTTGAGCTTGAAGCAAAAGTGAACGCACGCCACGAAGAACACAGTCGTAAAGCGGAGAAAAGACTTGTAGAAGCAAAGGAAAGAACAGAAGTTTTGAAAAGGATTGCTGATCTGGAAGAGAATAAGCTACAAATTCTTTCGGATGACTAAGCGCACAAGAAAGAGCAAGATGCGTATAAGAAAGAACAAGAAGAAAATTCTATCGTGAACAAAGATGTGACTGGAATGTCTGAGTTAGAAATGGAATTTTGGATGGGGATGAAATGTCGTATTGTAACGTCAAGGTTTCTGTAGTTATAAGTAGATCACTGACCACTATATGTATTAATAGTTGCTCGTATTATGTTGATGTAGTAACTTTTTATTTCCTATTGTAGCAAACGGTTTCTTATTAATGAAATGTGTGCTTTATTTATTTTTCTGTTGGTATCTTAGTCTGATCGTTTTATACCGTTAGTAAAAAATTAGAAGAACTTCATACTTTTTTTCAAAGGAACATCAAATAAATGAAAGATACAACAACAAGTAAATGACGGATCATCGGGTTAGCTAGCTACAAAGTAGTTTATATGCCTCATGGCCAACAAAATCAGTGTCGTACTTTACAAGGTAACGAGAATCAAAAGTTTCCCTATTCATTTTAAATATGTTTTCTTCTTCAACTGTCTGTATAATCTTCTGGTATCGTTCACAAGATTCAACGAGCCTCCGATGAGCCATATGAATTTCAGCGGACGTTCGTATAGTAGTGCATATACGATGGTTGTTATTTAATCTTGTTATCATGGACCAAAATTCTTCATGGGTAAGTCCTCCTCCATTTTGCATCAGTATCAGATCTCTTTTATCAACTTCGATATAGGATTTCACGAGTATAAGTAAGTCCGTAGGAGAGAATTTGGCTGTAGTAGCACCGGAGCTAACATTACTTCGATTGTGACGATTATGGTTAACCCTTTGTCTAGCTATGTTTTTTTGTGGTCATGTTTCAGGTTTATTAACTTCAACTACTTGTGTATCTGGAATGAATCCACCAACTTTCTCCTCCTCCTTGTTCCGTTCGTACTCATTAAACATTTTATTCATAAGTTCATCACTGATTTCCCCATCGTCCATTTAAGCTACACGAAAACAAAAAAACATGTTGTCTAATACAAACAAGTACTTGAACATGTAGAAACAAAAAGATTAGTGGTTTCTCACCTTAATGTCTTGGTTGATGTAGAAAGCACAAATAATGGCCATGGTTGGGAGACAAAGTATGAACTATTTAAACAAGTGGAGGTGATTGTTGATAAAGCTCTGTCATCATTACTCGAGCTGTAGCACCGAGACATATGACATGACTACACGCTGTCAACAGTTGAGTTGCTTTGCCTCTGCCATAAAACAATTGATGTTACTACATGCTATAAACTTTACAAACCTGACATGTGAACTGCTTTAATAAAGCAAAACATGAAATCCGGGGACTTTTCAACACTTACGACCACTTAGCCCTCATCCTTTAAATCCAGCACTCTTGAAGACTAAGGCTGTCAAATTATTAATTTTATCTCCCTACCAATTTTCTAGTAGTTCGACATGTCTGCTTGGGAATACAATGATGAAACCATGGTCCAAATGTACGAGCAGTACGAAAGAAATAAGCAACCAGTCGAGTTTGTGCCCGAAACGCAATTGATGATCAAGTGCAAGCTGGAGAAGTGGAGTTTGAGCTCTTCAGTGCCACGCAACCGAACGTTGTCGTCCAACGTATTGGACCCCTTCAGAAAACCCACAATGCTCGGTTAAGGGAAGTAATTGCTCGGGAGAACCCAAATAGGTCAAGATCTAGCATGACGGATCGTTCAGTACTTTGCTACTGCGGAGTAGAATGTAATGTGGTTGTTTCTAAAAGCTATAACAATGCAGGTTGGTGCTTTTATGGTTGCAAAGTGTACATTACTGCACTTAATCGACAAGGGGTGGAACATTGTAATTTTTTCTCATGGATCGATCCACCACTGACGGAGAGGGGTGTCACGTACGCTCTAGAGATGCAAGCAAAGGTAAATCGCCTTGAAAGGGTGATTGTTTCAGCAAAGGCTGAAATGTTGTATGGGTTTCCCCGTGCGTCCGGAAACTAGGGTCTAGCTATATCGTACTATGTCTTATTTCCCTGTACTGTGTTTAACGTTATGTGTCACTATATCATAGTTGTATGTTGTGTCAGATACCCACTACATGCATGTATCTTTGTATTTTTCTATATTGAATGTAGTTTGTATGCAAGTTAAAAGGTGTTATACATATATTTATGATTGCAAACTAGTTAAAAACTAGGGATGTCCCCGTTGAAATAAAACATTTCCCTACAAAAAGGAGTTAAAGATTTGTGTCGTGCTCATCCTCTATTATGGATCTCTTCAAAACCTATTTCTGTCAACTAACTCACAACTTATCTCCTTCAAACAACTCGGGTCGTCCCCGTTTAAATTAAACATTTCAACACACAAAGGAGTTAAAAAATAGGGTCGTTCTCTTTCACTTGAGCTGTCAATTGCTTTGGAAACCGCATCATGTAAAGCAAAGTAGAACCAATGTCCGTTCACATCATGATAGTAAGAAAAGAAGATTCCTTATATTATTAAGTCAGGCGAAACAGTGACCGGTAACATCATTATTTATTTTATTGATTTGTACTCCTCGCGGCTATATACGTTACTCAATTTACACACATAATATCTCACTCAAACAACTTCATTCTCATTCTAGTACTTCCTCCTCCTTTTATCACTAGCTCAAAATGCCTTCTTGGCCATCAGATACCGACTTTGATGAACAGGCATGGGAATAGATGAGACTTTAGCAGCTCAAAGACGAATTCGATTTTCTAATCCAAATTAGGCCCCATGAAGTTCAAGTACCACATGTTCAACCATCGCATGAACAGGGGCAAGTACATCTGCCACAAGAAGTTCAAGTACCACATGTTCAACTATCGAACGAACATGCTCTCGCTCAACCACAACAAGAAGTAGAGTTCTATCGAGTACCACCGCAGGAACATGAAGGTGAATCTTATCCTGTACTTTGCTAATGCAGTCATGCTGTCAAAGTTGTGGTTCGAGCAGAAGGCGACAATATTAGTCGGCGCATGCAGAAATGTCCATTCTATCCAAATGGATGCAGTTACATGAAATGGATTGACGAACTGTTGTGCCCAAGGGGAATAGTATATGCAAACGAACTCGAACGAGAGATTAGGCATGTAACAACCCGAATTTTTAAGAAGGGGATTGTAATAGCTCAGAAAATTTTGGCGTTTAAAAAAATAAAAATTAAGATTTAATTGTTGACCTATTTTTGAATATAGTATTTACTTTTAAAAGCTTTTGTAACCTCAGTGTAAACGTTTTGCCAAAGTTACCGTTATTAACAAATACTAGTTTGGAACCCGTGTTTCGCACACGAGTAAGTGTTGAAAGCAGTGTGAATGTTTGCCAAAGTTTGGCAGATAAGCAATACTTATGTCATTAAGTAATTTGAGAATTTTTCGTAGATTCAATTTAGAAATGCGGAATTTGTAATTTAATTTAGTCTTATAAATGTATTTTTATACTTAATATTTGATGATGGCTTTGAAATTTAGTTTATTTTCAGTTCTGTTTTGAATCGTTTTTGTAAAAGTGAATTTAAATCCTAAATTTATTTTGTTAAATTTTTACGGTATTAATGTTTTAAACTAATTTAAAAAATATTGTTGAGAAATTATAATTTGATTTTTTTAGATCAAGTAAATTGGGTGTTAAATGGAAAATTTAGACATATATTTGAATATATTAAAAATATTAGTGTTGTGGTGCATACTTAGAGTATTATAATGGTATCTCCCTTGAACAATACAATAGTTTAATTAATTATTGTCATTTGGTAAAGATAGCTGAAATTGGTTGCCACCCTCTGTTATTTTATTTCACCGACCTTTCCTCCTTTATTGGAGAGGGACAGCCGTTGTTTCGGGGGGACTCCACTTTTTCTTCAATCTATCTCCTCCCCAAATTTCTCAAATGGTTTCCCCCAAATAAAACACCGATGTTGACTACAAACTGTGTCCGTCCGTCGCTCCACCGCGTAGACAACCGCCACCGGTGTCACTAGCCGCTCGCCCTCAGCCCACACCCTCTCACCTCGGATTTAATCTGCGAACAACGATAAAAAGGAGAACCGGTGCTGCCACCTGAAGTCGTTACCCCATCACCATGGAATGTTGCTTCCATTTGTATGGTCACTGTTGCCGGCGCACCATCAACCGACCCCTGATGCTCGCCGCCTCCGCCACTCTTCCTTTCGTGTTTGCAGGTGAGTGCCTTAACTCACGATTTTCTTGTTTCAAATGGGTCTTCTTCGTTGCACTAAATATAAATGATTTCTTTTGGGCTGTTTCACTACTGAATCTGCGTTAATTACCTGATGGTTGAATTCAAGTCTTGGTTATTGGGATTTTAAATTGGATTTGGGTATATACACAACAACTATTTGTGCGCGTATCCTTGTATGTTTATATATGTACTGCACATGTCTTACTCACAATTGCAATAGTAAGCACACTCTGGATAGTGATCTACCTCGTTTCTGTAATGTCCCTACTAGTTTTTGAAACATACCATGAGGACATGTTTTATAATACTGGGTTTGTCATATTTTCCATTTCTCATACCAGATTTTTTCATGACCAAATCATAGGTTGACCACCTGTTTAGAACTAATGGCTTGTCAATGATTGTTAAATTCCTTTTGACTCTGCCTGTTAAAATGTTATTACTCCTATTCACATTTGTCTCGGAACCTTTTTTTTCCACACCTATACTTTCTTTCTAGTTTATACGTATATACGTGTATGGGATTGGTGAATTTGAATAAGTACTAATTTCTTCTTTTAATTATGGCTTGGAAAAATGGTAATATGCTACTGACTTGATGCACATATTTGTATATATGTTTGCATGGTATTTGTAATATCATTCTCGTTTTTAATTAGATCGTAATTATACGTACCTTTGATAAGCTAAACATTTATTCCAATATTTTAAAATATCCATGATGTTTCTCAGATTGGAGGTAAACCAAACATTGTAGCATAACCATGCAAGTTAACTAAATTTTTCCTTGGCTGTGGATAAATCATGGAGACAAGTTAAACATGCTTTTGTCTCATGCTAATTAACATTTCTTATTACAAGCTCATAGTATATATTATGATACAGTCAATAACAATGAAAGGTAACTTGTTTATGATAACTGGTGTTACTAGTATGCATGCCCCTATTGATATTGTTGTAGGTTTCAATGCTATAATAACGATTATATGACTGCATGCTAGCAATACGAAGTCTTTGTTTAAATACATTTTTGCTCATCTATCATTGGAACTGTCGAACTCATGTTGTCTTGGTAATGCCATTTCTGAAATTTATCATTAGCCTTTAATTCTTATCCTTATTTTGGATCCACTGGTTCCTTATTATACATGGATCTTTAACTTTTTATGTAACTTTAGTTAAAGACGTGCATTGAGGCTTAATTTGGTGGGCTGACAATATTTCATTGTTAGGCTATACCTTATTTTGCAGTCTCTGTTTTTAGTGTATGACATATGAACCTTATTGAATATTATAATACATGTGAGTTAATGATGTAAACATGATTCAAATTGGATACTTCAGAATTGAAATAAGTGAAAGTATTTGAGGGGTCTAGTTTAAAGTGGTAGAGTATTGCAAACAATTGCATTATTTTTAAGTTGTATATATTTTTGTTATTATCTGCAACTAAAATACTTCATCAAAATGTGTAGCATATGAATGCTGTTGAGTTTCTCTGCCTTCCTTTTGCTAGGCCGATCATTGTTGGTGCTCTTGCAGGAGCATGTATTGTTTTATGGATATGTTTCTTGTTACCTAATAATTCTCATTAATTATATATGAATTTGTTTGTACCGTGTTTTGCTACATTTGACAATAGTCTCTTCTCCATGCACTTGCGGACCGATGTAAATAACCAAATTCATTCACTTATGAACTTATTTTTTTCCTAGTTAAATTTTCAAGCATATGTTTGCCATGTCTAAAATATTATCGGACCGCTTACTTGTTAGTTTCAATATGCAGGATAGGATTAATTGTTTCTTCCTTGCATGACAATAAAAATGAATTTTCTTTAGTAACAACCGGAATGGAGTAAAACTATGCGGGTTAGGCTTGTCAATGTAAGAGGTGGATTCGATGCCTGTTGATGGAAATATTACAGTCCTCAGTTTGGAGAAGATGTGTCTGTTTCTTCCTTGCATGGTAAAAAAAATGAAAAAATGATAACTTGTTGCCTTATAAATGCTTGAGCCAAGATACCCTGCTGTTGCGTATGGTATTAGGATTAATTATTAAATATGTACTTAGTGCTTTTGCAAACCATTTATAGTCAAGCTGGAAGGGTATAGAAGTTATTTAGTTCATGCATTGGAAATGTATATCTTTGGAAAACTAAACACATGTGGCATGTTGAATCCATGCGCATGAAGCCTGATGCTTTCGGAAGTAGTTTTTTATGACACCTTACCGTAAGTATGCACCGTGGCAACAATATATATCATATATGTTTGTTGCCTGGTGTTTGGCCTATGAACGTTTGTTATCGCACTTTGAATTGGTTACGTCATTAACTATACCACATAACACTTTTGATGTGACCATTCTATTATTGTTGCACGCAAATATTTTGATCCATTAGGCTACATATTTCGGCAAGTTCACGGTTATTATAATCAAATTATTTAATAAATTATTTGGATTAACTATTTTATTTTTGTATTTATTGAAATCGCTCACTTGAAATTAGTTTAATCCTGATTCAAGTATTTTGTGTTTCTACATGGAGCGCTCGGTCAGACCCTGAGTGTTCAGATGTAAAGATTTCATCTGTTAAAGAGGAGAGGCGCGCAAGGAGACGCATGTGCCGCAACGTTCGACAAAACTGTAATATGTTAAAATAAATCTGTATAATATTTGTTTTTCCGCTGTATAAATATTGTAAAACTCTGATACCTTTATAAAAATATATTTCGTTGCAGACATTGTGTATTTTGATTGTGTTAAATTCCGTTATAAACCTTGTAAGCGAATAACAATCCGTCGTTTGAACGGTTCGAGTTGGTTTAATCACCGACTTGGAGCTGTTAAAATGACGGGTTGTTACAAGGCGTCTCGAAAATAATGTTGAAGAGTTGCGAATGAATGCAATGAGACTCCCTTGAAAATGATCGTGTAACATGTACTTTGCTTTGATGTTTTAGTTGGCATGTACTTTTATTCGTTGTTGTATCCGTAATGGCCGGTTGTATCTGTATGCTTATTGTTATGCAAAATACTAGTTGAATCATTTTGATCATAACCATATGTTAAACTGGTATATATAAAAACTTCAACTTTCATGTATATAAAAATTTCAACTGTTCTATTTTGAAAATATAATTTGTCATACACACAAAAATGTAATCTTTCTAGCTATAAAAATCATAATTTTATATAAAAAAAAAATCAAAACTTTATACAAGTAAATAAAAATAAACCCCCTCCCCCCACATCCCGCGCTATATATAGACACGGGAGCAGCGCGAGCCGATTTTATCGGCTCGCGAGCTTGTGAGCCGATAAAATCGGCTCGTAGTCTGTAAGCCGATAAAATCGGCTCGTGTCTGTTGGGAGATATCGAAGATATCTCCCAACATGTTATGAGCCGTAACGTTACGATCCATGATCTTGTTGGAGATGCTCTTAAGTGGTGGTTTGGAAGTATGTCCACTAACCTAGAGCTATTGAAAGGACCCTCTAATTTCCTTGTACATAAACATATCGTGTTTCATTGTTCTTCCCACCAAAAGAAAATCGAACTCTCTGATCCTCCTCTCTCTTTTGTCTGTATTTTGAGAAAAAAGGAAAAAGAAAAGATGAAGTGCGTTTAAAATCTGAACGTGAAGAGGAGGGGGAAATCCATGGTACAAGCGGTGCATAAAGTGGTGGTGAAGACGCAGGAACCTCCTGTTCTGGTGCGAGGTTTTCTGGTGCGAGGTGGTTTAACATAAAATAGTAACATGAATGGTGGACTTTGTAGTGTACTGGTGTGGCATGGTTGCTATTCTGGGCGTAGCTATGTTTGACATCATTTTTAAGAGGGGAAAGCTAGCGCCTTCTACTGGAAAGTGAGTAGTATTGAATTAGCAGGGAATGACGGGGTTGGATCATTTCGTAGGGCACTGTTCCGGCGCATGGACATATAGAGTATAGTGACGTGGAAAGTGTGGTAGGGGGAGGCTTGAAGACGCAGTTATAGTTTGAGAAACTGGGTGAGTTCTTATACATAAAGAATGAGAAGGAGGAAACACTGCAATAGAGTTTTGGTTTAAACGAGAAAGCGGGTTCTGCTTCATGACTCGATGAGTATGGGAGAAAAACAGTGAGTTGCGAGGGACTTGATGGGAGAGTGAGGTATATTTTTGGCCTTGGGAACGTTCACAGGGAGGGGGATGCTGTCGTGAAGAAGTTGAACTCCTGTAGAAAAGTATGCGTGGCTCAAAAAGCTCGGAAGTGGCTTTGGAGTTCCACTGGAATAACTGTTTTCGTGAGTATATGTTGGAAGGGAAACTGTACAATATTTGGGAAGAGGATGAGCATGTTGGTATCGATGTTGAGGAGTCTAGTGTTGACGGTTCCGCAAAACGATGATAAGATAATTGCTTTTAAGTTTTTGGTTATAGCAATATAAAAAGGAAAATGTTCACTTCTGCGGAATGCTGTGAGTTGGAAGACGAAGCTTATAGTATGCCGGTCAATTTATTTAGTATCTGGATTTTATTGGGTGATGGGCCAACTTGATATGTGTGAGTCCGATTGAACGTTGTGTGATGGTCATTTAGGTAGATTACAATTAAATTGATTGAAATATATATATATATATATATATATATATATATATATATATATATATATATCGTTGCATATGTACACATCGTTGGTTGGATACTGATTCCATCGATTATAATATTCTCTAGTATGGAACGAGTGTTAATTGTGTTGACTAACATCTATGGATGTAGGAAATCGATAGGAGGAATCCAACCGGATTTCTCAATATTTATATAAACGATTTGTTTTATATTATTTATGTATATACTGTTTGAACCCAAATGACATTAAAACCCTGTGTGGATATTGATGTTGAATGGAAATTCAACGTTATTTTGATTTTAACCAATAAACGATATCAATTAAGAAAGTGGCAGCACCGACCGTAAACCCATTATCTTTGTTAAAAAGTTGATTTGCCGGTAGGCGAATCAACAAAGTTAAGTTATAAAAATTATATTTTTATAATTTAAGCGAAGTTTTAAATTATAATAGAAGATCAATTATAAACTAGTATTTTATAGTTCATTTTATAAAATAAATATAAATGATTATCTGACATTTAAAATAAGTTATTAAGCTTTAATTATCCTGTGAGCGAATAATTTGGATAATTATTTTAAAGCAAACAGTTAAGAAATATTATTAGATTAATTATATTAATCTAATGGTAAGAAGTAATTAAGATTAGTTAACGAATTTACTGATAGAATGAAGTCGATTAAATCAACTGTTTATTTGTAGAATGATTACTAGATTAATTGGTCTTCAATTAATCTAATGAAAAGCACGTAGTCGTAACCTGATCAAAAATTAATAAGATTCCTTATTAATTACCTTTTTTAATTAATGAGGTATTAAGTAATTATTGAACAAATGCAATTTGTTATTGTTTACATAAAGTAAGCAACCAATCTATTTTAGATTAATGATGAAGTAAACTGTTTACTTCAGCAATGACAAAATAAATATTATTTAATTAAATAATTGTTTCTTAAATGGATTCATTTAAGGGGATATTGAGTTTATAATAAGATGTTACTTGTAACAACCCGAAAATCTGGGCCAGTTTTAAATTTTATTTTGGAAATTTTAGCGAATTTTGATGATTTAAAATAGATTATTTTAAATAATATCGACGAGAAAAAAGTTTAGAATTGAATTCGACGTATATATTTATATACGTCGTCGTTAGAATATAAATAATTATATATAATTATAAAAGGAATTGAAGATGGCGCGGTAGTTCGATAATTCGATTTCAAACTTCAATTGAATGTACCGGGTGCAAAACAATCCAGATTTTAGTGAAACCAAAAACATTAGGATCTAATTGGTGATATCTTTCCAGCGAATCCGAGAAATCAAAATTTCATAGCGGGAATCAAAAGATATGTCCAGTTGAAAATTCTGAATAGTCGCTATGGAATTCAGGCCCTTAAAAATAGGCATTTTGCAAACGACCTCGGATTTCGACGAAACCACTTTTGTTGGATCCGCAGTGTTAGGTAATTGCTAGATTCCAAATTTCATAATTTTCCGAATCAATATGTGAGCGTGGCAAAGGAAAACGCGTTTGACCAGTTTCAGTTGATTTTAATCGACTGGAAAATGGCCATTTTTCCAACGGTCTCAGAATTCGACGAAACTAGTTTTGTTAGGACCGTATCGTCAATACGAAGCTAGAAAATATTTTTCTGGAATTTTTAAAGTTCGAATGTGACCCCGGTAAATTGAAATACGCGTTCAAATTCAATATATAGAGTTATATGTTGATTTCAACGGAAACTAATTGAAACAGTCAAATCAGCTTACGATACATATCCCGCTGTGTTCGGAATGGGGGTAATACGCTATGGACGACAGGCGGTGGGTTTCGTTTCGAGGTCGAAAATAAAAGTTGCTTTTTAGAATTAATTTAATAAATAAAATAATATATATTTTTCCTTTTTAAACCCTCACCCCCCCTTTTTATTCTTCGATTCATTCAGATAAAAAAAAAGAAAAAAAAGAGAGAAACGACGAACGATCATCGGCGCCCCTCCACCCACCGTCGACCTCGCCGAGAGCCGCCTCCCTCCGCCAAGCCCCAGCTCCCTCGCTCCTCCACGTGCCCCTCAGTCCTCTCTTCCCCCGCGTGGAACCACCGCAACCCCCCAAATCATCACCCAACCACCACCGCACCTCGTCAGCCACCCCCCTCCTCCACATCGCCGTCGAGGCCACCCCCTCCCTCCCCTTCCGTCTCTCCGTTCCCTCCCCCCTTTTTTCCCCACCTGCCGACCTCCACCATCGACGAACCCGCACCCAGCGAGCCACTGCACCTCGACGCCGCCACCTCCAACGCGTCCCACCACCTGCGACAGCACAGCAAGCCCTTTTCCCCTTTTTCCGATTCGAACAGCGAAGGTAAGGTTACTTTATTTATTTTAATTTACTCAGAAAATCCGATTCTTACAAATATGATTAGCAAACAAAGATCTGAAACAATTTGATTTTATAAACTGAAATGTTTAGATTTTTAGCATAGTAAAAATTCGATTTTTATATATTGAATAGCATAGTAAAAATTCGATTTTTATATATTGAATAGCATAGTAAAAATTCGATTTTTATATATTGAATAACATAGTAAAAATTCGATTTTTATATATTGAATAGCATAGTAAAAATTCGATTTTTATATATTGAATAGCATAGTAAGAATTCGATTTTTATATATTGAATAGCATAGTAAAAAATTCGATTTTTATATATGTAGTGGCTACGGGCGAAAGAAAGTGATAAGAGGCGAGAACAGTGAAGATTTCCTGCATTAGAAGTGCCGTGGAGTTAGGATAGCTTTTGGTGAGAAATTCTCACCTTTCAATTTCTTTTTCTAGTTATATATATATACTAGGATGCAGACGGTGCTTAGTAGCACCCGACACAATCGTCCACAGACCATGGACTTGTTTGTTTGGTTGCATAAATTAATTTGATGATTTGGTTTGAATTGAATTGTTTGGTGAAATGAAATTGATTTGATTGATGTGTGAATGGCGTGGACCTTCACTAGACCGGGGATAAGGCTAGGCCTCGTCCCGTTTCTAGTATCGTGCTGTTATGCCGCCGAAATTTTCTAAAATGAGTTAGAAAAATAAAAATATCATTTTATTGTGTAAATGAATAATAGAAATTCATGTGTTGGAATAAAATGTTTTATCGTTAAAAATATAATTTTTAACGTGAATATGAATAAATGAATATTTATAAACAAATCGGCCGATTTGTTTTTATACACTAATTTGAATGACATTGATTGGGTCGATAAAATTTTACACATCGCCCAACTGCACAAATAAAATCTGTGTTTGTTGATTTGAAACCCCACACGGGTGTTGGGATGAAATTTGAAGTTCACTCATCCTGATTGATTAAATATGTCGATCGATTGATTGACAGGCTGTTATAAGCGTTAGATATCTATATTTGATGCTTATACAGTGTAGTGCACTTTGGTTGATGGTTGATTATTTTTCAATGCTATTATATACATGTGTTGTATGGAATCCATATAATTAACTTTATATGGTAATTGATTGGGCCTCATTCCAATTTGAAAAATAAAGAATAATATAAAATAAAGGTTCATGTGTTGACAGTACTCATCCGTTGAGGTTAGTCATGTGTTGAACGAAATATTTTAATAATAAAATTTGCATCTTTATCAATATAAAATAAAGGTTCATGTGTTGACAGTACTCATCCGTTGAGGTTAGTCATGTGTTGAACGAAATATTTTAATAATAAAATTTGCATCTTTATCAATATAAAATAAAGGTTCATGTGTTGACAGTACTCATCCGTTGAGATTAGTCATGTGTTGGACGAATAATATTTGAAAATAGGAATATATGAAGCCGTGTTGATTAGATTGACGCCATTTTGACGTGAATGATATTTATATCGATTTTATTCAATTTCGAAATGAATTGAATATAAAACAATTTCAAAATGAATTGAATATAAAACAATTTCGAAATGAATTGAATATAAAACAATTTCGAAATGAATTGAATATAAAACCAATTCGAATTGAATTGAAAACGAATTCGAATTGAAAACGAAGTGAAATGAAATCAAATTGAATTGAAATTTGATTTGAATAGAAAACGAATTTGATTTCAATTTGCATATATAACGAATTTGATTTGAATAGAAAACGAATTTGATTTCAATTGAAATATATAACGAATTTGAATCAAATAGAAAACCACTTTGAATTGAATCGGATTGAAAACGAATTCGAATTGAATTTAAAACGAAGTGAAATGAATTCAAATTGAATTGAAACTTGAGTTGAATAGAAATGAATTTTAAACCGAATTTATAAGGAAAGATTCAACTTTGATTTGAATTTGGAATGGAAGTTGAAAATGTTTTTGAAACGAATTCAAAACTATTTATAAAATTCGTTTTAAATAGAAATCGACGATATATATATTATATATATAATATAATGGTCTGAATAGAATGCGCCGCGCCGCGGCAGTTCGTGAATTTCGACCATTTATTTCAAACGGACATTACGGGAGATCCGACCGTCGGATTCTCCTAAAACCGGAACCGTTGGTTTCGTATCGAAAAGAGCTTTCTAACGAATATTAGAAATTAGAAATCTAACGGTTGGATTTGGAGTTATGTCCAAATCAAATTTGAAAAAGGTCGCTGTAAGTGCAGTTCGATGGCCATTGATGGAAATCGACTGTACGGGCCTTGATAAAATTATTAAGAATAGTAATAATTTGTGTAAAATCATAAGAAATGATTTGAGAAGAATTGGGATGAAAAACTCCATATTTGAAAAGATAAAAATAGATTTTTATCGAAATGAACTAGTTTTGAACTAGAATTATAATTCTATTTATTTTTAAATAAATAAATTGAATTTGAAGAGAGTTTTAAAAATAACCAGAATTTCCAATGATTGCATTAGAGTGGATTTGAATCAAAATTGTCTTCGGAATATTTCGATGTTGGAATTCGTGATTATACAGATGTTGTTATGGAAATTTGAAAGATATATATTTATATCGTTATTTCCAATACGACATTTGTTAGTCGTAGAATTTGATATTGAATATAAGCCGATATATTTTCTATTCAGAGCCTTGTATTGAATATCATATGTGATTTGGGTTTGTCGTGAATGGTGTCTTCACTAACACTGTTCTTGAACCCAGTTGAGAAAAGATTAAACCTTTTTATTTAGATTTAATGAAGTGTACCAATTAAATAATATTTAATTGGAATTGAATTGATATTGATTTTTGGGTTTATCGTGGACAGTGTTTTAAATAACACTCGTTCTTTAACCCGATAATTAATGAATGTGATTTTGGGTTTATCGTGAACTGTGTTTTAAATGACACTGATTCTTTAACCCAGTTAAAGATTAAAACTAAGTGGAGTTTTAATGAATCTTTAATTAGATTGAAAAGATCGAAAATGAAGTACCACCAGTTTTGCTCCAGGCTATAGTTAAATCTTTAATTAGATTTGAACGTGAAATGGTAATTGAATTTACCGATAACACCGTGGTGTTAGATATGAAGTATAACCAGTTTTACTTCATGGGATGAATAGGTTGGGATTGGGAAATTAAAACAAATGATTACTTCGGTAAGGTTCGCTAATCCCGACTAGTTTGAATTGATATTCAAAAATAGATTAAAGAATAAATTCAAGAAATTTATCTTGGATAAAATTAATGGGAACCTTTCCCTATGAATGTGAAATTTAGAAACTAACTGTCGGTTAGCTAAGCAGAATGGTTTTCTGGATATTGATCTGATGTTGGTTTCGGCCTTCGGGGTTAATATTTGGGGAATTATTCTCTTGATTAATTTACGGTTAGTGACTGATAAATTGGAATGAGGCGTATGTTGTGTTTGTGTAACATTTATCTTTAATATACGCTGGTTGTTCGGAAAGGCCGGGTTTATACCCATTCTGAATAATCAATTCGACGATATGTCGAAGATGAAGATGGTGGTTGAAGACCGGAAGTCTTCACATCGTTGGGATAATTGCTGACGATCCTGATTGGGCTGTACACCCAAGAGGATGGAAATAGTTGGTGGTCGTCTAGACGTACTTGGAGATGGATGGATATGCGAGGAAAGTGCCTCTGGTTTCGTTCAGACCCAGAACGGACTTGTAAATGGATAGTGTGTCTGACGTTGTACTCCTTTATACTGTATTTGGTGATCTCTGCTAAATATATATCTGTTTGGTGGCAGAGAATTTATTCTCTTGCTATACACCCTTCTCTGAGACGTACGAGCCTAGAGGTTATATACTGGCAGAAACCAGTGGTACAGTATGGACTGACAATGTGGCATGCTGAGTTGCATGGATCAAGGCTTTTGTTGAAAAGCAAAGTCTTGTGGTGGATGATCAAAGCACGGCTTTGTGTGGCGTAGCTTTGTGTAACGTTGATTCGCGAGTATCACACCTGGTATGAACCAAAAACGGGAGACGGACATCAGGGAGGACATGCGTTTCTTTCTAGTTAGGAGTGGCGTCAGTGCTTGTACTGGCTGACGAGTTTGACTCATGTGGATGTTGCTTATTATTGCTTGCTGAAAAGCGAGGCGCCTCGTGATATCGGTTTTGGCCGATGCTTCTGGTCGGCTGACGGGCCAGGCTTACGCCCCAAAGGGCGGGGAAACGCATGTTCAGGCATTTTAATCCACATCGGTGGACCGGCCCTGACGATCCAAGGGCCCACCTGAGTCTGGGTTCTGAGGCTCGGACTAGAGAGTCTCGAATCGGTGAGGATCTTGCCCCTAGTCTCGGTTCATACCATAAATGATAACCCAACTTCCAATACGACATTGCGGTTTTGATTGTAAACTTATATATGGCGACATAGTGGCATGGGACGCTCATGTCGCCTATGATTGATATTTATGATTTGAAGTTGTTTTATACACTATGCACTTATAATAGTATCAAATAATTTGTTTTAAACGTATCAAGCATTCTTTGGCTGTTATAAGGGAAAACCCTATCCCCCGGCTTGCGTTGCATTGTGTGATAGGACCTGGGTCTTATAACAGCTTCATTTTTCTTTATTTAGCATTGCGCTGTTTGTTTCATGCACTGGTATTCTTGGGAGGAAACCCGTTCCGTGTTATACGGCGTGGTCCCTTGATTTACCGAACTTTAAAAATAAAGAATAATAACTATTTTAGTTCTCACACCAGTCACATGACTGACCTGGAGTTTATTGTTTTAACCTAATCTCTGGGTGCCCCTATTTTGACACGGGCAGCTAGTAGTTTTGGTTTTGCAGATTTATATTCACAGGATCCTGGTTTACAGCTGGAACGATATCCGGAAAGCTTTGTATCCGTATATCTCCTTCTAGTTGTGTATTGTATTATTTTCCGCTGCTATGTATTTAAATGTAATTTAAATCTTTGATATTTCTGTGTAATATTCATTTATACTCTGTATATTCTTGTAATCTGATGCATTGTTGTAATATACAATGAAATGTTCTTCCGTCTACGTTCTGTTGTGGCTTGTTCTCGAACTATCCGCTGCTTTCCTTTACGGGGAAGTTGCGGGTTTTTACAGTTGGTATCAGAACTTTGGTTTACAAAGCTCAGAGAACAAGACACATTAGAACCATACGAAAGAATTCATCAGAAATTGGATTAGTAATATCCAACGAGAATGACTCGTTAGAGATGGGATCAGTAGTATCCTAGAACGATTGTGAAGAGTATATTTTTAAAATGGAAACAAATTTTTGTTTTGAAAATTTAAATCAATTATTCGTATTTGATTATCTATTTATATTGAGTTGGACAGACCAGTATATAAAGATTTTGCGTATACGTCTGATCCACGTGTATTTGAAATTTTAATATACTGAATAGATATAGAATCACATTCTATACACCCGGAGATGGTTCTGATGATTGATCGATCATCATCAGAATTTATGTTCATGTTTTGAAGATGTGATATTTATATATCTCCATTAGACTGGTGTGAGAACCAAAAATTAGATAGGGCCTATTGTTGTGTTTTGGTATCAAAAATTTGATTTTTGTATATGTATCAAAATTATGAATTTCAAAACTAATCAACTAATTGATTGATGTTTGTGTTGTTTGTTTATTTGGTTGATAATTTTGAACCATTATGCCTAATTAAATCAAATATTGAATTATACTGAGAATTGGTCGCATTTTCTTGCATATACATGTACTTACATTGAACAGGTCATAGCAAGGAGGCTAGAGCAGAGAATAAAATTTGTTTGCCCGACAAATAGGTACATGTTTACAATAATTTACTGTTTTGTTTGGGTGATGATGATTTTATGAGCCTATTGGCTAGCCGCTTGGCTAGCCGCTTGGCTTTTTCTTTTTCTTTTTGAGATCAGAAGGCCTGTATGGCAATTTCAGGATTTTCCCGTGGCTCCCGATGCAGGGGAGGTTATGGCGAAAATTTAGGGTGTTAGCCAAATTTTTGAAAAATTTGAAAATTCTCAGAAACTGAAAAGTTGGAGAATGGAAGCCAGATCGAACGTAGAGTTGATTAATCAAACCACTTTCGACTTTGTTCCTTTTCGGGGACGAAAAGTTTTAAGTGGGGGAGATTGTAACAACCCGAAAATCTGGGCCAGTTTAAAATTTTATTTTGGCAATTTTAGCGAATTTTGATGATTTAAAATAGATTATTTTAAATAATATCGACGAGAAAATTGTTTAGAATTGAATTCGACGTATATATTTATATACGTCGTCGTTAGAATATAAATAATTATATATAATTATAAAAGGAATTGAAGATGGCGCGGTAGTTCGATAATTCGATTTCAAACTTCAATTGAATGTACCGGGTGCAAAACAATCCATATTTTAGTGAAACCAAAAACATTAGGATCTAATTGGTGATGTCTTTCCAGCGAATCCGAGAAATCAAAATTTCATAGCGGGAATCAAAAGATATGTCCAGTTGAAAATTCTGAATAGTCGCTATGGAATTCAGGCCCTTAAAAATAGGCATTTTGCAAACGACCTCGGATTTCGACGAAACCACTTTTGTTGGATCCGCAGTGTTAGGTTATTGCTAGATTCCAAATTTCATAATTTTTCGAATTAATATGTGAGCGTGGCAAAGGAAAACGCGTTTGACCAGTTTCAGTTGATTTTAATCGACTGGAAAATGGCCATTTTTCCAACGGTCTCAGAATTCGACGAAACTAGTTTTGTTAGGACCGTATCGTCAATACGAAGCTAGAAAATATTTTTCTGGAATTTTTAAAGTTCGTATGTGACCCCGGTAAATTGAAATACGCGTTCAAATTCAATATATAGAGTTATATGTTGATTTCAACGGAAACTGATCGAAACAGTCAAATCAGCTTACGATACATATCTCATTGTGTTCGGAATGAGGGTAATACGCTATGGACGACAGGCGGTGGGTTTCGTTTCGAGGTCGAAAATAAAAGTTGCTTTTTAGAATTAATTTAATAAATAAAATAATATATATATTTTCCTTTTTAAACCCTCACCCCCCCTTTTTTATTCTTCGATTCATTCTGATAAAAAAAAAAGAAGAAGAGAGAAACGACAAACGATCATCGGCGCCCCTCCACCCATCGTCGACCTCGCCGAGAGCCGCCTCCCTCCGCCAAGTCCCAGCTCCCTCGCTCCTCCACGTGCCCCTCAGTCCTCTCTTCCCCCGCGTGGAACCACCGCAACCCCCCAAATCATCACCCAACCACCACCGCACCTCGTCAGCCACCCCCCTCCTCCACATCGTCGTCGAGGCCACCCCCTCCCTCCCCTTCCGTCTCTCCGTTTCCCCCCCTTTTTTCCCCACCTGCCGACCTCCACCATCGACGAACCCGCACCCAGCGAGCCACTGCACCTCGACGCCGCCACCTCCAACGCGTCCCACCACCTGCGACAGCACAGCAAGCCCTTTTCCCCTTTTTCCGATTCGAACAGCGAAGGTAAGGTTACTTTATTTATTTTAATTTACTCAGAAAATCCGATTCTTACAAATATGATTAGCAAACAAAGATCTGAAACAATTTGATTTTATAAACTGAAATGTTTAGATTTTTAGCATAGTAAAAATTCGATTTTTATATATTGAATAGCATAGTAAAAATTCGATTTTTATATATTGAATAGCATAGTAAAAATTCGATTTTTATATATTGAATAGCATAGTAAAAATTCGATTTTTATATATTGAATAGCATAGTAAGAATTCGATTTTTATATATTGAATAGCATAGTAAAAAATTCTATTTTTATATATGTAGTGGCTACGGGCGAAAGAAAGTGATAAGAGGCGAGAACAGTGAAGATTTCCTGCATTAGAAGTGCCGTGGAGTTAGGATAGCTTTTGGTGAGAATTTCTCACCTTTCAATTTCTTTTTCTAGTTATATATATATACTAGGATGCAGACGGTGCTTAGTAGCACCCGACACAATCGTCCACAGACCATGGACTTGTTTGTTTGGTTGCATAAATTAATTTGATGATTTGGTTTGAATTGAATTGTTTGGTGAAATGAAATTGATTTGATTGATGTGTGAATGACGTGGACCTTCACTAGACCGGGGATAAGGCTAGGCCTCGTCCCGTTTCTAGTATCGTGTCGTTATGCCGCCGAAATTTTCTAAAATGAGTTAGAAAAATAAAAATATCATTTTATTGTGTAAATGAATAATAGAAATTCATGTGTTGGAATAAAATGTTTTATCGTTAAAAATATAATTTTTAACGTGAATATGAATAAATGAATATTTATAAACAAATCGGCCGATTTGTTTTTATACACTAATTTGAATGACATTGATTGGGTCGATAAAATTTTACACATCGCCCAACTGCACAAATAAAATCTGTGTTTGTTGATTTGAAACCCCACACGGGTGTTGGGATGAAATTTGAAGTTCACTCATCCTGATTGATTAAATATGTCGATCGATTGATTGACAGGCTGTTATAAGCGTTAGATATCTATATTTGATGCTTATACAGTGTAGTGCACTTTGGTTGATGGTTGATTATTTTTCAATGCTATTATATACATGTGTTGTATGGAATCCATATAATTAACTTTATATGGTAATTGATTGGGCCTCATTCCAATTTGAAAAATAAAGAATAATATAAAATAAAGGTTCATGTGTTGATAGTACTCATCCGTTGAGGTTAGTCATGTGTTGAACGAAATATTTTAATAATAAAATTTGCATCTTTATCAATATAAAATAAAGGTTCATGTGTTGACAGTACTCATCCGTTGAGGTTAGTCATGTGTTGAACGAAATATTTTAATAATAAAATTTGCATCTTTATCAATATAAAATAAAGGTTCATGTGTTGACAGTACTCATCCGTTGAGATTAGCCATGTGTTGAACGAATAATATTTGAAATAGAATATTTGAAAATAGGAATATATGAAGCCGTGTTGATTAGATTGACGCCATTTTGACGTGAACGATATTTATATCGATTTTATTCAATTTCGAAATGAAATGAATATAAAACAATTTCGAAATGAATTGAATATAAAACAATTTCGAAATGATTTGAATATAAAACAATTTCGAAATGAATTGAATATAAAACAATTTCGAAATGAATTGAATATAAAACCAATTCGAATTGAATTGAAAACGAATTCGAATTGAAAACGAAGTGAAATCAATTCAAATTGAATTGAAATTTGATTTGAATAGAAAACGAATTTGATTTCAATTTGCATATATAACGAATTTGATTTGAATAGAAAACGAATTTGATTTCAATTGAAATATATAACGAATTTGAATCAAATAGAAAACCACTTTGAATTGAATCGAATTGAAAACGAATTCGAATTGAATTTAAAACGAAGTGAAATGAATTCAAATTGAATTGAAACTTGAGTTGAATAGAAATGAATTTTAAACCGAATTTATAAGGAAAGATTCAACTTTGATTTGAATTTGGAATGGAAGTTGAAAAAGTTTTTGAAACGAATTCAAAACTATTTATAAAATTCGTTTTAAATAGAAATCGACGATATATATATTATATATATAATATAATGGCCTTAATAGAACGCGCCGCGCCGCGGCAGTTCGTGAATTTCGACCATTTATTTCAAACGGACATTACGGGAGATCCGACCGTCGGATCCTCCTAAAACCGGAACCGTTGGGTTCGTATCGAAAAGAGCTTTCTAACGAATATTAGAAATTAGAAATCTAACGGTTGGATTTGGAGTTATGTCCAAATCAAATTTGAAAAAGGTCGCTGTAAGTGCAGTTCGATGGCCATTGATGGAAATCGACTGTACGGGCCTTGATAAAATTATTAAGAATAGTAATAATTTGCGTAAAATCATAAGAAATGATTTGAGAAGAATTGGGATGAAAAACTCCATATTTGAAAAGATAAAAATAGATTTTTATCGAAATGAACTAGTTTTGAACTAGAATTATAATTCTATTTATTTTTAAATAAATGAATTGAATTTGAAAAGGGTTTTAAAAATAACCAGAATTTCCAATGATTGCATTAGAGTGGATTTGAATCGAAATTGTCTTCGGAATATTTCGATGTTGGAATTCGTGATTATACAGATGTTGTTATGGAAATTTGAAAGATATATATTTATATCGTTATTTCCAATACGACATTTGTTAGTCGTAGAATTTGATATTGAATATAAGCCGATATATTTTCTATTCAGAGCCTTGTATTGAATATCAAATGTGATTTGGGTTTGTCGTGAATGGTGTCTTCACTAACACTGTTCTTGAACCCAGTTGAGAAAAGATTAAACCTTTTTATTTAGATTTAATGAAGTGTACCAATTAAATAATATTTAATTGGAATTGAATTGATATTGATTTTTGGGTTTATCGTGGACAGTGTTTTAAATAACACTCGTTCTTTAACCTGATAATTAATGAATGTGATTTTGGGTTTATCGTGAACTGTGTTTTAAATGACACTGATTCTTTAACCCAGTTAAAGATTAAAACTAAGTGGAGTTTTAATGAATCTTTAATTAGATTGAAAAGATCGAAAATGGAGTACCACCAGTTTTGCTCCAGGCGATAGTTAAATCTTTAATTAGATTTGAACGTGAAATGGTAATTGAATTTACCGATAACACCGTGGTGTTAGATATGAAGTATAACCAGTTTTACTTCATGGGATGAATAGGTTGGGATTGGGAAATTAAAACAAATGATTACTTCGGTAAGGTTCGCTAATCCCGACTAGTTTGAATTGATATTCAAAAATAGATTAAAGAATAAATTCAAGAAATTTATCTTGGATAAAATTAATGGGAACCTTTCCCTATGAATGTGAAATTTAGAAACTAACTGTCGGTTAGCTAAGCAGAATGGTTTTTTGGATATTGATCTGATGTTGGTTTCGGCCTTCGGGGTTAATATTTGGGGACTTATTCTCTTGATTAATTTACGGTTAGTGACTGATAAATTGGAATGAGGCGTATGTTGTGTTTGTGTAACATTTATCTTTAATATACGCTGGTTGTTCGGAAAGGTCGGGTTTATACCCATTCTGAATAATCAATTCGACGATATGTCGAAGATGAAGACGGTGGTTGAAGAACGGAAGTCTTCACATCGTTGGGATAATTGCTGACGATCCTGATTGGGCTGTACACCCAAGAGGATGGAAATAGTTGGTGGTCGTCTAGACGTACTTGGAGATGGATGGATATGCGAGGAAAGTGCCTCTGGTTTCGTTCAGACCCAGAACGGACTTGTAAATGGATAGTGTGTCTGACGTTGTATTCCTTTATACTGTATTTGGTGATCTCTGCTAAATATATATCTGTTTGGTGGCAGAGAATTTATTCTCTTGCTATACACCCTTCTCTGAGACGTGCGAGCCTAGAGGTTATATATTGGCAGAAACCAGTGGTACAGTATGGACTGACAATGTGGCATGCTGAGTTGCATGGATCAAGGCTTTTGTTGAAAAGCAAAGTCTTGTGGTGGATGATCAAAGCACGGCTTTGTGTGGCGTAGCTTTGTGTAACGTTGATTCGCGAGTATCACACCTGGTATGAACCAAAAACGGGAGACGGACATCAGGGAGGACATGCGTTTCTTTCTAGTTAGGAGTGGCGTCAGTGCTTGAACTGGCTGACGAGTTTGACTCATGTGGATGTTGCTTATTATTGCTTGCTGAAAAGCGAGGCGCCTCGTGATATCGGTTTTGGCCGATGCTTCTGGTCGGCTGACGGGCCAGGCTTACGCCCCAAAGGGCGGGGAAACGCATGTTCAGGCATTTTAACCCACATCGGTGGACCGGCCCTGACGATCCAAGCGCCCACCTGAGTCTGGGTTCTGAGGCTCGGACTAGAGAGTCTCGAATCGGTGAGGATCTTGCCCCTAGCCTCGGTTCATACCATAAATGATAACCCAACTTCCAATACGACATTGCGGTTTTGATTGTAAACTTATATATGGCGACATAGTGGCATGAGACGCTCATGTCGCCTATGATTGATATTTATGATTTGAAGTTGTTTTATACACTATGCACTTATAATAGTATCAAATAATCTGTTTTAAACGTATCAAGCATTCTTTGGCTGTTATAAGGGAAAACCCTATCCCCCGGCTTGCGTTGCATTGTGTGATAGGACCTGGGTCTTATAACAGCTTCATTTTTCTTTATTTAGCATTGCGCTATTTGTTTCATGCACTGGTATTCTTGGGAGGAAACCCGTTCCGTGTTATACGGCGTGGTCCCTTGATTTACCGAACTTTAAAAATAAAGAATAATAACTGTTTTAGTTATCACACCAGTCACATGACTGACCTGGAGTTTATTGTTTTAACCTAAACTCTGGGTGCCCCTATTTTGACACGGGCAGCTAGTAGTTTTGGTTTTGCAGATTTATATTCACAGGATCCTGGTTTACAGCTGGAACGATATCCGGAAAGCTTTGTATCCGTATATCTCCTTCTAGTTGTGTATTGTATTATTTTCCGCTGCTATGTATTTAAATGTAATTTAAATCTTTGATATTTCTGTGTAATATTCATTTATACTCTGTATATTCTTGTAATCTGATGCATTGTTGTAATATACAATGAAATGTTCTTCCGTCTACGTTCTGTTGTGGCTTGTTCTCGAACTATCCGCCGCTTTCCTTTACGGGGAAGTTGCGGGTTTTTACATTACTTGAATTTAAGTATAGTGATTCAAATAAAAGTAAAACGTCAGAAGAAAAAGAATGTCAATGGATCTTGGTAAAGAAGTTATAAATAGAACTGTGGAATGAAGTTAAAGCGAAGAGTTAATGTTTAATATAAATAGTCATAAACAACAGAGATTTCGAAGTATGAATATGGTGTTATAAAACCATATTCCAAATAAAACAAGAAATATGGTTTGAGGGATACTATAAGTAATAAGGAGTTTAGAGTTACGAACTTATATCTGTTCTAAGATAAGAATGTTGTTGATCAAGGTCTGAGAGGTGATTAAAATACCCCAACTTGAATGGCTTCACTATTATCGAGGAATGGTATCAGTTTGTAACGGAAAGAGATGTGAAGATTAGTTATAAAAGGGGATATTGCAGCGTATTGCAAGTTTTTGAACTATAACGATAAAGCCACGTTGTTAAGCAAACTTAAGTGTGATATTTATATAGCACTATTCCCTAGGAAATGGAAATAATTTGGTTTGAAATCCCTTAATTCTAAGTAATAATCAAGAAACAGTGTTTTTCCAAAGAAGCGTAGAAATGTTATATTGGATTGGGAACAAAGATGAATAATTGAGATTTAATACATTTCCCATATTGAATGGAACTCTTCAAGTTGAAATTTGATAAAAACATTTGAATTTATATAATGATATAATATGGCGTTCGACATTGTTTCGGATCATATAAGAAATAATAATTGAATATTGAGTAGAATATGCACATATATAGAATTATATAAGAAATTGGAAAATTAATGTTAATTGAAAAGGACCAATGATTGTTTGATGTTTAGTTGTACATTTGAATGAATGTTTGTTTTTACTTCGATAGTTAAATAACCGACTATCGAAGTGTTTTGACCACCGTTGTCAATACGGAGAGACTGGCTGGATTTATTATCCGAAAACCACTCCTTATAGGCATAAGCGTTGCGAATTAGAATATGTTGAAGATAATTGAAAACGGACTGAAATGCAAGGGTCGTTCTGTTCCCGAATGGTGTTTCCTGTTTGTCTAGTCCCATGACAACTTGTATAGACGAGTGTCTGACAGAGTATACCTAACAAATCACGTATCGTTGATCTCTTAAAGGTATTACGTCTGGTAGCGGAGGAATTCGTTCCTCTTAGCTTTTTATACCCGTGATATTTTTGGAAATCGATTAGTGAAATGACAGATTTGACGATGTGGCATTCAAATTGAATGGTGATCAGATGTTCTAAAGATAGACATAGCCTCTAGCCTCACAACCGGGAAATGACAAAAATCGGGCTGGCAACATGGCAAATTGGGTCATACCCAAGCAGGGTGTATTGTCACCAATGTAGAGAAAATTCATATTTGTTCTTCTTTTTGATTCTGTATCTTCAGATTACGGTTGGATGGCCAACAACCGTGGGTGACAATATATTCGATACACTCATGCTAAATGAGTGGTCAGTCATGTGTGGCCGGGTTGCAGGGCGTTCTTGTTGAACCCATGTGTATCCCCTCTAGAGTACACTGATCGGAAGGTGGTCCCATACCTTGTCTGTTGGAATCCAATCTCCAATAAGCGCCCTACGGTTTATGATTTTATATTATGTATGTGGAGCGTGATATGCAAGCGTTCTGCTATTTGGTTATTTACTTGATTAGACATTATTATAATATCACTGGGTTTTGATATCAAAGTATTTTGGATTATAGTATGGTAAAAACCGTCCTTGTTTATGTGTGGGCTGGTCTTACTATTATCTTTTTGTTTCAAAATGATTTTCAAAGTTAAACAGTATGGTTGGAGTTTACTCACACCAGTCTCATGACTGACCCGGAGTTTATTTTGTTTGTGTTTTTCTTAAACTCTTGGGTGCCCAAATTTATATGGGCAGTCAAGTGTTCAGGCTTTGCAGATTCACTTGGAGGAGCTCAAAGCAGGAAGCTTCACCTCTAGTTATTAGAGATTATTTCCACTGTGATGTCTATGAGTTATATTCTGATATGTTATGTATATACAAATTCAGATTTGTATTTCAAAAGGTTATATAATATATTTTATTCGTTCCGCTGTGAGTTTCGTGTTTACTCTTATTCCGATATTCTCCTTGTTTTTCTATTTTATTAGTTCTATCTTATCTTTCTCATCCTCATATTTCTTTCTATTAAAGATCTGTATTTTCGTGTACTTTGAGTTGAATGTGTAGGATATTAGCCAGCTCAAATTGGTACGGATTTCCGGGCCTCTACACCTAGGAATAGTTTTGTTTATAAATATTATGCTTAAGCTTGGTTAACAACATTACTTTATCGTTATAGTTCAAAAACTTGCAATACGCTGCAATATTCCCTTTTATAACTAATCTCGACATCACTTTCCGTTACAAACTAATACCATCCCTCGATAATAGTGAAGTCGCTCAAGTTGGGGTATTTTATTTACCTCTCAGACCTTGCTCGACAATGTTCTTATCTTAGAACAGATACAAGTCCGTAACTCAAACGCGCATTACTTTTAATGTCAAGGAAACTGTACTTCTTGTTCTATTTGAAACATGGTTTTATAACACCATTTACTTACTTTGAAAAAACTCGGTTGGTTATAGTTATTTACATTAACATTAACATTAACTCTTCGCTTCATTCTCGTTATACAATCATATTTATAAAACCGGTTTAGCCCTTCACGCTCTTGGAAAACATTTCCAAATATTATAAACCCTTATTTTTCCATATTCCCGAAAATATATGTAATTACCGTCTAAAACATTCCCAGTTTCTTTTACATTCGTTATTTCCCCTACTTTTGAAAATATACCTTATCTATTTTGGAAATATTCCCAATTCCCACTATAACCATTTTAATCTGCCAAACGTTTGCTTCTAAAACATTGTTCACTTTAAAACGTGAATATAATTTCTTATAGAAATCTGGTCTCGTTAAATCAATCGAGGCCTGGTTTTATAAATATCATTAGTGGTTATAATTTAATTTATCAAGTTATTTCCAAATTCTACATTGCAATTTCACTTTATAACTCTGTTTTAAAAGTTAACTTCTCCTTACATATAGATTCAGTTTATAACCTATCCTCGATCCCATATTCTATTATAAATTATTGGTTTTTAACCAAGTACCTAATATTTATCAAATACTAAATTATATACTATATATATAATTCCAAAAACGATTACTTTTAAACCATTCAACGTAGATGAATTCCCATTTATAAATCATTATGGATTTATTCTATACGACTCATATTCAAATATCGAAATAAATTTCACCCTTCCCTTTTTAACTTATTTCCCCAATTCCCAAAATCATTTTTAAATATATATATTTCCAAATTATTATTCATAATAATTATCTCATTTTATCTCTAAATATCATTTAAGAATCAAATTACTTATTTAATTAGGATTAAAACAAGTTATGGTATTCCGGCCCAATCCTTATTCAATAATAGATTTTTCCTTTTTAAACTCGAATTTTTTCTGATATATTTTACGGTAATTGAATATTGATTATTTCAGGGCCAGTGTAATCCCACGATCCCCAACAAACAACAATCAATAACAGATTATCTATCACATCATATAAGGCAATATATGGAAACAACAATATAATTATTTAGGGAATCCTGTTGGATTCCTCCAACCTGTTTCCCTGCATCCGCAGACGTTAGTTGACATAAATAACACCAATTTAATACCTATGAAATATAATGGTAAACAACATCAGTATTAAATCGACGGTGTATATAACGGTGTATATTATTTCAACCAAGTAAATCATGCAAACAACCATCGCACACAGTATTCAACCATTAGTTAAAACTATTAAAATATAATTATAATATTTTAAACTGAACAGAGTTAGTAGTTTACTCACCTTGCGTGTTAACCGTTAAATAATGATTTGCGTCAGTAAATTATACCCAGCGCTTTCATTGCCAAAACTGTAGCGTGCTCCAAATCACTCCCCGTTGGTGCCGTTGCATAGTTATTTTCAGAACCGTACCATAAGATTAAAACCCTGACTGATTACTTGCTTCTTCACGGCTTCGCTATTTCACGAACATGGACCACCCTAAATGTGGCGAACACCGAAACAAACTTCACCCCAAAACCTCCTCAGAAATCTCCACGTAGTTGACCTGATTGTCCCTTTGACGCTGACTTTGGCACCCCATGCCAAAATAACTGTTAGCGCCAAGCTTCAGTATATACTTCACGTCATTCCTCCAAAATATACACCCATGTTCCTTCCACGTTTCATGGTTCCTCCCGACATCATCACCAAACTTCTTCCCATGCTGCACACACTCGTTTAACACTCCACTTCCCCATTATCTCAATAGCGCACCCATAGATGCTGCAAACTCTCCACGTTACTAATTTAACACCCCAAATTACCCTATTCTTCCTTATGCAGCTCATAAACAAACCACAAGCTCACTCCCCTGATCCAGAAACCGCTACGTCCATCACATGCGTGTTGCTACTTCCTTCATGAAAACAAACCACTGTCCTTGCCACTAACTCCCTCATTACCGTTTTGACGAGTTCGCGCATCCTGAACAGGACGCATCACCAAACCCTTGTTTTACTGTGTATTTTTCCAATCAAAGGAATGTTGTGTCGAACCCCCTTTGCATGAAAATCGAAACCAAAGTTACCTTGCCATATTATACTTCATGTATTCACCACAACAATCTTAACAATCTTATTGAAAACACCTTCACAAGTCCAAATGCCAACAGCGGCTTCCTCTCCGCCCTTCTTCCAGGTAGTTTTCCTCTAACATGTACACCCCAAAAGCTTTACTCTTCTCTCTCCTCGCAACTCTCCACCTTCGAACTCAGCTTCCATTTCATCTTCGCTACGCTATGAACAGTTTACACTGCGTCCCTCCCATCTGCAGTCCCAGGCTAACTCATGCTCCATTGCCGCTCTCTCTCTTTCTTCTTTGGTTATCTATCTCCTCATCTAATCTTGTGTGTGTGTATATATATATTAGCACCTCGCGTTTTGTTTGAACAAATTTAAGCCCTTGCGTTTCCTTTTTTTATCTTCCCTGGTTTAGTTTTCTGGAGGTTATAGACATGACACATATATATAATGGAAGAGAAATATAAGTGTCGTTTTCAAATGTATAGCGTTAAGGGAAAAAAATTCAACGGTAGGTGAGGGCTGCAGTATGGTGTGCTTGCTTCAGTTGAAAGAAATAGGTAGGTAGGATTTAACACGCGGGCCATTTATACATACTGTTTTGTTGTCTTCTGGTGAAAAACTATTAAAATTTTGGTATGTTTTATGAAATTGAGGTGGATGGTGTATTATGTACGTGAGCATGTCCAAGCTAGTAAATGATAAGTGATAGTATTCGAAAAGATTAATTAGTTTGGTTTAAAGTGGACCGTCACAGACAAAAAAAATATACCGTTATGACCAGCAATGTGCCACGATCCCAAAAATATAATAATATAGACAAGTTCATTTATTTTGTAAAACCCCAAAATGCTGATATCAGGTATAAAATACTCCATATAAAAAGTAGTTTATTTTCCAAAATAAAAATTACAAAAAAATTCTAAAAATTAGATTATAACTATATCTCAAAGGGCTTGTCCAAAATCAAAACAAATATTTAATTATATTAGATAATCCGTTGTGTCTTATAAACGCTCCACGACGACTTTCTGAAAATTTGATTTGGACGTAACTTATAATATATAAGACAAAATCTCGATTTTTCTCTTCCATTAGAAAATTATAGTTTAACAGATTCCAACGTTTCTTGTTTCGAAGAAAACCGATTTATAACGAATCCTATACGGTCGTTTGAAGTTCAAAACATTAATTTACGAACTACCACAACGTTATGAGTTCGTTTATAATTGTATTATAATTAATAGGTTCAATTCTTGTTCTTTAAATAAATTCGTTATTAAGCTCGAATATAAATTCGATTAACTATATTATATTATCCAATTCACAGAATATTGTCAATTCAACCATTTCTGACTATTTCGAAAATTAAATCCATTATTTCACTATTTATATTATTCAAATATACCAAATATTCGAATTCAAACTATTTAGATTATCAAATCGATGTATAAAAATAATTAAATTAATTAATTATTTAACTGCCAAAATTCCGAGATGTTACAAAACCGTATTCGATGAGTCGCCGCCTTTAGTGTCACGCATGATAGAGCCCACCAGCGCTGTCGTAGCCGACTCCACCCTATATCGCTTCCACTTCCTTCAAATCGAAGCCGAGCCATCATTGCTTCTTTCTCCTCTGCTCTAAATAGATAAGTATCCTCTTACGATTAATTTTAATTAAAACATTTTAAATCGGTAATAAACTGAAATAAATGGTTAAATTTTCATTTGATTTTTGGGTTTGTTGCATGTTATTCATAATTACGTTTGTTGTTGTGGCATAAGTTTATACCTTTTATTGCTTGATGCACCAATTTGTTGCTGTGTATCAAGTTGAAAAATGAATATATGTTGCATTTCTAAGTTGTAAACGTGAACCATATGCCACACTATTTATTGGTAGAAACTTGGATGTTGTGTAAACAATTTCCACGTACCCTATTACATTGGGTTCACAGCTTGGTTCACATTTTAAAAACCTGAAACGTTCTATTTTGTTTTATACCTAAAACCATATTTATACTGGTTAGTATTTTTTTATTTGTGTACAAAGGTTAGTATTTTTATAATGGTCATGCTTGAATTTGGTTCATAGTACT
The DNA here is from genome assembly GCA_030737875.1 of Allium sativum. NCBI lineage: Eukaryota > Viridiplantae > Streptophyta > Magnoliopsida > Asparagales > Amaryllidaceae > Allium > Allium sativum. Next base: position 159,796,941 of record CM060912.1, read on the forward strand.
TAACTGTATTTGGTTAAGAGCCTAATATGTTTTTACCATGATAACCTGTGTATGGCCATGCCTTGTCATATATTTTGGATTGAATTTAATAACTATAACATTTAGCATTAGTGTAACACCCCGTAATACTGTAACACTAAGATTCACAAATCAGGGTATAATTAATTTTTAAAAGAAGAATTAAGGGAAACGGGTTGCGCCATTGCGTTCGTATCGAAATTCTGCTAGAGATAGAGTCTGAATTTGCATAAATCGAACTCCGTATGAAGGAGATATGGACGAACGAAGTTAGGCAGAGAAACCGGAAACAGACCGGAATGCACTGGTGGTCCGACCAGTTTATTTTTGGTTAATAGGGGATTTGAGAATAGCTATCGAGTTTGCTTATATCATCTCACGTAGATCGTCTAAATTCGAAGGACGTATTCCTTGGGTGCTTGTCTGATATTGGTCCAGGCCTTTGGGGCTTGTACTTGAGGAATGTCAAGTTCGACTAGGATGGTTTGCGTGAAGGATGAATAGTTGTGGCAGGTACTCTAAAAAGCATGTAGTAACCTTTTGACCCCTATAGTTATGGCATGGCGGATAAGAGGGAGACCTCTAATCATCTTAGTACATATACTTGGTACCGCGATTGACATCTGTTTATTTTGAATTGGAGGTCAGAAACTTCACAATCGTGAAGTTAAATTAGTTAAGATATAGTGGAGTAAAGTTCAAGAAGACTAGATACTAGCATCATACCTTTTTTCTTAAGGGTGCATCCTTGATTCCTTTTTGTAGGAGCTTTACGCATAATTGTTTCTCTCTTTCCAAAGTATATCACCTAGGTCGTATCTTCGATCTTTAGGTAGAAGCCAATGGATGTAAACATGTGTTTGAAACATGTTATGGTTGGTGGTTGCAAGTGGTTGCTAATGGTTGCTCGTGAATGCATATGCATACGTATTAGGCACTAGATCAGTTCGGACGCTTTCATATTGCATTTACGGGAATGTATTTGTTTGTAAGTTGAGCCTGATATGTTATCATATGGATGTTGCATATGGATGAATGGCTATGCACACATGTAGTATTTACATAACTAGGGATGCTTGCATACATGATTGGACGCATGGCACTGACATGATTTGCATTAAGGAGGTCAACTGAATCAGTAGACCGCCTGATTTTGCATTAGATAAAGACATATACACACACTATGCATATGAACATGAAAGCATTAGAAAACTTTTAAGGACAATGGATGCCTGTGATTGAATGGTTGAGTAGATGGGCGATTGGATGGTAGGACACATTCTTCCTAACTTGAAGATTTCGGGGACAAAATCCTTTTAAGTGGGGGAGAATGTAACACCCCGTAATCCTGTAACACTAAGATTCACAAATCAGGGTATAATTAATTTTTAAAAGAAGAATTAAGGGAAACAGGTTGCGCCATTGCGTTCGTCTCGAAATTCTGCTTGAGATAGAGTCCGAGTTTGCATAAATCGGACTCCGTATGAAGGAGATATGGACAAACGAAGTTAGGCAGAGAAACCGGAAACAGACCGGAATGCACTGGCGCACTTGTGAAGTGCGCCCGTACAAAAATGCACCGGCGCACCTGCCAAGTGCACCCATACTAATCCAGCACCGAATTCTGGAGTGTTCTGTGCTGACGTGTCTCCTTTTGAGTTGTTGGATGATGTGTATTCGACCTGTGCGATTCTGATGGCTTCTATGATGATCTATGGGCCCTAAAACACTCTCTACACCTATAAAAGAATGCCTAGACCTAAGGGTTCCTCCACACAAATTCTCTAAGGCATTTACATGCTGCTTCTCTCTACTCTAGCCTCCACCATTAAAATAAATCTAATCCTCCACTAAAATAAGTTATAGTTCTTCTTCTAATTGGAGATTCAAATCAAGAATAAAGCTTCAAGAAGGGAATCAAAAGCTGATTCAATGGTTTCAAGCAACGTCGCACGAATCATAGCAACGCCATCTTTCTTTTCTAATCTAAATCTCTGTAAGTCAGTTATTTTTAGATTTGAACATTTTGTTTTTATTCGTGACATGAAATTAAAGGGATAAAAGACTATGCCTAATCTTTCTACTTGATTCAGTGCTTGTACCTTTGGACCTAATTAAGAACTGTTGTGATTCGATGACCAATAAGACTATGACGGTGAAACTATGGACTTTGGAACCATATGCCTTGGAACTATGAACATTGCCTATGACTATGGACATTGCCTATGACTACGAACATTGCCTATGACTATGGACATTGTCTATGACTACGAACATTGCCTATGACTGTGACTGTGACTATGAGGATTATTTCCTTGACTAAACCTATGCCTTTGATTAGAAAACATAAACTATTACCTATGACATAACAAGGACGTCTGTGATTAAACACCTATGATTCATGACTAGGAAAGTGTTGCTTAAGTTTTGTGATTATGAGATTGGGTCTAAACCCGATTATTTATTCTGCCTGTCCCTGGTTTTCTTTGGTTTTAGACCTTGGGAATTTACCTATTAAGTTAGGTCTACCCATGTTCTTGAACCTACTCTGTCTATTCTTGGTTTTAGACCTTGGGAATTTACCTATTAAGTTAGGTCTACCCATGTTCTTGAACCTACGTCGTTATTCAAAACCATTTTATGCCAGTTGTTATATCTATCCTTTTCATAGCAATCTTTGGTTCATTCCCTATTTGCTACGAATCTAGATTTATCTATAATCTAGATTGAAACACGATTGTACGAATGGTGGGAATGCGATTTGGGGCAAAATATGGAATTTACTAAAACGTAGTTTAACTTGGAAATTGGCATAAATTGGGAACATGTATTATGGCATGTTCATAGAAATGCAAATTGGATAAATTTGACATAAATTATAAGATGTGTAATTTGAATCTTGTATTGACGTGTAAATCTAGTATTTACATGAGTAGTGAACTAGAGTAATAAGTCTAGTTTGACATGAATTAGAATGTTAAATCAGAATTGGATTAGCTAATTTGGCTCGATAAGTATATTGACATAAACTTGAAATTGGCCATAATTGGGAGTAATTGTTAGGATTAGCAAAATCACGGTTAGTGACACTTCATTTGGTATGGTTTACATACCGAAAAGCATAAACATGATATAGAGGGGAAAATGGGCCGTAAGAATAAATGTTGACAATTTACATTAAAAGAGTAATTAGGAAATAAGTAAATTAGGATTAATTTACTTATAGAATTTGTCCTAAATTAGGAAATGTTAATTTAGACAAATTAAAGGTTTGTTAATGACATCTCTTTTAATAATAAACCAGAAAGTTCTAGGGTGACAGAGAGGATAGTGTCTAGGCTTGAGTTTGGAAAATACAAGTTTCCTGCTCTCCCTGGCTATCCATAACTGATCCGACGGACGGGATGGTTACTTTCAAAATCTGATTTGAAAAATAATCAAAACCCTTTGAACTAGAAAACACGAATAGGCCTAACACGAGGTTAGACTGAGTTGCGATGTAAACCTGCCCGGAACCAACCGGCACATCCAGTAATCGCAACAATATATGTCTAATGTGAGTGGACGTGGCTTTTATTTATTTAGCTAAAGCTAGAACAAGAATGCTAGGGTTAAGTTAACTAAGACACTTAACCAACTCAACATGATAACAAGACTGGTAGGTGGGGTTAGGTTCATACACTTAAGCTAGAATGGGAGGGCTAAGTCCATAGGAACACTTAACAAACTTAAGCACAGTTAAGCTAGAACGGAGGGCTAAGTCCACAGGGACACTTAACCAAACTCATGGTAACAAGAGAAGATTTGTAGAGGTTAAGTAACTAAGAAAACACTTAGCCAAATTAACATGTTAACTAGTCTAGAAAGTGGGGTTAAGTAAAGTTAATACACTTAGCCAAATTAACATGTTAACTAGACTAGAGGTTGGGGTTAAGTAAGATTTAATACACTTAGCCAATTTGATATGTTAGCTGGGCTAGACCGTAGGGTTAAGTAAACTTGAACACTTAACCATTATATTTTGATAAAGGAATAGGGGTAAGTCTAAAACATGAAGGGATAATACTTAACCGTTAATAACAGGTTAGTGAAAACAGACGGGCAAGGTTAAGTTAAAAAGGAACACTGAACCAATACAGGGTTAATGGGTAAGGTTAAGTAATAAGAAATACTTAACCAATATAACTTGGTTTGTGATGGGGTTAAGTCAACATGAATTTCTGATAACACTTAACCAGTTTGACAGGATAAATGAAGAGGGTTAAGTCGGCTTGAATTGACTAATGACACTTAACCAATCCAAATTGACGGGAAAGGGAACTAAGTAGTAAAACTTAGTTAAGAAAACAACGATTCTGTAAACTAAGTGGTAAATCTTAGTTAGTAAAACTAAGTAGTAATTCTTAGTATAACACGGGAAGGAGCGAATGTCCGTCTGAGTAAAAAGAAGGCTCCAACGAATTTAGTTACGAAGCCCGAGGCTTCGAGGGGACGTGAGGGTACTCTTGGTATCCCTCTGTGAGGCTGCAGATGATTCTCCTGGGCTCACAGAGGTTAAGGTCTGCGTAGAAGAACCAGGAGTATGCCTTGGTTGCAATACATGGCAACCTAAACACCAGGATGGACCCGCGTGATTCGGCGAGAAGACGGTAGCCCTGTGATAGCAACTCGTCGTCTACCATCCATCTTGAGTCAATCGAGATACGTGAAGCGGAAAGGGGGAGAACTCCAAAAGACCATATACTTGCTATCTAGTTATGGTTGCGGATGGCCATTGGATAGTGGGGCACCGGGGGCCGGCGTATAGTTCTCATTTTACAAGGTATGCCTTTCATTAGTTGAGGGAGGGGTCAAGTGGGACCATAGCCACTGGAATAAAAACAGACCTTAGCATCTGCATCGGCAGATATCTGAAAGCTCCCGACCGAGTTCTGTATTCTTGATTTGCCTTGACACAGGACTCGGGTCGCACATTACAGGACATGTGCATCTAGACAAGCGATAACGATTCGCGATACAGGCGTGGGGAAGTATAGGAACATATACCACTCTAGGTAGTGTGTCCTAGACTTGGGGGCATCGTTCGACAGGTAACATAATTCCTAGTTGAACTAGGTGGCATAAATCCTGAATCCGAGAAGCGTTTAGCGGATAGCGTAAACTCTAGTTAAATCTAGAAAGCACTTGATAGAAAACCCTAGATTTGATCCAGGTAACAAATAATGAATGTATGCCGGAAGGCAATGGAAAATACAGGGATTGGGATCACGTTATCGTTACTAGTGGGACACTAGTTAGGTGGTGCAGAGATATAGAAACCAGTATAACAAGGAAATAATGAAGCGGCGAAAGTATTAGAGCTTATCCAGTTTATCTTAGCATATCTTGTGACTACCTTGTCTAATCTTGTTGACCCTATCGTCATGGTGTAATCTTGTATTCAGTTAATTCATGTCGTTTTGTTTATCCATGTTCACATGCTAGAAGTTACTGAACTTACTCAGGCTTTATATCTGACTCTGTTTTTCTTTCGTCTTCTTTTCTTCCGTTCCCCCCCTCCGGGTAGTAAAGGAGGGAATAGTTTAGCTCAGGTTAAGTTGGACTGCCACTCTTTCCTAGCTTGAAGATTTGTCGAAGTTTTCTTGGATTCTCTCTTCAGATGCTATGGCTGGCTCTTGCTAAAATCGGGGGATATAAATGTTGTTTTTATGCTTCTTTGTTTTGTAAGACAGATGATACTCTGATATTGTAAAGAAACCATTGTACAAACTATTTTATCAATAAAGCAAAGTTTTATTTTCCGCTGTTTAATTTCTGTCTGTCTTGTAATTTATCTGCATCTTTTACCCTAAATGCTCCACAGAACTTAGCGCATTCCCTTTGTGAGTGACACTAATAGATGTGGGGTGTTACACGTGGTATCAGAGCTGAAGGTTACCAGATCAGATAAAATATTTGAAAAATTATTTTTCAAAACGGTTTTTAAAGAAGCATTTTCAAAAGAAAAGTTTTGTTTTAAAGGCATATTCCCCAAAGCCATACGCACTGTCTTCTCTTCCTCTATTCGAATTCTTGTCTCCTTCTTTCTTGAGTCTCTGGGGCTCCTGGCTTTCTGGGAGGTAACCTCATCGAAGGGCAAAGTAGTGTCCGACTTCCATCTATGACCATAGTTGTTTCACTTACGGCCAGTCTTCTTTCAAGCGTATAGGGTTTTCCGGACGATGGAGGCAGTTTTCAAGAGATTTGTCAACATGCTTACACATGGAAGGGGATGAGGAGTTTGGCTAAGGAGCATAACCCTAGGATGAGGAATTCATGGATGTAGATTTAGCTCACGAAGGAAGAAGAAATTATAAAACCTAAGACAAGAGGAAGTATCTTTACTAGGGTATGATAGGGCAAGAACGAGGAACAATATTTTCAGAAGGGCAAGTACATACTTTCACCACCAAGCACACCTAGGAGAAAGGAAGTAAAGTTCTGTTGGAAGAGTTTAGTTTTCTGTCCGTACTCTTTCGGTTTTAGCGCTTCGCAATTGTTCATACCCACTTCCATAGCTGAGTCTCTGCACCATAGCACTTGTATAGTAAAAGGATCCCACTAGAGTCTCAAATCTAATTGGTGGTCCGACCAATTTATTTTTGGTTAATAGGGGATTTGAGAATAGCTACCGAGTTTGCTTATATCATCTCACGTAGATCGTCAAAATTCGAAGGAGGTATTCCTTGGGTGCTTGTCTGATATTGGTCCAGGCCTTTGGGGCTTGTACTTGAGGAATGTCAAGTTCGACTAGGATGGTTTGCGTGAAGGATGAATAGTTGTGGCAGGTACTCTAAAAAGCATGTAGTAACCTTTTGACCCCTATAGTTATGGCATGGCGGATAAGAGGGAGACCTCTAATCATCTTAGTACATATACTTGGTACCGCGATTGACATCTGTTTATTTTGAATTGGAGGTCAGAAACTTCACAATCGTGAAGTTAAATTAGTTAAGATACAGTGGAGTAAAGCTCAAGAAGACTAGATACTAGCATCATACCTTTTTTCTTAAGGGTGCATCCTTGATTCCTTTTTGTAGGAGCTTTACGCATAATTGTTTCTCTCTTTCCAAAGTATATCACCTAGGTTGTATCTTCGATCTTTAGGTAGAAGCCAATGGATGTAAACATGTGTTTGAAACATGTTATGGTTGGTGGTTGCAAGTGGTTGCTAATGGTTGCTCGTGAATGCATATGCATACGTATTAGGCACTAGATCAGTTCGGACGCTTTCATATTGCATTTACAGGAATGTATTTGTTTGTAAGTTGAGCCTGATATGTTATCATATGGATGTTGCATATGGATGAATGGCTATGCACACATGTAGTATTTACATAACTAGGGATGCTTGCATACATGATTGGACGCATGGCACTGACATGATTTGCATTAAGGAGGTCAACTGAATCAGTAGACCGCCTGATTTTGCATTAGATAAAGACATATACACACACTATGCATATGAACATGAAAGCATTAGAAAACTTTTAAGGACAATGGATGCCTGTGATTGAATGGTTGAGTAGATGGGCGATTGGATGGTAGGACACATTCTTCCTAACTTGAAGATTTCGGGGACGAAATCCTTTTAAGTGGGGGAGAATGTAACACCCCGTAATCCTGTAACACTAAGATTCACAAATCAGGGTATAATTAATTTTTAAAAGAAGAATTAAGGGAAACGGGTTGCGCCATTGCGTTCGTCTCGAAATTCTGCTTGAGATAGAGTCCGTGTTTGCATAAATCGGACTCCGTATGAAGGAGATATGGACGAACGAAGTTAGGCAGAGAAACCGGAAACAGACCGAAATGCACTGGCGCACTTGTGAAGTGCGCCCGTACAAAAATGCACTGGCGCACCTGCCAAGTGCGCCCATACTAATCCAACACCGAATTCTGGAGTGTTCTGTGCTGACGTGTCTCCTTTTGAGTTGTTGGATGATGTGTATTCGACCTGTGCGATTCTGATGGCTTCTATGATGATCTAAGGGCCCTAAAACACTCTCTACACCTATAAAAGAATGCCTAGACCTAAGGGTTCCTCCACAAAATTCTCTAAGGCATTTACATGCTGCTTCTCTCTACTCTAGCCTCCACCATTAAAATAATTCTAATCCTCCACTAAAACAAGTTATAGTTCTTCTTCTAATTGGAGATTCAAATCAAGAATAAAGCTTCAAGAAGGGAATCAAAAGCTGATTCAACGGTTTCAAGCAACGTCGCACGAATCATAGCAACGCCATCTTTCTTTTCTAATCTAAATCTCTGTAAGTCAGTTATTTTTAGATTTGAACATTTTGTTTTTATTCGTGACATGAAATTAAAGGGATAAAAGACTATGCCTAATCTTTCTACTTGATTCAGTGCTTGTACCTTTGGACCTAATTAAGAACTGTTGTGATTCGATGACCAATAAGACTGTGACGGTGAAACTATGGACTTTGGAACCATATGCCTTGGAACTATGAACATTGCCTATGACTATGGACATTGCCTATGACTACGAACATTGCCTATGACTATGGACATTGTCTATGACTACGAACATTGCCTATGACAGTGACTGTGACTATGAGGATTATTTCCTTGACTAAACCTATCCCTTTGATTAGAAAACATAAACTATTACCTATGACATAACAAGGACGTCTGTGATTAAAAACCTATGATTCATGACTAGGAAAGTGTTGCTTAAGTTTTGTGATTATGAGATTGGGTCTAAACCCGATTATTTATTCTGCCTGTCCCAGGTTTTGTTTGGTTTTAGACCTTGGGAATTTACCTATTAAGTTAGGTCTACCCATGTTCTTGAACCTACTCTGTCTATTCTTGGTTTTAGACCTTGGGAATTCACCTATTAAGTTAGGTCTACCCATGTTCTTGAACCTAATTGTCTATTCTTGGTTTTAGACCTTGGGAATTTACCTATTAAGTTAGGTCTACCCATGTTCTTGAACCTACGTCGTTATTCAAAACCATTTTATGCCAGTTGTTATATCTATCCTTTTCATAGCAATCTTTGGTTCATTCCCTATTTGCTACGAATCTAGATTTATCTATAATCTAGATTGAAACACGATTGTACGAACGGTGGGAATGCGATTTGGGGCAAAATATGGAATTTACTAAAACGTGGTTTAACTTGGAAATTGGCATAAATTGGGAACATGTATTATGGCATGTTCATAGAAATGCAAATTGGATAAACTTGACATAAATTATAAGATGTGTAATTTGAATCTTGTATTGACGTGTAAATCTAGTATTTACATGAATAGTGAACTAGAGTAATAAGTCTAGTTTGACATGAATTAGAATGTTAAATCAGAATTGGATTAGCTAATTTGGCTCGATAAGTATATTGGCATAAACTTGAAACTGGCCATAATTGGGAGTAATTGTTAGGATTAGCAAAATCACGGTTAGTGACACTTCGTTTGGTATGGTTTACATACCAAAAAGCATAAACATGATATAGAGGGGAAAATGGGCCGTAAGAATAAATGTTGACAATTTACATTAAAAGAGTAATTGGGAAATAAGTAAATTAGGATTAATTTATTTATAGAATTTGTCCTAAATGAGGAAATGTTAATTTAGACAAATTAAAGGTTTGTTAATGACATCTCTTTTAATAATAAACCAGAAAGTTCTAGGGTGACAGAGAGGATAGTGTCTAGGCTTGAGTTTGGAAAATACAAGTTTCCTGCTCTCCCTAGCTATCCCTAACTGATCCGACGGACGGGATGGTTACTTTCAAAACCTGATTTGAAAATTAATCAAAACCCTTTGAACTAGAAAACACGAATAGGCCTAACCCGAGGTTAGACTGAGCTGCGATGTAAACCTGCCCGGAACCAACCGGCACATCCAGTAATCGCAACAATATCTGTCTAATGTGAGTGGTCGTCGCTTTAATTTATTTAGTTAAAGCTTGAACAAGAATGCTAGGGTTAAGTTAACTAAGACACTTAACCAACTCAACATGATAACAAGACTGGTAGGTGGGGTTAGGTTCATACAGTTAAGCTAGAATGGGAGGGCTAAGTCCATAGGAACACTTAACCAACTTAAGCACAGTTAAGCTAGAATAGAGGGCTAAGTCCACAGGGACACTTAACCAAACTCATGGTAACAAGACAAGATTTGTAGAGGTTAAGTAACTAAGAAAACACTTAGCCAAATTAACATGTTAACTAGTCTAGAAAGTGGGGTTAAGTAAAGTTAATACACTTAGCCAAATTAACATGTTAACTAGACTAGAGGTTGGGGTTAAGTAAGATTTAATACACTTAGCCAATTTGATATGTTAGCTGGGCTAGACCGTAGGGTTAAGTAAACTTGAACACTTAACCATCAGATTTTGATAAAGGAATAGGGTTAAGTCTAAAACATGAAGGGATAATACTTAACCGTTAATAACAGGTTAGTTAAAACAGACGGGCAAGGTTAAGTTAAAAAGGAACACTGAACCAATACAGGGTGAATGGGTATGGTTAAGTAATAAGAAATTCTTAACCAATATAACTTGGTTTGTGGTGGGGTTAAGTCAACATGAATTTCTGATAACACTTAACCAGTTTGACAGGATAAATGAAAAGGGTTAAGTCGGCTTGAATTGACTAATGACACTTAACCAATCCAAATTGACGGGAAAGGGAACTAAGTAGTAAACCTTAGTTAAGAAAACAACGATTCTGTAAACTAAGTCGTAAATCTTAGTTAGTAAAACTTAGTAGTAATTCTTAGTATAACACGGGAAGGAGCGAATGTCCGTCTGAGTAAAAAGAAGGCTCCAACGAATTAGGTTACGAAGCCCGAGGCTTCGAGGGGACATGAGGGTACTCTTGGTATCCCTCTATGAGGCTGCAGATGATTCTCCTGGGCTCACAGAGGTTAAGGTCTGCGTAGAAGAACCAGGAGTATGCCTTGGTTGCAATACATGGCAACCTAAAGACCAGGATGGACCCGCGTGATTCGGCGAGAAGACGGTTGCCCTGTGATAGCAACTCGTCGTCTACCATCCTTCTTGAGTCAATCGAGATACGTGAAGCGGAAAGGCGGTGAACTCCAAAAGACCATATACTTGCTATCTAGTTATGGTTGCGGATGGCCATAGGATAGTGGGGCACCGGGGGCCGGCGTATAGTTCTCATTTTACAAGGTATGCCTTTCATTAGTTGAGGGAGGGGTCAAGTGGGACCATAGCCACTGGAATAAAAACAGACCTTAGCATCTGCATCGGCAGATATCTGAAAGCTCCCGACCGAGTTCTGTATTCCTTGATTTGCCCTGACACAAGACTCGGGTCGCACATTACAGGACATGTGCATCTAGACAAGCGATAACGATTCGCGATACAGGCGTGGGGAAGTATAGGAACATATACCACTCTAGGTAGTGTGTCCTAGACTTGGGGGCATCGTTCGACAGGTAGCATAATTCCTAGTTGAACTAGGTGGCATAAATCCTGAATCCGAGAAGCGTTCAGCGGATAGCGTAAACTCTAGTTAAATCTAGAAAGCACTTGATGGAAAACCCTAGATTTGATCCAGGTAACAAATAATGAATGTATGCCGGAAGGCAATGGAAAATATAGGGATTGGGATCACATTATCGTTACTAGTTGGGACACTAGTTAGGTGGTGCAGAGATATAGAAACCAGTATAACAAGGAAATAGCGAAGCGGCGAAAGTGTTAGAGCGTATCCAGTTTATCTTAGCATATCTTGTGACTACCTTGTCTAATCTTGTTGACCCTATCGTCATGGTGTAATCTTGTATTCAGTTAATTCATGTCGTTTTGTTTTTCCATGTTCATATGCTAGAAGTTACTGAACTTACTCAAGCTTTATGTCTGACTCTGTTTTTCTTTCGTCTTCTTTTCTTCCGTTCCCCCCCCCCCCCTCCAGGTAGTAAAGGAGGGAATAGTTTAGCTCAGGTTAAGTTGGACTTCCACTCTTTCCTAGCTTGAAGATTTGTCGAAGTTTGCTTGGATTCTCTCTTCAGATGCTATGGCTGGCTCTTGCTAAATTCGGGGGATATAAATGTTGTTTTTATGCTTCTTTGTTTTGTAAGACAGATGATACTCTGATATTGTAAAGAAACCATTGTACAAACTATTTTATCAATAAAGCAAAGTTTTATTTTCCGCTGTTTAATTTCTGTCTGTCTTGTAATTTATCTGCATCTTTTACCCTAAATGCTCCACAGAACTTAGTGCATTCCCATTGTGAGTGACACTAACAGATGTGGGGTGTTACAATTAGGATATATAAATTATAAAACATTTACAGTTGGCTATATTACCCATATAATTATAATGTTGGGGCTTGTGTGTTGTTAATCACTTATTGCTAAACCTGGATGTGTGCATGTCGCGGTGTATTTTCAGGAACAAGGAAAGTTTGATTACATTGTTGTTGGCATGTGGCAACATGAGAGAAGAAAAAAATAGCATACATTTTATTTATGCATGTTAGGACCAGAGAACTTGCATGTATTTGTGGGAAGGGGAAAATGTTGAGTGCATGTTCCTATAGCAACATGTAGAAAAGTGGAATGTAAGTTGCATGCGCTAGCATTTTGTAGCAGATTGAAAATCATGCATGTGTTTTTTTAGTAGAGTGCATTCATTGTTTGGTGTCCAAATTGGCATGAAATACTAATATTTTTCATTTTGTACATATATGCTCGCTTTGCACAACACAGATTATTTTATATGCGTAGTTGGTTTTTATATTTGCATGTGTATACACAAATGGAACAAACACAGTTTATTTTACAAAGTCAATTAGTGTATGTTGTGTGTGTGTGTATCATGGCTGGTGTGTGCGTGTTAGTGAAGTGTGGGTGTGTGCTTAATCATTCATTTTGTGCCACGCTTTTGTATGCTACTAGAATAAACCCATGCTGCCTTGAATTGTGTGTCATACTTCAGAAAATTAGGTTGTTGTTTGCCTTTAAATGTACTGTTTTGTTTATATTTAGGTTATACTTTTTTGTTGTTATTCATGCACACCTTATGAACTTCATTGCGATAGTTTTATCATGGTTTCCGGTATGCTGGGGCAGTGCACACGTGCACATGTACACGTGTGTACGTGTAGGCTTTCGTGACTGTTTGTCCCTGAAGTAAACTGATGAGCATAGATATTATACTTGATTTTTAACTAATAATACACAAGATCTGTACCTAGTTAAAGCTGATATTGAACAGATACTATACATGTATACTTGGCATTGCATAAGATATATTTGATGTTAGTATTAACCAGTATAATTTTAGTTTTATTAAAGTTAGTTTCCTTGAACAAAGATTAATCCTGACTCGAGTGTTTTTGCGTGGAATGCTCCGGTCAAAAACGAGTGTTGCAGATTTAGAGTTTCAGTTATCAAAGCTTGAAAAACATGAAGACGCGCTCGCTTTGGTTCGTTCATCCGTTTTTGTTAATTTAAAATCTAATGTGCATGTCTGGTAAAATCTTCCGATGTAAAATATAATTGTGTAAACTCTGATATTTTTCATAATAAAATTCCGCTATGAGATATTGTAGTTTATTTTGTGATTTCTATGTCTGGATCTGTTTAAACCCCACAAACTAAATAATAATCTGTCATTTTGAACGGTTTGAGTTGGTTTAATTACCGACATTAAGCGGTCGAAAAGGCAGGTCATTACAGTTGGTATTCGAGCTTTAGTTCGATAAAATCTTAGCTTATTGGGTTTAAAAACTCATTAGAAATAGGGTAGCAATACCCTAAAATGAGTGGAATTATCGCCAGATTTACTCTAAAGAGAGCATTTTGATTAAAAGCATTTTGAAAATATAAATTATTTTATAATATAAAGTATTTTCTATTTTAAATCCTTTCAAAATCACCACTCTTTGAATTCGTTCTCTTCGATAGCTTTCTTTGTTAAATCTTGATCCCATTTGAAATCCATCTTCGGATCGTCGCGGTTTGTCAAGATTATGAGTGTACTGTAAGGGAATTTATAAAATTAGTTATTCACTTATTGAATTTGAATCAAATATTTGGGAAATACTCGTAGTGAGAACAAATGGTTATTGAAATTTAGGAAGTGTTAACTACTAATGTATGGGTGTTGAATGGATGAATAAATTGAAGAATGTTAAATCATTGAGATAAAATAAAAAGTATATATTTCAAATTAAGTTAAGTTGTGGAATAAAATGATTAAGTTATAACTAAAGAGATTGTTTGACTAAACCTTGAGAATTTTGTTTCGGGATACTTTGAAATTGATTTCTAAGGTTTTGGAAAAGGTACTAGTAATATATACAAGTATTTTTCGAATAAAAAGTTTGAAGTGATTTTATGAAATGTCTTCAAAAAGGAAAATATATGAATGGAGAATCCACTTTTGTCGCTAGAAAGTAATTTCAGTGACAATTTCACTTCATTGGAATTTATTCTTGAGTCTCAAAATGGGGGAAACCACTTTGGTAGTGTAATAACCCGAAAATCTGAGCCAATTTAAAAAATTTATTTTGGCGATTTTAATGAATTTTGAATATTTAAAATGAATTATTTTAAATAATAAAGAAGGAAAATATATTTTCGATGAATTTAAAATGAATAAATTTATTTTAATTATATAACGAGCCTGAAATGGCGCGATAGTTTGAAAATTCGATTTCAAATTTCAAATGAATATACAGAATTCGTTTTAATTCGGAATTGAACTAAACCAAAAATATTTGAATCTGTTTAATCATATCTTTCTAAAGGATGTAAAAAAATGATATTTCACTTTATAGAGTGTAAGATATGTCCAGTTTAAAATTCAGAAAAGTCGCTGTGGAATTTATATATTTTTAATATATATATAAAGGCCTTGAAAATTGCCATTTTGCAAACGACCTCTATTTTCGACGAAACCACTTTTGTTGGATCCGAGATGTCAAATTATTTCTAGATTTCAAAATTCATAATTTTTGAAATCAATATGTGAGCGTAGTGCATTTAAACGCGTTTGACCAGTTTCAGTTGATTTTAATCGACTGGAAAATGGCTATTTTTCAAACGATCTCAGAATTTGACGAAATTAGTTTTGTTAGAACCGTATCATCAATACAAAGATAGAAATAATTTTTTTTGGAATTTTCAGAGTTAGTATGTGGCCCTGGTAAATTGAAATGAACATTTAAAATTGAATATACTAATTTATATTTTGATAATGATGGAAACTGTTTGAAACAGTCTAATCAGCTTGCGGGACATATCCCATTGTGTTCGGAATGGGGGTAATTAGCTAGGGACGACAGTCGTTGGGTGTCGTTTAGAGTTTGGATGGAAAGTCAACTCAAATGGAAAACAATAAATTAATAAATATATAAAATAACCACCCCCCTCTTTCTCACTTTCTCTCTCCCCGCTGAAAACATAAATCAGAAAAAAAGGGGAAACCCAAAGACGCAGCCGCCGCCCCCGGCGATCGCCACCCCGTCGCGACCTCCCCAGCCCAACTCCTCCCCCTCCGTCCAAACCCAGGCGTCGATCTTCCCCCTCACCCTCCACTCGAGAACCCCACGCCCAATTCGATCACGCGCAGACCCCAAAACTTCCACCATCTAGAAATCCGCCACACCAGATCCACCGCCCCACCACTGACTTGCCGCCGGCCAAAGCAGCTTCGGCACCCCTCCCTGTGCTTTCTCCGGCCCCTACGACCGATGAAGGTGATTTTTACTTTATTAAATCAGTTTTTAATTTAATTTCTGTTTTTATTATATATAATACATAAGAAAAATCAATTTATATTTAATATAGATACATTGTTATAAGATTTTCAAAGATAGGAAAGTTTGAATTTTTTTTTTTTCAATATGAAAGTTGAATTTTTACAAAAGGAAAAGTTTATATTTTCCAATACGAAAAGATTAGACTTTTAATTATACAAAGATAAGATTTTTAACATGAAAAAGAAATGATTTTTATAAAACAAATAGGTGTGATTTTTAAAAGTAAAAAGAATTGGGTTTTGGAATTAAAAGGATTAGAATTTTAAACGATTGGGAACATTAGGATTTATATGTATAGAAAAGATTATATTTTTAACATTACAAAGATTATATTTTTTACGAAATAAAGATTATATTTTTAGCGATATAAAAATATAAACTTTTTATATATGAAGCGATAGAAAAATACGAAATTTATTTTATATGGATTTGAAATAAAAATATGTTTTTTAATACAAAAACATGGCGAAGATTTCTACATATGAAGAGTCGTGGTGTTTGGTTTAGCTTCTCAGTGAGAACTTCTCACTTTTAAATGTGTTTTCTAGTTAAAATATGTACTAGGATGCAAACGGTGCTTAGCAGCACCCGACACCCGTCGTCCACAGACCATGGACGACTTGTTTGTTTGATTGCGTTTGGATTGATTTGTTTGTGTGAAAATTGATTGTGAGGTGGAATG
This sequence comes from Allium sativum, assembly GCA_030737875.1. Classification (NCBI taxonomy): domain Eukaryota; kingdom Viridiplantae; phylum Streptophyta; class Magnoliopsida; order Asparagales; family Amaryllidaceae; genus Allium; species Allium sativum. Next base: position 159,813,453 of record CM060912.1, read on the forward strand.
GAAAGTAAAAATTCATGTGTTGAATAGAATAAAATTCATGTGTTGAATAGAATAAAATTCATTTGTTGAAATAGAATAAAATTCATGTGTTGAAATAAAATATATATTCATGTGTTGAAATAAAATATAAATTCATGTCTTGAAATTGAATAAAATTCATTTGTTGAATAGAATAAAATTCATGTGTTGAACAGAATAAAATTCATGTTTTGAAATAAAATATATATTCATGTGTTGAAATAAAATATATATTCATGTGTTGAAATAAAATATATATTCATGTGTTGAAGTAAAATAAATATTCATTTACAAATCGAACGATTTGTTTATGTACACCGATTTGACTGATATTGATTAGGACGATAAATTTTACACATGGCCCAACTGCACAAATAAAATATGTGTTTGATTAATTGAAACCCCACACGGGTGTTGGGATGATATAGACGTACACTAATCCCAATTGTTTAGTTGTATGTCGATCGATTGGTTGACAGGCTGTTGTAAGCGTTGATTATTTATATTCAATGCTTGTGCATTTGAGTAGTGCACTCTGGATGATGGATGATTGTTTATCACTATTGATATGTACATGTGTTGTATGGAAATCCATAGGAATGAAATCTATGGTAATTGATTGGGCCTCATTCCAATTTTTGAAATAGAAATATTGGAATAGAAATATTTGAAAAAGAAATATTTGAAAAAGAAATATTTGGAATAGATATTTGGAATAGAAATATTTGAAAAAGAAATATTTGAAATAGAAATATTTGAAAAAGAAATATTTGAAATAGAAATATATATAAAGCCGTGTTGATTGGATATGCGCCATTTTGACGTGAACGGTATTTATATCGATTTTATTCCTTTTTATAATGAATATCGAAAAGGAATTGATTTCAAAAAATAACATTTTGAAAATACTACCATTTGTATATCGATGATGTGGAATATTCAATTTTGATTAGAAATTGAATATGAAGTTGAAATCGTTTCGAAAACGAATTTAAAACGATTAATAAAATACGTTTTAAAAGGAAATCGAAGAAATATATATAATATATACATTACATATATAGAATGGCCGGAATAGAACGCACCGCGGCCGTTCGCGAATTTCGACCATTGACTTCGAACGGACATTATGGGAGATCCGACCGTCGGATTCTCCTAAGGCCGGAACCGTTGGGTTCGTATCAAAAAGAGATTTCTAATGAATATTAGAGATTTGAAATCTAACGGTTGGATTTGGAATTATGTCCAAATCAAATTTGGAAAAGGTCGCTGTAAGTGTAGTTCGATGGCCGTTGATGGAAATCGACTGTACGGGCTTTGATAAAATTATTAAAAATATCAATAATTAGTGTAAAATCATAAGAAATGATTTGGAAAGAATTGGGATGAAAAATTCCATATTCCAAAAGATAAAAATAGATTTTTATCGAAATGAACTAGTTTTGAATTAGAATTATAATCCATTTATTTTTGATATAAATAAATTGGATTTGAAAGGGTTTTAAAAGTAACCAGAATTTCCAATAATTGAATTGGAATGGATTTGAATCGAAATTGTCTTTGGAACATTTCGATGTTGGATTTCGTGATTATACAGATATTGTTATGGAAATTTGAAAGATATATTTATATCGTTATTTCCAATATTATATTTGTTGGTTGTAGAAATTGTTATTGAATATATACCGATATATTTTCTATTCAGAGCCTTGTATTTAATATCAAATGGGAATTGGGTTTATCGTGAACTGTATTTTAACGACATTTGTTCTTTAACCCGATTTACAGTGAAATGTGATTTGGAATTTATAAATCTTTTGTTAAGATTTAAAGGAGGTTTTCCAAAGTAAATTTTCCAATTTAATAAAATAAATTTGAATGGAATGGAATGTGATTTTGGGTTTATCGTGAACCGTGTTTTAAATGACATTGGTTCTTTAACCCAGTTAAAGACAGGATATGGTTTCCCAAGTTAAACAATCATTAATATGATTTTTGGGAAGATTAAAACCAAGTGGATTTTTAATGAATCTTCAATTAGATTGGAATGATCGAGAATGGAGTATCACCAGTTTTGCTCCAAAGCGATAGTTAAATCTTTAATTAGATTTGAACGTGAAATGGTAATTGAATTTACCGATAACACCGTGGTGTTAGATATGAAGTATTACCAGTTTTACTTCATGGGATGAATAGGTTGGGATTGGGAAATTTAAAACAACTTATTACTTCGGTATGTTTTGTTAATCCCGCCTAGTTTGGATAAACCATAATTTGGTTTGAATTGATTTTCAAAGGAAGATTAAAGAATAAATTTAAAGAATTTATCTTTGATAAAATTAATGGGAACCTTTCCCAAAGTATAAGAATATTTGAGTAAAATAATATTCTGAATTGGAATGAGGTGTAGGTTGTGTTTGTGTAACACTTGCTTATTATATACGCGAGTTATTCAGAAAGACCGGGTTTATGCCATTCTGAATAACTGATTCGACAATGTGTCGAGGATAAAGACGGTGGTTGAAGACCGGAGGTCTTCACATCGTTTGGATAATTATTGATGATCTTGATGGGGCTGTACACCCAAGAGGAGGGAATCAGTTGGTGATCGTCCAGACGTACTTGGAGATCGATGGATATGAGAGGTACAAGGTGCCTCCAGTTTCGTTCCGACCCAGAACGAACTTGTAAATGGACTGTGTGTCTGACATTGGATTTTATTCTGTGTGATTGATTTCTATTAAATATATATCTGTTTGGCGGCGGAGAATTTATTCTCTTGCTTAACGCCCTTCTCTGAGACGTACGAGCTCAAAGGTTATATATTGATGGATATCAATCGCATAGAGTGAATTGCCTGTGTGGCATGCCTAAGTGGCAAATGATCAAGGCTTTTGTTGAAAAGCAGAGTCTTGTGGTTAATGATCAAAGCACCTCCTGTGTGGCATAGCTTTGTGTAGCGTTGATTCGCGAGCCTCACACCCTGGTTGTGAACCAGAAACGGGAGAGGACATCAGGGAGGGCATGCGTTTCTTTCTAGCTAGGGTGGTGTTAGTGACCTACCAGCCCTGACATTTATATTATTTTCACCTGTGTGGTTGTTGCTATTGAGAGGCGCCTCGGATAAATCGGTGACTATGTGGAGCCGATGGAGTCATTTGGCTCATTTACGCCCCAAAGGGTAGGGAAACGCAGTGCTTAGGCAATTTAATCCACATCGGTGGACCGGCCCTGACGATCCAAGGGCTTGACTGAGTACTTGTCCTGAGGCTCGGGATAGAGAGTCTCGAATCGGTAGAGGACTATATTTTGCCTCGGTTCACAGATGGAAATCCAATTTCCAATACGTGACAATTGCGTTTTTGATTGTAAACCTATATATGGCGACATAGTGGTATGGGGCACTTATGCCGTCTATGATTGAAATTGTTTTGACACTATGCACTTATAGTAATAATAAAATATGAAATTTCACGTACCAAGCATTATTGGCTATTATAAGGTAAAAACTCTATCCTCCGGCTTGCGTTGCATTGTGTGATGGGACCTGGGTCTTATAATAGCTTCATTGTTCTTTATTTAGCATTGCGCTACTGTTTTATGCACTTGTATTCTTGGAAGGAAACTCGTTCCGTGTTATACCGGCGTGGTCCCTTGATTTACCTAACTTTAAAATAAAGATTAATAACTGTTTTAGTTCGCACACCAGTCACATGACTAACCTGGAGTTTATTATTTTAACCTAAACTCTGGGTGCCCCTATTTTCTGCACGGACAGCTAGTAGTTTTGGTTTTGCAGATTTATATTCACAGGAACATGGTTTACAGCTGGAATGATATCCGGAAAGCTCTGTATCCGTGTATCCCTTTCAGCTGTGTATTGTATTATTTTTCCGCTGCAGTAATGTATTTAAATCTCTGATATTTAATGTGTAATATTTATTCATACTCTGTATATTATTGTATTCTGATGAAATTGTTGTAAAATAAGCAATGAAATGTTCTTCTGTTTGCGTTCCAATGTGGCTTGTTTCCAAAACAATCAGGGGTTTTCGAATGGTCTTGGTCGGTTTAACGATCAATTTGGATCGAGCAAAATTCCTAGTTGTTACATGTGGTATCAGAGCTTTGGTTTATAGAGCTCGGAGAACAAGACACATTAGAACCAAACGGAAGAATTCATCAGATATTGGATTAGTAATATCCAATGAGAATGACTCGTTAGAGATGGGACCAGTAGTATCCTAGAACGAGCGTGAAGAGTATATTTTTAAAATGAAAACAAGTTTTGTTTTGAAAATTTAAATCAATTATTCGTATTTGAATATTTATTTGTATTGATTTGGACAATCCAGTATATAAAGATTTTGCGTATGCGTCTGATCCGCGTGTATTTGAAGTTTTATTATACTGAATAGATATAGGATCGCACTCTAGTCGCCCGGGAATGATTCTGATGATGGGTACCCATCATCAGTGTTGTGTTCGAGTTTCGAAATTGGGATACCTATATAACTGGTGTGAGAACCAAAATTAGATAGGGCTTATTGTTGTGATTTGGCATCAAAAATCTGATTTTTGGACTATGTATCAAAGTTATGAATTTGAAAAGATAATCAACTAATTGATTGCTGATTGTGTTGTTTGATTATTGGTTGATTAATTAAAATTTGAACCATTTAGCCAAATTGTATCAAATAGTGAGTTGTGTTGAAAATTTATCGCATTTGCATGCTTGTACATGTACTTACATTGAACAAGTCATAGCAAGGAGGCTAGACAAGAGGAATAAAATTGTTTGCCCGACAAATAGGTACATGTTTATTGTATTTCTTGGGTTTTTGATGATTTTATGAGCCGATTGGCTAGCCGCTTGGCTGTTTCTTTTCCTTTTTGGATTGGTGAGGGCCATGGGAGGCTGTTTGAAATATCCCGAAGCTCCCGCTGCAGGGGAGGTTATGGCGAAATTTTTCAAAAATTTAGGGTGTTAGCCAAATTTTTGAAAAATTTGAAAATTTCTTAGAAACTGAAAAGTTGAAGAACTTAAGCCGTAAAGAAAATAGTGAAAGTTGAGTTGGTTTGTAAAACAACTTTCGGCTTCGTTCCTTTTCGGGGACGAAAAGTTTTAAGTGGGGGAGATTGTAATAACCCGGAAATCTGAGCCAATTTAAAATTTTATTTTGGCGATTTTAATGAATTTTAAATATTTAAAATGAATTATTGTAAATAATAACAACAGAAAATATATTTTCGACGAAGTTAAAATGAATAAATTTATTTTAATTATATAACGAGCCTAAAATGGCATGGTTGTTTAAAAATTCGATTTCAAATTTCAAATGAATATACAGAATTCGTTTTAATCCGGAATTGAACGAAACCAGAAATATTTGAATCTGTTTAATCATATCTTTCTAACGGATGTAAAAAACTGAGATTTTACTTTAAAGAGTGTAAGATATATCCAGTTTAAAATTCAGAAAAGTCGCTATGGAATTTATATATTTTTTAATATATATAAAGGCCTTGAAAATATCCATTTTACAAACGACCTCTATTTTCGATGAAACCACTTTTGTTGGATCCGGGATGTCAAATTATTGCTAGATTTCAAAATTCATAATTTTTGAAATCAATATGTGAGCGTGGCGCATTTAAACGCATTTGACCAGTTTTAGTTGATTTTAATCGACTGGAAAATGGCTATTTTTCAAACGATCTCAGAATTTGACAAAATTTGTTTTGTTAGAACCGTATCGCCAATACGAAGTTAGAAATATATTTTTTGGAATTTTCAGAGTTAGTATGTGGCCCCGATAAATTGAAATGTACGTTTAAAATTGAATATATTGATTTATATTTTTATTATGATGGAAACTGTTTGAAACAGTCGAATCAACTTATGGGACATATCCTATTATGTTTGGAATGGGGATAATTAGCTAGGGACGACAGTCGTTGGGTGTCGTTTAGAGTTCGGATGGAAAGTCAACTCAAATGGAAAATAATAAATTAATAAATATATAAAATAACCACCCCCCTCTTTCTCACTTTCTCTCTCCTCGCTGAAAACATAAATCAGGAAAAAAGGGAAACCCTAGGACGCAGTCGCCGCCCCCGACGATCGCCACCACGTCGCGGCCTCCCCCAGCACAGCGCCTCCCCCTCCGTCCAACCCCAGGCGTCGATCTTCCCCCTCCTCCTCCACTCGAGAACCCATGCACAATTTGATCCCGCGCAGACCCCAAAACCGCCACCATCTAGAAATCCGCCACACCAGATACACCGCCCCACCACTGACTTGCAGCCGGCCAGAGCAGCTCCGACTCCCCTCCCCGTGCCTTCTCCGACCCCTACGACTGATGAAGGTGATTTTTACTTTATTAAATTAGTTTTTAATTTAATTTCAGTTTTTATTATATATAATACATAAGAAAAATCAATTTTTATTTAATATAGATACATTGTTATAAGATTTTCAAAGATAGGAAAGTTTGAATATATTTTTTTCAATTTGAAAGTTGAATATTTACAAAAGGAAAAGTTTATATTTTCCAATACGAAAAGATTAGACTTTTAATTATACAAAGATAAGATTTTTAACATGAAAGTAAATGATTTTTATAAAACAAAAAGGTGTGGTTTTTAAAGTAAAAAGAATTGGGTTTTGAAATTAAAAAGATTAGAATTTAAAACAATTGGGAAGATTAGGATTTATATGTATAGAAAAGATTATATTTTTAACAATATAAAGATTTTATTTTTTACGATATAAAGATTATATTTTTAGCGATATAAAAATATGAACTTTTTATATATGAAGTGATAGAAAAATATGAACTTTATTTTATATGGATTTGAAATAAAAATATGATTTTTATACAAACTGTATGGAAACAGATTACGTTGAAAACACGACGAAGATTTCAACATATGAAGAGTCGTGGCATTTGGTTTTGCTTCTCGGTGAGAACTTCTCACTTTTAATTTTTTTTTTCTAGTTAAAATATGTACTAGGATGCAGACGGTGCTTAGCAGCACCCGACACCCGTCATCCACAGACTATGGATGACTTGTTCGTTTGATTGCATTTGGATTGATTTGTTTGTGTGAAAATTGATTGTGAGGTGGAATGGAAAGTAAAAATTCATGTGTTGAATAGAATAAAATTCATGTGTTGAATAGAACAAAATTCATGCGTTGAAATAGTATAAAATTCATGTGTTGAAATGAAATATATATTCATGTGTTGAAATAAAATATAAATTCATGTGTTGAAATAGAATAAAATTCATGTGTTGAATAGAATAAAATTCATGTGTTGAATAAAATAAAATTCATGTGTTGAAATAAAATATATATTCATGTGTTGAAATAAAATATATATTCATGTGTTGAAATAAAATATATATTCATGTGTAGAAATAAAATATATATTCATGTGTTGAAGTAAAATAAATATTCATTTACAAATTGAAAGATTTGTTTATGTACACCGATTTGACTGATATTGATTTGGACGATAAATTTTACACATCGCCCAACTGCACAACTAAATATGTGTTTGATTGATTGAAACCCCACACGGGTGTTGGGATGATATTGACGTACACTAATCCCAATTGTTTAGTTGTATGTCGATCGATTGGTTGACAAGATGTTGTAAGCGTTGAATATTTATATTCAATGCTTATGCAGTTGAGTAGTGCACTCTTGTAACGAACTGGGATTTTCGACTCCGAAAATCAAAACCAAACTACCATGTTGACCATTCAGACATCTAACTTTCCAGATCATTAATAGAAAGAAATTAGAGGGTGAGAATAGATAAGATAGAAAATTAGAATAGAAGAAGAACACAATCTGAGTAAACATGAATCTCACAGTGGAACGAATAAAATATAATACATAACATGACTATGCAATAAACAGTGTACATATATACAATATAACATTATCAGAGTACAACACTTACACACAGCGGAAATAACAATAGCTATATAATCCTGAAGCCTCCCGCTTCAAGCTCCTCCAAGTATATCTATAAAGACTTGAACTACTTGACTGCTAGTACAAATTTGGGCACCCAAGAGTTTAGGGAAAACAAAACAAAATAAACTCTGGGTCAATCATGGGACTGGTGTGAGTAAACTCAAGTCATTTGGTTTAACTTTTCAAAATCCTTGTCAAAAGAAAAGATAATCGTAAGACCAATCCACACATAAACACGGACGGTTTTTACCTTACGATAACCCAAAACCGTTTTGGAAATCAATACTTCTCTGATATTATAATAATGTCTAATCACAAGTAATTAACAATCTAGCAGAACGTTTGCATCTCACGTTCCACATATATAGTATACCAATCAAAATCGTTGGCACTTATGGGAGATTGGATTCCGACTATGACAAGGTATGGGACCACTTGTCGATAGTGTATCTCTAGAGACGAATACACTGGGTTCAACAAGAACGTCTTGCAACCCGGCCCACACATGACCGACCACTCATTTCGCTTGAGTGTATCGAATGTATATCACCAACGGTTGGGAGCTACCCACCGTTTCCCGGAAAGGGACAGCATCGAACATAGATATAAGAATGAAATGGATTTTCTCTAGATAGGTGATATACACCCTAATGGGAGCGACCCACTTAGCCATGCTACCTGCCCGATTTCTGTCATTCCCCGGTTGATGAGGCTTAAGGTCAAAACGTATCTTTGACAAATCATACATTTATTTTCTTTGAATGCCACATCGTCATACCCGTCAAATCACAAATTGATTTCCTCAAAAATACCATGGGTATAAAGCTAAGAGAAACGAATTCCTCCACCACCAAACGTAAGTACGTTTGAAGAGATCAACTTACGCGATCCGTTAGATATACTCTGTCAGACATTCGTCCACTCACGTTTGTCCTGGGATTGGACAAACCGAAGGCACTATTCTGTAAACAGGATAGCCCTTGCATAACTCCGTCTTCAATATTTGATTGCAACGCTAACGTCCATACTGAGTGGTTTTCAAATAATATGTCTGATCCCGGTCTCTCCGTATTGACGACGGAAAAATGGTCAAAACTTCGATAGTCGGTGATTTAACTATCAAAGAAAAACTAGTGTGTAAACAACGATATCATTTCCAGATGGAAATTTTATCGATCAATCATCATTCAAAGGTTTATTTCTTTTAATTAAATTATCATTAATTTATCCATTTTCCCTTTCCATATATTCGTAAATTCTTAATTTCTAAATTTAGAAAATATACATCATCAATCATTGGAAAACATTTCCATCTCTGTTTCACGTATCACTGTCATTCCAATATTCTCTCTCATTAACACTTCATTTCCGATGATTAGAAAATATCTCTGATCAATTTGGAAAATGTTTCCAAAATTTATTCATTAAATGTTTAAATAAAACATCACTAAGCCAATTTAAACCATTACACTCATTAACTAAATTCACTTAATCAATCTTCACTATCGAACCTTACCCATCCCTTAGTTAAAAACGAAGTCAATCAAGTTTGGGTATAATTACCTCTCAGACCTTAACTGAACAACATTTCTAACCTCGAAATAGACAAAGTTCACCTTTTAAACCTTTACGACTTCCTTGCGAAACTCTCGGACTCTATTTACGAATCCCCTTCTTTATTTTAAAACATTGATTTTAACTATAGCGTTATAATTCCTTTCTTCTTAAATATCCCACTTCAAAATGTAACTCTTATTCCTTAATTTAACTCAATAACTAAACCACTCATCTATTAATAAATAAGTAAATCTTGATTAAACCGGAAAGCAAATATTACTTTCCCGAATTTCGATATAATCGAATTCAATGTATAATTCTCTTTTTCGAATAATCTCTATTCGATAGCTCCTTTTCGAATAATATATTCGATAACCCTTTTTCGAATGATTTACATTCGATTAACCTCCTTTCGAATAAACTATTTTGAATAACTCCTTTGGATTAACTCATTTGGATTAACTCAGTTTATCTAACTCAATTTATCTAACTCAATTTATTTAACTCCTATTTAATAACTAATATTCGATTAATTTATATTCGAATAACTATGTCTGTTTAAACTTTATTTCGAATGGATAATATTCAATTTAACTCCATTCGCTTGACTCTAGATCGCAGCGATCACAATGGTTACGTCTGATTCCCTCAGGAAACATCCGACCGCCGTAGGCTATCTGCAGCCCTGCGAAATACGCTAGCAGTCGTACGAAATGGCGACTCATCCTAAATAACTATGTTTGACTAACTCTATCTGAAATAACTATATTCGATCAATTCTAATTGAATAACAAATATTCGATTAATTCTAATTCGATTAACTAAGTTCAGTTAACTCTAATTCGATTAATTCTAACTCTAATCGATTAACTCTAACTGATTAACTCCTTTGATTAACTCTTACTGATTAAATCTCAATCGACTAACTGTTCGTCCATATCCAGTTTCACATATCGATGTTGAAATCAACTTTTACTTCTCTATGTAAGTCCTGACTTATATATTCTATTTATCCAATGATAAACATTTCATTTGATTTAAAAAAATATTATTTATAAATTTATCTTCTCAATCTATCGGTCAGAATAGATTCTATTTAAAAACTTTGCTATAAATCCGTAACACGTTATATCCGTGTGCGAAGCACGGGATTAAACCTTTCAAATGTAAACCCTCCTTCGATACGATTCTAGTCACTTTTCAAGTCTTCCCTTTTTTAATATCTATTTATTTATAAAATAAATCCCTTTTTGATGATTCTATTTATTCTATAAAATAATTTCTTTTTATAAAATCTATTGATTTTATAAGTAATTCCTTTGATAATCTAACTAATTTCTTTTTCTATCTGTTTTACAAATATTTCCTCTTTATATTCTATTTATTTCAAATAAATATTCCTTTTCAATTCAATTTGTAAATGGTTTACAAATATTTCTTTCTCAATTCTATCTATTTTATTAACAAATAAACATTCCTTTTCAATCTATTTATTTTCTAAATAAATATTTTCTTTTTATAAAATCTTTTTATAAATATTTCTTTTCAATATAACGTTGAAAATTTCCTTTTTAACATTCCAGTATTCCTTATGGTACTTAACGTACCATATAACAATGATCGGTATCATTCCAACATACAAAATCAACAACAGATTTCATATCACATCATATAACACAATATATGAAAAGCAGTAAAATAAATGTTGAGGAACCCAGTTGGGTCCCTCCGACCAGTTTCCCTGCATCCACAGATGTTAAACAATAAAATTAACATCAATTTCATTTCACTATGAAATATTATGCTAAACAGAGTCAATATTTGATTAACGATTTATATATATATCGTTATCTATATTTTCAATCAACTGACTAGCAGTTCAACCAAACAACCAACAAATAGCAAACAATCATCTTTTATCATTTCTAAAAATATTTTAGAAAAATATAACTGAGAAGAGTTAGTGAGTTTACTCACATTGGCCGGTTTATCGTTAAATAACGATAATTGGTCTTTGATTTGATTTAGGAGTTTAAATTTCACCATAAATCCAAATGAGCCCCAATTCACTCCCGGTCAGTTCCATGGTGTAGCCATCATCCATAGGATCCCAACGGATCTTGTTTCGCTGAATTCTGCTGATGTATGTGAAAGTTATTAATATTACAATGTTTTATATAATTCAAATGTCATTAACTTATTAAAAATCGATTAATTATTAATACCCTAATTAAGCCACTAATCCATGTCATCTTTTCAATACCAGCGCTCCTACTTTTATTCTTCAATAACAGTTCGAACCAGTTCTAATCAATGAACCATGGCCGATTTTATAACTGCATTTTCCACTCCCAAAATTCAAAATCAAACAACCCGTTAGTTACTAATCCCATTTCCCTTAATCTCCCTTGACATTAATCCTTCTTCCTCCACAACACTTTGAACCCCAACTCCGGTATATTCTCCTTCCTAACGCCTGCTTCCACCATTCTCCCGACCACCCCCTTCACGAAAAACAAAACTAACACCTCAGACAAGCTCCTTTTCCCCACCTCCTTCGTCTTGCCACCACGAAATGGAGTTCGAGTTCAGCTAACCAATCCCGTCGCCTGGACCATTCCCACGCTGTACACAGATCCGACACCTTTAGTGTCGTAATCCCCTCAAAATCCATCAATCTGTGCGCCTTTAACCTACGATCAACACTTCAACTTTCGATTCGCCAATTGAAGCCGCCGTCACCAGATAATCGAAACACTAGCTTCTCAGTATACATTTGAGAGCGACAAAATCATGACCGCACCCAACCAAACGAATATATAATTGAAGAGAACTAATTCACGAATGCAAATATATATGTGATATGATTTATAGAAATTTCCATGATTTTATATTGATTTTTGAAGATCGAAAATTCTTTCCTAGAAGGAAGTTATGTGGTGGCTCGCAAAATGGTGAATGAGAATTGTCGACTAGGGTTGGGAGGATTAAGATGTTTATATAGGGTATTTTTATTATTATTTTATTCGATTTGTTTATTTACTTTTATTGAATCGCTACTCACTTATATTGTTTAAAAATCTCTATGATCACATACAACACCCAAAAATCATGAAAATTGGCATGCAGGTACAGTTTGACATTACGGTACCAAAGGAACTGGTTTCGTCGAATTCCGACTCCGTTTGCTTACACAGCGTATTTTTAACCGTCGAAATACTAACTGTTTTTCACTTTAAAAATCCGTATGGCCACACAGTGACTGTAAAAATCACGAAACTTGGAATCTAGCAATAATTTGATGTTGCGGATCCAACAAAATTAGTTTCGTCGAATTCTGAGGTTGTTTGCAAAACTGGCTATTTTTAAACCCTTAAATAACCCCTTTAAATATATAAATATATTTAAAAACATTTAATTTCAATATTTAAAAATAAATATTATCGTATATTCACAACATAATATCATACTGTTACAGTGGGATTTATAATTCGATATTTCAAATCCAATGTTACATCGATATTCGATTTATACTAAAAAATCCATTTTAAAATATAAATAAATCGATATAAATTATAAAGGAATTCCATAGCGACTTTTCTAAAATTTGATTTGGACATATATCTAAATCAACACGATGAAATCCCAATTTTTCTCTTCCATCAAAAAAATATACTTCACCAGCTCCTATCGTTTCTTGTTTCATAGAAATCCGATTTAAAATGGACTCAGCACATTCAGTTGAAGTTCAAATCGCCAAATTACGAACTACAGCGCCATTTCGAGCTCGATTTTGATTATATTATAATTATACGTTCAAACTACCATTCAAATAATATATTCGTTATTCTAATTCAATTCTAAACAGAATTAAATATCAAAGATGATCCAATTCACACTATTTCGTGAATTCCATTGTTTCTGACTATTTCAGAATTTAAATATATTATTATATTATTTATTTTAAATAAATATTCACTATTATTTAATTCTGGTCATTTTAAATAACCAAACCATTATTCAAATAATTAAATAAATTATTTATATTGCTGAAAAATGCGGGTCGTTACAATTCTGGATGATGGATGATTGTTTATCACTATTGATATGTACATGTGCTGTATGTAAATCCATAGGAATAAAATCTATGGTAATTGATTGGGCCTCATTCCAGTTTTTGAAATAGAAACATTGGAATAGAAATATTTGAAAATGAAATATTTGAAAAAGAAATTTTTGGAATAGAAATATTTGAAATAGAAATATTTGAAAAAGAAATATTTGAAATAGAAATATTTGAAAAAGAAATATTTGAAATAGAAATATATATAAAGCCGTGTTGATTGGATATGCGCCATTTTGACGCGAACGGTATTTATATCGATTTTATTCATTTTTATAATGAATATCGAAAAGGAATTGATTTCAAAATATAACATTTTGAAAATATTATCATTTGTATATCGATGATGTGGAATATTCAATTTTGATTAGAAATTGAATATGAAGTTGAAATCGTTTCGAAAACGAATTTAAAACGATTTATAAAATACATTTTAAAAGGAAATCGATGAAATATATAATATATATATTATATATATATATAGAATGGCCGGAATAGAACGCGCCCGGAATAGAACGCGCTGCGTCGCGCCGCGGCCGTTCGCGAATTTCGACCATTGACTTCGAACTGACATTACGGGAGATCCGACCGTCGGATTCTCCTAAAACTGGAACCGTTGGGTTCGTATCGAAAAGAGCTTTCTAATGAATATTATAGATTTGAAATCTAACGGTTGTATTTGGGATTATGTCCAAATCAAATTTGGAAAAGGTCGTTGTAAGTGCAGTTCGATGGCCGTTGATGGAAATCGACTGTACGGGCTTTGATAAAATTATTAAAAATATCAATAATTAGTGTAAAATCATAAGAAATGATTTGGAAAGAATAGGGATGAAAAATTCCATATTTGAAAAGATAAAAATAGATTTTTATCGAAATGAACAGGTTTTGAACTAGAATTATAATCCATTTATTTTTGATATAAATAAATTGGATTTGAAAGGGTTTTAGAAGTAACCAGAATTTCCAATAATTTAATTGGACTGGATTTGAATAAAACTGTCTTTGGAACATTTCGATGTTGGATTTCGTGATTATACGGATATTGTTATGGAAATTTGAAAGATATATTTATATCGTTATTTCCAATATGATATTTTTGGTCGTAGAATTTGATATTGAATATAAGCCGATATATTTTCTATTCAGAGCCTTGTATTTAATATCAAATGGGAATTGAGTTTATGGTGAACTGTATTTTAACGACATTTGTTCTTTAACCCGATTTACAGTGAAATGTGATTTAGAATTTATAAATCTTTTGTTAAGATTTAACGGAGGTTTTCCAAAGTAAAGTTTTCTAACTTAGTAAAATAAATTGGAATGGAATGGAAGGTAGTTTTGGGTTCATCGTGAACCGTGTTTTAAATGACATTGGTTCTTTAACCCAGTTAAAGACAGGATATGGTTTCCCAAGTTAAACAACCATTAATATGATTTTTGGGAAGATTAAAACCAAGTGGAGTTTTAATGAATCTTTAATTAGATTGGAATGATCGAGAATGGAGTATCACCAGTTTTGCTCCAAAGTGATGGTTAAATCTTTAATTAGATTTGAACGTGAAATGGTAATTGAATTTACCAATAACATCGTGGTGTTAGATATGAAGTATTACCAGTTTTACTTCATGGGATGAATAGGCCAGGATTAGGAAATTTTAAACAAATGATTAATTCAGTAAGGTTGGTTAATCCCGCATAGTTTGGATAAACCATAATTTAGTTTGAATTGATATTCAAAAGAAGATTAAAGAATAAATTTAAAAAATTTATCTTTGATAAAATTAATGGGAACTTGTCCCAAAGTATAAGAATATTTGAGTAAAAGAATATTCTGAATTGGAATGAGGCCTAGGTTGTGTTTGTGTAACACTTGTTTATTATATACGTGAGTTATTCAGAAAGACAGGGTTTATCCCATTCTGAATAACTGATTCGATGATGTGTCGAGGATGAAGACGGTGGTCGAAGACCGGAGGTCTTCACATCGTTTGGATAATTACTGATGATCTTGATTGGGCTGTACACCCAAGAGCAGGGAATCAGTTGGTGATCGTCCAGACGTACTTGGAGATCGATGAATATGCGAGGTACAAGGTGCCTCCGGTTTCGATCAGACCCAGAACGAACTTGTAAATGGACTGTGGTCTGACATTGGATTTTATTCTGTGTGATTGATTTCTATTAAATATATATCTGTTTGGCGGCGGAGAATTTATTCTCTTGCTTAACGCCCTTCTCTGAGATGTACGTGCTCAGAGGTTATATATTGATGGATATCAATCGCATAGAGTTAATTGCCTGTGTGGCATGTGTAACGACCCACAATTCCGAACCATTCAAATCGACAATATACCACTCATGTCAGATCTGAATCGCTCAAAAACTGTGAATTGTTATTTTAACTATTGAGGTAAAAGCAAATCAGAACACAGAACCATAGATACAGAAATAGTGTAACTAGCAGCGGAACAAAGTAGTACATAGGTTCATACACGATACATGATACATATAAGTACATAATGAGTCATAAGCTCATACAAAATAGAGTACATATAGATAACTAGTAGTAACCTGGATAACTTAGATAACTAGAAGCTGATAACTGCAGATGGTCCAAAAGATGCAAATCTCCCAAATGTGTCACGAACAACTGAGGTGCTCAAGCTGACCCAAGCATAAAGTCAAAGAAATAATACACTCGAGTCAGGACTAATAGTCTTATATAAGTGAATCAGCACAAATGACATGTTCATAAAAATGTACAGTAACTTAAAGGATGTTGGGATTTCCATCCTCTAAGGATCTGTGAAACTAATACATATAATACTACGCTATTATGATAATGTCTATTTAGTAAAGTATAAATAATGAAAATAGCGTAAGCGGGATGACATTTTTACCCTTACGCCGTTTATAATACCGTATTCTATACAGTACAGTAAACCCAACCTAACACGGATGGCATCAGAAGGCACTCCATATGTATGATACAGATAAAAATCGTATGGGACTCACTAGGGTAAATGACATGGCACTCGAGGAAATACCAGGGTAGGATTCTACCAATTGCACTCCCGGACCGGTGGTAACGCATAACAGCCACTACCACACATCACGGAACACATTCCCAAATCAAAAGGGGTACTGAAACGACCCGAAATCCCCCTTATGGGAAATCACGGATAGAGTCGAGAATGACACATAAAAGAACGCAGACGGAAGAACATTTCATTGTATATAACAACAATTCCATCAGAATACAAGAATATACAGAGTATAAATAAATATTACACAACAAAAGAAAAAAAAATCAGAGATTACAATTCATTACACAGCAGCGGAAAATAATACAAAATACAACTGAAGAAGATACATGGATACAAAGCTTTCCGGATATCGTTCCAGCTGTGAACCAGGTTCCTGTGAATATAAATCCGCAAAACCCAAAACTACTAGCTGCCCGTGTCAAAATAAGGGCACCCAGAGTTTAGGTTAAAGCAATAAACTCCAGGTCAGTCATGGGACTGGTGTGAGAACTAAAACAGTTATTAATCTTTATTTTAAAGTTAGGTAAATCAAGGGACCACGCCGTATAACACGGAACGGGTTTCCTCCCATGAACACCAGTGCATAAAACAACAACACAATGCTAAATAAAGAAAAATGAAGCTATTATAAGACCCAGGTCCCATCACACAATGCAACACAAACCAGAGGATAAGGTTTTCCCTTATAATAGCCAAAGCATGCTTGATATGTTTAAAACAAATCATTTGATACTATAATAGGTGTATAGTGTCAAAACAACTTCAAATATAAATGTATCAATCCTAGACATCATGGGTACCATATATCATGTCTCCATACTAGGCTCTACAATCAAAACCGCAAAGTCACGTATTTGGAAATTGGATTTCCATCTATGAACCGAGGCCAGGGATCGTCCTCTACCGATTCGAGACAATCTAGCCTACCATGTCTCAAGCAAGTACTCAGTCAAGCCTTGGATCGTCAGGGCCGGCCCACTCGATGTGGATTAAACTTAAACCCTGGACAATACGTTTCCCCGCCCTATGGGGAGCAAATGAGCCAATGAATGACTCCATTGGCTTCTCGTAGTCACCGATATATCCGAGGCGCCTCGCAACAGCAACAACCACATAAGTCGAACTCGTCAAGGCGTGTAAAACCACTGACGCCACTTCTAGCTAGAAAGAAACGCATGTCCTCCCTGATGTCCTCTCCCGTTTCTGGTTCACAACCGGGGTGTGAGGCTCGCGAATCAATGTTACACAGAGCTATGCCACACAGGCTGTGCTTTGATCATCCACCACAAGACTTTGCTTTTCAACAGAAGCCTCGATCAATTGCCACTTAGGCATGCCACACAGGCAATTCAGTCCATGCGATTGATATCCATCGATATATAACCCCTGAGCTCGTACGTCTCAGAGAAGAGCGTTAAGAAAGAGAATAAATTCTCCGCTGCCAAACAGATATATATTTAATAGAAATCAATCACACAGACTAAAATCCAATGTCAGACACACAGTCCATTTACAAGTTCGTTCTGGGTCTGAACGAAACCGGAGGCACCTAGTGCCCTGCATATCCATCGATCTCCAAGTATGTCTGGACGATCACCAACTGATTCCCTCCTATTGGGTGTATGGCCCAATCAAGATCATCAGTAATTATCCAAATGACATGAAGACCTCCAGTCTTCAACCACCGTCTTCATCTTCGACACCATGTCGAATCAGTTATTCAGAATGGGATAAACCCGGTCTTTCTGAATAACTCGCGTATATAATAAACAAGTGTTACACAAACACAACATACGCCTCATTCCAATTCAGAATATACTTTTGTTCAAATATTCTTTTACTTTGGGAAAGGTTCCCATAAATTTTATCAAAGATAAATTCTTTGAATTTATCCTTTAATCTCCTTTGAATATCAATTCAAACTAGTCGGGATTAGCGAACCACACCGAAGTAATCATTTATTTTAATTTCCCAATCCGAACCTATTCATCCCATGAAGTAAAACTGGTAATACTTCATATCTAACACCACGGTGTTATCGGTAAATTCAATTACCATTTCACGTTCAAATCTAATTAAAGATTTAACTACCGCCTGGAGCAAAACTGGTGATACTCCATTCTCGATCTTTTCAATCGAATTAAAGATTCATTAAAACTCCACTTAGTTTTAATCTTTAACTGGGTTAAAGAATCGGTGTCATTTAAAACATGGTTCATGATAAACCCAAAATCACGTTCCATTAATTACCGGGTTAAAGAACAAGTGTTATTTAAAACACTGATCACGATAAACCCAAAAATCAATACCAATTCAATTCCAATTAAATATTTTTTAATTGGTACACTTCATTAAATCTAAATGAAAAGATTTAATCTTTTTCTCAACTGGGCTTAAGAACAGTGTTAGTGAAGACACCATTCACGACAAACCCAAATCACATTTGATATTAAATACAAGGCTCTAAATAGAAAATATATCGGCTTATATTCAATATCAAATTCTATGACCAACAAATATCGTATTGGAAATAAAGATATGTATATATATATATATATATTTCAAATTTCCATAACAACATCTGTATAATCACTAAACCCAACATCGAAATATTCCAAAGACAATTTCGATTCAAATCCATTCCAATTCAATATTGGAAATTCTGGTTACTTTTAAAACCATTTCAAATTCAATTTATTTATTTTAAAAATAAATAAATTATTATTCTAGTTCAAAACTATTTTGATTTCGACAAAAAATCTATTTTATCTTTTCATATATGGAGTTTTCCATCCCAATTTTTCAAAAATCATTTCTTATGATTTTACACAAATTATTGATATTTTTAATAATTTTATCAAGGCCTGTACAGTCGATTCCCATCAACAGCCATCGAACTGCACTTACAGCAACCTTTTTCAAATTTGATTTGGACATAATTCCAAATCCAACCGTTAGATTTCTAATTTCTAATATTCGTGAGAAAGCTCTTTTTGATATGAACCCAACGGTTCCGGTTTTAGGAGAATCCACGGTCGGATCTCCCGCAATATCCATTCGAAGTCAATGGTCGAAATTCACGAACTACCGCGGCGCGGCGCGTTCTATTCAGGCCATTATATATATACATATATATATATATATATATATATATTATATTTCGTCGATTTCCTTTTAAAACGTATTTTATAAATCGTTTTAAATTCGTTTTCGAAACGATTTCAACTTCATTTCAAATACAAATCAAAATTGAAATTTTCCTCATAAATTCGTTTTAAATTCATTTCAAATTGATTTTAATTCAAATTCAATTCTATTCAATTTCAATTTGAATTCAATTCTATTCAATTTCAATTCGAATTCAATTCTATTCAATTTGAATTCTATTTGAATTTCAAATCATTTCAGTTTATTTCGAATTTCAAATCACTTTAATATTCATTTCAATTTGAATAACATCGATATGAATATCGTTCATGTCAAAATGGCGCAAATCTAATCAACACGCCTTCATATAATTCTATTTTCAAATATTTCTATTTCAAATATTTCTTTTTCAAATATTTCTTTTTCAAATATTTCTATTTCAAATATTTCTATTCAAAACTGGAATGAGGCCCAATCAATTACCATATAATGTTAATTATATGGATTTTCTACAACACATGTATAAAAATAACAACGATAAATAATCAACCATCATCCAGAGTGCATTCTACACTGTATGAGCATCAAATATAAATATTTAACACTTATGACAGTCTGTCTATCAATCGATCGACATACAACTAATTATTGGGATTAGTGTATGTCATATATCATCCCAATACCCGTGTGGGGTTTTCAAACAATCAGATACAGATTTTATTTGTGTAGTTGGGCGATGTGTAAAATTTATCGTCCCAAACAATATCTGTCAAAGGTGTGTATATAAACAAATAGTTCGATTTGTTTATAACTATTTATTTCATTCTAAATACACGTTCAAAATTCTATTTTCAACTATAAAATATTTTAACTATATAAATATTTTATTTTCATTTCACATCACATCACACAATCAACTACATATCAAAATCAAACAAACAAGCATACAAGCCGTCCATGGTCTGTGGACGACGGGTGTCGGGTGCTACTAAACACCGTCTGCATCCTAGTATATATTTTAGCTAGCAAATTAAATTAAAAGTGAGAAGTTCTCACCGAGGGTTCCACTCCGCCGTGCTTCGCTTTTGAACTGCTGAATCATCTAGATCGGTTGAAATTCTACCACAGTCCTTGTCCCGCTGTTCATAATAAAAATTATATTTTTATCACTTTATTTCAATAAATAACAATCATATTTTTATTTCTACTTCATATATTTTTACAACGGTTCTTTCTATATAAAAATTATATTTTTATATTTCTATTTCTTATATAAAGAACGAATTTTTATTTCACCTCTATTAAAATCACATTTTTATTTCGACATATATATAACAAAAATCAGATTTTTATTTCGCTACATATGTAAAGATCAAATTTTTTACTATCTATATAATATAAAAATCGTATTTTTAATATCTATATCATATAAAAATCATATTTTTAATCTTCACAACATGTAAAAAAAAATATCGCCTTTGTTGTAAAAAAAATCTGATTCTTCTTCTAAATAAAAATCTGAACTTTATAACTGAATAAAAACAATATTGAAGGCCTTTAAAACTTACAGTGATGGGGATTTGTTGCGCTTAGGTGAACAGAGGCTCTTCGGAGCTGGCGGTTTCAGATCAGGGCACGGGGTACGACGCTGTGGGGATGGATGGCTGCTCCGATGGTTTTGGGTTCGCGGTGGGGGTTTCTGTGCGGATTGAGGGGAGGAAGGGGGAAGCAGGGGGGTCGCGGAAGTCGAGATCGGCTGGGGGGGTCTGGTGGTGCGGCGTCATGGGGAGGTGCGGTGGGCGGATGGGGCTATAGTGGAGGAGGATGGAGGGAGCGGCGGTGGCGCGAGGTCCGGGTGGAGGAGCGATCAACGGGATGCTTTTTTTTCCCCTATTTTTCTGAAATCGATCGAGAATGATAAGGGGGGGCTGAGAGTAAATAAGGAGGAGAGAGGGGTATTTTATTTTTAATTAATTTATTTATTTTCAAAAAGCAACTTTTATTTTCGAACTCGAAATCGAACCCCCCGCCTATCGTCCATAGCTAATTACCCCCATTCCAAACACAATGGGATATGTATCGTAAGCTGATTCGATCGTTTCGATCAGTTTTCGTCAAAATCAACATATAACTCTATATATTGAATTTGAACGCGCATTTCAATTTACTGAGCCCACATACGAACTCTAAAAATTCCCGAAAAATATTTTCTAGCTTCGTATTGACGATACAGTCCTAACAAAACTAATTTCGTCAAATTCTGAGACCGTTTAAAAAATGGCCATTTTCCAATCGATTAAAATCAACTAAAACTAGTCAAACGCGTTTTCCTTTGCCACGCTCACATATTGATTCGAAAAATTACGAATTTTGGAATCTAGCAATAACTTGACATCACGGATCCAACAAAAGTGGTTTCGTCGAAATCCGAGGTCGTTTGCAAAATTTCCATTTTTAAGGGCCAGAATTCCATAACGACTATTCTGAATTTTCAACTGGGCATATCTTTTGATTCCCGCTATGAAATTTCGATTTTTCGGATTCATTGGAAAGATATTCTCAAATAGATTCTAATACTTTTGGTTTTGCTAAAATCCGGTTTATTTTGCACCCCGGTATGTTCAATTGAAATTTGGAATCGAATTATCGAACTATCGCGCCATTTTCAATTCCTTTTATAATTATAAATAAAATATTTATATTCTAACGACGATCTATATAAATATATACGTTCGAATCTTATTCAAAATAAATTTCTCGTCGATATTATTTAAAATAATTCATTTTAAATAATCAAAATTCGCTAAAATTGCCAAAATAAAAATTTTAAATTGGCTCAGATTTCCGGGTTATTACAATCTCCCCCACTTAAAACTTTTCGTCCCCGAAAAGGAACGTAGCCGAAAGTTGTTTCACAAATCAACTCAACTTTCACTATTTTCGTTACGGCTTAAGTTCTTCAACTTTTCAGTTTCTAAGAACTTTTCAAATTTTTCAAAAATTTGGCTAACATCCTAAATTTTCGAAAAATTTCGCCATAACCTCCCCTGCATCGGGGACTTCGGGATATTTCATATAGCCTCCCATGGCCTTCTTCAATCCAAAAGAAAAAGAAAAATCCAATCGGCTCAAAAAATCATCATCACTAAAACAAAACAGTAAATTATGGTAAACATGTACCTATTTGTCGGGCAAACAATTTTATTCTTCTGCTCTAGCCTCCTTGCTATGACCTGTTCAGTGTATGTACATGTATATGCATGCAAGTGCGACAAATTTTCAATACAACTCACTATTTGATCAATTTGGCTATATGGTTTAACCTTTAATTAATCAAACAATAATCCAACACAATCAGCAATCAATTAGTTGATTATCATTTCGAATTCATAACTTTGATATATAGTCAAAAAATCAGATTTTTGATGCCAAATCACAACAATAGGCCCTATATAATTTTGGTTCTCACACCAGTCAATTGGAAGTATATAAATATCACACCTTCGAAACTTGAACACTAATTCTGATGATGTAGCTACAATCATCAGAATCATCTCCGGGCGAGTAGAGTGTGACTTATATCTATCCAGTATATTAAAACTTCGAATACACGCGGATCAGACGTATATGCAAAATCTATATATACTGGATTGTCCACATCAATACAAATAAATAATAAAATATGAATTAAAACAATTTAAATTTCAAAACAATTTTTTTTTTCAATTTTATTTTTCAAAACACTACTCTTCACACTCGTTCTAGGATACTACCGATCCCATCTCTAACGAGTCATTCCCGTTGGATATTACTAATCCAGTTTCTGATGAATTCTTTCATATGGTTCTAACGTGTCTTGTTCTCTGAGCTTTGTAAACCAAAGCTCTGATACCAAATTGAAACGACCCGAAATCCCCCTTACGGGAAATCATGGATAGAGTCGAGAACGACACACAAAAGAACGCAGACGGAAGAACATTTCATTGTATATAACAACAATTCCATCAGAATACAAGAATATACAGAGTATAAATAAATATTACACAACAGAAAAAAATTAGAGATTACAATTCATTACATAGCAGCGGAAAATAATACAAAATACAACTGAAGAAGATACACGGATACAAAGCTTTCCGGATATCGTTCCAGCTGTAAACCAGGTTCCTATGAATATAAATCTGCAAAACCCAAAACTACTAGCTGCCCATGTCAAAATAAGGGCACCCAGAGTTTAGGTTAAAACAATAAACTCCAGGTCAGTCATGGGACTGGTGTGAGAACAAAAACAGTTATTAATCTTTATTTTAAAGTTAGGTAAATCAAGGGACCACGCCGTATAACATGGAACGGGTTTCCTCCCAAGAACACCAGTGCATAAAACAACAACGCAATGCTAAATAAAGAAAAATGAAGCTATTATAAGACCCAGGTCCCATCACACAATGCAACACAAACGAGAGGATAGGGTTTTCCCTTATAATAGCCAAAGCATGCTTGATACATTTAAAACAAATCATTTGATACTATAATAGGTGTATTGTGTCAAAACAACTTCAAATATAAATGTATCAATCCTAGATGGCATGGGAACCATATATCATGTCGCCATACTAGGCTCTACAATTAAAACCGCAAAGTCACGTATTTGGAAATTGGATTTCCATCTATGAACTGAGGCCAGGGATCGTCCTCTACCGATTCGAGACAATCTAGCCTACCATGTCTCAGGCAAGTACTCAGTCAAGCCTTGGATCGTCAGGGCCGGTCCACTCGATGTGGATTAAACTTAAACCCTGGACAATACGTTTCCCCGCCCTATGGGGCGCAAATGAGCCAACGAATGACTCCATCGGCTTCACATAGTCACCGATATATCCAAGGCGCCTCGCAACAGCAACAACCACATAAGTCGAACTCGTCAGGGCGTGTAAAACCACTGACGCCACTTCTAGCTAGAAAGAAACGCATGTCCTCCCTGATGTCCTCTCCCGTTTCTGGTTCACAACCGGGGTGTGAGGCTCGCGAATCAACGTAACACAAAGCTATGCCACACAGGCTGTGCTTTGATCATCCACCACAAGACTTTGCTTTTCAACAGAAGCCTCGATCAATTGCCACTTAGGCATGCCACACAGGCAATTCACTCCATGCGATTGATATCCATCGATATATAACCCCTGAGCTCGTACGTCTTAGAGAAGGGCGTTAAGCAAGCGAATAAATTCTCCGCCGCCAAACAGATATATATTTAATAGAAATCAATCACACAGACTAAAATCCAATGTCAGACACACAGTCCATTTTCAAGTTCGTTCTGGGTCTGAACGAAACCGGAGGCACCTAGTACCCCGCATATCCATCGATCTCCAAGTACGTCTGGACGATCACCAACTGATTCCCTCCTATTGGGTGTACGGCCCAATCAAGATCATCAGTAATTATCCAAACGACGTGAAGACCTCCGGTCTTGAACCACCGTCTTCATCTTCGACACCACGTCGAATCAGTTATTCAGAATGGGATAAACCCGGTCTTTCTGAATAACTCGCGTATATAATAAACAAGTGTTACACAAACACAGCATATGCCTCATTCCAATTTAGAATATCTTTTTGTTCAAATATTCTTATACTTTGGGAAAGGTTCCCATAAATTTTATCAAAGATAAATTCTTTAAATTTATCCTTTAATCTCCTTTGAATATCAGTTCAAACTAGTCGGGATTAGCGAACCACACCGAAGTAATCATTTATTTTAATTTCCCAATCCCGACCTATTCATCCCATGAAGTAAAACTAGTAATACTTCATATCTAACACCATAGTGTTATAGGTAAATTCAATTACCATTTCACGTTCAAATCTAATTAAAGATTTAACTACCGCCTGGAGCAAAACCGGTGATACTCCATTCTCGATCTTTTCAATCTAATTAAAGATTCATTAAAACTCCACTTAGTTTTAATCTTTAACTGGGTTAAAGAATCAGTGTCATTTAAAACACGGTTCATGATAAACCCAAAATCACGTTCCATTAATTATCGGTTTAAAGAATAAGTGTTATTTAAAACACTGTTCACGATAAACCCAAAAATCAATACCAATTCAATTCCAATTAAATATTGTTTAATTGGTACACTTCATTAAATCTAAATGAAAAGATTTAATCTTTTTCTCAACTGGGCTTAAGAACACTGTTAATGAAGACTCCATTCACGACAAACCCAAATCACATTTGATATTAAATACAAGGCTCTGAATAGAAAATATATCGGCTTATATTCAATATCAAATTCTATGACCAACAAATATCGTATTGGAAATAACGATATGTATATATATATCTTTCTAATTTCCATAACAACATCTGTATAATCACTAAACCCAACATCGAAATATTCCAAAGACAATTTCGATTCAAATCCATTCCAATTCAATATTGGAAATTCTGGTTACTTTTAAAACCATTTCAAAATCAATTTATTTATTTTAAAAATAAATAAATTATTATTCTAGTTCAAAACTATTTCATTTCGACAGAAAATCTATTTTATCTTTTCAAATATGGAGTTTTCCATCCCATTTTTTCACAAATCATTTCTTATGATTTTACGCAAATTATTGATATTTTTAATAATTTTATCAAGGCCTGTACAGACGATTCCCATCAACGGCCATCGAACTGCACTTACAGCGACCTTTTTCAAATTTGATTTGGACATAATTCCAAATCCAACCATTAGATTTCTAATTTCTAATATTTGTTAGAAAGCTCTTTTCGATACGAACCCAACGGTTCCGGTTTTAGGAGAATCCGACGGTCGGATCTCCCGCAATTTCCATTCGAAGTCAATGGTCGAAATTCACGAACTACCGCGGTGTGGCGCGTTCTATTCAGGCCATTATATATTATATATATATATATATATTATATATTTCGTCGATTTCCTTTTAAAACGTATTTTATAAATCGTTTTAAATTCGTTTTCGAAACGATTTCAACTTCATTTCAAATTTAAATCAAAATTGAATTTTTCCTCATAAATTCGTTTTAAATTCATTTCAAATTGATTTTAATTCAAATTCAATTCTATTTAATTTCAATTCAAATTCAATTCTATTCAATTTCAATTCGAACTCAATTCTATTCAATTTCAATTCGAATTCAATTCTATTCAATTTAAATTCTATTCGAATTTCAAATCATTTCAGTTTATTTCAAATTTCAAATAACTTTAATATTCATTTCAATTTGAATAATATCGATATGAATATCGTTCACGTCAAAATGGCGCAAATCTAATCAACACGCCTTCATATAATTCTATTTTCAAATATTTCTATTTCAAATATTTCTTTTTCCAATATTTCTTTTTCAAATATTTCTGTTTCAAATATTTCTTTTCAAAACTGGAATGATGCCCAATCAATTACTATATAATGTTAATTATATGGATTTTCTACAACACATGTATAAAATAACAACGATAAATAATCAACCATCATCCAGAGTGCATTCTACACTGTATGAGCATCAAATATAAATATTTAACGCTTATGACAGTCTGTCAATCAATCGATCGACATACAACTAATTATTGGGATTAGTGTATGTCATATATCATCCCAATACCCGTGTGGGGTTTTCAAAATATCAAACACATATTTTATTTGTGTAGTTGGGCGATGTGTAAAATTTATCGTCCCAAACAATATCTGTCAAAGGTGTGTATATAAACAAATCGTTCGATTTATTTATAACTATTTATTTCATTCTAAATGCACGTTAAAAATTCTATTTTCAACTATAAAATATTTTAACTATATAAATATTTTATTTTCATTTCACATCACATCACACAATCAACTACACATCAAAATCAAACAAACAAGCATACAAGTCGTCCATGGTCTGTGGACGACGGGTGTCGGGTGCTACTAAACACCGTCTGCATCCTAGTATATATTTTAGCTAGAAAATTAAATTAAAAGTGAGAAGTTCTCACCGAGGGTTCCACTCCGCTGTGCTTCGCTTTTGAACTGCTGAATCATCTGGATCGATTGAAATTCTACTGCAGTCCTTGTCCCGCTGTTCGTAATAAAAATTATATTTTTATCACTTTATTTCAATAAATAAAAATCATATTTTTATTTCTACTTCATATATTTTTACAACGCTTCTTTCTATATAAAAATTATATTTTTATATTTCTATTTCTTTTATAAGGAACGAATTTTTATTTCACCTCTATTAAAATCACATTTTTATTTCAACATATATATAATAAAAATCAGATTTTTATTTCGCTACATATGTAAAGATCAAATTTTTTACTATCTATATAATATAAAAATCATATTTTTAATATCTATATCATATAAAAATCATATTTTTAATCTTCACAACATGTAAAAAAAAATATCGCCTTTGTTATAAATATAAATCTGACCCTTCTTCTAAATAAAAATCTGAATTTTATAACAGAATAAAAACAATATTAAAGGCCTTTAAAACTTACAGCGATGGGGATTTGTTGCGCTTAGGTGAACAGAGGCTCTTCGGAGCTGGCGGTTTCAGGTCAGGGCACGGGTACGGCGCTGTAGGGATGGATGGCTGCTCCGATGGTTTTGGGTTCGCGGTGGGGGTTTCTGTGCGGATCGAGGGGAGGAAGGGGGAAGCAGGGGGGTCGCGGAAGTCGAGATCGAATGGGGGGGTTCTGGTGGCGCGGCGTCATGGGGAGGTGTGGTGGGCGGATTGGGCTACAGTGGAGGAGAATGGAGGGAGCGGCGGTGGCGCGAGGTCCGGGTGGAGGAGCGATCGACGGGATGCTTTGTTTTTTTCCCCTATTTTTCTGAAATCGATCGAGAATGATAGGGGGACCTGAGATTAAATAAGGAGGAGAGAGGGGTATTTTATTTTTAATTTATTTATTTAATTTCAAAAAGCAACTTTTATTTTTGAACTCGAAATCGAACCCACCGCCTGTCGTCCATAGCTAATTACCCCCATTCCGAACACAATGGGATATGTATCGTAAGCTGATTCAATCGTTTCGATCAGTTTTCATCAAAATCAACATATAACTCTATATATTGAATTTGAACGCGCATTTAAATTTACTGGGCCCACATACGAACTCTAACAATTCCCAAAAAATATTTTCTAGCTTCATATTGACGATACGGTCCTAACAAAACTAATTTCGTCAAATTCTAAGACCGTTTGAAAAATGGCCATTTTCCAGTCGATTAAAATCAACTAAAACTGGTCAAACGCGTTTTCCTTTGCCACGCTCACATATTGAATCGAAAAATTACGAATTTTGGAATCTACCAATAACTTGACATCACGGATCCAACAAAAGTGGTTTCGTCGAAATCCGAGGTCGTTTGCAAAATTTTCATTTTTAAGGGCCAGAATTCCATAGTGAGTATTCTGAATTTTCAACTGGGCATATCTTTTGATTCCCGCTATAAAATTTCAATTTTTCGGATTCGTTGGAAAGATATTCTCAAATAGATTCTAATATTTTTGGTTTCACTAAAATCCGGTTTATTTTGCACCCGGTATGTTCAATTGAAATTTGGAATCAAATTATCGAACTACCGCGCCATTTTCAATTCCTTTTTTAATTATAAATAAAATATTTATATTGTAACAACGATTTATATAAATATATACGTTCGAATCCTATTCAAAATAAATTTCTCGTCGATATTATTTAAAATAATTCATTTTAAATAATCAAAATTCACTAAAATTGCCAAAATAAAAATTTTAAATTGGCTCAGATTTCCGGGTTATTACAGGTACCCCAAATCGTAACATAGTCATAGAAATGGTATCAAAGAAACGTGTTCGATCAAAGGTGCTACCTCTACTAGTCACGGTATAGCTCTTGTTTTAGTCATTTAATTATGACCCGAAGGTCAAGGCCATATCGTTATCGTTCACCATCTTCAATCCAGAAATCGCCCTAGCTCACCTTGCTTCATTCTAGATACGTCACCACGTATACAGTTGTTAGAGTGGTATCGGCACTGACAGAGAGTATGCCACTTACCGACTCCGGACTCTTTAACAACCAACGCTTACCAATTTTTTCCACACCATGGCCATTGGTTTGAAAATCATTTTTCAAGTATCGCAAGACAATTTATTCAACTATTTCCCAAAATCACTTCCTCAAATCAATTACTAGTAGTTTGATTAAGATTTCAGAATCTACATTCACTACCATTCTTTATTAACCATTTGGGATAAAGTTCTCTCTTCAAAATGTCAGTTATACTTGAAAGCCTAAATTTGAACCTTCGAATTCACAAGACTGGATTGGACAAAGCTTTTGTTTACAAATCATAAATATATGTTTAAATAATTAAGTTTGAAAATTAGTATATAGATATATTAATTGGAAAACAATGTATGTATATATATATATATATATATATATATACACGAAACTATTATAAATCCATATAGTTAAAGAAATCAAATTATTTAAAGGGAAAGATTAACAAAATCAAGTAAGGCGGAAAATATTTTTATGAAATTCATGTTTTATTCAATAATATTAGTCCAAATCCAATCTCAATCCATTTACAAAAATTGCCATAATATCTTAAAATAACCTTATTGACCACGGTGGCCGTATATTATTTTCTAACCTACGGTCAAGTGGTACGAATATTTTATCATTTCAATCCGTCCTTACAAATATTTGAATCCCGGGTATGTATCATTTCAACCCGCATCCCAAATCTATTCGAATATACAGGGGTTCAGGTATTTATCATTTCAACCCGTGATTTTTTCAAATCTAGGGACTTGCATGATGAGAATAATAACATAACATATCATACAACATTCATAGTGTCATGTAAGAACGGTGCGCGTGTAGCATGTGCATAACCATAAAACAAACAAATCTAGAGCACCCTAACATTTAAATCAACATCTCAAGTTTCTCATTCACTTAATAATAAATTAGTCGTGCGTGAGAAAACTCACCTTCAGTGGAAAAAGCGAGAAAATACGGTGAATGAACAAAGATGATGCTAACGATGGTCAAAGGAGGATATCAACAACCTAAAATCAAACGGTGAAATTTAATACGCAAAGATCTCCGAAAATAGAGCACCCTCAAACTATTCAAAAATATGTTTCCATCAGACTAATAACAATGAAATAAACATATTTTTATTTTTCGGGTACACTTGCACCAAAGTTTGCTTTCCCTTTTTTTTCCTTCACCTTATGACTTGCGCAAGTATCACCGTGCCCAAACACTACAGCTAAGACTCATGCATGCATTGCTTTGAAAAAAACAAGCACTCACGCATGCAACTATCCACTTTACTTGCGTCACTTTTTCTTTTCCTTTTCTTCTTCTTTTTTTTTGTTTGGACTTGCGCATGCAAGTTTTGGCAGGTTAGTGTGCCCAAAGTCAAATAAAGAATGCTACTGGAAAAGATTTTTAAATGGCTTTCTAACCATTTTTGTCACCATGCATGCATGTCTTTGCATGCTGCAATGATCCATTTCGTTTACTTCCAAATTGTTTTTTTTAAATAAAATAAAATTTCCTTTATTTTTGAATTTTAAATTTATAAATATTTTTTTTCTGAGATCGTTACATCCTCCCCCACTTAAAAGCTTTTCGTCCTCGAAAAGGACTAGGTGAATCATAAATATCAAAGACCGATACGGACGAGATGGATAGATTAAATGAACAATATCTGGAGTAAATAATTTCGGATTTGAAGAACGTATGCTCTCTTCAGTCTCCCAAGTACAGTCCCGATCATCATCACTCCACTGCACTTTTACTAAGTTGACTGACTTCTTCCTAAGCTGCTTTGTACCTCTATCGACTATACAAAGTGGCCTCCTCTCAACAGTCAAGTTAGGTTCGATAGCCAAATTATTAGGTGCACTCGGTTGAACATAAGAAGAAGAATCATGCAATCATTTCCGTAGGTGGGATATATGGAACACATTATGTACTCCTGTCAGCTTCTCAGGTAACTCAATGCGATATGCCAAAAAAGGACCAATCTTCTCTAAAATACGGAACGGGCCAATGAATCTGGGAGCTAGTTTTCCTTTTCGTCCAAATCGAATTACGTTCTTTAATGGTGAGATTTTTAAGAATACTTGATCACCAACCTCAAATTCCAACTTCTTCCTTCTCCTATCTGTGTATTTATTTTGACGGTCTTGAGCAATTCTCATCATATTCCTGATATCGACAACTTTCTGTGTCGCTTCCAGTATCATATCCGGTCCAAGAAGCAAACGATCTCCTAGTTCAATCCAACTAGCCGGCGATCGACATGGTTTCCCATATAAAGCTTCAAAAGGGGAACTTTTAATGCTAGCTTGGTAGCTATTATTATATGTGAATTCAACGAGATGAAGGTTATCTTCCCAAGATCCTCCATAGTCAAGGATATAGGCGCGAAGGAGATCTTCCAGTACTTGATTCAATCTTTCCGTTTGACCATCTGTCTGTGGATGGTAGGCAGTACTAAGATTTAATTTCGTGCCCAAGGGTTCCTGAAATACTTTCCAAAATCTACTCGTGAAGATCGGGTCTCGATCACGGATGATGCTAGAGGGAACGCCGTGCAATCTAACAATTTCTTTCATATATAACTCCGCTAGGCTCGATACGGTACGACTAGCTTTAACGGGAAGGAAATGGGCTGACTTGGTCAATCTGTCTACAGTTACCCAAATGCCCTCATTCCCTTTTTTCGTCTTAGGGAGACCGTCGATAAAATCCATGGAAATTTGATCCCATTTCCAACTAGGAATTTCAAGAGGTTGTAATAATCCAGCGACCTTTTGATGATCTGCTTTTATCTGCTGGCAGGTCATGCATCTATTAACGTGACGACAAACATCTCGCTTCATACCTCTCCACCAAAATAATTTCTTCATATTTTGGAACATCTTATTTATACCTGGATGGATAGAGAGTTTAGACTGATGACATTCCCTTAATACTTCTTGCCTTAGACCGTCAACATTTGGAACACATATTCGGTTTCTAATTCGTAGGATTCCTTTCTTATCAATTTGAGCATCCATCTTGCTATGATCACCCACTTCTCTTTTCCTAACTTTCTCCTTGATGAGTCTAATTATCCGATCTTCATCCTGCTTGGCTGCAATGCGATCCATAAGGGGTAATGACACTGAAATTTGACATAACATAGCCTTCTTCCGACTCAGTGCATCAGCTACTACGTTTGCCTTTCCCAGAGTGTACTTAATGTCAAGATCATAGGAAGCGAGAAACTCAAGCCATCTAACTTGTCTTTGATTCAGGTCTTTTTGGGAGAATATATACTTAAGAGATTGATGATCGGTAAATAATTCAAACTTGGTTCCTAAAAGATGATGCCTCCATAACTTCAAAGCAAACATTACCGCAAGCAACTCCATATCGTGGGTCACATAATTAGCTTCATGATTCTTAAGTTGTCGACTAGCATATGCGATCACCCTTCCGTTCTACATCAGAACGGCCCCCAAACCTTCTTTGCAAGCATCGGTATAGACTGCAAATCCTTCATTTCCATTAGGGACGATAAAAACAGGTGCAGAAGTAAGTTTTTCCTTCAACTCTGCAAATGCAGCTTTACACTTGTCACTCCAAACAAACTTAACATTCTTCCTTGTCAAAGCGGTCAACGACACGACAATACGAGAGAAATTCTCTATGAATCTTCGATAGTATCCAGCGAGTCCTAAGAAACTACGAACTTCGGTTGGATTCTTGGGTTCTTTCCAATCCTAGAAAAAATCAAGTTCTTAGGAGCGGATCAAAGTATAAGAAGATTTAGATACAAAGAAAAGGAAAGATACGACTTACATTGATTGCAGCGATTTTGGCTGGATCAACCGATATTCCACTTTCAGAAACTATATGGCCAAGATAACGAACTTCATTTTGCCAGAAATGGCATTTCGTAAATTTGGCTTTCAATTAGTGTTCCCTTAAAGTTCCAAGTACATACTCCAAGTGAGCCATATGTTCCTTTTTGGACTTCGAAAAGGCTAGAATATCATCGACGAAGACAAGGACAAACTTATTGATAACGTCGCGGAAGGCACGATTCATAAGGTCAACAAAATAGGCTGGAGCGTTAGTTAAACCGAATGGCATAACCAACCACTCGTAGAAACCATTCTCTGTACGGAAGGCTGTCTTAGGAATGCTCTCCTCAGCTACTCTAAGCTGATGGAAACCAGAGGCAAGATCGAGTTGAGAGAAAACTTTAGCTCCATAGAGCTGATTGAACATATCGTTAATCCGAGGCATCGGGTATCTATTCTTTAAGGTAAGTTTGTTTGGTTCTCGATAATCGACACACATTCTTAGTGATCCATCTGATTAGGTTACAAACACTACAGCGGCTCCCCATTCGGAAAAACTTGGTCGAATGAGTCCTTTCGAAAGTAAATCCTCAACTTGCGCCCTTAATTCAGTTTTTCCTTTGGCGTCATTCTTCGCGGAGGAAGGACTACGGGATGTGCTCCAGGGACAAGGTCTATACGGAATTCAATTTCTTGATTTGGCGGAAGGCCCATTACTTCACCAAACACATCGGGATAATGTTAAACGACTGGAGTGGAACTAAGATCACCGAGATGAGAATCAAGCGAGAAGACAAAGCTTCCGGCGTACTTTATAGGCATACGACACCTAATCGTCAGTTCTTTTCCTTGATCATTTATTAAAGAAATAGTTCGGGATCTGTATGAGATTTCTACTTTATATTTCTTTAACCAATCGTCGCCAAGTAGAATATCAAAAGCGTCAAAACCAAGAACATAGAAGTCACCAGTGATACGATGAAGGTCAAAAAGAAGTTTAACCCCTTTACAAATCCTACTAAGATAGGCTGGGCCTCCAATCGGATTGGATACACATAACGATTCGGATGCTAACGTGGGTTCTAAAGCTTTTTCAAATTCATTACAAAGATCCATGAAGATAAAACTATGTGAATCACCAGTGTCGAATAGCACATGAACAGGATGAGAAAATAAAGTGAATGCACTTAAAAGCGTACCTTTAGTGTCATCACCAGTGGGAGGAGTGGAAGATGTCATAGCGAAAACTCCGGATGTGGTTCCTTTGTTCTGAGTGGGACAGTTCCTGCTAATATGTCCTAGGTGAAGACAAGAATAGCAAAGATCATTGCGGGGTGCATGAGTTGGCAGGGCACGAGCTTTAGGAGGGTTAGGACAGTTGTTGGAGTAGTGACCCATTTGCTAGCAGTTGTAACAACGGACATTTGAAAGATCAGGGGGAGGTCTCTAGGCATGATATCCTACACCTTGAACATTTTGCTGCTTCTTTTGTGCCCAATACCTTGCCTTCCTCTTATTTGAATTGCTTGCTGATCCCTGAGATGGTGGCACCTGAGCAACTTGTTTTCCTTTGAGGTTTGGAGAATTTTCAAGTCTAGTGGCATAGTTCATGAGCTCTGAGAAAGGCTGGTTAAGATAATTCATCAAATGTTCGTAGAATTCCGGACGTGCACTAAGTATAAACTTCTCATTCCTCTGAAATGGTGTTCCAATCAAGTTTGGATCAAACTTGGAAAGCTCATCAAATTTCCTTTCATATTCGGCAAAAGTCATGTTGCCTTGCTTAAGATCCATAAATTCTCGATATAATTTGGATTTTCCGGACTCAGGCATCCATTTGGTTACAAAAGCATCCCTAAACTGTTTCCATGTAATGTCAGTCTCAGTCGAATGAGTAGTGAAAGATTCCCACCAATTCCTTGCGGTATCCTTGAGCTGCCAAGCGGCCATCTGAAACTTCTGTGCATCAGTAATCTCTAAGCCAGAAAATATCCTTTCCAATTCATCCAACCATTTCTGGGATTCGACGATCAATTCGGAACCCGAAAAATTAACGCCTCCTAGGTGAGTGTACTCCTTACAAAGCTTGGTGAACCTAACAGGTTGAGTGGGCTGGGCTAGCACGACTGGTGGCTCAGGCTCAACTGGGTGGCCTCCACGACCCCTACCTCGTCCTCTAGCAGTACTATGTCCGGTAGCCATCTGGAACATCAAGAACGAGGATAAGAATTTGACTTAAGTCGAAGTTTTATAATTAAAATACTTTGAAAACTTTTATTTTCTTGAAATACTTGTACTTTTAAAATACGCTCTCTCACAAAGATTGGATCCTGATACTGATCTTACTCATTCTAGGATGTTTCCCCCTATCTCTAATGAGTTATTTACCTCAACAGCAAAGGTTAAACCTCAGCTCTGATACCAACTTGTAACGACCCACAATTCTGAACCATTCAAATCGACAATAAATCACTCATGTCAGATCTGAATCGCTCAAAAACTGTGAACTGTTATTTTAACTATTGAGGTAAAAGCAAATCAGAACCACAGAAACAGAAACAGAGTAACTAACAGTGGAACAAAGTAGTACATAGGTTCATACGCGATACATGATACATATAAGTACATAATGAGTCATAATCTCATACAAAATAGAGTACATATAGATAACTAGTAGTAACCTGGATAACTTAGATAACTTGAAGCTGATAACTGCAGATGGTCCAAAAGATGCAAATCTCCCAAGTGTGTCACGAACAACTGAGGTGCTCAAGTTGACCCAAGCATAAAGTCAAAGAAACAATACACTCGAGTCAGGACTAATAGTCTTATATAAGTGAATCAGCACAAATGACATGTTCATAAAAATGTATAGTAACTTAAAGGATGTTGGGATTTCCATCCTCTAAGGATCCATGAAACTAATACATATAATAGTATGCTATTATGATAATTTCTATTCAGTAAAGTATAAATAATGAAAATAGCGTAAGCGGGATTACATTTTTACCCTTACACTGTTTATAATACCGTATTCTATACAGTACCGTAAACCCAACCTAACACGGATGGCAGTAGAGGGCACTCCATAGGTACGATACAGATAAAAATCGTATGGGACTCGCTAGGGTAAATGACATGGCACTCAAGGCAATACCAGGGTAGGATTCTACCAATTGCACTCCCGGACCGGTGGTAACGCATAGCATCCACTACCGCCCATCTCGGAACACTTACCCAAATCAAAAGGGGTACCCCAAATCATAACATAGTCATAGAAATGGTATCGAAGAAACGTGTCTGATCAAAGGTGCTACCTCAATTAGTCACGGTGTAGCTCCTGTTTAGTTCATTTAATTATGACCCGAAGGTCAAGGCCATATCATTATCGTGCACCATCTTCAATCCAGAAATGGACCCAAGTCATCATACTTCGTTCTGGATACGTCAAACACGTATATAGTTGTTAAAGTGGTATCGGCACTGATAGAGAGTTTGCCACTTACCGACTCCAGTCTCTTTAACAACCAACGCTTACCAATTTTTCCCACACCGTGGCCATTGGTTTGAAAATCATTTTTCATGTATCGCAAGACAATTTATTCAAGTATTTCCCAAAATCACTTCCTCAAATCAATTACTAGCAGTTTTATTAAGATTTCAGAATCTATATTCACCACCATTCTTTATTAACCATTTGGGATAAAGTTCTCTCTTCAAAATGTCATTTATACTTGAAAGCCTAAATTTGAACCTTCGAATTCATAAGACTGGATTGGACAAAGCTTTTGTTTACAAATCATAAATATATGTTTAAATAGTTAAATTTGAAAATTAGTATATAGATATATTAAGTGGAAAACAATGTGTATATATATAGACGAAACTATTATAAATCCATATAGTTAAAGAAATCAAATTATTTAAAGGGAAAGATTAACAAAATCAAGTAAGGCGGAAAATATTTTTATGAAATTCAAGTTTTATTCGTTAATATTAGTCCAAATCCAATCTTAATCCATTTACAAAAATTGCCAAAATATCTTAAAATTACCTTATTGACCACGGTGCCCGTATATTATTTTCTAACCTACGGTCAAGTGGTACGGATATTTTATCATTTCAATCCGTCCTTACAAATATTCGAATCTCGGGTATGTATCATTTCAACCCGCATCCCAAATCGATTCGAATATACAGGGGTTCAGGTATTTATCATTTCAACTCGTGATTTTTTCAAATCTAGGGACTTGCATGGTAAGAATAATAACATAACATATCATACAACATTCGTAGTGTCATGTCAGAACGGTGCGCGTGTAGCATGTGCACAACCATAAAACAAACAAATCTAGAGCACCCTAACATTTAAATCAACATCTCAAGTTTCCAATTCACTTAATAATAAATTAGTCGTGCATGAGAAAACTCACCTTCAGTGGAAAAAGCGAGAAAATACGGTGAACGAACAAAGATGATGCTAACGATGGTCAAAGGAGGATATCAACAACCTAAAATCAAGCGGTGAAATTTAATACGCAAAGATCTCCGAAAATAGAGCACCCTCAAACTGTTCAAAAATATGTTTCCACCGGACGAATAACAAAGAAATAAATATATTTTTATTTTCCCGGTACACTTGCACCTAAGTTTACTTTCCCTTTTTTTCCTTCTCCTTATGACTTGCGCAAGAACCACCATGCCCAAACACTACAGCTAAGACTCATGCATGCTTTGCTTTGAAAAAAACAAACACTCACGCATTCAACTATCCACTTTACTTGCGTCACATTTTCTTTTCCTTTTCCTTTTTTTTGTTTGGACTTGCGCATGCAAGTTTTGGCAGGTTAGTGTGCCCAAAGTCAAATAAAGAATGCTACTGGCAAAGATTTTTAAATGGCTTTCTAACCATTTTTGTCACCAAGCATGCATGTCTTTGCATGCTGCAATGATCCATTTCGTTTACTTCCAAATTGTTTTTTTAAAATAAATTTTCCTTTATTTTCGAATTTTAAATTTATAAATATATTTTTTCCGAGACCGTTATAGTATGCCTAAGTGGCAAATGATCAAGGCTTTTGTTGAAAAGCAGAGACTTGTGGTTGATGATCAATGTACCCCTGTGTGGCATAACATTGTGTAGCGTTGATTCATGAGTTTCACACCCCGGTTGTGAACCAGAAAAAGGAGAGGACATCAGGGAGGGCATGCGTTTCTTTCTAGCTGGGGTGGTGTCAGTGACCTACCAGCCCTTATGTTTATGTTATTTTCACCTGTGTGGTTGTTGTTGTTGCGAGGCGCCTCGGATATATCGGTGACTATGTGGAGCCAATGGAGTTATTTGGCTCATTTACGCCCCAAAGGGCGGGAAACGTAGTGTTCAGGCATTTTTATCCACATCGGTGGACCGGCCCTGACGATCCAAGGGCTTGACTGAGTACTTGTCTTGAGGCTCGGGCTAGAGAGTCTCGAATCAGTAGAGGACTCTCTTTTGCCTCGGTTCACAGACGGAAATCCAATTTCCAATACGTGACAATTGCGGTTTTGATTGTAAACCTATATATGGCGACATAGTGGTATGGGGCACTTATGCCGTCTATGATTGATACTTATGATTGAAATTGTTTTGACACTATGCACTTATAGTAATAATAAAACATGAAATTTCACGTACTAAGCATTCTTGGCTATTATAAGGTAAAAACCCTATCCTCCGGCTTGCGTTGCATTGTGTGATAGGACCTGGGTCTTATAGTAGCTTCATTGTTCTTTATTTAGCATTGTGCTGTTGTTTTATGCACTGGTATTCTTGGGAGGAAACCCGTTCCGTGTTATACGGCGTGGTCCCTTGATTTACCTAACTTTAAAATAAAGATTAATAACTCTTTTAGTTCT
The DNA here is from genome assembly GCA_030737875.1 of Allium sativum. Lineage (NCBI taxonomy): Eukaryota > Viridiplantae > Streptophyta > Magnoliopsida > Asparagales > Amaryllidaceae > Allium > Allium sativum. Next base: position 159,853,125 of record CM060912.1, read on the forward strand.
CACACCAGTCACATGACTGACCTGGAGTTTATTATTTTAAGCTAAACTCTAGGTGCCCCTATTTTCCGCATGGGCAGCTAGTAGTGTTGGTTTTGCAGACTTATATTCACAGGAACCTGGTTTACAGCTGGAATGATATCCAGAAAGCTCTGTATCCGTATATCTCTTTCAGTTGTGTATTGTATTATTTTTCCGCTGCAGTAATGTATTTAAATCTCTGATATTTAATGTGTAATATTTATTCATACTCTGTATACTCTTGTATTCTGATGAAATTGTTGTAAAATAAGCACTGAAATGCTCTTCTGTTTGCGTTCTGATGTGGCTTGTTTCCAAAACAATCGGGGGTTTCCGAACGGTCTTGGTTGGTTTAGCGATCGATTCGGATCGAGCGAAATTCCCAGTTGTTACAGGTAGCTTTGCTACTTGTTTATCCAACGAAGTTTGATTTGTGAAGCATGATTTGATATACACATATATGTTTATTTTTAATGATTGAAAAAAAACTCGGAATTGATTCTCAAGTTTGGCCGAATGTTAATCCCATGTATTAGGATTGTATAGTTGTGCATCTTGAGATGTTTTGACAAGAAATGGTTGAACTCATGATCTCTATTTATTGAATTGAAAAAAAAAAAATTTGACTATTTAAATGTTCCAACCCCTTGTGAACAAGATTTAAATTTTAAGTTGAGCATAATATAAATAGCTAATTAAATATTGGAAATGGAAAAAGGGATATATTTTTTGTGACGGCCCGCCCCGCACCAACCGACATTTACTCCAAAAGTGCGCTATGCACATGTCCAGTTAGCACGGAACGGGTCGTCAGAAGGAAAAGGAAGAAGGAAATGAACATACAAAGAACCTGTAGAATGTATCACAGCGCATAGAATAAAATATAATAATAACATACTTGACATAAACAGGTGAGACAGTGCATAAGCTGAAAACCAGAACTAAACATCATAGCAGCGGAAATCCAAAATACAGCTTATTACAACTTTCAAACTGTCTCAAAGCAAAAGTAAGATAAAGGAGGTACACTACTAATGCCCAACTAGCGACCACCAACGACACAGGGAGAATGTGTATATATATATCATACGTGGAAGCCTCCTCCCCGCCTCCGAATCAGCTACTCGCGCATCACTAGCTAACCTGTCTCTAGTCTGCTCATGTGAGCACCCAGAGTAATAAGAGGAGACATAAAACTCTGGGTTAGACATAAAGCCTGGTATGAGCGATAAGCATCTAAAGTGAACAATAACAGGTAGACTAAAAACATACCTGAACCTGGACCTGCAACCAAAGAGTTAGCACTACATACTGTACAACACTCTAAGGTGCCATATAAAGCAATGTATAGATACGGAGGTGGGGGAGGTGTGCATGTCATAATGATGGCAAACAATCAAACATAGCATCCATCCTCACATCTCTCACTCAGTGCGTAAAGCATACGATGTTCACCACTTCGATCACCCAACATACCTTGCTACGATCACTCTGCCCCATGAAATCATAAATGGCTTCACTGCACTGATAACGTAGCCACTAATCCTTCGCTATGTCCACTTTGCCCCATGGAGTCACAAGAACCCCACTGCACTGGCTCATAGCCTTACTAATCCTTACTATGTCCACTTGCCCCATGGAGTTGGTCACCCCATCTGCGCTGGCTCATAGTCTTACTACGCATCACCTTGCCCCTCAGGTCATAATGACCCTACTGCACTGATAACGTAGTCTTGCTACCATCACCTTGCCCCTCAGGTCATAATGACCCTACTGCACTGATAAGTAGCTCATCATTCATTTTTAGTGGTGAATCGAAGTTATGAACGTCGACAACTCCTTAGCACACGTCCCACAGCAAAGTCCAACCATGAAGTGAACTCATTGGTTCCTAACTGGATCCTGAGCTCTAACTGCATCTCGGATTATTGGTCAATACTGGGTCGGGTCAGGTTCCTCCTCAAGCTATCGGTTCGGGTCGGGTATCTTCCATCTGTTCGGGTCGGGTCTTCTTCTGGTGCGATTCGGGTCGGGTGTCTTCCATCGGTTCGGGTCGGGCATTTCTCCTCGGTTCGGGTCGGGTGCCACTCCCCCTCCAGTTCATGCTTCCGCTCCGATCCGCCTCCTCATCCTTTACGTGCTTCGATCCGATCCATCGTCCTCTATCCGCTCCGGTCCCTACTCCCTAATTCGATCCGATCCCAGTTCAGCTAGCGTGACCTTCCTTTTTGCCACTTTTCCCAAGTGCTGGATCCCGATCCGATCGAATTCCTTGCTCAGTTCAACATATCCGATCCGAGCCCCATATCCGATCCGATCCGAACCCTGCACTGTTTTTCTGAAACTGTTCCAGCAAGTGTTTACGCCATTCGACGACGTTTTCGACCATTCTAACTATTGAAATCAATCACAAAGCATTTCATACAGTCATAGCAACATGCATAATCAACCACAAACATCAAAAACATCAATATGATAGGCTAAAATGGATCAAACATACCTAAAATTCCATATTTCCCCTTAAGCATGTTTAGGTGAAACCAATGATAGGATTAGCAAAACTTAACCAAATTAACCCAAATCCATATCAGAGGTCTAAAACATCATTTAAGAATTTATGAACATTTTTCCCGAATTTTATCATGCTTAAATTCGCTAATTAACACTAATTACCCTTAACTAGCCATAATTAGTGTAAAACTACGCAAATCACTCACCTTAGCCACAAAATAAACTAAGATCTGAAATAAATCTCTGATTTGATGTGAATCCAAATGCTAAACAGCAGCTCCAATGTTGCTTTGGTGTAGATCTTCCTTGATTAGAGGTTGTTAAGCCAAATCCTTGACCAAAAGGTGATTTGGAGGTGATTTAGAGGTTAGGGGCCATTTTTAGGGTTCCTTGGTGATAAGTGGAGGCTAGAAAACTGAAATGGAATGATCCTCTATCTCATTTTAGCCTTCCCATAACCCTAATCCCGAAATGGGTTATGGGCCTACTCACTAATCACCCGATTTGGCCCGGTTAAGCAGTTTTTCACCTTCCAAACCTTATTTCAGCCATATCTCCCAAACGGTAAGTCCGTTTGGCTATTATGACCACTCTACGGAAAGGTAAACCATCAAACGAATCTAATGGAAGTGGTTTCAGGTCAAAATTCCTTTCTAATCAAAAGTTATGGCCAAAACAGTACCAACTAGGGGCAAAATGGTCATTTAAAAATCGACAAAAATCATGAACATGGGAAATGACTCTAATGGATGTTTCCCAAAGTTACATGACCATACGACTTCATACGGGAAAGAAATAAATATTCTATGATCCTATGATGTGTAGAATACGGTTCATTACACTCTCTCCCCCCCCCCCCCCCTTAAGAAATTTCGCCCCCGAAATTCCCTAATCAACACACACAAAGATCCCGCATGCCTATCAATCATAAAACAACAATCAAACATACAACCAAGCAAAACAAGTTTACCCTAGCATGCGGAAAACTAAATTACGAAGTAAGTCTTACCAGGCAAAGAGTTCAGGATACGCCTTCCTAATGCTCTCCTCTGTCTCCCAAGTACATTCGTTCTTGTCCTCATCCCACTGAACCTTGACTAGCTTCACCGCCTTCCTTCGAAGTTGCTTCGTATCGTGCCCCACAATACGAATCGGCTTGCGGTTCCCAACCGCCTCGGGTTCTACTTCGAAGTCCTCTAACTGATCAGGTGAAATAGTCATATCTGAGTCGTGAACGAACTTCCTTAGTTGGGAAACACGAAACACTTTGTGAACTCCCGCCATCTTCTCTGGTAAGCCAACTCTATATGCCAAATTCCCGACTAATTCAAGGACAGGGAATGGGCCAACAAATCTTGGTGCTAACTTGCCTCTCCTGCCAAATCGAATCACGCTCTTTAATGGAGAGATCTTGATAAACACGAAGTCACCAACAGAGAATTTCAAGTCTCTTCTCCTCTTATCGGCATAACTCTACAGCCTATCTTGGGCAGCTTTCATTCGTTGCTGAATGATCTTAATCTTATCCGAAGTTTCTCTCACCACATCTGGTCCAAGCACAAACTTCTCGCCAGTCTCTATCCAACATGATGGTGAGTTGCACGGTCTTCCGTACAAAGCTTCATATGGAGCCATACCGATACTGGATTGGTAGCTATTATTATATGCAAACTCTACTAGATGCAAATGGTCATCCCACGATCCACCAAAATCCAATATACAAGCTCTCAAGAGATCTTCCAATATACGATTCACCCCTCCGTCTGGCCGTCGGTCTGAGGATGATATGCGGTACTGAGATGTAATCCTGACCCTAGAGCCTCTTGTAAGCTCTTCCAAAACCCACTAGTGAACAACGGGTCTCGGTCACTCACAATGCTTTTGGGTACTCCATGAAATCTCACTACCCACTTCATATACAATTCTGCGAACTTGTCTGCCGTTCTGGTCGATTTGACTGGTATAAATCTTGCACTTTTAGTCAATCGATCCACAATTACCCAAATGCTATCATATCCCGATCTAGTCCTTGGTGAGCCATCGATGAAATCCATCGAGACTTGCTCCCATTTCCACTCGGTAATCTCTAATGGTTGCAACAACCCACTAGGCTTCTTTCGCTCGGCTTTAACTAGCTGGCAATTCATGCATTTGGATATAAATTTCCCAACGTCTCCTTTCATCCCTTCCCAGTAGTAAGTCTATCTCATGTCTCGGTACATCTTATTACCACCGGGATGTATAGTCAGTTTTGAGTGATGACATTCTCTAAGCACTTCATCTCTCAAACCATTCACGTTGGGCACAACTAGTCTTCCATTCTTTCGAAGCCATCCATCTCGATCAAGCCCATATACATTCATCTCCTCATCGATACCCATCTCTAACTTGGAGATGATTTCCAATAGATTAGGATCGTCCCTCTGGCTGGAACCAATCCGCTCTATCAAAGTGGGTCTGATCGTCAAACTAGCTAGCATAACTGGATCCAATTCGCACTTTGGTCTGAAATCAAACCCCGCAATATACTCCAGTTGCTTCCACTCAAGAAACATTGCCCCTAAGCTGGCATGTCTCCTACTCAAGGCATCGGCTACCGCATTACCTTTCCCAGGTGTATATGCGATATCAAAATCATACGAAGCCAAGAACTCTAACCATCTCTGCTGACGGAGATTCAAATCTTTCTGAGAGAAGAGATATTTTAACGATTTATGATCGGTAAACAACTCAAATCTTTCTCCCAAGAGATAGTGCCTCCACATCTTCAGCGCAAACACAATCGCTGCTAATTCCAAATCATGGGTAGGATACTTCTTCTCATGCGGCTTTAGCTGTCGACTAGCATAAGCTACAACCCTACCTCCTTGCATCAATACTGCACCCAGTCTAGTACCACAAGCATCCGTGTATACCGTCATCTCTTCATTCCCTTTAGGAATGACTAACACTGGCGCACGCGTCAACTTCTCCTTTAGACTCTTGAAGACATCCTCACACACTCCGTCCCAGACGAAGGACTGATTCTTCTTAGTCAATTGAGTCAACGGTGCTGCTATCTTGGAGAAGTCCTGGATAAACTTACGATAATATCCAGCTAATCCCAAGAAACTTCTTACATCTGTTGCATTCTTGGGCGTAGGCCAATCCTGTACCGTAGCCACCTTCGCAGGGTCCACGGCAATACCACTCTCGGAAACAACATGACCCAAGAATCTCACTTCCCTTCTCCAAAAATGACACTTAGAGAATTTCGCTTTCAATTGGTGTTTCCTCAACACCTCCATCACTATCCTCAAGTGTCCCTTGTGTTCTTCCTCTGTCTTTGAGTAAACAAGGATATCATCCACGAACACAAGAACAAACTTATTCAACTGATCTCTGAATACTCGATTCATTAGATCCACAAAATAGGCTGGTGCATTGGTCAACCCAAATGGTATGACCAACCACTCATAAAATCCAGATGGCGTCCTAAATGCCGTTTTCGGAACACTCTCATCCGCTACTCGTAGCTGATGAAATCCTGTCGCGAGGTCCAACTGGGAGAACACTCTAGCTCCTTCCAGTTGATCAAACAAATCATCTATCCACGGTAGAGGATACTTATTCTTCCTCGTCACCTTATTCAACTCGCGATAGTCCACACATAAACGAAGGGAACCATCTGCCTTAGTGGCAAACACAACTGGTGCTCCCCACTCGGAGACACTCCTTCTAATAAATCCCTTCTTCAAAAGATTGCTGGCTTGCACCTCGAGCTCTCGTTGCTCCCTTGGTGCCATACGACGAAGTGGCATCACTATAGGTCTAGCATCTTTCACTAAATCAATACGGAACTCAATCTCTCGGTGTGGTGGAAGCCCGGTCACCTCCTCGAAGACGTCCGGATACTGGCCAACCACAGGCACATCTGACAACTCATCCTGCGGGATGTCGAGGGAATTTACAAAATTAGCCATAACCCCATCACTAGGTAGACTACCAAACACTACCCTCCGCCCATCATCTGCCCTCACTGTCACCAAAAAGCCCTCACAGTCTACCACCACCCCGTATCTTTGGAGCCAATCAACTCCCAATATAATGCCATACCCAGTAAAGCCCAAAACAAAGCAATCACATACAAACATACATCCATGACTCGATAAGACCAAATTCCTGCAAATCATACTAAGGCTAGTCGAACCACCAATCGGGTTCGTCACAACCAATGGTCTATCGACTATCTCGGGTTCCAGTCCCAACCTATCTACCAGGTCACTAGATATGAAGGAACGGGAAGCCCCAGTATCAAACAAAACTCGAACTGGTACATCATAAATAGAAAGCATACCTTGAATAACAACATTCTTTCCTTTCTCCGCCGCAGTTGGGGCATTCGACGAAGAAGGAACAGCATCAATAGCATATGCTTTCACAATCTGCTTCTCCTTAAGAGGTTGTGGACACTTATCCTTATGATGTCCCACTTGACCACAGTTGTAGCACTTCCTTTCCGCTGGCTTGGCCCGACATTCTTTAGCATAATGGCCCTTCTTACCACAGCTGAAGCACTCAACATCCTTCTTGCTCTTTTTCTGGCCACCCTTAGATTGGTCCTGCTTCCTCTTATTCTGAGAATTATTCTTGCCTCCACCGCCTGCTTGCGGCTTTGGCCCTTCTGCAGATGCAGCCTCAGTCTTTGACTTAGGGTAAAGACTCTCTGATCTCAAAGCTTTTCCCACGATCGATTCAAAAGTCTCATCGATGTGGTTGATCAGCCTTTCCCCCAAGTATCCATCCAAGCCAGTAATAAACTTCTCATTCTTCTTCTCGGGAGTGTCGATAAGAGACAGTCCATACTTCGACAAAGTGTCGAACTCAGCAATATAATCAGAAACTGCCCTTCCGTTCTGCTTGAGTTCCAAGAACCTCTTGAATAAATTGACTTCTGGGCAGCTGGAATAAACTTCTCGCTAAAGTGAGCCTTGAACTGATCCCAAGTAACCTGATCCTCTGGAGTAGCTGTTCTAATGGCATTCCACCAATTCATCGCTCGCCCTTGCAGCTGACGAGACGCTAGCCTTCTCTTCATCGCATCCTCAAGACCCAAGTCATCGAAGATACAGTCGCAGCTATCCATCCAGTCTTGAACATCTATGGCCGACTCCGTTCCGTGGAACGGCTTTCCACCAAGATTAGTGTAATCCTTGCACAACTTGGCGAAATCGACCCTAGGCGCCTGCACTACTGGGCTAACACCAACTCCGGGATTGGGAACTGCCCCTTGAACTTCTCTAAGCATATATCTCATGAGGTTAGTAAACATCGCCCTCATGTCAGCGGCATTCCCTTCTTGGTCCCTCTACCAGCACCCCTCGTGTCTCGGCTCATCGTCAATCTGAAAAAGGGAAACGATTAACGACCCCATAGTGGTGCTAGTGCAGTACGACTTCATCTTTATACTACTAATAGTATATATACATATATAGCTTTTGAAAACCAAAGTAATCACAAATACGCGCTCTCATATACGTACTATCTCTCCCTGGTGTCTTTCCCTAGGTTAACTATGCAACCTAGAGCTCTGATACCAAGTGTGATGGTGTGACGGCCCGCCCCGCACCAACCGACATTTACTCCGAAAGTGCGTTGTACACATGTCCAGCTAGCATGGAACGGGTCATCAGAAGGAAAAGGAAGAAGGAAATGAATATACAAAGAACATGTAGAATGTCTCACAGCGCATAGAATAAAATATAATAATAACATACTTGACATAAAACAGGTGAGACAGTGCATAAGCTGAAAACCAGAACTAAACATTATAGCAGCGGAAATCCAGAATACAGCTTATTACAACTTTCAAACTGTCTCAAAGTAAAAGTAAGATAAAGGAGGTACACTACTAATGCCCAAGTAGCGACCACCAACGACACAGGGAGAATGTGTGTATATATCATACGTGGAAGCCTCCTGCCCGCCTCCGAATCAGATACTCGCGCATCACCAGCTAACCTGTCTCTAGTCTGCTCGTGTGAGCACCCAGAGTAATAAGAGGAGACATAAAACTCTGGGTCAGGCATAAAGCCTGGTATGAGCGATAAGCATCTAAAGTGAACAATAAAAGGTAGACTAGAAACATACCTGAACCTGCAACCAAAGAGTTAGCACTACATACTGTACAACACTCTAAGGTGCCATATAAAGCAATGTATAGATATGGAGGTGGGGGAGGTGTGCATGTCATAATGATGGCAAACAATCAAACATAGCATCCATCCTCACATCTCTCACTCAGTGCGTAAAGCATACGATGTTCACCACTTCGATCACCCAACATACCTTGCTACGATCACTCTGCCCCATGAAGTCATAAATGGCTTCACTGCACTGATAGCGTAGCCACTAATCCTTCGCTATGTCCACTTTGCCCCATGGAGTCACAAGAACCCCACTGCACTGGCTCATAGCCTTACTAATCCTTACTATGTCCACTTGCCCCATGGAGGTTGTCACCCCATCTGCGCTGGCTCATAGTCTTACTACGCATCACCTTGCCCCTCAGGTCATAATGACCCTACTTCACTGATAACGTAGTCTTGCTACCATCACCTTGCCCCTCAGGTCATAATGACCCTACTGCACTGATAAGTAGCCCATCATTCATTTTTAGTGGTGAATCGAAGTTATGAACGTCGACAACTCCTTAGCACACGTCCCGCAGCAAAGTCCAACCATGAAGTGAATTCATTGGTTCCCAACTGGATCCTGAGCTCTAACTTCCCATATTGAACTACCTTTGCATCTCGGATTATTGGTCAATACTGGGTCGGGTCAGGTTCCTCCTCAAGCTATCGGTTCGGGTCGGGTATCTTCCATCTGTTCGGGTCGGGTCTTCTTCTGGTGCAGTTCGGGTCGGGTGTCTTCCATCGGTTCGGGTCGGGCGTTTCTCCTTGGTTCGGGTCGGGTGCCACTCCCCCTCCAGTTCATGCTTCCGCTCCGATCCGCCTCCTCATCCTTTACGTGCTTCGATCCGATCCATCGTCCTCTATCCGCTCCGGTCCCTACTCCCTAATTCGATCTGATCCTAGTTCAGCTGGCGTGACCTTACTTTTTGCCACTTTTCCCAAGTGCTGGATCCCGATCCGATCGAATTCCTTGCTCAGTTCAACATATCCGATCCGAGCCCCATATCCGATCTGATCCGAACCCTGCACTGTTTTTCTGAAACTGTTCCAGCAAGTGTTTACGCCAATCGACGACGTTTTCGACCATTCAAACTATTGAAATCAATCACAAAGCATTTCATACAGTCATAGCAACATGCATAATCAACCACAAACATCAAGAACATCAATATGATAGACTAAAATGGATCAAACATACCTAAAATCTCATATTTCCCCTTAAACATGTTTAGGTGAAACCAATGATAGGATTAGCAAAACTTAACCAAATTAACCCAATTTCATATCAGAGGTCTAAAACATCATTTAAGAATTTATGAACATTTTTCCCGAATTTTATCATGCTTAAATTCGCTAATTAACACTAATTATCCTTAACTAGCCATAATTAGTGTAAAACTACGCAAATCACTCACCTTAGCCACAAAATAAACTAAGATCTGAAATAAATATCTGATTTGATGTGAATCCCAATGCTAAACAGCAGCTCCAATGTTGCTTTAGTGTAGATCTTCCTTGATTAGAGGTTGCTAAGCCAAATCCTTGACCAAAAGGTGATTTGGAGGTGATTTAGAGGTTAGAGGCCATTTTTAGGGTTCCTTGGTGATAAGTGGAGGCTAGAAAACTGAAATGGAATGATCCTCTATCTCATTTCAGCCTTCCCATAACCCTAATCCCGAAATGGGTTATGGGCCTACTCACTAATCACCCGATTTGGCCCGGTTAAGCAGTTTTTCGCCTTCCAAACCTTATTTCAGCCATATCTCCCAAACGGTAAGTCCGTTTGGCTATTATGACCACTCTACGGAAAGGTAAACCATCAAACGAATCTAATGGAAGTGGTTTCAGGTCAAAATTCCTTTCCAATCAAAAGTTATGGCCAAAACATTACCAACTAGGGGCAAAATGGTCAATTAAAAATCAACAAAAATCATGAACATAGGAAATGACTCTAATGGATGTTTCCCAAAGTTACATGACCATACGACTTCATACGGGAAAGAAATAAATATTCTACGATCCTATGATGTGTTGAATACGGGTCATTACATTTTTTTAGTTTGACAATTTGAAATATCTTGAATAAGATATTGTTTAAGGAGTATTTTAACACAAGTAATAGTTGTGAAAATTTATTTTATCTTGACTTTTAAAATCAAAGGGTTTTGATATAAAATTCCAAACTTAAATTAATGTGTTAAAATATTTAAATTGATGGTATGAGTTTAACTTAACTAATTCGATTAATGACTTTGATTTATTGAAATTTATTTAATATATTTATAATGGAAGAAAAATGCAAAGTTCAAATGGTGTTTAAATTTAAAATTTAAATTGGTTAGCTTAAGGATTCTATTAAGTTTAATGGTTTAGTAAATTAAAAATATAAAATTTAACTTGTGAAGAATTAGCTTAAGTGATGAACTTGATGTTTAGAAATTCGGTAGTCGGTTAAAAACCAATAATACTGAATGAATGAAGAATTCAAACTTCAAATGAAAATTGAAAATGAGAAATTTGAATTGTGATCTAAATTGAACACTTGGTTCGAACTGAAACGTTTTCAATTGAGTCTTAAGTTAAATTTAAGTATGACTTCGATATCGGAATTGATGTTAGCTAAAATCTGAAAGGTTCGGAAAATTGGATCGGATTGGAATAATTTTTGAAATTAGTATTATTTATTATATGTTTTACCATTGTTTTATTTTAACTAAAGTATTAAATTTATCTATGTTATTTAATTATTTTATACCAAATCTATTTTAATTTTGAGTAATTTTGCGAACTATTTTGTATCAAAATACATTTAATTTATTCTAACCTATTTTATAAAATCTATCTAATTTATTTATACTATTTTAGACCAAAACCAATTTATTATTTAAACCCATTTTATTTTAAGCTTATTATTTTATTCAAACTATTGTGTATTTAACTATTTTGAAATAGAAATATATATTTCCAATCCGACCAATTTAAATTTGAAATGATTGAATGTAAAAATTCAATTGAATAACGAAAATTGTGATATGTAACCCAAATCGAATGTGGAGTTTAATAATGAATTGATTGTGAATATGAGCCAGATTTGGAATGATATTGAATATTCAAATTGATTGAAAATGAAACCTTATATAATGGAATTTATATAAGAATGGTATATTTGAAAATATGACGTTGAAAAGGAAACCTTATGTAAATCGATATTTATGTGAGTGCGATATATATGAAACATGAAATGAAGTACTATATATATAGTATGTATGTTTTCGAAATGAAGATGCAGGAATTACCTTCCATTTAAAAATCGCAATTCCTAATGAGAGGGGTTGTGTTGGTGCTCGCTGAGAATGTCCATTAAAAATTGAAAATCATAGCTACGTTGGTGCTCCGTTGATTGGAGTATCCATTGATATTGGAATCCCACTCAGTGGGATCACTTTGATTATTTTTACTTATTTGTTCTAGCGAAACTCGAGGGACGCGACGCCTATAGTTACAACTAATTCCACAGGATGGTTGCGTAACCGCCTGTAACTCCGATCTAGACGCCATAGCAAAATTCAAAGGGTATGATGCCTAAAGTACAAGCGAATCGTAACCGCCGTGTAACTAAGATCTGTGGAAATAACCATGACGAAATTCGAAGGGTGTGATACCTATGGTTACAAGCGATTCTACTAGGATAGTCGCTTAACCGCCGAGTAACCACGATCCATGGGGGAACGTATTTTCCATATCTATTTTAAATGTTTTGAGTATTTTCACTGGGGGTTGAAACAAGTATATTTAGTACTTAGAGATTTTAGTTGTGCGTCTGGCCTCTGTAAGAACGATAATAAACTTGTTAAACATCAAGTTATCAAGTATTTTCAAATGTTAAATAACAAATCAATAATCTACAACTAAATTTATATAACTTCAATATAATAAACTAAGAAATGAAAGTTTCAAAAGTCTTGAGAAATACAACTTTGGATTTTAATAAAATACTTATTTCAGATTTAAAAGTTATTTTCTAACACGAGAATCATATTTTCTATTTTTAAGTTTTATTATAAATAATTTGAGTTTTGACTATAAGAAAACTCAGACTTTAATAAATGTGTTTGAAATCAAGATTGTAAATTTAATAAATAGAGTTATAATAGATAAAATTAATTAATAATGTAAGGATGAATTTTCGAATTTGAAATCCTATAATTTATTTTGTTCCAAACTCAGTAAAATTTGTATATGTAAGTAAGAATATTTTGTTATGTAAATAAGATTTTGAAAATAAAACTCCCCATTTTGAGGACGAAAAGTTATGAGTGGGGGAGATTATAACATCCCGTTAACTTTGACCATTTAAGTTATTGAATTTAATTTAATTATTGATTTAAGATGGTTTTAAAATAAACAATAAACGATAAACATAACTTAGAATGTATTGGTTTAAATCATGAAATTAATTTATAACAAAATATTGATGTTTGGAATTTGTTATTGTAACGACATGGATCTCGCCCAGACCTAATCAATCGCTAAATCGACCGTGCGCGTTCGAATCCCGCATATGCTAACTCTGGGCATACAACACATCAGAACAAATAACAGAAGACTTATAAATATTATAATAATGTTACATCAGAGTACATAATATCAGAGTACATCGAATATAATACAACGGAAGATAATTTACAATAAATGTAATACAATGCACAGCGGAACAATTAAACTAAACAGCGGAAGACTATCATTTCCCTGGACACAACTTTAAGCTTCTATCCAGAATCATGCTCAATATATCTGCAAAATAAGCTACTCGACTGCCCATGTGGAAAATAAGGGCACCCGAGTTCGCAAGTGAAACAAACTACGAGTCAGTCATGGGACTGGTATGAGAAATCTTACTTAACTTATTTAATAACAATAATGCTAATCACAGGACTGCGCTGCTAACGCGGAATAGCTTTATTCCATTGGATTGCCAGTGCATAAATTAAATAAATTTTTATTCAAAACAACGCAATGCTTTTTAGAAAATGAAAACATTATAAGACTCAAGTCCCATCACACAATGCAACGCAAACCGAAAGATAGAGTTTTACCTTATAATGATCAAACATGCTTGGTACGTAGAAAATAGTATTTAATATTATTATTAGTGTCTAATCAGTTTTAAAATACTTTCAAAGTAAATGTATCAATCCTAGACGGCATAGCTACCATATACTATGTCGCCATATATAAGTTTACAATCAAATTTGTAATGTTGTATTGGAAATTGGGTTTCCATCATGAGTCAAGGCTAGGGATGATCTCCTTACCGATTCGAGACACTCTGGCAAATGTCTCAGGATTCGGATGTTGGTGAACCCTTGGATCCTACAGGTTCGGTCCACAAACACTTTAGTGGATTGGCAATTCCTGAACACACGCTTCCCGGTCCTATTGGACCTATTAATTGGCCACTATCGACCAATACATCTGAGGCCTCGTAATCCATCATCCACATAAGTAAAAATGTCTGGGCTCCGTACTATGACACCACTTCTAGCTATAAAGAAACGTGTGCAGTCCCTGCGTTCCCTTATCCCGTTTCTGACTCCTACAGGGGTGTGAGGCTTGCGAAGTAACGCTATATAAAAAACTATGCCTAAACAGGTCGTGCTTTGATCATCAACCACAAGGCTCTGCTTTTCAACAGAAGGCTTGATCATTTGCATCTTGGCATGCCACATTGACAATCCATGCCATGCGATCAATAACTATCAATATATAAGCTCTGAGCTCGTGCGTCTCAGAGAAGGGTGTTAAGTAAGAGAATAAATCTCCACCACCAAACAGATATATATTAAATAGAAATCAATTCACATAGAATGAAATTCAACGTCATACACACATCCAATTACAAGTCCGTTCTGGGTCTGAACGAAACCGGAGACACCTTATTCCTCGTCCCGTATGTCCAATACGAAAGAGAGGTGCTCGCTTATCCGGACAATCAACAAGTACGTCCGGACAACTACCACTGTAACCCTTTCCTGGGAGCAAATTAGTCCAAGGCATCAGAAGTCATCCATTCGATGTGAAGATCGCCGGTCTTCAATCACCGTCTTCAATGTTTTCGACTTTAAACCGTCATATAATTATTTGAAATGAGATTGAACTCAGTCTTTTCAAATAATTCTCGAATAATTATAATTTAAATCATTCCAAATTGTTAATAGTATTTTTAATGATTTATCTCTATTTTTATTTATATAAAAATAGTCCAATTTAATTCAACGACGCTTCAGGTCAATGGGCGGCCCTAGCGCTGTTTTTGCTCAAATTTGATTTACACATTTCTCGAAATCTAACTGTTGGATTTTAACAAATTTTATATCCTTGGAAAGATCTTCCCAAAGTGGACCTAACGATTTCAGTTTTGGGAAAATCCGACGGTCGGATCTTTCGCTATAATCGTTTAAAGTTACAATTCCGAAACGCGAACTACCATGCGTGATTCGTTTAATTTTAATTTATATTTATATATAAAATATATATATATAAATCATTCGACGATTCCACTAACGTGTTTAACATGCCAAATAAAAGAATGTATTATTTTGCATGACCATTTCAATGTTTCTAATGATACATAGAAAGGGATATTGTATTTGCAAACAAATTCCTATATTTTCTAATGTCAAATAAAAGAGAAGTTTTATCTGTATATATTCCCAATATTTTCTAATGTCAAATACAAGGAGAAGTTTTATTTGCATGACTTTCTACATGTTTTCTAATGTCAAATAAAAATGTATATTATTTGCATGACTTTCTACATGATTCTAATGTCAAATAAAATGTATTTTATTTGCATACATTCCCTACATGTTTTCTAATGTCAAATAAAAATGTAATTTATTTGCATATATTACTACATGTTTTCTAATGTCAAATAAAATATAATTTATTTGCATATATGTCTAATGACAAATAAAAGATAACTTTTATTTTTATGTATGCAATTTCTATTTTTAATTTTAACAAATAAAAAGAAATATTTTTATTTGCATATAATTTCAATGTATAACATGACACATAAAAATGTTTGTTTTAATTTGTATACAAATTCTATGTATAAACTGATGATAAAAATGTTTGTTTTAATTTGTATACGAATTCCATGTATAAAATGACAAATAAAAATGTATGTTAATTTGTATACAAATTCTAATGACGATAAACATGCCTCTTATATATTGTATTCAATTCTAATTTAACAAAACAATTAAAAATGATAACTCAATTTTATTGACAATTCTATTTCAACAAAACAATAAAAATGATGACTTTGTTTTGTCGACAAATCTATTTCAACAAAACAATAAAAATGATAACTTTGTTTTGTCGACAATTCTATTTCAACAAAACAATAAAAATGATAACTTTGTTTGGTCGACAATTCTATTTCTACAAAACAATAAAAATGATAACTTCGTTTTGTCGATAATTCTATTTCAACAAAACAATAAAAATGATAACTTGTTTTGTCGACAAATCTATTTCAACAAAACAATAAAAATGATGACTTTGTTTTGTTGACAAATCTATTTCAACAAAACAATAAAAATGATGACTTTGTTTTGTTGACAAATCTATTTCAACAAAAAAATAAAAATGATAACCTTGTTTTTGTTGACAATTCTATTTCAACAACACATATAAAAATGATACTTCTATTTTGTTGACCACTCTATTTCAACAAAACAAATAAAATTGATTCTTTTATTTTGTTGACAATTCTATTTCAACAAAAAGTATAAAAATAATAACTTTGTTTTGTTGACAATCCTATTTCAACAAAACATGATAATTTTGTTTTTGTTGACAATTCTATTTCAACAATACACATAAAAGTGATAACTTTGTTTTATTACAATTCCATTTCAACAAAATGAATAAAAATGATAACTTCATTTTGTTAACAATTCTATTTTAACAAAAAGAACAAAATGATAACTTTATTTTGTTAATAGTTCTATTTTAACAAAATGAATAAAAATGATAACTTCATATTTTTAACGATTCTATTTTAACAAAATGAATAAAAATGATAACTTCATTTTGTTAACAGTTCTATTTTAACAAAATGAATAAAATGATAACTTCATTTTGTTAACAATTCCATTTTAACATCACAAACACATATTCCAAGACATGATTCTTCTTATTTAACAAAACATATTCTAACAAGATGACATTTCTATTTGACAAAAACATATTCTAACTAAATGATATTTTTATTTAGCAAAAACATATTCTATCTAAATGACATATTTATTTACAAAATATGTTTTCTAACTAAATAACATATTTAATTACAAAATATGTTTTCTAACTAAATGACATATTTATTTGCATACATTTTTCTATATATTCTAATGACAAATAAAAGAATAATTTAGTTGCATACATTTTTCTATGTATTCTAATGACAAATAAAAGAATATTTTATTTGTTTACAATTTCTATGTATTCTAATGACAAATAAAAGAATATTTATTTGCATACATTTTTCTATTCAACATAACAAATAAAAAAATATGATAATTTTATTTGTTTACAATTTCTAGTACAACTTAACAAATAAAATGATAATTTTATTTGTTCACAATTTCTATTTAAAAAAAATGATATTTTTGTTTGACACAAATCTATTTAACAAAAATGATGCTTTTGTTTTTAACACAAATCTATTTAACAAAAATGATGTTTTTGTTTTTAACACAAATCTATTTAACAAAAATGATGTTTTTGTTTTGACTATTTTATTTCAACAAAAATTATTATCTTTGTTTTGACTATTTAATAAAAATTGTTATTTTTGTTTTGACTATTTAATTTCAACAAAAATGTAAATTTTGTTTTATCTATTTCTATTCAACAAAAATGTAAATTTTTGTTTCAACTATTTCTATTCGATAAAAAATGTAAATTTTTGTTTCAACTATTTCTATTCAACAAAAATGTAAATTTTTGTTTCAACTATTTCTATTCAACAAAAGTGTAAATTTTTGTTTCAACTATTTCTATTCAACAAAAATGTAAATTTTTGTTTTATTTATTTTTTGTAAATTTTTGTTTTAACTATTTTATTCAACAAAAAATGATAATTTTGTTTTAACTATTTTATTCAACACAACAATCATCAAATCCATAGAACTACATAACAACATCAATCCCAGATCAAATCACGTATGACAACTAATAGAATTTAACAGCGTACTGGTAATAACACAATCATAATTAATTAATTTTAATTTTAAATAATAATAATAGAATTCTTACATTGAGTTTTGAATTCGCCTAAATTTGCAGTCAGCTCCAAATCTGTTTTAGTCTTTTCCATGAGGTAGTGTTTTCCACCACGTTTCCAACGCAACTGAAATCATTTGATTTCGTTTTCCTTTGCATAAGTTAAAATGAATTTAAACTTTTGATAATTAAATAATTAAATTAAATTATTAACTAAATTTTCTTTAACTACTTTCTTGTCGCATCCTTCATCTTCTTCGTTCTTGTCCGAACGAATACGAACCCAATCTTCGACCAAAACATCCCCCTGCGCGCTGCCATCGGGGCCATCGTGCCCCGATCCGAACCCACCACTCCGACGGCCTTGACACTACCGCCCAACGCCGGGTCCATCGTCCATCTCGGAGCCCTCCTACCACCTGAAAATCTCTCCAAAGTTAATGACTTCCAACCCAAAAACCCAACTATCCAGGATGTTAAAACTGATCATGTCCGTTCAATCACTAGAGCTCGAAGAGACGAATGTTTTTTGTTCATAATATTTTCAAATTTATTGTTTGGATTAAAAGAGAAAGAAGGAAGAACGATAGAACATTTTGGCCATTGGTTTCTTAAGGGCGGCGGTTGCTTATGTTTTAGGATTAGGGTTTCTTTAAGTTAGAGTATTCATAATATTATTTAATCCATTAATTCACAAAAAACCCGTTAATTCCCACTAACTCCAAATCCAGCCCAAAGGATGTTGCCCTAGCCAAATAACCCTATTGTAACACCCCACGTCCATTAATGTCACTCACAAAGGGAACGCATTAACTTCCATGGAGGTTATAAGTGAATATAGAACAGAAAAATTACAACAAGACAGATAATAAATAGTACTTGGAAATCTAAAATTTCATTTTATTGCAGCGGAAATTAAACATGTTTGTTACATCATAAAACCATAGATCATAACCAAGTACAATATCCATCTTCATAAAAACAGAATACATAATCCCATTACATAAATAGCCATTAAAAAGATAACAAGCTGGACTTTACTTCAACGGTCCAAGCTTTCCAAAGAGAGATGAAGCAATTCAATCAAACTCCACTAGAGTTGGGCCCAACCTGAGGACCTGGAGGGGGAAAAGGATAGAAATAGAGGGGGTCAGACATAAAGTCTGGCAAGTATGATAATTCTAACAATACTATTATCAAAATAATTAGACTAAGGCATAAGCTGGAAGACAAGTAAATGTCTATGAACTCTTAGGAAGATAAAGATAGCATTTAAGATAACGTTAAAGATAACAGTAAAGGCACACCTAATTACTAACGAATGATTACTACACTGCACCGCACATTACTACACTGCACCACACCAGTCACCCTATTGTTTGATCCCACTTGCTTCACACAGAAACTTTATAAATAGCCTTACGTACCCCTAGCTGACTACATAGGTGCCGTCTGCCCCTATCTCCACTAGGTGTACCCCACTACCCACTTTCGATCGGCTCCCTACTCGTAGATACCCGTGCTGGCCCCACAGTGGGGTGTATCACTCCCCTAAAGTGACAACCCGATACAACTTGAGAATGCACGGCTTATACCTACACGATGCAACAACGTCTTACCTACCAGCCCGGGTCCACACACGCATACGAAATCCGTTGGACTTGCGTTGCCACCGCTCCCCGTTTTGGCCTCTTACAGTCGAACCCAGCATGCGTGTCCCGTCCTCGACTTGGGTCGAGCCCACAAAGATACGTTTGGGATACTGGTCGAAATGGGCCCCCACAAGCTACCCACCTAAGCTTGTCACTAGTATATCTCACTTAACCCTCTTAGTCATGTTCATTTACATGTGTGTTTGGTTAAGTCTTACTAATCGTATTTCACATGCCACTAAAGGCACCCCCTAGATTCCTCATGCCACCCAAGGCACCTACTTAACCCCCATGTCCCACCTTACATGTTTATCTGGTTAAGTATTTCTTAATTCATTCATGCCATAACCTCATAAAGACCTCTCACATTAGACTGGCATTTATGGCAGCTGGATTTGTCGGGCGGGTCCGGGCAGTCTTACACCATAAAAGAGTCTAACCTCGTGTCTTTACAACCGTTATGCTTTAGTTTTGGCCTAGGACCTCTCACATTGGGCTGAAATTTGTGACCACTGGATTTGCCGTGCGGGTCCAGGCGGGTTTACGTCACAAACGAGTCCAACCTCGTGTCCTAAGCATTGATCAACACTTAAAATCTTTTATCCCAGTTTTAATAATTCCCTATTCAAATTATTAATTAAGTCAACTTTTAATGATGTCCATAATTGACTCAATTATGACCATCCACTTATGGCATGCAAAATCATATCAATTGCACCCCAACTTTTTAATATTAAATCCTTAATATTACCCCTACCCACGTTTATACGTTCGCTTATTCAACGCAGAATATACGTTAGACTCGAATAGTCTAAATTATAGCACAAAAATAAATTATCACAACATATGGACAATTAAAATGAATCTAATCATAATAGGGGTGAAACTTGCATAAACTACACATGTTAAGGATCTAAAGGTGTCAACTTGTTAAAGGTCACAATTTACATGATATGATCATAGCCCAAATCTATACATAAACTTGCATATGGGGTTTTTAGGCAACATAATGATGGTGTGAACTAGCATAAGATATCACATATATCATAGCATAATTCTAGATGTCATAATAGATGTCATGGCATATGTTCATAGCTTTTCTAATCAATCTAACTTGCATATGTAACTTGTCATATTGATCAACATAACCCAAACATGATGATTTAATTAATATGAACTAACTAGCATAGATGGTAACATCATGGCCTTTTTAACATGTATGATTCATCACAACTTAGCATAGAAACTTTCAACATACATAACATCATCGTAGCATGATTTACAACATATAAGATATCATCATCACATAACATTGGATTTACAATATACATGATAGCAAAAGGGGTTTACAACAACATATATGATAATTCACATCATCTACTCATAATCCATTCATAACTCAACCTAATTAAAATGATAATAATCTTGTTAAGATCATCATACTCACAATTTAGAGAAGAAAAGAGAGAGTTTTGCTTTGCTTTAGGGTTGAGAGAATTAGAATTGAATTTGCTTTTCTTCTTTCTTAGTTGGCGGCGGCTCCATTGATTTCCATGGCGATGGTATGACGGTAACTATTCTATTTTAATTAGGTTTAGGGTTAGCATTAGGATGTATTTATAGGTGTAGGAAGTTATTTAGCACCATTAGATTAACCCTGAACCATGAGAACCAATCAAATGCAAAATCTGCATTTGAGCGAATCGGCCCACGGGTTGACAGCCAAACACCCTGGATTAACCCCTAGTCGACCCAGCAAGGCTCGGGTCGACCTCAAAAATGGGCCGGTTCGGTTATTTCCCCTCCCAATTCGTTGTTTTGAACTTTTTCGCATATTTATTTACTTAATTTTTAATTTATATATATATATATATATATCAATATATATATATTTCTCTGCACAGCCCATTTCACTTAATTCTTTTCTAAAAATTAAGTATACTTTAATTTGTGAATTTAATGTTATAAAATTACGGGGTGTTACATTCTCCCCTCCTTAAAGGATTTTGTCCCCGAAATCTCCAAGTCAAGAA
Source organism: Allium sativum (assembly GCA_030737875.1). Lineage (NCBI taxonomy): Eukaryota > Viridiplantae > Streptophyta > Magnoliopsida > Asparagales > Amaryllidaceae > Allium > Allium sativum. The sequence continues at coordinate 159,874,806 of CM060912.1, forward strand.
GAATGTATATCCTACCATCTAATCGTCCATCTACTCAACCATCAAACACTAGCATCCATTGTCCTTAAAAGACTTCTAATGCTTTAATGTTTATATGCACAGTGTGTGTATATGTCCATATCTAATGCAAAATTAGGCGGTCTACTGATCCAGTCGACCTCCTTAGTGCAATTCATGATAGTGCCATGCGTCCAATATGTATGCAAAAGATTCCTAATAATACATATTAATTCTATATGCGTGCACAACCATCCACCCGAATGCAACAACTATATGATAATACAACCATTATACATCTATTTTACTAAATACATCCATATATATGCAATATGCAGTATGAAGTGACTGAGCCGATCTGGTGCCTAATAGTGGATGTATATGCATCCACGAGCAACCACTAGCAAACACTTGCATCCACTTTGCATCCACCATACATAACATGTCTCAAACACATGTTTCAACCATAGGATTATCCTAACTAAAGGTCAAAGATACTAGCGAGAGGATATACTAAAGATAAGATAAGTGCAAGCTAAGCGATAAAGGAGAAATTAAAAGACATACCCTCAAAAAGAAAAGGGTATCGTGAACGCATCTTCTCTTCTGTCTCCCAAGTAGCGTTGCTCTCATCATCTCCCCATTGCACTTTGACTAGTCTGACCTCTCGATTCCTTAACCTCTTGATCTCCGACCCAAGAATGCGCGTAGGAGCTCGTCGCATCACGCTCTATCTCCACCTCTCTAAGCAAGCTCGGCTCTACCACTTCCGCGGTCTCGTGCAAGCACTTCCTCAAATGTGACACATGGAATACGTCATGTACACCACTAAGTCTCTCGGGCAACTCCACTCTATACGCCATCCGTCCAATCCTCTCCTTAATAGGAAACGGCCCTACAAACCTTGGTGCTAATTTACCAATGGACCCAAAGCGAACAACGTTTCGTAATGGAGACACTTTGATAAAGACCATGTCCCCAACTTCAAACTCGAGATCTGTCCTCCTCTTATCTGCATAAGATTTCTGCCTATCTTGCGCTGCTTTCATCCTCTTTCGAATCAAGTCGATCTTCTCCGAAGTCTCCCTAATCATATCGGGCCCAAGTAAGATCTTATCCGTAGATTCCCACCAACATGTAGGTGAACGACAAGGTCGTCCATAAAGAGCTTCGAATGGTGCCATACCAATGCTGGACTGAAAGCTGTTATTATATGCGAACTCCACCAATGGAAGATGCTCTTCCCACGTACCCCCAAAGACTAGGATACATAGCCTCTACAGATCATCTAGAATGCGATTCACCCTCTCGGTCTGGCCGTCTGTCTGAGGATGATATGCGGTGCCTAAACATAACTGAGTCCTTACCGCCTCTTGTAAGCTTCTCCAAAATTCGGTAGTGAAAATAGGATCGCGGTCGCTCACTATGCTAGAAGGAACACCGTGCAAACGAACTATTTCTCGAACGTATACGGAGGCTAACCATGGAGCAGTCCTCTTACTCTTCACAGGAATAAAATGGGCGCTCTTAGTAAGTCTATCTACTATAACCAAATTCCCGTATTACCCTTCCTTGATCGCAGTAACCCATCCACAAAATCCATCGAGACACTTTCCCACTTCCATAGTGGAACCTCCAATGGGTGAAGCAACCCACCGGGTTTCTCTTGCTCCGCTTTTACTTGTTGGCACACCAAGCATCTAGCGACATACTCGGCCACGTCTTTCTTCATGCCGGCCCAAAAGTAAACTCTCTTCATGCCTTTGTACATCTTGTCCCCGCCGGGATGAATGGTCATCTTCGAATGATGTGCTTCGTCAAGAATAGTCTTCCTTAAGTCATCGTCTTTTGGTACACAAAGTCTACCGTCCCTACGTAACCAACCCTTATCGTCTAGGGTATACCTACGGAGATGGCTTGATGACTCTCCTCCTTTGAGTTTTTCTACTAACTCAACCAACTGCGGGTCGTCTCGTTGTGCCATGCCAATCCGTCCCAAAAGCGTAGGTCTGACCTCCAAGGATGCTATCAAGCCCGGTACGAAGTCAAAGGAAGGTCTAAAGTCAAACATCGAAATGAATTCTAAATTTCGCCGCTCAAAAAACAAAGGACTTAAGGATAATCTTTTTCTACTTAAGGCGTCTGCCACCACGTTACCCTTGCCAGGGGTATAGGCTATTTCGAAGTCGTAGGACGCTAAGAACTCCATCCACCTTTACTGCCTTAAGTTCAAGTCCTTTTGAGAGAATAGGTATTTTAAAGACTTGTGGTCAGTGAATAATTCAAATTTCTCGCCAAGAAGATAATGACGCCAAGACTTAAGCGCGAAAACAATAGCGGCCAATTCTAGGTCATGTGTAGGATAATTTTTCTCATGCGCTCTCAACTGCCTTCCACCATAGGCTATTACCCTACCCTCTTGCATTAAGACTGCGCCTAGTCCTGTCCCACAAGCATCAGTATAAACGGTAAACGGCTTACTCCCGTCTGGCAATACTAAGACTGGGGCTGAAGTCAAAGCTCTCTTCAAACGTTGGAACGCATCATCACAATCTATGTCCCATGTGAAAACTAGGTTCTTCTTCGTCAAGCGTGTCAATGGAGCTGATATCTTTGCGAATCTTTGATAAACTTCCTATATTAGCTAGCCAACCCCAAGAAACTTCTCACTTCGGTAGCATCTTTAGGGACCTTCCAATCTTGGATGGCCACCACCTTCGCGGGATCCACGGCTATCCCTTCTTTGGAAACAACGTGCCCCAAGAACCGTACTTCCTTCCTCCAGAAGTGACACTTAGAAAATTTAGCCTTAAGGCTATGCGCTCGTAGGGTCTCCAACATTTCCCTAAGATGTAGGGCATGCTCTTCTTCATCCTTAGAAAAGATCAAGATGTCATCTACAAAGACTACCACAAATTTGTTAAGGTACTCCCTAAACACCATACTCATCAAATCAACAAAATATGCTGGGGCGTTTGTCAAACCGAATGGCATCACTAGCCATTCATAGAAACCGTCCGGAGTCCTAAAGGCAGTCTTGTCTATGCTATCCTCAGCCACTCCCAACTGATGGAATCCAGTGGCTAAGTCCAACTGCGAAAACACTGAGGCGCCAACTAACTGATCGAAGAGATCGTCAATCCTCGGCAGTGGGTGTCTGTTCTTCTTAGTAAGCTTATTAAGTTCTCTATAGTCCACACAAAGTCTAAGGGACCCATCCGCCTTCGTGGAAAATACTACTGGAGCACCGCACTCCGATATACTTCATCTTATGAACCCCTTCTCAAGCAACTCCTTCACTTGCTTACCGAGTTCCCTCCTTTCACGTGGAGCCATGTGGCGTACTGGAAAAGATATTGGTTTCGCATTATCCACAAGATATATTCGAAAATCTATCTCCCACTTCGGAGGCAAGCCCGTCACCTCCTCAAACACATCCGAATATTCTCGGACCACTCTAACAGATCGTAGATTTTCCTCAGACGCGTCAAGCGATTCTAGATAACTTAGCATAACCGAATTTATGGCATTACAGAAGATTTCGAGAGTGTTGCCAAGGCGAGTCACGAGCCTAACTACTCTCCTTTCACAATCAAGAACGACCCCATTTCTGGATAACCAATCCATTCCTAAAATTGACCCATAGCCCGTGAAGCCCAACACATAAGCATCACATCTAAATTCAACGCTAATTATGGAAATTTTCAAATCCAAACACATCATAGACAAATAAGCTGAGCCCCCAATTGGATTCGAAACAACTAAGGGATCCTCTACTAAACTGGTGTTTAAGTGCAGTGATTCAACTAATGATGTAGAGATAAACGAACGTGATGCGTCCGAATCGAATAAGGTACGGACAGGATGATCAAACAGAAAAACTAAGCTTTCAACAGAAATGGTTCTACCTCGTTCTTGCAGCAGTGGGACCGCGAGAGCCTGAACTTGTCCCCTTGCCTGCCCTGGTGCCATAAGAGCCTGCACCTGTCCTCCCGAGGCAGCTCCTGCCCTCTGCCCCTTCTTTGGGCAGTCCTTCACTAAATGTCCCGCATCGCCACAATGAAAACAGCATGTCTTCTTTTTCTTTCGGCAATCCTTGCTGAGATGGCCTGGGGTTCCACAGTTAAAGCACTTCTTCTTTCCCTTGCCATTATTGTCTTTTCCACCCTTCTGGTTTTGTTGTTGTGGTTTCTTCTGATCCCCCTTCTTCTCGGGTGCCTTATCAGCTTTAGCGCTTTTCTCCTCATGCATGAGCGCCATTTCTACTAACTTCTCAAAGGTGGCCCCCATCGGGATGTGGGTCATAGCCAACCCTTGCAATGGTTCATTCAAGCCATTCACGAATCTTAGAGCCTTCTTCTCCGGCGTGTTTACTAAGTCCAAGCCAAACCTTGCTAACTGATTAAATTTATTGACATATTCTTTCACTGATGAGCTTCCTTGCTTCAATGTCAAGAACCTTTCCATATATAGATTTTCTTCCGCCCTTGAGAGAAACTTCGCCTCGAACCTACGTCTGAAATCCGCCCAAGAGTCAACAGGACGCTCCCCATTAGTGACCTCACACCAAAACGAGGCCTCTCCCTTCATCAACCAAGCTGCTAAACGAACTCTCTTCCCTTCTTCTACTTCAAAGATTTCTAGCAATTCTTCCACCTCCTTAAGCCAATCTCTAGCTTCCACAAACGTTTCTGACCCTTGAAATGGTTTTCCACCCATAGCCTTGAATTCCTTGCACGTCTTTGCAAAAGTATCTACGTGAGGAGGAGGTGGAGGAACGGGTGCAACTAGTGGAGGAGGAACATTGGCTGGACCTGCAGTGGCCCTAGCCTCTAATAACCTCCTATACCATCCTGGTATCGTTACACCGTCGGGTAGATTAAGATCTTCAGCCATGCTGAAACGAAAAAGGAAAGATTCAAAATGGAGAATTCGAAAGATAAAGATATAGGCTATTGGGGATTATGTTTTTTTTCTTAAAAACTTTTCTCTTTAAATTTCTCATTAAAACATGTTTTTGAAAACACTTCTTCCAAAAATAACTATTTTTCTAAAGTATTTTTTTATGTTCTGGTAACCTTAAGCTCTAATACCACGTGTAACACCCCACGTCCATTAATGTCACTCACAAAGGGAATGCATTAACTTCCATGGAGGTTATAAGTGAATATAGAACAGAAAAATTACAACAAGACAGATAATAAATAGTACGTGGAAATCTAAAACTTCATTTTATTGCAGCGGAAATTAAACATGTTTGTTACATCATAAAACCATAGATCATAACCAAGTACAATATCCATCTTCATAAAAACAGAATACATAATCCCATTACATAAATAGCCATTAATAAGATAACAAGCTGGACTTTACTTCAACGGTCCAAGCTTTCCAAAGAGAGATGAAGCAATTCAATCAAACTCCACTAGAGTTGGGCCCAACCTGAGGACCTGGAGGGGGAAAAGGATAGAAATAGAGGGGGTCAGACATAAAGTCTGGCAAGTATGATAATTCTAACAATACTATTATCAAAATAAATAGACTAAGGCATAAGCTGGAAGACAAGTAAATGTCTATGAACTCTTAGGAAGAAAAAGATAGCATTTAAGATAACGTTAAAGATAACAGTAAAGGCACACCTAATTACTAACGAATGATTACTACACTGCACCGCACATTACTACACTGCACCACACCAGTCACCCTATTGTTTGATCCCACTTGCTTCACACAGAAACTTTATAAATAGCCTTACGTACCCCTAGCTGACTACATAGGTGCCGTCTGCCCCTATCTCCACTAGGTGTACCCCACTACCCACTTTCGATCGGCTCCCTACTCGTAGATACCCGTGCTGGCCCCACAGTGGGGTGTATCACTCCCCTAAAGTGACAACCCGATACAACTTGAGAATGCACGGCTTATACCTACATGATGCAACAACGTCTTACCTACCAGCCCGGGTCCACACACGCATACGAAATCCGTTGGACTTGCGTTGCCACCGCTCCCCGATTTGGCCTCTTACAGTCGAACCCAGCATGCGTATCCCGTCCTCGACTTTGGTCGAGCCCACAAAGATACGTTTGGGATACTGGTCGAAATGGGCCCCCACAAGCTACCCACCTAAGCTTGTCACTAGTATATCCCACTTAACCCTCTTAGTCATGTTCATTTACATGTGTGTTTAGTTAAGTCTTACTAATCGTATTTCACATGCCACTAAGGGCACCCCCTAGATTCCTCATGCCACCCAAGGCACCTACTTAACCCCCATGTCCCACCTTACATGTTTATCTGGTTAAGTATTTCTTAATTCATTCAGGCCATAACCTCATAAAGACCTCTCACATTAGATTGGCATTTATGGCAGCTGAATTTGTCGGGCGGGTCCGGGCAGTCTTACACCATAAAAGAGTCTAACCTCGTGTCTTTACAACCGTTATGCTTTAGTTTAGGCCTAGGACCTCTCACATTGGGCTGACATTTGTGACCACTGGATTTGTCGGGCGGGTCCGGGCAGGTTTACGTCACAAACGAGTCCAACCTCATGTCCTAAGCATTGATTAACACTTAAACTCTTTTACCCCAGTTTTAATAATTCCCTATTCAAATTATTAATTAAGTCAACTTTTAATGATGTCCATAATTGACTCAATTATGGCCATCCACTTATGGCAAGCAAAATCTTATCAATTGCACCCCAACTTTTTAATATTAAATCCTTAATATTACCCCTACCCCACGTTTATACGTTCGCTTATTCAACGCAGAATATACGTTAGACTCGAATAGTCTAACTTATAGCACAAAAATAAATTATCACAACATATGGACAGTTAAAATGAATCTAATCATAATAGGGGTGAAACTTGCATAAACTACACATGTTAAGGATCTAAAGGTGTCAACTTGTTAAAGGTCACAATTTACATGATATGATCATAGCCCAAATCTATACATAAACTTGCATATGGGGTTTTTAGGCAACATAATTATGGTGTGAACTAGCATAAGATATCACATATATCATAGCATAATTCTAGATGTCATAATAGATGTCATGGCATATGTTCATAGCTTTTCTAATCAATCTAACTTGCATATGTAACTTGTCATATAGATCAACATAACCCAAACATGATGATTTAATTAATATGAACTAACTAGCATAGATGGTAACATCATGGCCTTTTTAACATGTATGATTCATCAAAACTTAGCATAGAAACTTTCAACATACATAACATCATCATAGCATGATTTACAACATATAAGATATCATCATCACATAACATTGGATTTACAACATACATGATAGCAAAAGGGGTTTACAACAACATATATGATAATTCACATCATCTACTCATAATCCATTCATAACTCAACCTAATTAAAATGATAATAATCTTGTTAAGATCATCATACTCACAATTTAGAGAAGAAAAGAAAGAGTTTTGCTTTGCTTTAGGGTTGAGAGAATTAGAATTGAATTTGCTTTTCTTCTTTCTTAGTTGGCGGCGACTCCATTGATTTCCATGGCGATGGTATGACGGTAACTATTCTATTTTAATTAGGTTTAGGGTTAGCATTAGGATGTATTTATAGCTGTAGGAAGTTATTTAGGACCATTAGATTAACCCTGAGCCATGAGAACCAATCAAATGCAAAATCTGCATTTGAGCGAATCGGCCCACGGGTTGACAGCCAAACACCCTGGATTAACCCCTAGTCGACCCAGCAGAGCTCGGGTCGACCTCAAAAATGGGCCGGTTCAGTTATTTCCCCTCACAATTTGCTGTTTTGAACTTTTTCGCATATTAATTTATTTAATTTTTAATTTATATATATATATATATCTATTAATATATATATATTTCTCTGCGCAACCCATTTCACTTAATTCTTTTCTAAAAATTAAGTATACTTTAATTTGTGAATTTTAATGTTATAAAATTACGGGGTGTTACACCTATTCCAGATACAATAGGATAGGTCTTGTCAGCCCATTTGATCGTTTTAGCCCATTTTTCTTTAATTTAAAATATAAATCATTTAATTATTTAATTTGATCGTACATTTAAATTTACCGGGGCCACATACTGACTCCAAAAATTCCCGAAAAATAAATCTAGCTATGTTTTGATGATACAGTCTTAACAAAATTAATTTCGTCGAATTTGGTGAACGCTTGAAAATGGTCATTTTCTAGTCGATCCAATTCAACTAAAATTGATCAAACACGTTTTAATTTGTCATGCTCACATATTGAATCCAAAAATTATGAAAATTGGAATCTTGCAATAATTTGACATTCTGGATCCAACCAAAGTGGTTTCGTCGAAAACGGAGATCGTTTGCAAAATAGCCAATTATTATATTAAAATATAAATATATATTCCATAACGACTATTTTGAATTTTAAACTGGCCATAAATTTTTATTCCCACTATGAAATTTCAATTTTTCAGATTCGTTGGAAAGATATTTTTAAATAGATTCTAATATTTTTTGTTTTACTGAAATCCGATTTATTTTGAACCCTGTACATTCAGTCAAAGTTCCAATTCAAATTTTCAAACTACCGCGCTATTACTAACTCCTTTTATAATCAAAATAAATATATTCATTCTAACTTCGATTTAAATAAATTTTTCGTTGTTATTATTTAAAATAAACTATTTTAAATACTAAAATTCCATTAAAATTTCTAAAATAAAAATTTTAAATTGGTTCGGAATTTCCGGGTTGTTACAATATCCCCCACTTAAAATCTTTACGTCCTCGAAAAGGAACGGAGCTGAAAGTTATTTAAATAATCAACTCAATTTTCATTCTTTCATTGGTTTCAATAATTTTATATTAGTTGAACTAATAATCACACAACACAATCATCAGTCAATTAGTCGATCATCTTTTCAAATATATATAACTTTTATATATTCAAAATTCATATTTTCTAAAATCCGATTATATATATATAATTGCAAATACGTTAATTGTAAACTTGTCACTCTCAACTGATTCTAGGGCATTTCTAATGTGACGGCCCGCCCCGCACCAGCCTGCATTTCCTCCGAAGGTGCGCTGTACACATGCCCGACTAGCATGGAACGGTCGCCAAAGAAAGGAAAGAAGAGAATGAATTAACAAGGAACCTGTAGAATGTTTCACAGCGCATGGAATAAAATATAATAATAACATAATCTTGACATAATACAGGCGAGACAGTGCATAAGCTGAAAACTAAACCAACATAGCAGCGGAAACCCAAATACAGCTTATGATCCAACATCATTATTATAGCTTTAAACTGTCTCTAAAGCAAAAGAAAGCTAAAGTAGAAGATGCACTACTAATGCCCAAGCAGTGATCTTCAACAACACAGGGAGAATACTATATGTATCATACGTGGAAGCCTCCTGCTCGTCTCCGGATCAGCTACTCGTGCATACCCAGCTAATCTGTCTCTAGTCTGCTCGTGAGAGCACCCGGAGTAATAAGAAGAGACATAAAACTCTGGGTCAGACAAAAAGTATGGTATGAGCGATAAGCAGCTAAACAGAACAATAACAGGTGTACTAAACCATACATGAACCTGGACCTGCAACCAAAGAGTCAGCACTACATACCGTACAATACTCTATGGTGCCACTGAACAGATGGTGTAAAGATAACGGGGGGTGGGGGTGTGCATGTCATAATGATGGCAAACAAATCAAACATAGCAACCATCCTCACATCTCTCACTCAGTGTGTAAAGCATACGATATCTACTGCTTCGATCACTAGACCCATCGAAGTAGTGACGGAGTTCAACCTGTACAACTACTGCTACTACCAAGCTTACCACATGGAGTCATGACCAAACCTTTACAAATGACCCCACTTCATTGGTCTATAGCCCTTTTAGTCGTACCTAGGCCACTGTGGTCCTGAATCCGTTCACGTACTCCCTACACATAGTGATCCAAAGTTATAGACATCGACAACCCTTTAGCACGCGTCTCGCAGCAAAGTCCAATCATGAAGTTAACTCGTTGGTTCCCAACTGGATCCTGAGTACAAACTTCCCACTTGGGCTACCTTTTCATCTCGTGTTCTGGTCGTCACCTTCTTCTCCGGATCGGTCTTCATTTCTTCACTTCACTTTGTTTCAGGTCATGGTCATCAGCCGGTCGGTTCGGATCGGAATACCCATACGGGTCGGATCGTGACTCCCCCAGTTCAGTTCGTGACCTTCATCTTGTGGCGGTTCGAATCGGTCGTCATCACCTCCTGGCGGATCGGGTCGGGTTCTTCAAGTCCAATCGCCATACATCGGTTCGGTTCGGAGGTAGCCATGCGGGTCGGGTCGGAGTGGTACATGCCACGAGAGGCGGATCGGGTCGGAAGCTCCTAGTGTGAGCGGTTCGGTACGTGCTTCTATCTGATCCGATCAGTTCGGGTACTTTCCTGACTTTGTCCAGCAAGCTGTTTACGCCATTCGATGGCGTTTTCGACCAATCTATCACTTCTAGGCAATCACAAAGCATACCATACAGTCATAGGAACATGTAGAACTGACCATAAACACCAAAACAACAATTTGATAGGTTAAAACGGATCAAACACCATATTTTCCCTTAAGCATGTTTAAGCAAAACTAATCATAGGATTAACAAAACTTAACCAAATCAACCCAAATTTCTAACAGAGGTATAAAACAATATTTCAGAATTTATAAATATTTTTCCAGATTTTATTAATGTATAAATTCGTTAATTATCACTAATCACCCTAATTAACTGTAATTAGCGTCAAAACAATGCTAATCACTCACCTTGGCCTCAAATAAAATCTTCAGAACTGAAACCTCGCTGATTTGTGCGAATACTGATGTGCAACAGCAGCTCTAATACTGATTTGGTGAAGATCTGCTTTGATCTGGTGTTGCTAAGCCTAATCCTTGATTAAACGGTGATTAGAGATGATTGTAGATGTTGGCGGCCATTGTTAGGGTTCAAGAATGAAAGTGGCTGCTGAAAAATGAAAATAAGATCGTTCTCTAACTGATTTCAGCCTCCTCATAACCCTAATCCCGAAATCCCCCATTGGGCCTAGCTGTTAATCACCCGGTTAAGCCCAATTAAGCTGTTTTTCAATGTCTGAAAATTGTTTCAGCCATATCTCCCAAACGGTAAGTCCGTTTGGCTAGTGTGACCACTCTACGGAATTGTAAACCATCATCCGGAGCCAATGGAAATGGTTTCAGGTCAAAATTCCTTTCCAATCAAAAGTTATCGCAAAAGCAGTATCGGCTAGGGGCAAAACAGTCATTTAAAAATCGGCAAAAATCAATAACATGGGAAATGACCCCAATAGTCATCTTCCAAAGTTACATGACCATACGACTTCGTATGTGAAAGAAACAAATATTCTACGATCCTTCGATACGTAGAATGCGGGTCGTTACACTCTCCCCCCTTAAGAAATTTCGTCCCCAGAAATTCCTTAACCCAAAACATACAAAGGATCCCGCATGCCTACCAGCCACATACAACAATCAAACATGCAAAACAAACAAAACAAACCTATCCTAGCATGCGGAAACGCTAAATCGAAACTAAAATCTTACCAGCGAAGAGTTCTGGATACGTCTTCCTAATGCTCTCCTCTGTCTTCCAAGTACAGTCATTCTCATTCTCGCCCCACTAAACTTTGACTAATTTCACCGCTTTCTTTCGAAGTTGCTTCGTATCGTTCCCAACAATACGCATAGGCTTACGGTTCCCAACCGCCTCGGGTTCAACTTCGATATCATCCAACTGATCAGGTGAAATAGTCGCATCTGGGTCGTGCACGAACTTCCTTAACTGGGAAACATGAAATACGTTGTGAATTCCTGCCATCTTCTCTAGTAATTCAACTTTGTATGCCAAATTCCCAATTTGCTCAAGAAATGGGAATGGACCAACAAATCTTGGTGTTAACTAGCCTCTCCTGCCAAATTGTATCACGCTCTTCAATGGAGAAATCTTGACAAACACCAAGTCGCCAATGGAGAACTTTAATTCTTTTCTCCTCTTATCAGCATAACTCTTCTGCCTATCTTGGGCAGCCTTCATTTGCTGTTGGATAACTTTAATCTTAGCTGAAGTTTCTCTTATCACATCGGGTCCAAGCACAAATTTCTCACCAGTTTCTACCCAACATGACGGTGAGTTGCACGGTCTTCCGTACAAAGCTTCAAATGGAGCCATACCAATACTGGATTGATAACTATTATTATATCCAAACTCTACTAGATGCAAATGATCATCCCGTGATCCACCAAAATCCAGTACACAAGCTCTCAAGAGGTCTTCTAGCACTCGATTCACCCTCTCTGTCTGTCCGTCAGTTTGAGGATGATATGCGGTACTGAGATGTAATTCTGGTCCTAACGCCTCTTGTAAGCTCTTCCAAAATCCACTAGTGAACAACGGATCTCGGTCACTCACCATGCCTTTGGGTATTCCATGAAATCTCACTACCCACTTTATATACAGTTTCGCTAACTTAGCTGTCGTCCTATTTGACTTGACGGGTATAAATCTTGCACTCTTAGTTAATCGGTCCACAATCACCTAAATGCTATCATGGCCCGATCTAGTCCTTGGTAACCCATCAATGAAATCCATTGACACTTGTTCCCATTTCCATTCTGGAATTTCTAATGGTTGTAGCAACCCACTAGGCTTCTTTTGCTCATCTTTAACTAGCTGGCAGTTCATGCATTTGGATATAAACTTCCCAATGTCTCTTTTCATCCCTTCCCAGTAATAGGTCTGCTTCATGTCTCGGTACATCTTGTTACCACCGGGGTGTATAGTAAGTTTTGAGTGATGATATTCTCTAAGCACTTCATCTCTCAATCCATTGACATTGGGTACAACTAGTCTTCCATTCTTTCTAAGCCATCCATCTCGATCAAGCCCATACTTGTTCATCTCTCCCTCGATTCTCATCTTTAACTTTGAGATGATTTCCAATAGGTTAGGATCGTTCCTCTGGCTGGAACCAATCCGCTCAATCAAAGTGGGTCTAATCGTCAAACTTGCTAACATTTCTGAATCCAATTCGCACTTTGGTCTAAAATCATACCCAGTGATGTACTCCAGTTGCTTCCATTCTAGAAACATAGCCCCTAAACTGGCATGTCTTTTACTCAATGCATCAGCTACCGCATTGCCCTTTCCTGGTGTATATGCGATGTCGAAATAATAGGAAGCTAAGAATTCTAACCATCTTTGCTGTCGAAGATTTAGATCCTTCTGAGAGAAGAGATACTTTAACGATTTATGATCGGTAAACAACTCAAATCTTTCTCCCAAGAGATAATGTCTCCACATCTTCAATGCAAACACGATCGCTGCCGATTCCAAATCATGGGTAGGGTTTCTTTTCTCATGCGGTTTCAGTTGCCGACTTGCATAAGCTACAACTCTACCTCCTTGCATCAGTACAGCACCTAGCCCAGTGCCACATGCATCTATATATACTGTCATCTCTTCATTCCCCTTAGGAATGACTAACACTGGTGCACATGTCAACTTTTCCTTTAGACTCTTGAATGCATTCTCGCACCTTTCGTCCCAGACGGAGGCTTGATTCTTCTTGGTCAATTGAGTCAACGGTGCTGCTATCTTGGAGAAGTCTTGGATAAACTTACGATAATATCCAGCTAATCCCAAGAAACTTCTTATGTCCATTGCATTCATGGGCGTAGACCAATCTTGTACCATAGCTACCTTCGTAGGATCCACGGCATTACCATTCTCTGAAACAACATGGCCCAAGAATCTCACTTCTCTCCTCCAGAAGTGACACTTAGAAAACTTTGCTTTCAATTGGTGTTTTCTCAACACCTCCATCACTATTCTTAAATGTTCCTTGTGTTCTTCCTCTGTCCTCGAATAGACCAAAATATCATCCACGAACACAAGGACAAACTTATTCAACTGATCTCTGAATACCATATTCATAAGATCCACAAAGTATGCTGGGGCATTGGTCAGCCCGAATGGCATGACCAACCACTCATAAAATCCAGACGGCGTCCGAAATGTCGTTTTAGCTATACTCTCAGCTTCCACTCTAAGCTGATGAAAACCTGTCGCGAGATCCAACTGAGAGAATACTCTCGCGCCACTCAACTAATCAAACAAATCATCTATCTGCGGTAGAGGATACTTATTCTTCCTCGTCACTTTATTCAACTCGTGGTAGTCTACACACAAACGAAGGGAACCATCTGCCTTGGTAGCAAACAAAAATGGTGCTCCCCATTCAGAAACACTCCTTTTGATAAATCCCTTCTTCAAAAGATCACTGACATGCACCCCAAGCTCTCGCTGCTCCCTTGGTGCCATACGACGAAGTGGCATCACTATAGGTCTGGCATCTTTCACCAAATCAATACGGAACTCAATCTCTCGTTGTGGTGGAAGCCCGGTCACTTCCTCGAAAACGCCCGGATACTGGCCAACCACGGGCAAACCTGACAACTCACTATGCGGGGTGTCGAGGGAATTCAGAAAACTAGCCATTACTCCATCACCGGCTAAACCACCAAACACTACCCTCCGCCCATCATCCGCTCTAGCTGTCACCAAAAAGCCCTCACAGTCTACCACCACCCCGTATCTTTGGAGACAATCGACTCCCAAAATAATTCCAAACCCAGTAAAGAACAAAACAAAGCAATCACAAACAAACATGCATCCATGAATCGATAAGACCACATTACGACAAATCATGCTAAGGCTAGTCGAACCACCAATCGGGTTCGTCACTACTAAAGGTCTATCGACAATCTCGGGCTCCAATCCCAACCTATCTACCAGGTCACTAGATATGAAAGAACTGGAAGCCCCGGTATCAAACAAACTCTAACAGGAACATCATAAACAGAAAGCATACCTTGAATAACAACATTCTTTCCTTTCTCCACTGCAGTTGGGGCATTCGACGAGGAAGGAATAGCATTAAGGGCATATGCTTTCACCATCTTCTTTTCTTTAGGGGGTTGCGGACACTTGTCTTTGTGATGTCCCACTTGGCCACAGTTGAAGCACTTCCTATCCGCTGGCTTGGCCCGACACTCTGGCATAGTGGCCTTTCTTACCACAGCTGAAGCACTCAACATCTTGCTTATTCTTTTTCTTCTGGCCATCCTTATTTTGGTTTTGCTTCCTCTTATTCTGAGAACCACTCTTTCCTCCACCACTTGCTTGTGGTTTTGGCTCCTCTGCAGATGCAACCTCATTCTTCAACTTAGGGTAAAGACTCTCGGACCTCAATGCTTTCCCCACAATCGATTCAAACATCTCATCGATGTGGTTAATGAGCATTTCACCCAAGTACTGATCCAAGCCAGTTATGAACTTCTCGTTCTTCTTCTCGGCAGTATCAATAAGAGATAACCCGTACTTCGACAAAGTGTCGAATTCGGCAATATACTTCGAGACAGCTCTACCATTCTGCTTGAGCTCCAAAAATTTCTTAAACAACACTGACTTCTGAGCAGTTGGAATGAACTTCTCGCTAAAGCGAACCTTAAACTTCTCCCAAGTAATCTGATCCTCGGGAGTAGCTTCCTTTATAGAATTCCACCAATTCATTGCCCGTCCTTGCAGTTGACGGGATGCTAGCCTTCTCTTCATCGCATCCTTGATACCCAATTCTTCGAAGATACGCTCGCAGCTATCCAACCAGTCCTGAACATCCGTAGCCGACTCCGTTCCATTGAACGACTTCCCACCAAGACTAGTATAATCCTTGTTCAGCTTGGCGAAATCGGCCCTAGGCGCCTGCACTATTGGACCACCACATTACCATTATTGGGAGCTGCCCTCTGCACATCCCTAAGCATCTCCCTCATGAGGTCAGTAAACATCGTTCTCATGTCAGCAGCATTCCCATTATTGGCTCCTCTATCGGCACCTCTTGCGTATCGGCTCATCGTTCAATCTATAAAGAGAAAACGTTAACCATCTCCATAGTGGTGCTAGTGCAGTGTGACTTCATCCTTAGCTATACTAATATTATATAAATATATATATAGCTTTTGAAAACCAAAATAATCACAAATACGCGCTCTCATATACGTATACTACCTCTCCCTGATAACTTCCCTAGGTTAACTACGCAGCCTAGAGCTCTGATACCAAGTGTGACGGCCCGCCCTGCACAAGCCTTCTTTTCCTCCGAAGGTGCGTTGTACACATGCCCGACTAGCACGGAACGGTCGCCAAAGAAAGGAAAGAAGAGAATGAATTAACAAGGAACCTGTAGAATGTCTCACAGCACATGGAATAAAATATAATAATAACATAATCTTGACATAAAACAGGAGAGACAATGCATAAGCTGAAAACTAAACCAACAAAGCAACGGAAACCCAAATACAGCTTATGATCCAACATCATTATTACAGCTTTAAACTGTCTCTAAAGCAAAAGAAAGCTAAAGTAGAAGATGCACTACTAATGCCCAAGCAGTGATCTTCAACAACACAGGGAGAATACTATATGTATCATACGTGGAAGCCTCCTGCTCGTCTCCGGATCAGCTACTCGTGCATACCCAGCTAACCTGTCTCTAGTCTGCTCTGAGAGCACCCAGAGTAATAAGAAGAGACATAAAACTCTGGGTCAGACAAAAAGTCTGGTATGAGTGATAAGCAGCTAAACAGAATAATAACAGGTATACTAAACCATACCTGAACCTGGACCTACAACCAAAGAGTTAGCACTACATACCGTACAATACTCTAAGGTGCCACTGAACAGATGGTGTAACGATAACGGGGGGTGGGGGTGTGCATGTCATAATGATGGTAAACAAATCAAACATAGCAACCATCCTCACATCTCTCACTCAGTGTGTAAAGCATACGATATCTACTGCTTCGATCACTAGACCCATCGAAGTAGTGACGGAGTTCAACCTGTACAACTACTGCTACTACCAAGCTTACCACATGGAGTCATGACCAAACCTTTACAAATGACCCCACTTCATTTGTCTATAGCCCTTTTAGTCATACCTAGGCCACTATGGCCCTAAATCCGTTCATGTACTCCCTACACATAGTGATCCAAAGTTATAGACATCGACAACCCCTTAGCACGTGTCCCGCAGCAAAGTCCAATCAGGAAGTTAACTCGTTGGTTCCCAACTGGATCCTGAGAACAAACTTCCCACTTGGGCTACCTTTGCATCTCGGGTTTCGGTCGTCACCTTCTTCTCCGAATCGGTCTTCATTTCTTCACTTCACTTTGTTTCAGGTCATGGTCATCAGCCGGTCAGTTCGGATCGGAATACCCACACGGGTCGGATCGTGACTCCCCCAATTCAGTTCGTGACCTTCATCTTGTGGTGGTTCGAATCGGTCGTCATCACCTCCTGGCGGATCTGGTCGGGTTCTTCAAGTCCAATCGCCATACATCGGTTCGGTTCAGAGGTGGTCATGTGGGTCGGGTCGGAGTGGTACATGCCACGAGAGGCGAAACGGGTCGGAAGCTCCTAGTGTGAGCGGTTCGGTTCGTGCTTCTATCCAATCCGATCGGTTTGGGTACTTTCCTCCACTTTGTCCAGCAAGCTATTTACGCCATTCGATGGTGTTTTCTACCAATCTATCACTTCTAGGAAATCACAAAATATACCATACAGTCATAGCAACATGTAGAACTGACCATAAACACCAAAACAACAATTTGATAGGTTAAAACGGATCAAACACCATATTTTCCCTTAAGCATGTTTAAGGAAAACTAATCATAGGATTAACAAAACTTAACCAAATCAACCCAAATTTCTAACAGAGGTATAAAACAATATGTCATAATTTATAAATATTTTTCCAGATTTTATTAATGTATAAATTCGCTAATTATCACTAATCACCCTAATTAACTGTAATTAGTGTCAAAACAATGCTAATCACTCACCTTGGCCTCAAATAAAATCTTCAGAACTGAAACCTCGCTGATTTGGGTGAATACTGATGTCCAACAGCAGCTCTAATACCGATTTGGTGAAGATCTTCTTTGATTTGGTGTTGTTAAGCCTAATCCTTGATTAAAAGGTGATTATAGATGATTCTAGATGTTGGCGGCCATTGTTAGGGTTCAATAATGAAAGTGGTGGCTGAAAAATGAAAATAAGATCGTTCTCTAACTGATTTCAGCCTCCTCATAACCCTAATCCCGAAATCCCCCATTGGGCCTAGCTGTTAATCACCCGGTTAAGCACAATTAAGCTATTTTTCACCGTCTGAAACTTGTTTCAGCCATATCTCCCAAACGGTAAGTCCGTTTGGCTAACGTGACCACTCTACGGAATTGTAAACCATCATTCGGAGCCAATGGAAGTGGTTTCAGGTCAAAATTCCTTTTCAGTCAAAAGTTATGGCTAAAACAGTATCGGCTAGGGGCAAAATGGTCATTTAAAAATCAGCAAAAATCATGAACATGGGAAATGACATCAATAGTCGTCTCCCAAAGTTACATGACCATACGACTTTGTATGTGAAAGAAAGAAATATTCTATGATCCTTCGATACGTAGAATGCGGGTCGTTACATCTAACCCCATCTCTAACGAGTTTTCTCATTCTAGGATACTACTGATCCTATCTCTAATGAGTATTTATTTATAAGATATTTCTAATCCTACCTCTGATGAGTCTTTTGTTCAGTTCTAACGAGTTGTACTCCAAAGATTTGAATTAACCAAAGTTCTGATACCAGCTGTAACGACACGGATTTCGTCCAGACCTAATCGATCGCTAAATCGACCATGACCGTTCGAATCCCGCATACGCTAACTTTGGGTATACAACACATTAGAACAAATAACAGAAGACTTTTATAAACATCATAATAATGTTACATCAGAGTACAAAATATCATAGTACATCGAATATAATACAGTGGAAGATAATTTACAATAAATGTAATACAATGCACAACGGAACAATTAAACTAAGACAGCGGAAGACTATCATTGCCCTGGACACAGCTTTAAGCTTCGATCCAGAATCCTGCTCAATATATCTGCAAAATAAGATACTCGACTGCATGTGTGGAAAATAAGAGCACACGAGTTTGCAAGTGAAACAAACTACGAGTCAGTCATGGAACTGGTATGAGAAATCTTACTTAACTTATTTAATAACAATAAGGCTAATCACAGGATTACGCCGCTAATGCAGAACGGGTTTACTCCATTAGATTTCCAGTGCATAAATTAAATAAATTTTTAATCAAAACAACACAATGCTTTTTAGAAAATGAAATTATTATAAGACTCAAGTCCCATTACACAATGCAACGCAAACCGAAGGATAGAATTTTACCTTATAATGATCAAACATGCTTGGTACGTAGAAAATAATATTTAATATTATTATTAGTGTCTAATTAGTTTTAAAATACTTTCAAAGTAAATGTATAAATCCTAGACGGCATAGCTACCATAAACTATGTCGCCGTATATAGGTTTACAATCAAATCCATGCTATCGTATTGGAAATTAGGTTTCCATTATGAGTCAAGGCTAGGGATGATCTCCTCACCGATTCAAAGAAAATGGAGAGGGTGAGGGGAGAGAGAAAGCTAAATGGGCTAATATATAAAAATATATATTTATTTAATTTTCTCCAAAAAGTTACTTTTTAATTTGAACTTCAAATCGAGCCCACCAACTGTCTTCCCTAGCTAATTACCCCCATTTCGAACACAATTGGATTGTCCCATAAGCCAACTCTATCGTTTCAATCAGTTTTCACCAAAATTAAAATATAAATTAATATTAAAGTCAATATTGATTTTAACGTACATTTTAATTTACTGGGGCCACATACTGACTCCAAAAATTCCAGAAAAATAAATCTAGCTATGTTTTGACGATACGGTCCTAAAAAACTAATTTCGTCGAATTTGGAGACCGTTTGAAAAATGGACATTTTTTGGTCAATCCAATTCAACTTAAACTGCCAGACACATTTTAATTTACCACACTCACATATTAATTCCCAAAATTCTGCAAATTGGAATCTAGCAATAATTTGACATTTCGAATCCAACAAAAGTGGTTTCGTCGAAAACGGAGGTTGTTTGCAAAATGGGTATTTTTAAGGGCTATATATATTATATAAAATATACATAAATTCCATAGCGACTATTTCAAATTTTAAACTGGACATAACTTTCAATTTATATTATGAAATCTCAAATTTTCACATTCGTTAGAAAGATATAACTAAACAGATTCAAATATTTCTTGTTTCACTGAAATCTGATTTATATTAAATCATATATATCCAATTGAAATTTAAAATTGAATTTTCAAACTACCGTGCCATTTCAGGCTCGTTTTATAATTAAAATAAATTTATACGTTCTAACTTTGATTTAAATAAATTTTTAATCATTATTATTTAAAATAAATCATTTTAAATATTCAAAATCCATTAAAATCGCTAAAATAAAATTTTAAATTTGTTCTGATTTTCCGGGTTGTTACACATCTTCAACACATACGGTCAAGACAGTTTACATATGATTCAGGTCAGAAAGTAGCTCAAAGGCACGAGTATAATATCAGTTTAGCGGTTCAAAAGTGACACTGTGCACATAGAAAATATGGACTCAAGTGCTAATGTGCTATATAAAATGTGGATTCAAATTGCCAATCTTAAGTGCATACTAATGGGTTCTAAGTTCCAACATCAGTGCATACTGAAATGGATTCAAAGCGCCAACATTAGTGTATACTGAAATGGATTCAAAGTGCCAACATCAGTGTACCCTGAATGGGTATAAAGTTCCAACACAAGTGCATGTTGGATGGTATAAAGAATTATGTACGTAACAGCCCAATGCTATGTATGTATGAAATATTAAAGGGAAGATAGGTGAGGCTGAGTGCACATAAAATCAAGTCAATGAATGGTAGGAGACCTAGGTTGGACAATTTCAACCAGAAATGCAAATAATATTATATATGATTTCTCAGATGCAGGGGTTTTAGATGAGTGCAAGCAAGTGTACAAAAATATATAATATATGTCCACAATTTAGTACGACTAATGCAAAGTGACAGTAAAAAGCACATAACGTGGTGCCAAAAGGTTCAACATGGCAACATATACCGGCAACAGTGCAAAAAGGTTCAGCAAGAGTTTCAAAGAAGGTATTTACATGCGAATACACACAGAGCAAACGAAGGCAGCGCAGTGTACATTGGCGAAGTGAGACTCAATGCAACCTGTACTCATATATTAGGTGGTGGAATTATGTGACTACTTAATAGTGCATGCAATTCATAGTATGCAATTTAGCTATACAGAAACTTGTATTCCTTAGTACATACTGACAAACAAAGTAATAAACACTTGAACCAACTTTATAGTTTAGTTATAAAAATTACTAACAAGACCGAACACAAAGTTTGAGTTCAAAAGTATTCACTGTCTCAATAATGATTTTTTTTTAACTATAACAAGGTGTCTTTTTCAAGAATGCTTCACTGTCTTAATAAGGCACATAATGGGACAAGCAACGAAAATTTATAATCTTAATAGGTGACTTTTTCAAGAATGCTTCATTGTCTCAATAAGGAACATATTGGGAGAAGCAATTAAAATTTATAATTATAGCAGGTGACTTTTTCAAGAATACTTCACAATTGATCTTGTATCTAAATGCAACCAAATAAAAATGTAAAGCTTAACTAAACTTTATATACATTCGAAATTCTCCCCCTTGACATAAAAGGCGCACGACTACAAAATAGAAGAATATGACAGTTGATTATCAAAAGATTTTTTTTTTCTTTTTGCATGAAATGTTTTCCAGTACTAAGATCTGGTTAAACAGTTTGAATATTAACCCTTTGCCAGCCATTTCCCACATACGGTAGATATATTTATTAATCCAGTGGGATATAATACATACTTTTCTAAACTCAACCCAAATAGAGAGGTACAACTCATGCACTTATCCTATTTACAACGTATAAGATGAATGAAAGGAAAGCACAAAGGTTGCAACATAAGAGCAAAGTCAATTGGTAATCAAACAGATCGAAGAAGGTAAAAATGCTTGAACTAGTGAGCCTAATCAGGTCATTATGAAGGTCAAGATGATAACAATTGTTCATACACAATCACCCAGCTCGTATCAAACAAAGCCAGCATATGTTCAGGATCAAAGTTACATTAAATACCCACAAATCATAGTGTTGACTGGAAAAAATTGGTGCTTTAACACTCGCATGCATGCACTACATTCTCACATCGAATAGGTCCCTACCCATATCAAAATCGAAAAGTCTCAGTGATCTAAACAAGGTGAGCCACTTTACATCAAGCCTAAGCGTCAACAATGAATCGGGTTTATGGCAAATATGCAAAACAACATAACAAGTGAACAGACAGCAGATAAAATGTTGTGAGCCATAAGGTCAGCATAATCACAGAAAACAAATCAAACACAAACCTGTTATCATAATTTTAGTTCGAATTGATTAGTAAAGTACTTGAAGCCAAGTGAAATCGTGAGCAAGGCTCACCTGCAGTAACAAAGAAGGCACAGCAGTGAAGGCTCGACTTCGATGAATGATCAAGCTTTGATTTATTTTAGGGCAAGCGACCCATGGCTTCAGCAGTGACGAGACTTCGACTAGGGTGTTATTGAAGGGTCGACGCGGTGGTTGATGTGTCAGGAGGTGGCGGGGCTTTCGATTGACACAGTGATTCCGAAATTACTAGAGAGGGGTAACTTTGATTTGAGGCGACTAATTTTTTATTTGAACGGTGGCCATGAAATTTAGGGAGAACGGATTTTTACTTTATCGAAAAGGAAGTGATTTTTTTTTTTTGCTAAAACGAATGGAAGAGGGTGGTGGAAATATAAAGGGGTAGAGAATCTTTCAGAAGAAGGAACGCGGGG
Organism: Allium sativum; assembly: GCA_030737875.1. Lineage (NCBI taxonomy): Eukaryota > Viridiplantae > Streptophyta > Magnoliopsida > Asparagales > Amaryllidaceae > Allium > Allium sativum. The sequence goes on from CM060912.1 coordinate 159,897,784, forward strand.
AAGATAAGAACGAAGTTCCATCATAGGTTATAGGTCACCGCTTTTTCAGTTTATAGGTCTACGTTGTTGTTGTCTGAGGTAGGTATCATTTGATTTAATTAAATTTTAAATTCTACCGTAAATCATCGTTGAACGTTCCATATTTGAACTATTAATATGAACTCTAAATGTGACGAAAATTATATGTACCTCTTTGTCTCCGTGTTCTGAATCTAATTAAATTATTCTGGTTGAAATTCGACTCTGCTTGTTTAAAGTGTTATTTTAAATTATTTATCGGCTAAGAAAATTTTATTTTGTTTGTTCATCAACAACTTCGGTCCATCCTAAATTTGAAACGTTAAATTCATATACACAAATACACACATATCTAAGCAAATTTCTATATATTTCAACAAATAAAATTTTCAATTTGTTTAAGGTCAATAACGTTTATTTAAACTCAACCATTTATATTTTCAAACTTCGTAATAACATCCAAGATAATTCATTTGTATTTCTTAATTCGAATTTCGATTTAGATTCAAATATACACTAATCTATTCTCGATTAGTTATAAATAAATAATTAATGCAAATTAATCATTTTGAATTCAATATCCAATTTAAGTATTATTTAAAACAATAAATTTTGATTTTTAAATTTCTAACCCCAGTATCGATATAAAATTGATTATTAACAGTAGTTCCAATTCAAACTGTCCAAATTTCTATGATGTTACATTCTCCCCCCTTTAAAACTTTTCGTCCTCGGAAAGGAAGGACCATTAGAGTTATACCATTGTATATTTCAAATGTTCTTATTCATAAGAAACTATTCCACAACTAATTTAAATATTGATATTTAAATCATCGATTATATTCAATTAACTCGGACAATCAAATTTCATTTCTTACAGTTGGAGATCCATTTTGATCAACATGATCTCTTTATCTTCCGAATTGGTGTTTTAGTTATTTCCACGCTCTTTGAAACTATACTCAATTTTCTCAGATCAATTTCTCCCTTAAATTATTTTGAGATATTTCCCAATTTCTCATCTTATCTAAACCTCTAAAAGATTCAAAATCATATAATTTCTTTTCGAAACCATTTTCTTTTTAAATTTCAAATCCTGCATAAGTTATGCATCTCAAATTGCTCAAAATTTCTTTATAAACCTCATATGTCAATGTTTACTTATCCATCATTGCACTGTAATGGGTAGATGCTTTGCAACCATCAACCCAATCTTTTTACATTCAATTCATTTAATCATTCCATCACTCATCGAAGAGTGTAAATAACATCCTCTTTCAATCATTCCATCACTCATCGAAGAGTGTAAATAACATCCTCTTTCCAAGTCGCAAATTTCTGACTTGAAAATCTCCAAAATTTGAAATCTTTTATAGCTTTTATAACACGAATCATGCAAAAATATTTGTATTATTACCTCGAAATTCTCTTTCTTAACTTATTAAGTTATGTATTTTTTAATTTCAAATTATTTACTGAAAAATATATAAACCGAAGTTTGACAAGTCTATTGTCATTCTTATAGATGTTAGGCATACGCTGACCAGGTGCACGAATAAAATCTCCAAGTACTAAATATCCTTGTTTCAACTCCCAGTGAAAATATATTTCAAAAATTCTCTATTAAAAACAGATATGGAAAGTACCAATGTGATGTTGATTGTTCATGAATCTCAGATACACAATGGTTCCGTCTAGATTCCCCTGAAAACATCTGTATCCATAGGAAATCACTTCCCTGCGAATTTCATCATGGACAGATCAACGAAAGATATTTAAGAATCAAAAGGAAACATCTGAGGTCACTGAGGATTAGCTGCTCTATTTTAGGGTCAAGGAAACAAATTATAAATTTAAGAAGATAAATAAATCACGAGGATCAATCAAGTCACACTAACACATCAAGTCACGAAGACAAACCAAGTTACGAAGACAGACCGCTGCAGTAATCAGGTGGCTAGACATCACTAAGATATCTCAACATTGCATGGCTCCATTCTACCTTTAGTAACACTAGTGATTACATCTCTTTCACTTGTAAATAAGCCATGTGGACCGCAGTTACATAACGGTTACGCCTAGGCCCCCCAGGAAACATCCATACCCGTAGGCTTTCACAACTCTGTGGATTACGCCTTTATAATTCGATGTAGATCGTAGCAGTCACAATGGTTATGCTTGGTTCCCCCAAGAAACATCTATCCGCCATAGGCTATCTGCAACCCTGCGAATTTCGCTACACGGTCAAATTCCAATGACTCTAGATCGCAACGATCACAATGGTTATGCCTGATTCCCCCCGGAAACATCCGTCCGCCGTAGCCTATCTGTTGCTCTGCGAATTATGCTAGCAGTCGTGTTCAGTGGCAACTCATGAGTTTTATGTCCGGACAACCTACTTCCACTAGCAGCATATTTCAGCTAAGTTCGAAATTCAAAGGAGGAAGGTACTTCCCTTATCTTGATTAGAAAACATATAGTACTTTATTTCATATTCCTCAAAAATCATACTTATGTCAATTCATAAGATTTTCTTTCCAAATCATTTTTGCAAACATCTCCTTTTTATATAAGTTTTGTTATATAGAAATTCATATCAACTCGATTACCTTCCAAATCAATAGTCCGCAAATTCACTATATTCTTATATATATTTTCATATAAGTTCCGAAAACTACTATGTTCAATATCTAAAATCGAATATCCTCAAATTTCCATTCAAAATTCAAAACTATAGTATTGATTTCTTAATCAATTCAGGTATTTGACATCTTTTCAATCATAGATTTATGAATCTATTGGTTATAAACCGGATTTTCTCCCCATATTCCAATTATTAAGTTCATCGCTTAACTCAAATCTTTATGCTCTCAAAATCTCAGATTTTTTTCCTTCTTATAACAAATTTCTCATTCGCGCATTATTACCTTCCATATTCACATCATTCAACCGTCAATTAGTAAGCGAACAACTCCCTAAGTATCAACCCTGAAGGCTGAAACCAACATCAGATCAACACTTAGGAAATTATTCGACTTAACTAATCACCAGTCAGTTTCTAAATTCCTTAACCCCATTTCTTAATTTCCTATCAAGTCATTTATTACGTAACTCCCAGATTCAATTTTCTAATCTATTTTCGTCCTTCATTCTCGATGTGCAGCTCTTTATTTTTCAGTTCCTGCCATGTTTTATCGAAACCCGTTAACCTATCACGGTCTTTTGAAAAACATTTCCAATTATCATATTCATATTTTTACAATTCTACAAAATCTCTTATTATTATTGGAAAACATTTCCATATATTCGCGAATCTTTATTTTCTATAGAAAATATATTTTATTCATCCTGGGCATTTCTAAATTCGTTATTTCGATTAAAACAGTTGTTAAATATAACACCGTTATTCCTACTTAACTGTTGACACTCATTAACCATTTTTTTAGTCAACAATGAAGTCAATCAAGTTGGGGTGTAATTACCTCTCAGACCTTAACTGAACAACACTATTAATCTTTGTAATATATAAAATTCACAACTTCAAATACTAACAAAACATTTATTCTTGTAACTTTCAGATCCAAATTAAAATTTTACTTCTAAAATCATTGAATATAACAATAATTCACCTTTAAAATATACTTCATTCCTTAACCTGAGTACATAAACAATTAATTAATAATATATTAAATTTTGATTAAAAACAGAAATTAAACAATATTTTCCTGTAATTAGCGTAATCGACTCCCATTAAAAACTTCCTTTCGAATAATCTCTTTTCCGATAATAAATTCCGAATTTTGGAAAAATATTTTTTGATTTATATTCTGAACTTCAGAATAATCTCAACGCACTGGTCAACTCCATTTTCTCTATTTCCAATTTCGTTTGCAACATATTTTCTTTTTAAATTTTATTTACTTTTAAAAAGTAAATACTATTTCTTTTTCAAAACTTGAACTCGTTATATTAAATTTGCTTTGATTTCACTTGAGCATTGCTTCAAATCTCTTTAAAATCTTCATTCACATCCCGCTCCATTTACAACTCTTGATCACAATTCACTTCTAATTAATTAACAAGTTTATACTTCACTATCGAATTCTTGTACTCGATTTTACATTATTAGTTTGAACCCAATTATAAATCATCTTTCTACGTTATGAATAATTCATATAAATTAGTAATATTACTTGACACAACTGAATTCCAATTTTAACCCTTTTCAATTTTATTTCATTAACTTATATTTTGGATATCGAAATAAAATCCATCGTTTCATCCTTGAAACGATTTCAAATTTCCCATTCTCATCCAAATTTCCATCGAAATTCTTGTTTCCAATAAATTCAATTATTTTTTATTGCTAAATACACAATTGATTATTGATTCTCTTAAACTTATCTTCCTTTGGTACCATTTGATGATGGGTTCGAGATTCAATTCTAACGGGACTTGTCGAAGAAAGGCCCTCACAAATATGGATTCCGAAGACTGGGGATTCCGAAGAATTTTTAAATCTCAAAGTATTTTTTTCCGCCGTATTATTTTCGAAATACTAATTTCAAAATACTTGATATTTCCAAAAATAATTTATTTTTCAAAATTAATTTTAAAATTATTTATACCTTCGAAATTTTATACTTCGAACCCTTCTTATTTTCAAGGTCCGTTTTTAACTCCATAAGCTAAGCTTTGAATAAACATGGCTCTAATACCACTTGTAACGTCCCGCCTTTTTGATCACTTCAAATCAGTAATTAAACTAGCATAAAACATCCAAAACGACGGATCATTATTTAGCTTACAAAGTTTAAAAACATGATCAACACAGAAAAATATATAATAAATAGAAGACATGGTATTGAACAACAAAATATCACTTATATGTATATATAACCAGAATTTTGAATACAATTTTTTTTTACACACAACGGAATTTAGAACAGTTTGAATACAATAAAAATAATTATTGGTTTAAAACTTCATAGTGTACTGTTTTTGGAATCCCAGCTTCGTCAATCTTCGAATCTTAAGTTATAATCTTTAAATATGGATTGCTTGGGTCTGACCCGAGCATTCCATGCAAAAACATAAAACACTCCAATCAGAATTAATCATTAGTTCAAGTAAATTAATTTTAATAGAAACTGAGTATGATAATTGGTTTCCACATGAAATATATTATCTGTGCTTATTAGTTTTTATTTCAGGGACAAACGGTCACGGAAGTCTACATGTACACACATGTACAAGTACACGTATGCACTGCCCCAGCATCCCGCAACCACAAATAACAATATGGTGAGATTCATAGGTTGCTCGCAATGTGCCAAAATCGGCAGTTTTGGGCATGGTAACTAGCAATAGAACAACAGTAGGATAGCTGCATATAGGCAAGAAAACTTCTACATGATATCTTCAACGCATATGGTTAAGAGAGTTTACAAGTGATTTAGTTCAGAAAGCAGCTCAAAGGCACGAGTATAATATCAGTTTAGCTATTCAAAAGTGCCACTGTGCACATAGAAAATATGGACTCAAGTGCCACTGTGCATATATAAAATGTGGATTCAAATTGCCATACTTAAGTGCATACGGAATGGGTTCTAAGTGCCAACATCAGTGCATACTGAAATGTAATCAAGGTGACAACATTATTGTATACTGAAATGCATTCAAACTGCCAACATCTGCGTACCCTAAATGTGTATAAAGAGTCAACACAAGTGCATGCTGGATGGTATAAAGAATATGTACGTAATAGCCCAATGCTATGCATGTATGAAATATTAAAGGGCAGATAAGTGAGGCTGAGTGCACATAAAACCAAGTCAATGAATGGTTGGAGACCCTGGTTGTAATAACCCGGAAACGCGAGCCAATTTAAAATTTTTATTTTGGCAATTTTATTGAATTTTGAATATTTAAAATGAATTATTTTAAATAATAACGACGAGAAATTTATTTTGAATGGAATTCGATCGTATATATTTATTTAGATCGTCGTTAAAATAAAAATAATTTATTTATAATTATAAAAGGAATTGAAAATGGCGCGGTAGTTCGATAATTCGATTTCAAATTTCAAATGAATGTACAGGATTCAAAATAAATCGGATTTTAGAGAAACCAAAAATATTAGAATCTAATTGAGAATATCTTTCCAACGAATCCGAAAAATCAAAATTTCATAGCGGGAATCAAAAGATATGCCCAATTGAAAATTCAGAATAGTCGCTATGGAATTCTGGCCCTTAAAAATGGAAATTTTGCAAACGACCTCCGTTTTCGACGAAACCACTTTTGTTGGATCCGGGATGTCAAATTATTGCTAGTTCCAAGAATCATAATTTTTGGGATTAATATGTGAGCATAGCACAAGAAAACGTGTTTTGTCAATTTGGGTCGACCAGAAAATGGCCATTTTTCAAACGGTCTTCAAATTTGACGAAATTAGTTTTGTTAGGACCGTATCGTCAGTACGAAGTCAGATATAAATTTTCTGGAATTTTTAGAGTCAGTATGTGGCCCCAATAAATTGAAAAGTACGTTTAAAATTGAATATATAGATTTATATTTTAATATCAATTAAAACTGATCGAAACAGTCGAATTGGGTTACGAAACATATCCCATTGTGTTCGGAATAGGGGTATTTAGCTAGGGGCGACATGCGTTGGGTTTGATTTTGAGTTCAGACCGATAAACAATTAATTTTTGCATTAAATAAAAATATAAATAAATATATACGGCTAAACCCTAAATTTTGATTGGCCCAATTCATTTCCGCGGTCAACCCCAAAATGAACCCACCACCTTCGCTGCGAACGATCCACGATCTCCAACCTTTGATCCCTTCGATCTCCTCCATCCCTCAATGGAATCCAAAAATCCCAAAGCCAAAATGATCAGCAACGTGAGCTCCATCTATCCAACGGCTGAGATCATATCTGGAGCTATATCCTCCTCGATTTTCGCGCAAGAACCATCGTCGTTCACCATCGATTTCAGGGCGGCAGGGGAGATCAAACTCAAGGAGGTGGGTGCTGGCAGGTGCGGCTCACGGAGGCAAAGACGATGGTGCCCTCCGATCAACTCCAGGCGGCTCCAGGCGACGACAGTTCCGAACCCTAGCTCGTGAAGGCAGTTTGACGATATACAGTGAGCAATTTTTATTCTTTTTATATATTTAAATCACATTGTTTTAGATCCGAAATTTATTTAAATTACATTGTTTTAAATCAAAAATTTATAGAAAAAGCATTGTTTAAAAATCTAGAATTTGTTTAAAATAGCATTGTTTTAAAGGAAATAGAGTTGTTTTTGAAAAATATAAAATGGAGTTGTTTTTGAAAAATAAACATATATTGTTTTTGAATAAAAAAGGAGCATTCTTTTTGAAAATATACAATGTTTTTGAGAAGATAAAAGATAGCAGTAGATTAGATTTATAAAACTGAAAAGATTAGATTTATAAAACTGAAAAGATTAGATTTTTAAAACTGAAAAGATAGGATTTTTATGAAGTAGAAATAAACATTCGATTTTTACATAAGTAGATATGTAAAAATATAATTTTTAGAAAATAAAAATAAATTTTTTTATCTATATAGTAGCGGTGTAAAAATGTGATTTTTATATACATAGCAATAATATAAAAATGTGATTTTTATATATGTAGTGGCTACGAACAGTGAAATTGGCAAAAGGCGAACACGGCGAAGATTTCTACATAAGAAGAGTCGTGGCGTTTGGTTTAGCTATTCGGTGAGAACTCCTCACCTTTAATTTATTTCTAGTTTGAAATATATACTAGGATGCAGACGGTGTTTAGTAGCACCCGACACCCGTCGTCCATAGACCATGGATGACTTGTTTGTTTGATTGGTGTGTAGTGAAATTTGATTGTGTGATGGTGAATGAAAGAAAATATTTTATAGTTAAAAATATAATTTTTAACGTGTATATAAAATAAATATTTATAAACAAATCGGACGATTTGTTTATATACACTGATTTTACTGATATTGATTGGGACGATAAATTTTACACATCGCCCAACTGCACAAATAAAATATGTGTGTATTGATTTGAAACCCCACATGGGTACTGGGATGATATTTGACGTACACTAATCCCGATTGTTTAGTCAATCGATGGGTTGACAGACTGTGTAAGCGTTAATTATTTATATTTAATGCTTATGCAGTTGTGTGGTGCACTGTGGATGATGGTTGATTATTTATCATTGTTATTATATGCATGCGTTGTAGAAAATCCATATAATTAACATTATATGGTAATTGATTGGGACTCATTCCAATTTTGAAAAAGAAATATTTGAATAGAAATATTTGAAAAAGAGATATTTGAAAAGAAATATTTGAATAGAAGTATTTGAAATAGAATAATTGAAAAGAAATATTTGAATAGAAATATTTGAAATAGAATATTTGAAAAAGAAATATTTGAATAGAAATATTTGAAATAGAATATTTGAAAAAGAAATATTTGAAAAGAAATATTTGAATAGAAATATTCGAAATAGAATATTTGAAAAAGAAATATTTGAAAAGAAATATTTGAATAGAAATATTTGAAATAGAATATTTGAAAAAGAAATATTTGAATAGAAATATTTGAAATAGAATATTTGAAAAAGAAATATTTGAATAGAAATATTTGAATAGAAATATTTGAAATAGAATATTTGAAAAAGAAATATTTGAATAGAAATATTTGAAAAAGAAATATTTGAAATAGAATATTTGAAAATAGAAATATATGAAGCCGTGTTGATTAGATTTGCGCCATTTTGACGCGAGCGATATTTATATCGATTTTATTCGTTTATATAACGAATATAGAAAAGAAAGTGATTTCAAAATATAACATTTTGAAAATATTATCATTTGTATATCGATGATGTGGAATATTCAATTTTGATTAGAAATTGAATATGAAGTTGAAATCGTTTTGAAAACAAATTTAAAACGATTTATATAATACATTTTAAAAAGGAAATCGACGAAATATATATAATATATATATTATATATATAATGGCCGGAATAGAACGCGCCGCACTGCGGCAGTTCGCGAATTTCGACCATTGAATTCGAACGGATATTACGGGAGATCCGACCGTCGGATTCTCCTAAAACCGGAACCGTTGGGTTCGTATCGAAAAGAGCTTTCTGAAGAATATTAGAAATTAGAAATCTAACGGTTGGATTCGGAATTATGTCCAAATCAAATTTGGAAAAGGTCGTTGTAAGTGTAGTTCGATGGCCGTTGATGGAAATCGACTGTACGGGCCTGGATAAAATTATTAAAAATAGTAATAATTTGTGTAAAATCATAAGAAATGATTTTTGAAGAATTAGGATGAAAAATTCCATATTTGAAAAGATAAAAATAGATTTTTATCGAAATGAACTAGTTTTGAACTAGAATTATAATTCTATTGATTTTTAAATAAATAAAGTGGATTTGAAATGGTTTTAAAAGTAACAAGAATTTCCAATAATTGAATTGGAATGGATTTTAATCGAAATTGTCTTTGGAATATTTCGATGTTGGATTTCATGATGATACAGATATTGTTATGGGAATTTGAAAGATATATTTATATCGTTATTTCCAATACGATATTTGTTGATCGTAGAATTTGATGTTGAATATAAGCAGATATATTTTCTATTTAGAGCCTTGTATTTAATATCAAATGTGATTTGGGTTTGTCGTGAATGGTTTCTTCATTAAAACTGTTCTAAAACCCAGTTGAGAAAAAAAATTAAATCTTTTATTTAGATTTAATGAAGTGTACCAATTAAATGGTATTTAATTGGAATTGAATTTGAATTGATTTTTGGGTTTATCGTGAACGGTGTTTTAAATAACACTTGTTCTTTAACCCGATCATTAATGGAATGTGATATTGGGTTGTCGTGAACGGTATCTTCAATAATACTGTTCTTAGACCCAGCTGAGTTAAGAAAATCAGAAACTAACTGGAGATTAGTTAAGTTGAATGGTTTCCTGGGTATTGATCTGATGTTGGTTTCGGCCTTCGGGGTTAATACTTAGGGAATTGCTCACTTGCTATTTTACGGTTAAATGCTGATAGAATGGAATGTGATTTTGGGTTTATCGTGATTCGTGTTTTAAATGACATTGATTCTTAACCCAGTTAAATATTAAAACTAAGTGGAGTTTTAATGAATCTTTAATTAGATTGGAAAGATCGAGAATGGAGTATCACCAGTTTTGCTCTAGGCGATAGTTAAATCTTTAATTAGATTTGAACGTGAAATGGTAATTGAATTCACCGATAACACCGTGGCGTTAGATATGAAGTATTACCAGTTTTACTTCATGGGATGAATAGGTTGGGTTTGGGAAATAAAATAAATTATTACTTCGGTGTGGTTCGCTAATCCCGATTAGTTTGAAGTGATATTCAAAGGAAGATTAAAGAATAAATTTAAAAGAATTTATCTTTGATAAAATTAATGAGAACCCTTCCCTAAGAATGTGAAATTTAGAAACTAACTGTAGGTTAGCTAAGCAAAACGGTTTCCTGGGTATTGATTTGATGTTGGTTTCGGCCTTCGGGAATAATATTTGGGGAATTGTTCTCTTGTTGATTTACGGTTAGTGACTGATGAATTGGAATGAGGCGTATGTTGTGTTTGTGTAACACTTGTTTATTATATACGCGAGTTATTCGGAAAGGCCAGGTTTATCCCATTCTGAATAACTGATACGACGATAAGTCGAAGATGAAGACGGTGGTCGAAGACCAGAGGTCTTCATGTCGTTTGGGTGATTACTGATGATCTTGATTGGGCCGTACACCCAAGAGGAGGGAATCAGTTGGTGATCGTCCAGATGTACTTTGAGATCGATGGATATGCGGGGTACTAGGTGCCTCCGGTTTCGTTCAGACCCAGAACGAACTTGTAAATGGACTGTGTGTCTGACATTGGATTTTATTCTGTGTGATTGATTTCTATTAAATATATATCTGTTTGGCGGCGGAGAATTTATTCTCTTGCTTTACGCCCTTCTCTGAGACGTACGAGCTCAGGGGTTATAAGTTGATGGATATCAAACGCATGGAGTGAATTGCCTGTGTGACATGCCTAAGTGGCAAATGATCAAGGCTTCTGTTGAAAAGCAAAGTCTTGTGGTTGATGATCAAAGCACGGCCTGTGTGGCATAGCTTTGTGTAGCGTTGATTCACGAGCTCACAGCCCGGTGTGAACCAGAAACGGGAGAGGACCTCAGGGAGGACATGCGTTTCCTTCTAGCTAGAAGTGGTGTCAGTGGTTTTACACGCCCTGACGAGTTTGACTTATGTGGCTGTTGTTGTTGCGAGGCGCCTCGGATATATCGGTGACTATGTGAAGACGATGAAGCCATTCGTTGGCTCATTTACGCCCCCAAAGGGCGGGGAAACGCAGTGTTCAGGCATTTTAATCCACATCGGTGGACCGGCCTTGACGATCCAAGGGCTTGACTGAGTACTTGTCCTGAGACTCGGGCTAGACAGTCTCGAAATCGGTAGAGGACTATATTTTGCCTCGGTTCACAGATGGAAATCCAACTTCCAATACGACATTTTGTAGTTTTGATTGTATACCTATATATGGCGACATAGTGGTATGGGACATTCATGCCGCCTATGATTGATATTTATGATTGTATATAAAATCAGAAACTAACTGGAAACGAGCTAAGATGGGTGGTTTCCTGCGTATTGGTCTGATGTTGGTTTCGGCCTTTGGGGTTAATACTTTGGGAATCGCTCTCTTACTAATTTACGGTTGGAGTCTGATTAAGAATTAAAACATGAAATTTAGCGTATAAAGCATTCTTCGGCTATTATAAGGTAAAAACCCTATCCTCCAGCTTACGTTGCATTGTGTGATGGGACCTGGGTCATATAATAGCTTCATTTTTCTTTATTTAGCATTGCGCTGTTTGTTTTATGCACTTGTATTCTTGGGAGGAAACCCGTTCCGTGTTATACGGTGTGGTCCCTTGATTTACCTAACTTTAAAATAAAGATTGTTAACTGTTTTAGTTCTCACACCAGTCACATGACTGACCTGGAGTTTAATGTTTTAACCTAAACTCTAGGTGCCCTTATTTTGACACGGGCAGCTAGTAGTTTTGGTTTTGCAGATTTATATTCACAGGATCCTGATTTACAGCTGGAACGATACTCGGAAAGCTCTGTATCCGTGTATTACTTCTAGTTGTGTATTGTATTATTTTCCGTTGCTATGTAATGTATTGTAATGTTTGATATTTTATAATATGTAATATTTGGTTATACTCTGTATATTCTTGTATTTTGATGGAATTGTTGTAATATACAATGAAATGTTCTTCTGTCTACGTTCTGATGTGGCTTGTTCTCAAAGTATCCGCTCTTTCCTTACCGGGGAAGTTACGGGTTACTACATTTGGTATCAGAGCTTTGGTTTACAAGCTCAGAGAACAAGACACATTAGAACCATACGAAAGAATTCATCAGAGATTAGATTAGTAATATCTAATTAGAATGACTCGTTAGAGATAGGATCAGTAGTATCCTAAGACAAGTGTGAAGAGTATATTTTTAAAATGAAAACAAATTTTGTTTCGAAAATTTAAATCGTATTATACGTATTTGAATATTTATTTTAAATTGATTTGGACAATCCGATATATAAAGATTTCGCATATACGCCTTGCAAACGTGTATTCGAAGTTTTAATGTATTGGATAGTTATAGAATCATACTCTAGTTGCCCGGGGAAAATTCTGGTGACAGGGCACCATCGCCAGTATTTATTTTCGAGTTTCGAAAGTGGGATTTCTATATATTTCCAATTGACTGGTGTGAGAACCGAAATTAGATAGGGCTTATTTTTGTGATTTGGCATCAAAATTGTGATTTTTGACTATATATCAAAATTATGAATTTGAAACATTAATCAACTAATTGATTGCTGGTTGTGTTGTTTGATTATTGTTTGATTAATTTAAGGTTGAACCTTTAGCCAAATCAAACCAAATAGTGAATTGTATTGAAAATTTGTCTCATTTGCATGCATATACATGTACTTACATTGAACAAGTCATAGCAAGGAGGTTAGAGAAGAGGAATAAAATTGTTTGCCCGACAAATAGGTACATGTTTACAAATTTATTGGGATTTGATGATTTTATGAGTCGATTGGCTAGCCGCTTGGCTGCTTCTTTTTCTTTTTGGATTGGTGAGGGCCATGGGAGGCTACATGAAATATCCCGAAGTCCCCGGTGCAGGGAAGGTTATGGCGAAATTTTTCGAAAATTTAGGGTGTTAGCCAAATTTTTGGAAAATTGGAAAAGTTCTTAGAAACTGAAAAGTTGAAGAACTTAAGCCGTAATAAAAATAGTGAAAGTTGAGTTGATTAGATAAACAAATTTTGGCTTCGTTCCTTTTCGAGGACGAAAAGTTTTAAGTGGGGGAGATTGTAATAACCCGGAAACGCGAGCCAATTTAAAAATTTTATTTTGGCAATTTTATTGAATTTTGAATATTTAAAATGAATTATTTTAAATAATAACGACGAGAAATTTATTTTGAATGGAATTCGAACGTATATATTTATTTAGATCGTCGTTAAAATAAAAATAATTTATTTATAATTATAAAAGGAATTGAAAATGGCGCGGTAGTTCGATAATTCGATTTCAAATTTCAAATGAATGTACAGGATTCAAAATAAACCGGATTTTAGAGAAACCAAAAATATTTGAATCTAATTGAGAATATCTTTCCAACAAATCCGAAAAATCAAAATTTCATAGCAGAAATCAAAAGATATGCCCAGTTGAAAATTCAGAATAGTCGCTATGGAATTCTAGCCCTTAAAAATGTAAATTTTGCAAACGACCTCCGTTTTTGACGAAACCACTTTTGTTGGATCCGGGATGTCAAATTATTGCTAGTTCCAAGAGTCATAATTTTTGGGATTAATATGTGAGCATGGCACAAGAAAACGTGTTTTGTCAATTTGGGTCGACCAGAAAATGACCTTTTTCAAACGGTGTTCAAATTTGACGAAATTAGTTTTGTTAGGATCGTATCTTCAATACAAAGTCAGAAATAAATTTTCTGGAATTTTTAGAGTCAGTATGTGGCTCCAGTAAATTGAAAAGTACGTTTAAATTTGAATATATAGATTTATATTTTAATATCAATTAAAACTGATCGAAGCAGTCGAATTGGGTTACGAAACATATCCCATTGTGTTCGGAATAGTGGTATTTAGCTAGGGGCGAAACTCGTTGGATTTGATTTGGAGTTCAGACCGATAAAAAATTAATTTTTGCATTAAATAAAAATATAAATAAATATATGGCTAAACCCTAAATTTTGATTGGCCCAATTCATTTCCGCGGTCAACCCCAAAAGGAACCCGCCCCCTTCGCTGTGAATGATCCACGATCTCCAATCTTTGATCCTTTCGATCTCCTCCATCCCTTAATGGAATCCAAAAATCCCAAAGCCAAAATGATCAACAACGTGAGCTCCATCTATCCAACGGCTGAGATCATATCTGGAGTTATATCCTCCTCGATTTCCGTGCAAGAACCATCATCGTTCACCATTGATTTCAGGGCGGCGGGGGAGATCGGACTCGAGGGGGTGGGTGCTGGCAGGTGCGGCTCACGGAGGTGAAGACGATGGCGCCCTCCGATCAACTCCAGGAGGCTCCAGGTGACGACAGTTCCGAACCCTAGCTCGTGAAGACAGTTCGACGATATACAGTGAACAATTTTTATTCTTTTTATATATTTAAATCACATTTTTTTAGATCTGAAATTTATTTAAATTACATTGTTTTAAATCAGAAATTTAGAGAAAAAGCATTGTTTAAAAATCTGGAACTTGTTTAAAATAGGATTGTTTTAAAGGAAATAGAGTTGTTTTTGGAAAATATAAAATAGAGTTGTTTTTGAAAAATAAACATACATTGTTTTTGAATAAAAAAGGAGCATTCTTTTTGAAAATATACAATGTTTTTGAGAAGATAAAAGATAGCATTAGATTAGATTTATAAAACTGAAAAGATTAGATTTATAAAACTGAAAAGATTAGATTTTTAAAACTGAAAAGATAGGATTTTTATGAAGTAGAAATAAACATTCGATTTTTATATAAGTAGAGATGTAAAAATATAATTTTTAGAAAATAAAAATAAAATTTTTATCTATATAGTAGCAGTGTAAAAATGTGATTTTTATATACATAGCAACAATATAAAAATGTGATTTTTATATATGTAGTGGCTACGGACAGTGAAATTGGTAAAAGGCGAACACGGCGAAGATTTCCACATAAGAAAAGTCGTGGCGTTTGGTTTATCTAGTCGGTGAGAACTCCTCACCTTTAATTTATTTCTAGTTTGAAATATATACTAGGATGCAGACGGTGTTTAGTAGCACCCGACACCCGTCGTCCACAGACCATGGATGACTTGTTTGTTTGATAGTTGTGTAGTGAAATTAGATTGTGTATGGTGAATGAAATAAAATATTTTATAGTTAAAAATATAATTTTTAACATGTATATAAAGTAAATATTTATAAACAAATCGGACGATTTGTTTATGTACACTGATTTTACTGATATTGATTGGGACGATAAATTTTACACATCGCCCAACTGCACAAATAAAATATGTGTGTGTTGATTTGAAACCCCACACGGGTATTGGGATGATATTTGACGTACACTAATCCCGATTGTTTAATTGTATGTGAATCGGTGGGTTGACAGACTGTGTAAGCGTTAATTATTTATATTTAATGCTTATGTAGTTGTGTTGTGCACTCTGGATGATGGTTGATTATTTATCGTTGTTATTATATACATGCGTTGTAGAAAATTCATATAATTAACATTATATGGTAATTGATTGGGCCTCATTCCAGTTTTGAAAAAGAAGTGTTTGAAAAGAAATATTTGAATAGAAATATTTGAAAAAGAAATATTTGAAAAGAAATATTTGGATAGAAATATTTGAAATAGAATATTTGAAAGGAAATATTTGAATAGAAATATTTGAAATAGAATATTTGAAAAAGAAATATTTGAATAGAAATATTTGAAATAGAATATTTGAAAAAGAAATATTTGAAAAGAAATATTCGAAATAGAATATTTGAAAAAGAAATATTTGAAAAAAAATATTTGAATAGAAATATTTGAAATAGAGTATTTGAAAAAGAAATATTTGAATAGAAATATTTGAAATAGAATATTTGAAAAAGAAATATTTAAATAGAAATATTTGAATAGAAATATTTGAAATAGAATATTTGAAAAAGAAGTATTTGAATAGAAATATTTTAAAAAGAAATATTTGAAATAGAATATTCGAAAATAGAAATATATGAAGCCGTGTTGATTAGATTTGTGCCATTTTGACGAGAACGATATTTATATCGATTTTATTAGTTTACATAACAAATATAGAAAAGAAAGTGATTTCAAAATATAACGTTTTGAAAATATTATCATTTGTATATCGATGATGTGGAATATTCAATTTTGATTAGAAATTGAATATGAAGTTGAAATCGTTTTGAAAACGAATTTAAAACGATTTATAAAATACATTTTAAAAAGGAAATCGACGAAATATATATAATATATATTATATATATATAATGGCCTGAATAGAACGCGTCGCGCTGCGGCAGTTCGCGAATTACGACCATTGACTTCGAACGGATATTGCGGGAGATCCGACCGTCGGATTCTCCTAAAATCGGAACCGTTGGGTTCATATCGAAAAGAGATTTCTAACGAATATTAGAAATTAGAAATCTAATGGTTGGATTTGGAATTATGTCCAAATCAAATTTGGAAAAGGTCGTTGTAAGTGCAGTTCGATGGTCGTTGATGGAAATCGACTGTATGGGCCTGGATAAAATTATTAAAAATAGTAATAATTTGTGTAAAATCATAAGAAATGATTTGTGAAGAATTGGGAAGAAAAATTCCATATTTGAAAAGATAAAAATAGATTTTTATCGAAATGAACTAGTTTTGAACTAGAATTATAATTCTATTTATTTTTAAATAAATAAAGTGGATTTGAAATGATTTTAAAAGTAACCAGAATTTCCAATAATTGAATTGGAATGGATTTGAATCGAAATTATCTTTGGAATATTTCGATGTTGGATTTCGTGAAGATACAGATATTGTTATGGGAATTTGAAAGATATATTTATATCGTTATTTCCAATACGATATTTGTTGATCGTAGAATTTGATGTTGAATATAAGTCGATATATTTTCTATTTAGAGCATTGTATTTAATATCAAATGTGATTTGGGTTTGTTGTGAATGGTGTCTTCATTAACACTGTTCTTAAACCCAATTGAGAAAAAAAATTAAATCTTTTATTTAGATTTAATGAAGTGTACCAAGTAAATGGTATTTAATTGGAACTGAATTTGAATTGATTTTTGAGTTTATCGTGAACGGTGTTTTAAATAACACTTGTTCTTTAACCCGATCATTAATGGAATGTGATTTTGGGTTGTCGTGAACGGTATCTTCAATAATACCGTTCTTAGACCCAGCTGAGTTAAGAAAATCAGAAACTAACTGGAGATTAGTTAAGTTGAATGGTTTCCTGGGTATTGATCTGATGTTGGTTTCGGCCTTCGGGGTTAATACTTAGGGAATTGCTCACTTTCTATTTTACGGTTAAAGGCTGATAGAATAGAATGTGATTTTGGGTTTATCGTGAACCGTGTTTTAAATGACATTGATTCTTTAACCAAGTTAAAGATTAAAACTAAGTGGAGTTTTAATGAATCTTTAATTAGATTGGAAAGATCGAGAATGGAGTATCACCAGTTTTGCTCCAGGCAATAGTTAAATCTTTAATTAGATTTGAACGTGAAATGGTAATTGAATTCACTGATAACACCGTGGTGTTAGATATGAAGTATTTCCAGTTTTACTTCATGAGACTCGGGCTAGACAGTCTCAAAATCGGTAGAGGACAATCTTTTGCCTCGGTTCACAGATGGAAATCCAACTTCCAATACGACATTTTGCGGTTTTGGTTGTATACCTATATATGGAGACATAGTGGTATGTGACATTCATGCCGCCTATGATTGATATTCATGATTGTATATAAAATCAGAAACTAACTGGAAACGAGCTAAGATGGGTGGTTTCCTGGGTATTGGTCTGATGTTGGTTTCGGCCTTCGGGATTAATACTTAGGGAATCGTTCTCTTACTAATTTACTGTAGCAACCCGGGAATTTTGACACTCGAATCCAGATACTAACACGACATGTGTCCAAACTCCAGTATCGAAAACCCAGAAAGCTAATAGAAAGAAGTTAGAGGGTGGGAAAAGAAAGAAAGAAATATTAGAATAGAAGAATAAGAAGATCAGAATCTCACAGCGGAACGAACAAAATATAATAATCAATAATACTTTATAAAAGAACTGTATATTACAACATCAGAGTATACATTCAGATCAATACAACACACAGCGGAAATAAACTAGTACCAGTATATATATGGAATATGTCTCGACTTCAACTCCTCTTCTGAAACTCCAAGAGAAATCTAACCTGTAAATATACTCAGTCTGACCCGAGCACATTTGATTTAAAACAAAATTCACCCGGATCAGTCTGGAATACTTTCAGTGATAAATTCATACAGCAACCAACTTGTTTAACTTTGAAATCCTTTCGAAACAAAAGGATAATAGTAAGACCAGTCCACACATAAACACAGATGGTTTTACCTTACTATAATCCCAAACAATTTCAAATCAATATCTTCTTCTGATATTATTATAGTGTCTAAATACAAGTAGATAGAATCTAGTAGAACGCTTGCATCTCACGCTCCACATATATAGTATAAAATCAAAAACCGCGGGTGCTTATTGGAGATTGGATTTCCAACTATGACAAGGTATGGGACCTCCTTCCGATAGTGTATCTCTAGAGATGAATACACTGGGTTCAACAAGAACGTCTTGCAACCCGGCCCACACATAACCGACCACTCATTTCTCTTGAGTGTATCGAATATACTGCCACCCTTTCGGCTTTTTGTCGCGACCACCGAAATCCCCGGGAGATACAGAAACGAAAAGAAGTAACAAATATGAATATTCTCTAGATGGTGACAATACACCCTAATGGGTGCGACCCACATAGCCATGCTGCCTGCCCGATTTTTGTCATTTCCCGGTTGATGAGGCTTGAGGCTATAATCGACTTTTGAAAACATCTGGCCATCATTCACATCGTCCATATACGTCATCCAGGAACAGGATGAACCGAAGGTACTCTCCTACTTCATCCAATATAGGAATCACCCAATGGATCAGCAGCGAGAAGTCATTGCAACCCATAGATTCCAATCATGACAGAATCACGGTATATCTCTAGGGATCAACCAGAGATTGTAAGTAACTCTTCCGCTTCATGAAGATCTATGGTCTTCAATTGCTCCATCTCAATCAACTCTTTTGACGTATTCGTATTTATTGGTCGGAATGGTTTCCGAATATAAATTCGATCCCGGTCTTTCCATACCAATAACGTTGGGTCAGATTTTGATAGTCGGTTATTTAACTATCAAAATAAACAACCATAAAATAAAATAAAGCCATTGGTTTATACACAGCATCACTTGGCCCTTATAACATATTGGTTTAAAACATGTTATAATTCTTTTATCTATATATCTAGAAAATATCTTAAAATTATGTCTAACTTAACTTTCAAATAACATTGCAAAACATTGCTATAACGTTTCTTATTATCCTATTGATTAACTTATCATAACGACATCTTCTTTGGCTTCGTCACCAAAATCACCACTCATTGCTTTAGAACAAACCCATTTAAATATCATTTCAATACTTTGAAAATTTCGTTATACTTTCACCAATCTCCCTTTTTATTTCTGTCATTATAGGAATATCACTTCATACCAGCAATCCCCCTTTAGTATCCATTTATTTTGGAATCTTATATTCCCAAATCTTCAATGGCGTTACACTGTTATTTTCCCAAAATTGTTTACTCTAACACCTTCACCATTTACGACTGATATCATCTTTTGATAATCCTGAAGTTGTTCAAGTTGGGGTATTTTAATTACCTCTCAGACCTTGATCAACAACGTTCTTATCTTAAGATAAATATCAGTTGTAATACAAAGACCGACACTCATCCACTTTATCGCGACCAAATCCCATTTTAGTTCCATCCTGATGGAATATCATTTCTTCTTCAATTTATCATTTCCATTAAATAAATTAATAATTAATTAATCTAAATAATTCTATTCATCTTGATTTTCCTTAAATCAATATCAATATAAACCCATTTTACATGTTACATTAAATTTGGCCACTCGGATTAGTTAAATAAAATCTCTAAATAATCCCTTATATAAGCATGTGCTTCGCGCACGATAGATTTTGGTTAAACCAATCAATGTGTAGATGTGGTTGGTTTATTCTCGTTAAACTTTACTTAAAATAATATGTTTAAAAATCTATATTCGATTAAATAAATTTCATAACTTTATTTTTAGCGATTCACCTGACAGTGAATCGATCTTTATAAAACGGTGTTTATTTGGGCCATTTGCTATTTATTTATCAACCATACTATTTATTGATTTAAAACACAACCACATTCAACAATCAACAGGATTTAAAGTCAACGGGTTTTGAACAGTTCATAAAATAATGAAATAACAACATATTAAATATTTGAGGAACAGGTTTGATTCCTCCTACCTGTTCTTACCTGCAACACAGATCATTAAAATATTTCACATCAGCATATAGAAATATTTTTAAATGACGATAATATAATTAACGTCAACCATTAAAGCAACCGTAGGCATCCAAGGCATCCAATCAACCAATTAAATCTAATTATTGAATTTAGCACATCCTAGTATTTCATAAATGTGTGAGAATTAACTCACCTTATTTCGATGACGATTGCCGCGTTATCCCTTTTAATTTTAAACAGCGTTTAAAATTAACCGAAAATCCGACTGCTTCTGTTCTTTTTTCAAATCAGCGCAGCAGCGTAATACCCTTCACTGTGACCCCAACGCCCAACGCTTCTTATCTTGCGTCATTTTGTGCACGAATGAACTCATTATTTCTATAACAACGTTTAATTTAAATTAAAATAATATTTTGTCTTAATATATATAAATTATAATAATAATTAATTAACTACTTATAACCTTTGAAATTAATTAACTACGTTAATTATACCTTAATTGTTGTTACCCCACATGAAAAGCTCCTCCGAACTTGTTTTCTACCCACCATCCTACTTGTTGGTTTCCACGTTGCCACACCATTTCTTTCCCATGCAGTAGTTCCCATCTCACGTCCCTTTTTCATCATCTGTTCGTTCTTTTTTTTTTTTACATCCACGGCCCACCTGAAATCTACAGCCTAAACTACCAAACCTTCTCGCATGCACCCCTCCAGCGAACAAAGGCCGAGACCCCCACCATGCAAAACATGTTTAATCCATTTCTACCCCTTTTGTTCATTACCAGTCCCCCTCTTCCCCTTTCTTTTTCTTTTTTTTTCTTTTTCTTTTTTTTTCTTTTCTTCAAAAGGTCGAGCCCATTTACCAGTCCACGTACAAAACAAACCCATCCCCAAGTTCTTTTCTTCCTTCTGCGATTCTCTCCTGTACACACAACTTGTCCCATGCTCCGCGCTGAAAACTCACTTCCGCCCCCATCTTCATTGCCATCAACTGAATACCCATGAACGAAACCAGGAACCGAAGAAGGAAGCAACACAAATGTGTTTTGATTTTAGCGGAGGATTTGTTGTTGGGATGAGCTCTGTGTTTTTATATTTATTTGAATTGGTTTTCTTTGTTTGCTGTGGGGAAGAAAACGAGTAATGGGCATGTATATATAGCGGAGTATAGTATGGATAAGTATTGTGTCATTTCTACACGTACAGAAATAGGAAACTTAGCATGTGCATGCTAAATAGTAGCATGGGTTGTTTTGTCACTTGATACGTCTGTTCTATACTATGAGGTTTGCAGAAAGTAACTAGGGGTTGACAAACTTCATGACAAGAGTTCGAAAAGAAATAAATAAAATAAATAAGGTGGCAGCTTACTTTGGGGTAGGTGTGGATTTGAAAACATATGCTGCCGTGTATAATAGGGGGTAGGACTATATGTATATTACTATTTAATAATAGGTCTGCATGAAATTTCCATCATGTGCATGCAATTGTGTTATCGAAAGAGAGAAAGGAAAAAACAGGTATGGGGATTTGCAAGAAGAGGATAGCTGTAGCATATTTCATATGGTTTCTGTGCATGCTTTCATTTCAGCTTCAGGAATTGTCGTTTTCACCAGAGAGGCTAGTCATGTGCTAATATATAAAAATATATGGTCTATACGATGGCAAACTAGAGTATCTTATATTTTCCATGACCTGGCTGTAATTTCTTTTCACATTTATTGTTGTATTTTGGTGTTTAGACCATGTCTAGGGTAGGCAAATACTAGTTCTGTAAAAATAGTTGATGGGTCTACTTACGTGATGGTGTCCTTCCAGCATGGTTTCGTTTAGTCATTTTCAACCAGGCTTTGTGGTGTCCCTTTCAACGTTTAATGAATGATAAGAGTGTTTCACGAGCTAGCGGACATGCTTTCAAGCATAGGGTTTGACTTTCATTTCCTTTGTTTTTATTTGATTTTTCTGACGGTGTGAACGTACCCCATTATATAAAACTTCGTCCTCATACGATTTGCTATCGACAGAAATAAATATACTATCGCGTTCAGCAGTGTGCCACGACCCCAAATATATAATAATATTGGTAGGTTGACTTATATTGTGATACCTCAAAATATTGATACAGGGTGTAAAATACTCTAAAAAAAGTTGCTTATTTTACGAAATAAAAATTCCAGTAAAATTCTAAAAATTAAATTATGACTACGCCTCAAAGGACTTGTCCAAATTCGAAATCAATTTTTAATTATATTTAAATAAATCGTTATGGCGTATAAACGATTCCACAGCGGCTATTTCAAAATTTGATTTGGACGCAAAATAAAATCTACCATACGACAACTCGATTTTTCCCTTCCATTAGAAAAATATTATCAACTAGATTCAGACGCTTCTTGTTTCACCGAAATTCGACTTAACATGGATTCAGTATAGTCAATTGAAGTTGAAATTCAATCTTACGAACTACCGCGCTATTTCCAGTTCGTTTTATAATTTAAAATATAAGTATAAATGCATAGTCATCGTTTGATAAACGAATTCGATATTAAATTCCAAATAAAATATTAAAAATAAATTTAAATATTCGAATTCAAATAGCCGAAATATCCGGGTTGTTACATTTACGGTTGGAGTCTGATTAAGAATTAAAACATGAAATTTAGCGTATCAAGCTTTCTTTGGCTATAATAAGGTAAAAACTCTATCCTATGGCTTGCGTTGCATTGTGTGATGGGACCTGGGTCATATAATAGCTTCATTTTTCTTTATTTAGCATTGCGCTGTTTGTTTTATGCATTGGTATTCTTGGGAGGAAACCCGTTCCGTGTTATACGGCGTGGTCCCTTGATTTACCTAACTTTAAAATAAAGATTGTTAACTGTTTTAGTTCTCACACTAGTCACATGACTGACCTGGAGTTTGTTGTTTTAACCTAAACTCTAGGTGCCCTTATTTTGACACGGGCAGCTAGTAGTTTTGGTTTTGCAGATTTATATTCACAGGATCCTGATTTACAGCTGGAACGATACTCGGAAAGCTCTGTATCCGTGTATTACTTCTAGTTGTGTATTGTATTATTTTCCACTGCTATGTAATGTATTGTAATGTCTGATATTTTATAATGTGTAATATTTGGTTATGCTCTGTATATTCTTGTATTCTGATGGAAATGTTGTAATATACAATGAAATGTTCTTCTGTCTGCGTTCTGATGTGGCTTGTTCTTAAAGTATCCGCTCTTTCCTTACCGGGGAAGTTACGGGTTACTACATTGGTTGACCAATTTCAACCAGAAATGCATATAATATTATATATGATTTATTAGAGGTAGAGGTTTTAGATGAGTTCAAGCAAGTGTACGCAGTATATAATATATGTTCACAATTTAGTACGGCTAATGCAAAGTGACAGTAAAAAGCACATAATGTGGTGCCAAAAGGTTCAGCAAGGCAACATAGTACCAGCAACAGTGCAAAAAGGTTCAGCAAGAGTTTCAAAGAAGGTATTCACATGCGAATACACATAAAGCAAACAAAGGCAGTGCAGTGTACATTGGCGAAGTGGGACTCAGTGCAACCTGTACTCACATAGTAGGTGGTGGAATTATGTGACTACTTAATAGTGCATGCAATTCATAGTATGCAATTTAGTTATAGAAATTACAAACAAGACTGAACACAAAGTTTGATTTCAAGAGTACTGCAACTATCGCAGGTGACTTTTTCAAAAATACTTCACTGTCTCAATAAGGCACATAATGGGAGAAGCAACGAAAATTTATAATCATAACAGGAGGGTTTTTCAAGAATGCTTCACTGTCTCAGAAAGGAACATGATGGGAGAAGCAATGAAAATTTATAATTATAGCAGGTGACTTTTTCAAGAATACTTCACAATTGATCTTGTCTCTAAATGCAACCAACTAAAAATGTAAAGGTCAACTAAACTTTATATACATTTGAAATTCTCCCCCTTGACATAAAAGGCGCACGACAACAAAATAGAAGAATATGACAATATTTATGTTGATTATCAAAAGAATTTTTTTCTTTTTGTTTCTTTTCGAATGAAATGTCTTCCAATACTAAGATCTGGTTAAACAGTTTGAATATTAACTCTTTACCAGCCGTTTCCCACTTACGGCAGATATATTTATTAATCCAGTGGGATATAATATAATGCATACTTTTCTAAACTCAACCCAAATACAGAGGTACAACTCATGCACTTATCCTATTTACAACATATAAGATTAATGAAAGGTAAGCACAAAGGGTGCAGCATAATAGCAAAGTCAAATTGTAATCAGACAGATTGAAGAAGGCAAAAATGCTCGAACTAGTGAGCCTAATCAGGTCATTATGAAGGTCAAGATGACAACAATTATTCATACACAATCACCCAACTCATATGAAATAGAGCCATCATATGTTCAGGATCAAAGTTACATTAAATACCCACAAATCATAGTGTTGACTAAAAAAAATGATGCTTTAACACTAACATGCATGCATTACATTCTCACATCAAAAAGGTTCCTACCCATATCAAAATTGAAGAGTCTCAGTAGTTTAAACAAGGTGAGCCAGTTTACATCAAGCCTAATGTAACAACCCGAAAAATCCGAACCAATTTAAAATTTTATTTTGGCTATTTCAGTCAATTTTGAATAGTTAAAATAATTTATTTTAAATAATAACGATCAAAAATATATTTTAATCGAAGTTAGAGCGAATATACTTATTTTGATTTCTAAAGGAATTAGAAATAGTACGGTAGTTTGAAAAGTTTAACTTGAACTTTGACCGAATGTACCGGATTCAAAATCTAACGGATTTTAGTGAACCTAAAAAATCTAGATCGCTTTGAAAATATCTTTCCAATGAATCCAAATAATCGAAATTTCATAGCGGGAATCAAAAGTTATGGCAAGTTGAATATTTAGAATGGTCGCTATAGTATAATTTATAGCCCGTATAAAAGGCCATTTTTCAAATGACCTCCGTTTTCGACGAAACCTCTTTTGTTGGATCCGAAATGTCAAATTATTGCTAAGTTTAATTTTTTGGAATTTTTGGAATTAATATGTGAGCGTGGCAAACGAAAATGTGTTTTGTCAATTTCAGTCAAATCTGATCGACTTGAAAATGGCCATTTTTCAAACAGTCTCAGAACCGTATCGTCAAAACAAAGCCAGAAATATATTTTTTGGAATTTTCTGAGTCCGTATGTGGCCCCGATGAATATAAATATAGGATCAAATTAATTTAATAAAGGATTTAAATATTAAATTAAAGATTTCAGGCCACAGACAGTCGTTTGGGATGACGAGACCTAGCCCATTAGATCTGGAATGGGGGCTATTAGGTGCGGTCAACTCCTGTTAGACTGAAGTGGGATTGGTTTAGAACTTATGGTTTTTTTGCAAAATTTACAATAAAATATTATAAAAATCCCTTAATTTTCTTCCACAAACCCTAATTACTTCTACCAGTCGCCGCCCCTTTCTGAAATTCATAGCCGACATCACTCCTCATTTCCTCCACTAATTCCCGTCAATCCTCTCATCAAAATTAGCTACTCCTTTTGACTCTATCAAAGCTCTCTTCCTCCTCTACAATCCTGTATGGTTAGATCCTCCCCGGGCGGCGCGAACTTCGAGAATAGATGCCTCAAAGTCGCCACCGTTCCACCGCCGCCATGCCTTCCAACTACCACCGAGCTCCACCAAACCACCACCGCCGGGCGTGCCATCTTTCCTCTTCCACGTGGAAAACTTCGATCAACTCCCTGTGTGTCGTCTCGAGGACCAGAGTGAGCCCTAGGTTCGAATAGGAACCTAAAACTATCGGCCTAAAATTTACAGAGGAGGTAGTGGTTGTTTAATTTAATTTGTTAATTAATTTAATTTGTTAATTAATTTATTTTATTTAAATGTTGTAAACCTTAATTAAATCATAACTCTTTCGTACTGATTCAGAATTGATCAATTTCTGAAGCTTAGCAATCGTACGACGGAGATCTACGACTTTAAACTGAAAAGGAGCGATTCCGAGCTGTTTGAATTTTGGCCAAATTTGCAACCCGACTGTGAGATTTCTGATTTTTAAATAACTAATAAATTTAATTATCTTCCTCGCTATGTAACGATTGTATGTATATGATTTAGATCTACTATGTGATAAAATTACGGGTGATTGATCTGTTTGTTTGTGATGTATAAACATAGATTTATTTGTTAAATTATAGATCTGTATGTGTTGGTTAAAAATAAATCATTTTGTTATATTATTGATTTGGATCAGAATTGCCAATTCAATAAAAATAAATCATTTTGTTATATTATTGATTTGGATCAGAATTGCCAATTCAATAAAAATAAATCATTTTGTTATATTATTGATTTGGATTAGAATTGCCAATTCAATAAATATAAATCATTTTGTTATATTATTGATTAGGATTAGAATTGCCAATTCAATAAAAATAAACCATTTTGTTATATCATTGAATTAAAATAGAATTGCCAATTCAATAAAATAAATCATTTTGTTATATTAGTAAATTGAATTAGAATTGCCAAATCAATAAAAGATTTCTTTTGTTTATATTATTGAATTGAATTAGAATTGTCGATTCAATAAAAACATCTCTTCGTTTACGTTATTGAATTGAGTTAGAACTTTCAATGCAATGTAAAATATATCATTTTGTGTATTGATTGATAAAAACATCAGCTTTGTTGTGTTTGATTGTTATGGAAAAGTTACAATTTTTATTTGTAAATTTAGAGGCGAATAAACATGCATTTTTATTTGTATTCTTTGATGCAAATAAAATCATAAAATTGAAGTTGCATTTTTGTTTGCATTTAGATGCAAACATATACATGAAATAATAATGTCATTTTTGTTTGCATTTTAGAAGCAAACAAATACATGAATTTAGGAAGTTATATTTTTATTTACAATTTAGATGTAAATAAAATAATAGAATGAAAAGTTATATTTTATTTACATATTAGAAATAAATAAAGCATAAAATTAAAAGTTACGTTTTTATTTGCATTCTTTGATGCAAATAAGACATGAAATTTAAAGTTGAAATTTTTATTTGCATTCTTTGATGCAAATAAAACATGAGAATAAAGGTTACATTTTTCATTTGTATTTTAGATGCAAATGAAAGAATAGAATACAAGTTACATTTTTCATTTGCATTTTTGATGCAAACAAAATAGTAGAATAAAAGCTACAATTTTTCATTAGCACTTTTGATACAAACAAAACATTAAAATAAAAGTTGCATTTTGTTTGCAATTTAGATGCAAACAAAACATTAAAATAAAAGTGGCATTTTTGTTTGCAATTTTAGATGCAAACAAAACATTAAAATAAAAGTTGCATTTTTGTTTGCAATTTTAGATGCAAACAAAACATTAAAATAAAAGTGGCATTTTTGTTTGCAATTTTAGATGCAAACAAAACATCAGAATAAAAGTGGAATTTTTGTTTGCAATTTTAGATGCAAACAAAACATTAAAATGAAAGTACATTTTTGTTTGCATTTTTGTTGTGAATAAAAATATTGATTTGAAAGTTGCATTTTTATTTGCATTCTTGATGCAAATAAAACATGAATTAAAAGTTGCATTTTTACTTTTAAACTAGGTTGGAACCCGTGCTTCGCACACGGGTATTTATGTGACAATGCTTGTAGTGTAATCAAGGTAGATGTGTGAATTAATAATGGGTTGGACATATATTTTGGTGTAGGTGATACAAATTACCGAAGACGCAATGCATGCTTATTGCATGAAAATATAGACAAATGTGATTCATTTCTAAAATGTTGCATTTCTACCTTTAATTTTGTTTGCAAATGTTGATGTTATTCATATAAAGTTAGGATACATGCATGTAGCATGTTGACGTATAGTTGAATAGAACTCAAGTTAGGAAACATCAAAATCAATTCAAGTTTCATTAATGTCCAACCGCAAAGATTGTAAAAATTAAAGGTAATTATAAGTAGATTTTCCATCAACTGTGTAATTTGAAACCATGTTCATGAATTTTGATTTGTGAGCAGTAGGTTATTGAATTTTAACTTTACACTAACATTATAAGTTAGTTCTACTAACATTTAGTTACCACAATCCCAAGATCGCCCAATCTCAATTTTATGTTAAATTCAATTCATTACGTTGTATAAAATTTCATGAATTTGTTTCGGTTCAACTTGTCTACTTAGATTACATGTTTTTGATAGTATGATTTTTCTGTCAAATTCACAAATACCCCTTCCACCATGCCTATGAACAGACATGCTAATATCACTACGCTCAGAAGTCCAATTTGTAGTGTCATTCGTAAAAATGTGGAGCACGTTAAAAGAAATGACATGCACACACAGCACCCATGTCGACTATGTAGAAAAAAAAAATGTTGTTCCCAATTACCCAGAAGAACCACCCCCTTGCCCTACATGCACTCAACATAGATTGTTGCACTCAACAATTTGTCCCGGTTATATATATATATATATATATATATATATATATATATATATATATATATATTTGACTTTGTTGTTTTGTAAGACATCAGCCATGCATGGCAAAAAGTAACAAACTTGGAAGAAGAAAAATTCGTCTTAGTTTATTACTGATACTTGTGTGAATGTGGATGCAACATCTGCATTTACAATTGATAAACAGATGTACCGATTCTCACTTTCGACAAAGAAAAGTTGCGTACTTTCAACTCGTATACACACAATTACTCAATTTATCTTAATGAGCACATTGAGAAAATTAAAACTTACCACACTAATCATCAACAGAGAACAAATCCATGGAAGACTGGATTTTGTAAGTTTAATTTGTTAAAGCAGGTGGAAATAGTATTTAGAATTATTAGGCTATACGCATAGGATTTCTCATGAGTTCACGGGTCGTCATTCAGCAGTAAGCCGAAAACGGACAATTACATAACTGTTCATATGGACCATATTCCAAGATTAACTATAAAAGATCGTTTGTATAAATTCCCTTTTTTGGAACTTTAATTTATATTATTGTAAAGGATCGATATTCTTGAAATTGTAAGCTGTTCATTTCTTTTTTCCTTCCCTATATATAGGGAAGAGTTAACTGTAAGTTAAATTTGCATTTTATTTGTTTTTCTGGTCGTCTGTTGTGCACCCCCAATCAAGGCTGAATTTACTTCTTGTTATGCTAAAATTATTTGTGTTTTCACAGTATGTTATCATATACAGTCTCTGATAAATTGAAATTTCTTGAAATTGGTTGCACAACTATTTGTGTTTCATTTAAATAATAATTATTAGTTTTGACTGTAAGATTACGACATAGTTGTATGCACAGTATTATTTTCAGTTGCATAATTATTTTATAAAGTAATGCACATGCCATAGTAAAATACAGTGTATTTTTTTTCCATTTAAAGACCAACATACAACTCTTTAGTTACACAAAATAACCTATGAAAAAATTTAATTTTATTATATTCAACAAAGAACATACATATTGATAAATTAGCAGTAAATGCGATAATTTTTATCTAACAAAGTATAATTTGCAGTTTCTACATATCATAATTTAATTACAGTGTAATGAATCAAATAATGAATAATCAATTTCTAATGTCGCTCTACATACCAGAAGTTGCAAATTTTGTCAACACATTATACCTTTATTTCATGATAATCTTTTTGAATGTTCACAGTACAGATCTTTCGCCCAATAGAAGAAAAGGAAGGCATAAATCCAGCACCTATAAAAAGGTCCAAACCATTCAAACAGTGACGATTCACAGACAGTAATGCATAGTTATTATAAGTTACAAGTGCGAACCCGTGCTTCGCATACGGATATAATGTCAAACATGTTATGTACTATCATGCAAAAATGAAAGTGATGAAGAGTGCATACATCACTGACTGATTTATAGAAAAATACTATATATTACTTACTCAACATGTTGGAGTCAATGTGTAGTGGATTTGTACTCTATAATGTAATACTAAAGGATAATTTCAATTTCAAGGTCATTCTGTGAACCCATAGCTGTTAGCGAATCAGGATACTAACTTCTATTCATGTATCAATGTTAAAAAGGAAAAACCATGCGCTAGTTTGAATCAACTTATGTTGGTTTGAACTTTGAAAGCAACCAATATTAAAGAACGGAATATGAAGTCCGAAAAAAGCGGCTGCTACCAATCACTGAAACAAACAGAAAAATAAAAACGTTACATAAGAATCAAATAGGCAATGTAAAATTCTCTATTGCAAACATGTCGCAGGTCTAACAGTTTTCTTTACATGTAAAACATGATTGCATCAAAGTGAATTGAAAAAAATAGAATTCAAAAATGTAAATTTTTCAGCCATTCATTATTTGTACAGTTGAATATAAAGATTGGATACAAACGAAGGGAGCATCTTCATGGCACAAAGCCAAGCGGTTAGCTGGGTAAAAAGGTGAGCAATGCCAAGCCAATATTGTATGATCAGCTTCCATTTCATATTCATTACCATAAGCCAAAAACATCAAATCGAACCTCTCCATTCAGTTTGTTGCCTCCGCCTTATTCCTACAACCAATTATTTTGAATGTAATAAGAATTAACATGATTTTACTTGAACATGCATTTATTGTTTTGAACACTGATTTGTTTTACAAATGCGAAAAATAAAAATCAATACTCGTATATTCATTGTCAGATATTGTAAAAAAAACTCTTTTTTAGCTTACAATGTATAACATAACTATCATTTATTTCTGTTCTATTTAAGAGATTTAATGTGCTATATTACACAGCGGGCATAAACTACTTCATTTCAGGAACATAAGTTGTTGATTATTTGGTTCACTTATATGATTGTCTTTGGTTAACTTGGAGAACAATAAACTTGTTAGTCATGAATGGTTGATGGTAATCTTTCCAGTTGTAATTTAGAGATAAAATTTCGTATCTGTTAAATATATTTTTGAACTAATATTGCATTAACATAAATTTTCATTCCTTCTAGCAGTTCATCAATGCAGGAACAAATCTTTATTCAGTCATGTTAAAATACATGAGCCATGCTACATGGAATGATAGACAACATCATCGGACAAAAAAGTAAATAAAAATATACTTAAAGATGAGCTCGTAAAACCTGATGTTCTATTAATGTACGTTATACCAATTTTAACTCAAAAGTAACATTCTGAAATAGAACAGTCTGCTATGCAAATCATTATTTAACATTAATGGCCCTTTGAAACAGTAATCGGTTTATTATAAGTTTAAACCCTAGCTATAATATTAATTTAATTAATTACAGTACAATAATAATAAGAAAGCTCAAATTCTCTTCAAGTGAATTAGCATATGCAAGCTTCCCCTGATATAGTTGGGCGAAACTCTAAGCCCAACAGAATATTAAAAAAACAACAAAGCTTATTCCAAACTTTGAAGATAACTTATTTCTAATCAGAAACAGGACAATAAGCATGTTTAGTATGTTTACCTTTTTTTACTGTTTTCCGGCCTTTGTATAAAGTTAGGTTTATTAACATCGTTGACATTGCATTGGAACAAAATCTGCATCAGTTGGTAATAACATTGCATAATTTTCATGCAATTGCTTTCAATCTTATTTTTATTATCTGAATTACCTATACTCAATATTGCAAATTTAAGTTGCACGATATTGTTTACATATCAATAAAACATCACCTGAACGTTATGGAAAAAATATGAAGTTATAATTATAATTAGTCTTTAGAATTAGTATCTGACTAAATCTAATTAATTTATAAATTCTTTACAATTGTTGAGTAACAATTGTAGTGTGGTAAAAAAAATTTGAAGAAGCAGGATACATGGTCCGTATATTGGATTTATGTAAGAGGAGACATTTAAAAAATAGCAAAGAGAGCTAATATTTCATGACAAAAAAGGGGATCAGTTAGTGAATCCATAATATAATTAGACATGCCACCATCCTTGTTTTATTTGAAGAAGTTGCATTTCTATGATCTGGTATTTACATATACATTTTCAATTAAAAGAAAGCATGACTAATAAGCTAATGAATTCCCAGAAAAAGAAAACTGACATTGAGGATGGAAAAACAATTAATCATAAAAAGAATGAATAGTTTTCTTTTCAGTGCTTAGTTTCTATTTCTTTCATATGTAAGTACGGATGTTTCCAAGTTGAAATCATTAACCTTAAAATAAATGGTATGCTTATGTTTGATCCTTAAACAAAGTTTTAATATCAACGAACACAAATACATCCCAAATCAACAAAAACATAAATTGGTTTTCCATAAAATGAATTTTGGTGCTTTATTTCAGTAAGCATGCATCAAAATAGTAGGAATACAAAATTAACTAGCAGCACGACACAGACGTAAGAGATAGTAGTTTTAAACTTGCACATAAACCCATACCTTGTTGGGAATATATTATGAAGATGGGTTTAAACCGATTGCATCCATGCCGCGAACAAAGACCATGGTACCATCATCCAACATAAAAAGGAAGCACAAATGGCAGATGAGTTGATCAAGCACACCGACAACCAAGGCCTGAGAACAGATGAAGTAATGTGATGTATGATACATAAACAAACATGCCACCACAACTGACCAGTGAAGCAAGGAATGCAGACCCTACTGGAATGGAACAAATGCAAATATGTAATATATTTTCTAAACAGGCATTTCAAAAAATTAATTCCTTAAAATGGACTAAAATAAATAATTGTAACAAATTATAATATGTTAATAAATCAAACTCTCATTTGACAGTGCACAGTCAAATAATTTTTAAATAAACAATGAGAAAATATTGTAAATGCACAACATATGCTTAGTTAAAATGGAATAAAAACATAAAAATGTAATACAAAGTGTTTCAGAACGACATCAAAACTACCACCCATGTCTCATCTTTTAATTGATCATTGTAATGATGCTAATTGACTTTGATTATCATCTACATAGTTTAGAACAATCCAACGTTCACCAAATATCTATATTGATATAGGTCACCTTATACGTTCGCATTATCTTGATTGTTACATGTAATCGCCAACATATGAGAAAAGAAAGACTTGGAAATAAAATTGATAACTACATGGACTACATGAACTAATGTCAAAAAATGTAATTCACTTTGGACATCAGACGCAAAACATGGACATCATTACGTCTCGACCTCATTAATGAATAACATGGAGTACATGGAATACAATTTGATATTTATGTCGACTATTATGATATAAGACCAACTAATATTGCTGCAAAAATCAAAAACTCACACAGCAGGATAGACGATATCCATCAACGACATTGACCTACATTTCGGATCTAGCAGAAAAAGCAGGACCTCAGGAAGTTTGATTTTTAAGAAAGCAACTCATCAATTTTGTGAGGTTGAATTCAGGATTTGCTTATGATCCTTTACCCTTGTCTTGTCGCACCAGACTGGCAGAATCAATATGTAGTTATGATTACCCTTGAACAGATAGCAAAAGGACACTCTCAGGTAAAATCATTGTAAACTATTATTGGATGATGTGCACTTTATTCACACTTGTGGTAACACACTACTGGATAAACAGAAATGAGGCTATGTAACGTTTGCTACACAATAAAACCAGGATTAGATTGTCCAATTAGGGAAAAGCAAAACAACAATTCAAGATGGGTATATATCTAAGGGTACTGAAGTTTGGTGCCAAATTTTTATTAAAGTGGTTCTATAAAGTATAATATTGCACTAATAAATCACAGTATGTTTCCATTATAACACAATATGAGAAAGTCAGATGCTTCTTGTGGCTCTTACTCTAATTCAGTGTTGTGTCCAATGCTTATATTCTATTTAAACATATCCTAATAGAATTTGTTAATTTATTATGGGATATTACGATGATATCCATTCATTCAATCGTGGACTAATAGACATGCATTTTTTAAAGAGAAGACTGTGTATGTAGTTGTCTATGCCTTGGACATGACATTGGATATTATCATGTACCATGGACCTGCCAAGTGCACCAATTTGGGATGTCCATAAGGAAACAATATATAATGAATTTATTTGAATTTTTTAAATTATTATCTTATCCATGTTAATTACTTATTTAAAGTTCAAATATAAATGATTTTGTCCAAATATAAATATATCAATTTACGTAAGAAGATACCAGGTTGCACCAAAAGTTGACAGCTCCGCCCTTATTTTGTCAACTTGATACAGCAACACATGTAGTAATGGGCAATAAAAGGAATAACAGGGCCATTTGTGTGTGTATATATAGAATTGAATCAATATTCTACAAAATAATTACACAGAGATTTGCAGATCTTAATTTTCAGTTGTTAAAAATAAAGATCACATGCTAATTTTGAAAATAATAACTTTTAAGACAGTTGCATAATCTGAAAGTATAATGAGAAAAATCAATCAATTGTAACCCTGAGGCTTAATTTTTGATATAATCATGTATTATATCCTACAATACAGTAAGATGATTTATTTATTTTATCAATCAATTGTAATTATTGAGTTTAGCGCTTGAACCTTGGTCAAGGATTTTTTTTCTTTCAGAAATGGCATTATAACTAAATCATATTTAAGGGTTTCATGTGAACCATGAGATAAAAATCAAGGAATCTCAGTAGTTCCTTCTTTTTTCTAATAACATGGCCACACTTAGTCATTACTGTCATTAACTCTATCATCGCATAATTGATTAAAAAATAGTGGCGTCTTATCTGTATTTTAGAATTATATTATTGATCTTTTTCAGTAAATTCCAATGGAGGTTGATGATTGATACATTTGTTATTTATTCTTCTCTTATGTATCTTATCTTGTCACAGTTCATATAGAGAGTTAATTACAGCGACTGGAAAGTAAATGTATCATGCACATTAATTTGTTGCTATAACCTTTTTAGTTTAGTCACTTGTCACACTTATCTTTGGTTTATTAATAAACATTCATAAGTTTTTTCCATCAAAGGTGTTTATATAGTCACCATGCTTATGGCAGTGCATGCTTATAAAAATGCTGACACACACACACATACAAACATACATTAATGCTTATCTAGCAAGATGTAAATTATAGCTTGAAGTGTTCATGGCACAAATTGTCATGTCCACAAAAAGAATCTGCATTTATTACTTACCAAAGTAACTGATTTCGCAGATAGCAGGACAAATCTATATGTTTGATTTGCATGAAATATGAAAAGATGGATCTTAAGATTGAAAAAAGCTTAACAAATATTGTGCCATGTAGATTTCACTGTGTATGCAAAAAAAAAGAAAGAAAAAAAAATCAAATTTGTACATTTATTTTTCCCTATATTCATTTTTCACTCATGTCTTTTGCTATGACCAATATCAAACTCCATATTAAACAACAAATGTATATAAACATACAAGTTTCCATTAAGCACAAAAGAAGATCGTAAATTAAATCACTTATGTTAATTTTGTTAATGATTTATAACTATATAATCTATGACCAAATTGACAACTCTGATCGATAAAACATATGTTGAAAAAGTTATAATTGAAAAATACCATAAACTGGTAGGGATAAAAGGGTTGTTGATAGAAAAGTGGTTATTAAAATTGACTCAAGTGATACCTATGGCCAGCGCTTGAAAAAATCTTGATATGCAATGCAAGTAGACAAAGGAAAAGCATATAATTTTTCATTAGTTATCTAATGCAATAGAAAACTGACAGTTGATCCCTTATAGAGTATGATTACGTATATGAAAATAAATCAATAGTCCCATCGAATTTAGATTTCCAAGCTCTAGTTTTTCATGTGTAAATCAGTTCTTCAGAATTGATAAAAGTAGGATCGTCCAAGGAAATATGACTGTAAATTAAAGATTTTCACATCTCATCAATTTTCTCTTATAGAGTGAATTGCATACAGCAGCTATAAATATACACTAACTAAAATATAATTCAGTTTGTTTATATGTAAAGCGATCACATATTACATTGGCCATGCTAAAAAAAAGTCTTGCAGTGCATGAATGCACACTTTATAGTGAATTTATAATAACATGGAATATAATTAGGTGAAAGCCGATCGTTATATTCGATGTTAAAGACAATATGTGAATGTACAAATTTTTTTATTTTGGACCACGGACTGATGTGTTGAATAAGGCACAAAATTTAGCTGGAAAAGACACCGTCTCTAATAATACATCTTGTATGAGTATAAAGTCCAATGGGTATCCAATTATTCGCGTTGAAAAACAAAGGTCTACTTTTGGCATAATGCTTCGACCAAAGAAAAGTAAAGATTTTGATTTGGAAGATATAAATCAAAAGAAAATCATTAAACGCATGCCTGGCACATATAACCCAAGATCAAGGATTACTGTGTAGGAGTAATCAGAAGAAAAGTTTCACTTGTTTGTCATCTATATGCAGCTATTTTTCAAACGTTTGTTCAAGCGAAAACCCATAAATGAAGGTCTAAATTCATTATCTGACGTACGAAGAAATGAAGGCACATATGGGGCATTAGTAAGCGAGACTATGTTGAATTATTTAGAAAAGATCATTTTCATAAATCATTATGATGAATGATACTTTCCAATGCAATTTCCATGGGAAACAAAGAAAATTCATACTTTTCATGCTCCTTAGTTGCTTTAAGTTGCTTAACAACACACAAGCAAAAGTTGAAAACTAACCTCCAATACGTCAATTGAATACACAGATTCTGAAAACTGAACCACATCGAGGAAAAAAATCATTAGTTCAACAGATACAACTCCTTTATGAAAACAATATTTGACTTGCACCAAGAAAAACATATTTAAACTTCTTTATGGAAATTAATATTTGATTAAACATAGAATTTGTATGGAAATAATTAAACAGAATATAAAAAAGGGCCTTCCTCGGTCAAATACGATCATGTACTAAAAATGAAGGTTATAAAAATAATAAAAGCTGCCAAATCAAATTATTTTCATTAATTAATAGCTCAATTATGACGATGTATATTTGAGCCTTCTGATATATTAAATGTTTGCTAATACTTCTTAAATAATTCGCTGAAGCTCGTTGCTACCATAAAGACCAAGAAGCTGGAGCACAATTCATGGTGGTGTATTAAATTATATTCGTAATAGAAAGAAATATAATCACATCGTTTGTACTTGATTAATAAATGTATTTCTAAACCAGTTCCTTTGTACTTACAAATATAAAGAACATACTTCGGTAAATGGATATTTAATATAAACAAATCAAGGTGTCGTGGTCAGTCTATGATTCCTAAATTCAGGCAAATTTATATATACACAGTTATGAATTTTTGTATTGATTTGGCCAATAATGAACCGATAATTAACTATTCACAACTTGTAGGCAAATCCAATTACATACAAATCATTGATTGTGGTTTTTCTTACTCGTTGTTAGATTGAGAATTTGAAACTCGAAAGTGGGTAATCACTTTGGCTAAGCATTTGTGTTGCCTTATGCATACAGAAACGTCACCATCTTTATTTTTTAAAAGTTACACAATGCGCATGAAGAAAATTCTTAATCGTTTAAAAATGCGATGGTGAAAATGAGAATTTATCAAAAACAATAGGGTTGCTAGAAATGATGGAAAAAAGAACAGAAAGAATGAAGATTCCCAACTGCATTCGAGAGCCAGATTATCTTTTTTTTTAATAGGAAAAACCAATAAATAAATAAATAAAACCATAAAGCTATGTATTAGAATCCGAGTACTGGAATTTTCTTCTGTTTGGACTTCACAATATTAAACAAAAAAAGAACCACAAATCAGTTTTCCACAATGTAATGGTACCATTAGATAAATCACTGATTAAATATTTATGTGCTTATATATACCAGTCAAATATTTACACATAGTATAGCTTTTTTGGCTATGTGTTGCCTAAATTTAAGGTTGCTAAAATTTATAACTTAAGATCAGAAGCATTTCAGTTCAGTTCATTTACTAATGAAGAAGCAATATTGGTTAGCTTATGCAGTTCACGTAATGTTTCACTCATAAATTTTATGGTATTATTTTGAACCGTACACATTATGCTCACCAACTTAGAGATTAAAACTGAAATATCTTGAATGCTTAATGCATAAATTTTCACAGTTGTTGAAATTCAAAAAGGTTACTACAACTCTGAACAGATGAACAAATTTGAAGTATCATACATGCCCAATGCATAATGTGCCAAAGTATGTAGTTCAGTAAATACAAATTTTACATGAGTAGAATAAACATATTAAATTGTTTACTGTAGTATATATTGTAACAACCCGTATTTCGATAACATGATTAAAGACGAGAATCAAGGCAGAATTTAATTTTAAATTCTGAATCAAGTGAAACGGGCTATGTCATTGCGTTCGTCTCGGAAAAATACGCGAAATAGAGTCCGAGTTTTCGAAAATCGGAGTCCCTATGACCAAGATATGGCCTCGCGAAGTTTCACGAAAAATTCCCAAATTAAAGTATACTTAATCAAGTGAAATGGGTTGCGCAGAGAAATATATATATATTGATATATATATATATATATATATAATTGAAAATTAAATAAATAAATATGCAAAAATGTTCAAAACAGCGAATTGGGAGAGGGGAATAACCGAACCGGCCGATTTTTGAGGTTGACCCGAGCTCGCTGGGTCGACTAGGGGTTAATCCAGGGTGTTTGGCTGTCAACCCGTGGGCCGATTCGCTCAAATGGAGATTTTGCATTTGGATGGTTCTCATGGTTCATCTTTAATCTAAAGGCCCTAGATGGTTCCTACACTTGACTTCTTCCCCAAGACATGCTTTGATGGCTTGGATTGAATCTAGGTTTAATCCTATGGCCTAAAACACTTGCCTAATCTATAAATAAGACCCTAACCTATCCTAAATCCTCATTATTCATTCATGCAACTAAACTATGGCAAAATTTCTACTCTCATGGCCTCCACTCAACTATCTTAGCCTCCACTTCATTTCTATGAAAGGTTTCATGATCATGAGAGTGTTAGAGAGTCCCTATGTTAGTATGAGAGCCTCTCAAGTTGATTTCAAGGCAAAAGTTTTGATCTTTGTTCATAAAGATGGTGTTTTTGTTGATTTGGGGCATCCATCTTTGGGTTTTTGGGTGATGGCATGCATAGGCTTCCTCACAAGCTTTAGTTTAATCGATTTAGGCCTTCAAAGCAATGTAAGCCATTTTCCTACTCTTAGATATTAACTATGAAGTTAAATGTTCATGTTGCAAGTTTGGGTTTGATCATTGAGAATGATACATGTTATCATGTCATGCAAGTTTATGAAGTCATTATCTTGATCTTATGAGCTAAAAGCTACAACCTTTATGTTAAAATGTTGCATTATGCAACATGAGAACCTTCATACCTTTTTTTTTTTTGTCAACTTGCATATGAAGTCATAACCCTTATATGATGATATATGCGAGTTTCTAGTCATCATTCCATGTCTTTTGTCACCATGATTCGCTTATGTGCCAAGTTTGGGTTTATGCATGTTTTGAGGCTTAAGAATGTAACATGCAAGCTAATGAACACATTTGTGCCTCATTTGCCACCATGATTAACTTGTGGCTTAATATCCATTTTTGTCATGCCTTTGCCAAGTCTCTTCTTTGAATCCATTACGTTGTTGCGAACATATATGCGAGTTTAAAAAGCATTAGGGTCACATTATGGGAAAACATAATGATATGAACATGATTTGGGTAAATGGGTATAAACATGACAACGTGTAACGTTAAATATGACATGTGTTTATACTTGAAAACATGACTTGAAATATAACATGGAAGTGACATGTAAGTATGCATAAAAACATAAGCTTGGGAATTTACCTATTAAGTTAGGTCTACCCATTGGGAATTTACCTATTAAGTTAGGTATACCCAATTGCTTGAAAACTTGAATATGAACATGACACTAGACTAAACATGAAAGTGGCCAACTCGAGGTTGGGTTGAGTTTGCAACATAAAGCTACCCGGAACCGACCGGCCTAACTAGTAGTTACAAACAATAGGACCCAATGTGAGAAGTTGGTCATGTTGTGCTTGAACCCGAGGTTAGACCAAGTTGTGGTGTAAAGCTACCCGGAACCGACCGGCTTAACTAGTAACCACAACAAAGTCTAATGTGAGAGGTTGGGGTGCATTAAGAAATTAATGCCACATGATAGGGTTAAGTTAATTTGATTAATGACTCTTAACCAAATATGACATGGACAAATGGGTTAAGTAATTGGATTAGGCTAATGATACTTAACAAAACATGACAAGGTTGGGTAGGTTAAGTAACTTGATTTGCCTAATGACACTTAACCATTTTTATACGATTAGTGGACGGGGATTAAGTTAACCAACACTTAATCAATCCAACACGATAATTTGGTAAGGTTAAGTAAGTTTTCTTAATGACACTTAACCAAAAGATACAGTTAATGGATGGGGTTAAGATTAGACTCAACTAGTCTAAACATGATAATCGGATGGGCTTAAGTTAGCCTAGACTTAATTAATCCCACTTGGTAGTTTAATGGGGTTAAGTTAAATACTTAACTAATCTAACACGATGATTTGAAGTGGTTAAGTGACCTATACTTAACCAATCTCACCCGTTAATTTGAAGAGGTTAAGTGACCTAAACTTAACCAATCTAACTCGTTAATTTGATGTGGTTTGTGATCTATGCTTAACAATTCTAACTCGTGAATTTATTGAGGTCAAGTTAACCCGTACTTAACCAATATAACGTGAAAACATGATAAGGCTAAGTCATGAATCGCTTGAATACACTTGACCGGTTTGACTAAGTAATTTCATAGGGTCAAGTTAATATATACTTAACCAACTTGAGCATGGTTTGTAGGGTTATGTCTTGGACTTGGATACTTAGCCAATTTTGACATGATTTGTAGACGGGTTAAGCCTTGAACTTGGATACTTAGCCAATTTTGACATGATTTGTAGACGGGATTAAGTCATGAACTTAAGTGACACTTAATCTATTATGTAAACCCTAATTCGGAGAATTAGGTGGATAACCGTAATTAACAAGGATAACGGGAATAAGGCTAAGTCGTAAACCTTGGTTGAAGGATAACTAAGTAATGATTCTTAGTCAAGGAAATTTAGACCAGTTCATAGATAGATGAGTAACCTGATACGGTAGGTCATCGTTTAAGTATACGAGTAGGAGCAAGTATCTGATTTAGATAAAGGCTCCAGCGAACTGGGTAACGAAGCAGCGGCTTCGGGGAACGTGAGGATATTCTTGGGATCCCTCTGTGGGCTGCCAGGTAATTATACTAGGCTCATGAGAGGTTAAGGTCTGCGTTAGAAGAACCAAGAGTATGCCTTGGTTGCTATACGAGCGACCTAAAGACGGGGATGGATAGGGTATAGTCGACGAAACACGGTCGTACCCTAGATAGCATTTTTCGTCAGGCTACCTTCCATCTTTGGTCAAGCGTGTACGTACGGAAAGGCAGAGAACACCCAATAGACCATAATTGCTATCTAATTATGGGTGCGGTAAGGCTCGGATTGGGGGTTGGCCAGTAGTGTGTTCTCGTACAGGATTTATCCTGTCTTGTCTTTCGCTAGTTGAGCGAGGGGTCGCGTGGGACCATAGCCACGTATAGAAAAAAACAGACCTTAGCATCTGCATCGGCAGATAAATCGTAAGCTCCCGACCGAGTCCTGTATTTCCTGGTCTGCCCTGTGACAGGACTCGGATGGCACGACGTGATACATGTGCATACAGTCATGGAAAAACGATTCACGATGAATGCGTGGGAAAAAGGGCGCGGTTGGCGGTTGCGTAATCCCTAGTGGCCCTAGGTGGTTGAACCCAAACCGAGATATGAAAACGTGCAATAGGTAAGCGTAATCCCTAGTAGCCCTAGGTAGCATAAGTCCTAGTTGTACAGACGCTAATTCATGTTGGAAGACCCTAGCTAGGTTTAGGGTAACAGTCCAAACTGATCTTAAGGTTCATGGAACTATGTAAAGTAATATAGAATCTCGTGGGAAAGCCCGTATGGCCTACGGCAAGGGACTGAACATTTACATGGAATAAAATATACGAGTTGAGTAACCTATATATGCGATATATTAGGTTGACATGGACCACTACACGACTTTTGAGTAAGGGTCATTCACGGATAACACGTGATACAGTTGGGATACTAGTACGGTAGGTGTAGAGCAGATGTACAGGATAGATACCATGGGACGTTATACGTGATAGATATCTTCGGATATTATACTTGATAGAAACCTGACGATGTGATACATTGTTTTATCTTGACATCGTAATTTATCATGACACCTTAGTTCACCTGAGTTCAGTAGTTCATCCTGTTATTTTGATTTAGCTTATCTATCTTGTTATCATGCTTATGTTCATCTCAGCTTCTCATGTCAGTTAACTTTACTAGTTTTTATACTAATAGTAGATAGGGCTTACTCATTCTTTTTGACTGACCCGTTTTGTTTCGCCTCT
This sequence comes from Allium sativum, assembly GCA_030737875.1. Taxonomy (NCBI): domain Eukaryota; kingdom Viridiplantae; phylum Streptophyta; class Magnoliopsida; order Asparagales; family Amaryllidaceae; genus Allium; species Allium sativum. The sequence continues at coordinate 159,941,279 of CM060912.1, forward strand.
TTTCTTCCGTTCCCCCCCCCCCCCCAGGTTACAGGGAGGAAATACTGCTGTTTAGTTTGGACTTCTTCTGCTTGAAGGTCATCATGGATGGCTTGGACTTTTCTTGGCTATGGCTACTTTACTGTCTTTACTTGGGGAATAATTTATGAAAAAGTCTTTATGCTTCTTTACTATTGCAAGACAGGTTTTGATGTACTCTGATGTAAAAGGCTTTAGACCTTAATTATAAATGTTTATGAAAGTTCGATTTTACTTCCGCTATTTTATATGTTCTGTCTTGTGATATTTCTGTGCATGTTTACCAATAATGCCCCTCTAAAGCTAGTGCATTCCTTTGTGAGTGACCCTAGCGGAGGCGGGGTGTTACACGTGGTATCAGAGCAGAAGGTTACCAGACTGGGCAAAAGTTTTTAAAGACCTTCTGAAAACTATTTGAAAATCGTTTATGAAGAAGCATTTTTCAAGAAAATTTTCTTTTAAAAGAAAAAGGCTATTCCCCAAAGGCCATTAGCACTATCCTTGTTTCCTTAATTGAATCTCTTTTCCTTTCTTTCCTCCATCTGTAGTCACAGTGGTTTTAACTGCGACTAGTCTTTTCTATCTACGAAAGTGTTTTCCTTACGATGGAGGTGGTTCTCGAGAGACCAGTGGCCGCGTTATAAGAAAGGATAGTGAGGAAGAGGATAAAGGATACGAGCTTAAGGATGAGCAACTTGTTGGTATGGCTCAGCCCAGGACGAGAGAGAAGGATGAATAATGAAATCCATGACGAGAGAGTACCTTTGGCATGGTAAAACGGGACGGATAGTTAAGTATTATGGGAAAAGGACAAGATCATCGGGAGGGCAGCAGTATGCTCTCATTTCTAGGATACCTCGGAAGGAGGGTGACGATCTTGTTAAAGGTTTAGCTTTTCTTCTCTATCATCCCGTTAGGACTTTGTTTTGATCATCGTATCATTTAAGTCTGCTTCGATAGTTGAGTCTCTGCACCTTAAGTACTAGCGTAATAGAGAATCCCATTTTTGTCTCAAAGTCCTATTGGAGAATCAGTCCATTTATACATGACTTGTTTGGATTTGGGAATGTCTATGCCAAGTGTTGAGTTTGGAAATAATGCTTATGTTTATAAGCTATGGATGGATTCTAGGGATGAAGTGGTTATCCAGTAAGGGGTGCCACTCTCGGTTTTGATAGGAGGGTAGTTAGACTCTTGACTAGCCTTGGTAATACCCTCGAAGTCTCGTGTAACCTTTTGGGTTCGGTCATGGTTAGTTACTTAGAATCCCTTGATGCCTTTATGGGAAATTGGAAGCCCAATCGAGTGGTGTTCGCCGATAAGACGGATGGTTTATTTCACTTATGCATGGGTTATAGAAATCACCTTAGTAAGTGCGCTTGATAACCTGGTTGGCATCTGTTTACTTTCAAGAGAAAGTTCTTCTATGTGGAATACCTTGTGGTACGAGGTCCGAGATTTATTAGTGAATTTTGGAAAGCTTGCATGAGATCATGAGTACGCAGTCATGTTTGCGTCAAGTATTTTAGGAAAAGGATAAGTGCAAGTGGAACGAGAGGCGACGAAGAAATGAGTTTCAGCTCATGTTATGGAAACAGGAAATAAGAAGCTACGAAATCGCGAAGTTAAAGGACGGTCAAGGCACAATGGAATTAAGCTCAAGGAAATACGACTTTCATGGTCAAAGACTAGATACGCGCATGATATCTCTTTTTGGGAGTATATCCTTGATCCCTGTTTTCTATAGAGCTTACTTGTAGGCTATCTTTTGTGGACATCCTCTCGGTCCTATTCTCCGTTACAAACCCTGTAAGGAGTTTGTCCTGTTTATCTTCTCGACCCTGTTTCAGGGAATTCTAGGTAGAACCCTATGGATGTAAACATGTATTTGAAACATGTTATGATTGATATGGTTGCAAGTGGTTGCTCGTGGATGCGCGAATACACATTAGATACTAGCACGACTCAGTCACATTTCATATTGCATATGCCCGAGTATTTATACTTGTTTATGGATGAAATCGAATGTATTATCATGCGGTTGTTGCATATGAATGAATGATTGTGCACGCATATAGTATCTATATGACTAGGACTATTTGCATACATGTTGGATTCATGGCACTATACATATTTTGCATTAGAAAGATTATTCAGGCCTGATCATTAGCATTAGCTAAGGAACATGTACACACACATCTTGCATATATTCATACAGCATTAGAAATCATCTAAGGACAATGGTTGCTCGTGGATGATGTTTTGAGTAGATGGATGATGGATGGTAGGATATGTTCTTCCTAACTTGGAGATTTCGGGGACGAAATCCTAAAAGGTGGGGAGAATGTAACAACCCGTATTTCGATAACATGATTAAAGACGAGAATCAAGGCAGAATTTAATTTTAAATTCTGAATCAAGTGAAACGGGCTATGCCATTGCGTTCGTCTCGGAAAAATACGCGAAATAGAGTCCGAGTTTTCGAAAATCGGAGTCCGTATGACCAAGATATGGCCTCGCGAAGTTTCACGAAAAAATCCCAAATTAAAGTATACTTAATTAAGTGAAATGGGTTGCGCAGAGAAATATATATATATTGATATATATATATATATAATTGAAAAATAAATAAATAAATATGCAAAAATGTTCAAAACAGCGAATTGGGAGAGGGGAATAACCGAACCGGCCGATTTTTGAGGTCGACCCGAGCTCGCTGGGTCGACTAGGGGTTAATCCAGGGTGTTTGGTTGTCAACCCGTGGGCTGATTCGCTCAAATGCAGATTTTGCATTTGGATGGTTTTCATGGTTCATCTTTAATCTAAAGGCCCTAGATGGTTCCTACACTTGACTTCTTCCCCAAGACATGCTTTGATGGCTTGGATTGAATCTAGGTTTAATCCTATGGCCTAAAACACTTGCCTAATCTATAAATAAGACCATAACCTATCCTAAATCCTCATTATTCATTCATGCAACTAAACTATGACAAAATTTCTACTCTCATGGCCTCCACTCAACTATCCTAGCCTCCACTTCATTTCTATGAAAGGTTTCATGATCATGAGAGTGTTAGAGAGTCCCTATGTTAGTATGAGAGCCTCTCAAGATGATTTCAAGGCAAAAGCTTTGATCTTTGTTCATAAAGATAGTGTTTTTGTTGATTTGGGGCATCCATCTTTGGGTTTTTGGATGATGGCATGCATAGGCTTCCTCACAAGCTTTAGTTTAATCGATTTAGGCCTTCAAAGCAATGTAAGCCCTTTTCCTACTCTTAGATATTAACTATGAAGTTAAATGTTCATGTTGCAAGTTTGAGTTTGATCATTGAGAATGATACATGCTATCATGTCATGCAAGTTTATGAAGTCATTATCTTGATCTTATGAGCTAAAAGCTACAACCTTTATGTTGAAATGTTGCATTATGCAACATGAGAACCTTCATACCTTTTTTTTTGTCAACTTGCATATGAAGTCATAACCCTTATATGATGATATATGCGAGTTTCTAGTCATCATTCCATGTCTTTTGTCACCATGATTCGCTTATGTGCCAAGTTTGGGTTTATGCATGTTTTTGAGGCTTAAGAATGTAACATGCAAGCTAATGAACACATTTGTGCCTCATTTGCCACCATGATTAACTTGTGGCTTAATATCCATTTTTGTCATGTCTTTGCCAAGTCTCTTCTTTGAATCCATTACGTTGTTGCGAACGTATATGCGAGTTTAAAAAGCGTTGGGGTCACATTGTGGGAAAACATAATGATATGAACATGATTTGGGTAAATGAGTATAAACATGACAACGTGTAACGTTAAATATGACATGTGTTTATACTTGAAAACATGACTTGAAATATAACATGGAAGTGACATGTAAGTATGCATAAAAACATAAGCTTGGGAATTTACCTATTAAGTTAGGTCTACCCATTGGGAATTTACCTATTAAGTTAGGTCTACCCAATTGCTTGAAAACTTGAATATGAACATGACACTAGACTAAACATGAAAGTGGCCAACTCGAGGTTGGGTTGAGTTTGCAACATAAAGCTACCCGGAACCGACCGGCTTAACTAGTAGTTGCAAACAATAGGACCCAATGTGAGAAGTTGGTCATGTTGTGCTTGAACCCGAGGTTAGACCAAGTTGTGGTGTAAAGCTACCCGGAACCGACCGGCTTAACTAGTAACCACAACAAAGTCTAATGTGAGAGGTTGGGGTGCATTAAGAAATTAATGCCACATGATAGGGTTAAGTTAATTTGATTAATGACTCTTAACCAAATATGACATGGAAAAATGGGTTAAGTAATTGGATTAGGCTAATGATACTTAACAAAACATGACAAGGTTGGGTAGGTTAAGTAACTTGATTTGCCTAATGACACTTAACCATTTTTATACGACTAGTGGACGGGGATTAAGTTAACCAACACTTAATCAATCCAACACGATAATTTGGTAAGGTTAAGTAAGTTTTCTTAATGACACTTAACCAAAAGATACAGTTAATGGATGGGGTTAAGATTAGACTCAACTAGTCTAAACATGATAATCGGATGGGCTTAAGTTAGCCTAGACTTAATTAATCCCACTTGGTAGTTTAATGGGGTTAAGTTAAATACTTAACTAATCTAACACGATGATTTGAAGTGGTTAAGTGACCTATACTTAACCAATCTCACCCGTTAATTTATTGAGGTCAAGTTAACCCATACTTAACCAATATAACGTGAAAACATGATAAAGCTAAGTCATGAATCGCTTGAATACACTTGACCGGTTTGACTAAGTAATTTCATAGGGTCAAGTTAATATATACTTAACCAACTTGAGCATGGTTTGTAGGGTTATGTCTTGGACTTGGATACTTAGCCAATTTTGACATGATTTGTAGACGGGTTAAGCCTTGAACTTGGATACTTAGCCAATTTTGACATGATTTGTAGACGGGATTAAGTCATGAACTTAAGTGACACTTAATCTATTATGTAAACCCTAATTCGGAGAATTAGGTGGGTAACCGTAATTAACAAGGATAACGGGAATAAGGCTAAGTCGTAAACCTTGGTTGAAGGATAACTAAGTAATGATTCTTAGTCAAGGAAATTTAGACCAGTTCATAGATAGATGAGTAACCTGATACGGTAGGTCATCGTTTAAGTATACGAGTAGGAGCAAGTATCTGATTTAGATAAAGGCTCCAGCGAACTGGGTAACGAAGCAGCGGCTTCGGGGAACGTGAGGATATTCTTGGGATCCCTCTGTGGGCTGCCAGGTAATTATACTAGGCTCATGAGAGGTTAAGGTCTGCGTTAGAAGAACCAAGAGTATGCCTTGGTTGCTATACGAGCGACCTAAAGACGGGGATGGATAGGGTATAGTCGACGAAACACGGTCGTACCCTAGATAGCATTTTTCGTCAGGCTACCTTCCATCTTTGGTCAAGCGTGTACGTACGGAAAGGCAGAGAACACCCAATAGACCATAATTGCTATCTAATTATGGGTGCGGTAAGGCTCGGATTGGGGGTTGGCCAGTAGTGTGTTCTTGTACAGGATTTAGCATGTCTTGTCTTTCGCTAGTTGAGGGAGGGGTCGCGTGGGACCATAGCCACGTATAGAAAAAAACATACCTTAGCATCTGCATCGGCAGATAAATCGTAAGCTCCCGACCGAGTCCTGTATTTCCTGGTCTGCCCTGTGACAGGACTCGGATGGCACAACGTGATACATGTGCATACAGTCATGGAAAAACGATTCACGATGAATGCGTGGGAAAAAAGGGCGCGGTTGGCGGTTAGCGTAATCCCTAGTGGCCCTAGGTGGTTGAACCCAAACCGAGATACGAAAACGTGCAATAGGTAAGCGTAATCCCTAGTAGCCCTAGGTAGCATAAGTCCTAGTTGTACAGACGCTAATTCATGTTGGAAGACCCTAGCTAGGTTTAGGGTAACAGTCCAAACTGATCTTAAGGATCATGGAACTATGTAAAGTAATATAGAATCTCATGGGAAAGCCCGTATGGCCTACGGCAAGGGACTGAACATTTACATGGAATAAAACATACGAGTTGAGTAACCTATATATGCGATATATTAGGTTGACATGGACCACTACACGACTTTTGAGTAAGGGTCATTCACGGATAACACGTGATACAGTTGGGATACTAGTACGGTAGGTGCAGAGCAGATGTACAGGATAGATACCATGGGACGTTATACGTGATAGATATCTTCGGATATTATACTTGATAGAAACCTGACGATGTGATACCTTGTTTTATCTTGACATCGTAATTTATCATGACACCTTAGTTCACCTAAGTTCAGTAGTTCATCCTGTTATTTTGATTTAGCTTATCTATCATGTTATCATGCTTATGTTCATCTCAGTTTCTCATGTCAGTTAACTTTACTAGTTTTTATACTAATAGTAGATAGGACTTACTCAGTCTTTTTGACTGACCCATTTTGTTTTGCCTCTTTTCTTCCGTCCCCCCCCCCCCCCCCCAGGTTACAGGGAGGAAATACTGCTGTTTAGTTTGGACTTCTTCTGCTTGAAGGTCATCATGGATGGCTTGGACTTTTCTTGGCTATGGCTACTTTACTCTCTTTACTTGGGGAATAATTTATGAAAAAGTCTTTATGCTTCTTTACTATTGCAAGACAGGTTTTGATGTACTCTGATGTAAAAGGCTTTAGACCTTAATTATAAATGTTTATGAAAGTTCGATTTTACTTCCGCTATTTTATATGTTCTGTCTTGTGATATTTCTGTGCATGTTTACCAATAATGCCCCTCTAAAGCTAGTGCATTCCTTTGTGAGTGACCCTAGCGGAGGCGGGGTGTTACATATATGGACTAACATATCAAAAAATACAAATAGAAAAATAAATTCATCAAAAAACATGTTTTCGAAATGTGCTATTAAAATATTCAAAAAACGGTGATTCTTATCAAATGGAGAGCATTGTTTTATCCGTGCAAATACCCAGTTATTTTTTTGCGAATAGATTTTTTTTTAATGTATGTCATTAAATAAACACACATTCAACATATTGAATTGTTTACAATAGCATATATGGACTAATATATCAGAATTAGCAAAACAAATTCATCAAAAATAATTTTTGCAAAATGTACTGCTAAAATATTCAAATATGACTATCCTTGTGAAATACAGCTAAATCAAATGAATTTGAGCAGTAATTTGCATCATACCCGATACACTCTTACTTAGCTAACATGGCTTACTTTGAGCAACTAATAGCCGATGAACACAAGTACACAACAAATTCAGTGTTTGTACAGTTGTGTATGAAAAAAAAATTGAGTATAAACATCAATAACATAATATCATGTTACATCAACAATATATGTGTACCATACAGTTTTTACATGAAATACACGACAAAAAGAACTTTTGTGATATGCTTGAAAGAAACCAAGAATACCACTAATGTATAAAGACTTAGTATGCAAAGTTTAAACCTCTAACTGTACAATACATTTTTGTTTCAGCCTTTTTATCAAACTTCCTCTTCGTGAATAACAGAAAATTGAAATTTAACAAATGATACAAAATCATCAACTAACTTTATATGGACGTGTCTTCCTTTTAAACCTATACAACACCAAGGCAGTGGGTAACTCCTTGACATTTTCATATTACATTGCAAACTTCAAGACTGAGACAGTAAGTTGGTCGTCAACATTTTCACCAGAAGTTAAATAAAACCCATGCAAGCTCAAACAATGAAGAATACCAACAAAATGGATGTACAAAAGAAAATAAGGTATTTTACCTCAAATTGGATTGTACAACTCAGTCACAGCGAGCTGGTGTTTAGTCATCGTATTTTCTCTGTCAAGCTGTAATGTTAAAAAAAAATTAGACCACATTTTATACCCATCCATGGACAAAGTTGAAAATTGGGATTACCTCACAAATAGAACATGGATATTCAATTACTTACAATATTAAATACGAAAGGGGTGAATGCTTGGGTCCTGCAAAGCTGTTTTTCTTCACATTGAGAGAAAGGCACAATAAAAAGGGGAAACTGCGGATAAGAATTGTAAATAAAAAATATATTATGTAATTGATTTTTAAAAAAAAGCATGAGAAAACATATAAAAAAAAGCATCGATTCTACTATGATTGCATAAAGGAGTATAGCATATCTGATAGCATGTAATCAACGTATGTTCGTCGACATCTTATACTAACAAAACAGATGAGGGAAAAAGAAATCTTATACTTTTAAGTAAAAGATTTTGGTCGGTTTAGGAAATATACTAATCAACGTCAGTTGTCAAACCAGAGATAGTTAAGAATTTAAAATTTAATACCAGATACTAAGGTAGCACCTTTTGACCTGTGGAACAAAGCTATCATCAATCAGTTCCTCTAACAACGGAGACGTCCAGCAACGGTTCCCAGACATAGAATATATGCAAAGTTGGTTAAAATTCACTAAAAAAAAGACAAACGATGACAGCTGTGTGTAAAAATCATCAATGATCCATTACTATTCTACAGTGTTCAATTAGAAAAGGATCGAACAGTACAGTATAAGTCAGAATGATGGTAATGAATTTCGGCATCAATCAGTAAAGGTTGCAATAATAACAAAGATAGGAAAAGAATAATAATTATGTGAACCGCTGATTCAACACATTATGATTGGTAATTAGTAGCACAAACCGTAAACTGGAAAGGATAATTTGGGTGTAATTCAACTTACCCAACAACTTGATATTACTCCATTTCTGCAGCAGAAGATGGCAGTAGGGTTGTAGATCTCGGTAAAAATAGACGATAGACTGTTGATACTCCGGTAGAATGTTGTGCCGATTTAAGATCGGAAGAGTATCGAAAGGATGGAGTAGGGTTAGAAGAACAATTTTTTTTTAGTTGCTGGAATTGGGAAAGTAGATCCTGATAACGGGGTAAAGTGGGTTGCTTTGTTTTATTTTTATTTTTATTGAATTTTTTGGTTTATTAGCAAAAATGCGGATGGGGGATTAAAGCGGCAGTCGAGAATGTAGAAATTAGTGCATTCTGGAAGGCCACGTAAGCTTAGTTGGAATTGCGCTTTTATGTTTAAGTAATAGATTAGAAGTTACATTTTTAATTACATTTTAGATGGAAATAAAAGGATAGGACTAAAAGTACCATTTTTACTTTTAAATTAGAGACAATACAAAGATTGGATTTAAAAGTTACATTTTAGTTACATGTTAGTTGTAGCAAAATTGATTAGAATTGAAGTATCATTTTTATTGTAATTTTAGAGATAATAAAGATAACATATTTTAATGTATCATTTTTTTGTCATTTTAGAGACAATAAAAGAATAGATTTAAAATGACACATTTTTATCATAAGTTTAGATGCATTAAAAAATAGTAGGATTAAAATCCATGTTGTTAGTATCAATTGGTTTCAACCAAAAAAGAGTTGTCATTAGGAAAATATATTTCTAATGTAATTTAATTACCATTGGAAATAATCAGTCATTAAAACATGATTTATTTCAAATCATCATTTTCAGCATGTTAGTAGAATTATAGAAATCATATATAAAATTTCTAACATGAATGTAGATCGTATTTGGCTTGCTTATGATTGTTTGAAAGTAGTTGAAATCGCCAATGAATAATATTTATATATATATATATATAAATTAAAACGAATCGCGTGCGGTAGTTCGCATTTCGACAATCGTAACTTCAAATGATTATACAATAAGTTCCAACCGTCGGATTTTCTCAAAACTGGAATCGTTTGGACCACCTTGGGAAGATCATTCCGATGATATAAACTTTATCAAAATCCAATGGTTAGATTTCAAGATATGTGTAAATAAAATTTTGGTAAAAACAGCGCCAGGGTCGTCCTTCGAACTAAAGCGTCGTTTAATTATATTGAGCTATTTTTTTTTAAATCAATAAAAATAGCGATAAATCGTTGTAAATTAATATTAACGATATTAAATGGTTTAAATGATAATAATTCAAAAAATTATTTGAAAAGACTGAGTTCAACTCATTTCAAATAATTTTACGGAGATTTTAAATCGAAGATATCAAAGACGGCGATTGAAGACCGGCGATCTTCACGTCGAAAGGATAATTACTGATGCCTGGCATTGGCTAGCTACCAATAAAGGGTTAAAGTGGTAGTTGTCCGGACGTACTTGTTGATCGTCCGGATACGCGAGCACCTAGGTGACTCTGGATTCGTTCAGACCCAGAACCGACTTGTAAATGGAAGTGTGTTCGACATTGAATTTCATGCTGTGCAATTAAATTGATATCTATTAATATATTTCTGATATGGCGGAGAATTTATTCTCTTGCTAAAACACCCTTCTTTGAGACGCACGAGCTCGAAGGTTATATATTGGTAGTTATCGATCGCATGGTACGGACTGCCAATGTGACATGCCAAGATGCAATTGATCGAGGTTTTTGTTGAAAAGTAGAGCCTTGTGGATGAGGATCAAGGCATAGCCTATTTAGGCATAGCTTTGCGTATTACGTTACCTCGCGAGCCTCACACCCCGGTAGAGTCAAAAATGGGACAAGGGAACGCAGGGAGTGCACACATTTCTTTTTAGCTAGAAGTGGTGTTTGGGTTTTGACAAGGCCCGACATTTTTACTTATGTGATTGATGGAATGAGGAACATCGGATTTTTATTGGTCGCCAATGGCCAATTTATAGGTCCAGTAGGATCCGGAAACGTGTGTTCAGGAATTGCCAATCCACTAAAGTATTTGTGGACCGGCCCTGCAGGATCCAAGGGTTCGCTAGCGTCCAAATCCTTAGACATTGCTAGAGTGTCTCGAATCAGTTAGGAGATTGTCCCTATCCTTGACTCATGATGGAAACCAACCTCCAATACGACATTACGGTCTTGATTGTAAACCTATATACGGCGACATAGTATATGGTAGTTATGCCGTCAAGGATTGATACATTCACTTTGAAGTATTTTTGGAACATATTATACACTAATAATAATATTAAAAATATTATTTTCTTCGTACCAAGCATTTTTTATCATTATAACGTAAAACTCTATCCTCCAGTCTGCGTTGCATTGTGTGATGGGACATGAGTCTTATAATGATTTCATTTTCCAAAAAGCAGTACGTTGTTTTGACCTAAAAATCATATTCACTGGTAGTCCAATGGAGTAAACCTGTTCTACGTTAGCGGCATGGTCCAGTGATTAGCCATATTATTAGTTTAGTAATATTTCTCATACCAGTCCCATGACTGACTCATAGTTTGTTTCACTTTACAAACTCGGATGCCCTCTTTTCACACGGGCAGCCAATTGACAGGTTTCAGGTTGGGATGTTTTCTGTACTAGAGCAAGCTGATGAAGATGTTGGAAGATCTTTTTTTTATATTTATTTTCTTCTTGAGATTTTGAGACAGTATTGGATATTGATGTATTTTGGGAGATTGAGACTTTATTTCTTTCCCTATTTTAGACATCTGTTTTGCTAAGTGTATCCTGTACTACATACTTTGATGTTCTGTGATGATTATTGTGATGACATTTCCTTTCCGCTATAATGATTTATATGTTCTGCTATGTAACTATGATCTGTTATTGTTTTAATTCTGTTATACTCCTATGATTATCCTTACTTTCGTTTCACGGAAGTTTGGGTCATCACATTTGGTATCAGAGCTAAAGGTTTACCTTAGCTATGGAGTATAACATTTTTAGAACAATTCGTCTAGATAGAATCAGTAGTATTTTAAGACGAGTAGCTCATTAGAGATAGGATTAGCAATGTCCTAGAATGAGCACAGCAGGATAGCACATATAAATCAATCTTTACATCATTATCTTTTTATCATATGTCTCTACTCTTAACGTTTCCTTTAAAATTATCATTTCTCTTCGTCTGACTCTTTCCTTGATAATACTGACTGATTGAGAAATGAGTACCAGAGCACGTACTAGAGCACGTATTAGAGCCCGTGGTAGAGGTGGGGCTAGAGGGCCCACAAGAAAGGAGACTTTGGTTGCTCAGAGAGAGACTACTCCAGAAGTTGAGACACCACCACCACCACCTCTACGTGCTTTTGGTCTTGACAAAGTGGCTAAGAAAATAAAGAATCTAGGAGGGGTGCATTACACGGGTCAGGAGACCGTGACAGAGGCGCAAGCATGGCTGAAGACGATGGAAAAGATCTTAGGAGGCTTAGAGCTCGAGGACCATAGGAAGTGATTTATGGCAACTAGGTTTCTAAAGGACCAGGCCCAGATTTGGTGGAAAATAGCTATAGTTGGGAGTAATGAAGCTGATGTGACTTGGAAGAAATTCAAGGAGCTAATCAATGAGAAGTTCATTCCACCCCACGAGGTTGAGCGCCTTCATAATGAGTTCGCCCACCTCCAACAAGGGAGCATGACTATTTTAGAGTATGTTAAGAAATTTGATGAGTTTTCCAGGTATTCCCCTGAATTAGTCCAAGACCAGCTACAGAAAAATAAGAGGTTTATCAATGGTCTGGCGAGGAGGTATCATAACAGGGTGACTGCACACATCGAGCGCCCATTTTCTAAGGTAATCGAGAGGGTCTGCAGATATGAGGAGATAGACCAGAAGGGTTCCCGTCAGGAGAGAGAAAAGAATCAAGCCAACAACAAGAAAAAGGAGTCGGACAAGAAAACTGAGGCGGGAAGCTCTTCCACCCCCAAGCCCCAAGAGAAGAAGAAGAAGAGGGACAGATCTAAAGTCAAGTGCTTTAATTGCCAGAGGATAGGGAATTTTGACTATGAGTGCTGAGCCCCGAAGAGGCCCAAAAGGAACGAGTCTGGACCGAGTCAGAGCAGTGGACAGAATCCCCGTGTCCCAAGAGAATGTTTTAACTGCCACAAGCCTGGACACCTTATTAAGGATTGCCCTCTGCTCAAGAAATCTCAGGTGGCACATGTCTATGATGGAGCGGCTGCACCGGCTTCTTCCAAAGCAGGTAAACCTGATGTTTTAGGAGGTACACTTAACATTAAGAATATTCCTATTACAGTTTTGTTTGATACGGGTGCATCTAGAAGTTTCATATCTGTTGACACGTTTAAAAAGCTTAAATTGAAACCCAGAAAACTCAATGAACCAATTAGAGCCCATAGTCCGATAGGAGGTTCACTTATACTCGAGCAGTACTGTAGAGTGCCTGTTTCTTACTCTTACTTCCAATTCCCTTTTGATTTGATCGTTATGAGTTTTTCTGGATACGATATTATACCTGGAATAGACTGGCTAGCAAAATATGAGGCTGAGTTACTATGCGCTGAAAGAGTAGTTAGAATCAAAACAAAATTTGGAGGCAACATTGCTATTCCATACCACGGCTCAGCCACAGATAGGAAAGAATTCTGGTCTTCTCTAGAAGTCACTCCTGCTTCTATTGAGGATATTCCTATCGTCAGAGACTATGCGGAAATGTTTGAAGAAGTAGACATCTTACCTCCGCATAGAGAAATCAATTTTAGAATTGACTTAGTTCCTAATGCAAGGCCAGTTGTACACCCTATTCGAAGGATGTCACTGAAAGAAAAAGAGGAGCTGAGCAATCAAACCAAGCAGCTTTTGTGGAAAGGTCTGATCAGGCCTAGTTTCTCGAGCTATGGTGCAGCAGTGGTTTTCATCCCAAAGTCAGACGGTACCCTCAGGTTATGTGTGGACTACCGTGATCTAAATAAGAAAACTCTGAAAAATAAATACCCTCTGCCCCGCATTGATGATCTGCTAGACCGCTTGAACGGAGCACGAGTATTTTCCAGGATGGACCTAGCTACAGGTTTCCACCAACTACGCATTACCAAAGAATGTGTGCCTTTGACAGCCTTCAGAGGACCTGACTTATTTTATGAATGACTAGTAATGCATTTCGGCCTATGCAATGCTCCAGCATACTTCGTAGATTTGATGAATAGAGTCTTCCGCGATGTTCTGAATAAATTTGTGCTGGTGTTCATAGACGATATTCTTATCTTCTCTAAGTCCACTGCTGAACACGAAAAACATCTAAAAGAAGTCTTGGAGATTTTGCATAGAAATGTGCTGAAAGCCAAATTCTCCAAGTGCATATTCTGGCAAGAAGAGGTGAAATTCCTCGGCCATGTTGTATCTAAGGAAGGCATCTCTGTAGATCCATGAAAAATCTTGGTCGTCAAAGACTAGAAGCTGCCTACTACGTCCACTGAAGTCATAAGTTTCTTAGGTCTAGTTGATTATTATCAGAAATTCATTAAGGATTTCTCGAGATTATCTTGCCCATTGACGAAGCTGACTAAGAAGCATACAAAGTTTAATTGGACACTCGAATGTGAGGCAGCTTTCCAAGAGCTGAAACAGAAATTGATCACTGCTCCTGCGTTGACCATTATTGATGGTAATCAGGATCTAAAAGTCTGGACAGACGCTTCTAGAGAAGGTTATCCTTTTCATTTAAATACACTGTCAGAAATCACATTTTTCTAATGTCAAATCTTATTTTAGCATGTTATTCTTTTCTCTATTTAAGGTATTGGTGCAGTGCTAATGCAAAGAGACAAAATTGTCGCATATGCTAGCCGCCAATTAAAACCACATGAGAAGAATTACGCCACTCATGATCTTGAGCTAATGGCCATAGTATTTGCTTTAAAGATATGGAGGCACTATCTCTTGGGCGAGAAATTTTAGCTGTATACTGACCACAAATCCTTGAAGTATCTATTCACCCAAAGAGATTTGAACTTGAGGCAAAAATGTTGGGTTGAATTCCTTGCAGCCTATGACCTGGACATCTTATATACTCCAAGGAAAGCCAATGTAGTGGCAGATGCTCTTAGCAGAAACAATACGTCCAGCACTAACCTTATCCTTGCAAATCTCATTATTACCCCCACCTTGATCGATAAGATCTCGGCCCTTCAGAAGAATGATGAATTTATTCAGAGAATCATCAAAAGAGTCAGGGAAAGAGAATCCACAAGTTTTCATATAGACGACAAAGGAGTTCAGAGGCTATTGGGTGGAATTTGTGTTCCGAATCTTCCTGAGCTTAGAAAGGAAGTAATGGACGAATGTCATAAGTCAAAGCTCATCATTCATCTGGGTGTGAGCAAGATGTAGCATGACCTCAAGAGTACTTTTGGTAGAGATCTATGAAGAGAGACATCTCTATATATGTTTTTAGATGTCCCACCTGTCAGCAAGTCAAAAGCGATCAGCAAAAGCTAGCAGGTCTATTGCAACCGCTAGAGGTTCCATGAGACGACCCGAAACTTCCCCGGTAAGGAAAGCCCGGATACTTCGAGAACAACACACAAAAGAACGCAGACAGAAGAACATTTCATTGCTTATTACAACAATTCATTAGAATACAAGAATATACAGAGTGTTAACAAATAATATACATTATAAAATATCAGAGATTACAATACATTGCATAGCAGCGGAAAATAATACAATACACAACTAGAAGAAATACACAGATACAAAGCTTTCCGAGTATCGTTCCAGCTGTAAATCAGGATCCTGTGAATATAAATCTGCAAAACCAAAACTACTAGCTGCCCATGTCAAAACAAGGGCACCCAGAGTTTAGGTTAAAACAATAAACTCCAGGTCAGTCATGGGACTGGTGTGAGAACTAAAATAGTTATTAATCTTTATTTTAAAGTTCGGTAAATCTAGGGACCATGCCGTATAACACGGAACGGGTTTCCTTCCAAGAATACCAGTGCATAAAACAACAGCGCAATGCTAATAAAGAACAATGAAGCTATTATAAGACCCATGTCCCATCACACAATGCAACACAAACCGAAGGATAGGGTTTTACCTTATAATAGCCAAAGAATGCTTGATACGCTAAATTTCATCTTTTATTATTACTATAAGTGTATAGTGTCGAAACAATTTCAATCATAAGTATCAATCATAGACGGCATAAGTGCCCCATCCCACTATGTCGCCATACATAGGTTCTACAATCAAAACCGCAAAGTCACGTATTGGAAATTGGATTTCCGTCTGTGAACCGAGGCCAGGGATCGTCCTCATCGTTTCGATAGGTTTCCGCTAAATTTAAAATATAAATCATTATATATTTAATTTGAACGCACATTTCAATTTACCGGGGCCGCATACTAATTCTAATAATTTCATAAAAATTATTTCTAGCTTCGTATTGACGATACGGTCCCTAACAAAACTAATTTCATCAAATTCTGAGACCATTTGAAAAATGGCCATTTTCTGGTCGATCGAAATTGACTGAAACTGTTAAAACACGTTTTCTTTTGCCATGCTCACATATTGATTCAGAAAATTACGAATTTTGGAATCTAGCAATAACTTGACATCATGGATCCAACAAAAGTGGTTTCATCGAAAACCGAGGTCATTTGCAAAATTTCCATTTTTAAGGGCCGGAATTCCATAGCGACTATTCTGAATTTTCAATTGGGCATAACTTTTCAATTTTTCAGATTCGTTGGAAAGATATTCTCAATTAGATTCTAATATTTTTGGTTTCGCCAAAATCCGGTTTATTTTGAATCCTGTACAGTCAATTGAAATTTGAAATCGAATTTTCAAACTACCGCGCCATTTTCAATTCCTTTTATAATTTAAAATAAATATTTATATTCTAAAGACGATCTATATAAATATATACGTTCTAATTCTATTCAAAATAAATTTCTCGCCGTTGTTATTTAAAATAATTCATTTTAAATATTCAAAATTCACTAAAATTGCCAAAATAAAATTTTTAAATTGGCTCGGATTTCCAGCCTATTACATTCCAAGTTGGAAATGGGACGAAATTTGTATGGACTTTGTTGATGGCTTGCCCCGGACTAGGAAAGGCAACGACAGTATATGAGTGATTATAGATCGCCTCACAAAGACTGCCCATTTCATTCCTGTCAAATCCAATAGAACAGCTCGAAGTTTAGCACAACATTATTTTAGAGAGATTGTCAGACTGCATGAAGTTCCCAGCAGCATTGTCAGTGACCGCGATCCAATATTTGCTAGCAAGTTCTGGGAAACTTTCCAAGAAGAGCTAGGGACTAAGCTGAATATGAGCACTGCTTACCACCCTCAGACAGATGGCCAGACTGAGAGGGTGAACCGCATATTGGAGGACTTGCTATGAGCATGCATCCTAGATTTTGGTGGGTCATGGGAAGATCATTTGCACTTGGTCGAATTCACTTATAATAACAGCTACCAAGCAAGCCTGCAGATGTCGCCATTTGAAGCATTATATGGCAGGCCATGCAGATCTCCCGCATGTTGGGTAGAACCCGGCAATCGATTGGTATTGGGTCCCGACATGATTCGCGAACCATCGGAAAGAGTTGACTTTATTAAGAAGCGATTACTTGCTGCCCAAAGCCGACAGAAGAGCTATGCAGAAGCTCGAAGAAGGAATTTAGAATTCTCTGTTGGTGATCTTGTATACTAGAAGTTTCCCCACTAAGAGGTGTAGTCCGATTTGGGAAGACTGGGAAATTAGCGCCGAGATTTATTGGTCCATTTCCTATTCTCGGAAGCATTGGAACTCTCGCCTATAGAGTGCAATTGCCTGAGTGGTTGCCAGGGGTCCACAATGTATTTCATGTGTCCCAACTCCGGAAGCATGTTCATGATCCAGATTTAGTTGTGGAGGAAGCAGCACAACGAGATTTGGAGATTACTCAGGCCCTAGCAGTGAGAAGGGAGCCAGTGAAGATTGTGGGCAAAGAGACTCGAGTGTTAAGGAACAAGAGGATCCACTTAGTCAAGGTGCAGTGGAGCGGGGATCCTAGAGACTGTACGTGGGAGACTGAGGATAGCATCAAACAGGCATATCCCAAGTGCAGAGTGGACATCTCCGAGTGACTCTTGTGTTGAGGTACATTTACAATACCTTACATTTTCCGTTTTGTTTCCCATTTTACTAGTATTTCCTTTTCGAGGACGAAAAGCTTTTAAGTGGGGGAGATTGTAACAACCCGGAAAATCCGAACCAATTTAAATTTTTTATTTTGCCTATTTTAGTGAATTTTTAATAGTTAAAATAATTTATTTTAAATAATAACAATCAAAATTTTATTTTAATCGAAGTTAGAGCGAATATACTTATTTTGATTTCTAAAGGAATTAGAAATAGTACGGTAGTTTGAAAAGTCAAACTTGAACTTTGACCGAATGTACCGGATTCAAAATCTAACGGATTTTAGTGAAACAAAAAATATCTAGATCGGTTTGAAAATATCTTTCCAACGAATCCAAAAAATCGAAATTTCATAGCGGGAATCAAAAGCTATGGCCAGTTGAATATTCAGAATGGTCGCTATAGTATAATTTATAGCCCGTATAAAAGGACATTTTTCAAACGACCTCCGTTTTCGACGAAACCACTTTTGTTGGATCTGAAAGATCAAACTATTGCTAAAATTAATTTTCCGGAATTTTTGAAATTAATATGTGAGTGTGGAAAACGAAAATGTGTTTTGTCAATTTCAGTCAAATCTGATCGATTTGAAAATGACCATTTTTCAAACAGTCTCAGAATTCGACGAAATTAATTTTGTTAGGACTGTATCATCAAAACAAAGCCATAAATATTTTTTTCTGGAATTTTCTGAGTCCGTATGTGGCCCCGGTGAATTTAAATATACGATCAAATTACTTTAATAAAGGATTTAAATATTAAATTAAAGATTTTAGGCCACAGACCGTCGTTTAGGCTGACGAGACCTAGCTCATTGGATTCGGAATAGGGGCTATTAGGTGGGGTCAACTCCTGTTGGACTGAAAGGGGATTGGTTTAGAACTAATGGTTTTTTTTTTGCAAAATTTACAATAAAATAATATAAAAATCCCTTAATTTTCTTCCATAAACCCTAATTCCTTCTACCAGCCGCCGCCCCTTTCTGAAATCCATGGCCGACATCACTCCTCCTTTCCTCCACTAATTCCCATCAATCCTCTCATCAAAATTAGCTACTTCTTTTGACTCTATCAAAGCTCTCTTCCTCCTCTACACTCATGTATGGTTGGATCCTCCCTAGGTGGTGCGAACTTCGAGAACACACGCCTCAAAGTCACCGCCGTTCCACCGTCGCCCTGCCTTCCAACCACCACCGAGCTCCACCAAACCACCACCACCGGGCGCGCCATCCTTCCCCCACCCATGTGGCAAACTCCGATCAACTCCCTGTGCGTCGTGTCGAGGACCAGAGTGAGCCCTAGGTTCAAATAGGAACCTAAAACTATTGGCCTAAAATTTACAGAGGAGGAGGTGGTTCTTTAATTTAATTTATTAATTTATTTATTTAAATGTTGTAAACCTTAATTAAATCATAACTCTTTCGTACTGGTTCAGAATTGATCAATTTCTGAAGCGTTGCGATCATACGACAGAGATCTACGACTTTAGACTGAAAAGGAGCGATTCCGAGCTGTTTGAATTTTGGCCAAATTTGCAACCCGACTGTGAGATTTCTGATTTTTAAATAACTAATCAATTTAATTATCTTCCTTGCTATGTAACGATTGTATGTATATGATTTAGATCTGCTATGTGATGAAATTGTGGGTGATTGATCCGTTTGTTTGTAATGTATAAACATAGATCTGTTCTTAAATTATAGATCTGTATGTGTTGGTCAAAAATAAATCATTTTGTTATATTATTGATTTGGATCAGAATTGCCAATTCAATAAAAATAAATCATTTTGTTATATTATTGATTTGGATTAGAATTTCCTATTCAATAAAAATAAATCATTTTTTTATATTATTGATTTGGATCAGAATTGTCAATTCAATAAAAATAAATCATTTTGTTATATGATTGGGATTAGAATTGCGAATTCAATAAAAATAAACCATTTTGTTATATCATTGAATTGAAATAGAATTGCCAATTCAATAAAAATAAATCATTTTGTTATATCAGTAAACTGAATTAGAATTGCCAATTCAATAAAATATTTCTTTTGTTTATATTATTGAATTGAATTAGAATTGTCGATCCAATAAAAACATCTCTTCATTTACGTTATTGAATTGAGTTAGAACTTTCAATGCAATGTAAAATATATCATTTTGTGTATTGATTGATAAAAACATCACCTTTGTTGTGTTTGATTGTTATAGAAAAGTTACAATTTTTATTTGCAAATTTAGAGGCGAATAAACATGCATTTTTATTTGCATTCTTTGATGCAAATAAAATCATGAAATTGAAGTTGCATTTTTGTTTGCATTTAGATGCAAACATATACATGAAATAAAAATGTCATTTTTGTTTGCATTTTAGAAGCAAACAAATACATGAATTTAGGAAGTTATATTTTTATTTACAATTTAGATGTAAATAAAATAATAGAATGAAAAGTTATATTTTATTAACATATTAGAAATAAATAAAGCATAAAATTAAAAGTTACGTTTTTATTTGCATTCTTTGATGCAAATAAGACATGAAATTTAAAGTTGAAATTTTTATTTGCATTCTTTGATGCAAATAAAACATGAGAATAAAGGTTACATTTTTCATTTGTATTTTAGATGCAAATGAAAGAATAGAATACAAGTTACATTTTTCATTTGCATTTTTGATGCAAACAAAATAGTAGAATAAAAGCTACAATTTTTCATTAGCACTTTTGATACAAACAAAACATTAAAATAAAAGTTGCATTTTGTTTGCAATTTAGATGCAAACAAAACATTAAAATAAAAGTGGTATTTTTGTTTGCAATTTTAGATGCAAACAAAACATTAAAATAAAAGTTGCATTTTTGTTTGCAATTTTAGATGCAAACAAAACATTAAAATAAAAGTGGCATTTTTGTTTGCAATTTTAGATGCAAACAAAACATCAAAATAAAAGTGCCATTTTTGTTTGCAATTTTAGATGCAAACAAAACATTAGAATAAAAGTGGCATTTTTGTTTGCAATTTTAGATGCAAACAAAACATTAAAATGAAAGTTGCATTTTTTGTTTGCAATTTTAGATGCAAACAAAACATTAAAATGAAAGTTACATTTTTGTTTGCATTTTTGTTGTGAATAAAAATATTGATTTAAAAATTGAATTTTTATTTGCATTCTTTGATGCAAATAAAACATGAATTAAAAGTTGTATTTTTACTTTTAAATTAGAAGCTACTTTTTTATTTACATTTTAGATGCAAATAAAAGGATAGGACTAGAAGTACCATTTTTACTTTTAAATTAGAGACAATACAAAGATAGGATTTAAAAGTTACATTTTAGTTACATGTTAGTTATAGCAAAATTGATTAGAATTGAAGTATCATTTTTATTGTCATTTTAAAGACAATAAAAAAAACAGATTTTAATGTATCATTTTTATTGTCATTTTAGAGACAATAAAAAGAATAGATTTAAAATGACACATTTTTATCATAAGTTTAGACGCAATAAAAAAATAGTAGGATTAAAATCCATGTTGTTAGTACCAATTGGTTTCAACCAAAAATGAGTTATCATTAGGAAAATATATTTCTAATGTAATTTAATTATCATTGGAAATAACCAGTCATTAAAACATGATTTATTTCAAATCATCATTTTCATCATGTTAGTAGAATTATGGAAATCATATATAAAATTTCTAACATGAATGTAGACCGTATTTGGCTTGCTTATGATAGTTTGAAAGTAGTTGAAATCGCCAACGAATAATATTTATAAATATAAATATTAATTAAAATTAAAACGAATCGTGCGCGGTAGTTCGCGTTTCGGCAATGGTAACTTCAAATGATTATACCGTAAGATCCAACCATCGGATTTTCTCAAAACTGGAACCGTTAGGACCGCTTTGGGAAGATCTTTCCGATGATACAAACTTTATCAAAATCCAATGGTTAGATTTCAAGATATGTGTAAATCAAATTTTGGTAAAAACAGCGCTAGGGCCGTCCTTCGACCCGAAGCATCGTTTAATTATATTGAGCTTTTTTTTAATAAATAAAAATAGCAATAAATCATTTTAAATTAACATTAACGATATTAAATATTTTAAATGATAATAATTCGAAAAATTATTTGAAAAGACCGAGTTCAACTCATTTCAAATAATTTTACGGTGATTTTAGATCGAAGATATCGAAGACAGCGATTGAAGACTGGCGATCTTCACGTCGAAAGGATAACTAATGATGCCCGGCATTGGCTAGCTATCAATAAAGGGTTAAAGTGGTAGTTGTCCGGACGTACTTGTTGATCGTCCAGATACGCGAGCACCTAGGTGACTCCAGATTCGTTCAGACCCAGAACCGACTTGTAAATGGATGTGTGTCCGACATTGAATTTCATGTTGTGTAATTAAATTGATATCTATTGATATATTTCTGAGGTGGCGGAGAATTTATTCTCTTGCTGAAACACCCTTCTTTGAGATGCACGAGCTTGAAGTTTATATATTGGTAGTTATCGATCGCATGGTATGAACTGTCAATGTGACATGTCAAGATGCAATTGATCGAGGCTTTTGTTGAAAAGCAGAGCCTTGTGGATGATGATCAAGGCATAGCCTATTTAGGCATAGTTTTGTGTATTATGTTACCTCGTGAGCCTCACACCCCGGTAATGTCAAAAACGGGACAAGGAAACATAGGGAGTGCACACGTTTCTTTCTAGCTAGAAGTGGTGTTTGGGTTTTTACAAGGCCCGACATTTTTACTTATGTGGTTGATGGAATGAGGCGCCTCAGATTTTTATTGGTCGCCAATGGACAATTTATAGGTCCACTAGGATCTCGAAACGTGTGTTTAAGAATTGCCAATCCACTAAAGTATTTGTGGACCGGCCCTGCAGGATCCAAGGGTTCGCCAGCGTCCGAATCCTGATACATTGCTAGATGTCTTGAATTGGTTAGGAGATCGTTCCTAGCCTTGACTCATGATGGTAACCAACCTCCAATACAACATTACGGTCTTGATTGTAAACCTATATATGGCGACATAGTATATGGTAGTTATGCCATCTAGGATTGATACATTTACTTTGAAGTATTTTTGGAACATATTAGACACTAATAATAATATTATCGTACCAAGCATTTATGATCATTATAAGGTAAAACTCTATCCTCCAGTCTGCGTTGCATTGTGTGATGGGACATGAGTCTTATAATGATTTCATTTTCGAAAAAGCATTGCGTTGTTTTGACATAAAAATCATATGCACTGGCAATCCATTGGAGTAAACCCGTTACGCGTTAGCGGCGTGGTCCAATGATAAGCCATATTATTAGTTTAGTAAGATTTCTCATACCAGTCCCATGACTGACTCGTAGTATGTTTCACTTTGCAAACTCGGGTGCCCTCTTTCCACACGGGCAGCCAATTGACAGGTTTCAGTAGGGATGTTTTCTGCACTAGAGCTGGCTGATGAAGATGTTGGAAGATTTTTCTTTTTATCTTTATTTTCTTCTTGAGATTTTGAGACAGTATTGGATATTGATGTATTTTAGGAGATTGAGACTTTATTTCTTTCCCTGTTTTAGACATCTGCTTTGCTAAGTGTATCATGTACTGCGTACTTTGATGTTCTGTGATGATTGTTGTGATAACATTTCCTTTCCCCTACCATGATTTATATGTTCTACTATGTAACTATGATCTGTTATTGTTTTAATTCTGTTATACTCCTATGATTATCCGCACTTTCGTTCCACGGAAGTTTGGGTTGTCACGCCTAAGCATTAACAATGAATCGGGATTATGGCAAACACGAAAACAACATAACAAGTGAACAGACATCAGATAAAATGTTGTGAGCCATAAGGTCAGCAATATTCACAAAATACAAATCAAACACAAACCAATTATTATAATTTTAGTCCGAATGGATTAGTAAAGTACTTGAAGCCAAGTGAAATCGTGAGCAAGGCTCACCTACAGTAACAAAGAAGGTGCAGCAATGAAGGCTCGGCTTCGATGAATGGTCAAGCTCCGATTTTTTAGGGCAAGCGACCCATGGCTTCAGCAATGACGAGACGGTTCGACTGGGGTGTTCTCGAAGGTGTCGACGTAGTGGTTTCTATGCCAGGAGGTGATGCCGATTTCGATTGACACGGTGCTTTCGATTTTACTGGAGAGGGGAAACTTTGATTTGAAGTGGCTAATATTTTTTTTGAACGGTGGCCATGAAATTTAGGGAGAACGGATTTTTACTTTAGGTAAAAGGAAGTGTTTTTTTCTGGAAGGAATGGAAGAGGGTGGTTGAAATATAAAGGGGTAGAGAAGCTTTCAGAAAAAGGAACGCGGGGAAGATAAGAACGAAGTTCCATCATAGGTTACAGGTCATCGCTTTTTCGACTTATAGGTCTGTGTGGTTGTTGTCTGAGGTAGGTATCATTTGATTTAATTAAATATTAAATTCTATCGTAAATCATCGTTGAACGTTCCATATTTGAACTGTTAATACAAACTCTAAATGTTAACAAAATTATATGTACCACTTTGTCTCCGTGTTCTGAATCCAGTTAAATTATTCTGGTTGAAATTCAACTTCGCTTGTATGCAGTGTTATTTTAAATTATTTATTGGCTCAGAAAAATTTATTTTTTTTGTTCATCAACAACTCCGTTCCATCCTAAATTTGAAATTAAAATTCTTATACACAAATACACATATATCTAAGCAAATTTCTATATATTTCAGCAAAAAAATATTTCAATTCGTTTAATGTCAATAACGTTTATTTAAGCTCAACCATTTATATTTTCAAACTTCATAATAATATCCAACATAATTCATTTGTATTTCTTAATTCGAATTTCAATTTAGATTCAAATGTCCACTAATCTATTCTTGATTAGTTATAAATAAATAATTGTTGCAGATTAATCATTTTGAATTCAATATCGAATTTAATTCTAGTTTAAACCGATAAATTTTGATTTTCAAATTTTTAACACCAGTATCAGTATAAAATTGATTATTAACAGTTAAATCTTTAATTAATTCCAATTCAAATTGTCCAAATTTTTGGGACGTTACACTTTGCCTTGGTTCATAGATGGAAATCCAATTTCCAATTTTTGATCTTACGATTTTAGTTGTATGTTATTGGCGGCATAGTGGTGTGGTACATTCATGCTGTCTAGGATTGATACATTTATATTTGAAGTTGTTTTATACACTATGCACTTATAGTAATATCAACAATATTTGTTTTAAAGCATATCAAGCATGTTTGGCTATTATAAGGTAAAATTCTATCCTCCGGATTGCGTTGCATTATGTGATTGGACCTGAATCTTATAATAGCTTCATTTTTCAAACAGCATTGTGTTGTTTTTGTTTTTAAATTGGTATTCATGTGGAGAAAACCCATTCCGTGTTATACGGCGTGGTCCCATGATTTACCCAACATTAAAATAAAGTTAATAATTGTTTTAGTTCTCACACCAATCCCATGACCGACTCGGAGTTTGTTGTTTCCCACCTAAACCCTAAGTGCCTATATTTTCCACACGGACAGCTAGTAGTTTTGGCTTGTAGATATTTCTTTCCATAGGATCCTGGATTACGACTGGAGCTATACTATGGAATGCTTTGTATCCGTGTATATTCCTTGAGCTATGGTAGTTGATGTTGTCCGCTGCACATTATATTTAGGGTTCGTTTGGCACAGGTCCCTATTAAGTTTCAAATTAGGCTCACATCCGGCCATTAACTTATTGCAAATTACTTCCCTGTTTTTCGAAAATTCATTAAAAAAATCACGTAAATTCATAATTAAATAAGACAATTAATCCAAAAAAATCCGAGGGAAAAGCAATCAAAAAACATGTCAAAATCAAAAAAAAACACAAAAATAGCGAAAATGCAGTAAAATGCATCAAAAGATGCACATATTTCAAAATAGTTGCATATGTGTATGCATTTATTTCAAACCTGCGTCAAACAACAACATAAATGCATACGTGTATGCAGATTTTATGAAATACATGTGTGTTTTCATGCAACTTTTCCAAATCTTCATGTAAAACATGCATACTTGTATATCCGCATACAAGTATGTTGTTATACAAGAAAAACTGCATACAAGTTTGCAAATATTGCCATGCCTTCGGCCTTCGAAGCATTCTTGCATACTAGCATGCAGTTGTTTTGAATAATTGCATACTTGTATGCAATTATTCAGTAGGCATGCACATATTCTTGCATGCGTATTCAAATACTTGCATACTACATGCAAATATTGGTAATAGTTGCATACATGTATGCAACATTTTTTTCTTCCGTAAACTTCCAAGAATATTTCCATAATTTAGAAAAAAAAATATTACAGTAGCGCATGTTTTTCTTGCCAAAACATGTAAAACATGGAACTTTTGAAAACATAGACCGGGTTTGCATTTTAAAAACGTAAGGGATGCGAGCCTAATTAACTTTGAAAATAGGGATGTGTGCCTAATATTCACTTATATTTATACATTATTATTCCATTATTTTGTAATTTAAATCTCTAATATTTACTGCTGTATATTATTTATTTGTATTCTGATATCTTGTACTCTGATGTAAATTGTTGTAATAGCAATGAAATGTTCTCATGTTTGTGTTCTGATGAGTCATGTTCATAAAGCAATCCGCCTTCTTGTTCAGTCTATGCCGTCCGCGAAGTTAGGGTTGCGACGGGTGGTATAAGAGCTTTGGTTTACAAAGCTTGAGAACAAGACACATTAGAACTGGAAGAAAGAATTCATCAGAGATAGGATTAGTAATATCTTGTGAGAATAACTCGTTAGAGATAGGATTAATAATGCCTTAGAATGAGTTTGAAGAGTGTTACTTATAAAAAAGGAATTTATTTTTGAAAATAACATTTTAATATAAGATTCAAGTATTTTATTTAATATTGAATTTGGACTATCGAGTATAAGAAGATTTTGCGTATAAGTCTCGTGAACGTATGTACGAAGTCTCAAATATACTAGGTAGATATGGAATCAACTCTAGTCGCCTGGGGATGATTCTGATGATTACTCGAGTATCATTAGTATCAATGTTCGAGTTTCGAAAGTGGGATATAGATATGATTCCAATTGACTGGTGTGAGAACCAAAAACTTAGTTAGAGTTTATTATTTGTGATTTGGCATTGAAAATATGATTTTAGATATAAAAGATATATGTTTGAAAAGCTAATTAACTAATTGATTACTGATTGTGATGTGTGATAATTAGTTCAACTAATTAAATATTGGAATGATAAAACCAATAAGAGAAGGAAAGTTAAATTAAGTCAAATCAAATATAAAGCAGAACTGAATTGAAAATTCGTTTGAATTAGATATGTATATATATGTCGAACTGGTTATTGCACGGAAGCTAAGAAGAGGAATGAAATTGTATGCCCAACAAATAGGTACATGTTTACTGTATTGATTAGGCTTGATGATTTTATGAGTTGATTGGCTAGCGAATTGGCTTTTTGATTTTATTTTGATATATGAGAGCTTGTATAGGCCATTTGTAGTACTACCGATTAACCTGTACAAAGGAGATTACAGCAAAAAATTTAAGGCATTAGCCTAATTTCAAGAAATTAGAAACTTCTTAGAAATTTAAAAGTTAAAGAACTTGAGCTAGATTGAAGGTTGAGTTGGTTAAGTAAACAACCTTCGGATTTGCCTTCCTTTTCAAAGACGAAATTTTTTTAAGTAGGAGAGATTATAACAACCCTGATTTTCGGAACCAATTTAAAATTTATTTTTAATTGATTCCAATGGATTTTAATACTTAAAAATGATTTATTTTGAGAATTAATGATTTAAATTATTCAAATTGAAGTTTGAACGTATAAATTTAAGATTTAATTAAAACGAGATCGTAACGTTGCGTCAGTTTGAAAAATTGGTTTCTGAATTTAATTGAATATACAGAATCAATTTTAAGTCGGATTTTTATAAAACAAGAAATGTTAGAATCTATTTAATTATATTTTTCTAACGAATGTGAAAATTTGAGTTTTCGTATTATAAATTGTAAGTTATGCCCAGATTAAAATTTAAAATAGTCGCTACCGAATTTATTAATATTTTAATATTATATAAGCCCTTAAAAATAATCATTTTGCAAACGACCTCCGTCTTCGACAAAAACAATTTTGTTGGACACGAAACGCCAAATTATTGTCAGGTTTAAAATTTAATGTCAATTGGAATTAGTGTGTAAGCATGGTAAATTTAAACACGGTTCAATCTTAGTAGTAAATTTGATAAGCTAGAAATAAGGCCATTTTTCAAAAAGCTTCCAAATTTGACAAAACTAATTTTGTTAGAACCATATTTGTAAAACATATCTTGATTCCAAATTTCACAAAATTTTAACTAAATACATTTATAATGATAAAACAAATCAAGAAAGAATTGAAAAGACATATCAAAAAATAATGAATTTTATTCGAAAATAAAAAAGTCGTTTTATAATATTTTTTATAATACTAATTTTAGTATTAGCAACAAAAATTATAATATTTATTGGGACTTATCTTATTTGTCTCAAGCATATATATTTTACAAATTCTCGCAAAATCAGTTACTTAACAAATATGCTTTGAAATCTGTACTTCAATATCATAACACCTATCCTTTTCTTACAGATATAATAAAGAATACTGCCAAAAATTGACAAAATGATATTTCCATTTCTTCATCACAAAATGAGTCCCCTTTGAAGCAAGAATTACTTTTCCTATATATCAAACATAATGCACGAAAGGATCCTTGAAGAACCACATAGTTCTATGAAAATAGTTACGACATACATTATTTGAGTCAGTATGTGGTCGTGGCAAATTAAAATGTACGTTGAAATCAATTTTAAATGTTATATTGATTTATATTTTAATTTTGATAAAAAATAGTCAGAATGATCAAACGGCTTACGAAACAAATCTCATTGTATCTGGAATGGGGGTAGTTGGTTAGAAGCGAAGGTCGTTGGGGCTCGTTCGGAGTTTATCGCATTAAACAAGTAATTTACGAATTAAATATTATTATTGTTATTTAAATATATATATATAGATTATAATTGATCAAAACCTAACCCTAGTTCTCTATAACGTATTTCCGACGCCCCTTTATTTTAAATGGCTAATGTAATTCGAAATTAAAACCTTAATCATCTTCAATCCAAGCGGAATTACATTA
The DNA here is from genome assembly GCA_030737875.1 of Allium sativum. Classification (NCBI taxonomy): domain Eukaryota; kingdom Viridiplantae; phylum Streptophyta; class Magnoliopsida; order Asparagales; family Amaryllidaceae; genus Allium; species Allium sativum. The sequence goes on from CM060912.1 coordinate 159,970,538, forward strand.
TGAAACCAAAATGAAATTTGTAAAGTTTTTTTTTCCTCTTTTATATTATACGGCAATGATGGGGTTTAGTCGATCGTGGAAGCTGAATTTTTGTCTCGAACTGTAAGCCATTCGAATGCATTTCTGGCATCGATGGGCGATGCTCTTGGCGTGTGTAACAACCGGAATTTTTGAACCAATTTAAAATTTTATTTTAGCTATTTTAATAGGTTTTAAGAATTTAAAATGATTTATTTTGAGAATTAATGATTTAAAAAATATTTAAATCAAAGTTAGAACGTATAAATTTATTTTAATTATAAAACAAGCTTGAAATGGCGCGGTAGTTTGAAAATTCGATTTTAAATTTCAAATGAATGTAAAGAATTCAAAATAAATCGGATTTCAGTAAAACAAGAAATATTTGAATCTATTTAATTATATATTTCTAACTAAAGTAAGAAACTTAGATTTCACTTTATAAATAGTAAGTTATGTCCAGTTTAAAATTTAAAATAGTCGCTATGGAATTTATATATATATTTTAATATAATATATAGCCCTTAAAAATAGCCATTTTGCAAATGACCTTCGTTTTCAATGAAACCACTTTTGTTGGATCCAGAATGTCAAATTATTGTCAGGTTTCAATTTTCATAATTTTTGGAGTTAATATGTGAGCGTAGTAAATTTAAACGTGTTTGGTAAATTCAGTTTAAATTTAATCGACCAGAAAAAGGCCATTTTTCAAGAAGTCTCCAAATTCGACGAAATTAGTTTTATTAGGACCGTATCATCAAAACATAACTAGATCATTTTTTCAGTAATTTTTGGAGTCAGTATGTGGCCCCTGTAAATTAAAATGTACATTCAAATTCAATATATATTGATTTATATTTTAATTTTGATGAAAACTGGTCGAAATAGTAGAATTGGCTTACGAAACATATCCCATTGTGTCCAGAATAGGGGTGTTTAGCGGGGGGCGAGCATCGAGATGGCTGAGGTTATGGTCGATGGTGGAAGGAGGTGGCGAGGCACAACATGGTGGTGGCCGATCAACTTTTGATGGCTTCGAGGCAGCACGAGATCGAACCCTAGTGGTTGATGATGGGTTCGGCTGAAGCGAATAACAACGGGGAAGAAGACTGTAAAAATAAAGTGGGTGAAGGGATTATAATTAAGTTAATTATTTAATTATTTTATTAATGCAATTAATTTCTAAATGGCCATAACTTGATCAAATCAAATCAGAAATTCGACGAAACTGATTGCGTTGGAATCATAATGCAAAATACTACCCATTGAACTGACTAGGACAAAAATGGAGCAGATTAGAATTTGAGGCAAATTCAAGCTCAAACAGTACAGAAATCCTCAAATAAAGGCTGATGGAGAGGAACCCAATATGAGTACTTCTCACTATATTTTTTGTACAGTTATTTGTTTCATAACTGCGTATATGAACTGCCAGTATTGATTTTTATCAGTTTTTAATTATCACAAATGTTGTACGGTGCTGGTTAGCTCACCTCGTCCATAGACCATGGACGATTTAATTGACTGTATTGTGTTTTGTTTGTGATGTTGAAATGCTTAACATATTAAAAATAATGTTAATATTATTGTGGTGGTTAAAATTAAATTATAAATAACCATTTATAATTTAAACAGTGAAAAATATATATATGCTATGTGAATAAAATATATATATGAGATGTGAATAAAATATATATATGAGATGTGAATAAAATATATATATGCGATGAGAATAATATATATATATATGAGATGCGAATAAAATATATATATGTGATGTGAATAAAATATATATATGCGATGTGAATAAAAATATATATGCAATGAAAAAAATATGCAATGTGAAACACATATATATATATATATATATATATATATACGATGTGAAAAATATATATGCATTGTGAAATATATATATATGCATTGTGAAAATATATATGCGTTGTATAAGTCATATATATGCGATGTATAAACTATATATATGCGTTGTATATAACATATATATGCGATATATAAAATAGTCATGAAATGGAATAAATATGTTGAATAAATCGTTAGAACAATAAAATTAACATTTTTATTGTGTATATGAAGCTATAAAATTATTCATGTGTTGAATAAATCGTTTGAACAATAAAATTAACATTTTTATTGTGTATATGAAGCTATAAAAATATTCATGTGTTGAATAAAATCCTAGAAAAATAAAATTAACATTTTTATTGTGTATATGAAGCTATAAAAATATTCATGTGTTGAATCAAATCCTAGAACAATAAAATTAAATTTTTATTGTGTATATGAAGCTATAAAAATATTCATGTGTTGAATAAAATCCTAGAACAATAAAATTAACATTTTTATTGTGTAAGTGAAGTGCTAAAAACATTCGTGTGTTGATAAAATTCTTTGAACGATAAAAATATCATTTTTATCATGTATATGAATCACTAAAGATACCCAAGTGTTAAATAAATTAGTGGAACGGTAAAAATAGCATTTTTATCATGAATATGAAGTTCTAAAAAATTCGTGTGTTGAATAAAATGTTTGAACAATAAAATTTATATTTTTATTGTGTATATGAAGTGTTAAAAATAACCATGTATGGAAATAAATATTTGTTCGCAAAAAATAATATTTTTAGCTTAGTAATGCATCTATATACACATTGTTGAACAGGTTATGGATAAACTACTAAGAAGAGAAATAAAATTTTACGCTTAACAAATAGGTACGTGTTTACTATTTTTCTTTTTCTTTTAAAGATCTTATGAGCCTAAGGCTGGCCGCTTGGCATTTTCTTTTTCTTTTAAAGATTATATGAGCCTAAGGCTGGCCGCTTGGCATTTTCTTTTTCTTTTAAAGATTTTATAAGCCTAAGGCTGGCCGCTTGGCATTTTCTTTTTCTTTTAAAGATTATATGAGCCTAAGGCTGGCCGCTTGGCATTCTCTTTTTCTTTTGGAATGATGAGGGTCCTGCGAGGCGAGTTACGGTTTTCCAAACCTCTCTCCGTACAAAGGAGGTTATGGCGAAATTTTTCGAAATTTAAAGGCGATATCCAATATTTTGAAGTAAAAACGGTTTGAAAGTCGTCGAATGAATTATATTTATATATATATATATATATATATATAAATTAAAATAAAACGAATACCTCAGCTGTCATTCATGTTTTAGAATCGTGATTTTAAACGATTATACCGAGAAATCCGACCATCGGATTTCCCCGAAACTGAAATCTCGGGTTCGCTTTCAAAATATCTTTCCAAAAATATAAAATTTGTTCAGATCCAATTGTTAGATTGTGTGAAATGTTTAAATCAAATCCAAGGAGAAACAGCACCAGAATGAATTATATATATATATATATATATATATATATATATTAAAATAAAATAAAACGAATCGCGCCGTTGTAGTTCATGTTTTGAAATCGTAACTTTAAACGATTATATCGAGAGATCCAACCGTTGGATTTTCCCGAAACCAGAACCGTTGGTTTCACTTTAGAAAGTTCTTTCCAACAGTATTAACTTTGTTAAGATCCAACGGTTAGATTTTGAGAAATGTGTAAATCAAATTTGGAGAAAAACAGCGCCAGGGCCGCGTTATGGCCCGAAGCGTCGTTTAATTAAAATGAGCTGTTTTTAAATAAATAAAAATAGCAATAAATCGTTATAATATATATATAGAGAGATATATAATGGAAATAAACCGACTTTACTCGGTTTATCTGATATTTTGATGGTTGGATCTATTTGACATGAAATTTATATTAATGAACTGAAATGTGGATGTCAAATAATTTAACCATAAAAAGAATTTATTTGAATTCTATATATACGGGAATTATTTGAAAAGGCCGACTTAATTCTCATTTTAAATAATTGATCGACGATAAAAAGTCGAAGATATGAAGACGGTGCAAGACCGATGATCTTCACATCGTATGGATTGCTACTGATGCCTTAGATATGGGTAGCTCTCTTGGCGAGGTTACAATGGTAGTGGTCTGGACGTACTTGTTGATCATCCGGATGTGCGAGGGCCTCTCTTCCGTATTGGACATATGGAACAAGGAATAAGGTGCCTTCGGTTTCGTTCAGACCCAGAACGAACTTGTAAATGGATGTGTGTCTGACATTGGATTTTATTCTGTGTTGATTTATCTCTATTAAATATATATATATATATATATGTTTGGCGGCGGAGAATTTATTCTCTTGCTTAATGCCCTTCTCAGAGACGTACGAGCTCAGAGGTTATATATCGATAGACATCAGTCGCATGGAATGAATTGCCTGTGTGGCATGCTGAGATGCAGATGATCAAGGCTTTTGTTGAAAAGCAAAGTCTTGTGGTTGATGATCAAAGCACGGCTTTAATATAGCATAGCTTTGTGTATAGCGTTGATTCGCGAGCCTCACGCCTCAGTATGAGTCAAAAACGGGTAAGGGACAGTAGAGAGAACATGACGTTTCTTTCTAGCTATGGGTGGTGTCGGGGTTTTGCAAGCCCAGACATTTATATTATTTTTACCTTTGTGGTTGTTGGAATGTGAGGCGCCTCGGTTATATTGGTCTCTACGGAGCCGATGGATAGGTCCTATAGGACCGGCGAACGTGCCAATCTTCAAACGTAAGAGAGGATCGACCCTACAAGATCCAGGGGTTGCCCAGATTGTGCAGTCCTAAGGCATTTGCTAGAGTGTCTCGAAGCGGAAAGGAGTACATCCCTTGCCTAGACTCATGACGGAAATCAATTTCCAATAAAAAATTGCGGATTTGATTGTAAACCTATATATGGCAACATGATATATGGTACCCATGCCATCTAGGATTGATACATTATGATTGAAATTGCTTTTGAAACACATATGCACTAGTGATAATATAAAATGATTTTATTTTATACGTATCAAGCATGGTTTGGCCATTATAAGGTAAAACTCTATCCTCCGGTTTGCGTTGCATTGTGTGATGGGACTTGAGTCTTATAATGGATTCATTTTTATAAAAAGAATTGCATTGTTCAAAAGATTTACTTTATTTCATGCACTGGCAATCATTGGAGGAAACCCGTTCCACGTTAGCGGTGTGGTCCTATGATTTGCCTTATTATTATTGTTTAACCAGTTAAGTAAATTTCTCATACCAGTCCCATGACTCACTCGTAGTTTGTTTCCACTTGCAAACTCGGATGCCCTTATTTTCACACGGGCAGCCCAGTGACAGGTTACAGGAGATATTTCTTCTTAGCACTACAGCATGGAGTGCGTTTTTTGGCTGATGGCGAAGACTGACTTTCTCTGTATTTTGGCTATTGACATTTCCGCCAGTATTATCTTATGAATATGCACCGCTGATCGCGGTGCAGACTGATTTATCTCTATTATGTGTTATCCGATGTATATGTCCCAGTGATCTTGATGTAGACTGATCATTTCCTTTATGCACTAAGTTGTATCCTATGACTGTGCTACTCTGATGTTTATTACATTTTATGATTTCATTGTCATATTGATGTAAATTATTCTATTTCATGTTTATGCTATTATCTGTAATCTGCTAATGTTGATTAATGTGTTATATTCCGAATGAATATCCTTAATTCCGTGACACGGGGTTTTGGATTATCACAAAATATTTGTTCGTTAAAAATATAATTTTTAACGTAAATATGCGATGCATAAAATTGGCATGTAATGAAATAATTATTGGATGGTTAAAAATATAATTTTTAACTATATACGGAATATTCAATTTTGATTTAAAATTGAAATGGAAGTTGGAATCATTTTTAAAACGAATTTTTAAAAAAAAAATTAAATGGAAATCAATGATAAATATATTATATATATTTAATGGCTTGAATAGAATGCGCCGCGCAGCGACCGTTCGCGAATTTCGACCATTAACTTCAAATTGATGTAACGGGAGATCCGACCGTCGGATTCTCCTAAAACTGGAACTGTCAGGTTCGTATCGAAAAGATCTTTCCAATGAATATAAAATATTTGAAATCTAACGGTTAGATTTTTTAATATTTCCAAATCAATTTTGGAAAAGGTCGATGTAAATGCAGTTCGGTGGTCGTTATTGGAAACTGACTGTAAGGGCCTTAATAAAATTATTAAAAATATGGAAAAATTGTGTAAAATCATAATAAATGATTTGGAAAGATTTTAGATTAAAAATTCAAAGTGTGGAAAGATAAAAATATATTTTTATCGATATGAACTAGTTATTAACTAGAATAATAATCCAATGTTTTTATATAACTGAATTGGATTTGTAAATGGTTTTTAAAATAACCAGAATTTTCCAGCGTATGAATTGGAAAGTATTTAAATAGAAATAATCTTCGGAATATTTCCATATTGGATTCCGTGATTGTATAGATATTGTTGAGGAATTTGGAAGATACAGATATTGTTATTTCCAATAAGATATCCGTTAGTTTCAGAATTTGATATTGAATATAAGCCTATATTATTTTTATTCAGAGCCTTATATTTAATACCGAATTGGATTTTGGATTTGTCGTGAATGATGTCTTTAATAACACTATTCTTAAACCCAGTTGAGAAAAGGATAAATCTTTTAATTAAGATTTAGTAGAGTTTACCAATTTAATATATTTAATTGGAATCAAATTGAAATTGGATTTTTGGGTTTATCATGAACCATGTTTTAAATAACAGTCGTTCTTTAACCAAATTAAGGGTAAAGATATGATTTGGAATTTATAAATATTTTTATTAAGATTTAATGGAAATTTACCAAAGTAAAGTTTTCCAATTTAAAATATTAAATTGGAATTGAATGGAATTCGATTTGGTAATAACCGAGATGAGCTTCTGTGAATGAAGATTGTTACTATTTATAGAATTTAAAAGGCCTTGTTGCTATTCCACTTATAGTATTAGTTTTATATGGAAATTTATATCGATTATATACTGTTATAATTTCCGTGAAGATTCCATTTTGATGGAAGATGATTTTGGGTTTATCATGAACTTTGTTTCATATGACATTGATTCTTTAACCCAAGTAAAAGACATAATTAATTTCCCAGGAAGTTGAATAATCATTAAGTAATGATTTTTGAAGACTAAAACTAAGAAGAGTTTTAATAAATCTTTAATTAGATTTGAATGAATGAATGGTGATTAAATTTACCAAAACATGAGATGTGGTACAAACCAAATATACTTGGTTGTTAATATTCATGATTATGATGGATTGATTGTTTGGATTGTGCTCGACCAGTTTATGAGCAAGATATGCTTTTACATTTAGCATTGGGTTGAGTAGAAATATTTGTATGCTAACATCTTGTGAAACACTTCACGATTTGACTATGAGATGTTTAGCGATGTTGTTGAGTTCATTTCAAATTTAAGGAATTATTTTGAAATGATATTTTTCTTAAGTGAAAAGAAATGTATTCCCGATTTTATAAAACAGAAAGGATTTCGAGGCCTAAACCCGTGTTGTCGAAATGATTTCGAAATGTATTATGTGTTTGACATTGTAGTTCATCACAGAACCGATTAATTGCTATTGATGATATATCTGTTTGGTGGCGAAGAATTTATTCTCTTGCTTAACACCCTTCTTTGAGACGTACGAGCTCAAAGGTTATGTGATTAATAGTGACTGATCATATGTGTGAATTGCTGATGTGAAGTACTATAGTTTGAAAGTACTTGTGATTATTATGTTGTGAAATGATTTTCCCTACTTCGGGATATGAAATGATTTAGTATGTGGGGCTAAAGATTCGGGCAACCCAGGGACTACAAGTATGGGTGAGATGGCGGTGTAGTTCCCCAGAGTGTGGAATGGAGCATCGTCAGTGTAGCCTGCTCTGTAGTGGGAGGTGCACATATATATATATATATATATATATATATATATATATATATATATATCGAGTTGCTTAGGTACGTACCCTTTGCCTTATCGACAGGGAGCGCGATATTTGGTTGCACACTTGTTTGTATCCATTGTTATGTTTTGGAATTCATATTTCCGAAAATTTTGGTTTGAGATCCCGAAGTGAAAATCTAGTTTGATATAAAAGCTAGATATGTATTTCAAATGATTTGAAATAAGAAATCGGGAAATAAAGTCCAAAGGAATAATTTCTGTAAATTGAATTACATTTGGAAAATCTAAATTTGGGATTAAGCCTAAATGGGTAGATTGAGGAATTGCATGTTGTATGATGCATAGTAGATCGATATGACTATTATTGGTTATTGTTTATGCACTAGTATTCTTGGGAGGAAACCCGTTCTGTGACATGCGGCATGGTCCCGTGATTCACCTTATTTTAAAGTAAAGTTTAATAACTGTTTTTAGTTCATACACCAGTCCTTGTCGCTGGCTCTGGGAGCTGGGTACGTATGATATGGGTTCTCACCATGTGATTTGGTGGTAAACAGTGGGCTCTTACCCCTACATGTCCCTTTTGAGGGTTGGTTGAGCAGCCGAGAGGCTGGCCGTAAAACAAGGTGTCTGGGGGATCAGTGTATGCCATGGTGGGAGGTTAGCATGCTACCTTAGGGGATGAAGGGATGGTTGCAAAGCCTACCGGATTAAGTTGGGTTGTTACATATGATACTGGATCTTTGGTTGACTCAAATCTTTGCGGTGCAACACGTTAGAACAGAATAAAAGACTCATCAGAGATTGGATCAGTAATATCCTATGAAAGAAAACTCATTAGGGATAGGATCAGTAGTATCCTATAACGAGAAACTCGTTAGAGATGGGGTTAGAAATGCCCTATAATGAGTTGAGAGTGACAAGCTTATAAATAATGTATTTGCGATTATATATATAATCTGGTTTTAAAAATACGATTTTTGAGTATATTAAAGTTATATGTTTGAAAAGATAATTAATTAATTAATTAATTGCTTTTTGTGATGTGTGATTATTAGTTAACTATTAAAAATATTGGAATAATCAAACTAAAAAGAGAAGAAAGGTAAATTAAGCCAAATTGAATCAAACATTGGACTGAATTGAAAATTTATTTGAATTGGGTACATATACAAGTATATATATTGAACAGGTCATAGCATGGAAGCTAAGAAGAGGAATAAAATTGTATGCCCGATAAATAGGTACATATTTGCTGTATTTATTGGAGTTTGATGATTTTATGAGCCAATTGGTTAGCTGCTTGGCTTTTTCTATTTCTTCTGGATTGATGAGGGCCCTATGAGGCAAGTTGGGGTTTTACCGATCAGCCTGTACAAAGGAGGTTATGGCGAAATTTTTCAAAAATTTAGGGTGTTAGCCAAATTTTTGAGAAATTAGAAAATTCTTAGAAATTGAAAAGTTAAAGAATGAAAGCCAGAATAAAAGTTGAGTTGTTTAGTTAAACAACTTTCAGCTTCTTCCTTTTCGTGGACGAAAAGATTTTTAGTGGGAGAGATTATAACAACCCGAAATTTTTGAACCAATTTAAAATTTTTATTTTAGCTATTTTAATGGGTTTTAAGAATTTAAAATAATTTATTTTGAGAATTAACGATTTAAAATTTATTTATATCAAAGTTAGAACGTGTAAATTTATTTTGATTATAAAACAAGCTTGAAATGGCGTGGTAGTTTGAAAATTCGATTTATAATTTCAAATGAATGTACAGAATTCAAAATAAATCGAATTTCAGTAAAACAAGAAATATTTGAATCTATTTAATTATTTATTTTTAATAAAAGTAAGAAATTTAGATTTCACATTATAAATTGTAAGTTATGTCCAGTTTAAAATTTAAAATAGTCGCTATCGAATTTATATATATTTTAATATACTATACAGCCCTTAAAATTAGCCATTTTGCAAACGACCTCCATTTTCGACAAAACCACTTTGTTGGATCTGTAATATCAAATTATTGTTAGGTTTCAATTTTCATAATTTTTAGAGTTAATATGTGAGCGTAGTAAATTTAAACGTGTTTGGTAAATTCAGCTTAAATTTAATCGACTAGAAAAAGGTCATTTTTCAAATGGTCTCCAAATCCGACGAAATTAGTTTTATTAGGACCATATCATCAAAACATAGCTAGATTAATTTTTCAGTAATTTTTGGAGTCAGCATACTGCCCCGGTAAATTAAAATGTACGTTCAAATTCAATATATATTGATTTATATTTTAATTTTGATGAAAACTGATAGAAACAGTAGAATTGGTTTACGAAACATATCTCATTGTGTCAGGAATGGGGGTATTTGGTGGGGGCGAGCATCGAGATAGCTGAGGTCGTGGTCGACGGTGGAAGGAGGTGGCGAGGCACAACATGGTGGTGGCCGATCAACTTCTGATGGCTTCGAGGCAGCGCGAGATCGAACCCTAGTGGTTGATGATGGGGTCGATTGAAGCGAATAACAACGGGGAAGAAGCCTGTAAAAATAAAGTGGATGAAGAGATTATAATTAAGTTAATTATTTTATTATTTATTAATGTGATTAATTTCTAAATGGCCATAACTTGATTAAATCAAATCAGAATATGACGAAACAGATTGCATTGGAATCGTAATGAAAAATACTACCCCATGGAACTGACCAGGACAAAAATGGAGCAGATTAGAATTTGAAGCAAATTCAAACTCAAACAGTATAGAAATCCTCAAATAAAGACTGACGGAGTGGAACCCAATATGAGAACTTCTCACTATAATTTTTTGTACAGTTATTTATTTTATAACTACATATATGAACTGCTAGTACTGATTTTTATCAGTTTTTAATTATCACAAATGTTGTACGGTGCATGTTAGCTCAACTCGTCCACAGACCATGGACGATTTAATTGACTGTATTGTGTTTTGTTTGTGATGTTGAAATGCTTAACATATTAAAAGTAATGTTAATATTATTGTGGTGATTAAAATTAAATTATAAATAACTATTTATAATTTAAACAGTGAAAAATATATATGCTGTGTGAATAAAAATTATATATATATATATATATATATATGAGAAGTGAATAATATATATATATATGAGATTGCATAAAATATATATATGCGATGAGAATAAAATATATATATGAGATGTGAATAAAATATATTTATGCAATGTGAATAAAAATATATATGCGATGAAAAAAAAAATATGCGATGTGAAAAATATATATATGTGATGTAAAAATTATATATGCGTTGTGAAATATATATATGTGTGTGTGTGTGTGTGTTGTGAAAAATATATATGCGTTTTATAAATCATATTTATGTGTTGTATAAATTATATATATGCGTTGTATGTAACATATATATGCAATATGTAAAATGGTCATGAAACAGAATAAATATTGGTTTGTGAAAAATATAAGTTTTAACGTGAATATGCGATGAATAAAATTGGCATGTAATGAAATAATTATTGGATCATTAAAAATATAATTTATGATTTAAAATTGAAATGGAAGTTGGAATCGTTTTTAAAACGAATTTTTAGAATCCGTTTTAAATGGAAATCGATGATAAATATATTATATAAATTTAATGGCCTGAATAGAACGCGCCGCACAGCGACCGTTCGCGAATTTCGACCATTAACTTCAAATTGATGTAATGGGAGATCCGACCGTCGGATTCTCCTAAAATCGGAACCGTTGGGTTCGTATCGGAAACAGCTTTCCAATGAATATAAGATATTTGAGATCTAATGGTTAGATTTTAAATATGTCCAAATCAGTTTTGGAAAAGGTCGTTATAAATGCAGTTCGGTGGCCGTTATTGGAAACCGACTGTAAGGGCCTTAACAAAATTATTAAAAATATGGAAAAATTGTGTAAAATCATAATAAATGATTTGGAAAGATTTTGAATTAAAAATTCCAAGTGTGGAAAGATAAAAATATATTTTTATCGATATTAACTAGTTATTAACTAGAATAATAATCCAATGTTTTGAAATAAATAAATTGGATTTGTAAATGGTTTTTGAAATAACCAGAATTTTCCAACGTATGAATTGGAAAGAATTTAAATGGAAATAATCTTCAGAATATTTTGATATTGGATTCCTTGATTGTACGGATATTGTTGAGGAATTTGGAAGATACAGATATCGTTATTCCCAATACGATATCCGTTAGTTTCAGAATTCGATATTGAATATAAGCCAATATTATTTTTATTCAGAGCCTTATATTTAATATTGTTAGACCAAAAAATAGTCCTAACACCCAAATTATCGTATTTAGAGCATAGGACATGAAGAAATAACTGAAAAATAAGAGAAAAAGCAAGACAACAGGATTTTTATAGTGGTTCGGCGTTAACGAGCCTACGTCCACTTCATATTTTTCTCATTTCATTCACACATTACAATTACAATAAAGATTGTCTCTCAATCATTCAAATTCAATGAATAATTCTCTCTGAATTCATTGATTTTATTGAGGAAGATGGTGGTTATTTATGGGGAAGTGTTAGCCATGGCAGCCATGGATGTTGAGATGCCAAAAGTCCCCTGAAAATGCCCTTTGGAGGTGTATTTATAGCTTTAGGAGAGCTCATGTGGAGATGGGGCCGTGGTAGGACACGTGGCACCTGATCCGGGAAAGTAGGAGTGATCATAGCCTTGAGAATAGGTCAAAATCTTCATGTGTAGTAGCGGGTCCTGGTTGCGGTTCGTGGTCACGGTTCGCGAACTAGATTGGTCAGCATGTATGGTCATGATCCGGATTGATCGGCATGTATGGTCACGATCCGGATTGGTCAGCATGCATGTTGACCATACATGCTGACCAATCTGGATCGTGACCATACATGCTGACCAATCTAGTTCACGAACCGTGACCACGAACCGCGACCAGGACCCGCTACTACACATGCAGATTTTGACCTATTTTCAAGGCTATGATCGCTCCTACTTTCCCGGATCAGGTGTCACGTGTCCTACCACGACCCCATCGCCATATGAGCTCTCCTACAGCTATAAATACACCTCCAGAGGGCATTTTCAGGGGACTTTTGGCATGTCAACATCCATGGCTTCCATGGCTAACACTTCCCCATAAATAACCACCATCTTCTTCAATAAAATCAATGAATTCAGAGAGAATTATTCATTGAATTCGAATGATTGAGAGACAATCTTTATTGTAATTGTAATCTGTGAATGAAATGAGAAAATATGAAGTGGACGTAGGCTCGTTAACGTCGAACCACTATAAAAATCCTGTTGTCTTGATTTTTCTCTTATTTTTCAATTATTTCTTCATGTCCTATGCTCTAAATACGACAATTTGAGTGTTAGGACCATTTTTTGGTCTAATAATTATCGAATTGGATTTTGGTTTTGTCGTGAATGATGTCTTTAATAACACTATTCTTAAACCCAGTTGAGAAAAGGATAAATCTTTTAATTAAGATTTAGTGGAGTTTACCAATTTAATATATTTAATTGGAATCGAATTAAAATTAGATTTTTGGGTTTATCGTGAATAGTGTTTTAAATAAAAGTCGTTCTTTAACCCAATTAATGGTAAAGATATGATTTGGAATTTATAAATCTTTTTATTAAGATTTAATGGAAATTTTCCAAAGTAAAGTTTTCCAATTTAAAATATTAAATTGGAATTGAATGGAATTCGATTTGGTAATAATCGATATGAGCTTCTGTGAATGAAGACCATTATTATTTATGGAATTTAAAAGGCCTTGACGTTATTCCACTTATAGGATTAATTTGATACGGAAATTTATATCGATTATATATTGTTATAATTTCTGTAAAGATTCGATTTTGATGGAAGATGATTTTGGATTTGTCGTGAACTTTGTTTCAAATGACATTGATTCTTTAACCCAAGTAAAAGACAAGATTAATTTCACAGGAAGTTGAATAATCATTAAGTAATGATTTTTGAAGATTAAAACTAAGAAGAGTTTTAATAAATATTTAATTAGATTTGAATGGATGAATGGTGATTAAATTTACCAAAACATGAGATGTGGTATAAACCAAATATACTTGGTTGTTGATATTCATGATTGTGACGGATTGATTGTTTGGATTATGCTCGACGAGTTTGTGAGTAAGATATGCTTTTACATTTAGCATTGGGTTGGGTAGAAATATTTATATGCTAACATCTTGTGAAACACTTCACGATTTGACTATGAGATGTTTAGCGATGTTGTTAAGTTCATTTCAAATTTAAGGAATGACTTTGAAATGGTATTTTTCTTAAGTGAAAAGAAATGTATTCCCGATTTTGGACAGGGAATGTTTTATAAAAATGTTTTATAAAACAGAAAGGATTTCGAGGCCTAAACCCGTGTTGTCGAAATGATTTCGAAATGTATTATGTGTTTGACATTGTAGTTCATCACATAACCGATTAGTTGCTATTGATGATATATCTGTTTGGTGGCGGAGAATTTATTCACTTGCTTAACACCCTTCTTTGAGATGTATGAGCTCTAAGGTTATGTGATTAATAGTGACTGGTCATATATGTGAATTGCTAATGTGTAGTACTATAGTTTGAAAGTACTTGTGATTATTATGTTGTGAAATGATTTTCCCTACTTTAGGATATGAAATGATTTAGTATGTGGCTAAAGATTCGGGTAACCGAGGGACTAAAAGTATGGGTGAGATGGCGGTGTAGTTCCCCAGAGTGTGGAATGGAGCATCGTCAGTATAGCCTGCTCCATAGTCGGAGTTGCAGATATATATATCGAGTTGCTTAGGTACGTACCCTTTGCCTTGTCGACGGGGAGCGCAATATTTGATTGCATACTTGTTCATATGCATTGTTTTGTTTTGGAATTCTTATTTCCTTGAGATCTCGTAGTAAAAATCTAGTTTGATATAAAAACTAGATATGTATTTCAAATGATTTGAAATAAGAAATCGGAAAATAAAGTCCAAAGGAATAACTTCTGTAAATTGTATTGGATTTGGAAAATCTAAATTTGGGATTAAGCCTAAATGGGTAGATTGAGGAATTGCATGTTGTATGATGCATAGTAGACCAATATGACTATTATTGGTTACTGTTTATGCACTAGTATTCTTGGGAGGAAACCCATTCCGTGACTTGCGGCGTGGTCCCGTGATGCACCTTATTTTAAAGTAAAGTTTACTAACTGTTTTTAGTTCTCACACCAGTCCCATGACTGACTCGGAGTTTATTATTTCTACCTAAACTCTGGGTGCCCATATTTTTTCTGTACGGGCAGCTTAGAGTTTTGGTTTTGCAGATTATTTCATTTAGCAGGATTCTAGATCGAAGCTTAAAGCTGTGTCCAGAGCATTGATAGTCTTCCGCTATATTGTTTATTTGTTTCCACTGCATTGTATTACATTTATTGTAAATTTATTTTCCGCTATATATTATTTTCGATACTCTGATATTCTGTACTCTGATGTAACATTATTATGATGTTTATAAAAGTCTTCTGTTGTTTGTTCTGATGTGTTGTGCTTCCAAAGTTAACGTATCCACCTTTTTGGTTCGATTTAAGTCGATTTAACGATCAATTTGGATCGACCTAGAGGGAGGGTCCCTACAGCGTGGGTGGAAGAGATGAATCCCTATGGCGTGGGCTTGTCTGATGAGGGTCCGACGATGGGTAGAGATGGCGATTCTGAGCCCTGGAAGTCGAGGAAAAGGTTTGACATTCCAGCATAAAACAGGAAGAAGATAAAGAAGTTAAGAAAATATTTAGCTTTCTTATAATTAATTTGTTTATATGTGTAATTAACATGTTAAAAGCCATAACTTTTTCATATGTCATTGGAATTTGACGATTTCAGATCCGTTGGAACCATGAAGAAGAAATCGACAATATAGAACTGATTGGAACAAACACGACAGCTATTGGGATTATTGATAACGTTAAACGCTCGTTTATAAACGATAGAAACGACGGCTATTGGGACAATGAAGAAGAAGTCTCCCACTTTTCTTATTTTCTTACAAATCTGAAACTATCCCTTTTTTGAAATAACTGTAAATCTATAAGAATTTAGGAATTGTAGGCCTAAAAGATTATTCAGATTTCAGATTTGGATGCTTTCAGGTAAGTAGGAAATTTATATACTAAGTATACAGTAACTTGATTACTTCGCTTATATTAGTTCTGAAATGTATGCCTAGATATATATCAGATCGGTTTATAATTTTGTTAAATCTGAAATAATGCCTATCAGATCTGATTGTGAATATTGTAGAATATGAAAGAAAAAAATTATGGTTTGAATAATGTTATTTTGTATACTTACTTAAACATAGTTTTTAAAAGTCCACCTGGGAATAGGCCCTCCAGTTAGAGGTCTTAAATGGTTTACAAATCCTACCTAAACCTAGTTTTTAAAAGGTCCAGTATGATCATTCCATAGGGCTACCTATCCTATCGGAAGTATTAAGCGACTAGGAGATTATCCAATAAGGCCAGCTAGATAGTAACGAGGGGTCCACCACAGAGGGTCTTAAATGGCATGCTACGTCTACCTAATCGAGTGGCCTCAAGAGGCTTCTTACTATCTCTTGCCTTATGTGGGGCATGAGTTTATATGCGTGAATAACGGAAGCCTTAATTAGTATGACCTATGGCTAGTGTCCTTGTAACAACCCGGAATTTTGACAATAAATAGATTAGTTATTTAATTAGATTTCAAAAATAGGAATTTCTTCACATAATGGAATTTAACCATGAATCTATAACCGTTGCATTCTGCTCGGAATTCTGGCCAACTTTCATGTTTGGAGTTTCACGACCTTAAGAAAAAGTTACGGATGAAATATGGAAAACGGAAAAATATAATAAAACATAATAAATATAATATTTTTTCCTTTTGTAACTTGCCTTCACCGGGCAAAACGGATGAAGGGCGGTCGCCCCATGTAGAAGCGGCCGACCGCTTCGAGTCTCGACAGCCAGTGACGGCTAGGTTAAAAAGGGGTATAGGTTTGTATATATTATTATATAAACGGATGGATGTTTATTTAATCTAATCTAATGGTTCGTAATCATTTCAACTTCTATAAATAAAGGGGTAAGGCCTCATTCTTTCCAACACAAACATATAGGTAACAACGAAGCTCTACCATTTCTCTTCAAACAAAATTTAAATTAAAAATAGGTTTATATACAATCAGAATCAAATATACACAATACAATTTGAAAGGGATAATCAGATTTAAGCGGGAAAGGATATGGATTGACATCTAAGTTCTTCTTCATCAGAATTCTCCTCTCTTTTCCTATTTTCTTGCAAAGCTACAAATCTGAAAGTATCCTCTTTTCAGAATAATCATAGAACTGTAAGAATTTGGGAATTATATGCATAAAATATTATTTAGATTTCATATTTGGATGCTTTCAAGTGAGTGGGAAATTTATATACAAAGTTACAATAACTTATTATTTTACGTGCATTAGATCCTAAATATATGCCTAACATTTATCAGATCTGGTTATAATATTGTTAAATCTGAAATGATGCCTATCAAATTTGTTTATGAACATTGTACAAATTTGAAAATATAAATTTATGGTTTGAATAATATTATAATTTGTAGGCTCACTTAATTGTTTATGCTATTGCCTACAACTGTGTTTGAAAATATATTGTGGTTATTGCAAAACACTATAGATCGAGAATCAGTCCTACGAAACACTATTAAGATGTAGTTTTATTCTAGATCTGTAGTCTTGGTGTTAAACTATAAATTATGTCATCTTGATTAAAAAGATATAAAGCTGTTTGTGTTCAGTTTTGTTGGGGTTTTAATTGAGTTATTGTAAATGTTCTTTTTTGTTATTGTTAAATAAAAAGACATCATTTGAAACCAATAAGAAATATGTCAATATTGAAAAAAGGAAAAGTTGTGTAAATTCATGTATAAATATATAAAAAAAATATTTGTCCATAGTTTGCATCAACCATTCCAAAAATATATATAAGATATATCTCTTGTGGTATGAAAGGTTCTCAATATTCAAGCCTAATTTACAATAATTACAGTTGACAGTCTTTTTGTAAGATTTAGGACTTTAGTTCACAACTGAATGCAAAAAAGGAATGTTAGGTTATTAGTTTGAACCAAAACATTTTATTTAATAATAATGATAATAAAAGAATAATAACTACGTTAACTGCACGAAAATATATATATAAATTATCCGCCAACCTACGATTTAGCACAAATATAATATACAATAAAAAAATATGTGTTTTTTTGTGTGTTGAATTAAGTTTCCATTTTATGGGATTATATTCCATTTTGAATGGAAATGAATAACATGGCCGTTATAGCCATAAATGGAAATTAATGGCTATGAACATGTCTTAAATAAAATAAATGAATGTTGTAGCCACCTTTTATTTAGGGGGAAATGAATAAATTAGTAAATGGTTACAATTCCTGAATTGGTTAGGATTAACGTTGTAAATCCCAATTAGGAAATTAAATTATAACCACACTAAGACACAAGGTTAAGCCCAACTTGTGGTTGAAGTATGCCCGGAACTGCCAGGCAAATCCAGCATCCACAAGTGGTCATCTTAATGTGAGAGGTCTGGTGTGTGTGCGCGCACACACACATACACACACACACAGATATATATATATATATACACATACTTACAGCATACAATTAATTAATAAGTTAAAATTAGCAGTGTCTGTTGGCATACAACAAACGGATATTTCGGGACTGATAATTAAGGATAATTAATGTCTTAGGAAATTATGACTATTAGGTTCATAAGTGAAATTCATTACGATAAACGGAGATAAATGACATTTAAGGGTTTAATTAGTGACTTAGGAAAATATGACTGCTACGATCATAAATGGCAATAACTCTATTAAATAGAAACAAATGAAATAAAAGGGGGATTAATGGGTATTGATTGTCGTTTCAAATACTAAGTCCAATAAGGAAAATTATTAAATAAATATCCTAGGCTAAGAAGGGTGTAACTTTCCTTATTTTACACTAGTCAATCTAGAACTTATAATTAAAAGTTATAGTTGGACTTAGTAGGTTAATGATGTGAGGTCAATTGCCTTATTCGATAGAAGTGTGCACTTTCCAACAGTCGAATATAGGTCCAACTGATATGAGATATCATTAATCATAGAAACTCGTGACGATAATTAATTTTGTATGTATGGTATTTCCATAAAGAGAAACTAAACTGGAGTAACTTAATAACGTAGCCTGCTTTGGGATTGAGGTCTTAAGTGGTTTCATCCACCTTTAGGTATTAAGTGATCGCATAGCCCACCTCCCATAAATGGAAGCATTAAAAGCTAACTGGGTATGAGCATGATAGTCTTCGCAAATAGTCCGCTTCCTTGGGTCTTAAGTGACTTGGGTCGAAGAGTCCACTTGGGAATAGGTCCTCCAGTAAAGGGTCTTAAATGGTGTACGAATCCTACCTAAACCTGGAGTCAAAAATGTATGGTATGGTCATTCCATAGGGCTACATATCCTACGAGAAGCGTTAAGTATCTAGGATATTATCCAATAAGGTCAGCCAAATAGTAACGAACCTCCACCGAGTGGTCACAAGTGACTACTTACTATCTCTCGCCTTATGCGAGGCATGGTTTATATGCGTGAATGACAAAAGTCTTAATTAGTAGGGCATGTAGCTTTATGTCCTCTAATTTATAATAGCGTTGAGTAAATCATCGAGAGGTATTAAATGACCAACAAGTCCGCCTAGGGTCTTAAGTGGTCGAGAAAATCCACCCTTATCTACTATTTGATGGTGAGGCGTTAATTGACTAAGTATACAAACATAAGTAGCTAAACTCCATAGCTAAGAGTACACTTCTCGGTTTAATAATTTGTTAATTGATGATTTAAAGGCTTCATAAACATACATGTAAATGTTCTATCTCGGTATCGATATTAATGGGAATATTACCTTGGGTATGGTAGTTAGAGTCGTGCGTAAATATTTATAAGGTTAGGTTAGAATTACTAGCCTTGGTAAGCATATATCTTTGGTTGAACCAAACAAAATAAATCTATGTACTGTAAATTTTGTTGTACTCTTCCTATTCACTAGAGCTTGTTGTTCTGACCCCCTCCTCATTACAACCATTTAGGCTTTCTAGAGAAGGTATGGTTCTCATAGGTGTCTAAGTTTGGCTTTTGGTCATCGTTCCCTCTTATGCTCAGTATTGACTTGGTGACTCACTTTTATAAGGTAGTTACTCTAGTTAATAATAGTCTATCTTACTTTGTTTCCGCTGTGAGTTATTTTACCGTACTCTGACTATGCACATGCTCATTTATTTGCAGGTACCAGATTTACACACTCTATGCTTGGATGTGTTCGAGTTTCAATTTTTGTCGAAATTTGGGCTCAGAGAAGTGTGGGATGTTGCAATCCTATGGTTTATATTAGCACTGAGTAAACCATCGAGAGGTATTAAGTGACCACTAGGTCCGCCTAGGGTCTTAAGTGATCAAGAGGATCCACACTGAACTATCATTTGATATTGAGGTCTTAAGTGGCAAAATATATATACATTAATAACTAAACTTCGTATGATGAGTGAATAGTTGAGATCCCACCTCTTAGTTTTTGTACTTGGTTGAATGATGGTTTAAAGGCTTCACAAACATATGCGTAAATGTTTTATCTCGATATCATTGTCATTGGGAAAAATACCTCGGGTATGTTAGTTAGAGTCGTACGTAAATGTTTATATTGTTAAGTTAGAACTACTAGCCTTGGTAGGCACATGTCTTCGGTTGAACCAAACGGGATACATCTACGTATTATAAACTGTGTTGTGCTCTTCTTATTCACCCGAACATATTGTTCTGACCCCTCCTCATTACAATCTCCCAGGTTTTCTTGAGAGGGTCTGGTTCTTATAGGTGTCTAAGTTTGGTTTCGGTTCTCGTTTTCTCTCATGCTTGGTATTGACATGGTGACTCACTCTTATAAGGAAGTTACCTGAGTTAATACTAGTCTACCCTGTTTTGTTTTCGCTATGAGTTATTTTTATCGTACTTTGATTATGCTCATGCTCCTTTATTTGCAGGTATCAGATTTACATGCTCCATGCTCGAATGGGTTTGAGCTTTGATTTTTGTCGAAATTTGGACTCATACAAGTGTAGGGTGTTACACGGTAGCTCATACTCACACTCAAAATGGTCTGGCAGAATCATTAATTAAGCTTTTGTAACTTATTGCAAGATCATTGCTCATGTAATCAAAGCTACCTATTTTAGCTTGTGGACATGCAATTTTGCAAGGATCGAAATTGATTTATATTAGACCAACGGCTTATCATCAATTTTCAGCATCACGGCTTTTAACTTGATCCCAACCAAATATTTGACATCTACCAAAATTCGATTGTGTTGTGCATGTTCCCATTATTCCCCACTAACCTCGATAATTCTTTATCTTGAACTTCTTACAGGTGATGTCTTTATTACAAGATTTCCAGTTTGATTACTCAATTTTCCCGCCGTTAAGGGGAGAAAAGACCTTTTCGATTGAATGGCTTGAATTATCATGGAATAATCGATCAATATCATTTGGATCCATGTACCAAATATTATCGATATGAGGTACAAACAATTTTGCATATTCGGAATATTGCAAATCAAATGCTAAATGCATTTAATGATGGTGCAAAAATGACTAAATCTTACATTCTAGTAGCAAATGCACCAGCTAAAATTGAAATCCCTGAAGGACCAATAACAAGAGTTGAATCCAAAGCTAGACAAAAATGCGAAAGAGAGATAGGTTCAAAAGACTTGGCGCCTAGAAAAAGAAAGTCTAACGAAAAATCATCAATTAACAAACTACCGAAGAGATTATAAATGATCCAAAGGATAACTCAAATGAAAATTCCAATTCTCCTAAAATAAATGGAGGAACTATTATCCCAGAAGAAATAGAAGCTTCCAAAAATAAAATGGTACCTAATAATAATGAGATCTCGATATTTTATATGAATTACAGAGAAATGTGGGATCGACGTAAAGTAATAATTGATGATGTATTCTCATCCGTAAAAGCAACTAAAATTACCAGAAGTCATTACTTTAATGAGAATAATGATAATGAACCAACTAGCATAAATGAATGTCAAAAAAGACATGGTCGACCAAAATGAAAAGATTATTCAGGCTAAGCTAGATTCACCTAAAAAATATGTAGTGTTTGGATCAATAAAGAAAACTTCAGGAGATGTTGAATCAGTTGGATATAAATGGATATTCCTTAGTAAGTGAAATGATAAGAACAAAGTTGTGAGATACAAGACACGACTTGTTGTGTAAGGTTTTCTGCAGAGACCAGGTTTTGACTTTAAAGAAACATACTCTCTTGCTATGGATTCCATAACATTTCAATATTTGATAGGCCTTGTAGTTTCTGAGAAGTTAGATATAAGATCAACTGATGTTGTGAAAGCTTATCTATACGGTGAATTGGATACCGATATTTATGTGAAAATCCCAGATGGATATAACTTGCCTAAGTAAAATTTTAGCCGACGTACTCATTAAAATTGAGACGATCACCCTATTGTCTGAAACAATCGGGAGAATATGGTATAACTATCTAGGTGCATATTTAATAGAAGCTGGATATAAAATAATCTCATTTATTCGTGTGTCTTTAGAAAGAAATCGGTAAAGGGATTTGTTATTTTAGCGGTATATGTTGATTATTTAAATTTGACTGGACCTTCTAAACAGACTGGTGAAACAATAAATTATTTGAAAAAGGAATTTGAAATGAAAGATCTTGACAAAAGTAAATGCCGTCTTCGTCTACAGATCGAGCTGGTATAAATAACATACTAGTCCATCAGTCAAACTACATTAAGAATATTCTAAAGAGTTTTCAAGTGGATAAAGTGTATCCACTTAGTATATCTATGGTTGCCAGATCATTAGATATTAAAGAGGACCCTTATCACCCGTAAGAAGATGATGAAAATATACTTGGTCCTAAAGTACTGTATCTCAGTGATATTAGTGTATTATTAAACTTAGCCTAATGCACAAGACCAGATATTCTCAATCAATCTTCTAGCAAGATACAGTTCTACACCAACTAAAAGACACTGGAATAACATAAAACATATCATGAGATATCTACGTGAAACAACAGATTTAGGCTTATTTTATTCTAACATAGAAAATAATCTAATTCCAATTAGCTATGCTGACCTAATCGACATAAAAGCAAGATCATAAATTGGGTATGTGTTTATTAACAGCAATGCAATTATTTCATGGCGATCTACAAAGAAAACATTTTTAGCACAACATCCAATCATTATAAAATACTAGCACTACATGAAGTAAATCGAGAATGTATTTGGTTAAGATCATTGATTAAACATATTCATAGTATATGTCAATTTCACTCAACTACAAAATGATCAACTATTATTTTTGAAGACAACATAGATTGCATAGCTCAGATTCAAGCATATTATATCAAGGGCGATAAAACGAAACACATTTCTTCTAAATTCTTCTTTACATATGAACTACAAAAGTAAAATAAGATAGAGGTGAACAAATCTAGTCTTAAGAAAATCCGACATATCTATTCATGAAGGTACTTCCAAAATCAACATTTCAGAAGACAATTTATAAAACTGGCATGCGTCGCTTTTATCACCAAACTATTTGAATAATGCATTATGAATCAGGAGATGCATGCAAAATTGTGCTATATTACTTTTTTCTTCTCTAATATTTTTTCCACTAGGTTTTTGTTAGTAAAGTTTTTAATGATGCATTATCTTCATTTAGAAGCATTAACCCTCATTGTGACATTGTAAAATATGCTATCTAAAAATGGAATAAAATTATATCTTTTTCCTTATTTATATTTTTTCCTATAGGATTTTTCATTAAAAAAACTTTTAATACGGTAATTAATCTTATCATCATTGCAAATGCATATTCAATGGAAAGTATTGTAATATACTGAAATATTAAGGGTGAATACGCTTAATATGAGGGGCATTATTGTAGTTATTAGGATAACTGTAGTCTATATATAAAGAGCTCATATGCATTGTAAAGATATCTGAATTAATGGACATATATTCTCCCCTTTAATTTTTCTGCTTTTATCTTATTTTATAACATAAAAGCTTATTGTTGTTTAGAAAAAGAAAAACCAATTCTTCTGGCCTTTCAAATATTCATTCTGCTAGACAAGCCCTAAAAAAAACAATACAAAACCAAATAAAGTTGACTTGATACCACTAAGCAAAACGATTCAGTTCATGTTTTCCGGATACCTAACCCCCCCCCCCCCCCCCCCCCCCGAGGCCCCCTTTTCCCTGTTTACGTTGTTGCCCTTCAATTTTCGTTGATTTAGCATCTCCAAATCTAAGCCTGACCAGTGGATCAAATGACAAATTCCCAGCTCCTGCTTCATTATATTTAATTTACACTAGTTAATTTTGTGCTACATTAGGTTTCGATAGCAGCACGTAAAAATGATTTTTTTCTTCTTATATTCAACAATACTTTTATTTTTGGAATTCATGTCTAACCAACCCCAACTTGTTTGAGATTTATGGTTTATTGTTGTTGTATATTCAACAATACAAATGTAGTTTTATTTTCCATAAGCTTGTCATTAATCATACGATTAATGGTTGAGTACTAGACTTTATTCTATTCTTTCAGTGCGTAACAGCAGAACAATGCAACTACTTTGCACATACAACTAGATCCAGAATCGGGCTGGGTTGACCCAAGTCCAATAAGAGTAATCCGAATCCAAACCAGTAAAAAGAATACAAACCCAGCATCCAAGTCCGAACCTATAAATAATTTCAAACCCAATAACCAAGTCGGACCGGTGGAAGTTTACAAATCCACCTAGCAATAGACATGCTAAACTCATAATATTTATGTTAAAAATCATACTTGTAATTTATGCTTTTCATTTTTTTGAAGAAATTGAATACTTATATATATACAAGTTTAGTAGTAGTATCATACTACCATGACAGAGACCTGATCGAATCGAACTCATGTCATCTTGCATCACGTTATGTTCCAACGTTTTAAACAAGGTACCTGATCCAAAGCAAAAATCCAACCAGTATTACCAGAGATGAACTTGCATAATACCAGAGATGAACTTGCATAATAAACACGGAGGAACCAAGAAGGCATGTAAATCACAAAATAAGACTTAAATTGTACCCTATTCCAGTTTTTTTATGCAAACTAAACACATAACTCTAAGGACCAACTGACCAAACCAAATTGACGAGAAAATAAACCCTCTGACTACACAAAGGTGCGTACCACCTAAATCCCTACCCATCCATACTAAAACCAAAAATATTCCTACACCCAAATGGAAACCCTGCCTGATATATACAGTTATCATAAATATGTTGCAATTCCGTGTTCATGATTTATGAACCCTTTACCTCCCTATACCCTATTTTGTACCCTATAAGAGAAGTCGTTTATTATCCTGTTTGAAGAAAGACAGTCTTCAGAGTCAGCGGTAGGGGGATCTAATAGGATGTCCCTTCCTACTTCTAACTCTTCTCGAGGGAACTCTATTCCCAGTTCCTTCAACCATTTGATGGTTACTACCATCTCTGGCTAACACGGATGGCTGAGATGGAGAGGGTGTAGGAGTAGACGGATGTGATCCACCATTTTGATCGTGAGGTATTACTTCAAGGTCACTGGTTTGAGGTGATGCGTCCTTCGAAACCTGCACAAGAATTTAATCTTATGTTAGCCATCTTTCATACTTAGCTTACTCCCTAAAGCGTCGCTATCAAACATCTTAAAAATCTTATGACTTGAATTTTGTTTTGAAATGAAAGTCTTCCAATTCCATTCTGATTCCATTCTGTTTTGAAATGAAAGTCTTCCAATTCCATTCTGATTCGCAAATTTTGATTAAAATTTATCTAGGGATACAGAGACCAAATCCCATTGGCTTCAATTAATCATGTTCAGTAAAAATTACAATTGAGAAAAATTATTCAATCCATGTTCAAACTTCAAAAAATCTAGGTAATTGTTTGAAACTGAAATATTAAAATTATTTTAAACACGAATTAAACAAGATATGATACTTAAAATTTTACAACTTAAAATCTGCATATGCGCAATTTCTTGGAAAGTAAATGTAGTTAGTTTACCTTGCAGTAAATAGAACAGTAGTGATTTGGAACAGAAATGGTGCAATTGCATGTCTTACAAGGAGTGGAACTCGAAGGAATATCCGATATCTCAGGCTGTTTTCGAGGTTTTAGAAGTAGGACTTGTGCATATGCACGTCCACGTGCACTTTGCCATGTATATGTCTGCATTCAGTTAAGAACACTTAAAATAAATACTGAGTTACTGTTGGATCGAAGTAATGCAAGCAAAGTACGAAGTAGAAACTGGATTATCACTGGCACATCCCTTCAAATTCAAATAAACAGAGTACTTATTAGAAAAATACATCGACGTGACACCCACTTCCAAAAAGAATTTATCAATTTATAGATTAGCCACTTTAAAAGTGAGCAAGTGTGCTAAAGATGACAGTAAAAAAATGGACCACTGTAAATAGTTTAAAAAGAGCTCATCCCTGTTATTGGTTTTGAACGTGGACTATATGGTAATAATACAAAGTACGAAAATTATACAACAAGAATTAGAAAGAAAGATAACCTGAATATTGGAGCAATCAATGAACTTCTGCAGACGCCGAACCTTAACTGCAGCTTGATTAACATACGGCACAATGTGGATCATCCTATGGCGCTTATGTTCAACCTCTTCACTAACACAATGCATGCACATTATCATGTCACATTTCACACAGTACCGATTAAGCTCGCAATTACTCATCTCTAAATGCATCTCACAGGCTCCCAGAAACTTTCTTCTCAGCAGTAAATCTACAGGAAACCCATCATTCTCATTACCCAAAGATATTGTCTTCACCCAATACTTCGCACTAAGCAACAACTGAGTCTCCACAGGCCTAATCAAACAAATGCACTTGCACAAAGTTTGCAAATTTTTCTTCTCCTGATCTACAACATCATCAGCTTCATGTCTTTCTTCGATTTTAATATCATCAACCACATCCTTGCTGAAATCATCGATGGGAGGCTCAGTGATGCTGAACTCCAGGTGTCTGCTGCTAGTCAATCTATGGACCAAATAGCCATTGACTATGGTATTGTCCATCGATTTAAGTACGAAGTCGATCAAGCCTGTATCCCCAATAGTCAGCCTAGCAGCATCACGTACTTCCTGACGAGTCATTTTGCTGCCACGAACAGCAAGAGTATCAACTACGACTTCAGCTGCACTTAGAAGTCTACTGACAGGCCATCTGCAATCTAGACTAGCAGCAACTGAAGCAAAGTTATGGCATTTTCTTCCATTAGCAGTTTTTTGCTTCTTAGGTCGTACAGTTAAAGTTGGGGGTGGTAATTGTTTGCTGTTGAGGTCCATCAGGAAGCGGAGGAGGTCACGGACTGTGTTCATGCGCTTCAACTTGCTGTATTTACTGATTATGTTGTCAACATCATTTCTGTGCTCTTCAGGAACTTCATTTAGAAGAGAGATGAGAGTAAGAGATGATAGGTTTGCTACAGCTAGCTTGTAAGATTGTGTATCGATGTCATAGATATGGGAATATAAGTAGTATTCCCAGCGGGAGAACCAAGAGGTTCCATGAGCTACACCGTAGAGCAGGCGTAGGTCTACTGAATATTTTGTTGATACATCTTCCACACTCACCTCCCTAGATCAAGGTTAATGAGAAAGTCTAATCATTGAATGCTATGCCATTGCTTTTTCAGAATAGACCAAGTATAATCATTAAGACATTAAGATTATGTTTTCCGAATAATAGAAAGTCGGTGCATATTTGCAACCAAACTGTTCTACTGATTCAGTATGTTTGCACTGAAGTCATCGTCAAGAAATTCAACAATGTTAATAAACAGATAAAAGGACAAATTGACACTATTAATCCCAAGTTTTACTGTTTTCCCATATTAATCCAGAGTTTAGATTCTTTTTAGTTAATCCCAAGTATTGGGCGTATCTTCCCATGCTGATCCCATTAACATATTAACTTGCTATAGCATGTTTCAGGTTTTAACTTTCCCAGGAACAGCTCGCATGTACTGTTGAACCGGATAAGGCGCGTCTTTGCTTCAACTGCGACGCCAAACTGCATAGTGCCAACTTCCTAGTCGCGCAGCACAGCCGAACACTCCTATGCTGTAGCTGTCAGGATCCGACGCCCTGGAAGGCGAACGACGACCGTTCGAATCTCAAAGTGGACGGCAAGGAAGAGGA
The DNA here is from genome assembly GCA_030737875.1 of Allium sativum. Taxonomy (NCBI): domain Eukaryota; kingdom Viridiplantae; phylum Streptophyta; class Magnoliopsida; order Asparagales; family Amaryllidaceae; genus Allium; species Allium sativum. The sequence goes on from CM060912.1 coordinate 159,998,931, forward strand.
CGATTACGAGGATGATGACGAAAGTGAAGACGAAGGACAGGAGCAGGTGGTTCCGGGAGTGGAAGAGGGAGAATCGCTGGATGTGATAAGATGTGAAGGTACACATTGGTTGCGTTCTCTGCAGACCAAGCTGCCATTAATGGACTGCAGAGGAGGAGTTCCCATTTCCTTTTCGAAGAGCCACCACTGGTGATTCTATAAACGTGCTCTTCGCCGGTACACTCATCGACTCTCACCACCCACTGACTTTGGCTTTTTCTAATGGCAGCCACTTCCTTAACACTACATATTCTGATCCCACCCCCGATCGGTAATAGGTTATTGCCATTGCTCCTAAACACCCTTCCTCCGCATTTGAACGCATTCCTACCGACCACGGCGCCACTGTACTTTGGCATTCCAGCTAAGAGCATCTCGTGGCATTCCAGCTAGCAGTCCACGAGCACAAAGTCGGCGCCGCTGTACTCTGTCTTCAGTAATGAAATGCGTCGACAATTACGAACTCGACGACACCGTTTGAGTTGGGAAACGATCGGATCGAAGATTCCAGATTGGTTTGGTTGGGTAAGATGCAAACAACTTTTCCGTTTGTTTGCTGCACGGCGGCAACCAGAGCTAGCGTGGTTGGACCTGCGGCGTTGGTTTAGACTTTGACGAAGAGGAGGAAGAAATGAATTCACGTTTGATTTGGAAAAGTTAAAACCTGAAACAGACTATAGCAAGTTAACAGGTTAATGAGACCAATATGGGAAGAGAACCTCAATACTTGGGATTAACTAAAAATAATCCAAACTCTGGATTAATATGTGAAGACACGTGAAACTTGGGATTAATCGTGTCAGTTTGTCCCAAATAAAAGCTAAGTAGTTATTGATATATATATATATATATATATATATATATATATATATATATATATATATATTGCAGTAAGTGCTTGGCTGTTCTAACTAAATTTAATTTTTATCGAGAAACCAAACAAGTACAAATCAATGGAGGGAATCTTACTAGTTAATTAAACATGAAACAAGAGGATTTTGGAATAAATTTAATATCAAAATTTATACTCAATTCAAGTTCATAATTGATGCATTCACCAAGGATGTAAAATTACCTCCTACAAATGATATGTTCAAAGTTCGAGAAGAAAATTCCAGGTGACTTACATCACAAAGGAAGACATTAACGATGAATTGTTGATTAAGCTATTTGTGCAGCAAACACTGTTTATTGATTATTTTTTCAATGTTCGAAATTAGCTTTTTATTTTATAAACTTCATGCAAAATCCACTGACATATCCCACAATAAAATAAAAGCACAACATAGACAAAATAACATAGATAAGCAGTTGACTTTGATGCAAGTCCATAAGACTGATTAACAAACCTCACACGCAGTGAAGTGCATAGATGGTCCCACATATCCATGAGTTTGTGACCAGAGATAAATTTAGAACCGCCTTCACGTCCATTTATAAGGAGGAGATGACCAAAGCCACTGGAATGAATCAAACCATGAAGTAGATGTCTTGTGCTATTTAATGCACCGGAATTGAGTGACCCGGCCTCCCACTCATCGTCCATTGGAATAATTATGTGGTATTTTTTCTCTGAAACGAATTGGTGATTCCACCCTGTTATAATATCAATAATAGTGAGAAAATTGAAGTCCATAAATCATTTAGCATTGTGAATAACATGCACACAGGAAGTACCCCATATACAATGCTTGGTAATACCAATACCACAGGTTGCACCATATGAAACATACTATACGTTGAAATGAAATTTATATATGTCAGCGGTTCTGAATAATGCCAAAAAGACTTCGAATTTTGAAACCAAAGGTTTCAGGTACAGTGTTTTATACAACTTACTTGAACTTGAATACATCAACCGCTACTGTATTAGTACACAAAACATAGTATGCGCTTATGCCAAAATGTTATGATACCCAAAATAGTGCTTTCAGGTGAATTATGCGGCTGATGTGGCCTCTTTTCATTTGTTTGTGACAGCAGCTTATGGGTATTTGGAAAGTAAATTTACACAAGTACCCCATGAATTGCGTGAAAAGGGTAACTTTCGGATGTTTAGGGTTTTTATTTTCTTCGGGTAATGTAGCGGTATTCGAGCTTATGCAATTATTGCTATATGAACTTGCCATAATCCTCATGCAAAAACAAAAAGTGCACGACACCTAAAATGTTCACTAACTCTGCGAGCATTTGCAAGTTCTTAGTTAGACTAAACACTGTTCTGACAGTAATATGTAAGTAGTATAAAGTAACAAAGCACCAAAACATACAAAAACATGATTTGATCAAATAACAAAATGGTGATCCAAATGACATAAATGTACCACCCTAGAAAACATGCACATAGCATGCTACATAGAAAATTGCTTGAATACATTTGGACCACTACTATATATCCAAAGAAATTAGATATCTTTCTTGCCCTGCATATAAGATTTTTTTTTTAAAACAAAAAAAAAACAAAAAAACAAAAAAAAAAAAAAAAAAAAAAAAAAGATATTAACACAATCAACATACTTTATGGAAAGTTGTTAACTGGCAAGGTAAAATAGTTAAGGACAAGAGTCAAAACATAGTTTGGTTGTCTCTGTTAACACATACCAGAATGTTGAATCAAATAACCCAGCATTAAATCATGGTCTCCTTATGGGATGGTTAAACTGAAAAGGAACGTTTCATGCCATTCGAAACCATTATTAAGTGGCTTAATACTCCCTCAATTAGCAACCATAATAACTGAAATAGGAACAGTTTCTATGCTGAAAATAAATCCTATTTAATCAATCACTGTATATTCCAAAAGACTTATAACTGAAATACATTTACATTCTTTGTATTTCAGTTTCTGATCCCTAAAATTCTATCCCAAATAAATTACGACGATGCCAAAAAATAAACTTTTTTTTCTCTTTACCATGGCATCGACAATAATCACAAGAGGATTTATCTGGACCAATCACACTCTCCTCAACAACAAAAAGAGGAATTACGATGCCGGAGTCCTCATCAGAAAGCTCAAAACGCCACGTAGGCATTCCCATGGTATCTGACTTGTCCACAACGGCGAATTTCGTTATGAAACGATGCACGTTTGCTTGAAACTCTCCAGCAAATCCAGAAGCTGAGCCGTGCATCATAAAGGTGTAGAGATCGCGAGTCCTAGAACCACCGTAGACGCTACGGCGACGACGCTTTTTCGATGATCCATTGTTTTCTGGTGTGTCATCTGTCATTATCGCCAGCGATCACCGCCGGACGATCCCGATCTTAGTTATGTATTTAGGGTTCTGGGTTTTAAGTTCTGACCGATTAAATAATTGGAAATTGCAGATGTAAAATGGGTCATACGGGATATTTATTTGCAGGCAAGAGCAGCGGAATATTTGACTATTTATTTCTGTGGGCCGCGTCGGAAATATATATTATTTAAATTTTATCTAATATCAGATTTGAACGTTTTCCCCGTTGATCTCACTTTTTTACTTGATTTCCTTCAATGAAATCTTCAATGAAATCAAATAAAAAGGTGAAATCAAACCGGAAAAACATTCAAATTTGGTATTAAATCAAATTTAATAGTATATCCCCTCTGCTCCGACCCATAGAAATAACCAGCCAAATATTTTGCTTGATCTTGCGTACTAATAAAATTTATTTAGGTAGACGTTTTGAGTAAAATCTATGAATTATTTTGTTTTTAATTTACAAAGTGCAATAAAACAAAAACAAGACGAAAGCATAGTGTATGAGGTGAAAAAAAGTTCCACGTTAAGAAAACGAATCTTTAATTTGGTTGTGTTTTCAAAATACTGAGGTATGAACTATAAGCAAATTAAAATTCAGAAATAGATATAACCAGTAAGTGAACGCAACTGATATAAATTAGTTCAAGTGAATTATATCTTATATTTACTAATTAATGAACAACATTTAATGCAATTGAATAAATATATAGCTCAGCTATAAAATGCACACAAAAATATTAAATACATCTAAATATCATAAGAAAAACAAATTCTAGACATAGAACAACAACTTTTATTGTATAAAAGAAACCTGAAAGAAAATGTGGTCAATTTAGAATGATAATAAATTATACTAGATTAAATGATAATATCATGACGATGTATATTGTATACCAATGCGTGTGTGTCAAAAAGAATTACCAGATATCACCGTGTAAACTTTCTCAAAATTGAATGGTATTAAATTGAGATATATATCTAATTATGGTTTAAGGTTAGTTTATATTGACCATACTCTTTTTTTACCCAGAATGTTCGTTAATAAACATATTTTGCATTCATAATAGAATTGTTTAGGTAGACACTTAATTAGCAAAAGGGAAATTTTATTTACATCCACATATCCTATTAGTTAATCCACCATAGATATTAGGAATACTACCTATTTTTATGGTGCGTATAATTAATTTAATTTGATTAGTTCATTCACGATACTTATACCATCTTCTCATGGGTTGTCTTATCATCTTCTCACGAGTTCTCATTGTTTCTTTCTCACGATTCGGAAATGGAAAAATGAACTTTTTTTTGTCCTAACTAAAATATGTCTCAGCATTTAATTACTGATCTCGGCATCTAAAATATGTCTCTTTTGGTCATTTGACAACAAAAATAGTATAAAAACACTTTTGTGGTACTTTAGAAGAACATGCTCACCAATACTGGCCTTCTACGACGATTTAGTTCGACATCGTTTCATGTTGAAATCCTTCGCAAGATTGAATAATTTATATGCATTTTCATTACACATTTACATGATACAAAGCTTTACTCGTTCATTTTTGATCCAAAAGTTGTGGTTATTAGCGTTATATGCAGAAAATATACGTTGTGCGTGGATAAACTAATCAAATTTTAAAATTTATACAAACCATAAAAATAAGTGGAAATCCTATAATTTATGGTGGATTAACTGATAGAAACGGTGAATACAAATAAAATTTGCCTTAGCAAAATGTGTACTTCAAAAGTCCAGCAAATACACAATAAAAATAAAACAGGTAATCAAACCAATTTTAAACAAATTGATCTTTAATTTAGCTATTAATTTCATAAGCTTAGTATGTTAATCATATGCAGATTAAAATTTAAAAATGAACCAAATCTAACCAGAATATGAATAAGATTCAGAAATTAAGGCAAAAGAAGCAATGCTATAATATATGTGAATTGATGTCCAATATTCAGTGAATAAATATATAATTTTTTTAAAATCATAATCATATTTGTCTGCCCAAATAACCTGTGTTCTAATGCATGAACTTCTCTTAGTTAACATTTCTTTTTAATGTACATCCAAATGGCAGTGTACATTACTACATTCACAATTACACAGGGCTATATAGAATTTCATTCTAGGCCCATATAATATTGAATAATGCCACATCTTATAATATGCAACCTTATCTCCATGCTAAAACACAACACGAACCATACGCTTACCAAATGCTCATGATTCAATCTACCATTTCCAAACCAATCAACCAATGTCTATCTTTTCCAGTCATCTATCCAAGCAAACAAAATGCACCAAAGAAGAATTTATTTTCCTTTCGCAAATTTCCAGAAATAAACAAAATAAGAAAAGCATCATGCAGTGCAAGGCGAAGAGTGAGATATGAAGAGGAAGACGACGAAGAAGAAGAGTACGGGCACAATGAAGAGATTTCAATGCTCGAACATTACAGCGAGTCTGTTCGATCCATAGCATTGTTAGTTAGAGCAATGGTTAAGGGGGAGGAGGAAGAAGTTCTCATTTTCAGAGTACAGTGCACTTTGTTCCTTCTCTCTTTTATTTTCTCTGAACATTTTACGATGTATCGGTTAGCTATTTGAATTACGAATTTGTCCAAGTGAAATTTCACCATGAATTATACAAGTATGGCCAGTTAAAGCTACAGTTAAAAGAAGAAGTAGTGTTATATGTATATAATGTGTGTGCTCATTCTTTTTCCATCTTTTAGTAACAAATATGCGTGTTTTTTTTTTTTTTTTTTTTCCCTTTTTTCTCTGTGTTTTAGAAGCTGTATGCTGAATTTTTACTTACAGCGTCAGTTTTTTTTTTTTTTTTTTTTTTTTTTTTTTGTTGAATTTTGAACTTATAATGTCTGATTAGAGTTGAATTTTATTGTAGGGTTTCTCATCTTGTTTGAGTTCAAGAACTGCAACTGATCCATCAAGGAGTGTTCTTCCTGCAAATGCTGTCATTACTTACATTGATGTGGTTAAGGGGCCCCTTGATCCATCTGACATTGAATATCTGGAAAGGGATTTAACATGGGAAACATTCAAGAGTCGTCTTAGGACCAAGAATGTTTAAAAGAACCCCGGTTTGAGGATGTGTAATCTGAACCATTTGTTGCAGTTGTTCCCCACGCTAAAGGGTTGAACCAAGTCAAATTCTTAGTCTTATTTTAAAGATAATTTCTAGTGGAAAAGTTAAAGTTTCTTTCTCTTCAAATGCATAGGCTTTAACCATTCTCTGATTCTCAAGTAAAAATAAAGTGGAAAAAGGAAATTACTCTAAAAAAAAATTTTCTAGTTTGTAACCTCTCCTGTACAAATTTATTAATCAAAGAAAATTTTGAGTTCAATTTTACTATCGCTATTGAATGTATAATTGTTCGTATCAACGGGTTTATAGTCCCATAATCAGTGACTATATATATCGATTTATAAAAATCACATTAATAGTTTGCTGGAAACTAGTGTACAACGTCGCTTTCTTCAAGACGTTTCGGCAATCTGCTCAATGTTGCAAAGCAGTTCGTACCTTTCGTCGCCGCCTCTAGTATAAAACAACATCTTCTTCAATATATCAATTCGCTTACACAAACAAATTGAGCCTGATTTGCACTCAAATATATATATATATATATATATATATATATATATATATATATATATATATATATATATATGTACACACACACACACACACACACACACACACACATATGCACACACACCGCTTTTTCCTTTTTTTTTCTTTTAATGAAAATTTTTCAATGAAGATAAGAAGGTTTTTTAGAACAGAGGAAGATGAAAGTATCGTCCTATAATTTTTTTTCTTTGTCTATTCCATTTCTCATATAGACAGAATGCAAAAAATGTAACATTCGTCATATTAGTGGGAGGAAAGTTGGATCACAATTAATATCATAATAAATAAAAGAAACGATCAAAAAACAGCAATTTATAATGTGTAAATTGTATACATTTCAAAACTGATGAATGTTAATAAGTTTTAACTTATTATCATTCATAACAATATTTTAATACCATTTGTTTTTGTAACAGCTCGATAAAAAGTCACATGAATATATGACTGTTGTGCGAGTGTAACCGCTCAATCACAATAATGGCTATATATATATATATATATATATATACATATATATATATATATATATATATATAGCTCCAGTCACAAGGAGCAAAACCACTAAAAATAATGTTGATTCTCTGCTGGAACGTAAGAGGTCTTAACAACGATACTCGTCAGTTAGACCTCTACAACTTTAGGGATAAGTATAAGCCCTCTATCATTGCTGTTTTAGAGAATAATTTACGCAAGAAAACTTGGATTATTTCAAACTAAGCATTAACATGTGGGATCTTTGTCATAATCTAAGTTCATCCTTAAAAGGTCGCATTGTGATTTTTTGGGACATGTCTTGCTGGAAGTGTTTGAATGTGAATTACGACGACCAACAAGTTACAATATAAGCAAACAATGTTGGTGGTCTAAAGTTATATATAACTTTTGTATATGCAAGTAATCTAGCTATTGAGCGTACTAAATTGTGGGAGACCATCATTAAAAATTCGAAGGTTATACAATCCCCATGGTTGGTACTTGGTGATTTTAACGCAGTGTTAAGAACTTGTGAAAAGAAAGGTGGACTTACTCTCAAGCTTTCCCAAGTTTCTAAGTTCAACGGCTGTGTATTGGCAAGCGGATTATCATAATTACCCCACACTGGCCTGCAGTACACATGGAGGAGTGGTGAGGCTAAGAAAATATCATCAAGACTTGATTGAGCAGTGGCCAATGCAAATTTATTAAACCAGATCACCAGTCTCAATGCTTCAGTCTTAGCCTTCTCCACCAGTGACCACTCACCACTGTTAATTCAATTCAATGATGTTCAAAGCCCAAGGGGTAAACCATTCATATATGCCAATCACTGGTATTTGCTTCAAAGATATCAATGTAACGACCCAGGGATTTTCGGCCTCGGAAATCGACATAAATACCTTTACCGTAACTCATGCCGACCTTCCAAACACCGAAAACACTGGAACGTTATTAGAAAGAATTTAGAGGGTGAGATAAGAAAGAAAGAAATATTAGAATAGAAGAAGAAGAAGAAGAAGAAACAACAAAACACAAAATCAGAGTCTCACATCACAACGGAGCAAAATATAATACAGAAATAAAAACTTTATTGAGAGCTTTAAATTAAAACTTACAATATTAAAGTACACTAACACCATTGGACATTTATAATAATCTTTCCCATATACAACACATAGCGGAATAGTAGTTATGTAATATCATACGTCTGAACACCTCCAGCTCGTCTCTGGACTTCGCAGCATCCGATAACTTGAACCTGTACACCCCGGGCTAACCCAAGCATTTACAAAACACCAGGACAGTATGGTGAACCAGAGTGAGATAAACTCGCACAGTATTAAGGTATCACACAACTTGATTTTAAAGTCAAAATCCTTTAGAAAGAAAAGGATAATCGTAAGACCAAATCCACACATAAATACGGACGGTTTTTACCTTACGATAACCCAAACCAGTTTTGAAATCAATAGCATGTTCTGATATTATAATAATGTCTAAATACAAGTAAATAGCAATCTAGTGGAACGCTTGCATCTCACGCTCCATATATATAGTACACAATCAAAACCACGGGAACTTATTGGATATTGGATTCCGACTATGACAAGGTATGGGACCACCTGCCGATAGTGTATCTCTAGAGGCAAATACACTGGGTTCAACAAGAACGTCTTGCAACCCGGCCATCACATGACCGACCACTCATTTCGCTTGAGTGTATCGAATGTATATCACCAACGGTTGGGAGCTACCCACCGTTTCCCGAAAAGGGACAACATCGAAATAGATTAAAGGATGAAATGGAATTTCTCTAGATATGTGATTATACACCCTAATGGGAGCGACCCATATAGTCATGTTGCCTGACCGATTTTTGTCATTCCCGGTTGTTGAGGCTTAAGGTTTAAATTAAATCTTGGAACACATGGTCACCATTCACTTTGAATGCGACATCATCAGATCCGTCAAGTCACTAATTGACGTCCACAAATATACTCTGGGTATAAAAGAAGTGCCCCTCTTTACCACCACTCGGTATATTTGTAAAAATCAACGTACGTGGTTTCAGGAAATACTCTGTCAGACATTCGTCCATACAAGTCATCCAGGAACAGGATGAACCGAAGGTACTCTCCTACTGCATCCAATATAGGAATCACCCCATGGATCAGTAGCGAGAAGTCCTTGCAACCCGTAGATTCCAACCACGACAGAACCACAGTTTATCTGTGGCCGCTAAACCAGAGATTATTAGCAGTTCTTCCGTTTATGCAATTCTACGGTCTTCAATGCTCCATCTCAATCATCTTCTGATATCTTCACGTATTTGTTGGTCGGAATGGTTTTCGAATATAAATTCGATCTCGGTCTTTCCGTACCAACAATCGTATTGGACAGATTTGATAGTCGGTGATTTAACTATCAAAATAAACAGTGTTTCAATCTTGACAATCCAGTGAGTTCACTGGTTCAGTATTCGGTCTCACTTGGCCTTTTAATTAAACAAATGTAAATTCAAAACCCTTAAATCTCTCGATATTAAAAATATAGTTTTCTCGCTTCTTATTTAACATAAGATTATTCTTTAACAAATTCTCTTTTCAATACTAGGAAATCCTATATCATATTCAGTTATCTATTTTCACATTCAAACATTTGCCACGTTATTTAACATAGGATTACTTGTAAAATGACATTACGAAATATAATCTATTTCATTTCTTGAAACAATACAAATGCTTATTCTGATAGAATAAAACTCAACTTTACGTTTCCTTCCAACTTGAAAATATCGTTATAATTTCACGCAACGCCTTTTATTCCTCTTTTACTTTGGAATCTTCAATATATATATATATATACCAAATTTTCGTTAAACGTTGCATTATTATTCCTTTAATGGGAATAATAAATTATTACTAACCCCTTTCACCATTACCAACTAATATCATCCTCAGATAATCCTGAAGTCATTCAAGTTGGGGTATTTTAAATACCTCTCAGACCTTAATCAACAATGTTCATATCTTAAGATAAATACCAGTTGTAATCCAAACCCGATACTTCATTACAATATCAATACAAATCTCATTTCACTAATTTATTCAAAATATGGTTTCATAAACCTTCTTACACTTTGAAAATCTCTTTCTCGGATATGCCCATTCTTTCTTAATTCAATAATTAAGTAACTTCTTTATAAAACATCCCTTTTAATCCGACCTCTTTAACCAAACTCGTTTATAATTCGGATTTGGTTATCAAATCCTACGACACAGTTCATTCACCAAATTCACCTTTACTAGTTCCTTTCAAATCCATTCAACCATTTCTCGCTTTGAAACTCTTATTCCAATTTTCCCCTTTTCTACTTGATCTCATTTTCAAGTAACGTTAATTTATAATTAACGCTTTTACCCTTTAAATCTCATTTACCTACTCTGGTTTATTATAAACTCTTTACCCTAAATTCCTTTAACTTAATCCAAATAATTAAGTAACATTTAAATTTAAGTTATCGTCTTCGCTTAAAATTCTCTTTATAACTTTGTTATAAAAAGTTCGGGTTTTAAATATAAAACCCATTCATAAACTCCTTTCACCATCCCATTAGATTCATTTCGACTTTGATTACCTTTTTAAATGAATTTCCATTAAAAGGTAATTTTCTAAATTTTTATTAATTAAAATAATAATTTATTTCAACCATTAACTACTTCAGTAGTTAATTTCTTTATTAACTAAAATAAATAGTAAATTCCTTTAGAAAAATCTTATTAAAGTTACAACACTATTCTTTAAACTATTTTTATTGCGTAAATTCGAAACAAACTAATTTAATAGTCGATTCCAGTAAAACGGTCAATTTTGTTAATTCAAAACTCGATTACCTCGTTAATCGATTCCAATTAGTTCTCACTTTAAATTAATTAATAATATAATTAATTTAAATAATTCCATTTAATTGTTTCTTTACAAAACATGAGTTTATAAATCTAATTAACATCAGAAGTTTCTTATAAAATCAATTTATAATTAATTATAAACTTAAATAATAAATATTAATTTCCTTTAAATAACTTTTATTCAAAATAATATATTCAAAATCTATACCCAGTTATAAAATAAATTTTTATAACTTCATCTCTATCGACTCACCTGACGGTGAATCAATATTTACAAAACGATTGATTTTGTAGGCCATATGTTGCCAAATACTCACTCCATATTGCCCATTGGTTTAAACCAGATAGATGTTGAATTTTCAGTCAACAATCCATAATTAAATAAATCACCCAAACAAGACAGTTCATATGTTGATAATATGAAATAAATAATATATATTGAGGAATCCGGTTGGATTCCTCCAACATGTTCTTCCCTGTATTCAAAACGGTTATCTCAAACCAGATCATTCAGTTTCATTTAATAAATAACGACTATTTTCATCAACTAATTCACAAATTATTCAAACAATTCGAACAATTAAACACGTTTATAAATAAATGTGACCAATAAGGTAAGTTACCTTTATTGGAACTAATTGTTAAAATAACGATTTGGTATTTCACTGAAATTAAACGACGGTTTAACTTCATCAGTTGAATCAACCAATAATTATATAACTAGTAAACAGTCAACCATCAGCAATCAGAGCACACAAAATAAACACCCAATTTATATAAAATATAAATGGGAAAAACTGAGTGAGTTTAACTCACCTTGATCTGATTTGTTAAAATGGCTTATTTCAGTTAAATTAAACGAGTGTTTAATTTGACTGAAAATCCCAGTTCATTCCAATTCCGTCCATTTGTTCCATAGCATAGATTCGTTGATATGATCTCAATGTATCTTGAATCGTCTGATTCTGATCATATACGAGCAAGATATAAATATCTTAAGTCAACAAAAATTTAATTATAATTTACCATCCTTAATTACTATTTTAAACTAATTACTTTTGAGCTAACCAGATTGGCAATTATCACTTGAATTTGTTCATTCGAGCATGCTTCGGTCGCGAAGATAACACTGTCACTTTGACTTGTGAACTGCACAAATTATAGTTATTGTTGTTACATAATTTAAATGTTATGTGATCATTTATAAATAAAAATATACTATTTTAACTATCAATTTAAATCCCTAATTATAATTTAAGTACACACAATTTCGTTTTGATTACTTTTGTTAAGAATTTCACGGCTGATTTACTTTCTGTTCTCGTTCCTCCTGTCTTTGTAAAACATTGCTAGACTCCCTGCATAGGTCCAAAATATAATTTAAGTCATTAATCTTCTAATAAATCATTTAATTACCTAATTTATTAATTCCAAGTACTCTGTTTTAAGGCTGATCAGTTCTTGTACCCTTTTTGTTACACGGCTTCAGCCATTCCTCAACATGTTACCTGTGTAAATTATTGATAATTTAATATTATAAAATCGTTAATTATATAATTTAGAACACAATTACGTTTTTACTTCTTGTTCAGGAAATTGGGACCGACCCCTCCCTTTTAACATTGCTTCGTGTTTGGATTTCTCTCCCAGGCTTCAGCACCAAAAACAACCCCGTCCACTTACAATAACCCATCACGCACCATTTCATCATCCTCTATAAGTCGCCCCCACGTTCGCCTGTACACTGATCTGAAACCATCGACGCAAATTCCTTCAGCTCCCTGACCCTCGACCCAAATCTCGCCTCCTCAGGTGCAGCGCTTTGGCTGCGATTTTTCCTCAACCGCTGCCACTTTTGTACCCTTTTTCGGTCAATACCGTATGCCAGAGATGATCTTATCCGGTCGTCTGGAAGTCCAAGGCGAGCTCTACGATTTGTCCGCTGAAAGTTCGTTGCATTGGTGATCGGATTAGTAATTAAACGAGGGGGAAAAGGGGTTGATTCAGGCCGTTGGTTATGTTAAGGGTGGCGGCGCTATTTTGTTAACCACGAGAATATGGTTTGACGCAAGGAGAGGGTTTTGGGGTATATATATAGTGTAGGGTTGGAAAATGAAATGTTAATATTTTATTTTAGCGAAACTTCACACTGAAGTAATTAGTAAAAACAACCACAAACGACTTCTGTTTTCCGATAAAAATGCTAATCCTAGCATAGAAAAATATTTCGGACCCAATGGGATAGGTTTCGTCGAAATTCGACGTTGTTTGAAAAAAATTCCTTTATAAAACCAGCGGAAAATACGCGTTTAAATTTTCCACAATCACTAAATAAATCCAATCAACTTGAAACTTTGAAATCCTACAATAATTAATCAATACGAACCCAACGGCACCAGTTTCTTCGCATTCAAAGACTGTTTTCCCGGTAGGCTATTTTTATACGCACCATAATGCCATTTTGGACACCAAATTAGCCGGTCTCCAAAAATAACAAACTATATATCTATCCTGACTATAATCGACGATACGAACTCAACGGAACTCGTTTTGTGGCTTAATTCGATCGTATGCTCAAGTTACACTCAAATATCTTTCTATTAAATTAAATTAAATTAAATTAATTATGCGCTATAGAAAATAACTGGGCGTTTATGGCTGCAGTGGTCACATAAAACATCGGTTTTCCACGCAATTCAACACTGTACAATAATTTAACGTTACAGTTCTAATGAAACTGATTTCGTCGAAAACGGAGTCCGTTTGCAAAATCCCTATTTTAAAGGTCTATATTTAAATAACGAATTCCATAGCGACTATTTCAAAATTTGATTTGTACATAACTAACAAACTATAATCCGAAATCTGGATTTTTCTCTTCTATATTAAAATTGCCATTAATACGGTTCCAACATTTCTCGTTTCACAGAAATCCGACTTATATCGGCTCCTGGATTCTCAATTGAAGTTCAAAACTCCATATTACGAACTACCGCGCGATTTCGAGCTCGTTTTATATTATAAATAAAATTAACATTAAAACTTTGTTTTAACGACGAATTCAATATTAAAATATATTAATATTCCAAATATAATATTTAAAATAATAAATTAAATAAAATATTTGCCTGCCAAAAATACGGGACGTTGCAATCAAACAACCACAGATTTCAGTCAAATTTCACTTTCTAGTGGCAACAACATGTTCAAACTTGTTATGCTACTAAAGAAATGCAAATTCAGACTAAAAGGGTGGAACAAAATAAGGCCAAAGGAGAATGATCATATTCAGAACCTTCAAGAACAGTTGGAAAGAACTCAAAACATGCTAGATGCAGACCCCATGAATGGAGGTTTAAATCATGATTATTTCGACATGCAGGCTCAATTGAAGGAAGCACTGGAGATAAAGTCGAAAGAAATCAAACAAAAAGCCAAAGAGAAGTGGTTGACACAAGTAGATGAGTACACAAAAAAATTACACTAAAATGCCTCAAAGGAAACATTATAATAACCTTCTTAACTGTTTGAATGAACAGGGGGACTCGATGAAACACATCCAACAGTTAGAAGACACAGCCTTTGCATATTACACTGAACTTTTTAACGGAGAGTACACTGATGACTTACCCAGCATTGAGTGTCGTAGGAAGCTCAACTCCACTAGAAGACTGAGGTTGGGTGGTGAGATCAGCATGGGGGAACTGAAGGCTGTTGTTTTCTCCATTTATGACGACTCTAGTCCAGGGCCTGATGGAGTGAGGGCAGCCTTCTTCAAACTGCACTGGGAAAACCTGAAAAATCACATGTTAATTGCTTTTCAAGAAGCACTTGACTCTGGTGAATTCATCAGAGAAATTAATCACACTTTCATTTCACTAATCCCTAAAGTTCAGAACCCATCCAGAATTGAAGACTACAAGCCTATTGCCTGTTGTAATGTTGTCTATAAAATTTTGAGTAAAATCATTTGTAAAAGGCTAAACAGTGTGCTACCAGCACTTGTCTCCCAATGTCAGAGTGCAATCATCAAAGGAAGGTGTATTTCAGAAAATTCTTTAATGGAACATGAACTAGTAAGAGAGTTTAACAAAAAAGGGGCTAATAAGATTTTCCATAAAATCGATTTGCCCAAGGCTTATGACAGGTTGAACAGGAAATTTATCACCCACATGCTTAAGGCAATGGGGATTCCTGAAAATCTTGTCAGCTTAATTGAATTCTGTCTAAACTCCCCTACATTTTCAATCATGATAAGTGGTGTGCCACATGGTTTCATTACTAGTACTCGGGGAATTAGACAAGGGGATCCATTGTCACCATACTTATTTGTAGTTGCAATGGAGTGGTTTACATTACAGATGGAGTTGGCAACTGAATATAAAAAGATCCTATCCATTTATAATCACCATCCCAGAGTTACTCACCTAATCTATGCTGATGACTTATTGGTGGTTTTTAAAGCTTCCTGCACAGCCATTGATCATATCAAAGACATTTTCAAAGAAATGGGACAAGGTGGGACTGAAAGTAAATGAGCTCAAGACCAAATGCTACTTCAATAAATTCTGCAGTCAAAAACAGGGGTTGCTAGAGAGGCTAGGTGTTCAAGAAGGAGCACTACCTGTTAAATATCTAGGTGTACCACTTTCGAATAACACTATCACTGATGCAGAATGTGGCAAGTTAGTGGATGATATTCGAGACAAACTTCAGGGCTGGAGGTCAAAACTTTTATCATTTGCAGGAAGGGTAGAACTGGTGCACACAGTTATCACATCAAAGGTCATATTTTGGCTACAAACATTTCAGATCCCAGATTGCTCGATTGCTAAGATCAATTCTATATGTGCCAACTTCAAATGGAAGGGTGGGCTACATAAAGTCAGCTACGAACTTTTATGTAGGCCCAAGAAGGAAGGTGGAGTTGGGCTCAAAAATTTATTTGAACTTAAGCAGGCCTATGGGCTTAAATTGGCCTGGAAACTAATATCATCAGAAAATTTATGGGCTGTGTGGATGAGGGCTAGATATATGAAGAAGAATTTTTGGACCACAAATGTAGATAATAATGCCTCTGTCGTGTGGAAAAACTGCTTAAAGTTTAGTAATGAACTCAAAGATAGGATTCAAAGGGAAATTGCTAATAGGACCACTACAGACTTATGGCATGACCCATGCCTCAATGGTTCAAGCCTCATAGATAGATATGGTTGGGATGATTTCTCGGCTTATGGTGCACCCAACACAACTGTGAGCTCTATTATCTCAAATGGAGTATGGAATAGTGATAACAACCTGATTGCAAGAAGCCTAGAAGAGGAACTCAGATCAAAAACTATCTTTGCAAACAGAGAAGTTGACACATGGCAGTGGAAGGATGGTTAATTTAAACTCAAGGATGTGTGGGAGAGTTTAAGACAGGTTCACCCAAGTATGGGTTGGAGTAAAGTGGTCTGGTCCCGATCATGTCCACCCAAGATTGCTCAAGTCATGTACAAAGCAATGCTGGGTAGGCTACCCACTAAAGATAGGTTATTTGGATGGGGAATAATTGAAGACGAAAGATGTGTTCTATGTAACAACGCATCAGAAACCCTAAACCATCTCTTTTTTGAATGCCAGTACAGCAGACGTCCATGGGCCATCCAGAAATTAAAAATTTTTAACATTGAACAAATTGGGGACTTAGAGGAAGAAATTAATTACTTGAACAATGGGAGTCAAGTATCTCAATTGATGATAGAGGTCGGAAAGATTTGCCTCATAGCCACAGTGTGGCAGACATGGCTAGAAAGAAACACCTGTACTTTCAAGAAGAAAATGAGAGACGTGTTAGCGATTTCGAATGGAATTAGCAGAGAAGTGGTGATTTGCATAGGAAGAATAAAAAAGAAGATACTCACTAGGTCAAAAGAACGAGAACAATTGCAATTGGAGAGGTGGAACTGGAAGGTAGCGAGCGGAGGAAGGTACAAAGAGAATTTACGTCTGCCATGAAGGATGAAGAACCCTAATTTGACTTCGGCTTTGTTTACTTTATCAGAGAATGTTTGAGTAAAGAGAAAAGCGAAGTTTGTTTGTATTATGTTTGACCCGACGATGTTTTGGGCTATGTAACTGTGGGCCGAGCCGGCTTGTGGGCTTAATAATAAGATTTACCCATTTTCAATACATATACATACACACATATATATATATATATATATATATATATATATATATATATATATATATTATCGCTATAACGTTCAACGACTTTATTGCAATAATGACTCAATAATAAATTCTTAGTAGCTGTAATTTTTTATTGAAAAAATCACTACATATACAAAACGTTTCCAACAATCTCCCACTTGAATTTTTTTTTAAAAATAGTTTTCGTGCAGTTTCTAAAAACATAAGATTGTGCATAAACAAATGTGTCTTCCGACTTAAACCTTTGCATGGTGGATAAGATTCAATTTTTACTACAGTGACATGTGGTTTTAAACTCTATTCGTGACATTAGACCACACACAACCTTTTCTATGTTGTAATCAAATAAGCTCGTGCATTAACGGCCATGCACGTATATCCCGGTTTAGTGAACGCTCTAGAAGTTTTGCCCGAAACTTCATAGGAAATGACCACATTTCCACATTCACATGGATGAGTTTATCAAGAGTACTCCTGAAGATATGTACTTCACTCCAAATAGAGTATAGATCCCATTAAGAGTTTATTAACTCATCCTCTAATCACTTCAGGAATGCATGCTTCTTAATATACAAAAAATAGCATGTTCAACTGCTATCACTACACAACTTGTGTTTATCCATTGAACTTAGTTCTTGTGATCTTCAGTCATTAGGTCAGGTTACCATTGTGTGTGACTCAACAATCTAGGGGCAATAGTCCCATTCTTTTAGAAGTATTAAGGACTTTCTCTCTAAACAGTCCTTTCATCAAAGAATCTGCCAAATTTTCATCATTGCGTATGTGATCCACTCTATTAGTACCTGAAGAGAGTAGCTCTCTAACAGTACTGTGCTTACGACATATATGTCGTCTCTTACCATTATAATAACGGTTCTGAACTTTTGCAATAGTCGCGGTACTATTGCAATGGATCAACACAACCGGTATCAGTTTTTTCCATAAGGTAATCTCAACTAGCAGATTTCTCAAGTACTATGCTTCTTCACTAGCTGTGGCTAGTGCTATCATCTCAGACTCCATAGTAGACTGAGCCAAAATAGTATGTTTCGTAGATTTCCAAGAAACAGCTCATCCAGCAATGCTAATATATAGCCAAAGGTCGCTTTTGAATCATCAGATAAAGTATTCCAGTCTGTATCGGAATATTCTTCAAGTACAGCTAGAAACTTTTCATAATGTAATCCAAGGTTCATTGTTCGTTTTAGGTATCTCATGAGCCTCTCAATAGCATGCCAGTGCTCTGTACTAGGTCTACTAGTAAACCAGCAAAAAATCACATGACATAGGCAATGTCGGGTCTAGTACAACCAGTGGCATACCGAAGGCTGCCAATGATGCTCGCATAGTCAGATTGTCTTACAACTTCACCCGTGTTTTTAAATAGCTTCACACTGGGATCATATGGTGTACATGCAGGTTTACAGTCAAAGTAATTGTATTTCTTTATAATCTTCTCAATATAATGAGATTGATCCAAAGAAAGTCCCTTTTTAGACCTAGTAATTTTAATACCAAAGATTACACTCACCTCGCCTATATCTTTCATATCAAAATTGGCACTTAGCAAATATTTAACATTGTTTATGGCATGAATATTTGACCCAAAAATGAGTAGGTCATCTACATAAAGACATATAATAGTACATATGTCATTCTTATATTTGTAATAAATGCATTTGTCACTTTCATTAACTTTAAAACCATGTGAAATGATTAAGTTATCAATTTTTTTCATGTCGTTGTTTAGGTGTTTGTTTTAAACCATATAATGATTTATCCAATTTGCATACATTATATTCTTGACCAGGTACTATAAATCCTTCAGGCTGGTCCATATAAATTTCTTTGTCTAATTCACCGTTTAAAAATGCGGTTTTAACATCCATTTGGTGTATTATTAAATTATGAATAGAAGCAAGTGAGATTAATACCCGAATGGATGTAATTCTAGTTACATGTGAAAAAGTGTTGAATATACATTTTCTTTTTATTTAAAGCCTTTTAGCTACTAGACGGGCTTCATATATATTGACAGTGCCATCAAGTTTTAATTACTTTTCAAGCACCCATTTACAGCCTATAGATTTATAACCAACTGGTAAATTAACTAAGTGTCAAGTCTTATTCGATTTCAAAGAATCCATCTCACCATTTATAGCCTTGCCAAAATTGGCATCTAGTGAAGATAAGGCCTCTTGGAGGTTTAAGAGATCCTCCTCTATAGCAAAAGCACAAATATCTGAACCAAATTCTTTTGCGGTTCTTACTCTTTTACTTCTTCTAGGTTCATTTTCAGTATGTTCATTAGGTTCTGTTCTTACAAGTAATAAATTATTAGATGTCTCCGTACTATTCCTTAATCTAAAATGAAATTTTGTTTTCATAAAAGTCAGCATCATTTAATTCAATTATATTATGTGTATTTATGTTATGAAATCTGTATGCTTTCCTATTAACTGAATAGCCAATAAATACACATTCATATGCTCTACTTGCTAATTTTATCCTCTTAGGGTCTGGAATAGGAACATATGTCAAGCATCCCTAAGTTCTAAAATAGGACACATTGGCTTTGTGATTTTTCATAATTTCAAAAGGTGAAATTTTAATTTTTGATTTAGGAATTCTATTTAGTACATAACACACTGTTAATAATATATCCCCCCACCAATGTTTTTTTGCACCAGAATTTAATAAAAAGGCAATTACTAATTTGGTAAAGGTCCTATTTTTTTTCTTTCAACTTTACCGATCATCTCAGGTGAATAAGGTGTAGTTCTTTCAAATATAATACCATGTAGTTTATAAAATATCAGAATAGAATTAGATTCACATTCCGTTCCTCTATCACTACGAAGTCTTTTAATTTTCCTGTTTGATTGATTTTCAATTTCAGTTTTGAATGTCTTAAACATATCAAATGCATCACTTTTAACTTTCATGAGATATACATTTGTGAAATCAGAACAATCATCAATAAAAGCGATAAAATAGCGATGTTCATGGCTAGCCAATGTGGCATCATGCTCATATATGTCAAAATGAATTAAATCCAAGATTTTAGATAACCTATCAATGGATTTATGTGGTATCTTTGTGATTTTAGCCTGAGTACAGAATTCAAATTTATCAAAATCAGTTTCTGACATTTTAGGAATCATATCTAAGGTGTTCATGTTATGAATTATGTGTTTGTTAACATGACATAATCTCGAGTGCCAAATATTAAAAAAAAAATCTTAGTTTTGTGCCTCGGCATATTCTTAAAAATCTTCCATCCTGAGGGCAATTTGTCAATTATTACAGCAATCTGAAATTATTCATCCAAAGCCATACCTCCGGAGATGATCTCATGTGCTATTTTCTGAAGCTCATGAGATTGCATCTTTACTAACCTGCCATTTGTCATATGATATATGAGGTAGCGGCTGACTGCGTACTTCTTTATGCCTTCCTTTTCAGTGTCTTACTTCTTCTTCAGAGCCTCCCAGATCTCATTTGCTGATTTTTATGAATTGTAATAGTCATACAGATCATTGATGAGGTCATTGAGGATAATATGCTTGCACTTGTAATCCTGCTCAATACATGTCTGCAACTAGTTTGATTTCTCTATCTAAACAGCCATCTGATCTGCATCGGCTTCATTTTGTTTCTTTAGCAATTGTGGTTTCTCGGTTGATAAAGCACTGATGACTATTCGCATAGTCAGAAAAAACTCCTTTTTTGCCAGCGTTTGAAGTGGAAACTTTAAATCTGAAAGGTGCAGCAGTGACAAGTGGGATCTGGAACATTGATGCAGGCGCGGCATCGTCGGTGTTGTTTGTAGCGGCAGAAGAAGCGAAAGCCATCAGTTGTCAGAGCGTCTTCAATTTGTTGGAAAACTAACAGCTGATTCGCGGAGAACGTCGCTCTCTTGAAGACATTTCGGCGATCTGCTCAATAGTGCAAAGCAGTTCGTACCTTTCGCCGTCGGCTCTAGGATAAAACAGCCTCTTCTTCAATATTAATTCGCTTGCACAAACAAATTGAGCTAGATTTGCACTCAAATTAAAAAAAATACCACTCCTTTCCTTTTTATTTCTTTTAATGAATTTTTTTCAATGAAGATAAGGATGTTTTTGAAGAGAGAGGAAGATGAAAAAATTGTTCTATATTTTTTGCTTTGTCTATTCTATTTCTCATATAGACAGAATGCAAAAAAAAGTAACGTTTGCTATGTTAGTAGGAGGAAAGTTAGATCATAATTATTACCATAGTAAATAAAAGAAACGGTCAAAAAACTGCAATTTATAACGTGTAAGTTATATATGTTTCAAAAATGATGAATGTTAATAAATTTTAATTTGTTATCATTCATAGCAATATTTTAATACCAATTGTTTTTGTAACAACTCGATAAAAAGACACATAAATATATGACTGTTGTGCTTGTGTAACTGCTCAATCGCAATAATGGCTCATATATATATATATATATATATATATATATATATATATATATATATATATATTACCGTTATAACTTTCAACGGCTCTATTGCAATAATGGCTCAATAATAAATTCTTAGTAACTATAATTTTTTATTGAAAAAATTCACTACATATACAAAATGTTTCCAGCATAGTTGGTACCAGGGATAGAGAGTCACTAAGGGCTAATTGACTGTGGTGAGATCTAATAGTAGTTTGAATAATTACGTATTGAACCGATTGAAAAGAAAATGAAGTTTTTTGAAACCTAAAACCGAAGATGGAGGTGGCGCTTTAGAAGGACAATATCCTTAAAATAGTTTTACCATCAGATAAATTGGAAGCCCTATTGGCGGAGGAATTGCACGAGAGGGAGGAGGTATCCTTGCAACCATTCAATTGTATCTTTCAAATGATATTCTTTAGAGTTTTCTCATATGAAAAAGGTGAAGAAGCTACGAGATGCATTGGCAGTGGCATACCAGGATAAATCTTTTTTGTCAAACTGTATTTCTCTCCTGCAATAATTTTATACCTTTGGAATGAAACTGGGAATCTCACTTTCGAAGCATATATACACACTTACCATTTTGGTGATGAATTTTAAGGCAATGATGAAAATATTACAGATAAATCACAAACAATCATACTATTGTGCTCATTTCCTTCGGAGTATTATGATATATTTGTGAATTATGTGATCTATTAAGGAACCATTGTTACCCTAGTTGATGTTAAAGCAGGGTTGCATGGCGAAGTGTTGATAGTAAAATTGGATGGTAACGTATGTGAAGATGGTTTGAAGGCTTTGCTTCCTTAAGGGGAGAAAATAAAACTAGTCAAAGTAAGGTAGTGAAAGATTGATGTCTTTATCAAAATCTACAGGATCTAAGAAGAATATTTATAACTTATGTAGGAAACTAAGGCGTCATAAGCATGAGTGTCGGAAAGTAAAGAAGAAAGAAAAGAAAGCAAAGGATAAGACGTTGACAACTACAACAAAGGTACAGATATCAGACAAGAGCAATGATGGTAATTTACTTATTTTTTTCAGCTAATGAATCTTCTACGCGGAAAGATCTATGAGTTATTGACTTTGGAGCATCTTATCATATGACACCACATACGAGTCGTTTCGTCGCTTATGAGAAAGTTGATAGAGGATTTGTTCTTATGAAAAACAACACATCTTATCATATGATTTGTGTTGAAAATGTGAGGATTAGAATGTTTAAAAGGATGATAGGGCTATTATTGATGAGAGACATGTAGTGCAGTCATATAGGAGTTTATTATCGATTAAAGCTTTTAGTTAGTTTGGTTTGAAAATTATCGTAAAAGGCGAGAGGTTGACTATAACAAAGGGTTCATTGATTTTAATAATAGTTGTGAGGGGAAACAAATTATTTTTGTTAAATGAGAGCACTGTCTTAGGAGAGTCAGCTACATCAGTTGGTTCTTTTTATCAAACTTGCCTCGGTTGTGGCATCTCAGGATTGAGCATGTTAGAGTGAAAAGTTTGGGTTTATTGCATAATCCAGAATTGATTAATTATGTAGATATTCAAAGCTTGGGTTCTGAGGGTAATGTGTGCTCTATAAGTAACAGAAGTTTGTCTTTTACGTTGGTTCACACAAGGCAACAAATTTGTTGCATTATGTCCATACTGATATGTAACGGTCATCACCATATGCTTCTTAGTTAGAGTAATGTATATTGTCACTTTGTTGATTATTTTTCATGGAAAGTCTATGTATATTGGGGGAAGTCTAGAAATTTGATGCTCGACACGTTCCTTAAGTGGAAAGAGACAATGGGGAAACAACCAAGGAAGAAGCCAAAGTTTTTAAGACCAGAAAATGGTGGTGAATTTGTGCCACTAGAACTCATCCACTAATGTGATTCCTAAACTACAAGTAGGCATTATAGCATATTGAATGGTCCATGTTTGAATGGTGTGATAGATAGGATGAACCAGAAGACATTAGAGTAAAACCTCAATATTTGGGATTGAATGTTGTCTTGTACAAGGAATTTCGTGCTAAGACCCTATCCTCAGTGATTTTTGTCATTAACTACACACCACATTCCACCATAGATACAAAAATCCCTTAGTAAGTATGCAAAGATTATTGGGGGGAAACACACAATTGAGACCACCCAATCTAATCCCTAACGCAATGGAAAAAAGCCAGATCGTGCTATATAGTGCACAAACAACCAATATATGATCAAACAATATCAAACGAATCAAATCCAGTCACAAACACCAAACAAGCAATAACAATAAACTAAATTACACCAAGATTTATGGTGGTTCCATTAACGATTAATTAGTGTACATCCACTTTGAGAGAGAGCATTATTATCAGCAAATGAGAAGAGTACAAGAGATTGATTACAATGATCTAATATTCAATATAAAAAAAATGTTTGTGGATACTAGAATTGAAAAAACAATTAGGATTGCCAAACCCTAATTAATAGAGGACTAAACCCTTGTTTTGATGGAATAATCAAATCATCACC
This sequence comes from Allium sativum, assembly GCA_030737875.1. Taxonomy (NCBI): domain Eukaryota; kingdom Viridiplantae; phylum Streptophyta; class Magnoliopsida; order Asparagales; family Amaryllidaceae; genus Allium; species Allium sativum. The sequence goes on from CM060912.1 coordinate 160,023,467, forward strand.
TTTCAAATCTGAAAAGTAGCTTATATACTTGTGTAGAAACCTCATGCAAATGTCCAAAATTCCCTTGCAGATTCACAAGTCAACACCAGACTTCTCGGGCCCACATCCTAGGTTCAGTTCCAAACGTCTGACCCTGAATTCGAGATTCATGGAATCAGATTAAGGATACTCCCTGACTCGTTTCGGACATCTGAATTTCTTCCTAGACGTCTGAGTAGCTTTCCAGACGTCTGGAATTCATACCTAGCTTCTGAATGGCTTCTCGAGTCATTCACAGATAGATTTAAGATGCTAGCACCACCTCCTAGATGTCTGAAATTGCGCCCAGATCACCACTTCGTGCGTCCACTGCCATATCTTCAACATACGAGCTCTGATTTGCAAACCGTCTTCTCCTACATGAGGTTACTTCCATCCTCTTCAATTCTACCATAAAATGCTGCCAAAATTTAACACTCCACCTCGACACTATATCTGTCTCCAACACCAATGGTACTGTACCATCATCTACAATCAATAGCACCAATATCACCACTTCTACCTTCACTAAGCTTGAATGCTTTCCCGATAAGTATCGATGAGTTCATGCGAAGCCCCAACTCATTAATAAAGTGTTGAAAGCACTTAACTCCAAAAAATTGTCTCAACCGAAGACTAAAGTACTTAGGGGTGTCAACTAGTACTTACAAGAAGATACATATCCAATCTAGCATCACTAATCTTCCTCATCATTAAGCTTCTCTCTCACCCGTGCCACTTAGTGGCACCTATCATTTCTCCTAACGAATTAAATTTGAGCATGCTCGAACTTTTCAATTTACAACGCCTTATTAAACATATCTACCACATCATCATTTGTATGCACTTTTTGAAGACATACTTTCTTATCTTCATCCATGGCTACCAAGAACGACCAAGTAACTTCTTTGTGCTTAGTCCATGAACTATACGCCAAATTCTCCATCAAATGGATAACACTTTGATTATCACAATGAACGTCGATACTATCGTGTTCGAACCCAAGCCACACAACAAACGCTAAATAAATAAAGTGCCTTCTTTGCCACCTCTACTGCAGCTATCAACTCTGCCTCCGTAGTAGACAAAGCAACTACGGTTTGCAACCTTGATCTCCAACTTATGACCATGTCACCAAGTGTGAGGACATATCCGGAAGTTGACTTTCTCTGATCCCTATCACCGGCATAGTTTGAGTCGCAAAAACCAACCAAATTGCAACTCTTTTCCATATTACCCCCAAAGACAAGTCCATGAGATGATGTACCTTTCAAATATCTCAAAATAAGCTTGACCTCTTCCTAATGCGATTCTATCGGATTAGCCACAAATCAGCTAGCCACCTCGATAGCATTTGCAATACTGGGTCGTGTACACACCATGACATACATCAAACTACCATTGTTGCCATATAAGTCTTTTCTCTCCCTTCGATAGGCGATCCTTGACTCGAAAGCTTCACATGCAAAGGTAAAGGTGTATTCGATGCCTTTGCATTCCCCATGCTAAATCGGAAAAGAACTTTCTTTATATACTCCTTTTGAATTAATTTCAACTCAAAACACTTTCAGACCCTTTCAATTTCCATGGCCAATATCTTCTTAGCTTCCCCAAGGTCTTTCATTTTGAATTCCTCTTTCAATTTCAGTTTTTACTTGTTGATTTCCTCCTTGTCCTTTGAAGATATGAGCATATCCTCCGCATATAAGAGACAAATACACCCAAGAATCATTTTCCAACTTCTTGAAATATATACAAGCATCTTTGATTCTTCAATGGAAGCCATTTTCAATCATGAAATGATCGTAACCCTTGAACCATTGCCAAGGTGATTGCTTCAACCCGTATAGCGATTTCTTTAGTTTGCACACCTAGTTTGACTTACCATCTACCATAAACCTTTTCGGTTGCTCCATGTAGATGTCTTCTTCCAAGTCACCATGCAAGAAGGCGGTTTTCACATCAAGTTGCTCCAACTCTAAGTCGTGAATAGAAACTATAGCAAGTAGTATCCGGATAGAAGTATGGCGCACAACCGGTGTGAATATCTCATCATACACCTTTTCATTCCTTTGTGCAAACCCCTTTGCCACTGGCCTAGCTTTGTATCTTTCGTCATCCTTTACCTTGTACATCTATTTGCACCCAATTACCCAGTTTCCTTTAGGAAGTGGAACCAACTCCTAAGTTTGGTACCTCATTAAAGATTGCATCTCTTTCTCCATGGCACAAATCCATTTCGAGCTATGACTCAATTTCAAGACGTGATCAAGGCATTTCAGTTCATCTTGGACTAAATGAAGCATATAGACAAACCAATCACAAAAACTTAGGTAGTTCTAATCACCCTACCACTCGGGTGGCCTTATAGCACAACGACCCACCTGAGTAGCAATACCATCACCCGGACTTCTTTCGGCTCCACCTTGAGTCGAATCCTCTCTAGGCTCATGTACATCCCTAACACTACAGAGGCATAATGTGGACTATGTGATGTTCTATCAACTGCTTCTTCACCACAAGCATCTCCAATAACTCTACTCTCTTTTCTCCTTGGACAAAATGTGGTAATGACCTCCTTCCTTATTGATTCACCATGGACCAAATCCGGAACGCCCGATGTGCATCATTCTCCTTGAACATAGCCGACTTATCAATAGTAACATGACAAGATAATCTAACCTTCTTCGTTTCTAGATTCCAAATCCGATAACCTTTCACTTCGTCCTCATAATCAAGCAAAATCCCCTTGAAAGCTCCAAGCTCAAGTTTATCACCCGGATCACGTACATGCATGGGACATCCATAGACATGAAGATAACTCAAGTCAATGCTCTTTCCATTCCACACTTCCTCCAGAAATTTTTCACTAATTGCGGAGCACGAAATGCGATTCACGATATGCGCCGTGGTTGACAATGCTTCGGTCCCAAATCCCTTTGACAAACCCGATGTCCATCTCAAGCATCAAGCTCTCTCAAGTAGAGTGTTGTTCATCCTCTCTGCAACCCCGTTTGATTGCGAATCTCCCAGTGTAGTAAATTGCATATGAATACCATGACGCTTGCAAAAATCCAAGAATTCTCGAGAAACATGCTCCCCGCCATTATTAGACCTAAGAACCTTCAAAGACTTACCACTCTCATTCTCAACAAGAGCTCTCCATTCTTTGAACATAGTAAATGCTTCCAACTTGGCCCTCATTACATATACCCAAACTTTACAAGAAAAGTCATATATGTTGGAAATATAATACTTTGCTCCTCCCAAAGAAGCTACCTGTGTCGGCCGCCAAGCATCCATTTGCACATACTCAAGAATTCCTCTAGGATCATGTTTTCCTTCATCAAATGCTATTGTAGTTTGCTTACCCATGACACACTCTTCACAAAACTCCAACTTCTTGAAACTTTCTTCACCAATCATCTCCCTTTTTCGAAGAATATCCAAACATTTCTTTGAGACATGACCCAAACTCAAATTCCACAATCTTGTTGCATCCAAGGCACGAGAACTATCAAAACCTTTACAAGTTTCACCTTCAACGGTCACTCTTTGAAGCAAATAAACTCCATTAGCTCTAGTACTTTCATAACCACAAGTTCCCCTTTGAAAACCTCAAGCTATCACTCTTAATAGTGACATTGCATCCCAAAGAGTCATGCTGCTTCAAAGAGATAAGCGACTTCCTAAGTCTCGGAACATAGCGCACATTGGTGACAATACGAATCACTATGTCAAACGTCTTAATTTGCATGGAACCAATGGCTTCCAACTTACACATAGCACCATTACCCATAACAATTGCATTTTCTTCCTTGTAGACATAAGAAGAAAAATAATTCTTATTAGGTATCATATGATAAGACGCCCCCGAATCGAGCACCCAATCGCAACTCAGAACATTTGATGCTACCACCGTCAAAAAATCCATGTCTCCTTCACTAATACCTCTCTCTACCACTTCGGATGAAGAATTTGCTTCCTTCTTTGCCTTCTCCTTGTCCGAACACTCATTCTTCTAATGACCAAGCTTCTTACAAATATAGCACTTGCCTTTCCTTTCCTTCGACTTTCCTCTGCAACCGGGATTCCTAGATTTGGAATGCTTTCAGTTCTCCTTCTTCACATATTTCTCCTTCTCCACAAACAACCTTGACCATTACCGGCACTACTACTTCCCACACTCAACTCCTTCATTTAATCTCTCAATTCCTCACTAAGAAGACCCATCTTGACATCATCTACCGTCAATGTATCTCGGCTATAGACCAAACTACTTGAGAAATCTGTATAGCGGTCAGGTAATGAACATAATAATATCTTTGCCTTTTGCTTTTTCTCAATCTTCAATTCTACCACCGTCATCTTTATTAGAAAATCATCAAACACATTCAGATGTGCCTTAAGCAAAGTTCCTTCTTTCATCTTATTGGTGGAAAACGATTGCAACAAGATCAAACGATTAGTAAGTGACTTTCATGTATAAATACTCCTCCAACTTCTTCCAAATACCCTTAACAGTCATCTCACCACTAATTTCGGAGGTAACATTCTCTCCCATAGTAAATGCCTACTCTTCCATTTCCTCTCTCTTAACATCTGAGATATCTGCCGGCAACAAATGTGTATCAAACACTACCCGATGCACCCGATTCCTACTTAGAACTGCTTTCATCTTCCATTGCCATTTTCAAAATTATTATCGTCATCCCACTTATTTATAACCAAGTGTGATCCCGGTGCCACATATGATCAACGTACATGCGGCGCTATTCCACTTAAACCAACTATTAAGGGACTATTTGAATTTGATTCCAGCATTTTTATAATCACCTAACAAAACCTAAGCTCTGGTACCAAATATTAGGGAAAACACACGATTGATATCACTCAATCCAATCCCAAACACCGCCGTAAACAAGCTAGATTGTGCTAGATAGTGCACAAACAACCAATCTATGATCAAACCAACCTCAAGTAATTCAAATTGAATCACAATCGCAAAACAAGCAATACAAAAAAACGATAACAATAAACCAAATCACAGCAAGACTTATAGTGGTTCCACTAATGATTTGTTAGCGTACATCCACTTTGAGAGAAATTTTTATTATTACCAAATGAAAAGTGTACAAGTGATTGATTACAATGATCCAATATCAACAAAGAATATACGTTTATGGAGATTAGAATTAAAGAAACAATTAGGATTACCAAATCCTAATTAATGGAGGACTAAACCTTTGTTTTGATGGATTAATTAAATCATCTCTTTTCAAATATGAAAAATAGCTTATATACTTGTGTTAAAACCCCAGAAAAATGCCCTTGTAGATTCACAAATCAACAACAGACTTCCTAAGCTCGAAATCAGCTTAGGTTCCATTTTAGACGTTTGGCCCTGAATTCCAGACGTCTGGAATCATATTCGGGATACCCCCTGGCTCGTTTCAAATGTCTGAATTTCTTCCTAGACGTCTAAATGGCTTTCCAGACGTCTAGAATTCTTCCCAGACGTGTGAGTGGTTTCTCCAGTTATTCAAAGACAGATTTCAGACGCTTGGCACCTTCTCCGAAATGTCTTAAACTGCACCCATATCACCACTTCGTGCTTCCTTCGCCATATCTTCCACATACGAGCTCCGATTTGTGAATTGTCTTCTCCAACACGAAGTTACTTCCATCCTCTTCAATTCTACCATATAGCGTCGCCAAAATTCAACACCCCACCTCGACACTATAACTACCTCCAACACCAATGGTACCCTACCATCATCTACAATCGATAGCACCAACTATCACCACTTCTACCTTCATCCAAGCTTGAATGCTTTCCCAATGAGTTCCAGCAAAGCCACCTCCATTGCACTTCAGTGATGAGTTCAGACAAATCCCTCACTCACAAATAAAGTGTTTATAGCACTTAACTCCAAAAAATCGTCTCAGCCAAACACTAAAGTACTTAGGAGTGTCAACTAGTACTTCTAAGAAGATAGAAATCCAATCTTGCACCACTAATTTTCCTCATAAAATTAAGCTCCTCTCTCACCTGTGCCACCTAGTGGCACCTAGCACTTCTCTAAGCGAATCAAGTTCGAGCGATGCTCGAACTTCCCAACCGGCAACGTCTTAGTAAACATATCCATCGCATTGTCAATTGTGTGAATTTTCCGAAGATATACTTGGTTATCCTCATCTATGGCTACCAAGAACGACTCTCTCACTTTTGTGTGCTTAATCAGTGAGCTGAATGCCAAATTCTCCACCAAATGGATAGCACTTTGGCTATCATAATGAACATTGATGCTACCGTGTTCAAACCCCAGGTCACACAACAAAATCTTCAAATAAAGTGCCTCCTTTTTCCTCCTCCACCGCGGATAACAACTCTGCCTTCGTAGTGGATAAAGAAACTAGGTTTGTAATCTCGATCTCTAACTTATGGTCGTGCCACCATGTGTGAAGACATATCCAGAAGTTGACTTTTCTGATCCCTATCACCGGCATAGTCTGAATCACAATAACCATTCAAATTGCTCTTTTCCTTACTACCCCCAAAGACAAGTCCATGAGATGTTGTAGATTTCAAGTATCTCAAAATAAGCTTGACTGCTCCCCAATGTGATTTCCCGGATTAGCCATGAACCGGTTAACCACCGTGATGACATTTGCTATATCGGGTCTTGTACAAACCGTGGCATACCTCAAACTACAGACCGCACTTGCATATGGCACCATTGCCATATAAGCCTCGTCTCTCTCTTCGGTAGGCGATCCTTGACTCGAAAGCTTCACACGCAAAGGTAAAGGTGTATTCGATGCTTTTGCATTCTCCATGTTAAACCGGTAAAGCACTTTCTTTATATACTCCTTTTGAGTCTATTACAACTCAAAACGCTTTCGATCCCTTTCAATTTCCATGCACAATATCTTCTTAGCTTCCCATTGTCTTTCATTTCGAATTTCGCTTTTAATCTCATTTTTAACTTGTTGATTTCTGCCTTGTCCTTTGAAGCTATGAGCATATGGTCCACGTACAAGAGCGAATACTCCCAAGAATCAGTTCCCAACTACTTAAAATATCCACAAGCATCTTTGATGCTTTGATGGAAGCCACTTTCAAGCATGAAATGATCGAACCTCTTGTACCATTGTCGAGGCGATTGCCTCAACCCGTATAGCAATTCCTTTAACTTGCACACTAAGTTTAACCTACCATCTACTATAAACCCTTCTGGTTGTTTATGTAGATGTCTTCATCCAAGTCACCATGCAAGAAGGCGGTTTCCACATCAAGTTTCTCCAACTCCAAGTCGTGGATAGTAACTATAACAAGTAATATCAAAATAGAAGTATGGCGCACAACTGGCGCGAATATCTCATCATGCTCCTTTCCTTTATGCAAACCCCGTTGCCATTAGCCTAGCTTTGTATCTTTTATCATCCTTTACCTTGTATATCCATTTGCACCCAATTTCCGTGTTTCCTTTAGGAAGTGGATCTAACTCACAAGTTTGGTTCATCATCAAAGATTGCATCTCTTCCTACATGGAACAAGTACATTTCGAGTTATGACTCGATTTTATGACATCATTAAGGTCCATCGATTCATCTTGGACTACATGAAGCGCATAGTTCAACCTATCACAAAAGCTTAGGTAATTCCAATCACCATACCTCTCGGGTGGCCTTATAGCACAATGCCATAGAGCCAAGGATATTGCTAAACCTTAAGCTCTTATACCAACTCGATAGAGATGGGGCTAGTAATACCCTAGATTGAGTTTGAGTGTTTGTGCGTGTGTGTGTGTGTGTATTAGCATGTATTTGTTAATTGATATAAAACTATTATATATTGTGTTGATTGGTTTGTCAAGTGGTTTACGAATTATGATCGATACGGTAGTATAAACTGTATCAAAGGTGTTTCTAAACACTTGAACAGAGTGATTCGACACAATATTGTTTTAAAAAGCTGGGTGAATGAAATAATTTTGCTTGAGATTATTTTTGTTATAAAAGGATAATTTTCTAAAATTATTATTATATATGGATGTGTCGGTTATTGTTATTATTATAATCAAATAGGATTATAAACATTGAAATAGTTATATATAACCAAATTGAATTTGTATAAGAGTTAGATATACAAATAAGACAAATCAAAAAAATTGTATTTGGAATCCAAGAATATAATATAATATTATTTTGATAAGATTTGAAAGAAAAACAATTTTGAATGAATGTGAATTTAACTGAGGTTAAGTTGAATTGGTTTTAAAATGATATCAAATGGAATTGATATAGGAAATGAAGTTATAAATGATTCTGTAACTTTGTAATAGACCTGGATGGAATATTTGACAATTTTGGACAGTTGAAGTTTTCAAATTTGATTTGAAACTTGACTTGGTTTATATTGAAATACGAAATTATAAATTACTAAACTTATTAAATTGAATATAATTCAAATGAGCTTGTCGCGATGCGGTAGTTCATAATTTGAAGATTTGAACTTCAATTGGATGTATAGGATTCAATATGAATCAGAATTCTTTGACACAAGAATCTTCCAGAACTACTGAATCATAATTTTGTAATGAAAGAGAAAAATCAGGATTTCATCTTATAGATTTTGAGTTATGTCAAAATCTAATTTCTAGAAAAACAGCAGTAGAACCATAATGAAATATTTAATGAAATAAAAAGAATTTTAATTGAATAAAACTCGATTTTTCCAGTAATAAAATCCAGACTTAAATTTTTAACTGATAAGAATTCTTGTAAGTTGAATGAATTGATTTTTGCAACAAAAAACAGATTTTGAGTTCCAGAATAGAACTGCTACATGACGTTGGAACTACTAAGTTATAATTTTTGTAAAGTAACTCAGAAATTAACAAAAGTTGTTAATAATTGGATATAAACTGTTTTTAACAAATAAATGGATTATTTTTAATTAATCATATTATTAATTAATTTAAAAAGGGAAAGATTAATCGTAATCAGTTAATCAGTTGTTTGATTTAGATCAACTGTTTTAAATAGGAATTGATTATTAAGTTCATTTGTTCATTTAATTTAATAGGAAAGGTTTTAAAAATGATTGTTTAAAAACTAATAATATTTATCTAAAGTTAATTAACCCTTAATTTAACTTTGTTTAAGGATAACCATTGAGTTAACGATGAAGTCCACCTTTCTTACTTGAGTTAATATTGGAATCATGTTATTTTAATTAATAATAATTGAAGTAATTACAATTGTAATGAGAGTCATTTAAGTTAATTATTTTCTTAAATGGATATTAGGAGTTAATTAATATTTTAATTAACAGAGTTTTGTAAGATAACAGTGTAGTTAAATAGTAATTATAAATTTGGATAAATTATCCAAGATAACATGTTTTAAAATTAGTTAGTTTCTTAATTAACTAAGGTTTAAAGATAATTTAGTTATAATGAAATAGGAAATCAAGTCGGTTATTTGAGTTAAATTCCATGATCGCGTTAACTTATTAAATGGTTCAAAAGAAAAACGTTGGTTTGAAAATGGTTTAAGATTTGGAAATCAAATGGATTGCAAATTCTGGTTTCTCGATGGATATCGAACTTCTACAAATCTTAACGATAAGAATGATTTCAACTCAAGGTCTGAGAGGTAATTAAAATACCCCCAACTTGAATGATTTCACTATTATCCGATAGATCGTATTAGTTTGTGTTCAAAAGGAGTGCTAGAGTTGAATATCGTTTTCAGCTATGAAACACATATTCAAGAGTGAGATTATCACATAAGACTTATGATAATAGCTTTCTAAGTCAATTAATTCTTACGTTTTCAAATAAGTATATAAATAAAGATGATATTTGAATCTATATTATTAAATATTATTTAAATAAGGCTTAGCAGATCCAATGAAAATAAATCTGTTTATTTTATTACATATTTGATAGTTAAATAACCGACAATCAAATCTTGACTTTTTACCTTATCGGGTGTCGTTTCAAAGAGTCCATAATCTAAATTCCAGTTCGATTTGATTTATACGTTGTGAATCAGAGATTATATTGAAGACCATTGAAGATGGAGTTTATGCAAGGGCTGCTCTGTCGATCCTAGGTAGAAATTGCCTAAGATGGATTTACAGGATAGTGCCTTCGGTTTGTCCAGTCCCAAGACAACTTGTATGGATGAATGTCTGACAAAGTATGCCCATAAATCACGTAAGTTAATCTCTTCAAACATATTTATGTTTGGTGGCAAAGGATATCGTTTTTCTTAGCTTTATATCCATGGTATTTTCAGGGTAATCAATTTGTGATTTGGAGGGTTTATCGATGTGGCATTCGAAGTGAATGAAGATGCAATATGTCAAAAAGGAAAGCATGGCCTCAAGTTCCACAACCGGGAAATGACAAAATTAAGGTAGGCGCATGGCTATGTGGGTTGCTCCCATTAGGTTGTATTGTCACCTATCTAGAGAAAATTTACTTGCTTCTTTATTCTATTGATGCTATCCCTTTTGGAAAACGGTGGGTAGCTCCCAGTCGTTGGTGATAATACATTTGATACACTCAAGCGAAGTGAGTGGTCGGCCATGTATGGCTAGGTTACAAGATGTTCTAGTTGAACCTAATGTATTCCTCTCTAGAGATACACTATCAGAAGGTGGTTCCATACCTTTTCATAGTTGGAAATCCATTATCCAATAAGCGCTCTTGGTTTTGTATGTATACTATGTATGTAGAGCGTGAGATTCAAGCGTTTCGCTGGATTTCTATTTATTTGATTTAGACACTATTATAATATCAGAAGAGTTTTGATACAAAGATGTTTTGGGTTATCATAAGGTAAAAACCATCCATGTTTATGTGTGGATTGGTCTTACGATTATCTTTTCTTTTAAAAGGATTTTGAAAAGCAAATCAAGTATTATTATTTTTAATTCTCATAAAAGAAAAACCCGTTTTGACGTGGAATTATGAGATATCTTTTATATATCAAGTTGTTTTAAAATCATTTAATCATACTAGTCCCATGACTGGCCCAGAGTTTATTTTTCTATGTTTTCCCTAAACTCTTGGGTGCCAAATTTATATGGGAAGTCAAGTGGTTCCGGATTTTACAGATGTACTAAGGAGCTTGGAGCAGGATGTTTCAATGTTAGATATTTAGGTTTATTCCACTGAGCTATATATGTGATGTATTCTGATGATGTATGTAAGTTCAAATACAACTTGTATTTCAAAGGTGATTTTATGTAAATGATATAATTTATTCCGCTGCGATTGTGAGATTTTGTGTTGTTGTTCAGTTCTATCTTCTATCTATTTTTTCTTTCTATTCCTCACCCTCTAACTTCTTTTTATTATTAGATTCGTATTTTTTGCAATTTGGGTTGGACATAATTTGTATTCAGTCAACTCAAATGATACGGATTTGCGAGCCTTTACAATATGCACTGCAATTGACAATGCTTCGATCTAAAATCCCTTAGACAAACCCGATGCCAATTTCAAGCATCGAGCCCTCTCAAGTAGAGCATGGTTCATCCTCCCTACAACCCCATTTGATTACGGATCTTTCGATATAGTAAAATGCCTCTTAATACCATGATGCTTGCAATAATCCAAAAATTCTCTAGAAACATACTCCCCTAACAAAATTCACACTTGATATATTTGATCATTTATTTTTTGGTTGTTAAACTTAGGGTTGTCTCGCTGCACCCTATCATGCTTGTGTCCACTGCTGCCCTGGAATTGTGACTCCTTGATGTTGTTTGAAACATTGAGTAAATAATCATACTCTTTACTTAGAGAGGTAGTTGATTGTGTTACAGATGGCACTATCATTAACGATGAGGTTCAAATTCATGACAGTGTTTAGTCTAAATCTAGGCCAGTTAAAGAGAGGAGGAAGCCTACTTGATTGCAAGATTTTTTTTGGGCTAAGTTTTGAGGATATTGATTTCCATGATATGGCTACATATTTTTTCTGTGTTAATTATAGCAAGTCAAGTGGTCTTATAGATTCTATTATTGTGAGGACCCGTAACTTCCCCGTGAAGGAAAGAGCGGATACTTTGAGAACAAGCCACAACAGAACGCAAACAGAAGAACATTTCATTGTTTATTACAACAATTCCATCAGAATACAAGAATATACAGATACAGAGCTTTCCGGATATCGTTCCAGCTGTAAATCAGGATCCTGTGAATATAAATCTGCAAAACCAAAACTACTAGCTGCCCGTGTGGAAAATAGGGGCACCCAGAGTTTAGGTTAAAACAATAAACTCCAGGCCAGTCATGTGACTGGTGTGAGAACTAAAACAGTTATTAATCTTTGATTTTAAAGTTAGGTAAATCAAGGGACCACGCCGTATAACACAGAACGGGTTTCCTCCCAGGAACACCAGTGCATAAAACAAACAGCACAATGCTAAATAAAGAACAATGAAGCTATTATAAGACCCAGGTCCCATCACACAATGAAACGCAAGCCGGAGGATAGGGTTTTCCCTTATAATAGCCAAATATGCTTGATATGTGAAATTTCATCTTATATTATTACTATAAGTGAAGAAAACAACTTCAAATATAAATATATCAATCATAGACGGCATGGGTACCATATATCATGCCGCCAATACTAGGCTCTACAATCAAAACCGCAAAATGTCATATTTGGAAATTGGATTTCCATCATGGTGGCTCCTGATTCGAAAGATCGATCGCGTAGTGCCATCTACAACGACTTACGTCCCAGCTAGAGAAAACACTGTAATGCACATCCGCACTTTTGGGAAATCGAGTATCACTGCGGCTTACGTCTCGGTGAGAGAAAACACCGCTTACCCTATCCCTCTGAGCACTGAGCTCAATCTCGGTCGACCGAATCCACGACACCACTAAGGTGCCCATCCACTAAAAAGCATACTGATCAAACCATCAGTTTACCACCATACCGGGGTGCGAGGCTCGCGAATCAACGCTATACACAAAGTCGTGCTATGTTAAAGCTGCGCTTTGATCATCATCCACCAAACTTTGCTTTTCAACAAAAGTCTGGATCACTGCATCTCAGCATGCCACACTATCAATCCATATCGTACCACTGATTTCTGCCAATATATAACCTCTGAGCTCGTATGTCTCAGAGAAGGGCGTTAAGCAAGAGAATAAATTCTCTGCCGCCAAACAGGTATATATTTAGCAAAGATCAACGAATACAATATAAAGGAATACAATGTCAGACACACCATCCATTTACAAGCCCGTTCTGGGTCTGAACGAAACCGGAGGCACTTTCCTCGCATATCCGTCGACCTCCAAGCACGTCCGGACGGCTACTACTTTAGCCCCCTTCAAGGTAGCTACTCCTATCGTGAGCATGAATAGCACCCATCCATTCGATGTGAAAATCGTCGGTCTTGCACCGTCTTCAATCTCTTCGACTCGTCGTCGAATCAGTTATTCAGAATGGGTTATACCCGGACTTTCTGAATAACTCGCGTATCTTAATCCACAAGTGCTATAAAACACAATATACGCCCCATTCCAATTCAGAATATTCACACTCTTAGGGAAAGATTCCCAATACTTTTATCAAAGATAAATTTTTTTAAATTTATTCTTTAATCTTCCTTTGGATATCATTTCAAACCATATTATGGTTTTCCAAACTAGTCGGGATTAGCGGACCACACCGAAGTAATTATTTATTTTATTTCCCAATCCCAACCTATTTATCCCATGGAGCGAAACTGTTATTACCCCATAATTAACACCACGGTGTTATCGGTAAAATTAATTACCATTTCACGTTCAAATCTAATTAAAGATTTAACTATCGCTAGGAGTAAAACTGGTGATACTCCCCTTTCGATCATTTCCCAATTTTGATAATTTAAATTATCAATCCACATTTCAATCTAATTAAAGATTCATTAAAACACCTTTTACTGGGTTAAAGAACTAATGTCATTTAAAACACAGTCCAAGATAAACCCAAATCCCATTCTATTTCAATTCCAATTAAATATATTAGAAATTCTGGTTATTTCAAACCCATTTCAAATTCAGTTTATTTATTTCAAAAATAAATTGATTTTTATTCTAGTTCGAAACTAGTTCATTTCGATAAAAATCTATTTTTATCTTTTCAAATATGGAGTTTTTCCTCCCAGTTTTTCCCAAATCATTTCTTACGATCTTACACAGATTATAGATATTTTTAATTATTTTATCAAGGCCCGTACAGTCGATTTCCATCTACGGCCATCGAACTGCACTTACAGCGACATTTTCTGAAATTGATTTGGACATATCTCCAAATCCAACCGTTAGATTTCAAATTTCTGATATTCATTAGAAAGCTCTTTTCGATACAAACCTAATGGTTCTGGTTTGAGGAGAATCCGACGGTCGGATCTCCCGTAATGTCCGTTCGAAGTCAATGGTCGAAATTCGCAAACTGTCGCGGCGTGGCGAGTTCTATTCAGGCCATTATATTATATATATAATATATATAATATATATTTCGTAGATTTCTATTTAAAATGAATTTTATAAATCGTTTTAAATTCGTTTCAAAAACAATTTCAACTTCCTTTTCAATTCAAATCAATTTCAATTCGATTTCAATTCAGTTCTATTCGAATTCAATTTCAATTCTATTCTATTCGAATTCAATTTTAATTCTATCCTATTCGAATTCAATTTCGATTCAGTTAAATTCGAGTTCAATTTTAATTCTATTCTATTCTATTCGAATTCAATTTCAATTTCAATTCAATTCTATTCGACTTCATTTTTCTATTCAATTCAATTCAAATTCATTTTCTATTCAATTCATTTCAAATCCATTTTCTATTCTGTTCATTTCAAATCTGTTTTCTATTCATTTCTAATTCGTTTTCTATTCTATTTAATTCGAATCAATTTGAGTTTACTTTCAATTTTTATTCAATTCAAATTCATTTTAAAACCGAATATAATCGATATCAATATCGTTCGCATCAAAATAGCGCATCTCTAATCAACACGGCTTTATATTATTCAATAACTTCGTTATTCTATTCAACAAATGAATATTCATTCTATTCAACACATGAATCTATATTTCTTTCACCACATGACTAATCTCAACAAATGAGTACTGTCAACACGTTAATCTTTATTTTAAAATATTCTTTATTTTCCCAATTGGAATGAGGCCCAATCAATTACCATATAATGTTAATTATATGGATTCCATACAACACATGTATATAATAGCAACCATAAATAATCAACCATCATCCAAAGTGCACCACACAACTGCATAAGCATTAAATATATATAATCAACGCTTACACAGTCTGTCGACCAATCGATCGACATACAATTAAATAATTGGGATTAGTGTACGCCAAATATCATCCCAAAACCCGTGTGGGGTTTCAAATCAACAAACACAGATTTTTATTTGTGCAGTTGGGCGATGTGTAAAATTTATCGTCCCAAACAATATCAGTCAGATGTGTGTATATAAACAAATCGTCCGATTCGTTTATATTTATTTATTTCATTTTATATACACGTTAAAAATTCTATTTTTAACTATGCAATATTTATTTTCTATATAAATATTTTATTTTATTTCACAACACACGATCAACTACACATCAAAATCAAACAAACAAGCCATCCATGGTCTGTGGACGACGGGTGTCAGGTGCTGCTAAGCACCGTCTGCATCCTAGTATATATATTAACTAGAAATTTAAAATAAAAGTGAGGAGTTCTCACCAAAGCTATCCAAACTCCACGACACTTCTTATGTGGAAATCTTCGTCGTTCTTGCCCTTTTGTCACTTTCGTTGCCCGTAGCCACTACATATATAAAAATCACATTTTTATATTTTTGCTATTATATAAAAAATCATATTTTTATAATGCTTTCCTCCTAACAAAGGTTATATTTTTATTACCCTACCTATATAAAAATCATATTTTTATCATACCACTAGTATAAAAATTACATTTTTAACCTTTCTATATTATAAAAATTATATTCTCTTCATCATACAAAAATTATATTTTTACCGTCATACATATATAAAAATCATATTTTTATTATCGCCACTATATAAATTTTTTTTTTCTTTATATTATGAACATCGCTCTTTCCTATATAAAAATTATATTCTTACATCGCTATTACATGTGTAAAAATCACATTTTTACAACGTTGTATATATAATAAAAATCCTATTTTTACCGTGTTAAAAATCAAATCTTTACGGTGTTATAAATCAAATCTTTACAGTGTTATAAATCAAATCTTACATAGGATAAAAATCATATTTTTACATAGGATAAAAATCATATTTTTACATAGGATAAAAATCGTATTTTTATTTCTCTTCCATACGAATAAAAATCGAGTCTTTTGTTCATAAACTATATATATATTAAAGATTCATATTTTAACACAACTATAACAAGAAAACTGAAAATAAATGCTTAAACATGCTTTTCTTTCTATGTAATTTATATTTTAAAAAAAAATCACATTAGTTTTAAATGCTAAGGTAATTAAATTAATTAAACAAAACAAAGAAAACTCACATATCAAAATCGAAGCCTTACTTAGCTAAGGCGGAGAAACAGCGGCGTCGGTGGCTGTGGAACTCAGGAAAGGTGGAGGGAAGGTCGAGCGGCTGGAGGGGTTGTGGTCTGGCCACGGCGGTGGGCACTAGGAGGTGCGGCGGTCGCTGACTGGGTTGTGGTGACGGGTTTCGGGTTTTGGAAGCAAGGGCGTCGAATTTCCAGTTGGAGAGAGAGGAGGGAGAGACGATGGCACAAGGGGGAGGCCTGGCGGTTGTGGCAGAGGGGCGGCTGCACTGGGCGGCCTTGACGGTGGCAGACACAGCAGATCTGAGGGTGCGGTTTATTTTTTTTATTTTTTTTTCTCTGTAAAACTGATTTGGGGGGGGGGAGGAGATATAAGAGGGAGGGGTTTTATATAAATTTAATTTATTTAATTATTTTCTTCTTCAAAAAGGTACCTTTTAATTTTGACCTCGAAACGAGACCCACCGCCTGTCGTTCCTAGCTAATTACCCCCATTCCGAACCCAATGGGATATGTATCGCAAGCTGATTCGATTGTTTTGATTAGTTTTCGTCAAAATCAAAATATAACTCTATATATTGAATTTGAACGCACATTTCAATTTACCGGGGTCACATACTAACTAGAAAAATTCCAGAAAAATATTTTCTAGCTTTGTATTGACGATATGGTCCTAACAAAACTAATTTCGCCGAATTCTGAGACCGTTTGAAAAATGGCCAATTTCCAGTCGATTAAAATCAACTAAAACTGGTCAAACGCGTTTTCCCTTGCCACGCTCACATATTGATTCGAAAAATTATGAAATTTGAAACCTAGCAATAACTTTACATTCCGGATCCAACAAAAGTGGTTTCGTCAAAATCCGAGGTCGTTTGCAAAAATGGCTATTTTCTAAGGGCCGAAATTCCATAGCGACTATTCTGAAATTTCAACTGGGCATAACTTTTTATCCCCGCTATGAAATTTCAATTTTTCGGATTCGTTGGAAAGATACCATCAATTAGATTCTAATATTTTTGGTTTCACTAAAATCCGGTTTATTTTGCACCCGGTATATTCATTTGAATTTTGAAATCGAACTACCGCGCCATTTTCAATTCCTTTTATAATTTAAAATAAATATTTATATTCTAACGACGATCTATATAATATATACGTTCGAATTCTATTCAAAATAAATTTTTCGTCGATATTATTTAAAATAATTCATTTTAAATAATCAAAATTCATCAAAATTTCCAAAATAAAATTTTTAAACTGGCCCAGATTTTACGGGTTGTTACAATCTCCCCCACTTAAAACTTTTCGTCCCCGAAAAGGAACGAAGCCGAAAGTTGTTTTAAAAACCAACTCAACTTTCATTATTTTCTTTATGGCTTAAGTTCTTCAACTTTTCAGTTTCTAAGAACTTTTCAAATTTTTCAAAAATTTGGCTAACACCCTAAATTTCCGAAAAATTTCGCCATAACCTCCCCTGCACCGGGAGCACCGGGAAAATCCCGAAATTGCCATACAGGCCCTCTGATCTCAAAAAGAAAAAGCCAATCGGCTCATAAAATCATCATCACCCAAACAAAACAGTAAATTATGGTAAACATGTACCTATTTGTCGGGCAAACAATTTTATTTCTCTGCTCTAGCCTCCTTGCTATGACCTGTTCAATGTAAGTACATGTATATGCAAGCAAATGCAATAAATTTCCAATACAGTTTGATGTTTGGTGCTAAATTCAACTTGGTTCAACATTTTTCTTACCTTAGTTATATTATACAATACCAATACATTTTAAAACAAAAAGCATAATTACGTTCATACAAGCATCATACATACATACATATATCCAAAACGCTAGTTCATTACATTAAAACCCAGCTTTCTAGGAAGTCGTGCCTTCTTGCATGATTTCCAAAGTTGATAGCTCCTTTCCCTTGGATTTCTTATCACCCTTCTTTAACGGGCAAACTCGGGCTAGATGCCCTACTTCTTTGCATCGAAAGCACTTCTTTTCCTTTCCTAAATTTGGGGGTTTCTTCTTTACCTTCGGACACTTATGTACGAAATGCCCCGTCTCTTTGCATTTGAAACACACTATGTCCATTCTCATCATTTTCTCCCTGCTTTTCTTTCTCTCAGGGCACCGAACGGCATAATGTCCTTCTTCTCTGCATATACGGCAATAAATACCCACGTACGTTCCTAAGTTCAACTCACGTTCTTTTTCTGCTTTCTGGTAAGCTTTCCTCGCTTGTTTCGGGGTCATCCAGAATTCAGTATGAGATAAGCCATAGTCGTCCATATCCTATATAATATTTTTAGGATTTTTATCAAGAGAGTTTGCATTATTTTTCACTTAATAATCATCTTGGTTATACTTTATTTATCATTCCAGTATTTTTACTAGTTGAATCAATAATCAAACATCACAGCCATCAATCAATTTGTTGATTAGATTGTCAAATATATATGATTTTTATATACTTAAAAAACAGATTTCAATGTCAAGTTACAAACAGTAAATTTCAGTTAAGTTTTGTTCTCACACCAATCGATTGGAAATATATAGAAATCTCACTTTCGAAACTCGAAAACAAGTACTGGCGATGGGGCCCCATCACCAGAATTATCCCCAGGCAACTAGAGTATGATTCTATATCTATCCAGTATATTAAAACCTCAAATACACGCTTGCAAGGTGTATATGCAAAATCTTTATATATTGGATTGTCCAAATCAATTTAAAATAAATAGTCAAATACGTATGATACGATTCAAATTCCAAAACAAAAATGGTTTTCATTTTAAAAATATACTCTTCACGCTCGTTATAGGATACTACTGATCCTATCTCTAACGAGTCATTCCCATTGGATATTACTAATCCAATATCTGATGAATTCTTTCGTCTGGTTCTAATGTGCATGTTCTCTAGCTCTGTAAACCAGAGCTCTGATACCAACTGTGAGGACCCGTAACTTCCCCGTGAAGGAAAGAGCGGATACTTTGAGAAAATGCCACAACAGAACACAAACAGAAGAACATTTCATTGCTTATTACAACAATTCCATCAGAATACAAGAATATAGAGAGTATGAATTAATATTACACAGAAAATATCAGAGATTTAAATTACATTTAAATACATCGCAGCGGAAAAACAATAAAAAACACAACTAGAAGAGATATACGGATACAGAGCTTTCCGGATATCGTTCCAGCTGTAAATCAGGATCCTGTGAATATAAATCTGCAAAACCAAAACTACTAGCTGCCCATGTGGAAAATAGGGGCACCCAGAGTTTAGGTTAAAACAATAAACTCCAGGTCAGTCATGTGACTGGTGTGAGAAATAAAACAGTTATTAATCTTTGTTTTTAAAGTTAGGTAAATCAAGGGACCACGCCGTATAACACGGAACGGGTTTCCTCCCAAGAACACCAGTGCATAAAACAAACAGCGCAATGCTAAATAAAGAACAATGAAGCTATTATAAGACCCAGGTCCCATCACACAATGCAACGCAAGCTGGAGGATAGGGTTTTCCCTTATAATAGCCAAATATGCTTGATACGTGAAATTTCATCTTATATTATTACTATAAGTGAAGAAAACAACTTCAAATATAAATATATCAATCATAGACGGCATGGGTACCATATATCATGCCGCCAATACTAGGCTCTACAATCAAAACCGCAAAATGTCATATTTGGAAATTGGATTTCCATCATGGTGGCTCCTGATTCGAAAGATCGATCGCATAGTGCCATCTACAACGACTTACGTCCCAGCTAGAGAAAACACCGTAATGCACATCCGCACTTTTGGGAAATCGAGTATCACTGCGGCTTACGTCTCGACGAGAGAAAATACCACTTACCCTATCCCTCTGAGCACTGAGCTCAATCTCGGTCGATTGAATCCACGACACCACTAAGGTGCCCATCCACTAAAAAGCATACTGATCAAACCATCAGTTTACCACCATACCGGGGTGCGAGGCTCGCGAATCAATGCTATACACAAAGCCGTGCTATGTTAAAGCTGCGCTTTGATCATCATCCACCAAACTTTGCTTTTCAACAAAAGTCTGGATCACTGCATCTCAGCATGCCACACTATCAATCCATATCGTACCACTGATTTCTGCCAATATATAACCTCTGAGCTCGTATGTCTCAGAGAAGGGCGTTAAGCAAGAGAATAAATTCTCCGCCGCCAAACAGATATATATTTAGCAAAGATCAACGAATACAATATAAAGGAATACAATGTCAGACACACCATCCATTTACAAGCCCGTTCTGGGTCTGAACGAAACCGGAGGCACTTTCCTCGCATATCCGTCGACCTCCAAGCACGTCCGGACGGCTACTACTTTAGCCCCCTTCAAGGTAGCTACTCCCATCGTGAGCATCAATAGCACCCATCCATTCGATGTGAAGATCGTTGGTCTTGCACCGTCTTCAATCTCTTCGACTCGTCGTCGAATCAGTTATTCAGAATGGTTTATACCCGGACTTTCTGAATAACTCGCGTATCTTAATCCACAAGTGCTATAAAACACAATATACGCCCCATTCCAATTCAGAATATTCACACTCTTAGGGAAAGATTCCTAATACTTTTATCAAAGATAAATTCTTTTAAATTTATTCTTTAATCTTCCTTTGGATATCATTTCAAACCATATTATGGTTTTCCAAACTAGTCGGGATTAGCGGACCACACCGAAGTAATTATTTATTTTATTTCCCAATCCCAACCTATTTACCCCATGGAGCGAAACTGTTATTACCCCATAATTAACACCACGGTGTTATCGGTAAATTTAATTACCATTTCACGTTCAAATCTAATTAAAGATTTAACTATCGCTAGGAGTAAAACTGGTGATACTCCCCTTTCGATCATTTCCCAATTTTGATAATTTAAATTATCAATCCACATTTCAATCTAATTAAAGATTCATTAAAACACCTTTTACTGGGTTAAAGAACTAATGTCATTTAAAACACAGTCCACGATAAACCCAAATCCCATTTTATTTCAATTCCAATTAAATATATTAGAAATTCTGGTTATTTAAAACCCATTTCAAATTCAATTTATTTATTTCAAAAATAAATCGATTTTTATTCTAGTTCGAAACCAGTTCATTTCGATAAAAATCTATTTTTATCTTTTCAAATATGGAGTTTTTCCTCCCAGTTTTTCCCAAATCATTTCTTACGATTTTACACAAATTATAGATATTTTTAATTATTTTATCAAGGCCCGTACAGTCGATTTCCATCTACGGCCATCGAACTGCACTTACAGCGACCTTTTCTGAAATTGATTTGGACATATCTCCAAATCCAACCGTTAGATTTCAAATTTCTGATATTCATTAGAAAGCTCTTTTCGATACGAACCCAACGGTTCTGGTTTGAGGAGAATCCGACGGTCGGATCTCCCGTAATGTCCGTTCGTAGTCAATGGTCGAAATTCGCAAACTACCGCGGCGCGTTCTCTTCAGGCCATTATATTATATATATAATATATATAATATATATTTCGTCGATTTCTATTTAAAACGAATTTTATAAATCATTTTAAATTCGTTT
The DNA here is from genome assembly GCA_030737875.1 of Allium sativum. NCBI lineage: Eukaryota > Viridiplantae > Streptophyta > Magnoliopsida > Asparagales > Amaryllidaceae > Allium > Allium sativum. Next base: position 160,045,723 of record CM060912.1, read on the forward strand.
CAAAAACAATTTCAACTTCCTTTTCAATTCAAATCAATTTCAATTCAATTTCAATTCAATTCAATTCTATTCGAATTCAATTTCAATTCTATTCTATTCGAATTCAATTTTAATTCTATTCTATTCGAATTCAATTTCAATTCTATTCGAATTCAATTTCAATTCTATTCTATTCGAATTCATTTTCAATTCAATTCTATTCAACTTCATTTTTCTATTCAATTCAATTCAAATTCATTTTCTATTCAATTCATTTCAAATCCGTTTTCTATTCTATTCATTTCAAATCTGTTTTCTATTCTATTCATTCTAATCCGTTTTCTATTCTATTCAATTCGAATCAATTTGAGTTTACTTTCAATTTTTATTTAATTCAAATTCATTTTAAAAACGAATATAATCGATATCAATATCGTTCGCATCAAAATAGCGCATCTCTAATCAACACGGCTTTATATTATTCAATAACTTCGTTATTCTATTCAACAAATGAATATTCATTCTATTCAACACATGAATCTATATTTCTTTCACCACATGACTAATCTTGTAACAACCCATATTTTCAATAACCTGTTATAACATAAATCGAGGCAAAATTTAATTCTAAAATCTGAATCAAGGAAAAAGGGCTATGCCATTGCGTTCGTCTCGGAAAAATACGCGAAATAGAGTCCGAATTTTCGAAAATCGGAGTCTGTATGACCCGATTAAGGCCCAACGAAGTTTTCAGAAAATTTCAAAGTAAAAACAGATTTCAAATTCAAGTTTGAATTTGGAAAATTGGGTAAGATTGGGCCAGGCGGGAAAATTCCCGCCAGAGCACCCAAGTCGACAACCCTGTTGACTTGGGAGTCGACTTGGTTGGAACCAAGTCGACAGCCCTGTCGACTTGGCTGTCGACTTGGTCCAGCCGGGCAGTTTTGCCTGGTGCACCATTTTGGGTTTGTGTTGAGTTTGGGGGCCAGATTCGGTTTTAAGGGCTGAGATTGGAACTAGGGTTTAATCCTAAGGTTGAAACTAGTCCTAATCTCTATAAATAAGACCCTAACCTAACCCTAAATCATCATTATTCATTCATACAACTAAACTATGGCAAAATTTTACCTCTCATGGCCTCCACTCTCTTCATAAAATTCCTAAATAAATTTCTATGAGATTTTCCATGCATACAAGTGTTTTCAAGCTTGTATGAGCATCATTAGCTTGCATTCAAGTCAAGTTTCTATATTTGCATCATAAAGCAAGGGTTTTGATCATTTTGGCTTAAGGGTTTTTCTATTGAAGCTTGCATTTTGAGTTTAATTGATTTCATAAGGGCTTTGTCATATTTTTGTGCCTTCATAAGCATTGTAAGCCCTATTCTACTTTCATACTTAAACTCTAAAGTTAAATGTATGATATGCAAGTTTGCCATGATATGCAAGTTTACTATGATGTGTTATGCAAGTTTACTATGATGTGTTATGCAAGTTTACTATGATGTGATATGCAAGTTTACTATGATGTGTTATGCAAGTTTACTATGATGTGATATGCAAGTTTACTATGATATGTTATGCAAGTTCATCAAGTTATGTTATGCAAGTTTGATAGGCAAGTTATGTTATGCAAGTTTGATATGCAAGTTTGATATGCAAGTTTGTCATATGATATGCAAGTTATGTTATGCAAGTTTGCGTTGATCCTTTTGTTCATGTTATCATGTTATGCAAGCTTATCTTGGGTTTATGAGCTTAAAGCTTCAAGCTTTATGCTAAAGGTTGCATTTTGGCAACATGTAAGTTATCATATCCCTTATGATAATTTGCATGTGAGGCTAAATGCGAACTTATGGCCATTTCTACATGTCATTTATCACCATGTATCACCAATATGCTAAGTTTGGTTTTATGCATGCTTTTAAGGCCTAAAAATGTAATATGCAAGTATATGAACACATGTACATTTCATATGCCACCATGTTGAACTTGTGGCTTCAACACCTTTATGTCATGATTATGCCAAATTCCCTCTTTCTATCCTTTATGCGCTATTGCGATATGTAAGCGATGGGATTGCGTTTGGGGTTGGGTAAACTTAAAAGACATAAAAACATAAGATTGGGAATTTACCTATTAAGTTAGGTCTACCCATTGGAAATTTACCTATTAAGTTAGGTCTACCCAATTGCTTGAAAATTTGTAACATGTTTTGGAAACATGATGGACATAACACTTAGAAAAGACAAGTGTGACCAACTCGAGGTTGGGTTGAGTTTGTAGCGTAAACCTACCCGGAACCGACCGGCTTAACTAGTTGCTACAAACAATAGGACCCAATGTGAGAAGTTGGCCATGTTGTACCTTGAACCCGAGGTTAGACCAAGTTGTGGTGTAAAGCTACCCGGACCCGCCGGCTTAACTAGTAACCACAACAAGGTCTAATGTGAGAGGTTAAGGCGCATTAAATTAATTAATGCCTCGTGATTAGGGTTAAGTCATGGTCCACTTAATACTTAACCAATTTGGGCTTGGTAGATTAATCGGGGTTAAGTCGTGAACTCATCGTTACACTTAACCAAGTTAATCCATGATTAGCAAGAGGGTTAAACCGTACTTAACCCACCAGAAAAATCCTAGCAATGGGGGTCCACTCCAGCAGTAATCCCAAGTTTGTATCATTAAGGCCCTAGGGTCTAGGCTAGGGAGGGAGCACGATTACTGAACTGGAGGTAAGTGACCAAAAACGACGGCAGAGTGGTACGCCGGTGTAGTTCCGGGCGGACTTATGGTCGTGCACATAGTCCGAAGCCGGGGAAAACATGCATGGGTACCAGTAGATCGAGACTGTGCACGCATGTTTATGATGTCCAGGGGTTGCCACCCTAGGGCTTCATACACCCGACGGGAGACCCGGCACAGTCTGACTACAATTATGTTTAGGCCGTATGGACACCAACACGTGACGAGTTAGGCTTATAGGGAGCCGATCGACTAGACCGTTTGGTTGGACCGCGTATTAGGGTCACTTCATGTTATTGGGCCAAAGCTTGGGCCAAGGGATCAATACTTGTTTATTCAAGTCATGTTAGTTTGCTAGTACACCTGTGGTGCAAAACCTAAAACCTGATTATGCGATGACACCTTTATCTACCTTGTTAGTAAATCATCATGCCAGTATGTAGTTATCCATATGTTCATCTTAGCTTTCATCATGCCAGTTAACTTTATCAGTTTACATTGATTGTAGTAGGGCTTACTCAGTCTTTTTGACTGACCTGTTTTCCTTTCGCCTCTTTTCTTTCGTCCTCCCCCCCCCCCCCCCCCAGGTTCTCAGGGTGGGAATATTGGAGCTTAGCTTGGATTTCTGATCGCTTGCTTGTGGGATTTTAGCTCATGTACGGTCTTGACATGAAGCTAGCTATGGTTATCACTTATTTTGGGGATAGTACTTATGTATTTCAGTTTTTCAGTAATGTTGTTTTTATCTAGACTTGTGTATTTGGAAAGTTGACATTATGTTGTACCAGACTTGTTTTGAAATGGTTTGAAATCTTTCGCTGTTTTATCTATGTTATTTACTCTGTTTACATATATACATATGTTCTTTTTCTGCCTTGATATATCATTATGCATGTTTACCTGATTCAAACGCCCCTCCAAAGTCAGAGTGCTTGCAAGAGCCACCCTGGCAGAGGTGGGGTGTTACATTTGGTATCAGAGCATATGGTTTACGAGAAGGAACAAAAAGGTTTTTAGAAAACTTTTGGAAAACTATTTTCAAAACCAAGTATAAAGTATTTTCCAAAGAAAAGTCTAGTTTATTTTAAAGGCTATTCCCCAAAAAGCCATTAGCAAAATTCCTTCGTTTTTCTCCATTCTGAATCTATCTTTTTCTTCGTTTTCAGTATGGCCAATAACTTTGCCATTCCAGAGGGAGTACACGTACCTGTTTGGTATAGGAGACTTTTGGAGGCTAGGGCGACCGAAGCCGGCCCCGCAAATGTTACTCCTCCTCCGGTAGTTAATGTTCCTCCTCCTCCTATCACTGATGTTCCTCCTCCTCCTGTCGCTGAGGTTCCTCTTCCTCCTCCCCCTCAGCATCCTCAAGCTGACTTCGCAAAGACTTGCAAAGATTTCAAAGCAATGGGTGGCAAGAACTTTCAAGGCACTGAGACTTTTGTAGAGGCCAGAAATTGGTTGAAAGAGACCGAGGATTTATTTGCTATCTTTGGGTTAGACGATCAGAGGAAGATCTTGTTGGCGGTTTGGCTTATGAAGGATGAAGCCACTTATTGGTGGGAAGTCACCAATGGTACTAGGCCTGTTGAGACTTGGGCCGATTTCAGGGCAAGGTTCGTGCTTAAGTTTCTATCTTCTGCTGAGGAGAATCTGCAAATGGAGAGGTTCATAACTTTGAAACAAGGAGATATGTCTGTCAAAGAATATGTGAACAAGTTTAATCAGTTAGCTCGTTTTGGCTTGGATATGGTTAATACTCCTCAGAAGAAGGCTCTTCGTTTTGCTAGAGGATTGAATGAGCCGTTGCAGGGATTGGCTATGTCACATATTCCCCATGGGGCCACGTTTGAGCGCTTGGTTGATATGGGTTTACTTCAGGGAGATGTCAAGAAAGAGGTCAAGATGAATGATACTCAAGCCAAGAAGACTGATTCCCAGGGGAAAGGAAATCAGGGTAATCCAAGTGGTCAGAGCAGTCAAGGCAATCAGAACAAGAACAAGAACAAGAGTCAAGGCAACAAGGGGAACAACAACAAGGGGAAGTGCCATTATTGTGGTTCAGTTGGGCATCTTATTAAGGATTGTAAGAAGAGGAAAAGGAAGAATGGTGAATGCTTTATCTGCGGTGAGACTGGACATTTCACTAGGGATTGCCCGAAGAAGCAAGGGCAAGGCCAGGGTCAAACTCAGCGTGCTGGACCTTCAGGAGGGCAAGTTCATGCTCTCAATACCGCTCCAGCTCCCGATCGAGGTAGTATTTCTGTTGAAAGCCTTGTATATATTTCTGATTTTTCAGTTCGTACTTTGTTTGATTCTGGTGCATCGCATAGTTTATCTCATCTGATCTAGTTGAAAGTTTGCGCCTAAGTACTAGTCTAGTTAATGATCCCATGTATGTTTCAAATCCAATTGGGGGTTCCGCCCATTTGTCTATTATCTAGGTGGATTTGAATTCTCACGTGATGCTTATATTCTCGGTTTCATGGGGTATGGGTTGATTTTTGGGCATGGATGGGTTGTCCAGTTGTGGAGCCATCCTTGATTTTTGAGCATAGGGTTGTGAGGCTTATGACTCGCCTCGGTAATACCCTAAAAATTTCTAGTAACCCTATGAGTCCCGTCATGTTGTGTTATCTTGAACCCCTCGACTCGTCTATCGATAGTTTGCAATCGGTGAGGGTGGTCCGAGAATATCCTGATATCTTGGGTGAAGTGAAGGGGATTACCCCTAAACGAGAGATAGATTTCCGCATTTATCTGGTTGATAATGCCAAGATAGTTACGTGGCCGGTTAGGCACATGGCCCCGCAAGATGAGAGTTAAGAAAGCAAGTCAAGGAGTTGCTTGAGAAGAACTTCATTAGATGAAGTATATCTGAATGGGGAGCGCCTGTAGTATTTACTACCAAGGCAGATGGTTCTCTTCGACCTTGTGTCGATTATCGTGAGTTAAACGAAGAGAATAGACAACCATTGCCAAGGATCGATGATTTGTTTGATCAGCTTGTAGGAACATCTGTTTTCTCTTAATCTTGCTACTGGATTCCATCAGCTCAGAGTAGCTGAGGATAGTATAGACAAGACTGCGTTCAGAACTCCAGATGGATTCTTAGAATGGCTGGTCATGCCATTCGGTTTGACTAATGCACCCGCCTACTTCGTGGACTTGATGAGTAGGGTGTTCAGGGAGTTCTTGAACAAATTTGTCGTGGTCTTCGTAGATGATATTCTGATCTTCTCTAAGGATGAGGAAGAGCACGCAAGACATCTCAAGGAGGTGATGGATACGCTTAGAGCGCATCAGTTGAAAGCCAAGTCCTCCAAATGTCATTTTGAAGAAAAAGGAGTTAGATTTCTTGGGCGCATAGTTTCTAAGCAAGGCTTAGTGGTGGATCCTGCTAAAGTGGTCGCGGTTCAAAACCGAAAAGCTCCGACGAGGACAATTGAAGTAAGAAGTTCTCTCAGTTTAATTAGTTAGTTAGCGTCCCTTGAGCTTAGACCTACCCTTCTGGATCAAGTAGGGACTTCACAGAAAGAAGACCCGCAGTTAGTCGAGATCATGGACAAGTTGATTCGAGGCGAGATGGTAAGTCACCTCGCTATATATGACAAGGGATGGCTAAGACGCGATGAGAGAAAGAAGGTTCTTGAAGTTGCACATCACCCGAGGAGGTGGCCGAGTTTGTCCCAAGGTGCATGTTGTGCCAACAGATTAAGGCCGAGTTATAGAAGCCTGGTGGGCTATTATATCCATTGGAGGTCCCCGCCATGGAAGAGGGAAAAGCGTCACGAAGGATTTCGTGGATGGACTGCCTAGGTCAAGGAAAGAGAATACGAGCATATGGGTCATAGTAGGTAGACTCACGAAGAGTGCTCATTTCACTCCGGTAAAGAGCGAAAGGACTGCATCATAGCTAGCGACAGTTTACTTTCAAGAAATAAAGCGGTTGCACGAGGTTCCCTAAAGGATAGTTAGTAACCATGACTCAGCCAGTCTTGGGATAGTCTACGGGAAGTCATGGGCAAGCAACTGAATCTAAGTACGGCCTATCATTCACAGGCGGATAGTTCATTTTGTTCAAACATGAGTTATAGAAAATCACGTTAGTAAGAGCAATTGGCAACGTGGATTGGTATTTCCAAGAAAAGTTCTGCCGCATGGAATACTTTATGGTAAGTAAACGAGATCCAGGATTCACTAGTGGATTTTGGAGAGCTTGCATGAAACCATGAGGTCATAGTTATGTTTAAGCCAAGAATGATGGAAGAGTAAGTGAAAGAGGAAGACGAGAGGCGACAATGAAATGGGTTCCAACTCATATTCGGAAATAAGAGTTAGGAAGCTAAGAAATCATGAGGTAAAAGACGGTCAAAGCACAGTGGAGTTAAGCTCAAGGAAATGTGGCTTAGAAGACTGAAGGCTAGATACGCGCATCATATCTCTTTTTAAGAGCATATCCTTGATCCTTGTTTTCCTGTGGAACTTACTCGCATGTTATCTTTTTACATATATTCTCTCGGTCCCATTCTCGGTCCTATTTCTGTCGGGAGGTATGACTTATTGGCTAGTAATACATGTCAGGGTTTGAAGGGGTCCGTTAGGTTGACTAAACCTTTTGGGCTTTTATAGAATATGGGTTGGGTTAGGAAGGGATTTCTTGTAATCCGAAAAGAGTATATCTTGCTTATCTTCCCGATCTCTTTGTAGCATATCTTTTGCTATCCATGTTTGTCTTGATTATCTAGTATATCGTGTTAATCTTGTCATGAGAACCTTAGGTAGAAACCCTTTGGATGAAACATGTGTTTGAAACATGTTATGCTTGATGGTTGCAAGTGTTTGCAAGTGGTTACTCGTGGATGCATTATACACGTTAGGCACTAGATCGGCTCACACACTCCTCATATTGCATATGCATGAGTGTTTACGCTTATTCATGGATGGAAATTTTTGTGTTATCACATGGATGTTGCATATGGATGAATGTTATGTGCACACATATAGATGTTATACATTATGTTAGGAATTGCATACATATGGATTCATTTCACTAACATAATTTGCATTGACGATATTTGCATTAGATAAGTACATATACACACACCTTTGCATATGTTCATACAACATTTAGAATCTTGTAAGGACAATGATTGCTCGTGGATGATGTTTTGAGTAGATGGATGATTGGATGGTAGGATACGTTCTTCCCAACTTGAAGATTTCGGGGACGAAATCCTTTAAGGAGGGGAGAATGTAACAACCCATATTTTCAATAACCTGTTATAACATAAATCGAGGCAGAAATTAATTCTAAAATCTGAACTAAGGGAAACGGGCTATGCCATTGCGTTCGTCTCGGAAAAATACGCGAAATAGAGTCCGAGTTTTCGAAAATCGGAGTCCGTATGACCCGATTAAGGCCCAACGAAGTTTTCATAAAATTTCAAAGTAAAAACAGATTTCAAATTCAGGTTTGAATTTGGAAAATTGGGTAAGATTGGGCCAGGCGGGAAAATTCCCGCCAGAGCACCCAAGTCGACAGCCCTGTCGACTTGGTTGGAACCAAGTCGACAGCCCTGTCGACTTGGCTGTCGACTTGGTCCAGCCGGGCAGTTTTGCCTGGTGCACCATTTTGGGTTTATGTTGAGTTTGGGGGCCAGATTTGGTTTTAAGGGCTGAGATTGGAACTAGGGTTTAATCCTAAGGTTGAAACTAGTCCTAATCTCTATAAATAAGACCCTAACCTAACCCTAAATCATCATTATTCATTCATACAACTAAACTATGGCAAAATTTTACCTCTCATGGCCTCCACTCTCTTCATAAAATTCCTAAATAAATTTCTACGAGATTTTCCATGCATACAAGTGTTTTCAAGCTTGTATGAGCATCATTAGCTTGCATTCAAGTCAAGTTTCTATATTTGCATCATAAAGCAAGGGTTTTGATCATTTTGGCTTAAGGGTTTTTCTATTGAAGCTTGCATTTTGGGTTTAATTGATTTCATAAGGGCTTTGTCATATTTTTGTGCTTTCATAAGCATTGTAAGCCCTATTCTACTTTCATACTTAAACTCTAAAGTTAAATGTATGATATGCAAGTTTGCCATGATATGCAAGTTTACTATGATGTGTTATGCAAGTTTACTATGATGTGTTATGCAAGTTTACTATGATGTGATATGCAAGTTTACTATGATGTGTTATGCAAGTTTACTATGATGTGTTATGCAAGTTTACTATGATGTGATATGCAAGTTTACTATGATGTGTTATGCAAGTTTGCTATGATGTGATATGCAAGTTTACTATGATATGTTATGCAAGTTCATCAAGTTATGTTATGCAAGTTTGATAGGCAAGTTATGTTATGCAAGTTTGATATGCAAGTTTGTCATATGATATGCAAGTTATGTTATACAAGTTTGGGTTATTCCTTTTGTTCATGTTATCATGTTATGCAAGCTTATCTTGGGTTTATGAGCTTAAAGCTTCAAGCTTTATGCTAAAGGTTGCATTTTGGCAACATGTAAGTTATCATATCCCTTATGATAATTTGCATGTGAGGCTAAATGCGAACTTATGGCCATTTCTACATGTCATTTATCACCATGTATCACCAATATGCTAAGTTTGGTTTTATGCATGCTTTTGAGGCCTAAAAATGTAATATGCAAGTATATGAACACATGTACATTTAATATGCCACCATGTTGAACTTGTGGCTTCAACACCTTTATGTCATGATTATGCCAAGTTCCCTCTTTCTATCCTTTATGCGCTATTGCGATATGTAAGCGATGGGATTGCGTTTGGGGTTGGGTAAACTTAAAAGACATAAAAACATAAGATTGGGAATTTACCTATTAAGTTAGGTCTACCCATTTGGAATTTACCTATTAAGTTAGGTCTACCCAATTGCTTGAAAATTTGTAACATGTTTTGGAAACATGATGGACATGACACTTAGAAAAGATAAGTGTGACCAACTCGAGGTTGGGTTGAGTTTGTAGCGTAAACCAACCCGGAACCGACCGGCTTAACTAGTTGCTACAAACAATAGGACCCAATGTGAGAAGTTGGCCATGTTGTACCTTGAACCCGAGGTTAGACCAAGTTGTGGTGTAAAGCTACCCGGACCCGCCCGGCTTAACTAGTAACCACAACAAGGTCTAATGTGAGAGGTTAAGGCGCATTAAATTAATTAATGCCTCGTGATTAGGGTTAAGTCATGGTCCACTTAATACTTAACCAATTTGGGCTTGGTAGATTAATCGGGGTTAAGTCGTGAACTCATCGTTACACTTAACCAAGTTAATCCATGATTAGCAAGAGGGTTAAACCGTACTTAACCCACCAGAAAAATCCTAGCAATGGGGGTCCACTCCAGCAGTAATCCCAAGTTTGTATCATTAAGGCCCTAGGGTCTAGGCTAGGGAGGGAGCACGATTACTGAACTGGAGGTAAGTGACCAAAAACGACGGCAGAGTGGTACGCCGGTGTAGTTCCGGGCGGACTTATGGTCGTGCACATAGTCCGAAGCCGGGGAAAACATGCACGGGTACCAGTAGATCGAGACTGTGCACGCATGTTTATGGTGTCCAGGGGTTGCCACCCTAGGGCTTGATACTCCCGACGGGAGACCCGGCACAGTCTGACTACAATTATGTTTGGGCCGTATGGACACCAACACGTGACGAGTTAGGCTTATAGGGAGCCGATCGACTAGACCGTTTGGTTGGACCGCGTATTAGGGTCACTTCATGTTATTGGGCCAAAGCTTGGGCCAAGGGATCAATACCTGTTTATTCAAGTCATGTTAGTTTGCTAGTACACCTGTGGTGCAAAACCTAAAACCTGATTATGTGATGACACCTTTATCTACCTTGTTAGTTAATCATCATGCCAGTATGTAGTTATCCATATGTTCATCTTAGCTTTCATCATGCCAGTTAACTTTATCAGTTTACATTGGTTGTAGTAGGGCTTACTCAGTCTTTTTGACTGACCTGTTTTCCTTTCGCCTCTTTTCTTCCGTTCCCCCCCCCCCCCCCCCCCAGGTTCTCAGGGTGGGAATATTGGAGCTTAGCTTGGATTTCTGATCGCTTGCTTGTGGGATTTTAGCTCATGTACGGTCTTGACATGAAGCTAGCTATGGTTATCACTTATTTTGGGGATAGTACTTATGTATTTCAGTTTTTCAGTAATGTTGTTTTTATCTAAACTTGTGTATTAGGAAAGTTGACATTATGTTGTACCAGACTTGTTTTGAAATGGTTTGAAATCTTCCGCTGTTTTATCTATGTTATTTACTCTGTTTACATATATACATATGTTCTTGTTCTGCCTTGATATATCATTATGCATGTTTACCTGATTCAAACACCCCTCCAAAGTCAGAGTGCTTGCAAGAGCCACCCTGGCGGAGGTGGGGTGTTACAAATCTCAACAAATGAGTACTGTCAACACGTTAATCTCTATTTTAAAATACTCTTTATTTTTCCAATTGGAAGGAGGCCCAATCAATTACCATATAATGTTAATTATATGGATTCCATACAACACATGTATATAATAGCAACCATAAATAATCAACCATTATCCAAAGTGCACCACACAACTGCATAAGCATTAAATATATATAATCAACGCTTACACAGTCTGTCGACCAATCGATCGACATACAATTAAATAATTGGGATTAGTGTACGCCAAATATCATCCCAACACCCGTGTGGGGTTTCAAATCAACAAACACAGATTTTTATTTGTGCAGTTGGGCGATGTGTAAAATTTATCGTCCAAAACAATATCAGTCAGATGTGTGTATATAAACAAATCGTCCGATTCGTTTATATTTATTTATTTCATTTTATATACACGTTAAAAATTCTATTTTTAACTATGCAATATTTATTTTCTATATAAATATTTTATTTCATTTCACAACACACGATCAACTACACATCAAAATCAAACAAACAAACAAGCCATCCATGGTCTATGGACGACGGGTGTCAGGTGCTGCTAAGCACCGTCTACATCCTAGTATATATATTAACTAGAAATTTAAAATAAAAGTGAGGAGTTCTCACCAAAGCTATCCAAACTCCACGACACTTCTTATGTGGAAATCTTCGTCGTTCTTGCCTTTTTGTCACTTTCGTTGCCCGTAGCCACTACATATATAAAAATCACATTTTTATATTTTTGCTATTATATAAAAAATCATATTTTTATAATGCTTTCCTCCTAACAAAGGTTATATTTTTATTACCCTACCTATATAAAAATCATATTTTTAATATGCCACTAGTATAAAAATTACATTTTTAACCTTTCTATATTATAAAAATTATATTCTCTTCATCATACAAAAATTATATTTCTATCGTCATACATATATAAAAATCATATTTTTATTATCGCCACTATATAAAAATTATATTTTTTTCTTTATATTATGAACATCTCTCTTTCCTATATAAAAATTATATTCTTACATCGCTATTACATGTGTAAAAATCACATTTTTACAACGTTGTATATATAATAAAAATCCAATTTTTACCGTGTTAAAAATCAAATCTTTACAGCGTTATAAATCAAATCTTTACAGTGTTATAAATCAAATCTTTACAGTGTTATAAATCAAATCTTACATAGGATAAAATTCATATTTTTACATAGGATAAAAATAATATTTTTACATAGGATAAAAATCGTATTTTTATTTCTCTTCCATACGAATAAAAATCGAGTCTTTTGTTCATAAACTATATATATAATAAAGATTCATATTTTAACACAACTATAACAAGAAAACTGAAAATAAATGCTTAAACATGCTTTTCTTTCTATGTAATTTATATTTTTAAAAAAAATGACATTAGTTTTAAATGCTAAGGTAATTAAATTAATTAAACAAAACAAAGAAAACTCACATATCAAAATCGAAGCCTTACATAGCTAAGGTGGAGAAACAGCGGCGTCGGTGGCTGTGGAACTCAGGAAAGGCGGAGGGAAGGTCGAGCGGCTGGGGGGGTTGTGGTCTGGCCACGGCGGTGGGCACTAGGTGGTACGGCGGTCGCTGACTGGGTGGTGGTGACGGGTTTCGGGTTTTGGAAGCAAGGGCGTTGAATTTCCAGTTGGAGAGAGAGGAGGGAGAGACGATGGCACAAGGGGGAGGCCTGGCGGTTGTGGCAGAGGGGCTGCGGCACTGGGCGGCCTTGACGGTGGCGGACACAGCAGATCTGAGGGTGCGGTTTATTTTTTATTTTTTTTTCTCTGTAAAACTGATTTGGGGGGGGGAGAAGATATAAGAGGGAGGGGTTTTTTATAAATTTAATTTATTTAATTATTTTCATCTTCAAAAAGGTACCTTTTTATTTTGACCTCGAAACGAGACCCACCGCCTGTCGTCCCTAGCTAATTACCCCCATTCCGAACCCAATGGGATATGTATCGTAAGCTGATTCGATTATTTCGATTAGTTTCCGTCAAAATCAAAATATAACTCTATATATTGAATTTGAACGCGCATTTCAATTTGCCGGGGTCACATACTATCTAGAAAAATTCCAGAAAAATATTTTCTAGCTTCGTATTGACGATACGGTCCTAACAAAACTAATTTCGTCGAATTCCGAGATCGTTTGAAAAATGGCCAATTTCCAGTCGATTAAAATCAACTAAAACCGGTCAAACGCGTTTTCCCTTGCCACGCTCACATATTGACTCGAAAAATTATGAAATTTGAAACCTAGAAATAACTTTACATCCTGGATCCAACAAAAGTGGTTTCGTCGAAATCCGAGGTCGTTTGCAAAATGGCTATTTTCTAAGGGCCGAAATTCCATAGCGACTATTCTGAAATTTCAACTGGGCATAACTTTTTATCCCCGCTATGAAATTTCAATTTTTCGGATTCGTTGGAAAGATACCATCAATTAGATTCTAATATTTTTGGTTTCACTAAAATCCGGTTTATTTTGCACCCGGTATATTCATTTGAATTTTGAAATCGAACTACCGCGCCATTTTCAATTCCTTTTATAATTTAAAATAAATATTTATATTCTAACGACAATCTATATAATATATACGTTCGAATTCTATTCAAAATAAATTTTTCGTCGATATTATTCAAAATAATTCATTTTAAATAATCAAAATTCATCAAAATTTCCGAAATAAAAAATTTAAACTGGCCCAGATTTTACGGGTTGTTACAATTATGCTTGCTTATTATTACAGATGGAGCATAACTACAAAGGAGGAGATGGAGCCACTATTCAAAAATCATGCTTGGGTTATATTGCATATTACATAAGAGAAAATACCTTTAGTAGTATATAGACTTATTGAGTGAAAGACAATGTTGATGGAGACAAGAGATATGAGATGAGATTAGCTGCGAGTGGGGTATGCATAAAGGAAGGTGTAAATACCCATTTTCTAGGGCCCAAAGCTAAGCGCTACAAATGTTGTAATCATTTGTAGTACTAACTCCCGGCAATATAAAACAACATGTTAATATATTAGTTTATCAGAAAACACGGAAAGTTGAAAGAATTCAAAATACATTCATTGATAATATTCATTCATTACGTTCCCTTTGCGTAACCCTGTTCAGATCAAATATAGTTATTACAAGATATAATTTCTGAGAGTGACATATGAAGATGCCCACTCGATTGATTAGAATCAAATACGTACATGCATAACTTACATGCCATTAAATACATTCAAAAACAAGCAAATAGCGAAAACGAACTCCTAGAATAACTACAGCCTCCTGCACGCCTTCGGAAGCCTATTTGTAGAAGCAAAACCTGAAAAAACACAACCTTTATCCTACTCAAATGAGTACCAAAGAGTTCAAGGAGAAAACGAAAACTTCAGGTCAATCAATAGACATGTGTGAATAATAACTTATCTACCTGATTCAAATAGATATTGAGCGATATCACCCGCAAAAGGGAACGAGTTTCCCTCGCTAGTACTGACATATTAACTATAATCCTGCTCTTGCTCTATTAACGGTTAGAGCATAATACTATAACAACAGATGATGATACAATTAGCTACATGCAGTGGATTCCCCATCCCGGTTAGCCTAATTGCATATCTTAATGATTTCATATATATATATATACACACACACACACAAAAAAAAAAGTTGTCTACTTGAATTTTAGTTCCTTATTTGGTTAAACATTAATGATATCCGATCATTTTCTTTGTTTTGATTCTTGTACTGTGCTTAGTGGTGTAGCCCTCCCCTGGGCATCATAACTGAATTCTAAGATGTGGGTTAACCATTGTACACCCTCATAGTTTTGCAATTGGATAATTATGAACCTCTCAATTCAAGGAAATGCGAGCGTCCCTCAAGTTCCACATGGTTTTGTCTTTCGATTGGCCCAAAAACATATCAATTTTATGGGATTAATCATCCCGGGGTGTTTTACAATTGGTACCCCCAATATCCCTTTTATTTACCCGTTGGTAATCCCAATGTGTTCATTAAAGTCACAGGTATATTTGGCACCCCCAGATTACTTTTCGAGCATCCTATTGGTGTCCGCAATGTGCTCATTCATGTGCAAAATCATAAAATGGTTCCCTTTCTCTTTAGAAATCAAATTTCAATAAGGATTTAGAGGTGGTAGCCCCTTTCTCTTTATAAATCGAATTTTAGCAAACAACCGCTTTCATTCTGCTAAAAAGAAGTAGGGTGTCAACCTCTCTTGTACTTTATAAAATAAAGTTTAAGTAAATAAGCCCTTTCAGATCCTTCGATAGGCATTGAGGCAATATAATTCAGGCTTATTTAAAACATAAGGCAAAAGCCTCTTCTCTTTATAATTCGAGGTTCCAAAAATAGACCCTTTGACATAGTCGAGAGGTGAGAAGGTGGATACCTCTAAGATAAAATAAGATTCCAAAATAGGATACTTTCAACATAGCCGGAGGGTCTAGAGGTGATAGTCTCTATACTTCTTGCATGGACCAAGTAAAAGAAAACATTCCCCTCTCAGTTCAGACGAAGGGTATTGAGGCGGAAGCCTCTAAGCCTTTAAAACAACAGAGGAAACAACTCTTATCTTATCATTTCGAGATTTTCCTATCATCTAAGCACAATGATTGAAGCACATGTGTGAAGGCGGTTTGCCTGTAGAAGAAGTCCAAGGTTTTAAATCTTAGATATCGATCGCATTTCGCCTCAGAGATTTTAAAGACTTTATCTCATATCGGGTGAGATGAGTGTAACTTGGGGGTTCATCTCGGGCCCGAAAGCTCATATCGGAACAATCTCGAGGTATATCATATATGTTAAAAAATAATATTCTTACACAATAATTTTTATGAATGTTATTATAAACATAGTAACTTAAACTTGAATTGCAATATCACTTCATTGTTTTCAATTTGAAGGAGCACTCATATACTAAATTGTAATATGCTTAAAACAGAAAAACAAAACAATGCAAATAAATTAATGCTTACAATATATGATCCATGAACATGAATTATTGTCAAACATAAAACATAAAATGGATCCAAAACATTAAAAAGTTCAGCATAAATAGAACATTAAATACATAATTTCATAGGTAACAAGCTGTAAAAAAGATGAATATGAAAATCACAAGCATTGTATAACATATATGAATATATGATATGGTTATTTAACATGCAAAATATAAACTAGCAAGAGATTGTCGTGGTTAGATTTGAGTTTTTTCAATTATTGTTCCCGTTCACGCACAAATTTTAATTTTAATCATAAAAACCAAAATCTCAAACGATATTCCAGTATCTCCTCTCGTTTGATATATCATTTGACATTGCAATATCTCTGGAGAAATATTCAAAACGAGATTTACTGTGAGATTTATTGTTGTTTTTTTTTGGGAGGAGCCCAAAATGAGATCTCGAGTGGTATTTTCGATATCTTTAACTGTGGACAAGACACGTTAAAAACATAAAGCCAGTTGGAAAGCACCCAAAAGGAAAGGGAGAGGTTGAAGCCTTATTTATGAAAGCGGAAACTTGAATACTTACTATGTCAATAGGTAACATTACAAGCATCAGAAGCTTATCAGAAGGAAGTAGAAGGTGCTTCCGACCATTTTGGAAGGTATGAAAGATCCTATTTATTTAATGGGCGATTACATTTAGAGTAAATATAGAGAAAATTGATTAAAGTTTTTTTGTAGATGTACCTTTTGCAATATCTAACATAATTCTTGAAATCCTATTAGTTTATACAAATAGGTAAAGATCCAAAGCATACTTTTTTAGTATCTTACGATTTCAAAAAATAAAAAATATTAATTAATAACGTTGATTCCTTAATTAAAATTGATTATGTCCTAAGTTAAACTAAGTTAGAAAATTCATACTAATTAACCCACACATGAGAAAAAATTCATTGATTTATGATTATATTCTCCTCTATTCTTCATAAAAATATGAAGTCTAGAATAATTAATTAAAACCCATAATTAATTTTTCTCGTAGTTAGCTTGTAATTTGACTTAGCAAATTAGTACAAGTTTAGAAATTTGTGAAACTAAAAACTCTTCTCACAAAACATATTATGAATATCATATAAAAAAATTAAGTCAATTGGAGATGTTTAAATATAGGTTTTACTCTAAAACCTACTCATTTTCACACGAAAGCAAGCATGCTTAAGCCATTCAAGGGTTGCTCTATCTAAATAACACAAAAGCATTCGTATAAACATGAAAACAATTATGTAAATGACAAAACCATTCGGGTATTCAACATAGCTGAACTAAATAAAGGTTTTGAATCATTATTAACTTTGAATAGTTATTGAGATGTTGAGATTTACGGTTGTAGATCCTAAAGTTTTAATATTCCTAAGTCTTTCTTTAATTTCTTCTTCCTTTTGAGATGAATAATGGTCGGCCTCTTAGGTATATTTTTAGGTTTATGAGAATCAGAATTATGGGGGTAAAGATGTAGGAAAAGATGTTATATATGAGGCTAAGTGTTTCCTATTGTCTCTCACATAATCAAATTTATATTTAATTCATTTTATCTAATTCCTAAGGCAAAAAAAAAAATGTTTTCATGCACAAATTTCAACCCAATAATTTAATTACATTATTATTATGTAATTTATCTAATTAAATATATTGAATTATGTTTATCAAAAACAAGGGATGTTGCGTCCTTCCCTTCTTAAAAAAATTTTGTCTACGAAATTCAGTCATGAACTAAAACAACCATGTAGAAAGTATTAGCTACACTAGTGAAAGCTACTAGTTACCAAGTCTATAAAACAATATTGAACTTACCACTAAGAAAATCAGAAAAAGTACTTTCATCTTATCTTTTGTCTTTCAAGTAGTCCTTAGCATCATCGCTCCACTAGACTTTCACCATTTTGTTAGTCGTGTTCCTCGACTTCTTTTCATCTCTTGCCCCAATCCAAATAGGTAGTCACACAAAAGCTAAATTTGGTTCTGCCACCAACTCTTCCAATACTTTTAGATTAGTGGTAGCATCTAGGCCAGGCACATAGTCCCATGGGTGTGAGATTCAATACACGATATGAATGCCTGTCAAACTATCTGGTAGCTCTACTCGATATGTGAGTTTCCCATTCCTTTTCAAGATAACAAAGGGTCCAACAAACCTCGGTGCCAAGTTCGTTGACTTCCTGAAATAAAGAACACCTTTAATCGGTTGTATTTTGACAAAAGCTTGGTCTTTAATAGAGAAATCAATGTTCTTATCCTTTTATTAGTGTAACTCTTTTGCCTTGATTGAGCTTCTTTCATCCAACCTCGGAAGAATGCAATATTTTCTATAGCTTCCTTCACCAATTCTAAACTAGTAGCTAACCTATTTCTGGTCTCTAACTAACACGATGGTGACTTGCATAAGTGCTCCAAACAGTGTCAATCCTTTACTACCCTGAAAGTTGTTGTTATAGGAAACCCAACCAAATGCAAATGGTCTTCCCAGAAGCCATCTAAATCAAGAAAACATTCTCTCAACAAATCATCAAGTACCTTATTTACTCTTTTAATTTTCCCATCTATCTGTAGCCGATAAGCAATACTCGTCATGAGCTTGGTTCCCAAAGCACTTTGCAGACTCTTCTAGAACTCGCTAGTAAACAATGGATCTTTATCGCTTACAGTACTACTAGTAATTCCATGAAGTGTAACTATGTTCTTCGTTTAAAAATCAGCCAACACATGATCTATCCTAGTTATCCAAATATGAATAAATTTAGCACACTTTATCAATTGATCGACGATTATCCATGTACTATTATTCACTTTTCTAGATCTCGACAAACCATCGATAAATCCATGGATAGAGAATCTCACTTCCATACTGGAATATCCAACGGTTGAAGCAAACCTCTAGGCTTTTGATGCATAGCTTTTACTTATTGTTAGTTCACATACTACTTTAACTATAAGACAATATCTCTTTTTATGCCTTCCTAAGAAATAGAAATACTATATAAGGGATTCCTTCCTTAATCACTAACATCTAGAATAAAAAGCCTTTCTTTCTTAACCATCCATTACGATCAAGACTGAAATCTTTCAAGTCATCAAAATACACTCCAGCCTGGAGTCATCTGATATTTTCAGGCAATGCAGGATCATCTTCCTTCTTAGAAGCGATTCTCATTATCATTACCGCTCGAACCTCCAAACATGACAACATCATTGTGCTTCCACTCAAACTCGATGTCGATCTAATATGCACATCACATGTAGTCAAAGCTTCTAAATCCTTCCTTTCAGCCAGCATTGTTAACAACACATCGTGATATTTCCTGTTAAGGGCATCGATAACGTTATTGCCTTTTCTGGGTGTATACCCAATTCCAAAATCATAAGTTGTTAATAAAAACTCAGTCTTTCTCTGTTGTCTCATGTTCAATTCCTTCCACAAAAATAAGTACTTCAAAAACTTATGATCTGTAAACGACTTTAATCTCTCACCCAATAAGTAATATCTGGAGATCTTCAAAGGCAATGAAAACATCAACTAACTCAATATCATGAATTGATTATCTAATCTCATGTAGACAATGCTATCTAGAAGCATAAGCTATAACACTACCTTTATTCATAAGAAGAACTCCTAATCCAGTTCCACAAGCATCAGTATATACCATAAAATCTCGATTACCACCTGGTACTACCAATACGTGAGTGTTGGTCAAATAAATAAATAAATAAAAGACTGGTGAGCTGTAGTAATTTCTAGCGCAACTAATAAGGGGAACAAATAAATAAAATAGTAGTCTAATATAAATAAGGGAACAAGTTTATGTGTACAACTGAAAGTGAGCAGAATGAAGTACGGGTATAATAAAGGGTGCTATACAAAGATATTCAATAATGATGTTGACTATTGCACTTCTACAAATAGAAAAAATTAGGAAGAAATTCATAATGCTACCCAAACGATCGGATGTATCGAATCATGGATAACCTATTCCCACTATGGGTTTGGGTTTATCAGGCCCTAGCCCATTGACGATTTGACATAACCTCATCCATAGATGTGAAAATGTCATATGTTCCTAAATCAAGGCAGTGCATGCACACTTACTCGCCGCAACGCACTGCACTCAATTTGGAACAACTTACATCCATTTTGTGACGAGTGCCCACTACCCCTGCACTAAATAAGAGGAATAATGCGCTGAAAGGTGTGCCAGGGAACTATGGACGATCATCAAGGTATGAAATTCAGCGGTACCTGTCGTAAAACTCACAGCCCAAGGATAAAATAAAATAAAACATATACAACAGGTAATATTAGTGAAGAAGAAAACACTAAACTTTCATAATGACTAGAAAATAATATCCATACACTTGGATTCAACAATAGTGTTTGTACAATTTTCCTCACTACACTCGAAGAAGAATGACAAACGGCGAAAAACAAAAGTACTAGATAGTAGTAAAGATAGTACGCCAGCCCGCTACTCACCACCGAACTGCCACATCATCCTCACTAAGCTATCACCTGCAACCTAGTCTGCCCATCCACAACTAGATGAATATGCCAAGGTAATAAGAAGGAAACATAAAACCTTGAGTCAGACAACAGTCTTAGTGAGCGATAAGACAGCTAACAAGCATCAACAATAAAGTATATGAGAATGGATAGATAAACATACTAATCTACCCACAACACGAGAGAAGAACTCAACCCCGTCCTCCCCACATCGGATAGTGATAGCCTTTACATAAAACACTTCAGCCATTCATTCATGGAAACCAGAACAACCATTCATTCATGGAAATCAGAAGCAAACTCCCCTAGCACTCATAGCATCCAGATTATATGTATCTCACGTAAACCATCGTAATCGAATTCAACATTTCTCAAGCACAAGCACCAAAGGCCTAAACCAATATCAAACAAGCACCCATGAAACATCTCCTTCGACGTTGGACAATCTACGTGAGACAGTACAAACAAAGTAACCAATCAACCATGACAGACTCTGGCTATCACCACCAATCCTGCTTCGAAACCACCTTTAATTGTATGACGGACAACCTTTCCATATGTCAAGGGCTAATGGTAACCCCAGTTCTAGCATAAACTCCATACGCCTTTCAATGACACATACGTATGTCCAACCTTGACAACTAGGCCTTTCAACGATGCCCAGGGTACTCGACTAGCAACCTTACAGTCTTTTGGGTGCCCCCATTATACCCCTGCTTTAGGCCTGCTAGAACTTATGACAACGATAACTTCTCGGCCTTCGCATCTCTAGTCACCCAACGCGATGACTTTCCATAGCCCAAGAAACCTTCTCAAGCAACCATTATCCACCAACTCATGACCATTGAGTTGCCACCTCATTCTTTGTTCTACACCGATCAACGAACACATACAACACTTCAAATATTCCCACTTGAATTTACTTCGAAGTCAGAAACAACCCTATGTACTCGACCCAAGCTTGCTCGACCCGGCCTGCTCGACCCTGACATGCTCGACCGACTACCCTAGTTTCGAACGACCTCAACATGCACGATCTCACTATGGTGCGACCCTGGCCTGATCGACCCAACCAGATCGACCCCTCTACTCGAGTCCGTGCTCAGCCTGGTGCTGCTCGACCCAAAACTCCTACTCGACCAGAACCACTCCTCGACCCTACCAAGTCTTTGCTTGACCGACCCACTTTGGCTCGCTCGACCGACCCACTTTGGCTTACTCGACCAACCCACTTTGGCTCGCTCGACCCGGCCACTTGTATTACATTTGTACTACACTTGTACTACATGCTCGACCTGTGGCCTGTACAGTCCCAATCCAAGTCCAATTTCGATTAAAACTTCACTAAACGACAAGATCGACGAATTCTATTCAAACATAAACATGTTATGAGATCACTAACAACGTGAATATGACGATTTTCACTAAAATTATGCAAACTTCACCAAAATCAAGATAAATAAACATATGAAATAAATTATGGATCTTACTTGCATAAACATATGAAATAGTATAAAGATTACTTGTTTTAACTTGCTAAATTAGATCCTATGGTGATTCATATGAAATAAAGCTTAACATGATGTAAATCTTAGGAGAAAACACTTGAATTTGATTAAAAAAAATGTGTGCATATAGCTCATATACTTGCTTGAATCTGTGTAAGAGATGCATATCACTCACAAATTTTTCGAAATAAGCTAAAAGCAATGAAATAAGATTCCGGACAGCCAAGAATTTGATCCAAACTCTTCAATTTGATGATCTCTCTCTTGGATTTGCGTAGATTTAGCCTCAAATGATTCTCTAAGCTTTAATGGTGGAAAGGTGTAGAGAATGGAGGAATGGAGGAACTCCAACTCTTCCAAATGAGAGAATGGAGAAAGTAAATTATTCTCCATACCCCTACCCCTTATTTATAGCCTCCCACCAGCCCACTAATGGGCCTCCCCAAATCAGCCCATTATGGCTTACCAAACTTGAACAGCTAACTGTTAAACCTTAAAACAGCGATTCCTCAACCTGAGTCAAAAGTTATGCCGGATACAAGATTGACATGGGCAAAATGATCGCAAACAAAACTGGAAAAAATTATGGACATGTCTCACATCCCCATAAACAACATATCAAAATATGAGAATGATCTAACCCTCAGGGAATAAAATAAAAATATCTTACGATCTCCGATACATAAAATGCAGGCTGTTACACATTACGTAACATGGTGCATGACCGTACCTCAAGTGAGGCCAAAATGATAACTAGGTTATGCTACATGGAATGGATCCTAAACAACTTGGCTCAAATTCCCCAACCCTTGACTTGGCCCCCAAAACAATTTATTTAATTAAGCCTGACAACAAGGAGTATCGAGGTTAAATTTTATTATGTTCGCATTCAAAAAGTCGACTACAAGGATATTGAGATTTAAAACTCGACAACAAGGAGTACTGGGTTCCTACTACAAATTAACATGTTTATAGCCTGACAATAAGGAGTACTGAGCTAAAACCCGACAACAAGGAGTATTGGGTTACATGTTTACAAATAAGCATGCTTACATTCTCACAATTATGTCATTTTTCCCAATTACAGTCTATTTCTATCAATTATATTAAATGTGCAATTATTTAGTTCAATTTACTTTATTCCACTTATTCCTTTCAATTTGCAGTTTTTGAACATATTCAAATTTTATCCTTAATATTGATTATCTCAACTTCATGTATTTCATTTCCAACCCAAATGCAAAAAGCAAAAGGGAAAAATAATTCAACGCGAAATATAAGGCTTACAGGTTTATGCCTGTTTTAGCGTATTCATATGCTCTTTTTAGGCATATGTTTAGTGTAATTGCAAAAATCCAAAAGAAAGAAAGGGCAAAGAGGAAAAGAGATCCAGAATAAGAAATCACCAAAAATCTGAATAAAATTTAGAGGAATTCAAAAAAAGAATTAGAACACCGGTATATTCTGAATCAAGAATAGATAATAATTCAGATCCAATTACTATTTTATAGATTTGGTTCCAATCTCAAAAGAAATCTAAAAATTACTAATAACTCACCTAAAGATTGCAAATCCAAAAAGGCCCCGGCAGGACAATCCTTCAAATCTACAAATGGACAGTACTCTGATTCATTCCCCAATATATTCTATTTTAGAGAAGAGGTGAAGTGGTGGCTGAGGAAATGAAGAAGGAGAAGTGTGTGGGGAAAGGGAGGAGTATAGGTCAATTTATAGGTGTAGAAGAAAAATATAAGCCTTAGGATTATTAGGTTTTTAATCACAATGCTTAAATCCACATCCTCCAGAAGCAACCAGCATATCCGGCTTGTGTCAGGCACGAAATCGTGCCTGACAGCATTATCTGGGTCGACCCACCACAGGTGGGTCGACACAGGGATCGACCCACTTGGGTCCTGGGTCAACTACATGATCAACCTACCTGGGGCTGGGGCTGGGTCTCCCCAAATATTCTGTTAATTTAGCTCGATTAATTATTCAATTTATATTAAATCTTTGGTTTTAAAATTCAAACTTAAACTGATCGTAACTTGTTCGTTTTACGTCCGCTTTAAGTAAACCAAAAGTTTATTTGAACCAGAAAATCGTGACGGATCCAATCGATCAACCGCTATTGTTTAATCTTGATTCTTTCTCAACTTTTTTTTATTTTCATGTGGAACCTAAGACTTCACTCAAGACATTGCTTGTCGGTCTTAGTAAACCCCACGGGTGGTGTATACCCTGATTTTTCTTAAATAATTCTTAAATAATCAATTAGTTAATTAATTATAGTTTGGTTAAAATTTGGGTTGTTACAATATACTTCTTTTTACTCCCTCCAGAAGCATCTATGGGCCTTCGAAATAAGGAACCAAACCTAGTTGCAATTGTGTTACAAATATAAAGATGTTTCAAATAATTTAAGTTAAGCTACATATCCAATTTATATAAATTTACATCTTTTTACACCAAAAATTCCAATCCAAGGCACCCATCCACATTATTAGAAATTTGAAAATCTAAACAAACATGTTGTAACATTTCCAAACCATTTAAACACAAATTTTTATTAGTATAAACTTGTTTGTCAAAATACTCATTTTACGCTTGAAACTTATTTATTTTTCTACAAACAAAATTTATGCATCTCATTGCTTTAAACAAATTAAATTTATCAACTCCATAAAATATTTCAAATGTTCAAATATTCATTAACAATCAGTATTTGTGTTTTGCTTTTCATAGCAAACCAATTAATTTACCAATATTACTGCAATGTTATTAACTTATTTTATCAACAATCTATAATTTACTTTCACCTTAACAAAAAATTAACCTCGTATTTTATTACTATTAAATTTAAGTAACTACTACCAAACACGGTTTAGACCACAATTCTCTATTTCATTTTGTCAAGGAATATAACTTGTATTTAAAAACAAAATTCCATAATTTGTAATTATTCAATTAAAACAACTCAATGCCTATATTGAAAATATATTTCTACTTAAATATTGATTGCTAATCAATATTGTATTTTTTCTCAATGTTCCCTCTAAGCCTTAAGTTATTCTTTACAAACACATATTGGAATAAACTACTTAGTATAAGAAGTGCATTAATTTATTCCAATGTGCTCAGTACAGAAAATCACAATTCCTTTCTTTGTTGTTTTCAAAAGTTTATATGAGTTGTCTCAAGAACTCATATTTTTCCCATCTTGGATTTTAAAACAAACAGAACACACTATAATCTGTTTATCCCGAGTACCCAAATACCCGATATGTTACAGTTTTTAGATGGTTTTTTACTTAAACATTGTTTTAATGGAGCGTAAGAATGTTAAAAGGAATGATAGAAATGAAACTATAATAGATAACATTTTTGTCCTAATCTTCTTATCCCAAAATTAATTGCAAACCCTACCATTAATGGCCTATAATTACTCATTTAAGTTGCTTAAAAACAAAATAAAACCTTAACTATCATAACATTCAAATAGTAAATCTGTTTTCTTATTGTGGTCATTCTACAAAAAAAATCATCGTCTCAATCCAATAGAAGCTTTAAATTCAAATTCCCTCTTGGTCAAAAGCTATAAGCAAAACAAGATTAATTAAGTTAAATTGGTCATAGAAAAATTCTAAAGATATGAAATAACCCTTGTAGTTGTTTCCTAAATTATAGAATCATATGACCTCATATAAAAATAGTATTAATATTTTACAATCCTTCGATACGTAAAATATGGATCGTTATAGGTATTAAGTGCCTAATTGAGGGTCAACCTCACTAGTAGGAAGTATTATTATGTGGTTGTTAGTTACATAGTCATTTGGTAGGGATCTACTAGAAGATAGAAGATATGCGGTCTACCTTGATTAAGGTATTAGATGGTCAAAGTCTGCCTACTTCTCTTTTAATGTATTAAGCGGCATAAATGTTATCTCTCGCATTGTTGTAATTTTAATTGACGATAAATGTAGTAGTAATATATAACCATCGAATAGTGGTGTGATGAGTTTTAATTAATGGTCAGAGGTCTCGGTTGCCAGGATCAATAGATTAATAAGCTTATGTTAGGAGTCGAATTTAGAGATAGGTATTAAATTGCATGGGGTCTAACTCACTGATGTCTTAAATGGCCAAAGACTGATAACTCTCTTTTAGAAATATTCTTCTATTAAGAAGTCCACCTTGATTAAAGGTCTTAAATAGCCCAAGTTTTCGTTTGGTCTGGTTTGTCAAGCAATGAACTTGCTGCTTATAGGAGCCCGCCTTATATTTTGGAGTATTAAGGTGTTAAAAGCCTTTTTTAAAATGTTAAGCTCTTAAAAGGCTCCATTAGTATTACGCATTTTGAGATTACGGATAGATTGTTAGTCATATATGTAATACTAGGTTAATCTTTATAAATCTATAAGCATAGATGTAGCAAGCAAATGGAACTAATATGTATAAGTTGGTGTTGTGAACAACATATAGATTTTTCAATCATTGAAACGTTGTTCAAACCTCCATCTTTATTACAACCTACATGATAGATTTAGATGACTGAATGTTGGGGATTCTATAATTGGATGTTGGTGAAGTTTTATATCTCATACTCGATAATGATCATACATGCTTTCTTATAGGTACGAGATCAAGAACTTTGACGAGTTTGGGTTCAGATTTTGTCAAAATTCGGGTCATTTAAGGTATGGCTTGTTAAAGCAAAAACTAATTTTCCAGCGTCTTTGCGTTGTGATTCTCATAACAACATTGAAATTACAGAAGAATAGTTCGTATATTGGAAAACAAAGGCATATTCGTGTCAGATAGAAGATCAATATCCAGAAACTGTTGACTGAAGGGGCGATTTCGTTGGAATATGTAAGAGTAGAGAAGAACCTGTAAATAGCGAAATTAAAAAAAATAAAACATTCCCCCCAGTAAATGCTAGAAGAGTGGGAGGAGAATTCAAATTTATTTTTATGTCGTCTATGTTGAAAATAGACATTTCCCGGAAGATGCTCTAATAGAAACAAATATTATAGCAAGAACTTATTGATATCTAGATAAACAATATGGTATTAGTTGATCCAAGTGACATCTTGAAAACATATATACCTTCACACTACATATTATATGTAATATGAAGAAATTTGAAGGTGTCTAAAATTATTATTTTTGTAAAAGCTTTGGGTTGCCCCTCTAGTTTTACTCTGTAAATTTCATAGCTTTAATATGCTACTTTCGTCGAATGCAGCTGTAAAGAATCATCAAACGTG
The DNA here is from genome assembly GCA_030737875.1 of Allium sativum. Lineage (NCBI taxonomy): Eukaryota > Viridiplantae > Streptophyta > Magnoliopsida > Asparagales > Amaryllidaceae > Allium > Allium sativum. The sequence continues at coordinate 160,073,265 of CM060912.1, forward strand.
TCGATGGCACTATAAACCTTAAAACTACAAGGCTTGTCATTCGCCCTCTACGTTGGACCACTCTATGCAAAATGCAGTAATTTTCTTCAACTAAAAATCATTATTCAATTCAAATCACCATATAAAAAAGAAAACGTATGCATTATTCGCTAATCTCACTCTCATAGAAACCCACACAATCATCCGATCAAAATTTATGAAATACCTCGAAATTCAATTTGGATTGAAATAGGGTATAATTAACTGTAAAGTTGTCAACTTTCCTCATCATCCAAAAGTTTATCTTACTAGTTAGTCATACTAAATACATAGAATTTCCACTTCAAAATAATCGCTATAATGTGCTTACATAGACATACGAAAAAAAATTAACTATCATTAAGCAAATGATGTTAGAAGTAATTAATGCAAAAATAGAAATCGCATTCGCCAACATTAGTTTTGGTAGTGCTTTGAGATGCATTTAATGGATTTTATAGATTGTTTTCCTATTAAATCCATCGTTAGTTTTGGTAGTGATTTTGAAACGTCCTTGAGGCATTATATAAATTGCATTCCTATTAATCCTTATTTAGTTTTAATGGTGCTTTTAAGATGTACTTGATGGATTATATAAACATTTTCCTATTATACTCGTGCGTAGCATTGATGGTGCTTTTGAGACAGGCTTGAAAATGGCAAAACCAGCCTTTATAGCGCTTTGGAGACGCACTTAATTGGTATTACTAATATATTTTTCAATCTTAACTAGTAGATTTCATATCTATAGTTGGTGGCATCTTTGTGGATAATATTATCTAATCTAAAATGAGTTTTGTACTCTTAATAAATTCATAATCAGAATTGTTAATACTAGCAAGATGCGTTTGACGAATTCTTGCACTTAAGTGTGAAGATGAGATCGTCTTCCATGAGAGATTTTAGTCGATCTCTCTTAAGCACTCATAAATTTCCAAGATAAGCACATGGTCATAAGAAACATATTCATATTGCAGAGAAATGTAAATGATAGAAGTACAGCACGAGTTGTGAAATTTTAGTCTAATCTTGTAATTGAAGAGAGATTCACTATACAGATAAAAGTTGCAGCTTCGCCTTTTATGCATCAATTCTAATTGAAAGTTATTGATGCATATGAGTGAAATTTTTCCATGAAGGTTTTAGTTTAAATAATATCAATAATTCTACTTTAACCAAACAAATCTTTTTATCAAAAGATATGTATAAGGTTGAAGTGCATAGGCCTCCTGAATTTTCGAAGTAAACTTGCACTGTTTGCAAATTTTAATAAATTAAAAAAAAAAAATTGAGTATGATATTACTGGTGATTTAATATATATACACCAAAAATATAGAAGGAGAATTTCAATTTATTTTTGTATTAGCAATGCTGTTCTCGTGGAGATGCTTCAATAAAAACAAATATTATAGCAAGACTTTATTTATTTATTTACTTATTGATATCTAGATAACCAATACGAATTTCATATAATACAAAGAAATGTAAAGGCGTATAATTTGGGTTCTATAAAAACGTTAGGGTACTCTCTATGGATACAGTTGCATTTATGGACACATGATACTTAAAATTCACACAATGACCAGCAATAAACACAAATTCTAGTAAAAACAATTGCAGACGAGCATCACGGATCACTGATTCACGATCAAAATTAACACACAATCTGAAACGAAATTTCATTTTCAAAATCCCAAACATGGCACCACACAACCAAAACGCAATTCTTACATGAAACCATTGATCCACAGACCCTGATACGAAATTAAAAACCATAAACAATGGGATTGAAACTCATAAAACACAAACCAAACATCAAGAATTCTAGGCCCTCTCGCCTCTGATCCTCCTAGCAAGCTGCATGTCCTTGGGCATGATCGTGACTCTCTTAGCATGAATCGCACAAATATTAGTATCCTCGAACAAACCAACGAGGTAAGCCTCGGACGCCTCTTGAAGCGCAGAAACTGCAGAGCTCTGAAACCTCAGATCGGTCTTGAAATCTTGTGCGATTTCACGAACTAACCTCTGGAAAGGGAGTTTCCTGATCAAAAGTTCGGTGCTTTTCTGGTACTTGCGAATTTCACGAAGGGCCACGGTTCCTGGCCTGAACCTGTGCGGCTTCTTAACGCCGCCGGTGGCTGGAGCAGACTTGCGAGCTGCTTTGGTCGCAAGTTGCTTTCTTGGAGCTTTGCCTCCAGTTGATTTGCGAGCTGTTTGCTTGGTACGTGCCATGGAGAACGAAATTAGGGATTTTGATTTGAGGAATTTAAAAGAGATCTGAGGAACGATAGAGCGATATGATGGAAAAGAAGAGTAGTGTACTAGTGTATATATAAGGGCTTATTTTCATGTAAGAATCGGAGGGAGTTTTGAAATTTGGAGGAAAATTCGCGGCTACTGATTTTCGTTAGGATTGATATATGCTGATGGATGAACTCTGGACGGCTGAGATGCGAACCAGTCAGCAGTGATCCTCAATCAGTGGTCTACACCAATGGAATCAGTAGTCCATAAAAAGTTTATTTCGAAGCTGCAGCATCGAACTTTTTGTTAATTAAAATTTTATTTACATGATTAACTAATAAACAATGGTTCTGTAAATGTCATTTGTTTGTTTAGATAATATTTATTAAATTTTATTTTTAAGCATAAAATGATATTTTGAAATTGTAAACAAGTCAAACTATTCTATTTTTAAGGAATAATGAAATTTGTTAATATTTTTATTAACAAATGTAACCGTACTGCGCACACGGATCGCAAGTACGCATCGCAAGTATACTTTATATGTAATTAGAAATAAACTATTTTTTATCTTTGTAATTATTTACACTACTCAATGAGTTTTAGAAAATGAGGGAGTCTTTTTTTACCTAATACTTCATTTAAAAATATTGATATTCAATGATGGATTCTTTTGTTAAACAAAAAGGGTATTTGAAAGCGACTTGAAAAGAGACTGTTTAACGAAAGAAGATACCATTCTTGTGTTGCAAAAGGGTTACCTGAAGGTAGGTCTATCAGTAGATAATACACATTCGAAATCGTTTTCAAATGTAGACAGTGTCATATTCACATCCGAAATCATTTTCGGATATTGGATATCAACATCCATGGAAACAGACGGATATTGGATAGTTATCTGATTCGCTAACGATCGAAAATCAGAGAACATAAATGACAAATTTTAGCTTCTCATAAAGTTTTGTTCAATCTAGTTGATTATTAAAATGCTAAAAATAAACAAATATGATGATAGTAAACAGTTTTGAGCAATTAATATGTATTTAGTTTGTGTAATATAAACTTACAATTAAAAATCTTTCATTTTACTAAAGGTGATTTTTATTTCAATCCAATTTTTTGTCTGTTTATCCACCTTATAAATAGAAATATTTGACTTTTAAAATTATATTAAAATTATTTAGTTCATCCGCTGATTTCTTATTTCTAGTTTTTCACTTTTGGGTGATCCTCTTCTTATGTATACAGTATACTTAATTTACCCATTTGATCATAATGAATTTTGATGTCGCTTGTTATATGGTTGAACTTCTAAAACACCAGCGTTGAAAACTTCCCCCGCTAAGGATATTCATGTACAAGCCAATCGTTTATAGGCTTAATTAATATCAATTCAAGGTTCAGCTAGGGCTGGCAATTAGAACCGAGAACCGAAAACTCGAACCTAATCGACCCAAAAAGACCCGAACCGAACTCGATGGATCTCGGGTCGGGTCTAAGTGATGAAAAATACCATCAAGACCCGATCAAACCCGACCCGCATAGACCCGACCCGAAAGACCCGATCAGAAAACATTGAAATATATGTATTTTTAGTGTTTATTCAATCGGACCCGAACCGACCCAACCCGACCTGATCGGAGCTTCAACCCGAACCGAAACTCGGGTCGGGTCCAGATTTTTGAAATGTATAGTTTAGACCGACAACACCCGACCCGCCTAGAACTGAGACTTGTCGGGTTAGGTTCGGGTCCATCGGGTCGGGTCTAATTGCCACCCCTAGGTTCAGTTAACTGTAAATGCAGGATTTAGCACTTAAATTTAAATTTGTATAAATATATTGAATACAAGTAGGCAAAGTTTTTGGTGGTTATCAATCCACATTTAAAGGGCCATTTGGTTTCTAACTCTTTTGAACATGACAAAGGTTCTCTTGGCATGCAGTCTAAAGACACGCAACTTCGCTCCATACTGATATTAATCGATTTGCAACGTGCGTTGTTCCATTTTTCACATTCTTTCCACCCAGTATATGGATATATAGCATGAAATGTACATTTTAATGTGTCTTGTGGGAAGTAATACTCGCAGTGCACTCTTTTTATTCTTTATGCATTCGGTTAGCATCTTCAGTCGCAGTCTGGATGCTTAGCAGTTATCTTAGCAGAAGCATGCAAGTCACTTCTGATTTTATTTTTATGTGTTTGCATTAGATAGAGTATGAATTTGAATTTTTATGTATGTAATAAATATAGTCCAGTGTATAGATATTAGGTTCCATATGTACAAAAATAGAATTATACAAAGCAAAGTACAAGGATAAGGAAATGAATAAAAGAGGAATATCATATTTTGTCAGTTAATCCACTTGTGGATTAACTTACAAATAATTTGTGGATTAACTTAATAACATTATATTGTGGATTAACTAAAAGAAATTGTGGATGGAAGTAAAATTTACCTTTACTAAAATACACATAAATTCAAATGCAGTCTTACAAATAAACGACCAGATAATTTTTTTAATGTGGACGTGTTCGCATTCACATATGTTTTCTCGGATATAGAATATTTATCACTTTTCAAATAACGATGCGGATGGATGTTGAATTTTTTGAGTATCCATTAACAGTTTGACTTGAAGAAACCTATGCGTTTATTTATTATTAATTGCTTATGGTATTATTGATTGCATGTGAGTACTAATTATTTGCGTTGAGAAATAAGACCGATACACTAATAAGTAGTTTGATGTACGCAGCAAAATTTGTGTAGTCCACCTTAAAATAACAAAATTGTAGATGTCACTGTTCAGTGCGACCCTACTCCAACATGCATATTTTATCTACGCGAAGGCAAGCTCGATGTGTTTAGTCACTTGTACAAAATGGTAGAAAAGGACAAATTAGTCGAATATGTTTTCATTGGAAAAAAATGCTAAGTTGTTTAGTATGAGTTTATCAATATACTTTGCATTAAACAACAGAAAATCCAACTAAAACACAAATATCTGGTTGGGTGTTGTTAGACCAAAAAATGGCACTAACACCCAATTGTCTTGGATTTGTAGATGACATCTAGGAATAATAATCTAAAAACAAAGAAAAAGCAATCAACACGCGAGATTTATAGTGGTTCGACATTAACGAGCCTACATCCACTTTACAATTCTTCATTCAATACATAATTACAATTACAATGGGTAGCATCATTCCAGCACCCCGATTACAATGAATTTATCTCTCCGAATTCATTGATTTTCATTTAAGAAGAAGGTGATCTCTTATATTGAGGAGGTGCGGCCATGGAAGATGTCAGGAACCGAAATACAAAAAGACCCCTTCAATTGTGTGCGAAATCATGTTTTATAGGCTTAGAGTTGGTTACGGAGGAGTAGCCACATGGCAGCATCAGGGAGGACTTCGAAAGTAATGGAGATAGTGGAGAAATGGGCTTCATTTCATGAGAAACAAGTGGCATCTGGTCCCCTTTTTTAGGCATGAAACTCATCCCTTATTTGAATGGGCATAACCACTTCAGGGCATCCGGATCGGGCTGCTAATTGCGAACGGGGAGGCTCTTGTGCCGTGCGAGCCAAAGAGATCCAACGATCAATTTCGAAACCCTAACAGATCGGGTCCTCCTTGTACGAACCGAACCGGAGCTTGTCAATGTCCAAGTCTGTGTATGCAGCGTCGACTTGAGGCTGGTCGGGGTTTTGTTTCATCCGACCCGAGCTGATGGTATCTGCCAAGACCATTCAATGCGTGTAGTTGGCATTGGATCGGGTTCATCTAGGACGATCCGATCCGAAGACAGTCACTTGTTAGTAGTTCAGAAGCAAAGTTGTTCCAGTTCGCAGAATAGGATAGGGTCGGGTCCTTCTTATCTGACCCGTTCCCCTCGATCTGAACCGTACGGGGGCATAAGGCAACTTCCTTTGAATCGATCCAAGGGCTGCGATTCAACCCGAGGCAATAGACTCGATCCGGGATTTGATTAACATAATAATCCAAGTTTCCAACATCTCATCACTTCATCCCAGCTTTGGGTGGCCTGGTCACAAAGCAAGCTAACATCCCCCCCAAAGTACGTCTTATCGCAGATGAGATGTGCTTTGAATAAGTTTAACTGAATCTTTCTGGAATGTCATCCATTCTAGTGAAGGCATTACCAGCTTGTCATGTCCTCTTGGAGGTTTCTGATATTTCGACTCTTCGTTGTATAGACGGCTTGTCATATATCGCACCACTTCCATGAGTGTTCATCGAGTCATATTCTATAGCCAAAGTTGACAAAATGATCAAGTAATTGTTTAGGCTTCGTCGAACCAAGGGGTTCAACTCTTTCACCATAAGTCATGCTGCATCATTGGCTCCCAATTGTGATTTCACACACATAGGTCATTTCCAAGTGTCGTCGTCTTCCTACACAATTCAAATGCATGGTCGAGTCTGATTTTCTTTTATGTACGAGTCAATATATGGAGTAGTCATCCAAGTCATAGGGTAATATCAGAATCTTCGGGCCTTGAGCTAGCATCTGGCTTATTGGGATACAATGCTTCAGAATTGGCATATGGATCTGTCATTTGTGCTTGGGTTTGGACTATCTCGGTATCAGGATATTAATCTAGGGCTCCCCGATTACATAGAATCATAACAATAAGGCATCCGAAAGTCGGGACACTCCAGATCGTTTTGTAATCCCGTGAACACATACGAGTCAGCACGAGATGTTGAAAACATGCAAGTCAGTAGTTGGTAGGATCATCACAATCGTAAGGCAGCAGAGGAGTTTATCACACTCATCATTCGATGCAGTTGCGGATCAAGCCTTTGGATTCATGATTGATCTGTTAGTTGGCTTTCTTGAACGGTCAGGATGAATCATATCATATTCCGGAGATATAGTTTATATGTTCTGAATTATGCACAATGACAGGGTCTTGTCGGATCTCTGTTGAAGCATCAATTGAGGTTGGCAATCTGGTCTTCGTCTTTGAGAAGTTGTCGACAATTATCCAATTTAGCACTGGTTCCCCCAGCATGAAGTCTTGAAGTGGGTAAAAGCTGGTCTCTAGCTTCTTGGTTCCGCATATGTAATAGCCATCAATCAGGCTTTTTCCCTTTAATTCTGGATGGTGATCCGCTGCTCGGATGTATGCAGGTTGGTCTTGAGGAGCCATTCTTTTGGTTACAGTCTAGGATCTTGTGGAAATCCAATGATAGTAAATATGCATGAATTCGGCGGATAGTCGAATTACATTGCTCAAGGCTCGTCTCGTGTCCTCCATCCATGAGGGTCTTGTTAAGTGGTGAGCATCAAATCCAGATCTTCTCTGAATTCATACATAGAGTACTCTCTCATCGAATCATAAGTTAGAGTTTCATACAAAATGTTTTGTACGTGTCCAGCTCATGTTAGTCTTTGGTCTCCTATCCAAGCTTTGAGGCTCGAAGTCAGGTGGCGATAAGGTCAGATTATAGTTGCCTCAAATGCTCTCGTTTTCCCTCTGCATGGGGAGCTTCATGTTGAAGTTGAGCTGGATTTGAAGCATTCATCTGAACTGGAGCAGAGGTTGGTCGGACTCCATTTGATTTCCAGTGGCTCTTGCATTGACATCGTTTTCATCTAAAACATTACAGGCGGAAGTTGCATGCTGCATACGTCTAGGAGGAGGTCGATTGCCCCTTGTTTCACTCAAGCCAACGTTGCCAACTTGTCCTAGGGTCTCGTGCGATCTGAAACGTAGAGTAGGGAGTGTTTGAGCCAAGTTCGTTATCGCTTGAATTCCCATGGTGCTTGCTCTAGCTAGTAAGTCGTAGTTGCTCGGCCTTCCATCCATCCAAGTAAAGAAGTTATCCATCATTTTATGTCGCTTGCGGGGAATTTCATCTTGTTGATCCATCTAGGTTCTCAATTCATCAAGGGAACCATCCATTTCATATCTAGTTTGATGTGCTAAGGGTTCACCGCAAGAGGAAATCTCCTGACATCCTTTGTTCCTAGCGCCTTCTGTGTCAACATCCTCAGCATGGAAGAAGGTTCTATTTTTCTTCCTCTTAACCCTTGAGTCGGAGTGTCAAGCAATTCGCTTGCGAGCTAGAAGTCGAAGTAACGGCGTTCCCCCTTTTTCTGGGATCTTTCAATTGGGTATTCGGTTGGAACTAGCAAATGGACGTTCACTCTGCATCCTCCTTGTGGTCCTTAAGCGGCCTACCAGGATTAAAGCATAAGTTAGACACGGACAGATAAGTTATGCCATTTGTAAATACTTTCAATAGTTATGCCCCTAGTCCGGGGATAATGGCGAAAGACAGGTAGTCGTATCACATCCCTTTTAAATTTAGACATGGATGTACAGAAAAGAGATTTCTTTGAAAGCTTAAGTGATTGAGTTATCCAAGTGCTCGAGTCATTGAATTTTCCATTCAGTGTACTTGCAAGGTGTCACTCGTCGTTGTACTTGAGATGTCACTCCCAAGACCTCCTTTCGGTCGATGTCTTAAGTCATGAAGAAAGTTTAGCTTCAGGCATTGGCGTCAACCCTTCAAATACGGCCTTTTATTGGTGTTGTGAGTGCATCTCTCGCGTCTTTGTCTTGTTATCTTGCACACACCAGATAAGGGTTTCAATTCAGTATCCCTGCAAATAAATAACATATCATATCGCAGCCATCGTAGGGGTGTGATGTATGTGTATGCCCCAATCAATAGTGAATAAAGTGCCTGGCCAGGGCTTGCTTGGGATTGATGAGGATCGACAGTGCATCGCCCCCCATGTCCGGAAATGAGGAGTTCAGGCCAACTTTCATTCTTGCCCCCGATCCTGCAGCGGGGTAGGAGCCCTTCCGTGGCATTTAATGGCAATGTCTTTATACTCTACTGTCGTATGCCCAGGATAGAGTTCGAACTCAGCTTTCATTCTGCCCCCAATCCTTCAGTGGGGTAGGAGTTCTTTTGCAGCGCTCAGTCCCTGGCGCCTTTATACTCTCCCATCGAATGCCTAGAGTAGAGTGGAATCAAGGCGGTTTTTTAATAATGGTGCACCATCACGCCCTGGGGACGTCGTCTTCCTGTACTTTATACTATCTCTCGAATCATGAGAGTTAAATTTAATCAGGCGAACGGTCATGTCATTTGCCCCGGCTTTCCTTCTGCACTCCAACTCCAGGAGCGGGATTCTGCTAGCTCGAGTGTCATTCTCAAACTCAATTTTAATCCATACTTCCCACTTTGATCTAGCGGATGTACATTATCGGGCAAGTGGTCGGGACACACTTGCCAAATCTTTGTGTTCCTCCATCAATCTACAGGAGGATTAATTGGCACCAAACTTCAGGTACCTGCATCAATCATGTCGCACGAGTTAGTCATGTCAATAATTCAGGAAGCATGTAAAAGTAGATCGCATAATTGAAAAGTAAGCATATCAAGGGGCAGTGCTTCCTCCTTTATTCGAATTCATGTCATCTGGTGGCGTCGTGCATAGGATCGAGCCATGTAGCTAGTCGGGCTGCATTTATCTAGAGTTAGATTCCAACCTTGCAATTCAAAGATCAATGCACAATTATCTTGAGGTCTACCACGTATGGGACAAGGAGTGGATGGTCATCCTGGATCCACCTTGAGCTATACATCTCTCTTTAGATGGAGGGTGTGGCTTTGTATATGAGCAGTTCAGTCGAGCCTGTTATGGGTTTATTCCATAACTCCATATGCGGGAGCTACAAGTCTGATCGGTATCAAATCCTAGGTACCTACACCATCCACATATTAATTCATATGAGTTAATTACATCAATAACTCATAAAGCATGCAAATATAAGAGTCATGGTTAAAGAGTAACCCCGTTAAAGGAATGAATATCATTCTATGCGAAAATGGCATTGCATGCTCTTTGCAGGTCCATTTTGCCCTGATAATCTCTGTTGGGGATGGCTGCCAAAATCTTTAGCTGGTGATGAACGTATTTTCAAACCTTCGTGGGATGGTGGTCCCAAGAATGAATAGACCTTGACTGGGGTCTTGGAGTGACAAAGGCAGTTAGGTAAATACTGTAAGCGAATGACGAGGTCGCATCTCCTTTGAATCGCCTTCTTTCCCCCATGCTAAGGGCAAGGATTGAGTGTCAGGTAGTCATGTATGTATCGCTAATGGTAGCATATCATCACATTGGTGCTAGGACAGTAATTAGCAGGTAAATAATAGATCCATGCTTATAGAAACTTTTGCGCTTTCCATGCTAGGAAATTGAATATGGCTGCTAGGGGGGGTAGTCACATCTCATCCATCCGCAATCTGCCTTCAATCCCATGTCAGTAATAAGATCTAATGCACTAATAATTAATCAGCATCCTAGCTTAAGTGCTCTAAACTTTTAACTCGCCAATCTTCGGGCAAGACTGAGGTAGTCGATCATGCAAGCCAATGATGTATCAGCTTTGAATTAGATGATGTATTCATGAGCAATTGACATTCAAATTTCCATTTTCTCCCAGCGTCGGGGGCATGAGTTACTTGACTAATAATCGATAAAGGGAGTGAAATTGTGAATCTTCACTTTCTAACTCCAAAACGTCGTTCGTCAGAAATTTCATTCGCGTTCATCTCCCATCTAGCAGGAGGTTGATTAGTGATTTTATCGAATAATTCAGGACACTGAATTGAGCAATGAGACTCGTTGATATCTATCTCAGGATAACCTTTCAAAGGAAATAAGCAATGCCGTCTTGCATGTCATATCTCGTGGCATAATGAACAATGGTACGCCCTTCACTTCTTGCTGGAAACACTCCGTGCTGCAGGGAGTTTCTAAAGGGAGCTGTCCATGACTCTCTTCCGAATTCGGTCTCTAATACTGGATCAACTTCTGAGTGTCTCGATTGGGATTATCTCTATCTCTTCCGGATTATCGGAACTTTCTAGGTTGGCTAGATTATCTGCTTTCTGATTTTCTGTATGCGGAATATAAGATATGTTGTAATGTTCCCATCCATTCAACAACTCTTCTACCAGTTCTAGGTAAGCTGCGAGTCGTGGTCCCTTCATCAGGAATGTCCTTCGAATCAATACAACTCCAATGCCGGACTGTCGATTATTCTTTGCACCGTTTGTATACAACTTCCGGGTGCTTGGTTTTCATATTTCATTTTGAGGGGCTATCTTCTTCATTTAACACTTCCTCTTCGGGAACAGTAAACTCTGCGATGAAGCCGGCTAACGCTTGCCCCCGTATGGAATTCTTTAGGAGGGAATTGAGGTCAAATTGTTCAGCCCGATGTTCCATTCAAGCAATCGTCTGAATGTCACAGGTCGATGCAAAGCCTGTTGTAGTGGCTAATCAGTGTGTATCACAATCAGATGAACTTGGAAATAGTGGAGGAGTTTTCTCGAAGCAATCAACAAGCTATAAGCGTGCTTTTCCATCTTTGGGCAGTTGCTTCGTTAGATGTCAACCTCCTGCATCCCGAATCTTCATCCTCTTTGAGATCTATATCTTCGAGTAGATCATCAAGCAACTCTTTCTGCGACGTCTTCCTTGCTAAGCCCATGCCTCTTTCACACTCCATCTCATCGGGAGGGGAAGCGTTGTTGGGTTTTACGCCATCTCTATGGCGTAACATATTTCATTCGACCAAATAGAAAATCCTCCGGTAATTTGGTTGTCCAAACCATTCCCACTCCAACCTCGGTTGGGATATTTAACAGCAGACACCAAGGTGATATGTGAGCAATGAAGTTGCTATAATCCGAGAAAGGATCCATAGGTTCAATCATGGCGTGTAGTGGACCAACTAGTACGTAACTTTGGAGACCAAAGTATGTTAACCTAACCCTTATTCGATGGAGATCAGTCTTCTTCGATGTGGTTGACATCAAATAGCCATTGCAAAGGCTAGCCAAGTTCTTCGGGAGGTGAACCGCATGACATATTTCATTTATCGCATCATACAATTGAAGTGTAGCTTTGGGATGTTGAGATCCTTAGTTGCTTTCAGGTATTCCATTATTGACAATCATGGTCACTACTCGTTAGGGAACAACATCAATTGCATCGGTGAAATCTATACACCATCGGGGCTATGGAAGAGGAAGTTGCTATGAGACAACCATTGCCTCGTATACTATTGTTGATAACAAGCTAAATCTGATCGATAGCTCCTTACATTGGCCTACTAATGTAAGTAGGTGTCATGGCTCTAGGAAGAATCCGGGTTATTGCCATTTCATTGTCATATTCTTTGACTATTCGTCTAATCTTCATGGATAAGCTTTGATGACTGTTGTTGGCCAAAATATATGTCGAGCCGAAGGCGACCCGTGCTCCGAGCTAGTCAGTTCGAGAGTGCCTTCAGGTTAGGTCAAATCGGACTCGTTCCTCTGAGCCGGATTGGGGTATCATCAGCTAGTCGGTTCAGATCTTCCTCTGCTGTTCAGGTCGGGGTCACTCTTTCAGGTCGGATCGTGATGTCATTAGGGACTGCTGGTCGAAAGTTGCTTGTTAGATCCGATGCACTTTAGGCGGATCGGATCCCTGGTCATCCGACCCGAACCAGTGCTGCCATTCCAAGATCTAGCGTTCCAGTGTATGACTTCATGGGGTCGGGTCGAACCCGAACCGGTCCAAATGTGACAATCTAAACTGGAGTTGTGCGATTTATATCATTTCGATCTGAGCCCCTACTCACCTACATCCGATCCAGATATTTCTTCGAAGTGGGAACATGTTGTTTCTACAAGATAGCATGGGGATGGCTTCACATATGGTGATCTCCACGCTTGTAAAATCAATATAAAATGTAGAATTCGCAGGATCTCATCGAACTTGGTGATCCAATAGTAGAATAGGAAATCCTTATCGGCCGAGAATCTTCAATTCTCAGCGAAAGAACCAAAATGTTAGACCAAAAAATGGCACTAACACCCAATTGTATAGGATTTGTAGATGACATCTAGGAATAATAATCTAAAAACAAAGAAAAAGCAATCAACATACGAGATTTATAGTGGTTCGGCATTAACGAGCCTACATCCACTTTACAGTTCTTCATTCAATAGATAATCACAATTACAATGGGTAGCATCATTCCAACACTCGATTACAATGAATGTATCTCTCCAAATTCATTGATTTGCATTTAAAAAGAGCTGATTTCTTATATTGAGGAGGTGCGGCCACGGAAGATGTCAGGAACCGAAATACAAAAAGACCCCTTCAATTTTGTGTGAAATCATGTTTTATAGGCATAGAGTTGGTTAGGGAGGAGTGGCCACATGGCAGTATTAGGGAGGACTTCGAAAGTAATAGAGATAGTGGAGAAATGGGCTTCATTTCATGACAAACAAGTGGCATCTGGTCCCCATTTTTAGGCATGAAATTCGGCCCTTATTTGAATGGGCATAACCACTTCAGGGCATCCGGATCGGGCTGCTAATTGCAAACGGGGAGGCTCTTGTGCGGTGCGAGCCAAAGAGATCCAATGATCAATTTCGAAACACTAACAGATCAGGTCCTCCTTGTACGAACCGAACCGGAGCTTGTCAACGTCCAAGTCTGTGTGTGCAGCGTCGACTTGAGGCTGGTCGGGGTTCCGTTTCATCCGACCTGAGCTGATGGTATCTTCCATGACCATTCAATGTGTGCAGTTGGCATAGAATCGGTTTCGGTTTCATCTAGGGCAATCCGATCCGGAGACAGTCACATGTTAGTAGTTCAGAAGCAAAGGTGTTCCAGTGCGCAGAATAGGATAGTGTCGGGTCCTTCCTATCCGACCCGTTCCCCTCGATCTAAACCATACGGGGGCATAAAGCAAACTTGCCTTCATTTGAATCGACCGAAGGGCTGCGGTTCAACCCGTGGGGATATACCCGATCCGAGATTTGATCAACATAATAATCCAAGTTTCCAACATCTCGTCACTTCATCCAAGCTTTGGGTGGCCTGGTCACAAAGCAGGCTAATAGGTGTGCTTCTGCTAAAATAGGTTAATAAACTTAAATCAGGACAAGCGGTTTAGTATCAACAAGTAGTCAGGAAATGACAAATAAAAATGATTAACTTTTAGGTTTTGAAAGCGGAAGTTTAGATATTTTCAGCGTTCGAAAAATTCGAACTTCCACATAAAATAAATAATAATAAACATTACTTAAACAATGAATTAAAAATAAATTATAGTTACACACGACACTATAATTGAACGGGAGCAGGAACTCATAACTTGTCAAACTGTGGTATTATATCATAAAAGAGGAAATAAAAACCTCATACAATATTGTTGTATCCTTCACGTGAAGGGAATCTGAAAGTACAATGCAAACACCACATGGTTTAATATAATAAGTCTAACACAAAACAAACAGTAAGCACACTCTACCATGTGCATACAAAATCTGTTATAACACTTCTATACTTTGTTCAATTATACTTTCATGTCAATCCTCACCATGCATGGCTTATCTTCTGCAACACATACTATAATTCCATCAATCTACTTAAGCGACTACATTTAGCAGGCACATCCCAACTCCATGTAGCCCAATTTCTCCAACTTGAGCAACATGTTAAAACACAATAGATTCATATCTTAATTAAGCAAGTTGCATTTCGTAACTTCACAATAGGTTTGACCTCTCTAGTTATGCCTTGCTTAACACTATTTTTTGTTGTTTTAGTTTAACACATTTTCAATCTAGCTCACACAATTTTCAACTAGATACCGCTGTAGTTGCAATAATAATTGCAGATGTTCAATTAGTTATCACCATGCAGTCTACACATATACCGAACTATAATGTGAATGCCATGAAATCAACATATTGCCACCATGTAAGCACCTTGGAATCGGGCTAGCATGTTTAAGCTACATCATCAGGCGACCTGCACCTTTGTTATACGTAATTCATTATCCCAGCAAATATCTTATCTCCATTCTTCAATAATCAAGTGCATTATTTACTTTTAGGATCTAAAATCTAAATGCTATCATGATCATACTTCCATTAGAAAACCCCCAAACAACAGCTTTAAGGTAACTAGTGTTTGTCCTAGCATTTTTGTAGCCTTAGACAAAGTTTAAGGAAATACGAAAAGGAAAAGAAATTATAACAACTAGCTAGTGCAAGAAATTGAAAGTGGAGTCTTAGCCACTTAATCAACAATTACCTTGGAATTATAATCCCTTATACTAAACCAATCATATTTTTCTCCATTTTCTTGATGCATGTTCAATTTTTTTTCATTTTTGTTGCCCCTTCCATGTTGTTGCCCTAATCATATGTCTCCCTCAACTATGCTTTGGACCGAGCTTGTAGGTAACAAAAACCATCCCAACAGTAGAAAACAAAAGGACGGACAATCAGTAAGATTAAATAGCCTCAACATATTGGAAACAAAGTGTAAAGTTCAATGGAATTATATACCATTGAATGCAATAAATGACTAGCCCTAAAAATTGACAAATAATGTCTTATACAAAGATTTCAATGGTGCAACCATTTATACAACCAAAAAATCAATTTAGTTCATAATTTCAGGCAAATGGAAACCAATAATGAATGTAAAAATTATTTAGAGGTTATGCATTGAAATAACAGCATAAGTGTAAAAAGCATGGTTATTAATTTAAAGAACATTGGTATATATTTTCTATTAACTAAATTGTATACCAATTGAGGAATGTATTAAAGTTCCAAGAGTGTTATTATTTGTAAAAGTGATTATTCATGATGGCAAAGAATTTATTTTTGATAATAATAATAATAAGGAAAGCCTAATATAAAAACATATAATTACTGATGCATGATTTTTTTACAGAAACATGTAGAGATATTTAGTACAAATGTCTAAAAAAGAGATTAATATCATAATTTATGAAAAAATATATGGGGAAAATGAACTGAATCAGTGACAACAAATGATGATGTAATTTGAAATATTAATAGCTAAACCAAAATTTAAAGTTTTCAATAGTAGTGAAACTAAGAATTTTCTATGTGGAACATGACGTGCAGCTAAAGATCGTATAAAGGTTACGTACCTGACCAAACAAAGAGAAACCTAGTTGTAATATTAACTTATCTATAAATGTTATGCAATGAGTTGTGTCACTGATATCACATAATACCTTGGCAGCAAAACATAAAAATTGGAGAAAATAAAAATCTATTGTTTTAGATTGGTTCCAGCGATCTTTCCTAAAATTTCTACATGAGAGGTATACATATAAGAGTTTGCTAGCATGACAATCAAGGAAAATACTATCCATGAAAACACTTAATAACATAAAATACTGCTAAATAACACACCCTGCTTTATTAGTAAAAAATGCGACAGTAAGATTTTCGAGGAGTTTTAATGTTAAGATTGTTAAAATAAAACTAACAGAACTGGCATGATACTTGATAATTTCAACTTAACCACCCTATATAGTGAGACAATAAAAGCATAACTAGATTAGTGAGAAGACCCCTATTTTTAAAGTATAGTCCACCAAAGTCTATCGCTACAAACTCATGCAAGACACCCAACAAAATGTGTCTTTGTAAAAAAATGAAATAAATACTACATTAAGAGTCTAAAATTTTACGGTAACGACCCAGAAAATCTGACACTCGAATTTCGACAATAATACATAATCCTGTATTAGATGCCAAAACCCAAGTACCGAAAACCCAAATTGTTAATAGAAATAAGTTAGAGGTTAAGGAAAGGAAGAAATATTAGAATAGAAGAATGAGAAAATTAGAGTCTCACATCGGAATGGACAAAATAAAATATTTCAAAATGCTTTACACAAAATGAACTGTATATATATGACCACAACACCAAAGTATACATTCAGTTCAATACAACACACACAGCGGAATATAAATTAATACCAGAAAATACGAGTAAACATCTCGAATCCAGTTTCTCTTTTGATGCTCCAAGTAAAAGTCTAACCTAGTAATATACTCGGTCTGACCCAAGTACATTTTAAGCAAAGTAAAATCAACCTGGATCAGTCTGCAATATGTTGACGTCCAAAGTTGGTCACTAGTGACGGTCAAACCCCAATCATGCGTAGAACACACGAACAAAAATCACAATGTATGGTAAAGTAAGAAAAAACAAGGAATACACAGAATATTTATAGTGGTTTGGCAAAAGATGGTGCCTACGTCCACTTTATATATTTTTCTTTTGATAACAAGTACAACACGTTTTCTTTTTGAAGAAAGTGGAAGAATTGGCTATTTTTGAAGTTAGCCGTGGAACTTGTATTTGAGAGAGGAAGTTTCCAAGAGGAGCTGAAGTGAAAAAAGTCCCTTTCTATTTTGAGCATGGAGGTATTTATAGGTGAAGAGAGGCGTTGGGCGAGCTGCAACGTAGCTTGCCTCTTTTACGAAGCCCGGACACGTGGAGCTTAATCAATTGAAATAGTAGCGGTGGTGGGACCCGGTCTACTACTGATTAATAGTATCCTCAAAAATTATGGATTGCATGCCATTCAAGATGAGATGTATCAAAAATAGAGCTTTGGCCAGAAGTGGTTGACCCCTTTTAATGCCTTGAGATTCGGGCTAAGCAATGAATAATTCATTCGGATATTTTCACGTAGATCCGAAAATTTCTGATCGAACTGATCTTTAAGGTTGACCCAGTTGGTCTGGGGGAGCGATTATGTCAGGGCATAAGATGCCGCTGCTCGAGGGAAACTAGATCGGGCCAAGTTTTATTCTAGCTTTCTTAAGCAGGGATGGACCGTTGGGGTCGGTCGGCGAGTCTTTTCTTCGATCCGTTAAACCGTGACATTTTTTGCCAAAACGTGGGTCAACACTTTGCCCCTCAGAATACATCCTTCTTGATAAAGGAGGTGTGTTATGATTATTGCATTGAAATCCAATGAGCAGGCATATATGGTTGCGTTGAACCATATTAAGGCCAGAAATCCGACGATCCCAATGGTTGTATTAAGACTATAAAACCAACGATTGGTGTAAATCGTATTAAGGCCAGAAAACCGACAACCATCGAGGACCATATTAAGGCTGAGAATGCTATGAAAGTAGTTGATAGCTTTGATCGCAAGGTCCAATACCTGCAAAGACTGTACATATTATTCTCGGTTTAGAGATGGCTTTGAATTTGATTGGGCGAGTATTAACCATACTTGGCTTAAAGAGTTGGAAAGCAGTAATCACACTTGGCTTATGGTGAGTATCAACCATACTCGGCTTATGGAGGCGGCGAGTATTAACCATACTCGGCTTATGGAGATGGCGAGTATTAACCATACTCGGCTTATGGAGATGACGAGTATTAACCATACTTGGCTTATGGTAAGTGTTAATCATACTCGGCTTACATAATTTTATCTGTACTCGGCTAATGGAGTCAGATGCATGTAGTGATGGGTAAGTGATATTTGAGTGGCTGTCGAACTCCTATCGAGAACTTATGAAGTTTTGTCGAGTGGAGAGTGTACTCGACTTTGAGACGGGGCGAGTATAATCCATACCCGGCTTAGAGAGATCTAACCGTACTCGGCTCAGGGAGTAGGTTTAGATATGGTGGCAGGCATTGACCGTGTCTCACAGATGGTGGTTCAGCACTGACCATATTCGGGTTGCGAGCGTCAGTCATGCTTGGCTTAAATCATTAAAACATAATCCATGTTTGCAAAAGAAAGTTTATTGCTGCTAAAGAGCTAGTATAAGGAAACGAAAATAAATTCTAGATGGGTGATAACTGAATCCAGAGCACGCCTAGGAGCTAGATCCTAACCCCGTATGTGTGTACTACATTATAACTATTTTATTGTAAGAAACAAAAATACATTCGAAATAAGAAGTCTAAATCTTATTAATTGATGATGATTCCGCGATTGCTAGGCTCAGGGTCCTTTCCGTTTCAAGGAGCTCGAGAATCGACCTAAGGAGCTTGGGCAGAAGATTGTGGTGGTATGGCCGGTGTGGTTTTCTTGACATACTCGAGCAATCCCCCCCCCCCCCGCCTGACCCTATCCTCGATGAGATCGCGCAAGTGCCTGCATTCATTGGTGTTGTGACCGGCAACGTTGTGAAACATGCTGTGTTTTCCAGAGTCGAGCTCTTTCTGGGTCGGCTCTCTTCAAGGAAGTTTTGGGAAAGGCAGAGATCCTCATACGTCAAGGTAGATGTCGAGCAGGGAGGAATTGAGCTCGGTGTACTGATCGTACTTGTTCTCTCTCCGAAGTCGTACGTTGCATTCATTATTTTCTGAGGCCTTTCCTCTTCCTTTATTTCGTCCATTGGTGTTGGATGGACCTCCATCTTTGTTGGTAAGCACCTCGAGGCTTTCCATCTCAATGCCGGCGTCTTCTTGTCGGAGGAACCGCTCGGCCTAGGCATAAAAAATTTCAGCGTTCTTGTGAGGATCCCTGGTTAAAGACATCCTAAATTCTGATTGGTTTTGAACACTTGCAATGGTGGCCATAAGTACCATCAATGGCTCGGGTCGATCAACTGATGCTACAACCATTTTGAATCTTTCTAGGAGGGACCGAAGGGTTTCACCGGGTCGTTGCTTGACAGAGGTCAGGAACATGACACTCTTCGGTCGAGAGATGTGAACTCTGAACTGCTCAATAAAGCAGGTGATCAGCATGTTCCAGCTGCTGATTGACACCGTTGTTAGCTGCCGAAACCACATGCTGGTTATATCTATGAGGAAGAGTGGGAAGCGCTTAGCCATAACATTAGTCGATGCAGATAGTCCTTCCATGTGGCGCATAACCCGCATAAGATGAATAGTCGAGTCGGTCTGGCCGTTGTAGGGCTCTATGGTCGAAAACTTGAAATCCGGAGGATTGTGGGAGTTTCTGATTTCCCTGGTGAAAGGGCTGTGGTGGATGGATATCATCTTTATCCTTTTGAGAAGAAGTGCCCCGGGTGAAGCGTCTGCTAATACTTGCAAGCTGGCTTCCATCTGCGAGTAGCCGTTGCCATGAATCCAGCTCTACATTTGGAAGAACTCTAATACTAGGATCCATCAAAAGCATGCTCGGAAGGGTGGCCGTTGGTTGGACTTGACCTCCGAGAGTTGAGTGAAGGTGAGGGCGAGGGTCCATTGTTGTTTCGGGGCCTGGTTTAGCCACTGTGAGGATTGCCCAATCGTTATTGGACTAAACCATACTTACTCCTGCTTGGTTAGTTCGAGTTTGGTTAGCAGCAGGCAGACCCAACATAGCATGTGATGTTCGAGGATCTTCGGTGCTCCTGCTCGAAGCGATGTTAGAAGGGTTTATAGTAGTGTTTTCCTCCATCATGCTAAGAACCGGTATGGTAGAGTGATCTTCCTGCTTCGAAGGGAAGGCTCCACCAACTCTTCGTTGGAGGGGAGGAGGCGTAAGACGAGTCTGTGGTAAGATGACGGGTTGTAATGGGAATGGCACTGATCCCGGTTGACCCAGCTGTTGTTCGGTCGATCCAGGGAGTTGAGCTATTCCCTGGAGTGGAGGCAGAATGGTCGAACGACCTAGATCTTGATCACGGGCCTATTGTGAATCTGCAGATGCAGCTGCGTTGGTTGCTGGAAATGATTCTCCTGGAAGTGGTCGATCGAGAAGTGAAGTCGAGCCAGGAGGAAGCAAAGGTATGAACTGATCTGCAACTTGTATTTGTGCAGGACGAAGATCAGTTGTTGCCCCGGCTTCGCCCGATGGAGGAATTGATGTTGAAGCATTAAATCCCTTTTCCATCCAAGCGAGGAGGTTATTCATCAACTGTTGTTGTTCGAGGAGTTCACCCTGAGATGTCATCTGGCCTTTGAACTCGGCCATAATTTTTTCCATGTCGTCCCGAGTAAGATATCGGGACATGTCTTCATGAGAGGAGGATTCCTGACTTGCTTCTACATCGTTTGTTTCGGCTGCATCAGCGTTTGTGGGACGAAAAGATGTTGAATCCTTCTTCCGCTTGTTTGCCATTGATCGGAAATTGCTGAAAATCGTGGGGTATGTCGGTGCGTGCACCCCTTCCTGGAGCGCCAAAGTGTTGACATCCAAAGTTGGTCACTAGTGGCGGTTAACTCCCAATCGTGCGTAGAACACACGAATAAAAATACAATGTACGGTAAAGTAAGTAAAAACGGGGAACACGCAGAATTTTTATAGTGGTTCGAAAAAAGATGGTGCCCACGTCCACTTTATATATATTGATTTTTCTTTTAATAACAAGTGCAACACGTTTTCTTTTTGAAGAAAGTGGAAGAACTGGCTATTTTTGAAGTTAGCTGTAGAACTTGTATTTGAGAGAGGAAGTTCCCAAGAGGGGCTGAAGTGAAAAAAGTCCCTTTCTATTTTGAGCATAGAGGTATTTGTTGGTGAAGAGAGGCGCTAAGCGAGCTAGAATGTGGCTTGCCTTTTTTGCGGAGCCCGGATACGTGGAGCTTGATCATTTGAAATAGTAGTGGTGGTGGGATCTGGTCTACTGCTGATTAATAGTATCCTCGAAAATTGTGGCTTGCGTGGCATTCGAGATGAGGTGTATCAAAAGTAAAGCTTTGGCCAGAAATGGTTGACCGCCTTTAATGCCTTGAGATTCGGGCTAAGCAATGAATAATTCATTTGGATATTTCCACGTAGATTCAAAGATATCTGATCGAACCGATATTTAAGGTTGAATCGGTTAATCAGAGGGAGTGATTATGTAGGGGGATAAGATGCCACTGCTCGAGGGAAACTGACTCGTGCCAAGTTTTATTCGGGCTTTCTGAAGCAAGGATCGACCGTTGGGGTCGGTCGATGAGTCTTTTCTTCGATCCGCTGAACCGTGACATCTTTTTCCACAAAGTGGGTCAACAGAATACTTTCAGTGATAAATTCATGTTACAAACAACTTGTTTAACTGTTGAAAATCCTTTAAAAGAATGGAACTCTCGTAAGACACGGCCACACATAAACATTGCATGTATTTTTACATTACGATACCCAATTTACTTTTTATATCAAAATCAATGATATTATAATAATGTTTTTCAAACCACAAATAAAACGAATATAGCTGAAAAGCTTGCATATCACTTTTAAACATAGTTGGTATATATCTAACAACGTACGACTCGAATTAGAGTATGGATTTCCAACATGACTAGGGCTGTATATTGAGCGGGCCGGACCTGACATTTAGAAGTCCGAACTCGGACTGAAACTAATATCGGACGAGCTTTTATCCGACTTGATAAGAATCGGACAAATGAAGTACTGTCCAAACTCGATCCGAGAATTCTGAAATCAGTCCGAGTCCGGTCCAATAGATTTATCGGGTATGCATCGGACGTATTCGGACCACAAATCGGACTCGGGCAAAATATATCCACACTTTATAAAATAGAATAGGCTTCAGATTTGGCTGAAAATAAAATGTTAAAACACCGTTTTTAAGTAGAAATTGAAATGTTAACAAACAAAATATCAGCACAAAAGGATACTGGAGAACCGCATTAGTCAAAATAAAAAAATATTGATACATAAGAATGATCCACCTTCAGCAAATGCACTTCAAATTAAAAGAATACTACAACACTGAAGACTTAAAGTAACATGTACTACATGCAAATTAAAATACATACTTTATAACTTCAATTTAGTAGTAACATAAAACAGACTTCAAATTTTGGCCTTCATGAAAGAATACTACTACACAGGCCATAAAACTTACAAAATAAGAATGAGCACAACACATATTACCATAGCTAATTTCTTTCTTAAAATTCAAACAACTCCAAAGCATATGACACAGCAAAATACTACACAAAAGTAGCAGCAAAATAATCCCCTTTATGCATTCTTCCATTTTCAAAACATCAGCATACCTGAAAAAAGAAACAACACAAGCCGATTAGTTGTTTAAAAATAAACCAATGAACATTAAATCAATTCCAACAAATGAACCACCAAAGGAGATTACATCTGAACTCAAAAAGTTTCATTAATATGTAATTCTAACATTCAATCATTTTTTGAATCGATACATTTATCAAACATTGAGTATTCATGTAATCAACTAGTATACTATATGTAACAACCCGTATTTCGATAACATGATTAAAGACGAGAATCAAGGCAGAATTTAATTTTAAATTCTGAATCAAGTGAAACGGGCTATGCCATTGCGTTCGTCTCGGAAAAATACGCGAAATAGAGTCCGAGTTTTCGAAAATCGGAGTCCGTATGACCAAGATATGGCCTCGCGAAGTTTCACGAAAAATTCCCAAATTAAAGTATACTTAATTAAGTGAAATGGGTTGCGCAGAGAAATATACATATATTGATATATATATATATATATATAATTGAAAATTAAATAAATAATTATGCAAAAATGTTCAAAACAGCGAATTGGGAGAGGGGAATAACCGAACCGGCCGATTTTTGAGGTCGACCCGAGCACGCTGGGTCGACTAGGGGTTAATCCAGGGTGTTTGGCTGTCAACCCGTGGGCCGATTCGCTCAAATGCAGATTTTGCATTGGGATGGTTCTCATGGTTCATCTTTAATCTAAAGGCCCTAGATGGTTCCTACACTTGACTTCTTCCCCAAGACATGCTTTGATGGCTTGGATTGAATCTAGGTTTAATCCTATGGCCTAAAACACTTGCCTAATCTATAAATAAGACCCTAACCTATCCTAAATCCTCATTATTCATTCATGCAACTAAACTATGGCAAAATTTCTACTCTCATGGCCTCCACTCAACTATCCTAGCCTCCACTTCATTTCTATGAAAGGTTTCATGATCATGAGAGTGTTAGAGAGTCCCTATGTTAGTATGAGAGCCTCTCAAGTTGATTTCAAGGCAAAAGCTTTGATCTTTGTTCATAAAGATGGTGTTTTTGTTGATTTGGGGCATCCATCTTTGGGTTTTTGGGTGATGGCATGCATAGGCTTCCTCACAAGCTTTAGTTTAATCGATTTAGGCCTTCAAAGCAATGTAAGCCCTTTTCCTACTCTTAGATATTAACTATGAAGTTAAATGTTCATGTTGCAAGTTTGGGTTTGATCATTGAGAATGATACATGCTATCATGTCATGCAAGTTTATGAAGTCATTATCTGGATCTTATGAGCTAAAAGCTACAACCTTTATGTTGAAATGTTGCATTATGCAACATGAGAACCTTCATACCTTTTTTTTGTCAACTTGCATATGAAGTCATAACCCTTATATGATGATATATGCGAGTTTCTAGTCATCATTCCATGTCTTTTGTCACCATGATTCGCTTATGTGCCAAGTTTGGGTTTATGCATGTTTTTGAGGCTTAAGAATGTGACATGCAAGCTAATGAACACATTTGTGCCTCATTTGCCACCATGATTAACTTGTGGCTTAATATCCATTTTTGTCATGCCTTTGCCAAGTCTCTTCTTTTAATCCATTACGTTGTTGCGAACGTATATGCGAGTTTAAAAAGCGTTGGGGTCACATTATGGGAAAACATAATGATATGAACATGATTTGGGTGAATGGGTATAAACATGACAACGTGTAACGTTAAATATGACATGTGTTTATACTTGAAAACATGACTTGAAATATAACATGGAAGTGACATGTAAGTATGCATAAAAACATAAGCTTGGGAATTTACCTATTAAGTTAGGTCTACCCATTGGGAATTTACCTATTAAGTTAGGTCTACCCAATTGCTTGAAAACTTGAATATGAACATGACACTAGACTAAACATGAAAGTGGCCAACTCGAGGTTGGGTTGAGTTTGCAACATAAAGCTACCCGGAACCGACCGGCCTAACTAGTAGTTGCAAACAATAGGACCCAATGTGAGAAGTTGGTCATGTTGTGCTTGAACCCGAGGTTAGACCAAGTTGTGGTGTAAAGCTACCCGGAACCGACCGGCTTAACTAGTAACCACAACAAAGTCTAATGTGAGAGGTTGAGGTGTATTAAGAAATTAATGCCACATGATAGGGTTAAGTTAATTTGATTAATGACTCTTAACCAAATATGACATGGACAAATGGGTTAAGTAATTGGATTAGGCTAATGATACTTAACAAAACATGACAAGGTTGGGTAGGTTAAGTAACTTGATTTGCCTAATGACACTTAACCATTTTTATACGACTAGTGGACGGGGATTAAGTTAACCAACACTTAATCAATCCAACACGATAATTTGGTAAGGTTAAGTAAGTTTTCTTAATGACACTTAACCAAAAGATACAGTTAATGGATGGGGTTAAGATTAGACTCAACTAGTCTAAACATGATAATCAGATGGGGTTAAGTTAGCCTAGACTTAATTAATCCCACTTGGTAGTTTAATGGGGTTAAGTTAAATACTTAACTAATCTAACACGATGATTTGAAGTGGTTAAGTGACCTATACTTAACCAATCTCACCCGTTAATTTGAAGAGGTTAAGTGACCTAAACTTAACCAATCTAACTCGTTAATTTGATGTGGTTAAGTGATCTATGCTTAACCAATCTAACTCGTGAATTTATTGAGGTTAAGTTAACCCATACTTAACCAATATAACGTGAAAACATGATAAGGCTAAGTCATGAATCGCTTGAATACACTTGACCGGTTTGACTAAGTAATTTCATAGGGTAAAGTTAATATATACTTAACCAACTTGAGCATGGTTTGTAGGGTTAAGTCTTGGACTTGGATACTTAGCCAATTTTGACATGATTTGTAGACGGGTTAAGCCTTGAACTTGGATACTTAGCCAATTTTGACATGATTTGTAGACGGGATTAAGTCATGAACTTAAGTGACACTTAATCTATTATGTAAACCCTAATTCGGAGAATTAGGTGGGTAACCGTAATTAACAAGGATAACGGGAATAAGGCTAAGTCGTAAACCTTGGTTGAAGGATAACTAAGTAATGATTCTTAGTCAAGGAAATTTAGACCAGTTCATAGATAGATGAGTAACCTGATACGGTAGGTCATCGTTTAAGTATACGAGTAGGAGCAAGTATCTGATTTAGATAAAGGCTCCAGCGAACTGGGTAACGAAGCAGCGGCGTCGGGGAACGTGAGGATATTCTTGGGAACCCTCTGTGGACTGCCAGGTAATTATACTAGGCTCATGAGAGGTTAAGGTCTGCGTTAGAAGAACCAAGAGTATGCCTTGGTTGCTATACGAGCGACCTAAAGACGGGGATGGATAGGGTATAGTCGACGAAACACGGTCGTACCCTAGATAGCATTTTTCGTCAGGCTACCTTCCATCTTTGGTCAAGCGTGTACGTACGGAAAGGCAGAGAACACCCAATAGACCATAATTGCTATCTAATTATGGGTGCGGTAAGGCTCGGATTGGGGGTTTGCCAGTGGTGTGTTCTCGTACAGGATTTATCCTGTCTTGTCTTTCGCTAGTTGAGGGAGGGGTCGCGTGGGACCATAGCCACGTATAGAAAAAAACAGACCTTAGCATCTGCATCGGCAGATAAATCGTAAGCTCCCGACCGAGTCCTGTATTTCCTGGTCTGCCCTGTGACAGGACTCGGATGGCACGATGTGATACATGTGCATACAGTCATGGAAAAACGATTCACGATGAATGCGTGGGAAAAAGGGCGCGGTTGGCGGTTAGCGTAATCCCTAGTGGCCCTAGGTGGTTGAACCCAAACCGAGATACGAAAACGTGCAATAGGTAAGCGTAATCCCTAGTAGCCCTAGGTAGCATAAGTCCTAGTTGTACAGACGCTAATTCATGTTGGAAGACCCTAGCTAGGTTTAGGGTAACAGTCCAAACCGATCTTAAGGATCATGGAACTATGTAAAGTAATATAGAATCTCATGGGAAAGCCCGTATGGCCTACGGCAAGGGACTGAACATTTACATGGAATAAAACATACGAGTTGAGTAACCTATATATGCGATATATTAGGTTGACATGGACCACTACACGACTTTTGAGTAAGGGTCATTCACGGATAACACGTGATACAGTTGGGATGCTAGTACTGTAGGTGCAGAGCAGATGTACAGGATAGATACCATGGGACGTTATACGTGATAGATATCTTGGGATATTATACTTGATAGAAACCTGACGATGTGATACCTTGTTTTATCTTGACATCGTAATTTATCATGACACCTTAGTTCACCTGAGTTCAGTAGTTCATCCTGTTATTTTGATTTAGCTTATCTATCTTGTTATCATGCTTATGTTCATCTCAGCTTCTCATGTCAGTTAACTTTACTAATTTTTATACTAATAGTAGATAGGGCTTACTCAGTCTTTTTGACTGACCCGTTTTGTTTCGCCTCTTTTCTTCCGTTTCCCCCCCAGGTTACAGGGAGGAAATACCGCTGTTTAGTTTGGACTTCTTCTGCTTGAAGGTCATTATGGATGGCTTGGACTTTTCTTGGCTATGGCTACTTTACTGTCTTTACTTGGGGAATAATTTATGAAAAAGTCTTTATGCTTCTTTACTATTGCAAGACAGGTTTTGATGTACTCTGATGTAAAAGGCTTTAGACCTTAATTATAAATGTTTATGAAAGTTCGATTTTACTTCCGCTATTTTATATGTTCTGTCTTGTGATATTTCTGTGCATGTTTACCAATAATGCCCCTCTAAAGCTAGTGCATTCCTTTGTGAGTGACCCTAGCGGAGGCGGGGTGTTACACGTGGTATCAGAGCAGAAGGTTACCAGACTAGGCAAAAGTTTTTAAAGACCTTCTGAAAACTATTTGAAAATCGTTTATAAAGAAGCATTTTTCAAGAAAATTTTCTTTTAAAAGAAAAAGGCTATTCCCCAAAGGCCATTAGCACTATCCTTGTTTCCTTAATTGAATCTCTTTTCCTTTCTTTCCTCCATCTGTAGTCACAGTGGTTTTAACTGCGACTAGTCTTTTCTATCTACGAATGTGTTTTCCTTACGATGGAGGTGGTTCTCGAGAGACCAGTGGCCGCGTTATAAGAAAGGATAGTGAGGAAGAGGATAAAGGATACGAGCTTAAGGATGAGCAACTTGTTGGTATGGCTCAGCCCAGGACGAGAGAGAAGGATGAACAATGAAACCCATGACGAGAGAGTACCTTTGGCATGGTAAAACGGGATGGATAGTTAAGTATTATGGGAAAAGGACAAGATCATCGGGAGGGCAGCAGTATGCTCTCATTTCTAGGGTACCTCGGAAGGAGGGTGACGATCTTGTTAAAGGTTTAGCTTTTCTTCTCTATCATCCCGTTAGGACTTTGTTTTGATCATCGTATCATTTAAGTCTGCTTCGATAGTTGAGTCTCTGCACCTTAAGTACTAGCGTAATAGAGAATCCCATTTTTGTCTCAAAGTCCTATTGGAGAATCAGTCCATTTATACATGACTTGTTTGGATTTGGGAATGTCTATGCCAAGTGTTGAGTTTGGAAATAATGCTTATGTTTATAAGCTATGGATGGATTCCAGGGATGAAGTGGTTATCCAGTAAGGGGTGCCACTCTCGGTTTTGATAGGAGGGTAGTTAGACTCTTGACTAGCCTTGGTAATACCCTCGAAGTCTCGTGTAACCTTTTGGGTTCGGTCATGGTTAGTTACTTAGAATCCCTTGATGCCTTTATGGGAAATTGGAAGCCCAATCGAGTGGTGTTCACCGATAAGACGGATGGTTTATTTCACTTATGCATGGGTTATAGAAATCACCTTAGTAAGTGCGCTTGATAACCTGGTTGGCATCTGTTTACTTTCAAGAGAAAGTTCTTCTATGTGGAATACCTTGTGGTACGAGGTCCGAGATTCATTAGTGAATTTTGGAAAGCTTGCATGAGATCATGAGTACGCAGTCATGTTTGCGTCAAGTATTTTAGGAAAAGGATAAGTGCAAGTGGAACGAGAGGCGACGAAGAAATGAGTTTCAGCTCATGTTATGGAAACAGGAAATAAGAAGCTACGAAATCGCGAAGTTAAAGGACGGTCAAGGCACAATGGAATTAAGCTCAAGGAAATACGACTTTGATGGTCAAAGACTAGATACGCGCATGATATCTCTTTTTGGGAGTATATCCTTGATCCCTGTTTTCTGTAGAGCTTACTTGTAGGCTATCTTTTGTGGACATCCTCTCGGTCCTATTCTCCGTTACAAACCCTGTAAGGAGTTTGTCCTGTTTATCTTCTCGACCCTGTTTCAGGGAATTCTAGGTAGAACCCTATGGATGTAAACATGTATTTGAAACATGTTATGATTGATATGGTTGCAAGTGGTTGCTCGTGGATGCGCGAATACACATTAGATACTAGCTCGACTCAGTCACATTTCATATTGCATATGCACGAGTATTTATACTTGTTTATGGATGAAATCGAATGTATTATCATGCGGTTGTTGCATATGAATGAATGATTGTGCACGCATATAGTATCTATATGACTAGGACTATTTGCATACATGTTGGATTCATGGCACTATACATATTTTGCATTAGAAAGATTATTCAGGCCTGATCATTAGCATTAGCTAAGGAACATGTACACACACGTCTTGCATATATTCATACAGCATTAGAAATCATCTAAGGACAATGGTTGCTCGTGGATGATGTTTTGAGTAGATGGATGATGGATGGTAGGATACGTTCTTCCTAACTTGGAGATTTCGGGGACGAAATCCTAAAAGGTGGGGAGAATGTAACAACCCGTATTTCGATAACATGATTAAAGACGAGAATCAAGGCAGAATTTAATTTTAAATTCTGAATCAAGTGAAACGGGATATTCCATTGCGTTCGTCTCGGAAAAATATGCGAAATAGAGTCCGAGTTTTCGAAAATCGGAGTCCGTATGACCAAGATATGGCCTCGCGAAGTTTCACGAAAAATTCCCAAATTAAAGTATACTTAATTAAGTGAAATGGGTTGCGCAGAGAAATATATATATTGATATATATATATATATATAATTGAAAATTAAATAAATAAATATGCAAAAATGTTCAAAACAACGAATTGGGAGAGGGGAATAACCGAACCGGCCGATCTTTGAGGTCGACCCGAGCACGCTGGGTCGACTTGGGGTTAATCCAGGGTGTTTGGCTGTCAACCCGTGGGCCGATTCGCTCAAATGCAGATTTTGCATTGGGATGGTTCTCATGGTTCATCTTTAATCTAAAGGCCCTAGATGGTTCCTACACTTGACTTCTTCCCCAAGACATGCTTTGATGGCTTGGATTGAATCAAAGTTTAATCCTATGGCCTAAAACACTTGCCTAATCTATAAATAAGACCCTAACCTATCCTAAATCCTCATTATTCATTCATGCAACTAAACTATGGCAAAATTTCTACTCTCATGGCCTCCACTCAACTATCCTAGCCTCCACTTCATTTCTATGAAAGGTTTCATGATCATGAGAGTGTTAGAGAGTCCCTATGTTAGTATGAGAGCCTCTCAAGTTGATTTCAAGGCAAAAGCTTTGATCTTTGTTCATAAAGATGGTGTTTTTGTTGATTTGGGGCATCCATCTTTGGGTTTTTGGGTGATGGCATGCATAGGCTTCCTCACAAGCTTTAGTTTAATCGATTTAGGCCTTCAAAGCAATGTAAGCCCTTTTCCTACTCTTAGATATTAACTATGAAGTTAAATGTTCATGTTGCAAGTTTGGGTTTGATCATTGAGAACGATACATGCTATCATGTCATGCAAGTTTATGAAGTCATTATCTTGATCTTATGAGCTAAAAGCTACAACCTTTATGTTGAAATGTTGCATTATGCAACATGAGAACCTTCATACCTTTTTTTGTCAACTTGCATATGAAGTCATAATCCTTATATGATGATATATGCGAGTTTCTAGTCATCATTCCATGTCTTTTGTCACCATGATTCGCTTATATGCCAAGTTATGCATGTTTTTGAGGCTTAAGAATGTAACATGCAAGCTAATGAACACATTTGTGCCTCATTTGCCACCATGATTAACTTGTGGCTTAATATCCATTTTTGTCATGCCTTTGCCAAGTCTCTTCTTTTAATCCATTACGTTGTTGCGAACGTATATGCGAGTTTAAAAAGCGTTGGGGTCACATTATGGGAAAACATAATGATATGAACATGATTTGGGTAAATGGGTATAAACATGACAACGTGTAACGTTAAATATGACATGTGTTTATACATGAAAACATGACTTGAAATATAACATGGAAGTGACATGTAAGTATGCATAAAAACATAAGCTTGGGAATTTACCTATTAAGTTAGGTCTACCCATTGGGAATTTACCTATTAAGTTAGGTCTACCCAATTGCTTGAAAACTTGAATATGAACATGACACTAGACTAAACATGAAAGTGGCCAACTCGAGGTTGGGTTGAGTTTGCAACATAAAGCTACCCGGAACCGACCGGCCTAACTAGTAGTTGCAAACAATAGGACCCAATGTGAGAAGTTGGTCATGTTGTGCTTGAACCCGAGGTTAGACCAAGTTGTGGTGTAAAGCTACCCGGAACCGACTGGCTTAACTAGTAACCACAACAAAGTCTAATGTGAGAGGTTGGGGTGCATTAAGAAATTAATGCCACATGATAGGGTTAAGTTAATTTGATTAATGACTCTTAACCAAATATGACATGGACAAATGGGTTAAGTAATTGGATTAGGCTAATGATACTTAACAAAACATGACAAGGTTGGGTAGGTTAAGTAACTTGATTTGCCTAATGACACTTAACCATTTTTATATGACTAGTGGACGGGGATTAAGTTAACCAACACTTAATCAATCCAACACGATAATTTGGTAAGGTTAAGTAAGTTTTCTTAATGACACTTAACCAAAAGATACAGTTAATGGATGGGGTTAAGATTAGACTCAACTAGTTTAAACATGATAATCGGATGGGGTTAAGTTAGCCTAGACTTAATTAATCCCACTTGGTAGTTTAATGGGGTTAAGTTAAATACTTAACTAATCTAACACGATGATTTGAAGTGGTTAAGTGACCTATACTTAACCAATCTCACCCGTTAATTTGAAGAGGTTAAGTGACCTAAACTTAACCAATCTAACTCGTTAATTTGATGTGGTTAAGTGATCTATGCTTAACCAATCTAACTCATGAATTTATTGAGGTTAAGTTAACCCATACTTAACCAATATAACGTGAAAACATGATAAGGCTAAGTCATGAATCGCTTGAATACACTTGACCGGTTTGACTAAGTAATTTCATAGGGTCAAGTTAATATATACTTAACCAACTTGAGCATGGTTTGTAGGGTTAAGTCTTGGACTTGGATACTTAGCCAATTTTGACATGATTTGTAGACGGGTTAAGCCTTGAACTTGGATACTTAACCAATTTTGACATGATTTGTAGACGGGATTAAGTCATGAACTTAAGTGACACTTAATCTATTATGTAAACCCTAATTCGGAGAATTAGGTGGGTAACCGTAATTAACAAGGATAACGGGAATAAGGCTAAGTCGTAAACATTGGTTGAAGGATAACTAAGTAATGATTCTTAGTCAAGGAAATTTAGACCAGTTCATAGATAGATGAGTAACCTGATACGGTAGGTCATCGTTTAAGTATACGAGTAGGAGCAAGTATCTGATTTAGATAAAGGCTCCAGCGAACTGGGTAACGAAGCAGCGGCTTCGGGGAACGTGAGGGTATTCTTGGGATCCCTCTGTGGGCTGCCAGGTAATTATACTAGGCTCATGAGAGGTTAAGGTCTACGTTAGAAGAACCAAGCGTATGCCTTGGTTGCTATACGAGCGACCTAAAGACGGGGATGGATAGGGTATAGTCGACGAAACACGGTCGTACCCTAGATAGCATTTTTCGTCAGGCTACCTTCCATCTTTGGTCAAGCGTGTACGTACGGAAAGGCAGAGAACACCCAATAGGCCATAATTGCTATCTAATTATGGGTGCGGTAAGGCTCGGATTGGGGGTTGGCCAGTAGTGTGTTCTCGTACAGGATTTATCCTGTCTTGTCTTTCGCTAGTTGAGGGAGGGGTCGCGTGGGACCATAGCCACGTATAGAAAAAAACAGACCTTAGCATCTGCATCGGCAGATAAATCGTAAGCTCCCGACCGAGTCCTGTATTTCCTGGTCTGCCCTGTGACAGGACTCGGATGGCACGATGTGATACATGTGCATACAGTCATGGAAAAACGATTCACGATGAATGCGTGGGAAAAAGGGCGCGGTTGGCGGTTAGCGTAATCCCTAGTGGCCCTAGGTGGTTGAACCCAAATCGAGATACGAAAATGTGCAATAGGTAAGCGTAATCCCTAGTAGCCCTAGGTAGCATAAGTCCTAGTTGTACAGACGCTAATTCATGTTGGAAGACCCTAGCTAGGTTTAGGGTAACAGTCCAAACCGATCTTAAGGATCGTGGAACTATGTAAAGTAATATAGAATCTCATGGGAAAGCCCGTATGGCCTACGGCAAGGGACTGAACATTTACATGGAATAAAACATACGAGTTGAGTAACCTATATATGCGATATATTAGGTTGACATTAACCACTACACGACTTTTGAGTAAGGGTCATTCACGGATAACACGTGATACAGTTGGGATACTAGTACGGTAGGTGCAGAGCAGATGTACAGGATAGATACCATGGGACGTTATACGTGATAGATATCTTGGGATATTATACTTGATAGAAACCTGACGATGTGATACCTTGTTTTATCTTGACATCGTAATTTATCATGACACCTTAGTTCACCTGAGTTCAGTAGTTCATCCTGTTATTTTGATTTAGCTTATCTATCTTGTTATCATGCTTATGTTCATCTCAGCTTCTCATGTCAGTTAACTTTACTAGTTTTTATACTAATAGTAGATAGGGCTTACTCAGTCTTTTTGACTGACCCGTTTTGTTTCGCCTCTTTTCTTCCGTTTCCCCCCCAGGTTACAGGGAGGAAATACTGCTGTTTAGTTTGGAATTCTTCTGCTTGAAGGTCATCATGGATGGCTTGGACTTTTCTTGGCTATGGCTACTTTACTGTCTTTACTTGGGGAATAATTTATGAAAAAGTCTTTATGCTTCTTTACTATTGCAAGACAGGTTTTGATGTACTCTGATGTAAAAGGCTTTAGACCTTAATTATAAATGTTTATGAAAGTTCGATTTTACTTCCGCTATTTTATATGTTCTGTCTTGTGATATTTCTGTGCATGTTTACCAATAATGCCCCTCTAAAGCTAGTGCATTCCTTTGTGAGTGACCCTAGCGGAGGCGGGGTGTTACACTATAACAGCAAAATAGTCCTTACTGTTTGATGAGAATTCATGTTACAGCAAACCAAAATCTTATATCCTTACTGTCTTCAAAATAAAAAAACTGTATATTACTAATTTATTTAAATGTAATAGTAAAATTCAAAATTACAAAATAAATGAACTTCTATCATTCATGCAAATGAAATTTGTAGTACAGTAAAAGAAGCAAGGAGGTTGCATTTTTCATATGATTTATTTTCCTTAAAACATTATAAAGTGAAAGAAACATACTGAGCAACATAATTAAGGATCTAAAGCATACCTTTGACTTGACAACTACTTCATCCAGTCTATTAAAAATTGATTGATTCCATATCTTCCTCGTCATGTTTAACCTGAAATAGTTACATATTATAAATTGATTATAAGCAAGAATATTGTTAAGATGATTTAAAATACATTACGTATAACTAAAACAAGTTAAATGTTCAACATGATAGAAATCAAATGAACTTAACTAATGATGGAAAAACGAACATTTTACCAGTCAGTATAGTTCATAATGTATGGAAATATATAAAACTCTTACCTCGGAATTTTTCAGTGCATACTTTGAACGTAACCAATCACCTGTACAGATTATAGCTTCTACAGTTTCAGGCTTTAGAGAACTTCGAAACTGATCCAATACTCTACCTCCAGCGCTGAATGCGGACTCTGAGGCTACACTACTAATAGGAATAGATAGTATATCTCGAGCCATACCAGATAATATTTTATATTTTGAAGCGTTTACTTTCCACCATTCCAAAACATTAAAATAGTCTTCAGATTCATCAAATTTACACCGGGGTTCTTTCAAATATAACTCCAATTCATATCGTATAGTCTCAACCACATCTGATTGATCAGCCCAAGTTTCAAACTCACTTCTACCTTTTGTTTTTCTCCTTTTTAAAGTACCATCAGCTGTATTTCCTTTTCGCTGCATGGATGTTTTCTTATTTCCAGCTGAAGAATATTCAGAATATAGTTCCTCCAAAGAAAGCATAACAAGTTTTATGTTTCGTTCCGATTCAAGTTCAGAGTAAATCTTAGGAAAACAAAATTCTATAAGCTTCATTTTATACCTTGGATCCAAAACAACAGCAATGGATAGTAGTAAGTTACAGTCGCTCCAATACTGATCAAACTTGTCTTTCATTTTACCCAACATTCCTTTCATGAAGAAAGAACCTTCATATTCTATTGATTTCTCATTTAGGATTTGCTTAATTTTCCAAATTTCAGGAAGAAACAAGTTAGAAGTCGGATAAGTTGTACAAGAAAAAATATTTGATGCTTCATTAAACACTTCCAAAATCTTACATATAGACTCGGCTCTTTCCCAATCGATTGGAGATGGCAACCAAACATAAGACGGATCCCTTTCTTAATACATAAAAAACACTTTTCTAAAATTTAAAGCACACTCTAACATTGCGTAAGTAGAGTTCCAACGGGTAGGAACATCAAGTATTAGACGCTTAGAAATGGGTAGTTGCAATTGTTTTACAATGTCCGCAAACTTATGTAGACGTTGAGGTGACATTTTAAAATACTTCACGCTTTCACGAATATTTTGGATGACTTCTTTGATCTCATTCAATCCATCTTGTACTATTAAATTCAACACATGTGCACAACATCGAACCTGAAAAAAATCTACCTTTGAAATAGAGTTTTCCTTTTAAAGAAATTTTTCCCTTAAATTCCTCACAGCAACATCATTAGAAGATGCATTATCAAGTGTTATCGTCGATATTTTATTCTCTATACCCCATTCTAAAAGGCAAGAAAAAATCGCATCAGCAATAGCAAGTCCAGTGTGAGGAGGTGGTAAATTAACAAAATTCAAAATACGCTTTTGTAATGTCCATTCAGAGTCAAGAAAATGACACGTCAAGCACATATAACCAATTGTTTGGTTTGAAGTCCAAATATCATAAGTTAAACTCACTCTACCAACACCTTTTAAAACTTCCTTCAAAGCTCTTTTCTCGGATTCATGCAATTTCATGTAGTCATTTTTTACTGTTATTCTTGATATCTTCTCAAATTCAGGATTTAGTAGCTGACAAAATAGTATAAAGAACTCATGTTCTAGCATGTTAAAGGGGTACTCATGAACAATGATCATGGTAGCAAGAACCTCTCATATTTTGCTTTTATCAAATTTATGGACTGCTAGTTGACCAATCAATCCAGGTTTAGAAGCCTTTTCCTAACAATTTTTGGTGATTTTCTTTAGCATTACGAACACGACATTTACTCAAGTGTCTCTTGAATGTAGTTGTGCATCCGTCATTAGTTCTATTTAATTTTTGATCACAATGAATACATTTAGCAAATAATTTAACATTACCATCTTTATCTTCTTCTTTAATTTTCTCAAACTCTTGCCAAACTTGAGATCGCTTTTTTCTAGACTTTTTTTCATCTCCAGTAGCAGCATCTGTAGTAGGTACAGCAGTAGCTCCATCATTAATAGCATCATTTTCTATTGCTTTATTATCCGAATTTTCCTCTTCACCGCTTGGGATGAGTTGAATTTGATTTGAGCTACCACCTACTCGTTCCCGACATTGTTCATCATTCGCCAAAGCTCCCATGTCTGTAGGAAATAAAACAAAAGGAACACTAGTTTAACAAATAAAATAAAATAAAAGAATTGTCAATGATGAATGATCACAGTTTACTCAGCAAAATACGCGTAAAAATTACAAAAAGTTCAACTCTTTTGTAATTCAAATAATAAGTGATGATACATATAGGGAAAAAAATTCAATTATACACCCATGCTATAATATTAAATTCACAGTAACCAAATATATATTAGAAACAATCACTTCTATATTCATAGATAGGTTAAGTTTACACATAACATTAAAATGTTGTCGTTGTTGTCCAAACCCCAATATATTCAAGTATGGAACAACTACTGGAACTCATACACAGAAACTAGTTGTGTTAAAACAAATTAATAATAGTGAAGCAGTAACATATATTATTTGTTTTCAATTAAGTGTTGACTCATAGCAGGTTCGACTTGTTTTTAATTAACTTTAAAAAACAAGCAACAGTTCTAAAAATCATCAAAGTTAAATGAACAAATAGAAAACTCACCGAGTGAATCTGTAGAAGCCATGACAAAAGGGCCAAATAGTTGTTTAGATGAGAATACAGATCTGAAAACCTGATGTAGAGAAGAGGAACGAAGAGCGGTTTCTTTTGATTTTGATAATTGAGATCCAAAGAATTGATGTGGAATAAAGGATTAGGAACGAAGATTTTATATAAAATGATGGACATCGAATTTTGATTTCTGTCGAATATGATAAATGAAATCGTTGGAAACTAAACTAGGAATCAGAGAGCCTTTTTGGGGAAGTAAATCGTCACTTTTGAATCCCAAAACAATAAATGGAAAGAGATTTTAGGGTTCTAGCTATTGACTGAATTACGGCTGCTATAATGGAGAGAAAATTATGGCTATAATTTAAAATACTGTCATTTCCAAAGTAATTTATTATTCTCCAAACATAACGTTATTTACTTTATCGGTGTACTGTAATGACTACTGGGTATATTTACTTTACCAATGCCACATAAATTCAACTGCAACCTGCATGATAATATTACTAAATTGGTGAACACAGAGTCAGGTGTTCACGGACATTAATCGGTCGGACCAACCTACGTTTGAGCTCGAGTCCGTATTTTTGATCGGACTACTGCAATTGTTCAAACTCGATCCGTTTCTTTATCGGACCGAACATCGGTCGGATAATTTTTCGGATCGGACCACATCGGACACCGGACCGTCCGATCTGATATACAGCCCTAAACATGACAAGGTATGGGACCACCTCCCGATCAGTGTACTATAGAGAGGATACACTGGGGTTCAGTAAGAACATCTTGCAACCCGACCATACATGACCGACCAGTCATTCAACTTGAGTGTATCGAATAATTTTTCACCTTACGGTTGCATAACCATCATATTCCCGCGAGATACAAAAATGAAAGAAGAACAAATGAATTTTCTCTAAATGGTGACTATACACCCTAATGGGGATGGCCCACATAGCCATGTTGCCTGCCCGATTTGTGTCATTTTCCGGTTGATGAGGCTTGAGGTTACGATTACCTTTCATAGAACATCACATTATCTTTGAATTCCACATCGTCAGATCCATCAAATTACTAATTAACATCCACAAATATACTCTGGGTGTTAAGCTAAAAGAAGTTTCCTTCTTCACTACCAAACTTGATATGTTTGTGTACGTGATCATCAAGAAACACTCTATCGGATATACTTCCATACAAGTCATCCAAGAACATGATGAACCAAAGGGACCCTCTTACCGCATCCTATATAGGAATCACCTGAAGGATCAGTAGAGAGTGGTCCCTGCAATCCGAAGATTTCAATCATGACAAAATCATCATCAAAATAACTCTGGTTGCAAGTCAGAGAAATTCAATGAGTAGTTCTTCCGCTCATGAAGATCTATGGTCTTCAATGCTCCATCTTTAAAAGTATTCCTGCAAGTTAATTTCGAATCACAGTTGGTTCGAAGTGGTTTTGGGTCTAGTTCCCATCCTGGTCTCTTTGAACTTCTGTTCAAAAATCCAAACAATATTCATTGATAGTCAGAGTTTTAACTATCAACTCAAACAATATTGATTACTACTTCGGCAGCTCAAGCCCCTTTTCATTTAAAACCATTTCTTTAAAATCGTTTTATCGATTTAAAAATCGATTCTATAACTCATCTCAACATGTTTTCCGTTACTCGAAAAAATAACCAACCTTATTCCTTTTATATTAAAATACCTTCTAGAACTCGTCTCTTTATTAATTTTTTCCTCAAAAATATCGCTATATTTTCTCAAATCCCATTTTATATTCGAAACCGTTTTGTATTTCCTTTACTTTTGATATATATATATACACACACACATACACACTCAAAATTCTCTTTTATTTCCTTTATTCTGGAAATATTATTATATTGTCAAAATTTCCTTAAACCTTGCAACAAAGCTGCAATAATATTACTCTTATGGAATGATAAAATAATCCCAACATCTTTCAATTACAAACCGACACATCCTCGGATAATCCTAAAGTCATTCAAGTTGGAATATTTTATTTACCTCTCAGACCTTAATCGACAACGTTCTTATCCTAAGATAAATAATAGTTTATAACTCAAAAACCGATATTTGAAATAAAATATTATATTTAAATAAAATAATGTTTGCATATTTAAATTCTTGTGCAATAGTATTCTATTCAAAATGTAAATATTTATTTCTGTATGTGATGTAGTAGAATAATACAATTGCAAACACATTTAATATATATATATATATATATATTATGTTTGTTGTCATCAAACAAAAATCATATTGTTATATACAATAAGAAATAATTTTAAAATTTTACTCAAACAAATTAAACCGACTTTGAATTATGATTAAAAGACTAGAAACAAAAAGTAAGCTAAAATTGGGATTAAAACCAATTTAGAGACACCTTCACCTTCCTCTTTATTAATATAAATCAACATAAAATCAAACGATGTTCTCTCTTTATTCTGAGTAAGATTAGTGATGTAATTACCATAAGCATCACTTATTTGTGTTATTAGTTGAAACAAAATAAGCCATCAAACTATAATGCACATCTAATAAACACTTTTTCACATTCATGAAGCATGACATAATAAATGAAACACAAATATAGCTTAAACATGATCTATTTACTATTAATTAGTAACATAAATCATCAAATTTCAATTAGAACTTCATTTTCATTGCCGATTGTATTTAGATGAAGAAGCAATTTATAAATCATGAGATAAGCATAACCCCAACAAAAAGGCAATCAAATGCAACATGAAATACAAATACATAGAACATTCATCATCATTAAACACAAAAAAGATCATTATCATCCAACTATATTGAATATACATAAATAAAATAGAAAACTTCATTACCCCTAAATTGTAGGAATTTAGCCTCTCATTAGTGTTATCATTTTAACACAAATAGATTTCAACATGGAAACAACAAAATAGAAAAAAACAATGGAGAAATGAGATTAATTACAAAACCAATTGCATAAAAAATAAAGATACACTACTTGCATGATAAGCAAGCACTTTGGAAAGAATGGATAATCAGTACATGCTACAGTGACGATTTTGATTGGAATTCAGATACTTCAATGTGTTCAGTGTTTTAGCGGAATGTTATGATTAATGCTCATTGGATAAAGCTGGGCACTAAGATTGTGGTGAAAAATGGCAATAACACTTCATTTTGGTTTGATAGTTGGCTTTCCCCCATCCCTTTGTGTGTGGAGTCTGCGGATCTCTTTGCAATTGCATGTAACAAAAATTGCACAGTTAATGAGATGTACGATATTGATGCTCCGAATTTCAAATGGAAGTTAACATTCTTTCGATTGGTGGATGGTAATGCATTGGTTCAGCTGTGTTGTATTTTCGATTTGCTTGAAAGGGTGAATCTGACCAATGATAAGGACAAATTTGTTTGGCTGTTGGAGGGAGAGAGGAAGATGTTCAGTGTTCGCAGCATTTATAAGTTGATCAATTTCGCTGGGATTAGGAGGTTGGGGTTGGAATATATGTGGCGATTCAAAGTTCCTGATAAAGTTAAAATTCATATGTAGATTGTGATGCATGGAAGATTAAATACGGTTAACAGGCTTAGACAAAGAGATGTGAATGTGGTGGGAGGTTGTGTGTTTTGTCGACATGATGAGGAGGACCACCATCACCTTTTTTTGGAGTGCGACTTTGCATTTTACGTCTGGACAAAGTGTTTAGTTTTCTTTTTCCTGGATTTGCATTGGAGGGATTTCATCTTCGATCAATATAACTTTTGGCAATACATTTACCTAGCTTTAGATGATTCACACAATAGATATCTCTTTGCGTTGCTAAATTTTGCATACATTTGGATTCTATGGCATGAGTGTAACTCCAGGAAATTTAAATGCAAGATGAAAGCTCCTAACAGTATCATTTACTCCATCCTTAATTTTGTTTTTGATTGGGCAGGCATGGCAAGGAAGAGGCACGTTGAGAGCATTGCTGACAGGGTGCGCAAGCGTGTGAGACACATTACCGGACCTGATGCTTGATGATGATAGCTTGTGGCTTAAGTCTATGTCTTTTTGCTTTATGTAATATGTAATATGTAATATGATGTCTATGATCTTTTACTGTCAGGCTGTATACGTATGTATTAATCGCTGCTATGTCGCGATAGCCTGCTTTTTGGTTGTAAATATGCTGTAAATACATGAATGCTTGCTGCTTTATGGTACTTAATATATTTAGGCGTGAATCATGCTGATTCACTACCTTTTCCTTCAAAAAAAAAGAGCACTAATAAATGTTGCATAAAAAAGGAAAGTTGCATGGAAATAAAAATGGCTAATAGCCATGAAAATAGAGCTTTGATCCAACAACAAAAGTAACTAAAAGAGAGGATCATATATACATGAACATGTAGGGTATTTAAACAATGTTAAAACCTTAATCTTTTTTTTTTGGGAACTGCCCAAAATACCATTTTCATAAAGCTTCCATGTTGTCTTTAGCCACTAATGATTCATTAAAAGTGTATGAAGTGTTTTTTATCTCTTTTAGCTAATGCATTAGCCCCTAATTGTAGCCTTAAGGAAAGTGGGTTAGATGGGTAGGTAGGGTCCTCCACTAACTCTTGTGTGAATTAATTCCATCTTCATTCATTTATTTCCTCTTTGTGTATGCATATCCTTCATGAAACCACTTGTATTTGAAGCCAAATTCCTACAAAACAATATAGAAATTTCTAGTTAAAATTTATTAATTAATATATGCATAAATACATCCATTTTTCTCTTGGATGAAGATGCATATATGTTGACTTGAATTTTGGTTTAAACATGTTAAAACACCCTATATGATTTTTTATTTAACTAAAAAACGATAAAATTTGTAAGTAAAAATATGCATGTTTACGTGCATATCAAATACCCCTGCACTTTTCTTTTTATTCGTCTTCGAATAAAGAAAAAAGAACTAAGTTGAATCCATTTTTATAGGAAGAACGGTTGCATTGAGCGTATGCAATAAGCCGTTAAACCTCTGGGTGTCCCCGATAGGACAAGCGTTGTTTTATGAGGGTTTTCAGCGGATACTATCCACAAATCCAAATGTAATGATTAAAAGTTCAAAAATACAGATTTATTTACAAAAGTAATGAAAGTTTTAAAAAATTATTTACAAATGGGGATTTACTTTTAAATTATGTTAGATCCAAGTTTGGATCTTCACTATGAAATTTCAGTCACTTACTAAGCAAAACATTAGATAATGCTAAATTATTGTTACAAATTCCTCTAGCTTGGTTAGTTGGTTTGGTCGAAAACATAGTGAAATTATGAAATGAATTCTATAATCGACTATCAACTTTTGCAAAGTGGCATTTTTATTTCTTTTTGAATAACAAGTTCGATAAAATAAGTGAAGATGGTGCTTGGATTTCAATTGCTTACTTCTCTTTTTGTTACTTATATAAAATTAATTATATTAACATTATATATATATATGCATAGCTCAGGTAAAATGAGGAAACCGTCCAGTATTTCTAACTTGCATAACCGTAAGGACTTTAAAATGGGATTATAAGAATTAGAATTTTATTCTTTTCTTATATGAGTCTCATCCATGCATAACTGTGAGGACTTTTAAATGAGAATAAGCACATATAATAATGTTATTCACTCATGCATAACCGTGAGGACTTTTTGATGAGGATGAAAACATAACCTTGAGGACTCTAGGCTTTATTATTTTCAAAAATGTATATCCGTATATACATTTTTTTTTTTGGGAAATAGAGAGTTAACCGAGAATATCTTAACATCGTTTTAACTTTTAAAAGATCGAAAATGTTATTGCAAGTACTTTAAATCAACCCACTCATTTAAAAGGGGATTTCAAGTTAGAATAAACTTCATAACCATCACCTACGAATCATCCTATATACTAGTTTCACTACAGACGATTATAATTCAAACTTTTCCATTTGTTATTCATTAAAACAAGCAATTTCTTTAAAATTTCAATTAAATGACCTAAAAACCGTACATTTACTTCATCATGCCTATTTAAAATTAAATTAAAATGTTTTTTTCCATTTTTTTGGGGAATGAAAAAAAGAAAAGAATAATCAATGCAAAACCAAAATAAATTTGAAACACCCCCACACTTGATTTTGATTGTGTCCCCACAGTCATCATAGGTGAAAGGAAAAAAGGACTTTTAAAAAAAAGAATATGACTTGTATTTACATGAAACAGATACTATTTACACTATATAAGAAAATATACGAAGAAGAAGTAAATAAATGGTCTTCCAAAAATTGATTCATTTGCCTCCTTAAGTATGAGAGACACAACTTTAACTTGAAACCAAACCATAAAAGATTTCAAAGTTGAATGTTGATTTGGAAAAACGAGTGTCTTTTTATTAAATATTGAATGAATTGTTTTATTTTTGATGATTTTTGGGGTAGACTGAATAATTAGTGGAATTTGAAGTTAATTTTCACCAAGTTGAATTTCAAGATTATCATTGGAAAGTTCTTTAGAATTATTGAATTCAAAATCAAAATGGTGATCTAAATCTATCCCTTCACTATTCAACAACTCATCTTCGACAAAATCCAAAAAATTTATATTCGTTTAATTCATCTTCCCTTGAATTATTCACAACTTCATTGCTTAAATCATTTTCAAAGTCTAAAGTTTTTGTTTGAAATTTGTTATTTTCAGGAAAAAGAAGATCGAATTTGAGATTTAGTTCCACCCTCTCAAAATAATTGAAATCCAAATCAATTACCATGTTTTCATAAACTTCATTAAAATTGTCATTTTCAATTTCAAAGGTCGTTATTTGAAAATCATCGAATTTTGTAAAAGATGGATTATTATTTAACTCATCACACGTTGGAATTTGATTTTGTTTCTCACGAA
Organism: Allium sativum; assembly: GCA_030737875.1. NCBI lineage: Eukaryota > Viridiplantae > Streptophyta > Magnoliopsida > Asparagales > Amaryllidaceae > Allium > Allium sativum. The sequence continues at coordinate 160,117,850 of CM060912.1, forward strand.
AATTCAAGTAGATTTCGAATTACAAATTTATGTGATTAATGAAAATTTCCTCCGTTTGCTCAACAAAATCAAGTTTATAATTATTTATTTTAGAATTTCCAATTTTAAATTGTTGAGAACAAATATTGTAAATTGCACCGCCATTGAAATTATTCCTATTGCCAAAATCATTTCAAACTTCACATTTCCAATTTGAAGTAGTAATTCATTTTGAAGTTCAAAATTGAATTGGCAAGGGTTATAATCAAAATCATTTGAATTTGGATGTGAATTCAAATTTCGATTATTTTGAAAACTTTGACTTGCATTGCTGCACAAGTATGAATGACACCATTCATTTATTCTTGGATTTTGTTGTGTGTACATTTCTAGTAAAGATTCAAATACTAGTTTCAAGATTTGACGGTTGGTTGTCATTTTGAAAATTTAGTGGTGTAAAATCTGAGTTAGTTATACAATAGTTGTTGTTAAAATATCCATATGAATTTGGTGTGAAATTATATGAATTATATTGATTTTCACAACTATCGTAAAATTTTGTCAAGTAAGGAAATCCACACATTTAAAAAAAAAATAGTTCTCCTTTTTTTGAGTTTTTATTTTCGTAAAAGAAAGCGAAATAAATATTTACAAAAGTTTTTTTTTGGATTTTGGATTTTTTTGGATTCTTGAATGTTTTTTTACAACTTAAATAAAAATGGAAAGAGATTGTTTACAAATTAAATTTTTCTTTTGAAAGTTTTTTTTGAGAGAAAAGGAAAATAAGCAAAATTTACAAAAAAAGAAAGTTTTTTTTGAATTATTTTGTTTTTTCTAAAAAACTTAATGCAACTATATGAATGCAAACGACTTAATTACAAATTTTCTAAAATTATATAGTGACGCTTTGTTTAATTTTAACAAAAGATTTCTCAATCAATTAACGAACACAAGTTATCGGTGCACAAGGAATTACGCTAGCAATGTGACCAAAGGTTTAAGTACCATCATAGCAATAATCCTATGATATTTAAGAGTAACCATAATATTTATAAACGATTACTGCTTTGTCATAGTCTAGACACCGAGAAATAAATCATCGAAAGGAAATCAACTTGTCAAAATATAACAATGTCCTTGGAAAGTAAAAACAATGAGATGAATGCAAAACAGAAAATAAACGCGTATTAATAATGCAACTACGAATGGATTATTTATTTATTTTTTAATGCAAATGCAAGCACAGAACAATGCATGTAAAATAAAAAGAGAGTTATAATACGATACCGGCGTTTGTAGATTTATTAGCAATTTATTTTATGGGGCAATTTTATATCATAGTCAAGCAAAGAAGCGAGCATTTCTAGCAAGCAAATCCTATTCGTCTTTTGCAATCTGAAATGAATCTATAATGAAATTTGAAAAATAAAAAACAAGGGTATTTTTTTAGATGAGAGGAATGAAGCAAAAAAACTCAAAACGCATAAATTGCCGAACTGCGCTTTAGAAAAAAGTTGAAAAAAGAACAAAACAAAAGTAACTAGCTTTTTTTAAAGTTTTCCGTTTTAAAACAAGAACAACACTCCTTAAGTTTTCAAAACTAAGCACATAAGAAAAATACAAGCCTCTCGGCCGTTACAAATGAGTGCGGCCCAAAATATAAGCAAAAACAAAGTAAGAGATACTCAGACTTGTAATACCACTCATAATTGATAATTACCGGATCATTAATAGAAAGAAGTTAAAGGGTGAGAAGTAGAAAGAAAGAAAATTTGGAATAGAAGAAAACAAAGAACACAAAACAATAGAACTAGAGCAGGCACAGTTCTTACAGCCGAACGAATAAAATATATTATATAACATAACTTTTGAAATACAATTTTGTCTATATATACATAACATTATCAGAGTACACAACTTACAACATAACGGAAATAAATAAAAGCTATAATATGCTAAAACATCATACTCCAAGCTCTTCCAAGTGTATCTGTAAAATCCCAACTACTTGACTGACTATACAAATTTGGGAACCCAAGAGTTTGGGGTAAAATAAGACAAAATAAATTCTGAGTCAGTCATCGGACTGGTGTGAGTAAACTCCAGACACTTGGTTTAACTTTTAAAAATCCTTTTAAAAGAAAGGATAATCGAAAGACCGATCCACACATAAATACAGATGGTATTTACCTTCTTTGCTTGAACTCCTGTTATGCTCTGAAATCCCCCATCTCCGTAGAGACAGAAAAGCTCGAATTGTATGAGAACACGATGCATCGGGACATAGAACGACAAAATATTTCATTACTTTTACAACAATTTACATCAGAGTACAAGAATAACAGGGTGCGGAAAATAATATACAACAAAAATACAAATATCATAACATAAAATGAATTACATAACAACGGAAATGTTATATAAAATAAATATAATGCAGCGGAAAACATCAACTAACACAGCTAGAAGCAATACACAGATACAGAGCTTTCTGAATATAGCTCCAATCGTAATCCATGATTCTATTAAAGAAAAATCTGCGAAACCAAAGCTACTGACTGCCCGTGTGGAAAATATGGACACCCAGAGTTTAGGTGGAAACAATAAACTCCGAGTCAGTCACGGGACTAGTGTGAGAGCAAAAAACAGTTATTAAACTTTACTTTAAAATAAGGTAATTCACGGGACCACGCCGTATAACACGGAACAGGTTTACTCCCATGAATACTCTGAAACAAAACAATTTATAAACAACGCAATGCTTTTTGGAAAAATGAAGCTATTACAAGACTTAGGTCCCATCAGACAATGCAACGCAAGCCGAAGGATAAAGTTTTACCTAATAATTGGCAAACATGCTTGGTACGTTTTAAAACAAATCTTTTGATATTATGATAAGTGCATAGTGTGGCAAACAACTTCAAATATAAATGTATCAATCATAGACAACATAGGTACCATATATTATGTCACCATATAGATTCACAACTAAAACCGTAAAATGTCTCATTGGAATTTGGATTCCATCTATGAGTCGAGGAAGGGGATCATCCTCATCAGTTTCGAGACACTCTAGCACATGTCTTAGGATCACACCCTTAGTAACCCTTGAGAGCGCCAGGGCTGGTCCACACTTACTTTTGTGGATTGGTTATTCCTGAACAATATGTTTCCCGATCCTATCGGACCTGTCACAAGGTCAGTATGTCGACCAATCATATCCGAGGGGCCTTGCTATCTGTCATCCACATAAGTAAAATGTCTGCGCTCCATACCTTAACATCACTCCTAACTAGAAAGAAACGCATGTCCTCCCTACCGTCCCTCATCCCGTTTTTGACTCATATCGGGGTGTGAGGCTCACGAATTAATGCAATACACAAAGCTATGCTATATTAAAGTCATGCTTTGATCATCATCCACAAAGCTCTGCTTTTCAACAAAAGCCTTGATCATTGCATCTTAGCATGCCGCATTGTCAATCCATACCATTGATTTCCATCAATATATAACCTCTAAGCTCGTACGTCTCGGAGAAGGGTGTTAAGTAAGAGAATAAATTCTCCACCACCAAACATATATATATATATATATATATATATATTTAGCAGATATCAACGAATATAGCACACAATAAAATGTCAGACCTACAATCCATTTACAAGTTTGTTCTGGGTCTGAACAAAACCGGAGGCACCTTATTCCTCATCCCATATGTCCAATACAAGAGAGAGGTCCTCGCATATCCGGTCGATCGCCAAGTACATTTGGACGACCACCACTTATTACATTGTCTCGGGGGATCAGCCCAATTAAGACATTAGTAATCATCCATTCGATGTGAAGATCTCCGGTCTTCAACTACCTCTTCATCATCGAATTTTAATTGTCGTAATAGTTATTCAAAATTGGTCAAACCCGATCTTTTCGAATAACTGGCGCATCTTTATAATTATGTTGTAAGTACACAAAGATAGCACACATATGATTCCAATCCAGAATATTTTCTTATTCATGTACTCTTGGAAATCATTTCAAAAGATTTTATAATATTTCTTCACAACTTTAACTAAATTAAGGTTTACCTACTAGTCGGGATTAACGAGCCTTATCGAAGTAATTATTCATTTTATTATCCCAATCCCAACCTATTCATCCCATGGAGAAAAACTGGTGGTACTCCATATTTAACACCTATTGTGCTATTGGTAAATTTAATTACCATTTAATGTTTCAAATCTAATTAAAGATTTAACTATCACATGCAGTAAATCTGGTGGTACTCCATCTCGATCATTTCTCAAATTCAGTAAATCTAATTACCTCTTTTTATGTTTCAATCTAGTTAAATATTCATTAAAACTCTAATTCAGTTTTAATCTCAAAAATCATTACTTTATGATCATTCAACTTTAGGAAATTTATCCTTTCTTTACTTGGGTTAAAGAACAAATGTTTTTTAAATCATTACTCACAATAAACCAAAATAAACTTCCATTAATATGGAATCGTCACGGAAATCTGAACAATTTATAATAGATATAAATTTCCATATTAGACTAATACTATACATGGAATAACGGCGAAGCCTTTTAAATTCCATAAATAGTAAAGGCCTTCCTTTACAAAAGTTCATTTCGATTATTATTAACTCGTATTCCATTCAATTCCAATTTAATTAAATAGATTAGAAAACTCCCTTAAATCTTAACTAAAATATTTATTCCTTTCATAACTAGGTTCAAGAACAGTATTGTTTAAGATACCATTCACAACGAACCCAAAATCTAATTTGATATTAAATATAAGATCTTCAATGGAAATCATGTCGACTTACATCCGATACTAGATCCTGAAACTAACAGATATCGTTTTGGAATAACAATATCAATATCTTCCAAATTCCTCAACAATATCCGTATAATCATGGAATCCAACATCGAAAATATCCGAAGATAAATCCATTCCAATATATATATATATATATATATATATATATATATATATATATATATATCGGTAACTCTGGTTATATCAAAAACCCTTTACCATCCAATTTACTAATCCTAAAAATCATTAGACTAAGAGTCTAGTTGTTAACTAGTTCAATCGTATTAAACTATCTTTTATCTTTTCACATATGGAATATTTCATCCATAATCCTTCCAAATCATTTATTATATTTTTAAATAATTTATTTACATTTTTATTAACTTTATTAAGGTCCTTACAGTTGGTTTTTAATATCGGCCATCGAACTGCATCCATAGCGACCTTTTCCAAAACTAATTTGAATATATTTTAAAATAAAACCATTCAAATTTAAACCTCTTATGTTAATCGGAAAGATCGTTTTGATACGAACACAAAAGTTCCGGTTTTAAGGGAATCCGACTGTCGGATACCCCGTTACGTCAATTTGAAGTTAATGGCCGAAATTCATGAACGGTCATTGCACGAAACGTTCTATTCAAACCATTTAAATAAATAAATAAATATATATATATATAATATTTCGTTGATTTCTATTTTAAACGTAATTTATAAAATGTTCATAAATTCCTTTAAAAACGATTTCAAGTTTCGTTTCAATTTCAAATTAAAATTGAACCCCATTTTATTTTAATCTAAAAATGGTAATCTTTTCAAAATGTCAGATTTTGAAATTCAGTCTTCTTGATATTCATTATGAAATGAATAAAATCGATACAAAAATCCGTTCGAGTTAATATAGCGTCTATATACTTAACTCGGCTTCATATTTTTATATTTTCGTGTCCATCCAAAATCGGACATCAAAATCGAACTTCTAATCTTCATTGAATATTATATTATAAAATTATTCATATTTATTCTAAATTGGAATAATATGCAACCAATATCCATATAAATAAATTTGTGTGGATTAAATTCATCATACACATCCAACAATAGTTGTAAACAACTATCAACATCCAGAATGACAACCAGCTTGCATTTAATTTTCATGTAAGCTTCAGTCAAATAATTGATGCTTATATAAATCTGTTAATCAACCGATTATCCGCAATTTCACACGAGGGAGATGTGTGAGTCAAATATCATCCCAAGACCTGTGTGGGTTTTCAACCAACAAAATCAATTTAAATCAATCACTAGTTAATAAATTTAACCATTTCTAATTCAATTCGAATTATTTTTCTAACTAACCAATTTTCATTGTTCAAATTATAAATGGATATTTATATCCAATTTCAACTACCACATCATTAACAATATCCTAAAATGTCAAATATTACAATATCACAATCATATCATAATACCAGAAATCAACAAATCATCCATAGGTCTGCAAACGATTGTGATGTGAGCTACCAGGCAACGAATACCATTTTGTGATCATTAAAATAGATAAAATCAACATAGATAATCAATATATTTTTATATGTGATCTAATAACATAACAAAATAGTGAGTGAGAGAGTTCTCACCTATTAGCTAAACCAATCTCCATGACTCTTCTCATGTAGGTTTTTCTTGTCGCGCACTCGCCGTGCTAGCTCTTCGCAACCTGAATTCACCTTTCTGTCTCTACAGTCTGCATACGACCTCCAATCTTCACCAAACTTGGTCACCGGCACGATAATGCAATTCCACAAATGCATAAATCGAAGGTTATTGAGCAAACAAGGGAGAGGGGTGTTTTTGAAAAATGCGTTTTTAGGAAAAAGAAGGGTTTTGGATGAAGTGGGATCCATGACCGGAGGAGGAGGGGCTGCACGATAATGCCATTCCACCGAAAACGCTCGGATTTGCGGGAAATCGCCAAAATCAACTATATGCCAGTGAACTTCGGTCGCGTTTTTAGGGCAGACCTGAACTCCAAAATTCGATTTTTCTATTTTCATTTCGGTGAGAAAAACGAGATTTACAACTTTCGATTAAAGGGCTTTGGCCACAAATGCATAAATCGAAGGTTATTGAGCAAACAAGGGAGAGGGGTGTTTTTGAAAAATGCGTTTTTAGGAAAAAGAAGGGTTTTGGATGAAGTGGGATCCATGACCGGAGGAGGAGGGGCTGCAGGCGCTGCGGTTGGGGGACGGTCAGAGAGGAAGGTGGTGGTAGCAGCGGTGGGGCCTAGGGAGGTGGCTAAGGTGGTGTTTGGAGCTATAAAGGGGGTTAGGGTTTGTAGAGGAGGAAAGAGAGGTGAAGGGGGGCCCACGCAGGCAGCACCGGAGGGAGGAGGTAGCGCTGGTGGTCGGCGGCAGCGGTGGGAGGTGCGACAACAACTTGGGGGAGGAGGCCATGAATTTAAGAAGGAGGGAGAAAAAGGGGAGGAAGAAAAAGAAGGAAGGGAGAAAAGAGATTTCGGTACATGATAATATACAGAATTACGAATCCTATGAATCTAGTTTCGTCGAATTCCGAGTTCGTTTGACCTTCCGTTCAATATCTTAATTATGCTCAAATTAGCTTCAAAAAATGCGATTTTGGCGTATATTTTTTCTTATACGCCCGCATGCTAACTCCAAAAATTATGAAACTTAGGATTCTTCAATTATTTGACGATACGAATCCGAAAAATAAAGTGTCATCGAATTCTAAGATCGTCTCAATAACGTTACTTTGTAAACTGATTGTCAAATTTTGAACAAACGGGCTTGCCTCTTACGGCCACATACTGAGATCGTTTAACATGAAATTTGAAATCTAGGCATGACTTATTATTCCGAATCCAATAAAAAATTTCTTGTCGAATTCTGAGATCACTGGCAAAATTTCACTTTTAAAGGCTATGTTATATTAATAAATTCCATAACGACCATTCCAAATTTTAATTTTGATATAAATTATTATTTATAAAGTGAAACCTCAGTTTCTTACATTCGTAAGAAATAAGTAATTAATTAGCTCCTAACGTTTCTTGTTTCATCAAATTTTGACTTATATTGAATCATGTACATTCATTTAAAGTTTAAAACTAAAATTTCAAACTACCGCGCCATTACGAGCTCGATTAAATTAAATTAAATTTAAACACTCAAACTTGTAAACGTTGGTTGTTAAAGAGGTCGGAGTCGATAAGTGGCATACTCTCTGTCAGTGTCGATACCACTTTAACAACTTTTCACGTTACGACGTATCCAGAATGAAATATGATGACTTGGAGGCAATTTTGGATTGATGAAGATGAACGATGACGAAATAGCCTTGACCTTCGGGTCATAATTGAAATGACTAAAACAGAAGTTGTACCGTGACTAATTGAGGTAGCACCTTTGATCAGACACACTTCTTCGATACTATTTCTATGACTATGATGATCAATTGGGCCCTTTTTGATATGGGAGTGTGATCTAAGGTGGGCGGTAGTGGCTGCTTTGCGTTACCACTGGTCTGGTGGTGCAATTGGTAGAATCCTACCCTGGGCATTGCCTCGAATGCCTTGTCATATTTATCATTATCGAGCCCCATACGATTTTGATTTGTATCGTACCTATGGAGTGCCCTCTGATGCCATCGGTTACGGTGGGTCTATGGTACTATATAGACTACGATATTATAAACGGGGTAAGGGTAAAAATGTAATCCCGCTTACGCTATTTTCATTATGTTTACTTTACTGAATAGACATTACAATAATAACGTATTATACTATGTAACAACCCGTATTTTAATAACATGTTAAACCATAAATTAAGGTAGAATTAAATTTTAAAATAAGAATCAAGGGAAACGGGTTACGCCATTGCGTTCATCTCGAAATTCTGCTTAGAAACGAGTCCGAGTTTTCGAGAAACGGAGTCCGTATGAGGGAGATATGACCCTCCGAAGTTTCAAGGATTTTCAGAATAGAAAAACAGCTCGAATTTGAATTCGAAATTCAAATTCAAACCCTAGTGCAGACTGGGCGGAAATTTTCCCGCCCAGGACCAGGTCGACCTGGGGGTCGACACTATGGTCGACCTCCCAGGGACCAGGTCGACCTGGGGGTCGACCTGGTGCCAAAACCCAGTTTTGAGCCTGGGTTCATTCTGATGTATCTAGACTCGTTTCGTGACCAGATTCTTGACTCTAAACCTATATAAACACCCTCCTAGCCCCATTCTCTCTACACCAATTCTCTCTAGCCTTATGCTAATTCTAGTTATAATTAAAAGAAAAAAAGGGACTACTTCTTCTCCATCAAGACTACGCATAGAGATTTGCAAATTGGGGGTTTTCAATTAGAACACGATTAATGAAATAGAGATTCAACATCAACTTCTGCTTTCTAATTCTCGATCCGCGCACTGTAAGTCCAAGTTACTTTTAGATTAAAACTATAAACTTAATATGGACATGTTATAAATTGGAATTGGACCTATATATGATAATTGATTCATATCTATTCTTGTTCATCTTGGATCTTGACTTTTGGGAATATTGCTATGAAATTAATTTGGGCCTATTCATGTTGTAAATCAAATCCTTTCATGTCCATAATATTATCATGCCTGTGATATTGAACCAGTTATTATTCACAAGTTTGGGACTATCACCTTATGTCAAATTTTATCATGACTATCACCTTATCATGCTAGATTTGAAATCCTAATGTTTTGAGGCTATTATTCCATATGCCAGTGATGTTGTAGCCAATTATCTCAAGTTATATCATGCTAGGCTTGTAATCCCTTTTATCACTTTATGCTCGCCTTTTTTGCCTATCATAGTTTTGATGTTATTCCCTTTATTTCTGGATTTGGACTTACTTGTAATTTAGATCGATTCACATTTACATGCGATGGGAATACAATTTGGGTAGATTAGGCAAAACATGAATTAGTTATGAACATGAAACATGAACATTGTTATAACTTGAATCTGGATATGGACATGAAACTTGCCATGAAACTTTACACGAACTTGACATGAAACTTGAACATGGACATGACACTAGAATGAACTTGAAAATGGCAAACTCGAGGTTGGGTTGAGTTTGCAGTGTAATTCTTCCCGGAACCGCCCGACAAATCCAGTGACTGCAAACAATAGGATCCAATGTGGGTAGTTGGTCATATCGCGCTTGAAACCCGAGGTCAGATTAAGTTGTGGTGTAAATCTGCCCGGAACCACCCGGCATATCCAGTGACCACAACAACAGGTCTGATGTGAGAGGTTAGGGTGCATTAATGAATTAATGCCACATGATAGCGTTAAGTCATGAACATGAAAGACAACACTTAACCAACTTGACACATGATTCGTAGGGCTAAGTCATGAACTTGAACGACAACACTTAGGCAATTTGACATGACATGTAGGCGGGTTAAGTCACGAACTTGAATGACAACACTTAACCTATTAGGCGAAAACCCTAGTTACGCTGTCCATTTCAGCAGTAACCCACTATATGTATCATGGTACCCTGGAACTAGGCAGGGTGGGGCACGATTACTTGGCTGAATTGTAAGCGACCAGAACGACGGCTGAGTTGGTGCGCCAGTGTAAGTTCAGGCGGACTATGGTCATGCACGTAGTCCGGAGTTGAAAAAGCAGGCATTGGGCATCAGTAGGTTTACACTGTGCATGCTTGATTCGTGTCGGTAGTTGGCACCCTAGGGCTTGATACACCCTTTGGTGGACCTAGCACAGGTAACTACATTCGTGATAGGGCCGTATGACACAGACACACGACGAGCTAGAACTTGTAGGGAGCCGATCGATTAGTGGATCGTTCCGTTGGACCTAGTAATGGGTCATTTCATGATATTGGGCCAAGGGATCATTTCATGGTTAATATATGACATGGGTTTGGGATACTAGTACAGTTGGTGCAGCGAACCTTGAACATGCGATGCTATATTTGATTTATACTTGAATTATCATGCCATCTTTGTCTATCTTGCCCATCTTGACAGCATTCTTATGTTTACTTTCAGTTTATACATGTCATGTTACCTTTACCTGGTTTTATGCTGAAAGTCACTAGGACTTACCAGTCTTTATGACTGACCCGTTTTCTTTCGCCTCCTTTTCTTTCGTTTCCCCCCAGGTTATCAGGGAGGAAACTCTAGCACTTAGCTTGGATTTCGCTTGCTTTCGGTTCAGCTCATGTACGGTTTGATCTTGAGCTATGCTATGGCTGCATTTCTGCTACCTTTGGGGAATTAAGCTACTTTTGTTGTTTTAAGTTTATGCTTCTTTATTTATGCAAGACAGAATTTGTTGAAATGGAAAATAATGACTTTGGCTATTTGGTACTTTGGATGTAAAAGGTTTTGACTCTTTTTGAAAGTAATGAAATTTATCTTTTGATTCTTCTGCTGTTTTATTTATGTCTGTCTTGTAATATTTCTGAGATTGTTTACCTCGATAACGCTCCTCCAAAACTAGTGCATTCCCTCTGTGAGTGACCCTAGCGGAGGTGGGGTGTTACATACTATGTATGTATTAGTTTAACGGATCCTTGAGAGATGGAAAAATCCCGTAACATCTCTTGAGTTACTGTGCCCATGAACTTCGGTTATTTCGTATTTTAATATGACTAATATGAGAATGATTTAGTGCTAATCCGAGTGTTTGTTGTGTTTTCCTTTTAGGCAATACGCTCGGGTCAGCAGAAGTTGCAATTAGCGAAGATTTCAATAGCTTGGAGGATGAAGACGAGGATTTGGTGTACATATATAAATTATAAGTATGTATTCCCGCTGCATTTATTTCCGCTGCTTATTGGGTACATCTGTATGTATATGTAACTCTGATAATCATTAATTGTTATAATCAATGTATACATTTCAACTTTTTTTAAACTGCTATTTGTTTATTATATGTTGTCCTTCCGCTGTGAGATTCTGTGATTGTTTTTTCTCTTCTTTCTTCCCTTTTCTTCTTTTCCCAATAACTACCTGTATTTGTGGTTTGTTTGATTCGACATGTGTGGATTATTGCCGATTTGAACGGTCAAAAATCCAGGTCGTTATAGTTGGTATTAGAGCGGTGGTTAGCGATAACCTTGGCTCTGTTTGGGAATTAACTCATTAGAGATGGGGTTAGTAATGCCCTAGAATGAGTTGAGTGATATATGAGAGAGCATACTTGTATTTTTGATATAAATTTGGTTTCATATTTTGTTGACTTGTTCTGTTGAATATTTATGGATTCCGGTCGATATATGGGACGCCATAGAATCAATAGGAATTTCTAAATAATCGAACAGAATGAATCGACATAATATGATCTTCGATTATATTTTAAATATATATACCAAATATAGTATTGGTTTTAAGTATATATGTATTCGTTCTAGTAAGTGGTAATATTAAGTCATTACCTATGATGAGTGATTCAATAATAAAACTAACGGAAAAATTTAAATGGTTTGGGAAATTTAAGAATAAAATCCTTTAGTATAATGGGTCGCAGAATATGATTTGCAAATAAAATAGAATTGAACTTGAGAACTTGATTCTGGGGTTTTTGAAATAGTATTGCCAAAGTTTGAAATAATATCGTATCATAAGTATTTTCATAAGGAAATGGTTAAAAGGATTTTTAAACAAAATAAGTGTAATCCCTTCTTGGACCTTGGAAAACAACTTCAGTAATGAGCGCACACATTATCGATGTTTATTCTGAAGAGTCTGAGTGGAGGAGAGACCACTCGATGATTATTATAATTGGTTTTGACGAAGGATTTTGGATTAAATTCCATATGGTATAAATTTTTGTGTAAAAAGTATTGGTATATGTTATTTAAAGATGAATTTAAAACTAAACCATAATTGGAAATTCTACGTTCTTTGTTAATTAAAGATTCGGATTTAAATTTTTTTATGGTATGGTTTTTGTAACATCCCATATTTTCTATATATATATATATATTTGCAATTTTAAAATAAATAAAATGGTATAATATTAGAGAAATCAAATTTCGTTGATCTTAAGGATGGTGATTAATTGAAGGAAGTATAAATAGATTTTAATTTAGTTTATACTTGGGATTGTTGAAAATTTGAGAATTTATATTTTATTTATTTAAATAAATTTGAGTTGTTAATTTATAATGGAAATTCAAATTTAATTTGAAATGGTGGAATTTCAAATCATTGAATTATAACTGAAATTCAAATCCAAGATTTAAATAATCAAATTTAGATTTAAAATGTGTGAAATTTATTTATAAAATTTGTTTAAGTCAAAAATGGATTAAATGAAAATTTATAAATGTTTAAATTTGAATTTAAACAGTTAACTGAATTTTGAATATTTTATTTATTAATTAACTTTGAAATTTAACTGTTTTGGCGACTGTCTCGGTATTCGACGAAACTGGCGCCATCAGAACCGGAACGGTGAATTATTATAGGATTTCCATTTGCGTTATAATTGGGCTTGTCGTTTGATCGTACTGGAGAAAATGCGAATGGGTTAATGTGATCGGATAATTGTTTGTTTCCTATGTTGGGCCTATATATATATATATAACTTAGCCCCATTCTCCACTACATCAGCCATTTCCTCACTACGTTACTTTTCTCCACCAAGTTTTCATTTCCATGGCTAAGAAAAGATTCAAAAAAAAAACCCTAGATCAAAATAAAATCAAACTCAAAAATCAAATCTCTCCAAACCCTAGCGTATTGTATGTCAAACTGAAGCTCTCGACGTCACGGAGCTACTGGTGCTCTTAGTTTCGACATGCATGGCCTGTAGTGGCCGAAAACTACGGTCAAAGTTTGCTGTTTCGAAACCCTAAGTATGGATTTGGGGGTTTTCGATTTGGGCTCTAATTGGAGATTTGGGAACATGGGTTTTGAAGAGATTGTCGATGTGAGTGTGATGGTGGCGCTCGCAGGTGGTATTATGGACTGAGGTGGTCGGATTTCGTGTGTTAGGGTTTTGGAGTTCGGTTTTGGGTAGACATCGTGCCGGCTGTTGGGATGACCGGAGTGGATGGCTCCGACACCGGCTAGTGCGCCTCGACGATGGGAGAATTTTGGAGGTGGCGGTTCGTTGAACGGTGGCCGGAATTAGGAGATTTCAGCGGTCAAAGTTCGGCCGGTGATGGGTTCCTTTGCGCGGTTCACTGTAGCGGGACGATGATGAGCTGGAAGTGGGCCTGCTGACGTGGCAATGCGGGATTTGGTGAGGAATCTTATTTAATTAATTTCCATAAATTCAAATTACAAAGGATAAAACACTCATAACTTTCACATGCGGACTCGGATTTGGACGCGGTTTGTTGCGTTGGGATCGTGGCGGAATTGCGGACGTTTTGGCACTAATCTGGCTGCATTTAGAGACTGTGAAATTTTGGGCTTCTTTTGGACGTCCGATCCATTAAGGACCCAAAGGTGAGTGATTCTTCGCTCACGAAATACTGAATTATTCCCATATTTATTGAATTAAATTATGAAGTAAGTTTGGTTGCATGGTTGTGTTGGATTGTTGATGTGTGGTTTAAATCTAACATGCAAGTGTGTTAACATGCAATTTAAGTAATTGATTTGTTATTTAAGTTAATTTAAATCTCTAGTTGAATTTGAACCCTTGTAAAATCCTGAAATAGTTAATGCTGATCAGTTAAATGAAATGGTTGTGATGGATGTTGGTTGAAATTTATTACTGAATTTATAGTGACATTTTTATGCTCCATATTTAGTATATTGTAATGCATGTTGATTTTTTGACGATAAATTCCATTTACCCTTGATGTTGCGGGCATCTAATGAACCCGGGATTTATCGATAAAATGAATTAAGAACACGGAGTGAAATGATAAATCTCTGTGACCCTGATTTGGACTGAAATGATAGATCCATCCCTGAAATATCGAGAAATTAAATTTAAAATCACTTGGCCATTGGGTAGATAATTATATACAGACATCAGTTGGTTAAATGATTTTAAATATTTGAAATTTTTATTAATAGAATTTTTCCTCTAAAAGGATGTATCGATACTCGATGATTCAATTCTTTAAAGATTCTGAACTGGGGATGTTGATTAAAAGGGTTAAAGAAATTTTCCAAAACAAATGGAAATATTTAAATCGGAATTTGAATATGATTTAAAAATCTTTTCAAATTAAGAGTTGGATTGGAAGGAAATAAATTCTTATGTAATCTGATTTTGGGAAATTTGGAAATCAAAGATATCTGGGTTGTTTTAACTCAGTTGAATATATATTTGAACTCTTGAGATCAAATAGTTGTTTGAACGGGGTCGAAACGAGAGATGGAAATTTAATGAACTCCGTTGAGACCGGAGGACAGATTCAAGTAATTGAAATTTGGAAGGAAGGAAGATTTTGATTAGGGAAATTTATTTTAAATATATTTATGCATTTGATTTCAAAAAAATTATTCTTGCTTTAAATTTATTACTTGCCTTTACTTATAACTATTGTATTTTTAAATAAATTTTTCCTTATAATTCATTTTTCAAAATTTTCTAGTAAACCTATATTTTAAGTAAATATATAATATTTAAATTACTAATTTATTTTAATTATTATATCCTATATGTATATCTATATATTTATCTATATAAAATTTATTTTATTATCATTTTTATTATTACTACTGTTATTATTATATATAAACATTTAGTTTACAAGTGTTTTGGAATTATAAATTTCTTCCGAATGGAAATGCTTGAGTTGAACCGCTGGTTCAAATGGAGTTGAGATAAGAATCCGTGATAATTTGAAATCTTTGAGATAAATTATATTCTATTTGAATATAAGTCGTTTTTGAAATATTATATGATTATAATATAATGATATGTAATATATTCTAGTTTAGAATATAATCGGTTTGGGTATGATTATGATATGTTGATATGAAAATTTTATTCGTTTGAATATAAATTGGGTTCGAAATAGAAGATGATATTTTGGTATGAAAGCGAACCTTTATCAAATATAAAAGAACCGACCGATGTGAAAGGTGTAAGCGTTGGTTGTTAAAGAGACCGGAGTCGACATAAGGCATACTCTCTGTTAGTGTCGATACCACTTTGACAACTGTGAACGTTATGACGTATCCAGAATGAGTATGATGACTTGAAGGTGATTATTGAATCGAAGAAGATGAACGATGACGAAATAGCCCTGACCTTCGGGTCAGAATTGAAATGACTAAAACAGGAGCTATACCATGACTAATTGAGGTAGCACCTTTGATCGGACACACTTCTTCGATACTATTTCTATGATGATGATGATTTGGGCCCATTTATGACTTTGGGAGTGTGTTCCGAGGTGGGCGGTAGTGGCTGCTATGCGTTACCACCGGTCCGGGAGTGCAATTGGTAGAATCCTACCCTGGGCATCGCCTCGAGTGCCTTGTCATATATATCCATATTGATCCCCATACGATTTTGATTTAGCATTGCCTTCTATGGAGTGCCCTCTGATAACACCAGTACGGTGAATTTACGATACTGTATAGACTGTTGATGCCTATAAACGGCGTAAGGGTAATATGGTAATCCCGCTTACGCTATTTTCAGTATTTATACTTTACTGGATATACACTATCATAATAGCGTACTATATTATATATGTATTAGTTTAACGGATCCTTGAGAGATGGAAAAATCCCGTAACATCTCTTGAGTTACTGTACCGATGACACTGATGTTATTTCGTATTTTGATTTGACTAATATGAGATGATTTAGTGCTGATCCGAGTGGTTGTTGTGTTTTCTTTTTTTGCAATACGCTCGGGTCAGCAGATGTTACAGTTAGCGAAGATTTCCTTGCCTTGGAGGACAAAGACGAAGTTGGCGTATATATCTATTATGAGTATGGTTTAACCACTGCATTTATTTCCGCTGCTTATTATGTACATCCATATGTATATGTAACTCTGATAATCATTGAATGTTATAATCACAGTATACATTTCAATTATTTAAACTACTATCTGTTTATTATATGTTGTCCTTCCGCTGTGAGGATCTGTGATTTGTTTTCTCTTCTTTCTTTCTTTTCTTTTTTCTCAATAACTTCCTGCATTTGCGATCTGTTTGGGTCGACATGTGTGGTTTATTGTCGATTTGAACGGTCAAAAAAATGCGGGTCATTATAGTTGGTATCAGAGCGATGGTTAGCGATAACCCTGGCTCTGTTTGGGAGTTAACTCATTAGAGATAGGGTTAGTAATGCCCTAGAATGAGTTTGAGTAGTATACGAGAGAGCGTATTTGTATTTTTATGTAAAATGGTTTTATATTGTATTGACTTGTTCTGTTGAATATTTATGAATTCTGGTCGATATATGGGACGCCATATAATCGATAGGGATTTCTAAATAGTCGGATAGAATGAGTTGATATAATAAGGTTTTCGATAATATTTTTTTATATATATATTAAATATATTACTTTTGGTTTTAAGAATATGCATTCGGTACTAGTAGGTAGAAATAGTAAGTTATTACCTATTATGGTCAATTTAATAATAGATATAATAAGAAGAAATTAGCTGGTTTTACAAAAATATTCGAGAATGAAATATCTTAAGCCTAATTGGTTATATAATATGTCTGTGATTAAAATAGAAATGAACTGAAACCTTGATCCTGGGTATTTTGAAATAGTTTTGCCAGAGTTTGAAATAACATTGTATTATAAGGAATAGTTTTGGAAATAGTTTCAAAAGGATATTTAAGATATAAGTGTGAAATCTCCACTTAGACTTTGGAAATGACTTCGGTAATGAGTGCACGCATTACCGATGTTATTTTGAAGAGTCTGAGTGGGGGAGAACACCCGATGATTTTAGTGGGTTGACAGAAGATTTTGAATTTAAATTCCATATGGTATAAATTTTATATAAAGTATTTGTGTATGTTCTTTAAAGGTTGAATTCAAATTTTACTCGAGGTTCAAATTTTCTTTGTTCTTTTGGTAATTAAAGATTTGGATTTAAAATTTCTGGCATGTTTTTCTATAAAATTGTATAAGTACTTAGATTATTTTAAACTGGGTTTCAACCCGGAATCAAGGTATTTAGGTTCATCTTAACTAATACTATTGATTGGATGCTAAATTAACTCGACTGAAATCATGTAACGAACTTAAGTATATTATAAGAAAAGATGTGGCCGTTGAAATGCTTAAGCATGGACGATAACAAGTTAAAGAAATTATATGTTTGATTGATGGAAGTGTTAGAGAAAAATCTAAAGTAACTCGATTCATTTGAATATTTTTTTAGACTTTGAAATCACCTTAACTATTGACATTAACTTAAGAACTTAAGTTACTCGAGCCACTGAAATTGGACTTTGAAACCATGAAATAGACTTAAATATTAAGTTGGTCAATAAGAGTGCTGGAGGAAACCAAAGTTAAGTAAAACCAAATTTAATTGAATTCGACTAAAATAAATTGGAATAAGTTTGTTGTGTTAGTAAATTGGCAATAGCCTATGCCTTGGCCAATTAATAAATAAGTGAGGTAGTCGAGAAGAAGTGGAAAAAAATTGATTAGTTAATAAAAACGTGAATTGCCAATAAATATAAATAAAGGAAAAATTTGTTAAATTAGTATATATGTGAAATCAAGGCATAGGAAATCTAAATGGGGTAAAATCTCATTTGAACTATATATCGTGTATAAATCTAAGTATAAACTTGAGTCCTTAATTCAAACCATGATTTTTGAGTGAATAAATATATTCTGTAAATAGAATAAGGTTCAATTTGGAATGAAATGGACTAAGAGAATAAGGGGAGGGTTAAATGAATGAGGGGAAAGGCCAAAACAAGAGAATGTAAAGTAAATATATAATTTGGCTTATTTGAAATAAGATAATGAAGTAAAACGAATTCTAATTTGAGAATTTTAAATACTGAAATGAGATATAAGAATAGAATTTAATCTGGGTTGGAATAATTTGATTTATACGAATAACTTAAGGGTAAATCATGGCATCAATAAGTGATTACCACATCTAGTGGTCAAGGGTGCTAAAGTGGAAATCCGAAGGTTGAAACCCCAGCTCAAACGAATCCACATTTAAAGGAAAATTTTGGTTGAACTAAATAGACATGAAGGTGAATTTTAAAATCCCCTTTTGAAATGAAACGCTTGGTAATGGAAACTGATGCAAATGAGTTGGCAAATGGATTCATGCTAAGGAGTTAAAGGTCTAGTGTAATCAATTTCGTTAGAAATTTTAAGGTGAATTCAAGTTCTAATCGGAATATAACACTTGAAGTGAAACCAGAAATTGAATAGAAGAAATATCGAAATAAAGTAAGAAATTGAATATGGATCAAATTCTTGAATAATGAAGCGATAACAAAGTTAAATGTTAAGGATTTTCAAAGATATTGAAATCGAAAATGTTGAAATTTCGAATAGAAATAATCCAATGTTTATGTAAATCTGAAATAGTCGATAAGCTAAAGCTAAAGTGACCACAACTTTTGATGGGATAATCGGAATCTGACGATTCCGGACTTTTCGGAAACCTTAGAAACCGAGCTAAAACTTTCGTTTATAAAGCCATATCGAATTCCTTTGTTTACTAAGCTGAAATGCAAGAACTAGTCGAAGTGGTATGAGCAGAAAATAAAAATCTGAAGTGTATACCTATATTGTGTTGGCCATAACTCTCTAACAGAACGTCGGATTTTGATGTGCGAGTACAATTCGGAAAGGCTAGAATGTAAACTAAAACTTTTTCTTTATATGCTGGGAAAAATTCTGATGTTAGAAGGCTAAAAACTGGGTAGAACATTTTAGGTCTGCATTTTCAGTGTACAGACTGAAGTGTTTACTTCCACGAAAACTGCCATAACTTTTAAACGAATTATCCGAATTCGACGAATCCGGACAATTAGGAAAGCCTGAAGCGAATGCAATGACTTTTTCCTAGTATGTTTTAGTCAAATTCCCCTCATCTATGGGGTGATAACCATAAATTTGTTCGTTGGTCTATCATTAACATTCTTGGTTTTATAGTTGAAATGGTCGAGATATGTTATGTAAGTTGTATACAATTGCTATATATTGTATATATGTTTGATTCTTATGTGTATGTGAGTATGTGGCAGGTGTTATGAAGTCGTGCTACGCGTTGGAGCTCGCTTGCGCTAAATGCTAAATGCTAAGGTAAATAAAAACCGTAAAATAAAACGCTAAAAGGTACGTATTTGGGATTTTGTTGGTTTTGGAGTTTTGTTTCGTTTTTCCCCTGGTTCAGGGATGCCTCATCGTTGATGAGATGTATATTTGGGTTAATATATGTATCGGGATTTTTCCCGGGGCTCTCCGTACAGGGGAGATGCTGCCGAAATTTTCCGTGATTTCGGGAGTTAGAAAATTTATGAGTTTACAACTATATAACTTATTTTATAAAAGTTTGGTATGAGTTTAAAATGGATATGTGCTTAATATCGTTCATTCTCTTTTCGAGGACGAAAAGATTTTTAAGTGGGGGAGAATGTAACATCCCATATTTTCTATATATATATATATTTGCAATTTTAAAATAAATAAAATGGTATAATATTAGAGAAATCAAATTTCGTTGATCTTAAGGATGGTGATTAATTGAAGGAAGTATAAATAGATTTTAATTTAGTTTATACTTGGGATTGTTGAAAATTTGAGAATTCATATTTTATTTATTTAAATAAATTTGAGTTGTTAATTTATAATGGAAATTCAAATTTAATTTGAAATGGTGGAATTTCAAATCATTGAATTATAACTGAAATTCAAATCCAAGATTTAAATAATCAAATTTAGATTTAAAATGTGTGAAATTTATTTATAAAATTTGTTTAAGTCAAAAATGGATTAAATGAAAATTTATAAATGTTTAAATTTGAATTTAAACAGTTAATTGAATTTTGAATATTTTATTTAATAATTAACTGTGAAATTTAACTGTTTTGGCGACTGTCTCGGAATTCGACGAAACTGGCGCCATCAGAACCGGAACGGTGAATTATTATAGGATTTCCATTTGCGTTATAATCGGGCTTGTCGTTTGATCGTACTGGAGAAAACGCGAATGGGTTAATGTGATCGGATAATTGTTTGTTTCCTATGTTGGGCCTATATATATATATAACTTAGCCCCATTCTCCACTACATCAGCCATTTCCTCACTACGTTACTTTTCTCCACCAAGTTTTCATTTCCATGGCTGAGAAAAGATTCAAAAAAAAAACCCTAGATCAAAATAAAATCAAACTCAAAAATCAAATCTCTCCAAACCCTAGCGTATTGTATGTCAAACTGAAGCTCTCGACGTCACGGAGCTACTGGTGCTCTTAGTTTCGACATGCATGGCCTGTAGTGGCCGAAAACTACGGTCAAAGTTTGCTGTTTCGAAACCCTAAGTATGGATTTGGGGGTTTTCGACTTGGGCTCTAATCGGAGATTTGGGAACATGGGTTTTAAAGAGATTGTCGATGTGAGTGTGATGGTGGCGCTCGCAGGTGGTATTATGGACTGAGGTGGTCGGATTTCGTGTGTTAGGGTTTTGGAGTTCAGTTTTGGGTAGACGTCGTGCCGGCTGCTGGGATGACCGGAGTGGATGGCTCTGACACCGGCTAGTGCGCCTCGACGATGGGAGAATTTTGGAGGTGGCGGTTCGTTGAACGGTGGCCGGAATTAGGAGATTTCAGCGGTCAAAGTTCGGTCGGTGATGGGTTCCTTTGCGCGGTTCACTGTAGCGGGACGATGATGAGCGGGAAGTGGGCCTGCTGACGTGGCAATGCGGGATTTGGTGAGGAATCTTATTTAATTAATTTCCATAAATTCAAATTACAAAGGATAAAACACTCATAACTTTCACATGCGGACTCGGATTTGGACGCGGTTTGTTGCGTTGGGATTGTGGCGGAATTGCGGACGTTTTGGCACTAATCTGGCTGCATTTAGAGACTGTGAAATTTTGGGCTTCTTTTGGACGTCCGATCCATTAAGGACCCAAAGGTGAGTGATTCTTCGCTCACGAAATACTGAATTATTCCCATATTTATTGAATTAAATTATGAAGTAAGTTTGGTTGCATGGTTGTGTTGGATTGTTGATGTGTGGTTTAAATCTAACATGCAAGTGTGTTAACATGCAATTTAAGTAATTGATTTGTTATTTAAGTTAATTTAAATCTCTAGTTGAATTCGAACCCTTGTAAAATCCTGAAATAGTTAATGCTGATCAGTTGAATGAAATGGTTGTGATGGATGTTGGTTGAAATTTATTACTGAATTTATAGTGACATTTTTATGCTCCTTATTTAGTATATTGTAATTCATGTTGATTTTTTGACGATAAATTCCATTTACCCTTGATGTTGCGGGCATCTAATGAACCCGGGATTTATCGATAAAATGAATTAAGAACACAGAGTGAAATGATAAATCTCTGTGGCCCTGATTTGGATTGAAATGATAGATCCATCCCTGAAATATCGAGAAATTAAATTTAAAATCACTTGGCCATTGGGTAGATAATTATATACAGACATCGGTTTGTTAAATGATTTTAAATATTTGAAATTTTTATTAATAGAATTTTTCCTCTAAAAGGATGTATCGATACTCGATGATTCAATTCTTTAAAGATTCTGAACTGGGGATGTTGATTAAAAGGGTTAAAGAAATTTTCCAAAACAAATGGAAATATTTAAATAGGAATTTGAATATGATTTAAAAATCTTTTCAAATTAAGAGTTGGATTGGAAGGAAATAAATTCTTATGTAATCTGATTTTGGGAAATTTGGAAATCAAAGATATCTGGGTTGTTTTAACTCAGTTGAATATATATTTGAACTCTTGAGATCAAATAGTTGTTTGAACGGGGTCGAAACGAGAGATGGAAATTTAATGAACTCCGTTGAGACCGGAGGACAGATTCAAGTAATTGAAATTTGGAAGGAAGGAAGATTTTGATTAGGGAAATTTATTTTAAATATATTTATGCATTTGATTTCAAAAAAATTATTCTTGCTTTAAATTTATTACTTGCCTTTACTTATAACTATTGTATTTTTAAATAAATTTTTCCTTATAATTCATTTTTCAAAATTTTCTAGTAAACCTATATTTTAAGTAAATATATAATATTTAAATTACTAATTTATTTTAATTATTATATCCTATATGTATATCTATATATTTATCTATATAAAATTTATTTTATTATCATTTTTATTATTACTACTGTTATTATTATATATAAACATTTAGTTTACAAGTGTTTTGGAATTATAAATTTCTTCCGAATGGAAATGCTTGAGTTGAACCGCTGGTTCAAATGGAGTTGAGATAAGAATCCGTGATAATTTGAAATCTTTGAGATAAATTATATTCTATTTGAATATAAGTCGTTTTTGAAATATTATATGATTATAATATAATGATATGTAATATATTCTAGTTTAGAATATAATCGGTTTGGGTATGATTATGATATGTTGATATGAAAATTTTATTCGTTTGAATATAAATTGGGTTCGAAATAGAAGATGATATTTTGGTATGAAAGCGAACCTTTATCAAATATAAAAGAACCGACCGATGTGAAAGGTGTAAGCGTTGGTTGTTAAAGAGACCGGAGTCGACATAAGGCATACTCTCTGTTAGTGTCGATACCACTTTGACAACTGTGAACGTTATGACGTATCCAGAATGAGTATGATGACTTGAAGGCGATTATTGAATTGAAGAAGATGAACGATGACGAAATAGCCCTGACCTTCGGGTCAGAATTGAAATGACTAAAACAGGAGCTATACCGTGACTAATTGAGGTAGCACCTTTGATCGGACACACTTCTTCGATACTATTTCTATGATGATGATGATGATTTGGGCCCATTTATGACTTTGGGAGTGTGTTTCGAGGTGGGCGGTAGTGGCTGCTATGCGTTACCACCGGTCCGGGAGTGCAATTGGTAGAATCCTACCCTGGGCATCGCCTCGAGTGCCTTGTCATATATATCCATATCGATCCCCATACGATTTTGATTTAGCATTGCCTTCTATGGAGTGCCCTCTGATAACACCAGTACGGTGAATTTACGGTACTGTATAGACTGTTGATGCCTATAAACGGCGTAAGGGTAATATGGTAATCCCGCTTACGCTATTTTCAGTATTTATACTTTACTGGATATACACTATCATAATAGCGTACTATATTATATATGTATTAGTTTAACGGATCCTTGAGAGATGGAAAAATCCCGTAACATCTCTTGAGTTACTGTACCGATGACACTGATGTTATTTCGTATTTTGATTTGACTAATATGAGAAGATTTAGTGCTGATCCGAGTGGTTGTTGTGTTTTCTTTTTTTGCAATACGCTCAGGTCAGCAGATGTTACAGTTAGCGAAGATTTCCTTGCCTTGGAGGACGAAGACGAAGTTGGCGTATATATCTATTATGAGTATGGTTTAACCACTGCATTTATTTCCGCTGCTTATTATGTACATCCGTATGTATATGTAACTCTGATAATCATTGAATGTTATAATCACAGTATACATTTCAATTATTTAAACTACTATCTGTTTATTATATGTTGTCCTTCCGCTGTGAGGATCTGTGATTTGTTTTCTCTTCTTTCTTTCTTTTCTTTTTTCTCAATAACTTCCTGCATTTGCGATCTGTTTGGGTCGACATGTGTGGTTTATTGTCGATTTGAACGGTCAAAAAAATTTCGGGTCATTACAGTTTTTTCTTATAAAATAGTATAAGTACATATATTATTTTAAAACTTAGTTTATAAACTCGAAATTAAAGTATTTAGGTTCATCTTATATAATAACATCGATTTATGTACTAAGGTAATTCAATTCGTTAGAATTTAGTTTTTTGAACTAGGAAATGGACCTAAGTTTTAAGAGAAAAGAAAGGGTCGTTGAAATGCTTAAGCATGAGAAAAAATAAATTTAAGAAATTATAAGTTTGGTCGATGAAAGTGTTGGAGAAAATTTAAATTAACTATGAAATAAAATTCAACTAAAGTCGACCAAAATGAAATGGAAGATTTAGTTGGGTAATAAGAGTAACAACTCATGACTTGGAATAATTAATAAGTTATTAAGCTAATTCAAGAAGAAATAAAAAAATGAGTTTGTTGATAACATATGAATGGCCGATAAGTTAAAATGAAGAAAGTAAACGGCAAATTAGTGTATAAGCGAAATAAAGGCGTGTAAATCTAAATGGGGTAAACCTCATTAAGACAATATATCGAATGTAAATATGAGTATAGACAATGAAATAAATGGAATGTAAATCATTCTGTCGAATGAAATATAACTTAATTGGAGTAGAGGAATCGAGTTAAGTAAAGTTCAACTTAGAAAATCAAATAATAATGGTTTGAGAACTAAGTGTGAAGGAAAAATTTGTGTGAACATTCCTTAATTCAAACCATGATTTGTGAGTCGAATAAATAAGTTGAATAAATGGAATGAGATTTAATTTAAAGATGAAAATTGGAATAAGTGAACAAGAAATTGTTAAATAAAGGAATTGAAGTGCCAAAACAAGAGAATGAGGTGCAAATATAAAATTTGGTTTATTTGGGATAAGATAATAGTTAAATGAATTCTAATTTGGGGATTTTAGATATTGAAATGTGATATAAAATAAAACAACTTGATGATTTAGTAAACAGACTAATTTGGTTGAATTAAATAAGCGTGAAGGCTAATCTTTGGATCTTGTTTGGAACGAACGTAAATGGAATGGGTATATGAAGGCAAATGAATGAAATGAATTGTAAGTGATTTGAAATAATGAATAACGTTTGAATATGAACCCATTTCTTGGAAAATGAGGTGAATATGAATAATTGAATGAATGAACGAGAACCAAAGGAATGAGTGAGTTGCTAATGAACTTAATAAGATGGACGATAATGGAATATGAAAATGAATGAAATTTATTTAATATAAATGAAATGAATATGAATGTATATAACCAATAAAAGGGTAAATCGTATTATGAGCATAACAAAGCGATAATCCATCTTTGACAGCTAAGCTTTGCTTATAACTTTGAATCCGAAAGTTGAAACTTCAAATAAATAAATCAATGTTTAAGCGAAAACCTGAAATATTCGATAAGCTGAAGTAAAATGGCCGTAACTTTTGAATGGATGATCGGAATTCGACGATTCTGGACTTTTTGGAAACCTTGGAACCTGAACTGAAACTTTTGCTAATATGGCCTTGTCTAATTTTCATATTTATTAGGTTGAAATTCGAGAATTAGTTGTAGTTGTATGCGCAGAAAATAAAAATCTGAAGCGTATACCCATATTGTTTTGACCATAACTTCCTAACGGAGTGTCGGATTTTGATGTGCGAGTACAATTCAGAAAGGCCAGAATCTGAACTAAAACTTTTCCTTGATATGCTTGCTGAAATTTTTAAGTTTAAAGGGTTAAAAAACTGGGTTGAACAAATCAGACCTGCATTTTTCATTGTGTGGGCTGAAGCGTTCACTTTCGCTAAATTAGTCATAACTTTTGATCGAATTATCCAAATTCGACAAATCCGGACAATTCGGAAAACTTGAAATGGATGCAACAACTTTTGCCTGTGTGCTTTAGTCAAATTCCAACATTTAAAGGGTGATAAACCTCATTTTGTTCGCTGGCCTGTCGTTAACATTATGATTTTGTAGTTGAAATGTTCGATACATGTTGTGTAAGTTATGTGCATTTTCTATGTATTGTTTATATGTTGAGTTCTTATGCCTATGTGAGTATTTAGCAGGTGTAAGGAGTGTGCGCTACGCTTTGTAGCTCGCTTGCGCTAAATACCAAAGTGCTAATGCAAATAAATTGCAAATGTAACGCTAAAGAAGGCACGTATGTGTGTTATATGGTTCGTGGTTACATATATATTTTGTCTTCCCCATTTTGGGATGCCTCATCGTGTGATGAGATGAAAATTTGGATTTATATATGTATTGCAATTTTTCTGGACCTCTCCGTACAAAGGAGATGCTGCCGAAATTTTCCGTGATTTCAGGAGTTAGAAAAACTTATGAAATTTTACAACTACAAAACTTATTCTATCAATACTATTTTATAAGCATGGATTTGAAAGTATGATTTGTTTAATACCTTATCTCATTCTCTTTTCAAGGACGAAAAGATTTTTAATTGGGAGAGGATGTAACAACCCATAATTTTCTATATATTTAAATTTAGATTTAAAATAAATAAATGGAATAATAATAAATAAAATTCAAATTTTGTTGATTTTTAATGATGATGATTGTTTGAATGGAGTATAAATAGATTTTAATTTAGTTATTTAGAAATGTTGTAATATGGAATTTAATATTTTAGTTAAATTTAAGTGATTGAAGTAAAAAGGGGATTCAAATTTGATTTGTTAAATGGTGGAATTTAAGTTGTTTAAGTTAAATTTGAAATTCAAATTTAAATTTGTAAATAATAAAATGTGGGAACTTAAAATTTATGAAATAAATTTATAGAATTTATTTAAGTTATAATTTGGTTTAAATTTGAAATAAATCAGTTAAATGAAAAATTGAATATTTTATTAATTAATTAACTGTGAAATTTAACAGGTTTGGCAACTGTCTTACAATATGACGAAACCAGTTTCGTCAGATCCGAAATGGTGAGTTATGGTAGGATTTAAAATTTCGTTAAATTCAGACTTATCGTTTGATCGTACGGGATAAAATGTGAAATAAGACAATGTAATTGGATAAATGTTTGTCCTCCTATTGGGCCTCTTATATTGTATAAACTTAAGTTTTCTACCTCACTGACTCATTTTCTCATTCAGTACGTACAATTCCTCCTCATCACTTTCTAGTGGCAGAAATAAATTTTCAAAACCCCAGCAAATAAAAAATTCCAAGCTTTGAAAATCAAATCTCTTCAAACCCTAGCGTATTATATATCAAACAGAAGCACTCATCGATATGAAGCTGCTGGTACCATTTATTTTGACATGCAGTAAGTGGTCAAGCCTGAAATCGATGGTCAAACTTCCAGATTTCGAAACTCTAAAGGGAAATTTGGGCATTTTTGATTTTTATGTTAATCGAAGGATTGACGACCTGGGTTTTGTACATATCGGCTAGGAGAGTGCGTTGGTGGTGTTTGTTTGATCAATTATGGTTGTGGGTGGCCGTAATTTGAGAATAAGGGTTCGAACTGGCAGATTTGGGGCTTGTCGGTGGCGGCTCTGTAGACCACCGGAGGTGGTGGCGCCACCTGGGTTGCATGCGCCTCGGTCAGGCGAGAAGGATGGGGGTGATCTCGAAGTTAATGGTGGCCAGAGTGCACCGCAGTTGGAGGTCAGAGATGTAGGCAAATGGGTTTCTCAGAACGCAATTGTTCATGCGTGTACAGGGAGGAGCGGGAATTCAGTTTGGTAGGGGTGCTGACGTGGCGTGGTATGAATGGGTGAGAATATATTTTATTATTTTTTATATATAATTAGATTTCAAATGATAAAACGTTAATAATTTTCTCATTTTAACTCGGATTTGGACGTGGTTGGGTGCATTGGGATTGTGGCGAGATTGCAGATGTTCTGAGACTGGTTTCGCTGCATTTAGAATGTAATAACCCGGAAATCCGAGCCCATTTAAAATTTTCATTTTGGAAATTTTAGCGAATTTTGAATATTTAAAATGAATTATTTTAAATAATATCGATGAAAAAATTTCTTTTGAATAAAATTCGAACGTATATATTTATATAGCTCGACGTTAGAATATAAATATATATTTATAATTATAAAAGGAATTGAAAATGGCGCGGTAGTTCGATAATTCGATTTCAAATTTCAAATGAAAGTAAAGGATTCAAAATAAACCGGATTTTAGTGAAACCAAAAACATTAGAATCCAATTGAGAATATCTTTCGAACGAATCCGGGAAATTGAAATTTCATAGCGGGAATCAAAAGATATGTCCAGTTGAAATTTCAGAATAGTCACTATGGAATTCTGACCCTTAAAAATGGGAATTTTGCAAACGACCTCGGATTTCGATGAAACCACTTTTGTTGGATCCGTGATGTCTAGTTATTGCTAGATTCCAAAATTCGTAATTTTTCGAATCAATATGTGAGCGTGGCAAAAGAAAACTCATTTGACCAGTTTCAGTTGATTTTAATCGACCGGAAAATGGCCATTTTTCAAACGGTCTCAGAATTTGACGAAATTAGTTTTCTTAGGACAGTATCGTCAATATGAAGCTAGAAAATATTTTTTGGGAATTTTTAAAGTCCGTATGTAGCCTCAGTAAATTGAAATGCGCGTTCAAAGTCAATATATAGATTTATATTTTGATTTTGACGAAAACTGATCGAAACGATCGAATCAGCTTATGATACATATCCCATTGTGTTCGGAATGGGGGTAATTAGCTATAGACGACAGTCGTTGGGCCTCGATTGGAGTTCGAATTAAAAGTCAACATTTTGGAGAATAAAATAAATAAAATAATATATAATTTCCCTTAACTCCCTTACCCTCATTCCTCTCTTCCTTTACAGATCGAACCAAATCAAAGAAGAAAAAAACGAACGAAGGGCGCTCCTCGTCGCCCAGCCTCCACCGCCGCCATCAAAGGTCCCTCGCGCGCCGCCCTCTCCGGCAGCACCTCCACCTCCCCCCCCCCGCCTGCTTCTCCATCCCCTCCTCTGATCGATCGAACCCCAACACCCCAAATCCGATCCAAACCCTCGCCGCACCTCTGTGGGCCCGCCACTGGCCATGGCGCCACCACTGCAAGCTCCAACCCACCCTCCCTTGCTCCACCTCCCTCCGACGCAGCCCCATCTGCCTCCATCAACAAATGTGAGTTTTTAATTATTATTTTTATATTTCTTGCTGTGTAATTAAATCAGTGATTAAAACATTGTTTTAAAAAGGTAATATATATATGTGTAAATAGATTAGTATTAAAAATATGATTTTTATTAATAAAAACATGATTTTTATTAATAAAGATATAAAGTTTATTTTATATGAACTATTATAAAGATATAAACTTTATTTTATATGAACCATTATAAAAATAGGAACTTTATTTTATAAGTAGCGGTATATAAAATATAATCTTTATATACGAAGTAACGGTATAAAATATGATTTTTATATTATAGAAAGAATAAAAATATGATTTTCATATAGGTAGAGTATTAAAAATATGATTTTTAATGTATAGAAAATCATATTAAAGATGTGAATTTAATATGAACAGCGTGGAGAAGACTACGTTGGAAGTGCGGGCAAGTCCAGACTGTTCTGAATTTCAGAAATTTCTATGGAGGAGTGGAACCCTCTGTGAGAACTTCTCACCTTTAGTTTAATTTTTCTAGTTAAAATATATACTAGGATGCAGACGGTGTTTAGCAGCACCCGACACCCGTCGTCCACAGACCATGGACGGCTTGTATGCTTGTTTGTTTGGTTTTGATGTGTAGTTGATTGTGTGATGTGAAATGAAATATAATATTTATATAGTTAAAAATATTTTATAGTTGAAAAATAGAATTTTTAACGTGTATTTAAAATAAATATTTATAAACAAATCGAAGATTTGTTTATATACACTGATTTGATTGATATTGATATGGATGATAAATTTTACACATCGCCCAACTGCACAAATAAAATCTGTGTTTGATTGTTTGAAACCCCACACGGGTATTGGGATGATATATGACATACACTAATCCCAATAATTAGTTGTATGTCGATCGATTGATTGATAGACTGTTATGAGCGTTAAATATTTATATTTGATGCTTATACAGTGTAGAATGCACTTTGGATGATGGTTGATTATTTATCGTTGTTGATATATACATGCGTTGTAGAAAATCCATATAATTAACATTATATGGTAATTGATTGGGCCTCATTCCAGTTTTGAAAAAGAAATATTTGAAATAGAATATTTAAAAATAGAAATATATGAAGCCGTGTTGATTAGATTGACGCCATTTCGACGTGAACGATATTTATATCGATTTTATTCATCTTTAAATGAATATTGAAAAGCGATTTCAATAATCGAATATTTTAAAAAATGAATTCGAATGGAATATTTTAGAAAATAAAATCGAATTGAAATTGAATAGAAATGAATTCAAATTGAAATTAAATAGAATTGAATTCGAATTAAATTGAAAAGAATTTAAATTCGAATTAAACTGAATAGAATTGAAATTCGAATTAGATTGAAATAGAATTGAAATAGTTTTTAATTGAATTTAAAACGTATTGAAATTGAACAGAAATCGACTTGAATTGAAATCAATTTGAAATGAATTTAAAACGAATTTGTAAGGGAAAATTCAATTTCGATTTGATTTTGAAAAGGAAGTTGAAATCGTTTTGAAAACGAATTTAAAACGATTTATAAAATATGTTTTAAAAGGAAATCGAGGAAGTATATATTATATATATAATATAATGGCCTGAATAGAACGCGCCGCGCCGCGGCAGTATGTGAATTTCGACCGTTGACTTCGAATGGATATTACGGGAGATCCGACCATCGGATTCTCCTAAAACCAGAACGTTGGGTTCGTATCGAAAAGAGATTTCTAACGAACATTAGAGATTTGAAATCTAACGGTTGGATTTGGAATTATGTCCAAATCAAATTTGGAAAAGGTCGCTGTAAGTGCAATTCGATGGCCGTTGATGGAAATCGACTGTACGGGCCTTGATAAAATTATTAAAAATAGTAATAATTTGTGTAAAATCATAAGAAATGATTTGTGAAGAATTGGGATGAAAAACTCCATATTTGAAAAGATAAAAATAGATTTTTATCGAAATGAAATAGTTTTGAACTAGAATAATAATTTATTTATTTTTAAAATAAATAAATTGAATTTGAAATGGTTTTAAAAGTAACCAGAATTTCCAAAATTGAATTGGAATGGATTTGAATCGAAATTGTCTTCGGAATATTTCGATGTTGGATTTCGTGATGATACAGATATTGTTATGGGAATTTGAAAGATACATTAATATCGTTATTTCCAATACGATATTTGTTGGTCGTAGAATTTGATATTGAATATAAGCCGGTATATTTTCTATTCAGAGCCTTGTATTTAATATCAAATGGGATTTGGGTTTGTCGTGAATGGTGTCTTCATTAACACTGTTCTTAAACCCAGTTGAGAAAAAGATTAAATCTTTTTATTTAGATTTAATGAAGTGTACCAATTAAATGGTATTTAATTGGAATTGAATTTGAATTGATTTTTGGGTTTATCATGAACGGTGTTTTAAATAACACTTGTTCTTTAACCCGATAATGAATTGAATGCTATTTTGGGTTTATAGTGAACCGTGTTTTAAATGACATTGGTTCTTCAACCCAGTTAAAGATTAAAACTAAGTGGAGTTTTAATGAATCTTTAATTAGATTGAAAATATCGAGAATGGAGTATCGCCAGTTTTACTCCAGGCGATAGTTAAATCTTTAATTAAATTTGAACGTGAAATGGTAATTGATTGTACCGATAACACCGTGGTGTTAGATATGAAGTATTACCAGTTTTACTTCATGGGATGAATAGGTGGGGATTGGGAAATAAAATAAATGTTTACTCCGGTGTGGTTCGCCAATCCCGACTAGTTTGAATTGATATTCAAAGAAGATTAAAGAATAAATTTAAAGAATTTATCTTTGATAAAATTAATGGGAACCTTCCCCAAAGTATAAGAATATTTGAATAAAAGAATATTCTGAAATGGAATGAGGCGTATGTTGTGTTGTTGGAACACTTCTTATTATATACGCGAGTTATTCAGAAAGACCGGGTTTATCCCATTCTGAATAACTAATTCGACGTGGTGTCGAAGATGAAGACGGTGGTGGAATACCGGAGGTCTTCACGTCATTTGGATAATTATTGATGATCTTGATTGGGCCGTACACTCAAGAGGAGAGAATCAGTTGGTGATCGTCCAGACGTACTTGGAGATCGACGGATATGCGGGGTACTAGGTGCCTCCGGTTTCGTTCAGACCCAGAACGAACTTGTAAATGGACTGTGTGTATGACATTGGATTTCAGTCTGTGTGATTGATTTCTATTAAATATATATCTGTTTGGCGGCGGAGAATTTATTTTCTTGCTTAACGCCCTTCTCTGAGACGTACGAGCTCAGGGGTTATATATTGATGGATATCAAACGCATGGAGTGAATTGCCTGTGTGGCATGCCTAAGTGGCAATAGATCGAGGCTTCTGTTGAAAAGCAAAATCTTATGGTTGATGATCAAAGCACCGCCTGTATGGCATAGCTTTGTGTAACGTGAATTCGCGAGCCTCACACCCCTGTTGTGAACCAGAAACGGGAGAGGACCTCAGGGAGAGCATGCGTTTCCTTCTAGCTAGAAGTGGCGTCAGTGGTTTTACACGCCCTGGCGAGTTTGAATTATATGGTTGTTGCTGTTGCGAGGCGCCTCTGTTTTATCGGACGATCCGGGTCCGATGGAGTCATTCGTTGGCTCATTTACGCCCCAAAGGGCGGGGAAACTTAGTGTTCAGGCATTTTAATCCACATCGGTGGACCGGCCCTGACGATCCAAGGGTCACTCGAGCTCTGATCCTGAGGCTCGGGCTAGACAGTCTCGAATCGGTAGAGGACTATCTTTTGCCTCGGTTCACAGAAGGAAATCCAACTTCCAATACGTGACAATTGCGGTTTTGATTGTATACCTATATATGGCGACATAGTGGTATGGGGCATTCATGCCGCCTATGATTGATACTTATGATTGAAATTGTTTTTGGCACTATACACTTTTAGTACTATCAAAATAATCTGTTTTAAACGTATCAAGCATTCTTTGGCTATTATAAGGTAAAAACCCTATCCCCCGGCTTGCGTTGCATTGTGTGATAGGACATGGGTCTTATAATAGCTTCATTTTTCTTTATTTAGCATTGCGCTGTTTGTTTTTTGCACTGGTATTCTTGGGAGGAAACCCGTTCCGTGTTATCCGGCGTGGTCCCTTGATATATCTAACTTTAAAATAAAGATTTATAACTGTTTTAGTTCTCACACCAGTCACATGACTGACATGAAGTTTATTGTTTTAACCTAAACTCTGGGTGCCCTTATTTTGACACGGGCAGCTAGTAGTTTTGGTTTTGCAGATTTATATTCACAGGATCCTGATGTACAGCTGGAACGATATCCGGAAAGCTTTGTATCCGTATATCTCTCTCAGTTGTGTATTGTATTATTTTTCCGCTGCTATGTAATGTTTTGTAATCTCTGTTGTTTTCTGTGTAACATTTATTCATTTATACTCTGTATATTCTTGTATTCTGATGGAATGGTTGTAATATACAATGAAATGTTCTTCTGTCTGCGTTCTAATTTGTCGTGTTCTCAAAACAATCAGGCGTTTCGTACGGTCTTGGTCGGTTTAGCGACTGATTCGGATCGAGCGAAATTTCTTGTCGTTTCAGTTGGTATCAGAGCTTTGGTTTACAAAGCTCAGAGAACAAGACACGTTAGAACCATACGAAAGAATTCATCAGAAACTGGATTAGTAATATCCAACGGGAATGACTCGTTAGAGATGGGATCAGTAGTATCCTAGAACGAGTGTGAAGAGTTTATTTTTGAAAATGAAAACAAATTTTGTTTTGAAATTTAAATCAATTATTCGTATTTGAATATTTATTTATATTGATTTGGACTATCCAGTATATAATGATTTTGCGTATATGTCTGATCCGCGTGTATTCTAAGTTTTAATATATTGGGTAGATATAGAATCACACTCTATTCGCCCGGGCATGATTCTACTGATGACGTACGACATCAGTAGTCTGTTTTCGAGTGTCGAAAGTGGGATATCTATATATTTCCATTAGACTGGTGTGAGAACAAAAATTAGATAGGGCTTATTGTTGTGATTTGGCGTCAAAAATGTGATTTTTGACTATGTATCAAAGTTATGAATTTGAAATGATAATCAACTAATTGATTGATGGTTGTGTTGTTTGATTATGGCTTGATTAATTAAAATGTTGAACCTTTAACCAAATTGAATCAAATAGTGAGTTGTATTGAAAATTAGTCACATTTGCTTGCATATGCATGTACTTATATTGAACAGGTCAGAGCAAGGAGGCTAGAGCAGAAGAATAAAATTGTTTGCCTGTAAGAACCCGTAACTTCCCCGGTATAGGAAAGCACGGATAATTCGAGAACAACACACGAAAGAACGCATACGGAAGAACATTTCATTGTGTATTACAACAATTCATCAGAATACAAGAATATACAGAGTATTAACAAATAATATACATTATAAAATTATCAGAGATTACAATACATTACATAGCAGCGGAAAATAATACAACACACAACTAGAAGAGATATACAGATACAAAGCTTTCCGGATATCATTCCAGCTGTAAACCAGGATCCTGTGAATATAAATCTACAAAACCAAAACTACTAGCTGCCCGTGTCAAAATAAGGGCACCTAGAGTTTAGGTTAAAACAATAAACTCCAGGTCAATCATGTGACTGGTATGAGAACTAAAACAGTTATTAATCTTTATTTTAAAGTTAGGTAAATCAAGGGACCACGCCGTATAACACGGAACAGGTTTCCTCCCAAGAATACCAGTGCATATAACAAAACATCGCAATGCTTTTTGGAAAAATGAAGCTATTATAAGACCCAGGTCCTATCACACAATGCAACGCAAGACGGGGGATAGGGTTTTCCCTTATAATAGCCAAACATGCTTAGTACGTTTAAAACAATTCATTTGATACTACTATAAGTGCATAGTGTATAAAACAACTTCAAATCATAAGTATCAATCATAGAGGGCATGGGTACCATATATCATGTCGCCATACTAGTTCTACAATTAAAACCGCAAAATCACGTATTTGGAAGTTGGATTTCCATCTGTGAACCGAGGCAAAAGATAGTCCTCTACCGATTCGAGACGCTCTAGACCATGTCTCAGGAACAGATTGCATCGTCCCTTGGAGCGACAGGGCCGGTCCACCGATGTGGATTAGACGAAATCCTGAACACTGCGTTTCCCCGCCCTTTGGGGCGTAGGTGAGCCAACTAAATGACTCCATCGGTTCGAGATCGACCGATATATCCGAGGCGCCCCCAATTCCAACAACCCCGAGTCAAACTCGTCAGCCAGTTCAAGCACTGACGCCACTCCTAGCTAGAAGAAAACGCATGTCCTCCCTGAGGTCCGTCTCCCGTTTTTGGTTCACACTGTGGTGTGAGGCTCGCGAATCATAGCTACATAAAGCTATGCCACACAGGTGGTGCTTTGATCATCACCACAAGACTTTGCTTTTCAACAGAAGCCTTGATCAACTGCCACTTAGGCATGCCACACAGGCAATTCAACCCATTCGTTTGATATCCATCAATATATAACCCCTGAGCTCGTACGTCTCAGAGAAGGGCGTTAAGCAAGAGAATAAATTCTCCGCCGCCAAACAGATATATATTTAATAGAAATCAATCACACATACTAAAATCCAATGTTAGACACACAGTCCATTTACAAGTTCGTTCCGGGTCTGAACGAAACCAGAGGCACCTAGTACCCCGCATATCCATCGAACTCCAAGTACGTCTGGACGACTACTAACTGATTCTCTCCTCTTAGGTGTACAGCCCAATCAACAACATCAGTAACCACCCAAACGACATGAAGACCTCCGGTCTTCAACCACCGTCTTCATCCTTGACACCACGTCGAATCAGTTATTCAGAATGGGATACACCCGGTCTTTCTGAATAACTCGCGTATATAATAAACAAGTGTTACACAAACACAACATACGCCTCATTCCAATTCAGAATATTCTTTTATTCCAATATCCTTATACTTTGGGAAAGGTTCCCATTAATTTTATCAAAGATAAATTCTTTAAATTTATTCTTTAATCCCCTTTTGAATATCAATTCAAACTAGTCGGGATTAGCGAACCACACCGAAGTAATCATTTGTTTTATTTCCCAATCCCAACCTATTCATCCCATGAAGTAAAACTGGTCATACCTCATATCTAACACCACGGTGTTATCAGTAAATTCCATTACCATTTCATGTTCAAATCTAATTAAAGATTTAACTATCGCCTGGAGAAAAACTGGTGATACTCCATTCTCGATCGTTACAATCTAATTAAAGATTCATTAAAACTCCACTTAGTTTTAATCTTCATAGAAATCAATATCCCGTCTTTAACTGGGTTAAAGAACCAATGTCATTTAAAACATGGCCCACTATAAACCCAAAATCACATTCATTAATTTATCGGGTTAAAGAACAAGTGTTATTTAAAACACTGTTCACGATAAACCCAAAAATCAATACCATTTCAATTTCCAATTAAATATCATTTAAATGGTACACTTCATTAAACCTAAAATAAAAAGATTTAATCTTTTTCTCAACTGGGCTTAAGAACAGTGTTAATGAAGACACCATTCACGACAAACCCAAATCACATTTGATATTAAGTACAAGGCTCTGAATAGAAAATATATCGGCTTATATTCAATATCAAATTCTACGACCAACAAATATCGTATTGGAAATAACGATATTAATATATCTTTCAAATTCCCATAACAATATCTGTATCATCACGAAATCCAACATCGAAATATTCCCAAGACAATTTCGATTCAAATCCATTCCAAATTAATTATTGGAAGTTCTGGTTATTTTCAAAACCATTTCAAATACAATTTATTTATTTTAAAAATAAATAAATTATTATCCTAGTTCAAAACTAGTTCATTTCGATAAAAATCTATTTTTATCTTTTCAAATATGGAGTTTTTCATCCCAATTCTTCACAAATCATTTCTTATGATTTTACACAAATTATTACTATTTTTAATAATTTTATCAAGGCCCGTACAGTCGATTTCCATCAACGGCCATCGAACTGCACTTGCAACGACCTTTTCCAAATTTGATTTGGACATAATTCCAAATCCAACCGTTAGATTTCAAATCTCTAATATTCGATAGAAAGATCTTTTCGATACGAACCCAATGGTTCTGGTTTTAGGAGAATCCGACGGTCGGATCTCCCGCAATGTCCATTCGAAGTCAATGGTCGAAATTCACGAACTGCCGCAGCGCGGCTCGTTCTATTCAGGCCATTATATTATATATACATAATATATATAATATATACTTTGTCGATTTTCTTTTAAAACGTATTTTATAAGTCGTTTTAAATTCTTTTTCGAAATGATTTCAACTAAAAATTCAACTTCAAATCAAAATTGAATTTTTCAATATAAATTCGTTTTGATTTCATTTCAAATCGATTTCTATTCAAATCGATTTCAATTCAGTTTCAATCCGTTTTAAATTCAATTCAAAACGACTTCAATTCTATTTCAATTTAATTTGAATTTCAAATCATTTCAATTTATTTTGAATTTCAAATCAATTCAATTTATTTCAAATTTCAAATCAATTCAATTTATTTCAAATTTCAAATCAATTCAATTTCTTTCGAATTTCAAATCAATTCAATTTATTTCAAATTTCAAATCAATTCAATTTATTTCAAATTTCAAATCAATTCAATTTATTTCAAATTTCAAATCAATTCAATTTATTTCAAATTTCAAATCAATTCAATTATTCATTGAAAAATGAATAAAATAGATATAAATATCGTTCACGTCAAAATGGCGTCAATCTAATCAACATGGCTTCGTATATTTCTACTTTCAAATATTCTATTTCAAATATTTCGTTTCAAATATTTTTTTTTCGAATATTTCTATTTCAAATATTTCTTTTTCAAAACTGGAATGAGGCCCAATCAATTACCATATAATGTTAATTATATGGATTTTCTACAACACATGTATATATCAACAACGACAAATAATCAACCATCATCCAAAGTTCATTCTACACTGTATAAGCATCAAATATAAATATTTAACGCTTATAACAGCCTGTCAATCAATCGATCGACATACAACTAATTATTGGGATTAGTGTACGTCATATCTCATCCCAATACCCGTGTGGGGTTTCAAATAATCAAACACATATTTTATTTGTGCAGTAGGCGATGTGTAAAATTTATCGTCCCAATCCATATCAGTCAAATGTGTGTATATAAACAAATCGTTCGATTTGTTTATATTAATTTATTTCATTTCATATACACGTTAAAAATTCTATTTTTAACTATAAAATATTTTTAACTATATAAATATTTTATTTCATTTCACATCACATCACACAATCAACTACACATCAAAATCAAACAAACAAGCATACAAGCCGTCCATGGTCTGTGGACGACGGGTGTCGGGTGCTACTAAACACCGTCTGCATCCTAGTATATATTTCAACTAGAAAAATTAAATTAAAGGTGAGAAGTTCTCACCGAGAGCTAACCCAAACGCCACGACTCTTCATATGTAGGAAAACTTCGTCGTGCTCGTCTCTTGTCACTTTCGTCGTGCATGTTCACTATATATATAAAAATCACATTTTTATATCCTATATTATATAAAAATCATATTTTTAATTTGCTATATATATTAAAATTGAATTTTTATTTCGCTACATCATATATAAAAATCTTATTTTCATATTCTCTACCTTATAAAAATTATATTTTTATAATCTCTACTTTATAAAAATCACATCTTTCCCTTATATAGAAAAATAATCTTTTCACATATAAAAACCACTTCTTTAATTCGCCACTTCATAATACAAAAATCACAATTTTATTTCACTTCTTATATAAAAGATCATATTTTTATTACTCTAATTAAGTAAAAATCATAATTTTATTATTCTAGAAATATAAAAACCATATTTTTATATTACTATTTTACATTTAAAAAACAATGTATTGTTTATTTTCAAATCAAAGTATTGTATATTTTCTAAATCAAATTCTAGCTTATATTTTCTAAAACATTTGATATATATATTTTAAAACCAAAGTTCAAAACAAAGTTACTAGTAAAAGAAAATCATATATTTTTATAAACAAGGAAATATATATCCATTTTTAAAACAAGGCAATATATATTTTATTTTAAATAACGCTAATTATATTTAAAAAAAATCAGATTTTAATTCACTGTTATAAAAAAAAACAATTCCTGCTTAAATAAAATTTAATTAAACTAATTATATACCTTTTCCCTAATTACAAATTAAGGCCGTCGTCTCTTCTCATTGTCTGGAGCGTAAAACTGTCGAGCTTGCAACCTAGGTTTAGGAATTTGCACCACCTCGTCGCGTCTGAGGGTGATCGGCCCACAACCCGAGGTCGGCCATGACCAAAACTCCCTCCGCCCGCTGCGACGGCCAACTCGGTGGCCAGCTCGTTGGCCAGAACCCCTCCCAAATCGCCTTCGTCGACAGCCTGTTTGAGGCAGTATTGCGAGCGCCCTAGCTCGTGAGAACTGATGATACCCTTATCAAATTAAAGAGCTTGATTTTCTCTTCTATTTTTGTATTGATTTCTCGATTTAATTCAATCCGAATTGGGAGCGATTTGAGGATCTTTCTTTGAGAAGTCTGGTCATTATTTTGAATGAAGGCGGCGACAACGAAATAGGGTTAGGGTTCGCTGGGATAAGGGGGTTTTATCATATTTATTTAATTTAATTATTTAATTTAATTATTTAATTTATTTTCTATATAGTTGACTTTTCGTTCGAACCCCAATCGATACCCAACGACTGTCACCCCTAGCTAATTTCCCCCATTCCGAACACAATGGGATATGTTCCGTAGGCTGATTCGATCGTTTCGATCAGTTTTCGTCAAAATCAACATATATCTATATATATTGAATTTGAACGCACATTTCAACTTACGGGGGTCACATACTAACCCTAAAAATTCCCGAAAAATATTTTCTAGCTTCGTATTGACGATATGGTCCTAACAAAACTAATTCCATCGAATTCTGAGACCGTTTGAAAAATGGCCATTTTCCAGTCGATTAAAATCAACTGAAACTGGTCAAACGTGTTTTCCTTTGCCACGCTCACATATTGATTCGAAAAATTATCAAATTTGAAACCTAGCAATAATTTGACACGCGGATCCAACAAAAGTGGTTTCGTCGAAATCCGAGGTCGTTTGCAAAATTTCCATTTTTAAGGGCCAGAATTCCATAGCGACTATTCTGAAATTTCAACTGGACATATCTTTTGATTCCCGCTATGAAATTTCGATTTTTCGGATTCGTTGGAAAGATATTATCAAATAGATTCTAATATTTTTGATTTCTCTAAAATCCAATTTATTTTGCACCCGGTACATTCATTTGAAATTTGAAATCGAATTATCGAACTACCGCGCCATTTTCAATTCCTTTTATAATTTAAAATAATTATTATATTCTAACGACGATATATATAAATATATACGTTCTAATTATATTAAAAATAAATTTTTCGTCATTATTGTTTAAAATAATTCATTTTAAATATTCAAAATCCGCTAAATTTTCCAAAATAAAAATTTTAAATTGGCCCGGATTTTCCGGGTTGTTACATTCTCCCCCACTTAAAACTTTTCGTCCCCGAAAAGGAACGAAGCCGAAAGTTGTTTCACAAACCAACTCAACTTCCACTATTTTGATTACGGCTTAAGTTCTTCAACTTTTCAGTTTCTAAGAACTTTTCAAAATTTTCAAAAATTTGGCTAACACCCCAAATTTTCGAAAAATTTCGCCATAACCTCCCCTGCACCAGGGACTTCGGGATATTTCATATAGCCTCCCATGGCCTTCTTCAATCCAAAAGAAAAAGAAAAAGCCAATCGGCTCATAAAATCACACAAAACTCAAGAAATACAATAAACATGTACCTATTTATCGGGCAAACAATTTTATTCCTCTGCTCTAGCCTCCTTGCTATGACCTGTTCAATGTATATACATGTATATGCATGCAAATGCGATAAATTTTCGATACAATTCACTTTTTGATTCAATTTGGCTATAGGTTCAAATTTTAATTAATCAACCAATAATCAAACAACACAATCAGCAATCAATTAGTTAATTATCATTTCAAATTTATAACTTTGATATATAGTCTAAAAATCAGATTTTTGATGCAAAATCACAACAATAAGCCCTATCTAATTTTGGTTCTCACACCAGTCAACAGGAAATATATAGATATCACACCTTCAAAACTCGAATACCAATTCTGATGATGTTCGAACTATCATCAGAATCATCTCCGGGCGACTAGAGTGTGATTCTATATGTATCGAATATATTCGAGGCGTCAATACACGTGTATCAGACGTATACTAAAATCTCTATATACTTGATTGTCCAAATCAATACATATAACTATTCAAATACGAATAATTGAATTAAATTTTCAAAACAAAAATTGTTTTCACATTCAAAATATACCCTTCACACCCGTTCTAGGATACTACTGATCCCATCTCTAACGAGTCATTACCGTTGGATATTACTAATCCAATTTCTAATGAATTCTTTCGTACGGTTCTAATGTGTCTTGTTCTCTGAGCTATGTAAATCAAAGCTCTGATACCAAATGTAAGAAACCGTAACTTCCCCGGTATAGGAAAGCACGGATAATTCGAGAACAACACACGAAAGAACGCAGATGGAAGAACATTTCATTGTATATTACAACAATTCATCAGAATACAAGAATATACAGAGTATTAACAAATAATATACATTATAAAATTATCATAGATTACAATACATTACATAGCAGCGGAAAATAATATAATACACAACTAGAAGAGATATACGGATACAAAGCTTTCTGGATATCATTCCAGCTGTAAACCAGGATCCTGTGAATATAAATCTGCAAAACCAAAACTACTAGCTGCCCGTGTCAAAATAAGGGCACCCAGAGTTTAGGTTAAACAATAAACTCCAGGTCAGTCATGTGACTGGTGTGAGAACTAAAACAGTTATTAATCTTTATTTTAAAGTTAGGTAAATCAAGGGACCACGCCGTATAACATGGAACGAGTTTCCTCCCAAGAATACCAGTGCATATAACAAAACAGCGCAATGCGTTTTGGAAAAATGAAGCTATTATAAGACCCAGGCCCTATCACACAATGCAACGCAAGCCGGGGGATAGGGTTTTCCCTTATAATAGCCAAACATGCTTAGTACGTTTAAAACAAATCATTTGATACTACTATAAGTGCATAGTGTATAAAACAACTTCAAATCATAAGTATCAATCATAAACGACATGGATACCATATATCATTTGTATATACATGTATATGCATGTATATGTATATACATGTATATGTATATATTTGAAATGAATTTAAAACGAATTTATGAGGAAAAATTTAATTTTGATTTGAATTTGAGATGGAAGTTGAAATCGTTTTGAAAACGAATTTAAAACGATTTATAAAATACGTTTTAAAAGGAAATCGACGAAATATATATAAAAAATATATATAATGGCTTGAATAGAACGCGCCGCGCCGTGGCAGTTCGCGAATTTCGACCATTGACTTCGAATGGATATTGCAGGAGATCCGACCGTCGGATTCTCCTGAAACTGGAACCAATGGGTTCGTATCGAAAAGAGCTTTCTAACGAATATTAGAAATTTT
Source organism: Allium sativum (assembly GCA_030737875.1). NCBI lineage: Eukaryota > Viridiplantae > Streptophyta > Magnoliopsida > Asparagales > Amaryllidaceae > Allium > Allium sativum. The sequence continues at coordinate 160,161,495 of CM060912.1, forward strand.
AAATCTAACGGTTCGATTTGGAATTATGTCCAAATCAAATTTGGAAAAGGTCGCTGTAAGTGCAGTTCGATGGCCGTTGATGGAAATCGACTGTACGGGCCTTGATAAAATTATCGAAAATAGTAATAATTTGTGTAAAATCATAAGAAATGATTTGTGAAGAATTGGGATGAAAAAATCCATATTTGAAAAGATAAAAATAGATTTTTATCGAAAGGTACTAGTTTTGAACTAGAATAGTAGTTTTTAAAAAAAATAATAAGTAAATTGGATTTGAAATGGTTTTGAAAATAACCAGAATTTTCAATAATTGCATTGGAATGGATTTGAATCGAAATTGTCTTTGAAATATTTGGATGTTGGATTTCGTGATTATACAGATATTGTTATGGAAATTTGAAAGCTATATTTATATCGTTATTTCCAATACGATATTTGTTGGTCGTAGAATTTGATATTGAATATAAGCCGATATATTTTCTATTCAGCTCCTTGTATTTAATATCAAATGTGATTTGTGTTAGTCATGAATGGTGTCTTCATTAACACTGTTCTTAAACCCAGTTGAGAAAAGATTAAATCTTTCTATTTAGATTTAATGAAGTGTACCAATTAAATGGTATTTAATTGGGATTGAATTTGAATTTGAATTGATTTTTGGGTTTATCGTGAACGGTGTTTTAAATAACACTTGTTCTTTAAACCGATAATGAATTGAATGTGATTTTGGGTTTATAGTGAACTGTGTTTTAAATGACATTGGTTCTTCAACCCAGTTAAAGACAGGATATTGATTTCTGTAAAGATTAAAACTAAGTGGAGTTTTAATGAATCTTTAATTAGATTGAAATGGTCGAGAATGGAGTATCACCAGTTTTGCTCCAGGCGATAGTTAAATCTTTAATTAGATTTGAACGTGAAATAGTAATTGAATTTATCGATAACATCGTGGTGTTAGATATGAAGTATGACCAGTTTTACTTCATGGGATGAATAGGTAGGGATTGGGAAATAAAATAAATGATTACTTCGGTATGGTTCGCTAATCCCGACTAGTTTGAATTGATATTCAAAGAAGATTAAAGAATAAATTTAAAGAATTTACCTTTGATAAAATTAATCGGAACCTTTCCCAAAGTAGAAGAATATTTGAATAAACGAATATTCTGAATTGGAATGAGGCGTATGTTGTGTTCGTGTAACACTTGTTTATTATATACGCGAGTTATTCAGAAAGACCGAGTTTATCCCATTCTGAATAACTGATTCGACGTGGTGTCGAAGATGAAGACGGTGGTTGAAGCCCGGAGGTCTTCACGTCGTTTGGGTGATTGCTGATGATCTTGATTAGGCCGTACACCCAAGAGGAGGGAATCAGTTGGTGGTCGTCCAGACGTACTTGGAGATCGATGGATATGCGGGGTACTCGGTGCCTCCGGTTTCGTTCAGACCCAGAACGAACTTGTAAATGGACTGTGTGTTTGACATTGGATTTTAGTCTGTGTGATTGATTTCTATTTAATATATATCTGTTTGGTGGCGGAGAATTTATTTTCTTGCTTAACGCCCTTCTCTGAGACGTACGAGCTCAGGGGTTATATATTGATGGATATCAAACGCATGGAGTGAATTGCCTGTATGGCATGCCTAAGTGGCAATTGATCAGGGCTTCTGTTGAAAAGCAGAGTCTTGTGGTTGATGATCAAAGCACGGCGTGTGTGGCATAGCTTTGTGTAACGTTGATTCGCGAGCCTCACACACCGGTTGTGAACCAGAAACGGGAGAGGACCTCAGGGAGGACATGCGTTTCCTTCTAGCTAGAAGTAGCATCAGTGGTTTTACACGCCCTGACGAGTTTGACTTATGTGGTTGTTGTTGTTGCGAGGCGCCTCGGTTTGATCGGACGATTCGTGTCCGATGGAGTCATTCGTTGGCTCATTTACGCCCCAAAGGGTGGGGAAACGTAGTGTTCAGGCATAATAATCCACATCGGTGGACCGGCTCTGACGATCTAAGGCTTGCCTGCGCGCTTGCCTGAGACTCGGGCTAGACAGTCTCGAATTCGGTAGAGGACTATCTTTTGCCTCGGTTCACAGATGGAAATCCAACTTCCAAATACGTGACATTTGCGGATTTGATTATACAGCCTAGTATGGCGACATGATATATGGTACCCATGCCGTCTATGATTGATATTTATGATTGAAATTGTTTTAACACTATACAGTTATAGTAATAATAAAGCATGATATTTAGCGTATCAAGCATTCTTTGGCTATTATAAGGTAAAACCTTATCCTCCGGCTTGCGTTGCATTGTGTGATGGGACCTGAGTCTTGTAATAGCTTCATTTTTCTTTATTTAGCATTGCACTGTTGTTTTATGCACTGGTGTTCTTGGGAGTAAACCCGTTCCGTGTTATACGGCGTGGTCCCTTGATTTTCCTAACTTTAAAATAAAGATTAATAACTGTTTTAGTTCTCACACCAGTCACATGACTGACCTGGAGTTTATTGTTTTAACCTAAACTCTGGGTGCCCTTATTTTGACACGGGCAGCTAGTAGTTTTGGTTTTGCAGATTTATATTCACAAGATCCTGATGTACAGCTGGAACGATATCTGGAAAGCTTTGTATCCGTATATCTCCTTCTAGTTGTATTTTGTATTATTTTCCGCTGCTATGTAATGTATTGTAATCTCTGATATTTTTCTACTGTATATTATTTGTTTATGCTCTTTATATTCTTGTATTCTGATGAATTGTTGTAATTAACAATGAAATGTTCTTCTGTCGGCGTTCCGATTTGTCGTGTTCTCAAAGCGATCAGGGGTTTCGAATGGTCTTGATCAGTTTAGCGACTGATTCGGATCGAGCGAAATTCCTGGTTGTCACATTTGGTACAACCTCTGAGCTCGTACGTCTCAGAGAAGGGCGTTAAGCTAGAGAATAAATTCTCCGCCGCCAAACAGATGTATATTTAATAGAGATCAATCATCACAGAATAAAATCCAATGTCAGACACATAATCCATTTACAAGTTCGTTCTGGGTCTGAACGAAATCGGAGGCACTTTCCTCGCATATCCATCCATCTCCAAGTACATCTGGACGATCGCCAACTGATTCCCTCATCTTGGGTGTACAGCCCAATCAAGATCATCAGTAATCACCCAAACTATGTGAAGTCTTTCGGTCTTCAACCACCGTCTTTATCTTCGACTTATCGCCGAATCGGTTATTCAGAATGGGTAGAAACCCGGCCTTTCCGAATAACCCACATATATAATAAACAAATGTTACACAAACACAACAAACGCCTCATTCCAATTCAAAATGTTCTTTTATTCAAATTTTCACACTCTTAGGGAAAGGTTCCCATTAATTTTATCTAAGATAAATTCTTCTAAATTTATTCTTTAATCTTCCTTTGGATATCATTTCAAACCATATTATGGTTTTCCAAACTAGTCGGGATTAGCGAACCACACCGAATTATTCATTTATTTTATTTCCCAATCCCAACCTATATAACCCATGGAGCAAAACTGGTAATACTCCATATCTAACACCACGGTGCTATCGGTAAAGTTAATTACCATTTCACGTTCAAATCTAATTAAAGATTTAACTATCGCTTTGGAGCAAAACTGGTGGTACTCCATTCCCGATCACCTTTCAGATTTGATAATTTAAATTATCAATTCACATTTCAATCTAATTAAAGATTCATTAAAACTCCACTTAGTTTTAATCTTTTCAAAAATCAATATCCTGTCTTTAACTGGGTTAAAGAACCAATGTCATCTAAGACACGGTTCACGATAAACCCAAAATCACTTTCTATTGTTAATCGGATTAAAGAACAGGTGTTATTCAAAACACCGCTCACGATAAACCCAAGAACCAATTTAAATTCAATTCCATTAATATTATTTAATTGGTACACCTCATTAAATCTAAATAGAAGGATTTAATCTTTTTCTCAACGGGGCTTAAGAACAGTGTTAATGAAGACACCATTCGCGACAAACCCAAATCACATTTGATATTAAATACAAGGCTCTGAATAGAAAATATATCGGCTTATATTCAATATCAAATTCTACGACCAACAAATATCGTATTGGAAATAACGATACAAATATATCTTTCAAATTCCCATAACAATATCTGTATAATCACGAAATCCAACATCGAAAAATTCCGAAGATAATTTCGATTCAAATCCATCCCAATTCACGTATTGGAAATTCTGATTATTTTTAAAACCACTTCAAATTCAATTTATTTATTTCGAAAATAAATTGATTTTAATTCTAGTTCAAAACTAGTTCATTTTGATAAAAATCTATTTTTATCCTTTCAAATGTGGAATTTTTCATCCTAATTTTCCCCAAATCATTTCTTATGATTTTACACAAATTATTGATATTTTTAATAATTTTATCAAGGCCCGTACAGTCGATTTCCATCAACGGCCATCGAACTACGCTTATAGCGACCTTTTCCAAAATTGATTTGGACATAATTCCAAATCCAACCGTTAGATTTCAAATTTCTAATATTCATTGGAATTGAATTTAAATTGGTTCTTGGGTTAGAAATATTTTAACAATAAGATTTACATCTTTATCATATTTAAAGTTAGAAACTAACTGGAAAATAGATAAAATGAGTGGTTTCCTGGGTATTGATCTGATATTGGTTTCGGCCTTCGGGGTTAATACTTAGGGAATCATTCTCTTACTACTTTACGGTTGGAGTCTGATTTAAAAATCAAACGATAGATACCATAATTTTATAAAATATATTAAATAACAAAAATAGTCATGTGTTGACAGTGCTCATGTGTTGAGAATATTCACGTGTTGAAAGAAATATAGATTCATGTGTTGAATGGAATAAATATTCATTTGTTGAATAGAATAACGAATTTATTGAAATATACAAAGCCGTATTGATTAGAGATGCGCCATTTTGACGTGAACGATATTTATATCGATTTTATTCATTTTTTAATGAATATCGAAAAGTGATTTCAAATCGAATATATAGAAATGAATTCGAATTGAAATTGAATTGAAATGAATTCGAATTGAAATTGAAATGAATTGAAATTGAATTGAAATCAATTTGAAATGAATTTAAAACGAATTTATAAAGGAAAATTCAATTTTGATTTGAAATTGAAAGGGAAGTTGAAATCGTTCCGAAAACGAATTTAAAATGATTTATAAAATACATTTTAAAAAGGAAATCGACGAAAATATATATATATATATATATATATATATATATATATATATATATATATATATATATATATATATTATATAATGGCCTGAATAGAACGCGCCGCGCCGCGAGAGTTCGTGAATTTCGACCATTGACTTCGAACGAACATTACGGGAGATCCGACCGTCGGATTCTCCTGAAACCAGAACCGTTGGGTTCGTATCAAAAATAGCTTTCTAATGAACGTTAGAAATTTGAAATCTAACAGTTGGATTTGGAATTATATCCAAATCAAATTTGGAAAAGGTCGCTGTAAGTGCAGTTCGATGGCCGTTGATGGAAATCGACTGTACAGGCCTTGATAAAATTATTAAAAATATCAATAATTTGTGTAAAATCATAAGAAATGACTTGGGAAAAATTAGGATGAAAAAATCCACATTTGGAAAGATAAAAATAGTTTTTTTATCAAAATGAACTAGTTTTGAACTAGATTTAAAATCAATTTATTTTTGAAATAAAAAAATTGAATTTGAAAGTGGTTTTAAAAATAATCAGAATTACCGATATACGAATTGAAATGGATTTGAATCAAAATTGTCTTCGGAATTTTTCGATGTTGGATTTCGTGATTATACAGATATTGTTATGGGAATTTGAAAGATGTATTAATATCGTTATTTCCAATACGATATTTGTTGGTCGTAGAATTTGATATTGAATATAAGCCGATATATTTTCTATTCAGAGCCTTGTATTTAATATCAAATGTGATTTGGGTTTGTCGTGAATGGTGTCTTCATTAACACTGTTCTTAAGCCCCATTGAGAAAAATATTAAATCCTTCTATTTAGATTTAATGAGGTGTACCAATTAAATAATATTAATTGGAATTGAATTTAAATTGGTTCTTGTGTTTATCGTGAGCGGTGTTTTGAATAACACCTGTTCTTTAACCCGATTAACAATAGAAAGTGATTTTGGGTTTATCGTGAACCGTATCTTCTTAGATGACATTGGTTCTTTAACCCAGTTAAAGACAGGATATTGATTTTTGAAAAGATTAAAACTAAGTGGAGTTTTAATGAATCTTTAATTAGATTGAAATGTGAATTGATAATTTAAATTATCAAATCTGAAAGGTGATCGGGAATGGAGTACCACCAGTTTTGCTCCAAAGCGATAGTTAAATCTTTAATTAGATTTGAACGTGAAATGGTAATTAACTTTACCGATAGCACCGTGGTGCTAGATATGGAGTATTACCAGTTTTGCTCCATGGGATATATAGGTTGGGATTGGAAAATAAAATAAATAATTACTTCGGTGTGGTTCGCTAAACCCGACTAGTTTGGAAAGCCATAATATGGTTTGAAATGATATCCAAAGGAAGATTAAAGAATAAATTTAGAAGAATTTATCTTGGATAAAATTAATGGGAACCTATCCCTAAGAGTGTGAAAATTTGAATAAAAGAACATTCTGAATTGGAATGAGGCGTTTGTTGTGTTTGTGTAACATTTGTTCATTATATACGTGGGTTATTCGGAAAGGCCGGGTTTCTACCCATTCTGAATAACCGATTCGGCGATAAGTCGAAGATAAAGACGGTGGTTGAAGACCAGAAGTCTTCACATCGTTTGGGTGATTACTGATGATCTTGATTGGGCTGTACACCCAAAATGAGTGAATCAATTGGTGATCGTCCAGACGTACTTGGAGATAGATGGATATGCGAGGAAAGTGCCTCCGGTTTCGTTCAGACCCAAAACGAACATGTAAATGGACTGTGTGTCTGACATTGGATTTTATTCCGTGTTGATTGATCTCCATTAAATATTCATCTGTTTGGCGGTAGAGAATTTATTCTCTTTCTTAACACCCATCTCTGAGACGTACGAGCTCAGAGGTTGTATATCGATGGACATCAGTCGCATGGAGTGAATTGCCAGTGTGGCACACGTAAGTGGCAATTGATCAAGGCTTCTGTTGAAAAGCAAAGTCTTGTGGTTGATGATTAAAGCACAGCCTGTGTGGCATAGCTTTGTGTATAGCGTGAATTCGCGAGCCTCTCACCTCGGTATGAGTCAAAAACGGGATAAGGACCCAAGGAGTGCACGACGTTTCTTTCTAGCTATGGGTGGTGTCAGTGCTTAAACTGGCTGACATTTATATACTTTTCACCTGTGTGGTTGTTGGATACGAGGCGCCTCGGATATAGGTCCTATAGGACCGGGAAACGTGTGTTCAGGAATTGCTAATCCTCAAAAGTAAGAGAGGACCGACCTTGGAGGATCCAAGGGATCGCTGTGTGTGGTCCTAAGGCATTTGCTAGAGTGTCTCGAATCGGAGAGGAACTTGCCCCTTGCCTCGACTCATGACGGAAATCCAATTTCCAATACGTGATATTGCGGTTTTAATTGTAGAACTAGTATGGCGACATGATATATGGTACTTATGCCGTCTATGATTGATATTTATGATTGGAATTGTTTTGGCACTATACATTTATAATAGTATCAAATGATTTGTTTTTAAACGTATCAAGCATGTTTGGCTATTATAAGGGAAAACCCTATCCTCCGGCTTGCGTTGCATTGTGTGATGGGACCTGGGTCTTATAATAGCTTCATTTTTCCAAAAAGCATTGCGTTGTTTTGTTATATGCACTAGTGTTCTTGGGAGGAAACCCGTTCCGTGTTATACGGCGTGGTCCCTTGAATTACTCTCTTTTAAAGTAAAGTTTTAAATAACTGTTTTAGTTCTCACACTAGTCACATAACTGACCTGGAGTTTATTGTTTTAACCTAAACTCTGGGTGCCCTTATTTTGACACAAGCAGCTAGTAGTTTTGGTTTTGCAGATTTATATTCACAGGATCCTGATTTACAGCTAGAACGACGCTCGAAAAGCTCTGTATCCGTGTGTTACTTTCAATTATGTTTTGTATTATTTTCCGCTGCTATGTAATTTATTGTAATCTCTGATATTTATCGAATGTATTTTATTCATTCATACTCTGTATATTCTTGTATCTGATGGAATTGTTGTAATTAACAATGAAATGTTCTTCTGTCTGCGTTTTGATTGGTCTTGTCCTCAATTCAATCCGTGCTTTCCTCACCGGGGAAGTTCGGGTCATGTCAGTTTGGTATCAAATGTGATTTGGAATTATTTCCAATGGAAGATTAAAGAATAAATTTAGAAGAATTTATCTTTGATAAAATTAATGGGAACCTTTCCCTAAGAATGTGATTTAGTGAATAAAATAATATTCTGAATTGGAATGAGACGATGGTTGTGTTTGTGTAACATTTATTTATTATATACGTGGGTTATTCGGAAAGGCCGGGTTTCTATCCATTCTGAATAACCGATTCGACGATAAGTCGAAGATGAAGACGGTGGTTGAAGACTGGAAGTCTTCACATCGTTTGGGTGATTACCGATTATCTTGATTGGGCTGTACACCCAAGAGGAGGGAATCAGTTGGTGATCGTCCAGACGTACTTGGAGATGGATGGATATGCGAGGAAAGTGCCTCCGGTTTCGTTCAGACCTAGAACCAACTTGTAAATGGACTGTGTGTCTGACATTGGATTTTATTTTGTGTTGATTTATCTCTATTAAATATACATCTGTTTGGCGGTGGAGAATTTATTCTCTTGCTTAACGCCCTTCTCTGAGACGTACGAGCTCAAAGGTTGTATATCGATGGACATCAGTCGCATGGAGTGAATTGCCAGTGTGGCACGCATAAGTGGCAATTGATCAAGGCTTCTGTTGAAAAGCAAAGTCTTGTGGTTGATGATCAAAGCACAACCTGTGTGGCATAGCTTTGTGTATAGCGTGAATTCGCGAGCCTCACACCTCGGTATGAGTCAAAAACGGGATAAGGACTCAAGGAGTGCACGACGTTTTTTTCTAGCTATGGGTGGTGTCAGTGCTTAAACTAGCTGACATTTATATACTTTTCACCTGTGTGGTTGTTGGATACGAGGCGCCTCGGATATAGGTCCTATAGGACCGGGAAACGTGTGTTCAGGAATTGCCAATCCTCAAAAATAAGAGAGGACTGGCCTTGGAGGATCCAAGGGATCACTGTGTGTGGTCCTGAGGCATTTGCTAGAGTGTCTCGAATCGGAGAGGAGCTTGCCCCTTGCCTTGACTCATGACGGAAATCCAATTTTCAATACGTGATATTGCGGTTTTAATTGTAGAACTAGTATGGCGACATGATATATGGTACCCATGTCGTCTATGATAGATATTTATGATTGAAATTGTTTTGACACTATACACTTATAATAGTATCAAATGATTTGTTTTTAAACGTATCAAGCATGTTTGGCTATTATAAGGGAAAACCCTATCCTCCGGCTTGCGTTGCATTGTGTGATGGGACCTGGGTCTTATAATAGCTTCATTTTTCCAAAAAGCATTGCGTTGTTTTGTTATATGCACTAGTGTTCTTGGGAGGAAACCCGTTCCGTGTTATACGGTGTGGTCCCTTGAATTACTCTCTTTTAAAATAAAGATTAATAACTATTTTAGTTCTCACACCAGTCACATGACTGACCTGGAGTTTATTGTTTTAACCTAAACTCTGGGTGCCCTTATTTTGACACGGGCAGCTTGTAATGACCCGCATTGTCAAAGGTATTATAATTAATTTATTTAATTATATAAATAGTGATATAGTGAAGTAAATAGTGGTTTAATTAAATAATATGGAATATTTAATTAATTTAAATAATATATTTAATTCAGAAATAATCAAAAATATTGGAAATCACAATATAAGGTGAACAGGGTCATCCCCAAGATTTAATTCAGCTTAGAGTTGAATTATATTGACGAATATATTCAATCGACGACAGTTTGAACGTATAATTATAATATAATTAAAATCTAGCTTGAAATGGCGCTGCAGTTCGTAAATTGGCGATTCGAACTTCAACTGAATGTACAGGATTCGTTTTAAGCCGGATTTCTGTGAAACAAGAAACGTGTGGAGCTGGTGGAGTATATCTTTCTAGTGGAAGAGAAAAATCGGGATTTCATCATGTAGATTTTGATTTATGTCCAAATCAAATTTTAGAAAAGTCGCTGTGGAATTCCTTTATAATTTATAAAGGAATTATTTATATTTTTAAAAGGGATTTCAATATAAATCGAATATCGGGTTGACCCAGAAGTTAATATCGAGTTAGAAATTCATATAGGAATATTCTGAAGCCGTATGGTATTCCACTGTGAATATAGACGATAATATAAATTTATTTATATTTAATTTAATTATATTTAAATATATTTATATATTTAAATGGGTCATCCAGAGCTTTAAAAATTAGCCAGTTTTGCAAATGAAGTCGGAATTCGACGAAACTAATTTTGTTGGATCCGCAATGTCAAATAGTTGTTAGATTTCCAGTTTCGTGATTTTTGAAGTCAGTATGTGGCCGTACCGATTTTTAGAGTGAAAAACAATCAGTATTTTGATGGTTAAAAATACGCTGTGTGAGCAAACGGAGTCGGAATTCGACGAAACCAGTTTCGTTGGGACCGTAATGTCAAACTCTAGCTACATGTCAGTTTTCACGATTTTTGGGTGTCGAATGTGATCATGGGGATTTTTTTCAAGCCACACAGAAGTAGCGTTGGATTAAATATTAATATAAAAATCAAATATTAAAATAATTAAAAACTTCTATAAATAACCCTACCTTACCCTAAAACCTAATTCAACTTTTCCTCTGGTCAAAGTTTATAAGCGCCGTTGTTTTTCTTTCTTCAGTAAAACACATCCTCCTATGAAAATCAAAATATAATCAAATATAATTCCATAAATTCCAATACATATATAGATTGAATTAGTGGATGATGAGCTTCAATTCTGTGCCGATCTCCTTTTGTGCGATGTAGGTTTTCGGTTGAATCGAGCTTTGAGCGGAAAACTAGGGTTCAAGTTTGAATCGAAATAAGGAAGAAATGGTTCAGGTGGATGTCGCCGTTGGATTCGTGGGTGGAAGGGAAGGCTGCACGCAAGTTTTTGTGGCGTACGATGGGTGTTGTGACGTCAGACCGTCACGAGGAGGGGAGCAGGATGGGAAGTGACTGGTGATACCGGAGGTGGAGAGAGGGTGATAGGTGGGTGCAGTTTTGGAGGCTGAGGGGAATGAAGGGGTCGGCAGTGGCGATAGATGAACAGAGTGGTGGCAGGAGCCGGTCAAAATGCGGTCAACGGGTGAAATAGGAGGAGCAGGTCGTCGAAGTAATTTTGGGAAGAAAGGGGAATTACCGTGCGGGTTTGGTTTATAAGGGGTAGGTGGGCTTTAATGAAGGGGCAAGGCCCATTTGATCTTTTATCCAAGTTTTATTTCAAATTTAAATTTATATTAACTTCTAAAATGTGTATCGTACTCATACGATATCAGATTGACGAACCGTAAGTTGCGTTGGGATCGTATGGACGGGAGCTGTGACGGCCTGCCCCGCACCAACCGACATTTACTCCAAAAGTGCGCTGTACACATGTCCAGTTAGCATGGAACGGGTCGTCAGAAGGAAAAGGAAGAAGGAAATGAACTAATCAAGAACCTGTAGAATGTCTCACAGTGCATAGAATAAAATATAATAATAACATACTTGACATAAAACAGGAGAGACAGTGCATAAGCTGAAAACCAGAACTAAACATCATAGCAGCGGAAATCCACAATACAGCTTATTACAACTTTTCAAACTGTCTCAAAGCAAAAGTAAGATAAAGGAGGTACACTACTAATGCCCAAGTAGCGACCACCAACGACACAGGGAGAATGTGTATATATATATCATACGTGGAAGCCTCCTGCCCGCCTACGAATCAGCTACTCGCGCACCACCAGCTAACCTGTCTCTAGTCTGCTCGTGTGAGCACCCAGAGTAATAAGAGGAGACATAAAACTCTGGGTCAGACATAAAGCCTGGTATGAGCGATAAGCATCTAAAGTGAACAATAACAGGTAAACTAAAACATACCTGAACCTGGACCTGCAACCAAAGAGTTAACACTACATACTGTACAACACTCTAAGGTACCATATCAACGGTGTAAAGATACAGAGGTGGGGGAGATGTGCATGTCATAATGATGGCAAACAATCAAACATAGCATCCATCCTCACATCTCTCACTCAGTGCGTAAAGCATACGATATTCACCACTTCGATCACCCAACATACCTTGCTACATTCACTTTGCCCCATGAAGTCATAAATGGCTTCACTGCACTGATAACGTAGCCACAAATCCTTCGCTATGTCCACTTTGCCCCCATGGAGTCACAAGGACCCCACTGCACTATCTCATAGCCTTACCAATCCTTACTATGTCCACTTGCCCCATGGAGTTGTTCACCCCATCTGCGCTGGCTCATAGTCTTACTACGCATCACCTTGCCCATCAGGTCATAATGACCCTACTGCACTGATAACGTAGTCTTGCTACCATCACCTTGCCCCTCAGGTCATAATGACCCTACTGCACTGATAAGTAGCCATCATTAATTTTTTTTTAGTGGTGAATCGAAGTTATGAACGTCGACAACTCCTTAGCACACGTCCCGCAACAAAGTCCAACCATGAAGTGAACTCATTGGTTCCCAACTGGATCCTGAGCTCTAACTTCCCATATTGGACTACCTTTGCATCTCGGGTTATTGGTCAATACTGGGTCGGGTCGGGTTCCTCCTCAAGCCATCGGTTCGGGACAGGTATCCTCCATCTGTTCGGGTCAGGTCTTCTTCTGGTGCGGTTCGGGTCGGGTGTCCTCCATCGGTTCGGGTCGGGTGCCACTCCCCCTCCAGTTCATGTTTCCGCTCCGATCCGCCTCCTCATCCTTTACGTGCTTCGATCCGATCCATCCTCCTCTATCCGCTCCGATCCATACTCCCTAATCCGATCCGATCCCAGTTCAGCTAGCGTGGCCTTCCTTCTTGCCACTTTTCCCAAGTGTTGGGTTCCGATCCGATCGAATTCGTTGCTCAGTTCAACATATCCGATCCGAGCCCCCTATCCGATCCGATCCGAACCCTGCACTGTTTTCTGAAACTGTCCCAGCAAGTGTTTACGCCATTTGACGACGTTTTCGACCATTCTAACTATTGAAATCAATCACAAAGCATTTCATACAGTCATATCAACATGCATAATCAACCACAAACATCAAAACATCAGTATGATAGGTTAAAATGGATCAAACATACCCAAAATCCCATATTTTCCTCTTAAGCATGTTTAGGTGAAACTAATGATAGGATTATCAAAACTTAACCAAATTAACCCAAATTCATATCAGGGGTCTAAAACATCATTTAGGAATTTATGAACATTTTTCCAGAATTTTATCATGCTTAAATTCGCTAATTAACACTAATTACCCTTAACTAGCCATGATTAGTGTAAAACTATGCAAATCACTCACCTTAGCCACAAATAAACTAAGATCTGAAATAAATCTCTGATTTGATGTGAATCTCGATGCTAAACAACAGCTCCAATGTTGCTTTGGGGTAGATCTTCCTTGATTAGAGGTTGCTAAGCCAAATCCTTGACCAAAAGGTGATTTGGAGGTGATTTAGAGGCTGGAGGTCATTTTTAGGGTTCCTTGGTGATAAGCGGAGGCTAGAAAACTGAAATGGAATGATTCTCCATCTCATTTCAGCCTTCCCATAACCCTAATCCCGAAATGGGTTATGGGCCTACTCACTAATCATCCGATTTGGCCCGGTTAAACAGTTTTTCACCTTCCAAACCTTATTTCAGCCATATCTCCCAAACGATAAGACCATTTGGCTATTATGACCACTCTACGGAAAGGTAATCCATCAAACGAATCTAATGGAAGTGGTTTCAGGTCAAAATTCCTTTCCAATCAAAAGTTATGGCCAAAACAGTACCAACCAGGGGCAAAATGGTCATTTAAAAATCGACAAAATCATAAGCATGGGAAATGACTCTAATGGATGTTTCCCAAAGTTACATGACCATACGACTTCATACGGGAAAGAAATAAACATTCTACGGTCCCCCCGATGCGTAGAATACGGGTCATTACACTCTCCCCCCCTTTAAGAAATTTCGCCCCCGAAATTCCCTAATCAAAACACATACAAAGGTCCCGCATGCCTATCAATCATAAAACAACAATCAAACATGCAAAACAAGCTAAACAAGTCTACCCTAGCATGCGGAAAAACTAAGTTACGAAGTAAGTCTTACCAGGCAAAGAGTTCTGTATATGCCTTCCTAATGCTCTCCTCTGTCTCCCAAGTACAATCATTCTCGTCCTCGCCCCACTGAACCTTGACTAGCTTCACCGCCTTCCTTCGAAGTTGCTTCGTATCGTGCCCTACAATACGAATCGGCTTGCGGTTCCCAACCGCCTCGGGTTCTACTTCGAAGTCCTCTAACTGATCAGGAGAAATAGTCATATCTGAGTCGTGAACGAACTTCCTTAGTTGGGAAACATGAAATACATTGTGAACTCCCGCCATCTTCTCTGGTAAGCCAACTCTATACGCCAAATTCCCGACTAGTTCAAGAACAGGGAATGGGCCAACAAATCTTGGTGCCAACTTGCCTCTCCTGCCAAATCGTATCACGCTCTTCAACGGAGAGATCTTGACAAACACCAAGTCACCAACGGAGAATTTCAGGTCTCTTCTCCTCTTATCAGCATAACTCTTCTGCCTATCTTGGGCAGCCTTCATCCGTTGTTGAATGATCTTAATCGTATCTGAAGTTTGTCTCACCACATCCGGTCCAAGCACAAACTTCTCGCCAGTCTCTATCCAACATGATGGTGAGTTGCACGGTCTTCCGTACAAAGCTTCATATGGAGTCATACCGATACTGGATTGGTAGCTATTATTATATGCAAACTCTACTAGATGCAAATAGTCATCCCATGATCCACCAAAATCCAATATACAAGCTCTCAAGAGATCCTCCAATATACGATTCACCCTCTCCGTCTGACCGTCGGTCTGAGGATGATATGCGGTACTGAGATGTAATTCTGACCCTAGAGCCTCTTGTAAGCTCTTCCAAAACCCACTAGTGAACAACGGGTCTCGGTCACTCACAATGCTTTTAGGTACTTCGTGAAATCTCACTACCCACTTCATATACAATTCTGCCAACTTGGCTGCCGTCCTGGTCGATTTGACTGGTATAAATCTTGCACTTTTAGTCAATCGATCCACAATTACCCAAATGCTATCATATCCCGATCTAGTCCTTGGTAAGCCATCGATGAAATCCATCGAAACTTGCTCCCATTTCCATTCGGGAATTTCTAATGGTTGCAACAACCCACTAGGCTTCTTTTGCTCAGCTTTAACTAGCTGGCAATTCATGCATTTGGATATAAACTTCCCAACGTCTCTTTTCATTCCTTCCCAGCAGTAGGTTCGCTTCATGTCTCGATACATCTTATTACCACCGGGATGTATAGTCAGTTTTGAGTGATGACATTCTCTAAGCACTTCATCTCTCAAACCATTCACGTTGGGCACAACTAGTCTTCCGTTCTTCCGAAGCCACCCATCTCGATCAAGCCCATACATATTCATCTCCCCACCGTCGATGTCCATCTCTAACTTGGAGATGATTCCCAATAGATTAGGATCGTCCCTCTGGCTGGAACCAATCCGCTCTATCAAAGTGGGTCTGATCGTCAAACTAGCTAGCATGACTGGGTCCAATTCGCACTTTGGTCTGAAATCAAACCCCGCGATATACTCCAGTTGCTTCCATTCAAGAAACATTGCCCCTAAGCTGGCATGTCTCCTACTCAAGGCATCGGCTACCGCATTACCCTTCCCAGGTGTGTATGCGATATCAAAATTATACGAAGCCAAGAACTCTAACCATCTCTGCTGACGGAGATTCAGATCTTTCTGAGAGAAGAGATATTTCAACGATTTATGATCGGTAAACAACTCAAATCTTTCTCCCAAGAGATAGTGTCTCCACATCTTCAGGGCAAACACGATCGCTGCTAATTCCAAATCATCGATAGGATACTTCTTCTCACGAGGCTTTAGCTGTCGACTAGCATAAGCTACAACCCTACCTCCTTGCATCAATACTGCACCCAGTCCGGTACCACAAGCATCCGTGTATACCGTCATCTCTTCATTCCCTTTAGGAATGACTAACACTAGCGCACACGTCAACTTCTCCTTTAGACTCTTGAAGGCATCCTCACACACTCTGTCCCAGACGAAGGACTGATTCTTCTTGGTCAACTGAGTCAACGGTGCTGCTATCTTGGAAAAATCCTGGATAAACTTACGATAATATCCAGCTAATCCCAAGAAACTTCTTACATCTGTAGCATTCTTGGGCGTAGGCCAATCCTATACCGTAGCCACCTTCGCAGGGTCCACGGCAATACCACTCTCTGAAACAACATGACCCAAGAATCTTACTTCCCTTCTCCAAAAATGACACTTAGAGAATTTCGCTTTCAATTGGTGTTTCCTCAACACCTCCATCACTATCCTCAAGTGTCCCTTGTGTTCCTCCTCTGTCCTTGAGTAAACAAGAATATCATCTACGAACACAAAACAAACTTATTCAACTGATCTCTGAATACTCGATTCAAAAGATCCACAAAATAGGCTGGTGCATTGGTCAACCCAAACGGCATGACCAACCACTCATAAAATCCAGACGGCGTCCTAAATGCCATTTTCGGAACACTCTCATCCGCTACTCGTAGCTGATGAAATCCTGTCGCGAGGTCCAACTGGGAGAACACTCTAGCTCCTTCCAGTTGATCAAACAAATCATCAATCCGCAGTAGAGGATACTTATTCTTCCTCGTTACCTTATTCAACTCGCGATAGTCCACACACAAACGAAGGGAACCATCTGCCTTAGTGGCAAACACAACTGGTGCTCCCCACTCGGAGACACTCCTTCTAATAAATCCCTTCTTCAAAAGATTGCTGACTTGCACCCCGAGCTCTCGCTGCTCCCTTGGTGCCATACGACGAAGTGGCATCACTATAGGTCTGGCATCTTTCACTAAATCAATACAGAACTCAATCTCTCGGTGTGGTGGAAGTCCGGTCACCTCCTCAAAGACGTCCGGATACTGGCCAACCACGGGCACATCTGACAACTCATCCTGCGGGATGTCGAGGGAATTTACAAAACTGGCCATAACCCCATCACTAGATAGACTACCAAACACTACCCTCCGCCCATCATCCGCCCTCACTGTCACCAAAAAGCCCTCACAGTCTACCACCACCCCGTATCTTTGGAGCCAATCGACTCCCAATATAATGCCATACCCAGTAAAGCCCAAAACAAAGCAATCACAAACAAACATACATCCATGACTCGATAAGACCAAATTCCTGCAAATCATACTAAGGCTAGTCGAACCACCAATCGGGTTCGTTACAACCAATGGTCTATCGACTATCTCGGGTTCCAGTCCCAACCTATCTACCAGGTCACTAGATATGAAGGAACGGGAAGCCCCAGTATCAAACAAAACTCGAACTGGTATATCATAAATAGAAAGCATTCCTTTTTCCGCCGCAGTTGGGGCATTCGACGAAGAAGGAACAGCATCAATAGCATATGCTTTCACAATCTGCTTCTCCTTAAGAGGTTGCGGACACTTATCCTTATGATGTCCCACTTGACCACAGTTGTAGCACTTCCTTTCCGCTGGCTTGGCCCGACATTCTTTAGCATAATGGCCCTTCTTACCACAGCTGAAGCACTCAACATCCTTCTTGCTCTTTTTCTGGCCACCTTTTGATTGGTCCTGCTTCCACTTATTCTGAGAGTTATTCTTGCCTCCACCGCCTACTTGCGGCTTTGGCCCTTCTGCAGATGCAGCCTCAGTCTTTGACTTAGGGTAAAGACTCTCCGATCTCAAAGCTTTCCCCACGATCGATTCAAAAGTCTCATCGATGTGGTTGATAAGCCTTTCCCCCAAGTATCCATCCAAACCAGTAATGAAATTCTCATTCTTCTTCTCAGGAGTATCGATAAGAGATAGTCCATACTTCGACAAAGTGTCGAACTCAGCAATATAATCAGAAACTGCCCTTCCGTTTTGCTTGAGTTCCAAGAAACTCTTAAACAACACTGACTTCTGGGCAGCTGGAATAAACTTCTCGCTAAAACGAGCCTTGAACTGATCCCAGGTAACCTGATCTTCTGGAGTAGCTGTTCTAATGGCATTCCACCAATTCATCGCTCGCCCTTGCAGCTGACGAGACGCTAGCCTTCTCTTCATCGCATCCTCAAGACCCAAGTCATCGAAGATACGGTCACAGCTATCCATCCAGTCTTGAACATCTGTGGCCGACTCCGTTCCGTGGAACGTTTTTCCACCAAGACTAGTGTAATCTTTGCACAACTTGGCGAAATCGACCCTAGGCGCCTGCACTACTGGGCCAACACCAACTCCGGGATTGGGAACTGCCCCTTGCACTTCTCTAAGCATGTCTCTCATGAGGTTAGTAAACATCGCCCTCATGTCAGCGGCATTCCCTTGGTTGGTCCCTCTACCCGCACCCCTCGTGTCTCGGCTCATCGTCAATCTGAAAAAGGGAAACGATTAACGACCCCATAGTGGTGTTAGTGCAGTGCGACTTCATCTTTATACTACTAATAGTATATATATATAGCTTTTGAAAACCAAAGTAATCACAAATACGCGCTCTCATATACGTACTATCTCTCCCTGGTGTCTTTCCCTAGGTTAACTACGCAACCTAGAGCTCTGATACCAAGTGTGACGGCCTGCCCCGCACCAACCGACATTTACTCCAAAAGTTCGCTGTACACATGTCCAGTTAGCACGGAACGGGTCGTCAGAAGGAAAAGGAAGAAGGAAATGAACTAATCAAGAACCTGTAGAATGTCTCACAGCGCATAGAATAAAATATAATAATAGCATACTTGACATAAAACAGGAGAGGCAGTACATAAGCTGAAAACAAGAACTAAACATCATAGCAGCGGAAATCCACAATACAGCTTATTACAACTTTTCAAACTGTCTCAAAGCAAAAGTAAGATAAAGGAGGTACACTACTAATGCCCAAGTAGCGACCACCAACGACACAGGGAGAATGTGTATATATATATATCATACGTGGAAGCCTCATGCCCGCCTACGAATCAGCTACTCGCGCACCACCAGCTAACCTGTCTCTAGTCTGCTCGTGTGAGCACCCAGAGTAATAAGAGGAGACATAAAACTCTGGGTCAGACATAAAGCCTGGTATGAGCGATAAGCATCTAAAGTGAACAATAACAGGTAAACTAAAACATACCTGAACTTGGACCTGCAACCAAAGAGTTAACACTACATACTGTACAACACTCTAAGGTACCATATCAACGGTGTAAAGATACGGAGGTGGGGGAGGTGTGCATGCCATAATGATGGCAAACAATCAAACATAGCATCCATCCTCACATCTCTCACTCAGTGCGTAAAGCATACGATATTCACCACTTCGATCACCCAACATACCTTGCTACGATCACTTTGCCCCATGAAGTCATAAATGGCTTCACTGCACTGATAACGTAGCCATAAATCCTTCGCTATGTCCACTTTGCCCCATGGAGTCACAAGGACCCCACTGCACTGGCTCATAGCCTTACCAATCCTTACTATCTTACTACGCATCACCTTGCCACTCAGGCCATAATGACCCTAGTGCACTGATAACGTAGTCTTGCTATCATCACCTTGCCCCTCAGGTCATAATGACCCTACTGCACTGATAAGTAGCCATCATTCATTTTTTAGTGGTGAATCGAAGTTATGAACGTCGACAACTCCTTAGCACACGTCCCGCAGCAAAGTCCAACCATGAAGTGAACTCATTGGTTCCCAACTGGATCCTGAGCTCTAACTTCCCATATTGGACTACCTTTGCATCTCGGGTTATTGGTCAATACTGGGTCGGGTCGGGTTCCTCCTCAAGCCATCGGTTCGGGTCGGGTATCCTCCATCTGTTCGGGTCGGGTCTTCTTCTGGTGCGGTTCGGGTCGGGTGTCCTCCATCGGTTCGAGTCGGGCGTTTCTCCTCGGTTCGGGTCGGGTGCCACTCCCCCTCCAGTTCATGCTTCCGCTCCGATCCGCCTCCTCATCCTTTACGTGCTTCGATCCGATCCATCCTCCTCTATCCGCTCCGATCCCTACTCCCTAATACGATCCGATCCCAGTTCAGCTAGAGTGGCCTTCCTTCTTGCCACTTTTCCCAAGTGTTGGGTTTCGATCCGATCGAATTCCTTGCTCAGTTCAACATATCCGATCCGAGCCCCCTATCCGATCCGATCCGAACCCTGCACTGTTTTCTGAAACTGTCCCAGCAAGTGTTTACGCCATTTGACGACGTTTTCGACCATTCTAACTATTGAAATCAATCACAAAGCATTTCATATAGTCATAGCAACATGCATAATTAACCACAAACATCAAAACATCAGTATGATAGGTTAAAATGGATCAAACATACCCAAAATCCCATATTTTCCTCTTAAGCATGTTTAGGTGAAACTAACGATAGGATTAGCAAAACTTAACCAAATTAACCCAAATTCATATCAGAGGTCTAAAACATCATTTAGGAATTTATGAACATTTTTCCAGAATTTTATTATGCTTAAATTCGCTAATTAACACTAATTACCCTTAACTAGCCATGATTAGTGTAAAACTATGCAAATCACTCACCTTAGTCACAAATAAACTAAGATCTGAAATAAATCTCTGATTTGATGTGAATCTCGATGCTAAACAGCAGCTCCAATGTTGCTTTGGGGTAGATCTTCCTTGATTAGAGGTTGCTAAGCCAAATCCTTGACCAAAAGGTGATTTGGAGGTGATTTAGAGGTTGGAGGCCATTTTTAGGGTTCCTTGGTGATAAGTGGAGGCTAGAAAACTGAAATGGAATGATTCTCCATCTCATTTCAGCCTTCCCATAACCCTAATCCCGAAATGGGTTATGGGCCTACTCACTAATCACCCGATTTGGCCCGGTTAAACAGTTTTTCACCTTCCAAACCTTATTTCAGCCATATCTCCCAAACGGTAAGCCCGTTTGGCTATTATGACCACTCTACGGAAAGGTAAACCATCAAACGAATCTAATGGAAGTGGTTTCAGGTCAAAATTCCTTTCCAATCAAAAGTTATGGCCAAAACAGTACCAACCAGGGGCAAAATGGTCATTTAAAAATCGACAAAATCATAAGCATGGGAAATGACTCTAATGGATGTTTCCCAAAGTTACATGACCATACGACTTCATACGGGAAAGAAATAAATATTCTACGGTCCCCCCGATGCGTAGAATACGGGTCATTATAGGAGCAACACAATGAGACTGACTGGGTATGAATCCGAGCTCGTTACAATTTATGGAAAAATAAATTGTCCGTCTAAATCAAATCAAGCGACAATTACCCTTCTTTAACGATGATAGTCCAATGTGAGTAAAACTCACCAACTCTGAACAGTTATATTTTTATAATGTATTTTTAGAACTGTTAAAATTGTCTGTTTGACTGTGTGTTGATTGTTTGATTGAACTGCTAGTCAGTTAGTGAAAATTATATATATATATATATATATATATAAACCGCTAAATATTTATATATTGATTCTGCTATCAGAATAATTTATATTGAACTGAAAGTGATGATAATCATATTGTGTAACATCTGTGGATGCAGGGAGACAGGTTGGAGGAATCCGACTGGATTCCTCAACAGTTATTTTATTGTTTTTCATATATTGTTATATGATGTGATATAAAATCTGTGGGCGATTATATGTGCTTGGACGATATTGAACATCATGATTTGATATGATTGAATACCATAACATACCGAAATGTTGATAAGGGGATTTTCAAAGTGATATTGAAAATAGAATATTTATAAAATGGGATATTTATAAATAAGAGATATTTATAAAGTGGAATATTTATAAATAAGAAATGTTTATGAATTGGAATATTTATAAATAGGAGATATTCAAAAAGGAAATAATTACAAACCATTTTCTTTTTGAATGGAAAGGCTTGTGTAGCAGTTTGGGGATTTTCTCGATGCTCCCGTTACAAAGGAGGTTATGGCGAATTTTTCCGGGAATTTAAGGAGATAGAATATTTTTAAGAATAGAATTGAAAAGGAAATATTTGCAAACCATTTGCAAATAGAATAAAATAGAAAAAGGAAATATTTGTAAACCATTTACAAATAGAATTGAAAACGGAATATTTAGTAAATAAATAGAGTAAATAAAAGGGAAAACGTTATTAAAAGGACATTTATAAAGTGAAGAACCATTACTAAAAAGTGAATCTTTATAAATGAATAAACATTGTTAAAAGGGGATTTTTTTAAATGGATAAACGTTATAAAAAGGAGAAATCGAATATGGTATTCGAAGTTAGTTAATCGAATATGGTATTCGAAGTTAGTTAATCGAATATGGTATTCGAAGTTAGTTAATCGAAAATGGTATTCGAAGTTAGTTAATCGAATATGGTATTCGAAGTTAGATAATCGAATATGTTATTTGAAAGGGGTTAGTCGAGTCGTGTTAGTCAAATAGAGTTAACCAGTTAGGGTTAATCAGTTAGAGTTAGCCAGTAGAGTTAATCAGTTAGAGTTAGCCAGTAGAGTTAATCAGTTAGAGTTAACCACTAGAGTTAATCAAGTGTAGTTATTTGAGTTAAAGTTAGTCAAATATAGTTATTCAGGATAAGTGTCATTCAGCACGACTGCTAGCGTAATACGCAGGGCTGTAAATAGCCTAAGGCGGTCGGATGTTTCCTGAGGGAATCAGGTGTAACCATTTGTGATCGCTACGATCTAGAGTCAAACGAATGGAGTTAAATCGAATATTAGTTATTCGATAGGAGTTAATCAAGTTGAGTTAAATAAAACCAAGTTAGTCGAGCCTAGGTTAATCGAATCGAATTGATCGAACCAAGTAAGTCAAGTTAGACGAGTTAGTCG
Organism: Allium sativum; assembly: GCA_030737875.1. Classification (NCBI taxonomy): domain Eukaryota; kingdom Viridiplantae; phylum Streptophyta; class Magnoliopsida; order Asparagales; family Amaryllidaceae; genus Allium; species Allium sativum. The sequence continues at coordinate 160,184,797 of CM060912.1, forward strand.
AGTTAAGTTCGTCGAGTTAAATTAATCGATGTTAGTTTCATCGAAAGGAGTTATCGATGTTAGTTTCATCGAAAGGAGTTATCGATGTTAGTTTCATCGAAAGGAGTTATCGATTATAGTTTGATCGAAGTGAGATTTATCGAATAAGAGTCATTCGAAAAGAGATTATCGAATATAGTTTATTCGAAAGTGAGATTTTCAAATATGAGATATTTGAAAAGAAAGAGTTATCGAATATTAGTTATTCGAAGAGAGATTATCGAATATCGTTTATTCGAGAAGGAGTAATCAAATATAGTATATTCGAAAGGAAGGAGTTAATCGAATATAGGTTATTCGAAGAAGAGTTAATCAAATAGAGATTTCTCGAAGAGAGCTAATCGGCGAATTCGATTATATCGAATTCGGGAAAGTACTTATACTTTCCAGTGTTTAAATAGAGATTTATTTATTTATAAATAAATAAGTGTTAGGTTAATTATTCACTAATAAGAATAGAAGTTATAATTAAAGTTAGATAATTCGAAAGGAGGGATTATAACGTTATCGTTATAACCAATGTTTTAAATATAGAAGTGGATTAGTAAAATTGGATCCGAGAAAGGCGTAAAGAAGTTGTTAAAGATTAAAAGATAAACTTTGACCATTTCGAAGTTATAACGTTGTTCAGTTAAGGTCTGAGAGGTAATTATACCCCAACTTGAGTGACTTCCTTCTTAACTAAGAAATGGTAAGGTTTGATCGTAAAGGAGTTTTGGAAATGTTTTCCAAACGAGAATCAGAAATGTTTTCTGATAAAAGAAAATAAGAATTTAGAATATAGGGAAACATGAGATAAGTAAATAAATGAACTAAAGAGATTAATGTTAAATGATGTTTGTTCGATATAATTTCCATCTGGAAATAATATCGTTGTTTGCACACTTGTTTTTCTTTGATAGTTAACTCACAGACTATCGAAGTTTTGACCATTTTAACATTGTTAATATGGAGAGACCGGTTGGATTATTATCCGAAGAACCACTCTGTATTGGCATAAGCGTTGCGAATCATATATGCTAAAGACAATTGAAGACGGAGTAAAATGCAAGGGCTGTTGTATAAGTCTTAGATAACAGTGACTAAGATGGATATACTGAATAGTGCCTTCGGTTTGTCTAGTCCCAGGACAACTTGTATGGACGAAGGTCTGACAGAGTATATCCAATGGATCGCGTAAGTTGATCTGCTCAAACATATTCACGTTTGGTGGCGGAGGAATTCGTTTCTCTAAGCTGTATACCCGTGTTATTTTTGGATAAATCAATTTGTGATTTGGCGGGTATGACGATGTGACATTCTAAGTGAATGAGGATGACTTGTATGGATGAATGTCTGACAGAGTATTTCCAGAAGGGTCACGTACATTGATTTCTTCAACCGTACGAAGAGTGGAAGAGAAGAAGGAAACTTCTTTTAGCTAACACATAATGTATTGTTGAGGACGTCAATCGGTGATTGGATGGATTTGATGATGTGGCATTCAAAGTGAATCTGATGTGATGATAAGCGTAACTTCTAGCCTCATCATCCGGAAAATGACAGAAATCGGGCAGGCAACATGGCTAAGTCGGTCGCACCGAAGTAGGGTGTATAATCACCTATCTAGAGAATATTCATTTGCTTCTTTTATCTATCAATGCTGTCCCATATATATACGGGAACGGTTGCTGATCCCAACCGTTGGTGATATACATTCGATACACTCAAGCAAAATGAGTGGTCGGTCATGTGTGGCCGAGTTACAAGATATTCTTGTTGAACTCCAGTGTATCGTTCCTAGAGTACACTAATCGGAAGGTGGTTCCATACCTTGTCATAGTTGGAAATCCATTATCCAATACGTGCTTGCGATTTTGATTGTGTACTATATATGTAGAACGTGAGATGAAAGCGTTTCTGCTAGTTGATATCTATTTGTACATAGACATTATTATAATATCAAAAGGTTTTTGATATAAAGATATTTTGGATTCTCATAAGGGAAAAACCCGTTCCGTTCTGCGGCGTGGTCTTATGAGATATCGTTTACTTGTTCATATACCTGTTTAAACTGTTTTACTCACACCAGTCCCATGACTGACCCGGAGTTTACTTTGTTGTTTTCCCTAAACTCTTGGGTGCCTAAATTTGTACGGGCAGTCAAGCAGTCGGGATTTTACAAATACACTTGGAGAGCTTGGAGCAGGAGGCTTCAGGATTCTATAGCTATAGTTATTTCCGCTGTTGTTGTAAGTGTTGTACTCTGATAAGTGCTATTGTATACATAACTGTTATATTTCAAAGTTATGTTATCTATTATATGTTATTCGTTCCGCTGTGAGGTTCGTGTTACTCTGATGTTGTGTTCTTCTTCTTCTTCTATTCTAAGTTTCTATCTTATCTATCCTCACCCTCTAATTTCTTTCATTAATTACCAGAATTTTTCGATGTTTTGGTTATCGACATCGAGCTTATGTCGATAACCAAAGTCGCTCAAAATCCGGGTCGTTACATAGCTAGTAGTTTTGGTTTTGCAGATTTATATTCACAGGATCCTGATTTACAGCTGGAACGATGCTCGGAAAGCTCTGTATCCGTGTATTACTTCTAGTTGTGTTTTGTATTGTTTTTCCGCTGCTATGTAATTTATTGTAATCTCTGATATTTATCGAATGTATAATATTCATTCATACTCTGTATATTCTTGTAATCTGATGGAATTGTTGTAATAAACAATGAAATGTTCTTCTGTTTGCGTTCTATTATGTCGTGTTCTCAAGATAATTCATGCTTTCCTTTACGGGGAAGTTACAGGTTACTACAGTTAAAAAGGTAATTTCGTTTTCAAAACGATTTCAACTTCATTTTCAAATTCAAATTTATATTGAAAAATTCAATCTTGATTTGAATTTGAAAATGAAGTTGAAATCGTTTTGAAAACGAATTTCATCCCAATTCTTCACAAATCATTTCTTATGATTTTACACCAATTATTGATATTTTTAATAATTTTATCAAAGCCCGTACAGTCGATTTCCATCAATGGCCATCGAACTGCACTTACAGCGACCTTTTCCAAATTTGATTTGGACATAATTCCAAATCCAACTGTTAGATTTCAAGTTTCTAATATTCATTGGAAAGCTCTTTTCGATACGAACCCAACGGTTTCGGTTTCAGGAGAATCCGACGGTCGGATCTCCCGTAATGTCCGTTCGAAGTCAATGGTCGAAATTCACGAACTGCAGCAGCGCGACGCGTTCTATTCGGGCCATTATATATATAATATATATATGTATTATATATATTTCGTTGATTTATTTTTTTAAACGAATTTTATAAATCGTTTTAAATTCGTTTTCAAAACAAATTCAACTTCATATTCAATTTCAAATCAAAATTGAATATTTCATATCATTACTATATAAATGATAATATTTTCAAAATGTTATATTTTGAAATCACTTCCTTTTCTATATTCATTATAAAACGAATATAATCGATATAAATATCGCTCATGTCAAAATGGCGCATCTCTAATCAACACGACTTAATATATTTAAATAAATTCGTTATTCTATTAACCAAATGAATATTTATTCCTTTCAACACATGAATCTATATTTTTTTCTTACTTACAATAAAAAGGTAAATTTTATTGTATAAATATTTTATTCAACACATGAATACACTTTTATAATATTCATTATTTCGTTCAATTAGGCTAAATGGTTCAACATATAATTAATTCAAACAATAATCAAAATTCCCAATACGTGAATTGGACTGGATTTGAATCGAAATTATCTTCGGAATATTTCGATGTTGGATTTCGTGATTATACAGATATTGTTATGGGAATTTGAAAGATATATTTTATATTGTTATTTCCAATACGATATTTGTTGGTTTCAGAATCTGATATTGAATATAAGCCGGTATATTTTCTATTCAGAGCCTTGTATTTAATATCAAATGTGATTTGGGTTTGTCGTGAATGGTGTCTTCATTAGCACTGTTCTTAAACCCAATAGAGAAAAAGATTAAATCCTTCTATTTAGATTTAATGAAGTGTACCAATTAAATAATATTTAATTGGAATTGAATTTGGATGTGATTTTGGGTTTATCGTGAACCGTGTTTTAGATGACATTGGTTCTTTAACCCAGTTAAAGACAGGATATTGATTTTTGAAAAGATTAAAACTAAGTGGAGTTTTAATGAATCTTTAATTAGATTGAAATGTGAATTGATAATTTAAATTATCAAATCTGAAAGGTGATCGAGAATGGAGTACCACCAGTTTTGCTCCAAAGCGATAGTTAAATCTTTAATTAGATTTGAACGTGAAATGGTAATTAACTTTACCGATAGCACCGTGGTGTTAGATAGGGAGTATTACCAGTTTTGCTCCATGGGATATATAGGTTGGGATTGGGAAATAAAATAAATAATTACTTCGGTGTGGTTCGCTAATCCCGACTAGTTTGGAAAACCATAATATGGTTTGAAATGATATCCAAAGGAAGATTAAAGAATAAATTTAGAAGAATTTATCTTGGATAAAATTATTGGTAACCTTTCCCTAAGAGTGTGAAAATTTGAATAAAAGAACATTCTGAATTGGAATGAGGCATTTGTTGTGTTTGTGTAACATTTGTTTATTATATACGTGGGTTATTCGGAAAGGCCGGGTTTCTACCCATTCTGAATAACCGATTCGGCGATAAGTCGAAGATAAAGACGGTGGTTGAAGACCGGAAGTCTTCACATCGTTTGGGTGATTACTGATGATCTTGATTGGTCTGTACACCCAAAATGAGGGAATCAGTTGGTGATCGTCCAGACGTACTTGGAGATCGATGGATATGCGAGGAAAGTGCCTCCGGTTTCGTTCAGACCCAGAACGAACATGTAAATGGACTATGTGTCTGACATTGGATTTTATTCCGTGTTGATTGATCACCATTAAATATACATCTGTTTGGTGGCAGAGAATTTATTCTCTTGCTTAACGCCCTTCTCTGAGACGTACGAGCTCAGAGGTTGTATATCGATGGACATCAGTCGCATGGAGTGAATTGCCAGTGTGGCACGCGTAAGTGGCAATTGATCAAGGCTTCTATCGAAAAGCAAAGCCTTGTGGTTGATGATCAACGCACAGCCTGTGTGGCATAGCTTTGTGTATAGCGTGAATTCGCGAGCCTCACACCTCGGTATGAGTCAAAAACGGGATAAGGACCCAAGGAGTGCACGACGTTTCTTTCTAGCTATGGGTGGTGTCAGTGCTTAAACTGGCTGACATTTATATACTTTTCACCTGTGTGGTTGTTGGATACGAGGCGCCTCGGATATAGGTCCTATAGGACCGGGAAACGTGTGTTTAGGAATTGCCAATCCTCAAAATTAAGAGAGGACTGACCTTGGAGGATCCAAGGGAACGCTGTGTGTGGTCCTGAGGCATTTGCTAGAGTGTCTCGAATCGGAGCTTGCCCCTTGCCTCGACTCATGACGAAAATCCAATTTCCAATACGTGATATTGCGGTTTTAATTGTAGAACTAGTATGGCGACATGATATATGGTACCCATGCCGTCTATGATTGATATTTTTGATTGAAATTGTTTTGACACTATACACTTATAATAGTATCAAATGATTTGTTTTTAAACGTATCAAGCATGTTTGGCTATTATAAGGGAAAACCCTATCCTCCAGCTTGCGTTGCATTGTGTGATGGGACCTGGGTCTTATAATAGCTTCATTTTTCCAAAAAGCATTGCGCTGTTTTGATATATGCACTAGTATTCTTGGGAGGAAACCCGTTCCGTGTTATACGGCGTGGTCCCTTGAATTACTCTCTTTTAAAATAAAGATTTATAACTGTTTTAGTTCTCATACCAGTCACATGACTGACCTGGAGTTTATTGTTTTAAACTAAACTCTGGGTGCCCTTATTTTGACACGGGCAGCTAGTAGTTTTGGTTTTGCAGATTTATATTCACAGGATCCTGATTTACAGCTGGAATGATGCTCGGAAAGCTTTGTATCCATGTATCACCTTCAGTTGTGTTTTGTATTGTTTTTCTTTTGCTATGTACTTTATTGTAATCTCTGATATTTTTCTGATGTATTTTATTCATTTATACTCTATATATTCTTGTATCTGATGGAATTGTTGTAATAAACAATGAAATGTTCTTCTGTCTGCGTTTTGATTGGTCTTGTCCTCAATTCAATCCGTGCTTTCCTCACCGGGGAAGTTCGGGTCGTGTCAGTTTGGTAAATCGTTTTAAATTCGTTTTCGAAATGATTTCAACTACAAATTCAACTTCAACTCAAAATTGAATTGAAATCGATTTGAAATGAAATCAAAACGAATTTATATTGAAAAATTCAATTTTGATTTGAAGTTGAATTTGTAGTTGACAACATTTCGAAAACGAATTTACGACAAATAGGTACATGTTTACCATAATTTACTGTTTTGTTTGGGTGATGATGATTTTGTGAGCCGATTGGCTAGCCGCTTGGCTTTTTCTTTTTCTTTTGGATTGAAGAAGGCCATAGGAGGCTATATGAAATATCCCGAAGTCCCTGGTGCAGGGAAGGTTATGGCGAAATTTTTCGAAAATTTAGGGTGTTAGCCAAATTTTTGAAAAATTTGAAAAGTTCTTAGAAACTGAAAAGTTGAAGAACTTAAGCCGTAGTGAAAATAATGAAAGTTGAGTTGATTTGTTAAACAACTTTCGGCTTCGTTCCTTTTCGGGGACGAAAAGTTTTAAGTGGGGGAGATTGTAATAACCCAGAAATCCGAGCCAATTTAAAATTTTTATTTTGGCAATTTTAGCGAATTTTGAGTATTTAAAATGAATTATTTTAAATAATATCGACGAAAAAATTTCTTTTGAATAAAATTCGAACGTATATATTTATATAGCTCGACGTTAGAATATAAATATTTATTTATAATTATAAAAAGAATTGAAAATGGAGCGGTAGTTCGATAATTCGATTTCAAATTTCAAATTTCAAATGAATGTACAGGATTCAAAATAAACCGGATTTTAGTTAAACCAAAAACATTAGAATCCAATTGAGAATATCTTTCCAACGAACCCGGAAAATTGAAATTTCATAGCGGGAATCAAAAGATATGTCCAGTTGAAATTTCAGAATAGTCGCTATGGAATTCTGGCCCTTAAAAATGGGAATTTTGCAAACGACCTCGGATTTCGACGAAACCACTTTTGTTGGATCCGTGATGTCTAGTTATTGCTAGATTCCAAAATTCATAATTTTTCGAATCAATATGTGAGCGTGGAAAAAGAAAACTCGTTTGACCAGTTTCAGTTGATTTTTATCGACTGGAAAATGGCCATTTTTCAAACGGTCTCAGAATTTGACGAAATTAGTTTTGTTAGGACCGTATCATCAATACGAAGCTAGAAAATATTTTTTGGGAATTTTTAAAGTCCGTATGTGGCCCCAGTAAATTGAAATGCGCGTTCAAAGTCAATATATAGATTTATATTTTGATTTTGACGAAAACTAATCGAAACGATCGAATCAGCTTACGATACATATCCCATAGTGTTCGGAATGGGGTTAATTAGTTATAGACGACAGTCGTTGGGCCTCAATTGGAGTTCGAATTAAAAGTCAACATTTTGGAGAATAAAATAATATATAATTTCCCTTAACTCCCTTACCCTCATTCCTCTCTCTTCCTTTACAGATCGAACCAAATCAAAGAAAAAAAATGAACGGAGGGCGCTCCTCGTCGCCCAGCCGCCACCGCCGCCCTCTCCGGCAGCACCTCCACACCCCCCCCCCCGCGCCTGCTTCTCCATCCCCTCCTCTGATCGATCGAACCCCAACACCCCAAATCCGATCCAAACCCTCGCCGCACCCCTGTGGGCCCGCCGCTGGCCATGGCGCCACCACTGCAAGCTCCGACCCACCCTCCCCTTGCTCCAACTCCCTCCGACGCAGCCCCATCCGCCTCCATCAACAAATGTGAGTTTTTAATTATTATTTTTATACTTTCTTGTTGTGTAATTAAATCAGTGATTAAAACATTGTTTTAAAAAGGTAATATATATATGTGTAAATAGATTAGTATTAAAAATATGATTTTTATTAATAAAAACATGATTTTTATTTATAAAGATATAAAGTTTATTTTATATGAACCATTATAAATATATAAACTTTATTTTATATGAACCATTATAAAAATAGGAACTTTATTTTATAAGTAGCGGTATATAAAATATAATCTTTATATACGAAGTAACGGTATAAAATATGATTTTTATATTATAGAAAGAATAAAAATATGATTTTCATATAGGTAGAGTATTAAAAATATGATTTTTAAGGTATAGAAAATCATATTAAAGATGTGATTTTAATATGAACAACGTGGATAAGACTACGTTGGAAGTGCGGGCAAGTCCAGACTGTTCTGAATTTCAGAAATTTCTATGGAGGAGTGAAACCCTCTGTGAGAACTTCTCACCTTTAGTTTAATTTTTCTAGTTAAAATATATACTAGGATGCAGACGGTGTTTAGCAGCACCCAACACCCGTCGTCCACAGACCATGGACGGCTTGTATGCTTGTTTGTTTGGTTTTGATGTGTAGTTGATTGTGTGATGTGAAATGAAATAAAATATTTATATAGTTAAAAATATTTTATAGTTGAAAAATAGAATTTTTAACGTGTATTTAAAATAAATATTTATAAACAAATCGAAGATTTGTTTATATACACTGATTTGATTGATATTGATTGGGATGATAAATTTTACACATCGCCCAACTGCACAAATAAAATCTGTGTTTGATTGTTTGAAACCCCACACGGGTATTGGGATGATATATGACATACACTAATCCCAATAATTAGTTGTATGTCGATCGATTGATTGACATACTGTTATGAGCGTTAAATATTTATATTTGATGCTTATACAGTGTAGAATGCACTTTGGACGATGGTTGATTATTTGTCGTTGTTGATATATACATGCGTTGTAGAAAATCCATATAATTAACATATATGGTAATTGATTGGGCCTCATTCCAGTTTTGAAAAAGAAATATTTGAAATAGAATATTTAAAAATAGAAATATATGAAGCCGTGTTGATTAGATTGACGCCATTTCGACGTGAACGATATTTATATCGATTTTATTCATCTTTAAATGAATATTGAAAAGTGATTTCAATAATCGAATATTTTAGAAAATGAATTCGAATGGAATATTTTAGAAAATAAAATCGAATTGAAATCGAATAGAAATGAATTCAAATTGAAATTGAATAGAATTGAATTCAAATTAATTTGAAAAGAATTGAAATTCGAATTAAACTGAATAGAATTGAAATTCGAATTAGATTGAAAAAGAATTGAAATCGTTTTGAATTGAATTTAAAACGTATTGAAATTGAACTGAAAATCGACTTGAATTGAAATCAATTTGAAATGAATTTAAAACGAATTTGTAAGGGAAAATTCAATTTCGATTTGAATTTGAAAAGGAAGTTGAAATTGTTTTGAAAACGAATTTAAAACGATTTATAAAATATGTTTTAAAAGGAAATCGACGAAGTATATATTATATATATAATATAATGGCCTGAATAGAAAGCACCGCGCCACGGCAGTTCGTGAATTTCGACCATTGACTTCGAACGTATATTACGGGAGATCCGACCATCGGATTCTCCTAAAACCGGAACCGTTGGGTTCGTATCGAAAAGAGCTTTCTAACGAACATTAGAGATTTGAAATCTAACGGTTGGATTTGGTATTATGTCCAATCAAATTTGGAAAAGTCGCTGTAAGTGCAATTCGATGGCCGTTGATGGAAATCGACTGTATGGGCCTTGCTAAAATTATAAAAAATAGTAATAATTTGTGTAAAATCATAAGAAATGATTTGTGAAGAATTGGGATGAAAAACTCCATATTTGAAAAGATAAAAATAGATTTTTATCGAAATGAAATAGTTTTGAACTAGAATAATAATTTATTTATTTTTAAAATAAATAAATTGAATTTGAAATGGTTTTAAAAGTAACCAGTATTTCCAATATTGAATTGGAATGGATTTGAATCGAAATTTTCTTTGGAATATTTCGATGTTGGATTTCGTGATGATACAGATATTGTTATGGGTATTTGAAAGATATATTAATATCGTTATTTCCAATACGATATTTGTTTGTCGTAGAATTTGATATTGAATATAAGCCGGTATATTTTTTATTCAGAGCCTTGTATTTAATATCAAATGGGATTTGGGTTTGTCGTGAATGGTGTCTTCATTAACACTGTTCTTAAACCCAGTTGAGAAAAAGATTAAATATTTTTATTTAGATTTAATGAAGTGTACCAATTAAATGGTATTTAATTGGAATTGAATTTGAATTGATTTTTGGGTTTATCGTGAACGGTGTTTTAAATAACACTTGTTCTTTAACCCGATAATGAATTGAATGCGATTTTGGGTTTATAGTGAACCGTGTTTTAAATGACATTGGTTCTTCAACCCAGTTAAAGATTAAAACTAAGTGGAGTTTTAATGAATCTTTAATTAGATTGAAAAGATCGAGAATGGAGTATCGCCAGTTTTACTCCAGGCGATAGTTAAATCTTTAATTTGATTTGAACGTGAAATGGTAATTGATTGTACCGATAACACCGTGGTGTTAGATATGAAGTATTACCAGTTTTACTTCATGGGATGAATAGGTGGGGATTGGGAAATAAAATAAATGATTACTCCGGTGTGGTTCGCCAATCCCGACTAGTTTGAATTGATATTCAAAGAAGATTAAAGAATAAATTTAAAGAATTTATCTTTGATAAAATTAATGGGAACCTTCCCCAAAGTATAAGAATATTTGAATAAAAGAATATTCTGAAATGGAATGAGGCGTATGTTGTGTTTTTGTAACACTTGTTATTATATACGCGAGTTATTCAGAAAGACCGGGTTTATCCCATTCTGAATAACTAATTCGACGTGGTGTCGAAGATGAAGACGGTGGTGGAAGACCGGAGGTCTTCACGTCGTTTGGATAATTATTGATGATCTTGATTGGGCCGTACACCCAAGAGGAGAGAATCAGTTGGTGATCGTCTAGACGTACTTGGAGAACGATGGATATGCGGGGTACTAGGTGCCTCCGGTTTCGTTCAGACCTAGAACGAACTTGTAAATGGACTATGTGTCTGACATTGGATTTCAGTCTGTGTGATTGATTTCTATTAAATATATATCTGTTTGGCGCGGAGAATTTATTCTCTTGCTTAACGCCCTTCTCTGAGACGTACGAGCTCAGGGGTTATATATTGATGGATATCAAATGCATGGAGTGAATTGCCTGTGTGGCATGCCTAAGTGGCAATAGATCGAGGCTTCTGTTGAAAAGCAAAGTCTTGTGGTTAATGATCAAAGCATCGCCTGTGTGGCATAGCTTTGTGTAACGTGAATTCGCGAGCCTCACACCCCGGTTGTGAACCACAAACGGGAGAGGACCTCAAGGAGGGAATGCGTTTCCTTCTAGCTAGAAGTGGCATCAGTGGTTTTACACGCCCTGACGAGTTTGACTTATGTGGTTGTTGCTGTTGCGAGGCGCCTCGGTTTGATCGGACGATCCGGGTCCGATGGAGTCATTCGTTGGCTCATTTACGCCCCCAAAGGGTGGGGAAACGTAGTGTTCAGGCATTTTAATCCACATCGGTGAACCGGCCCTGCCGATCCAAGGGTCACTCGAGCTCTGATCCTGAGGCTCGGGCTAGACAGTCTCGAATCGGTAGAGGACTATCTTTTGCCTCGGTTCACAGAAGGAAATCCAACTTCCAATACGTGACAATTGCGGTTTTGATTGTATACCTATATATGGCGACATAGTGGTATGGGGCATTCATGCCGCCTATGATTGATACTTATGATTGAAATTGTTTTTGGCACTATACACTTTTAGTACTATCAAAATAATCTGTTTTAAACGTATCAAGCATTCTTTGGCTATTATAAGGTAAAAACCCTATCCCCCGGCTTGCGTTGCATTGTGTGATTGGACCTGGGTTTTATAATAGCTTCATTTTTCTTTATTTAGCATTGCGCTGTTTGTTTTATGCACTGGTATTCTTAGGAGGAAACCCGTTCCATGTTATCCGGCGTGGTCCCTTGATATATCTAACTTTAAAATAAAGATTTATAACTGTTTTAGTTCTCACACCAGTCACATGACTGACCTGGTGTTTATTGTTTTAACCTAAACTCTGGGTGCCCTTATTTTGACACGGGCAGCTAGTAGTTTTGGTTTTGCAGATTTATATTCACAGGATCCTGATGTATAGCTGGAACGATATCCGGAATGCTTTGTATCCGTATATCTCTCTCAGTTGTGTGTTGTATTTTCCCCCTGCTATGTAATGTTTTGTAATCTCTGATATTTTCTGTGTAACATTTATTCATTTATACTCTGTATATTCTTGTATTCTGATGGAATGGTTGTAATATACAATGAAATGTTCTTCTGTCTGCGTTCTAATTTGTCGTGTTCTCAAAACAATCAGGCGTTTCGTACGGTCTTGGTCGGTTTAGCGACTGATTCGGATCAAGCGAAATTTCTTGTCGTTTCATGGAAACTGTGAAATTTTGGGCTTTGATTGGACGTCCGACACACTAAGGATTCAAAGGTGAGTGATTTTCTCACTCACGAATAACTAAATTATTTGCATGTTTATTAAATTAAATTATGGAATAAGTTGGTTGCATGGTTGTGTTTGCTTGATGGTGTGTTGCTTAAAATTAACATGCTAGTGTGTTAACATGCAAATCTAGGTTGATGATTAGTCATTTAATTAAATTTAAATTTCTAGTTGGATATTCTGATCCTTGTAAATCCTGAAAACAGTTTAATATTGATCAGCTGAATGGAAAGGTTGTGATGGATGTTTGGTTGAAATTTATTATTGAATTGAGATTGACACTGCTAATGCTCCGTATTCAGTATAGTGTATTTGCATGTTCATTATGATGATTAATCCCATTTACCCTTGATGTTGCGGGGATCGACTAAACCCGAGATTAATCGATTTAAATAAATTAAGAACACATAGTGAAATGATAAATCTCCGTGACCCTGATTTGGATTGAAATGATAGATCCATCCCTGAAATATCGAGAAATTAAATATAATATCACTTGGCCATAGGATAGAAAACTATATACGGACATCGGGTGGTTAAATGATTTTTTTTTATATTTGGGAAATTTTATTTGATAGAAATTTCATTTAAAAGAAATGTGCCGATACTCGATAAATCCATTTTTTTAAGGATCTGAACTTGGAATGTTTATTAAAAAGGGTTAAGGAAATTATCCCAAAACAAAGTGGAAATTCTTAAATTGGGATTTGAATATGATTTGGAATTATTCGAATTAATGGTGTGGATTTGAAGGTAATAAATTCTCATGGAATTTAATTTTTGAATAATGGAAATTGAGGGTATTCTGAGTTGTTTTAACCTAGTTTTGAATATAGATTTGAATTCTCGAAATCAAACAGTTGTTTTGAACGATGTTTGAAATGAGATATGGAAATTAAATGAACTCCATTGAGACTGGAGTATAGATTCAAGTATTTGAAATTCGGAAGAAAGGAACAATTACGGTTTAAAGGATTTTTTATTTTTATAAGATTATATATATATCCTGCTTGATTTTAAATAAACTATTCTTTTTCTTAAATTTATATATTAAAACCTTTAACGTATAAGCTATTTTATTATAAATCAGTTTCCCTTATATTTTATTACTTAAAATTATTTAGTAAACTTTTAATTTATGTATATAAATAGCGATTTAATTTATCTTATTTTATTCTAACTATTATATTCTATATATATTTTATACAAAGATTTTTCTTTATAAGCATCTATTTTCCTAATTATATTTTATGAATTGTAAATTTCTTCCGAATGGAAAGTGTTTGGATTAAAACCGTTGGTTCAATGGAGTTGGAATAAAGCTATTTGAATATGAATCGATTTTGAAATATTATATTATTATAATATATAGATATGAAATATATTCTAGTTTAGAATATAACCGGGTTTGGTATTTCCGACCACAAATTAATTTTTGAAATGATTATGATTTTGATATGAAATATATTCTAATCGAATATGAATCGATTTTGAAATATTATATGATTATAATATATGGATATGAAATATATTGGGTTTGGTATGATTACGATATGTTAATATGAAAATTATATTCTTTTTGAATATAAATTGGGTTCAAAACAAAACATGATATTTTGGATATAAAGCGAACCTTTGTGAAATGTAAAAGAACCGACCGATGTGGAAAATGTAAACGTTGGTTGTTAAAGAGGCCAGAGTCGACAAGTGACATACTCTCTGTCAGTGTCGATACCACTTTAACAACTGTGAACGTTATGACGTATCCAGAATGAAATATGATGACTTGAAGGCAATTTTGGATTGATGAAGATGAACGATGACGAAATAGCATTGACCTTCGGGTCATAATTAAAATGACTAAAACAGGAGCTATACCGTGACTAATTGAGGTAGCACCTTTGATCGGACACACTTCTCCGATGCTATTTCTATGACTATGATGATAAATTGGGCCCTTTTTGATATGGGAGTGTGCTCTGAGGTGGGCGGTAGTGGCTGCTATGCGTTACCACCGGTCCGGGAGTGCAGTTGGTAGAATCCTACCCTGGGCATTGCCTCGAGTGCCTTGTCATATTTATCCTTGTCGAGCATCGTACCTATGGAGTGCCCTCTGATGCCATCGGTTACGGTGGGTTTACGGTATTGTACAGACTACTGTATTATAAATGGTGTAAGGGTCAAAATGTAATCCTGCTTATGCTATTTTCATTATGTTTACTTTACTGAATAGACATTACAATAATAGCGTATTATACTATGTATGTATTAGTTTAACGGATCCTTGAGTGATGGAAAAATCCCATAACATCACTTGAGTTACTGTTCCCATGACACTCAGGTTAGTCATATTTTAATTTGACTAATACGAAAATGATTTAATGCTGATCCGAGTTTTATTTGTGTTTTCTTTTTATGCAATACGCTTGGGTCAGCAGAAGTTGCAGTTAGCGAAGATTTCAATAGCTTGGAGGATGAAGACGAGGATTTGATATACATATATCAATTATAAGTATGTATTCCCGCTGCATTTATTTCCACTGCTTATTAGGTACATCTATATGTAACTCTGATAATTATTAAATGTTATAATCAGTGTATACATTTCAACTGTTTTTAAACTGTTATTTGTTTATTATATGTTGTCCTTCCGCTGTGAGATTCTGTGATTGGTTTTTCTCTTCTTTCTTCCTTTTTCTTCTTTTCCCAATAACTACCTATATTTATGGTTTGTTTGGGTCAACATGTGTGGATTATTGTCGATTTGAACGATAAAAAATCCAGGTCGTTACAGCCAGGGCTGGTCCACTCTTACTTAGTGAATTGGTTATTCCTAAACAATACGTTTCCCAATCCCATGGGACCTGTCACAAGCTCAGTATGTTGACCGATCATATCCAAGACGCCTCGCTATCTACAATCTACATAAGTAAAATTTCTGGGGTCCATACCATGACATCACTCCTAGCTAGAAAGAAACGCATGTCCTCCCTACCATCCCTTATCCCATTTTTGACTCATACCGGGGGTGTGAGGCTCGCAAATTAATGCTATACACAAAGCTACGCTGTATTAAAGCCTTGCTTTGATCATCATCACAAAGCTCTTCTTTTCAACAAAAGCCTTGATCATTGCATCTTAGCATGCCACATTGTCAGCCCATACCATACCATTGATTTGCACAATTATATAACCTCTAAGCTCGTACGTCTCAAAGAATGGTATTTAGTATGAGAATAAATTCCCCGCCACCAAACATATATATATTTAGTAGAGATCAACAGATATAACACACAATATAATGTCAGACATACAATCCATTTACAAGCCCGTTTTAGGTCTGAACGAAACCGGAGGCACCTTATTCCTCGTCCCGTATGTCCAATACTGGAGAGAGGTCCCCATATATCCGGTCGATCTCCAAGTATGTTTGGACGACCACCACTTATTACCTTGTCTCGGGGATTCAGCCCAATCAAGACATCAGTAATCATCCATTCGATGTGAAGATCTCCAGTCTTCAACCACCATCTTCATCGCCGACTTTTAATCGTCCTAATAGTTATTCATAATGGTTCAACCCTGGTCATTTAGAATTATTGGCACATCTTTATAATCATGTTATAAGTACATAAAGATAGCACACATCTCATTCACATCTATAATTTTCTTTTATTCATATATTCTTGTAAATCATTTAAAAAGATTTTATAATATCTTTTCACAACTTAAACCAAATTAAGGTTTATCTACTAGTTGGGATTAACGAGCCTTACAAAAGTAATTATTCATTTTATTATCCCAATCCCAACATATTCATCTCATGGAGCAAAACTGGTGGTACTCCATTTTTAACACCCATCGTGTTATTGGTAAATTTAATTACCATTTAACGTTTCATATTTAATTAAAGATTAACTATCGCATGCAATAAAACTGGTGGTACTCCATCTCGATCATTGCTCTAATTCGGTAAATCTAATTACCTCTTTTTATGTTTCAATCTAGTTAAATATTCATTAAAACTGTAATTCAGTTTTAATCTCAAAAATCATTACTTAATGATCATTCAACTTTAGAAAATTTATCCTTTCCTTACTTGGGTTAAAGAATAAATGTCATTTAAAACATTGCTCACAATAAACCCAAAATCAACTTCCATTAATATGGAATCATCACGGAAATCTGAACAATTTATAATTGATATAAATTTCCATATCAGACTAATACTATACGTGGAATAACGGCGAAGCCTTTTAAATTCCATAAATAGTAAAGGCCTTTCTTTATAGAAGTTCATTTCGATTATTATTAACTCGAATTCCATTCAATTCCAATTTAATAAAATAGATTGGAAAACTTCCTTAAATCTTAAATAAAAGATTTATTCCTTTCATAACTGGGTTAAAGAACGGTATTTTTTCAGATACCATTCACAACGAACCCAAAATCTAATTTGATATTACATATAAGATCTTAAATGGTAATCACGTCGACTTACATCCAATACCAGATTCTGAAACTAACAGATATCGTTTTGGAATAACGATATCAATATCTTCCAAATTCCTTAATAATATCCGTATAATCATGGAATCCAACATCGAAGATATTTGAGGATAATTTCCATTCAAATCTATTCCAATATATATATATATATATATATATATATATATATATATATATATATATACATTGGGAACTCTGGTTGTATTAAAAAACCTTTACCATCCAATTTACTAATTCTAAAAATCATTAGGTTATTGTTCTAGTTGTTAACTGTTTCAGTCGGATAAAACTATATTTTATCTTTTCACATATGGAATATTTCATCCATGATCTTTCCAAATCATTTATTATATTTTAAAATAATTTATTTATATTTTTATTAACTTTATTAAGGCCCTTATAGTCGGTTTCCAATAACGGCCAACGAACTGCATCCATAACGACCTTTTCCAAAATTGATTTGGACATATTTTAAAATCCAAATATTCAAATTTGAACTCCTTATATTTATCGGAAAGATCTTTTCAATGCGAACCCAACGGTTCCAATTTTAGGAGAATCTGACGGTCGGATCTCCCGTTATGTCAATTCGAAGTTAATGGCCGAAATTCGCGAACGGTCGCTGCGCGAAACGTTCTATTCAAACCATTTAATTCTATATAATATATTTCGTCGATTTCTATTTTAAATGTATTTTATAAAAATGTTCATAAATTCTTTTGAAAACGATTTCAAGTTCTATTTCAATTTTAAATTAAACTCGAACATCCCATTTTATTATAATTTCAAAATGATAATCTTTTCAAAATGTCAGATTTTGAAATTCAGTCTTCTCAATATTCATTATAAAATGAATAAAATTGATATAAAAATCTGTTTGAGTTAAAATAGCATTATATACTTAACTAGGCTTCATATTTTTATATTTTCGTGTGCATCCAAAATCGGACATCAAAATCAAATTTCTAATCTTCATTAAATATTATATTATAAAAATATTCATATTTATTCCACACTTGAATAATATTCAACCTATATCAATATAAATAAATTTATGTGGATTACATTCATCATATACATCCAACAATAGTTGTAAACAACTATCAACATCCAAAATGACATCCAGATTGCATTTTATTTTCATATAAGCTTCAATTAAATAATTGACACGTATATAAATCTGTCAATCAACCGATTAACCACAATTTCCCACAAGGGAGATGTGTGAGTCAAATATAATCTCAAGATCCATGTGGGGTTTTTAACCAACAATAATAAATTTAAATCAATCACTAGTTAATAAATTTAACCAATTCTAATTCAGTTTGAATTACTTTTCTAACTAAACAATTTTCACTGTTCAAATTATAAATGGATATTTATATCCAATTTCAACTACCACATCATTAACATTATCCCAATATGTTAAATATTACAATATCACAATCACATCATAATACCAAAAATCAACAAATCATCCGTGCGTCTGCAAACAACTTGTAACAACTCGAAAAATCTGAGCCAATTTAATTTTTTTAATTTGGCTATTTTAGTGAATTTTAGATATTTAAAATAAATTACTTTAAATAATAACGACGAAAAGTATGTGTGAATCGATGTTTGAAAATAAATATAATTATTTTAAATTATAAACAAGGCCTGAAATGGCGCGGCAGTTTCAAAATTCAAATTCAAACTTTGACTGATTGTACCCGGTGCAAAATAAAATGGATTTTAGTGAAACCAAAAATATTTAAATCTGTTAGTGAATATCTTTCTAACGAATCTGAAAAATTGAAGTTTCGTAGCGGGAATCAAAAGTTATGGCCAAATGGATTTTCAGAAAGGCCGCTATAGAGAATATATAACCCTTGAAAATAGACATTTTGCAAACGACCTCAGAATTCGACGAAACCACTTTTGTTGGATCTGGGATGTCAAATTATTGCTAGGTTTCAAATTTCATAATTTTTGAAGTTAGTATGTGAGCGTGGCAAAGGAAAACGTGTTTGGTCGATTTTTATTAAATTGGATCGACCAGAAAAGGGCCATTTTTCAAACGGTCTCAGAATTCGATGAAACTAGTTTTGTTGGGACCGTATTGTCAAAACTTAGCTAGATTTATTTTTCTGGAATTTTTGGGATCAGTATGTGGCCCCGACAAATTGAAATGTACGTTCAAATCAAATATTGAATGTTTTATATTTTAGTTTGAAGAGAAACTGACTCAAATAGTCGAATGGGCCTACGAAACATATGCCATTGTGTTCGGAAGGGTATTTAGCTAGGGATGACAGTCGTTGGGTTTGGATTGGAGTCCGTGTGTGGAAGGAGGTATTTTTGAAATTATAAAACCATGGGCCAATCAGAAAATTTACAAAAAAAATAAAAAAAGGGAAACCCGCTTCTTCTCTCTCCCCGACCCGCGATAAATGGCGGCTTCTGGTCCTTCCTTCCCTCCTCTTTATCTCTCGATTTACTCAATAAAATCCAACGTCGTAGTTGAAGCTTTTGTAGCGCTCCTCGTGAGCTTTGAATCCATGTCGACCTCGCCTTCAACCGCTCAGTATTTCTCGAGTTAGAGACCTCGAAAGTCACGCCATTGTAAGTGCCGCCAGTGCTACGATCTGCCACCGAGTTCGACCGCTCCACCCCCCGTTCCGGCGACTCTCGACCCTCTTCCAGGTGGCGCAAGCTGATCGGGTCCAAACTTCACGGTTGTCGAGAAAAATCAAAACCTAGTTGGGAACCAAATCAGAAAGGTATGGCTGTTTTAATTTTAAACTGATTATAGCACTTTAAAGCGCTACGGTTTATGATTTTGCAATAAAAATCATATCTTTTTCCTATGTTGATGAAATCTAGTGAAACAAGAGACAGTGGACTCGTGTGGACGTCTTCTACTTTCTAGAAGAGACCGGATATTTTTCCGAGCCTTCTGCAATTTTTGGTGGAGTGGAACCCAATGTGAGATTTCTGAATTATAAACGATATGGAAAACAACGATGTATAAATTATATAGTCGAAGTATGAGTTATATAAGCGTTGTACACCTCATGTATAAGCGTTGTATAAGTTGTATGTTCGATGTATAAGTAATATATGCGTTGTATAAATGATATATGCGTTGAAATAAATTGAAATGAAATCAAAATATAGTTATATACGTATATATATATATATATATATATATATATATATATATATACTCCCCCCGTCCACATATCATGGACGATATATATTGGTTGTGATGTTGTTTGGATTATTGGTTGGTGTGAAATTTGGTGAATATCATGAATGGTTGATTTGAAATGATTGATTGTGATTGAAATCCCAATAGGATTAGTATATGGGAAAATTCGTCTGCGTACGAACTAGATATTGAAAATCCCCATTGTCAAAAACCGCGAGGTTTTAAGGTAGAGCGAGGAGCCGTACTAGGGATGGTGCCGGTTTTAACTACCCTGCCGTTATGCTGCCTAAATTTTCAATAATATTCATGTGTTAGAATTATTTTCATGTGTTGAAACTATATTCATGTGTTGAATAGAAATTCATGTGTTGAATAGAAATTCATATGTTGAATGAAGTTCATGTGTTGAATAAATTCTTTGAAATATAAAAATAACATTTTTATTATATATATAGACTATATAAAATATTATTATTTTAAATAAATTGTTTTAACACCAAAAATAACATTTTTTCCTTATATATAAACTATATAAAATAATCGTGTTTTGAAATAAATTGTTTTACATTAAAAATAACATTTTTACCATATATATAAACTATATAAAATAACCGTGTTTTGAAATGAATTGTTTTACAATAAAAATCACATTTTTATTATATATATGAACTATAGAAAAATTCATGTGTTGAATAAAGGACTAGAATGGTAAAAATCATATTTTTATCGTATGTGTGAAGTCGAAAACATTCATGTGTTGAATATATATAGATTGAACAATAAAATCAACATTTTATTGGGAATATGAAGTGTTAAAAATGGTGTTGTGTTGAAATAAATATCTGTTGGATAAAAATATCATTTTTATCAAATATATGAAGTGAATATGGTTTTGAAATCGAAGAATGAATTATATTTTTATATATATAAATATAAATAAAATAAATCGAATAACGAAGCTGCAGTTCGTGTTTTGAAACCGTAATTTCAAACGATTATTGCGGGAGATTCGACATAGGATTTTCCTGAAACCGAAACCGTTGGGTTTGCTTTGGAAATATCTTTCCAACGACACCCACATTGTGAAGATCCAACGGTTGGATTGTCTGGAATGTATAATTCAAATATGAAGAAAAACAGCGCCAGAATCGATTATATTTATATATATATATATAAATATAATTAAAATAAAACGAGTAACGACGCTGTAGTTCTCATTTTGAAATCGAAACTTCAAACGAGTGTACCGGGAGATCCGACCGTCGGATTTTCCCAAAACTGAAACCGTTGGATTCATTTTGAAAAGGTCTTTCTAATGATATAAAATTTGTGAAGATCCAACGGTTAGATTTTCAGATATGTGTAAATCAAATCTGAAGAAAAACAGCGCCACGGCCGCGTTATGGCCTGAAGCGCCATTTGAATGAATTGGCTATTTTTAAATGAATAAAAATAGCGATAAATCGTTATAAAATATTATAAACAATATGGAATGGAAAATAAACCAAATTTACCCGGTTTATTAGATATTTGATGGTTGAATGTGTTTGGCGTGAAAATTACATTTAAAAACAGAACTATTGATGTCGAATAATTTAACCATTGAAATGAATTGATTTAAATTCTAAATATACTTGAATTATTTTAAAAGGCCGAGTTAAATCTCATTTCAAATAATTGATCGGCGATAAGAAGCCGATGATGAAGACGGTGGTTGAAGACCGGAGATCTTCACCTCGGTTGGATGATTACTGATGTCTTGATTGAGAGGCATCCCAGAATATAGATAATAAGTGGTGATCGTCCAGACGTACTTGGAGATCGATGGATATGCGAGGTATATGGTGCCTCGGGTTTCGTTCAGACCCAGAACGAACTTGTAAATAGACTGTGTGTCTGACATTGGATTTTGTTCTGTGCTGATTAATCCCTATTAAATATATATCTGTTTGGTGGCGGAGAATTTATTCTCTTGCTTAACGCCCTTCTCTGAGACGTCCGAGCTCAGAAGTTATATATCGATAGAAATCAGTCGCATAGAGTGAATTTCCTGTGTGGCATGCCTAAGTGACAGATGATCAAGGCTTCTGTTGAAAAGCAAAGTCCTGTGGTTGATGATCAAAGCACGGCCTGTGTGGCATAGCTTTGTGTATAACGTTGATTCGCGAGCCTCACACCCCGGTATGAACCAGAAACGGGACAGGACCTCAGGGAGGACATGCGTTTCCTTCTAGCTAGGGTGGTGTCAGTGACCTACCATCCCTGACATTTATATTATTTTCACTCGTGTACCTGTTGCTGTTGCGAGGTGCCTCGGATATATCGGTGACTATGTGGAGCCGATGGAGTCATATGACTCATTTACGCTCCAAAGGGCAGGGAAACGCTGTGTTCAGGCATTTTAATCCACATCGGGGGACCGGCCGTGTCGCTCCAAGGGTCACTCGAGCTCTGATCCTGAGACTCGGGTTAGATAGTCTCAAATTCGGTAAGGACTATCTTTTGCCTTGGTTCATGATGGAAATCAAATTCCCAAATACGACACCGTTCGGTTTTGATTGTATACCTATATATGGCGACATGATATATGGTACCCATGCCGTCTATGATTGATATTTATGATTGAAGTTGTTTTTGAAACATATAAACACTAGTAATAATATCAAATGATTTGTTTTGCTCGTATCAAGCATATTTTGGCCATTATAAGGTAAAACTCTATCCTCCGGTTTGCGTTGCATTGTGTGATGGGAACTGAGTCTTATAATGGCTTCATTTTTATAAAAAGCATTGCGATGTTTAAAAGATTTACTTGTTTTAAAGCACTGGCAATCCAATGGAGTAAACCCGTTCCGCGAAAGTGGCGTGGTCCTGTGATTGGCCATATTGTAAAATATGTTAAGTAGGTTTCTTATACCAGTCCCATGACTGACTCGTAGTTTGTTTCACTTGCAAACTCGAGTGCCCCTATTTCTACACGGGCAGCCTTGTATTCAGGTTTTAGCAGGCTCTTTTTGGATAGCTGGAGCTGAAGATGGATTCTATCATTTATCTCTTTTTATGCTGTTCAGCTCCTATTGTACATATTTTGTTTTTTTTCCGCAGTACACATTTATGTATAGCTAAACTGTATTTTGTACTAAGTATGATCATGTATACTCTGTAACTATGATGATTATGTTTATCCAGTGTATTATTTGTACATTATCTGGTGTATTTAATTATTTCTGTTCTGCTGTATCTGTTTACGTGTTATATTCCAAAGATTACCCTTGCCACCTTAGTACGGGGTTTAGGGGTCGTCACAATGTGGTATCAGAGCTTTGGTTAAGCTTAGTTCTGGAATATAACATATTAACGAATTCGTCAGAAATAGAACTAGTAGTGTTCTAGGATGAATAACTCATTACATATAGGATCAGTAATATCCTGGTTTGAGTATAGCAGAATGAAATACACCCGATTGACACATTTACATTCAAGTATATGTTTCTATGTTTTATAATATCTTTTCTGTTGAACTGACACTTGGTCTGCTATTTGCAGAAGTACTAGAAAATGAGTGTCAGAAACAGAAGAAGGGATACCGAACCAGATATTGAGGCTCTAGTAAAGAGGTATCGAAATTTAGGTGGATTACCATTCTTGGGCAAGGAATTCGTTATGGAAACACAAGCTTGGATTCGTTCCGCTGAGAAAATCTTTGAAGGTTTAAAGCTGAGAGATGACCAAAAAAGATTACTGGCATATTGGGCACTCAAAGAAGAAGCTTTATTCTGGTGGGATTCGATTATTAAGGATAATCCAGAAGGTAATATTACCTGGGATAGATTTAAAGATATGTTCCTAGAAAAATTTACTCCTTCAGAAGCAACTGAGCGGTTAGGAGATGAATTCTGTTATCTGATACAAGGGGATATGACCATTCCAGAATATCACAAGAAATTCAATGAACTTTCTCACTTTGCCCCGCATCTAATTCAAAATCCGAAGAGGAAGAATCTGAGGTTTATTAACGGGCTTCAAAGAAAGTACCAAAGTAGAGTAATTGGGCATGTGAAGCTTCCTTTTTCTGAAATGATATACATGGCTTATCAGTATGAAGATCTCCATAAGAAAGGTCATTTTAACGATACAGAGGAAGTCAGTTCTAGTAACAAAGGGGAGTCTGAGACTGATAGTCCTGAGGCCAGTACGATGTTTGAGGTCAGTGAGAAGCCCAAAGCCAAGAGGAAAAGGGTTAAATCTGGGAAAGAACCCATAACGACGGCCACCTGCTCTAACTGCAATAAGCAAGGGCATTTGACCAGGAATTGTAAATCCTCGAAGAAACGAAAGAAGGATGAATCTAAATCCGGTAAGAAGTTTCAAGAGAATAGAAAATGCGATGGATGTCATCAGACTGGTCATCTTTTAAAGGCCTGACCGCTATTCAAAAAACCTGAAGTAGTACATGTAAATGAAGTGGCAGAAGTGCCTGCATCTTCATCTGGTTAGGAAAGGTCTGATGTTTTGGAAGGCACGCTTAATGTCAAAAATATTCCAGTTAATGTACTGTTTGATGTAGGCGCGTCACGAAGCTTTATTGCAAAGAATGCAGTTAAGAAGTTGGATTTGAAAAAGCTCAAAGAACCCATCACTGTCCATAATCCAGTTGGGGTTCCCTCAATCTTAGTTGGGTTTGTGGGGTGCCTGTCTCTTTTTTCCTGTTATAAGTTCCCTACCATCTCTATCGTCATGAATTTTATTGAATTTGATCTTATTTTGGGATTGGATTGGTTAACCAAATACGAAGCTGAGGTTAAATGTGCCAAGAGATTAAGGCAAAGGCTCAATTAGGGAACTATATAACCATACCATGCGAAGGTCCGAATTCTGATAGAAAAGACTTTTGGTCAGCTCTTGATGTTTCTCCTGCTCAAATAGAAAATATCCCTGTAGTCATAGAGAATATTCCAGACCTCATAAAAGATATTCCTGTCATCAAGAATTATGTCGACGTGTTCGAAGAAGTTGTTAGCTTACCACCGAAGAGAGAAATTGATTTCAAGGTCGCTTTAATTCCGAATGCAAGGCCAGTGTGCATGCTATTCGGAGAATGACTCTAAAGGAGAAAGAAGAATTAGATAATCAAACTCGACAACTTGTATGGAAGGGTTTGACCAGGCCTAGTTTCTCTGATTGGGGAGCAGCAGTGGTGTTTGTCCCAAAGTCAGACGGTGCTCTTCGACTATGTGTGGATTATCGTGACTTGAACAAGAAGGCATTAAAGAACAAATATCCATTGCCGCGGATTAATAATTTGCTGGATCGATTGAATGGCATGCAAGTGTTTTCACGAATGGACCTAGCTACAGGTTTCCATCAGCTTCGTATCGCCGAAGAGTGTGCTCCAATGACAGCATTCAGAGGTCCCGATTTGTTCTATGAGTGGTTAGTAATGCCGTTCGACTTATGTAACGCTCCTGCCTATTTTGTGGATTTAATGAATCAAGTATTCCGCGATATCTTAAATAAATTTGTTTTGGTTTTCATTTATGACATATTAATCTTCTCTAAGTCAGAGAGCGAGCACGTGAAACATTTGGAACAAGTGTTAGAAATTCTCAGAAAGAATGTCTTGAAGGCCAAACTTTCCAAATGTATATTCTGGCAAGAAGAAGTCAAGTGTCTTGGCCACATTGTATCAAAAGAAGGAATTTCTGTGGATCCCGGTAAAATCACCGCTATTCAAAATTGGAAGCAGCCTAGTACTCCCACAGAAGTCCGAAGTTTTCTTGGATTGGTTAGTTATTATCGGAAGTTCATTAAATATTTTTCGAAGATATCTAGTTCCTTAACAAAGCTTACAAATAAGCATGCAAAATTCAAGTGGACTCCCGAATGTGAGGAGGCTTTTCAGAAGCTAAAATTAAGATTAACAACTGCTCCAGTGTTAACGATTATCGATGGCAATCAAGACTTGAAAGTCTGGACATATGCCTCTAGAGAAGGCCTTGGTGCAGTATTAATGCAAAGAGGTCAAGTGGTTGCTTATGCTAGCCGTCAGCTGAAGCCGCATGAGAAAAATTACGTTACTCATGATCTTGAGTTGTTAGCCATTGTATTTGCTTTAAAAATCCGGAGGCACTATCTTTTGGGTGAGGAATTCGAACTGTATACAGATCATCAGTCGTTAAAGTATCTGTTCACCCAGAAAGACTTGAATCTGAGGCAGTAACGTTGGCTAGAGTTTCTTGCAGCATACGATTTTGAGATTTTGTACACTCCAGGGAAAGCCAATGTTGTGGCCGATGTGCTAACTAGAAAGAATGTAATGATCGCCAGTTTTATTATTACGACTTCATTGATGGATAAAATACCTGCTCTTTAGAAGGACGATCACTTTATTCAGAGGATCAGAGAAAGAATACAGTAAGGCGAACCCTTGAGTTTCCAGATTGATAACCAAGGGGTTCTAAGGCTAAAGGGTCGAATTTGTGTTCCTAACATTTCTGAGCTCCGGAAGGAAGTGCTGGATGAACGACACAAGTCAAAATTTAGTATCCATCCAGGAGTGAGCAAAATGTATAATGATATTAAGCGTACATTCTGGTGGAGGTCGATGAAGAGAGACATTTCCTTATATGTTAGCAGGTGCTCTACTTGCCAACTAGTCAAAAGCGACCAACAGAAACTTACCGGATTGTTGCAACCGCTGGACATTCTAGGTTGGAAGTGGGAACATATTTCCATGGACTTCATAGATGGTTTGCCCATAACCAAGAAAGGAAATGACAGTATTTGGGTGATCGTAGATCGCTTCACGAAGACCGCCCATTTTATACCTGTCAGATCCAATAGAACTGCCCAAAGTCTAGCACAGATTTATTTCAAAGAAATTGTTAGGTTACATGGAGTGCCAATCAGTATAGTTAGTGATAGAGATCCAATATTTACTAGCAAATTCTGGGAGGCATTTCAAGTAGAACTGGGAACGAAGCTGAATCTGAGCACCGCCTATCATCCTTAGACAGATGGTCAGACTGAGAGGGTGAATCGTATACTAGAAGATTTGTTGCGGGCTTGTGTTCTTGATTTTGGTGGATCATGGGAAGACCATTTGCATCTGGCAGAGTTCTCACACAACAACAGCTACCAAGCGAGCCTGATATTGTCACCATTCGAAGCATTGTATGGTAGACCATGCCGATCTCCTGCTTGTTGGGTAGAACCTGGTAATAGGCTTGTATTGGGACCAGATATGATTCGCGAAGCTGTGGATAAAGTCAATTTCATTAAGAAATGATTGCTAGCAGCTCAAAGCCGACAAAAGAGCTATGACGGCTCGTGAAGGAGGGATTTAGCATTTGCTGTTGGTGACTATGTGTATCTAAGGGTTTCTCCGATGAGAGGAGTAATTCAATTTGGCAAAATTGGGAAGTTGGCGACCAGATTTATTGGTCCATTCCCTGTACTTGAACGGATTGGAACTCTCGCTTATAGAGTTCAATTGCCTGATTGGTTGCCTGGAGTGCATGATGTATTTCATGTATCTCAACTTCGAAAGCATGTTCATGATCCAGACTTGATCATGGAAGAAGCAACGTAATGGGATATAGAAATTACTCTAGAATTGGTTGTGAGAAGAGAGCCGCTAAAGATTATTGGCAAAGAAACCAAAGAACTGAGGAACAAGAAGGTTCACTTAGTCAAAGTGCAATGGAGTGGAGATCCGCGAGATTGTACTTGGGAAACTGAGGAAAGCATTGAGAAAGCCTATCCTAAGTGCAGGGTGGATATCCCTGATTGACTCTCGTGCAAGGTACATTTACCATATTTTGAAATTTCCATTATGTTCTCTACTTTACTGTTGTTTTCTTTTCATGGATGTATAAATTTTTAATTATATAGTCTGAATGATTTTAAAAGAGTATATGAATTAATTAGTATATTTTTTAAAGTTAACAAACAAATTGATTGCTAGTTGTGTTGTTTGATTTTTGGTTGATTAATTAGAATTTTGAACCATTTAGCCAAATTGAACAAATATTGAACTGAATTGAAAATAGATAGAAATATATACATGTGCATTATATATGTGTGAACAGGTTATGGATAAACAACTAAGCAGAGGAATAAAATTGTTTGCCCGACAAATAGGTACATGTTTATTGTATTTCTTGGGATTTGATGAGCCGATTGGCTTTTTCTTTTTCTTTTGGATTGGTGAGGGCCATGGGAGGCTATTTGAAATATCCCGAAGTTCCCCGTACAACGGAGGTTATGGCGAAATTTTTCGAAAATTTAGTGTGTTAGTCAAATTTCTGAAGAATTTGAAAATTCTTAGAAACTGAAAAGTTGGAGAATGGAAGCCAGAAGGAAAGTTGAGTTGGTTAACTAAACAACTTTCGACTTCGTTCCTTTTCGAGGACGAAAAGTTTTAAGCGGGGAAGATTGTAAAAACCCGGAAAATCTGAGCCAATTTAAAAATTTTAATTTGGCTATTTTAGTGAATTTTAGATATTTAAAATAAATTATTTTAAATAATAACGACGAAAAGTATGTGTGAATCGATGTTTGAAAATAAATATAATTATTTTAAATTATAAACAAGGCCTGAAATGGCGCGGCAGTTTCAAAATTCGAATTCAAACTTTGACTGACTATACCGGGTGCAAAATAAAACGGATTTTAGTGAAACAAAAAATATTTAAATCTGTTAGCGAATATCTTTCTAACGAATCTGAAAAATTGAAGTTTTGTAGCGGGAATCAAAAGTTATGGCCAAATGAATTTTCAGAAAGGTCGCTATAGAGAATATATAACCCTTGAAAATAGAAATTTTGCAAACGACCTCAGAATTCGACGAAACCACTTTTGTTGGATCTGGAATGTCAAATTATTTCTAGGTTTCAAATTTTATAATTTTTGAAATTAGTATGTGAGCGTGGCAAAGGAAAATGTGTTTGGTCGATTTCTATTAAATTGGATCGACCAGAAAAGGGCCATTTTTCAAACGGTCTCAGAATTCGACGAAACTAGTTTTGTTGGGACCGTATCATCAAAACATAGTTAGATTTATTTTTCTGGAATTTTTGGGATAGTATGTGGCCCCGGCAAATTGAAATGTACGTTCAAATCAAATATTGAATGTTTTATATCTTAATTTGAAGAGAAACAGACTCAAACAGTCGAATGGGCCTACAAAACGTATCCCATTGTGTTCGGAATGGGGGTATTTAGCTTGGGACGACAATCGTTGTGTTTGGATTGGAGTCCGTGTGTGGAAGGAGGTATTTTTGAAATTATAAAACCACGGGCCAATCAGAAAATTTATAAAAAAATAAAAAAAGGGAAACCCGCTTCTTCTTTCTCCCCGACTTACGATAAACGGCGGCTGCTGCTCCTTCCTTCCCTCCTCTTTATCTCTCGATTTACTCAATAAAATCCAACGCCATAGTTGAAGCTTTTGTAGTGCTCCTCGTGAGCTTTGAATCCATGTCGACCTCGCCTTCAACCGCTCAGTATTTCTCGAGTTAGAGACCTCGAAAGTCGCGCCCTTGTAAGCACCGCCAGAGCTCCGATCTTCCACCGAGTTCGACCGCTCCACCCCCCATTCTGGCGCCTCTCGACCCTCTTCCAGGTGGCGCAAGCTGATCGGGTCCAAACTTCACGGTTGTCGAGAAAAATCGAAACCTAGTTGGGAACCAAATCAGAAATGTACGGTTGTTTTAATTTTAAACTGATTATAGCAATTTAAAGCGCTACGGTTTATGATTTTGCAATAAAAATCATATCTTTTTCGTATGTTGATGAAATCCAGTGAAACAAGAGACAGTGGACTCGTGTGGACGTCTTCTACATTCTAGAAGAGACCAGATATTTTTCTGAGCCTTATGCAATTTTTGGTGGAGTGGAACCCAGTGTGAGATTTCTGAATTATAAACGATATGGAAAACAACGATGTATAAATTATAAAGTCGAAGTATGAGTTATATAAGCATTGTACACCTCATGTATAAGCGTTGTATAAGTTGTATGTTCGATGTATAAGTTATATATGTGTTGTAAAAATGATATATGCGTTGAAATAAATTGAAATGAAATCGAAATATAGTTATATACATATATCTATATATATATACTCCCCTCGTCCACAGACCATGAACGATATATATTGGTTGTGATGTTGTTTGGATTATTGGTTGGTGTGAAATTTGGTGAATATCATGAATGGTTGATTTGAAAAGATTGATTGTGATTGAAATCCCAATAGGATTAATATATGGGAAAATTCGTCTGCATACGAACTTGATATTGAAAATCCCCATTGTCAAAAACCGCGAGGTTTTAAGGTAGAGCGAGGAGCCGTACTAGGGACGGTGCCGGTTTTAACTACCCTGCCGTTATGCTGTCGAAATTTTCAATAATATTCATGTGTTAGAAATATTTTCATGTGTTGAAACTATATTCATGTGTTGAATAGAAATTTATGTGTTGAATAGAAATTCATGTGTTGAATGAAGTTCATGTGTTGAATAAATTCTTTGAAAGATAAAAATAACATATTTATTATATATATAGACTATATAAAATATTAGTATTTTAAATAAATTGTTTTAACACCAAAAATAACATTTTTTCCTTATATATAAACTATATAAAATAATCGTGTTTTGAAATAAATTGTTTTACATTAAAAATAACATTTTTACCATATATATAAACTATATAAAATAACCGTGTTTTGAAATGAATTGTTTTACAATAAAAATCACATTTTTATTATATATATGAACTATAGAAAAATTCATGTGTTGAATAAAGGACTAGAACGATAAAAATCATATTTTTATCATATGTGTGAAGTCGAAAACATTCATGTGTTGAATATATATAGATTGAACAATAAAATCTACATTTTATTGGGAATATGAAGTGTTAAAAATGCTGATGTGTTGAAATAAATATCTGTTGGATAAAAATATCATTTTTATCAAATATATGAAGTGAATATGGTTTTGAAATCGAAGAATGAATTATATATATATATATATATATATATATAAATATAAATAAAATAATTCGAATAACGAAGCTGTAGTTCGTGTTTTGAAACCGTGATTTCAAACAATTATTGCGGGAGATCCGACCATCGGATTTTCTCGAAACCGAAACCGTTGGGTTCGCTTTGGAAACATCTTTCCAACGACACCCACTTTGTGAAGATCCAACGGTTGGATTTTCTGGAATGTTTAATTCAAATCTAAAGAAAAACAGCGTCAAAATTGATTATATTTATATATATATAAAAATATAATTAAAATAAATCGAATAACGACGCTGCAGTTCGTATTTTGAAAACGAAACTTCAAACGAGTGTACCGGGAGATCCAAAAGTCGGATTTTCCCAAAACTGAAACCGTTGGATTCATTTTGAAAATATCTTTCTAATGATATAAAATTTGTGAAGATCCAACGGTTAGATTTTCAGATATGTGTAAATCAAATCTGAAGAAAAACAGCGCCACGGCCGCGTTATGGCCTGATGCGCCATTTGAATGAATTGGCTATTTTTAAATGAGTAAAAATAGCGAAAAATCGTTATAAAATATTATAAACGATATGGAATGGAAAATAAACCGAATTTACCCGGTTTATTAGATATTTGATGGTTGAATGTGTTTGGCGTGAAAATTACATTTAAAAAAAGAACTATTGATGTCGAATAATTTAACCATTAAAATGAATTGATTTAAATTCTAAATATACGTGAATTATTTGAAAAGGCCGAGTTAGATCTCAGTTCAAATAATTGATCGGCAATAAGAAGTCGATGATGAAGAGAGTGGTTGAAGACCGGAGATCTTCACCTCGGTTGGATGATTACTGATGTCTTGATTGGGAGGCATCCTGAAATATAGATAATAAGCGGTGATCGTCCAGACGTACTTGGAGATCGATGGATATGCGATGTATATGGTGCCTCCGGTTTCGTTCAGACCCAGAACGAACTTGTTATTGGACTGTGTGTATGACATTGGATTTTGTTCTATGCTGATTAATCTCTATTAAATATATATCTATTTGGCGGCGGAGAATTTATTCTCTTGCTTAACGCCCTTTTCTGGGACGTACGAGCTTAGAGGTTATATATCGATAGAAATCAGTCCCATAGAGTGAATTGCCTGTGTGGCATGCCTAAGTGACAGATGATCAAGGCTTCCGTTGAAAAGCAAAGTATTGTGGTTGTTGGTCAAAGCACGGCCTGTGTGGCATAGCTTTGTGTATAACGTTGATTCACGAGCCTCACACCCCGGTATGAACCAGAAACGGGAGAGGACCTCAGGGAGGACATGCGTTTCCTTCTAGCTAGGGTGGTGTCAGTGACCTACCAGCCTTGACATTTATATTATTTTCACCAGTGCGACTGTTGCTGTTGCGAGGCGCCTCAGATATATCAGTGACTATGTGGAGCCGATGGAGTCATAGGACTCATTTACGCCCCAAAGGGCGGGGAAACACAGTGTTTAGGCATTTTAATCCACATTGGTGGACCGGCCCTGTCGCTCCAAGGGTCACTCGAGCTCTGATCCTGAGACTCGGGCTAGACAGTCTCGAATTCAGTAAGGACTATCTTTTGCCTTGGTTCATGATGGATATCCAATTCCCAAATACGACACCGTGCGGTTTTGATTGTATACCTATATATGGCGACATGATATATGGTACCCATGCCATCTATGGTTGATATTTATGATTGAAGTTGTTTTTGAAACATATAAACACTAGTAATAATATCAAATGATTTGTTTTGCTCGTATCAAGCATATTTTGGCCATTATAAGGTAAAACTCTATCCTCCGGTTTGCGTTGCATTGTGTGATGGGAACTGAGTCTTATAATGGCTTCATTTTTGTAAAAAGCATTGCGATGTTTAAAAGATTTACTTGTTTTAAAGCACTGGCAATCCAATGGAGTAAACCCGTTCCGCGAAAGTGGCGTGGTCCTATGATTGGCCATATTGTAAAATATGTTAAGTAGATTTCTCATACCAGTCCCATGACTGACTCGTAGTTTGTTTCACTTGCAAACTCGGGTGCCCCTATTTCTACACGGCAGCCTTGTATTCAGGTTTTAGCAGGCTCTATCTGGATAGCTGGAGTTGAAGATGGATTCTATCATTTATCTCTTTTTATGTTGTTCAGCTCTTATTGTACATATTATGTTTTGTTTTCTGCTGTAGACATTTATGTATAGCTGAACTGTATTTTGTACTAAGTATGATCCTGTATACTCTGTAACTCTGATGATTATGTTTATCCAGTGTATTATTTGTACATTATCTGGTGTATTTAATTATTTCCGTTCTGCTATATCTGTTTATGTGTTATATTCCAAAGATTACCCTTGCCACCGTAGTACAGGGTTTAGGGTCATCACACAACTGTGATGTGAGCTGCCAGACACCGTATACAATTTTGTGATAATTAATACAAATTGAATCAACATAGATAATCAATATATTTTTATAAGTGATCAAATAACATAAAAAATAGTGAGTGAGAGAGTTCTCATCCAATAGCTAAAACAATCTCCACGACACATCTCATGTAGGTTTTTCTCGTCGTGCACTCGCCATACTAGATCTCGCAACCCGAATTCACCTTTCTGGCTCTACAGTCTCCATACAACCTCCAATCTTCACCAAACTTGGTCACCAGCATGAAAATTCCATTCCGAACAACTTTTCCCTAGGGAACGTTCCCCTGAAAACGCTTAGATTCGCGGGAAATCTCCAAAATCAACTATAGGCCAACGAACTTTGGTAGGGTTTTTACGGCAGACCCGAACTCCAAAATTCGATTTCAAAAACGGAATCTATAATTTTCGTTTATAGGGCTTTGGCCATAAATGCACAAATCGATGGTTATTGAGCAAAAAAGGAAGAGGGGTGTTTTTGCAAAATGCGTTTTTAGGAAAATAGGGGTTTTTGGACGAAGTGGGGTCCACGACCAAAGAAGGAGGGGCTGCAGATAGGGGCAGGTTGGAGGGAAAGGTGGTGGCATTGGCGGCGCACCCCGGGGAGGTGGCTAAGGTTGTATTTGGAGCTAGAAATGGGGTTAGGGTTTGTAGAGGAGGAGAGAGAAGTGAGGGGGAACCCCCGCCGGCGGCGCCGAAAGGAGGAGGTGGTGCTGGTGGTCGGTGGCAGCGGTGGGGGGTGCGGCAGCAACTTGGGGGAGGAGGCCATTGATTTAAGAA
Organism: Allium sativum; assembly: GCA_030737875.1. Classification (NCBI taxonomy): domain Eukaryota; kingdom Viridiplantae; phylum Streptophyta; class Magnoliopsida; order Asparagales; family Amaryllidaceae; genus Allium; species Allium sativum. The sequence goes on from CM060912.1 coordinate 160,219,500, forward strand.
GAAGAAAAAGGAGAAGGGGGAAAATGAAGAAGGAAGGGAGAAAAGAGATTTAAGTAAGAGATTTATTTCCCTCACTCTCCGATTGTCCGACTGCAAACGATCTCTGTTTGGTATGGAATTTCGGCACATGATGATATACGGAAATATGAATCCAACGAGTCAAGTTTCGTCGAATTCCGAGTTCGTTTGACCTTCCATTTAATTTCTCAATTAAGCTCAAATTTGCTTCCAAAGAATGCGATTTTAGAGTATATTTTCTTCTTGCATGCCCGCATGCTAACTCCAAAAATTATGAAATTTAGGATTCTTCCATTATTTGATGACATGAATCCAAAAAAAAGTGTCATCGAATGTTAAGATCGTCTCAGTAACGTTCCTTTGTAAACTGAATGTCAGTTTCTGAATAAACAGGTTTGTCTCTCACGGCCGCATACTGAGTTCGTTTGGCATTAAATTTGAAATCTAGCCATGACTTATTATTTCTAATCCAATAAAAATTTTCTTGTCGGATTTTGAGGTCGCTAGCAAAATTTCACTTTTTAAGGGCTATGTAGTATTAATAAATTCCATAGCGACTATTCCAAATTTTAATTTGGACATAACTTATTATTTATAAAGTGAAATTTCAATTTCTTACATTCCTGAGAAAGATGTAATTAATTAGCTCCTAACGTTTCTTGTTTCATCAAATTCTGACTTATATTGAATCTTGTACATTCATTTAAAGTTTAAAACTAAAATTTCAAACTACCGCGCCATTACGAGCTCGATTAAATTAAATTAAATTTAAATGCTCGAACTTCGTTTTAAATAAATTCTAAGTCGTTTATTTTCAAAATAAATCATTCGAAATATAATTTTTCATTAAAAATAAATTTTAAATTGGTTCCAAAATTTCGGGTTGTTATAACTCCAATCATGAAACTCCACACGAAAGTTGCTTTGGATGTCATCACTTATTATATAGTGTGTAAGTTTCACGGTCAAATTCCATTGTTTGCACAAATTTCAAATGGCTTGATTTAAATATACAAGTATAACAATTTCCTATATTATTTCACACATAAGTATATTGCCTCTTTCCATCCAATGTCACGTGTCCAAAAGATATCGTCTAAATCCTAATAATAATCCTGGGTATTAATCGGGGATTATCGATTATAACAAATCCTGAGTTGTGCTATTTCTAGTTGTGAGTTCAAAGGCTATAATGAAAAAATTAATATTCGTTATAATAAAAGAAGTCACAAACTAAAACAAAATCCTTATTTTTAAGATTAAGTAAACTTAACGAGTAATACCTTTAAACTTGGAAACAAGTCATAGCCACTAAACTTCTACAAACATTTTTTAGTAAAAACACATTATTTTCACCTTTATAAATAAAAACTTTAGAATCCAAACATAATATTTTTATTAATTCTCTACCAGTTTTTTGAATCTTTATTGGTAATAATATGTGCAAATTTGATTTTTTTAAGTGCCATGTAATTTATTACTAATTTGTAATCAAATGGAGTTTTCTTCCTAGAGTTTGCAAAAATATCTTTTGGGATATGTGTCCATTTAATCCATCGAAAAAAATAAAAATTTATGAAGATTGGAATATAGATGCAGGAATATGTCAGAAACTACGTATCTAAACTTGGGAATTTTTAAACTTCGCAAGAATTACATATGTATTTTATAGCGAAGAGAGTTTCAAATAACAAAATTTATCCTAAGACAACGAAATCATCAAATATCATCACCGCTAATGTTTGCAATCATATAAAAAAAATCATATTCATTACAAGAAAATTTAAGAGGCCACAAAACTCACCTGTTAAATCTAAATCCAGAAAAATTATTTTGATATCCGAAATCATACTTTGAACATGCTAGTCTTCATTATTTATGTACTAGAAAATAAACATTAATATAACCACTCTTTGACAATTCAACTTTATCAAAATTGAACTTCAACAACATCCACTAGTTTGAATAGGTGTTAAAAGCTTGGATTAAATTTTTAAGGTTTATTGAAATTAATTTAGCATTAAAAAAGTTGAATAATCTTTGGAAGAAATAAAAATATGAAAATAAGGAAACTAATCTTGCATTTAAAGTAAAGGTGGATGCATGCTAGTAGATCTTTTAAGAGAAACTATCAAAAAAAGGCTACCTAGAGAAACTATCAAAATAAAAGTTCAAAGAAAAGCTTGCAACCAACATGTAGCATATTAAAGATGTCAATGGGAATTATCTTCTAATATAAGACAAAGACTAGCATGAAGTGTATTCTAGAAGCTAAGGAAAACTAGTATCTTTAAATTTAAGGTCGTTACAGGTTGATTTTAGGGTGTATAAGAATTTGTGATGCCAAAACATAGTTAGTCACTTTTACCTTATATTTAAGTATCTTCAACAATTTGGATTGTACAAATTACATTTTGTACACTCCAAGTTTCTACATTTGGTATTCTCCCAAGAGAATATCGATCCACATGCTTGTTGAACAAGAGCATGGGCTCCAGGCACTTGTTTAACAAGCGCACCAAAAAAGGGGAACCTATTGAACATGCGCTTGAATCTCGGGCTCCTGTTCAACCGACGGATGGAGCTCAAGCCCTTGTTGAACAGGAGCTTGGCTCTTAATTTTTTTATTTCTAAAAATATTTCAAGCGCCTGTTAAATAAATGTCTAAAAGCATGCGCCTATTGAACAAGCTTCTCACCTCGGCTGCCTTTTCAACAACTACCCTAGGGATTAAGTTTTTGTAATCGATTTCATAAAAAATGTAACCGATTACATATTCTGCGCTTTGTTTGAGATGAAAATGGGTGTACATATTACAAAAATGTAATATGCAACTTCTGTTGGAGATGCTCTTATATGTATAATTTTCTAGGTTGACGCAAAGGAAAGAAAAGGAGACAGTAGTAGGTCACACCTAGTGTTATTTATCTTTTATTTCTTTTATGTCCTAGATTTTTTATTAGCAAATTGAATAATAGTGAATGTATGTGATAGAGAAAAATGTTTATATTGCTAAGATAATATGTTTATTAAAGTTTAATTCTGGTTTGAGGTACCCTTTTATTATCTGTCGTCTTAGACTTTTTAATTTTATAACTAAAAACACAACATTTATATATTTAAAGTCACTATGCAGGAATAATAAGTTGACTTTTCTCATTAATTTAATTGTTAAAAATAGCATGGCATCACATCTCAGTCGAGAGAACTATATAACATCGTCACACTGAGATCTCCTTTTTGGCCTAGTTATTTTCAATAAAATGAAACATACATACACATCATTCTACAATTATTCAATAACTACAAGTATTTGTGAGAGCATTACAAACTTTGGTATGGAGAGAATTATTTACTTATGTCTCAATAATTATGTACATAAGCAATGATGAACAATACATTACCTAAACTGTAGATAACATTACATATTTAGGTCATAATGGATGTATCAACGTTATTTCTCAAAACCTATCGAGTAGTAGTACTTTAAAATAAAATTCTATTTACGATATGAATAATTACTTATAGTTGCATTATTCAAAACTACAAATATGTGACATTTCAATTTGAAGATTTTCCTATTTACATAATTATTAATTATCAATTATACATATCATAATATAACACGACATATAAAAGAAATAAATGCTAAAAATTACTAATATTATTGATAAATTCATTTGTATAGTTAGTTCTATAACATATTTACATTACTTCATTTAGGTCATACCACTAAATATCTCAAGTTTGTTAGGTGTGGCTCGCATTGAAATGGAGTGGGCGCGTGGATTGAACGGGACAATTGTCCTACATCGCAAGATATTACGAAAAATCGTGGTATATATATGGTATTGGTGGCATGTAACAACGGGGATTCCTTTTGTTACAATAAGTGCTTGCCAATACCAAATTATATGCTCGATGGGAAGCGATGGGGAATGTTCAATCGGGACGCCAGCATGAGATACTTCGACCGTTGACTCCGATAGACATGGTGAAGTGCATACGATACGCAGGGAATGCCGAAACTCAACATGGTATCAGAGCTCCATGGTTCGAGGGGACCGGTATGTGTAGCGTGACCGAAGCATGACTCCAAAGGGGCTTGAGCATGGGATGCTCGTCAAGGTGGAGATACAATGGTAAAAGCAGCCTGACGCCACTGCTTATGAGAACTCGGGGTAGCAGCATAGCCAACTGTGAAGAGGACTCAAGATGTAACTCTAAGGTGACTTGAGCAATGCTCGCCAAGGTGAAGATTGTTAGGTGTGGCTCGCATTGAAATGGAGTGGGTGCGTGGATTGAACGGGAGAATTGTCCCACATCGCAAGATATTAAGAAAGATCGTGGTATATATATTGTGTTGGTGGCATGTAACAACGGGGATTCCTTTTGTTACAATAAGTGCTTGCCAATACCAAATTATATGCTCGATGGGAGGCGATGGGGGATGTTCAATCGGGACGCCGGCATGAGAGACTTCGACCGTTGACTCCGATAGACACGGTGAAGCGCGTACGGTACGCAGGGAATGCCGAAACTCAACAAAGTCATACCTTGAAAGGTCCACAACTTTCTCACAAAATATTTTCTAAGGGAAAATTTTATATTCATGTCAAGGGAATGTAACAAATAAAATAATTACACGTTCAAATTAACACCTAATTTCAATTCATTTCATCGAAGCTTTGTTTGCAATTCTCCTTCTTCCTCTCTCATTCGTCTTCCTCTGCAAAATTCCTTCATTGTAAATTTTTATTATCATCTTCCTTCTCCCTTTAAATCTAAAACAATTTCAAATCCAATCTCCTCTCTTGTAACACCCCGTATTTTTAATATAACTAAAAATAAAATAAAAAATATAAAAATATGCTTATGATGGGTAAATAATGGTGATGCATAAGAAGAATTAATTAATACATGGAAGAGAAAAAAAATTAGTTCGATAACGATGTATGTAACGGAAAAGATAGTAAAATAAGGATAATTAATTAAGAATCAGGAATTAGGTAAAATGGATATCACCATTACGTTCCTATCGAAATTTTACATGAAATAGAGAACGAGTTTTCGAAAATCGGAGTCCGTATGACCAAGATATGGCCAAAACAAGATTCAGAAGGTTTCGGTCAGCACAGAACTGGCCAGGTCGACCTGGGTGTCGACCTGGGGGCCAGGTTGACCAGGGGGTCGACCTGGGAGTCGACCTCCCCCATGGGGGTCGACTATAGTGTCGACCCCCCTACAGGTCGACCTGGTCGGCCTGTTTCGGGCCAGAACCCATTTTTGAGGCCCGGGATGAGTTTTGATGGTCCGGATGGGTTTTAGGGTTAATCCGATGGCTGAAATGAATTGCTACACCTATAAAATAACACCTAGACCTAGCCTAACTCACACAAATTCATATGACACCAAAATGCTGCTAAAATCTCTCTTGAGCCATGGCCGCCGTCTCCAAATTAAAGCTTAAGCGTCCAAACTCAAATAAAATCAAAGATCAATGCTTCTACAACAAATTCAAGGGGATAGATCAATGACACTGCAACTTTCTAAGACAAATTCACTTCTTGATTGATTAGCCGTTCTCTGTAAGTGCCAGTTATTTTTAGATCTAAATATTTAATTTTAATATGGGCATGAAATAAAGTGGAATTGGATCTAAGTATGTTTATCGATTCAGATCTATTCCTATTGCTTTTTGAATCTTTAGTTTTGAGACTTGTCTACCTTTATTCTCATGACAAGTTTGTGATTTATTCAGCAGTTTCCTTGATTCTTAATGATGTTATCATCAAGTTGTAATCTTTATGCCTATCATGATGTTGTTTTCTCTCTGATCTATTTATTATGCAAATTTCTACCTTCCCCTATTTATTTTCTTTTGATGAACCTTGGTCAACTTCGGACCTTGGCCTAAAATCGCGATTCGCATACAAGATGTATACGGGGGAATAATGGGATTATTGCCTGTAAGAATATGATTAATAATCGGCAACATGAAATTGGATGTTATCATTTTATTTGCAAGTTTGGGGTAGATCTGTAAATTTTGGTATAATCCTGTTATGATAAAATTTGCATAAATATTATATACATGGAATTCGACACCAATTGGATCTATGTAATGTAACATGAAATTTGGTATATATAACATGTATGTAATTTGGCATGTAAAATAAAATTATGAGTTTTGGAGCCTATGTAAATTAAATCAAAAGATTGGGCTTATGTTAATTAGGCATGTGTAGACTTGGAAATTTGAGCATGAAAGCGATTGTAAACTATATAATTGGCATAAACATGTATTATGAACTTGGGCAACTGGCATGTATTGAAATAAAAAGATTATAGTTTGGGATAACTACATCATGAATCATCGGATTTGGGTTTATTGGGTATGAAACTTGATACATTTAATTTTGGCTAGATCTTGACATATGTAAAAAGGCATGAAACTTGGTATATATGTAAACTGACTAGAATTGGGTACATATATTAGTTGGCATGTAACAGCCTTAAAAGAGGGATAAATATAAATTGAGATAAGTTGCCTTTAATGGCATAAGATAAATTGTGGTAAAATTGATAAGATTTTGCATACCATTAATTGATGGACATAATTGAGTCAATTATGGACGTCGTTAAATTAGGAATTAATTGATAATTTGAATAGGGAAATAAATTCAAATTGGGGTAAAAGATTATAAGTGATAATCAATGCTTAGGACACGAGGTTGGACACATTTGTGACGTAAACCTGCCCGGAACCGCCCGACAAATCCAGTAGTCACAAATGGTAGCCCAATGTGAGAGGTCCTAGGCCCAAATTAAAAGCGTAATAGTTGTAAAGACACGAGGTTAGACTCTTTTATGGTGTAAGACTGCCCGAACCCGCCCGACAAATCCAGCTGCCATAAATGTCAGTCTAATGTGAGAGGTCTTTATAAAGTTACGGCCTTAATGAATTAAGAAATACTTAACCAGATAAACATGTGGTGGGACATGGGGGTTAAGTGGGTGACATGTGGAAATACGAATAGTAATACTTAACCAACGTAACATGGTAATTAGACCAGTGGGTAGGGTTAAGTAAATAAGAACACTTAACCAATATGATATAAATGGGTGGGTTAAGTAATATGATTAGGTTAATCTGGACACTTAACCAATTTAATAAGTTGACTACGGGAGTGGGTAAGGTTAAGTAAATGTTTAACCATTATAACATGATTAAACTGGACTAGAGAGTGAGGTTAAGTTAATGAGAACACTTAACTAATACAATGGGTTAATTAGACAAGTAGTTGCGGTTAAGTAGTAACACTCAACCAACATAACAGGACAAGCGGGTGGGTTAAGTTAACTTGAATAAGTTGATAACACTTAACCATTATAATATGACTAGTGGATGGGGTTAAGTTAACATGCACTTAACCAATCTGATGTGATGCGTAGTAGGGTTAAGTAACACATGGGGTTAAGTTAACAAGAAAATTCTTAACCAATGTAACCAGATAGACGAACGGGGTTAAGTTAATAAACCACACTTAACAAATCAAACATAATAAGTGAGAAAGGTTAAGTTAACTAAGATAAACTCTTAACCATGGTAACATAATGAGTAGAAGGGTTAAGTACATATCGGGTTGGTGGGTAATATTAGTAAATATAGGCCCACATACACTTAACCATTAAATACACATGCTTGAATCAGTAGCGGGGTTAAGTACACATCAGGTTTGGTGGGTAATATCAGAGAGTATAGGCCCACAGACTTAACCATCAGAAAAACCTAGTAACGGGGACCCATTTCAGCAGTAACCCACATTAGGTATCAACAGAACCCTGAGCTTTTCTTGTAAACATTTATATTTAATAAATGATTTGAAGTACTTCCACTTTATTTTCCGCTGTTTTATATATGTTTGTCTTGTAATATTTCTGTTCCAGTACCCATAATACTCCATTGAAGTTAAGGCATTCCCTTTGTGAGTGACCTTAACAGATGTGGGGTGTTACATTTGGTATCAGAGCAGAAGGTTACCAGACTGGGCAAAAGTTTTCAAAAACCTTCTGAAACTAGTTTTCAAAACGTTTACAAAGAAGCAAATTTTCAAGAAAACCTTGTTTTAGTTAAAAGGCATATTCCCCAAAGCCATATGCACTATCTTTTGATTCTCTCTTGAAATCTCTCTCTTTTCACCATTGTTTAGTAGGCATCCGACACATGCCGGAGGGAAAAGGAGTGCCCAACCTCTGTCTGTAGCCGTGGTAGTTCCATCTGCGTCCAATCTTATTTCAAGTTGGGTAGAATGCCGTGCGTTGGAGGTAGCTTCGAAAGACTTGTCAACAAACTATACAAGGACAGTAAGAACAAGAAGCTAGTTGTTATAGCTTAATCCACGAAGGAGGAAAAGGGTGAGAGGAAAGAGGCCAAAGTGAAAGAATAGTAAAACCCATGACAAGAGAGAGTATCTTTAGTGAGAAGGGACATGTAGTTAAGTATTATAGGACAAGGGCAAGGGACAAGATCGTCGAGAGGGCAATTGCATGCTCTCACTACTAGCTTACCTAAGAGAGGTGGTAACGTTTCTGTTAAAGGTTTAGCTTTTCTTTTCTATCATCCCACTAGAACTCTGTTTTTCTACATCGCATCCTTTTTATTCTGCTTCGATAGTTGAGTCTCTGCACCTTAATACTAGCGTATTAGAAGATCCCATTTTCGTCTCAAATCCTGTTCGGGAATCGGCTCATTTATTCATGACTTATTTGGATTTGAGAATGTCTATGCTAAGTGTTGAGTTTAGAAGTAATGTTTATGTTTTGGGCTATGGGTTGATTCTAGCGATGGAGTGGTTATCCAGTAAAGGGTAACATTTTCGGTTTTGAAAAGAGGGTAGTTAGACTCTTGACTTTCCTCGGTAATACCCTCAAAGTCTAGTGTAGCCCTTAGAGTTATACCATGCTTAGTTACCTAGAATCCCTTGATACATTTATTGATCCGCTCGAGTAGTGTTCGCCACTAAGGCGGATGGTTAATAAGAAATGGGTTAACATCTATTTATTTCCACCTGTTTATTTTATTCATAGAAAGTTGCCATGTGTTACATTTGGCAACATGGTTGACATCTGTTTATTTCCAAGAGATAGTTCTTCTGCGTGGAATACCTGATAGTAAGTGAACGAGATCCAAGATTCACTAATGAATTTTGGAGAGCTTGCATGAAACCATGAGTACGCAGTTATGTTTGAGCCGAGTATACTAGAAGGAGAATAAGTGAAAGTGGAACGAGAGGCAAAAGTGAAATGGGTTCCAACTCATATTTTGGAAACAAGAATTAAGATGCTACGAAATTGTGAAGTTAAAGACGGTCAAAGCACAATGGAGTTAAGCTCAAGGAAACGCGACTTAGAAGATTGAAGACTAGATTCGCGCATCATATCTCTTTTTAAGAGTATATCCTTGATTCCTCTTTTCCTGTAGAGCTTACTCACATGCTATCTTTTGTGTATATCCTCTCGGTCCTATCCTCAATCCAATTTCTGTTGCAAACCCCATAGGATGACTCATCTATTAGTAACATATGTTGGGGCTTGAGGGTGCTCGTTGGGTTGACTAAACTTTTTGGGTTAGTTTTAAGAAGGGATTTCTTGTGACCTAAAAGGAGTCTGTCATGCTTAGTTTCCTAGAAACATATATATTGGTTGGGTTGACTAATTCTTTGGGTGTCAGTCTGATGTTGATTTCGGTCTTCGGGGCTGATGCTTAGGGCGCTCTCCTAATCAGAATATATGTGGCGTAGACTTCCAGTTTTGACATTGCCTAATGGGCACAAAATTTTTACTTGCTTCTGTCATTCGACTTTATCTTTAGATAGGAACATTTGGGTGTAAACATGTGTTTGAGACATGTTATGATTGATGGTTGCAAGTGGCTGTAAGTGGTTGCTAGTGGTTGCTCGTGGACGCATTTACACACATTAGGCACTAGATCGGCTCAGTCACCTTTCATATTGCATATGCATGGGTGTTTACACTTGTTTGTGGATGAAATTGAATGTGTTATCATGTGAATGTTGCATATGGATGGATGTTTGTGCACACATATAGTGTTTATGTGACTAGGACTATTTGCATACATGTTGGACTCATGGCACTAAACATATTTTGCATCTAGAAGATCAGTCAGGCCTGATCATTTGCACTAGACAAGGAACATATACACACACTTCTTGCATATGTTCATACAGCATTAGAAATCTCGTAAGGACAATGAATGCCTGTGATTGATGATTGAGTAGATGGATGATGGATGGTAGGACACATTCTTCTTAACTTGAAGATTTCGGGGACGAAATCCTTTAAGGAGGGGAGAATGTAACACCCCGTATTTTTAATATAATTAAAAATAAAATATATAAAAATATTCTTATGATGGGTAAATAATGGTGATGCATAAGAAGAATTAATTAATACATGGAAGAGAAGAAAAATTAGTTCGATAACGATGTATGTAACGGAAAAGATAGTAAAATAAGGATAATTAATTTAAGAACAAGGAATTAGGTAAAATGGACATCATCGTTGCGTTCCTCTCGAAATTTTACATGAAATAGAGTCCGAGTTTTCGAAAATCGGAGTCCGTATGACCAAGATATGGCCAAAACAAGATTCAGAAGGTTTTGGTCAGCATAGAACTGGCCAGGTCGACGTGGGTGTCGACCTGGGGGCCAGGTCGACCAGGGGGTCGACCTGGGAGTCGACCTCCCCCATGGGGGTCGACTATAGTGTCGACCCCCCTACAGGTCGACCTGGTCGGCCTGTTTCGGGCCAGAACACATTTTTGAGGCCCGGGACAAGTTTTGATGGTCCAGATGGGTTTTAGGGTTAATCCGATGGCTGAAATGAATTGCTACACCTATAAAATAACACCTAGACCTAGCCTAACTCACACAAATTCATATGACACCAAAATGCTGCTAAAATCTCTCTTGAGCCATGGCCGCCGTCTCCAAATTAAAGCTTAAGCGTCCAAACTCAAATCAAATCAAAGATCAATGCTTCTACAACAAATTCAAGGGGATAGATCAATGACACTGCAACTTTCTAAGACAAATTCACTTCTTGATTCATTAGCCGTTCTTTGTAAGTGCTAGTTATTTTTAGATCTAAATATTTAATTTTAATATGGGCATGAAATAAAGTGGAATTGGATCTAAGTATGTTTATCGATTCAGATCTATTCCTGTTGCTTTTTGAATCTTTAGTTTTGAGACTTGTCTACCTTTATTCTCATGACAAGTTTGTGATTTATTCAGCAGTTTCCTTGATTCGTAATGATGTTATCATCAAGTTGTAATCTTTATGTGAAACACCCCACCTCCGTTAGGGCCACTCTCAAAGGGAATGCCCTAATTTTGGTGGAGGTTTATAAGTATAAGTCACAGATATACAAGACAGATATAATAACACATTTTTTTTTTTTGAAAAACGGAAAACATCAACTTTTATTTCACTAAAATACGTGTTACATCAACCATACCATAATTGTCTTACAATAATTAAAAAAACATAACATCTTCATAACTGTCTTGATTACATTATTTAAAGAAGCATAAAGAAAACATAAATAAACTGCAAAAGTCCCATAATTGCTGTCCAAAGCCATAGTCCAAAACGAAAAGATCCAAGCAATACATTCTTTCTCTTCAAGCTGGATATGAAGACTAGTCAAGCTGCGGTATTCCCTCCCTGTGGACCTGGGGGGGGGGGGGGGTAACGGAAGAAAAGAAGACGAAAGAAAAGTAGAGTCAGACATAAAGCCTGAGTAAGTCTAGGACTATTCAGTCTATGAACAAAGAACTGGGTGTGATAAGTATAAACTAGAAATGGGAAAGCACCATAAACTAAGTTAAGTTGTCTAGGGTCGAATATACTATCGTACCCCATATTAATCTCTGTACCCATATAAACTAGTTCCCAACAGGCACCCCATAATCAGGGTGAAGTGATCCATTTTTATGATGATCGGCTCCTACTCGTATAGTTACATGTGTCTTATGGCCCCCGTTGTTGTAGTTACCTATGCTGGTCCCACCATGGGGTGTATCAAGTCCCATGGTGGCGGCCCGACACAATCCTAGAATGCACAGGTATGCTACTGGTGCCCAGTGACTTATTTTTCTGCGCTGGAGTGTGTGCACGCCCGCACCCTGTTAGAACCTACACTGCCGCACCACCGCCGTCGATTTGACCTCTTACAGTCAGCCCAGTAATCATGCCCCACCCTGCCTAGTTTCAGGGTATCATGATACCTTGTAGGGTTACTGCTGAAAAGGGTCCCCCGCTACTAGGTTTTTCTATTTCTAGCCAACATGCTAAGTTGGTTAAGTGTTTTATAAACCTAACCCCCAATCAGTCTGTTTAGTTTAGCATGTTCTATTTTGATTAAGTCTTAATTCACTTAATCCTATCAATCCTGACTCAGCCTTAATTGTCTTATTAAAGCCTTGACCTCTCACATTAGACAGGTATTGATGTGGCTGCCTGTTGCCGGTTGGGTCCGGGCAGTCTTACGCCACAACTCAGTCTAACCTCGGGTCCTTATTGGGCTCCGTGTTTAACCACCCACATTGGATAGGTATTGTTGTGACTACTGGACAGTCGGGCGGTTCCGGGCAGGTTTACATCACAACTCAATCCAACCTCGGGTTAAACACATCGTATTTTCTACATTTACATATTTTGTCTCTTTTCTTTTTATATGTAAATATTTGCGGCCCATTATTCAAATTCATCTTTATTGATTAAGATTTATTTATGCCACTTAATTGTTTTTCAAGGTTGTTGGCATGCGTCAAACATGCCAACACATATGTTCTATATTTTAGCCCAAACGTCATTACCCCCGTTTTATATGTTCGTTCCAATGTAAGGTGTGTTGGGTTTAACACTTAAACCCAATTTAGCCATATGAAAAGGGGAGGCTTATAACATGGTGTTTATAAGGTAACATAAAAAGGGGAGTGTGAATGCATGAACTTGCAACATAACGATTCAATTAACATAAGGTAGGCACATGTGAACTTGCAATTGTAACAACATATAATATAAGCAATACTTAAACATAAATCATTCTACTCACATAATCATGGTATAAACAAAACATGAATCATTCTATTCATGTAGTCATGGCATAAATACTACTTAAACATGAACCATTCGAATCATATAATTATGGCATAATCATAATTGAACATGAGTCCTTCTATTCATATAGTCATGGCATAAACATAATTGAACATGAATCCTACTATTCATATAATCATGGTTTTTATCCTATCTATGTAACTAGTAAGTAATTCTAGTGTAATTCTAATTATCATATGATTATGATAACAACATAAGCCTAAAAACATGTTTTCAACTAGGCATAATAACAAACATAGTTTAGTCATGTTCATAAAATTAATACAAGCTTACAAAGACGCTTGCTTTTGTCACTATCACAAAATCATGATTTTTATACTTGAACTATGATGCCAATTCCAACATAACCTTCATATGAATCATAATACTTAAGTGGATCAAATTACACTAAAGATGACCATTGAATTATACATCATGTTGGCATAACAATAAATCATATACTTGCATGAATTTCAAATAAACTATTACAACATATAGTTGTTATTTTCAACATGAATCATATACTTGCAATTATCAAATGGGTGTTGTAAATAACTACCACAAACATGTAGTTTTCAATATGAATCATATGCTTGCATGAATCCCAATTAAAATTCCACAACATGTGGTTGTCAACATAAACCATATGCTTGTATGAATCCAATCGTACACCATAGCATTGCCAAATCGTTTAGAATCAAAATAACATACAAATATAGGTTATTATTGCCACAATTCCATTTCTTTGTTGACTTCCAACGCAAATCGCATACTTGCAAATATCCAATCGTATACCATAATATTCCCAAATCGTTTAGCATCAAAGCAACGTACAAATATAGATTATTATCGCCACAATTCCATTTCTTACTTTACACAAATCAACACAATTATTTAATTCATATCGAAATAGCACTCTACTTACTACGTATGACGAATCTTCAATTCAGGAATCTGAATTCTGAATTTGGAGATGCTATCCTTTGTTGTAGGCGTTGCTTTGATTTGATTAACGTTGCTTTAAGCTTTGAATTATCTCCTAATTGTCACTCTATTTCTGACGGCTATCCTCAGTCTCTCCTAAGCAGCATGACGGTCTCATCTCCATTTTAGTTTGTGTAAATTAGGGTTAGTCTTAGGTCCTTTTTATAGAGTTTGTGAGTTGATTTAGACCGTCGATGGAGCTTGGTTTAATAGTAGCCGTTCGTTCAAAGGAGAGGCCAATCAGGAGCTGACACCTAGCCCTAGTGACAAGGCAAAGCTCAGAAAATCGACCAAACACAGACCAGGCCAGCCAGGGTGGGCTGGGTTCGACCTGGCTCAGGGGCCAGGTCGACTCCCCAGTCGACCTGCCTGGGGCAGGTCGACACCTAGGTCGACTCCCAGGTCGACCCTAGGGTCGACCCCCAGGTCGGCCTGGTGGGTTTGGGCGGGAATTTTCCTGCCTACTCTGATTGGGCTGAAATTTAATTCTGTTTTCGAAATTTGAATTTTCTGAAACTTCATCGGGTCATAATTTGGTCATACGGGCTCCGTTTTTCGAAAACTCGGACCCTATTTCACGTATTTTTCCGAGACGAACGCAATGGCATATCCCGTTTCCCTTAATACTTTGATTTGAGATTTACTATATTTTAATTTGTGAATTTCACTGTTATAAAATATACGGGGTGTTACATTCTCCCCCACTTAAAAGGATTTCGTCCCGAAATCTTCAAGTTCAGGAAGAATGTACATCCTAACATCCAAACATCCATCTACTCATCCATCAAACACGAGCATCCATTGTCCTTAAAAGACTTCTAATGCTTCATGATAATATGCAAATTGTGTGTGTACATGTACTTATCTAATGCAAAATCAGGCGGTCTACTGATTCAGTTGACCTCCTTAATGCGAATTATGTAAGTGCTATGAATCCATTATGTATGCAAATCCTCCTATTCATGATTCTACATGAGTGCACAATCATTCATACAAATGCAACATCCATATGACAACATATTAAAGTTCAACCATATACGAATGCAAACATATATGCATATGCAATATGAAGTGATTGAGCCGATCTAAAACCTAGATTGTGTGTGTATATGCAACCACGAGCAACCACTAGCAATCACTTGCAACCACTTGCAATCATCATCCATAACATGTTTCAATTACATGTTTTCATCCAAAGGGTTTCTACCTAAAAGATAGGGTCGAGGAGATATACCTAAAAAGATAGATAAAAGCGCAACTTAAGGAAAAAGAAAGATCAAAGATGTACCCTCGAAAAGGAAAAGGGTAGGCAGTGCGTATTCTAGCTTCAGTTTCCCAAGTTGCATCTTCTTCGGCGTCGCTCCACTGAACTTTGACGAGCTTGACTTCGCGGTTGCGTAGCTTCTTCACTTCCGTTCCTAATATTCGGGTTGGAACTTTCCTTATGGTTGCTTCGCGTTCCACTTCAGCTTCTTCTAGGATATTTGGCTCTACCACTTCAGCAGACTCATGTAGACATTTTCGGAGATGTGAAACGTGAAAGACGTTGTGAACTCCGGCCAATCTTTCGGGTAGCTCCAATCTATAGGCCATTTTCCCAATTGTTCCTCAATAATAGGAAATGGTCCTACCTAAAGGTATAGTCGAATGATAGAAGCAAGTAAAAACTTTGTGCCCATTAGGCAATGTCAAAACTAGAAATCTATGCCACATATATATTGATTAGGAGAAGAACTCTCAAAGCATCAGCCCCGAAGACCGAAATCAACATCAGACTGACACCCAAAGAATTACTCAACCCAATCACTAGATTCTAGGAAACTAAGCATGATGGACTCCTTTTAGGTCACAAGGGAGTCCCTTCCTAAGACCAACCTATAAAACCCAAAAAGTTCAGTCAAACCAACGAACACCCTCAAGCCCCAACATGTGTTGCTAACAGATGAGTCATACTCCCTATGGGGTTTGCAACAGAAATTGGATAGAGAATGGGACCGAGAGGATATACACAAAAGATAGCATGCAAGTAAGCTCTACAGGAAGAGAGGGATCAAAGATATACTCTTAAGAAGAGATATGATGCACGAATCTAGTCTTCAATCTTCTAAGTCGCATTTCCTTGAGCTTAACTCCATTATGCTTTATCCGTCTTTAACTTCACAATTTCGTAGCTTCTTAATTCTTGTTTCCAAAATTTGAGTTGAAACCTATTTCACTGTTGCCTCTCGTTCCTCTTTCACTTACTCTACTTCTAGTATACTCGGCTCAAACATAACGGCGTACTCATGGTTTCATGCAAGCTCTCCAAAATTCACTAGTGAATCTTGGATCTCGTCCACTTACTATCAGGTATTCCACGTAGAAGAACTATCTCTTGGAAATAAATGCCAACAATGTTGCCAAATGTACTTACTAAGGTGATTCTCCATAACTCATGCATAAGCGAAATGAACCTTCTGCCTTAGTGGCGAACACCACTGGAGCGCCCCATTCTGAAATGCTCCTCCTAATGAACCCCTTTTCTAGAAGCTCTTTAATCTGTTTACTAAGCTCTTTCCTTTCCCATGGAGCCATGTGTCTAACGGGCAACGCAACGGGCTTTGCTTTATCTACAAGGTATATGCGGAAGTCTATCTCCCGCTTCGGAGGCAAGCCCTTCACCTCTTCGAAAACATCCGGATATTCCCAGACCACTCTAACCGATTGCAAATTTTCAACGGAGGCATCTAGCGATTCAAGGTAACTAAGCATAACCGCATACGAGGGATTACAAGAAATTTCCAAAGTGTTATCGAGCTGGGTCAGGAGCCTAACAACCCTTTTTTCACAATCAAGGATGGCCCCATTACTGGATAGCCAATCCATGCCCAAAATCAAACCATATCCCGAAAAACCCAAAACAAAGGCACTATATTTAAATTCTACGCTTAGAATAGAAATTTTCAATCCCAAACAGATCATAGACAGATGAGCTGGGCCCCCAATTGGGTTTGAAACAATTAAGGGGTCCTCTACCATACTAGTTTTTAGGTGCAGAGATTCTACTAAAGCAGACGAGATAAAGGAGTGTGATGCACCAGAATCAAATAAAGTGCGAACGGGGTGATCATAAAGATAAACTACACTTTCTACAGAAGTATTTATACCTCGCTGTTGCAGAGGTGGTGCCTCTAGCACATGAACTTGTGCCCCTGAGGTGGATCCAGCCCTCTGCCCCTGTCCTCGTTTCTTTGGGCAGTCCTTAGCCATGTGGCCTGTCTCACCGCAAGAAAAGCACCCGCCGTTCATCTTGGCCTTCTTTTTCTGGCAATCTTTCACTAAGTGCCCCACTTTGCCACAGAATTTACACTTCCTCTTCTCTTGGGACTTGTTGTCTTTCCCGCACTTCTTAAAGTCTGTCTTCTTAAGCTGTAAACCCTCTTTCTTTCCTTGAGAGCTTTCCGCCTTTGTCTCCTTCTTCCTTGGGCAGTCCCTAGCCCAGTGGCCTGTATCCCTACACTGAAAGCAAGTAGCACTCATCCTCCTCTTCTTCTTCCTGCAGTCTCCCTCCAGATGTCCAAGAATTCCGCAGAAATAACATTTCCTTTTTTTCACGTTTCTTGTCATTACTGTTACGATCCTTTCTTGTTTGACTATTATTCGTCTTCCTACTTTGGGACTCTTCCGCTTGCTGGTTTACGTGGAGGAGGAGGAGTGAAAGCGTCAGCAGCTGGGGAGTAAGGTCTCCAGACATGCTGAAACAGAAAGGATAGATTCAAAACGAAGGATAAGAAATAGTACCTATGGCTTTGGGGGGACTTTTCCTTTTAAAATAAAATAATATTTTATCTTTTAAAAATGCTTCTTTAAATTTCCTTTTTGAAAATAAATTTTCAAAACTTTTTATCTTATCTGGTAAACCTATGCTCTGATACCAAGTGAAACACCCCACCTCCGTTAGGGTCACTCTCAAAGGGAATGCCCTAATTTTGGTGGAGGTTTATAAGTCACAGATATACAAGACAGATATAATAACACATTTTTTTTTGAAAAACGGAAAATATCAACTTTTATTTCACTAAAATACGTGTTACATCAACCATACCATAATTGTCTTACAATACTTAAAAAAAACATAACATCTTCATAACTGTCTTGATTACATTATTTAAAGAAGCATAAAGAAAACATAAATAAACTGCAAAAGTCCCATAATTGCTGTCCAAAGCCATAGTCCAAAACGAAAAGATCCAAGCAATACATTCTTTCTCTTCAAGCTGGATATGAAGACTGGTCAAGCTGCGGTATTCCCTCCCTGTGGACCTGGGGGAGAGGGGGGGGGGGGGGGGACGGAAGAAAAGAAGACGAAAGAAAAGTAGAGTCAGACATAAAGCCTGAGTAAGTCTAGGACTATTCAGTCTATGAACAAAGAACTGGGTGTGATAAGTATAAACTAGAAATGGGAAAGCACCATAAACTAAGTTAAGTTGTCTAGGGTCGAATATACTATCGTACCCCATATTAATCTCTGTACCCATATAAACTAGTTCCCAACAGGCACCCCATAATCAGGGTGAAGTGATCCATTTTTATGATGATCGGCTCCTACTCGTATAGTTACATGTGTCTTACGGCCCCCGTTGTTGTAGTTACCTATGCTGGTCCCACCATGGGGTGTATCAAGTCCCATGGTGGCGGCCCGACACAATCCTAGAATGCACAGGTATGCTACTGGTGCCCAGTGCCTTATTTTTCTGCGCCGGAGTGTGTGCACGCCCGCACCCCGTTAGAACCTACACTGCCGCACCACCGCCGTCGATTTGACCTCTTACAGTCAGCCCAGTAATCATGCCCCACCCTGCCTAGTTTCAGGGTATCATGATACCTTGTAGGGTTACTGCTGAAAAGGGTCCCCCGCTACTAGGTTTTTCTATTTCTAGCCAACATGCTAAGTTGGTTAAGTGTTTTATAAACCTAACCCCCAATCAGTCTGTTTAGTTTAGCATGTTCTATTTTGATTAAGTCTTAATTCACTTAATCCTATCAATCCTGACTCAGCCTTAATTGTCTTATTAAAGCCTTGACCTCTCACATTAGACAGGTATTGTTGTGGCTGCCTGTAACACCCCGAATTTCAATTAACACTAATGGTTAGTAATTAAAGTATAATTAATCTCAGATGTGGGAATCAGGGAAAACGGGCTGCGTCATTGCGTTCGTCTCGAAAAAATACGCGAAATAGAGTCCGAGTTTGCGTAAAACGGGTACCGTATGAAAGAGATATGGACGAACGAAGTTAGGCAGAAAAACCCGAAACAGGCCAGAAATGCACTGGCGCACTTGTGAAGTGCGCCAGCACAAAAATACACTGGCGCACTTGGGAAGTGCGCCCATGTCGGGACAGGAAACCTGCACAGTTTCTAGAGAGTTCTGTGGTTGGGTGCACCAGTTTGGGGTTTGGGCTTGGTCTTAGGGCTGGTTTCTGGAAGGTTCCGAAATCTAAGGGTCCTAATCTAAGGGCCTAAAACACTCACCTAATCTATAAATACACCCTAATACTACCCTAATTCATACTAAAAATAGAAATGATGCCACCATGCCGCCAAAATCAAACTTGAGAGGAACCTCCACTAGTTTATGAAGAAAGTTGCAAGCTAATCAACCTCTAATCATCATCTTCTTCTTGTATAGCAACTAGTTCTACTACATAAGTTTGCTAATCTTGGTTTTGGTGAGTTTCTATCACTTTAATAACCAATTGCTAAATTAAGTAGATGAGATATGATGAGATCATGCGGTTTTGTATGCGGTTTTGTGGGTTTTAAGTCATATGATATGATGTTAGTTTGCTAATCTATGTTTAATGTTAACCCTATGTTTATGCAAGTTAAGTATGTGGGTTTATGCAAGTTAAGTGATGGGTTTCATGCATGCTAAGCATTGGGTTTCATGCATGCTAAGCATTGGGTTTTATGCATGCTAAGTATTTGATTTTATGCATGCTAAGTGTTTGGTTTTATGCATGCTAAGTGTTTGGTTTTATGCATGCTAAGTATTTCATTTTATGCATGCTAAGTATTTGATTTTATGCATGCTAAGTGTTTGGTTTTATGCATGCTAAGTATTTGATTTTATGCATGCTAAGTATTTGATTTTATGCATGCTAAGTATTTGATTTTATGCATGCTAAGTGTTTGGTTTTATGCATGCTAAGTATTTGATTTTATGCATGCTAAGTGTTTGGTTTTATGCATACATTATGACATGCAAGTTTACCCTTTTTCTAAATAAGATGCATACATATGCAAGATGACACCTTTGTATGCTATGCATACATATGCATGTTTACCCTATTATGATGCAAGTTCATATGCAAGTTTGTCTCTTTTTATGATATGCATAACATATGCGAGTTTGCCTCTATGTATGACATGTTATGCAAGTTCACATGCAAGTTTATGTGCAAGTTCATATGCAAGTTTATGTGCAAGTTCATATGCAAGTTTGTCTCTTTTTATGACATGCATAATGCAAGTTTGGGTTAAATGCTAGTTGGGTTTAATGTATGCTCATATATGCAAGTTGACACCTTTTGAACCCATGATAAAGTTATAAGCTATGTTGGTTAAACCCATGACATTTGTGATGAATCTTCCCTTTTATTATGTCACGTTACGAGAACGAATTACGTGGGGAACGATGGGGTTAATATGCATGTTAATAAAATGATGTGGAATGGGTATGCTTAAGAGTAACATAAATTAAATGGACATAATTGGGAATTTACCTATTGAGTTAGGTCTACCCATATTATGGAGTTGGGAATTTACCTATTGAGTTAGGTCTACCCATACTACGGAGTTGGGAATTTACCTATTGAGTTAGGTCTACCCATATTCTGGAAAACATGATTAATTAATTAGGGATAATTAATATAAATTATGAGGGTGATTAATTAGGTGTAATTAATCGACCAAGACACGAGGTTGGACTCAGTTGTAGCGTAAAACTGCCCGGACCCAACCGGCTTAACCAGTTGCTACAAATGTTAGCCCAATGTGAGAGGTCTTAGGCACAAATTAAATACGTGATTAAAGTAAAGACACGAGGTTAGACCCTTTTTATGACGTAAGGCTGCCCGGACCCAACCGGCATATCCAGCAGTCATAAAAGACGGTCTAATGTGAGAGGTCTTTATGAGGTCATGATCTTAATTAATTAATTAAGAAACACTTAACCATATTAGCATGTAGAGGGACATGAGGGGTTAAGTGGGGGCCTTGGGTGGCAATAGAAAATACGATTAGAATACTTAACCTGTAACACCCCGCCTCTGCTAGGGTCACTCGCAAAGGAATGCACTAGCTTTAGAGGGGCATTATTGGTAAACATGTACAGAAATGTCACAAGACAGAACATATATAAATAGCGGAAGTAAAATCAAACTTTCATAACATGAATAAATAAGGTCTAAAGCCTTTTACATCAGAGTACATCAAAACCTGTCTTGCAATAGTAAAGAAGCATAAAGACTTTTTAATAAATTATTCCCCAAGTAAAACCGTAAAGTAGCCATAGCCAAGAGAAGTCCAAGCCATCCATGATGACCTTCAAGCAGAAGAAGTCCGAACTAAACAGCATTGTTTCCTCCCTGAAACCTGGGGGGGGGGGGGAAACGGAAGAAAAGAGGCGAAACAAAACGGGTCAGTCAAAAAGACTGAGTAAGTCCTATCTACTTCCAGTATAAAAACAGGTAAAGGTAACATGACATGCATAAACTGAAAGCAAACATAAGGATAACTACAAGATAGATAAACCAGGGTAGCCGGTTGAACTACTGCGGCAAGGTAAACTAAGGTATCATGATAAACTACGGTGTTATGATAAGTCAAGGTATCACATCGTCAGATCTCTATCGAGTACATTATCCCAAGGTATCTACCCCGTCTAACATCCCACAGTGTCTATTATGTATATTCTTCCTAGTTCTAACATGTATATTTGCTCTGCACCTCTCGTACTAGTATCCCTACCCGCGTCACGTGTTAACCATGAATGTCCCATGCTCAAAGTCGTGTTATGGTCCATGTCAACCTAATATCGCATATATAGGTTACTCAAATCATATGTTTCTTTCCATGTATATAAGTTCAGTCCTTTGCCGTACCTCGTACGGGCTTCCTCATGTCGTATTATCCTTGAATTCGTTTGGACTGTCACCCTTGTTCTAGCTAGGCTCTTCCATATGAATCATCGTTTGAACTAATAGGACTTACGCCACCTAGCACCACTAGGGATTACGCTTACCTATTGCACGCTTTCGTATTTCGGTTTGGGTTAAACCACCTAGGCCACTAGGGATTACGCTAACCCTCAACCGCGCCCTTTTTCCCACGCATTCATCGTGAATCGTTTTTCTATTACTGTATGCACATGTATCACATCGTGCCACCCGAGTCCTGTCACAGGGCAAACCAAGAAATACAGGACTCGGTCGGGAGCTTTAAATTTATCTGCCGATGCAGATACTAAGGTCTGCTTTTCTACACGTGGCTATGGTCCCACGAGACCCCTCCCTTAACTAGTGAAAGGCAACACAAGAGAAAATCTTGCATGTTAGCATAAGGGGTTTGGGTTCATAAACATGCATAAGCCCCAAAATCTTGTTTTAGCCAATGTTTCACAAGTAAAGTGGTTCCAAAAAGGTTCATGCTAGCATTTCATGCATAAAGATCCCAACTTGCAAGGTAAACTAGGCTAAACATAACATGAGTGACATGATTAAGTTGCTACATCTTAGTCTAAGGTCATAGATCATAGAAAAGGGACAAAGTTAGGTTCACATACATGCATACTTATGTTTTATCTCATTTTATCCCATGTCAACATTAAAAATACCGTTTTGATCCAAAAGTAGCTAGAACTTACATAGGCAAGGCTTAGGAAAGGGGATCATGCATCATTTTGACGAAGAAAGGTGGCTCCTTTGAAGAAGAACCATCATGAAACTCACATAACAATGTTGATTTGGCCTCCATTTGGTGTAGCAAGCTTGCATATCTTGATTTGAACCCGATTTGAATGCATAGGCTCTAGGGATTGGAGATGGAGGCCATGATCAAAATTGATTTTGGCAGCACTTAGTTGCTAGGTTTGATTTTTAGGGATTTAGGTTAGGTTTAGGGTCTTTTTATAGAGATTAGGATAGTTTTAGGCCCTTAGATTAACCCTAGGATAGATTAGGACCATCAGATCTCGGAAGCTTCCAGAACCAGGCCAAGAACAAGACCAGGTGAGACAAGCAGGTGCGCCAGGCTATTTGCCCCGGCCACCCCCTGTCGACAGGCAAGTCGACAGGGCTGTCGACTTGGTCTGGGCCCAAGTCGACAGGCCTGTCGACATGGCCTAGGCGGGAAACTTCCCGCCTGGCCCTAGATCTGATTTCCAAAACTGTTTCCGAAATTCAAATTTCCAGAAATCTTCTTTGGGCCTTAACCGGGTCATACGGACTCCGATTTTCGAAAACTCGGACTCTATTTCGCGTATTTTTCCGAGACGAACGCAATGACATAGCCCGTTTTACTTGATTCAGAATTTAAAATTAAATTCTGCCTTGATTCTCGTTTTAACATGTTATTGAAATACGGGTTGTTACATTCTCCCCACCTTTTAGAATTTCGTCCCCGAAATCTCTAAGTTAGGAAGAACATATCCTACCATCCATCATCCATCTACTCAAAACATCATCCACAAGCAACCATTTTCCTTAGATGATTTCTAATGCTGTATGAATATATGCAAAACGTGTGTGTACATGTTCCTTAGCTAATGCTAATGGTCAGGCCTGAAAAATCTTTTGAATGCAAAAATATGTTTAGTGCCATGAATCCATCATGTATGCAAATAGTCCTAGTCATATACACTATATGCGTGCACAAACATTCAACCATATGCAACATCCGCATGATAACACATTCAATTTCATCCATGAACAAGTATAAATACTCGTGCATATGCAATATGAAATGCGACCGAGTCGAGCTAATATCTAATGTAAATTCGCGCATCCACGAGCAACCACTTGCAACCATTTGCAACCATATCAACCATAACATGTTTCAAATGCATGTTTACATCCATAGGGTTCTACCTAAGATTCCCTGAAACAGGGTCGAGAAGGTAAACAAAACAAACTCCGTACGGGGTTTGTAACAGAGACAGGACCGAGAGGATATCCATAAAAGATAGCCTACAAGCAAGCTCAACCGAAAACAGGGGTCGAGGATATATTCCCAAAAGAGATATCATGCACGTATTTAGTCTTCAGTCTCCTGCGTCGCATTACCTTGAGCTTAGTTCCATCGTGCCTTGACCGCCCCTTTTTCTTCACGATCTTGCAGCTTCTTATTTCCTGTTTCCATAACATGAGTTGGAACTCATTTCCTCGTCGCCTCTCGTTCCACTTGCACTTATTCTTTCCCTAGTATACTTGGCTCAACCATATCTACGTACTCGAGCCAGCTCTCCAAAATTCACTAGTGAATTCTGGATCTCGTTTTCCGATGCCAATCAAAATTGCCAAGAGTCCTTACTAGGGTGATTCCCATAACTCATACATAATCGAAACGAACCATCCGCCTTAGCGGCGAATTCTATTCAAACGGATTACCAACAACTGCATCCTGGGATTCTAGGTAACTAGCCATGACAGAACCCAAAAGGTTACACGAGACTTCGAGGGTATTACCAAAGCAAGCCAAGAGTCTAACTACCCTCCTTCTAAAACCGAGAGTGGCACCCCTTACTGGATAACCACTTCATCCCTAGAATCCATCCACAACTTATAAACATAAGCATTATTTCCAAGCTCAACACTTGATATAGACATTCTCAAATCCAAACAAGCCATGAATAAATGGACTGATCTTCCCATAGGACTTGAGACAAAAACGGGGTTCTCTACTACGCTAGTACTAAGGTGCAGAGACTCAACTATCGAAGCGGACTTAAAAGATGCGGTGATCAAAGCAAAGTCCCGGCAGGATGATAGAGAAGAAAAGCTAAACCTTTAACAAGATCGTTACCCTCCTTCTGAGGTACCCTAGAAATGAGAGCACACTATTGCCCTCCGAGCGATCTTGTCCCCGTTCCGTGATACTTAACTATCCGTCTCGTTTTGCCATGCCAAAGGTACTCTCTCGTCATGGGTTTCATTGTTCATCCCTCTCCCTCCTTTGAGGACTAAGCCATACCAACAAGTTGCTCATCCTTAAGCTCGTATCCCTTATCCTCTTCCTCACTATCCTTTCTTATAACGCGGCCACTGGTCTCTCGAGAACCACCTCCATCGTACGGGAAACACTTACGCAGCTAGAAAGACTAGTCCCAGTCAAAACCACTGTGACTACAGATGGAGGAAAGAAAGGAAAAGAGATTCAATCAAGGAAACAAGGATAATGCTAATGGCCTTTGGGGAAGAGCCTTTTTCTTTTTAAAAGAAAATTTTCTTGAAAAATGCTTCTTTGTAAACGGTTTTTCAAATGATTTTCAGAAGGTCTTTAAAAACTTTTGCCCAGTCTGGTAACCTCGTGCTCTGATACCAAATGTAACACCCCGCCTCTGCTAGGGTCACTCGCAAAGGAATGCACTAGCTTTAGAGGGGCATTATTGGTAAACATGTACAGAAATGTCACAAGACAGAACATATATAAATAGCGGAAGTAAAATCAAACTTTCATAACATGAATAAATAAGGTCTAAAGCCTTTTACATCAGAGTACATCAAAACCTGTCTTGCAATAGTAAAGAAGCATAAAGACTTTTTAATAAATTATTCCCCAAGTAAAACCGTAAAGTAGCCATAGCCAAGAGAAGTCCAAGCCATCCATGATGACCTTCAAGCAGAAGAAGTCCGAACTAAACAGCATTGTTTCCTCCCTGAAACCTGGGGGGGGGGGGGGGGAAACGGAAGAAAAGAGGCGAAACAAAACGGGTCAGTCAAAAAGACTGAGTAAGTCCTATCTACTTCCAGTATAAAAACAGGTAAAGGTAACATGACATGCATAAACTGAAAGTAAACATAAGGATAACTACAAGATAGATAAACCAGGGTAGCCTGTTGAACTACTGCGGCAAGGTAAACTAAGGTATCATGATAAACTACGGTGTTATGATAAGTCAAGGTATCACATCGTCAGATCTCTATCGAGTACATTATCCCAAGGTATCTACCCCGTCTAACATCCCACAGTGTCTATTATGTATATTCTTCCTAGTTCTAACATGTATATTTGCTCTACACCTCTCGTACTAGTATCCCTACCCGCGTCACGTGTTAACCATGAATGTCCCGTGCTCAAAGTCGTGTTATGGTCCATGTCAACCTAATATCGCATATATAGGTTACTCAAATCATATGTTTCTTTCCATGTATATAAGTTCAGTCCTTTGCCGTACCTCGTACGGGCTTCCTCATGTCGTATTATCCTTGAATTCATTTGGACTGTCACCCTTGTTCTAGCTAGGCTCTTCCATATGAATCATCGTTTGAACTAATAGGACTTACGCCACCTAGCACCACTAGGGATTACGCTTACCTATTGCACGCTTTCGTATTTCGGTTTGGGTTAAACCACCTAGGCCACAAGGGATTACGCTAACCCTCAACCGCGCCCTTTTTCCCACGCATTCATCGTGAATCGTTTTTCTATTACTGTATGCACATGTATCACATCGTGCCACCCGAGTCCTGTCACAGGGCAAACCAAGAAATACAGGACTCGGTCGGGAGCTTTAGATTTATCTGCCGATGCAGATACTAAGGTCTGCTTTTCTACACGTGGCTATGGTCCCACGAGACCCCTCCCTCAACTAGTGAAAGGCAACACAAGAGAAAATCTTGCATGTTAGCATAAGGGGTTTGGGTTCATAAACATGCATAAGCCCCAAAATCTTGTTTTAGCCAATGTTTCACAAGTAAAGTGGTTCCAAAAAGGTTTATGCTAGCATTTCATGCATAAAGATCCCAACTTGCAAGGTAAACTAGGCTAAACATAACATGAGTGACATGATTAAGTTGCTACATCTTAGTCTAAGGTCATAGATCATAGAAAAGGGACAAAGTTAGGTTCACATACATGCATACTTATGTTTTATCTCATTTTATCCCATGTCAACATTAAAAATACCGTTTTGATCCAAAAGTAGCTAGAACATACATAGGCAAGGCTTAGGAAAGGGGATCATGCATCATTTTGACGAAGAAAGGTGGCTCCTTTGAAGAAGAACCATCATGAAACTCACATAACAATGTTGATTTGGCCTCCATTTGGTGTAGCAAGCTTGCATATCTTGATTTGAACCCGATTTGAATGCATAGGCTCTAGGGATTGGAGATGGAGGCCATGATCAAAATTGATTTTGGCAGCACTTAGTTGCTAGGTTTGATTTTTAGGGATTTAGGTTAGGTTTAGGGTCTTTTTATAGAGATTAGGATAGTTTTAGGCCCTTAGATTAACCCTAGGATAGATTAGGACCATCAGATCTCGGAAGCTTCCAGAACCAGGCCAAGAACAAGACCAGGTGAGACAAGCAGGTGCGCCAGGCTATTTGCCCCGGCCACCCCCTGTCGACAGGCAAGTCGACAGGGCTGTCGACTTGGTCTGGGCCCAAGTCGACAAGCCTGTCGACAGCCCTGTCGACATGGCCTAGGCGGGAAACTTCCCGCATGGCCCCAGATCTGATTTCCAAAACTGTTTCCGAAATTCAAATTTCCAGAAATCTTCTTTGGGCCTTAACCGGGTCATACGGACTCCGATTTTCGAAAACTCGGACTCTATTTCGCGTATTTTTCCGAGACGAACGCAATGGCATAGCCCGTTTTACTTGATTCAAAATTTAAAATTAAATTCTGCCTTGATTCTCGTTTTAACATGTTATTGAAATACGGGTTGTTACATAACCAAAGCGGAACATGTAATTAAAACATGGTTAAAGGGTTAAGTAAGTGCTTTGGGTGGCATGTGGAAATCTAGTGGGTGCCTTGAATGGCAATTAAAATATGATTAATGACTTAACCAGAATTTATAACATGTAAGTGGACATGGTTAAAGGGTTAAGCGGGATTCACTAGAAATAACAAGCTTAGGTGGTAGCTTGTGGGGGCCCATTTCAACCAATATCCCAAACGTATCTTAGTGGGCTCGACTCTAGTCGAATGACGGGACACGCATATTGGGCTTGACTATAAGAGGCCAAAATGGGTTAGCGGTGGCAACGCATGACCAACGGGTTTCATATGCGTGTGTGGACCCGGGCTGGTAAATAAGACGTTGTTGCATCGTGTAGATATAAGCCGTGCACCGTTAGTTTTATCAGGTTGCCCCGTTGGGGAATGGTACACCCCACGGTGGAGCCAGCACGGGTATCTACGTTAGGGAGCCGATCGAATGGGGAGTAGTGTGTACACCTAGTGGATTGTAGGGCCCCGTGGCGTCTACTTAGTCACCTAGGGGTACGCTAGAACTATTAAGTTAATTTTATAAGTCCATGGGTGGGATCAACCTTTAAGTTAGGAATGACTGGTGTGGTGCAGTTTAGTAATTTACCTTTGGAAGGGTAGATGCGTCTTCATCTTTTATCTTAGTTTAGTTGACCCATTCATCCCCATTAGTTACCGTATATCAGTTTATGTCTTCTCTGGTTACTTTAACGATTGTATTGTTAAAGTTATAGGACTCGCTCAGACTTATGTCTGACCCCGTTGTTTTTATCTTTTTCCCAACCCTCAGGTCCTACGGTGGATCCTAGCAGTAGTGGAGCTTGATCGGATTGCTGTTCCAGTCTTTAGGAGCTTGGATAGATGTAAAGCTCCAGTTACCCAGTTATCTTTTCTTTTGTCATGGCTATTGTATGAGAGTGGGATTATGTACTTCTTTATTTTGATGGATATTGTACTTGACTTTTATTGTGGTTTTATGATGTAACCAGACACGTTTTACTTCCGCTGTTATGAGATGATGTTTTAAATTTCAAGTACTATTTATATCTGTCTTATTGTAATTTTTCTGTTCTATATCCACTAAAATACTCCACCGATGCTATGGCATTCCCTTAGTGAGTGACCATAGCGGGAGTGGGGTGTTACACTGCCTGTTGCCGGTTGGGTCCGGGCAGTCTTACGCCACAACTCAGTCTAACCTCGGGTCCTTATTGGGCTCCGTGTTTAACCACCCACATTGGATAGGTATTGTTGTGACTACTGGACAGTCGGGCGGTTCCGGGCAGGTTTACATCACAACTCAATCCAACCTCGGGTTAAACACATCGTATTTTCTACATTTACATATTTTGTCTCTTTTCTTTTTATATGTAAATATTTGCGGCCCATTATTCAAATTCATCTTTATTGATTAAGTTTTATTTATGCCACTTAATTATTTTTCAAGGTTGTTGGCATGCGTCAAACCTGCCAACACATATGTTCTATATTTTAGCCCAAACGTCATTACCCCCGTTTTATACGTTCGTTCCAATGTAAGGTGTGTTGGGTTTAACACTTAAACCCAATTTAGCCATATGAAAAGGGGAGGCTTATAACATGGTGTTTATAAGGTAACATAAGAAAGGGAGTGTGAACGCATGAACTTGCAACATAACGATTCAATTAACATAAGGTAGGCACATGTGAACTTGCAATTGTAACAACATATAATATAAGCAATACTTAAACATAAATCATTCTACTCACATAATCATGGTATAAACAAAACATGAATCATTCTATTCATGTAGTCATGGCATAAATAGTACTTAAACATGAACCATTCTAATCATATAATTATGGCATAATCATAATTGAACATGAGTCCTTCTATTCATATAGTCATGGCATAAACATAATTGAACATGAATCCTACTATTCATATAATCATGGTTTTTATCCTATCTATGTAACTAGTAAGTAATTCTAGTGTAATTCTAATTATCATATGATTATGATAACAACATAAGCCTAAAAACATGTTTTCAACTAGGCATAATAACAAACATAGTTTAGTCATGTTCATAAAATTAATACAAGCTTACAAAGACGCTTTCTTTTGTCACTATCACAAAATCATGATTTTTATACTTGAACTATGATGCCAATTCCAACATAACCTTCATATGAATCATAATACTTAAGTGGATCAAATTACACTAAAGATGACCATTGAATTATACATCATGTTGGCATAACAATAAATCATATACTTGCATGAATTTCAAATAAACTATTACAACATATAGTTGTTATTTTCAACATGAATCATATACTTGGAATTATCAAATGGGTGTTGTAAATAACTACCACAAACATGTAGTTTTCAATATGAATCATATGCTTGCATGAATCCCAATTAAAATTCCACAACATGTGGTTGTCAACATAAACCATATGCTTGTATGAATCCAATCGTACACCATAGCATTGCCAAATCGTTTAGAATCAAAATAACATACAAATATAGGTTATTATTGCCACAATTCCATTTCGTTGTTGACTTCCAACGCAAATCGCATACTTGCAAATATCCAATCGTATACCATAATATTCCCAAATCGTTTAGCATCAAAGCAACGTACAAATATAGATTATTATCTCCACAATTCCATTTCTTACTTTACACAAATCAACACAATTATTTAATTCATATCGAAATAGCACTCTACTTACTACGTATGACGAATCTTCAATTCAGGAATCTGAATTCTGAATTTGGAGATGCTATCCTTTGTTGTAGGCGTTGCTTTGATTGACGTTGCTTTAAGCTTTGAATTATCTCCTAATTGTCTCTCTATTTCTGATGGCTATCCTCAGTCTCTCCTCAGCAGCATGATGGTCTCATCTCCATTTTAGTTTGTGTAAATTAGGGTTAGTATTAGGTCCTTTTTATAGAGTTTGTGAGTTGATTTAGACCGTCGATGGAGCTTGGTTTAATAATAGCCGTTCGTTCAAAGGAGAGGCCAATCAGGAGCTGACACCTAGCCCTAGTGATAAGGCAAGGCTCAGAAAATCGACCAAACACAGACCAGGCCAGCCAGGGTGGGCTGGGTTCGACCTGGCTCAGGGGCCAGGTCGACTCCCCAGTCGACCTGCCTAGGGCAGGTCGACACCTAGGTCGACTCCCAGGTCGACCTGGCCTGGCAGGTCGACCCTAGGGTCGACCCCAGGTCGACCTGGTGGGTTTGGGCGGGAATTTCCCGCCTACTCTGATTGGGCTGAAATTTAATTTTGTTTTCGAAATTTGAATTTTCTGAAACTTCATCGGGTCATAATTTGGTCATACGGGCTCCGTTTTTCGAAAACTCGGACCCTAGTTCGCGTATTTTTCCGAGACGAACGCAATGGCATATCCCGTTTCCCTAATACTTTGATTTGAGATTTACTATATTTTAATTTGTGAATATCACTGTTATAAAATATACGGGGTGGTACATTATGCCTATCATGATGTTGTTTTCTCTCTGATCTATTTATTATGCAAATTTCTACCTTCCCCTATTTATTTTCTTTTGATGAACCTTGGTCAACTTCGGACCTTGGCCTAAAATCGTGATTCGCATACGAGATGTATACGGGGGAATAATGGGATTATTGCCTATAAGAATATGATTACTAATTGGCAACATGAAATTGGATGTTATCATTTTATTTGCAAGTTTGGGGTAGATCTGTAAATTTTGGCATAATCCTGTTATGATAAAATTTGCATAAATATTATATACATGGAATTCGACACCAATTGGATCTATGTAATGTAACATGAAATTTGGTATATATAACATGTATGTAATTTGGCATGTAAAATAAAATTATGAGTTTTGGAGCCTATGTAAATTAAATCAGAAGATTGGGCTTATGTTAATTAGGCATGTGTAGACTTGGAAATTTGAGCATGAAAGCGATTGTAAACTTTATAATTGGCATAAACATGTATTATGAACTTGGGCAACTGGCATGTATTGAAATAAAAAGATTATAGTTTGGGATAACTACATCATGAATCATCGGATTTGGGTTTATTGGGTATGAAACTTGATACATGTAATTTTGGCTAGATCTTGACATATGTAAAAAGGCATGAAACTTGGTATATATGTAAACAGACTAGAATTGGGTACATATATTAGTTAGCATGTAATAGCCTTAAAAGAGGGATAAATATAAATTGAGATAAGTTGCCTTTAATGGCATAAGATAAATTGTGGTAAAATTAATATGATTTTGCATACCATTAATTGATGGACATAATTGAGTCAATTATGGATGTCGTTAAATTAGGAATTAATTGATAATTTGAATAGGGAAATAAATTCAAATTGGGGTAAAAGATTATAAGTGATAATCAATGCTTAGGACACGAAGTTGGACACATTTGTGACGTAAAACTGCCGGGAACTGCCCGGCAAATCCAGTAGTCACAAATGGTAGCCCAATGTGAGAGGTCCTAGGCCCAAATTAAAAGCGTAACAGTTGTAAAGACACGAGGTTAGACTCTTTTATGGTGTAAGACTGCCCGGACCCGCCCGACAAATCCAGCTGCCATAAATGTCAGTCTAATGTGAGAGGTCTTTATAAAGTTACGGCCTTAATGAATTAAGAAATACTTAACCAGATAAACATGTGGTGGGACATGGGGGTTAAGTGGGTCACATGTGGGTGACATGTGGAAATACGAATAGTAATACTTAACCAACGTAACATGGTAATTAGACCAGTGGGTAGGGTTAAGTAAATAAGAACACTTAACCAATATGATATAAATGGGTGGGTTAAGTAATATGATTAGGTTAATCTGGACACTTAACCAATTTAATAAGTTGACTACGGGAGTGGGTAAGGTTAAGCAAATGTTTAACCATTATAACATGATTAAACTGGACTAGAGAGTGAGGTTAAGTTAATGAGAACACTTAACTAATACAATGGGTTAATTAGACAAGTGGTTGCGGTTAAGTGGTAACACTCAACCAACATAACAGGACAAGCGGGTGGGTTAAGTTAACTTGAATACGTTGATAACACTTAACCATTATAATATGACTAGTGGATGGGGTTAAATTAACATGCACTTAACCAATCTGATGTGATGCGTAGTAGGGTTAAGTAACACATGGGGTTAAGTTAACAAGAAAATTCTTAACCAATGTAACCATATAGACGAACGGGGTTAAGTTAATAAACCACACTTAACAAATCAAACATAATAAGCGAGAAAGGTTAAGTTAACTAAGATAAACTCTTAACCATGGTAACATAACGAGTAGAAGGGTTAAGTACATATCGGGTTGGTGGGTAATATTAGTAAATATAGGCCCACATACGCTTAACCATTAAATACACATGCTTGAATCAGTAGCGGAGTTAAGTACACATAAGGTTTGGTGGGTAATATCAGAGAGTATAGGCCCACAGACTTAACCATTAGAAAAACCTAGTAACGGGGACCCATTTCAGAAGTAACCCACATTAGGTATTAACGGAACCCTGAGCTAGGCAGGGTGGGGCACGATTACTGGGCTGATTATAAGAAGTCAAATTAGCGGCGGTTGGTGCAGCAGTGCAGGTTCTAACGGAGTGTGGGCGTGCACACACTTCGGCGCAGAAAATTTAGCCACTGGGCATCAGTAGGTATAAAGCTATGCATCTTGATTACGTCAGGGTTGCCACCATGGGACTTGATACACCCCATGGTGGGACCAGCACAGGTATCTACAAGTAGGGGGCCGCGTGACACAAACGAGAACTAGGCCAAGTAGGGAGCCGATCGATAAGGTAGTAAGGGTGCATCGAATATATACATGGCCATTGGGGTGATCGAGGTGGAATCCTCAAAATCGATGTACACCTGAAGGATACCATAATTGCGGGGATTGGGATCACGTTGTAATTGTTATATAACACGGGCTACTTGTTGGGACACTAGTAGGGGGTACGGATCCTTGTTGCATAGGACACTAGTTGGGATACTAGTGGGAGTACAGATCATTCCATGTATGACACTTATGAGGATGCTAGTTAGGTGGTGCAGAGCAAATAGATATCATTTTAATCGTAAAGCTTAGAAACCTTGCGATGTTACTCTTGATAGAAACCATGCGGTGGGATACTTGATAGGAATTATGGGATGTTATACTTGTTTCATCGTGCCCGAAGTTTATCTTGTTACCTTAGTTTATCTTGTTATCATAGTTTATCTTGTTATCTTAGTTTATCTTGCCTACCTTGTCATCATGCTTATGTTTACTTTCAGTTTATTCATGCCATGTTATCTTTACTCATTTTTATGCTGAAAGTCACTAGGACTTACTCAGTCTTCATGACTGACCCGTTTTGTTTCGCCTCTTTTTCTTCTGTTCCCCCCCAGGTTCACAGGGTGGGAATACAGCTTAGTTCAGATCTTACCAAGCTCCAAGGCTCTTTCATGTATGGCTTGGATTTCTCTTGGCTATGGCTTGCTTTGCTTTATTGGGGAATACTGCAGTTTGTTTTTATGCTTCTTTGTTTTTGAGCAAGACAGATATTTTAACTATGAAATTGGGTATTGAAAGTTGATGGGCTTTTCTTGTAAACATTTATATTTAACAAATGATTTGAAGTACTTCCACTTTATTTTCCGCTGTTTTATATATGTTTGTCTTGTAATATTTCTGTTCCAGTACCCATTATACTCCATTGAAGTTAAGGCATTCCCTTTGTGAGTGACCTTAACAGATGTGGGGTGTTACATCTCTCTTCCACCTTTCAAATCCTAAAACAAAACCCAATACCCTAATCTCAAATTCTTTGCTCCGATTTCTCTATTTTCTTGATATTTTACGCTATCTTGCAAAGGTTACAACTTTCTCGTAGAAATCCTAAATCACCATTTCATTTTGTTAAAGTTTATGAAATTGAAATATCTAAAACTTTTATGTTGGAATTTTTTTCATATTTTGTTTTTCTATGTCAAAATTGGGAAACTTCCAGACTAATTTTTGGATCTAGATTTCTGACCTGAAAAGTGGATATTATTGTTTAATTTGTGTCTCTCTCAAAATTTACTAAAATATAGTTTTTCATTTTTTCCAGTTTGAGTGAAATTGAAATAGCTTAAACTTTCACTTTGATAACTTTATTATACATTCTGTTTTCCTAAGTCAAAACGACCAATCTTTCAAAGAGATTTTCGAGCCTAGATTTCTTATTCGAAAATTTTCTATCCTTATTTCTATCATATCTTCTTAAATTTTTATCAAAATCCAATTTTTATTTTTTAAAATTGAAAAGAATAGAATTTTCAACAACTTTTATGTTTATGACCTTTTCAAATTCTAGGTTAAACTAGTCCAAATATTTATTACAAAATAACTAAAATTTTTGTTTAGTTTTTGAAAATAATAATTGTAGAAATATAAATCCATCTTCGTTCGACAAAACCCACCTAATCTCTTCTTTTAAATTTCTTAGAGTATTGATTTATGCATTTGTTCATGCCATGGTGTTAAAGAGTCCGTAGTTGTGCTTATAATCGGAGTAATGCATCTTGCCTTTCGTTTCCATTCATTTGTCATCTTGGTTCGTGCCATGAAAGGTGAGTTTATCTCAAACTTAACTAAAATATTTGTGAAAATGAAATTCAACACATTTGAAATGTTATGACATGTTTAGGATTGCTTGTAGTAACCATATTATTTGATATTTATATCTGGCATGTCTGGCATGCCTTTATGACATGCAATATATATACGGATTGAAATGATACATATCCATATTACTTGGCCTAGGTAGGAAATTATATACGAATACCATTGGTCTATTTTGGAAAGTATTTTCTAAAATTTAAATATATTTTAATTTAAATAAAACTATTTTAGAATTTTAACTATAACATTATTTTTAAAATTTAAATAATTTAAATTATTTTGTAAGTAATTCAACAAATCTTTTATTATAATTTAATATTATTTAAAATTTAATTTAATATACAAAAATAGATTTTTATAATAATATGAACATAGATTTTTCAAATCCTTTAATTAAGAAAGGGTTAAAAGGGAAGTTAGAAATTTAGTCGTGACTTAATATGTTTAAATGACATTATTGAATGAAATTACGAAATTAAGTTAATTTGAATTAAGATGCGATGTAGAAATTAATGAAATGGGTTTTATATGAATAGGTTATAATTATGAAACATAATAAAAATATTTAAGAATAATTTATTAAGTAAAGTTTCTAATCTACATATAATGAAATTAAATACTTAGAATCAATTAAAATTTGAAATTGGTTTTTTTTTGGTAAGGCCACTAGTTTTTATAGTGATCAGTAACGCCGTTTTCATTACAACAACTAATGATTAAAATAACGTACAGAGGTTAGCAGATTGTTTACCTGCTACAGGATTTTTTTACAAATTTATGCCACAATGGAAAAGACCCAGTATATACTAGTCATTCACCACACAGGGTGTAAATTAGGAAATGAAAATGTAAATAAAAATTCCTAAAGTAGACCTTACTTCTAGCTGCTTAAGCAGTCGCATACACAAACAAGTGAAAACAGTAGTCATCCCTAAGAGCTCCTTCACACACAATTGCAAAGCAGTCACTACAACATGCTCACTTCACACCCTACAACAAAACATTCACGACAAAAAGCTCACTGTAAACCTTACTGCATAGTAGTTACCACATTCAAAGATCACAACAGCTTCATAGCAACAACTAAGAATTTATCAAAGTCGAGACATATGACTTAAGCTCACTGTCGGAGCAAACCATTGACAAGCTGAACTAACCAGCAAAGTTATCCTGAATACACCTCAGAAGGTTGCCTTCCTAAACTTGACAAAGAAACACAGCCAAACAAAGAATCAACACAACCACTCTCTCAATAAAAACTCCAAACAAGACAGAAAACTAATGAAATCAACACCAACTATAGAAAATAAACTCAAGTCAAACTGTCCCAAGCAAACAGACTTTGACCAAAACCAAGCACAACGATCCTAGCCAAACCAACCACAACCAAAACAAATTTCCACTAACATAAACACCCGAAACCCAAAGAATTTAAGGCCTTACCAGCACATCACAAGCAATCCACACCCAAAAGGACTGCCTTTTGGTGAGCTCCAAGCATAGGCGATCTAGCAAAGGGAATAATGATTGCTCAACGGGTCGCGATGAGGCTCAGCTAAGTGCCAAGGAAAGACAACATATAGCCAGGGGGACCACCACAAGTAGTGAGACAACCCGAACTTCCCCGTGAAGGAAAGCACAGATTGCGTTGAGGACAAGACGAATTAGAACTCAAACAGAAGAACATTTCATTGCTTATTACAACAATTCCATCAGAATACAAGAATATACAGGGTATGAATAAATATACATTCGATAAATATCAGAGATTACAATAAGTTAAATAGCAACGAAAAAAATAATACAAAACACAACTGAAAGTAATACACGGATACAGAGCTTTCCGAGCATCGTTCCAGTTGTAAATCAAGATCCTGTGAATATAAATCTGCAAAACCATAACTACAAGCTGCCCGTGTCGAAAATAAAGGCACCCAGAGTTTAGGTTAAAACAATAAACTCCAGGTCAATCATGTGACTGGTGTGAGAATTAAAACAGTTATTTTAAACTTTACTTTAAAAGAGAGTAATTCAAGGGACCACGCCGTATAACACGGAGCGGGTTTCCTCCTAAGAATACCAGTGCATATAACAAAACAGCGCAATGCTTTTTGGAAAAATGAAGCTATTATAAGACCCAGGTCCCATCACACAATGCAACGCAAGCCGGAGGATAGGGTTTTCCCTTATAATAGCCAAACATGCTTGGTACGTTTAAAACAAATCATTTGATACTATAATAAGTGTATAGCGTCAAAACAATTTCAGTCATAAATATCAATCATAGGCGGCATGGGTACCATCTATCACGTTGCCATACTAGGATCTACAAATAAAACTGCAATATCACATATTGGAAATTGGATTTCCGTCATGAGTCGAGGCAAGGGGCAAGCTCCTCTCCGTTCGAGACACTCTAGCAAATGTCCCAGGACCCCACTATGATCCTTGGAATCGGTTGGGCCGGTCCTCACCAAACTTTGGAGGATTAGTTATTCTTGAACACACGTTTCCCAGTCCTAACAGACCTATATCCGAGGCGCCTCGCATTCCAACATCCACACAGGTAAAAAGTATATAAATGTCAGGACTGGTAGGTCACTGACATCACCCATAGCTAGAAAGAAACGCCGTGTTCTCCCAACGGTCCGTATCCCGTTTTTGACTCGTACCGAGGTGTGAGGCTCGCGAATTCACGTTATACACAAAGCTGCGCCACACAGGCCGTGCTTTGATCATCAACCACAAAAATTTGCTTTTCAACAGAAGCCTTGATCATCTGCCACTTAGGCGTGCCACACAGGCAATTCACTCCATGCGACTGATGTCCATCGATATACAACCTTTGAGCTCGTACGTCTCAGAGAAGGGTGTTAAGAAAGAGAATAAATTCTCCGCCGCCAAACAGATGTATATTTAATAAAGATCAATCAACACAGAATAAAATCCAATGTCAGACACACAGTCCATTTACAAGTTCGTTCTGGGTCTGAACGAAACAGGAGGCACTTTCGTCGCATATCCATCAATCTCCAAGTACGTCTGGACGATCACCAACTGATTTCCTCATTTTGGGTGTATAGCCCAATCAAGATCATCAGTAATCACCCAAACGATGTGAAGACTTCCGGTCTTCAACCACTGTCTTCATCTTTGACATATCGTCGAATCGGTTATTCAGAATGGGTATAAGCCCG
This sequence comes from Allium sativum, assembly GCA_030737875.1. Lineage (NCBI taxonomy): Eukaryota > Viridiplantae > Streptophyta > Magnoliopsida > Asparagales > Amaryllidaceae > Allium > Allium sativum. The sequence goes on from CM060912.1 coordinate 160,258,535, forward strand.
GCCTTTCTGAATAACCCACGTATATAATAATCAAATGTTACACAAACACAACAAACGCCTCATTCCAATTCAGAATATTCTTTTATTCAAAAATCCACATTCTTAGGGAGAGGTTCCCATTAATTTTATCCAAGATAAATTCTTCTAAATTTATTATTTAATCTTCCTTTGGATATCATTTCAAACCAAATTATGGTTTTCCAACCCAGTCGGGATTAGCAAACCACACCGAAGTAATTATTTATTTTATTTCCCAATCCCAACCTATTCATCCCCTGGAGCAAAACTGGTAATACTCCATATCTAACACCACGGTGTTATCGGTAAAATTAATTACAATTTCACGTTCAAATCTAATTAAAGATTTAACTATCGCTTTGGAGCAAAACTGGTGGTACTCCAATCTCTATCACCCTTCAGATTTGATAATTTAAATAATCAATTCACTTTAAATCTAATTAAAGATTCATTAAAACTCCACTTAGTTTTAATCTTTTCAAAAATCAATACCCTGTCTTTAACTGGGTTAAAGAACCAGTGTCATCTAAAACACAGTTCACGATAAACCCAAAATCACATTCAAATTCAATTCCAATTAATACTATTTAATTGGTACACTTCATTAAACCTAAATAGAAAGATTTAATCTTTTTCTCAACTGGGCTTAAGAACAGTGTTAATGAAGACACCATTCACGACAAACCCAAATCACATTTAATATTAAATACAAGGCTCTGAATAGAAAATATACCGACTTATATTCAATATCAAATTCTGCAACCAACAAATATCGTATTGGAAATAACAATATAACTATATCTTTCAAATTCCCATTACAATATCTGTATAATCACGAAATCCAACATCGAAATATTCCGAACATAATTTTGATTCAAATCTATTTCCACTTCACGTATTGGAATTCTGATTATTTTTAAAACCACTTTCAAATTCAATTTATTCATTTAAAAAATAAATTGATTTTAATACTAGTTCAAAACTAGTTCATTTTGATAAAAATCCATTTTTATCTTTTCAAATATGGAAATTTTCATCCCAATTGTTTTCAAATCACATATTATGATTTTACACAAATTATTGATATTTTTAATAATTTTATCAAGGCCCGTACAGTCGATTTCCATCAACGGCCATCGAACTGCACTTACAGCGACCTTTTCCAAATTTGATTTGGACATAATTCCAAATCCAACCGTTAGATTTATAATTTCAAATATTCGTTAGAAAGATCTTTTCGATACGAACCCAACGGTTCCGGTTTTAGGAGAATCCGACGGTCGGATCTCCCGCAACGTCAATTCGAAGTCAATGGTCGAAATTCACGAACTGCCGCAACGCGGCGCGTTCTATTCATGCCATTATATATAATATATATATATTATATATATTTCATCGATTTCCTTTTAAAACGTATTTTATAAATCGTTTTAAATTCGTTTTCAAAACGATTTCAACTTCCCTTTCAATTCAAAATTGAATTTTCCTTTATAAATTCGTTTTAAATTCATTTCAAATTGATTTCAATTCAAATTGATTTCAATTCAAATTGATTTCAATTTGATTTCCATTCGAATTCATTTCTAGTGTATTACAATTCGAATTCATTTCTATTTATCCGATTTCAATTCGAATTCATTTCAATTCAATTTTGAAATCACTTCTCGATATTCATTAAAAAATGAATAAAATCGATATAAATATCGTTCGTTCACGTCAAAATGGCGCATCTCTAATCAACACGGCTTTATATATTTCAATAAATTCATTATTCTATTCAACAAATGAATATTTATTCCATTCAACACATGAATCTATATTTCTTCTTACTTACAAGTAAAAAGGTAAAATTTATTGTATAAATATTTTATTCAACACATGAATACACTTTCAACACATGAATTCTCAACACCTGAACATCGTCAACACATGACTATTTATTCTATTCAACGCATGAATTTTCTTTTATAATATTCATTATTTCCCAATTGGAATGAGGCCCTATCAATCACCATATAATGTTAATTATATGGATTCCATACAACACATGTATATAATAGCAACGATAAATAACCAACCATCATCCAAAGTGCACTACACAACTGCATAAGCATTAAATATAAATAATTAACGCTTACACAGTCTGTCGACCAATCGATCGACATACTATTAAATAATTGGGATTAGTGTACACCAAATATCATCCCAACACCCGTGTGGGGTTTCAAAACAACAAACACAGATTTTTTTTTTCATTCACATATCCATTAAAAATTATATTTTTAACGTTAAAATATTTTTAACTATATAAATATTTTATTTTCTTTCACTTCACACAATCAATTTTCAAAACACATCAAACAATCAAACATACAAGCCATCCATGGTCTGTGGATGATGGGTGTCGGGTGCTACTAAGCACCGTCTGCATCCTAGTATATATTTTAACTAGAAAATGAAAATTTAAAGTGAGAAGTTCTCACAGAGGATTCCACTCCGCCGTGCTTTGCTTTTGAACTGTTGAACCATCTGGATCGGTTTGAAATTCTAATGCAGTTCTTTTCACGCTGTTCAAATATAAAATTTATATTTTTATCACTTCATTTCAATGAATAAAAAACATATTTTTATTTTTACTTCATATATTTTTACAATGCTTCCTTCTATATAAAAATTATATTTTTATATTCCTACTTCATATAAAAAGATCGAATTTTTATTTCATCCCTATAAAAATCACATTTTTATTTCAATATATATATAATAAAAATCAGATTTTTATTTCGCTACATATATAAAGATAATATTTTTATATTTCTAGAAATCGAATCTTTTTATTTCTATAAATATAATCTTTTCTTTGTTTTAAAAATAAAGTCTTTTCAATTTTAAAATATAAACTTTTTATATTTCTAAAATCAAATCTTTTCCTTCATGAACACATTATAAAAATCGACTCTTTATCTCGCTACACCCATAATAAAAATCTCAACTTTTACATAAATAAAAATCTCACCTTTAATATAGATTAAAAATCTAAACTTTTTATATGATAAAAATCCAACTTAAAAAATCGTATTTTTATTGCTATCCATTTGTATAAAATCATCTCTTTACAATTTCAAAAATCAAAGCATTTTAATTCTAAAAACCCTAGCTTTTAAAATTCTAAAAATCACAGCTTTTTAAATTCTACTACCTTAAATAAATAAAAACAAATTAAAAATACATAAAAAGAAACTCACCGTGGCCTAAGAGGAGGGGATGGCGGTCTACTGACGTCGGCAGGGTGGTGGGGCGTCGCACTGGTCGGAGGTCAGCTCAGAGGGGTGGTGGCGGTCGACTAGGGGTAGTGGCGGTCTCAAGGTGGGTTTCGGGCTGTTTGGTCGATTTGGGGGAGGGGGGGTTTCCGGGCCAGGGCTGGCGCGAGAGGAGGAAGAGGGGCTGGGGGGGGGGGGGGGAAGGGGCGTCGGTGATGTGGGTCGGAGGCGCGCCGGCTAGGGGAAGGTGTGGCGGAGGGATCGGTGGTGGCGAGCGAGGGGTAGCGGCCTCCATCGTTTTTTTTATAAAATCGATTTCGATTTCGGTGATGAGTTACAGGTGGGGGGGGGGGGCATAGGGGATAAAGGAGAAAAGGAGGGGCCCAATTATATTTAATTTAATTTTTATTTTCCATCAAAAAATTACCTTTTATTTCGGCCTCTAAACGAGACCCACCGCCTATCATCCATAGCTTATTACCCTCATTCTAAACGCAATGGGATATGTATCGTAGGCTGATTCGATCGCTTCGATCAGTTTTCGTCAAAATCAAAATATAACTCTATATATTTAATTTGAACGTGCATTTCAATTTACTGGGGTCACATACTAACTAGAAAAATTCCCGAAAAATATTTTCTAACTTCGTATTGACGATACGGTCCTAACAAAACTAGTTTCGTCGAATTCTTAGACTGTTTGAAAAATGGCCATTTTCCAGTCGATCGAAATTGACTGAAACTGTTAAAACACGTTTAACTTTGCCACGCTCACATATTGATTCAGAAAATTATGAAATTTGAAACCTAGCAATAATTTGACATCCCGGATCCAACAAAAGTGGTTTTGTCGAAATCCGAGGTCGTTTGCAAAATTTCCATTTTTAAGGGCCAGAAATTCAATAGCGGCTATTCTGAAAATTCATTTGGGCATATCTTTTGATTCCTGCTATGAAATTTTGATCTTTCGGATTCATTGGAAAGATATTCTCAAATAGATTCTATTATTTTTGGTTTCGCTAAATTCCGGTTTATTTTGCACCCAGTACATTCAATTGAAGTTTTAAATCGAATTATCGAACTACCGCGCCATTTTCTATTCCTTTTATAATATAAATAAATATTTATATTCTAACGACGATCTATATAAATATATACGTTCGAATTCTATTCAAAATAAATTTCTCGTCGATATTATTTAAAATAATCATTTTAAATATTCAAAATTCATCGAAATTGCCAAAATAAAATTTTTAAATTGGCTCGCATTTCCGGGTTATTACAAGTAGTAATGAAGAAGGGTAGATTAGCAAGTGGATCTGACAAAAAAGAGGCGATGCAAAAGTAGCAGTAGGGAAAGAAGAGAAAAGACTGCGGTTAGGGTTAGGGCGGGAGGCTTAAAATCCACAAAACGAAATCTAGTTAGGTGGGTAGCGAAGAAGGATAAAAGAAATAACATAGGGGATAAGAAGTATTAAAATGATATGCAAGAAGCATACAAGAAGGAGAGAGAAAGCGAAGAAAGATGAAAGCGAAAACCAGTCGCCATGGAGAAGAAATCGACTATTTTCCAAGTGTGGGGAATTAATATTTAATTTGTATGAAAGTATTAATATGTCACTAAATTAAAATTTGAAACTTGAAGAAATTCATTTAAATAAAAAAAAACCAAAACCTAACTTATGTACTATTTTAAAATAAACCGAAACTAAGAATATAAGTTTTTAGGTAAAAATTGATGTAAATTAAAGTTTTAAATCATAATTGATAATAAATTAAACCTTAGAAAGATGGATATGTTGTTTAGATTGGAGTATTATTTAAACTAGATTATTTTAAATAGTATTATATTATATTAGAATCTTTTAGACTATTTTATATAACCAATTATTTTATAACTATTTATATTTAACTTAACACTTACATTTAATAACTATTTAAATTTAACTATTTTATTTATATTTTAATTATTAAATACTTTATAATTATTTAAATAAAGATAATTTACATATTAATATAATTATTTTTGAATTTAACTATTTATGTTTTATTTCCTATTTTAAAAGAGAGCCTTTTCCAATCTGAGTTGTTTAGTCTGAATGGTAATATGAAGATTCAGAATAACGACATTTATGACATTGAAATTTGAAATCAAAAAGGAGAATTTGTAATGACCTGTTTCGTAAATACGAAATTTAAAATGTTAAAATTAATCAAATAATGAATTGATTTGAAATACAATTTTTGATATTGAAATATTTGCACATAATTATTTGAATATAAATCCATATAGTTTTTATTTGAATCATGATATTATAATTATGATTTCAAATATAAATGACCGCAATGTGAACTAGGAGTTTGGTTGCGACACCCCAGGTTAGTTAATGTCACCCATCAGAGAATGCGTTAAGTTTTGTGAAGCGAAATAGTAAACTATTATAGAAAATTTACAAGAGAGATAAAATAAGCAGCAAAAAGTTTCAACTTGATTATTAGCATATAAACATAGTCTCAAAACTAGTTACAACAAAACTAGCTACATAAAATCTGTCTCATAAAACATCTAACAAAACAAAGCATCAGAGTACATAAGATCATATCCCTTGCCATAAGCCATAATAGAATAGAGTGCAAGTCAAACGGTATATCTCAAGAAATCCAAGTCCAAGCTGTAAGAGAAATCCTAGTCACTGTTGTGTGCTTCCACTCTTAGGACCGGGGGGGGGGGGGGGGGGAGCGAAAGGAAAAGGGTCAGACATAAAGTCTGGTGAGTTCCAGTGATTTTAAAATGTGCATAAAATAGAAATGCAAAGACAGGTAAATAAGACTGGATAAAAAAGGTACAGTGTCATATAAGGTAACAGATAAATTAAATAGAACAACGTGATAAACCAGAAAAACATAATTAAACTATGATTGAGTATTGCTTCACATTTATGTCCTAAAACATGTATGTCTGCACCAGTACTAGTATAACAAGTTCAACATGATCACACATCAGCAGGATTAACAGCAGAATTAAACAACAGGATTAGGCGTACCCTAATTACATAACCCTATTAGATATTTACCTAATTACACAACAACATGATTAGGTTTACCCTAATTACGCAAGCGATCGACTCCTTACTACGTAAATACCCTGTGTCAGCCACGACAGTAGGGTATATCACTCCGTAACCCAACAACTAAATAGCACATACCTATTTACTGGTGTTACAACGTCTTATCTTCCCTATTCGGATCCATGCACGCTCATGACTCCGCCAGAACCGCCGTACCCACCCCCATGTGAGCCTCTTACTATCCAGTTCAGTAAAGCGTTCCCTGGCCCCTACCTAGTGCGAGGCCCCCTTTAACAAGATATATACCCACAGGGATACTGATTAATATCGTTTCCAAACATTAGATTGATACAAGCCAAACCCCTATGCTTGTGCCCCAAAAAAATGATTTAAGGGTCCCCAAAACCCTATACAACAGTAGAATGAGGGACATGTTAGCTTATTAATACTCATGTTTAACCTAGCAAGTTTAGTTTTAATAATAAGCGTGGTTGTAATTATTACGTGTCGTTATGTGTACAACCCTTCCCCAAAACACCTGCCCAGATGTTTACAGTTTCAACAACATTTCAATTTATTAACCTACATCTGGTACTTACCATATTTTAACATGTCATTTACTTAATGTTTGTTTTAAGTCAAATTTAACATGTCCAATTCATATGCATATTATTCATCAACTATGTTCCAAATTACAACACATATACAAGTTTATGCATAATATCAATTTCAACCAAGTTATAACAAGTTTATACAAATTAACCTTTTCATCTGTTTACAGCAAGTCTAACATCTGTATATTATCCCTTATTCCCACATTACAGTTAAACAATCCCAATTTAACAACATGCCTGAATTCCTCTTTTTATGTCATCCATTATTGCCCTAATTATACGCACATTCTAATCGGATATAGCCTAGGCTTCCAAAGGCCTATGCTTAGTGGAAATAAAAAGGGAAAACAGAAGAAGGGGAGCAAAATCAAATCACATAAGTAAGACCGGAAATAAACATAAAACATAGAAAATGGGTAATGGAAGCTAGATAAATATAACTTGTTAATTATTCAACAAGAAGGCATTTGTTTTACTTATCATAACGACATAGGTGATTAACAGTGAAAACATGTATAACATTTATCTTACTAACATTGTATATCCTAATCCAATTTTATATAACTGTCAAGTTATACTATAAGAAAACAAATATGAAAATGACAGGGAACTCATAGTGTGTCTTGGTGAAGAAGAATATAAATCTCTTATATATATAACTCTATGTCATAGAAAAAGTCCAATCCAATCCTTTTAGTTGTTGTATGTATCCAAGTCCTGATGTTGTCTCTATTGATCCAAGCCTCAGTAGCGTTCCCCCATTGTATGTTTTTTTAAAGAATAGATTTACAGAGGTAGGAGATATGAAGAAATCGTGTAAATCAGATTGGGAGAAGCCTCCTATTTATAGATTCACAGAGTTAACCTCAGCCTTCAGATTCTAGGGTTTTAATCTTAACCGTACACTAGTGCTAGTCAGCGACGAACATATTCCAAAAATAGTTTAGGTACGTAGTTCAGAATCCACCTAGATCCGCAGTGGGTCAACCCACCGACCCATGGGTGGCCCAATCAATGCTTGGGTTGACCCATAGGTCGACCCAGGCCGTACGTGAATCACGCTACAACGGTCGCGTTTCCCACTCTCCTTTCCCACTCATGTCATTCGAAATTTCTAGAATTTATTTTATATTATATTTATACATAAGCTCCTTATATGTATACAAACTTTTAATGCCCATAACTTCTACATACATTATCCGTTTTACGCAAACTTGGGGTCTATATGAACAAGAATTCCAAGACGAATGCAACGGTAATGCTGGTTTCACCTAATTCTGAATGTTTTAATTAAGTAAACCCAAGTTCTTATATTTAAGCATGGTTATAGTGTATTAAATTTTTGGGTGTTACATTCTCCCCTATTTAAAGGATTTTGTCCTCAAAACCTCCAAGTTAAGAAGAATGTTACTATTTTAACAACCCCTACAAACATCTACTCATCCATCATCCACAGGCATCCATTTTCCTTAAGAAAATTTCTAATGCTTGTATGAACATATGCAAAGTGTTGTGTGTATTTGTCTTTACACTAAAGCAAAAATAAGGTGGTCGATTGATTCAGTTGACCTCCTTATTGCAATATAGGTTTGTGCCATAAGTCCAAAATGTATGCAATTAATCCAAATATAACATATAAACTCTATATATGTGCACGTTCATTCATCAAAATGCAACATCCATATGATGATATACCCATTTCCATCCATAGAAAATTTAAAATGCACACACATTCATATGTAACATGCAAGTGATTGAGCTGATCTAGTGCCCAGTATGTGTATATGCATCCACGAGCAACCACTATCAAACAGTTAAATCCACTTGCAACCATCAATCATAACATGTCTCAAACACATGTTTCCGACCATTGGATTCTACATAAGAATCGAAGATTTCAAAAATAGGATAAATATACTTGAATGATAGAAACAAATGCAAAGTAAAAGCTTGGAAAAGAATGTACTTTCCAAAAGAAAAAGAAAAGAAGTACGAATCCTATCTTCGGGTCCCCACGTCGCATCTTCGAGGTCTTCTCCCCATTGCACTTTTACCAATCCAATTTCCCTGTTACGTAGTTTCTTGATTTCTGGTCCAAGGATATGAGTAGGAACTTGTCTCACTAATGCTTCCTTCTCAAGTTCCACGTCCTCAAATGTGCTTGGCTCCACTATCTCCGCCTTATCATGGAGACATTTCCTCAAATGGGAAATGTGAAATACTTCGTATATGCCCGCCAGTCTATCCAGTAGCTTGATCCTATATGACATCTGACTTATCCTCTTTACTATAGGGAATCGCCCTACGAATCTCGGCGCCAACTTCCCTATTCAACCAAAGCGAACTACATTCCTTAGCGGTGATACTTTAATGAAGACCATATCTTCATCTTCGAATTCTTAATCGCTCCTCCTTTTATCGGCATAGGATTCCTGTCGGTCTTGAGTTTCTTTCATTCTTCGGTAGATAAGATCAATCGTCTCGAAAGTATCTCGAATCATCTCTGGTCCAAGTAGAAGTCTGTCCATAGACTCCCATCAATAAGTCAGTGATCTACAAGGTCGTCCATATAGCACTTCGCAGGTTGCTATGCCTATGCTCGATTGGTAACTGTTGTTGTAGGTGAACCCCACCAAAGGGAGATGCTCCTCCTAAGTCCCTCCAAAGTCTAGGACACACAGTCTTAGAAGATCCTCAAAAACTCTATTCACCCTCTCAGTTTATCCATCTGTCTGAGGGTGGTATGCTGTGCTCATACGTAACTGTATACCTAACGCCTCTTGTAAGATCTTCTAAAACTCATTAGTAAAGATGGGGTCGCTATTGCTTACTATACTGGAAGGTACCCCATGCAATCGAACTATCTCTTGAAGATATACTGATGCCAACCAAGCCGCCGTCCTCTTACTCTTAACAGGAATAAAATGAGCACTCTTCATAAGTCTATCCACTATCACCCAAATGCTCGTATTTCCCTTCCTTGATCTGGGAAATCCATAGAGACACTCTCCACTTCCATTATGGGACATAAAAAGGATAAAGCAATCCGCTTGGTTTCTTTTGTTCAGCTTTTACTCGTTGGCATGTCAAGCATCGAGCAACAAATTCCACCACATCTTTCTTCACTCTAGTCCAAAAGAAGATCCTCTTCATGTCTCGAGGCATCTTGTCGCTTCTCGGATGGATAGTCATCCGAGAATGATGAGCTTCCTCAAGTACTCACTTTAGCAATTTCCCAATCTTAGGGACACATAGCCTCCCATCTCGTCTTAGCCACCCTTTCTCGTCCACTGTATATCTAGCAAGGTGACTAAAAGTCTCTCCTCTACCAAGCTTGTCCAAGATGTATGAAATCTACGGATCCTCTCGCCATATAGATCCAATACGCTCCAATAGATTAGGTCGCACCTCCAATGGTGCTAACAATCCCAATGTGAAATCCGTAGATGGCTTAGAATCAAAGGTCGAGAAGTACTCCAAGCTTCGCCTTTCTATGAATAAAGGACTTAAAGTCGTCCTCTGCCTGCTCAATGTGTCCGCCACTATATTACCCTGGCTCGGGGTATAAGCTATCTTGAAGCCGTAGGACGCTAGGAACTCCATCCACCGTTGCTGCCTTAAGTTGAGATTTTTCTGTGAGAACGTGTATTTGAGTGTCTTATGATCCGTATATAGCTCAAATCTTTCTTCAAGTTGATAGTGTCGCTAAGACTTCAATGCGAACACTATAGCGACCAACTCTAGATCATGGGTAGGGTAGTTCTTCTCACGACCCTTCCTTCTTCCATCAGAACGAGCACCAAGCCCTGTTCCACATGCATCTGTGTAGATCGTGAACATATAGATTCCATCTAAGAGAGACAGAACTAGGTCTGTTGTTAGATCCCTCTTCAATCTCTGAAAGGCATCCTCACAATCAATGCTCAATGAAAAAGCCAAGTTTTCTTCGTCAATCGGGTGAGCGGGGACGATACCCTTGCAAAGTCCTTGATAAATTTTCTATAGTAGCCCGCCAACCATAGGAAATGTCTCACCACCGTTGCATTCTTTGGAGCCCTCCAATCTTTAACCGCAATGACTTTCACGGGGTCCACTGCTATTCCTTCCTTGTAGACCACATTCCCTATAAATCTTACTTCCTTTATCCAAAAGTGACACTTAGAAAACTTCGCCTTGAGTTGATGTGATCTGAGAGTGCGTAGAACCTCTCCTAATTGTTGGGAACGCTCCTCATTCTTTGACAAAGATCAAAATGTCGTCCATAAAGACCACCACAAACTTGTTTCGAAACTCCCTAAACACCCTACTCATCAAGTCTATGAAATACGCGGGTGAATTGGTTGGCCCAAAAGGCATAACCAACCATTCAAAGAAACCATCTGGAGTTCTGAATGCAATCTTATCAATGCTGTCCTCTACCACTCTCAAGTGATGAAACCACATGTCCAGATCCACCTGCAAGAAAATTGATGCGCCTACTAGCTGATCAAACAGGTCGTCAATTCTTCGCAGCGAGTGCCTATTGTTCTTAGTGAGCTTATTCAACTCCCTATAATTGTGAAGACGACTGGAGCTCCCCCCTTTGTAATGCTTCACCTAATAAAACCTTTCTCGAATATCTCCCGTACTTGCTTGCTTAGCTCCCTCCTTTCCCTAGGTGCCATGTAGCGCACTGGTAGAGCTACTGTCTTCGCATTCTCTACCAAGTAAATCCATAAGTCTATCCCATGCCATGGAGGTAGTCCCTTAACCTCCTGAAACACATTTGAGTAGTCTCCAACTATGGGCACATATCACAAATTGTCGACCAAAGTATAAAATTATTCTAGAAAACTGAGCATCACAAAACCTCGTGGGTCGTAGGAAATTTCGAGAGTCCTACCATGACAAGGAAGAAGTCTAACCACTCTCTTTTTGCAATCAAGGATAGCACCATACATGGCTAGCCAATCCATACATAGAATCAAACCATAGCCCATAAAGCCCAGCACGTATGCGTCGCATTCAAATTTGATGCCTAAGGTAGAAATTCTCAAACCCTTACACATCATGGATAAATGAGACGATCCTCTTATGAGGTTTGAGACCACTATAGGTTCAGAGACTATATTAGTATTAAGGTGCATACCATCTACTAAAGAACTGGATATAAATGAATGTGAAGTGCCAGAATCAAACATGGTTCAAATTGGATAGTCAAAATGGAAAATCAGACCTTCAACCGTGACTTTCCTACCATGATCAAGTCCACTAGCTTCCAAAGCATGCACTTGTCCAGAAGTTCCTTCCCCTTGTCCTTGCTTGCTAGGGCATTGCTTACTGAAATGTACCACTTGTCCACAATTAAAGAAGGCTTTCTTTGAATTTTTGCAGTCCTTCACAAAATGACAAATAGCTCCGCAACCATGACACTTGATATGCTTCTTGATCTGAACCTTGTCAGGCTTTCCGCCTTTCTCTTTCTTTTGCTTTCCTTTCCTAGGCCACCATTTTTGTTTCTCGCCCTTATTTTCCTTAGTCTTACTGTTTTTCTTCTCATCCTTGCCATCTTCGTGCATAAATGCTATATCAACCAACCTTTTAAAAGTCGCCCCATTGGTATATGAGATAAAGCAAGTCCTTGGAGAGGCTGATTCAATCCTCTCGCAAATCTAAGCACCTTCTTATGGGGCATATTCACCAAGTCTAGTCCAAACCTCGCTAGTTGATTAAACTTGTTCACATCATCCTTAACAGATATGTCCCCTTGTTTCAAAGCCAAGAAACTCTCCATCTGTAATCCCTCTTCCGCCTAAGAAAAGAATTTTATCTCAAATCTCTACCTGAAATCATCCCAAGTAGCTACTAGTTGATCGGCTTGCGTTACTTCCCACCACTAGGAAGCCTCATCATTTAGTTGCCATGCAACCAATTGTATCTCCTTTCGGTCGTCGATCTCAAAAAGTCCAAACAAGTTCTCTGTCTCTTGTAACCAATTCTGTGCTACAACAAAGCTTTCGGTACCACAGAATGTTTTTCCGCCCATTGCGCAAAAGTCTTTGCATAACTTAGAAATATTATCTACTTGTGGAGGTGGAGCAACATTTGCTGCAGCTGGGGGAGGGGAATCTCTTTATCCTTCGGTAGGTGTCGATGCCTCAAGATACCTATGGAACCATGTCAGTAGCTGAATGCCTTCGGGAAGTTTGGCTTCCCCAGACATGTTGAAAAGAAAAAGGATTCAAAAGGAGATCGAGGGAATATTGACTATGGCTTGAGGGGATATGTTTTTCAAAAACAGTTTTTTGCTTGAAAATACTTCGCTTTTGAAAACGGTTTTAAAAACTTTTTCTCTGATCTTATAACCTTCATCCCTGATACCAAATGTGACACCCCATGTCCATCAATGTCACTCATAAGAGAATTCATTAAGTTTCGTGAAGCGCAATAGGTAACCATTACATAAAGTTTACAAGGCAAATAAAATAAGCAGCAGAAAATTTCAACTTCATTATTAAAATATAAACGTAGTCTCCAAACTAGTTACATAAAACCTGTCGCGTAAAACGTCTCACAAAATAAAGCATCAAAGTACATAAAATCATATCCCTCGCCATAAGCCATAATAGAATAGAGTGCAAGTCAGACGGTACATCGCAAGAAATCTAATTCCAAGCTGTAAGAGAAATCCAAGTCACTATTGAGTGCTTCCACTCCGAGGACCAAGGGGGAGGGGGAAGAAAGAAGCGAAAGGAAAAGGGTCAGACATAAAGTCTGGCGAGTTCCTGTGATTTTAAAATGTGCATAAAATAGAAATGCCAACACATGTAAATAAGACTGGATAAAAATGGTACGATGTCATATAAGGTAACAGATAAATTAAATAGAACAGCGTGATAGACCAGAATAACATAAATAAACTATGATAGAGTATTGCTTCACATTTATGTCCTAAAACATATATGTCTACACCAATACTAGTATAACAAGTTCAACATGATTACACATCAGCAGGATTAACAACAGAATTAAACAACAAGATTAGGCGTACCCTAATTACATAACCCTATTAGGTGTTTACCTAATTACACAACAACACGATTAGGTTTATCCTAATTACTACCCAAGCGATCGACCCATTACTACGTAAATACCCTATGTCAACCCCGACAGTAGGATGTATCACTCCTAACCCAACAACTATATAACATATACCTATTTACCGGTGTTACAACGTCTTATCTTCCCTATTCAGACCCATGCACGCTCATGACTCCGCCGAAACCCCCCGTACCCACCCCCATGTGGACCTCTTACTATTCAGTTTAGTAAAGCGTGCCCTGGCCCCTACCTAGTGCGAGGCCCTATCTAACAAGATATACACCAACAGGGATATTGATTGATATGGGTTCCAAACATCACATTGACACAAGCCAAACCCCCTAAGCTTGTGACCCAAAAAAGGATTTAAGGGTCCCCAAAACCCGATACAACAGTAGAACGAGGGACCTATTAGCTTATTAATACTCATGTTTAACCTAGTAGGTTTAGGTTTAATAATAAGCGAGGTTGTAATTATTACATGTCATTATGTGTACAACCCCTCCCCAAAGCACCTGCCTAGGTGTTTACAATTTCAACAACATTTCAGTTTATTAACCTACATCTGGTACTTACCTTATTCTAACATGTCATTTAATTAATGTCTGTTTTAAGTCAAATTTAACATGTCCAATTCATATGCATATTATTCATCAACTATGTTCCAAATTACAACATATACAGGTTTATGCATAATATCAATTTCTACCAAGTTATAACAAGTTTATACACATTATCCTTTTTATCCATTTACCGCAAGTTTAACATGTGTATACTATCCCTTTTCCCACATTACGGTTAAACAATCCCAATTTAACAACATGCTTGAGTTCCTCTTTTTATGTCATTCATTACTGCCCCAATTATAAGCACATTCTAATCAGATATAGCTTAGGCTTCCAAAGGCCTAGGCTTAGCGCAAATAAAAAGGGAAAATAGAGGAAGAGAACAAAATTAAATCACATAGGCATATAGGAAAGACTGGAAATAAACATAAAACACAAAAATGGGTAAAGGAAGCTATATACATATAACTTGTTAATTTTTTAATAAGAAGGCATATGTTTTACTTATCATAATGACATAGGTGATTAACAGTGAAAACATGTGTAACATTTATCTTACTAGCAATGTATATCCTAATCAAATTTTATTTAACTGTCAAGTTATAGTATAAGAAAACAAATCTGAAAATGACAGGGAACTCACAGTGTGCCTTGGTGAAGAAGAAAATAAATCTCTTATATATATAACTCTATGTCGTAGAAAAAGTCCAATCCAATCCTTTTAGTTGTTGTATATATCCAAGTCCTGATGTTGTCTCTATTGATCCAAGCCTCAACATCATTCCCCCATTATATGTTATTTTTGAATAGATTTACAGAGGTAGAAGTTATGAAGAAATGGTGTAAATCAGATTGGGAGAAGCCTCCTATTTATAGATTCACAAAGTTAACCTCATCCTTTAGATTCAAGGGTATTAATCTTAACCGTACACGTAATGCTGAGTCAGCAACGAATATATTCCAAAAATAGTCTAGGTACGTAGTTCAGAATCCACCTAGATCTGCAGTGGGTGGCCCACCGACCCATAGGTCGTCCAATCAATGCTTGGGTCGACCCAGGCCATATGTGAATCGCCTCACAACGGTCGGGTTTGTCGCTCTCCTTTCCCGCTCATGTCATTCGAAATTTCTAGAATTTATTTTACATTATATTCATAAATAAGCTCCTTATATGTATACAAGCTTTTAATGCCCATAACTTCTACATGCATTATCCGTTTTACGCAAACTTAGGGTCTATCTGAACCAGAATTCCGAGACGAACGCAATAGTAATGCCGGTTTCACCTAATTCTGAATGTTTTAATTAAGTAAACCCAATTTATTTTCTTTAAGCATGGTTATAGTGTATTACATTTTTTACATTCTCCCCTACTTAAAGGATTTTGTCCTCGAAATCTTCAAGTTAAGAGGAATGTTACTATTCTAACAACCACCTATAAACATCTACTCATCCATCATCCACATTCATCCATTGTCCTTAAGAAATTTTCTAATGCTTGTATGAACATATGCAAAGTGTTGTGTGTATTTGTCGTTACACTAATGCGAAAACAAGGCGGTCGTCAGATTCAGTTGACCTCCTTAATGCAATATACGTTTGTGCTATAAGTCCAAAATGTATTCAATCAATCCCAATATAACATATAAACTCTATATGTGTGCACATTCATTCATCAAAATGTAACATCCATATGATGATATACCCATTTCCATCCATAGAAAATTTAAAATGCACACACATTCATATGAAATATGTAAGTGATTGAGCCGATCTAGTGCCTAGTGTGTGTATATGCATCCACGAGCAACCACTGTCAAACACTTGCATCCACTTGCATCCACTTGCAACCATCAATAATAACATGTCTGAAACACATGTTTCCAACCATTGGATTCTACCTAAGGGTCGAAGGTTTCGAACGATAGGATAAATATACTTGAATGATAGAAATAAATGCAAAGTAAAAGCTTGGAAAAGAATGTACTCTCAAAAAGAAAAGGATAAGAAGTGTGAATCCTATCTTCGGGTTCCCGCGTTGCATCTTCGCGGTCCTCTCCCCATTGCGCTTTTACTAATGCAATTTCCTTGTTACATAGTTTCTTGATTTCTGGTCCAAGGATATGAGTAGGAACTCGTTTTACTGATTCTTCCTTCTCAACTTCCACGTCCTCAAGTGTGCTTGGCTCTACTGTCTCCACCTTATCATAGAGAAATTTCCTCAAATGGGAAACATGAAATACTTCGTGTACGCCCGTCAGTCTATCCAGTAGTTTGATCCTATAGGATATCTGACCTATCCTCTCTACTATAGGGAATGGCCCTACGAATCTCAGCGCCAACTTCCTTATTCAACCAAAGCAAACTACATTCCTTAGTGGGGGAACTTTAATGAAGACCATATCTTCATCTTCGAATTCCAAATTGGTCCTCCTTTTATCGGCATAGGATTCTTGTTGGTCTTGAGTTGCTTTCATTCTTTGACAGATAAGATCAATCTTCTCGAAAGTATCTTGCATCATCTCCAGTCCAAGTAAAAGTCTATCCGTAAACTCCCATCAATAGGTCGGCGATCTACAAGGTCATCCATATAGCACTTCGTAGGGTGCTATGCCTATGCTCGATTGTTAACTGTTGTTCTCGGCGAACTCCACCGAAGGGAGATGCTCCTCCCAAGTCCCTCCAATGTATAGGATACACAGTCTTAGAAGATCCTCAAAAACTCTATTCACCCTCTCAGTCTGTTCATCTGTTTGAGGGTGGTATGCTGTGCTCAAACGTAACTGTATACCTAACGCCTCTTGTAAGATCTTCCAAAACTCACTAGTAAAGATGGGGTCACGATCGCTTACTATACCGGAAGTTACCCCATGCAATCGAACTATTCATCGAAGATATACTGATGCCAGCCAAGCCACCGTCCCCTTACTCTTAATAGGAATAAAATGAGCACCCTTCGTAAGTCTATCCACTATCACCTTAATGCTCGTATTTCCCTTCCTTGATCGGGGAAATCCATAGAGACGCTCTTTGACTTCCATTGTGGGACATCTAAGGGATGAAGCAATCCGCCTGGTTTCTTTTGCTCAGCTTTTACTCATTGGCATGTCAAGCATCTAGCAACAAATTCCGCTACATCTTTCTTCACTCTAGTCCAAAAGAAAACCCTCTTCATGTCTCAATACATCTTGTCGCTTCCCGGATGGATAGTCATCCGAGAATGATGAGCTTCCTCAAGTACTGCCTTTTGCATTTCTCCAATATTAGGGACATATAGGCTTCCATCTCGTCTTAGCCACATTTTCTCGTCCACTGTATATCTAGCAAGGTGACTAGAAGCCTCTACTCTACCAAGCTTGTCCAAGATGTATGAAATCTGCTGGACCTCTCGCTATATAGATCCAATACGCTCCAATAGAGTAGGTCGCACCTCCAATGGTGCTAACAATCCCAATGTGAAATCCGTAGATGACTTAAAATTAAAGGTCGAGATGTATTCCAAGCTTCGCCTTTCTATGAATAGAGGACTTAAAATCATCCTCTGCCTACTCAATGTGTCCACCACTACAGTACCCCTGCTTGGGGGTATAAGCTATATCGAAGTCGTAGGACGCTAGGAACTCTATCCACCGTTGCTGCCTCAGGTTGAGATCTTTCTGTGAGAACAAGTATTCGAGCGACTTATGATCCGTATATAGCTCAAATCTTTCTCCAAGTGGATAGTGTCGCCAAGACTTCATTGCGAACACTATAACGACCAAATCTGGATCATGGTAGGGTAGTTCTTCTCATGAACCATAAACTTTCTTCTACCATAGCATACTACCCTTCGTTCTTGCATCAGATCGGGCACCAAGCCCTGTTCCACATGCATCTGTCTAAACCGTGAACATCTTGCTTCCATCTGGAAGAGTCAAAACTAGGGCTGCTGTTAGATCCCTCTTCAAAAGGAATCCTCACAATCAATGCTCCACGGAAAAGCCAAGTTTTTCTTCGTCAATCGGGTGAGCAGGGACGATACCCTTGCAAATTCCTTGATAAATTTTCTATAGTAGCCCGCCAACCCTAGGAATGTCTCACCTCCGTTGCATTCTTTGGAGCCCTCCAATCTTTAACCGCATTGACTTTCGCGGGGTCCACCGCTATCCCGTCCTTGTAGACCACGTTCCCTAGAAATCTTACTTCCTTTCTCCAAAAATGACACTTAGAAAACTTCGCCTTGAGTTATTGTGGTCTGAGAGTGCGTAGAACCTCTCCTAACTATTGGGCATGCTTCTTCCCATTCTTTGACAAAGATCAAAATGTCGTCCACAATGACCACCACAAACTTGTTCAGAAACTCCCTAAACACCCTACTCATCAAGTCTACGAAATAGGCGGGTGCATTAGTTGTCCCAAAAGGCATAACCAACCATTCAAAGAAACCGTCTAGAGTTATGAATGCAGACTTATCAATGCTGTCCTCTGCCACTCTCAACTGATGAAACCACGTGGTCAGATTCACTTGAAAGAAAACTGATGCACCTACTAGCTGATCAAACAGGTCGTCAATTCTTGGCAGCGGGTGGCTATTCTTCTTAGTGAGCTTATTCAGCTCCCTATAATTCACACATAGACGAAGTGAGCCATCCGCCTTAGTTGCGAAGAAGACTGGAGCTCCCCCCTTTGAAATGCTTCGCCTAATAAAACCTTTCTCTAATAGTTCCCTTACTTGCTTTCTTAGCTCACTCCTTTCCCTAGGAGTCATGTGGCACACTAATAGAGTAACTGGCTTCGCATTATCTACCAAGTAAATCCAGAAGTCTATCTCATACCTTGGAGGTAGTCCCTTAACCTCCTTAAACACATCTGGGTAGTCTCTAACTATGGGCACATATCGCAAATTGTCGACCGAAGTATCAAATTAATCTAGAAAACTAAGCATCATTGACCCCCGCGGGTCATTGGAAATTTCGAGAGTCCTACCAAGACATGGGAGAAGTCTAACCACTCACTTTTCGCAATCAAAGAAGGCACCATACATGGCTAGCCAATCCATACATAGAATCAAACCATATCCCATAAAGCCCAGCACGTATGCGTCACATTCAAATTCGACGCCTAAGGTAGAAACTCTCAAACCCTTACACATCACGGATAAATGAGCCGATCCTCTTATGGGGCTTGAGACCGCTACAGGTTCAGAGACTATATTAGTATTAAGGTGCATACCATCTACTAAGGAACTGGATATAAATGAATGTGAAGTGCCAGAATCAAACATGGTTCAAATTGGATAGTCAAAATGGAAAATCAGACCTTCAACCGTGACTTTCCTACCATGATCAAGTCCACTAGCTTCCAAAGCATGCACTTGTCCAGAAGTTCCTTCCCCTTGTCCTTGCTTGCTAGGGCATTGCTTACTGAAATGTACCACTTGTCCACAATTAAAGAAGGCTTTCTTTGAATTTTTGCAGTCCTTCACAAAATGACAAATAGCTCCGCAACCATGACACTTGATATGCTTCTTGATCTGAGCCTTGTCAGGCTTTCCGCCTTTATCTTCCTTTTGCTTTCCTTTCCTAGGCCACCATTTTTGTTTATCGCCCTTAGTTTCCTCAGTCTTACTTTTTTTCTTCTCATCCTTGCCATCTTCGTGCATAAACGCCATATCAACCAGACATTTAAAAGTAGCCCCATTGGTATATGAGATAAAGTGTAATAACCAGGATTTTCTGAACCAATTTAAAATTTTAATTTTAGCTATTTTAATGGGTGTTAGATATTTAAAATGATTTATTTTGAATAATAACGGTTAAAAATTTATTTAAATCAAAGTTTGAACGTTCAAATTTATTTTAATTATAAAACGAGCCTGAAATGGCGCGGTAGTTTGAAAATTCGATTTTAAATTTCAAATGAATATACAAGATTCAAAATAAATCGGATTTCAGTAAAACAAGAAATGTTCAAATCTAGTTAATTATATCTTTCTAACAAATGTGAAGAATTCAGATTTCATAATATAAATTGAAAATTATGTCCAGTTTAAAATTCAAAATTGTCGCTATGGAATTTATATATATTTTTAATATATATATAGCCCTTAAAAATAGCCATTTTGCAAACGACCTCCATTTTCAAAGAAACCACTTTTGTTGGATCCTGAATGTCAAATTATTGCTAAATTCCAATTTTCGTAATTTTTGGAGCTAGTATGTTGCCATGCACATTAAATTGTGAATCGATCAGTCATTTAAGCTAGAAACAGAGCTTTTTGAGCAAACGGACTCGGAATTCGATGAAACTAGACTTGTTAGGACCATATCATCAAGTGTAATGAACTGGGATTTTCGACTCAGAAAATCAACACAAAACTACCATGTTGACTATTCAGACATCGGAATACCTGATCATTAATAGAAAGAAGTTAGAGGGTGAGAATAGATGAGATAGAAAATTAGAATAGAAGAAGAAGAAAACACAACACATCAGAGTAACACGAATCTCATAGCGGAACGAATAAAATATAATATACAACATAACTTTGAAACATACATCTGTATTTGTATATTAGAGTACAATACTTACATCACATCGGAAATTAAACAATAACTAAATAATCCTGAAGCCTCCTGCTTCAAGCTCCTCCAAGTATATCTGTAAAGACCTGAACTACTTGACTGCCCGTAAAAATATGGGCACCCAAGAGTTTAGGGAAAACAAAACAAGATACACTCTGGGTCAGTCATGGGACTGGTGTGAGTAAACTCAAATCATTTGGTTTAACTTTTCAAAATCCTTTTCAAAAGAAAAGGTAATCATAAGACCGATCCACACATAAACACGGACGGTTTTTACCTTATGATATCCAAAAAACTTTTGGAAATCAATACTTCTCTGATATTATAATAATGTCTAATCACAAGTAATTAACAATCTAGTAGAACGCTTGCATCTCACATTCCACATATATAGTATACAACAAAACCGCGGGCGCTTATTGGAAATTGGATTCCGACTATGATAAGGTATGGGACCACCTGCCGATAGTGTATCTCTAGAAGCAAATACACTGGGTTCAACAAGAAAGTCTTGCAACCCGGCCCACACATGACAGACCACTCGTTTCGCTTGAGTGTATCGAATGTATACCACCAATGGTTGGGAGCTACCCACCATTTCCCGAAAAGGGACAACATTGAAAATAGATAAAAGAATGAAATGGATTTTCTCTAGATAGGTGATATGCATCCTAATGGGAGCGACCCACCTAGCCATACTGCCTGCCCGATTTCTGTCATTTCCCGGTTGATGAGGCTTGAGGTCATAACGTATCTTTTGGAACATCTGACCACCATTCACTTTGAATGCCACATCGTCATACCCGCCAAATCACAAATTGATTTCCCCAAAAATACCACGGGTACAAAGCTAAGAGAAACGAATTCCTCCGCCACCAAACGTATGTACGTTTGAAGAGATCAACTTACGCGATCTATTAGATATACTTTGTCAGACATTCGTCCATTCACGTTGTCCTGGGACTGGACAAACTGAAGGCACTATTCTCTAAACAGTATAGCCCTTGCATAACTCCGTCTTCAATTATTTTCATCATATTTGATCGCAACGCTAACGTCCATAAAGGGTGGTTTTCAGATAATGAATCTGATCCCGGTCTCTCCGTATTGACGACGGAAAAATGGTTAAAAACTTTGATATTCTGTTTTTAATTATCAAAGAAAAATAGGTGCACAACCAACGATCTTATTTCCAGACAGAAATTTGATCGACCAATCATCAATCAACACAGATCTCTTTTAATTTAATTTATCATTAATTTATTCATTTCCCATTTCTATATATTTGTAAATTCTTATTTTCTAAATTAGAGAATGTACTTTATTAATCATTGGACACATTTCCGTGTTTTCTCCATTCCTTATTTTCTATATTAGAAAACATTTCTGATTCTTATTTGGAAAACATTTCCAAAACTCCTTCATTTGATTTAAACAGATGTTTAAATAAAACATCACTAAGCTAATTCAAACAATTACACTCATTAATTAAATTCACTTAACCAACCTTCACTATCTAACCTTACCCATTTCTTAGTTAGAACTGAAGTCTATCAAGTTGGGGGTATAATTACCTCTCAGACCTTAACTGAACAACATTTCTAACCTCGAAATAGACAAAATTCACCTTTCAAATCTTTAACAAACTTCCTTACGTAACTTTCAGATTTTATTTACGACTTCACTTCTTTTACACAAATCATTTGATTATAACAATAGTTTTATAATCCTATGCTTCTGAAATGTATTAACTTAAATATAACTTTTATTTATCAATTTGGATAATTAAACAAATAACTAATTTATTAATAAATAAATAAATCTTGAATTAAAAACGAAAAGTACATAGTATTTTCCTACATTCGATATAATCGAATTTCTACTTACAATTCCTTTCTCGAATACTCTCTATTCGATAACTCCCTTTCTAATAACTATATTCGATTATCCCTCTTTCGAATAACTTGTATTCGATTTATCATTCTTTCGAATAACATATATTCGATTAGTCTCTTCTTCGAATAACTTACATTCGATAACTCTCTTCTTTGAATAGCTATATTCGATTATCAAATATTGGTTTCCAACCGACAACTAATTTTCTTGTTAAATCCTGATTTATTCAATATATAATCTTCAAATAATTCATTTTTAAAACATTGGCTTAGTTGAATTCTAACTATAATTCTTTACGGATTTTATTTAATCCCTTTTTTTACATTTCGAGTATCGAAATGGATTTCATTATTCCCTTTTCACAACAACTCCAAATTTCCCATTTTATTTACTGTTGAATTTGAAATCTCAATTATCCACTGATAATTATATTTTAGTTCATTTATAACCATTGTTTATAAATCACAACACTTGTTTTCCTCCTTAACAAGTTATTTATTCTAACCATTTGAAATTCCATTTCTGTTTAATTTCTATTTCAAAAATCCACTTTCCTTTACAAATGTTTTTATTTCTAAAATCTTTACTTAATTCCGTTATTCACATCAAATGTGAATAATATTCCTTTTTATATAATCTATATAGTTTGATTTCGTATTTCAAAACAATACCTCATTTTCCAAATTTCATTTACTTCTATTTATAGCTTTATTCATACGAAATCTTCTTTTTAATTCTACCACTTAATACTCATTTATAAATTCTTTATAAATGTTGAGTTCACATTCTATTTAAAACATCGGTGTTAAAACCTGATTTCTACTTCTCTATATGAGTTCGGACTTATATATTCCATTTACCAAATGGTAAATATTTTACTAAATTTATAAAATAATATTTATAAATAAATCTTCTCAATTTATCTGTTAAAACGTATTTCTATTTAAAATCTACTTTGAAACCATCTTCTCGTTGTTCTTTTATATCTTCTCAATTTTCTTTTGAAATTCTATTTATTTTCCCCAAATAATTTCTTTTATAATTCAATTTGATTTCCGAAATAATTCCTTTCAATTCTATTTGTTTTCCTAAATATTATATTTACTCCATAAAGCTCTTTATTTACTTCTTATTACTTTCATTTAGTATTTTAACCAAATCGGTCTTTCAAACTTCCATATAACTGTTGTTAACTTCATACAGAAGTCTTTTATTTAATTTTCAAATATCTCCTTTTAATAAGTCCATTTGATTTTTATAAAATTCCAAAATCCCTTATCCACTTCATACATTTCTTTTTATAAAATACTTTGATTTTATACGAATATTTTTATTTCAATATACACTTTGAAAATTTCCTTTTTTATACAAAATCCTTTGATTAATATAAATATTTTACTTCAAATTATAGTTTGAAATTTCCTTTTTCACACTCAAGTATTTCCTTTGGTATTTAAAAGTACCAAATAACAATGATCAAACACACATAATCAACAACAGATTATAAATCACATCATATATCACAATATATGGAAAACAGTAAAATTAAATGTTGAGGAACCCAGTTGGGTCCCTCGGACCTGTTTCCCTGCATCCACAGATGTTAATCAACATAAATAACACGAATATGAAGTATTCTGATAAACATAATTAATATTCGATTAACGATTTATATATATGTCGTTATCTATATTTTTAACCAATTAACTAGCAGTTCAACCAAATAGCCAACAACACATAGCAAACAACCATCATTTATAGATTCTAAAAATATTTTATAAAAATATAAATTGAGTAGAGTTAGTGAGATTTACTCACATTGGACGGTTATCGTTAAATAACGATAACTGGTCATTGATTTGATTCAGACGTTTAATTTCACCATAAATCCAAACGAGCTCCAATTCACTCCCGGTCTATTCCATTGTGACGCTCCCGTCCATACGATCCCAACGTGACCAGTTTCGCTGAATTTTGTTAACGTCGACAAAGTTATGACTGTTTGAAGTTTATACATATTTAAATTAATTTAAAACATGGATTAAATTATTAAATGGGCTTCAACCTTTTCATACTAGCCCAATACCCATGTAACCAACCCAACCCGCTTCCTTTGTCTTCCTCAAACGCTGAGACACAAACCCGACACCTTCATTCACCATTTCGATGACTTCAACACCACCTCATGACTCCATTCCTCCAGGAAAACTCCTGTAACCTCCACCGAACCACTTCTCTCCTCGAGTATACCTTCCGCATCATCATTTTACTCCTCTCGCACCCCCGTACCAAATTCCGTCGCACAGTCTGTTCACGCACTTCAGAAAAAGGATCGACAACATCTTTTGTCGAGTTCCACAAAAATATAGGTACGGACTCCATTTCTCACCACCCATACCAATACGATACCCCTTTCTTCGATCTATGCTTCTACTTCCGGAACCCACTAACCCTAGTCCACTGATCAAAGTCGCATTTCCCAGAACGTGTGCGCAACCCACCAAACTCAGAAAAATGAAAGCCTTAGCCCACCCGAACTCAAAAATATTGGCTTTACAATTTATAGGAATTTATTTCTATTTGATTTGATTTTTAAACTTCCATTTTTTACTGAAAAATGAAAAAGGAGAGAAACGGATTTTGTTTGACCTGAGGAAGTGTTGAATTAGGTTTAGGATGTTGGGTAGGTATTTATAGTAGGATTTTATTATTTGGTTATTTTATTAGATTTTAAGCTATCGCTATTCGAGTTCGTCTTCTAAAAATCCGTGGGATCACATATGATATCGAAAAATCACGAAAATGGACTTGCAGCTATAGTTTGACATTACGGACCCAACGAAACTAGTTTCATCGAATTCCGACTCCGTTTGCTCACACAGCGTATTTTAACCGTCAAAATAACGATTGTTTTTCACATTAAAAATCCGTACGGCCGCACACTGACCCCAAAAATCACAAAACTTGAAATCTAACAATAATTTAATGTTATGGATCCAAAAAAATTAGTTTCGTGGAAAACGGAGGTTGTTTGCAAAACTGGCTATTTTTAAAGCTCTAAATAACCCTTTTAAATATATAAATATATTTAAAAATAGTTAAATTAAATATTCATAAATAAATATTATCGTATATATTCACAACAGAATACCATACAACTCCAATTGGATTTATAATTCGATATTTCAAAATTTCCAATTATATCGATATTCGATTTATATATAAAATCCATTTCAAAATATAAATAAATCGATATAAATTATAAAGAAATTGCAGAGCGACTTTTCTAAAATTTGATTTGGACATAAATCAAAATCTACATGATGAAATCCCGATTTTTCTCTTTCATTAGAAAAATATACTTCACCAGCTCCAAACGTTTCTTGTTTCATAGAATCCGGCTGAAAACGAATCCTGTACATTCAGTTGAAGTACAAATCGCCAAATAGCGAACTGCTGTGCCATTTCGAGCTCGATTATAATTATATTATAACTCTATGTTCAAACTTTGTTTAAATAATATTTTTGTTATTCAAATTCAATTCCAAACTGAAATATATATTTTGAATTGCCCAATTCACACAATATTGTGAATTCTACTATTCCGACTATTTCATAAATTAAATATATTATTCTATTATTTAATTTAATTAAATATTCACTATTATTTAATACTATGACCATTAAAATTTCTAAATCACTATTTATATATTTAAATAAATTAATTATTATACGGTAAAATACGGGTCGTTACATCAAGACATAACAACATGTCAATTTTCATCACCAACGGAGTTCATGTGTGGCCGTGCCATCAATGGCCGTCGAACAGAGAGAGTGTGAACTAGAGAACTAATATAAAATCATAAACCACCACTATATAATATCTTTTCCCACCACAAACCTTCATTCTCCTTCCTCTTTTCAAATTTGCAGCAGCCCCTCTCCATCTCCTCCAAAATTTTGCAAATAAGTCCCCCAACTTAAAATAATTTATATCTTCCAATCTGAAAACAATTAGCCTAAACTCATAAGGTAGTATTGTAGATCATGATGATCTCTACCTACAACAAATATTCCATGACCTATCGTCACACGGATTCGCCGGAATCAGTGGTCAATGTCTGAAATCCAGTTTCGATTTTTTAAGGATTGTGAGCAAACCGTCGAGTATTTGATAGTGGCACCAAAGGGGAAATGGTAGAGAGGAGCAAGCTTGAAAAGTTTATCTTTGGGTGCTCGGCTGAAAAGGAAGATTGCCAATTTCCGACCAAGTTGGACGTCGTGGAGTCAGGGGGTCTAAAGCAAAAAGGTGTGAGGGTGGCGCATTGGGCAGTTTTGGTGGGGTCCGCGATAGTGGTGGTGGATTGTGACACCAGATTTTAACTCGAAAGGAAATTGGGGGTTTTCGAAAATTGGGATCGACGGTGGCGAGGTGGGGGTAGCCACTGGCGGCGATGGCTCGACAGCCAAGGGGGAGGCGACTGGTGGTGTCAAGCAGGCGGCGCGGTCCCTACAGTGGTGGCAGTGGCGATTTGAACAAGGAGAACGACGGTGGAACATGAGCTTGAAGGTATT
Organism: Allium sativum; assembly: GCA_030737875.1. Classification (NCBI taxonomy): domain Eukaryota; kingdom Viridiplantae; phylum Streptophyta; class Magnoliopsida; order Asparagales; family Amaryllidaceae; genus Allium; species Allium sativum. The sequence continues at coordinate 160,286,178 of CM060912.1, forward strand.
TAGTGATTTAATTAATTAATTAATTGTTTAAACTTTGTATGTTAATAACTTTTTGCTATGAACTCCAAATCATATGAAACATGATCCGTTGCGATCGTGGAGTCGAGAGCTTCAAAACAAAACTAACTAGGTCCAATTTGGAGCAAGTTATAATTTGGGGCAAATTCAAACCCAAATAGTACTAAAATCACCAATTAAAGATTGACAGAGTGGAAAACAAAGGTGAGAACTCACTCACTAAATAATCTTGTTAGGTTATTAAGTCGTATTTAATTATGCATTCTAGTTTCCAGTTAGAAATTACATCATATAGTTATATTCCCCTTTTACATGTAATACTCTTTTTGGAGTTCAACACACGAACTCTTCACAAAGACCCTGCATTAGAAGCGCAGTATGGATATTAGCGACACTCGCATTTCATATTACGTGGATGGACACTGGTGGCGCCTTAAACGTCATTGGATGTTGAGTATTTATTTATGATTATTATATGCGGTTGATGATTGAAATTGTTATGTATGGCGCAAGCCAGTATCAGGAGAGGGATAATGCATAGACATTATCCCGGTTCTACAAGTAGCGCCGTTATAATGGCGATTTTTTCTGAAAATACCAATGTATAAAATAATATATATATATGATAGTTGAAATTGGAATAAATATTCATTTACAAGTCGGACGACTTGTTTATGTGCACTGTGACGACAAGGAATTTCGCTCGATCTGAATCAGTCGTTAAACCGATCTAGACCGTTCGAAACCCCTGATCGTTTGAGAACAGGACAGATCGGAACACAAACAGAAGAACATTTCATTGCTATTACAACAATTCCATCAGATACAAGAATATACAGAGTATAAATGAATAAATTACATTCGATAAATATCAGAGATTACAAGAAATTACATAGCAGCGGAAAATAATACAAAGCACAACTGAAGGTGATATACGGATATAGAGCTTTCCGGATATCATTCCAGGTGTAAACCAGCATCCTGTGAATATAAATCTGCAAAACCAAAACTACTAGCTGCCCGTGCGGAAAATAGGGGCACCCAGAGTTTAGGTTAAAACAATAAACTCCAGGTCAGTCATGTGACTGGTGTGAGAACTAAAACGGTTACTTAAAGCTTTACTTTAAAAGAGAGTAATTCAAGGGACCACGCCGTATAACACGGAACGGGTTTCCTCCCAAGAATACCAGTGCATAGAATAAACAACGCAATGCTTTTTCAAAAAATGAAGCTATTATAAGACCCAGGTCCCATCACATAATGCAACGCAAGCCGGAGGATAGGGTTTTCCCTTATAATAGCCAAACATGCTTGATACGCTTAAAACAAATCATTTGATACTATAATAAGTGTATAGTGTCAAAACAATTTCAATCATAAATATAAATCATAGGCGGCATGGGTACCATCTATCATGTCGCCATACTAGTTCTATAATTAAAACCGCAATACACGTATCGGAAATTGGATTTCCGTCATGAGTCGAGGCAAGGGGCAAGCTCCTCTCCGCGCTCGAGACACTCTAGCAAATGCCTCAGGACTACACACTCTGGGCAATCCTTGGATCGGTTGGGCCGGTCCTCACTTACGTTAGAGGATTATTTATTCCTGAACACACGTTTCCCGGTCCTTACAGACCTATAATCGAGGCGCCTCATTCCAACAACCACAAAGGTGAAAAGTATATAAATGTCAGGGCTGGTAAGTCACTGACACCACCAAAGCTAGAAAGAAACGTCGTGTTCTCCCAACGGCCCGTATCCCGTTTTTAACTCATACCGAGGTGTGAGGCTCGCGAATTCACGTTATACACAAAGCTACGCCACAAAGGCTGTGCTTTGATCATCAACCACAAGACTTTGCTTTTCAACAGAAGCCTTGATCATTGCATCTCAGCGTGCCACACAGGCAATTCATGCCATGCGACTGATGTCCATCGATATACAACCTCTGAGCTCGTACGTCTCAGAGAAGGGCGTTAAGCAAAAGAATAAATTCTCCGTCGCCAAACAGATGTATATTTAATAGAAATCAATCAACACAGAATAAAATCCAATGTCAGACACACAATCCATTTACAAGTCCGTTCTGGGTCTGAACGAAACCGGAGGCACTTTCCTCGCATATCCATCCATCTCCAAGTACGTCTGGACGACCACCAACTATTTCCATCCTCTTGGGTGTAGTGCCCAATCAGGATCGTCAGTAATTATCCAAACGATGTGAAGACTTCCGGTCTTCAACCACCGTCTTCATCTTCGACATATCGTCGAATCGGTTATTCAGAATGGGTATAAACCCGGCCTTTCCGAACAACCCGCGTATATTAAAACAAATGTTACACAAACAAAACATACGCCTCATTCCAATTCAGAATATTCTTTTATTCACAAAATCACATTTTTAGGGAAAGGTTCCCATTAATTTTATCCAAGATAAATTCTTTAAAATTTATCCTTTAATCTTCCTTTGGATGTCGTTTCAAACCAGATTATGGTTTCCTAAACTAGTCGAGGTTAGCGAACCGTAACGAAGTAATTATTTATTTTATTTCCCAATCCCAACCTATTCATCCCATGAAGCAAAACTGGTGATACTCCATATCTAATACTATGGTGTTATCGGTAAAATTAATTACCCTTTCACGTTCAAATCTAATTAAAGATTTAACTATCGCTTTGGAGCAAAACTGGCGATACTCCATTCTCGCTCATTTCTAAATTTGATAATTTAGATTATAGATTCACATTTCAATCTAATTGCAGATTCGTTAAAACTCCTTTTACTGGGTTAAAGAACTAGGTGTTATTTAAAACACAGTTCACGACAAACCCAAATCACATTCTATTTATCCTCGGGTTAAAGAACTAGTGTTATTTAAAACACCGTTCACGATAAACCCATTTCAAATCCAATCAAATATATTAGAAACTCCGATTATTTAAAACCCCTTTTTAAATCTAATTTATTTATTTAAAAATAATTGGGTTTTAAATTTAGTTCAAAATTAGTTCATTTCGATAAAAATCCATTTTTATCTTTTCAAATATGGAGTTTTTCACCCCAATTTTTCCCAAATCATTTCTTATGATTTTACACAAATTATTACTATTTTTAATAATTTTATTAAGGCCCGTACAATCGATTTCCAACAATGGCCATCGAACTGCACTTATAGCGACCTTTTTCAAATTTGATTTGGACGTATCCCCAAATCCAACCGTTAGATTTCAAATTTCTAATATTCGTTAGAAAGCTCTTTTTGATACGAACCCGACGGTTCCAATTTTAGGAGAATCCGACGGTCGGATCTCCCGTAATGTCCGTTTGAAATAAATGGTCGAAATTCGCGAACTGCCGCGGTGCGGCGCGTTCTATTCAGGCCATTATATTATATATATATATACACAATATATAATATATATTTCGTCGATTACTATTTAAAACGAATTTTATAAATAGTTTTGAATTCATTTCAAAAACATTTTCAACTCCCATTTCAAATCAAATCAAAATTGAATTCTTCCTTATAAATTCGTTTTTAAATTCATCTCTATTCAATTCAAATTTCAATTCAATTTGAATTCATTTCAATTCAATTTGAATTCGTTTTCAATTCAATTCAATTCCAAAGTCGTTTTCTATTCGATTCAATTTAAATTGGTTTTCTATTCGATTCAATTCAAATTGGTTTTCTATTCGATTCAATTCAAATTGGTTTTCTATTCGATTCAATTCAAATTCGTTTTAAATTCAAATCAAATTCGTTATATATTCAAATCAAATCAATTTCGTTTTCTATTCAACTCAATTCAAATTGGTTATATATTCGATTCATTTCAAATTGGTTTTCTATTCATTTCGAAATCGTTTCATATTCAATTCATTTCGAAATCGTTTCATATTCAATTCATTTCTATTTTCTATTTGAATCAAATTCATTATATATTCAATTCAAATTCGTTTTCTATTCAATTTGATTCAAATTTCATTTCAAAATATGCGATTTCGAAATCACTTTTCAATATTCATTTTAAAATGAATAAAATCGATATAAATATCGTTTACGTCAAAATGGCGTCAATCTAACCAACACGGCTTCATATATTTCTATTTTCAAATATTCTATTTCAAATATTTCTATCTCAAATATTTCTATTTCAAAATATTTCTATTTCAATATACGACTGTATCTCTTTGTCAATACACGACTAATCTCAACGAATGAGTACCGTCCACGTGTGACTATTTTGTTATTTAATATATTTTATGAAAATTAAGGTATCTATCGTTTGATATTAAATCAGACTCCAACCGTAAATTAGTAAGAGGACGATTCCCTGAATATTAACCCCGAAGGCCGAAACCAACATCAGATTAATATCCAGGAGACCACTCATCTTATCTATTTTCCAGTCAGTTTCTAATTTTATATATGATAAAGATATAGATTTTATTTTTAAAATATTTCGTTCAACACATGACTAATCTCAACGGATGAGTACAGTCAACACATGAACCTTTACTTTATAATGATAAAGAAGTAAAATTTATTATTAAAATATTTCGTTCAACACGTGACCAATCTCAACGGATGAGTACAGTCAACACATGAACCTTTATTTTATAATATTCTTTATCTTCTAAATTGGAATGAGGCCCAATCAATCACCATATAAAATTAATTATATGGATTTTCATACAACACATGTATATAATAGCATTGAAAAATAATCAACCATCAACCAAAGTGCACTACACTGTATAAGCATCAAATATAGATATCTAATGCTTATAACAGCCTGTCAATCAATCGATCGACATATTTAATCAATCAGGATGAGTGAACTTCAAATTTCATCCCAACACCCGTGTGGGGTTTCAAATCAACAAATATAGATTTTTATTTGTGCAGTTGGGCGATGTGTAAAATTTATCGACCCAATCAATGTCCTTCAAATAGGTGTACATAAACAAACCGTCCGGTTTGTAAATGAATATTTCTTTATTCGCATTCATTATATTCATATTCACGTTAAAAATTATATTTTTAACGATAAAACATTTTATTTTAACACATGAATTTCTATTCAGTTCATTTATTCAATAAAATTGATATTTTTATTTTTCTAACATATTTCAGAAAATTTCGGCGGCATAACGGCACGATACTAGAAACGGGACAAGGCCTAGCCTTATCCCCAGTCTAGTGAAGGCCCACGCCATTCACACATCAATCAAATTCACCAAACAACCAAATTCAAATCAAATCATCTAACTAATTTATGCAATCAAACAAACAAGTCCATGGTCTGTGGACGATTGTGTCGGGTGCAACTAAGCACCGTCTGCATCCTAGTATATATATATAACTAGAAAAAGAAATCGAAGAGTGAGAAGTTCTCACATAAAGCCATCCAATCATCTTAACTCTTCTTTGATAGAAATCTTCATCATTCTCGCCTTTCGTCACTTTCGTCGCCCGTAGTCACTACATATATAAAAATCACACATTTTTATATTGCTGTCTTTTTAAAATAAAAATCACATTTTTATTTGTTTACTTTCAATTTTAAAAATCATGTTTTTATAATCACTTCATACATTTAAAAATCGAATTTTTACTATGCTATTTAATATATAAAAATCAAATTTTTACTACTTGTTATATAGATAAAAATTATATTTTTATCACGCTATTTTCCATATAAAGATTTCGCCTTTTCTAAAATAAAGATTTCGCCTTTATAAAAACATAGACTTCGCCTTTTCAAATTTAAAGATTTCATCTTTATAAAAATCTCATTTTTATTTTTCTACACATATAAAGATGATATTTTTAATATTCCTATCATGTAAAAATTATATTTTTAATTCTCTACCTAACCAAAAATCATATTTTTACATCATCTACATAGTAAAGATTATATTTTTACTACTTTAAAAATATAAAAATCATATTTTTATTACTTTAAAAATATAAAAATCATATTTTTATTACTATACTATATAAAAATTATATTTTTATTCATATGATAAAAATCATATTTTTACCTCGATAAAAATCGTATTTTTATTTCGATAGTTTCTTAATAGAAATCTACATCTTTTCCATATGAAAAATCTCATCTTTTCTATTTTAAAAATCTAAACTTTTGCATTTTAAAAATCTAAACTTTTGCATTTTAAAAATCTAAACTTTTGCATTTTAAAAATCTAAGGGTGCGTTTGGTTAAAAATGAGTTTTGGGTTTTTAGTTTTCAAAATTAATTACAAAACATTAAAGTGGTGAAAGGAGGAATGGTAGAATGAAAGGAAGATGGAGGGGACCGCGGAGGAGATGAAGCAATCATGGAAGGAAGAATTGGTCTTCATGTTTCTCTCATTTCTCAAAACATGAAAAATGGATAAAAGTTGTTTTTTTATTTTGTGTGTTAGTTTTGTTTTCTAAAATGGTTGTTTTTCATGATATGCATGCGCTGTGCACATTTTTGTATGGGCGAAAACCCAAAACTTAAAATGGTAAACCAAACACTACCTAAACTTTTGCATTTTAAAAATCTAAACTTTACTGATTTAAATAAACTAATAAACTAAAAATCAAAATGAAAACAAAATGGGTCAAGAACTTACAGCGGGGGGGGGGGGGGGGGCATTTTTGTCGCGATTCCTTCGAGGAGGGGGGGTTCGAATCGGGTCGGGGGGGGGGGGGAAGGACGTCGGTTGCGGTGGGTTCGAAACTGGGGGGGGGGGAGGCTGCTTCGCGATAGGGGGGGTCTGGGTGGCTCGCGGCGCCGCTGGGGGGTGGGGGTCTCGAGCGAGGTGGTGGCGATCGACTGGGGGGGGGGTGCGCCAGCCCCTGGCGGCGACGACAGGGTTCCCCCCCCTTTCCGTCGTCTCCCTTTTTTTATTTTTGATTTCTGTTGAAATCGATGATGAAGGGAAGGGGGGCCATCGGTTATAAGGGGAGGAGGGTTTATTTATTTATTTATTTATTTATTTAATTAATTAATTAATTTTCAAAAAGTTGAATTTTACATATGACCTCGAAACGAGGTCCACCGCCTGTCATCCATAGCGTATTACCCCCATTCTGAACACAATGGGATATGTATCGCAAGCTGATTCAATCGTCTCGATCAGTTTTCGTCAAAATCAACATATAACTCTATATATTGAATTTGAACGCGCATTTCAATTTACCGGGGTCGCATACTAACTCGAAAAATTCCTGAAAAATATTTTCTAGCTTCGTATTGACGATACGGTCCTAACAAAACTAGTTTCGTCAAATTCTGAGACCGTTAGAAAAATGGCCATTTTCCAGTCGATTAAAATCAACTGAAACTGGTCAAACGCGTTTTCCTTTGCCACGCTCACATATTGATTCAGAAAATTATGAAATTTGGAATCTAGCAATAACATGACACTGCAGATCCAACAAAAGTGGTTTCGTCGAAATCCGAGGTCGTTTGCAAAATTCCCATTTTTAAGGGCCCGAATTCCATAGCGACTATTCAGAATTTTCAACTGGACATATCTTTTGATTCCCACTATGAAATCTCAATTTGTCGGATTCGTTGGAAAGATATCATCAATTAGATCCTAATGTTTTTGGTTTCACTAAAATCCGGATTGTTTTGCACCCGGTACATTCAATTGAAGTTTGAAATCGAATTATTGAACTACCGCGCCATCTTCAATTCTATTTATAATTATATATAAATATTTATATTCTAACGACGACGTATATAATATATACGTTCGAATTATATTCAAAACAAATTTCTCGTCGATTTTATTTAAAATAATCTATTTTAAATATTCAAAATTCGTCAAAATTGCCAAAATAAAAATTTTAAACTGGCCCAGATTTTCGGGTTATTACAATCTCCCCCACTTAAAACTTTTCGTCCCCGAAAAGGAACAAAGTCGAAAGTGGTTTGATCAATCAACTCTACGTTCGATCTGACTTGCATTCTCCAACTTTTCAGTTTCTGAGAATTCTCAAATTTTCAAAAATTTGGCTAACACCCTAAATTTTCGAAAAATTTCGCCATAACCTCCCCTGCACCGGGAGCCACGGGAAAATCCCGAAATTGCCATACAGGCCTTCTGATCTCAAAAAGAAAAAGAAAAAGCCAAGCAGCTAGCCAATAGGCTCATAAAATCATCATCACCCAAACAAAACAGTAAATTATAGTAAACATGTACCTATTTGTCGGGCAAACAAATTTTATTCTTCGGCTCTAGCCCCCTTGCTATGACCTGTTCAATGCAAGTATATATATATATATATATATATATATATATATATATATATATATATATATATATATGCAAGCAAATGCGACCAATTTTCAATATAATTCAATATTTGGTTCAATTAGGCATAAATGGTTCAAAATTACCAAACAAATAAACAATCAACACAAACATCAATCAATTAGTGGATTAACGTTTCAAATTCATAAATTGATATATATACAGAAAATCATGTTTTTGATGCCAATTCACAACAATGTGTTCTAGCTATATAAGTTTTGGTTCACACACCAGTCTAATGGAAATATATAGATATCACACCTTCGTTAGTCGAACATGAATACTAATGACGACTAGTCAATCATCAGAATCATCTTCGGGCCACTAGAGTATGATCCTATATCTATCCAGTATATTAAAACTTCGAATATACGTTCATGATGCGTATATGCAAAATCTTTATATACTCGATGGTCCATATTCAAAATAAATAAATAATCAAATACGTATAAAATGGTTTAAATTTTCAAAACAAAATTGTTTTCATTTGAAAAATATACTCTTCACACTCGTTCTAGGATACTATTGATCCTATCTCTAACGAGCCATTCTAATTGGATATTACTAATCCAATATCTGATGAATTCTTTCGTATGGTTCTAATGTGTCTTGTTCTCGATCTCTGTAAACCAAAGCTCTGATACCAAATGTGACGACAAGGAATTTCGCTCGATCTGAATCAGTCGTTAAACCGATCTAGACCGTTCGAAACCCCTGATCGTTTGAGAACAGGACAGATCGGAACATAAACAGAAGAACATTTCATTGCTATTACAACAATTCCATCAGATACAAGAATATAAAGAGTATAAATGAATAAATTACATTCAATAAATATCAGAGATTACAAGAAATTACATAGCAGCGGAAAATAATACAAAGCACAACTGAGGGTGATATACGGATACAGAGCTTTCCGGATATCATTCCAGCTGTAAACCAGGATCCTGTGAATATAAATCTACAAAACCAAAACTACTAGCTGCCCGTGCGGAAAATAGGGGCACCCAGAGTTTAGGTTAAAACAATAAACTCCAGGTCAGTCATGTGACTGGTGTGAGAACTAAAACAGTTACTTAAAGCTTTACTTTAAAAGAGAGTAATTCAAGGGACCACGCCGTATAACACGAAACGGGTTTCCTCCCAAGAATACCAGTGCATAGAATAAACAACGCAATGCTTTTTCAAAAAATGAAGCTATTATAAGACCCAGGTCCCATCACACAATGCAACGCAAGCCGGAGGATAGGGTTTTCCCTTATAATAGCCAAACATGCTTGATACGCTTAAAACAAATCATTTGATACTATAATAAGTGTATAGTGTCAAAACAATTTCAATCATAAATATAAATCATAGGCGGCATGGGTACCATCTATCATGTCGCCATACTAGTTCTACAATTAAAACCACAATACACGTATCGGAAATTGGATTTCCGTCATGAGTCGAGGCAAGGGGCAAGCTCTTCTCCGCGCTCGAGACACTCTAGCAAATGCCTCAGGACTACACACTCTGGGCAATCCTTGGATCGGTTGGGCCGGTCCTCACTTACGTTAGAGGATTATTTATTCCTGAACACACGTTTCCCGGTCCTTACAGTCCTATAATCGAGGCGCCTCATTCCAACAACCACAAAGGTGAAAAGTATATAAATGTCAGGGCTGGTAAGTCACTGACACCACCAAAGCTAAAAAGAAACGTCGTGTTCTCCTAACGGCCCGTATCCCGTTTTTAACTCATACCGAGGTGTGAGGCTCGCGAATTCACGTTATACACAAAGCTACGCCACAAAGGCCGTGCTTTGATCATCAACCACAAGACTTTGCTTTTCAACAGAAGCCTTGATCATTGCATCTCAGCGTGCCACACAGGCAATTCATGCCATGCGACTGATGTCCATCGATATACAACCTCTGAGCTCGTACGTCTTAGAGAAGGGCGTTAAGCAAAAGAATAAATTCTCCGCCGCCAAACAGATGTATATTTAATAGAAATCAATCAACACAGAATAAAATCCAATGTCAGACACACAATCCATTTACAAGTCCGTTCTGGGTCTGAACGAAACCGGAGGCACTTTCCTCGCATATCCATCCATCTCCAAGTACGTCTGGACGACCACCAACTATTTCCATCCTCTTGGGTGTAGTGCCCAATCAGGATCGTCAGTAATTATCCAAACGATGTGAAGACTTCCGGTCTTCAACCACCGTCTTCATCTTCGACATATCGTCGAATCGGTTATTCAGAATGGGTATAAACCCGGCCTTTCCGAACAACCCGCGTATATTAAAACAAATGTTACACAAACACAACATATGCCTCATTCCAATTCAGAATATTCTTTTATTCACAAAATCACATTTTTAGGGAAAGGTTCCCATTAATTTTATCCAAGATAAATTCTTTAAAATTTATCCTTTAATCTTCCTTTGGGTGTCGTTTCAAACCAGATTATGGTTTCCTAAACTAGTCGAGATTAGCGAACCGTAACGAAGTAATTATTTATTTTATTTCCCAATCCCAACCTATTCATCCCATGAAGCAAAACTGGTGATACTCCATATCTAATACTATGGTGTTATCGGTAAAATTAATTACCCTTTCACGTTCAAATCTAATTAAAGATTTAACTATCGCTTTGGAGCAAAACTGGCGATACTCCATTCTCGCTCATTTCTAAATTTGATAATTTAGATTATAGATTCACATTTCAATCTAATTGCAGATTCGTTAAAACTCCTTTTACTGGGTTAAAGAACTAGGTGTTATTTAAAACACAGTTCACGACAAACCCAAATCACATTCTATTTATCCTCGGGTTAAAGAACTAGTGTAATTTAAAACACCGTTCACGATAAACCCATTTCAAATCCAATCAAATATATTAGAAACTCCGATTATTTAAAACCCCTTTTTAAATCTAATTTATTTATTTAAAAATAATTGGGTTTTAAATTTAGTTCAAAATTAGTTCATTTCGATAAAAATCCATTTTTATCTTTTCAAATATGGAGTTTTTCACCCCAATTTTTCCCAAATCATTTCTTATGATTTTACACAAATTATTACTATTTTTAATAATTTTATTAAGGCTCGTACAATCGATTTCCAACAATGTCCATCGAACTTCACTTATAGCGACCTTTTTCAAATTTGATTTGGACGTATCCCCAAATCCAACCGTTAGATTTCAAATTTCTAATATTCGTTAGAAAGCTCTTTTCGATACGAACCCAACGGTTCTGATTTTAGGAGAATCCGACGGTCGGATCTCCCGTAATGTCCGCTTGAAATAAATGGTCGAAATTCGCGAACTGCCGCGGCGTGGCGCGTTCTATTCAGGCCATTATATTATATATATAATATATATAATATATATAATATATATTTCGTCGATTACTATTTAAAACGAATTTTATAAATAGTTTTGAATTCATTTCAAAAACATTTTCAACTCCCATTTCAAATCAAATCAAAATTGAATTCTTCCTTATAAATTCATTTTAAAATTCATCTCTATTCAATTCAAATTTCAATTCAATTTGAATTCATTTCAATTCGCTTTCAATTCAATTTGAATTCGTTTTCAATTCAATTCAATTCCAAAGTCGTTTTCTATTCGATTCAATTTAAATTGGTTTTCTATTCGATTCAATTCAAATTGGTTTTCTATTCGATTCAATTCAAATTGGTTTTCTATTCGATTCAATTCAAATTCGTTTTATATTCAAATCAAATTCGTTATATATTCAAATCAAATCAAATTCGTTTTCTATTCAACTCAATTCAAATTGGTTATATATTCGATTCATTTCAAATTGGTTTTTTATTCATTTCGAAATCGTTTCATATTCAATTCATTTCGAAATCGTTTCATATTCAATTCATTTCTGTTTTCTATTTGAATCAAATTCATTATATATTCAATTCGAATTCGTTTTCTATTCAATTTGATTCAAATTTCATTTCAAAATATGCGATTTCGAAACCACTTTTCAATATTCATTTTAAAATGAATAAAATCGATATAAATATCGTTTACGTCAAAATGGCGTCAATCTAACCAACACGGCTTCATATATTTCTATTTTCAAATATTCTATTTCAAATATTTCTATCTCAAATATTTCTATTTCTAAATATTTCTATTTCAATATACGACTTTATCTCTTTGTCAACACACGACTAATCTCAACGAATGAGTACCGTCCACGTGTGACTATTTTGTTATTTAATATATTTTATGAAAATTAAGGTATCTATCGTTTGATATTAAATCAGACTCCAACCGTAAATTAGTAAGTGGACGATTCCCTGAATATTAACCCCGAAGGCCGAAACCAACATCAGATTAATATCCAGGAGACCACTCATCTTATCTATTTTCCAGTCAGTTTCTAATTTTATATATGATAAAGATATAGATTTTATTTTTAAAATATTTCGTTCAACACATGACTAATCTCAACGGATGAGTACAGTCAACACATGAACCTTTACTTTATAATGATAAAGAAGTAAATTTTATTATTAAAATATTTCGTTCAACACATGACCAATCTCAACGGATGAGTACAGTCAACACATGAACCTCTATTTTATAATATTCTTTATCTTCTAAATTGGAATGAGGCCCAATCAATCACCATATAAAATTAATTATATGGATTTTCATACAACACATGTATATAATAGCATTGAAAAATAATCAACCATCAACCAAAGTGCACTACACTGTATAAGCATCAAATATAGATATCTAACGCTTATAACAGCCTGTCAATCAGTCGATCGACATATTTAATCAATCAGGATGAGTGAACTTCAAATTTCATCCCAACACCCGTGTGGGGTTTCAAATCAACAAACATAGATTTTTATTTGTGCAGTTGGGCGATGTGTAAAATTTATCGACCCAATCAATGTCCTTCAAATAGGTGTACATAAACAAACCGTCCGGTTTGTAAATGAATATTTCTTTATTCGCATTCATTATATTCATATTCACGTTAAAAATTATATTTTTAACGATAAAACATTTTATTTTAACACATGAATTTCTATTCAGTTCATTTATTCAATAAAATTGATATTTTTATTTTTCTAACATATTTCAGAAAATTTCGGCGGCATAACGGCACGATACTAGAAACGGGACAAGGCCTAGCCTTATCCCCGGTCTAGTGAAGGCCCACGCCATTCACACATCAATCAAATTCACCAAACAACCAAATTCAAATCAAATCATCTAACTAATTTATGCAATCAAACAAACAAGTCCATGGTCTGTGGACGATTGTGTCGGGTGCTACTAAGCACCGTCTGCATCCTAGTATATATATATAACTAGAAAAAGAAATTGAAGAGTGAGAAGTTCTCACAGAAAGCTATCCAATCATCTTAACTCTTCTTTGATAGAAATCTTCATCATTCTCGCCTTTCGTCACTTTCGTCGCCCGTAGTCACTACATATATAAAAATCACACATTTTTATATTGCTGTCTTTTTAAAATAAAAATCACATTTTTATTTGTTTACTTTCAATTTTAAAAATCATGTTTTTATAATCACTTCATACATTTAAAAATCGAATTTTTACTATGCTATTTAATATATAAAAATCAAATTTTTACTACTATGTTATATAGATAAAAATTATATTTTTATCACGCTATTTTCCATATAAAGGTTTCGCCTTTTCTAAAATAAAGATTTCGCCTTTATAAAAACATAGACTTCGCCTTTTCAAATTTAAAGATTTCATATTTATAAAAATCTCATTTTTATTTTTCTATATATATAAAGATGATATTTTTAATATTCCTATCATGTAAAAATTATATTTTTAATTCTCTACCTAACCAAAAATCATATTTTTACATCATCTACATAGTAAAGATTATATTTTTACTACTTTAAAAATATAAAAATCATATTTTTATTACTTTAAAAATATAAAAATCATATTTTTATTACTATACTATATAAAAATTATATTTTTATTCATATGATAAAAATCATATTTTTACCTCGATAAAAATCGTATTTTTATTTCGATAGTTTCATAATAGAAATCTACATCTTTTCCATATGAAAAATCTCATCTTTTCTATTTTAAAAATCTAAACTTTTGCATTTTAAAAATCTAAACTTTTGCATTTTAAAAATCTAAACTTTTGCATTTTAAAAATCTAAACTTTACTGATTTAAATAAACTAATAAACTAAAAATCAAAATAAAGTAGAAATCAAAATGAAAATAAAATGGGTCAAGAACTTACAGCGGGGGGAGGGGGGGGGGGCTGTTTTCATCGCGATTCCTTCGAGGAGGGGGGGTTCGAATCGGGTCGGGGGAGGGGGGGGGGAAGGACGTCGGTTGCGGTGGGTTCGAAACTGGGGGGGAGGCTGCTTCGCGATAGGGGGGGTCTGGGTGGCTCGCGGCGCCGCTGGGGGGTGGGGGTCTCGAGCGAGGCGGCGACGATCGACTGGGGGGGTGCGCCAGCCCCTGGCGGCGGCGATAGGGTTCCCCCCCTTTCCGTCGTCTCCTTTTTTTTTTCTTTTTTTTTTATTTCTGTTGAAATCGATGATGAAGGGAAATGGGGGCCATCGGTTATAAGGGGAGGAGGGTTTTTTATTTATTTATTTAATTAATTTTCAAAAATTTGACTTTTACATACAACCTCGAAACGAACACAATGGGATATGTATCGCAAGCTGATTCAATCGTCTCGATCAGTTTTCGTCAAAATCAACATATAACTCTATATATTGAATTTGAATGCGCATTTCAATTTACCGGGGTCGCATACTAACTCGAAAAATTCCTGAAAAATATTTTCTAGCTTCGTATTGACGATACGGTCCTAACAAAACTAGTTTCGTCAAATTCTAAGACCGTTAGAAAAATGGCCATTTTCCAGTCGATTAAAATCAACTGAAACTGGCCAAATGCGTTTTCCTTTGCCACGCTCACATATTGATTCATAAAATTATGAAATTTGGAATCTATCAATAACTTCACACTGCGGATCCAACAAAAGTGGTTTCGTCGAAATCTGAGGTCGTTTGCAAAATTCCCATTTTTAAGGGCCCGAATTCCATAGCGACTATTCATAATTTTCAACTGGACATATCTTTTGATTCCCGCTATGAAATCTCAATTTGTCGGATTCGTTGGAAAGATATCATCAATTAGATCCTAATGTTTTTGGTTTCACTAAAATCCGGATTGTTTTGCACCCGGTACATTCAATTGAAGTTTGAAATCGAATTATTGAACTACCGCGCCATCTTCAATTCTATTTATAATTATATATAAATATTTATATTCTAACGACGACGTATATAATATATACATTCGAATTATATTCAAAACAAATTTCTCGTCGATTTTATTTAAAATAATCTATTTTAAATATTCAAAATTCGTCAAAATTGCCAAAATAAAAATTTTAAACTGGCCCAGATTTTCGGGTTATTACATGCACCTATTTAACTGATATTGATTGGGGCAATAATTTTTACATATCGCTCAAGTGCACAAATAATAACTAGTATTTATTGGTTGAAACCCCGCAGGGTTATTGGGATGATATTTGACATACTCTAATCCCAATTGTTTAGCTGTATGTCAATCGGTCGGTTGACAGGCTGTGGTCGTTATTTATTTAATGCTTGTACAGTTGTAGGAGGCACTCTGGATGATGTTTAAACGTTTAATGATTGTTAATCATTATTGTTGAATACATGCGATGTATGAAATCCGTATAATTAAAATTATATGGTAATTGATTGAGTCTAATTCCAATTCAGAAATGAATGAATATTTTAAAATAATATTAAGTGAATAATCAAAATGTAACAACCCGTAAAATCTGAACCAGTTTGAAAATTTTAAATTGGCTTTTTTAGTGGATTTTAAATATTTAAAATAAAATATTTTAAGTAATAATGACAAAAAGTATTTTGAATCGATGTTTGAAAATAAATATAATTATTTTAAATTATAAACAAGGCCTGATATGGCGCGACAGTTTCAAAATTTCAATTCAAATTTTGACTGACTGTACCGGGTGCAAAATAAAACGGATTTTAGTGAAACAAAAAATATTTAAATCCGTTAGTGAATATCTTTCTAACTAATCTGAAAAATCAAAGTTTCATAGTGGGAGTCAAAAGTTATGGCCAAATGAATTTTCAGAAAGGTCGCTATAGAATTTATATAGCCCGTGAAAATAGACATTTTGCAAACGACCTCGGAATTCGATGAAACCACTTTTGTTGGATCCGGGATGTCAAATTATTGGTAGGTTTCAAATTTCATAATTTTTGAAGTTAATATGTGAGCGTGGCAAAGGAAAATGTGTTTGGTCGATTTTTGTTAAATTGGATCGACCAGAAAAGGGGCCCTTTTTCAAACAGTCTCAGAATTTGACGAAACTAGTTTTGTTGGGACCGTATCGTCAAAACATAGCTAGATTTATTTTTCTGGAATTTTTGGGATCAGTATGTGGCCTCGGCAAATTGAAATGTACGTTCAAATTCAATATTGAAGGTGTTATATTTTAATTTGAAGGAAAACTGACTAAGACAGTCGAACGGGGCTACGAAACATATCCCATTGTGTTTGGAATGGGGGTATTTAGCTAGTGACGACAGTCGTTGGGTTTGGATTGAGGTTCGTATGAGATAAGGGGTATTTTAGAATTTTAAAAATATATAAATTAAATAAAAATTCCTACTGGCCAGCTCACTCTCTCTCTCCCCGACACTCCCTCTCCCCGATCGACGCACGGCGGTTTTTGCTCCAACCTTCTCTTCTCAAATCCGATCAAACCACTCATTAAAATCAAGAGCTCCTATTGGGGTTTTTGTAGAGCATCACAAGAGCTTCAAATCCATGTAGGGATTGGATTTTTTCGTTCAGCATTCAAGGAGAATCGCGCCTCTGAAGTTCCGGGTTTTGAACCGCCGCCGTGCCCTCCTGACAGCATCGATCGGAACGCCACTGGTGGCGTTTGGTGCGCGCCTCGGAGCTCTACATCGCTGCGAAGTATGATTTTCCTTAAGGTTCACGGATTAATCGAAAAAGCTAAACCTAATTTTGAACATCGATGGAGTCATTGGGCTCATTTACGCCCCAAAGGGCGGGGAAACGCAATGTTCAGGCATTTTAATCCACATCGGTGGACCGGCCCTGTGGCTCCTAAGGCTTGACTGAGTACTTGCCTGAGGCTCGGGCTAGAGATTCTCGAATTCGGTAAGGACTATCTTTTGCCTTGGTTCATGACGGAAATCCAATTTCCAAATACGACACCGTGCGGTTTTTATTGTATATATATATTTGGCGACATGATATATGGTACACATGCCGTCTATGATTGATAGTTATGATTGAAATTGTTTTTGAAACATATATACACTAGCAATAATATCAAATGATTCGTTCTGCTCATATCAAGCATATTTTGGCCATTATAAGGTAAAACTCTATCCTCTGGTTTGTGTTGCATTGTGTGATGGGAACTGAGTCTTATAATGGCTTCATTTTTATAAAAAGCATTGCGATGTTTGAAAGATTATTTGTTTTAAAGCACTGGCAATCCAATGGAAGAAACCCGTTCCGCGAAAGTGGCGTGGTCCTGTGATTAGCCATATTGTAAAATGTGTTAAGTAGATTTCTCATACCAGTCCCATGAATGACTCGTAGTTTGTTTCACTTGCAAACTCGGGTGCCCCTTTTTCTACACGGGCAGCCTTGTTTTCAGGTTTTAGCAGGCTCTTTCTGGATAGATGGAGCTGAAGATGGATTCTATCATTTATCTCTTTTTATGCTGTTCAGCTCCTATTGTACATATTATGTTTGTTTTCCGCTGTAGACATTTATGTATAGATGAACTGTATTTGAACTAGGTATGATCCTGTATACTGTGTAACTCTGATGATTATGTTTATCTAGTGTATTCTATTGTACATTATCTGGTGTATTTATTTATTTCTGTTCTGCTATTATCTATTTATGTGTTATATTCCAAAGATTACCCTTGCTACCGTCTTATCGGGGAATGGGGTTGTCACACAAAATATGGTTTTGATGTCCGATTTTGGATGGACACGAAATTATTAAAGTAAATGAAGCCGAGTTAAGTAGATTATGCCATTTTTACTTGAATGGATTTTTATATCGATTTTATTCATTTTATAAAGAATATCGAAACGGAAATGGATTTCAAAATTAGATATTTTGAAAATATTATCATGTTAATATTATAATGATATGGAATATTCAATTTTGATTTAAAATTGGAAATTAATTTGAAATCGTTTTTAAAAATGAATTTATAAACGATTTATAAAATAAGTTTTAAATGGAAATCGACAATATATATATATATATATATATATATATATATATATATATATATAATGGCCTGAGTTGAACGTGCCGCGCAACGACCGTACGCGAATTTCAACCATTAACTTCAAACTGACGTAACGGAAGATCCGACCATCGGATTCTCCTAAAACCAGAACCATTGGGTTCGTATCGAAAAGAGCTTTCCAATGAACATAAGAAATTTAAATTTGAACAGTTGGATTTCAAATTGTGTCCAAATCAATTTTAGAAAAGGTTGCTATGAATGCAGTTCGATGGCCGTTATTGGAAACCGACTGTAAAGTCCTTAATAAAATTGTTAAAAATATGGAAAAATTATGTAAAATCATAGTAAAAGATTTGGAAAGAGTTTGGGTGAAAAATTCCATATTTGAAAAGATAAAAGATATTTTCATCTAAATGAACTAGTTATTAACTAGAATAATGATCCAATGTTTTTAAATAAATAAATTGGATTTGTAAATGGGTTTGGATATAACCAGAATTTTCCAATGAATGTATTGGAATGGATTTGAGTGGAAATAATCTTCGGAATATTTCGTTATTGGATTCCGTAATTATATGGATATTGTTGAGGAATTTGGAAGATACAGATATCGTTATTCCCAGTACGATGTCCATTAGTTTCAGAATTTGATATTGAATATAAGCCGATATAATTTCTATTTAGAGCCTTGTATTTAATATCAAATTGGATTTTGGGTTTGTCGTGAATGGTGTCTTTAATAACAATGTTCTTAAACCCAGTTGAGAAAAGAATAAATCTTTTAATTAAGATTAATGAAGTTTACCAATTAATTAATTTAATTGGAATTGAAATGGAAGTTGGTTTTGGGTTCGTCGTGAAATGTGTTTTAAATAACATTTGTTCTTAAAACCCAATTAACAGTGAAGATATGATTTGGAATTTATAAATATTTTATTAAGATTTAATGGAAATTTTCCAAAGTAAAGTTTTCCAATTTAATGTATTAAATTGGAATTGAATGATACTCAGTTGGGTAATAATCGAGATGAGCTTCTGTAAAGGAAGACCGTTACTATATATGGAATTTAAAAGGCCTTGCCGTTATTTCATTTATATTATTAGTCTAATACGGAAATTTATATCGATTATATATCGATCTTTTTTCTGTGAAGATTCCATAGTTAATGGAAGCTGATTTGGGTTTATTGTGAATGGTGTTTTTAATAACATTGGTTCTTTAACCTAGTTAAAGACAAGATTAATTTCTTAAAGTTGAATAATCATAAAGTAATGATTTTTTCTTTTAAAACCAAGTTGGATTTTTAATGAACCTTTAATTAGATTGGAATGGGAATGAGATAATTAAATTTATCAAATTCATGAAATGATCGAGAATGGAGTACCACAAGTTTTACTCTGCGCGCTAGTTAAATCTTTAATTAGATTTGAAAAGAGAAATGGTAATTAATTTTACCAATAACACAATGGGTGTTAGATAAGGAGTACTACCAGTTTTGCTCCATGGGATGAATAAGTTGAGATAAAAAATGAAATAAATGATTACTTCGGTAAGGCTCGATAATCTCGACTAGCTTGATAAACCTTAATTTTGTTTAAATTGTGAAAAGAATATTTGAATAAAAGAATATTCTGAATTAGAATAAGGCATATGATATGTTTTTATAGAACTTGATTATAACATACGCGAATTATTCGAAAAGACCGGGTTTAACCCATTCTGAATAATTGATACGATGATTAAAAGTCGATGATGAAGACGGTGGTTGAAGACCGGAGATCTTCATATCATTTGGATGATTACTGATGTCTTGATTGGGATGTACACCTAAGACAAGGTAATAAATGGTGATCGTCCAGATGTACTTGGAGATCGACCAGATATGCGAGGGCCTCTCTCCTGTATTAGACATATGGGATGAGGAATAAGATGCCTCTGGTTTCGTTCAGACCCAGAACGGACTTGCAAATGGATGGTATATCTGACATTGTATTCCCTTATACTGTGTTCGTTGATCTCTGCTAAATATATATCTATTTGGTGGCAGAGAATTTATTCTCTTGCTTAACACCCTTCTCCGAGACGTACGAGCTTAGAGGTTATATATTGGTGGAAATAAGTGGTATGGTATGGATTGACAGTGTGGCATGCTGAGATGCAAATGATCAAGGTTTTTGTTGAAAAGCAGAGTCTTGTGGTTGATGATCAAAGCACAGATTTAAGTAGCACAACTTTGTGAAGTGTTAATTCGCGAGCTTCACACCCCATTATGAACCAAAAACGGGATAGTGACCGTTGGGAAATGGACATATGTTAGTTCTAGCTGCCAGTAATGTCATGGTATGGATCCCAGACTGTTAACTTTTGTGGATGTTAGAAACTTTATTGATGGAAAGCGAGGTACCTCAGATATGATTTGAGTCCCTAGAGGCTCTTTGGTCGACGTGACTGACCATTTTGGAGGTTCAATAGAACCAGCTAACATATAGTTTATGGTATAACTAATCATCGACGGATGACCGGCCCTGCCGATTCCTAAGGGTTCACTACAGGGGATCCTAAGGCATTTGCTAGAGTGTCTCGAAATCGGTGAGGATGATCCGTTGCCTCGGTTCATAGACGGAAATCTAATTTCCAATACACGATTTTATGGTTTTAGTTGTAAACCTATATGGCGACGTAATATAATGGTACCTACGCCGCCTATGATTGATACATTTATATTTAAGTTGAGTTCTTCACTTATAGTAATAATAAAATATGAAATTTCGCATATCAAGCATATTTGGCTATTATAAGGGAAAACTCTATCCTCGACTGCGTTCATTGTGTGATGGGACCTAAGTCTTATAATAGCTTCATTTTTCTGTTTAGCACTGCGCTGTTTGTTTTATGCAATGCTATTCATGGGGGATAAACCCGTTCCGTGTCATACGGCGTTGTCTCGTGATTTACCTAACTATAAAATAAAAGCTAATAACTGTTTTAGTTCTCACACCAGTCCCATGACTGACTCGGAGTTTATTGTTTCACCCTAAACTCTGGGTGCCCATATTTTCCATATGGGTAGCTTGTAGTTTTGGTTTTCACAGATATTCCTTTTCCCAGGATCCTAGATTACAGCTGGAGCTATATTAGGAATGTATCTATGTATTTCTTTCAGTTGTGATAATTGATGTTTTCCGCTGTACATTGTATTTATGTATATATTTTCCGTTGTTTTGTAGTTTAAATCTCTGATATTATTTTCCGCTGTGTATTATTTATTCTCTGATATTCTTGTACTCTAATGTAATTGTTGTAATAGCAATGAAACGTTCTACTATTTGTGTTCTGATGCATCGTGTTCTCAAAGCAATCTGGGCACCTCTGTCTCTTCGGGTATCGGGAAGTCTAGGTTGTTTCATAAAGCAAATTCTTGGAGAGGTTGATTCAATCCTCTCTCAATTCTAAGCGCCTTCTTATGGGGCGTATTCACCAAGTCTAGTCCAAACCTCGCTAGATGATTAAACTTGTTCACATCATCCTTAACATACATGTCCCCTTGTTTCAAAGCCAAGAATCTGTCCATCTGTAATCTCTCTTCCGCCTAAGATAAGAATTTTATCTAGAATCTCTACCTGAAATCATTCCATGTAGCTACTAGCTGTTCCACTTGCGTTACTTCCCACTAGTAGGAAGCCTCATCCTAGTTGCCATGCAGCCAATTGTATCTTCCTTCGGTCATCGATCTCAAAAAGCCCAAACAAGTTCTCCGTCTCTCGTAGCCAATTCTGTGCTTCAACAAAGGTGTCGGTACCACGAAATGGTTTTCCTCCCGTAGCGCAAAAGTCTTTGCATAACTTAGAAATATTATCTACTCGTGGAGGTGGAGAAACAACGGCTGCAGCTAGGGAGGGGCATATCTTTATCCTTCGGCAGGTGTCGTAGCCTCAAGGTACCTATGGAACCATCAGTAGCTGAATGCCCTCGGGAAGATTGGGTCCCCCAGATATGTTGAAAAGAAAAGGATTCAACAGGAGATCAAGAGAATATTAACTATGGCTTGAGGGGATATGTTTTTCAAAAACAAATTTTTGCTTGAAAATACTTTGCTTTTGAAAAAGGTTTTAAAATCTTTTTGTCTGATCTTATAACCTTCATCCCTGATACCAAATGTGACACCCCACGTCCATTAATATCACTCATAAGAGAATTCATTAAGTTTCTGGTAGCGCAATAGGTAACCATTACATAAAATTTACAAGAAAAATAAAATAAGCAGCGGAAAATTTCAACTTCATTATTAAAATAAAAACATAGTCTCCAAACCAATTACGTAAAGCATGTCTCGTAAAACGTCTCACAAAATAAAGCATCAGAGTACATAAAATCATATCCCTCGCCGTAAGCCATAATAGAATAGAGTGCAAGTCAAACGGTACATCTCAAGAAATCCAAGTCCAAGCTGTAAGAGAACTCCTAGCCACTGTTGAGTGCTACCACTCCGAGGACCGGGGGAGGGAGAAAGAAAGAAGCGAATGGAAAATGGTCAGACATAAAGTCTGGCGCGTTCCCGTGACTTTCAAATGTGCATAAAATAGAAATGCCAAGACATGTAAATAAGACTGGATGGGAATGGTATAATGTCATACAAGGTAACGGATAAACTAAACAGAAAAACATGATAGACACGAATAACAGAAATATTCTATGATCGAGTAGTACAACACATTTATGTCCTAAAACAGGTATGTCTGCACCAATACTAGTATAACAAGTTCAACGTGATTACATATCGGCAGCATTAACAAAAGAATTAAATAGCACGATTAGGCCTACCCTAATTACATAATCATATTAGGTGTTAACCTAATTACACAACAACAGGATTAGGTGCACCCTAATTACCCAAGCGACCAGCCCGCTACTACCCTGTGTTAGCCCCGGCAATAGGGTGTATCACACCCTAACCGAACAACTATATAACACATACTTATTTACTGGTGTTCCAGCATCTTATCTTCCCTATTCGGACCTATGCACACTCATGACTCCGCCGGAACGCGCCCGTACCCGTCTTATATGAACCTCTTTCTATCCAGTTCAGTAAAGCGTTTCCCGTCCCCTAGCTAGTGCGTACCCCCCTCTAACAAGATACCAACAGGAATTCTTACTGATACGCATTCCAAACAATAGATTCACACAAGCCTAACCCCCTAAGCTTGTTCCCCCAAAACTAGGATTTAAGGGTCCCCAAAACTCGATACAACAGTAAAATGAGGAACCTATTAGCTTATTAATACTCATGTTTAACCTAGTAGGTTTAGGTTTACTAATAAGCATGATTGTAATTATTACGTGTCATTATGTGTACAAACCTTCCCTAAAACACCTGCCTAGATGTATACAATTTCTATAACATTTTGGTTTATTAACCTACATCTGGTACGTACCATATTCTAACATGTCATTTACTTAATGTTTGTTCTAAGCAAAATTTAACATGTTTAATTCATATGCATATTATTCATCAACTATGTTCCAAATTACAACATATACAGGTTTATGCATAATATCCCTTTCTACCAAGTTATAACAAGTTTATACGCATTATCCTTTTTACCAGTTTACAACAAGTCTAACATGTGTATATTATTCCTTTTCCCAAATTACGGTTAAACAGTCCCAATTTAACAACATGCCTAAATTCCACTTTTTATGTCATTCATTATTGCCCCAATTATACATTCTAATCAGATATAGCCTAGGCTTCGAAAGGCCTAGGCTTAGCATAAATAAAAGAGAAAACAAAGGAAGGAAAACAGAATCAAATCACAAAGGCATATAAGCAAGACTGGAAATAAACATAAAACATAGAAAATGGGAAAAAGAAGATAGAAACATATAACTTATTAATTATTCAATAACAAAGGTGTATGTTTTACTTATCATAATGGCACAAATGATTAACAAAGAAAACATGTATAACATTTATCTTTCTAAGACTGCATATCCTAATCCAATTTTAGTTAATTATCAAGTTATAATCTAAAAAACCAAATTTGAAAATGACAAGGAACTCATAGTGGGTCTTGGTGAAGAAGAGAATAAAACTCATATATATATATATAACTCTATGCCGTAGAAAAGTCAAATTCAATCCTTTTAATTGTTATATGTATGCAAGTCCTGATGTTGTCTATGTTGATCCAAGACTCAACAGCATTCTCCCATTATATTTTTGTATATTTTTTAGAATAAATTTACAAAGGTAGAAGATATGAAGAAATGATGTAAATTAGAATGGGAGAAGCCACCTATTTATAGGTTCACAATGTCAACCTCATCCTTTAGATTCTAGGGTTTTAATCTTAACCGTACACATAGCGCTAAGTCAACAACGAACATAGTCCAAAAATAGTCCAGGTACGTAGTTCAGAATCCACCCAGATTCGTAGTGGGTCGACCCATAGGTCAACCCGAGCCATATGTGAGTCATCCCACAACGATCGGGTTTCCCGTTCTCCTTTCCCGCTTATGTTGTTCGAAAATTCCAGAATTTATTATATATTATACTTATACATAAGCTCCTTATACAAATTTTTAATGTCCACAACTTCTTCATACGTTATCTGTTTTACACAAACTTGGGATCTATCTGAACCATAATTCCAAGAGGAACGCAATGGTAATGCCGATTTCACTTAATTATGAATATTTTAATTAAGTAAACCCAATTTATTATCTTTAAGCATGGTTTTAGTGTACTAAATTTTGGGGTGTTACATTGGTTGTTAAAGAGATTTAAGTTGGTATTAACATAATTTATGTCAATATCGATACCACTTTAAAAACTATGTACAAGGTGAAGAATCCAGAATGAAGTAGGTTGGTCTAGTGAACGCTACTGGAATGAAGTAAGAGAACAATGATGGATAGCCTTGACCTTCAGGTTATATTTAAGGTGACCAAAATAGGAGCTATAATGTCATTAATAGAGAAAACACCTCTTATGGGACACACTTATTCAATACCATATCTATTACTTTAGGATTGATTGGGCCTCTTTGATTTTGGGAATGTTGTTCTAGGGGGGCAGTAGCTACAGTTATGTGTTACCACTTGTTCGGGCATGCAAACTAGCAGAATCCTACCTTGAGTATTGCCTTGTGTGCCATGGCATATTATCCTGATCGAGCCTAAGAGTCTCCCGTTCGCCACCAAACCGCGAAGCGAGAATCCCCTATCATGCATACCCGGCCTACTCAGGGCCAACAACAAGGACTGGTATGAGAAATCTACTCAACACATTTAAAATATGGCTAATCACAGGACCACGCCACTTTCGTGGAACGGGTTTACTCCATTGGATTGCCAGTGCTTTAAAACAAATCATTCATTTAAACATCGCAATGCTTTTTATAAAAATGAAGCCATTATAAGACTCAGTTCCCATCACACAATGCAACGCAAACCGGAGGATAGAGTTTTTACCTTATAATGGCCAATATATGCTTGATACGAATAAAACAAAAGCATTTGATATTACTACTAGTGTTTATATGTTTCAAAAACAATTTCAAATCATAACTATCAATCATAGACGGCATTAATGCCCCATACCACTATGTCGCCATATATAGATATACAATTAAAACCGCACGATGTCGTATTTGGAAATTGGATTTCCGTCCTGAACCAAGGCAAAAGATAGTCCTTACCGCCTTCGAGACTCTCTAGCCCGAGCCTCAGGCACAGCCGCAACCGTACCTTGGATCGTCAGGGCCGGTCCACACGAAGTGGATTATAATGCCTGAACAATGTGTTCCTCAACCCCTTGGGGCGTAAATGAGCCAACGAATGACTCCATAGGTCCCGGATCGACCGATATTCCCGAGGCGCCTCGCAACAGTAACAACCACATAAGCCAAACTCGTCAGGGCATGTAAAACCACTGACGCCACTTCTAGCTAGAAAGAAAACGAACGTCCCCCTTGATGTCCTCTCCCGTTTCTGGTTCATACCGAGGTGTGAGGCTCGCGAATTCACGTTATACACAAAGCTACGCCACACAGGCGGTGCTTTGATCATCACTACAAGACTTTTCTTTTCAACAGAAGCCCTGATCACCGCATCTTAGCATGCCACACTGGCAATTCACACCGTGCAACTGATGGCTATCAATCACACAAAATAAATTCCAATGTCAGACACACTTGTCCATTTGCAAGTCCGTTCTGGGTTTGAACGAAACCGGAGGCACTATATACCTCGCAAACCCATCGATCACCACGTACGTCTGGACGATCACCACTCATTATCCATATTTCGGGATGCCTCCCAATCAGGACCTCGGTTACCATCCAAACGAGGTGAAGATCTCCGGTCTTCGACCACCGTCTTCATCTTCGATTTCTTATCGTCGATTCAGTAATTCAGAATGGGATAAACCCGGTCTTTCTGAGCAACTCACGTATATAATAAACAAGTGCAACGCTAACATACATACGCATCATTTCAATTCATTAGTCACTAACCGTCAATCAGTAAGAGAACGATTCCCCAAATATTAACCCCGAAGGCCGAAACCAACATCAGATCAATACCTAAGAAACCATTCGACTTAGCCAACCTTCAGTTAGTTTCTACATTTCACATCCATATCATTTATAATATTTTATAACGATTTATCGCTATTTTTATTTATTTTAAATAGCCAATTTATTCAAAACGACGCTTCGGGCCATAATGCGACCGTGGCGCTGTTTTTCTTCAGATTTGATTTACACATATCTGAAAATATAACCGTTGGATCTTCAAAAAATTTACATCATTAGAAAGATCTTTTCAAAACGAATCCAACGGTTCCAGTTTCGGGAAAATCCGACGGTCGGATCTCCCGGTATAATCGTTTGAAATTTCGATTTCAAAATACGAACCGCAACATCGTTATTCGATTAAATATAATTATATATATATATATATATATATAAATATATAAATATAATCGCTTCTGGCGCTGTTTTTCTTCAGATTTGAATTAAACATTCCAGATAATCCAACCGTTGGATTTTACAAAGTTGGTGCCGTTGGAAAGATATTTCCAAAGCGAACCCAACGGTTGCGATTTCGGGAAAATCCGATGGTCGGATCTCCCGCACTAATCGTTTGAAATCACGGTTTCAAAATACGAACTACAGCTTCGTTATTTGATATATTTCGATTCTATTTATATATATATATATATCGATTCTTCGATTTCAAAACTATATTCTTTTCGTACCTTTGATAAAAATGATATTTTTATCTAACTGTCTTCTATTTCAACACTTCATTATTTTTAACAATTCAAAATAAAAATGTGATTTTTATTGTAAAACAATTCATTTCAAAACAATATTATTTTATATAGTTCATATAGGTAATAAAAATGTGATTTTTATCATAAAACAATTTCTTTCAAAACAAGATTATTTTATGTAGTTCATATAGATGATAAAAATGTGATTTTTATTATAAAACAATTTATTTCAAAATATGAATACCATTCAACACATGAATTTCAATTCAATGAATGAATTTCGATTCAACACATGAAGGTTTTCTATAGTTTATATATATAGATAGAAAGGTGATTTTTATATTTAAAACACGAATACCATTCAACACATGAATTTCAATTCAACGAATGAATTTCGATTCAACACATGAAGGTTTTCTATAGTTTGTATATATCGATAAAAAGGTGATTTTTATATTTAAAACATGAATACCATTCAACACATGAATTTCAATTCAACGAATGAATTTCGATTCAACACATGAAGGTTTTCTATAGTTTGTATATATCGATAAAAAGGTGATTTTTATATTTAAAACACGAATACCATTCAACACATGAATTTCAATTCAACGATTGAATTTCGATTCAACACATGAAGGTTTTCTATAGTTTGTATATATCGATAAAAAGGTGATTTTTATATTTAAAACACGAATACCATTCAACACATGAATTTCTATCCAACGAATGAATATCGATTCAACACATGAAGGTTTTCTATTCAACGAATAAATATAGTTTCAACAAATGGAAATAATTCTAACACGTGAATATTATTCAAAATTTCGATAGCATAACGGCAGGGTAGTTGAAACTGGGACCGTCCCTAGTACGGCTCCTCGCTCTACCTTAAAACCTCGCGGTTTTTGACAATGGGGAATCATGCATCTAGTTCGCACGCAGGCGACATATATATATTCTTTTCATTTCCACAAACTAATCCTATGTGGTTTCAACCAAATATATCTCAACCAAAAATGGGTATTTTTCAACCACAATCAATCAATATCAACCACAAACAATTCCAATCAACCATTCGCTATCAATCAATTTTCACACCAATCACAACCAATAAATATCGTCCATGGTTTGTGGACGAGGGGCGTATATACATATATATTTGTATATAGCAATTCACTTCTATTTCAACACATATATAATTTTTACAACGCATATACAACTTATACATCAAACATACAACTTATACAATGCTTATACAAGAGGTGTACAACGCTTATATAACTCATACATCGACTATATAATTTATACATCGTCGTTTTCCATATCATTTATAAATTAGAAATCCCACATTGGGTTCCACTCCACCAAAAATTGCAGAAGGCTCAGAAAAATATGCGGTCTCTTCTAGAATGTAGAAGACGTCCACACGAGTCCACTGTCTCTTGTTTCACTGAATTTCATCAATACACGAAAAAGTTATGATTTTTCAAAGTTTGCAACGGTTTAAAGGTGTTAAAACTGTTGAAATTAAACAAAGCCGTTACCTTTCTATTTTCTTCAAAACTAGGTTTTCAATTTTCTTTGAATTCGAAGCACTTGAACGCGATCGGCTTGTGCCACGTTGACGGGCTAGGAGAGGCGCACCACCCCTTGGAAGCGCGGCCAACTCGGATCTACGGTGGAGGAGGATCGGCGGCTTGAACGTCGCCACTACCTGGGCGCGATTCTAAAGACAGACTAGACGAGGAGGAGCGCCACTTATACGGATTTGAAGAGGAGGCTGGGATCTTCAAAAAGTTTAACTGGGGCGTTCGACAATGGTGCGTGGATCGGAAGATAAACGGAGGAGAAGAATCGAAGCTCTTTCGCCGTATATCGCTGTTGTAACGACCCAGAAAATCTGAACCAATTTAAAAATTTTAAATTGGCTAAAATAGTGGATTTTAAATATTTAAAATAAATATTTTAAATAATAAAAATGAAAAGTGAGTTTGAATCGACGTTTGAAAACGAATATAATTAATTCTAATTATAAACAAGGCCTGAAAAGGCGCTGCAGTTTCAAAAATTGAATTCAAACTTTGTCGGACTGTACCGGGTGCAAAACAAAACGGATTTGAGTGAAACCAAAAATATTTAAATCTGTTAGTGAATACCTTTCTAACGAATCTGAAAAATCAAATTTTCATAGCGGAAAGAAAAAGTTATGGCCAAATGAATTTTCAGAAAGGTCGCTATTGAATTTATATAGCTCGTGAAATTGGCCATTTTGCATACGACCTCGGAATTTGACGAAACCACTTTTGTTGGATCCGGGATGTGATGTTATTACTAGGTTTCAAATTTCATAATTTTTGAAGCTAATATGTGAGTGTGGCAAAGGAAAACGTGTTTTGATCAATTACAGTTAAATTGGATCGACCAGAAATGGGCCTTTTTGCAAACGGTCTCAGAATTCGACGAAACTAGTTTTATTGGGACCGTATTGTCAAAACATAGCCAGATTTATTTTTCTGTAATTTTTCGAATCAGTTTGTGGCCCTGGCAAATTGAAATGTACGTTCAAATCGAATATTGAATATTCTATATTTTAATCTGTGAGACGACCCGAACTTCCCCGTGAAGGAAAGCACGGATAGAATTGAGTACAAGACAAAATAGGACGCATACGGAAGAACATTTCATTGTTATTACAACAATTCCATCAGATACGAGAATATACAGAGTATAAATGAATAAATTACATTCGACAATTATCAGAGAGTACAATAAATTACATAGCAGCGGAAAAATATACAAAAACACAACTAGAAGTGATACAGAGCTTTCCGAGCATCGTTCCAGCTGTAAATCAGGACCCTGTGAATATAAATCTGCAAAACCAAAACTACTAGCTGCCCGTGCGGAAAATAGGGGCACCCAGAGTTTAGGTTAAAACAATAAACTCCAGGTCTGTCATGTGACTGGTGTGAGAACTAAAACAGTTATAATTCTTTATTTTAAAGTTCGGTAAATCAAGGGACCACGCCGTATAACACGGAACGGGTTTCCTCCCAAGAATACCAGTGCATAAAACAAACAGCGCAATGCTAAATAAAGAAGAATGAAGCTGTTATAAGACCCAGGTCCCATCACACAATGCAACGCAAGCCGGAGGATAGGGTTTTCCCTTATAACAGCCAAAGCATGCTTGATACGTTTAAAACACATTATTTGATACTACAATAAGTGTATAGTGTCAAAACAATTTCAAATCATAAATATCAATCATAGGCGGCATGGGTACCATATATCATGTCGCCATACTAGTTCTACAATTAAAACCGCAATATCACGTATTGGAAATTGGATTTCCGTCATGAGCCGAGGCAAGGGGCAAGCTCCTCTCCGCGTTCGAGACACTCTAGCAAATGTCCCAGGACCCCACTATGATCCTTTGGAACCTCCAAGGCCGGTCCTCTCTTACTTTTGAGGATTGGCAATTCCTGAACACACGTTTCCCGGTCCTTACAGACCTATATCCGAGGCGCCTCGTATCCAACAACCACACAGGTGAAAAGTATATAAATGTCAGGGCTGGTAGGTCACTGACACCACCCTAGCTAGAAAGAAACGTCGTGCACTCCTTGGGTCCGTATCCCGTTTTTGACTCATACCGAGGTGTGAGGCTCGCGAATTCACGTTATACACAAAGCTACGCCACACAGGCCGTGCTTTGATCATCAACCACAAGACTTTGCTTTTCAACAGAAGCCCTGATCAATTGCCACTTACGCATGCCACACAGGCAACTCACTCCATGCGTTTGATATCCATCAATATATAACCCCTGAGCTCGTACGTCTCAGAGAAGGGCGTTAAGCAAGAGAATAAATTCTCCGCCGCCAAACAGATATATATTTAATAGAGATCAATCACACGGACTAAAATCCAATGTCAGACACACAGTCCATTTACTAGTCCGTTCTGGGTCTGAACGAAACCGGAGGCACTTTCCTCGCATATCCATCGATCTCCAAGTACGTCTGGACGATCACCGACTGTTTCCCTCATCTTGGGTGTACAGCCCAATCAAGATCATCAGTAATCACCCAAACGATGTGAAGACTTCCGGTCTTCAACCACCGTCTTCATCTTCGACATCTCGTCGAATCGGTTATTCAGAATGGGTATAAACCCGGCCTTTCTGAATAACCCACGTATATAATAAACGAATGTTACACAAACACAACAAACGCCTCATTCCAATTCAGAATATTCTTTTATTCACAAAATCACATTCTTAGGGAATTGTTCCCATTAATTTTATCCAAGATAAATTCTTCTAAATTTATCCTATAATCTTCCTTTGGATATCATTTCAAACTAGTCGGGATTAACGAACCACACCGAAGTAATTATTTATTTTATTTCCCAATCCCAACCTATATATCCCATGGAGCAAAACTGGTGATACTCCATATCTAACACCACGGTGTTATCGGTAAAATTAATTACCATTTCACGTTCAAATCTAATTAAAGATTTAACTATCGCTTTGTAGCAAAACTGGTGGTACTCCACTCTCGATCACTTTTCAGATTTGATAATTTAAATTATCAATTCACTTTTCAATCTAATTAAAGATTCATTAAAACTCCACTTAGTTTTAATCTTTTCAAAAATCAATATCCTGCCTTTAACTGGGTTAAAGAACCAATGTCATCAAAAACACGATTCACGATAAACCAAATCACATTTGATATTAAATACAAGGCTCTGAATAGAAAATATATCGGCTTATATTCAATATCAAATTCTGAAACCAACAAATATCGTATTGGAAATAACGATATAAAATATCTTTCAAATCCCCATAACAATATTTGTATAGTCACGAAATCCAACATCGAAATATCCCGAAGATAATTTCGATTCAGCTCCAGTCCAATCCACGTATTGGAAATTATCGATTATTTTCAAAATCACTTTCAAATTCAATTTATTTATTTTAAAAATAAATTGATTTCAATTCTAGTTCAAAACTAGTTCATTTCGATAAAAATCTATTTTTATCTTTTCAAATGTGGAATTTTCCAGCTCAAATCTTTCCAATTCACCTATTATAATTTAACACAAATTATAGATATTTTTAATAATTTTATCAAGGCCCGTACAGTCGATTTCCAACAACGGCCATCGAACTGCACTTACAGCGACCTTTTTCGAATTTGATTTGGACATAATTCCAAATCCAACCGTTAGATTTCAAATTTCTAATATTCATTGGAAAGTTCTTTTCGATACGAACCCAACGGTTCCGGTTTTAGGAGAATCCGACGGTCGGATCTCCCGCAATGTCCGTTTGAAATAAATGGTCGAAATTCACGAACTGCCGCGGCGCGGCGCGTTCTATTCAGGCCATTATATTATATATATAATATATATTTCGTCGATTTCCTTTTTAAAACGAATTTTATAAATCGTTTTAACTTCGTTTCAAAACCATTTCAACACTATTTCCATTCAAAGCCAAAATTGAATTTTTCTTTATAAATTCGTTTTAAAATTCATTTCTATTCAATTCAAATTTTAATTCGATTTGAATTCATTTCAATTCACTTTCAATTCAATTTGAATTCGTTTTCAATTCATTTCGAAATCGTTTTCAATTCAATTCATTTCGAAATCGTTTTCAATTCATTTCATTTCGAAATCGTTTTCAATTCATTTCGAAATCGTTTTCAATTCAATTCATTTCGAAATAGTTTTCAATTCAATTCATTTCGAAATCGTTTTCAATTCAATTCATTTCGAAATCGTTTTCAAATCGATATAAATATCGTTCACGTCAAAATAGCGCATCTCTAATCCACTCGGCTTTATATATTTCAAAAACTTCTATTCAATTCAACACATGAATTTTCTTTCAACACACGACTAATCTCAACACATGAGTACTGTCAACACATCACTATTTTTGTTATGTGAAATATTTTATAAAACTATGGTATCTATCGTTTGATTTTAATTAGACTTCTACTGGGAAGTAGTTCTAATTTTAAATGTGATAAAGATGTAATTTTGATTATATAAAATATTTCACTCAACACATGCACATCGTCAACACATGACTATTTTTATATTCAACACATGAATTTTCTTTTATAATATTCATTATTTTCCCGATTGGAATGAGGCCCAATCAATCACCATATAACGTTAATTATATGAATTCCATACAACACATGTATATAATAGCGTCGAAAAATAATCAACCATCAACCAAAGTGCACTACACTGTATAAGCATCAAATATCGATATATAACGCTTATAACAGCCTGTCAATCAATCGATCGACATATTTGATCAATCAGGATGAGTGAACTTCAAATTTCATCCCAACACCCGTGTGGGGTTTCAAACAATCAAACACAGATTTTATTTGTGCAGTTGGGCGATGTGTAAAATTTATCAACCCAATCAATATCAGTCAAATCAGTGTATATAAACAAATCGGCCGATTTGTTTATAAATATTTTATTTATTCACTTTCACGTTAAAAATTATATTTTTAACGATAAAATATTCTATTTCAACACTTGAATTTCTATTCATTTCATTTACACAATAAAAATGATATTTTTATTTTTCTAACATATTCTAGAAAATTTCGGCGGCATAACGGCACGATACTAGAAACGGGACGAGGCCTAGCCTTATCCCCGGTCTAGTGAAGGCCCACGCCATTCACACATCAATCAAATCACTTTCGTTATGCAAACCACAAAATTTGGAGTAAGAGTCTAACCTAGTCTTACTCCTTCGCCTTATAACGGCGCACGTCTAATCCTAACCAATTTATCGATTCGATTTTTCACACCACAAACCACATTCAAACCAATATCTCAATCAATCACCAAACATCCAAACAAACAAGTCCATGGTATGTGGACGGGTGTCGGGTGCTTCTAATAAGCACCGTCTGCATCCTAGTATATATATATATATCTAGAAAAAGAGAATTAAGAGTGAGAAGTTCTCACCTATAGCTATCCTAGCTCCACGGCACTTCATTTACAGAAATCTTCTTCATCCTCGCCTTTTTATCATCTTCTTTTGCCCGTAGTCACTATATATATAAAAATCACACATTTTTATATTTCGATGTCTTTTAAAAATAAAAATAAAAATCACATTTTTATTTGTTCGTTTTCAATTTAAAATCATATTTTTATAATCACTTCATATATTTAAAAATCGAATTTTTACTACTATGTTATATAGATAAAATTATATTTTTATCCCGCTATTTTCCATATAAAGATTTCGCCTTTTTGAATTTAAAGATTTCACCTTTTTAAATTTAAAGATCTCACCTTTTTAAATTTAAAGACATCACTTGATTTCAACGTATATAAAATAAAAATCAGATTTTTATTTTGCTACATATACAAAGATGATATTTTTATATTCTCTATCCTATAAAGATTATATTTTTAATACTTTAAAAATATAAAAATCCTATTTTTAATATTTCTATATAGTAAAGACTATATTTTTAATACTTTAAAAATATAAAAACTATATTTTTATCATTTTACAAAATAAAGCGAAAATCAGTTTTAAAAATAAAGTAAAAATCAGTTTTAAATTCTTAAAAAAAATCAGAACAGTATTTAATTTTTCTTCAGTTTATATAAAACAAAAATGAAATAATGAATAAAAAGAAAAAAACTTACAGGGGGATTTGGGCGTTCGGCACTGGTGGCGCGCTAGGGGGTTGTCGGCGGGGTGGTGGTCGCAGCAGGGTGGAGGCGGCGGTGCGGTGGGTGTTTGGGCGGCGCGCGTGGCTAGGGGTTTTGGATGGTGGCGGTGGTTAGGGTTAGGGGGGTCGCGGTGGTTCTGGAGGCTCGTGGGAGGAGGAGCGACAGGGGAAGGAGAAGAAGCGGAGGATCGGAGGGGGGGGTCTTGCGGCGGAGGCGCCTGGCGGCGGCGCCGCTGGGGGGGCGCGCGAGGTGGCGGCGGCTCTCCCCCCGTCGCCTTCGTCTCGTGTTTCTTTTTTTTTTTTTTTCGAATGAAACGGGGGGCCAGAGGGAATATAGGAGAGAGATATATTTTTTTTTTTATTAATTAATTAATTTATTTTATCCTAAAGAGTTGACTTTCACATACGACCTCGAAACGAGGCCCACCGCCTGTCGTCCGTAGCGTTTCACCCCCATTCCGAACACAATGGGATATGTATCGTAAGCTGATTCGGCCGTTACAATCAGTTTTCGTTAAATTTACATTTAAATCACTATATTGAATTTTAAACGTACATTTCAAATTACTGGGGTCACATACTAACTAGAAAAATCCCAGAAAAATATTTTCTAGCTTCGTATTGACGATACGGTCCTAACAAAACTAGTTTCGTCGAATTCTGAGACCGTTAGAAAAATGGCCAATTTCCAGTCGATTAAAATCAACTGAAATGGTCAAAACACGTTTTCCTTTGCCATGCTCACATATTGATTCAGAAAATTATGAAATTTGAAACCTAGCAATAATTCGACATCACGGACCCAACAAAACTGGTTTCGTCGAAATCCGAGGTCATTTGCAAAATGTCCATTTTTAAGGGCCTGAATTCCATAGCGACTATTCAGAATTTTCAACTGGACATATCTTTTGCTCCCCGCTATGAAATCTTGATTTTTCGGATTCGTTAGAAAGATATTCACAATTAGATTCTAATGTTTTTGGTTTCACTAAAATCCAGATTGTTTTGCTCCCGGTACATTCAATTGAAGTTTGAAATCGAATTATCGAACTACCGCGCCATTTTCAATTCTATTTATAATTATATATAATTATTTATATTCTAACGACGACGTATATAATATATACGCCGAATTCTATTCAAAATAAATTTTCTCGTCGATATTATTTAAAATAATCTATTTTAAATATTCAAAATTCGCTAAAATCGCCAAAATAAAAATTTCAAACTGGCTCGCATTTTGCGGGTTATTACAATCTGAATGAAAACTGACTGAAACAGTCGAATGGGCCTACGAAACATATCCCATTGTGTTCGGAATGGGGGTAAAACGCTAGGGATGACAGTCGTTGGGTTTAGATTGGTGGTCGTGTCAGAAAACCCCTTTAAAACCCACCGGCCAATTATAATTTTTATAAAAAAAAGAAAATTCTAATTTTCTCTCTCCCCGATCGAAGGCGGAAGAGGCTTCAAACCTTCCTCCTCCGATTCCGGCCGCCACGCTCACCAAAACCACACCCTCCTTTGGAACTTTTTGAAGAGCCCAACGCCACCTTCAAATCCATACTGGTAGCGCCCTCCCTCATTGCTCCACCTTCGAGATCCGTCAATCGGAAGTTCCCAACTTTGAAGAGCCGCCGCCCCTTCCTCCTTGCATCGAACGGAGTGCCTCCTCCAGCGGTGGTGCGCGACTCCAAGCACTACAAGGTGGCAGAGGCCGATCATCACCAAGCTACACGGATTTCGAGAAAAGTTGAAACCTAGTTTTGAACAAATCAGAGTGGTAACGGCTGTTTTATTTTTAACTGTTCTATAGCACTTCTAAACGCTACGGATTTTGATTTCTCTATAAAAATCATATCTTTTTCGTTTGTGGTCGAAATTCAGTGAAACAAGAGACAGTGGGATCGTGTGGACGTCTTCTACATTCTAGAAGAGACCGCATATTTTTCTGAGCCTTCTGCTATTTTTGGTGGAGTGGAACCCAATGTGAGATTTATATTTTATAAATGATATGGAAAACAACGATGTATAAATTATATAGTCGATGTATGGGTTATATAAGCATTGTACACTTCATGTATAAGCGTTGTATAAGTTGTACGTTCAATGTATAAGTTATATATGCGTTGTCAAAATTATATATGTGTTGAAATAGAAGTGAATTGCTATATGTATATATATATATATATATATATATATATATATATATACACACGCCCCTCGTCCACAAACCATGGATGATATTTATTGGTTGTGATTGGTGTGAAAATTGATTGATAGTGAATGGTTGATTGGAATTGTTTGTGATTGATATAGATTGATTGTGCTTGAAAAATACCCATTTGTGGTTGAGAAATATTTGGTTGAAACCACTTAGGATTAGTTTGTGGAAATGAAATAAATATACATGCCGCCTGCGTGCGAACTGGATGCATGACTCCCCATTGTCAAAAACCGCGAGGTTTTAAGGTAGAGCGAGGAGCCGTACTAGGGACGGTCCCGGTTTTAACTACCCTGCCGTTATGCTGCCGAAATTTTGAATAATATTCATGTGTTTGAATTATTTTCATTTGTTGAAACTATATTTATTCGTTGAATAGAAAACCTTCATGTGTTGAGTCGATATCCATTCGTCGGATAGAAATTCATGTGTTGAATGGTGTTCGTGTTTTAAATATAAAAATCACATTTTTATCTATATATATAAACTATAGAAAACCTTTATGTGTTGAATCGATATTCATTCGTTGAATTTAAATTCATGTGTTGAATGGTACTCATATTTTGAAATAAATGGTTTTATAATAAAAATCACATTTTTATCATCTATATGAACTATATAAAATAATCTAGTATTGAAAGAAATTGTTTTATAATAAAAATCCTATTTTTATTACCTATATGAACTATATAGAATAATAGTGTTTTGAAATGAATTGTTTTACAATAAAAATCACATTTTTATTATATACATGAATTGTTAAATATAGTGAAGTGTTGAAATAGAAGACAGTTAGATAAAAATATCATTTTTATCAAATGTATGAAAAGAATATAGCTTTGAAATCGAAGAATCTATATATATATATATATATATATATATAAATAGAATTAAAATATATCGAATAACGAAGCTGCAGTTCGTATTTTGAAACCGTGATTTCAAACGATTATACTGGGAGATCCGACCATCGCATTTTCCCGAAACCGCAACCGTTGGGTTCGCTTTGGAAAAATCTTTCCAACGACACCAACTTTGTAAAAATCCAACGGTTGGATTGTCTGGAATGTTTAATTCAAATCTGGAGAAAAACAGCGACAGAATCGATTATATATATATATATATATATATATATATATATATATAAATATAATTATAATTAATCGAATAACGACGCTGCAGTTCGTATTTTGAAATCGAAACTTCAAACGATTATACCGGAAGATCCGACCGTCGGATTTTCCCGAAACTGGAACCGTTGGATTCGTTTTGAAAAGATCTTTCTAATGATGTAAATTTTGTGAAGATCCAACGGTTAGATTTTCAGATATGTGTAAATCAAATCTGAAGAAAAACAGCGCCACGGCCGCGTTATGGCCCGAAGCGTCGTTTTGGATAAATTGGCTATTTTAAAATAAATAAAAATGGCGATAAATCGTTATAAAATATCATAAACGATATGGAATGGAAATAAACTGAATTTGCTCGATTTATGTGGTATTTGATGGTTGAATGTGTTTGGTGTGAAAATTACATTAAAGAACAAAATTGGTGTTGTCGAATGATTTAACCATTGAAATAAATTGATTTGAAATTCTAAATATCCGTGAATTATTTGAAAAGGCCGAGTTAATTCTCATTTCAAATAATTGACCGACGATTGAAAGTCGAAGATGAAGACGGTGGTTGAAGACCGGAGATCTTCACCTCGTTTGGATGGTAACCGAGGTCCTGATTGGGAGGCATCCCGAAATATGGATAATGAGTGGTGATCGTCCAGACGTACGTGGTGGTCGATGGGTTTGCGAGGTATATAGTGCCTCCGGTTTCGTTCAGACCCAGAACGGACTTGTAAATGGACTGTGTGTCTGACATTGGATTTTATTCTGTGTTGATTGATCTCTATTAAATATACATTTGTTTTGGTGGCGGAGAATTTATTCTTTTGCTTAACGCCGTTCTCTGAAACGCACGAGCTCAGAGGTTGTATATTGATGGACATCAATCGCATGGCATGAATTACTAGTGTGGCATGCCTAAGTGGCAAATGATCAGGGTTTCTGTTGAAAAGCAAAGTCTTGTGGTGATGATCAAAGCACCGCCCGTGTGGCGTAGCATTGTGTATAACATGAATTCGTGAGCCTCACTCCCCGGTATGAGCCAAAAATGGGAGAGGGACCTCAGGGAGGGCATGCGTTTCTTTCTAGCTAGGAGTTGTGTCGGTGTTTTTACACGGCCCAACATTATACTTATGTGGATGATGGATAGCGAGGCGCCTTAGATATATCGGTTGATCCGGGACCGATGGAGTCATTTGTTGGCTCACTTACGCCCCATAGGGCGGGGAAACGCAGTGCTCAGGAATTTTAATCCACATCGGTGGACCGGCCCTGTCGCTCCAAGGGTCGATGCGTTCTGATCTTGAGGGGCGGGCTAGAGCGTCTCGAATTCGGTAAGGACTATCTTTTGCCTTGGTTCATGACGGAAATCCAATTTCCAAATACGTGACTGTGTAGTTTTGATTGTATACCTATATATGGCGACATAGTGGTATGGGGCATTAATGCCGTCTATGATTGATAGTTGAGATTTGAAATTGTTTTCAAAACATATAAACACTGGCAATAATATCAAATGCCTTTGTTTTATTCGTATTAAGCATATTTTGGCCGTTATAAGGTAAAAACTCTATCCTCCGGTTTGCGTTGCATTGTGTTATGGAAACTGAGTCTTATAATGGCTTCATTTTTATAAAAAGCATTGCGATGTTTAAAAGAAAGATTTGTTTTTAAAGCACTGGCAATCCAATGGAGTAAACCTGTTCCACGAAAGTGGCGTGGTCCCGTGATTAGCCATATTATAAATGTGTTGAGTAGATTTCTCATACCAGTCCCATGACAGACTCGTAGTTTGTTTCACTTTCAAACTCGGGTGCCCCTTTTTCTACACGGGCAGCCTTGTATTCAGGTTTAGCTAGTTCTTTCTGGATAGCTGGAGCTGAAGATGGATTCTATCATTTATCTCTTTTTATGCTTTTCAGCTCATATTGTACATATTTTATTTGTTTCCGCTATAGACATTTATGTATAGCTGAACTGTATTTGTACTAAGTATGATCCTGTATACTGTGTAAATCTGATGATTACGTTTATCCAGCGTATTCTATTGTACATTATCTGGTGTATTTATTTAATTCTGGTATGATATTATCTGTTTCTGTGTTATATTCCAAGGATTACTGTAACACCCCATAATTTTGTAACACTAATATTTATAAATCAAGGCAGAATTAAAAGTTAAAATCAAAATCAAGGGAAACGGGCTGCGCCATTGCATTCATCTCGGAATTTTGCATGAAATCGAGTCTGAGTTTGCGTAAATCGGAGTCCGTATGAGGAAGATATGGCCTCCGGAAGTTTCAGCAAAGTTCAAATTTCAAAACAGAACCCAGGTCGTCTGGAGAGTCGACTGGGTAGTCGACCCCCCCCCCCCACCCAGGTCGACTGGGGAGTCGACTGGGTAGTCGACCCCCCCAGGTCGACTGGGTAGTCGACCCCCCTGCTTTTTCCAGCTTTATGAACCTGATTCGTTTCTCTGTATCCGGACGCCCTTCTGACCAGATTCATTGACTTCTACACTATATAAACAGCCCTGGTCTTCTTCTCTATTCACAATTCTTTTCTATCCTTATGCTGCCTATGAGAAATAAATAAATAAGTGAGTAAAATAATATATATAAAATAAATCAAGACGAGGAAATGATGCTAAAAGATTTTCAAGAAGACGTTCAAGTCAAGCTAGGATTCAAGAGGAGGTTCAAACGACTTCAACGACTGTTTTTCTACGAATCATAGCAACGCCATCTTTCTGTTCTAATCTAATCTCTGTAAGTCAGTTATTTCTAGATTTGAACATTTTTCTCTGTTCGTGACATGAAATTAAAGGAATAAAAGAATATGCCAAATCTCTCTCTCTCTCTATTCGAATCAGTGCCTATACTCTTGAACCTAACTAAGAACTGTTATGATTCGACGACAAATAAGACCGTGACTATGAAACTATGGACCTTAAAACCATATGCCTATGACTATGAACATTTGCCTATGACAATGAACATTGCCTATGACTATGAACATTTGCCTATGACTATGAACATTGCCTATGACTGTGACTGTGACTATGAGGATTATTTCCTTGACTAAGCCTATGCCTTTGATTAGGAAATATAAACTATTGCCTATGACATAACAAGGATATCTGTGATTAAACACCTGTGATTCTTGACTAGGAAAGTGTTGCTTAAGTTTTGTGACTATGAAATTGGGTCTAAACCCGATCATCTATTTTGTCTATTCTTGGTTATCCTTGGTTTTAGACCTTGGGAATTTACCTATTAAGTTAGGTCTACCCATGTTCTTGAACCTACGCCTCTATTCTGTCTATTCTTGGTTTTAGACCTTGGGAATTTACCTATTAAGTTAGGTCTACCCATGTTCTTGAACCGACGTCGTCATTCAACCCTTTTTATGCCAGTTAGTATGTCTATCTTTTGCATAGCATCTTTGGTTCATTCCCTATTTTCTACGAACCTAGCTTTGTTTATAATCTAGATCGAATCACGATTATACGAACGGTGGGAATGCGATTTGGGCAAAATATGAAATTTACTAAAAACATAGTTTAACTTGGAAATTGGCATAAATTGGGAACATGTATTATGGCATGTTCATAGAAATGCAAATTGGATAAATTTGACATGAATTATAATATGTGTAATTTGAATCTAGTATTGACGTGTGAATAGTGAACTAGAGTAATAAGTCTAGAATTAGAATGTTGAATCGGAATTGGACTAGCTAAATTGGCACAGTAAGTATATTGGCATAAATGTGAAATTGGCTATAATTGGGAGTAATTGGCAGGTTTAGCAAAATCATGGTTAGTGACACTTAATTTGGTATAATCCACATACCGAAAAGCATAAATGTGATTTAGAAGGGAAATGGGCCATAA
The DNA here is from genome assembly GCA_030737875.1 of Allium sativum. Classification (NCBI taxonomy): domain Eukaryota; kingdom Viridiplantae; phylum Streptophyta; class Magnoliopsida; order Asparagales; family Amaryllidaceae; genus Allium; species Allium sativum. The sequence continues at coordinate 160,329,180 of CM060912.1, forward strand.
GAATGAATGGAGACAATTTACATTAAAAGAGGAATTAGGAAATAAGTAAATTAGAAATAATTTACTTATAGAATTTGGCCTGAATGAGGAAATATAAATTTAGACAAACTAAAGGTTTATTAATGACATCTCTTTTAATGACACACCAGAAAGTTCTAGGGTGACAGAGAGGATAGTGTCTAGGCTTGGGTTTGGAAAATACAAGTTTCCTGCTCTCCCTGGCTATCCCTAACTGATCTGATGAACGGGATGGTTACTTTCAAAACTTGATTTGAAAATAAATTGAAACCCTTTGAACTTAGAAAGCACGAATATGCCTAGCCCGAGGTTAGACTGAGTTGTGATGTAAACCTGCCCGGAACCAACCGGCACATCCAGTAGTCGCAACAATACCTGTCTAATGTGAGTGGTAGCGGCTTTAATTTATTTAGTTAAAGCTAGAACAAGAATGGTAGGGTTAAGTTAACTAAGACACTTAACCAGTTCAACATGATAACTAGACTGATGGGTGGGGTTAGGTTCAGACTGGCACTTAACACAGTTAAGCTAGAATGGGAGGGTTAAGTCCATAGGAACACTTAACCAACTTAACATAGTTAAGCTAGAATGGGAGGGTTAAGTCCATAGGAACACCTAGCCAACTTAACACAGTTAAGCTAGAATGGGAGGGCTAAGTCCATAGAGACATTTAACCAAACTCAAGGTAGCAAAACGAGACTTGTAGGGGTTAAGTAAAGTTAATACACTTAGCCAAATTAATATGTTAACTAGACTAGAGGTTGGGGTTAAGTAAAATCTAATACACTTAGCCAATTTTGATATGCTAGCTGGGCTAGACAGTAGGGTTAAGTAAACCTGAACACTTAACCATCAGGTTGTGATAAAGGAATGAGGTTAAGTCTAAAACATGAAGGGATAATACTTAACCATTAATAACATGATTAGTTAAAGCAGACGGGCAAGGTTAAGTTAAAAAAAAGAACACTTAACCAACATAGTGGGAATGGGTAGGGTTAAGTAATAAATACTTAACCAATATAACTTGGTTTGTGGTAGGGTTAAGTCAACATGAGTTATTGATAACACTTAACCAGTTTAACAGGGTAAATGAGGAGGGTTAAGTTAGCTTGAATTGACTATGACACTTAACCAATCCAAATTGACGGGAAAGAGAACTAAGTAAACCTTAGTTAAGAAAACAACGATTCTGGAAACTAAGTGGTAAATCTTATTTAGTAAAACTAAGTAGTAATTCTTAGTATAACACGGGAAGGAGCGAATGTCCGTCTGAATAAAAAGGAGGCTCCAACGATTTGGGTTACGAAGCCCGAGGCTTCGAGGGGACGTAAGGGTACTCTTGGTATCCCTCTGTGAGGCTGCAGATGATCCGCCTGGGCCCACAGAGGTTAAGGTCTGCGTAGAAGAACCATGGGTATGCCTTGGTTGCAATACATGGCAACCTAAAGACTAGGATGGACCGGCGTGATTCGGCGAGCAAACGGTAGCCCTGTGATAGCGACTCGTCGTCTACCATCCATCTTGAGTCAATCGAGATACGTGAAGCGGAAAGGCGGAGAACTCCAAAAGACCATATACTTGCTATCTAGTTATGGGTGAGGATGGCCATAGGATAGAGGGGCACCGAGGCCGGCGTATAGTTCTCATTTTACAAGGTGTTCCTTTCATTAGTTGAGGGAGGGGTCAAGTGGGACCATAGCCACTGGAATAAAAAAAGACCTTAGCATCTGCATTGGCAGATACCTGAAAGCTCCGTACCGAGTTCTGTATTCCTTGATTTTCCCTGTCACAGGACTCGGACCGCACATTACAGGACATGTGCATCTAGACAAGCGATAACGATTCGCGATACATGCGTGGGGAAGTATAGGAACATATACCACTCTAGGTAGTGTATCCTAGACTTGGGGGCATCGTTCGATAGGTAGCATAATTCATAGTTGAACTAGGTGGCATAAATCCTGAATCCAAGAAGCGTTCAGCAGACGACATAAACTCTAGTTAAATCTAGAAGGCACTTGGTAGAAAACCCTAGATCAAATCTAGGTAACAAATAAATAAATGGATGCCTGAAGGCGACGGAAAATACAGGGATTGGGATCACGTTATCGTTACTAGTTGGGACACTAGTTAGGTGGTGCAGAGATATAGAACCCCGTATAACAAGGAAATAGCGAAGCGGCGAAAGTATTAGAGCATATCCAGTTTATCTTATCTTAGCATATCTTGTGATTATCTTGTCTAATCTTGCTGACCCTATGGTCATGGTGTAATCTTGTATTCAGTTAATTCATGTCGTTTTGTTTTTCCATGTTCACATGCTAGAAGTTACTGAACTTACTCAGGCTTTATGTCTGACTCTGTTTTTCTTTCGTCTTCTTTTCTTCTGTCCCCCCCCCAGGTAATAAAGGAGGGAATAGTTTAGCTCAGGTTAAGTTGGACTGCCACTCTTTCCCAGCTTGAAGATTTGTCGAAGTTTGCTTGGATTCTCTTTTCAGATGCTATGGTGGGCTCTTGCCAAAATCGGGGAATATAAATGTTGTTTTTATGCTTCTTTATTTTGTAAGACAGATGATACTCTGATATTGTAAAGAGACCATTGTACAAACTATTTTATCAATAAAGCAAAATTTTATTTTCCGCTGTTTAATTTCTGTCTGTCTTGTAATTTATCTGCATCTTTCACCCTAAATGCTCCACAGAACTTAGTGCATTCCCTTTGTGAGTGACACTAACGAATGTGGGGTGTTACACGTGGTATCAGAGCTGAAGGTTACCAGATCAGATAAAGGATTTGAAAAATTATTTTCAAAACGGTTTTTAAAGAAGCATTTTCAAGAGAAAAGATTTGTTTTAAAGACAAATTCCCCAAAGCCATACGCACTATCTTCTCTTCCTCTGTTTAAATTCTTGTCTCCTTCTTTCTTGAGTCTCTGGGGCTCCTGGCTTTCTGGGAGGTAACCTCATCGAAGAGCAAAGTAGTGCCTGGCTTCCATCCATAGTCATAGTTGTTTCATCTACGGGCAGTTTTCTTTCGAAGCTTATTGGGTTTTCCGGACGATGGAGGCAGTTTTCGAGAGACTTGTCAACATGACTACACACGGAAGGGGATGAGGAGTTTGGCTAAGGAGCATAACCCAAGGATGAGGAATTCATGGATGTAGACTTAGCACACGAAGGAGGAAGAAATTATAAAACCTAAGACAAGAGGAAGTATCTTTAATAGGGTATGATAGGGCATATACTTAAGGACAAGGGCAAGAACGAGGACGAGATTTTCAGAAGGACAAGTACAAGCTTTCGCCACCAAGCGTACCTAGGAGAAAGGTAGTCCGGTTGGAAGAGTCTAGTTTTCTGGTCGTACTATTTCCTTAGGTTCTAGCGCTTCTCATTTGTTCATATCCACTTCCATAGTTGGGTTTCTGCACCATAGTACTTGTATAGTAGAAAGATCCCACTAGAGTCTCAAATCCAATTGGTGGTCTGGCCAGTTTATTTTTGGTTAGTAGGGATTTGAGAATAGCTATCGAGTTTGCTTATATCATCTCACGTAGATCTTCTAAATTCGGGGGAGATATTCCTTGGGTACTTGTCTGATATTGGTTTAGGCCTTTGGGGCTTGTACTTGAGGAATGTCGAGTTCGGTTTGGATGGTTTGCGTGAGAGATGAATAGTTGTGGCAGGCACTCCAAAGAGCACGTAGTGACCTTTCAACTCTTATAGTTATGGCATGGCGGAAAAGAGGGAAACCTCTAATCATCTTAGTACGTATACTTGGTACCGTGATTGACATCTGTTTATTTTGGAAATGGAGATCCGGTATTTCACAATCGTGAAGTTAAATTAGTTAAGATACAGTGGAGTAAAGCTCAAGAAGGCTAGATACTAGCATCATACCCTTTTCCTTGAGGGTGCATCCTTGATTTCTTAGTTTTAGGAGCTTTACGCATAATTGTTTCTCTCTTTCCAAAGTATATCACCTAGGTCGTATCTTCGATCCTTAGGTAGAAGCCAATGGATGTAAACATGTATTTGAAACATTTTATGGTTGATGGTTGCAAGTGGTTGCAAATGGTTGCTCGTGAATGCATATGCATACGTATTAGGCACTAGATCAAGTTCGGACGCTTTCATATTGCATTTACAGATATGTATATGTTTGTAAGTTGAACTTGATATGGTATCATATGGATGTTGCATATGGATGAATGGCTGTGCACGCATGCAGTATTTACATAACTAGGGATGCTTGCATACATGATTGGACGCATGGCACTGACATGATTTGCATTAAGGAGGTCAACTAAGTCAGTAGACCGCCTGATTTTGCATTAGATAAAGACATATACACACACTATGCATATGAACATGAAAGCATTAGAAATCTTTTAGGGACAATGGATGCTTGTGAGTGAATGGTGGAGTAGATGGGTGATTGGATGGTAGGACACATTCTTCCTAACTTGAAGATTTCGGGGACGAAATCCTTTTAAGTGGGGGAGAATGTAACACCCCGTAATTCTGTAACACTAAGATTCACAAATCAAGGCAGAATTAAAAGTTAAAATCAAAATCAAGGGAAACGGGCAGCGCCATTGCGTTCGTCTCGGAATTTTGCATGAAAACGAGTCCGAGTTTGCGTAAATCGTAGTCCGTATGAGGAAGATATGGCCTCCGGAAGTTTCAGCAAAGTTCAAATTTCCAAACAGAACCCAGGTCGACTGGGGAGTCGACTGGGTAGTCGACCCCCCCACCAGGTCGACTGGGGAGTCGACTGGGTAGTCGACCCCTCCCCCCCCAGGTCGACTGGGTAGTCGACCCCCCTGCTTTTTCCAGCTTTCTGAACCTGATTCGTTTCTCTGTATCCGGACGCCCTTCTGACCAGATTCGTTGACTTCTACACTATATAAACAGCCCTGGTCTTCTTCTCTATTCACAATTCTTTTATATCCTTATGCTGCCTCTGAGAAATAAATAAGTGAGTAAAATAATATATATAAAATAAATCAAGACGAGGAAATGCTGCTAAAAGATTTTCAAGAAGTGGTTCAAGTCAAGCTAGGATTCAAGAGGAGGTTCAAACGACTTCAACGACTGTTTTTCTACGAATCATAGCAACGCCATCTTACTGTTCTAATCAAATCTCTGTAAGTTAGTTATTTCTAGATTTGAACGTTTTTCTCTGTTCGTGACATGAAATTAAAGGAATAAAAGAATATGCCAAATCTCTCTCTCTATTCGAATCAGTGCCTATACTCTTGAACCTAACTAAGAACTGTTATGATTCTACGACAAATAAGACCGTGACTATGAAACTATGGACCTTAAAACCATATGCCTATGACTATGAACATTTGCCTATGAGTATGAACATTGGATATGACTATGAACATTTGCCTATGACTATGAACATTGCCTATGACTGTGACTGTGAGGATAATTTCCTTGACTAAGCCTATGCCTTTGATTAGGAAATATAAACTATTGCCTATGACATAACAAGGATATCTGTGATTAAATACATGTGGTTCCTGACTAGGAAAGTGTTGCTTAAGTTTTGTGACTATGAAATTGGGTCTAAACACGATCATCTATTATGTCTATTCCTGGTTATCCTTGGTTTTAGACCTTGGGAATTTACCTATTAAGTTAGGTCTACCCATGTTCTTGAACCTACGCCTCTATTCTGTCTATTCTTGGTTTTAGACCTTAGGAATTTACCTATTAAGTTAGGTCTACCCATGTTCTTGAACCGACGTCGTCATTCAACCCTTTTTATGCCAGTTAGTATGTCTATCTTTTGCATAGCATCTTTGCTTCATTCCCTATTTTCTATGTACCTAGCTTTGTTTATAATCTAGACCGAATCACGATTATACGAACGGTGGGAATGCGATTTGGGCAAAATATGAAATTTACTAAAAACATAGTTTAACTTGGAAATTGGCATAAATTGGGAACATGTATTATGGCATGTTCATAGAAATGCAAATTGGATAAATTTGACATGAATTATAATATGTGTAATTTGAATCTAGTATTGACGTGTGAATAGTGAACTAGAGTAATAAGTCTAGAATTAGAATGTTGAATCGGAATTGGACTAGCTAAATTGGCACAATAAGTATATTGGCATAAATGTGAAATTGGCTATAATTGGGAGTAATTGGCAGGTTTAGCAAAATCATGGTTAGTGACACTTAATTTGGTATAGTCCACATACCGAAAAGCATAAATGTGATTTAGAAGGGAAATGGGCCATAAGAATGAATGTAGACAATTTACATTAAAAGAGGAATTAGGAAATAAGTAAATTAGAAATAATTTACTTATAGAATTTGGCCTGAATGAGGAAATATAAATTTAGACAAACTAAAGGTTTATTAACGAAATCTCTTTTAATGACACACCAGAAAGTTCTAGGGTGACAGAGAGGATAGTGTCTTGGCTTGGGTTTGGAAAATACAAGTTTCCTGCTCTCCCTGGCTATCCCTAACTGATCCGACGAACGGGATGGTTACTTTCAAAACTTGATTTGAAAAATAAATTGAAACCCTTTGAACTTAGAAAACACGAATATGCCTAGCCCGAGGTTAGACTGAGTTGCGATGTAAACCTGCCCGGAACCAACCGGCACATCCAGTAGTCGCAACAATACCTGTCTAATGTGAGTGGTAGCGGCTTTAATTTATTTAGTTAAAGCTAGAACAAGAATGGTAGGGTTAAGTTAACTAAGACACTTAACCAGTTCAACATGATAACTAGACTGATGGGTGGGGTTAGGTTCAGACTAACACTTAACACAGTTAAGCTAGAATGGGAGGGTTAAGTCCATAGGAACACTTAACCAACTTAACACGGTTAAGCTAGAATGGGAGGGTTAAGTCCATAGGAACACTTAACCAACTTAACACAGTTAAGCTAGAATGGGAGGGCTAAGTCCATAGAGACATTTAACCAAACTCAAGGTAGCAAAACGAGACTTGTAGGGGTTAAGTAAAGTTAATACACTTAGCCAAATTAATATGTTAACTAGACTAGAGGTTGGGGTTAAGTAAAATCTAATACACTTAGCCAATTTTGATATGCTAGCTGGGCTAGACAGTAGGGTTAAGTAAACCTGAACACTTAACCATCAGGTTGTGATAAAGGAATGAGGTTAAGTCTAAAACATGAAGGGATAATACTTAACCATTAATAACATGATTAGTTAAAGCAGACGGGCAAGGTTAAGTTAAAAAAAAGAACACTTAACCAACACAGGGTGAATGGGTAGGGTTAAGTAATAAATACTTAACCAATATAACTTGGTTTGTGGTAGGGTTAAGTCAACATGAGTTATTGATAACTCTTAACCAGTTTAACAGGGTAAATGAGGAGGGTTAAGTTAGCTTGAATTGACTATGACACTTAACCAATCCAAATTGACGGGAAAGATAACTAAGTAAACCTTAGTTAAGAAAACAACGATTCTGGAAACTAAGTGGTAAATCTTATTTAGTAAAACTAAGTAGTAATTCTTAGTATAACATGGGAAGGAGCGAATGTCCGTCTGAGTAAAAAGGAGGCTCCAACGAATTGGGTTACGAAGCCCGAGGCTTCGAGGGGACATAAGGGTACTCTTGGTATCCCTCTGTGAGGCTGCAGATGATCCGCCTGGGCCCACAGAGGTTAAGGTCTGCGTAGAAGAACCAGGGGTATTCCTTGGTTGCAATACATGGCAACCTAAAGACTAGGATGGACCGGCATGATTCGGTGAGCAAACGGTAGCCCTGTGATAGCGACTCGTCGTCTACCATCCATCTTGAGTCAATCGAGATACGTGAAGCGGAAAGGCGGAGAACTCCAAAAGACCATATACTTGCTATCTAGTTATGGGTGAGGATGGCCATAGGATAGAGGGGCACCGGGGGCCGGCGTATAGTTCTCATTTTACAGGGTGTGCCTTTCATTAGTTGAGGGAGGGGTCAAGTGGGACCATAGCCACTAGAATAAAAACAGACCTTAGCATCTGCATCGGCAGATACCTGAAAGCTCCCGACCGAGTTCTGTATTCCTTGATTTTCCCTGTCACAGGACTCGGACCGCACATTACAGGACATGTGCATCTAGACAAGCGATAACGATTCGCGATACATGCGTGGGGAAGTATAGGAACATATACCACTCTAGGTAGTGTATCCTAGACTTGGGGGCATCGTTCGACAGGTAGCATAATTCATAGTTTAACTAGGTGGCATAAATCCTGAATCCAAGAAGCGTTCAGCAGACGGCATAAACTCTAGTTAAATCTAGAAGGCACTTGGTAGAAAACCCTAGATTAAATCTAGGTAACAAATAAATAAATGGATGCCTGAATGCGACGGAAAATACAGGGATTGGGATCACGTTATCGTTACTAGTTGGGACACTAGTTAGGTAGTGCAGAGATATAGAACGCCGTATAACAAGGAAATAGCAAAGCGGCGAAAGTATTAGAGCATATCCAGTTTATCTTATCTTAGCATATCTTGTGATTATCTTGTCTAATCTTGCTGACCCTATGGTCATGGTGTAATCTTGTATTCAGTTAATTCATGTCGTTTTGTTTTTCCATGTTGACATGCTAGAAGTTACTGAACTTACTCAGGCTTTATGTCTGACTCTGTTTTTCTTTCGTCTTCTTTTCTTCTGTTTCCCCCCAGGTAATAAAGGAGGGAATAGTTTAGCTCAGGTTAAGTTGGACTGCCACTCTTTCCCAGCTTGAAGATTTGTCGAAGTTTGCTTGGATTCTCTTTTCAGATGCTATGGCGGGCTCTTGCCAAAATCGGGGAATATAAATGTTGTTTTTATGCTTCTTTATTTTGTAAGACAGATGATACTCTGATATTGTAAAGAAACCATTGTACAAACTATTTTATCAATAAAGCAAAATTTTATTTTCCGCTGTTTAATTTTTGTCTGTCTTGTAATTTATCTACATCTTTTACCCTAAATGCTCCACAGAACTTAGTGCATTCCCTTTGTGAGTGACACTAACAGATGTGGCGTGTTACAGTTACCCTTGCCTCTGTCAGTACGAGGTTTGGGGTAATCACAACGTGGTATCGGAGCATTGGTTAAGCTTAGTTCTGGAATATAACATATAACGAACTCGTCAGAAATAGAACCAGTAGTGTTCTAGGACGGGTAACTCTATACAGATGGGATCAGTAATATCATAGTATGAGTAAAGCAAAATAAAATTACACCTCGATAGACACATCTACATTTGAAGTATTTGTCTCTATATTTTGAAATATCTTTTCTGTTGACCTGACACTTGATCTGCTATTTGCAGAAGTACTAGAAAATGAGTGTCAGAAACATAAGGAATGCAGAATCGGATATGGAGGCCCTATTAATCAAATATCGAAATATGGGTGGAATACCGTTCTCTGGTGAAGAATCTATTATGAAGACATAGGCTTGGATTCGTTCTGCCGAAAAGATCTTTGATGGTTTAAAGCTGAGGGATGACTAGAAAAGATTACTGGCATCCTGGGCACTCAAAGATGAAGCTTTGTTATGGTGGGATTCAGTTATTGAGAATAATCCAGAAGGTGATATCACCTGGGATAAATTTAAAGTGATTTTCCTAGAAAGATTTACTCCTCCCGAAGCGACTGTGCGATTATGTGATGAACTCTCTTATCTAATACAAGGAGATATGACCATTCCTGAATATCATAAGAAATTCAACGAACTCGCTCATTTTGCCCCTCATCTGATTAAAGACCCAAAGAGGAAGAATCTGAGATTTATTCATGGCCTGCAAAGAAAATATCAGAATAGTGTGATGAGGAGCATGAAGCTCCCCTTTTCAGAAATGATATACATGGCTTACCAATACGAGGATCTCGACAAGAATGGTATGTTACAGTACGATGAGGAAGTCAGCTCTAGTAATAAAAATGAGTCTGAAACTGATCGTCCTGAGGCCAGTACAACGTCTGAGGTCAGTAAAAAGCTCAGTGCCAAGAGAAAAAGGACTAAATCTGACAAGGACCCGGTAGTGACTGCCACATGCTCAAGTTGCAATAGGCAAGGACATTTGGCGATAAGTTGTAAATCTTGGAACAAAAGAAGAAAGGATAAATTTAAATCCAAGGACAAGTTCCTGGAGAATAGGAAATGCTGTCAATGCCATCAGACTGGTCATCTTGAAAAGGATTGCAGGCAATTTATGGAATCCAAAGCAGTGCATGTAAATGAGGTGGTAGAAGTACCCGCATCTTCGTCTGCTCAGGAAAGGTCTGATGTTTTAGAAGGCACACTCAATGTCAAGAGCATTCCAGTTAAATTGCTGTTCGATACAGGCGCGTCGCGAAGCTTTATTGCAAAGAGTGCAGTCAAGAAGTTGGATTTAAAATTGAAGAAGCTCAAAGAACCAATGACTGTCCGAAATCCAGTTGGGGGTTCCATCGATCTCAGTTGGGTTTGTGGGGGGTGCCTGTCTCTTTCTCCTACTATAAATTCCCTACTATCTCTATCATCATAAATTTTAATGAATTTGATCTTATTTTGGGATTGGATTGGCTAACCAGATATGAGGCAGAGGTTAGATGCGCCGAGAGATTTGTTAAGGCAAAGGCCCAATTGGGGAATTATATAACCATACCATGTGATGGCCCGACTTCAAATAGAAAGGACTTCTGGGCAGCTCTCGATATCTCTCCAGCCCAGATAGAAAATATCTCTGAAGTTACAGAGAATATTCTTGACCTCATCAAAGACATTCGTGTCGTAAAAAGTTACGCGGATGTGTTTGAAGAAGTTGTTCGCTTACCTCCGCAGAGAGAAATAGATTTCAAGATTTCTTTGATTCCGAATGCAAGGCCGGTAGTTCACGCTATTCGAAGAATGTCCTTGAAAGAGAAAGGGGAATTATACAATCAAACACGACAGCTAGTATGGAAGGGTCTGATCAGGCCTAGTTTCTCTGATTGGGGAGCAGCAGTGGTGTTTGTCCCAAAATCTGACGGTACTCTACGTCTATGTGTGGATTATCGTGATTTGAACAAGCAGACCATAAAGAACAAATATCCATTGCCGCGGATGGATGATTTGTTGGATCGTTTAAATGGAGCACAGGTATTTTCAAGGATGGACCTAGCTACAGGCTTCCATCAGCTTCGTATTGCCGAAGAATGTGTTCCTATGACAACATTCAGAGGTCCCGACTTATTCTACGAGTGGTTAGTAATGCTGTTCGGCTTATGTAACGCTCCAGCTTACTTCGTCGACCTGATGAACAGAGTATTCTGAGGGGTATTGAACAAATTTGTTCTGGTTTTTATTGACGATATTCTAATCTTCTCTAAATCAAAGGCCGAACATGAAAAGCATTTGGAACAGGTTCTGGAAATCCTCAGAAGGAATGTATTAAAAGCCAAACTATCCAAATGTATATTCTGGCAAGATGAAGTGAAATTTTTGGGCCATGTCGTATCGAAAGAAGGAATTTCTGTGGATCCAAGTAAAATCACAGCTATTCAAAACTGGAAACAGCCTAGTACTCCTACAGAGGTTCGCAGTTTTCTCGGATTGGCTAGTTATTATCGAAAGTTCGTTAAAAACTTTTCGAAGACATCTGTTCACTTAACGAAGCTTACAAAGAAGCACTCTAAATTCAAATGGACTCCAGAAAGTGAAGAGGCTTTTGAAGAGCTAAAGTTAAGATTAACGACAGCTCCAGTGTTAACCATCATCGAAGGCAATCAGGATTTGAAGGTCTGGACTGATGCTTCTAGAGAAGGCCTTGGCGCAGTGTTAATGCAATGGGGTCAAGTGATTGCTTATGCTAGCCATCAGCTGAAGGCGCACGAGAAAAACTACGTAACTCATGATCTTGAGTTATTGGCTATATTATTCTCCTTGAAAATCTGGAGGCACTATCTTCTGGGTGAGAGATTTGAACTGTTTACGGATCACCAGTCGTTAAAGTATCTGTTCACCCAGAAGGACTTGAATCTGAGGCAGCAACGTTGGCTGGAGTTCCTTGCAGCATACGATTTTGAAATTATATACACTCCAGGGAAAGCCAATGTCGTAGCCGATGCGCTGAGTCGAAAGAATGTAATGATCGCCAGCTTTGTTATTACGACTTCCTTGATTGACAAAATATCCATTCTTCAGAAGGATGATAACCTTATTAAGGATATGATCAAAAGGATTCAGAAAGGCGAACCCTCGTGTTTTCAAATGGATAACGATGGAATCCTGGGATTGAAAGGAAGGATTTGTGTTCCTGGCATTCCCGAGCTCAAAAGGGAAGTGTTAGACGAGTGTCACAAGTCCAAGCTGAGTATCCATCCTGGTGTAGCCAAAATGTATAACGATCTCAAGCGAACATTCTGGTGGAAGGCTATGAAAAGGGACGTTTCAATATATGTTAGTCGATGCCCTACTTGCCAGCTAGTCAAGAGTGACCAACAGAAACTGGCTGGATTGTTACAACCGCTAGACGTTCCTGGTTGGAAGTGGGAACATATTTCCATGGACATCATTGATGGTTTTCCCAGAACCAGAAAAGGAAATGACATTATTTGGGTGATCGTAGATCGCTTCACGAAGACCGCCCATTTCATACCTGTCAGATCAAGCAGAACTGCTCAGAGTCTGGCGCAGATATATTTCATGGAAATAGTTAGACTACATGGAGTGCCGCTCAGTATAGTCAGTGATAGAGATACAATATTTACTAATAAATTCTGGGAGGCATTTCAAGTCGAACTGGGAACGAAGCTGTATCTAAGCACCGCTTAGCATCCTCAGACAGACGGTCAGACTGAGAGGGTGAACCGTATATTAGAAGATCTATTGCGGGCTTGTGTTCTAGATTTCGGTGGATCATGGGATGACCATCTACATTTGGCTGAATTCTCATATAACAACAGCTACCAGGCGAGCCTGACAATGTCGCCATTCGAAGCATTATATGGTAGACCGTGTCGATCTCCTGCTTGTTGGGTCGAACCCGGAAATAGACTGGTGTTGGGGCCAGATATGATCCGAGAAGCCGCCGACAAAGTCGATTTTATTAAGAAACGATTACTCGCCGCTCAAAACCGACAAAAGAGTTATGCCGATAGGAGAAGAAGAGATATATCCTTTGCAGCTGGCGACTATGTATATTTGAAAGTATCGCCGATGAGAGGAGTTATCCGGTTCGGTAAAACTGGAAAGTTGGCGCCCAAATTCATTGGTCCGTTTCCTATTCTGGAACGGATCAGAACTCTCGCTTATAGGGTTAAATTGCCTGATTGGTTGCCTGGGGTGCATGATGTATTTCACATATCTCAACTTCGAAAGCACGTTCATGATCCAGACTTGATCGTGGAAGAAGCAGCTCAACAGGATATTGAAATTACTCCAGAATTAGCTGTGAGAAGAGAGCCGCTTAAGATCATCGGCAAAGAAACCAAAGAGCAGAGGAACAAGAAGGTTCACTTAGTCAAAGTGCAATGGAGTGGAGATCCACGAGATTGTACTTTGGAAACTGAGGAGAGCATTCAGAAAGCCTATCCTAGATGCCGAGTGGATATCTCTGATTGACTCCGGTGCAAGGTACATTTACCATACTTTGCATTACCTATTAATTCTCTACTCTATTGTTATTTTCTTTCCATGGATGGGCACTTTTAATTCTATAGTCTGAATGATTTTAAAAGAGTATAGAAATTGATTAGTTTATTTTTGAAAAGTTAAAAACAATTTGATTGTTGTTTGTGTTGTGTGATTGTAGATTTGACTAATTGAATTATTGAAACAATATTTAATTTAATCAACAATAGAATAATGGTAGAATTTATTCATTTAAATCACACATTGAACTGATTAGAAAATAGATAGAAATATATATACATGTGCATTATATATGTTTAAACAGGTAAATGGATAGCTGTTGAGTAAAGATTTTATTTGCGTGCCCGACAAATAGGTAAACCTTAATGAGTTGGATGCGAAATATTATTATATCAACTCCTATGAATGCCATTGGATGCAGAGTGCTGGTTATTCTGTGTGTAAAAGTAAACATCGCCATAGGATAGTAACAATTAATTTTGAACTACACTGCATGGCATACTTCTTGAAGATATGCATACTTCATCATATACCACATAAGCATTTGGAGCTTGTGTGACGAGGTGGAAGATTTACCATACGAGCGAGAGGCTTGTATGGTGATGACTATGTTTTATAGGTTGAACTGATGACTGATATGGACTATTTAAATTGTAACGATTAAATTGCCAGATTAATAAAAACCCCACACGGGTCTGGAGTTGACAATAATCACGTCTCTCTAGTTATTAGATACGGCACATGGAATATTTATTTCCCACACGGGACGAGGTGATGAGGATTTATCCTCTGGAGCATTTAAAATACACACTCCCTCAGGCTTTGACAGGGTGACGAGAATTTATTCTCTGGAGTTATTATCAATACACGCTCCCCTATAAACACCAGAATATATCACTATAAATATGTGTATGCTTATTAGGATTTATTGGGTACCTAATACGGCCCAATAAATTTCCAAACCTCTCTCCGTACAAAGGAGGTTATGGAGAAATTTTTCGAAAATTCCGGGTGTTAGCCAAATTTTTGAGGAATTTGAAAATTCTCAGAAACTGCAAAGTTAGAGAATGGAAGCCAGATCGAACGTAGAGTTGATTAATCAAACCACTTTCGACTTTGTTCCTTTTCGGGGACAAAAAGTTTTAAGTGGGGGAGATTGTAACGACCCAGAAAATCTGAACCAATTTAAAAATTTTAAATTGGCTAAAATAGTGGATTTTAAATATTTAAAATAAATATTTTAAATAATAGCATTGAAAAGTGAGTTTGAATCGACGTTTGAAAACGAATATAATTAATTCTAATTGTAAACAAGGCCTGAAAAGGCGCTGTAGTTTCAAAAATTGAATTCAAACTTTGTCGGACTGTACCGGGTGCAAAACAAAACGGATTTGAGTGAAACCAAAAATATTTAAATCTGTTAGTGAATACCTTTCTAATGAATCTGAAAAATCGAATTTTCATAGCGGAAAGCAAAAGTTATGGCCAAATGAATTTTCAGAAAGGTCGCTTTGTAATTTATATAGCCCGTGAAATTGACCATTTTGCATATGACCTCGGAATTTGACGAAACCACTTTTGTTGGATCCGGGATGTGAAGTTATTGCTAGGTTTCAAATTTCATAATTTTTGAAGCTAATATGTGAGCGTGGAAAAGGAAAACGTGTTTTGATCAATTAAAGTTAAACTGGATTGACCAGAAATGGGCCTTTTTGCAAACGGTCTCAGAATTCGATGAAACTAGTTTTATTGGGACCGTATCCTCAAAACATAGCCAGATTTATTTTTCTGGAATTTTTCGAATCAGTTTATGGCCCTGGCAAATTGAAATGTACGTTCAAATCAAATATTGAATATTCTATATTTTAATCTGAATGAAAACTGACTGAAATAGTCGAATGGGCCTACGAAACATATCCCATTGTGTTCGGAATGGGGGTAAAACGCTAGGGATGACAGTCGTTGGGTTTAGATTGGTGGTCGTGTCAGAAAACCCCTTTAAAACCCACCGGCCAATCATAATTTTTAGGAAAAAAAAGAAAATTCTAATTTTCTCTCTCCCCGATCGAAGGCGGAAGAGGCTTCAAACCTTCCTCCTCCGATTCCGGCCGCCACGCTCACCAAAACTACCCCCTCCTTTGGAACTTTTTGAAGAGCCCAATGCCACCTTCAAATCCATACTGGTTGCGCCCTCCCTCGTTGCTCCACCTTCGAGATCCGTCGATTGGAAGTTCCCGACTTTGAAGAGCCACCACCCCTTCCTCCTTGCATCGAACGGAGTGCCTCCTCCAGCGGTGGTCCGGGACTCCAAGCACTAGAAGGTGGCATAGGCCGATCATCACCAAGCTACACGGATTTCGAGAAAAGTTGAAACCTAGTTTTGAACAAATCAGAGTGGTAACGGCTGTTTTATTTTTAACTGTTCTATAGCACTTCTAAACGCCACGGATTTTGATTTCACTATAAAAATCATATCTTTTTCGTTTGTGGTCGAAATTCAGTGAAACAAGAGACAGTGGGATCGTGTGGACGTCTTCTACATTCTAGAAGAGACCGCATATTTTTCTGAGCCTTCTGCTATTTTTGGTGAAGTGGAACCCAATGTGAGATTTCTAATTTATAAACGATATCGAAAACGACGATGTATAAATTATATAGTCGATGTATGGGTTATATAAGCGTTGTACACCTCATGTATAAGCGTTGTATAAGTTGTACATTCAATGTATAAGTTATATATGCATTGTAAAAATTATATATATGTTGAAATAGAAGTGAATTGCTATATATATATATATGTATATATATATACGCCCCTCGTCCACAAACCATGGATGATATTTATTGGTTGTGATTTGTGTGAAAATTGATTGATAGTGATTGGTTGATTGGAATTGTTTGTGATTGATATAGATTGATTGTGGTTGAAAAATACCCATTTGTGGTTGAGAAATATTTGGTTGAAACCACATATGATTAGTTTGTGGAAATGAAATAAATATACAAGCCGCCTGCGTGCGAACTAGATGCATGACTCCCCATTGTCAAAAACCGTGAGGTTTTAAGGTAGAGCGAGGAGCCGTACTAGGGACGGTCCCGGTTTTAACTACCCTGCCGTTATGCTGCCGAAATTTTGAATAATATTCATGTGTTTGAATTATTTTCATTTGTTGAAACTATATTTATTCGTTGAATAGAAAACCTTCATGTGTTGAGTCGATATCCATTCATCGGATAGAAATTCATGTGTTGAATGGTGTTCGTGTTTTAAATATAAAAATCACATTTTTATCTATATATATAAACTATAGAAAACTTTCATGTGTTGAATCGATATTCATTCGTTGAATTGAAATTCATGTGTTGAATGGTATTCATATTTTGAAATAATTGGTTTTATAATAAAAATCACATTTTTATCATCTATATGAACTATATAAAATAATCTAGTTTTGAAAGAAATTGTTTTATAATAAAAATCCTATTTTTATTATCTATATGAACTATATAGAATAATAGTGTTTTGAAATGAATTGTTTTACAATAAAAATCACATTTTTATTATATACATGAATTGTTAAATATAGTGAAGTGTTGAAATAGAAGACAGTTAGATAAAAATATCATTTTTATCAAATGTATGAAAAGAATATAGCTTTGAAATCGAAGAATCGATATATATATATATATATAGAATTAAAATATATCAAATAACGAAGCTGCAATTCGTATTTCGAAACCATGATTTCAAACGATTATACCGGGAGATCCAACCATCAGATTTTCCCAAAACCGCAACCGTTGGGTTCGCTTTGGAAAAATCTTTCCAACGGCACCAACTTTGTAAAAATCCAACGGTTGGATTGTCTGGAATGTTTAATTCAAATCTGGAGAAAAACAGCGCCAGAATCGATTATATATATATATATATAAATATAATTAATCGAATAACAACGCTGCAGTTCGTATTTTGAAATCGAAACTTCAAACGATTATACCGGGAGATCCGACCGTCAGATTTTCCCGAAACTGGATCCGTTGGATTCGTTTTGAAAAGATCTTTCTAATGATGTAAATTTTGTGAAGATCCAATGGTTAGATTTTCAGATATATGTAAATCAAATCTGAAGAAAAACAGCGCCACGGCCGCGTTATGGCCCGAAGCGTCGTTTTGACTAAATTGGCTATTTTAAAATAAATTAAAATGGCGATAAATCGTTATAAAATATCATAAATGATATGGAATGGAAATAAACTGAAATTGCTCGATTTATGTGGTATTTGATGGTTGAATGTGTTTGGTGTGAAAATTACATTAAAGAACAAAATTGGTGTTGTCGAATGATTTAACCATTGAAATAAATTGATTTGAAATTCTAAATATCCGTGAATTATTTGAAAAGGCCGAGTTAATTCTCATTTCAAATAATTGACCGACGATTGAAAGTCGAAGATGAAGACGGTGGTCGAAGACCGGAGATCTTCACCTCGTTTGGATGGTAACCGAGGTCCTGATTTGGAGGCATCCCGAAATATGGATAATGAGTGGTGATCGTCCAGACGTACGTGGTGGTCGATGGGTTTGCGAGGTATATAGTGCCTCCGGTTTCGTTCAGACCCAGAACGGACTTGTAAATGGACCGCGTGTCTGACATTGGATTTTATTCTGTGTTGATTGATCTCTATTAAATATACATCTGTTTTGGTGGCGGAGAATTTATTCTTTTGCTTAACGCCCTTGTCTGAAACGCACGAGCTCAGAGGTTGTATATCGATGGACATCAGTCGCATGGCATGAATTGCTAGTGTGGCATGCCTAAGTGGCAAATGATCAGGGCTTCTGTTGAAAAGCAAAGTCTTGTGGTGATGATCAAAGCACCGCCTGTGTGGCGTTGCTTTGTGTATAACGTGAATTCGCGAGCCTCACTCCCCGGTATGAGCCAGAAACGGGAGAAGGACCTCAGGGAGGGCATGCGTTTCTTTCTAGCTAGGAGTTGTGTCAGTGTTTTTACACGGCCCGACATTATACTTATGTGGATGATGGATAGCGAGGCGCCTTAGATATATCGGTTGATCCGGGACCGATGGAGTCATTTGTTGGCTCACTTACGCCCCATAGGGCGGGGAAACGCAGTGCTCAGGAATTTTAATCCACATCGGTGGACCGGCCCTGTCGCTCCAAGGGTCGATGCGTTCTGATCTTGAGGGGCGGGCTAGAGCGTCTCGAATTCGGTAAGGACTATCTTTTGCCTTGGTTCATGACGGAAATCCTATTTACAAATACATGACTGTGCGGTTTTGATTGTATAACTATATATGGCGACATAGTGGTATGGGGCATTAATGTCGTCTATGATTGATAATTATGATTTGAAATTGTTTTCAAAACATATAAACACTAGCAATAATATCAAATGCCTTTGTTTTATTCGTATCAAGCATATTTTGGCCGTTATAAGGTAAAAACTCTATCCTCCGGTTTGCGTTGCATTGTGTGATGGGAACCGAGTCTTATAATGGCTTTATTTTTATAAAAAGCATTGCGATGTTTAAAAGAAAGATTTGTTTTTAAAGCACTGGCAATCCAATGGAGTAAACCTGTTCCACGAAAGTGGCGTGGTCCTGTGATTAGCCATATTATAAATGTGTTGAGTAGATTTCTTATACCAGTCCCATGACTGACTCGTAGTTTGTTTCACTTTCAAACTCGGGTGCCCCTTTTTCTACACGGGCAGCCTTGTATTCAGGTTTAGCTAGTTCTTTCTGGATAGCTGGAGCTGAAGATGGATTCTATCATTTATCTCTTTTTATGTTGTTCAGCTCCTATTGTACATATTTTGTTTGTTTTCGCTGTAGACATTTATGTATAGCTGAACTGTATTTGTACTAAGTATGATCCTGTATACTGTGTAACTCTGATGATTACGTTTATCCAGCGTATTCTATTGTACATTATCTGGTGTATTTATTTAATTCTGTTCTGCTATTATCTGTTTCTGTGTTATATTCCAAGGATTACCCTTGCCTCCGTCAGTACGAGGTTTGGGGCAGTCACAGCTGTATAGCGAGGAGAGAGAAAAAAGGTTTTTTTATAAAAAATATGATTGGCTGGTGTATATATATTTCAAAAAATTTGGGTTTTCATAAATGAACTCCTTTTTAAACCCAACGACTGTCGTCCCTAGCGTTTTACCCCCATTCCGAACATAATGGGATATGTTTCAAAGGCCCATTCGAATGTTTCAGTCAGTTTTTCTTCAAATTAAAATATAAAACATTCAATATTAAATTTGAACGTACATTTCAATTTTCCAAGGCCACAAACTGATTCTAAAAATTCCCGAAAAATAAATCTAGCTATGTTTTGACGATACCGTCCCAACAAAACTAGTTTCGTCGAATTTTGAGACCGTTTGCAAAAAGGCCCATTTCTGGCCGATCCAATTTAACTATAATTGACCAAAACACGTTTTCCTTTGCCACGCTCACATACTTGCTTCAAAAATTATGAAATTTGAAACCTAGCAATAACTTCACATCCTGGATCCAACAAAAGTGGTTTCGTCGAATTCCGAGGTCGTTTGCAAAATGACCAATTTCACGGGCTATATAAATTCCATAGCGACCTTTCTGAAAATTCATTTGGCCATAACTTTTTCTTTTTGGCTATGAAACTTCGATTTTTCAGATTCGTTAGAAAGTTATTCACTAACAGATTTAAATATTTTTGGTTTCACTCAAATCCTTTTTGTTTTGCACCCGGTATAATCCGACAAAGATTGAATTCAATTTTTGAAACTGCAGCGCCATTTCAGGCCTTGTTTATAATTAGAATTAATTATATTCGTTTTTAAACATCGATTCAAACTCACTTTTCATTGCTATTATTTAAAATATTTATTTTAATTATTTAAAATCCACTATTTTTGCCAATTTAAATTTTTTAAATTGGTTCAGATTTTCCGGGTCGTTACAAGCCCCATATGATTTTGATCTAATGTTTTCTTATCATGGTGCATCCCTATCCACCGACATACTAGTTGTTATATGCATATTGTATGAGAACGATATAAATTTTGTAAGGGTAATAATGGTAATCCTACTTTCTCTATTTCCAATAGTATATATAAATATAGACACTATTATAACAATATATCGTATTATATAATATCTAATTTAGTGGATCCTTAAGTGATGGGAATCCCAAATATACTTTAAGTTACTGACACATTTCATTGAACATTTCACTTGAGTTGATTTACTTTCATGAGAATGTTAGTCTTGATTTAAGTGTTTTGTTTTTGTGTTACTGTTCGGGTCAGACCGAGTATTATAGTATTGAGATTTCATCTTTTGGAGGTGGTGACTTGTTGAAGGCATCACCTCTATATATTATGCCATATTTCTTTTATATTAGAAATCCATGTATTTAAAATTTTGCAATATTAAATTTTGTAACTCTGATATTAGGTAAATATGAAATTTTTATTTAGTAGCTTCATGAACTACTATTGTATTTATTTATTCCACTACAAAATATTCTATTTTCATGTTTGTATGTGTCTGTGTTATGTGATTAGATTTTATTAAGCTCCACAGTTAAAACAATATGGTATTTCAAACCATTTGAGTTAGTTTTATTACCGACTTAAATGGTAAGAAAAGGCAGGTCATTACATGTGGTATCAGAGCTTTGGTTTAACCAAAAACCTAAGCTTATGAGGTTTAATCTCGTTAGGGTAACAATACCCCAGAATGAGTAAAATTAGATATAGAATCATTCTTGAGAGATCGTATTTTGGAAAGTATAAATAGTTTTAAAATTTGTTTTCAATGATTTTAAAGTATTCTTGATATAAAAATTTATTTTAAAAGTAAACCTTCTCTAAGAGTTTTTGTGAAAACCCGTAACTCCCCCGTAAAGGAAAGCGTCGGATAGTTCGAGAACAAGCCACAACAAAACTCATACAGAAGAACATTTCATTGTATATTACAACAACACATCAGATTACAAGAATATACAGAGTATAAAAGAATATTACACAGAAATATCAAATATCAGAGATTTAAATTACATTAAATACATAGCAGCGGAAAATAATACAATACACAATTAGAGGAGATATACGGATACAAAGCTTTCCGGATATCGTTCCAGCTGTAAACCAGGATCCTGTGAATATAAATCTGCAAACCCAAAACTACTAGCTGCCCGTGTCGAAAATAAGGGCACCCAGAGTTTAGGTTAAAACAATAAACTCCAGGTCAGTCATGTGACTGGTGTGAGAACTAAAACAGTTAATCTTTTATTTTTAAAGTTAGGTAAATCAAGGGACCACGCCGTATAACACGGAACGGGTTTCCTCCCAAGAATACCAGTGCATAAAACAACCAACGCAATGCTAAATAAAGAAAAATGAAGCTGTTATAAGACCCAGGTCCTATCACACAATGCAACGCAAGCCGGGGGATAGGGTTTTCCCTTATAACAGCCAAAGAATGCTTGATACGGTTAAGACAAATCGTTTGATACTATTATAAGTGCATAGTGTATAAAACAACTTCAAATCATAAGTATCAATCATAGGCGGCATGAGCGCCCCATCCCACTATGTCACCATATATAGGTTTACAAATAAAACCGCAAAGTCACGTATTTGGAAATTGGATTTCCGTCTATGAACCGAGGCAAAAGATAGTCCTTAACCGATTCGAGACAATCTAGCCCATGTCTCAGGAACAGCCGCAACTGCCCCATGGAGCGACAGGGCCGGTCCACCGATGTGGATTATTATGCCTGAACACTACGTTTCCCCGCCCTTTGGGGCGTAAATGAGCCAACGAATGACTCCATCGGACCCGGATCGTCCGATCAAACCGAGGCGCCTCGCAACAGCAACAACCACATAAGTCAAACTCGTCAGGGCGTGTAAAACCACTGACGCCACTTTTTAGCTAGAAGGAAACGCATGCCCTCCCTGAGGTCCGTCTCCCGTTTCTGGTTCATACCGGGTGCGAAACTCGCGAAGCAAACGTTACACAAAGCTACGCCACAAAGGCCTTGCTTTGATCATCACCACAAGACTTTGCTTTTCAACAGAAGCCTCGATCAATTGCTACTTAGGCATGCCACACAGGCAATTCACTCCATGCGTTTGATATCCATCAATATATAACCCCTGAGCTCGTACGTCTCAGAGAAGGGCGTTAAGCAAGAGAATAAATTCTCCACCGCCAAACAGATATATATTTAATAGAAATCAATCACACAGACTAAAATCCAATGTCAGACACACAGTCCATTTACAAGTTCGTTCTGGGTCTGAACGAAACCGGAGGCACCTAGTACCCCGCATATCCATCGATCTCCAAGTACGTCTGGACGATCACTAACTGTTTCCATCTTCTTGGGTGTACAGCCCAATCAAGATCATCAGTAATTACCCAAACGACGTGAAGACTTCCGGTCTTCGACCACCGTCTTCATCTTCGACACCACGTCGAATCAGTTATTCAGAATGGGATAAACCCGGTCTTTCTGAATAACTCGCGTATATATTATAAAATGTTACACCAACACAACATACGCCTCATTCCAATTCAGAATATTCTTTTATTCAAATATTCCTATACTTTGGGAAAAGTTCCCATTAATTTTATCAAAGATAAATTCCTTGAATTTATTCTTTAATCTCCTTTGAATATCAATTCAAACTAGTCGGGATTAGCGAACCACACCGAAGTAATCATTTATTTTATTTCCCAATCCCAACCTATTCATCCCATGAAGTAAAACTGGTAATACTTCATATCTAACACCACAGTGTTATCAGTAAATTCAATTACCATTTCACGTTCAAATCTAATTAAAGATTTAACCATCGCCTAGAGAAAAACTGGTGATACTCCATTTTCGATCATTTCAATCTAATTAAAGATTCATTAAAACTCCACTTAGTTTTAATCTTTAACTGGGTTAAAGAATCAGTGTCATTTAAAACACGGTTCACGATAAACCCAAAATCACATTCCATTAATTATCGGGTTAAAGAACAAGTGTTATTTAAAACACTGTTCACGATAAACCCAAAAATCAATATCAATTCAATTCCAATTAAATATCGTTTAATTGGTACACTTCATTAAATCTAAATAAAAAGATTTAATTTTTTTTCTCAACTGGGTTCAAGAACAGTGTTAGTGAAGACACCATTCATGACAAACCCAAATCACATTTGATATTCAATACAAGGCTCTGAATAGAAAATATATCGGCTTATATTCAATATCAAATTCTACGACTAACAAATGTCGTATTGGAAATAACGATATAAATATATATCTTTCAAATTTCCATAACAACATCTGTATAATCACGAATTCCAACATCGAAATATTCCGAAGACAATTTTGATTCAAATCCACTCCAATGCAATCATTGGAAATTTTGGTTATTTTCAAAACCCTTTTCAAATTCAATTTATTTATTTAAAAATAAATAGAATTATAATTCTAGTTCAAAACTAGTTCATTTCGATAAAAATCTATTTTTATCGTTTCAAATATGGAGTTTTTCATCCCAATCCTTTCTAAATCATTTCTTATGATTTTACACAAATTATTACTATTTTTAATAATTTTATCAAGGCCTGTACAGTCGATTTCCATCAATGGCCGTCGAACTGCACTTACAGCGACCTTTTTCAAATTTGATTTGGACATAATTCCAAATCCAACCGTTAGATTTCAAATTTCTAATATTCATTAGAAAGCTCTTTTCGATACGAACCCAACGGTTCCGGTTTTAGGAGAATCCGACGGTCGGATCTCCCGTAATGTTCGTTTGAAATAAATGGTCGAAATTCACGAACTGACGCGGCGCGGCGCGTTCTATTCCGGCCATTATATTATATATATAATATATATAATATATATTTCGTCGATTTATATTTAAAACGAATTATATAAATAGTTTTGAATTCGTTTCAAAAACATTTTCAACTTCCATTTCAATTCAAATCAAAATTGAATTCTTCTTTATAAATTCGTTTTAAAACTCATTTCTATTCAATTCAAATTTCAATTCAATTTGAATTCATTTCAATTTTCTTTCAATTCAATTTGAATTCGTTTTATATTCAATTCATTTCGAAATCGTTTTCAGTTCAATTCATTTCGAAATCGTTTTCAATTCATTTCATTTCGAAATCGTTTTCAATTCCCTTCATTTCGAAATCGTTATATATTCAATTCATTTCGAAATCGTTTTCAATTCAATTCATTTCAAAATGAATAAAATCGATATAAATATCGTTTACGTCAAAATGGCGTCAATCTAATCAACACGGCTTCATAAATTTCTATTTCAAATATTTCTTTTTCAAAATAGTTGTTATTATCAAAATATTTCGTTCAACACATGATCAATCTCAATGGATGAAACTGTCAACACATGAACCTTTATTTTATATTATTCTTTATTTTTCAAATTGGAATGAGGCCCAATCAATTACCATATAAAGTCAATTATATGGATTCCATACAACACATGTATATAATAGCATTGAAAAATAATCAACCATCAACCACAGTGCACTACACTGTATAAGCATCAAATATAGATATCTAACGCTTATAATAGCCTGTCAATCGATCGATCGACATATTTAATCAATCAAGATGAGTGAACTTCAAATTTCATCCCAACACCCGTGTGGGGTTTCAAACCATCAAACACAGATTTTAGTTGTGCAGTTGGGCGATGTGTAAAATTTATCGTCCCAATCAATGTCATTCAAATAGGTGTACATAAACAAACCGTCTGGTTTGTAAATGAATATTTATTTATTCACATTCACGTTAAAAATTATATTTTTAACGACAAAACATTTTACTCCAACATATGAATTTCTATTCGGTTCATTCTTTAAATAAAATGATATTTTATTTTTCTAACATATTTTAGAAAATTTCGGCGGCATAACGGCACGATACTAGAAACGGGACAAGGCCTAGCCTTATCCCC
Organism: Allium sativum; assembly: GCA_030737875.1. NCBI lineage: Eukaryota > Viridiplantae > Streptophyta > Magnoliopsida > Asparagales > Amaryllidaceae > Allium > Allium sativum. Next base: position 160,354,828 of record CM060912.1, read on the forward strand.
GGTCTAGTGAAGGCCCACGCCATTCACATATCAATCAAATTCACCAAACAATCAAATTCAAATCAAATCATCAAACTAATCTATGCAACCAAACAAACAAGTCCATGGTCTGTGGACGATTGTGTCGGGTGCTACTAAGCACCGTCTGCATCCTAGTATATATATATAACTAGAAAATGAAATTGAAAGGTGAGAAATTCTCACCAATAGCTATCCAATCATTTTGACTCTTCTTCTGTAGAAGTCTTCGTCGTTCTTGCCTTTCGTCACTACATATGTAAAAATCACATTTTTATTTATTCACCTTCAATTTAAAAATTATATTTTTAAATCTCTACATAAACAAAATCATATTTTTACATCTTCTATATAGTAAAGATTATATTTTTATAGTTCCTACTATGCAAAGATCATATTTTTATCTTTCTACAATATAAAAGATTATATTTTTACTACCTTAAAAATATAAAAATCATATTTTTATAATCGCTATATAGTAAAGACTATATTTTTATTTTTCTATTTCTATTTTATAAACAATGTATATTTTATTTCAAAAACAATGCGATATATATTTCCAAAACAATGTGATATATATTTTCAAAAACAACATTCTAGTTTATATTTCTAAAAACCATGCTATTTTCATTTACACAAATTATTTATATTTTTAACTTATCAAAATCATATCCTTTCCGTTATGAAAAATCAAATCCTTTTCATGAAGAAAATCACAACATTTCTAGCGATAAAAATTCCTAACTTTTTATTCCTAAAAACTATTTCTTTCCAAGTATTTATATATATAAAGAGAGGAAAAAAAGAATTTAAACAATGTATTTAAATAAACAAACAACTGAATTTAAAATAAAATAAAAATAAAATAAAAATAAAATAAAATAAAAAGAGGGGAGCTCACTGTTAATTTCTTCAGAGTGGATGGAGGGTTTTCTGTGCGCCTGGAGGAAGGGGGGGTGCTGAGCCGCGGTCGGGATCTGGACGAGGTGGTGGCGGGGAGACCGTCGCTGGCGGTGGAAGCTGGATCGAGGGGCGTCGGGCTAGGGTTACGGGGTCTGAGCGATGGCTTGGGGAGGCTGAGGGGATCGATGGAGTGACGGTTGGCGACGCCGCTGGGGGCGTATGGTGGAGCATCGACGATCGAGGGGCGGCGGTTTACAGGGAGCATCGGGGTTTTTTTATTTATATTTCTGTTTCGATTATGAAAAGAGGGGGGGCCTGGTAAGATAAAGGAGAGGTTTAATTTTTTAATTTATTTATTTATTTTATTTTTCAAAAAGTTGACTTTTTCTATCGACCTCGAAACGAAGCCCACCGCCTGTCATCCATAGCTAATTACCCCCATTCTGAACACAATGGGATATGTATCGCAAGCTGATTCGGCTGTTACAATCAGTTTCCGTTAAATTTACATTTAAATCATTATATTGAATTTTAAACGTACATTTCAAATTACCGGGGTCACATACTAACTTTAAAAATTCTCGAAAAATATTTTCTAGCTTCGTATTGACGATACGGTCCTAACAAAACTAGTTTCGTCGAATTCTGAGAACGTTAGAAAAATGGCCAATTTCCAGTCGATTAAAATCAACTGAAACTGGTCAAACGCGTTTTCCTTTGCCATGCTCACATATTGATTCGAAAAATTATGAAATTTGGAACCTAGCAATAACTTTACATCACGGACCCAACAAAAGTGGTTTCGTTGAAATCCGAGGTCGTTTGCAAAATTCCCATTTTTAAGGGCCTGAATTCCATAGCGACTATTCAAAATTTTCAACTGGACATATCTTTTGATTCCCGCTATGAAATTTCGATTTTTCGGATTCGTTGGAAAGATATTACCAATTAGATCCCATCATTTTTGGTTTCACTAAAATCCGGATTGTTTTGCACCCGGTATATTCAATTGAAGTTTGAAATCGAATTATCGAACTACCGCGCCATTTTCAATTCTATTTATAATTATATATAAATATTTATATTCTAACGACGACGTATATATAATATATACGATTGAATTTTGTTCAAAAGAAATTTTCTCGTCAATATTATTTAAAATAATTCATTTTAAATAATCAAAATTCGCTAAAATTGCCAATTTAAAAATTTCAAACTGGCTCGCATTTTCCGGGTTGTTACAGTTTTCTTCTTTCGAATCAATTTACTTTGTTAGGTTTCACTTCGACTAGGATTTCCTAAATCTAAATCCCGACCCTTGTTCTAAATCCATCTTAGTAAATTATGTTAGATGGTTTCCAAAATCCTAAATGTCCTCTAAATAGTTCTAATTAAGGTCTCCATAGTTTATAGATTTATGTTGAGTAGGTTCTTTCATTGTTTATCTTCTAGCTCATGTCTGACTTATTTGACCTAACAAAGTAAATAGTGAAAGATACTTTAAATATAACTCATATAAAGAATTAATGAGAAATATGGCAATGTTAATAATTAGGATAAAATGGTATTTAGTTTATATTAAGAATAATAAAGTATTCTAAAAGTATTGTGTGCATATAAAGGTGTTGCATTTAAAAGTTTATAAGGTGATTAATTTGTAAATAAAAAGGTTTTTGTTGAATTCATGAATTTATATATGATTGTAGTAATAATAATTTTCTAATAGTCATGATAATAGTTATATTACATAAACATGATATCTTGAAATGTCAACTTTAGTAAGTATAAACATTGATTTGAATACAAGTAAATGAAATAAAAATATAAATCTGATTCCTTTTTAATTGAAGAATGGTTATGAAATGAATTATACATATATTATTTACAAAAGAATGGTGATTTGATGTATTTAATATAAGTTAAACTTGTAAGAATAAAATGAACAAAGTAAATAGTGAAATTTATTATGGCTACTTTAGATTAAGTTTAGTCATTTTGAAAAGTGATTGATTTGGAAAGATTGGAAAATTCAGACCTACATATATTAAGGGTAGCAAAATAATATTGTTGTGGATATGATTTATAACAAAATTGGATTAGAAATGAACTGAAGTTGTTTATTATATAAATTTGAAATTAGTTAGTGTTTTCAATAATGATAAGATATCAACTAAAGTAAAATGAAATGCTGATGCAAACTTCAATATCGAAATAAAAATGAATTTATGCCCTAAAAAGTCAACCTAAGGTAAATATATGTTAACATAACATATTATTTTGAAATGTGTTGAAGTACTATATGATTTACATTTCCAAACTTTAAGTTGATAATATTTATTATAGAGAATATAAGTTAAATATTAATAAATAAATGAGTGGGAGACAGATGTAAGTTCTCATATTCAAAATCTACAACAAGAAAATGATTAGGAAATTTTATTTATAATATATATTTGGAAAGTTTATATCTCTTATATTTTAAAATAAATAGTTTCGAGTATTTTCTTTGACGTTAAGATTGGACTATTGAGTATCAGGTGATTTGGACATATGCCAAGCTAATGTATATACTAAAACTTAAATGTACTAGATATATATACAATATCACTCAGTCGCATGAAAATGATTCAGATAATGACTATAGTTTATTGATCCGAAATCCCCCGATCTTCGAAGAGACAGATAAGCCAGGATTGCGTGAGAACATGACGCATCAGAATATAGAACAACGGAAAGTTTCATAGCTTTTACAACAATTTACATCAGAGTACAAGAATATCAGAGTACGAATAAATATTACACAATGGAAAAATAATATCACAGAATAAATTACATAGCAGCGGAAATAAAAATGTACAAATACAATGTGTAGCGGAAATACAACATCTACCACAACTGAAAGAAATATACGGCTACAAAGCTTCCCGAATATAGCTCCAGCTGTAAACCAGGATCCTGTTAAATAGAAATCTGCAAAACCGAAACTACTAGCTACTCGTATGGAAAATATGGGCACCCAGAGTTTAGGGGAAAACAATAAACTCTAGGTCAGTCATGGGACTGGTATGAGAACTTAAAACAGTTATTAATATTTACTTTAAAATAAGGTAAGTCACGGGACGATGCTGTATGTCATGGAATGAGTTTACTCCCACGAATACCGTAAAATAAAACAAATATAAACAATGCAATGCTTTTCGAAAAATGAGGCTATTATAAGACTCAGGTCCCATCGCACAATGCAACACAAACAGGAGGATAGATTTTTACCTTATAATAGCCAAACATGATTGATACGCTTTAAAACAAATCATTTTGTCATTACTATAAGTGCATAGTGTGGCAAACAACTTCAAATATAAATGTATCAATCATAGACAGCATAGTACCCCATCCTACTATGTCGCCGTATATTTTTACAACTAAAAACCGAAGAGTCGCATATTGGAAATTGGATTCCATCTCTGAGTCGAGGCTAGGAATATCTCCTTACCGATAAGAGACACTCTAGCACATGTCTCAGGATCACACCTATTGGCAACCCTTGAACCTTCAGGGCCGGTCCACACCTAACATTTGTGAATTGGTTATTCCTGAACAATACATTTCCCGGTCCTATCGGATCTCCAAAATGGTCAGTACTTTGACTATATAAGCCTTTTAGTCGACTGTATATCCGAGGTGCCTCGCAATATAATATCCACATAAGTAAAAATGTCTAGGCTCTATACCATGACACCGCTTCTAGATAGAAAGAAACACATGCACTTCCAGCAGTCACTACCCCGTTTTTCACTCATACCGAGGTGCGAGGCTCGTGAACTAATGATATACACAAAGTTATGCTACTTAAAGCCATGCTTTGATCATCAACCACAAGGCCCCACTTTTCAACAAAAGCCTTGATCATTTTCATCTTAGCATGCCACATTGTCTATCCATAACATACCACTGATTTCTGCCAACAGATAACCTCTAAGCTCGTACGTCTTAGAGAAGGGTGCTAAGCAAGAGAATAAATTCTCCACCACCAAAAAACTATATATTTAGTAGAGATCAACAGATATGACACATAATACAATGTCATACATAATCCATTTACATGTCCTTTCTGGGTCTGAACAAAACCGGAGGCACCTTATTCCTCAATACATGAGAGAGGTCCTCACATATCCGGTCGATCTCCAAGTACGTTTGGATGATCACCACTTATTACCTTGTCTTGGGGGATGAGCCCATTGAAGACATCAGTAATCATCCATTCGATGTGAGGATCTCTGGTCTTTAACCACCGTCTTCATATCTTTGACTTTTAGTCGTCATAACAGTTATTCAGAATGGGTCAAACCCAGTCTTTCCGAATAACTCACGCATCTTATAACCATGTGATATACAAAAATAACACACATCTCATTCCAATCCAGAATATTCTTTTATTCAATTTTCATTATCTTTGGGAAAGATTCCCATTAATTTTAGAAAAGATCAATTCTTTTGAACTTATAGTTTAATCTTCCTTTGGATGTCATTTTCAAAATATTACATTTCATCTTTTCACTACATAGACCAAATTAAGGTGTATCAAACTAGTCCGGATTATCGAGCCTTACCGAAGTAGTCAATTATTTTATTATTCCCAATACCAACCTATTCATCCCATGATGCAAAACTGGTGGTACTCCATATTTAACACCCGTAGTGTTATTGATAATTCTTTTGTTCCAACTCCAATTAAAGATTTAACTATCGCATGGAATAAAACTGGTGGTACCCCATCTCGATCATTTCTCTTGTTTGATAAATTTAAATATCTCTTTTTATGTTTCAATCTAATTAAAGATTCATTAAAACTCTTCTTCAGTTTTAATCCCAAAAATCATTATTTAATGATTATCCAACTTATGGAAATTTATCTCACCTTTACTTGGGTTAAAGAATAAATGTCATTTAAAACACCGCTCGCAGTAAACCCAAAATCATCTTCCATTAATATGGGATCTTCATGGAAACCTAAACAATTTATAATCGATGTAAATTTCCATATCCAACTAATACTATAAGTTGAATAATGACAAGGCCTTTCAAATTACATAAATAGTAAATGCCTTCCTTCATAGAAACTCATCTCGATTATGATTAATCAAATTCTATTGAATTCATTATTATTAATTGAATTCCATTCAATTCCAATTTAGTTGAATAAACTGGAAAACTTCAATAAGCCTTAATTAAAAGATTTATTCCATTCATAACTAGGCTTAAGAACGGTATAAATGTAGATACCATTCACAAAAAACCCCAAATCCAATTTGATATTAAACACAAGATTTTAAATGGAAATCATGTTTACTTACATTCAATACCAAATTCTGAAACTAACAAATATCGTATTGGAATAACGATATCAATATCTTTAAAATTCTTCAACGATATGCGTAAAATCACGGAATCTAATATAGAAAATATCCGAAGATAAATTCCATTTGAATCCACTCCAATTCATACATTAAAAATTCCGGTTATATTAAAAACCATTTACTATCCAATTTATTCTTTCTACAAATCATTGGATCATTATTCTAATTATTAACTAGTTTGTTCTGACAAAAATATCTTTTATCTTTTCCAAAATGGAATATTTCATCCAAAATCTTTCCAAACCATTTATTATGATTTTACATAAGTTATTTATATTTTTAGTAATTTTATTAAGGCCCTTATAGTCGGTTTTCAATATCGGCAACTGAATTGCATCCATAGCGAATCTTTTCCAAAACTAATTTGGAAATATTTTAAAATCTAACCGTTTAAATTTAGATCTCATATATTCATTGGAAAGATCATTTCGATATGAACCCAGCGTTTGTAGTTAGGAGAATCCGACGGTCAGATCTCCTGTTACGTCCATTTCAAGTCATTGGTTGAAATTCACGAACGGTCGTAGTGCGACACATTCTATTCAATCCATTTAAATATATACATATACATATATATATATATATATATATATATATATATAATATTTTGTCGAATTCCATTCAAAAACGTATTTTATAAAATGTTTATTTATTCATTTAAAAAGGATTCCAACTTCCATTACCAATTTAAATTAAAATTGAATCTTTTGTATCTTTTGTATTCTTATGATCTTAAAATGATAATATTTCCAAAATGTTAGTTTTTGAAATTCAGTTTTCTCAGTTTTCATTTTTGAAAAATGAATAGAATCGATGTAAAATCTGTTCGAGTTAAAATACCTTTCGTATACTTAACTCGGCTTCATATTTTCCAATATTTTCGTGTCCATCCAAAATCTGACATCAAAACCAAGTTTCAAATTTCATTGAATGTTATATTATTTAACCATTCATATTTATTCCGGATTGGAGTAATATTCAACCTATATCCATATAAATGAATTTATATGGATTCCATTCATTATATACACCCAACGACAGCTGCAAACAACTATCAACATCCAAAATGACATCCAATGTGCATTTTATTTTCATGTGAGCTTCAATCAAATAATTTGACGCTCGCATAAATCCGTCAATCAACCGATTAACCAAAATTTCACATAAGGGAGATGTGTGAGTCAAATATCTTCCCAAGATCCGTGTGTGGTTTTCAACCAACACAATTAATTAATGAATCAGTACTCGCATATAATGCACACACCGTAGACATAAATAAATAAATACTCAACTATCCAATGCCATTTATGGCGCCACAAGTGTCCATCCACTACGTATGAAATGCGAGTGTCACATATTCACACAACGCTTCTGATGTGAACGATTTGTGAAGAGTTCATGTGTTGAACTCCAAAAAGGATATTATAACTACATGATGCAATTTCTAACTTGCAACTTAAAATGCATAACTAATTTACTACTCTAATATACCAATTTAAAGTGTTCTCACTTTTCATACAACTAAATAATAATTTAGTTAGTGCTCTCACCCATAAGCTAAACCAAACATTGCGACACTTCTTATGTAGAATTTTCTTATTGTGCGCTCATCGTTTGTCGTTATCTACACTCGAATTCACCTTTCTAGCTCTAGAATTTGCATACAACCTCCAATCTTCACAAAACTTTGTCACTAACACAAAAACGTTATTCCGGATAACTTTTTATTAGTGAACTTTCTTCCAAAAATGCAACAATTTGCCAGAAATCACGAACCTTCGCTCTAAGTCTGCGATCCTTAAACTTGTTTTCCAAGCAGGTCTAAACTCCAAAATTCTATTTTGATATGTCAAATTTGTAGAGAAAGACGAGATCTACAACTTTCGTTTTGTGGAGCCTTGGGCAGAAATGCAGGAATTGAAAGTTATTGAGGAAAGAAGAGGATGGGGTTATTTGCAAATGGGAAATTTTGTATAAGAGGAGATTTTGGAGGAGGCGGGGGCCCACGGCCGGAGGGGGTTGGCCTGACGGGCGGCGACTGGGGACTGACGGCCCGAGGGGAGGTGGGGGTGGCGGCGGGGCCGCCTTAGGGTTTCTAGGGTTTTGCAAAAGAAAAGAGAAAGAGGAGGAGAGAGAGAGGAGAGGAGGAGGAGTAGGAAGAGGCGGCGGCCGACGGTGGTGGTGGAGGAAGAGGCAGCGGCGCCAGCACTTAGGGGAGGAGGCCATTAAAAAGAAAAGAGGAAGTAAGGGGGAAGGAAGAAAAGTGAATGAAGAGGAGGAACAGTGACTATATGCCCGTTTCTCTCCGAATCGCCCGACTGCAAACAATCCCCATTTTCCATGAATTTTAGACATGAGATAATACACGCCAAGACGAATCCAACGAATCATGTTTCGTCGAATTCCGAGTTCATTTGACCTACCGTTTAATTCTTCAAAGGTGCTTAAATAAGCTTCAAAAATGTGAATTTTAGCGTACCTTTTCTTCTTGTACGCCTAAACGCTAACTCCAAAAATCATGGCCTTTTGGATTTAACCATTATTTGACCATACAAATCCCAAAAAGAATGGAATCGAGTTCCGAGGCCGTCTCAATAATGTTCCTTTGTAAACTGACTGCCTGTTTTTGAACAAATAGTTTTGCTTGGTACGACCACATACTGAGTCTGTTTGGCACGAATTTTGAAACCCAACAATAATTTGTTATTATGAATCCAACAAAATTGGTCTCATCGACTTCTGATGTAATAACCCGGAAATGCGGGCCAGTTTAAAATTTTTTATTTTGGCAATTTTAGCGAATTTTGAATATTTAAAATAGATTATTTTAAATCATATCGACAAAAAATTTATTTTGAATATAATTCGACGTATATATTATATACGTCGTCGTTAGAATATAAATATTTATATATAATTATAAATAGAATTGAAAATGGCGCGGTAGTTCGATAATTCGATTTCAAACTTCAATTGAATGTACCGGGTGCAAAACAATCCGGATTTTAGCGAAACCAAAAACATTAGGATCTATTCGTGAATATCTTTCCAACGAATCCGAAAAATCAAGATTTCATAGCGGGAATCAAAAGATATTCCCAGTTGAAAATTCTGAATAGTCGCTATAGAATTCAGGCCCTTAAAAATTGAAATTTTGCAAACGACCTCGGATTTCGACGAAACCACTTTTGTTGGATCCGCAGTGTCAAATTATTGCTAGATTCTAAATTTCATAATTTTTCGAATCAATATGTGAGCGTGGCAATGGAAAACGCGTTTGACCGGTTTCAGTTGATTTTAATCGACTGGAAATTGGCCATTTTTCCAACAGCCTCAGAATTCGACGAAACAAGTTTTGTTAGGACCGTATCGTCAATACGAAGCTAGAAAGTATTTTTTTGGATTTTTTCGAGTTCGTATGTGACCCCGGTAATTTGAAATGTACGTTTAAAATTCAATATAGTGATTTAAACGTAAATTTAACGGAAACTGATTCAAACGATCAAATCAACCTACGATACATATCCCATTGTGTTCGGAATGGGGGTGAAACGCTATGGACGACAGGCGGTGGGCCTCGTTTTGAGATCGAAAATAAAAGTTGCTTTTTGGCAAAAAATAAATTAATTAAATAATAAAAAAATAAAATGAAATATACCTTTCTCTCCTTAACTACCCAGGCCCCCCCCACCCCCCCCCCCCCCCCGCGTTCGTTTCATTTCAAAATAGAAAGAAAAAAAATATACTTCGTTCGAGTCCTCCCACCGCCTCCACCCTTCGCCATCATCACCCACGACCGCGCCCCTGCCGATGATCCTCCCCGTCGCCACCTTTCCCTCCCCCTCCTGCGACCTTCCGCGAACCCTGGCCGCCGCCTCCTGAACCCTAACCACCCACCACTGGCCGACGCAACCCCCAAACCCCCCCTCGTCAGTTCGAACCCCCCAGTCCCGATTCGAGCCCCCCCCCCCCCCACCCCGAAGGAATCGCGACGAAAACAGCCCCCCCTCCCGATGACTGCTGCCACCGCAAGCACAGCCCCCCTGTAAGTTCTTGACCCGTTTTATTTTCATTTTGAATTCTACTTTATTTTGATTTTTAGTTTATTTAGTTTATTTAAATCAGTAAAGAAAGATTTTTAAAAATGCAAAAGTTTAGATTTTTAAAATAGAAAAGATGAGATTTTTCATATGGAAAAGATGTAGATTTCTATTAGGAGACTATCGAAATAAAAATACGATTTTTATCGAGGTAAAAATATGATTTTTATCATATGAATAAAAATACAATTTTTATATAGTGAAGAGAATAAAAATATAATTTTTATACTAGTGGCAAAATAAAAATATGATTTTTATATTATATTTGAAAAGGCGAAAACTTTATTTTTGAAAAGGCAAAAACTTTATTTTTGAAAAGGCGAAAACTTTATTTTTGAAAAGGCAAAAACTTTATTTTTGAAAAGGCGAAAACTTTATATTTGAAAAGGCGAAATCTTTATATGAAGAATAGCGTGATAAAAATATAATCTTTACTATATGAATATCGATGTGAAAATATAATTTTTATCTATATAGTAGCGGTATAAAAATTCGATTTTTATATATTGAATATCAAGGTAAAAAATTCGATTTTTATATATTGAATAACAAGGTAAAAATTCGATTTTTATATAGAGTATAACGAAGTAAAAATTCGATTTTTATATATTGAATAGCGAAGTGAAAATTTGATTTTTAAATGTATGAAGCAATTATAAAAATATGATTTTTAAATTGAAAGTGAACAAATAAAAATGTGATTTTTATTTTAAAGACATCAGCAAATAAAAATGTGATTTTTATATATGTAGTGACTACGAGCAGCGAAAGTGACAAAAGGCGAGAACGACAAGATTTCCTGCATTAGAAGTGCCGTGAAGTTGGATAGCTATCGGTGAGAATTTCTCACCTTTCAATTTCATTTTCTAGTTATATATATACTAGGATGCAGACGGTGCTTAGTAGCACCCGACACAATCGTCCACAGACCATGGACTTGTTTGTTTGGTTGCATAAATTAGTTAGATGATTTGATTTGAATTTGGTTGTTTGGGGAATTTGATTGATGTGTGAATGGCGTGGGCCTTCACTAGACCGGGGATAAGGCTATGCCTCGTCCCGTTTCTAGTATCGTGCCGTTATGCCGCCGAAATTTCCTAAAATATGTTAGCAAAATAAAAATATCATTTTATTTAAAGAATGAACTGAATAGAAATTCATATGTTGGAATAAAATGTTTTATTGTTAAAAATATAATTTTTAACATGAAGATGAATAAATAAATATTTATAAACAAATCGGCCGATTTGTTTTTATACACTGATTTGACTGATATTGATTGGGTCGATAAATTTTACACATCGCCCAACTGCACAAATAAAATCTGTGTTTGATTGTTTGAAACCCCACACGGGTGTTTGGATGAAATTTGAAGTTCACTCATCTTGATTGATTAAATATGTCGATCGATTGATTGACAGGCTGTTATAAGCGTTAGATATCTATATTTGATGCTTATACAGTGTAATGCACTTTGGTTGATGGTTGATTATTTTCAATGCTATTATATACGTGTGATGTATGAAAATCCATATAATTAATATTATATGGTGATTGATTGGGCCTCATTCCAATTTAGAAAATAAAGAATAATATAATATAAAGGTTCATGTGTTGACAGTACTCATCCGTTGAGATTAGTCATATGTTGAACGAATTATTTTAATAACAAAATTTACATCTTTATCAATATAATATAAAGGTTCATGTGTTGACAGTACTCATCCGTTGAGATTAGTCATGTGTTGAACGAAATATTTTAATAACAAAATTTACATCTTTATCAATATAATATAAAGGTTCATGTGTTGACAGTACTCATCCGTTGAGATTAGTCATGTGTTGAACGAAATATTTTAATAACAAAATTTACATCTTTATCAATATAATATAAAGGTTCATGTGTTGACAGTACTCATCCGTTGAGATTAGTCATGTGTTGAACGAAATATTTTAATAACAAAATTTACATCTTTATCAATATAATATAAAGGTTCATGTGTTGACAGTACTCATCCGTTGAGATTAGTCATGTGTTGAACGAAATATTTTAATAACAAAATTTACATCTTTATCAATATAATATAAAGGTTCATGTGTTGACAGTACTCATCCGTTGAGATTAGTCATGTGTTGAACGAAATATTTTGATAATAACAAATATTCTGATAATAGGAATATTTGAAATAGAATATTTGAAAATAGAAATATATGAAGCCGTGTTGATTAGATTGACGCCATTTTGACGTGATCGATATTTATATCAATTTTATTCATTTTGAAATGAATTGAATATAAAACGATTTCGAAATGAATTGAATATAAAACGATTTCGAAATGAATTGAATATAAAACGATTTCGAAATGAATTGAATATAAAACGATTTCGAAATGAATTGAATATAAAACGATTTCGAAATGAATTGAATATATAACGAATTTGAATTGAATCGAATAGAAAACGACTTTGGAATTGAATTGAAAACGAATTCAAATTGAATTTGAAACGAAGTGAAATGAATTCAAATTGAATTAAATTTTGAATTGAATAGAAATGAATTTTAAAACGAATTTATAAGAAAATTTTTAATTCTGATTTGAATTGAAATGGAAGTTGAAATGTTTTTGAAACGAATTCAAAACCATTTATAAAATTCGTTTTAAATAGAAATCGACGAAATATATATTATATATATATAATATAATGGCCTGAATAGAACGCGCCGCGCCGCAGCAGTTCATAAATTTCGACCATTTATTTTAAACGAACATTACGGGAGATCCGACCGTCAGATTCTCCTAAAACTGGAACCGTTGGGTTCGTATCGAAAAGGTCTTTCTAACGAATATTTGAAATTCAAAATCTAACGGTTGGATTTGGAGATACGTCCAAATCAAATTGGAAAAAGGTCGCTGTAAGTGCAGTTCGATGGCCATTGATGGAAATCGACTGTACGGGCCTTGATAAAATTATTAAAAATAGTAATAATTTATGTAAAATCATAAGAAATGATTTGGGAAAAATTGGGGTGAAAAACTCCATATTTGAAAAGATAAAAATGGATTTTTATCGAAATGAACTAGTTTTGGAACTAAATTTAAAACCCAATTATTTTTAAATAAATAAATTAGATTTAAAAAGGGGTTTTAAATAATCGGAATTCCTAATATATTTGATTGGATTTGAAATGGGTTTATCGTGAACGGTGTTTTAAATAACACTAGTTCTATAACCCGATAATAAATAGAATGTGATTTGGGTTTGTCGGGAACTGTGTTTTAAATAACACCTAGTTCTTTAACCCAGTAAAAGGAATTTTAACGAATCTGCAATTAGATTGAAATGTGAATTTATAATCTAAATTATCAAATTTAGAAATGAGCGAGAATGGAGTATCGCCAGTTTTTCTCCAAAGCGATAGTTAAATCCTTAATTAGATTTGAACGTGAAATGGTAATTAATTTTACCGATAACACCATGGTGTTAGATATGGAGTATCACCAGTTTTGCTTCATGGGATGAATAGGTTGGGATTGGGAAATAAAATAAATAATTACTTCGGTGTGGTTCGCTAATCTCGACTAGTTCAGAAGGCCATAATTTGGTTTGAAACGACATCAAAAGGATGATTGAAGGATAAATTTTGAAGAATTTATCTTGGATAAAATTAATGGGAACCTTTCCCTAAAAATGTGATTTTATGAATAAAAGAATATTCTGAATTGGAATGAGGCGTATGTTGAGTTTGTGTAACATTTGTTTTTAATATACGCGGGTTGTTCGGAAAGGCCGGGTTTATACCCATTCTGAATAACCGATTCGACGATAAGTCGAAGATGAAGACGGTGGTAGAAGACCAGAAGTCTTCACATCGTTTGGATAATTACTGACGATCCTGATTGGGCAGTACACCCAAGAGGATGGAAATAATTGGTGGTCGTCCGGACGTACTTGGAGATGGATGGATATGCGAGGAAAGTGCCTCCAGTTTCGTTCAGACCCAGAACGAACTTGTAAATGGATTGTGTGTCTGACATTGGATTTTATTCTGTGTTGATTGATTTCTGTTAAATATATATCTGTTTAGCGGCGGAGAATTTATTCTCTTGCTTAACGCCCTTCTCTGAGACGTACGTGCTTAGAGGTTATATATCGATAGATATCAATCGCATGGCATGAATTGCTGTGTGGCATATTGAGTTGCATGGATCAAGGCTTCTGTTGAAAAGCAAAGTCTTGTGGTTGATGATCAAAGCACGGCCTTTGTGGCGTAGCTTTGTGTATAGCGTGAATTCGCGAGCCTCACACCTCGGTATGAGTTAAAAACGGGATAAGGACCCAAGGAGTGCATGACGTTTCTTTCTAGCTATGGTGGTGTCAGTGACTTACCAGCCCTGACATTTATATACTTTTCACCTATGTGGTTGTTGGAATGCGATGCGCCTCGATTATAGGTCTGTAAGGACCGGGAAATGTGTGTTCAGGCATAATTAATCCTCTAACGTAAGTGAGGACCGACCTTGGAGGATCCAGGGCTGCCCAGAGTGCGTAGCCCTGAGACATTTGCTAGAGTGTCTCGAACGCGGAGAGGAGCTTGCCCCTTGCCTCGACTCATGACGGAATCCAATTTCCAATACGTGTATTGTGGTTTTAATTGTAGAACTAGTATGGCGACATGATATATGGTACCCATGCCGTCTATGATTTATATTTATGATTGAAATTGTTTTAACACTATACACTTATTATAGTATCAAATGATTTGTTTAAACGTACCAAGCATGTTTGGCTATTATAAGGGAAAACCCTATCCTCCGGATTGCGTTGCATTGTGTGATGGGACCTGGGTCTTATAATAGCTTCATTTTTCGAAAAAGCATTGCGCTATTTATTCTATGCACTGGTATTCTTGGGAGGAAACCCGTTCCGTGTTATACGGCGTGGTCCCTTGAATTACTCTCTTTTAAAATAAAGTTTTAAATAACTGTTTTAGTTCTCACACCAGTCACATGACTGGCCTGGAGTTTATTGTTTTAACCTAAACTCTGGGTGCCCTCATTTTCCGCACGGGCAGCTAGTAGTTTTGGTTTTGCAGATTTATATTCACAGGATCCTGGTTTACAGCTGGAATGATATCCGGAAAGCTCTGTATCCGTATATCACCTTCAGTTGTGCTTTGTATTATTTTTCGCTGCTATGTAATTTATTGTAATCTCTGATATTTATTCGAATGTAATGTATTCATTTATACTCTGTATATTCTTGTATCTGATGGAATTGTTGTAATAACAATGAAATGTTCTTCCGTCTGCTTTCTATTGTGTGTTGTTCTCAAAGTATCCGCCCTTTCCTTGACGGGGAAGAAACGGGTTCTCACATTTGGTATCAGAGCTTTGGTTTACAGAGCTCGAGAACAAGACACATTAGAACCATACGAGAGAATTCATCAGATATTGGATTAGTAATATCCAATTAGAATGACTCGTTAGAGATAAGATCAGTAGTATCCTAGAACGAGTGTGAAGAGTATATTCTTCAATGAAAACAATTTTTGTTTTGAAAATTTAAACCATTTTATACGTATTTGAATATTTATTTATTTTGCATATGGACAATCCAATATATAAAGCTTTTGTATATACGCGTCATGAACGTATATTCGAAGTTTTAATATACCGGATAGATATAGAATTACACTCTAGTCGCCCGGAGATGATGTTGATAATGACCATGGCATCATCAATATTTATGTTCGTGTTTCGAAGGTGTGATTTCTATATATTTCCATTAGACTGGTGTGAGAACCAAAACTAATATAGCTAGAACACTTTGTTGTGAATTGACATCAAAAACATGATTTTTGTATATGTATCAAATTTATGAATTTGAAACTCTAATCCACTAATTGATTGATGTTTGTGTTGTTTGTTCATTTGTTTGATATTTTTTGAACCATTATGCCTAATTGAACCAAATATTGAACTTTATTGAAAATTGGTCGCATTTGCTTGCATATACATATACTTACATTGAACAGGTCATAGCAAGGAGGCTAGAGCCGAAGAATAAAATTTGTTTGCCCGACAAATAGGTACATGTTTACTACATAATTTACTGTTTTATTTGGGTGATGATGATTTTATGAGCCTATTGGCTAGCCGCTTGGCTTTTTCTTTTTCTTTTTGAGATCAGAAGGCCTATATGGCAATTTCAGGATTTTCCCGTGGCTCCCGGTGCAGGGGAGGTTATGGCGAAATTTTTCGAAAATTTAGGGTGTTAGCCAAATTTTTGAAATTTTTGGAAATTCTCAGAAACTGAAAAGTTGGAGAATGGAAGCCAAATCGAACGTAGGGTTGATTAATCAAACCACTTTCGACTTTGTTCCTTTTCGGGGACGAAAAGTTTTAAGTGGGGGAGATTGTAATAACCCGGAAATGCGGGCCAGTTTAAATTTTTTTATTTTGGCAATTTTAGTGAATTTTGAATATTTAAAATAGATTATTTTAAATCATATCGATGAAAATTTTATTTTGAATATAATTCGACGTATATATTATATACGTCGTCGTTAGAATATAAATATTTATATATAATTATAAATAGAATTGAAAATGGCGCGGTAGTTCGATAATCCGATTTCAAACTTCAATTGAATGTACCGGGTGCAAAACAATCCGGATTTTAGCGAAACCAAAAACATTAGGATCTATTCGTGAATATCTTTCCAACGAATCCGAAAAATCAAGATTTCGTAGCGGGAATCAAAAGATATGTCCAGTTGAAAATTCTGAATAGTCGCTATGGAATTCAGGCCCTTAAAAATTGAAATTTTGCAAACGACCTCGGATTTCGACGAAACCACTTTTGTTGGATCCGCAGTGTCAAATTATTGCTAGATTCTAAATTTCATAATTTTTCGAATCAATATGTGAGCGTGGCAATGGAAAACGCGTTTGACCGGTTTCAGTTGATTTTAATCGACTGGAAATTGGCCATTTTTCCAACAGCCTCAGAATTCGACGAAACTAGTTTTGTTAGGACCTTATCGTCAATACGAAGCTAGAAAGTATTTTTCTGGAATTTTTCGAGTTCATATGTGACCCCGGTAATTTGAAATGTACGTTTAAAATTCAATATAGTGATTTAAACGTAAATTTAACGGAAACTAATTCAAACGATCGAATCAACCTACGATACATATCCTATTGTGTTCGGAATGGGGGTGAAACGCTATGGACGACAGGCGGTGGGCCTCGTTTTGAGATCGAAAATAAAAGTTGCTTTTTGGCGAAAAATAAATTAATTAAATAATAAAAAAATAAAATGAAATATACCTTTCTCTCCTTAACTACCCAGGCCCCCCCCGTTCGTTTCATTTCAAAATAGAAAGAAAAAAAAATATACTTCGTTCGATTCCTCCCGCCGCCTCCACCCTTCGCCATCATCACCCACGACCGCGCCCCTGCCGATGATCCTCCCCGTCGCCACCTTTCCCTCCCCCTCCTACGACCTTCCGCGAACCCTAGCCGCCGCCTCCCAAACCCTAACCACCCACCACTGGCCGACGCAACCCCCAAACCCCCCCTCGTCAGTTCGAACCCCCCCAGACCCGATTTGAGCCCCCCCGAAGGAATCACGACGAAAACAGCCCCCCCCCCCCCGATGACTGCTGCCGCCGCAAGCACAGCCCCCCCTGTAAGTTCTTGACCCGTTTTATTTTCATTTTGATTTCTACTTTGTTTTGATTTTTAGTTTATTTAGTTTATTTAAATCAGTAAAGAAAGATTTTTAAAAATGCAAAAGTTTAGATTTTTAAAATAGAAAAGATGAGATTTTTCATATGGAAAAGATGTAGATTTCTATTAGGAGACTATCGAAATAAAAATACGATTTTTATCGAGGTAAAAATATGATTTTTATCATATGAATAAAAATACAATTTTTATATAGTGAAGAGAATAAAAATATAATTTTTATACTAGTGGCATAATAAAAATATGATTTTTATATTATATTTGAAAAGGCGAAAACTTTATTTTTGAAATGGCGAAAACTTTATTTTTGAAAAGGCGAAAACTTTATTTTTGAAAAGGCGAAGACTTTATTTTTGAAAAGGCGAAAACTTTATATTTGAAAAGGCGAAATATTTTTATGAAGAATAGCGTGATAAAAATATAATCTTTACTATATGAATATCGATGTGAAAATATAATTTTTATCTATATAGTAGCTGTATAAAAATTCGATTTTTATATATTGTATAGCAAGGTAAAAAATTCGATTTTTATATATTGAATAGCAAGGTAAAAATTCGATTTTTATATAGAGTATAACGAAGTAAAAATTCGATTTTTATATATTGAATAGCGAAGTGAGAATTCGATTTTTAAATGTATGAAGCAATTATAAAAATATGATTTTTAAATTGAAAGTGAACAAATAAAAATGTTATTTTTATTTTAAAGACATCAGCAAATAAAATGTGATTTTTATATATGTAGTGACTACGAGCAGCGAAAGTGACAAAAGGCGAGAACGACAAGATTTCCTGCATTAGAAGTGTCGTGAAGTTGGATAGCTATCGGTGAGAATTTCTCAACTTTCAATTTCATTTTCTAGTTATATATATACTAGGATGCAGACGGTGCTTAGTAGCACCCGACACAATCATCCACAGACCATGGACTTGTTTGTTTGGTTGCATAAATTAGATAGATGATTTAATTTGAATTTGGTTGTTTGGGGAATTTGATTGATGTGTGAATGGCGTGGGCCTTCACTAGACCGGGGATAAGGCTAGGCCTCGTCCCGTTTCTAGTATCGTGCCGTTATGCCGCCGAAATTTCCTAAAATATGTTAGCAAAATAAAAATATCATTTTATTTAAAGAATGAACTGAATAGAAATTCATATGTTGGAATAAAATGTTTTATTGTTAAAAATATATTTTTTAACATGAAGATGAATAAATAAATATTTATAAACAAATCGGCCGATTTGTTTATATACACTGATTTGACTGATATTGATTGGGTCGATAAATTTTACACATCGCCCAACTGCACAAATAAAATCTGTGTTTGATTGTTTGAAACCCCACACGGGTGTTGGGATGAAATTTGAAGTTCACTCATCCTGATTGATTAAATATGTCGATCAATTGATTGACAGGCTGTTATAAGCGTTAGATATCTATATTTGATGCTTATACAGTGTAATGCACTTTGGTTGATGGTTGATTATTTTCAATGCTATTATATACGTGTGATGTATGAAAATCCATATAATTAATATTATATGGTGATTGATTGGGCCTCATTCCAATTTAGAAAATAAAGAATAATATAATATAAAGGTTCATGTGTTGACAGTACTCATCCGTTGAGATTAGTCATGTGTTGAACGAAATATTTTAATAACAAAATTTACATCTTTATCAATATAATATAAAGGTCCATGTGTTGACAGTAGTCATCCGTTGAGATTAGTCATGGGTTGAACGAAATATTTTAATAACAAAATTTACATCTTTATCAATATAATATAAAGGTTCATTTGTTGACAGTACTCATCCGTTGAGATTAGTCATGTGTTGAACGAAATATTTTAATAACAAAATTTACATCTTTATCAATATAATATAAAGGTTCATGTGTTGACAGTACTCATCCGTTGAGATTAGTCATGTGTTGAACGAAATATTTTAATAACAAAATTTACATCTTTATCAATATAATATAAAGGTTCATGTGTTGACAGTACTCATCCGTTGAGATTAGTCATGTGTTGAACGAAATATTTTAATAACAAAATTTACATCTTTATCAATATAATATAAAGGTTCATGTGTTGACAGTACTCATCCGTTGAGATTAGTCATGTGTTGAACGAAATATTTTGATAATAATAAATATTCTGATAATAGGAATATTTGAAATAGAATATTTGAAAATAGAAATATATGAAGCCGTGTTGATTAGATTGACGCCATTTTGACGTGATCGATATTTATATCAATTTTATTCATTTTGAAATGAATTGAATATAAAACGATTTCGAAATGAATTGAATATAAAACGATTTCGAAATGAATTGAATATATAACGAATTTGAATTGAATCGAATAGAAAACGACTTTGGAATTGAATTGAAAACGAATTCAAATTGAATTTGAAACGAAGTGAAATGAATTCAAATTGAATTAAAATTTGAATTGAATAGAAATGAATTTTAAAACGAATTTATAAGAAAATTTTTAATTTTGATTTGAATTGAAATGGAAGTTGAAATGTTTTTGAAACGAATTCAAAACCATTTATAAAATTCGTTTTAAATAGAAATCGACGAAATATATATTATATATATATATATATATATATATATATATATATAATATAATGGCCTGAATAGAACGCGCCGCGCCGCGGCAGTTCGTAAATTTCGACCATTTATTTCAAACGAACATTATGGGAGATCCGACCGTCGGATTCTCCTAAAACCGGAACCGTTGGGTTCGTATCGAAAAGGGCTTTCTAACGAATATTTGAAATTCAAAATCTAACGGTTGGATTTGGAGATACGTCCAAATCAAATTGGAAAAAGGTCGCTGTAAGTGCAGTTCGATGGCCATTGATGTAAATCGACTGTACGGGCCTTGATAAAATTATTAAAAATAGTAATAATTTATGTAAAATCATAAGAAATGATTTGGGAAAAATTGGGGTGAAAAACTCCATATTTGAAAAGATAAAAATGGATTTTTATCGAAATGAACTAGTTTTGGAACTAAATTTAAAACCCAATTATTTTTAAATAAATAAATTAGATTTAAAAAGGGGTTTTAAATAATCAGAATTCCTAATATATTTGATTGGATTTGAAATGGGTTTATCGTGAACGGTGTTTTAAATAACACTAGTTCTATAACCCGATAATAAATAGAATGTGATTTGGGTTTGTCGGGAACTGTGTTTTAAATAACACCTAGTTCTTTAACCCGGTAAAAGGAATTTTAACGAATCTGCAATTAGATTGAAATGTGAATTTATAATCTAAATTATCAAATTTAGAAATGAGCGAGAATGGAATATCGCCAGTTTTTCTCCAAAGCGATAGTTAAATCTTAAATTAGATTTGAACGTGAAATGGTAATTAATTTTACTGATAACACCATGGTGTTAGATATGGAGTATCACCAGTTTTGCTTCATGGGATGAATAGGTTGGGATTGGGAAATAAAATAAATAATTACTTCGGTGTGGTTCGCTAATCTCGACTAGTTCAGAAGGCCATAATTTGGTTTGAAACGACATCAAAAGGATGATTAAAGGATAAATTTTAAAGAATTTATCTTGGATAAAATTAATGGGAACCTTTCCCTAAAAATGTGATTTTATGAATAAAAGAATATTCTGAATTGGAATGAGGCGTATGTTGAGTTTGTGTAACATTTGTTTTTAATATACGCGGGTTGTTCGGAAAGGCCGGGTTTATACCCATTCTGAATAACCGATTCGACGATAAGTCGAAGATGAAGACGGTGGTAGAAGACCGGAAGTCTTCACATCGTTTGGATAATTACTGACGATCCTGATTGGGCAGTACACCCAAGAGGATGGAAATAATTGGTGGTCGTCCGGACGTACTTGGAGATGGATGGATATGCGAGGAAAGTGCCTCCGGTTTCGTTCAGACCCAGAACGAACTTTTAAATGGATTGTGTGTCTGACATTGGATTTTATTCTGTGTTGATTGATTTCTGTTAAATATATATCTGTTTGGCGGCGGAGAATTCATTCTCTTGCATAACGCCCTTCTCTGAGACGTATGTGCTTAGAGGTTATATATCGATAGATATCAATCGCATGGCATGAATTGCCTGTGTGGCATACTGAGTTGCATGGATCAAGGCTTCTGTTGAAAAGCAAAGTCTTGTGGTTGATGATCAAAGCACGGCCTTTGTGGCATAGCTTTGTGTATAGCGTGAATTCGCGAGCCTCACACCTCGGTATGAGTTAAAAACGGGATAAGGACCCAAGGAGTGCATGACGTTTCTTTCTAGCTATGGTGGTGTCAGTGACTTACCAGCCCTGAAATTTACATACTTTTCACCTATGTGGTTGTTGGAATGCGAGGCGCCTCGATTAAAGGTCTGTAAGGACCGGGAAACGCGTGTTCAGGCATAATTAATCCTCTAACGTAAGTGAGGACCGACCTTGGAGGATCCAGGGCTGCCCAGAGTGCGTAGCCCTGAGACATTTGCTAGAGTGTCTCGAACGCGGAGAGGAGCTTGCCCCTTGCCTCGACTCATGACGGAATCCAATTTCCAATACGTGTATTGTGGTTTTAATTGTAGAACTAGTATGGCGACATGATATATGGTACCCATGCCGTCTATGATTTATATTTATGATTGAAATTGTTTTGACACTATACACTTATTATAGTATCAAATGATTTGTTTAAACGTACCAAGCATGTTTGGCTATTATAAGGGAAAACCCTATCCTCCGGATTGCGTTGCATTGTGTGATGGGACCTGGGTCTTATAATAGCTTCATTTTTCGAAAAAGCATTGCGCTATTTATTCTATGCACTGGTATTCTTTGGAGGAAACCCGTTCCGTGTTATATGGCGTGGTCCCTTGAATTACTCTCTTTTAAAATAAAGTTTTAAATAACTGTTTTAGTTCTCACACCAGTCACATGACTGACCTGGAGTTTATTGTTTTAACCTAAACTCTGGGTGCCCTCATTTTCCGCACGGGCAGCTAATAGTTTTGGTTTTGCAGATTTATGTTCACAGGATCCTGGTTTACAGCTGGAATGATATCCGGAAAGCTCTGTATCCGTATATCACCTTCAGTTGTGCTTTGTATTATTTTCCGCTGCTATGTAATTTATTGTAATCTCTGATATTTATTCGAATGTAATGTATTCATTTATACTCTGTATATTCTTGTATCTGATGGAATTTTTGTAATAACAATGAAATGTTCTTCCGTCTGCGTTCTATTGTGTGTTGTTCTCAAAGTATCCGCCCTTTCCTTAACGGGGAAGAAACGGGTTCTCACATCTGAGCTTTCTATCAAAATTTCACTTTTTAAGGGTTGTGCGATGATTTTAAAAATCGAATTTTTCAAAAATTTCAAATCCAAAGCTTATAAATAAATTTAATAATTTTACTGAGTTTGTTTTAAGTCAAATAAAATATAAAAACTAATTTTAAAATTATTATCAAATTTTATTTAGCAAAAATAACCAATTTATATTCACAAATTCCTTAAAATAGCTTAAATTAAATTTTAAAATTGGTTCTGAAAATACGGGTTATTACAACCTCCCTCACTTAAAACTTTTTCATCCTCAAGAAAGAACGGAGTTGAAAGTTGTTTAACTAACCAACTAAATTTTCATTTTTGCTTGAGTTCTTCAACTTTTCATTTTTTAAGAACTTTCAAATTTCTCTAAAATTTGGCTAACACCTCAAATTTATGAAAAATTTCACCGTAACCTCATTTGTACGGGTTGATCTGAAAAATTTATTAGGCTGTATTAGGCACCCAATAAATCATATATATCGCATACAAATCAATTGTACGCACCCATTATAATTTATATACTGTGCTCCCCCAATACCCATGTGCCGAAACTAAAACAAGAGAGACGTGGCATGTGTATTTTTTTTTGTCATCTCAAGATCTATGTAGGGTTTGTTATTAAATCCTGAATTTTGCCATTATAGGTTATTAAGTCCATAATCAGTCCTCAGTATAACCTGTAATTCAGTCATCGCCATACAAGCATCTCGCTCATAGGGTAATCCAAACCTCGTCATATAAGCACCAAATGCTTATATGGAATATGATATTCTATGCCATCTTCAGTAGTATGTTATGAGGTGTAGTTCATAATTTATTTGTTACTATCTTATGGCGTATGTTTAGATTTCACAAAGAACAACCATCACAATGCATCCAAATCACTCACAGTAGTTTAATAAATAATAAAATTGCGCAACCAACTCATTAAGGTGCACCTATTTGTCGGGCACGCAATTTATTTCTCTACTCAACGCTAAGCCATTAACCTGCTTAATAAATATACTCATATATATGTAGTTCTAATTAATTTTGCAATACAGTTTAATTTAACTCAATAGAATTAAATAAGAAGTGTGTTCGTATGTTCAATATCAAAAACTGGCGAAGGTTTCGTCTAATTTATTTAAATCAGACGTCATAAGCAATCCAACAGGAAATCAAACAATCCAACAAATTATCAATTGGTTAATTATCTTTCTAAACATATAACTTTTTATATGCTCAAAAATATATTTTGCAAGATCAGATTACATATAAAATCATAAATACGTTACTTATAAACATGCCACTCTCACTCATTCTAGGGCATTACAAACCCTATTTCTGATGAATTTCCCATTCTAAGATACTCCTGATCCTATCTCTAATGAGTATTCTTAAATAGAATGGTACTAATTTTATCTCTGATGAATTCTTTCATTCGGTTCTAATGTGTCTTGTTCTCAAGCTTTGTAAACCAAAGCTCTAATACCACCTATCATGATCCGAAATCACCCAATCTCCGAAGAGACGGAAAATGTGATGACCCTAAACCCCCATTCCACGGTGGCAAGGATTATCTTTGGAATATAACACATAATCAATAACAGCAGAACATAAATATATTACACCAGATAATGTACAATAAATTACACTGGAACAAATATAATCATCAGAGTTACACAGTATAACAGGATCACACTTAGTACAAAATACAGTTTCAGCTTTATATAAAATGTCTACAGCGAATTCAAACATAATATACATAACAAAAGCTGAACAACATAATAGAAGTGATAGAATCCATCTTCAGCTCCATAGCTATCCAGAAAGAGCCTGCTAAAACCTGAATACAAGGCTGTCCATGTAGAAAATAGGGCACCCGAGTTTGCAAGTGAAACAAACTACGAGTCAATCATGGGACTGGTATGAGAAATCTACTTAACTTATTTTATAATAAGGCCAATCACAGGACCACGCCGCTAACGCGGAACCAGTTTACTCCATTGGATTGCCAGTGCTTAAAACAAGTAAATCATTTAAACATCGCAATGCTTTTTACAAAAATGCAGCCATTATAAGATTCAGGTCCCATCACACAATGCAATGCAAACCAGAGGATAAATTTTTACCTTATAATGGCCAAAATATGCTTGATACGTATAAAATAAAAGCATTTGATATTATTACTAGTGTTTATATATTTCAAAAACAATTTCAATAATAAGTATCAATCGTAGACGACATAGTACCCCATACTACTATGTCGCCATACTAGTTCTACAATCAAAACCGCACGATGTCGTATTTGGAAGTTGGATTTCCATCATGAACCAAGGCAAGGGATCGTCCTTATCGCTTCGAGATGCTCTAGCCGGTGTCATAGGCAAGTACCCAGTCAAGCCTTTGGATCGTCAAGGCCTGTCCACAGCGAGTGGATTAAAATGCATGAACACTGCGTTTTTCCGCCTTATGGGGCGTAAAACTGGCCGGTATATCTACCAAACCATCCATCGGCTCTGCAGAGACAGAAATAACCGAGGCGCCTCGCTTTCTATCATCCACACTAGTAAAACATCAGGGCATGCAAAACCCTGGCACCACTCCTAGCTAGAAGGAAACACATGTCCTCCCTCGTTTCTTGTTCATACCGGGGTGTGAGGCTCGTGAATTAACGCTATACACAAAGTTAGCTATATTAAAGCCGTGCTTTGATCATCAACCACAAGACTCTGCTTTTCAACAAAAGCCTTGTTCACTGCATCTCAACGTGCCACTTTGTCAATTCACAACGTCAGACACGCATCTAATTACAAGTCCGTTATGGGTTTGAACGAAACTGGAGGCACCTTATTCCTCGTCCCATATGTCCAATACAGGAGAGAGGCCCTCGCACATACGAACGATCAACAAGTACGTCCGGATAACCACCACTGTAACCCTTTCAGGGCAGCAACTCCCATCAAAGGCATCAGTAGCCATCCATTCGATGTGAAGGTCATCGGTCTTGCACCGTCTTCATATCTTCAACTTCTCATCGTCGATCAATTATTTGAAATGAGAATTAACTCGGCCTTTTCAAATAATTCACGTGTACATAGAATTTAAATAAATTCTTTCTATGTTTAAATTATTTGACATCCATAATTCAGTTCATTACTGTAATTTTCATGTCAAACACATTCAACCATCAAATATACAATAAACCAAGTAAATTCGGTTTATTTCCATTTCATATCGTTTATAATATTTTTAAATGATTTATCACTATTTTTATTTATTTAAAAATAGCTCATTTATTTAAACGACGCTTCAGGCCATAACGCGACCATGGCGCTGTTTTTCTTCAGATTTGATTTACACATATCTAAAAATCTAACTATTAGATCTTTACAAATTTTATATCATTCGAAAGATCTTTTCAAAGCGGACCCAACAGTTCCAGTTTTGGGAAAATCCGATGGTCGGATCTCCCGGTATAATCGTTCAAAGTTACGATTTCAAAAACGCGAACTACAACGTCGTTATTTGTTTTATTTTAATATATATATATATATATATATATATATATATAAAATTCATTCTGGTGTTGTTTTTATTCAAATTTGAATTAAACATTTCGCACAATCTAACCGTTGGATCTTTACAAATTTTATATCGTTGGAAAGATGTTTTCAAAGCGGACCCAACGGTTCCAGTTTTGGGAAGATCCGATGGTCGGGTCTCCCGGTATAATCATTTAAAGTTTTGATTTCAAAACGCGAACTGCAGTGTTGTTATTCGTTTTATTTTAATATATATATATATATATATAATTCATTCTTCGATTTTCAAACCATTTTCACTTCATATACGGGTTAAAAATAGTATTTTTAACTCACACATATTTGTTTCAACACATGAATATTTTTAGCAACTTATCCATGCAATAAAAATGTTAACTTTATTGTTCAAACCATTTATTCAACCTATGAATATTTTTAACACTTCGTATAATTGATAAAAATAACGTTTTTATCGTTCAAAGAATTTATTCAACACGTGAATGTTTTTAACACTTCGTATATTTGATAAAAATGTGATTTTTTATCGTCTAAACAATTTAATTCAATCATGAATAAATTATCGACACATCAATATATTTCAACATATGAATGTAATTCAAACACATGAATATTTCAGAAAATTTCAGCAGCATAACGGTAGGGGGTTTAAGACCAGCACCGTCCCGAGTACGGCTCCTCGCATTACCTTAGGCATCGCGGCATTCCCTAAGGGGCTTATCCTAAGGACCTAATCATTTCGATCATTTTCATATCACATTGAATTTTTCCACAAACAATTCCAATTTTGTTTTAACCACAAACAACCATAATCAACCAAATTTCACACCAATCACAATCAAGTCGTCCATGTTTTGTGGACTGTAACAACCTGCAAATCCATACTATCTGAGTTGACTAATAACACCACACGTCCAACCCAAATTGCACAGAAATATGAATCATTATTAGAAAGAAGTTAGAGGATGAGAAATAGAAAGAAAGAAATATTAGAATAGAAGAAAACAAAGAAGACAAATCTCACAGCGGAACGAATAAAATATATTATATAACATAACTTTTGAAATACAATTCAGTAACTTTATATACATACCATCATCAGAGCACAACAGTTATTCCTAGAATAGTTATAAACACCTATTTCTAGATACCACATAGTACACAGCGGAAATATGATAGTCTATAGCTAACTGGTGAAGCCTCCTGCTTCAAACTCCTCCAAGTGAATCTGTAAAATCCCGACTACTTGACTGTCCGTACAAATTTGGGCACCCAAGAGTTTAGGGAAAACAAACAAAATAAACTCTAAGTCAGTCATAGGACTGGTGTGAGTAAACTCCAGCCATTTGTTTAACTTTCAAAATCCTTTCGAAAGAAAGGATAATAGTAAGACCAGCCCACACATAAACATGGATGGTTTTTACCTTACTATAACCCAAAACACTTTGATACGAAAATCCAGTGATATTATAGGAGCGTCTAAATCAAATAAATAACAATCTAGCGGAACGCTTGCATCTCACACTCCATACATAATATAAAATCAAAAACCGCATGGCGCTTATTGGAGATTGGATTTCCAACATGATAAGGTATGGAACCACCTTCCGATAGTATATATCTAAAGGGGAATACACTGGGTTCAACAAGAACATCTTGCAACCCGGCCCACACATGACCGACCACTCATTTCGCTTGAGTGTATCGAATGTATATCACCAACGGTTGGGATCAGCAGCTGTTTCCCGAAAAGGGACAACATCGATAGATTAAAGAAGTAAAAGGAATTTCTCTAGATAGGTGATTATACACCCTAATGGGAGCAACCCACATAGCCATCCTGCCTGCCCGATTTTTGTCATTCCCCGATTGTTGAGGCTTGAGGCTACGATTTCTTATCATTCATTGATAGCACAATCACTTTGAATGCCACATTTTCAGATCTGTTAATCACTAATTGATTTGCATAAATATATTCTGGATATTATGCTAAGAGAATAAATTCTCCACCACCATATATATCTATACAGACCAACATATGCGATCATTGGAAATACTCTGTCAGACATTCATCTATACACTTCGTTCCGGGATTAAACGAAACCGAAGGCATAATTTCTATTAATAGAAGAAGCCCTTGCACTTTACTCCATCTTCGATTATCTTCATATAATCTGATTCGCAACGCTACTACCAATACGGAGTGGTTCTCGGATAATAATCCAACCGGTCTCTCCATACTGACAACGATATTGGCTAACACTTCGATAGTCGGTTATTTAACTATTGAAGAAAAACAAACATCCATTCAAAGCGTCAAACAATCACTGGGCCCCTTAATTAATATTTTATTAATTACATCACTTCTACATTTCCTTATCAATATTTGTTAACCAAATATTTTCAACAATTATCTTGGTCTTTTTCGTTATTTGGAAAACATTTCCATATATCGCCTCCTTCTATTTTCTGTACGTAGAAAACATCTTAAATTTATATTGGAGAACATTCCACTTACTTATCTCTTTCACACCAGTTCATTTTAGACTTAGGAAATATTTATTATTATATTTCAAAATTCCACTTATTTTGGTTAAAACAAATGTTATGTAAAACATCGTTACAACAATCCAAAATACTGCATTCGACTAAATTTCTTTAAACATTTCTCTTCGAGACTGAATCTTTCCATTTATCAGCTAATAATGAAATAAGTCGAGTTAGGGTATAATTACCTCTCAAACCTTGACTGAAAACATCTTTAACTTCAAAACAAACAAGACCACTTATCTCAAATCAGCAACACCATGAAAACCACTTATTCATTTTTAAAACGTATATATATATCTTCCTATTAGCAGATTTTCGATTTCTTTTTTGTTTATAATATTCTATTTTAATTCGTTCCCTTATCGAATTCAATATATATTGATATATTGATTTTCTAGTTATCTAATTTTCTTAAAAATATTCTAACTCCATAAATTTTCAGAAAATTTCTCCATAACCTCCTTTGTACTGGTCAATAGTTCAAACCTCAACTCGCCTCTCTAGGCCCTTCCATTCAAAAAGAAAATCAAAAAGCCAAGTGGCTTGACGATTCGGCGCATAAAACCTCATATGGAATTTAAACATGTACCTTTTTGTTGGACACACAATTTACAATCTTCATACACTTCATTCTCATACCTGCTTAACGCATACCCAAATATTCCCATTTGGTTTCAACTCAATCCATTCGTCTTAATCCAATTCGCTAATTTATTTCCGAATTAGCTGTTTTGCCTATTTCACATCTTTGTTTGAACATAACATGTTCAAATATATATCAACTTGCTTATAAACAAATTGAATTCCATTTTCAATTCAAGTTGCATATTCGATTTCGAATATAAATTTACAAACCCAAATTACTTATTCAAAGCTCAATTTCAATTCAAAACTCCAATAACTAATTATTCTTCAAATTAGTTAATTCTACTCAATAATTAACAAAATCTAATTTTTGTTTCAAAAGTCATTTCATTACTCCACTTGAGTTCAGATATATTTTATAACTCAAATCTGGATTTTTCTAAATAAAAATTCTGATTTTATTTGCTTAAAATCCTTTAATTTATTTAAATAAACCGTTATGGTTTTTAAACGGTTATGGCGCTGTTTTTCTGGAAAATTGATTTCGACATAACTAAAAATCTATAAGACGAAATCCAGAATTTTCTTTTCCATTAGAAAACTATTATTCAACCGGTCCTGACGATTCTTGTTTCAAAGAATTCCGACTTAAATTGAGTTCTATATACTCGATTGAAGTTCGAATTGCCAATTTACGAACTACCACGCTGCGACGAGTTCGTTTTAATTATATATATATATATATATAAACATTAAACTTCGTTTATAATAAATTCAACTCCATTCTGATATATTTTTAATGTATATATCAAATCAGTTTCCCGATTCAACATAATATTTTTGATTATCTATAATTGTTGATTTTTCCTTACTCGGTAATAAATTTATTTATACTTCAATCTTCTATATTCAATTTCAATTTCTTTTATAAATAAATTATTTATAAACTTTGATATAATCGAATTTAAATTATAAAGCCATTGAATTCTTCTCAATTCAGCTTATATTCTAAATTCCGAAATATAATCAATCGTTTTATTTCAAAACACTTCCCAATTTACTTTTAAATTCCAATTTGAATTGGTTCAAATTATCCAAATGATAATTTATTTTACCAAATTTTTAACACTATTTATACATTCAACTTCCTTGTTTCATATATTTAAACAGGTTCCCTTTTCAAATTTCTATTTGAAACTCCATCCCTTTGATATTTCGAATTGCGGAATAAAAACCGTTGCTCCCAGTCGAATGATTTCAAATTATATTTTTAATTTTGTATTTCAATTTAAATATTCAAATTATCTCTTGATAATTAATTCATTATATTTACAAACACCATTTTATAAATTTCCTTGTTTTATATTTAAACATGTCCATTTCGAAATTTATTTAAAACTGAAATCTTATTTTGGAATATTTCCATTTATAATAACTTATATATATAACACCTAATTTATTTTCATATTCAATTTAACTTCTATTTAAATAAATTAGAATTAATAAAATTCAAATTAGAAATCCCTACGGATTTATTTTAGTTCAATTTATATTCTGAACATCAGAATAAATTCCATCGTTTATTTCTTTTAAACGATTTTCCCATTTCTATTTTTAAATTCACATTTTGAATTTAAATATCCAAATTATCCATTGATAAATTTTCCACTTTATATATAAACACTGTTTATAAATTCATTTCAATTCAATTCCCTGATTTATCCAATGAAAATCATTCCATTTCATTTAGAAACACTGTTTATAAATTTACTTAAATTTCCTATGTTATTTAATTTATAAACATCGTTTATAAATGCAATACTTGTTTTTATTTATTTTCACAACAAGTAAATATCTTTAGCCCATTCTAAATTCAAATTCTATTTTAGAAAAATAGAATTTTCCTTTTTAAATTTCAAAACCCTATTTACGATATTTCTATAGATTACCATTTAGGCCCAGTGATATTTCAAATATCCAAAATGCCAAATTATCAAATCACGGGTTTTTCTAACACATCATATAAGATAACATAAATTAAACCAAACAAATGATAATATTTTGGAGGAATCCAGTTGGATTCCTCCAACCTGTTTTCCTTCATCCACAGACGTTAGCCAACAGAAATAACACCCATCCTGCTTTGTGGCAGGATATCATGGTATAGAAGGTCATCCACTATCATAACGTGGGGGCGTATAGGGTCATCCGCTAATGATACTGCGGGCATCCGCTAATGATTCTGCGGGAATCTATCCAATCACCAACGTAACGACCTGGATTTTTGGCCATTGAAGTCTAAATATTTAGTTTGTTTTAAATGTTTTATTTGAATTTTTTAAGGATTTATAAGGAATTTATTTAATAAAACGATATTTAAACGTATAATTTATAATATAATTTAAAATGGGCTTAAAATGGCGTGGTAGTTTGAATACTAGATTTCAAATTTCAAATGAATGTACAGGATTCAAAATAAATCAGATTTTTGTGAAACAAGAAACGTTATGATCTATTTATTTATACTTTCCTAGCGAAAGAGAAAAATTGAGATTTCGTTTTATAAATTGTGAGTTACGTCCAAATCAAATTTTCAGAAAGTCGCTGTGGAATCATATATAAGCCATAACAGTTATTTAAATATATTTAAATATTGGTTACGAATTTGGACAAGATTCTTTTAAGGCATAGTTATAATTAATTTTTTAGAATTTTACTGTAATTTTTAATTAATTAAATACACAACTTTTTATTTGGTGTAATTTGCACCCTATATCAATATTTTGGGGTTTCATAATATAAGTTAAACTAACGGGGTTATTATATTTTTGGGATCGTGGTACCTCGCTGGACATGATCGTACTCTTATTTCTGTCCGCAACAGTTCGTAAATAACGAAATTCTGTATAATAGATACCATATAAACTTTAAAGACAAACACTTTCTAAACTCGTTATATTGATTTGATTAATTAACTCTTTGAACATAATCATAATATAGTTCTGCGGTTTAATCAATCTTCTTTTCTATTGGTTTGACTTTCTTATGGTTTTTGATTGCTTGATTTATTATCAACTCTTTAAAATTGTTAATAGGTTCATCCAACGGTATTAAACCCAAATAAATATAATCCTACCTTAATTCAACAGCTTGCAATCCACGTTTTAAAACAGTGTGCATGGTAAGTTCTGCAAACCATGCGTGTAAAGCAAATAACGCGTGCTCTCCCAACCATTTCTTTTCCGTGCTTACCATGCCAATATTTCCATGCCCCGCAAGGAGCTTCTTCTTTAAATACTGGGAGCATCACACTTGTCCTGAAATGAAAAATAAAACAACCCAATTACAGCGGAACCTAATTTCTTCCTCACTGAAAGAAAACCGCACCTTTCAAAAATTCCCATAAATTAAATACTTAACGAAATCAGTTGATTTCGAGTCCCTTGGGTTTGTTTCCGAGTTAGCTTCAATCTGATATGGATTTCTATTGGTTCGAACATACTGTAGGGGTCGACGCTGTTGTTAGCGCAAGCAAGGGAGTGGTTAAAGTCATGGCGTGGTGATACTGTAAGGTAGCGAGTGTATTTGTTTGGTATTAAACATAGAGAAGATGGAGCATGGAAAGATAGGCGAAGACATAGTGTTATTGGCAGGTAGAAGGGGATGTGAAGGAAGGAGGGACTGGAGGAGTGAAGTACGGTGTGGTTTGGGTTGAGAATTAATGGTTTGAAGAGGGGCGCGGTTCGCTATTGTAGCCACAGGAGTAACTGGAGAAATCGCAAGTAAAAGGAGCGTTTAGGATGGGGTAAATAATGGTGTAAGAGAAAATGTTGATGGTTGAAGTAGTGACGCACGTTAAAAAAGCAAATGACAGGAGGTTGATGTTTTGTGGGATCGGGATGAGGATGATGTTTCGATGGAGGAAGTTTGGTAGTGCAGGCAGCTGTAGAAACCTTGATCGGTGACTTAGGAAAACTAGTGGTGAACGTGATAGGTCAATGGGTGAAGCGTGGATTCCCTGATATCGAATTTGAGGAAGATTTTTAGCAGGATAAATTGTAATTAAACAGTAATTAAAAGGTTGGTTTTCTGGCTAACCGTGGCATCCCAGCGAGGAGCAGAAATAGTCAAAGTCGAGTCTCTTTTGGAGATGGTAAGTACCGTTCGAAGTTGAATGTCGGGTTTCTTCAAATGGAGCAGAACCAATAGCGTGATGTTAATCAAGGTACAAGCAGCCTAATTTTGAAATAATCATGATTAATCCATAATATTATAAGGTAATAAGTGAAATGGTGAATTAATTATATATTAATTTAATTTATAACTTATAATAAGTATAATTTTATCGTATATTAACAAAATCCGATGAAACAAAAGTCGTTGGGTTCGTAATTGCGAAGCTAACGCGTACGAACCGGAATGGAATGAAGCAAAGCTATTGGAATTTCATGGAAAAACCAAATGCCTATTTGACTTTAAAATGAAACCAAAGCAGAACCGTCAACTGCAAAACAAAGTGAGTAAACTCACTAACTCTGTCTCGTTTATATTTTTATATCAACGAGTTTTTAAATTTACTTATACTGTGTGATGGTTGATTGATTGATAAGATTGGCTGAAATAGTTGATATAGATATATCGTTGATCGATTATCAGTTCTGTTTACTATGATATCTCATATTGATGTGATTAACATCTGTGGATGCAGGGAAACAAGTTGGAGGGGCCCAACTGGGTTCCTCAACATTTATATATTATTGTTTTCATATATTTGTGTTATATAATGTGATATGTATTCTATGATTGATTTTGTTGTCACTGGCCCTATAAATTTTAGTATTAAAATACTATAAAATATTTTCGAATATGAGAAAAGGAGTTTGGGATTTAAAAAGAAATTTTATTTCCAAAAATAGAAATTTACTTTCAAATTGAAAGTAGAAATACGTTTAAATGAATAAAACATGAAGTTGTTTATAAATGAGTTTGTAACTTAAGCCACTTATTTATCATTGGATAAATTGAAAGATAAATTCAAATTTGAATTATATGAAAAGTGGAAATCGGTTTTTAAATAAATATTGGAAATGAGATTTAAACTTAGTAGATTATAAAGGAAATTAATTCCAAAATAGAAATTAGATTTCAAATGGAATGGAAATAGAAACATGTTTAAGTGAATCAAAACAAGAAGTTGTTTATAACGATGTTTATAAATTAAATAAAAAATATATCATAGAATAAAGTAAAATATAAATTCAAGTTGAATTTATATAAGCAAAGTGGTAATTGATGTTGATACCCGATATTTGAAGTGGGATTTGAATGCATTAGGGGTAAAAGAGATTTGAGTGGGAAAATTGGTTTCGAAAGAAACGATGGGTTATATTCCAAAGATTGGAAAATAAAATATTAATTGAGATAAATCTGATGAAATTTTAAATAGGAAATCGGCGATGTCAAATTTTACAAATGATTTATGTCACGGAAGAATATTTAAATTTTATTTAACATGAACCTATGAATTAATTTAAATACATTAAAAGGTCAATATTCAATTAATTCTATAGTTTGCAATAATATATATAAAAGGGATTTATAGAAATTAAATTGAGTTAATTTCAGAAGTTAAAGACCGTATTGCTTGTAAATACATTTAAAAGAGAACTTGAATTGTTTAAAATAAATAGAGTTTATAAATGAACAACGGAGGCGTGTGCGTCGCACATAGTACTTTATTTAAAACAACGATTATAGCGCTGTTGTTATGATATTTGCTTTGTAAATCTAAACAGCGATTATAGTGCTGTTGTTATAATATATGTTTTTGTAAATCTAAACAGCGATTATAATGCTGCTGTTATCACAAATGTTTTAACATCGATTTTAATATTGCTATTATAATAAAATCTAAATAGCGATGTAACGTTGTTGTTAAAAGTAATGTTTTATAAATAAAATATTTGGAAACAGCGATTATAACGCTACTGTTATAATCAGTGTTTTAAAGTAAAAGAAGTGTGTTCTTAGATTGAATCCGAGAGTCGCATAAGCGATGGTTTGTTTGAAATGGTGAGTTTTGACTATTTCGAAGTTAAGAATGTTGTTCAATTAAGGTTTGAGAGGCAATTATACCCCAACTTGTTTGACTTCATGATTGATGGAGAAATGGTTATGGTTCGATAGTGAAGATTGGTTAACATTCTGGTTAGTTAATAATTGGTTGATGTTTTAAGTTATAATAACGATGTTTATAACACCGCGTTAATTTAATGGAATTTGAAATGTTTTTCCCTATAAAATGAGAGATATTTTCTACGTATAGAAAATGAAATGAATTGGTCAATGAGGAATTAAGAAAAAGAATTTGGAAATATTTTTCATTATTAATGCGGCATATTTTCTGAGTATAGAAAATAAGGATTTGCTAATGCATATATATAGAAATGTTTTCTAAATGAGGAAAAGAGATTTTTTTCTCGAATAAAGAAATTACTTATTGGAAATGTTTTTCAAAGAATCAAAAGGGAAATCGAGCTAAAAAGGATACGAAAGATAGGGAAACAAGAATTTGAAATAATAATATAAACAAGAATTGATTCAAAGGGGCCCAGTGTTGTTTGATGCTTGATCGGTAGAATTTCCAATTGGAAATAGGATCGTTGATTGTATGGATGTTTCTTTGATAGTTAAATCACCGACTATCCAAGTTTTGATTTATTTTATACCTCATTTGTCAATATGGAGAGACCGGGATCAGATTTAATATCTGAAAACCACTCGTATTGGCATAAGCGTTACGAATCAACTTAGGTTGAAGAGATTATGAAGACGGAGAAAAATGCAAGGGCTGTTCTGTTAATTCAAACCTCAAGCCTCACAACCGCGGATTGACAAAAATTGGGCAGGCAGCATTAGGGGTGGGCGCGGTTCGGTTCGGTGCGGTTTGAAGCTCAAACCGCTTAAGCACCGCATCAAATGGTTGATTAAAAATACAAACCATTATACTAACCGTTCAAACGGTTCGGTTTCGGTTCGGTTTCAATGTAATACGGTCCGGTTTTGGTTCGGTTCGGTTTGAACCCGTATTAAATATAGAACAAGAAAATTACTTCCCTCAATAATCAATTTATGATTGTATGACGTTATGTCACCTGAACGTTAAAACACATAGCGTTTTCTTGAATTGATATAACTACAACATACGTTGAAAATAGAATATAAATCGTTAAATTAAAAGTTAGACAAGAATTTGTTAATTTTTTATCATAACATTGCTGGTGTACCTATGCGGTTCGGTTCGGTATAATATGGTTTGGTAAAAGTTCAAACCGCAACCGAACCGTATCATTGCGGGTCGGTTCGGTTTGGGCTGTTTGCTTTAGAGAGAGAATCTGGTGCGGTTTTCTGCACCGCTTTTGCGGTTCGGTCTGGGCGGTTTCCGCATTGTGGTGCGGTTTATGCCCACCCCTAGGCAGCATGGCTATGTGGGTCGCATTAGGATGTATAATCACCTATCTAGAGAAATTCCATTTACTTCTTTAATCTATCGATGCTGTCCCTTTCGGGAAACGGTTGCTGGTCCCAACCGTTGGTGATATACATTCGATATACTCAAGTGAAATGAGTGGTCAGTCATGTGTGGGCCGAGTTGCAAGAAGTTCTTGTTGAACCCAGTGTATTCGCCTCTAGAGATACACTATCGGCAGGTGGTCCCATACATTGTCATGTTGGAAATCCAATCCCCAATAAGCACCCTACGGTTTTTGATTTTATATTATATATGGAACGTGAGATGCAAGCGTTCCGCTAGATTCTATTTATTTGAATAGACATTATTATAATATCACTAGATTTGATATCAAGAATGTTTTGGGTTATCGTAAGGTGAAAACCATCCGTGTTTATGTGTGGATCGGTCTTACGATTATCTTTTCTTTCAAAAGGATTTTTGAAAGTTAAAAAAATGGTTGGAGTTTGCTCACACCAGTCCCATGACTGACCCAGAGTTTATGTTGTTTGTTTTCCCTAAACTCTTGGGTGCTCAAATTTGTATGGGCAGTCAAGTAGTCGGGATTTTACAGATTCACTTGGAGGAGATTGAAGCAGGAGGCTTCACCAGTTGGCTACAGACTATCATATTTTTCCGCTATGTATTATGTTCGTATCTGGAAACAGGTGTTCATAACTGTTCCAGAGATAACCGTTGTGCTCTGATGATGGTATATATATAAAGTTACTGATTTGTATGTCAAAGTTTATGTTATCTAAATATATTTTATTCGTTCCACTATGAGTTGCGATCTTCGTTTTC
This sequence comes from Allium sativum, assembly GCA_030737875.1. NCBI lineage: Eukaryota > Viridiplantae > Streptophyta > Magnoliopsida > Asparagales > Amaryllidaceae > Allium > Allium sativum. The sequence continues at coordinate 160,393,359 of CM060912.1, forward strand.
TTCTATTCTAATACTTCTTTCTTTCTATTTCTCATCCTCTAACTTCTTTCTAATAATGATTCACATTTCTGTGCAATTTGGGTTGGATGTGTGGTGTTATTAGTCGACTCAAAGAGTACTGAAATTCGGGTCATTACAGTTGGTATCAGATCTGAAGGTTGAGTGATAACCTTGGCTCTGTGGCGTGACTCAATAGAGACAGGGTTAGTAGTACCCTTGATTGAGTTTGGGTATATATATATGAGCGCGTATTTGTAGATTTGATATAAAATTGTTTTATATTGTGTTGACTGGTTTGTTGAGTGGTTTATGAATTCTGGTCAATACAGGATGCACAACTGTATCGATAGGTGTTTCTAAACTCTTGAACAAAGCAAATCGGTACAGTATTATTTTAAATGGGTAAATGATATAATATTTCCCAAAAATTATTTTGATATAAAAGGGATAATTTTTGGATTATTACATATGAATGTGTTGATTTTTATTACAATCAAATGAAGTAGATTTGGTGATTTAAAATTGAATATGATTTGTATATGGATAATATATACAAATAAGAAAATTTGAAATTGAATCCAAACCAGAATTTGAATTCGAATCCCGAGAGTTTGGAAATATTTTCTGAAGTGTTTTGAAATTAATCAAGAAATATTTTGAAAGGATTTGAATAAAAAAAATTGTTTTAAATGGATTTTGAAATTTTTAAAGCACTGTAATCACTTAGGTCACTAGAAAATAATTCAAATGATGATGGCCATATCATTTGTATTCATTTTTGAGTTTCTGAGTGATGGATTGCTACCATAATAGAATTATTTATGGAAATTGTTAAAGAAAAATAAAGTTGTTTTAGAAATTCAAATGTTTTGAATTGAGTTGATTATAAATATATGTATATAAATCTATATAATTTCAAACTAATTTGAAATAAAACCCGGGAATTTGAATTCTAAAATCAAAATTTAACTTATGAAGTGAAATAGAATGGAATGGTATAAATGAAATGAATTGAAATTTAACTTGAGTAAGGTTAAGTAAAAGTTGGATTGAACTAGTGATAATCTCAAATGAAGTTGAACATAGAGTAAAAGAGAAATGTTTGAGATTTGAATTAGAGACTGAAAATGAACTAATCAAGAAATTGATTAGTGAAATTAAAAGTCAAAAGTTAGATTGATTTAAAACCGGTTGGAAATCGATATATGAACGCTAAGCAGATATTGAACGGAAGCAAATGCAAGTGATATAATTATGCCCGACAAAAAGGTACTTGTATACAATATTACTTGGGTTTGATGGTTTTATGAGCCTAAGGGGCAAGCCACTTGGCTTTTTATTTTCTTTGGATTGGAGAAGGCCTAGAAAGGTGAGTTATGGTTGTACCGATTGAGCTGTGCAGAGTAGATGCTGCCGAAATTTTTCAGAATTTAAAGTGTTAGAAAATTTCCAGAATTTTTGAAAATTTTCGTTAGTAAGAATAAATTAATATTTTGATTGAAATAAATTGGTCCAGTTAAATTGAAGTTAACAAGTGAACAAAAAGGATTTTGGACCTAGTAATAGGGAATGTAGCATCTTTTCCTACCTTAGTAAGACATAGTGTTACTGGCAGGTAGAAGGAGATGTGAAGGAAGGAGGGACTGGAGGAGTGAAGTACAGTGCGGTTTGGATTGAGAATTAATGGTGTGAAGAGGGGAGCGGTTCGCTATTGCAACCATAGGAGTAACTGGAGAAATCACAAGTAAAAGGAGCGTTTAGGATGGGGTAAATAATGGTGTAAGAGCAAATGTTGATGGTTGAAGTAGTGACGCACGTTAAACAAGCAAATGACAGGAGGTTGATGTTTTGTATGATCGGGATGAGGATGACGTTGGATGGAGGAAGTTTGGTAGTGCAGGCAGCTGTAGAAACCTTGATCAATGACTTAGGAAAACTAGTGGTGAACATGATAGGTCAATTGGTGAAGCGTGGATTCCCCAATATCGGATTTGAGGAAGATTTTTAGCAGCTAAATTGTGATTAAACGGTAATTAAAAGGGTGGTTTTCCGGCTAACCGTGGCATCCCAGAGAGGAGCAGAAATAGTCAAATTCGAGTCTCTTTTGGAGATGATAGGCACTATTCGAAGTTGAATGTCAGGTTTCTTCAAATGGAGCAGAACCAATAGCGTGATGTTAATCAAGGTACAGGCAGCCTAATTTTGAAATAATCATGATTAATCCATAATATTATAAGGTAATTAGTGAAATGGTGAATTTAGTTTATATTAATTTAATTTATAACATATAATAAGTATAATTTTATGGTATATTAACAGAATCCGATGAAACAAGAGTCGTTGGGTTCGCAATTGCGAAGCTAACGCGTACGAACCGGAATGGAATGAAGCAAAGCTGTTGTAATTTCATGGAAAAACCAAACGCCTGTTTGATTTTAAAATGAAACCAAAGCAGAACCGTCAACCGCAAAACAAAGTGAGTAAACTCACTAACTCTGTCTCGTTTATATTTTTATATAAACGAGTTTTCAAATTTATTTATACTGTGTGATGGTTGATTGGTTGAAATAGTTGATATAGATATATCGTGGATCGATTATCAGTTCTGTTTACTATGATATCTCATATTGATGTGATTAACATCTGTGGATGCAGGGAAACAGGTTGGAGGGGCCCAACTGGGTTCCTCAACATTTATATATTATTGTTTTCATATATTTGCGTTATATAATGTGATATGCATTCTATGATTGATTTTGTTGTCACTGGCCCTATAAATTTTAGTATTTAAATACTATAAAATATTTTCGAATATGAGAAAAGGAGTTTGGGATTTAAAGAGAAAATTTATTTCCAAAAATAGAAATTTACTTTCAAATTGAAAGTAGAAATACGTTTAAATGAATAAAACATGAAGTTGTTTATAAATGAGTTTGTAACTTAAGTGAATTATTTATCATTGGATAAATTGAAAGATAAATCCAAATTTGAATTATATGGAAAGTGGAAATTGGTTTTTAAATAAATATTGGAAATGAGATTCAAACTTAGTATATTATAAAGGAAATTAATTCCAAAATAGAAATTAGGTATCAAATGGAATGGAAATAGAAATCTGTTTAAGTGAATCAAAACAAGAAGTTGTTTATAACGATGTTTATAAATTAAATAAAAAATATATCATAGAATTAAGTAAAATATAAATTCAAGTTGAATTTATATAAGCAAAGTGGTAATTGGTGTTGATACCCAATATTTGAAGTGGGATTTGAATGCATTAGGGGTAAAAGAGATTTGAGTGGGAAAATTGGTTTCGAAAGAAACGATGGGTTATACTCCAAAGATTGGAAAATAAAAAATTAATTGAGATAAATCAGATGAAATTTTAAATAGGAATTCGGCAATGTCGAATTTTACAAATGATTTATGTCCCGGAAGAATATTTAAATTTTATTTAACATGAACCTATGAATTAATTTAAATACATTAAAAGGTCAATATTCAATTAATTCTATAGTTTGCAATAATATATATATATATATAAAAGGGATTTCTAGAAATCAAACTGAGTTAATTTCAGAAGTTAAAGAACGTATAGCTTGTAAATACATTTAAAAGAGAACTTGAATTGTTTAAAATAAACAGAGTTTATAAATGAACAACGAAGGCATGTGCGTCGCATACGGTACTTTATTTAAAACAGCGATTATAGCGCTGTTGTTATGATATTTGTTTTGTAAACCTAAATAGTGATTATAGTGCTGTTGTTATAATATATGTTTTTGTAAATCTAAACAGCGAATAATGCTGCTGTTATCACAAATGTTTTAACAGCGATTTTAGTATTGCTATTATAATAAAAGCTAAACAGCGATGTAACGCTGTTGTTAAAAGCAATGTTTTATGAATCAAATATTTGGAAACAACGATTATAACGCTACTGTTATAATCAGTGTTTTAAAGTAAAAGAAGTGTGTTCTTAAATTGAATCCGAGAGTCGCGTAAGCGATGGTTTATTTGGAATGGTGAGTTTTGACTATTTCGAAGTTTAGAATGTTGTTCAATTAAGGTCTGAGAGGTAATTATACCCCAACTTGATTGACTTCATGATTGATGGAGAAATGGTTAAGGTTTGATAGTGAAGATTGGTTAACATTTTGGTTAGTTAATAATTGGTTAATGTTTTAAGTTATAATAACGATGTTTATATCATCGCGTTAATTTAAAGGAATTTGAAATGTTTTTCCCAATAAAATGAGAGATATTTTCTACGTATAGAAAATGAAATGAATTGGTCAATGAGGAATTAAGAAAGAGAACTTGGAAATATTTTCCAATATTAATGCGTCATATTTTCTGAATATAGAAAATAAGGATTTGCTAATATATATATATATATATATATATATATATATATATATATATATATAAATGTTTTCTAAATGGGGAAAAGAGATTTTTTCTCGAATAAAGAAATTACTTATTGGAAATGTTTTCAAAGAATCGAAAGGGAAATCGAGCTAAAAAGGATACGAAAGATAGGGAAACAGGAATTTGAAATAATAATATAATCAGGAATTGATTCAAAGGGGCCCAGTGTTGTTTGATGCTTGATCGGTAGAATTTCCAACTGGAAATAGGACCGTTGATTGTATGGATGTTTCTTTGATAGTTAAATCACCAACTATCAAAGTTTTGATTTATTTTATACCTCCGTTGTCAATATGGAGAGACCGAGATCAGATTTAATATCTGAAAACCACTCCGTATTGGCATAATCGTTACGAATCAACTTAGGTTGAAGAGATTATGAAGACGGAGAAAAATGCAAGGGCTGTTCTATTAATTCAAACCTCAAGCCTCACAACCAGGAATTGACAAAAATCGGGCAGGCATCATAGCTATGTGGGTCGCTCCCATTAGGATGTATAATCATCTATCTAGAGAAATTCCATTTACTTCTTTAATATATCGATGCTGTCCCTTTCGGGAAACGGTTGCTGATCCCAACCGTTGGTGATATACATTCGATACACTCAAGCGAAATGAGTGGTCGGTCATGTGTGGGACGGGTTGCAAGAAGTTCTTGTTGAACCCAGTGTATTCGCCTCTAGAGATACACTATCGGCAGGTGGTCCCATACCTTGTCATGTTGGAAATCCAATCCCCAATAAGAGCCCTACGGTTTTTGATTTTATATTATATATGGAACGTGAGATGTAAGCGTTCCGCTAGATTCTATTTATTTGATGTAGACATTATTATAATATCACTAGATTTGATATCAAAAATGTTTTGGGTAATCGTAAGGTAAAAACCATCCGTGTTTATGTGTGGATCGGTCCTACGATTATCTTTTCTTTCAAAAGGATTTTTGAAAGTTAAAAAAATGGTTGGAGTTTACTCACACCAGTCCCATGACAGACCCAGAGTTTATTTTGTTTGTTTTCCCTAAACTCTTGGGCGCCCAAATTTGTATGGGCAGTCAAGTAGTCGAGATTTCACAGATTCACTTGGAGGAGATTGAAGCAGGAGGCTTCACCAGTTAGCTATAGACTATCATATTTTTATACTGTGTATTATGTTCGTATCTGGAAACCGGTGTTCATAACTGTTCCAGAGATAACCGTTGTGCTCTGATGATGGTATGTATATAAAGTTACTGATTTGTATTTCAAAGTTAATGTTATCCAAATATATTTTATTCGTTCCGCTGTGAGTTGTGATCTTCGTTTTCTTCTATTCTAATACTTCTTTCTTTCTATTTCTCATCCTCTAACTTCTTTCTAATAATGATTCGTATTTCTGTGCAATTTGGGTTGGACGTGTGGTGTTATTAGTCGACTCAAAGAGTACTGAAATTCGGGTCGTTACAACCAATATATATATAATAACCACAAACACCAATCCTAAATAACTAATATATATTTTAAATAGCCACAATAAATTTTCAATGCAAGCAAACAATCAATGAACAATTATTTTAATGAATAAAATAAATTCTAAATAAAAATATAAGTGAGATTTACTCACTTGATTTTTAATCGCAGCTCGGTCTAAATTTTAAATTAAACCGAACGTTGTTCGATTTAATTTAAAGTCCACTATTAATCCCTAAAAATCCCAAACCAATTCCAGATTGTTGCCCACGTCCTTACGAGCTTAAGGAAATTGACATCATTTGGATCTATTTTTATATGAGTATAAAATTGATTTTATAAGCAATTGGCATATTTTAAAAGTACCAAAATACTAATTTAACCATTTAAACAAATTACCTTATTATATAATCATGTACTAGCTCAACCCAGACCCATCATCATTCCTGCTCCTCGATGCCGCTTCAATACTTCCATCCTAAATCTTCAAATTCCATGTTCTCCCTTCTTTCCTTCATACTGACATTATCGAACCTATTTGACCCTCTCATCTCCTTCCTTTTCTCACAAAAAAACGACAGTAGGACTTCTCCAACTCTCGCCTAAACAACCATGTAAAATGAACAGCTACAGGAAAGATTTTGAACCTTATTAGTCATAATTACCTAATAAATTAATTAACCTAAATCATGCTTACCCCTTCTAATATATTTTTTTTTCTAAGCTTACAGGAAGGAAAAAAAATGTCGAACCTGCTTTAAAAAAATCTGTGCTCCAACAACCCAGTTCGACAATGACGTTAAAAACCCTCTTCTCCAAAAATCGAAAAGCCTGGACTTGTATTCGGGTTCTAACATCGAATAGTGACACTGCACAAAACTTCGCACCACTTAGAACATCATACCGTCGCACTTCAATATACCCTCAGACCTGCTTCTCTGACCTCCCTACTTGCCATCGCACCATTTTATTTTCCCAGTTCAACCTCTCTCAGCCTACATCGTGCTCCTTTCTCAAATCGATGCCTTAAATTGACTATTTGAACTCAAGATTCAACGGAAATCATCGCACCCTCAATTTAAGGAATAAAAGTGAAGATAGAAGTCACCCGAGTCCCACGAACTAGGAAATCTTTAATTTCCTGAATACATTGATTATTTATAAATTTTCGAAGAAAGAAAGAGAGGTGCAAATGAGTATTTTTTCCTAAGAACGATTTTTGAAGAGGAGAATGAAAGAGGCGCATCTCGTTATCAGTAGAAGTGGAAGGGAAAATATCGGCCATTTTATTATAAAGCTTAAGGATTTCGTTCAGGAGAATGAGATGTAAAGAGGAACAAAAGGAATGGTATCGCGATTATATAGAATGAAGAATACTTCAGCATGAAGAAATTTAATCTGTGCATGGTACATAGAAATTAATTTCGATTTGATTTGTATTAAATACGATTAGACATAAAGGGATTTTTATTCTTTTTAAATGGATATCGATTTGATTTCGATCCTATCCACTAAAAATATATCTGGGTCTATTACTCGACATCCTGAACCGCTATTTTAACCTACCGACCAACGTTTCAACATAATTACGCTATTCTGAACTCAACAGAATAGACTATAAAATTTAATTCAAACGTATATAATAAATAACCATATTAAAGTAATATAAAATAATTTAAACTCGAAAACCACAAATTCTTTGATAATAAATTATTCTTTATTATCGTATATATCAAATAAAATTCCTACTTATCATCTGAATCATTTTGACTTAGTTTTTAACTTCGATTTCAATTATATTTCGAATTACAATAATTTGATATATTCTAAATTAAATTATATTCGATTATTAAATCGATAATTCAATATAAAAATTAATTTATATTATCAACTATATATTTAAAAACATTTTAAGTATTTAAAATTAATCAACCAAAAATCCGGGTCGTTACATTCTTCCCCCCTAAAAAGAATTTCGTCCGCGAAATTACCAAGGTAGGAAAAATGGTACAAACCCATTAACTTTCAAAATCCACTTATGCTGAACTCAACTCTTCATATTTCAACAACTTTAATTCTACCAAATCTTTCGGTTTCCATTTACATGACACATCATATATGCTCACATTCATTTAATTTGAATGATTTAAAATCAATACATTCATATCCAAATCATATTCCATTTATATTCATTCAAATTGTATTTGATCAATTGATTCACTTCAATCCATTTAACTTGCTTAAGTTAATTTAAATTTCAGAATTCAAATTCCCGGGTTGTCATTTCAAATCTTTTGAAATCCCATAAATATATACATATATATATTTATTTCCATTTCAAATTCAAAACATTTGAATTTTCCAACTAAATTGTTTCTTTCAAACAAATTTTCTTTAAAAACTTTTCTAAGGTAGCAATCCATCACTTAGAAACTCGAAAATGAACACTGATGACGCTACAGTCATCATCAGAATTATTTTCCATCCACTGAAGTGAGTTCAGTGCTTTATCACTTTTAGAATCCATTCAAAAAGATTTTTATTCAAATCCTTTCAAAACAAAGCTATGTTGTGCTAATATACTTCAGAAAATATTTTCAAACTTCCTAGGATTTAAATTCCAAATTCTGGTTGGAATTCAATTTTTATTCATCTCATTTGTATATTTCATTCATATACAAATTTTATTTGGTTATATGTAACCATTCCAATTTTTATAATCTAATTTGATTATAATATTAACATCCAACACATCTATATATTATAATAATTTTAGAAAATTATTATTATTCTATCAAAAATAGATTTTTGGGTAAAATTATTTCATTTACCCACATTAAAACAATACCGTGTCGAAATTTTCTGTTCAAGTATTTACAAACTCTTATCGACGTCGTGGCGTCCCATGATTCATTCAGAATTCATAAACCACTCAACAGACTAGCCAACACAATATAAAACAAATTTTTATATCAATTAACAAATACGCGCTATCATATATATACGCTCAACTCATTCTAGGGTACTACTGACACTATCTTTAATGAGCACAAGCCCACCTAAGCCTAGGTATTCGCTCAACCTATGCTCTGATACCAGTTGTAACGGCCCGCAAATCCATACTATCTGAGTTGACTAATAACACCACACGTCCAACCCAAATTGCATAGAAATATGAATCATTATTAGAAAGAAGTTAGTGGATGAGAAATAGAAAGAAAGAAATATTAGAACAGAAGAAAACAAAGAAGACAAATCTCACAGTGGAACGAATAAAATATATTATATAATATAACTTTTAAAATACAATTCGGTAACTTTATATACATACCATCATCAGAAAACAACAGTTATTCCTTGAACAGTTATAAACACATATTTCCAGATCCCATAGAGTACACCGCGGAAATATGATAGTCTATAGTTAACTGGTGAAGCCTCCTGCTTCAAACTCCTCCAAGTGAATCTGTAAAATCCTGACTACTTGACTGCCCATACAAATTTGGGCACCCAAGAGTTTAGGGAAAAAAAGAAAAAATAAACTCTGAGTCAGTCATGGGACTGGTGCGAGTAAACTCCAACCATTTGTTTAACTTTCAAAATCCTTTCGAAAGAAAGGATGATAGTAAGACCAACCCACACATAAACATGGATGGTTTTTACCTTACTATAACCCAAAACACTTTGACATGAAAATCCAGTGATATTATAGTAGTGTCTAAATCAAATAAATAACAAACTAGCAGAACGCTTGCATCTCACGCTCCATACATAATATAAAATCAAAAACCGCATGGCGCTTATTAGAGATTGGATTACCAACATGACAAGGTCTGGAACCACCTTCCGATAGTGTATCTCTAGAGGGGAATACACAGGGTTCAACAAGAACATCTTGCAACTCGACCCACACATGACCGACCACTCATTTCGCTTGAGTGTATCGAATGTATATCACCAACGGTTGGGATCAGCAACCGTTTCTCGAAAAGGGACAACATCGATAGATTAAAGAAGTAAAAGGAATTTCTCTAGATAGGTGATTATACACCCTAATGGGAGCGACCCACATAGCCATGATGCCTGCCTGATTTTTGTCATTCCCCGGTTGTTGAGGCCTAAGGCTACGATTTCTTATCATTCATTGATAGCACAATCACTTTGAATGCCACATTGTCAGATCCATTAATCACTAACTGATTTTCACAAATATATTCTGGATATTATGCTAAGAGAATAAATTCTCCGGCACCATATATATCTATACAGACCAACATATGCGATCATTGGAAATACTCTGTCAGATATTCATCCATACACTTCGTTCCGGGATTGAACGAAACCAAAGGCACATTTTCTATTAATAGAAAAAGCCCTTGCACTTTACTCCTTCTTCGATTATCTTCATATAATCCGATTCGCAACGCTACTGCCAATACGGAGTGGTTCTCGGATAATAATCCAACCGGTCTCTCCATATTGACAACGAAATTGGCAAACACTTCGATAGTCGGTTATTTAACTATCGAAGAAAAACAAACATCCATTCAAAGCATCAAACAATCACTGGGCCCCTTAATTAATATTTTATTAATTATATCACTTCTACATTTCCTTGTCAATATTTGTTAACCAAATATTTGCAACAATTATCTTGGTCTTTTTCGTTATTTGGAAAACATTTCCATATATCGCCTCCTTCTATTTTCTATACGTAGAAAAAAATCTTTTATTTATAATTAGAGAACATTCCACTTACCTATCTCTTTCACACCAGTTCATTTTAGACTTAGGAAATGTTTATTATTGTATTTCAAAATTCCATTTATTTTGGATCAAAACAAATGTTATGTAAAACATCATTACAACAACCCAAAATACTGCATTCGACTAAATTTCTTTAAACATTTCTCTTCAAGACTGAATCTTGCCATTTATCAGCTAATAATGAAATCAGTCGAGTTGGGGTATAATTACCTCTCAAACCTTGACTGAAAACTTCTTTAACTTCAAAACAAACAAGACCACTTATCTAAAATCATCAACACCATAGAAACCACTTATTCATTTTTAAAACGTGTATATATATATATATATATATATATTTCTCTTACCAGATTTTCGATTTCCTTTTTGTTTATAATATTCTATTTTAATTCGTTTCCTTATTGAATTCAATATATATTGATATATTGATTTTCTAGTTATCTAATTTTCTTAAAAATATTCTAACTCCTTAAATTTTCGGAAAATTTCGCCATAACCTCCTATGTACCGGTCAATAGTTCAAACCTCAACTCGCCTCTCTAGGACCTTCCATTCAAAAAGAAAATCAAAAAGCCAAGTGGCTTGCCGATTTCGCGCATAAAACCTCATATGGAATTTAAACATGTACCTTTTTGTTGGACACACAATTTATAATCTTCATACACTTCATTCTTTTGCCTGCTTAACTCTTATCCAAATATTCCCATTAGGTTTCAACTCAATCCATTCGTCTTAATCCAATTCGCTAATTTATTTCCTAATTATCTATTTTGCCTATTTCACTTCTTTGTTTGAACATAACATGTTCAAATATATATCAACTTGCATATAAACAAATTGAATTCCATTTTCAATTCAAGTTTCATATTCGATTTTGAATGTAAATTTACAAACCCAAATTACTTATCCAAAGCTCAATTTCAATTCAAAACTCCAATAACTAATGATTCTTCAAATTAGTTAATTCTATTCAATAATTAACAAAATCTGATTTTTGTTTCAAAAGTCATTTCATTACTCCACTTGAGTTCAGATATATTTTATAACTCAAATCTGGATTTTTCTAAATAGAAATTCTGATTTTATTTGCTTAAAATCCTTTAATTTATTTAAATAAACCGTTATGGTTTTTAAACGGTTATGGCGTTGTTTTTCTGGAAAATTGATTTTGACATAACTAAAAATCTATAAGACGAAATCCAGATTTTTCTTTTCCATTAGAAAACTATTATTCAACCGGTCCTGACGATTCTTGTTTCAAAGAATTCCGACTTAAATTGAGTTCTATATACTCGATTGAAGTTCAAATTGCCAATTTACGAACTACCGCACTGCGGCGAGTTCGTTTTAATTATATACATATAAACGTTAAACTTCGTTTATAATAAATTCAACTCCATTTAGACATATTTTTAATATATATATATGTCAAATCAGTTTCCCAATTCAACAAAATATTTTCGATTATCTATAATTGTCGATTTTTCCTTACTCGGTAATAAATTTATTTATACTTCGATCTTCTATATTCAATTTCAATTTCTTTTATAAATAAATTATTTATAAAATTCGATATAATCGAATTTCAATTATAAACCCATTGAATTCTTCTCAATTCAGCTTATATTCCGAATTCTGAAAAATAATCAATCGTTTTATTTCAAAACACTTCCCAATTTACTTTTAAATTCCTGCTTGAATTTAAATGGTTCAAATTATCCAAATGATAATTTATTTTAACAAATTTATAACACTATTTATACATTCAACTTCCTTGTTTCATATATTTAAACAAGTTCCCTTTTCAAATTTCTATTTGAAACTCCATCCCTTTGATATTCCGAATTGCGGAATAAAAACCGTTGTTCCCTTTCGAATAATTTCAAATTATATTTTTGAATTCATATTTGTATTTAAATATTCAAATTATCTCTTGATAATTAATTCATTATATTTATAAACACCATTTTATAAATTTCCTTGTTTTATATTTAAACACGTCTATTTCAAAATTTATTTAAAACCGAAATCTTATTTTGGAATATTTCCATTTATTATAACTTATATATATAACACCCAATTTATTTTCATATTCAATTTTACTTCTATTTAAATATATTCAAATTAATCGAATTCAAATCATAAATCCCTACGGATTTATTTTAGTTCAATTTATATTCTGAACATCAAAATAAATTCCATCGTTTATTTCTTTTAAATGATTTTCCCATTTCTATTTTTAAATTCACATTTTGAATTTAAATATCCAAATTATCCAATGATAATTTTTCCACTTTATTTATAAACACTGTTTATAAATTCATTTCAATTCAATTCCCTGATTTATCCAATGAAAATCATTCCATTTCATTTAGAAACACCGTTTATAAATTTACTTAAATTTCCTGTGTTATTTAATTTATAAACATCGTTTATAAATGCAATACTTGTTTTTATTTATTTTCACAACAAGTAAATATCTTTAGCCCATTCTAAATTCAAATTCTATTTTAGAAAAATAGAATTTTCCTTTTTAAATTTCAATACCCTATTTACGATATTTCTATAGATTACCATTTAGGCCCAATGATATTTCAAACATCCAAAATACCAAATTATCAAATCACTGGTTTTTCTAACACATCATATAAGATAACATATATTAAACCAAACAAATGATAATATTTTTTAGGAATCCAGTTGGATTCCTCCAACCTGTTTTCCTGCATCCACAGACGTTAGCCAACAAAAATAACACCCATCCTGCTTCGTGGCAGGATATCGCGGTATAGAAGGTCATCCACTATCATAGCGTGGGGCGTATAGGGTCATCCGCTAATGATACTGCGGGCATCCGCTAATGATACTGCGGGAATCTATCCAATCACCAATATATATATATATATATATATATATATATAATAACCACAAACACCAATCCTAAATAACTAATATATATTTTTAATAGCCACAATAAATTTTCAATCCAAGCAAACAATCAACGAACAATTATTTTAACGAATAAAATAAATTCTAAATAAAAATATAAGTGAGATTTACTCACTTGATTTTTAATCGTAGCTCGGTCCAAATTTTAAATTAAACCGAACGTTGTTCGATTTAATTTAAAGTCCATTATCGATCCCTAACAATCCCAAACCAATTCCAGATTGTTGCCCACGTCCTTACGTGTAACACCCCACCTCCGCCAATGCCACTCTTGCAAGGGCACTGGCTTTGGAGGGGCGTTGAACAAGGTAAACATGCATGCAGACATCACAATACAGAACATATAAGTAAAAACAGAGTAAATAAAGCAGTGGATAAAACTAGTATTTCAAAACCATAGTCAAGTTACATCAAAGTACTGAGTCATTATTTTCCACCAAACAAAGTCTAGAAAAACATAAACTGAAAACTGGAAATAACATAAAGTAAACTATCCCCAAAGTAGAATAAGGCCATAGCATGCTCAAGTCCAAACCGTACATGAGCTATCCAGAAAAGCAGCTAAAGATCCAAGCTAGGTACTAGTGTTCCCACCCTGTAAACCTGGGGGGGGGGGGGGGGGACGGAAGAAAAGAGGCGAAAGAAAACGGGCAGTCAAAAAGACTGGTAAGTCCTATCTACTATTAGTATAAAAACTAATAAAGTTAACTGAACATGTAAACAGAGAGGAGATGCACGGTGATACTGGCATGGTGAAAAGTTAACAAGATAGATCAAGTTTGGCATCGCATATACAAGGTTAAGTTGCACCAGGTGTGTACTAGTATTCCAATCCATGTCAATTATAAACAAGAAATGATCCCTTAGCCCAATGTTGGCCTAAACCCATGAGATGACCTAAATCAAGGTCCAACTACTCGGTCTAGTCGACCGGCTCCCTATAAGCCTAACTCGTCGTGTATCGGTGTCATACGGCTTAATCGTGGAATGTAGTTAACTGTGCTAGGTCCACCCCAGGGTGTATCCAACCCTAAGGTGTAAACCATAGACACAATTCAAGCACGCACAGTCTAAACCTACTGGTGCCCATGTTCAACTCCGGAATTAATATCCACGACCATGGTCCGCCTGAACAACCGGTGCACCTTTCAGCCGTCTCTTTTGGCCTCTTACAACCAGTTCAGTAATCGTGCCCCACCCTAGCCTAGTCCAGGGTACCCATGATACTTCCAAGTTGGTTACTGCTGAAAGGACCACGTAACTAGGATTTCAAGTGGGTTAAGTGTGGTTAACCCTATCCTAACCATGTATTGAGTTGGTTAAGTGTATTCAAGCAGTTCATGACTTAACCCTATCAATACATCGGGTTTAATTGGTTAAGTATATTCAAGTAATCCATGACTTAACCCTACCAATCCATCGTGTTTAATTGGTTAAGTATATTCAAGTAGTCCATGACTTAACCCTATCATGTGGCATTAATTAATTTAATGCACCCAACCTCTCACATTAGACCTTGTTGTGGTTACTAGTTAAGCCGGGCGGGTCCGGGTAGCTTTACACCACAACCTAGTCTAACCTCGGGTTTAAGCACAACATGACCAACTACTCACATTGGGTCCTATTGTTTGTAGCCACTAGTTAAGCCGGTCGGTTCCGGGTAGATTTATGCTACAAACTCAACCCAACCTCGAGTTGGCCATTCTCATGTTTTCTAGAAGTCATGTCCAAATTCATGTTTACAAACATAATCACAAGTCAATGTTCATGTCATATTTTAAAATCATGTTTCATGTCATTAATACTACCCAAACCCAACGCATTCCCCTCGCATGTACGCTTCGCATAACATAACATAGATCAAAAGAGGGAACTTAGCAAAACATGACAAAAAGGGCATAAGGTAATAAGGTTGGCCACAAGTTAAACATGGTGGCATAAGAGGCATAAATATGTTTATAAGCTTGCATATTACATCATGGGCCTCAAAACATGCATAATATCAAATCTAAGCAAATAGGTGAAACATGATCATAAATGACATAGGATGATAGCTAGTGATTCGCATATAACATCACATGCAAGATAACATAAGGTTTATGAGAGTTTCCATGTTGCTTTATGCAACATTTCAAATCAAAGGTCATAGCTTTCTATGCACAAAGTCAAGGTGATAGCTTTACAAACATGCATAGGATAAATCTATGCATAACATGGTAGAATCAAAGCTCAAATCATACTTAGGCCCAAACTCAAACTTGCAACATGTCATATTTAACTTCATAGTTAGAATCTAAGAGTAGTATAGGGCTTAAAATGCTATGAAGACTAGAATTAATATAAAATAAGATTGTGACGAATCCACACTAGCAAATCCGCAACCAAAGACGATAAACTCCACTTCAAGACTTGAGAACAAGAAGGAATAACCCCAAAGACAAAGAAAGATGGCTCTTTTACTTAAGAAAGATGGCTCCTTTATGACATGGATTGATTTGAGACACTCATGCTCTCATGAAGAAGGTGGAGGCCATGATTAGCGAACATTTGGGCAGCATTTAGTTGTAGGAATGATTAATGAGGGTTTAGGCTAGGTCTAGGGGTCTTTTTATAGAGATTAGGGGTAGTTTAGACCATAGGATTAACCCTAAATCGAATCTGAGCCATCAACTCCCGTCAGAAACTTCCAGAACAAGACCCAACCTGTCAAAATGGTGCACCAGGAAAATTGGTCCGACAGGGGGGGTCGACCCCTGGGTCGACATGGGTGTCGACCCCTGGGTCGACATGGGTGTCGACCCATTGGGGGGGTCGACACTGGTGTCGACCCCTGTGTCGACCCTACCTGGGGCGGGAAAATTCCCGCCCATTCTGCCTTGATTGTAATTCGAATCTGAATTCGAATTTGAACTGTTTTCGGGCTTGGAATTTTCTGAAAACTTCATTGGGCCATAACTTGGTCATACGGACTCCGTTTTTCGAAAACTCGGACTCTATTTCGCGTATTTTTCCGAGACGAACGCAATGGCACAACTCGTTTCCCTTGATTCAGATTTTAGAATTTAATTATTCCTTGATTTACATTATAATATGTTATTAAAAATACGGGTTGTTACATTCTCCCCTCCTTAAAGGATTTCGTCCCCGAAATCTCCAAGTTAGGAAGAACGTATCCTACCATCCATCATCCATCTATTCAAAACATCATCCACAAGTAACCATTGTCCTTAAAAAGATTCTAAATGCTGTATGCACATATGCAAAAGGTGTGTGTATATGTACTTATCTAATGCAAAAATCAGGCGGTTACTGATTCAGTAAACCTCCTTAATGCAAAGTATGTTAGTGAAATGAGTCCATATGTATGAAAATTCCTAACATAATTTATAATCTCTACATGAGTGCACATAACAATCATCCATATGCAAGATCCACGTGATAGCATACAAGTTTCATCCATGAATAAGCATAAACACTCATGCATAGGCAACATGAAAGTGTGTGAGCCGATCTTAGTGCCTAATGTGTATCATGCATCCACGAGTATCCACTTGCAAACACTTGCAACCACTTGCAAACATCAAGCATAACATGTTTCAAATACATGTTTCATCCAAAGGGTTTCTACTTAAGGTTCTCATGACAAGGTTAACAAGATAAACGGGATAAACATGGATAGCAAAAAGAAAGATATGCTGATTAGGAAAGGAGATTGAGAATGTACCCTCAAAAAGGAATGGATAAAGCCCACGCATCTTCTCCTCGGTTTCCCAAGTTGCATCTTCATCGGCTTCACTCCACTGAACTTTCACCAATTTGACTTCTCGATTCCTTAGCTTCTTGATCTCTGTTCCCAAGATACGAATCGGAGCTCTTCTCAAGGTTGCCTCTTTCTCTACCTCCACGTCTTCAGGAATGCTAGGTTCAACCACCTCAGCAGACTCATGTAGGCACTTTCGGAGATGAGAGATATGAAAGACATTATGTACTCCGGCCAGCTTCTCGGGCAATTCCACCTCATAGGCCATCTTCCTAATTCTTTCTATGATAGGGAAGGGTCCTATGTACCTTGGTGCCAGCTTCCCAACTGCTCCAAAATGTACCACATTACGCAAAGGAAAAACCTTCACGAAAACCATATCCCCAATTTCGAATTCCAAATTTGTCCTTCGCTTGTCAGCATAGGATTTCTGTCTGTCTTGGGCCGCTTTCATCCGTCTTCTTACCAATTCAACTTTCTCGGATCTGTCTCGTATCATATCGGGCCCAAGTATAAGCCTATCCATTGTCTCCCACCAACAAGATGGTGACCTACACGGCCTTCCATACAGAGCTTCAAATGGTGCCATCCCTATGCTGGCTTGATAGCTATTATTATAAGCAAACTCTACAAGGGGAAGGTGGTCTTCCCAAGTACCACCAAAGTCAAGAACACAAAGCCTCAAAAGATCTTCTAGCACTTTATTCACCCTTTCGGTTTGGCTATCCGTCTGGGGGTGATAGGCTGTACTCAGATCCAATCGTGTACCCATCGCTTCTTGCAAACTATTCCAGAACTGGCTAGTGAAAATTGGGTCACGATCGCTAACTATGCTAGAATGAACTCCATGCAATCGCACTATCTCTCGAAGATTAATAGATGCTAGCCATGATGCGGTCCTCTTGCTCTTTACTGGAATGAAGTGAGCACTCTTCGTAAGTCTGTCAACTATGACCCATATGCTCGTGTTCCCTTTCCTTGACCTAGGCAATCCATCCACAAAATCCATAGAAATACTCTCCCACTTCCATTGCGGGACCTCCAATGGATGTAATAGCCCTCCGGGTTTCTTCGACTCGGCTTTCACTTGTTGGCACACCATGCATTTTGAAACATACTCTGCCACATCTTTCTTCATTCCAGCCCAAAAGAAAATGCGCTTCATATCTCTATACATCTTATCTCCTCCAGGATGTATAGTCATCTTTGAGTGATGTGCTTCTTCGAGAACTTCGTGCACCAAGTCTCCTACTTGTGGAACGCATAGCCTTCCATCACGCCTTAGCCAACCCTTGTCATCAATAGTATATCTAACAAGGTGACTAGACGTCTCACCACGGACCAACTTGGCCATGATCTCAACTATCCGCGGGTCTTCCTTCTGTGAAGTCCCTACTTGATCAAGAAGTGTGGGTCTAAGCTCAAGGGATGCTAATGAACCCGTCATCGACTCAACAGCCGTCGTGAAATCAAAGGTTGCCAAGAACTCTAAGTTCCTCATCTCGACTAACAAGGGACTCAAAGTCAACCTACTTCTGCTTAGTGCTTCTGCCACAACATTACCCTTGCCAGGGGTGTAAGCTATCTCGAAGTCATATGATGCCAAGAATTCCATCCACCTTTGCTGCCTTAGATTCAGATCTTTCTGCGAGAAGAGGTACTTTAGTGACTTGTGATCAGTATACAACTCAAACCTTTCGCCTAGAAGATAGTGGCGCCAGGATTTGAGTGCAAAGACGGTCGCCGCCAACTCCAAATCATGAGTGGGATAGTTCTTCTCATGAACTTTCAGTTGCCTACCCCCCATAACATATCACTCTTCCCTCTTGCATCAGAACCGCACCTAACCCCGTGCCACATGCATCGGTGTACACAGTAAACATCTTACCGCCATCGGGTAATGCCAAAACTGGAGCTGTGGTAAGAGCCCTCTTGAGCCTTTGAAAAGCAAGCTCACACTCTAAGTCCCATGCAAAGACTAAGTTCTTCTTCGTCAACTTAGTAAGATAGGCCGAAATCTTAGCGAAGTCCCTGATGAACTTCCTATAGTAGCCCGCCAGACCGAGAAAGCTCCTTACTTCGGTTGCATTCCTAGGAGTCTTCCAGTCTTGAACCACAACCACTTTCGCGGGATCCACCGCTATGCCTTGCTTAGAAACTATATATCCAAGAAACCGAACTTCCCTTCTCCAAAAATGACATTTGGAGAACTTGGCTTTCAACTAATGCGCTCTAAGCGTATCCATCACTTCCTTGAGATGCCAAGCATGCTCTACCTCATCCTTTGAGAAGATCAGTATATCATCCACGAAGACAACAACAAACTTGTTAAGGAACTCCCTGAACACCCTACTCATCAAGTCTACAAAGTAGGCGGGTGCATTAGTCAAACCGAATGGCATGACAAGCCATTCAAAGAATCCATCCGGAGTCCTAAACGCAGTCTTATCAATACTATCCACCGCTACTCTAAGCTGATGTAATCCGGTGGCTAGATCGAGCTGAGAGAAAATAGAAGCACCAACAAGCTGGTCAAAGAGATCATCAATCCTCGGTAACGGGTGCCTATTCTTCTTTGTCAGTTTGTTCAACTCTCGATAATCAACACATAGACGAAGCGAACCATCCGCCTTAGTAGCGAATACCACCGGAGCACCCCATTCAGATATGCTTCGCCTAATAAAAATTTTCTCAAGCAGCTCCTTGATTTGCTTACTGAGCTCTCTTCTTTCTCATGGGGCCATGTGCCTAACGGGCAATGATACTGGCTTGGCATTATCGACTAGATAAATGCGGAAATCTATCTCTCGTTTAGGGGGTAACCCCTTAACTTCTTCAAAGACATCAGGATAGTCTCGGACCACCCTTACAGATTGCAGATCATCGATGGACGAGTCAAGAGATTCAAGATAACATAACATGATGGGACATCTAGGGTTACAAGAAATTTCTAGGGTATTACCGAGGCGAGTCATGAGCCTCACCACCCTATGCTCACAATCGAGGATGGCACCATAACTGGACAACCAATCCATGCCCAAAATCAACCCGTATCCCGTGAATCCGAGAACATAAGCATTACACATGAATTCTACGGTCAAGATAGAAATCTTCAAATCCACACAAATCATAGATAGATGGGCGGAACACCCAATTGGATTTGAAACACTAACGGGATCCTCAACTAGACTAGTACTTAGGTGCAAACTTTCAACAATGTCAGAAGAAATAAAACTATGCGATGCGCCAGAATCAAATAAGGTGCGAACAGGATAATCAGAAATATAAACAAGGCTTTCTACAGAAATACTACCTCGGTCCTGAACTGGAGTAGTGTTGAGGGCATGCACTTGCCCTCCAGAAGGTCCTGCACGCTGAGTCTGTCCTTGCCCTTGTCCTTGCTTCTTGGGGCAATCCTTGCTAAGGTGTCCAGGCTCTCCACAGTGAAAGCATTCGCCCAACTTCCTCTTCTTCTTTCTGCAATCTTTGGCTATGTGCCCAACAATCCCATAGAAGTTGCATTTTCTTGGGTCCTTTGCCTTGGCCTTGTTGCCCTTGTTGTTCTTGTTGTTCTGATTTCCTCCCCACTTGGAGTCTGTCTTCTTGGCTTGAGTCTCATTAGGCTTGACTTCTTTCTTGCCATTCTTATCGTCTCCTTGAAGCAAAGCCATGTCCACTAGGCCTTCAAAAGTGGCCCCCATGGGTATATGAGATAGGGCTAAACCTTGTAATGGCTCATTCAACCCTCGTGCAAAGCGTAAAGCCTTCTTCTGGGGAGTATTAACCATGTCCAAACCGAATCGAGTGAGCTGGTTAAACTTATTCACATATTCCCTCACTGTCATGTCCCCTTGCTTCAAAGATATAAACTTCTCCAATTGCAGATTCGCCTCAGCTGATGATAGAAACTTAAGCCCAAATCTTGTCCTAAAGTCGGCCCAAGTCTCTATAGGCCTAGTAGCATTGGTGACCTCCCACCAATAGGCAGCTTCTTCTTTCAATAGCCATGCTGCCAACAGAACTTTTCTATGGTCTTCCACATCAAAGATGGCGAAGAGATCTTCAGTTTCTTTCAACCAATTTCTTGCCTCCACAAAAGTCTCCGTCCCAATAAAATTCTTGCCACCCATCGCCTTAAAGTCTTTGCAAACCTTAGCGAAATCTGCTTGTGGATTCTAAGGAGGAGGAGGAGGAACCTCAGTTACGGTGGGGGTATTTGCTGGGCCCACATCGTTGGCCCTAGCTTCCAAGTACCTCAGGAACCATCCGGGAATGGTTACTCCCTCGGGAAGGTTAAGATCGGCCATACTGAAAAAGAAAAAGATAGATTCAGAACGAGGAAACGAAGGATAGTGCTAATGGCTTTTGGGGAATAGCCTTTTAAAATAACTAGACTTTTCTTGGAAAATACTTAATTGGTTTTGAAAATAGTTTTTCAAAAGGTAAGTTTTAAAAAAACCTTTTGCCCAAATCTTGTAAACCTTATGCTCTGATACCAAATGTAACACCCCAACTCCGCCAATGCCAATCTTGCAAGGGCACTGGCTTTGGAGGGGCGTTGAACAAGGTAAACATGCATGCAGACATCACAAGACAGAACATATAACTAAAAACAGAGTAAATAAAGCAGTGGATAAAACTAGTATTTCAAAACCATAGTCA
This sequence comes from Allium sativum, assembly GCA_030737875.1. Taxonomy (NCBI): domain Eukaryota; kingdom Viridiplantae; phylum Streptophyta; class Magnoliopsida; order Asparagales; family Amaryllidaceae; genus Allium; species Allium sativum. The sequence goes on from CM060912.1 coordinate 160,415,376, forward strand.
AGTTACATCAAAGTACCGAGTCATTATTTTCCACAAAACAAAGTCTAGAAAACATAAACTGAAAACTGGAAATAACATAAATTAAACTACCCCCAAAGGAGAATAAGGCCATAGCATGCTCAAGTCCAAACCGTACATGAGCTATCCAGAAAAGCAGCTAAAGATCCAACCTAGGTACTAGTGTTCCCACCCTGTAAACCTTTGGGGGGGGGGGGACGAAAGAAAAGAGGCGAAAGAAAACGGGTCAGTCAAAAAGACTGGTAAGTCTTATCTACTATTAGTATAAAAACTAATAAAGTTAACTGAACATGTAAACAGAGAGGAGATGCAGGGTGATACTGGCATGGTGAAAAGTTAACAAGATAGATCAAGTATGGCATCGCATATACAAGGTTAAGTTGCACCAGGTGTGTACTAGTATTCCAATCCATGTCAATTATAAACAAGAAATGATCCCTTAGCCTAATGTTGGCCCAAACCCATGAGATGACCTAAATCAAGGTCCAACTACTCGGTCTAGTCGATCGGCTCCCTATAAGCCTAACTCGTTGTGTATCAGTGTCATACGGCTTAATCGTGGAATGTAGTTAACTGTGCTAGGTCCACCCAGGGTGTATCCAGCCCTAAGGTGTAAACCACAGACACAATTCAAGCACGCACAGTCTAAACCTACTGGTGCCCATGTTCAACTCCGGACTTAATGTGCACGACCATGGTCCGCCTGAACAACCGGTGCACCTTTCAGCCGTCTCTTTTGGTCTCTTACAATCAGTTCAGTAATCGTGCCCCACCCTAGCCTAGTCCAGGGTACACATGATACTTCCAAGTTGGTTACTGCTGAAAGGACCACGTAACTAGGATTTCAAGTGGGTTAAGTGTGGTTAACCCTATCCTAACCATGTATTGAGTTGGTTAAGTGTATTCAAGCAGTTCATGACTTAACCCTATCAATACATCGGGTTTAATTGGTTAAGTATATTCAAGTAGTCCATGACTTAACCCTACCAATCCATCGTGTTTAATTGGTTAAGTATATTGAAGTAGTCCATGACTTAACCCTATCATGTGGCATTAATTAATTTAATGCACCCAACCTCTCACATTAGACCTTGTTGTGGTTACTAGTTAAGCCGGGCGGGTCCGGGTAGCTTTACACCACAACCTAGTCTAACCTCGGGTTTAAGCACAACATGACCAACTACTCACATTGGGTCCTATTGTTTGTAGCCACTAGTTAAGCCGGTCGGTTCCGGGTAGATTTATGCTACAAACTCAACCCAACCTCGAGTTGGCCATTCTCATGTTTTCTAGAAGTCATGTCCAAATTCATGTTTACAAACATAATCACAAGTCAATGTTCATGTCATATTTTAAAATCATGTTTCATGTCATTAATACTACCCAAATCCAACGCATTCCCCTCGCATGTATGCTTCGCATAACATAACATAGATCAAAAGAGGGAACTTAGCAAAACATGACAAAAAGGGCATAAGGTAATAAGGTTGGTCACAAGTTAAACTTGGTGGCATAAGAGGCATAAATATGTTCATAAGCTTGCATATTACATCATGGGCCTCAAAACATGCATAATATCAAATTTAAGCAAATAGGTGAAACATGATCATAAATGACATAGGATGATAGCTAGTGATTCGCATATAACATCATATGCAAGATAACATAAGGTTTATGAGAGTTTCCATGTTGCTTTATGCAACATTTCAAATCAAAGGTCATAGCTTTCTATGCACAATGTCAAGGTGATAGCTTTACAAACATGCATAGGATAAATCTATGCATAACATGATAGAATCAAAACACAAATCATACTTAGGCCCAAACTCAAACTTGCAACATGTCATATTTAACTTCATAGTTAGAATCTAAGAGTAGTATAGGGCTTACAATGCTATGAAGACTAGAATTAATATAAAATAAGATTGAGACGAAGCCACACTAGCAAATCCGCAACCAAAGACGATAATCTACATTTCAAGACTTGAGAACAAGAAGGAATAACCCCAAAGACAAAGAAAGATGGCTCTTTTACTTAAGAAAGATGGCTCCTTTATGACATGGATTGATTTGAGACACTCATGCTCTCATGAAGAAGGTGGAGGCCATGATTAGTGAACATTTGGGCAGCATTTAGTTGTAGGAATGATTAATGAGGGTTTAGGCTAGGTCTAGGGGTCTTTTTATAGAGATTAGGGGTAGTTTAGACCATAGGATTAACCCTAAATCGAATCTGAGCCATCAACTCCCGTCAGAAACTTCCAGAAAAAGACCCAACCTGTCAAAATGGTGCACCAGAAAAATTGGTCCGACAGGGGGGGTCGACCCCTGGGTCGACATGGGTGTCGACCCATTGGGGGGGGTCGACACTGGTTTCGACCCCTGTGTCGACCCTGCCTGGGGCAGGAAAATTCCCGCCCATTCTGCCTTGGTTGCAATTCAAATCTGAATTCGAATTTGAACTATTTTCGGGCTTGGAATTTTCTGAAAACTTCATTGGGCCATAACTTGGTCATACGGTTTCGTTTTTTGAAAACTCGGACTCTATTTCGCGTATTTTTCCGAGACGAACGCAATGGCACAACCCGTTTCCCTTGATTCAGATTTTAGAATTTAATTCTGCCTTGATTTACATTATAACATGTTATTAAAAATACGGGTTGTTACATTACGAGCTTAATGAAATTGACATCATTTGGATCTATTTTTATATGAGTATAAAATTGATTTTATAAGCAATTGACATATTTTAAAAGTACCAAAATACTAATTTAACCATTTAAACAAATTACCTTATTATATAATCTTGTACTAGCTCAGCCCAGACCCATCATCATTCCTACTCCTCGATGCCGCTTCAATACTTCCATCCTAAATCTTCAAATTCCTTGTTCTCTCATCTTTCCTTCATACTGACTTTGTCGAACCTATTTGACACTCTCATCTCCTTCCTTTTCTCACAAAAAAAACCGATAATAGGACTTCTCCAACTCTCGCCTAAACAACCATGTCAAAAGAACAGCTACAGGAAAGATTTTAAACCTTATTAGTCATAATTACCCAATAAATTAATTAACCTAAATCATGCTTACCCCTTCTAATATTGTTTTTTCTAAGCTTACAGGAAGGGAAAAAAAGTCGAACCTGCTTTAAAAAAATTTGTGCTCCAACAACCCTGTTCGACAATGACGTTAAAAACCCTCTTCTCCAAAAATCGAAAAGCCTGGACTTGTATTCGGGTTCCAACATCGAACAGTGACACTGCACAAAACTTCACACCACTCAGAACATCATACCGTCGCACTTCAATATACCATCAGACCTGCTTCTCTGACCTCCCTACTTGCCATCGCACCATTTGATTTTCCCAGTTCAACCTCGCTCAACCTACATAGCGCTCCTTTTCAAATCGATGCCTTAAATTGACTATTTGAACTCAAGATTCAACGAAAATCATCGCACCCTCAATTTAAGGAATAAAAGTGAAGATAGAAGTCACCCGAGTCTCACGAACTAGAAATTTTTTAATTTCCTGAATACATTGATTATTTATAATTTTTCGAAGAAAGAAAGAGAGGTGCAAATGGTATTTTTGCCTAAGAACGATTTTTGAAGAGGAGAAAGAAAGAGGCGCATCTCGTTATAAGTAGAAGTGGAAGGGAAACTATCAGCCATTTTATTATAAAGCTTAAGGATTTCTTTCAGAAGAACGAGATGTAAAGATGAACAAAAGGAATGGTATCGCGGTTATATAGAATGGAGAATACTTCGGCATGAAGAAATTTAATCTGTGCATGGTACATAGAAATTAATTTCGATTTGATTTGTATTAAATACGATTAGACATAAAGGGATTTTTATTCTTTTTAAATGGATATCGATTTGATTTCGATCCTATCCACTAAAAATATATCGGGGTCTATTACTCAACATCCTGAACCGCTATTTTAACCTATCGACCGACGTTTCAACATAATTACACTATTCTGAACTCAACATAATAGACTATAAAATTTAATTCGAATGTATAATATAAATAACCATATTAAAGTAATATATAATAATTTAACAAATTCTTTGATAATAAATTATTTTTTATTATCGTATATATCAAATAAAATTCCTACTTATCATCTGAATCATTTTGATTCAGTTTTTAACTTCGATTTCAATTATATTTCGAATTACAATAATTCGATATATTCTAAATTAAATTATATTCGATTATTGAATCGATAATTCAATATAAAAATTAATTTATATTATCAACTATATATTTAAAACCATATTAAATATTTAAAATTAATCATCCAAAAATCCGGGTCGTTACATGGACGATGGGTGTCGGGAGTTTCTAAACTCCGACTACATCCTAATATATTTATTTTTAAATTTAATTGAATTTAGAAATCTCACATTGGGTTCCACTCCTTCTAAAATTGTAGGAAGCTATAAAAATTCTCCGGTCTCTTCTGGAATATAAAGGACATCGCCACGAGTCCAATGTCTCTTGTTTCACTAGATTTCAACAACATAGCAAAAAGATATGATTTTTATTGTGAAATCACAATTCGTAGCGCTTTAAAGTGCTATAATCCTTTAGAAAATAAATAGCCCTGTATGGATTTGAAGCTCTTGACGAGATCTACAAAATTCTCCAAAGGGCCATATGTTTTTATTGCGTGGATCGAGAGATATCGAAGAGAGAAGGATGGGGCGGTTTTTCACCGTGCGTCGCGTTTGTCGGGGAGAGAGAAAGAGATTTTCGATTTTTTTATTTATGAAAGAAATTTTTTGATTCGCCGATATATAAATATTTAATTGAAAAATTGTATTTTTTTCACCGGACTCTAAATCAAACCCAACGACTGTTGCTTCTGGCTAAATACCCCATTACGAACACAGTGGAATATGTTTTGTAAGCCCATTCGACTGTTTCAGTCAGTTATCCTTCAAATTAAAAAATAAAACATTCAATTTTAGATTTGAACGTACATTTTAATTCGTCGGGGCCACATACTGATTCTAAAAATCCCAGAAAAATTATATCTGGCTTTGTTTTATCAATACGGTCCCAAAAAAATTAATTTTGTCGAATTTGGAGACCGTTTGGAAAATGGACTTTTTCTGGTCGATCCAATTCAAACTGAAATTACCAAACGCGTTTTCCTTTTCCACGCTCACATATTAATTCCAAAAATTATGGAATTTGAAACCTTGCAATAATTTGACATTCTGGATCCAACCAAAGTGGTTTCATCCAAAACGGAGGTCGTTTGCAAAATGTCTATTTTTACGGGCTATATTTATTTCGTAGCGACCATTTTGAATATTCAACTGGCCATAACTTTTGATTCCCGCTATGAAATTTCAATTTTTCAGATTCGTTAGAAAGATATTTCTAAACAGATTTAAATATTTTTGGTTTCACTAAAATTTGCTTTATTTTGCATCCTGCACATCCAGTCAAAGTTCAAAGTTGAATTTTCAAAGTGCCATGCTATTTCTAACTCCTTTTAAAATCAAAAGCAAATATTTATATTCTAACTTCGATTCAAATAAATATATATGTTCTAATTCAATTCATAATAAATTTCTTGTCATTATTATTTAAAATAAATCATTTTAAATATTCAAAATTCATTAAAATTGCCAAAATAAAAATTTTAAATTGGTTCTGATTTTCCGGGTTATTACAGAAAAGCCCGGATTGCCTGAGAACATGACGCATCGGAACACAAAAAACATAACTTTTCATTGATTTTACAACAATATACATCGGAGTACAAGAATAACAGAGTATGAATAAATAATACACAACGGAAATATAATATCAGAGAATAAATTACATAGTACCGGAAATAAAAATGTATAAATACAATGTGTAGCGGAAATACATCATCTACCATAGCTGAAAGAAATACACTGATACAAAGCTTTCCGAATATAGATCCAGCTGTAAACTAGGATCCTGTTAAATAGAAATCTGCAAATCCAAAACTACTAGCTGCCTGTGTGGAAAATATGGGCACCTAGAGTTTAGGGGAAAACAATAAACTCCAGGTTAGTCATGGGACTGGTGTGAAAACTTAAAACAGTTATTAATCTTTACATTAAAATAGGGTAAATCACAGGACCACGCTGTATGTCATGGAACGGGTTTACTCCCACGAATACCGTAAAATAAAACAATTTTTAAACAATGCAATGCTTTTCGAAAAATGAGCTATTATAAGACTCAGGTCCCATCACACAATGTAACACAAATCAGAGGATAGAGTTTTACCTTATAATAGCCAAACATTCTTGATACGCTTTAAAACAAACCATTTTGTTATTACTATAAGTGCATAGTGTGGAAAACAACTTCAAATATAAATGTATCAATCATAGACGGCATAGTACCCCATCCTACTATGTCGCCATATAGGTTTACAACTAAAAACCGAAGAGTTGTGTATTGGAAATTGGATTCCATTTATGAGTCAAGGCAAGGGATGTCTCTCCACTGATTCGAGGCACTCTAGCACATATCTCAGGATCACACCTATTGGAAACCCTTCGATCTTCAAGGACCGTCCATACCTAACGTTTGTGGATTGGTTATTCTTGAACAATACGTTTCCCGGTCCTATCGGACCTCCAAAATGACCAGTGCATCGACATATAAGACTTTTAGCCGGCTCTATATCCGAGGCGCCTTGCAATCCAACATCCACATAAGTAAAAATGTCTAGGCTCCATACCATGACACCACTTCTAGCTATAAAAAACGCATGCACTACCAACAGTCACTACCCCGTTTTTCACTCATACCGGGGTGCGAGGCTCGCGAATTAATGATATACACAAAGCTATGCTACTTAAAGCCGTGCTTTGATCATCAACTACAAAGCCCTGCTTTTCAACAAAAGTCTTGATCATTTGCATCTTAGCATGGCACATTGTCCATCCATACCATACCATTGATTTCTGCCAACATATAACCTCTAAGCTCGAACGTCTCAGAGAAGGTTGTTAAGCAAGAGAATAAATTGTCTGCCACAAACATATATATATATATATATATATTTAGCAGAGATCAACATACAATGTCAGACATAATCCTTTTACAAGTCCATTCTAGGTCTGAAAGAAACCGGAGACAACTTATTCCTCATCCCATATGTCCAATACAGTAGAGAGGTCCTCACAATATTCGGTCGCTCTCCAAGTACGTTTGGATGATCACCACTTATTACCTTGTCTCGGGGGATGAGCCAAATCAACCCATCAGTAATAATCCATTCGATGTGAAGATCTTCGGTCTCTAACCACCATCTTCATATCTTTGACTTTTAGTCGTCATAACAGTTATTCAAAATGGTTTTCGAATAACACGTCCATCTTATAACCATTTGATATAAAAAAATAACACACATCTCATTCCAATAGAGAATATTCTTTTATTTAATTTTCATTATCTTTGGGAAAGATTCTCATTAATTTTATCAAAGATAAATTCTTTTAAACTTATAGTTTAATCTTCCTTCAGATATCATTTTCAAAATATTCCATTTCATCTTTTCATAACATAAACCAAATTAAGGTTTATCAAACTAGTTGGGATTATCGTGCCTTACCGATGTAGTCATTTATTTTATTATTCCCAATCCCAACCTATTCATCCTACGAAGCAAAACTGGTTGTACTCCATATTTAACACCCGTAATGTTATTGATAATTTTGATTACCCTTTTTTTCGTTCCAAATTTAATTAAAGATTTAACTATCACATGGAGTAAAATGGGTGATACCCCATCTCGATCATTTCTCTTGTTTGATAAATTTAATTATCTCTTTTTATGTTTCAATCTAATTAAATATTTATTAAAACTCTAGTTCAGTTTTAATCCCAAAAATCGTTATTTAATGATTATCCAACTTGTGGAAATTTATCTCGCCTTTACTTGGGTTAAAGAACAAATGTCATTTAAAACACCGCTCGCAATAAACCCAAAATCGTCTTCCATTAATATGGAATCTTCATGGAAACCTGAACAGTTTATAATCGATATAAATTTCCATATCCGACCAACACTATAAGAGGAATAACGACAAGGCCTTTCAAATTACATAAATTATAAATCATTCCTTCACAGAAACTCATCTCGATTATTATTAATCGAATTCCGTTCAACTCCAATTTAGTCGAATAAACTGGAAAACTTCAATAAACCTTAATTAAAAGATTTATTTCATTCATAACTGGGTTTAAGAATGGTATAAATGAAGATACCATTCACAACAAACCTCAAATACAATTTGATTTTGAACATAAGATTTTAAATGGAAATCAGGTTGACTTACATTCAATACCAAAATTTGAAACTAACAAATACCGTATTGGAATAATGATATTGATATCTTCAAAATTCTTCAATGATAAATGTATAATTATGGAATCCAATATAGAAAATATCCAAAGATAAATTCCATTCGAATCCATTCCAATTCATATGTTAAAAATTCTGGTTATATCAAAAACCATTTACTATCCAATTTATTCTTTCTACAAATCATTGGATCGTTATTCTAGTTATTAATTAGTTCATTCTGACAAAAATATCTTTTAACTTTTCCAAAATGGAATATTTTATCCAAAATCTTTCAAAACCATTTATTATGATTTTACATATGTTATTTATATTTTTAGTAATTTTATTAAGGCACTTGCAGTCGGTTTCAATATCGGCCATTGAATTGCATCCATAGCAACCTTTTCCAAAATTAATTTGGAAATATTTCAAAATCTAACCGTATAAATTTAAATCTTATATATTCATTGAAAAGATCATTTCGATACGAACCCAACGGTTACGTATTTAGGAGAATCCGATGGTCGGATCTCACGTTACGTCCATTTCAAGTCAATGGTTGAAATTCACGAACGGTTGCAGTGCGACATGTTCTATTCAAGCCATTTAAATATATATCGAATTCCATTCAAAAACGTATTTTATAAAACGTTTATTTATTCGTTTAAAAAGGATTCCAACTTCCATTACCAATTTAAATTAAAATTGAATCTTTTGTATCTTATGATCTTAAAATGATAATATTTCCAAACTGTTAATTTTTGAAATTCAGTTTTCTCAGTTTTCATTTATGAAAATTGAATAGAACCGATATAATATCCATTCGAGTTAAAATAGCTTTCGTATACTTAACCCGACTTCATATTTTCCAATATTTCCGTGTCCATCCAAAATCGGATATCAAAACAAAGTTTCAAATTTCATTGAATGTTATATTATTCAACCATTCATATTTATTCTGGATTGTAATAATATTCAACCTATATCCATATAAATGAATTTATATGGATTCCATTCATCATATACACCCAACGATAGCTGCAAACAACTATCAACATCCAAGATGACATCCAATGTGCATTTTATTTTCGTGTGAGCTTCAATCAAATAATTTGACACTCACATAAATCCGTCAATCAACCGATTAACCGAAATTTCACACAAGGGAGATGTGTGAGTCAAATATCATCTCAAGACCCGTGTGCGGTTTTCGACCAACACAATTAATTAATGAATCATTACTCGCATATAATGCACACACCGTAGACATAAATAAATAAATACTCAACTATCCAATGCCATTTAAGGCGCCACAAGTGTCCATCCACGAAGTATGAAATGCAAGTGTCACATATTCACACAATGCTTCTAATGCAAATGATTTGTGAAGAGTTCATATGTTGAACTTCAAAATGGATATTATAACTACATGATGCAATTTCTAACTTGCGACTTAAAATGCATAAATAATTTACTACTATAATATACCAATTTAAAGTGTTCTCACTTTTTATACAACTAAATAATAATTTAGTTAGAGCTCTCATGCATAAGCTAAACCAAACACCACGACACTTCTTATGTAGAATTTTCTTGTCGTGCAGTCGCCGATTGTCGTTCTCCGCACTCGAATTTTCCTTTTTGGCTCTACAATTTTCATACTACCTCCAATCTTCACAAAACTTTGTCACTAGCACAAAAACGTCATTCCGGACAACTTATTCTTATTGGACTTTCTTCCAAAAATGCACCAATTTGCCAGAAATCAAGAATCTTCGCTCCAGGTCTGCGATCTTTAAACGCGTTTTCCAAGCAGCTCCAAGCTCCAAAATTCTATTTTGATATGTCAAATTTGTAGAGAAAGGTGAGATCTACAACTTTCGATTTGTGGAGCCTTGTCTAGAAATGCAGGATTGAAACTTATCGAGGAAAGAGGACCAAGGGATTATTTACAAATTGGAAATTTTGTAAAAGAGGAGATTTTCGAGGAGGCAGGGGCCTGACGGGCGCGGTTGGGGACTGACCGGGAGGTGAGGTGGGGGTGGTGGCGACGGCGGCAGTGGGGCTAGTTTAGAGTTTCTAGGGTTTTGCAAAAGAAGAGAGAAAGAGGAGGAGCAGGAAGAGGAGGAGGCGGCGAACGACGGTGGTGGTGGAGAGAGAGTGGCAGCAGCGGCATCACCTAGGGTGAGGAGGCCATTAAAAAGAAAAGAGGAAGAAAGGAGGAAAGGAGAAAAGTGAATGAAGAGAAGGAGGAAAAGTGATTATATGCCCGTTTCTCTCCGAATCGCCCAACTGAAAACGATCCACGTTTTCCACAAATTTCGGATACGAGATAATACGCGCCAAGACAAATCCAACGAATCAAGTTTTGTCGAATTCCGAGTTCGTTTGACCTTCCGTTCAATTTCTCAAAAATGCTCAAATAAGCTTCAAAATTGTGATTTTAGCGTACCTTTTCTTCTTGTATGCCCAAATGCTAACTCTAAAAATCATGGCCTTTTGGATTTAACCATATGAATCCAAAAAAAACGGAATCAAATTCCGAGGTTGTCTCAATAGTGTCCCTTTGTAAACGGACTACCTGTTTTTTAAATAAATAGTTTTGCTTCGCACGACCACATACTAAGTCCGTTTGGCATGAATTTTGAAACTCAACAATAATTTTCTATTATGAATCCAAAAAAATTGGTCACGTTGAATTCTGAGCTTCCTAGAAAAATTTCACTATTTAAGGGCTATGCGATGATTTTAAAAATCGAATTTTTAAATACAAAGCTTATAAATCAATTTAATAATTTTACTGAGTTTATTTTAATAATTTCCTCGAACCTTTGTCTGTCATTCTCCTTCTTCCTCTCCCATTCCTCTTCCCCTAGAAAAAAATTTCTTCATTACAAACTTTTATACTCATCCTCTTCCTCCCATTAAATCAAAAACAAATTTAAATCCAAGTTTCCCTATCTTCCTCCTTTCAAATCTTAAAAAAACCTGACTTAATCCCAATTTTTTTGCCCTGATTTCTCTATTTTTCTAGATTTTACTTTGTCTTCAGATGCCACAACTTTCTAGTAGATATCCCAAAACCACAATTTTATTTTGTTAAAGTGGATAAATTAAAATATCTACAACTTAAATGTTGTTTTTTTTTTTCATATTTTGTATTTTTCTATGTCAAAATTATGAAAGTTTCATACTTATTTTTCAAATCTAGATTTCTGACCTGAAAAATGGATGATACTGTTTCATTCATGTCGCCCTCAAAGCTTATTGGAAACCAACTTTTTTTTTCAATTTGGATGAAATTGTAATAGCTACCACGTTTGTTTTGATAACTTTTTTACATTGTTTTTCTCTACCAAAATGACCAATCTTTAAGAGACTTTTTCCAGCCTAGATTTCTATAACGACTCGGAAAAATTCAACGCTCAAATTTCAACAACAATACATGATTTGGATTCACTAGCCAAAATTCAAGTATTAAAAACCCAGATAGTTAGTTGAAAGAAGTTAAAGGTGAAAAGAAGAAAGAAAGGAGTGCTAGAATAGAAGAATAAGAAAACCCTAATACAAAATAATCAGAGTAGGATAGAACCTCACAACGGAATGAATAAAATATAATATAACAAACCCTTTACTCAAAGAGAAAACTGTATATACATCATTACACAATAGAGTACACACTAGATCAGATTATACAATTTGATAAATACAATACACACAATGGAAATAAATTAATACCAGAAAATACGGGAATACGTCTCGACTCTAGCTCCTTTCCTGATGCTCCAAGCAAAACCAGTGCAACCTAGAAATGTACTCGATCTGACCGATCCCATTTTGCAAAAACCAAAATCAAACGAATTGTCAGTCTGTGATACTTTCAGTGAGAAATGAACAACTTGTATAATTTATAAAATTATTTTTAAAAGAATTGAACTCTCGTAACTCGTAAGACATGACCAAACATATACATGGCACGTGATTTTTCCTTACGATAATGTGACAACCAAAACTTCAATAGACCGATTTTTTTTTCAAATACCGATCTATCGAAACTCGGACTGGTTTGCTCTGATATCCTGCAGAAAAGATAGAGACATAAAACATGTCAGAGTTCAGAAAACATCTCACAGCGGAAGGAACAAAATATAATGTAATTAAAACATAGCTTTACCTTAATATCAATACTGCTAAACTAGTATCCAAAGCTATACAATCTCTGTCATGAACCTAACCTGCGAATGTTATGAGGAAGGGGGTCAAAACATAAGTTTTGGTGACTGGACTTAAATTACACTTCTAGATAATCCTACATATACCGTTCAAGTACATTTCATTATTTATTAGGTTATCTGCGTTATTAGCACTCAAGGCTTACACACACGTCGCACCCATCTACTCCCTAGTAGAATAACCTAATATAGTGTATATGTAGCTACTCCCAACTAAGGTACACCCCGTGGTACCCAACTCGCACGGTCTCCACCGTATATACGCAGTCCCTTATCCTAAGACATAGTGACGTACAGATAACAGTATTACGTTCCGCATATATCTATCATTACTACTAAACGTACTGACTGCCACCTTTGTTCGAATCAGACTCCATGTCGGGTAATGCCCTCAAGTCTACGATACACCACCCGGAGCTAGCGTGTATGTATCTAGACTGTCCACCATATGTATCTTCAATTGTAGCTCGATGCTTCAATCACACGTCCTATAGTGTGCACCGAGTTCCGTGGCAGGGCTAAAAAAGAAACACAGAGCTCGGCCGAGAGCTTTTCCATACCTGTACAGGCCCGCCTTTAAGAGCATCCAAATACAGATATTCCTAGGGTCTGTTTTCCATGGTGGCTATGGCCCCACCTCGGCCCCTCCCTCAACTAGTAACGACTACAAGTGCTAAGCGACCGCCCCTACTAACAACCAATCTAAACATCCATCTAGCATCTACCCTCAACCCCATACTTCAATAATGAAAGGTGAAATGGTATCTTGGGTTTAGCTCTAGTCTTTTTGCATCCCGTAGGCTGCCGATGACGGTTATCCGACGGTCTACTATCCTTGTTGGTCGTGACCCTCTCTACCTCCTCGTGAGGCAACCGCCGAATCACCCTGGTGTCACCTCGTCACAGCATTCTGACTGCATAGCTACATATGCAGTTAAGGCCCAGCCACCTAGTAGTTACGTGCAGACCCAACCTCTGCGAGCATGGCCTAAGACATCTGCCACCGCACAGAGGACTACTAGGAGCACCTTACGTCCCTCGAGAAGCCGCGTGCTTCCCTTTCCAGTCCTTTGGAGCCATCATAACAATCAGATGAATGTGCGCTCCCCTCGTGCCTTATAACACCACGATGATCTACTCCGTTGGGTTATTCACCCTCAAACGTGCGAACTGGCCCCAAACACCTCACTTTAATATGTTGTTAGACCCTATGTCTAAACATTCTTTTACGCGCTTGCCTTACCTCACCAGGTTTCCGTTTTACGTGGTTATTCTTATTCATATTTAATTCTTATTCAACTTACCAAGTTTCTCTTGCTTATTTAATTCAGTCATATAACTTAACCCATTTAAGTTTATTAATAAGCTCACAACATGTTATTTTCTAGATTATGGTCCAAGGTCTGTGATCCATAATCCCTTTATATTCTTGTTTGGTTTTATCGTTTCAATAACATGTTTTACTTAATACGTAATTAAGTATATCCCAATTCTCATGTTTTCTAATTAACATGACACTTACCATTTATGATTACATATAACTTATTTCATTTCATAAGTTTTCCTCATCCTTTCTCATTTAATCATAATTCCATTTTACATTATCAATACAACTTATCGTTGTTTACTTATTAACTTAGTTATATTAACTAAGGTCCATTAATAAGTTTCGCTACCCGTTTATTTTAACCTATGTTATAATTTCCTCTTGTCCCTAGAATAAGCCTAAACATTCTTATCAACGGGTTTCAGACTTCCAAGCTTACAAATTACTTAATTTATAACTAAGTACAATATATTTTCCCTCTTTTCTTAGCTGGTTTCAGGTTTCCCCTTTACTGATTACTTAATTTACAATTAAGTGTCCCTTAACTCAATTCACCAGTTATCCCATTCTCTAACTAACTTATTATAACCTAAGTTTTAATCTCCACTTGTCTCTAGGAAAAGTTTACCTATTATACAACATTTTTATTAATGTTACTTATTTATAATAGGTGATTATCATTTCTACAAGTTATGCTTACCCTAAGGGTGTCTTTAATTACATAAATTTCTTATTTTCTACCGGTGATGTATACTACTAGATATCTTTAATTACAAAACCTTATCGGCTAAGTTTGCGGGCCTATATGTAAATATTACCCACCCCCTCAAGTTTTCTTAGCCCATCTACTGTCCAACCAATTTTTACTTTACCCTAACTTTAGTTCATATTTATACAATCCCTATGGATTAGATTAGGTTAAGTAGTTCAATTCAATACCATGTCCATTTATGGTTTATAATGGGTAGACCTCCCACATTAAGCCTACAACTTGTGGATGCCAGATATGCTAGTTGGGTCCGGGCAGACTTCTTCCATAAGTTGGGCCTAACCTCGTGCATAGCCCGTCTTGTATTTGCGCACTTCGACCTCTCACATTAGGTTTAACATTAGTGGCTGCTGGATATGCTGGTCGGGTCCGGGCAGACTTCCACCACTAATGCAATCTAACCTCGTGCCTAGGCGCGGTTCAGTTTTAGGCATATTTATTTTTCTTAGAATTTTACTGCATTCTTTTCTTACATATTATGCCTAACATTTATCGCATGTTCTTTCCAACACATAATTTATTTTATCTTAAGGTAATATCAACCCAACATGTCTTAATCTTCCCAAATTCTTTTTTTTCTTTTTGTTTCATCATCTAAACACGTCTAATTGTTCCAATTCAATTCTCACATATTTTCATTAATATCTTAAATTAAGACCTCTAGTTATGCGCCAATTACCCCAAAATTCCCATTCATAAATTATGTCCCAAAATTAAAGTTTCCAACCGCAATACATGTTATGTTCCCAGAATTTCATTACAGATTATGCCCAAATTCCAATATACTTTACATGCCTTCGTACATGTAACCAACCTCTTTAGAATAAAGAGGTAGTTCTCAAATAATGTCTTATTTACCCAAAAATCTCATTTATTCCAATTGTCATGTCCACAAATTAAATCTTTATAACAATATCCATGTATATCGTAACATGCTAACTGATTGAACATAATTTTTCATTTTGGCGCATTATCCATCGCATCAATTAACTTTTCCAATACATTTGTTATGAATATTCATAGGGAATGATCAAACGATAAACATACTATTATTCACAAAGGATAATTTAAGCCCATTTACCTTAAGCTTTCCAAAATCTTGAATCTAATTAGATTTATTCCTCCATGGTTTCCCTAACTGAATTTAAGACCTAAAGAACCATGGATCTATAAATTAAAATCAAAAAGAAAGGGAAAAGAGGAAGAAAAGGAAAGAAGAACTCAAAAATAGGTCAGACTCCATACTCACCTCTCGCGCAGCGTAGATCTAGGCATCTATATTGTAGATCTAAATTCTTTTCTCTCATTTTGAAGCGAAAGAATCCTAGACCTAACTTTTATTTTAAGAGGTTTGGATTAATTAGATCTAAGAAATATATCTAAGAAATTGGAGAGTGATTACTTGAGGAAGAAAAAGGAGCAGAGTTTTGGCGTCTCCTCTAAAATTATGAGAGTGAAAGAAAACCTAGCCATCTGTTTATAGGCGTGTCAGAGGAACTAGGCTCTTTGTATTTAATCTAAAACATATCTGAACCAACCACCTCACTAAAAAAAGAACACTCTAGAATTTAACCCTTTTCACACTGAATGCTCCTTTAATTAAAAGAAACCGCCTTAACCCTTTTCACACTGCATTGCATTGATTGCTCATTTTCCATTAATGCATTCTTCCTTTACATTTATATCCATGTGTCATTATGTTATTTATACAATTCGAATTGTATGCTCATTAATTCATTTAATGCCTTTTTTTTCTTGCTTTTCTAATTAGTACACTAAATAATACTATTTTTAACGCACTACATAGTAACCTCTTTCCTTCATGCATTTATTTATTTGCTTTCTTTCTTCTTTTTATTTATTTATTTGCATGCATTCTTATTTAACTTTTCCCTTTTTATCTTGCATTAATATTCTTATTTGTCATACACATCTTCTCTCCTACAATTAATTGCATTAGCATATTAATCTTTCTCTCTTGCATGCATTTATTGTTTTTACTGCACAATGTTCTTCATTTTTAGCATTACTGCGTGCACTTACACATCAATTCTTTCTTTAGGCTTGCATATTAAGTTATGAACTCTTTTCTCTTTTATTTTTTTCATTCATATGCATGTTTTAATTATTGTATGCATAAACAATACAACCTTCCATTTTAAAATTTATTCTTAATTATGCATATATTCATATGCACGTAATTAATTGCATGAGTATTATTAATTTCAACATTAATATACATGCATTGTTACTTATATACTACTTAGAAAAATTGCGGGGTGTTACATTCTCCCACTCTTAAGGAATTTCGTCCTCGAAATTCGATGAGGGTAAAATAGATAATCCCTTGCATAATATTCATCCATCATATACGCATCCAATTTTCGCAAACATTGTGCGCATGTGCAAAGTGAAATACGTCATAGTAATGCATGTATGCCTAATTTGGTACCACCTATTTGTATGCAAACTTTTCAATTTTTTTTTCAAAACATGATGCTCACATCCTAAATATACTTGCAGTTCTATATGAATGCAATATTTTTGAAAAATCAAAACTTTTTTCACCCAAATTTTCCCATACTCTTACAGAGTAAGAGCATAGTTCATAAAATTGTTGCATCCAACACCCTACCAACCATCATTAAATTTAGAAATTTAGAAAAATCTAATTTTCTAAATTCGATTTCTTATGTCACAAAAAGGTGGAAAACGGAAAATTCTGCATCCTCCGTTTTTCTTTTCCAACCTTTTTCTAACTGTACTTGGGTTTTTATGTAACTATTTATAAAGATTCTTTATTTCTCTATCCAAGCACAGTATGCATAAGAAAATTTTCTATTGTTACTGATTTTCTCTTCATCTTATCTTGGAAATTTTCCATTCTTATTCATCTTTTCTCAATCGGGTTTATGACTTGTTCTTACCTATAGGCCGGTTCAGTCGCTTACTACAAGGTGCTAATGTCCACTCTATTCTTACTTTCTACAGCTTATTTTGTCCTCCCAACAAAATTCTCTTTCAACCAGTTTATCAAAAATAATTTTCAAAAGAATAGAGACTTCAAAACTTTCTTTATATAAAAAAAAATTCCTGTATAAAATATAACAAGAAAACTAGCGAGCTAAACATGCTCTAGAATATGCACCTTTTATTGAGAGAATTTTACTTTAGTCAAAAAATTTCGTAAGAAATCAATATTTGCTAAATATACCCCATTTTTCCTTCAAAACCTAATATGTATACAAGTTATATTTAAAACTATAACTTTTAAGATTAAAACTTGAAAACACCATAAACCATTTTCCTAAAATTTTATAATCTCAAGTTCTTAAAAGTTAATAATGGGGTTAGACTCAAAGCGGGTTTCCTATTTTCTTCTAGGCTTTCCTAGACACTATCACAAATTAAATTCTCTCAACTATATATTCCTAATCCATTTTTCTATTTTCAACCTTTTCCAATTTATAAGGTTTTCAATCCCACTAACCCAAAATACTAATCATATGGGATTCACTTTCTTTCCATATAAAGTACATTGTACACTCTCCACCCAAATTACCTAAGGTATCAGATTTCCTTATTCATTCCTTTAGTGTACAAAACAAACATCCCATTTCTTACCATATTATACTCTTTCTATTTAGTGGGTGCCTCTATGGATCTAGGTATATATATATATAATATATTTATATGTTTTAAAAA
Source organism: Allium sativum (assembly GCA_030737875.1). Taxonomy (NCBI): domain Eukaryota; kingdom Viridiplantae; phylum Streptophyta; class Magnoliopsida; order Asparagales; family Amaryllidaceae; genus Allium; species Allium sativum. The sequence continues at coordinate 160,433,784 of CM060912.1, forward strand.
TACAAATACGTTCACTCACTATTTATATAGGAACCCTAAACCTAAGCTCTGATACCTGATGTGGCAACCACAATTTCAATAGACCGATTTTTTTCTTTTCAAATTCCGATCTATCGAAACTCGGATTGGTTTGCTCTGGTATCCTGTAGAAAAGATAGAGACATAAAACATGATAGAGTTCGGAAAACATCTCACAACGGAAGGAACAAAATATAATGTAATCAACACATAGCTTTACCTTAATATTAATACTGCTAAACCAGTATCCAAAGCTATACAATCTCTGTCATGAACCTAACCTGCTAATGTTATAAGGAACGGTGTTAGAACATAAGTTCTGGTGACTGGACTTAAATTACACTTCTAGATAATCCAACATATACCGTTCAATTACATTTCCTTATTTATTAGGTTATCTGTGTTATTAGCACTCAAGGCTTACACACACATCACACCCATCTACTCCCTAGTAGATTAACCTTGTATAGTGTATATGTAGCTACCCCCAACTAAGGTACACCCCATGGTACCCTACTCGCACGGTCTCCACCGTATATACGCAGTCGCTCATCCTAAGCCATAGTAACGTACATATAACAACACTACGTTCCGCATATATCTATCATTACTACGTAAACGTACCGACTGCCACCTTTGTTCGAATCAGACTCCATATCGGAGTAACGCCCTCAAGTCTACGATACACGACGCAGAGCCGACGTGTATGTATCTAGACTTACCACCATACGTATCTTCAATTGTATCTCGATGCCTCAATCGCACGTCCTATAATGTGCACCGAGTTCCGTGGCAAGGCTAAACAAGAAAAATGGAACTCGGCCGGGAGCTTTTCCATACCTGTATAGGCCCGCCTTTAGGAGCTTCCAAAAACAGATATTCCTAGGGTTTGTTTTCCATGGTGGATATGGCCCCACCTCGGCCCCTCCCTCAACTAGTAAAGACTAAAAGAGCCAAGCAACCACCCCTACTAACAACTAATCTAAACATCCATGCGGCGTCTACCCTCAACCCTGTAACACTCCATAATTTTAAAACATGACATAAGAGATAATTAAAGAATAATTAATTTTTATAAGAAGAATTAAGGGAAACGGGCTATGCCATTTCGTTCATCTCGAAATTCTGCTTGGAATAGAGTTTGAGTTTGCGTAAATCAGATATCGTATGAAGAAGTTATCAAGCTTAGAAGATTTCAGTTTAAAGCAGAATTTATTTAAATAATAATTAAATAACAAAAACTGTTCAAAAATCAAAATTTAGACAAAGCGGGCCGAGCGGCAAATTTCCCGCTCGTGGGCGTCGACCCCCACAGGGGGTGTAGACACGGGTGTCGACACCCCCATGGGGTGTCGACACGGTGTCAACCCCCCTATAGGGGTGTTGACCCCATCGACCCAGATCTGGCCTGACATGTTTAGTGGTGGATCTGATGACGTGTTTTTCTGGTTTGGATGGTTAGATGGATCCTAATCTAATCTGAGGATTCTTATTCACCTAGAGCATCTATAAAATACCCCTAAACCTAACCCTAATCTCATTGTTTTCATCCATGGCGCCACCATGCTGCTTTAATCTAAACTATTCTTTCTTCTCCACCAAAAAAAATCAGAATAGGAGTATTCCAATTAGAAGATTAGATCTACAAATCAATGTATAGATTGTTCAAGATCAGAATTGCTACGACAACATCTAATTCTCTTTTCTAAGAATCCCATCGCTGTGAGTCTATTTCACTTTCACATATAATTGAATTAAAAAGTAATTGTGATAGGATTGTAAATTGGATCTAATGTATATGTGTGTGACTGGAATGGATCTTATCAAGCTTGTAAATCATTACCTTTCAGATTCATACCTATAAATATGTCATATGGCTTTCTGATACATTTTATCGTTATATGCCTGTTTATATTTCATATGTCTGTTCTTATGTTTATGACAGTTTTGATGTTTTGATTCTCTTGCATTCTTCTTTTCCTTTTTCTTTATGAGATTAGGCTAACTTCGAGCCTAACATATTGCGTTGAGATTTACGTATAAATAACGTTGGAACGATTGGTAAAAGTTTGGGAAATATGCAATGAAACGAAATTTGGCATAAATTGTTGATGAATATGGAAAATTGGTTTGGGCATAATTGAGTATGATTTGTATACATGAGATTTGACATAAATTGTTAACAACTATGAAGATGGGTTTGGGCATAATTTGGCACATGAGAGTATAAACATAATTTAGATTGGAAATTATGGGTAAACTAGGAATTGAATCAAGAAGGTGATAATGAACGCCTAAGACACGAGGTTAGATTCGGATTGCGGTATAAGCCTGCCTGGAACCGCCCGACATATCCAGCAAACGCAATTTGGTAATCTAATATGAGAGGTCAAAGGCAGAAACTAGATGCGTAATAATGCAAAGACACGAGGTTAGATTCGGATTGCGGTATAAAACTGTCCGTAACCGCTCGGCAAATCCAGCAACTGCAAAACGGTAATATAATGTGGCAGGTCTTGTAAGATTACGGTGATAATGAATTAATGAACACTTAACCAAGATAAGACATGTGATTAGACATGGGAATGATAAAGGGTTAAGTAGGTAACATGGGTAGCATGTGAAACATAATAAAGCACTTAACCAATATGAGACATATGATTAGACATAGGGATAAAGAGGGGTTAAGTGGGAATTCCTAGTGGGGACCAAGCTTAGGAGGGAAGCTTGTGTCAAGTGGGTAGACCCTTTTCAACCAGTAACCGATTTTAGTATCTATATGAGCTCGAACCAGGTCGAGGACAGGGGCACTCTTACTAGGGTTGATTGTAAGAGGTCAATAAAGAGTTAGCGATGGAAGTGCAAGACCAACGGAGTCATGTGCATGCGTGGGTCCGGGCTGGTAGGTAAGACGCTATTGCATTGTGTAGGTATAAGTTGTGCATTTCAGTAGTATCGAGGTTGACACCTTAGGGAGTGATACACCCTATTGTGGGACCAGCACAGGTATCTACGAGGTTAGGGAGCCAATCGAATGGGAAGGGTAGTGAGTACAACTAGTGGTGGTAGGAGATTGTAGGCACCTACGAGAGTAGCTAGGAGTACACGAAGCTACCATTATTGTAATTAGTAGAGAGGGATCATCTTTTAGTATGTAACTTGTATGTTGATACGGTGCAGAGCATATCTCGTAGTGGCTAGAAGCGCAGTCGATGTTCTATCTTACTTACCATGTTTACCTTGTCATATCTGCTTATGTTATAGTTATCTCTTATATCCAGTTTATGTTCTTATCCTGTTACTTTACTGATTAAATTATTAAAGTCACTAGGCTCGCCAGACTTATGTATGACCCCTTTTTGTTTTGCCTCTTTTCTTTCTTTTCCCCCCAGGTCCTCAGGGTGGGATTAGTGAAGCTTGACTTGGATCTCGTTCTTCTTGAAGTGCTTGGAAGTTTTGAAAGTAATGCTCAGCTTTATCTCTTTATCCTTATGGCTATTTGGAGTGGGATTGTGGTTTTACTTTTATGTACTCCGATAATAATTTTGTACAAGATGGATATTTGTGTACTTGGCTTTAGTATATGGTTTTGATGTTGTAACTAGACATGTTTTGCTTTTCCGCTGCAATGAATAAATTTTGAATTTTCTTAAGTACCATTTTATGTATCTGTCTTATGATATTCTGTTCTATACTCTTATAATACTCCATTAAAGTTAATGCATTCCCTTAGTGAGTGACGTTAATGGACATGGGGTGTTACACGTGGTATCAGAGCTGAAGGTTACCAGAATAGATAAAAGACTTTGAAAACCGTTTTCAAAAGCATTTTTAGAAAGAAGTATTTTCAAAAACATGTTTTAAAGAGGGTATTTTCATGAGCAAAGTTTATTGTGAAAAACACAATACCCAAAAAGCCATATATCTATCTTTTGATTCTCTGTTTTGAATCTCTTCCTTTTTCCTCTCAGCATGTTTGGGGAACCCGTTATACCCAAGGGCATAGAGATACCAGACTGGTTTATAAGGTATCTGGAGGCTAGGGCTATTGCCGTAGGCCCAGGAGGCGTTCCTCCCCCCCCCCCCCAGCTGCAACCACTCCTCCTCCTCCTCCTCCATGCGTAGATGCTTTTTCTAAGATATGCAAAGACTTCCGTGCGATGGGCGGAAAACTGTTTTATGGAACTAAGACGTTTGTTGAGGCTCGGAATTGGCTCAAGGAAGTGGAGGATTTGTTTGGTATCTTTGAGATAGACGAGGGAAGGAAAGTTCAGCTAGCTGCTTGGTTAATGAAGGATGAAGCTTCCTTTTGGTGGGAAGTAACTAATAGAGGATATGGAGTGGAGACGTGGATAAATTTTAGGCAAAGGTTCGAGTTGAAATTTCTTTCACAAGTGGAGGAGAGTTTATACATGGAGAGGTTCTTGGCTTTGAAACAAGGGAGTTTGTCTGTGAAGGAGTACGTTAACAAGTTTAACCATTTAGCAATATTTGATATGGAATTAGTTAATACACCACACAAGAAGGCCTTGAGATTTGCCAAGGGTCTGAATGGACCTTTACACAGGTTAGCTATGTCCCACATTCCTATGGGGGCTACTTTCAAGAAACTTGTTGATATGGCGTTGATACATGAAGAGCAGAAATGTGCTAATGTAGATAAGGCACAGGATAAGAAAGGGGATCCAAAGAAGGCACAACAACAATAAAAGAAGGGCGGTAAGGATAACAAGGGTTCAGAGAAAAGGAAGTGTCACATACCTGGCCATTTGAAGAAGGACTGTAGGAAGAAGAAGAAGACGGGTTGTTTCCATGTGGTGAGGCAGGACATATGATTAAACACTGCCCAAGGAGGCAAGGACAGATGACAGGATCTACTTTTGGAGGACAGGTTCATGCTCTCATGGCACCTAGACAAGAGAGAGGTAGAAACATTTCTGTTGAAAGTTTGATTTTCCTTTTCGATCATCCTGTACGTACTTTGTTTGATTCTGGCGCTTCACATTCGTTTATATCTGCTTCTGTTGTTGAGTCTCTGCACCTAGATACTAGTATAGTAGTGGATCCCGTTGTTGTCTCAAATCCTATTGGGGGTACAACTAATCTTTCTATGTTATGTCGGGATTTGAGAATATATGTGTATGGCATTGAGTTCAAATGCAATGCTTATGTGCTTGGCTTCATGGGCTATAGGTTGATTCTAGGAATGGATTGGCTAGCCAGGTATGGTGCCATTCTCGACTGTGAAAAGAGGGTAGTTAGACTATTGACTAGTTTGGGTAATACTCTCGATATCTCATGCGATTCTAAGGGTTCTGTTATGCTTAGCTACCTAGAATCTCTTGACACATCTGTTAATGATTTGCAATCTGTTCGAGTAGTCCGTGAGTATGCAGATGTCTTTGAGGAGGTTAGGGGCTCCAAAACGTGAGATATATTTTCGTATATATTTGGTGGACAATGCAAAGCCAGTTGCATTTCCTGTGCGCCACATGGCTCCAAGAGACAGGAGGGAGCTTAGTAAACAAGTGAAACAGTTGCTTGAGAAAGGGTTCATAAAAAGAAGTATCTCGGAGTGAGGTGCTCCTTTTGGTTTTGCTATAAAGGCTGATGGTTCGATTAGATTGTGCGTGGACTATAGGGAGCTGAATAAGCTCACGAAGAAGAATAGACACCCATTGCCGAGGATAGATGATTTGTTCAATCAGTTGGTTGGTGCTTCGGTTTTCTCGCAATTGGACTTAGCTACAGGATTTCATCAGTTGAGGGTAGCTGAGGATAGTATAGATAAGACTTCTTTTAGGACTCCCGACGGTTTCTTCGAATGGCTCGTCATGCCTTGTGGTTTGACGAATGCACCCGCCTATTTTGTAGACTTGATGAGTAGGGTGTTTAGGGAGTTTCTAAACAAGTTCTTTGTGGTCTTTGTGGATGATATCTTGATATTCTCTAGAAGCGAGGAAGAACATGCCCTACATCTTAGGGAAGTCTTAGAGACCCTTCGAGCACATCAACTCAAAGCTAAGTTCTCCAAATGTCATTTTTGGAGAAAGGAAGTGAGGTTCTTAGGGCACGTGTTCTCCAAGGAAGGGATAGCAGTGGATCCCGCGAAGGTGGTAGCAATCCAAGATTGGAAGATTCCTAGGAACGCAACGGAAGTAAGAAGTTTTCTTGGTTTGGCGGGCTATTACAGAAAGTTCATCAAGGACTTTGCAAAGATATTAGCCCCACTTACACGGTTGACGAAAAAGAATATGACCTTTCTTGGGATGTTGACTGTGACGATTCTTTTCAACGTTTGAAGAGGGCATTGATGACAACTTCAGTTTTAATTTTGCCGGATGGGAGTAAACTGTTCACAGTGTATACCGATGCTTGCGGGACAAGGCTTGGCATAGTTTTGATGCAAGTGGAAAGGGTGATATTCTATGGTGGAAGGCAATTAAAGGTCCATGAGAAGAATTACCCCACCCATGACTTAGAGTTAGCTGCCATAGTTTTTGCGCTTATGTCTTGGCGTCACTATTTGCTTGGAGAGAGGTTTGAGTTGTATACAGACCATACGTCACTAAAATACCTATTCTCTCAAAAAGATGTAAACTTAAGGCAACAAAGGTGGATGGAGTTCTTAGTATCCTAAGATTTTGAGATTGCATATACCCCTGGCAAGGGTAACGTTGTAGCTAACGCCTTGAGTAGAAAGAATTTGACTTTGAGTCCTTTGTTTGTCGAGCGGCAGATTTCAGAGTATATCTCTACCTTTGACTTTAGACCCTCTATCGATTATGTACCTGGTTTGTTGGCATCATTAGAGGTGCGACCAACGCTTTTGGGACATATAGGTGTGGCACAGAGAGATGACCCACAAATGATAGAGATAGTAGACAAGCTCATAAGAGGGGAGTCTTTGAGCCATCTTAGTAGGTATACTATAGATGAGAAAGGTTGGTTGCATAGGGATGAGAGACTTTGCGTATCTCGAGATGAGAGTTTGAGAAAGAGAATCCTTAAAGAAGCACATCGTTCTAAGGTGACCATACATCCCGGTGGTGACAAGATGTATAGGGACATGAAGCGAGTTTTTTATTGGGCTGGAATGAAGAAGGATGTGGTTGAGTTCGTTTCTAGATGCTTAGTGTGCCAGCAAGTCAAGGCTGAGCAAAAGAATCCTGGTGGTTTGCTTCACCCTTTAGAGGTTCCACAGTGGAAATAGGAAAGTGTTTCCATGGATTTCGTCGACGGGTTGCCGAGGTCAAGGAAGGGTAATACGGGGATTTGGGTATTAGTAGATAGACTTACCAAGCGATCCCATTTCATTCCCTTTAAGAGTAAAAGAACAGCATCATGGTTAGCATCTATTTATCTCCGAGAAATAGTTCGTCTACACGGCATACCTTATAGTATCGTAAGCGATTGAGATCCCATTTTCACTAGTGGGTTTTGAAAGAGCTTGCGAGAGGCAGTAAGAACGCAATTGTGTTTGAGCACCGCTTATCACACTCAGACGGAAGGCCAAACAGAACGAGTGAATCGAATTCTAGAAGATCTTTTGGGGTTATGCATCTTGGACTTTGGAGGAACATGGGAGGAACACTTTCATTAGTAGTGTTCGCCTACTACAACAACTATCAGACTAGTATTGGCATGGCACCTTTTGAAGCTCTATATGGATGACCTTGCCAATCACCAACTTGTTTGTCGGAGTCTACGGATAAGATTTTACTTGGGCCCGAAATGGTTAAGGAAACTTCCGAGAAGATTGGCTTGATTCAAAGATGCACGAAGGTGGCACAAGACCGGCAAAAGTCATACGCTGATAAGAGACGAACCGATCTTGAGTTCGATGTTGGAGACATGGTTTTTATTAAAGTGTCACCATTGAGGAATGTAGTTCGTTTTGGATCTGTAGGGAAATTGGCACCAAGGTTCTTAGGGCCATTCCCCATTACAGAAAGAATTGGACAGATGGCCTACAGAGTGAAGTTTCCTGAGAAGATTAGTAGTGTTCATCATGTATTTCATGTGTTGCATTTGTGGAAGCATTTACACGATATCGCGAAAGTAGTAGAGCCGAGCATGATTAGAGAAGCGAAATTAGAGCGAGATGCCACGGTTAGACGAGTTCCTACATGCATCCTTGGATCGGAGGTCAAGAAATTGCGCAACCAAGAGGTCAAGTTGGTTAAAGTCCAGTGGAGAGATGATCAAGGAGACGCGACTTGGGAGACCGAAGACAAGATACGCGCATTGTACCCTTTCCTTTTGAGGGTATGTTCTTAACTTCTCATTTTTTCTACCAATTCGTTTGTACTTGTTCTATCGTTTAGTGTATTCTCTCGATTATATCTTCAACCTTTAGGTAGAAAATCCTATGGTTGTAAACATGTGTTTGAGGCATGTTATGTTTGATGGATGTAAGTGGATGTAAGTGTTTGCTAGTGGTTGCTCGTGGATGCATTTACACACACATTAGGCACTAGATCGGCTCAATCACTTTCATACTGCATATGAATGAGTGTGCATATTTAAGTTAATGGATGTATATTGAATGTGTTATCATATAGATGCTGCATTTGAATGAATGGTTGTGCACTCATAAAGAAATGATATGTATCATTAGGATTGTTTTGCATACATAATGGACGCATGGCACTATCATGTTTTGCATTAAGGAGGCCAACTGAATCAGTAGACCGCCTGATCTTTGCATTAGACAAGGGACATATACACACACTTTTGCATATGCTCATATAACATTAGAAATCTTTTAAGGACAATGGATGCTTGTGGATGATGGATGAGTAGATGGATGATGGATGGTAGGATACATTCTTCTTAACTTGAAGATTTCGGGGATGAAATCCCCTAAGGAGGGGAGAATGTAACACCCCATAATTTTAAAACATAATTTAAGAGATAATTAAAGAATACTTAATATTTATAAGAAGAATTAAGGGAGACGGGCTACGCCATTTCATTCGTCTTGGAATTCTACTTGGAATAAAGTCCGAGTTTGCGTAAATCGGATATCGTATGAAGAAGTTATGAAGCTTAGAATATTTTAGTTTAAAGCAGAATTTATTTAAATAATAATTAAATAACAAAAATTATTCAAAAATCAAAATTTAGACAAAGTGGGCTGAGTGGGAAATTTCCCGCTCGTGGGTGTCGACCCCCCAGGGGGTGTCAACATGGGTGTCGACCCCCCCATGGGGTGTCGACCCCATCGACCCAGATCTGGGCTAACGTGTTTTGTGGTGAAGCTAATGACATGTTTTTCTGGTCTGGATGGTTCAGATGGATCCTAATCTATTCTAAGGGTCCTATTTCACCTAGAGCATCTATAAAATACCCCTAAACCTAACCCTAATCTCATTGTTATCATCCATGGCGCCTCCATTCTGCTCTATTCTAAACTAGCCTTTCTTCTCCACCAAAACAAATCAGAATAGGAGTATTCCAATTAGAAGATCAGATCTACAAATCAAAGTAGAGATTGTTCAAGATCAGAATTGCTAGGACAACATCTAATTCTCTTTTCTAAGAATCCCATCACTATGAGTCTATGTAACTTTCACATATAATTGAATTAAAAAGTAATTGTGACAGGATTGTAAATTGGATCTAATGTATATGCCTGTGACCGAAATGGATCTTATCAAGCTTGTAAATCATTATCTTTCAAATTCAATAGAATTTTTATTAAAGTAATGGAATACAGAAATGAGATGCCCGTTATAATGGGTATACATGTGCTTATATAGGTGAACTGAAAAACCCTAATCCTCTAATGGGCCATGACTCAACTTCTTGAAAATAATATATTCACAAATAAAAGAGATAAGATAAACTTGAAATATTCCATGCAGCTTTCCTCTTTTGATTGGTCATGTGGCAAATTGATTGGCATTTTCCAAGAGATTTGAAGTTCATTGGTAAAGTGATTGGCATCATGATTGGCATCTATCTAATCAAATCTTCATCTTTATGGAGAGTAAAAAATGAAAGATTCCCTTTGATTTATATATGAAGAATACTTCCAATTCTTGAAATATTTATTAGTGTATATCATATATTCATACATATGAATATATATATACACCATAAATCACTAATCCATAAATTCTTCAAAGCAAGGGAGGCAGTGTGAACGCGTTCCATTCTTCAGCAAAAAGAGAGTTTGATGGGAATCGAACCCAGGTCTTTCTGTACAGATTTCCATGCCTTAACCAATGTGCTACGGCTTCCTTTGTGACTGAAAACTTGTTGAGATGGGGAAGTAGCTTCTTTTTCTTATCAGTGGTCTTTTATTTAATGAAGGAGACAATTAATCAATGAACTGTAAAAACACACAAAATACCCAAAGTAGCATTTATTTATATACAACAAAGATAAGATATAAGCATAAAAATAAACACATTTCTGTGCTAATCAAATACCCCCACACTTATCTTTTACTCGTCCTCGAGTAAAACAAGAAATGAAAAACTAAACTAGATAGGTCACACTTTCGTAGGAAACACGATTGCATTGAGCGTATGCAACAAGCCGTTAAACCTCTAGGGGTCCCTAGTAGGACGAGTGGTGTCTCGTGAGGGTTTTCAACGGATACTACCCACAAAATCCAAATGCAGTATGATATGATTCTAATAAAACTACATGAATGCAATGGACATATGCAAATAAAAACGAAAAATGAAAACACGACTTATTTCAGGAAAGTGGTACAACAAATTAAGTTAATAATTTCTAATCAGTTGATTTTATTTTAGATACCTCAACTTGTCACAAATTTTCAATATAAATCAAGTTTTCAAATGTTAAATTCCAGTTTGGCCAGTTAGTTCGGTCGATAACATAGTGCAGCCATGAAATAAATTCTTAGTTTCCTTGGCACAGTTTGTAAAGTGGTATTATTATTTTCTCATGTATGGCTAGTCAAATCAATAAGGTCAAGAAGTGTTTGGGCATCATCGCTTATTCTTTATTCTATAAAATTTTAAAATTTATGATTAAGTACATACACCTAACTTAGAAGACCATGGTTTACCACACATACACTGCCTCACGGACTAACAGAGAGTGGGTAAAGAGCTTGGCGGATTGTGCAGGCCGACTTTGACTTTGTCAACAACGTGTTGGTAATCCTTAGGTGTCCAATCTCATAAAATGAGACCAAGATATTCCAACGCTGACTTTGTCAACAACATGTCGGATAGAGCTTGGCGGGTTTGCACACCAACGCTAGATATACAAGCAATGTTGGATACCCTTGGATTACTATTATTATTATTATTGAATTTATAAGCACAAAAGAGAGTTATGCGAATTCAACTTAACACAACTTAGTTTTAAAGATTCGAAAAGCCAATATAAGTATTTTAAGTCCTCCACTTATTTAAACAAAGTCTACAATATATAACAGATTTCATGGCCATCACCTAAGAATCTCCCTATGTACCGGTTACACTATTATCCCTCGAAATTAAACTTTTCATTATATTTCTTAATTGATCTAAGTTGAGAGAAAAAAATACTATCAACTGACTAATAATTGTTAACTTATTTTGTTGCATCAAACTAAAATGAGTCATGTTTCAAAAAAAAAAATGGCATGTTAGTACAGTCTAAAATGCATGATGGTCCTATTTAAATGGCTGAAAATGAAAAGAAAGAAAAATGAAAAATGAATGAAATGCAGACTCCCCCCACACTAGAACTAAACAGTGTCCACACTGTGAACGTTTCCTAAATTTGAAAGATCCTACCCAAAGGTGAATGAGATGCAAAATTATTTGAAAAATGAAATGCAGTCTAGCCACTATATGTGAATGCCAATCATAAACAAAATGAAATCTATAACGGTGATGAGTGTTATGTGAAAAATGATATTTTCTTTTTCCCCTACACTTGCCTCTATCGAAAATGATGTATGATGATTTCCTATCTGGTTTTTGAGGTACAAGAGGCATGTCAATGAATTCCGAAATCAAAATCTTTCTTATGAAAATGTTGTCGTGCCAATGATTTATATAATCAAGATGCAGATTATCCCGTAAAATTTTCTCAGGTATTTCTTCTTGGTCCTCGGTAAGACCAGAGGCCAAGATTATGGGAGAATTTTTCGAAAATTCCAAGTGATCATACTCAAAGTCTGGCGGCAGGGGTTTGAGGTCTAACATAGGAATTTCGTGTATGACATTGGTCAATGTTCCTTGGTTAGATTCAGATGACATAGGTATTGGGTCAAGAAGTTCATTTAATTCAGAAATGTATTCGAGCACATCAAAATCAGAGTTGAAATGGTTAAAACACATTTTCAAGGCTTCAGAAGTGTCAATAAAAGTTTCATTAACTGTGGTTTGAATCGTGCTAATTTTATCAATCTCCAAATCCCTAGAAGAATTGTGGTGGCTAAGACTTTTCTCAATCATCGTTATTAAATTTGGAAAATACAAAACTTAAATTTGACACATGTAGCTATTATTACAAAATAAATAATGTACTCAAATATATTTTATTAGTTGATAATCTCGATTTGAAGGGGGAAGAGGGTCTTATGGCCGTTCACGTATAGTATAAATACTAAGGGATACGACCAATGTTTTACGGGTAGTATGCAACCTCTTTTGCTAGAAGTTCAATAAATTGAACTAATATATATATCCGCGATCAAACCGTTGAGACAATCAATTTCATAAAATACACTCTAGTAGTTAAATATTTTGAAAATCAAATCAGATTTATTCTTGAAAAGCGATTAGAGTGATGCTTATAATTATGGAAATTCGTTCCTCACCAAATCAATGTAGAAATTTCAGGCAACACAACAGTCACAAAAGAATAATTACAAAAATAAAAATTGTACAAGCAAGCCGCTGCCCCTGCAGAATTTTTTTACAAGCAATGTCTATATTTTTATTTGTAGCGGAGCACCTATAGAGTCCAGAAATTATTACAGTGGGGCATGGCTGTCCATCCAGAAAAAATGAGTAGCGTCAATGATTGAAATCTCACTATTTGCAATTTCTTTTGATTTCTAAAATCTTGATTTGTTGCTTGAACTCCAGTCACCTTGTCCTTAGTTCGAAATCTCTTTTTTTTTTGGTTTTTTTTGAATGAATTGAATAACAAAAAAAGCGCAAGAAAAAGAAACAAAGGAACTAACAAAAAAAAAGCTAACTTTTTGGAGAAGATGGTGCTGAAGTGTGGATTGAAAAAAACTGTGGTGAAATGAGATTATGTGAGAGGAAGGGTTATTTGATCAGAGGGATGAAATGAAGCAGGGAAAAATAATTGAAAAAAAAAATGAATCTTTTTATGACCTTTCCTTTTTTATTATTGTTGAAAAAGTGGACAAATACGAAAGAAACAAATGACAAAAAAAATTGGGAAGAGAGATTTCAGGAAAGAAAGAGAATTGTAATGGGAGGAAGGAAAGTAATTGTAAAAGATTTGGAAAAGAAATTGAGAAGGGAAAGCAATAAAAGAGAAGACAAAAACAGAAAGAATTTTTTTTCTTTTGTTTATTGTTGTAAAATTAGAAGAGGATTTTTTTTTTGAAAAGAAAGGGAATTTGTAAGAGAAGAAAAGAAATCAAATGTATTGAGAACAAGAAAGACAAAAGAAGAAAGGAAAAAAATTTGCAAAAGAGGAATCTTTTTTTTTTGAAATTTGTAAAAAGAAAAAGAATGTAAATGATTGGAAAGAAAGTGGAAAGATGGAAAGAATAAAGGAAAATTGAAAGTTGTTTTTTTTAATGAAGGAGAGAGCCGGAAAGAAATAAATGAAAAACAAATGGAAAGAGAGATTGTAGGAGGTGAATGAGAAATGCAATTGGAAAGAAATAAAAAAAAAAAAGAATGCAAGTTTTTTTTATGAAAATTTGAACAAGAAGAAAGGGAGAGAAATGAATGGTAAAAACCCAAAAAAAAAGGAAAAAAAATTAAAAGAGGAAGGAAATAAGAGAAAAAAAGCAAGGTTTTTTGAGTAGAGAGGAAGGGTAGAAGAAATTGAGGAAAGAAATAAAAGCAGACAAAAACAAGAAAGAAATCAAAGTAGACAGAGAAGAAATTGCGAAAGTTTTTTTTTTAGAAAGTTGTAGACAAAAGATGGAAACAAATAAAAAGAAAAGGGAAAGGAAAATAAAAATGTGAAAATCAGCGAGGTGGTAGAAAGATGGAAAGAAATTGAAGAAAAATTAGCAAGTTTCTTTTTTTTGTATATATTTTTTTTCTTTTTGAAGAAGGAATTAGATTGGAAGAAATGCAAACAAAAAAAAAGAAAGAAATAAATGAAAATAAAAAGAAGGAAAATAAAAAGAAGGAAAACTAAAAGAAAAAGTGGCAAGATTTTTTTTCCTTGTTTTTGGGAGATTGTAATATCAATAACTAATATCAAATCTGCCAATCAAGATTTTTTTTTTTTTTTTTTTTTTTTTTTTTTTGAAGATTGACGGCAGAAGTATAAAAAGGAAAAACAATTTTGAAAGGGAAGAAAATCAAGGTAGGCCAGAAACAACAATAGAGAATTGTCTTTTTTTTTGTAATTAAATTATTGAAAAGAGGGAAAGAATTGTGAGAAGGAATGAAACAAAAGAAAATTGGCAACTTTTTTTCTCTCATGTGTAGAAGATTATGGTATGAACAATCAATACCAAATCATCTAATTGAGAATATTTTCTATATACAAAAGAAAACAAAAATGAGAAAATAAAAAAAAATGAAAACTAACACGAATCAGAAATTAAATAAATAATAAAATTTAATCATTACCTCCCCGGCAACGACGCCAAAAACTTGATGATGCTAGAAAAGCGCGATATTTGTAATAAAATTCTGCAAGCGCACAGGTGTGTAGCATACAGGTCGAACACAGGGAGGTAAATTAAAATCAAATTATTTATCTAATCTCTTGGGCGAGCAAGATGAAGCCTGGAGATTTTGTTGAAATAAAAACAAATTGAAATTGCGAACTTAGGATTATCGTTGAATCTAATCAACGATTAATCACTAAAGAATGTAGATTGCAAAACAAGAACAACAATGCAGAAAATAAAAGTGCAGAATAAGAAGAACAACAATAAAATAAAATTAGGATTGTCGTTGAAATTAATCAAACGACTAATCACTAATGAAACAAATGTAAAATACAACTAGTACTCTACCGAATTTAATCGGGTAGACGACACTAGTTGCTAAAAAATACTAGAAAATAAAAGAAGAAGAAGAATTTTTATTAAGGTAATGGAATACAGAAATGAGATGCCCGTTACAATGGGTATACATGTGCTTATATAGGTGAACTGAAAAACCCTAATCCTCTAATGGGCCATGACTCAACTTCTTGAAAATAATATATTCACAAATAAAAGAGATAAGATAAACTTGAAATATTCCATGCAGCTTTCCTCTTTTGATTGGTCATGTGACAAATTGATTGGCATTTTCCAAGAGATTTGAAGTTGATTGGTAAAGTGATTGGCATCATGATTGGCATCTACCTAATCAAATCTTCATCTTTATGGAGAGTAAAAAATTAAAGATTCCCTTTGATTTATCTATGAAGAATACTTCCAATTCTTGAAATATTTATTAGTGTATATCATATATTCATACATATGAATATATATATACACCATAAATCACTAATCCATAAATTCTTCAAAGCAAGGGAGGCAGTGTGAACGCGTTCCATTCTTCAACGAAAAGAGAGTTTGATGGGAATCGAACCCTGGTCTTTCTGTACAGATTTCCATGCCTTAACCAATGTGCTACGGCTTCCTTTGTGATTGAAAACTTGTTGAGATGGGAAAGTAGCTTCTTTTTCTTATCAGTGGTCTTTTATTTAATGAAGGAGACAATTAATCAATGAATTGTAAAAACACACAAAATACCCAAAGTAGCATTTATTTATATACAACAAAGATAAGATATAAGCATAAAAATAAACACATTTCTGTGCTAATCGTGAGATTAGGCTAACTTCGAGCCTAACATATTGCATTGAGATTTACGTACGAATAACGTTGGAACGATTGGGAAAAGTTTGGGAAATATGCAATGAAACAAAATTTGGCATAAATTGTTGATGATTATGGAAAATTGGTTTAGGCATAATTGAGTATGACTTATATATATATGAGATTTGGCATAAATTGTTAATAACTATGAAGATGGGTTTGGGCATAATTTGGCACATGAGAGTATAAACAGAATTTAGATTGGAAATTAAGGGTAAATTGGGACTTGAATCAAGAAGGTGATAATGAACGCCTAAGACATGAGGTTAGATTCAGATTACGGTATAAGCCTGCCCGGAACCGCTCGGCATATCCAGCAACCGCAATTTGGTAATATAATATGAGAGGTCAAAGGCAGAAATTAGATGCGTAATAATGCAAAGACACGAGCTTAGATTTGGATTGCGGTATAAGCCTGCCTGGAACCGCCCGACAAATCCAGCAACCGCAAAACGCTAATCTAATGTGGGAGGCCTTTCAAGATTACAGTTATAATGAATTAATGAACACTTAACCAAGATAAGACATGTGATTAGCAATGGGAATGATAAAGGGTTATGTGGGCAACATGGGTAGCATGTGAAACATAATAAAGCACTTAACCAAGATGAGACATGTGACTAGACATGGGGATAAAGAGGGGTTAAGTGGGAATTCCTAGTGGGGACCAAGCTTAGGAGGGAAGCTTGTGTCAAGTGGGTGGACCCTTTTCAACCAGTAACCCATTTTAGTATCTATATGAGCTCAAACTAGGTCGAGGACAGGGACATGCTTACGGGGGTTGATTGTAAGAGGTCAATAAAAGAGTTAACGGTGGAAGTACAAGACCAACAGAGTCATGTGCGTGCATGGGTCCGGGTTGGTAGGTAAGACGTTGTTGCATAGTGTAGGTGTAAGTTGTGCTTTCAGTAGTATCGATGTTGACACCTTAGGCTGTGATACACCCTATTGTGGGGCCAACACAGGCATCTACGAGGTTAGGGAGCCGATCGAATGGGGAGGGTAGTGGGTACAACTAGTGGTGGTAGGAGCAAGTGGGCACCTACGAGAGTAGCTAGGAGTACACGAAGCTACCATTATTATGATTAGTAGAGAGGGATCATCTTTTAGTACGTAACTAGTATGTTGATACGGTGCAGAGCATATCTTATAGTGGCTAGAAGCGCAATTGATGTTCTATCTTACTTACCTTGTTTACCTTGTCATATCTGCTTATGTTACAGTCATCTCTTATATCCAGTTTATGTTCTTATCCTGTTACTTTACTGATTACATTGTTAAAGTCACTAGGCTCGCCATACTTATGTCTGAGCCCTTTTTGTTTTGCCTCTTTTCTTTCTTTTCCCCCCAGGTCCTCAGGGTGGGATTAGTGAAGCTTGACTTGGATCTCTTTCTTCTTGAAGTGCTTGGAAGTGTTGAAAGTAATGCTCAGTTTTATCTCTTTATCACTATGGCTATTCGCAGTGGGATTATGGTTTACTTTTATGTACTCTAATAATAATTTTGTATAAGATGGATATTTTTCTACTCGGCTTTAGTACATGGTTTTGATGTTGTAACCAGACATGTTTTGCTTTCCCACTGCAATGAATAAATATTGAATTTTCTTAAGTACCATTTTATATATCTGTCTTGTGATATTCTGTTTTAACTCTTATAATACTCCATGAAAGTTAATGCATTCCCTTAGTGAGTGACGTTAAAGGACGTGGGGTGTTACAAACCCCGTATCTCGATAGTGAAAGGTGAAATGGTATCTTGGGTTTAGCTTTAGTCTTTTCGCATCCCGCTGGCTGCTGATGTTGGGTATCCGATGGTCTACTATCCTTGTTGGTTGTGACCCTCTCTACCTCCTCGTGAGGCAACCACCGAATCACCCTGGTGTCACCTCATCACAGCATTCTGACTGCATAGCTACATCTGCAGTCAAGGCCCGCCCACCTAATAGTTACGCGCAGACCCAACCTCTGAGAGCATAGCCTAAGACATCTGCCAACACACAGGGGACTACTAGGAGCACCTTACGTCCCTCAGGAAGCCGCGTGCTTCCCCTTCCAGTCCTTCGGAGCTGTCAAAACAATCAGATGAATGTGCGCCCCCCTCGTGCCTTATAACACCATGATGATCTACCCAGTTGGGTTATTCACCCTCAAACGTGCGGACTGGTCCCAAGCGCCTCACTTTAATATGTTGTTAGACCCTATGTCCAAACATTCTTTTACGCGCTTGCCTTACCTCACCAGGTTTCCGTTTAACTTGTTAATTCTTATTCACATTGAGTTCTTATTCAAATTACCAAGTTTCTCTTGCTTATTAATTTCAGTCATATAAGTTAACCCATTTAAGTTTATTAATAAGCCCACAACATGTTATTCTCTAGATTGTGATCCAAGGACTTTGATCCACATTCCATTTATATTCTTGTTTGGTTTTATCGTTACAATAACATGTTTTACTTAATATGTAATATAGTATATCCCAATTCACATGTTTTCTAATTAACATGACACTTACCATTTATGATTAAATATAACTTATTTCATTTCATACGTTTTCTTCAACCCTTCTCATTTAATCATAATTCCATTTTACATTGTCAATACAACTTATCGTTGTTTACTTGGTAATTTAGTTATATTAACTAAGGTCCGTTAATAAGTTTCTCTACCCGTTTATTTTAACCTACGTTATAATTTCCTCTTGTCTCTAGGGCAAGCCTAAACATTCTTATTAACGGGTTTCAGACTTCCAGGATTACAGATTACTTAATTTATAATTAAGTGCAATATATTTTCCCCCTTTTCTTAACTGGTTCCAGGTTTTCCCCTTTACTGATTACTTAATTTACAATTAAGTGTCCCTTAACTCAATTCACCAGTTATCCCATTCTCTTACTAACTTATTATAACCTAATATATAATCTCCACTTGTCTCTAGGACAAGTTTACCTATTATACAACATTTTCATTAATGTTACTTATTTATAATAGGTGATTATCATTTCTACAAGTTAATGTAACACCCCGTAATTCTGATAATATTAATATTCACAAATTAAAGAATAACTAATCTCAGATGTGAGAATTGTGGGAAACGGGTTGCGCCATTGTGTTCGTCTCGGAATTCTAGTCAAAATAGAGTCCGAGTTTGCGTGAATTGGACTTCGTATGAAGAAGTTATGGACATCGGAGGTTTCAGAAAATCCAAAACAGATTTCAAAAATTTAAAATTCAAAATTCAAAGTCAAACAGGCTAGGCGGGAAAATTCCCGCCCAGCACCCCAGGTCGACTGGGGAGTCGACTGGGCAGTCAACACCCCCCAGGTCGACTGGGCAGTCGACCTGGGTGTCGATCTGTCCAGGCGGCTAGGGTTTGGCTGATGTGTCTTTAGGGCTGAGTTGGCAAATTAAACGGTTCAGTTTAGTTCTGAGTTGATCTGACGGTCTAAATAAACCCTAAACTCTATAAATACCTAGGTAGTCTCTCACTCTAATTCACATGAAAAATAGAATAGCCACCGTCATACCGCCGCCATGGAACTCAGTGTAGCCGCCGCCAACTAAGAAGGAAGAAAAGCTAATCAGAACCCTAATTCTACTCAACTCTAAAGAAAATCAAGACTCTCTTTCTCTTCTAATTGTGAGTATGATGATCTTAACAAGATTATTATTAAACTAATTAGATTAAGTTATGAATGGATTATGAGTGAATGATGTGAATTGTCATATATGTTGTTGTAAACCTTATGCTATCATGTATGTTATAAATCCTATGATATGTGATGATGATATCCTATATGTTGTAAATCATGCTATGATGATATTGTATAGGTTGTAATTTTCTATGTTAAGTTGTGATGAATCATGCATGTTATAAAGTCATGATGTTATTGTCTATGCTAATTAGTTCATGTTAATCAAATCATAATATTGATATTATTTGGGCTATGTTGATCTATATGACAAGTCACACATGCAAGTTTAGGTTGATTAGTAAAGATTGTGAACATATGCCATGACATCTATTTAGATCTAGAATTATGACATCTAGAATTATGCTATGACATATGTGAATTCTATGTATTAGATGCTAGTTCACACCACCATTATGTTGCATAAAACCCCATATGCAAGTTTATACATGAATTCGGGTTATGATCATATCATTTAAATTGTGACATTTAACAAGTTGACACCTTTAGATCCTTAACACGTGTAGTTCTATGCAAGTTTCACCCCTATTATGATTAGATCTATTTTATTTGTCTATATGTTGTGATAATTTATCTTTATGCTTTGAGTTAGACTATTCAAGTCTAACGTATACTTTGCGTTGAATAAGCGAACGTATAACGTGGGGTAGGGGTGATATTAAGGATTCAATATTAAGAAGTTGAGGTGCAATTGATATGATTTTGCATGCCATGAATGGATGGCCATAATTGAGTCAATTATGGACATCATTAAAATTGGAGTTAATTAATAATTTGAATAGGGAATTATTAAAACTGGCGTAAAAGATTATAAGTGATAATCAATGCTTAGGACACGAGGTTGGACTCGTTTGTGATGTAAACCTGCCCGGACCCGCCCGACAAATCCAGTGGTCACAAATGTCAGCCCAATGTGAGAGGTCCTAGGCCCAAATTAAAGCATAACAGTTGTAAAGACACGAGGTTAGACTCTTTTATGGTGTAAGACTGCCCGGACCCGCCCGGCAAATCCAGCTGCCATAAATGACAGTCTAATGGGAGAGGTCTTTATGAGGTTATGGCCTGAATGAGTTAAGAAATACTTAACCGGATAAACATGTAAGGTGGGACATGGGGGTTAAGTAGGTGCCTTGGGTGGCATGAGGAATCTAGTGGGTGCCCTTAGTGGCATGTGAAATACGATTAGTAAGACTTAACCAAACACACATGTAAATGAACATGACTAAGAGGGTTAAGTGGGATGTACTAGTGGACAAGCTTAGGTGGGTAGCTTGTGGGGGCCCAATTCAATCAGTATCCAAAACGTATCTATGTGGGCTCGACCCAAGTCGAGGACGGGACACACATGCTGGGTTTGACTATAAGAGGCCAAAAAGGGGTAGCGGTGGCAACGCAAGTCCAACGGGTTTCATATGCGTGTGTGGACCCAGGCTGGTAGGTAAGACGTTGTTGCATCGTGTAGGTATGAGCCGTGCATTCTCAAGTTGTATCGGGTTGCCAATTCAGGGGAGTGATACACCCCACTGTGGGGCCAGCACGCGTGTAACAACCCGAATTTTAACAACACGTTAAAACAAGAAATCAAGGCAGAATTAAATTTTAAAATTAGAATTAGGTAAAATGGACATCACCATTGCGTTCGACTAGGAAAAATACGCGAAATAGAGTCCGAGTTTTCGAAAATCGGAGTCCGTATGACCAAGATATGGCCAAAACAAGATTTCAGCAGACTTTTTGGCATACTGACCCGTGTCGACTGTAGTGTCGACACCAAAGTCGACCTGCCCCCCCCTTGTGTCGACTGTAGTGTCGACTTCCCCCCTGTACAGGTCAACCTGGTCAGCCTGGGGTGGCCCAGAACCCATTTTTGAGGACCGGGATGAGTTTTGATGGTCCGGATTGACTCTAGGGTTGATCTAAAGGCCCTAAATGGTTCCTACACTTGACTTCTTCCCCAAGACATGCTTTGGGTCTAGTTTGTTGGCTTGTGATGGATTTAGATGGCTAGGATCTAAACTAGGGTTTATCCTATGGCCTAAACTATCCTAATCTTCTATAAAAAGACCCCTAACCTAATCTAAAACTCTCATAAATTGATCCTACAACTAAACTATGCCAAAATGTTTAGTCATGGCCTCCATCCTCTTGTCATAAATTCTTTCTTCATTCACATGAGAGATTACATGATCATATGAGTGTATGAGACTTTCTATGTTCATATGAGAGCTTCTAAACTTGATTTCAAGGCAAATCTTCATCAAAGCAAGGATCTTTCTTATTATTTTCTCAAGGGTTTTATTGGAGCTTATTGATTTGGGGTTTTTGCTAGTGTGGCTTCGTCTCAATCTTTTTATATATTGATTTGTGCCTTCATAGCATTGTAAGCCCCATCCTACTCTTAGATATTAACTATGAAGTTAAATGTTCATGTTGCAAGTTTTGGGTTTGAACTTGAGTAGGTTACATGCTTAGAAACTATCATGTTATGTGTAGATTTATCCTATGCATATTCGTAAAGTCATCACCTTGATTTTGTGGGCTAAAAGCTATAAGCTTTATGTTGAAATGTTGCATTATGCAACATAAGAACTCTCTTATCCCTTAAGTTAACTTGCATAGAATGCTAGATGCGAACTTCTAGCCATTTTTCTATGTCATCTATCACCATGATTCACCTATATGCTAAGTTTGGGGGTTATGCATGTTTTTGGGGCTTAATAATGTAACATGCAAGTTTGTGAACACATTATGTCTCATATGCCACCATGTTTAACTTGCGGCCTTATACCCCTTTTGTCATACCTTTGCCAAGTTCCTTCTTTTAATCCATTATGCATTGTTGCGAATGTATATGCGAGTTTAAAAGCGTTGGGGTTACGTTATGGGTAAACTTTAATGACATGAAACATGATTTGGGTAAATTGGTATAAACATGACAACATGTAATTTTGGCTATGAACATGGGACTTGAAAACTTGACACGTATGGGTTGTAAGTGTAATAAGACACTAGACCAAACATGAAAGTGGCCAACTCGAGGTTGGGTTGAGTTTGTAGCATAAATCTACCCGGACCCGCCCGGCTTAACTAGTGGCTACAAACAATAGGACCCAATGTGGGTAGTTGGTCATATAGCACTTAAAACCCGAGGTTAGACTAGGTTGTGGTGTAAATCTACCCGGACCCGCCCGGCTTAACTAGTAACCACAACAAAGTCTAATGTGAGAGGTTGGGGTGCATTAATCTAATTAATGCCACATGAAAAGGTTAAGTAATTTTGATTAATGACACTTAACCGATATGACACGAATGGGTAGGTTAAGTTAAACCGGACTTGGTTCCTTAATGACACTTAACCATATAAGACAATTAGGGGATGGGGTTAAGTAATTTACACTTAACTAATCCGACTTGGTAATTAGATGGGGTTAAGTAACCTACACTTAACTAATCTAAACACGGTAATTAGATGGGGTTAAGTAATCCATACTTAACTAATCTAACACGGTAAATTCGATGGGGTTAAGTAACTTACACTTAACTAATCCGACTTGGTAATTAGATGGGGTTAAGTAACTTAGACTTAACTAATCTAAACACGGTAATTAGATGGGGCTAAGTAACCTTCACTTAACTAATCTAAGCACGGTAATTCGTTGGGATTAAGTTAAACACTTAACCAATCTAAACTTGGTAATTTAATGAGGTTAAGTAGCCAATACTTAACCAACTTAACATGATAATTTAATGGGGTTAAGTAACTTATACTTAACCAATTATACATGATGATTTGATGAGGTTAAGTAACCTATACTTAACCAATCTAATACGCGGACCTAATAGGGTTAAGTCACAAGACCTTTTAACTTAGGCTTAACCATTGTAATACGATTAGTGGATGGGGTTAAGCTAACCCATACTTAACCAATCCGACTCGATAATCTGATGGGATTAAGATAATCTATGCTTAATCAATCTAACATGATAATCTGATAGGGTTAAGACAATTGAATACTTATCCAATTTGACTTGATAGGGATAAGTCATGAGCTTCTTGGTACACTTAACCAACTTGTAGGGCCAAGCCTTGAACTTGAGTACTTAGCCAACCTTGACATGATTCGTGGGCGGGTTAGGTCATGAACTTGAATGACAACACTTAACCCATTAGACAAAACCCTAGCTCAGGGGACTAGGCTGAAAATCGTAGTTAACAAGGATAATGGGAAGAGAAGCTAAGTGGTAAACCTTAGTTAAGGATAACTAAGTAATAATTCTTAGCCAAGGACATGGGACTAGTTCATAAATAGATACGGTAAGTCATCGCTTAGTATACGAGGAGGAGCAACTTATCTGACTTGGATAAAAAGCTCCAGCGAACTGGGTGACGAAGCGGTAGCTTCGGGGGACGTGAGGGTACTCTTGGTATCCCTCTGTGAGGTGGCAGGTGGTCCATGAAACCCGGCCTCACAGAGGTTAAGGTCTGCTGTAGAAGAGCCAAGAGTATGCCTTGGTTGCTATGCGAGCGACCTAAAGACTGGGATGGATTAGCGTGGAGTCGACGATACTTGTTTTTTCCCTGGATAGCACGTCGCCGACTACCTACCATCTTTAGTCAATCGTGTACGAACGGAAAGGCAGAGAACTCCCAACAGACCATGTTCTTGCTATCGAGTCATGGGTGAGGTTGGCCCATAGGAAAGTGGGGCTATAGTGGGGCCGGGATGTAGTTCTCATACATGATTTTTCTTGGATTGCCTTTCAGTAGTTGAGGGAGGGGTCACGTGGGACCATAGCCACGGATACAAAAACAGACCTTGGTATCTGCATCAGCGGACGACTTACAGCTCCCGACCGAGTTCCGTATTTCTTGATTTGCCCTGGCACGGAACTCGGGTGGCACATCGAGATACATGTGCGTCTAGACATGGAAACGATTCACGATACATACGTGGGATAAAGGGCGCGGTTGACGGGTGGCATAATCCCTAGTGGCCCTAGGTGGCTTGAACCCAAAACACGGAAACGTTCATTAGGTAGCATAATCCCTAGTGACCCTAGGTGGCATAATTCCTAAGTGAACACGCGATATTTCATGGTAAGAAAACATAACCAGATCAAGGGTAGCAGTCCAAAATAACCTCAAGGATAAAACGGTACTACGCTGAAGTGGTATAGATTTACATAAGAAAGCCCGTACGGCCTACGGAAAAGGACTGAACTTATGCATGGAAAGAATCATATGAATCAGGAAACCTACATATACAATATATTAGGATGACATGGACCATTTCATGACATTGGGCAAGAGACATTCATAGTTAACACATGACGCGGGCCGGGATACTAGTACGGGAGGTGCAGAGCGAATATACATGATAGATACCTTGCGATATTGTACTTGATAGAAACCTGAAGATGTGATACCTTGACTTATCTTGACACCGTAGTTTATCATGACACACTTGTTTATCTTGGTACAGTAGTTCATCCTGTTATTTTGGTTTAGCTTATCTATCTTGTCATCATACTTATGTTCATCTCAGTTTCTCATGCCAGTTAACTTTACTAGTTTATATACTGATAGTAGATAGGGCTTACCAGTCTTTATGACTGACCTCGTTTTGTTTTGCCTCTTTGTCTTCCGTTTCCCCCCAGGTTACAGGGAGGAAATGCTATTTTTAGTTCGGACTTCTTCTGTTTGAAGGTCATCATGTATGGCTTGGACTTTTCCTGGCAATGGCTACTTTACTGTTTCACTTGGGGAATAATTTATGAAAAGGTTTTTATGCTTCTTTACTATTGCAAGACAGGTTTTCATGTAAGAAATTCTCTGATGTAAAAGGCTTTAGACCTTATTTATTAATGATATGAAAGTTGGTTTTACTTCCGCTATTTTATATGTTCTGTCTTGTAATATTTCTGTACATGTTTACTAATAATACCCCTCTAAAGCTAGTGCATTCCTTTGCGAGTGACCCTAGCGGAGGTTGGGTGTTACATTTGGTATCAGATTAGAAGGTTACCGGACTGGGCAAAAGTTTTTAAAACCTTCTGAAAACTATTTGAAAAACCGTTTACAAAGAAGCATTTTTTAAGAAAAGTTTTTAAAGGCTATTCCCCAAAAGCCATTAGCACTATCCTTTGTTTCCTTGATTGAATCTCTTTTCCTTTCTTTCCTCCATCTGTAGTCACAGTAGTTTTAACTGCGACTAATCCTTGTCTAACTACGTGAGTGTTTTCCCATGCGATGGAGAAAGTTCTCGAGAGACCTGTTACCGAAGTTATAAGAAGGGATAATAAGAGCAAGGATAAAGGACACGAGCTTAAGAATAAGAAACTTGTTGGTATGGCTTGATCCACAAAGGAAGATAAGGACAAGATCAGCGAGAGGGCAATTGTATGCTCTCATTTCTAGCGTACCTAAGAGAAATGGTACCGTTTCTGTTAAAGGCTTACCCTTTCTTTTCTATCATCCCGTCAAGACTTTGTATTGATCATCGCATCATTTAAGTCTGCCTCGATAGTTAAGTCTGTGCACCTTAGTACTAGCATGGTAGAAGATCCCACTTTTGACCCAAAAATCTGGTTGGAGAGTCGGTCCATTTATTCATGACTTGTTTGGAATTGAGAGTGTAAATGTCAAGTGTTGAGATTAGAAGCAATACTTCTATTGTTGAGCTATGGATGGATTCTAGGGATGAAGTGGTTATCCAGTAAGGGATGCCATTCTCGGTTTTGAAAGAAGGGTAGTTAAACTCTTAGCTTGCCTTGGTAATACCCTTGAAGTCTCGTGTAACCTTTTGGGTTCTGTCATGGTTAGTTACCTAGAATCTCTTGATGCATTTATCGGAAATCTCTGATCCGATCGAGTAACGTTCGCCACTAAGGCGGATGGTCCATTCCGCTTAAGCATGGGTTATAGGAATCACCCTAGTAAGTGCACGTGGTAACATGGATTGGCATTGGTAAACGAGATCCAGAATTCACTAGTGAATTTTGGAGAGCTTGATGAGTACGTAGATATGGTTGAGCCAAGTATACTAGGGAAAGAATAAATGAAAGTGAAACGAGAGGCGACTGTGAAAAGAGTTCCGACTCATACCTTGGAAATAGGAATCAAGGAGCTACGAAATCATGAAGTCAAAGGCAGTCAAGGCACACTGGAATTAAGCTCAAGGAAATGCGGCTTAGACGCGCGCATCGTGTCTCTTTGTAAGAGTATATCGTTGATCCCTGGTTCTCCTGTAGAGCTTGCTTGCATGCTATCGCTTGGTGGATATCCTCTCGGTCGTGTTTCTGTTGCAAACCCCGTATGGAGTTTGTCTTGTTTATCTCCTCGATCTTATCTTGGGAACCTTAGATAGAACTCTATGGATCTAAACATGTATTTGAAACATGTTATGATTGATATGGTTGCAAATGGTTGCAAGTGGTTGTCGTGGATGTGCGAATACACGTTAGATACTAGATCGACGCACTCACATTTTGCATTGCATATGCACGAGTATTTATACCTGTTTGGATGTTAATGTGTTGTCATGCAGATGTTGCATATGAATGAATGTTTGTGCACGCATGTAGTACTTATATGACTAGGATTATTTGCATACATGCTGGATTCATGGCACTAAACATACTTTGCATTAGAAAGATCATTCAGGCCTGATCATTAGCATTAGCTAAGGAGCATATACACACACGCTTTGCATATGTTCATATGGCATTAGAAATCATCTAAGGACAATGGTTGCCTGTGGATGGTGTTTTGAGTAGATGGATGATGGATGGTAGGATACGTTCTTCCTAACTTGGAGATTTCGGGGACAAAATCCTTTAAGGAGGGGAGAATGTAACAACCCGAATTTTAACAACACGTTAAAACAAGAAATCAAGGCAGAATTAAAATTTAAAATTAGAATTAGGTAAAATGGACATCACCATTGCGTTCGTCTCGGAAAATTACGCGAAATATAGTCCGAGTTTTCGAAAATCGGAGTCCTTATGACCAAGATATGGCCAAAACAAGATTTCAGCAGACTTTCTGGCAGACTGACCCGTGTCGACTGTAGTGTCAACACCCAAGTCGACCTGCCCCCCTTGTGTCGACTGTAGTGTCGACTTCCCCCCTGTACAGGTCAACCTGGTTGGCCTGGGGTGGCCCAGAACCCATTTTTGAGGCCCGGGATGAGTTTTGATGGTCCGGATTGACTCTAGGGTTGATCTAAAGGCCCTAAATGGTTCATACACTTGACTTCTTCCCCAAGACATGCTTTGGGTCTAGTTTGTTGGCTTGTGATGGATTTAGATGGCTAGGATCTAAACTAGGGTTTATCCTACGGCCTAAACTATCCTAATCTTCTATAAAAAGACCCCTAACCTAATCTAAAACTCTCATAAATTGATCCTACAACTAAACTATGCCAAAATGTTTAGTCATGGCCTCCATCCTCTTGTCATAAATTCTATCTTCATTCACATGAGAGATTACATGATCATATGAGTGTATGAGAGTTTCTATGTTCATATGAGAGCTTCTAAACTTGATTTCAAGGCAAATCTTCATCAAAGCAAGGATCTTTCTTATTATTTTCTCAAGGTTTTTATTGGAGCTTATTGATTTGGGGTTTTTGCTAGTGTGGCTTCGTCTCAATCTTTTTATATATTGATTTGTGCCTTCATAGCATTGTAAGCCCCATCCTACTCTTAGATATTAACTATGAAGTTAGATGTTCATGTTGCAAGTTTTGGGTTTGAACTTGAGTAGGTTACATGCTTAGAAACTATCATGTTATGTGTAGATTTATCCTATGCATATTCGTAAAGTCATCACCTTGATTTTGTGGGCTAAAAGCTATAAGCTTTATGTTGAAATGTTGCATTATGCAACATAAAAACTCTCTTATCCCTTAAGTTAACTTGCATAGAATGCTAGATGCGAACTTCTAGCCATTTTTCTATGTCATCTATCACCATGATTCACCTATATGCTAAGTTTTGGGGTTATGCATGTTTTTGGGGCTTAATAATGTAACATGCAAGTTTGTGAACACATTATGTCTCATATGCCACCATGTTTAACTTGCGCCTTATACCCCTTTTGTCATACCTTTGCCAAGTTCCTTCTTTTAATCCATTATGTGTTGTTGCGAATGTATATGCGAGTTTAAAAGCGTTGGGGTTACGTTATGGGTAAACTTTAATGACATGAAACATGATTTGGGTAAATTGGTATAAACATGACAACATGTAATTTTGGCTATGAACATGGGACTTGAAAACTTGACACGTATGGGTTGTAAGTGTAATAAGACACTAGAACAAACATGAAAGTGGCCAACTCGAGGTTGGGTTGAGTTTGTAGCATAAATCTACCCGGACCCGCCCGGCTTAACTAGTGGCTACAAACAATAGGACCCAATGTGGGTAGTTGGTCATATAGCACTTAAAACCCGAGGTTAGACTAGGTTGTGGTGTAAATCTACCCGGACCCGCCCGGCTTAACTAGTAACCACAACAAAGTCTAATGTGAGAGGTTGGGGTGCATTAATCTAATTAATGCCACATGAAAAGGTTAAGTAATTTTGATTAATGACACTTAACCGATATGACACGAGTGGGTAGGTTAAGTTAAACCGGACTTGGTTCCTTAATGACACTTAACCATATAAGACAATTAGGGGATGGGGTTAAGTAATTTACACTTAACTAATCCGACTTGGTAATTAGAGGGGGTTAAGTAACCTACACTTAACTAATTTAAACACGGTAATTAGATGGGGTTAAGTAATCCATACTTAACTAATCTAACACGGTAAATTCGATGGGGTTAAGTAACTTACACTTAACTAATCCGACTTGGTAATTAGATGGGGTTAAGTAACTTAGACTTAACTAATCTAAACACGGTAATTAGATGGGGCTAAGTAACCTTCACTTAACTAATCTAAGCACGGTAATTCGATGGGGTTAAGTTAAACAATTAACCAATCTAAACTTGGTAATTTAATGAGGTTAAGTAGCCAATACTTAACCAACTTAACATGATAATTTAATGGGGTTAAGTAACTTATACTTAACCAATTATACATGATGATTTGATGAGGTTAAGTAACCTATACTTAACCAATCTAATATGCGGACCTGATAGGGTTAAGTCACAAGACCTTTTAACTTAGGCTTAACCATTGTAATACGATTAGTGGATGGGGTTAAGCTAACCCATACTTAACCAATCCGACTCGATAATCTGATGGGATTACGATAATCTATGCTTAATCAATCTAACATGATAATATGATAGGGTTAAGACAAATAAATACTTAACCAATTTGACTTGATAGGGATAAGTCATGAGCTTCTTGGTACACTTAACCAACTTGTAGGGCCAAGCCTTGAACTTGAGTACTTAGCCAATCTTGACATGATTCGTGGGCGGGTTAGGTCATGAACTTGAATGACAACACTTAACCCATTAGACAAAACCCTAGCTCAGGGGACTAGGTTGAAAATCGTAGTTAACAAGGATAGTGGGAAGAGAAGCTAAGTGGTAAACCTTAGTTAAGGATAACTAAGTAATAATTCTTAGCCAAGGACATCGGACTAGTTCATAAATAGATACGGTAAGTCATCGCTTAGTATACGAGGAGGAGCAACTTATCTGACTTGGATAAAAAGCTCCAGCGAACTGGGTGACGAAGCGGTAGCTTCGGGGGACGTGAGGGTACTCTTGGTATCCCTCTGTGAGGTGGCAGGTGGTCCATGAAACCCGGCCTCACAGAGGTTAAGGTCTGCTGTAGAAGAGCCAAGAGTATGCCTTGGTTGCTATGCGAGCGACCTAAAGACTGGGATGGATTAGCGTGGAGTCGACGATACTTGTTTTTGCCCTGGATAGCACGTCGCCGACTACCTACCATCTTTAGTCAATCGTGTACGAACGGAAAGGCAGAGAACTGCCAACAGACCATGTTCTTGCTATCGAGTCATGGGTGAGGTTGGCCCATAGGAAAGTGGGGCTATAGTGGGGCCGGGATGTAGTTCTCATAAATGATTTTTCTTGGATTGCCTTTCAGTAGTTGAGGGAGGGGTCACGTGGGACCATAGCCACGGATACAAAAACAGACCTTGGTATCTGCATCAGCAGACGACTTAAAGCTCCCGACCGAGTTCCGTATTTCTTGATTTGCCCTGGTACGGAACTCGGGTGGCACATCGAGATACATGTGTGTCTAGACATGGAAACGATTCACGATACATACGTGGGATAAAGGGCACGGTTGACGGGTGGCATAATCCCTAGTGGCCCTAGGTGGCTTGAACCCAAAACATGGAAACGTTCATTAGGTAGCATAATCCCTAGTGACCCTAGGTGGCAAAAATCCTAAGTGAACACGCGATTGCTCATGGTAAGAAAACATAACCCGATCAAGGGTAGCAGTCCAAAATAACCTCAAGGATAAAACGGTACTACGCTAAAGTGGTATAGATTTACATAAGAAAGCCCGTACGGCCTACGGCAAAGGACTGAACTTATGCATGGAAAGAATCATATGAATCAGGAAACCTACATATACAATATATTAGGATGACATGGACCATTTCATGACATTGGGCAAGAGACATTCATAGTTAACACATGACGCGGGCCGGGATACTAGTACGGGAGGTGCAGAGCGAATATACATGATAGATACCTTGCGATATTGTACTTGACAGAAACCTGACGATGTGATACCTTGACTTATCTTGACACCGTAGTTTATCATGACACACTTGTTTATCTTGGTACA
The DNA here is from genome assembly GCA_030737875.1 of Allium sativum. NCBI lineage: Eukaryota > Viridiplantae > Streptophyta > Magnoliopsida > Asparagales > Amaryllidaceae > Allium > Allium sativum. The sequence goes on from CM060912.1 coordinate 160,465,324, forward strand.
GTAGTTCATCCTGTTATTTTGGTTTAGCTTATCTATCTTGTCATCATACTTATGTTCATCTCAGTTCCTCATGCCAGTTAACTTTACTAGTTTATATACTGATAGTAGATAGGGCTTACCGGTCTTTATGACTGACCTCGTTTTGTTTCGCCTCTTTGTCTTCCGTTTCCCCCCAGGTTACAGGGATTAAATGCTATTGTTAGTTCGGACTTCTTCTGTTTGAAGGTCATCATGTATGGCTTGGACTTTTCTTGGCTATGGCTACTTTACTGTTTCACTTGGGGAATAATTTATGAAAAGTTTTTTATGCTTCTTTACTATTACAAGACAGGTTTTCATGTAAGAAATTCTCTGATGTAAAAGGCTTTAGACCTTATTTATTAATGATATGAAAGTTGGTTTTACTTCCGCTATTTTATATGTTCTGTCTTGTAATATTTCTGTACATGTTTACCAATAATACCCCTCTAAAGCTAGTGCATTCCTTTGCGAGTGACCCTAGCGGAGGTTGGGTGTTACAACGGGTATCTGCGAGTGGGGAGCCGATCGAAAGTGGGTAGTGGGGTACACGTAGTGGAGATAGGGGCAGACGACACCTATGTAGTCAGCTAGGGGTACGCAAGGCTATTTATATAGTTTCTGTGTGAAGCAAGCGGGATCAACCTTTAGGGTGACTGGTGCGGTGCAGTGTAGTAATTATTCGTTAGTAATTAGGTGTGCCTTTAACGTTATCTTTATCTGCTCTTCCATACCCAATAGTTCATAGACATTTCCTTGTTTTCCAGCTTATGCCTTAGTCTAGTTATTTTGATAATAGTATTGTTAGAATTATCATACTCGCCAGACTTTATGTCTGACCCCCTCTATTTCTATCCTTTTTTCCCCTCCAGGTCCTCAGGGTGGACCCAGCTCTAGTGGAGTTTGATTGGATTGCTTTATCTCTTTGGGAAAGCTTGGACCGCTGAAGTAAAGTCCAGCTTGTTATCTTCTTTAATGGCTATTTATGTAATGGGGTTATCTATTTTGTTTTAGCAAGATGGATATTGTACTTGACTCTATTTATGATTTTTATGATGTAACAAACATGGTTAATTTCCGCTGCAATAAAATGAAGTTTTGGATTTCCATGTACTACTTATTATCTGTCTTGTTGTAATTTTTCTGTTCTATATTCACTTAAAACCTCCATGGAAGTTAATGCATTCCCTTAGTGAGTGACATTAATGGACGTGGGGTGTTACAGCTTACCCTAAAGGTGTCTTTAATTACATAACATTATTATTTTTTACCGGTGATGTATACCACTAGGTATCTTTAATTACATAACCTTATCGGCTAAGTTTGCGGGCCTATATGTAAATATTACCCACCCCCTCAAGTTTTCTTAGCCCACCTATTGTCCAACCAATTTTTACTTAACCCTAACTTTAGTTAATAATCAAACAACCCTTATGGATTAGTCAGGTTAATTAGTCCAATTCATTACCATGTCCATTTATGGTTTATAATGGGTTAGACCTCCCACATTAGGCCTAAAACTTGTGGATGCTTGATATGCCAGTCGGGTCCGGGCAGACTTCTTCCACAAGTTGGGCTTAACCGTCTCGTATTTGCACACTTAGACCTCTGACATTAGGTTCAACATTACTGGCTCCTGGATATGCCGGTCGGGTCCAGGCTGACTTCCACCACTAATGCAACCTAACCTCGTGCCTAGGCATGGTTCAGTTTAGGCATATCTATTTTTCTTAGAATTTCACTGCATTCTTTTCTTACATATTATGCCTAACATTTATCGCATGTTCTTTCCAACACATAATTTATTTTATCTAATATCAACCCAACATGTCTTAATCTTCCCAAATTCTTTTTTTTTCAATCATCTAAACCTGTCTAATTGTTCCAATTCAATTCTCACATATTTTCGTTAATATCTTAAATTAAGACCTCTATTTTTGCGCCAATTACCCCAAAATTCCCAATCATAAATTATGTCCTAAAATTAAAGTTTCCAACCAAAATACGTGTTATATTCCCAAAATTTCATTACAGATTATGCCCAAATTTCAATATACTTCGCATGCCTTCGTACATGTAATTAATCTCTTTTAGAATAAAGAGGTCGTTCTCAAATAATGTCTTATTTACCCAAAAATCTCATTTATTCCAATTTTCATGTCCACAAAATAAATCTTTATAATAATATCCATGTATATCGTAACATGCTAACTGATTGAACATTATTTTTCATTTTAGCGCAATTATCCATCGCATCAATTATTTTTTACAATACATTCATTATTAATATTCATGGGGAATGATCAAACGATAAACATACTATTATTCACAAAGGATAATTTAAGCCGATTCACCTTAAGCTTTCCAAAATCTTGAATCTGATCCGATTTATTCCTCCATGGATCTATAAATTAAACCCAAAAATAAAGGGAAACGAGGAAGAAAAGGGAAGAAGAACTCAAAAATAGGTCAGATTCAATACTCACCTCTCACACAGCATAGATCTAGGCATTTATATTGCAGATCTAAATTCTTTTCTCTCATTTTGAAGTGGAACTAGATCTAACTTTTATTTTCAGAAAAGGTTTGGATTGATTAGATCTAAGAAATAGGAGAGTGGTTGCTTGAGGAAGAAAAAGGAGCAGAGTTTTGGCGTCTCCTCTAAAATTATGTGAGTGAAAGAAAACCTAGCCATCTATTTATAAGCGTGTCAGAGGAACTAGGCTCTTTGTATTTAATCTAAAACCTATCTGAACCAACCACCGCACTAAAAAAAGAACACTCTAGAATTTAACCCTTTTCACACTGACTGCTCCTTTAATTAAAAGAAACCGCCTTAACCCTTTTCACACTGCATTGCATTGATTGCTCATTTTCCATTAATGCATTCTTCCTTTACATTTATATCCATGTGTCATTATATTATTTATACAATTCGAATTGTATGCTCATTAATTCATTTAATGCCTTTTTTCTTGCTTTTCTAATTAGTACACTATATTATACTATTTTTAACGCATTACATAGTGACCTCTTTCCTTCATGCATTTATTTATTTGCTTTCTTTCTTTTTTTATTTACTTATTTGCATGCATTCTTATTTAACTTTTCCCTTTTTATCTTTAATTAATATTCTTATTTGTCATACACATCTTCTCTCCTACAATTAATTGCATTAGCATATTAATCTTTCTGTCTTGCATGAATTCATTGTTTTTATTGCAAAATTTTCCTCATTTTTAACATTACTGCGTGCATTTACACATCAATTCTTTCTTTACCGCTTGCATATTAAGTTATGCACTCTTTTCTCTTTTATTTTTTTCATGCATATGTATGTTTTAATTATTGTATGCATAAACAATACAACCTTCCATTTATTAATTTATTCTTAATTAAGCATATATTCATATGTACGTAATTAATTGCATGAGTATTATTAATTTCAACATCAATATACATGCCATGTTACTTATATACTACTTAGAAATATTACGGGGTGTTACAGATAACCAAATCACTTTTATTATAAAAATCCAATGATATTATAATAATGTCTCGATCCACAAATAAAATAGGAATATAGCCGAAAAGCTTGCATCTCACTTTTCGACATAGTTGGTTTATAACTAAAAATGTATGGCTGGTGTCAGAATTTGGATTTCCAACATGACTAGGTATGGGACCACCTTGGATTAGTGTTGTCTAGAGATAAAACACTGAGAGTTCAACAAGAACATCTTGCAACCTGGTCACACAGAACCTGCCACTCATTCAATTCAACTGTACCGAATATATCATCACCATGGTTGTAGGCCGTCCAATCGTACTTATTCCAAAGTGTACGAAAAGAGACAATAAATTTCTTTAGACCAGGTGATGATATACATTAATGGGTACGACTAATATTGCCCTGTTGTCTTCCCGATTTCAGTCATTTCCCGGTTGATAAGGCTTGAGGTCATGGTTGCCTTTTTTTAAATATCTCATTCATCTTTGAAGCCACATTGTCAAATTCGTCAATCACTAATTGATTTGCACAAATATACTCTAGGTGTTAAGCTAAAATTTTGCGCCATCATACTTGGTATATTTGTAGAAATCAACACATGTGATTCTAGGAAATACTCTGTTAGACATTTGTCCATACAAATTCGTTCTGGGACTGAACGAAGTAGAAGATACCCTAGAACGTACGATTGCTGCTATAAGTATAATCCTCGTTGCTAAATATAGACATCGATGAGCAAGCCTCTCGCTCTAAGGAACCATGTCTTCAAATAACCTCAATTGCATAAGTATCCCTGCAAATTAGTTATCGAATGCAAAGTCGGTTTGAAGTGGTTTTGGGTCCACTTCCCAACTCGGTTTCCTCAAATTAACACATTAATAGTAAAAGGGTATTCATTGGTTATTGGTTCTTTAACTATCAATTCAAAATAGTATAGTTAACTACATTAGCAACACAATCCCTTTTTAATTAAAACCTTTTCATATATTCTTAAAAATCAATTCCATATACAAATCTTATATTTTTTTGGCAAGGTAAGCTGGTTTTATAGTAGTCGTACCACTTTTATTAGAAGTGAATAACAAGAAGTGAAGTTCTGCACAGGCACATGAACTCCATCTGGTTTGAAGTGCCAGAATATTATATCTATAAAGAACTTGAGAGAAACAGAGTGTTTCAACTTAACATGGACCTAACAGCTAATCCCCCACTAGGGTGGAATAACTGGTGGTATCACTAAAGATATCACTACTTATGACATTGACATACTCACAAAATACTACAGCAAGATTAGGTTTAAAAAATGGGTTAGGACCATGAAACTCGCACTCCCAATCCTATAGAATCATGGAAATTTGCCTTATTCTTCTCACATAGAACACCCTTCTGAGTGAGCTCAAATCTATCTCCCACAATATGATATTCCAATCTTCTAGTATCCTCCTCTATGTCTATTACATATTTATAGTATTCATTTTCATATGGATCATATCTCATTCCGGAAGATTCCTGAACCCCGAGCGATCATCAGACATCCAACAAATTCCATCATTTTTAGTTTCCCCGTCTGATGTTACAACTTCATTTTTCTTTTACACATCATCAAATATAATATCATTACCCTTCAGTTCTTTATCTATACTTGGTTCGTTTTCAACTAGTTTGTCCTCTACCTTGTTCTTTTGAACCCAAATACTAGGAGGAGGCTTCAGGAGAGCTGAACGTTCCTTAGAAGGACCTACAAGCTTGCAAGTATCGAGAAGATATCCAAAGTAGTGACAATTTGTGCATATCTTTTGTTTCCATGAGTACTGTACATCAACGTAGACATCATAGCCTTCTATAGATACTTTGAGCTTTTTAGGTAATGGCTTGCTCGATGTTATTTCAATCAATGATTTACCAAAGACGAAAATTTTCCTTGTCTTCTTGTTCGCATAGAAACATTTAAATTTCTTAATTCTACTAGCTAACTAATTCAAACCTGGAAGAGTTTGTAGGGCTAAAGGAATTCTTGTAAAAATAGTCCATACTAGAATGGATGGCACACATTCTCTTGCTCTCTCAACTGAAGCACTCCAATATGTAATAATATAATGTTTCCCTCCAATTATTGTTGGATCCGATTCCAACACCTTCCTTCTCTCCTCCATTATCGAAAAATTAAGGTAGCATATTCTATTCACAACATTAACACGTAAAGCACCTCTTAAGTTCCAATCCTTACGACAATGGTCACGAACATCAAGAAACGATATTTCAGAGTCAAGGAAGAAACCAACTAAGTGATCGTTCCAATAGTTGTCTCCCTCTTGAACTATCTTAGAAGGAGGAATCAAGTTTTCTGAGGAAGAGGTGAATACACGGGGAGAGTACGATCCAACACAATGTGGTAGAGTGGAAAAGAATGAGGCATAACTCTATTTAGTGGGCATAACAGTCAGTGATGAATGGGGAATTTCAGAGGTTATGGTAGCAGAAGGCACTACCTCAATAGTTATCGGATTCTTAGTGGCATTTACCAAGGACCTTGGTTGCTATTCTTTACAGTGGAGGGGATTTGGTTGGCATCGACCTTGTGTGGCACTTCAACATTTTTTACTATCCCTGCTATTTCTAAATGCTCATCCACATTCACCTTAACACCAGTACAGGGATCAAAACCTATATCTTTGTATGGGCAGTTCATTTCCTCTCTATCTATATTAGTAATGTTCAATTCCGTAATAAAATTTCCTATCTTACCCCCAACAACCACATTTTCCTAGATAGAGTTATTGGATATCATAACTGAATTTGTTTCGTTGTTAAATGCTTCAAAGTTTGCTGATATATTAACATCTAACCATCTCTTATTAGACCGCGGTCCAATAAGAAAACATGAGATCGGCTTAACAACTAAGGCTTTTAGACCAAATAACGGAGCAAACGAGTCAGTCGCCACTCAATCTGCAGCGAGATCTAGTACCAGTTGAACAACTGATGATGCCAAAGGGACCGAGAAGGTACAACCAGATCTGGTAATGCTGTTGTAGAAACAAGCCTTGGTTTTTTATTCATTGGCATCAGAAGGAGAAAGTGTTGTAGGTGAGGAAGCGATTAAAAATAAATAGGCGGCGGAGTCGATACAGCAGGGATTAGACGATGTGGAGATGACAAAGAAATAATCACCAGTTTGGTACCCCATTACCCAATGGTTGAAATCTCATATTTTTGTTTACTTCAATAATCATATACATACACTTATCTTTTAAAGTTCAACATATTCACAAAGCATCTCCTTTTATTTCGTTTACTTTGGAAATATAACCATATATTTACAAAACCTTTTTTATTTCTTTACTTTGGAATATTTCTATATATACTTTAACTTAATAGTATAAGTCTAATCACCAAATCTTATATAGGTCAAACAATGCTATACACCACACTGTTCATTATATAAACCCAATCAGTTTTATTTAACGCTAAAACTTTTACAATAACACATAAGGAAATAATAATTTAATTTCCAATGTCCACTTCCGTTTTCAAACCAATATAACCTTTAGTTTCCATTTACTTCAGAAAACACAGCCATTTACTTATTCCTTTACATAAGTTCCTTCACAAAACATACAATTTTCATTACTAATAAATAGTGCTACATACTCGAGCAATGTGTATACGTATAGATCACACTTCATACCTAGCCGACAATGTCAAGTGATACGTTGTCTACTATAAGGCCCAACAGTTTTATTTCTAAAACCTTGCAAAATAAGGTTGCAATATTTCTTATGGAAATTATTTCCAATATATCTGCAAATTTAAACTAATACCACCCCTTAGATAATCACGAAGTCGTTCAAGTTGGGGTATTTTATTTACCTCTCAGACTTTGATTCGACGACGTTCTTATCTTCAAGATAGATAAAAGTTTGTAACTCAACAACTGATATTAATTAAAATATCACAAGTTGTATTTACTGTTTAATTTAAGTACGGTTTTATGAACCATCCCTTACATTTGAAATCTTTTTAAAATTATAACACTTCTTACTTAATTCGTTCATTAAGTTAATTATTACAAAACAAAAAACACAAACCTCTTAACTTTAAACTTCTTTAATGCACTTCATTTACAACTTGGATTTCCATTACAAAATCCATCTACCAGTCCTTTACCAAAAAACCATTTAGCGTCTTATTATAACTAAACTTGGATTAATTTCAAAAGCTTATTCACCAAATCTTCCACAAAAACCCATTTAATCGTATTTCCTTTGCAATTTGAAAATCTCCTTTTAGTTCCAATCAATTTACTTAATTTAATTATTAAGTAAATGTTTATCTACGATAACTGCCTTGGTTTTAAATCTCTATTGTAACCTCGTTTATAAAACATAGATTTATTAAAAATCCCTTTTATAAACATTTTACCGAATTCAATTAAATCTCATTTCAACTTGATTACTTATAATATGAATTTATATTAAATAGGGTAATCACTTTGATTATTATCAACTAGAATAATAATTAATTTCAACATTAATTAAAATAAAGGTAATCTACCTCCTTAATAACTAAGAATAGAATAGTTAATATTTCTTAGAAACTTATTATATAATAACTACTAACTTCATTTACAATAAACAAGTTGATAATTATCTTTATATATAGTTAATTAGTTAACTTTTAAGAAATCTTATTAAGTTTAAAACGACTATTTGTCAAAACTATTCCTATTAGATTGAGTGAAAACAAATTAATTTAATAACCAATTCTAATTAAAACAGTTGATTTAGTCAATGTGAAAACACATTCAGCTTGTTAATTGATTTCCACTAACCTTTCTCTTAAATTAGTTAATAATATATTTAATTAATTTAGAGATATAACATAATTGTTTATAAAAACATTTACTCCAACTATTATCCCTTAAGTTAATTTCTGACTTCGTTATTTATAAACTTATTAATACACAAAAATTTACCATACAAAACATTTATAATTACTTTATAAAAACATAATTAAAAATATTGATTCATTTCTAAAAACTTCTATTTTATATAACTTATATAAAATATAATTAAAATCTTGCTTTAGTTACAAAAATAAATTTTACAACTTTAAAATAAGTCAATTCGTGTAAATTGAAATCACAGTCTTAAAAAATAGATTTTAGGCCATATGTTGCCAACCACTTAATCAATACTGTTTATTGATTATGTAACGACCCGCCTTTTTGCCCAGTTCTTGCCGGTAATTAAACCGACTCAAACCATTCAAAAAGACGAATTGTTATGGGTGCATACATATTTTGAACAAAATAATAGAATTTTTCATTGTGAAATACAATGTTACATCAGAGTTACATAAAATATCAAAGTTACAACACATACAGCGGAAGAAAAGAAAATATACTCTCAGCGGAAGAAAATCATATGATATAGCAGAAGCTCCCATCTCTTGCATGATCTCCAACTCTAAAAGCACTCTGAATCTTGCTCCAACGATCTATAACTGCAAACTAAACTACTAGCTGCCCGTGCAAAATTATGGGCACCCAGAGTTTAGGTGAGGGAACAATAAACTCCAGGTCAGTCATGGGACTGGTGTGAGAATTCAAAACAGTTATTATTAGGTTCATTTTAAAGTTGGGAATTTCACCGGACCACACCGCTAACGCGGAACGGGTTTGCTCCATGTGAATACCCGTGCATATAAATACGCAATGACCTTTCTAAAATGAAGTTATCATAAGCTCGTCCCACATCACACAATGCAAGCGCACACCAGATGGGCGAGTTTTATCTTATGATAACCAAACATGCTTTCATACGTGAAAATCCTCTTTCAAAGCCATAACATATATATATAAATATATATATATATATATATATAGTGTGGAAAACTTTTCTCAAATAAATGTATTAATCCTAGACGGCATAATACCCCATCCTATTATGTCGCCATATATATATATATATAAACCAAAATCGTATGGTACGTATTGGAGATTTGGTTTCCAACTTGATGATTCCTGGCATGAAAGATCAATCGGAACACAAACGAAATGTAATCAAGGGTTTTTCATCCAGACGCGGACACCAATACAAATCGCGAGGTAGATCAACGGTTTTCGACTAGACACGGCCCCCCGAACATACCCTATTCCATAAGTCATAAGTGGTTTCCCACTGCTGCAGCGGTCATCATCAATTCATATATATACACAACCAAACCGCCAGTTTCTCATCATCCGGGTGTGAGGTTTGTCGATGTCACGTCATACACAAAGCTATGCTTCGATAAACCATTCTTTGATCATCACTAGCTCGTTTCCTAACTTGGATTGACAATTCACGACATATCACTGATTTCAATCAATGCATACCCTCTAAGTTCATATGACTTAGAGACAAGGATAATATATTGCCACAAATCCGATATTCATTAACGGAAATCAGTGCTATGTAGTCAATTTCATTGTCAAACACACCATCCATACAAGACCGTTCTGGGTCTGAACGAAACAACCCGAAAATACTTAAATTTGTTCAGGTCTCATGCAACTCACATCTCGTATCGGATGGCCTACCCAACCGAGACATTAATCAACAATCAATCTAAAAAATTCAAATATTCCCGGTCTCCATTCGTCGTTTACCAAGTCCTGAATTGCTTCATAACGTCGTATTATTACTTGGAATGGTTTTCGAACATATGCTCGATCCCGGTCTTTCCAAGTAATAAGCGTACTTTAAACAGTAGCTATGGTTCACACAGGCTTTTCAATTCAAATCTCCTTCCACATAGTTATCAATTCATTAACAACTAAAGATTTTAATTTCTATAATTTCGTACATCTCGTTATCATCTTAAATTCATCTTTGAAATCAAAGAGTATACCTTCGCTTCAATTTCTTACTTTTGATTCCCTCGGATCGAAGATTTTGACTAAATTCCAATTACGATATGAATTTCCACAACTCAATCTTATTGGGTTTCAAGAATGGTATTATTGAAGATACGATTCACGACAGAACCCAAATCAATCGTCATTGAATCATAAATTACACAGAAATTTTATCCACTTATATTCGATATAAATTCTCATAATCAATGAATACTATAAGTAGAATAAGGATATAATAATATCTTTCAAATTCCCCAGATAGTATACATTTACATCATGAGGTTCATACCAAATATCGAAGATTATTTCTATCTAGCTTATTTAAATCAAGGTGAGAACCCCTATCTTAATTGAAAGGTTTATTCAACTCTTTGACATTATATCTGGATAGAGATACCATCAACTTATCTTTAATATTAATTTCCGTATCCAACTCATATTATAAGCGGAATAACGGTGAAATACCCTTTTAAATTCCTCAAATAATAAGAGTTTTCATTTACCGAATTAATATCAAACATCCGAAGATTTATCTCCAACCATATCCAATTATTTAGTATTAAAAACCCGTATTAGTATAAATCTAAATTCCATATAAAATATTTCTAATACTCTTAAACCTTTGAAAACATTCCACTATCATTACTTATAGTTCGGAACATCGTTTACGGGTTAAAACTTCAAAATAGATTGTTTTCGAAGAAAGCGTTACAATAGCGTTCCAAAAGTGTTACAAAACAGTTATCTTAACTATTTTGATCAAAATATCGTTTATCTTAGCCAAAACTTAAACTTTACAACTGAAAACACCTTTTCATAATTTGTAATTATTTTACAATTTTTTTCCATATTTTTAAATAATTTAAAAATAGCTGTTTATAGTTATGGGCAACAATTGTTCTTACATCGATCTTTTCCAAAACGGTTTCAAACATAACTTGAAAATTATAACTCGAATTTAAAATCTGCTTTCACTCATTTGAAAGTTCATGTTTATATAAATCAAATGTTTTCCGTTTCATGGAAATCCGATTTAGATTGCAAAAGTTATAAGCGTTTAAAGTTGCATCTAAAATACGTAAATTGTCGTTATGCGACAAGCTCTATTTTTACCATAATAACCATTATTCTACGACACTTCAAAATATCTTAGAAAATCATTATATCCTTATATAACCCTTTTAAAATCATTTAAATTTACTTTTCAAATTATTTTGGATCTAAAATTCAACATCATAAATTCCAATTCATTTCTGAATTGAAATAACTTCAAATTAACCTTCCCATTCGTCGGATCAGATAGGGATAGCCAGGGAGAGCAGGAAACTTCATTTCCAAACCCAAGCCTAAACACAATCCTCTCTGTCATCCTAGAACGTTCTGGTGTATATTATATTATTAATATAAAGAGACATCGTTCATATTCAAATTTCAAAATCTCATTTCGAATTTAAATTGAAAATAATATGTTTTACCAAAACTGGTTTCAGATAGATATAGAGATCGTTGTACAGAATCAATACATAATTCAAATCATTTCCAATCCTAATTCAATATTTAAAAAGTTAATATTTAACTCAAAACTAACAATTTAAATATTATTTAATGATTGAATAAAATCGTATATAGGAAGGAGATTTTAAATCGATCACCCATATATTTCCACAACCAAGGGGTGTGTGTGTAATATCATGCAATGCAATCATATTTATCCAAATGAACCTTATAACCAGATGGATACGAATTCATTCATCACAAACAAACAGTTTAACGGTGCACAAGCGTTACGGTCAATAACGCTTATCAGTGTTCAGTGTATTATCTAACTACATGCACATCCATTCACATAATAACATCCATCACACAATCATCATCAACAAATTTTAATTATCTCAGCTAATTATAATTAACTAATTTAAACAAATAATTTTAAATTATAAGTTCTCACCTAACAGCTCTCCAAATCTTCACGATAGGCGAGCCTAGTTGAGTGAATCGTCGGACAGTATTTCGGCGCAGCGTCTTCTTCACAAAAATATATACAATATAAGAGGAGGAAGAGGAGAAATGACGAACTTTGGCAAGGTGGTGGTGGAAAGGAGGAAGACTTATGCCATGGAAACCATGGCCATAAGCTTTAAGAAGAAGAGAGAAAGAAAAGAAGTGAGAATGAATGAAAAAGTGGAAGGAAAGGGTGGTATTTATAGGAAAAGAGGAGTAAGGAGAGAGTGACACATCGTAGGACATGTGTATTACATGCATGGAATGTTGCATGCAAAATTACAAGTGTCTTAACACTTGTAAAAAGGAGAAGGAATGTGTTTTTGGTAGCATTTACCTTAAACGTTATGAAAACAAAGAGCAACGCATAATACTAATGCTACTAATTTATGTTATCTTTTGACAAATCCGATCGAACGACAAATAATATCAGTAAATCCAACTTATTAATAATCATTCTTGTAAAATCATAAAATAAATTATCCTTTACCAAATTCATATTTTTACCAACCAATATTATTAAAATCAGAAAATATCATTACTTAAACATAAATCTTATAATTAAAAAATTTCAAAATAAGTTTTCTTATAAAAAAAAAAATACTTATACAAAGTTAAAATTCATATTTAAACCTAATAAAATCAATTTATATTCATAAAATCAAAAATTAAATAAATAAAAATCCAAATCAAACATAGTTAAAATTCTGGGATGTTACATTCACCCCCCCTTAGAAACTTTTCGTCCTCGAAAAGGAAGTCGAGTAAATTTAAACTCCTTCACAAATTTTAAATTCCAATTTCTCTCTCAACATACCAGAAATGTAATGGTCAGAACCAAGGCTCACATCATTCTCAGGATACTCTGTCTGATTCTCACTAAAGGTAGAGTCTAAGGATACTTCTATGATCTCATGATTACTAGGGTCGTCACGGGTCTTGTCTAAAAATCACATCCTCTGAGTTAGACTCAGAGCTGCTATCCTACCATTAAGGAGAACTGGGATAGATATTATCCAGTACTTAGAGGTCTATAACCCTAAGAAAATTATCTTTCTAACTTACTCTTACGGAACCCATGGTTTTCTTATCAATTATAAGACTAAATGCTCAAATTAGAAATTTAAATCCAAGTTCTCAAATAAAATTTTCCCTAATCGTTCAATTATCTTGCAATATAACATCTTGGCTAAATTCAGTATTAGAAATTCTATTGCTCTCAACACAAATCAAGTTCAATTTTAGAGATAATTCAAAATACTGGTTTCAAATCTAAATTAGTATACTTGTCCAAGGCTTTATCTGAGCAGGGAAAAAGGAAGAATTCTAAAATAAAGTTGAATAATGACAATTCGGGGTGATATTCAAAATATGACAATGGGACGAGCAAAACCCAGCGACAAGGGAAGAGATAGAATTATATATTCGAAATACTCATTCTATTTCAAATTTTTATTTCAATCGTTTCCAAATTAACCCATTTATAAGTTAACTTTTATACTCATTTAATATTCAAATTTTTGTTTTCATATTCACCTAATCGAACTTTAAAATTCAAAATATATAAAATCTCTTTTTCATTCTTGTTAAAATATCATGTCTTGTTTAGAAACATTTTCTTACTTAACTAGCCGTACAATCTCTTAAAATAGTTTTATTTAAAAATACCATCACGCTTCCTCTGCGCACTCTGATTATGCGTATATTCAAACTATTATTGGTAAAACATCCCAAAACATTGATTTCAAAATTTCCGGAACCAAATCCTCAAAATTAATATTTAAAAATCCAAATTTTTCTTGCATAAGTTGGATTCTATATTTCAAAGAAAGCTCATTTATTGAGGTTTTGTTACAAAATATCTTGGACAAATTAAAGTTATCGACATGGTTTCACACGGCACAAAGAGGCATACATAGATGAATTAAAAATTCCATGTGCTCAAGTCAAGTAAAGATGCATAGAAGTTCCATGCTAATTTGTGCATGAAAGGTATACATAGGCCAAATCAGGTTTCATGAGCTTGGAATAGAAATTCAACATCTAATGAGCATCAATAGGTGCGAAGGTTCGAATCAAATACTTGGCCAAATGCACATGATACAAAGGTATGGATGACACTACTCAATAACAGATGGTTGGAATTTAAATGGACAGTCTAGCCCAAGATGGGAACTCACATGCAAACAAGGATACACATTCTAACAGTTTAATCATGGGATACTCGTTAAATTTTCATAATTTTCCTCTTGAATAAATCTTACTTTAACAACTTCATTTTCTTCCTTTGTGCTTCAAGTGAATACTTGTTGAGAAATTTTCGTTTGACCCACTCGTTCATGCCGGTTTCTATTAACAAGGGAAAATATAAAATTCAATTGATTTGTTCAATACATATCCCATTTTATCATATTAACCTTGTTTCTCAAAATTCGTATAGCTTCAGGTGGGAAAATCGATCTTCTCCCCCACTTAAGACATTTACCATAATTTTATTAAATTGTATCGTCAAAATCGAAATATGGGGTGAACCAAGCTCGCTTACATGCATTTTCAAAATTTCACTTTTCATTTCTTCAAGTGAGATTAGCTTCTAAAATATATCCTTGCGGTTTTGACAAAATAGTCTGATTCATGCTTCTAATTATCAGTTAAGTATGCGTTTAACTTAACTACCTTATGTTAAATTCATTTTTTCGCATATCCCATTTCATAACATAATACATTCAATACTTCGAAAGTCATTTGTAAAATCAATTTTACAATTGTGAGGACGTCGCAAAACACTTTCGATTGTTTATCTATACAGCTTTAAGTACTTCTTGACGTCTCGATCAAAAACATATAGTCATCCCACTTTCGAAATCCAAAAATAAGACTGATGATGATCGATCAATCACCAGAATTATCCCCAAGCAACTAGAATGTGATTCTATATCCATCTAGTATATATTGGACTTCATATATACGTTAGCTAGGCGTATATGCAAAATCCTTACATACTTGATCGTCCAACCTTGACGTCAAATAAATACTTGCAACCGTTTTTATTACACGCTGATTATCTTTCAAATCTATAGCTTTGAATTAAAGATCTTTTTGTATAAATCTTTTATATATAGGCTGCAAAATATTTAGAAATTCTCATTCCAAGCTCGAAGTTTTTTTTTCCAATACGCTTGTTAAAGCCAATTCACTAATCGCTTATTTCTCGATAACTCCGAACAGATCGACGCTGGATTTTCGAAGTTTTAAAGAGCCCTTTTTATTTTGGAAGTATTTCCTTTAAAAATCTTATTTTCAAATATTCTTCAAAATATTTTATTTCAAATAATTATTATTTTCAAAAATGATTTACTTGTACAAAAATACCTTATATAGATTTCAAAAATACGCTCTCTCGTCATAATATTCCGAAATCTCATTCTAGGGCATTGATGACTCCTATACCTTGTTCAAAATATGTTGTACCCGATAGCTTTGTATAACCAAAGCTCTGACACCAACTTGTAACGACCCGCCTTTTTGCCCAGTTCTTGCCGGTAATTAAACCGACTCAAACCATTCAAAAAGACGAATTGTTATGGGTGCATACATATTTTGAACAAATTAACAGAATTTTTCATTGTGAAATACAATGTTACATCAGAGTTACATAAAATATCAGAGTTACAACACATACAGCGGAAGAAAAGAAAATATACTCTCAGCGGAAGAAAATCATATGATATAGCAGAAGCACCCATCTCTTGCATGATCTCCAACTCTAAAAGCACTCTGAATCCTGCTCCAACGATCTATAACTGCAAACTAAACTACTAGCTGCCCGTGCAAAATTATGGGCACCCAGAGTTTAGGTGAGGAAACAATAAACTCCAGGTCAGTCATGGGACTGGTGTGAGAACTCAAAACAGTTATTATTAGGTTCATTTTAAAGTTGGGAATTTCACCGGACCACACCGCTAACGCGGAACGGGTTTGCTCCATGTGAATACCCGTGCATATAAATACGCAATGACCTTTCTAAAATGAAGTTATCATAAGCTCGTCCCACATCACACAATGCAAGCGCACACCAGATGGGCGAGTTTTATCTTATGATAACCAAACATGCTTTCATACGTGAAAATCCTCTTTCAAAGCCATAATATATATATATATATATAGTGTGGAAAACATTTCTCAAATAAATGTATTAATCCTAGATGGCATAATACCCCATCCTATTATGTCGCCATATATATATATATATATACAAACCAAAATCGTATGGTACGTATTGGAGATTTGGTTTCCAACTTGATGATTCCTGGCACGAAAGATCAATCGGAACACAAACGAAATGTAATCAAGGGTTTTTCATCCAGACGCGGACACCAATACAAATCGCGAGGTAGATCAACGGTTTTCGACCAGACACGGCCCCCCGTACATACCCTATTCCATAAGTCATAAGTGGTTTCCCACTGCTGCAGCGGTCATCATCAATTCATATATATACACAACCTAACCGCCAGTTTCTCATCATCCGGGTGTGAGGTTTGTCGATGTCACGTCATACACAAAGCTATGCTTCGATAAGCCATTTTTTGATCATCACTAGCTCGTTTCCTAACTTGGATTGACAATTCACGACATATCACTGATTTCAATCAATGCATACCCTCTAAGTTCATATGACTTAGAGACAAGGATAATATATTGCCACAAATCCGATATTCATTAACGGAAATCAGTGCTATGTAGTCAATTTCATTGTCAAACACACCATCCATACAAGACCGTTCTGGGTCTGAACGGAACAACCCGAAAATACTTAAATTTGTTCAGGTCTCATGCAACTCACATCTCGTATTGGATGGCCTACCCAACCGAGACATTAATCAACAATCAATCTAAACAATTCAAATATTCCCGGTCTTCATTCGTCGTTTACCAAGTCCTGAATTGCTTCATAACGTCGTATTATTACTTGGAATGGTTTTCGAACATATGCTCGATCCCGGTCTTTCCAAGTAATAAGCGTACTTTAAACAGTAGCTATGGTTCACACAGGCTTTTCAATTCAAATCTCCTTCCACATAGTTATCAATTCATTTACAACTAAAGATTTTAATTTCTATAATTTCGTACATCTCGTTATCATCTTAAATTCTTCTTTGAAATCAAAGAGTATACCTTCGCTTCAATTTCTTACTTTTGATTCCCTCGGATCGAAGATTTTGACTAAATTCCAATTACGATATGAATTTCCACAACTCAATCTTATTGGGTTTCAAGAATGGTATTATTGAAGATACGATTCACGACAGAACCCAAATCAATCGTCATTGAATCATAAATTACACAGAAATTTTATCCACTTATATTCGATATAAATTCTCATAATCAACGAATACTATAAGTAGAATAACGATATAATAATATCTTTCAAATTCCCCAGATAGTATACATTTACATCATGAGGTTCATACCAAATATCGAAGATTATTTCTATCTAGCTTATTTAAATCAAGGTGAGAACCCGTATCTTAATTGAAAGGTTTATGAAACTCTTTGACATTAGATCTGGATAGAGATACCATCAACTTATCTTTAATATTAATTTCCGTATCCAACTCATATTATAAGCGGAATAACGGTGAAATACCCTTTTAAATTCCTCAGATAATAAGAGTTTTCATTTACCGAACTAATATCAAACATCCGAAGATTTATCTCCAACCATATCCAATTATTTAGTATGAAAACCCGTATTAGTATAAATCTAAATTCAATATAAAATATTTCTAATACTCTTAAACCTTTGAAAACATTCCACAATCATTACTTATAGTTCGGAACATCGTTTACGGGTTAAAACTTCAAAATAGATTGTTTTCGAAGAAAGCGTTACAATAGCGTTCCAAAAGTGTTACAAAACAGTTATCTTAACTATTTTGATCAAAATATCGTTTATCTTAGCCAAAACTTAAACTTTACAATTGAAAACATCTTTTCATAATTTGTAATGATTTTACAAAATTTTTCCATATTTTTAAATAATTTAAAAATAGCTGTTTATAGTTATGGGCAACAATTGTTCTTACATCGATCTTTTCCAAAACGGTTTCAAACATAACTTGAAAATTATAACTTGAATTTAAAATCTGCTTTCACTGATTTGAAAGTTCTTATTTATATAAATCAAATGTTTTTCGTTTCATGGAAATCCGATTTAGATTGCAAAAGTTATAAGCGTTTAAAGTTGCATTTAAAATACGTAAATTGTCGTTATGCGACAAGCTCTATTTTTACCATAATAACCATTATTCTACGATACTTCAAAATATCTTAGAAAATCATTATATCCTTATATAACCCTTTTAAAATCATTTAAATTTACTTTTCAAATTATTTTGGATCTAAAATTCAACTTCATAAATTCCAATTCATTTCTGAATTGAAATAACTTCAAATTAACCTTCCCATTCGTCAGATCAATTAGGGATAGCCAGGGAGAGCAGGAAACTTCATTTCCAAACCCAAGCCTAGACACTATCCTCTCTGTCATCCTAGAACGTTCTGGTGTATATTATATTATTAATATAAAGAGACATCATTCATATTCATATTTCAAAATCTCATTTCAAATTTAAATTGAAAATAATATGTTTTACCAAAACTGGTTTCAGATAGATATAAAGATCGTTGTACAGAATCAATACATAATTCAAATCATTTCCAATCCTAATTCAATATTTAAAAAGTTAATATTTAACTCAAAACTAACAATTTAAATATTATTTAATGATTGAATAAAATCGTATATAGGAAGGAGATTTTAAATCGATCACCCATATATTTCCACAACCACGGGGTGTGTGTGTAATATCATGCAATGCAATCATATTTATCCAAATGAACCATATAACCAGATGGATACAAATTCATTCATCACAAACAAACAGTTTAACGGTGCACAAGCGTTACGGTCAATAACGCTTATCAGTGTTCAGTGTATTATCTAACTACATGCACATCCATTCGCATAATAACATCCATCACACAATCATCATCAACAAATTTTAATTATCTCAGCTAATTATAATTAACTAATTTAAACAAATAATTTTAAATTATAAGTTCTCACCTAACAGTTCTCCAAATCTTCACGATAGGCGAGCCTAGTTGAGCGAATCGTCGGACAGTATTTCGGTGCAGCGTCTTCTTCACAAAAGTATATATAATATAATATACACTAATCTCTCTTTATATTATAAGAGGAGGAAGAGGAGAAATGACGAACTTTGGCAAGGTGGTGGTGGAATGGAGGAAGACTTATGCCATGGAAACCATGGCCATAAGCTTTAAGAAGAAGAGAGAAAGAAAAGAAGTGAGAATGAATGAAAAAGTGGAAGGAAAGGGTGGTATTTATAGGAAAAGAGGAGTAAGGAGAGAGTGACACATCATAGGACATGTGTATTACATGCATGGAATGTTGCATGCAAAATTACAAGTGTCTTAACACTTGTAAAAAGGAGAAGGAATGTGTTTTTGGTAGCATTTACCTTAAACGTTATGAAAACAAAGAGCAACGCATAATACTAATGCTACTAATTTATGTTATCTTTTGACAAATCCGATCGAACGACAAATAATATCAGTAAATCCAACTTATTAATAATCATTCTTGTAAAATCATAAAATAAATTATCCTTTACCAAATTCATATTTTTACCTATCAGTATTATCAAAATCAGAAAATATCATTACTTAAACATAAATCTTATAATTAAAAAATTTCAAAATAAGTTTTCTTATAAAAATCATAATAAAAACAAAATACTTATACAAAGTTAAAATTCATATTTAAACCTAATAAAATCAATTTATATTCATAAAATCAAAAATTAAATAAATAAAAATCCAAATCAAACGTAGTTAAAATTCTGGGATGTTACAGATTAATAACATATCAATGTCGAATTTCAATTCAACGCTCAACATCCAATTCAACAATCAACATCCAAACAGATTAGAAGTTACATGGATTAAACAATTCATATATGAATAATATGAAATTGTAATAACATCAAAATATTTGAGGAGTCGTGTTTGATCCCTCCAACCTGTTTTTCCCTTGCATCACAACTCATAATATTATTTCATAAATGCATATGAAACAGAAATTCAATCTAATTTATTTAACATGACGGAAATATAATATCACCGGTAATTATCCAAACAATAATCATCCAAAGCATCCAAACACCCAATTTGACAAACAACAATGAATATTATTACATAATAATAATATTTAGAAAGTGTTCCAAAAAGAGTGAGAATTAACTCACAATTTATCTCGACCAACGATTTCATGTAATTTTATACAATTATAAACAAACATTTAAAAATTAAATAAAATCCCAATTGTAACGACCGCTCTTGAGCCCGCTTCAAGTCGGTAGTTAACCGGCTCGAAATGTAACAACCCGGAAAATCAGAACCAATTTAAAATTTTTATTTAGCTATTTTAATGAACTTCGAATATTTAAAATTATTTATTTTAAATAATAATGATTAGAAATTTATTTTGAATAGAATTAGAACGTATATATTTATTTAAATCAAAGTTAAAATATAAATATTTATTTTAATTATAAAAGGAATTGGAAATGGCGCGGTAGTTTGAAAATTCGATTTCAAATTTCAAATGAATGTACAGGATTCAAAATAAACCGGATTTTAGTAAAACTAGAAATATTTGAATTTGTTTGAAAATATCTTTCCAACGAATGTGAAAAATCCAGATTTCATAGCGGGAATAAAAAGTTATGTCCAGTTGAAAATTCCAAATAATCGTTATGCAATTTATATAATATATAGGCCTTAAAAATAGAGATTTTGCAAATGACCTCCTTTTTCGACGAGACCACTTTTGTTGGATTCGGAATGTGAAATTATTTCTAGATTCCAATTTTCATAATTTTTGGAATCAATATGTGAGCGTGGTGAGTTTAAAAGTATTTGGTCAATTCAGTTTGAATTTAATCAACTGGAAAATGACCGTTTTTCAAAAGGTCTCCAAATTCGATGAAATTAGTTTTGTTAGGACCATATCGTCAAAACATAGCCAGATTTACTTTTCTGTAATTTGTGGAGGCAGTATATGGCCCCGGTAAATTAAAATGTACATTAAAATCAATTTTGAACGTTATATTAATTTATACTATAGTTTTGATGAAAACTGATCATAACAGTCGAATTGGCTTGCGGGACATATCCCATTGTGTTCGGAATGTGGGTAATTAGCTAGAGGCGACAGTCGTTGGGTTCAATTTGGAGTTCGAATGGAAAGTCCACTTTTTTGGAAATTAAAATAATATTAATATAAATATATCTAACCCTAATTATCCCTCTACATATCAGCTGTCGTTCAAAAATTGAAAAAGTAATAAGAAAATGAGATCGAAGGAAGCCACCACCCTATCGCCTGCGCCTCCCACCGTCGTTCTGTTGCCGACCCCCTCTCCCCCCTCTGATCCTCCATCCCCTCCCTTCCCTCTTCCCCTCCGATGTGAAAACCCGCCGTTCCCCCCCCCCCCCCTCCAGTCACCCAGACCCGTCACCCCCCTTTACCGTAGTTCCGCTAGAGCCTCCCCAACCCACTAGCAAGGCCGCGCCACCCCACTGCTCCGGCGAGACCCCCCTCCCCCGCTGTAATTTTTATTCTCCTTGGATTTTGATGAATTTTGTTTATAAAATGTTATGATTTTGGTTTATAATATGAAAGTATTATATTTTTAAATATGAAAAGATTATTTTTTTAAATATGAAAAGATTGTACTTTTAGATATGAAAAGATAGGAGTTTTAAAATAATAAAGCTAGGATTATTATAATAGAAAGATTAGTTTTTTTTAAGTATAAAAATTTGATTTTAATATATGTTGTACCGAAATAAAAATGTGATTTTTTAAAATATAAATATCGTTGATTACAATATGATTTTTAATGTGTAAACATCATATTAAAAATGTGTTTTTTAATATAAAAAATCGTGTGAAACAGATTGCGATGGAACTGGTGGAAAATAAATCCAAATCTGAACCATTCAGAAATATACGATAGAGGAGTAAATCCCAAAGGTGAGAACTTCTCACACTATTTTATTTTCTAGTTAAAAAAAATATACTAGGAAGCAGACGGTGCTTAGTAGCACCCGACACCATTGTTTGAAACCATGTTTGTTTGGCTGTTTGGTTGATTGGATTATTCGTTTGAATTTGGTTTGGCAAATGAAATGAATTGATTAGAATTTGGTTTGTATATGGCGCGAGCCATTATTAGGCGAGGGATAAGGCTAGACCTTATTCCGGTTCTAGTATCGCGCCGTTATGCTGCCGAAATTTTCTAAAATGTTAGAACAATAAAAATATCATTTTTATTGTATAAATGAACTGTATAAAATATTCATGTGTTGAAATAAATATTTTATAGTTAAAAATATAATTTTTAATCTGTATATGAATAAAATAAATATTCATTTACAAATCAGACGATTTGTTTACATACACACATTTGACTAATATTGACTGAGATGATATATTTTACACATCGCCCAACTGCACAAATAATAATCAGTGTTTGTTGTTTGAAAACCCCACACCGGTATTGGGATGATATTGGACATACACTAATCCCAATATTTAGTTGTATGTCAATCAGTGGGTTGACAGACTTTTGTAAGCGTGAATTATTTATATTTAACGCTTATGCAGTTGTGTAATGCACTCTGGATGATGGTTGACTGTGTTTGATTATTGTTGTGTACATGTGTGTATGAAATCCATGTAAATAAAATTATATGGTAATTGACTGTGTCTGATTCCAATTCGGAAAGAACAAATATTTTAAATTAACGAATATTTCAAAATAACGAATAATGAATATTTTAAAATAACTAGTATTTTAAAATAATATTCAGTAATGGATCAAAATATGATTTTGATGCCCGATTTGGGATGGACACGAAAATATTTAAATATATAAAGCCATGTTGATTAGATTAACGCCATTTTGACATCAATGATATTTATATCGATTTTATTCATTTTTATAATGAATATCGAAATGGAAGTGATTTCAAATTCTAATGTTTTGAAAATATTATCATTTATATATCAACAATATGAAATATTCAATTTTGATTTAAAATTGAATATGAAGTTGAAATCGTTTTGAAAACGAATTTAAAACGATTTATAAAATATGTTTTAAATGGAAACCAATGAAATATATATAATGTATATATTATATATATTTAATGGCCTGAATAGAATGCTCCGTGCCGTAGTAGTTCACGAATTTCGACCATTGACTTCGAATTGACATTACCGGAGATCCGACCATCGTATTCTCCTAAAATCAGAACTGTTGGGTTTTTATCGAAAAGAGCATTCTAACGAATATAAGAGATTTGAAATCTAATGGTTGGATTTGGAATTATGTCCAAATCAAATTTGGAAAAGGTCATTGTAAGTGCAGTTCGATGACCGTTTATGCTAATCGACTGTACGGCCTTGATAAAATTATTAAAAATATTGATAATTTGTGTAAAATCATAAGAAGTGATTTCAAAAGAACTGGGATGAAAAATTCCATATTTGTAAAGAAAAAAATATATTTTTATCAAAATGAACTAGTTATGAACTAGAATTATAATCCAATATTTTTAAATAAATAAATTGGATTTGAAATGGTTTTAAAAATAATCAGAATTTCCAATATAGGAATTGGAATGGATTTGAATCGAAATCATCTTCGGAATATTTCGATATTGGATTTCGTGATTATACGGATATTGTTATGGAAATTTGGAAGATATATTATATATCGGTATTTCCAATACGATATTTGTTAGTTTCAGAATTTGATATTAAATATAAGCCGATATAAATTCTATTCAGAGCCTTGTATTTAATATCAAATTGGATTTTGGGTTATCGTGAATGGTGTCTTCATTAACACTGTTCTTAAACCCAGTTGAGAAAAGAATAAATCTTTTAATTAAGATTTAGTGAAGTTTCTAATTAATTAATATTTAATTAGAATTGAATAAAAGAATTGAATTTTGGGTTTGTCGTGTATGGAGTTTTCAGTAACACAGTTCTTAAACCCCGTGTGAAAAGAATAAATCATTTAGTTAAGTTTATTGTTGGAGTAAAATGGGATGTGAATTGGGTTTATCATGAACTGTGTTTTTAACGACATTCGTTCTTTAACCCGATTTACAATGAAATGTGATTTGGAATTTATAAATCTGTTAATTAAGATTTAATGGAATTTTCCAAATTTCCAATTTCACAAAATAAATTGGAATGGAATGGAATTCGATTAGGTGATAATCGAAGTGAACTTTGGTGGAGGAAGACTGTTACTATATACAGAGTTTAAGAGGCTTTGCCATTATTCCATTTATATTATCGATTGGATATGGAAGTTTATATCGATTATATATATTGACCAGTTTTATGCGAAGATTCCATTGTTAATGGAAGTGATTTTGGGTTTATCGCGAGCTCTGTTTTAAATGACATTAGTTCTTTAACCCAGTTAAAGATAAGATTAATTTATTAACTTTGAATAATCATTAAGTTACGATTTTTGGAGATTAAAACTGAATTAGAGTTTTAATGAATATTTAATTAGATTGAAATTTGAATGTGATAATTTAAATTATCAAATTCGGGAAATGATCGAGAATGGAGTACCATCAGTTTTACTCCAGGCGATAGTTAAATCTTTAATTAGATTTGAACATGAAATGGTAATTAATTTTACCGATAACACCGTGGGTGTTAGATATGGAGTATTACTAGTTTTTCTCCATGGGATGAATAGGTTAGGATTGGGAAATAAAACAAATGATTACTTCGGTAATGTAACAACCCGAATTTTAACAACATGTTAAAATCATAAATCAAGGCAGAATTAAATTTTAAGATCAGAATCAAGGGAAACGGGCTGCGCCATTGCGTCCGTCTCGAAATTCTACTTGGAAACGAGTCCGAGTTTGTGAGAATCGGAGTGCGTATGAGGGAGATATGACCCTCCGAAGTTTCAGGAATTTTCAGAGTTCAAAACAGCTCGAATTCGAGTTCAAAATTCGAATTTCAAAACCCAGACAGACTGGGCGGGAAATTTCCCGCCCAGCACCCAGGTCGACTGGGCAGTCGACACCCCCAAGACCAGGTCGACTGCGCAGTCGACTTGGGTGTCGACCTGGTCCCCGAATCTGCTTTTGGGCCTGGGTGCATTCTGATGTACCTGGTCTTGTTTTCTGCCTAGGTTCGTCCGCCTAAACCTATTTAAACAGCCCCAAACCTAGCCTTCTCTACACACAATTCTATTCTGCTTCTACTCTGCCTATGTTCTAAATAAAAATAAAAATGGCGTCGCTACTCAACTGGAATCAAAACTAGAAGCTAATCAACATCAACCTAAGCAACTCAATTCGAACTAGAGATTGAAGCTTCTGCAACGATCCTACCACTATTTCTTTTCTTAGTTCTCAAAAACCACGATCTGTAAGTTCTAGTTACTTTCCGATTTAAATATTTCACTATAATATGGCCATGAATTAAAGTGAAATTGGATCTAAGTATGTTTATCGATCCAGATCTATTTCTGTTGTTCATAATCTATTTAGCCTGTTGTAAATCAGCTTTCTTGATTCATGCTAATATTATAATCAAGTTGTAATCCTCATGCCTGTGGTGATGCTTTTCTCTCTGATCTCATTTTTATGCAAAATTCTATCTTCCCCTATTTATTTTATTTTGATGAACCTTGGTCAATTTTGGACCTTGGCCTAAAATCGCGATTTGCGTACGAGACGTATACGGGGGAATTATGGGATTATTGCCTATATGAATATGATAGAATTATTGGCAACATTAAATTGGAAATTATCATTGTATTTGCAAGTTTGGGGCTTGATCTGTAAATTTTGGTATAATCTTGTTATGGGGAAATTTGCATAAATAATATATACATGGAATTTGGCATTAATAGGATCTATGTAAAAAGGCATGTAACTTGGTATATATCTAAATTGGCTAGAATTGGACACATATAAATTGATATATGTAATTTTGACATGGATTGTGACATATGTAAAAAGCTAGAACTTGTTATAGGTAAATTGGTGTAAACATGGAATACATGTAGTTTGATATGAAACTTGAACATATGTAAATTGGCTAGAATTGGGCATATGTATATCGACATGAAATGTTAGAACTTGGGTATATATATACTAATATGTAAAGTTGGGAATTTGAAACACGAAAATGACTGTATATTGGGTTATCGACCTGAACATTTTCATATGTTAAATATGTACGCGCCCAAGTTGGGTTTTGGGTAGTTGGCTTGTATTGTAAATATAAGGCTATAACTTGGCATAACTTTATAGCAAATTTTGGTAATACTTTGGGAACACGTTTTGGGGCAAAAACGTGATTTATGAACTTGATAATAGGCATAAGTTGAAACCTAGAAACTTGACATGAAACTTGCTTAGAAATTTGAACATTGTTATAACTTGAACATGGACATGAAACTTAGATAACTTGAAAGTGGCCAACTCGAGGTTGGGTTGAGTTTGCAGTATAAACCTGCCCGGAACCGCCCGACGAATCCAGTAACTGCAAACAATAGGACCCAATGTGAGTAGTTGGTCATACCGCGCTTAAAACCCGAGGTTAGACTAGGTTGTGGTATAAACCTGCCCGGACCCGCCCGGCGTAACCAGTAACCACAACCAAGTCTAATGTGAGAGGTTTGGGTGCATTAAGTAAATTAATGCCACATGATAAGGTTAAGCAATATGATTAGACTAATAACACTTAACCGATATGACATGAATGGGTGGGTTAAGTAAAACTGAGCTTGATTACTTAATGACACTTAACCATATAACACGATTAGCGGATGGGTTAGTTTAACATAAATGGGTCGATAACACCCGACTGGTATAACGTGATGCGTGGTAAGGTTAAGTAAACTCACGAGAGTAACACATAACCATTATAATATGACTAGTGGATGGTGTTAAGTTAACATATACTTAACCAATTTGACACGATGACTTGATAGGGTTAAGTCATGAACCGATTGAATATACTTAACCAATTTGACACGATGACTTGATAGGGTTAAGTCATGAACCGCTTGAATATACTTTACAAATTTGACACGATGGTTTGGTAGGGTTAAGTCACGAACCGCTTGAACATACTTAACCAATTTGACACATGATTCGTAGGGCTAAGTCATGAACTTGAACGACAACACTTAGACAATTTGACATGACACATAGATGGGTTAAGTCACGAACTTGAATGACCACACTTAACCAACTTGACATGCTAGACTGATGGGGTTAAGTGTCGAATTTAAATGACAACACTTAACCTGCTGGACGGAAACCCTAGTTACGCGGTCCTTTTCAGCAGTAACCCACTAGATGTATCATGGTACCCTGGAACTAGGCAGGGTGGGGCACGATTATTGGGCTGATTGTAAGCGACCAGAACGACGGCTGAGTTGGTGCGCCATTATAGGTTCAGGCGGACTACGGTCATACACGTAGTCCGGAGTTGAAAAAGAAGGCATTGGGCACCAGTAGGTTTACACTGTGCGTGCTTGATTCGTGTCGGTGTTTGGCACCCTAGGGCTTGATACACCCTATGGTGGACCTAGCACAGGTGACTACATTCGTGATAGGGCCGTATGACACAGACACATGAACGAGATAGGACTTGTAGAGCCGATCGATTAATAGATCGTTTCGTGAGACCAAGTAATGGATCATTTCATGACATTGGGCAAGGGATCATTTTATGGTCAACACATGACACGGGTTGGGATACTAGTACGGTTGGTGCAGAGCAAATAGATATCATAGAAATATTTTTTGGTAAAGCAGAGAAGTCTTGCGATGCTTGATAGAAATCTTGCGAAATTATACTTAGTTTATCTTGAATGGAAACCTGGCGATGTTATACTTGACAAAAACCATATGAGGTTATTCTTAGTTATCTTTCCTATAGCTTATCTTGTCATCATGCTTATGTTTACTTTCAGTTTATTCGTGCCATGTTATCTTTACCTGTTTTTATGCTGAAAGTCACTAGGACTTACTCAGTCTTTATGACTGACCCGTTTTGTTTCGCCTCTTTTTCTTCCGTTCCCCCCCAGGTTCGCAGGGTGGGAATACAGCTTAGTTCGGATCTTACCAAGCTCCAAAGCTCTTTCATGTACGACTTGGATTTCTCTTGGCTATGGCTTGCTTTGCTTTATTGGGGAATGATTTATAACTATGGTTTTATGCTTCTTTACTATTGCAAGACAGATTTTGATGTAATTGACTTAATAGTATTTTGATGTAAAAGGCTTTAGACCTTACTAGATTTTAAAGCAATGAAATTTGGGTTTTCCTTCCGCTGTTTTATTTATGTTCTATCTTGTAATATTTCTGTGTATGTTTACTATATAATACTCCACCAAAGCTAGTGCATTCCCTTTGTGAGTGACCCTAGCGGAGGTGGGGTGTTACATTTGGTATCAGAGCAGAAGGTTACCTGACTGGGCAAAAGCTTTTAAAAAACCTTCTGAAACTATTTTCAAAAGCGTTTACAAAGAAGCATTTTTCTAAAGAAAATTTTTGTTTTACGAAAGGCATGTTCCCCAAAGCCATATGCACTATCTTTTGATTCTCTCCTTGAGTCTCTTCTCTCTTTCTTTTTCACCATAGTTTGTAGGCATACAACACATGTCGGAGGGCAAAGTATTGCCCAACCTCCATCTGTAGCCGCAGTAGTTCCATCTGTGACTAATCTTATTTCAACCTTTATAGGGTTGTCGTGCGATGGAGGTAGCTTTCGAGAAACTTGTCAACAAGCTATACAAGGATAGTAAGAACGAGGATAAAGAACACAAGCCTAAGGATGAGAAACTTGTTGATAAGGTGTAATCCACGAAGGAGGAAAAGGTGAAAGGGAAGAGGTCAAAGTAAAAGAATAATAAAACCCATGACAAGAAAGAACATCGTTGGTATGGTAAAAAGGGACATGTAGTTAAGTATCATAGCACAAGGACAAGGGCAAAGGACAGGATCATCGAGAGGGCAATTGTATGCTCTTACTACTAGCGTACCTAAGGGAGGTGGTAACGTTTCTGTTAAAAGTTTAGCTTCTCTTTTCTATCATACCATAGGAACTTTGTTTTTATACATTGCATCCTTTTAATTCTGCCTCGATAGTTGAGTCTCTGCACCTTAGTACTAGCGTAGTAGAGGATCCCATTTTTGTCTCAAACCCTGTTGGGGAATCGGCTCATGTATTCATGATTTGTTTGGATTTGAGATGTCTATGCTAAGTGTTGAGTTTAGAAGTAATGCTTATGTTTATGTTTTGGGCTATGGGTTGATTCTAGGGATGGAGTGGTTACCCAGTAAGGGTGACATTCTCGATTTTGAAAGGAGGGTAGTTAGACTCTTGACATGCCTCGGTAATACCCTCGAAGTCACGTGTAACCTTTAGAGTTCTATCAGGATTTGTTACCTAGAATCTCTTGATACATTTATTGGTAATTTAATTGATCCGCTCGAGTAGTGTTCGCCACTAAGGCGGATGGTTCATTTCGCTTATGCATGAGTTATAGAAAATCGCCTTAGTAAGTACATTTGGCAACATGGTTGATATTTGTTATTTTCAAGAGATAGTACTTCTGCGTGGAATACCTCCTAGTAAGTGAACGAGATCCAAGATTCACTAGTGAATTTTGGAGAGCTTGCATGAAACCATGAGTACGTAGTTAAGTTTGAGCCGAATATACTAGAAGGACTATAAGTGAAAGTGGAACGAGAGGCAATAGTGAAATGAGTTCCAACTCATATTTTGGAAACAATAATTAAGAATCTGTGAAGTTAAGGACGGTCAAAGCACAATGGAGTTAAGCTCAAGGAAACGCGACTTAGAAGATTGAAGACTAGATACGTGCATCATATCTCTTTTTAAGAGTATATCCTTGGTCCCTCTTTTCCTGTAGAGCTTACTTGCATGTTATCTTTTTCCTCTCGGTCCTATTCTCAATCAAATTTCTGTTGCAAATCCCATAGGGAGTATGACTCATCTGTTAGTAATACATTTTGGGGCTTGAGGGTGTCCGTTGGGTTGACTAAAACTCTTTGGGTTTTATAGGATACGAGTTGGTTTTAGGAAGGGATTCCCTTGTGACCTAAAAGGAGTCCATCATGCTTAGTTTCCTCAAAACGTATATTTGTTTGATTGAGTAATTCTTTGGGTGTCAGCCTGATGTTGATTTCGGACTCCGGGGCTGGTGCTTAGGGAGTTCTTCTCCTAATCAGTATATATATGACATATATTTCCAGTTTTGACATGGCCTAATGGGCTCAAGGTTTTTACTTGCTTCTATCATTCGGTTATACCTTTAGGTAGGAACAATTGGGTGTAAATATGCGTTTGAGACATGTTATGATTGATGGTTGCAAGTGGTTGCTAGTGGTTGCTCGTGGATGCATTTACACATTAGGCACTAGATTGGCTCAATCACCTTTCATATTGCATATGCATGAGTGTTTGTACTTGTTTATGGATGAATTTGAATGTGTTATCATGTGAATGTTGCATATGGATGGATGTTTGTGCACATAAGTAGTGTTATTATGATTAGGACTATTTGCATACATGTTGGAATCATGGAACTAGACGTATTTTGCATTAAGAAGATCAATCAGGCCTGATCATTTGCATTAGACAAGGAACATATACACACACTTTCTGCATATGTTCATACAACATTAGAAATCTATTAAGGACGATGGATGCTTTTGATTGATGATTGAGTAGATGGATGATTGGATGGTAGGACACATTCTCCTTAACTTGAATATTTCGGGGACGAAATCCTTTAAGGAGGAGAGAATGTAACAACCCGAATTTTAACATGTTAAAATCATAAATCAAGGCAAAATTAAATTTTAAGATCAGAATCAAGGGAAATGGGTTGCGCCATTGCGTCCGTCTCGAAATTCTACTTGGAAACAAGTCTGAGTTTGCGAGAATCGGAGTCCGTATGAGGGAGATATGACCCTCCGAAGTTTCAGGAATTTTCAGAGTTCAAAACAACTCGAATTCGAGTTCAAAATTCAAATTTCAAAACCCAAACAGACTGGGCGGGAAATTTCCCGCCCAGCACCCAGGTCGACTGGGGAGTCGACTGGGCAGTCGACACCCCCAAGACCAGGGCGACTGCGCAGTCGACTTGGGTGTCGACCTGGTCCCCAAATCTGCTTTTGGGCCTGGGTGCATTCTGATGTACCTGGTCTCGTTTTCTGCCTAGGTTCGTCCGCCTAAACCTATTTAAACAGCCCCAAACCTAGCCTTCTCTACACACAATCTATTCTGCTTCTACTCTGCCTCTGTTCTAAATAAAAATAAAAATGTCGTCGCTACTCTGCTGGAATCAAAACTAGAAGCTAATCAACATCAACCTAAGCAACTCAATTCGAACTAGAGATTGAAGCTTCTGCAACGATCCTACGACTATTTCTGTTCTTAGTTCTCAAAAACCATGATCTGTAAGTTCTAGTTACTTTCTGATTTAAATACTTCACTATAATATGTCCATGAATTAAAGTGAAATTGGATCTAAGTATGTTTATCGATCTAGATCTATTTCCGTTGTTCATAATCTATTCAGCCTGTTGTAAATCAGCTTTCTTGATTCATGCTAATATTATTATCAAGTTGTAATCTTCATGCTTGTGGTGATGCTTTTCTCTCTGATCTCATTTTTATGCAAAATTCTATCTTCCCCTATTTATTTTCTTTTGATGAACCTTGGTCAATTTCGGACCTTGGCATAAAATCGCGATTTGCGTACGAGATGTATACGGGGGAATTATGGGATTATTGCCTATATGAATATGATGGAATTATTGGCAACATGAAATTGGAAATTATCATTGTATTTGCAAGTTTGGGGCTAGATCTGTAAATTTTGGTATAATCTTGTTATGGGGAAATTTGCATAAATAATATATACATGGAATTTTGCATTTATAGGATCTATATAAAAAGGCATGAAACTTGGTATATATCTAAATTGGCAAGGATTGGACACATATAAATTGATATATGTTATTTTGACATGGATTGTGACATATGTAAAAAGCTAGAACTTGTTATAGGTAAATTGGTGTAAACATGGAATACATGTAGTTTGATATGAAACTTGAACATATGTAAATTGGCTAGAATTGGGCATATGTATATCGACATGAAAAGTTAGAACTTGGGTATATATACTAATATGTAAAGTTGGGAATTTGAAACACGAAAATGACTGTATATTGGGTTATCGACCTGAACATTTTCATATGTTAAATATGTACGCGCCTAATTTGGGTTTTGGGTAGTTGGCTTGTATTGTAAATATAAGGCTATAACTTGGCATAACTTTATAGCAAATTTTGGTAATACTTTGGGAACACGTTTTGGGGCAAAAACGTGAGTTATGAACTTGATAATAGGCATAAGTTGAAACCTAGAAACTTGACATGAAACTTGCTTAGAAATTTGAACATTGTTATAACTTGAACATGGACATGACACTTAGATAACTTGAAAGTGGCCAACTCGAGGTTGGGTTGAGTTTGCAGTATAAACCTGCCCGGAACCGCCCGACGAATCCAGTAACTGCAAACAATAGGACCCAATGTGAGTAGTTGGTCATACCGCACTTAAAACCCGAGGTTAGACTAGGTTGTGGTATAAACCTGCCCGGACCCGCCCGGCGTAACCAGTAACCACAACCAAGTCTAATGTGAGAGGTTGGGGTGCATTAAGTAAATTAATGCCACATGATAAGGTTAAGCAATATGATTAGACTAATAACACTTAACCGATATGACATGAATGGGTGGGTTAAGTAAAACTGAGCTTGATTACTTAATGACACTTAATCATATAACACGACTAGCGGATGGGTTGGTTTAACCTGAATGGGTCGATAACACCCGACTGGTATAACGTGATGCGTGGTAAGGTTAAGTAAACTCACGAGAGTAACACGTAACCAATATAATATGACTAGTGGATGGGGTTAAGTTAACATTACTTAACCAATTTGACACGATGACTTGATAGGGTTAAGTCATGAACCGCTTGAATATACTTAACCAATTTGACACGATGACTTGATAGGGTTAAGTCATGAACCGCTTGAATATACTTAACCAATTTGACACGATGACTTGATAGGGTTAAGTCATGAACCGCTTGAATATACTTAACCAATTTGACACGACGGTTTGGTAGGGTTAAGTCACGAACCGCTTGAACATACTTAACCAACTTGACACATGATTCGTAGGGCTAAGTCACGAACTTGAACGACAACAATTAGCCAATTTGACATGACACGTAGACAGGTTAAGTCACGAACTTGAATGACCACACTTAACCAACTTGACATGCTAGACTGATGGGGTTAAGTCTCGAATTTAAATGACAACACTTAACCTGCTGGACGGAAACCCTAGTTACACGGTCCTTTTCAGCAGTAACCCAATAGATGTATCATGGTACCCTGGAACTAGGCAGGGTGGGGCACGATTACTGGGTTGATTGTAAGCGACCAAAACGACGGCTGAGTTGGTGCGCCATTGTAGGTCCAGGCGGACTACGGTCGTGCACGTAGTTCGGAGTTGAAAAAGCAAGCATTGGGCACCAGTAGGTTTACACTGTGCATGCTTGATTCGTGTCGGTGGTTGGCACCCTAGGGCTTGGTACACCCTATGGTGGACCTAGCGCAGGTGACTACATTCGTGATAGGGCCGTATGACACAGACACATGAACGAGATAGGACTTGTAGGGAGCTGATCGATTAGTAGATCGTTTCGTGAGACCAAGTAATGGATCATTTCATGACATTGGGTAAGGGATCATTTTATAGTCAACACATGACACGGGTTGATATACTAGTACGGCTGGTGCAGAGCAAATAGATATCATAGAAATATTTTAATCGTAAAGCAGAGAAATCTTGCGAAATTATACTTAGTTTATCTTGAATGGAAACCTGGCGATGTTATACTTGACAAAAACCATATGAGGTTATTCTTAATTATCTTTCCTGTAGCTTATCTAGTCATCATGCTTATGTTTACTTTCTGTTTATTCATGCCATGTTATCTTTACCTGTTTTTATGCTGAAAGTCACTAGGACTTACTCAGTCTTTATGACTGACCCGTTTTGTTTCGCCTCTTTTTTTTCCATTCCCCTCCCCCTAGGTTCGCAGGGTGGGAATACAGCTTAGTTCGGATCTTACCAAGCTCCAAAGCTCTTTCATGTACGACTTGGATTTCTCTTGGCTATGGCTTGCTTTTCTTTATTGGGGAATGATTTATAACTATGGTTTTATGCTTCTTTACTATTGCAAGACAGATTTCGATGTAATTGACTTAATAGCATTTTGATGTAAAACGCTTTAGACCTTACTAGATTTTAAAGCAATGAAATTTGGGTTTTCCTTCCGCTGTTTTATTTATGTTCTGTCTTGTAATATTTCAGTGTATGTTTACCTAGATAATACTCCACCAAAGCTAGTGCATTCCCTTTGTGAGTGACCCTAGCGGAGGTGGGGTGATACAGGTAAGGTGCGCTAATCCCGACTAGTTTGGAAAACCTTAATTTGGTTAAATTCGTGAAAAGAATATTTGAATAAAACAATATTCTGGATTGGAATGAGGCTTATGTTGTGTTTGTATAACACTTGTTTATATAATACGCGAGTTATTCAGAAAGACCGAGTTTATCCCATTCTGAATAACTGATACGACGATAAGTCGACGACGAAGACGGTGGTTGAAGACCAGAGGTCTTCACATCATTTGGATGATTACTGATGTATTTATTGGGCTGTACACCCAAGACGAGGTAATAAGTGGTGATCGTCCAGACGTACTTGGAGATCGACCGGATATGCGAGGACCTCTCTCCTGTATTAGAAATATGGGATGAGGAATAAGGTGCCTCCGGTTTCGTTCAGACCCAGAATGAATTTGTAAATGGATGTGTGTCTGACATCGGATTTCATTCTGTGTGATTGATAGACATCAGTTGCATAGCGTGAATTGCCTGTGTGGCATGCTGAGATGAAAATGATCAAGGATTATGTTGAAAAGCAGAGTCATGTGGTTGATGATCAAAGCACGGCTTTAATATAGTATAGCATTGTGTATAGCGTTAATTCGCGAGCCTCACACCCCGGTGTGAACCAGAAACGGGAAGGACCTCAGGGAGTGCATGCGTTTCCTTTTAGCTAGGAGTGGTGTCATGGTATGGAGCCCAAACATTTTACTCATGTAGATGTTGCATATTATTTGATGAATAGCGAGGCGCCTCAGATATATCGATTACTATGGAGCCGATGAATATTGAGTCATCTGGCTCATTTATGCCTCACAGAGCGGGGAAACGTAATGTTCAGGCATTTACATCCACTCCGTATGGACTAGCCCTGATGATCCAAGGGCCCACTAGAGTCTGGGTCCTAAGACACCTGCTAGAGCGTCGCGAAGTGGTAAGGATGATCCCTTGCCTTGGTTCACAGATGGAAATCCAACTTCCAATATGTGAAATTTTGGTTTTGATTGCAGATCCTAGT
This sequence comes from Allium sativum, assembly GCA_030737875.1. NCBI lineage: Eukaryota > Viridiplantae > Streptophyta > Magnoliopsida > Asparagales > Amaryllidaceae > Allium > Allium sativum. Next base: position 160,501,498 of record CM060912.1, read on the forward strand.
ATTGGCGATATGATATATGGTACCCATGCCGTCTATGATTGATACATTTATATTTGAAGTTGTTTTATACACTATGCACTTATAATAGTATCAAATGATTTGTTTTAAACGTACCAAGCATGTTTGGCTATTATAAGGGAAAAACCCTATCCTCCGGCTTGCGTTGCATTGTGTGATGGGGCCTGGTTCTTATATTAGCTTCATTTTTCCAAAAAGCATCGCGTTGTTTGTTTTATGCACTGGTATTCTTAGAAGGAAACCCGTTCCGTGTTATACGGCGTGGTCCCATGATTTACTCTATTTTAAAGTAAAGTTCTAAATAACTATTTTAGTTCTCACACCAGTGACATGACTGACCTGGAGTTTATTGTTTTAACTTAAACTCTGGATGCCCCTATTTTCCACACAGGCAGCTAGTAGTTTTGGTTTTGCAGATATTATATTCATAGGATCCTGGTTTACAGCTGGAACAATATCCGGAACGCTCTCTATCCGTGTATTTCTTTCAGTTGTGTTTTGTATTATTTTCCGCTGCATTGTAATTTGTAAATCTCTGATATTTATCAAATGTATATTATTTGCTCATACTCTGTATATTCTTGTACTCTGATGTAAATTGTTGTAATAAGCAATGAAATGTTCTTCTGTTTGTGTTTCGATTAGTCCTGTTCTCAGACAATTCGTTCTTTCTCTTCTCTTCGGAGACCGGGGAATTTTGGGTCGTTATAGTTTGGTATCAGAGCTTTAGTTTACAAAGATCGAGAACAAGGCATATTCGAACCAAATGAAAGAATTCATCAGAGATTGGATTAGTAATATCCAATAAGAATGACTCGTTAGAGATGGGATCAGTAGTGTCCTAGAACGAGTGTAAAGAGTGTTATTTTTAAAATAAAAATGAAAACGATTTTTTTTAGAAAATTTAAACCTTATTATATGTATTTGAGTATTTTATTTTAAATTGAATTTGGACAATCGAGTATATTAAGATTTTGAATATCCGCGTAATTTACGTGTATTCGAAGCCTCAAATATACTGGATAGATATAGAATCATCCGGAGATGATTCTGATGATCGGTATATCATCATCAGAATTTATGTTCGAGTTTCGAAAATGGGATATCTATATATTTCCAATTGACTGGTGTGAGAACCAAAAATAGATAGGGTTTATTGCTGTAAATTGACATCAAAAACATGATTTTTGTCTATGTATTAAAGTTATGCATTTGAAAAGCTAATCAACAAATTGATTGCTGATTGTGTTGTTTGATTATTGGTTTGATTAATTAAAAATTTGAACCATTAAGCCAAATTGAATCAAATATTGAACTGACTAGAAAATAGATTGCAATTGCATGCCTATACATGTTTATACATTGAACATGTCATAGCAAAAAGAGGCTAGAGAAGAGGAATAATATTGTATGCCCGACAAATAGGTACATGTTTACAAATTTATTGGGTTTTGGTGATTTTATGAGCCAATTGGCTAGCCGCTTGACTTTTTCATTTTGGATGATGAGGGCCCTGCGTGGCTAGATGAGGTTTTAAATGTCTCCCCGTACAAAGGAGGTTATGGCGAAATTTTTCAAAAATTCATGGTGTTAGCCAAATTTTTGGAAAATTAGAAATTCTTAGAAACTGAAAAGATGAAGAATAAAAGCCAGAATGAAAGTTGAGTTGATTAGTTAAACAACTTTCAGCTCTGTTTCTTTTCGAGGACGAAAAGATTTTAAGTGGGGGAGATAATAACAACCCGGAAAATCAGAACCAATTTAAATTTTTTATTTTAGCTATTTTAATGAATTTTGAATATTTAAAATGATTTGTTTTAAATTGTAACGATTAGAAATTTATTTTGAATAGAATTAGAACGTATAATTTGTTTGAATTGAAGTTAGAATATAAATATTTATTTTAATTATAAAAGGAATTGGAAATAGAGCGGTAGTTTGAAAATTGATTTAAAATTTCAAATTTCAAATGAAAATACAGGATTCAAAATAAACTGGATTTTAGTAAAGCCATAAGTATTTGAATCCATTTGAAAATTTCTTTCCAACGAATGTGAAAAATCCAGATTTCATAGCGGAAATAAAAAGTTATGTCCAGTTGAAAATTCAGAATAGTCGCTATGGAATTTAATATATAGCCCTTAAAAATAGAGATTTTGCAAACGACCTTCATTTCGACGAGACCACTTTTGTTCGATCCGGAATGTCAAATTATTGCTAGATTCCAATTTTCATAATTTTTGGAATCAATATGTGAGCGTAGTGAATTTAACGTGTTTAATCAATTCAGTTTGAATTTAATCGACTGGAAAACGACCTTTTTTCTAACGGTTTCCAAATTCGACGAAATTAGTTTTGTTAGGACCGTATCGTCAAAACATAGCCAGATTTATTTTTCTGTAATTTTTGGAGGCAGTATGTGGCCTCGGTAAATTAAAATGTCTGTTAAAATCAATTTTGAACGTTATATTAATTTATATTCTAATTCTGATGAAAACTGATCATAACGGTTGAATTGGCTTGCGGGACATGTCTCATTGTGTTCGGAATGGGGGTAATTAGCTAGGGGCAACAGTCGTTGGGTTCAATTTGGAGCTCGAATGGAAAGTCCACTTTTTTGGAAATTAAATATATTAATATAAATATATCTATCCCTAATTCTCCCTCTACATATCAGCCGTCGTTCAAAAATTGAAAAAGAAATAAAAAACGCGATCGAAGGAAGCTACCGCCCCATCGTTTGCACCTCCCACCGTCGCTCAGCCGCCGACCCCCCTCCGATCCTCCATCCCCTCCCCCCTCCAATGTGAAAACCCGCCGTCCCTTTCCCCCTCCCCAAGTCACCCAGACCTGTCGCCCCCTTTTACCACAGTGCCGCCAGAGCCTCCCCACCCCACCAGCGACGCCGCGCCACCCCACTGCTCCGGCGAGACCCCCCCCTCTCCAATTCGATCCCTCCCCGGTTGTAAGTTTTATTCTCCTTGGTTTTTGATGAATTTTGTTTATAAAATGTTACGATTTTGGTTTATAAAATGTTATGATTTTAGTTTATAATATGAAAAGATTATATTTTTGAATATGAAAAGATTATATTTTTAAATATGAAAAGACTATATTTTTAAATATGAAAAGATTATATTTTTAAATATGAAAAGATTGTATTTTTAGATATGAAAAGATAGGAGTTTTAAAATATTAAAGCTAGGATTATTATAATAGAATGATTAGTTTTTTTAAAGTATAAAAAATTGATTTTTATATATGTTGTAGCGAAATAAAAATGTGATTTTCTAAAATATAAATATCGTTGATTAAAAATATTATTTTTTAATGTATAAACATCATATTAAAAATGTATTTTTAATATAAAAAATCGTGTGAAACAGATTGCAATGGAACTGGTGGAAAACAAATCCAAATCTGAACCGTTTAGAAATGTAGGATGGAGGAGTGGATCCCAAAGGTGAGAACTTCTCACTTTATTTTATTTTCTAGTTAAAAATACATAGTAGGATGCAGAGAGTGCTTAGTAGCACCCGATACCTTTGTTTATTTGTTTGGTTAATTGGATTATTTGTTTGAATTTGGTTTGGGAAATGAAATGAATTGATTAGAATTTGGATTGTATATGGCGCGAGCCATTATTAGGCGAGGGATAAGGCTAGAACTTATTTTGGTTCTAGTATTGCGCCGTTATGCTGTCGAAATTTTCTAAAATGTTAGAACAATAAAAATATCATTTTTATTATATAAATGAACTGTATAAAATATTCATGTGTTGAAATAAATATTTTATAGTTAAAAATATAATTTTTAACATGTATATGAATAAAATAAATATTCATTTACAGATCGGACGATTTGTTTATATATACACATTTGACTGATATTGATTGGGACAATATATTTTACACATCCAACTGCACAAATAATAATCAATGTTTGTTGTTTGGAAACCCTACACGTGTATTGGGATGATATTAGATATAAACTAATCCCTATATTTAGTTGTATGTTAATTGATGGGTTGACAAACTGTTGTAAGCGTTAATTATTTATATTTAACGCTTATGCAGTTGTATAATGCACTCTGGATATGGTTGACTATGTTTGATTATTGTTGTGTACATGTATGTATGAAATCCATATAAATAAAATTATATGGTAATTGACTGTGTCTGATTCCAATTCGGAAAGAACGAATATTTTAAATTAATGAATATTTTACAATAACGAATAATGAATATTTTAAAATAACTAATATTTTAAAATAATATTCAGTAATGGATCAAAATATGATTTTTATGTCCGATTTGGGATGGACATGAAAATATTTAAATATATAAAGCCGTGTTGATTAGATTAACGCCATTTTGACGTAAACGATATTTGTACTGATTTTATTCATTTTTATAATGATTATTGAAAAGGAAGTGATTTTAAATTCTGATGTTTTGAAAATATTATCATTTATATATTAGTGATATGGAATATTCAATTTTTGATTAAAATTGGAATATGAAGTTGAAATCGTTTTGAAATCGAATTTAAAATGATTTATAAAATACGTTTTAAATGGAAATCGATGAAACATATATAATATATATTTAATGGCCTGAAAAGAACGTGTCGCGCCGCAGCAGTTCGCGAATTTCGACCACTAACTTCGAATTGACATTATGGGAGATCCGACCATCGGATTCTCCTAAAACTGGAACCGTTGGGTTCGTATCAAAAATAGATTTCTAAAGAATATAAGAGATTTGAAATCTAACGGTTAGATTTGGGATTATGTCCAAATCAATTTTGGAAAAGTTCAATGTAAGTGCAGTTCGATGACCATTTATGGAAATTGACTATACGGGCCTTGATAAAATTATTAAAAATATTAATAATTTGTGTAGAATCATAAGAAGTGATTTGGAAAGAATTGGGATGAAAAATTCCATATTTGTAAAGATAAAAATATATTTTTATCAAAATGAACTAGTTATGAACTAGAATTATAATCCAATATTTTTAAATAAATAAATTGGATTTGAAATGGTTCTAAAAATAATCAGAATTTCAAATATATGAAATGGAATTGATTTGAATCGAAATCATCTTCGGAATATTTCGATATTGGATTTTGTGATTATACGGATATTGTTATGGAAATTTGGAAGATATATTATATGTTGGTAATTCCAATACGATATTTGTTAGTTTCATAATTTGATATTGAATATAAGCCTATATAATTTCTATTCAGAGCCTTGTATTTAATATCAAATTGGATTTTGGGTTGTCGTGAATGGTGTCTTCATTAACACTGTTCTTAAACCCAGTTGAGAAAAGAATAAATATTTTAATTAAGATTCAGTGAAGTTTTCCTATTAATTAATATTTAAATTGAATTGAATAAAAGAATTGGATTTTGGGTTTGTCCTATATGGTTTTTTCAGTAATACTATTCTTAAACCCCATGTGAAAAGAATAAATCTTTTTGTTAAGATTATTGTTGGAATAAAATGGGATGTGAATTGGGTTTATCGTGAACTGTGTTTTTAACGACATTCGTTCTTTAACCCGATTTACAATGAAATGTGATTTAGAATTTAAAAATCTGTTAGTTAAGATTTAATGGAATTTTCCAAAGTAAAGTTTTCCAATTTAACAAAATAAATTGGATTGGAATGGAATTCGATTAGGTAATAATCGAATGAACTTCGGTGGAGGAAGACTATTGCTACATATGGAATTTAAGAGGCTTTGCCGTTATTCCATTTATATTATCGGTTGGATATGGAAGCTTATATCGATTATATATATTGATCTGTTTTCCGTGAAGATTCCATTGTTAATGGAAGTGATTTTGGGTTTATCGTGAGTTGTGTTTTAAATGACATTAGTTGTAACACCCCACGTCCGTTAGTGTCACTCACAAAGGGAATGCACTAAGTTCTGTGGAGCATTTTGGATAAAAGATGCAGATAAATTACAAGACAGACATAAATTAAACAGGGGAAAATAAAACTTTGCTTTATTGATAAAATAGTTTGCACAATGGTTTCTTTACAGTATCAGAGTATCATCTGTCTTACAAAATAAAGAAGCATAAAAACAACATTTATTTTCCCCGATTTTAGCAAGAGCCAGCCATAGCATCTGAAAAGAGAATCCAAGCAAACTTCGACAAATCTTCAAGCTGGGAAAGAGTGGCAGTCCAACTTAGCATGAGCTAAACTATTCCCTCCTTTACTACCTGGAGGGGGGTGGACGGAAGAAAAGAAGACGAAAAAAAAACAGAGTCAGACATAAAGCCTGAGTAAGTTCAGTAACTTCTAACATGTGAACATGGAAAACAAAACGGCATGAATTAACTGAATACAAGATTACACCATGATGATAGGGTCAACAAGATTAGACAAGGTAGTCACAAGATATGCTAAGATAAGATAAACTGGATACGCTCTAATACTTTCGCCGCTTCGCTATTTCCTTGTTATACTGGTTTCTATATCTCTGCACCGCCTAACTAGTGTCCCAACTAGTAACGATAACGTGATCCCAATCCCTGTATTTTCCATTGCCTTCAGGCATCCATTTATTATTTATTACCTAGATCTTAATCTAGGTTTTTCTTATCAAGTGCTTTCTAGATTTAACTAGAGTTTACGCTGTCTGCTGAATGCTTCTCGGATTCAGGATTTATGCCACCTAGTTCAACTAGGAATTATGCTACCTGTCGAACGATGCCCCCAAGTCTAGGAAACACTACCTAGAGTGGTATATGTTCCTATACTTCCCCACGCATGTATCGCGAATCGTTGTCGCTTGTCTAGATGCACATGTCCCGTAATGTGCGACCCGAGTCCTATGTCAGGGCAAATCAAGGAATACAGAACTCAGTCGAGAGCTTTTCAGATATCTACCGATGCAGATGCTAAGGTCTGTTTTTATTTCAGTGGCTATGGTCCCACTTGACCCCTCCCTCAACTAATGAAAGGCACACCTTGTAAAATGAGAACTATACGCCGGCCCCCAGTGCCCCACTATCCTATGGCAATCCTCACCCATAACTAGATAGCAAGTATATGGTCTTTTGGAGTTCTCCGCCTTTCCGCTTCACGTATCTCGATTAACTGAAGATGGATGGTAGACGACGAGTCGCTATCACAGGGCTACCGTTTGCTCACCGAATCACGCCGGTCCATCCTAGTCTTTAGGTTGCCATGTATTGCAACCAAGGCATACCCCTGGTTCTTCTACGCAGACCTTAACCTCTGTGGACCCAGGCGGATCATCTGCAGCCTCACAGAGGGATACCAAGAGTACCCTCACGTCCCCTCGAAGCCTCGGGCTTCGTAACCCAATTCGTTGGAGCCTTCTTCTTAATCGGACATTCGCTCCTCCTCGTGTTATACTAAGAATTACTACTTAGTTTTGTCAACTAAGGTTTACCACTTAGTTTCCAAAATCGTTGTTTTCTTAACTAAGGTTTACTACGTAGTTCCCTTTCCTGTCAATTTGGATTGGTAAAGTGTCATTAGTCAATTCAAGCCAACTTAACCCTCTTCATTCATCCTGTTATACTGGTTAAGTGTTATCAGTAATTCATTTTGACTTAACCCTACCACAAACCAAGTTATATGGGTTAAGTATTTATTACTTAACCCTACCCATTCACCCTGTATTGGTTAAGTGTTCCTTTAACATAACTTTGCCCGTCTGTTTTAACTAACATGTTATTAATGGTTATGTATTATCCCTTCATGTTTAGACTTAACCCTATTCCTTTATCACAATCTGACGGTTAAGTGTTCAAGTTTACTTAACCCTACGGTCTAGCCCAGATAACATATCAAATTGGCTAAGTGTATTTACTTTACTTAAACCCACCTTCTAGTATAGTTAACATGTTAATTTGGCTAAGTGTATTAACTTTACTTAACCCCTACAAATCTTGTCTTGTTACCATGTGAAGTTGGTTAAGTGTCCCTATGGACTTAGCCCTCCCATCCTAGCTTAACTGTGTTAAATTGGTTAAGTGTTCCTATGGACTTAACCCTCCCATTCTAGCTTAACTGTATGGCCTTAACCCCACCCACCAGTCTGATTATCATGTTGAATTGGTAAAGTGTCTTATTGAACTTAACCCTACCATTCTTGTTCTAGCTTTAATTAAATAGATTAAAGCCACGACCACTCACATTAGACAGATATTGTTGTGATTACTGGATGTGCCGGTTGGTTCCGGGCATATTTACATCGCAACTCAGTCTAACCTCGGGTTAGGCCTATTCTGTTTTCTGGTTCAAAGGGTTTTGACTAATTTTCAAATCAGGTTTTGAAAGTAACCATCCCGTCCGTCGGATCAGTTAGGGATAGCCAGGGAGAGCAGGAAACTTGTATTTTCCAAACCCAAGCCTAGACACTATCCTCTCTGTCACCCTAGAACTTTCTGGCTTATTATTAAAGGAGATGTCGTTAATAACCCTTTAATTTGTCTAAATTCACATTTCCTCATTTAGGCCAGATTCTATAGGTAAATTATTCCTAATTTACTTATTTCCCAGTTTCTCTTTTAATGTAAATTGTCTACATTTATTTCTATGGCCCATTTCCCTTCCTAAATCATACTTATGCTTTTTGGTATGTAAACTATACCAAATTAAGTGTCACTAACCATGATTTTTCTAAACCTGACAGTTATTCTCAATTATGGCCAATTTCACATTTATGCCAATATACTTACCGTGCCAAATTAGCTAATCCAATTCCGATTCAACATTCTAATTCACGTCAAACTAGACTTATTACTCTAGTTCACTATTCATGTAAATGCTAGATTTACATGTCAAAACTAGATTCAAATTACACATCTTATAATTCATGTCAAATTTATCCAATTTGCATTTCTATGAACATGCCATAATACATGTTCCCAATTTATGCCAATTTCCAAGTTAAACTACGTTTTCAGTAAAGTTCATATTTTGCCCAAACCGCATTCCCACCGTTCGTATAATCGTGATTCAATCTAGATTATAAATAAAGCTAGGTTCGTAGAAAATAGGGAATGAACCAAAGATACTATGCAAAAGATAGACATACTAACTGGCATAAAAAGGGTTGAATAACGACGTCGGTTCAAGAACATGGGTAGTCCTAACTTAATAGGTAAATTCCCAAGGTCTAAAACCAAGAATAGACAGAATAAAGGCGTAGGTTCAAGAACATGGGTAGACCTAACTCAATAGGTAAATTCCCAAGGTCTAAAACCAAAGAAAACAAAGAACAAACATGATAGATAATCGGGTTCACAGTCACAAAACTTAAACACTTTCCTAGTCATGAACCATAGGTGCTTAATCATAGTTGTCCCATTTATGTCATAGACAATAGTTTTGCTTCCTAATCAAAGGTATAGGCTTGTGTTCATCGTCATGGAAATAATTCTCATAGTCACAGTCACAGTCATAGGCAATGTCCATAGTCATAGGCAATGTTCATAGTCATAGGCAATGTTCATAGTCAAAGAGGCATATGGTTCTGAGGTCCATAGTTTCATAGTCACAGTCTTATTTGTCCTCGAATCATAATAGTTCTTAATTTGGTCCAAAGAAATAGGCACTGATTCAATAGAAAGAATTGGCATACTCTTTTATTCCTTTAATTTCATGCCACGAAAAGAGAAACGTTCAAATCTAGAAATAACTGACTTACAGAGATTAGATTAGAATAGAAAGATGGCGTTGCTATGATTCGTAGAAAAACAGTCGTTGCAGTCGTTCGAATATTCACTTGAATTCTAGCTTGACTTGAACCTCTTCTTGAGCAGCATTTCCTCATCTTGATTTATTTTATATATTACTTATTCTATTATTTAATTAAGAGGAGGAGAAGAAGCCATGTTCGCCAATAATCTTTGCATCTTAAGGGTAGAAAAGAATTGTGAATAGAGAAGAAGACTAGGGCTGTTTATATAGTGTTAGGTGGACGAACCTGGTCAGAAAACGCGACCAAATACATCAGAACGAAGAAGGTGCAGAAAGCTGGAAAAACGGGGGGGGGGGGGGGGGTCGACCCCCAGGTCGACTACCCAGTCGACCTGGGTTGCCCAGGTCGACTAACCAGTCGACCTGGGTGTCTTGGGCGGGAAAATTCCCGCCCTGGCCAATCCGGCCCGATTTTGAAATTTGAATTTGTTTTCTGTCTGTTCGAATTTTAATTCTGTGACTTCCGGAGGCCATATCTCCCTCATACGGACTCCGATTTATGCAAACTCAGACTCGTTTTCATGCTGAATTCCGAGACGAACGCAGTGGCGCCGCCCGTTTCCCTTGATTTTGGTTTTAACTTTTAATTCTGCCTTGATTTGTGAATCTTAGCGTTACAGAATCATGAGGTGTTACATTCTCCCCCACTTTAAAGGATTTCGTCCCCAAAATCTTCAAGTTAGGAAGAATGCGTCCTACCATCCAATCACCCATCTACTCAACCATTCACTCACAGGCATCCATTGTCCTTAAAAGATTTCTAATGATTTCATGTTCATATGCATAGTGTGTGTATATGTCTTTATCTAATGCAAAATCAGGCGGTCTACTGATTCAGTTGACCTCCTAAATGCGAATCATGTCAGTGCCATGCGTCCAATCATGTATGCAAGCATCCCTAGTTATGTAAATACTACATGCGTGCACAGCCATTCATCCATATGCAACATCCATATGATACCATATCAAGCTCAACTTACAGACAAATACATATCTGTAAATGCAAGATGAAAGCATCCGAACTTGATCTAGTGCCTAATACGTATGCATATGCATTCACGAGCAACCATTAGCAATCACTTGCAACCATCAACCATAACATGTTTCAAATACATGTTTTCATCCATTGGCTTCTACCTAAGGATCGAAGATACGACCTAGGTGATATACTTTGGAAAGAGAGAAACAATTATGCGTAAAGCTCCTAAAACAAAGAAACCAAGGATGCACCCTCAAGGAAAAAGGGTATGATGCTAGTATCTAGCCTTCTTGAGCTTTACTCCACTGTATCTTAACTAATTTAACTTCACGATTGTGAAGTTACGGATCTCCATTTCCAAAATAAATAGATGTCAATCACGGTACCAGGTATACTTACTAAGATGATTAGAGGTTTCCCTCTTATCCGCCATGCCATAACTATAAGAGTCGAAAGGTCACTACATGCTCTTTGTAGTGCCTGCCACAACTATTCCTTTCTCACGCAAACCATCCTAGTCGAACTTGACATTCCTCAAGTACAAGCCCCAAAGGTCAAAACCAATATCAGACAAGCACCCAAGGAATATCTCCTCCGAATTTAGACGATCTACGTGAGATGATATAAGAAAACTCGATAGTTATTCTCAAATCCCTACTAACCAAAAATAAACTGGTCAGACCACCAATTGGATTTGAGACTCTAATGGGATCTTTCTACTATACAAGTACTATGGTGCAGAGACCCAACTATGGAAGTGGATATGAACAAATGAGAAGCGCTAGAACCTAAGGAAATAGCATGAACTGAAAAACTAGACTCTTCCATCAGAACTTTACTGCCTTTTTCTTAGGTACGCTTGGTGGTGAAAGTATATACATGCCTTTCGGAAAATCTTGTTCCTCGTTCTTGCCCTTGTCCTTAATTTTATGCCCTATCATACCCTAGTAAAGATACTTCCTCTAGTCTTAGGTTTTATAATTTCTTCCTCCTTCGTGTGCTAAGTCTACATCCACGAATTCCTCATCCTAGGGTTATGCTCCTTATCCAAACACCTCATCCCCTTCCATGTGTAGTCATGTTGACAAATCTCTCGGAAACTGCCTCCATCGTCCGGAAAATCTTATAAGCTTTGAAAGAAAACTGCCTGTAGATGAAACAACTACGGCTATGGATGGAAGCCGGGTACTACTCTGCCCTTCAATGAGGTTACCTCCTAGAAATCCAGGAGCCCCAGAGACTCAAGAAAGAAGGAGACAAGAATTTAAACAGAGGAAGAGAAGATAGTGTGTATGGCTTTGGGGAATATGTCTTTAAAACAAATCTTTTCTCTTGAAACTGCTTCTTTAAAAACCGTTTTGAAAATAATTTTTCAAATCCTTTATCTGATCTGGTAACCTTCAGCTCTGATACCACGTGTAACACCCCACGTCCATTAGTGTCACTCACAAAGGGAATGCACTAAATTCTGTGGAGCATTTTGGGTAAAAGATGCAGATAAATTACAAGACAGACAGAAATTAAACAGGGGAAAATAAAACTTTGCTTTATTGATAAAATAGTTTGTACAATGGTTTCTTAACAGTATCAGAGTATCATCTGTCTTACAAAATAAAGAAGCATAAAAACAACATTTATATTCCCCGATTTTAGCAAGAGCCAGCCATAACATCTGAAAAGAGAATCCAAGCAAACTTCGACAAATCTTCAAGCTGGGAAAGAGTGGCAGTCCAACTTAGCCTGAGCTAAACTATTCCCTCCTTTACTACCTTGGAGGGGGGGGGGGGGTGGAACGGAAGAAAAGAAGACGAAAGAAAAACAGACTCAGACATAAAGCCTGAGTAAGTTCAGTAACTTCTAGCATGTGAACATGGAAAACAAAACGGCATGAATTAACTGAATACAAGATTACACCATGACGATAGGGTCAACAAGATTAGACAAGGTAGTCACAAGATATGCTAAGATAAGATAAACTGGATACGCTCTAATACTTTCGCCGCTTCGCTATTTCCTTGTTATACTGGTTTCTATATCTCTGCACCGCCTAACTAGTGTCCCAACTAGTAACGATAACATGATCCCAATCCCTGTATTTTCCATTGCCTTCAGGCATCCATTTATTATTTATTACCTAGATCTTAATCTAGGTTTTTCTTATCAAGTGCTTTCTAGATTTAACTAGAGTTTATGCTGTCTGCTGAATGCTTCTCGGATTCAGGATTTATACCACCTAGTTCAACTAGTAATTATGCTACCTGTCGAACGATGCCCCCAAGTCTAGGACACACTATATAGAGTGGTACATGTTCCTATACTTCCCCACGCATGTATCGTGAATCGTTGTCGCTTGTCTAGATGCACATGTCCCGTAATGTGCGACCCGAGTCCTGTGTCAGGGCAAATCAAGGAATACAGAACTCGGTCGGGAGTTTTTAAGATATCTGCCGATGCAGATGCCAAGGTCTGTTTTTATTTCAGTGGCTATGGTCCCACTTGACCCCTCCCTCAACTAATGAAAGGCACACCTTGTAAAATGAGAACTATACGCCGGCCCCCGGTGCCCCACTATCCTATGGCCATCCTCACCCATAACTAGATAGCAAGTATATGGTCTTTTGGAGTTCTCCGCCTTTCCGCTTCACGTATCTCGATTAACTGAAGATGGATGGTAGACGACGAGTCGCTATCACAGGGCTACCGTTTGCTCGCCGAATCACGCCGGTCCATCCTAGTCTTTAGGTTGCCATGTATTGCCACCAAGGCATATCCCTGGTTCTTCTACGCAGACCTTAACCTCTGTCGGCCCAGGCGGATCATCTGCAGCCTCACAGAGGGATACCAAGAGTACCCTCACGTCCCCTCGAAGCCTCGGGCTTCGTAACCCAATTCGTTGGAGCCTTCTTCTTAATCGGACGTTCGCTCCTCCTCGTGTTATACTAAGAACTACTACTTAGTTTTGTCAACTAAGGTTTACCACTTAGTTTCCAGAATCGTTGTTTTCTTAACTAAGGTTTACTACTTTGTTCCCTTTCCTGTCAATTTGGATTGGTTAAGTGTCATTAGTCAATTCAAGCCAACTTAACCCTCTTCATTCATCCTGTTATACTGGTTAAGTGTTATCAGTAATTCATGTTGACTTAACCCTACCACAAACCAAGTTATATGGGTTAAGTATTTATTACTTAACCCTACCTATTCACCCTGTATTGGTTAAGTGTTCCTTTAACATAACCTTGCCCGTCTGTTTTAACTAACATGTTATTAATGGTTAAGTATTATCCCTTCATGTTTAGACTTAAGCCTATTCCTTTATCACAATCTGACGGTTAAGTGTTCAAGATTACTTAACCCTTACGGTCTAGCCCGGATAACATATCAAATTGGCTAAGTGTATTTACTTTACTTAAACCCACCTTCTAGTCTAGTTAACATGTTAATTTGGCTAAGTGTATTAACTTTACTTTACCCCTACAAATCTTGTCTTGTTACCATGTGAAGTTGGTTAAGTGTCCCTATGGACTTAGCCCTCCCATCCTAGCATAACTGTGTTAAATTGGTTAAGTGTTCCTATGGACTTAACCCTCCCATTCTAGCTTAACAGTATGGCCTTAACCCCACCCACCAGTCTGAATATCATGTTGAATTGGTTAAGTGTCTTAGTGAACTAAACCCTACCATTCTTGTTCTAGCTTTAATTAAATAGATTAAAGCCACGACCACTCACATTAGACAGATATTGTTGCGATTACTGGATGTGCCGGTTGGCTCCGGGCAGATTTACATCGCAACTCAGTCTAACCTCGGGTTAGGCCTATTCGTGTTTTCTGGTTCAAAGGGTTTTGACTAATTTTCAAATCAGGTTTTGAAAGTAACCATCCCGTCCGTCGGATCAGTTAGGGATAGCCAGGGAGAGCAGGAAACTTGTATTTTCCAAACCCAAGCCTAGACACTATCCTCTCTGTCACCTTAGAACTTTCGGGCATATTATTAAAGGAGATGTCGTTAATAACCCTTTAATTTGTCTAAATTCACATTTCCTCATTTAGGCCAGATTGTATAGGTAAATTATTCCTAATTTACTTATTTCCCAGTTTCTCTTTTAATGTAAACTGTCTACATTTATTTCTATGGCCCATTTCCCTTCCTAAATCATACTTATGCTTTTTGGTATGTAAACTATACCAAATTAAGTGTCACTAACCATGATTTTTCTAAACCTGACAGTTATTCTCAATTATGGCCGATTTCACATTTATGCCAATATACTTACCGTGCCAAATTAGCTAATCCAATTCCGATTCAACATTCTAATTCACGTCAAACTAGATTTATTACTCTAGTTCACTATTCATGTAAATGCTAGATTTACATGTCAATACTAGATTCAAATTACACATCTTATAATTCATGTCAAATTTATCCAATTTTCATTTCTATGAACATCCCATAATACATGTTCCCAATTTATGCCAATTTCCAAGTTAAACTACGTTTTTTAGTAAATTTCATATTTTGCCCAAACCGCATTCCCACCGTTCGTATAATCGTGATTCAGTCTACATTATAAATAAAGCTAGGTTCGTAGAAAAAGGGAATGAACCAAAGATACTATGCAAAAGATAGACATACTAACTGGCATAAAAAGGGTTGAATAACGACGTCGGTTCAAGAACATGGGTAGACCTAACTTAATAGGTAAATTCCCAAGGTCTAAAACCAAGAATAGACAGAATAAAGGCGTAGGTTCAAGAACGTGGGTAGACTTAACTCAATAGGTAAATTCCCAAGGTCTAAAACCAAAGAAAACAAAGAACAAACAGGATAGATAATCGGGTTCATAGTCACAAAACTTAAACACTTTCCTAGTCATGAACCATAGGTGCTTAATCACAGTTGCCCCATTTATGTCATAGACAATAGTTTTGCTTCCTAATCAAAGGTATAGGCTTGTGTTCATCGTCATGGAAATAATTCTCATAGTCACAGTCACAGTCATAGGCAATGTCCATAGTCATAGGCAATGTTCATAGTCTTAGGCAATGTTCATAGTCATAGGCAATGTTCATAGTCAAAGAGGCATATGGTTCTGAGGTCCATAGTTTCATCGTCACAGTCTTATTTGTCCTCGAATCATAATAGTTCTTAATTTGGTCCAAAGAAATAGGCACTGATTCAATAGAAAAAATTTGCATACTCTTTTATTCCTTTAATTTCATGCCACGAAAAGAGAAACGTTCAAATCTAGAAATAACTGACTTACAGAGATTAGATTAGAATAGAAAGATGGCGTTGCGATGATTCGTAGAAAAACAGTCGTTGCAGTCGTTCGAATCTTCACTTGAATTCTAGCTTGACTTGAACCTCTTCTTGAGCAGGATTTCCTCGTCTTGATTTGTTTTATATATTACTTATTCTATTATTTAATTAAGAGGAGGAGAAGAAGCCATGTTCGCCAATAATCTTTGCAGCATAAAGGTAGAAAAGAATTGTGAATAGAGAAGAAGACTAGGGCTGTTTATATAGTGTTAGGTGGACGAACCTGGTCAGAAAACGCGACCAAATACATCAGAACGAACAAAGTGCAGAAAGCTGGAAAAAACGGGGGGGGGGGGGGGGGGGGGTCGACCCCCAGGTCGACTATGTAGTCGACCTGGGTGCCCCAGGTCGACTACCCAGTCGACCTGGGTTGCGCAGGTCGACTACCCAGTCGACCTGGGTGTCTTGGGCAGGAAAATTCCCGCCCTGGCCAATCCGGCCCGATTTTGAAATTTGAATTTGTTTTATGTCTGTTCGAATTTTAATTATGAGACTTCCGGAGGCCATATCTCCCTCATACGGACTCCGATTTACGCAAACTCGGACTCGTTTTCATGCTGAATTTCGAGACGAACGCAATGGCACAGCCCGTTTCCCTTGATTTTGATTTTAACTTTTAATTCTGCCTTGATTTGTGAATCTTAGCGTTACAGAATCATGGGGTGTTACATTAGTTCTTTAATCCAGTTAAAGATAAGATTAATTTCTTAACTTTGAATAATCATTAAGTAATGATTTTTGGAGATTAAAACTGAACTAGAGTTTTAATGAATCTTTAATTAGATTGAAATGTGAATGTGATAATTTAAATTATCAAATTCGGGAAATGATCGAGAATGGAGTACCATAAGTTTTACTCCAGGCGATAGTTAAATCTTTTATTAGATTTAAACACGAAATCGTGATTAATTTTACCGATAACACCATGGGTGTTAGATATGGAGTATTACTAGTTTTGCTCCATGGGATGAACAGGTTAGGATTGGGAAATAAAACAAATGATTACTTCGGTAAGGTGCGTTAATCCCGACTAGTTTGGAAAACCTTAATTTGGTTAAAATCGTGAAAAGAATATTTGAATAAAACAATATTTTGGGTTGAGGCATGTGTTGTGTTTGTATAACACTTGTTTATATAATACGCGAGTTATTCAGAAAGACTGGGTTTATCCCATTCTGAATAACTGATACGAAGATAAGTCAACGATGAAGATGGTGGTTGAAGACCAGAGGTCTTCACATCGTTTGGATGATTACTGATGTATTTATTGGGATGTACACCCAAGACGATGTAATAAGTGGTGTTCGTCCAGACGTACTTGGAGATCGACTGGATATGCGAGGACCTCTCTCCTGTATTAGAAATATGGGACGAGGAATAAGGTGCCTCCGGTTTCGTTCAGACCCAGAACGAATTTGTATATGGATGTGTGTCTGACATCGGATTTCATTCTGTGTGATTGATAGACATCGGTTGCATAGCGTGAATTGCCTGTGTGGCATGCTGAGATGCAAATGATAAAGGATTATGTTGAAAAGCAGAGTCTTGTGGTTGATGATCAAAGCACGACTTTAATATAGCATAGCTTTGTGTATAGCGTTAATTCGCGAGCCTCACACCCCGGTGTGAACCAGAAACGGGAAGGACCTCAAGGAGGGCATGTGTTTCCTTCTGGCTAGAAGTGGTATGGAGCCCAGACATTTTACTCATGTAGATGTTGCATATTATTAGATGGAAAGCGAGGCACCTTGTGTAGTGACCAGTAACTTCCCCGGTAAGGAAAGTCCGGATTACTTTGAGAACAACACAATCGGAACGCAAACAGAAGAACATTTCATTGTGTATTACAACAATTCCATCAGAATACAAGAATATACAGAGTATGAATGAATAAAATACATTCGATAAATATCAGAGATTACAATAAATTACATAGCAGCGGAAAAACAATATAAAACACAACTGAAAGTAATACACGGATACAGAGCTTTCTGAGCATCGTTCCAGCTGTAAATCAAGATCCTGTGAATATAAATCTGCAAAACCAAAACTACTAGCTGCCCGTGTCGAAAATAAGGGCACCCGGAGTTTAGGTTAAAACAATAAACTCTAGGTCAGTCATGTGACTGGTGTGAGAACTAAAACAGTTATTTAAAACTTTACTTCAAAAGAGAGTAATTCAAGGGACCACCCCGTATAACACGGAACAGGTTTCCTCCCAAGAATACCAGTGCATAGAATAAACAACGCAATGCTTTTTCGAAAAATGAAGCTATTATAAGACCCAGGTCCCATCACACAATGCAGCGCAAGCCGGAGGATAGGGTTTTCCTTTATAACAGCTAAACATGCTTGGTACGTTTAAAACAAATCATTTGATACTATTATAGGTGTATAGTGTCAAAACAATTTCAATCATAAATATCAATCATAGACGGCATGGGTACCATATATCATGTCGCCATACTAGGCTCTACAAATAAAACCGAAATATCTCGTATTGGAAATTGAATTTCCGTCATGAGTAGAGGCAAGGGGCAAGCTCCTCTCCGCTTCGAGACACTCTAGCAAATGCCTCGGGACTACACACTCTGGGTAACCCTTGGATCTTCAGGGCCGGTCCTCTCTTACGTTTGAGGATTGGCAATTCCTGAACACACGTTTCCCAGTCCTTTCAGACCTAAAATCGAGGCGCTTCGTATCCAACAACCACATAGGAGAAAAGTATATAAATGACAGCCAGTTTAAGCACTGACACCACCACTAGCTAGAAAGAAACGTTGTCTCTCCCAGCAGTCACTATCCCGTTTTTGACTCATACCGAGGTGTGAGGTTCGCGAATTCACGTTATACACAAAGCTATGCCACGTAGGCCGTGCTTTGATCATCAACCACAAGACTCTGCTTTTCAGCAGAAGCCTTTATCATTTGCCTCTTAGGCATGCCACATAGGCAATTCACTCCACGCGACTGATGTCCATCGATATACAACCTCTAAGCTCGTACGTCTCAGAGCAAGAGAATAAATTCTCCGCCGCCAAATAGATGTATATTCAATAGAGATCAATCAACACAGAATAAAATCCAATGTCAGACACACAGTCCATCAACAAGTTCGTTCTGGGTCTGAACGAAACCGGAGGGACTTTCCTCGCATATCCATCGATCTCCAAGTACGTCTGAACGATCACCAACTGATTCCCTCCTCTTGGGTGTACAGCCCAATCAAGATCATCAGTAATCACCCAAACGATGTGAAGACTTCTGGTCTTCAACCACTGTCTTCATCTTCGATTTATCGTCGAATCGGTTATTCAAAATGGGTATAAACCCGGCCTTTCTGAATAACCCGCATATATAATAAACAAATGTTACACAAACACAACATACGCCTCATTCCAATTCATCATTCACTAACCGTAAATTAGCAAGAGAACAATTCCCCATATATTAACCCCGAAGGCCGAAACCAACATCAGATCAATACCCAGGAAACCATCCTTCTTAGCTAACCTACAGTTAGTTTCTAAATTTGACATTCTTAGGGAAAGGTTCCCATTAATTTTATCAAAGATAAATTCTTCTAAATTTATTCTTTAATCTTCCTTTGGATATCATTTCAAACCATGTTAAGGTTTTCCGAACTAGTCGGGATTAGCGAACTACACCGAAGTAATTATTTATTTTATTTCCCAATCCCAAACTATTCATCACATGAAGCAAAACTGGTAATACTCCAAATCTAACACCACGGTGTTATCGGTAAATATTAATTACCATTTCACGTTCAAATCTATTTAAAGATTTAACTAGCGCTTTGGAGCAAAACTGGTGTTACTCCATTCTCGATCATTTCAATCTAAATAAAGATTTCATTAAAACTCCACTTAGTTTTAATCTTTAACTGGGTCAAAGAACCGATGTCATTTAAAACACGGTTCAGGATAAACCCAAAATGAATTTAAATTCAATTCAGATTAAATACTAATTAACTGGACAATTTCACTAAATCTTAATTAAAAGATTTAGTCTTTTCTAAACTGGGTTCAAGAACAGTGTTTTTGAAGACATCATTCACGACAAACCCAAATCACATTTGATATTAAATACAAGGCTCTGAATGGAAAATATATCGGCTTATATTCAATATCAAATTCTGAAACCAACAAATATCGTATTGGAAATAATGATATAAATATATCTTTCAAATTTCCCCAACCATATCTGTATAATCACGAAATCCAACATCGAAATATTCCGAAGATAATTTCGATTCAAATCCATTCCAATTTATATATTGGTAATTCTGGTTATATTAAAACCATTCACAAGTCCAACTTATTTTATTTAAAAGTATTGGATTATTTTTCTAGTTATGAACTAGTTCATTTTGATAAAAATATATTTTTATCTTTACAAATGTGGAGTTTTTCATCCCAGTTCTTTTCAAATCATCTATTATGATTTTACACAAATTATAGATATTTTTAATAATTTTATCAAGGCCCGTACAGTCGATTTCCAATAACGGTCGTCGAACTGCACTTACAACGATCTTTTTCAAATTTGATTTGGACATAATTCCAAATCCAACCGTTAGATTTCAAATTTCTAATATTCGTTGGAAAGCTCTTTTCGATACGAACCCAACGGTTCCAGTTTTTGGAGAATCCGACGGTCAGATCTCCCACAATATCTATTCGAAGTCAATGGTCGAAATTCAAGAACTGCCGCGGCGCGGCGCGTTCTATTCCGGCCATTATATATATAATATCTATATATTATATATATTTCGTCGATTTCAATTCAAAACGTATTTTATAACTCGTTTTAAATTCGTTTTCAAAATAATTTCAACTTCATATTCAATTTCAAATCAAAATTGAATATTCCATATCATTAATATATAAATGATAATATTTTCAAAATATTAGATTTTTGAAATCACTTCCTTTTCTATATTCATCATAAAAATGAATATAATCGATACAAATATCGTTCGCGTCAAAATAGCGCATCTCTAATCAACACGGCTTTATATTTTTCAATACTTTGTTATTCTATTCAACAAATGAATATTTATCCTATTCAACACATGAATCTATATTTCTTTCAACACATTACTAATCTCAATACATGAGTACTGTCAACACATGAATCTTTATTATTTAATATATTTTATAAAATTATGATTTCTGTCGTTTAATTCTTAATCAAACTCTAACCGTAAATTAGCAAGAGAGCAATTCCCTAAATATTAACCCCGAATGCCGAAACCAACATCAGATCAATATCCAGGAGACCACTCATCTTATCTATTTTCCACTTAGTTCTAATTTTATATATGATAAAGATGTAAATTTTATTGTTAAAATATTTCGTTCAACACATGAATCTATATTTCTTTCAACACATGACTAATCTCAACACATGAGTATTGTCAACACATGAATCTTTATTTTATAATATTCTTTATTTTCCCAATTGGAATGAGGCCCAATCAATTACCATATAATGTTAATTATATGGATTCCATACAACACATGTATATAATAGCAACGATATATAATCAACCATCATCCAAAGTGCACCACACAACTACATAAGCATTAAATATAAATAATTAACGCTTACACAGTCTGTCGACCCATCGATCGACATACAACTAAATAATTGGGTTAGTGTACGCCAAATATCATCCCAACACCCGTGTGGGGTTTCAATCCACAAACACCGAATATTCTTTGTGCAGTTGGGTGATGTGTAAAATTTATCGTCCCAATCAATATTCTTCAAATAGGTGTACATAAACAAACCGTTCGGTTTGTAAATGAATATGTATTTTATTCACATTCACGTTAAAAATTATATTTTTAATGGTAAAATATTTTATTCGACCTATGAATATTCTATTTAGTTCATTTACACAATAAAAATGATATTTTTATTTTTCTAACATATTTTAGAAAATTTCGGCGGCATAACGGCACGATACTAGAAATGGGACAAGGCCTAGCCTTATCCCCGGTCTAATAATGGCCCACGCCATACACATACCAATTTAATCAATCCCATTTCACATCCCAAACAAATTCAATCAAATTAATCAACCAAACAAATAAATCAATCACCAAACAATCAACTAAACAAACAAGCCATCCATGGTCTGTGGACGATGAGTGTCGGGTGCTACTAAACACCGTCTGCATCCTAGTATATATTTTTAACTAGAAAAGAAGATTTAAAGTGAGAAGTTCTCACCGACTAGCTAAACCAAACGCCACGACTCTTCTTTGTAGAAATCTTCGTTGTGCTCGCCTTTTGTCAATTTCATTGTCCGTAGCCACTACATATATAAAAATCACATTTTTATACCGCTACTACATAGATAAAAATTATATTTTTAATACTTCTACTTTATAAAAATTATATTTTTATATTTCACATATGATAAAAATCATATTTTTATCTCGCTACATATATAAAGATGATATATTTATATTCTCTCTCATATAAAAATCATATTTTTATTCTTTTTATAATATAAAAAATCATATCTTTCTTACTTCAAAGATATAATCTTTTCGCTATTTCATTATAAAAATCATTCCTTTATCTCTTCTATAAATTAAAAATCGAATTTTTATTCTTTCTAAAATATAAAAATCATATTTTTATTATTCCTATAATATAAAAATCATATTTTTATTATTCCTATAATATAAAATTCATATTTTTATATACTTCATTCGTCCAAAACCATAGAAGCTTTAAAGCGGAGAAAACTCACATTTTTTCTAACGCCCGGATTCGCTGTTCTGGTTCCAGAATTTGCAAACGAGCTTCAATCTTCACACCATCTTTTTTTCTAGCTTAAACGCGCCATTCCGGACAACTTTCGCCTAGTGGTCTTCCTTCCGAAAATGTGCCATTTCGCCGGAAATCGCGGAAAGACAGCATTTTGACAATGTTTGAATAACAGACTTTGGACGCGTTTTCCCGACAACTCCGCAATGCAAAATAGGACTATCATATACCAAATCGAAGAGAAAATCATGCTCTTCGACTTTGGTCTAGGAGTTTTGGCTAGAAATGCACGGTTTGGGAGTTATTCGCGAAATAGTGACAGGGTGTTATTTACAAAACGGGATTTTTGTGAAAAAAGGGGTTTTTGGAGGAGGAGGGGCCCACGGTCGGAATTGGGTGGCCATAGGGGGGCGCCGGACCCGATTGACGTGGGGGAGGTCGCTGGTGGGTGGCGGCGGTGGTGGTGGGGCCCATGGTGGCGGATTTGGGTGGTGGCTTAGGCTAGGGTTTATAAAACAAGAGAGAGAGAGGAGGAGGAGAAGGAGGAGAGGGGTAACCGGAGGGGAGGAGGAGCGGCCAGAGGTGGTGGTGGCAGTGGAGGAGGGGCGGCAGCGGCGGCGGGAGGGTGGAGGCCATTTTTGAGTTTTTTGAAGAGGAAGAGAGAAGTGAAATAATGAAGAGAAAAATGGAGTAAAAGTGATTATATGCTAGTTCCTCGCGTATTGTCCCAATGCCAACGGTCTTTAAATGCCGCGGATTTTGGATATGACATAGTACACGTGAAGACGAGTCCAACAAAACAAGTTTCGTTGAATTCCGAGTTCGTTTGACCGTCCGTTAAAATTCTAAAAAATGCTTAGATAAGCTCTAAAAATGCGATTTTGGCACACCATTTCTTCCTGCACGCTCACATGCTAACTCCAAACATCATGCCCTTTTGGATTTAACCATTATTAGACGATACGAATCCAGAAAAAAACGAAATCGAATTCTGAGGTCGTATCAATAATGTTCCTTTGTAAAATGACTGCATGTTTTATTCTAAACTGTTTTAGCTCGCACGGCCACATACTGACTCCGTTCGACGCGCCCTTTGGAACTCAATAATAATTTGTCATTATGAATTCATAAAAATTTATCTCGTCAAATTCTGAGCTCGTATGCAAAATTTCACTTTTTAAGGGCTATGTTTTGCTAACCGAAAAGCTCTAGCCAATTGCCACTATTCCGGATATCGGAATATATCGAAGCTTATACTTTTCGGAGTTCTAAATGACATTTTTAACTCAATGGAAGTGGTTTCGAGTCCAAATTCATCCGTATGCAAAATATGACTTTTTGGGCCATGTATAATTTCCATAGCGACTATTCTGAATTTTCAACTGGGCATAACTTTTTATTTCCGCTATGAAATTTCAATTTTTCGGATTCGTAGGAAAGATATTCTCAATTAGATTCTAATATTTTTGGTTTCGCTAAAATCCGGTTTATTTTGAATCCTGTACATTCATTTGAACTTTGAAATCGAAATTTCAAACTACCGCGCCAATTTCAATTCCTTTTATAATTAAAATAAAATATTTAAATTCTAACGACGATTCAAATAAATATATACATTCTAATTCTATTAAAAATAAATTTCTCGTCGATATTATTTAAAATAATTCATTTTAAATATTCAAAATTCATTAAAATTTCCAAAATAAAAAATTTTAATTGGCACAGAATTTCCGGGTTGTTACAATCTCCCCCACTTAAAACTTTTCGTCCCCGAAAAGGAACGAAGCTGAAAGTTGTTTTACTAATCAACTCAACTTCCATTATTTTCATTACGGCTTAAGTGCTTCAACTTTTCAGTTTCTAAGAACTTTTCAAATTTTTCAAAAATTTGGCTAACACCCTAAATTTTCGAAAAATTTCGCCATAACCTCCCCTGCATTGGGGACTTCGGGATATTTCAAATAGCCTACCATGGCCTTCATCAATCCAAAAGAAAAAGAAAAAGAAAAGAGGCTAGCCAATCGTCTCATAAAATCATCCAAAGCCCAAAGAAATACAGTAAATATGTACCTATTTGTTGAGCAAACAATGTTATTCTTCTGCTCTAGCCTCCTTGCTATGACCTGTTCAATGTAAGTACATGTATATGCATGCAATTCCAAACAATTTTCAATACATTTCAATATTTGGCTCAATTTGGCATAATGGTTCAAATTATCAAACAAATAAACAAACAACACAACCATCAATCAATTAGTGAATTAACGTTTCAAATTCATAATTTTGATATATATATATACAAGAAATCATGTTTTTTAATGCCAAATCGCAACAATAAACCTATCTAGTTTTGGTTCTCACACCAGTCTGATGGAAATATATAGTTATCACACCTTCGAAACCCGAACATAAATATTGTTGATGGAGCTCCATCATCAAAATCATCTCCGAGCGACTAGAGTGCGATTCTATATCTATTCAGTATATTAAAACTTCGAATATACGTTCATGACGCGTATATGCAAAATCTTTATATACTGGATTGTCCAAATTCAATACAAATAAAATATTCAAATACGTATAAACTGGTTTAAATTTTCAAAACAATATTGTTTTCATTTGAAAAACATACTCTTCACACCCGTTCTAGGATACTACTGATCCTATCTCTAACGAGTCATTCTCATTGGATATTACTAATCCAATATCTGATGAATTCTTTCGTTCGGTTCTAATGTGCCTTGTTCTCGAGCTCTGTAAACCAAAGCTCTGATACCAAATGTAGTGACCCGTAACTTCCCCGGTAAGGAAAGTCCGGATTACTTTGAGAACAACACACATCGGAATACAAACAGAACAACATTTCATTGTGTATTACAACAATTCCATCAGAATACAAGAATATACAGAGTATGAATGAATAAAATACATTCGATAAATATCAGAGATTACAATAAATTACATAGAAGTGGAAAAACAATATAAAACATAGCTGAAAGTAATACACGGATACAGAGCTTTCTGAGCATCGTTCCAGCTGTAAATCAAGATCCTGTGAATATAAATCTGCAAAACCAAAACTACTAGCTGCCCGTGTCGAAAATAAGGGCACCCGGAGTTTAGGTTAAAACAATAAACTCTAGGTCAGTCATGTGACTGATGTGAGAACTAAAACAGTTATTTAAAACTTTACTTTAAAAGAGAGTAATTCAAGGGACCACGCCGTATAATACGGAGCGGGTTTCCTCCCAAGAATACCAGTGCATAGAATAAACAACGCAATGCTTTTTCGAAAAATGAAGCTATTATAAGACCCAGGTCCCATCACACAATGCAATGCAAGCCGGAGGATAGGGTTTTCCCTTATAACAGCCAAACATGCTTGGTACGTTTAAAACAAATCATTTGATACTATTATAGGTGTATAGTGTCAAAACAATTTCAATCATAAATATCAATCATAGACGGCATGGGTACCATATATCATGTCGCCATACTAGGCTCTATAAATAAAATCGAAATATCTCGTATTGGAAATTGAATTTCCGTCATGAGTCGAGGCAAGGGGCAAGCTCCTCTCTGCTTCGAGACACTCTAGCAAATGCCTCGGGACTACACACTCTGGGTAACCCCTGGATCTTCAGGGCCGGTCCTCTCTTACGTTTGAGGATTGGCAATTCCTGAACACACGTTTCCTGGTCCTTTCAGACCTAAAATCGAGGCGCCTCGCATCCAACAACCACATAGGTGAAAAGTATATAAATGTCAGCCAGTGTAAGCACTGACACCACCACTAGCTAGAAAGAAACGTCGTGCTCTCCCTGCAGTCACTATCCCGTTTTTGACTCATACCTAGGTGTGAGGCTCGCGAATTCACGTTATACACAAAGCTATGCCACGTAGGCCGTGCTTTGATCATCAACCACAAGACTCTGCTTTTCAACAGAAGCCTTGATCATTTGCCGCTTAGGCATGCCACACAGGCAATTCACTCCATGCGACTGATGTCCATCGATATACAACCTCTGAGCTCGTACGTCTCAGAGAAGGGCGTTAAGCAAGAGAATAAATTCTCCGCCGCCAAACAGATGTATATTTAATAGAGATCAATCAACACAGAATAAAATCCAATGTCAAACACACAGTCCATCAACAAGTTCGTTCTGGTTCTGAACGAAACCGGAGGCACTTTCCTCGCATATCCATCGATTTCCAAGTACATTTGGACGATCACCAACTGATTCCCTCCTCTTGGGTGTACAGCCCAATCAAGATCATCAGTAATCACCCAAACGATGTGAAGACTTACAGTCTTCAACCACCGTCTTCATCTTCGACTTATCGTCGAATCGGTTATTCAAAACGGGTATAAACCCGGCCTTTCTGAATAACCCGCGTATATAATAAACAAATGTTACACATACACAACATACGCCTCATTCTAATTCATCAGTCACTAACCGTAAATTAGCAAGAGAACAATTCCCCAAATATTAACCCCGAAGGCCGAAACCAACATCAGATCAATACCCAGGAAACCATCCTTCTTAGCTAACCTACAATTAGTTTCTAAATTTGACATTCTTAGGGAAAGGTTCCCATTAATTTTATCAAAGATAAATTCTTCTAAATTTATTCTTTAATCTTCCTTTGGATATCATTTCAAACCATGTTAAGGTTTTCCAAGCGAACTACACCGAAGTAATTATTTATTTTATTTCCCAATCCCAACCTATTCATCCCATGAAGCAAAACTGGTAATACTCCTTATCCGACACCACGGTGTTATCGGTAAATATTAATTACCATTTCACGTTCAAATCTATTTAAAGATTTAACTATCACTTTGGAGAAAAACTGGTGTTACTCCGTTCTCGATCATTTCAATCTAATTAAAGATTTCATTAAAACTCCACTTAGTTTTAATCTTTAACTGGGTCAAAGAACCGATGTCATTTAAAACACGGTTCACGATAAACCCAAAATCAATTTAAATTCAATTCCAATTAAATACTAATTAACTGGACAATTTCACTAAATCTTAATTAAAAGATTTAGTCTTTTCTAAACTGGGTTCCAAAACAGTGTTATTGAAGACATCATTCACGACAAACCCAAATCACATTTGATATTAAATACAAGGCTCTGAATGGAAAATATATCGGCTTATATTCAATATCAAATTCTGAAACCAACAAATATCGTATTGGAAATAATGTTATAAATATATCTTTCAAATTTCCCCAACCATATCTTTATAATCACGAAATCCAACATCGAAATATTCCGAAGATAATTTCGATTCAAATCCATTCCAATTTATATATTGGTAATTCTGGTTATATTAAAACCATTCACAAGTCCAACTTATTTTATTTAAAAGTATTGGATTATTTTTCTAGTTATGAACTAGTTCATTTTGATAAAAATATATTTTTATCTTTACAAATGTGGAGTTTTTCATCCCAGTTCTTTTCAAATCATCTATTATGATTTTACACAAATTATAGATATTTTTAATAATTTTATCAAGGCCCGTACAGTCGATTTCCAATAACGGTCGTCGAACTGCACTTACAGCGACCTTTTCCAAATTTGATTTGGACATAATTCCAAATCCAACCGTTAGATTTCAAATTTCTAATATTCGTTGGAAAGCTCTTTTCGATACGAACCCAAAGGTTCCATTTTTTGGAGAATTCGAAGGTCGGATCTCCCGCAATATCTATTCGAAGTCAATGGTCGAAATTCACGAACTGCCGCGGCGCGTTCTATTCAGGCCATTATATATTATATATATATATATATTATATATATATTATATATATATATTTTATATATTTCATCGATTTCAATTCAAAACGTATTTTATAACTCGTTTTAAATTCGTTTTCAAAACAATTTCAACTTCGTATTCAATTTCAAATCAAAATTGAATATTCCATATCATTAATATATAAATGATAATATTTTCAAAATATTAGATTTTTGAAATCACTTCCTTTTCTATATTCATCATAAAAACGAATATAATCGATACAAATATCATTCGCGTCAAAATAGCGCATCTCTAATCAACACAGCTTTATATTTTCCAATACTTCGTTATTCTATTCAACAAATGAATATTTATCCTATTCAACACATGAATCTATATTTCTTTCAACTCATGACTAATCTCAATATATGAGTACTGTCAACACATGAATCTTTATCATTTAATATATTTTATAAAATTATGATTTCTATCGTTTAATTCTTAATCAAACTCTAACCATAAATTAGCAAGAGAGCAATTCCCTAAATATTAATCCCGAAGGCCGAAACCAACATCAGATCAATATCCAGGAGACCACTCATCTTATCTATTTTCCAGTTAGTTCTAATTTTATATATGATAAAGATGTAAATTTTATTGTTAAAATATTTCGTTCAACACATGAATCTATATTTCTTTCAACACATGACTAATCTCAACACATGAGTACTGTCAACACATGAATCTTTATTTTATAATATTCTTTATTTTCCCAATTGGAATGAGGCCCAATCAATTACCATATAATGTTAATTATATGGATTCCATACAACACATGTATATAATAGCAACGATACATAATCAACCATCATCCAAAGTGCACCACACAACTACATAAGCATTAAATATAAATAATTAACGCTTACACAATCTGTCGATCCACCGATCGACATACAACTAAATAATTGGGATTAGTGTACGCCAAATATCATCCCAACACCCGTGTGGTGTTTCTATCCACAAACACTGAATATTCTTTGTGAAGTTGGGCGATGTGTAAAATTTATCGTCCCAATCAATATTCTTCAAATAGGTGTACATAAACAAACCGTTCGGTTTGTAAATGAATATTTATTTTATTCACATTCACGTTAAAAATTATATTTTTAACGGTAAAATATTTTATTCGACCTATGAATATTCTATTTAGTTCATTTACACAATAAAAATGATATTTTTATTTTTCTAACATATTTTAGAAAATTTCGGCGGCATAACGGCACGATACTAGAAATGGGACAAGGCCTAGCCTTATCCGCGGTCTAATAATGGCCCACGCCATACACATACCAATTTAATCAATCCCATTTCACATCCCAAACAAATTCAATCAAATTAATCAACCAAACAAATAAATCAATCACCAAACAATCAACTAAACAAACAAGCCGTCCATGGTCTGTGGACGACGGGTGTCGGGTGCTACTAAACACCATCTGCATCCTAGTATATATTTTTAACTAGAAAAGAAGATTTAAAGTGAGAAGTTTTCACCGACTAGCTAAACCAAACGCCACGACTCTTCTTTGTAGAAATCTTCGTCGTGCTCGCCTTTTGTCAATTTCATTGTCCATAGCCACTACATATATAAAAATCATATTTTTATACCGCTACTTCATAGATAAAAATTATATTTTTAATACTTCTACTTTATAAAAATTATATTTTTATATTTCACATATGATAAAAATCATATTTTTATCTCGCTACATATATAAAGATGATATTTTTATATTCTCTATTATATAAAAATCATATTTTTATTCTTTTTATAATATAAAAAATCATATCTTTCTTACTTCAAAGATATAATCTTTTCGCTATTTCATTATAAAAATCATTCCTCTATCTCTTCTATAAATTAAAAATCGAATTTTTATTCTTTCTAAAATATAAAAATCATATTTTTATTATTCCTATAATATAAAAATCATATTTTTATTATTCCTATAATATAAAAATTATATTTTTATTAATCCTATAATATAAAATTCATATTTTTATATACTTCATTCGTCAAAAACCATAGAAGCTTTAAAGCGGAGAAAACTCACATTTTTTCCAACGCCCGGATTCGCTGTTCTGGTTCCAGAATTTGCAAACGAGCTTCAATCTTCACACCATCTTTTTTTCTAGCTTAAACGCGCCATTCCGGACAACTTTCGCTTAGTGGTCTTCCTTCCGAAAATGTACCATTTCGCCGGAAATCGCGAAAAGACAGCATTTTGACAGTGTTTGAACAACAGACTTTGGACGTGTTTTCCTGACAACTCCGCAATGCAAAATAGGACTATCATATACCAAATCGAAGAGAAAATCGTGCTCTTCGACTTTAGTCTTGAGGTGTTTTGGCTAGAAATGCACGGTTTGGGAGTTATTCGCGAAATAGTGACAGGGTGTTATTTGCAATATGGGATTTTTGTGAAAAAAGGGGTTTTTGGAGGAGGAGGGGCCCACGGCCGGAATTGGGTTGCCATAGGGGGGCGCCGGACCTGATTGACGTGGGGGAGGTCGCTGGTGGGTGGCGGCGGTGGTGGTGGGGCCCATGGTGGCGGATTTTGGTGGTGGCTTAGGCTAGGGTTCACAAAACAAGAGAGAGATGAGAAGGAGGAGGAGGAGAGGGGTAGCCGGAGGGGAGGAGCGGCCAGAGGTGGTGGTGGCAGTGGAGGAGGGGCGGCGGCGGCGGCGGGAGGGTGGAGGCCATTTTTGAGTTTTTTGAAGAGGAAGAGAGAAGTTAAATAATGAAGAGAGAAATGGAGTAAAAGTGATTATATGCTAGTTCCTCGCGTATTGTCCCAATACCAACGATCTTCAAATGCCGCGGATTTTGGATATGACATAGTACACGTGAAGACGAGTCCAACAAAACAAGTTTCATCGAATTCCGAGTTCGTTTGACCATCCGTTAAAATTCTCAAAAATGCTCAGATAAGCTCTAAAAATGCGATTTTGGCGCACCATTTCTTCCTGCACGCTCACATGCTAACTCCAAACATCATGCCCTTTTGGATTTAACCATTATTAGATGGTACGAATCCAAAAAAAAACGAAATCGAATTCTGAGGTCGTATCAATAATGTTCCTTTGTAAAATGACTGCATGTTTTATTCTAAACTGTTTTAGCTCGCACGACCACATATTGACTCCGTTCGACGCGCCATATGGAAATCAACAATAATTCGTCATTATGAATCCATAAAAATTTATCTCGTCGAATTCTGAGCTCATATGCAAAATTTCACTTTTTAAGGGCTATGTTTTGCTAACTGAAAAGCTCCAGCCAATTGCCACTATTCCGGATATCGGAATATATTGAAGCTTATACTTTTCGGAGTTTTAAACGACATTTTGAACTCAATGGAAGTGGTTTCGAGTCCAAATTCATCCGTATGCAAAATATGACTTTTTGGGCCATGTATAATTTCCATAGCGACTATTCTGAATTTTCAACTGGGCATAACTTTTTATTCCCGCAATGAAATTTCAATTTTTCGGATTCGTTGGAAAGATATTCTCAATTAGATTCTAATATTTTTGGTTTCGCTAAAATCCGGTATATTTTGAATCTTGTACATTCATTTGAACTTTGAAATCGAAATTTCAAACTACCGCGCCAATTTCAATTCCTTTTATAGTTAAAATAAAATATTTATATTCTAACGACGATTCAAATAAATATATACATTCTAATTCTATTAAAAATAAATTTCTCATCGATATTATTTAAAATAATTCATTTTAAATATTCAAAATTCATTAAAATACCCAAAATAAAAATTTTAAATTGGCTCAGAATTTCCGGGTTGTTACACCTTGGATATGTCGATTACTACGAAATCGATGGATATTGAGTCATCTGGATCATTTACGCCTCATAGGGCGGGGAAACGTATTGTTCATACATTTTAATCCACTCTGTGCGTACTGGCCCTGACGATCCAAGGGCCCACCCGAGTTTGGGTCCTGTGACACGGGATAGAGCATCTCGAAGCAGTAAGGACGATCCCTTGCCTTGGTTCACAGATGGAAATCCAACTACGAATACGTGACATTTCAGTTTTGATTGTAGAGCCTAGTATTGGCGACATGATATATGGTACCCATGCCTCTATGGTTGATACATTTATATTTGAAGTTGGTTTATACACTATGCACTTATATTAGTATCAAATGATTTATTTTAAACGTACCAAGCATGTTCGGCTAAACTTTACTTTAAAATAGAGTGAATCAAGGGACCACGCCGTATAACATGGAACGGGTTTCCTCCCAAGAATACCAGTGCATAAAACAAACAATGCAATGCTTTTTGGAAAAATGAAGCTATTATAAGACCCATGTCCCATCATACAATGTAACGCAAGTCGGAGGATGGGGTTTTTCCCTTTAAATAACTATTTTAGTTCTCACACCAGTCACATGACTGACCTGAAGTTTATTGTTTTAATCTAAACTCTGAGTGCCCCTATTTTCCAAACGGGCAGTTAGTAGTTTGTTTTTGCAGATATTATATTCACAGGATCCTGGTTTATAGCTGGAACTATATACGGAACGCTCTGTATCCGTGTATTTCTTTCAGTTGTGTTTTGTATTATTTTCTACTGCATTGTAATCTGTAAATCTCTGATATTTATCAAATGTGTATTATTTGTTCGTACTCTGTATATTCTTGTAGTCTGATGTAAATTGTTGTAATAAGCAATGAAATGTTCTTCTGTTTGCGTTCCGATTAGTCCTGTTCTCAGACAACCCGTTCTTTCTCTTCTCTTCGGAGACCGGGGAAGGTTGGGTCGTTATACGAAATGTTCTCAAAGGCGGTTCGTTACAGGGAACAATGCATCAGAACAGAACACAAAAGAATTTTTCATTATTATTACAACAATTTTACATTAGAGTATAAGAATATCAAAATACATAAATTAAATACACAACCGAAAAATATCATAGAAATAAATTACAACACAGCAAACACTTATATATACACAACGAAAAACTGTGGAATAATCCTGAGTGTAGCTTCAGCCTTAATCCAAGATCTTGCTTAAAAATATCTGGAAAAAAAAATACTGGCTGCCCATGTGGAAAATATGGGCACTCGGAGTTTAAGTCGGAAACAATAAACTCTGAGTCAGTCATGAGACTAGTGTGAGAACTAAAACAGTTATTATGTAGCGACCTAAGGATTTTCGACCCCGAAAATCGACATAAATACAATGTCAACTATTCAAGTACTGAAAATACTAGTTCATTTATAGAAAGAAGTTAGAGGTTGAGAAATAGAAAGAAAGAAAGTTAGAATAGAAGAAGAAGAACCAATACAACAACATAAGAGAAAACACAAATCCCACAGCGGAACGAATAAAATATATTATATAACATAACTTTTGAAGTACAAACTTATAACTATATATACATGCCATTTCAAAGCACAAATCATAACATCCCAATGGAAATAAACTTTGTATATAACTAATTTTAAAGCCTCCTGCTTCAAGATTTTCCAGGTATACCTGTAAAATCCCGACTACTAGACCGCCCATACAAATTTAGGCACCTAAGATTTTAGGGTAAAACAAAACAAAATAAACTTTGGGTCTGTCATGAGACTGGTGTGAGTAAACTCCAACCATTTGGTTTAACTTTTAATAATCCTTTTCAAAAGAAATGATAATTGTAAGACCGATCCACACATAAACACGGATGGTTTTTACCAAACGATAACCAAAAATATTTTTAAAATCAATACTTTTCTGATATTATAATAACTAGTGTGAACCCGTGCTTCGCACACGGTGATCGTGAAAACAATGTACTGATACAATGCAATGTAGAATTGATTGAACGTGTGCAATATAGGTAATACATTTTATTTTTAAAGGTTTTATTATTTGACTTAACAAAAATAATGTAGCTTTAAATTGGAACTTATTTGGGTGACAAAATATTTTTCATTCTACACATTTTCCATGGAACAATATATATTAGTTAAAACAATTGATGAAAAGGAAGAAAAAAAATGTTATAAACAGTAAATAATACATGATATTAGATTTAGGAAGTAAAAAGTTCCAACACAAATATTAATGCAAGGTAGAAAGACGCCAACTTCTTTGGTACAATGCCACGTATTTGCTCGTGAACAATTAATTCAAAATATCCCAGCATTAAACCTTCAAACAAAGTTATTACTTACTGGAAAATATTTCCAATGGAATCACATACAGATCCATGAAATTACTGCATCGTCAAACAGTGCAAAATTTACCAAATGCATCTGTATACATTCTCTTTATTAGACATATAATAACTTGTGCTTCTTTCAGTATTTTAAATTGAAAAATGAAAGATTGAATAAGGCTTCAATCTAACTTATACACATCATAGATTAGCAGAGCATGCGGAAGAACCTTTTTGAACAGAAAGCATGT
Organism: Allium sativum; assembly: GCA_030737875.1. Classification (NCBI taxonomy): domain Eukaryota; kingdom Viridiplantae; phylum Streptophyta; class Magnoliopsida; order Asparagales; family Amaryllidaceae; genus Allium; species Allium sativum. The sequence continues at coordinate 160,536,631 of CM060912.1, forward strand.
TAAGCTAATATAAAGCTTGCTATTCATCATCCCTACTTCCTAAAGTGAACACCAAGATGACCCAAACCGTGGTTCCTAAAGAATAAATAATTTGAAATTACATGTGTCATGACTCATGTCAGTAATAAGAAAAATTATAATATTCGGAAGATGCAATTAGTTGTCACCTTTAAATAGAAGACCTTCATAAGCGCATTGATTAGGTGCATGATCACATTTGATTGCATCAGACCCCACAACGCATTTATAGGATTGTTGGATGCCAATTAGCATCCCTGTTTTCATTTTAGGTAGATTTACTGTATAATATCTCTATAAATATCATACTTTAACTAATGTCCAACATCAATTTGATGGGGACCATTGAATACTTATTTTTACAGTAAATAATGAATCCAATCATATGAATAAAAGTGTCAAAACAAATGTTTCCATTTTCTGTGTAATTATATGGCAAACTATATAAATAAATTATCTTCTTATCAAAAAGAGGATAGAACAACTCTACGATGAAAATTTCACTAGTAAATATTAGGATATTGTATAGAGATTTAGTCAGTAAAACAGAAAGGTTTGGCCAGTTAATATGGTTTCCAATGGCAATCCTATAAACCATCACTATAAACATGTGCATGAGAAGGCCTTAAGACATAAATTGCATAAAACATAGAGGCATTCATAGAATTGATGTAGGCCAAAGAATAATTAGAAGTTGCATTATTTGGTGTAATTTTGTACTTATTTTATTCTGTTGACTTTGGAAACCAACTATTAAGATATATCTCACGTAAATACAGAGGCATTTATAGACTTGATATAGATCAAAAAATAATTAAAACCTGCATTATTTGGTGTAACTTCGTATTTTTATTTTACTATGTCCCACCACCATCTACATATGCTAACACTACTCTGTGTATTAATATATATATTCAATTTTGTGATTTTTAATAACCTAAATGTAAAACATGAAAAGTGCCAGAAAAATTGTACCAAGGAATGAATGCTTAAATAAAACCAATCACGTGTCAACACAAGGACAATAGGTATCCCTTACGTGAAGGCAACATCAGTATACCTATTATATGCCACTTTGACTTCTTGAACTTTGGACTAAATATCAGGTTGAAGTTAAAAAGTTGGACAAAACGATAAATTATCTTATTAAAAAAAAAATTAAAACTGAAAGGAAACTGTCTGATAGGGAAACAATGATCATAAAAAATTTAGAAGTCAATTTTCTTATTTAACGGACGCCAATTTGCTGAATCTAATTTTTTTTAAGTAGCAATGTCCAACATGATAACCTAGCCATATAGATTTGTCAACATATGACATTACTTCAAAAAATATGGAAAATAAACAAATAAGAAAAATACATGATAAAGAAATATGACAATAAAACCAGAAGTAACACTTTTTAGAAATCAGTTGTTTTTTTTTTTACAAAGTGACAGTCAGAAAACCTAACATATATTTTGAAGTCAATGGCTTATCATATATTTTGAAGTAACACTTTTTAGAAATCAGTTTTTTTTTTTTACAAAGTGACAGTTGGATAATCTAACATATATTTTGAAGTCAATGGCTTATCATATCGCTAGTACCATAACGCAAATAATGTAGCTATTTTGTTGCTAAACTCTATAGTACTTCGACTTCCAACCAAAATCACTCATTTATTATAGAAGTTGGGGCATGTATATGGCATGAAGCCCCAAAACAAGAAAAAAATAAATACGTCAAACTTATTGAATCCATTTTAAAACACTACATTCTTATCTTAATTAGTAGTTAATGCAAGGTGTTTTATGAAAAAGTTTATTGAATTTTAAGATCCACAAAAAATGAAAATCCGAAAGTGCTTCAGCGTATATGATTATAAACAAATCCAGATTTCTATACACTGGAAGTTAACATCTTTGGTACTATATTAAAACATGAACTTTAAATAATGAATATTTATTTTGACGATGAAAAGATAGCACAAAAGTAGTTCTATTTTATACATAAAATACGAAGCATAAATTGATTTTGTATGTAAATTCAAATTTCAAACAACATCGACCCAAAATGAAAACTTAAACAATTTAATAATTCAATCAAAGTAAAAAAATAGCAACAACATACCAAATAAACTTTCCGGAAGACTAAAACCTTCTATAGCGAGTTAAGCGAACCATTGTGAATCAAGAATATTGCTTTCATTTCGAAAATCTTGTAATGACCTGTCTATAGAAAGTTTAATTATAATTGTCATATCAATCCAACCAACTGTTAGTTGTTAATTCTAATGTTTGTCAAAGCTAAATTAGCTTCTTCATACTCAAAATTCGATTCTTTAAAGATTTTGTTTTGAAAGAGCACGCACAAAATTTTACAATATTAGGAGAAGTTAATATAAATACAGCATTTATAGATAAATAATTAAAGAAACTAAAAGTTGACAATAAGAAGATAAGACAAATGTTGAATTAATGTATAATAGAAAAATTGCAAGACAATAAATTAACATAGAATAATTAAAGGGGAGAAAACCTTCACTTTCTCAGCTGGACATGCTATATTGTACAATCTCTTTGTCCCACTACTATACAGCTTATAATGATTGCTATCTATCATATAGAAAATAGCTTGGCAACATCAAATTAGATTTATCATATCAAAATTAACTCTTATGGGAATATCAAAATGTGAAAATGTACATGATTTATAGAAAATTAACTCTTCTGGCTTTAGATTAACATAACTTACACAAATGACGACATCATCAAAGGACATCAAAAATCTAACCAATACTTAAAATTAATATAGCATAACATGAACAACTACTCACATTTTTGGGCTTGAATTATCCTTCCAGATTGGGTTAGTTTCCCGATTTAATGATAATATTATGTGTACTATTTTATGTTTGCTCTTTACGTTAACCTTACCCAAATTAATTTTCTTCAATGGTTTAGAGGCACTTAAATGACATATTTGGAATTAATAACAAAAATCTTGCAAAGTCACAAATATGATTTGAAGATAAAATCATAAGTGATTATCCTATATAAAGTTCAATAAACATACTGTAAAATTTTGTAACCCAAAACTTTCCAACTGTCAGATTGTATAGTTCAATATTTCTAAACTAAATCCAGTTAAATTTTTTTGAAGTGTTTAGTTTCCAAATATATTAGTACATGAAGAAGTAAACATGAGCAATATACAAAAAATCGTTTAGTTCTATACAGAGGCCGAGTGCGTGGTATCTTGTCTTATTCTTGACATCTAAATGTTTTTTATACCCCGTAACCTTCATGTTAAATTATGCACTGGATACCTTTTCATAATTAATTTAAAACGGAAATACTATGTAGTTTCTCTAAGGTATATTACTACCCAACCAATCGTCCTTCTAAAGAAAACTTGACAGGGTTGAGATTAATTTAAATTCAGCTACCGGTCATTTCAATACAAAGCTAGATAGACAAACAATTAAATTAATTGTATAATTTTAATCTATGAATAAAAAATATGTGGAATACTACTGTAAAGAAGATAAATGCCACACTGTCCAGGTCCAAACGCTATAAATAAATTGAAAGCAAGGGCAAACATTTTACACATGAACAATGTTAAAATATATCTCAGTTAACTTTTGTTTCAGTATTCTTAAAGCTAAAGCATCGATCAAAATATAACCAAATCTATTAGAAAATAGGTTATTCTATTTTAGTAAACCTCTACGAATATGCTTTCCTTTTAATTGAATTAGGTTAATTGGTCCATATCAATATTATAGCTCAATCTACGTGATAACTTAAAAGAGTTAATCCAGCATGATATAAGTAATAATAACTTTATTTCCACAAATAACAGCTAGCAGCTGTAACTAAAGATGCACATGATAAAAAATCATTCAAGTAACTGTGCAATACAAAAAGAAACCTACAACTTTAATCCTCACTTGAAAAGCAAGACGAAAAATAAAGCAACACCACTCCAATCTGCAGATTTTAGAGGAAAAAATTATAATTTTATAATCTGTAGGAGGAATCGTGTTTCGATTTGGGAGCTACTCAACTCATGTATGTGTATTCTTACCTACACCTCAAATTTAGCTTTGCAAAGTGTAGTTATTCATGTTACATTTACGAAGATTTCTAAATATTTCAAAAACAAACAAATTTTGATTTGTTTATAGCTCTAAAAATGAAAATAATGCTATAAATTTTGGCATGTTACAAAGTCATACAAATTATATTTTGGATATAAAAAAACTAAACATGCTACCAGGAATCCATATTTGAAATTGAAATTTCAATAAACAATTTTTTTTCTTACAAAAACTCATTTGCAAAAGCCAACAACACTTCTGTTCCTTAATTATATAATAGCAACAACATTGGTATGTAACTAAGAATTAAAAAGGATGAAAAAGCAACATAAAGCAATGAAATTGTAAAATGAGAGTAAGTACTCGTTAACCACCACGTAATAAGGAGACCAACATCATGAGCGTAAACAGGTAAAAGAATACTTGGAGCATGTTTGGCAACTTCCTGTAAGTAAAGCAACTTATAATTAGCTTGTCATTATTCATATGTTTGCCAGTAACTTGTAAGCCAATGAAATAAGTTGCATCGAAGGTACCTTGTTTGAGACAAATCTTTTCTCCTGATTCATCTCAACATTCAAAATTCCATAACCGCACATTTTTAGGTTTTAGCATTCACTTAAATTTTCTTAAAAACCACCAGTCAATGCTACTTGTAGAAAGTGATTAAAAAAAGATGTTCCAAAATCGTCCCTGTTACTATTTAGGCACTGGAATATATGTTTACGTTCCAAACAAAAATAATGGAAAATTACATATAAATAGGATATAACTTTTCATATGATTAGTAGCCATCATAGAGCTACAACTTCAAAAAGGAAATATAATGAGAGAGAAAGTTTCTTGGTGTTATCACTTAGGTAATCCAATAGGTAATACTACCTAACTTCTAACTCAGAAAGCCACTCGGTAAGGCATCTAATTTTCACAAAATATATTACATTTTCTTCTTAGTAAGTCTATAGACCAGCAAAAATTTGGATGTAGAGTGGTGTTAGGAATTAATATGTATACAACGATGGCTTACTGAAAGGTAGGCAGTGGATTTTTATCAATATGTAATATCGCTTAGTGAAGAATCTGTATACAACAATATTTTTTCTTACATTGACCATCTTATATAGAAATCAATTATTTCTGTTGTGTTTTATTCGTCCTGCAATGAGGAATCCGAACCCATTTATGTACAGAAATTTTAAATTTAAATTTATAAGCATTTGAACTGCCTACCTACTTATGAATATTGGAATGATTTTTTGAGACTGCTAAGCATGACATAAATCATACTGCCGCTTGTAAATCATGCAGGAGATGGGGAGATCAGGAGGAATGGGGACGAAAAGTGGAAATGGAACAAATGGAAAATGGTAAATTACCTATGTCATCTACATGGTGTGCGGCCTAAATGGCGAGGTGAGAAACTGACAACAGAAACTGGGGTCGGACTTGGAGCAACACAGGCATCGAAGAGGAGGGAGGAGATCGAGGTGCAGAGAATTGCGTGACCACACAAATATCTGAAACCTAATAAAATAAATAGAGAAAGTTAATAATCAGATGATAAACTAATGAACTTATTTTATGTAACCTTATTACAAAAAATAGTTAGGAGAAAAAAGACCAATGAACCTATCATGGGCATATTTAAAAAAAGCAGGAGGAATAAAATTTCATCATCCAATGTATGCATCATGATTTCTTAAAAGGTATAATTGATCAACTTAAAAGATTTTTACAATAATTAATGTAGGCAATTATTCAAGTCTCTCTGAATTAAGCCCAAGATTTTGATGCGTAATAAGCAATAACAAAGCATAGGAGAAGAAATGGTAAAGAGAGAAACTTTGTACAAAGGAGAGAATAGGCAACAATAGATATTGAATAATGAGGAAATTACAAAGCATAAATGATGCCTAATGTCAAGAATAACCTTGAAATTACTACTATGTTTTTTTTGTAATATTGGGCATCTTTGAAAGTATGGAAAAAGCTTCGCTTTGACATGTTGGTTAAAGGTTTTTCAACACAGTGTTAGAAGATAATAGAATTAATATGTTTATTTTTCGAAATAATCCAAACCATTTAACATGAATTCCATGCTCTGATTGACAGTGTAACCGAATTTATGCTCTTGTTTAATGGTTGTAAAGTGATGGAACAAATAGAAATTTTAAATTGAGATCGCTAACATTATCCAAAATTCATGGAAATTTTTTTCATGAGCTGCATTATAAAGATCAAATTAGTGAATAGGATAAATTGAAATATCTCAAGACTTATGTTTTAAGGTAACCTCAGAACATATGATAAACATGTTACCTCTGTACAAACCACTTACTTAAATGCAGTGCTAGGATAAAATTAGGTGATATCTAGAAGCTTTTCTTACCGAGAAGATACGTTGGTCATTTAAAATATTAGTAGTCACCAAAAGACATAGGTAGAATCTGATAAATATCACTGAGACAACAATACCCAGTTTCTAAAAAGCCAAAATAATCATGACAAAGCTCTAACTCTGTAGTGATCAAAGTTAAAGTCATGGGCTTCAAAATAATCGTACATCATGAAGAATATGTAATTATGCAACACGTAACATGAAAAAAGAGTGTCAATTGAAAATCAAAAACAATTATTTCTAATAATGAAACTGTATAAAATATCAAAAATCAGCAGATTCTGCATTTCAAGTTTTCATTTTGAAAAATTATGCAATGAAAATGCCAATTCAATGTCATAGCAATTGATTTTCCTAAATCAGTCTAGGTAATCCAGCAACATAGCAAGGTGGAATTGGCAAAAGAAGTATTTTTACCTCTTGCGGGATGAAGAAGCACGGTAGCGAAGGCTAAGATGGAAGGTGACCAGCGATGCAACCTACGAAGAATTAGTCGCTGAAGGTAGAGCACGGTAGCCAGCAGAATCGAGCAGCAAAGGAAACCTAGGTCCTCCCGACGTCGGTGCAGAGGAAAACGTGGAGGACTGAAAAATGGCGGCACAGGCTATGGGCAAGGAACCAGGCTAAGGTAGAGAAAGGAAAAGGATGATTACGGGTCAAATCGGTAGGGTTAAGGAATTTGGGTAAGAAAAATCGTTGAATACAATGAGAAGGGGAAGTGAACGATTGACCGTGTACATGCTAACAGGAAAAACGTGGGATTTGATTCGATGTGAATCCGAGGCCGCACGATTTTTTTTCAGGGACACATGGAAGTATCATATTTTTTTGACAAAAATGGAATTGAAAGGTCTTTGAGAAAGATTGTGCTTTCATATAATATAATAGATGTCTAAATCAAGTAAATAACAATCTAGCAGAATGCTTGCATATCACGTTCCACATATATAATATGCAATGAAAACCACGGGCTCTTATTGGAGAATGTATTTTTGACGATGACAAGATATGGAACCACCTTCCGATCAGTGTACTCTAGAGGGGATATACTGGAGTTCAACAAGAACATCTTATAACTCAGTCGCACATGACCAACCATTAATTTTGATTGAATGTTCCGAATATATTGTCACCTTACGGTTGGTATACCAACATAACTGTTCCGAGAGATACATAAGCGAAAGAAGAACAAAAATGAATATTCTCTAGATTGTGACAATATACCCTAATTGGGAGCGACCCACTTAGCCATGCTGCCTGCCCGATTTTAATCATTTCCCGATTGATGAGACTTGAGGTCATAACGTATCTTTTGACAGGTTACACCTTCATTTACTTTGAAAGTCATATCATCATACCTGCCAAATCACAAATTGATTTCACCAAACATACCATAGGTATAAAGCAAAGAGAAACGAACTCCTCCACAACCAAACATGAATACATTTGAAGAAATCAACTTACGCGATCTATTAGATATACCTTGTCAGACATCTGTCCATTCAAGTTGTACTAGGTCTGGGAAAATCGAAGGCACTATTTTGTAAATGCATCTTAGGCAATTTCTACCAAGGATAGTTAGAATAGCCCTTGCATAGAATCCATCTTCCATTATCTTTATCATATTTGATTCGCAACGCTAATGCCCATAATGAGTGGTGTTCAGATAATTAATCTGATCCCGGTCTCTCCATATTGACAACGGAAAAATGGTCAATAACTTTGATAGTCGATTATTTAACTATCAAAGTAAAACATCCATACAACTAACGATCTTATTTCCAAATGGAAATTTTATCGATCAACCATCAATCAACATAGATCCCCATTTAAATTATTTCATTTCCCTATTTCCCTTCAATATCTTTACCAAAATTTTTCTCCAGCTCATTTAGCCTCTCATGATTCTTGGAAATCGTTCCATCTATTTTAAACTATTTATTTTCGATACTTAGAAAATATACGTTATATAACATTGGAATACATTTCCATTTCTCTTCACGCATCACTAACCTTTCACACCCATTAGTCCTTAATTGTAAACTAGTAACAAAACAAATCCCTAAGTATCAACCCCGAAGACCGAAACCAACATCAGATCGATACTCAGGAAACCATTCAACTTAACTAATCTCCAATCAATTTCTAATTTCCTTAACTCCATTTCCTAACTTCTTAAAACATCACTCAGGAAACTTTCAAATTCAGTTTACGAATCCTTTTCTTTTCTGGCAAAACATCGATTATAACAATAGCATTATAATCCCTGCTTCCTAAAATATTTAACTTCAAAATATAACTTTGCTTCTTTATTTAGAATAAATAAATAATAATTAACTAAATATTAATTAAAAATGAAAACTAAATGTTACCTTTCTGAATTCGATATAATCGAATTTCAACTTATAATCCTCTTGCGAATAATATTTATTCGATTAAAGTTCTGAACGTCGAAATAAATTCACCGTTTCTGGTTAATTCAATTTCTAAATTCACTTTTGAATTTATTACTTCAAATATTTACCGATATCCTTTATAACCATTCCAATTTGCAAAACGTTTGCTTTTAAACCATTTCCACTTTAAAATGTGAATATTATTCCTCTATAGAAATTTGGAATCGTTTTATTAAATCAAATCTTGATTTAAATAGTAAATACCGTTAAAGTTTAAAATTCTATCTATTAGTTATTTTATAAATTAATACTTCATAAGCTCAATCTATAAGTCAATTTTTTGTTAATTATACATTAAGTTTATACTTAATTTCGATTGCATATTCAATTATAAATTATTGGTTTTTAAACCAAATATTATTTATCTTCTCAAAATTTTGAATTATATAATATATAATTTCTAAAAAATATTTTTATTTGAAAACATTCGACGTAGTCGAATTCTAATTATAATTCCTTATGGATTTATTTTAGTTCTTTTTCGAACATTGAAATAATTGAACCATTTCCCTTTTAATGATTCTTAATTTCCCCTTTTAAATCATTCTGGAATTTACATTCCCAGCTTATACAGTGATAATTGTTTCCCTTATTTATAAATATTATCATTTATAAATTCAAACCACTAGTTATTATTATTTAAACAAATATTATTTTTTTGCCCATTCGAAATTCAATTTCTATTTTAAAAATAGAAAATCGTTTTTAAAACCCCAAATTATTTTCTGATATATTCGAATATATTTTACGGTGTTTAAATACCAATTATTTCATGTCATTGTTGTTAAAACATCACAAACACACAATAATTAAATATAGATTTTTGTCATATCATAATACAATATATATGAAAAACAACAATATAATTTTGAGGAATCCAGTTGGATCCCTCCAACCTGTTTCCATGCATTCACAGATGTTAATCAATACAAATGACATTAATTTCATATCATTATGAAATATTAAAATAAATAGAATGAGTATTTAACCAACGACTTCATATATATAGTTATTAACCAATTTATTTGTAAATCATACAAACCACCATTACATAACATTCAATCGTTATTTATCAATATTAAATAACATTTATAATATTATAAATCTCGATAGAGTTAGTGAGTTTACTCACCTTGGTCGTTAATCGTTAAATAACGATTAATGATCAGTTGATTCAATCGAGCATTTTATTTCTCCATAATTTCTAACGAGCTCCAAATGGTTCCAAACCAGCTTCATGCTGTAGCCTGCGATCCTAGGATTCCAACGGATCAGACCATTCGCAATTTTTCCGTCGAATGGATAAGTTATTAGTTTTACAAGTTAACACACATTAAATTAAAATAAACTTTAATTTATTTAAATTATTGGGCTCATCGTTCAACCCGACCCATCTCCTTTCCTATTCAGCCCGCACTATAATGAATAGTGTTCTTCCTCCTCAAACAAAAATACCTGTAATTCCTTCTTCTACCTGCTCGAACACGACTTCATCTACAACCCTCCATCCATGATTCAATGAACCAAGCCTACCCCCTTTATCTCGTCCACAAGCCGATGCCGATCACTTTCCTTCCCAAAATACAACATTCGAACTCCTCCTTCTCCATCTCATTTTCACTGCATCACACACTAGTATCATGTTTCAGCTCCATCATTAGTTCACCGTCTCCCCTTTTGTATTTTTTTCTTTTTCTTTTAAAACCTGTTCATGCATGATGTTCGAAGCCAACACTCTATCTCCCACTTTCATACATATGCCAGCTCCCTCTTGCCTCCCAGATGCCATGCAACTTCCCTCCGCACCCCCACTCAGCCAAGCTCTCATGTTTCCAAGCACAGTGCTTTCATCTCGCTCCATTTCCTGCTTTATTTCTTTCTTTCTCTTTTTTTCCACTAAATCGTGACTTCGTGAAACCAAAATACAACCCGGTAGCTTCCCCATAATCACCATTACTGCTGGTTATTTTCGAACTCAAAGAAAAAAACAAATTGCAACCCTCAAAATAATACACGAACGAAGAGAAGTTTTCAATGATCTTACGCATATAACGATGGATTTTCTTTTTAATGGAGTGTTTGATGAGTCTCCAATTTTTTTCGGCCATTGAAAAGCTTCGAATAATTATTATTTGGAAGAAGTGAACCAAGAGAAGCAACAACATGTATTTATAGATTTAAACATGTGCGTGCCAAGGAATGTGAATCCATACCTTGCCTAGATAATGCCTACTTAGCTTCTTCCTTAAGGTTTAGATAGTAGGCTGCTTTATGTTGGCTATCATAGTCGAGCTCTATTATTTATTTATTTTTAGGCAAGACGTTTTAGGTGAGTAGTATACAAAGAATTTTAATGGGGACGGTGACAATTCATTTAGTAGGCAGAAGTTGAGCATTCTATCTTTAAGTGAAAAAAAAGAGTAGGAGTGCTAACAGTGCATCAACAGTAGCTGAATGTGTATATATATCAAATAGATTATTTAGTTTGGTTTAAACTATAAAGTTTAGCATACCTCGATATGAAAAAAATTCCGTTCACATATGGACTGTCATGGACAAAAATGAAAATACCGTTGAGACAAGTAATGTGCCACGACTCCAAAAACATAATAAAGTAGACAAAGTAATTCATTTTGTGAAATCTCAAATTGCTGATATAGGTTAAAAAAACATTAAACAAAAAGTTGATTTTTTTGCGAATTAAAAATTATGGAAAAATTCAATTAATTAAATTAAAAATCTGTCTTAAAAATATTATCCAAATTCGGAACCATATTTTATTATATTAAATAAATCGTTATAGTTTATAAACGATTCCATAGTGACTATTTGAAAATTTGATTTGGACATAACTTACAATATGTAACACTAAATTTCGATTTTTCACTTCCGTTAGAAAAATATAACCAATTAGATTCAAACGTTTCTTGTTTTGAAGAAATCCGACTAGTAACAGATCCTGTACACTCAGTAGATGTTCAAAATGTTAAATTATGAACTACCTTGACATTACGAGCTTGATTATAATTATATTATAATTATTACGTTCAATCGTCATTTAATTAATATATTCGTTATTATAATTCGAATATAAATTCGATTAAAATATCCAATTCACATAACATCGTCAATCCAACTATTTCATAAATTATATTATATTATCCCACTATTTATATTTATTAAATATTCAAAATTATTTAATTTCAAACCATTACATTATTAAACCAATTTATTAATGTTAGCCTACTTTGTGAACTTGGCTACACAAAGAGCAAACAGCAAGAAGGCCACCAACCGGTCCGAATCGGAAGGAGGTAGCACAGGAAAGAAGCAAAGATCGAAGACGCAAACATCACATCGGTTCGGATCGGAGAAACACTTCAGCAGCATCAGAAGAGAGCAAGTAATCCCATCGGTTCGGATCGGAGGAGTACGTCAGCAACATTAAGGGATAGCAAGTTGCCTCACCGGATCGGATCGGATCGGAGGCCCCGATCCGAACCCCTTTTTCCCCCTGAACTTGTAACCGTTGCTGCGCATATCTCCTGAAGACTCGGACCAGGCCTGACCATTTCTCCCACGATCTCCCACTAAATCAATGCGCTGTCACCATCTTGAAGCCTCCGAACCCGACTCTCATGGGATGGGCGCCACGCAATTCCGAACCGGAGCCACCTCGAATAGATTTTTCACCTATAAATACACTATCCAGAGGCATTTGAAGGGATCTTTTAGGAAAATTCTCTATTCTAACTTCCTTCATAGCTGAATTTCACAACTACATTCAGATCAAAGTCATCTCTTAAAGTCTATTTTTGAGAGATTTGAGTGAGTTTATGCATTGTAATTGTGAAGTTGAGTGAGAATCATTGCTGTATTTGTATCCAGATCATCAATTAAAAGAAAACAAAGTGGACATAGGCTCTTTAACGCCGAACCACTATAAATCGTGTGTTCTTTGTTGCTTTTTGATTCTATTTCATTAAATTCATAGCTCATTTGGGTGTTAGAACCAATTTTTGGTCTAACATTTTGGTGCTTTCCCTGAGAGCCTTTCGAATTCTCAGCATTTTCGGGATTATCATTCTACTATTTGGACCTTCAAGTTCAAAGAAGTTAATCCCTTCTCTCTGACATCTTTTAGTACTTGTTGACTAACCGTTGAAGAACCGAGTATCATGGCTAAGACCAAAGGAAAAGAAGTGCAAGGCGCTAGGGGAAATGATGCTAGAGAAGATCAGCAAGCCATCGTGATAACAAAGTTGCGCGCTCAAAGCTCTGCAGCAGATTGCTCCGACCAGGAGGATCCGAACCGGATCGGAGGTGCCGATCCGAACCAGGTGGAAGGTACCGATCTGATCTGGTGAGATCGAGGGCACTCATTCTCTTCATCCGAACCACCCCGACCAGGCTACTGTGAACCGATCCGATCCGAACCAGAATGAAGCTGGAACTTCTACTTGAGCTCCCTCCAACGCTCCGATTCCATCCACGATGACTAATGTTCAGCACGATCCATCTGCACCCATTACTCAGGGAGACTTTTCACGTTTTCTTGTCATGCTTCAGAGCACCAAAGAAGCATTGGAACCCCAAAGGCGCGACAACCTTCGCATGCAGGAAAACTTGATCACTATGGGTAGAGAGCTACAGGAGCTCCGGTAGCAAAGGACTCCTTCCCCAGCACGCCGCATTGCTATAGATGATTCATCTTCTTCGGAGGAGGAACGTCCTCGTGAGAGAAGGCCGCTTGAACCACCTTAGAACCTCGATCAATTGATTTTGGACCTTTAGGATCCCGAGAGGATGCTGCTCGTGTTTTGGGCCCTGATGACCCGAGCCTGCAACAGCCTATGCTGCTACCCATGCGCGGATCCCACGTATTACCCAGGGATCCTAATATTACAAACCCCACGTAGCAACAGCTTCTCCAACCTCTACCTCCTGAGATTGACCGTTAGCACAGAGAGCGACGTAGAGCAGCTGCCGCCAGAGACAGAAGGTTATCCCCTGATCAGGAAATCATATCTAGAGAGCCTGTGCAGACATTAACCAACGCCGATGTATGGGCAATGGTGCGCCAGATTATGTCTGAAAGCCGACGGTATACTAATGAAGATTGGGGCATTGAGCGAAGTCATACCCCTTTCACAAATGACATACTGAATTTTCAGTTCCCCCGGCGATTTAACTTGCCTCAGATGGACTGATATTCAGGAAGAACAGACCCAGGGCAGCATCTGATGAGATATGCATGGTTCATGAATGCAGCAGCAGCTCCAGATGCCGTAAAATGCAAAGCTTTCCCAATCTATCTTAAAGACGTAGCCTTAATGTGGTTCACCCGATTCCCTCCTCGGTCGGTATCAAATTTCACAGAATTGAGTGAGCATTTCATGAATCAGTTTCGACTCCATGCCCAAAAGTCTAAGACCGTCATAGAATTATCACGGATTAAACAGGGCCCATGAGAATCTTTGAAGTCATATTTAGATTGCTTCAACTTGGCCGTCACCGAAGTCACTAATCCCCATGAGCCCACTATCCTGATGGCCTTAATAGAAGGGGTAGATCCAGACACAGAGTTTGGGGATTACTTGGCTGGAAAACCACCTCTTACTAGAGAATTGTTCTATGAAAAGGCCAATATCCGCTTAAGGCGAGAAGAAGCTAAGGCAAATCGAAAGAGAAAGTCCGAAGGAGCCTCGAAGGAAGGTGTCCAGAGTAACGTTGCGGTGAAGCAGTCTAGTGACAGTTCAGGGAAGGTGGAAGTAAATGTTGGCAACCAGAGTGGCGGTAATAGCAATAGAAATGGGAACGGCAATAGAAGGAACAGAAACCGAGGGAATAGCTCTAACAAAAGACCCAGATTTCAGACTTTTGAAAATTACACGCCGTTAAATGATACGTTGGAGAACATTTATTTAGATACATATAGCATATTGCAGTACAAAAAACCACCATCCAGAGATTCTACTGAGAAATAGATTGCAACAGGAAAGTTTTGCTTGTTTCATGGTACCCACGGTCATTCCTCCAATGAATGCCGTCATTTGAGGGATATCATCGAAAAATTGTTGCGAGAAGGAAAACTAGACGAGTACAAGGTCGCCCCAAGGGACAGGGGGCAAGGGGGACAAGCCCCGGACCAAAACCCATCTACCTCGAAACCCACAACCCAGCAAAAAGGCAAGAGGATCGTCATTAATACTATTATAGGTGGACCTCACCTAGTCGGTCGCAGTTTTAAAGCAATGGACCGGTACGTCAACGCCGCCAAGCATTTTGAAGTAATAGAATGCAGTAGTCTTGAAGACGTCACTCCAATAAAGCAACAAAAAACGATGTTAGATGATGTCGTGTTCCGTAATAGGGATGATTATGGAGTTCAATCTCCAACCGATGATCCACTAGTGATTACCACAACAATTGGCCCCGCTTTAGTCCATAAGGTGTTATTGGATAACGGAAGCTCGGTCAATATCCTCTTCAAGAATGCTTTCGAACAAATGAAGCTCGAAGCAAAGACTTATAGCCATGTCAAGGATGGATACGTGGCTTTAACGGAGTATCTGCTGCTCCGATGGGCTTCGTGGAATTACCAATCATACTAGGGCACGGTGATTGCTAGAGAGTAAGGATCCTGACGTTTGTAATTTTGGATTTGGAGTCACCTTACAATGCCTTCCTAGTCTGACCGGCCCTTGCCGAATATGGGGCATGTATTGCGCCCTTGTGCTTGCTGCTTAAATTCCCAACTAACTCAGGAGTTGGGGTGATGAGGGGCGACCAAGCTACGGGACGAGCTTGTTACGTGGCAGAGTTAAAAATGTTAATGAAAGGGTTGAATATAGATGCTAAGGATGATTCCACCCCTCCAAAGGAGGCCTCAGCATAGCAATTAAGGGTTCCTGCCCCAAGAGAGTCGCCCTCAGACGTGCTCGAGGACATAGATCCCAGAGAGGATAGAGAACCCGGGGACAGGAAGGCAACTCCCAACGAAATAACAATTGATGTACCTATTGATGATACGGATCCAACAAAAGTACTAAAGATCGGCTTGCAACTAGATCCAGTTAGAGCGAGGGAATTGGCTGATTTCTTAAAGGAAAAGCTAAATGTGTTTGCTTGGACCCACGCTGACAAGTGTGGGATTTCTCCTACCATCATGAGCCACTCTTTGTGTATCAATCCAAAGCACCCACCAGTCAAGCAGAAAAGACGGATGTTAGGCCTAGAACGGTCAGCAGCTTTGAAGGAAGTAGTAGAGAAATTAAATGGTAATGGATTTATTAAGGATTCGAAATATCCCGACTGGATATCGAATCCTGTCCTGGTCAAAAAGTTAAACGGGAAATGGAGAACGTGCATCGACTTTTCTGATTTGAACAAGGCTTGCCCGAAGGATAGATTTCCTCTCCCCAGAATTGATCAACTAGTAGATTCAACTGTCGGGCATGAACTTTTATCCTTTATGGACCCCTATTCCGGGTACAATCAAATTCCCATGCATATACCAAATCAAGAGTATACAATCTTTATCATAGACTTGGGATTGTATTGTTACGTGGTAATGCCATTTGGGTTAAAAAATGCGGGAGCCACATATCAGCGCCTAGTCAACCGCATGTTTTACAATCAAATTGGGAAAACCATGGAAGTTTACATGGATGATATGCTTGTGAAGTCCAAGCAATCTCCCGATCATACGAAGGACTTGGCAGAAATGTTCGGCATATTACGAAGGTATGGGATGAAGTTGAATCCCTTGAAGTGTTCTTTTGGTGTGGCATCAGGCAAGTTCCTTGGCTTTATCGTGAGTTCCAGAGGAATTGAAATCAATCCGGACCAAATAGCAGCAATTCAGAATATAGAGGAGCCGCGAAAGGTATGGGAAAAGCCTCCAATATTATCAAAGCCTGTACAACATGAGGATTTGTTCGTCTACTTGGCAGTATCAGCTCACACCGTCAGTGCAGCACTAGTACGTGAAGAGGATAAAGTCCAGAAACCGGTGTATTACGTAAGCAAAAAACTAGTTGCTGCAGAACGTAACTATCCGAAAATAGAGAAGCTTGCTTATAGCCTCCTGATTGCTTCCCACAAAATTCGCCACTATTTTCAAGCACACCCGATAATTGTATTTACCAATCAACCTTTGAGACAAGTGTTGCAAAAGCCCGAAGCATCGGGGCGGTTGCTTAAATGGAATGTCGAGCTGAGTCAATTTGATCTGAACTTTCAGCCATGAAGATCAATAAGGGTGCAGGCATTGGCTGACTTTATAGCTGAATTTACAATTCCTGAAGAGGAAACGGTGGGCAACAAGGTAGTTGCTTTGGATCAAGAGTTAGAGCTCAGTCCGTGGAAATTATATACGGATGGGGCCAAGAATGATTGAAAGTCCGGCGCCGGAGTTGTTTTGATAACTCCTGAAGGACGATCTACCTACTATGCATTAAGGTTAGAGTTCGCTGCTACTAACAACGATTCCGAGTATGAAGCCCTGATTGCCGGGCTGAAACTCGTCAGAGATTTGGGAGTGAAGACGCTAGATATATATTGCGATTCCAAGATAGTTGAATGTCAAGTTCGGGAAGAATTTGCTGCTAAAGGACCTCGACTCATCACCTATCTAAAAAAGGTAAAGGAGTTATTGGAAGGTTTGGAGCATTATAGCATAACACACATTCCAAGAGCTGAAAATCATGAAGAGGATCGACTGGCGAAGCTAGCAAGTTCTGATAATCCTAAAGAAACCGAAATGGTTCCGATAGAGGTGTTGGAGTCCCCGAGTTTCGAGCTAATGGAAGCAGAGCTAGCCTTGGATGTTGAACCAGAAAGAGAATCCTGGATGACATCAATTAAGAATTTTCTCAAGAATGGAACCCTCCCGTTGAAAAAAAGCGAAAGACGAGCTGTAAGACGCAAGACCGCAAGATATGATTTGCAGGATGACGTTCTTTATCGTCAGGGGTTTTCAATGCCCCTATTACGGTGTATCGCACACGACGATATTAAACGTGTACTGCAAGAAGTGCATGAAGGTGAGTGTGGGGATCACACTGGGGGCCAAACCCTAGCAAAGAAGGTATTACGGTACAGATATTTCTGGCTTAACATTAATAAAGACGCGGCTGATTATTCATGATACTGCGATAGATGTCAAAGATATGCCAATGTTCCCAGAGCACCTCCGACTCAGCTCAAGTCAATGGTAAGTCCGTGGCCGTTTGCCATGTGGGGAATTGACATCATTGGAGTGCAACCTATCGCCAGAGGAGGAGCTAAGCACGCGATCGTTGCCGTGGACTACTTCAAAAAATGGGTGGAAGCTAAACCTCTAACAACCATCACGGTGAGGAAGGTGATCAGTTTTGTGGTCAGAAACATTATTTGCCGATTTGGGATTCCGAAGACCATCATAACCGATAATGGGATGCAATTTGACAGCACCGAGTTCAAAAACTTCTGCCAGAAATATAAGATTGATAAACGATACACTACAGTAGCTCACCTGCAGTCAAATGGCTAGGTCGAAGCCGTAAATAAAATCATTAAGTCAATTCTAAAGAATAGGTTGGATCAAGCTAAAGCTAGATGGGTAGATGAGTTGCCAATAACTTTATGGGACTACAGGACGACCTTTAAGACAGCTACCGGCCATACTCCCTATTCACTTTCCTCTGGGTCAGAAGCAGTGATCCCAGTAGAATTGGAAGTCCCCTCTCATTGAGTTGCGTACTATGACCCGATGACAAATAAATCACTCCTCCTAGAATCTCTTGATATGATTGAAGAAAAAAGAGATGAAGCCTCCTTGCGTGCCTCGAGACATCGACATCAAGTGGCATGTTATTATGACCAGAAGGTTCGCTTCAAAATCTTTGAACCAGGAGACCTAATACTGAAACGAGTATTCCCGTCTCCAACCCAATTGGGTCCAAAATGGGAAGGGCCATACACCATCCAATGGAAGCTTGATACAGGAGCGTTCATGCTAACGACCGTGGATGGTGAGGAGTTTCCCAGAGCCTGGAATGCTCAGCACCTACGACGATATCTGAGCTAAATATGAAAAGTCATTTCTTTTGTTTTCATAAGCTATGTAGAAAGGCACGACTTGCCTTAAAAAGTCTGTTTATGTGAACAAAGTATTATAAAGTGGATGTAGGCTACGACTTAGCTGAACCACTATAAAAATATCATGTGTCATTTACTTTCCTGCATTATTTATATCTTCAACAATTATTCTATCATGACTGTGAAACACGAAATGTTAAATTAAATTTAGAAAGTTGGAGATGACCTATGTGCAGGAACAAATAAAATGACTGTCTGTACGATAAAACACAGAAGAATGGGAAGACGACATTCTTAACTTTAACTCTCAAGAATCGAGAGAGAGTATAAAGGACGGGAAGACGACGTCCTCTGAGGCGTGAAGGTGCACCCATATGAGAGACCGCTTCAATGAAACTCTAACCTGGTTATGAGACATGAGAGTATAAAGATGCTAGAAAGAATAGGCATCAACGACAAAAGGAATATGGCCCCGTCCGAGAATCGGGGGCAATTGAATTTTTGATTTAGCTAATCTTGAATAATTCTTGCTCAGTTACACAAGATTGGTTGGGGGCATATATGTGCATACATATTTCCCTCAACAATGACTTCATTATATGACTTTAATTTGACATACTTGTGTATTTTCATTTAAGTACTGAACTAACGACTATCAGACATTGTAGGAAATAAACTATTTTTATGTACAAACATGTGAGTTTGTACAAGGAAAACAAGCAAAAAAGAAGATGCAAGGGCCGCACTCGCTGCAACAATTGCGGGCCAATTAAATGCCAAAATAAAACAAAGCACTTCATCACTTGGGCTTTGGAGTGGACTTAGATTTTTTAGCAGCCTTCTGAGCATCCTTCGCCTCTTTTTCAGCATCAGTCAAAATGTGCTTTGGCTTTTTTTCTCTACGACCGAAGTGCTAGAATCAGTTGATTTTTTCCCGGGAGTTGGAACACTGGAATCAAGAGAAGATTTTTTAGCAAGCTCTTCTGTAATAGACCTAGTTGAAAGCTTAACAACTAACCTTGATCCAGCATCCACCACTGCAAGAGGCTTAAGGCTTTCGGGGCCCATGTCTTCAAATTTTAGCTGCATACGTTTGTCTTGTTCGGCTTTCAATACAGCCAAAGTGATGTCATCAGCGCTTTTTGAATCCCCAACTATAGCCACATCAGGGTCTTCCTCATGTCCCTCGTTACCGTCCTCCTTTAAGGCATCAATCATCTCGTCATCATGAGGAGCGTCGAACTTAGACAGTTCAGCTCCCCCTCCCGATTCTACAGTAGCAGCCTTATCCTTTTTCCCTTGAGCCATTTCCACGGATTTTGCTCCGGTGGTGGTTCCCTGAAGCACACTAGTCTTCTCGGTCGGTTCAACACCTATAGAATGAGAAGCAACAGTTATCAACTTAGGAGAAAATAAAGGATCCTCTATTGATTGCCCAATTATGCGGTGAAATGTGGAGACAGCCTTGACGAATTGAGGTGAAAAGGTAGAAATACCTTCTGATGATTTCTCAGCTGGAGTGACTGCCTTCTCTGACGCTGACTCGGGTACGGGAGATAAAAGAGATACTTGGGGGATCCCCGGGTTCTTAGGATCATATCCCTCGACTTCAGAAGTTTCAGCAGTAGTAGAAGAAGAACTCGCCTCAAGGACATTCTTTTGCTTGGCCATGCGCTTCTCCTCCTCCATAGTAGCGGCGATGAGGTGACGCCCCTCGTCCAGACGTGCCGGCTCATCATCTCTTAGATATTTTTTCATAAGCTTGTCTTCATCGACGGAGTCTACCTTGAGTTCCTCTTTCTCCCATTCGACAATTTGACTCCATACGTGAACCAAGGTAGTTGGATAATCTTCAATCCAAGAGATGTTTCGGTGACGAATTATATGGGCAAAGAATTCAATCAGTAATTCGCCGAAACCGTGCACTTCTTCCTGAGCCTCTGAGAGCTGCTTGCGGGTCTCTTCGGCGGACTTGATAACATTTTCCACATTCCCCTCCGCTAGGGCAACCCTATTCTCGGCCTCCATCAACTTGGATTCCAAGTCAGCGTTACGCTTCTCCAATTCAGCATTTTTTCTCGCTCAAGATTATTGTAAGCTAGTTGTATTTTGGCGTTGTCCGACTTAGCATCTTCAGCTTGTTTCTTCAACTCCAGACGCTCTTGAATATGAGATTCAAGTAAGTCATGATAACGCTTCTGTATCTCTTCAAATTGCTGTTTAAAGTTGGTAGCATCTCGTTGAGCGATGACAAGTTGGGCTTGTGTGTCCTCAAGGTCCTTCTCCAAAAAATTTAACGTTTTTACGTCGGCGTCTGCAGTCTTTTTCATCGAATTAATATTGGTAGATAAAGTTCGAATGATTATGGAGAGGTTACGTGAATATTTGAACATCTCCGAATATTGCTTTTCGACTGCGTCAATCTTCGCTTTGGCCTCATTCGCCCACTTTGAGGAAATAGGCTTGAGAGAAGGCAAGAAAGTCAGATTTTCAAAATAGTGGTTGGGGAACTACTTCTCCAAATATGCCCTCTTAACTTTAGATTCAGTATCCAATGGTGGAGGTTCGCAGTATGTAAGCTCAGTATCCTTATGTTTAGCGGGCACGATAGATGCATCACCCTTTCTAGGCCGCTTATCAGAGACCTTATGTTTGCCTCGTGAGTTGGTATCTTTCGGCGGGCTCCTTTCCCGACTGTGTTTGTCTTGAGGAGAAGTTCGGTCTTTGGGCTGCGATGTGTCTTCTCCTCGACGACTTTGATAGCCTCTATATCGGTCTGGATCCGCTCGGACGGGGGAGCGAGAGCGCGAGGTGTGCGACTGATAAGAATCATGAGGCCTTCTGTCCTCTCTACCCCGGCTTTCACGGCGATCATGCTCGACATCGGAAGGGGGTCTAGTCATGCTGCGACGTATTTTCCTGATGTCATAGTAAGGGCGAGACAATCTACCTGCACAACAATGTAAGTGGAATTCAGAATCAGTGTTCTCATGAGAAGTAAGTGCCGTGAAGCATGGTGCTGTTGTGTTAAGTGCATCCTAAGAGATGTTCCCCCCGACAAACCCGAGTCCGAAGTCAGACTAGCACGAGTGGGCTCTTTGGCCTTAGTGGGAGTGGTCTCCTCTAAAGAAGTGAAAACTAAAGGATTTGTACCAAAATCCTCTGAAGTGTAGATGGTCTCAGGTAGGGGGAGATCTCTTAAACATTGAAATGTGGAATCATCGGTAGTGAGGATATCTCCATGAGAAGCATCTATTGGCAATTCTTTAGGAGATGTTGACTTTTCAGGAGAGATAGCATCATAAGGGACGACGTACCCTTCTCTGTGCTTTTCGGCTATGTTGGCCAATTCGTCGTCCTGAGTTGAAGATGGAGAAGGTGAAGTCCAAAGAGGTATCGCTAGATCTCTCGAACCCTCGCCCATTTCAGGAATAATGTCTACAGGGGATATATATACATACGGGCCCGACCCATGACCCATGCTACGGGTAATGGATAGTAACCCGTGATGATGTAGATACTCATCCTTAAGAACTTCATCGATGGTTAGAAATTTTTGATCGCCATCGAGGAGCCGATGCATCCGATCAAAGTACACTTGACCCGATATTTAGAGCTGGACCCCTTAATTGCTATGCTGAGTTTTCCTTCGAAGGGGGAGAATCGTCCTCAGATTCTATATTCAACCCCTTCATTAGCATCTTCAACTTCGTCATGTAACAAGCTCGTCCCGTAGCTTGGTCGCCTCTCATCACTCCTATTCTTGCATCAGTCGGGAATTTAAGCAGCAAGCACCAAGGTGCGATACATGCCCTAAACTCGGCAAGGGCCGGTCGGCCTAGGAAAGCATTTTAGGGTGACTCTACATCCAAAACTACAAATGGCAGGATCCTCACTCTCTGGAGATCTCCCTGTCCTAATGTTACTCGTAATTCTACGTAGCCCATCGGAGCCGTTGACGCCTCATAAAAGCCCCATATCCATCCTTCGCAGGGCTTTAGATCTTTTGCTATAAGTCTCATTTGTTCAAAAGCTTTCTTGAAGAGGATATTGAGCGAACTCCCGTTGTCCACCAACACTTTATGGACTAAGGCAGGGCCGATGGCCATGGTGATTACCAATGGGTCTTCAGTTGGTGATTGAATTCTGGAATCATCTCTGCTACTAAATATGACGTCGTCTGACATCCTCTTTTGTTGTTTTACTAGAGTAAAGTCTTCGAGGTTACTGCATTCTCCTACCTCAAAGTGCTTGGCAGCATTGACGTACTGATCCATCGCTATGAAACTTCGACTAGCTAGGTGGGGTCTGCCTATAATGGTATTGATAACGATCCCCTTACCTTTCTGCTAGGCTGTGGGTTTAGAAGTAGGATGGTTTTGGTTTGGGGCTTGCCCCCTTTGCCCCTTGTCCCTTGAGGCAACCTTGTATTCGTCTAACTTCTCTTCCCGCAGCAATCTTTGAACTACATCTCTCAAATGACGACATTCGTTGGTGAAATGACCGTGGGTTCCATGGAACAAACAAAACTTTCCCGTCGCGATCTCTTTTTCAGTGGTGTCTTTGGTGGTGGTTTTTTGTATTCCAATATGTTGTATGTGTCCAAATAAATGTTCTCCAAGGTATCATTCAGTGGTGAATAGTTTTCGAAAGTTTGGAATCAAGGTCTTTTGCTGGAATTTTTCCCCCGTTTCCTACTCCTCCTATTGCCGTTTCCATTCTTGTTGCTATTACCTCCGTTCTGGTTGCCAACATTCACTTCAACCTTCCCTGAAATGTCACCAGATTGTTTCACAACAACATTACTTTGGGCACCTTCCCTCGAGGCCCCTTCGTACTTTCTCTTCCTATTTGCATGAGCTTCTTCTCGCCTTAAGCGAATATTAGCTTTTTCATAGAACAATTCCCTAGTAGGGGGCGGTTTCCCGGGTACATAATCTCCAAATTTTGTGTCCGGGTCAACTCCTTCTATTAAAGCCATCAAAATAGTGGGTTCATGAGGTCACTAACTTCGGTGACGGCCAGGTTGAAGCGGTCCAAATATGATTTCAGAGATTCGCCTTACTTAATTTTGTCCATCTCCTGGCGCACCCCGGCTGCTGCCTGATATAAAACCATTCTAGCTTAGAATCGCCGGTCTTGCTACTAAATGGAGCTGAAATAATTTTCCTTTTTGGGACTGATTCGAAATAAGAGAAGGAAGGAGTTTCCCGAGTCCGATGCTTGAAATTATAAAAAAAAGTGGATGTCGTCGAAAGTGAGCTCTATACTTAAAATCTCTCTGTATGCTATATATAAGGTGTATAAGTAAGCATAGGAGTTGGGATGCAACTACATGGGGGCAATCCGCATCTATCTCAGAAAGTCGACAACAAAAGGCGGAAATGGTGGAATAGCCGCAACCATACACATCAATCGGGTAATTTCCATAAATCCTTCTAGGGGATTGTGAGGACGGTCAGTTTTCGATGGCACCAGGGTATCCCTTTTTAGTATCCCGTGCTTTAAGCATATTCGAACAAGTCTGTCATTGTCAATCGTCGATTCAACAGAATCTTGAGGTAATTCCAATATGATGGCGGACTTAAATTCATCAGGAGCTCGATTATCTCCAATCCCTCCTTCCTCTTCTATGCCCAGAGAAATTTCACTATCCGAAGGTGTTTCGTTGTTATGCACTCCAATTTCATAATCTGGGCCCTCATCGTCCCATTCAGGGTCTGAAGATGAAGATATGTCATCAATGGTAACTTTCTCAGAAGTTTCTGCAAGTTCCATCTTCTTTGCTAACCTAGATGATCGTATCTCTGCCATGATAACTAGAATTTTGAAGAAATAATAACAAGGATTGGAGTAAAGTTGCCCGTGTCCCCCGTGTGTGTATGTGAACTAAAGTGTGTGCTATGTGTAACAAAGATGCAAAATAAACACATGCAAGCGTGATGTAAAGATTGACGATCGAGTGACAATGTTTCAGAATAGTTCTTGATGTTTGTTATGTTCGTAAGGCGCTATCCTAACTGTTCATCAAGTTGAAGGTTATGCCAAGCATTGGTTAAGATAGTTGGATAAGTTCTCGTGCATTGAGTTGGACTGTTTCGGTTCGGTTTGGGCATGTGCATTGTGGTCGGATCGGAGAGCAAAATGATGTTTTGATTTGAAGCAGAAATTTACACCCAGCAAGTAAAACCGAGTCGGTTCGGATATAGGCCACCGGATCGGTTCGGATTGATTTGAATAATGATTCCTCTTTTCCTCATTGTCTTTTACTCCGATCCGACCCGGTCAACAAGCTTTATTTTTACTTTTTTGTTCTTTCTTTTGCTCCAACCCGATCCGACCTTGTAAACATCTCTCCCTTTCCTTTATCCCAACGCTTCTCCACCCGAACCGATCCCAGTTCCTCTCCTCTTCTTTATCTTCCCCATTTTTCACCTCACCTAACCAACACCAAACCCAACTCAATTTCACAAAACCCAATTAAAACTAAGCACTTACGTGCTCGACTATCCATTGAGTTCCTAATTCTCTCTCCGCGCCTCGAGGTGGCGATAGAACCACCAACGACGACGGCGAGGAGGCAGGAGGCCCAGGCATTGAGGCCATGGCCAAATCATTCAAAATTGACCACGAATTATTTCTGAAATCGGTTAGAGCAAAGTAATTCGAGCTTTTAACCTACCAAGATGTTTAATTTGAAGAAGAACGAGAAAATTTCAGAGCTTTTAAAGTTTTAGGGTTTTGATTCAAGGTCAGTTGAACGAGAGTAATAAAAGAAGAAGGGGAAGAAGAAGGCGGGAGGAAGATTTATAAGCCTTGTGTGACCACTCGTATTCCCAATCCACTTCACCCCGTTCGGTCCGGAATTCAGGCCCACGGAGGTACTCTGGCCCATTAGTCCGCGATTAAGCAATGCATGTGGGAGTTCTATTCAGATCGGGGTCCAAACCGAAAGGGACCACATACACAGATTTGCCACAGAGGGTGAATTCGAAGAAAAGTAAAGAAAAAGCTCACCTGGAAGAATCATTGGACATTAAAAGGAGCTCTCAGAGTTGTTTGAAAATGACGAAAGTAATTCATATGGATTGTGGATATATATAAACAGCAAAAGTCTCGACTTTATGAAGTGACACGACACTACAAGTGAATGGAAACGGTCATTCAATGGTTCTGATTCAAAGGATGTTTCGTGAACTACTTCGAAGCACACTTTATCTTAAATAAGAGTGTACTTCGAGGAGGCAAAATGTTAGCCTACTTTGTGAACTAGGCTACACCAATAGCAAACATCAAGAAGGCCACCAACCGGTCCGGATCGGAAGGAGGTAGCGCAGGAAAGAAGCAAAGATCGAAGACGCAAACATCACATCGGTTCGGATTGGAGAAACACTTCAGCAGCATCAGAAGAGAGCAAGTAATCCCATCGGTTCGGATCGGAGGAGTACGTCAGCAACATCAAGGGATAGCAAGTTGCCTCACCGGATTGGATCGGAGGCCCCGATCCGAACCCCTTTTTCCCCTTGAACCTGTAACCGTTACTGCGCATATCTCCTGAAGACTCGGACCAGGCCTGACCATTTCTCCCACGATCTCCCACTAAATCAATGCGATGTCACCATCTTGATGCCTCCGAACTCGACTCTCATGGGATGGGTGCCACGCAATTCCGAACCGGAGCCACCTCGAAGAGATTTTTCACCTATAAATACAACATCTAGAGGCATTTGAAGGGATCCTTTGGGCAAATTCTCAGTTCTAACTTCCTCCATAGCCGAATTTCACAACTACATTCAGATCAAAGTCATCTCTTAAAGTCTATTTTTGAGAGATTTGAGTGAGTTTATGCATTGCTGTAACAACCCGTAAAATCTGGGCCAGTTTGATTTTTTTTTATTTTGGCAATTTTAGCGAATTTTGATTATTTAAAATGAATTATTTTAAATAATATCGACGAGAAATTTATTCTGAATAGAATTCGAACGTATATATTATATGCGTCGTCGTTAGAATATAAATATTTATATATAATTATAAATAGAATTGAAAATGGCGCGGTAGTTCGATAATTCGATTTCAAACTTCAATTGAATGTACCGGGTGCAAAACAATCCGGATTTTAGTGAAACCAAAAATAATGGGATCCAATTGATAATATCTTTCCAACGAATTCGAATAATCAAATTTTCATAGCGGGGATCAAAAGATATGTCCAGTTGAAAATTCTGAATAGTCGCTATGGAATTCAGGCCCTTAAAAATGGACATTTTGCAAACGACCTCGGATTTCGACGAAACCAGTTTTGTTGGGTCCGGGATGTTAAGTTATTGCTAGATTCCAAATTTCATAATTTTTCGAATCAATATGTGAGCGTGGCAAAGGAAAACGCGTTTGACCAGTTTCAGTTGATTTTAAATCGACTGGAAATTGGCCATTTTTCTAACGGTCTCAGAATTCGACGAAACTAGTTTTGCTTGGACCGTATCGTCAATACGAGGCTAGAAAATATTTTTCTGGAATTTTTCGAGTCAGTATGTGACCCCGGTAATTTGAAATGTGCGTTTAAAATTCAATATAGTGATTTAAATGAAAATTCAAAGGAAACTGATTGTAACGATCAAATCAGCTTGCGATACATATCCCATTGTGTTCGGAATGGGGGTAAAACGCTATGGACGACAGGCGGTGGGCCTCGTTTCGAGGTCGTATGTAAAAGTCAACTTTTTGAAAAATTAAATAATAAAATAATTAAAATAAATTTTAATTTCCCCCCCTTTATCTTCCTTTCTGCCCCCCCCCCCCCCGTTCGTTTTAATTTCAAACGAGAAAAGAAAAAAAAAACCCTAGAGACTAATCGACACCCGACCCCCCCTGAAGCGCCACCGCCCATCACCGCGCACCCCCCCTCCCTCGTACGACGAACTCCCACCCAAGCCCCCCCAGATCGCACGAACTCCCACCCAAGCCCCCCCCAGATCGCACGAACTCCCACCGAAGCCCCCCTCGTCGCGACGCTGAAGCCGCCGACCCGACCCCCCCTGAAGTGCCGCCAACGACATCTTCAACCCCCCCTTTCTTCAAAATGCTGTAAGTGTTTTATCGTATTTTATTTTTATTTTAATTCGTTAAAAACTAATTTCGATTTTAGATAAAAAAAACTGATTTTATAAAAAGAAAAAAAATGATTTTATAAAAAGAAAAAAACTGATTTTATAAAAAGAAAAAAACTGATTTTATAAAAAGAAAAAAACTGATTTTATAAAAAGAAAAAAACTGATTTTATAAAAAGAAAAAAACTGATTTTTGGTTATATGAAAAACTGACTTTTGTTTAGGTTAAAACTGAGAAAGATTGGATTTTTGAACACATGAAAAGATTAGATTTTTATGTTATAAAAATATATGATTTTTATATATTGAACTTTGAAATAAAAATTCGATTTTTATATATTGAACTTTGAAATAAAAATTCGATTTTTATATATTGAACTTTGAAATAAAAATTCGATTTTTATATTGAACTTTGAAATAAAAATTCGATTTTTATATATGTAGTCGCTACGGGCAACAAAGGCGATAAAAAGGCGAGTTGGCGAAGATTTCCTGCATTAGAAGTGCCGTGGAGCTAGGATAGCTATATGTGAGAACTTCTCACCTTTCAATTTCTTTTTCTAGTTATATATATACTAGGATGCAGACGGTGCTTAGTAGCACCCGACACAATCGTCCACATACCATGGACTTGTTTGTTTGGTTTCATAACTAAGTTATATGATTTGGTTTGAATGTGGTTTGTGGTGTGAAAAATCGAATCGATAAATTGGTTAGGATTAGACGTGCGCCGTTATAAGGCGAAGGAGTAAGGCTAGGTTAGACTCTTACTCCAAATTTTGTGGTTTGCATAACGAATTGATTTGATTGATGTGTGAATGGCGTGGGCCTTCACTAGACCGGGGATAAGGCTAGGCCTTGTCCCGTTTCTAGTATCGTGCCGTTATGCCGCCGAAATTTTCTAAAATATGTTAGAAAATAAAAATATCATTTTATTTGTGTAAATGAATAATAGAAATTCATATGTTGGAATAAAATGTTTTATCGTCAAAAATATAATTTTTAACGTGAATATGAATATAGTGAAAGTGAATAAAATAAATATTCATTTACAAACCAGACGGTTTGTTTATGTACACCTATTTGAATGACGTTGATTGGGTCGATAAATTTTACACATCGCCCAACTGCACAAATAAAATATGTGTTTGAAACCCCACACGGGTGTTAGGATGAACTTTGAAGTTTACTCATCCTGATTGATTAAATATGTCGATCGGTTGATTGACAGGCTGTTTTAAGCGTTAGATATCTATATTTGATGCTTATACAGTGTAGTGCACTTTGGTTGATGACTGATTATTTTTCAATGCTATGATATACATGTGTTGTGTGAAAATCCATATAATTAACTTTATATGGTAATTGATTGGGCCTCATTCCAATTTAGAAAATAAAGAATATTATAAAATAAAAGTTCATGTGTTGACAGTACTCATCCGTTGAGATTGGTCATGTGTTGAACGAAATATTTTAGTAATAAAATTTACATCTTTATCAATATAAAATAAAAGTTCATGTGTTGACAGTACTCATCCGTTGAGATTGGTCATGTGTTGAACGAAATATTTTAGTATTGACAACTATTGTGAAAAAGAAATATTTGAAATAAAATATTTGAAAATAGAAATTTATGAAGCCGTGTTGATTAGATTGACGCCATTTTGACGTGAACGATATTTATATCGATTTTATTCATTTTAAAATGAATATTGAAAAGTGATTTCGAAATCGAATATTTCGAAATGAATTGAATTGAAAACGATTTCGAAATGAATTGAAATGAAAACGATTTCGAAATGAATTGAATTGAAAACGATTTCGAAATGAATTGAATTGAAAACGATTTCGAAATGAATTGAATTGAAAACGATTTCGAAATGAATTGAATTGAAAACGATTTCGAAATGAATTGAATTGAAAACGATTTCGAAATGAATTGAATTGAAAACGATTTCGAAATGAATTGAATTGAAAACGGATTCAAATGGAATTGAAAGCGAATTGAAATGAATTCAAATTGAATTGAAATTCGAATTGAATAGAAATGAATTTTAAAACGAATTTATAAAGAAGAATTCAATTTTGCTTTAAATTGAAATAGAAGTTGAAATAGAATTTGAAACGAATTTTAAAACTATTTATATAATTCGTTTTGAATAGGAATCGACGAAATATATATTATATATATATTATATATATATAATATAATGGCCTGAATAGAACGCGCCGCGCCGCGGCAGTTCGCGAATTTCGACCATTTATTTCAAACGGACATTACGGGAGATCCGACCGTCGGATTCTCCTAAAACCGGAACCGTTGGGTTCGTATCGAAAAGAGCTTTCTAATGAACATTAGAAATTTGAAATCTAACGGTTGGATTTGGAATTATGTCCAGATCAAATTCGAAAAAGGTCGCTGTAAGTGCAGTTCGATGGCCATTGATGGAAATCGACTGTACGGGCCTTAATAAAATTATTAAAAATAGAAATAATTTATGTAAAATCATAAGAAATGATTTAGAAAGAATTGGGATGAAAAACTCCATATTTGAAAAGATAAAAATAGATTTTTATCGAAATGAACTAGTTTTGAACTAGAAATATAATTCTATTTATTTTTAAATAAATAAATTGAATTAGAAAAGGGTTTTAAAAATAACCATAATTTCCAATGATTGCATTGGAGTGGATTTGAATCGAAATTGTCTTCGGGATATTTCGATGTTGGAATTCGTGATTATGCAGATGTGGTTATGGAAATTTGAAAGATATATATATCCATATCGTTATTTCCAGCACGACATTTGTTAATCGAAGAATTTGATATTGAATATAAGCCGGGATATTTTCTATTCAGAGCCTTGTGTTTAATATCAAATGTGATTTGGGTTTGTCGTGAATGGTGTCTTCATTAACACTGTTCTTGAACCCAGTTGAGAAAAGATTAAATCTTTTTATTATAGATTTAATGAAGAGTACCAATTAAATAATATTTAATTGGAATAGAATTGATATTGATTTTTGGGTTTATCGTGAACAGTGTTTTAAACCACACTTGTTCTTTAACCCGATAATTAATGGAATGTGATTTTGGGTTTATCGTGAACCGTGTTTTAAATGACACTGATTCTTTAACCCAGTCGAAGATTAAAACTAAGTGGAGTTTTAATGAATCTTTAATTAGATTGAAATGATCGAAAATGGAGTATCACCAGTTTTACTACAGGCGATAGTTAAATCTTTAATTAGATTTGAACGTGAAATGGTAATTGAATTTACCGATAACACTGTGGTGTTAGATATGAAGTATTACCAGTTTTACTTCATGGGATGAATAGGTTGGGATTGGGAAATTAAAACAAATGATTACTTCGGTAAGGTTCGTTAATCCCGACTAGTTGAATCGAAATTCAAAAGAAGATTAAAGAATAAATTCAAGGAATTTATCTTGGATAAAATTAATGGGAACCTTTCCCTTTGAATGTGAAATTTAGAAACTAACTGTCGGTTAGCTAAGCAGAATGGTTTTCTGGATATTGATCTGATGTTGGTTTCGGCCTTCGGGGTTAATATTTGGGGAATTATTCTCTTGATTAATTTACGGTTAGTGACTAATGAATCGGAATGAGGCGTATGTTGTGTTTGTGTAACACTTATTTAAAATATACGCGAGTTATTCAGAAAGACCGGGTTTATCCCATTCTGAATAACTGATACGACGATAAGTCGAAGATGAAGACGATGGTCGAAGACCGGAGGTCTTCACGTCGTTTGGGTGATAACTGATGATCTTGATTGGGCTGTACACCCAAGAAGATGGAAACAGTAGGTGATCGTCCAGACGTACTTGGAGATCGATGGATATGCGGGGTACTAGGTGCCTCCGGTTTCGTTCAGACCCAGAACGGACTTGTAAATGGACTGTGTGTCTGACATTGGGATTTAGTCTGTGTGATTGATTTCTATTAAATATATATCTGTTTGGCGGCGGAGAATTTATTCTCTTGCTTAACGCCCTTCTCTGAGACGTACGAGCTCAGGGGTTATATATTGATGGATATCAAACGCATGGAGTGAATTGCCTGTGTGGCATGCCTAAGTGGCAATTGATCGAGGCTTCTGTTGAAAAGCAAAATCTTGTGGTGATGATCAAAGCAAGGCCTTTGTGGCGTAGCTTTGTGTAACGTTTACTTCGCGAGTTTCACACCCGGTATGAACCAAAAATGGGAGACGGACCTCAGGGAGGACTTGCGTTTCTTTCTATTTAGAAGTGGCGTCAGTGGTTTTACACGCCCTGACGAGTTTGACTTATGTGGTTGTTGCTGTTGCGAGGCACCTCGGTTATATCGGTTTCGGCCGATGCTTCTGGTCGGCAGACGGACTAGACTTACACCCCATAGGGTGGGGAAACGTAGTGTTCAGGCATAATAATCCACATCGGTGGACCGGCCCTGACGATCTAAAGGCTTGCCTGCGCGCTTGCCTGTGGCTCGGGCTAGAGAGTCACGAATCGGTTGAGGACTATCTTTTGCCTCGGTTCATAGATGGAAATCCAATTTCCAAATACGACATTTGCGGTTTTAATTGTAGAACTAGTATGGCGACATGATATATGGTACCCATGCCGCCTATGATTGATAGTTATGATTTGAAGTTGTTTTATACACTATGCACTTATTATAGTATCAAATGATTTGTTTTAAAACGTATCAAGCATTCTTTGGCTGTTATAAGGGAAAACCCTATCCCCCGGCTTGCGTTGCATTGTGTGATAGGACCTGGGTCTTATAACAGCTTCATCTTTCTTTATTTAGCATTGCGCTGTTTGTTTTATGCACTGGTATTCTTGGGAGGAAACCCGTTCCGTGTTATACGGCGTGGTCCCTTGATTTACCTAATGATTTAAAATAAAGATTAATAACTGTTTTAGTTCTCACACCAGTCACATGACTGACCTGGAGTTTATTGTTTAAACCTAAACTCTGGGTGCCCCTATTTTGACCCGGGCAGCTAGTAGTTTTGGTTTTGCAGATTTATATTCACAGGATCCTGGTTTACAGCTGGAACGATATCCGGAAAGCTTTGTATCCGTATATCTCCTTCTAGTTGTGTATTGTATTATTTTCCGCTGCTATGTATTTAAATGTAATTTAAATCTCTGATATTTCTGTGTAGTATTCTTTTATACTCTGTATATTCTTGTAATCTGATGCATTGTTGTAATATACAATGAAATGTTCTTTTATATGCGTTCTGTTGTGGCTTGTTCTCGAACTATCCGACGCTTTCCTTTAGGGGGAAGTTACGGGTCTTTACACGTGGTATCAGAGCTTTGGTTTACAAAGCTCGGAGAACAAGGCACATTAGAACCATATGAAAGAATTCATCAGATATTGGGTTAGTAATATCCAATTAGAATGACTCGTTAGAGATAGGATCAGTAGTATCCTAGAACGAGTGTGAAGAGTATATTTTTCAAGTGAAAACAATTT
This sequence comes from Allium sativum, assembly GCA_030737875.1. Classification (NCBI taxonomy): domain Eukaryota; kingdom Viridiplantae; phylum Streptophyta; class Magnoliopsida; order Asparagales; family Amaryllidaceae; genus Allium; species Allium sativum. The sequence continues at coordinate 160,570,278 of CM060912.1, forward strand.
TTGTTTTGAAAATTTAAATCAATTATTCGTATTTAATTATCTATTTATATTGAGTTGGACAATCCAGTATATATAGATTTTGCGTATACGTCTGATCCGCGTGTATTCGAAGTTTTAATATATTGGATAGATATAGCGTCACACTCTAGTCGCCCGAAGATGGTACTGATGATTGTCATGACATCATCAGTATTTATGTTCGTGTTTCGAAGGTGTGATTTTCTATATATTTCCTATTGACTGGTGTGAGAACCAAAATTAGATAGGGCTTATTGTTGTGATTTGGCACCAAAAATCTGATTTTTGACTATATATCAAAATTATGAATTTGAAGCTCTAATCCACTAATTGATTGATGTTTGTGTTGTTTGTTTATTTGTTTGATAATTTTGAACCATTTATCCTAATTAAACCAAATATTGAATTATATTGATAATTGGATGTGTTTGCTTGCATATACATATATATCATTGAACAGGTCATAGCAAGGAGGCTAGAGCCGAAGAATAAAATTTGTTTGCCCGACAAATAGGTACATGTTTACTACATAATTTCCTGTTTTGTTTGGGTGATGATGATTTTGTGAGCCTATTAGCTAGCCGCTTGGCTTTTTCTTTTTCTTTTTGAGATCTGAAGGACCGGGGAAGCTATTTGAAATTCCCCGATGCTCCCGGTGCAGGGGAGGTATGGCGAAATTTTTCGAAAATTTAGGGTGTTAGCCAAATTTTTGAAATTTTGAAAATTCTCAGAAACTAAAAAGAGTTGGAGAATGGAAGCCAGATCGAGCGTAGAGCTGAATAATCAAACCACTTTCGACTTTGTTCCTTTTCGGGGACGAAAAGTTTTAAGTGGGGGAGATTGTAATAACCCGTAAAATCTGGGCCAGTTCGAATTTTTTTTTTATTTTGGCAATTTTAGCGAATTTTGATTATTTAAAATGAATTATTTTAAATAATATCGACGAGAAATTTATTCTGAATAGAATTCGAACGTATATATTATATGCGTCGTCGTTAGAATATAAATATTTATATATAATTATAAATAGAATTGAAAATGGCGCGGTAGTTCGATAATTCGATTTCAAACTTCAATTGAATGTACCGGGTGCAAAACAATCCGGATTTTAGTGAAACCAAAAATAATGGGATCCAATTGATAATATCTTTCCAGCGAATCCGAATAATCAAATTTTCATAGCGGGGATCAAAAGATATGTCCAGTTGAAAATTCTGAATAGTCGCTATGGAATTCAGGCCCTTAAAAATGGACATTTTGCAAACGACCTCGGATTTCGACGAAACCAGTTTTGTTGGGTCCGGGATGTTAAGTTATTGCTAGATTCCAAATTTCATAATTTTTCGAATCAATATGTGAGCGTGGCAAAGGAAAACGCGTTTGACAAGTTTCAGTTGATTTTAAATCGACTGGAAATTGGCCATTTTTCTAACGGTCTCAGAATTCGACGAAACTAGTTTTGTTAGGACCGTATCGTCAAAACGAGGCTAGAAAATATTTTTCTGGAATTTTTCGAGTCAGTATGTGACCCCTGTAATTTGAAATGTGCGTTTAAAATTCAATATAGTGATTTAAATGAAAATTCAAAGGAAACTGATTGTAATGATCAAATCAGCTTGCGATACATATCCCATTGTGTTCGGAATGGGGGTAAAACGCTATGGACGACAGGTGGTGGGCCTCGTTTCGAGGTCGTATGTAAAATTCAACTTTTTGAAAAATTAAATAATAAAATAATTAAAATAAATTTTAATTTCCCCCCCCCCCCCTTCATCTTCCTTTCTGCCCCCCCCCCCCGTTCGTTTTAATTTCAAACGAGAAAAGAAAAAAAAACCCTAGAGACTAATCGACACCCGACCCCCCCCCCCCTGAAGCGCCGCCGCCCATCACCGCGTACCCCCCCTCCCTCGTACGACGAACTCCCACCCAAGCCCCCCCAGATCGCACGAACTCCCACCCAAGCCCCCCCAGATCGCACGAACTCCCACCGAAGCCCCCCCTCGTCGCGACGCTGAAGCCGCCGAACCGACCCCCCCTGAAGTGCCGCCGCCGACATCTTCAACCCCCTCCCCCCTTTCTTCAAAATGCTGCAAGTGTTTTATCGTATTTTATTTTTATTTTAATTCGTTAAAAACTAATTTCGATTTTAGATAAAAAAAAACCGATTTTATAAAAAGAAAAAAACTGATTTTTTAAAAAGAAAAAAACTGATTTTATAAAAAGAAAAAAACTGATTTTATAAAAAGAAAAAAACTGATTTTATAAAAAGAAAAAAACTGATTTTTGGTTATATGAAAAACTGACTTTTGTTTAGGTTAAAACTGAGAAAGATTGGATTTTTGAACACATGAAAAGATTAGATTTTTATGTTATAAAAATATATGATTTTTATATATTGAACTTTGAAATAAAAATTCGATTTTTATATATTGAACTTTGAAATAAAAATTCGATTTTTATATATTGAACTTTGAAATAAAAATTCGATTTTTATATTGAACTTTGAAATAAAAATTCGATTTTTATATATGTAGTGGCAACGGGCAACAAAGGCGATAAAAAGGCGAGTTGGCGAAGATTTCCTGCATTAGAAGTGCCGTGGAGCTAGGATAGCTATATGTGAGAACTTCTCACCTTTCAATTTCTTTTTCTAGTTATATATATACTAGGATGCAGACGGTGCTTAGTAGCACCCGACACAATCGTCCACAGACCATGGACTTGTTTGTTTGGTTTCATAGCTAAGTTATATGATTTGGTTTGAATGTGGTTTGTGGTGTGAAAAATCGAATCGATAAATTGGTTAGGATTAGACGTGCGCCGTTATAAGGCGAAGGAGTAAGGCTAGGTTAGACTCTTACTCCAAATTTTGTGGTTTGCATAACGAATTGATTTGATTGATGTGTGAATGGCGTGGGCTTTCACTAGACCGGGGATAAGGCTAGGCCTTGTCCCGTTTCTAGTATCGTGCCGTTATGCCGCCGAAATTTTCTAAAATATGTTAGAAAATAAAAATATCATTTTATTTGTGTAAATGAATAATAGAAATTCATATGTTGGAATAAAATGTTTTATCGTCAAAAATATAATTTTTAACGTGAATATGAATATAGTGAAAGTGAATAAAATAAATATTCATTTACAAACCAGACGGTTTGTTTATGTACACCTATTTGAATGACGTTGATTGGGTCGATAAATTTTACACATCGCCCAACTGCACAAATAAAATATGTGTTTGATTGTTTGAAACCCCACACGGGTGTTAGGATGAACTTTGAAGTTTACTCATCCTGATTGATTAAATATGTCGATCGGTTGATTGACAGGCTATTTTAAGCGTTAGATATCTATATTTGATGCTTATACAGTGTAGTGCACTTTGGTTGATGACTGATTATTTTTCAATGCTATGATATACATGTGTTGTGTGAAAATCCATATAATTAACTTTATATGGTAATTGATTGGGCCTCATTCCAATTTAGAAAATAAAGAATATTATAAAATAAAAGTTCATGTGTTGACAGTACTCATCCGTTGAGATTGGTCGTGTGTTGAACGAAATATTTTAGTAATAAAATTTACATCTTTATCAATATAAAATAAAAGTTCATGTGTTGACAGTACTCATCCGTTGAGATTGGTCATGTGTTGAACGAAATATTTTAGTATTGACAACTATTGTGAAAAAGAAATATTTGAAATAAAATATTTGAAAATAGAAATTTATGAAGCCGTGTTGATTAGATTGACGCCATTTTGACGTGAACGATATTTATATCGATTTTATTCATTTTAAAATGAATATTGAAAAGTGATTTCGAAATCGAATATTTCGAAATGAATTGAATTGAAAACGATTTCGAAATGAATTGAATTGAAAACGATTTCGAAATGAATTGAATTGAAAACGATTTCGAAATGAATTGAATTGAAAACGATTTCGAAATGAATTGAATTGAAAACGATTTCGAAATGAATTGAATTGAAAACGATTTCGAAATGAATTGAATTGAAAACGGATTCAAATGGAATTGAAAGCGAATTGAAATGAATTCAAATTGAATTGAAATTCGAATTGAATAGAAATGAATTTTAAAACGAATTTATAAAGAAGAATTCAATTTTGCTTTAAATTGAAATAGAAGTTGAAATAGAATTTGAAACGAATTTTAAAACTATTTATATAATTCGTTTTGAATAGGAATCGACGAAATATATATTATATATATATTATATATATAATATAATGGCCTGAATAGAACGCGCCGCGCCGCGGCAGTTCGCGAATTTCGACCATTTATTTCAAACGGACATTACGGGAGATCCGACCATCGGATTCTCCTAAAACCGGAACCGTTGGGTTCGTATCGAAAAGAGCTTTCTAATGAACATTAGAAATTTGAAATCTAACGGTTGGATTTGGAATTATGTCCAGATCAAATTCGAAAAAGGTCGCTGTAAGTGCAGTTCGATGGCCATTGATGGAAATCGACTGTACGGGCCTTAATAAAATTATTAAAAATAGAAATAATTTATGTAAAATCATAAGAAATGATTTAGAAAGAATTGGGATGAAAAACTCCATATTTGAAAAGATAAAAATAGATTTTTATCGAAATGAACTAGTTTTGAACTAGAAATATAATTCTATTTATTTTTAAATAAATAAATTGAATTAGAAAAGGGTTTTAAAAATAACCATAATTTCCAATGATTGCATTGGAGTGGATTTGAATCGAAATTGTCTTCGGGATATTTCGATGTTGGAATTCGTGATTATGCAGATGTGGTTATGGAAATTTGAAAGATATATATATCCATATCGTTATTTCCAGCACGACATTTGTTAATCGAAGAATTTGATATTGAATATAAGCCGGGATATTTTCTATTCAGAGCCTTGTGTTTAATATCAAATGTGATTTGGGTTTGTCGTGAATGGTGTCTTCATTAACACTGTTCTTGAACCCAGTTGAGAAAAGATTAAATCTTTTTATTATAGATTTAATGAAGAGTACCAATTAAATAATATTTAATTGGAATAGAATTGATATTGATTTTTGGGTTTATCGTGAACAGTGTTTTAAACCACACTTGTTCTTTAACCCGATAATTAATGGAATGTGATTTTGGGTTTATCGTGAACCGTGTTTTAAATGACACTGATTCTTTAACCCAGTCGAAGATTAAAACTAAGTGGAGTTTTAATGAATCTTTAATTAGATTGAAATGATCGAAAATGGAGTATCACCAGTTTTACTCCAGGCGATAGTTAAATCTTTAATTAGATTTGAACGTGAAATGGTAATTGAATTTACCGATAACACCGTGGTGTTAGATATGAAGTATTACCAGTTTTACTTCATGGGATGAATAGGTTGGGATTGGGAAATTAAAACAAATGATTACTTCGGTAAGGTTCGTTAATCCCGACTAGTTGAATCGAAATTCAAAAGAAGATTAAAGAATAAATTCAAGGAATTTATCTTGGATAAAATTAATGGGAACCTTTCCCTTTGAATGTGAAATTTAGAAACTAACTGTCGGTTAGCTAAGCAGAATGGTTTTCTGGATATTGATCTGATGTTGGTTTCGGCCTTCGGGGTTAATATTTGGGGAATTATTCTCTTGATTAATTTACGGTTAGTGACTAATGAATCGGAATGAGGCGTATGTTGTGTTTGTGTAACACTTATTTAAAATATACGCGAGTTATTCAGAAAGACCGGGTTTATCCCATTCTGAATAACTGATACGACGATAAGTCGAAGATGAAGACGATGGTCGAAGACCGGAGGTCTTCACGTCGTTTGGGTGATAACTGATGATCTTGATTGGGCTGTACACCCAAGAAGATGGAAACAGTTGGTGATCGTCCAGACGTACTTGGAGATCGATGGATATGCGGGGTACTAGGTGCCTCCGGTTTCGTTCAGACCCAGAACGGACTTGTAAATGGACTGTGTGTCTGACATTGGGATTTAGTCTGTGTGATTGATTTCTATTAAATATATATCTGTTTGGCGGCGGAGAATTTATTCTCTTGCTTAACGCCCTTCTCTGAGACGTACGAGCTCAGGGGTTATATATTGATGGATATCAAACGCATGGAGTGAATTGCCTGTGTGGCATGCCTAAGTGGCAATTGATCGAGGCTTCTGTTGAAAAGCAAAGTCTTGTGGTGATGATCAAAGCAAGGCCTTTGTGGCGTAGCTTTGTGTAACGTTTACTTCGCGAGTTTCACACCCGGTATGAACCAAAAATGGGAGACGGACCTCAGGGAGGACTTGCGTTTCTTTCTAGTTAGAAGTGGCGTCAGTGGTTTTACACGCCCTGATGAGTTTGACTTATGTGGTTGTTGCTGTTGCGAGGCGCCTCGGTTATATCGGTTTCGGCCGATGCTTCTGGTCGGCAGACGGACCAGACTTACACCCCATAGGGTGGGGAAACGTAGTGTTCAGGCATAATAATCCACATCGGTGGACCGGCCCTGACGATCTAAAGGCTTGCCTGCGCGCTTGCCTGTGGCTCGGGCTAGAGAGTCACGAATCGGTTGAGGACTATCTTTTGCCTCGGTTCATAGATGGAAATCCAATTTCCATATGCGACATTTGCGGTTTTAATTGTAGAACTAGTATGGCGACATGATATATGGTACCCATGCCGCCTATGATTGATACTTATGATTTGAAGTTGTTTTATACACTATGCACTTATTATAGTATCAAATCATTTGTTTTAAAACGTATCAAGCATTCTTTGGCTGTTATAAGGGAAAACCCTATCCCCCGGCTTGCGTTGCATTGTGTGATAGGACCTGGGTCTTATAACAGCTTCATCTTTCTTTATTTAGCATTGCGCTGTTTGTTTTATGCACTGGTATTCTTGGGAGGAAACCCGTTCCGTGTTATACGGCGTGGTCCCTTGATTTACCTAATGATTTAAAATAAAGATTAATAACTGTTTTAGTTCTCACACCAGTCACATGACTGACCTGGAGTTTATTGTTTTAACCTAAACTCTGGGTGCCCCTATTTTGACACGGGCAGCTAGTAGTTTTGGTTTTGCAGATTTATATTCACAGGATCCTGGTTTACAGCTGGAACGATATCCGGAAAGCTTTGTATCCGTATATCTCCTTCTAGTTGTGTATTGTATTATTTTCCGCTGCTATGTATTTAAATGTAATTTAAATCTCTGATATTTCTGTGTAGTATTCTTTTATACTCTGTATATTCTTGTAATCTGATGCATTGTTGTAATATACAATGAAATGTTCTTTTATATGCGTTCTGTTGTGGCTTGTTCTCGAACTATCCGACGCTTTCCTTTAAGGGGAAGTTACGGGTCTTTACAATTGCAATTGTGAACTTGAGTGAGAATCATTGCTGTATTTGTATCCAGATCATCAATTAAAAGAAAACAAAGTGGACGTAGGCTCTTTAACGCCGAACCACTATAAATCGTGTGTTCTTTGTTGCTTTTTGATTCTATTTCATTAAATTCATAGCTCATTTGGGTGTTAGAACCAATTTTTGTCTAACAATTAATAATTAAATTAATTAATTATTAAATCACTAAGAAATATGGGATATTACAATCCTTCCTCGTTAAAAGAATTTCGTCCCCTAAATTAGTAAGGTCGGAAAAATGCTACGAACCTTGTTAACTAGGTAAAAATATTTTGTTTTACTTAATAAGTTCAGGTTCAACTAAACCAATTAATTTCAATTAAAATATTAATTCATTACTAACAAAAAATTTCAAAAGTTCTGAATTGTTTCTAACACTCTAAATTTTCAAAAAAAAAAATGCTAACTTCTTCTTTGCACGGCTTAGTCGATACAACTACAACTCGCCTCTCCAGGCCTTCCCCAATCCAAAAGAAAATCAAACAGCCAAATGGCTTGCCAAAATAGATCATAAATCTCATATCCAAATAAAATATAAACTTGTACCTTTTTGTTGGGCATCCAACTCTATCTCTTCAGTTTGCTATCACTTCAGCATATACAAATGCCATCCCAATTGATCTCCAATCCATTTATCATCGAATCCAATCATTCTGCAATACCCAAGCCGAATTCATCTCAAACTCAAATTCCAGTCTCCATTTCAATTTCTTACTCAATAGTCCAACCCCATTCCAGATTATCTCCAATCCAATCTCATTTAAGTTAGAATAAATTAAATTCTAATTTATTCACTTTTACCATTTCAATCTATTAACATCATAAGTTAAATTTAATTTCAGAATTAAAATTCCTGGGTTTTATTTCAATTTAGTTTGAAATCATATAAAATTTACATATAATAATAGCAATTCAACACATTTGAATTTTCGACAACTTATTTTTCAAAATAATTTAAAACAAAATCTTCGGTAGTAATCTGTCACTTAGAAACTCGAAAATAAATGCTGATGATGCTGCAATCATCATTAGAATTATTTTCTAGCCACCAAAGTGAGTTCAATAGTATATCACTTTCAAAACTAATTTTCAAACACTTCTATTTTGAAATTACTTAAAAATATTCTTAAAAATGATTGGAAAACATTTCCAAATTCACACAGGATCTTAAAAATTCCATATATTTAACTCAAAATCTTTTTGCAAATAATTTTCCAATTTTCCAGAGTTTCTATTTCAGTTCTGGTTTAAATTCAGATTTAATCCATCATTTTTTATATATTATACTTATACAAATTCTAATTGGTTATTTATAAACATATCAGTTATAAACTTATTTGATTATAATAGCAACCAATACATCAAATATTTATTGTAATAATTCCAAGAAACATACTTCTTTATATCAAAATATATCTTGGGTAAAATTATTTCATTTACCCTCTTTTCAAAACATACTGTGTCGGTTCATTGTATTCGAGTGTTTAGAAACACGTATCTACATTATGGTGTACCATCGTCGACCAGAATTCATAAGCCAATCAACCAATAAATCTCCATAATATGAAATCACTTTTATATAATCTACAAATACGTTCACTCATATATACCCAAACTCAATCTAGGGTATTACTAACCCTATCTCTACTAAGTCACACCACAGAGCAAAGGTAATCACTCAACCTTCAATTCTGATACCACTATAGCGACCTAAGGATTTTCGACCATGAAAATCAACATAAATACCATGTTAGCTATTCAAGTATCGAAAACACTGGATCATCTATATAAAGAAGTTAGAGGGCGAGAAACAGAAAGAAAGAATGTTAGGATATAAGAAGAAGAACCAATATAACAACATCAGAGAAAACACAAATCCCACAGCGGAACGAATAAAAAATATATATAACAAAACTTTTGAAGTACAAACTTCTAACTGTATATACATGCCATTTCAAAGTACAACTCATAACATCACAACGGAAATATACTCTGTATATAACTAGTGTTGAAGCCTCCTGCTTTAAGGTTTTCCAGGTTTACCTGTAAAATCCCGACTACTTGACTTCCCATAAAAATTTGGGCACCCAAGAGTTTAGGGTAAAACAAAACAAAATAAACACTTGGTTTGTCAAAGGACCGGCGTGAGTAAACTCCAACCATTTGGTTGAACTTTTAAAAATCTTTTTCAAAAGAAATGATAATTGTAAGACCGATCCACACATAAACACGGATGGTTTTTACCTTATGATAACCCAAATTTTTTTAAAAATCAATACTTTTTTGATAATATAATAATGTCTAAATCAAGTAAATGGCAATCTAGCAGAACACTTGCATCTCATGTTCCACATATATAATAAGCAATCAAAACCACAGGCTCTTATTGGAGAATGGATTTCCCACTATGACAAGGTTTGGAACCCCCTTACGATCAGTGTACTCTAGAGGGGATACACTGGAGTTCAACAAGAATATCTTGTAACTTAGCCACACATGACCGACCATTAATTTTGCACGAATGTTCCGAATATATTGTATAACGACACAGATTTCGCCCGGACCTAATCGATCGCTAAATCGACCAAGACCGTTCGAATCCCACATACGCTAACTTTGGGTATACAACACATCAGAACAAATAACAGAAGACTTTTATAAACATTATAATAATGTTACATCAGAGTACAAAATATCAGAGTACATCGAAAAATAATAGTACAGTGGAAAATAAGTTTACAATAAACTTAACACAATGCAGCAGAACAATTAAATTAACACAGCGGAAGACTATCATTGCCTTGGACACAACTTTAAGCTTCGATCTAGAATCCTGCTCAATATATCTGCAAAATAAGCTACTTGACTGCCCGTGTGGAAAATATGGGCACTCGAGTTTGCAAGTGAAACAAACTACGAGTCAGTCATGGGACTGGTATGAGAAATCTTACTTAACCTATTTAATAATAAGGCTAATCACAGGACCACGCTGTTAACGCGGAACGGGTTTACTCCATTGGATTGCCAGTGCATAAGTAAAGTAAGTCGTTAAACAATGCAATGCTTTTTAGAAAAACGAAACCATTATAAGACTCAAGTCCCATCGCACAATGCAACGCAAACTAAAGGATAGAGTTTTACCTTATAATGGTCAAAAATGCTAGATACGATAAAACGGATTTGATATTATTATTAGTGTCTAATCAGTTTTAAAATACTTTCAAAGTAAATGTATCAATCCTAGATGGCATAGTACTCCATCCTACTATGTTGCAATATATGGGTTTACAATCAAAACCGTAATGTAGTATTGGAAATTGGGTTTCCATCATGAGTCAAGGCTAGGGATGATCTCCTTACCGATTCGAGACACTCTAGCAAATATCTCAGGATCCCCCGCAGTGAACCCTTGGATCTTGCAGGGTCGGTCCACAAATATACCTTAGTGAATTAATTATGCCTGAACACACGTTTCCCGGTCCTATTGGACCGATAATTTAGTCACTATCGACCAATAAATCCGAGGTACCTCATAATCCATCAACCACATAAGTAAAATGCTAGGGCTTGCAAAACCCTGATACCATTTCTAGCTAAAAAGAAAAGTGAGCACTCCCTGCGTTCCCTTATCCCATTTTAAACTCCTAGCTATACGCAAATCAATACCTAAATGGGATGTGATTTGATCATCAACCACGAAGTTCTGCTTTTCAACAAAAGATTCGATCATTTGCATCTTGGCATGCCACATTGACAATTCATGCCATGCGATCAATAACTATCAATATATAACCTCTGAGCTCATGCGTCTCAGAGAAGGGTGTTAAGAAAGAGAATAAATTCTCCACCACTAAACAGATATATATTAAATAGGAATCAATTCACATAGAATGAAATTCAACGTCAAACACACATCCATTTACAAGTCCGTTCTGGTTCTGAACGAAACCGGAGACACCTTATTCTTTGTCCCGTATGTCCAATACTGTGACAACAAGGAATTTCGCTCGATCTGAATCAGTCGCTAAACCGATCTAGACCTTTCGAAACGCCTGATTGTTTTGAGAACACGACAAAATAGAACGCAAACAGAAGAACATTTCATTGTATATTACAATAATTCCATCAGAATACAAGAATATACAGAGTATGAATTAATATTACACAGAAAAATATCAGAGATTTAAATTACATTTAAATACACCGCAGCGGAAAAACAATACAAAGCACAACTGAAAGTAATACACGGATACAGAGCTTTCCGAGCATAGTTACAGCTGTAAATCAGGATCCTGTGAATATAAATCTGCAAAACCAAAACTACTAGCTGCCCGTGTGGAAAATAGGGGCACCCAAAGTTTAGGTTAAAACAATAAACTCCAGGTCAGTCATGTGACTGGTGTGAGAACTAAAACAGTTATTAATCTTTGTTTTTAAAGTTAGGTAAATCAAGGGGCCACGCCGTATAACACGGAACGGGTTTCCTCCTAAGAATACCAGTGCAGAAAACAAACAGCGCAATGCTAAATAAAGAACAATGAAGCTATTATAAGACCCAGGTCCCATCACACAATGCAACGCAAGCCGGAGGATAGGGTTTTCCCTTATAATAGCCAAATATGCTTGATACGAGAAATTTCATCTTATATTATCACTATAAGTGAAGAAAACAACTTCAAATATAAATATATCAATCATAGACGGCATGGGTACCATATATCATGTCGCCAATACTAGGCTCTACAATCAAAACCGCAAAATGTCATATTTGGAAATTGGATTTCCATCATGGTGGCTCTTGATTCAAAAGATCGATCCCGTAGTGCCATCTCAACGGCTTACGTCTCGGCTAGAGAAAACACCATAATGCACATCCGCACTTTCGGGAAATCGAGTATCACTGCGGCTTACGTCCCGGCGAGAGAAAACACCGCTTACCCTATCCCTCTGAGCACTAAGCTCAATCTCGGTCGACCGAATCCACGACACCACGAAGGTGCCCATCCACGAAAAAGCATACTGATCAAACCATCAGTTTACCACCATACCGGGTGTGAGGCTCGCGAATCAACGCTATACACAAAGCCGTGCTATATTAAAGCTGTGCTTTGATCATCATCCACCAAACTTTGCTTTTTAACAAAAGTCTGGATCATTGCATCTCAGCATGCCACACTATCAATCCATATCGTACCACTGATTTCTGCCAATATATAACCTCTAAGCTCGTATGTCTCAGAGAAGGGCGTTAAGCAGGAGAATAAATTCTCCGCCGCGAAACAGATATATTTTTAGCAGGGATCAACGAATACAATATAAAGGAATACAATGTCAGACACACCATCCATTTACAAGTCTGTTCTGGGTCTGAACGAAACCGGAGGCACTTTCCTCGCATATCCGTCAACCTCCAAGCACGTCCGGACGGCTACCACTTTAGCCCCCTTCAAGGTAGCTACTCCCATCGTGAGCGTCAGTAGCACCCATCCATTCGATGTGAAGATCGTCGGTCTTGCACCGCCTTCAATCTCTTCGACTTATCATCGAATCGGTTATTCAGAATGGGTATAGACCCGGCCTTTCTGAATAACCCACGTATATGATAAACAATTGTTATACAAACACAACATACGCCTCATTCCAATTCAGATATTCACACTCCTAGGGAAAGGTTCCCATTAATTTTATCAAAGATAAATTCTTTTAAATTTATTTTTTAATCTTCCTTTGGATATCATTTCAAACCATATTATGGTTTTCCAAACTAGTCGGGATTAGCGAACCACACCGAAGTAATTATTTATTTTATTTCCCAATCCCAACCTATTTATCCCATGGAGCGAAACTGTTATTACCCCATAACTAACACCACGGTGTTATCGGTAAATTTAATTACCATTTCACGTTCAAATCTAATTAAAGATTTAACTATCGCTTTGGAGCAAAACTGGTAATACTCCATTCTCGCTCAATTTCTAAATTTGATAATTCAGATTATCAATTCACATTTCAATTTAATTGCAGATTCATTAAAACTCCTTTTACTGGGTTAAAGAACTAGGTGTTATTTAAAACACAGTTCACGACAAACCCAAAACACATTCTATTCATTATCGGGTTAAAGAACTAGTGTTATTTAAAACACCGTTCACAATAAACCCATTACAAATCCAATCAAATATATTAGAAATTCCGATTATTTAAAACCCCTTTTTTAAATCTAATTTATTTATTTAAAAATAATTGGGTTTTAAATTTAGTTCAAAACTAGTTCATTTCGATAAAAATCTATTTTTATCTTTTCAAATATGGAGTTTTTCACCCCCATTTTTCCCAAATCATTTCTTATGATTTTACACAAATTATTACTATTTTTAATAATTTTATTAATGCCCGTACAATCGATTTCCAACAATGGCCATCGAACTGCACTTACAACGACCTTTTTCAAATTTGATTTGGACGTAACTCCAAATCCAACCGTTAGATTTCAAATTTCTAATATTCTTTAGAAAGCTCTTTTCGATACGAACCCAACGGTTCTGGTTTTAGGAGAATCCGACGGTCGGATCTCCCGTAATATCCGTTTGAAATAAATGGTCGAAATTCACGAACTGCCGCGGCGCGGCGCGTTCTATTCAGGCCATTATATTATGTATATAATATATACTTCGTCGATTTCTATTTAAAACGAATTATATAAATAGTTTTGAATTCGTTTCAAAAACAATTTCAACCTATATTTCAAATTCAAATCAAAATTGAATTTTCTATTATAAATTCTTCTTACTTTCATTTCTATTTGATTTCAATTTAAATCGATTTTAATTCGATTCGAATTCATTTCGTTTTCTATTCAATTCAAATTCAAATTGGTTTTCTATTCAAATCAAATTTGTTTTCTATTCAATTCATTTCGAAATCGTTTTCAATTCAATTCATTTCGAAATCGTTTTCAATTCAATTCATTTTGAAATCGTTTTCAATTCAATTCATTTCGAAATCGTTTTCAATTCAATTCATTTCGAAATCGTTTTCAATTCAATTCATTTTGAAATGAATAAAATTGATATAAATATCATTCACGTCAAAATGGCGTCAATCTAATCAACACGGCTTCATATATTTCTATTTCCAAATATTCTATTTCAAATATTTCCTATTATCAAAATATTTGTTATCATCAAAATATTTCGTTCAACACATGACTAATCTCAACGGATGAGTACAGTCAACACATGAACCTTTGTTTTATCTTATCCTTTATTTTCTAAATTGAAATGAGGCCCAATCAATCACCATATAATGTTAATTATATGGATTTTCATACATCACACGTATATAATAGCTTTGAGAAATAATCAACCATCAACCAAAGTGCACTACACTGTATAAGCATCAAATATAGATATCTAACGCCTATAACAGCCTGTCAATCAATCGATCAACATATTTAATCAATCAGGATGAGTGGACTTCAAATTTCATCCCAACACCCGTGTGGGGTTTCAAACAATCAATCACAGATTTTATTTGTGCAGTTGGGCGATGTGTAAAATTTATCGTCCCAATCAATGTCCTTCAAATAGGTGTACATAAACAAACCGTCCGGTTTGTAAATGAATATTTTATTTTATTC
The DNA here is from genome assembly GCA_030737875.1 of Allium sativum. Classification (NCBI taxonomy): domain Eukaryota; kingdom Viridiplantae; phylum Streptophyta; class Magnoliopsida; order Asparagales; family Amaryllidaceae; genus Allium; species Allium sativum. The sequence goes on from CM060912.1 coordinate 160,585,353, forward strand.
ACTTCTACGTTAAAAATTATATTTTTAACGATAAAATATTTTATTTCAACACATGAATTTCTATTCATTTCATTTACACAATAAAAATGATATTTTTATTTTTCTAACTTATTTTAGAAAATTTCGGTGGCATAACGGCACGATACTAGAAACGGGACAAGGCCTAGCCTTATCCCCGGTCTAGTGAAGGCCCACGCCATTCACACATCAATCAAATCAATTTCATTTCACCAAACAATTCAATTCAAACCAAATAATCTAACCAACTACACAACCAAACAATTAAACAAACAAGTCATCCATGGTCTGTAGATGACGGGTGTCGGGTGCTACTAAACACCGTCTGCATCCTAGTATATATATATATATAACTAGAAAAGAAATTGAAGAGTGAGAAGTTCTCACCGATAGCTATCCGACCATCTCGACTCTTCTTTTGCAGAAGTCTTCGTCGTCCTCGCCTTTTTGTCATCTTTGTTGCCCGTATTCTCTACATATGTTAAAATCGAATTTTTACTTCGCTATTCAATATATAAAAATCGAATTTTTACTTTGCTATTCAATATATAAAAATCGAATTTTTACTTTGCTATTCAATATATAAAAATCGAATTTTTACTTTGCTATTCAATATATAAAAATCGAATTTTATATTGTTGTTATCTATATAAAAAAATCACATTTTTATATTCGCTTCTTCATTATAAAAATCAAATTTTTATCTTCATTACCTTATAAAAATCATGTTTTTCTCTCGCCATTCTCTATATAAAGATTTCACCCTTTCAAATATAATAAAAATCAGATTTTTATTTCGCTACATATATAAAAATCATATTTTTATATTTCTAACCTCATGATAAAAATCTTATTTTTAATCGCTATTCAAACAAATAAAAATCATATTTTTATTTCGATGTTTATATTATAAAGATCATATTTTTTTCGACTCTACTTTGAATATAAAGATTATATTTTCAAACCAAAGATGTTTATATTTTCAAACCAAAGATGTTTATATTTTCATAATCAAAGTAAGTTTATATTTTCATAATCAAAGTAAGTTTATATTTTTGTTATCAAAGTAAGTTTATATTTTCATAATCAAAGTATGTTTATATTTTTATTATCAAAGTAAGTTTATATTTTTATAATCAAAGTAAGTTTATATTTTTATTTAAAAACAACACCATTCATATTTTTTTAAAACCATGTCATTTTTATATTTTTAACACAAGGGTATTTTATCTTTTTTTAATAAAAACAATGTTCTTTTTATTTTTATAGAAACAATGTTCATTTATATTTATAAAAACAATGTATAAACATTTAGATAATTTAAATACATCATTATCTACTTAACACTTTAAATAATTTAAACAAATAAATAAAAAAAAAGTCAAAACCTTTCCTTGCCGTCCTCTTATCTCGTCACCTCCAGGTTTCACAAACCCATCCGTCGATCCCCTCTTCCACAACCGCACGCTCCACGAGACAGTTGACCATCGATCAGGATGTGCCACTCGACGTCCCGCCCCAACGCCTACCTCCTTCGTCCATGATGGTGCACTCGGACCCCCCACAGCGGCGGCAAACGCCTTCGAACGGCAACCGGTTGAGCTCGAAAATGGAGCTGCTTGCTCCACCATTCCATATCATGCCCGTATCAATCAAAAGCCCTCCATTAGATGTGTAATTTCGCTTTTGTTTCCCCTTTTTATTCGTAGTGGATTGGTCGTATTTTGAGGACAAAATCTGGAGCGGTTCAGCCCTTGAACAAAAAGCAACGACGGCTGAACGAGGATTGGGAATTAGGGTTTTCATAGGGTATATTTATATTAATATACAATATTATTTAATTCCATTTATTTCTTAAAAGTCAAATCCCGCGGACGAACTCCAAACTGAATGCAACAAATGTCGCCCCTAGCTAAATACCCCTATTACGAACACAATGGGATATGTATCGTTGGCTGATTCGAACGTTTCGATCTATTTTCGTCAAAATCGACATATAACTCTATATATTGAATTTGAATGCACATTTCAATTTATTGGGGCAACATATGAACTATAAAAATTCCCGAAAAATATTTTCTAGCTTCGTATTGACGATACGGTCCTAACAAAACTAATTTCGTCGAATTCTGAGACCGTTTGAAAAGTGGCCATTTTCCAGTCGATTAAAATCAACTAAAACTGGTCAAACGCGTTTTCCTTTGCCACGCTCACATATTGAATCGAAAAATTATGAAATTTGAAACCTAGCAATAACTTGACACTGCGGATCCAACAAAAGTGGTTTCGTCAAAATCCGAGGTCATTTGCAAAATTCCCATTTTTAAGGGCCTGAATTCCATAGCGACTATTCAGAATTTTCAACTGGACATATCTTTTTATCCCCGCTATGAAATTTTGATTTTTCGGATTCGTTGGGAAGATATTCTCAATTAGATCCTAATGTTTTCAGTTTCGCTAAAATCCGGATTGTTTTGCACCCGGTACATTCAATTGAAGTTTGAAATCGAATTATCGAACTACCGCGCCATTTTCAATTCTATTTATATTTATATATAATTATTTATATTCTAACGACGGCGTATATAATATATACGTTCGAATTCTATTCACAATAAATTTCTCGTCGATATTATTTAAAATAATTCATTCTTAAATATTCAAAATTCGCTAAAATTGCCAAAATAAAAATTTAAACTGGCCCACATTTTACGGGTTGTTACAATCTCCCCCACTTAAAACTTTTCGGCCCCGAAAAGGAACAAAGTCGAAAGTGGTTTGATTAATCAACTCTACGTTCGATCTGGCTTCCATTCTCTAACTTTTCAGTTTCTGAGAATTTTCAAAAATTTCAAAAATTTGGCTAACACCCTAAATTTTCGAAAAATTTCGCCATAACCTCCCCTGCACCGGGAGCCACGGGAAAATCCCGAAATTGCCATATAGGCCTTCTGATCTCAAAAAGAAAAAGAAAAAGCCAAGCGGCTAGCCAATAGGCTCATAAAATCATCATCACCCAAACAAAACAGGAAATTATATAGTAAACATGTACCTATTTGTTGGGCAAACAAATTTTATTCTCTGCTCTAGCCTCCTTGCTATGACCTGTTCAATGTAAGTATATGTATATGCAAGCAAATGCGACCAATTTTCCAATATAATTCAATATTTGGTTCAATTAGGCATAATGGTTCAAAATTATCAAACAAATAAACAAACAACGCAATCATCAATCAATTAGTGAATTAGAGTTTCAAATTCATAAATTGATATATATATATATACAAAAATCATGTTTGTGATGCCAATTCACAACAATGTGTTCTAGCTATATTAATTTTGGTTCTCACACCAGTCTAATGGAAATATATAGTAATCACACCTTCGAAACACGAACATAAATATTGATGATGCCATGGTCATTATCAACATCATCTCCGGGCGACTAGAGTGTGATTCTATATCTACCCAGTATATCAAAACTTCGAATATACGTTCATGACGCGTATATACAAAACCTTTATATATTGGATTGTCCATATTCAATATAAATAAATATTCAAATACGTATAATATGGTTTAAATTTTCAAAACAAAATTGTTTTCATTTGAAAAATATACTCTTCACACTCGTTCTAGGATACTACTGATCCTATCTTTAACGAGTCATTCTAATTGGATATTACTAATCCAATATCTGATGAATTCTTTCGTATGGTTCTAATGTGTCTTGTTCTCGAGCTCTGTAAACCAAAGCTCCGATACCGACTGTGACAACAAGGAATTTCGCTCGATCTGAATCAGTCGCTAAACCGATCTAGACCTTTCGAAACGCCTGATTGTTTTGAGAACACGACAAAATAGAACGCAAACAGAAGAACATTTCATTGTATATTACAACAATTCCATCATAATACAAGAATATACAGAGTATGAATTAATATTACACAGAAAAATATCAGAGATTTAAATTACATTTAAATACATCGCAGCGGAAAAACAATACAAAGCACAACTGAAAGTAATACACGGATACAGAGCTTTCCGAGCATCGTTCCAGCTGTAAATCAGGATCCTGTGAATATAAATCTGCAAAACCAAAACTACTAGCTGCCCGTGTGGAAAATAGGGGCACCCAGAGTTTAGGTTAAAACAATAAACTCCTGGTCAGTCATGTGACTGGTGTGAGAACTAAAACAGTTATTAATCTTTGTTTTTAAAGTTAGGTAAATCAAGGGGCCACGCCGTATAACACGGAACGGGTTTCCTCCCAAGAATACCAGTGCAGAAAACAAACAGCGCAATGCTAAATAAAGAACAATGAAGCTATTATAAGACCCAGGTCCCATCACACAATGCAACGCAAGCCGGAGGATAGGGTTTTCCCTTATAATAGCCAAATATGCTTAATACGCGAAATTTCATCTTATATTATCACTATAAGTGAAGAAAACAACTTCAAATATATATATATCAATCATAGACGACATGGGTACCATATATCATGTCGCCAATACTAGGCTCTACAATTAAAACCGCAAAATGTCATATTTGGAAATTGGATTTCCATCATGGTGGCTCCTGATTCGAAAGATCGATCGCGTAGTGCCATCTCAACGGCTTACGTCTCGGCTAGAGAAAACACCGTAATGCACATCCGCACTTTCGGGAAATCGAGTATCACTGCGGCTTACGTCCCGGCGAGAGAAAACACCGCTTACCCTATCCCTCTGAGCATTAAGCTCAATCTCGGTCGACCGAATCCATGACACCACGAAGGTGCCCATCCATGAAAAAGCATACTGATCAAACCATCAGTTTACCACCATACCGTGGTGTGAGGCTCGCGAATCAACGCTATACACAAAGCCGTGCTATATTAAAGCTGCGCTTTGATCATCATCCACCAAACTTTGCTTTTCAACAAAAGTCTGGATCACTGCATCTCAGCATGCCACACTATCAATCCATATCGTACCACTGATTTCTGCCAATATATAACCTCTAAGCTCGTATGTCTCAGAGAAGGGCGTTAAGCAAGAGAATAAATTCTCCGCCGCCAAACAGATATATATTTAGCAGGGATCAACGAATACAATATAAAGGAATACAATGTCAGACACACCATCCATTTACAAGTCTGTTCTGGGTCTGAACGAAACCGGAGGCACTTTCCTCGCATATCCGTCGACCTCCAAGCACGTCCGGACGGCTACCACTTTAGCCCCCTTCAAGGTAGCTACTCCCATCGTGAGCGTCAGTAGCACCCATCCATTCGATGTGAAGATCGTCGGTCTTGCACCGTCTTCAATCTCTTCGACTTATCGTTGAATCGGTTATTCAGAATGGGTATAGACCCGGCCTTTCTGAATAACCCACGCATATGATAAACAATTGTTATACAAACACAACATACGCCTCATTCCAATTCAGATATTCACACTCCTAGGGAAAGGTTCCCATTAATTTTATCAAAGATAAATTCTTTTAAATTTATTTTTTAATCTTCCTTTGGATATCATTTCAAACCATATTATGGTTTTCCAAACTAGTCGGGATTAGCGAACCACACCGAAGTAATTATTTATTTTATTTCCCAATCCCAACCTATTTATCCCATGGAGCGAAACTGTTATTACCCCGATAACTAACACCACGGTGTTATCGGTAAATTTAATTACCATTTCACGTTCAAATCTAATTAAAGATTTAACTATCGCTTTGGAGCAAAACTGGTAATACTCCATTCTCGCTCAATTTCTAAATTTGATAATTCAGATTGTCAATTCACATTTCAATTTAATTGCAGATTCATTAAAACTCCTTTTACTGGGTTAAAGAACTAGGTGTTATTTAAAACACAGTTCACGACAAACCCAAATCACATTCTATTCATTATCGGGTTAAAGAACTAGTGTTATTTAAAACACCGTTCATGATAAACCCATTTCAAATCCAATCAAATATATTAGAAATTCCGATTATTTAAAACCCCTTTTTTAAATCTAATTTATTTATTTAAAAATAATTGGGTTTTAAATTTAGTTCAAAACTAGTTCATTTCGATAAAAATTTATTTTTATCTTTTCAAATATGGAGTTTTTCACCCCCATTTTTCCCAAATCATTTCTTATGATTTTACACTAATTATTACTATTTTTAATAATTTTATTAAGGCCCGTACAATCGATTTCCAACAATGGCCATCGAACTGCACTTACAGCGACCTTTTTCAAATTTGATTTGGACGTAACTCCAAATCCAACCGTTAGATTTCAAATTTCTAATATTCGTTAGAAAGCTCTTTTCGATACGAACCCAATGATTCCGGTTTTAGGAGAATCCGACGGTCGGATCTCCCGTAATATCCGTTTGAAATAAATGGTCGAAATTCACGAACCGCCGCGACGCGGCGCGTTCTATTCAGGCCATTATATTATATATATAATATATATAATATATACTTCTTCGATTTCTATTTAAAACGAATTATATAAATAGTTTTGAATTCGTTTCAAAAACAATTTCAACCTATATTTCAAATTCAAATCAAAATTGAATTTTCTATTATAAATTCTTCTTACTTTCATTTCTATTTGATTTCAATTTAAATCGATTTTAATTCGATTCGAATTCATTTCGTTTTCTATTCAATTCAAATTCAAATTGGTTTTCTATTCAAATCAAATTTGTTTTCTATTCAATTCATTTCGAAATCGTTTTCAATTCAATTCATTTCGAAATCGTTTTCAATTCAATTCATTTCGAAATCGTTTTCAATTCAATTCATTTCGAAATCGTTTTCAATTCAATTCATTTCGAAATCGTTTTCAATTCAATTCATTTCGAAATCGTTTTCAATTCAATTCATTTCGAAATGAATAAAATTGATATAAATATCATTCACGTCAAAATGGCGTCAATCTAATCAACACGGCTTCATATATTTCTATTTCCAAATATTCTATATCAAATATTTCCTATTATCAAAATATTTGTTATCATCAAAATATTTCGTTCAACACATGACTAATCTCAACGGATGAGTACAGTCAACACATGAACCTTTGTTTTATCTTATCCTTTATTTTCTAAATTGAAATGAGGCCCAATCAATCACCATATAATGTTAATTATATGGATTTTCATACATCACACGTATATAATAGCTTTGAGAAATAATCAACCATCAACCAAAGTGCACTACACTGTATAAGCATCAAATATAGATATCTAACGCTTATAACAGCCTGTCAATCAATCGATCGACATATTTAATCAATCAGGATGAGTGAACTTCAAATTTCATCCCAACACCCGTGTGGGGTTTCAAACAATCAAACCCAGATTTTATTTGTGCAGTTGGGCGATGTGTAAAATTTATCGTCCCAATCAATGTCCTTCAAATAGGTGTACATAAACAAACCGTCCGGTTTGTAAATGAATATTTTATTTTATTCACTTCTACGTTAAAAAATATATTTTTAACGATAAAATATTTTATTTCAACACATGAATTTCTATTCATTTCATTTACACAATAAAAATGGTATTTTTATTTTTCTAACATATTTTAAAAATTTCGGCGGCATAACGGCACGATACTAGAAACGGGACAAGGCCTAGCCTTATCCCCGGTCTAGTGAAGGCCCACGCCATTCACACATCAATCAAATCAATTTCATTTCACCAAACAATTCAATTCAAACCAAATAATCTAACCAACTACACAACCAAACAATTAAACAAACAAGTCATCCATGGTCTGTGGATGACGGGTGTCGGGTGCTACTAAACACCGTCTGCATCCTAGTATATATATATATAACTAGAAAAGAAATTGAAGAGTGAGAAGTTCTCACCGATAGCTATCCGACCATCTCGACTCTTCTTTTGCAGAAGTCTTCGTCGTCCTCGCCTTTTTGTCATCTTTGTTGCCCGTATTCTCTACATATGTTAAAATCGAATTTTTACTTCGCTATTCAATATATAAAAATCGAATTTTTACTTTGCTATTCAATATATAAAAATCGAATTTTTACTTTGCTATTCAATATATAAAAATCGAATTTTTACTTTGCTATTCAATATATAAAAATCGAATTTTATATTGTTGTTATCTATATAAAAAAAAATCACATTTTTATATTCGCTTCTTCATTATAAAAATCAAATTTTTATCTTCATTACCTTATAAAAATCATGTTTTTCTCTCGCCATTCTCTATATAAAGATTTCACCCTTTCAAATATAATAAAAATCAGATTTTTATTTCGCTACATATATAAAAATCATATTTTTATATTTCTAACCTCATGATAAAAATCTTATTTTTAATCGTTATTCAGACAAATAAAAATCATATTTTTATTTCGATGTTTATATTATAAAGATCATATTTTTTTCGACTCTACTTTGAATATAAAGATTATATTTTCAAACCAAAGATGTTTATATTTTCAAACCAAAGATGTTTATATTTTCATAATCAAAGTAAGTTTATATTTTCATAATCAAAGTAAGTTTATATTTTTATTATCAAAGTAAGTTTATATTTTCATAATCAAAGTAAGTTTATATTTTTATTATCAAAGTAAGTTTATATTTTTATAATCAAAGTAAGTTTATATTTTTATTTAAAAACAACACCACTCATATTTTTTTAAAACCATGTCATTTTTATATTTTTAACACAAGGGTATTTTATCTTTTTTTAATAAAAACAATGTTCTTTTTATTTTTATAGAAACAATGTTCATTTGTATTTATAAAAACAATGTATAAACATTTAGATAATTTAAATACATCATTATCTACTTAACACTTTAAATAATTTAAACAAATAAATAAAAAAAAGTCAAAACCTTTCCTTGCCGTCCTCTTATCTCGTCAGCTCCAGGTTTCACAAACCCATCCGTCGATCCCCTCTTCCACAACCGCACGCTCCACGAGACAGTTGACCATCGATCAGGATGTGCCACTCGACGTCCCGCCCCAACGCCTACCTCCTTCGTCCACGATGGTGCATTCGGACCCCCCACAGCGGCGGCAAACGCCTTCGAACGGCAACCGGTTGAGCTCGAAAATGGAGCTGCTTGCTCCACCATTCCATATCATGCCTGTATCAATCAAAAGCCCTCCCTTAGATGTGTAATTTCGCTTTTGTTTCCCCTTTTAATTCGTAGTGGATTGGTCGTATTTTGAGGACAAAATCTAGAGCGGTTCAGCCCTTGAACAAAAAGCAACGGCGGCTGAACGAGGATTGGGAATTAGGGTTTTCATAGGGTATATTTATATTAATATATAATATTATTTAATTCCATTTATTTCTTAAAAGTCAAATCCCGCGGACGAACTCCAAACTGAACGCAACAAATGTCGCCCCTAGCTAAATAACCCTATTCCGAACACAATGGGATATGTATCATAGGCTGATTCGAACGTTTCGATCTATTTTCGTCAAAATCGACATATAACTCTATATATTGAATTTGAACGCACATTTCAATTTATTGGGGCTACATATGAACTATAAAAATTCCCGAAAAATATTTTCTAGCTTCGTATTGACGATACGGTCCTAACAAAACTAATTTCGTCGAATTCTGAGACCGTTTGAAAAGTGGCCATTTTCCAGTCGATTAAAATCTACTAAAACTGGTCAAACGCGTTTTCCTTTGCCACGCTCACATATTGAATCGAAAAATTATGAAATTTGAAACCTAGAAATAACTTGACATTGCGGATCCAACAAAAGTGGTTTCGTCGAAATACGAGGTCATTTGCAAAATTCCCATTTTTAAGGGCCTGAATTCCATAGCGACTATTCAGAATTTTCAACTGGACATATCTTTTTATCCCCGCTATGAAATTTTGATTTTTCGGATTTGTTGGGAAGATATTCTCAATTAGATCCTAATGCTTTCAGTTTCGCTAAAATCCGGATTGTTTTGCACCCGGTGCATTCAATTGAAGTTTGAAATCGAATTATCGAACTACCGCGCCATTTTCAATTCTATTTATATTTATATATAATTATTTATATTCTAACGACGGCGTATATAATATATACGTTCGAATTCTATTCACAATAAATTTCTCGTCGATATTATTTAAAATAATTCATTCTTAAATATTCAAAATTCGCTAAAATTGCCAAAATAAAAATTTTAAACTGGCCCACATTTTACGGGTTGTTACAAATACGGTAGAGAGGTGCTCGCTTATCCGGACAATCAACAAGTACGACCGGACAACTACCATTTTAACTTTTTACTGGGATCTACCCAATGCCGAGCATCAGTAGTCATCCATTCGATGTGAAGACCGCCGGTCTTCAATCACCATCTTCAATATCTTCGATTTAAATCGTCGTATAATTATTTGAAATGATATTGAACTCGGTCTTTTCAAATAATTCTCGCATATATATAATTTAAACCATTTCATATCGTTAATATTATTTTATAACGATTTATCACTATTTTTATTTATAAAAATAGCTCAATTTAATTTAACGACGCTTGGGGTCAATAGGCGGCCCTGGCGCTGTTTTTACCTAAATTTGATTTACACATTTCTCAAAATCTAACCATTGGATTTTATCAAGATTTATATCGTTGCAAAGATCTTCCCAAAGAGGACCTAATTGTTCCAGTTTTGGGAAAATCCGACGGTCGAATCTTTCTGTATAATCGTTTAAAGTTACGATTCCGAAACGCGAACTACCGCGCGTGATTCGTTAATTTTAATTTATATATATATATATATATATATATAATTATATACATAAATCACTCGACAATTTCACTAACGTATTTAACATGTCAAATAAAAACATGTTTTCATTTGCATAACCATTTCTACCTGTTTATAATGTCAAATAAAATGTAATTTATTTACATGACATTTTTGCCAGTGACAAATAAAAAGATAATTTTTATTTGTATTTCTATTTTTAACTTTAACAAATAAAAAGAAATATTTTATTTGTATAAATTTCAATGTATGTTTTGACAATAAAAATGATTCTTTAATTTCCATACAAATTCTGATGTACGTTGCGACAATAATAATCATTCTTTATCTTACATACAAATTCTAATGTTTGTTGTGGCAATAAAAATGATTCTTTAACTTACATACAAATTCTAATGTATGTCTTGACAGTAAAAATGATTCTTTAACTTACATACAAACTATAATGCATGTTGTGACAGTAAAAATGATTCTTTATCTTACATACAAATTCTAATGTATGTTGTGACATTAGAAATGATTCTTTACCTTACATACAAATTCTAATGTATGTTGTGATAATAAAAATGATTCTTTACCTTATATACAAACTCTAATATATGTTGTGACAATAAAAATGATTCTTTACCTTACATACAAACTCTAATGTATGTTGTGACAATAAAAATGATTCTTTAACTTACATACAAACTCTAATGTATGTTTTGACAATAAAAATGATTCTTTAACTTACATACAAATTCTAATGTATGTTGTGACAATAAAAATGATTCTTTATCTAACTTACAAATTCTACGTTGTGACAATAAAAATGATTCTTTATCTTACATACAAATTCTAATGTATGTTGTAACAATAAAAACGATTCTTTAACTTACATTCAAATTCTAATGTATGTTGTAACAATAAAAATGATTCTTTAATTTACATACAAATTCTACTTTATGTTGTGACAATAAAAATGATTCTTTAACTTACATACAAATTCTAATGTATGTTGTGACAATAAAAATGATTCTTTAACTTACATACCAATTCTATTGTACGTTTTGACAATAAAAATGATTAAAATGGTATTTTCATTTTTGTTGACAATTTTATTTCAACAAAATGATTACAAGTGATAATTTCATTTTGTTAACAATTTTATTTCAACAAAATGATTAAAAGTGATAATTTCATTTATGTTGACAATTCTAGTTAAACACGAATAAAAGTAATAATTTTATTTTGTTAACAATTCTAATTTAACAAAATGATTAGAAATGGTCTTTTCATTTTGTTGACAATTCTATTTCAACAGAATTAATATTTTTGACTTACCTCAAATCTATTTAACAAAAATGTAATTTTTGTTCAACTCAAATCTATTTTGACAAAAATGTATATTTTTGTTTCAACTATCTATTTTGACAAAAATGTTCAATTTGTTTCAACAATCTATTTTGACAAAAATGTATATTTTTGTTTCAACAATCAATTTTGACAAAAAAATGTATATTTTTGTTGCAACTAAACTATTTTGACAAAAATGAGTATTTTGTTTCAACTAAAACTATTTTGACAAAAATGACAATTTAATCCAATTATTATATTTTGACAAAAATGACAATTCTAATTTGTCAAAAATGACAATTCTAATTCAACAATTCTAATTTGTTCAAAATGACAATTATAATTTAACAATTCTAATTTGTCAAAAATGACAATTATAATTTAACAATTCTAATTTTGTCAAAAATGACAATTATAATTTAACACTTCTAATTTGTCAAAAATGACAATTATAATTTAACACTTCTAATTTTGTCAAAAATGTCAATTATAATTTAACAATTCTAATTTCTCAAAAATGAAAATTATAATTTAACAATTCTAATTTGTCAAGAATGAGAATTATAATTTAACAATTCTAATTTGTCAAAAATGACAATTATAATTTAACAATTCTATTTTGTTCAACACAACAATCATCGAATCGATAAATCTACTTAACAATATCAATTCCAGATCTAATCACATATGACAATCAATAGAATTTAACAGTGTAAGGTAACACCACAATCATGATTAACTAATTATAATTATATATAAAAAAGTAGAATTTCTCACAGTGCTTTCGAATTTGGATTTATCTGAATTTCCAACATGCTCCGTTTAAGCTCTAGTCAGTTCCAACGCGAAGATCTCGCTTTCACGATTCAAACGCTTTTGAAATCATCGATTTCTATGTCCGTATCAAAAATTTATGATAGTTCGAAATTTAATTACATAATGTGAAATAATTATTAAATAATTGAATTAATCTACTTTTCCTTAATCTTTAATTACTTTATCTCTAAACAGTCGTCTTCCTTGTGCCAAAAGCTGGAACCCTCGCCTTAAATTCATCCACCGCCGCACCAATTTCTGGTCATCGGAGGACCATCCCCAGATCCTCGAGAAGCGCGCCAACCTCCTCTCTCCAATGCTCCATAAACGGTACAACTCGCGCCTCCGTCGCCCCCAAAATTCGAACCCAAAGTCGCGCCCTACCAGCAGCAGTTTCTCACAACTCATGTTATAAAAATTGATTAAATCCGTATCATTTTGAAGAGCTTGAGGAGTACTTCGCTTTGTGTTTTGGAATCAAGGCTAATTCGAAAGGAATTGAGAATTATTGAGGGGTGAAAACAGGAGGATATCGGCCATTGATAAAAGAGGATGGCCGCTGTCATATGAGCATTAGGGTTTGTTACACCCCATATTTTCTATGAACGTATAAGTAACAAATTAAAGTATACTTAATTTTTAGGAGAAGAATTAAGGGAAACGGGTTTCGCCATTGCGTTCATCTCGAAATTCTGCTTGAGATAGAGTCCGAGTTTGCATAAAATGGATACCGTATGAAGAAGATATGGACGAACGAAGTTAGGCAGAAAAACCGGAAACATGCCAGAATACACTGGCGCACTTATGAAGTGCGCCAGTACAAAAATACACTGGCTCTCCTGCCAAGTGTGCCCATACTGATCCAGCATAGAATTTTGGAGTGTTCTGTGATGACGTGTCTTCTTCTGAGTGGCTGGATGGCCTGTCTTCGAGCTGGGTGGTTCGGATGACTTCTGGACTGATCTGAAGGCTCTAAATTACCCTATTCTCCTATTTAAACACCCCTAAACCTAGCTTTCTCTCCGCACCAAACCATTGCAATGTTATGCTGCCTCCACCTTAATTAAAATAAATTAATGGCGTCTCTGCTCTGCTGAAACCTAAGTTAAGACTTGTGCTTCTTCTTCTTCTTCCAATTCTGATTTAGATTAAACGAGAACAAATGCAACTCTTCTTCTAGAATCCAACCATGGCAAGTACAGTTATTTTCCGATATGTAATTTAATCATGATCTTGACATAATTATAAATCTGAATCTGAGATTATGCCCTTTTTCTATTTATCAGATTTGTTCCTCTGTTGTATTGTTATTATTCTGTTTGTTCTGTATTTCTTCCTCCTTTCTTTCTTTTTGTTTGATGGCCAGGCTACCACGAGCCTGAGCCAAATTTCATAAGAGATGAACGCATAAACGCTAAATTTGGGAAGAATATTGAATGAGGCATATTTGGGCATAATTGATTTGTAACTGATTTGAGGACACAACGCATGTTGTATTTCAGGACATAAGTTGGAGGCATATTGCATAAGATGATTTATGACTTGGAAGAAGAGGATTATTGTGACTTAGAACATAAAGAACATATGTTGTAAATTTAAGATCTAGACCTGGGCATATTAAATCCGATAGTCTGTCATTTGGAAGTAGGAGAATTAATTTGCACATGACTTAGGTGTAAAAATCTATATTAAGATTTGATGAGTATTAAGTGTGAGTACACCTAAATGGGGATTTTTGGATATGTGACATGCAGTGAAATCAATGGCTATATTTGGCATAACTTATATGTGAACCATGATTGAGATTTTTGGGGAATATTCTGTACCATGCTAAAATTTGGGCATATGTTATATTATGAATCATGACTATGATTTAGGCATGTGAATTTAGACATAATTTATAATTGGCAAGATATGTCAATGAAACTTTAAGGAATGTTTAAAATCTGTTATATTGCCTAATCTGCTAGATCTGTTATATTGCCTAATCTGCTAGATCTGTTATATTGCCTAATCTGCTAGATCTGTTATATTGCCTAATCTGCTAGATCTGTTATCTGCTAAATATGTTGAATTGCTTAATCTGTTGAAAGCTGAATAATTGTAATTTGGAGGCTCGATCTAAAATTGAGCAAAACATGTTAATAGAACTTTGGATAATCTGTCGTAACTTGTAAAGAAGTTGAATCTGCTAAATGGACATATTTAGTATGATATTTTCTGTAATGGAATAAAGTGGCTATGACACGAGGTTAGACTCCGTTTGCGGTAGAAGCCTGCTCGGAACCAACCGGCTTAACCAGCGACCGCAAACTGTCAGTCTAATGTGAGAGGTCGTAGGCATAACTAAAATATGCTTAGACACGAGGTTAGGTCTGGCTTGTGGCAGAAGTCTGCCCGGAACCGCCCGACATATCCAGCGGCCACAAGCTACCGACCTAATGTGAGAGGTCTGTGCATTAATTTTTAATTAATGCAAATTTGAGATAAATATGATGTCTAAAACGTGTTGGGTGGATAGGGTTAAACCAACTAGACTGATGAATTTTACAAACCCGTTTCGTGAATCTGTAGGTCCAATACAAAGTTAGACAATCTGTAAGTCTGTTAAATCTGTACATCTGATCTGTTTGTCTGAAAATTTGTTAACTTGATTGTCTGATCTATGAACTAGTAAATCTGAACTCTGTATGTATGAAACTTGTACACAAGTTAATCTGAAATCTGAAATCTGTTAGTCTGGGGACACAAGGTTAGGATGGGTAATTACTTGTGTCATCTGTTGTGTGGGACCCATATTAGTCGGTAACCCTTTCTGGTATTAAAACTATGACCCAACAGTAGGTAGGGTCCGGGCACGCTTACTGAACTAATTATAAGCGGTTCATTCTGATAATGGCGAGGGGTGTTGATGGTGCGTTCCAACCGGGTCATGTGCGTGCATGGATCCCGGTCTGCCTCTAAGGATGTAAGATGCCGTGACATCTATAAATAGGCCTGTGTCATTCAAAGGTTTTCACTTTAGGGAATGATACACCCTTTTGTGGGGCCGGCACAGTGTATTTATGTATTAGGGAGCCGATCGCGTGGGGTAGGATTTAGGGTACACTTAGTTCTGTCTGTCCTATGGGGCACCGTCTGTTTCTGTTGGGTGGTAACACCTGTCTGTTTCTGCGTCGTACCGTCTGTTGGGGCGGTAAAGGCCCATTTACTAGTGTACACCTAATTCTAACATTCTATTTCTGTAGGGATTATTCTGTTTCCGTTTCTGTCTCTGTTCGGGTGGTAAAGGCCCATTATTAGCATTATGTTTCTGTACCTTCTGTTAGGATGGTAAAGGCCCATTATTCTGTTTCTGTTTCTGTTTAGACATTAGGGTAACACCTAATCCTATTGTACTAGTATTAGTGCAGAGAAGTGAAAAGTAATATCATCATGTTTCTTCTGTTTAACCTAAGTATATCTGTTATTTTTGTTTCCTGTTATCTCTCATCCAGTTTTATTTGCATGCCATGACATTATTATCTGTTCATAATTGAAAGTCACTGGACTTGCCAGACTTTATGTCTGACTCTTGTTGTTTCGCCTCTTTTCTTCCGTTCCCCCCAGGTTTTCAAGGAGGGATTACTCTAGCTTGATCCGGATCTTTCTTCCTGCTTGGAGTGCTTGAAGTGCTTAAAGTATGGCTTGTCTTTTTCTGGCATCTTCGGTTGGGATTATGATTTTAAAGTTTTGTACTCTGATGGCTTTTGAACAAGGCTAATATATACGTACTTGAGTTTTTAGTAAAGTTGTAACCAAACTGATTTCTGTCCGCTGCAATAAAGTTATAAAGTTTTTCAAGTACTATTTTTATATCTATCTTGTAATATTCTATTCTGTTTACTAAAATGCTCCATCAAAGTTAAGGCATTCCCTTTGTGAGTGACCATAACGGACGTGGGGTGTTACAGGGTTTTGGTTTAATTTTAGGGTATTTATAAATTTATTTAGTTCTCTTTTTTTTTAATAAAATTAATTACTACTTAAATTTATTTAGAGATGAAACTTGCCATTTCCTTTCATTTAATGTAATCAATAAATGAGGGGGAGAGAAAAACGTTTCATTTTCTTTCTTTAATTTATTTAATTAATGAGGGTCGTCAGAGAAGGAAAACTTTCATTTCCTTTCTTTAAATTAATTAACAGGGAGAATATTATTTGCATAGAGAGAGAAACCTTTCATTTATTGGTTTATTATCAATTTGATTTAACAAACATGTGACATAGATTCGAGTACAAACAAATGTATGATAATGTAATTTTTGTAAGTGCAACATGTGGTACATGCTATAAAGTGATAGAAAGGTATAGACATATAATTTGAATTAGTAGATGGTCAATTACATAAAATAAAATGAGAAATAAATAAAAATTAACATATATGATTAATTGGATTTCTCATTAGGATGCAGCATATCAATGAAATCAACAAACATCATGATACAAGTGTATATATATAGCCAATGTTTAAAGCATGTGTTTATTTTTTTCCTCTTTTAACTTTTAAAGAAAAGAAATTATTTCGTATTATCAAAATTTGAAATAAATAATAAATTTTATATGAAAACATGAATGTAGGTTTAACTATATATATGTATGTATGTATGAGTTAAATTCAATCAAAACTCCCTAATAATACAAATCGCATAATTACAACAATCAGTTTTAAAATATTTGTGTGTTGACAAAATCCCTTTTATAAAATCCAAATATCTAATTGCAAATATTATGTACATATATAAACTTTCAAGTCAAATGTTACACTTAGTTATGAAAGATAAAACTTGGACTAACAATCTAACATTTAACTAATTGAGTATAAAGTTCAAATAAACCTTTAAGATATAATCTAATCCATTAACATGAACATAGAATTTTAGATCTAAAAGTTAGACTCCAAATTAAATTTATAAAACCAATGATCTAAAATGAATCATTATACTAGAACTTATATAGATTTAGTTTTAATTCAACAAAATGAAGAAAACAATATGTTACTTGAACAAGAAAGCAATTAGATCCAAACAATTACATTTACATTGAATATTTAGAAATAAATCTGTATTTGAACATTTTAAAGCACAACAAAAATTCAATTATTTGATTCATCAAATAAACAAAACAATCAACTACTCAACAAACAACGTCATCTTCATAAGCAGTCATCAATTTGAACAAGACAATGATGCATACATACAAATTAGGATAACCATATTACTTTTCAACAATAGTTTAAAATTAGCTAGTCCATATGTATAAACAATTTAATAATTTCCATTATTATAAATCACAATTTAACAAATTATAAATTGTTGTTTATCACAAATAAAATTTTAAATCGTTCATTAATAACATCATAAATTTATTTAGAAGCCTTTTTATATTCAATAATTTAATTTAAAAATGGAAAATTTAAATTCTGGCACATTTTCTAACAAAATTTTCTTAAAATAAAATTTTAAATTGGTTCTAATTTTCCAGGTTGTTACAATCTCCCCCATTTAAAATCTTTTCGTCCTCGAAAAGGAACGGAGCTGAAAGTTGTTTTAACTAACCAACTCAAATTTCATCCTTTTATTGGTTTCAATAATTTTATTAGTTGAACTAATAATCATGCAACACAATCATCAATCAATTAGTTGATTAGCTTTTCAAATAGATATAACTGTTATATATTCAAAAATCATATTTTCTAAATCCGGATTATATATATAATCACAAATACGTTAATTATAAACTTGTCACTCCTAACTCATTCAAGGGCATTACTAACCCCATCTCTAACGAGTTTTTTCATTCTAGGATACTATTGTCCTATCTCTAATGAGTATTCTTTTATAGGATATTTCTAATCCTACCTCTGATGAGTCTTTCATTCTGTTCTAATGAGTTGTAACCCAAAGATTTTAATTTAACCAAAGCTCTGATACCAGCTTTAACGACACGAATTTCACCCGGACATAATCGATCGCTAAATCGACCAAAATCGTTCGATCCCGCATACGCTAACTTTGGGCATACAACATATCAGAAAAAATAACAGAAGACTTTTATAAATATCGTAATAATGT
Source organism: Allium sativum (assembly GCA_030737875.1). NCBI lineage: Eukaryota > Viridiplantae > Streptophyta > Magnoliopsida > Asparagales > Amaryllidaceae > Allium > Allium sativum. Next base: position 160,604,393 of record CM060912.1, read on the forward strand.
TACATCATATTACAGAATATCAGAGTACATCGAAAAATAATAATATAATGGAAAATAAGTTTACAATAAACTTAATACAATGTAGCGGAACAATTAAACTAACACAGCGGAAGACTATCATTGCCCTGGACACACCTTTAAGCTTCGATTTAGAATCCTACTCAATATATCTACAAAATAAGCTACTTGACTACCCGTGTAGAAAATGTGGGTACCCGAGTTTGCAAGTGAAACAAACTACGAGTCTGTCATGAGACTAGTATGAGAAATCTTACTTAACCTATTTAATAATAAGGCTAATCACAGGACCACGCCGCTAACGCGGAGCGGGTTTACTCCATTGGATTGCTAGTGCATAAGTAAAGTAAATCGTTGAACAACACAATACTTTTTAGAAAAATGAAACCATTATAAGACTCAAGTTGCATCACACAATGCAACGCAAACCGGACGATAGAGTTTTACCTTATAATGGTCAAAAATGCTTGATACGATAAAATGAATTTGATACTATTATTAGTGTCTAATCAGTTTTAAAATACTTTCAAAGTAAATGTATCAATCCTAGATGGCATAGTACCCTATCCTACTATGTCACCATATATAGGTTTACAATCAAAACCGTAATGTCGTATTGGAAATTGGGTTTCCATCATGAGTCAAGTCTAGGGATGATCTACTTACCGATTCGAGACACTTTAGCAAATGTCTCAGGACCCCCCGCGGTGAACCCTTGGATCCTGCAGGGCCGGTCCACAAATATACCCTAATGGATTAGTTATGCCTGAACACACGTTTCTCGGTCCTATTGGACCTATAATTTGGTCAATATCGACCAATAAATCCGAGGTACCTCATTATCCATCAACCACATAAGTAAAATGTCAAGGCTTGCAAAACGCTGATACCACTTCTAGCTAGAAAGAAATCTGTGCACTCCCTGCATTCCCTTATCCCGTTTAGACTCCTACCGGGGTGTGAGGCTCGGGAAGTAACGCTATACACAAAGCTATTCCTAAATAGGCTGTGCTTTGATCATCAACCACAAGGCTCTGCTTTTCAACAAAAGTGTCGATCATTTGCATCTTGGCATGCCACATTGACAATTTACGCCATGCGATCAATAACTATCAATATATAACCTTTGAGCTCATGCGTCTCTGAGAAGAGTGTTAAGCAAGAGAATAAATTCTCCGCCACCAAACATACATATATATATATATATATTAAATAGGAATCAATTCACATAGAATGAAGTTCAACGTCAGACACACATCCATTTACAAGTCCGTTCTGGGTCTGAACGAAACCGGAGACACCTTATTCCTCGTCCCGTATGTCCAATACGGTAGAGAGGTGCTCGCTTATTTGGACAATCAACAAGTACGTCCGGACAACTACCACTTTAACCCTTTACTAGGAGCTACCCAACGCCGGGCATCAGTAGTCATCCATTCGATGTGAAGATCGTCGGTCTTCAATCACCATCTTCAATACCTTCGATTTAAATCGTCGTATAATTATTTGAAATGAGATTAAACTCGGTATTTTCAAATAATTCTCGCATATATATAATTTAAACCATTTCATATCGTTAATATTATTTTATAACGATTTATCCCTATTTTTATTTATAAAAATAGCTCAATTTAATTTAACGATGCTTCGGGTCAATAGGCGGCCCTGGCGCCGTTTTTTCCCAAATTTGATTTACATATTTCTTGAAATCTAACTGTTGGATTTTAACAATATTTATACCGTTGGAAAGATCTTTCCAAAGCGGATCTAACGGTTGCAGTTTTGGGAAAATCCGACGGTTGGATATTTCGGTATAATCGTTTAAAGTTACGATTCTGAAACGCGAACTACCGTGCGTGATTCGTTAATTTTAATTTATATATATAAATCACTCGACGATTTCACTAACGTGTTTAACATGTCAAATAAAAGCATGTTTTAATTTGCATAACCATTTCTACATGTTTATAATGTCAAATAAAATGTAATTTATTTACATGATTTTTTTGCTAGTGACAAATAAAAAGATAATTTTTATTTGTATTTCTATTTTTAACTTTAACAAATAAAAAGAAATATTTTATTTGTATAAGTTTCAATGTATGTTTTGAGAATAAAAATGATTCTTTAATTTACATACAAATTCTAATGTATGTTGTGACAATAAAAATGATTCTTTATCTTACATACAAATTCTAATGTATGTTGTGGCAATAAAAATGATTCATTAACTTACATACAAATTCTAATGTATGTTTTGACAATAAAAATGATTATTTAACTTACATACAAATTCTAATGTATGTTGTGACAATAAAAATGATTCTTTATCTTACATACAAATTCAAATGTATGTTGTGACAATAAAAATGATTCTTTCTCTTACATACAAATTCTAATGTATGTTGTGACAATAAAAATGATTCCTTAATTTACATTCAAATTCTATTGTATGTTGTGACAATAAAAATGATTCTTCAACTTACATACAAATTCTAATGCATGTTGTGACAATAATTATGATTCTTTAATTTACATACAAATTCTAATGTATGTTGTGACAATAAAAATGATTCTTTATCTTGCATACAAATTCTAATGAATGTTGTGATAATAAAAATGATTCTTTAACTTATATACAAATTCTAATGTATGTTGTGACAATAAAAATGATTCTTTAACTTACATACAAATTCTAATATATGTTGTGACAATAAAAATGATTCTTTAATTTACATACAAATTCTAATGTATGTTGTGACAATAAAAATGATTCTTTAACTTACATACAAATTCTATTGTACGTTTTGACAATAAAAATGATTAAAATGGTATTTTCATTTTTGTTGATAATTCTATTTCAACAAAATGATTACAAGTGATAATTTCATTTTGTTTACAACTCTAGTTCAACAAAATGATTAAAAAGTGATAATTTCATTTATGTTAACAATTCTAGTTTAACAAAACAAATAAAAGTAATAATTTCATTTTGTTAACAATTCTAGTTTAAAAAAATGATTAAAAATGGTCTTTTCATTTTGTTGACAATTCTATTTCAATAAAATTAATATTTTTGACTTACCTCAAATCTATTTAACAAAAATATAATTTTTGTTTAACTCAAATCTATTTTGACAAAAATGTAGATTTTTGTTTCAACTATATATTTTGACAAAAATGTATATTTTTGTTTCAACAATCTATTTTGACAAAAAAAATGTATATTTTAGTTTCAACCAAACTATTTTGACAAAAATGAGTTTTTTGTTTCAACTAAAACTACTTTGACAAAAATGACAATTTAATCCAATTATTATATTTTGACAAAAATGATAATTCTAATTCAACTATTCTAATTTGTCAAAAATGACAATTCTAATTTAACAATTCTAATTTGTCAAAAATGACAATTATAATTTAACAATTCTAATTTGTCAAAAATGACAATTATTATTTAACACTTCTAATTTCATCAAAAATGACAATTATAGTTTAACAATTCTAATTTGTCAAAAATGACAATTATAATTTAACAGTTATAATTTGTCAAAAATGACAGTTATAATTTAACCCTTCTAATTTTGTCAAAATGACAATTATAATTTAACAATTCTAATTTGTCAAAAATGACAATTATAATTTAACAATTCTAATTTTCCAAAAATGACAATTATAATTTAACAATTCTAATTTGTCAAAAACGACAATTATAGTTTAACAATCCTAATTTCTCAAAAATGAAAATTATAATTTAGCAATTCTAATTTGTCAATAATGACAATTATATTTTAACAATTCTATTTTGTTCAACACAACAATCATCGAATCGATAGATCTAATTAACAATATCAATTCCAGATCAAATCACGTATGACAATCAATAGAAATTAACAGCGTAAGGGTAACACCACAATCATGATTAAGTAATTTTAATTATATATATATAAAGTAGAGTCTCACAGTGTTTTCGAATTTGGATTTGACTGAATTTCCAACATGCTCCATTTAAGCTCTAGTCAGTTCCATCGCGAAGATCTCGCTTCCCCGATTCAAACGCTTCTGAAATCATCGATTTCTGTGTCCATATCAAAAAGTTATGATAGTTCGAACTTTAATTACGTAATTTGAAATAATTATTAAATAATTAAATTAATCTACTTTTCCTTAATCTTTAATTACTTTATCTCTAAACCGTCGTCTTCCTCGTGCCAAAAGCTGGAACCCTCGCCTCAAATTCATCCACCGCCGCACCAATTTCTGGTCATAGGAGGACCATCCACCATCTCCTCGAGAAGCGTGCCAGCCTCGTTTCTCCGACGCTCCATAAATGGTGCAACTCGCCCCTCCGTTGCCCCCACAAATTGAACCCAAAGTCGTGCCCAACCAGCAACAATTTCCCACAACTCGTGTTATAAAAATTGATCAAATCCATATCATTTTGAAGAGCTTGAGGAGTACTTCGATTTGTGTTTTGGAATCAAGGCTAATTCGAAAGGAATTGAGAATTATTGAGGGGTGAAAATGAGAGGATATCGGCCATTGATAAAAGAGGATGGCCACGCTGTAACACCCCACGTCCATTAATGTCACTCACTAAGGGAATGCATTAACTTTCATGGAGTATTATAAGAGTATAGAACAGAATATCACAAGACACATATATAAAATGGCACTTAAGAAAATTCAAAATTTATTCATTGCAGCAGGAAAGAAAAACATGTTTGGTTACAACATCAAAACCACATATTAGAGTCAAGTACACAAATATCCATCTTGTACAAAATTATTATCAGAGTACATAAAAGTAAAACCATAATCCCACTCCAAATAGCCATAATGTAAAAGAGATAAAGCTGAGTATTACTTTCAACACTTCCAAGCACTTCAAGAAGAAAAGAATCCAAGTCAAGCTTCACTATTCCCACCCTGAGGACCTGGGGGAGGGGGGAAAGAAAAGGGGCGAAACAAAAAGGGGTCAGACATACGTCTGGCGAGTCTAGTGACTTTAACAATATAATCAGTAAAGTAAGAGGATAAGAACATAAATTGGATATAAGAGAGGACTGTAACATAAGCAGATATGACAAGACAAACAAGATGAATAAGATATAACATTGATTGCGCTTCTAATCACTATAAGATAATTGCTACACCGCACCAATGCTAGTTTAACACTGAAAGTTGATCCCTCTTACTAAACATAGTAATAATAATAGTGATGGTAGTTTCGTATACTCCTAGCTGCTGTCATAGGTGCCGCCTGCTCCTATCTCCACTAGTTGTAACCACTACCCTCCCCATTCGATCGGCTCCCTAACTCGTAGATGCCCGTGCTGGTCCCACAATAGGGTGTATCACTCCCTAAAGTGGCAACCCGATATTACTAGAATGCACGGCTTATACCAACACGATGCAACATCGTCTTACCTACCAGCCCGGACCCATGCACGCACATGACTCCGTTGGACTTGCACTGCCATCACTAACTCTTTTGACCTCTTACAATCAAACCCAGTAAGCGTGTCCTGTCCTCGACCTAGTTCGAGCTCACAAAGATACTAAATGGGTTACTGGTTTAAAAGAGTCCACCCACTTGACATAAGCTTCCCTCCTAAGCTTGGTCCCCACTAGGAATACCCACTTAACCTCTCTTTATCCCCATGTCTAATCACATGTTTCACCCTGGTTAAGTGCTTCTAGTTATATTTCACATGTCACCCATGTCACCTACTTAACCCCCATGTCTTATCTTTGTTAAGCGTTCATTAATTTATTACAACCGCAATCTTGCAAGACCTCCCACATTAGATTACCGTTTTGCGGTTGCTGGATTTGCCGGGCAGTTCTGAGCAGGCTTATACCGCAATCTGAATCTAGCCTCGTGTCTATGCATTATTACGCATTTAATTTCTGCCTTTGACCTCTCACATTAGACTATCGTTTGCGGTTGCTGGATATGTCGGGCGGCTCCGGGCAGACTTCTACCGCAAACCAAGTCTAACCTCGTGTCTTAGGTGTTCATTATCACTTTTTTGATTCAAGTACCAACTATAAATATTGTATTAAATTATATCCCAATTACCCATAATTTCCACTCTAAATTATGTTCATAATTTTAATCCAAATGAGGCCTATAATCTTATGTATACGGGTTATGCCAATTTACGCCCAAATCAAATTGCGTTCATTGTTATCAACAATTTATACCAAACTTTATGTATACAAATTATATCCAATTATGCCTACATCCAACTTATGTCGAATCTCATGTATACAAGTTATACATAATTACGTCCCAAATCAACTACGTGATTACAAATCAATTTATGCCCAATTACATATTATTCAATATTTTCCCAAACTTTTTTCACAAAGTTCCCACGTCATTCTTACGTATAATTCAACGTAATATGTGAGGCTCGAAGTTAGCCTAATCTCATAAAACAAAAAGGAAGAGAGGTGGGGAAGAGAATCAAAGCATCAAGACTGGCATAAACATAGGCATATGAAATATGAACTGGCATAGAACAATAAAATAGATCCAGTTAAGCATATGACAACAGTACTTTGCGTATGAATCTGAAAGATAAGAATTTACAAACTTGATATGATTCATCTTACAGCCATGTCCATAAAATCCAATTTACAATCCTATCACAATCATTTTTAAATTAATTATATGTGAAAGTAACTTAGACTCACAGCGACAGGATTAAGAAGAGAGAATAGATCTGAATCTGATTTCTGAATTTTATTAGCTAAACCGTCATTGTAGAATTTGATTCTTATCTTCCAATTTGAATACTTTAATTCCGATTTGCTTTGGAGAAGAGAAGAGAGGCTAGTTTTAATTTAGGTTAGAGCAACATGGAGGCGCCATGGATTAGTGTTATGAAATTAGGATTAGGTCTAGGTGTGTTTTTATAGATGTAATAGGTGAATTAGGGCCTTTAGATTAGATTAGAGATCATCAGAACCACACAGCTCAAAAGACACGTCATCCAGCCAATCCCCGAAGGACACATCATCAGAGAACTCTCCAGAATTCTATGCAGATTTGGCCTCGGCATGGGTGCATTTCCCAGATGCACCAGTGCATTTTTGTTATGGCGCACTTCACAAGTGCGTCAGTTATCCCAGCCTGTTTTCTGATTTTTCTGCCCAACTTCTATCGTCCATAACTTCTTCATACGGTATCCGTTTTACCCAAACTCGGACTCTATCTCAAGCAGAATTCCGAGATGAACGCAATGGCATTACCTGTTTAACCTAATTCTTCTTTTAAAAATTTATTATTCTTTAATTATCTCTTATGTCATTATTTTAAATTACGGGGTGTTACATTCTCCCCTCCTTAAAGGATTTCGTCCCCGAAATCTTCAAGTTAAGAAGAATGTATCCAACCATCCAATCATCCATCTAATCATCCATCATCCATAAGCATCCATTGTCCTTAAGAGATTTATAATGTTATATGAACATATGAAAAAGTGTGTGTGTGTGTTCCTTATCTAATGCAAAGATCAGCAGTCTACTGATTCAGTTGACCTCCTTAATGCAAAACATGATAGTGCCATGCGTCCACTATGTAACCAAAAGAATTCTAATTATACATATCATTTCTATGTGAGTGCATAACCATTCATTCAAATGCAGCGTCCATATGATAACACATTCAAGATACAACCATTAACTTAAATATGCACACTCATTCATGTGCAATATGAAAGTGATTGAGCTGATCTAGTGCCTAATGTGCGTGTAAATGCATCCACGAGCAACCACTGGCAAATACTTACATCCACTTGCATCCACCAAACATAACATGTCTCAAATACATGTTTACAACCATAGGATTTTCTACCTAAAGATCAAAGATATAATCGAGAGGATACACTAAACGATAGAACAAGTATAAACAAAGCGGTAGAAAAATGAGAAGTTAAGAACATACCCTCAAAAAGAAAAGGGTACGACGCGTGTATCTTGTCTTCAGTCTCCCAAGTCGTGTCTCCTTGATCATCTCCCCACTGGACTTTAACCAACTTGACCTCTCGGTTGTGTAATTTCTCGACCTCCGACCCAAGGATGCATGTATAACTTGTCTAATCGTGGCATCTCGCTCTACTTCCACTTCTCTAAGCATGCTCGACTCTACTACTTCCTCGGTATCATGTAAACACTTCCTCAAATGTGACACATGAAATATGTCATGAACACCACTAAGCTTCTCAGGCAACTTCACTCTGTAGGCCATCTGTCCAATTCTTTCTGTAATGAGGAATGACCCTATGAACCTTGGTGCCAATTTCCCTAAACATCCAAAATGAACTGCATTCCTCAATGGTGACACTTTAATAAAGACCATGTCTCCAATACTGAACTCAAGATCGGTCCTTCTCTTATCAGCATATGACTTTTTCCAGTCTTGTGCCGTCTTCATGCGTCTTCGAATCAAGTCTATCTTCTCTGAAAGTTTCCCTAATTATCTCGGGCCCAAGCCAAATCTTATCGGTAGACTCCCACCAACAAGTCGGTGATCGAAAGGTCGTACATATAGAGCCTCAAAAGGTGTCATGCCAATGCTAGTCTAATAGCTATTGTTGTGGGCGAACTCTACCAATGGAAGATATTCCTCCTATGTCCCTCCAAAGTACAAGATGCATAATCTCAAAAGATCTTCTAGAATTCGATTCACTCTTTCTGTTTGGCCGTCCATTTGAGGTTGATAAGCGGTACTCAAACACAATTGCGTTCCTGCCGCCTCTTGTAAGCTCTTCCAAAACTCACTAGTGAAAATGGGATCTCGATCGCTCACAATACTAGAAGGTATGCCGTGTAGACGAACTATCTCTTGGAGATAAACAGATGCTAACCATGACACTGTTCTTTTACTCTTAACGGGAATAAAATGGGCGCTCTTTGTAAGTCTATCCACTACTACCCAAATCTCTGTATTACTCTTCCTTGACCTGGGCAATCCATCGACGAAATCCACGGAAACACTTTACCATTTCCACTGTGGAACCTCTAAAGGGTGAAGCAAACCACCAGGCTTGTTTTGGTCAGCCTTGACTTGCTGGCACACTAAGCATCTAGAAACGAACTCAGCCACATCCTTCTTCATTCCGGCCCAAAAGAAAACTCGCTTCATGTCCCTATACATCTTATCTCCACCAGGATGTATGGTCAGCTTAGAACGATGTGCTTCTTCAAGGATTGTCTTTCTCAAACTCTCGTCTCGAGATACGCAAAGTCTCCCATCCCTACGCAACCAACCTTTGTAATCGATAGTATACCTACTAGGATGGCTTGAAGACTCCCCTCTGACGAGCTGGTCTACTATCTCAATCAACTGTGGGTCATCTGGCTGTGCCACACCTATCTGTCCCAAAAGCATAGGTCGTACCTCAAATGATGCCAACAAACCGGGTACATAATCAATAGAGGGTCTAAAGTCAAAGGTAGAGATATACTCTAAACTCTGCCGCTCGACAAACAAAGGACTCGAAGTCAACTTCTTTATACTCAAGGCGTCAGCTACAACGTTACCCTTGCTAGGGGTATATGCAATCTCAAAATCGTAGGATGCTAAGAACTCTATCCACCTTTGTTGCCTTAAGTTTAAATCTTTTTGGGAGAACCAGTATTTTAGTGACTTATTGTCTGTATACAGCTCAAACCTCTCACCAAGCAAATAGTGATGCCAAGACTTAAGCGCAAAAACTATGGCAGCTATTTCTAAGTCGTGGGTAGGGTAATTCTTCTCATGGACCTTCAGCTGCCTTCCACCATAGCATATCACCCTTCCCTCCTGCATCAAAACTGCGCCAAGCCCCGTCCCGCAAGCATTGGTATACACTATGAACGGTTTACTCCCATCAGGAAAAACTAAAACTGGAGCTGTCGTCAATGCCCTCTTCAAATGTTGGAAAGCATCGTCACAGTCAACATCCCAAGAAAATGTCAAATTCTTTTTCGTCAATCGTTTAAGTGGTGCTGATATCTTGGCATAGTCCTTGATGAACTTTCTGTAATAGCCCGCCAAACCAAGGAAACTTCTTACTTCTGTTGCATTCTTAGGAACCTTGGATTGCCACCACTTTCGCGGGATCCATGGCTATCCCTTCCTTAGAGACCACGTGTCCTAAGAACCTCACTTCCTTCCTCCAAAAATGACATTTAAAGAACTTAGCTTTGAGTTGATGTGCTCGAAGGGTCTCTAAGACTTCCCTAAGATGTAGTGCATGCTCTTCCTCGCTTCTAGAAAATATCAAGATATCATCCACAAAGACTACTACGAACTTGTTTAGAAACTCCCTAAACACCCTACTCATCAAGTCTACGAAATATGCGGGTGCATTTGTCAAACCAAAAGGCATGATGAGCCATTCGAAGAAACCGTCGGGAGTCCTAAAGGCAGTCTTATCTATACTATCCTCAGCAACCCTCAACTGATGAAATTCTGTAGCTAAGTTCAACTACGATAAAACCGAAGCACAACCAACTGATCGAACAATTCATCTATCCTCGGCAATGGGTGTCTGTTTTTCTTCGTGACCTTATCCAGCTCCCTGTAGTCCATGCATAATCTAAGCGAACCATCAGCCTTCATAGCAAAAACAACAGGAGCACCTCACTTCGAGGTACTTCTCTTTATGAATCCTTTCTCAAGAAACTCTTTCACTTGTTTACTAAGCTCCCTTCTTTCTCTTGGAGCTATGTAATGCACTGGCAATGCAACTGGCTTTGCATTGTACCCTAAGTATATACGGAAATCTATCTCGCATTTTGGAGGTAAGCCCCTAACCTCCTCAAAGACATCTGCATACTCACGGACTACTCGAACAGATTGCAATTCATCAATTGATGTGTCAAGAGATTCTAGGTAGCTAAGCATAACAGAACCCTTAGGGTCACAAGAAATAATGAGAGTATTGCCAAAACTAGTCAGTAGTCTAACCACCCTCTTTTCATAGTCGAGAATGGCACCATATCTGGCTAGCCAATCCATTCCTAGAATCAACCCATAACCCGTGAAACCAAGCACATAAGCATTGCATTCGAACTCAATGCCATACACATATATTCTAAAATCCCGACATAACATAGAAAGATGAGCCGTACCCCCAATAGGATTTGAGATAGCAACGGTATCCGTAACTAGACTAACATTTAGGTGCAGTGTTTCAACTAATGAAGCAGATATAAACGAATGTGAAGCGCCAGAATCAAACAAAGTTTGAACCAGATGATCAAAAAGGAGAATCAAACTTTCAACAAAAATGTTTCTACCTCTCTCTTGTCTAGGTACCATGAGAGCATGAACCTACCCTCCAGAAGTATATCTTGTCCTCTGTCCTTGCCTCCTTGGGCAGTCTTTAATCATATGTCCTGCCTCACCACATTGGAAGCAACCTGTATTCTTCTTCTTCCTACAGTCCTTGCTTAAGTGGCTCGGTGTTCCATAATTAAAACACCTTTTCTTCCCTTGGCCCTTGTTATCCTTGCCGCCCTTCTTTTGTTGTTGTTGTGCCTTCTTTGGATCCCCTTTCTTATCCTGTTCCTCATCTACATTAGCACCTTTCTCCTCTTCATGCATCAACGCCATGTCAACAAGTTTCTTGATTGTAGCCCCCATAGGAATGTGGGACATAGCCAGTCCGTGTAATAGTACATTCATACCCTTGGCAAATCTCAAGGCCTTCTTATGTGGTGTATTAACTAATTCCATACCAAACCTTGCTTACTGGTTAAACTTGTTAACGTACTCCTTCACAGACAAATTCCCTTGTTTTAAAGCCAAGAACCTCTACATGTATAAACTATCCTCCGCTTGTGAAAGAAATTTCAACTCGAGCCTTCGTCTAAAGTCCACCCATGTCTCCATTGCACATCCTCCATTAGTTACTTCCCACCAAAAGGAAGCTTCATCTTTCATCAACCAAGCAGCTAGCTGAACCTTCCTTCCATCTTCTATCTCAAAGATACCAAACAAGTCCTCCACTTCCTTGACACAATTCCAAGCCTCAACAAATGACTCAGTCCCATGAAATGGTTTTCCTCCCATCGCATGGAAGTCTTTGCATATCTTAGAAAAAGCGTCTACACGGCGAGGATGAGGAGGAGCTGCAGCTGGGGGAGAAGGAACGTCTGTTGGGCCTGCGGCAGTAGCCCTAGCCTCCAGATACCTTATGAACCAACCTGATATCTGTATGCCCTCAGGTATAACGGGTACCCCAGACATGCTGAAAGGAAAAAGGAAGAGATTCAAAACAGAGAATCGAAAGATAGATATATGGCATTTGGGGATTATGTTTTTTCATAATAAACTTTTCTCTTGAAAGCACGTTCTTTAAAACATGTTTTTGAAAATACTTCTTTCTATAAATGCTTTTGAAAACAGGTTTCAAAATCTTTTATTTGTTATGGTAACCTTCAGCTCTGATACCACGTGTAACACCCCACGTCCATTAATGTTACTCACTAAGGGAATGCATTAACTTTCATGGCGTATTATAAGAGTATAGAACAGAATATCACAAGACAGATATATAAAATGGTACTTAAGAAAATTCAAAATTTATTCATTGCAGCGGAAAAGCAAAACATGTTTGGTTACAACATCAAAACCACATACTAGAGTCAAGTACACAAATATACATCTTGTACAAAATTATTATCAGAGTACATAAAAGTAAAACCATAATCCCACTCCAAATAGCCATAATGAAAAAGAGATAAAGCAGAGCATTACTTTCAACACTTCCAAGCACTTCAAGAAGAAAGGAATCCAAGTCAAGCTTCATTATTCCCACCCTGAGGACCTGGGGGGAGGGGGGAAGAATGAAAAGAGGCAAAACAAAAAGGGGTCAGACATATGTCTGGCGAGTCTAGTGACTTTAACAATATAATCAGTAAAGTAATAGGATAAGAACATAAACAGGATATAAGAGATGACTGTAACATAAGCAGATATGACAAAACAAATAAGATGAATAAGATATAACATTGATTGCGCTTCTAATCACTATAAGATAATTCCTACACCACACCATTGCTAGTTTAACACTGAAAGTTGATCCCTCTTACTAAACAAAGTAATAATAATAATGAGGGTAGTTTCGTGTACCCATAGTTGCTGTCATAGGTGCCGCCAGCTCCTATCTCCACTAGTTATATCCAGTACCCTCCCCCATTCGATTGGCTCCCTAACTCGTAGATACCCGTGTTAGTCCCACAGTAGGGTTTATCACTCCCTAAAGTGGCAACCCGATACTACTAGGATGCATGACTTATACCTACACAATGCAGCAGCGTCTTACCTACCAGCCCGGACCCACGCGCGCATATGACTCCGTTGGACTTGCACTGCCATCGCTATCTCTTTTGACCTCTTACAATCATACCCAGTAAGCGTGTCCCGTCCTCGATCAAGTTCGAGATCACATAGATACTAAATGGGTTACTGGTTTAAAAGGGTCCACCCATTTGACACAAGCTTCCCGCCTAAGCTTGGTCCCCACTAGGAATTCCCACTTAACCCCTCTTTATCCCCATGTCTAATCACATGTTTCACCCTGGTTAAGCGCTTCTAGTTATATTTCACATGTCACCCACTTAACCCCATGTCTTACTACATGTCTTATCTTGGTTAATTGTTCATTAATTTATTATAACCACAATTTTCCAAGACCTCCCACATTAGATTACCGTTTTGCGGTTGCTTTATTTGTCAGGCGGTTGCGGGCAGGCTTATACCGCAATCCGAATCTAACCTCGTGTCTTAGCATTATTACGCGTTTAATTTCTGCCTTTGACCTCTTACATTAGACTATCGTTTGCGGTTGCTGGATATGCCGGGCGGTTCCGGGTAGACTTCTACAGCAAAGCAAGTCTAACCTCATGTCTTAGGCGTTCATTATCACTTTATTGATTCAAGTCCCAACGTTAAATCTTGGATTAAATTATATCCCAATTACCCCTAATTACCAATCTAAATTATGTTCATAATTTTAATCCAAATTAGGCCTATAATCTTATGTATAGATATTATGCCAATTTACGCCCAAATTAAATTGCGTTCATTGTTATTAACAATTTATACCAAACTTCATGTATACAAATTATATCCAATTATGCCCACATCCAACTTATGCCAAATCTCATGTATACAAGTTATACATAATTATGCCCCAAATCAACTACGTGATTACAAATCAATTTATGCCCAATTACATATTATTCAATATTTTCCCAAACTTTTTCCACAACGTTCCCACGTCATTCGTACGTATAATTCAACGTAATATGTTAGGCTCGAAGTTAGCCTAATCTCATAAAATAAAAAGGAAGAGAGGTGGGTAAGAGAATCAAAGCATCAAGACTGGCATAAACATAGGCATATGAAATATGAACTGGCATAGAAAAATAAAATAGATCCAATTAGGCATATGATAACAGTACTTTGGGTATGAATCTGAAAGATAGGAATTTACAAACTTGATATGATTCATCTTACAAGCATGTCCATAAAATCCAATTTACAATCCTATCACAATCACTTTAAAATTAATTATATGTGAAAGTAACTTAGATTCACAACGAACGGATTAAGAAAAGAGTATAGATCTGAATCTGATTTTTGAATTTGATTAGCTAAACCGTTGTTGTAGAATTTTATTTTTATCTTCCAATTTGAATACTCTAATTCTGATTTGCTTTGGAGAAGAGAAGAGAGGCTAATTTTAATTTAGGTTAGAGCAGCATGGAGGCGCCATGGATTAGTGTAATGAAATTAGGTTTAGGTCAAGGTGTGTTTTTATAGATGTATTAGGTGAATTAGGACCTTTAGACTAGATTAGAGATCATAAGAACCACACAGCTCAAAAGACACGTCATCCAGCCAATCCCCGAAGGACACATCATCAGAGAACTCTCCAGAATTCTGTGCAGATTTGGCCTCGGCAAGGGCGCACTTCCCAGGTGCGCCAGTGCATTTTTGTTCTGGTGCACTTCACAAGTGTGCCAGTTATCCCAGTCTGTTTTCTGGTTTTTTTGCTTAACTTCTATCATCCATAAATTCTTCATACGATAAACGTTTTACGCAAACTCAGACTCTATCTCAAGCAGAATTCTGAGACGAATGCAATTGCGTAACCCATTTCACCTAATTCTTATTTTAAGAATTAATTATTCTATAATTATCTCTTATGTCGTGTTTTAAAATTACGGGGTGTTACAGCCGCTGTCACATGAAAATTAGGGTTTTGGCTTAATTTTAGGGTATTTATAATTTTATTTAATTCTCTTTTTTTTAATAAAATTAATTACTACTTAAATTTATTTAGAGTTGAAACTTCCCATTTCCTTTCGTTTAATGTAATCAATAAATGAGGGGGAGAGAAAAACGTTTCATTTCCTTTCTTTAAATTATTTAATTAATGATGGTATTTAGAGAAGGTAAACTTTCATTTCCTTTCTTTAAATTATTGAATTAATAGGGAGAATATTATTTGCATAGAGAGAGAAACCTTTCATTTATTGGTTTATTATCAATTTGATTAAACAAACATGTGACATAGATGCAAGTACAAACAAATGTATGTAATGTAATTTTTGTAAGTGCAACATGTGGTACGTGCTATAAAGTGATAGAAAGGTATAGACATATAATTTGAATCAGTAGATGGTCAATTACATAAAATAAAATGAGAAATAAATAAAAGTTAACATGTATGATTAATTGAATTTCTCTTTAGGTTGCAGCATATCAATGAAATCAATAAACATCATGATACAAGTATATATATAGCCAATGTTTAAAGCATGTGTTTATTTTTTTTCCTCTTTTAACTTTTAAAGAAAAGAAATTATTTCGTATTATCAAGATTTGAAATAAATAATAAATTTTATATGAAAACATGAATGTAGATTTAACTGTATATATATATATGTATATATTTATGTATGTATGAGTTAAATTCAATCAAAACTCCCTAATAATACAAATCGCATAATTACAACAATTAGTTTTAAAATATTTGTGTGTTGACAAAACCCGTTTTATAAAATACAAATATCTAATTAAAAATATTATGTATATATATAAACTTTCAAGTCTAATGTTACACTTAGTTATGAAAGATAAAACATGGACTAACAATCTAACATTTAACTAATTGAGTATAAAGTTCAAATAAACCTTTAAGATATAATTTAATCCATTGACATGAACATAGAATTTTAGATCTAAATGTTAGACTCCAAATTAAATTTATAAAACCATTGATCTAAAATGAATCATTGTACTAAAACTTATATATATTTAGTTTTAATTTAATAAAATGAAGAAAACAATATTTTATTTGAACAAGAAAGCTATTAGATCCAAACAATTACATTTATATTGAATATTTAGAAACAAATCTGTATTTGAACATTTTAAAGCACAACAAAAATTCAATTATTTGATTCATCAAATAAACAAAACAATCAACTATTCAACAAACAACGTCATCTTCATTAGCAGTCATCAATTTGAACAAGACAATTATGCATACATACAAATTAGGATAACCATATTACTTTTCAACAATAGTTTAAAATTAGCTAGTCCAAATGTATAAAAAAATTTAATAATTTCCATTATTATCAATAACATTTTAACAAATTATAAACTGTTGTTTATCACAAATAAAATTTTAAATCGTTCCTTAATAACATCATATTATTTAGAAGCCTTTTCAAATTCAATAATTTAATTTAAAAATGGAATTTTTTAAATTCTGGCACATTTTCTAACAAAATTTCCTTAAAACAAAATTTTAAATTGGTTCTGATTTTCTAGGTTGTTATATATTGTCCCCTTACGGTTAGTATACTAACATAACTGTTCCCGCGAGATACAGAAGCGAAAGAAAAAAAAATGAATACTCTATAGATGGTGACAATATACCCTAATTGGGAGTGACCCACATAGCCATGCTACCTGCCCGATTTCATTCATTTCCCGGTTGATGAGTCTTGAGGTCATAGGGTATCTTTTGACAGGTCATAACTTCATTTACATTGAATGTCATGTCATCATACCTGCCAAATCACAAATTGATTTTGCCAAAAATACCATGGATATAAATCTAAGAGAAACGAATTCTTCTGCCACCAAATGTGAATACGTTTGAAGAGATCAACTTACGCGATCTATTAGGTATACTCTGTCAGACATCCATCCATTCAAGTTGTCCTTGGTCTGGACAAACCGAAGGCACTATTCTATAAATCTATCTTAGGCAATTTCTACCTAGGATTGCCAGTACAACCCTTGCATAAACTTTATCTTCCATTATCTTTATCATATTTGATTCGCAATGCTAATGCCCATACAGAGTGGTGTTTAGATAATAAATTTGATCTCGGTCTCTCTGTACTGACAACGGAAAATTGGTCAATAACTTTGATAGTCAGTGATATAACTATCGAAGGAAAACATCCATATAACCAATGATCTTATTTCCAAATGGAAATTTTATCGATCAACCATCAATCAACACTGAGCCCCTTTTAAATTATTTCATTTCCCCATTTCCCTTCAATATCTAAACCCAAATATTTCTCCAACTCGTTTAGCCTCTCGCGATTCTTGGAAAATGTTTCCAACTATTTTAAAATGTTTATTTTCTATATTTAGAAAATATATGTTATTTCACATTGGAAAATATTTCCATTTCTCTTCACGTATCACTAACTTTTCACACCTATTAGTCCCTAACCGTAAACTAGTAAGAGAACAACTCCCTTAGTATCAACCCCAAAGGCCGAAACCAATATCAGATCGATACTCAGGAAACCATTCAACTTAACTATTTTCCTATCAGTTTCTAATTTCCTTAACTCCATTTCCTAACTTCTTAAAACATCACTCATGATACTTTCAAATCCAGCTTACGAATCCTTTTCCTTTCCGGGAAAACATCGATTATAACAATAGCGTTATAATCCCTGCTTCCTAAAATATTTAACTTCAAAATATAACTTTGCTTCTTTATTTAGAATAAATAAATTATAATTAATTAAATCTTCATTAAAAATGAAAAATAAATTGTAATAACCCGGAAAATGCGAGCCAATTTAAATTTTTTATTTTGGCAATTTTAACGAATTTTGAATATTTAAAATGGATTATTTTAAATAATAGCGATGAGAAATTTGTTTTGAATAGAATTCGAACGTATATTTATATACGTTGTTGTTAGAATATAAATAATTATTTATAATTTTAAAAGGAATTGAAAATGGTGCGGTAGTTCGATAATTCGATTTCAAAGTTCAAATGAATGTACAGGATTTAAAATAAACCGGATTTTAGCGAAACCAAAAATAATAGGATCTAATTGAGAATATCTTTCCAACGAATCCGAAAAATCAAAATTTCATAGCGGGAATCAAAAGTTATTTCCAAATGAATTTTCAGAATAGTCGCTATGGAATTCTGGCCCTTAAAAATGTAAATTTTGCAAACGACCTCAGATTTCGACGAAACCACTTTTGTTGGATCCGTGATGTCAAGTTATTGCTAGATTCCAATTTTCATAATTTTTCGAATCAATATGTGAGTGTGGCAAAGGAAAACGCATTTGACCAGTTTCAGTTGATTTTAATCGACTGGAAAATGGCCATTTTTCAAACGGTCTCAGAATTCGACAAAACTAGTTTTGTTATGACCGTATCGCCAATACGAACTTAGAAAATATTTTTCTGGAATTTTTCGAGTTAGTACGTGACCCCAGTAAATTGAAATGCGCGTTCAAAATCAATATATAGAGTTATATGTTGATTTTGACGAAAACTGATCGATATGATCAAATCAGCCTTCGATACATATCCCATTGTGTTCGGAATGGAGGTAATTAGCTATGGACGACAGGTGGTGGGTCTCGTTTCGAGGTCGAAATTAAAAGTTGGTTCTTGGAAATAAAAATAATTAAATATTAAAATATGTATAACCCTCACCCCTCAGCACTCTCTCTCCCTGTTAAAAATCCATCGAAGAAGAATAAAATAAAATAAAAGTGAAAAAGGGTGGGGGGATCGCGATCCACAGCCCCCCCGATTAGTTCGCCACCGCCGCCCTAAGGCGGGCGCCACCGCCTCCTCCACCGACTTCTTCCCCCCTCCTCCTCCCGTGCTCCTCTCCTCCTCTTCCAGAAACCGCAAGCTTCCCCCTCGTAGCGCACACCTCCTCCACGACCCACGCCCTCCGCCGCGCCCAGACTGCCCCATCGACCCCCCATCTCTCTTCTTCTCTCCTCCTATAAAACCAGTCCAATCCGCCTCCTCAACCAACGTGGGGCCCATTTCTACTACCGCCGGTTAGCGCAGCGATACCCCACCACTTCCTTGACCACTTCAGCAGCCTGTAAGTCTCCATTTCAGTTTATATTTAATTTTGCGGTTAAAAATTTAATTTTTATAGAAAGCTTTAATTATTTAATTTAAAAACGTTGATTTTTAAATGATAAAGTCTAATATGTTAAACAAGAAAGTCTGAATCTTTATATGGTAAAAAGTTAGATTTTTATATAATGAAAAGTTTGATTTTTGTATAAAGAAAGGTCGGATTTTTATTAAGTAAAAAGACGATATTTTTAAAAGTGAAAAGATTATATCTTTGAAGTAGGAAAAGTATGATTTTTTTATATTATAAAAATAATAAAAATATGATTTTTATCCTATGTGAAATATAAAAATATAATTTTTATAAAGTAGAAGTATTGAAAATATGGTTTTTATATAATAGAGAATATAAAAATATTATCTTTATAGAAGTAGCAAGGTAAAAATTCGATCTTTGTTATGTAGGAGATATAAAAATATGATTTTTATTCACGTAGAGTAATAAAAATATAATTTTTATTATATTGCTAGCAAGATAAAAATATAATTTTTATCATGGAAGTAGCGTTGTAAAGGAGTGATTTTTACATATGAAGCCGTGATATAAAAATACGATCTTTATATATAAAAATATAATTTTTATATAGAGAATAGCGGTGTAAAAATAGAATTTTTATCTATATAATAGCGATGTAAAAATAGAATTTTTATCTATATAGTAGTAGTATAAAAATGTGATTTTTATATACATAGCAACAATATAAAAATGTGATTTTTATATATGTAGTGGCTACGGGCAACGAAAGTGACAAAGGGGTGAGCACGACGAAGATTTCTACATAAGAAGAGTCGTGGCGTTTGGATTATCTAGTCGGTGAGAACATCTCACTTTAAATTTTCTTTTCTAGTTAAAAATATATACTAGGATGCAGACGGTGCTTAGCAGCACCCAACACCTGTCATCCACAGACCATGGATGGCTTGTATGTTTGATTGTTGGTTGTGGTGAAAATTGATTGTGTGAAGTGAAAGGAAATAAAATATTTATATAGTTAAAAATATTTTAACGTTAAAAATATAATTTTTAACGGATATGTGAATGAATAAAAATCTATGTTTGTTGTTTTGAAACCACACACGGTTATTGGGATGATATTTGGCATACACTAATCCCAATTATTTAATTGTATGTCGATCGATTGGTCAACAGACTGTGTGAGCGTTAATTATCTATATTTAATGCTTATGCAGTAGTGTGGTGCACTTTGGATGATGGTTGATTATTTATCATTGCTATTTATATACATGTGTTGTATGGAAACCATATAATTAACATTATATGGTGATTGATTGGGCCTCATTCCAATCGGGAGAATAAAGAATATTATAAAATGTATATTCATGTGTTGAATAGAATAAATAGTCATGTGTTGATGATGTTCATGTGTTGAAACTATTCATGTGTTGAGTAAAATATTTTAACAATAAAATTTACATCTATATCATATTTAAGATTAGAAACTACCTTACAGTTGGAGTCTGATTAAAAATCAAACGATAGATACCATAATTTTATAAAATATATTAAATAACAAAAATAGTCATGTGTTGACAGTGCTCATGTGTTGAGAATATTCATGTGTTGAAAGAAATATAGATTCATGTGTTGAATAGAAGAAAATATTCATTTGTTGAATAGAATAACGAATTTATTGAAATATATATAAAGCCGTGTTGATTAGAGATGCGCCATTTTGACGTGAGCGATATTTATATCGATTATATTCGTTTTTATAATGAATATAGAAAAGAAAGTGATTTCAAAATATAACGTTTTAAAAATATTATCATTTGTATATCGATGATGTGGAATATTCAATTTTGATTCAAAATTGAATATGAAGTTGAAATCGTTTCGAAATCAAATTTAAAACGATTTATAAAATACGTTTTAAAAGGAAATCGACGAAATATATATATATATATATATATATATATATATAATATATATATAATGGCCTGAATAGAACGCGCCGCGCTGCGGCAGTTCGTGAATTTCAACCATTGACTTCGAATTGACGTTGCGGGAGATCCGACCGTCGGATTCTCCCAAAACCGGAACCGTTGGGTTCATATCGAAAAGAGCTTTCCAATGAATATTAGAAATTTGAAATCTAATGGTTGGATTTGGAATTACGTCCAAATAAAATTTGGAAAAGGTCGTTGTAAGTGCAGTTCGATGGCCGTTGATGTAAATCGAATGTACGGGCCTTGATAAAATTATTAAAAATATCTATAATTTGTGTAAAATCATAAGAAATGGTTTGTGAAGAACTAGGATGAAAAATTCCACATTTGAAAAGATAAAAATAGATTTATATCAAAATGAACTAGTTTTGAACTAGAATTAAAATCAATTTATTTTTGAAATAAATAAATTGAATTTGAAGTGGTTTTAAAAATAATCAGAATTTCCAATATGTGAATTGGGATGGATTTGAATCGAAATTATCTTCGGAATTTTTCGATGTAGGATTTCGTGATTATACAGATATTGTTATGGTAATTTGAAAGATATATTTATATCGTTATTTCCAATACGATATTTGTTGGTCGTAGAATTTGACATAGAATATAAGCCGATATATTTTCTATTCAGAGCCTTGTATTTAATATCAAATGTGATTTGGGTTTGTCATGAATGGTGTCTTCATTAACACTGTTCTTAAGCCCAATTGAGAAAAAGATTAAGTCTTTCTATTTAGATTTAATGAAGTGTACCAATTAAATGATATTTAATTGGAATTGAATTTGAATGTGATTTTGGGTTTATCGTGAACCGTGTTTTAGATGACATTGGTTCTTTATCCCAGTTAAGTCAGGATATTAATTCTTGAAAAGATTAAAACTAAGTGGAGTTTTAATGAATCTTTAATTAGATTGAAATGTGAATTGTTAGTTTAAATTATCAAATTTGGAAAGTGATCGAGAATGGAGTATCACCAGTTTTGCTCCAAAGCGATAGTTAAATCTTTAATTAGATTTGAACGTGAAATGGTAATTAACTTTACCGATAACACCGTGGTGTTAGATATGGAGTGTTACCAGTTTTGCTCCATGGGATGAATAGGTTGGGATTAGGAAATAAAATAAATAATTACTTCGGTGTGGTTCGCTAATCCCGACTAGTTTGGAAAACCATAATATGGTTTGAAATGATATCCAAAAGAAGATTAAAGAATAAATTTAGAAGAATTTATTTTGGATAAAATTAATGGGAACCTTTCCCTAAGAATGTGGATTTTTGAATAAAAGAATATTCTGAATTGGAATGAGGCATAGGTTGTGTTTGTGTGACACGTGTTTATTATATACGCAGGTTATTTGGAAAGGCCGGGTTTATACCCATTCTGAATAACCAATTCGACGATAAGTCGAAGATGAAGACGGTGGTTGAAGACCGGAAGTCTTCACATCGTTTGGGTGATTACTGATGATCTCAATTGGGCTGTACACCCAAGAGGAGAGAAACAATTGGTGATCGTCCAGACGTACTTGGAGATCGATGGATATGTGAGGAAAGTGCCTCTGGTTTCGTTCAGACCCAGAACGAACTTGTAAATGGACTGTGTGTCTGACATTGGATTTTATTCCGTGTTGATTGATCTCTATTAAATATACATTTGTTTGGCGGCGGAGAATTTATTCTCTTGCTTAACGCCCTTCTCTGAGACGTACGAGCTCAGAGGTTGTATATCGATGGACATCAGTCGCATGGAGTGAATTCCCTGTGTGGCACGCCTAAGTGGCAAATGATCAAGGCTTCTGTTGGAAAGCAAAGTCTTGTGGTTGATGATCAAAGCACGACCTGTGTGGCGCAGCTTTGTGTATGGCGTTAATTCGCGAGCCTCACACCTCAGTATCAGTCAAAAACGGGATAAGGACCCAAGGAGTGCACGAAGTTTCTTACTAGCTAGGGTTGGTGTCAGTGCTTAAACTGGCTGACATTTATATACTTTTCACCTGTGTGGTTGTTGGAATGTGAGGCACCTCGAATATAGGTCCTATAGGACCGGGAAACATGTGTTCAGGAATTGCCAATCCTCAAAAGTAAGAGAGGACCGGCCTTGGAGGTTCCAAAGGATCATAGTCGGGTCCTGAGACATTTTCTAGAGTGTCTCGAATCGGAGAGGGGCTTGCCCCTTGCCTCGACTCATGACGGAAATCCAATTTCCAATACATGATATTGCGGTTTTAATTGTAGAACTAGTATGGCGACATGATATATGGTACCCATGCCGTCTATGATTGATATTTATGATTGAAATTGTTTTGACACTATACACTTATAATAGTATCAAATGATTTGTTTTGAACGTAACAAGCATGTTTGGCTATTATAAGGGAAAACCCTATCTTCCGGCTTGCGTTGCATTGTGTGATGGGACCTGGGTTTTATAATAGCTTCATTTTTCCAAAAAGCATTGCGCTGTTTCATTATATGCACTAGTATTCTTAGGAGGAAACCCGTTCCGTGTTTTACGGCGTGGTCCCTTGAATGACTCTCTTTTAAAAATAAAGATTTATAACTGTTTTAGTTCTCACACCAGTCCCATGACTGACCCGGAGTTTATTGTTTTAACCTATACTCTGGGTGCCCTTATTTTGACATGGGCAGCTAGTAGTTTTTGTTTTTCAGATTTATATTCACAGGATCCTGATTTACAGCTGGAACAATGCTCGGAAAGCTCTGTATCCGTGTATTACTTTCAGTTGTGGTTTGTATTATTTTTCCGCTGCTATGTAATTTATTGTAATCCTTGATATTTGTCGAATGTATATTTATTCATACTCTGTATATTCTTGTATTCTGATGGAATTGTTGTAATAAACAATGAAATGTTCTTCTGTTTGCGTTCTGATTTGTCTTGTACTCACGGTAATTCGTTCTTTCTCTTCTCTTCGGAGATGGGGAAGTTCGAGTCGCTACAGTTGGTATCAGAGCTTTGGTTTACAGAGCTCGAGAATAAGACACATTAGAACCAAACGAAAGAATTCATCGGATATTGGATTAGTAATATCCAATAAGAATGACTCGTTAGAGATGGGATCATTAGTATCCTAGAACGAGTGTGAAGAGTTTATTTTTCAAAGGAAAACAATATTGTTTTGAAATTTTAAACCATTTTATACGTATTTGAATATTTATTTATTTTGAATTTGGAGAATCCAATATATAAAGATTTTGCATATACGCGTCATGAACGTATATTTGAAGTTTTAATATACTGGATAGATATAGAATCACACACTAGTTGCCCAAGGATGGTTCTGATAATGCTGCAGCGTTATCAGTATTTATGTTCTTGTTTCGAAGGTGTGATATTGAAACGACCCGCAAATCCGAGCTATCTGAGTTGACTAAATACAACACACGTCCAACCCAAATAACACAGAAATACGATCCATTAATAGAAAGAAGATAGAGGATGAGAAATAGAAAGAAAGAAATATTAGAATAGAAGAAAAACGAAGATCACAACTCACAGCGGAACGAATAAAATATATTATATAACATAAGCTTTGAAATACAAATCTGTTTGGTGCATATATACATACCATCATCAGAGTACACATAACATTTGATTCAGCGGAAGTAACTCTAAATAACTAACGTTGAAGCCTCCTTCTTCAAGCTCCTCCAAGTGTATCTGTAAAAGCCTGAAACACTTGACTGCCCGTACAAATTTGGGCACCCAAGAGTTTAGGGAAAACAAAACAAAATAAACTCTGGGTCAGTCATGGGACTGGTGTGAGTAAACCCCAACCACTTGTTTAACTTAAAAAAATCCTTTCAAAAGAAAAGATAATAGTAAGACCAGCCCACACATAAACATGGACGGTTTTTACCTTACTATAACCCAAAACACTTGATATCAAATCCAATGATATTATAATAATGTCTACATCAAGTAAATAACCAAATAGCAGAACGCTTGCATCTCACGCTCCACATATATATTATAAAATCAAAAACCGCATGGCGCTTATTGGAGATTGGATTTCCAACACGACAAGGTATGGGACCACCTTCCGATGATGTATCTCTAGAGGCGAATACACCTGGGTTCAACAAGAACATCTTGTAACCCGGCCCACACATGACCGACCACTCATTTCGCTTGAGTGTATCGAATGTATATCACCAACGGTTGGACTCAAACCACCGTTTCCCGAATGGGCAGAATCGATAGATTTAGAAACAAAAGAAATTTCTCTAGATAGGTGATTATACACCCTAATGGGTGCGACCCACATAGCCATGCTGCCTGCCCGATTTTTGTCCCTTCCCGGTTGTTGAGGCCTGAGGCTACGATTACTTACCATTCATTGATAACACAATCACTTTGAATGCCACATTGTCAGATCCGTTAATCACTAGTTGAGTTTGCACAAATATTCTGGATGTTATGCTAAGGGATAAATCCGTTGCAACCATATACATTCATACAGACCAACCCATTTGATCATTGGAAATACTCTGTCAGACATTCGTCCATTTACGTTCGTTCTGGGATTTGAACGAAACCGAAGGCACTATTTCTATAAATAGAAAAAGCCCTTGCACTTCACTCCGTCTTCAATATATTCAGCATACTTGGTTCGCAACGCTTATGCCGATACGGAGTGGTTCTTCGGATAATAATCCAACCGGTCTCTCCATATTGACAACGATGGTCAAAAACTTCGATAGTCTGTGATTTAACTATCGAATAAAAACAAGTGTTCATCCAAACATATCAAACAAATCACTGGCCTCTTTAATTAATATTCATTAATTAAATCTCCTTTCATTTCCTTAACAATATTTGTTACCCAAATATTTCAATAATCAATCTTGGCCCTTTACGCTATTTTTGTTTTCGTTTCCTTATCGAATTCTATATATATCGATATATAGATTTCTAATTGTCAAATTTCTTAAAAATATTCTAACTCCTTAAATTTCCGGAAAAATTCGCCATAACCTCCCCTGTATCGGGAGCATCGGGAAATTTCAAATAGCTTCCCGGTATCTTCCTCAATCAAAAAGAAAAAGGAAAAGCCAAGTGGCTTGCCGATACGGCGCATAAAACCCATATATGAATTTAAACATGTACCTTTTTGTCGAGCACATAAAATAAAAATCTTCATATACTCCATCCCAAACCTGCTTAACACATATTCACCTGTTTGCAATTCAATTCAATACCATCTACTCGTTTGAATTCAATTTTTGAATCGTTTGAATTCAGTTTCGCTCAATTATTCTCTAATTAGCCTTTTTGCCTATTTCACTTTTTTGTTTGAACATAACACGTTCAAATAAAATGTTTAACTTGTTCATAACCAACTCGAATTTCAATTTCAATTCTAGTTCTCTTTTCTATTTCGAATATAAATTTTCAAATCGAATTTACTTATTTAAGGCCCAATATTAACTCAACATCTCATTTACTAATTACTATTCGAATTAGTTAATTCTATTCAAAAATCTGATTTTCTGTTTCAAAAATCGACTCATTACTCCACTGGAGTTCACATATATTTTATAACTCAAAATCTGGATTTTTCTAAATAGAAATTTCGATTTTTATTTGCTTAAAATCCTTTAATATCATTAAATAAACCGTTATGGTTTTATAATGGTTCTGGCGCTGCTTTTCTGAAAATTTGATTTTGACATAACTCAAAATCTATACGACGAAATTCAGATTTTTCTCTTTCATTTGAAAACTATTGTCAAACCGGTCCTGACGTTTCTTGTTTCAAAGAATTTCGACTTCAATTGAGTCCTGTATATTCGATTGAAGTTCAAATCGCCAATTTACGAACTGCATCGCTGCGGCGAGTTCGTTTTAATTATATTTATATATATAAACTTTAAACTTCGTTTTAAATGAATTCAACTTCATTTAACTCTATTTGAATTCCTTGATTCAAATTCAAATCTCACTTTTATTTGAATTCTAAATTCAAATTCCAATTCCTTTTCTATTTGATATTCAAATTCAATATTTGAATTTCTATTTGAATTCCCTTATTCAAACTCTATGTTCGAATTCATTTGAATCCTTTTATTCAAACTCTAAATTCCATTTGAACTTTCTATATTCCAATTTCTAATTTTGAATTCTATTGGAATTCAAATATTCAAACTCCTTTTAAATTCTATATTCAAAATTCCATAGTTAGAAACCCATTTGAATTTCATATTCAAATCCCATAGGTTAAATCCGATTTGAATTCAATTTGAATCTCTTATATTCAAATTCCATTTTCCTTTTCCATTTGAATTCTAATATTCAAACTCATTATTAACGCTATTTAAATTTCTTCACTCAAATCCATTTGAATTCCCTTGAATTCAAATTCCATTTCAAAACCATTTGGATTTCCTATTTTGAAATCCCATTTGAAATTCTATTTCCAATTCTACTTGGAAATCCTATTTTCAAAGTTTATTTCAAATTCTATTTTGAAATCTAATATTCAATTTTCTACTTGAATTTCTATATTCAATTCCATGTTCAAATTCAACACTTGAATTTCTATTTCAAATCTCAATTCAAATTTCATATTTGAATTCCATTTCAAATTTCTATTCAAATTTCACATTTGAATTCTTCTTTGAAATTCTATATTTCAAATTCTATTCAAATCCTTCTTTGAAATTCTATATTTCAAATTCTAT
The DNA here is from genome assembly GCA_030737875.1 of Allium sativum. Classification (NCBI taxonomy): domain Eukaryota; kingdom Viridiplantae; phylum Streptophyta; class Magnoliopsida; order Asparagales; family Amaryllidaceae; genus Allium; species Allium sativum. Next base: position 160,632,543 of record CM060912.1, read on the forward strand.
TTTGAAATTCTACATTCAAATCTCTATTTGAATTTCTTTATTTGAATTCCTTCGAATTCAAATTAAAATTTAATTCCTTGAATTCAAATTCTACTTTTCATTCTAATCTCGTCTATTCAAATTTTATTTGAACTTCTATTTGAATTTCTAATATTCAATCTCCTTTTAAAATTCAAATATTTAAACTCCTTTTAAAAATTCAAATGTTATACTCAAATTTCATTTGAGTTATATATTTAAAAATTTCATTTCACATCCTATTTGAAATTTCATTTCAAATCCCAATTTCACGTTTGTACTTCTATTTCTGAATTATCAAATGATAAATCTTTTCACTTCATTTATAACTTCGTTATAAAAGAACTATTTATAAACTTCGTTTAAAAAGAAACTACTTGTTTTATTTTTCAAAAACAAGTTTATATTTTTATTTCCATTTAAAAATTCAAATTCTATTTAAAGATAGAATCTTTCCTTTTTAAATCTCAAATCTCCTTTTAATTGGCCCAGTGATATTTAAAACAATCAAATCACCCAATTCTCAATCATTTGGTTTTTAACACATCATATATGAATATATATATGAAATCAAACAAACAAACAAACAAACAGATAATATATTTTTGAGGAATCCAGTCGGATTCCTCCAACCTGTCTTTCCTACATCCACAGATGTTAGCACATAAATAATACCCATTCTGCTTCGTGGCAGAATATCGCGGTATAGAAGGTCATCCACTAATCATAGCGTGGGGCGTATAGGGTAATCATCCGCTATGAAACTGCGGGCATCCGCTAATGAGACTGCGGGAATCCAACCAATCAATCAACCCAATATATATATATAATAGCCTAAATAACTAATATATATAAAACAACCAGAAAACAACACAAGCAGCAAACAATTATTTTTAATGGATAAAAATAATTATAAATAAAAGGTGAGTGAGATTTACTCACCTCGATTTTTTTCCTTTGTTGGATATCCTGTTTTAAATTCCAATATTACAGCTTCAAATCTACTTGACGAATCTTGAAAGAAATCACTACCTACGATTTGATTAAGCACTAATTTAATTTAGATTAGCTAATAACATAAATGATTTATTTTATGTAATATAAACTTCTAAATAACTTATACCTTATTGCTTCGATCAACAATGAAGTGAACTCAATAATTCATCGATCCACTCTCACCATACACAGCCCCAAAATGTTGCTTCAGTCATTATGGCATATCATCGAACACCATACCGTCATCAACAATTTCCACCCCTCCGAACTGTTGCAGCAGCTTTCTATGACAAAAACTTGTCTACACAGTTTGTGCCCCATTCCAGAATTCGAACCTTGCTACTCAACCACCAATTCTCCAATCACCCATTCAACAGTAGTTCGACCTTTTAAAAAAAATATACAGAAATCATAATCTTCCCCAAATTTTCCATCTTCTTCCTCGAACTCACAGTCGGACCCCCTCTACTCACCGTCGCTAGCCCCAAATCACCCCTTCGTTTCCAATCGCACTAACCTTTCAAGGTCGGAAACCCTTCTCTGCAACTCAAAGAATCAACGAAGAAAATCCCTATCTCCTTCCATCGCATTCAACTGCTGAATCGCACCACCCCCACAAATACAGATCCGAACTACAACCTAAATCCCTCTTCGACTTTCTGTCGCATCCCCCTGAACCACCACAACAGCTTCGAAATTCACTTCAGTGCCTGCTCCCATGGTCCTTCATCCGACGAGTAACCCATAGCCTCCGATCTGATGATGAGTTCAAGAATCGCGACCCTGGGTTTTCGATTTTTATTTGAAGAAAAGAATGGAGAGGGACTGAAGGAAATGGTGTATTTGTGGGTTTGATTTTCTGTTTTGAGGAACGATGGAAAACAAAGGCCATCGGTTGTTTATATAGAGGTGCGAAGTGAGACATCAAGTACATCCCCATTAAATTGTTGTTTCGCTGATATTGAAAATTTGAGGCAGAAGATTGAGCTCGAGGGAAAACATGTCTGTACGATTCTCTTTACTAGGTCTGCGTATCACATACAGAGGTCGGCTGATGGATGTTAAATAATAATTTGATTTGATTTTTTTGTTATATATAATATTTTCAAATATCTCGTGTCCTTAACTCGCAACCTCAAATCGGTATTTAACCGTAGCGACTGACGTTTCTAGCCTTATCTGCTATTCCAAACGCAACGGCACAGATTTTGAAATTTAATTCGTCTGTATAGAAGAAATAATAATTCAAATTAATAACTTAAATTAATTTCGATTTGAAATATAAATCGGTTTCAAACAACTAAATTTATCGATAACAATCTATCATTATCGTTCTATTCGATATTAAATCATATAATGATTTTTAAACTAAAAAATTTCATAATAAAAATCCATTTATTATCGAATCAATATTTAAAACCATACTAAATATTTAAAATAAACTGTTCAAAAATCTGGGTCGTTACATTCTTCCCCCCTTAAAATAATTTCGTCCTCGAAATTGCTAAGGTAGGAAAAATGGTACAAATCTATAAATTTTGAAACTCAACTCCTCATATTTCAATAAATTAACTCCAACCAAAACTTTTGGTCTTCATACATTTGATTCGAATGATCTACGATCAATCCATTTATATCCAATCTATATTCCAATAAACCTATTCAAATCAATTTATTCACTTCGACCCATTTAACTTGTTTAAGTTAAATTTAAATTCCAGAATTTAAATCCCTGGGTTTTTCTTTTCAAATCAATATCGAGATCCCATAAATACATACATATATTTTTGTCACTATCTCAAATTCAAACATTTGAATTTCAAACCACTTGTTTTCTTCCAAACAAATTTCCATCAAAACTTTTCTAAGGTAGCAATCTATCACTTAGGAACTCGAAAATGAACACTGATGATGTCGCGACTATCATCAGAATTATTTCCCAGCCACTGAAGTGAGTTCAGTGCTTTATTATTTCAAAATCCATGATTTTCTTTCAAATCCTTTTAAAACAAATTTATATTATTTTAATATACTTTGAAAAATATTTGTCAACTTCCCAGGATTTAAATTCCAAATTCTGTTTTGAATTAAATTCTAATTCATCTCATTTGTATATTTAATTCCTATATAAATTCAGTTTGGTTATAAATAACCATTCTAAGTTTATAATCTCATTTGATTATAGTCTTAACAATCAACACATCCATATATTATAATAATTCTAGAAAATTATTCTTTCTATATCAAAATAGAATTTTGGGTAAAATTATTTCATTTACCCACTTTAAAACAATATCATGTCGTATTTTCTGTTCAAGCGTTTAGAAATCCCTATCGACTTCGTGGCGTCCCACGATTCGACCAGAATTCATAAATCACTCGACAGACTAGCCAACACAATATAAAACAACTTTTATATCAATTAACAAATACGCTCTCTCGTATCTATACACTCAACTCATTCTAGGGTACTACTGACCCTATCTCTAATGAGCACACGCTACACAAGCCTAGGTGTTCACTCAACCTAAGCTCTGATACCAACTGAAACGACCCGCAAATCCGAGCTATCTGAGTTGACTAAATACAACACACGTCCAACCCAAATAACACAGAAATACGATCCATTAATAGAAAGAAGATAGAGGATGAGAAATAGAAAGAAAGAAATATTAGAATAGAAGAAAAACGAAGATCACAACTCACAGCGGAACGAATAAAATATATTATATAACATAAGCTTTGAAATACACATTTGTTTGGTGCATATATACATACCATCATCAGAGTACACATAACATTTGATTCAGCGGAAGTAACTCTAAATAACTAACGTTGAAGCCTCCTTCTTCAAGCTCCTCCAAGTGTATCTGTAAAAGCCTGAAACACTTGACTGCCCGTACAAATTTGGGCACCCAAGAGTTTAGGGAAAACAAAACAAAATAAACTCTGGGTCAGTCATGGGACTGGTGTGAGTAAACCCCAACCACTTGTTTAACTTAAAAAAATCCTTTCAAAAGAAAAGATAACAGTAAGACCAGCCCACACATAAACATGGACGGTTTTTACCTTACTATAACCCAAAACACTTGATATCAAATCCAATGATATTATAATAATGTCTACATCAAGTAAATAACCAAATAGCAGAACGCTTGCATCTCACGCCCCACATATATATTATAAAATCAAAAACCGCATGGCGCTTATTGGAGATTGGATTTCCAACACGACAAGGTATGGGACCACCTTCCGATGATGTATCTCTAGAGGCGAATACACCTGGGTTCAACAAGAACATCTTGTAACCCGGCCCACACATGACCGACCACTCATTTCGCTTGAGTGTATCGAATGTATATCACCAACGGTTGGACTCAAACCACCGTTTCCCGAATGGGCAGAATCGATAGATTTAGAAACAAAAGAAATTTCTCTAGATAGGTGATTATACACCCTAATGGGTGCGACCCACATAGCCATGCTGCCTGCCCGATTTTTGTCCCTTCCCGGTTGTTGAGGCCTGAGGCTACGATTACTTACCATTCATTGATAACACAATCACTTTGAATGCCACATTGTCAGATCCGTTAATCACTAGTTGAGTTTGCACAAATATTCTGGATGTTATGCTAAGGGATAAATCCGTTGCAACCATATACATTCATACAGACCAACCCATTTGATCATTGGAAATACTCTGTCAGACATTCATCCATTTACGTTCGTTCTGGGATTTGAACGAAACCGAAGGCACTATTTCTATAAATAGAAAAAGCCCTTGCACTTCACTCCGTCTTCAATATATTCAGCATACTTGGTTCGCAACGCTTATGCCGATACGGAGTGGTTCTTCGGATAATAATCCAACCGGTCTCTCCATATTGACAACGATGGTCAAAAACTTCGATAGTCTGTGATTTAACTATCGAATAAAAACAAGTGTTCATCCAAACATATCAAACAAATCACTGGCCTCTTTAATTAATATTCATTAATTAAATCTCCTTTCATTTCCTTAACAATATTTGTTACCCAAATATTTCAATAATCAATCTTGGCCCTTTACGCTATTTTTGTTTTCGTTTCCTTATCGAATTCTATATATATCGATATATAGATTTCTAATTGTCAAATTTCTTAAAAATATTCTAACTCCTTAAATTTCCGGAAAAATTCGCCATAACCTCCCCTGTATCGGGAGCATCGGGAAATTTCAAATAGCTTCCCGGTATCTTCCTCAATCAAAAAGAAAAAGGAAAAGCCAAGTGGCTTGCCGATACGGCGCATAAAACCCATATATGAATTTAAACATGTACTTTTTTGTCGAGCACATAAAATAAAAATCTTCATATACTCCATCCCAAACCTGCTTAACACATATTCACCTGTTTGCAATTCAATTCAATACCATCTACTCGTTTGAATTCAATTTTTGAATCGTTTGAATTCAGTTTCGCTCAATTATTCTCTAATTAGCCTTTTTGCCTATTTCACTTTTTTGTTTGAACATAACACGTTCAAATAAAATGTTTAACTTGTTCATAACCAACTCGAATTTCAATTTCAATTCTAGTTCTCTTTTCTATTTCGAATATAAATTTTCAAATCGAATTTACTTATTTAAGGCCCAATATTAACTCAACATCTCATTTACTAATTACTATTCGAATTAGTTAATTCTATTCAAAATTCTGATTTTCTGTTTCAAAAATCGACTCATTACTCCACTGGAGTTCACATATATTTTATAACTCAAAATCTGGATTTTTCTAAATAGAAATTTCGATTTTTATTTGCTTAAAATCCTTTAATATCATTAAATAAACCGTTATGGTTTTATAATGGTTCTGGCGCTGCTTTTCTGAAAATTTGATTTTGACATAACTCAAAATCTATACGACGAAATTCAGATTTTTCTCTTTCATTTGAAAACTATTGTCAAACCGGTCCTGACGTTTCTTGTTTCAAAGAATTTCGACTTCAATTGAGTCCTGTATATTCGATTGAAGTTCAAATCGCCAATTTACGAACTGCATCGCTGCGGCGAGTTCGTTTTAATTATATTTATATATATAAACTTTAAACTTCGTTTTAAATGAATTCAACTTCATTTAACTCTATTTGAATTCCTTGATTCAAATTCAAATCTCACTTTTATTTGAATTCTAAATTCAAATTCCAATTCCTTTTCTATTTGATATTCAAATTCAATATTTGAATTTCTATTTGAATTCCCTTATTCAAACTCTATGTTCGAATTCATTTGAATCCTTTTATTCAAACTCTAAATTCCATTTGAACTTTCTATATTCCAATTTCTATATTTGAATTCTATTGGAATTCAAATATTCAAACTCCTTTTAAATTCTATATTCAAAATTCCATAGTTAGAAACCCATTTGAATTTCATATTCAAATCCCATAGGTTAAATCCGATTTGAATTCAATTTGAATCTCTTATATTCAAATTCCATTTTCCTTTTCCATTTGAATTCTAATATTCAAACTCATTATTAACGCCATTTGAATTTCTTCACTCAAATCCATTTGAATTCCCTTGAATTCAAATTCCATTTCAAAACCATTTGGATTTCCTATTTTGAAATCCCATTTGAAATTCTATTTCCAATTCTACTTGGAAATCCTATTTTCAAAGTTTATTTCAAATTCTATTTTGAAATCTAATATTCAATTTTCTACTTGAATTTCTATATTCAATTCCATGTTCAAATTCAACACTTGAATTTCTATTTCAAATCTCAATTCAAATTTCATATTTGAATTCCATTTCAAATTTCTATTCAAATTTCACATTTGGATTCTTCTTTGAAATTCTATATTTCAAATTCTATTCAAATCCTTCTTTGAAATTCTATATTTCAAATTCTATTTTGAAATTCTACATTCAAATCTCTATTTGAATTTCTTTATTTGAATTCCTTCGAATTCAAATTAAAATTTAATTCCTTGAATTCAAATTCTACTTTTCATTCTAATCTCGTCTATTCAAATTTTATTTGAACTTCTATTTGAATTTCTAATATTCAATCTCCTTTTAAAATTCAAATATTTAAACTCCTTTTAAAAATTCAAATGTTATACTCAAATTTCATTTGAGTTATATATTTAAAAATTTCATTTCACATCCTATTTGAAATTTCATTTCAAATCCCAATTTCACGTTTGTACTTCTATTTCTGAATTATCAAATGATAAATCTTTTCACTTCATTTATAACTTCGTTATAAAAGAACTATTTATAAACTTCGTTTAAAAAGAAACTACTTGTTTTATTTTTCAAAAACAAGTTTATATTTTTATTTCCATTTAAAAATTCAAATTCTATTTAAAGATAGAATCTTTCCTTTTTAAATCTCAAATCTCCTTTTAATTGGCCCAGTGATATTTAAAACAATCAAATCACCCAATTCTCAATCATTTGGTTTTTAACACATCATATATGAATATATATATGAAATCAAACAAACAAACAAACAGATAATATATTTTTGAGGAATCCAGTCGGATTCCTCCAACCTGTCTTTCCTACATCCACAGATGTTAGCACATAAATAATACCCATTCTGCTTCGTGGCAGAATATCGCGGTATAGAAGGTCATCCACTAATCATAGCGTAGGGCGTATAGGGTAATCATCCGCTATGAAACTGCGGGCATCCGCTAATGAGACTGCGGGAATCCAACCAATCAATCAACCCAATATATATATATAATAGCCTAAATAACTAATATATATAAAACAACCAGAAAACAACACAAGCAGCAAACAATTATTTTTAACGGATAAAAATAATTATAAATAAAAGGTGAGTGAGATTTACTCACCTCGATTTTTTTCCTTTGTTGGATATCCTGTTTTAAATTCCAATATTACAGCTTCAAATCTACTTGACGAATCTTGAAAGAAATCACTACCTACGATTTGATTAAGCACTAATTTAATTTAGATTAGCTACTAACATAAATGATTTATTTTATGTAATATAAACTTCTAAATAACTTATACCTTATTGCTTCGATCAACAATGAAGTGAACTCAATAATTCATCGATCCACTCTCACCATACACAGCCCCAAAATGTTGCTTCAGTCATTATGGCATATCATCGAACACCATACCGTCATCAACAATTTCCACCCCTCCGAACTGTTGCAGCAGCTTTCTATGACAAAAACTTGTCTACACAGTTTGTGCCCCATTCCAGAATTCGAACCTTGCTACTCAACCACCAATTCTCCAATCACCCATTCAACAGTAGTTCGACCTTTTAAAAAAAATATACAGAAATCATAATCTTCCCCAAATTTTCCATCTTCTTCCTCGAACTCACAGTCGGACCCCCTCTACTCACCGTCGCTAGCCCCAAATCACCCCTTCGTTTCCAATCGCACTAACCTTTCAAGGTCGGAAACCCTTCTCTGCAACTCAAAGAATCAACGAAGAAAATCCCTATCTCCTTCCATCGCATTCAACTGCTGAATCGCACCACCCCCACAAATACAGATCCGAACTACAACCTAAATCCCTCTTCGACTTTCTGTCGCATCCCCCTGAACCACCACAACAGCTTCGAAATTCACTTCAGTGCCTGCTCCCATGGTCCTTCATCCGACGAGTAACCCATAGCCTCCGATCTGATGATGAGTTCAAGAATCGCGACCCTGGGTTTTCGATTTTTATTTGAAGAAAAGAATGGAGAGGGACTGAAGGAAATGGTGTATTTGTGGGTTTGATTTTCTGTTTTGAGGAACGATGGAAAACAAAGGCCATCGGTTGTTTATATAGAGGTGCGAAGTGAGACATCAAGTACATCCCCATTAAATTGTTGTTTCGCTGATATTGAAAATTTGAGGCAGAAGATTGAGCTCGAGGGAAAACATGTCTGTACGATTCTCTTTACTAGGTCTGCGTATCACATACAGAGGTCGGCTGATGGATGTTAAATAATAATTTGATTTGATTTTTTTGTTATATATAATATTTTCAAATATCTCGTGTCCTTAACTCGCAACCTCAAATCGGTATTTAACCGTAGCGACTGACGTTTCTAGCCTTATCTGCTATTCCAAACGCAACGGCACAGATTTTGAAATTTAATTCGTCTGTATAGAAGAAATAATAATTCAAATTAATAACTTAAATTAATTTCGATTTGAAATATAAATCGGTTTCAAACAACTAAATTTATCGATAACAATCTATCATTATCGTTCTATTCGATATTAAATCATATAATGATTTTTAAACTAAAAAATTTCATAATAAAATCCATTTATTATCGAATCAATATTTAAAACCATACTAAATATTTAAAATAAACTGTTCAAAAATCTGGGTCGTTACAGATATCTATATATTTCCATTAGACTGGTGTGAGAACCAAAATTTACTTAGGATTATTTGTTGTGAATTGGCATCAAAAACATGATTTTCTGTATATGTATCAAAATTATGAATTTGAAACGTTAATCAACTAATTGATTGATGGTTGTGTTGTTTGTTTATTTGTTTGAAAATTTTGAACCATTTAGCCTAATTGAATCAGATATTGAACTATATTGAAAAATGATTACAATTGCATGCATATACATATACTTACATTGAACAGGTCATAGCAAGGAGGCTAGAGCAGAAGAATAAAATTTGTTTGCCCGACAAATAGGCACATGTTTACCATAATTTGCTGTTTTGTTTGGGTGATGATGATTTTATAAGCCGATTGGCTAGCCACTTGGCCTTTTCTTCTTCTTTTTGATTGAAGAAGGCCATGGGAGGCTATATTAAATATCCCGAAGTCCCCGGTGTAGGGGAGGTTATGGCGAAATTTTTCGAAAATTTAGGGTGTTAGCCAAATTTTTGAAGAATTTGAAAAGTTCTTAGAAACTGAAAAGTTGAAGAACTTAAGCCGTGACGAAAATTATGGAAGTTGAGTTGATTAGTTAGACAACTTTCGGCTTCGTTCCTTTTCGGGGACGAAAAGTTTTGAGTGGGGGAGATTGTAATAACCCGGAAAATGCGAGCCAATTTAAAATTTTTATTTTTGCAATTTTAACGAATTTTGAATATTTAAAATGGATTATTTTAAATAATAGCGACGAGAAATTTATTTTGAATAGAATTCGAACGTATATTTATATACGTCGTCGTTAGAATATAAATAATTATTTATAATTTTAAAAGGAATTGAAAATGGTGCGGTAGTTCGATAAATCGATTTCAAAGTTCAAATGAATATACAGGATTCAAAATAAACCGGATTTTAGCGAAACCAAAAATAATAGGATCTAATTGAGAATATCTTTCCAACGAATCAGAAAAATCAAAATTTCATAGCGGGAATCAAAAGTTATGTCCAAATGAATTTTCAGAAAAGTCGCTATGGAATTTTGGCCCTTAAAAATGGAAATTTTGCAAACGACCTCGGATTTTGACGAAACCACTTTTGTTGGATCTGTGACATCAAGTTATTGCTAGATTCCAATTTTCATAATTTTTCGAATCAATATGTGAGCATGGCAAAGGAAAACGCGCTTGACCAGTTTTAGTTGATTTTAATCGACTGGAAAATGGCCATTTTTCAAACGGTCTCAGAATTCAACGAAACTAGTTTTGTTAGGGCCGTATCACCAATACGAAGTTAGAAAATATTTTTCTGGAATTTTTCGAGTTAGTATGTGACCCTTGTAAATTGAAATGCGCATTCAAATTCAATATATAGAGTTATATGTTGATTTTGACGAAAACTGATTGAAATGATCGAATCAGCCTACGATACATATCCCATTGTGTTCGGAATGGGGGTAGTTAGCTATGAACGACAGGCGGTGGGTCTCGTTTCGAGGTCGAAATTAAAAGTTGCTTTTTGGAAATAAAAATAATTAAATATTAAAATATATATAACCCTCACCCCTCAGCACTCTCTCTCCCTGTTCAAAATCCATCGAAGAAAAATAAAATAAAATAAAAAGGGAAAAAGGGGGGGGATCGTGATCCACAGCCGCCGCCCCCGATTAGTTCGCCACCGCCGCCCTAAGGCGGGCGCCACCGCCTCCTACACCGACTTCTTCCCCCCTCCTGCTCCCGCGCTCCTCTCCTCCTCTGCCAGAAACCGCAAGCTTCCCCCTCGTAGCGCACGCCTCCTCCACGACCCACGCCCTCCGCCGCGCCCAGACTGCCCCATCGACCCCCCCTCATCTCTCTTCTTCTCTCCTCCTATAAAACCAGTCCAATCCGCCTCCTCAACCAACGTGGGGCCCATTTCTACTGCCGCCGGTCAGCGCAGCGATACCCCACCACTTCCTCGACCACTTCAGCAGCCTGTAAGTCACCATTTCAGTTTATATTTAATTTTGCGGTTAAAAATTTAATTTTTATAGAAATATTTAATTATTTAATTTAAAAACTTTGATTTTTAAATCATAAAGTCAAATTTGTAAAAAAAGAAAGATTGAATCTTTATATGGTAAAAAGTTAGATTTTTATATAATGAAAAGTTAGATTTTTGTATAAAGAAAGGTCGGATTTTTATTAAGTAAAATGATGATATTTTTAAAAGTGAAAAGATTATATCACTGAAGTAGGAAAAATATGATTTTTTTATATTATAAAAATAATAAAAATATGATTTTTATCATATGTGAAATATAAAAATATAATTTTTATAAAGTAGAAGTATTGAAAATATGGTTTTTATATAATAGAGAATATAAAAATATTATCTTTATAGAAGTAGCAAGGTAAAAATTCGATCTTTATTATGTAGGAGATATAAAAATATGATTTTTATTCAGGTAGAGTAATAAAAATATAATTTTTATTATATTGCTAGCAAGATAAAAATATAATTTTTATCATGGAAGTAGCGTTGTAAAGGAGTGATTTTTACATATGAAGCCGTGATATAAAAATACGATCTTTATATATAAAAATATTATTTTTATATAGAGAATAGCGGTGTAAAAATAGAATTTTTATCTATATAATAGCGATGTAAAAATAGAATTTTTATCTATATAGTAGTAGTATAAAAATGTGATTTTTATATACATAGCAACAATATAAAAATGTGATTTTTATATATGTAGTGGCTACAGGCAACGAAAGTGACAAAGGGGTGAGCACGACGAAGATTTCTACATAAGAAGAGTCGTGGCGTTTGGATTAGCTAGACGGTGAGAACTTCTCACTTTAAATTTTCTTTTCTAGTAAAAAATATATACTAGGATGCAGACGGTGCTTAGCAGCACCCGACAACCGTCATCCACATACCATGGATGGCTTGTATGTTTGATTGTTGGTTGTGGTGAAAATTGATTGTGTGAAGTAAAAGAAAATAAAATATTTATATAGTTAAAAATATTTTAACGTTAAAAATATATTTTTTAACGGATATGTGAATGAATAAAAATCTGTGTTTGTTGTTTTGAAACCCCACACGGGTATTGGGATGATATTTGGCATACACTAATCCCAATTATTTAATTGTATGTCGATCGATTGGTCGACAGACTGTGTGAGCGTTAATTATCTATATTTAATGCTTATGCAGTTGTGTGGTGCACTTTGGATGATGGTTGATTATTTATCGTTGCTATTTATATACATGTGTTGTATGGAAACCATATAATTAACATTATATGGTGATTGATTGGGCCTCATTCCAATCGGGAGAATAAAGAATATTATAAAATGTATATTCATGTGTTGAATAGAATAAATAGTCATGTGTTGACGATGTTCATGTGTTGAAACTATTCATGTGTTGAAACTATTCATGTGTTGAGTAAAATATTTTAACAATAAAATTTACATCTACATCATATTTAAGATTAGAAACTACCTTACGGTTGGAGTCTGATTAAAAATCAAACGATAGATACCATAATTTTATAAAATATATTAAATAACAAAAATAGTCATGTGTTGACAGTGCTCATGTGTTGAGAATATTCATGTGTTGAAAGAAATATAGATTCATGTGTTGAATAGAAGAAAATATTCATTTGTTGAATAAAATAACGAATTTATTGAAATATATATAAAGCCGTGTTGATTAGAGATGCGCCATTTTGACATGAGCGATATTTATATCGATTATATTCATTTTTATAATGAATATAGAAAAGAAAGTGATTTCAAAATATAACGTTTTGAAAATATTATCATTTGTATATCGATGATGTGGAATATTCAATTTTGATTCAAAATTGAATATGAAGTTGAAATCGTTTCGAAAACGAATTTAAAACGATTTATAAAATACGTTTTAAAAGGAAATCGACGAAATACATATAATATATATTATATATATATAATGGCCTGAATAGAACGCGCCGCGCTGCGGTAGTTCGTGAATTTCAACCATTGACTTCGAATTGACGTTGCGCGAGATCCGACCGTCGGATACTCCGAAAGCCAGAACCGTTGGGTTCGTATCGAAAAGAGCTTTCCCATGAGTATTAGAAATTTGAAATCTAATGGTTGGATTTGGAATTTTTTCCAAATCAAATTTGGAAAATGTCGTTGTAAGTGCAGTTCGATGGCCGTTGATGGAAATCGACTGTACGGGCCTTGATAAAATTATTAAAAATCTCTATAATTTGTGTAAAATCATAAGAAATGGTTTGTGAAGAACTGGGATGAAAAATTCCACATTTGAAAAGATAAAAATAGATTTATGTCAAAATGAACTAGTTTTGAACTAGAATTAAAACCAATTTATTTTTGAAATAAATAAATTGAATTTGAAGTGATTTTAAAAATAATTAGAATTTCCAATACGTGAATTGGGATGGATTTGAATCAAAATTATCTTCGGAATTTTTCGATGTTGGATTTCGTGATTATACAGATATTGTTATGGGAATTTGAAAGATATATTTATATCGTTATTTCCAATACGATATTTTTTGGTCGTAGAATTTGATATTGAATATAAGACGATATATTTTCTATTCAGAGCCTTGTATTTAATATCAAATGTGATTTGGGTTTGTCGTGAATGGTGTCTTCATTAACACTGTTCTTAAGCCCAGTTGAGAAAAAGATTAAATCTTTCTATTTAGATTTAATGAAGTGTACCAATTAAATGATATTTAATTGGAATTGAATTTGAATGTGATTTTGGGTTTATCGTGAACCGTGTTTTAGATGACATTGGCCCTTTAACCCAGTTAAAGACAGGATATTGATTTTTGAAAAGATTAAAACTAAGTGGAGTTTTAATGAATCTTTAATTAGATTGAAATGTGAATTGTTAGTTTAAATTATCAAATTTGGAAAGTGATCGAGAATGGAGTATCACCAGTTTTGCTCCAAAGCGATAGTTAAATCTCTAATTAGATTTGAATGTGAAATGGTAATTAACTTTACCGATAACACCGTGGTGTTAGATATGTTGTATTACCAGTTTTGCTCCACGGGATGAATAGGTTGGGATTGGGAAATAAAATAAATAATTACTTCGGTGTGGTTCGCTAATCCCGACTAGTTTGGAAAACCAAAATGTGGTTTGAAATGATATCCAAAAGAAGATTAAAGAATAAATTTAGAAAAATTTATCTTGGATAAAATTAATGGGAACCTTTCCCTAAGAATGTGGATTTTTGAATAAAAGAATATTCTGAATTGGAATGAGGCATAGGTTGTGTTTGTGTGACACATGTTTATTATATACGCGGGTTATTTGGAAAGGCCGGGTTTATACCCATTCTGAATAACCGATTCGACGACAAGTCGAAGATGAAGACGGTGGTTGAAGACCAGAAGTCTTCACATCGTTTGGGTGATTACTGATGATCTCGATTGGGCTGTACACCCAAGAGGAGAGAAACAGTTGGTGATCGTCCAGACGTAATTGGAGATCGATGGATATGCGAGGAAAGTGCCTCCGGTTTCGTTCAGACCCAGAACGAACTTGTAAATGCACTGTGTGTCTGACATTGGATTTTATTCCGTGTTGATTTATCTCTATTAAATATACATCTATTTGGCTGCGGAGAATTTATTCTCTTGCTTAACGCCCTTCTCTGAGACGTACGAGCTTAGAGGTTGTATATCGATGGACATCAGTCGCATGGAGTGAATTACCTGTGTGGCACGCTGTAACACCCCACATCCGTTTGTGTCACTCACAAAGGGAATGCACTAAGTTCTGTGAAGTATTATAGGTAAAAGATGCTGATAAATTACAAGACAGAAAAGTAAAGCAGCGGAAAAGTGAATAAAACTTTCATTTATAAACAGCTTGTACAACGATTTTTCTTCCAACAACAAAGTATCTATCTTGTTTAACAAAATAAGGAAGCATAAATATACAATGATATTCCCCAATAAAACATTAGCCAGCCATAGCGGTGGAGAAGAAAGTCCAAAGTAGCACGTCAAAGAGTCTTCAAGCTTGGAAAGAGTAACAGGTCCATACAAATCTGAGCTATTCCCTCCCTGACTACCTGGGGGGGGGGGGGGGGCGACGGAAGAAAAGAAGACGAAAGAAAACATAGAATCAGACATAAAGCCTGGTAAGTCTAGTGGTGCTTCGGTATATGAATAAGGAAAAGGGCATGACAGGCATAAACTGAAAATGGGAAAATACCATAAACTAAGGCAAAGCGGTTTAGAATCGAAATTACTATCGCACCCCATACTAATCTATGCCTCCTAACTGGTATCCCAACTAGTAATCTGTATAAAATGATAACGTGATCCCAGTCCCTGTAACTGTAGTTTCCATCAGGCGCACATCTATTATTTATTACCTAGATTTAGTCTAGGGTTTTCTATCGAACATTCCCTAGATTCAACTAGGGTCTATGCGTCTTATCTAATATTTCTCGGATTCAGGATTTATGCCACCTAGGTCCACTAAGGATTATGCTACCTGTCGAACGATGCCCCTAGTCTAGGACACATTACCTAGAGTGGTATATGTTCCTAGACTTTCCCCACGTATGTGTCGCGAATCGTTTATCGCTGTCCAGATGCACATGTCCTGAAATGTGCGACCCGAGTCCCGTGGCAGGGCTATTCTAGAAACACGGAACTCGGTCGGGAGCTTTCAGATATCTGCTGATGCAAATGCTAAGGTCTGTTTTTCTACCAGTGCTTATGGTCCCACGTGACCCCTCCCTCAACTAATGAAAGGCAATCCAAGAAGATCAAGCACGAGAACTATACTCTTGCCACCTATGCCCCCACTTTCCTATTGGCCAGCCTCACCCATAACAAGATAGCAAGTATATGGTCTGTTGGGAGTTCTCTGCCTTTCCGCATGCGTACTACGATTGACTCAAGATGGTAGGTAGACGACGAGTCGCTATCACAGGGCTACTGGTCTCGTCGAATCACGTTGGTCCATCCCAGTCTTTAGGTTGCCTTAAATTGCAACCAAGGCATACCCTTGGTTCTTCTGACGCAGACCTTAACCTCTGTGAGCCCAGGCGGATCATCTGCAACCTCACAGAGGGATACCAAGAGTACCCTCACGTCCCCCGAAGCTACGTGCTTCTAAACCCAGTCCGTTGGAGCCTTTTCCAAACTCGGATAAACGTTTGCTCCTTCTCATGTACTTGTTAAGCGATGATCTACCATATCGGGTTATTCATCTATTATGGACCGGCTTAGTTTTCTTTGACTAAGAATTATTACTTATTTGTTCTCAACTAAGGTTTACCAGTTAGTTTCTTTTCCCATAAATCTTGTTAACTAAGGTTTATCACTTAGTTTCTTTAACCGGGGATTTCAACTTAGCTCCCGTTCTCGATTGTTTCTTAACTAGGGTTTTACTACTTAGCCCTCTTTCTCATCAAGTCGGATTGGTTAAGTGTCATTAGTCAATTCAAGTTAGCTTAACCCATTCCTTTGTCATATTAAACTGGCTAAGTGTTATCGGTAGTTTATATCGACTTAACCCTATCACAAACCAAGTTATATTGGTTAAGTATTTCTTATTTCTTAACCCTACCCATTCATCTTGTATTGGTTAAGTGTCCCTTTTAACCTAACCTTACCCATCTGTTTTAACTAACATGTTATAATGGTTAAGTGTTCCCTTAGTTAACTCAACCCTAACATCTGTTTAATTAACATGTTCTAATGGTTAGGTATTGTCCCTTCATGTTTCAGCTTAACCATGTTCAATTTATCACACTATGATGGTTAAGTGTTCTAAGTTTGCTTAACCCTACCCTCTAGTCCGGCTAACAAATTAAATTAGCAAAGTGTATTCACTTAACCTTACCCACTTATCTAGCTAACGTGTTATAATGGTTAAGTATTCTGAATTTACTTAACCCCACCCACTTATCTAATTATCAGATTATAACGGTTAAGTGTCCTTAATTTACTTAACCTTACCTTCTAGTCTAGTTAACATGTTAAATTTGCTAAGTGTTTTCTTAGTTACTTAAACCCTACAAGTCTTGTCTTGTTAACATGTTAAGTTGGTTAAGTGTTTTAGTTAACTTAACCCTACCAATCCTAATTTAGCTTTAATCGTCTTATTAAAGCACCAACCACTCACATTAGACAGGTATTGTTATGGCTACCTGTATGCCGGTTAGTTATGGGTAGTCTTACGCCACAACTTAGTCTAACCTCGGGTCTTTGTTGGGCTCAATGCCTTAACCTCTCACATTGGATAGGTATTGTTGTGATTACTGGACAGTCGGGCAGGTCCGGGTAGGTTTACATCTGTAACACCCCGTGAATTCTATAACGTTAAGCTTCACGAATTAAAGTATAATTAATTATAAATGATGAAATCATGGGAAATAGGTTATGCCATTGCGTTCGTCTCGAAATTCTGCTTGAGATAGAGTTCAAGTTTGCATAAAATGGATATCGTATGAAGAAGATATGGACGAACGAAGTTGGGCAGAAAAACCGGAAAACGGGTCAGAATGCACTGGCGCACTTGTGAAGTGCGCCAGAACAAAGTTGAACTGCCGCACTTGGGAAGTGCGCCAGTACAATTTTGGCCTGGTGCACCTGCCAAGTGCGCCCAGGTCAGAAAGACCTACTGGTCAGGCCCTGGCTGGCCACGTCACGGTCTGGTCGAATTCTGATGCTTGGCTGAGTCACTAAGGCTTACAGGTCTCTTTCTTATTGGCCTCTCTTGAGATGGATGGTCTGGATTCACCCTAGCTTCATCGACGGCTCAAAACAATTTAAAATTCTATAAATACAACTCAAGTCTAACCCTAAATTCACACTAATAATAGAATACAAATGCCGTCATGCTACTGGAGAGGAACTAGGAATGGCCGTCAATTAGAAGCCTAGAGACAAGCCAACAAGCCTAAGAGATAAATCAAATTAAAAGAAGATCAAATCTTAATCAAATCATTCAATGCAACTTTGCTACCCAAAGGAGAGCATCTCCAAATCAGAATAACAGAAATCAGAAAACAAGAATTCATCACACGTTGTAAGTATAGTGACCTTTCAAAATATGAATAAAAACTGTGATGTGATTCGATGTAAATGAAAATAGAATCATGTTGTTATAATCTTTATGTATTGTGATGGTTCTATCATGACTTGTGTATTGATGTTTGTGGCATAAATTAATTGATGCAAGCCTATTGAACAATTGTATATGAAAAATAATGGCACTTGCAAGCTTGTGGCAAAAACTAGATATTTATCCCTTTTTGTATATGTCGATGGCATGGACTTTGTATATTCCCTTAGTCTAAAATTAGAATTTTTGTAAACATGTTATAGACCTTTTATGCCTACATGACCCAAAACCTATGATATCATCCTTATGTTTATTGGCAAGTATAATTAGATCTATGTTTGCAAGTATAATTGGATCTATGTTTCATAAACTATGTAAGTTCATGTTTATTTGCAAAATATAATTGGTTCTATGTCAAACATCGTTTGGGTTTCATAAGCTATGCAAGTTCATGTTGAAATAGGCTATATGATTAGATGTAAAAATTGTACATTTTGATGAATATATAACATGCTAGTTTTGTGGTCGATATTATGCCAAGTTAACATGTTTAAACACAAGTTTGTATTTGCCTAAACTATGCCATTTCATATGTCACCTACTTAGTTATACTTTGATTCGAATGCAAGTTCACATGACCCATGTTATATGTTAGTTGAATCGCCAAATTGCAAGTTCATGCGCCACACACCTTTATGTATTACATGTTCATGATTTCCCCTTTTCCTCACATTTATAAAGTTGGGCTGAATTGTGACAAGCCCAACACATGTTATAACGTTGCGAACAAACGGGTGTAATAACGTTGGGTGTAAAATATGAAAATATACGTTGGCATGGTTGGCACATGCCAATGATTATAACACATAAGCGATATGAATTGAAATACCCAAAAATAAAAGATATGACATTTACATATAGTTGAAAAGTAATAAAATATGTAAATTTTGAAAACACGATATGCTTAACCCGAGGTTGGATTGAGTTGTGATGTAAACCTGCCCGGACCCGCCCGGCTGTCCAGTAGTCACAACAACACCTATCCAATGTGGGTGGTTAAGCATTGAGCCCAATAAGGACCCGAGGTTAGACTGAGCTACGGTGTAAACCTGCCCGGAACCGACCGGCACATCCAGTAACCGTAGCAATACCTGTCTAATGCGAGTGGTCTAGTTCTCCTAAGAGGCTAAGGACAGATGGTAGGGTTAAGTCAACTATAACACTTAACCAAATTCAACATGTTAACAAGAATTGATGGGTGGGGTTAGGTAAATATAGACTCTAAACCACTTAACATGTTTGACTAGAAAATCCTGGTAACGGGGGACCCGTTTCAGCAGTAACCCAAAGTTAGGTATCAACGGTACCCCTGAAACTAGGTAGGGTGGGGCACGATTACTGGGCTAATTGTAGCGGTAAAACGACGGCGGTGGGTGCACAGTGCAGGTCTAACGCGGTGCGGGCGTGCACACACTCCGGAGCAGACAACCAGGGCACTGGGGACACCAGTAGTATAACCTATGCCTTCAATTTTGTGTCGGGGCTGCCACCATGGGTCTTGATACACCCCATGGTGGGACCAGCATAGGTATCTACAATTCTTGGGGGCCGTATGACACATGTTAACGCGAGTAGGAGCCGATCTTTAATAAGAATGGGGATCACTTCACCCTCACCATGGGGTGCCAGTTAGAATGAATTCAAGTAGGTGCAGAGATATAGTATGGGTGTGATAGTGCATTCGACACTTCCTTAGCTTGTGACACTTTCCTATTTTTAGTTTACATCCATCATACCCTTTTCTTATTCACATATTGAAGAGTTACTAGATTTACTCAGGCTTTATGTCTGACCCTATTTTCTTTTCGTCTTCTTTTCTTTCGCCCCCCCCCCCCCCCCCAAGGTCCACAGGGAGGAAACAGCTCAACTCAGTCAGGCTCTTTACAAGCACCAAGAATGTAGATGTATGATTTGGATCTTTCTTGCTCAGATAATGGCTTTGGATATCACTATGGGGATTTTTGTCACTTTATTTATGTTTTCATGCTTCTTTAATAATCAAGGCAGTTATGAGGTTGTAATGTTGAAAATATTTTGAGACAATTATGGAAATCTTTGTTTGATACACGTATTGATGAAATAAAAGTTTGTTTGGTTTCTTCTGTTTAAAATATGTGTATTCATATCTGTCTTGAGTTCATCTGTGGCTTTTACTTATAAACCTCCACCAAAGTTAAGGCATTCCGTTGTGAGTGACCTTAATGGAGGTGGGGTGTTTCACTTGGTATCAGAGCATAGGTTTACCAGACAAGATAAAAGTTTTTGAAAATTGTTTCCAAAAAGAAAGTTTAAAGAAGCATTTTTTTTAAAAAGTGTTATATTTATAAAAAGACAGAATCCCCCAAAGCCATGTGACCTATCTATCCTTCTCTATCCTTCGTTTTGAATCTTTCCTTTCTGTTTCAGCATGTCTGGAGACCTTAACCTTCCAGAAGGAGTGCCGATTCCCGACTGGTTTAGGAGGTACTTAGAAGCAAGGGCCAATGGCGTGGGCCCAGCAGACATCCCTCCTCCAGTGGCCGCGGTTCCTCCTCCTCCTCCGCCTCCTCTTGGAAATGCCTTCGCAAAAACATGTAGAGACTTCAAGGCTATGGGTGGAAAAGACTTTTATAGGACAGAATCTTTTGTTGGAGCAAGAAACTGGTTAAAGGAGACTGAGGATTTGTTTGTCATCTTTGGAGTGGATGACAGGCAAAAGATACAACTTGGGTGTGGTTACTTAAGGATGAATCTTCCTATTGGTGGGAAGTTACTAATGCTCAGAGGGCGGTGGAAACATGGGAAGACTTCAGGACAAGGTTTGAGATGAAATTCTTCTCCCAAGCCGAAAGAAGCCTGCAAATGGAAAATTTTCTAACTCTGAAACAAGGAAGCATGACGATCAGGGAATATGTTAATCAGTTTAATCAGCTAGCCAGATTTGGGCTAGACTTAGTAAACATTCAACACAAGAAGGCACTTCGCTTCGTCAAGGGTTTGAATGAGCCTCTACACAGCCTTGCCATGACCCATGTATCCACGGGTGCGACTTATGAAAGCCTGGTGGACATGGCGTTGCTACACGAGGAAGACGACGACAAGAAAGAAACTAAGGGGGAAGAGAAGAAAGAAGGTCTACAAGCAAAGAAAACAGACTTCAAGAAAGGAGGGAAGAACAATAAGCCCCGTGAGAAGAGAAGGTGCAATTTCTGTGGCATTGTGGGCCATATATCAAAAGACTGCCGGAAAAGGAAGGCGAAGATGGGTGGCTGCTTCCATTGTGGAGAAACTGGACACCAAGCTAAGGACTGCTCAAAGAAGAAAGGGCAGGGACAGAAAGCCGGATCCACTTCAGGGGGTCAGGTTCATGCGCTAGTGGCACCTCAGCAGGAACGAGGTAGTAATATTTCTGTAGAAAGTGTAGTCTATCTTTATGATCATCCAGTTCGTACACTTTTTGACTCCGGCGCATCACACTCTTTTATTTCATCTGCCTTAGAAGAATCTCTGCATCTAGACACTAGTATGGTAGAAGATCCCTTAGTAGTTTCAAATCCAATTGGGGGCTCCGCTTACTTGTCAATGGTTTGTTTGGGTTTGAAAATCTCTATTCTCGGCGTTGAGTTTAGTTGTAATGCCTTTGTTTTGGGCTTCTCGGGATATGGTTTGATCTTAGGCATGGACTGGTTATCCAGTAATAGTGCCATTCTTGACTGTGAGAAAAGAGTAGTTAGACTCTTGACTCGGCTTGGTAATACTCTAGAAATTTCTTGTAATCCTTTGAATGCAGTTATGCTTAGTTATCTAGAGTCGCTTGATGCTTCTGATGAGAATTTGCAATCAGTTAGAGTAGTCCGGGAATATTCGGATGTCTTTGAGGAAGTGAAAGGCTTACCTCCGAGGCGGGAAATAGACTTCCGCATATATCTTGTGAATAACGCAAAGCCTGTAGCTTTACCTGTGAGACACATGGCTCCAAGGGAGAGAAAGGAGCTCAGTAAGCAGGTTAACGAACTTCTCAAAAGGGGGTTCATTAGACGGAGCATTTCAGAATGGGGTGCTCCAGTGGTGTTCGCAACAAAAGCAGACGGTTCGCTTCGCCTTTGCGTCGACTGTAGGGAGTTAAACAAATTGACCAAGAAAAATAGGCACCCTCTTCCCCGAATCGACGATTTGTTTGATCAGCTTGTAAGTGCGACGGTCTTCTCCCAACTTGATCTGGCAACTGGGTTCCATCAGCTAAGAGTAGCTGAAGACAACATTGATAAGACAACGTTCAGAACCCCAGACGGTTTCTTCGAGTGGCTTGTCATGCCCTTCGGCTTGACAAACGCACCCGTTTATTTCGTAGACCTAATGAGCAGGGTGCTCAGAGAATTCCTCAACAAATTTGTGGTTGTCTTCGTAGATGATATCTTAATCTTCTCAAAGAATGAGGAAGAACATGCTCAGCATCTGAAAGAAATCATGTATACTCTCCGTGCACATCAACTAAAAGCCAAATTCTCTAAGTGTCACTTCTGGAGAAAAGAAGTAAGGTTTCTTGGGCATATAGTGTCCAAAGAAGGGTTGGCTGTGGATCCCGCGAAAGTGGTGGCAGTACAAGATTGGAAGACACCAAGAAATGCAACCGAAGTTTGAAGCTTTCTTGGGCTAGCCGGTTTTTATCGAAAGTTTATTAGGGATTTCGCGAAAATCTCAGCCCCACTCACAAGGCTAACAAAGAAGAATCTGGCATTCATTTGGGATTTGGACTGCGAGTTTGCTTTCCAACGATTAAAAAGGGCTCTCACAACAGCCCCAGTTCTAACTCTGCCTGACGGAAGCAAAATGTTCACAGTATACACGGATGCATGTGGAACGGGACTAGGCGCTGTTCTAATGCAAGAAGGAAGGGTGGTAGCTTATGGCGGAAGACAATTGAAGGCTCATGAAAGGAACAACACAACCCACAATTTTGAGTTAGCCGCCATCGTCTTTGCACTTAAGTCTTGGCGCCATTATCTCCTAGGTGAGAAGTTTGAATTATACGCTGACCATAAATCGTTAAAATATCTCTTCTCCCAGAAGGATCTTAACTTGAGGCAGCAAAGATGGATGGAGTTTCTTGCCTCATATGATTTTGAAATTTCCTATACTCCCGGAAAAGGCAACGTGGTAGCAGACGCGTTGAGCCGAAAGAAACTGACCCTAAGCCCTCTCTTTGTGGAAAGGCAAAACTTGGAGTATATAGCCAGTTTCAACTTTAGGCCCTCCTCGGATTTTGTACCGGGTTTGTTAGCATCTCTCAAAGTGCGCCCCACTCTCTTAGACTCAATAGGGGAAGCACAACGTGAAGACCCTCAGCTTGTTGATGTGATTGATAAACTTATTAGGGGTGAGACTTCTAGTCACCTCAGTAGATACGCCATCGATGATAAGGGTTGGCTGAGACGAGATGGAAGATTATGCGTCCCACGAGCAAGGGAGTTAACAAAGAAGGTTCTCGAGGAAGCACATCATTCCAAGATGAGTATACACCCTGGCGGTGATAAGATGTACAAGGATATAAAAAGGACTTTCTTTTGGAGCGGCATGAAACAAGACGTGGCAGATTTTGTTTCTAAGTGCATGACCTGCCAACGGGTCAAGGCAGAACTAAAGAAGCCTGGAGGACTACTCCACCCTCTAGAGGTCCCACAGTGGAAGTGGGATAACATTTCAATGGACTTCATTGATGGACTGCCTAGGTCGAGAAGAGGCAACACTAGCATTTGGGTAATAGTGGATAGGCTTAATAAAAGCGCCCACTTTATACCTATCAAGAGTAGAAGGACTGCCTCATCTCTAGCATCTCTTTATCTCAAGGAAATAGTTCGACTCCATGGGATACCCTCCAGCATTGTTAGTGACCGAGACCCTATTTTCACAAGTGAGTTTTGGCGGGGTCTGCAAGAAGCTGTAGGCACACAGCTATGTTTGAGCATGGCCTATCACCCCCAAACAGATGGCCAAACGGAAAGGGTGAATAGAGTTTTAGAGGATCTTTTAAGACTTTGCGTTATTGACTTTGGAGGGACGTGGGAGGATCACCTTCCTTTAGTGGAATTCGCCTACAACAACAGCTACCAAGCTACCATCGGCATGGCACCCTTCGAAGCCTTGTATGGAAGACCGTGCAAATCACCAACTTGTTGGTGGGAGTCTACAGATAAGCTTATACTTGGGCCAGACATGATTCGAGAAACTTCAGAGAAAGTGGACTTGATACGTAGGAGAATGAAGACATCCCAAGACAAACAGAAATCCTACGCCGACAAAAGAAGGACCGACCTTGAGTTTGAGGTTGGGGACAAGGTTTTCCTTAAGGTATCCCCTTTAAGGAATGTCGTTCTCTTTGGATCCGCAGGAAAGCTAGCACCAAGATTTGTAGGACCGTTCCCTATCATCGAGAAGATTGGGAAAATGGCTTATAGAGTAGATCTGCCTGAAAGATTGGCTGGAATTCACAACGTCTTTCACATTTCTCATCTTCGGAAAAGTCTACATGAATCAGCGGAAGTGGTGGAGCCAAGCATTCTAGAAGAAGCCGAAGTGGAACGTGATGCAACTGTGAGGAGAGTTCCAACTCGAATCATAGGAACTGAAGTGAAAAAGCTACACAACCGCGAAGTCAAACTCGTTAAAGTTTAGTGGAGCGACGCCGAGGAAGACGCGACTTGGGAAACTGAGGACATAATACGCGCTGCCTACCCTTTTCTTTTTTAGGGAACATCTATGACCTCTCTTTTTCTTAAGTTGTGCTTGTATCTATCTTTTTAGGTATATCTCCTCGATATTATCCTTTATCCTTAGGTAGAAACCCCTTTGAATGTAAACATGTATTTGAAACATGTTATGGTTGATGGCTGCAAGTGGTTGCAAGTGGTTGCTAGTGGTTGCTCGTGGATGCCTATACACACACAACCTAGGTCTTAGATCGGCTCAATCACTTCATACTGCATATGCATATATGTATTCTTATTTATATATGGTTGTAAACTTGATATGCTCGCATTTGTATGAATAGTTGTGCACTCATGTAGAGTTATGAGTAGGAAAAAAATTTGCATACATAATGGATTCATGACACTTACATGATTCGCATTAAGGAGGTCAACTGAATCAGTAGACCGCCTGATTTCTGCATTAGATAAGGACATGTACACACACTATGCATATGATCATGAAGCATTAGAAGTCTTTTAAGGACAGTGGATGCCTGTGTTTGTTGGTTGAGTAGATGGACTGTTGGATGGTAGGATATACATTCTTCCTAACTTGAAGATTTCGGGGACGAAATCCTTTTAGGGGGGGGGGGGGAGAATGTAACACCCCGTGAATTCTATAACGTTAAGCTTCACAAATTAAATTATAATTAATTATAAATGATGAAATAAAGGGAAATGGGTTACGCCATTGCGTTCGTCTCGAAATTCTGCTTGATATAGAGTTCAAGTTTGCGTAAAACGGATATCGTTTGAAGAAGATATGGACGAACGAAGTTGGGCAGAAAAACCAGAAAACGGGTCAGAATGCACTGGCGCACTTGTGAAGTGCGCCAGAACAAAGTTGAACTGGCACACTTGGGAATTGCGCCAGTACAATTTTGGCTTGGCGCACCTGCCAAGTGCGCCCAGGTCAGAAAGACCTGCTGGTCAGGCCCTGGCTGGCCTTGTCAGGGTCTGGTCGAATTCTGATGCTTGGCTGAGTCACTAGGGCTTACATGTCTCTTTCTTATTGGCCTCTCTTGAGATGGATGGTCTGGATTCACCCTAGCTTCATCGACGGCTCAAAACAATTTAAAATTCTATAAATTCAACTAAAGTCTAACCCTAAATTCACACTGATAATAGAATACAAAAGCCGTCATACTGCTGGAGAGGAACTAGGAATGGTCGTCAATTAGAAGCCTAGAGACAAGCTAACAAGACTAAGAGACGAATCAAATTAAAAGAAGATCAAAGCTTAATCAAATCATTCAACGCAACTTTGCTACTCAAAGGAGAGCATCTCCAAATCAGAATAACAAAAATCAGAAAACAAGAATTCATCACATGTTGTAAGTATAGTGACCTTTCAAAATATGAATAAAAACTGTGATGTGATTCGATGTAAATGAAAATAGAATCGTGTTGTTATAATCTTTATGTATTGTGATGGTTCTATCATGACTTGTGTATTGATGTTTGTGGCATAAATTAATTGATGCAAGCCTATTGAACAATTGTATATGAAAAATAATGGCACTTGCAAGCTTGTGGCAAAAACTAGAAATTTATCCCTTTTTGTATATGTCGATGGCATGGACTATGTATATTCCCTTAGTCTAAAATTAGAATTTGTGTAAACATGTTATAGACCTTTTATGCCTACATGACCCAAAACCTATGATATTATCCTTATGTTTATTGGCAAGTATAATTAGATCTATGTTTGCAAGTATAATTGGATCTATGTTTCATAAACTATGTAAGTTCATGTTTATTTGCAAAATATAATTGGTTCTATGTCAAACATCGTTTGGGTTTCATAAACTATGCAAGTTCATGTTGAAATAGGCTATATGATTAGATGTAAAAATTGTACATTTTGATGAATATATAACATGCTAGTTTTGTGGTCGATATTATGCCAAGTTAACATGTTTGTACACAAGTTTGTATTTGCCTAAACTATGCCATTTCATATGTCACCTACTTAGTTATACTTTGATTCGAATGCAAGTTCACATGACCCATGTTATATGTTAGTTGAATCGCCAAATTGCAAGTTCATGCGCCACACACCTTTATGTATTACATGTTCATGATTTCCCTTTTTCCTCACGTTTATAAAGTTGGGCTGAATTGTGACAAGCCCAACACATGTTATAACGTTGCGAACAAACGGGGGTAATAACGTCGGGTGTAAAATATGAAAATATATGTTGGCATGGTTAGCACATGCCAGTGATTATGACACATAAGCGATATGAATTGAAATACCCAAAAATAAAAGATATGACATTTACATATAGTTGAAAAGTAACAAAATATGTAAATTTAGAAAACACGATATGCTTAACCTGAGGTTGGATTGAGTTGTGATGTAAACCTGCCCGGACCCGCCCGGCTGTCCAGTAGTCACAACAATACCTATACAATGTGGGTGGTTAAGCATTGAGCCCAATAAGGACCCGAGGTTAGACTGAGCTACGGTGTAAACCTGCCCGGAACCGACCGGCACATCCAGTAACCGTAGCAATACCTGTCTAATGTGAGTGGTCTGGTGCTCCTAAGAGGCTAAGGACAGATGGTAGGGTTAAGTCAACTATAACACTTAACCAAATTCAACATGTTAACAAGAATTGATGGGGCGTTAGGTAAATACAGACACTTAACAACTTAACATGTTTGACTAGAAAATCCTGGTAACGAGGGACCCGTTTCAGCAGTAACCTTAGGTTAGGTATCAACGGTACCCTGAAACTAGGCAGGGTGGGGCATGATTATTGGGCTGATTGTAAGCGGTCAAACGACGGCGGTGGGTGCTCAGTGCAGGTCTAACGGGGTGCGGGCGTGCACACACTCTGGAGCAGACAACCAGGTCACTGGGGACACCAGTAGTATAACCTAAGCCTTCTAGTTTTGTGTCGGAGCCGCCACTATGGGTCTTGATACACCCCATGGTGGGACCAGCATAGGTATCTACAATTCTTGGGGGCCGTATGACACATGTTAACGCGAGTAGGAGCCGATCTTTAATAAGAATGGGGATCACTTCACCCTCACCATGGGGTGCCAGTTAGAATGAATTCATGTAGGTGCAGAGATATAGTATAGGTGTGATAGTGCATTCGACACTTCCTTAGCTTGTGACACTTTCCTATTTTTAGTTTACATCCATCATACCCTTTTCTTATTCACATATTAAAGAGTTACTAGATTCACTCAGGCTTTATGTCTGACCCTATTTTCTTTTCGTCTTCTTTTCTTTCGTTTCCCCCCCAGGTCCACAGGGAGGAAACAACTCAACTCAGTCAGGCTCTTTACAAGCACCAAGAACGCAGATGTATGATTTGGATTTTTCTTGCTCGGATAATGGCTTTGGATATCACTATAGGGATTTTTGTCACTTTATTTATGTTTTCATGCTTCTTTAATAATCAAGGCAGTTATGAGGTTGTAATGTTGAAAGTATTTTGAGACAATTATGGAAATCTTTGTTTGATACACGTATTGATGAAATAAAAGTTTGTTTGGTTTCCGCTGTTTAAAATATGTGTATTCATATCTGTCTTGAGTTCATCTGTGGCTTTTACTTATAAACCTCCACCAAAGTTAAGGCATTCCGTTGTGAGTGACCTAATGGAGGTGGGGTGTTTCAACATCACAACTCAATCCAACCTCGGGTTAAGCATGCTCGTATTTTCTAGATTTACATATTTGTCCCTTTTCATTTTCATATGTAAATGTTTATGGCCAAATCATCCAAATTCACTAATTTTGGGTACATCAATTTATACCGCTTTAAATGTCACTAGTTATTGGCATGTGTCAAACATGCCAATACATGTATTTTATTTTAAACCCAACGTTTGTTTCCCCCGTTTGTACGTACGCAACATAACATATGTTGGGCTTAACATTTCAGCCCAACTCATAAACATAAAAAAAGGGAAGCATAGAATCATGAATTTGTTCTAGAATACATAAAAGTGTGTGGCGCATGAACTTGCAACATAGCGGTTTCACTAACATAGATTATGGGTCATGTGAACTTGCATTCAAATAAGGATATAACTAAATTGGTGTCGCATGAAATGGCGTACTTTTAGACTTGTTTAAACATGGTTTTATACACATATAACTAGGCATAATGTCGAACACCAAACTAGCATAAAAAATGTCCACTTTTTTTGTCATAACCCAAAGGTGTAAACCAACTTTACATCAAGTAGCCTATTTCAACATGAAACTAGTATAATTTGTGTAACCAAAAGATTCTTGCATAAACCCAATTATCACTTGTAAATAAACATAATAACGTATACAAAGGTCTTGAGTCATGTAGGCATAAAGGTTTCAACTTGGAACATGTTTACATGAGTCTCAACTTAGGCCTAAAAAGGATGTATGCTAACCATGTTAACGACATAACATAAAGATGTCAATTCTAGTTCTTTTCTACAAACTTGCAAGTGATATTTATTTTCATATACAAATGTCAATAGGTTCGCATCAACCAATTTATGCCACAAACACCCAATAAAAAATATGACATAATCAACGCAATACACAGAATTTACATCAATATTGTATGATAGTAAAACCCCAATTTCATTTACATCGAATCACATCGCAATTTCTATTCATATTCAGAAAACCACTATACTTACAACGGGTGCTGAAACTTGTTTTCTGATTTCTGTTATTCTGAATTTGCAAAGCTTTCCCTTGGAGTAGAAAATGTTGCGTAGAAATTAGATTAGAGTTTTGTTTTCTTGAATTGTTTTTCGTCTCTTTTCAAGCGGAGGCTCTCCTTAGTTTTTTTTTCTGACATCATGGCGGCTCAAGTTCTTATTTTTGTGTGAATTTAGGGTTAGACTTGAGTTGTATTTATAGAATTTCAATCTAATTAGAGCCGTCGATGAAGCTAGACTAAATCCAAACCATCCATCTCAAGAGAAGCCAATCAGAAAGTGACATGTAAGCCCTAGTGACTCAGCCAAGCCTCAGAATTCGACCAGACCCTGACCAGGCCAGTCAGGACCCGACCATCAGGTCATTCTGACCTGGGCACCCTTGGCAGGTGCGCCAGGCTAAAATTGTACTGGCGCACTTCCCAAGTGCGCCAGTTCAATTTTGTTCTGGCGCACTTCCCAAGTGCGCCAGTGCATTCTAACCCGTTTTCTGGTTTTTCTGCCCAACTTCGTTCGTCTATATCTTCCTCATACGATATCCGTTTTACGCAAACTTGGACTCTATCTCAAGCAGAATTTCGAGACGAATGCAATAGCGTAACCCATTTCCCTTGATTTCATCATTTATAATTAATTATACTTTAATTTGTGAAGCTTAACGTTATAGAACTATGGGGTGTTACAATCTCCCCCTCTTAAAAGGATTTCGTCCCGGAAATCTTCAAGTTAGGAAGAATGTGTCCTACTATCCAATCACCCATCTACTCAACCATCCAATCACAGACATTCATTGTCCTTAAAAATATTTCTAATGCTTTCATGTTCATATGCATAGTGTGTGTATATGTCTTTATCTAATGCAAAATCAGGTGGTCTACTGATTTAGTTGACCTCCTTAATGCGAATTATGTCAGTACCATGCATCCCATCATGTATGCAAGCGTCCTAGTTATGTAAATACTACATGTGTGCATAGCCATTCATCCATATGCAACATCCATATGATAACATATCACATTAAATCCGTTAAGCAAATACATATATGCGAATGCAATATGAAAGTGACTAAGTCGTTCTAGCGCATATGGTGTGTATATGCATCCACGAGCAACCACTTGCAACCATCAATCATAACATGTTTCAAATACATATTTCAAACACACGTTTACATCCATTGGCTTCTGCCTAAGCATCGATGATACGTCCTAGAGGATATACCTTAAAAGCTAGAAGCAAGTAGGCGTAAAACTCCTAGAGAAAGGATATACCCTTAAGAAAAAGGGTATGATGCATGTATCTAGTCTTCAGTCTTCTAAGCCGCATCTTTTTGAGCTTCTCTGTGCCGTATCTTATCTAGTTAATCTTGACGATTGTGAAGTTTCTTGACCTCCATTTCCAAAACTGTCATTGATCGGATAACTGGCTTTTCATTGTCAACTGGATATATGCGGAAGTCTATCCCACGTTTTTAGGGTAAACCCCTAACCTAATCAAAACATCTGCGTACTCATGGACTATTCTAACGGATTGCAAATTGTCGATAAATGTATTAAGCGATTCTAGATAGCTAAGCCTAACTAATCCTTTTAGGATCACGTAATCTCGAGGGTATTTCCAAGGCAAGTCAAAAAGTCTAACTTTTAGAATTACTAGCCAACCAACCCATGCCTAGGATCAACTCATAGCCCATGGAACCAAAACATTATACTTAAACTCAACATAAATGTGGTCGTTCTCAAATCCCTACAAACCAAAGGTAAATGGGCCGAACCACCAATTTGGATCCGAGACTAATTGGGATATTCTACTATACAAGTACCTAGTTGCAGAGACTTAACTATGAAAGCAGGTATAAACGAATGCGAAGCGCTAAGATCAAAAGAGTACTAACAGGTTGATCAATTGAAAAGCTAAACTTTTCTAATGGAGACTTTTACTATCTCTCTCCCTGGTATTCTGGTGGTGAAAGCACGCACTCGTCCTCCTGAAAATCCTTTCCCTCGTCCTTGCCCCTGTCCTTAATTATATGCCCTATTATACCATAGAAAAGCTACCTCCCCTTGTCTTAGGTTTTATAATTCCTTCCTCCTTCGCGAGCCAAGTCCATATCCATGAATTCCTCATCCTTGGGTCGTGCCCTTTAGCCAAACTCCTCATCCTCTTGCTTGTGTAATCATGTTGACAAATCTCTCGAAAGCTGCCTCCATCGTACAGAAAACCCTACAAAGCCTGAAAGAAAACTAGCCGCAGGTGAAACTATTACGGCTATAGATGGAAGTCGGGTACCACTTCGCCCTTCGATGAGGTTACCTCCCAGAAAGCCAGGAGCCCCAGAGACTCAGGAAAGAAGGAAACAAGGACTCAAACAGAGAATCAAAAGATAATGCATATGGCTTTGGGGAATATGCCTTTAAAACAAAACTTTTCTTTTGAAAATGCTTCTTTTAAACCCGTTTTGAAAATAATTTTTCAAATCTTTTATCTGATCCGGTAACCTTCAGCTCTGATACCACGTGTAACACCCCACATCCGTTAGTGCCACTCACAAAGGGAATGCACTAAGTTCTGTGAAGTATTATAGGTAAAAGATGCAGATAAATTACAAGACAGATAAGTAAAGCAGCGGAAAAGTGAATAAAACTTTATTTCATTTATAAACAGCTTGTACAAAGATTTTTCTTCCAACAACAAAGTATCTATCTTGTTTAACAAAATAAAGAAGCATAAATATACAATGATATTCCCCAATAAAACATTAGCCAACCATAGCGGTGGAGAAGAAAGTCCAAAGTAGCACATCAAAGAGTCTTCAAGCTTGGAAAGAGTAACATGTCCATACAAATATGAGCTATTCCCTCCCTGACTACCTGGGGGGGAACGGAAGAAAAGAAGACGAAAGAAAACATAGAGTCAGACATAAAGCCTGGTAAGTCTAGTGGTGCTTCGGTATATAAATAAGGAAAAGGGCATGACAGGCAAAAACTGAAAATGGGAAATTACCATAAACTAAGGCAAAGCGGTTTAGAATCGAAATTACTATCGCACCCCATACTAATCTCTGCATCCTAACTGGTATCCCAACTAGTAATCTGTATAAAATGATAACGTGATCCCAGTCCCTGTAACTGTAGTTGCCATCAGGCGCACATCTATTATTTATTACCTAGATTTAGTCTAGGGTTTTCTGTCGAGCGTTCCCTAGATTCAACTAGGGTCTATGCGTCTTATCTAATATTTCTTGGATTCAGGATTCATGCCACCTAGGTCCACTAGGGATTATGCTACCTGTCGAACGATGCCCCTAGTCTAGGACACACTACCTAGAGTGGTATATGTTCCTAGACTTTCCCCACGTATGTGTCGCGAATCGTTTATCGCTGTCTAGATGCACATGTCCTGAAATGTGCGACCCGAGTCCCGTGGCATGGCTATTCTAGAAACACGGAACTCGGTCGGGAGCTTTCAGATATCTGCCGATGCAGATGCTAAGGTCTGTTTTTCTAACAGTGGTTACGGTCCCACGTGACCCCTCCCTCAACTAATGAAAGGCAATCCAAGAAGATCAAGCACGAGAACTATACTCTTGCCACCTATGCCCTACTTTCCTATTGGCCAGCCACACCCATAACTCGATAGCAAGTATATGGTCTGTTGGGGGTTCTCTGCCTTTCCGCATGCGTACTACGATTGACTCAAGATGGTAGGTAGACGACGAGTCGCTATCACAGGGCTACTGGTCTCGTCAAATCACGCTGGTCCATCCCAGTCTTTAGGTTGCCTTAAATTGCAACCAATGCATACCCTTGGTTCTTCTGACGCAGACCTTAACCTCTGTGAGCCCAGATGGATCATCTGCAACCTCACAGAGGGATACCAAGAGTACCCTCACGTCTCCCGAAGCTACGTGCTTCTAAACCCAGTCCGCTGGAGCCTTTTCCGAACTCAGATAAACGTTTGCTCCTTCTCATGTACTTGTTAAGCGATGATCTACCATATCTGGTTATTCATCTATTATGGACCGGATTAGTTTTCTTTGACTAAGAATTATTACTTAGTTGTTCTCAACTAAGGTTTACCACTTAGTTTCTTTTCCCATAAATCTTGTTAACTAAGGTTTATCACTTAGTTTCTTTAACCGGGGATTTCAACTTAGCTCCCGTTCTCGATTGTTTCTTAGCTAGGGTTTTACTACTTAGCCCTCTTTCTCGTCAAGTCGGATTGGTTAAGTGTCATTAGTCAATTCAAGTTAGCTTAACCCATTCCTTTGTAATATTAAACTGGCTAAGTGTTATCTGTAGTTCATATCGACTTAACCCTATCACAAACCAAGTTATATTGGTTAAGTATTTCTTATTTCTTAACCCTACCCATTCATCTTGTATTGGTTAAGTTTCCCTTTTAACCTAACCTTACCCATCTGTTTTAACTAACATGTTATAATGGATAAGTGTTCCCTTAGTTAACTCAACCCTAACATCTGTTTAATTAACATGTTCTAATGGTAAGGTATTGTCTCTTCATGTTTCAACTTAACCCTGTTCAATTTATCACACTATGATGGTTAAGTGTTCTAAGTTTTCTTAACCCTACCCTCTAGTTCGGCTAACATATTAAATTGGATAAGTGTATTTACTTAACCTTACCCACTTATCTAGCTAACGTGTTATAACTGTTAAGTATTCTAAATTTACTTAACCCCACCCACTTATCTAATTATCAGATTATAACGGTTAAGTGTCCTAAATTTACTTAACCTCACCATCTAGTCTAGTTAACCTGTTAAATTTGCTAAATGTTTTCTTAGTTACTTAACCCCTACAATTCTTGTCTTGTTAACATGTTAAGTTGGTTAAGTGTTTTAGTTAACTTAACCCTACCAATCCTAATTTAGCTTTAATCGTCTTATTAAAGCACCAACCACTCACATTAGACAGGTATTGTTGTGGCTGCCTGTATGTCGGTCGGTTCCGGGCAGTCTTACGCCACAACTCAGTCTAACCTTGGGTCTTTATTGGGCTCAATGCCTTAACCTCTCACATTGGATAGGTATTGTTGTGATTACTGGACAACCGGGCGGGTCCGGGCAGGTTTTCATCACAACTCAATCCAACCTCAGGTTAAGCATGCTCGTATTTTCTAGATTTACATATTTGTCCCTTTTCATGTTCATATGTAAATGTTTATGGCCAAATCATCCAAATTCACTAATTTTGGGTACAACAATTTATACCGCTTTAAATGTCACTTGTTATTGGCATGTGTCAAACATGCCAATACATGTATTTTATTTTAAACCCAACGTTTGTTTCCCCCGTTTGTACGTACGCAGCATAACATATGTTGGGCTTAACATTTCAGCCCAACTCATAAACATAATAAAAAGGGGAAGCACAGAATCATGAATTTGTTCTAGAATACATAAAAGTGTGTGGCACATGAACTTGCAACATAGCGGTTTCACTAACATAGATTATGGGTCATGTGAACTTGCATTCAAATAAGGATATAACTAAATTGGTGTCACATGAAATGGCGTACTTTTAGACTTGTTTAAACATTGTTTTATACACATATAACTAGGCATAATGTCGAACACCAAACTAGCATAAAAAATGTCCACTTTTTTTGTCATAACCCAAAGGTGTAAACCAACTTTACATCAAGTAGCCTATTTCAACATGAAACTAGTATAATTTTTGTAACCAAAAGGTACTTGCATAAACCCAATTATCACTTGCAAGTAAACATAATAACGTATACAAAGGTCCTGAGTCGTGTAGGCATAAAGGTTTCAACTTGGAACATGTTTACATGAGTCTCAACTTAGGCCTAAAAAGGATGTATGCTAACCATGTTAAAGACATAACATAAAGATGTCAATTCTTGTTCTTTTCTACAAACTTGCAAGTGATATTTATTTTCATAAACAAATGTCAATAGGTTCGCATCAACCAATTTATTCTACAAAAACCCAATACAAAATATGACATAATCAACGCAATACACAGAATTTACATCAATATTGTATGATAGTAAAATCCCAATTTCTTACATCGAATCACATCGCAATTTCTATTCATATTCAGAAAACCACTATACTTACAACAGGTGCTGAAACTTGTTTTCTGATTTCTGTTATTCTGAATTTGCAAAGCGTTCCCTTGGAGTAGAAAACGTTGCGTAGAAATTAGATTAGAGTTTTGTTTTCTTGAATCGTTGTTCGTCTCTTTTCAAGCGGAGGCTCTCCTTAGTTTTTTTTTCTGACATCATGGCGGCTCAAGTTCTTATTTTCTTGTGAATTTAGGGTTAGACTTGAGTTGTATTTATAGAATTTCAATCTAATTAGAGCCGTCGATGAAGCTAGAGTGAATCTAGACCATCCATCTCAAGAGAAGCCAATCAGAAAGTGATATATAAGCCATAGTGACTCAGCCAAGCCTCAGAATTCGACCAGACCCTGACCAGGCCAGCCAGGACCCGACCAGCCAGGACCCGACCAGCAGGACATTCTGACCTGGGCGCACTTAGCAGGTGCGCCAGGCTAAAATTGTACTGGCGCACTTCCCAAGTGCGCCAGTTCAATTTTGTTTTGGCGCACTTCCCAAGTGCGCCAGTGCATTCTGACCCGTTTTCTGGTTTTTCTGCCCAACTTCGTTCATCCATATCTTCTTCATACAATATCTGTTTTACGCAAACTTGAACTCTATTTCAAGAAGAATTTCGAGACGAACGCAATAGCGTAAACCATTTCCCTTGATTTCATCATTTATAATTAATTATACTTTAATTTGTGAAGCTTAACGTTATAGAACTACGGGGTGTTACACACGCCTAAGTGGCAAATGATCAAGGCTTCTGTTGAAAAGCAAAGTCTTGTGGTTGATGATCAAAGCACGACCTTTGTGGCGCAGCTTTGTGTATGGCGTTAATTCGCGAGCATCACACCTTGGTATGAGTCAAAAACGGGATAAGGACCCAAGGAGTGCACGGCGTTTCTTTCTAGCTAGGGTTGGTGTCAGTGCTTAAACTGGCTGACATTTATATACTTTTCACCTGTGTGGTTATTGGAATGCGAGGCGCCTCGAGTATAGGTCTTATAGGACCGGGAAACGTGTGTTCAGGAATTGCCAATCTTCAAAAGTAAAAGAGGACCGGCCTTGGAGGTTCCAAAGGATCAGAGTGGGGTCCTGAGACATTTGCTAGAGTGTCTCGAATCGGAGAAGAGCTTGCCCCTTGCCTCGACTCATGACGGAAATTCAATTTCCAATATGTGATATTGCGGTTTTAATTGTAGAACTAGTATGGCGACATGATAAATGGTACCCATGCCATCTATGATTGATATTTATGATTGAAATTGTTTTGACACTATAGACTTATAATAGTATCAAATGATTTGTTTTGAACGTACCAAGCATGTTTGGATATTATAAGGGAAAACCCTATCCTCCGGCTTGCGTTGCATTGTGTGATGGGACCTGGGTCTTATAACAGCTTAATTTTTCCAAAAAGCATTGCGTTGTTTTGTTATATGCACTAGTATTCTTGGGAGGAAACCCGTTCTGTGTTTTACGGCGTGATCCCTTGAATTACTCTCTTTTAAAAATAAAGATTTATAACTGTTTTAGTTCTCACACCAGTCCCATGACTGACCCGGAGTTTATTGTTTAAACCTAAACTCCGGGTGCCCTTATTTTGACATGGGCAGCTAGTAGTTTTGGTTTTGCAGATTTATATTCACAGGATCCTGATTTATAGCTGGAACAATGCTCGGAAAGCTCTGTATCCGTGTATTACTTTCAGTTGTGCTTTGTATTATTTTTCCGCTGCTATGTAATTTATTGTAATCCCTGATATTTGTCGAATGTATATTTATTCATACTCTGTATATTCTTGTATTCTGATGGAATTGTTGTAATAAACAATGAAATGTTCTTCTGTTTGTGTTCTTATTTGTCTTGTACTCACGGTAATTCATTCTTTCTCTTCTCTTCGGAGATGGGGAAGTTCGGGTCGCTACATAAATGGTACCTTCTTGAATTCAATATAATCGAATTTCAACTTATAATCCTCTTTCAAATAATCTTTATTTGATTAACGTTCCGAACATCGGAATAAATTCACCGTTTCTGGTTAATTTGATTTCTAAATTCACTTTTGAATTTATTACTTCAAATATTTACTGATATCCTTTATAACCATTCCAATTTGCAAAACATTTTCTTTTAAACCATTGTTCACTTTAAAATGTGAATATTATTCCTCTACAGAAATCTGGAATCATCTTATTAAATAAAATCTTGATTTAAAATGTAAATACCATTAAGGTTTAAAATTCTATCTATCTAGTTATTTTATAAATTCATACTTAATAAGCTCCATCTATAAGTCAATTTTTTGTTAATTATATTTTAAGTTTTTACTTAATTTCAATTGCTTATTCAATTATAAATTATGATTTTTAAACCAAATATTGTTTATCTTGTCAAAATTTTGAAATATATAATATATAATTTCTAAAAAATATTTTTATTTGAAAACATTCAGCATAGTCGAATTCTAATTATAAATCCTTATGGATTTATTTTAATACTATTTCGAACATTGAAATAATTTCATCGTTTCCCTTTTAATGATTCTCAATTTCCCTTTTTAAATCATTCTTGAATTTACATTTCCAACTTATTTAGTGATAATTATTTCCTTTATTTAAATTCAAATTACAAGTTATTATTATTAAGACAAATATTATTTTCTTGCCCATTCAAAATTCAATTTCTATTTCAAAAATAGATATTCCTTTTTAAAACTCCAAATTCTTTTCTGACATATTCGAATATATTTTATGGTGTTTAAATACCAATTATTTCAGGTCAATGTTGTTTAAACATGCCAAACACACAATAATCAACCATAGATTTTTCATCACATCATTCAATAAATTATATATGAAAAATAATAATATAATTGTTGAGAAATCCAGTTGGATCCCTCTAGCCTGTTTCCTTGCGTCCATAGATGTTAATCAATGTAAATGACTTCAATTTCATATCAGTATAAAATATTAAAATAAATAGAATCAGTATTTAAACAATGACTTCATATATATAATTATCAACCAATTTATTTGTAAATAATCCAAGCCACCATCACATAGCTTTAAATAATTATTTATCAATATTAAATAAGTTTTATAATATTATAAAGTTGGACCGAGTTAGTGAGTTTACTCACCTTGGTCGTTAATCGTTAAATAATGATTAACCTTCGGTTGATTCAATCGAGCGTTTTATTTCACCATAATTTCTAATGAGCTCCAAATGGTTCCAACCAAGCTTCATTTTGTAGCCTGCGATCCTATGATTCCAATGGATCAAACCGTTCACAATTCTGTTGTCGTATGGATAAGCTATTAGTTTTACAAGTTAACACACATTAAATTAAAACAAACTTTAATTTATGTAAATTATTGGGCTCACTGTTCAATCCATCCCATCACCTTTCCTATTCATTACGCACCGCAATGAACAATGTTCTTCCTCCTTAAATAAAAATACCCGTAACTCCTTGTACCTACTCGAACGTGACTTCATCTACATCCCTCCCACCATGACTTAGTGAACCAAGCCTACCCCCTTTATCTACTCAATACGATGATCACTGCCCTTCCCAAAATACAACATCCGATCTCTTCCTTCTCCATCTTATTTTCACTACGTCGCACACCAATATCATGTTTCAGCCACGTCATTAGTTCACTGTCCCCCCTTTTGTATTTTTTTTCTTTTTCTTTAGAAACCTGTTCGTGCATGATGTTTGTAACACCCCGTATTTTTGTTAACATTAATGTTCACAAATTAAAGAATAACTAATCTCAGATGTGAAAATTAAGGGAAACGGGTTGCGCCATTGTGTTCGTCTCGGAATTCTGGTTGAGATAGAGTCCGAGTTTGCGTGAATTGGACTTTGTATGAAGAAGTTATGGCCATCAAAAATTTTAGAAAATTCAAAACAGATTTCGAAAATTCAAATTTCAGAGTCAAATTGGGTCAGGCGCGAAATTTCCCGCTAGGGCCAGGTCGACCATAGGGTCGACCTGGGGGTCGACCTGCCCTCACCAGGTTGACCATAGGGTCGACTTGCCCCTCCCCCCCGGGCAGATTTGATTGATGACCTGTTAATGACTATATGCTGACTCATTAGGGTTTCTGATCTGCTCTGATTGGCTGGGAATAATTCTGGGTTGATCGGACGGCTTAAACTAATCCTAAACTCTATAAAAAGACATGTAGACTCAAACCCTAAAATCAAATTAAAAATTATATTCTTGGCCTCCATGCCGTCACCTTACAACTTAGAACAGCCGCCACCAATTAGAGAGGAAGAAAGCTAATCAAATTCAATTCAACTCTAACAATGAATCTTCTTCAAAGGAAAGCAAATACAACTTCAGAACTCAGAATTCAAAACTCTAGACCTTCTTTGAGTTGTGAGTTCGATTTCTTTAATAAAATAATTAGCAATTTAATTGGATTGAGTTATGATGTGGATTATATGGATATGATGTGAATTATTGACCGCATGTTATTATTTATGTTGTAAAATTATGATGTATGTTGTAATGTTATCATCTATGTTGTGAAGTTATGATGCTATCATCTATGTTGTAATTCTATGATTGGCTTATGTATAATCAAATCATCATGTTGTTCATATGCTAGTTTGGTTATGTTGATTCATATGATAAATCATATGTATGTATGCAAGTTTAGGTGTTGATTTAGATGTAGATCATATGCAAGTTTGTAAAGATTATGTATAACATTTCATGTTTCATGACATCTATTTTAGATCTAAAGTTAGGCTATGACATGTGTGAGTTATATGCTAAATTCTACATGCTAGATTACATATTTAGATGTAAGTTTACACCATTGTTACGTTGCATAAATCACATATGCAAGTTTATATAAATATATGAGTTTGGAATATGAATCATGTTATGCAAGTTTGTGGTTATTGCCTATGCAAGTTTACACCTTTAGATGTAGATCTATGATATACATGATTTATGCAAGTTTATGACTATTGCCAAAACAATTTCACACCTTTAGATTTGGATCTATGACATATGTTGTTTTATGCAAGTTTGTGACTTTGGCCTATGCAAGTTTTAGATGTAGAACCTCATTCACACATGTAAGTTCACCCCTTATGTTTAGATCTAGTTTTATCTATATGTATGTTGTAGTGTTTTCTCTTTATTTTATAAGTTAGACTATTCGAGTCTAACGCATATTTTACGTTAAACGAACGAACGTACAACGTGGGGCCATGGGATAATATTAAAAGATTTAAAATTGAGAATTGGCATAAATGCCTTAAATGGCATAAAATAAATTTGTGATGAAATTGGTATGATTTTACATACCATAAATAGATGGACATAATTGAGTCAATTATGGCCATAGTTAAATTTGGAATTGATTGATAATTTGAATAGGGAAAGTAATTCAAATTGGGGGATAATTAATTATGCGTAATTAATCGTCTAAGACACGAGGTTAGGCTCGTTTGTGGTGTAAGACTGCCCGGACCCGCCCGACAAATCCAGCTGGCACAAATGCCAGTCTAATGTGAGAGGTCTTAGGCATAAATTAAATGCGTAACAGTTGTAAAGACACGAGGTTATGCTCGTTTGTGGTGTAAGACTGCGCGGACCCACCCGGCAAATCCAGCTGCCATAAATGCCAGTCTAATGTGGGAGGTCTTTATAAGGTTACGGTCTTAATGAATTAAGAAACACTTAACCAGATAAACATGTAGTGGGACATGAGGGGGTGAAGTGGGTGCCTTGGGTGGCATGTGGAATCTAGTGGGTTCCTTGGTTGGCATTTGAAATACGATTAGAAACACTTAACCAAAATTGAAACATGTAAGTGAACATGAATAGGAAGAGGGTTAAGTGGG
The DNA here is from genome assembly GCA_030737875.1 of Allium sativum. Classification (NCBI taxonomy): domain Eukaryota; kingdom Viridiplantae; phylum Streptophyta; class Magnoliopsida; order Asparagales; family Amaryllidaceae; genus Allium; species Allium sativum. Next base: position 160,674,474 of record CM060912.1, read on the forward strand.
ATGTACTAGAAGAGACCAAGCTTAGGTGGATTGCTTGTGTCAAGTAATAGGGGCCCGTTTCAACCAGTGACCCATAAGTATCTTTGTGGGCTCGACCCAAGTCGAGGACGGGACACGTGTACTGGGCTTGACTGTAAGAGGCCAAAACGGGTTAGCGGTGGCAACGCAAGTCCAACGGGTTCATGTGCGTATGTGGGCCCGGGCTGGTAGGTAAGACGTTGTTGCATCGTATAGGTATAAGCCGTGCATTATTTGTGGTATCGGGTTGCCACTTTGGGGAGTGATACACCCCACTGTGAGCCCAGCACGGGTATCTACGAGTTAGGGAGCCGATCGCATGTGGGTAGTGGGTACACCTAGTGGAGATAGGGGCAGGCGGCACCTATAAAGGCAGCTAGGGGTGCACGAAACTACCATTATCATTATTAAAGTTCTGTAGGCGGGATCAATCTTAGGGTGACTAGTGGTGGTGCAGTATAGTAGTGGTGGTGTAGTATAGTAATTATCTTATAGTGGTTTAGGTGCGCCTTTAACGTTATCTTTGTTCATCTTATTTCCTTGTTTATTCTGCCATACTCAAATGTTCACAGTCATTTCCTTATTTTCCAACTTATGCCTTAGCCTAGTTATTTTGGTAATTATATTGTTAAAGTTATCGCACTCGCGAGACTTTATGTCTGACCACCTTGTTTCCTCCTCTTTTCTTCCTTTCCCCCCAGGTTCTCAGGTTGGAACTAGCACCAGTGGAGCTTGATTTTGGACATGCGTATCTCTTGCTTTTAGAAGTTGCTTGGATCGCTGAAGTAAAGTTCAGCCTCTCTTATTTATGGTTATTGCGTACTGGGGTTATGTCTTTCAATTTATGTACTCTGATTTAGTCAAGATGGATATTATGTACTTTGACTCTGGTTTTTGATGATGTAATCAAACCTATGTGTTTACCGCTGCAATGAAATAAAGTTTTAAATTTTCAAGTACTGTTTATATCTGTCTTGTTGTTAAGTTTCTGTTCTATACACACTTAAAACGCTCCATAGAAGTTAATGTATTCCCTTTGTGATTGACATTAATGGACGTGGGGTGTTACACGTGGTTTCAGAGCTGAAGGTTACCAGAACAGATATGAATTTTTACAAGCTGTTTTTCAAAAACACTTTTATAAAGATGTACCTTCAAAAGTATGTTTTAAGGAAAGTATTTTCAAGAGAAAATCTAATTTTAGAAAGCATAACCCCAAGAGCCATATATCTTTCCTTCGGTTCTTTCATATTGAATCTTTCCTTTTTCGTTTTAGTATGTCTAGAATTCTCTAGATACCCGAGGGGATACCGATACCCGGATGGTTTAGGAGGTATTTGGAGACTAGGGCCCCCACTGCAGGTCCAGCAAATGCTCCTCCTCCCCCTCCTCCTCCTCCTCGTGTTGGTACTTTTACTAAGATATATAAGGACTTTCGGGCAATGGGTGGAAAACCTTTTCACGAGACGGAAACATTTGTTGAAGCTTGAAATTAAAGGAGGTGGAAGAATTGTTTGGGATCTTTGAAGTGGAAGATGGAAGAATGGTCCAGTTAGCTGCCTGGCTAATGAAGAACGAGGCCTCGTTTTGGTGGGAGGCCACTAATGGAGAACGTCCAGTCGATACATGGCCAGATTTTAGGTGGAGGTTTGAGGCGAAGTTTCTCTCACGGGCTGAAGAGAATCTATACATGGAAAGGTTTTTGGCGTTGAAGCAAGGGAATCTATCGGTGAAAGAATACGTCAAAAAATTCAATCAGTTGGCGAGATTTGGCTTGGACTTAGTGAATACACCAGAAAAGAAGGCCCTGAGATTTGTTAAGGGTTTGAACGAGCCGCTTCATGGGTTAGCTATGACCCACATCCCCATGGGGGCTACCTTTGAGAGACTAGTTAACATGGCGCTTATGCATGAAGAGGAGAAGGGCACCAATGCTAATAAGGCACCTGAGAAGAAAGGGGATCAAAAGAAGCCGCAACAGCAACAACAGAACAAGAAAGGTGGCAAAGGCAACAATGGTAAGGGAAAGAAAAGATCCTTTAACTGTGGGACACCAGGCCATCTAAGCAAAGATTGTAGGAAGAAAAATAAGACTGGTTGTTTCCACTGTGGCGAAGCGGGACATCTGATTAAGGACTGCCCAAATAAAGGGCAAAGGGCAGGGTCTACCTCGGGAGGACAGGTACAGGCTCTTATGGCACCATGGTAGGCAAGGGGACAAGTTCAGGTTCTCGTGGTCCCACCGCTGCAAGAACAATGTAGAGCAATTTCCGTTGAAAGTTTAGCTTTTCTGTTTGATCATCATGTCCATACTTTATTCGATTCTGGCGCATCACATTCATTTATCTCTACATCATAATTTGAAACACTGCACCTAGATACAAGTCTAGTTACAGATCCCTTAGTAGTCTCAAATCCTATTGGTGGTTCGGCTCATCTTTCTATGATCTGTCAGGATTTGAGAGTGTTTATCTTGGGCGTTGGGTTTGAATGCAACGCCTTTGTTCTTGGCTTCATGGGCTACGGTTTGATTCTAGGTATGGATTGGCTAACTAGATATGGGGCCATCCTAGATTGTGAAAGAAGGGTAGTTAGATTGTTGACTCGTCGTGGAAAGATCCTTGATATTTCTTGTGACCCTAGAGGTCCAGTAATGCTTAGCTAAATAGAATCCCTTGACACATCCAATGATGATTTACATTCTGTTCGTATAGTCCGTGAATATGTTGATGTCTTTGATGAGGTGAGGGGTTTACCCCAAAACATGAGATAGACTTTCAAATATATCTAGTAGATAATGCAAAGCCAGTTGCATTGCCAGTGCGCCACATGACTCCAAGAGAGAGAAGAGAACTCAATAAGCAATTGAAAGAATTGCTTGAGAAGGGGTTCATCAGACGTAGTATATCGGAGTTGGGTGCTCCAGTAGTATTTGCCACGAAGGCGGATGGGTCCCTTAGACTTTGTGTGGACTATAGGGAGCTTAATAAACTTACTAAGAAGAATAGGCACCCACTGCCGAGGATTGACGATCTCTTCGATCAGTTAGTTTGCGCCTCGGTGTTTTCGCAGTTGGACTTAGCCACGGGTTTCCATCAGTTGAGAGTGGCTGAGGATAGCATAGACAAGACTACCTTTAGGACTCCAGATGGCTTCTTCGAGTGGCTTGTGATGCCCTTCGGTTTGACAAACGCCCCCGCATACTTTGTTGACTTGATGAGCAGGGTGTTTAGGGAGTACCTTAATAAATTCGTGGTAGTCTTTGTGGACGACATCTTGATCTTTTCTAAGAGCGAGGAAGAGCATGCCCTACATCATAGGGAAGTGTTGGAGACTCTTCGAGCGCACAGCCTTAAAGCTAAATTTTCTAAATGTCACTTTTGGAGGAAGGAAGTGCGATTCTTAGGGCACGTGGTTTTCAAAGAAGGGATAGTTGTGGATCCCGCGAAGGTATTGGCCATCCAAGATTGGAAGGTCCCTAAAAATGCTACCGAGGTAAGGAGTTTCTTAGGGTTGGCTGGCTACTATAGGAAGTTTATCAAAGACTTTGCATAAATATCAGCCCACTACACGCTTGACGAAGAAGAACCTAGTTTTCACATGGGACGTAGACTGTGACGATGCGTTCCAACGTTTAAAGAGAGCTTTGACCATAGCCCCAGTCTTAGTGTTGCCAGATGGGAGTAAGCCATTTACCGTTTATACCGATGCTTATGGGACAGGACTAGGCGCAGTCTTAATGCAAGAGGGAAGGGTAATAGCCTATGGTGGAAGGCAGTTGAGAGTGCATGAGAGAAATTACCCTACACATGACCTAGAGTTGGCCGCTATTGTTTTCGCGCTTAAGTCTTGGCGCCATTATCTTCTTGGCGAGAAATTCGAATTGTTCACTAAGAACAAATCACTAAAATACTTATTCTCTCAGAAGGACTTGAACTTAAGGCAGAAAAGGTGGATGGAATTCTTAGCGTCCTACGACTTCGAGATAGCATATACCCCTGGCAAGGGTAATGTGGTGGCAGACGCCTTAAGTAGGAAAAGGTTGTCCTTGAGTCCGTTGTTTGTTGAGCGGCGAAGCTTAGAGTTCATCTCTACGGTTGACTTTAGACCATCCATTGACTTTGTACCCGGTTTTTTAGCATCCTTAGAGGTCAGACCTACGCTTTTGGGACGGATCGGTGAGGCACAACGAGATGACCCACAGTTGGTTGAGTTAGTAGAGAAGCTCATAAGGGGGGAGTTATCGAGCCATCTTGGTAGGTATACCCTAGATGATAAGGTTTGGTTACGTAGGGATAGTAGACTTTGTGTACCATGGGACGAGAATTTGAGGAAGACCATTCTTGATGATGCACATCGTTTGAAGATGACCATTCATCCCGGCGGGGACAAGATGTACATGGACATGAAACGAGTTTACTTTTGGGCCGGCATGAAGAGGGATGTGGCTGAATTTGTCGCTAGATGCTTGGTGTGCCAACAAGTAAAGGCAGAGGAAAAAAAAACCCGGTGGGTTGCTTCATCCATTCGAGGTCCCACAATGGAAGTGGGAAAGTGTCTCGATGGACTTTGTTGATGGGTTACCGAGATCGAGGAAGGGTAATACGGGGATTTGGGTTGTAGTACGCAGACTTATTAAGAGCGCCCATTTCATTCCCGTGAAGAGTAAGAGGACCGCTCCATGGTTAGCCTCCGTATACATTCGAGAGATAGTTCGTTTGCACGGTGTTCCTTCTAGCATAGTGAGCGACCGTGATCCTATCTTTACTAGCGAATTTTGGAAAAGCTTGCAAGAGGCGGTAGGGACTCAGTTATGTCTGAGCACCGCATATCATCCTCAGACGGACGACCAGACCGAGAGGGTGAATTGTATTCTATAGGACCTATTGAGTTTGTGTGTCTTAGACTTCGGAGGTACATGGGAGGAGCATCTTCCGTTGGTGGAGTTCGCATATAATAATAGGTTTCAGTCTAGCATTGGCATGGCACCGTTCAAAGCTCTTTATGGACGGCCGTGTCGTTCGCCTATATGTTGGTGGGAATCTACAGATAAGATCTTGCTTGGGCCCGAAATGATTAGAGAGACTTCGGAAAAGATCGATTTGATTCAAAGGAGGATGAAGACGGCGCAAGATAGGCAGAAATCTTATGCTGACAAGAGGAGGACAGATCTTGAGTTTGATAATGGGGACATGGTCTTTGTCAAGGTGTCTCCATTACGAAATGTTGTTTGCTTTGGGTCCGTTGGGAAGTTAGCACCAAGGTTCGTAGGGCCGTTTCCTATTAAGGACAGGATTGGACAGATGGCATATAAAGTGGAGTTGCTCGAAAGACCTAGTGGTGTACACGATGTATTCCATGTATCACATTTGAGGAAGTGCTTGCATGAGACCGCGGAAGTGGTAGAGCCAAGCTTGCTTAAAGAAGTGGAGATAGAGCGTGATGCGACGATTCGACGAGCTCCTACGTGCATTCTTGGGTCAGAGATTAAGAAGTTGAGGAATCGAGTGGTCAGGCTAGTCAAATTGCAATGGGGAGATGACGAGAGCAATGATACTTGGGAGACAGAAGAGAAGATGCGTTCACTGTACCCTTTTCTTTTCGAGGGTATGTCTTTTAATTTCTCCTTTATCGCTTACCTTGTACTTATCTTATCTTTAGTATGTCCTCTCGCTAGTATCTTTGACCTTTAGATAGGGTAGTCCTATGGTTGAAACATGTGTTTGAGACATGTTATGTATGATGGATGCAAGTGGTTGCTAGTGGTTGCTCGTGGATACATATACACACACTTTAGGCACTAGATCGGCTCAGTCACTTCATATTGCATATTGCATATAAATGTGTGTGCATATTTAAGTTAACGGATGCATAATGGTTGTGCTATCATATGGATGCTGCATTTTGGTGAATGATTGTGCACACATGTAGAAATAATATGTATCGATAGGATTCTTTCGCATACATAATGGACGCATGGCACTATCATGGATTTGCATTAAGGAGGTCAACTGAATCAGTAGACCGCCTGATTTTGCATTAGATAAGGAACATATACACGCACTTCTTGCATATGTTCATACAGCATTAGGAATTTTATAAGGACAATGGATGCCTGTGTTTGATGATTGAGTAGATGGTTGTTTGGATGTTTGGATATGCATTCTCCTTAACTGGGAGATTTCGGGGGCGAAATCCTTTAAGGAGGGGAGAATGTAACACCCCGTATTTCTGTTAACATTAATATTAACAAATTAAAGAATAACTAATCTCAGATGTGAGAATTAAGGGAAACAGGTTGTGCCATTGTGTTCGTCTCGGAATTCTGGTTGAGATAGAGTCCGAGTTTGCGTGAATTGGACTTCCTATGAAGAAGTTATGGCCATCGGAAGTTTCAGAAAATTCAAAACAGATTTCGAAAATTCAAATTTCAGAGTCAAATTGGGTCAGGCGGGAAATTTCCCGCCAGGGCCAGGTCGACCATAGGGTCGACCTGGGGGTCGAACTGCCCTCACCAGGTCGACCATAGGGTCGACCTGGGGGACTACGTGCCCCCCCCCCCGGGCAGATTTGATTGATGACCTGTTGATGACTATATGCTGACTCATTAGGGTTTCTGATCTTCTCTGATTGGCTGGGATTAATTCTGGGTTGATCGGACGGCTTAAACTAATCCTAAACTCTATAAAAAAGACATGTAGACTCAAACCCTAAAATCAAATTAAAAATTAGATTCATGGCCTCCATGCCGTCACCTTGCAACTCAGAATAGCCGCCACCAATTAGAGAGGAAGATAGCTAATCAAATTCAATTCAATTCAAGTCTAACATCGAATCTTCTTCAAAGGAAAGCTAATACAACTTCAGAACTCAGAATTCAGAACTCAAGACCTTCTTTGAGTTGTGAGTTCGATTTCTTTAATAAAATAATTAGCAATTTAATTGGATTGAGTTATGATGTGGATTATATGGATATGATGTGAATTATTGACCGCATGTTATTATTTATGTTATAAAATTATGATGTATGTTGTAATGTTATCATCTATGTTGTAAAGTTATGATGCTATCATCTATGTTGTAATTCTATGATTGACTTATGTATAATCAAATCATCATGTTGTTCATATGCTAGTTTGGTTATGTTGATTCATATGATAAATCATATGTATGTATGCAAGTTTAGGTGTTGATTTAGATGTGGATCATATGCAAGTTAGTAAAGATTATGTATAACCTTACATGTTTCATGACATCTATTTTAGATCTAAAGTTAGGCTATGACATGTGTGAGTTATATGCTAAATTCTACATGCTAGTTTACATGTTTAGATGTAAGTTTACACCATTGTTATGTTGCATAAATCACATATGCAAGTTTATATAAATATATGAGTTTGGAATATGAATCATGTTATGCAAGTTTTTGGTTATTGCCTATGCAATTTTACACCTTTAGATGTAGATCTATGACATACATGATTTATGCAAGTTTATGACTATTACCTAAACAAGTTCATACCTTTAGATTTGGATTTATGACATATGTTGTTTTATGAAAGTTTGTGACTTTGGCCTATGCAAGTTTTAGATGTAGAACCTCATTCACACATGCAAGTTCACCCCTTATGTTTAGATCTAGTTTTATCTATATGTATGTTGTGGTGTTTTTTCTTTATTTTATAAGTTAGATTATTCGAGTCTAACGCATATTTTACGTTAAACGAACGAACGTACAACGTGGAGCCATGGGATAATATTAAAAGATTTAATATAGAGAATTGGCATAAATGCCTTAAATGGCATAAATGCCTTAAATGGCATAAAATAAATTTGTGATGAAATTGGTTTGATTTTACATACCATAAATAGATGGACATAATTGAGTCAATTATGGCCATAGTTAAATTTGGAATTGATTGATAATTTGAATAGGGAAAGTAACTCAAATTGGGGGATAATTAATTATGTGTAATTAATCGTCTAAGACACGAGGTTAGGCTCGTTTGTAGTGTAATACTGCCCGTACCCGCCCGGCAAATCCAGCTGCCACAAATGCCAGTCTAATGTGAGAGGTTTTAGGCATAAATTAAATGCGTAACAGTTGTAAAGACACGAGGTTAGGCTCGTTTGTGGTGTAAGACTGCCCGGACCCGCCCGGCAAATCCAGCTGCCACAAATGCCAATCTAATGTGGGAGGTCTTTATAAGGTTACAGTCTTAATGAATTAAGAAACACTTAACCAGGTAAACATGTAGTGGGACATGAGGGGGTTAAGTGGGTGTCTTGGGTGGCACGTGGAATCTAGTGGGTGCCTTGGGTGGCATTTGAAATACGATTAGAAACACTTGACCAAAATTGAAACATGTAAGTGAACATGAATAAGAAGAGGGTTAAGTGGGATGTACTAGAGGGGACCAAGTTTAGGTGGATAGCTTGTGTCAAGTAATGGAGGCCCATTTCAACTAGTAACCCATAAGTATCCTTGTGGGCTCGACCCAAGTCGAGGACGGGACACACGTACTGGGCTTGACTGTAGGAGGCCAAAACGGGTTAGCGGTGGTAACACAAGTCCAACGGGTTCATGTGCGTGTGTGGGCCCGGGCTGGTAGGTAAGACGTTGTTGCATCGTGTAGGTATAAGCTGTGCATTATTTGTGGTATCGGGTTGCCACTTTGGGGAGTGATACACCCCACTGTGGGGCCAGCATGGGTATCTACGAGTTAGGGAGCCGATCGCATGGGGGTAGTGGGTACACCTAGTGGAGATAGGGGAAGGCGACACCTATGAAGACAGCTAGGGGTGCACTAAACTACCATTATCATTATTAAAGTTCTGTAGGCAGGATCAATCTTAGGGTGACTAGTGGTGGTGCAGTATAGTAGTGGTGGTGCAGTATAGTAATTATCTTATAGTGGTTTAGGTGCGCCTTTAACGTTATCTTTGTTCATCATATTTCCTTGTTTATTCTGCCATACTCAATTGTTCTCAATCATTTCCTTATTTTCCAACTTATGCCTTAGCCTAGTTATTTTGGTAATTATATTGTTAAAGTTATCGCACTCGCCAGACTTTATGTCTGACCCTCTTGTTTCCTCCTCTTTTCTTCTCCCCCCCCCCCCCCCCGCCCCAGGTACTCAGGTTGGAACTAGCACCAGTGGAGCTTGATTTTGGACAGCTGTATCTCTTGCTTTTAGAAGTTGCTTGGATCGCTGAAGTAAAGTTCAACCTCTCTTATTTATGGCTATTGCATACTGGGGTTATGTCTTTCAATTTATGTACTCTGATTTAGTCAAGATGGATATTATGTACTTTGACTCTAGTTTTTGATGATGTAATCAAACCTATGTGTTTACCGCTGCAATGAAATAAAGTTTTAAATTTTCGAGTACTGTTTATATCTGTCTTGTTGTTAAGTTTCTGTTCTATACACACTTAAAACGCTCCATAGAAGTTAATGCATTCCCTTTGTGAGTGACATTAATGGACGTGGGGTGTTACAATGTTCGAAGCCAACTCCCTCTCTCTCACTTTCATACATACGCCAGCCCCCTCTTTCCTCCCAGATGCCATGCAACTTCCCTCCACACCCATCCAACCAAGCTGCTCACATTCCCAAGCCTAGTGCTTTCTTCTCGCGCCATTTCTTGCTTTCTTTCTTTCTCTTTTTTCACTAAACGGTGACTTCGTGAAACCAAAATAAAACCCGGCAGCTTCCCCACAATTACTGTTGCTACTAGTTATTTTCGAACTCAAAGAAAAAAACACATTGCAATCAACAAAATTATACACGAACGAAGAGAAGTTTTCAATGATCATACACATATAACGATGGATTTTCTTTTTAGTGAAGTGTTTGATGCGTTTCCATATTTTTTCCGCCATAAAAATCTTTTAATAATGATTATCTGGAAGAAGAGAACCAAGATAAGCAACAACGTGTATTTATAGATTTAAACTTGTGCGTGCCAAGGAATGTGAATCCATACCTTACCCAGATAATGCCTTCTTTGCTTATTCCTTAAGGTTTAGCAAGTAGGCTGCTTTACGCTGGCTGTCATAGCCAAGCTCTTTTATTTATTTATTTATTTATTTTTAAGCAATACATTTTAGGTGAGTTGGATACAGAGAATTTTAATGGGGACGGTGACAATTCATTTAGTATGCATAAGTTGAATATTCTAACTTAAAGTGGAAAAGAAGAGTAGGAGTGCTGACAATGCATCAACAGTAGTCGAGTGTGTGTGTGTGTATATATATATATATATATATATTCAAATAGATTATTTAGTTTGGTTTAAACTATAAAGTTTAGCGTACCTCGATAAGAAAAATTTCCATTCACGTATGGACTGTCACAGACAAAAATAAAAATACCATTGAGACAAGCAGTGTGTCACGATTCTAAAAACATAATAACATAGACAAATTAATTCATTTTGTGAAATCTCAATTTGCTGATATAGGGTGCAAAATACTTTGAACAAAATGTTGCTTATTTTTTGAACTAGAAATTATGAAAAAGTTCTATAAATTAAATAAAAATTACGTCTTAAAAAACCTTATCCAAAATCAAAACCAATATTTTACTATATTAAATAAGTCATTATGGTTTATAAATGATTCCATAGCGACTCTTTGAAAATTTGATTTGGACATAACTTACAATATATAAGACGAAATCTCGATTTTCACTTCCATTAGAAAAATATAACCAATTAGATTCGAATGTTTCTTGTTTCGAAGAAATCCGACTAATAACGGATCCTGTGCACTCAATTGAAGTCCAAAACGTTAAATTACGAACTACCACGACGTTACAAGCTCGATTATAATTATATTATAATTATTACGTTTAATTAATATATTCATTATTATAATTCGAATATAAACTCGATTAAATATCCAATTCACATATCATCATTAACCCAACTATTTCATAAATAAAATTATATTATCCCACTATTTATATTAATTAAATAATCAAAATTATTTAAATTCAAACCATTAAATTATTAAACCGATATATTTAAATTAATTAATTAATTAATTATTAAATTACTAAAAAAGGGGACATTACATATTATATTTTCTTTTTAAATAAGGTAAATCATGAGACCACGCAGTACAACATGGATCAGGTTTTCTCCACATAAAAACCAATTATAAATACTCGAATACTTTTTGAAAAATGAAACTAATATAAGACTCAAGTCCCATCACACAATGCGAGTATAAACCGTAGGATAGAGTTTTACCTTATAATAGATAAAAATGCTTGATGCGTGAGTTTTTTCTTTTATTATTACTAGTGTATAGTGTAGAAATCAATTTCGAAAATAAATGTATCAATATTAGACGGCATAATACCCCATCCTATTTTGTCGCCATATAGGTTTACAACTGAAAATACATGGTTCATATTGGAAGTTGGATTTCCATCAATGACCAAGGCAAAGGATCTTCCTTAACCGACTTCAGAACATCTTTAGAAAAATGTCCCAGGGAGCACTACATGTATCCTTTGGAGCGGCAGAGCCAGCCCACCAATTCTCGGTGAGTTGGACAATTACATGAACATAAGTTTCCTGGTCATATCAGACCTTCATACTAGTCGGTTGTTTGATCATCATCTGATACGCCTCGATTCTAACATCCACATAACTAATTTTCCTGTGCTCCATACTATTGCATCACTTTTAGCTAGAAGGAAACATATGTCCTTTCTCTATCGTCCTTCATCCTGTTTTTGGCCATCACGGGCTGCGAGGATTGTCGAATTCATGTTTCTACACAAAGCTACACTGTGCCAGCCATGCTTTGATCAACATCCCCAAAGCTCTGCTTTTCAACAAAAGCTTTGATCCATCAGCATCTTAGCATGCCACATTGTCAATCCATATCATACAACTGATGTCTATCAATATATAACCTCTACGCTCATACGTCTCAGAGAAGGGTGTTAAGCTAAGAGAATAAGTTCTCCACCGCCGAATAAATATATATTTAATAGAGATAAATAAATACAACACAAAATACGATGTTAGACATATGCTCATATTGTTATCCCATCACCATCTTATTAATCCAATGGAGCAAAACTGGTGGTACTCCATATATCTAACAGCCCTCGTATTTGGTAAGTTCAATTACCTTCTCACATTTCGAGTCTTTGTTGAAAAATTTGTTAAAACTCTAGCTTAGTTTTAATTCTCCAAAAATCGTTATCCAATGATTACTTAACTTTAGAAGTTAATCCTGTCTTTAACTAGGTTAAAGAATAGATGTAAGTCAAATCATCATTTACGACAAACCCAAAATCCAATTTGATATCAAATACAAGACTTTTAATAGAAATCGTATCGACTTGTATTCAATATCAGATTCTGAATTTAACCGATAACGTATAAGGAATAACGATATCAATATCATTCAGATTCCTCCAACAACATCCGTATAACTATAGAATCCTATATGGAAATGTCAAATATTATTTCCATTCAACTTCAATCCTATTCATTAATTGGAAAACTTTGGTTAAGTTAAAACCTTTCATTTCAGTATGTTATTTTAAACATTGGGTCATTTATCTTCAGAAACTTCGTATATTCTTAGTCGAATGTTCGATTTCCTTTCGGTTTTTCCTACTTCTTTCCTAAAGAAAAATTTCCAGTTAGATCTCACAGGTGGTACTTGTAATAACCCGGAGATTCTGGGCCAGTTTAAAATTTTTTATTTCGGCAATTTTAGCGAATTTTGAATATTTAAAATAGATTATTTTAAATAAAATCGACGTGAAATTTATTTTGAATATAATTCGATCGTATATATTATATACGTCGTCGTTAGAATATAAATAATTATATATAATTATAAATAGAATTGAAAATGGTGCGGTAGTTCGATAATTCGATTTCAAACTTCAGTTGAATGTACCGGGTGCAAAACAATCCGGATTTTAGTGAAACCAAAAATAATGGGATCTAATAGTGAATATCTTTCCAACGGATCCGAAAAATCGTAATTTCATAGCAAGAATCAAAAGATATGTCCAGTTGAAAATTCTGAATAGTCGCTATGGAATTCAGGCCCTTAAAAATGGACATTTTGCAAATGACCTCGGATTTCGACGAAACCAGTTTTGTTGGATCCGTGATGTCAAATTATAGCTAGATTCCAAATTTCATAATTTTTCGAATCAATATGTGAGCGTGGCAAAGGAAAACGCGTTTGACCAGTTTCAGTTGATTTTAATCGACTGGAAAATGGCCATTTTTCCAACGGTCTCAGAATTCGACGAAATTAGTTTTGTTAGGACCGTATCGTCAATACGAAGCTAGAAAATATTTTTCTGGAATTTTTCTAGTTAGTATGTGACCCCGGTAATTTGAAATGTACGTTTAAAATTCAATATAGCGATTTAAATGTAAATTCAATGGAAACTGATCGAAACGATCAAACCAACTTACGATACATATCCCATTGTGTTCAGAATGGGGGTGAAACGCTATGGATGACAGGCGGTGGGCCTCGTTTAAAGGTCGTATGTAAAGGTCAACTTTTTTGAAAATAAAATAATTAAATAAAAAAAACCCCTTTCTCCCCCTTAATCTCGTTCTGGCCCCCCCGATGAGTTCATTCTTCCGAAAATAAAAAAAAATCAAAGAAAAAGAAGCTTACAGGCTGAAATGGGGCTCAGGGCGGAGAGGAAGTGGTAGGGGTTCGCTGGTGGGAGCAGGGTGGCGGCAGGGGATTGCGCAGGGGCTGGGTGGTCGGCGGTCTCGATTTTCGTTCGGATTTGGGCGGGGTTCTTGGGCGCCGGCTTCGCGAGCTCGAAGGGGAGTGGACGGGGTCTTGGGCGATTGACAGAGCGAGGGGGGGGGGGGGGGCGGCGAACGCTTGGATATCTGATGATTTTATTAGATTTATAAACTGATTTTTTTATGAATTTTAAAACTGATTTAAAGAATTATAAACTGATTTTTTTATGAATTTTAAAACTGATTTAAAGAATTATAAACTGATTTTTTTATGAATTTTAAAACTGATTTAAAGAATTATAAGCTGAATTTTTTTAGAATTTAAAACTGATTTGTTTTAGAATTTAAAAACTGTTTTTTTTTAAAAGAAATAAAAACTGATTTGTTAAAGTTTTAAAACTGATTTGATAAAGTTTAAAAACTGATTTAAAAAGAAATTATTGAATGGACTATATTTATATAAATATATAAATATAAATATAATTAAAACGAAACGTGGCCGTGCAGTTCATATTTTGAAACCGTGATTTCAAATGACTAGTGCGGAAGATCCGACCATTGGATTTTCCCGAAACCTCAACCGTTGGGTTCGCCTTGGAAATATCTTTCCAACGACACCAACTTTGTGAAGATCCGACGGTTGGATTGTCTGGAATGTTTAATTCAAAATTAGTGAAAAACAGCGCCAGAAACAATTATATTTTTATATATATATAAATATAATTAAATTAAATCGAATAACGACGCTGCAGTTCGTAAACTGAAATCGTAACTTCAAATGGTTAGTGTGGAAGACCCGACCGTCGGATTTTCCCAAAACTGGAACCGTTGGGTTCGTTTTGAAAAGACCTTCCTAATGATGTAAAATTTGTGAAGATCCAATGGTTAGATTTTCCTATATGTGTAAAACAAAATTAGTGGAAAGCAGCGCCAGTGCGTCGACACGACCTGAAACGTCGTTTAATTAAATATGGCCGTTTTAAATAAAATAAAATTGGCGATATATCGTTATTAAGTGCTATAGACGATATAGAGTGAAAATAAACCAATTTTGTTGTGTTTGCTTGATATGTGATGGTTGAATGTATTTGACGTGAAAATTATAACTAAATAACTGAAAGGTGAATGGTGAATAGTTCAACCCTGTGATTAATTGGTTTGAAAATCTAAATATACGTGGGTTATTTGAAAAGGCCGAGTTTATCTCATTTCAAATAATCGATCGACGTTGAGAAGTCGAAGAGTCGAAGACGACTGAAGACCGACGATCTCCACGTTGGATGGATGGGCGCTACTGATGCTCGTGATTGGAGTAGCTACCATGAAGGAATTGAAGTAGTAGCCGTCCAAACATAGTGTTGATTGTACGGATATGCGAGGAATTGGTGCCTCCGGTTTCGTTCAGACCCAGAACGGACTTGTAAATGGACTGTGTGTCTGACATTGGATTTTGTTCTGTGTTGATTGATCTCTGTTAAATATATATCTGTTTGGCGGCGGAGAATTTATTCTCTTGCTTAACGCCCTTCTCTGAGACGTACGAGCTTAGAGGTTATGTATTGACAGAAATCAGTCGCATGGAGTGGATTGCCTGTGTGGCACGCCTAAGTGGCATATGATCAAGGCTTCTGTTGCAAAGCAAAGTCTTGTGGTTGATGATCAAAGCATGGTCTGTGTGACGGAGCTTTGTGTATAACGTGAATTCGTGAGCCTCACACCCCGGTATGAGTCAAAAACGGGAGAAGGACCCAAGGAGTGCATGACGTTTCTTTCTAGCTATGGTGGTGTCAGTGACCTCCCAGCCCTGACATTTATATCTTTTTCACCTGTGTGGTTGTTGGAATGCGAGGCGCCTCGATTATAGGTCTGTAAGGACCGGGAAACGTGTGTTCAGGAATTGCCAATCCTCAAAAGTAAGAGAGGACCGGCCTTGGAGGATCCAGGGGATTGCTGTGTGCGGTCCCGAGGCATTTGCTAGAGTGTCTCGAATCGGAGAGGAGCTTGCCCCTTGCCTCGACTCATGAAGGAATCCAATTTCCAATACGATATGTGCGGTTGTGATTGTATTACTAGTACGGCGACATAGTAGATGGTAGCTATGCCGCCTAGGATTGATATTTATGATTGAATATGCTTTTGAAACATATATGCACTAGTAATAATATCAAACACCTTTGTTTATTCGTATGAAGCATTTTTGGCCATTATAAAGGAAAACTCTATCCTCCGGCTTGCGTTGCATTGTGTGATGGGACCTGAGTCTTATAATGGCTTCATTTTAGAAAAAGCATTGCGTTGATTTAATCATTTACTTCACTTCATGCACTAGCACTCATTGGAGTAAACCCGTTCCGCGAAAGTGGCGTGGTCCTTTGATTTGCCTTATTATTGTTGTTAATAAGTTGAATAGATTTCTCATACCAGTCCCATGATTGACTCGTAGTTTGTTTCACCTTGCAAACTCGGGTGCCCTTATTTTCACACGGGCAGCCTAGTTACAGGTTTCTGACGCACCTTTTGGCTCATGGCGAGGCTTGACTACACCGTGCTGACTTGGATTTTCTCCGCCATTATTGTATCAATATTATGATTCCGCCACTGGCGATGTAGACTGATATTCCTTTTGTGTACTCTTTATGTATGATTCCGCCTCAGGCGATGGTGACTGATTATGTATCATTATGCACTAAGTTGTATCCTGTACTGTGCTTCTCTGATGTGATGTTATCTATATGATTCCGCTGTCATATGTGTGTAAATTATTCTATTTTCTGTTTATGCTATTATCTGTGATCTGCTAATGATGATTAATGTGTTATATTCCAATGATTATCCTTAACACCGTGCCACGGGGTTTTGGGATCGTCACAGCTGGTATCAGAGCTGGTTTGATCGTTACAATCAGTTTCCGTTGAATTTACATTTAAATCCTTATATTGAATTTTAAACGTACATTTCAAATTACCTTGGTTTACAGAGCTCGAGAACAAGACACATTAGAACCGTACGAAAGAATTCATCAGATATTGGGTTAGTAATATCCAATTAGAATGACTCGTTAGAGATAGGATCAGTAGTATCCTAGAACGAGTGTGAAGAGTATATTTTTCAAATGAAAACAAATTTTCTTTTGAAAAGTTAAATCAACTATTCGTATTTGATTATTTGTTTATATTGATTTTGGACAATCCAGTATATATAAATTTTGCGTATACGTCTGATCCGCGTGTATTTGAAGTTCTAATATACTGGATAGATATAGATTCACACTCTAGTCTCCCGGAGATGATTCTGATGATTGTAGCTACATCATCAGAATTAGAGTTCGTGTGTCGAAGGTGTGATATTTATATATTTCCTATTGACTGGTGTGAGAACCAAAATTAGATAGGGCTTATTGTTGTGATTTGGCATCAAAAATCTGATTTTTGTATATGTATCAAAATTATGCATTTGAAAAGCTAATCAACTAATTGATTGATGGTTGTGTTGTTTGTTTAGTTGGTTGCTAATTTTGAACCATTACGCCTAATTTAATCAAATATTGAGTTATATTGAAAATTGGTCGCAATTGCTTGCATATACATATACTTACATTGAACAGGTCATAGCAAGGAGGCTAGAGCAGAGAATAAAATTTGTTTGCCCGACAAATAGGTACATGTTTACTACATAATTTACTGTTTTGTTTGGGTGATGATGATTTTATGAGCCTATTGGCTAGCCGCTTGGCTTTTTCTTTTTCTTTTTGAGATCTGAAGGACCGGGGAAGCTATTTGAAATTCCCCGATGCTCCCGGTGCAGGGGAGGTTATGGCGAAATTTTTCGAAAATTTAGGGTGTTAGCCAAATTTTTGAAATTTTGAAAATTCTCAGAAACTAAAAAGTTGGAGAATGGAAGCCAGATCGAACGTAGAGTTGATTAATCAAACCACTTTCGACTTTGTTCCTTTTCGGGGACGAAAAGTTTTAAGTGGGGGAGATTGTAATAACCCGGAAATTCTGGGCCAGTTTAAAATTTTTATTTCGGCAATTTTAGCGAATTTTGAATATTTAAAATAGATTATTTTAAATAAAATCGACGTGAAATTTATTTTGAATATAATTCGATCGTATATATTATATACGTCGTCGTTAGAATATAAATAATTATATATAATTATAAATAGAATTGAAAATGGCGCGGTAGTTCGATAATTCGATTTCAAACTTCAATTGAATGTACCGGGTGCAAAACAATCCGGATTTTAGTGAAACCAAAAATAATGGGATCTAATAGTGAATATCTTTCCAACGGATCCGAAAAATCGTAATTTCATAGCAAGAATCAAAAGATATGTCCAGTTGAAAATTCTGAATAGTCGCTATGGAATTCAGGCCCTTAAAAATGGACATTTTGCAAATGACCTCGGATTTCGACGAAACCAGTTTTGTTGGATCCGTGATGTCAAATTATAGCTAGATTCCAAATTTCATAATTTTTCGAATCAATATGTGAGCGTGGCAAAGGAAAACGCGTTTGACCAGTTTCAGTTGATTTTAATCGACTGGAAAATGGCCATTTTTCCAACGGTCTCAGAATTCGACGAAATTAGTTTTGTTAGGACCGTATCGTCAATACGAAGCTAGAAAATATTTTTCTGGAATTTTTCTAGTTAGTATGTGACCCCGGTAATTTGAAATGTACGTTTAAAATTCAATATAGCGATTTAAATGTAAATTCAATGGAAACTGATCGAAACGATCAAACCAGCTTACGATACATATCCCATTGTGTTCAGAATGGGGGTGAAACGCTATGGACGACAGGCGGTGGGCCTCGTTTAGAGGTCGTATGTAAAGGTCAACTTTTTTGAAAATAAAATAATTAAATAAAAAAAAAAGAAACCCCTTTCTCCCCCTTAATCTCGTTCTGGCCCCCCCGATGAGTTCATTCTTCAGAAAAAAAAAAAAAAGAAGGAAAGTGGATCGGAGACCCGCCGCCGCCTCCAAGCGTTCGCCGCCCCCCCCCCCCTCGCTCTGTCAATCGCCCAAGACCCCGTCCACTCCCCTTCGAGCTCGCGAAGCCGGCGCCCAAGAACCCCGCACAAATCCGAACGAAAATCGAGACCGCCGACCACCCAGCCCCTGCGCAATCCCCTGCCGCCACCCTGCTCCCACCAGCGAACCCCTACCACTTCCTCTCCGCCCTGAGCCCCATTTCAGCCTGTAAGCTTCTTTTTCTTTGATTTTTTTTTTACTCATATTAAATTAATGTAATCAGTGTTAGGTAAAATAAAAATCAGTTTATATAAAAATAAAATTTGCTTTGTATATATTTAAAATCAGTTTATATAAAAATAAAATTTGCTTTGTATATATTTAAAATCAGTTTATATAAAAATAAAATTTGCTTTGTATATATTTAAAATCAGTTTATATAAATAAAATTTGCTTTGTATATAAAATAAAATTGGCTTTGTAAATAAAATTTGCTTTGTTTTTGAAAATATAAAATAGAATGTTGATTTTGAAAAATATAAAGTGGAATATTGTTTTGGAATATATATATCGCATTGTTTTGAAAAGAGAAAATATACATGTGTTTTGAAAGGAAAAATATACTTTGTTTAGAAAAAGGAAATTATATTTTGTTTTAGATAACAAAATATAATGATAAGATTTTTATATATTGAACTTCGAATTAAAAATATGGTTTTTATATATTGAATAGCTAAATAAAAATTCGATTTTTATATATTGAATAGCTAAATAAAAATTCAATTTTTATATATTGAATAGCAAAATAAAAATTCGATTTTTTATATATTGAATAGCAAAGTAAAAATTCGATTTTTACATATGTAGAGAATACGGGCAACGAAGATGACAATGGGCGAGAATGGCGAAGATTTCTATCAAAGAAGAGTCAAGATAATTGGATAGCTATTTGTGAGAATTTCTCACCTTTCCATTTCATTTCTATTTATATATATATACTAGGATGCAGACGGTGCTTAGTAGCACCCGACACAATCGTCCACAGACCATGGACTTGTTTGTTTGGTTGCATAGATTAGTTATATGATTTGATTTGAATTTGGTTGTTTGGTGATTTTGATTGATGTGTGAATGGCGTGGGCCTTCACTAGACCGGGGATAAGGCTAGGCCTTGTCCCGTTTCTAGTATCGTGCCATTATGTTGCCGAAATTTTCTAAAATGAGTTAGAAAAATAAAAATATCATTTTATTTAAAGAATGAATTGAATAGAAATTCATATGTTGAAATAAAATATTTTGTCGTTAAAAATATAATTTTTAACGTGAATGTGAATAAATCAATATTCATTTACAAACCAGACGGTTTGTTTATGTACACCTATTTTAAGGACGTTAATTGGGTCGATAAATTTCACACATCGCCCAACTGCACAAATAAAATCTGTGTTTGTTTGTTTGAAACCCCACACGGGTGTTGGGATGAAATTTGAAGTTCACTCATCCTGATTGATTAAATATGTCGATCGATGGATTGACAGGCTGTTATAAGCGTTAGATATCTATATTTGATGCTTATACAGTGTGGTGCACTTTGGTTGATGGTTGATTATTTTGCAATGTTATTATATGGGTGTAATGTATGAAAATCCATATAATTAACATTATATGGAAATTGATTGGGCCTCATTCCAGTTTTAAAATAGAAATATTAGAAATAGAAATATCCGAAATGGAATATTTGAAAATATCAATATATGAAGCCGTGTTGATTAGATTGACGCCATTTTGACGTGAACGATATTTATATCGATTTTATT
Organism: Allium sativum; assembly: GCA_030737875.1. Taxonomy (NCBI): domain Eukaryota; kingdom Viridiplantae; phylum Streptophyta; class Magnoliopsida; order Asparagales; family Amaryllidaceae; genus Allium; species Allium sativum. The sequence goes on from CM060912.1 coordinate 160,695,048, forward strand.
CATTTTATAATGAATATCGAAAGTGATTTCAAAATCTGATATTTTGAAAAGAATTGATTGTAAATGAATTCGAATTGGAATTGAAATTGAATAGATTTGAAATTCGAACTATTTCGAAATGAATTGAATTGAAAACGATTTCGAAATAAATTGAATTGAAAACGATTTCGAAATAAATTGAATTGAAAACGATTTCGAAATGAATTGAATTGAAAACGATTTCGAAATGAATTGAATTGAAAACGATTTCGAAATAAATTGAATTGAAAACGATTTCGAAATAAATTGAATTGAAAACGATTTCGAAATGAATTGAATTGAAAACGATTTCGAAATGAATTGAATTGAAAACGATTTCGAAAGGAAATGATTTGAAAACGATTTCGAAAGGAAATGAATTGAAAACGATTTCGAAAGGAAATGAATTGAAAACGAATTCAAATTGAATTGAAAGCGAATTGAAATGAATTCAAATTGAATTGAAATTTGAATTGAATAGAAATGAATTTTAAAACGAATTTATAAAGAAGAATTCAATTTTGATTTGAATTGAAATGGAAGTTGAGATTGCTTTTGAAACGAATATTAAAACTATTTATATAATTCGTTTTAAATAGAAATCGACGAAATATATATTATATATATAATATAATGGCCTGAATAGAACGCGCCGCGCCGCGGCAGTTCGTGAATTTCGACCATTTATTTCAAACGGACATTACGGGAGATCCGACCGTCGGATTCTCCTAAAACCGGAACCGTTGGGTTCGTATCGAAAAGAGCTTTCTAACAAATATTAGAAATTTGAAATCTAACGGTTGGATTTGGAGTTACGTCCAAATCAAATTTGAAAAAGGTCGCTGTAAGTGCAGTTCGATGGCCATTGATGGAAATCGACTATACGGGCCTTGATAAAATTATTAAAAATAGTAATAATTTGTGTAAAATCATAAGAAATGATTTAGAAAGGATTGGGATGAAAAACTCCATATTTGAAAGGATAAAAATAGATTTTTATCGAAATGAACTAGTTTTGAACTAGAATAGTAATTTATTTATTTTTAAAATAAATAAATTGGATTTGAAATGGTTTTGAAAATAACCATAATTTCCAATGATTGCATTGGAGTGGATTTGAATCGAAATTGTCTTCGGAATATTTCGATGTTGAAATTCGTGATTATATAGATGTTGTTGTGGAAATTTGAAAGATATATATATCGTTATTTCCAATACGACATTTGTTAATCGTAGAATTTGATATTGAATATAAGCCGATATATTTTCTATTCAGATCCTTATATTGAATATCAAATGTGATTTGGGTTTGTCGTGAATGGTGTCTTCACTAACACTGTTCTTGAACCCAGTAGAGAAAAGATTAAATCTTTTTATTTAGATTTAATGAAGTGTACCAATTAAATGATATTTAATTGGAATTGAATTGGTATGGATTTTTTGGTTTATCGTGAACAGTGTTTAAAATAACACTTGTTCTTTAACCCGATAATTAATGGAATGAGATTTTGGGTTTATCGTGAACCGTGTTTTAAATGACACTGATTCTTTAACCCAGTTAAAGATTAAAACTAAGTGGAGTTTTAATGAATCTTTAATTAGATTGAAATGATCGAAAATGGAGTATCACCAGTTTTGCTCCAGGCGATGGTTAAATCTTTAATTAGATTTGAACGTGAAATGGTAATTGAATTTACCGATAACACTGTGGTGTTAGATATGAAGTATTACCAGTTTTACTTCATGGGATGAATAGGTTGGGATTGGGAAATAAAATAAATGATTACTTCGGTGTGGTTCGCTAATCCCGACTAGTTTGAATTGATATTCAGAGGAGATTAAAGAATAAATTTAAAGAATTTATCTTGGATAAAATTAATGGGAACTTTTCCCAAAGTATAGGAATATTTGAATAAAAGAATATTCTGAATTGGAATGAGGCATATGTTGTGTTTGTGTAACACGTTTATAATATATACGCGAGTTATTCAGAAAGACCGGGTTTATCCCATTCTGAATAACTGATTCGACGTGGTGTCGAAGATGAAGACGGTGGTCGAAGACCGGAAGTCTTCACGTCGTTTGGGTGATTACTGATGATCTTGATTGGGCTGTACACCCAAGAAGATGGAAACAGTTAGTGATCGTCCAGACGTGCTTGGAGATCGATGGATACGCGGGGTACTAGGTGCCTCCGGTTTCGTTCAGACCCAGAACGAACTTGTAAATGGACTGTGTGTCTGACATTGGATTTTAGTCTGTGTGATTGATTTCTATTAAATATATATCTGTTTGGCGGCGGAGAATTTATTCTCTTGCTTAACGCCCTTCTCTGAGACGTACGAGCTCAGGGGTTATATATTGATGGATATCAAAGGCATGGAGTGAATTGCCTGTGTGGCAATTGATCGAGGCTTCTGTTGAAAAGCAAAGTCTTGTGGTGATGATCAAAGCACAGCCTGTGTGGCATAGCTTTGTGTAACGTGAATTCGCGAGTTTCACACCCGGTATGAACCAGAAACGGGAGACGGACCTCAGGGAGGGCATGCGTTTCCTTCTAGCTAAAAAGTGGCGTCATTGGTTTTACACGCCCTGACGAGTTTGACTTATGTGGTTGTTGCTGTTGCGAGGCGCCTCGGTTTGATCGGACGATCCGGATCTGATGGAGTCATTCGTTGGCTCATTTACGCCCCAAAGGGCGGGGAAACGTAGTGTTCAGGCATAATAATCCACATCGGTGGACCGGCCCTGTCGCTCCATGGGGCAGTTGCGGCTGTTCCTGAGACATGGGCTAGATTGTCTCGAATCGGTTGAGGACTATCTTTTGCCTCGGTTCATAGACGGAAATCCAATTTCCAAATACGTGACATTTGCGGTTTTATTTGTAAACCTATATATGGCGACATGATATATGGTACCCATGCCGCCTATGATTGATACTTATGATTTGAAGTTGTTTTATACACTATGCACTTATAGTAGTATCAAATGATTTGTTTTGAACGTACTAAGCATGTTTGGCTATTATAAGGGAAAACCCTATCCTCGGCTGCGTTGCATTGTGTGATGGGACCTGGGTCTTATAATAGCTTCATTTTTAGAAAAGCATTGCGCTGTTTACTTATATGCACTGGTGTTCTTGGGAGGAAACCCGTTCCGTGTTATACGGCGTGGTCCCTTGATTTACCTAACTTTAAAATAAAGATTAATAACTGTTTTAGTTCTCACACCAGTCCCATGACTGACCTGGAGTTTATTGTTTTAACCTAAACTCTGGGTGCCCCTATTTTGACACGGGCAGCTAGTAGTTTTGGTTTTGCAGATTTATATTCACAGGATCCTGGTTTACAGCTGGAACGATATCCGGAAAGCTTTGTATCCGTATATCTCTTCTAGTTGTGTATTGTATTATTTTCCGCTGCGATGTATTTAAATGTAATTTAAATCTCTGATATTTCTGTGTAATATTCATTTATACTCTGTATATTCTTGTAATCTGATGCATTGTTGTGATATACAGTGAAATGTTCTTCTGTATGCGTTCTATTTTGTCGTGTTCTCCACGATAGGGCGTTTCGAACAGTCTGGGTCGGTTTAGCGACTGGTTCGGACCGAGCGAAATTCCTTGCCGTTACAGTACTAGACTGTACTTTTAGGAATCATCGCATATTCCTTCTGCTTCTTCTTTTTAGTTGTTAAACAACTTATCTCTTTTATCTTTCCAAAACTTGGAATATTCAATTCAAAATCTTTTTATACCATTTATTATTATTTATCGTAATTTATTCCTATTTTTAGTAATTTAAAAATAGGTCATTTCAATCAGGTCCCATTTAGGGTCCTAAACTGTACCGACACAGTTTTTATTCAAACTTGAGTTGAAATTCATTCATAATCTAACCGTTGGATTTTAAGGTTCTTAGATTCATTGGAAAGCTCTTTTCATTTTAAACCCAATTTTTTCGTTTTAGGAGAATACGACAATCGGATCTCCTGGTATGTTGTTTTAAAGTTAACGATCGACGTTCGCGAATTGCTGCTGCGCGACCAGTCCTATTCAGACCAAACTCAATTTATAATTAAAATTGAAACAAAACATTCCCAAAATAATTTATTAATTATATAAAACATATATAATTATTTTCGGACACTCTATTTCAGTTACTTCTATTCAAAATAAAAAATTCCATTATTAAATCATTTTAATATTATTTAAATCATTAAAATAACATTATTTTCAAAACTTATTATTTTAAGTCTGAGTTTTCCTGACATTCATTATAAAATTAAATAAGATACTTTTGTAAAGAAAATCCTCTTAATGCTCACTCTAGATAACCTAACCAAAATTCACTTTCGCCTGTTACTAAGTAAAACTTGAATTGCCACATCTTTATGAAAATTAATTCAAATTAATTCGTTCCAGTTGCGAATATTCATCAATATCTTATAATCTTGGTGTCCATCCAAAATCGGACGTCAAATTCAATTTTTTATTTTTCGTTGAATATTTTATTATTAAAATATTCAAATATATTCCGAATTGGAATGAGATTCAACAAGTTACCATATAATTCCATTTATATGGATTTCACACATCATATACATCCAATAATTGTTGTTAACAACCATTAACATTCAATAATCAAACATTGGCGTTATCGACTTAAGCGTTAAGGCCATTAACAATTAATCCCAAAACAAGCCATTGTTAAATAAGATATTAAATCTTATTAACCAATCATTATTGTATTTAACAACACCATTCATAAAATTCTAATGATCCATCTCAATCAATGATATCACACTATTCTGTATTCTACATTCACTAAGTTTTCTTGACTAAAACTAGTGATCATTCATGAATCATTTTAACTTGGTAACGAGTAATAAATCTTACAATAACAAGTATTATCATTTTAACATGAAGTTAACGTAATTGTGAACCAAATTTAGCAACCAAATCACATGACATTTTATCACCAATTTAACCATACACAATATTCAATAATCGAATCACATTAGCTATGATTTAACTAGCTTAATTAAACAATTAAGGTGAGAAATTCTCACCCCAGCCATTTTAACTTCTTGACACTTCAATGTAGGACTTTCAAGCTTTCAATGAAACCAAGATTGCTCCTTTTCAACTCAAATCATCAAGCTACTTACAATATATACTTATATATGAAAAATTAAGACAAAAGATATTGTTTAAAGCAGATTAAGGTCTTGGAGGCAAGGGGGAAGGCCACGATAGTAGGTTCAGGGGTTGAGGCACTGGTTGTGGGGCTGGTGGGGTCATGGCGCAAGCACGAGGCCCGGGAGAGGTGATTAAGAGGTGTATGCTTGATTTTACGAAGAAAGATGGAGTTTTTGACACTTTAAAGAGGAGGGAAGTCTTTGTAGCTAAGGGAAAGGGCCCACGACGTGAGGAGGAGGAGGAGAGAAGGCACAGGTAGGTGGTGCATAGGGAGGTGGAGAAGCTTGGATGGGTGGCCTTTGGCTTAAGGAGGAAGGAAGAGGATTAATGGATATAAGGTGTTTTGAAAAAGAAGATAAAAGAAAAAGAAAATTGAAATAATAAAAAGAAATGGCACATGCACTTAAGTACAAGGGAAGTGACCTCTTAGGGAGAGTTTGGCAAATGTCTTAGGGGTACATGATGTGTCTAATTATGGTGGCTTATTGAAATTAGTGAATAAGAGTGTTAATGGATCTTAATTAATTATACGACTTTAACTTGTTTCTAGTCGTATGACCACATACTAACTCCAAAAATTATAAAATTTGAAATCTCGCTACGTTTTACAATTGTGGTTCTAATGACTTTAGTCTCATCACATTTGGAGACCGTTAGAAAAATGACCTTATTTCCATCTTTTACCGAATTTTAACCAGTTTTCAACATACATTTATATTACGTACGCCCGCATATGAACGCTGAAAATTATGAAATTTTCGATCTTACCGTATTTGATGTTACGGATCCAATAAAATTGGTAACGTCTGATTCCAAGACTGGTTCAAAAATGGTCCTTTTTAGGTCATTAAAATAACATTGAAATATTGATTTTCAAAATTTTCACTTTTAAATTAATTTTAAAAGTTTACTAACCTTGTCTTTACTATTAAATAAGTTGTATTCATAATCTCAACTCAAAATCTCAAAATTTATAATTTCGGTGAATATTGTTTCTAACAAAATTGTCTAAACTGATAAGTTGATAAAACTAATTTAAATTGCTTATTTGACCGTTATACTTTTTGAAATCATATTTAAAAATGAGTGTATATCTAGAACCGTGCGCAGTTATTTTGAATTCTTGAAAACTCAATTTTTCAAAGTACCAAAATTTCTTGGTAGTTATACCAGTGAGCACCAAATCACTTCAAACCAGTTCCTACTCATAGTGCTCATTAATGTGATTCCTATGCAACTAGTTTTTCTTGAATCCTAATCCCATTTTAAAACCTCTCTCCTGCATAACTTTGTTTCCTCCTCGAACCTTTTTCATGGCCATTACGGAACCATCCCACCCTCTTATCTCCCTTCACACCCCCACAATATTCCATGAAACCGTTGCCATTGTCCTTCCCCTTTTGTGCTCCATCTCCCAATCACCTTCATGTTCAACTTGCACTTATCCCTGAAATTGCATTTTCGGCTTCCACTACTCACGCAACTCTAAATGTTGCAACAAAATTTCCGTTGAAAATTCACCAAAATTTTCCAAATGACGCGCCTAGGTCCTTTGAATGCCACACCAACCTCAGAATTTTCTCTAACCTCTCTTATCTTCATCAGAACCTAAAACAACCCTCGTTGTTCTAAAAAGTATGCCAAAAGAATCTTTAAATCCGATAAAAACAATATGAGCTTAAAGCTCTCAGCTCCAAGATACTAACAAGTTGATAATCACATGATTCAGTTGAGTGTTAGATTTTATATTGATTTTTGAAGAATCGAATACTTTGTTTTCTTGCTGGGTTCAAATGTATAAAAGAAATGAAGATAGCAAGCATTTGTAAAGTCAAGCTTCCCAGTCTCTATCAATTGAAATTTCTGAATGAAATATTGCAGAGATTGTGTTTAAGATTTGCTGAGGTTTTGTAAAAGATTTGCTGAAGTTATATTGTACTGAAGATACGAAAAGATTTCAGCAAGATTAGTGAAGATATGTAAAGTTACGCAAAGATCGGGATTGGTTGACATGTAGATTTTGTTGAAAGTAACCTTAATATTGTATTTACTATTTTTCTTTTGTTTTATGTTCACAATTCGCACCATCACATAGAATCTTCGATCACGATGAAAATTTATACTCTGCTATAATTCAATATTCCGGACTTGATGAAACTGGCTGTGTCGAATTCTGAGACTGTTTATAGAAACACTATTTTTATTATCAAATCGATAATCGATATGCGTTTATATTGCGCACGATCAGAAAATAATTCCAACTGACACAAAATTTAAATCGTACAATAATTTAACTATTAAGGATTTTATCAAATTAGTTTCGCTGAAGTCCGAGGTTGTTTGAAGATTGACTATTTTCATTCATTAAATTAAATCGATTATATATAAATTAATTTCAAAATAATCTATCCTGTTGATAATAAATTATCATTATCATTTATATTCAAATAGAATTTCATATAGCTTCAAAATAATTAATTTGGATTTTGAACTCAACATTTTAATTTTCAAGTAAACCGATATTCAATTTATTTAAAATCCTTTTATATTATTCAATAAATCATTATAGCTCATAAACGATAATACCATGAATGATGATAAAAATTGATTTTGACATAACTAAAAATTTGCTAGATGAAATCTCAATTTTTCTCTTTCGATATAAAACTATAATTCAATAGATCTGGAAGATTCTTGTTTCAAAAATTCCGACTTATACTGAATCCTATATACTCAGTTTAAGTTCAAAATGTAAAATTACAAACTACCATGACGCAGAGAGCTTGTTTTTAATTAATTTATATTAATACAATGAAACCTGATTTAATTACTAAATTCCTTACCATATGAAACGACCAGAACTTCCCCGTGAAGGAAAGAACGGATTTCTTTGAGGACAAGACGAATCAGAACACAAATAGAAGAACATTTCATTGCTTATTACAACAATTTACATTAGAGTTCAAGAATATATAGAGTATGAAGAAATAATATACATTCGATCAATATCAAAGATTTAAATTACATATAAATACATAGAAGCGTAAAAATAATACAAAACACAACTGAAAGGAATATACGGATACAGAGCTTTCGGAATATCATTCTAGCTGTAAACCAGGATCCTGTGAATATAAATCTGCAAAACCAAAACTACTAGCTGCCCGTGTGGAAAATAGGGGCACCTAGAGTTTAGGTTAAAACAATAAACTCAAGGTCAGTCATGTGACTGGTGTGAGAACTAAAACAGTTATTATTTTGATTTTAAAGTTAGGTAAATCAAGGGACCACGCCGTGTAGCACGGAACGGGTTTACCCTTAAGAATACCAGTGCATAAAACAAACAGCGCAGTGCTAAATAAAGAACAATGAAGTTATTATAAGACTCAGGTCCTGTAATGACCCGCATTTTCAGCGATATAATAATTAATTAATTTAATTAATTAAAAGGTGATTAAAAGGATTTCATGGTCGTTGAATTAAATAATGGTGAATATTAATTAAAATAATAAATTAAATAATATATTTAATTCTGAAATAATCAGAATTGGCTGAAATGGCGTTATGGTGTGAACTGGATCATCTGTGATATTTAATTCAGTTTAGAATTGAATTAGAATAACAAATACATTATTTGAACGACAGTTTGAACGTATAATTATATTAAAATTAAAATCGAGCTTGAAATGGCGCTGCAGTTCATAATTTGGCGATTTGAACTTCAACTGAATGTACAAGATTCGTTTTAAGCCGGATTTCTGGGAAACAAGAAACGTGTGGAGCTGGTGGAGTATATCTTTCTAGTGGAAGAGAAAAATATGGATTTCGTTGGGTGGATTTTGATTTACGTCCAAATCAAATTTTAGAAAAGTCGTTGTGGAATTCCTTTATAATTTATAAAGGAATTATTTATATTTTTAAAAGGAATTTCATTTTAAATCGAATATCGATTTAATCGGGATTTGAAATATCAAGTTATAAATCCCAGTAGAGCTGTATGGTATTCCACTATGAGTATATACGATAATATTTATTTTTAAATATTTAATTTAATTGTTTTTAAATATATTTATATATTAAAAAGGGTTATTTAGGGCTTTAAAAATAGCCAGTTTTGCAAACGACCTCAAAATTCGCCGAAACTAATTTTTTTGGATCCACAATGTCAAATTATTGTTAGATATCAAGTTTTGTGATTTTTAGAGTCAGTATGTGGCCGTACCGATTTTTAATGTGAGAAATAGTCGATATTTTGACCTTTAAAAATACGCCGTGTGAGCATACGAAGTCAGAATTTGACGAAACCAGTTTCATTGGGACCGTAATGTCAAACAGTAGCTACATGTCAATTTTCTTGATTTTTGGGTATCGTGTGTGGTCACACGAATTTTTAGAAAGGAAGAACGAATATAAAATTATAAAAGAAAATATCTAGAATTCAATTTGAGGTCAAAACAAAGACCACATGCTCACTTCTCCAACCACACAAGATTTTTCATCCCATATAAAATCAAATATAAGGCCGCCACTTCAGGAAAAAGCTAAAACGTGAAGAACATCCTTTTCAAAATCAAAACAAAAATCCAAAACAAATCCTATCAAATCTCATAAATATCCAAACATATGTATTGGATATTCTTAAATGTTTCTCTCCCATCCAGCATCATTTAGGAGCAGTTCGACATAAGTGATTTCGCTGTCCTGATTTCAGCGTGAGTTCCTATATCCTAAGGTTCAAGGATTTGAGATTTTTAAACATTGATTCAAGTTTTTGAGGTCGTATTGTTGATCAGCAAGGCAAGAGACACCTTGTGTGTATTTTTGGTGGAATTCTAGGGGGAGGTGGAAATGGTACGCACCAGAGCTACTACAATGCGTAGTGACCCAGGAGACGGAAATGGCACAAAGGGATCGAGTGTATTCAGGTGGTAATGGAGTGGAAGAGAATTTGGAGAGAAGTATGTTGGTATACGGTAGTGGGCTTATACGGTTGGGTTGATGGGCTTGGGCCGGAGTGATAAGTTAAGGCCATCCTTTTATTTTAATCCATGTTTATTTAATTATAATATGTATAAACTTCAAACTATCATAACTATTACATACGGTGTCAGATTAACGAACGGTCAGATTAGTTAGGACCATATGGACGAGAGCTTCACAATGAAGCTGACTGGAAGTGGATCGGGGCTCGTTTGAATTTATGGCGAAATAAATTGTTTGATTCAGATCAAACAACAGTTCATCGTTCTTTAACGATGAACTGCCAAAGTGAGTAAATCTCACTAACTCTGAACAGTTTATAATTTCATGTTGTATTTTTAGAACTGTTAAATATTTGCTGATTGACTATGTGTTGACTGTTTTATTTAACTGCTAGTCAATTAGTTGAATTTCTATATTGATTCTGTTTAACAGAATATATCATATGGAACTGAAAGTGATGTTATCTATATTGTTTAACATCTGTGATGCAGGGAAACAGGTTAGCGGAATCCAACTGGATTCCTCAACATTTATTTTACTATGATTCATATATTGTGATATATGATGTGATATATAATCTGTTGTTGATTATGTGTGTTTGGACGATATTTATCGTTATTATATGGTATGTTAAATACCATAAGAAATACTGGATGTGGGAAAGGGGATTTTCAAAGTGTATTTTGAAAGTGAATTATTTATATAAAATCGATGGATTTTATATAGAAAAGGAAAAGGATTTTGATAAAAGAAAATATTTATAAAATCGAAGGATAAGTTATAATAAAGGAAATATTTATTTGTTAGAATAAATAGAATAGAATAAAAGGAAATATTTATTTGTTAGAATAAATAGAATAGAATATAAAAGGAGATATTTATTTGTTAAATAAATAGAATAAAAAAGGTTTTATTTGTAAGTCATGTACAAATAGAATTGAAGGGAAATATTTATGGGGAATAAATATGTTAAAAATATAATTGAAAAGGAAATATTTATGGGGAATAAATATGTTAAAATAGAGATGAAAGGGATATATTTGTAAACCATTTACAAATAGAAAAGATAAAGGAAATATTTATTTGTTAAATAAATAGGAAAGATAAAAGAAATATTTATTTGTTAGAATAAATAGAATAGAATAAAAGGAAATATTTATTTGTTAGAATAAATAGAATAGAATATAAAAGGAGATATTTATTTGTTAAATAAATAGAATCGAAAAGGAAATATTTGTAAGTCATATACAAATAGAATTGAAGGGAAATATTTATGGGGAATAAATATGTTAAAAATAGAATTGAAAAGGAAATATTTATGGGGAATAAATATGTTAAAATAGAGATGAAAGGGATATATTTGTAAACCATTTACAAATAGAAAAGATAAAGGAAATATTTATTTGTTAAATAAATAGGAAAGATAAAAGAAATATTTATTTGTTTAATAAATAGAATTGAAAAGGGAATAGTTATTTGTTAAGTAAACAAATAGAAAAGGAATAAATTAAAGGAGTTAATTCAAAAGAGTTAATCGAAATGAGTTAATCGAATATTAGTTGTTCGATTAGAGTTAATCGAATAGAGTATGAGTTAGATTTAATCCAGTAAGAGTTAAATAGAGTTAGAATAAATCGAATAAGAGTTATTAGATTGGAATTATTCGAATAAGAGTTATAGAATAAGAGTTAACCAAATAGGAGTTGATAAATTAGTTGTTCGTTATTTATTCGAGTTAGGAAATAAGAGTTAGATTAAAGTTATTATATTTCAGAAGAAGGAAATTATAACACCACCGTTATAATCAAATGATTCTGTAAAGGGGCTGGACTCGTAAATTATATCCGGAAGTTACGTAAGGAAGTGTTAAAGAGTTAAAAGATGAACTTACCCTATTTCGAGATTTGAAATGTTGCTCAGTTAAGGTCAGAGAGGTAGTTATACCTCAACTTGATTGAATTCGTTTTTAATTTAGAAATGGTTAAGGTTCGAGAGTGAAAGTGGTTAAGTGAATTTAGTAAATAAGTATAGTGGTTTGAGTTGTCGTCGCGATGTTGATTTAAACATCTGTTTAAATCCAAGTAAAGAAGATTTGGAAATGTTTTCCAAATAGAATCAGAAACGTAATCAAATACTGAAATAAGGAAATATGAATATATATATATATGATTGATGATTGATTAATAGAATTTCCATCTGGAAATAACATCGTTGTTTGCACACCTGTTTTTCTTTCATAGTTAACTCACCGACTATCGAAGTTTTTGACCATTTTAACGTTGTTAATATGGAGAGACCGGTTGGATTATTATCCAAAGAACCACTCTGTATTGGCATAAGCGTTGCGAATCGTATATGCCAAAGATAATTAAAGACGGAGTAAAGTGCAAGGGCTATTGTATAAGTCTTAGATGACAGTGCCTAAGATGGATGTACTGAATAGTGCCTTCGGTTCATCCTGTTCCTGGATGACTTGTATGGATGAATGTCTGACAGAGTATTTCCAGAAAGGTCACGTACATTGATTTCTTCAACCGTACCAAGAGTGGAAGCGGAGAAGGAAACTTCTTTTAGCTGACACGTAATGTATGGTTGTAGACGTTAAATTAGTGATTTTTGATGGATCTGACAATGTGGCATTCGAAGTTAATCTGATGTGATGATAAGGCGTAACCTCAAGTGTAATAACCCGGAAATGCGAGCCAGTTTAAAATTTTTATTTTGGCAATTTTAGCGAATTTTGAATATTTAAAATAGATTATTTTAAATGATATCGACGAGGAATTTATTTTGAATAGAATTCGAACGTATATATTATATACGTCGTCGTTAGAATATAAATAATTATATATAATTATAAATAGAATTGAAAATGGCGCGGTTGTTCGATAATTCGATTTCAAACTTCAATTGAACGTACCGGGTGCAAAATAAACCGGAATTTAGTGAAACCAAAAATAATAGAATCTATTTGAGAATATCTTTCCAACGAATTCGAAAAATCAAATTTTAATAGCGGGAATCAAAAGATATGTCCAGTTGAAAATTCTGAATAGTCGCTATGGAATTCAGGCCCTTAAAAATGGGAATTTTGCAAACGACCTCGGATTTCGACGTAACCACTTTTGTTGGATCCGTGATGTCAAGTTATTGCTAGATTCCAATTTTCATAATTTTTAAAGCCAATATGTGAGCGTGGCAAAGGAAAACGCGTTTGACCAGTTTCAATTGATTTTAATCGACTGGAAAATGGCCATTTTTCCAACGGTCTTAGAATTCGACGAAATTAGTTTTGTTAGGATCGTATAGTCAATACGAAGCTAGAAAATATTTTTCTGGAATTTTTAGAGTCCGTATGTGGCCCCGGTAATTTGAAATGTACATTCAAATTGAATATATACTGATTTATATTTTAAAATTGACGAAAACCTATCATAACAGTCGAATGGGGTTACGAAACATATCTCATTGTGTTCGGAATGGGGGTATTACGCTAGGGACGTCAGTCGGTGGACTTGATTTCGAGGTCGTGTGAAAAGTCAACTTTAGAGAATTAAAAATAATATTATTAAATAATATATAATCCCTTAAAACCTAACCCCACACCCTCATATATAATCCGATGCCCAAATACCTAGCCCCCCCCCAAATCAATTCGATCGCGCCCAACCTCCGGAGCTTCCATCGCGCCTCCCCCTTCAGCAACCACCGTCGCTCCTATGGCCCTCCCGTTCATCTCCTCCCCCTCAATATCTTACCGACGCCAACACCCGGAGCCCCCCTCAAAGCCGTCGCTCCCCTTTCTCCCTTGAAACCCCAACCACGATTCGAACGCCGGAATCCGCTACCCCCTGAAGCAGCTACCACCTGGAACCGCCACCCTCCGACGCGCAGATGCCATCCCCTACTTCATGAAGACCGTCAGCATCCATCTCCCAATAAAGACAGTGAGCGTTTATTTTCTTTATCATTTCAGTTTTTGTATAAAGTAGTTTAATCAATTTGAGAATTAAAAATATGATTTCTGAAAGTAAACAACAGGGGTTTATTTTCAGATTTTAATATAATTCACCTTGGATTTATTTTCGATTTTTAATGCAACAAAGATGAGTTTTTTTGTTATTATGAACATATGTTGAAAGATTATTTTTTAGAAGAGTAAAAATATGATTTTTAAGCTAGAAAAGATTAGATTTTTAAAATAGAAATGATTAGATTTTTAAAATAGAAAAGATTAGATTTTTAAAATAGAAAAGATTAGATTTTTAAAATAGAAAAGATTAGATTTTTAAAATAGAAAAGATTAGATTTTTAAAATAGAAAAGATTAGATTTTTAAAATTGAAAAGTTTAGATTTTTAAAATAGAAAAGATACAATTTTTATCGGTGTAAAACTAGAATTTTTATCCATATAGTAGTAGTATAAAAATTCGATTTTTATATATTGAATAGCGAAGTAAAAATTCGATTTTTATATATTGAATAGCAAAGTAAAAATTCGATTTTTGAATATTGAATAGCAATATAAAAATGTGATTTTTATATATGTAGTGGCTACGGGCAATGAAAGTGATAAAAGGCGAGAACAGTGATGATTTCCTACAATAGAAGTGTCGTGAAGTTGGGATAGCTTTGGTGAGAATTTCTCACTCTTCAATCTCTTTTTCTAGTTAAAAATATATATACTGGGATGCAGACAGTGTTTAGTAGCACCCGGCACCACTGTCCACAGACCATGGACTTGTTTGTTTGGTTGCATAGATTAGTTAGATTATTTGATTTGAATTTGGTTGTTTGGTGAATTGAAATGAATTTGATTGATATGTGTATGGCGTGGGCCATCACTAGACCGGGGATAAGGCTAGGCCTTGTCCCGTTTCTAGTATCGTGCCGTTATGCCGTCGAAATTTTCTAAAATAAATTAGAAAAATAAAGATATCATTTTATTTAATAAATGAACAGAATAGAATATTCATAGGTTGAATAAAATAATTTGGTCGTTAAAAATATAATTTTTAACGTGAATGTGAATAAATAAATATTCATTTACAAACCGGACGGTTTGTTTATGTACACCTATTTGAAGGACATTAATTGGGACGATAAATTTTACACATCGCCCAACTGCACAAATAAAATATGTGTTTGATTGTTTGAAATCCCACACGGGTATTGGGATACAATACGGAATACACTAATCCCAATAATTAGTTGTATGTCGATCGATGGATCGACAGGCTGTTATAAGCGTTAGATATCTATATTTGATGCTTATACAGTGTAGTGCACTTTGGATGATGGTTGATTATTTATAGTCGCTATTATATACATGTGTTGTATGGAATCCATATAATTAACTTTATATGGTAATTGATTGGGCCTTATTCCAATTTAGAAAATAAAGGATATTATAAAATAAAAGTTCATGTGTTGACAGTACTCATCCGTTGAGATTAGTCATGTGTGGAACGAAATATTTTAAAGATAAAATTTACATCGTTATCATACATAAAATTAGAAACTAATTGGAAAATAGATAAGATGAGTGGTCTCTGGATATTGATCTGATGTTGGTTTCGGCCTTCGGGGTTAATATTTTGGGAATCGTTCTCTTACTAATTTAAGGTTGGAGTCTGATTTGAAATCAAACGATAGATACCATAATTTTTATAAAATATATTAAATAACAAAAATAGTCACACGTGGACAGTACTCATTCGTTGAGATTAGTCATGTGTTGACAAAAATATAGATTCACGTATTGATTAAAATAAATATTCATTTGTTGAATAGAATAACAGAATTATTGAAATATATAAAGCCGTGTTGATTAGAGATGCGCTATTTTGACGCGAACGATATTTATATCGATTATATTCGTTTTAGAATGAATATTGAAAAGAGATTTAAAAATCGACTATATAGAAAACGGATTTGAATTGAATAGAAAACGAATTTGAATTGAATTGAATAGAAAACGAATTCGAATTGAATTGAATAGAAAACGAATTCGAACTGAATTGAATAGAAAACGAATTCGAATTGAATTGAAAGCGAATTCGAATTGAATTGAATAGAAAACGAATTCAAATAGAATTGGAAAGAAAACGAATTCGAAGTGAATTGAATTGAAAAGAAAATGAATTCGAATCGAATTAAAATCGATTTGAATTGAAATCAAATAGAAATGAAAGTAAAAAGGATTTATAATAGAAAATTCAATTTTGATTTGAATTTGAACTAAAAGTTGAAATTGTTTTTGAAACAAATTTGAATCTATTTATAAAATTCGTTTTAAAAGGAAATCGACAAAATATAATATATATATATTATATATATATAATGGCCTGAATAGAACAAGGCACGCCGCGGCAGTTCGTAAATTTCGACCATTGACTTCGAACGAACATTACGGGAGATCCAACCGTCGGATTCTCCTAAAACCGGAACTGTTGGGTTCGTATGGAAAAGAGCTTACTAACGAATATTAGAAATTTGAAATCTAACGGTTGGATTTGGAGATACGTCCAAATCAAATTTGGAAAAGGTCGCTGTAAGTGCAGTTCGATGGCTGTTGTTAGGAATCGACTGTACGTGCCTTGATAAAATTATTAAAAATAGCAATAATTTGTATAAAATCATAAGAAATGATTTGGGAAAAAATGGGATGAAAAACTTCATATTTGAAAAGATAAAAATAGATTTTTATCGAAATGAACTAGTTTTGAACTAAAATTAAACCCGTTTACTTTTAAATAAATATATTGGATTTGAAACGGGTTTTAAATAGAATTGATTTTTCGGTTTATTGTGAACTGTGTTTTAAATAACATTAGTTCTTTAACCCAGTAAAAGGAGTTTCAATGAATCTGCAATTAGATAGAAATGTGAATTGATAATCTAAACTATCAAATTTGGAAAATGAGCGAGAATGGAGTATCACCAGTTTTGCTCCAAAGCGATAGTTAAATCTTTAATTAGATTTGAATGTGAAATGGTAATTAATTTTACCGATAACACCGTGGTGTTAGATATGGAGTATTACCAGTTTTGCTTCATGGGATGAATAGGTTGGGATTGGGAAATAAAATAAATAATTACTTCGGTGCGGTTCGCTAATCTCGACTAGTTTGGAAAACCATAATTTGGTTTGAAATGACATCCAAAGGAAGATTAAAGAATAAATTCAAAGAATTTATCTTGGATAAAATTAATGGGAACCTTTCCCTAAGAATATGAAATTTAGAAACTAGTTGTAGGTTAGCTAAGAAGAATGGTTTCCTGGGTATTGATCTGATGTTGGTTTCGGCCTTCGGGGTTAATATTTGGGAAATTGTTCTCTTGTTGATTTACGGTTAGTGGCTGCTAAATTGGAATGAGGCGTATGTTGTGTTTGTGTAACATTTGTTTACTAAATACGCGGGTTGTTCGGAAAGGCCGGGTTTATACCCATTCTGAATAACCGATTCGACGATATGTCGAAGATGAAGACGGTGGTTGAAGTTCGGAAGTCTTCACATCGTTTGGGTGATTACTGATGATCTTGATTGGGCGGTACACCCAAGATGAGGGAATCAGTTGGTGGTCGTCCAGACGTACCTGGAGATCGATGGATATGCGAGGAAAGTGCCTCCGGTTTCGTTCAGACCCAGAACGAAATTGTAAATGGATTGTGTGTCTGACATTGGATTTTATTCTGTGTTGATTGATTTCTATTAAATATATATCTGTTTGGCGGCGGAGAATTTATTCTCTTGCTTAACGCCCTTCTCTGAGACGTATGAGCTTAGAGGTTATATATCGATAGATATCAATCGCATGGCATGAATTGCCCATGTGGCACTCTGAGTTTCATGGAGCAAGGCTTCTGTTGAAAAGCAAAGTCTTGTGGTTGATGATCAAAGCATGGCCTACGTGGCGTAGCTTTGTGTATAGCGTGGATTCGCGAGCCTCACACCTCGGTATGAGTTAAAAACGGGATAAGGACTACAGGGAGAGCACGACGTATCTTTCTAGGTTTGGTGGTGTCAGTGACTTACCAGCCCTAAGATTTATATACTTTTCACCTGTGTGGTTGTTGGATGAGGCGCCTCGATTTTAGGACTGTAAGGACTGGGAAACGTGTGTTCAGGAATACTAATCCTCAAACGTAAGAGAGGACCGGCCCTGAAGCATCCAGGGGTTACCCAGAGTGTGTAGTCCCGAGGCATTTTCTAGAGTGTCTCGAAGCAGAGAGGAGCTTGCCCCTTGCCTCGACTCATGACGGAAATCCAATTTCCAATACGTGTATTTCGGCTTTATTTGTAGAGCCTAGTATGGCGACATAGTGGTATGGGGCACTTATGCCGTCTATGATTTATATTTATGATTGAAATTGTTTTGACACTATACACTTATTATAGTATCAAATGATTTGTTTTAAATGTACCAAGCATGTTTGGCTGTTATAAGGGAAAACCCTATCCTCCGGCTTGCGTTGCATTGTGTGATGGGACATGGGTCTTATAATAGCTTCATTTTTCGAAAAAGCATTGCGTTGTCTTTTCTATGCACTGGTATTCTTGGGAGGAAACCAGTTCCGCGTTATACGGCGTGGTCCCATGAATTACTCTCTTTTAAAGTAAAGTCTAAATAACTGTTTTAGTTCTCACAACAGTCACATGACTGACCTAGAGTTTATTGTTTTAACCTAAACTCTGGGTGCCCCTATTTTCGACACGGGCAGCTAGTAGTTTTGGTTTTGCAGATTTATATTCACAGGATCCTAGTTTACAGCTGGAATGATATCCGGAAAGCTCTATATCCGTATATCACCTTCAGTTGTGCTTTCTATTGTTTTTTCGCTGCTATGTAATTTATTGTAATCTCTGATATTTATCGAATGTAATTTATTCAATTATACTCTGTATATTCTTGTATCTGATGGAATTGTTGTAATAGCAATGAAATGTTCTTCTGTTTGCGTTCCAATTTGTCCTGTTCTCAAAACGATCAGGGATTTCGAACGGTCTTGGTCGGTTTAACGATCGATTCGGATCGAGCGAAATTCCTTACCGTTACAGTGGTATCAGAGCTTTGGTTTTCAGAGCTCGAGAACAAGACACATTAGAACCATACGAAAGAATTCATCAGATATTGGGTTAGTACTATCCAATTAGAATGACTCGTTAGAGATATGATCAGTGGTATCCTAGAACGAGTGTGAAGAGTATATTTTTCAAATGAAAACAAATTTGTTTTGAAATTTAAATCGTTTTATACGTATTTGAATATTTATTTATTCTGAATTTGGGCAATCCAGTATACAAATGTTTTGCATATACGCATCATGAACGTATATTCGAAATTTTAATATACTAGATAGATATAGGATCACACTCTAGTCGCCCGGAGATGATTCTACTGATGACTATATAGCATCAGTAGTGTGTGTTCGAGTTTCGAAGGTGTGATTTTCTATATATTTCCATTAGACTGGTGTGAGAACCAAAACTTATATAGATAGATTTATTGTTGTGATTTGGCATCAAGAACATGATTTTCTATATATATATATATATATATATATATATATCAAAATTATGAATTTGAAACGTTAATCCACTAATTGATTGATGGTTGTGTTATTTGTTTATTTGTTTGATAATTTTGAACCATTATGCCTAATTGAATCAAATATTGAATTATATTGAAAATTATTTGCAATTGCATGCATGTATATATGTATGTGTGAACAGGTCATAGCAAGGAGGCTAGAGCAGAGAAATAAAATTTGTTTGCCCGACAAATAGGTACATGTTTACTATAATTTACTTTTTTGTTTGGGTGATGATGATTTTATGAGCCGATTGGCTTTTTTTGTTTGGGATTAGAAGGCCTGTATGGCAATTTCGGGATTTTCCCGTGCTCCCGGTGCAGGGGAGTTTATGGCGAAATTTTTCGAAAATTTAGGGTGTTAGCCAAATTTTTGAAAAAGTTGAAAAGTTTTTAGAAACTGAAAAGTTGAAGAACTTAAGCCGTAATCAAAATACTGAAAGTTGAGTTGAATTGTTAAACAACTTTCGGCTTCGTTCCTTTTCGGGGACGAAAAGTTTTAAGTGGGGGAGATTGTAATAACCCGGAAATTCGAGATAGTTTAAAATTTTTATTTTGGCAATTTTAGCGAATTTTGAATATTTAAAATAGATTATTTTAAATGATATCGACGAGGAATTTATTTTGAATAGAATTCGAACGTATATATTATATACGTCGTCGTTAGAATATAAATAATTATATATAAGTATAAATAGAATTGAAAATGGCGCGGTAGTTCGATAATTCGATTTCAAACTTCAATTGAACGTACTGGGTGTAAAATAAACCGTATTTTAGCGAAACCAAAAATAATAGAATCTATTTGAGAATATCTTTCCAACGAATCCGAAAAATCAAATTTTCATAGCGGGAATCAAAAGATATGTCCAGTTGAAAATTCTGAATATTCGCTATGGAATTCAGGCCCTTAAAAATGGGAATTTTGCAAACGACCTCGGAATTCGACGAAACCACTTTTGTTGGATCCGTGATGTCAAATTATTGCTAGATTCCAATTTTCATAATTTTTGAAGCCAATATGTGAGCGTGGCAAAGGAAAACGCGTTTGACCAGTTTCAGTTAATTTTAATCGACTGGAAAATGACCATTTTTCCAACGGTCTTATAATTCGATGAAATTAGTTTTGTTAGGACCATATCGTCAATACGAAGCTAGAAAATAATTTTCTGGAATTTTTAGAGTCCGTATGTGGCCCCGGTAATTTGAAATGTACGTTCAAATTGAATATATACTGATTTATATTTTAAAATTGACGAAAACCTATCGTAACCGTCGAATGGGGTTATGAAACATATCCCATTGTGTTCGGAATGGGGGTATTACGCTAGGACGTCAATCGGTGGACTTGATTTCGAGGTCGTGTGAAAAGTCAACTTTAGAGAATTAAAAATAATATTATTAAATAATATATAATCCCTTAAAACCTAACCCCACACCCTCATATATAATCCGATGCCCAAATACCTAGCCCCCCCCAAAATCAATTCGATCGCGCCCAACCTCCGGAGCTTCCACCGCGCCTCCCCCTTCAGCAACCACCGTCGCTCCTGTGGCCCTACCGTTCATCTCCTCCCCCTCAATATCTAACCGACGCCAACACCCGGAGCCCCCCTCAAAGCCATCGCTCCCCTTTCCCCCTTGAAACCCCAACCCCGATTCGAACGCCGGAATCCACTATCCCCTGAAGCCGCGACCACCTGGAACTGCCACCCTCCGGCGCGCAGATGCCATCCCCTCCTGCCTGAAGACCGTCGGCATCCATCTCCCAATAAAGACAGTGAGCGTTTATTTTCTTTATCATTTCAGTTTTTGTATAAAGTAGTTTAATAAATTTGAGAATTAAAAATATGATTTCTGAAAGTAAACAACAGGGGTTTATTTTCAGATTTTAATATAAATTCACCTTGGATTTATTTTCGATTTTTAATGCAACAAAGATGAGTTTTTTTTATTATGAACATATGTTGAAAGATTATATTTTTAGAAGAGTAAAAATACGATTTTTAAGCTAGAAAAGATTAGATTTTTAAAATAGAAAAGATTAGATTTTTAAAATAGAAAAGATACGATTTTTAGCGGTGTAAAAATAGAATTTTTATTTGTATAGTAGTAGTATAAAAATTCGATTTTTATATATTGAATAGCGAAGTAAAAATTCGATTTTTATATATTGAATAGCGAAGTAAAAATTTGATTTTTATATATTGAATAGCAATATAAAAATGTGATTTTTATATATGTAGTGGCTACGGGCAACGAAAGTGACAAAAGGCGAGAACAGTGATGATTTCCTAAAATAGAAGTGTCGTGGAGTTGGGATAGCTTTGGTGAGAATTTCTCAATCTTCAATCTCTTTTTCTAGTTAAAAATATATATACTAGGATGCAGACGGTGTTTAGTAGCACCCGACACCACTGTCCACAGACCATGGACTTGTTTGTTTGATTAGTTAGATTATTTGATTTGAATTTGGTTGTTTGGTGAATTGAAATGAATTGGATTGATATGTGTATGGCGTGGGCCATCACTAGACCGGGGATAAGGCTAGGCCTTGTCCCGTTTCTAGTATCGTGCCGTTATGCCGCCGAAATTTTCTAAAATAAATTAGAAAAATAAAGATATCATTTTATTTAATAAATGAACCAAATAGAATATTCATAGGTTGAATAAAATAATTTGGTCGTTAAAAATATAATTTTTAACATGAATGTGAATAAATAAATATTCATTTACAAACCGGACGGTTTGTTTATGTACACCTATTTGAAGGACATCGATTAGGACGATAAATTTTACACATCGCCCAACTGCACAAATAAAATCTGTGTTTGATTATTTGAAATCCCACATGGGTATTGGGATACAATACGGCATACACTAATCCCAATAATTAGTTGTATGTCGATCGATGGATCGACAGGCTGTTATAAGCATTAGATATCTATATTTGATGCTTATACAGTGTAGTGCACTTTAGATGATGGTTGATTATTTATCGTTGCTATTATATACATGTGTTGTATGGAATCCATATAATTAACTTTATATGGTAATTGATTGGGCCTCATTCCAATTTAGAAAATAAAGAATATTATAAAATAAAGGTTCATGTGTTGACAGTACTCATCCGTTGAGATTAGTCATGTGTGGAACGAAATATTTTAACGATAAAATTTACATCTTTATCATATATAAAATTAGAAACTAATTGGAAAATAGATAAGATGAGTGGTCTCTGGATATTGATCTGATGTTTGTTTCGGCCTTCGGGGTTAATATGTAGGGAATCGTTCTCTTACTAATTTAAGGTTGGAGTCTGATTTGAAATCAAACGATAGATACCATAATTTTTATAAAATATATTAAATAACAAAAATAGTCACACGTGGACAGTACTCATTCGTTGAGATTAGTCATGTGTTGACAAAAATATAGATTCACGTATTAAGTAAAATAAATATTCATTTGTTGAATAGAATAACAGAATTATTAAAATATATAAAGTCGTGTTGATTAGAGATGCGCTATTTTGACGCGAACGATATTTATATTGATTATATTCGTTTTAGAATGAATATTAAAAAGAGAATTAAAAATCGACTATATAGAAAACGGATTTGAATTGAATAGAAAACGAATTTGAATTGAATTGAATAGAAAACGAATTCGAATTGAATTGAATAGAAAACGAATTCGAACTGAATTGAATAGAAAACGAATTCGAATTGAATTTAATAGAAAGCGAATTCGAATTGAATTGAATAGAAAACGAATTCGAATTGAATTGAGAAGAAAACGAATTCGAATTGAATTGAAAAGAAAATGAATTTGAATCGAATTAAAATCGATTTGAATTGAAATCAAATAGAAATGAAAGTAAAAAGGATTTATAATAGAAAATTCAATTTTGATTTGAATTTGAACTAAAAGTTGAAATTGTTTTTGAAACAAATTTGAATCTATTTATAAAATTCGTTTTAAAAGGAAATCGACGAAATATATATAATATTTATATATTTTATATATATTGGCCTGAATAGAACGCGTCGCGCCGCGGCAGTTCGTAAATTTCGACCATTGACTTCGAACGGACATTACGGGAGATCCGACCGTCGGATTCTCCTAAAACCAGAACCGTTGGGTTCGTATCGAAAAGTTCTTTCTAACGAATATTAGAAATTTGAAATCTAATCGTTGGATTTGGAGATACGTCCAAATCAAATTTGGAAAAGGTCGCTGTAAGTGCAGTTCGATGGCCGTTGTTAGGAATCGACTGTACGGGTCTTGATAAAATTATTAAAAATAGTAATAATTTGTGTAAAATCAAAAGAAATGATTTGGGAAAAATTGGGTTGAAAAACTCCATATTTGAAAAGATAAAAATAGATTTTTATCGAAATGAACTAGTTTTGAACTAAAATTAAACCCGTTTATTTTTAAATAAATAAATTGGATTTGAAACGGGTTTTAAATAGAATTGATTTTTGGTTTTATCGTGAACTGTGTTTTAAATGACATTAGTTCTTTAACCCAGTAAAAGGAGTTTTAATGAATCTGCAATTAGATTGAAATGTGAATTGATAATCTAAACTATCAAATTTGGAAAATGAGCGAGAATGGAGTATCACCAGTTTTGCTCCAAAGCGATAGTTAAATCTTTAATTAGATTTGAACGTGAAATGGTAATTAATTTTACCAATAACACCGTGGTGTTAGATATAGAGTATTACCTGTTTTGCTTCATGGGATGAATAGGTTGGGATTGGGAAATAAAATAAATAATTACTTCGGTGCGGTTCGCTAATCTCGACTAGTTTGGAAAACCATAATTTGGTTTGAAATGACATCCAAAGGAGGATTAAAGAATAAATTCAAAGAATTTATCTTGGATAAAATTAATGGGAACCTTTCCCTAAGAATATGAAATTTAGAAACTAGCTGTAGGTTAGCTAAGAAGAATGGTTTCCTGGGTATTGATCTGATGTTGGTTTCGGCCTTCGGGGTTAATATTTGGGAAATTGTTCTCTTGTTGATTTACGGTTAGTGGATGCTAAATTGGAATGAGGCGTATGTTGTGTTTGTGTAACATTTGTTTACTAAATACGCGGGTTGTTCGAAAAGGCCGGGTTTATACCCATTCTGAATAACCGATTCGACGATATGTCGAAGATGAAGACGGTGGTTGAAGACCGGAAGTCTTCACATTGTTTGGGTAATTACTGATGATCTTGATTGGGCTGTACACCAAAGATGAGGGAATCAGTTGGTGGTCGTCCAGACGTACCTGGAGATCGATTGATATGCGAGGAAAGTGCCTCCGGTTTCGTTCAGACCCTGAACGAACTTGTAAATGGATTGTGTGTCTGACATTGTATTTTATTCTGTGTTGATTGATTTCTGTTAAATATATATCTGTTTGGCGGCAGAGAATTTATTCTCTTGCTTAACGCCCTTCTCTGAGACGTATGAGCTTAGAGGTTATATATCGATAGATATCAATCGCATGGCATGAATTGCCCGTGTGGCACTCTGAGTTTCATGGAGCAAGGCTTCTGTTGAAAAGAAAAGTCTTGTGGTTGATGATCAAAGCATGGCCTACGTGGCGTAGCTTTGTGTATAGCGTGGATTCGCGAGCCTCACACCTCGGTGTGAGTTAAAAACGGGATAAGGACTACAGGGAGAACACGACGTTTCTTTCTAGCTTTGGTGGTGTCAGTGACTTACCAGCCCTGACATTTATATACTTTTCACCTGTGTGGTTGTTGGATGAGGCGCCTCGATTTTAGGTCTGTAAGGACTGGGAAACATGTGTTCAGGAATACTAATCCTCAAACGTAAGAGAGGACCGACCCTGAAGCATCCATGGGTTACCCAGAGTGTGTAGTCCCGAGGCATTTTCTAGAGTGTCTCGAAGCGGAGAGGAGCTTGTCCCTTGCCTCGACTCATGACGGAAATCCAATTCCCAATACGTGTATTTCGGCTTTATTTGTAGAGCCTAGTATGGCGACATAGTGGTATGGGGCACTTATGCCGTCTATGATTTATATTTATGATTGAAATTGTTTTGACACTATACACTTAGTATAGTATCAAATGATTTGTTTTAAATGTACCAAGCATGTTTGGCTGTTATAAGGGAAAACCCTATCCTCCGGCTTGCGTTGCATTGTGTGATGGGACCTGGGTCTTATAATAGCTTCATTTTTCGAAAAAGCATTGCGTTGTCTTTTCTATGCACTGGTATTCTTGGGAGGAAACCCGTTCCGTGTTATACGGAGTGATCCTTTGAATTACTCTCTTTTAAAGTAAAGTCTAAATAACTGTTTTAGTTCTCACACCAGTCACATGACTGACCTGGAGTTTATTTTTTTAACCTAAACTCTGGGTGCCCCTATTTTCGACATGGGCAGCTAGTAGTTTTGGTTTTGCAGATTTATATTCACAGGATCCTGGTTTACAGCTGGAATGATATCCGGAAAGCTCTGTATCTGTATATCACCTTGAGTTGTGCTTTGTATTTTTTTTCCGCTGCTATGTAATTTATTGTAATCTCTGATATTTATCGAATGTAGTTTATTCAATTATACTCTGTATATTCTTGTATCTGATGGAATTGTTGTAATAGCAATGAAATGTTCTTCTGTTTGCGTTCCAATTTGTCCTGTTCTCAAAACGATCAAGGATTTCGAACGGTCTTGGTCGGTTTAACGATCGATTCAGATCGAGCGAAATTCCTTACCGTTACATCAAGCCTCATCAACCGGTAAATGGCAGAAATCGGGCAGGCAGCATGGCTATGTAGGTCGCACCTATTAGGGTGTATAATCACATGATCTAGAGTTTCATTTACTTCTAAAAATCTATTGTTGATGTTGTCCCATTCGGGAAACGGTTGCTGATCCCAACCGTTGGTGATATACATTCGATACACACAAGAGAAATGAGTGGTCGATCATGTGTGGTCGGGTTGCAAGATGTTCTTGTTGAACCCAATGTATTCCTCTCTAGAGGTACACTAGCGAAAGGTGGTTCCATACCTTGTCATAGTTGGAAATCCATTACCCAATACGTGTTTGCGGTTTTGATTGTATACTATATATGTAGAACATGAGATGAAAGCGTTTCTGCTAGATGATTATTATATTGTGGTTGATAGACATTATTATAATATCAAAAGGTTTTTGATATAAAGATTATTTGGATTCTCGTAAGGGAAAAACCCGTTCCGTTATATGGCGTGGTCTTATGAGATATCATTTAATGGCTCAAACTGTTTTAAACTGTTTTACTCATACCAGTCCCATGGCTGACCCAGAGTTTATTTTTTTTTGTTTTCCCTAAACTCTTGGGTGCCCAATTTTGTACGGGCAGTCAAGTAGTCGGGATTTACAGATATACTGGAAGAGCTTGGAGTAGGAGGCTTCAGGATTTTATAGCTATAGTTATTTCTGATGTGTTGTAAATATTGTACTCTGAAAATGTTATTGTATACATATACTGATTTTATTTCAAGGATATATTATCTATTGTATGTTGTTCGTTCTGCTGTGAGGTTTATGTTACTCTGATGTTGTATTCTTCTTCTTTTTCTATTCTATGTTTCTATCTTATCTATTCTCACCCTCTAATTTCTTTCATTAACTTTTCGGTATTTTTTCGATGTTTGGTTAGTCATCATTGAGTTTATGGCGATAACCAAAGTCGACAAAACCCGGGTCGTTACAGGTCCTATCACACAATGCAATGCAAGTAAGAGAATAGAGTTTTACCTTATAATAGTCAAATATGCTTGGTACATGAAATTTCATCTTTTGTTATTACTATAAGTGAAGAAATCAACTTCAAATATAAATGTATCAGTCATAGATGGCATAGTGCCCTATCCCACTATGTCGCCACACTAGGCTCTACAAATAAAACCGAAATGTTATGTATTGGAAGTTGGATTTTCGTCTGTGAACCAAGGCAAGGGATCATCCTTACCGCTTCGAGACGATCTAGCCCATGTCTCAGGAAAGCGCGCAGACAAGCCTTGGATCGTCAGGGTCGGTCCACCAGGAGTGCAAAGGTTGAATTAAAATGCCTGAACATGCATTTCCCCACCCTATGGGGCGTAAGTCTGGTCTGTATAAAGACCATATCATCCATCAGCCCCGCAATGCCGATATAACCGAGGCTCCTCGCTATCCATCATCCACATAAGTAAAACATCTGGGCGTGCAAAACCCATACACCAATCCTAGCTAGAAGGAAACACATGCCCTCCCTGGGGTCCTCTCCCGTTTCTGGTTCACACCGAGGTGCGAGAATCGCGAATTAATGCTACACAAAGCTATGCTATATTAAGGTCGTGCTTTGATCATCTACCACAAGACTCTTCTTTTCAACCGAAGCCTTGATCATTTGCATCTCAGCATGCCACATAGGCAATTCACGCTATGCAACTGATGTCTATCAATCACATAGAATGAAATTCGATGTCATACACACATCCATTTACAAGTTCGTTCTGGGTCTGAACGAAACCGGAGGCACCTTATTCCTCGTCCCATTTGTCCAATAAAGGAGAGAAGTCCTCGCATATCCAGTCGATCTCCGAGTACGTCTGGAACGATCACCACTTATTACCTTGTCTTGGGTGCACAGCACAATCAAGACAACAGTAATCATCCAAACGATGTGAAGACCTCCGGTCTGAACGGGGCTACGCAGCGGTATAGAATTGTGTAGTATGGAGAATAGGATGTAGTGTATATAGCAGAGTAGTAAGTAAATATCACACAACAGTATTTATACTAGTTCGGACCACTGTCCTACGTCCAGTCCCAGACTCACTTCTGTTATTTCACTAACACTAAAACCCTCACTTCACCCAGAGGAATAGGTTCACAATTACCCGAATACACGAACGGGATTTGTTGCCTCAACCACTGAAGAGTTCTTCAGTAATATAGAATAATTGTTGACTCTTTTGTGTACTTGATAACACAGATTGTCTAATATTAAGTACACCCTTCCTATAGCCTTTCCTTGATGATAATCGTGAAGTATGTGAAGGAATATGGAAGTTTAAAAGTCTCAAGTAAGAAAATAGTTCGCTTTTTAGAACTTAGAGAGCTTTGAATAAGATAGAGAGAATTAGAATAAAATTCGGTGATTGGTTCAATTAACCAACTCTCGATTTATAATATATAAAAAGATACAACTGATCACGAAAGGTTTTGATGAGGAGTTATAGATTAAATGGTTGTGTCTTTTCATAGAAGTTGCAACCTTTCAGAATCAGATGTCTAAAAATAATTTTCAAATGTCTGTTTGTATGTTAAAATTAAAACCTCAAGGAAATAGTGCATTTCAGAACAAATTCAGATGTCCGAAATATTTGAAACAGACGTCTGAATATTGCATTTAAAAACAATCTATTTCAACAAACAGATGTCTGAAATTTTCAGACCAGACGTCTGTTTTTTGTTATCAGCTTATACCTTGCCTATTTTATAATAAAAGAACTATATATATATAAAACGTTGTGTGTGTCATCAAGGAAGACTTTAACATATAAATCTAGGACTAACAGACTCTTACAACATATAAGTGATCTTCGTTTTGTGTTCTTGAATCTGATTGTTAAAAGTATCTTCCTACAACATAGAATTAGTCGATAATATATATATATATATATATATATATATGTGTGTGTGTGTGTGTGTGTGTGTGTGTGTGTGTGTGTGTGCTTGTATAGTTGTCATAGTCAAAACGCTATATCGCGTGATTCAACATTCTCCCCCCTTTTGACTAATGACAACTATATAAGCTCCCCCTATCAATATGCATATAATGTTACTTGTTTTCTCCCCCTTTGTGGTTTGACAAAAAGGAATACTTATGAAAAATTGAAGCATGGATGCAGTACATACGAGTATACATAAAGCATAAACATATATAAAGTACCAACATTCCTAATATCACACAGACATACGCATAGCAGAGTTTAGTGCGCAAATAAGACAAGTAGAAAAATATTACACATTATGAACTAAATAAAAGTGTCATAGTCAGAATAGTTAACCATACCATCTTAAATACTTATATATCCTTAGAAGTAGATTCTAGAGGAGATGTGCCTTCGTCCCTTGGTGAGTTTTGTTCATAATCGAAGCTTCTTCGTGAGAACTAGACGACCATTGAAATGGAGCGGGAGCTTAGCTTGAGTCGAAGAAGTACCGGTGCAAGAAACAACAACCCAAATTTTATTTAAAAAGCCTTTAACCGAGTTAAACTTTTTGTTCGTTTGCTTTTCAAAACGCTTTAGGTCGTTATGAAGTTTTGATTGATTGCGGGAAAGCGTAACCAAAGCTTGTTTAGTGGAAGTATCAGGAGAAATGATTTAAATGTCTTCCTCTTCTTCTTCCCTTAGACGATGACGATGAGAAGGCTCAGTAACTAGAGTTTCCGGTTGAGTAGCAACGTGTTGAGTCCAAGTCTCGAGAGACATACATTGTAAGGTAGCAGGATTTTGGGGGATATCCATAAGCTTTAAGGTTTTGGGACAATTTTTTTGATGGTTAATGAAGGAATAATGTTTGGTATGTTGACTTCACAGGAGGCAAGAATGTGAGTAATGATGGTACCATAGTGTAGAGTTTTGTACTTGCGCTTGTACATGATGTTAGTCCATTCATCCATGATAATTTTGGCCCAATTGACTTGTTTGTTGGAGTATAAGGCATAAAAAGCTTGAGTATCCCGTTTGTAAACTTTTTCATAACTACCTTTTCTAGGTTGGATGTTGCGTACAAGAATACGGTTAAGTAGACGAGCTTGTGGTCGGAGATGAGTGGAGGTAAGGTCTTTCATATTAATTAGATTATTGGACAGAAATTGATGGGAAATCTCATCTCGTGTATTCATATCCACCTCGATTGTGTCTATATCCAACCCTTGCCATGCACATTTAGAATTTGACCTATTCGTTTCATAGTTATAAGCACACACTTTCCACATACCCATGACCAAATCGTATCCTTTTTAACTTGAGGCTTGGTATGATCAAGGTTCAGATTTGCTAAAAACAACTTGACTAAAAGAGGATAGATTTTGACATTGTTTTTGTCATAATCAACAAGTGATTCAAAATGGAAATGTCTAGCATAGTGTAGTATAAGATAATTGGAAAAAGCATCAAATTTTATGAATACACCTTCGAAGAATTTTGAGTCCTTCATTGCCATATACCTAGCTTTTCCAGTATCATCCAAATCCATCTTTGAATCAATTCTTCGAAGGGAGGGAGTGCTTCTTCTTCTCTTGTTCTTTTACCAAGGTTTGCCATGAATTGATTTTGATTTGATGAAGTGTTGTAGTAAAATTTTTATTTGGGGGCTAGGGTTTTTATTTAGAGTGAATGTGTAAAAGTAAAAGTGAAGAGATGAATGGTAAAACGGTGAATAGGTGAGGAGTTATTATACGAAACCGACGTGTCTTTTTATTTTAAAAAACATTTCTGTGTGGATTCAGACGTCTGAAATTTAAGGGCAGACGTCTGAATTGAATAGAATACTAACCCGCAATGAACTAGTTCATTTTTGAACTGAAACAGATGTCTGTTTTATATTAATCAGACGTTTGATTATTAAGGCAGGGGAGTTATTTAAACTCAGATTTTAGACGTCTGAAATTTATAAGCAAATGTCTGTTATGATGGAAAAATCAACCTGCATGAATTTAGTTCATTTTGAGCCTATTGCAAACGTCTGTTGCATTTAATGTAGACGTCTGTTTTAAAGGTTAAAGTTATTATTTATACCATTTCAGACATCTGTTTATAGGTGCTCAGACGTCTGTTTAGACTTTTTGAGCACAAACAAATTTTATTTCAGGTAAGATTTAAATAATAACAAAAAATATAGAAAAATATATATATTAATGATAAAAAAACTTTATTTCTTTGAAGGTGGAGTCTTCGTAGGTGTTGTCGAACTGGTTCCTTCATTTGTTTTATAATTTTTCTCCCATGAGTTTGGTGTGAGAGGTGGTCTTTGTGGAGAAAAGGTATAGTATTTTAACATGGGATTTATTGGATCGTTCTCAGTACGATAAGAAGAGGGCGGGTCAACAGGATTTGTTGGAATTGGTAATGGTGAAGTAACATCCTTTGCTTTTGTACCACAAAATTTACAGATCATTTTTTCTAGAAGGCTCAAGCGAGTAGCTGTAACTTTTTGTTCGAAATATAATTCTTTCTGTAGCGCAATCTGTTCTGTCTGATAATGATGAAGATCGTCTATTTTTCGTTTTGTATCTGGATATGAGAATAAAGCTCTTTTAGCTTTCTTTGCTTCAGGAGTGAATCCAGTATGGTAGTTTCCCCAACGGTATTGCGGTTCATATCTAGGGGTTGGTGTTGAAAGTTGTGGAGAATCGGAAGAGTTATCCGATGTAAAGGTAATACTAATTGAAGAGTTGGAGTTACTTGCGGACATAGTTTTTCTAGTTGTGCTTGTTTTAATATCGAAATTTGTTTTAGTAATTTATAGGTTTATATATGATAAAACACATGATGCATTTGTGGTTTAAATTTTCAGAAGTCTGTAGCCATAAATTTTTTTGAGTGTTGTGAGGGTTTGTAGGAAATGGTAGAAATAGGTAGTTAGTTAAAAGAGAAAACGTATTTGATTTTAAAAGAAATGATTATGTTGAGTTATATATCTTTTACTGAAACAATACCTAATTCTTGTCATAATTTGATAAAAGAATTTTCTAGTAATGGTTTAGTAAAAATATCTGCAATTTGGTTTTCAGTTGAAACATATTCTAAGTTAATAATATCCTTTTTGATATTGTCACGTAAGAAATGATGTCGAATATCTATATGTTTTGTTATAGAGTGATTTATCGGATTCTTATATAAATTTATAGTGCTAGGTATTGTCGCAATATATTATTGATTTCGATAAATTTATTCCAAAATCTCCGATTGTTTGTTGCATGTAAATTACTTGAGCACATGCTAAAGCAACATATATGTATTCTGCTTCACATGTAGAAAGTGATACACAATTTTGTTTTTTTTTACTAAACCAGGACACAAGTGATTTTCCAATGAAATGGCATGTACCACTTGTACTTTTTCTATCCGTTCGGGATCCACCAAAATCAGCATTACTGTAAAAAAATAATTCGAATGGACATCCTTTCAAATAAAAATGACCAAAGTCCTTAGTATTATTTAGATATCGTAGAATACATTTTACTGCTCTTAAATGAGATTCTTTTGGATTTGATTGAAATCGTGCACACAAACATACGCTCATTCAACACTTTTTCATTTTTTGTCTTTATCAAGATGAATTGTAGTGCTCATTGGAGTTGGTTTATTGGAAGTGTTGTCTAACCCAAATCGTTTAATTAAATTATTACAATATTTTTCTTGATTAATAAAAATACCATTTGAAATTTGTTTAATTTGTAAGCCTAGAAAATATGATAGTTCACCCATATGTGACATTTCAAATTCATTTGTCATTATAGAAGAAAATTCTTTACATAAGTTATCATTAGTTGACCCGAACATTATGTAATCTACATAAATTTGAACAATTAAGATATCTTCATTTTAATTTTTAATAAATAAAGTCTGATCTTCGTTTCCTATTCGGAAGCCAGAATTTATTAAATAGCTTTTAAATCGTTCATACCAAGCACGGGGTGCTCGTTTTAGACTATATAAAGCTTTCTTAAGTTTATAGACATGATCTGGATATTTCTCATGTACAAATAATGGTGGTTGTTCTACGTAAACATTTTTCTTAATAAAACCATTTAAAAAGGCGCTTTTAACGTCCATTTGATAAAGTTTAAAATTATGAAAACTTGCGTATGCTAATAAGATACGTACGGCTTCTAGTCTTGCTATGGGTGCGAAAGTTTCCTCATAATCTATACCTTCTACCTGATTGTACCCTTGAGCGATTAATCTGGCTTTATTTCATGTAATGTTTCCAAGTTCATCTGCCTTGTTCTTATATACCCATTTTGTGCCGATAACAGATTGGTCGTTTGGTCTAGGTACAAGTTCCCACACATCATTGCGTTCGAACTGGTTTAGTTCCTCTTGCATAGCAATAATCCAGTAATCATATGTAGAGGCTTCTTTCGGATTTTTGGGTTCAATGGTTGAAAGGAATGCTACATGACCCATTTGATTTAATTGACTTCTAGTTCGAATGTGTGTGCCAATTTCACCAATAATATTTTGTGTAGAATGATCTCTTAATATACTGGGTGGTGATCGAATATGTTCTATAGGATTATTTTTCGTATTTTCAAGACCCGTATTTTCAATAATTTCATCATCATCTTTGTTATTTATATGTTTATTAAAATTTTCATCAAAAGATACATGTATAAATTTTTCTATGATATTAGTACGTTTGTTAAAAATACGATAAGCTTTACTACCTTCCAAGTACCCAACAAAAATTCCGTGATCAGCTTTTGCGTCAAATTTTCCAAGTTGATCTTTAATGTTAAGGATAAAACATTTAGAAACAAAAACTTTAACATATGAGATATTTAGTTTCTTTTCATTAAAAAGTTCATAAGGAGTATTTTTAGTTAAAGGTCGAATAGAAATATGATTTAATACGTAACAAGCAGGTTCTACAGCTTCTGCCCAAAATTTCTTAGATAAAGAATTTCCATTAAGTAAAGTTCTAGCACATTCTTGTAAAGTTCTATTCTTTCCTTCTACAACTCCATTTTGTTGTGGGGTTCTAGGACAAGAAAAATTATGATTTATCCCTTTCTTTTTACAAAAATGTTCAAAAGATTCATTTTCAAACTCTCCACCGTGATCACTTCGAATATTTTTTACTTTTAAAATTTTATAATTTTGAATTCTTTAATAAAATATCTAAAGTGTTCAAAAGTATCACTTTTATTTTTCATAAATATAGTCCATGTATATCTTGAGAAATCATCAATTATTACAAAAATATAACGATTGTGATTAATTCATTGAACTTGAATAGGACCAAACAAGTCCATATGTAATAGTTCTACTGGTTGTAAAGTTGAAATAACCCTTTTTGATTTAAAAATGGACTTGGTTAATTTTCCTTTTTGACAATATTCACAAAGATGGTTTATTTTAAAATTTATTTTTGGTAAACCTTTTACTAATTCATGTTTCGAAAGTTTTTTAATAGTTTTAAAATTTATGTGACATAGACGCTTGTGCCATAACCAAGAATCGTTGTTATTGGCAATTTTAAAATTTATGTGACATAGACGCTTGTGCCATAACCAAGAATCGTTGTTATTGGCAATCAAACACATTTCCTTATTATTATTAACTTTCATATTTAAAACATAAATATTTCTATTTCGATTTCCTTCAAAAATTGTTCTTTATCAAAAATACTACATTTATTTTCAGAAAAAGTTATCTTAAAACCTTTGTCACATAATTGACTAATACTTAGTAAATTATGTTTTAAATTTGTAACTAAAGAAACATTAGTAATAAGAGGTAAATTTGAAATAACGTAGTTGCACACATTTCCTTTGCCAATGATAAAACCTTTTGAGTTATCTCCGAAGGTAACCGAGTCACTGTCAAAGTATGAAATATTGGTTAGCATATTTTTGTCTCTAGTCATGTGTTTTGAGCAACCACTGTCTAAGATCCATTTTCTCTTTTTGAGTGGGACCTGCAAAAAATATTAACAAGCATATTGGTACCCACTTTTTGATAGGGTCCTAAGAGTTAGGTCTTAGGAAGCCAAACCCAAGTGGGTTTAGTGTCCCTTTTATATAAATAATTCTCATTATTATGCACAGATTTCATAAATGAGTTAATGTGTTTTTTTCTAATCAGATTATTGTTAGTTTTTGGAACCCATATCTTAATTCTATTAATCCTTTTTATAGATTTTGAATCAATTTTCCTTTCTAGCTTTGTAATTTTCTTTGGAGGAAATTTTTATTCCTTTTCAAATCCTAAGCCATTTTTGTTTGAAGAAGGTCGAGAATTTTCTATGATTCTTGATAAATTTTCTCTTCCCTTATTAAAATTTGAAACAGTTTTAGAAATTTTTTCTAACTTAGCTTGAATACTTTTATTTTCTAGCTCTAGTTCTTTTATTTTAGTTTTCGACATATGATTTTCAGAACTACTTTCATCATTTTTTAACTTTTGAGTTTCAATTTCTTTACTTAAAAGAGAAATCTGACTATCTGAATTTATAAGAGTCTCTTGAACTTTTTCAAGTTCTTCTTCTAGAATTATCTTTTCATCTTTCAACATATCTCTTTCAAATTCAGCTTTGTTATGATTTTCACGAGTTTCTTTAAGCTTTTTCTTTAAGGTTTTTATGATTTTTAAAAACTCAGAATTAACTTCTATTAAATGTTCATAAGATAAGTCACTTACATCATATTCTTGAGCCATGAAGCACACATTTGCTTGTTCATTGTCGCTTTCATTATCACTGTCACTTTCTGATGATTCTAAATCTGAGCCGTCCCATGTAATAGAAAAGCTTTCTTTTTGAATTTTTCTTTCTTATTCTTGTTGTTGAAGTTATTCTGGTTTTCTTTCATTTCTGGACAGTCTTTTACCATGTGACCCTTCTTATGGCAATTGAAACATTCCAATTTTAAGGATGAAGGTTTGTTTGAGGTATTCTTTTTGAAATTTCCTTTTCTATATTTTAGAAATTTCTTAAAATTCTTGGCAATAAAGGCTAAATCTTCGTCCTCTTATTCAGATTCTTCTTTATCCGCATGAAATGCCACATTTTTTCTCTTGAGCTAATTCTGTTTTTGCTTGAAGATTAACTTCATAAGACATGAGATTTCCTATGAGTTCTTCAGGTTTCATATTTGATAAATCATTAGCTTCCTCAATGGCCAATACTTTTCTTTCCCAATCTTCGGTTAAAGAATTTAGTATTTTTGACACAATATCAAAGTCACTATATTTTTCTCCTAATCCTATCAATGCATGTAAAATATTTTGAAATCTCGAATACATTTCATTGATGGTTTAATTTTGCTTCATCTTGAAGTTTTGGAATTGATTCTTAAGCATTGAAATTTTTGTTTGCTTGACTTTGTTTGTTCCTTCTTGAATAGTTTTGAGTGTCTCCCATATCTAGTATGCTGATGTACAGATGCTAACACGATTAAATTCATTTCTATCGAGATCACAATATAGCATATTCATAGTTTTTGTATTTGCATTGGCTTCTTCTTTTTGAGTTACTGTCCAAGTTGAATATTCAGTTGTAGGTGCCGTGAACTCTTTTTGAGTAGCATGCCATGCACTAAAGCCACTTGCTTGCATATAAATTCTCAATTTTGTAATGTAGCCCATAATTGTAATGTTGTCCATTGAATAGTGTAGGTCTTTGAGTAGATTGTCCTTCAGCAAAAGTAGTTGAGCTAGTATTTGGGTTATTCTCCATTATACCAAAATATCAAATAACGGTGTTACGGTTATGGGACGGCCTTGCTTTGATACCAATTGAAAGGCGCTATGCAGCGGTATAGAATCGTGTAGTATGGATGATAGGATGTAGTGTATATAGCAGAGTAGTCACACAGCAGATTTATACTGGTTCGAACCACTGTCCTACGTCCAGTCCCAGACTCACTTCTGGCATTTCACTAACACTAAAACCATCACTTCATCCGGAGGAATAGGTTCACAATTACCTGAACACATGAACGAGATTTCTTGCCTCAACCACTGAAGAGGTCTTCACTAATATAGAATAATTGTTGACTCTTTTGAGTTCTTGATAACACGGATTGTCAAATATTAAGTACACCCTTCTTATAGC
Source organism: Allium sativum (assembly GCA_030737875.1). Taxonomy (NCBI): domain Eukaryota; kingdom Viridiplantae; phylum Streptophyta; class Magnoliopsida; order Asparagales; family Amaryllidaceae; genus Allium; species Allium sativum. The sequence goes on from CM060912.1 coordinate 160,732,698, forward strand.
CTTTTCTTGATGATAATCGTGAAGTATGTGAAGGAATATGAAAGTTTACAAGTCTCAAGTATGAAAATAGATCGCTTTATATAACTTAGAGAGCTTTGAATAAGATAGAGAGAATTAGAATAAAATTCGGTGATTGGTTCAATTAATTAACTCTCTATTTATAATATATAAAAAGATACAACTGATCACGGAAGGTTTTGATGAGGGGTTATAGATTAAATGGTTGTGTCTCTTCATAGAATTTGCAACCTTTCAGAATCATATGTCTGAAAATAATTTTCAAATGTCTGTTTGTAAGTTAAAATTAAAACCACAAGGAAATAGTGCATTTCAGAACAAATTCAGATGTCTGAAATATTTGAAAAGACGTCTGAATATAGCATTTAAAAATAATATGCTTTAGCAAACAAACGTCTAAAATTTTCAGACCAGACGTCTGTTTTCTGTTATCAGCCTATACCTTGCCTATTTAATAATAAAAGAATAATATATATATATATATATATAAAGTCTGTGTGTATGTAATCAAGGAAGATTTTAACATATAAATCTAGGACTGACAGACTCTTACAACATATAAGCGATCTTCGTTTTGTGTTCTTGATTCTGATTGTCAAAAGTATCTTCCTGCAACATAGAATTAGTCGATAATATATATGTGCTTGTATAGTTGTCATAGTCAAAATGCTATATGGCATGATTCAACACAGTCTTCGACCACTGTCTTCATCCTCGACATATCGTCTAATCAGTTATTCAGAATGAGCTAAACCCGGTCTTTTTGAATAACTCGCATATATAAAAAACAAGTGCTATAAAAACACAACATACGCCTTTTTTCAATCTGGAATATTCCTTTATTCAAATATTTTTATCCTTTGGGAAAGGTTCCCATTAATTTTATCAAAGATATATTCTTTAAATTTATTCTTTAATCTTCCATTGTATATCAATTCAAACCAAATTATGGTTTATCCAAACGATGTGAAGACCTCGAGTCTTAAACCACCGTCTTCATCCTCGACATATCGTCGAATCGGTTATTCAGAATGGGCTAAACTCGGTCTTTCTGAATAACTAACGTATATAATAAACAAGTGCTATAAAAACACAACATACGCCTATTTCCAATCCAGAATATTCTTTTATTTAAATATTCTTATCCTTTGGGAAAGGTTCCCATTAATTTTATCAAAGATAAATTCTTTAAATTTATTTTTTTAATCTTCCTTTGGATATCAATTCAAACCAACTTATGGTTTATTCAAACTAGTTGGGATAAGCGCTCCTTACCGAAGTAATCATTTGTTTAATTTCCCAATCCCAACCTGTAATAACCCATATTTTTAAATAACATGTTATAACATAAATCAAGGTAGAATTAAATGATAAAATCTGAATCAAGGGAAACGGACTATGCCATTGCGTTCATCTCGGAAAAATACGCGAAATAGAGTCTGAGTTTTTGAAAATCGGAGTCCGTATGACCCAGTTATGGCCCGTCAAAGTTTTCAGAAAATTCAAGTTTAAAAACAGATTCAAATTCAAATTCAGTTGAGCAGGACAGACGGGAAAAGTTCCCGCCATGCCCAAGTCGACTAGGGAGTCGACTTGGGTGTCGACACACCCCAGGTTGTGTCGACTGCCCTGTCGACACCCCTGTCGACTTGGGTGGTCGGCCAGATTGGCCTGGGTGCACTTGACTTGTTCCTCAAGACAGGATTTAAGGATTATGACGGATTTTAAAGGCCCAGATCTGAATTAGGGTTAATCCTACGGCCTAAACTAACATAAAATTCTATAAAAGGACCCTAATACCTAGCCTAAACCATCATAAATCAATCCTACAACTAGGTTATGCCAAAATGTTTAATCATGGCCTCTACCCTCTTGTCATAGCCTCCACCTTCATTCATATGAGAGTTTCTAAGCTTGATTCAAGGCCAAAGTTCAATCTTTCTTCATCAAAGCAAGGATCTTCTTCTTGTTTCTCAAGGGTTTTCATTGGAGCTTATCATTTGGGAGTTTTAGAGTTGCTAGTGGCTTCGTCTCAATCTTATTTTATTTTATAAGTCTTCATAGCATTGTAAGCACTATACTACTCTTAGATTCTAACTATGAAGTTAAATATGACATGTTGCAAGTTTGAGTTTGGGCCTAAGTATGATTTGTGCTTTGATTCTATCATTTTATGCATATATTTATTCTATGCATGTTTGTAAAGCTATCACCTTGACTTTGTGCATAAAAAGCTATGAGCTTTGATTTGGAATGTTGCATAAAGCAACGTACAAACTCTCATAACCCTTATTTTATCTTGCATATGATGTTATATGCGAATCACTAGCTATCATCCTATGTCATTTATGTCCATGTTTCATCTAGTTTGCTAAAGTTGATACCATGCATGTTTTGAGGCTTATAATGTAATATGCAAGTTTATGAACACATTTGCCTCATATGCCACCATGTTTAACTTGTGGCCAAGCCTTATTAAATATGTCATGCTTTTAAGTTCCCTCTTTGAAATCTATTTGCGTTTATGCGAACTTACATGCGATGGGGAAACGTTATGGGTAAACTAAAATGACATAAAAACATGACTTGAAAAGATGACATGAAATATGACATGTGATTATGCTTGAAACATGAACATGGACTTGGACATGACTTCTAGAAAACATGAGAATGGCAACCTCGAGGTTGGGTTGAGTTTGTAGCATAAATCTACCTGGAACCGACCGGTTAACTAGTGGCTACATGCAATAGGACCCAATGTGAGTAGTTGGTCATGTCGCACTTGAAACCCGAGGTTAGACTAAGTTGTGGTGTAAAGCTACCCGGACCCGCCCGGCTTAACTAGTAACCACAACAAGGTCTAATGTGAGAGGTTGGGTGCATCAAATTAATTAATGCCACATGATAGGGTTAAATCATGGACCACTTGAATACTTAACCAATTAAACACGATGGGTTCATAGGGTTAAGTCATGAACCTTGGGTACACTTAACCAACTTGATGCTTGATTGGATAGGGTTAACCATGTTTAACCCGTTCGAAACCCTAGTTACGTGGTCCTTTTCACCAGTAACCCTCTTGGTTATATCATGGTACCCTAGGGACTAGGCTAGGGTGGGGCACGATTACTGGGCTGACATGTAAGCGACCAAAACGACGGCTGAGTAGGTCCGCCGGTGTAGGTTCAGGCGGACTATGGTCGTGCACATAGTCCGGAGTTGAAAAAGCAGACACGGGGACCAGTAGGTTTAGACTGTGCATGCTTGATTTGTGTCCGTGGTTGGCACCCTAGGGCTTGATACACCCTAGGGTGGACCTAGCACAGTTTGACTACACTTCGTGGTTGGGCCGTATGACACCGACACTTGACAAGTTAGGCTTTTAGGGAGCTGATCGACTAGACCGTGTTGTTGGACCTTGATTTAGGTCATCTCATGGTATTGGGCCAAACTTGGGCCAAGGGATCATTTCTGGTTTATACTTGACATGGGTTGGAATACTAGTACACTTGGTGCAAAAACTTAACCTTGTATACGCGATGCCACACTTGATCTATCTTGTTAACTTTTCACCATGGCAGTTATCCCCCTATGTTTCATCCCTGTTTTACATGTCCAGTTAACTTTATTAGTTTTTATACTAATAGTAGATAGGACTTACCAGTTTTTTGACTGACCCGTTTTCTTTCGCCACTTTTCTTTCGTTTCCCCCCCCCCCCCCAGGTTTACAGGGTGGGAACACTAGCACCTAGCTTGGATCTTTAGCTGCTTTTCGGGATAGCTCATGTACGGTTTGGACTTGAGCTTGCTATGGCTTTATCCTACCTTGGGGATAATTACTTTATGATTTTCTTTCCAGTTTTCAGTTTATGTTCCTAGACTTTGTTTTGTGGGAAAATAATGACCAAGTACTTTGATGTAACTTGACTATGGTTTTGAAATGTTGGTTTTATCCGCTGCTTTATTTACTCTGTTTTTACTTCTATATGTTTTGTCTTGTGATATCTGCATGCATGTTTACCTGGTTTAACACCCCTCTAAAGCTAGTGTGCTTGCAAGAGTGGCATTGGCGGAGGTGGGGTGTTACATTTGGTATCAGAGCATAAGGTTTTACTAGACTGGACAAAAGTTTTAAAACCCTTTTTAAAATCTATTTTCAAAACCAATTAAGTATTTTCCAAGAAAAGTCTAGTTTATTTTAAAAGGCTATTCCCCAAAAGCCATTAGCACTATCCTTTGTTTCCTCGTTCTAAATCTATCTTTTCCTTTTTTCAGCATGGCCGATCTTAACCTTCCCGAGGGAGTAACCATTCCCGGATGGTTCCGGAGGTACTTGGAAGCTAGGGCCAATGATGTGGGCCCAACAAACACTCCCACCGTAACTGAGGTTCCTCCTCCTCCTCCTCCTCAGCATCCACAAGCACATTTCGCAAAGGTTTGCAAAGACTTTAAGGCAATGGGTGGCAAGAATTTTATTGGGACGGAGACTTTTGTTGAGGCGCGAAATTGTTTGAAAGAAACTGAAGATCTCTTCGCCATCTTTGATGTGGAAGACCATAGAAAGGTTTTATTGGCAGTATGGCTATTGAAAGAGGAAGCTGCTTATTGGTGGGAGGTCACCAACGCTACTAGGCCTATAGAGACTTGGGCCGATTTTATGACGATGTTTGGGCTTAAGTTTCTATCATCTGCTGAGGCAAATCTGCAATTGGAGAAGTTTATATCTTTGAAGCAAGGGGACATGACAGTGAGGGAGTATGTGAATAAGTTTAACCAGCTTGCTCAATTTAGTTTGGACATGGTTAATACTCCCCAGAAGAAGGCTCTACGCTTTGCACAAGGGTTGAATGAGCCATTACAAGGTTTAGCCATGTCTCATATACCCATGGGGGCCACCTTTGAAAGCCTAGTGGACATGGCATTGCTTCAGGGAGACGATAAGAATGGCAAGAAAGAAGTCAAACCTAATGAGACTCAAACCAAGAAGGCGGACTCCAAGTGGGGAGGGAATCAGAGCAATCAGAACAACAAGAACAACAAGGGCAACAAGGCCAACAACAACAAGGCAAAGGACCGAAGAAAGTGCAACTTCTGTGGGATTATTGGGCACATAGCCAAAGATTGTAGGAAGAAGAAGAGAAAGTTGGGCGAATGCTTTCATTGTGGAGAGACTGGACACTTTAGCAAGGATTGCCCCAAGAAGCAAGGACAAGGGCAAGGGCAGACTCAGCGTGCAGGACCTTCTGGAGGGCAAGTGCATGCTCTCAACACTGCTCAAGTTCAGGACCGAGGTAGTATTTCTGTAGAAAGCCTTGTTTATATTTCTGATTTTCCTGTTCGCACTTTATTTGATTCTGGCGCATCGCATACCTTTATTTCTTCTGACATTGTTGAAAGTTTGCACCTAAGTACTAGTCTAGTTGAAGATCCCGTTAGTGTTTCAAATCGAATTGGGGGTTCCGCCCATCTATCTATGATTTGTGTGGGTTTGAAGATTTCTATCTTGACCGTAGAATTCACGTGTAATGCTTATGTTCTCGGGTTCACGGGATACGGGTTGATTTTGGGCATGGATTGGTTGTCCAGTTATGGAGCCATTCTCGATTGTGAGCATAGGGTGGTGAGGCTCATGACTCGCCTCGGTAATACCCTAGAAATTTCTTTCAACCCTCTGGATCCCATCATGTTATGTTATCTTGAATCTCTTGACTCGTCCATCGATGATCTGCAAACAATAAGGGTGGTTCGAGAATATCCCGATGTCTTTGAAGAGGTTAAGCGGTTACCCCCTAAATGAGAGATAGATTTCCGCATTTATCTTGTTGATAATGCCAAGCCAGTTTCATTGCCCGTTAGGCACATGGCCCCACGAGAAAGAAGAGAGCTCAGTAAGCAAATCAAGGAGCTGTTGGAGAAATTTTTTATTAGGCGAAGCATTTCTGAATGGGGTGCTCCTGTGGTGTTCACTACTAAGGCGGATGGTTCACTTCGTCTATGTGTTGATTATCGAGAGTTGAACAAGCTGACAAAGAAGAATAGGCACCCGTTACCGAGGATTGATGACCTCTTTGACCAGCTTGTTGGTGCTTCTGTTTTCTCTCAGCTCGATCTAGCCACCGGATTCCATCAGCTTAGAGTGGCTGAGGGTAGTATCGATAAGACTGCGTTTAGGACTCCAGATGGATTCTTTGAATGGCTTGTCATGCCATTCGGTTTGACTAATGCACCCGCCTACTTCGTAGATTTGATAAGTAGGGTGTTCAGGGAGTTCCTTAACAAGTTTGTTGTTGTCTTCGTGGATGATATTCTGATCTTTTCAAGGGATGAGGAAGAACATGCTAGTCATCTCAAGGAAGTGATGGATACGCTTAGAGCTCATCAGTTGTAAGCCAAGTTCTCCAAATGCCATTTTTGGAGAAGGGAAGTTCGGTTTCTTGGACACATAGTTTCTAAGCAAGGCATAGCTGTGGATCCCGCGAAAGTGGTTGCGGTTCAAGACTGGAAGACTCCTAAGAATGCAACCGAAGTAAGAAGCTTTCTCGGTCTAGCAGGCTACTATAGGAAGTTCATTAGGGACTTCGCTAAGATTTCAGCCCTTCTTACTAAGTTGACGAAGAAGAACTTAGTCTTTGCATGGGACTTAGAGTGTGAGCTTGCTTTTCAAAGGCTCAAGAGGGCCCTTACCACAGCTCCAGTTTTGGCATTACCCGATGGCGGTAAGATGTTTACCGTGTACACCGATGCATGTGGCACGAGGTTAGGTGCTGTTCTGATGCAGGAAGGAAGAGTGATATGTTATGGAGGTAGGAAACTTAAAGTTCATGAGAAGAACTATCCCACTCATGATTTGGAGTTGGCGGCGATCGTCTTTGCACTCAAATCCTGGCGCCACTATCTTCTAGGCGAAAGGTTTGAGTTGTATACTGATCACAAGTCACTCAAGTACCTCTTCTCGTAGAAAGATCTGAATCTAAGGCAGCAAAGGTGGATGGAATTCTTGGCATCATATGACTTCGAGATAGCTTATACCCCTGGCAAGGGTAATGTTGTAGCAGATGCGCTAAGCAGAAGAAGGTTGACTTTGAGTCCCCTGTTTGTTGAGATGAAAAGCCTAGAGTTCTTGGCAACCTTTGATTTCACAACGGCTGTTGAGTCGATGACGAGTTCGTTAGCATCTCTTGAGCTTAGACCTACACTTCTTGATCAAGTAGGGACTTCGCAGAAGGAAGACCCGCAGATAGTCGAGATCATGGACAAGTTGATTCGTGGTGAGACGTCTAGTCACCTTGCTAGATATACTATTGATGACAAGGGTTGGCTAAGGCGTGATGGAAGGCTATGCGTTCCGCAAGTGGGAGACTTAGTGCATAAAGTTCTCGAAGAAGCGCATCACTCGAAGATGGCTATACATCCTGGAGGAGATAAGATGTATAGGGATATGAAGCGCATTTTCTTTTGGGCTGGAATGAAGAAGGATGTGGCAGAGTATGTTTCCAAGTGCATGGTGTGCCAACAAGTGAAAGCCGAGTCGAAGAAACCCGGTGGGCTATTACATCCATTGGAGGTCCCGCAATGGAAGTGGGAAAGTGTCTCTATGGATTTTGTGGATAGATTGCCTAGGTCAAGGAAAGGGAATACGAGCATATGGGTCATAGTTGATAGACTTACGAAGAGTGCTCATTTCATTCCAGTGAAGAGCAAGAGGACCGCATCATGGCTAGCATCTGTTTATCTTCGAGAGATAGTGCGATTGCATGGAGTTCCTTCTAGCATAGTTAGCGATCGTGACCCAATCTTCACTAGCCAGTTCTGGAATAGTTTGCAAGAAGCGATGGGTACGCGATTGAATCTAAGTACAGCCTATCACCCCCAGACGGATGGCCAAACCGAAAGGGTGAATATAGTGCTAGAAGATCTTTTGAGGCTTTGTGTTCTTGACTTTGGTGGTACTTGGGAAGACCACCTTCCTTTTGTAGAGTTTGCTTATAATAATAGCTATCAAGCTAGCATAGGGATGGCACCATTTGAAGCTTTGTATGGGAGGCCGTGTAGGTCACCATCTTGTTGGTGGGAGACAACGGATAGGCTTATACTTGGGCCCGATATGATACGGGACACATCCGAGAAAGTTGAATTGGTGAGAAGACGGATGAAAACGGCCCAAGACAGACAGAAATCCTATGCTGACAAGCGAAGGACAGATCTGGAGTTTGAAGTTGGAGATATGGTTTTCGTGAAGGTTTCTCCTTTGCATAATGTGGTTCGTTTTGGAGCAGTTGGGAAGCTGGCACCAAGATTCGTAGGACCCTTCCCTATAATAGAGAGAATTGGGAAGATGGCTTATATGGTGGAATTGCCCGAGAAGCTGGCCGGAGTGCATAATGTCTTTCATGTCTCGCACCTCCGAAAGTGCCTACATGGGTCCGCTAAGGTGGTTGAACCTAGCATTCTTGAAGACGTGGAGGTAGAGAAAGAGGCAACCTTGAGGAGAGCTCCGATTCGTATCTTGGGAACGGAGATCAGGAAGCTAAGGAATCGAGAAGTGAAATTGGTGAAGGTTCAGTGGAGTGAGGCCGAAGAGGATGCAACTTGGGAAACCGAGGAGAAGATGCGTGGGCTTTATCCATTTCTTTTTGAGGGTACATTCTCAATCTCTTTTCCTTGTTAGCATATCTTTCTTTTGCTGTCCATGTTTATCTTGTTATCTCGTTAACCTTGTCATGAGAACCTTAGATAGAAACCCTTTGGATGAAACATGCATTTGAAACATGTTATGTTTGATGTTTGCAAGTGGTTGCAAGTGTTTGCAAGTGGATACTCGTGGATGCATGATACACGCTAGGCACTAAGATCGGCTCACACACTTTCATATTGCATATGCATGAGTGCTTATACTTATTCATGGCTGAAACATGTTATGCTATCACGTGGATGTTGCATATGGATGAATGTTATGTGCACTCATGTAGAGATTATGAATTATGTTAGGAATTTGCATACAAATGGACTCATTTCACTAACATACTTTGCATTAAGGAGGTTTACTGAATCAGTAACCGCCTGATTTTCGCATTAGATGAGTACATATACACACACCTTTTGCATATGATCATACATCATTTAGAATCTTTTAAGGACAATGACTACACGTGGATGATGTTTTGAGTAGATGGATGATGAATTTTAGGATACGTTCTTCCTAACTTGAAGATTTCGGGGACGAAATCCTTTAAGGAGGGGAGAATGTAATAACCCGTATTTTTAAATAACATGTTATAACATAAATCAAGGCATAATTAAATTATAAAATCTGAATCAAGGGAAACGGGCTGTTCCATTGCGTTCGTCTCGGAAAAATACGCGAAATAGAGTCCGAGTTTTCGAAAATCGGAGTACGTATGACCCGGTTATGGCTCGTCAAAGTTTTCAGAAAATTCAAGTTTAAAAACAGATTCAAATTCAAATTCAGCTGAGCAGGACAGGCGGGAAAAGTTCCCGCCACGCCCAAGTCGACTGGGGAGTTGACTTGGGTGTCGACACACCCAGGTTGTGTCGACTACCCAGTCGACACCCCTGTTGACTTGGGTGGTCGGCCAGATTGGCCTGGGTGCACATGACTTGTTCCTCAAGACAGGTTTTAAGGATTGTGACGGATTTTAAAGGCCCAGATCTGAATTAGGGTTAATCCTATGGCCTAAACTAACCTAAAATTCTATAAAAGGACCCTAATACCTAGCCTAAACCATCATAAATCAATCCTACAACTAGATTATGCCAAAAATGTTTAATCATGGCCTCCACCCTCTTGTCATAGCCTCCACCTTCATTCATATGAGAGTTTCTAAGCTTGATTCAAGGCCAAAGTTCAATCTTTCTTCATCAAAGCAAGGATCTTCTTCTTGTTTCTCAAGGGTTTTCATTGGAGCTTATCATTTGGGAGTTTTAGAGTTGCTAGTGGCTTCGTCTCAATCTTATTTTATTTTATAAGTCTTCATAGCATTGTAAGCCCTATACTACTCTTAGATTCTAACTATGAAGTTAAATATGACATGTTGCAAGTTTGAGTTTGGGCCTAAGTATGATTTGTGCTTTGATTCTATCATGTTATGCATAGATTTATTCTATGCATGTTTGTAAAGCTATCACCTTGACTTTGTGCATAAAAAGCTATGAGCTTTGATTTGGAATGTTGCATAAAGCAACATAGAAACTCTCATAACCCTTATGTTATCTTGCATATGATGTTATATGCGAATCACTAGCTATCATCCTATGCCATTTATGTCCATGTTTCATCTAGTTTGCTAAAGTTGATACCATGCATGTTTTGAGGCTTATAATGTAATATGCAAGTTTATGAACACATTTTCCTCATATGCCACCATGTTTAACTTGTGGCCAAGCCTTATTAATTATGTCATGCTTCTAAGTTCCCTCTTTGAAATCTATTTGCGTTTATGCGAACTTACATGAGATGGGGAAACGTTATGGGTAAACTAAAATGACATAAAAACATGACTTGAAAAGATGACATGAAATATGACATGTGATTATGCTTGAAACATGAACATGGACTTGGACATGACTTCTAGAAAACATGAGAATGGCCAACTCGAGGTTGGGTTGAGTTTGTAGCATAAATCTACCCGGAACCGACCGGCTTAACTAGTGGCTACATGCAATAGGACCCAATGTGAGTAGTTGGTCATGTCGCACTTGAAACCCGAGGTTAGACTAAGTTGTGGTGTAAAGCTACCCGGACCCGCCCGGCTTAACTAGTAACCACAACAAGGTCTAATGTGAGAGGTTGGGTGCATCAAATTAATTAATGCCACATGATAGGGTTAAGTCATGGACCACTTGAATACTTAACCAATTAAACACGATGGGTTGATAGGGTTAAGTCATGAACCTTGGGTACACTTAACCAACTTGATGCTTGATTGGATAGGGTTAACCACGTTTAACCCGTTCGAAACCCTAGTTACGTGGTCCTTTTCACCAGTAACCCTCTTGGTTGTATCATGGTACCCTAGGGACTAGGCTAGGGTGGGGCACGATTACTGGGCTGACATGTAAGCGACCAAAACGACGGCTGAGTAGGTGCGCCGGTGTAGGTTCAGGCGGACTATGGTCGTGCATATAGTCCGGAGTTGAAAAAGCAGACACGGGCACCAGTAGGTTTAGACTGTGCGTGCTTGATTTGTGTCCGTGGTTGGCACCCTAGGGCTTGATACACCCTAGGGTGGACCTAGCACAGTTTGACTACACTTCGTGGTTGGGTCGTATGACACCGACACTTGACAAGTTAGGCTTTTAGGGAGCCGATCGACTAGACCGTGTTATTGGACCTTGATTTAGGTCATCTCGTGGTATTGGGCCAAACTTGAGCCAAGGGATCATTTCTGGTTTATACTTGACATGGGTTGGAATACTAGTACACTTGGTGCAAAAACTTAACCTTGTATATGCGATGCCACACTTGATCTATCTTGTTAACTTTTCACCATGCCAGTTATCCCCCTATGTTTCATCCCTGTTTTACATGTCCAGTTAACTTTATTAGTTTTTATACTAATAGTAGATAGGACTTACCAGTCTTTTGACTGACCCGTTTTCTTTCGCCACTTTTCTTTCGTTCCCCCCCCCCCCCCCACCCAGGTTTACAGGGTGGGAACACTAGCACCTAGCTTGGATCTTTAGCTGCTTTTCTGGATAGCTCATGTACGGTTTGGACTTGAGCTTGCTATGGCTTTATCCTACCTTGGGGATAGTTACTTTATCATTTTCTTTCCAGTTTTCATTTTATGTTTCTAGACTTTGTTTTATGGGAAAATAATGACCAAGTACTTTGATGTAACTTGACCATGGTTTTGAAATGTTGGTTTTATCCGCTGCTTTATTTACTCTGTTTTTACTTCTATATGTTCTGTCTTGTGATATCTGCATGCATGTTTACCTGGTTTAACGCCCCTCCAAAGCTAGTGTGCTTGCAAGAGTGGCATTGGCGGAGGTGGGGTGTTACACAACCTATTCATCCCATGAAGCAAAACTGGTAATACTTCATATCTAACACCACGGTGTTATCGGTAAATTAAATTACCATTTCACGTTCAAATCTAATTAAAGATTTAACTATCGCCTGGAGTAAAACTGGTGGTACTCCATTCTTGATCATTTCTTGGATTTGATAATTTTAGTTATCAAATTCACCTTTCAATCTATTTAAAGATTCATTAAAACTCTAATTTAGTTTTAATTTCCAACAATCATTACTTAATGATTTTGCCAATTCAGGAAATAAATCATGTCTTTAAATGTGTTAAAGAACTAATGTCATTTAAAACATAGTTCACGATAAACCCAAAATCACATTCCATTAATTATCAAATTTTCATGGAAAAACAAACCAATATATAATCGATATCAATTTCCATATCCGACTAAAATTATAAATGGAATAACAGCAAAGCCTTTTAAATTCCATATATATTATCAGTCTTCCTCCACAGAAGTTCATTTCGATTATTGTCAAATCGAATCCCATTCCATTCCAATTTAATTTAATCAACTGGAAAACTTTACTTTGGAAATCCTGTTAAATCTTGGAATAAAGATTTATAAATTCCAAATCACATTTCACTGCAAATCGGGTTAAAGAACGAATGTTGTTAAAACACAATTCACAATAAACCCGATTTACATTCCATTTCAATTCCAATTAAATGTTCATTAATTTGTAATTCTTCTTTAAATCTTAGTTAAAAGACTTATTCTTTTCACATGCGGTTTTAGAACAGTGTTAATGAAGTCACCATTCCATCAGTCTCTAACCGTAAATTAGTAAGAGAACAATTCCCTAAGTATCAATCCCGAAGGCCGAACCAACATCAGATCAATACCCAGGAAACCATTCAACTTAGCTAACCTCCGGTTAGTTTCTAATTTCCCTAACTCTATTGGGTTTAAGAACAGCCGATTTCCATAAACGGCCATCGAACTGCACTTACAACGACCTTTTCCAAATTTGATTTGGACATAATTCCAAATCCAACCATTAAATTTCAAATCTCTAATATTCGTTAGAATGCCCTTTTCGATATGAACCCAACGGTCCCCGTTCCAGGAGAATCTGATGGTTGGATCTCCCGTAACGTCACTTCGAAGTCAATGGTCGAAATTCGCGAGCTGCCGCGACGGGCGCATTCTATTCAGGCCATTTAATGTATATATAATATATATATTATATGTATTTCATCGATTTCCTTTTAAAACGTATCTTATAAATCTTTTTAAATTTGTTTTGAAAACGATTTCAACTTCATATTCAATTTCAAATCAAAATTGAATATTCCATATTATTAATATATAAATGGTAATATTTTCGAAATATCAGATTCTGAAATCAATTCGTTTTCGATATTCATTATAAAATGAATAAAATCGATATAAATATCGATCGCGTCAAAATGGTGCATATCTAATCAACACTGCTTCATATAATTAAATATTTTCGTGTCCATCCCAAATCGGACATCAAAATCAGATTTAGATCTTTTACAGAATATTATTTTAAAATATTCATTATTTTAAAATATTCCTTATTTCTGAATTGGAATCGGACACAGTTAATTACCATATAATGTGATTTATATGGATTTCATATACTACATGTATACAACAACAGTGATAAATAGTCATCCATCAACCAGAGTGCGTTCTACACTGTATAGGCATTAAATATAAATATTTAACGCTTACAACAACATGTCAACCAATCGATCGACATACAACTAAACAATTGGGATTAGTGTACGTCAAATATCATCCCAACACCCATGTGGGGTTTCAACCAACAAATACTGAATATTATTTGTGCAGTTGGGCGATGTGTAAAATTTTATCGTCCCAATCTATATCAGTCAAATGGGTGTACATAAACAAATCGTTCGATTTGTAAATGAATATTTATTTGATTCATATACACATTAAAAATTATATTTTTGATGATAAAATATTTTATCCAACATATGAATATTCTATTCAGTTCGTTTATCTAATAAAAATGATATTTTTATTTTTCTAACTTATTTTAGAAAATTTTGGCGGTATAACGGCGCGATACTAGAACCGGGATAAGGTCTAGCCTTATTGTAATGACCCGCAGTCTATGCATCAATGGATCGTAGAATATTTATTTATTTTTTGTATGGGGTCGTATAGGCGTGTAACTTTGGGGAACAACTATTGGGGTCATTTCCCATGTTCACGATTTTTGCCGATTTTTAAATGACCGTTTTGCCCCTAGCTGATCTTGTTTCGGCCATAACTTTTGATTGGTAAGGAGCTTTGTCCTGAAACCACTTCTATTGGATTCAGATGATGGTTTACAATTCCGTAAAGTGATCATATCAGCCAAACGGACTCACTATTTGGGAGATATGGCTGAAACAATGTTTGAAAGGTGAAAAACTGCTTAAGTGGGCTGATTAGGGTAATTAGCTAATGGGCCCATAACCCATTTCGGGATTAGGGTTATGGGGTGGCTGAAATGAGTTAGGTTTTCATTCTATTTCAGTTTTCTAGCCGCCATTTACCTCTTAAAAACCCTTACAATGGCCTCCACCTTCTAATTTCATCCCAAATCACTCTCTAATCAAGGATTAAGCTAATCAACATCAAATTAAGACAAATCAACACCAAATCAGAGTTGGAGCTGATATGTTGCATAGAAAAATGCCCCAAATCAGAGATAGTTTCATATAGAAGTTTTATTCGTGGCTAAGGTGAGTGATCTGCATTGTTTTTCACTAATTACGGCTAATTAGGAGTGAATAGTGATAATTAGCGAAATTATTGCTTAGAAAAATCTGGAAAAATTTATAAAATTCTAAAATATTATTTTAGCGATCTGATAATTTTTTTGGCTAATTTGGATAAGTTTGGCTAATTGTATGCTTAAACATGATTAAGGGGGATTAAGGGAAAACATGGTTTTTTGAGTATGTTTGATCCATATTGACATATTAAATTGTTATTTTGGTGTTTATAGTTGATCCTCTATGTTGCTATGACTGTATGGTATGCTTTGTAATTGATTAGAAAAGCTAGAATGGTTGAAAACGCCGCCGTATGGCGTAAAATAGTCGCTCGAAAAGTTGCAGGACATGTGCAGGGTTTCAGATCCGGTCGGATTATAGGGCTCAGATCGGATAGGAGAGCCGGGTAAAGACATTCGAACCGGACCGGGACTTGGCCTAAGAGACTTGGAAAGAAGGAAGGCCATTCGCATAGAGTTGGAGTTGGGTCGGAAATCGGATCGGGTCTGAATGGAACATGGGATCAGGTCGGAATGAGCAACTTGGAGCAAGAGTGTAAAACCCCACCTCCGCTAGGGTCACTCTTTCGGGGGCACTAGCTTCTGGGGGGCGTTAGAACTGGGTAAGCATGCATAATGATACATCAAGGCAGAACAGGAACATAAATATATATGTAAAACAGAGTAAGTGAGAATAAAACAGCGGAATATCTCAAACCATCTCAAAACAAGTCTAGTACATCATAAAGTCATCTGCCAAAATAAATATGTCTAGTACAACATAAACGGAAATACTGAAATACATAGTGCTATCCCCAAAAATAAAAGTGGTAAGCCATAGCGAGCTCAATATCCAGACATACATGAGCTATCCAGCGAACAAGCAAGCGATCCAAGCTAAGCACCACTGTTCCCTCCCTGAGAACCTGGGGGGGGGGGGGGGAAACGGAAGAAAAGAAGCGAAAGAAAACAGGTCAGTCAAAAAGACTGGTAAGCCCTACTACGATCAGTCTATAAACTAATAAAGCTAACATCATGATGGAAACTGAGATGAATATACTGACAATAGATAAAGGTGTCATCACATAAAGAAGATTAAGCTTTGCACCACAGTGTATTAGCAAACTAACATAACAGGTATTGATCCCTCAGCCCAAACTTTGGCCCAATAGCATGAGGTGACCTTAATGCAAGGTCCAGCCCAACGGTCTAGTCGATCGGCTCCCTATAAACCTAACACGTCAAGTGTTGGTGTCCATACGGCCCACATATGGTTGTAGTCAGACTGTGCTGGGTCCACCTTTGGGTGTATCAAGCCCTCGGGTGTCAACCCCAGACACTTAAGCAATAATGCACAGTCTAAACCTACTGGTACCCGTGCCTCGAGTTTGTCCAACACCGAACTACGTGCACGTCCGTAGCCCGCCTGGACCCGCACCGCTGTACCACTCAGCCGTCGCTTTGGTCGCTTACATCAGTCCAGTAATCGTGCCCCGCCCTAGCCTAGCCTCTAGGGTTGTAAATGATACCAAACTGGGATTACTGCTGGAACAGACCACGTTGCTAGGGTTTTCTAAGAGGGTTAAGTGTGGTTTAACCCCTCACTAATCATGGATTAAATTAGCTAAGTGTAACCAACAGTTCACCACTTAACCCCATTTAATCCCTCGTATCCCCAAATTGGTTAAGTATTAGTGGGCCATGACTTAACCCTAATCATGAGGCATTAATTTAATTGTACCTTAACCTCTCACATTAGACTTTGTTGCGGTTACTAGTTAAGCCGGGCGGGTCCGGGTAGCTTTACACCACAACTTGGTCTAACCTCGGGTCCCAGGTACACATGACCAACTTCTCACATTGGGTCCTATTGTTTGTAGCAACTAGTTAAGCCGGTCGGTTCCGGGTAGGTTTACGCTACAAACTCAACCCAACCTCGAGTTGGCCACACATGTTTTCTAAGTGTCATGTCCACTTTATTTCAAACCATAATTACAAGTTTAACTTGGGTAGACCTAACTTAATAGGTAAATTCCCAAGGGGTAGACCTAACTTAATAGGTAAATTCCCAATCTTATATTTTCATGTATTTTAAGTTTTACCCCAAAAACCCTCCCAACGTCATTCTATCGCTTATATATTCGTCATAACGCATAAAGGATAGAAAGAGGGGACTTGGCACAACATACATGATAAATCTACATATCATAATAGGCATGCATAACATGTTGGACTTGCATAACTTAGCATAGTGAACTTGCATAACTTGGTAAACTTGCAAATCATGGCATAGTGAACTTGCATAAACATGCATAACTTGTTAAACTTGCAAATCATGGCATAGTGAACTTGCATAAACATGCATAACTTGTTAAACTTGCAAATCATGGCATAGTGAACTTGCATAAACATGCATAACTTGTTAAACTTGCAAATCATGGCATAGTGAACATGCATAACTTATCAAACATGTGTAACATGGCATAGTGGACTCGCATAAGCATGCATAACTTATTAATCATGCATAACATAGCATAGTGAACTCGCATAAGTATGCATAACTCATTAAACATGCATAACATAGCATAGTGAACTCGCATAAGCTTGCATAACTCATTAAGCATGCATAACATAGCATAGTGAACTCGCATAAGCTTGCATAACTTATCAAACATGCAAAAATCCCAACTTTCATCACATATTAACTTTAGAGTTTCTAAAATGAAGGTAAGAGGGCTTACAAATATTACGAAGACACAAATCTACTAATAAAGATTGAGAAGCCCTTTTTATGCAAGCAAATAAAACCCCAAAACAAGCTCCAATTAACAAAAATCCCAAAAACTCTAGCTTAGCAAATAAAGCTTGCAACTTGATGATGTATGCAAGCTAATGATCATTCATACAACTTAGAAAAGCTTGTATGAACATCAAAATCTTAATAGAAATGATTTTTGAAGAGGGTGGAGGCTAGGGTTCTTAGGTGGAGGCCATTTGAGATTTCAATTTGACATAGTTTGGTTGCTAGAGTGAATAATGAGGCTTTACGGTAGGATTAGGGGCTTATTTATAGAAGATTAGAGTGTTTTTAGCCCTAGGATTAACCCTAGGTTAGTTTAGGCCCGTCAGATTTAGGAATTCTCTAGAACCAAGCCACAAGACCAAGCCCAAATCAAAATGGTGTGCCAGGCAAAACTGCCTGGCCACCCCGTGTCGACAGGGCTGTCGACAGGGCAGTCGACACCCTAAGACCCCTGTCGACATGCCTGTCGACATGGGGGTCCTGGCGGGAATTTTCCCGCCTGACACCAATTAGCCCTAATCCTTGTTTTTAATTTGAAATTTAAATCTGTTTTTAGCATAGAAATTTCTGAAAACTTCAATGGGCCTTAACTGGGTCATACGGACTCCGATTTTCGAAAACTCGGACTCTATTTCGCGTATTTTTCCGAGACGAACGCAATGGCATTGCCCGTTTCCCTTGATTCAGATTTTAGAATTTAATTCTGCCTCGATTTATGTTATAACAGGTTATTGAAAATATGGGTTGTTACATTCTCCCCTCCTTAAAGGATTTCGTCCCCGAAATCTTTAAGTTAGGAAGAACGTATCCTACCATCCAATCATCCATCTACTCAAAGCATCATCCACGAGCAATCATTGTCCTTAAAAGATTCTAAATGCTGTATGAACATATGCAAAAGTGTGTGTATGTACTTATCTAATGCAAAGATCAATGCAAAATATGTTAGTGAAATGTATCCATATGTATGCAAATCCCTAACATAATGTATAATACCTACATGCGTGCTCAATCGTACATCCATATGCAACATCCATGTGATTGCATACAAATTTCATCCAAGAATAAGCATAAACACTCATGCACATGCAATATGAGGAGTGTGTGAGCCGATCTAGTGCCTAATGTGTATCATGCATCCACGAGTAACCACTTGCAAACACTTGCAACCACTTGCAACCATCAAACATAACATGTCTCAAGCACATGTTTCATCCAAAGGGTTTCTATCTAAGGTTCTCATGACAAGATTAGCACGATAACTAGATAAACATGGATAGCAAAGAGAAAGATATGCTAAATAAAGTAAAGAGATTGAGAGTGTACCCTCAAAAAGGAATGGATAAAGCCCACGCATCTTCTCCTCGGTTTCCCAAGTTGCGTCTTCTTCGGCTTCACCCCATTGGACCTTTACCAGCCTAACCTCTCGATTCCTTAGCTTCTTGGTCTCCGTCCCCAAGATACGAATCGGAGCTCTCCTCAAAGTTGCTTCTTTCTCTACCTCCACGTCTTCAAGAATGCTAGGTTCAACCACCTCAACGGACTCATGTAGGCACTTTCGGAGATGCGAGACATGAAAGACATTATGCACTCCGGACAACTTCTCGGGCAATTGCACTTTATAAGCCATCTTCCCAATTCTCTCTATGATAGGGAAGGGTCCAACAAATCTCGGTGCCAACTTCCCAACAGCTCCAAATCGGACCACATTCCGCAAAGGAGAAACCTTTACGAAAACTATGTCCCCGACCTCAAACTCCAAATCGGATCTCCGCTTATCAGCATAGGATTTCTGTCGGTCTTGGGCCGCCTTCATCCATCTTCTAATCAACTCGACCTTCTCGGATGTATCTCTAATCATGTCGGGTCCAAGTATAAGCTTATCTGTAGTCTCCCACCAACATGTAGGTGACTTGCACGGCCTCCCATATAAAGCTTCAAATGGTGCCATCCCTATGCTTGCCTGATAACTGTTATTATATGCAAACTCAACAAGAGGAAGATGGTCTTCCCAAGCACCACCAAAATCCAGAATGCAAAGCCTCAACAAGTCCTCAAGTACCCTATTCACCCTTTCTGTCTGACCGTCCGTTTGTGGGTGATAGGCCGTACTCAGGTTCAACCTCGTGCCCATAGCTTCCTGCAAACTGTTCCATAACTGACTAGTAAAGATGGGGTCTCGGTCACTGACTATGCTGGAAGGGACTCCATGTAGTCGTACTATCTCACGAAGATATACCGATGCTAGTCCAGATGCGGTCCTTTTGCTCTTTACTGGGATAAAATGAGCACTCTTCGTAAGTCTATCTACAATAACCCAAATGCTTGTATTCCCCTTCCTTGACCTTGGAAGCCCATCAATAAAGTCCATAGAAATACTCTCCCAATTCCATAGCGGGACCTCTAGAGGATGCAATAGCCCACCGGGCTTCTTCGACTCAGCTTTTACTCTCTGACAAATAACACATCTCGAGACAAACTCGGCCACATCCTTCTTCATTCCAGGCCAGAAGAAAATGCGCTTCATGTCTTTATACATCTTATCACCGCCTGGATGTATAGTCAACTTGGAGCGATGTGCTTCCTCAAGGACTCTCCTCACCAAGTCTTCCACCATCGGAACACAAAGCCTTCCGTCTCTCCTCAGCCAACCCTTATCATCTATAGAATATCGAGCAAGGTGACTAGATGTCTCCCCTCGAATCAACTTATCCATGATCTCAATTATCTGAGGGTCTTCCTTCTGCGAAGCCCCAACTTGATCCAGAAGGGTAGGCCTGAGCTCTAGAGATGCTAAGGAACTGGCCATCGACTCAATTGTCAAAGAAAAATCAAAGGTTGCCAAGAACTCTAAATTCTTCATCTCAACAAATAGAGGACTTAGTGTCAACCTTTTTCTACTCAACGCATCCGCTACAACATTCCCCTTGCCAGGGGTATAGGCTATATCAAAATCATAGGATGCCAAGAATTCCATCCATCTCTGCTGCCTCAAGTTTAGATCCTTCTACGAAAAGAGATACTTCAAAGACTTATGATCAGTATACAGCTCAAATCTCTCTCCCAGAAGATAATGACGCCAGGCCTTGAGTGCATATACAATCGCTGCCAGCTCTAGATCATGGGTGGGATAATTCTTCTCATGCACCTTAAGTTGCCTCCCACCAAAACATATAACTCTGCCCTCTTGCATCAGAATGGCGCCCAATCCCGTGCCACAAGCATCAGTGTACACGGTAAATATTTTACCACCATCGGGTAAAGCTAGAACTGGTGCTGAGGTAAGGGCTCTCTTGAGTCTTTGAAAAGCAAGCTCACAGTCCATATCCCAAGCAAAAACTAAGTTCTTCTTCGTCAACTTAGTAAGAGGAGCGGATATCTTCGCGAAGTCCTTGATGAACTTCCGGTAAAAACCCGCAAGACCCAGAAAGCTTCTCACCTCGGTTGCATTCCTTGGAGTCTTCCAATCCTGAACTGCAACCACCTTAGCGGGATCCACCGCTAAGCCTTGCTTGGATACGATATGCCCAAGGAATCTAACTTCCCTTCTCCAAAAGTGGCACTTGGAGAACTTGGCCTTTAACTGGTGTGCTCTGAGCGTATCCATCACCTCTACCAGATGCCTCGCGTGCTCTTCTTCATCCTTGGAGAAGACCAGAATATCATCCACAAAGACCACGACAAACTTGTTCAAGAACTCCCGAAACACCCTACTCATCAAGTCCACAAAATACGCGGGTGCATTCGTCAAACCGAACGGCATAACAAGCCATTCAAAGAATCCGTCTGGAGTTCTGAATGCAGTCTTGTCTATACTATCTTCAGCCACTCTGAGATGATGAAATCCGGTAGCAAGATCAAGCTGAGAGAAAACAGAAGCACCAACAAGTTGGTCAAAGAGATCATCGATCCTCGGTAACGGGTGTCTGTTCTTCTTAGTCAGCTTATTTAATTCCCTATATTCCACACAGAGTCGAAGAGAACCATCTGCCTTAGTAGCAAACACCACAGGCGCTCCCCATTCGGATATACTTCTTCTGATGAAGTTCTTCTCAAGCAATTCTTTCACTTGCTTGCTCAGCTCCCGTCTCTCACGCGGAGTCATATGCCGAACGGGCAAAGAAACAGGCTTAGCATTATCCACCAGATAAATGCAAAAATCAATCTCTCGTTTTGGGGGCAACCCCTTAACTTCTTCAAAAACATCTGGGTAATCTCGGACTACCCTTACAGACTGAAGGGCTTCCTCTGACGAGTCGAGAGATTCAATATAGCACAACATGACGGGATTCTTCGGATTGCATGAAATCTCTAAGGTGTTGCCAAGGCGAGTCACAAGCCTCACAACCCTATGCTCACAATCCAGAATAGCTCCATATCGGGACAGCCAATCCATGCCCAATATCAATCCGTATCCCCTGAAACCAAGAACATATGCACTACACGAGAACTCTACACTGAGTATAGAGATCCTCAGATCCTCACATATCATAGATAGATGAGCAGAACCCCCAATGGGATTCGAAACACAAACGGGATCATCCACTAAGCTAGTACTAAGGTGCAAGCTATCAACAAGATCAGATGAAATAAAGCTATGCGATGCACCAGAATCAAACAAGGTACGAACTGGAAGATCAGAAACATAAACAAGATTCTCAACAGAAATGCTACCTCGATCGGGAACTGAAGCGGTATTGAGAGCATGAACTTGCCCTCCTGAAGGTCCAGCCTGTCCTTTCTTCTTCGGGCACTCCTTGCTGAAGTGTCCAGTCTCACCACAGGAAAAACATCCACCACTAAGCTTCCTTTTCTTCTTCCTACAATCCTTAGCAAGGTGTCCAGGCACACCACAGTAATTGCACTTTCCCTTGCCTTTGTTGTTGTTGTTCCCCTTCTTGTTCTTGCCCTGATTCCCCTGGCTGCTTTGACCACCTTGATTGCCTTTGCCTTGAGAATCAGTCTTCTTTACTTGAGTATCACTCGTCTTGACCTCTTTCTTTCCATCTCCCTGAAGTAGAGCCATATTGACCAAACTCTCAAAAGTAGCTCCATGCGGAATATGTGACATCGCCAAGCCCTGCAGCGGCTCATTCAACCCTCTAGCAAATCGAAGAGCCTTCTTCTCCGGAGTGTTCACCATATCCAAACCAAAACGGGCTAGCTGATTAAACTTGTTCACATACTCCTTAACAGACATATCACCTTGCTTTAATGCAATGAACTTCTCCATCTATAAATTCGCCTCAGCAGAAGATAGAAACTTGGCCACAAATCTAGCCCTCAAATCGGCCTAAGTCTCAACGGGCCTCATCCCATTGGTGACCTCCCACCAATAAGCCGCTTCATCTTTCAAAAGCCACACTGTCAATAAGATCTTCCTTTCGTCATCAATCCCAAAGATAGCAAACAAGTCCTCAGTGTCCTTCAGCCAATTCCTAGCTTCAACAAAAGATTCCGTGCCTAGGAAATTCTTGCCTCCCATCGCCTTGAAGTCTTTACAAACCTTCGTGAACTCAATCTGAGGATGCTGAGGGGGAGGAGGAGGAAGAGGAGCCTCAACAACAGGAGGGGGAGGAACATTAGCAACGGGAGGAGGAATATTAACTGCTGGAGGGACCACCGGAGGAGGGACATTAGCAACGGGAGGAGGAATATTAACATTAGGGGGAGGATTCTCAACTACAGGAGGAGGAGTGGGAGTAGGGTTTGCAGGGCCGGCTGCTGCCCTAGCTTCTAGAAGCCTCCTATACCAGAGTGGCACATTTACTCCATCCGGGATGGCAAGATCATCAGCCATACTGAAACGAAGGATAAGATAAGATTAGGTCAAGGGAACGAAGGATAACGCTAATGGCTTTTTGGGGAATAGCCCTTTAAAATACTAGACTTTTCTTTGGAAAATACTTTATACTTGTTTTGAAAATAGTTTTTCAAAAGTCTCTTAAAAAAAAACTTTTTGTCCTTTCTTGTAAACCATATGCTCTGATACCAAATTTTTAACACCCCACCTCCGCTAGGGTCACTCTTTCGGGGGCACTAGCTTCTGGGGGGCGTTAGAACTGGGTAAGCATGCATAATGATACATCAAGGCAGAACAGGAACATAAATATATATGTAAAACAGAGTAAGTGAGAATAAAACAGCGGAATATCTCAAACCATCTCAAAACAAGTCTAGTACATCATAAAGTCATCTGCCAAAATAAATATGTCTAGTACAACATAAACGGAAATACTGAAATACATAGTGCTATCCCCAAAAATAAAAGTGGTAAGCCATAGCGAGCTCAATATCCAGACATACATGAGCTATCCAGCGAACAAGCAAGCGATCCAAGCTAAGCACCACTGTTCCCTCCCTGAGAACCTGGGGGGGGGGGGGGGGAAACGGAAGAAAAGAAGCGAAAGAAAACAGGTCAGTCAAAAAGACTGGTAAGCCCTACTACGATCAGTCTATAAACTAATAAAGCTAACATCATGATGGAAACTGAGATGAATATACTGACAATAGATAAAGGTGTCATCACATAAAGAAGATTAAGCTTTGCACCACAGTGTACTAGCAAACTAACATAACAGGTATTGATCCCTCAGCCCAAACTTTGGCCCAATAGCATGAGGTGACCTTAATGCAAGGTCCAGCCCAACGGTCTAGTCGATCGGCTCCCTATAAACCTAACAGGTCAAGTGTTGGTGTCCATACGGCCCACATATGGTTGTAGTCAGACTGTGCTGGGTCCACCTTTGGGTGTATCAAGCCCTCGGGTGTCAACCCCAGACACTTAAGCAATAATGCACAGTCTAAACCTACTGGTACCCGTGCCTCGAGTTTGTCCAACACCGAACTATGTGCACGTCCGTAGCCCGCCTGGACCCGCACCGCTGTACCACTCTGCCGTCGCTTTGGTCGCTTACATCAGTCCAGTAATCGTGCCCCGCCCTAGCCTAGCCTCTAGGGTTGTAAATGATACCAAACTGGGATTACTGCTGGAACAGACCACGTTGCTAGGGTTTTCTAAGAGGGTTAAGTGTGGTTTAACCCCTCACTAATCATGGATTAAATTAGCTAAGTGTAACCAACAGTTCACCACTTAACCCCATTTAATCCCTCGTATCCCCAAATTGGTTAAGTATTAGTGGGCCATGACTTAACCCTAATCATGAGGCATTAATTTAATTGTACCTTAACCTCTCACATTAGACTTTGTTGCGGTTACTAGTTAAGCCGGGCGGGTCCGGGTAGCTTTACACCACAACTTGGTCTAACCTCGGGTCCCAGGTACACATGACCAACTTCTCACATTGGGTCCTATTGTTTGTAGCAACTAGTTAAGCCGGTCGGTTCCGGGTAGGTTTACGCTACAAACTCAACCCAACCTCGAGTTGGCCACACATGTTTTCTAAGTGTCATGTCCACTTTATTTCAAACCATAATTACAAGTTTAACTTGGGTAGACCTAACTTAATAGGTAAATTCCCAAGGGGTAGACCTAACTTAATAGGTAAATTCCCAATCTTATATTTTCATGTATTTTAAGTTTTACCCCAAAAACCCTCCCAACGTCATTCTATCGCTTATATATTCGTCATAACGCATAAATGATAGAAAGAGGGGACTTGGCACAACATACATGATAAATCTACATATCATAATAGGCATGCATAACATGTTGGACTTGCATAACTTAGCATAGTGAACTTGCATAACTTGTTAAACTTGCAAATCATGGCATAGTGAACTTGCATAAACATGCATAACTTGTTAAACTTGCAAATCATGGCATAGTGAACTTGCATAAACATGCATAACTTGTTAAACTTAAACATGCATAACTTGTTAAACTTGCAAATCATGGCATAGTGAACTTGCATAAACATGCATAACTTGTTAAACTTGCAAATCATGGCATAGTGAACATGCATAACTTATCAAACATGTGTAACATGGCATAGTGGACTCGCATAAGCATGCATAACTTATTAATCATGCATAACATAGCATAGTGAACTCGCATAAGTATGCATAACTCATTAAACATGCATAACATAGCATAGTGAACTCGCATAAGCTTGCATAACTCATTAAACATGCATAACATAGCATAGTGAACTAGCATAAGCTTGCATAACTTATCAAACATGCAAAAATCCCAACTTTCATCACATATTAACTTTAGAGTTTCTAAAATGAATGTAAGAGGGCTTACAAATATTACGAAGACACAAATCTACTAATAAAGATTGAGAAGCCCTTTTTATGCAAGCAAATAAAACCCCAAAACAAGCTCCAATTAACAAAAATCCCAAAAACTCTAGCTTAGCAAATAAAGCTTGCAACTTGATGATGTATGCAAGCTAATGATCATTCATACAACTTAGAAAAGCTTGTATGAACATCAAAATCTTAATAGAAATGATTTTTGAAGAGGGTGGAGGCTAGGGTTCTTAGGTGGAGGCCATTTGAGATTTCAATTTGACATAGTTTGGTTGCTAGAGTGAATAATGAGGCTTTACGGTAGGATTAGGGGCTTATTTATAGAAGATTAGAGTGTTTTTAGCCCTAGGATTAACCCTAGGTTAGTTTAGGCCCGTCAGATTTAGGAATTCTCTAGAACCAAGCCACAAGACAAAGCCCAAATCAAAATGGTGCGCCAGGCAAAACTACCTGGCCACCCCGTGTCGACAGGGCTGTCGACAGGGCAGTCGACACCCTAAGACCCCTGTCGACATGCCTGTCGACATGGGGGCCCTGGCGGGAATTTTCCCGCCTGACACCAATTAGCCCTAATCCTTGTTTTTAATTTGAAATTTAAATCTGTTTTTAGCATAGAAATTTCTGAAAACTTCAATGGGCCTTAACTGGGTCATACGGACTCCGATTTTTGAAAACTCGGACTCTATTTCGCGTATTTTTCCGAGACGAACGCAATGGCATAGCCCGTTTCCCTTGATTCAGATTTTAGAATTTAATTCTGCCTCGATTTATGTTATAACAGGTTATTGAAAATACGGGTTGTTACAAAGAGGGATGAACAGAACCAATGGGCAAAGCATCGAACCGAACCGGGCTAAGACCAGGAGTGTCGAACTGAACCGATGTGACGTGGAGGACCTCATATATCGAACCGAACCAAATTGATGGCTAGGAACTTGAGGTAGCTGAACCGAACCAGGGAAGGACAACCAAACCGAACTGCATATGGAGGACTAAACAAACCGGATTGGAGATTCGATTATGCGACGACTCTTCTGAAGACCAACTCCAATTCAACCAAAATCCGAGATGCAAAGGTAGTCCAAATAGGAAGTATATTTCAGGATCCAGTTGGGAACCAACGAGTTAACTTCTTGAGTTGGGCTTTGCTGCAGGATATATGCTAAGGGGTTATCGACGTCCATAACTTCAATTCACCACTAAGACAGATGTTAGGCTACGGATCAATGCAGTGGGTTGGTTATTACTCCATGGGATAGAGTGATCGTAGCATGGCTATGAGCCAGTGCAGTGAAGTCGTCATGACTTCATGGGGTAGAGTGGACATAGCAAAGATTAGCGGCTATGGATCAGTGCAGTGGAGTCGTCATGACTCCATAAGGCAGAGTGATCATAACAAGGATTTGGGTGATCAAAGCGATGGATATCGTATGATTTACGCATTGAGTGAGAGATGTGAAGATGGTTGTTATGCTTGATTGTTTTCCATCACTATGACATGTGCACCCCACCCCCGTTATTTTCACACCTTGTGTTAATGTCGCCTTAGAGTATTGTACATTTTGTTGTGCTGACTCTTTGGTTGCAGGTCCAGGTTCAGGTATGGTTTAATATACCTGTTATTGTTCTATTTTGCTGCTTATCGCTCATACCAGACTTTTGTCTGACCCAGAGTTTTATGTCTCTTCTTATTACTCTAGGTGCTCTTATACAGGCAGACTAGAGACATGTTAGCTGGTTGTGCACGAGTAGCTGTCCGGAGACGAGCAGGAGGATTACACGTACTATTCTCTATATATTCTCCCTGTGTTGCTGTTGGTCACTACTTTGGGCATTAGTAGTGTTCCTTTCCTTTCTTTTGCTTTAGAGACATTTTTAAAGTTGTAATAATGATGAAGTGGAACATAAGCTGTATTTGGATTTTCCGCTGCTACGATGTTTAGTTTTCAGCTTATGCACTGTCTCGCCTGTTTTATGTCAAAGTATGTTATTATTATATTTTATTCCATGCGCTGTGAGATATGCTATAGGTTCCTTGTATTGATTCATCACTTTAAACCCCTTTCCTTTCCTTTTGGTGACCATCCCGTGCTGGTTGGGTATCGGTACAACACATTTCAGGGAAATGTCGGCTGGTGCAGGGCGGGCCGTCACATTTGGTATTAGAGCTCTAGGTTGCATAGTTAACCTAGGGAAAGACACCAGGTCGAGATATTATGTATATAAGAGCGCGTATTTGTGATATTTTGCTTTTCAAAAGTTATATATATATATATACTATTAGTATATCTAAGGATGGAGTCGCACTGCACTGGCACCATGAAGAGATGGTAAATCGTTTTCTCCTTACAGATTGAACAAGGAGCCGACATACGAGGGGTACTGGTAGAGGAGATTATAATGGGAATGCTCCTGATATGAGGACGATGTTCATTGACTTCATGAGAGAGATGCATAGAGATGTTCAGAGGGCAGTTCCTAATGCTGCAAATGGTGGTGCTATAGCGGTGCAGGCGCCTAGGGCCGATTTTGCCAAGCTCTATAAGGACTACAATAGTCTTAGTGGGAAACCATTCCACAGAAAGGAGTCGGCTACGGATGTTCAGGATTGGTTGGATAGATGTGAGCGTATCTTCGAAGACTTGGGTATCGATGACACGATGAAGAAGAAGCCAGCATCCCGTCAGCTGCACGGACGGGCTATGAATTGGTGGAACGTTATTAAGGCAGCTACCCCTGAGGATCAAGTTACTTGGGATCAGTTTAAGGCCCGATTCAGTGATATGTTTACCCAAGCCGCTCAGAAATCAGAATTGTTTAGGAAGTTCTTGGAGCTAAAGCAGAATGGTAGAGCCGTCTCGGAGTATATTGCTGAGTTCGATACTTTATCAAAATATGGATTATCCCTTATAGATACTGCCGAGAAGAAGAAAGAGAAGTTTATAACTGGTTCGGATGGATACTTGGGGGAAAGTCTTACTAACCACATCGATGAGACGTTTGAATCGATTGTGGGGAAAACTTTGAGATCAGAGAGTCTATACCCTAAGTCGAAGACTGAGTTTGCATCTGCAGAAGAGCCAAAGCCGCAAGCAAGCGGCGGAGGCAAGAATGGTTCTCAGAATATGAGAAAGAAGAATCAGACCAAGGATGGCCAGAAGAAGAATAATAAGAAAGATGTTGAGTGCTTTAGCTGTGGCAAGAAGGGCCATTATGCTGAAGAATGTCGAGCAAAGCCATCGGACAGGAAGTGCTTCAACTGCGGCCAAGTAGGACATCACAAGGATAAGTGTCTGCAACCCCCTAAAGAAAAGCAGATTGTGAAAGCATATGCTATTTATGTTGTTCCTTCTTCGTCGAATGCCCCAACTGCGATGGAGAAAGGAAAGAATATCATCATTCAAGGTATGTTTTCTATTTATGATGTTCATGTTCGAGTACTGTTTGATACCGGGGCTTCCCATTCCTTCATATCTAGTGACCTGGTAGATAGGTTGGGATTGGAACCCGAGATAGTCAATAGACCTTTAGCGGTGATGAACCCGATTGGTGGTTCGACTAGCCTTAGCATGATTTGTCGAAATTTGTTCTTATTGAGTCATGGATGTATGTTTGCTTGTGATTGCTTTGTTTTGGGCTTTACTGGGTTTGGCATTATTTTGGGAGTCGATTGGCTCCAAAGATACAGGGTGGTGGTAGACTGTGAGGGATTTTCGGTGACTATTAGGGCGGATGATGGGCGGAGGGTAGTGTTTGGTGGCCTACTTAGTGGTGAGGTGATGGCTAGTTTTCTAAATTCACTCGACATCCCACAGGACGAGTTAGCAGGAATTCCCGTTGTTAGCCAGTATCTGGATATCTTCGAGGAAGTGACCGGACTTCCACCACACCGAGAGATTGAGTTCCGTATTGATTTAGTGAAAGATGCCAGACCGATAGCGATCCATTTCGTCGTATGGCGCCAAGGGAGTAGCGAGAGCTCGGGGTGCAAGTGACCGATCTTAGGAAGAAGGGATTTATCAGAAGAAGTTGTTCTGAGTGGGGAGAGGTAACAAACTGGAATTTTCGACTCCGAAAATCAACGCAAAACTACCATGTTGACTATTCAGACATCGGAAATACCCGATCATTAATAGAAAGAAGTTAGAGGGTGAGAATAGATAAGATAGAAAATTAGAATAGAAGAAGAAGAAGATCACTACAAAATAGAATCAGAGTAATACGAATCTCACAGCGGAACGAATAAAATATAATACATAACACAACTTTGCAATAAAACAGTATAATAACATTTCAGAGTACAACACTTACACACAGCGGAAATAACAATAGCAATATTATCCTGAAGCCTCCTATTTCAAGCTCCTCAAAGCATATTTGTAAAGACCTGAACTACTTGACTGCCCGTACAAATTTGGGCACCTAAGAGTTTAGGGGGAAAACAAAACAAAATAAACTCTGGGTCAGTCATGGGACTGGTGTGAGTAAACTCAAATCATTTGGTTTAACTTTTCAAAATCCTTTTCAAAAGAAAAGATAATCGTAAGACCAATCCACACAAAAACACAGATGGTTTTTACCTTACGATAACCCAAAACAGTTTTGGAAATCAATACTTCTCTGATATTATAATAATGTCTAATCACAAGTAATTATCAATCTAGCAGAACGCTTTCATCTCACGTTCCACATATATAGTACACAAACAAAACCGCGGGCGCTTATTGGAGACTGGATTCCAACTATGACAAGGTATGGGACCACCTGCCGATAGTGTATCTCTAGAGACGAATACACTGGGTTCAACAAGAACGTCTTGCAACCCGGCCCACACATGACCGACCACTCATTTCGCTTGAGTGTATCAAATGTATATCACATCCAGTTGGGAGCTACCCTACCGTTTCCCGAAAAGGGACAGCATCGATAATAGTTAAAAGAATGAAATGGATTTTTTCTAGATAGGTGATATACACCCTAATGGGGGCGACCCACTTAGCCATGTTGCCTGCCCGATTTCTGTCATTTCTCGGTTGATGAGGCTTGAGGACATAACGTATCTTTGATACAACTGACCACCATTCACTTTGAATGCCAGATCATCATACCTGCCAAATCACAAATTGATTTCCCCAAAAATACCACGGGTATAAAGCTAAGAGAAACGAATTCCTCCGCCACCACACATAAGTACGTTTGAAGAGATCAACTTACGCGATCCATTAGATATACTCTGTCAGACATTCGTCCATTAACGTTGTCCTAGGACTGGACAAATCGAAGGCACTATTCTGTAGATCCATCTTAGGCGATTTCTACCTAGGATAGCCAGGATAGCCCTTGCTTAACTCCGTCTTCCATTATCTTCATCACATTTGATCGCAACGCTAACGTCGATACAGAGTGGGTTTCAGATAATGAATCTGATCCCAGTCTCTCCGTATTGACTATGAAAAAATGGTTAAAAACTTCGATAGCCGGTGATTTAACTATCAAAGAAAAACAGGTGTGCAACCAACGATATTATTTCTAGATGGAAATTCTACCGATCAATCATCAATCCACATTTATCTCTTTCTATTAAATTATCTTTAATTTATCCATTTCCCCATTTCTATATATTTGTAAATTTTTATTTCCTAAATTTAGAAAATATACATCATCAATCATTGGAAAACATTTCCATCTCTGTTTCACGTATCACTGTCATTCCAGTATTCTTTCTCATCAACATTTTATTTTCTATGATTAGAACATATCTCTAATTATATTTGGAAAATGTTTCCAAAATTTATTCACTTGATTTAAACAGATGTTTTAAATAAAATACCACTAAGCCAATTCAAAACATTATACTCATTAACTAAATTCACTTAATCAATCCTCACTATCGAACCTTAACCATTCCTTAGTTAAAAACGAAGTCAATCAAGTTGGGGTATAATTACCTCTCAGACCTTAACCGAATAACATTCCTAACTTCGAAATAGACAAAGTTCACCTTTTAAATCTTTAACAAACTTCCTTACGTGACTCTTGGATTCTATTTACGAACCCACTTCTTTATTTTAAACATTCATTATAACTATAGCGTTATAATCCCTTGTTCCTAAATATCTTCGATCCAAATATAACTTTAATTCCTTAATTTAACTAAATAACTAAACCACTAATTTATTCATAAATAATTAAATCTTGATTAAAAATGGAAAGTAAATATTACTTTCTCGAATTCGATATAATCGAATTCAACGTATAATTCTCTTTCGAATAAACTCTATTCGATAACTCCTTTCGAATAAACTGTATTCGATAATTCTTCCTCCAAATTGCTACATTCGATAATCTCTCTTCGAATGATTCACATTCAATTAACTTTCTACGAATGATTTACATTCGATTAATCTCCTTTCGAATATACTATATTTGATTAACTCCTTTAATTTTATTCGAATAAACTATTTCGAATAACTCCTTAGGATTTACTCACTTGGATTAACTTGGTTTGATTAACTCATTTTGACTGACTCAACTAGATTAACTCAACTTTACTAATTTAACTTGGTTAACTTACTTATTTCACTCAACATATTTAACTCCTATCAAATAACTAATATTCGATTAACTTATATTCGAATAACTATGACTGTTTTATCTTTATTTCGAATGGCTGGTATTCGATTTAACTCCATTCGCTTGACTCTAGATCGCAGCGATCACAATGGTTACGCCTGATTCCCTTAGGAAACATCCGACCGTCGTAGGCTATCTGCAGCCCTGCGAATTACGCTAGCAGTCGTACGAAATGGCGACACATCCTGAAAAAACTTTGTTTGACTAACTCTAATCTCAAATAACTATATTCGAGCAACTCTAATTGAATAACTAATATTCAATAAATTCTAACTCGATTAACTCTATCTAATTAACTCTAAATGATTAACTCTAACTGATTAACTCTAACTGATTAACTCTACGATTATTCGGTTTCAAATATCGATGTTGAAATCGATTCTTACTTCTCTATATAAGTCCTGACTTATATATTCTATTTATCTAATGATAAACATTTTATTTAATTTATAAAATATTATTTATAAATT
Organism: Allium sativum; assembly: GCA_030737875.1. Taxonomy (NCBI): domain Eukaryota; kingdom Viridiplantae; phylum Streptophyta; class Magnoliopsida; order Asparagales; family Amaryllidaceae; genus Allium; species Allium sativum. The sequence goes on from CM060912.1 coordinate 160,765,657, forward strand.
TATCTTCTCAATCTATCAATCAGAATAGATTATATTTAAAATATTTGCTTTAAATCCACATCATGTTATACCCGTGTGCGAAGCACGGGTCTAAACCTTTCAAATATAAAATCCTCTTTTATACTATTCTATTCACTTTTCAAGTATTTCCTTTTATAATCTATTTATTTACCAAATAAATCCCCTTTTGATAATTCTATTTATTCTATAAAATATTTTAATTTATAAAATCTATTGATTTTATAAGTAATTCCTTTGATAATCTAACTATTACCTTTCTATTTATCTTTCACATATTTCCTCTTTCCATTCTAGTTATTTTTCCAATAAATATCCCTTTTCAATTCTAGTTGTAAATGGTTTACAAATATTTCTTTTCAATTCTATCGGTAAATGTTTTATAAAAATATACCTTCAATTCTATCTATTTGACTAACAAATAAATATTCCTTTTTAATCTATTTATTTTCTAATAAATAGTTTTCTTTTTCTAAAATCTTTTGATTTTATAAATATTTCTTTTTCAATATAACATTGAAATTTACTTTTTAACATTCCATTATTCCTTATGGTATTTAACGTACCAGATAACAATGATCGGTATCATTCCAACATAAAAAATCAACAACAGATTTCATATCACATCATATAACACAATATATGAAAAAAACAGTAAAATAATTGTTGAGGAACCCAGTTGGGTCCTTCCGACCTGTTTCCCTGCATCCACAGATGTTAAACAATAAAATTAACATCAATTTCATTTTACTATGAAATATTCTGCTAAACAGAATTAATATTTGATTAACGATTTATATCTATATCGTTATCTATATTTCCAGTCAACTGACTAGCAGTTCAACCAAACAACCAACACACATCAAACAACCATTATTTATCAGTTATAAAAATACGTTATAAAAATATAACTGAGAAGAGTTAGTGAGTTTTACTCACATTGGACTGTTATCGTTAAAAACGATTAACTATCTTTGATTCAGACGGACAATTTATTTTGCAATAAATTGTAATGAGCTCTGTTCCACTCCCAGTCAGTTCCATGTTGTAGTGTCCGTCCCTACGATCCCAACGGATCTAACCGTTCGAAATTCTGATTAAGTATGAGAAAGATATTACTTATATAAGTTAACACTTTTATTTAATTAAACTATACTAAATATTTATTTATAATATATGGGCCTTACACTTAGTATTGAGCCCAACTCCATCTGTACCATAGAAAAACCCACCCGGTCATCATTTGTTCTTCCCTAATTTCTTCTGACCATGCTTCCAGTATTCCACAAAACAAATGGCCGATCTTACCAACATCAGTTCTCCATCAATGTTCCATTAATCCACAAACTAGTCACACCAAAACTCATCTTATCCCACCGTCTTCCTCTCCATGCCAATAATCTGGAGCTCGCACTCAACACAGGTTTTCCGTCATCCCCAGTTTTCACCAGAACAAAAAAAAACCACGACACCTTTCCTTTTAGAAAATTCTGAAAAAATCCCAATTGATACTACTCTCTACCCTCAATTCAAATACCATGACCACAACGAGTATTACTGCTCCAAACTCGCCAAAATCAATCAACCCTAGAACCATGCGGTTACAAACTGCAACAGGAATTACCTCCGAAACCCCCAAAGTATACATCAGTTTGAAGAGATTAGAGCAAGGATTACAAAAATAAATGTTTCGGATTTTATAGAAGGAAGTCTGATTTGTTTGAATTTTTCTTTCCTCTCGATTTTTTTTTCCAGAGAATAACCATGATGGTGGATTTTTGTTTTGACCAGAGGAATGGTGTAAAGGTTTAGGAAAAGTTAAAGTGTTTATATAGAATGTTTTTAATAATTAAATATTCGATTATTATATTAAATTATAAGCAAACGCTGTTTTTCTGTGTCCTCTAAAATTCCTGTGATCACATACGATACCCAAATATCACCAAACTAGACATACTGCTAGAGTTTGACATTGCGGAACCAACGAAACTTGTTTCGTCGAATTCCGACTCCGTTTGTTCACACAGCGTATTTTTAACCGTCAAAATATTGACTGTTTTTCACTCTAAAAATCCATACAGCCACACAGTGACCCCAAAAATCACGGAACTTGGAATCTATCGGATCCAACAAAATTAGCTTCGTCAAATTCCGACTTCGTTTACAAAAGTGGCTACTTTTAAAGTCCTAAATAACCCTTTTAAATATATAAATATATTTAAAAACAATTAAATTTAATATTTAAAAATAAATATTATCGTACATATTCATAGTGGAACACTATACAGCTCCAGAATAATCATATATGGATTTCTAACTTTATATTTCAAATCCCGATTAAATCGATATTCGATTTATAATGAAATTCCTTTTATAAATATAAATAAATCGTTATAAATTATAAAGGAATTCCATAGCGACTTTTCTAAAATTTGATTTGGACATAAACCAAAATCTACATGACGAAATCTCGATTTTTCTCTTCCACTAGAAAAAAATACTTCACCAGCTCCTAACGTTACTTGTTTCACAGAAATCCGACTTAAAACGGCTTCTGTATATTCAATTGAAGTTCAAATCGCCAAATCGCGAACTGCCGCGCCATTTCGAGCTCGATTATAATTATAATATAATTATACGTTCAAACTTTGTTTATATAATATATTCGTTATTCAAATTCAAATTCCAAACTGAATTATATTTTGAATTTCACAATTCACACCATATCGCCATTTCAGCCAATTCTGATTATTTCAGAATTATATATATTATTTAATTATTATATTAATTAAATATTCACTATAATTTAATTCAACGACCATTAAATCTTCTAAATCACTATTTTAAATAATTAAATAAATTAATTATTATATCGCTGAAAATGCGGGTTATTACATTCTTCCCCACTTAAAATAATTTCGTCCTCGAAATTGCTAAGGTAGAAAAAAACCCTATCGACTGGTTAGAACTTATTTGTTCATTTCTTAACTTCAATCTTAACTAAACCAATTTAATTTTAATTAAAATATTGATTAATCCTTATCAACGAAAATTTTCAAAAATACTGAAAAAAATTTAACACCTTAACTTTTCAAAAAATTTCGCCAGCACCTCCTTTGTACTGGTCAATAGGTCAAACTCCAACTCGCCTCTCTTGGCCTTTTCCAATCCAAAAGAAAATCAAACAGCCAAGCGGCTTGCCAAATTAGCCCATAAATCACCAAATCCATAAAAATAAACGTGTACCTTTTTGTCGGGCATATCATTAAATCCTTTCATTCTGCTGCCAATTCAGCATATACCAAAGTCATCCCAATCAATCTCCAATCATCTTTTCTCAAATCCAATCATCCTATTTTCAAACCAAATTTCGTTCTTAATCTCAAATTCCATTACCAATTTGAACTCTTACTTACCCATCCAATATACTTTAACAAATTCATAACTCACAAATCCAACTTTATTCGATATCGTTCTATTTCAATTCAATTTCCCCTTACTGGTTTTAATTAAATTCATATTTGCCTTCACAAATCTTTTTAATTTTGTTCTAATCCATGCTATCTCTTCTGGGAGTTTTAAATAGTTTAGTTTTTCTAAAATAAATTATTCCCTTTCGGGATGCAAAACAACTTCCTTTCCCCAAAACAATTCAACACAAAATTTTTGGTAGTAATTTGTTACTTACAACTTGAAAATGAACACCGATGATGTGGCCAGCACCATTAGAGTTATTTCCCAGCTATCGAAGTGAGTTCAATACTATATCACTTTTCAAAATACCTATTTAAACATTTCCATTTTGAAATCTATTTCAAAATATCATCCACGATGCTTCTAAAACAAATTAAAATCTCCCAGGATCTTAAAATTTTCTAACTCAAATCCACTTACAAACACTTCTCCCAGTTTTCAGAATTATGATTCCAATTCTGATTTAATTCAAGTCTAATTAATCTGCTTTTATATTATACAAACTCAAATTGGTTATTTAAATAACCATTTTCATTATAATCAACCAACACATCCAACATACTATCATCATTCGAATATAAATATTTTCTTTATATCGAAATATACTTTGGTTAAAATTATCTCATTTACCCTCTTTCGAAACATACTGTGTCGGTTTATCGTATTTGAGTGTTTGGTAGCCCCTATCGATACAGTGGATCAAACTGATTGACCAGAATTCAAAAACTACTCAACCAATAAATCTCCACAATATAAAATCATTTTTATTCAATCTACAAATACGTTCACTCGTATATATACACTCAACTCAATCTAGGGTATTACTGACCCCATCTCTACTGAGTCACACCACAGAGCCAAGGTAATTACTTAACCTGGCTCTGATACCACTGTAACGAACTGGAATTTTCGACTTCGATAATCAACACAAAACTACCATGTTGACTATTCAGACATCGGAAATACCCGGTCATTAATAAAATGAAGTTAGAGGGTGAGAATAGATAAGATAGAAAATTAGAATAGAAGAAGATCACTACAAAACAGAATCAGAGTAATACGAATCTCACAGCGGAACGAATAAAATATAATACATAACATAACTTTGCAATAAAACAGTATAATAACATTTCAGAGTACAACACTTACACACAGCGGAAATAACAATAGCTATATAATCCTGAAGCCTCCTGTTTCAAGCTCCTCTAAGCATATCTGTAAAGACCTGAACTACTTGACTGCCCGTACAAATTTGGACACCCAAGAGATTAGGGGGAAAACAAAAGAAAATAAACTCTGGGTCAGTCATGGGACTGGTGTGAGTAAACTCAAATCATTTAGTTTAACTTTTCAAAATCCTTTTCAAAAGAAAAGATAATCGTAAGACCAATCCACACATAAACACGGATGGTTTTTACCTGACGATAACCCAAAACAGTTTTGGAAATCAATACTTCTCTGATACTATAATAATGTCTAATCACAACTAATTATCAATCTAGCAGAACGCTTGCATCTCACGTTCCACATATATAGTATACAAACAAAACTGCGGGCGCTTATTGGAGATTGGATTCCAACTATGACAAGGTATGGGACCACCTACCGATAGTGTATCTCTAGAGACGAATACACTGGGATCAACAAGAACGTCTTGCAACCCGGCCCACACATGACCGACCACTCATTTCGCTTGAGTGTATCGAATGTATATCACCAACGGTTGGGAGCTACCCTACCGTTTCCCGAAAAGGGACAACATCGATAATAGTTAAAAGAATGAAATGGATTTTCTCTAGATAGGTGATAAACACCCTAATAGGAGCGACCGACTTAGCTATGCTGCCTGCCCGATTTCTGTCATTTGTCGGTTGATGAGGCTTGAGGAGATAACGTATCTTTGATACAACTGACCACCATTCACTTTGAATGCCACATCGTTATACCTGCTAAATCAAAAATTGATTTCCCAAAAAAAACATGGGTATAAAGCTAAGAGAAATGAATTCCTCCGCCACCAAACTTAAGTACGTTTGAAGAGATCAACTTACGCGATCCATTAGATATACTCTGTCAGACATTCGTCCATTAACGTTGTCCTAGGACTGGACAAATCGAAGGCACTATTCTGTAAATCCATCTTAGGCGATTTCTACCTAGGATAGCCAGGATAGCCCTTGCTTAACTCCGTCTTCCATTATCTTCATCACATTTGATCGCAACGCTAACGTCGATACAGAGTGGGTTTCAGATAATGAATCTGATCCCGGTCTCTCCGTATTGACTATGGAAAAATGGTTAAAAACTTCGATAGCCGGTGATTTAACTATCAAAGAAAAACAGGTGTGCAACCAACGATATTATTTCTAGATGGAAATTCTATCGATCAATCATCAATCCACATTTATCTCTTTCTATTAAATTATCTTTAATTTATCCATTTCCCCATTTCTATATATTTGTAAATTCTTATTTCCTAAATTTAGAAAATATACATCATCAATCATTGGAAAATATTTCCATCTCTGTTTCACGTATCACTGTCATTCCAGTATTCTTTCTCATCAACATTTTATTTTCTATGATTAGAACATATCTCAAATTATATTTGGAAAATGTTTCCAAAATTTATTCACTTGATTTAAACAGATGTTTTAAATAAAATACCACTAAGCCAATTCAAAACATTATACTCATTAACTAAATTCACTTAATCAATCCTCACTATCGAACCTTAACCATTCCATAGTTAAAAACGAAGTCAATCAAGTTGGGGTATAATTACCTCTCAGACCTTAACTGAATAACATTCCTAACTTCGAAATAGACAAAGATCACCTTTTAAATCTTTAGCAAACTTCCTTACGTAACTCTTGGATTCTATTTACGAACCCACTTCTTTATTTTAAACATTGATTATAACTATAGCGTTATAATCCCTTCTTCCTAAATATCTTCGTTCCAAATATAACTTTAATTCCTTAATTTAACTAAATAACTAAACCACTAATTTATTCATAAATAAGTAAATCTTGATTAAAAACGAAAAGTAAATATTACTTTCCCGAATTTGATATAATCGAATTCAACGTATAATTATCTTTCAAATAAACTCTATTCGATAACTCCTTTCGAATAAACTATATTCGATAATTCTTCCTCCGAATTACTACATTCGATAATCTCTCTTCGAATGATTCACATTCGATTAACTTTCTACGAATGATTTACATTCGATTAATCTCCTTTCGAATAAACTATATTTGATTAACTCCTTTAATTTTATTTGAATAAACTATTTCGAATAACTCCTTTGTATTTACTCACTTGGATTAACTCGGTTTGATTAACTCATTTTGACTAACTCAACTAGATTAACTCAACTTGACTAATTTAACTTGATTAACTTACTTATTTAACTCAACTTATTTAACTTCTATCGAATAACTAATATTCGATTAACTTATATTTGAATAACTATGTCTGTTTTATCTTTATTTCGAATGGCTAGTATTCGATTTAACTCCATTCGCTTGACTCTAGGTCGCAGCGATCACAATGGTTACGCTTGATTCCCTCAGGAAACATCCGACCGCCGTAGGCTATCTGCAGCCTAGCGAATTACGTTAGCAGTCGTACGAAATGGCGACTCATCCTGAAAAAACTATGTTTGACTAACTCTAATCTCAAATAACTATATTCGAGCAACTCTAATTGAATAACTAATATTCAATAAATTCTAATTTGATTAACTCTATCTAATTAACTCTAACTGATTAACTCTAACTGATTAACTCTACGTTTATTCAGTTTCAAATATCGATGTTGAAATCGATTCTTACTTCTCTATATAAGTCCTGACTTATATATTCTATTTATCTAATGATAAACATTTTATTATATTTATAAAATATTATTTATAAATTTATCTTCTCAATCTATCAATCAGAATAGATTATATTTAAAATATTTGCTTTAAATCCACATCATGTTATACCCGTGTGTGAAGCACGGGTCTAAACCTTTCAAATATAAAATCCTCTTTTATACTATTCTATTCACTTTTCAAGTATTTCCTTTTATAATCTATTTATTTACCAAATAAATCCCCTTTTGATAATTCTATTTATTCTATAAAATATTTTAATTTATAAAATCTATTGATTTTATAAGTAATTCCTTTGATAATCTAACTATTACCTTTCTATTTATCTTTCACATATTTCCTCTTTCCATTCTAGTTATTTTTCCAATAAATATCCCTTTTCAATTCTAGTTGTAAATGGTTTACAAATATTTCTTTTCAATTCTATCGGTAAATGTTTTATAAAAATATACCTTCAATTCTATCTATTTGACTAACAAATAAATATTCCTTTTTAATCTATTTATTTTCTAATAAATAGTTTTCTTTTTCTAAAATCTTTTGATTTTATAAATATTTCTTTTTCAATATAACATTGAAATTTCCTTTTTAACATTCCAGTATTCCTTATGGTATTTAACGTACCAGATAACAATGATCGGTATCATTCCAACATAAAAAATCAACAACAGATTTCATATCACATCATATAACACAATATATGAAAAAAAAAACAGTAAAATAATTGTTGAGGAACCCAGTTGGGTCCCTCCGACCTGTTTCCCTGCACCCACAGATGTTAAACAATAAAATTAACATCAATTTCATTTTACTATGAAATATTCTGCTAAACAGAATCAATATTTGATTAACGATTTATATCTATTTATAATATATGGGCCTTACACTTAGTATTGAGCCCAACTCCATCTGTACCATAGAAAAACCCACCCTCTCAACATTTGTTCTTCCCTAGTTTCTTCTGACCGTGCTTCCAGTATTCCAGAAAACAAATGGCCAATCTTTCCAACATAAGTTCTCCTTCAATTTTCCACTAATCCACAAACTAGTCACACCAAAACTCATCTTATCCCACTGTCTTCCTCTCCATGCCAATAATCTGGAGCTCGCACTCAACACAGGTTTTCCGTCGTTCCCAGTTTTTGCCAGAACAAAAAAAAAACCACGACACTTTTCCTTTCAGAAAATTCCCCAAAAAATCCCAATTATACTACTCTCTACCCTCAATTCAAATACCATGACCACAACGAGAATTACTGCTCCAAACTCGCCAAAATCAATCAACCCTAGAACCATGCGGTTACAAACTGCGATAGGAATTACCTCCGAAACCCCCAAAGTATACATCAGTTTGAAGAGATCAGAGCAAGGATTACAAAAATAAATGTTTCGGATTTTATAGAAGGAAGTCTGATTTGTTTGAATTTTTCTTTCCTCTCGATTTTGTTTTCCAGAGAATAACCATGACGGCGGATTTTTGTTTTGACCAGAGGAATGGAGTTAGGGTTTAAGAAAAGTTAAAGTGTTTATATAGGATATTTTTAATAACTAAATATTCGATTATTATATTAAATTATAAGCAAACGCTGTTTTTCTATGTCCTCTAAATTTCCTGTGATCACATACGATTCCCAAAAATCACCAAACTAGACATACTGCTAGAGTTTGTCATTGCAGACCCAACGAAACTTGTTTCGTCGAATTCCGACTCCGTTTGTTCACACAGCGTATTTTTAACCATCAAAATACTGACTGTTTTTCACTCTAAAAATCCATACGGCCACACAATGACCCCAAAAATCACGGAACTTTGAATCTAACAATAATTTGATGTTCCGGATCCAAAAAAATTAGTTTCGTCAAATTCCGACTTCGTTTGCAAAAGTGGCTATTTTTAAAGTCTTAAATAACCCTTTTAAATATATAAATATATTTAAAAACAATTAAATTTAATATTTAAAAATAAATATTATCGTATATATTCATAGTGGAATACAATACAACTCTAGAATAACCCTATATGGATTTCTAACTTGATATTTCAAATCCCGATTAAATCGATATTCGATATATAATGAAATTCCTTTTATAAATATAAATAAATCGTTATAAATTATAAAGAAATTCCACAGCGACTTTTCTAAAATTTGATTTGTACATAACTCAAAATCTACACGACGAAATCTCGATTTTTCTCTTCCTCTAGAAAAATATACTTCACCAGCTCCTAACGTTTCTTGTTTCACAGAAATCCGACTTAAAACGGCTTCTGTATATTCAATTGAAGTTCGAATCGCCAAATCGCGAACTGCCGCGCCATTTCGAGCTCGATTATAATTATAATATAATTATACGTTCAAACTTCATTTATATAATATATTCGTTATTCAAATTCAAATTCCAAACTAAATTATATATTTTGAATTTCCCAATTCACACCATATCGCCATTTTAGCCAATTCTGATTATTTCAGAATGATATATATTATTTAATTATTATATTAAATAAAAATTCACTATAATTTAATTCAACGACCATTAAATCCTCTAAATCACTATTTTAAATAATTAAATTAATTAATTATTATATCGCTGAAAATGCGGGTCATTACAGGAGCACCAGTTGTGTTTTCTGCCAAGGCAGATGGTTCCCTTTGATTGTGTGTGGACTACCGCGAGTTGAATAAGGTGACGAGGAAAAATAAGTATCCACTACCAAAGATAGATGATTTGTTTGATCAGTTGAGTGACGCGAGAGTGTTCTCCCAGTTGGATCTCGCGACAGGTTTTCATCACCTTAGGGTGGAACCTGAGAGTATAGCTAAAACGGCCTTTCGGACACCGCCTGGATTCTATGAGTGGTTGGTCATGCCATTCGAATTGACCAATGCACCAGCATATTTTGTGGATTTTATAAATAGGGTATTCAGAGATCAATTGAATAAGTTTGTTCTTGTATTCATGGACGATATCTTGGTTTATTCGAGGACAGAGGAAGAACACAAGGAACATTTGAGGATAGTGATGGAGGTGTTGAGAAAACTCCAATTGAAAGAAAAGTTTTCTAAGTGTCACTTCTGGAGGAGGGAAGTGAGATTCTTGGGCCATGTTGTTTCAGAGAATGGTATTGCCGTGGACCCTGCGAAGGTGGCTACGGTACAAGATCGTTCTACGCCCAAGAATGCAACGGACATAAGAAGTTTCTTGGGATTAGCTGGATATTATCGCAAGTTTATCCAAGACTTCTCCAAGATAGCGGCACCGTTAACTCAGTTGACTAAGAAGAATTAAGCTTTCATTTGGAATGAAAGGTGAGAAAATGCATTCAAGAGTCTAAAGGAAAAGTTGACGCATGCTCCAATGTTAGTCATTCCTAAAGGGAATGAAGAGATGACAGTATACACGGATGCCTGTGGTGCCGGACTAGGTGCTGTATTTGTAACACCCCGTATTTTCTGTGAACATATAAGTAACAAATTAAAGTATACTTAATTTTTAGGAGAAGAATTAAGGGAAACGGGTTGCGCCATTGTGTTCTCTCGAAATTTAGCTTGAGATAGAGTCCGAGTTTGCGTAAAACGGATACCGTATAAAGAAGATATGGACGAACGAAGTTAGGCAGAAAAATCGGAACCCGGCCAGAATACACTAGCGCACTTGTGAAGTGCGCCAGTACAAAAATACAATGGCGCACCTACCAAGTGCACCCATACCGATCTAGCATAGAATTATGGAGTGTTCTGTGATGACGTGTCTTCTTCTGAGTGGCTGGATGACCTGTCTTCGAGCTGGGTGGTTCTGATGACTTCTGGACTGATCTAAAGGCTCTGAATCACCCTATTCTCCTATAAAAACACCCCCCGAACATCACTTTCTCTCCACTCAATTTCATTCTGCTTATACTCTGCCTCTATTCTAATTAAAATAAAATAATGGTGTCGCTACTCTGCTGAAATCTAAGCTAGAACTAGTGCATCTTCTTCCAATCTGAATAGAATTAAAAGGGAATAGCTATTTTCTAATCTAATCGATAGTCTATGCCAAAGGAGAGCTATTCAATGTCAGAATAAAGATTCCAGATGAAAGGATCCATTACTTCCCCGTTAAGGAAAGAGCGGATACTTTGAGAACAACACATAAAATAGAACGCAGACGGGAGAACATTTCATAGTTATTACAACAATTCCACCAGATACAAGAATATACAGAGTATAATGAATAAATTACATTCGATAAATATCAGAGATTACAATAAATTACATAGCAGCGGAAAATAATATAAAACACAACTGAAAGTAATACACAGATACAGAGCTTTCCGAGCATCGTCCCAGCTGCAAATCAGGATCCTGTGAATATAAATCTGCAAAACCAAAACTACTAGCTGCCCGTGTCGAAAATAAAAGCACCCAGAGTTTAGGTTAAAACAATAAACTCCAGGTCAGTCATGTGACTGGTGTGAGAACTAAAACAGTTATTTAAAACTTTACTTTAAAAGAGAGTAATTCAAGGGACCACGCCGTATAACATGGAACGGGTTTCCTCCCAAGAATACCAGTGCATAGAATAAACAGCGCAATGCTTTTTCTAAAAATGAAGCCATTATAAGACCCAGGTCCCATCACACAATGCAACGCAAGCCGAAGGATAGGGTTATCCCTTATAATAGCCAAACATGCTTGGTACGTTTAAAACAAATCATTTGATACTATTATAAGTGTATAGTGTCAAAACATTTTCAATCATAAATATCAATCCTAGGCGGCATGGGTACCATCTATCATGTCGCCATACTAGGATCTACAAACAAAACCGAAATACACGTTTTGGAAATTGGATTTCCGTCATGAGTCGAGGCAAGGGGCAAGCTCCTCTCCGCTTCGAGACACTCTAGCAAATGCCTCGGGACTACACACTCTGGGTAACCCCTGGATCTTCAGGGCCGGTCCTCTCTTACGTTTGAGGATTAATTATTCCTGAACACACGTTTCCCGGTCCTTACAGACCTAAAATCGAGGCGCCTCATCCAACAACCACATAGGTGAAAAGTATATAAATGTCAGGGCTGGTAAGTCACTGACACCACCAAAGCTAGAAAGAAACGTCGTGCTCTCTCCACAGTCCTTATCCCGTTTTTAACTCATACCGAGGTGTGAGGTTCGCGAATTCACGTTATACACAAAGCTTCCACGTAGGTCGTGCTTTGATCATCAACCACAAGACTTTGCTTTTCAATAGAAGCCTTGATCCATGCAACTCAGCATGCCACACAGACAATTCATGCTATGCGATTGATATCTATCGATGTATAACCTCTAAGCTCGTACGTCTCAGAGAACGGCGTTAAGCAAGAGAATAAATTCTCCTTCGCCAAACAGATATATATTTAACCGAAATCAATCAACACAGAATAAAATCCAATGTCAGACACACAATCCATTTACAAGTTCGTTCTGGGTCTGAACGAAACTGGAGGCACTTTCCTCGCATATCCATCGATCTCCAAGTACGTCTGGACGACCATTAACTATTTCCATCCTCTTGGGTGTACAGCCCAATCAGGATCATCAGTAATTATCCAAACGATGTGAAGACTTCCGGTCTTCGACCACCGTCTTCATCTTCGACATATCGTCGAATCGGTTATTCAGAATGGGTATAAACCCGGCCTTTCCGAACAACCCGCGTATATTAAAAAAAAATGTTACACAAACACAACATATGCCTCATTCCAATTCATTAGTCACTAACCGTAAATCAGTAAGAGAGAAATTCCCCAAATATTAACCCCGAAGGCCGAAACCAACATCAGATCAATACCCAGGAAACCATTCTTCTTAACTAATCTACAGCTAGTTTCTAAATTTCCTATTATTAGGGAATGGTTCCCATTAATTTTATCCAAGATAAATTCTTTAAAATTTATCCTTTAATCTTCCTTTCGATATCATTTCAAACCAAATTATGGTTTTCCAAACTTGTCGGGATTAGCGAACCACACCGAAGTAATTATTTATTTTATTTCCCAATCCCAACCTATTCATCCCATGAAGCAAAATTGGTAATACCCCATATCTAACACCACGGTGTTATCGGTAAAATTAATTACCATTTCACGTTCAAATCTAATTAAAGATTTAAGTATCGCTCTGGAGCAAAACTGGTGATACTCCATTCTCGCTCATTTGCCAAATTTGATAATTTAGATTATCAATTCACATTTCAATCTAATTCCAGATTCATTAAAATTCCTTTTACCGGGTTAAAGAACTAATGTCATTTAAAACACAGTTCACGATAAACCCAAATCACATTCTATTTATTATCGGGTTAAAGAACTAGTGTTATTTAAAACACCGTTCACGATAAACCCACATTAATTCTATTTATAACCCGTTTCAAATCCAATTTATTTATTTAAAAATAAACGGGTTTAATTTTAGTTCAAACTAGTTTATTTCAATTAAAATCTATTTTTATCATTTCAAATACGGAGCTTTTCATCCCAATTTTCCCCAAATCATTTCTTATGATTTTACACAAATTTCTACAATTTTTAATAATTTTATCAAGGCCCGTACAGTCGATTTCCATCAACGGCTATCGAACTGCACTTACAGCGACCTTTTTCAAATTTGATTTGGATATATCTCCAAATACAACTGTTAGATTTCAAATTTCTAATATTCGTTAGAAAGCACTTTTCGATACGAACCCAACGGTTCCGGTTTTAGGAGAATCCGACTGTCAGATCTCCCGTAATGTCCATTCGAAGTCAATAGTCGAAATTTACGAACTGCCGCGGCCCAGCGCGTTCTATTCAGGCCATTATATATAATATATATATTATTTATATTTCATCGATTTCTATTTAAAACGAAGTTTATAAATTGTTTTAAATTCATTTCAAAAATATTTCAACTTCCATTTCCAATTCAAATCAAAATTGAATTTTTCCTTATAAATTCGTTTTAAAATTCTTTTCAATTCAATTCAAATTTCAATTCAATTTGAATCCATTTCAAATCGATTTTTATTCTATTTCAATTCATTTTCAATTCAATTTGAATTCGGTTTATATTCAATTCAATTCGAATTCGTTTTCTATTCAATTCAATTCGAATTCGTTTTCTATTCAATTCAAATCAAATTTGTTTTCTTTTCAATTCAAATCAAGTTCATTTTCTTTTCAATTCAAATCGAATTCGTTTTCTTTTCAATTCAAATCGAATTCGTTTTCTTTTCAATTCAAATCGAATTCGTTTTCTATTCAATTCAAATTCGTTTTCTGTTCGATCCAATTCAAATTCGAATACAATCGATATAAATATCGTTTGCGTCAAAATAACGTATCTCTAATCAATACCGCTTTATATATTTCAATAATTCCGTTATTCTATTCAACAAATGAGTATTTATTTTATTCAATACGTGAATCTATATTTTTGTCAACACATGACTAATCTCAATGAATGAGTACTGTCCACGTGTGACTATTTTTGTTGTTTAATATATTTTATAAAAATTATGTTATCTGTCGTTTGATTTCAAATCAGACTCCAACCGTAAATTAGTAAGAGAATGATTCCCTAAATATTAACCCCGAAGGCCAAAACCAACATCAGATCAATACCCAGGAGACCACTCATCTTACCTATTTCCCAATTAGTTTCTAATTTTATATATGATAAAGATGTAAATTTTATTGTTAAAATATTTCGTTCAACACATGACTAATCTCAACGGATGAGTACTGTCAACACATGAACCTTTATTTTATAAAGATAAAAATGTAAATTTTATTGTTAAAATATTTCGTTCAACACATGACTAATCTCAACGAATGAGTACTGTCAACACAAGAACCTTTATTTTATAATATTCTTTATTTTCTAATTTGGAATGAGGCCCAATCAATTACCATGTAAAGTTAATTATATGGATTCCATACAACATATGTATATAATAGCAACGATAAATAATCAACCATCATCCAAAGTGCACTACACTGTATAAGCATCAAATATAGATATCTAACGCTTATAACAGCCTGTCAATCAATCGATCGACATACAACTAATTATTGGGATTAGTGTATGTCATATATTATCCCAATACCCGTGTGGGGTTTCAAATCAACAAACACAGATTTTTATTTGTGCAGTTGGGCGATGTGTAAAATTTATTGTCCCAATCAATGTCCTTCAAATAGGTGTACATAAACAAACCGTCCGGTTTGTAAATGAATATTTATTTATTAACATTCACGTTAAAAATTATATTTTTAACGACCAAATTATTTTATTCAACCTATGAATATTCTATTTGGTTCATTTATTAAATCAAATGATATCTTTATTTTTCTAATTTATTTTAGGAAAATTTCGGTGGCATAACGGCACGATACTAGAAACAGGACAAGGCCTAGCCTTATCCCCGGTCTAGTGATGGCCCACGCCATACACATATCAATCAATCCATTCCATTTCACCAAACAATCAAATTCCAATCAAATAATCTAACCAACTACACAACCAAACAAACAAGTCCATGGTCTGTGGACAATGGTGTCGGGTGCTACTAAATACCGTCTGCATCCTTGTATATATATATATATAACTAGAAAAAGAAATTTAGAGTGAGAAGTTCTCACCGATAGCTAATCCAATACCACGACACTTCAGATGTAGAAGTCTTCGCCGTTCTCTCCTTTCATCACTTTCGTTGTCCGCTTTCACTACATATATAAAAATCACATTTTTATATTCTTGCTACGTATACAAAAATCATATTTTTAATACTTCTACCTTATAAAAATTATATTTTTATAACTCTACAATATAAAAGATTATATTTTTATCACTCTACAATATAAAAGATTATATTTTTATAACTCTAAAATATATTTATACAACAAAAAATCCTACCTTTTAGTTATTAAAAATATAAACTTTCCTTACTTAAAAATATAAAAAAATTCATATTAAAAATCTCAACTTATTCATATTAAATAAAAAAATTTATCTAAATAAAAATATAAACGTTCATATAAATAAAATCAGATTTTTTATAAACAGAAATATATAAAAAGCTTACTGTATTGATGTTGAATGGGGAGGAGAGCGAGGCTGGTGGCGGTGGAGGCCAGTGGAGGCGCGGAGGGGATCTGGGGCATTGGCGGTGGGGCCAGGTGTCCACGGCGACTCAATTTGGGGTGGAAATCGTATTGGGTTCGGGGGGAGGGGGGTGTGGCCTGAAGCGGAGAAGATAGAGGAGGATGGTGTGAGGGAGAGGCAAACGGGGGAGGAGGGGGGCGGCTGCGCCACCGCGACGGCGGAGCGTTGATCGAGGGGGCGGCTAGGATTTTTTTTTCTTTTATTTTCTCGCAGAAATGAATCGTGGGGGGGGGGGGGGGGCTGAGAAGGTAAGGGAAGAGGTAAGAGGAATATTTTTTTTATTTATTTAATTATTTAATTCAAAAAGGTACTTTTTCATTTGACCTCTAAACGAGGCCCACCGCCTGTCATCCCTAGCGTTTTACCCCTATTCCGAACACAATGGGATATGTGTCGTAGGCTGATTCGATCGTTACAATCAGTTTCCATTAAAATCAACATATAACTTTATATATTGAATTTGAACACGCATTTCAATTTACCGGGGTCACATACGAACTCTAAAAATTCCAGAAAATATTTTCTAGCTTCGTATTGATGATACGGTCCTAACAAAACTAGTTTCATCGAATTCTTAAACCGTTGGAAAAATGGCCATTTTCCAGTCGATTAAAATCAACTAAAACTGGTCAAACACGTTTTCCTTTTCCACGCTCACATATTGATTCGAAAAATTATGAAATTTGAAACCTAGCAATAATTTGACATCACGGACCCAGCAAAAGTGGTTTTGTCGAAATCCGAGGTCGTTTGCAAAATTCCCATTTTAAGGGCCTGAATTCCATAGCGACTATTCAGAATTTTCAACTGGACATATCTTTTGATTCCCGCTATGAAATTTTGATTTTTCGGATTCGTTGGAAAGATATTCACAAATAGATTCTAATATTTTTGGTTTCACTAAAATTCGGTTTATTTTGCACCCTGTACATTCATTTGAAGTTTGAAATCGAATTATCGAACTACCGCGCCATTTTCAATTCCTTTTATAATTATATATAATTATTTATATTCTGACGACGGCGTATATAATATATACGTTCTAAATATATTCAAAATAAATTTCTCGTCGATATTATTTAAAATAATCCATTTTAAATCTTCAAAATTCGTCGAAGTTGCCAAAACAAAAATTTTAAACTGGCTCAGAATTTCCGGGTTATTACAATCTCCCCCACTTAAAAATTTTCGTCTCCGAAAAGGAACGAAGCCGAAAGTGGTTTGATTAATCAGCTCTACGTTCGATCTGGCTTCCATTCTCCAACTTTTCACTTTCTGAGAATTTTCAAATTTTCAAAAATTTGGCTAACACCCTAAATTTTCGAAAAATTTCGCCATAACCTCCCCTGCACCGGGAGCCACGGGAAAATCCCGAAATTGCCATATAGGCCTTCTGATCTCAAAAAAGAAAAAGAAAAAGCCAAGCGGCTCATAAAATCATCCTCACCCAAACAAAACAGTAAATTATATAGTAAACATGTACCTATTTGTCGGCCAAACAAATTTTATTTTCTGCTCTAGCCTCCTTGCTATGACATGTTCAATGTAAGTACATGTATATGCAAGCAAATGCGACCAATTTTCAATACAGTTCAATATATGGTTCAATTAGGCTAAATGTTTCAAAATTAATTAATCAACAATAATCAAACAACATAATCAGCAATCAATTAGTCGATTAACGTTTCAAATTCATAATTTTGATACATATACCGAAAATCACATTTTTGATGCCAATTCACAACAATAAATCTATCTATATAAGTTTTGGTTCTCACACCAGTCTAACGGAAATATATAGATATCACACCTTCGAAACACGAAAATAAACCACTGATGCCGTACGTCATCAGTGGAATCATCCCCGGGCTACTAGAGTGTGATTCTATATCTATCCAGTATATTAAAACTTTGAATATACGTTCATGACGCGCATATGCAAAACCTTTATATACTAGATTGTCCAAATCAATACAAATAAAATATTCAAATACGTATAAAATGATTTAAATTTTCAAAACAAAATTGTTTTCATTTGAAAAATATACTCTTCACACTCGTTCTAGGATACCACTGATCCTATCTCTAACGAGTCATTCTAATTGGATATTACTAATCCAATATCTGATGAATTCTTTCGTATGGTTCTAATGTGCCATGTTCTCGAGCTCTGTAAACCAAAGCTCTGGTACCAAATGAAAGGACTTGTTACTTCCCCGTGAAGGAAAGAGCGGATACTTTAAGAACAACACACAAAATAGAACGCAGACGGGAGAACATTTCATAGTTATTAAAACAATTCCATCAGATACAAGAATATACAGAGTATAATGAATAAATTACATTCGATAAATTTCAGAGATTACAATAAATTACATAGCAGCGAAAAATAATATAAAACACAACTGAAAGTAATACACGGATACAGAGCTTTCCGAGCATCGTCCCAGCTGCAAATCAGGATCCTGTGAATATAAATCTGCAAAACCAAAACTACTAGCTGCCCGTGTCGAAAATAAGGGCACCCAGAGTTTAGGTTAAAACAATAAACTCCAGGTCAGTCATGTGACTGGTGTGAGAACTAAAACAGTTATTAAAAACTTTACTTTAAAAGATAGTACAAATGTGACGGCCGTGAAATTTCGCTCGATCTGAATCAGTCGTTAGACCGATCTAGACCGTTGGAAACCCCTGATCGTTTTGAGAACAGGACAAATCAGAACGCAGACGGAAGAACATTTCATAGTTATTACAACAATTCCATCAGATACAAGAATATACAGAGTATAAATGAATAAATCACATTCAATAAATATCAGAGATTTAAATTACATTTTAAATACATCGCAGCGGAAAATAATACAAAAGCACAACTAGAAGTAATGCACGGATACAGAGCTTTCCGAGCATCGTTCCAGCTGTAAATCAGGATCCTGTGAATATAAATCTACGAAACCAAAACTACTAGCTGCCTGTGTCGAAAATAGGGGCACCCAGAGTTTAGGTTAAAACAATAAACTCCAGGTCAGTCATGTGACTGGTGTGAGAACTAAAACAATTATTCAAAACTTTACTTTAAAAATAAGGTAAATCAAGGGACCACGCCGTATGACACGGAACGGGTTTCCTCCCAAGAATACCAGTGCATAGAATAAACAACGCAATGCTTTTTCGGAAAATGAAGCTATTATAAGACCCAGGTCCCATCACACAATGCAACGCAAGCCGGAGGATAGGGTTTTCCCTTATAATAGCCAAACATGCTTGGTACGTTTAAAACAAATCATTTGATACTATTATAAGTGTATAGTGTCAAAAAAAATTCAATCATAAATATCAATCCTAGGCGGCATGGGTACCATCTATCATGTCGCCATACTAGGCTCTACAAATAAAACCGAAATACACGTATTGGAAATTGGATTTCCATCATGAGTCGAGGCAAGGGGCAAGCTCCTCTCCGCTTCGAGACACTCTAGCAAATGCCTCAGGACTACACACTCTGGGTAACCCTTGGATCTTCAGGGCCGGTCCTCTCTTACGTTTGAGGATTAATTATTCCTGAACACACGTTTCCCGGTCCTTACAGACCTAAAATCGAGGCGCCTCATCCAACAACCACATAGGGGAAAATTATATAAATGTCAGGGCTGGTAAGTTACTGACACCACCAAAGCTAGAAAGAAACGTCGTGCTCTCTCCACAGTCCTTATCCCGTTTTTAACTCATACCGAGGTGTGAGGCTCGCGAATTCACGTTATACACAAAGATGCCACGTAGGCCGAGCTTTGATCATCAGCCACAAGACTTTGCTTTTCAACAGAAGCCTTGATCCATGCAACTCAGCGTGCCACACAGGCACTTCATGCCATGCGATTGATATCTATCGATATATAACCTCTAAGCTCGTACGTCTCAGAGAAGGGCGTTAAGCAAGAGAATAAATTCTCCGCCACCAAACAGATATATATTTAACAGAAATCAATCAATACAGAATAAAGTCCAATGTCAGACACACAATCCATTTACAAGTTCATTATGGGTCTGAACGAAACCGGAGGCAATTTCCTCGCATATCCATCGATCTCCAAGTACGTCTGGACGACCACCAACTGATTCCCTCTGGGCCAGTTTAAAATTTTTATTTTGGCAATTTTAATGAATTTTGAATATTTAAAATGAATTATTTTAAATAAAATTGACGAGAAATTTATTTTGAATGGAATTCGAACATATATATTATATACGTCGTCGTTAGAATATAATAATTATATATAATTACAAAAAGGAATTGAAAATGGCGCGGTAGTTCGATAATTCGATTTCAAACTTCAATTGAACGTACCGGGTGCAAAACAATCCGGATTTTAGTGAAACCAAAAACATTAGGATCTAATTGGAAATATCTTTCCAAGGAATCCGAAAAATCAAAATTTCATAGTGGGGATCAAAAGATACGTCCAGTTGAAAATTCTGAATAGTCGCTATGGAATTCAGCCCTTAAAAATGGGAATTTTGCAAATGAACTCGGATTTCGACGAAACCACTTTTGTTGGATCCGTGATGTCAAATTATTACTAGGTTTCAAATTTCGTAATTTTTCAAATCAATATGTGAGCGTGGCAAAGGAAAACGCGTTTGACCAGTTTCAGTTGATTTTAATCGACTGGAAAATGGCCATTTTTCAAACTGTCTCAGAATTCGACGAAACTAGTTTTGTTAGGACCGTATCGTCAATATGAGGTTAGAAAATATTTTTTTGGAATTTTTAGAGACTGTATGTGGCCCCGGTAAATTGAAATGTGCGTTCAAATTCAATATATAGAGTTATATTTGGATTTTAACGAAAACTGATCGAAACAACCTACGATACATATCCCATTGTGTTCGGAATAAGGGTAATTAGCTATGGACGACAGGCGGTGGGTTTCTTTTCGAGTTCGAAAAATAAAGATTACTTTTTGAAATTATAAAATAAATAAATTATATAAAATTATATATAACTTCCACTCACCCCTCTATTCTCTCACCTCCAGACCAGTCAAAAAGAAAAAAATACGACGGAGCTCAAATCTCGCGCCACCGCCGCCGCGTCGACCTCCGCCTGCCGTCGCCCCTTCCCCTCGTGCTCCTCCGACCTTCCCGCTCAGACCCCCCTCCTGCTCGCACGCTCCCTCTCTCCTTTGAAATCCATCCCCAAATCGACGCTCCGACCCCAAAATCAGACGCTCCAGCCCCTCAACCACGCCAGGGCCCACCATCGATCAGCCCCGCCTAGCCGCGACCCCCAGCCATCAACGAACCCCCCTTCATCTGCCTTCGCCCTCTCTCTTCAATCCCGTACGAAGCCCCCATCCCTTTTACCCTAAAAACCGCGCTCGTCTGTACCTGGCCACCACCACCATCGGAGATAAGCTCGACCTCCCCCTGGACGTCGACCACCGCCGCTTCTAAACACCTCCCCCCTTCAACGATCAATGTAAGTATTTAATTTCGGGTTTTACTTATTTCCTTCGATAAAACTGATTTTTCCTTCGTTTTAAAACTGAAAAGATTAGATTTTTAATTTAGGAAAAGATTAGATTTTTAATTTATAAAAAGTTTAGATATTGAAATATAAAAAGGAATGATTTTTAGTCATGAAGAGATACGATTTTTAATAGAGAAGATGTACGATAGGAAAGATCGGATTTTTAAGATAGTAAAGATAAGATTTTTAAATAAATGAATGGTGGAATTTTTATATAATGGCGATAAAAAAAATAGGATTTTTATAGGAGAAAAATATATTTTTTATTATATGGAAAGGTTAAAAATATAATTTTTATCGCATGTAAAGGTTGAAAATATAATTTTCGTATTATATAGATAATAAAGATGTGATCTTTATATGGTAGGATATAAAAAGACGATATTTTTATAGGTAGAAAGGCAAAATCTTTAATATTGAATAGCGAAGAAAAAAATTCGATTTTTATACATTGAATAGCGAAATAAAAATGTGATTTTTATATATATAGTGGCTACGGGCAACGAAAGCGACAAAAGGCGAGAATGGCGATGCTTTCCTGTAATAGAAGTGTCATGGAATTGGGATAGCTATCGGTGAGAACTTCTCACCTTTTAAAATTCCTTTTTCTAGTTATATTATTATATATGCTAGGATGCAGACGGTGTTTAGTATACCCGACACCCGTCATCCACAGACCATGGATGGCTTGTTTGTTTGATTGATGTGTTGTGAAAATTGTTTGTGATGTTGATGTGAAATAGATAATAAAATATATTCATAGGTTGAATAAAATATTTTATCGTTAAAAATATAATTTTAACGTGAATGTGAATAAATAAATATTCATTTACAAACCGGACGATTTGTTTATGTACACCTATTTGAAGGACATTGATTGGGACGATAAATTTTACACATCGCCCAACTGCACAAATAAAATCTGTGTTTGATTGTTTGAAACCCCACACGGGTATTGGGATAAAATACGGCATACACTAATCAAAATAATTAGTTGTATGTCGATTGATGGATCGACAGGCTGTTATAAGCGTTAGATATCTATATTTGATGCTTATACAGTGTAGTGCACTTTGGATGATGGTTGATTATTTATCGTTGCTATTATATACATGTGTTGTATGGAATCCATATAATTAACTTTATATGGTAATTGATTGGGCCTCATTCCAATTTAGAAAATAAAGAATATTATAAAATAAGGGTTCATGTGTTGACAGTACTCATCCGTTGAGATTAGTCATGTGTTGAACGAAATATTTTAACAATAAAATTTACATCTTTATCATTATAAAATAAAGGTTCATGTGTTGACCGTACTCATCCGTTGATATTAATCATGTGTTGAACAAAATATTTTAACAATAAAATTTACATCTTTATATTATAAAATAAGGGTTCATGTGTTGACAGTACTCATCCGTTGAGATTAGTCATGTGTTGAACGAGATATTTTAATAATAAAATTTACATCTTTATCATATAAAAGATTAGAAACTAATTGGAAAATATATAAGATGAGTGTTCTCCTGGATATTGATCTGATGTTGGTTTCAGCCTTCGGGGTTAATATTCAGGGAATCGTTCTCTTACTAGCTTACGGTTGGAGTCTGATTTGAAATCTAACGATAGATACCATAATTTTTATAAAATATATTAAATAACAAAAATAGTCACACGTGGACAGTACTTATTCGTTGAGATTAGTCATGTGTTGACAAAAATAAATATTCATTTATTGAATAGAATAACGGAATTGTTGAAATATATAATGCCGTGTTGATTAGAGATGCGCTATTTTGACGCAAACGATATTTATATCGATTATATTCGTTTTTATAATTGAATTGAATAGAAAACGAATTTAATTGAATTGAATAGAAAACGAATTTTAATTGAATTGAATAGAAAACAAATTCTAATTGAATTGAATAGAAAACGAATTCGAATTGAATTAAATAGAAAACGAATTCGAATTGAATTGAATAGAAAACGAGTTCTAATTGAATTGAATAGAAAACGAATTCTATTTGAATTGAATTGAAAACGAATTTGAATTGAATAGAAAATGAATTTAATTTGAGTTGAATAGAAAACGAAGTTGAATTGAATAGAAAACGAATTTAATTTGAATTGAATAGAAAATGAAGTTGAATTGAATAGAAAACGAATTTAATTTGAATTGAATAGAAAATGAAGTTGAATTGAATAGAAAACGAATTCTAATTGAATTGAATAGAAAACGAATTCTATTTGAATTGAATAAAAAACGAATTTGAATTGAATAGAAAACGAATTTAATTTGAATTGAATAGAAAACGAAGTTGAATTGAATAGAAAACGAATTTAATTTGAATTGAATAGAAAACGAAGTTGAATTGAATAGAAAACGAATTCTAATTGAATTGAATAGAAAATGAATTCTATTTGAATTGAATAGAAAACGAATTCTAATTTAATTGAATAGAAAACGAATTCTATTTGAATTGAATAGAAAACGAATTTGAATTGAATAGAAAACGAATTTAATTTGAATTGAATAGAAAACGAAGTTGAATTGAATAGAAAACGAATTTAATTTGAATTGAATAGAAAACGAAGTTGAACTGAATAGAAAACGAATTTAATTTGAATTGAATAGAAAATGAAGTGGAATTGAATAGAAAACGAATTTAATTTGAATTGAATAGAAAATGAATTTGAATTGAATTGAAAACGAATTGAAATAGAAGAAAAATCAATTTGAAATGAATTCAAATTGAATTGAAATTTAAAATGAATTTAAATGAATTTTAAAACGAATCTATAAGGAGAAATTCAATTTTGATTTAAATTTGAAATAAGAAGTTGAAATCGATTTGAAAAGGAATTTAAAACGATTTATAAAATTCGTTTAAAATAGAAATCGATGGAATATATATTATATATATAATATACTGGCCGGAATAGAACGCGCCGCGCCGCGGCAGTTCGTAAATTTCGACCATTAACTTCGAACGGACATTACGGGAGATCCGACCGTCGGATTCTCCTAAAACCAGAACCGTTGGGTTCGTATCGAAAAGAGCTTTCTAACGAATATTAGAAACTTGAAATCTAACGGTTGGATTTGGAGATACGTCCAAATCAAATTTGGAAAATGACGCTGTAAGTGCAGTTCGATGGCGATTGGTGGAAATCGACTGTACGGGCCTTAATAAAATTATTAAAAATATCAATAATTTGTGTAAAATCATAAGAAATGATTTGGGAAAAATTGGGATGACAAACTCCACATTTGAAAAGATAAAAATAGATTTTTATCGAAATGAACTAGTTTTGAACAAAAATTAAAACCCATTTATTTTTAAATAAATAAATTGGTTTTGAAATGTATTTTAAATAGAATTGATTTGTGGGTTTATCGTGAACGGTGTTTTAAATAACACTAGTTCTTTAACCCGGTAATAAATAGAATTGATTTGTGGGTTTATCGTGAACTGTGTTTTAAATGACACTAGTTCTTTAACCCTGTAAAAGGGGTTTTAATGAATCTATAATTAGATTGAAATGTGAATTGATAATTTAAATTATCAAATTTGGAAAATGAGCGAGGATGGAGTATCACCAGTTTTGCTCCAAAGCGATAGTTAAATCTTTAATTAGATTTGAACGTGAAATGGTAATTAATTTTACCGATAACACTGTGGTGTTAGAATTAGAGTATTACCAGTTTTGTTTCATGGGGTGAATAGGTAGGGATTGGGAAATAAAATAAATAATTACTTCGGTGTGGTTCGCTAATCTCAACTAGTTTGGAAAACCATAATTTGGTTTGAAATGACATCCAAAGGAAGATTAAAGAATAAATTCAAAGAATTTATCTTGGATAAAATTAATTGGAACCTTTCCCTAAGAATTGAAATTTAGAAACTAGCTGTAGATTAGTTAAGAAGAATGGTTTCCTGGGTATTGATCTGATGTTGGTTTCGGCCTTCGGGGTTAATATTTGGGAAATTGTCCTCTTGCTAATTTGCGGTTATTGACTAATGAATTGGAATGAGGCATATGTTGTGTGTGTAACATTTGTTTTAATATACGCGGGTTGTTCGGAAAGGCCGGGTTTATACCCATTCTGAACAACCGATTCGACGATAAGTCGAAGATGATGACGGTGGTCAAAGACCGGAAGTCTTCACATCGTTTGGATAATTACTGATGATCCTGATTGGGCTGTACACCCAAGAGGATGGAAATAGTTGGTGGTCGTCCAGACGTACTTGGAGATCGATGGATATGCGAGGAAAGTGCCTCCGGTTACGTTCGTCCCCAGAACGAACTTGTAAATGGATTGTGTGTCTGACATTGGACTTTATTCTGTGTTGACTGATCTCTATTAAATATACATCTGTTTGGCGGCGGAGAATTTATTCTCTTGCTTAACGCCCTTCTCTGAGACGTACGAGCTTAGAGGTTATATATCGATAGATATCAATCGCATGACATGAATTGCCTGTGTGGCATGCTGAGTTGCATGGATCAAGGCTTCTGTTGAAAAGCAAAGTCTTGTGGTTGATGATCAAAGCACGGCCTACGTGGCAGCTTTGTGTATAATGTGAATTCGCGAGCCTCACACCACGTTATGAGTTAAATACGGGATATTGACCGCGGGGAGAGCACGGCTTTTCTTTCTAGCTTTGGTGGTGTCAGTGACTTACCAGCCCTGACAGTTATATACTTTTCACCTATGTGGTTGTTTGATGAGGCGCCTCGATTTTAGGTCTGTTAGGACCGGGAAACGTGTGTTCAGGAATAAATAATCCTCAAACGTAAGAGAGGACCGACCCTGAAGATCCAAGGATTGCCCAGAGTGTGTAGTCCTGAGACATTTGCTAGAGTGTCTCGAAAGGGGAGAGGTGCTTGCCCCTTGCCTCGACTCATGATGGAAATCCAATTTCCAATACGTGTATTCGGTTTTATTTGTAGAGCCTAGTATGGCGACATGATATATGGTACCCATGCCGCCTAGGATTGATATTTATAATTGAAATTGTTTTGACACTATACACTTATTATGGTATCAAATGATTTGTTTTAAAAAAAACGTACCAAGCATGTTTGGCTATTATAAAGGAACACCTTATCCTCCGGCTTGCTTTGCATTATGTGATGGGACCTGGGTCTTATAATAGCTTCATTTTTGGAAAAAGCATTGCGTTGTCTTTTCTATGCACTGGTATTCTTGGGAGGAAACCCGTTCCGTGTTATACGGCGTGGTCCCTTGAATTACTCTCTTTTAAAATTGAATTAATAACTATTTTAGTTCTCACACCAGTCACATGACTGACCTGGAGTTTATTGTTTTAACCTAAACTCTTGGTGCCCCTATTTTCGACACGGGTAGCTAGTAGTTTTGGTTTTGCAGATTTATATTCATAGGATCCTGATTTACAGCTGGAACGATGCTCGGAAAGCTCTGTATCCGTGCATTACTTTTAGTTGTGTTTTATATTGTTTTTCCGCTGCTATGTAATTTATTGTAATCTCTGATATTTATCGAATGTAATTTATTCATTTATATTCTGTATATTCTTGTATCTGATGGAATTGTTGTAATAGCAATGAAATGTTCTTCCGTCTGCGTTCTGATTTGTCCTTTTCTCAAAACGATCAGGGGTTACGAACGGTCTAGATCGGTTTAACGACTAATTCAGATCGAGCGAAATTCCTTGTCGTTACATTCTAGAATAGGTTGGGATTGGGAAATAAAATAAATAATTACTTCGGTGTGGTTCGCTAATCTCTACTGGTTTGGAAAACCATAATTTGGTTTGAAATGACATCCAAAGGAAGATTAAAGAATAAATTCAAAGAATTTATCTTGGATAAAATTAATGGGAACCTTTCCCTAAGAATTGAAATTTAGAAACTAGCTGTAGATTGGTTAAGAAGAATGGTTTCCTGGGTTTTGATCTGATGTTGGTTTCGGCCTTCGGGGTTAATATTTAGGAAATTGTCCTCTTGCTAATTTGCGGTTAGTGACTATTGAATTGGAATGAGGCGTATGTTGTGTTTGTGTAACATTTGTTTTAATATACGCGGGTTGTTCGGAAAGGCCGGGTTTATACCCATTCTGAACAACCGATTCGACGATAAGACGAAGATGATGACGGTGGTCGAAGACCGGAAGTCTTCACATCGTTTGGATAATTACTGATGATCCTGATTGGGCTGTACACCCAAGAGGATGGAAATAGTTGGTGGTCGTCCAGACGTACTTGGAGATCGATGGATATGCGAGGAAAGTGCCTCTGGTTTCCTTCAGCCCCAGAACTAACTTGTAAATGGATTGTGTGTCTAACATTGGACTTTATTCTGTGTTGATTGATCTCTATTAAATATACATCTGTTTGGCGGCGGAGTTTTTATTCTCTTGCTTAACGCCCTTCTCTGAGACGTACGAGCTTAGAGGTTATATATCGATAGATATCAATCGCATGGCATGAATTGCCTATGTGGCACGCTGAGTTGCATGGATCAAGGCTTCTGTTGAAATGAAAAGTCTTGGGGTTGATGATCAAAGCACGGCCTACGTGGCAGCTTTGTGTATAACGTGAATTCGCGAGCCTCACACCTCGATATGAGTTAAAAACGGGATAGTGACTGCGGGGAGAGCACGACGTTTCTTTCTAGCTTTGGTGGTGTCAGTGACTTACCAGCCCTGACATTTATATACTTTTCACCTATGTGGTTGTTGGATGATGCGCCTCGATTTTAGGTCTGTTAGGACCGGGAAATGTGTGTTCAGGAATAATTAATCCTCAAACGTAAGAGAGGACCGGCCCTAAAGATCCAAGGATTGCCCAGAGTGTGTAGTCCTGAGACATTTGCTAGAGTGTCTCGAAAGCGGAGAGGAGCTTGCCCCTTGCCTCGACTCATGACGGAAATCAAATTTCCAATACGTGTATTCGGTTTTATTTGTAGAGCCTAGTATGGCGACATGATAGATGGTACCCATGCCGCCTAGGATTGATATTTATGATTGAAATTGTTTTGACACTATACACTTATTATAATATCAAATGATTTGTTTTTTAAAAAAAATGTACCGAGCATGTTTGGCTATTATAAGGGAAAACCCTATCCTCCGGCTTGCGTTGCATTGTGTGATGGGACCTGGTTCTTATAATTGCTTCATTTTTTGAAAAAGCATTACGTTGTCTTTTCTATGCACTGGTATTCTTGGGAGGAAACCCGTTCCGTGTTATACGGCGTGGTCCCTTGAATTACTCTCTTTTAAAATTGAATT
Source organism: Allium sativum (assembly GCA_030737875.1). Lineage (NCBI taxonomy): Eukaryota > Viridiplantae > Streptophyta > Magnoliopsida > Asparagales > Amaryllidaceae > Allium > Allium sativum. The sequence goes on from CM060912.1 coordinate 160,795,029, forward strand.
AATAACTGTTTTAGTTCTCACACCAGTCACATGACTGACCTGGAGTTTATTGTTTTAACCTAAACTCTGGGTGCCCCTATTTTCGACACGGGCAGCTAGTAGTTTTGGTTTTGCAGATTTATATTCACAGGATCCTGATTTACAGCTGGAACGATGCTCGGAAAGCTCTGTATCCATGCATTACTTTCAGTTGTGTTTTATATTGTTTTTCCGCTGCTATGTAATTTATTGTAATCTCTGATATTTATCGAATGTAATTTATTCATTTATATTCTGTATATTTTTGTATCTGATGGAATTGTTGTAATAGCAATGAAATGTTCTTCCGTCTACGTTCTGATTTGTCCTGTTCTCAAAACGATCAGGGGTTTCGAACGGTCTAGATCGGTTTAACGACTGATTCGGATAGAGCGAAATTCCTTGTCGTTACATTTATTTTAGGAAAATTTCGGCAGCATAACGGTACGATACTAGAAACGGGACAAGGCCTAGCCTTATCCTCGGTCTACTGATGGCCCACGCCATACACATATCAATCAAATCAATTCCATTTCCCCAAACAATCAAATAATCTAACCAACTACACAAATGAAAGGACCCGTTACTTCCCCGTGAAGGAAAGAGCGGATACTTTGAGAACAACACACAAAAGAACGCAGACAGAAGAACATTTTATTGTTTATTACAACAATTCCATCAGAATACAAGAATATACAGAGCATGAATGAATAAATTACATTCGATAAATATCAGAGATTACAATAAATTACATAGCAGCAGAAAATAATACAAAGCACAACTGAAGGTGATATACGGATACAGAGCTTTCCGGAAATCATCCCAGCTGTAAACCAGGATCCTGTGAATATAAATCTGCAAAACCAAAACTACTAGCTGCCCGTGTCGAAAATAGGGGCAAGCTCCTCTCCGCTTGGAAGTCAATGGTCGAAATTTATGAACTGCCACGGCGCGGCGCATTCTATTCAGGCCATTATATATATAATATTTATATATTATATATATTTCGTCGATTTCCTTTTTAAAACATATTTTATAATTCGTTTCAAACTTGTTTCAAAAACAATTTCAACCTTCATTTCAAATTCAAATCAAAATTGAATTTTCCCTTATAAATTCTTTTTACCTTCATTTCTATTTGATTTCAATTCAAATCGATTTCAATTCTATTTCAGTTCGTTTTCAATTGAATTCAATTCAATTCAACTTCGTTTTATATTCAATTCTATAAAAACGAATATAATCGATATAAATATCGTTCGCGTCAAAATGGCGCATCTCTAATCAACACGGCTTTATATATTTCAAAAATTCCGTTATTCTATCCAACAAATGAATATTTATTCTATTCAATACGTGAATCTATATTTTTGTCAACACATGACTAATCTCAACGAATGAGTACTGTCCACGTATGACTATTTTTGTTATTCAATATATTTTACAAAATTGTGATATCTATCGTTTGATTTCAAATCAGACTCCAACCGTAAATTAGTAAGAGAACGATTCCCTAAATATTAACCCCGAAGGCCGAAAACAACATCAGATCAATATCCAGGAGACCACTCATCTTATCTATTTTCCAGTTTCTAATTTTATATATGATAAAGATGTAAATCTTATTGTTCAAATATTTCGTTCAACACATGACTAATCTCAACGGATGAGTACTGTAAACACATGAACCTTTATTTTATAATATTCTTTATTTTCTAAATTGGAATGAGGCCCACTCAATCACCATATAGTGTTAACTATATGGATTTCATACAAAACATGTATATAATAGCAACGATAAATAATCAACCATCATACAAAGTACACTACACTGTATAAGCATCAAATATAGATATCTAACGCTTATTACAGCCTATCAATCAATCGATCGACATACAACTAATTATTGGGATTAGTGTATGCCGTATTTTATCCCAATACCCGTGTGGGGTTTCAAATCAACAAACACATATTTATTTATTCACATTCACGTTAAAAATTATATTTTTAACGACCAAATTATTTTATTCAACCTATGAATATTCTATTCGGTTCATTTATTAAATCAAATGATATCTTTATTTTTCTAACTTATTTTAGGAAAATTTCGGCGGCATAACGGCACGATACTAGAAACGGGACAAGGCCTAGCCTTATCCCCGGTCTAGTGATGGCCCATGCCATACACATATCAATCAATCCATTCCATTTCACCAAACAATCAAATTCCAATCAAATAATTTAACCAACTACACAACCAAACAAACAAGTCCATGGTCTGTGGACGATGGTGTCCGGTGCTACTAAACACTGTCTGCATCCTAGTATATATTTATATAACTAGAAAAGAAATTTAGAGTGAGAAGTTCTCACCAAAGCTATCCCAATTCCACGACACTTCTTATGTAGGGAATCATCGTCGTCCTCGCCTTTTGTGAATCTATATTTTTGTCATTTCAAATACGGAGCTTTTCATCCCAATTTTCCCCAAATCATTTCTTATGATTTTACACAAATTTCTACAATTTTTAATAATTTTATCAAGGCCCGTACAGTCGATTTCCATCAACGGCCATCGAACTGCACTTACAGCGACTTTTACAAATTTGATTTGAACATATCTCCAAATCCAACCGTTAGATTTCAAATTTCTAATATTCGTTAGAAAGATCTTTTCGATACGAACCCAAACGGTTCCAGTTTTAGGAGAATCCGACGGTCGGATCTCCCGTAATGTCCATCCGAAGTGAATGGTCGAAATTTACGAACTGCCGCGGCGCGGCGCGTTCTATTCAGGCCATTATATATATAATATATATATGATATATATTTCGTCGATTTCAATTTAAAACTATTACGGGAGATCCGACCGTCGGATTCTCCTAAAACTGGAACCGTTGGGTTCGTATCGAAAAGAATTTCTAACGAATATTAGAAATATGAAATCTAGCGGTTGGATTTGGAGATACGTCCAAATCAAATTTGGAAAAGATCGCTGTAAGTGCAGTTCGATGGCCGTTGTTGGAAATCGACTGTACGGGCCTGGATAAAATTATAAAAAATAGTAATAATTTGTGTAAAATCATAAGAAATGATTTGGGAAAATTGGGATGAAAAACTCCACATTTGAAAAGATAAAAATAGGTTTTTATCGAAATGAACTAGTTTTGAACTGAAATTAAAACCCATTTATTTTTAAATAAATAAATTGGATTTGAAATGGGTTTTAAATAGAACTGATTTGTGGGTTTATCGTGAAGGCTGTTTTAAATAACACTTGTTCTTTAACCCGATAATAAATAGAATGTGATTTGGGTTTATCGTGAACTGTGTTTAAATGACAATAGTTCTTTAACCCAGTAAAAGGGAGTTTTAATGAATCTGCAATTAGATTGAAATGACATCCAAAGGAAGATTAAAGGATAAATTTTAAAGAATTTATCTTGGATAAAATTAATGGGAACCTTTCCCTAAGAATATGAAACTTAGAAACTAGCTGTAGGTTAGTTAAGGAGAATGGTTTCCTGGATATAGATCTGATGTTGGTTTCGGCCTTCGGGGTTAATATTTGGGAAATTGTTCTCTTGCTAATTTGCGGTTAGTGACTGCTGAATTGGAATGAGGCATATGTTGTGTTTGTGTAACATTTGTTTTTAATATATGCGGGTTGTTCGAAAAGGCCGGGTTTATACCCATTCTGAATAACCGATTCGACGATATGTCGAAGATGAAGACGGTGGTTGAAGACCGGAAGTCTTCACATCGTTTGGGTGATTACTGATGATCTTGATTGGGCTGTACACCCAAGATGAGGGAATCAGTTGGTGGTCGTCCAGACGTACTTGGAGATCGATGGATATGCGAGGAAAGTGCCTCCGGTTTCGTTCAGACGCAGAACGAACTTGTAAATGGATTGTGTGTTAGACATTGGACTTTATTCTGTGTTGATTGATTTCTGTTAAATATATATCTGTTTGGCGGCGGAGAATTTATTCTCTTGCTTAACGCCCTTCTCTGAGACGTACGAGCTTAGAGGTTATATATCGATAGATATCAATCGCATGACATGAATTGCCTGTATGGCACGCTGAGTTGCATGGATCAAGGCTTCTGTTGAAAAGCAAAGTCTTGTGGTTGATGATCAAAGCACGGCCTACGTGGCAGCTTTGTGTATAACGTGAATTCGCGAGCCTCACACCTCGGTATGAGTTAAAAACGGGATAAGGACTGTGGAGAGAGCACGGCGTTTCTTTCTAGCTTTGGTGGTGTCAGTGACTTACCAGCCCTGACATTTATATACTTTTCACCTATGTGGTTGTTGGATGATGCGCCTCGATTTTAGGTCTGTAAGGACCGGGAAACGTGTGTTCAGGAATAATTAATCCTCAAACGTAAGAGAGGACCGGCCCTGAAGATCCAAGGGTTACCCAGAGTGTGTAGTCCTGAGGCAATTGCTAGAGTATCTCGAAGCAGAGAGGAGCTTGCCCCTTGCCTCGACTCATGACGGAAATCCAATTTCCAATACGTGTATTTCGGTTTTATTTGTAGAGCCTAGTATGGCGACATGATAGATGGTACCCATGCCGCCTAGGATTGATATTCATGATTGAAAATGTTTTGACACTATACACTTATAATAGTATCAAATGATTTGTTTTAAACGTACCAAGCATGTTTTGCTATTATAAGGGAAAACCCTATCCTCCGGCTTGCGTTGCATTGTGTGATGGGACCTGGGTCTTATAATAGCTTAATTTTCCGAAAAAGCATTGCGTTGTTTATTCTATGCACTGGTATTCTTGGGAGGAAACCCGTTCCGTGTCATACGGCGTGGTCCCTTGATTTACCTTATTTTTAAAGTAAAGTATTGAATAACTGTTTTAGTTCTCACACCAGTCACATGACTGACCTGGAGTTTATTGTTTTAACCTAAACTCTGGGTGCCCCTATTTTCGACACGGGCAGCTAGTAGTTTTGGTTTTGCAGATTTATATTCACAGGATCCTGATTTACAGCTGGAACGATGCTCAGAAAGCTCTGTATCCGTGCATTACTTCTAGTTGTGCTTTTGTATTATTTTCCGCTACGATGTATTTAAAATATAATTTAAATCTCTGATATTTGTTGAATGTGATTTATTCATTTATACTCTGTATATTCTTGTATCTGATGGAATTGTTGTAATAACTATGAAATGTTCTTCCGTCTGCGTTCTGATTTGTCCTGTTCTCAAAATGATTAGGGGTTTCGAACGGTCTAGATCGGTTTAACGACTGATTCGGATCGAGCGAAATTTCACGGCCGTCACATTAAATCCGGTAGGCTTTGCAACCATCCCTTCATCCCCCAAGCAGCAGGTAAAACCCACCGCGACTCAAACTGGTCCCCCAATTACTTGTTTTACGGCGATCCTCTCGAGTCTCGCGCCTACTAGCGAACCAACGCTCTAAACTACGACATGTAGGGGTAAGAGTCTCAGGTTCGCCACCAAACCGCGAAGCGAGAACCCCCTATCAAGCGTACCCGGCATACTCAGGGCCAGCAACAAGAACTGGTGATACTCCATTCTCGCTCATTTGCCAAATTTGATAATTTAGATTATCAATTCACATTTCAATCTAATTGCAGATTCATTAAAACTCCTTTTACTGGGTTAAAGAACTAATGTCATTTAAAACACAGTTCACGATAAACCCAAATCACATTATATTTATTATCGGGTTAAAGAACTAGTGTTATTTAAAACACCGTTCACGATAAACCCACAAATTAATTCTATTTAAAACCCGTTTCAAATCCAATTTATTTATTTAAAATTAAACGGGTTTAATTTTAGTTCAAACTAGTTTATTTCAATAAAAATCTATTTTTATCATTTCAAATACGGAGCTTTTCATCCCAATTTTCCCCAAATCATTTCTTATGATTTTACAAAAATTTCTACAGGTTTTAATAATTTTATCAAGGCCCGTACAGTCGGTTTCCATCAACGGCCATCGAACTGCACTTACACCGACATTTTTCAAATTTGATTTGGACGTATCTCCAAATCCAACCGTTAGATTTCAAATTTATAATATTCATTAGAAATCTCTTTTCGATACGAACCCAACGGTTCCGGTCTTAGGAGAATCCGACGGTCGGATTTCCCGTAATGTCTATTCGAAGTCAATGGTCAAAATTTACGAACTACCGCGGTGCGGCGCGTTCTATTCAGGCCATTATATATATAATATATATATTATATATATTTCGTCGATTTCTATTTAAAACGAAGTTTATAAATATTTTTAAATTCATTTCAAAAACATTTCAACTTCCATTTCCAATTCAAATCAAAATTGAATTTTTCCTTGTAAATTCGTTTTAAAATTATTTCAATTCAATTCAAATTTCAATTCAATTTGAATCCATTTCAAATCGATTTTTATTCTACTTCAATTCGTTTTCAATTCAATTTGAATTCGTTTTATATTCAATTCAATTCGAATTCGTTTTCTATTCAATTCAATTCGAATTCGTTTTCTATTCAATTCAAATCAAATTCGTTTACTTTTCAATTCAAATCAAATTCGTTTTCTTTTCAATTCAAATCGAATTCATTTTCTTTTCAATTGAAATCGAATTCATTTTCTTTTCAATTCAAATCGAATTCGTTTTCTATTCAATTCAATTCAAATTCGTTTTCTATTCGATCCAATTCAAATTCGAGTATAATCGATATAAATATCGTTTGCGTCAAAATAACGTATCTCTAATCAATATGGCTTTATATATTTCAATAATTCTGTTATTCTATTCAACAAATGAATATTTATTTTATTCAATACGTGAATCTATATTTTGGTCAACACATGATTAATCTCAACGAATGAGTACTGCCCATGTGTGACTATTTTTGTTGTTTAATATATTATATAAAAATTATGGTATCTATCGTTTGATTTCAAATCAGACTCCAACCGTAAATTAGTAAGAGAACGATTCCCTAAATATTAACCCCGAAGGCCGAAACCAACATCAGATCAATACCCAGGATACCACTCATCTTATCTATTTCCCAATTAGTTTCTAATTTTATATATGATAAAGATGTAAATTTTATTGTTAAAAGATTTCGTTCAACACATGACTAATCTCAATGGATGAGTACTGTCAACACATGAACCTTTATTTTATTAGGATAAAAATGTAAATTTTATTGTTAAAATATTTCGTTCAACACATGACTAATCTCAACGGATTAGTACTGTCAACACATGAACCTTTATTTTATAATATTCTGTATTTTCTAAATTGGAATGAGGCCCAATCAGTTACCATATAAAGTTAATTATATGGATTCCATAAAACATATGTATATAATAGCAACGATAAATAATCAACCATCATCCAAAGTGCACTACACTGTATAAGCATCAAATATAGATATCTAACTCTTATAACAGCCTGTCAATCAATCGATCGACATACAACTAATTATTGGGATTAGTGTATGTCATATATTATCCCAATGCCCGTGTGGGGTTTCAAATCAACAAACAAAGATTTTTATTTGTGCAGTTGGGCGATGTGTAAAATTTATCGTCCCAATTAATGTCCTTCAAATAGGTGTACATAAACAAACCGTCCGGTTTGTAAATGAATATTTATTTATTTACATTCACGTTAAAAATTATATTTTTAACGACCAAATTATTTTATTCAACCTATGAATATTCTATTCGGTTCATTTATTAAATCAAATGATATCTTTATTTTTCTAACTTATTTTAGGAAAATTTCGGCGGCATAACGGCACGATACTAGAAACGGGACAAGGCCTAGCCTTTTCCCCGGTCTAGTGATGGCCCACGCCATACACATATCAATCAATCCATTCCATTTCACCAAACAATCAAATTCCAATCAAATAATCTAACCAACTACACAACCAAACAAACAAGTCCATGGTCTGTGGACAATGGTGTCGGGTGCTACTAAACACCGTCTGCATCCTAGTATATATATATAACTAGAAAAAGAAATTTAGAGTGAGAAGTTCTCACCGATAGCTAATCCAATACCACGACACTTCAGATGTAGAATTCTTCGCCGTTCTCTCCTTTCGTCACATTCGTTGTCCGCTTTCACTACATATATAAAAATCACATTTTTATATTCTTGCTACGTATATAAAAATCATATTTTTAATACTTCTACCTTATAAAAATTATATATTTATAACTCTACAATATAAAAGATTATATTTTTATCACTCTACAATATAAAAGATTATATTTTTATAACTCTACAATATATTTATACAACAAAAAATCCTACCTTTTAGTTATTAAAAATATAAACTTTCCTTAATTAAAAATATAAAAAATTTCATATTAAAAATCTCAACTTCTTCATATTAACTAAAAGTCTTTATCTAAATAAAACTATAAACGTTCATATAAATAAAATCAGATTTTTTTATAAACAGAAATATATATAAAGATTACTGTATTGATGTTGAACAGGGAGGAGAGCGAGGCTGGTGGCGGTGGAGGCCAGTGGAGGCGCGGAGGGGGTCTGGGGCATTGGCGGTGGGGCCAGGGGTCCACGGCGACTCAATTTGGGGCGGAAATCATATTGGGTTCGGGGGGGCGGGGGGTGGCCTGAAGCGGAGAAGAAAGAGGAGGATGGAGTGAGGGAGAGGCAAACGGGGGAGGAGGGGGGGCGGCTGCGCCACCGCGACGGCGGAGCGTTGATCGAGGGGGCGGCTACGTTTTTTTCTTTCATTTTCTCGTAGAAATGAATCGGGGGGGGGGGGGGGGGGGCGCTGAGAAGGTAAGGGAAGAGGAAAGAGGAATTTTTTTTATTTTATTATTTAATTCAAAAAGGTACTTTTTCATTTGACCTCTAAACGAGGCCCACCGCCTGTCGTCTCTAGTGTTTTACCCCTATTCCGAACACAATGGGATATGTGTCGTAGGCTGATTCGATCGTTACAATCAGTTTCCGTTAAAATCATCATATTACTCTATATATTGAATTTGAACAAGCATTTCAATTTACCGGGGTCACATACGAACTCTAAAAATTCCCGAAAATATTTTCTAGCTTCGTATTGACGATACAGTCCTAACAAAACTAGTTTCGTCGAATTCTGAGACCATTGGAAAAATGGCCATTTTCCAGTCGATTAAAATCAAGTAAAACTGGTCAAACACGTTTTCCTTTGCCACACTCACATATTGATTCGAAAAATTATGAAATTTGAAACCTAGCAATAATTTGACATCACGGACCCAACAAAAGTGGTTTCGTCGAAATCCGAGGTCGTTTGCAAAATTCCCATTTTTAAGGGCCTGAATTCCATAGCGACTATTCAGAATTTTCAACTGGACATATCTTTTGATTCCCGCTATGAAATTTTGATTTTTCGAATTCGTTGGAAAGATATTCACAAATAGATTCTAATATTTTTGGTTTCACTAAAATTCGGTTTATTTTGCACCCTTTACATTCATTTGAAGTTTGAAATCGAATTATCGAACTACCGCGCCATTTTCAATTCCTTTTATAATTATATATAATTATTTATATTCTAACGACGGCGTATATAATATATACGTTCTAAATATATTCAAAATAAATTTCTCGTCGATATTATTTAAAATAATCCATTATAAATCTTCAAAATTCGTCGAAGTTGCTAAAACAAAAATTTTAAACTGGCTCAGAATTTCCGGGTTATTACACCAGAATAGAAAAATTGTTCCCTTTTTGTGAGTACAGTTATTTTCAGATATGAACTTTAATTATGATCTTGAGATGGTTATAAATCTGGATCTGAGGTTATGCATATTCTTATCTGTCAGATCTGTTTTTCTGTGACTATTCTTTTTTTTCTATTCTATAGCCATGCTACTACGAGCCTGCGCCAAATCTCATAAGAGATTAATGCACGAACGCTAAATTTTGGGGTAAATAATGAATAATGCATAATCGGACATGACTGATCTGTGACTGATTTGAGAAAAAGACATATGTTGTAAATTAGATCTAGATTTGTGCATACTCTATAACACCCCGTAATTCTGTTAATATTAATATTCACAAACTAAAGAATAACTAATCTCAGACGCAAGAATTGTGGGAAACGGGTTGCGCCATTGTGTTCGTCTCGGAATTCTGGTTGAAATAGAGTCCGAGTTTGCGTGAATTGGACTCCGTATGAAGAAGTTATGGCCATCAGAAGTTTCAGAAAATTCAAAACAGATTTCAGAAAATTAAAATTCAAAATTCAGAGTCAAACTGGCTAGGTGGAAAAATTCCCGCCCAACACCCCAGCTCGACTGGGGAGTCGACATGGGTGTCGACCTGGTCAGTCGGCTAGGGTTTTGACTGGGCCCAATCTTGAGCTGCTGATTTGTCTTTAGGGCTAAGTTGGCAAATTAAACGGTTCAGTTTAGTTCTGAGTTGATCTGACGGCCTAAATAAACCCTAAACTCTATAAATACCTAGGTAGTCTCTCACTCTAAACTTACATGAAAAATAGAATAGCCACCGTCATACCACCGCCATGGAACTCAGTGTAGCCGCCGCCAACTAAGAAGGAAGAAAGCTAATCAAACCCTAATTCTACTCAACTCTAAAGCAAATCAAGACTCTCTTTCTCTTCTAATTGTGAGTATGATGATCTTAACAAGATTATTGTTAGACTAATTAGATTAAGTCATGAATGGATTATAAGTGAATGATGTGGATTATCATATATGTTGTTGTAAACCTTATGCTATCATGTATGTCGTAAATCCTATGTTATGTGATGATGATATCCTATATGTTGTAAATCATGCTATGATGATATTGTATAGGTTGTAATTTTCTATGCTAACTTGTGATAAATCATACATGTTATAAAGTCATGATGTTATTATCTACGCTAATTAGTTTATGTTAATCAAATCATGATATTGATATTATTTAGGCTATGTTGATCTATATGACAAGTCACATATGCAAGTTTAGGTTGATTAGTAAAGGTTATGAACATATGCCATGAAATCTATTTAGATCTAGAATTATGCTATGACATATGTGAATTCTATGTATTAGATGCTAGTTCACACCATCATTATGTTGCATAAAACCCCATATGCAAGTTTATACATGAATTTGGGTTATGATCATATCATTTAAGTTGTGACATTTTACCAAACAAGTTGACACCTTTAGATCCTTAACATGTGTAGTTTTATGCAAGTTTCACCCCAATTATGATTAGATTATTTTATTTGTCTATATGTTGTGATAATTTATCTTTGTGCTATGAGTTAGACTATTCGAGTCTAATGTATATTTTGCATCGAATAAGCGAACGTATTAACGTGGGGTAGGGGTTATATTAAGGATTTAATATTAAGAAGTTGGGTGCAATTGATATGATTTTGCATGCCATGAATGGATGACCATAATTGAGTCAATTATGGACATCATTAAAAGTGGACTTAAATAATAATTTGAATAGGAATTATTAAAACTGGGGTAAAAGATTATAAGTGATAATCAATGCTTAGGACATGAGGTTGGACTCGTTTGTGACGTAAACCTGCGCGGACCCGCCCGGCAAATCCAGTGGTCACAAATGTCAGCCCAATGTGAGAGGTCCTAGGCCTAAATTAAAGCATAACAGTTGTAAAGACATGAGGTTAGACTCTTTTATGGTGTAAGACTGCCCGGACCTGCCCAGCAAATCCAGCTGCCATAAATGTCAGTCTAATGTGAGAGGTCTTTATGAGGTTATGGCCTGAATGAATTAAGAAATACTTAACCAGATAAACATGTAAGGGGGGACATGGGGGTTAAGTAGGTGCCTTCGGTGGCATGAGGAATTTAGTGGGTGCCCTTAGTGGCATGTGAAATACAATTAGTAAGACTTAACCAAACACACATGTAAAGTACATGACTAAGAGGGTTAAGTGCGATATACTAGTGGTGACAAGCTTAGGTGGGTAGCTTGTGGGGGCCCATTTCAACCAGTAATCCAAACGTATCTTTGTGGGCTCGACCCAAGTCGAGGACGGGACACGCATACTGGGTTTGACTATAAGAGGCCAAAACGGGGTAGCGGTGGCAACGCAAGTCCAACGGGTTTCATATGCGTATGTGGTCCTGGGCTGGTAGGTAAGACGTTGTTGCATCGTGTAGGTATAAGCCGTGCATTCTCAAGTTGTATCGGGTTGCCACTTTAGGGGAGTGATACACCCCAATGTGGGGCCAGCACGGGTATCTACGAGTAGGGAGCCGACCGAAAGTGGGTAGTGGGGTACACCTAGTGGAGATAGGGGCAGACGACACCTATGTAGTTAGCTAGGGGTACGCAAGGCTATTTATATAGTTTCTGTGTAAGAACCCGTAACTTCCCCGTGAAGGAAAGCGCGGATACTTTGAGAACAGCACACATCGGAACACAGACGGGAGAACATTTCATTGTTATTATAACAATTCCATCAGATACAAGAATATATAGAGTTTAAATGAATAAATAACATTCAATAAATATCAGAGATTACAATAAATTACATAGCAGCGGGAAAATATACAAAACACAATTGAAAGTGATATACGGATATAGAGCTTTCCGGATATCATTCCAGCTGTAAACCAGGATCCTGTGAATATAAATCTGCAAAACCAAAACTACTAGCTGCCCGTGTGGAAAATAGGGGCACCCAAAGTTTAGGTTAAAACAATAAACTCCAGGTCAATCATGTGACTGGTGTGAGTACTAAAACAGTTATTAGTATTGGTTTTAAAGTTTGGTAAATCAAGGGACCACGCCGTATAACACGGAACGGGTTTCCACCCAAGAATACCAGTGCATAGAACAAACAGCGCAATGCTAAATAAAAATAAATGAAGCTGTTATAAGAGCCAGGTCCCATCACACAATGCAACGCAAGCCGGAGGATAGGGTTTTTACCTTATAACAGCCAAAGCATGCTTGATACGTTTAAAACACATTATTTGATACTATTATAGGTGTATAGTGTCAAAAACAATTTCAATCGTAAATATAAATCATAGACGACATGAGTGCCCCATCCCACTATGTCGCCATACTAGGCTCTACAAATAAAGCCGAAATACACATATTGGAAATTGGATTCCATCATGAGTCGAGGCAAGGGGCAAGCTCCTCTCCGCGTTCGAGACACTCTAGCAATGCCTCAGGACCCCACTCTGATCCTTTGGAACCTCCAAGGTCGGTCCTCTCTTACTTTTGAGGATTAGTTATTCCTGAACACACGTTTCCCGGTCCTTACAGACCTATATCCGAGGCGCCTCGTATCCAACAACCACACAGGTGAAAAGTATATAAATGTCAGGGCTGGTAGGTCACTGACACCACCCTAGCTAGAAAGAAACGTCGTGCACTCCTTGGGTCCGTATCCCGTTTTTGACTCATACCAAGATGTGAGGCTCGCGAATTCACGTTATATACAAAGCTACGCCACACAGGCCGTGCTTTGATCCTCAACCACAAGACTTTGCTTTTCAACAGAAGCCTTGATCAATTGCCACTTACGCATGCCACACTGGCAATTCATTCCATGCGACTGATGTCCATCGATATACAACCTCTGAGCTCGTACGTCTCAGAGAAGGGCGTTAAGCAAGAGAATAAATTCTCCGCCGCCAAACAGATGTATATTTAATAGAGATCAATCAACACAGAATAAAATCCAATGTCAGACACACAATCCATTTACAAGTTCGTTCTAGGTCTGAACGAAACCGGAGGCACTTTCCTCGCATATCCATCCATCTCCAGGTACGTCTGGACGATCACCAACTGATTCCCTCATCCTGGGTGTACAGCCCAATCAAGATCATTAGTAATCACCCAAACGATGTGAAGACTTCCGGTCTTCAACCACCGTCTTCATCTTCGACATCTCGTCGAATCGGTTATTCAGAATGGGTATAAACCCGGCCTTTCTGAATAACCCACGTATATAATAAACGAATGTTACACAAACACAACAAACGCCTCATTCCAATTCAGAATATTCTTTTATTCACAAAATCACATTCTTAGGGAAATTTTCCTATTAATTTTATCCAAGATAAATTCTTCTAAATTTATTATATAATCTTCCTTTGGATATCATTTCAAACTAGTCGGGATTAGCGAACCACACCGAAGGAATTATTTGTTTTATTTCCCAATCCCAACCTATATATCCCATGGAGCAAAACTGGTAATACTCCATATCTAACACCACGGTGTTATCGGTAAAATTAATTACCATTTCACGTTCAAATCTAATTAAAGATTTAACTATCGCTTTGGAGAAAAACTGGTGATACACCACTCTCGATCACTTTTTAGATTTGATAATTTAAATTATCAATTCACATTTTTAATCTAATTAAAGATTCATTAAAACTCCACTTAGTTTTAATCTTTTCAAAAATCAACATCCTGCAATTAACTGGGTTAAAGAACCAATTTCTTCTAAAACACGATTCACGATAAACCCAAATCACATTTGATATTAAATACAAGGCTCTGAATAGAAAATATACCGGCTTATATTCAATATCAAATTCTGAAACCAACAAATATCGTATTGGAAATAACGATATAAAATATATCTTTCAAATTCCCATAACAATATCTGTATAGTCACGAAATTCAACATCGAAATATTCCGAAGATAATTTCGATTCAACTCTAGTCCAATTCATGTATTGGGAATATTGATTATTTTTAAAATCACTTTCAAATTCAATTTATTTATTTCAAAAATAAATTGATTTTAATTCTAGTTCAAAACTAGTTCATTTCGATAAAAATCTATTTTTATCTTTTCAAATATGGAATTTTTCATCCCAGAACTTTCCAATTCACATATTATGATTTTTCCCAAATTATCAATATTTTTAATAATTTTATCAAGGCCCGTACTGTCGATTTCCATCAACGGCTATCGAACTGCACTTACAGCGACCTTTTTCAAATTTGATTTGGACATAATTCCAAATCCAACCGTTAGATTTCAAATTTCTAATATTCATTGGAAAGCTCTTTTCGATACGAACCCAACGGTTCCGGTTTTAGGAGAATCCGACGGTCGGATCTCCCGCAACGTCAATTCGAAGTCAATGGTTGAAATTCACGAACTACCGCGGCGCGGCGCGTTCTATTCAGGCCATTATATATATAATATATATATTATATATATTTTGTCGACTTCCTTTTAAAACGTATTTTATAAATCGTTTTAACTTCGTTTCAAAACCATTTCAACACTATTTCAATTTCTAATCAAAACTGAATATTTTATATCATTACTATATAAATGATAATATTTTCAAAACGTTATATTTTGAAATCACTTCTTTTCTATATTCATTATAAAAACGAATATAATCGATATAAATATCGTTCACATCAAAATAGCGCAACTCTAATCAACACGGCTTTATATATTTCAATAAATCCGTTATTCTATTCAACAAATGAATATTTATTCCATTCAACACATGAATCTATATTTCTTCCAACACCTGACTAATCTCAACACATGAGTACTGTCAACACATCACTATTTTTGTTATGTAAAATATTTTATAAAACTATGGTATCTATCGTTTGATTTTCAATTAGACTTCAACCGTAAAGTAGTTCTAATTTTAAATATGATAAAGATGTAAATTTTGTTATTAAAATATTTTACTCAACACATAAATATTTTCAACACATGAACATCGTCAACACATGACTCTTTTTTATATTCAATACATGAATTTTCTTTCATAATATTCATTGTTGTCCCGATTGGAATGAGGCCCAATCGTTAATTATATGGATTCCATAGAACACATGTATATAATAGCATTGATAAACAATCAACCACCATCCAAAGTGCACCACACAACTGCATAAGCATCAAATATAAATAATCGACGCTTACACAGTCTGTCGACCAATCGATCGACATACAATGAAATAATTGGGATTAGTGTACGCCAAATATCATCCCAACACCCATGTGGGGTTTCAAATCAACAAACACATATTTTTGTTTGTGCAGTTGGGTGATGTGTAAAATTTATCGACCCAATCAATATCAGTCAAATCAGTGTATATAAACAAATCGGTCGATTTGTTTATAAATATTTTATTTATTCACTTTCACGTTAAAAAAATTATATTTTTAACGATAATATATTTTATTTTAACACATGAATTTCTATTCATTTCATTTATCAAATAAAATGATATCTTTATTTTTCTAACTTATTTTAGAAAATTTCGGCGGCATAACGGCACGATACTAGAAACGGGACGAGGCCTAGCCTTATCCCTGGTCTAGTGAAGGCCCACGCCATTCACAAATCAATCAAATCCATTCCATTTCACCAAACAATTCAATTCAAACCAAATAATCTAACCAACTACACAACCAATCAAACAAGTCCATGGTCTGTGGACGATTGTGTCGGGTGCTACTAAACACCGTCCTCATCCTAGTTTATATATATAACTAGAAAAAGAGATTTTGAGTGAGAAGTTCTCACCAACTAGCTAATCCAATCATCTCGACTCTTCTTATGTAGAAAATCTTGTCGTTCTCGCCTTTTGTCACTTTCGTTTCCTGTAGCCACTACATGTATAAAAATCACATTTTTACTATGCTATTCAATATATAAAAATCGAATTTTTACTATGCTATTCAATATATAAAAATCGAATTTTTACTTCGAGGTTCAATATATAAAAATCACATTTTTACTTCGATGTTCAATATATAAAAATCACATTTTTACTTCGATGTTCAATATATAAAAATCCAATTTTTACTTCGATGTTCAATATATAAAAATCAAATTTTTACTTCCAACATCATATTTTTAAAACTGAATTTTAAAACTAATGCTATAGAAAATAAAATAAATAAATTAAATAAAAACTTACTTTCGTTCAACGGAGAGGGAGGAGGCATTCATCAGCGTTCGAGGGTGGTCAGAGGTTGAAGGGGATCAACGGGGTGTTATTTGCAAAACCTAAATCATTGAAAATGGGATTTTTATTTGCCGGAGGCCCCGGGGACGGAGTTGGGTGGTCTGTGGGGCGGCGCTGAGGTTGTGGGTTGTCGAGGAGGACGGCAGGGGGTTGCGGCAGGGGGTGCATGGCCAGTGGTGGTCGGAACGGCTGATTCTGGGCGCGGGTCTTTATTGGACGGAGAGGAGAGAGAGGGGGAAAAAGTGGGGTCACTGTGGGGTCCGGAGGTGGCGGCGAGGGTAGGGGTGGCCGGCGCTGGGGTGCGATGGCGCCTGGAGGGCGGTGGCGGCGGGAAATCGAGGGTGACGGGGCATCGATTTGGGGGAACGACGGGTTAGGGATTTAGGGTTTTACTTTTTTTTTATATTTTTTTTCTTTTGAAAATTGTGGCCTTCAAAATATATATATATAACTCTCACATTCAACCACCAAAACGAACCCGCCGCCTGACATCCCTAGCTAAATACCCCCATTCCGGACACAATGGGATATGTCTCGTAACCCAATTCGGCCATTACAATCAGTTTTTACTTAAATCAAAATATAAATCTTTATAATTTCCGTTTGAACATACATTTTAATTTATCGGGGTCACATACAGTCTATAAAAATTCCATAAAAATATTTTCTAGCTTCGTATTGACGATACGGTCCTAACAAAACTAATTTCGTCGAATTCTGAGACCGTTTGAAAAATGGCCATTTTCCAGTCGATTAAAATCAACTAAAACTGGTTAAACGCGTTTTCCTTTGCCACGCTCACATATTGATTCGAAAAATTATGAAATTTGAAACCTAGCAATAATTTGACACTGCGGATCCAACAAAAGTGGTTTCGTCGAAATCCGAGGTCATTTGCAAAATTCCTATTTTTAAGGGCCTGAATTCCATAGCGACTATTCAGAATTTTCAACTGGACATATCTTTTGATTCCCGTTATGAAATTTCGATTTTTCGGATTCGTTGGAAAGGTATTATCAATTAGATTCTAATGTTTTTGGTTTCACTAAAATCCGGATTGTTTTGCACCCGGTACATTCAATTGAAGTTTGAAATCGAATTATCGAACTACCACGCCATTTTCAATTCTATTTATAATTATATATAATTATTTATATTCTAACGACGACGCGTATAATATATACGTCGAATTATATTCAAAATAAATTTCTCGTCGATATTATTTAAAATAATTTATTTTAAATGTACAAAATTCGTCAAAATTGCCAAATTAAAAAATTTAAACTGGCCTAGATTTTCGGGTTGTTACAATCTGTGTGAAGCAAGCGGGATCAACTTTGAGGGTGACTGGTGTGGTGCAGTGTAGTAATTATTCGTTAGTATTAGGTGTGCCATTAACGTTATCTTTATCTGCTCTTCTATACCTAATAGTTCATAGACATTTACTTGTCTTCCAGCTTATGCCTTAGTTTAGTTATTTTGATAATAGTATTGTTAGAATTATCATACTCGCCAGACTTTATGTCTGACCCCCTCCATTTCTATCCTTTTTCCCCCTCCAAGTCCTCAAGTTGGACCCAGCTCTAGTGGAGTTTGATTGGATTGCTTCATATCTCTTTGGAAAGCTTGGACCGTTGAAGTAAAGTCCAGCTTGTTATCTTCTTTAATGGCTATTTGTGTTATGGGATTATGTATTTTGTTTTATTAAGATGGATATTGTACTTGACTCTGATTTATGGGTTTATGATGTAACAAACTTGTTTAAATTCTGCTGCAATAAAATGAAGTTTTAGATTTCCAAGTACTACTTATTATCTGTCTTGCTGTAATTTTTCTGTTCTATATTCACTTAAAACCTCCATGGAAGTTAATGCATTCCTTTTGTGAGTGACATTAATGGACGTGGGGTGTTACACGTGGTATCAGAGCTTAAGGTTGCCAGAATAGATAAATTTTTTAGAAAAACTATTTTTCTAAAGTATTTTGGAAGAAGTATTTTCAAAAACATGTCTTAATGAGTGATTTTAAGAGGAAATTTTTCAAGAAAAACATACTCCCCAATAGCCATATCTTTATCTTTCGAATTCTCCATTTTGAATCTTTCCTTTTTCGTTTCAGCATGGCTGAAGATCATAACCTTCCGGATGGTGTAACGATACCAGAATGGTATAGGAGGTTATTAGAGGCTTGGGCCGCCGCAGGTCCAGCCAATGTTCCTCCACCACCAGTTGCACCCGTTCCTCCTCCTCCTCCTCGCGTAGATACTTTTGCAAAGACGTGCAAGGAATTTAAGGCTATGGGTGGAAAACCTTTTCAAGGGTCAGAAACGTTTGTGGAAGCTAGAGATTGGCTTAAGTAGGTGGAAGAATTGCTAGAAATCTTTAAAGTAGAAGAAGGGAGGAAAGTCAAATTAGCAGCTTGGTTAATGAAGGGAGAGGTCTCGTTTAGGTGGGAGGTCACTAATGGGGAGCGTCCTGTTGACACTTGGGCGGATTTCAGACGTAGGTTCGAGGCGAAGTTTCTCTCAAGGGCAGAAGAAAATCTATATATGGAAAGGTTCTTGACATTGAAGCAAGGAAGCTCATCAGTGAAAGAGTACGTCAACAAATTTAATCAATTAGCAAGGTTTGGCTTGGACTTAGTGAACACGCCGGAGAAGAAGGCTCTGAGGTTCGTAAATGGATTGAATGAACCGTTGCAAGGGTTGGCTATGACCCACATCCCTATGGGGGCCACCTTTGAGAAGCTAGTAGACATAGCACTCATGCACGAGGAGAAAGGCACTAAAGATGATAAGGCACCCGAGAAGAAATGGGATCAGAGGAAACCACAACAGCAAAACAAGAAGGGTGGTAAAGACAATAATGGCAAGGGAAAGAAGAAATGTTTTAACTATGGGACACCAGGCCATCTCAGCAAGGATTGCAATTCCGTAGAGTGGTCACATTAGCCAAACAGACTCAGTGTTTGGGAGATATGGCTGAAACAAGGTTTGGAAGGCGAAAAACTGCTTAAGTGGGTTGATTAGGGCAATTAGCTAAAGGGCCCATAACCAATTTCGGGATTAGGGTTATGGGGAGGTTGAAATGAGTTAGGTTTTCATTCTATTTCTGTTTTCTAGCTGTCGTTTACCTCTTAGAAATCCTAACAACGACCTCCACCTTCTAATTTCATCCCAAATCGCTCTCTAATCAAGGATTAAGCTAATCAACATCAAATCAATACAAATCAACACCAGATCAGAGTTAGAGCTGCAGTGCTGCATAGGAAAACGCCCCAAATCAGAGATACTTTCAAATCTAAGTTTTATTTGTGGCTAAGGTGAGTGATTTGCATTGTTTTTCACTAATTACGGCTAATTAAGGGTGATTAGTGATAATTAGCGAAATTATGGCTTAGAAAAATCTAGAAAAATTTGTAGAATTCTAAAATATTATTTTAGGGCTCTGATAAAAATTTGGGCTAATTTGGATAAGTTTTACTAATTGTATGCTTAAACATGATTAAGGTGGATTAAGGGAAAACATGGGTTTTTGAGTATGTTTGATCCATATTGACATATTAAATTGTTATCTTGGTGTTTATGGTTGATCCTCTATGTTGCTACGACTGTATGGTATGCTTTGTAATTGATTAGAAAAGCTAGAATGGCCGAAAATGCCACCGTATGGCGTAAAACAGTCGCTGGAAAAGTTGCAGGAAATGTGCAGGGTTTCAGATCGGGTCGGATTATAGGGCTCGGATCGGATAGGAGAACTGGGTAAAGACATTCGAACTGGACCGAGACTTAGCCTAAGAGACTTGGTAAGAAGGAAGGCCATTCGCTTAGAGTTGGAATTGGGTCGGAAATCGGATCGGGTCTAAATGGAACATGGGATCGGATCGGAATAAGCAAGTTGGAGCAAGAGGGACAAACGGAACTAAGGGGCAAAGCACCAAACCGAACCAGACTAAGACCAGGAGTGCCAAACCGAACCGATGTGATGTGGAGGACCTCATATATCGAACAGAACTAGATTGATGGCTAGGAACTGGAGCAAGCCGAACCGAACTAGGGAAGGACAACCGAACCGAATCGCATATGGAGGACTAAACGAATCGGATGGGAGCTGCGATTATGCGATGACACTTCTGAAGACCAACTCCAATTCGACCAAAACCCGATATGCAAAGGTAGTCCAAATAGGAAGTAGAACTCAGGATCCAGTTAGGAACCAACGAGTTAACTTCATGAGTTGGGCTTTGTTGCGGGACGTATGCTAAGGGTTATCGACGTCCATAACTTTGATTCACCACCGAGACAGATGTTAGGCTACGGATCAGTGCAGTGGGGTAGTTATTACTCTATGGGGCAGAGTGATTGTAGCATGGCTATGAGCCAGTGCAGTGAAGTCGTCATGACTTCATGGGGCAGAGTGGACATAGCAAAGACAAGTGGCTATGGATCAGTGCAGTGGAGTCGCCATGATTCCATAGGGCAGAGTGATCATAGCAAGGATTTGAGTGATCAAAGCGGTGTATATCGTATGCTTTACGCACTGAGTGAGAGATGCGAGGATGGTTTCTATGCTTGATTGTTTTCCATCACTACGACATGCACACCCCACCCCCGTTATTTTCACACCTTGTGTTAATGTCGCCTTAGAATATTGTACATCTTGTTATGCGACTCTTTGGTTGTAGGTCCAGGTTCAGGTATGGTTTAGTATACCTGTTATTGTTATGTTTTGCTTCTTATCGCTCATACCAGACTTTTGTCTGACCCAGAGTTTTATGTCTCTTCTTACTACTCTAGGTGCTCTTAAACGGGCATACTAGAGACAGGTTAACTGGTTGTGCATGAGTAGCTGTCTGGAGACGAGCAGGAGGCTTACACGTACTATTCTCTATATATTCTCCCTGTGTCGCCGCTGGTCACTACTTTGGGCATTAATAGTGTACCTTTCCTTTCTTTTGCTTTAGAGACAGTTTTAAAGTTGTAATAATGATGAAGTGGAACATAAGCTGCATTTGGATTTTCCGCTGCTATAATGTTTAGTTTTCAGCTTATGCACTATCTCGCCTGTTTTATGTCAAAGTATGTTATTATTACATTTTATTGCATGCGCTGTGAGATATGCTACAGGTTCCTTGTATTGATTCATCACTTTAAACCCCTTTCCTTTCCTTTCCTTTTGGTGACCGTCCTGTGCCGGTTGGGCATCGGTACAACGCATTTCAGGGAAATCTCGGCAGGTACGGGGCGGGCCATCACACTTATCCCTCGCCTAATAATGGCTCGCGCCATGTACATACCAAATCTAATCAATTCATTTCACCCAAACAACCAAATTCAAACAAATAATCCAATCAACCACACAACCAAACAAAGAAGTCGTCCATGGTCTGTGGACGACTGGGAGTAGTTCATATATGCAGTTATAAAATAAATAACTGTAAAAAAAATTATAGTGAGGAGTTCTCACCTTTGGGATCCACTCCTCCATTCCTTATTTCTGAATGATTTGGATTTGTCCGAAATTCCAACGCTGTCCTTTCCACGCTGATCATAGTAAAAATCACATTTTTAATATGATGTTTATATATTAAAAATTATATTTTTACTTTGCTAAATATATATATAATAAAAATCATATTTTTGTTGCTTCATTCCAATAAATAAAAGTCATATTTTTATTTCTGCTTCACATATATAAAAATCGAATTTTTATCGCTACTTCATATATGTAAAAATCGAATTTTTAACATGCAATTCATATAGATAAAAATCTCATTTTTATTTTATGTTATCTACATAAAAAACGCTTCTTTTTATAACTAAAAATCATATCTTTTTGTAATTCAAAATCAAATCTTTTTTATCGTTTCATTTATATATATGTAAGATTGCATTTTTATCACAATGATACACGTATAAAAATCTCTCTTTCTATTTTAAAAATATAAACTTTCTATTTTACAAATATAAACTTTATCTTAAAAAAATAAAATCTTTCTCTTGAAAATATATAAGCTTTTAACTTATAAAAATTCAATCTGTTTATTTATAAAAATTCAAAGCTTTTCATATTTTAAAAAATCAAAGCTTTTCTTATTTTAAAAATCTAACCCGTTTTTATTTCATTTTAAAACCATGCTTTAGAAAAATATAAAAAATATTATTTAAATAAATAAAACTTACAGACTTTAGAAGAGGGGTGGGAGAATGGTGTGCCTCAATGGGTGTGATGGAGGGGCCAAGTGTTCTTGCGCGAATCAAGGACTGGAGGAGGCGGACTTTGCCTGAGGTGCGGTGGTGGAAGTCATTGGGTTGCAGCGCGATGTTGCTCGCGCCTGTGGTGCGCGAGGAGGCTTTGGGGTCGGGTCGTGCTCGACGGAGGCAGAGAGGCCTGGGGGAGCAACGCGCCATGGAGGCAGCGACATCATCGTGGTTTGGGGGTGGGGGGGCTGAATCGCGATCGAGGGTTCTTCCTTGTTTTTATTTCTTTTTTCTTATGATTGAATCGAATGTGGAAAGGGGGGTGTTTGACTGGGGATAAGGGGTAAAAGGTGGAGGGGATTATTTTATATAATTTTATATTTATTTTATTTTATTCTCCATAAAGTTGACTTTACAGTTGAACTCCAAACGAGTCCCAACGACTGTTGCCCCCAGCTAGTTACCCCCATTCCGAACATAATGGGATATGTTCCGTAAGCCAATTTGGCCGTTACGATCCGTTTCCGTCAAATTTAAAATATAAATCATTATATTTAATTTCAAACTTACATTTTAATTTACCGGGGCCACATACCGGCTCCAAAAAATTCCAGAAAAATAAATATGGCTTTGTTTTGACGATACAGTCCTAACAAAACTAATTTTGTCAAATTTGAAGATCATTTGAAAAATGGCCATTTTCTGGTCGATCCAAATTGACTAAAACTGACAAAACACGTTTAAATCCGCCCCGCTCACATATTGATTCCAAAAATTATGAAAATTGGAATCAAGCAATAATTTGACATTCCGGATCCATCAAAAGTGGTTTTGTCGAAAACGAAGGTCGTTTGCAAAATCGCTATTTTTAAGGGCTATATTTCTATAGCGACTATTCTGAATTTTCAACTGGGCATAACTTTTTATTCCCTCTATGAAATTTGGATTTTTTAGATTCGTTGAAAAGATATTTTCAAATAGATTCTAGTATTTTTGGTTTCAATAAAATCCAATTTATTTTGAATCCTGTACATTCATTTGAAATTTGAAATCTAATTTTCAAACTACCACGCCATTTCCAATTCCTTTTATAATTAAAATAAATATTTATATTCTAATTTCGATTTATATAAATATATACGTTCTAATTTTATTTAAAATAAATTTTTTGTCGTTATTATTTAAAATAAATCATTTTAAATATCCAAAATCCATTAAAATCGCCAAAATAAAATTTTTAAATTGGTTCTGATTTTCCAGGTTGTTACAATCTCCACCACTTAAAATATTTTCGTTCTCGAAAAGGAACGGAGCTGAAAGTTGTTCAACTAATCAACTCAACTTTCAGTTTGGCTTTCATTCTTCAACATTTCAGTTTCCAAGAACTTCTAATTTTTCAAAAATTTGGCTAACACCCAAAATTTTCGAAAAATTTCGCCATAACCTCCTTTGTACGGGGAGCATCGAGAAAATCCAGATACCGCCACATAGGCCCTCTCATCTTAAAAAGAAAAGGGAAAAGCCAAGCGGCTAGCCAATTGGCTCATAAAATCATCCAAACCCAATAAATTAGTAAACATGTACCTATTTGTCGGGCATACAATTTTATTCCTCTTCTCTAGCCTCCTTGCTATGACCTGTTCACACATATATATGTTCATGCATGCAATTTCAAACAATTTGCAATTCAGTTCAATATTTGATATAATTTGTCTAAATTTACTTTTCGTTTACATATGTTGGTTAAATGAGTAATCACACAATACAATCAGCAATCAATTAGTTGATTATCATTTCAAATTCATAATCTTGACATATATACAGAAAATCATGTTTTTGATGCCAAATCTTAACAATTAACCCTATATCTAGTTTTGGTTCTCACATCAGTCAATGGAAATATATAGATATCCCACTTTCGAAACTCGAAAACAAATGCTGACAATGGTATACCGATCATCAGAATCATCTCCGGGCGACTAGAGCGTGATTCTATATCTATCTTGTATTTGAGACTTCGAATATACGCCCCGTCAAGCCTATACTCAAAATCTCCCTATACTAGATTGTCCAAATTCAATATACAATAAATAATCAAATACGTATCATAAGGTTTAAATTTTCAAAACAAAAATTTGTTTCCATTTTTCATTTTAAAAATTCACTCTTCTTGTAACACCCCACGTCCATTAATGTCACTCACAAAGGAAATGCATTAACTTCTATGGAGCGTTTTAAGTGTGTATAGAACAGAAACTTAACAACAAGACATATATAAACAGTACTTAGAAATTTAAAATTTTATTCATTGCAGCGGTAAACACATAAATTTGATTACATCATCAAAAACCAGAGTCAAAGTACATAATATCCGTTTTGACTGAATCAGAGTACATAATTTGAAAGACATAACCCCAACACAAAATAGCCATAAATAAGATAGGCTGAACTTTTACTTCAGCGATCCAAGCAACTTCTGAAAGTAAAAGATACAACTGTCCAAAATTAAGCTCCACTAGTGCTAGTTCCACCCTGAGCACCTGGGTGGGGGGGGGGGGGGGAAGGAAGAAAAGAGGTGGAAACAAAGGGGGTCAGACATAAAATCTTGCGAGTGCGATAACTTTAACAATATAATTATCAAAATAACTAGGCCAAGGCATAAGCTGGAAAATAAGGAAATGACTATGAACACTTGGGTATGGCAGAGCAAACAAAAGGAAATAATATGAACAAAGATAACGTTAAAGGCACACCTAGTCCCTATTCAAATTATCAATCAATTCCAAATTTAACTATGTCCATAATTGACTCAATTATGTCCATCTATTTATGGTATGTAAAATTATACCAATTATCATCACAAAATAATTTTATGCCATTCAAGGCATTTATGCCAATTCTCAATATTAAATCTTTTAACATTATCCCTTCGCCCCACGTTGTACGTTCGTTTGTTTAACGTGAAATATACGTTAGACTCGAATAGTCTAACTTATGGAATAAAGAGAAAGCATCACAACTTACATAGGAATAAAACTAGATCTAAACATAAGGGGTGAACTTGCATGTGTGAATAAGGTTCTTCATCTAAAACTTGCATAGGCCAAAGTCAAAACTTGCACAAAACTACATATGTCATAGATCTAAATCTAAAGGTGTAAACTTGTTTAGGTGATAGTCACAAACTTGCATAAACCATGTATGTCATAGATCTAATCATAAGGTGTAAACTTGCATACGTAATAATCACAAACTTACATTACATGATTCATACTCCAAACACACACACACACACACACACACACACACACACACACACATATATATATATATATATATATATATATATATATATATATATATATATACTTGCATATGTGATTTATGCAACATAAACTATGATGTAAACTTGCATCTAAACATGTAAACTAGCATATAGAATTTTGTATACTAGCATATAACTCACACATGTCATAGCCTTACTTTAGATCCAATTTACACATAAAATAGATGTTATGAAACATGTAAGGTTGTATATAAAATTTTCATTAACTTGCATATGATCCATGCCTCAGTTAACATCCTAACTTGTATGTAGAATTATCAAGTGAAACTTACATATGACTTAACACATGAATTAGTTCCACAAACATAACCAAACTAGCATATGAATTGATTGTACATAAGCCAATAATTAACATAGATTTACAAAATAACATCACAGCTTTACAAGATAGATCATAACAACATGGATAGTAGCATAACAGATTTACAACATAGATAATAACATAACGGTCAATGATTCACAACATAAGCATATAATCCCAAATCATAACTCAACCAAATTAAATTGTTAATTATCTTATTAAAGAAATCGAACTCACAACTCAAAGAAGGTCTTGAGTTATGGAATCTGAGTTCTGAAATTGATTTAGCTCGCCTTTGTAGTAGATTCGTTGTTGTTTAGATTAAAGTTGAATAGAATTGAATTGATTAGCTTTTCTTCCTCTCTAATTGGTGTCGGCTACCCTAGGTTGCAAGGTGACAGCATGACGGCCATGATTCTAATTTTTATTTGATTTTAGGGTTTGAGTTTACATGTGTTTATATAGAGTTTAGAATTAATTTAGGCCATCCGATCAACCCAGAATTAACCTCAGCCATTCAGATCAGATCAAAAACCCTAATGACTCAGCAAACAGTCACCAAATCGTCATCTTTCAAATCTGCCCAGGGGGGACAGGTCGACCCCCTGGTCGACCTGTGTGGGTAGGTCGACCCCCTGGTCGACCTGGCCCATGGCGGGAAATTTCCCGCCTAGCCCACCTGAGTTTGAAATTTGAATTTTGAAATCTGTTTTGAATTTTAGTGAAACTTCCGATGGCCCTAACTTCTTCATACGAAGTCCAATTCATGCAAACTCGGACTCTATGTGGCGTAACCCATTTCCCTTAATTCTCACATCTGAGATTATTTATTCTTTAATTTGTGAACATTAATATTGAAAATTACGAGGTGTTACATTCTCCCCTCCTTAAAGGATTTCGCCCCCGAAATCTCCAAGTTAGGGAGAATGCATATCCTAACATCTAAACAACCATCTACTCAACCATCAAACACAGGCATACATTGTCCTTATAAAATTCCTAATGCTGTATGAACATATGCAAGAAGTGTGTGTACATGTTCTTTATCTAATGCAAAATCAGGCGGTCTACTGATTCAGTTGACCTCCTTAATGCAAACCATGATAGTGCCATGTGTCCATTATGTATGCAAAAGAGACCTATCGATACATATTATTTCTACATGTGTGCACAACCAGTCACCAAAATGCAACATCCATATGATACACACATTCAATGTACATTCAGTTTACTAAATACATCCATTTATATGCAATATGCAATATGCAATATGAAAGTGACTGAGCCGATCTAGTGCCTAAAGTGTGTGTATATGCATCCACGAGAAACCACTAGCAAACACTTGCATCCATCATACATAACATGTCTCAAACACATATTTCAACCATAGGACTACCCTATCTAAAGGTCAAAGATACTAGCGAGAGGACATACTAAAGATAAAACAAGTACAAGCTAAGCGATAAAGGAGAAATTAAAAGACATACCCTCGAAAAGAAAAGGGTACAATGATGGCATCTTCTCTTCCGTCTCCCAAGTAGCGTTGCTCTCATCATCTCCCCATTGCACTTTGACTAGCTTGACCTCTTGATTCCTCAACTTCTTAATCTCCAACCCAAGAATGCACGTAGGAGCTCGTCGAATCGTCGCATCACGCTCTATCTCCACCTCTCTAAGAAAGTTCGGCTCTACCACTTCCGCGGTCTCATGCAAGCACTTCCTCAAATGTGATACATGGAATACGTCGTGTACACCACTAAGTCTCTCGGGCAACTCCACTCTATACGCCATCTGTCCAATTCTCTCCTTAATAGGAAACGACCCTACGTACCTTGGTGTTAACTTCCCAACGGACCCAAAGCGAACAACATTTCGTAATGGAGACACCTTGACAAAGACCATGTCCCCAATATCAAACTCAAGATCTGTCCTCCTCTTGTATGCATAAGATTTCTGCCTATCTTGCTCCATCTTCAACCTCCTTCGAATCAAATCGATCTTTTCCGAAGTCTCTCTAATCATATCGGGCCCAAGCAAGATCTTATCTGTAGATTCCCACCAACATGTAGGCGAACGACACAGCCGTCCATAAAGAGCCTCTAAAGGTGCCATGCCAATGCTAGACTGAAAGCTATTATTATATGTGAACTCCACCAAAGGATGATGTTCCTCCTATGTACCTCCGAAGTCTAAGACACATAGCCTCAAAAGGTCCTCTAGAATACGATTCACCCTTTCGGTCTGGTCGTCCGTCTGAGGATGATATGCGGTGCTCAAACATAACTGAGTCCCTACCGCCTTTTGCAAGCTCTTCCAAAACTCGCTAGTAAAGATAGGATCGCGAT
Organism: Allium sativum; assembly: GCA_030737875.1. Lineage (NCBI taxonomy): Eukaryota > Viridiplantae > Streptophyta > Magnoliopsida > Asparagales > Amaryllidaceae > Allium > Allium sativum. The sequence continues at coordinate 160,824,252 of CM060912.1, forward strand.
CGCTCACTATGCTAGAAGGAACATCGTGCAAACGAACTATCTCTCGAATGTATACGGAGGCTAACCATGGAGCATTCCCTTACTCTTCATGGGAATGAAATGGGCGCTCTTAGTAAGTCTGTCTACCACGACCCAAATCCCCATATTACCCTTCCTCAATTTCGGTAACCCAGCAATAAAGTCCATCGAGACACTTTCCTAATTCCATTGTGGGACCTCCAATGGGTGAAGCAACCCACCAGGCTTCTTTTGCTCTGCTTTTACTTGTTGGCACACCAAGCATCTAGCGACAAACTCGGCCACATCCCTCTTCATACCGGCCCAAAAGTAAACTCGTCTCATGTCCATGTACATCTTGTCCCCGCTGGGATGGATGGTCATCTTCGAACGATGTGCATCATCAAGAATGGTCTTCCTCAAATTCTAGTCCCGTGGTACACAAAGTCTACTATCCCTACGTAACCAACCCTTATCATCTAGGGTATACCTACTAAGATGGCTCGATGACTCCCCTCGTTTGAGCTTCTCTACTAACTCAACCAACTGTGGATCATCTCGCTGTGCTTCACCAACCGTCCCAAAAGTGTAGGTCTGACCTCTAAGGATGCTAGCAAACCGGGTACAAAGTCAATGGAAGTTCTAAAGTCAAACATAGAGATGAACTCTAAGCTTTACCGCTCAACAAACAACGGACTCAAGAACAACCTTTTCCTACTTAAGGCATCTGCCACCACGTTACCCTTGCCAGGGGTATATGCTATCTCGAAATCGTAGGACACTAAGAATTCCATCCACCTTTTCTGCCTTAAGTTCAAGTCCTTCTGAGAGAACAAGTATCTTAGCGATTTGTGGTCAGTGAAAAATTCGAATTTCTCGCCAAGAAGATAATGGCGCCAAGACTTAAGCGCGAAAACAATAGCGGCTAACTCTAGGTCATACATAGGGTAATTTCTCTCATGCACTCTCAACTACCTTCCTCCATAGGCTATTACCCTTCCCTCTTGCATTAAGACTGCGCCTAGTCCTGTCCCACAAGCATCGATATAAACGGTAAATGGCTTACTCCCATCTGGCAAAACTAAGACTGGGGTTGTGGTCAAAGCTCTTTTTAAACGTCGGAACGCAGCATCACAATCTATGTTCCATGCAAAAACTAGGTTCTTCTTGGTCAAGCGTGTGTAATGGGGCTGATATTTTTGCGAAGTCTTTGATAAACTTCCTATAGCAGCCAGCCAACCCTAAGAAACTCCTCACCTCGGTAGCATTTTTAGGGACCTTCCAATCTTGGATGGCCACTACCTTCGCGGGATCCACAGCTATCCCCTCTTTGGAAACCACGTGCCCTAAGAATCGCACTTCCTTCCTCCAAAAGTGACATTTAAAAAATTTAGCTTTAAGTCTATGCGCTCGAAGGGTCTCCAACACTTCCCTAAGATGTAGGGTATGCTCTTCCTCGCTCTTAGAAAAGATCAAGATGTCATCCACAAAGACTACCACGAATTTATTAAGGTACTCCCTAAACACCCTACTCATCAAGTCAACAAAGTATGCGGGGGCGTTTGTCAAACCGAAGGGCATCACAAGTCACTCAAAGAAACCGTCCGGAGTCCTAAAGGCAGTCTTGTCTATGCTATCCTCAGCCACTCTCAACTGATGGAAACAAGAGGCTAAGTCCAACTGCGAAAACACTAAGGCGCCAACTAACTGATCGAAGAGATCGTCAATCCTTGGTAAAGGGTGCCTATTCTTCTTAGTAAGCTTATTAAGTTCTCTATAGTCCACACAAAGTCTAAGGGACCCATCCGCCTTCGTGGCAAATACTACTGGAGCACCCCACTCCGATGTACTATGTCTTATGAACCCCTTCTCAAGCAATTCTTTCACTTGCTTACTGAGTTCTCTTCTCTCTCTGGGAGCCATGTGGCGCACAGGTAATGCAACTGGCTTTGCATTATCTACAAGATATATTCGAAAGTCTATCTCACGTTATGGGGGTAGACCCCTCACCTCATTGAAGACATCAACATATTCACGGACTATACGAACAGAATGTAAATCATCATTGGATGCGTCAAGGGATTCTAGGTAGCTAAGCATTACTGGACCTCTAGGGTCACAAGAAATATCAAGGGTCTTTCCACAACGAGTCAACAATCTAACTACCCTTCTTTCACAATCTAGGATGGCCCCGTATCCAGTTATCCAATCCATACCTAGAATCAAGCCATAGCCTATGAAGCCGAGAACAAAGGCGTTGCATTCAAACCCAACGCCCAAGATAAAAACTATCAAATCCCGACAAATCATAGAAAGATGAGCCGAACCACCAATAGGAATTGAGACTACTAAGGGATCTGTAACTAAACTAGTATTTAGGTGTAGTGTTTCAACTAATGATGTAGAGATAAACGAATGTGATGCGCCAGAATCGAATAAAGTACATACATGATGATCAAATAGGAAAACTAAACATTCAACGGAAATCGTTCTACCTCGTTCTTGCAGCGGTGGGACCACGAGAGCCTGAACTTGCCCCCATGTCTGCCCTGGTGCCATAAGAGCCTGCACAGCCCTCCCGAGGTAGACCCTGCCCTCTGCCCTTTCCTTGGGCAGCCCTTAATCAGATGTCCTGCTTCGCGACAGTGGAAACAACCAGTCTTCTTTTTCTTCCTACAATCTTTGCTTAGATGGCCTGGTGTCCCACAGTTAAAGCATCTTTTCTTTCCCTTACCATTGTTGCCTTTACCACCTTTCTTGTTCTGTTGTTGCTGTTGCGGTTTCTTTTGATCCCCTTTCTTCTCGGGTGCCTTATTAGCATTGGCGCCCTTCTCCTCTTCATGCATAAGCTCCATGTCAACTAGTCTCTCAAAGGTAGCCCCCATGGGTATGTAGGTCATAGCTAACCCATGTAACGGCTCGTTCAGACCCTTAACAAATCTCAGAGCCTTCTTTTCGGGTGTATTCACCAAGTCCAAGCCAAATCTCGCCAACTGATTGAACTTGTTGACGTATTCTTTCACTGATAGATTCCCCTGCTTCAATGCTAAAAACCTTTCCATGTATAGATTCTCTTCAGTCCGTGAGAGAAACTTTGCCTCAAACCTACGCCTGAAATCCGGCCATGTATCAACTGGACGCTCTCCATTAGTGACCTCCCACCAAAACGAGGCCTCATCCTTCATTAGCCAGGCAGCTAACTGGACCTTTCTTCCATCTTCTACTTCAAAGATGCCAAACAATTCTTCCACCTCCTTTAGCCAATTTCGAGCTTCAACAATTGTCTTTGTCCCGTGAAAAGGTTTTCCACCCATTGCCCGAAAGTCCTTACATATCATTGCAAAAGTATCGACACAAGGAGGAGGAGGAGCATTTGTTGGACCTGCGTTGGTGACCCTAGCCTCCAAATACCTCCTAAACCATCCTGGTATAGGTATCCCCTCGGGTATCTCGGGAATTCCAGACATGTTGAAACGAAAAAGGAAAGATTCAATACAAAAGATTAGAAGGAAAGATATATGGCTCTTGGGGTTATGCTTTCTAAAATAAGCTTTTCTCTTGAAAATACTTTCCTTAAAACATACTTTTGAAGGTACTTCTTTATAAAAGTGCTTTTGAAAAACAGTTTTTCAAAATTCATATCCGTTCTCGTAAGCTTCAGCTCTGATACCACGTGTAACACCCCACGTCCATTAATGTCACTCACAAAGGGAATGCATTAACTTCTATGGAGAATTTTAAGTGTGTACAGAACAGAAACTTAACAACAAGACAGATATAAACAGTACGTAGAAATTTAAAATTTTATTCATTGCAGCGGTAGACACATAAATTTGATTACATCATCAAAAACCAGAGTCAAAGTACATAATATCCGTCTTGACTGAATCAGAGTACATAATTTGAAAGACATAACCCCAACACAAAATAGCCATAAATAAGATAGACTGAACTTTTACTTCAGCGATCCAAGCAACTTCTAAAAGCAAGAGATACAGCTGTACAAAATCAAGCTCCACTAGTGCTAGTTCCACCCTTAGCACCTGGGGGGGGGGGGGGGAGGGGGAGGGGGAAGGAAGAAAAGAGGTGGAAACAAAGGGGGTTAGACATAAAGTCTGGAGAGTGCGATAACTTTAACAATATAATTATCAAAATAACTAGGCTAAGGCATAAGCTAGAAAATAAGGAAATGACTGTGAACATTTGGGTATGGCAGAGAAAACAAAAGGAAGTAATATGAACAAAGATAACGTTAAAGGCGCACCTAGTCACTATAAGATAATTACTACATTGCACCACACTAAGCACCCTAAAAGTTGATCCTGCCTACAAAACTTTAATAATGATAATAGTAGTTTCGTGTACCCCTAGTTGCCTTCATAGGTGCCGCCTGCCCATATCTCCACTAGGTGTACCCACTACCCCAATGCGATCGGCTCCCTAACTCGTAGATACCCGTGCTGGCCCCACTGTGGGGGTGTATCACTCCCCAAAGTGGCAACCCGATACCACCAACGATGCACAGCTTATACCTACACGATGCAACAACGTCTTACCTACCAGCCTGGGCCCACACACACACATGATCCCATTGGACTTGCGTTGCCACCGCTAACCCATTTCGGCCTGTTACAGTCAAGCCCAGTATGCGTGTCCTGTCCTCGACTCTGGTCGAGCCCAAAAAGATACTTATAGGTTACTGGTTGAAACAGGCCCCCATTACTTGACACAAGCTATCCACCGAAGCTTGGTCCCCTCTAGTACATCCCACTTAACCCGCTTCTTATTCATGTCCACTTACATGTTTCAATTTTGGTTAAGTGTTTCTAATCGTATTTCACAAGCCACCCAAGGCACCCACTTAACCCCCATGTCCCACCACATGTTTATCTAGTTAAGTGTTTATTAATTCATTAACACCGTAACTTTGTAAAGACCTCCCACATTAGACTGGCATTTGTGGCAGCTGGATTTGCCGGGCGGGTTCAGGCAGTCTTACACCACAAACGAGCTTAACCTCGTGTCTCTGCAACTGTTACGCATTTAATTCATGCCCTTGACCTCTCACATTAGACTGACATTTGTGGCTCCTGGATTTGCTGGGCGGGTCCGGGCAGTCTTATACCACAAAAGAGCCTAACCTCGTGTCTTAGGCGATTAATTACACAATTAATTAACCCCCAATTTGAATTAATTTCCCTATTCAAATTATCAATCAATTCCAAATTTAACTATGTCCATAATTGACTCAATTATGTCCATCTATTTATGGTATGTAAAATTGTACAATTATCATCACAAAATAATTTTATGCCATTTAAGGCATTTATGACAATTCTCAATATTAAACCTTTTAATATTATCCCTTCACCCCATGTTGTACGTTCGTTTGTTTAACGTGAAATATACGTTAGACTCGAATAGTCTAAATTATGGAATAAAGAGAAAGAATCACAACTTACATAGGAATAAAACTAGATCTAAACATAAGGGGTGAACTTGCATGTGTGAATAAGGTTCTTCATCTAAAACTTTCATAGGCCAAAGTCACAAACTTGCACAAAACTACATATGTCATAGATCTAAATCTAAAGGTGTAAACTTGTTTAGGTAATAGTCACAAACTTGCATAAACCATGTATGTCATAGATCTAATCATAAGGTGTAAACTTGCATAGGCAATAATCACAAACTTACATTACATGATTCATACTCCAAACATATAAATATATATATGTATATATATATATACTTGCATATGTGATTTATGCAACATAAACTATGATGTAAACTTGCATCTAAACATGTAAACTAGCATATAGAATTTTGTATACTAACATATAACTCACACATGTCATAGCCTAACATTAGATCCAATTTACACATAAAATAGACGTTATGAAACATGTAAGGTTGTATATAAAATTTTCATTAACTTGCATATGATCCATGCCTCAGTTAACATCCTAACTTGTATGTAGAATTATCAAGTTAAACTTACATATGACTTAACACATGAATTAGTTCCACAAACATAACCAAAGTAACATATGAATTGATTGTTCACAAGTCAATAATTAACATAGATTTACAAAATAACATCACAGCTTTACAACATAGATAATAACAACATGGATAGTAGCATAACAGATTTAAAACATAGATAATAACATAACGGTCAATGATTCACAACATAACCATATAATCCCAAATCATAACTCAGCCAAATTAAATTGTTAATTATCTTATTAAAGAAATCGAACTCACAACTCAAAGAAGTCCCTGAGTTCTGGAATCTGAGTTCTGAAATTGATTTAGCTCGCCTTTGTAGTAGATTCGTTGTTGTTTAGATTATTGTTGAATAGAATTGAATTGATTAGCTTTTCTTCCTCTCTAATTGGTGGCGGCTACCCTAGGTTGCAAGGTGATAGCATGACGGCCATGGTTCTAATTTTTATTTGATTTTACGGTTTGATGTAGTGACCCGAAAACTCCGGTCCAATTTGAGCTGACCAAATAACACAAGTCCAACCCCAAATTGCACTTGAAATTCAAGAAACTAATAGAAAGAAGAAAAAGGGGGAGAATAGATAAGGTAGAACTAATAGAATAGAAGAAGAAGAAGAACATCATCATTAGAGTAAACACGAATCTCACAGCGGAACGAATAAAATATAACATAACTTTTGAGATACAAACAGTTATATATACAATATCACTTATCAGAGTACAACACTTACAACAACAGCGGCAATAATAATAGCTATAGAATCCTGAAGCCTCCTGCTCCAAGCTCTCCAAGTGTATCTGTAAAATCCCGACTACTTGACTGCCCGTACAAATTTAGGCACCCAAGAGTTTAGGGAAAACAAACAAGTAAACTCCGGGTCAGTCATGGGACTGGTGTGAATAAAACTCCTAACACTTGGTTAAATAACGGATATATCATAAGACCACGCCGTGAAAACGGAACGGGTTTTCCCTTATGAAAATCCAAACAACTTTATAAAGCAATATCATTCTGATATTATAATAATATCTAAGTACAAATAGATATCAATCTAGCAGAAACGCTTGCATCTCACGTTCTACTATATAGTATACAATCAAAATCGCAAGCACGTATTGGGTAATGGATTTCCAACTATGACAAGGTATGGAACCACCTTCCGATCAGTGTACTCTAGGAACGATACACTGGAGTTCAACAAGAACATCTTGCAACACAGCCACACATGACCGACCACTCATTTCGCTTGAGTGTGTCGAATGTATATCACCAACGGTTGGGATCATCAACCGTTTACCGTATATATATGGGACAACATTGATAGATTAAAAGAAGCAAATGAATATTCTCTAGATAGGTGATTATACACCATACTTCGGTGCGACCGACTTAGCCATGCTGCCTGCCCGATTTCTGTCATTTACCGGATGTGAGGCTAGAAGCTATGCTTACTTTCCATTCATTTATAACACGATCACTTTGAATGCCACATTATCAGATCCGTAAATCATTAGTTGGTTTATACAAATATCCTGGATGTTATGCTAAGGGATAAATCCGTTGCAACCATATATATTTATACAGACCAACCCATTCGATCATTGGAAATACTTTGTCAGACATTCGTCCATTTACGTTCATTCTAGGACTGAACGAAAACGAAGGCACTATTCAGTACATCCATCTTAGTCCATTTTTATCTAAGATTTATACAACAGCCCTTGCACTTTACTCCGTCTTCAATATATTCAGCATATATGATTCGCAACGCTTATGCCAATACAGAGTGGTTCTTTGGATAATAATCCAACCGGTCTCTCCATATTAACAACGTTAAAATGGTCAAAACATTGATAGTCTGTGATTTAACTTTCAAAGAAAAACTCGTGTGCAAACAACGATATTATTTCCAGACGGAAATTATATCAACCAATTATCATTTAACATTTATCTCTTTAGTTCATTAATTTACTTATCTCCTGTTTCCCTATATTCTAAATTTCTTATTTTCTAATTTTAGAAAATATACTTTATTAACAATGGAAAACATTTCCATTTCCTTGTTTTCTATATTAGAAAACATTTCTGATTTCTTATTTGGAAAACATTTCCAAAGTTCCTTTATTGGATTTAAACTGATGTTTAAATAAACATCGCTATGCCAACTCAAACCATTTACTGAATTCACTTAACCATCATTCACTATCAAACCTTACCATTCCTTAGTTAAGAAGGAAGTCAATCAAGTTGGGGTATAATTACCTCTCAGACCTTAACTGAACAACGTTATAACTTTGAAATAGTAACAGTTTATCTTTTAAACCTTTAACAACTTCTTTACGTAACTCTCAGATTCAATTTACGAATCCACTTCTTTATTGAAACATTGATTATAACGATAACGTTATAATCCCTACCTTCGCAATATCTAACTTCAATAATAACCTTTATTCTTTAATTCGACTAATTAAACCTAGCCCTAATTTATTAGTGTATACTCCTGATTTAAAAACCGAAAAGTAAATATTACTTTCCCGAATTCGATATAATTGAATTCGACGTATAATTATCTTTTGAGTAATCTCTATTTGATTAACTCTTCTTCGAATAACCTATATTCGATTATCTCTCTTCGAATAACTTATATTCGAAATCTCTCTTTTTCGAATAAACTATATTCGATCTCTTTCTTTCGAATACGCTATATTCGAAAATCTCCTTTCGATTAAACTAATCGAAAATTCCTTTCGATTAAACTAACATCGATAACTCCTTTCGATTAAACTATAATCGATAACTCCTTTCGATTAAACTATAATCGATAACTCCTTTCCTTTAACTCTATTCGAATAAACTATATTCGACTAACTCTATTTAACTCCGTTTAACTCTATTAGAATAACTAATATTCGATAACTCTATTTAACTCCGTTCGATTAACTAATATTCGATAACTCTATTTACTCCATTCGAATAACTAATATTCGATAACTCTATTTAATTTCATTCGCTTGACTCTAGATCGCAGCGATCACAATGGTTACGCCTAATTCCCTCAAGAAACATCCGACCGCCGTAGGCTATTTACAGCCCTGCGAATTACGCTAGCAGTCGTGCTGAATGACAACTTATCCTGAACCACTATGTTTGACTAACTCTTTCTCAAATAACTACACTTGATTAACTCTAGTTCGTTTTAACTCTAATCGATTAACTCTAACTGATTAACTCTAACTGGTTAACTCTAACTGATTAACTCTAACTGATTAACTCTAACTGATTAACTCTAGCTGGTTAACTCTAACTGATTAACTCTAACTGATTAACTCTAACTGGTTAACTCTAACTGATTAACTCTAACTGGTTAACTCTAACTGATTAACTCTAACTGATTAACTCTAACTGGTTAACTCTAACTGGTTAACTCTAACTGGTTAACTCTATTCGTTTAACTCTATTCAACTATCTCGACTCGACCAACCTCTTTCGAATAACATATTCTATTAACTAACTTTCGAATACCATATTCGATTAACTAACTTCGAATACCATATTCGATTATCTAACTTCGAATACCATATTCGATTAACTCCTTTCGAATACCATATTCGATTAACTAACTTCGAATACCATATTCGATTAACTAACTTCGAATACCATATTCGATTAACTAACTTCGAATAGCAGATTCGATTTCTCCTTTTTGATAACTTTTATCCATTTACAAAGATTCCCTTTTAACAACATTTATTCATTTATAAAGATTCACTTTTTAGTAATGGTTCTTCACTTTATAAATGTTCTTTTACTAACATTTTCCTTTTTATAATGGTTTCCTTTTTATAACATCTTATTCTGTTATAAACCAATTTCCTTTTTATTAACTCTATTTAATTTCTAAATATTCCCTTTTCAATTTTATTTGTAAATGGTTCACAAATATTTCTTTTTTTCTATTTTATTCTATTTGCAAATGGTTTGCAAATATTTCCTTTTTAAATTTATTCTTAAAAATATTCTAACTCCTTAAATTCTCGGGAAAATTCGCCATAACCTCCTTTGTATCGGGAGCATCGGGAAAATCCCCAAACCCGCCACATAGGCCTTCCCATTCAAAAAGAAAATGGTTTGTAATTATTTCCTTTTTGAATATCTCCTATTTATAAATATTCCAATTTATAAACATTTCTTATTTATAAATATTCCACTTTATAAATATTCTATTTTCAATATCACTTTGAAAATCCCCTTATCAACATTTCGATATGTTATGGTATTCAATCATATCAAATCACGATGTTCAATATCATCCATACACATATAATCAACAACAGATTATATATCATATCATATATTGCAATATATGAACAGAACAGTAATATAAATATTGAGGAGTCCAGTTGGACCCCTCCAACTTGTTTCCCTGCATCACAGATGTTACACAGTATAATCAACATCCATTACAGTTCAGTACGAATTATTCTGATAAACAAAATCAATATATATATATATTTAACGGTTTATATATGTATATATATAATTTCAACTAACTGACTAGCAGTTCCATCAATCAACCAACACACAGCAATCAACAGATGATTAATAGTTCTAAGAATACATTATAAAAATATAACTGTTCAGAGTTGGTGAGTTTTACTCACATTTGACGTTCATCGTTAAAGAACGATAAACTGTTATTTGATTTGAATCAAACAATTTATTTCGCCATAAATTCAAACGAGCTCGAATCCACTTCCAGTCAGCTTCATTGTGAAGCTCTCGTCCATACGGTCCCAACGCAACTTACGGTTCGCGATTCTGATTTCATATGAATAAGTTATGGTATTAAAAAGTTAAATCACTATTTGAATTTAAACTTAGAATAGATGTTATATAAGTGGGACTCACTTTTTCTTTGTACCAGGCCCAACCACCCAACTAAGCCTGCGTGTACCTTCTTCTCTTCACAGTTCCTGGAATGAAAATCCCAGCCAATTCGAATCCTTCAACCCCCCAAATCTCCTCCCATGAACCACCGAATCCAATCACTACTCCACCGACGAACTCTCCATTTACCACTCTATCATCTCCTACCATTTTCCCCCAACTCGGTACCTTTTCGAAATTCGCGACTTCGAGGTCTTCTGGAAAACGAGGGCGCCAACATCGAACTTCATCCTCACCAAATCCTTCAAATCTTTGCATACACGTTCGATTTCAACACTGTCCATTTTATACCCTTCAGCTCGAACTCGGATCCTCCTGCTGCAGTGTATCGACGACAGCTCCTCTCCTCCATAGCAGCTCGCGCCCACCATTCTCATGACTACCGCAACTCTCATAATTTTAGTTTCTTCATTGTTTTGATTTTGATTTTCAACTCTCGTTTGCAAAAGGGAAATTAAGAAAAACTGGCGGCCGATTATTTCATTCTGGTGAATTAGGTTTTAACGTGTAGGTCTATTTATAATGGATTTTGTGGACAGGGAATATTCCCCAAAATATTCCCTTTCCATTTCATTTTGATCCATTTTAAATTCGTATGATTTCCATTTTTGACAAACAAATCTAATACGAGCATAAAAACACATTCCGGATCCAATGGGACAGGTTTCGTCGAATTCCGACACCGTTTGCGAAAGTCCTTTAGAAAATATCGATGAAAAACACCGAGCAATAATTCCTAACAATTTCAGAAAAAATCCTAAAAATATGAGGCCTTAGCGTTTCACTAGACCTCTTACTAAGATTTCGTATGAAACTTGTTTCGTTGAATTCTGAGTTCGTTTGACCAGTTAACCATTCGGTTTAGTTTGTTTTAAGTTAAAAACATAGCGTACCCCACTATGAAATATTCTGTTCACGTAGAGACAGTTATGGATAGAAACAAAAATACCATTTAAATGAGTGATGTGCTCTGGTCCCAAAAATGTAATAATACCGGTAGATGGACTCATATTGTGAAACCCCGAAATGTCTATACAGGGTGCCAAATACTCCAAACAAAAAGTTGCTTATTTAATTAAATAAAAATTACCATAAAATTCTAAAAATTAAATTATCGCTACTTCCCAAAAGAACCCTGTCTAAATTCAAAACCGATCTCTAGTTATATCGAATAAACTGATACGGTCGATAAACGATCCTATAGCGATTATTCCAAAATTGGGTTTGGACATATCTCAAAATCTACACGACGAAATCCAGATTTTTCTCTTCCACTAGAAAGATATACACCACCAGCTCCGTATGTTTCTTGTTTCACAGAAATCCAGTTTAAAACGAACCCTGTACATTCAGTTGAAGTTCAAATCGCCAAATAGCGAACTGCCGCGCCATTTCAAGTTCGTTTATAAATATATTATAAACTATACGTTCAACTGTCGTCGATTCAATATATTCATTATTATAATTCAACTCCAAACTGAATTATAGCTTATATAAGATCCAGTTCACATTGTATTGTGAATTCTACTATTTCCGACTATTCTGGAAATATATTATCCTATTATTTATATTAATTAAATATATATATTATTTAATTCCAGTTATTGATATCGTTATATCGATATTTAATAGTTAAATTAGTTAATTATTCTCCTGCCAAATTACGGGTCATTACAATCTTTCCCCCTTAAAATAATTTTGTCCTCGAAATTGCAAAGGTAGGGGATGACCCTATCTACTGGTTAGACTTATTTGTTCACTTATCAATTTCAGTTTCAACTGAACCAATTTAATTTCAATTAAATTATTAATTAATTCTTATTAACGAAAATTTTCAAAAATCCTGAAAATTTTATAACACCTTAACTTTTCTGTAACACCCCATGTCCATTAATGTCACTCACAAAAGGGAACGCATTAACTTCTATGCAGCATTTTAAGTGAATATAGAACAGAAAATCACAACAAGACAAATATGAAATAGTACTTGAAAATTTATAACTTTATTTATTGCAACGGAAGGTAAATATGTTTGTTTACATCACCAAAATCCAAAGACTAAAGTCAAGTACATAATATCCATCTTGACAAAATCAGAGTACATAATATAAAAAGCATAATCCCAAAAATAGCCATAAAAGAGATAGGTTGAGCTTTACTTCAGCAATGCAAATCCAGGTGCTCCCAAAGAGATCCAAATCAAGCTTCCCACCCTAAGAACCTTTGGGGGGGGGGGGAGGAAGAAAAGAGGTGGAAACAAAGGGGGTCAGACATAAAGTCTGGAAAGTCCGATAACTCCAACAATATAATTATCAAAGTAACTAGGATAAGACATAAGCTTGGTAAATAAGGAAATGACTGTGAATTAATGGCAAGACCAAGCAACCAAAAATAATAGGATGAGCAAAGATAACGTTAAAGGCGCTTCGTAATCATTATAGGGTAATTACTATACTCTACCGTACTGTACTGTACTAACACTAACTGCACCCATACTAGTCACTCTAGAAACTTTATCCCTCTTGACTAAATAGAATGATGATAGCTTCGTGTACTACTAGATGTACCCATGATCCCCACTAGATCTAGATGTACCCCTTCAATGGTAATTCCATGTACTCCTAGCTGACGTCATAGGTGCCGCCTGCTCCTATCTCCACTAGGTGTACCCCTTTAATGATTAATTAATAATGGTAGCTTCGTGTACCCCTAGCTGACTACATAGGTGCCGTCTGCTACTATCTCCACTAGATGTACCTACTACCCTGCCCCATTCGATCGGCTCCCTAACTCGTAGATACCCGTGCTGGTCCCACAGTGGGGTGTATCACTCCCCTAAAGTGGCAACCCAATAAAACTTAAGGATGCACGGCTTATACCTACACGATGCAACAACGTTTACCAACCAGCCCGGGCCCATGCACGCACATGACCCCGTTGGACTTGCGTTGCCACCGCTAACCATTTTGGCCTCTAACAATCAGGCCCAGTAGGTGTGTCCAGTCCCCGACTTGGGTCGAGCTCACAAAGATACTTAATGGGCTACTAGACTGAAAAGAGCCCCCACCAAGCTTCCCACCTAGGCTTGGTCCCCTCTAATACATCCCACTTAACCCCATGTCCACTTACATGTATAAATTTGGTTAAGTGTTTTCTAATTTAACCTAGTCTCAGCCTTTTGTTTAATTAACAGGTTGTATTGGTTAAGTCTGTGGGCCTATATACACAAATATTACCCACCTACCCAAGATTTACTTAACACTCTCACTGGTTCAGACATATTAATTTACGGTTCAGTTTGTGGGCCTATATGTACTAATATTACCCACCTACCCAAGATTTACTTAACCCACTCATTCCGTATAACCCAGTTTACTTAACCCCCAACTTAAACTTAAGTTCTTACAATCCCTAGGGATCTGATTTGGTTAAGTAGTCCATTTCATTTACCATGTCCATTTTTAATTAATTAATCAATTAATTAAAACCTTTCCCTTCATAGGTGTCAATACCTATTTTATCCAATAATTTGAATTACATGTCATAATTGTTTATATTCAAATTACTCCATTTTTCTAATTGTATTTCTCATGACATCCTCATGTCACCCACATGTCACCCACTAGATTCCTCATGCCACCCAAGGCACCAACTTCACTCCCTCATGTCCCACTACATATTTACTTTGGTTAAGAGTTTCTTAATTTATTACTATCGTTACCCCTGTAGGACCTATCACATTAGACTGACATTTGTGGCTGCTGGATTTGTCGGGCGGGTCCGGGCAGTCTTACACCACAAACGAGCCTAACCTCGTGTCCATACAATTGTTACACATTTAGCTTGGGCCTTTGACCTCACACATTGGGCTACCATTTGTGGCTGCTGGATTTGCCGGGCGGGTCCGGGCAGTCTTACACCACAAATGAGTCCAACCTCGTGTCTTAGGCAATTAATTATACATAATTAATTTCCCCCAATATTTGAATTACTTTCCCTATTCAAATTACAAATCATTTCCATATTTATTTATGTATAAATATGTCACCTTAATTATGTCTACTATTTATGGTACATAAATTGTACCAATTTACATCTCAAATTAATTTCATGCCTTTTTAGGCATTTGTGCCAATTCCTAATATTTAATATCCCTATTCAAATTCAAATTAATATATGTCCATAATTAAACTATGTCCATTACTACACATTAATTTTCCAATTAATGCCTTCATTAAATTTTTCGCCTTTTAAGGCAATTCACCTTAATTAATATCTCAAATTCGTTATATGCCTCATTTACATGCCAATTCACATTTGTTAACATAATCAATATTTTCATCCCATATTTGGATTAATTATTCATAATCAAATATGTTAATAAAATTCCAATTATCTTTATGACCATAACTCACATTAATTATGTCCATATATCACTTTGCTAATTAATAACTCAATTTACAGATATGCCTCTTTTAAGGCTATTACATGCCAATTCACATTTATTAACATAATCAATATTTTTCCCATAACCCCCGCGGCGTCCGTTCGCATAGAATATATGATAGACTAAGAAATAGTCTAACACATGAAAAAGGGAAAAACACCACACATTCACATAACATACAAAATAGGCCTAACTTGCATATGAGAATTTACCACATAACTTGCATAAAATCATAGATCTAAACATAGGCCTAAAAGGTATGAACCTGCATGTTATGAATAAGATTTTCATCACAAAATTTACATAGGCAATAACCACAAACTTTCATAACATGATTCATATTCCAAACTCATATTTTTATATAAACTTGCATATGTGATTTATGCAACATAAGAATGGTGTAAATTTACCTCTAAACATATAAACTAGCATGTAAAGATTTAGCATATAACTCATACATGTCATAGCCTAACTTTTAATCTAAAATAGATGTCATAATCTTTACTAACTTGCATGTGATTTATGTCTAAATCAACATCTAAACTTGCATACATACATATGATCTATCATATGAATCCACATAACCAAACTAGCATTTAAACAATATGATGATTTGATTATACATAAGCCAATCATAGAATTACAACATAGATCATAACTTTACAACATGTATGATAACATCACAATTTAACAACATAATCATATCATACGGTCAATAATTCACATCATATCCATATAATCCACAATTATATCTAATCTTACTTAATTTAATAATTATCTTGATTAGAGAAATCGAACTTGCCTTTCGTGGTTAAAGGATTATGAACAATTGATCAAACTTGATGCAGAATTGTTGTAGCGACGTTAGTTGATTCGTTGTTGAAGCTCTAAGCTCGAATTAGGTTGAATTGATTAGCTATCTTCCTCTTTAGTTGGCGGCGGCTACACTGAGTTCCATGGCGACGGCATAACGGCTTTAGTTTCAATTTTAATTAGGTTTAGGGTTAGCATTAGGATGTATTTATAGGTGTAGGAAGTTATTTAGGACCATTAGATTAACCCTGAACCATGAGAACCAACCAAATGCAAAATCTGCATTTGAGCGAATCGGCCCACGGGTTGACAGCCAAACACCCTGGATTAACCCCTAGTCGACCCAGCAGGGCTTGGGTCGACCTCAAAAATGGGCCGGTTCGGTCATTCCCCCCTCCCAATTCGCTGTTTTGAACTTTTTCGCATAATTATTTATTTAATTTTTAATTTATATATATATATCAATATATATATATATATATATATATTTCTCTACGCAACCCATTTCACTTAATTCTTTTCTAAAAATTAAGTATACTTTAATTTGTGAATTTTAATGTTATAAAATTACGGGGTGTTACATTCTCCCCTCCTTAAAGGATTTCGTCCCTGAAATCTCCAAGTCAAGAAGAATGTATATCCTACCATCTAATCGTCCATCTACTCAACCATCAAACACCGACATCCATTATCCTTAAAAGACTTCTAATGCTTTAATGTTTATATGCACAGTGTGTGTATATGTCCATATCTAATGCAAAATTAGGCGGTCTACTGATTCAGTCGACCTCCTTAGTGCAATTCATGATAGTGCCATGCGTCCAATATGTATGCAAAAGATTCCTAATGATACATATTAATTCTATATGCGTGCACAACCATCCACCCGAATGCAGCAACCATATGATAATACAACCATTATACATCCATTTTACTAAATACATCCATATATATGCAATATGTAATATGAAGTGACTAAGCCGATCTGGTGCCTAATAGTGTGTGTATATGCATCCATGAGCAACCACTAGCGAACACTTGCATCCACTTTGCATCCATCATACATAACATGTCTCAAACACATGTTTCAACCATAGGATTTCCCTAACTGAAGGTCAAAGATACTAGCGAGAGGACATACTAAAGATAAGATAAGCACAAGCTAAGCGATAAAGGAGAAATTAAAAGACATACCCTCAAAAAGAAAAGGGTACAATGAACGCATCTTCTCTTCCGTCTCCCAAGTAGCTTTACTCTCATCGTCTCCCCATTGTACTTTGACTAGTCTGACCTCTCGATTTCTCAACTTCTTGATCTCCGTCCCAAGAATGCATGTAGGAGCTCGTCGAATCGTCGCATCACGCTCTATTTCCACCTCTCTAAGCAAGCTCGGCTCCATTACCTCCGCGGTCTCGTGTAAGCACTTCCTCAAATGTGATACATGGAATACGTCGTGTACACCACTAAGTCTCTCGGGCAACTCCTCTTATCTGCATAAGATTTCTGCCTATCTTGCGTTGCCTTCATCCTTCTTCGAATCAAATCAATCTTCTCCGAAATCTCTCTAATCATATCGGGCCCAAGTAAGATCTTATCCGTAGATTCCCACCAACGTGTAGGTGAACGACAAGTTCGTCCATAAAGAGCTTCAAAAGGTGCCATGCCAATGCTAGACTGAAAGCTATTATTATATGCGAACTCCACCAATGGAAGATGCTCTTCCCATGTACCCCCAAAGTCTAGGATACATAGCCTCAAAAGGTCCTCTAGAATACGATTCACCCTCTCGGTTTGGTCATCCGTCTGAGGATGATATGCGGTGCTCAAACATAACTGAGTCCCTACCGCTTCTTGTAAGCTCCTCCAAAATTCGCTAGTGAAGATAGGATCGCGGTCGCTTACTATGCTAGAAGGAACACCATGCAAACGAACTATCTCTCAGACGTATACAGAAGCTAACCATGGAGCAGTCCTCTTACTCTTCACGGGAATAAAATGGGCGCTCTTAGTAAGTCTATCTACTATAACCCAAATCCCCGTATTACCCTTCCTCGATCTTGGTAATCCATCAACAAAATCTATCGAGATACTATCCATGTGAACTCATCGCAACTATCCATCTCCCACGCAAGCCGTCCTATTAGAACTCGATATCCCCCAAGCACGAGCCCCAAAGGCCTAAACCAATATCAGACAAGCACCCAAGGAATACCTCCTCCGATTTCAGACAGTATACGTGAGATGATACTAGCAAAACAAATAATTGGGCACTTAACCGACTCTGGCTGTCCTCGCCGGTCTTGCTTCAAAACCATCACTAATCACCTAACTGACTTTGCATTATCCCCTAGGCACACACGAATACCTCGTGCCTCTAGGTAAACCCCGCACTTCATCGAAGACGTCACTATACCCACGGACCACATGAAAAGATTCCAAATCACCATTGGATACGTCAAGAGATTCGAGACAGCTAAACGTCACTGAACCCCTAGGGTCACAAGAAATATGAGGGTCTTTCCATAATGAATCAATAGTCTAACTACCTTCCTTTTACTATCTAGGATGGCACCCCGCCTGGGTAGCCAATCTACCCCTAGAATCAAACTATAGCCCGTGAAACCAAGGACGAAGGCGTTGCATTCAAATCCAACGTCCAAGATAGACACTCTCAAATCCCGACAAACCATTGAAGGATGAGCCGAACCACAAAAAGATTTGAGACTAGGATGGGATTCTTAACTAGACTAGTATTTAGGTGCAGCGTTTTCAACTAACGAAGCAGATACTAACGAGTATGAAGCGCCAGAATCAAACAAAGTTCGAACAGGATGATAAAGGAAACCAAATTTCTACCTGGACGGTCCTACCCCTATCAGGTATACTAGTCATCAGGGAATATAACTACCCTCCAGAAGATCCTGTACTTTGCCCTTGCCTCTTTGGACAATCCTAATAAGGTGTCCTATTTCTCCAAAAGGATAACTACTAGCCTTCTTGTTCACATTCCCTATTCGTGACCTTCCACCAAGATGAGGTTTCGTCCTTCATTAACCAACAGCTATTTGAACCTTCCTCCCATCATCTACCTTAAAGGTATCAACAAGCCCTCCACTTCCTTGAAGTGGTTTTTCGTCCTTCATATGGAAGTCCCTATTTATCTTAGAAAAAGCATCTACACGCGAAGGGGAAATCCAAAAAAGAGAAAGAGGAAAAGATTCAAAACGGAGAGTCGAAGGAAGGATATATGACTCTTGGGGATTATGTTTTTTAAAACAAACATTTCTTTCAAAAATACTCTTCTACAAACATATTTTTGAAAGTATTCTTTATAAAAATGCTTTTGAAAAATAGTTTCTCAAAATATCTTATCTGTTCTGGTAACCTTCAGCTCTGATACCACGTGTAACACCCCATGTTCATTAATGTCACTCACAAAAGGGAATGCATTAACTTCTATGCAGCGTTTTAAGTGAATATAGAATAGAAAATCACAACAAGACAGATATGAAATAGTACTTGAAAATTTAAAACTTTATTTATTGCAACGGAAGGTAAATATGTTTGGTTACATCACCAAAACCCAAAGACTAAAGTCAAGCACATAATATCCATCTTGACAAAATCAGAGTACATAATATAAAAAGCATAATCCCATAAATAGCCATAAAAGAGATAGGTTGAGCTTTACTTCAGCAATCCAAATCCAGGTGCTCCCAAAGAGATCCAAATCAAGCTTCCCACCCTAAGAACCTGGGGGGGGGGAGGAAGAAAAGAGGTGGAAACAAAGGGGGTCAGACATAAAGTCTAGCAAGTCCGATAACTCCAACAATATAATTATCAAAGTAACTAGGATAAGACATAAGCTTGGTAAATAAGGAAATGACTGTGAATTAATGGCAATACCAAGCAACCAAAAATAATAGGATGAGCAAAGATAACGTTAAAGGCGCTTCCTAATCAATATAGGGTAATTACTATACTCTACCGTACTGTACTAACACTAACTGCACCCATACTAGTCACTCTAGAAACATGATCCCTCTTGACTAAATAGAATGATGATAGCTTCGTGTACTACTAGATATACCCACTATCCCCACAAGATGTACCCCTTCAATGGTAATTCCATGTACTCCTAGATGACGTCATAGGTGTCGCCTGCTCCGATCTCCACTAGGTGTACCCCTTTAATGATTAATTAATAATGGTAGCTTCGTGTACCCCTAGCTGACTACATAGGTGTCGTCCGCTCCTATCTCCACTAGATGTACCCACTACCATGCCCCATTCGATCGGCTCCCTAACTCGTAGATACCCGTGCTGGTCCCACAGTGGGGTGTATCACTCCCCTAAAGTGGCAACCCAATACAACTTAAGGATGCACGACTTATACCTACACGATGCAACAACGTCTTACCTACCAGCCCGGGCCCACGCGCACACATGATCCTGTTGGACTTGCGTTGCCACCGCTAACCCATTTTGGCCTCTAACAATCAGGCCCAGTAGGCGTGTCCCGTCCTCGACTTGGGTCGAGCTCACAAAGATACTTAATGGGCTACTGGACTGAAAAGGGCCCCCACCAAGCTTCCCACCTAGGCTTGGTCCCCTCTAATACATCCCACTTCATCCCATGTCCACTTACATGTATAAATTTGGTTAAGTGTTTTCTAATTTAACCTAGTCTCACCCTTTTGTTTAATTAACAGGTTGTATTGGTTAAGTCTGCGGGCCTATATACACAAATATTACCCACCTACCCAAGATTTACTTAACCCTCTCACTGGTTCAGACATATTAATTTACAGTTAAGTTTGTGGGCCTATATGTACTAATATTACCCACCTACCCAAGATTTAATTAACCCACTCATTCCGTATAACCCAGTTTACTTAACCCCCAACTTAAACTTAAGTTCTTACAATCCCTAGGGATCAGATTGGGTTAAGTAGTCTATTTCATTTACCATGTCCATTTTTAATTAATTAATCAATTAATTAAAACATTTACCTTCATAGGTGTCAATACCTATTTTATCCAATAATTTGAATTACATGTCATAATTGTTTATATTCAAATTACTCCATTTTCTAATCGTATTTCTCATGACATCCTCATGTCACCCACATGTCACCCACTAGATTCCTCATTGTGAAAACCCGTAACTTCCCCGTAAAGGAAAGCGTCGGATAGTTCGAGAACAAGCCACAACATAACTCATACAGAAGAACATTTCACTGTATATTACAACAATGCATCAGATTACAAGAATATACAGAGTATAAATGAATATTACACAGAAATATCAGAGATTTAAATTACATTTAAATACATCGCAGCGGAAAATAATACAATACACAACTAGAAGAGATATACTGATACAAAGCTTTCCGGATATCATTCCAGCTGTAAACCAGGATCCTGTGAATATAAATCTGCAAAACCAAAACTACTAGCTGCCCGTGTCAAAATAAGGGCACCCAGAGTTTAGGTTAAAACAATAAACTCCAGGTCAGTCATGTGACTGGTGTGAGAACTAAAACAGTTAATCTTTATTTTTAAAGTTAGGTAAATCAAAGGACCACGCCGTATAACACGGAACGGGTTTCCTCCCAAGAATACCAGTGCATAAAACAAACAGCGCAATGCTAAATAAAGAAAAATGAAGCTGTTATAAGACCCAGGTCCTATCACACAATGCAACGCAAGCCGGGGGATAGGGTTTTCCCTTATAACAGCCAAAGAATGCTTGATACGTTTTAAAACAAATCATTTGATACTATTATAAGTGCATAGTGTATAAAACAACTTCAAATCATAAGTATCAATCATAGGCGGCATGGGTACCATATATCATGTCGCCTTACTAGGCTCTACAAATAAAACCGCAAATGTCACGTATTTGGAAATTGGGTTTCCGTCTATGAACCGAGGCAAAAGATAGTCCTCTACCGATTCGAGACGCTCTAGCCCGTGTCTCAGGACCCAGATACAGGTGGGCCCTTGGATCGTCAGGGCCGGTCCACCGATGTGGATTAAAATGCCTGAACACTGCGTTTCCCCACCCTTTGGGGTGTCAATGAGCCAACAAATGACTCCATCGGTTCGAGAACGACCGATATATCCGAGGCGCCTCGCAACAGCAACAACCACATAAGTCAAACTCGTCAGGGCGTGTAAAACCACTGACGCCACTTTTTAACTAGAAGGAAACGCATGCACTCCCTGAGGTCCTCTCCCGTTTTTGGTTCATACCGGGTGTGAAACTCGCGAAGTAAACGTTACACAAAGTTATGCCACAAAGGCCGTGCTTTGATCATCACCACAAGACTTTGCTTTTCAACAGAAGCCTCGATCAATTGCCACTTAGGCATGCCACACAGGCAATTCACTCCATGCGTTTGATATCCATCAATATATAACCCCTGAGCTCGTACGTCTCAGAGAAGGGCGTTAAGCAAGAGAATAAATTCTCCGCTGCCAAACAGATATATATTTAATAGAAATCAATCACACAGACTAAAATCCAATGTCAGACACACAGTCCATTTACAAGTCCGTTCTGGGGCTGAACGAAACCGGAGGCACCTAGTACCCCGCATATCCATCGATCTCCAAGTACGTCTGGACGATCACTAACTGTTTCCATCTTCTTGGGTGTACAGCCCAATCAAGATCATCAGTAATCACCCAAACGACGTGAAGACTTCCGGTCTTCGACCACCGTCTTCATCTTCGACTTATCGTCGTATCAGTTATTCAGAATGGGATAAACCCGGTCTTTCCGAATAACTCGCGTATATTTTATAAAAGTGCTACACAAACACAACATACGCCTCATTCCAATTCATCAGTCACTAACCGCAAATTAATCAAGAGAATAATTCCCCAAATATTAACCCCGAAGGCCGAAACCAACATCAGATCAATATCCAGAAAACCATTCTGCTTGGCTAACCGACAGTTAGTTTCTAAATTTCACATTCATAGGGAAAGATTCCCATTAATTTTATCAAAGATAAATTCCTTGAATTTATTCTTTAATCTACTTTTGAATATCAATTCAAATTAGTCGGGATTAACGAACCTTACCGAAGTAATCATTTGTTTTAATTTCCCAATCCCAACCTATTCATCCCATGAAGTAAAACTGGTAGTACTTCATATCTAACACCACGGTGTTATCGGTAAATTCAATTACCATTTCACGTTCAAATCTAATTAAAGATTTAACTATCGCCTGGAGCAAAACTGGTGATACTCCATTCTCGATCATCTCAATCTAATTAAAGATTCATTAAAACTCCACTTAGTTTTAATCGTTAACTGGGTTAAAGAATCCGTGTCATTTAAAACACGGTTCACGATAAACCCAAAGTCACATCCCATTAATTATCGGGTTAAAGAACGAGTGTTATTTAAAACACTGTTCACGATAAACCCAAAAATCAATATCAATTCAATTCCAATTAAATATTATTTAATTGGTACACTTCATTAAATCTAAATAAAAAGATTTAATCTTTTCTCAACTGGGTTCAAGAACAGTGTTAGTGAAGACACCATTCACGACAAACCCAAATCACATTTGATATTCAATATAAGGCTCTGAATAGAAAATATATCGGCTTATATTCAATATCAAATTCTACGATTAACAAATGTCGCATTGGAAATAACGATATAAATATATATCTTTCAAATTTCCATAACAACATCTGTATAATCACGAATTCCAACATCGAAATATTCCGAAGACAATTTCGATTCAAATCCACTCCAATGCAATCATTGGAACTTCTGGTTATTTTTAAAACCCTTTTCAAATTCAATTTATTTATTTAAAAATAAATAGAATTATATTTCTAGTTCAAAACTAGTTCATTTCGATAAAAATCTATTTTTATCCTTTCAAATATGGAGTTTTTCATCCCAATTCTTTCTAAATCATTTTCTATGATTTTACACAAATTATTACTATTTTTAATAATTTTATCAAGGCTTGTACAGTCGATTTCCAATAACGGCCATCGAACTGCACTTACAACGACCTTTTTCAAATTTGATTTGGACATAATTCCAAATCCAACCGTTAGATTTCAAATTTCTAATATTCGTTAGAAAGCTCTTTTCGATACGAACCCAACGGTTCCGGTTTAGGAGAATCCGACGGTCGGATCTCCCGTAATGTCCGTTTGAAATCAATGGTCGAAATTCGCGAACTGCCGCGGCGTGGCGCGTTCTATTCAGGCCATTATATTATATATATAATATATATAATATATATTTCGTCGATTTCTTATTTAAAATGAATTATATAAATAGTTTTAAATTCGTTTCAAAAGAAATTTCAACTTCCATTTCAATTCGAATCAAAATTGAATTCTTCTTTATAAATTCGTTTTAAAATTCATTTCTATTCAATTCAAATTTCAATTCAATTTGAATTCATTTCAATTCGCTTTCAATTCAATATTGAATTCGTTTTCAATTCAATTCATTTCGAAATCGTTTCAATTCAATTCATTTCGAAATCGTTATATATTCAATTCATTTCGAAATCGTTTTCAATTCAATTCATTTCGAAATCGTTTTCAATTCAATTCATTTCGAAATCATTTTCAATTCAATTCATTTCGAAATCGTTTTCAATTCAATTCATTTCGAAATCGTTTTCAATTCAATTCATTTCGAAATCGTTTTCAATTCAATTCATTTCGAAATCGTTTTCAATTCAATTCATTTCGAAATCGTTTTCAATTCAATTCATTTCGAAATCGTTTTCAATTCAATTCATTTCGAAATCGATTTCAATTCAATTCATTTCGAAATCGTTTTCAATTCAATTCATTTCGAAATCGTTTTCAATTCAATTCATTTCGAAATCGTTTTCAATTCAATTCATTTCGAAATCGTTTTCAATTCAATTCATTTCGAAATCGTTTTCAATTCAATTCATTTCGAAATCGTTTTCAATTCAATTCATTTCGAAATCGTTTTCAATTTCAAAATTACTTTTTAATATTCATTTTAAAATGAATAAAATCGATATAAATATCGTTCACGTCAAAATGGCGTCAATCTAATCAACACGGCTTCATATATTGATATTTTCAAATATTCTATTTCAAATATTTCCTATTATTAAAATATTTCGTTCAACACATGACCAATCTCAATGGATGAGTACTGTCAACACATGAACCTTTATTTTATATTGATAAAGATGTAAATTTTATTACTAAAATATTTCGTTCAACACATGACCAATCTCAATGGATGAGTACTGTCAACACATGAACTCTTATTTTATATTATTCTTTATTTTCTAAATTGGAATGAGGCCCAATCAATCACCATATAATATTAATTATATGGATTTTCATACATCACACGTATATAATAGCATGGAAAAATAATCAACCATCAACCAAAGTGCACTACACTGTATAAGCATCAAATATAGATATCTAACGCTTATAACAGTCTGTCAATCAATCGATCGACATATTTAATCAATCAGGATGAGTGAACTTCAAATTTCATCCCAACACCCGTGTGGGGTTTCAAACAATCAAACACATATTTTATTCGTGCAGTTGGGCGATGTGTAAAATTTATCGACCCAATCAATGTCCTTCAAATAGGTGTACATATACAAACCGTCCAGTTTGTAAATGAATATTTATTCACATTCACTATATTCATATTCACGTTAAAAATTATATATTTAATCGATAAAACATTTTGTTTTAACATATGAATTTCTATTCAGTTCATTCTTTAAATAAAATGATATTTTTATTTTTCTAACATATTTTAGAAAATTTCGGCGGCATAATGGCACGATACTAGAAACGGGACGAGGCCTAGCCTTATCCCCGGTCTAGTGAAGGCCCACACCATTCACACATCAATCAAATCAATTTCATTTCACCAAACAATTCAATTCAAACCAAAGCATCTAACTAATTTATGCAACCAAACAAACAAGTCCATGGTCTGTGGACGATTGTGTCGGGTGCTACTAAGCACCGTCTGCATCCTAGTATATATATATAACTAGAAAACTAAATTAAAGAGTGAGAAATTCTCACCGAAAGCTATCCAAACATCTTGACTCTTCTTTGATATAACCTTCTTCGTTCTCGCCTTTTTGTTACCTTCGTCGCCCGCTTTCACTACCTATGTAAAAATCGAATTTTTACTTCGCTATTCAATATATAAAAATCATATTTTTATTTCGATGTTCAATATATAAAAATCATATTTTTAATTCGAAGTTCAACATATAAAAATCATATTTTTATTTCGAAGTTCAACATATAAAAATCATATTTTTATTTCGAAGTTCACATATAAAAATCATATTTTTATTTCGAAGTTCACATATAAAAATCATATTTTTATTTCGAAGTTCAATATATAAAAAACATATTTTTATTTCGAAGTTCAATATATAAAAATCATATTTTTAATTCGAAGTTCAATATATAAAAATCATATTTTTAATTCGAAGTTCAATATATAAAAATCATATTTTTAATTCAAAGTTCAATATATAAAAATCATATTTTTAATTCGAAGTTCAATATATAAAAATCATATTTTTAATTCGAAGTTCAATATATAAAAATCATATTTTTAATTCGAAGTTCAATATATAAAAATCATATTTTTATCTCAAAGTTCAATATATAAAAATCACATTTTTAACTCGCTACCTAACAAAAATCATATTTTTACATCTTCTATAAAGTAAAGACTATATTTTTAATACCTTAAAAAAAATATAAAAGTCATGTTTTTATTACTTTAAAAATATAAAAATCCTATTTTTATTCTCGCTAACTTCATATAAATTAAACCCGAATCTTTATAACTCGTTATACATGATAAAAATTATAACCTCATTGCCCTGAAAATTCATATTTTTATTTAAATATAAATCTATACTTTTCATAATAAAAAAATCAAATCTTTTACTATGTTAAAACTGATTTAAATTAAACGTATAAACTGATTTAAATATATAAACTAAAAAAAAAGACTCACCGTTCGAAGGGGAGGGAGGTCTTCTGCGTCGCTGAAGGAAGGGGTGCTGCGTCGCGGTCGGGTCAGTGGCCATTGGGGCGCCAGAGTCTGGACATCGCCTAGAGGGCGGTTGCAGTCAGGGGGGCGGGGGTTTCGATTTGTGGTGGCGTTCAGGGGAATTGGGGGTTGCATCGGCGAGGGCTTGCTTGGGAGGGGGGGGGGGGCTGCGATCTCCAATCGGATGTGGAGGGAGGAGCGGCCATCGCGGTTGGCGATCCATCGGTGGGGGCGATATGGTGGCGGCGGCGGTTAATCCCCCGTCGCCCCTTTGTCGTTCCCTCTTTTTTTTTCTTTTTCTTTTTAATTCAGAATCGAATGAAGAAATTGGGGGGGGGGGCCAGAGCGGGTTAACGGGGAAGAAAAGGGTTTTTTTTATTTTTTTATTATTTAATTTTCCACAAAAGCAACTTTTATTTTCGACTTCAAAACGAGGCCCACCGCCTGTCGTCCATAGCGTTTTACCCCCATTCCGAACACAATGGGATATGTATCGCAAGTTGATTCGATTGCTTCGACCAGTTTCTGTTGAATTTACATTTAAATTGCTATATTGAATTTTAAACGTACATTTCAAATTACCGGGGTCACATACTAACTAGAAAAATTCCAGAAAAATATTTTCTAGCTTCGTATTGACGATACGGTCCTAACAAAACTAGTTTCGTCGAATTCCGAGGCCGTTAGAAAAATGGCCAATTTCCAGTCGATTAAAATCAACTGAAACTGGTCAAACGCGTTTTCCTTTGCCACGCTCACATATTGACTCGAAAAATTATGAAATTTGAAACCTAAAAATAACTTGACATCATGGACCCAACAAAACTGGTTTCGTCGAAATCCGAGGTCGTTTGCAAAATGTCCATTTTTAAGGGCCTGAATTCCATAGCGACTATTCAGAATTTTCAACTGGACATATCTTTTGATTCCCGCTATGAAAATTTGATTATTCGGATTCGTTGGAAAGATATTATCAATTAGATCCCCTTATTTTTGGTTTCACTAAAATCCGGATTGTTTTGCACCCGGTACATTCAATTGAAGTTTGAAATCGAATTATCGAACTACCGCGCCATTTTCAATTCTATTTATAATTATATATAATTATTTATATTCTAACGACGACGCGTATAAATATATACGTTCGAATTATATTCTAAATAAATTTCTCGTCGATATTATTTAAAATAATTCATTTTAAATAATTAAAATTCGCTAAAATTGTCAAAATAAAAATTTCAAACTGGCTCAGATTTTCCGGGTTATTACACTCATGCCACCCAAGGCACCCATTTAACCCCCTCATGTCCCACTACATATTTACTTTGGTTAAGTGTTTCTTAATTTATTACTATCGTAACCCCTGTAGGACCTCTCACATTAGACTGACATTTGTGGCTGCTGGATTTGCCGGGCGGGTCCGGGCAGTCTTACACCACACACGAGCCTAACCTCGTGTCCATACAATTGTTACGCATTTAGTTTGGGCCTTTGACCTCTCACATTGGGCTACCATTTGTGGCTGCTGGATTTGTCGGGCGGGTCCGGGCAGTCTTACACCACAAATGAGTCCAACCTCGTGTCTTAGGCAATTAATTATACATAATTAATTTCCCCCAATATTTGAATTACTTTCCCTATTCAAATTACAAATCATTTCCATATTTATTTATGTATAAATATGTCACCTTAATTATGTCCACTATTTATGGTACATAAATTGTACCAATTTACATCTCAAATTAATTTCATGCCTTTTTAGGCATTTGTGCCAATTCCCAATATTTAATATCCCTATTCAAATTAAAATTAATCTATGTCCATAATTAAACTATATCCATTACTACACATTAATTTTCCAATTAATGCCTTCATTAAATTTTTCGCCTTTTAAGGCAATTCACCTTAATTAATATCTCAAATTCGTTATATGCCTCATTTACATGCCAATTCACATTTGTTAACATAATCAATATTTTCATCCCATATTTGGATTAATTATTACTAATCAAATATGTTAATAAAATTCCAATTATCTTTATGACCATAATTCACATTAATTATGTCCATATATCACTTTGTCAATTAATAACTCAATTTACAGATATGCCTCTTTTAAGGCTATTACATGCCAATTCACATTTATTAACATAATCAATATTTTTCCCATAAGCCCGCGGCGTCCGTTCGCATAGAATATATGATAGACTAAGAAATAGTCTAACACATGAAAAAGGAAAAAACACCACATATTCACATAACATACAAAATATGCCTAACTTGCATATGAGAATTTACCACATAACTTGCATAAAATCATAGATCTAAACATAGGCCTAAAAGGTATGAACCTGCATGTTATGAATAAGATTTTCATCACAAAATTTACATAGGCAATAACCACAAACTTGCATAACATGATTCATATTCCAAACTCATATTTTTATATAAACTTGCATATGTGATTTATGCAACATAACAATGGTGTAAATTTACCTCTAAACATATAAACTAGCATGTAAAGATTTAGCATATAACTAATACATGTCATAGCCTAACTTTTGATCTAAAATAGATGTCATAATCTTTACTAACTTGCATGTGATTTATGTCTAAATCAACATCTAAACATGCATACACACATATGATCTATCATATGAATCCACATAACCAAACTAGCATTTAAACAACATGATGATTTGATTATACATAAGCCAATCATAGAATTACAACATAGTCCATAACTTTACAACATGTATGATAACATCACAATTTACCAAACATAATCATATCATACGGTCAATAATTCACATCATATCCATATAATCCACAATTATATCCAATCTTACTTAATTTAATAATTATCTTGATTAGAGAAATCGAACTTGCCTTTCGTGGTTAAAGGATTATTAACAATTGATCAAACTTGATGCAGAATTGTTGTAGCGACGTTGGTTGATTTGTTGTTGAAGCTCTAAGCTTGAATTAGGTGGAATTGATTAGCTATCTTCCTCTTTAGTTGGTGGCGGCTACACTGAGTTCCATGGCGACGGCATAACGGCTTTAGTTTCAATTTTAATTAGGTTTAGGGTTAGCATTAGGATGTATTTATAGGTGTAGGAAGTTATTTAGGACCATTAGATTATCCCTGAACCATGAGAAACAACAAAATGCAAAATCTGCATTTGAGCGAATCGGCCTACGGGTTGACAGCCAAACACCCTGGATTAACCCTTAGCCGACCCAGCGGGGCTTGGGTCGACCTCAAAAATGGGTCGGTTCGGTCATTCCCCCCTCCCAATTCGCTGTTTTGAACTTTTTCGCATATTTATTTATTTAATTTTTAATTTTTATATATATATCAATATATATATATTTCTCTGCGCAACCCATTTCACTTAATTATTTTCTAAAAATTAAGTATACTTTAATTTGGTAATTTTAATGTTATAAAATTACGGGATGTTACATTTTCGAAAAATTTCGCCAGCGCTTCCTTTGTACTGGTCAATCGGTCAAACTCCAACTCGCCTCTTTGGGCCATCTCCAACCCAAAAGAAAATCAACAGCCAAACGGCTTGCCAATTCGGCTCATAAATCCCAAACTCATATCAAATATAAACTGGTACCTTTTTGTCGGGCATATCAACTCTATCACTTCCATACGCTATCAACTCAGCATATACCAGTGTTATCTAAATCAAATTCCAATCAGTTCATATCCTCAAATCGAATTTCACTCGAACCCCAATATCAAATTCCAAATTATTTACTTATCAATTTGGTTCCATTCTGGATTATCTCTAATCCAATTCAATTCCATTTAACTCAATTCAAGTAAAATTTCAATTTATTTTTACCATCTCATTTTATTTAACTTCATTAGTTAAATTTTAATTCCAAAACTTAAATTCCTGGGTTTCTTTCAAATCAATTTGAAATCATAATGCCAATTCAAAACCTTTGAATTTATAAACAACTTATTTTCTTATAACAATTCAAAAACAAAACCTTTGGTAGCAATCCGTCACTTAGAACTCGAAAATGAACACTGATGATGTCGCGATTCATTATTAGAATCTATTTTCCAGCTATCGAAGTGAGTTCAATACTATATCACTTTCAGTTTGAAAAACGTTTTCAAAATCTCCCTAGAACTTAAAATTTTCTTATTTTAATTCCAAATCTGATTTAAATTCAGATTTACTTCATCTTATTTCATATATTTCCCTTATGTGAATTCTGATTAGTTATTTATAATCATTTTACCTTTTATAATCTTATTTGATTATAATAACAACCAACACAACCAATATACTATATCAAAACATACTGTAACACCCCGTATTTCAGTTAATGCTAAAATTCACTAATTGCAGAATAAATAATCTCAGATATGAGAATTGGGGGAAACGAGCTGCGTCATTGTGTTCGTCTCGGAAAAATACGCAGAATAGAGTCCGAAATTTTGTAAATCGGAGTCCGTATGGCCCAGTTAAAGCCCAATGAAGTTTTTAGAAAAATTAAAGCTAAAAACAGATTTAAAAATTCAAACTCAGATTTCAAAATCGAACCAGCGGGGCCAGGCGGGAAAACTCCCGCCCTAACCATGTCGACAGGGCTGTCGACAGGCCTGTCGACAGGGGGGTCGACTTGCCTGTCGACTTGCCTGTCGACACGGCGTGTCGAGCCAGAGGGTTGGGTGCACCAGATTTGGTTTTCTGGCTAGGGCTGGGCTGAGTTCTAGAGATTTCCGAAATCTAAGGGTCCTAATCTAATCTAGGGTTAATCTAAGGGCCTAAAACACTCACCTAATCTATAAATACACCCTAAACCTACCCTAATCCATACTAAAAATAGAAATGATGGCCTCATGCCGCCAAATTAAATCTTAGAAGGAGCCTCCACTAATTTATGAAGGAAGTTGCAAGCTAATCAACCTCTAATCATCATCTTCTTCATATTTAGCAACTAATTCCACTTCCATTGTTTGCTAATCTTGGGTTTGGTGAGTTTCTATCACTTTGACATCAATTGCTAAAGTAAGTAGATTGGGTGTAATAAGACTTATGGTCTTAAATGCGGATTATTGAGTTTGAATCATTTGTAATGATATGCTACTCTATGTTTTCCTATGTTTATGCATGTTTAACAAGTGGGTTTATGCATGTTTAATAAGTGGGTTTATGCATATCTAATAAGTGGGTTTATACATGTTTAACAAGTGAGTTGTGCAAGTTCATATGCAAGTTATGTGTATGATGTTATGTAAGTTATGTGTAGGTTGCTATGCAAGTTCATATGCAAGTTATGTATATGCTTAAATGCAAGTTTAACATGATATGCAAGTTATGCATGCTTATGCAAGTATGTGGATGCTTATGCAAGAATGTGAATGCTTATGCAAGTTATGTATATGCTTAAATGCAAGTTTAACATGATATGCAAGTATGTGAATGATATGCAAGTATGTGAATGCTTATGCAAGTATGTGAATGCTTATGCAAGAATGTGAATGCTTATGCAAGTTATGTGTATGCTTAAATGCATGTTTATTATGTTATGCAAGTTATGAGAATGCTTATATGCAAGTTCAACATGTTATGCAAGATATGTGTATGATAATATGCAAACTCATATGCAACATGTTATGCGAGTCATGTGTATGATAATATGCAAGTTTGGGTTAAATGTAGTTGGGTTAATATATGCTCATATATGCAAGTTGACATCCTCTTAACCCATGATAAAGTTATATGCTAAGATGTGGTTAAACCCATGATATTTGTGATGGATCTTCCCTTTATTATGTCATGAAATGAGAATGATTTACGTGGGGAACGATGGGGTTAATAAATATGTTAATAAAAGTATGATTGGGTATGATTAAGCATACCATAAAAATAAATTAACATAAGTGGGAATTTACCTATTGAGTTAGGTCTACCCCATGGGAATTTACCTATTGAGTTAGGTCTACCCATGTTATGAAAAATGTGTAATTAATTAGGGATAATTAATTATAGGGGTGATTAATTAGGTGTAATTAATCAACTAAGACACGAGGTTGGACCCTTTTGTAGCGGAAGTCTGCCCGGAACCGACCGGCCATCCAGCGGCTACAAATGATTGGCCCAATGTGGGAGGTCTTAGTCATAAAATAAATACGTGATTAAAGTAAAGACACGAGGTTAGACCCTTTTGATGACAGAAGTCTGCCCGGAACCAACCGGCATATCCAGCAGTCATAAAAGACGGCCTAATGTGAGAGGTCTTTATGAGGTCATGATCTTAATTAATTAATTAAGAAACACTTAACCATATTAGCATGTAGAGGGACATGAGGGGTTAAGTGGGTGCCTTGGGTGGCATGTGGAAATCTAGTGGGTTGCCTTGGGTGGCAATAGAAAATACGATTAGAATACTTAACCAAGTGGAAACATGTAATTAAACATGATTAAAGGGTTAAGTGGGATGCACTAGATAAAGTGACAAGCTTAGGTGGGTAGCTTGTGGGGGCCCATTTCAACCAGTAACCCATTTGTATCTTTGTGGGCTCGACCCATGTCGAGGACGGGACACGCGTACTGGGCTTGATTATAAGAGGCCAAAACGGGTTAGCGGTGGCAACGCAAGTCCAACGGGTTTCATATGCGTGTGTGGGCCCGGGCTGGTAGATAAGCCGTTGTTGCATCGTGTAGGTATAAGCCGTGCACCGTTGATAGTATTGGGTTGCCACTTTAGGGGAGTGATACACCCCACTGTGGGACCAGCACGGGTATCTACGGTAGGGAGCCGATCGCTTGGGGAGTAGTGGGGTACACCTAGTGGAGATAGGGGCAGACGGCACCTATGTGGTCAGCTAGGGGTACATGAAACTACTAGTTATATCTTTCTTTTAAGTCCTTGGGTGGGATCAATCTTTGAGTCGGAATGACTGGTGTGGTGCAGTTAGTAATTATCCTTGGGTGGGTAGATACGTTTTTACAGTTATCTTAGTTTATCCTAAGTCTACCAAGCTGCTTAGTGTAGCCATTCATCCCCAGACATTACCGTAGGTCAAGTTTATGTCTTCTCTGGTTACTTTAATGATTGTATTGTTAAAGTTATAGGACTCGCTCAGACTTATGTCTGACCCCGTTGTTTTTATCTTTTTCCCAACCCTCAGGTCCTACGGTGGATCCTAGCAGTAGTGGAGCTTGATCGGATTGTTGTTCCAGTCTTTAGGAGCTTGGATAGATGTAAAGCTCCAGTTACCCAGTTATCTTTTCTTTTGTCTTGGCTATTGTATGAGAGAGTGGGATTATGTACTTCTTTATTTTGATGGATATTGTACTTGACTTTTATTGTGGTTTTATGATGTAACCAGACATGTTTACTTCCGCTGTTATGAGATGATGTTTTAAATTTCAAGTACTATTTATATCTGTCTTGTTGTAATTTTTCTGTTCTATATTCACTAAAAATACTCCACCGATGCTATGGCATTCCCTTAGTGAGTGACCATAGCGGGCGTGGGGTGTTACACATACTATGTCGGTTCATCGTATTCAAGTGTTTATAGAACTCCTACCGATACAGTGGACCAAACCGATCGTCCAGAATCCATAAGCCACTCAACCAATGAGTCTCCACAATATAAAACACTTTATATTAACTAACAAATACGCACTCGTATATATACACTCAAATTCAGTCTAGGATATTACTAATCCCATCTCTACTGAATTACGCCACAGAGCCAAGGTAATAACTAAACCAATGCTCTGATACCAACTGTAGTGACCCGAAAAATCGCAACCTTGATTATCCGATATACAACACATATCGAACATCAAGAGTCGAAAATAACCGAATAGTTAATGAAAGAAGACAGAGGGTGAGGGTAGATAAGGTAGAACTAATAGAATAGAAGAAGAAGAAGAACATCATCATCAGAGTAAACACGAATCTCACAGCGGAACGAATAAAATATAACATAACTTTTGAGATACAAACAGTTATATATACAATAGCACTTATCCGAGTACAACACTTACAACAACAGCGGCAATAATAATAGCTATAGAATCCTGAAGCCTCCTGCTCCAAGCTCTCCAAGTGTATCTGTAAAATCCCGACTACTTGACTGCCCGTACAAATTTTGGCACCCAAGAGTTTAGGGAAAACAAACAAATAAACTCCGGGTCAGTCATGGGACTGGTGTGAATAAAACTCCTAACACTTGGTTAAATAACGGATATATTATAAGACCATGGCGTGAAAACGGAACGGGTTTTCCCTTATGAAAATCCAAACAACTTTATAAAGCAATATCATTCTGATATTATAATAATGTCTAAGTACAAATAGATATCAATCTAGCATAAACGCTTTCATCTCACGTTCTACTATACAGTATACAATCAAAATTGCAAGCACGTATTGGGTAATGGATTTCCAACTATGACAAGGTATGGAACCACCTTCCGATCAGTGTACTCTAGGAACGATACACTGGAGTTCAACAAGAACATCTTGCAACTCAGCCACACATGACCGACCACTCATTTCGCTTGAGTGTATCGAATGTATATCACCAACGGTTGGGATCAGCAACCGTTTCCCGTATATATATATGGGACAACATTGATAGATTAAAAGAAGCAAATGAATATTCTCTAGATAGGTGATTATACACCCTACTTCGGTGCGACCGACTTAGCCATGCTGCCTGCCCGATTTCTGTCATTTAACGGATGTGAGGCTAGAAGCTACGCTTACTTTCCATTCATTTATAACACGATCACTTTGAATGCCACATTATCAGATCCGTAAATCATTAGTTGGTTTATACAAATATCCTGGATGTTATGCTAAGGCATAAATCCGTTGCAACCATATATATTTATACAGACCAACCCATTCGATCATTGGAAATACTTTGTCAGACATTCGTCCATTTATGTTCGTTCTAGGACTGAACGAAACCGAAGGCACTATTCAGTACATCCATCTTAGTCAATTTTTATCTAAGATTTATACAACAGCCCTTGCACTTTATTCCGTCTTCAATATATTCAGCATATATGATTGGCAACGCTTATGCCAATACAGAGTGGTTCTTTGGATAATAATCCAACCGGTCTCTCCATATTAACAGCGTTAAAATGGTCAAAACATTGATAGTCTGTGATTTAACTATCAAAGAAAAACTCGTGTGCAAACAACGATATTATTTCCAGATGGAAATTATATCAACCAGTCATCATTTAACATTTATCTCTTTAGTTCATTAATTTAATTATCTCCTGTTTCCCTATATTCTAAATTTCTTATTTTCTAATTTTAGAAAATATACTTTATTTACAATGGAAAACATTTCCATTTCCTTGTTTTCTATATTAGAAAACATTTCTGATTTCTTATTTGGAAAACATTTCCAAAGTTTCTTTATTGGATTTAAACTGATGTTTAAATAAACATCGCTATGCCAACTCAAACCATTTACTGAATTCACTTAACAATCATTCACTATCAAACCTTACCATTCCTTAGTTAAGAAGGAAGTCAATCAAGTTGGGGTATAATTACCTCTCAGACCTTAACTGAACAACGTTATAACTTCGAAATAGTAACAGTTTATCTTTTGAACCTTTAACAACTTCTTTACGTAACTCTCGGATTCAATTTACGAATCCACTTCTTTATTGAAACATTGATTATAGCGATAACGTTATAATCCCTACCTTCGCAATATCTAACTTCAATTATAACCTTTATTCTTTAATTCGACTAATTAAACCTAGCCCTAATTTATTAGTGTATACTCCTGATTTAAAAACCGAAAAGTAAATATTACTTTCCTGAATTCGTTATAATTGAATTCGACGTATAATTCTCTTTTGAGTAATCTCTATTTGATTAACTCTTCTTCGAATAACCTATATTCGATTATCTCTCTTCGGATAACTTATATTCGAAATCTCTCTTTTTCGAATAAACTATATTCGATCTCTTTCTTTCGAATATGCTACATTCGAAATTCTCCTTTCGATTAAACTAATCGAAAATTCCTTTCGATTAAACTAACATCGATAACTCCTTTCGATTAAACTATAATCGATAACTCCTTTCGATTAAACTATAATCGATAACTCCTTTCCATTTACTCTATTCGAATAAACTATATTCGACTAACTCTATTTAACTCCGTTTAACTCTATTATAATAACTAATATTCGATAACTCTATTTAACTCCGTTCGAATAACTAATATTCGATAACTCTATTTACTCCATTCGAATAACTAATATTCGATAACTCTATTTAACTTCATTCGCTTGACTCTAGATCGCAGCGATCACAATGGTTACGCCTGATTCCCTCAGGAAACATCCGACCGCCGTAGGCTATTTACAGCCCTGCGAATTACGCTAGCAGTCGTGCTGAATGACAACTTATCCTGAACCACTATGTTTGACTAACTCTTTCTCAAATAACTACACTTGATTAACTCTAGTTCATTTTAACTCTAATCGATTAACTCTAACTGATTAACTCTAACTGGTTAACTCAAACTGGTTAACTCTAACTGGTTAACTCTAACTGATTAACTCTAACTGGTTAACTCTAACTGATTAACTCTAACTGGTTAACTCTAACTGATTAACTCTAACTGGTTAACTCTAACTGGTTAACTCTAACTGGTTAACTCTAACTGGTTAACTCTAACTGGTTAACTCTAACTGGTTAACTCTAACTGGTTAACTCTATTCGTTAACTCTAACTGGTTAACTCTAACTGGTTAACTCTAACTCGTTAACTCTATTCGTTTAACTCTATTCAACTATCTCGACTCGACAAACCTCTTTCGAATAACATATTCGATTAACTAACTTTCGAATACCATATTCGATTAACTAACTTCGAATACCATATTCGATTATCTAACTTCGAATACCATATTCGATTAACTCCTTTCGAATACCATATTCGATTTACTAACTTCGAATACCATATTCGATTAACTAACTTCGAATACCATATTCGATTAACTAACTTCGAATACCAGATTCGATTTCTCCTTTTTTATCACGTTTATCCATTTACAAAGATTCCCTTTTAACAACGTTTATTCATTTATAAAGATTCACTTTTTAGTAACGGTTCTTCACTTTATAAATGTTCTTTTACTAACGTTTTCCTTTTTATAACAGTTTCCTTTTTATAACATCTTATTCTGTTATAAACCAATTTCCTTTTTATTAACTCTATTTAATTTCTAAATATTCCCTTTTCAATTCTATTAGTAAATGGCTCACAAATATTTCTTTTTTTCTATTTTATTCTATTTGCAAATGGTTTGCAAATATTTCCTTTTTAAATTTATTTTTAAAAATATTCTAACTCCTTAAATTCCCGGGAAAATTCGCCATAACCTCCTTTGTATCGGGAGCATCGGGAAAATCCCCAAACCCGCCACACAGGCCTTTCCATTCAAAAAGAAAATGGTTTGTAATTATTTCCTTTTTGAATATCTCCTATTTATAAATATTCCAATTTATAAACATTTCTTATTTATAAATATTCCACTTTATAAATATTCTATTTTCAATATCACTTTGAAAATCCCCTTATCAAAATTTCGATATGTTATGGTATTCAATCATATCAAATCACGATGTTCAATATCGTCCATACACATATAATCTACAACAGATTATATATCATATCATATATTGCAATATATGAACAGAACAGTAATA
The DNA here is from genome assembly GCA_030737875.1 of Allium sativum. Taxonomy (NCBI): domain Eukaryota; kingdom Viridiplantae; phylum Streptophyta; class Magnoliopsida; order Asparagales; family Amaryllidaceae; genus Allium; species Allium sativum. The sequence goes on from CM060912.1 coordinate 160,863,307, forward strand.
TAAATATTTAGGAGTCCAGTTGGACCCTTCCAACCTGTTTCCCTGCATCATAGATGTTACACAGTATAATCAACATCCATTACAGTTCAATACGAATTATTCTGATAAACAAAATCAATATATATATATATATTTAACGGTTTATATATGTATATATATAATTTCAACTAACTGACTAGCAGTTCAATCAATCAACCAACACACAGCAATAAACAAATGATTAATAGTTCTAAGAATACATTATAAAAATATAACTGTTCAGAGTTGGTGAGTTTTACTCACATTTGCAGTTCCTCGTTAAAGAACGATAAACTGTTATTTGATTTGAATCAAACAATTTATTTCACCATAAATTCAAACGAGCTCGAATCCACTTCCAGTCAGCTTCATTGTGAAGCTCTCGTCCATATGGTCCCAATGCAACTTACGGTTCGCGATTCTGATTTCATATGAATAAGTTATGCTATTAAAAAGTTAAATCACTATTTGAATTTAAACTTAGAATAGATGTTATATAAGTGGGCCTCACTTTTTCTTTGTACCAGGCCCAACCACCCAACTAAGCCTGCGTGTACCTTCTTCTCTTCACATTTCCTGGAACGAAAATCCCAGCCAATTCTAATCCTTAAACCCCCCCCCAAATCTCCTCCCATGAACCACCGAATCCAATCACTACTCCACCGACGAACTCTCCATTTACCACTCTATCATCTCCTAACATTTTCCCCTAACTCGGTACCTTTTCGAAATTCGCGACTTCGAGGTCTGCTGGAAAACGAGGGCGCCAACATCGAACTTCATCCTCACCAAATCCTTCAAATCTTTGCATACACGTTTGATTTCAACTCTGTACATTTTATACCCTTCAGCTCGAACTCGGATCCTCCTGCTGCAGTGCATCGACGACAGCTCCTCTCCTCCGTAGCAGCTCACGCCCACCATTCTCATGACTACCGCAACTCTCATGATTTTAGTTTCTTCATTGTTTTGATTTTGATTTTCAACTCTTGTTTGCAAAAGGGAAATGAGGAAAAACTGGCAGCCGATTATTTCATTCTGGTGAATTAGGTTTTAACGTTAGGTCTATTTATAATGGATTTTGTGGACAGGGAATATTCCCCGAAATATTCCCTTTCCATTTCATTTTGATCCATTTTAAATTCGTATGATTTCCATTTTTGACAAACAAAGCTAATCCTAGCATAAAAACACATTCCGGATCCAATGGGACATGTTTCGTCGAATTCCGACACCGTTTGCGAAAATCCTTTAGAAAATATCGATGAAAAACACCGAGCAATAATTCCTAACAATTTCAGAAAAAATCCTAAAAATATGAGGCCTTAGCGTTTCACTAGAACTCTTCCTAATGTTTCGTATGAAACTTGTTTCGTTGAATTCTTAGTTCGTTTGACCATTTAACCATTCAGTTTAGTTTGTTTTAAGTTAAAAACATAGCGTACCCCACTATGAAATATTCTGTTCACGTAGAGACAGTGATGGACAGAAACAAAAATACCATTTAAATGAGTGATGTGCTCTAGTCCCAAAAATGTAATAATACCGGTAGATGGACTCATATTGTGAAACCCCGAAATGTCTATACAGGGTGCCTAATACTCCAAACAAAAAGTTGCTTATTTAATTAAATAAAAATTACCATAAAATTCTAAAAATTAAATTATCACTACTTCCCAAAAGAACCTTGTCTAAATTCAAACCCGATCTCTAGTTATATCGAATAAACTGATACGGTCGATAAACGATCCTATAGCGACTATTCCGAAATTGGGTTTGGACATATCTCAAAATCTACACGACGAAATCCAGATTTTTCTCTTCCACTAGAAAGATATACTCCACCAGCTCCGTACATTTCTTGTTTCACAGAAATCCAGTTTAAAACGAACCCTGTACATTCAGTTGAAGTTCAAATCGCCAAATAGCGAACTGTCGCGCCATTTCGAGCTCGTTTATAAACATATTATAAACTATACGTTCAACTGTCGTCGATTCAATATATTCGTTATTATAATTCAACTCCAAACTGAATTATCGCTTATATAAGATCCAGTTCACATCTTATTGTGAATTCTACTATTTCCGACTATTCTCGAAATATATTATCCTATTATTTATATTAATTAAATATAAATATTATTTAATTCCAGTTATTGATATCGTTATATCGATATTTAATAATTAAATTAGTTAATTATTCTCCTGCCAAATTACGGGTCATTACAGTCTACATGTGTTTATATAGAGTTTAGAATTAATTTAGGCCATCCGATCAACCCAGAATTAACCCTAGCCATTCAGATCAGATCAAAAACCCTAATGACTCAGCAAATACTCACCAAATCATCATCTTTCAAATCTGCCCGGGGGGGAGGGGGGCAGGTCGACCCCCTGGTCGACCTGTGTGGGTAGGTCGGCCCCTTGGTCGACCTGGCCCATGGTGGGAAATTTCCCGCCTAGCCCGCCTGAGTTTGAAATTTGAATTTTGAAATCTGTTTTGAATTTTAGTGAAACTTCCGATGGCCATAACTTCTTCATACGAAGTCCAATTCACGCAAACTCGGACTCTATCTCAACCAGAATTCCGAGGCGAACACAATGGCGCAACCCGTTTCCCTTAATTCTCACATCTGAGATTAATTATTCTTTAATTTGTGAAAATTAATATTGAAAATTATGGGGTGTTACACTTCTCGCTCGTTCTAGGACACTACTGATCCTATCTCTAACGAGCCATTCTTATTTGATATTACTAATCTAATCTCTGATGAATTATTACATTCGGTTCTAATGTGTCTTGTTCTCGAGCTCTGTAAACCAAAGCTATGATACCAAAATGAAACGACCCGAACTTCCCCGTGTAGGAAAGAACGGATTGCTTTGAGGACAAGACGATTCACAACACAAACAGAAGAACATTTCATTGCTTATTACAACAATTTACATCAGAGTACAAGAATAAACAGAGTATGAAGAAATAATATGCATTCGATCAATATCAGAGTTTAAATTACATTTAAAGACATAACAGCAGAAAAATAATACAAAACACAACTGAAAAGAATATACGGATACAGAGCTTTCCGAATATCATTCTAGCTGTAAACCAGGATCCTGTTAATATAAATCTGCAAAACCAAAACTACTAGCTGCCCGTGTGGAAAATAGGGGCACCCGGTGTTTAGGATAAAATAATAAACTCCAGGTCAGTCATGTGACTGGTGTGAGAACTAAAACAGTCATTATTTTGATTTTAAAGTCAGGTAAATCAAGGGACCACGCCGTATAGCACAGAACGGGTTTACCCCCAAGAATACAAGTGCATAAAACAAACAGTGCAATGCTAAATAAAGAACAATGAAGCTATTATTAGACTCAGGTCCCATCACACAATGCAACACAAACCGGACGATAGAGTTTTACCTTATAATAGCCAAATATGCTTGGTATGTGAAATTTCATCTTTTGTTATTACTATAAGTGAAGAAATCAACTTCAAATATAAATGTATCAATCATAGGCGGCATAGTGCCCCATCCGACTATGTCGCCATGCTAGGCTCTACAAATAAAACCGAAATGTCATGTGTTGGAAGTTGGATTTCCGTCTGTGAACCAAGGCAAGGGATCGTCCTTACCGCGTCACGACAATCTTGCCCATGTCTTAGGCAAACGCGCAGACAAGCCTTGGATCGTCAGAGCCGGTCCACCCGGAGTGCAAAAGGTGAATTAAAATGCCTGAACATGCGTTTCCCTGCCCTATGGGGCATAAGTCTGGTCTGTATAAAGACCATATCATCCATCGGCCCCACAGTGCCGATATAACCGAGGTGCCTCGCTATCCATCATCAACATAAGTAAAAATCCTGGGCGTGCAAAACCCAGGCACCACTCCTAGCTAGAAGGAAACGCATGCCCTCCCTGAGGTCCTCTCCCGTTTCTGGTTCACACCGGGGGCCGAGGCTCGCGAAAAAACGCTACACAAAGCTATGCTATGTTAAAGCCGTGCTTTGATCATCTACCACAAGACTCTGCTTTTCAACAAAAGCCTTGATCATTTGCATCTCAGCATGCCACACATGTAATTCATGCTATGCAACCAATGTTTATCAATCACATAGAATGAAATCCGAAGTTGGACACACATCCATTTACAAGTTCGTTCTGGGTCTGAACGAAACCGGAGGCACCTTATTCCTCGTCCCATATGTCCAATACAGGAGAGAGGTCCTCACGTATTCAGTCGATCTCCAAGTACATCTGGAACAATCACCACTTATTACCTTGTCTTGGATGTACAGACCAATCAAGACATCAATAATCATCCAAACGATGTGAAGACCTCGAGTCTTCAACCACCTTCTTCATCCTCGACATATCGTCGAATCGGTTATTCAGAATGGGCTAAACCCGGTCTTTCTGAATAACTAACGTATATAATAAACAAGTGCTATAAAAACACAACATACGCCTATTTCCAATCTAGAATATTCCTTTATTTAAAGATTCTTATCCTTTGGGACAGGTTCCCATTAATTTTATCAAAGATAAATTCTTTAAATTTATTTTTTTAATCTTCCTTTGGATATCAATTCAAACCAACTTATGGTTTATCCAAACTAGTTGGGATAAGCGCTCCTTACCGAAGTAATCATTTCTTTAATTTCCCAATCCCAACCTATTCATCCCATGAAGCAAAACTGGTAATACTTCATATCTAACACCACGGTGTTATCGGTAAATTAAATTACCATTTCACGTTCAAATCTAATTAAAGATTTAACTATTGCCTGGAGTAAAACTGGTGGTACTCCATTCTCGATCATTTCTTGGATTTGATAATTTTAGTTTTCAAATTCACCTTTCAATCTATTTAAAGACTCATTAAAACTCTAATTCAGTTTTAATTTCCAACAATCATTACTTAATGATTTTTTCAATTCAGGAAATAAATCCTATCTTTAACTGGGTTAAAGAACTAATGTCATTTAAAACACAGTTCACGATAAATCCAAAATCACATTCCATTAATTGTGGAATTTTCAAGGAAAAACAAACCAATGTATAATTGATATCAATTTCCGTATCGAACTAAAATTATAAATGGAATAACGGCAAAGCCTTTAAAATTCCATATATATTATCAGTCTTCCTCCACAAAAGTTCATTTTGATTATTATCAAATCGAATCCCATTTCATTCCAATTCAATTTATTAAACTGGAAAAATTTACTTTGGAAATTCCATTAAATCTTAGAATAAAGATTTATAAATTCCAAATCACATTTCACTTCAAAATGGGGTAAAGAATGAATGTCGTTAAAACACAGTTCACAATAAAACCGATTTACATTGCATTTCAATTCCAATTAAATTTTCATTAATTGGTAATTCTTCTTTAAATCTTAGTTAAAAAACTTATTCTTTTCACATGGGGTTTCAGAATAGTGTTAATGAAGACACCATTCCATGAGTCTCTAACCGTAAATTAGTAAGAGAACAATTCCCTAAGTATCAATCTCGAAGATCGAAACCAACATCAGATCAATACCAAGGAAACCATTCAACTTAGCTAACCTCCAGTTAGTTTCTAATTTCCCTAACTCTATTGGGTTTAATAACAGTGTTAGTGAAGACACCGTTCACGACAAACCCAAAATCCCATTTGATATTAAATACAAGGCTCTGAATAGAAAATATATCGGCTTATATTCAATATCAAATTCTGAACTCAACAAACATCGTATTGGAATAACGATATATATATCTTCCAAATTCCTCCACAATGCCCGTATAATTATGGAATCCAGTATCAAAATATTCCGAAGATAATTTCGATTCAAATTCATATATTGGAAATTCTAGTTATTTTTAAAACCATTTCAATTCCAATTTATTTATTTAAAAATAATTGGATTATAATTCTAGTTCAAAACTAGTTCATTTCGATAAAAAACTATTTTTATATTTTAAAATACGGAAATTTTCATCCCAATTCTTTCCAAATCATTTCTTATGATTTGACACTAATTATTGATATTTTTAATAATTTTATCAAGGTCCGTACAGTCGATCTCCATAAACGGCCATCGAATTGCACTTACAATGACCTTTTTCAAATTTGATTTCTACATAATTCCAAATCCAACCGTTAGATTTCAAATCTCTAATATTCATTAGAAATCTCTTTTTGATACGAACCTAACGGTCCCGGTCTCAGGAGAATCCGACGGTCGTATCTCCCGTAACGTCACTTCGTAGTCAATGGTCAAATTCGCGAACTGCCATGGCACGACGCATTCTGTTCAGGCCATTTAATATATATAATATATATTATATATATTTCATCAATTTCCTTTTAAAACATATTTTATAAATCGTTTTGAAAACGATTCCAACTTCATATTCAATTTAAATCAAAATTGAAGATTCCATATCATTAATATATAAATGATAATATTTTCAAAATATCAGATTCCGAAATCAATTCGTTTTCGATATTCATTATAAAAATGAATAAAATCGATATAAATATCGATCACTTCCAAATGGCGCATATCTAATCAACACGGCTTCATATATTTAAATATTTTCGTGTCCTTCCCAAATTGGATATCAAAATCAGATTTTGATCGTTTACAGAATATTATTTTAAAATATTCATTATTCTAAAGTATTCGTTATTTTAAAATATTCCTTATTTCTGAACTGGAATCAGACACAGTTAATTACCATATAATGTGATTTATATGGATTTCATACACTACATGTATACAACAACAGTGATAAATAATCATCCATCAACCAGAGTGCGTTCTACACTGTATAAGCATTAAATATAAATATTTAACGCTTAAAACAGCATGTCAACCAATCGATCGACATAAAACTAAATAATTGGGAATAGTGTACATCAAATATCATCCCAACAACCATGTGGGGTTCCAACAAACAAATAATTTATTTGTGCAGTTGGGTGATGTGTAAAATTTTATCGTCCCAATCTATATCAGTCAGATGGGTGTACATAAACAAATCGTTCGATTTGTAAATGAATATTTATTTGGTTCACATACACGTTAAAAATTATATTTTTGATGATAAAATATTTTATCCAACATATGAATATTCTATTCAATTCATTTATCTAATAAAAATGATATTTTTATTTTTCTAACTTATTTTAGAAAATTTTGGCGGCATAACGACGTGATACTAGAACCGGGATATGGTTTAGACTTATCCCTCGCCTAATAATGGCTCGCGCCATGTACATACCAAATCTAATCAATTCATTTCACCCAAACAACCAAATTCAAACAAATAATCCAATCAACCACACAACCAAACAAACAAGTCGTCCATGGTCTGTGGACGACGGGGAGCAGTTCATATACGCAGTTATAAAATAAATAACTGTAAAAGAAATTATAGTGAGGAGTTCTCACCTTTGCGTTCCACTCCTCCATTCCTTATTTCTGAACGGTTTGGATTTGTTCGAAATTCCAACATAGTCCTTTCCACGCTGTTCATAGTAAAAATCACATTTTTAATTTGATGTTTATATATTAAAAATCATATTTTTATTTCGCTATATATATATAATAAAAATCATATTTTTGTTGCTTCATTGCAATAAATAAAAATCATATTTTTATTTCTACTTCATATATATAAAAATCGAATTTTTATCGCTACTTCATATATGTAAAAATCGAATTTTTAACATGCTATTCATATAGATAAAAATATCATTTTTATTTTATGTTGTTTACATAAAAAATTACTTCTTTTTATAACTAAAAATCATATCTTTTTTTAATTCTAAATCAAATCTTTTTTATCGTTTCATATATATGAAAGATTACATTTTTATCACGACGATATACATATAAAAATTTCTCTTTCTTTTTTAAAAATATAAACTTTCTATTTTACAAATATAAACTTTCTCTTAAAAAAATATAATCTTTCTCTTAAAAAAAATATAAGCTTTTAACTTATAAAAATTCAATCTGTTTATTTATAAAAATTCAAATCTTTTCATATTTTAAAAAGTCAAAGCTTTTCTTATTTTAAAAATCTAACCGTTTTTTATTTCATTTTAAAATTATGCTTTAAACAAAATAAAAAATTTATTCTTTAAACAAATAAAACTTACAGAATTTAGAAGAGGGGTGGGAGAATGGTGCGTGTCAGTGGGTGTGAGGGAGGGCCAGGTTTTCTCGCACGAATCAAGGACTGGAGGAGGCGGACTTCGCTTGAGGCGCAGCTGTGGAAGTCGTTGGGTGGCAGCGTGGTGTTGCTCACGCCTGAGGTGCGCGAGGAGGCTATGGGGTAGGGTCGTGCTCGACGGAGGCGGAGGCGGAGTGGCCTGGAGGAGCAACACGCCATGGAGGCGGCGACGTCGTCGTGTTTTGGGGAAGGGGGGCTGAATCGCGATCGAGGGTTCTTCCTTTATTTTTTTACTTCTAATTGAATCGAACGTGGAAAAGGGGGGTGTTTGACCGGGGATAAGGGGTAAAAGGTGGAGGAGATTATTTTATATAATTTTATATTTAATTTATTTTATTCTCCATAAAGTTGACTTTACACTTGAACTCGAAACGAGTTCCAATGACTGTCGCCCCCAGCTAATTACCCCCATTCAGAAAACAATGGGATATATTCCGTAAGCCAATTTGGCCGTTACGACCAGTTTCCATTAAATTTAAAATATAAATCATTATATTTTAATTTCAAACTTACATTTTAATTTACTAGGGCCACATACGGACTCAAAAAATTTCCAGAAAAATAAATCTGGCTTTGTTTTGATGATATGGTCCTAACAAAACTAATTTCGTCAAATTTGAAGACCGTTTGAAAAATGGCCATTTTTTGGTTGATCCAAATTGACTGAAACTGACAAAACACGTTTAACTCCGCCCCGCTCACATATTGATTCCAAAAATTATGAAAATTGGAATCAAGCAATAATTTGACATTCCAAATCCAACAAAAGTGATTTCGTCGAAAACGGAGGTTGTTTGCAAAATCGCTATTTTTAAGGGCTATATTTCTAAAGCGATTATTCTGAATATTCAACTGGGGATAACTTTTTATTCCCACTATGAAATTTGGATTTTTCAGATTCGTTGGAAAGATATTTTCAAATAGATTCTAATATTTTTGGTTCGACTAAAATCCGGTATATTTTGAATCCTGTACATTCATTTGAAATTTGAAATTGAATTTTCAAATTACTGCGCCATTTCCAATTCCTTTTATAATTAAAATTAATATTTATATTCTAGTTTTGATTTATATAAATATATACATTCTAATTCTATTAAAAATAAATTTCTTGTCGTTATTATTTAAAATAAATCATTTTAAATATCCAAAATTCATTAAAATCGCCAAAATAAAAATTTTAAATTGGTTCTGATTTTCCGGTTGTTACACTATTGTTCAAATCTGCCTAATTGGTTCTTAATAAATCATTCAATACATATTATACGTCAAATCCAACTCATTCTCAATTATTTCAAAATTAAAATTATTATTTTACTATTCAAATTAAATTAATACTCAAAATCGTAGAACCCGAGTTTTTTAGATTTCCAAATCAGTATTTAAAATAAATAAATTGATTAAATATTAGACCACTAAAATTACAGATTGTTACAGTTTCTGATCCAAAATTTTATCAATCTCTATTTCGGTAGTATCTTCTTCAAATTTTATTCAAATCAAATTTTTGTTTTTATTTTTATTGAAGAGAAGAGATTTTGCCACAACTTCTACGTTTATGACTTTTTGAAGTTCTAAATTTAATCGATCTAAAATTTTAATCAGAAATAATTAAAAATTTTGTTCATTTTTTGAATTTATTTTTGTAAAAATCTAAATCCATCATTCCTTAGCCAAAACCCCCTACTATTTTCCTTTGAATTTCTTAGGTTATTGGTTTAAGAATTTACTCATGTCATGGTGCTAAAGAGCACATGGTTGTGCTTGTAGTCGGAGCCGTGCATCTTGCTTTTCATGTCCATTCGTATATCGCCTCCGTTCAATGCCATGAAAGGTGTGCATATCTCACACTTGACTAGCATATTTGTGAAAATGAAATTCAGCACATTTAAAATGATATGGAATGATTAGAATTGCTTGTAGTAACCTATTATTTGATATTTATATCATGCACGTATAACACACCTTTTGTGACACACGATATATGATATGAAATGTGCACACGTGACATGTGTTTTTTTATGTACATGTTCGATTGCTTTATTTATCTATATTGTTAATTTGTATTAATTTCACGTTGTTAGTTCCCTCCAGATTTATAAAATCATTATGGTTTGAAATGATACATATCCGAACCCTTGTATAGATTTTAGAAAATGAATTGAATTAATTTGGGATGCGTGTTGATATATATCATGGTTTCGAATTTTAATCACGAATTGAAATGATACGTATCCATGTTACTTAGCCTAGGTAGAAAATTATATACGGATACTGTTGTTTTATTTTGAAAAGTATTTTCCAAATTTAAATATATTTTGATTTAAACAAAACTATTTTAGAATTTTAATTATAACATTACTTCCAAAATTTAATTTATTTATCAGTAATTTAACAATTTTTTATTATAATTTAATATTATTTAATTTTTTATTTATTGTATAGATACATATTTTTATAATAATAAGAATACATATTTTCTAAATACTTTTTTTGGCAAGGCCGACGGGGTTGAGTGGACCCCTACCACTTTTATTAATGTACCAGAGAAGGGAAGAGAACAACACACACAAGAATACAGAGAAACACGGTACATTAACATAGGAGGAACAACACAACAAATATGTACAAGATTAACTAGAAGCGCTTGCAAGATGCCCAGATCAAAGGTGAAGTTTAGCAGTTTCAAATCATTTTGCACTTCCATTCTCGCACTTCTATTGAACTGCTCGCTACTTCGGGCTTCATCAAGCATGAAGATTCTTTTATTTAATTCTCTTCATAAAGAGCTCACATGTTTTTTAAGTGTATAGCACAATAACCTTCCCTTATTACTCTTTCTACTTGTTTGCATCTCTAAGCTTCTCTAATCAGTGTTGCTGTCACAGCTTATACCACTTCTCCCAATATATGTCATCAGTCCCATCCAAACAGTGAAGGAAGAAATACACTCAAAGAAAAGGTGGTTTACACTTTCATCGCTGACACCACAAAGCACACACGTCTGATCAATAAACATTCCATACGCTTGCACCATGTCTTTGGTAAGAACCGCCTTGTTGATTATCTTCCATAGAAGCAGATCTCCATAGCACTATTATCTTTATGCCATATTTTCTTATTCCATCTGCTTCTGGACATTTCATCTTGACCCGATAGGTTACCATACATTTTCCTAATCATATACGGTTTGCCTTCTTTTCCCCATTTAGTGATGTTGTCAGTTTCTACCCCAACCTTTAGTTTGTTGGCTTCCTTCCAGAACTAATTTACCTTTGGCACGACTATTAAAGGTAGAATTATAACATTATCATGATTGCCTCACCGTAACATTGTGACTTATTCCTGTAACCTCAATTTCAATGTTAGTCGGCTTCCTCTTCAAGATCAGTCCTCCACGCAACCATGGATCATTCCAAAACTCAATATTAACCGCACCGCTTAGTCTATGCTAGTAGAAATGCAGAATCACCTCTCTTAATTTAAATATCTCCTCCACGTCCATCTTAGATTAAGCGGTCTATTCATTGTCCAATTTTTTTTGTCCTTGATATTGTTCTTGTAAGACCATTCAACCCAGATATTATCGTTGTTGTTAGGAAAGTGATCTATGTGCAATGAATGCTGCTCTGTTCCATGTTACCACGTTAACTATGCCAAGACCACTGCAACACACTGATTTTTAAGCAACTTAAGGCTACCGAAGCATGATACCGCCCATCCATTCTACCTTTCTAGAAAAACTTCATAAACGCAGACCGGATCATGTTAATCAGTTTGGTTGGTAGTATATATGTTCTTGCCCAGTACACTTGCATGTAGTTAACAACATATTTAATCATCATTAGTATTCCATCTTGAGTCAATAATCTACATGTCTAGTAATCCAGTCTCGCAGTAATTCTAGAATAAAGGAGCATGCACTGGCTTGTGGTTATTTTAGCAGGTCAACTCATTTATGCATTGTAAGCATTTTTTAACGTAGATTTGGCTAACCTGTATACTAGATAGACCCGCAATTTTCATTTCATATTTTTTTAGATTGACACACAAGCCTGTTATCTCATGGAAGCTTATGAGCGTGTTAAGAATGTTGTCTATTGTGTTACCATTTGGTGTACATAATATAACTTGATCGTCCGCAAGCATAAGTGAAGATATTCTTAGCTCAGAACAATTTGGATGCAGCTAGATCAATCCTTCGTCAATTTTACTATTTAGCATCTACATCAACATTTCGATAATAAGAATAAAGATTTACGCAGAAAGCCGATCTCGTTGTCTAATACTTCGTTTACTATCAAAAAACCCCGTAGGTGCTTCATTTATCATAATTGAGAACTTTGCTGTTGATATGCATGAATATATCCATCTTATAAAGGGAACAGGGAAATTCATGTATCCCATAATTCTGACGATAACATCCTATTGTAGTGTAACAAATGCTTTCATGATATCAAGTTTGAACATAGCACGTGGGAAGATATTCCCTTTAGAATATCCATTGAGGACCTCATGTGAAATCAGCACATTATCCAGAATACTTCGACCAGAAAGAAACGTTACCTGATTCAGAGATATAATTAAAGGTAGGACAATTTTTAGCCTCGTTGCTATGATCTTTGATAGGAATTTATAGATCATATTACAGTAGGAAATTGGTCGATAATCCGTAACTTTTGTGGCATTCTTGATCTTCGGAATAAGGGCAATGTTTGTTGTGTTGAAGGAGAGGTTCATGAATGCCGAATTGAAGAACTAAGTAATAGCTCTACACACATCTAATTTAATGAAGGTCCAACATTTTTGATAAAAGAAAGCATTAAAACCGTCCAGTCCTCCGACAGAGTTAGTTTTAAGAGAGAACATAACATCTTCAATCTCTTCGTCGGTGACTTCTTTGCATATAGATTGATTGTCAAGACTAAAGAGTTTCGGTAGGATGTATGGGTTGATCATTAATTCAATCTGAGGGTGAAATTTTTCCTTGTTCCCTAGTATATTTGAAAAATGTTGAATAAAATCACGTTCAACATCATTTTGGGTGTTTACGTACTTACCGTACTTGTCGACAACCGTGACAAGATTTTCTTTGGTTTTCTTGTCTTTAAGAGTTGCAGAGAAAAAAGGCATTGTTGTATTCTCCCTCTAGCTTTCGTTTGAGTCTACTTTTTGCTTCGTCATTGCCATTTCAGTCTCCAACGCTCCAAGATATTGCTTAGTTAGTTGGGTCTCCATGCATGTGAGGTTTAGATTCAATGGGTAATGCATCATATCAGATTGTACTTCTTCTGGCTCCTTCCTCAAGATTGTTGTTTGTCTACTACCATTACCAAATTTTTCACTTGCCCACTTCCGTAAAGCTATCTTCAGAACCTTCAGTTTTTTCTGCAAAATAAACATCGGATTACCACACCAATAAAATAATCTGTTGTTTTGAACGGTTTGAGTTGGTATTAATACCGACTAAAATGGTAAGAAAAGTCGGGTTGTTACATGTGGTATCAAAGCTTTTGTTTAATCGAAAATGTTATCTTATGGGGTTTACTCTCTCCTCACCAACTGTGAACTCCAAACTCCAAACTTCTTCTTCTCCTATCGACATACTTCTTCCAATAATTCAGGCAATTCTCTCTGATATCTGCAACTTTCAATAGAGCGTCTAATATCATATCTATCCCAATAAATAGACGATCTCTATATTTGATCCATCTAGCAGGGGATCTGCGTGGTCGCCCATACCAAGCCTCAAACGAAGATGTCTTAATGCTCGCCAAGATTCAAAAGAATAGTTTTAAAATATATAAATCAAAGATTGACACTTATGATAACTTCAAAATCGAATCCATGATTTTACCTGATAACTATTATTATATACGAATTTGATGAGATAGAGGTGATCTTCTCCAGATTTTCCAAACATCAAGGATACATGCACAAAGATCTTCCAAAATCTGTTTCAACCTCTTCTTCTAACCATCGATCTGCAGATGGTAATCCGTACTAAGATTCAATCGAAAGCCCAAAGTGTAACAACCCGAATTTTCAGAACCAATTTAAAATTTTTATTTTGGCAATTTTAATGAAATTTGAATATTTAAAATGATTTATTTAAATAATAACGATTAGAAATTTATTTTGTATAGAATTAGAATGTATAAATTTATTTATATCGAAGTTAGAATACAAATATTTATTTTAAATATAAAAGGAACTGAAAATGGCGCGGTAGTTTGAAAATTCGATTTCAAACTTCAATTGAATGTACAAGATTCAAAATAAACCGGATTTTAGTGAACTAGAAATATTTGAATCTATTTGAAAATATCTTTCCAACGAATCTGAAAAATTGAAATTTCATAGCGGGAATAAAAAGTTATGCCCAATTGAAAATTCAGAATAGTAGCTGTGGAAATATAGCCATTAAAAATAGCGATTTTGCAAACGACCTCCATTTTCGACGAGACCACTTTTGTTAAATCCATAATGTCAAATTATTACTAGATTCCAATTTTCATAATTTTTGGAATCCATATGTTAGCGTGGCCAAAGAAAACGTGTTCTGACAGTTTCAGTCAATTTGGATCGACCAGAAAATGGCCATTTTTCAAACGGTCTCTGAATTCGACGAAATTAGTTTTTTAGGACCATATCGTCAAAATATAGCCATATTTATTTTTCTAGAATTTTCGGATTCTGTATGTGGACCTGGTAAATTAAAATGTATGTTCAAATTAAAAATATAAAGATTTATATTTTAGTTTAAATGAAAACTGATCGAAACGATAGAATTGGCTAACGAAACATATCCCATTGTGTTTGGAATGGGGGTAATTAGCTAGTGGCGACAGTCGTTGGGTTCGATTCGGATTCAGAATGAAAACTACACTTTAGTGGATTAAATATAAATATTTAAATAAAATGGGCCAAGCCCTTTTCCCTTACATGCCCAGTCAACGCCCCCTTTTTATTTCTTCCCCCCATCGTGTTTTAGAAAAAAAATAAAAAAAGGAACGACGGGATCCCGTCGTTAATCCTCCGTCGCGCCGCCTGAGGGGGACCGTCGCCCCTCCAATCGACCGCCGCTGGCGATCCTTCTACCCCCCTTTAACGCTTCTCTCTCTTCCTCTAATTAAATCGCGCCGAACCCAATCCCTAAACCCTCAATAGCCATCTCCGACCACGTTGGGTCCCACAGCCGCCCTGAAACCATAGCCGCACCCTCCCCGTCGCCTTCCAGCCGACGTTAGCACCTCAGACCCGCTCCTCTAACCACGTGAACAATAAATGGTGAGCTTTTACCTTATTTATTTAGGTTAGGTAATTTAAAAATCTAATTTTTAGTCCAAGAAAATATGATTTTTAAGTTTATGAAAACATGATTTTTAAGATTATAAAGGTTTGATTTTTAAATACGTAAAATTATGGTTTTTAAGTATAAAAATAAAATATAATCTTTAGTCCATAAAGATATGATTTTCCTAGAAAACTAGTACATAAAGACGTGATTTTTAATAACATAAAAATATGATATTTTTATATAAGTAGCGAAGTAAAAATATGATTTTATATATGTGAAGTAGCGATAAAAATATGATTTTTATATATGTGAAGTAGCGATAGAAATTCGATTTTTATATATGTGAAGTGGCGATAAAAATATGATTTTTACCTATATGAAGTAGCGTTAAAAATATGATTTTTATTGTTTAAATGGTAAAGTAAAAATATAATTTTTAGTGAAGCAAAAATATAATTTTTAGCGAAGTAAAAATATAATTTTTAGCAGAGTAAAAATATAATTTTTAGCGAAGTAAAAAGATAATTATTATATATATGAGAAGTGTTATAAAAATACGATTTTTTTATATATAGTAGTGATATAAAAATGCGATTATTAATACAAACATCATATTAAAAATGTGATTTTTTTAATATGAACAGCATAGAGAAGAATGCGTTGAAATTTTGGGCAAATCCAAATGGTTCAGAAATTCAGAAAAGAATGGAGGAGTGGAACCCAAAGGGGAGAACTTCTCACTATAATTTTCTTTGTACAGTTATTTAATTTATAACTGCATATATGAATTGCTCCCCGTCATCCACAAACCATGGACGACTTATTTGATTGTTTGGTTTGGTTGAATTGGTTTGAGATGTGAAATGAATTGTTAGAATTGGTATGTACATGGCGCGAGCCATTAGTAGGCGAGGGATAAGGCTAGACCTTATTCCGATTCTAGCATCGCGCCATTGTGCTGCTGAAATTTTCTAAAAAGATTAGAACAATAAAAATATCGTTTTTATTATATAAATGAACTGTATAAAATATTCATGAGTTGAAATATTTTATAGTTAAAAATATAATTTTTAACATGTATATGTATGAAATAAATATTCATTTACAAATCGGACGATTTGTTTATGTACACACATTTAACAGATATGGATTGGGACGATATATTTTACACATCGCACAACTGCATGAATAATAATCAGTGTTTGTTGTTTGAAAACCCCACACAGGTATTGGGATGATATTGGACATACACGAATCCCAATATTTAGTTGTATGTCAATTGATTGGTTGACAGGATGTTGTAAGCATTAATTATTCGTATTTAATTCTTATACAGTTGTAAATTACACTCTGGATGATGGTTGATTATTTATCATGGTTGTTATATACATGTGTTGTATGAAATCCATATAAATAAAATTATATGGTAACTAACTGTGTCTGATTCCGGTTCAGAAAGAATGAATATTTTAAAATAACGAATATGTTAAAATAACGAATATTTTAAAATAATATTCAGTAATGAATCAAAATATGATTTTGATGTCCGATTCGGGATGGACATGAAAATATTAAATATATAAAGCCGTGTTGATTAGATTCGCTCCATTTTGATGCAAACGATATTTATATCGATTTTATTCATTTTATAATGAATATCGAAAAGGAAATGATTTCAAAATCTAATGTTTTGAAAATATTATCATTTATATATTAATGATATGAAATATTCAATTTTGATTTAAAATTGAATATGAAGTTGAAATCGTTTTTAAAAAGAATTTAAAATGATTTATAAAATACATTTTAATATGGAAATTGACAAAATATATACAATATATATATATTATATATATAAAATGGCCTGAATAGAACGCGCCGCGCCATGACCATTCGCGAATTTCGACCATTGAATTCGAATTGACATTACGGGAGATCCGACCGTCGGGTTCTCTTGAAACCGGGACCGTTGGGTTCGTATCGAAAAGTGCTTTCTAACGAATACAAGAGATTTGAAATCTAACCGTTGGATTTGGAATAATGTCCAAATCAAATTCAGAAAAGGTTGATGTAAGTGCAGTTCGATGACCGTTTATGGAAATTGACTGTACGGGCCTTCATAAAATTATTAAATTTTTTTATTAATTTGTGTAAAATTATAATAAATGATTTGGAAAGATTTGGGATGAAAAATTCCATATTTGAAAAGATAAAAATATATTTTTATCGAAATGAACTAGTTATTAACTAGAATTGTAATCCAATTATTTTTAAATAAATAAATTGGATTGAGAGGGGTTTTAATATAATCAGAATTTCCAGTATATGAATTGGAACTGATTTGAATCGAAATTATCTTCGGAATATTTTGATATTGGATTCCCTGATTATATGGATATTGTGGAGGAATTTGGAAGATATATATATATATCGTTATTCCAATACGATATTGGTTTATTTCAGAATTTGATATTGAATATAAGCCGATATATTTTCTATTCAGAGCCTTGTATTTAATATCAAATTGGATTTTGGGTTTGTCATGAACGGTGTCTTCATTAATACTGTTCTTAAACCCAGTTGAGAAAAGTTATAAATCTTTTTATTAAGATTTAATGAAGTTTACCAATTAATTAACATTTAATTGGAATTAAATTGAAATTAAATTGAAATTGGGTTTTGGGTTTACCGTGAATGGTGTTTTAAATAACACTTGTTCTTTAACCTGATTAACAATGAAATGAGATTTTGGGTTTGTCGTGAATGGTATCTTTAATAATACTGTTCTTATACCCAATGGAGTTAAGAAATTTAGAAACTAACTGGAGATTAGCTAAGTTGAATGGTTTCCTGGGTACTGATCTGATGCTGGTTTCGGCCTTCGGGATTAATACTTAGGGAATTGTTCTCTTACTAATTTACGGTTAGAGACTGATGGGATGGGGTCTTCAGTAACACTGTTCTTAAACCCCGTGTGAAAAGAATAAATCTTATAACTAATATTTAAAGAATAATTACCAAGTAATTGACATTTAATTGGGATTGAAATGGAATGTGAATTGGCTTTATTGTGAACTGTGTTTTTAATGACATTCATTCTTTAACCCAATTTGCAGTGGAATGTAATTTGAAATTTATAATTTTTTTACAAAGATTTAATGGAAATTTTTCGAAGTAAAGTTTTCCAATTTAATATATTGGAATGGAATGGAATCCGATTTGGTAATAATCGAAGTGAACTTCTATGGAGGAAGACCGTTATAATATATGGAATTTAAAAGGATTTGCCGTTATTCAATTTATATTATTGTTTGATACGGAAATTGAAATCGATTATATATTGATTTGTTTTTCCGTGAAGATTCCATAATTAATGGAATGAGATTTTGGGTTTATCGAGAACCGTGTTTCAAATGATATTAGTTCTTTAACCCTGTTAAAGATAAGATTAATTCCTTAACTTTGAATAATCATTAAGTAATGATTTTTGAGATTAAAACTGAATTAGAGTTTTAATGAATCTCTAATTATATTGGAATGTGGATGAGATAGATAAATTTATCGAATTAAGTAAATGATCGAGAATGGAGTATCAGCAGTTTTGCTCCAAGCGATAGTTAAATCTTTAATTAGATTTGAACGCGAAATGTTAATTAATATTTACTAATAACATTGTGGTGTTAGATATGGAGTATTACCTGTTTTTCTCCATGGGATTAATAGGTATGGATTGGGAAGTAAAATAAATGATTACTTCGGTGTGGTTCGGTAATCCCGACTAGTTTTGGATAAACCTTAATATTGTTTGAACTGATATCCAAAGGAAGATTAAAGAGTAAATTTAAAAGAATTTATCTTTGATAAAATTAATGGGAACCTTTCCTAAAAGATATGAATATTTAAATAAAGGAATATTCATAATCGGAATGAGGCGTATGTTGTGTTTTTGTAGCACTTGTTTATAATGTACGCGAGTTATTTGGAAAGACCGGGTTTATCCTATTCTGAATAACTAAATCGGCGATGAGTCGATGATGATGACAGTAGTTGAAGACCGGAGTTCTTGACATTGTTTGGACGATTACTGATGTCTTGATTGGGCTGTACACCCAATACGAGGTAATAAGTGGTGATCGTCTAGACGTACTTGGAGATCGACCGGGTATGCGAGAACCTCTCTCATGCATTAAACATATGGGACAAGGAATAAGGTGCCTCCGGTTTCGTTCAGACCCAGAACGAATTTGTAAACGGATGTGTGTTTGACATCGGATTTCATTCTGTGTGATTGGTAGACATCGGTTGCATAGCGTAAATTGCCTGTGTGGCATGCTGAGATGCAAATGATCTAGGCTTTCGTTGAAAAGAAGAGTCTTGTGGTTGATGATCAAAGCACAGCTTTAATATAGCGTAGCTTTGTGTATTGCGTTAATTCGCGAGCCTCACACCCTGGTGTGAACCATAAACAGGAGAGCACTTCAGGGAGGGCATGCGTTTTCTTCTAGCTAGGAGTGGTGTCTGGGTTTTGCACGCCCAGATGTTTTACTTTTGTGGATGTCAACACCCCGTATATTATATAACAGTGAAATTCACAAATTAAAGTATAATTAGTTTCAAATCAAAGAATTAAGGGAAATGGGATATGCCATTGCGTTCGTCTCGGAATTCTGCTTGAGATAGAATCCGAGTTTGCGTAAAACGGACTCCGTATGAGGGAGATATGGCCTCCGAAAGTTTCAGAATTCAGTTTAAAATTCAAACAGACAGAAACAGTTCAGAACGAGTTCAAAATTCAAAAAATTCGGACCCAGATTGGGTTGGGCGGGAATTTTCCCGCCCAAAGCACCCAGGTCGACTGGGTAGTCGACCTGGGCCACCCAGGTCGACTGGTTAGTCGACCTGGGGCACCCAGATCGACTATGTAGTCAACCTGGGGGTCGACTGGGTGGTCGACCTGGCCCCTGAGCCAGGTCGAACCCAGCCCCTCCTGGCTGGCCTGGTCTGCGCTTGGACGAATTTCTGAGCTTTGTCTTGTCACTAGGGCTAGGAGTTAGCTCCTGATTGGTCTCTCTTTCAAACGAACGGCTAATATTAATCTAAGCTCCATCGACGGCTCTAATTCATTCACAAACTCTATTAATAGGACCTAAGACTCCACCTAATTCACACAAATAAAAATGAGAATGAGACCGTCATGCTGCTGAAGAAAGACTAGGAGTAGCCGTCAAAATTGAGAGACGATTAGGAGTCGATTCAAAAGCTTAAAGCAGGGACAATTAAATCAAAATACCGCCTATAACAAAGGATAGCATCTCCAAATTCAGAATTCAGAATCCCGAATTGAAGATTCGTCATACCTTGTAAGTAGAGTGCTATTCCGATGTGAATGAATAATTGAGTTTTGGTTTGTGTAAAATGAGAAATGGAATTGTACTTAATTTGTGGTGATGATAATTCATAATTGTATGTTGCTATGATTCTAATTATGAATAGATTTGGGATGTTGTGGTATAATGATGTTAGACCATTGGATATTTGCAAGTATATGATTCATGTTGAAAGTTAACGACTATATGTTTGTGGTAGTTTATTACAACACCTATTGGATATTTGCATGTATATGATTCATGTTGAAAGTTAACGACTATATGTTTGTGGTAGTTTATTACAACAAAGTTGAGATTCATGCAAGTATATGATTCACTATTATGCCAACATGATGTATATTTTTATGATCATTTTTAGTGTAGTTGGATCCATTTGGGTATTATGATTCATATGATTTTATGTTGGATTTGGCATCATGATTCAAGTGTAGAACCATACTTTTGTATTAGTGACAAAAGTAAGCATCTTTGTGAACTTGCGTTGACTTTATGAACATGGCTAGTTTATGTTTAACTTTATGCCCAAACAAAATATGTTTTAGGCCTATGTTGTTATCAAAATCATATGATAATATATGCGACACATAACTAAGTTAGATTTACATTTTAAATGCAAGTTTACATGAATAGATTAAAAACCATGATTCATGTTCAGGTATGTTTTATGTCATGATTATATGCTATTACAATGCAAGTTCACAAGTGCCTAATTTATGTTAATTAGACCATTATGTTGCAAGTTCATGCGTTCACACACCCCTTTTTGATGTTACTTAGAATATATAAACACCATGTTCTAAGCCTTCCCTTTTTCATGTGGCTAAGTTGGGCTTAAATGTAAAGCCCAACATAATATAGCGAACGTATAAAACGGGGGTAATGACGTTGGGTTAAAAATATAAAACATGTGTGTTGGCATGTTTGACGCCGGCCAACGACCTTGAGAACATTTAAGTGGTATAAATTAATTTTACCCAATAAAGATGAATTTGAATAATGGGCTGCAAATATTTACATATAAAAAAGAAAAGTGACAAAATATGTAAACTTAGAAAATACGATGTGTTTAACCCGAGGTTGGATTGAGTTGTGACATAAACCTGCTCGGACCCACCCGGCTGCCCAGTAGTCACAACAATACCTATCCAATGTGGGTGGTTAAACACTGAGCCCAATAAAGACCCGAGGTTAGACTGAGTTGTGACGTAAGACTGCGCGGAACCAACTGGCAACAGGCAGTCACAACAATACCTGTCTAATGTTAGAGGTCGAGGCTTTAATAAGACAATTAAGGCTAAGTCAGGATTGATAGGATTAAGTAAATTGAATTAATACTTAATCAAATTGAAAATGCTAAATTATACAGACTGGTTGAGGGTTAGGTTTATACAGAACACTTAACCAACTTAGCGTGTTGACTAGAAATAGAAAATCTGGTAGCGGGGGACCCTTTTCAGCAGTAACCCTACAAGGTGTATCAGGATACCCTGAACTAGGCAGGGTGGGTCACGATTACTGGGCTGACTGTAAGAGGTCAAAATCGACGGCGGTGGTGCAGCAGTGTAGGTTCTAACGGGGTGCGGGCGTGCACACACTCCGGCGTAGAAAAATTAGGCACTGGGCACCAGTAGTATACCTGTGCATTCTAGAATTGTGTCGGGCCGCCACCATGGGACTTGATACACCGCATGGTGGGACCAGCATAGGTAGCTACAACATCGGGGGCCGTAAGACACATGTAACTATGCGAGTAGGAGCCGATCATTAAAAATGGATCACTTCACCCTGATTATGGGGTGCCTGTTGGGAACTAGTTTATAGGGGTGCAGAGATTAATATGGAATACGACAGTATATTCGACTCTAGACAACTTAACTTAGTTTATAGTGCTTTCCCATTTCCAGTTTATACTTATCACGCCCAATTCTTTATTCATAGACTGAATAGTCCTAGACTTACTCAGGCTTTATGTCTGACTCTACTTTTCTTTCGTCTTCTTTTCTTTCGTGCCCCCCCCCCCAGGTCCACAGGGAGGGAATACCGCAGCTTGACCAGTTTTCACATCCAGCTTGAAGAGAAAGAATGTATTGCTTGGATCTCTTTCGTTTTGGACTATGGCTTTGGATAACAACTATGGGGACTTATGCAGTTTACTTATGTTTTTTTTATGCTTCTTTAAGTTATGAAATCAAGAGAGTTATGAAAATGTAATGTTTTGGGAAGTATTGTAAGACAATTATTGCATGGTTTGTGTAACACGTATTTTGATGAAATAAAAGTTGCTGTTGTTTTCCGCTGTTCAAAAATATGTGTATTTATATCTGTCTTGTGTATCTGTGACTTATACTTATAAACCTCCACCAAAATTAGGGCATTCCCTTTGAGAGTGACCCTAACGGAGGTGGGGTGTTTCACTTGGTATCAGACCATAGGTTTACCAGATAAGATAAAAAAAAGTTTTGAAAATTTATTTTCAAAAGAAAATTTAAAGAAGCATTTTTAAAGAAAAAAATGTTATTTTATTTAAAAAAAAAGCATAGTCCCCCATAGCCATAGGTACTATCTTTTATCCTTCGTTTTGAATCTATCCTTTTTGTTTCAGCATGTCCGAAGAACTTAACTTGCCAGAGGGTGTACTAATACCTAGTCGGTTTAGATGATTCTTAGAAGCAAGGGCCAATCAGCCAGGTCCCACTATTCCTCCTCCCCCAGCTGCAGGAAATCATCCAGCTGCAGCAGCACCTCTTCCTCCACCTCCTCCGCGTGGTAATGCTTTTGCTAAGATATGTAAAGATTTCAAAGCTATGGGAGGGAAGGACTTTCATGGAACCGAGTCCTTCGTGGCAGCCAGGAATTGGCTGAAGGAAACCGAGGACTTATTCATCATCTTTGAAGTAGGAGATATGCAGAAGGTACAATTGGCAGTATGGCTACTTAAAGGTGAGGCTTCCTACTGGTGGGAAGTTACCAATGCAGAAAGACCAGTGGAAACATGGGAGGACTTTAGGGCGAGGTTTGAGGCTAAATTTCTCTCAGAAGTTGAAAGGAGCCTTCAATTGGAAAAATTCTTATTTCTTAAGCAAGGGAATATGACAGTCAAAGAGTACGTTAATCAGTTCGACCAGCTGGCTAGGTTCGGACTGGACCTAGTCAATACTCCGCACAAGAAGGCTCTCCGCTTTGTCAAAGGATTGAATGAGCCATTACACAGCTTAGCCATGACCCATGTACCTATGGGAGCTACGTATGAAAGGTTGGTGCAGATGGCATTGCTGAACGAAGAGGATAAGGGCAAGAAGGAGACAAAGGCAGAAAGCTCTCAAGGGAAGAAAGAGGGTTTACAGCCTAAGAAGACAGACTTTAAGAAGGGCGGGAAAGACAACAAGTCCCAAGAGAAAAGGAAGTGTAATTTCTATGGCAAAGTGGGGCACTTAGTGAAAGATTGCCGGAAAAAGAAGGCCAAGTTGAATGGTGGGTGCTTTTTCTGCGGTGAGATAGGCCACATGGCTAAGGATTGCCCAAAGAAGCGAGGGCAGGGGCAGAGGGCTGGATCCACCTCAGGGGCACAGGTTCATGTGCTAGAAGCGCCACCTCTGCAACAGCGAGGTATAAATACTTCTGTAGAAAGTGTAGTTTATCTTTATGATCACCCAGTTCACACTTTATTTGATTCTGGCGCATCACACTCCTTTATTTCATCTGCTTTAGTAGAATCTCTGCACCTAGAAACTAGTATGGTAGAGGACCCCTTAATTGTTTCAAATCCAATCGGGGGCCCAGCTCATTTGTCTATGATCTGTGTGGGATTGAAAATTTCTATTCTAAGCGTAGAATTTAGATGTAGTGCCTTTGTTTTGGGCTTCTCGGGATATGGTTTGATTTTGGGCACGGATTGGCTATCCAGTAATGGTGCCATCCTTGATTGTGAGAAAAGGGTGGTTAGGCTTCTGACCCAACTCGGTAACACTCTGGAAATTACTTGTAATCCCTCGTATGCGGTTATGCTTAGTTATCTTGAATCGCTAGATGCTTCTATTGAAAGTTTGCAATCAGTTACGGTGGTCCGTGAATATCCGGATGTCTTCGAAGAGGTGAAGGGCTTACCTCCGAAGCGGGAGATAGACTTCCGCATATATCTTATAGATAATGCAAAGCCCGTTGTGTTGCCCGTTAGACACATGGCTCCAAGGGAAAGGAAAGAGCTCAGTAAACAGGTTAAAGAGCTTCTAGAGAAGGGGTTCATTAGAAGGAGTATTTCAGAATGGGGTGCTCCAGTGGTGTTCGCCACAAAGGCGGATGGTTCACTCCGTCTATGTGTTGAATATAGGGAGCTCAACAAGCTAATGAAAAAGAATAGGCACCCTCTCCCCAGAATTGACGATCTGTTTGATCAGCTTGTAGGAGCGTCAGTTTTCTCCCAACTCGGTTTGGCGACCGGATTTCATCAGCTAAGGGTGGCTGAAGATAACATCGATAAGACAGCATTTAGAACCCCAGATGGCTTCTTTGAATGGCTTGTCATGCCTTTCGGCTTGACAAATGCACCCGCTTACTTCGTGGACCTGATGAGTAGGATGTTCGGAGAATTCCTCAACAAGTTCGTAGTGGTCTTCGTAGACGATATCTTGATATTCTCAAAGAGTGAAGAAGAACATGCTCAGCACCTAAGGGCAATCATGGAAACTCTGCGAATCCATCAGCTAAAAGCCATATTCTCCAAATGCCACTTTTGGAGAGAGGAAGTAAGGTTTCTTGGGCATATAGTATCCAAAGAAGGGTTAGCTGTGGACCCTGCAAAAGTAGTAGCGGTACAGGATTGGAAGACACCAAGGAATGCAACTGAGGTCCGAAGTTTCCTAGGACTAGCAGGTTTCTACCGAAAATTCATAAGGGATTTTGTGAAAATCTCAGCTCTCTCACAAGGCTGACAAAGAAGAATCTAGTGTTCAATTGGGACTTGGATTGCGAGTATGCTTTCCAACGACTAAAAAGGGCTCTTACAACAGCCCCAGTTCTGACGTTGCCAGATGGAAGCAAGATGTTCACAGTATACACGGATGCATGCAGGACAGGACTAGGCGCTGTCTTAATGCAAGAAGGAAGGGTAGTAGCTTATGGCGGGAGACAGTTGAAAGTGCACGAAAAGAATTACCCAACCCATGATCTCAAGTTGGCCACCATCATCTTTGCGCTTAAGTCTTGGCGCCACTATCTCCTAGGTGAGAAATTCGAACTGTATACTGACCATAAATCTTTGAAGTATCTCTTCTCGCAGAAGGACCTTAACTTGAGGCAACAAAGGTGGATGGAGTTTCTTGCCTCGTACGATTTCGAGATCTCCTACACTCCGGGCAAAGGCAACGTAGTGGCAGACGCGTTGAGCCGAAAGAAACTGATCCTAAGCCTTCTGTTTGTTGAAAGTCAAAGCCTAGAGTTTATAGCCAGCTTTGACTTTAGGCCCTCCTCTGATTTTGTACCGGGCTTGCTAGCATCTCTCGAAGTACGCCCGACTCTAGTGGACTCAATAGGGACAGCACAACGCAAAGACCCTCAGCTTGTGGAGACGATTGATAGGATAATTAGGGGTGAGACTTCAAGTCACCTCAATAGATACTCCATCGACGATAAGGGTTGGTTAAGGCGAGACAGAAAAATATGCGTCCCACAGACAAGGGATTTAGTAAAGACGGTTCTCGAAGAAGCACATCACTCCAAGATGATGATACATCCAGGCGGAGATAAAATGTACAAGTACATGAAGAGAACTTTCTTTTGGAGCGGCATGAAGAATGACGTGGCAGATTTCGTTTCTAAGTTTATGACTTGCCAACAGGTTAAGGCGGAGCAGAAGAAACCTGGCGGTCTGCTCCATCCTCTAGAGGTTCCGCAGTGGAAGTGGGACAGCATTTCAATGGACTTCATTGATGGGCTGCCTAGGTCTAGAAGAGGCAACACTAGCATTTGGGTAATAGTGGATAGGCTTACTAAAAGCGCCCACTTTTTACCTGTCAAGAGTAAAAGGACTACCTCATCCCTAGCATCTCTTTATCCCAAGGAAATTGTTCGACTCCATGGAATACCCTCCAGCATTGTTAGTGACTGAGACCCTATCTTCACAAGTGAGTTTTGGCGGAGTCTGCAAGAAGCGGTAGGCACACAGTTATGCTTGAGTACAGCCTATCACCCCCAAACCGACGGCCAGACAGAAAGAGAGAACAGAGTTTTGGAGGACCTTTTAAGACTGTGCGTCCTTGACTTCGGGGGGACGTGGGAAGACCATCTTCCTTTGGTGGAATTTGCCTACAACAACAGCTACCAAGCCACCATCGGAATGGCGCCCTTCGAAGCTTTATATGGAAGACCGTGTCGATCGTCCCACTTGTTGGTGGGAGTCTACTGAAAAGCTCATACTTGGACCAGATATGATTCGAGAGACTTCAAAGAAAGTAGACTTGATACGAAGAAGGATGAAGACGGCCCTAGATAGACAGAAATCCTACGCCGACAAGAGAAGGACCGACCTTGAGTTTGAGGTTGGGGACCGAGTTTTTCTTAAGGTATCTCCTCTAAGGAACGTTGTTCGTTATGGATCCACTGGAAAGCTGGCACCAAGATTTGTAGGACCATTTCCTATCATCGAGAAGGTTAGGAAGATGGCCTATAGATTAGAGCTACCTGAAAAACTAGCTGGAGTTCACAACGACTTTCACGTTTCGCACCTCCGAAAATGTCTACATGAATCTGCTGAAGTGGTAAAGCCAAACATCCTTGAAGAAGCTGAAGTGGAACGCGAAGCAACCGTGAGGAAAGCTCCAACACGCATCTTAGGAACTGAAGTGAAAAAGCTACGCAACCGCGAAGTCAAGCTCGTCAAAGTTCAGTGGAGCGACGCCGAGGAAGACGCGACTTGGGAAACTGAGGCTATAATATGCACAGCCTACCGTTTTCTTTTCGAGGGTACATCTTTGATCTTTCTTTTTCCTTAAGTTGCGCTTTTATCTATCTTTTTAGGTATATCTCCTCGACCTTATCTTTTAGGTAGAAACTCTTTTGATGAAAACATGTAATTGAAACATGTTATGAATGATGGTTGCAAGTGGTTGCAAGTGATTGCTAGTGGTTGCTCGTGGTTGCATATACACACACAATCTAGGTTCTAGATCGGCTCAGTCGCTTCATATTGCATATGCATATATGTATTTATATTCGTATATGGTTGAAGTTTAATGTGTTGTCATATGGATGTTGCATTTATATATGAACGATTGTGCACTCATGTAGAATCATAAATAGGAAAATTTGCATACAAAATTGATTCATGACACTTACATAATTTTCATTAAGGAGGTCAACTGAATCAGTAGACCGCCTGATTTTGCATTAGATAAGTACATGTACACACACTTTGCATATGATCATGAAGCATTAGAAGTCTTTTAAGGACAATGGACGCTCGTGTTAGATGGATGAGTAGATGGACGTTTGGATGTTAGGATATACATTCTCCTAGACTTGAAGATTTCGGGGACGAAATCCTTTTAAGTGGGGGAGAATGTAACACTCCGTACATTCTGTAACAGGGAAATTCACAAATTAAAGTATAATTAGTTTCAAATCAAAGAATTAAGGGAAACGGGATATGCCATTGCGTTCGTCTCGGAATTCTGCTTGAGATAAAATCCGAGTTTGCGTAAAATGGACTCCGTATGAGGGAGATATGGCCTCCGGAAGTTTCAGAATTCAGTTTAAAATTCAAACAGACAGAAACAGTTCATAACGAGTTCAAAATTCAAAAATATCGGACGCAAATTGGGCTGGGCGGGAATTTTCCCGCCCAAGGCACCCAGGTCGACTGGGTAGTCGACCTGGGCCACCCAGGTCGACTGGGTTGTCGACCTGGGGGTCGACTGGGTGGTCGACCTGGCCCCTGAGCCAGGTGAAACCCAGCCCCTCCTGGCTGGCCTGGTCTGTGCTTGGCCGAATTTCTGAGCTTTGTCTTGTCACTAGGGCTAGGTGTCAGCTCCTGATTGGTCTCTCTTTCAAACGAACGGCTAATATTAATCTAAGCTCCATCGACGGCTCTAATCAATTCACAAACTCTATAAAAAGGACATAAGACTCCACCTAATTCACACAAATAAAAATGAGAATGAGACCGTCATGCTGCTGAAGAAAGACTAGGAGTAGCCGTCAAAATTGAGAGACGATTAGGATTCGATTCAAAAGCTTAAAGCAACGACAATTAAATCAAAACAATGCCTACAACAAAGGATAGCATCTCCAAATTCAGAATTCAGAATCCTGAATTGAAGATTCGTCATACGTTGTAAGTAGAGTGCTATTCCGATGTGAATGAATAATTGAGTTTTGGTTTGTGTAAAATGAGAAATGGAATTGTACTTAATTTGTGGTGATGACAATTCATAATTGTATGTTGCTATGATTCTAATTATGAATAGATTTGGGATGTTGTGGTATAATGATGTCAGACCTATTGGATATTTGCAAGTATATGATTCATGTTGAAAGTTAACGACTATATGTTTGTGGTAGTTTATTACAACACCTATTGGATATTTACAAGTATATGATTCATGTTGAAAGTTAACGACTATATGTTTGTGGTAGTTTATTACAACAAAGTTGAGATTCATGAAAGTATATGATTCACTATTATGCCAACATGATGTATATTTTTATGATCATTTTTAGTGTAGTTGGATCCATCTGGGTATTATGATTCATATGAATTTATGTTGGAATTGGCATCATGATTCAAGTGTAAAACCATACTTTTGTATTAGTGACAAAAGTAAGCATCTTTGTGAACTTGTGTTGACTTTATGAACATGGCTAGTTTATATTTAACTTTATGCCCAAACAAAATATGTTTTAGGCCCGTGTTGTTATCAAAATCATATGATAATATATGCGACACATAATTAAGTTAGATTTAAATTGTAAATGCAAGTTTACATGAATAGATTAAAAACCATGATTCATGTTTAGGTATGTTTTATGTCATGATTATATGCTATTACAATCCAAGTTCAAAAGTGCCTAATTTATGTTAATTAGACCGTTATGTTGCAAGTTCATGCGTTCACACACCCCTTTTTGATGTTACTTAGAATATATAAACACCATGTTCTAAGCCTTCCCTTTTTCATGTGGCTAAGTTGGGCTTAAATGTTAAGCCCAACATGATATAGCGAACGTATAAAACGAGGGTAATGACGTTGGGTTAAAAATATAAAACATGTGTTTTGGCATGTTTGACGCCGGCCAACGACCTTGAGAACATTTAAGTGGTATAAATTAATTTTACCCAATAAAGATGAATTTGAATAATGGGCTGCAAATATTTACATATAAAAAAGAAAAGAAA
Organism: Allium sativum; assembly: GCA_030737875.1. NCBI lineage: Eukaryota > Viridiplantae > Streptophyta > Magnoliopsida > Asparagales > Amaryllidaceae > Allium > Allium sativum. Next base: position 160,893,637 of record CM060912.1, read on the forward strand.
CAAAATACGTAAACTTAGAAAATACGACGTGTTTAACCCGAGGTTGGATTGAGTTGTGACATAAACCTGCCCGAACCCGCCCGGTTGTCCAATAGTCACAACAATGCCTATCCAATGTAGGTGGTTAAACATTGAGCCCAATAAAGACCCGAGGTTAGACTGAGTTGTGACGTAAGACTGCCCGGAACCAACCGGCAACAGGCAGTCACAACAATACCTGTCTTATGTGAGAGGTCGAGGCTTTAATAAGACAATTAAGGCTGAGTCAGGATTGATAGGATTAATTAAATTGAATTAATACTTAATCAAATTGAACATGCTAAATTATACAGACTGATTGGGGTTAGGTTTATAAATAACACTTAACCAACTTAGCATGTTGGCTAGAAATAGAAAACCTAGTAGCGGGGGACCCTTTTCAGCAGTAACCCTACAAGGTGTATCAGGATAACCTGAACTAGGTAGGGGTAGGGCACGATTACTGGGCTGACTGTAAGAGGTCAAAATCGATGGCGGTGGTGCAGCAGTGTAGGTTCTAACGGGGTGCGGGCGTGCACACACTCCGGCGCAGAAAAATTAGGCACTGGGCACCAGTAGTATACCTGTGCATTCTAGAATTGTGTCGGGCCGCCACCATGGGACTTGATACACCCCATGGTGGGACCAGCATAGGTAGCTACAACATCGGGGGTCGTAAGACACATGTAACTGTGCGAGTAGGAGCCGATCATTAAAAATTGTTCACTTCACCCTGATTATGGGGTGCCTGTTGGGAACTAGTTTATAGGGGTGCAGAGATTAATATGGGGTACGATAGTATATTCGACTCTAGACAACTTAACTTAGTTTATAGTGCTTTCCCGTTTCCAGTTTATACTTATCACGCCCAATTCTTTATTCATAGACTGAATAGTCATAGACTTACTCAGGCTTTATGTCTGACTCTACTTTTCTTTCGTCTTCTTTTCTTTCGTTCCCCCCCCCCCAGGTCCACAGGGAGGGAATACCGCAGCTTGACCAGTTTTCACATCCAGCTTGAAGAGAAAGAACGTATTGCTTGGATCTCTTTTGTTTTGGACTATGGCTTTGGATAGCAACTATGGGGACTTATGCAGTTTACTTATGTTTTTTTTATGCTTCTCTAAGTTATGAAATCAAGACAGTTATGAAAATGTAATGTTTTGGGAAGTATTGTAAGACAATTGTGGCATGGTTTGTGTAACACGTATTTTGATGAAATAAAAGTTGCTGTTGTTTTCCGCTGTTCAAAAACATGTGTATTTATATCTGTCTTGTGTATCTGTGACTTATACTTATAAACCTCCACCAAAATTAGGGCATTCCCTTTGAGAGTGACCCTAACGGTGGTGGGGTGTTTCAATGGTTAGCGAGGCGCCTCGGTTATGTTAGTCTCTACAGAGCCGATGGATGGCTTGGTCGATATACTGACCAGTTTACGCCTCATAGGGCGGGGAAACGTATTGCTCAAGCATTTTAGTCCACTTCGTGTGGATTGGCCCTGAAGATCCAATGGTCGATGCGTTCTGACCCTGAGGCTCAGGCTTGAGAGTCTCGAAGCGGTAAGGACGATCCTTTGCCTTGGTTCACAGATGGAAATCCAACTTGCAATACGTGACATTTCGGTTTTGATTGTAGAGCCTAGTATGGAGACATAGTGGGATGGGGCACTATGCCGTCTATGATTAATACATTTATATTTGAAGTTGATTTCTTCACTTATAGTAATAATAAAAGATGAAATTTCACGTATCAAGAATTATTTGGCTATTATAAGGTAAAACTCTATCCTCCGGCTTGCGTTACATTGTGTAATGGGACCTAAGTGTTATAATAGCTTCATTGTTCTTCATTAATCATTGCGCTGTTTGTTTTATGCACTGGTATTCTTGGGGGTAAACCTGTTCCGTGTTATATGGCGTGGTCCCTTGATATACCTAACTTTAAAATCAAAATAATAACTATTTTAGTTCTCACACCAGTTACATGACTGACTCGGAGTTTATTGTTTTAACCTAAACTCTGGTTGCCCCTATTTTCCACATGGGCAGCTAGTAGTTTTGGTTTTGCAGATTTATATTCACAGAATCCTGGTTTATAGCTGTAATGATATTCGGAAAGCTCTGTATCCGTGTATCGCTTTCAGTTGTGTTTTGTATTATTTTCTGCTGCATTGTAATGTATTTTAATCTATGATATTTATCAAATGTAAATTATTTATTTATACTCTGTTATATTCTTGTATTTTGATGAGATTGTTGTAATAAGCAATAAAATGTTCTGTCGTTTGTTTTCTGACTTGTCGTGTTCTCAACTCAATCCGACTTTCCTTTATGGGGAAGTTCGGGTTGTTTCATTTTGGTATCAGAGCTTTGGTTTACAGTGCTCGAGAACAAGACACATTAGAACCAAACGAAAGAATTCATCAGAGATTGGATTAGTAATATCCAACGGGAATGACTCGTTAGAGATAAGATCAGTAGTATCTTAGGACGAGTGTGAAGAGTAGTGTTTTGAAAATTAAAATGAAAACAAATATTGTTTTGAAAATTTAAACCATTTCATATGTATTTGAATATTTATTTGTATTGAATTTGGACAATCCAATATATAAAGATTTTGCATATACGCCTTGCAAACATATATTCGAAGTTTTGATATACTGGATAGATATACAATCGTACTCTAGTCGCCCGGAGATGATTCTAATGATAGTCTAGACATCATCAGCATTTATGTTCGAGTTTCGAAAGTGGGATGTCTGTATATTTCCAATTGAGTGGTGTGAGAACCAAAATTGGATAGGGTTATTTGTTGTGATTTTGGCATCAAAAACATGATTTTGAGTATATAAAAAATTATGAATTTGAAAAGATAATCAACTAATTGATTGCTGATTGTGTTGTTTGATTATTGGTTAGATTTATTAAATTTTGAACCATTAGCCAAATCGAATCAAAATATTGAACTGACTTGAATTTATTTTGAGATTGCATGCTATACATGTATATACATTTAACAGGTCATAGCAGGGAAGCTAAGCAGAAGAATAAAATTGTATGCCTGATAAATAGGTACATGTTTACTAAATTATTGGGTTTGGATGATTTTATGAGCCGATTGGCTAACCGCTTGGCTTTTTCGTTTTCTTTTTGAGATGAGAGGGCCCTACGTGGCTAGTTGCGGTTTTAAATGTCTCCCCGTACAAAGGAGGTTATGGTAAAAATTTTCAAAAATTTAGGGTGTTAGCCAAATTTTTGGAGAATTGGAAAATTCTTAGAAACTGAAAAGTTGAAGAATGAAAGTTGAGTTGGTTAGTTAAACAACTTTCAGCCCCGTTCTTTTTCGACGACGAAAAGATTTTAAATGGGGGAGATTGTAACAACCCAGATTTTCAGAACCAATTTAAAATTTTTATTTTGGCAATTTCAATGAAATTTGAATATTTAAAATGATTTATTTTAAATAATTATGACTAGAAATTTATTTTGAATAGAATTAGAACGTATAAATTTATTTAAATCGAAGTTAGAATATAATTGTTTATTTTAAATGTAAAAGGAATTGAAAATGGTGCAATAGTTTGAAAATTCGATTTCAAACTTCAATTGAATGTACAGGATTCAAAATAAAACGGATTTTAGTGAAACTAGAAATATTTGAATCTATTTGAAAATATATTTCCAACGAATCTGAAAAATTGAAATTTCATGGCGGGAATAAATAGTTATGCCCAACTGAAAATTCAGAATAGTCACTACGGAAATATAGCCCTTAAAAAAAGTGATTTTGCAAACGACCTCCATTTTTGATGAGACCACTTTTGTTGAATCCAGAATGTCAAATTATTGCTGGATTCCAATTTTCATAATTTTTGGAATCAATATGTGAGCGTGGCCAAAGAAAACATGTTTTAACAGTTTTAGTCAATATGGATCGACCAGAAAAAGGCCATTTTTCAAACAGTCTCTGAATTTGACGAAATTAGTTTTGTTAGCACCGTATCGTTAAAACATAGCCAAATTTATTTTTCTGGAATTTTTGGACTCCGTATGTGGTCCCAGTAAATTAAAATGAATGTTCAAATTAAAAATATAAAGATTTATATTTTAGTTTAAATGAAAACTGATCGAAACGATAGAATTGGCTAACGAAACATATCCAATTGGGTTTAAAATGGGGGTAATTAGCTAGGGGCGACAGTTGTTGGGTTCGATTTGGAGTTAGGACGGAAATTGTACTTTAGTGGATTAAATATAAATATTTAAATAAAATGGGCCAAGCCCTTTTCCCTTACATGCCCGGTCAACGCCCCCTTTTTATTTCTTCCTCCCATCGTGTTTTAGAAAAAAAAAAGAAACGACGGGATCCCGTCGTTAAACCTCCACCGCGCTGCCAAAGGGAGACCACCGCCCCTCCAATCGACCGCCATTGGCGATCCTTCTTCCCCCACTCTCGCGCTTCTCTCTCCTCCTCTAATTAAATCGCACCGAACCCAATCCCCAAACCATCAACAGCCACCTCCGACCAAGCTGGGTCCCACCACCGGCCTAAAACCCTAGCCGCACCCTCCCCGTCGCATTCCAGCCAACGTCAGCACCTGAGACCCGCTCCTCCAACCACGTGAACAATAAAAAGTGAGTTTTTACCTTATTTTATTTAGTTTAGGTAATTTAAAAATCTAATTTTTAGTCTAAGAAAATCTGATTTTTGAGTTTATGAAAACAGGATTTTTAAGATTATAAAGGTTTGGTTTTTAAATAAGTAAAGTTATGGTTTTTAAGTATGAAAATAAAATATAATCTTTAGTCCATAAAGATATGATTTTTGTAGAAAACTAGTACATAAAGATGTGATTTTTAATAACATAATAATATGATATTTTTATATAAGTAGCGAAGTAAAAATATGACTTTTATATATGTGAAGTAGCGATAAAAATATGATTTTTATATATGTGAAGTAGCGATAGAAATTCGAGTTTTATATACGTGAAGTGGCGATAAAAATATGATTTTTATCTATATGAAGTAGCATTAAAAATATGATTTTTATTATTTAAATGGTAAAGTAGAAATATAATTTTTAGCGAAGTAAAAATATAATTTTAGCGAAGTAAAAAAGATAATTATTATATATATGAGAAGTGTTATAAAAATATGATTTTTATATGTACACTAGCGATATACAAATGCGATTATTAATATAAACATCATATTAAAAGTGTGATTTTTTTTAATATGAACAACGTAGAGAAGACTACGTTGGAATTTCGGGAAAACCAAATGGTTCAGAAACTCGGAAAAGAATGGAGGAGTGGAACCCAAAGGTGAGAACTTCTCACTATAATTTTCTTTGTACAGATATTTATTTTGTAAGTGCATATATGAATTGCTCCCCGTCATCCACAAACCTTGGATGACTTGTTTGATTGTTTGTTTTGGTTGAATTGGTTTGAGATGTGAAATGAATTGATTAGAATTAGTATGTACATGGCGCGAGCCATAAGTAGGCGAGGGATAAGGCTAGACCTTATTCCGATTCTAGCATCGCGCCATTGTGCTGCCGAAATTTTCTAAAAAGATTAGAATAATAAAAATATCGTTTTTATTGTATAAATGAACTATATAAAATATTCATGAGTTGAAATAAATATTTTATAGTTAAAAATAAAAAATTTATCGTGTATATGAATGAAATAAATATTCATTTACAAATCGGACGATTTGTTTATGTACACACATTTAACAAATATGGATTGGGACGATATATTTTACACATCGCACAACTGCACAAATAATAATCAGTGTTTGTTGTTTGAAAACCCCACACATGTATTGGGATGATATTGGACATACATGAATCCCAATATTTAGTTGTATGTCAATTGATTGGTTGACAGGATGTTGTAAGCATTAATTATTCATATTTAATTCTTATACAATTGTAAATTACACTCTGGATGATGGTTGATTGTTTATCATGATTGTTATATACATGTGTTGTATGAAATCCATATAAATAAAATTATATGGTAATTGACTGTGTCTGATTCCAGTTCAGAAAGAATGAATATTTTAAAATAATGAATATTTTAAAATAATATTCAGTAATGGATGAAAATATGATTTTGATTTCCGATTTGGGATGGACACGAAAATATTAAAAGCCGTGTTGATTAGATTCGCGCCATTTTGACGCGAATGATATTTATATCGATTTTATTCATTTTTATAATGAATATCGAAAAGGAAATGATTTCAAATTCTAATGTTTTGAAAATATTATCATTTATATATTAATGATATGGAATATTCAATTTTGATTTAAAATTGAATATGAAATTAAAATCTTTTTTAAAACGAATTTAAAATGATTTATAAAATATGTTTTAAAATGGAAATCGATGAAATATATATAATATATATTATATATGTTAAATGCCTTGAATAGAACGCGCCGCGTCGCGACCGTTCGCGAATTTCGACCATTGACTTCAAGTTGACATTACGGGAGATCCGACCGTCGGATTCTCCTGAAAACGGGACCATTGGGTTCATATCGAAAAGAGCTTTCTAAAGAATACAAGAGATATGAAATCTAATGGTTTTATTTGGAATTATGTCCAAATAAAGTTTGGAAAAGGTCGTTGTAAGTGCAGTTCGATGACTGTTTATGCAAATCGACTGTACGGGCCTTGATAAAATTATTAGAAATATTAATAATTTGTATAAAATCATAATAAATGATTTGGAAAGAATTGGGATGAAAAATTCCATATTTGAAAAGATAAATTTTTTTTTTTTTATTGAAATGAACTAGTTAATAACTAGAATTGTAATCCAATTATTTTTAAATAAATAAATTGGATTGGGAGGGGTTTTAATATAACAAGAATTTCCAATATATGAATTGGAATGGATTTAAATCGAAATTATCTTCGGAATATTTCGATATTGGATTCCGTGATTGTACAGATATTATTGAGGAATTTGGAAGATATATATATCGTTATTCCAATACGATATTGGTTGATTTCAGAATTTGATATTGAATATAAGCCGATATATTTTCTATTCAGAGCCTTGTATTTAATATCAAATTTGATTTTGGGTTTGTCGTGAACGGTGTCTTCATTAACACTGTTCTTAAACCCGGTTGAGAAAAGATATAAATCTTTTTATTAAGATTTAATGAAGTTTACCAATTAAGTGACATTTAATTGGAATTAAATTGAAATTGGGTTTTGGGTTTATCGTGAACGGTGTTTTAAATAACACTTGTTCTTTAACCCGATTAACAATGGAAAGAGATTTTGGGTTTGTCATGAATGGTATCTTTCATAATACTGTTCTTAAACCCAAAGGAGTTAAGAAATTTAGAAACTAACTGGAGATTAGCTAAGTTGAATGGATTCCTGGGTATTGATCTGATGTTGGTTTCGGCCTTCGGGATTAATACTTAGGGAATTGTTCTCTTACTAATTTACGGTTAGAGACTGACGGGATGGGGTCTTCAGTAACACTGTTCTTAAACCCCATGTGAAAAGAATAAATCTTCTAACTAAAATTTAAAGTTGAATAACCAATTAATTGACATTTAATTGGAATTGAAATGGAATGTGAATTGGGTTTGGTGTGAACTATGTTTTTAACGACATTCGTTCTTTAACCCGATTTGCAGTGGAATGTAATTTGGGATTTATAAATCTTTTTATTAATATTTAATGGAAATTTTCCGAAGTAAAGTTTTCCAATTTAATATATTGGAATGGAATGGAATTCGATTTGGTAATAATCAAAGTGAATTTCTGTGGAGGAAGATCGTTAATATATGAGGAATTTTAAAGGCTTTGTCGTTATTCCATTTATATTATTGGTCAGATATGGAAATTGATATCGATTATATATTGATTTGTTTTTCCGTAAAGATTCCAAAATTAGTGGAATGAGATTTTGGGTTTATCGTGAACCGTGTTTTAAATGACATTAGTTCTTTAACCCAGTTAAAGATAAGATTAATTTCTTAACTTTGAATAATCATTAAGTAATGCTTTTTGAGATTAAAACTGAATTAGAGTTTTAATGAATCTTTAATTAGATTGGAATGTGGATGAGATAGATAAATTTATCGAATTCAGGAAATGATCGAGAATGGAGTATCACCAGTTTTGCTCCAAGCGATAGTTAAATCTTTAATTAGATTTGAACGTGAAATGGTAATTAATATTTACCAATAACACCGTGGTGTTAGATATGGAGTATTACCAGTTTTGCTCCATGGGATGAATAGGTAGGGATTGGGAAATAAAACAAATGATTACTTCGGTGTGGTTCGGTAATCCCGACTAGTTTTGGATAAACTTTAATATGGTTTGAATTGATATCCAAAGGAAGATTAAAGAGTAAATTTAAAAGAATTTATCTTTGATAAAATTAATTGGAACCTTTCCTAAAAGATATGAATATTTAAATAAAGGAATATTCAGAATTGGAATGAGGCGTATGCTGTGTTTTTGTAGCACTTGTTCATAACATACGCGTGTTATTTGGAAAGATCGGGTTTATCTCATTACGAATAACAGAATCGGCGATGAGTCGACGATGAAGATGGTGGTAGAAGACCGGAGGTCTTCACATCGTTTGGATGATTACTGATGTCTTGATTGGGCTGTACACCCAAGACGAGGTGATAAGTGGTGATCGTCCAGACGTACTTGGAGATCGACCGGATATGCGAGGGCCTCTTTCCTGTATTGGACATATGGGACGAGGAATAAGGTGCCTTCGGTTTCGTTCAGACCCAGAACGAACTTGTAAATGGATGCGTGTCTGACATCGAATTTCATTCTGTGTGATTGATAGACCATCGGTCGCATAGCATAGCTTTGTGTACAGCAATAATTCGCGAGCCGCACACCCCGGTGTGAACCAGAAACAGGAAAGGACTTCAGGGAGGGCATGGGTTTCCCTCTAGCAAGGAGTGGTGTCTGGGTTTTGCATGCCTAGACGTTTTACTTATGTGGATGATGGATAGCGAGGCGCCTCGGTTATGCCAGTCTCTGTGGAGCCAATGGATGGCTTGTTCGATATACTGACCAGTTTACGCCCCATAGGGCAGGGAAACGTATTGCTCAGGCATTTTAATCGACGTCGTGTGGACCAGCCCTGATGATCCAAGTGTCGTTGCGTTCTGACCCTCAGGCTCAAGCTAGAGAGTCTCAAAGCGGTAAGGACTATCCCTTGCCTTGTTTCATAAATGTAAATCCAACTTCTAATACACGACATTTCATTTTTGATTGTAGAGCCTAGTATGGCGACATAGTCGGATGGGGTACTATGTCGTCTATGATTGATACATTTATATTTGAAGTTGATTTCTTCACTTATAGTAATAATAAAAGATGAAATTTCATATATCAAGTATTATTTGGCTATTATAAGGTAAAACTCTATCCTCCAACTTGCGTTGCATTGTGTGATGGGACCCGAGTCTTATAATAGCTTCATTGTTCTTTATTTAGCATTGCGCTGTTTTTTTTATGCATTGGTATTCTTGGGGGTAAACCCGTTCCGTGTTATACGGCATCGTCCCTTAATATACCTAACTTTGAAATCAAAATAATAACTGTTTTAGTTCTCACACTAGTCACATGACTGACCTGGAGTTTATTATTTTAACCTAAACTCTTGGTGCCCCTATTTTCCACACGGGAAGCTAGTAGTTTTGGTTTTGCAGATTTATATTCACAGGATCCTGGTTTACAGCTGGAATGATACTCGAAAAGCTCTGTATCCGTGTATCTCTTACAGTTGTGTTTTGTATTATTTTCTGCGGCATTGAAAGGTATTTTAATCTCTGATATTTATCAAATGTATATTATTTATTCATACTCTGTTATATTCTTTTATTCTGATGAGATTGCTGTAATAAGCAATGAAATGTTCTGTCGTTTGTGTTTTGATTTGTTGTGTTCTCAACTCAATCCGGGCTTTCCTTTACGGGGAAGTTCGGGTCATTTCACAAAGTTTCGTGAAATCCCTCAAATCTGCTTGTAAAAATGGGATCTTGATCACAAATAATGCTAGAAGGAATGCCATGCAATCTAACGATTTCTGTCATATAAAGATCGGCCAAACTGGAAGTTGTATGGTTAGCTCTGACTGGAAGGAAATGGGTATACATGGTCAATATGTTGACTATTACCCTAATACTCTCGTTTCCTCTCCTTTTCCTTAGAAGACCGTCGATAAAATCAATAGAACCTTGACCCCACTTCCAACTTAGGATCTCAAAAGGTTGCGGTAATCCATCTAACTTTCAATGACCGGCCTTAATCTGTGAGCATGTCGCATATCAACGGACATAACAAGAAATGTCTCCCTTCATACCACTCCACCAGCGTAACTCATACATATTTAGGAACATCATTATCACACTTGGATGAATGGATAGTATAGATTGATGATTTCCACTCGACACTTCTTTCCCAAAGCCATCGACATTTGGGGCACATATCCTATTCCTAATCCACAAGATTCCTTTCTCGACAGGTAGTGCATCCCTCTCACTATAATCACCACTTCTTCTGTTACGAACATTATCTACCATAGGCTTAAGCTCTAGGTCTTCATCTTGCTTTGTTGCTATATAATCCATTAGAGGTGATGAAACCGAAATCTGACACAACATTGCCTTTTACCAACTCAATGCGTCGGCTACCACATTCACCTTCCTAGGAGTATAACTATTGTCGAAATCATAGGAAGCAAGAAACTTGTAATGAACTGTAAATCCGTACTATCTGAGTTGACTACATACATCACACGTCCAACCCAAATATCACAAGACTACGAATCATTTTTTTAGAAGAAAAGGGTAGAAGAAGAACAGAAATAACAACATAGAATCTCACATCGCAGCGAAACAAAATATAATATATCATAACTTTTGAAATACAAAATTTTAACTGTATAACATACAATTATCAGAGTACAACACTTACAATACAGCGGAAATAAACCTATATATCTAACACTGAAGCCTCCTGCACCAAGCTCCTTTATATAGATCTGTAAAATCCTAAACTACGTGACTGCCCGTACAAATTTGGGCACCCAAGAGTTTAGGTAAAACAAAACAAAATAAACTCTGGGTCAATCATAGGACTGGTATGAGTAAACAATTTGAAATAATTTGAGAAAATAAACGATATCTCATAAGACCGCGCCGTATAACACGGAACGAGTTTTTTCCCTATGAGAATCCAAAACACTTGATTTAACTTTCAAAAATCCTTTTGAAAGAAACGATAAACTTTATATCAAAACTCTTTTAATCTTATTATAATAGTGTCTAAATCAAATAAATAGAAATGTAGTGAAACGCTTTCATCTCACGCTCCGAATACATAATATACAATCAAAACTACGAGCACTTATTGGGTAATGAATTTCCAACTATGACAAGGTATGGAACCACCTTCTGATAGTGTATCTCTAGAGGAGAATACACTGGGTTCAACAAGAACATCCTATAACCCGGCCACACATGACCGATCACTCATTTCACTTGAGTGTATGAATGTATATCACCAACGGTTGGGATCAGCTACCGTTTCCCGAATGGGATAACATCGAATAGAATAAGGAATTAAATGAATTTCTCTAGATAGGTGATAATACACCCTAATGGAAGCTACCCACATAGCCATGTTTCCTGCCCAATTTTTGCCATTTCCCGGTTGTTGATACCTGAAGCTACGATTACTTATCATTCATTGATAACACAATCAATTTGAATGTCACATTATCAGATCCGTTAACCATTAATTGATTTGCATAAATATATTCTGGATATTATGCTAAGAGAATAAACTCTCCGCCACCATATATATATATATATATATATATATATATATATATATATATATATATATATATATACAGACCAAAATATGCAATCATTGGAAATACTCTGTCAGACATTCGTCCATACACTTCGTTCTGGGACTGAACGAAACCGAAGGCACAATTTCTATTAATAGAAAAAGTCCTTGCACTTTACTCCATCCTCAATTATCTTCATATAATCCGATTCGCAACGTTACTGCCAATATGGAGTGGTACTCGGATAATAATCCAACCGGTATTGGCAAACACTTCGATAGTCGGTTATTTAACTATCAAAGAAAAACTAACATCCATTCAAAGCATCAAACAAATCACTGAGCCTTTTAATTAATATTTCATTAATTTAAAACATTTCTCCATTTTCTTATCAATATTCATTAACACGATATTTTCGATAATCATCTTTGCCTCTTACGCTATTTGGAAAACATTTCCATATATCGCCTTCTTTTATTTTCTATACTTAGAAAATATCTTCTAATTTTAATTGGAGAACATTCCAGTTACTTATCTCTTTCACACCCATTCATTTCTACACTCAGGAAATATTTATTTATTATATTTCCAAAATTTCACTTCCTTGGGTTAAAAGGAATGTTGTATAAAACATTGTTACAAACCACCCACAATACTGCATTCAACTAACTCTTATTCAAACATTTCTCTTCGAGACTGGATCTTGCTATTTATCGGTTAAAAATGAAATCAATCAATTTAGGGTATAACTACCTCTCAGACCTTGACTGAAAACCTCCTTAACTTCAAAACAGACAAAACCACTTATCTCGAATAATCAACATCATATTAAACCAGTTATCCATATCTTTTAAACGTGTATACATTTCTCTTTCTATGTTTATCAGATTAAATTTATTTATTTTCTTTTTGTTTATAACATTCTATTTTAATTTCGTTTCATTATCGAATTCTATATATATCGACATATCGATTACTAATTATCAAATCTTCTTAAAAATATTCTAACTCCTTGAATTTCTGGAAAATTTTGCCATAACCTCCTTTGTACGGGTCACTTGGTACAACTACAAAATGCCTCTCTGGGCCCTTTCCGTTCAAAAAGAAAATTAAAAAGCCATGCGGCTTGCTGAATCGGCGCATAAAATCTCAAATGTAATTTAAACGTGTACCTTTTTGTCAAGCACACAAATTATAATCTTCATATACTTCATTCCATACCTGTCTAACCCATATCCAAATATTCCCATTTGGTTCCAACTCAGTCCATTCGTCTTAACCTAATTCGCTAATTTATTTTATAATTAGCTACTTTGACTATTTCACTTCTTTGTATGAACATAACATATTCAAATAAAATATTTACTAGCTTATAAATGATTTGAATTCCATTATCAATTCAAGTTTCCTTTTCGATTTCGAATATAATTTCTTAAATCACCTTTACTTATTCAAAGCCTAATTGTATCAAATTTTGATTAATTAATTATGATTCAAATTAGCTAGTTCTATTCAATAATTAAAAATCTGATTTTTGTTTCAAAAATCATTTTCACCGCTCCACTTGAGTTCAGATATATATATTTTATGACTTAAATCTGGATTTTTCTAATGAAGATTCGGATTTTATTTGCTCAAAATCCTTTTATAAATTTAAATAAACCATTATAGTTTTATAATGGTTATGGCGCTGTTTTTCAGAAAAATAGATTTTGACATAACCAAAAATCTATAAGACGAAATCCAGATTTTTCTCTTCCATTAGAAAACTATTATCAAATTGGTCATGCCAATTCTTGTTTCAAATAATTTTGACTAAAATTGAGTTCTGTATACTCAATTGAAGTTCGAAATGCCAATTTACGAACTGTCGTGCTGCAGCGAGTTCTTTTAATTATATTTAATATATAAATGTTTCAAACTTCGTTTATAATAATTTTAACTCCATTCTAATATATAATAATATATATTAAACCAATTTTCCAAATACAACTTAATGTTTCTGATTTTCCCTAACCGTCAATTATTTTACAATTCAGTCATAACTTATTTATAATTAGATATTCTATACTAAATTCAAATTATAAATAAATTATTTATAAAATTCGATATAGTCGAATTCTAATTTTATATCCTTAGATTTATCTCAGTTCCGTTTATATTTCCAATTTCTGAATAAAATTTATTGTTCTCTTTTCGAAATGATTTCCAATTCACTTTTAAATTCATATTTGAATTTCAACTTCTAAATTATCTAATGATAATTTATTTCACTATATTTATAAACATCGTTATAAATAAATTTTCTTGTTTTATAAAATAAAACAAGCTTCCCTTTCAAATATCTATTTGAAACCCAATTCGTTTTATAATCTGACTTCCGGAATAAAACCGTCATTCTCCTTTTCGAAATGATTTATATTTAAATTCCTACTTGAATTTAGAACGATACATTATCTCTTGATAATTAATTGACCACATTTATAAATATCGTTTATAAATTTACTTGATATATATATTCAACAAACTCTATTCGAAATCTATTTAAAACCTAAAATCTTATTTTGGAATATTCTATTTATTTTAACAACCTATATAAATATAGAATCTACTTTCAGACTTAAAATTTTAAACTTCTAATTAATACAATCCTAATATTTGTTCTGAAAATATTTATTTAAATAAATTCGATCTAATCGAAATCAAATCATATATCCATACGGATTTATTTCCAGTTCAATTTACATTTTGAACACCAGAATAAATTTCATCGTTTACTTATTTAAAACGATTCAACATTTCTATTTATAAATTCCTATTTGAATTTAAATATATTCAAATTATCAAATGATAATTTGTCTACTTCATTCATAAACACCGTTTATAAATTCATTTCAATTCCCTAATTATCCAATGAAAATCATTCCATTTTATTTATAAACACTGTTTATAAATTTACTTCAATTTCCTGTATTATCTAATTTATAAATTTTCTTTTAAGTTCAATACTTCAATTTCTTGTATATTTAATTTATAAAAATCATTTATAAATTCAATACTTGTTTTATTTATCCAAACAAGTTAATATTTCTATAGCTCATTAAAAATTCAAATTCTATTTTAAAAAATAGATTTCCCTTTTTAAATCTAAAATATCCGTATCACGATATTTTTATATATCAACATTTTAGGCCCAGTGATATTTAAACAATCAAACAACCCAATTTTCAATCAACACATCATATATATGATGATATATATATGTGAAAACAGACAATAATAAATTTTGAGGAATCCAGTTGGATCCCTCCAACTTGTTTTCCTGCATCCACAAACGTTAGCCGACATAAATAATACCCATCATTCTTCGGGGCAGGATATCGTGGTATAGAAGGTCATCCACTATCATAGCGTGGGGCGTATCGGGTCATCCGCTAATGATAATGTGGGCATCCGCTAATGGTACTGCGGGAATCCAATCACCAATATAAAGATAATTACCACAAACCAATCCTAAATAACTAATATATATTTTATAGCCACAATAATATTTTATTGCAACCAAACAACCAATAGACAAATATTGTTGACAAATAAAAATAATTCTAAATAAAAACGGAGTGAGATTTACTCACCTGATTTAAATTTTGTGATCCATTCCAAATTTTGAGTTTAAAATGATCTTTCGGACTAGACTGAAAATCCAGCTGAATTCGAGAAAATCTTATACCCATTCCAGAATTCCAGTTATGAACCCAACTCGACTAGTCTGATAGTTAAACCTTGTAACAATTTAATTTTTACTTTATTATTATTATTTTATAATAACATATATATATTCACACACACATAAAATAAGTAAATTGATAGTATAACGAAGTTTAATTAAATTTGTTACCTTATTGTCGATAGCCCATAACCTGATGCTAACCATTACCGTTCTTTTTCCACAATCCATCTCCAACCCGTCTCTACCATTTCCTTGGACAACGGCCATCACTGCAATCATTAAGGTTCAGCTTAGTAACCCCTATTTCATTCAAAAAAAATCCCGACATTATTTTTCCTTCCAGGTTCGAATTACAAAACCTGACACCGATACCCTCACTACTTCCACCCATAACCATCGCTACCCATCAATGAAGACCTTTCGACTTTTCGAGGTCCTCCATGCCATATAGCAGTCCCCATGCTCACTGGCTAAGCCCACATATCCCAAACACTTCAACAAGAAACCACAATGACCTGATTTCTTAACCACTTACCTCTATCGCTCGAGTTCGAACACTATAATAACCCATTCGCACTCAAACAGACATCGCTAGTAACTAAAGACCGTAGGATTTGATATTTCGCTTACTCGAGTTGATGGATACCAAATCGAGCTCCAGAATTCGCGATTTGAATTGAAACCATCGAAAGCCTTGTACCCTTGCCAAACCATTTTTGGACCCTTCGATTTTGACTTGGGATTTCATTCGAATTGATTTTGAATTCTAAAACAAAACAAAAAAAAAATAAGGAACCAGTTTATATTGAAAAAGGAATGGTGATTTTTGATTTGGATTCTATTGGCCATTCTATACTTGATTTATCCTAGAAAAATAATTGGAATAATAAAAGGGGTTGCGATGGTTTTTGAAGGGGTCTGATTTTGAAGAGAATATAAGGAGCGGCCTTATTTTTATTTCCATTGTCTGAAGCTTGCCATTGATTTCCAACAGAAGAAATAAATTTGGAAGGAAACATGATTTATAGATTGATTTAACTTAGGCATTAAGGAATTTGTCGGTGAAAGGTACAAAGGTAGGGTATGCTAAGTACACTGTTATTAAATACGATTTGATATAAACCGATTTTTATTCTTTTTAAATTGATTCTGTTTTGATTTTAAGCTTATCCACTGATCAAATACTTCAAGGTCCATAACGTACCATCCCGAACTGCTATTTTAATGCAACGAGTGTTGTTTCTACAGTGTAAAGCTATTCTGAACAAACTGAATATATTTTGATATTTAATTTGAACATAAATATAAATAACCGAAATAAATTAATATAATTTAAATTCAAAAACAAATAAATTCTTCGATAATAAATTATTATTTATTATCGTATATATTCCTAACAGAATTTATATTGATTATATGAATTATTTTGACTCAATTCTAATTCAAAATTAAATTATACTATTTTCATATTACGATATTCAATATACTTGAAATTAAATAATCAATTATTAAATTAATAACTAAATATAAAAATTCAATTATATTATCAATAAAATATTTAAAATCATATTAAATATTTAAAATAAATCGATTCAAAAATCCGGGTTGTTACATTCTTCTCCTCTTAAAAGAATTTCGTCCCTAAAATTAATAAGGTAGGAAAAATGGTACAAACCCATTAACTTTCAAAAACCACTTATGTTGAAATTTAACCTTTCGTATTTCTACATTTTTAATTCGAACCAAAACTTTTGGTTTTCACTCATATTGAATATCCAATATGCTTATATTCATTTTATATGAATGATTTTCAATCACCACATTCACATCTGATTCAAATTCCAATTAAATCTACTAAAATTGGTTCTAGTCAATGTATTCACTTTGATCCATTTAACTTGCTTATGTTAAATTTTAAATTCCAGAATTCATATCCCTGGGTTTTCTATTTCAAATCCTTTTGAAATTACATAAATATGTACATATATATTTATAACCATTTCAAATTCAAAGAATTTTTCAACTCAACTTGTTTTCTTTTAAACAAATATTTATCAAAACTTTTCTAAGTTAGAAATTTATCACTTAGAAACTTGAAAATCAACACTAATGATGCTGCAGTAATCAACAGAATTATTTTCCAGCCACTAAAGTGAGTTCAGTGCTTTATCACTTTTAAAATCCATTTGAAATGATTTTTATTAAAAATTCCTCCCAAAATAAAGCTATACTATTTTAATATACTTTGGAAAAATATTTTCCAACTTCCCAGGATTTTAAATTTCAGTTCTCTTTTGAATCCAATTCCTGTTCATCTTATTTGTATATTTCATTCACATACAAGTTCTATTTGGTTATAAATAACCATTTCAATTTTATAATCTCATTTGATTATAATAACAACATCCAACACATCCATATATTTTAATAATCTCATAAAATTATTCCTTCTATATCAAAAATAGAATTTGGGTAAATTATTTCATTTACCCACTTTAAAACAATCTTGTGTCAAATTTCTCTACTCAAGTGTTTAGAAATTCCTATCGACTTCGTGGCATCCCACAGTTCGATCAGAATTCATAAAACACTCCATAGACTGGCCAACACAATATAATTTATTTTTTATATCAGTTAACAAATACGCTCTCTCATATATATACTCTCAACTCAATCTGGGGTACTAGTGACCCTATCTCTAATGAGCACATCCCACCAAAGCCTAAGTGTTCGCTCAAGCTAAGCTCTGGTACCACTGTAACAAACCGCAAATCCGTACTATCTGAGTTGACTTCATACATCACACGTCCAACCCAAATATCACAGAAATACGAATCATTTATTTGAAAAAAAGGGTAGAAGAAGAACAGAAATAATAACAGAGAATCTCACATCGCAGCGGAACAAAATATAATATATCATAACTTTTGAAATACAAAATTTTAACTGTATAACACATACAATTATCAGAGTACAACACTTACAACACAGCAGAAATAAAATTATATATCTGACACTGAAGCCTCCTGCTCCAAGCTCCTTTATATAAATCTATAAAATCCTGAACTACTTGAATTCCCGTACAAATTTAGGCACCTAAGAGTTTAGGTAAAACAAAACAAAATAAACTCTGGGTTAGTCATGGGACTGGTATGAGTAAACAATTTGAGAAAATAAACGATATCCTATAAGACCATGCCAAATAACATGGAATGGGTTTTTTCTCCCTCATGAGAATCCAAAAAACTTGATTTAAATTTCAAAAATCCTTTTGAAAGAAATGATAATCTTTATATCTAAACTCTTTTGATATCACTGCATAAGTGTCTAAATCAAATAAATAGAAATCTAGTGGAACGCTTTCATCTCACGCTCCACGTACATAATATGCAATCAAAACCGCGAGCGCTTATTGGGTAATGAATTTTCAACTATGACAAGGTATGGAACAACCTTCCGATAGTGTATCTGTAGAGGAGAATACACTGGATTCAACAAGAACATCCTGTAACCCACCACACATGACGGACCACTCATTTCGCTTGAGTGTATCGAATCTATATCACCAACGGTTGGGATCAGCAACCGTTTCCCGAATGGGACAACATCAAATAGAATAAGGAATTAAATGAATTTCTCTAGATAGGTGATAATACACCCTAATGGAAGCTACACATATGGCCATGCTGCTTGCCCTATTTTTGTCATTTCCCGGTTGTTGAGACCTGAGGCTACGATTACTTATCATTCATTGATAACACAATCACTTTGAATGCCACATTGTCAGTTCCGTTAATCACTAATTGATTTGCACAAATATATTTTGGATATTATGCTAAGAGAATAAATTCTCCGCCACCATAAATATCTATACATACCAACATATGTGATCATTGGAAATACTCTGTCAGACATTCATCCATACACTTCGTTGTGGGACTGAATGAAACTGAAGGCACAATTTCTATTAATAGAAAAAGTCATTGCACTTTACTCCATCTTCGATTATCTTCATATAATCTAATTCGCATCGTTACTGCCAATATGGAGTGGTTCTAGGATAATAATCCAACCAATCTCTCCATATTGATAATGATATTGGCAAACACTTCGATAGTCGGTTATTTAACTATCGAAGAAAAACAAACATCCATTCATAGCATCAAACAAATCACTGAGACTTTTAATTAATATTTCATTAATTTAAAACATTTCTCTATTTTCTTATCAATATTTGTTAACACGATATTTTCAATAATCATCCTGGCCTCTTAAGCTATTTGGAAAACATTTCCATATATCGCCTTCTTTTACTTTCTATACTTAGAAAATATCTTCTAATTTTAATTGGAGAACATTCCAATTACTTATCTCTTTCACGCCTGTTCATTTCTACACTTAGGAAATATTTATTTATTATATTTCCAAAATTTCACTTCGTTGGGTTAAAACGAATGTTATATAAACCATTGTTACAAACAACCCACAATACTGCATTCAACTAACTCTTATTCAAACATTTCTCTTCCAAACTGGATCTTGCTATTTATCAGTTAAAAATGAAATCAATTAAGTAGGGGTATAACTACCTCTCAGACCTTGACTAAAAACCTCCTTAACTTCAAAACAGAAAAGACCACTTATCTTGAATAATCAACATCATATTAAACCAATTATCCATATCTTTTAAACGTGTATACGTTTCTCTTTCTATGTTTATAAGATTAAATTTATTTATTTCCTTTTTATTTATAACATTCTATTTTAATTTCGTTTCATTATCAAATTCTATATATATCGACATATCGATTTCTAATTATCAAATATTCTTAAAAATATTCTAACTCCTTAAATTTCCGGAAAATTTTGCCATAACCTCCTTTGTACGGGTCACTCGGTACAATTACAAAACACCTCTCGATGCCCTTTCCATTCAAAAATAAAATTAAAAAGCCAAGTGGCTTGCCGATTCGGCGCATAAAATCTCAAATGGAATTTAAATGTGTACCTTTTTGTCGGGCACACAAATTATAATCTTCATATACTTCATTCCATACTTGTCTAACCCATATCCAAATATTCCAATTTGGTTCCAACTCAGTCCATTCATCTTAACCCAATTCGCTAATTTATTTTCTAATTAGCTAATTTGCCTATTTCATTTCTTTGTTTGAACATAACATGTTCAAATAAAATATTTACTTGCTTATAAACGATTTGAATTCCATTTTCAATTCAAGTTTCCTTTTCGATTTCGAATATAATTTCTCAAATCACCTTTACTTATTAAAAGCCTAATTGTATCAAATTTCGATTAATTATTTATGATTCAAATTAGTTAGTTCTATTCAATAATTAAAAATCTGGTTTTTGTTTCAAAAATCATTTTCATTACTCCACTTGAGTTCAGATATATTTTATAACTCAAATCTGGATTTTTCTAATGAATATTCGGATTTTATTTGCTCAAAATCGTTTTATAAATTTAAATAAACCATTACGGTATTGCAATGGTTATGGCGCTGTTTTTCTGAAAAATAAATTTTGACATAACCCAAAATCTATAAGACGAAATCCAGATTTTCCTCTTCCATTGGATAACTATTATCAAATTGGTCATGTCGATTCTTGTTTCAAATAATATCGACTAAAATTGAGTTCTGTGTACTCAATTGAAGTTTGAAATGCCAATTTACGAACTGCCGTGCTGCGGCAAGTTCGTTTTAATTATATTTAATATATAAACGTTTTAATTTTCATTTATAATATTTTCAACTCCATTCTAATATATAATAATATGTATTAAACCAACTTTCCAAATATAACTTAATATTTCTGATTTTCTCTAACTGTTGATTATTTTACAATCCAGTTATAATTTATTTATAATTAAATATTCTATACTAAATTCAAATTATGAATAAATTATTTATAAAATACGATATAATCGATTTCTAATTTTAAATCCTTAGATTTATCTCAGTTCCATTTATATTTCCAATTTCCGAATAAAATTTATCGATCTCTTTTCGAAATGATTTCCAATTCACTTTTAAATTTATATTTGAATTTAAACTTCTAAATTATCAAATGATAATTTATTTCACTATATTTATAAACATCGTTATAAATAAATTTTCATGTTTTATAAAATAAAACTAGCTTCCCTTTCAAATATCTATTTGAAACCCAATTCGTTTTATATTCTGACTTCCGGAATAAAACCCGTCATTCTCTTTTTCGAAATGATTTATTTTTAAATTCCTAATTGAATTTAAAATGATACATTTTCTCGACCACATTTATAAACATTGTTTATAAATTTACTTGATATATATATATATATATATATATATATATATATATATTGAACAAACTCTATTCGAAATCTATTTAGAAACCAAAATCTTATTTTGGAATATTCTATTTATTTTAACTATCTATATAAATATAGAATCTATTTTCATATTTAAAATTTTAAACTTCTAATTAATACGATCCTAATATTTGTTCTGAAAATATTTATTTAAATAAATTCGATCTAATCGAATTCAAATCATAAATCCATGCGGATTTATTTTCAGTTCAATTTACATTCTGAACATCAGAATAAATTTCGTCGTTTACTTCTTTAAAATGATTCCACATTTCTATTTATAAATCCATATTTGAATTTAAATATATTCAAATTATCAAATGATAATTTGTCCACTTCATTCATAAACACCATTTGTAAATTATTTTCAATTCCCTGATTATCCAATGAAAAACATTCCATTTTATTTATAAACACTGTTCATAAATTTACTTTAATTTCCTGTATTATCTAATTTATAAACGTTGTTTATAAGTTCAATACTTCAATTTCTTGTATATTTTTATTTATTAAAAATGTTTATAAATTCAATACGTGTTTTATTTATCCAAACAACTTAATATTTCTATATCTCATTAAAAATTCAAATTCTATTTAAAAAAAATAGATTTCCTTTTTTAAATCTCAAATATCATTTTCATGATATTTTTATATATCAACATTTTAGGCCCAGTGATACTTAAACAATCAAACAACCCAATTTTCAATCAACACATCGCATATATGATAATATATATATGAAAACAGACAATAATAAATTTTGAGGAATCCAGTTGGATCCCTCCAACCTATTTTCCTGCATCCACAAACGTTAGCCAACATAAATAATACCCATCTTGCTTCGAGGCAGGATATCGTGGTATAGAAGGTCATCCACTATCATAGCGTAGGGCATATAGCGTCATCCGCTAATGATACTGCGGGCATCCACTAATGGCACTACGGAATCCAATCACCAATATATATATATATATATATATATATGCATATATATATATATATATATAACCGCAAACCAATCCTAAATAACTAATATATGTTTTATAGCCACAATAATATTTTAATGCAACCAAACAACCAACAGACAAATATTTTTAACAAATAAAAATAATTATAAATAAAAACGAAGTGAGATTTACTCACCTGATTTAAATTTTGTGATCCATTCCAAATTTTGAGTTTAAAATGATCTTTTGGACTAGACTGAAAATCCAGCTGAATTCGAGAAAATCTTATACCCATTCCTGAATTCTAGTTATGAACCCAACTCGACTAGTCTGATGATTAAACCTTGTAACAATTTAATTTTTCCTCTATTATTATTATTATTATTTTATAAGAACATATATATATATATATATATATATATATATATATATATAAACACACATAGACAGACACACACAAAATAAATAAATTGATAGTATAACGAAGTTTAATTAATTTTGTTACCTTATTGTCGATAACCCATAACCTGATGCTAACCATCACCGTTCTTATTCCACAATCCAACTCCAACCCGTCTCTACCATTTCCTTGGACAACAACCATCACTGCAACCATTAGGGTTTAGCTCAATATCCCCTCTTTCGTTCAAAAAAAAATCCCGACAGGTTTTTCCTTTTAGGTTCGAATTACAGAACCTGACACCGACACCCTCACTACTTCCACCCACAACCATCGCTACCCATCAACGAAGACCTTTCCACTTTGCCAGGTCCTCCACGCCATAAAGCAATCCCCATGTTCACTGTCTAAGCCCTCATATCCCAAACACTTCGCCAGGAAACCATAATGACCCAGTTTCTTAACCGCTCACCTCTATCGCTCGAGTTCGAACACCATAATAACCCAATTGCACTCAAACAAACATCACTAGAAAGCTAAAGGTCGTAGGATTTGATATTTCGCTTACTCGAGTTGATGGACACTAGATCGAGCTCCAGAATTCGCGATTTGAATTGAAACCGTCGAAAGCCTCATACCCTTCCTAAAACCTATTCGGACCCTTCAATTTTGACTTGGGATTTCATTCGAATTGATTTATAATTCTTAAAAAAACAAAAAAAAAATAAAGAAGCAGTTTATATTGAAAAAGGAATGGTGATTTTTGATTTGGATTCTATCGGCCATTCTATATTTGATTTATCCTAGAAGAAATAATTGGAATAATAAAAGGGGTTGCGATGGTTTTTGAAGGGGTCTTATTTTGAAGAGAATCCATGGAGCGGCCTTTTTTTATTTCCATTGTCTAAAGCTTGCCATTGATTTCTAACAGAAGAAACAAAATGGGAAGGAGTCATGACTTATAGATTAATATAACTTAGGCATTAAGGAAATTGTCGGTGAAAGGTACAAAGGAAGGGTAGGCTAAGTACACCATTATTAAATACGATTTGATATAAAGCGATTTTTATTCTTTTTAAATGGATTCTGATTTGATTTTAAGCTTATCCCCTGATCAAATATTTCAGGGTCCATAACGTACCATCTCGAATTGTTATTTTAATGCAATGACGGTTGTTTCAACAGTGTAACGCTATTCTGAACTAACTGAATATATTTTGATATTTAATTTGAACGTAAATATAAATAACCAAAATAAATTAATATAATATAATTTAAATTCAAAAACAAATAAATTCTTCGATAATAAATTATTATTTATTATCGTATATATTCCAAACAGAATTTATATTGATTATATGAATTATTTTTACTCAATTCTAATTCAGAATTAAATTATACTATTTTCATATTACGATATTCAATATACTTGAAATTAAATAATCGATTATTAAATTAATAACTCAATATAAAAATTCATTTATATTATTAATAAAATATTTAAAATAAATCGATCCAAAAATCCGGTTCATTACAAAACTTGAGCCATATGACATGTCTTTGATTCAGGTCTTTCTATAGCATAGGGTCTTAAGGTATTGACGATCGATAAATAACTCAAACTTAGTGCCCAAGAGGTGATGTCTCCATAACTTCAAGGCAACACAATAGCAAGAAATTCTAAATCATATGTTACATAATTAGCTTCATGATTCTTTAGTTGGCTGCTGGCATAAGTGATCACCTTCCCGTTATACATCAGAATATCTCCTAAATCATCTCTACAAGCATCCACATAAACCATGAATCCCTCATTTCCATTTAAGACATAACTACAAGGATGAAATGAGTTTTTACTTTAATGCTTTAAATGCAGCCTCACATTCGGGACTCCAAATAAACTTGGAATTTTCTATATTAAAGCAGTCAAAGGATGGGCAATTTAGGGAAAAATGCCTATAAATCTATGATAATATCCTATAAGGCCTAAGAATCTATAGTATCAGTTTGCATCTTAGGTTTTTCCCAATCTTGAAACATAGAATATGGAATTTAGATGCAATGAAGGGATATGAAGATTAATATACGAAAAAAAGAAATTAATATTACTTACATTGATCACACCGATCTTATCTTGATCAACAAAAAAATTTCTTTTAGAAACAATATGGCCTAAATATCAAGATTCGTTCTGCTAGAAATGACATTTCGAAAATTTGGCTTTCAGTTAATGATCACTTAAGGTTCCAACATACTCTAAATGTTCCATATGTTCCATTTTAGACTTTGACGAGATAAAATATCATTAACGAAAACAAGGACAAACTTGTTGAGGATGTTACGGTTCTTGAGATCGACAAAAAAAACCTAGAGTATTAGTTTGGCCAAAAGGCATAACTAATCACTCATAAAAGCCATTCTCTATTCAAAAAGAAAATTTGGAGATACTTTCCATGGACATTCTAAGTTGATAGAAGCCAATAACAATTGGGTTGGGAAATACTTTAGCCTCATGAGTTGGTCGAACATGTCATTAATAAGAGGCATTGGGTATTTGTTCTTCATGGCTCAACTCTTGATATTCTACACACATACGCAAAGAGACATCAGACTTAGTCACGAATACTACTGTAACTCCCCATTCAAAATAACTTGGCCTAATCAGCCCTTTATAGAATAATTCTTTAACTTGCACCTTCAATTCAACTATCTCCTTCGGTACCAGAGGAAGAACCACTGGACATGCTCCTACGATCAGTTCTCTATGGAATTCAATTTCTTACTTAGGTGGAAGAGAAATAACCTCATCAAAAAAATTGGAAAAATGTTTGACAACTGTGGTGGAACTAAGATCATTAGAATGGGAATGAAAAGAAAAGATGAAGCTTCCAACAAACTCCATTGGCATATTGCGTTCGGTTACTAAAGAATTTCTGTATTAACTCACATATTTCACGACAATATATTTAAATATTTTATTTAAATATAGCATCATTAATCGAATGTGTATCCAAAAAGTTGCATCTTGCATACATATTAATTTGGACTCGAAACCACTTCCATTGAGTTCGAAATGTCGTTTGCATTATCGAAAACTATAAACATCGATATATTCCGTGATTAGGAAATTTGAAACTTTGATAGGGATTTTGGTTAGCTAATCTAGCCCACTTACTTAACAACCCCCATCAGCCTATTCTCCCTCATTCCCTTCCTCTTTTCAAAACATAAGAAAAAATGGGGGGGGGGGGGGAGATAGGAAATTAAAATTTCTAAGCTAGGTTTTGCAATTAGAAGTTCAATTCTTGAGGAAACCAAGTATAGAAACTTGGGTAAGCTTCTCCATCTTCTCCTACATACTTTCTCTCCAATTTCTGAAATTTCCTATGACCTGATTCTTAGGAAATTCATGTATATGTGTTTAGGTTGAAGACTCTTGAGTTTTTGTTGATGAGAGGTTGATTTAGCTATGCTTCAGATTGATTTCTTACTTGCAAAGGTGAGTTATTTATGAACTAACATCTTTGCCACAAGCTATTGGCTTGTAAAAGTGTAATTTAGTGTTCGTTTGAGTTCGCGTATGCTTGTGAATTGAGTAGTTTAGTGTATGCATTAAGTTAACTGATCAATTTGATGATTTCCTTACTTTTTGAGTAATGGAAATCCTATTATGTTCTACGTTTGGATTGTGCATGCTTTAGGTGAAGTTCTTGTGTGCAAACACGCCCTCATATTTCCCCTTTAGCATTGCCAAAACATTGAGTTCAAGTTTGAATTGTATTTGATCACTTTGGTTAGAGAATTAATTTCACTTTTGAATTCATAATCAAAATCATTGCAATCTCATGTATACAAGTTCATGCATGTAAATTTTTGTGTTGTGAGTTGCTTCAGGGAGATATAGAAGCCTCATTTTCGTGTATATAACATTATTGGCCTTCGGCTATTTGTCGATATCACTTCAAGCATGTTATCAAGGCAATATTATGCTCAGGCTCAGGTTCATACGTCTGAATATTATAGGTCAAACGTCTGACCTGCTTCAAATAATTATAAAAACAGATAGAGCGCAATTCAGAAGTCTGAATTTTTAATTCAGACGTCTTAATTGCAATTCAGAAGTCGGAATTTTCCGATTCAGATTTCTGAATTTCAGACAGGGACTTATGCCTCTGGAAAACCCAATTCAGACGTCTTAATCCAGTTTTTCGATTGTTGACCAGTGGAGACCATGGTTAACAGTTTAGGTCCACTTGAGCTGTTTCCTAGCCGAGTTTCGACCAATTTCAACTTTTTTGTGAATTTTTAGTTTTTCTTAGTTCGGTCGTCGTTTTAATCAATACTACACAAGAGTTTCCACTTTGAAGTTATATAAAAGGGTTTCAAATTATTAGTAGATAACTAATCTTTTACTAAATGGTTTCTAATTCCACTTCATTATATGAAGTTATTTTCCAAATTGGTTTCTAATCCGACTTCATTATATGAAGTTATTTTAAAATTGATTTACAAATCTATTAATATATATTTGATAAACCTTACTCGTACATATGGAAAATTTAATTAAACGCCTTAGTAAAAACAAGGACTATGACTCCTTGTGTTTGCTTTGACGGTTAATTCTTGGACTCATTCGATTGAACACCGTGGAAATGATCGTGTCACATTTCTAGTGGACTATACAACTTGGTCGTAAATATTAGAGTAGAGCAAGTGGTTATGGGACATGTAGCTCGACTCTTATATTTACTAGCTTGGCGCAGTATACACTATACTTGATCAAATTTGATCATCAATGATCTTCGGATCATCTTGAAGAATTTCAGTTCATTCGA
The DNA here is from genome assembly GCA_030737875.1 of Allium sativum. Taxonomy (NCBI): domain Eukaryota; kingdom Viridiplantae; phylum Streptophyta; class Magnoliopsida; order Asparagales; family Amaryllidaceae; genus Allium; species Allium sativum. Next base: position 160,921,831 of record CM060912.1, read on the forward strand.
TTATATAGATGATCTCTGGAGCATATTGAGGAACTTCGGTACATTCTTTTTCTGTCGATGATCTTCGGATCATCTTAGCGGGGTCGCGACCCGCGGTCTTTCGACCGTCGTAGGAGTTCGGCTCAACACTATGGCTAGATGCCTTGAGATCATGTCTCCCCTTTGATATTGAGTTGGTTGTATCTCCGGACTCCCATTATGAGTTGATGAGCCTTCGGGATCCCGTCTTGAGTTTGGTTTTCCCTTTTTGGTATCTTCAATATTTCTAATTTATTGATTTCTTGGATCTTAGTTTTATTGACATATGTGTTTTCATTTTCGTATTGGTATTATTTTATCAATCTTTGTTTATTTGATATTGAGATATCCTTATATAGCGCCAAGATTTCTTTGGCATATTTTCTAGACATATTGAGCCTTCACATTTTACATGTGAACATTGTTGTTATTTCTTATATGTCATTTCCTGATTATATCTCTTATCCTATTCAGTTTATTATGATGAGTACATTTAGACTGATCCATTTATTATTTAATTTCCTATAAATAATACACGGGTCAAACTGAGTATTACTAGTGCTTTTTCAAGAATTCTAACAAGGGCCACTTCTTGGCTTTTCATGTCTACATTGTCATTATAGTAAATTTTGGGTTATATGTATATGAGACATCTATGTATACATATTCTTTTAGCTAGAACTTGTACCTATTATTTTGTTGTATAGTGGATCGACTCTGACCACTATCTTTGTATTTATACTCATGTGTTATATTCATATTTTTTCCGCCTTAGTGATGTGAATATCTATGTCTGACTCTGATTTTATTGTTATGTATTTTATATTGATTCCGAATTATATACAGCCATTGTGTAGCAGTTTTGAACTTGAATTAGATGTGTCGGATTTCCTCATGAGATTTGAAAAAGTAAGACCACATTATCCAATACGTTTAACACTCGTTCAAAGCTATTATACAGATGGTCTCTCCTCAACAGCCTTATTCTTCGTGTTAGTTGACATTATTGCTTACAATGACCTTAGCTAATGCGAGTATAGAGGTGGGGCGTTGCAATTTCCTTCATCATCAACTAAGGAAACAGTTCTGCTTTTACAAGAAATAGTCGCTTCATACTTTTTCAACTTGTCGCCATTGAGAAGAAATATCGAAGTCATCAAACCCAAGCAGATAGATGTTGCCAGTAAAGCTATAACTTTTGTAAAAGAGTTTCCTGCCTTTATAAATCATGCTAAGATTTGCAAGAACTGCCATTCAGATTGGATACACATAATAAATCGGATGCACATAGTGGTTTTAAAATGTTTTCAAATTTATTATAGAGACCAATGGAGATAAAACTATTTGATGCACTATTACCAAATAAAGTAAGAATTAGATAAATAGATTAAAGGTACTCTAGAGCATACCCTTATGTCGTAACTGGTAGGAGACGTATTTGGTGTCATATTAAAACTCTGAATGGCTTTCCCATTTTCTGAGTAGGGTGGTCTTTCTAAAACTGTATAGACATAAGATAAACACATCAGATCGTGGAGCTGTTGGGTTTGTGAAGCGGAAATTCTAATCGAGTTAGGACAGTTAGGGATGTAGTGGCCCTGCTTGTTTCGCTTAAAGTAAATAATGGAAGATTGATTTACATTAGGCATTTGGGATGTATATCCAATGCCTTGCTAATTTTTCCACCTCTTCCTTTTCTGCAAGAATTTTCTCTTTTTCGGATTGCTAGATTTCCCATGAGATTGTAGTACTAAAACAGCTTGTTTTCCTTTGATATTTGGAGAATTTTCAAATTGGGTGCCCTTGTTCATGAGATCCAGGAATGGCTTGGATTTTCAGTATGATTCATCTGATTATCGTAGAACTCGCACCAAGTATGAACTCCTTGTTTTTCAAGGGAGGCCTTTCAATGAAATTTGTCATGAACTTGGTTGGACCGTTGAATTTTCTCTCATATTCTGCGAATTTCAAGCTACCCTATTTGAGATCCATAAATTTCGATACAACAGGGATTTTTTGGCTTCCGGCATCCATTTTTCTGTGAAAGTGTCCTTAAATTTTTTGAATATTAAAATAGATTCAATGGAAAGATATTTAGCGAGATTTTTTTTACTAATGGTTTATATCTAAACTACCGCCATTAAAAGTCTTTCTTGGCTGGATGAGCACTACTGGACTCCCATCAGTCCTGAAGCTGCCAAGCGGTTATTTGATGCTTATGTGCGTATAAAATCTCGAGGTTGGTAGATTTCCTCTCTGGACTTTTTAGCCACTACTGGGCTTTAATAATCGACTCACAACCAGAAACTTATTTCCCCCAAGCTGGGTGTACTCCTTGCATAACCGTGTAAATTTAACTGGATGAACTGGATGAGCTAGAGCGACAAATGGAGCAACCTCAGTTGGGGTCTTCCTATAATACCTACCTTTACCTCTAGAGGCATTTCTCCTTGTAGTCATCTGGATTATTCAAGAACGGGTTTATAGTGAAGTTAAAGATCGGCAAATGATTCGATCAAATTCTAACCAAAAGACGGATTTGGAAAAGGGAAAATTTATATAGAAAAATTAAGTCTTTTTTAGCTCATTCTAGATAACCCTTTAAGAAGCATTTAACCTCTCAACTTTTGAAAATTCTTAACATAACAGCGCTCTAATTATAAAAATTAAAATGAAAACATTTAAAACTAGATTTGGTTTATTTCTAAAAATACTTTAAAATCCTTAATATTATATTTATAGAAAACCATTTATACATTTAAAAAAGCTCTCTCTTAAGAATTGATTTTGATAGTGATTTTACTCATTATATGGTATCACTACCCTATATTTAATGAGTTATTACCCCAAATTCTTAGGTTCAATTAAACCAATGCTCTGATACCAACTTGTAATAACCCATTATTTCAAAGCATTAAAATCAATAATAAATCACACATGTCTAACTTGAATCATTCAAAACAATGAATTGTTAATTTTACTTGTAGTAAATACAAATCAAAACATAGAATCACATACACAAAAGTAGAATAATAAACAACAAATGTAAAACAAAACCACAATAGTGCATAGGTTACAACCCAAAATACATGATCTCATATATGTACACAAAGGGAGCCATAAGCTCATACAACACAAATACCATTCATAGATGTCTGATAATATATACTTACATATACACTAGACAAACACGAAAAATATTGAGATAACTATATTGTTGACAAAATGACAAAGATCCAAATTGACTCCATGCTCCAAAAGAGTCGTTAGGAAATGCTGCAACACTCAGTTGACCCAAGAATTAAGAAAAACAAAACACTTAATTCAGGACTAACATTCTCAATTAAGTAAATAAACCCAATTGAAATGTTCATGGAAACGTATAATAACTTAAAGATTGTTTGGAATTTCATCCTCCAAGGATCCGTTGAACTTTTTACATATAATAAGATATGCTATTATAATAGTGTCTGCAATAAATATTATATTGAAAATTACGTAAGCTGGATTATTGTAATTTGCACAGTACCGTAAACTAGTGGCACTAGAGTGCAGTCCATAGAAAATAACACAAACCAAAATCATAGGGGCTCGATCATGATAAATATGATAAGGCACCAAGGATATACCCAACAATATAATTCTACCGAATGACGGACCTCGAACTGGTGGTAACGCATAGCCGCAACTACCACCCATCTCAAAGAATACTCTAATATTCAAAGGGTCCCCAAATCAATCTCATAGTAAAAGATAAGGTATCAAAGAAGCGAGTTATATTAAAAGGAGGGACTTCACTTGGCCCAAATACGACTCCTATTTTAATCATTTTAATTATGACCCAAATGTTAAATCTATTACATCATCGCTCTCTACCGTTCTCCAAATCTGTCCTACTTCGTTCTGGATTCTCCACTACGTTCACAGTTGTCAAATGATATCGGTATTGACAGAGAGTATATTAATGTCGACTCCACTCTCTTTGACAACCAAATGTTTATTTCACACCTTGGTCGTTTTATAAAAATTTACTTTATAAAATCATAATTTAATATTTAATTCCTCCCTATTTTGTTTCTTTTGTATATGTCTTTGTGTTTGTTTGTGTAAATCAAAACATTAACTTGGTCATATTCCTATCAAATCACTTAATTATACATAATTTACAAAAATTAACTTGATTTAGCATAATAAAATTCATTAAGATTATCTTAAAATCTATTTTAAATTATTAAATTTAAATATCTCTTAAATTTGGTTTTAACTTAAACTATTCTATTTATTTCTTCTACCAAGTCAAGTTATTATGATTTTTTTGGCAAAGCCATTCTATTTTTAAAGCGACGATACACTATGTTTATATATAAGAACAAGTGTTATGTACAAGTACAATAGAACTATGTTGAATTTATTGAGTACATCACATAGAACCTGGTTTGAAGTGCCAAGATACTGGAAAATACAAATAAAAGAGAAGCTGAGTGCTCCTACTATTAAGTAATGTGAAATCTAAGAATCCCCCACATCTGGTCCTATAGCGCCTAAAACAGAGGTAGATTGCATCATAGACTCAACAAACTCATAAAACTGACGGGCAAGGCCCATCACTAGACTGTTGAAGTCCTTATCATATACGTATTTTCGATAACAAGATTTATCCTTCATTAATTGCTCATTCTTTTTTCCATTTTGACCTTCTTTCTATAGCTATAAGTCATCTCCAATTAGGCAGTAAAATAGCCTTCTACACTCTCTGTCCTCACCAAAAAAATTGTAATATGTATTATCCAATTCCATGCGCGTCTCTGATCGCATGTGTTTCCAAACTTGTTCTCCATCTTCTCAAATAAAATCCGGCTTTTCCGCCGCATCTTCGTTATCCAAAGAGGCAAATACCTCGAAGTGGGACCCAAGAAGATATACACATCACTGGCTAAGGGGAGAAGCTCAATGACTTTGGGATAAGGAACCCACATCCTAGTGTAGGGTCGAGGGAGGGCAATCTTTTCTTGAGGTGATACATCTACCATACAAAACTCAATTGCATGATCAAAAGTCTTGCAATTTGCACATGTATCTTGCTTCCACTTGTACTTCACATCTACTAACATATCACAATCATTTTTGCGAACTTTTATCTGTGTAGGTAGAGTCTTATCAAGAGTAATTTCAATTAGTGCTCGAGAATACTTTAGGTTTTTTCTGTCAATAGTGTCGGCATAAAAACATTTTAGTTTCCCGATGTAGCAAGCTAGCCAGTTAAGACCAACAAGGATTGAACGATAGACGGAACATGAGTGAATTAGGTCCATACTGGAATTGACAAGACTTGCTTGTTAACGATATTTTTTGTCAACACCCGGGTCAAGTCATGAAGGGCATAGGTTCATGACCCAGGGTTGCTGGAGGATGTCAAGAAATCGGTATTGTTTGGCTAGATTCATCCTTCTTCAGGCATCAGGATATCAACTTTGGAGGCTAGATATCCTACCTTCAGGGGATGGATGCTCCACTGATAATACCGTAGATATACGAAATAGTCCAGAAGGGGATCACCCAACCAAACATGACTAAGATCTCATTAGATCAGTGACTTCCTGAGTCACGAACATAACAACACATATTGTGATAAGAGGAAAACAGGCCAACGCTTTGTCATACTAAAGGAAGAAACCACCGCGATGTTTATTGACTCAGATGGTTGTTTTGCGTCGAATCGATCTAAAGGGCCGGGGATGCTCTAAGAACCAAGTGATAAGGCAGCGGATAACTTCTTTCTAAAGATCAAGGAGCATTAGGCTCATTATGAAGATATTAATAGATGTGCAAAAACCCTCAAGATAGAAGGAGGAGGACTTTGGATTTCTACAAAGTCCTCCTTCTTCGAAGGCGTTACGATAAATTTCTCCATACGGAAGGTTAGTGTTAACTCACTGTTTTACCATAACAACACAAAAAGGTTATCAAATTGTGGGGTATTTAAGCCTTTGAATTCTCCATTCATAAATTGTAGATGTATTACAAAAGTGGAAGAAAATCCTTAGTATGCTTAGGGGAATTAGGATTAGCTCTTTTTTTGAGAAGAAAGAATAATCTTGTGAAATGAAAATTCCATCCCCCTTTATGTGGCCTCTAAGGTACTATTTATAGAGACTTTGGGCTGCTTTTGCTACTGGGCTATTGGGCCTGCTAGGCCTTTGGCGGTGGCTTCTTCCATGGTTTCGGATGTTTGGGTCCCGGTCGTCTCCGGATAGCTAATTATGGTCTCCAGATTGGGGGTTTCGGTCATTTGTGGCTTTTTTGGGGATCGTATTTGAACCCTTGGTAACAGCTCCTGAGTGTATGCACTCAGACGTAAGCTTTCGGATGTAGGCTTCCGGCTATATCGTGAATACTTAGAGGAGCCTGCCCTCATGATGTATGTAGATAGCTGCCAATGCAAAATCGTCGCTAGTTTCTGTAATAGATAAATTAGTACGGGTAGCCTGTATCTCCGCTTAGGTCTTGGGTAGCCTTTCGGTTGAGCTTTTGGAATATTCTTGTTCTTTGTAAAGTGGCTTCCGGTGATATATCTATTACTTATGAATGTGGCCCTTCGTTATCCAAGCAGTCGATTTTCTAGAAGCCAGCTCTAGATAATCCTTATATGCAGGCCTGATACCCTTTTCCTTCTTGTGTGTCGGCATTAAGAGGGTTAATTCTGATAATCTTTCTAGGTTTCGATAAGCAGAGCCTATGCCCTTCTTTTTCTCAGTTCCTGACATAGGTTACCTTTCGTTGTAGAACTCCCCTTCAGGTGGACTGTGCTGTATGAGCTTCGCTGGCATTCCATAGGTTTGGAGTTCCTTTTTCGTAAGGGGTGTCGGTTTATGTCGTCCTAGAAATATTCTCTCTATGCTTATATTCATCCGATACCTCTTAACCATCAGCTTACGCTAAGGGTGAATTTTGATAGTAACATTTGTCCCTCCCTCTAGTGAAGGGATGTCTTCGACTTTCCAAGTCAAGCTTCTTTTTCCAAACTCTTTTCTATCCATCTGTTAGTTTTTTCTTAATGCTGGATTACGTTATGGGTCCTGATGAAGAAATCCTCCTTCGGCGTAAGGGGAGAAATGTACCGACCAAACTCGGGCATTGATATAAAAGGCCGACTGGAAGTTCCTTCCCACATTTGTGAATGACTGAGCCCACAGAGATTCGAGTATTTCGAAGATTGAAGACTGGAAGCCCCTCCGGGTATTAATGAAAAGCAGAATCCACCCAGATTCCGGTATTTCGAAGATTGAAGACCAAAAGCCCCTTTCTGTACTAATGAAAAGCCGAATCCGCCTAGATTCGGGTATTTGTTAGGTCAAAGGCTGGGAAACCCTTCCGGCATTAATGAAGGGACGAATCCACCCAGATTCGGGTATTTGGTGGGTTAAAGACCAAGAACCCCTTTCGGTATTAATGAAGAGCTGAATCCACCCAGATTCTGATATTTGGTAGGTTGAAGACTGTGAACCCCTTCCGGTATTAATGAAGAGCCGATTCCACCCAGATTCGGGTATTTTGAAGATTGAAGACCGGGATCCCCGTCCGGTATTAATAAAGAGTTGACTCCACCCAAATTTGTGTATTTGGTAGGTTGAAGACTGGGAAACCCTTCCGGTATTAATGAAGAGCCGATTCCACCCAGATTCGGGTATTTGGTAGGTTGAACACCGGGAACCCTTTCCGGTATTAATGAAGAGCCGAATCCACCCAAATACATGTATTTTGAAGATTAAAGACCGGAACCCCTTCCGTTATTAATGTTGTTGGCATCCCCTTTGGATTTGATTTGTGAAGCAGAGGTTGTTCGTGCTTCTTGAGCCACTCTTTGGGCTTGCGGTGTCAAAGTAGAGGATGTACATGGTTTGTTGGCCACTCTCTGGGCCTGTGCGTTCGGTGCACTTGGCTAGCTTATCCACAAGCAGGGCCCAAAGACTTACCCGTCCTCCCTCCAAGAGGCGCCTTAACCTAACTATCGTAGGTAGTGATAAGGTCTTAGAAACTTAGACGGGGCCATTGTAGGCACAAAACTAAGGTTTACTCTTTTGACGCTCTATACGGACCATCGTAGGTACTGATAGAGGCTTACATGCCACACCCCCCGAGGGGTACCCTACCGAGACCATCGTAGGTGGTGATAGGGGTTAGTGCTCCCTTCTATGGGTAACGTAGAACACAAGCAGAGGTAGGACGTGCTCTTCTGCGAGCAGAGGTAGGACATGCTTAGTTCTAGCACAGGCAGGGAGTACTTTTCTGCGAGTAAAGGCAAGGCTTGCTAAGTTAGATGCACCGCCATGACCATTACTGGTGTGAAACATTAGCTTATGCTTTTTATGCTTTAACCTAGCCCCATCTGATTTGGGCAAGGAGAAATACTAACACACCATCCCCCTCCGGGGGATGCCTCGTCTAGATGATGAGGAATTTGATCCCTTTTCTCAACTCGACCCTTTTGTGTCTTCTTTTAAGCTATAGGAAGGGTTTCCATACCCTTAGTTACGTGACCATCTTTGGAAGACAACCTTTTCCCTTATTTCTCCATCGTTAGGACATATGGTCTTAAATGTTCTTAGTTCAATGTTCGTGGAACAAGGTCCCCATTGGGCCTGCTCAGTCGATATGTTTTGGGTATAACTTCTTGATGGATGACAAAAGGTCCTTCCCAATTTGGACCGAGAGGGCCATCTGCTGGGTTGTTTGTGTTTGCCATCACCCTTCGTAAAACTAACTCTCCTTTTGCGTAGGTTCTGGTCCTAACCTTTAAGTTGTAGTATTTCGTAATCCTTCTTTGGTATTCGGCTATTCTGATTGCTGCCTCATCCCTTAATCCTTGTATTAAGTCTAGGGATTTTTTCTTAATTCTTGGTTTGGATTGAATGCATATGTTATCCTTCTATGTGATGGTATCTCAATATCGACCGGAAGCATAGCTTCACATCCATATGTCAGGGAAATAGGGGTGTGCCCTGTTGTTGTTTTGGCAGAGGTTCTATATGCCCAAAGCACTAAAGGTAACTCTTCGGCCCAATTCCCTTTTGACTAGTTTAAACGTTTTTCAAGAATTGTCTTTATGGTTTTGTTGGCAGCTTCTACCACTCCGTTAGCCTTTGGATGGGCTACCGAGGACAAACTTTTGATGATTCCATTTTTATCACAAAACCGAGTGAACTTTTCGCTTTTGAATTATGTTCAATTATCTGAGATAATTTTGTAAGGGATTCCGAAGTGAGTTACTATATTCTTTATTACGAATCTTAACACCTTTTTGGATGTGATTGTCGGAAGGGGTTCTGCCTCTACCCATTTGGTGAAGTAGTCGATGGATACTACGACGTACTTAGCTCCCCCTTTAGATATTGGAAAGGGTCCAATTAGATCTATAACCCATACGTCGAATGGCTAAGGGCTTGATATAGTAGTTAGTTCGCTAGGCGGAAGCCGGGTTACCTTGGAGTACCTTTGACTCCTATCATATCTTTTGAAATACTATACTGCTTGACTGACCATCTGCGGCCAATAATATCCCTGTCACATGACACTTTTGGCCAACTTAATTCCACTGGAGTGGTCTCCACACCATCCTTCATGAGCTTCCTTCAGGAGGTTGAGCCTGTCTTCGGAACTTATATAGCTTAGGTAAGGAAGCGAATGTCCTTTTTTATAGAGTATGTTATCCGCAATCGCAAATGTGAGATCCTAGAGTTTTATCCTTCCCGCGTTTTGCTTATTAAGGGGCAAAGTCTAGTCTAGGAGATAATCCATTATAGGAGTCATCCATGTATTCTTACGATGGCAATTCGTTTCAGTTAAGGGAGGATCCCCGTTGGTGTTTCCCTCCCTGTCTCTTTCATCTCCCCTCTCAAAGCTTGGGATCTTGTTAAGACTAATAGCTCTTTTTATGTTTTTGATTTTTCATGCACGACACTAGGCTTTTCTTTATAACCCACGGGAATCACTCGAGTTTCAGGGGGCCCCCCGGGAACTAGCTAATTTAGCTAGTGAATCCGCTTGGGGATTCTCCCCACGAGGCATTTGATGGACTGAGAAATCCTCAAACTGAGAAAGCATTTTTAAAACCTTTTTCACATATAGGATTAGCCGTGAGTCCTTGGTTTGATAGGTTTGCTTTATTTGGTTTACCATCAACTATGAGCCACAAACGATTTCTACCCGAGGTATCCTCATTGACTCATATTCGTCTACGTTGTTAGTCGCCGAGAATCCTAACTTCAAGGCAAAATGAAAGCCATGCCCGTTAGGGGTAATTATAACATACCCTGCTCCTGCCCCCTGTTCGTTTGAGGCTCCATCTACAAAAATTAGCCGCTTAGCCTTTAAGTCATTTTCCTTAACTGATTGCTCTGAAATGAAGCTCGTGCACTCATTCACAAAGTCTGCAAGGGATTTTCCTTTAATTACCGCCTGAGGGTGGAATTCAATTTCGTATTGGCTAAGCTCGATACCTCATTTGATTAACCTCCTGGAGGTTTCTGGTTTTCTGAACACTTGTTTGAGTGGGAAACTGGTTAAGACCCTGACGAGATGAGCTTGGAAGTATGCTCTGAGTTTTCGTGTAGTAAGTACTAGGCAATACACTAATTTCTCCACCATAGGGTATCGGATCTCTATGTCCTTTAGCCTTCGGCTAACGTAGTAGATGGGATACTGAGTCCCATTATTCTCTCTTATTAGGACCGAACTGACTGCATATTCCGAAACAGTCATATATAGGTATAGATCTTCTCCTCTCTTAGGACTGGACAAAATCGGGGGCATTCCCATGTAGACTTTCAATTCTTGGAATGCCCTCCTACATTCTTCATTCCACTAGAATTTCTTCTTCTTCTTTATAACATCGAAGAAATGGACACACTTGTCTGTGGCTTTGGAAATGAACCTACCGAGGGATGCTACTTTCCCGTTCAAGCTCATGACCTCTTTGCTTGTCCTAGGTTCTTACATGTCTCTAATGGATTGGATTTGGTCGGGGTTGGCCTCGATCCCTTGCTCACTTACCACGTATCCCAAGAACTTTCAAGATTGAAATACAAAGGAACATTTTTGCGGGTTCAACTTCATTTGGTAGCTTCTTAATACATTGAACATATGCTCCTGGTCTTTCAAGTGATTTTCTCTCTATGTGGACTTCACTATCATATTATCCACGTACACTTCCATATTTCATCCTATTTGTTCTTGGAACATCCTAATTACCAGTCTTTGGTATGTTGCCCCTGCATTTTTCAAACCAAAGGGCATCACCTTATAGAAAAATGTTCCACAGTCAGTGATAAAGCTTGTATGCTCCTCGTAGGGTTTATGCATCGGAATTTGATTGTACCTTGAGTATATATAGATAAGGGATAGTTTCTTGTGTCCACTCGTGGCATCAACTAACTGGTCAATCCACGGAAGGGGATAGCAGTCTTTCGGGCTAGCCTTGTTTAGATCTGTGTAATCGACACATGTTCTCCACTTCCCATTGGATTTCTTCACTAGCACGGGATTGGCTAACCATTTCGGTAAAGGACCTCTCGGATAAACTCGTTAGTCTCCAACCTTTTGACCTCCTCCTTCAAGGCTTCTAACCGATCTATATTATATTGTCTTTTCTTCTATCGGATTGGGGTCACCAAAGGGTCAATGTTTAAGGCATGACTTATGATAGAAGGGTTGATTCTGATCATCTCCAAATGGGTCCAAGCAAAAATATCCTTGTTGAGTTGTAAGAACTGAATTAGGTCATTCTTGAGGGGCTCTGTCGGCCTTTTCCCTATGTTTACGACCTTCGATTTATCTTCCGAATCAACATTTGTCTCTTCCACGTCTTCTATTGGTTTTATTCTTTCAATGACTCCTCAGGAATCTATGTCTATGAAGATTTCCCCTTCCTCGGTCAAATTTACATCATCAGATCTCTTCCTCTTTCTTTTCAAAGAAACGTACCTACCATTCGTACGCCTGTTAGCCTCATTAATTTTTATTTTAGCTTCGAATGTGGGATGTAAAAATCCCCTCTCCAAAAGTGTAAAAATAGTAGAAGAATCAAAGTATGAAGAACACTCACTTTTATATTTGTCGATTGTAGCGAAGTACAACTCGCGGGAGCTAAACTACTCTCCCCGGATGGTACCCCATCCCTGCTTCGTTAGGAATTTCAGCATGAGATACTTGGATGAAAGCGTCCATTTCCTCCAAAGTCGATCGCCCGGACAAGGCGTTGTAATAGGATGGTTGGTCGATCACGACGAAGAGAGTTTCGAAGGTCCTGTGAAGCGGAGATAATCCAACTTGAACTAGGAGGTTGATTTGACCCACTGGAGTCGACCCTTTGTTGTAGAAGCCGAAGATTGGTTCGTTGCTTGGTTTCAACTTCTTCTCAGAAATTTCAGTCTGATCGAAAGCATGCTTAAAGATAACATTGACAGCAGTTCTAGTATCCACTCGGATTTTAGAAACAACTGAAAGTCCTATTTGCGCCGTTATCATAAGAGGGTCATTGTGTGGTGACAGACCCCTTTCTTCATTTCTTCCGGAGACACCACCAGGTTGTGCATCTTGAGAGCATAACATGCATTCTTCAGCGACGGTTCTTCTTGAATGGAGAAGATTCCCACCATGGCTTCCTTCATGTATTGATTTCTTGCCGTCGGGCAGTTTCCGGCAGGGTGCGGCCCACCGTAAATCACATTGATTCGATTTGTGGATGGACCCAGGTCTAGGTTGCCTCTTCCATAGGAGCCCCTATCGTACTTACCAGAACCTTAGGTTGTCCATCTGTACATTGAGTAGAGGTTGTCTTGTTTAGAACGAATTCCTTCAAATGTCCCTCTCGAATCAGCTTCTGAATGATCTCGTCCAATACCTTGCACTCGTCTGTCTTATGTCCGTTGGTATTGTGGAACTCACAGTACTTTCCGTCGGAATGAGGTTCAGGGCTATTTTTGGATTTGAACGAAACGGGGAAGTTACTAAACCTTTCTCTTGCGACAACATACACAAATGATATGAGCTTGTTTAGGGCAACAAAGTTGGTGTTGGAATCTTTCCCCTTGACCTCTTCTGATTTCCTTCCCGGGGCCTTCGTCCAAAGTCCGACCTTCCTCCTTCCCCTTGAGGATCGAACTTCCTCTTTATGAAATACAATTCGTCCATGCAAATGAATTTTTTGGCCTGGAAATGGAAGTCGTGCAAGTCTTTACAGCCGTGGATGTACAACTCCTTCCAAAAGGGGGTGTTTTCGATTAACCCTGAATGCACGATGATCAATATGTCGCGATCATTAATATCCTTGGCTTTTAATGCTTCAATGTTGAACCTCTTCAGATAATCTCCAAGAGACTCGCCTTGCCTCTGTTTGATGTTAGCGGTGACTGTGTAGTCAACTATTGGATCTTTGCAAATGCAGAACTATGGGAAAATTCGTAGGAGAATTGTTTATACGAGTAAATGGTACTCTCTATATTGGTGATACCACTTTGTTGCCGCCCCTTGAAAGGTCACCGGAAAAAGGCGACATCTGACGGATCTGGAAGCGTTGTAGAGATCCATCTGGCTATCGAAAGCCATCAAGTGATCATCAAAATCAGTTTTCCCAAGATACTTTATGGTCGGAACCTTAACTCTTGATGGTATTATGGTGTTCATAATTTCATCGATGAAAGGTGCTACACTTTAATTGTCATTGACACTATCATCCTGGGTCCTCTTCCTCTTGCTTCCTAGCAAGCCCTTCACGGTCTTATGGGTGAGATCTTTAAGATAAGCCTCTGTGTTGTAACAGTCCATTATTTTGGGGTCATAACCTTTAGAAATGGAACTCCCGGACTTCTCCTGCTCCCTTGATGGTCAACTCCTGTCAGATGAGACTTCTTATTTTTGAAGGAGATCGCCTTGGGTTTGCTCTTTGCTTCAGAGTGTTGGATGGGAGCTTTTCTTTTCGAAGACTCGTACGTTTCTCTTTGGATGGATCTTGTATGTCTCGAAGACTTCTGCGCCTGCGTAGCATTCATCTGAGCTAGCACCTCTTGGAGTTGTTTCTTTAGGACCACAATTCTTGCGACATTATCCTCCATGGCGTTTGGTGGTTGTATCGGGTTGAATGTGGCTCCTCTTTCACTATTATTCGGATTAAGTGTTAGATCCATGTTCCCTTCCAGGGTTGCATCAGGAGCCGGTTCCTTATTCCGATCTTCCAATCTTTTTGACTTCATCCTTCCTGCCACGAAGCAAAGGGTTTCCAAGTTAAATTTTGATAGATTAACCATAAGGATGGAGGTTCAGGCCCTCCTTCTAGTGCCAAAATGTTAATGTTATTTTTCGTCAACACCCGAGTTACGTCGTGTAGGGGCATAGGTACAAGTACTTTGATGTACTCATGACCCAGGGTTGTTGGAGGATGTCAAGAAATCAATATTGTTGGACTAGATCCATCCTTCTTCAGGCATCGAGATATCAACCTTGGGGATTAGATATCCTACCTTTAGGGGATGGATGATCCACTGATAATACCGTAGAGATCCGAAATAGTCCGGGGGGATGACCCAGCCGAACATGACTAAGATTTCATTAGATCAATGACTTCCAAAGTTGCGAACACAACAACACATATTGTGATAAGACGAAAACACGCCAACGCTTCCTCATACTAAAGGAAGAAACCACCACGATGTTTATTGACTCAAATGGTCATTTTGCATCGAATCGGCCTGAAGGGCCAAGGATGCTCCAAGAAACAAGTGATAAGCCAGAGGATAACCTCTTTCTCAAGATCAAGGAGCATTAGGCTCATTATGAAGACGTTAATCGATGTGTGAAAACCCTCGAGATGGAAGGAGGAGGACTTTGGATTTTTACGAAGTCATTCTTCTTCTTCGAAGGTGATACGATCAACTTCTTCATACGAAAGGTTAGTTTACTCCCTGTTTCAACATAACATCACAAAGATTATCAAATGCGAGGTATTTAAGCCTTTGAATTTTCCATTCATAAATTGTAGATGTATTACAAAAGTTGAAGAAATCATTAGTCCGCTTTGGGGAATTAGGATTTGCTCTTTTTCTGAGAAGAAAGAATAATATCTTGAAATGAAAAATTCACTCCCCTTTATGAGGCCTATAAAGTCCTATTTATAAAGACTTTGGAATGCTTTCGCTGCTGGGCTATTGGCCCCGCAGGAGCGTTTGCCTATGGCTTCTTCCTTGGTTTCGGATGTTTGGCTTCCGATCGTCTCCGGAGAGCTAATTATGGTCTTCATATTGGGTGTTTCGATCATTTGCGGCTTTTTTGGGGATGATATTTAAACCCTTGTTAACAAATCCTGAGTGTGGGCACTCAGATGTAAGCTTTTGGATGTAGGCTTTCGGCTTTGTCGTGAATACTTAGAGGAGCCTGCCCTCGTGATGTATGTAGATAGCTACCGATGCAAAATCGTCGCTGGTTTCTGTACTAGATAAATTAGTACGGGTAGCCTGTATCTCCGCTTCGGTCTCGGGTAGCCTTTCAGTTGAGCTTTTGGAGTATTCTCGTTCTCTGGAAAGTGGCTTTCGGTGATATCTCTATTACTTATGAATGTGGCCCTTCATCATCCAAGTAGTTGATTTTCTAGAAGCCGACTCTTGATAATCCTTATATGTTGGCATGATACCCTTTGTCCTTCTTGTGTGTCGGTGTTAAGCAGGTTAATTCTGATAGTCTTTCTAGGTTTCGATAAGCAGAGCCTATGTCCTCCTTTTTCTCGGTTCCTGTCATAGGTTACCTTTCGTTGTTTAACTCCCCTTCGGGTGGACCATGCTGGATGAGCTTCGCTGGCATTTCGTAGGTTTGAGTTCCTTTCTTCCTAAGGGGTGTCAGTTTATGTCGTACAAGAATTATTCTCTTTATGCTTATATTCATTCGATACCCCTTCACCATCAGCTTACGCTACGGGTAATTTTTGTTAGTAACCTTTTCCCCCTTCTAGTGAAGGGGTGTCTTCGACTTTCCAAGTCAAGCTTCTTTTTCCAAACTCTTTTCTATCCATCTGTTAGTTGTTTCTTAATGCTGGATTACGTTATGGGTCCTGATGAAGAAATCCACCTTCGGCATTGGTGGAGAAAAGAGCCAATCCAGACTCGGGCATTGATATAAATGGCAGGCTGGAAATTCCTTCCGACATTTATGAAGGACTGAGTCCACCCAGATTCGGGTATTTCGAACATTGAAAACAGGAAGCCCCTTCCGGTATTAATGAAGAGCCGAGTCCACCCAAATTTGGTTATTTTGAAGATTGAAGATCGGAAGCCCCTTTCGGTATTAATGAAGAGCCGAATCCACCCAGATTCGTGTATTTTGAAGTCTGAAGACCAGGAGCCCCTTCCGGTATTAATGAAGAGCCGAATACACCCATATTCGGGTATTTGATAGGTTGAATTTACACGTAAAATAATCATCGACAATCATGTAAAATTCACCAAATCATGATTTAAACAACAACAAATCAAATAAATGGATCTAAACATATTATTGCACATGAATTTATCGAAGTAGGTTGCTAAAATAGATCCTATCGTGATTTGAATGAAAATATACCTACCGTGATGTAGATTTAGGTGAAAATAACTTGAAATGATGAAAATAAGATCAAACTACTTATATACTTGATTGAATCCATGCGAGAGATTTTTATCACTCACCAAAGCTTCAAATAGCTTGAAATCAATGCTCTACAAATCTAGACAGTAAAGAACGATCTTCAAATCTCTCAATTTAATGCGATCTGTTCTGTCTTGATGTTGATCTTCAATCTTCTGACGTTGATCTAAGATTTTAATGGAGAGATGTATTTAATTAGAGTAGGGAGAATCGGAAACCTCAACCAAATGAGAAATGAAGAAAGTAACCCTTTCCCCTGGCCTCAACCCCTCATTTATAGCCAAACCATCAGCCCACTAATGGGCCCGACCAAATAAGCCCACTAATGGCTAGATAACCTGTCCGGATATTGTGTAATACAAAAATAGTGATTCCTCCTAGATTGCTAAACCAGATCTGTAATGTGACCACTCTACGGAATAGGCAACACCATTTCCTTTCCAATGAAATCAATCTCTGCACCTGATTTGATCCCATTCAAAATATATCTCCTGTATAAAACCGAAAGGGATAAAATGGTCATTAATAAAATTGACAAAAATTATGGACATGTCTCACATCCCCATAACCAACATATCAAAATATGAGAATGATCTGACCCTCAGGGAATTAAATAAAAATATTTTACGATCCTCCGATATGTAAAACGCGGGTCGTTACATTCTCCCTCCCTTAGGAATTTCACCCCCCAAATCCCAAGCAAACACAAGCAACCAAAAACAACTCTGCATGCTTATCAGCCACGAACAACCAATTTACTACCCAAACTAGTATCCATCAAGCCATGCACCCACATCCCTAACCTAGCACACGGAATTCTAACGAATAGTACAAGTTACGATGGTGTAAGAATGACACGACATTAATGAGTCACACCAACGAAGAATTATGGATGGATCGTCTTCATACTCTCTTTCGTTTCCTATGTATGTCATCATCACTCCACTGCACCTTGACTAGCTTAACCGTCTTCCTGCTAAGCTGTTTCGTGTCATTCCCCACAACGTGAAGCGGCTTATGAGGTTCTGTAACTACGGACTCGACTTCTAGGTCTACGTACTGTTTCAGAGATATTACCACATTTGAATCATATGCATACTTCCGCAGAAATGACACATAGAAAACATTATGCATACTCGACATCTTCTCGGGTACCTCCAATCTATATGTGATCTTTCCAATTTGCTCGACTATTGGAAACGGTCTTATTAACCTTAGGGCTGACTTTCCTTTACTTTCGAACCAAACAAAAAATTTTAATGGCGAAATCATCACGAAAACCATATCACCAACATTGAATTCCAAATCTTTTCGATGCTCATCAGCATAACTCTTCTGATGATCTTGGGCTGCTTTCAATCATTGCCGAACGATCTCGATACAATTTGATGTATCTCGGATCATCTCTGGCCCAAGCATCAACTTATCTCCAGCTTCTATCCAACATGCCAGACAATGACATGGTCTACCATACAACGCCTCGTATGGTGCCATCCCAATGCTCGACTGGTAGCTATTGTTGTATGCAAATTTGACTAGATGTAGATGGTATTCTCATGATCCCCCGAAGTCTATTACACAAGCTCTTAGGAGATCTTCCAAAATTCAGTTAACCCTCTCGGTTTGACCATCTGTCTAGGGATGATAAGCCGTACTAGAACACAACTCAGTTCCCAAAGTCTCTTGCAAACTTTTCCAAAATTCACTTATGAACAATGGATCTCGATCACTAACTATGCTATTCGGGATACCATGGAATTGAACTATCCATTTAATATATAACTCAGCCAGCTTCTATGCGATCCTAGTCGATCCGACAAGAATAGACCTCGCGCTTTTGGTCAAATGATCCATGATGACCCAATTCCCTTCATTTCCTTCCCTAGTTCTAGGTAGTTCATTGATAAAATCCATCGATATCTGCTCCCACTTCCACGTAGGAATTTCCAATGGCTGAAGCAATCCACTCGGCTTCTTCTGTTCAGCTTTCACTAACTGATAGTTCATACACTTGGAAATAAACTTTCCAACATCCCTCTTCGTTCCTTCCCAGTAATAAGCTCACTTCATATCCTGATACATCTTATTACCACTAGGATAAATTGTTAACTACGAGTGATGACGTTCCCTCAGATGTTAATCTCTTAATCCGTCGATATCAGGAACAACTAGTCGTCCTTGTTTTCGAAGCCAACCCTCTGGATCGACCTCGAATTCCTTATCCTTTAGTTCTAACTTCTGGATAATCTCGACAGGCTTTAGGTCACTCTTTTGGCTTTCGCCAATCCTTTCGATGAGAGTAGATCTTATCGATAAGCTTGCCAGTATTTCATGTTCTGGCTTACACCTTAGTCTGAAATCAAATCCTGCCAAGTACTCGAGGTGTTTCCATTCCAAAAAAATCGCTCCTAAACTTTTGTGTCTTCAACTCAACGCATTCGCCACTACATTACCTTTACTAGAAGTATAGGCCAAACCAAAATCATACGATGATAGAAACTCTAACCATTGTTGTTGCTGAAGATTCAAATCCTTTTAGGAGAAAAGATACTTCGACGATTTGTGATCCGTAAACAACTTGAATCGAACTCCCAACAGGTAATGTCTCCACATCTTCAGAGCAAACACGATCACTGCCAACTCCAAATCATGAGTTGGTTAATTCCTTTCATGTGGCTTTAGCTGTCGACTCACATAGGCCATAATTCTATCTTTGTGCATCAGTACTGCTCCAAGTCCAGTACCACATGCATCAGTGTATACCACCATCTCTGCATTCCCACTTAGAATGGTCAAAAAAGGAGCAGTCATCAGTCTCTCTTTTAGGATTCCAAAAGCTTGCTCACACTTATCATCCCATGTGAACACTTGATTCTTCTTCGTCAATCTTGTCAATGGTGCAGCTGTCTTGTAGAAATCCTGGATAAAATGACAATAATATCCCGCTAACCCAAGGAAACTCCGAACATCAGTCGCATTCTTAGGTCTATTCCAGTCCTGGATTGCTGCCACTTTAGTGGGGTCAACCACTGTTCCATTTCCAGAAACAGCATGGTTAAGAACCTTACTTCGCTCTTCCAGAAGTGAAACTTCGAAAACTTAGCTCTCACCAAATGCTTTCGCATGATTTCCAAAACAACTTGCAAATGCATCTTATGCTCTTCCTCATTCCAAGAATAAACTAGAATATCATCCATGAACACAAGCACAAACTTTTTCAACTGATCTCTAAACACCCTATTCATATCCACGAGTGTTGGCGCATTAGTCAACCCAAATGGCATCACCAACCATTCAAAGAAACTGGATGACGTCCTAATAGCAGTCTTCGGCACATTATCCTTTGCCACCCTCAACTGGTGCATTCCCATTCCCAAATCCATATGAGAAAACACCTTGGCCTCATGAAGCTGATCAAACAAGTCATATATCCTTGGCAACAGATACTTATTCTTCTTGGTCACCTTGTTCAGCTCACGATAGTCGACACACAATCTCAAAGATCCATCAACCTTAGTTGCAAACACAACTGGCGCACTCCATTCAGACACACTCCTCCGAATGAATCTTTTTCCCAAAAGGTCGCTTACTTGCTCCTCTAAATCTCGCTGTTCCTTAGGCACCATTAGCCTAAGAGGCATAACGATAGGTCTAGCACTTTCGACCAAATCGATTCTGAACTCAATCTCACGATGCGGCGACAACCCTTTGACCTCGTCAAAGACATCATGAAACTCACTAGCGATCGACACAAATGACAAGTCTTCCTATGGAATCACAAACGAATATAAATAGCTTAAGAAGACCCTGACTTCTGACTTACATCTAATCATAAACTTTCGCCCTTCAACATTCCCGACTGTCACCTCGAGGTTTTGCAATCCACTTTTGTTGCATACCTCTTGAGCCTGTCCATACCCAAAATAATCCCAAACCCAACGAAGTTCAAAACAAAAACAATCACACACAAAGGAGTAGCCATGACTCGATAACACTAGACCATGAGAAATCATACATAATATGGATGAACCCTCTACTGGATTAGTCATAACCAAAGGTCTATCACAAATCTCGAGTTCCAAACCAAAAGGCACACAAGCTCGTAGCAAATGGAAGAATGCGATGCTCTAGTAACACGAACTGAAACATTTCTAATGGAAAGAATACCTTGAACGATGACACTCCTCCATTTCTCCTCCACCGTAGGAGCCCTCGAAGAAGGTGGCACAACTTCCAAAACATATGCCTTCACAACCTGCTTACACTTAGCTAGTTCTGGACAATCCTTCTTGTCATGCCCAGGCTTTCCACACTTAAAACATTTCCTTTCAGCTTTTTGATTCTTGCAATCCTTCGAGAAATGATCCTTCTGCTGCCAATTAAAGAAAGTCACTTCGCCTTTCTGCTTTTTATAGCCATCTTTCCCTTTCTACTATTGTTGCTTCCTCTTTTTGTTATTACCACTCTGTTTTGGTTCCGGTTCCTATTTAGCTGCAACAACAGTCTCTTCCTTGGGAAACAAACTCTCGGGCCTTAGAGCTTTCTCCACGATCTTCTCATAACTATCATCCAGTTTATCAACTAACTGATTCCCTAAATATTTGTCGAAGCCCATGACAAGCATCTCGTTCTTCTGGTAGGGAGTCTCAACATATGAATGAGCATACTTGGATAAGGCTTCAAAATCTGAAACATACTCCAACACTGGCTTACCATTCTGCTTCAGCTCAACAAATCTCTTGAACAGAAGAGACTTCTGAATGGTAGATTTGAACTTTTCTAAAACTTGACTTGGAACTGATCCCATGTGATCTCATCTTTAGGGGTCTATAGAGTGATAGATTTCCACTAATCCATAGCTCTGCCTGCAGCTGTCTCGATCCAAGCTTCTTCTTAATTGCATCATCAATTCCCAAGTCTCCAAAGATCTGAATGCAAGTATCAAGCAACCCTTGAATCTCTACAATTGGCTCTGTTCCTTTAAACGACTTCACTCCTAGAGTAGTGAAGTCTTTACAAAGCTTTGTGAAGTCCACGGCCTTAGACACTTGCACTTGAACTCGTACATCTATTGCGGCTGTCCCTTGAGCTGGTACCCTCCTAATGATCGCTTCCATCATGGCCATAGCTGGGTGATCTGTTATACCACCATCACGCCCTACAGGAATAGTCTCCTCCCTAGTAGTGTGCCTCAATATTTGACAAATCATTCTAAATCTGAAAAATAGAATGATAAGTCGATATTCGGGAAAAACTGCAAATGGAGTTCAAACACTACTATACTATACACTAATATATAGTATACATCCATTAAAAATATACAAATATGTCTCCTATATGTTATTACATCTTTGAAATTTGGCTAAAATCGATTAATCTGAGCTCTGATACCAAATATGATGACAGCTCATAAGTCTTGCACTTATCAAGGGAAATAATGCATTGAAAGACATGCCAGGAAGCTATGGACCATCATCAGGATTGGATAACACAAGTGGAACATGTCATATAACTCACAACACAAGGATAAAATTTAATAGAATATATACAACATGCATATAATAGTGAAGTATAACTGAGCAGAAACTTGAACTTCCATTTAAAGTTGCAAGAATATATATACAACAAAGGATTACATCATAAGAATCTTTACAAAGATGCCTCACTACAATCACTCAGAGAATCATACAACAGTCATAAGAGCAGAAACAAAAAATTGATATGAATAGAAGAAAACTGTACGTAAGCCTCCTGCTCGTCATCAATTTGCAGCATCTTCCACTAAGATCTGCTACTAGTCTGCCCATCCACAACAGGATGAACATCCCAAGGTAATAAGAGGAAACATAAAACCTTGAGTCAGACAACAATCTTAGTGAGCGATAAAATAGCTTTCTAACATCATCAATAAAGCATATGAGAATAGGCAGATTAATCAACTAATCTACCAACATCAACAGAGAAGAACACAAACCCGTCTCCCCCACATTCGACGGTGATAGCCTTTACAAAATTTAAAGAAAAACGTAGCGGACATATCAAACAGTTGTCTAGCGTAGATCATCGTAATCGAAAACAACATCCCCCAAGTACAAGTCCCGAAGGCCTAAACCAAAATCAGACAAGCACTCAAGAGAAATCTCCTTCGACGTCAGACAATTCACACAAGATGATATAAACAAAACAATCATCATCCATGACTCTGGCTATCACCGCCAATCCTACCTTGAAGCCATCGTTAATCGTATGACTGACCTAACTTACTATACGTCAAGGGCTAATTGTACGCCCGTTTCCAGCAAAAACTCTATACGCCATCATGACTCGTATCTCAAGGCTCGTCACGACTACCAAGGGTACTCGACCAGCTAACTTCTAGTTTTTTGGGCGTCCCCATTATAACCCTGCTTTGAGTCCGCTATAACCTATGACAACGATAATTTCTCGGCCTTCGATATCAGTAGACATCCAACCTGATGACTTTTCATAAGCTCATGAAATTTCTCAAGCAACCATTATCCACGAACTCTCAACCTTGAGTCGTCTTCACATTCGTTGCATTTCCAAGATCAACAAACACATCACAACACTTCGAACATGCCTCCTTGAAATCACTTCGAAGCTACAACCATCATTGAACCATAAACATACTTCGTTTGGTTGATATTCGGTTCACAACATTTCATCCTTTGCTATGAATCATAATCACAGCATTCCAATCCACATTCACAACATTTCATAAATGCTGCAATCCACCTCCCGTTGCATACTGAGCCAGTATGCCCGATCCATAGAAATGTCTGGTCCATGGAAATTCCCGATCCCTGCCACAGTGCCCCGCCCGATCCAGCAAAATGCCAGATCCATCTATGAACCAGTGTGCCTGATCCACACTTGCCCGATCCATAGCGTTTCCATTCGCTACCGACCCATCAAAACCAAGTGCTACCATCATAGAAAAATCATGACCGATCCATATTTTCGAACACTGACCGATCCGTTAGTGAAAATCACGCCTGATCTATGCTAGTTGACAACGTTCGATCCATCATGCCTTGCTCTCCAAGCCACGCAACCACCGATTTATGCAATTCATGATCGATCCATACAAATTATGTTTTTTCCAACTCCAAACACACGTGAAACTCACCAAAACCAATTGACTTCGACCAACAATTCAATGATCAATTCAAGAAACAATAAACAACATTTACACGTAAAATAATCAAAATCAACAATCACGTAAAATTCACCAAATCATGATTTAAACAACAATGAATCAAATAAATGGATCTAAACATATTATTGCACATGAATTTACCGATGTAGGTTGCCAGATTAGATCCTATGGTGATTTGAATGAAAATTTACTTACTATGATGTAGGTCTAGGTGAAAACAACTTGAAATGATGAAAATAAGATCAAACAACCCATATACTCGATTGAATCCGTGCGAGAGATGTTTATTACTCACCAACTCTTTAAATTAACTACACTGCTCTAAAAATCCTTACAGCGAAGAACAATCTTCAAATCTCCCAATTTGATGTGATCTACTCTCTCTTAATGTTGATCTTCAATCTTATCATGTAAATCTAAGATTTTAATGGAGGAGAGATGTATTTGAGCAGAGTAGGGAGAATCTCAAACCCCAACCAAATGAGAAATGAAGAAAGTAACCCCTTCCCCTTGCCTGTACCCTCTATTTATAACCAATACATCCGCCCACTAGTGGGCCTCACCAAATCAGCCCACAGTTTCAACACCATTGCCTTTCCAATGAAATCGATCTCAGCACCTGATTCGATCCTAATCAAAAGTTATGCCCTATACAAAACTGACAGGGGAAATGCTATCACAAATAAAATTGATAAAAGTTATGGACATGTCTCACATCCCCATAACCAACATATCAAAATATGAGTATGATCTGACCCTGCTTCGATACGTAAAATGCGGGTTGTTACAACATAAGTCACGAACAACCTAAGACGAGCTCAGCCAAGCTGACCCAGGTCATGACATGACAAGACCTGATTTCGCGTCGGCTTAGACCAAACTAGAATACGAGTTGTTTGAGAATACGACGCATTGGAACGCAGAACAAGATAAACTTTTCGTTGCTAATACAACAATTTACATAAGAGTACAAGAATATCAAAGTGCGAAAAATAAATATATAGCGGAAAAATAAATATCAAAGAATAAATTACAACAATGTAGCGAAAATAAAAATGTAAAAATACAAAGCACAGCGGAAATACGTCAACTAACACAACTGAAGGAAACACACGGACACAAAGCTTTTCGAATAAAGCTCCAACCATAAACCAAGATCCGGTGAATAAGAAAATCTTCAAAACCAAAACTACTAGCTTCCCGTATGGAAAATATAGGCACCCAAATTTTATGTGAAAAACAATAAATTCCAGGTCAGTCATGGGACTGACATGAGAACTTAAAACAGTTATTAAAACTTTACTTTAAAAGTTGGGAAATTGCAGGACCACGCCGTATGACACGGAATAAGTTTCCTCCACCCGAATACCAGTGTTAAAACAAAAACAATGAAATTCCTTTTGAAAAATGAAGTTATTATAAGACTCAGGTCCCATCACACAATGCAACGCAAGCCGAAGGATAGAGTATTACCTTATAATAGAAAAACATGTTTGGTATGCTATAAAACAAATATTTTTGATATTATTATAAGTGCATAGTGTAAAAAACAACTTAGAATATAAATATATCAATAATAAACGACATAGTACCCCATCCTATTATGTCACCATAGTATACAACTAAAACCGTAAAGTCGCATATTGGAAATTGGATTCCATCTATGAGTCGAGGCAAGGGATCTCTCCTTACCAGTTTCGGACCACCTCTAGCAAGATATCCAGGGTTGCACGCAAGTTTCCTTGGATCGACAAGGCCGGTCAGTCACTACGTTGCTGATTATTTATGCCTGAATCATACGTTTCCCGGTCCTATAGGACCTACTATATGGTCAGTATGTCGACCATCTTGGCATTGTGCGGCCATATACGAGTTCCCTCACTTTCCATCATCCACATAAGTAAATATGCCTGGGCTCTATACCATGGCATTACTTCTAGCTAGAAAGAAGCGCATATTCTCCCCGCTGTCCCTCATCCAATTTTTGACTCATACTGGGGTGTGAAGCTAGAGGATTACTTCTTTACACAAAGCCACACTATATTAAAGCCACGCTTTGATCATCATCCATAAATCTCTGCTTTTCAACAAAAGCTTTGATTCATGCATCTCAGCATGCCACAATGTCAATTCATACCATACAACTAATATCTACCGATATATAATCTTTGAGCTCGTACGTCTTAGAGAAGGTTGTTAAGCTAAGAGAATAAATTCTCCGCCACCAAACAAATTTATATTTAGTAGAGATAAGTTAATATAGCACAAACTACGATGTCAGACACATAATCCATTTGCAAGTTCGTTCTTGGTCTGAATGAAACCGGAGGCACCTAATTCCATATCCCATATGTCCAATAGATGAGAGAGGTCCTCACATATCTGATTGATCTACAAGTACGTCTGGACGACGACCACTTATTTCCTCATCTTGGGTGTACCGTCCAATCGAGACATCAATAATCATCCGTATGATGTGAAGATCTCCGGTCTTCAACCACCGTCTTCATCTTTGACTTTTAATCATCGTAACAGTTATTCAAAATGGGTTAAACCCGGTCTTTCCAAATAACTCATGTATCTTTAAAATCAAATAATAAGTAAAGATAACACACATCTCATTCCAATCAAAAATATTCTTTTATTCAAATATCCTTTTTCTCAGGAAAAGGTTCCTATTAATTTTATCAAAGATACATATCATTTAAACTTCCGTTTATATCTTCCTTTGGATATCATTTCAAAAAAAATTATTATATCCTTTCACCTAATAAACCAAATTAAGGTTTATAAAACTAGTCGGGATTATCGATCCTTACAGAAGTAATCGTTTATTTTATTATCCCGTCCCCCACCTATTCATGCCATGGAGCAAAAATGGTGGTACTCCATATTTAACACCCATAGTGTTATTAGTAAAGTTAATTACCATTTAAATCAAATTAAAGATTCATTCATCGCTTGAAGTAAAACTTGTGATACTCCGTTTCGAACATTTCTCGAATTCGGTAAATTTAATTACCTCTTTTCACATTTCAATCTAATTAAAGATTCATTAAATCTCTAATTCCATTTTAATCTCAAAAATCATTATTTAATGATTATTCAACTATAGGAAATTAATCCTTTTTTAATTGGGTTAAAGTTCAAATGTCATTTAAAACGTTGTTCACAATAAACCCAAACATCACCTTCCATTTAATATGGAATCTTCACCGAAATCTGAACAATTTATAATCGATATATATATATATTTCCATATCCGACTAGAACAATAAGTGGAATAACGGAAATTCCTTTTAAATTCCATAAATAGTAAGTTCCTTCCTTCATAAAAGCTCATCTCAATTATTATTAGTCAAATTCCATTCAATGCCAATTTAATTAAATAAACTGGAAAACATTTTTAAATCATAATTAAAAGTTTTATTCCTTTTACAACTGGGTTCAAGATCAGTATTATTTAAGATATCATTCACAACTAGCCCAAAATCCAATTTGATATTAAATATAAGATCTTAAATGTAAATCATGTCGACTTACATTCAATGCCAAATTCTAATACTAATAGATATCATTTTGGAATAACGATATCAATATCTTCCAAATTCCTCCACGATATCTGTATAATCACAGAACCCAATATCTGAAATGTTCGAAGATAATTCCCATTCAAACACATTCCAATTTATATGTTGGAAAACTCTGGTTATATCAAAACCGTTCTCAATCCAATTTATTAATTTAAAATCATCGGATTTCTACTCCAGTTGTTAACTAGTTCAATGAGTTAAAATATTTTTTATCTTTTCAAATATGGAATAATTCATCCAAAATATTTCCAAATCATTTATTATGATTTTACATAATTTATTTATATTTTTAATAAGTTTATTAAGGCTTTTACAGTAGTTTTCCAATATCGGCCACCGAACTGCATCCATAGCGACCTTTTCCAAAACTGATTTGGACTTAAATTAAAATCTAACCATCGGATTTCAAAAATTCTTATTTTATCAGAATTCATTCCATTATGGTTCCAATTTCTGGAGAATCCGATGGTCGGATCTCCCTATATGTTAATTCGAAGTTACAGGTTGACGTTCGCGAACTATCGCTGCGCGACACGTTCTATTTAAGCCCGAGTCGATTTATAAATTTTAAATATAAATCAAAACATTTCAAAACCATTTTTATAAATTATATAAAAAATATATAATTATCTTAAGACTCGTTTCAGTCGTTTATCTACAAAATCACATATTTCATTGTATAGCCAATTTTAATATTATTTTAATGAATAAAATAATAATATTCTTTGAAAGTCGTCAATTTAAGCACAAAATTTCCTTATAGTCATAATAAAAATAAACATAAAACTTTCGAAAGAAAATTTCTTCTCAAACGTTTGCTACATATCCTAACCGAACTTCACTTTGAAAAGTTAGTATTCATTTTAAATTAAAACTTCGACTAGCCATAAGTATATTTAAAATGCTTCAAAATCAATTGCTACTGTTACAGATATTCATTGGTATTTTGATATAAAGCGTCCATCCAAAATCGGACGTTGAAATCAAACTTCGGTTTTTCACTGAATATTATTTTATTAAAATATTCATATTTATTCTGGATTGGAATAAAATTTAACCAAACATCATATAATTTTACTTATATGAATTTCACACATCCAACAAGAGTTGCAAACAACTCTTAATCATCCAAATAACATCCAGTATGCACCTATTTTCATATAAGCTCCAGAATAGTTAATTGACGTTTATTTAAATCTGTCAATCAACAGATCAACGTACAAACTACGTTCAAGGGAAAGTGTAAGTCAAATATCAACCCGAGACCCGTGTGGAGTTTGTAATCAACAAAAATCAATTAAAATCTACTACAGATTTAAGAATTTAATCATAACTACTTCAATTCGAATTATTTTTCTAACTAACCAATTTCACTTAAACAAGTAATAATAAAATCATCGTTCAAATTATAAATGGATATTAAATCCAATTTCAACTACCATAAATATATTAATATTATTTTAACACATTAAATATCCTAAAATCACAACCACAAAATAACATAGTCAATCAAAAATTCATCCATCGAGTTTGCAAACAACAGTAATGTGAACTATCGTGCACCGTATAACAATTTATGATAATTAGGCAAATAAAAATCAGCACAGATAATCAATGTATATTTAAATATGATTATAATAACATAAAAAATAATTGAGTGAGAGAATTCTCACTTTGATCGGTTCGAATTATCGATTCCTTTTTAAATCAAATTAAACTTGGGTTTAATTAGACCCAAAAATGTAACTTGCTCCGAGTCTGGCCAAATTAGTTTTGTTGTGAAGATCTCGACTCCAAGATCGCAATAGATCCAGTTTCGCGTAATTTTGAGTTCGTATGGACAAGTTATAAGTGTATAAAGTTTGAATACACAAATTAAAATAATATATAAATCAACTCATCTTCTCAAACACTTCTACCCATCGTTCACCTTAAACCTACACCCATCATCGCCATGTCAAGCCTCTAGAGCCTCGACCATCCAACTCCATGACTTCGCCTATGCGTGGTGCGCCTATGCCACATATAGCGCATCCCCTCATCGTCGGAGTCGCCAAAAATTGGCGAAACCCCCAATTCCGCCTTGGCCAGAAATTGGCCACCGCCACTCAACACCAGGTTCGTGGACCCCACCCACCAACGTCACCCTCACGCCACCACCAATGATCAACAGTTGGCACCTCGGCCCCATGATGTGTGTGGCAACCGAAAAATTGCAAACTTAGTTCGCTGCTACCCAATAAACGACAACGCTGTTCAACTCCAACTTCTGTCAACCATGGCCAATTTTAGGTCGAGCACCCTAAAGCAAAGTTGTAGTCCATCTCCTCTTTGAAAACTTTCCTTTTGACACCAACTCCAACTCCTCCTTGATTGTACGCTATTCCACGAAACCCAACAGTCACTTTTCTGGCTTTAAACCTAGATCCAGGCGAACTCTGACACCCGTTTGTCATGAAATTTTGTTATTAGGTATATCTCATCATGCACTAGATCTCTCTTGTCGGAAGTTTCCTCAAATTGTTTATGGATTGAAAGATATAAATTATTTTGTGTATAGGGGCTTATTTACAAAATATGTTGAGAGAGAGGAAGGGTGGCTAAAAAATTTGTTAGAAGAAGAATGAAATAGGATTTGTGGAAGAAAAGGTATTACATAGCTAGGGTTTTAATATTATATGATTATTTTATCCTCTCTTTGCCTAACATTGTCTTCGATCGACGTTTATTAATACCCCGACCACATATAAAGACCGTTGGCGATAAAAATCGACGTACAACTATGTTTTAATATTACGGTCTTAATGCTACTCTTTTCGTCAAATTCCGTGTCCGTTTGCTAAAAATGCTCTAGTTCGAATTCAAATGATTGATCGATTCACAATTTATTGCACAAGGCCACATATTAGCTCCAAAAATTACGAAATTTGAAATCTAGCAATAATTTAATATTCCAAATCCAGAAAAGTGATTTCATCGAAAACATAGGTTGTTTGCAAAATAGCTAATTTTAAGAGCTTAAATAATATTAAATAATTAATAAATTCCATTGCGACTATTTGAAATTCTGAATTGGAGATAACTTACAATATATAAAATGGAATCTCAATTTCTTACATTTGTTGGAAAATTAAAATTCAAAATATCCTAATGTTTATTGTTTTACAGAAATTCGACATATATCGAATTTGTATATTCAATTGAAATTCAGAACTAAATTTTCGAACTACCATGACATTATGTGTTCGTTTTAATTAAACTTTAAATATGTACGCTCAAACTTCATTTTAAATAAATTCTAAGTCGTTTATTCTTAAAATAAATCATTTAAAAGATTTAATTTCCATTAAAATTAATTAAAAAAAATTTAAATTGGTTCCAAAAATCAGGGTTGTTACGCGACGTCAGGTTGGGGACATGTTCTTTGTTGAGTGGTGGGTGGCAAATTCAAGGGAGGTGAGAAGCAAGTTGAATTCTATACTTTTTTACTTGGCTCTGTTTAGAGATAAAAGATAGAGGAGGTGGAAGAACTTCTCATGTTGTGGTGCGGCGCCTTCAGGCCATGGATGGACGAATGTGGCAGGGAGGACTCTGGATGGGGTTTGCTTTTTTTTATTCTATGTAGCTTCGAATTTTGTAGAGATGGGAGTGGAGAAGAGTGAAGTGAGGAGATGACCATCAACGATCATAGGGGGTGTCGAAGGTGGGTCATAGGTAGAGGAGGTGAATTCCAGTCAGTGATCAGCTCATGTTTTTTTTTACAGTTTAGTTTTTAAGGTTTATAGGAGAAGAGAGAGGAGGGGAGGGAGAAATGGTCGGAGAGGAGGAGTTGGTTGCGATGGTGGGATCAATGCGAAGATACGTCTAACATGGTGAACGGACATGAAAAAAAAATTAAATGGCAGGTCGTTGTAAAAACTTGAGGAAGATGAAGCTAAAATTTTCTCTTTTTTATTTTTTCACTTAATATTTTGGTTTGAAATTTGACTTTGAGAATTGGATCAGTTTTCTTTCTGAATGCCGAGGAGAAGACAAGTGAAACGGTGAGAAGGTGATTTCTCAGTAAATTTTGGACAAATGTGGATCTCTTAGCCCAAAGACAACCAAGTGTCCTTTTGCTTATTTAAAATTAAACAAGTGTAATTAAATAACTTTTTTAATTTTTTTTAATTTTAGGATATGAGATTATCTATATGAACACTTATTCTTGTAGATTATAGATGAAGAGCACAACATATACACACTTTAATGTTGTCCTTTTTGTGCGTTTTCTCACATTTGTAGAACACGAATTCTATGCAATCAGAAATAAATTTTAACAAAACGAAAAATGTTAACTCAGTTAGAATTAAATCTACAGTCAAAATAAGAAGAAAATTTTGAATTTTAAGCTTTTAAATTTCTAATTCAAATTTAGACTGAGATTGACTATTTTTGATAAATTCGTTTTCAAATTGCCTTGGTAAAATCTATTATTCATTGATTCGGTATCACATATTAAATTCAAAATTTTAATGTTTAAATTTAAATTTAAATTTTAAATCATCCGAATTTCAAAGTCATTATAGTTAAATTGTAATATTCTATTTTAACAAGTTTTGTCAAGATTAAAATACAAGTTCTTCATTATTTACAATACTTTATGTTCAATTTCAACCAGCAAGTGACACATTTTCCATAAACTTGTCCGAAAGTGGCCATACTAAGACTAGTTTTAAAGACGATAGCAAGCCTTAAGATCATTCTTTAATTTCCAAGACCAATCTTTTAGATTTTTATTAATGATATTTTTCAAATAAATTTGATTTGCTGATTTGAAACTTTAATATGTCAATAAGTTCGATGATGATAAGAAGTGGAAAACTTATGAGTTATCGAGAATTTCTTCACTAGAGTTTTAAATGATCGATTATAGAAGTGCAATCCATTATCATTTATTTTGTGGTAGATGTGCCAAACATCAAAAAGATGTTTTCTTTTAGAAATTTCACAATATTTTTATTTTCATTTATCATACATGGAATGGCTACGACCCAATTGGATAGGTAATCAATTAAAACAAGAATGTAAAGGTTTTCTAACAGATTTTTGGGATGATCCCATGAAGTCACTTCCCTAAATGTCAAAGATTTCAATCGTAAAAATGGGTGTCAAATGTATCATGTTTTTTCGAGATCCATTTCACAAAATTTCACAATGGTAACATATTTTAAAATATGCTAATTTTATTTGAATAAAGTAAGCTTATAAAAGACGCAGTGATGCACATTTTTCGTGATTTTCTATGGACCAAAATGCCCATAATATACTTGGTCATGTCAAAATGAAAGAATACTTCTTATTCTTCTATCCATGACACATCGTCAAATAACCCATTATAGAAAATACATAAATAAGTATGGATCATTCCCTTAAAAATATTTTACTTAGGACACAAATTTATCTTGTTTATAATAAAAAGAATGTGTTTGTTTAGTGAACAAAAAGTTTAATGTATTAGCAAACCCCAAATCAATCGAAACTGATAAGAGTTGTCGTTAGGTAAGTTCTCGTTGACAAGCGGAGAATGGTGCATTTAAAATGACGTTAGCAGATTATTAATTATCTTTGATCGTAAGGTCAAATTCTTAGAGTAAAAGGATGCAACGAATTATATGATATTTAGCGTCCTTTTTGTCTAAAATATATTGAAGAGCCAAATGGTCAGTATACATCGTGAAGTATGAGCCTATAAATTATGATCTGAACCTTTCAAGTATAAGGAATAAGGTTAGAAGCTCTTGTTCAATGGTTTCTTAGTTAAGTTCAGCGTCATTCAGAATCATACTAGCGCAGTAGATAATGAAAAAGATTTTTTTGATGCATTGTTCTATAATAGCACCAAATGCAAAGTTTGATGCATCACATGTTATTTTGAGACAAATATACCAATTTTGAGTGTATATTATTAGGATAGGAATGAGATAAAAATTCAAAAGAGGAGACACAGTCAGAATTAAAATCAAAAGGAATGTCTTTACCAAAAAGAGTAATCAAAGGTCAAGCAGTTTTGCTAAAATCTTTCATAAAACAGCGATAGAAACTGGTGCGTCATAGGAATAAATGTCCTTAGCATAGTTGGAAATGGATAGATTTGAAATGACAAATGTTTTTGCTTTATCTAATTCTATGCCTTTATTTGGGATGACATGTCTAAAGACTACGGCCTATTTGGCCATTAAATGACCTTTTCCCCTATACAAGGTTAAAATATTCATATTTGCATCATTTTAAAACTAATATGAGATGATGAAAACATTCATAAAAAGTGTCTCCAAAGATTGAAAATTTGACCATAAAAATTTATAGCAAACGTTAAATCGTTCTTGGAAAGATATTGATTGTGCACCGTTGGAAAATATGAGGGCATTGCAAAGTCTGAAAGGCATCCATCGATAAGAAATGGTTCTATAGTGAATTTCATTTTCTCTTGATATTCAAGATCGATTGGAATTCATTTATAGTCGGAATAACCAAATCCATGGTTGTTTAAGTTTTCAAGAATCCGTTCAATGAAGGAAGAGGGAGGTTGTCTTTATGTCTTGCAGATGTCAATTTGAAGTAATTAATGGAATCATGGTTACCCATCTGAGTACAATTTCGAATAAGCTTATTTTGTTCGTTCATGAAAATTACAAGTCTTGATTTTCTTGGCACAATGTGAATTGTGATAGCTATCGAGCTATTGGATATATGATAAAAATGTATTGTTTTTAAGGAGTTTAATTATTTCTCCATGCACAACATCTTTTATTTTCACGCTAAGCCTTTATTGTGCATCATTAGTCAGTTTTACTTCATCAATTAATTGAATGTGATGGGTAGGGCTAATTCCCTTAATATTAGAAATGGACCAGCCAATCACTTCTCTATCTTTGAAAGAATAGAAAGGCTTCTTAGTCAAAGACAGTTTGGTTGAAATAAAGATAGAGGAAAATTTTCATTTTCACCTAAGCAAGCGTGCTTAAGAGAGATAGTAGAGGCTTGAACTATAACATAGGGTTTCCTCAATAAGAGAATTCGGTTAACTCAAATGTGAGAAATTCAAAGAAAATCGGAGGTTCGATCTTGCTAGGCATGTCATGAAACAGTTGCTCATATTCGACTCAAATTAACCATTAAGGTCAATTGTTTATTCTTTAAAGTTCTCATAAATAACTCTAACTTTCAACATAAAGTTGAGTGGTCCGTTCGATTGATTTTTTAAATTTAAAATAATAAGACTTAAGGTCATGTTACCAAAAGATTTTTTTATCAACTTCTTCTATAATTTAATAATGCATTTTAGGTGGTTAAGAAAGGTCACCCTAATATCAAAGGAATTTGGCTTATAGGGTTATTCACATATTGTGTTTTCTATATGATGAAATTGATTGGGAATATGAATTTCCTGACTCTAATGGGTACGTACTCATTTTCCCATATGAGCTTCGAAATTGAATGACCAAAAATTTAAAACATGACTTTCATTGGTCGCATAAGCCTAATTGTTCATACATAGAGTATGAACTTAAATTTATACTCACACCTAATTCTATCGAGCATTTTTCTAACTTCCTTGTCTCTTTTTGTACATGATAGCGTAAGGCAACCGAAATCTTAAGGGCAGTTATGGTAACT
Organism: Allium sativum; assembly: GCA_030737875.1. NCBI lineage: Eukaryota > Viridiplantae > Streptophyta > Magnoliopsida > Asparagales > Amaryllidaceae > Allium > Allium sativum. Next base: position 160,956,946 of record CM060912.1, read on the forward strand.
TTAAATCTACCATTCTTGGTACACCGATACCATTTTTGATTGAAATCGGTATACCAGTCAAAACGGTATGGTAACGGTAAATTTACCCTTTTCAATGCTAAATTGTCAGTAACATATCTTGAATACCAGGAGTAATGGTAATTTTACCATTAAATTTGAAACATATTTATATTCATTTAGTATACTTTATTACATGCATTTAAAATAAAATAAATGGTTAAATTTAGTTTATTTTTAACGACCCGGATTTTAGAACAAATTATTTTTAATATTTAATATGGTTTTAAAAAAATTGAATTGATAATATAAATGAATTTTTATATTAAGTTGTCAATTTAAAAATCGATTTCGATTTAATATCGAATATATTAAATTATCAAAATACGAAATCGACGAATAACTGAATTTGAAGTTTAAAATTGAATCAAAATGATTCAGAGGATCAATATAAATTGTATATGACTACAAACGATATTGATAATAATTTATTATCGAGGGACTGATTATTTCTGAATATTAAATTATATTATTAATTTAATATGGTTATTTTATATTTAGGTTCGAATTAGGTTTTATAATCATTTCTGTTCAGTTCAGAATAGCGTTATAATATTGGAATGACGGTCGGTATGCTAAAATAGCAGTTTGCTATTTTTAATTATGAACCCTGAGATATTTAATGGATAAGATCAAAATCAAATCGAAATCAAATCAGAATCTATTTAAAAGAAATAAAAATCTCTTTAAATCAAATCGCATTAAATATAAATCCAATCACATTTAATTTATATGTACCTTCATCTACCACCTATTCCTTAACAGTGAAGTATCCATCTTTATAAAGCCGCGCCACTCCTTTTAATTCATTCTGTTTCGATCTTCTGAAAAATCAAACTCAAAAACTCCAACAGCAAATGGCCGCTACCTTCTTTAGTAAATCAAACAAACTTTGTTCCTCACTTCCCATTTTAAATCGAAATAAAACCCAAATTGGTCACAATTCCCTTTCCAGAATTATACTCGAGAGAGAAAAAAAGGGCATCGAATTAGAAATCGAATTCGTTTTTGAAGCTAGGTTAGCGAGAGACATAACCGGTGAAGGTCGCGTTGATGGTTTCTTCGTCAGGAGCGAGGTCGCGGTTTGCATATGAGGGCGATGGAATTCTGGAGGCTAGGCGAGGCATACGACGAGATCACTCAGATTAAGGCGAACTGGAATTGTGCGAAGGGTCACTGCGATGCTTCAGAAGGGTCTCGATCCTAGTGCGTGGGCCTAGGGCTGACCTGCACGGATGCTAGATTTGGTCGATGGATGCTAAGGATGGGATTCCGCGATAGTTTAGGTCGAGGCTTACTGTAGAGAGGATTGTAGTGACATCGGCGATGGGATTCAAAGGATTGATGCAGTGGTAAGGAAATGAGTAGTATGGAAGGGGTTATCATGAAATTAGATAAAACCTGTAGTGTTTCCTCAAGGTTTGGATCTCGATGTTGGAATTGGGAGGAGGGAGTTAAATTGTTGTTTTACTAGTATGAAGTGTTGAGATGAATGCGTTTCCTAGAGTGTGTTGGATGGGTTCTGTTGATTTGAATGAGGAGTTTATTTTTGTAGAAAATCTGAGGTAGGATATTTGGATCAATTTCTTTTGTTCGGCATTAGCACAACAATGGGCGAAGAAGGAAGTTGTCTGGATGAGGATGGACTAGGGGGTCGGTTCAACAACATGGAGTTGGGGAGTGCAAATCTGAGATATGAGGATTTGTGCAATGTCAGTGGGAGGTCTGGGCTGGACAACAAGGGTAGTGATGGTTGAATTGCTTCGTAATTGTCCAAGCATTACGGTATACGTTGTTTTGAATTTTAAAATACATAAAATAATTAATTCAATTATCCGTTAGTAGTTAATTAAATATAAATAAATGGTTAATCGATAGATAAAATTTAATAATCGTATGTGCTGAATAGATTCGACCTAGACGATTCGTGGCCATGAAATTTGGACTTTTCAGGATATTCGGCAAAAAGGAAAATCACAGTGAGTAATTCTCACTCAAGAATTTTATTTAAATTATTTTTATCGTTAAAAATAATTTGTTGGTTGTTTGTATCCATTGAAATAATATTGTGATTATTAAATATATATTAGTTAGTTAGGCTTGATGTTTGTGGTTATCATATATATATTGGTGGTAAGATAGTTCCCGCAGTACCATTAGAGGATGCCCGCAGTATCATTAGCGGATGACCCTATATGCCCCACGCTATGATAGTGGATGACCTTCATACCACGATATCCTGCCATGAAGCAGAATGGGTATTATTTATGTTGGCTAACGTCTATTGATGCAGGAAAACAGGTTGAAGGGATACAACTGGATTCCTCAAAAATATTATTATTTGTTTGTTTTCACATATATTATCATATATGATGTGTTGATTGATAATTGAGTGTTTTGATTGTTTAAATATCACTGGGGCCAAAGTGTTGATATATATAAATATCTGGGAAAAGGATATTTGAAATTTAAAGGGAAAATTCTATTTATCTAAAATAGAATTTTAATTTTAATTGGACTATAAATATATTAACTTGTTTGAATACACAAAACAAGTAGTGAATTTATAAATGTTGTTTATAAATTAATAATACGAGATTTGAAGTGAAATTATAAACAGTGTTTATAAATAAAGTGGAAGAAATTTCATTGGATAATTTGAATATTTAAATTCAAATGTGAATTTAAAAATAGAAATGGGGAAATCGTTTTAAAGGAAAAAACGATGGAGTTTATTCTGATTTTCAAAATATAAATTGAACTAAAATAAATCCGTAAGGACTTATGATTTGAATTCGATTAATTCAAATTTATTTAAATAGAAGTTAAATTGAATATGAAAATAAATTAGGTGTTATATATATATATATAAAAGTTATTAAAATAGAAATTTCCAAAATAAGATTTGGGTTTTTAAATAGATTTCGAAATAGACTTGTTTAAATATAAAACAAGGAAATTCAAAAAAATGGCATTTACATATATAATGAATTAATTACCAAGAGAATTTGAATATTTAAATTCAAATATGAAATTAAAAATTGAAGTTGAAATCCTTCGAAGGGGGATAACTGTTTTTATTCCATAATCCGCAATATCAAAGGGATGGAGTTTCAAATAGAAATTTGAAAATGGGACTTGTTTAAATATATGAAAGAAGAAAGTTGAATTTATAAATAGTGTTATAAATTTGGTAAAACAAATTATCATTTGGATAATTTGAACCATTTAAATTCAAAAAGAAATTTAAAAATAAGTTGGGAAGTGTTTTGAAACAAAACGATTGATTATATTTCGGAATTCGGAATATAAGCTGAATTGAGAAGAATTCAACGGGTTTATAATTGAAATTAGATTACATCGAATTTTATTAATATTTTTTTATAAAAGGAATTGGAATTAAATATAGAGGATTGAAGGATAAAGAAATTTATTACCAAGTAAGGGAAAATCGACAATTATAGATAATCGGAAATATTAAGTTGAATTTGGAAATTTGATTTAAAATATATTAAAGTATATTAGAATGGAGTTGGAATGTATATATAAACGAAGTTTAAAATGTTTATATATTAAATATAATTAAAACGAGCTCGTTGCATCGCGGTAGTTCGTAAATTGGCGTTCTGAACTTCAATCGAGTATACAAGACTCAATTCAAGTCGGAATTCTTTGAAACAAGAATCATCAGGACCAATTTGATAATAGTTTTCTAATGAAAGGGGAAAATCTTGATTTCGTCTTATAGATTTTGTGTTATGTCAAAATCAAATTTTCAAAAAAACACCGCCAGAACCATTATAAAACCATAACGGTTTATTTAAAAAAATAAAAGGATTTTAAAGAAATAAAATCTGAATTGCCATAAGAAAAATCCATACTGGAGATATAAAATAAATATGAACTCCCGTGAAGTAAGTGAAATGATTTTTGAGACAAAAAATCAGATTTTTAGTTGTTGAATAAAACTAACTAATTTGAATAATAATTAGTTAATCGAAATTTGATATGAAAATGGACTTTGAATAAGTGAAGGAGATTTGAGAATTCTTATTCGAAATCGAATATGGAACTTGAGTCGAAATGGAATTAAATTAATTCATAAGAAAGATAAAATGACAATTGAACATGATATGTCCGAATATAAAGTAGAATGGGCAAAAGAGCTAATAAAAAGATTAATTAGTGAGCTGAGTTAAAAATGACCGGATTGAGTTGAAATAAATTAAAAATTGACACATATGTGTTAGACAGGTACGAAATGAATTATATGAAGATTATACTTTGTGCGCCCGACAAAAAGGTACATACTTAAATTCCATATGAGGTTTTATGTGCCGAATCGGCAAGCCACTTGGCTTTTTGATTTTCTTTTTGAATGAAAAGGGCCTAGAGAGGCGAGTTGAGGTTTGTTCTACCGACCCGTACAAAGGAGGTTATTGCGAAATTTTTCGGGAATTTAAGGAGTTAGAATATTTTTAAGAAATTTTGATAGTTAGAAATCAATGTATCAATATATATATATATATATATATATATATATATATATATAGAATTCGATAAGGAAACAAAGTTGAAAATAGAATACTATAAACAAAAAGAAATCTATAATTAAATCTGGTAAAATTAGAAAGCGAAACATATACAGGTTTAAAAATGAATAAGTGGTTTTTATGGTGTTGATAATTTGAGGTAAGTGGTCTTGTCTGTTTTGAAGTTAAAGATGTTATTCAGTCAAGGTCTGAGAGGTAGTTATACCCCAACTTGATTGATTTCATTTTTAGCCGATAAGTGGCAAGATCCAGAATCAAAGAGAAATGTTTGAATAAGAGTAAGTTGAATGTAGTGTTTTGGGTTGTTCTAACGATGTTTTACACAACATTCGTTTTAACCCAAGTATGTGGAAATTTAGAAATACAATAAATAAATATTTACCGAGTGTATAAATGAACGGGCATGAAAGAGATAAGTAATTGGAATGTTTTCCAACTGCAAATAAAGGATACTTTCTAAATATAGAAAATAAAAGAAGTTGATATTTGGAAATGTCTTCCAAATAGCGTAAGAAGCCAAGATGATTATCGAAAATATTTGGTTAACAAATATGGATAAAGAAATCGAGAAGTGTTTTAATTAATGAAATATTAAATAAGAGGCCCAGTGATTTGTTTGATGGTTGGAATGTTTGTTTATTTTTCTTCGATAGTTAAATAACCGACTATCGAAGTATTTGCCAATATCGTTGTCAATATGGAGAGACCGGTTGGATTATTATCCGAGAACCACTCCGTATTGGCAGTAGTGTTGCGAATCGGATTATATGAAGATAATCGAAGATGGAGTAAAGTGCAAAGACTTTTTCTATTAATAGAAATTGTGCCTTCGGTTTCGTTCAATCCCCGAATGAATGTAAATGGACGAATGTATAACAAAGTATTTCCAATGATCGCATATGTTGGTTTGTATAGATATATATGGTGGCGAAGGATTTATTCTCGTAGCATAATATCCAGAATATATTTATGCAAATCAATTAATGATTTACGGATCTGACAATGTGGCATGATTGTGCTATCAATGAATTATAAGAAATCGTAGCCTCAGGCCTCAACAACTGGGAATTGACAAAAATCGGGCAGGCAACATGGCTATGTGGGTCGCTCCCATTAGGGTGTATAATCACCTATCTAGAGAAATTCCTTTTACTTCTTTAATCTATTGATGGTGTCCCTTTTTGGGAAATGGTTGCTGATCTCAACCGTTGGTGATATACATTTGATACACTCAAGCGAAATGAGTGGTCGGTCATATGTGGGCTGGGTTGCAAGATGTTCTTGTTGAACCCTGTGTATTCCCCTCTAGAGAAACAATATCAGTAGGTGGTTTGATACCTTGTCATAATTAGAATCCAATTTCCAATAAGCTCCATGCGGTTTTTGATTTTATATTATATATGGAGCGTGAGATGCAAGCGTTCCGCTAGATTTTATTTATTTGATGTAGACATTATTATAGTATCACTGGATTTGATATCAAAAATATTTTGAGTTATCGTAAGATAAAAACCATCCGTGTTTATGTGTGGATCGGTCTTACGATTATCATTTCTTTTGAAAGGATTTTTAAAGTTAAACAAATGATTAGAGTTTACTCACACCAGTCCCATGACTGACCCATAGTTTATTTTGTTTGTTTTCCCTAAACTCTTGGGTGCCCAAATTTGTACGGGCACTCAAGTAGTTGGGATTTTACAGATTCACTTGGAGGAGTTTGAAGTAGGAGGCTTCACCAGTTAGCTATAGACTATCATATATTCCGCTGTGTACCATGTTTGTATCTGGAAACAGGTGTTTATAACTATTCCAGAAATAGCTGTTGTGCTCTGATGATGGTATGTATATAAAGTTACCGATTTGTATTTCAAAAGTTATGTTATATAATATATTTTATTCGTTCCGCTGTGAGATTTGTCTTCTTTGTTTTCTTCTATTCTAATATTTCTTTTTTCTATTTCTCATCCTCTAACTTCTTTCTAATAATGATTCGTATTTCTGTGTAATTTGGGTTGGACGTGTGGTGTTATTAGTCAACTCAGATAGTACGGATTTGCGGGCCGTTACAGTTGGTATCAGAGCTTAGGTTGAGCGAATACCTGAGCTTTGGTGGGGTTGTGCTCATTAGAGATAGGGTCAGTGTTGGATCCCACTATATGAGTATTTTGACTATGACAACTATAAGCATATATATTCGACTATATCTATGTTGTAGGAAGATACTTTCGACAATCTGACTTAAGGACACAAAACGAAGATCATTTATATGTTGTAAGAGTCTATTAGTCCTAGATTCATATGTTAAAGTCTTCCTTGATGATTACACACACATATTTTGTATATATAGTTTTTTCATTGAAAAATAGGCAAGGAATAGGCTGATAACAGAAAACAGACGTCTGGTCTGAAAATTTCAGACGTCTGTTTGCTGAAACAGAATGTTTTTAAATACAATATTCAGACGTCTGGTTGATATATTTCAGACGTCTGAAATGCCCCCGAAATACACTATTTCCTTGCTGACTTGATTTTTAAAATAAACAGACATCTGAATTTTATTTTCAGACATCTAAATTCCGAAGAGTTGCATCCTTTATGAAGAGACACAACTATCTAATCCATATCTCTTCATCAAAACTCTTCACGATTAGTTGTATCTATTTATATATTATAAATAAAGAATTGCTTAGATGATCTAATCATCGAATTTTATTCTGATTCTCTCTATCTTATTCAAAGCTCTCTAAGTTCTAAAAAGCTATCTACTTTCATACTTGAGACTTTTAAACTTCCATATTCCTTCACACACTTCACGATTATCATCAAGGAAAGGCTATAGGAAGGGTGTACTTAATATTCGACAATCCGTGTTATCAAGAACACAAAAGAGTCAACAATTATTCTGTATTAGTGAAGACCTCTTCAGTGGTTGAGGCAAGAAATCCCGTTCAGTGTTTCGGGTAATTGTGAACCTATTCCTCCGGGTGAAGTGAGGGTTTTAGTGTTTGTGAAATACTAGAAGTGAGTCCAGGATTGGACGTAGGACAGTGGTCCAAACCAGTATAAATCGACTATGTGATTTACTGCTTTCTACTCTTCTATATATATATATTATATCCTATTCTCCATGCTACACGATCCTATACTACTGCATATACACTTTCAATTGGTATCAGATCAAGGCCATCCTATAACCATAACATCGTTATTTGATATTTTGGTAAAATGGAAAAGAACCCAAGTACTAGCTCAACTACTTTTGTCGAAGGACAATCTACTCAAAGACCACCTCTTTTTAATGGACTACACTATAACTATTGGGCTATAAGAATGAGAATTTATATGCAAGAAAGTGGTTTTAGTGCAAGGAATGCTACTCAAAAGGAATTTACGGTACCTACAACTGAGTATTCAACTTGGACAGCAGTTCAAAAAGAGGACGCAAATGCAAATGCAAAAGCTATGGACATGCTATATTGTGCTCTCGACAGAAATGAATTCAATCGTGTTAGCATTTGTACATCAGCATATCAAATATGGGAAACACTCAAGACTATCCATGAAGGAAAAACAATGTCAAGCAAACAAAAATTTCAATGCTCAAAAATCAGTTTCAAAACATCAAGATGAAACAAAATGAAACTATCAATGAAATGTACTCAAAATTTCAAGATATTTTACATGCATTGATAGGACTTGGAGAAAAATATAGTGACTTTGACATCATTTCAAAAGTATTGAATTCTCAAATTGACGACTGGGGAAGAAAAGTCTACCCATTGAAGAAGCAAATAACTTATCAACTATGAAACCAAAAGAGCTAATAGGTAATCTTATGTCTTATGAGGTAAATCTTCAATTAAAAAGGGAATTAGCTCAAGAAAAGAAAAATGTGGCCTTTCATGCTGATGAAGAAGAGTCTGAATCAGAAGACGAAGATCTAGCTTTTATTGCTAAAAATTATAAGAAATTTCTGAAATATAGGAAAGGAAAATTCAAAAAGAATACATCAAACAAACCCTCAACCTCAAAACTGGAATGTTTCAATTGTCATAAGAAGGGTCAAGTGGTAAAAGACTGTCAAGAAATGAAAGAAAATCAGAAAAGTTTCAACAAAAACAAGAAAGAAATTTTCAAAAAGAAAGCTTTTTCTGTTACATGGGACGACTCAGGCTCAGATTCATCAAGCAGTGACAGTGAGTGTAACACCCCGTAAATTTAAATATTAAAGTTAACAAATTAGAGAATGCTTAATTTTAAATGTAAGAATCAAGGGAAATGGGTTATGCCATTGTGTTCGTCTCAAAATTCTGGTTGAGATAGAGTCCGAGTTTGCGTAGATTGGACTTTGTATGAAGAAGTTATGGCTATCGGAAGTTTCCAGAAAATTCAAATTTAAATTCAAAAATGAATTCAGACTCAGAACTGGGCAGGGCGGGAAATTTCCAGCCCAAGGCCAGGTCGACCTGGGGGTCGACCTTAGTGTCGACCTCCCTCTATACAGGTTGACCTTAGTGTCGACCTGGGGGTCGACCTGCCCCCTCACCCCCCGGGTAGATCTGAAAGATGACGATTTTGTGACTCAGTGCCGAGTCATTAGGGATGAGGTGTCACCATATCTTGGTTGGATGGTCTTGATTTGATTCTAGGTTGATCGGATGGCCTAAATTAATCTAAATTCTATACAAACACATGTAGACTCAAACCCTAAAACCAAATAAAAATTAGAACCATGGACGTCATGCTATCACCTTGCAACCTAGAGTAGCCTCCACCAACTTGAGGGAAAGTGAAGCTAATCAACTCAATTCAACTCAAATTTATAACAACAACGAATTTGTCTACTTCAAAGGCGAGCTAAATCAATTTCAGAACTTAGATTCCAGAACTCAAGACCTTCTTTGAGTTGTGAGTTCAATATCTTCAATAAGATAATTAATAAGTTGATTGGTTTGAGTTATAAATTGGGTTATATGGCTATGTTTGTGAGACATTGGAAAAATGTGATATTTTGTGAATATATGCTAGTTGTTCGTAATGATAGTTTTGTTGTGGATCCCTTTTCATATGCCAAATCACCTATGTTCAACTTGATTCACGTTTGATATCATTTTATATGCAAGTTTGGGTGTAGATTATATGCTAGTTTCTATATGAATTGTACAAAAGTTTACATGTGAATCAAATAAAATGAGTATATGCAAGTTTAGGTAGAAATTAGATTCACCTATATGCAAGTTTACACCATTAGATTTAGATCCATGATGTACATAGTTTTATGCAAGTTTATGACTATGGCCTAAAACTATATTATATATATGCAAGTTTACACCTTTGGATTTAGATCTATGATGTACATATTTTTTTGCAAGTTTATGACTATGGCCTAAAACTATATTATATATATGCAAGTTTACACCTTTGTATTTAGATCTATGATGTACATAGTTTTATGCAAGTTTGTGACTATGGCCTATGCAAGTTTTGGATGAAAACTATATTAAATATATCCAAGTTCACACCTTTAGGCCTACGTTTAGATTCATGACAATAACAAGTTTATGCAAGTTATGTTGTAATCCTTATTTGCAAGATTAGATCCATTTTGTGTGTTATGCAAATTTGCAATGTTTCTTCCCTTTTATGTGTTAGACTATTTGCTAGTCTAATATACATATATGTTGTGAAAAACGAACGAACAACGTGGGGACGATGGGGGTAATATTGAATATACATATATCGAGAATTGGCATAATGGCCTTGAAAAAGGCATATAATTAAATTAAGACATTAATGGGAAAAATTAGCATTTATGGACATAATTGAGACAATTATTGTAACACCCCACCTCGGCTAGGGTCACTCACAAAGGGAATGCACTAGCTTTGGTGGAGTATTATCTAGGTAAACGTACACAGAAATATTACAAGACAGAACATAAATAAAATAGCGGAAGGAAAACCCAAATTTCATTGCTTTAAAATCTAGTAAGGTCTAAAGCCTTTTACATCAAAATGCTATTAAGTCAATTACATCGAAATCTGTCTTGCAATAGTAAAGAAGCATAAAACCATAGTTATACATCATTCCCCAATAAAGAAAAGCAAGCCATAGCCAAGAGAAATCCAAGCCGTACATGAAAGAGCTTTGGAGCTTGGTAAGATCCGAACTAAGATGTATTCCCACCCTGCGAACCTGGGGACGGGGGAGGTGGGGGTGGGGAAATGGAAGAAAAAGAGGCGAAACAAAACGGGTCAGTCATAAAGACTGAGTATGTCCTAGTGACTTTCAGCATAAAAACAGGTAAAGATAACATGGCATGAATAAACTGAAAGTAAACATAAGTATGATGGCAAGATAAGCTACAGGAAAGATAACTAAGAATAACCTCATATGGTTTTTGTCAAGTATAACATCGCCAGGTTTCCGTTCAAGATAAACTAAGTATAATTTCGCAAGATTTCTATCAAGCATCGCAAGATTTCTCTGCTTTACCATTAAAATATTTCTATGATATCTATTTGCTCTGCACCAACTGTACTAGTATCCCAACCTATGTCATGTTTTGACTATAAAATGATCCCTTGCCCAATGTCATGAAATGATCCATTACTTGGTCTCACGAAACGATCTATTAATCAATCGGCTCCCTACAAGCCCTATCTCGTTCATGTGTCTGTGTCATACGGCCCTATCACGAATGTAGTCACCTGTGCTAGGTCCACCATAGGGTGTATCAAGCCCTAGGGTGCCAAACACCGACACGAATCAAGCACGCACAGTGTAAACCTACTAGTGCCCAATGCCTGCTTTTTCAACTCCGGACTACGTACACGACCGTAGTCCGCCTGAACCTACAATGGCGCACCAACTCAGCCGTCGTTCTGGTCGCTTACAATCAACCCAGTAATCGTGCCCCACCCTTCCTAGTTCCAGGGTACCATGATACATCTAGTGGGTTACTGCTGAAAAGGACCGCATAACTAGGGTTTCCGTCCAACAGGTTAAGTGTTGTCATTTAAATTCGAGACTTAACCCCATCAGTCTAGCATGACAAGTTTGGTTAAGTATGGTCGTTCAAGTTCGTGACTTAACCCACCTACTTATCATGTTGTGTCGGTTAAGTGTTATCCTCTGCTGTTTCTTAACCTTACCCCGCATCACGTTAGATTAGTTAAGTGCATGTTAACTTAACCCCATCCACTAGTCATATTAAAATGGTTAAGTGTTACTAGTCTAGTCATATTACTTAACCTACCCATTCATGTCATATCGGTTAAGTGTTATTAGTCTAATCATATTACTTAACCTTATCATGTGGCATTAATTTACTTAATGCACCTCAACCTCTCACATTAGACTTGGTTGTGGTTACTGGTTACGCCGGGCGGGTCCAGGCAGGTTTATACCCCAACCTAGTCTAACCTCGGGTTTTAAGCGCGATATGACCAACTACTCACATTGGGTCCTATTGTTTGCAGTTACTGGATTCGCCGGGCGGTTCCGGGCAGGTTTATACTGCAAACTCAACCCAACCTCGAGTTGGCCACTTTCAAGTTATCTAAGTGTCATGTCCATGTTCAAGTTATAACAATGTTCAAATTTCTAAGCAAGTTTCATGTCAAGTTTCTAGTTTTCAACTTATGCCTATTATCAAGTTCATAACTCACGTTTTTGCCCCAAAACGTGTTCCCAAAGTATTACTAAAATTTGCTATAAAGTTATGCCAAGTTATAGCCTTATATTTACAATACAAGCCAACTACCCAAAACCCAACTTAGGCGCGTTCATATTTAGCATATGAAAATGTTCAGGTCGATAATCCAATATACAGTCATTTTCGTGTTTCAAATTCCCAACTTTACATATTAATATATATACCCAAGTTCTAACTTTTCTGTCGATATACATATGCCCAATTCTAGCCAATTTACGTATGTTCAAGTTTCATATCAAACTACATGTATTCCATGTTTACACCAATTTACCTATAACAAGTTCTATCTTTTTACATATGTCACGATCCATGTCAAAATTACATATATCAATTTATATGTGTCCAATCCTAGCCAATTTAGATATATACCAAGTTTCATGCCTTTTTACATAGATCCTATTAATGCCAAATTCCATGTATATATTATTTATGCAAATTTCCCCATAACAAGATTATACCAAAATTTACAGATCAAGCCCCAAACTTGCAAATACAATGATAATTTCCAATTTCATGTTGCCAATAATTCCATCATATTCATATAGGCAATAATCGCATAATTCCCCCGTATACATCTCGTACGCAAATCGCGATTTTAGGCCAAGGTCCGAAATTGACCAAGGTTCATCAAAAGAAAATAAATAGGGGAAGATAGAATTTTGCATAAAAATGAGATCAGAGAGAAAAGCATCCCCACAGGCATGAAGATTACAACTTAATAATAATATTAGCATGAATCAAGAAAGCTGATTTACAACAGGCTGAATAGATTATGAACAACAGAAATAGATCTGAATCGATAAACATACTTAGATCCAATTTCACTTTAATTCATGGCCATATTATAGTGAAATATTTAAATCGGAAAGTAACTAGAACTTACATTGATTGGCTAAGAGAGGACAAATCGATTCGATGTCACGTTGAAACGTCTAACTTGATTAATCTTCTGATTTGATTCAATATGGTCTAGGCGTCGTTGCTTGAAGCCGTTGAATCTTTACTTTAATCCTAACTATATTTGAATCTCCTCTTGAAAGACTTGAACAGCATATCCTCGTCTTAGACTTATGTATTATTTTATTCATTTTCTCAGAGGCAGCATAAGGACAGAATGAAATGGTGTACAGAGAATGAGGCGAGAGGCTGTTTACATACGATTAGGCGGACGAACCTAGGCAGAAAACGAGACCAGGTACATCAGAATGCACCCAGGCCCAAAAGCAGATTCGGGGACCAGGTCGACACCCAAGTCGACTGCTCAGTCGACCTGGTCTTAGGGGTGTCCACTGCCCAGTCGACTCCCCAGTCGACCTGGGTGCTGGGCGGGAAATTTCCCGCCCAGTCTGTCTGGGTTTTGAAATTCAAATTTTGAACTCGAATTCGAGATGTTTTGAACTCTGAAAATTGCTGAAACTTCGTAGGGCCATATCTCCCTCATACGGACTCCGATTGTGACGATCCCAAAATCCGAGGGGCGGTATTAAGGATAATCATTGGGAAATAACACATTAATCATCATAGCAGAGAACAGATAATAGCAGAAACAATAAATAAAATAATTTTACATGGATATGACAGCGGAATCACAACATGTAGGAACATCAGAATAGCATAACGTGGGATATAACTTAGTAAATAAAAAGGAAAGTGATCAGTCATCATCGCCAGAGGCGGAATACATACATGCAGTGAGACATAATAAGGGTATCAGTCTACATCGCCGAAGGCGGAATACATATACATATAACAAGAAATACAAAAAGTAAATCAGTCTGCATCGCCCGTGGCGGAATCATAATATAAGAACTATAATGGCGGAAAATGTCAAAGTCGTCTCTGTGAAGTCAGCCTCGCCATGAGCCAAAAATGCACTCTATGCAGCAGTGCAGAGCCAAAAACAACCTGTCACCTGTGTACTAGGCTGCCCGTGTGAAAATAAGGGCACCCGCGTTTGCAAAGTGAAACAAACAACGGGTCAGTCATGGGGATTGGTATGAGGAATCTATTTAACAGTTAAACAATAGTAAATAGCAAATCATAGGACCACGCCACTTTCGCGGAACAGGTTTACTCCAGTGATTGCTAGTGCATTTAAAACAAAGTAAATTCTTTTAAAACAACGCAATGCTTTTAGAAAGAATGAAGCCATTATAAGACTCAGGTCCCATCACACAATGCAACGCAAGCCGGAGATAGAGTTTTACCTTATAATAGCCAAATATGCTTGATACGTATAAAGCAAAATCATTTGATATTATTACTAGTGCATATATGTTTCAAAAATGAATAGCATCATAAATATCAATCATAGACGGCATAAGTGCCCCATACCACTATGTCGCCATACTAGTTCTACAATCAGGTCCGTTATTTCGTATTGGAAATTGGATTTCCGTCATGAGTCGAGGCAAGGGGCAAGCTCCTCTCCGCTTCGAGACACTCTAGCAAATGCCTCGGGACTACACACTCTGGGTAACCCCTGGATCGGCTGGGCCGGTCCTCTCTTACGTTTGAGGATTGACAATTCCTGAACACACGTTTCCCGGTCCTTACAGACCTATAATCGAGGCGCCTCGCATTCCAACAACCACATAGGTGAAAAATAGATATATATGTTAGGGCTGGTAAGTCACTGAGACCAACATAGCTAGAAAGAAACGTCGTGCTCTCCCAGCGGCCCGTATCCCATTTTTAACTCATACCGAGGTGTGAGGCTCGCGAATCTACGAAATACACAAAGCCAGGTCACGCAGACCGTGCTTTGATCATCATCCACAAGACTTTGCTTTGCAACAGAAGCCTTGATCACAACATCTTGGCATGCCACATAGGAAGTCCACTCCATACGATTGATTTCCATCGATATATAACCCCTGAGCTCGTACGTCTCAGAGAAGGGCGTTAAGCAAAAGAATAAATTCTCCGCCGCCAAACAGATATATATTTAACAGGGATCAATCAGTACAGAACAAAATCCAATGTCAGACACACAGTCCATTTACAAGTCCGTCCTGGGTCTGAACGAAACTGGAGGCGTCAAATTCCTCGCAAATCCGTACAATCAACACATACGTCGAGACGGCTACTACTTCCGTCCCCTTCCGGTAGCTACTCCGGTTAGGAACCTCAGTAGCGCCCATCCAACCGATACGAAGATCGTCGGTCTTGAATCGTCTTTTCATTTTCCAATTCGAATAGCTCGATAAATTATTTGAAATGAGGGTTAGCTCGACCTTTTCAAATAATTCACGTCATTAGAATTTAAACCAATTCTTTCTATGGTTATATTATTCGACATCCATCTTTCAGTTATTTAGTGTTATTTTCGTGTCAAACACATACAACCATCCAATATCAAACAATTCAAGCCCAATTGGTTTATTTTCAATCAATGTTGCTTACAATATTTTATAACGATTTTTCGCCATTTTTATTTATCTAAAAATGGCCATATTTAATTAAACGACGTTTCAGGTCGTGTCGTGGCACTGGCGCTGTTTTTCTCCTAATTTGTTTTACACATATCGGAAAATCTAACCGTTGGATTTCTACAAAGTCTATATCAGTGGGAAGATATTCCCAAAGCGAACCCAACGGTTCCAGTTTCGTGAGAATACGACGGTCGGATTTCTCCACTAGTCGTTTGAAGTTACGGTTTCAAAATTCGAACTGCAGCGTCGTTATTCGATTTAATCTAATTATATTTATATATAAATATAAACGATTCTGGCGCTGTTTTTCTTCAGATTTGAATTAAACATTCTGGACAATCCAACCGTTGGATTTTTACAAGGTTGGTGCCGTTGGAAAGATATTTCCAAGGCGAACCCAGCGGTTGCGGTTTCGGGAAAATCCGATGGTCGGATTTCTCGTACTAATCGTTTCAAATTACGATTCCGAAACGCGAACTGCACGGCCTCTATTCCTTTTAACTATATTTATATTTATATATATAAATATAGTTCATCCTAGAATTTCAACTATAGTTCATTTTATATTTTCAGCTTCGTTTTTACTTCAAATATTTCACTAACGCCTTAATATTTCGAAAAATTTCGCCATAACCTCCTTTGTACGGGGAGGGGTTTGGAAATTTATTGGGCCGTATTAGGTACCCAATAAATCCTAAAAAGCATTCACATATTTATGGTGATATATTCTGATGTTTACGGGGGAGCATGTACTGATAATCACTCCAGAGAATAAATTCCCGTCACCCCCGTTTCCGTGTGGAAATAAATAGTCCATGTGCCGTATCTAATAACTAGAGCGACGTGATTATTGTCAACTCCAGACCCGTGTGGGGTTTTTATTAATCTGGCAATTTATCGTTATATTTTATATAGTCTGTATCAGTCATCAGTTCAACCTGTAGTACATAGTCATCGCCATACAAGCCTCTTGCTTATATGGTAAATCTTCCACCTCGTCACACAAGCTCCAATTGCTTATGTGGAATATGATGAAGTATGCCTATCGTCAAGAAGTATGCCATGTAGTGTAGTTCAAAATTAATTGTTACTATCCTATGGCATTATTTATTATTTCACACAGAAAAACCAGCACTCCGCATCCAATGGCATTCACAGGAGTTGATATATAAATAAAATTGCACAGCCAACTCATTAAGGTTTACCTATTTGTCGGGCACGCAAATAATTTCTTTACTCTACAGCTAATCCATTTTTCATGTTCAACATGTATATATATGCAGAACAAAGCTAATAATAATATTTCTAGCAAATTATTATTTATTTCAACACATGTGTATTTTCAACTAAGCGTATACGTGATAAAAGGAATATTTTTATCATCAAAAATATTTATTCGACGCATGTGTATTTCTAACACTTCATATTCACTATAAAAATATAGTTTTCATTGTCGATTCATTTTATTTTTAAAAGATGATAACATTCAACACATGAACTTCAACTCAACGAATGAATTGCAACTCAACACATGAATATTCGATATAGTTTGTATATATATAAAAATGTGATTTTTATCGCTAAATCCATTTGTTTAAATTCAAATAATATTCAACACATGAATTTCAACTCAACGAATGAATTGCAACTCAACACATGAATATTCGATATAGTTTGTATATATATAAAAATGTGATTTTTATCTCTAAAGCCATTTGTTTAAATTCAAATAATATTCAACACATGAACTTCAACTCAACGAATGAATTGCAACTCAACACATGAATATTCGATATAGTTTGTATATATATAAAAATGTGATTTTTATCGCTAAAGCCATTTGTTCAAATTCAAATAATATTCAACACATGAATTTCAACTCAACGAATGAATTGCAACTCAACACATGAATATTCGATATAGTTTATGTAATTTATTTCAATGAATGAAAATTATTCTAACACACAAATATTTCAGAAAATTTCGGCAGCATAACGGCAGGGTAGTTAAAACCGGGACGTCCCTAGTACGGCTCCTCGCTCTACCTTAAAACCTCACGGTTTTTGACAATGGGGATCATGCATCTAGTTCGCACGCAGGCGGCATGTTTTATTTTCAATTCCACAATCCTATTCTATTTTGTTTCAACCACAAGAGGGTATTTTTCAACCACAAAGGTATTTTTCAACCATAAAGGTATTTTTCAACCACAATATCAACCACAAACAATTATTTCCAACCATTCGCCATACCATATAATATCACGTCAATCACAAGCAATAAATATCGTCCATGGTCTGTGGACGAGGGGGGGTATATATATATAATATAATAATTCACTTGCATTTCATCACAATTCAAAGCATATATGTTTCAAACAATGCTTGTATAATTTATACATCGCTAATATAACTTATACAACACATGTACATGAGGTATACAATGCGTATATAATTTACACTTCGCTTATATAATTTATACAACGCGATTTCATTCACACAAATAGTTTAGATTCCTCACATCGGTTATTGCAGTGCTAAAAATCGTAGGAAGGTCAGAAAAATCCGCGGCTTCTTCTAGAATGTAGAGAGCCTCCTTGCGGTCACGGTGTCTCCTGTTTCATTGAATTTCGTTAAAGAACGAAAAAGATATTATTTTTCAAAGTTTTGCAACGCTTTATAGTGTTTAAAACAGTTTAAAATTATATAAGCCGTTAGTTTTCAAACCCGCTCAATTCTAGGTTTGGATTTTTCTCTTGATTCGTAGCTCTATAGGATGATCAGACTGTTGGACGTCGTCGAGGGAGGGAAGAGCTTTCCGGCGCTGGTAGTTTGAGGGGGTGCGATGGCGAATCGAGGCGGCGGCGGCTTTGGGAAGGCGACGACTTCCTCGACGTCATTCAGGCGAAGGAGCTGACGATAGGGGGCGGCGTTTGGTCGGATGTGGAGAGTAGGCGAAGGCGGTCGGAAGTCTTAACTGGCGGCGGCGGTGAAATCGCCTGAGGCGGTCGGAAAAGGGAGGAGAAGTTTCGAGCAACGTGGATCGTCCAATCGTTCTCTGGCGGCTAGGGTTTCGGATTTTTTTTTTAAATGAAAAATTCCTATTGGTCCATGCTTTATAGAAATTTTTAAATAGTGTTTTTGCAAACGGACTCCTTTTTAAACCCAACGACTGTCGCCCCTAGCTAAATACCCCCATTCCGGACACAATGGGATATGTTTCGTTGGCCATTTCGACTGTTACAGTCAGTTATTTTTCAAATTAAAATATAAAACATTCGATATTTAATTTAAACGTACATTTCAATTTGCCAGGGCCACAAACTGAATCGAAAAATTCCAGAAAAATAAATCTAGCTTTGTTTTGACGATATGGTCCTAACAAAACCAGTTTCGTCGAATTCTGAGCTCGTTTGGAAAACGGCCATTTTTAGGTCGACCCATTTTAACAGAATTTGACCAAACACATTATCTTTTGCCTCGCTCACATACTAGCTTCAAAAATTATGAAATTTGAAAATTAGCAATAATTTGACATCCCGGACCCAACAAAAGTGGTTTCGTCGAATTCCGAGGTCGTATGCAAAATCTCAATTTTCAAGGGCTATATATACTATATAGCGACCTTTTTGAAAATTCATGTGGCCATAACTTTTGATTTCCGTTATGAAATTTTGATTTTTCAGAATCGTTAGAAATGTATTAATAAACAGATTTAAATATTTTCAGTTTCGTCAAAATCCGTTATATTTTCCACCCGGTACAGTCAGACAAAGTTTGTATTCAAAATTTCAAACTGCAATATTATATCCAATTCCATATTTTATTGAGATAGGCTATTTAAATTATTCAAATTATTTGGTAATAACCTAATTTAAAATTTTTAAATTGGTTCACATTTTCTGGGTTATTACAATCTCCCCCACTTAAAACTTTTCGTCCTCGGAAAGGAAATAACAGTTAAGCAGGAAATAAAATGTAAATGCAAAGTATTGTAAATGTACCTTGCACCGGAGTTAGTCAGAGATGTCCACTCTGCATTTGGGATAGGCTTGTTTAATGCTTTCCTCAGTCTCCCAAGTACAGTCTCTAGGATCACTACTCCACTGCACTTTGACTAGACGAATCTTTTTCCTCCTCAGCTCTCTAGTTTCTTTGCCAACTATCTTTAATGGCTCTCTACTGAGTGCTAATTCTGGAGTTATGTCAATATCATGTTGCGCTGCTTCTTCCACAACAAGATCAGGATCATGAACATGTTTTCTGAGTTGAGACACGTGGAACACATCATGTATACCGGGCAACCAATTAGGTAATGAAACCCTATATGCAAGAGTTCCAATCCGTTCAAGTATAGGAAAGGGACCAATAAATCTCGGTGCCAACTTCCCAGTCTTGCCAAATCTGATTACTCCTCGCATTGGAGAAACTCTTAAATAAACATAATCGCCAACGGCAAACGATATATCCCTTCTTCTCGCATCACCATAACTTTTCTGTCGGCTCTGAGCGGTTTTTAATCGTTTCTTAATGAAATCGACTTTATCCGATGCTTCTCGAATCATATCGGGCCCTAACACAAGTCTATTGCCAGGTTCTACCCAACATGCGGGAGATCTGCACGGTCTACCGTATAATGCTTCAAATGAAGACATTCCCAAACTTGCTTGATAGCTATTGCTGTAAGAGAATTCGGCTAGATGTAAATGATCTTCCCATGAGCCTCCAAAATCAATAACGCAAGCCCGTAGTAAATCTTCTAGAATTCTATTCACCCGCTCAGTTTGGCCATCTGTCTGAGGGTGATAAGCGGTGCATAGATTCAATTTGGTTCCCAATTCTTCCTGGAATGCTTCCCAGAATTTGCTAGTAAATAGAGGATCTCTATCGCTGACAATATTGAGCGGCACTCCATGTAGTTTAACTATTTCTCTGAAGTAAATCTGTGCTAGACTTTGAGCCGTTCTGTTGGATCGGACAGGTATGAAATGGGCAGTCTTCGTGAAGCGATCTACGATTACCCATATACTGTCGTTTCCTTTCTTAGTTCGAGGCAAGCCATCGATGAAATCCATCGAAATTTGTTCCCACTTCCATCCTGGAATTTCTAAGGGTTGTAATAATCCAGCCAATTTCTGTTGATCACTCTTAACTAGCTGGCAAGTGGGGCATCTGCTAACATATAATGAGATATCCCTTTTCATCGCCTTCCACCAGAAGGTGCGTTTGATATCGTTATACATTTTGCTCACACCGGGATGGATACTTAATTTGGACTTATGGCACTCATCAAGTATTTCTCTTTTTAGCTCGGAGATGTCGGGAACACAAATTCTTCCTTTTAATCTCAAAACCCCCTCACTATCCACTTGGAAGCTGGAGTCTATGCCTTCATTGATTCTTTTGATCATTACTTTCACAAAATTATCCTCATTTTGAAGGGTCGAAATCCTGTCTATTAATGAAGACGTGATGACAAAACTGGCAATGATCTCATTCTTTCTGCTGAGCGCATCTGCTACAACATTGGCTTTCCCTGGAGTGTATAGAATTTCAAAATCATATGCTGCAAGGAATTCTAACCAACGCTGTTGTCTCAAGTTTAGATCTTTCTGAGTGAACAGATATTTCAAGGATTGATGATCGGTAAATAGTTCGAATTTCACGCCCAGTAAATAATGCCTCCAGATTCTTAAAGCAAACACGATAGCTAATAACTCAAGATCATGAGTAGCATAGTTTCTTTCATGCGGCTTTAGTTGACGGCTGGCATAAGTGATCACTTGGCCCTTTTGCATTAGCACTGCGCCTAGCCCTCTAATAGAAGCATCTGTCCATACAGTCAAGTCTTGGTTGGCTTCTGTAATTGTCAATACGGGAGCGGTTGTCAACTTCAGTTTCAGCTCCTGGAAAGCTTCTTCACATTCGGGTGTCCATTTGAATTTCTCATGCTTCTTTGTAAGCTTTGTCAATACACCAGATATCTTTGAAAAATCCTGAACGAATTTCCGATAGTAACTAGCTAATCCAAGGAAAGTTCGAACTTCTGTGGGAGTAGTAGGTTGTTTCCAGTTCTGAATCGCTGTAATTTTGCTTGGGTCTACAGCAATTCCTTCCTTTGATACGAAATGGCCTAGGAATTTAACTTCATTCTGCCAGAAGACACACTTAGAAAATTTAGCTTTCAAGACATTTCTCCTTAGAATTTTCAACACTTGTTCTAAATGTTTTGCATGTTCATCTTCCGACTTGGAGTAGATTAAAATGTCATCGATGAAGACTAGAACAAATTTATTCAATACCCCACGGAACACTCTATTCATAAGATCAACGAAGTATGCCGGAGCGTTACACAAAGCCGAACGGCATTACTAACCATTCGTAGAATAAATCGGGACCCCTGAAGGCTGTTAAAGGAACACAGTCTTCCGCTATACGTAATTGGTGGAAACCTGTAGCTAGGTCCATTCTGGAGAATACTGTTGCTCCATTTAATTGATCTAACAGATCATCTATTCGGGGCAAGGGATATTTGTTCTTCAGTGTCTCTTTATTGAGATCTCGGTAATCAACACAAAGTCTTAGAGTACTGTCTGATTTCGGGACAAATACTACTGCTGCTCCCCATGCTGAAAAGCTTGGTCTGATTAGACCTTTCCAAAGCAATTCTCGGGTTTGACTACTTAACTCTTCTTTTTCTTTCGGGGCCATTCTTCTTATTGGATGTACTACTGGTCGAGCATTAGGAATTAAATCTATTCTAAATTCAATTTCTCTTTGCGGCGGTAAGTTTTCTACTTCTTCAAACACATCCGCGTAGTTTTTAACGACTGGTATCTTTTCTAATGAAGGGGGAGTAACTTCTAAAGAAGACCAAAATTCTGTTCTATTAATTTCTGAGCCATGACATGGTATAGTGATACACCCCGATTTTGTTTCAACTTTCACGATCCTTTCGGCACATCTAACTTCGGCCTTAAAGTTTGTCAACCAATCAAGTCCCAGAATAATATCAAATTCGGAAAGGTCCATGACAATCAGATCAAAAGGAAATCGGTATCGAGAAAAGGAAATAGGTACTTTACAATATATACCGAGACTAACAGAACCTCCTATCGGGTTTCGAACTTTAATTGGTTCCTTAAGTTTTCTTCGCTTCAATTTTAATTTGTGAACTATGTTACCAGAAATGAAGCTACGTGATGCACCAGTATCAAAAAGTACAGAAACAGGAATATTTTTAATGGTAAGGGTACCTTCCAAGACATCGGGTTTACCTGATCCATCGGTGGTAGCTGGCGGGGTCTTCCCGTCATAGACATAAGCCACTTGTGCATTCTGCTTCAGAGGACAGCTCCTGCTATAGTGCCCCTTCTTATGGCAGTTGTAGCATTCGGCTGAGTCATTTGCCTTTGGCTTCCTCGGGGCTTTGCATACATTAGAAAAATGACCTGGTTTCCCGCAGTTGTAGCAATTTCCTTTCGGGATCTTTGCAGGTTTCTGAGTAGCGGCCGCGGTAATGCTAGATTCAGGTTTGTCTATTGAAGCTTTGCACTTATTTCCAACTTGGCTTTTGGCGCGGTCTTGGCTAGCATGCCTCTCATCCATGTCTTCGTAATTGCAAGCCATCTCTACTAGTTCTGTAAAGGAGAGTTTGATGTTGCTCATAGCTCTATCATGGTACTTGCGCTTCAGCCCAAATATGAATCTCTTGTTCTTTTCTTTGTTTGTCGTAATCAGCTCTGGAGCATAGCGCGACAATTGGGTGAACTTATTTAGATAATCTTGAATAGAGAGATCTCCTTGCTGGAGATTAGCAAACTGCTCTCGCATCCTCTATAGAGCCTGTTCAGGTACAAACTTCTCATTGAACAAAGCTTTAAACTGCTCCCAAGTTCTAACAGTACCAGCTGCATCCTCTGAGGTAATGGCATCCCACCACAGCTCTGCTTCTTCTTGTTTGTTCCCATACCCATGCCTTCAAAGATTTTCTCACAAGTTTTCAGCCAAGCTATAGCTTCGGTCACTGTACCAGTGCCAGTAAAAGGTTTTCCCCCAAGATTTCTGTACCTCTTTGCTACTTTATCTAGCTCAAAGTCTTCTGGTGCTGGTGGCTGAACAATAGGGCCTTCCACTACTAAGGGGATATTCCCCCGTCCTCCTGCTGCATCTCCTCGGCCTCCACGGCCTCCTCTAGCTGCTGCTCCTCATGTAGCCATCTAAGAGAATACTGTATAAGCAAGAAAAGAGTCAAGCTCACAGATTTGATAATTTTGATAAATGATAAAGCAAGGGAATACAAGGAAAGATAATGATGATGTACAGATCAAATTGTTTTGCTAATCTTCTTAGCTCATTCTAGGACATTGCTAATCCTATCTCTAATGAGCTACTCGCATTAGAACACTACTGATTCTATTCTGACGAGGTATTTAATGTGTTAGATCCCGAAACTAAGGTTAACCAAAGCTCTGATACCAACTGTGACGATCCCAAAATCCGAGGGGTGGTATTAAGGATAATCATTGGGAAATAACACATTAATCATCATAGCAGAGAACAGATAATAGCAGAAACAATAAATAAAATAATTTTACATGGATATGACAGCGGAATCACAACATGTAGGAACATCAGAATAGCATAACGTGGGATATAACTTAGTAAATAAAAAGGAAAGTGATCAGTCATCATCGCCAGAGGCGGAATACATACATGCAGTGAGACATAATAAGGGTATCAGTCTACATCGCCGAAGGCGGAATACATTTACATATAACAAGAAATACGGAAAGTAAATCAGTCTGCATCGCCCGTGGCGGAATCATAATATAAGAACTATAATGGCGGAAAATGTCAAAGTCGTCTCTGTGAAGTCAGCCTCGCCATGAGCCAAAAATGCACTCTATGCAGCAGTGTAGAGCCAAAAACAACCTGTCACCTGTGTACTAGGCTGCCCGTTTGAAAATAAGGGCACCCGCGTTTGCAAAGTGAAACAAACAACGGGTCAGTCATGGGGACTGGTATGAGGAATCTATTTAACAGTTAAACAATAGTAAATAGCAAATCATAGGACCACGCCACTTTCGCGGAACGGGTTTACTCCAGTGATTGCTAGTGCATTTAAAACAAAGTAAATTCTTTTAAAACAACGCAATGCTTTTAGAAAGAATGAAGCCATTATAAGAGTCAAGTCCCATCACACAATGCAACGCAAGCCGGAGGATAGAGTTTTACCTTATAATTGCCAAATATGCTTGATACGTATAAAGCAAAATCATTTGATATTATTACTAGTGCATATATGTTTCAAAAATGAATAGCATCATAAATATCAATCATAGACGGCATAAGTGCCCCATACCACTATGTCGCCATACTAGTTCTACAATCAGGTCCGTTATTTCGTATTGGAAATTGGATTTCCGTCATGAGTCGAGGCAAGGGGCAAGCTCCTCTCCGCTTCGAGACACTCTAGCAAATGCCTCGGGACTACACACTCTGGGTAACCCCTGGATCGGCTGGGCCGGTCCTCTCTTACGTTTGAGGATTGACAATTCCTGAACACACGTTTCCCGGTCCTTACAGACCTATAATCGAGGCGCCTCGCATTCCAACAACCACATAGGTGAAAAATAGATATATATGTCAGGGCTGGTAAGTCACTGACACCACCATAGCTAGAAAGAAACGTCGTGCTCTCCCAGCGGTCCGTATCCCGTTTTTAACTCATACCGAGGTGTGAGGCTCGCGAATCTACGAAATACACAAAGCCAGGTCACGCAGACCGTGCTTTGATCATCATCCACAAGACTTTGCTTTGCAACAGAAGCCTTTATCACAGCATCTTGGCATGCCACATAGGCAGTCCACTCCATACGATTGATTTCCATCGATATATAACCCCTGAGCTCGTACGTCTCAGAGAAGGGCGTTAAGCAAAAGAATAAATTCTCCGCCGCCAAACAGATATATATTTAACAGGGATCAATCAGTACAGAACAAAATCCAA
This sequence comes from Allium sativum, assembly GCA_030737875.1. Taxonomy (NCBI): domain Eukaryota; kingdom Viridiplantae; phylum Streptophyta; class Magnoliopsida; order Asparagales; family Amaryllidaceae; genus Allium; species Allium sativum. The sequence goes on from CM060912.1 coordinate 160,982,718, forward strand.
TGTCAGACACACAGTCCATTTACAAGTCCGTCCTGGGTCTGAACGAAACCGGAGGCGTCAAATTCCTCGCAAATCCGTACAATCAACACATACGCCCAGACGGCTACTACTTCCGTCCCCTTCCGGTAGCTACTCCGGTTAGGAACCTCAGTAGCGCCCATCCAACCGATACGAAGATCGTCGGTCTTGAATCGTCTTTGCATTTTCCAATTCGAATCGCTTGATAAATTATTTGAAATGAGGGTTAGCTCGGCCTTTTCAAATAATTCATGTCATTAGAATTTAAACCGATTTTTTCTATGGTTATATTATTCGACATCCGTCTTTCAGTTATTTAGTGTTATTTTCGTGTCAAACATATACAACCATCCAATATCAAACAATTCAAGCCCAATTGGTTTATTTTCTATCAATGTTGCTTATAATATTTTATAACGATTTTTCGCCATTTTTATTTATTTAAAAATGGCCATATTTAATTAAACGACGTTTCAGGTCGTGCCGTGGCACTGGCGCTGTTTTTCTCCTAATTTGTTTTACACATATCGGAAAATCTAACCGTTGGATTTCTACAATGTCTATATCAGTGGGAAGATATTCCCAAAGCGAACCCAACGGTTCCAGTTTCGTGAGAATCCGACGGTCGGATTTCTCCACTAGTCGTTTGAAGTTACGGTTTCAAAATTCGAACTGTAGCGTCGTTATTCGATTTAATCTAATTATATTTATATTTATATATAAATATAAATGATTCTAGCGCTGTTTTTCTTCAGATTTGAATTAAACATTCCGGACAATCCAACCGTTGGATTTTTACAAGGTTGGTGCTGTTGGAAAGATATTTCCAAGGCGAACCCAGCGGTTGCGGTTTCAGGAAAATCCGATGGTCGGATTTCTCGTACTAATCGTTTCAAATTACGATTCGGAAACGCGAACTGCACGGCCTCTATTCCTTTTAACTATATTTATATTTATATAAATATAGTTCATCCTAGAATTTCAACTATAGTTCATTTTATATTTTCAGCTTCGTTTTTGCTTCAAATATTTCACTAACGCCTTAATATTTCGAAAAATTTCGCCATAACCTCCTTTGTACGGGGAGGGGTTTGGAAATTTATTGGGCCGTATTAGGTACCCAATAAATCCTAAAAAGCATTCACATATTTATAGTGATATATTCTGGTGTTTACGGGGGAGCATGTACTGATAATCACTCCAGAGAATAAATTCCCGTCACCCCGTTTCCATGTGGAAATAAATAGTCCATGTGCCGTATCTAATAACTAGAGCGACGTGATTATTGTCAACTTCAGACCCGTGTGGGGTTTTTATTAATCTGGCAATTTATCGTTATAATTTATATAGTCCGTTTCAGTCATCAGTTCAACCTGTAGTTCATAGTCATCGCCATACAAGCCTCTTGCTTATTTGGTAAATCTTCCACCTCGTCACACAAGCTCCAATTGCTTATGTGGAATATGATGAAGTATGGCTATCGTCAAGAAGTATGCCATGTAGTGTAGTTCAAAATTAATTGTTACTATCCTATGGCATTATTTATTATTTCACATAGAAAAACCAGCACTCCGCATCCAATGGCATTCACAGGAGTTGATATATAAATAAAATTGCACAGCCAACTCATTAAGGTTTACCTATTTGTCGGGCACGCAAATAATTTCTTTACTCTACAGCTAATCCATTTTTCCTGTTCAACACATGTATATATATGCAGAACAAAGCTAATAATAATATTTCTAGCTAATTATTATTTATTTCAACACATGTGTATTTTCAACTAAGCGTATACGTGATAAAAGGAATATTTTTATCATCAAAAATATTTATTCGACGCATGTGTATTTTTAACACTTCATATTCACTATAAAAATATAGTTTTCATTGTCGATTCATTTTATTTTTAAAAGATGATAACATTCAACACATGAACTTCAACTCAACGAATGAATTGCAACTCAACACATGAATATTCGATATAGTTTGTATATATATAAAAATGTGATTTTTATCGCTAAAGCCATTTGTTTAAATTCAAATAATATTCAACACATGAATTTCAACTCAACGAATGAATTGCAACTCAACACATGGATATTCGATATAGTTTGTATATATATAAACATGTGATTTTTATCTCTAAAGCCATTTGTTTAAATTCAAATAATATTCAACACATGAACTTCAACTCAACGAATGAATTGCAACTCAACACATCAATATTCGATATAGTTTGTATATATATATAAATGTAATTTTTATCGCTAAAGCCATTTGTTTAAATTCAAATAATATTCAGCACATGAATTTCAACTCAACGAATGAATTGCAACTCAACACATGAATATTCGATATAGTTTATGTAATTTATTTCAACGAATGAAAATTATTCTAACACATAAATATTTCAGAAAATTTCGGCAGCATAACGGCAGGGTAGTTAAAACCGGGACCGTCCCTAGTACGGCTCCTCGCTCTACCTTAAAACCTCGCGGTTTTTGACAATGGGGATCATGCATCTAGTTCGCACACAGACGGCATGTTTTATTTTCAATTCCACAATCCTATTCTATTTTGTTTCAACCACAAGAGGGTATTTTTCAAACACAAAGGTATTTTTCAACCATAAAGGTATTTTTCAACCACAATATCAACCACAAACAATTATTTCCAACCATTCGCCATACCATATAATATCACGTCAATCACAAGCAATAAATATCGTCCATGGTCTGTGGACGAGGGGAGTATATATATATATATATATATATATATATATATATATATATATATATAATTCACTTGCATTTCATCACAATTCAAAGCATATATGTTTCAAACAATGTTGGTATAATTTATACATCGCTAATATAACTTATACAACACATGTACATGAGGTATACAATGCGTATATAATTTGCACTTCGCTTATATAATTTATACAACGCGATTTCATTCACACAAATAGTTTAGATTCCTCACATCGGTTATTGCAGTGCTAAAAATCGTAGGAAGGTCAGAAAAATCCGCGGCTTCTTCTAGAATGTAGAGAGCCTCCTTGCGGTCACGGTGTCTCCTGTTTCATTGAATTTCGTTAAAGAATGAATAAGATATTATTTTTCAAAGTTTTGCAACGCTTTATAGTGTTTAAAACAGTTTAAAATTATATAAGCCGTTAGTTTTCAAACCTGCTCAATTCTAGGTTTGGATTTTTCTCTTGATTCGTAGCTCTATAGGATGATCAGACTGTTGGACGTCGTCGAGGGAGGGAAGAGCTTTCCGGCACTGGTAGTTTGAGGGGGTGCGATGGCGAATCGAGGCGGCGGCGGCTCTGGGAAGGCGACGACTTCCTCGACGTCATTCAGGCGAAGGAGCTGACGATAGGGGGCGGCGTTTGGTCGGATGTGGAGAGGAGGCGAAGGCGGTCGTAAGTCTTAACTGGCGGCGGCGGTGAAAACGCCTGAGGCGGTCGGAAAAGGGAGGAGAAGTTTCGAGCAACGTGGATCGTCCAATCGTTCTCTGGTGGCTAGGGTTTTGGATTTTTTTTTTTTAATTGAAAAATTCCTATTGGTCCATGCTTTATAGAAATTTTTAAATAGTGTTTTTGCAAACAGACTCCTTTTTAAACCCAACGACTGTCGCCCCTAGCTAAATACCCCCATTCCGGACACAATGGGATATGTTTAGTTGGCCATTTCGACTGTTACAGTCAGTTATTTTTCAAATTAAAATATAAAACATTCGATATTTAATTTAAACGTACATTTCAATTTGCCAGGGCCACAAACTGAATCGAAAAATTCCAGAAAAATAAATCTAGCTTTGTTTTGATGATACGGTCCTAACAAAACTAGTTTCGTCGAATTCTGAGCTCGTTTGAAAAATGGCCATTTTTAGGTCGACCCATTTTAACAGAATTTGACCAAACACATTATCTTTTGCCCCGCTCACATACTAGCTTCAAAAATTATGAAATTTGAAACTTAGCAATAATTTGACATCCCGGACCCAACAAAAGTGGTTTCGTCGAATTCCGAGGTCGTATGCAAAATCTCAATTTTCAAGGGCTATATATACTATATAGCGACCTTTCTGAAAATTCATGTGGCCATAACTTTTGATTTCCGTTATGAAATTTCGATTTTTCAGATTCGTTAGAAAGGTATTGATAAACAGATTTAAATATTTTCAGTTTCGTTAAAATCCATTATATTTTCCACCCGGTACAGTCAGACAAAGTTTGTATTCAAAATTTCAAACTGCAATATTATATCCAATTCCATATTTTATTGAGATAGGGTATTTAAATTATTCAAATTCTTTGGTAATAACCTAATTTAAAAATTTTAAATTGGTTCACATTTTCCGGGTTATTACGCCGATTCTCGCAAACTCGGACTCGTTTCCAAGAAGAATTTCGAGACGGACGCAATGGCGCAACCCGTTTCCCTTGATTCTGATCTTAAAATTTAATTCTGCCTTGATTTATGATTTTAACACGTTGTTAAAATTCGGGTTGTTACATTCTCCCCTCCTTAAAGGATTTCGTCCCCGAAATCTTCAAGTTAGGAAGAACGTATCCTACCATCCATCATCCATCTACTCAAAACATCATCCACAAGCAACCATTGTCCTTAAGAGATTTCCAGTGTTGTATGAACACATGCAGAAAGTGTGTGTGTATGTTCCTTGTCTAATGCAAATGATCAGGCCTGATTGATCTTTCTAATGCAAAATATGTTAAGTGCCATGAATCCATATGTATGCAAATAATCCTAGTCACGTAAACACTGTATGTGTGCACAACCATTCATCCATATGCAACATTCACATGATAACACATTCAAACTCATCCATAAACAAGTATAAACACTCATGCATATGCAATATGGAAAGGTGACTGAGCCGATCTAGTGGCTAATGTGTAAATGCATCCACGAGCAACCACTAGCAACCACTTGCAGCCACTTGCAACCATCAATCTTAACATGTCTCAAACACATGTTTACACCCAATTGTTCTTACCTAAAGGTATAACCGAATGATAGAAGCAAGTAAAAGCTCTGTGCCCATTAGGCAATGTCGGAACTGGAAATCTACGGCACATATATACTGATTAGGAGAATAACTTCCTAAGCACCAGCCCCGAAGACCAAAATCAACATCAGACTGACACCCAAAGAATTTCTCAACCCAACCAATATATATGTTTCTAGGAAACTAAGCATGATGGACTCCTTTTATGTCACAAGGCAATCCCTTCCTAAAACCAACCTGTATCCTATAAAACCCAAAGAGTTTAGTCAACCCAATGGACACCTTCAAGCCCCAAAATGTATTACTAACAGATGAGTCATACTCCCTATGGGGTTTGCAACAGAAATTTGATTGAGAATAGGACCGAGAGGAAAAAGATAACATGCAAGTAAGCTCTACAGGAAAAGATGGACCAAGGATATACTCTTAAAAAGAGATATGATGCACGTATCTAGTCTTCAATCTTCTAAGTCGCGTTTCCTTGAGCTTAACTCCATTGTGCTTTGACTGTCTTTAACTTCACAGATTCTTAATTCTTGTTTCCAAAATATGAGTTGGAACTCATTTCACTGTTGCCTCTCGTTCCACTTTCACTTATCCTCCTTCTAGTATACTCGGCTCAAACTTAACTACGTACTCATGGTTTCATGCAAGCTCTCCAAAATTCACTAGTGAATCTTGGATCTCGTTCACTTACTAGGAGGTATTCCATGCAGAAGAACTATCTCTTGAAAATAACAAATATCAACCATGTTGCCAAATGTACTTACTAAGGTGACTTTCTACAACTCATGCATAAGTGAAATGAACCATCCGCCTTAGTGGTGAACACTACTCGAGCGGATCAATAAATGTATCAAGAGATTCTAGGTTACTAATCATGAGAGAACCCTAAAGGTTACACGCGACTTCGAGGGTATTACCAAGGCAAGTCAAGAGTCTAACTACCCTCTTTTCAAAACCGAGAATGTCACCCTTACTGGATAATTATTCCATCGCTAGAATCAACCCATAGCCCAAAACATAAACATAAGCATTACTTCTAAACTCAACACTTAGCATAGAAATTCTCAAATCCAAACAAATCATGAATACATGAGCCGATTCCCCAACAGGATTTGAGACAAAAATGGGATCCTCTACTACGCTAGTACTAAGGTGCAGAGACTCAACTATCGAGGCAGAATTAAAAGGATGCGATGTATAAAAACAAAGTTCCCATGGTATGATAGAAAAGAGAAGCTAAACTTTTAACAGAAACATTACCACCTCTCTTAGGTATGCTAGTAGTGAGAGCATACAATTGCCCTCTCGACGATCTTGTTCTTTGCGCTTGTCCTTGTCCTATGATACTTAACTACATGTCCCTTTTTACCATACCAACGATGGTCTTTCTTGTCATGGGTTTTATTATTCTTTTACTCTGACCTCTTCCCTTTCACATTTTCCTCCTTCGTGGATTACGCATTATCAACAAGTTTCTCATCCTTAGGCTTGTGTTCTTTATCCTCATTCTTACTATCCTTGTATAGCTTGTTGACAAGTTTCTAGAAAGCTACCTCCATCGTACGACAACCCTACAAAGCTTGAAATAAGATTAGTCGTAGATGGAACTACTGCGGCTACAGATGGAGGTTGGGCACTACTTTGCCCTTCGACATGTGTTGTATGCCTACAAACTATGGTGAAAAAGAAAGAGAGAAGAGACTCAAGGAGAGAATCAAAAGATAGTGCATATGGCTTTGGGGAACATGCCTTTCGTAAAACAAAACTTTTCTTTAGAAAAAGGCTTCTTTGTAAACGTTTTGAAAATAGTTTCAGAAGGTTTTTTAAAAGCTTTTGCCCAGTCTGGTAACCTTCTGCTCTGATACCAAATGTAACACCCCACCTCCGCTAGGGTCACTCACAAAGGGAATGCACTAGCTTTGGTGGAGTATTATCTAGGTAAACATACACAGAAATATTACAAGACAGAACATAAATAAAACAGCGGAAGGAAAACCCAAATTTCATTGCTTTAAAATCTAGTAAGGTCTAAAGCCTTTTACATCAAAATGCTATTAAGTCAATTACATCGAAATCTGTCTTGCAATAGTAAAGAAGCATAAAACCATAGTTATAAATCATTCCCCAATAAAGCAAAGCAAGCCATAGCCAAGAGAAATCCAAGCCGTACATGGAAGAGCTTTGGAGCTTGGTAAGATCCGAACTAAGCTGTATTCCCACCCTGCGAACCTGGGGGGGGGGGGGGAACGGAAGAAAAAGAGGCGAAACAAAACGGGTCAGTCATAAAGATTGAGTAAGTCCTAGTGACTTTCAACATAAAAACTGGTAAAGATAACATGGCATGAATAAACTGAAAGTAAACATAAGTATGACGACAAGATAAGCTATAGGAAAGATAACTAAGAATAACCTCATATGTTTTTTGTCAAGTATAACATCGCCAGGTTTCCATTCAAGATAAACTAAGTATAATTTCGCAAGATTTCTGTAACACCCCGTAATCCTATAATGCTAAGATTCACAAATCAAGGCAGAATTAAAAGTTAAAATCAAAATCAAGGGAAATAGGCTGAGCCATTGTGTTCGTCTCGGAATTCTGCATGAATACGAGTCTGAGTTTGCGTAAATCGGAGTCCGTATGTGGGAGATATGGCCTCCGGAAGTTTCAGAATTCGGTTTAAAATTCGAACAGACATAAAACAAATTCAAATTTCAAAAATCGGGCCAGATTGGCCAGGGCGGGAATTTTCCCGCCCAAGAGACCAAGGTCGACTGGGTAGTCAACCTGGGCTACCCAGGTCGACTGGGTAGTCGACCTGGGGCACCTAGGTCGACTACATAGTCGACCTGGGGGTCGACCCCCCTGCTTTTTCCAGCTTTCTGCTCTGGTTCATTCTGATGTATTTGGTCACGTTTTCTGACCAGGTTCGTCCACCTAACACTATATAAACAGCCCTGGTCTTCTTCTCTATTCACAATTCTTCTCTACCCTTATGCTGCAAAGATTCTTAGTGAACATGGCTTCCTACCCTCCTCTTAAAATTATATAATAAATAAAATAATATATATAAAATAAATCAAGACGAGGAGGTGCTGCTCAAAGACTTTCAAGGAGGAGATTCAAGTTAGAATTCAAGTGAAGATTCGAACAGCTGTTTTTCTACGAATCATAGCAACGCCATCTTTCTGTTCTAATCTAATCTCGGTAAGTCAGTTTTTCTAGATTTGAACGTTTCTCTTTTCGTGACATGAAATTAAAGGAATAAAAGAGTATGCCAATTCTTTCTATTTGAATCAGTGCCTATTTCTTTGGACCAAATTAAGAACTGTTATGATTCGAGGACAAATAAGACTGTGACTATGAAACTATGGACCTTAGAACCATATGCCTCTTTGACCATGAACATTTCCTATGACTATGAACATTGCCTATGACTATGAGCATTGCCTAAGACTATGAACATTGCCTATGACTACGGACATTGCCTATGACTGTGACTGTGACTATGAGAATTATTTCCATGACTATAAACACAAGCCTATACCTTTGATTAGGAAGCAAAACTATTGTCTATGACATAAATGGGACAACTGTGATTAAGCACCTATGGTTCATGACTAGGAAAGTGTATAAGTTTTGTGACTGTGAAATTGGGTCTAAACCCGATTATCTATTCTGTCTGTTCTTTGTTTTCTTTGGTTTTAGACCTTGGGAATTTACCTATTAAGTTAGGTCTACCCATGTTCTTGAACCTACGCCTTTGTTCTGTCCATTCTTGGTTTTAGACCTTGGAAATTTACCTATTAAGTTAGGTCTACCCATGTTCTTGAACCGACGTCGTTATTCAATCCTTTTTATGCCAGTTAGTATGTCTATCTTTTGCATAGCATCTTTGGTTCATTCCCTATTTTCTACGAACCTAGCTTTATTTATAATCTAGAATGAATCACGATTATACGAACGGTGGGAATACGGTTTGGGCAAAATTTGAAATTTACTAAAAACGTAGTTTAACTTGGAAATTGGCATAAATTGGGAACATGTATCATGGCATGTTCATAGAAATGCAGATTGGATAAATTTGACATGTATTATAAGATGTGTAATTTGAATCTAGTATTGACATGTAAAGTGAACTAGAGTAATAAGTCTAGTTTGACGTGAATTAGAATGTTGAATCGGAATTGGATTAGCTAATTTGGCACGGTGAATATATTGACATAAATGTGAAATTGGCCATAATTGGGAATAACTGCCAGGTTTAGAAAAATCATGGTTAGTGACACTTAATTGGTATAGTTTACATATCAAAAAGCATAAATATGATATAAGGGGGGAAAAAGGGGCATAAGAATAAATGTTGACAACTTACATTAAAAGAGTAATTAGGAAATGAGTAAATTAGGAATAATTTACTTATAGAATTTGGCCTAAATGAGGAAATGTAAATTTAGACAAATTAAAGGTTTCTTAACGACATCTCTTTTAATAATACACCAGAAAATTCTAGGGTGACAGAGAGGATAGTGTCTAGGCTTGGGTTTGGAAAAATACAAGTTTCCTACTCTCCCTGGCTATCCCTAACTGATCCGACGGACGGGATGGTTACTTTCAAAACCTGATTTGAAAATTAATCAAGACCCTTTGACCTAGAAAACACGAATAGGCCTTACCCGAGGTTAGACAGAGTTGCGATGTAAATCTGCCCGGAACCAACCGACACATCCAGTAATCGCAACAATATCTGTCTATTATGAGTGGTCGTGGCTTTAATCTATTTAATTAAAGCTAGAACAAGAATGGTAGGGTTAAGTTAACTAAGACACTTAACCAATTCAACATGATAACCAAACCAATGGGTGGGGTTAGGTTCATATAGACACCTAGCACAGTTAAGCTAGAATGGGAGGATTAAGTCCATAGGAACACTTAACCAACATAACACAGTTAAGCTAGAATGGGAGGGCTAAGTCCATAGGGATACTTAACCAAATTCACATGGTAACAAGACAAGATTTGTAGGGGTTAAGTAACTAAGGAAACACTTAGCCAAATTAACATGTTGACTAGACTAGAAGGTGGGGTTAAGTAAAATCTAATACACTTAGCCAATTTGATGCGTTAGCTGGGCTAGACCGTAGGGTTAAGTAAACTTGAACACTTAACCATCAGGGTGTGATAAAGGAATAGGGTTAAGTCTAAAACATGAAGTGATAATACTTAACCATTAATAACACGTTAGTTAAAACAGTCGGGCAGGGTTAAGTTTAAAAGGAACACTTAACCAATACAGAATGAAGGGGTAGGGTTAAGTAATAAGAAATACTTAACCAATATAACTTGGTTTGTGATGGGGTTAAGTCAACATGAATTACTGATAACACTTAACCAGTTTAACAGGATAAATAAAGAGGGTTAAGTTGGCTTGAATTGACTAATGACACTTAACCAATCCAAAGTGATGGGAAAGAGAACTGAGTAGTAAGCCTTAGTTAAGAAAACAACGATTCTGGAAACTAAGTGTTAAACCTTAGTTGACAAAACTAAGTAGTAATTCTTAGTATAACACGAGGAGGAGTGAACGTCTGTCTGATTTAAGAAGAAGGCTCCAACGGATTGGGTTACGAAGCCCGAGGCTTCGAGGGGACGTGAGGGTATTCTTGGTATCCCTCTGTGAGGCTACAGATGATCCGCCTGGGCCCACAGAGATTAAGGTCTGCGTAGAAGAACCAGGGGTATGCCTTGGTTGCAATACATGGCAACCTAAAGACTAGGATGGACCGGCGTGATTCGACGAGCAAACGGTAGCCCTGTGATAGCGACTCGTCGTCTACCATCCATCTTCAGTCAATCGAGATACGTGAAGCGGAAAGGCGGAGAACTCCAAAAGACCATATACTTGCTATCTAGTTATGGTTGAGGATGGCCATAGGATAGTGGGGCACCGGGGGCCGGCGTATAGTTCTCATTTTTCAAGGTGTGCCTTTCATTAGTTGAGGGAGGGGTCAAGTGGGACCATAACCACTGGAATAAAAACAGACCTTAGCATCTGCATCGGCAGATATCTGAAAGCTCCCGACCGAGTTCTGTATTCCTTGACTTGCCCTGACACGGGACTCGGACTGCACATTACAGGACATGTGCATATAGATAAGCGATAACGATTCGCGATACATGCGTGGGGAAGTATAGGAACATACACCACTCTAGGTAGTGTGTCCTAGACTTGGGGCATCGTTCGACAGGTAGCATAATTCCTTGTTGAACTAGGTGGCATAAATCCTGAATCCGAGAAGCGTTCAGCAGACAGCGTAAAACTCTAGTTAAATCTAGAAAGCATAATAAATGGATGCCCGAAGGCAATAGAAAATATAGGGATTGGGATCACGTTATCATTACTAGTTGGGACACTAGTTAGGCGGTGCAGAGATATAGAAACCAGTATAGCAAGGAAATAGCGAAGCGGCGAAAACCATTAGAGCATATCCAGTTTATATTATCTTAGCATACCTTGTGATTATCTTATCTAATCTTACTGACCCTATCATCTTGGTGTTATCTTGTATTCAGTTAATTCATGTCGTTTTGTTTTCCATGTTCACATGCTAGAAGTTACTGAACTTACTCAGGCTTTATGTCTGACTCTGTTTTCCTTTCGTCTTCTTTTCTTCCGTTCCCCCCCCAGGTAGTAAAGGAGGGAATAGTATAGCTAAGTTTAAGTTGGACTGTCACTCTTTCCCAGCTTGAAGATTTGCTGAAGTTTTGCTTGGATTCTCTTTCCAGATGCTATGGCTGGCTCTTGCTTAAATTGGGGAATATAAATGTATTTTTATGCTTCTTTATTTTGAAAGACAGATGATACTCATATATTGTAAAGAAATCGTTGTACAAACTATTTTATCAATAAAGCAAAGTTTTATTTTCCGCTGTTTAATTTCTATCTGTCTTGTAATTTATCTACATCTTTTACCCTAAATGCTCCACAGAACTTAGTGCATTCCCTTTGTGAGTGACACTAACGGATGTGGGGTGTTACACGTGGTATCAGAGCTGAAGGTTACCAGATCAGATAAATGATTTGAAAAACTATTTTCAAAATGGTTTTTAAAGAAGCATTTTCAAGAGAAAAGATTTGTTTTAAAGACATATTCCCCAAAGCCATACACACTATCTTCTCTTCCTCTGTTTAAATTCTTGTCTCAAGTCTCTGGGGCTCCTGGCTTTCTGGGAGGTAACCTCATCGAAGGGCAAAGTAGTGCCCGGCTTCCATCCATAGCCGTAGTTGTTTCATCTACGGGAAGTATTCTTTCGAAGCTTATAGGGTTTTCCAGACGATGGAGGCAGCTTTCGAGAGATTTGTCAACATGTCTGCACACGGAAGGGGATGAGGAGTTTGGCTAAGGAGCATAACCCTAGGATGTGGAATTCATGGGTGTAGACTTAGCGCACGAAGGAGGAAGAAATTATAAAACCTAAGACAAGAGGAAGTATCTTTACTAGGGTATGATAGGGCATATACTTAAGGACAAGGGCAAGAACGAGGACGAGATTTTCAGAAGGACAAGTACATGCTTTCTCCACCAAGCGTACCTAGGAGAAAGGTAGTCCGGTTGGAAGAGTCTAGTTTTCTGTTCGTACTATTTCCTTAGGTCCTAGCGCTTCTCGTTTGTTCATATCCACTTCCATAGTTGGGTCTCTGCACCATAGTACTTGTATAGTAGAAAGATCCCACTGGAGTCTCAAATCCAATTGGTGGTCCGACCAGTTTATTTTTGGTTAGTAGGGATTTGAGAATAGCAATTGAGTTTGCTTATATCATCTCACGTAGATCGTCTAAATTCGGGGGAGATATTCGTTGGGTGCTTGTCTGATATTGGTTTAGGCCTTTGGGGCTTGTACTCGAGGAATGTCGAGTTGGTTTGGATGGCTTACGGGAGAGATGAATAGTTGTGGCAGGCACTCCAAAGAGCACGTAGTGACCTTTCGACTCTTATAGTTATGGCATGGCGGATAAGAGGGAAACCTCAAATCATCTTAGTACGTATACCTGGTACCGTGATTGACATCTGTTTATTTTGGAAATGGAGATCTGGAACTTCACAATCGTGAAGTTAAATTAGTTAAGATACAGTGGAGTAAAGCTCAAGAAGGCTAGATACTAGCATCATACCCTTTTTCCTTAAGGGTGCATCCTTGATTTCTTTGTTTTAGGAGCTTTACGCATAATTGTTTCTCTCTTTCCGAAGTATATCACCTAGGTCGTATCTTCGATCCTTAGGTAGAAGCCAATGGATGTAAACATGTATTTGAAACCATGTTATTGTTGAATGATTGCAAGTGGTTGAAAATGGTTGCTCGTGAATGCATATGCATACGTATTAGGCTCTAGATCAGTTCTGACGCTTTTATATTGCATTTACAGATTTGTATTTGTTTGTAAATTGAACTTGATATGTTATCATATGGGTGTTGCATATGGATGAATGGCTATGCACACATGTAGTATTTACATGACTAGGGATGCTTGCATACATGATTGGACGCATGGCACTGACATGATTTGCATTAAGGAGGTCAACTGAATCAGTAGACCGCCTGATTTTGCATTAGATAAAGACATATACACACACTATGCATATGAAAATGAAAGCATTAGAAATCTTTTAAGTACAATGAATGCCTGTGATTGAATAGTTGAGTAGATGGATGATTGGATGGTAGGACACATTCTTCCTAACTTGAAGATTTCGGGGACGAAATCCTTTTAAGTGGGGGAGAATGTAACACCCCGTAATTCTATAACACTAAGATTCACAAATCAAGGCAGAATTAAAAGTTAAATCAAAATCAAGGGAAACGGGATGCGCCATTGTGTTCGTCTCGGAATTCTGCATGAAAACGAGTCTGAGTTTGCGTAAATCGGAGTCCGTATGTGGGAGATATGGCCTCCGGAAGTTTCAGAATTCAGTTTAAAATTCGAACAGACAGAAAACAAATTCAAATTTCAAAAATCGGGCCAGATTGGCCAGGGCGGGAATTTTCCCGCCCAAGACAACCAGGTCGACTGGGTAGTCGACCTGGGCTACCCAGGTCGACTGGGTAGTCGAACTGGGGCACCTAGGTCGACTGGGTAGTCGACCTGGGGGTCGACCCCCCTGCTTTTTCCAACTTTCTGCTCTGGTTCGTTCTGATGTATTTGGTCACGTTTTCTGACCAGGTTCGTCCACCTAACACTATATAAACAGCCCTGGTCTTCTTCTCTATTCACAATTCTTCTCTACCCTTATGCTGCAAAGATTCTTAGTGAACATGGCTTCCTCTCCTCCTCTTAAAATTATATAATAAATAAAATAATATATATAAATTAAATCAAGACGAGGAGGTGCTGCTCAAAGACTTTCATGGAGGAGATTCAAGCTAGAATTCAAGTGAAGATTCGAACAACTGTTTTTCTACGAATCATAGCAACGCCATCTTTCTGTTCTAATCTAATCTCAGTAAGTCAGTTTTTCTAGATTTGAACGTTTCTCTTTTCGTGACATGAAATTAAAGGAATAAAAGAGTATGCCAATTCTTTCTATTTGAATCAGTGCCTATTTCTTTGGACCAAATTAAGAACTGTTATGATTCGAGGACAAATAAGACTGTGACTATGAAACTATGGACCTTAGAACCATATGCCTCTTTGACCATGAACATTTCCTATGACTATGAACATTGCCTATGACTATGAACATTGCCTAAGACTATGAACATTGCCTTTGACTATGGACATTGCCTATGACTGTGACTGTGACTATGAGAATTATTTCCATGACTATAAACACAAGCCTATACCTTTGATTAGGAAACAAAACTATTGTCTATGACATAAATGGGACAACTGTGATTAAGCACCTATGGTTCATGACTAGGAAAGTGTTTAAGCTTTGTGACTGTGAAATTGGGTCTAAACCCGATTGTCTATTCTGTCTGTTCTTTGTTTTCTTTGGTTTTAGACCTTGGGAATTTACCTATTAAGTTAGGTCTACCCATGTTCTTGAACCTACGCCTTTATTCTGTCCTTTCTTGGTTTTAGACCTTGGGAATTTACCTATTAAGTTAGGCCTACCCATGTTCTTGAACCGACGTCGTTATTCAACCCTTTTTATGCCAATTAGTATGTCTATCTTTTGCATAGCATCTTTGGTTCATTCCCTATTTTCTACGAACCTAGCTTTATTTATAATCTAGAATGAATCACGATTATACGAACGGTGAGAATGCGGTTTGGGCAAAATTTGAAATTTACTAAAAACGTAGTTTAACTTGGAAATTGGCATAAATTGGGAACATGTATTATGGCATGTTCATAGAAATGCAGATTGGATAAATTTGACATGAATTATAAGATGTGTAATTTGAATCTAGTATTGACATGTAAAGTGAACTGGAGTAATAAGTCTAGTTTGACGTGAATTAGAATGTTGAATCGGAATTGGATTAGCTGATTTGGCACGGTGAATATATTGACATAAATGTGAAATTGGCCATAATTGGGAATAACTGTCAGGTTTAGAAAAATCATGGTTAGTGACACTTAATTGGTATAGTTTACATATCAAAAAGCATAAATATGATATAAGGGGGGGGGGGGGGGAGGGAAAGGGCATAAGAATAAATGTTGACAACTTACATTAAAAGAGTAATTAGGAAATGAGTAAATTAGGAATAATTTACTTATAGAATTTGGCCTAAATGAGGAAATGTAAATTTAGACAAATTGAAGGTTTCTTAACGACATCTCTTTTAATAATACACCAGAAAGTTCTAGGGTGACAGAGAGGATAGTGTCTAGGCTTGGGTTTGGAAAAATACAAGTTTCCTGCTCTCCCTTGCTATCCCTAACTGATCCGACGGACGGGATGGTTACTTTCAAAACCTGATTTGAAAATTAATCAAGACCCTTTGACCTAGAAAACACGAATAGGCCTGACCCGAGGTTAGACTGAGTTGCAATGTAAATCTGCCCGGAACCAACCGGCACATCCAGTAATCGCAACAATATCTGTCTAATGTGAGTGGTCGTGGCTTTGATCTATTTAATTAAAGCTAGAACAAGAATGGTAGGGTTAAGTTAACTAAGACACTTAACCAATTCAACATGATAACCAAACCAATGGGTGGGGTTATGTAACACCCCACTTCCATTAATGTCACTCACAAAGGGAATGCATTAACTTCCATGGAGGTTAATAGTGAATATAGAACAGAAGAACTACAACAAGACAGATAATTAGCAGTACATGGAAATCTAAAAACTTCATTTTATTGCAGCGGAAATTAAATATGTTTATTACATCACAAAATCATTGAACAGGGTCAAGTACGTTATCCATCTTGATAAAAACAAAATGCATAATCCCATTATACAAATAGCCATGAAAAAGATAACAAGATGGACTTTACTTCAACGATCCAAGCTTTCCAAGAGAGATAAAGCAATCCAATCAAACTCCATTAGAGCTGGGTCCAACCTGATGACCTGGAGGGGGAAAAGGATAGAAATGGAGGGGGGTCAGACATAAAGTCTGGCGAGTATGATAATTCTAACAATACTATTATCAAAATAACTGGACTAAGGCATACGCTGGAAGACAAGTAAATGTCTATGAACTATTAGGTGTGGCATAACAGACAGAGGAAATGAGATAAACCAAGATAACGTTAAAGATAATGGTAAAGGCACACCTAATTACTAATGAATAATTACTACACTGCACCACGCCCATCCGCTAACACTAACGTTAATGGCGCTTCCGAATCAACATAGGATAATTACTATACTCTACCGTACCGTTCTGTACTAGCACTAACTGCACCCCTACTAGTCACTCTTGGAATTTGATCCCCCTTGGCTAAATAGAATGATGATAGCTTCGTGTACTACTAGATGTACCCACTATCCCCCATGTTTGACTGTATATCTCTAGTTGCTATCATAGGTACCCAACGTGTACCTATCCCCACTAGACGTACCCCCTTAATAATGGTAACTCCACGTACTCCTAGCTGACGTCATAGGTGTCGTCTGCTCCTATCTCCACTAGGTGTACCCCCTTGATAACTGATTAATAATGCTGGCTTCGTTTACCCCTAGCTGACCACATAGGTGCCGTCTGCTCCTATCTCCACTAGGTGTACCTACTACCCTACCCCATTCGATCGGCTCCCTAACTCATAGATACCCATGCTAGCCCCACGGTGGGGTGTATCACTCCCCTAAAGTGGCAACCTGATACAACTGAGAATGCACGGCTTATACCTATACGATGCAACAACGTCTTACCTACCAGCCCGGGTCCACACACGCATATGAAACCCGTTGGACTTGCGTTGCCACCGCTCCCCGTTTTGGCCTCTTATATTCAAGCCCAGTATGCATGTCCCGTCCTCGACTTGGGTCAAGCCCACAAAGATACGTTTTGGGATACTGGTTGAAATGGGCCCCCACTATTTACCACAAGCATTCCACCTAAGCTTGTCCCCATTAATCCATCCCACTTAACCCACTTAGTCATGTTTATTTACATCTGTGTTTGGTTAAGTCTAATTGTATTTCAAATGTCTCTAAAGGCAACCACTAGATTCCTCATGCCACCCACGACACCTACTTAACCCCCATGTCCCACCTTACATGATTATCTGGTTAAGTATTTCTTAATTTATTAAGGCCATAACCTCATAAAGACCTCTCACATTAGACTGGCATTTATGGCTGCTGGATTTGTCGGGCGGGTCCGGGCGGTCTTACACCATAAAAGAGTCTAACCTCGTGTCTTTACAACTGTTATGCTTTAGTTTGGGCTTAGGACCTCTCACATTGGGCCGACATTTGTGACTACTGGATTTGCCGGGCGGGTCCGGGCAGGTTTACGTCACAAACGGGTCCAACCTCGTGTCCTAAGCATTGATTATTATTAATAATCCACTTTCCCCAATTTTAATAATTCCCTATTTGAATTATTAATTAATTCAAAATTTAACAATGTCCATAATTGACTCAATTATGGATATCCATTCAAGGCATGCAAAATCATATCAATTGCACCCCGATTTATTAATTTCCTAATATTACCCCTACCCCACGTTTGAACGTTTATTCGCAAAATGTATGCTAGACTCGATTAGTCTAACTCATAGCATAAAAGAAAATAATCACAACAACAACATATATATGTGATTAAATAAATCATAACAAGGGGTGAAACTTGCATACATCCAAAATTACAACTTGCATAAGATTATACATGTCATGGATCTAAGGGTGTCAACTTATTCATAATTCACATAATATGATCTTAATCAAATTTCATAAACTTGCATAGGAACATGTGTGAATCAACATCATCTAACTTAACAATATGGGTTTATATGGGTACACCTAACTCAATAGGCAAATTCCCATAATCAAAATTCATTTGATCATAGATTCATGTATATGGGTACACCTAACTTAATAGGCAAATTCCCATATTCAAGATCCAATTAGATTGTAGATTCATGTATATGGGTACACCTAACTCAATAGGCAAATTCCCATAATCAAGATCTATTTAATATAAAAAAACATAAACTTTAAACATGATCCAATTCGCATTAATAATAACATCATGAATTTACAACTTGTATGATTCAACATAACTTAACATGACATCATTATCATATAACATAAGTATTTCAACATATGTGATAATATGAGATCTACAACATATATAAGATTTACAACATAGCATAGCATAATTTGCAACATTGCATGACATGATTTACAACATAGCATAGCATAATTTACAACATAGCATAGCACAATTTATAGCATACCATGATTTACAACATAGCATAGCATAATTTACAACATAGCATAATAGCATTACAACATATGACATAGCATATCATGATTTACAACATACTTACAATCACATAACAACATGTATATATGATAACATAATGAGATCCACAACATAATTTACAAATACATAACAATTCATATCACTTTCTTGTGATCCATTCATAACGTAATCAAATTATTTTATAATAACATTGTGAGAATCATCATACTCACAATTTAAAGAAGTGAAATAGAAAGAGCTTTTGATTTGATTTGAGTAGATTTAGTTTGTAGTTTAGGTCTTCTTCTTCTTTAGTTTGTGACGGCTACGCTGAACTCCATGGCAACGGCATGTCGGTAGCTCTCCAATTTTTCAAGTGATTTAGGGTTAGAGTCTACCCACTTATTTATAGATGTTAGCATGCATTTAGGCCATTAGATTTACCCTAGAATAGATTAGAGCCATTAGATTTCGTCCAGTCTTCAAAACACAGCCCGAAAACCCAACCAGATGCACCCAGGTCACCTGGGCTCGACCAGGGAGGTCGACTCCCAGGTCGACCCTAGGGTCGACTCCCCAGTCGACCTGGGGGGGGAGGTCGACTCCCCAGTCGACCCCCAGGTCGACCCCCTGGGTCTGGCGGGATTTTTCCCGCCACTTCTGAAAATTGAAAATTTTGTTTTTAAATCTGAATTTAAATTTCTGAAAACTTCTTTGGGCCTTATCTGGGTCATACGGACTCCGATTTTCGAAAACTCGGACTCTATTTCGCGTATTTTTCCGAGACGAACACAATGGTGCAGCCCGTTTCCCAATATTCTTATATTTGAAATTAAGTATTCTTTCATTTGTGAATATTAGTATTAACTGATTTACAGGGTGTTACATTCTCCCCTCCTTAAAGGATTTCGACCCGAAATCTTCAAGTCAAGAAGAATGTTCAACCTAACATCCAATCAACCATCTAATCAATCATCAAACACTGGCATCCACTGTCCTTATAGACTTCTAATGCTTTTATGTTTAAATGCATAGTGTGTGTATATATCCGTATCTAAAGCAAAATCAGGCGGTCCACTGATTCAGTTGACCTCTTTGATGCAATTCATGATAGTGCCATGCATCCATTATGTATGAAAAAGATCCTAATTGCTTACATATTACTTCTATATGCGTGCACATCCATTCAACCGAATGCAGCATCTATATGATGGTACAACCATTATACATCCATTATACTAAATACATTCATTTATGCAATATGCAATATGTAGTGACTGAGCCGATCTAGTGCCTAAAGTGTGTGTATATATGCATCCACGAGCAACCACTAGCAAACACTTGCATCCATTTTGCATCCATCATACATAACATGTCTCAAACACATGTTTCAACCATAGGATTATCTAACTAAAGGTCAAAGATACTAATGAGAGGACATACTAAAGATAAGATAAGCTAAGCGATAAAGGAAAAATTAAAAGACATACCCTCAAAAAGAAAAGGGTACAACGAACGCATCTTCTCTTCTGTCTCCCAAGTAGCGTTGCTCTCATCATCTCCCCGTTGTACTTTAACTAGTCTGACCTCTCGATTCCTCAACTTTTTGATCTCCGACCCAAGAATGCATGTAGGAGCTCGTCTAATTGTTGCATCGCGCTCTATTTCCACCTCTTTAAGCAAGCTCGGCTCTACCACCTCCGCGGTCTTGTGCAAACACTTCCTCAAATGTGATACATGGAATATGTCGTGTACTCCACTAAGTTTCTCCGGCAACTCCACCCTATACGCCATCTTCCCAATCTTGTCTTTTATAGGAAACGGCCCTACAAACCTTGGCGCTAATTTCCCAACGGACCCAAAGCGAACAACATTCCGTAACGGAGATACCTTGATAAAAACCATGTCCCCAATGTCAAACTCAAGATCTGTCCTCCTCTTATCAGCATACGATTTCTTCCTATCTTGTGTTGCTTTCATCCTCCTTCGAATCAAATCAATCTTCTTCGAGGTTTCCCTAACCATATCCGGCCCAAGTAGGATTTTATCGGTAGATTCCCACCAACATGTAGGCGAACGGCAAGGCCTTCCATAAAGAGCTTCGAAAGGTGCCATGCCAATACTAGACTAAAAGCTATTATTATATGCGAATTCTACCAACGGAAGGTGCTCTTCCCATGTACCCCCAAAGTCTAGGATACAAAGCCTTAAAAGATCCTCTAGAATACGATTCACCCTCTCGGTCTGGCCGTCCATCTGAGGATGATATGCGGTGCTCAAACATAGCTGAGTCCCTACCGCCTCTTGTAAACTCTTCCAAAATTCGCTAGTGAAGATGGGATCACGGTCGCTTGCTATACTAGAAGGAATACCGTGCAAACGAACTATCTCTTTAATGTATACAGAAGCCAACCACGGAGCAGTCCTCTTACGGGAATAAAATGGGCGCTCTTAGTAAGTCTATCTACTATAACCCAAATCCCCGTATTACCCTTCCTTGATCTTGGTAATCCATCCACAAAATCCATTGAGACGCTTTCCCATTTCCATAGTGGAACTTCCAATGGGTGAAGCAACCCACCGGGTTTCTTTTGTTCCGCTTTTACTCGTTGGCACACCAAGCATCTAGCGACGTACTCGGCCACATCCTTTTTCATACCGGCCCAAAAGAAAACCCGCTTCATGTCTTTGTACATCTTGTCTCCGCCGGGGTGAATGGTCATCTTTGAGCGATGAGCATCATCAAGAATGGCCTTCCTTAAGTCTTCGTCTTGTGGTACACAAAGTCTATTATCCCTTCATAACCAACCCTTATCGTCTAGGGTATACCTACGAAGATGGCTAGACGACTCCCCTCCTTTGAGCTTTTCTACTATCTCAACCAACTGTGGGTCGTCTTGCTGTGCCTCATCAACTCGTCCTAGAAGTGTAGGTCTAACCTCCAAGGATGCTAATAAACCAGGTACTAGGTCAACGGAAGGTCTAACGTCAAAGGTAGAGATAAACTCTAAACTACTTTGCTTAACAACAAAGGGCTCCATGTCAACTTTTTCCTACTCAAAGCATCCGCCACAGCATTGCCCTTATTAGGGGTATATGTTATCTCGAAATTGTAGGACGCCAAGAACTCCCTTCACCCTAACATATCTCCCTTCCCTAGAGACCTCATGCCCTAAATTCCTCACTTCCTCCCTCCAAAAATGGTATCTTAGGCAACTTAGCTCTAAGCTGGTGCACTTGTAGGGTCTCCAAACTTTCCCTAAGATGTAGGGCATGCTCTTCTCTGCTTCTAGAGAAAACCAGGATATTATCCCATGTAAAATCGTCACAACTATCCATCTCTCACGCAGACCATCCTAGTCGAATTCGACATCCCCCAAGTGCAAGCCCCAAAGGCCTAAACCAATATCAGACAAACACTCAAGGGATACCTCCTTCGATTTCTGATGACCTACGTGAGATGATACTAGTACGATGGTCAACCAATTGAGCACTTGACCGACTCTGGCCGTCCTTGCCAGTCCTGCTGCAAAACTACTGCTGATTACATAACGGCTTTGCTTAACCTATTGAGCACATACGAAAACTTATTTCACGCCTATGGGTAGACCCCGCACTTTATCAACGACGTCTCCATACTCACGGACCACACAACAGATTCCTAATCATCGTTAGATGCGTCAGAAGATTCTAGGAAGCTAAGCATCACAGAATCCCTAGGGTCGCAAGAAATATGAGGGTTTTTCTACAACGAATCAAAAGTCTAACTACCCTCCTTTCACAATATAGGATGGCACCATGCCTGGCTAGCCAATCCACCTCTAGAACCAAACTATAGCCCGTGAAACCAAGGACAAACGCGTTGTATTCAAACTCAACGCCCAAGACAAACACTCCCAAATCATTACAAATCATAGAAAGATGAGCCGAACCACAAATAGGATTTGAGACTACTAAGGGGTCAGTAACAAGACTAGTATCTAGGTGCAGTGTTTCAACTAATGATATAGAAATAAACGAATGCGATGCACCCGAATCGAATAAGGTACGGACAGGGTGATCAAACAGAAAAACTAAGCTTTCAACAGAAATGGTTCTACCTCGTTCTTGCAGCGGTGGGACCGCGAGAGCCTGAACTTGTCCCCTTGCCTGCCCTGGTGCCATAAGAGCCTGCACCTGTCCTCCCGAGGTAGCTCTTGCCCTCTGCCCCTTCTTTAGGCAGTCCTTCACTAGATGTCCCGCTTCACCACAATGAAAACAGCCAGTCTTCTTTTTCTTTCGGCAATCCTTGCTGAGATGACCTGGTGTCCCACAGTTAGAGCATTTCTTCTTTCCCTTGCCACTGTTGCCTTTGCCACCTTTATTTTCATTCCCTTTCTTCTCTGATGCCTTAGCATTAGCGCCTTTCTCCTCGTGCACGAGTGCCATGTCTACTAGCTTCTCAAAGGTGGCCCCCATAGGGATATGGGTCATAGCCAACCCTTGCAACGGTTCATTCAATCCATTAACGAATCTCAAAGCCTTCTTCTCCACATTCTCCATTCGTGACCTCCCACCAAGATGAGGTTTCTTCCTTTGTTAACCTAACAGCTATTTTAACCTTCCTCCCGTTTTCCGTCTTAAAGGTACCAACAAGCCCTCCACCTCCTTGGACTAACTTCTAGTCCAACTAACGTCTAAGTCCCTTGAAGTGGTTTTTTTTTTGGTCCTTCGTATGGAAGTCCCTAATTATCTTTGAAAAAGCATCTATACGCGGAGGGGAAAATTCAAAAAGAAAAAGAGGAAGAGATTCAGAACGGAGAATCGAAGGAAAGATATATGGCTCTTGGGGATTATGTTTTTAAAATAAACCTTTCTTTCAAAAAAACTCTCCAAAACATATTTTTGAAAGTATTCTTTATAAAAATGCTTTTTTGAAAAATAATTTTTCAAAATATCTTATCTGTTCTGGTAACCTTAAGCTCTGATACCACGTGTAACACCCCACTTCCATTAATGTCACTCACAAAGGGAATGCATTAACTTCCATGGAGGTTAATAGTGAATATAGAATAGAAGAACTACAACAAGACAGATAATTAGCAGTACTTGGAAATCTAAAAACTTCATTTTATTGCAGTGGAAATTAAATATGTTTATTACATCACAAAATCATTGAACGGGGTCAAGTATGTTATCCATCTTGATAAAAACAAAATACATAATCCCATTATACAAATAGCCATGAAAAAGATAACAAGCTGGACTTTACTTCAACGATCCAAGCTTTCCAAGAGAGATAAAGCAATCCAATCAAACTCCATTAGAGCTGGGTCCAACCTGAGGACCTGGAGGGGGAAAAGGATAGAAATGGAGGGGGGTCAGACATAAAGTCTGGCGAGTATGATAATTCTAACAATACTATTATCAAAATAACTAGACTAAGGCATAAGCTGGAAGACAAGTAAATGTCTATGAACT
The DNA here is from genome assembly GCA_030737875.1 of Allium sativum. Taxonomy (NCBI): domain Eukaryota; kingdom Viridiplantae; phylum Streptophyta; class Magnoliopsida; order Asparagales; family Amaryllidaceae; genus Allium; species Allium sativum. Next base: position 161,007,111 of record CM060912.1, read on the forward strand.
ATTAGGTGTGGCATAACAGACAAAGGAAATGAGATAAACCAAGATAACGTTAAAGATAATGGTAAAGGCACACCTAATTACTAATGAATAATTACTACACTGCACCACGCCCGTCCACCTAACACTAACGTTAAGGGCGCTTCCTAATCAACATAGGATAATTACTATACTCTACCGTACTGTACCGTACCGTACCGTACTGTACTAGCACTAACTGCACCCCTACTAGTCACTCTTGGAATTTGATCCCCCTTGGCTAAATAGAATTATGATAGCTTCGTGTACTACTAGATGTACCCACTATCCCCCATGTTTGACTGTATATCTCTAGTTGCTATCATAGGTACCCAACGTGTACCTATCCCCACTAGACTTACCCCCTTAATAATGGTAACTCCACGTACTCCAAGCTGACAGCATAGGTGCCGTCTGCTCCTATCTCCACTAGGTGTACCTTCTTGATAACTGATTAATAATGGTAGCTTCGTTTACCCCTAGCTGACTACATAGGTGCCGTCTGCTCCTATCTCCACTAGGTGTACCTACTACCCTACCCCATTCGATCGGCTCCCTAACTCATAGATACCCGTGCTGGCCCCACAGTGGGGTGTATCACTCCCCTAAAGTGGAAACCTGATACAACTGAGAATGCACGGCTTAAACCTACACGATGCAAAAACGTCTTACCAACCAGCCCGGGTCCACACACGCATATGAAACCCGTTGGACTTGCGTTGCCACCGCTCCCCGTTTTGGCCTCTTATTGTCAAGCCCAGTATGCGTGTCCCGTCCTCGACTTGGGTCGAGCCCACAAAGAAACGTTTTGGGATACTGGTTGAAATGGGCCCCCACTATTTACCACAAGCATTCCACCTAAGCTTGTCCCCATTAATCCATCCCACTTAACCCACTTAGTCATGTTTATTTACATGTGTGTTTGGTTAAGTCTACTCATATTTCAAATGCCTCTAAAGGCAACCACTAGATTCCTCATGCCACCCAAGGCAGCTACTTAACGCCCATGTCCCACCTTACATGATTATCTGGTTAAGTATTTCTTAATTTATTAAGGCCACAACCTCATAAAGACCTCTCACATTAGACTGGCATTTATGGCTGCTGGATTTGCCGGGCGGGTCCGGGAAGTCTTACACCATAAAAGAGTCTAACCTCGTGTCTTTACAACTGTTATGCTTTAGTTTGGGCTTAGGACCTCTCACATTGGGCCGACATTTGTGACTACTGGATTTGCCGGGCGGGTCCGGGCAGGTTTACGTCATAAACGGGTCCAACCTCGTGTCCTAAGCATTGATTATTATTAATAATCCACTTTCCCCAATTTTAATAATTCCCTATTTGAATTATTAATTAATTCCAAATTTAACAATGTCCATAATTGACTCAATTATGGACATCCATTCAAGGCATGCAAAATCATATCAATTGCACCCCAATTTATTAATTTCCTAATATTACCCCTACCCCACGTTTGAATGTTTATTCGCAAAATGTATGCTAGACTCGATTAGTCAAACTCATAGCATAAAAGAAAATATTCACAACAACAACATATATATGTGACTAAATAAATCATAACAAGGGGTGAAACTTGCATACATCCAAAATTACAACTTGCATAAGATTATACATGTCATGGATCTAAGGGTGTCAACTTATTCATAATTCACATAATATGATCTTAATCAAATTTCATAAACTTGCATAGGAACATGTGTGAATCAACATCATCTAACTTAACAATATGGGTTTATATGGGTACACCTAACTCAATAGGCAAATTCCCATAATCAAAATTCATTTAATCATAGATTCATGTATATGGGTACACCTAACTTAATAGGCAAATTCCCATATTCAAGATCCAATTAGATTGTAGATTCATGTATATGGGTACACCTAACTCAATAGGCAAATTCCCATAATCAAGATCTATTTAATATAAAAAAACATAAACTTTAAACATGATCCAATTCGCATTAATAATAACATCATGATTTTACAACTTGTATGATTCAACACAACTTAACATGACATCATTATCATATAACATAAGTATTTCAACATATGTGATAATGTGAGATCTACAACATATATAAGATTTACAACATAGCATAGCATAATTTGCAACATTGCATGACATGATTTACAACATAGCATAGCATAATTTACAACATAGCATAGCATAATTTATAGCATAGCATGATTTACAACATAGCATAGCATAATTTACAACATAGCATAGCATAATAGCATTACAACATATGACATAGCATATCATGATTTACAACATACTTACAATCACATAACAACATGTATATATGATAACATAATGAGATCCACAACATAATTTACAAATACATAACAATTCATATCACTTTCTTGTGATCCATTCATAACGTAATCAAATTTTTTTATAATAACATTGTGAGAATCATCATACTCACAATTTAATGAAGAGAAATAGAAATAGCTTTCGATTTGATTTGAGTAGATTTAGTTTGTAGTTTAGGTCTTCTTCTTCTTTAGTTTGTGACGGTTACGCTGAACTCCATGGCAACGGCATGTCGGTAGCTCTCCAATTTTTCAAGTGATTTAGGGTTAGAGTCTACCCACCTATTTATAGATGTTAGGATGCATTTAGGCCATTAGATTTACCCTAGAATAGATTAGAGCCATTAGATTTCGTCCAGCCTTCAAAACACAGCCCGAAAACCCAACCAGATGCACCCAGGTCATCTGGGCTCGACCAGGGAGGTCGACTCCCAGGTCGATCCTAGGGTCGACTCCCCAGTCGACCTGGGGGGGAGGTCGACTCCCCAGTCGACCCCCAGGTCGACCCCCTGGGTCTGGCGGGATTTTTCCCTCCACTTCTGAAAATTGAAAATTTTGTTTTTAAATCTGAATTTAAATTTCTGAAAACTTCTTTGGGCCTTATCTGGGTCATACAGACTCCGATTTTCGAAAACTCGGACTCTATTTCGCGTATTTTTCCGAGACGAACACAATGGCGCAACCGGTTTCCCAATATTCTTATATTTGAAAGTAATTATTCTTTCATTTGTGAATATTAGTATTAACTGATTTACGGGGTGTTACAGGTTAGGTTCATATAGACTCCTAGCACAGTTAAGCTAGAATGGGAGGGTTAAGTCCATAGGAACACTTAACCAACATAACACAGTTAAGCTAGAATGGGAGGGCTAAGTCCATAGGGATACTTAACCAACTTCACATGGTAACAAGACAAGATTTGTAGGGGTTAAGTAACTAAGGAAACACTTAGCCAAATTAACATGTTGACTAGACTAGAAGGTGGGGTTAAGTAAAATCTAATACACTTAGCCAATTTGATGCGTTAGCTGGGCTAGATCGTATGGTTAAGTAAACTTAAACACTTAACCATTAGGGTGTGATAAAGGAATAGGGTTAAGTCTAAAACATGAAGTGATAATACTTAACCATTAATAACATGTTAGTTAAAACAGACGGGCAGGGTTAAGTTTAAAAGGAACACTTAACCAATACAGAATGAAGGGGTAGGGTTAAGTAATAAGAAATACTTAACCAATATAACTTGGTTTGTGATGGTGTTAAGTCAACATGAATTACTGATAACACTTAACCAGTTTAACAGGATAAATAAAGAGGGTTAAGTTGGCTTGAATTGACTAATGACACTTAACCAATCCAAAGTGACGGGAAAGAGAACTAAGTAGTAAACCTTAGTTAAGAAAACAATGATTCTGGAAACTAAGTGGTAAACCTTAGTTGACAAAACTAAGTAGTAATTCTTAGTATAACACGAGGAGGAGCGAACGTCCGTCTGATTTAAGAAGAAGGCTCCAACGGATTGGGTTACGAAGCCCGAGGCTTCGAGGGGATGTGAGGGTACTCTTGGTATCCCTCTGTGAGGCTGCAGATGATCCGCCTGGGCCCACAGAGGTTAAGGTCTGCGTAGAAGAACCAGGGGTATGGCTTGGTTGCAATACATGGCAACCTAAAGACTAGGATGGACCGACGTGATTCGGCGAGCAAACGGTAGCCCTGTGATAGTGACTCGTCGTCTACCATCCATCTTCAGTCAATCAAGATACGTGAAGCAGAAAGGCGGAGAACTCCAAAAGGCCATATACTTGCTATCTAGTTATGGTTGAGGATGGCCATAGGATAGTGGGGCACCGGGGGCCGGCGTATAGTTCTCATTTTTCAAGGTGTGCCTTCCATTATTTGAGGGAGGGGTCAAGTGGGACCATAGCCACTGGAATAAAAACAGACCTTAGCATCTGCATTGGCAGATATCTGAAAGCTCCCAACTGAGTTCTGTATTCCTTGACTTGCCCTGACACGGGACTCGGACTGCACATTACAGGACATGTGCATCTAGACAAGCGATAACGATTCGCGATACATGCGTGGGGAAGTATAGGAACATATACCACTCTAGGTAGTGTGTCCTAGACTTGGGGCATCGTTTGACAGGTAGCATAATTCCTAGTTGAACTAGGTGGCATAATTCCTGAATCCGAGAAGCGTTCAGCAGACAGCGTAAAACTCTAGTTAAATCTAGAAAGCATAATAAATGGATGCCCGAAGGCAATAGAAAATACAGGGATTGGGATCACGTTATCATTACTAGTTAGGACACTAGTTAGGCGGTGCAAAGATATAGAAACTAGTATAGCAAGGAAATAGCGAAGCGGCGAAAACCATTAGAGCATATCCAGTTTATCTTATCTTAGCATACCTTGTGATTATCTTGTCTAATCTTGCTGACCCTATCATCTTGGTGTTATCTTGTATTCAGTTAATTCATGTTGTTTTGTTTTTCCATGTTCACATGCTAGAAGTTACTGAACTTACTCAAGCTTTATGTCTGACTCTGTTTTCCTTTCGTCTTCTTTTCTTCCGTGCCCCCCAGGTAGTATAGGAGGGAATAGTATAGCTAAGGTTAAGTTGGACTGTCACTCTTTCCCAGCTTGAAGATTTGCCGAAGTTTTGCTTGGATTCTCTTTCCAGATGCTATGGTTGGCTCTTGCTTAAATTGGGGAATATAAATGTATTTTTATGCTTCTTTATTTTGAAAGACAGATGATACTCTGATATTGTAAAGAAATCGTTGTACAAACTATTTTATCAATAAAGCAAAGATTTATTTTCCGCTGTTTAATTTCTGTCTGTCTTGTAATTTATCTGCATCTTTTACCCTAAATGCTCCATAGAACTTAGTGCATTCCCTTTGTGAGTGACACTAATGGATGTGGGGTGTTACAATTTCTATCAAGCATCGCAAGATTTCTCTGCTTACCATTAAAATATTTCTATGATATCTATTTGCTCTGCACCAACTGTACTAGTATCCCAACCCGTGTCATGTATTGACTATAAAATGATCCCTTGCCCAATGTCATGAAATGATCCATTACTTGATCTCACGAAATGATCTATTAATCGATCGTCTCCCTACAAGTCCTATCTCGTTCGTGTGTCTGTGTCATATGGCCCTATCACGAATGTAGTCACCTGTGCTAGGTCCACCATAGGGTGTATCAAGCCCTAGGGTGCCAACCACCGACACGAATCAAGCACGCACAGTGTAAACCTACTGGTGCCCAATGCCTGTTTTTTCAACTCCGGACTACGTGCACGACCGTAGTCCGCCTAAACCTACAATGGCACACCAACTCAGCCGTCGTTCTGGTCGCTTATAATCAGCCTAGTAATCGTGCCACACCCTGCCTAGTTCCAGGGTACCATGATACATCTAGTGGGTTACTGCTGAAAAGGACCGCGTAACTAGGGTTTCCGTCCAGCAGGTTAAGTGTTGTCATTTAAATTCGAGACTTAACCCCATCAGTCTATCATGACAAGTTTGGTTAAGTATGGTCGTTCAAGTTCGTGACTTAACCCACCTACTTATCATGTTGTGTCGGTTAAGTGTTATCCTCTGTTATTACTTAACCTTACCCCGCATCACGTTAGATTAGTTAAGTGCATGTTAACTTAACCCCATCCTCTAGTCCTATTAAAATGGTTTAGTGTTACTAGTCCAGTCATATTACTTAACCCACTCATTCAGTTCATATCGGTTGAGTGTTATTAGTCTAATCATATTACTTAACCTTATCATGTGGCATTAATTTACTTAATGCACCCCCAACCTCTCACATTAGACTTGGTTGTGGTTACTGGTTAGGCCGGGCGGGTCCGGGTAGGCTTATACCACGACCTAGTCTAACCTCGGGTTTTAAGCGCGGTATGACCAACTACTCACATTGGGTCCTATTGTTTGCATTTACTGGATTCGCCGGGCGGTTCCGGGCAGGTTTATACTGCAAACTCAACCCAACCTCGAGTTGGCCACTTTCAAGTTATCTAAGTGTCATGTCCATGTTCAAGTTATAACAATGTTCAAATTTCTAAGCAAGTTTCATGTCAAGTTTCTAGTTTTCAACTTATGCCTATTATCAAGTTCATAACTCACGTTTTTGCCCCAAAACGTGTTCCCAAAGTATTACTAAAATTTGCTATAAAGTTATGCCAAGCTATAGCCTTATATTTACAATACAAGCCAACTACCCAAAACCCAACTTAGGCGCGTTCATATTTAACATATGAAAATGTTCAGGTCGATAATCCAATATACAGTCATTTTCGTGTTTCAAATTCCCAACTTTACATATTAATATATATACCCAAGTTCTAACTTTTCATGTCGATATACATATGCCCAATTCTAGCCAATTTACATATGTTCAAGTTTCATATCAAACTACATGTATTCCATGTTTACACCAATTTACCTATAACAAGTTCTAGCTTTTTACATATGTCACGATCCATGTCAAAATTACATATATCAATTTATATGTGTCCAATCCTAGCCAATTTAGATATATACCAAGTTTCATGCCTTTTTACATAGATCCTATTAATGCCAAATTCCATGTATATATTATTTATGCAAATTTCCCCATAACAAGATTATACCAAAATTTACAGATCAAGCCCCAAACTTGCAAATACAATGATAATTTCCAATTTCATGTTGCCAATAATTCCATCATATTCATATAGGCAATAATCCCATAATTCCCCCGTATACATCTCGTAGGCAAATCGCGATTTTAGGCCAAGGTCCGAAATTGACCAAGGTTCATCAAAAGAAAATAAATAGGGGAAGATAGAATTTTGCATAAAAATGAGATCAGAGAGAAAAGCATCCCCATAGGCATGAAGATTACAACTTAATAATAATATTAGCATGAATCAAGAAAGCTGATTTACAATAGGCTGAATAGATTATGAACAACAGAAATAGATCTGAATCGATAAACATACTTAGATCCAATTTCACTTTAATTCATGGCCATATTATAGTGAAATATTTAAATCGGAAAGTAACTAGAACTTACATTGATTGGCTAAGAGAGGATAAATCGATTCGATGTCGTGTTGAAACGTCTAACTTGATTAATCTTCTGATTTGATTCAATATGGTCTAGGCGTCGTTGCTTGAAGCCGTTGAATCTTTACTTTAATCCTAACTAGATTTGAATCTCCACTTGAAAGACTTGAACAACATATCCTCGTCTTAGACTTATGTATTATTTTATTCATTTTCTCAGAGGCAGCATAAGGACAGATTGAAATGGTGTACAGAGAATGAGGTGAGAGGCTGTTTACATAGGATTAGGTGGACGAACCTAGGCAGAAAACGAGACCAGTTAAATCAGAATGCACCCAGGCCCAAAAGCAGATTCGGGGACCAGGTCGACAACCAAGTAGACTGCGCAGTCGACCTGGTCTTGGAGGTGTCCAAGCAGAATTTCGAGACGGACGCAATGGCGCAACCCGTTTCCCTTGATTCTGATCTTAAAATTTAATTCTGCCTTGATTTATGATTTTAACATGTTGTTAAAATTCGGGTTGTTACAATTACGGACATAAGTATATTTGGAATTTATTTACAAATTTTGAATAGGGATATTAATCCACTTTGGGGTTAAATTAAGATGTGTAATAATAAATCACCTAAGACACGAGGTTAGACTCATTTGTGGTGTAAGACTGCCCGGACCCGCCCAGAAAATCCAGTAGCCACAAATGCCAGTCTAATGTGAGAGGTCGAAGGCATGAATTAAATGTGTAACAGTTGTAAAGACACGAGGTTATGCTCGTTTGTGGTGTAAGACTGCCAGGACCCGCCCGGCAAATCCAGCTGCCACAAATGCCAGTCTAATGTGGGAGATCTTTACAAGGTTACGGTGTTAATTAATTAAGAAACGCTTTACCAGATAAACATCTGGTGGGACATGAGGGGGTTAAGTGGGTGCCTTGGGTGGCAAGTGAAATCAAGTGGGTGCCTTAGGTGGCATGTGAAATACGATTAGATGCACTTAACCAAGATTGAAACATGTAAGAAGACATGGATAAGAATGGGGTTAAGTGGGGGAAAAACCTTAGAGGGGACAAAGAATAGGTGGAAAGATTGTGTCATGCATGGGGGCCCTTTTCAAACCAGTAACCCATTAAGTATCTTTGTGGGCTCGACCCAAGTCGAGGACGGGACAGGCGTACTGGATTTGACTGTAAGAGGTCAAAACGGGTTAGCGGTGGCAATGCAAGTCCAACAGGGTCATATGCGCGTATGGGCCCAGGCTGGTAGATAAGACGTTATTGCATCGAGTAGGTATAAGCCGTGCATTTTTGGTAGTATCGGGTTTCCACTTTGGGGAGTGATAGAACCCACTGTAGGGCCAACACGGGTATCTACGAGTTAGGGAGCCGATCGAATGGGGGTAGTGGATACACCTAGTGGAGATAGGGGCAGACGACACCTATGAAGGCAGCTAGGGGTACACGAAGCTACCATTATCATTATTGAGTTCTGTAGGCGGGATCAACTTTTAGGGTGTTTGGTGTGGTGCAGTGTAGTAATTATCTTATAGTGATTAGGTGCGCCTTTAACGTTATCTTTGTTCATCTTATTTCCTTTGTCTGCTCTGTCATACCCATTGGTTCACAGTCATTTCCTTATTTTCCAGCTTATGCCTTGTCCTAGTTACTTAATGATTGTATTGTTAAAGTCATTGCACTCGCCAGACTTTATATTTGACCCCTTTGTTTCCACCTATTTTCTTCCTCCCCCCTCCTCCCCCAGGTGCTCAGGATGGGACTAGTACTACTGGAGCTTGATTTGGACCGCTTTATATCTTTGGAAGTTGCTTGGATCGCTGAAGTAAAAGTTCAGCCTATCTTACTTATGGCTATTTTATGTGGGGTTATGTCTTTCATTTTATGTACTCTGATTTAGTCAAGATGGATATTATGTACTTGACTCTAGTCTTTGGTTTTTGATGATGTAATCAAACTTATTTGTTTACCACTGCAATGAATGAATTTTTAAATTTTTAAGTACTATTTTATATATGTCTTGTTGTTAAGTTTTTTTGTTCTATACACACTTAAAATGCTCCATAGAAGTTAATTCATTCCCTTTGTGAGTGACATTAATGGACATGGGGTGTCAAACGTGGTATCAGAGCTGAAGGTTACCAGAACAGATAAGGTATTTTGGAAAGCTATTTTTCAAAAGCATTTTATAAAGAAATACTTTCAAAAGTATGTTTTAAGGAGAATATCTTCAAGAGAAAAGTTTATTTTAAAAACATAACCCCAAGAGCCATATATTCTTCTTTCGAATTCTTCGTTTGAATCTCTTCCTTTTCTTTTCAACATGTCTGGAATTCCTGAGATACCCGAGGGGATACCAATACCAGGATGGTTTAGAAGGTATCTGGAAGCTAGGGCTCATGTCGCAGGCCCAGCAAATGCTCCTCCTCCTCCCCGTGTTGACACTTTCGCAAATATATGCAAGGACTTTCGGGCAATGGGCGGGAAACCTTTTCACGGGTCGGATACGTTTGTTGAAGCTCGAAATTGGCTAAAGGAGGTGGAATAACTTTTTGGAATATTTGAGGTAGAAGATGGAAGAAAGGTCCAGTTAGCTGCCTGGTTAATGAAGGATAAGGCCTCGTTTTGGTGGGAGGTCACTAGTGGAGAGCGTCCAATTGATACATGGCCCAATTTTAGGCGTAGGTTTGAGGCAAAGTTTCTCTCACGGGCTGAAGAGAATCTATACATGGAAAGGTTTTTGGCATTGAGGCAGGGGAATCTATCAGTGAAAGAATACGTTAACAAGTTCAATCAGTTGGAAAGATTTGGCTTGGACTTGGTGAATACACCTGAAAAGAAGGCCCTGAGATTTGTTAAGGGTTTGAACGAGCCGCTACATGGGTTAGCTATGACCCACATCCCTATGAGGGCCACCTTTGAGAGACTAGTTGACATGGCGCTTATGCATGAAGAGGAGAAAGGTGCCAATGTTAATAAGGCACCTAAGAAGAAAGGGGATCAAAAGAAACCGCAACAGTAACAGCAGAACAAGAAGGGTGGTAGAGACAAAAATGGTAAGGGAAAGAAAAGGTGCTTTAAGTTTGGGACACTAGGCCATCTAAGCAAAGAATATAGGAAGAAGAAGAAGACTGGTTGTTTCTACTATGGTGAAGCAGGACATCTAATTAAGGACTGCCCAAAGAAAGGGCAGAGGGCAGGGCCTACCTCTGGAGGGCAGATTCAGGCTCTCATGGCACCAGGGCAGGTCCAGGCTCTCGTGGTCCCACCACTGCAAGAACGAGGTATAGCAATTTCCGTTGAAAGTTTAGTTTATCTTTTCGATCATCCTGTTCGCACACTCTTTGATTCTGGCGCATCGCACTCTTTTATATCCACTTCTTTACTTGAGACACTACACCTAAACACCAGTATAGTAGAGGATCCCTTAGTTGTTTCAAATCCAATTGGGGGATCATCCTATTTGTCGATGATTTGTTTGGATTTGGAAATTCTATACTTAGCGTTGGGTTTATATGTGATGCTTATGTTTTGGGCTTCACGGGCTATGGGTTAATTTTGGGCATGGATTGGCTATCCAGAAATGGAGCCATCCTAGATTATGAAAAGAGAGAGGTTAGGCTTATGACTCGCTTGGGTAACACTCTCGAAATCTCTTGTAATCCCATGAATTCTGTTATGCTAAGTTATCTAGAATCGCTTGACGCGTCTGTTGAGGATTTGCAGTCTGTTAGAGTGGTCCGTGGATACTCGGATGTCTTCGATGAATTCGAGGTTTACCCCCGAGGCGTGAGATAGACTTTCGAATATACTTAGTAGATAATGTAAAGCCAGTTGCATTACCAATGCGCCACATGGCTCCGAGAGAGAGAAGAGAACTCAGTAAGCAAGTGAAAGAATTGCTTGAGAAGGGGTTCATAAGAAGGAGTATTTCGGATTGGGGTGCTCCAGTCGTTTTTGCTACAAAAGATGATGGTTACTTAGATTATGCATGAACTATAGAGAGCTGAATAATATAACAAAGAAGAACAGACACCTGTTACCGAGGATAGACGATTTATTCGATCAGTTGGTGGAGCTTCGGTTTTCTCGCAATTGGATTTAGCTACAGGGTTTCATCAGCTAAGGGTGGCTGAAGATAGCATCAATAAGACTGCCTTTAGAACTCCTGACGGTTTCTTCGAGTGGCTCGTCATGCCTTTTGGTTTGACGAATGCACCCGCATACTTTGTTGACTTAATGAATAGGGTGTTTAGGGAGTTTCTGAACAAGTTTGTGGTAGTCTTTGTAGACGATATTCTGGTTTTCTCTAAAAATGAAGAAGAGCATGCCCTACATCTTAGGGAAGTCTTAGAGACCCTACGAGCGCATCAGCTAAAAGCTAAGTTCTCGAAGGGCCATTTTTGGAGAAAAGAAGTGAGGTTCTTATGACACGTGGTCTTTAAGGAAGCGATAACTGTGGATCCCGCTAAGATAGTGGCAATCCAAGATTGGAAAACGCCTAAGAACGCAACCGAAGTAAGAAGCTTTTTAGGGCTGGCTGGCTATTACAGGAAGTTCATTAAGGACTTCGCGAAGATATCAGCTCCTCTCACTCGATTAACGAAGAAGAATTTGACTTTTATTTGGGACGTTGACTGTGACGATGCTTTCCAACGTCTGAAGAGAGCTTTGACGACAACTCCAGTTCTAGTTTTGCCAGACGGGAGTAAGGCATTCACTGTATATACCGATGCTTACGGGACAGGGCTTGGCGCAATTTTAATGCAAGAGGGAAGGGTGATATGCTATGGTGGAAGACAGTTGAAAACCCACGAGAAAATTTACCCTACCCATGACTTGGAGTTGGCGGCCATAGTTTTTTTGCTTAAGTCGTGGCGTCATTATTTGCTTGGCGAGAAGTTTGAGTTGTATACATAACATAAGTCGTTAAAATACTTATTCTCTCAAAAGGACCTAAACTTGAGGCAACAGAGATGGATGGAGTTTCTGGCATCCTACGATTTTGAGATCGCATATACCCCGGCAAGGGTAACATTATAGCTGACGCCCTAAGTAGAAAGAAGTTAACTTTAAGACCTTTGTTTGTAGAGCGGCAGAGTTTGGAGTATGTATCTTCCTTTGACTTCAGACCCTCTGTCGATTAAGTACTCGGATTGTTGGCATCATTAGAGGTGCAACCTACACTTTTGGGTTGAGTTGGAGAGGCACAGCGAAACGACCCACAATTGGTTGAGATAGTAGGCAAGCTTATAGGAGGGGAGTCCTCAAGACATTTGGATAGATATGTTATAGATGAAAGAGGTTGGCTACGTAGAGATGGAAGACTTTGCATACCACAAGACGAAAGTTTGAAGAAGGCAATTCTTGAAGACTCACATCGCTCTAAGATGACCATACATCCCGGTGGTGATAAGATGTATAGGGATATGAAGCGAGTTTTCTTTTGGACCAAAATGAAGAAGGACGTGGCCGATTTCGTTGCTAGATGCTTAGTGTGCCATCAAGTCAAGGCGGAGCAAAAGAAGCCCGGAGGTTTGCTCCATCCCTTAGAGATTCCGCTTTGGAAATGGGAAAGCGTTTCCATGGATTTTGTAGATGGGTTACCAAGATCGAGGAAGGGTAATACGGGGATTTGGGTAATTGTAGACTGACTTACTAAAAGTTCCCATTTTATTCCCATCAAAAGTAAAAGGACCGCCGCATGGTTAGCATCTATTTACCTTCGAGAGAAAGTTCGTTTGCATGGCATACCCTCCAGCATTGTGAGCGATAGAGATCCTGTTTTCACAAGCGAATTTTGGAAGATCTTATAAGAGGTGGTTGGAACGCAATTATGCTTAAGTACCGCTTATCATCCTCGGACGGACGGCTAGACCGAGAGGGTGAATCGGATTCTAGAAGACCTTTTGAGGCTATGCATTCTAGACTTTGGAGGAACATGGGAAGAACACCTTCCACTAGTAGAGTTCACCTATAATAATAGTTTTAGGCTAGCATTGGCATGGCACCTTGTCGATCACCTACATGTTGGTGGGAATTCGGGGATAAGGTTTTGCTTGGACCCGACATGATTAGGGAAACTTCGGAGAAGATAGACCTGATTCGACTGCAAATGAAGACGGCACAAGACCAACAAAAGTCATATGCTGATAGGAGACGAACCGATCTTGAGTTCGATGTTCGGGACATTATTTTTATTAAGGTGTCACCATTAAGAAAAGTAGTCCGTTTTGGATCGGTAGGGAAGTTGGCACCAAGGTTCGTAGGACCCTTTCCAATTACAGAGAGGATTGGGCAGATGGCGTATAGAGTAAAATTACCAGAGAAGCACAGCGGAGTTCATGACGTGTTTCATGTTTCACATTTGCGTAAGTGTTTACACGATACGACGGAAGTGGTAGAGCCGAGCACGCTCGAAGAAGTGGAAGTAGAGCGCAATGCCACGATCAGACGAGCTCCTACGTGCATTCTCGGATCGGAGGTCAAAAAGCTTCGCAACAAAGAGGTCAAGTTGGTCAAAGTGCAATGGGGAGATGATCAAAGAGACGTGACTTGGAGACGGAAGATAAGATGCGTACGTTGTATCCTTTCCTTTTTGAGGGTATGTTTTAATTTCTCCTTTTTCTACCGCTTTGTTGATACTTGTCCTTTCTTTTAGTATTATCTTTGTGGTGACATCTTCGATCTTTAGTTTGTAAGAACCCTATGGTTGAAACATGTGTTTGAGACATGTTATGTCTGATGGATGCAAATGGATGCAAGTGGTTGCTAGTGGTTGCTCGTGGATGCATATACACACACCTTAGGCACTAGATCGGCTCAATCACCTTCATATTGCATATAAATGTGTGTGCATATTTAATTTAATGGATGTATAATGGTTGTGTCATCATATGGATGCTGCATTTTTGATGAATGGTTGTGCACACATGTAGAAATAATTTGTATCGATAGGATTCTTTCTCATACATAATGGACGCATGGCACTATCATAATTTGCATTAAGGAGGTCAACTGAATCAGTAGACCACCTGATTTTGCATTAGATAAGGAACATATACACACACTTCTTGCATATGTTCATACAACATTAGAAATTTTGTAAGGACAATGGATGCCTGTGTTTGATGGTTGAGTAGATGGACGATTGGATGTTAGGAAATGCATTCTTCTTAACTTGGAGATTTCGGGGGCGAAATCCTTTAAGGATGGGAGAATGTAACAGCCCATAAATTTAAATATTAAAATTAACAAATTAGAGAATACTTAATTTTAAATGTAAGAATCAAGGGAAACGGGTTACGCCATTGTGTTCGTCTCAGAATTCTGGTTGAGATAGAGTCCTAGTTTGCATAAATTGGACTTCGTATGAAGAAGTTATGGCTGTCGGAAGTTTCTAGAAAATTCAAATTTAAATTCAAAAACGAATTCAGACTCAGAACTGGGCAGGGCGGGAAATTTCCTGCCAAAGGCCAGGTCGACCTTAGTGTCGACCTGTCCCCCCCCCCCCCCCCGCGAGAAGATCTGAAAGATGATGATTTTGTGACTCAGTGCTGAGTCATTAGGGCTGAGGTGTCGCCCTATCTTGGCTGGATGGTCTTGATTTGATTCTAGGTTGATCGGATGGCCTAAAATAATCCTAAATTCGATATAAACACATGTAGACTCAAACCCTAAAACCAAATAAAAATTAGAACCATGGCCGTCATGCTATCACCTTGCAACCAAGAGTAGCCGCCACCAACTTGAGGGAAAGTGAACCTAATCAACTTAATTCAACTCAAATTTATAACAACAACAATGAATTTGTCTACTTCAAAGGCTAGCTAAATCAATTTCCGAACTCAGATTCCAGAACTCAAGACCTTCTTTGAGTTGTGAGTTCAATATCTTTAATAAGATAATTAATAAGTTAATTGGGTTGAGTTATAAATTGGGTTATATGGCTACATTTGTGAGACATTGGAAAAATGTGATATTTTGTGAATATATGCTAGTTGTTCGTAATGATAGTTTTGTTGTGGATCCCTTTTCATATGCCAAATCACCTATGTTCAACTTGATTCACGTTTGATATCATTTTATATGCAAGTTTGGGTGTAGATTATATGCTAGTTTCTATATGAATTGTACACCAGTTTACATGTGAATCAAATAAAGTGACTATATGCAAGTTTAGGTAGAAATTAGATTCACCTATATGCAAGCTTACACCTTCAGATTTAGATCCATGATGTACATAGTTTTATGCAAGTTTATGACTATGGCCTAAAACTATATTATATATATGCAAGTTTACACCTTTGGATTTAGATCTATGATGTACATAGTTTTATGCAAGTTTATGACTATGGCCTAAAACTATATTATATATATATATATATATATATATATATATATATATATATATGCAAGTTTACACCTTTGGATTTAAATCTATGATGTACATAGTTTTATGCAAGTTTGTGACTATGGCCTATGCAAGTTTTGGATGAAAACTATATTATATATATGCAAGTTCACACCTTTGGGCCTATGTTTTGATTCAAGACAATAACAGGTTTATGCAAGTTATGTTGTAATCCTTATTTGCAAGATTAGATCCATTTTGTGTGTTATGCAAATTTGCGATGTTTCTTCCCTTTTATGTGTTAGACTAATTGCTAGTCTAATACACATATATGTCATGATTAACGAACGAACAACGTGGGGACGATGGGGGTAATATTGAATATACACATATTGAGAATTGGCATAATGGCCTCGAAAAAGGCATATAACTAAATTAAGACATTAATTGGAAAAATTAGCATTTATGGACGTAATTGAGACAATTATGGACATAAGTATATTTGGAATTTATTTACAAATTTGGAATAGGGATATTAATCCACTTTGGGGTTAAATAAAGATGTGTAATAATAAATCGCCTAAGACACGAGGTTAGACTCGTTTGTGGTGTAAGACTGCCCGGACCCGCCCGGAAAATCCAGCAGCCACAAATGCCAGTCTAAAGTGAGAGGTCGAAGGCATGAATTAAATGCGTAATAGTTGTAAAGACACGAGGTTAGGCTCGTTTGTGGTGTAAGACTGCCCGGACCCGCCCGGCAATTCCAGCTGCCACAAATGCCAGTCTAATGTGGGAGGTCTTTACAAGGTTACGGTGTTAATGAATTAAGAAACACTTAATCAGATAAACATGTGGTGGGACATGAGGGGGTTAAGTGGGTGCCATGGGTGGCAAGTGATATCAAGTGGGTGCCTTGGGTGGCATGTGAAATACGATTAGATGCACTTAACCAAGATTGAAACATGTAAGAAGACATGGATAAGAATGGGGTTAAGTGGGGAAAAACCTTAGAGGGGATCAAGCATAGGTGGAAAGCTTGTGTCATACATGAGGGCCCTTTTCAAACCAGTAACCCATTAAGTATCTTTGTGGGCTCGACCCAAGTCGAGGATGGGACACGCATACTGGATTTGATTGTAAGAGGTCAAAACGGGTTAGCGGTGGCAACGCAAGTCCAACGGGGTCATATGCATGTGTGGGCCCGGGCTGGTAGATAAGACGTTATTGCATCGAGTAGGTATAAGCCATGCATTTTTGGTGGTATCGGGTTGCCACTTTTGGGGAGTGATACACTCCACTGTAGGGCCAGTACGGGTATCTACGAGTTAGGAAGCCGATCGAATGGGGGTAGTGTGTACACATAGTGGAGATAGGGGCAGACGACACCTATGAAGGCAGCTAGGGGTACACGAAACTACCATTATCATTATTGAGTTCTGTAGGCGGGATCAACTTTTAGGGTGTTTGGTGTGGTGCAGTTAGTAATTATCTTATAGTGATTTGGTGCGCCTTTAACGTTATCTTTGTTCATCTTATTTCCTTTGTCTGCTCTGTCATACCCATTGGTTCACAGTCATTTCCATATTTTCCATCTTATGCCTTGTCCTAGTTACTTAATGATTATATTGTTAAAGTTATTGCACTCGCCAGACTTTATGTCTGACCCCTTTGTTTCCACCTCTTTTCTTCCTTTTCCCCCCTAGGTGCTCAGGGTGGGACTAGTACTAGTGGAGCTTGATTTGGACAGCTTTATCTCTTTGGAAGTTGCTTGGATCGCTGAAGTAAAAGTTCAGCCTATCTTACTTATGGCTATTTTATGTGGGGTTATGTCTTCCATTTTATGTACTCTGATTTAATCAAGCTGGATATTTTGTACTTGACTCCAGGCTTTGGTTTTTGATGATGTAATCAAACTTATTTGTTTACCGCTGCAATGAATGAAGTTTTAATTTTTTAAGTACTATTTTATATCTGTCTTGTTGTTAAGTTTTCTGTTCTATACACACTTAAAACGCTTCATAGAAGTTAATGCATTCCCTTTTTGAGTGACATCAATGGACATAGGGTGTCACAGTGAGAGTGGAAGCGAAAATGAGCAAGTTAATGTATGCTTCATGGCACAAGAATCTGAAGTAAGTGAATTATCTTATGAATAATTAATAGATGTTAATGCTGAATTAATATTATAAAAACTCTTAAGAAGAAGCTTAAAGAAACTCATGAAAATCAGAATAAAGCTGAATTTGAAAGAGATGTGTTGAAAGATGAAAAAATTATTCTAGAAGAAGAACTTGAAAAAGTTCAAAACACTCTTACAGATTCAGATAATCAACTTTCTCTTTTGAGTCAAGAAATCGAAACTCAAAAGAGAAAGAATGATGAAATAAATTCTGAAAATCACATGTTGAAATCTAAAGTAAAAGAATTAGAATTAGTAAATAAAAGTATTCAAACTAAGTTAGAAAACATTTATAAAAATGTTTCAAATTTTAATAAGGGAAGAGAGAATTTGTCAAGAATCATAGAGAGCTCTCAACCTCCTTCAAATAAAAATGGTTTAGGATTTAAAAAGGAATCAAAATTTTCTCCAAAGAACAATCCAAAGAAGAAAATTGAGTCAAAAATTAATGATAAACCAAAGTTGGTTAATAAAATTAAAATATGGGTTCCAAAAACCAACAGCAGTTTGATTAGAAACAAGCACATTAAATCTTTTTTGAAAACTATACATAATAATGAGAATTATTTATATAAAAGGGTTACTAAACCCATTTGGGTTTGGCTTCCTAAGACCTAACTCTTAGCACCCTATCAAAAAGTGGGTACCCATGTTCTTATTAATATTTTTTCCAGGTCCCACTCAAAAAGAGAAAATGGATCTTAAACAGCGGATGCTCAAAACACATGACAGGAGACAAAGATATGCTTATAAATATTTCATACTGTTAGACCAAAAATTGGTTCTAACACCCAAATGAGCTATGAATTTAATGAAATAGAATCAAAAAGCAACAAATAACACATGATTTATAGTGGTTCGGCGTTAAAGAGCCTACGTCCACTTTCTATTCTTTTAATTGATGATTCGAATGCAAATACAGCAATGATTCTCACTCAACTTCACAATTACAATGCATAAACTAACTCAAATCTCTCAAAAATAGACTTTAAGAGATGATTTTGATCTGAATATGATTGTAGAATTCGTCTATGATGGAAGTTAGAACTGAGAATTTGCCAAAAGATCCTTTCCAATGACTCTAGATGGTGTATTTATAGGTGAAAAATCTCTTTGAAGTGGCTCCGGTTCGGAATTGCGTGGCACCCATCCCATACGAGTCGGGTTCGGAGGCTTCCAGATGAAGACAGTGCATTGATTTAGTGGGAGATTGTGGGAGAAATAGTAACGCTTGGTCCGAGTCTTCAGGGAGCGTGTGTAGCAATGGTCACAAGCTCAGAGAAAGCGGTTCGTATCGGCTGCCTCCGATCCGATGAGACCACTGGCTATCTTCTTTTGCTGACGTACTTCTCCGCTCCGAACCGACGAGGCCACTCGCTATCCTTTGATATTGCTGACGTATCTCTCCGATCCGATTCGATGTAATTTCTGCGTCCTTGATCTCTACTTACTTCCTGCGCTATCTTCCTCCGATCCGAACCGGCTGGTGGCTTTCTCGCTGTTTGCTCTTTGTGTATCCTAGTTCACAAAGTAGGCTAACATTTTTCCCCCTCGAAGTACGCTCTTATTTAAGATAAAATGTGCTTCGAAGCAGTTTATGTATCATCCTTTGAATTAAAACCATTGAATGATCGCCTCCATTTACTTGTAGTGTTGTGTCGCTTCATAAAGTTGTGGCTTTTGCTGCTTATATATACCCACAAACCATATGAATTACTTTCTTAATCTTCAAACAATTTTTGAGAGCTCCTTTTAATGTCCGGGGATTCTTTCAGGTGAGCCTCTTCTTTACTTTTCCTCGAATTCACCCTATGTGGCAAATCTTTGTATATAGTCCCTTTCGGTTCGGATTCGGATCTGAATGGATTTCCTCCAGTAGCACACTCGGATGGGCCCTCCAGTATCTCTTTACCATGGACTAACAGGCCAGAGTGCCTTCGTGGGCTTCACTCCCGGTCCGAACGGGTCAGAGGAAACTGGGAATACGAGTAGTCACCACAACTTTATAAAAGTATCCCTCCCGTCTTCTTCTTCCTCTTCTTCTTTTATTATTCTCGTCCAACAAAATATACATCAAAACCCTGGAATTTCAAAAACTCTGAAACTCTCTCGTTTTTCTTTAAATTAAACGACTTGGTAGGTTCAAAGTCTCAAATTACTTTGCTGTAATCGTTTTCGATTTAGATTTGTGGTAAATCCGGATGATTCGATCATGGTGCATGTTTAATTCCAACGCCGCCGCCCTCTCTCTCTTCGCCGTCGTCGTTGGTGACTCTGGTCACCACTTCGAGGCGTTTAGAGGAAGAATTTAGGTTTTACAGTATATTTGAGCACGTAAGTGCTTGGACTTAATAGGGATTTGTGAAATGGAGTTGGGTTCGGTATTGGTTAAGTGAGGTGGAAGATGAAGGGGATGAAGGAGAGGAGAGGAACTGGGATCGGTTCGGGTGAAGAAGTGTTGGAATGAAGGATACGGAGAGACGTTTATAAGATCGGATTGGGTCGGAGCAAAATAAAGAACAAAAAAGTTGTTTACAAGGTCAGATCGGGTCGGAGCAAAAGAAAGAACAAAAAAGGGAAAACAAAGCCTACCTGACCGGGTCGGATCGGAATAGAAGACAAGGAGGAAAAGAGACATGATCATTCAAGTCAATCTGAACCGATCCGGTTGCCTACGTCCAAACCAATCCGGTTGTCTACGTCCGAACCGATCCAGTGTTGCTTTCTTGGTGTGAATACCTACTTCAGATCGAAACACAACTTTGTTCTTCAATCCGATCCCACTGCACGTACCCGAACCGAACCGAACCGAAACAGTACATCTCAATGCGCGAAAATTTATCTGACTAACTTAATCAATGCTCGGCATAACCTTCGACTTGATGAACAGTTAGGATTGCGCCTTACGAACATAACAAACATCAAGAACTATTATGAACCATTATTGCTTCTTTGAATCTTCATATCACGCTCTCATGTGTTTATTTTGCATCTTTGTTACACGTAGCACACACTTTAGTTCACATGCACACACGGGGGACACGGGAAACTTTACTCTAATTCTTGCTATTGTTTCTTCAATAGTCTAGCTATCATGGCCGAGAGACGTTCATCTAGGTTAGCAAAGAAGATGGAAGATGCAGAAACTTCTGAGAAAGTTACCATTGATGACATATCTTCTTCTTCAAACCCTGAATGGGACGATGAGGGCCCAGATTATGAAGTAGGAGCGCATAACAACGAAATGCCTTCCGATAGCGAAGTTTCTCTGGGCTATGAGGAGGAAGGAGGGATTGGAGATAATCGAGCTCCTGACGAGTTTGGGTCAGCCATTATATTGGAGTCACCCAAGGACTCTGTTGAATCAACGATCGACGATGATAGACTTGTTCGCATATGTTTAAAGCACGGGATACTAAAAAGGGATACCCTAGTGCCATCGAAAAATAACCGTCCTCAGAATCCCTCAGAAGGATTTATGGCAATTACCCGATTGATGTGTATGGTTGGGGCTATTCCACCATTTCCGGCTTTTGTTGTCGATTTTCTAAGACAGATGCGGATTGCCCCCATGGAGTTACATCCCAACTCTTATGCTTACTTATATACCTTATATATAGCATACAGAGAGATTTTAGGTACAGAGCTCACTTTCGACGACGTCCGCTTTTTTTATAACTTCAAGCATCGGACTCAAGAGACTCCTTCCTTTTCCTATTTCGAATTAGTCCCAAAAAGGAAAATTATTTCAGCTCCATTTAGCAGCAAGGCTGGCGATTCTAAGCTAGAATGGTTTTATATCAGGCAACAATCGGGGTGCACCAGGAGATGGACAAAATCAAGTATGGCATCAATTTTCTAGATCCCAATTTTGATATGTCAACACATTAACCTGCTTTCTTATTTGTTTACAGTTGATAACCCAAAACAAATATCAGGTCAGGTGTACTTTGATCGGATGCATCGGCTCCTCAATGGCGATCAAAAATTTCTAACCATTGATGAAGTCCTTAAGGATGAGTACCTTCATCATCACGGGTTATTATCCATTACCCATAGCATAGGTCATGGGTCGGGTCCATATGTATACATCCCCCCAGTGGATATAATTCCTCGACCGGGCGAGGGCTTGAAAAGTCCAACCACACCTCTTTGGACTTCACCTTCTCCATCTTCAACTCAAGATGATGAATTGGCCAACATAGCCGAAAAGCACAGAGAAGGGTACACAGTCCCTGATGATGCTATCTCTCCTGAGAAGTCAATGTCTCCTAAAGAACTGCCAATAGACGCTTCTCGAGGAGATGTCCCCACTACTGATGATTCCACATTTCAGGGTTTAGGAGATCTCCCCCTACCTGAAACCATCTACACTACAGAGGATTTTGGCACAAATCCTTTAGTTTTCACTTCTTCTGAGGAGACTACTCCCGTTAGGCCAAAGAGCCTACTCTTGCTAGCCTAGCTTCGGACTCGGGTTTGTCGGGGGGAACACGACTTAGGATGCACTTAACACAATGGCACCACACTTTACAGCACTTACTTCTCATGAGAATACTGATTCTGAATTCCACTTACATTGTTGCGTAGGTACAATGTCTCGCCCTTACTATGACATCAGGAAAATACGTCGTAGCATGACTAGACCCCCTTCCGATGTCGAGCTTGATGGCCGTGAATGCTGGGGTAGAGAGGACAGAAGGCCTCATGATTCTTATCAGTCGCACACCTCGCGCTCTCGCTCCTCCGTCCGATCGGATCCAGACCGATATAGAGGCTATCAGAGTTGACGAGGAGAAGACACATCGCAGCCTAAAGACCGAACTTCTCCTCAAGATAAACACAATCGGGAAAGGAGCCCGCCGAAAGATACCGACTCACGAGGCAAACATAAGGCCTCTGATAAGCGGCCTAGAAAGGGTGATGCAACTATCGTGCCTGCTAAACATAAGGATACTGAGCTAACATACTGCGAACCTCCACCACTGGATGCTGAATCTAAAGTTAAGCGGGCATATCTGGAGAAGCAGCTCCCCGACCACTATTTTGAAAATTTGACTTTCTTACCTGCTCTCGAGCCTATTTCCTCCAAGTGGGCAGATGAGGCCAAAGCGAAGATCGACCCAGTCGAGAAACAATATTCGGAGATGTTCAAGTATTCTCGTAATCTTTCCAGAATCATTCGAACTTTAACTACAGATGTTAATTCGATGAAAAAGACTGCAGACCCCGACGCAAAAGCCTTGAAAAATTTGGAGAAGGACCTTGAGGACACACAGGCCCAACTTGTCATCGCTTAACGAGATGCTACCAAATTTAAACAACAATTTGAAGAGTTATAGAAGCGTTATCATGACTTGCTCGAATCTCATAGTCAAGAGCGCTTGGAGTTGAAAAAACAGGCAGAAGATGCTAAGTCGGATAACGCCAAAATGCAACTAGCTTACAATACTCATGAGCGATAAAAAGCCAAGTTAGCGAGAAAGAATGCTGAATTGGAGAAGTGAAACGCTGACTTGGAATCCAAGTTGATGGAGGCCGAGAATAGGGTTGCCCTAGTGGAGGGGAATGTGGAAAATGTTATTAAGTCCGCCGAAGAGACCCATAAACAGCTTTCAGAGGCTCAGGGAGAAGTGCACGGTTTTGGCGAACTACTAATTGAATTCTTCGCGCATATAATTCGTCGCCGAAACATCTCTTGGATTGAAGATTATCCAACTACCTTGGTTCACGTATGGAGTCAAATTGTCAAATGGGAGAAAGCGGAACTCAAGGTAGACTCCGTCGACGAAGATAAGCTTATGGAAAAATATCTAAGAGATGATGAGCCGACACGTTTAGCCGAGGGGCGTAACCTCATCGCCGCTGCTATGGAGGAGGAGAAGCGGATGGCCAAACAAAAGAATATCCCCGAGGCTGGTTCTTCTTCTGCTACCGCTGAAACTTCTGAAGTTGAGGGATATGACCCCGAAAACTCGGGGATCCCTCAGGCATCTCTTTTATCCCCTATACCCGAGTCAGCGTCAGAGACGGCATTCACTCCAGCTGAGAAATCATCGGAAGGTATTTCTACCTTTTCACCTCAATTCATCAAGGTCGTCTCCACATTTCACCACATAATTGGGCAATCGATAGAGGATCCTTTATTTTCTCCTGAGTTGATAACTGTTGCTTCTCATTCTGTAGGTGTTGAACCGACCAAGAAGACTAGTGTGCTTCGGGGAATCACCACCGGAGCAAAATCCGTGGAAAAGGCTCAAGGAGAAAAGGATAAGGCTGCTACTGTAGAATTAGGAAGGGGAGCTGAACTGTCTAAGGACGACGCTTCTCATGATGACGAGTTGATTGATGCCTTAAAGGATGACGGTGGCAATGAAGGGCATGAAGAGGATCATGATGTGGCTGTAATTGGGGATTCAAAAAGCGCCGATGACATTACTTTGGCCGACATGAAAGCCGAGCAAGACAAACGTATGCAGCGAAGACCTGGACCCTGAAAGCCTTAAGCCTCTTGCAGTGGTGGATCCTGGATCAAGGTTAGTTGTTAAGCTTTCAACTAGGTCAATTACAGAAGAGCTTGCTAAAAAGTCTTCTCTTGATTCCAGTGTTCTGACTCCTGGGAAAAAATCAACCGATTCTAGCATTTCGGTCGCAGGGAAGAAAAAGCCAAAGCGCATTTTGACTGATGCTGAAAAAGAGGCTAAGGATGCTCAGAATGCTGCCAAAAAGTCCAAGTCCACTCCAAAGCCCAAGGGATGAAGTGCTTTGTTTTATTTTGATACTCAGTTGGTCCGACATTGTTGCAGCGAGTGCGACCCTCACATCTTTTTTTGTTTGTTTTCCTTGTACAAACTCACATGTTTGTAAATAAAAATAGTTTATTTCTTGCAATGCCTGATAGTCGTTAGTTCAGCACTTAAGTGAAAATACACAAGTATGTCAAATTAAAGTTATATAATGAAGTCATTGTTGAGGGAAATATGTATGCACATATATGCCACTAGTCAATCTTGCGTAACTGAACAAGAATTACTCAAGATTAACTAAATCAAAAATCCAATTGCCCCCGATTCTCGGACGGGGCCATATTCCTTTTTCGTTGATGCCTATTCTTTCTAGCATCTTTATACTCTCCTGTCTCATAACTAGGTTAGAGTTTCATTGAGGCGGTCTCTCATCTGGGTGCACCTTCACGCCTTAGAGGACGTCATCTTCCCGTCCTTTATACTCTCTCTCGATTATCGAGAGTTAGAGTTAAGAATGTCGTCTTCCCATTCTTTTGTGTTTTATCGTACAGACAGTCATTTTATTTGCTCCTGCACATAGGTCATCTCCAACTTTCCAAATTTAATTTAACATTTCGTGTTTCACAGTCATGATAGAATAATTGTTGAAGATATAAATAATGCAGGAAAGTAAATGACACATGATATTTTTATAGTGGTTCGGCTAAGTCGTAGCCTACATCCACTTCATAATCCTTTGTTCACATAAACAGACTTTTCAAGGCAAGTCGTGCCTTTTTACATAGCTTATAAAAACAAAAGGGATGACATCTCATATTTAGCTCAGGTACCGTCGTAAGGGCTGAGCGTTCCAGGCTTTGGGAATCTCTTCACCGTCCACGGTCGTTAGCTTGAATGCTCCTGTATCAAGCTTCCGTTGGATTGTGTATGGCCCTTCCCATTTTGGACCCAATTGGGTCGACGGCGGGAAGACTCGTTTCAGTACTAGGTTTCCTGGTTCAATGGACTTGAAGCGAACTTTCCAGTCATAATAACGTGCTACTTGATGTCGATGTCCCGAAGCACGCAAGTCGGCTTCATCCTTTTTTTCTTCAATCATATCAAGAGATTCTAGGAGGAGTGCTTTATTTGTCATCGGATCGTAATATGCAACTCGATGAGAAGGGACTTCTAATTCTACCGGGATCACTGCTTCTGACACAAAGGAAAGTGAATAGGGAGTATGGCCGGTAGGTGTCTTAAAGGTTGTCCTATACCCCCATAAAGCTAATGGTAACTCGTCTACCCATCTAGCTTTGGCCCGCTCCAACCGCTTCTTTAGAATTGATTTAATGACCTTGTTTACGGCTTCGACCTGGCCATTTGACTGCGATTGAGCTACTGCAGTGTATCGTTTATCAATCTTGTATTTCTGGCAAAAGTTTCTGAACTCGATGTTATCAAATTGCGTCCCATTATCAGTTATGATGGTCATCGGTATCCCAAATCGACAAATGATGTTTCTGACCACAAAACTGATCACCTTCCTCGCCGTGATGGTTGTTAGAGGTTTAGCTTCCACCCATTTTGTGACGTAGTCCACGGCAACGATCGCATACTTAACTCCTCCTCTGGCAATAGGTAGCACTCCAATAATGTCAATTCCCTACATGGCAAACGACCACGGACTTACCATTGACTTGTGCTGAGTCGGAGGTGCTCTGGGAATTTTGGCATATCTTTGACATCTATCGCAGCGTCGTGAATAATCAGCCGCGTCTTTATTCACGGTAGGCCAGAAATATCCGTACCGTAATACCTTCTTTGCTAGGGTTTGGCCCCTAGTGTGATCTCCACACTCACCTTCATGCACTTCTTGCGGTACACGTTTAATGTCGTCGTGTGCGATACACCGTAATAGGGGCATTGAAAACCCCTGACGATAAAGAACGTCGTCCTGCAAAACATATCTTGCGGCCTTGCGTCTTACAGCTCGTCTTTTGCTTTTTTCAATGGGAGGGTTCCATTCTTGAGAAAATTCTTAATTGATGTCATCCAGGATTCTCTTTCTGGTTCAACTTCCAAGGCTAGCTCTGCTTCCATTAGGTCGAAACTTGGTGAATCCAATACCTCTATCGGAACCATTTCGGTTTCTTTAGGATTATCAGAACTTGCTAGCTTCGCCAGTCGATCTGCTTTTTGATTTTCCGCTCTTGGGATGTGTGTTATGCTATAGTGCTCCAAACTTTCCAATAGCTCCTTTACCTTTTTGAGATAGGTAATGGGTCGAGGTCCTTTAGCAACAAATTCTTCCCGAACTTGACTTACAACTATCTTGGAATCGCAGTATATATATCTAGTGTCTTCACTCCCAAATCTTTCATGAGTTTCAGCCCGGTAATCAGGGTTTCATACTCGGAATCGTTGTTAGTAGCAGCGAACTCCAACCGTAATGTATAGCAGATAGATCGTCCTTCAGGAGTTATCAAAACAACTCCGGTGCCGGACTTTCTATCATTCTTGGCTCCGTCCGTATATAATTTCCACGGACTGAGCTCTAACTCCCGATCCAAAGCAACTACCTTATCACCCACCGTTTCCTCTTCAGGAATTGTAAATTCGGCTATGAAGTCAGCCAAGGCCTGCCCCCTTACTGATCTTCATGGTTGAAAGTTCAAATCAAACTGGCTCAGCTCAATATTCCATTTAAGTAATCGCCCCGATGCTTCGGGTTTCTGCAACACTTGTCTCAAAGGTTGATCGGTATATACAACTATCAGGTGTGCCTGAAAATAATGGCGAAGTTTGCGGGAAGCAATCAGGAGGCTATAAGCAAGCTTCTCTATCTTCGGATAGTTACGTTCTGCATCAACAAGTTTTTTTTCTCACGTAATTCACAGGTTTCTGGATATTATCCTCTTCACGTACTAGTGCGGCACTGACGGCGTGAGATGATACCGCCAAATAGACGAACAAATCCTCATGTTGCACAGGCTTTGATAATATGGGAGGATTTTCTAAGAAGTATAAAAGATTCTGGAACCCCTCCACATAGTCGGGAGTCCACTCAAAATTTCTCTTTCCCCGTTTTATGAGATAGAAGAAAGGTACACACTTGTCTGTTGCTTTGGAGATGAATCTGCCCAGTGCTGCAACCTTCCCAGCTAAGCTTTGAACATCCCTAATCTTCCGTGGCTCCACTATAATCCGGATTGCTGCTATTTGGTCCGGGTTGATTTCAATTCCTCTGGAACTCACGATAAAGACAAGGAGCTTGCCTGATGCCACTCCGAAAGAACACTTCAAGGGATTCAACTTCATCCCATACCTTCGTAGTATGCTGAACATCTCTGCTAAGTCCTTCGTATGATCGGGAGATTGCTTGGATTTCACGATCATATCATCTACGTAAACTTCCATGGTTTTCCCGATTTGATTGTAAAACATGCGGTTGACTAGGCGCTGATATGTAGCTCTCGCATTTTTCAACCCAAATGGCATTACCATGTAACAATACAACCCCAAGTCTGTGATAAAGCTCGTATGCTCCTGATCTGGTATGTGCATGGGAATTTGATTGTACCCGGAATAGGCGTCCATAAAGGATAAGAGTTCATGCCCGGCCGTCGAATCAACTAGTTGATCAATTCTGGGAAGAGGAAAGCTATCCTTCGGGCAAGCCTTGTTCAAATCAGAAAAGTCGATGCACGTTCTCCACTTTTCGTTTGACTTTTTGACCAGGACAGGATTCGATATCCAGTCAGGATATTTCGAATCCTTAATGAATCCATTACCTTTTTAATTTCTCTACTTCTTCTTTCAAAGCTGCTGACGCTCTGGGCCCAACATCCGTCTCTTCTGCTTGACTGGTGGGTGCTTTGGATTAATACGCAAAGAGTGGCTCATGATGGTAGGCGAAATCCCACACATGTTAGCGTGAGTCCAGGCAAACACATCCATATTTGCCTTTAAGAAATAACCCAATTCCCTCGCTCTAACTGGATCCAGTTGCAAGCCGATCTTTAGTACTTTTGTCGGATCTGTTTCATCAATAGGTATATCGATTGTTATTTCGTTGGGAGTTGCCTTCCTGTCCCTGGGTTCACTATCCTCCCTGGGATCTATATCCTCGAGTACATCTGAGGGCGACTCTCTTGGGGCAGGACCCCTTAATTGCTATGCTAAGGCCTCCTTTGGAGGGGCGGAATCATCCTTAGCATCTATATTCAACCCCTTCATTAACATCTTTAACTCTGCCACGTAACAAGCTCGTCCCGTAGCTTGGTCGCCCCTCATCACCCCAACTCCTGAGTAAGTCGGGAATTTAAGCAGAAAGCACCAGGGCGCAATACATGCCCAAAATTCGGCAAGGGGCGGTCGGCCTAGGAAGGCAATGTAAGGTGACTCCAAATCCAAAACTACAAACGGCAGGATCCTTACTCTCTGGCGATCTCCCTGCCCTAGTGTGACTGGTTATTTCACAAAACCCATCGGAGCTGTAGATACTCCATTAAAGCCACGTATCCATCCTTTACATGGCTTTAAGTCTTTTGCTTCGAGCCTCATTTGTTCGAAAGCTTTCTTGAAGAGGATATTGACCGATCTTCCGTTATCCACTAACACCTTATGGACTAAAGCGGGGCCAATTGTCGTGGTAATCACTAGTGGATCGTTGGTTGAAGATTGAACTCCAGAATAATCTCTATTGCGGAACACGACATCATCTAACATCGTTTTTTGTTGCTTTATTGGGGTGACGTCTTCAAGGCTACTGCATTCTCCTACTTCAAAATGCTTGGCGGCGTTGATGTACTAGTCCATTGCTTTAAAACCGCAACCGACTAGGTGAGGTCCACCTATAATAGTTTTAATGACGATCCTCTTGCCTTTTTGCTGGGCTGTGGGTTTGGAGGTAGACAGGTTTTGGTCCGGGGCTTGTCCCCCTTGCCCCCTGTCCCTTGGGGCGACCTTGTACTCGTCTAGTTTTCCTTCTCGCAACAACTTTTCAACGATATCCCTCAAATGACGGCATTCATTGGTGGAATGACCGTGGGTACCATGAAACAAGCAAAACTTTCCTGTTGCAATCTCTTTCTCAGTAGAATCTCTGGGTGGTGGTTTTTTGTACTGCAGTATGCTATATGTATCTAAATAAATTTTCTCCAACGTATCATTTAACAACGTGTAATTTTCAAAAGTCTGGAATCTGGGTCTTTTATTAGAACTATTCCCTCGGTTCCTATTCCTTCTATGGCCGTTCCCATTTCTGTTGCTATTACCACCACTCTGGTTGCCAACATTTACTACCACCTTCCCTGAACTATCACCAGATTGTTTCACAGCGACATTACTCTGGACACATTCCTTCGAGGCCCCTTCGGACTTTCTCTTTCGATTTGCCTTAGCTTCTTCTCGCCTTAAGCGGATATTAGCCTTTTCATAGAACAATTCTCTGGTAGGAGGTGGTTTTCCAGCCAAGTAATCCCCAAACTCTGTGTCGGGATCTACCCCTTCTATTAAGGCCATCAGGATAGTGGGCTCACGGGGATCAGTAACTTCGGTGACGGCCAGTTTGAAGTGATCTAAATATGACTCCAAAGATTCTCCTGGGGCCTGTTTAATCCGCTACAATTCTATGATGGTCTTGGACTTTTGGGCATGGAGTCGAAATTGATTCATGAAGCGCTCAATTAATTCTGTGAAATTTGATACCGACCGAGGAGGGAGTCAGGTGAACCACATTAAGGCTACGTCTTCAAGATAGATTGGAAAAGCTTTGCATTTTACGACATCTGGAGCTGCCGCTGCATTCATGAACCATGCATATCTCATCAGGTGCTTCCCTGGGTCCATTCTTCCTGAATATCGATCCATCTAAGGCAAGTTAAATCGCCGAGGGAACTGGAAATTCAGTATGTCATCTTTGAAAGTGGTATGATTTCGCTCAATGCCCCAATCTTCATTAGTATACCGCCGACTTTCAGACATAATCTGGCGCACCATTGCCCATACATCAGCGTTGGTTAATGTCTGCACAGGCTCTCTAGATCTGATGTTCGGATTACCCCTGGGTTCCTGATCAGGGGATGACCTTCTGTTTCTGGCGGCCGCCGCCCTATATTGCTCTTTGTGCTCCCGGACGATCTATGGAGGTAGAGGTTGGAGGAGCTGTTGCTGTGTGGGGTTAGTAATATTAGGATCCCTGGGTAAGACGTGGGATCCACGCATAGGTAGCAACATAGGATGTTGCAGACTCGGGTCATCATGGCCCAATACACGAGCAGCATCTTCTCGGGATCATAAAGATCCAAAAGTCAATTGATCGAGGTTCTGAGGTCGTTCAAGCGGCCTTCTCTCGCGAGGACGTTCCTCCTCCGAAGAAGACGAATCATTTGTAGCAATGCGGCGTGCTAGGGAAGGAGTCCTCTGCCTTCAGAGCTCCTGTAGTTCTCTACCCATAGTGATCATGTTTTCCTTCATGCGAAGGTTGTCACGCCTTTGGGCTTCCAATGCTTCTTTAGCGCTCTGAAGCATGTCAAGAAAACGTGAAAAGTCTCCCTGAGTAATGGGTGCAGATGGATCAGGCTGAACATTGGTCATTGTGGCTGGAATCGGAGCGTTGGAGGGAGCTCGAGTAGAAATTCCAGCTTCATTCTGGTTCAGATCGGATCGATTCACAGCAGCTTGATCAGGGAGGTTCGGATGGAGAGAGTGAGCGCCCTCGACCTCATCAGATCGTATTGGATCGGTGCCTTCCACCCGGTTCGGATCAGCACCTCCGATCCGGTTCGGATCCTCCTAGTCGGAACGATTTGCTCAAGAGCTTTGAGCGCGCAACCTTGTTATCACGATGGCTTGCTGATCTTCTCTAGTATCATTTCCCCCAGCGCCTTGCACTTCTTTCCTTTTGGTCTTAACCATGTTACTTGATTCTTCAACGGTTAGTCAACAAGTACTGAAAGATGTCAGAGAGAAGGGATTAACTTCTTTGAACTTGAAAGTCCAAATAGTAGAATGATAATCCCGAAAAGGCTGAGAATTCGAAAGTTTCTCAGTGAAAGCACCAAATGTTAGACCAAAAATTGGTTCTAACACCCAAATGAGCTATGAATTTAATGAAATAGAATCAAAAAGCAACAAAGAACACACGATTTATATTGGTTCGGCGTTAAAGAGCCTACGTCCACTTTCTATTCTTTTAATTGATGACTCGAATGCAAATACAGCAATGATTCTCACTCAACTTCACAATTACAATGCATAAACTCACTCAAATCTCTCAAAAATAGACTTTAAGAGATGATTTTGATCTGAATATGATTGTAGAATTCGGCTATGAAGGAAGTTAGAACTGAGAATTTGCCAAAATATCCTTTCCAATGCCTCTAGATGGTGTATTTATAGGTGAAAAATCTCTTCAAAGTGGCTCCGGTTTGGAATTGCGTGGCACCCATCCCATACGAGTCAGGTTCGGAGGCTTCCAGATGATGATAGCGCATTGATTTAGTGGGAGATCGTGGGAGAAATAGTCATGCTTGGTCCGAGTCTTCAGGGAGCATGTGTAGCAACGGTCACAGGATCAGAGAAAGCGGTTCGGATCGGCTGCCTCCGATCCGATCCGATGAGACCACTGGCTATCTTCTGTTGCTGACGTACTTCTCCGCTTCGAACCGACGAGGCCACTCGCTATCCTTTGATATTGCTGACGTATCTCTCTGATCCGATCCGATGTAATTTCTGCGTCCTTTATCTCTACTTACTTCCTACGCTATCTTCCTCCAATCCGAACCAGCTGGTGGCTTTCTCGTTGTTTTCTCTTTGTGTAGCCTAGTTCACAAAGTAGGCTAACACATACTTTGATGGTGGCTCAGTTACCTTCGGAGACACTCAAAAGGCTATATCATTGGCAAAGGAGATGTGCATAATTATGGTATATCAAATCTACCTCTTATTACTAATGTTTCCTTAGTTAAAAATTTAAAACATAATTTACTTAGTATTAGTCAATTATGTGACAAAGGTTTTAAAATAAATTTTTCGAAAAATAATTGTAGTATTTTTGACAACAAACAAAATATGATTTTTGAAGGAAAAAGAGATAGAAATATTTATGTTTTAAATATGAAAGAAAATAACAATAAAGAAATGTGCTTAGTTGCCAATAACAATGATTCTTGGTTATGGCACAAACGTTTTTGTCACATAAATTTTAGAACTATACAAAAACTTTCAAAACATGAATTAGTGAAAGGTTTACCAAAAGTAAATTTTAAAATAAAAAATATATGTAAAGATTGTCAAATTGGTAAACTAACCAAATCATCTTTCAAATCAAAAAAGATTATTTCAACCTTACAACCATTAGAATTACTACATATGGACTTGTTTGGTCCCACTCAAATTCAATCCATAAATCTCAACCGTTATGTTTTTGTAATAATTGATGACTTCTAAAGATATACATGGACTATATTTATGAAAAATAAAAGTAATACTTTTGAACACTTTAAAAAATTTATCAAAAGAATTCAAAAGTCTAAAGATCTAAAAGTCAAAAATATTCGTAGTGATCATGGTGGCGAATTCGAGAATGAATATTTTGAACATTTTTGTAAAAATAAAGGAATAAATCATAATTTCTCTTTTCCTAGAACTCCGCAACAAAACGGAGTTGTAGAAAGAAAGAATAGAACGTTACAAGAATGTGCTAGAACTTTACTTAATACAAGTAATTTACCGAAAAAATTTTGGGCAGAAGCAGTAGCAACTACTTGTTACGTATTAAATCGAATATCTATTCGTCCTTTAACTAAAAATACTCCTTACGATCTTTTTAATGGTAGAAAACCAAACATTTCGTACTTTAGAATTTTTGGTTCTAAATGTTTTATTCTTAACACTAAAGATCATCTTGGAAAATTTGATGCAAAAGCCGATCATGGAATTTTTGTTGGATATTCAGAACGTAGTAAAGCATATCGTATCTTCAACAAACGAACTAATACTATAGAAGAATCCTTACATGTATCTTTTGATGAAAATTTTGACAAAAATATAAAGAATAAATACGATGATGAAATTATTGAAAACACTAGTCTTGAAAATACGAATACTAATCGCATAGAAACCATCAGATCACCTCCCAGAATACTAAGAGATCAACTTACTCAAAACATTATTGGAGAAATTGATTCACATGTTCGAACAAGAAGTCAATTAAATCAAATGGATCATGTAACATTTCTTTCAGCTATTGAACCAAAGAATCCGATGGAAGCTGCTACAGATGACTACTGGATTATCGCAATGCAAGAAGAATTATATCAATTTGAACGTAATGATGTCTGGGAGTTAGTGCCTCGACCAAACGATCAATCAGTTATTGGTACAAAATGGGCATATAAAAACAAGGCAGATGAACTTGGAAATATAACAAGAAATAAAGCCAGATTAGTTGCTCAAGGGTACAATCAAGAAGAAGGTATTGATTATGAAGAAATTTTCGCACCCGTAGCAAGACTAGAAGCTATACGTATTTTATTAGCATACGCAAGTTCTTATAATTTCAAACTTTATCAAATGGATGTAAAAAGTGCTTTCTTAAATGGATTTATTAAAGAAAATGTTTATGTAAAACAACCTCCACTATTTAAACATGAAAAATATCCTGATCATGTCTATAAACTTAAAAAGGCGTTATATGGTTTAAAACAAGCACCTTGTGCTTGGTATGAACAACTTAAAAGCTATTTGATAAATTCGGGTTTTCAAATAGGAAAAGCAGATCAAACTTTATTCATTAAAAATACAAATAAAGATATTTTAATTATACAAATTTGTGTAGATGATATCATTTTTGGATCAACTAATGAAAACTTATGTAAAGAATTTTCTACTATAATGACAAAAGAATTTGAAATGTCTCATATGGAGGAACTATCATACTTTCTTGGACTAAAAATTAAACAAATTTCAAATGGTATTTTTATTTACCAAGAAAAATATTGTAATAATTTAATTAAATGATTTGGTTTAGATAATACTTCAAGTAAGCCAACACATGAGTACTTCAGTTCATCTTGAAAAAGATGAAAATGGAAAAAGCGTTGATCAAAAATTATATAGAAGTATAATTGGTTCTTTATTGTATTTAACTGCGAGTCATCCTGATATTATGATGAGTGTATGTTTATGTGCACGATTTCAATCGGATCCTAAAGAATCACATTATAGAGCAGTAAAAAGAATTTTAAATTATCTCAATAATACAAAAGATTTTGGTCTATTTTATCCAAAAGGATGTCCATTTGAATTAGTATCTTACAGCGATGTTGATCTTGGTGGATCCCGGACGGATAGAAAAAGTACAAGTAGTACATGCCATTTCATTGGAAAATCACTTGTATCTTGGTTCAGTAAGAAGCAAAATTGTGTATCTCTTTCTACATGTGAAACAGAATACATATTTGCTGCTTTAGCATGTGCACAAGTAATATACATGCAACAAACACTCAGAGATTTTGGAGTAAACTTAACTAAGTCTACAATATATTGTGACAATACAAGTACAATAAATTTGTCTAAAAATCCAGTAAATCAATCTAGAACTAAACATATAGATATACGACATCATTTCTTAAGAGATAATATAGAAAAAGACATAATCAATTTAGAATACGTATCAACTGAGAACTAGATTGCTAATATTTTCACCAATCCCCTTTTGGAAAATACTTTTATAAAGCTAAGTCGTGAACTAGGAATAATATCTGTTAAAGACTTATAATTTTTCATCATAACAAACTTGTTGTTCTATAATTAATCTAATACCTAAGTTTAGATAGCTTCCTAAAAATGCTCTCTTCAAAACAAAATTCTTCGGTTATAAATATAACGACCTCGCATTCTTTACATAATCACTTCTATATATTTCTACATCTCTTAAACAATAGTCTTCATAACTTTAAAAATCCAATAAATGTCTTCAAGTTCAAATTCTTCTATCAACATCACCTTCACAACCGAAAAATCATCTGATTCTCCTAAACTACCTACACCAACTCCAACGAATGAACCACATTATCGCTGGGGAAATTATCATACAGGATATACTCCTGATTCTAAGAAGGCAAAAAGAGCTTTATTTTCATCTCCAGACACGAAGAGGAAAATAGACGACATTCATCACTATCAAAGTGAACAAATAGCGCTTCAAAAAGAATTATATTTCGAACAAAAAGTGACAGCATCTGTAATGACCCGCATTTGCAGAGGTATAAAAATTAATTTATTTAATTACTTAAAAGGTGAATTAAAGTATTTAATGGTCGTGGAATTAAACAATGGTGAATATTTGATTTAAATATTAAATTAAATAATATATTTAATTATGAAATAATCAGAATTAGTGGAAT
Source organism: Allium sativum (assembly GCA_030737875.1). Taxonomy (NCBI): domain Eukaryota; kingdom Viridiplantae; phylum Streptophyta; class Magnoliopsida; order Asparagales; family Amaryllidaceae; genus Allium; species Allium sativum. Next base: position 161,043,216 of record CM060912.1, read on the forward strand.
TCACAATATTGTGTAAACTGGACAATTCAAAGTATATAATTCAGTTAGAGTTGAATTATAATAACGAATATATTATTTGAACGAAGATTTGAACGTATAATTATATTATAATTAAAATCGAGCTCGAAATGGCGCTGCAGTTCGCTATTTGGCGATTCGAACTTCAACTGAATATACAGGGCTCGTTTTAAATCGGATTTCTGTGAAATAAGAAACGCGTAGAGCTGGTAGAGTATATCTTTCTAGTGGAAGAGAAAAATCTGGATTTCGTCGTGTAGATTTTGAGATATGTCCAAATCAAATTTTGGAATAGTCGCTATAGAATCGTTTATCCACCGTATCGGTTTATTCGGTATAACTAGAGATCGGGTTTGAATTTAGACAAGGTCCTTTTGGAAAATAGCGATAATTTAATTTTTAGAATTTTACTGTAATTTTTAGGAATTATTGCTCGGTGTTTTTCATCGATATTTTCTAAAGGATTTTCGCAAACGGTGTCGGAATTCGACGAAACTTGTCCCAGTGGATCCGGAATATTTTTCTATGCTAGGATTGACTTAGTTTGTCAAAAACAGAATTCGTACGGATTGGTTTCAAGACGAAACTTCACGAGTAAGGTAATTTATTAAATAAATAAGAAAATGGACCTAAATTCACCCTTATAAATAACCCTCTATCCTCGCTTATAACCTAAACCGCTTACTTGGAAACAGGCCGCGGTTTTATATCCTTAGCAAAATAAAATCCTAGAAATCAAACCAAAATTTCTACAAATCATAACTCAAACATCTTTGTGTTCGAGTTGGGAAGCTCTTCATTTTAGCGTATGAAACATGGGTTTCGATCTGATATGTGGGGGTTCACGGTTGTATCAGCGTGAGTCTAGGGTTAACGGGTTTGGAGGTTTCAGGCTCTAATCCAAGAAATGGTGGTGATAAGTGGGTTCAGGAAGTGATTTGGCTTCGGGTGTGGTTTCATGGTGCTATTCGGTGATGGAAGGCGTCGCTACCTCTGTAGAGGAGCCGTCGACGTATACTGAATGGGGGCCGCGAGTTAAACCAGAGGGTAGCTGGGTGGAGGAGACTGAGGTGAGAAGAACGATGGTGGCCCCGGTTTGAAGTTCGGTGAAGTGGTTGAGGAGGAAGGGGAGATCAAAGTTTTGAAATTGGCTGTGGAGGAGGAGCAGCTCGCGTTCAAATTGATTTTGAGGAAGAAGGGTTGGGTATCGGGTCCGGTTAAGTTAAAAGGAGATTGGGCCGTTGCGATTTTATTGGGTAAATCCCACTAAACTTTTATTTAGTTTAAATTAATTTTTAAATTAGTATGTCAACTTGTAAACGAAATAACTCGTTCATACAGTGTCAGTTTTTCGAACGGTCAGATCCGTTGGGACCGTATGGACGAGAGCTTCACAATGAAACTAACTGAAAGTGGATTGGGGCTCGTATGAATTTATGGAGAAATAAATTGTTTGATGCAAATCAAATAACAGTTTATCGTTCTTTAACGATGAACTGCCAAAGTGAGTAAAACTCACCAACTCTGAACAGTTATATTTTTATAATGTATTTTTAGAACTGTTAATCATCTGTTGATTTCTGTGTGTTGGTTGATTGATTGAACTGCTAGTCAGTTAGTGGAAATTATATATATATATATATATATATATATATATATATATATATATATATATATAAACCGCTAAATATTATATATTGTTGCTGTTATCAGAATAATCTGTACTGAACTGAAAGTGATGTTGATTATACTGTGTAACATCTGTGATGCAGGGAAACAGGTTGGAGGGACCCAATTGGGTTCCTAAATATTTAAAATACTGTTTTATTTCATATATTGTGTTATATGAGGTGATATAAAATTTGTTGTCGATTATATATGTTTGGACGATATTTATCATCATGATTTGATATGATTGAATACCATAACATACGGGATGTTGATAAGTAGATTTTCAAAGTGATATTGAAAACAGAATATTTATAAATTGGAATATTTATAAATAAGAGATATTTATAAATTTGAATATTTATAAATTGGGATATTTATAAATAGGAGATATTTTAAAAAGGAAAATAATTTCAAAACATTTCTTTTTGAATGGAAAGGACTGTGTGGCGGGTTTGGGGATTTTCCCGATGCTCCCGATACAAAGGAGGTTATGCCGAATTTTCCCGGAAATTTAAGGAGTTAGAATATTTTTAAGAATAGAATTGAAAAGGAAATATTTGCAAATAGAATAAAATAGAAAAAGGAAATATTTGTAAACAATTTACAAATAAAATTGAAAAGGGAATATTTAGTAAATAAATAGAGTTAATAAAAAGGAAAACGTTATTAAAAGGACATTTATAAAGTGAAGAACCATTACTAAAAAGTGAATCTTTATAAATGAATAAACGTTGTTAAAAGGGGATCTTTTTAAATGGATAAACGTTATAAAAAGGAGAAATCGAATATGGTATTCGAAGTTAGTTAATCGAATATGGTATTCGAAGTTAGTTAATCGAATATGGTATTCGAAGTTAGTTAATCGAATATGGTATTCAAAGTTAGTTAATCGAATATGATATTCGAAGTTAGTTAATTGAATATGGTATTCGAAGTTAGTTAAACGAATATGGTATTCGAAGTTAGTTAATCGAATATGGTATTCGAAGTTAGTTAATCGAATATGCTATTCGACGTTAGTTAATCGAATATGGTATTCGAAGTTAGTTAATCGAATATGTTATTCGAAAGGGGTTAGTCGAGTCGTGTTAGTCAAATAGAGTTAACCAGTTAGAGTTAATCAGTTAGGGTTAATCAGTTAGAGTTAACCAATAGAGTTAATCAGTTAGAGTTAACCACTATAGTTAATCAAGTGTAGTTATTTGAGTTAGAGTTAGTCAAACATAGTTATTCAGGATAAGTGTCATTCAGCACGACTGCTAGCGTAATACGCAGGGCTTTAAATAGCCTAAGGCGGTCGGATGTTTCCTGAGAGAATCAGGCGTAACCATTGTGATCGCTGCGATCTAGAGTCAAGCGAATGGAGTTAAATCGAATATTAGTTATTCGAAATAAAGTTAAACAGGCATAGTAATTCGAATATAAGTTAATCGAATATTGGTTATTCGATAGGAGTTAAATAAGTCGAGTTGTATAGGTTAAGTTAGTCACAATGAGTTAAGTAAACCGAGTAAATCCAAGTGAGTTGATTTAAAGGAGTTTGTCGAATATTGGTTATTCGAATAGTGTTAAAGGAGTTAGTCGAATATTGGTTATTCGAATAGAGTTTAAGGAGTTAGTCGAATATAGTTTATTCGAATAGAGTTAAAGGAAAGGAGTTATCGATTATAGTTTAATTGAAAGGAATTATCGATTATAGTTTAATCGAAAGGAATTATCGATTATAGTTTAATCGAAAGGAATTATTGATTATAGTTTAAATCGAAAGTAGTTATCGATTAGTTAATCGAAAGCAGATTATCGAATACGGCGTATTCGAAAGAGAGAGATTTCGAATATAAGTTATTCGAAGAGAGATAATCGAATATAGGATATTCGAAGAAGAGTTAATCAAATAGAAATTACTCGAAAGAGAATTTTACGTCGAATTCAATTATATCGAATTCGGGAAAGTAATATTTACTTTTCGGTTTTTAAATCAAGAATATACACTAATAAATTAGGGTTAGGTTTAATTATTCGAATTAAAGAATAAAGGTTATAATTGAAGTTTGATATTGCGAAAGTAGGGATTATAACGTTATCGTTATAATCAATGTTTTCAATAAAGAAGTGGAGTCGTAAATTGAATCCGAGGGTTACGTAAAGAAGTTGTTAAAGGTTTAAAAGATAAATTGTTACTATTTCGAAGTTATAACGTTGTTCAGTTAAGGTCTGAGAGGTAATTATACCCCAACTTGATTGACTTCCTTCTTAAGTAAGGAATGGTAAGGTTTGATAGTGAATGATGGTAAAGTGAATTCAGCAAATAGTTTGAGTTGGCATAGCGATGTTTATTTAAAACTTCTGTTTAAATCCAGTGAAGGAACTTTGGAAACGTTTTCCAAATAAGAAATCAGAAATGTTTTCTAATATAGAAAACATGAAATGGAAATGTTTTCCATTGTTAATAAAGTATATTTTCTAAAAATTAGAAAATAAGAGATTTAGAATATGGGGAAACAGGAGATAAGTGAATTAATGAACTAAAGAGATAAATGTTGAATGATGATTGATTGATATAATTTCCATCTGGAAATAATATCGTTGTTTGAACATGAGTTTTTCTTTGATAGTTAAATCACAGACTATCAATGTTTTGACCATTTTACGTTGTTAATATGGAGAGACCGGTTGGATTATTATCCAAAGAACCACTCTGTATTGGCATAAGCGTTGCGAATCATATATGCCAAAGATATTGAAGACGGAGTAAAATGCAAGGGCTATTGTATAAGTCTTAGATAACAGTGCCTAAGATGGATGTACTGAATTGTGCCTTTGGTTCATCCTGTTCCTGGATGACTTGTATGGAAGAATGTCTGACAGAGTATTTCCAGAAAGGTCACGTACATTGATTTCTTCAACCGTACCAAGAGTGGAAGCGGAGAAGGGCACTTCTTTAGCTAACACGTAATATACTGTTGTAGACGTCAATTAGTGATTTTCGATGGATCTGACAATGTGGCATTCAAAGTGAATCTAATGTGATGATAAAGCATAGCTTCTAGCCTCATCAACCGGTAAATGACAGAAATCGGGCAGGCAGCATGGCTAAGTCGGCCGCACCGAAGTAGGGTGTATAATCACCTATCTAGAGAATATTCATTTGCTTCTTTTAATCTATCAATGTTGTCCCATATATATACGGGGAACGGTTGCTGATCCCAACCGTTGGTGATGTACATTCGATACAGTCAAGCGAAATGAGTGGTCAGTCATGTGTGGCTGAGTTGCAAGATGTTCTTGTTGAACTCCAGTGTATCGTTCCTAGAGTACACTGATCGAAAGGTGGTTCCATACCTTGTCATAGTTGGAAATCCATTACCCAATACGTGCTTGGGTTTTTGATCGTATACTATATAGTAGAACGTGAGATGAAAGCGTTTCTGCTAGATTGATATCTATTTGTACTTAGACATTATTATAATATCATAATGATATTGCTTTACAAAGTTGTTTGGATTTTCATAAGGGAAAACCCGTTCCGTTTTCACGGTGTGGTCTTATGATATATCCGTTATTAAATCAAGTGTTAGGAGTTTTATTCACACCAGTCCCATGACTGACCCGGAGTTTATTTGTTTGTTTTCCCTAAACTCTTGGGTGCCTAAATTTGTATGGGCAGTCCAGTAGTCGGGATTTTGCAGATACACTTAGAGAGCTTGGAGCAGGAGGCTTCAGGATTCTATAGCTATTATTATTTCTGCTGTTATTGTAAGTGTTGTACTCTGATAAGTGCTATTGTATATATAACTGTTTGTATTTCAAAAAGTTATGTTATATTTTATTCGTTCCGCTGTGAGATTCGTGTTTACTCTAATGATGATGTTCTTCTTCTTCTTCTTCTTCTATTCTACTAGTTCTACCTTATCTATCCTCACACTCTATCTTCTTTCTATTAGTTTTCTTGAATTTCAAGTGCAATTTGGGGTTGGACTTGTGTTATTTAGTCAGCTCAAATTGGACCGGATTTTCGGGTCACTACAGTTGGTATCAGAGCATTGGTTTAGTTATTACCTTGGCTCTGTGGCGTAATTCAGTAGAGATGAGATTAGTAATATCCTAGACTGAATTTGAGTGTATATATACGAGTGCGTTTTTGTTAGTTAATATAAAGTGATTTATATTGTGGAGACTCATTGGTTGAGTGGCTTATAAATTCTGGTCGATCAGTTTGATCCACTGTATCGGTAGGAGTTTTATAAACACTTGAACACGATGAACCGACATGGTATGTTTTGAAATTAACATAGTATAATTGGTTGTGTTGGTTGTTATTATAATCGAATGAGGTTATAAGAAGTGAAATGGTTATGTAAATAAATGATCAGAATTCATATATGTAAAGTATATGAAATAAGATGAAGTAAATCTGAATTTAAATCAGATTTGGAATTAAAATAAGGAAATTTTTGTTCCTGGGAGATTTTGAAAACGTTTTTCAAACTGAAAGTGATATAGTATTGAACTCACTTCGATAGCTGGAAAATAGATTCTGATGATGAATTGCGACATCATCAGTGTTCATTTTCGAGTTCTAAGTGACGGATTACTACCAAAGTTTTGTTTTTTTTGAATTGTTTTGAGGAAACAAGTTGCTGGAAATTCAAAGGTTTCGAATTGTTGTTATGATTTCAAATTGATTTGAAAGAAACCCAGGAATTTAAGTTCTGGAATTAAAATTTAACAAATGAAGTTAAATAAAATGAGATGGTAAAAATAAACTGAAATTTAACTTGAACTGAGTTAAATAGAATTGAATTGGATTAGAGAATAATCTGTAATGGAATTGGTTTGATGAGTTAAGAATTTGAAATTTGACATTGGAGTTTGGATGGAATTCGATTTGGATAAGAGTGAATGATTTGGTTTTGAGAATGAACAGATTGGAGATCAGGTTGGTAATACATTGTTATATGCAGAAGTGGTAACGAACGGTAGGGATATAATAGTATGCCCGACAAAAAGGTACAAGTTTATATTATATATGAGTTTGGAATTTATGAGCCAAATTGGCAAGCCGCTTGGCGTTTTGATTTTCTTTTGGGTCGAAGAGGGCCTGTGTGGCAAGGTTGGAATTTTTCCGGTAACCCCGTACAAAGGAGACGCTGGCGAAATTTTTCGAAAAGTTAAGGCGTTAGAAAATTTTCAGGATTTTTGAAAATTTTCGTTGATAAAAATTAATTAATATTTAATTGAAATTAAATTGGTCCAGTTGGAAACTGAAGTTAAGAAGTGAACAAATAAGTTATAACCAGTCGATAGGGTCGTTCTCTACCTTAGCAATTTCGAGGACGAAATTATTTTAAGTGGGGAAGAATGTAATGACCCGCATTTGCAAAGGTATAATAATTAATTAATTTAATTATTTAAAAGGTGAATTAAAGGATTTAATGGTCGTGGAATTAAACAATGGTGAATATTTGATTTAAATATTAAAATAAATAATATATTTAATTCTGAAATAATCAGAATTAGAGGAATTCACAATATTGTGTGAACAGGACAATTCAAAGTATATAATTCAGTTAGAGTTGAATTATAATAACAAATATATTATTTGAACGAAGATTTGAACGTATAATTATATTATAATTAAAATCGAGCTCGAAATGGCGCTGCAGTTCGCTATTTGGCGATTCGAACTTCTACTGAATATACAGGGCTCGTTTTAAATCGGATTTCTATGAAACAAGAAACGCGTAGAGCTGGTGGAGTATAGATTTCTAGTGGAAGAGAAAAATCTGGATTTCGTCGTGTAGATTTTGAGATATGTCCAAATCGAATTTTGGAATAGTCGCTATAGAATGGTTTATCCACCGTATCGGTTTATTCGATATAACTAGAGATCGGGTTTGAATTTAGACAAGGTCCTTTTGGGAAATAGCGATAATTTAATTTTTAGAATTTTACTGTAATTTTTAGGAATTATTGCTCGGTGTTTTTCATCGATATTTTCTAAAGGATTTTCGCAAATGGTGTCGGAATTCGACGAAACCTGTCCCAGTGGATCCGGAATATTTTTCTATGCTAGGATTGACTTAGTTTGTCAAAAACAAAATTTGTATGGATTGGTTTCAAGACGAAACTTCACGAGTAAGGTAATTTATTAAATAAATAAGAAAATGGACCTAAATTCACCCTTATAAATAACCCTCCATCCTCGCTTATAACCTAAACCGCTTACTTGGAAACAGGCCGCGGTTTTATATCCTTAGCAAAATAAAATCCTAGAAATCAAACCAAAATTTCTACAAATCATAACTCAAACATCTTTGTGTTCGAGTTGGGAAGCTCTTCATTTTGGCGTATGAAACATGGGTTTCGATCTGATATGTGGGGGTTCACGGTTGTATCAGCGTGAGTCTAGGGTTAACGGGTTTGGAGGTTTGAGGCTCTAATCCGTGAAATGGTGGTGATAAGTGGGTTCAGGAAGTGATTTGGCTTCGGGTGTGGTTTCATGGTGCTATTCGGTGATGGAAGGCGTCGCTACCTCTGTAGAGGTGCCGTCGACGTATACTGAATGGGGGCCGCGAGTTAAACCAGAGGGTAGCTGGGTGGAGGAGACTGAGGTGAGAAGAACGATGTTGGCCCCGGTTTGATGTTCGATGAAGTGGTTGAGGAGGAAGGGGAGATCGAAGTTTTGAAATTGGCTGTGGAGGAGGAGCAGCTCGCGTTCAAATTGATTTTGAGGAAGAATGGTTGGGTATCGGGTCCGGTTAAGTGAAAAGGAGATTGGGCCGTTGCGATCTTATTGGGTAAAGCCCACTAAACTTTTATTTAGTTTAAATTAATTTTTAAATTAGTATGTCAACTTGTAAACAAAATAACTCGTTCATACAGTGTCAGTTTTTCGAACGGTCAGATCCGTTGGGACCGTATGGACGAGAGCTTCACAATGAAGCTAACTGAAAGTGGATTGGGGGCTCGTATGAATTTATGGAGAAATAAATTGTTTGATGCAAATCAAATAACAGTTTATCGTTCTTTAACGATGAACTGCCAAAGTGAGTAAAACTCACCAACTCTGAACAGTTATATTTTTATAATGTATTTTTAGAATTGTTAATCATCTGTTGATTTCTGTGTGTTGGTTGATTGATTGAACTGCTAGTCAGTTAGTGGAAATTATATATATATATATATATATATATATATATATATATATATATATATATATATATATATAAACTGCTAAATATTATATATTGTTGCTGTTATCAGAATAATCTGTACTGAACTGAAAGTGATGTTGATTATACTGTGTAACATCCGTGATGCAGGGAAACAGATTGGAGGGACCCAACTGGGTTCCTAAATATTTAAAATACTGTTTTGTTTCATATATTGTGTTATATGAGGTGATATAAAATCTGTTGTTGATTATATGTGTTTGGACGATATTTATCATCGTGATTTGATATGATTGAATACCATAACATACGGGATGTTGATAAGTAGATTTTCAAAGTGATATTGAAAACAGTATATTTATAAATTGGAATATTTATAAATAAGAGATATTTATAAATTTGAATATTTATAAATAAGGAATATTTATAAATTGGGATATTTATAAATAGGAGATATTTTAAAAATGAAAATAAATTCGAAACATTTCTTTTTGAATGGAAAGGCCTGTGTGGCGGGTTTGGGGATTTTCCCGATGCTCCCGATACAAAGGAGGTTATGGCGAATTTTCCCGGAAATTTAAGGAGTTAGAATATTTTTAAGAATAGAATTGAAAAGGAAATATTTGCAAACCATTTGCAAATAGAATAAAATAGAAAAAGGAAATATTTGTAAACCATTTACAAATAGAATTGAAAAGGGAATATTTAGTAAATAAATAGAGTTAATAAAAAGGAAAACGTTATTAAAAGGACATTTTTAAAGTGAAGAACCGTTACTAAAAAGTGAATCTTTATAAATGAATAAACGTTGTTATAAGGGGATCTTTTTAAATGGATAAATGTTATAAAAAGGAGAAATCGAATATGGTATTCGAAGTTCGTTAATCGAATATGGTATTCGAAGTTAGTTAATCGAATATGGCATTCGAAGTTAGTTAATCGAATATGGCATTCGAAGTTAGTTAACCGAATATGGCGTTCGAAGTTAGTTAATCGAATATGGTATTCGAAGTTAGTTAATCGAATATGGTATTCGAAGTTAGTTAATCGAATATGGTATTCGAAGTTAGTTAATCGAATATGGTATTCGAAGTTAGTTAATCGAATATGGTATTCGAAGTTAGTTAATCGAATATGTTATTCGAAAGGGGTTAGTCGAGTCATGTTAGTCAAATAGAGTTAACCAGTTAGTGTTAATCAGTTAGAGTTAACCAGTAGAGTTAATCAGTTAGAGTTAACCACTAGAGTTAATCAAGTGTAGTTATTTGAGTTAGAGTTAGTCAAACATAGTTATTCAGGATAAGTGTCATTCAGCACGACTGCTAGCGTAATACGCGGGGCTGTAAATAGCCTGAGGCGGTCGGATGTTTCCTGAGAGAATCAGGCATAACCATTGTGATCGCTGCGATCTAAAGTCAAGCGAATGGAGTTAAATCGAATATTAGTTATTCGAAATAAAGTTAAACAAGCATAGTAATTCGAATATAAGTTAATCGAATATTAGTTATTCGATAGGAGTTAAATAAGTCGAGTTATTTAGGTTAAGTTAGTCAAAATGAGTTAAGTAAACCGAGTAAATCCAAGTGAGTTGATTTAAAGGAGTTAGTCGAATATTGGTTATTCGAATAGTGTTGAAGGAGTTAGTCGAATATTGGTTATTCGAATAGAGTTTAAGGAGTTAGTCGAATATAGTTTATTCGAATAGAGTTAAAGGAAAGGAGTTATCAATTATAGTTTAATCGAAAGGAATTATCGATTATAGTTTAATCGAAAGGAATTATCGATTATAGTTTAATCGAAAGGAATTATCGATTATTGTTTAAATCGAAAAGAGTTATCGATTAGTTAATCGAAAGGAGATTATCGAATATGGCGTATTCGAAAGAGAGATATTTCGAATATAAGTTATTCGAAGAGAGATAATCGAATATAGGATATTCGAAGAAGAGTTAATCAAATAGATATTACTCGAAAGAGAATTTTACGTCGAATTCAATTATATGGAATTCGGGAAAGTAATATTTACTTTTCGGTTTTTAAATCAAGAATATACACTAATAAATTAGGGTTAGGTTTAATTATTCGAATTAAAGAATAAAGGTTATAATTGAAGTTTGATATTGCTAAAGTAGGGATTATAACGTTATCGTTATAATCAATGTTTTCAATAAAGAAGTGGATTCGTAAATTGAATCCGAGAGTTACGTAAAGAAGTTGTTAAAGGTTTAAAAGATAAACTGTTACTATTTCGAAGTTATAACATCGTTCAGTTAAGGTCTGAGAGGTAATTATACCCCAACTTGATTCACTTCCTTCTTAACTAAGGAATGGTAAGGTTTGATAGTGAATGATGGTTAAGTGAATTCAGTAAATAGTTTGAGTTGGCATAGCGATGTTTATTTAAAACATCTGTTTACGTCCAATGAAGGAACTTTGGAAATATTTTCCAAATAAGAAATCAGAAATGTTTTCTTATATAGAAAACAGGAAATGGAAATGTTTTCCATTGTTAACAAATATATTTTCCAAAAATTAGAAAATAAGAGATTTAGAATATGGGGAAACAGGAGATAAGTGAATTAATGAACTAAAGAGATAAATGTTGAATGATGATTGATTGATATAATTTCCATCTGGAAATAATATCGTTGTTTGCACATGAGTTTTTCTTTGATAGTTAAATCACAGACTATCAATGTTTTGATCATTTTACGTTGTTAATATGGAGTGACTGGTTGGATTATTATCCAAAGAACCACTCTGTATTAGCATAAGCGTTGTGAATCATATATGCCAAAGATATTGAAGACGAAGTAAAATGCAAGGGCTATTATATAAGTCTAAGATAGCAGTGCCTAAGATGGATATACTTAATAGTGCCTTCGGTTCATCCTGTTCCTGGATGACTTGTATCGATGAATGTCTGACAGAGTATTTCCAGAAAGGTCACGTACATTGATTTCTTCAACCGTACCAAGAGAGGAAGCGGAGAAGGGAACTTCTTTAGCTAACACGTAATGTACTGTTGTAGATGTCAATTAGTGATTTTCGATGGATCTGACAATGTGGCATTCGAAGTGAATCTGATGTGATGATAAAGCGTAGCTTCTAGCCTCATCAACCGGTAAATGACAGAAATCGGGCAGGCAGCATGGCTAAGTCGGCCGCACCGAAGTAGGGTGTATAATCACCTATCTAGAGAATATTCATTTGCTTCTTTTAATCTATCAATGTTGTCCCATATATATACGGGGAACGGTTGCTGATCCCAACCGTTGGTGATGTACATTCGATACACTCAAGCGAAATGAGTGGTCGGTCATGTGTGGCTGAGTTGCAAGATGTTCTTGTTGAACTCCAGTGTATCGTTCCTAGAGTACACTGATCGGAAGGTGGTTCCATACCTTTTCATAGTTGGAAATCCATTACCCAATACGTGCTTGGGGTTTTGATCGTATACTATATAGTAGAACGTGAGATGAAAGCGTTTCTGCTAGATTGATATCTATTTGTACTTAGACATTATTATAATATCAGAATGATATTGCTTTACAAAGTTGTTTGGATTTTCATAAGGGAAAACCCGTTCCGTTTTCAAGCCGTGGTCTTATGACATATCCGTTATTAAACCAAGTGTTAGGAGTTTTATTCACACCAGTCCCATGACTGACCCGGATTTTATTTGTTTGTTTTCCCTAAACTCTTGGGTGCCTAAATTTGTATGGGCAGTCAAGTTGTCGGGATTTTACAGATACACTTGGAGAGCTTGGAGCAGGAGGCTTCAGGATTCTATAGCTATTATTATTTCCGCTGTTGTTGTAAGTGATGTACTCTGATAAGTGCTATTGTATATATAACTGTTTGTATTTCAAAAAGTTATGTTATATTTTATTCGTTCCGCTGTGAGATTCGTGTTTACTCTGATGATGATGTTCTTCTTCTTCTTCTATTCTACTAGTTCTACCTTATCTATCCTCACCCTCTATCTTCTTTCTATTAGTTTTCTTGAATTTCAAGTGCAATTTGGGGTTGGACTTGTGTTATTTAGTCAGCTCAAATTGGACCGGATTTTCGGGTCACTACAGCATCCTGCTTGAGTCTTCTTGAAAAGATGATTTATAAATTTTGTGGACCAAAACTGAAAGATGTATCTTCGCCGCTACCGATTTCTTCAGATCCTATCGATCCATCTGCGTCTTATCGCACTGAAGAAGACCCGGTTAATCTTACTAAGAAATTCTGTAGCTACTCTCCACAGCGTCCATCTTATAGTCCGAATTCTTGGGAAAAGAATTATAACACAAATGAAGGGTAAAGCTATACAACCCCTACAAAGACTCCTCCATCCAGCAAATAAACAACTTATATAATTTTTACTTGTATTAACAAATTTCCTTTGCATATAAGGCAAATATTACATCTGTGTGTATAAACAGACGTCTGAATTAAATAAATCAGATGTCTGAAATTTGAGAATAAAATATTTCACTTCAAAAACAGACGTCTGAGTAATTTAAAACAGACGTCTGAAAAGTATTTAAAATGAACTAATTCTTTGCGGGTCAAATTTTTTCCAAATTTAGACGTCTGACCCCTCCAGTTTAGACGTCTGAATCATCGCAAAAATGTTTTAAAAAAATAAAAAGTCATGTCGATTACTCATTATAACTCATCATCTACCCACCTTTTTACCATTCATCTCTTCACTTTTACTTTTACCCTTTCACTCTCAATAAAAACCCTAGCCCCCAATTTTCAAAATCAAACAAAATTATCAACTTTCCATCACAAATACAATGGCAAATCATGGAAAACGCCTAAGAGAGACAACAACTGCATCACCATCTGAAGATTTGATTCAAAAATGGCTTTGGGATGACACGGTAAAAGCAAGTTACAAAGCAATGTCCAAATCCAAATTTTTTTAAGGAGCCCTTGTTAAATTCGATGCTTTCTCCAACAATCGTCTACTACAATATGCATGGTATTACAGTTTTGAATCTTTGGTTGATTTCAAGACGAATGATGTCCCTATATACCCTCTTATATGCAAATTATTTTTAGCCAATATGAATCTTGACCATACAAACCCTCGGAACAAAAAAGATTGTGTTTGGACAATGGTTTGTGGAAAAAGAATTTTACTCCCAATTAAACGTTTGGGGAAAATCTTAACTTGTACTTGGCAAGGGGTTGACATAGATACGGTAGAAGTGGATATGAGTACAAGAGATGTGACATCTCATAAATTTCTCTCCGATAATCTCATTGATATGCGTCAACTTACTTCCACCCAACTTCGACCACAAGCTCATCTATTAAACCGTATCTTAGTCTGAACAATCCAACCACGCACAGGAAGTTATGAAAAAGTATACAAACGTGACTTTCAGGCTTTATATGCACTATACTCAAGAAAGCAAATCAATTGGGCTAAGAATATCATAGACAAATGGAAAAATATTACTCTCAAGCGCAAATACAATACTATCCATTATGGTGCTTATATCACTCGTATACTTAATACTTGTGAAGTTATTATACCAGAGACTCCTTCTAAGAGTATTAAAGAAATTGGGTCTAAAACATTAAATCTAATGGATATTGATCCAAATCCACCAACCTTAGAATACATGTCTTTTGAGGATTGGACTCAACATGTTGCTACTCAACCGGAAACTCTAGTTGCTGAGCCTTCTCATTGTCAACGCCTACGGGAAGAAGAAGAGGAAGGCATTGAAATTATCTCTCCCGGCACTTCCTCCAAACAAGCTTTGGTTACGCTTTCTTGCAATCAATCAAAAATTCACAAAGACCTAAAACGTTTTGAAAAGCAAACAAACAAAAATTTTAACTCAATCAAAGGCTTTTTAAATAAAATTTGGGATGTAGTTTCTTGCACCGGCACTTCTTCAAATCAAGCACAAGCTCCAGCACCATTTCAATGGTCATCTAGTTCTCCCGAAGAAGTTCCAGATTCCGAACAAAGCTCACCATCGAACGATGGTACATCTCTTGTAGGATCTACTTCCGCGGATATATAAGTATTGAATGTGGTATGGCTAAATATTTTGCCTAAGAACTTTTATTTAGTTTATGTTGTGTAATATTTTGCTAATTCTCTTATTTCTGCACAAAACTCTACTATGTGCATGTATGTGTGATGTCATGAATGTTCGTACTTTATGTTTATATTCTATGTATACTCGTGTGTACTGCATTCATGCTTTAATTTTTCTTAAGTATTCCTTTTTGTCAAATGACAAAGTGAGACGACCCCAAATCCCGTACTGACGGAGACAAGGGTTATCTTTGGAATATAACACAAAAACAGATAATAGCAGAACAGAATTAAATAAATACACCAGATAACGAACAATAGAATATACTGGATAAAGGTAATCATCAGAGTTACACAGTATACAGGATCTTACTTAGCACAAATACAGTTCAGCAATACATAAATGTCTACAGCGGAAAACAAACATAATATGTACAATAGGAGATGAACAGCATAAAAAGAGATAAATGATAGAATCCATCTTCAGCTCCAGCTATCCAGAAAGAACCAGCTAAACCTGAATACAAGGCTGCCCGCACAGAAAAAGGGGCATCCGAGTTAGAGAGTGAAACAAACTACGAGTCAATCATGGGACTGGTATGAGAAATCTACTCAACACATATATAATATGGCAAATCACAGGACCACGCCACTTTTGTGGAACGGGTTTACTCCATCGGATTGCCAGTGCTTTAAAACAAATCATTCTTTTAAACATCGCTATGCTTTTTATAAAAATGAAGCTGTTATAAGACTCAGTTCCCATCACACAATGCAACGCAAACCGGAGGATAGAGTTTTTACCTTATAACGGCCAAAATATGCTTGATACGAATAAAACAAAGGCATTTGATATTATTACTAGTGTTTATATGTTTTGAAAACAATTTCAAATCATAACTATCAATCATAGACGACATGAGCGTCCCATGCCACTATGTCGCCAAATGTATATATACAATCGAAACCGCACAGTCACGTATTTGGAAATTGGATTTCCGTCATGAACCAAGGCAAAAGATAGTCCTTACCGAATTCGAGACGCTCTAGCCCGCCCCTCAGGTACAGCCGCAACCATACCCTGGATCGTCAGGGTCGGTCCACACGAAGTGGATTATAATGCCTGAACAATGCGTTTCTCCACCCTTTGGGGTGTAAATGAGCCAACGAATGACTCCATCGGACCCGGATCGTCCGATCAAACCGAGGCGCCTCGCAACAGCAACAACCACATAGGTGAAAAGTATATAAATGTCAAGGCTGGTAGGTCACTGACACCAACCTAGCTAGAAAGAAAACGCACGTTCCCCCTGAGGTCCTTCTCCCGTTTCTGGTTCATACCGGGGTGTGAGGCTCGCGATTTCACGTTATACACAAAGCTACGCCACACTGGCGGTGCTTTGGTCATCACCACAAGACTTTGCTTTTCAACAGAAGTCCTGATCACTACATCTTAGCATGCCACACAGGCAATTCATGCCATGCGACTGATATCCATCGATATACAACCTCTGAGCTCGTGCGTCTCAGAGAAGGGCGTTAAGCAAAAGAATAAATTCTCCGCCGCCAAACAGATGTATATTTAACAGAGATCAATCAACACAGAATAAAATCCAATGTCGGACACACAGTCCATTTACAAGTCCGTTCTGGGTCTGAACGAAACCGGAGGCACTAAATACCTCGCAAACCCATCGATCACCATGTACGTCTGGACGATCACCACTTATTATCCATATTTCGGGATGCCTCCCAATCAGGACCTCGGTTACCATCCAAAATGAGGTGAAGATCTCCGGTCTTCGACCACCGTCTTCATCTTCGACTTTCAATCGTCGGTCAATTATTTGAAATGAGAATTAACTCGGCCTTTTCAAATAATTCACGTTTATTTAGAATTTCAAATCAATTTATTTTAATGGTTAAATCATTCGACAAAACCAATTTTGTTCTTTAATGTAAATTTCACACCAGACACATTCAACCATCAAATACAACATAAATCGAGCAAATTTAGTTTATTTCCATTCCATATCGTTTATGATATTTTATAACGATTTATCGCTATTTTTATTTATTTTAAAATAGCTAATTTATTCAAAACGACGCTTCGGGCCATAAAGCGGCCGTGGCGCTGTTTTTCTTCAGATTTGATTTACACATATCTGAAAATCTAACCGTTGGATCTTCACAAAATTTATATCATTAGAAAGGTCTTTTCAAAATGAATCCAACGGTTCCAGTTTCGGGAAAATCCGACGGTCGGATCTCCCGGTACAATCGTTTGAATTTTCAATTTCAAAATACGAACTGCAGCGTCGTTATTCGATTAAATATATAATTATATTTATATATATATAAAAATATAATCGCTTCTGGCGCTGTTTTTCATCAGATTTGAATTAAACATTCCAGACAATCCAACCCTTGGATTTTTACAAGGTTGGTGCCGTTGGGAAGATATTTCCAAGGCGAACCCGACGGTTGCGGTTTCGGGAAAATCCGATGGTCGGATTCCTCATACTAATCGTTTCAAATTACAATTCCGAAACACGAACTGCACGGCTTCGATTCCTTTTAATTATATTTATATTTATACATATAAATATAGTTCATTCTATAATTTCAACTATAGTTCATTCTATATTTTCAACTTTGTTTTCACTTCAAATATTTCACTAACGCCTTAATATTTTGGAAAATTTCGCCATAACCTCCTTTGTACGGGGAGGGGTTTGGAAATTTATTGTGCCGTGTTAGGTACCCAATAAATCCTAAAAAGCCTTCACATATTTATAGTGATATATTCTGGTGTTTACGGGGGAGCATGTATAGATAATCACTCCAGAGAATAAATTCTCGTCACCCCGTTTCCGTTTGGAGATAAATAGTCCATGTGCCGTATCTAATAACTAGAGAGACGTGATTATTGTCAACTCCAGACCCGTGTGGGGTTTTTATTAATCTGGCAATTTATCGTTATATTTTATAGAGTCCATATCAGTCCTCAGTTCAACCTGTAGTATATAATCATCACCATACAAGCCTCTCGCTCGTATGGTAAATCTCCCACCTCGTCACACAAGCTCCAATTGCTTATGTGGAATATGATGAAGTATGCCTATCGTCAAGAAGTATGCCATGTAGCGTAGTTCAAATTTAATTGTTACTATCCTATGGCGATATTTATTATTTCACACAGAATAACCAGCACTCCGCATCCAATGGCATTCACAGTAGTTGATATAAAAATAAAATTGCGTAGCCAACTCATTAAGGCTTACCTATTTGTCGGGCACGCAAATAATTTCTTTACTCTACAGCTAATCCATTTTTTTTCCTGTTCAACACATGTATATATATGCAGAACAAAGCCAATAATAATATTTCTAGCAAACTATTATTTATTACAACACGTGTGTATTTTTATCAAAGCGTATACATGATAAAAAAATATTTTGTTCATCAAAAATATTTATTCAACACGTGAATGTTTTTAACACTTCATATTCAAAATAAAAATGTAGTTTTTATGGTCTCTTCATTTTATTTTAAAATACGATAACATTCAACACATGAATTTCAACTCGACGAACGAATTTCAATTCAACACATGAATATTCTCTATAGTTTGTATATATATAAAAATGTGATTTTTATTTCTAAAACTATTTGTTTAAAATTCAAATAATATTCAACACATGAATTTTGACTCAACGAATGAATTGCAACTCAACACATGAATATTCTTTCAGCATATGTAATTTATTTCAACGAATGAAAATTATTCTAACACATGTATATTTCAGAAAATTTCGGCAGCATAACGGCAGGGTAGTTAAAACTGGGACCGTCCCTAGTACGGCTCCTCGCTCTACCTTAAAACCTCGCAGTTTTTGACAATGGGGATCATGCATCTAGTTCGCACGTAGGCGGCATGTATATATTTATTTCATTTCCACAAACTAATCCTATGTGGTTTCAACCAAATATTTTCCAACCCCAAACGGGTATTTTTACAACCACAATCAATCAATATCAACCACAACAATCCCAAACAAACATTCGCTATCAATCAATTTTCACACCAATCACAATCAATAAATATCGTCCATGGTTTGTGGACGAGGGGCGTATATATATATATATATATATATATATATATATATATATATATATATAGCAATTCACTTCTATTTCAACACATATATAATTTTTACAATGCATATACAACTTATACATCGAACGTACAACTTATACAACGCATATACATGAGGTGTACAACGCTTATATAACTCATACATCGACTATATAATTTATACATCGTCGTTTTTCCATATTGTTTATAAATTAGAAATCTCACTTTGGGTTCCACTCCACCAAAAATAGCAGAAGGCTCAGAAAAATATGCGGTCTCTTCTAGAATGTAGAAGGCGTGCACACGAGTCCACTGTTTCTTGTTTCACTGATTTTCGCCTAGAAACGAAAAAGATATGATTTTTAAATGATGAACGAACTTTGCGACGGTTTTATAGCGTTGAAATCATTTCAGAAATTCAAACCCGTTTACCTCGTGGAAACTTTGAAACTAGGTTTCGAATTTTCCCCCAAACCGTAGCACGATGTCTCGATCAGACAGCACCACCTCGGAGTGCTTGGAGAGGCGCGCTGGCGCCTGAAGCAGGGCGGAGCTCGACGCAGCAGGGGCGGCGGAATCGAGGCGCGAACGGCGAGACTTCGTGGACCTCGTTCTCGAAGCTGGGGCAAAGATAGGTGATGCAGCTTGTTTTGATTTGAAGAGGGAGAGGAGATCTTCAAAAATCCCAACTGTAGCCTAGCCTGAAGATGAACGTGGTGGCGATAAAATGTCCGGGAAGTTTTGAACTTCTCCCGCCGTCGATCGTATACGAGAGAGAGAGAGCGCGGTTTTTTTTATTTTTTTAATTTAATGAATGGAATTTTTCTATTGGTCGATATATATATTTATTCAAAAATTGGGGTTTTCTTAAACGAACTCGTAATCAAACCCAACGACTGTCGTCCCTAGCGTTTTACCCCCATTCCGAACACAATGGGATTTGTTTCGTAGGCCCATTCGACTGTTTCAGTCAGTTTCCATTCAAATCAAAATATAAAACATTCAATATTTAATTTGAACGTACATTTCAATTTGCCAGGGCCACAAACTGATTCGAAAAAATCCACAAAAATAAATCTGGCTATGTTTTGACGATACGGTCCCAACAAAACTAGTTTCGTCGAATTCTGAGACCATTTGCAAAAAGGCCCATTTTTGGTCGATCAAATTTAACTGTAATTGACCAAAACACATTTTCCTTTGCCACGCTCACATACTAGCTTCAAAAATTATGAAATTTGAAACCTAGCAATAACTTTTCATCCCGGATCCAACAAAAGTGGTTTCGTCGAATTCCGAGGTCATATGCAAAAAGGCCAATTTCACGGGCTATATATAAATTGCATAGCGACCGTTCTGAAAATTCATTCGTCCATAACTTTTTCTTTCCGCTATGAAAATTCGATTTTTCAGATTCGTTAGAAAGGTATTCACTAATAGATTTAAATATTTTTGGTTTCACTAAAATCCAGATTGTTTTGCACCCGGTACAGTCCGACAAAGTTTGAATTCAAATTTTGAACTTGCAGCGCCTTTTCAAGCCCTGTTTATAATTATAATTAATTATATTTCTTTTCAATTGTCGATTCAAACTCACTTTTCATCTCAATTATTTAAAATATTTATTTTAAATATTTAAAATCCATTATTTTAGCCAATTTAAAATTTTTAAATTGGTTCAGATTTTCTGGGTCGTTACAATCTCCCCCACTTAAAACTTTTCGTCCCCGAAAAGGAACAAAGTCGAAAGTGGTTTGATAAATCTACAATCACCCAACACAATAACCAATTTTTTGTTAACCTTCCAAAAATATACTAATCAAATTCTATATTCCTTTAAAAATCATTCAGAGTATAGAATAAATAATGCACATCCATGGGAAGAAAATAGCAACAGAATAGAGAATTAAATGGTAATGCAAAGTATGGTAAATGCACCTTGCACCAGAGTCAATCAGAGATATCTACTCGGCATCTAGGATAGGCTTTCTGAATGCTCTCCTCAGTTTCCCAAGTACAATCTCGCGGATCTCCACTCCATTGCACTTTGACTAAGTGAACCTTCTTGTTCCTCAGCTCTTTGGTTTCTTTGCCGATGATCTTTAGCGGCTCTCGTCTCACGGCTAATTCTGGGGTTGTTTCAATGTCATGTTGAGCTGCTTCTTCCACGATCAAGTCTGGATCATGAACGTGCTTTCGAAGTTGAGATATATGAAATACATCATGAACTCTAGGCAACCAATCTGGCAATTTGAACCCTATAAGCGAGGGTTCCGATCCGTTCCAGAATAGGAAACGGACCAATAAATTTGGGCACTAACTTTCCAGTTTTACCGAACCGGATTACTCCTCTCATCGGCGATACCTTCAAATATACTTAGTCGCCAACAGCAAAGGATATATCTCTTCTTCTTCTATCGGCATAGCTCTTTTGTCGGCTTTGAGCGGCGAGTAATTGCTTCTTAATAAAATCGACTTTGTCGGCAGCTTCGCGAATCATATCAGGACCCAACACAAGTCTATTTCCTGGTTCGACCCAACAAGCAGGGGATCGGCACGGTCTACCATACAATGCTTCGAATGGCGACATTGTCAGACTCGCCTGGTAGCTGTTATTATAAGAGAATTCAGCCAAATGCAGATGGTCTTCCCATGATCCACCGAAATCTAGAACACAAGCCCGCAATAGATCTTCTAAAATACGATTCACCCTCTCAGTCTGACCGTCTGTCTGAGGATGATAAGCGGTGCTCAAGTTCAACTTCGTTCCTAGCTCGACTTGAAATGCTTCCCAGAATTTGCTAGTGAATATTGTATCTCTATCACTGACTATGCTGAGCGGCACTCCATGCAGTCTAACTATTTCCCTGAAGTAGATCTGCGCCAGACTCTGAGCGGTTCTATTTGATCTGACAGGTATGAAATGGGCGGTCTTCATGAAGCGATCTACGATCACCCAAATACTGTCATTTCCTTTTCTGGTTCTGGGCAGACCATCAATGAAATCCATAGAAATATGTTCCCACTTCCAACCAGGAACTTCAAGTGGTTGTAACAATCCAGCCAATTTCTGTTGGTCACTCTTGACTAGCTGGCAAGTAGGGCATCGACTAACATATATCGAGATGTCTCTTTTTAACGACTTCCACCAGAATGTGCATTTGATATCATTATACATTTTATTCACACCAGGGTGGATACTGAGCTTAGATTTGTGACATTCATCAAGCACATCTCTTCTAAGTTTAGGAATCTCTGGAACGCAAATTCGCCCTTCTAACCTCAGAATCCCTTCGCTATCTAGCTGGAAATCCGAAGTATTGCCTTCACGAATTCGCTGACTCATTCCTTTGATAAATTGGTCGTCTTCTTGGAGAGCCGATATCTTATCAATCAACGAAGTCGCAATGATAAAACTGGCGACCATCTCATTCTTTCGGCTTAACGCATCGGCCACGACATTGTCTTTCCCTAGAGTGTATAGAATTTCAAAATCATATGCTGCAAGGAACTCCAGCCAACGTTGCTGCCTCAAATTCAGGTCCTTCTGAGTGAACAGATACTTTAACGACTGGTGATCTGTAAACAGTTCAAATCTCTCACCCAGAAGATAATGTCTCCAGATTTTCAAAGCGAATACTATAGCCAATAACTCAAGATCATGAGTTATGTAGTTCTTCTCGTGCGGCTTCAGTTGACGGCTAGCATAAGCAATCACTTGGCCTCTTTGCATTAATACTGCGCCGAGGCCTTCTCTAGACGCATCAGTCCAAACTTTTAAATCCTGGTTGCCATCGATGATGGTTAACACTGGAGCAGTTGTTAATCTCAACTTTAGCTCTTCAAAAGCCTCCTCACTCTCTGGAGTCCATTTGAATTTAGAGTGCTTCTTCGTAAGCTTCGTTAAATGGCCAGATATCTTCGAAAAGTTTTTAACGAACTTCCGGTAATAGCTAGCCAATCCGAGAAAAATGCGGACTTCAGTGGGAGTACTGGGCTGTTTCCAATTCTGAATGGCTGTGATTTTACTTGGATCCACAGCGATTCCTTCTTTCGATACAATATAGCCTAGAAATTTTACTTCATCTTGCCAGAAGATACATTTGGAAAATTTGGCTTTTAATACATTCCGTCTGAGAATTTCCAACACCTGTTCTAGATTCTTTTCATGTTCGGCCTTTGATTTAGAGAAGATTAGAATATCGTCAGTAAAAACCAGAACAAATTTATTCAAAACCCCTCTGAACACTCTATTCATCAGATCGACGAAGTAAGCGGGAGCGTTACATAAGCCGAATGGCATTACTAACCACTCGTAGAATAAGTCGGGACCTCTGAATGCTGTCATTGGAACACACTCTTTGGCAATTCGAAGTTGATGGAAACCTGTAGCTAGGTCCATTCGTGAAAATACTTGTGCTCCATTCAATCGATCCAACAAATCATCAATCCGCGGCAATGGATATTTGTTCTTTATTGTCTGCTTGTTCAGATCACGATAATCCACACATAGACGTAGAGTACCGTCAGATTTTGGGACAAATACCACTGCTACTCCCCAATCAGAGAAACTAGGCCTGATCAGACCTTTCCATACCAGCTGTCGTGTTTGATTGTCTAATTCCTCCTTCTCTTTCAAGAACATTCTTCAAATAGCGTGAACTACCGGCCTTGCATTAGGAATCAAAGCAATTTTGAAATCTATTTCTCTCTACGGAGGTAAGCGAACAACTTCTTCGAACACATCCGCATAGTTCTTGACGACAGGAATATCTTTGATGAGGTCAGGAATATTCTCTGTGACTTCAGGGACATTTTCTATTTGGGCTGGAGAAACATTCAAAGCTGCCCAGAAGTCTTTTTTATTAGCATTCTGACCTTCACAGGGAATGGTTATATAATCACCTGATTTAATCTTTGGCTTTACGACTCTGTCGGCGCATTTAACTTCAGCTTCATATTTGGTCAACCAGTCTAACCCCAAGATAAGATCAAACTCTTTAAAATTCATGACGACCGCGATGGTAGGAAACCGATAACGAGAGAAAGAAATCGGCACTCCACAAATCCAACTGAGATCAATGAAACCCCCAACCGGATTCTGGACAGTCATTGGTTCCTTGAGCTTCTTCAAATTCAAATCCAGTTTCTTAGCTGCCTCTTTGGAAATGAAGCTTCGTGACGCGCCTGTGTCAAACAGCACTTTGACTGGAATGTTTATGACAGTAAGCATGCCTTCTAAAACATCGGCCCTTTCTTGACTTGTTGAGGGAACATAAGTTTCCGCTACTTCATTTACCTGAGCTTCTTTGGTTGTTTTCAACAGCCGGCACTCTTGTTTTACATGACCAAACCGATGACATTGATTGCACCTTTTCTTTCCTTGAAAAACCTTCTTGGGTTTAGATCCACTCTTTCTTTGTTCGTTCCAAGATTTGCAACTTATCGCCAAATGTCCTTTTCTGTTGCAGCTTGAGCACGTGGCGGTCGTTATTCGTTTGTTCCCATATTCAGCCCTCTTTCTCTTGGCACTGGGCTTCTTGTTGACCTCAGACCTCGTACTGGCTTCTGGAATATCAGTTTCCGACTCTTCTTTGTCACTACAACGAACTTCTTCTTCGTCGCGCAACATTCCTTTCTTATGGAGATCTTCATACAGATAAGCCATGTATATCATTTCAGAAAAAGGAAGCTTCACATTCCTCATTACACTATTCTGATATCTCCTTTGCAGGCCATGAATAAATCTCAGATTTTTCCTCTTTGGGTCTTGAATCAGATGAGGAGCAAAGTGAGCAAGTTCATTGAATTTCTTATGATATTCGGGAATTGTCATGTCACCTTGTATTAGATAAGAAAATTCATCACATAATCTCTCGGTTGCTTCGGGAGGAGTAAATCTTTCCAGAAAAATCACTTTGAATATGTCCCAGGTGATATCACCTTCTGGATTATCTTTGATGATTGTTTCCCACCAGATTAAAGCTTCTTCTTTGAGCGCCCAAGATGCTACTAACCGTTTCTGGTCATCTCTCAGATGTATACGCTCAAAAATTCTTTCTGCAGAGCTCACCCAAGCTTGAGTTTGAATTATAGATTCATTGCCCGAGAACTGTGCTCCGTTCAGATTTCGATATCTCTTTAATAGAGCCCCTAGATCGGGTTCTGCATTTCTCCTGTTTCTGGCACTCATTTTTCTAGTACTTCTGCAAATGGCAGATCAAGTGTCAGGTCACAGAAAAGAAAATTTTCAAACATAGAAACATATACCTCAAGTGTAAATGTGTCTATCGAGGTGTAATTTCATTCTGCTCTACTCATACTAGGATATTTTTGATCCTATCTGTATGGAGTTACCCGTCCTAGAACACTACTGGTTCTATTTCTGACGAGTTCGTTCAAATGTTATATTCCAGAACTAAGCTTAACCAAAGCTCTGATACCACGTTGAGACGACCCCAAATCCCGTACTGACGGAGACAAGGGTTATCTTTGGAATATAACACAGAAACAGATAATAGCAGAACAGAATTAAATAAATACACCAGATAACGAACAATAGAATATACTGGATAAAAGTAATCATCAAAGTTACACAGTATACAGGATCTTACTTAGCACAAATACAGTTCAGCTATACATAAATGTCTACAGCGGAAAACAAACATAATATGTAGAATAGGAACTGAACAACATAAAAAGAGATAAATGATAGAATCCATCTTCAGCTCCAGCTATCCAGAAAGAACTAGCTAAACCTGAATACAAGGCTGCCCGCACAGAAAAAGCGGCACCCGAGTTTGAGAGTGAAACAAACTATGAGTCAGTCATGGGACTGGTATGAGAAATCTACTCAACACATATATAATATGGAAAATCACAGGACCACGCCACTTTCGTGGAACGGGTTTACTCCATCGGATTGCCAGTGCTTTAAAACAAATCATTCTTTTAAACATCGCTATGCTTTTTATAAAAATGAAGCTGTTATAAGACTCAGTTCCCATCACACAATGCAACGCAAACCGGAGGATAGAGTTTTTACCTTATAACGGCCAAAATATGCTTGATACGAATAAAACAAAGGCATTTGATATTATTACTAGTGTTTATATGTTTTGAAAACAATTTCAAATCATAACTATCAATCATAGACGACATGAGCGTCCCATGCCACTATGTCGCCAAATGTATATATAC
Source organism: Allium sativum (assembly GCA_030737875.1). Taxonomy (NCBI): domain Eukaryota; kingdom Viridiplantae; phylum Streptophyta; class Magnoliopsida; order Asparagales; family Amaryllidaceae; genus Allium; species Allium sativum. Next base: position 161,069,479 of record CM060912.1, read on the forward strand.
AATCGAAACCGCACAGTCACGTATTTGGAAATTGGATTTCCGTCATGAACCAAGGCAAAAGATAGTCCTTACCGAATTCGAGACGCTCTAGCCCGCCCCTCAGGTATAGCCGCAACCATACCCTGGATCGTCAGGGCCGGTCCACACGAAGTGGATTATAATGCCTGAACAATGCGTTTCTCCACCCTTTGGGGTGTAAATGAGCCAACGAATGACTCCATCGGACCCGGATCGTCCGATCAAACCGAGGCGCCTCGCAACAGCAACAACCACATAGGTGAAAAGTATATAAATGTCAGGGCTGGTAGGTCACTGACACCAACCTAGCTAGAAAGAAAACGCACGTTCCCCCTAAGGTCCTTCTCCCGTTTCTGGTTCATACCGGGGTGTGAGGCTCGCGATTTCACGTTATACACAAAGCTATGCCACACTGGCGGTGCTTTGGTCATCACCACAAGACTTTGCTTTTAAACAGAAGTCCGGATCACTGCATCTTAGCATGCCACACAGGCAATTCATGCCATGCGACTGATATCCATCGATATACAACCTCAGAGCTCGTGCGTCTCAGAGAAGGGCGTTAAGCAAAAGAATAAATTCTCCGCTGCCAAATAGATGTATATTTAACAGAGATCAATCAACACAGAATAAAATCCAATGTCGGACACACAGTCCATTTACAAGTCCGTTCTGGGTCTGAACGAAACCGGAGGCACTAAATACCTCGCAAACCCATCGATCACCACGTACGTCTGGACGATCATCACTTATTATCCATATTTCGGGATGCCTCCCAATCAGGACCTCAGTTACCATCCAAAACGAGGTGAAGATCTCCGGTCTTCGACCACCGTCTTCATCTTCGACTTTCAATCGTCGGTCAATTATTTGAAATGAGAATTAACTCGGCCTTTTCAAATAATTCACGTTTATTTAGAATTTCAAATCAATTTATTTTAATGGTTAAATCATTCGACAACACCAATTTTGTTCTTTAATGTAAATTTCACACCAGACACATTCAACCATCAAATACAACATAAATCGAGCAAATTTAGTTTATTTCCATTCCATATTGTTTATGATATTTTATAACGATTTATCGCTATTTTTATTTATTTTAAAATAGCTAATTTATTCAAAACGACGCTTCGGGCCATAAAGCGGCCGTGGCGCTGTTTTTCTTCAGATTTGATTTACACATATCTGAAAATCTAACCGTTGGATCTTCAAAAAATTTATATCATTAGAAAGGTCTTTTCAAAACGAATCCAATGGTTCCAGTTTCGGGAAAATCTGACGGTCGGATCTCCCGGAACAATCGTTTGAATTTTCGATTTCAAAATATGAACTGCAGCGTCGTTATTCGATTAAATATATAATTATATTTATATATATATAAATATAATCGCTTCTGGCGCTGTTTTTCATCAGATTTGAATTAAACATTCCAGACAATCCAACCGTTGGATTTTTACAAGGTTGGTGCAGTTGGGAAGATATTTCCAAGGCGAACCCGACGGTTGCGATTTCGGGAAAATCCGATGGTCGGATTCCTCATACTAATCGTTTCAAATTACGATTCCGAAACACGAACTGCACGGCTTCGATTCCTTTTAATTATATTTATATTTATACATATAAATATAGTTCATTCTATAATTTCAACTATAGTTCATTCTATATTTTCAACTTCGTTTTCACTTCAAATATTTCACTAACGCCTTAATATTTTGGAAAATTTCGCCATAACCTCCTTTGTACGGGGAGGGGTTTGGAAATTTATTGGGCCGTGTTAGGTACCCAATAAATCCTAAAAAGCATTCACATATTTATAGTGATATATTCTGGTGTTTACGGGGGACCATGTATAGATAATCACTCCAGAGAATAAATTCTCGTCACCCCTTTTTCGTCTGGAGATAAATAGTCCATGTGCCGTATCTAATAACTAGAGAGACGTGATTATTGTCAACTCCAGACCCGTGTGGGGTTTTTATTAATCTGGCAATTTATCGTTATATTTTATAGAGTCCATATCAGTCCTCAGTTCAACCTGTAGTATATAATCATCGCCATACAAGCCTCTCGCTCGTATGGTAAATCTCCCACCTCGTCACACAAGCTCCAATTGCTTATGTGGAATATGATGAAGTATGCATATCGTCAAGAAGTATGCCATGTAGCGTAGTTCAAATTTAATTGTTACTATCCTATGGCGATATTTATTATTTCACACAGAATAACCAGCACTCCGCATCCAATGGCATTCACAGGAGTTGATATAAAAATAAAATTGCGCGGCCAACTCATCAAGGCTTACCTATTTGTCGGGCACGCAAATAATTTCTTTACTCTACAGCTAATCCATTTTTTTCCTGTTCAACACATGTATATATATGCAGAACAAAGCCAATAATAATATTTCTAGCAAACTATTATTTATTACAACACGTGTGTATTTTTATCAAAGCGTATACATGATAAAAAAATATTTTTATCATCAAAAATATTTATTCAACACGTGAATGTTTTTAACACTTCATATTCACAATAAAAATGTAGTTTTTATGGTCTATTCATTTTATTTTAAAATACGATAACATTCAACACATGAATTTCAACTCGACGAACGAATTTCAATTCAACACATGAATATTCTCTATAGTTTGTATATATATAAAAATGTGATTTTTATTGCTAAAACTATTTGTTTAAAATTCAAATAATATTCAACACATGAATTTCGACTCAACGAATGAATTGCAACTCAACACATGAATATTCTTTCAGCATATGAAATTTATTTCAATGAATGAAAATTATTCTAACACATGTATATTTCAGAAAATTTCGGCAGCATAACGGCAGGGTAGTTAAAACCGGGACCGTCCCTAGTACGGCTCCTCGCTCTACCTTAAAACCTCGCGGTTTTTGACAATGGGGATCATGCATCTAGTTCGCACGCAGGCGGCATGTATATATTTATTTCATTTCCACAAACTAATCCTATGTGGTTTCAACCAAATATTTTCCAACCCCAAACGGGTATTTTTCAACCACAATCAATCAATATCAACCACAACAATCCCAAACAAACATTCGCTATCAATCAATTTTCACACCAATCACAATCAATAAATATCGTCCATGGTTTGTGGACGAGGGGCGTATATATATATATATATATATATATATATATATATATATATATATATTTATATATAGCAATTCACTTCTATTTCTACACATATATAATTTTTACAACGCATATACAATTTATACATCGAACGTACAACTTATACAACACATATACATGAGGTATACAATGCTTATATAATTCATACATCGACTATATAATTTATACATCGTCGTTTTTCCATATTGTTTATAAATTAGAAATCTCACTTTGGGTTCCACTCCACCAAAAATAGCAGAAGGCTCAGAAAAATATGCGGTCTCTTCTAGAATGTAGAAGGCGTCCACACGAGTCCACTGTTTCTTGTTTCACTGATTTTTGCCTAGAAACGAAAAAGATATGATTTTTAAATGATGAACGAAACTAGGTTTTGAATTTTCCCCCAAACCGTAGCACGATGTCTCGATCAGACAGCACCACCTCGGAGTGCTTGGAGAGGCGCGCTGGCGCCTGAAGCAGGGCGTAGCTCGACGCAGTAGGGGCGGCGGAATCGAGGCGCGAACGGCGAGACTTCGTGGACCTTGTTCTCGAAGCTGGGGCAACGATAGGTGATGCAAATTGTTTCGATTTGAAGAGGGAGAGGAGATCTTCAAAAACCCCAACTGGAGCCTGGCCTGAAGATGAACGTGGCGGCGGCAAAATGTCCGGGAAGTTTCGAACTTCTCCCGCCGTCGATCGTATACGAGAGAGAGAGAGAGAGCGCGGTTTTTTTATTTTTTTAATTTAATGAATGGAATTTTTCTATTGGTCGATATATATATTTATTCAAAAATTGGGGTTTTCTTAAACGAACTCGTAATCAAACCCAACGACTGTCGTCCCCAGCGTTTTACCCCCATTCCGAACACAATGGGATATGTTTCGTAGGCCCATTCGACTGTTTCAGTCAGTTTCCATTCAAATCAAAATATAAAACATTCAATATTTAATTTGAACGTACATTTCAATTTGCCAGGGCCACAAACTGATTCGAAAAAATCAAGAAAAATAAATCTGGCTATGTTTTGACGATACGGTCCCAACAAAACTAGTTTCGTTGAATTCTGAGACCATTTGCAAAAAGGCCCATTTTTGGTCGATCCAATTTAACTGTAATTGACCAAAACACATTTTCCTTTGCCACGCTCACATACTAGCTTCAAAAATTATGAAATTTGAAACCTAGCAATAACTTTTCATCCCGGATCCAACAAAAGTGGTTTCTTCGAATTCCGAGGTCATATGCAAAATGGCCAATTTCACGGGCTATATATAAATTCCAAAGCGACCGTTCTAAAAATTCATTCGTCCATAACTTTTACTTTCCGCTATGAAAATACGATTTTTCAGATTCGTTAGAAAGGTATTCACTAACAGATTTAAATATTTTTGGTTTCATTAAAATCCAGATTGTTTTGCACCCGGTACAGTCCGACAAAGTTTGAATTCAATTTTTGAAACTGCAGCGCCTTTTCAGGCCCTGTTTATAATTATAATTAATTATATTTCTTTTCAATTGTCGATTCAAACTCACTTTTCATCTCAATTATTTAAAATATTTATTTTAAATATTTAAAATCCATTATTTTAGCCAATTTAAAAATTTTAAATTGGTTCAGATTTTCTGGGTCGTTACACAAAGGGGGAGAAAACATGACATTGTATGCATATTGACAGGGGGAGTATACAAAAAACAAGTGAAATTATATGCATATTGACAGAGGGAGCATATATAGTTATCATTAGTCAAAAAGGGAGGGAATGTTGGATCCCGCTATATGAGTATTTTGACTATGACAACTATAAGCATATATATTCGACTAATTCTATGTTACAGGAAGGTACTTTCGACTATCTGACTCAAGGACACAAAACGAAGATCATTTATATATTGTAAGAGTCTATTAGTCCTAGAATCATATGTTAAAGTTTTCCTTGATGATTACACACACACATATTTTATATATATAATTTTTTCATTGAAAAATAGGCAAGGAATGGGCTGATAACAGAAAACAGACATCTGGTTTTAAAATTTGAGACGTCTGTTTGCTGAAACAGAACGTTTTTAAATACAATATTCAGACGTCTAATTGATATATTTCAGACGTCTGAAATGCCCCCAAAATACACTATTTCCTTGCTAACTTGATTTTTAAAATAAACATACATCTAAATTTTATTTTCAGACATCTGAATTCTGAGGAGTTGCATCCTTTATGAAGAGACAAAACTATTTAATCCATATCTCTTCATCAAAACTCTTCACGATCAGTTGTATCTATTTATATATTATAAATAAAGAATTGCTTAGATGATCTAATCATCGAATTTTATTCTAATTCTCTATCTTATTCAAAGCTCTCTAAGTTCTAAAAAGCTATCTACTTTCATACTTGAGACTTTTAAACTTCCATATTCCTTCACGCACTTCACGATTATCATCAAGGAAAGGCTATAGGAAGGGTGTACTTAATATTCGATAATCCATGTTATCAAGAACACAAAAGAGTCAACAATTATTCTGTATTAGTGAAGACCTCTTCAGTGGTTGAGGCAAGAAATCCCGTTCAGTGGCTCGGGTAATTGTGAACTTATTCCTCCGGGTGAAGTGAGAGTTTTAGTGTTAGTGAATTACCAGAAGTGAGTCTGGGACTGGACGTAGGACAATGGTCCGAACCAGTATAAATCGACTGTGTGATTTACTGCTTTCTACTCTGCTATATAGATATTATATCCTATTCTCCATACTACACGATCCTATACTGCTGCATATACACTTTCAGTCAGTAGTGCCCTAGAATGGGTTGAGTGTATATATACGAGAGAGCGTATTTGTTAATTCATATAAAAATTTGTTTTATATTGTGTTGACTTGTATAGAGAGTACTTTATGAATTCTGATCGAATCGTGGGATGCCATGATATCGATAATACTTTGTAAATACTTGAACAGAAGATTAAACACGATATTGTTTTTAAGTGGGTAAATGAAATAATTTTACCCAAAAATTTTATTTTTGATAGAAAATGAATAATTTTCCAAAATTATTATAATATATGGATGTGTTGGATGTTAAAATTATAATCAAATAAGATTATAAAATTGGATTAGTTATCTATAACCAAATAAAATTTGTACGTAAATGAAATATACAAATGAGATGAACTGGAATTGGATTTAAAACAGAATTTGGAATTTAAATCCTGGGAAGTTTAAAAATATTTTTATAGTATATTAAAATAATATAGATTTGTTTTGAAAGGATTTTTGAATAAAAATCATTTTGAATGGATTCTGAAAGCGTTAAAGCACTGAACTCACTTCAGTGGTTGGAAATTAATTCTGATGATGACTGCAGCTTCATCATTGTTCATTTTTGAGTTTCTATGTGATGGATTGCTACCTTAGAAAAGTTTTTGATGGGAAATTTTTTAAAGAAAGCAAGTTGGTCTGAAAATTCAAATGTTTTGAATTTGAAATGTTTATAAATATATGTATATATTTATGTGATTTCAAAAGGATTTGAAATAAAAACCCAGGAATTTGAATTCTAGAATTTAAAATTTAACTTAAGCAAGTTAAATGGATCGAACTGAATAAATTGATCAGAATCAATTTGAATGGAATATGAATTGGTTGTAAATCATTCAGATTATGAATGAAGGTATATATGATGTGCGATGAAAGTGGAAATCAAAAGTTTTAGTAGAACTAAATTTGTAAAAGTATAAAATTTTGAATTTCAACATAAGTGATTTTTGAAAAGTGACGGGTTTGTACTATTTTTCCTACCTTAGTAATTTCGGGGACGAAATTCTTTTAAGGGGGAAGAATGTAGCGACCAGGATTTTCGAACAAATTATTTTAAAAAAAAATTGAATTGATAATATAAATGAATTTTATATTAAGTTGTCGATTTAAAAATCGATTTCGATTTAATATCGAATATATTAAATTATCAAAATACGAAATCGACGAATAACTGAATTTGAAGTTTAAAACTGAATCAAAATGATTCAGATGATCAATATAAATTATATTTGACTGTAAACAATAATGATAATAATTTATTTTTGAGGGACTGATTATTTCTGAATTTTAAATTATATTATATTAATTTAATATGGTTATTTTAGATTTACGTTCGAATTAGATTTTATAATCGTTTCTGTTCAGTTCAGAATAGCGTTATAATATTGGAATGACGGTCGGTATGCTAAATAGCAGTTCATGATTTTTAATTATAAATCCCAAGATATTTAATGGATAATATCAAAATCAAATAAAAATCAAATCGAAATCTGTTTAAAAGAAATAAAAATCTCTTTATATCAAATCGCATTAAATGTAAATCAATTCACATTTAATTTATATGTACCTCCACCTACCACCTATTCCTTAACAGTGAAGTATCCATCTTTATAAAGCCGTGCCACTCCTTTTAATTCATTCAGTTTCGATCTTCTGAAAAATCAAACTCAAAAACTCCAACAATATATGGCCACTACCTTCTTAAGTAAATCAAACAAACTTTGTTCCTCACTTCCCATTTTAAATCGAAATAAAACCCAAATCGGTCACAATTCCCTTTCCAAAATTATACTCGGGAGAGAAAAAAAGGGCATCGAATTCGTTTCTGAAGCTAGGTTAGTGAGAGCAATAACTGGTGAAGGTCGCGTTGATGGTTTCTTGGTCAGGAGCGAGGTCGCGGTTTGCAGATGAGGGAGATGGAATTCTGGAGGCTAGGCGAGGCATACGACGAGGTCGCTTAGATTAAGGCGAACAGGAATTGTGCGAAGGGTCACTGCGATGCATCAGAAGGGTCTCGATCCTAGTGGGCAGGCCTAGGGCTGACCTGTACGGATGCTAGATTTGGTCGATTGATGCTAAGGATGGGATTCCGCGATAGTTTTGGTCGAGGCTAACTGTAGAGAGGATTGTGGTGAGGTCGGCGACGGGATTCAAAGGGTTGATGCAGTGGTAAGGAAATGAGTGGTATGGAAGGGGTTATCGTGAAATTAGATAAAACATGTAGCGTTTCCTCCAGGTTTGGATCTCGATGTTGGAATTGGGAGGAGGGAGTTCAGTCGTTGTTTTACTGGTATGAAGTGTTGAGATGAATGTGTTTCCTAGAGTGTGTTGGATGGGTTCTGTTGATTTGAATGAGGAGTTTATTTTTGTAGAAAATCTGAGGTAGGATATTTGGATCAATTTCTTTTGTTCGGCATTGGCACAACAATGGGAGAAGAAGGAAGTTGTGTGGATGAGGATGGACTAGGGGGTCGGTTCAACAACATGGAGTTGGGGAGTGCAGATATGTGATATGAGGATTTGTGCAATGTCAATGGGAGGTCTTGGCTGGACAGTAAGGGTAGTGATGGTTGAATTGCTTCGTAATTGCCCAAGCATTAAGGTACAGGTTGTTTTGAATTTTAAAATACATAAAAGAATTAATTCAATTATCCGTTAGTAGTTAATTAAAATATAAATAAATGGTTAATCGATAGATAAAATTTAATAATCGTATGTGTTGAATAGATTCGACCGAGATGATTCGTGGCCGTGAAATTTGGACTTTTCAGGATATTCGGCAAAAAGGAAAATCACAGTGAGTAATTCTCACTCAAGAATTTTATTTAAATTATTTTTATTGTTAAAAATAATTTTTTGTTTGTTTGCATGCATTGAAATAATATTGTGGTTATTAAATATATATTAGTTAGTTAGGCTTAATGTTTGTGGTTATTATATATATATATATATATATATATATATATATTGGTGGTTGGATAGTTCCCGCTGTACCATTAGAGGATGCCCGCAGTATCATTAGCGGATGACCCTATACGCCCCACGTTATGATAATGGATGACCTTCATACCGCGATATCCTGCCTCGAAGCAGGACGGGTATTATTTATGTTGGCTAACGTCTGTTGATGCAGGAAAACAGGTTGGAGGGATCCAACTGGATTCCTCAAAAATATTATTATTTGTTTGTTTTCACATATATTATCATATATGATGTGTTGATTGATAAATGAGTGGTTTGATTGTTTAAATATCACTGGGGCCAAAATGTTGATATATATAAATATCAAGGAAAAGGATATTTGAAATTTAAAGGGAAAATTCTATTTATCTAAAATAAAATTTGAATTTAAATTGGACTATAAATATATTAACTTGTTTGAATCCATAAAACAAGTAGTGAATTTATAAACGTTGTTTATAAATTAATAATGCGAGATTTGCAGTGAAATTATAAACAATGTTTATAAATAAAGTGGAAAAATTATCATTGGATAATTTGAATATTTAAATTCAAATGTGAATTTAAAAATAGAATTGGGGAAATTGTTTTAAAGAAATAAACGATGGAGTTCATTCTGATGTTCAGAATATAAATTGAACTAAAATAAATCCATAAGGATTTATGATTTGAATTCGTTTAATTCGAATTTATTTAAATAGAAGTTAAATTGAATATGAAAAAAAATTGGGTGTTATATATATAAGTTATTAAAATAGAAATTTCCAAAATAAGTTTTGGGTTTTTAAAAAGATTTTGAAATAGACTTGTTTAAATATAAAACATGGAAATTCAAAAAAATGGTGTTTATAAATATAATGAATTAATTATCAAGAGATAATTTGAATATTTAAATTCAAATATTAAATTAAAAAATAGAATTTGAAATCATTTGAAAGGGAACAACTATTTTTATTCCGCAATCTGGAATATCAAAGGGATGGAATTTCAAATAGAAATTTGAAAAGGGGACTTGTTTAAATATATGAAACAAGGAAGTTGAATTTATAAATAGTGTTATAAATTTGGTAAAATAAATCATCATTTGGATAATTTGAACCATTTAAATTCAAAAAGGAATTAAAAAGTAAGTTGGGAAGTGTTTTGAAACAAAACAAGTGATTATATTTCAGAATTCGGAATATAAGCAGAATTGAGAAAAATTCAATGGGTTTATAATTGAAATTCGATTATATCGAATTTTATTAATGCTTTATTTATGAAAGGAAGTGGAATTAAATATAGGAGATTGAAGGATAAATAAATTTATTACCGAGTAAGGGAAAATCGACAATTATAGATTATCAGAAATATTAAGTTGAATTTGGAAAATTGGTTTAAAATATATTAAAGTATATAGAATGGAGTTGGAATGTATATATAAACGAAGTTTAAAACGTTTATATATTAAATATAATTAAAACGAGCTCATCGCAGCGCGGTAGTTCGTAAATTGGCGTTTCGAACTTCAATTGAGTATACAAGACTCGATTCAAGTCGGAATTCTTTGAAACTAGAATCGTCAGGACCGATTTGATAATAATTTTCTAATGAAAGAGGAAAATCTAGATTTCGTCGTATAGATTTTGTGTTATGTCAAAATCAAATTTTCAGAAAAACAGCCAGAACCATTATAAAACCATAACGGTTTATTTAAATAAATAAAAGGATTTTAAAGAAATAAAATCCGAATTTCCATTAGAAAAATCCAGACAGGAGATATAAAATAAATATGAACTCCAGTGAAGTAAGTGAAATGATTTTTGAGACAAAAAAAATCAGATTTTTAGTTGTTGAATAAAACTAACTAATTTGAATAATAATTAGTTAATCGAAATTCATTATGAAAATGGACTTTGAATAAGTAAAGGAGATTTGAGAATTCTTATTCGAAATCGAATATGGAGCTAGAGTCTAAATGGAATTAAATTAATTTATTCATAACCAAGATAAAATGATAATTGAACATGATATGTCCAAATATAAAGTGGAATGGGCAAAAGAGCTAATAAAAAGATTAATTAGCGAGTTGAGTTAAAAATGACTGGATTGAGTTAAAATAAATTAGAAATGGACACATATGTGTTAGACATGTATATAATGAAGTATATGAAGATTACAATTCGTGTGCCCCACAAAAAGGTACATATTTAAATTCCATATGAGGTTTTATGCGCCGAATTGGCAAGCCAGTTGGCTTTTTGATTTTCTTTTTGAATGAAAAGGGCCTAGAGAGGCGAGTTGACGTTTGAACTATCGACCCGTACAAAGGAGGTTATGGCGAAATTTTCCAGGAATTTAAGGAGTTAGAATATTTTTAAGAAATTTTGATAGTTAGAAATCAATGTATCAATATATATAGAATTCGATCAGGAAACGAACTTGAAAATAGAATACTATAAACGAAAAGAAAATCTATAATTAAATCTGGTAAAATTAGATAGTAAAATGTATATAGGTTTAAAAATGAATAAGTGGTCTTGTCTGTTTTGAAGTTAAAGATGTTATTCAGTCAAGGTCTGAGTGGTAGTTATACCCCAACTTGATTGATTTCAGTTTTAACCAATAAGTAGTAAGATCTAGTCTCGAAGAGAAATGTTTGAACAAGAGTTAGTTGAATGCAGTGTTTTGGGTTGTTGTAACGATGTTTTACACAAAATTCATTTTAACCCAAGTAAGTGGAAATTTAGAAATATAATAAATAAATATTTACCGAGTGTAGAAATGAGCGGGCGTGAAAGAGATAAGTAATTGGAATGTTTTCCAACTGCAAATAAAGGATATTTTCTAAATATAGAAAATAAAAGAAGTTGATATTTGGAAATGTCTTCCAAATAGCGTAAGAGGCCAAGATGATTATCGAAAATATTTGGTTAACAAATATGGATAAGGAAATCGACAAGTGTTTTAATTAATGAAATATTAATTAAGAGGCCCAGTGATTTGTTTGATGGTTGGAATGTTTATTTATTTTTCTTCGATAGTTAAATAACCGACTATCGAAGTATTTGCCAATATCGTTGTCAATATGGAGAGACCGGTTGGATTATTATCCAAGAACCACTCCGTATTGGCGGTAGCATTGCGAATTAGATTATATGAAGATAATCGAAGATGGAGTAAAGTGCAAGGACTTTTTCTATTAATAGAAATTTTTCCTTCATTTTCGTTCAATCCTAGAACGAACGTAAATGGATGAATGTCTGACAAATTATTTCCAATGATCACATATGTTGGTCTGTATAGATATATATATGGCGGCGGAGGATTTATTCTCTTAGCATAATATCCAGAATATATTTGTGCAAAATTAATTAATGATTTAAGGATCTAACAATGTGGCATTCAAAGTGATTGTGCTATCAAATAATGATAAGAAATCGTAACCTCGGGCCTCCACAACCGGGAATTGACAAAAATTGGGCAGGCAGCATGGCTATGTGGGCCGCTCCCATTATGGTATATAATCGCCTATCTAGAGAAATTCCTTTTACTTCTTTAATCTATCGATGTTGTCCCTTTTCAGGAAACAGTTGCTTATCCCAACCGTTGGTGATATACATTCGATACACTCAAGCAAAATGAGTGGCCGGTCATGTGTGGGCCGGGTTGCAAGACGTTTTTGTTGAACCCAGTGTATTCCCCTCTAGAAGTACAATATCGGCAGGTGGTTCCATACCTTGTCATAGTTAGAATCCAATTTCCAATAAGCGCCATGCGGTTTTTGATTTTATATTATATATGGAGCGTGAGATGCAAGCGTTCCGCTAGATTTTATTTATTTGATGTAGACGTTATTATAATATCACTGGACTTGATTTCAAAAATATTTTGGGTTATCGTAAGATAAAAACCATCCGTGTTTATGTGTGGATCGGTCTTACAATTATCATTTCTTTCGAAAGGATTTTTAAAGTTAAACAAATGGTTGGAGTTTACTCACACCAGTCCCATGACTAACCCAGAGTTTTTTTGTTTGTTTTCCCTAAAATCTTGGGTGCCCAAATTTGTACAGGCAGTCAAGTAGTCGGGATTTTACAGATTCACTTAGAGGAGTTTGACGCAAGAGGTTTCACCAGTTAGCTATAGACTATCATATATTCCGCTGTGTACCATGTTCGTATCTAGAAACAGGTGTTTATAACTGTTCCAGAAATTGCTGTTGTGCTCTGATGATGGCATGTATATAAATTTACCGATTTGTATTTCAAAAGTTATGTTATATAATATATTTTATTCGTTCCACTGTGAGATTTGTCTTCTTCGTTTTCTTCTATTCTAATATTTCTTTCTTTCTATTTCTCATCCTCTAACTTCTTTCTAATAATGATTCATATTTCTGTGCAATTTGGGTTGGACGTGTGGTGTTATTAGTTAACTAAGATAGTACGGATTTGTGGGCCGTTACATTATTAATCAGGTGAAATTATTCCAAACATGTTTTTTTCTCATTTATGTCTTTTATTAACTAACACTGCATATAATATAATGAAGATGCATTATAGTGTAAGAAACATGTCAGCATACAAGCTTTGATGGAAAAACAGTAACTTACTATTACCAATGTGATGGTTACCAGATTATTGGTACACAATTCATTAGTGTACCAACTGGTCAGAAATGGTAACGATAAGCGATTTTAGTACCAGTAAAACCAGTATAGTAACAATATTTTAGAAATTGTAATGGTAACCATTACCATAACAGCCCTACATATATACGCATTTGGCGAGAATGGATTGAGATAAGTCTTCGCTTAAGCTTCCTGCCAAAACATTACTTTCTCCGACACTTGAGTGTGTTGCTTTTGGGTACATAAGCCAAATTTTAACTATGTTTTGGGACTTGTTGAATAATATGTAAGAATGCAATGTTCACTTTCACTTGTCTGAAAGTTCTAAGAACCTTTTCAATTTGTACTTAATGTTTCTTAACACGAATTCTATAGGGAAATAGAGCTCTCTGCTTAATTGGTTGGTTTTCTTGAGGTTGTGAATGGGTATATTTGTGTTGACCTGCCTTTTGGCAAGGCCATTACAACTCAATTTTTTTAAGGATAAGCACTTTGAACTTGAGCATGAACTCTCACTTACTTCAGCCACTTGGTTGGAATGTCCAAACTCTTAGAACTATGGAGTTAACATACTCATCACTCCTAGATTGATTCATTCTTTGGGTCGACCAAGGATGGTTTGGCTCAAACTTACTTTACAAATCTTTGGATGAGACCACTTTTTCCTCTCTTTGGTTCAAAATAGTTCAGATCAAGCCACCTGGATTGACATATTTGGTACGGTGCAAATTCATTGACCTAGTTCCTTTCTCTCGGGTCAATTCTCTCCGGTTTGAATGCACTGATCGATAGTCTACCGACCCCATCCCTTCTACAATAACGAAGATTGATTCTCAAGGCTACTTTCTTGGTCAACTTCGGTCTACTTTATTTCCTTAATACATGGATTAAGCTATACGTATGCCATGCAGATCTAGGGGAAATATTCTGCATATGAAGGCTAGGCCTCAGCGTTTGTGGCTAGTTTTCTAGATCACATGACATGTGGCCGACGCGAATCAGGATGATCGCCACAATGCATGTCGACCTAGACCAAAATTCCATCTACAAATACCACATATCAAAACTAGAAAAGTGGATTCTTTCTTTCAGAAGGAAATAGGTCGGTTTACTCAAATAGCTTGCTCTATAAACTGATCGAAACATACCATAACACAAGGCAGTTGTGTATAAATCATTTCTTTCTCTACTTTCTTGCAACCAAACTTTTGTATCCTGTAATCGACAGTATAAATAGAGATTATAAAGTGGATGTAGGCTTGGATTAAGCTGAACCACTATAAAATTATTGTTTATTCCTGTAATTTCCTTTATTTCTCTATGATTTGTGTATGGATTATACACTTTGGGGGTTGATTGTCATAAGACCAACTTTTGACGTCAAAATTTGGCATGCTAGGTAGGGGCGCGCACATACCTTCAACAATTTCTTGCTTGAAAGGATTTGGATAGCTATTTTCTGGAAAAAACATGGTGAAGTGGAAGTAGGACGAAATATCTTACCACACTCAAGCCGTTGGCGACACAGGCACATCATGTGAGGCAAGCTAGGAGGTTTCCTCCAATGGAGACCCTTCCTTATTTTTTATTACAGATGAGATGGGGTTCTTGCCGAGCTTAAGGCACAAATGCACACTAAGATGAACTCCTCAAAAAACAACCAGACACTACACCATATATGCTAATTAGGCTCTGTTTTTAGCCGTATCTAAAGCTGTTGGGCACGGTAAATAGCCGTATCAAAAAGTGGCGTGTTAAATTATTAGATAAGGCTTTAACCCGTATCTCAATGGATTAACATACGGCTATTAGCCGTATCTAAAGTGTATGTAGATACGGCTAAACCGTATCTTATACACACACACATATACATATACATATACATACACACACACACACACACACATATATATATATATATATATATATATATATATATATATATATATATATAAGCAGAAACTGCAGCACATATTATTTGTAACACAAAGCATATATAATACAGGATACACTAGTTCACAATTGTAACAGTAAACGAAACATTTGTATGAAATATTTCATTACATTACAATATATAATGATACATGCTATTTGATTACATTACAATAAATAAGTACACGCTGTTTCATTACACTAAATAATATACATAATGTTACATTACAATAAGCTGTGATAAATACCCGAACCAGCGTCGTGAGCTTGTTGAATCAATGCTTCCTTCAAGATGAACATCGACCAAAAAATTGCATTCTATCCAAGACATGAAGGAACCCTTCAGGAAGATCAACACACTATTCTATCCAAGGCCTGGAAATAAGTTAGCTTGGATAGCATATAACATGTACACTACAAAGACCTGTAAAAAAATGCAACCGCATAGTTTAGGATAAGATATATGTCCACATTATTATTTTCATTAGTAGTTGAACAACATTTTTACTTGTTCAGTCGAGACTGAGTCTCGATTAAAGACAGTTGTTATAGCCTAATTAAAGAACAATATAGAGGATATGTCCACATTATTATAATTCTCATTATTGTCACTTGGCTGCAATGTAGATATAACATCGCATTAGCAAGTTCTACGAGTGGTCGCCCTTAACCAGCCCTATTCGCCCTTAACCAGCCCTATTCAGAGCTTCAAACATGGACTCATACTCTAGTTTTGACATGATCTAAAATCTCTTCTGGTTACGACTTTGAGGCTAAAAGAATTAATGAATTCCAACTTAATATGAAAGAGTTATGGACACTCAAAAATGGACTCAGGCCATGTTTGCAGCAACAAAACGTGCACTTTCAAAATCTTGTGGCCGAACTGATCTCGCCGCAAAGGTTATAGATATCAAACGAAGTATTTTTGCACATAAATTTTCATGTATCTATAACATAACACATAAATTTTCAAAGAAAAAGCGAGATATTACCTGAAGTTTAGATCAACAAACTCACATCCATGCTTATTAGCTTCATCCAAATGACGGAGGCCGCATGCTGCACACACATGTTATATTAATAGTCAGCTTCTATTTTTGCACGTAAGTTGACTAACAAAAATGATTTGTTACATGAGCACAAAGCAACTTGGTTCTATGCAGCAAGTCATAAATGGAAAAGCAGTTTTACGCCTTTACTCACACGCAGTGTGACACACATGACACACCAAACAAATTGACTAAATCTCAACCTATAAATGCCATTCTATTTTCATTCATGCATCCATCACCGGCTTTTCTATTCAATCACACAAATTTCCCAATATCAATTACCAGATACATGCAGCTCAGTCAACAAAACTAGTATGCTTTAGTTCTCAAATCAAATCATACACATGCACTTCAGATCAGTTATAAGGATCAGTGTACATGGTGCAATAATACACACAAATGAGCAGGGTAGCACAATCAAAAGTGTCTGAATTCAAGGTAGACAAATACAGCACAAGTAAATGATTGCAAATACACTACCTCACTATAATACTGGGGATAATACCCAATTTAAACACAACAGCAGCATATTAAACCTAATTCAGATTCAAATTAAACCCAAATTAAACCCAATTCATATTTAAATTTAATGGTGATCTAGTACTCACCTCCAGAGGCGACGAGAAGGATAGACATCGGTGGACTGAGGCTTCGCCGGTCAGCTGAGGGCATCGCGAGATGATGATATCTCATGGACTGCGGTGGATCGATTATTGACAAAGGAAGTCGGTCGAGTACCAAAACCCTAACTTGGGTATTCAGTGGTCGCCATTGCAAAATAAAAAGAGGGATTATTTGGTCGAAAGTTTTGATAAGGCAAAACTCGATCGTGCCTATGTACAGGTACGGAGGGGGGGGGGATTTGATACGAATTTCATACGGTTCAAAGTCGCATCAAATGAACTAATCCGAGACTTTGTTGATGGATGGTCAGATTAAGGGTGTTTGGGGTGGTGCGGATCGCAAAATTTAGTTTGATACGGATTTGAGCACTGTCAAATTTGATACGGCTTATATCCCAATTTTACGCCCGCATCCTGGTGTGCCAAATTGGCTGATATGGTGTAGTGAGAGGTGATGGAGAATTTCTTTTATTGGATGGAGGGAAGGCCGAGCTACCAAGCATCACTCCCTGGAACTGGCGATGCTCGGGCAACAATAGAATTTTGGTTCGGTTTAACCCATGCTCCAGGTCGATCGGTCATTCTACCGCCATTTGGATCTACCAACCACCAGATCGGCCTACCAAACATGCCGACCCGAACCAGACAGGGTTCATTCTTCCCAGCCTTCATGACCCACTGTGCCACACTTCAGCTCACAATACTACGGATGGCAATGCTAATTTAGTCCACTCTAATGTCACCCCAGGCGGGGGCAACTCAGACCAAGAACGGGAAATGATATCCTAGGTCGGTCCGATCCAAATATAAATTTCGAACTATTTCAAATATATCGTTACGGTAATTTAAATATAAGTGATATCGTAGGTGGGGGCAACATCGGACCAAGAACGGGAAACGCTAATTTAAATAAATCATTACGGTTTACATACGATTCTATAGCGACTATTTCAAAAATTGATTTGGCCATAACTCTCAATATAAATTTCGAAATTCTGATTTTTCTCTTTTATTACAAAATTATAGTTCAACAGATTCGAATATTTCCTATTTCACAGAATTCCGACTTACAACGGCTCCAGTACACTCAGTTGAAGTTCAAATTGTAAATTTCGAACTACCATGCCATTTCGAGCTCGTTTATAAATTAATATATTTATACATTCAAAATTCAATTTAATTAATATAAAAAAATCCATTTATATTACGAATTCAATATTTAAACTAATTCAAATATTCAAACTGAAGTGATTAAAATATGGGACGTTACATTCCTTCCCCCTTAAAAGAATTTCGTCCCCGAAATTACTAAGTAGGAAATGTAGTTATACCTTATTCACTTCTCCCAATCCATTCATGTAACTCAACACTCACTTCAACATTGTTACTACTCAACCAATTTACTAGTTCCAATTTCACTGCAAAAATCGTTAACACCGATTAACTTTTTGTTAACAAAAATTTTCAAAATTGTTGAAATTTTTTCTAACTCCCTAAATTTTCGAAAAATTTCGCCAGCACCTCCTTTGTACGGGTCAATAGTTCAAACCTCAACTCATCTCTCTAGGCCTTCCCCAATCAAAAAGAAAATCAAAAGCCAAGTGGCTTGCCGATTCAGCACATAAAGCTCATATTGAATTAAACATGTACCTTTTTTGTCGGGCATCTCATGTTTATTCTTCACACTTGCTCCATCCAATAAACCTGTATAATCACATATATATCCATTCCTATTTGGTCACAATCCATTTAACTTCCTTACTTCCAATTTTTTCCATTTTAACCATTTATGGGTTTTCTTTCTTCACTTACGATAAGTTAAACAAACATGTTTAAATATATGTTCATGCCCACAAACGAGCCGAGCTTCATTTATAAATCAAATTCCAGTTCCCAAGTTCGTATAAATTTATGAGTCGGTATAAATTTACACATCATATTCCAATCTCAATCAAACTTAATTTGATTTATTCTTCATTCAATTTCAACTCAACTCAATTTTATCTAATCTGGGTTTATATTCACTATTCAATACACATTCACTTCTATTTCAAGACTCAACATTAAGTCATATTCAATTATCACTACTTAAAATGGATTTATTTTCATTCACTCCTCATTTCAATCGACATATTCAAATTATATACATCGAGCCATATTTGGATTATCAACTTTCAATTTATTTCATATTTCAACTTAAGTTCAAGAATTTTCATTCCATATTGATTTATTATTCATTTAGTTTAATATGGTTTTAAATTCAATCCAGAGCAGTTTAACTTACTCTTCAGTCAATTTTAATCCATACAATTCATTTACATTGGAATTTGTTTCTTAGCTTTCAATTTATTTTCCGAATTCTAATTTTTATTCAAACATCATTTATTTCATCTTATGGTCATATTTAACCAGTTCAATTCCATAATATCATTTGAATTTCATTCAAATAACTCAAGAAATTAAATATCAATAATAATTTGATATAATTATTTCCTTAATACTAAAGTAGATTCAGGAAAATTTATTTCATTTACCCGCTTTTCAAAACAATATTGTATCAATTTCCAGTTCAATGCTTTTCAACAATTGAACCGATCAACCAACACAATACTAAACTTTTGTATATGAAATCTACAAATACGCTCTCATATATATATATATATATATATATATATATATATATATATATATATATATACTCAACTCAGTCTAGGGTGTTACTAACTCTATCCCTACTGAGCTACGCCACACAGCCAAGGTTATTCCTAAACCTGGCTCTGATACCACTATAACGAACTGGAAAATTCGATGCTCGAATTTTCAACATAAATATATCCCCATGTCTAAACTCTAGGACCGAAAATCCAGAATGTTAAAGAAGGAATTTAGAAGGTGAGAAAAGATAAGATAGAAAAATTAAAACAGAAGAAAAATGGGAAGAAAAACTAACCACAATACACAGTCTCACATCGCAGCGGAATAAAATATGATACAGAAATAAATCTTTATTGAAAACTTAAGATCAATACTTACAATTCTTTCAGGGTACAGCGGACATTCAACTCATCTGGACAATTATAACAGTCTGTCCTCATTTACAACACACATTGGAATACTATATATATGATATATCTGAACTCCTCCATCTTGTCTCTTGAATTCAATATCATCCTACCCTGAACCTGTAAACTTGGTCAGACCCAACTCGGTCTGGCCCGAGCATTACAAACGCCACATGCCAGTCTGGTGAACCAACGTAAGAAAAACCCACTAAATTATTGGTATCATCCATCTTGATTTTATAGTTAAAAATCATTTTTCGAAAGAAAAAGATAATCGCAAGACCAACCCACACATAAACACGGGTAGTATTTACCTTACGATAACACGAACCATTTTTTGAAATTCATAATTTATCTTATGTTATGATAGTGTCTAAATATAAATAAATATCTATCTAGGAGAACGCTTGCATCTCACGCTCTACATATATAGTATAACATCAAAACCGTTGGCACTTATTGGAGATTGGATTTCCAACTATGACAAGGTATGGAACCACCTTCCGATAGTGTATCTCTAGAGGGGAATACACTGGGTTCAACAAGAACGTCTTGCAACCCGGCCCACACATGACCGACCACTCATTTCTCTTGGGTGTATCGAATATATTGTCACCTACGATTGCTAGCAACATAACTGTTCCCGGGAGATGCAGAAGTAAAAAAAAGTAACAAATATGAATATTCTCTAGATGGGGACAATACACCCTAATGGGTGCGACCCACATAGCCATACTGCCTGCCCGATTTTTGTCATTTTCCGGTTGTGTGGCTTGAGGTCTAAAATTACGTTTCAAATCATTTGGCCATCATTCACTTTGAATGCCACATCGTCAAATCCTCCAGATATCACTAATCAACGTTCACAAAAATATTCTGGTGTTAAGCTAAGAGAAGTGCCCTTCTCCGCCATCAACCGAAATACGTTTGTAAAAATCAACGTACGTGGTCCTTTGGAAATACTCTGTCAGACATTCGTCCATACAAGTTGTCCTGGGACTTGACAAACCGAAGGCACTACCCTATCGCATCCTAGGAATCACCCTATAGATCGGTAGCGATTAGTCCTTGCACTCCATCGATTTCAACCACGACAGGATCACTATTAGAATATCTCCGGGCGCGACTCCAGAGAATTCGACGTAGTCCTTTAGCTTATGAAGATCCACGGTCTTCATTGCTCCATCTTCAATCCGTATATTCTACGTTTACGTATTTATTGGTTCGGGATGGTTTTCGAATAAATTCGATCCCGGTCTTTCCGTACCAACAATCGTATTAGGTTAGATTTGATAGTCGGTTAATTAACTATCAAATAAAACATCCATTCATCCATAAGAGAAAATTGAATTCACTATTTTAATATTCTCCATCACTTTATCCTCTTTTGATTAACTACTCGTTAATTGAAAACTTCTCCAGTCAGCTTTCTAATCCCTTAACCCTATTCTAGATTTTCAATATTTATTACCACTTTTATATGGGATGTTTATCTCGAATTTATGACCATTCTAATATTTTTCTCAAAAATAATATTCACAAAACATTACTGCAATCCTTATACAATACTCCTTTTCAGATTTGATTTGCAAACCATTTGCTAAATACTTATTTCTAAACAGAAACAGGATAGTGATGTACTTTTCATTATCCATGTTCTATATCAAATCTTTATAAACCAAGTTCTGCATCAAATCTTTATAAACCAAACTTTATATCAAGTTCTATATCAAATCATTGTCCCACAATTAATTTCTATAACATTTATATGTTTGAACTCCATTCTATTCTATTTATGACTTATGTTCTACAATATCTGTATTTACCTATCATTTGCAAATTCTAATAATAATTACTATTTATAAACCATATGTAAAATTCTTTAATATAATCTACATTATATTATTCAAATTAATTCTACCTAAATTCAATTGGAACCTAAATATTTCAAAAACCCTTTATAAATTTCTATTTTTCACACTACTACTTTATTCTCACAATTCACCTTATCGTCAATATCAACCCCTACTTGACTTATTTAGTCAAATACTTGAAACTCCAAGTTTCAATCTATTTATAACCTCTAATTGTTGAGTTATATATTCTCCTTTATATTTTCCTTGTAACTGGGAAATTCCAATTTTTATTCAAATATCAATTTCATATTCGTTTCCCATTTCTTAACTTCTAATGAATAAAAATTCCCATTTATTCATTATCACTTTAAGCGATATATTTATTTCAGCTCTATCATCATCCCAAAGGTTTACTTAAAAATATGATTTACAAAACCATTATCGAATATTCCATAAAGGTTCTTTATAAATACCTTTATAGTTTTATTATAATTTACCTCGGTTTTTTTCAATAAATCCACTTGATAAAATATTCGGATATAAACCCTTTTGTAAATTCTTACTATTAATACCTATTATCTATAACTGTATATTAAATTCTTTAATACAATCTGCATTATTATTCGACTTAAATCCCATTAGCATTCATAAACTAAAACCCTTTTTAATTTATGTCTAATGATTCCCGTCCCCAAAAATATTTCTTTTTACCTTTTATTCATCTCAACTATAGATAATATTCCTTAAGACAAGTTCTTTCTTGACTTAAGTAGTTGCCTAGAATTCACACTTTCAATTTCAAATTAAACTCTATTTATACTTCTAGTTGTATATTTATTTCGTATAATCTCTTCTATAATTTCCCTTACAATTGGATGTTTCAAATCCATTTAAAACATTATCCGATTTCTTATCTCAAATTCACACATGATTTACATTTTTCCTTAAATTCCTCAATAAAAGTAATTTCACTTAAAATGTCGCTTATAAAATCACCTTTTCACAATATTTGTTTAAACGAATATTTAATATTAAATCCTATTTAATTTGGATTCTAAATAATCATTTCTATTTGGAAATAAATATTCTCTTTTAAGTTATTTTTATATTTCAATTCTATTTTGAAATCTATATATTCCAAATTCTCATATGGTAATCGTATATTCCTTTATAAACACTGTTTATAAATTTGCCTCATTAACACATTTGTTTAAACAAATCTTTTCCTTTAAACCGTATTGATAATTCGGATTTCAAATGGATATTCCTACTGAAAATATATATTTTCCCTTAAGACAATTTCAATTTAATTTAAATAACGGTTTATTTTACGATTCCCATTACTTTTCCACATTCATACATACTTCACATTTTCTCAAATTTCCCACTTCTTATAATATCGTTTCTAAAATCACTTCTTCACGATATTTATTTAAACAATTATTTGCCTTTAAATTTTAGTTAATCTAAATAACCATTTCTATTTAAAAATAAATATCCTCTTTTAAAATTCTTATTTCATTTCAATTCCCTTTTTCAAATCCATATGTTATTATTTAGGATATTTAAAATATCCAAAACAACAATCAGCGTTACTAACACATTCAAACATATCATAAGCTCTCACAGGTTATGAAACACATCATATATTAGTATATATGTAAAAACAAATAATTTAAATGTGAGGAATCCAGTTGGATCCCTCCAACCTATTTTTCCTGCATCCACAGATGTTAGTCAACAATAATAATACCTATCCTGCTTCGAGATAGGACATCGCGGTATAGAAGGTCATCCACTACATATATTGTGGGGCGCATAGGGAAATCATCCGCCAATGGTACTGTGGGCATCCGCTAATGGTGCTGCGGGAATTATCCAATCACCAATATTATTTTTATATATTATTTTTATATATTATTATTATACAATATTATCACTTTATATCAATCAATTTAGCAACCAACAAGCAATAAAATAAATTTGAACTATTAAAAATGGTTTCCAATAATTAACTGAGTGAGTTTAACTCACCTCAATTTTCTTTGCTAAATTATTCGTTTAGAATTCCATATCACGCAGCTACGAGTCGACTTGGATGAATTATTAACTTATGATAATTTTATTTTATTTAACGATTAACTGTTTAATTATTTAAATTAACTACTTTCGTAAATAAATAAATTATCCTATGCAATTTAAATTTGTAAAAGTTTTTACCTTACGGTTTGCAATTCCCTTAACCAATTGATGAATCTAATTGCCGAATAGTTCCCGAATACTCCAATCAGCTCCCAAAAAATGCAACATCTCTTTCCGGCATTTAATCAAACATCATACAGGCAACGTCATTCCACTGCCTTGCTATGGTTACACCCTCCAAAAGACCTCAACACCATCCGTCTTATTGAAGTCCAGAAGGCCGCATTTAGCTTTCCCAAAAATCACAATTGAATTCCCTGTAACCATACTGTTGAACCTCTAAATCACTTCAGTAATGTAATTTGAACTTTACATATGCGTTCCCACCTTAGTAACCCATTTAAGCATTAACAGCGTGCTCCCCTCCTAACTTAACTGCCAAACTCAAAGTCCACAGTGCCTTAGTTCTTCATCATGTTTACACTCAGTAGCCCATATTCCAAAAGAACAAAGAATAAACTTACTCATTCTCCAACTGTCATTCCGGTACACAGTCAGGCTCAACATTGTGTCCTCAAAATCACCCATCAACATATTCCAGTTCTCAAGATCCGCACTCCATTCAAAGCCCTTAAACATGAGTGCCCTATATGTCTTCGAGCTTCAGACGCTTTGGTTCCAGTTGCGATCCCTTCAGACATCGTAGTGACCTCCATCTACTCGTGCTCTTTCCGAACCCCTTTCTACAAATCTCGTTTGACCTAGGTCTACAAATCTCAATCAAACTCCACTGTAGAAGCGAGAAAAACCCCATCGACTTATCCCAAACCACGAGCTTGGTGTCTAACTCCAGATCGATTCATGATTTGATTCGCGGTTTATTATTGTATTTTATTTTTAGAGGAGATGGATAAGCGATTTTTTGGAAATTGAAAATGAGCGGATTGAAAATGGAATTGTTTTCTGGTTTGAGGTCTGAGAAAGTAATGAACGTGCAAGGTTATTTATAGGGAAGCGATGAGAGGATTGGAACGATGTCAAATTCAGTAGGGCGTAGGTAGAACAGGTTTATAGTGTATCATTTCTGAAAGCTTTGCGGAGAAGGAAATTTTTTTGACGAGATGGTGAAAAGAAAATACGAGGATATAGTTTATAGAATAGTCTGTGTATAAGGAAGTAGGTCATCCCCTATTTTTATTTTTATTTGATTTTATTTATTTATTAAATTATTATTATTTAACCAGTGTACCTTAATTAAAATATCCTGCGCCATCGAACCCCTATTTGAACGCAACAAACGGCAATTCCAGGGTTCTACCACTATTCCGAACACACTGGAACAGACTCCACGGTCTAATTCGACCATATACGGAAGATATAAATTTTAAACTGACAATTTAACATTAAACTCGATTTAATATAAACAAACAAATTATTATTATCAAATAAATATACATAAACTGAGTTCATAAAATTCCTAGAATAAAATAATATATTTTTTAAACACGATATTACATTATCCAGTTAGACGAGTATTCAATTGATTTATTTTATTTAAATAAATCTTTACGGTTTACATACGATTCTATTGCGACTATTTCAAAATTTGATTTAGCCATAACTCTCAATATAGATTTCGAAATTCCGATTTTTCTCTTTTATTACAAAATTATAGTTCAACAGATTCGAATATTTCCTATCTCACAGAATTCCGACTTACAACAGCTCCTATACACTCAGTTGAAGTTCAAATTGTAAATTTCGAACTACCACGCCATTTCGAGCTCGTTTATAAACTAATATATTTATATGTTCAAAATTCGATTTAATTAATATAAAAAAATCCATTTATATTACGAATTCAATATTTAAACTAATTTAAATATTCAAACTGAAGTGATCAAAATACGGGACGTTACATTCCTTCCCCCTTAAAAGAATTTCATCCCCGAAATTACTACGTAGGAAATGTAGTTATACCTTATTCAATTCTCCCAATCCATTCATGTAACTCAACACTCACTTCAACATCGTTACTACTCAACCAATTCACTAGTTCCAAATTCACTACAAAAATCGTTAACACCGATTAACTTTTTGTTAACAAAAATTTTCAAAATTGTTGAACTTTTTTCTAACTACCTAAATTTTCGAAAAATTTCACTACCACCTCCTTTGTACGGGTCAATAGTTCAAACCTCAACTCGTCTCTCTAGGCCTTCCCCAATCAAAAAGAAAATCAAAAGCCCAGTGGCTTGTCGATTCAGCACATAAAAGCTCATATTGAATTAAACATGTACCTTTTTTGTCGGGCATCTCATATTTATTCTTTACACTTGCTCCATCCAATAAACCTGTATAATCACATATATATCCATTCCTATTTGGTCATAATCCATTTAACTTCCTTTCTTCCAATTTTTACCCTTTTAACCATTTATGGCTTTTCTTGCTTCAATTACGATAATTTAAACAAACATGTTTAAATATATGTTCATGCCCACAAACGAGTCGAGCTTCATTTATAAATCAAATTCCAATTTCCAAGTTCGTATAAATTTATGAGTCCGTATAAATTTACACTCCATATTCCAATCTTAATCAAACTTATTATGATTTATTCTTCATTCAATTTCAACTCAACTCAAGTTTATCTAATCTGGGTTTATATTCGCCATTCAATACACATTCACTTCTATTTCAAGACTCAACATTTAGTCATATTCAATTATCACTGCTTAAAATGGATTTATTTTCATTCACTTCTCATTTTAATCGACATATTCAAATTGTATACATCGAGCCATATTTGGATTATCAACTTTCAATTTATTTCATATTTCAACTTAAGTTCAAGTATTTTCATTCCATATTGATCTATTATTCATTTAGTTTAATATAGTTTTAAATTTAATCCAGTACAGTTTAACTTACTCTTCAGTCAAGTTTTAATCCATACAATTCATTTACATTGGAATTTGTTTCTTAGCTTTCAATTTATTTTCCGAATTCTAATTTTTATTCAACCGTCATTTATTACATCTTCTGGTCATATTTAACCAGTTCAATTCCATAATATCATTTGAATTTCATTCAAATAACTCAAGCAATTAAATATCAATAATAATTTGATATAATTATTTCCTTTATACTAAAGTAGATTTGGGCAAAATTATTTCATTTACCCGCTTTTCAAAACAATATTGTATCAATTTCCAGTTAAATGCTTTTCAATAATTGAACCGATCAACCAACACAATACAAAACTTTTGTATATGAAATCTACAAATACGCTCTCATATATATATATATATATATATATATATATATATACTCAACTCAGTCTAGTGTGTTACTAATCCTATCTCTACTGAGTTACGCCACAGAGCCAAGGTTATTCCTAAACCTGGCTCTGATACCACTGTAACGAACCGGAAAATTCGATGCTCGAATTTTCGACATAAATATATCCCGTGTCTAAACTTGAGTGCCGAAAATCCAGAATTTTAAAGAAAGAAGTTAGAAGGTGAGAAAAGATAAGATAGAAAAATTAGAATAGAAGAAAAAGGGGAAGAACAACTAACCACAATACACAGTCTCACATTGCAGCGGAATAAAATATGACGCAGAAATAAATCTTTATTGAAAACTTAAGATCAATAATTACAATTCTTTCAGAGTACAGCGTACATTCAACTCATTTGGACGGTTATAACAGTATGTCCTCATTTACAACACACATTGGAATACTATATATATGATATGTCTGAACTCCTCCATCTTGTCTCCTAAAGTCAATACCATCCTACCCTAAACCTATAAACTTGGTCAGACCCAACTCGGTCTGACCCGAGCATTACAAACGCCATAGGTCAGTCTGGTGAACCAGCGTGAGAAAATCCCACTAAATTATTGGTATCACCCATCTTGATTTTAAAGTTAAAAATCATTTTTCGAAAGAAAAAGATAATCGTAAGACCGGCCCACACATAAACACGGGCGGTTTTTACCTTACGATTACCCAGACCATTTTTGGAAATTCATAATTAATCTGACATTATGATAGTGTCTAAATATAAATAAATATCAATCTAGCAGAACGCTTGCATCTCACGCTTTACATATATAGTATAAAATCAAAACCATTAGCACTTATTGGAGATTGGATTTCCAATTATGACAAGGTAACGAACCACCTTCTGATAGTGAATCTCTAGAAGGGAATACCATGGGTTCAACAAGAACGCAACCCGACCCACACATGACCGACCACTCATTTCTCTTGAGTGTATCGAATATATTGTCACTTACGGTTGCTAGCAACATAACCGTTCCCTCGAGATACAGAAGTAAAAAGAAGTAACAAATATGAATATTCTTTAGATGGTGACAATACACCCTAATGGGTGGGACCTACATAGCCATGGTGCCTGCCCGATATTTGTCATTTTCCGGTTGTGTGGCTTGAGGTCTAAAATTACGTTTCAGATCATTTGGCCATCATTCACTTTGAATGCTACATCGTCAAATCCTCCAGATATCACTTATTGACATTCACAAAAATATTCTGGTGTTAAGCTAAGAGAAGTGCCCTTCTCCGCCATCAACCGAAATACATTTGTAAAAATCAATGTACGTGGTCCTTTGGAAATACTCTGTCACACATTCGTATATACAAGTTGTCCTGGGACTGGACAAACCGAAGGCACTACCCTACCGCATCCTAGGAATCACCCTATAGATCGATAGCGATTAGTCCTTGCACTCCGTCGATTTCAACCATGACAGGATCACTATTAGAATATCTCCGGGCGCGACTCCAGAGAATTCGACGTAGTCCTTTCGCTTATGAAGATCCATGGTCTTCACTGCTCCATCTTCAATCCGTATATTCTACGTTTACGTATTTATTGGTTCGGGATGGTTTTCGAATAAATTCAATCCTGGTCTTTTAGTACCAACAATCGTATTAGATCAGATTTGATAGTCGGTCATTTAACTATCAAATAAAACATCAATTCATCTATAAAAGAAAATTGAATTCACAGTTTTAATATTCTCCATCACTTTATCCTCTTTTGGTTAACCACTCGTTAATTCAAAATTTCTCCAGTTAGCTTTCTAATCCCTTAAATCTATTCTAGATTTTCAGTACTTATTACCACTTTTATATGGGATGTTTATCTCGAATTTATGACCATTCTAATATTTTTCTCAAAAATAATATTCACAATACATTACTGCAATCCTTGTACAATATTCCTTTTCGGATTTGATTTGCAAACCATTTGCTAAATACTTATTTCTAAACAGAAACAGGATAGTGATATACTTTTCATTATCCAAGTTCTATATCAAATCTTTATAAACCAAACTCTATATCAAGTTCTATATCAAATCGTTATCCCACAATTAATTTTTATAACATTTATATGTTAAAACTCCCTTCTATTCTATTTATAACTTATGTTCTACAATATCTGTATTTACCTATCATTTACAAATTCTAATAATAATTTCTATTTATAAACCATATGTAAAATTCTTTAATATAATCTACATTATATTATTCAAATTAATTCTACCTAAATTCAATTGGAACCTAAATATTTCAAAAACCCTTTATAAATTTCTATTTTTCACATTACTACTTTATTCTCTCTATTCACCTTATCGTCAATATCAACCCCTACTTGACTTATTTAGTCAAATACTTGAAACTCCAAGTTTCATTCTATTTATAACCTCTAATTATAGAGTTATATATTCTCCTTTATATTTTCCTTGTAACTGGAAAATTCCAATTTTTATTTAAACATCAATTTCATATTCGTTTCCCATTTCTTAACTTCTAATGAATAAAAATTCCCATTTATTCATTATCACTTTAAGCGAGATATTTATTTTAGCTCTATCATCATCCCAGAGGTTTACTTAAAAATATGATTTACAAAACCATCATCGAATATTCCATAAAGGTTCTTTGTAAACAACTTTATAGTTTTATTATAATTTACCTTAGTTTATTTCAATAACTCCACTTGATAAAATATTCATATATAAACCATTTTGTAAATTCTTACTATTAATACCTCTTATTTATAACTATATATAAAATTCTTTAATACAATCTATATTATTAATCGACTTAAATCCCATTAGCATTCATAAACTAAAACCCTTTTTAATTTATCTCTAATGATTCCCATCTCCAAAAATATTTCTTTTTACCTTTTATTCATCTCAACTATAGATAATATTCCTTAAGACAACTTCTTTTTTGACTTAATTATTTGCTCAGAATTCACACTTGCAATTTTAAATTAAACTCTATTTATACTTCAAGTTGTATATTTATTTCATATAATCTCTTCTATAATTTCTCTTACAATTGGAATGTTTCAAATCCATTTAAAACATTATTCGATTTCTTATCTCAAATTCACACACGATTTACATTTTTCCATAAATTCCTCAATAAAAGTAATTTCACTTAAAATGTCGCTTATAAAATCACCTTTTCACAATATTTGTTTAAACGAATATTTAATATTAAATCCTATTTAATTTGGATTCTAAATAATCATTTCTGTTTGGAAATAAATATTCTCTTTTAAGTTATTTTTATATTTCAATTCTATTTTGCAATCTATATATTCCAAATTCTCTATATATTCCAAATTCTCATATATTTAAACAATCTATATATTGCAATCTATATATTCCAAATTCCTCAATAAAACACATTTGTTTAAACAAATCTTTTCCTTTAAACCGTATTTATAATTCGGATTTCAAATGGATATTCCTATTTAAAATATATATTTTCCCTAAAGACAATTTCAATTTAATTTAAATAAAGGTTTATTTTATGATTCCCATTTCTTTTCCACATTCATACATACTTCACATTTTCTCAAATTTCCCACTTCTTATAATATTGTTTCTAAAATCACTTCTTCACAATATTTATCTAAACAATTATTTGCTTTTAAATTTTAGTTAATATGAATAACCATTTCTGTTTGGAAATAAATATCCTCTTTTAAAATTCTTATTTCATTTTAATTCCCTATTGGAAATCCATATGCTATTATTTAGGATATTTAAAATATCCAAAATCAACAATCAGCGTTACTAACACATTCAAACATATCATAAGCTATCACAGGTTATACAACACATCATATATCAGTATATATATAAAAATAATAATTTAAATGTGAGGAATCCAATTGGATCCCTCTAACCTGTTTTTCCTGCATCCACAGATGTTAGTCAACAACAATAATAATACATATCCTGCTTCGAGGCCGGACATCGCGGTATAGAAGGTCATCCACTATATATATTGTGGGGCGCATTGTAACGACCCAGAAAATCTGAACCAATTTAAATTTTTTAAATTGGCTAAAATAATGGATTTTAAATATTTAAAATAAATATTTTCAATAATAGAGATGAAAACTGAGTTTGAATCGACAATTGAAAACGAATATAATTAATTATGATTATAAACAAGGCCTGAAATGGCGCTGCAGTTTCAAAAATTGAATTCAAACTTTGTCGGACTATACCGGGTGCGAAACAAAACGGATTTTAGTGAAACCAAAAATATTTAAATCTGTTAATGAATACCTTTCTAAAGAATCTGAAAAATTGAATTTTCATAGCGGAAAGCAAAAGTTATGGCCGAATGAATTTTCAGAACGGTCGCTATGGAATTTATATAGCCCGTGAAAATGATCATTTTGCATACGACCTCGGAATTCGACGAAACCACTTTTGTTGGATCCGGGATGAGAAGTTATTGCTAGGTTTCAAATTTCATAATTTTTGAAGCTAATATGTGAGCGTGACAAAAGAAAATGTGTTTTGGTCAATTACAGTTAAATTGGATCGACCAAAAAATGGGCCTTTTTGCAAACAGTCTCAGAATTCGACGAAACTAGTTTTGTTGGGACCGTATCGTCAATACGAAGTTAGACAATATTTTTCTGGAATTTTTCTGTTCCGTATGTGACCCCGGTAAATAGAAATGCGCGTTCAAATTCAATATATAGATTTATATTTTAATTTCAATGGAAATTAATCGAAACGATGGAATTGGCTTGCGAAACATATCTCATTGTGCTCGGAATGGGGGTAATTAGCTAGTTGCGACAGTCTTTGGGTTTGATTTGGAGTTCGTTAGCACATCGAGATAATTTTTGAATTAATTATTATTAAATAAATATATAAGCCCTAAATTCTCAAACCCTAGTTCATTAATTGCGGCCACCGTCATCATCATTTCAAAGGCCAGAATCGCTCAGATTTTCACCCTTCAAATTCTCCAAATCCACACTATGAAGTTCGAAGCTATTAATTGAAAATTAAAGAGCTTTTCACGCTCTCCAAATCAATACCAAGAAGACCGATTTTCATTAGGAACTCTGTTCGAATTTCGTGGCCAAACTGCCAACATTCGGGCTCGATTTCTGGTCAAGGACGACCACCGGATGGGGCGTGCTTCAGGGCGGAGGAAGGTGGGAGGGTGGTGCCTCGACTGGTGACCTCGGATCGGCGGTCAACCTCTCCGACGAGCGTGCGATGGGTGGAACCCTAA
Organism: Allium sativum; assembly: GCA_030737875.1. Classification (NCBI taxonomy): domain Eukaryota; kingdom Viridiplantae; phylum Streptophyta; class Magnoliopsida; order Asparagales; family Amaryllidaceae; genus Allium; species Allium sativum. The sequence goes on from CM060912.1 coordinate 161,102,323, forward strand.
TGGGTTCGGTTGTTCATTCGTGGACTGTAAGTAGTTTTTTTTTAATAAATATAAATGCAGTTTTTTTTATATAAATATAAATGCAGTTTTTAATAAATATAAAGGCAGCTTTTATTTTCAATTTTTTTTTTTATAAATATATATAGCATTATGACAATAAAACTAGAAAGGTTTTAAAATAAAGTTAGAAATGTTTTAAAATAAAATTAGGATTGATTTTGAAAATATAAAACAAGATTGTTTTGGAAAAATAAAATACTTTCAAATAGAAAATATAAAATAGACTTTGACTTAAAAATAAAATTACCTTTGATTTGAAATTAAAATTATCTTTGTCTATAAAATATAAACCATAGTTTAAAAATGTGATTTTGCTATGTTAACGAAATTCGATGAAACAGGAAACATCGTGACCGTGTGGACGCCTTCTACCTTTTAGAAGAGGCCGCATATTTTTCTGAGCCTTCTACAATTTTTGGCAAAGCCGAAAGCAATGTGAGATTTCTAATTTAAAAATTATATATGTGTTGAAATAAAGGTGAATTGCTATATATAAATATATATATATATACGCCCCTCGTCCACAAACAATGGACGATATTTATTGATTGTGCTTGGTGTGAAAATTGATTGATAGCGAATGATTGTTTGGGATTGTTTGTGGTTGATATTGGTTGATTGTGGTTGAAAAATACCCATTTGTGGTTGAGAAATATTTGGTTGAAACCACATAGGATTAGTTTGTGGAAATGAAATAAATATATACATGCCGCCTGCGTGCGAACTAGATGCATGATCCCCATTGTCAAAAACCGCGAGGTTTTAAGGTAGAGCGAGGAGCCGTACTAGGGACGGTCCCGGTTTTAACTACCCTGCCGTTATGCTGCCGAAATTTTGAATAATATTCGTGTGTTTGAATTATTTTCATTTGCTAAAACTATATTTATTCATTGAATAGAAAACCTTCATGTGTTGAATCGATATTCATTCGTTGATTAGAAATTCATGTGTTGAATGGTATTCGCGTTTTAAATATAAAAATCACATTTTTATCTATATATAGAAACAATAGAAAACCTTCATGTGTTGAATCGATATTCATTCGTTGATTTGAAATTCATGTGTTGAATGGTATTCATATTTTGAAATAAATTGTTTGATAATAAAAGAAAATCACCTTTTATCGACTATATGAACTGTGTAAAATAATCTCGTTTTAAAAGAAATTGTTTTATGATAAAAATCCTATTTTTGTCACCTATATGAACTATATAGAAAAATAGTGTTTTGAAATGAATTGTTTTACAATAAAAATTACATTTTTATTATATGCATGAATCGTTGAAATGTGAAGTGTTAAAAATAACCACTTATTCAAATAAACATATATGAGTTGAAATATTCATTAATTAGCTAATGAAATGATTTGTACCTATGTATGTAACATTAGAATGAATGGTGTTTTTAAACCATATAGAAATCAGATATGAAGTTGAATAGAAATTGATAAAAGATAAGAACTACATATATGTACATGCATATTCATTGAACAGGTTATAGCAAAGGGGCTAGAGAAGAGGAATAAAATTTTGTGCCCGACAAATAGGTACACATTTACTATTTTGTTTGGGTGATGATTTTATGAGCCTGTTGGCTAGCCGCTTGGCTTTTTCTTTTTCTTTTTGAGATTAGAAGGACCGGGAAAGCTATTTGCGATTTCCCGATGCTCCCGGTGCAGGGGAGGTTATGGCGAAATTTTCCAAAATTTTAAGGCGTTAGTGAAATATTTGAAGTGAAAACGATATTGAAATCATTGAATAAACTATATTTATATAAATATATAAATATAAATAAAATTAAAACGAAACGTAGTCGTGCAGTTCGCATTTTGAAACCATGATTTCAAACAACTAGTGCGGGAAATCCGACCATTGGATTTTCCCGAAACCGCAACCGTCGGGTTCGCCTTGGAAATATCTTCCCAACGGCACCAACCTTGTAAAAATCCAAAGGTTGGATTGTCTGGAATGTTTAATTCAAATCTGATGAAAAACAGCGCCAGAAGCGATTATATTTATTTATATATATATATTTATAATTATATTTAATCGAATAACGACGCTGCAGTTCGTATTTTGAAATCGAAACTTCAAACGGTTGTACCGGGAGATCCGACGGTCGGATTTTCCCGAAACTGGATCCGTTGGATTCGTTTGAAAAAACCTTTCTAAAGATGTAAATTTTGTGAAGATCCAACGGTTAGACTTTCAGATATGTGTAAATCAAATCTGAAGAAAAACAGCGCCACGGCCGCGTTATGGCCCAAAGCGCCGTTTGAATAAATAGGCTATTTTAAAATAAATAAAAATAGCGATAAATCATTATAAAATATCATAAACGGTATGGAATGGAAATAAACTCAATTTTCTCGATTTATGTGGTATTTGATGGTTGAATGTATTTGGCGTGAAAATTACATTAAGAACAAAATTGGTGTTGTCGAATGATTTAACCATTGAAATAAATTGATTTGAAATTCTAAATATACGTGAATTATTTGAAAAGGCCGAGTTAATTCTCATTTCAAATAATTGACCGACGATTAAAACTCGAAGATGAAGACGGTAGTCGAAGACCGGAGATCTTCACCTCGTTTGGATTGTAACCGAGGTCCTGATTGGGAGGCATCCCGAAATATGGATAATGAGTGGTGATCGTCAAGACGTACGTGGTGATCGAAGGGTTAACGAGGTATTTAGTGCCTCCGGTTTCGTTCAGACCCAGAATGGACTTGTAAATGGACTGTGTGTTTGACATTGGATTTTATTCTGTGTTGATTGATCTCTATTAAATATACATCTGTTTGGCGACGGAGAATTTATTCTTTCGCTTAACGCCCTTCTCTGAGACGCACGATCTCAGAGGTTGTATATCGATGGACATCATTCGCATGGCATGAATTGCCTGTGTGGCATGCTAAGATGCAGTGATCAGGGCTTCTGTTGAAAAGCAAAGTCTTGTGGTGATGATCAAAGCACCGCCTGTGTGGCGTAGCTTTGTGTATAACGTAAATTCGCGAGCCTCACACCCCGGTATGAACCAGAAACGGGAGAAGGACCTCAGGGAGGGCATGCGTTTCTTTCTAGCTAGGGTGGTGTCAGTGACCTACCAGCCCTGACATTTATATACTTTTCACCTATGTGGTTGTTGCTGTTGCGAGGCGCCTCGGTTTGATCGGACGATCCGGGTCCGATGGAGTCATTCTTTGGCTCGTTTACGCCCCAAAAGGCGGGGAAACGTATTGTTCGGGCATTTTAATCCACATTGGTGGACCGGCCCTGACGATCCAAGGGTCGATGCGCTCTGACCCTGTGGCTTAGGCTAGAGAGTCACGAAGTCGGTAAGGACTATCTTTTGCCTTTGTTCATGACGAAAATCTAATTTCCAAATACGTGACTGTGCGATTTTGATTGTATACCTATATATATGGCGACATAGTGGTATGGGGCATTAATGTCGTCTATGATTGATAGTTATGATTTGAAATTGTTTTCAAAATTTATAAACACTAGCAATAATATCAAATGCCTTTGTTTTATTCGTATCAAGCATATTTTGGCCATTATAAGGTAAAAACTCTATCCTCCGGTTTGCGTTGCATTGTATGATGGGAACTGAGTCTTATAACGGCTTCATTTTTATAAAAAGCATAGCGATGTTTAGGAGAAAGATTTGTTTTAAAGCACTGGCAATCCAATGGAGTAAACCCGTTCCACGAAAGTGGCGTGGTCCTGTGATTTGCCAAATTATATATGTGTTGAGTAGATTTCTCATACCTGTCCCATGACTGACTCGTAGTTTGTTTCACTTTCAAACTCGGGTGCCCCTTTTTCTACACGGGCAGCCTTGTATTCAGGTTTAGCTGGTTCTTCTGGATAGCTGGAGCTGAAGATGGATTCTATCATTTATCTCTTTTTATGCTGTTCAGCTCCTATTGTACATGTTATGTTTGTTTTCCGCTGTAGACATTTATGTATAGCTGAACTGTATTTGTACTAAGTAAGATCCTGTATACTGTGTAACTCTGATGATTACTTTTATCCAGTATATTCTATTGTTCATTATCTGGTGTATTTATTTAATTTTGTTCTGCTATTATCTGTTTCTGTGTTATATTCCAAAGATGACCCTTGTTTCCGTTAGAACGGGATTTCGGGTCGTCTCAACGTGGTATCAGAGCTTAGGTTAAGCTTAGTTCTGGAATATAACATTTGAACGAACTCGTCAGAAATAGAACCAGTAGTGTTCTAGGATGGGTAACTCTATACAGATAGGATCAGCAATATTCTAGTATGAGTAAAGCAGAATGAAATTGCACCTCAATAGGCACATTTACATTCAAGTATGTGTTTCTATGTTTTAAAATATCTTTTTTGTGACCTGACACTTGATCTGCCATTTGCAGAAGTACTAGAAAAAATGAGTGCCAGAAACAGGAGAAATGCAGAACCCGATCTAGAGGCTCTATTAAAGAGATATCGGAATCTGAATGGAGCACAGTTCTCTGGCAATGAATCTATAATTCAAACTCAAGCTTGGATGAGTTCTGTCGAAAGAATTTTTGAGCGTATCCAGCTGAGGGATGACCAGAAAAGATTAGTAGCATCTTGGGCGCTCAAAGAAGAAGCTTTAATCTGGTGGGAAACAATCATCAAAGATAATCCAGAAGGTGATATCACCTGGGACAGATTCAAAGTGATTTTCCTGGAAAGATTTACTCCTCCCGAAGCAACCGAGAGATTATGTGATGAATTTTCTTATCTAATACAAGGTGGTATGACCATCCCAGAATATCATAAGAAATTCAATGAACTTGCTCACTCTGCTCCTCATCTGATTCAAGATCCAAAGAGGAAAAATCTGAGATTTATCCATGGCCTGCAAAGGAGATATCAGAATAGTGTAATGAGGAATGTGAAGCTTCCTTTTTCTGAAATAATATACATGGCTTATCAGTATAAAGATCTCCATCAGAAAGGAATGTTGCGCGACGAAGAAGAAGTTCGTTGTAGTGACAAAGAAGAGTCGGAAACTGATATTCCAGAAGCCAGTACGAGGGCTGAGGCCAATGAGAAGCCCAGTGCTAAGAGAAAAAGGGCTAAGTCTGGGAAAGAACCGGTGACAACAGCTATTTGCTCTAACTGCAATAAGAAAGGACATTTGTCGATAAGTTGCAGATCTTTAAAGAAACAAAGAAAAGATGGATATAGAGCAAATCGAAGCAAAAGAAGAAAAGGTTCAGAACTGACGGTGAGTTCCAAGAGAATAGAGAGTGCAAACAGTGCCACGAGGCTGGTCATCTTGCAAAGGATTGCTCGCAGTTAAACAAGCGTGAAATGGTTCAAGTAAATGAAGTAGCAGAAACTTCTGAGCCCTCAGCTAGTCAAGAAAGGGCCGATGTTTTAGAAGGAACGCTTACTGTCAAAAAATATTCCAGTCAAAGTACTGTTTGACACAGGCGCGTCCCAAAGCTTTATTGCCAAGAGTGCATCTATGAAGCTGGATTTGAATTTGAAAAAGCTGAAGGAACCCATGACTGTCCAGAATCCGGTTGGGGGTTCCATTGGTCTCAGTTGGGTTTGTGGAGTGCCGGTTTCTTTCTCTCGTTATCGGTTCCCTACCATCGCAGCCGTCATGAATTTTAAAGAGTTTGATCTTATCTTGGGGTTAGACTGGTTGACCAAATATGAAGCTGAAGTTAAATGCACCGACAGAGTCGTAAAGGCGAAGATTAAATCAGTTGATTATATAACCATTCCCTGTGAAGGTCAGAATGCTAATAGAAAAGACTTCTGGGCAGCTTTGAATGTTTCTCCGGCCCAAATTGGAAATGTTCCTGAAGTCACAAAGAATATTCGTGACCTCATCAAAGACATTCCTGTCGTCAAGAATTATGCGGATGTGTTTGAGGAAGTCGTTCGCTTACCTCCGCAGAGAGAAATAGATTTCAAGATTGCATTGATTCCGAATGCAAGGCCGGTAGTTCACGCTATTCGAAGAATGTCCTTGAAAGAGAAGGAGGAATTAGACAATCAAACACGACAGCTAGTATGGAAAGGTCTGATCAGGCCTAGTTTCTCTGATTGGGGGGCAGCAATGGTATTTGTCCCAAAATCAGACCGTACTCTACGGCTATGCGTGGACTATCGTGATCTGAACAAGCAGACAATAAAGAACAAATATCCATTGCCGCGAATAGATGATTTGTTGGATCGATTAAATGGCGCACAAGTATTTTCACGAATGGACCTAGCTACGGGCTTCCATCAACTTCGAATTACCGAAGAGTGTGTTCCAATGACAGCGTTCAGAGGTCCCGACTTATTCTACGAGTGGTTAGTGATGCCGTTCGGCTTATGTAACGCTCCAGCCTATTTCGTCGATCTAATGAACAGGGTATTCAGAGGAGTACTGAATAAATTTGTTCTGGTTTTTATTGATGATATTCTAATCTTCTCTAAATCAAAGGCCGAACATGAAAAGCATCTGGAACAGGTTCTAGAAATTCTGAGACGGAATGTATTAAAAGCAAAGTTTTCCAAATGTATATTCTGGCAAGGTGAAGTGAAATTTCTAGGCCATGTGGTATCGAAAGAACGAATTGCTGTGGATCCAAGCAAAATCACAGCTATTCAGAATTGGAAACAGCCCAGTACCCCCACTGAAGTCCGCAGTTTTCTCGGATTGGCTAGCTATTACCGGAAGTTCGTTAAAACCTTTTCGAAGATATCTGGTCATTTAATGAAGCTTACAAAGAAGCATTCTAAATTCAAATGGACTCCAGAAAGTGAGGAGGCTTTCGAAGAGCTAAAGTTGAGACTAACGATTGCTCCAGTGTTAACCATCATCGATGGCAACCAGGATTTAAAAGTATGGACTGTTGCTTCTAGAGAAGGCCTTGGCGCAGTGTTAATACAAAGAGGTCAAGTGATTGCTTATGCTAGCCGTCAACTGAAGCCGCACAAGAAAAACTATGTAACTCATGATCTTGAGTTATTGGCTATCATATTCTCTTTGAAAATCTGGAGACACTATCTTCTGGGCGAGAGATTTGAACTGTTTACAGATCACCAGTTGTTAAAGTATCTGTTCACTCAGAAGGACATGAACTTGAGGTAGCAACGTTGGCTGGAGTTTCTTGCAGCATATGACTTTGAAATTATATATACTCCAGGAAAAGCCAATGTCGTGGCTGATGCGTTAAGCAGAAAGAACGTAATGATCGCCAGCTTTATTATCACGACATCCTTGATTGACAAAATATCTATTCTTCAGAAGGAGGATAACTTTATTAAAGATATGATCAAAAGGATTCAGAAAGGCGAACCATCGTGTTTTCAAATAGATAACGACGAGACCTTGAGGTTGAAAGGAAGGATTTGTGTTCCTGACATCCCAGAGTTAAAAAGGGAAGTGTTAGACGAGTGTCACAAGTCCAAGCTGAGTATCCATCCTGGCGTGGCCAAAATGTATAACGATCTCTAAAGAACATTCTAGTGGAAGGCTATGAAGAGAGACGTTTCAATATATGTTAGCCGATGCCCTACTTGCCAGCTAGTCAAGAGTGACCAATAGAAATTGGCTGGATTATTAGAACCGCTAGAAGTTCCTGGTTGGAAGTGGGAGCATATCTCCATGGATTTCATTGATGGTCTGCCCAGGACCAGAAAAGGAAATGACAGTATTTGGGTGATCGTAGATCGCTTCACGAAGACCGCCCATTTCATACCTGTCAGATCAAATAGAACCGCTCAGAGTCTGGCGCAGATTTACTTCAGGGAAATAGTTAGACTGCATGGAGTGCCGCTCAGTATAGTAAGTGATAGAGATACAATATTCACTAGCAAATTCTGGGAAGCATTTCAAGTCGAGCTGGGAACGAAGTTAAACTTGAGCACCGCTTATCATCCTCAGACAGACGGCCAGACTGAGAGGGTGAATCGCATTTTAGAAGATCTATTGCGGGCTTGCGTTCTAGATTTCGGTGGATCATGGGAAGACCATCTGCATTTGGCTGAATTCTCTTATAACAACAGGTACCAGGCGAGTCTGACAATGTCGCCATTCGAAGCATTGTACGGTAGACCGTGCCGATCTCCTGCTTGTTGGGTCGAGCCTGGAAATAGACTTGTGTTAGGGACTGATATGATTCGAGAAGCTGCTGACAAAGTCGATTTTATTAAGAAGCGATTACTCGCCGCTCAAAGCCAACAAAAGAGCTATGCCGATAGTAGAAGAAGAGATATATCCTTTGAAGTTGGCGACTATGTATATTTGAAAGTATCGCCGATGAGAGGAGTTATCCGGTTCGGTAAAACTGGAAAGTTAGCGCCCAAATTCATTGGTCCATTTCCTATTCTGGAACAGATCAGAACTCTCGCTTATAGGTCAAACTGCCTGATTGGCTGCCTGAAATTCATGATGTATTTCACATATCTCAACTTCGAAAGCACGTTCATGATCCAGACTTGATCGTGGAAGAAGCAGCTCAACATGACATTGAAATAACCCCAGAATTAGCTTTGAGAAGAGAGCCGCTAAAGATAATAGGCAAAGAAACCAAAGAGCTGAGGAACAAGAAGGTTCACTTAGTCAAAGTGCAATGGAGTGGAGATCAGCGAGATTGTACTTGGGAAACTGAGGAGAGCATTCAGAAGGCTTATCCTAGATGCCGAGTAGATATCTCTGATTGACTCTGGTGCAAGGTACATTTACCCTACTTTGCACTACCAGTCAATTCTCTACTCTATTGTTATTTTCTTTTCGTAGATGTGCACTTTTAATTATATAGTCTGAAGGACTTTTAAAGGGTATAGGATTTGATTAGTATATTTTTGAAGGTTAAAAGCAATTGGATTGGTTGTTGTGTTGTGTGATTGTAGATTTATCAAACCACTTTCGACTTTGTTCCTTTTCGGGGACGAAAAGTTTTAAGTGGGGGAGATTGTAACGACCCTGAAAATCTGAACCAATTTAAAATTTTTAAATTGGCTGAAATAATGGATTTTAAATATTTAAAATAAATATTTTCAATAATAGAGATGAAAACTGAGTTTGAATCGACAATTGAAAACGAATATAATTAATTATGATTATAAATAAGGCCTGAAATGGTGCTGCAGTTTCAAAATTTGAATTCAAACTTTATCGGACTATACCGGGTGCAAAACAAAACGGATTTTAGTGAAACCAAAAATATTTAAATCTGTTAATGAATACCTTTCTAACGAATCTGAAAAATCGAATTTTCATAGCGTAAAGTAAAAGTTATGGCCGAATGAATTTTCAGAACGGTCGCTATGGAATTTATATAGCCCGTGAAAATGGCCATTTTGCATACGACCTCGGAATTCGACGAAACCACTTTTATTGGATCCGGGATGTGAATTTATTGCTAGGTTTCAAATTTCATAATTTTTGAAGCTAGTATGTGAGCGTGGAAAATGAAAACGTGTTTTGGTCAATTTCAGTTAAATTGGATCGACCAGAAATGGGCCTTTTTGCAAACAGTCTCAGAATTCTACGAAACTAGTTTTGTTGGGACCGTATCGTCAAAACATAGCCAGATTTATTTTTCTGGAATTTTTCTAATCAGTTTGTGGCCCTGGCAAATTGAAATGTACGTTCAAATCAAATATTGAATATTCTATATTTTAATTTGAAGGAAAACTGACTAAAACAGTCGAATGGGCCTACGAAACATATCCCATTATGTTCGGAATGGGGGTAAAACGCTAGGAACGACAGTCGTTGGGTCTGGATTGGGGTTCGTGAGTGAAAGAGGGTATTTTCGAAATTTAAAAATATATATATATAAATAAAATAATCTCATTGGTCAATCCACTCCTTCTCTCTCCCCGATAGCCCCTCGCGACAGGCGGAATACGTTGCCCCTTCTCTCCTCTTTTTCTCCTCCTCCACGCAATAAAATCAGGAGCTCCAGTTGAACTTTTTGAAGGGCTCTCTCCACTCTTCAAATCCATACCAGTAGCTTGAATTTTCGTTGAGGATTGAAGGAGAATCGTAGCCCCAAAGTCGCGCCGTTCGAAGCCCCGCCGCCGCCACCTGGGTTGACCGAACTGGCTCCCCTCCTCGGCGCACGTGCGCCTCACATAGCCCTTCGACCTCGCGCAACCCGATCGTGAAAGTGTTACTCCGTTTGATCGCAAATTCAAAACCTAGTTTTGAACGATTTCTGAAAGGTACGACTTGTTTTATTTTCAACTGTTTTAATACCTTTAAACCGTTGCAAACTTTGAAAAATCATATCTTTTTCATGTGTTGACGAAATTCGATGAAACAGGAAACATCGTGACCGTGTGGACGTCTTCTACATTTTAGAAGAGACCGCATATTTTTCTAAGCCTTCTGCTATTTTTGGTGGAGTGTAACCCAATGTGAGAATTCTAATTTATAAACGATATGGAAAACGACGATGTATAAATTATATGGTCGATGTATGAGTTATATAAGCGTTGTACACCTCTTGTATAAGCGATGTATAAGTTGTACGTTCGATGTATAAGTTATATATGCATTGTAAAAATTATATATGTATTGAAATAGAAGTGAATTGCTATATATATATATATATATATATATATATATATATATATATACGCCCCTCGTCCACAAACCATGGATGATATTTATTGGTTGTGATTGGTGTGAAAATTGATTGATAGTGATTGGTTGATTGGAATTGTTTTTGGTTGATATTGATTGATTGTGGTTGAAAAATACCCATTTGTGGTTAAGAAATATTTGGTTGAAACCACATAGGATTAGTTTGTGGAAATGAAATAAATATACATGCCGCCTGCGTGCGAACTAGATGCATGATTCCCCATTGTCAAAAACCGCGAGGTTTTAAGGTAGAGCGAGGAGCCGTACTAGGAACGGTCCCGGTTTTAACTACCCTGCCGTTATGCTGCCGAAATTTTGAATAATATTCATGTGTTTGAATTATTTTCATTTGTTGAAACTATATTTACTCGTTGAATAGAAAACCTTCATGTGTTGAATTGAAACTCATTCGTTGATTAGAAATTCATGTGTTGAATGGCATTCGTGTTTTAAATATAAAAATCACATTTTTATTTATATATATAAACTATAGAAAACCTTCATGTGTTGAAACGATATTCATTCGTTGAATTGAAATTCATGTGTTGAATGGTATTCATATTTTGAAATAAATTGTTTTATAATAAAAATCACATTTTTATCATCTATACGAACTATATAAAATAATCTTGTTTTGAAATAAATTGTTTTATAATAAAAATCACATTTTTATCATCTATACGAACTATATAAAATAATAGTGTTTTGAAATGAATTGTTTTACAATAAAAATCACATTTTTATTATATACATGGATTGTTAAATATAGCGAAGTGTTGAAATAGAAGACAGTTAGATAAAAATATCATTTTTATCAAATGTATGAAAAGAATATAGCTTTGAAATCGAAGAATCGATATATATATATATATATATATATATATATATATATATATATATATATATATATATATATTGTAATAACCCGGAAAATGTGAACCAGTTTAAAATTTTTAAAGTAGGTTATTAACAAGAAATTTGAATGATTAAAACAGCCTATTTCCATAAAATATAGAATTGTGTATAATATGGCAGTTTGAAATTTTGAATACAAACTTAGTCTGACTGTACCGGGTGGAAAATATAACGGATTTTAACGAAACTGAAAATATTTAAATCTGTTTATCAATACCTTTCTAACGAATCTGAAAAATCGAAATTTCATAACGGAAATCAAAAGTTATGGCCAAATGAATTTTCAGAAAGGTCGCTATATAGTATATATAGCCCTTGAAAATTGAGATTTTGCATACGACCTCGGAATTCGACGAAACCACTTTTGTTGGGTCCGGGATGTCAAATTATTGCTAAGTTTCAAATTTCATAATTTTTGAAGCTAGTATGTGAGCGGGGCAAAAGATAACGTGTTTGGTCAAATTTTGTTAAAATGGGTCGACCTAAAAATGGCCGTTTTGCAAACGAGCTCAGAATTCGACGAAACTGGTTTTGTTAGGACCGTATCATCAAAACAAAGCTAGATTTATTTTTCTGGAATTTTTCGATTCAGTTTGTGGCTCTGGCAAATTGAAATGTACGTTTAAATTAAATATTGAATGTTTTATATTTTAAATTGAAAAATAACAGACTGTAACAGTCGAAATGACCAACGAAACATATCCCATTGTGTCCGGAATGGGGGTATTTAGCTAGGGGCGAGAGTCGTTGGGTTTAAAAAGGAGTCCGTTTGCAAAAACACTATTTAAAAATTTTCTATAAATACTGGCCAATAGGAAATTTTCTTTAAAAATAAATAAAAAAAAACCTAAAAACCCTAAGCCGCCAGACGAAACGAACGACTCCCATAGCTCCTCGCTTCCCCTCCTTTTTCCGATCGCCACAGGCCGTTTCGCCGCCGACCACTGTTGAGGCTTTTGCTCGCCGTACTCCCCTCTCCACATCCGACCTAGCCTCGCCACCAACAGAGCCGCCGTCGACGAGTTCCAGCGCCTCAAAGTCGTCGTCTTCCTGTAGCCGCCGCCGCTTGGATTCGCCGTCGCACCACCTCAGACAACCGCCGCCGGAAAGCTCTTTCCTCCCTCGACGACGTCAAACAGCCTGATCGTCCTATAGAGCTACGAATCAAAAGAAAAATCAAAACCTAGAATTGAGCAGGTTTGTAAACTAACGGCTTATTTAAATTTAAACTGTTTTAACACTTTAAAGCGTTGCAAAACTTTGAAAAATAATATCTTTTTCGTTCTTCAACGAAATTCGATGAAACAGGAGACGCCGTGACCGCAAGGAGGCTCTCTACATTCTAGAAGAAGCCGCGGATTTTTCTGACCTTCCTACGATTTTTAGCACCGCAAGAACCAATGTGAGGAATCTAAACTATTTGTGTGAATGTAATCGCGTTGTATAAATTATATAAGCGAAGTGTAAATTATATACGCATTGTATACCTCATGTACATGTGTTGTATAAGTTATATTAGCGATGTATAAATTATACAAGCGTTGTTTGAAACATATATGCTTTGAATTGTGATGAAATGCAAGTGAATTATTATACTATATATATATATATATATATATATATATATATATATACACTCCCCTCGTCCACAAACCATGGACGATATTTATTGCTTGTGTTTGACGTGATGTTATATGGTATGACGAATGGTTGGAAATAATTGTTTGTGGTTGATATTATGGTTGAAAAATACCTTTGTGGTTGAAAAATACCTTTGTGGTTGAAAAATACCCTCTTGTGGTTGAAACAAAATAGAATAGGATTGTGGAATTGAAAATAAAACAAGCCGCCTGCGTGCGAACAAGATGCATGATCCCCATTGTCAAAAACGCAAGGTTTTAAGGTAGAGCGAGGAGCCGTACTAGGGACGGTCCCCGGTTTTAACTACCCTGCCGTTATGCTGCCGAAATTTTCTGAAATATTTATGTGTTAGAATAATTTTCCTTCATTGAAATTATTTACATATGCTATATCGAATATTCATGTGTTGAGTTGCAATTCATTCGTTGAGTTGAAATTCATGTGTTGAATATTATTCGAATTTAAACAAATGGCTTTAGCAATAAAAATCACATTTTTATATATATACAAACGATATCGAATATTCATGTGTTGAGTTGCAATTCATTCGTTGAGTTGAAATTCATGTGTTGAATATTATTCGAATTTAAACAAATGGCTTTAGCAATAAAAATCACATTTTTATATATATACAAACGATATGGAATATTCATGTGTTGAGTTGCAATTCATTCGTTGAGTTGAAATTCATGTGTTGAATATTATTTGACTTTAAACAAATGGCTTTAGCAATAAAAATCACATTTTTATATATATACAAACGTTATAGAACATTCATGTGTTGAATTTCAATTTATTCGTTGAGTTGAAGTTCATGTGTTGAATGTTCTCGTCTTTTAAAAATAAAATGAATCGACAATGAAAACTATATTTTTATAGTGAATATGAAGAGTTAAAAATACACATGTGTCGAATAAATATTTTTGATGATAAAAATATTCCTTTTATCATGTATACGCTTAGTTAAAAATACACATGTGTCGAATAAATATTTTTGATGATAAAAATATTCCTTTTATCATGTATACGCTTAGTTAAAAATACGCACGTGTTGAAATAAATAATAGTTTGCTAGAAATATTATTATTAGCTTTGTTCTGCATATATACATGTGTTGAACAGGAAAAATGGATTAGCTGTAGAGTAAAGAAATTATTTGCGTGCCCGACAAATAGGTAAACCTTGATGAGTTGGCTGCGCAATTTTATTTATATATCAACTCCTGTGAATGTCATTGGATGCGGAGTGCTGGTTTTGCTGTGTGAAATAATAAACAACGCCTGAAACACCCCACCTCCGTTAGGGTCACTCTCAAAGGGAATGCCCTAATTTTGGTGGAGGTTTATAAGTATAAGTCACAGATATACAAGACAGATAGAAGAACACATATTTGTAAACAGCGGAAGATCATCAAACTTTTATTTCATGAAAGCAAATACGTGCTACAACAACATCACCATAATTGTCTTACATCTTTTCCAAAACATAACATAACACTTTTCATAATCTGTCTTGATTACATTATTTAAAGAAGCAAAAATAAAACATAGATAAACTGCAAAAGCCCCATAGAGTTTGTCCAAAGCCATAGTTCAAGACGAAAAGGACCAAGCAATACATGTCTCCTCTTCAAGCTGGAAGTTAAGACCGGTCAAGCTGTTGTGTTCCCTCCCTGTGGACCTCGGGGGGGGGGGGGGGGGGGGGGGGAAACGGAAGAAAAGAAGACGAAAGAAAAGTAGAGTCAGACATAAAGCCTGAGTAAGTCTAGTACTATTTTGTCTATGAATAAAGAACTGGGTATGATAAGTATAAACAAGAAGTGGGAAAGTACTATAAACTTGGTTAAGTTGTCTAGGGTCGAATATACTATCGTACCCCATGTTAATCTCTGAACCCATATGAACTAGTTCCCAATTGGCACCCCATAATCAGGGTGATGTGATCCGTTCTACGATGATCGGCTCCTACTCGCATAGTTACATGTGTCTTACGGCCCCCGATATTTGTAGTTACCTATGCTGGTCCCACCGTAGGGTGTATCAAGTCCCATGGTGGCGGCCCGACACAACCTTAGAATGCACAGGTATGCTACGGGTGCCCAGTGCCTTATTTTTCTGCGCCGGAGTGTGTGCACGCCCGCACCCCGTTAGAACCTACACTGCTACACCACCGCCGTCGATTTGACCTCTTACAATCAGCCCAGTAATCGTGCCCCACCCTGCCTAGTTTCAGGGTATCCTGATACACCTTCTAGGGTTACTGCTGAAAAGGGTCCCCCGTTACTAGGTTTTCTATCTCTAGCCAACATGCTAAGTTGGTTAAGTGTTTTCTAACCTAACCCCCACCAGTCCGTTTAGTTTAGCATGTTTCATTTTGATTAAGTCTTTGGTTCACTTAATCCTAACAATCCTGACTCAGCCTTAATTGTCTTATTAAGGCCCTGACCTCTCACATTAGACAGGTATTGTTGTGGCTGCCTGTTGCCGGTTGGTTCCGGGCAGTCATACGCCACAACTCAGTCTAACCTCGGGTCCTTATTGGGCTCCATGTTTAACCTCCCACATTGGATAGGTATTGTTGTGACTACTGGACAGCCGGGCGGTTCCGGGCAGGTTTACATCACAACTCAATCCAACCTCGGGTTAAACACATCGTATGTTCTACATTTACATATTTTGTCTTTCTTCTTTATTTTCTTATATGTAAATATTTGCGGCCAATTATTAAGTTAATGGTGTAAAGGTTACACCAATCATGGGCCCAACCCATACTTGAATTTGGGCCCTTCTATTTTATATTTTCATTCATTAGTAATTTTAACCCAACGTTATTATCCCCCGTTTAACACGTCCGTTTATTATATATATACATGTTGGGCTTAGCCTTTTAAAGCCCAACCTATCCATGCGAAAGGGGAGGCTTAAAGCGTGATTACATACACAAAAAGGGGAAGGTGAGCGCATGAACTTGCAATATGACGTTGGAAATATAAAATAGAAACTGGTGTACTTGCATAGTAGTGACATATACTTTGGTCATAAAGCATAGGTGACATGAATCAAAGCATGTAAACTTGTAGTTATGTTAAGAATATCACTATTGACACATAGGCCTAACTACAACATGAACCTATATTTTTATCTCAGGCATAATGTCAAACATAAGCATGGCATAAATATTTCTAACATAAGCATGGCATAATGTCAAACATAAGCATGGCATAATGTCAAACATAAGCATGGCATAGGTATAGTTAAATTTGTTCACATAACCATGGCATAAATATTTCTAACATGAAATCATGATTTTTACTTTAGTCATGTAAACTTGCAAAAAGGGATTTTTGAATCTAACCTAGCTATGCACCACATATGTCATCATATAATTCTTGTTAACAATTTCAATTATGCAAATTATCAATCATAGCCTAGTCATAAGTTTGCAAATAGGTTTTCTAGTACAAAAGCATGGCTTAATACATGATGCCAAATTTTCAACCTAATTTCATATGGATTATGATAACCCAAACTTATTCCAATTACTTCACAAAAATGATGTTTGTATAAAAATACACATTATGATGGCATAATAGCAAAGCCCCAAACTTGCATGAATTTCAATCAACTACATACATGTAGCTTCAACATGGATTACATAATTTGCGAATATTCCAAACGTATACTTGCATAGAACTACCGCATGTTGTTCTTTATAATGAATAACATAATTCGAGAATATCCAAACGTATACAATATGCCAAATCGATAAGAATCATAGTAACGCACAAATTATTTATCACCACAATCAAGTATACAAACCAACACAGTTATTTGTTCATACCAAAGTAATACTCTACTTACAATGGTGTGGCGAATTCTCTAATTTAGGGATTTGAAGATGCGGTTTGATTTGATTGAGTTGCTTTATGCCTTAGAATTTGCCTCCTAATCCTCTCTCCAATTGGTGGCTACCCCTAGTCGTTCCTCAGCAACATGGCGGCTTTGTTCTTATTTTTGAATGAATAGATTAGGGTTAGTCTAGGGTTGTTTTTATAGAGGTAATAAACTGATTAGGACCATTGATGTTGCTTGGATTGATCGTAGCCATTCATCCTAAGGAGAGACCAATTAGAGCCCGCCACCTAGCCCTAATGACAAAGCAGACCACAGAAAATCGACCAACATAGAATAGGCCAGCCAGGTAAGACTGGGTTCGACCTAGCTCTGGACCAGGTCGACATGCCTGTCGACAGCCCTGTCGACCTGGTTAGGCCAGGTCGACAGCCCAGTCGACCTGGGTGCGTTAGGCGGGTGTTTTTCCGCCCTGGCCCATTGGGCCCCATTTTGGAATTTAAATTTGATTTTCTGAGTTATCTTATTCTGTTTGAATTTTTAAACTTAATTCAAAACTTCCGAAGGCCATATCTTCTTCATACGGACTCCGTTTTTCGAAAACTCGGACTCTATTTCGCGTATTTTTCCGAGATGAACGCAATGGCGTATCCCGTTTCCCTTAGTTCTTTGATTAAAATTAATTATACTTTAATTTTTGCATTTCACAGTTATTGAATTCGCGGGGTGTTACAACGCCATAGGATAGTAACAATTAATTTTGAACTACACTACATGGCATACTTCATGATGATAGGCATACTTCATCATATTCCACATAAGCAATTGGAGCTTGTGTGACGAGGTGGAAGATTTACCATACAAGCAAGAGGCTTGTATGGCGATGACTATATACTACAGGTTGAACTGATGACTGATATGGACTATATAAATTATAACGATAAATTGCCAGATTAATAAAAACCCCACACGGGTCTAGATTTGACAATAATCACGTCGCTCTAGTTATTAGATACGGCACATGGACTATTTATTTCCACACGGAAACGAGGTGACGGAAATTTATTCTCTGGAGTGATTATCAGTACATGCTCCCCCGTAAACACCAAAATATATCACTAAAAATATGTGAATGCTTTTTAGGATTTATTGGGTACCTAATACGGCCCAATAAATTTCCAAACCCCTCCCCGTACAAAGGAGGTTATGGCGAAATTTTTCGAAATATTAAGGTGTTAGTGAAATATTTGAAGTGAAAACGAAGTTGAAAATATAAAACGAACTATAGTTGAAACTATGGAATAAACTATATTTATATATATAAATATAAATATAATTAAAAGGAATAGAGGCCATGCAGTTCGCGTTTCGGAATCGTAATTTGAAACGATTAGTACGAGAAATCCGACCATCGGATTTTCCCGAAACTGCAACCGCTGGGTTCGCCTTGGAAATATCTTTCCAACGGCACCAACCTTGTAAAAATCCAACGGTTGGATTGTCCGGAATGTTTAATTCAAATCTGAAGAAAAACAGCGCCAGAATCGTTTATATTTATATATAAATATAAATATAATTAAATTTAATCGAATAACGACGCTGCAGTTCGAAGTTTGAAACCGTAATTTCAAACGACTAGTGTGGAAGATCCAACCGTCGGATTCTCACGAAACTGGAACCGTTGGGTTCGCTTTGGGAATATCTTCCCACTGATATAGACTTTGTAGAAATCCAACGGTTAGATTTTCCGATATGTGTAAAACAAATTAGGAGAAAAACAGCGCCACGACACGACCTGAAACGTCGTTTAATTAAATATGGCCATTTTTAAATAAATAAAAATGGCGAAAAATCGCTATAAAATATTGTAAGTAACATAGGTTGCAAATAAACGAATTGTGCTTGAATTGTTTGATATTTGATGGTTGTATGTGTATGACATGAAAATAACACTGAATAACTTAAAGGTGGATGTCGAATGATATAACCACATAAAGAATCGATTTAAATTCTAATGACGTGAATTATTTGAAAAGGCCGAGCTAACCCTCATTTCAAATAATTCAGCGAGCGATTCGAATTGGAAAATGCAAAGACGATTCAAGACTGACGATCTTCGTATCGGTTGGATGGGCGCTACTGAGGTTCCTAACCGGAGTAGCTACCGGAAAGGGACGGAAGTAGTAGCCGTCTGAACGTATGTGTTGATTGGACGGATATACGAGGAATATGAAGCCTCCGGTTTCGTTCAGACCCAGGACGGACTTGTAAATGGACTGTGTGTCTGACATTGGATTTTGTTCTATACTGATTGATCTCTGTTAAATATATATCTATTTGGCGGCGGAGAATTTATTCTTTTGCTTAACGCCCTTCTCTGAGACGTACGAGCTTAGAGGTTATATATCGATGGAAATCAATCGTATGGAGTGGACTGCCTATGTGGCATGCCAAGATGCTGTGATCAAGGCTTCTGTTGAAAAGCAAAGTCTTGTGGATGATGATCAAAGCAAGGTCTACGTGGCCTGGCTTTGTGTATTTCGTAGATTCGCGAGCCTCACACCCCGGTATGAGTTAAAAACGGGATACGGACTACAGGGAGAGCACGACGTTTCTTTCTAGCTATGGTGGTGTCAGTGACTTACCAGCCCTGACATATATATCTACTTTTCACCTTTGTGGTTGTTGGAATGCGAGGCGCCTCGATTATAGGTCTGTAAGGACCGGGAAACGTGTGTTCAGGCATAATTAATCCTCTAACGTAAGTGAGGACCGGCCCTGAAGATCCAGGATACCCAGTGTGCGTAGTCCTGAGGCATTTGCTAGAGTGTCTCGAAGCGGAGAGGAGCTTGCCCCTTGCCTCGACTCATGACGGAAATCCAATTTCCAATACGAAATAACGGACTTGATTGTAGAACTAGTATGGCGACATAGTGGTATGGGGCACTTATGCCGTCTATGATTGATATTTATGATGCTATTCGTTTTTGAAACATATATGCACTAGTAATAATATCAAATGATTTCGCTTTATACGTATCAAGCATATTTGGCTATTATAAGGTAAAACTCTATCCTCCGGCTTGCGTTGCAATGTGTGATGGGACCTGAGTCTTATAATGGCTTCATTCTTTCTAAAAGCATTGCGTTGTTTTAAAAGAATTCATTTTGTTTTAAATGCACTAGCAATCACTGGAGTAAACCCGTTCCGCGAAAGTGGCGTGGTCCTATGATTAGCTATTCACTGTTGTTTAACTGTTAAGTAGATTCCTCATACCAGTCCCCATGACTGACTCGTTGTTTGTTTCACTTTGCAAACGCGGGTGCCCTTATTTTCACACTGGCAGCCTAGTACACAGGTGATAGGTGGTTTTTGGTTCTGCACTGCTGCACAGCATGCACTTTTGGCTCATGGCGAGGCTGACTTCATAGAGATGACTTAGATATTTTCCGCCATTACTGTATTTATATTATGATTCCGCCACTGGCGATGCAGACTGATTTACTTTCCGTATTCCTCACTACATGTATATGTATTCCGCCTTCGGCGATGTAGACTGGTACTCTTATTATGTCACTGCATGTATGTATTCCGCCTCTGGCGATGATGACTGATCACTTCCCTTTCTTTTTACTAATTATATCCCACGTTATGCTATTCTGATATTCCTACATGTTGTGATTCCGTTGTCATATCCATGAAAATTTTATTTTATTTATTGTTTCTGCTATTATCTGTACTCTGCTATGATGATTAATGTGTTATTTCCTAATGATTATCCTTAATACCGCCCTTCGGATTTTGGGATCGTCACAGTTGGTATCAGAGCTTTGGTTAACCTTAGTTCCAGGATCTAACTCATTAAACACCTCATCAGAATAGAATCAGTGGTGTTCTAATACGAGTAGCTCATTAGAGTTAGGATTAGCAATGTCCTAGAATGAGCTAAGCAGATTAGCAAAACAATTTGATCAGTACATCATCAGTATCTTTCCTTGTATTCCCTTGCTTTATCATTTATGAAAATTATCAAATCTGTGAACTTGACTCTTTTTCTTGCTTATACAGTACTCTTAGATGGCTACACGTGGAGCAGCAGCTAGAGGAGGCCGTGGAGGCCGAGGAGATGCAGCAGGAGGACGGGAGAATATCCCCGTAGTACTGGAAGGTCCTATTATTCCGCCACCGGCACCAGAAGACTTTGAGCTCGACAAAGTAGCTAAGAGGTACAGAAATCTTGGAGGGAAACCTTTTACTGGCACTGGCACAGTGACCGAAGCTATCGTTTGGCTGAAAACCTGTGAGAAAATCTTCGAGGGTATGGGCATGGGAACGAACAACAAAGCCCGACTTGGCATTTGGCTCCTTCAGGAAGAGGCAGAACTGTGGTGGGATGCCATTACCTCTGAGGATGCAGCTGGTACTATCCGGACTTGGGAGCAGTTCAAGACTTTGTTTAATGAGAAGTTTGTACTGGAACAAGCTCTAGAGAGGATGCGGGAACAATTTTCTAATCTCCAGCAGGGAGACCTCTCTATTCAAGACTATCTGAATAAGTTCACTCAGCTATCGCGCTATGCTCTAGAGCTGGTTTTGACCAACAAAGCGAAGAATAAGAGATTCATATTTGGGCTGAAGCGCAAGTATCACGATAGAGCTATGAGCAACATCAAACTCTCTTTTACAGAACTAGTAGAGATGGCTTGCAACTACGAAGACATGGATGAGAGACATGCTATCCAAGACCGCGCTAAGAGCCAAGCAGGGAATAAGCGCAAGGCTTCAACAGACTAACCCGAATCTAGCATTACTGCGGCCGCTACTCAAAAACCCGCAAAGATCCCGAGAGGAAGCTGCTACAATTGCGGGAAGCCCGGTCATTTCTCTAATGTATGCAAGGCTCCAAAGAAGCCAAAGGCCAATGACTCTGCCGAATGCTACAACTGCCACAAGAAGGGGCACTACAGCAGGAATTGTCCTTTGAAGAAGAGCGCACAAGTGGCCCATGTCTATGACGGGAATACCCCGCCAGCTACCACCGATGGATCAGGTAAACCCGATGTCTTGGGAGGTACCCTTACCATTAAAAATATTCCTGTTTCTGTACTTTTTGATACTGGTGCATCACGTAGCTTCATATCTGGTAAAATTGTTCACAAGTTAAAATTGAAACAAAGAATTCTAAAGGAACCGATTAAAGTTCAAAACCCGATAGGGGGTTCTGTTAGTCTCAGTTTATACTGTAGAGTGCCTATCTCTTATTCATGTTACAAGTTTCCCATCCACTTAATTGTCATGGATTTATCAGAATTCGATGTTATTCTCGGTCTGGAATGGTTAACAAAATATAAGGCCGAAGTTAGATGTGCCGAAAGAAACGTGAAAGTTGAAACAAAATCGGGGCATATCACTATACCATGCCTCGGTGCAGAAATTAATAGAACAGAATTCTGGGCTTCTTTAGAAATTACTCCCCCTTCAATAGAAAAGATACCGGTCGTTAAAAATTATGCGGATGTGTTTGAAGAAGTAGAAAACTTACCGCCGCAAAGAGAAATTGAATTTAGAATTGATCTAATTCCGAATGCCCGACCAGTAGTACATCCAATAAGAAGAATGGACCCAAAAGAAAAAGAAGAGCTAAGTAGTCAAACCCGAGAATTACTTTGGAAAGGTCTGATCAGACCAAGCTTTTCAGCATGGGGAGCCGCAGTAGTATTTGTCCCGAAATCAGACGGTACCCTAGGACTTTGCGTTGATTACCGAGATCTCAATAAACAAACACTGAAGAACAAATATCCTTTGCCCCGAATAGACGATCTGTTAGATCAATTAAATGGAGCAACAGTATTTTCCAGGATAGACCTAGCTACGGGTTTCCACCAACTGCGTATAGCTGAAGACTGTGTTCCTTTGACAGCCTTCAGGGGTCCCGATTTATTCTACGAATGGTTAGTAATGCCGTTCGGCTTGTGCAACGCTCCGGCATACTTCGTTGATCTTATGAACAGAGTGTCCCGTGGTGTGTTGAATAAATTTGTTCTAGTCTTCATCGATGACATTCTAATCTACTCTAAGTCGGAAGAAGAGCATGCAAAACATTTAGAACAAGTGTTGAAAATTCTAAGGAGAAATGTCTTGAAAGCTAAATTTTCTAAGTGTGTCTTCTGGCAGAATGAAGTTAAATTCCTAGGCCATGTCATGTCAAAAGAAGGAATTGCTGTAGATCCAAGCAAAATTACAGCGATTCAGAACTGGAAACCACCTACTACGCCCACTGAAGTTCGAAGTTTCCTTGGATTAGCTAGTTACTATCGGAAATTCGTTCAGGATTTTTCAAAGATATCAGGAGTATTGACAAAGCTTACAAAGAAGCATGAGAAATTCAAATGGACTCCCGAATGTGAAGAAGCTTTCCAAGGGCTGAAACTGAAGTTGACAACTGCTCCGGTATTGACAATAATAGAAGGCAACCAAGACTTGAACGTATGGACAAATGCTTCTATTAGAGGGCTAGGTGCAGTGTTAATGCAAAAAGGCCAAGTGATCGCTTATGCCAGCCATCAACTAAAGCCGCATGAAAGAAACTATGCTACTCATGATCTTGAGTTATTAGCTATCGTGTTCGCTTTAAGAATATGGAGGCATTATTTATTAGGCGAGAATTCGAACTATTTACCGATCATCAATCCTTGAAATACCTGTTCACACAGAAAGATCTAAACTTGAGACAACAGCGTTGGTTAGAATTCCTTGCAGCATACGATTTTGAAATTATATACACTCCAGGGAAAGCCAATGTTGTAGCAGATGCGCTCAGCAGAAAGAATGAAATCATCGCCAGTTTTGTCATCACGTCTTCATTAATAGACAGAATCTCGACCCTTCAAAAGGAGGATAATTTTGTAAAGGTAATGATAAAAAGGATCAATGAAGGCATAGACTCCAGCTTCCAAGTGGATAGTGAGGGGGTTTTGAGATTAAAAGGAAGAATTTGTGTTCCCAACATCTCCGAGCTAAAAAGAGAAGTGCTTGATGAATGCCACAAGTCCAAATTAAGTATCCATCCCGATGTGAGCAAAATGTATAACGATATCAAGCGCACATTCTGGTGGAAGGCGATGAAAAGAGATATCTCATTATATGTTAGCCGATGCCCTACTTGTCAGCTAGTTAAGAGCGATCAGCAGAAATTGGCGGGATTATTACAACCATTAGAAATTCCAGGATGGAAGTGGGAACAAATTTCGATGGATTTCATCGATGGCCTGCCGCGAACTAGAAAAGGAAACGACAGTATATGGGTAATCGTAGATCGCTTCACGAAGACCGCCCATTTCATACCTGTCCGATCCAACAGAACGGCTCAAAGTCTGGCACATATTTACTTCATGGAAATAGTTAAACTTCATGGAGTGCCACTCAATATAGTCAGCGATAGAGATCCCCTATTTACTAGCAAATTCTGGGAAGCATTCCAGGAAGAATTGGGAACCAAATTGAATCTAAGCACCGCTTATCACCCTCAGACAGACGGCCAAACTGAGCGGGTGAATAGAATTTTAGAAGATCTATTGCGGGATTGCGTTATCGATTTTGGAGGCTCATGGGAAGATCATTTACATTTAGCCGAATTCTCTTACAACAACAGCTATCAAGCAAGTTTGGGAATGTCTCCATTTGAAGCATTATACGGTAGACCGTGTAGATCTCCCGCATGTTGGGTAGAACCTGGCAACAGACTTGTGTTAGGGCCCAATATGATTCAAGAAGCATCGGATAAAGTCGATTTCATTAAGAAGCGATTAAAAACCGCGCAGAGCCGACAGAAATGTTATGCTGATGCGAGAAGAAGGGATATATCGTTTGCCGTTGGCGATTATGTTTATTTAAGAGTTTCTCCAATGCGAGGAGTAATCAGATTTGGCAAGACTGGGAAGTTGGCACCGAGATTTATTGGTCCCTTTCCTATACTTGAACGGATTGGAACTCTGGCATATAGGGTTTCATTACCTAATTGGTTGCCTGGTGTACATGATGTGTTCCACGTATCTCAGCTCAGAAAACATGTTCATGATCCAGATCTTGTTGTAGAAGAAGCAGCGCAACAGGATATTGACATAACTCCAGAATTAGCACTCAAGAGATATCCATTAAAGATAGTTGGCAAAGAAACTAGAGAGCTAAGGAGGAAAAAGATTCATTTAGTCAAAGTGCAGTGGAGTAGTGATCCTAGAGACTGTACTTGGGAGACTGAGGAAAGCATTAGACAAGCCTATCCCAAATGCAGAGTGGACATCTCTGACTAACTCCGGTGCAAGGTACCTTTACAATACTTTGCATTTACATTTTATTTCCTGCTTAACTGATATTTCCTTTTCGAGGACGAAAAGTTTTAAGTAGGGGAGATTGTAATAACCCGGAAAATGTGAACCAGTTTAAAATTTTTAAAGTAGGTTATTAACAAGAAATTTGAATGATTAAAATAGCCTATTTCCATAAAATATAGAATTGTGTATAATATGGCAGTTTGAAATTTTGAATACAAACTTAGTCTGACTGTACCGGGTGGAAAATATAACGGATTTTAACGAAACTGAAAATATTTAAATCTGTTTATCAATACCTTTCTAACGAATCTGAAAAATCGAAATTTCATAACGGAAATCAAAAGTTATGGCCAAATGAATTTTCAGAAATGTCGCTATATAGTATATATAGCCCTTGAAAATTGAGATTTTGCATACGACCTCGGAATTCGACGAAACCACTTTTGTTGGGTCCGGGATGTCAAATTATTGCTAAGTTTCAAATTTCATAATTTTTGAAGCTAGTATGCGAGCGGGGCAAAAGATAACGTGTTTGGTCAAATTCTGTTAAAATGGGTCGAACTAAAAATGGCCGTTTTGCAAACGAGCTCAGAATTCGATGAAACTGGTTTTGTTAGGACCGTATCGTCAAAACAAAGCTAGATTTATTTTTCTGGAATTTTTCGATTCAGTTTGTGGCCCTGGCAAATTGAAATGTACGTTTAAATTAAATATTGAATGTTTTATATTTTAAATTGAAAAATAACAGACTGTAACAGTCGAAATGGCCAACGAAACATATCCCATTGTGTCCGGAATGGGGGTATTTAGCTAGGGGCGACAGTCGTTGGGTTTAAAAAGGAGTCCGTTTGCAAAAACACTATTTAAAAATTTTCTATAAATACTGGCCAATAGGAAATTTTCTTTAAAAAAAAAAAAAAAAACCTAAAAACCCTAAGCCGCCAGACGAAACGAACGACTCCCGTAGCTCCTCGCTTCCCCTCCTTTTTCCGATCGCCACAGGCCGTTTCGCCGCCGACCACTGTTGAGGCTTTTGCTCGCCGTACTCCCCTCTCCACATCCGACCTAGCCTCGCCACCAACAGAGCCGCCGTCGACGAGTTCCAGCGCCTCAAAGTCGTCGTCTTCCTGGAGCAGCCGCCGCCTGGATTCGCCGTCGCACCACCTCAGACAACCGCCGCCGGAAAGCTCTTTCCTCCCTCGACGACGTCCAACAGCCTGATCGTCCTATAGTGCTACGAATCAAAAGAAAAATCAAAACCTAGAATTGAACAGGTTTGTAAACTAATGGCTTATTTAAATTTAAACTGTTTTAACACTTTAAAGCGTTGCAAAACTTTGAAAAATAATATCTTTTTCGTTCTTCAACGAAATTCGATGAAACAGGAGACGCCGTGACCGCAAGGAGGCTCTCTACATTCTAGAAGAAGCCGCGGATTTTTCTGACCTTCCTACGATTTTTAGCACCGCAAGAACCAATGTGAGGAATCTAAACTATTTGTGTGAATGTAATCGCGTTGTATAAATTATATAAGCGAAGTGTAAATTATATACGCATTGTATACCTCATGTACATGTGTTGTATAAGTTATATTAGCGATGTATAAATTATACAAGCGTTGTTTGAAACATATATGCTTTGAATTGTGATGAAATGCAAGTGAATTATTATACTATATATATATATATATACTCCCCTCGTCAACAAACCATGGACGATATTTATTGCTTGTGTTTGACGTGTTGTTATATGGTATGACGAATGGTTGGAAATAATTGTTTGTGGTTGATATTATGGTTGAAAAATACCTTTGTGGTTGAAAAATACCTTTGTGGTTGAAAAATACCTTTGTTGTTGAAAAGTACCCTCTTGTGGTTGAAACAAAATAGAATAGGATTGTGGAATTGAAAATAAAACATGCCGCCTGCGTGCGAACTAGATGCATGATCCCCATTGTCAAAAACCGCGAGGTTTTAAGGTAGAGCGAGGAGCCGTACTAGGGACGGTCCTGGTTTTAACTACCCTGCCGTTATGCTGCCGAAATTTTCTGAAATATTTATGTGTTAGAATAATTTTCCTTCATTGAAATTATTTACATATGCTATATCGAATATTCATGTGTTGAGTTGCAATTCATTCGTTGAGTTGAAATTCATGTGTTGAATATTATTCGAATTTAAACAAATGGCTTTAGCAATAAAAATCACATTTTATATATATACAAACGATATGGAATATTCAAGTGTTGAGTTGCAATTCATTCGTTGAGTTGAAATTCATGTGTTGAATATTATTCGAATTTAAACAAATGGCTTTAGCAATAAAAATCACATTTTTATATATATACAAACGATATGGAATATTCATGTGTTGAGTTGCAATTCATTCGTTGAGTTGAAATTCATGTGTTGAATATTATTTGAATTTAAACAAATGGCTTTAGCAATAAAAATCACATTTTTATATATATACAAACGTTATAGAACATTCATGTGTTGAATTTCAATTTATTCGTTGAGTTGAAGTTCATGTGTTGAATGTTCTCGTCTTTTAAAAATAAAATGAATCGACAATGAAAACTATATTTTTATAGTGAATATGAAGAGTTAAAAATACACATGTGTCGAATAAATATTTTTGATGATAAAAATATTCCTTTTATCATGTATACGCTTAGTTAAAAATACACATGTGTCGAATAAATATTTTTGATGATAAAAATATTCCTTTTATCATGTATACGCTTAGTTAAAAATACACACGTGTTGAAATAAATAATAGTTTGCTAGAAATATTATTATTAGCCTTGTTCTGCATATATATACATGTGTTGAACAGGAAAAATGGATTAGCTGTAGAGTAAAGAAATTATTTGCGTGCCCGACAAATAGGTAAACCTTGACGAGTTGGCTGCGCAATTTTATTTATATATCAACTCCTGTGAATGTCATTGGATGCGGAGTGCTGGTTTTGCTGTGTGAAATAATAAACAACGCCATAGGATAGTAACAATTAATTTTGAACTACACTACATGGCATACTTCTTGATGATAGGCATACTTCATCATATTCCACATAAGCAATTGGAGCTTGTGTGACGAGGTGGAAGATTTACCATACAAGCAAGAGGCTTGTATGGCGATGACTATATACTACAGGTTGAACTGATGACTGATATGGACTATATAAATTATAACGATAAATTGCCAGATTAATAAAAACCCCACACGGGTCTAGAGTTGACAATAATCACGTCGCTCTAATTATTAGATACTGCACATGGACTATTTATTTTCACACGGAAACGGGGTGACGGGAATTTATTCTCTGGAGTGATTATCAGTACATGCTCCCCCGTAAACACCAAAATATATCACTAAAAATATGTGAATGCTTTTCAGGATTTATTGGGTACCTAATACGGCCCAATAAATTTCCAAACCCCTCCCCGTACAAAGGAGGTTATGGAGAAATTTTTCGAAATATTAAGGCGTTAGTGAAATATTTGAAGTGAAAATGAAGTTGAAAATATAAAACGAACTATAGTTGAAACTATGGAATAAACTATATTTATATATATGAATATAAATATAATTAAAAGGAATAGAGGCCGTGCAGTTCGCGTTTCGGAATCGTAATTTGAAACGATTAGTACGAGAAATCCGACCATCGGATTTTCCCGAAACCGCAACCGCTGGGTTCGCCTTGGAAATATCTTTCCAACGACACCAACCTTGTAAAAATCCAACGGTTGGATTGTCCGGAATGTTTAATTCAAATCTGAAGAAAAACAGCGTCAGAATCGTTTATATTTATATATAAATATAAATATAATTAAATTTAATCGAATAACGACGCTGCAGTTCGAATTTTGAAACCGTAATTTCAAACGACTAGTGTGGAAGATCCAACCGTCGGATTCTCACGAAACTGGAACCGTTGGGTTCGCTTTGGGAATATCTTCCCACTGATATAGACTTTGTAGAAATCCAACGGTTAGATTTTCCGATATGTGTAAAACAAATTAGGAGAAAAACAGCGCCACGACACGACCTGAAACGTCGTTTAATTAAATATGGCCATTTTTAAATAAATAAAAATGGCGAAAAATCGCTATAAAATATTGTAAGTAACATAGGTTGCAAATAAACGAATTGTGCTTGAATTGTTTGATATTTGATGATTGTATGTGTATGACATGAAAATAACACTGAATAACTTAAAGGTGGATGTCGAATGATATAACCACATAAAGAATCGATTTAAATTCTAATGACGTGAATTATTTGAAAAGGCCGAGCTAACCCTCATTTCAAATAATTCAGCGAGCGATTCGAATTGGAAAATGCAAAGACGATTCAAGACCGACGATCTTCGTATCGGTTGGACGGGCGCTACTGAGGTTCCTAACCGAAGTAGCTACCGGAAAGGGACGGAAGTAGTAGCCGTCTGAACGTATGTGTTGATTGGACGGATATACGAGGAATATGAAGCCTCCGGTTTCGTTCAGACCCAGGACGGACTTGTAAATGGACTGTGTGTCTGACATTGGATTTTGTTCTATACTGATTGATCTCTGTTAAATATATATCTGTTTGGCGGCGGAGAATTTATTCTTTTGCTTAACGCCCATCTCTGAGACGTACGAGCTTAGAGGTTATATATCGATGGAAATCAATCGTATGGAGTGGACTGCCTATGTGGCATGCCAAGATGCTGTGATCAAGGCTTCTGTTGAAAAGCAAAGTCTTGTGGATGATGATCAAAGCAAGGTCTACGTGGCCTGGCATTGTGTATTTCGTAGATTCGCGAGCCTCACACCCCGGTATGAGTTAAAAACGGGATACGGACTACAGGGAGAGCACGACGTTTCTTTCTAGCTATGGTGGTGTCAGTGACTTACCAGCCCTGACATATATATCTACTTTTCACCTTTGTGGTTGTTGGAATGCGAGGCGCCTCGATTATAGGTCTGTAAGGACCGGGAAACGTGTGTTCAGGCATAATTAATCCTCTAACGTAAGTGAGGACCGGCCCTGAAGATCCAGGATACCCAGTGTGCGTAGTCCTGAGGCATTTGCTAGAGTGTCTCGAAGCGGAGAGGAGCTTGCCCCTTGCCTCGACTCATGACGGAAATCCAATTTCCAATACGAAATAACGGACTTGATTGTAGAACTAGTATGGCGACATAGTGGTATGGGGCACTTATGCCGTCTATGATTGATATTTATGATGCTATTCGTTTTTGAAACATATATGCACTAGTAATAATATCAAATGATTTCGCTTTATACGTATCAAGCATATTTGGCTATTATAAGGTAAAACTCTATCCTCCGGCTTGCGTTGCATTGTGTGATGGGACCTGAGTCTTATAATGGCTTCATTCTTTCTAAAAGCATTGCGTTGTTTTAAAAGAATTTATTTTGTTTTAAATGCACTAGCAATCACTGGAGTAAACCCGTTCCGCGAAAATGGCGTGGTCCTATGATTAGCTATTCACTGTTGTTTAACTGTTAAGTAGATTCCTCATACCAGTCCCCATGACTGACTCGTTGTTTGTTTCACTTTGCAAACGCGGGTGCCCTTATTTTCATACGGGCAGCCTAGTACACAGGTGACAGGTGGTTTTTGGTTCTGCACTGCTGCACAGCATGCACTTTTGGCTCATGCCGAGGCTGACTTCATAGAGATGACTTAGATATTTTCCGCCATTACTGTATTTATATTATGATTCCGCCACTGGCGATGCAGACTGATTTACTTTCCGTATTCCTCACTACATGTATATGTATTCCGCCCTCGGCGATGTAGACTGGTACTCTTATTATGTCACTACATGTATGTATTCCGCCTCTGGCGATGATGACTGATCACTTCCCTTTCTTTTTACTAAGTATATCCCACGTTATGTTATTCTGATATTCCTACATGTTGTGATTCCGCTGTCATATCCATGAAAAATTTATTTTATTTATTGTTTCTGTTATTATCTGTACTCTGCTATGATGATTAATGTGTTATTTCCTAATGATTATACTTAATACTGCCCTTCGGATTTTGGGATCGTCACATATATAGAGAGAGAGAGAGAATTAAAATATATCGAATAACGACGCTGCAGTTCATATTTTGAAACCGTGATTTCAAACGATTATACCGGGAGATCCGACCATCGGATTTTCCTGAAATCGCAACCGTTGGGTTCGCTTTGGAAAAATCTTTCCAATGGCACCAACTTTGTAAAAATCCAACGATTGGATTGTCTGGAATGTTTAATTCAAATCTGAAGAAAAACAGCGCCAGAATCGATTATATTTATATATATGTATAAATATAATTATATTTAATCGAATAACGACGCTGCAGCTCGTATTTTGGAATCGAAACTTCAAATGATTATACCGGGAGATCCGACCGTCGGATTTTCCCGAAACTGGAACCGTTGGATACATTTTGAAAAGATCTTTCTAATGATGTAAATTTTGTGAAGATCCAACGATTAGATTTTCAGATGTGCGTAAATCAAATCTGGAGAAAAATAGCGCCACGGCCGCGTTATGGCCCGAAGCGTCATTTTGAATAAATTGGCTATTTTAAAATAAATAAAAATAGCGATAAATCATTATAAAATATTATAAACGATATGGATGTGAAATTTAGAAATTAACTGAAGGTTGACTAAGTCGAATGGTTTCTTGGGTATTGATCTGATGTCGGTTTCGGCCTTCGGGGTTAATATTTGGGAAATTGCTCTCTTACTGATTGACGGTTAGTGACTAATGAATTGAAATGATGCGTATGTGTATTTGTGTTGCACTTGTTTATCATATACGCGAGTTGCTCAGAAATAACGGGTTTATCCCATTCTGAATAACTGAATCGACGATAAGAAATCGAAGATGAAGACGGTGGTCGAAGACCGGAGATCTTCACCTCGTTTGGATGGTAACCGAGGTCCTGATTGGGAGTCATCCCGAAATATGGATAATGAGTGGTGATCGTCCAGATGGACGTGGTGATCGATGGGTTTGCGAGGTATATAGTGCCTCCAGTTTCGTTCAAACCCAGAACGGACTTGCAAATGGACAGTGTGTCTGACATTGGGATTTATTCTGTGTGATTGATAGCCATCAGTTGCACGGTGTGAATTGCCTGTGTGGCATGCTAAGATGCAATGATCAAGACTTCTGTTGAAAAGTAAAGTCTTGTGGTGATGATCAAAGCACAGCCTGTGTGGCGTAGCTTTGTGTATAACGTGAAATCGCGAGCCTCACACCCCGGTATGAACCAGAAGCGGGAGAAGGACCTCAGGGGGGACGTGCGTTTTCTTTCAAGCTAGAAGTGGCGTCTGTGGTTTTACACGCCCCGACGAGTTTGACTTATGTGGTTGTTACTGTTGCGAGGCGCCTCGGTTAGATCGGACAATCTGGGTCCGATGGAGTAATTCGTTGGCTTATTTACGCCCCAAAGGGCGGAGAGACGCATTGCTCAGGCATTATAATCCACTTCGTGTGGACCGGCCTTGACGATCCAAGGTACGGTTGCGGTTGTGCCTGAGGCTCAGGCTAGAGAGTCTCGAAGGCGGTAAGGACTATCTTTTGCCTTGGTTCATGATGGAAATCCAATTTCCAAATACGACATCGTGCGGTTTTGATTGTATGTATATATGGCGACATGATATATGGTACCCATGCCGTCTAGGATTGATAGTTATGATTGAAATTGTTTTTGAACTCATAAACACTAGCAATAATCCCAAATGCTTTTGTTTTATTCGTATCAAGCATATTTTGGCCATTATAAGGTAAAACTCTATCCTCCGGTTTGCGTTGCATTGTGTGATGGGAACTGAGTCTTATAATGGCTTCATTTTTATAAAAAGCATTGCGATGTTTAAAAGAAAGATTTGTTTTTAAAGCACTGGAAATCCAATGGAGTAAACTCGTTCCATGAAAGTGGCGTGGTCCTGTGATTAGCCATATTTAAAATGTGTTGAGTTGATTTCTCATACCAGTCCCATGACTGACTCGTAGTTTGTTTTCACTTTCAAACTCGGGTGCCCCTTTTTCTACACGGCCAGCCTTGTATTCAGGTTTTAGCTGGCTTTCTCTGGATAGCTGGAGCAGAATATGGATTCTATCATTTATCTCTTTTTATGTTGTTCAGCTCATATTGTACATTATGTTTGTTTTTCCGCTGTAGGCATACATGTATAGTTGAACTGTACTTGTACTAAGTAAGATCCTGTATACTGTGTAACTCTGATGATTAATTTTATCCAGTATATTCTACTTGTTCATTATCTGGTGTATTTATTTAATTCTGTTCTGCTATTATCTGTTTCTGTGTTATATTCCAAAGATTACCCTTGTCTCCATCAGTACGGGAAATGGGGTCGTCACAGTCTTCTTTGATTTGGTGTAGATTAAGCTAATACGCGATTAGAAAGCAATTTAGGATGAATTTAGAAGGTGGAGGTCATTGTTAGGGTTGAAGAGAGGTAAGTGGCGACTGTAAAAATGAACAAAAAATGAATTTCCTAACCCTATAAGCCCTCTCATAACCCTAATCCCGAAATGGGTTATAGGCCTAGCTGCTAATCACTCTAATTATGCTCAGTTAAGCTGTTTTTCTCCTTCCAAACCTTATTTCAGCCATATCTCCCAAACATTAAGTCCGTTTGGCTAATCTAACCACTCTACGGAAAGGTAAATCATCATCCAGATTTAATGGAAGTTGTTTCGGGTCAAAACTCCTTACCAATCGAAAGTTATAGTCGAAAAAAGATTCACCAGGGGGGAAACTGTCATTTAAAAATCAGAAAAAATCGTGAATGTAGGAAATGACCCCAATAGTCGCTTCCCATAGTTACACGACCATATGACTTCATATGAAAAAGAAATAAATATTTTACGATCCTCTGATGTGTAGAATACGGGTCGTTATATTCTCCCCCCTTAAGAAATGTCGCCCTCGAAATTCCTTAACCAAAACATACAAAGAATCCCGCTGCTTATCAGCCATTCACAAATAATCAACATACATAATAACACAACAAGTTTATCCTAGCATGCGGTTTACTAACAAGGGAATAACTTGTAACAACCCGGAAAATGTGAGCCCATTTAAAATTTTTAAAATTGGTTATTGTCAAAGAATTTAAACAATTGAAATAGAATATTTCAATAGAATAATGAATTGGAAATAGTGAGGCAGTTTGAAAATTTGAATTCAAACTTTGACTGACTGTGCCGGGTGGAAAATATAACAGATTTTAGTGAAACCAAAAATATTTAAATTTGTTTACGAATAACTTTCTAACGAATTTGAAAAATCGAAGTTTCATAGCAGGAGTCAAAAGTTATGGCCAAATGAATTTTCAGAAAGGTCGCTATATAGAATATATAGCCCTTGAAAATAGGCATTTTGCAAACGACCTCGGAATTCGACGAAACCAATTTTGTTGGATCCGGGATGTCAAACTATTGCTAGGTTTCAAATTTCGTAATTTTTGAAGCTAGTATGTGAGCGGGGCAAAAGAAAATGTGATTGGTCAATTTCTGTTAAATTGGGTCAACCAGAAAATGGCCATTTTTCGAACGATCTCAGAATTTGACGAAACTAGTTTTGTTTGGACCGTATCGTCAAAACATAGCTAGATTTATTTTTCTGGAATTTTTCGAATCAGTTTGTGGCCCTGGCAAATTGAAATGTATGTTCAAATTGAATATCAAATGTTTTATACTTTAATTTGAAAAATAACTGACTATAACAGTCAAATTGGCAAACGAAACATATACCATTGTGTCCGGGATGGGGGTATTTAGCTATGGGCAACAGTCGTTGGGTTGAAATTGGTGTTCGTTTAGTCAAAAATATATTTTTGAATTTAAAATAAATTAAAATTAAAATATAATGGGCCAACCCCCTCCTTTTCTCTCACTTCTGCTTTGACCGGTCAAACTCGATCAAACCCCCCTCGCGAACGACGGAAGTGCTCCCATCTTCCTGACCTGATCGTCGTCGCCACGTCCACTTTCAGCCCCACCTCCAGTTGAATTTTCCGTTCGCCTCTTCCTCCGCTATAAATCCATACCACCCTCATCTGATATAGTGTAATATTGGCGTCGATTTACCTCGAGAAAGGCACTGTCTTTGGAGCTCCGCCGTGAACTACAGGGACCATCGAGTTGAGTGCCACCACCGGCGCTGGAGACCCTGTTCAAAGCTCTTCGACATTGCAGCACCTGATCGTGACAACACTTCACGGATCGAGAGAAAATTTAAAACCTAGTTATGAAGGTTAACAGAGGTGAACAACTTTAGTTTTTCTTATTTGAAAATAACACTTTTAAGTGTTGCAAACTTTGAAAAATCATATCTTTATCATGTGTTGACGAAATTCGATGAAACAGGAAACATCTGAACCGCAAGGAGGCTCTCTACCATCTAGAAGAGACCGCGGATTTTTCTGAGCTGTCTACGATTTTTAGCACTTCGAAAACCAATGTGAGAAATCTAAATTAAATTATGTGAATGAAATCATGTTGTATAAATTATATAAGCAAAGTGTAAGTTATATACGCATTGTATACCTCATGTACATGTGTTGTATAAGTTATATGAGCGATGTATAAATTATACAAGCATTTTATGAAACATATATGCTTTGAATTGTGTTGAAATGAAAGTGAAATATAAAATATAAATATATATATATATACTCCCCTCGTCCACAAGCCATGGACGATATTTATTGCTTGTGATTGGCGTGAGAATATGTAGTATGACGAATGGTTGAAAATAATTGTTTGTGGTTGGTATTGTGGTTGAAAAATACCTTTGTGGTTGAAAAATACCCTCTTATGGTTGAAACAAATTAGAATAGAATTGTGGAAATGAAAATAAAACATGCCGCCTGCGTGCGAACTAGAAGCATGAATCCCCATTGTCAAAAACCGCGAGGTTTTAAGGTAGAGCGAGGAGCCGTACTAGGGACGGTCCCGGTTTTAACTACCCTGCCATTATGCTGCCAAAATTTTCTGAAATATTCATGTGTTAGAATAATTTTCATTTGTTGGAATTATTTTCATATGTTGAAACCACATTCATGTGTTGAATAGAAATTCATTCGTTGAATAGAAATTAATGTGTTGAATGTAATTCGTGTTTTAAATAAATAGCTTTTGAAATAAAAATCACATTTTTATATATATACAAACTATAGCGCACATTCATGTGTTGAATAGAAATTCATTCATTGAATAGAAATTCATGTGTTGAATGTTATTCGTGTTTTAAATAAATAGCTTTAGAAATAAAAATCACATTTTTATATATATACAAACTATAGCGCACATTCATGTGTTGAATAGAAATTCATTCGTTGAATAGAAATTCATGTATTGAATGTTATTCGTGTTTTATATAAATAGCTTTAGAAATAAAAAACACATTTTTTTATATATATACAAACTATAGCGTACATTCATGTGTTGAATAGAAATTCATTCGTTAAATAGAAATTCATGTGTTGAATGTTATTCGTGTTTTAAATAAATATTTGTTCGCTAGAAATATTATTATTAGCTTTGTTCTGCATATATATATACTTGTGTTGAATAGAGAAAATGGATTAGCTGTTGAGTAAAGAAATTATTTGCGTGCCCGACAAATAGGTAAGCCTTAATGAGTTGGCTGCGCAATTTTATTTATATATCAAATCCTGTGAATGCCATTGGATGCGGAGTGCTGGTTATTCTGTGTGTAAAAATAAACATCGCCATAGGATAGTAACAATTAATTTTGAACTACACAACATGGCATACTTCTTGACGATAGGTATACTTCATCATATACCACATAAGCATTTGGAGCTTATGTGACGAGGTTGAAGATTTACCATACGAGCGAGAGGCTTCTATGGCGATGATTATATATTACAGGTTGAACTGATGAGTGATATGGACTATATAAAATATAACGATAAATTGCCAGATTAATAAAACCCCACACGGGTCTGGAGTTGACAATAATCACGTCTCTCTAGTCATTAGATACGGCACATGGATTATTTATTTCCCACACGGGACGAGGTGACGAGGATTTATCCTCTGGAGTAATTAAAAATACACACTCCCTCAGGCTTGACAGGGTGACGAGAATTTATTCTCTGGAGTTATTATCTATACACGCTCCCCTGTAAACACCTGAATATATCACTATAAATATGTGTATGCTTTATAGGGTTTATTGGGTACCTAACACGGCCCAATAGATTTCCAAACCCCTTCCCGTACAAAGGAGGTTATGGCGAAATTTTTCGAAATATAAAGGCATAAGTGAAATATTTGAAGTGAAAACGATATTGAAATTAAAGAATGAACAATATTTTTATATATACATATATAAATATAAATAGAATTGAAAGGAATCGAGGCCGTGCAGTTCGTGTTTTGAAATCGTAACTTCAATCGATTAGTACGAGAGATCCGACCATCGGATTTTCCCGAAACCGCAACCGTTGGGTTCGCCTTGGAAATATCTTTCCAACGGCACTAACTTTGTAAAAATCCAACGGTTGGATAGTCTGGAATGTTTAATTCAAATCTGAAGAAAAACAGCGCCAGAATTGATTATATTTATATATATAAATATAAATATAAATATAATTAAATTAAATAGAATAACGACGCTGCAGTTCGTATTTTGAAACCTTAACTTCAAACGATTAGTGTGGAAGATCCGACCGTCGGATTTTCACGAAACTGGAACCGTTGGGTTCGCTTTGGGAATATCTTCCTAGTGATATAGACTTTGTAGAAATCCAATGGTTAGATTTCCCGATATGTGTAAAACAAATTTGGGGAAAAACAGCGCCAGTGCCACGGCACGACCTGAAACGTCGCTTAATTAAATATGGCCATTTTTAAATAAATAAAAATGGCGAAAAATCGTTATAAAATATTATAAGCGACATGGATTGGAAATAAACCAATTTTGCTTGATCTGCTTGATATTTGATGCTTGTATGTGTTTGAAATGAAAATAATACTAAAGAACTGAAATGTGGATGTCGAATAATATAACCATGGAAAGAATTGATTTGAATTCTAATTATTCGTGAATTATTTGAAAAGGCCGAGCTAACCCTCATTTCAAATAATTGATCGAACGATTCGATGTTGAAAATACGAAGACGGTTCAAGACCGACGATCTTTGTATCGGTTGGATGGGCACTGCGGAGGTTTCTGATTGGAGTAGCTACCTTGAAGGAACGGAAGTAGTAGCCGGGTGAACTTATGTGTTGATTGTACGGATATACGAGGAATAAAGTGCCTTCGGTTTCGTTCAGACCCAGAACGGACTTGTTAATGGACTGTGTGTCTGACATTGGATTTTGTTCTGTACTGATTGATCTCTGTTAAATATATATCTGTTTGGCGGCGGAGAATTTATTCTCTTGCTCAACGCCCTTCTCTGAGACGTACGAGCTCAGAGGTTATATATCGATAGAAATCAGTCGTATGGAGTGGATTGCCTGCGTGGCATGCCAAGATGCAGTGATCAAGGCTTCTGTTACAAAAGCAAAGTCTTGTGTTCGATGATCAAAGCACGGCCTATGTGGCCTGGCTTTGTGTATAGCGTGGATTCGCGAGCCTCACACCTTGGTATGAGTCAAAAATGGGATAAGGACTGTAGGGAGAGCACGACGTTTCTTTCTAGCTGGCGGTAGTGTCAGTGCTTAAACTGGCTGACATTTATATTATTTTTACCGATGTGGATGTTGGAATGAGGCGCCTCGATATTAGGTCTGTTAGGACCGGGAAACGTGTGTTCATGAATACTAATCCACTAACGTAAGTGTGGACCGGACCTAAAGCATCCAAGGGTTACCCAGAGTGTGTAGTCCTGAGGCATTTGATAGAGTGTCTCGAAGAGGGGAGGAGCTTGCCCCTTGCATCGACTCATAACGGAAATCCAAATTCCAATACGAAATAACGGATTTGATTGGAGAACTAGTATGGCGACATAGTAGATGGTAGCTATGCCGCCTATGATTGATATTTTTGATGATATTCATTTTTGAAACATATATGCACTATTAATAATATCAAATTATTTTGCTTTACACGTATTAAGCATATTTGGCCAATATAAGGTAAAACTCTATCCTACGGTTTGTGTTGCATTGTATGATGGGACTTGAGTCTTATAACGGCTTCATTCTTTTTAAAAGCGTTGCGTTGTTTTAAAGAATTTACCTTGTTTTAAATGCACTGGCAATCACTGGAGTAAACCCGTTCCGCGAAAGTGGCGTGGTCCTATGATTTGCCTTATTAACTGTTATTTAACCAGTTAAGTAGATTTCTCATACCAGTCCCATGACTGACTCGTTTGTTTTACTTTGCAAACTCGGTTGCCCTTATTTTCACACGGGCAGCCTAGTTGACAGATGACAGGTTGTTTTGGCTTGGCACTGCAGTACAGAGTGCACTTTTGGATTGATGGCGAGGATTAGATTTGTATTTTGGCAATTGACTTTCCTCTATCCTTATCTTACGTATATGATTCCGCCTATGGCGATGCAGACTGTTTTATTTCTAGTATTTATTATCTTATGTATATGAACCGTCGCAGGCCATGTAGACTGATACCTTTATTATGTCTCACTGTATGTATATATTCGGCCTGTGGCGATGTTGACTGATCATTCCCCTTTTATTTACTAAGTTATATCCTACGTTGTGCTATTCTGATGTTGTTACATGTTATGATTCCGCTGTCATATCTATGTAAAATTATTCTATTTATTTTTTTCTGCTATTATCTGTTCTCTGCTAATGATGATTAATGTGTTATATTCCAATGATTATCCTTAACACCGTCGCACGGATTTTGGGATCATCACAGTTAGTATCAGAGCTTTGGTTAACCTTAGTTCGGGAATCTAACACATTAAACACCTCATCAGAATAGAATCAGTTGTGTTCTAAGGTGAGTGGCTCATTAGAGATAGGATTAGAGATGTCCTAGATTGAGCTAAGCAGAATAGCAAAACAATTTGATCAGTACATCATTATCTTTCCTTATGTTCTCCTGCTTTATCATATATGAAAGTTATCATTTCTCTGAGCTTGACTCTTTTCTTGCTTGTACAATACTTTACTTGATGGCTACACGAGCAGCTGCAGCCAGAGGCGGCCGAGGAGGCCGAGCAGGCAGAGCTAGAGGACGAGGGAAATCCCCGTAGCAGAATAGGAGCCTATGATACAGCCACCAACACCTCAGGACTTCGAGCTTGACAGAGTAGCAAAGAGGTATAGAAACCTAGGAGGCAAACCCTTTTCTGGCCTTGGCACCGTGACAGAGGCTATTGCATGGCTGAAGACATGTGAGAAGATTTTTGGGGGCATGGGAATTGGGACCCACGACAAAGCACTTTTTTGGGCTTGGTTCTTACAGGAGGAGGCCGAGTTGTGGTGGGATGCCATCACCGATGAGGATGAGGAGGATACTCTTAGGACCTGGGAGGAGTTCAAGACCATGTTCAAGGTGAAGTTCATCCCCGAGCAGGCATTAGAGCGTATGCGTGATGAGTTTGCTAATCTCCAGCAGGGAGACCGTTCTATTCAAGACTATCTCAACAAATTCACACAGCTATCACGCTATGCTCCAGAGCTTATTTTGACATCCAAAGCAAAGAACAAGAGGTTCATATTGGGGCTGAAGCGCAAGTATCAGGACCGGGCGATGAGCAACATCAAACTCCCATTTTCAGAACTGGTAGAGATGGCCTGCAACTACGAAGATTTGGATGAGAGGAACTCCAATCTAGACCACGCTAAAAGCCAAGCTGGAAACAAGCGCAAAGCTTCAGGAGATCAGCCCGAGTCCAGCAATGCAGCAGCCGCTACTCAGCAAGCTGGTAAGATACCCAAAGGAAGCTACTACAACTGCGGAAAGAAGGGGCATTATTCGAATGTGTGCACCGCCCCAAAGAGACTGAAGGCAAATCCAGAAAGCTCAAACCCGAACCCCCGCAGCTCAGCTGAATGCTACAACTGCCATCAGAAGGGGCACTATAGTAGGAATTGTCCTTTGAAGAAGAATGCACAGGTGGCACATGTTTATGACGGGGAGACCCCGCCAGCTATCACCGATGGATCTGGTAAACCCGGCGTCTTGGGAGGTACCCTTACAAATAAAAGTATTCCTATTTCTATACTTTTTAAACTGGTGCATCACGTAGCTTCATTTCTAGTAACACTGTTCACAAGTTAAAATTGAAACAAAGAAAGCTTAAGGAACCAATTAAAGTTCAAAACCCGATAGGAGGCTCTATCATTCTCAGTTCATATTGTAGAGTACCTATTTCCTTTTCTCGATACCGATTTCCTTTTGATTCGATTGTCATGGATTTTCATGAGTTCGATATTATTCTGGGACTTTATTGGTTAACAAAATATGAGTCAGAGGTCAGATGTGCCGAAAGAATTGTTAAAGTTAAAACAAAAGTTGGGCATATCACTATACCATGTCTCGGTTCAGATCCGG
The DNA here is from genome assembly GCA_030737875.1 of Allium sativum. Classification (NCBI taxonomy): domain Eukaryota; kingdom Viridiplantae; phylum Streptophyta; class Magnoliopsida; order Asparagales; family Amaryllidaceae; genus Allium; species Allium sativum. Next base: position 161,144,308 of record CM060912.1, read on the forward strand.
ATAGAAAAGAATTTTGGTCTTCTTTGGAAGTTATTCCCCCTTCATTAGAAAAGATTCCGTTCGTTAAAAACTATGCGGATGTGTTTGAAGAAGTCGAAAACTTACCTCCGCAAAGAGAAATTGAATTCTAAATAGATCTAATTCCGAATGCCCGACTAGTAGTACATCCAATTCGAAGGATGGCCCCGAAAGAAAAAGAAGAGTTAGGCAGCCAAACTCGAGAATTTCTTTGGAAAGGTCTGATCAGACCAAGTTTTTCAGATTGGGGAGCAGCAGTAGTGTTTGTCCTGAAAGCAGACGGTACTCTACGACTTTGTGTTGATTACCGAGATCTCAATAAGCAGACAATGAAGAACAAATACCCCATGCTACGAATAGATGATCTGTTAGATCAATTAAATGGGGCGAGAGTATTCTCCAGAATGGACCTAGCTACAGGTTTCCACCAATTACGTATAGCCAAAGACTGTGTTCCTTTGACAGCCTTCAGGGGTCCCGATTTATTCTACGAATGGTTAGTAATGTCGTTCGGCTTGTGTAACGCTCCAGCATACTTCGTTGATCTTATGAACAGAGTGTTCCATGGTGTCTTGAATAAATTTGTTCTGGTCTTCGTCGATGATATCTTAGTCTACTCAAAGTCAAAAGGCGAGCAAGCAAAACATTTAGAACAAGTGTTGGTAATTCTGAGGAGAAATATCTTGAAAGCTAAATTTTCTAAGTGTATCTTCTGGCAAGATGAAGTTAAGTTCCTTGGCCATGTGGTGTCAAAAGAAGGGATTGTTGTGGATCCAAGCAAAATTACAATGATTCAGGACTGGAAACAGCCTACTATTCCCACAGAAGTTCGAAGTTTTCTTGGATTGGCTAGTTACAATCGGAAATTCATTAAGCATTTTTCGAAGATATTTGGTGTATTAACAAAGCTTACAAAGAAGCATGAAAAATTCAAGTGGACTCCCGAATGTGAGGAAGCTTTCCAGGAGCTGAAACTGAAATTGCCAACTGCTCCAGTATTGACAATTATAGAAGGCAACCAGGACTTGACTGTATGGGCAGATGCTTCTATCAGAGGTCTTGGCGCAGTATTAATGCCAAAAGGCCAAGTGGTCGCTTATGCTAGCCGTCAGCTGAAGCCGCATGAAAGAAACTATGCAACTCATGATCTTGAGTTGTTAGCTATCGTGTTTGCTTTGAGAATCTGGAGGCATTATTTATTGGGTGAGAAGTTCGAACTGTTTACTGATCATCAATCATTGAAGTATCTATTCACTCAGAAAGATCTAAACTTGAGACAACAGCGTTGGTTAGAATTCCTGGCAGCATACGATTTTTAAATTCTGTACACTCCAGGGAAAGCCAATGTTGTGGCGGATGCGCTTAGCAAAAAGAATGAAATCATCGCCAGTTTTATCATTACGTCTTCGTTAATTGACAGGATCGCTGCCCTTCAGAAAGAAGATAATTTTGTTAAGGAGATGATCAAAAGAATTAAAAAGGGCGTAGACTCCAGCTTCCAAGTGGATAGTGAGGGAGTTCTGAGATTAAAAGGAAGAATTTGTGTTCCCGACATCTCCAAGCTAAAAAGGGAAGTGCTTGATGAGTGTCACAGGTCCAAACTCAGCATCCAACCCTGTGTGAGAAAAATGTATAATGACATCAAACGCACGTTTTGGTGGAAGGTGATTAAAAGAGATATTTCATTATATGTTAGCAGATGCTCTACTTGTCAGCTAGTCAGGAGCGATCAGCAGAAACTCACCGGATTATTACAACCATTAGATATTCCAGGATGGAAGTGGAAGCAGATTTCCATGGACTTCATAGATGGTTTGCCTCGAACTAAGAAAGGAAACGACAGTATTTGCGTGATCGTAGATCGCTTCACGAAGACCGCCCATTTCATACTTGTCAGATCCAACGGAACGGCTCAGCACAGATTTACTTCAAAGAAATAGTTAAACTGCATGGAGTGCAGCTCAGTATAGTCAGTGATAGAGATCCACTATTTACTAGCAAATTCTGGGAAGCATTCCAGACCGAATTGGGAACCAAATTGAATCTAAGCATCGCTTATCACCCTCAGACAGATGGCCAAACTAAGCGGGTGTATAGAATTATAAAAGATCTACTACGGGCTTGTATTATTGATTTTGGCGGATCATGGGAGGATCACTTACATTTGGCAGAATTCTCTTATAACAATAGCTATCAAGCAAGTTTGGGAATGTCACCATTTGAAGCATTATACGGTAGACCGTGCAGATCTCCCGCATGTTGGGTAGAACCTGGCAACAGACTTGTGTTGGGGCCCGATATGATTAGAGAAGCATCAGATAAAGTCGATTTCATCAAGAAGCGATTGAAAACCGCGCAAAGCCGACAGAAAAGTTATGCTGATGCGAGAAGAAGAGATTTATCATTTGCCGTTGGTGATTATGTCTATTTAAGAGTTTCTCCGATGAGGGGAGTAATCAGATTTGGCAAAACTGGGAAGTTGGCACCGAGATTCATTGGCCCCTTTCCAATCCTTGAACGAATTGGAACTCTTGCTTATAGGGTTTCATTACCTGATTGGTTGCCTGGAGTGCATGATGTGTTCCACGTATCTCAGCTTAGAAAACATGTGCATGATCCGAATCTTGTTGTAGAAGAAGCAGCACAACAGGACTTGGAAATTACTCCAGAATTAGCAGTCAGAAGAGAGCCATTAAAGATTGTTGGCAAAGAAACAAAGGAGCTCAGGAGCAAAAAGGTTCATTTAGTTAAAGTGCAGTGGAGTAGTGATCCTAGAGACTGTACTTTGGAGACTGAGGAAAGCATTAAGCAAGCTTACCCCAAATGCAGAGTGGACATCTCTGACTAACTCCGGTGCAAGGTACCTTTACAATACTTTGCATTTATATTTTATTTCCTACTGTACTGCTGTTTCCTTTTTGGGGACGAAAAGTTTTAAGTGGGAGAGATTGTAACAACCCGGAAAATGTGAGCCAATTTAAAATTTTTAAAATTGGTTATTGTTAAAGAATTTAAACAATTGAAATAGAATATTTCAATAGAATAATGAATTGGAAATAGTGAGGCAGTTTGAAAATTTGAATTCAAACTTTGACTGACTGTGCCGGGTGGAAAATATAACAGATTTTAGTGAAACCATAAATATTTAAATCTGTTTATGAATACCTTTCTAACGAATCTGAAAAATCGAAGTTTCATAGCAGGAGTCAAAAGTTATAGCCAAATGAATTTTCAGAATGGTCGCTATATAGAATATATAGCCCTTGAAAATAGACATTTTGCGAACGACCTTGGAATTCGACGAAACCACTTTTGTTGGATCTGGGATGTCAAACTATTGCTAGATTTCAAATTTCATAATTTTTGAAGTTAGTATGTGAGCGGGTCAAAAGAAAATGTGATTAGTCAATTTCTGTTAAATTGGGTCGACCAGAAAATGGCCATTCTTTAAACGATCTCAGAATTCGACGAAACTAGTTTTGTTGGGACCGTATCGTCAAAACATTGCTAGATTTATTTTTCTGGAATTTTTCGAATCAGTTTGTGGCCCTGGCAAATTGAAATGTACGTTCAAATTGAATATTAAATGTTTTACACTTTAATTTGCAAAATAACTGACGGTAACAGTCGAATTGGCCAACGAAACATATCCCATTGTGTCCGGGATGGGGGTATTTAGCTAGGGGCGACAGTCGTTGGGTTGAAATTGGTGTTCGTTTAGTCAAAAAGATATTTTTTAATTTAAAATAAATTAAAATTAAAATATAATGGGCCAACCCCCCCCCCCCCCTTCTCTCACTTCTGCTTTGACCGGTCAAACTCGATCAAACCCCCCTCGCGAACGACGGAAGTGCTCCTATCTTCCCGACCCGATCGCCGCTGCCACGTCCACTTTCAGCCCCACCTCCAGTTGAATTTTCCGTTCGCCTCTCCCTCTGCTATAAATACATAACACCCTCGTCTGATATAGTGTGATATTGGCATCGATTTACCTCGAGAAAGGCGCCGTCTTTGGAGCTCCGCCGTGCGCTACAGGGACCACCGAGATTAGTGCCACCACCGGCGCTGGAGACCCTGTTCGAAGCTCTTCGACGTTGCAGCACCTGATCATGACAACACTTCACGGATCGAGAGAAAATTTAAAACCTAGTTTGAAGGTTAACAGCTTTAGTTTTTATGATTTGAAAATAACACTTTTAAGTGTTGCAAACTTTGAAAAATCATATCTTTATCATGTCTTGACGAAATTCGATGAAACAGGAAACATTGGGACCACAAGGAGGCTCTCTACCATCTAGAAGAGACCCGGTTTTTTCTGAGCTATCTACGATTTTTAGCACTTCGAAAACCAATGTGAGAAATCTAAATTAAATTGTGTGAATGAAATCGTGTTGTATAAATTATATAAGCGAAGTGTAAGTTATATACGCATTGTATACCTCATGTACATGTGTTGTATAAGTTATATGAGCGATGTATGAATTATACAAGCGTTGTATGAAACATATATGCTTTAAATTGTGTTGAAATGAAAATGAAATATAAAATATAAATATATATATACTCTCCTCGTCCACAAGCCATGGACGATATTTATTGCTTGTGATTGGCGTGACAATATGTAGTATGACGAATGGTTGAAAATAATTGTTTGTGGTTGATATTGTGGTTGAAAAATACCTTTGTGGTTGAAAAATACCCTCTTTTGGTTGAAACAAATTAGAAAAGAATTGTGGAAATTAAAATAAAACATGTCGCCTGCGTGCGAACTAGATGCATGAATCCCCATTATCAAAAAGCGCGAGGTTTTAAGGTAGAGCGAGGAGCCATACTAGGGACGGTCCCGGTTTTAACTACCCTGCCGTTATGCTGCCGAAATTTTCTGAAATATTCATGTGTTAGAATAATTTTCATTTGTTGGAATTATTTTCATATGTTGAAACCACATTCATGTGTTGAATATAAATTCATTCGTTGAATAGAAATTCATGTGTTGAATGTTATTCGTGTTTTAAATAAATAGCTTTAGAAATAAAAATCACATTTTTATATATATACAAACAATAGCGCACATTCATGTGTTGAATAGAAATTCATTCGTTGAATAGAAATTCATGTGTTGAATGTTATTCGTGTTTTAAATAAATAGCTTTAGAAATAAAAATCACATTTATATATATATATATATATATATATATATATATATACAAACTATAGCGCATATTCATGTGTTGAATAGAAATTCACTCGTTGAATAGAAATTCATGTGTTGAATGTTATTCGTGTTTTAAATAAATAGCTTTAGAAATAAAAATCACATTTTTTATATATATACAAACTATAGCGTACATTCATGTGTTGAATAGAAATTCATTCGTTGAATAGAAATTCATGTGTTGAATGTTGTTCGTGTTTTAAATAAATATTTGTTCGCCAGAAATGTTATTATTAGCTTTGTTCTGCATATATATATATACTTGTGTTGAACAGAGAAAATGGATTAGCTGTTGAGTAAAGAAATTATTTGCGTGCCCGACAAATAGGTAAGCCTTAATGAGTTGGCTACGCAATTTTATTTATATATCAAATCCTGTGAATGCCATTGGATGCGGAGTGCTGGTTATTCTGTGTGTAAAAATAAACATCGCCATAGGATAGTAACAATTAATTTTGAACTACACAACATGGCATACTTCTTGACGATAGGTATACTTCATCATATACCACATAAGCATTTGGAGCTTATGTGACGAGGTTGAAGATTTACCATACGAGCGAGAGGCTTCTATGGCGATGATTATATATTACAGGTTGAACTGATGAGTGATATGGACTATATAAAATATAACGATAAATTGCCAGATTAATAAAACCCCACACGGGTCTGGAGTTGACAATAATCACGTCTCTCTAGTCATTAGATACAGCACATGGATTATTTATTTCCCACATGGGACGAGGTGACGAGGATTTATCCTCTGGAGTAATTAAAAATACACACTTTCTCAGGCTTGACAGGGTGACGAGAATTTATTCTCTGGAGTTATTATCTATACACGCTCCCCTGTAAACACCAGAATATATCATTATAAATATGTGTATGCTTTATAGGATTTATTGAGTACCTAACACGGCCCAATAAATTTCCAAACCCCTTCCCGTACAAAGGAGGTTATGGCAAAAAAAATTGAAATATAAAGGCGTTAGTGAAATATTTGAAGTGAAAACGATATTGAAATTAAAGAATGAACTATATATATATATAAATAGAATTGAAAGGAATCGAGGACGTGCAGTTTGTGTTTTGAAATCGTAAATTCAATCGATTAGTACGAGAGATCCGACCATCGGATTTTCCCAAAACCGCAACCGTTGGGTTCGCCTTGGAAATATCTTTCCAACGACACCAACTTTGTAAAAATCCAACGGTTGGATAGTCTGAAATATTTAATTCAAATCTGAAGAAAAACAGCGCCAGAATCGATTATATTTATATATATAAATATAATTAAATTAAATAGAATAACGACGCTGCAGTTCGTATTTTGATACCTAAACTTCAAACGATTAATGTGGAAGATCCGACCGTCGGATTTTCACGAAACTGGAACCGTTGGGTTCGCTTTGGGAATATCTTCCCCGTGATATCGACTTTGTAGAAATCCAACGGTTAGATTTCCAGATTTGTGTAAAAAAAATTTGGGGAAAAACAGCGCTAGTGCCACGGCACGACCTGAAACGTCGCTTAATTAAATATGGCCATTTTAAATAAATAAAAATGGCGAAAAATCGTTATAAAATATTATAAGCGACATGGATTGGAAATAAATCAATTTTGCTTGATCTGCTTGATATTTGACGGTTGTATGTGTTTGACATGAAAATAATACTAAAGAACTGAAATGTGGATGTCGAATCATATAACCATTGAAAGAATTGATTTGAATTCTAATTATACGTGAATTATTTGAAAAGGCCGAGCTAACCCTCATTTGAAATAATTGATCGAACGATTCAAAGTTGAAAATACGAAGATGGTTCAAGACCGACGATCTTCGTATCGGTTGGATGGGCGCTGCTGAGGTTCCTGATTGGAGTAGCTACCTCGAAGGAACGGAAGTAGTAGCCATCTGAATGTATGTGTTGATTGTACGGATATACGAGGAATAAGGTGCCTCCGGTTTCGTTCAGACCCAGAACGAACTTGTAAATGGACTGTGTGTCTGACATTGGATTTTGTTCTGTACTGATTGATCTCTGTTAAATATATATCTGTTTAGCGGCGAAGAATTTATTCTCTTGCTTAACGCCCTTCTCTGCGACGTACGAGCTCAGAGATTATATATCGACAGAAATCAGTCATATGGAGTGGATTGCCTGTGTGGCATGCCAATATGCAGTGATCAAGGCTTCTGTTACAAAGCAAAGTCTTGTGTTCGATGATCAAAGCACGGCCTACGTGGTCTGGCTTTGTGTATAGCGTGGATTCGCGAGCCTCACACCTCGGTATGAGTCAAAAACGGGATAAGGACTGCAGGGAGGGCACGACGTTTCTTTCTAGCAAGCGGAAGTGTCAGTGTTTAAACTGGCTGACATTTATATTATTTTTACCGATGTGGATGTTGGAATGAGGCGCCTCGATATTAGGTCTGTTAGGACCGGGAAACTTGTGTTCAGGAATAATAATCCACTAATGTAAGTGTGGACCGGCCCTGAAGCATCCAAGGGTTACCCAGAGTGTGTAGTCCTGAGGCATTTGCTAGAGTGTCTCGAAGCGGAGAGGAGCTTACCACTTGCCTCGACTCATGACGGAAATCCAAATTCCAATACGAAATAACGGATTTGATTGTAGAACTAGTATGGCGACATAGTAGATGGTAGCTATGCCACCTATGATTGATATTTATGATGATATTCGTTTTTGAAACATATATGCACTAGTAATAATATCAAATGATTTTTCTTTACACGTATTAAGCATATTTGACCATTATAAGGTAAAACTCTATCCTCCGGTTTGCGTTGCATTGTATGATGGGACTTGAGTCTTATAACGGATTCATTCTTTTTAAAAGCATTGCATTGTTTTAAAGAATTTACCTTGTTTTAAATGCACTTGTAATCACTGGAGTAAACCCGTTCCGCGAAAGTGGCATGGTCCTATGATTTGCCTTATTAACTGTTGTTTAACCAGTTAAGTAGATTTCTCACACCAGTCCCATGACTGACTCGTTGTTTGTTTTACTTTGCAAACTCGTGTGCCCTTATTTTCACACGGGCAGACTAGTTGATAGATGACAGGTTGTTTTGGCTTGGCACTGCAGTACGGAGTGCACTTTTGGCTTGACGGCGAGGATTAAATTTGTATTTTGGCTATTGACTTTCCGCTATCCTTATCTTATGTATATGATTCCGCCTATGGCGATGCAGACTGTTTTATTTCCAGTATTTATTATCTTTTGTATATGTACCACCGCAGGCAATGTAGACTGATACCTTTATTATGTCTCACTGTATGTATATATTCCGCCTATGGCGATGCTGACTGATCATTCCCCTTTTATTTACTAAGTTATATCCTACGTTGTGCTATTCTGATGTTGTTACATGTTATGATTCCGCTGTCATATCTATGTAAAATTATTCTATTTATTTTTTTCTGCTATTATCTATTCTCTGCTAATGATGATTAATGTGTTATATTCCAATGATTATCCTTAACACCGTCGCACAGATTTTGGGATTGTCACATAATTATTGCTATTAAAAACTTACCAGGCAAACAGTTATGGATGCAACTTCCTTATGCTATCCTTTGTTTCCCAAGTACAATCATTCTCATTCTCGCCCCACTGGATCTTGAATAGTTTCACTGTCTTCCTTCGAAGCTGCTTCGTATCATGATCGACAATACGAATCGGCATGCCATTCCCACCCGACTCGGGTTCTACCTCAGTATCATCTAACTGATCCGGTGAAATAGCCATATCAGGTTCGTGTACGAATTTCCTTAACTGGGAAACATGAAATACATCCTGAACTCCTGCCATCTTGTCAGGTAATCCAACTTTACATGCCAAATTCCTAACTTGCTTGAGGATTGGGAATGGACCAACAAACCTTGGTACCAATTTGCCTTTCTTACCAAAACGAATTACATTGTTTAGCGGAGAAATCTTGTCGAATACTAAGTCGCCAACGAAGAATTTCAAATCTCTTCGTCTTTTATCGGCATAACTCTTCTGCCAATCTTGGGCAGTCTTCATTCTCTGTTGGATAACCTTGATCTTATCTGAAGTTTCTCTTATTACTTCCGGTCCAAGAACAAATTTCTCACAGGTTTCCAGCCAACATGATGGTGAGTTGCATGGTCTTCCGTACAAAGCTTCAAACAGAGCCATGCCAATAATGGACTGATAACTATTATTATACGTGAACTCAACCAAATGCAAATGGTTATCCCATGACCCTCTAAAGTCCAATATACAAGCTCTCGAAAGATCCTCTAATACCTGATTCACCCACATGCTATCGTGACTTGATATAACCCTTGGTAAACCATCAATGAAAACCATTGAGACTGGTTCCTATTTCCATTTGGGAATTTTCCAATGGTTGTAACAACCACTAGGCTTCTTTGGCTCGTCTTTGACTAGCTGGCAATTCATGCATTTAGATATAAACTTCCCAACGTCTCTTTTCATCCCTTCCCAATAGTAGGTCTGCTTCATATCTCAATACATTTTGTTACCACCGGGATGTATAGTCAGTTTTTGAGTGATGACATTCTCTAAGCACTTCATCTCTCAATTCATTGACCTTGGGTACAACCATTCTATCATTCTTTCGAAGCCATCCTCCTCGATCAAGTCCAAGCTTGTTCATCTTCTCTCTATCGATGCCCATCTCTACCTTGGAGATGATTTCCAATAGATTAGGATCGTCCCTCTGACTGGAACCAATCCGCTCAATCAGAGTTGGTCTGATCGTCAAACTTGCCAACATCTATGGATCCAATGCATACTTAGGTCTGCAATCATATCCCGCAATATACTCCAGTTATTTCATTCAAGAAACATAGCATCTAAACTGGCATGTCTCCTACTTAATGCATCAGTACAACACCTAGTCTGATACCACATGCATTCGTGTATACCGTCATCTCTTCATTCCCCATTGCCAGAATCCTACAGGTGATAGTCTACTCAAGGGAAGAAAAATAGGAAAAAACATAGCAAACATAGCATCCATCAAACATGTCCTATCTATCACCGGCTAGATCCATGAATACGTCGATACCCATGACTGGTCCAACCAATCCCAAGGGCTAATGGAAGCCCCAGCTCCAAACGGACAACCGCACGTCCAACGCACGTTTATCCTCCAAGGATAACTAGATCACATCCAACGGATCCAAGGTAATGGGTGTCCTCAGATACCCCTGCTTCGAGTCCACCTAGAACACTCCAACCATCGACGATTCCTTTGTACTCTCATCAGAAGAGCTACCCACATACTCAGACTCAGTCTGGAGTATCCATTACCCACAAACTCAAGTCCAACATGAGTCGTCTCCCTACTCATTGCATCTCCAAGATCAACAAACAACCATTTTTCTTTTACGAGTTCAAGTCCAACTTGAATCGTCCTAACCATCGTTGCATATCCATGATCAACGAACACATCTTATCACTTCGAAGTCTTACCATTCTTGAACCAAAGAGAACACCAACATAGGGTCTTAAACAATTCATTACTTTGTAGCTTTCTCGAGTCCCACTCGAGTCATCTCATAGCCCTTTCGAGTCCAACTCGGGGCAATCCATGCCATTGAATAGTCTTATCATGTCGTGGGCTGCACATCACTCATCGAGTAAACCAAGATATCATTCAATGGAAATCACAACTACTTATATCTCATGCAAACCACCCTAGTCGAACTCGAATTCCCCAAGCACAAGCCCCAAAGGCCTAAACCAATATCAGACAAGCACTCACTAACATCTCCTCTGAATTCAGACAATCTACGTGAGATGATACTAGCAAAACAATCAAGCACTCGAGCACTCATAACTGACTCTAGCTATCCACACCAACCCTGCTTCGAAACTATTGTTGATCGTATATGACCCACGCCATATTCCAAGAGTAAATGGCAACCCCAGTTCTAAGCAGACCACTGTACGTCCAACGTACATTTGCCTCCCAGAGACAACTATAACTTACGACAACGATAATTTCTCAGCCTCTCTAACTCCAGTTATTATCGCCATCACTAGGTAGGTACCTAATACCATCCTACACCTTTAGAGTAAATCGACTCTCCAAAATAATCCCAAACCCATTAAAGTCTAAACAAAGCAATCACAAGCAAACATGCATCTGAGACTCGATAAGACCAAATTATGACAAATCATATAAGGGCTAGTCGAACCACTGACTAGGTTCATCACAACTAAAGGTCTATCGAAAATCTCAAGTTCCAATTCCAAACTATCTACCGGGTCACTAGATATGAAGGAATGGGATGTCCCAGTACCAAATAAAACTCGAACAGAAACATCATAAATAGAAAGCATACCTTGAATAACAACACTCTATCCCTTTTGCGCCGCAGTTAGGGCATTCGACGAAGAAGGAACATTGTTGATAGCATATGCTCTCACAATCTGCTTCTCTTTAAGGGGTTGCGGACAATTATTTTTGTGATGTCCCGCTTGGCTACAATTGAAGCACTTCCTTTCCCCAGGCTTTTCCCAACAATCACTAGCATAGTGGCCCTTCTTGCCATAATTAAAGCACTCGCCATCTTTCTTATTCTTCTTTTTCTGACCATCCATGGTCTGATTCTATTTCCTCTTATTCTGGGAATTATTCTTGCCTCCACCGCTTGCCTGCGGCTTTGGCTCTTCTGTAGATACGACAGCAACTTCAGCCTTCGACTTAGGGTAAAGGCTTTCCGATCTTAAGGCCTTTCCCATAATATATTCGAACGTCTCATCAATATGGTTTATATGTCTTTCCCCCAAGTACTCATCTAAGCCGGTTATGAACTTCTTATTTTTCTTCTCGACCATATCAATAAGGGACAATCCATATTTCGATAAAGTATCAGATTCAGCAATATACTCCGAGACTCCTCTACCATTCTGCTTAAGCTCCAAAAATCTTTTGAACAGTACTGATTTCTAAGCGATTGGAATAAATTTATCACTGAAGCGAATCTTAAACTGATTCCAAGTAACTTGATCTTTAGGAGTAGATGCTTTAATAGCATTCCACCAATTCATAGCTAGTCCTTGAAGATGATGGATTGCTAGCTTTCTCTTCATTGCATCATTGATTCCCAAATCCTCGAAGATGCACTCACAACTATCCCGCCAATCTTGAATCTTTGTAGCCATTTATGTTCCATGGAATGGCTTCCCACCAAGATTAGTATAATCCTTGCTGAGCTTGGAAAAATCGGCCATAGGCGCCTGCACTACTACACCACCACCGTTAGTAGCATTAGGAACTGCTCCCCAAGCATCCCTAAGCATCTCTCGCATGAAGGTAGTAAACATCGTCCTTATATCAGGGACAGTCCCATTGTTAGCCCCTGAACCTGTACCCCTCGTATATCAGCTCATCGTTCAATCTGCAAAGAGAAACCGATTAACCATCTCCTTTGTGGTGCTAGTGCAGTGACTTCATCCTTAGATATACTAATAGTATATATAAACGTAGCTTTTGGAAACCAAAATATAACAAATACGCGCTCTAATATACGTATACTATCTCTCCCTGATGTCTTCCCTAGGTTAAACTACGCAACCTAGAGCTCTTATACCAAGTGTGACCGCCCGCCCCGCACCAGCCGACATCTCCAATGAAACGCGTTGTGCCGACGTCCAACCAGCACGGGACGATCGTCAAAAGAAAGGAAAAGGGAACAGTGAACCAACAAAGAACCTGTAGTATATCTCACAATGCATGGAATAAAATATAATAATAACATAACTTGACATAAAATAGGTGAGACAGTACATAAGATGAAACTAAACTATCATAGCAGCGGAAATCCAAAATACAACTTATGATCCAAACCATTATTTTTACAACTTTAAAATACCATCTCTAAGAAAAAAATAGAAAAGGTACACTACTAATGCCTAGCGTAGTGACCAACAACAACATAGGTAGAATCTGTGTAAATAGTGCGTGTAAGCCTCATGCTCGTCTCCGGACAGCTACTCGTGTATACCACCTAACCTGTCTCTAGTCTGCCTGTTTAAGAGCACCCAGAGTAATAAGAAGAGACATAAAACTCTGGGTCAAACAAAAGTCTAGTATGAGCGATTAACAACAAATAAAAACAATAATAGGTATAATCCAATCATACCTGAACCTGTTCCTGCAACCAAAGACTTAGCACAACAAGATGTACAATACTCTAAGGTAACACTAACATAAAGTGTAAATGTAGGGTGTGGGTCATAGTGATAGTAAACATCAAACATAGAAATCATCCTCACTTCTCTCAATCAGTGCGTAAAGCATAAGATATCCACTACTCGATCGCCCAATCCTTTGTTACGATCACTTTGCTCCATGGAGTCACAATGACCCCATTGCACTGATCCATAGCCACTAATCCGTCTCTCAGTGGTGAACCAAAGTTATGGATATCGATAACCCCTTTGCACACGTCCTGTAGCAAAGTCCAACCATGAAGTTAAATCATTGGTTCCTATATGGATCATGAGTTCTAACTTTCTATTTGGAATACTTTTGCATCTCGGGTTTTGGTCATCATCTCGATTCATGGTCATCACTTTTGATCAGGCCGTGAATACCCCTTCGGTTCGTAGCACTCTGGTTCTGTCTTCCTTTCCAACATCGGGTCGGTGCGGATATGCAGGCACGGTTCGTGAATGGCACTTCAGGTTGGGTCATGAGCTATCACTCTCTTGGTGGCTCGTGATGCTCATCGGTTCGGGTCGGATCATTCCACCTCAACGGGACGGTTTGTGAGCTCCTGGTCGGATCGGCTCGTGATCTTTTGGGTTCCAGATAAGCGACTCGGGTCAGATCATGGCGCCTTGGTCATGAATGGATGTCACGATCGGATCGGTTCATAGGATATGGGCGGATCGTTAGGTGCTCCACGAGCGGGTTCGGATCCCGATCCGTTCCCCTTTTCCTGCACTGTTTCCTACAACTTTTCCAGCAACTGTTTACGCCACACGACGGCATTTTCGACCATTTTAACTATTCTATGCAATCACAAATCATACCAAACAGTTATAGCAACATGTATAATCAACCATAAACACAAAAACGATGAATAATCATGCCAATATGGATCAAACATACCTAAAACCCATGGTTTTCCCCTTAATCGTGTTTAACCATAACTAATGATAGGATTAGCAAAACATGTCCAAATTAACCCAAATTTCTAGTAGAGGCATAAAATAGTATTTTAGAATTTTACAAATTTTTCCAGATTTTTTTGAGCCATAATTTCGCTAATTATCTCTAATCACCCCTAATTAGCTGCAATTAGTGAAAAAACAATGCAAATCACTCACCTTCGCCACAAATAAAACATTAGATCTGAAAATCTACTGTTTTTGGGCATTTTCAAATGCAACACAGCTGCTCCAACTCTGTTTCGACACTAATCTTCTTTGATTTGGTGTAGATTAAGCTAATACACCATTAGAAAGCGATTTAGGATGAATTTAGAAGGTGAAGGCCATTGTTAGGGTTGAAGAGGTAAGTGGCGGTCGTAAAAATGAAGAAAACCTAAATTCCCTAACCCTAGCAGCTCTGTCATAACCCTAATCCCGAAATGGGTTATGGGCCTCGCTGCTAATCACTCTAATGACGCCTGGTTAAGCTGTTTTTCACCTTCCAAACCTTATTTCAGCCATATCTCCCAAATGGTAAGTCCCTTTGGCTAGTGTGACCACTCTACGGAAAGGTAAATCATCATCTGAATCAAATGGAAGTGGTTTCAGGTCAAAACTCTTTACCAATCAAAAGTTATAGTCGAAACAAGATTCGTTAGGGGCAAAACAGTCATTTAAAAATTGGCAAAAATCGTGAATGTGGGAAATGACCCCAATAGTTTCTTCCCATATTTACACGACCATACGAATTCATATGAAAATGAAATAAATATTCTACGATCCTCCGATGCGTAGAATTCGGGTCGTTACAAAACCTCCGGCCTTCAACCACCATCTTCAAACCTTCGACTTTTAGTCGTCGTATCAGTTATTCAGAATGGGTTAAATCCGGTCTCTCCACATAACTCGTGTATCTTATAATCAAGTGCTATAAAAACACATTATATGCCTCATTCAAATCCAGAATATTCTTTTATTCAAATATCCATTACATTAGGAATCATTCCCATAAATCTTATCAAAGATTTAATTCATTTAAAACGTCTTGTTTAAATCTTTCTTTGAAAACCATTGCAAAGGTTTTGTATTATCTATTAACAATATTAAACCAAATTAAGGTTTATCAAACTAGTCAGGATTATCGAGCCTTACCGAAGTAATCATTTATTTTATTTTTCCAATCCCAACTTATTCATCCCATGAAGGAAAACTGGTAGTACTCCATATCTAACACCCACTGTGTTATCGGTAAAATTAATTACCATTTCACGTTTAGAATCTAATTAAAGATTTAACTATCACATGGAGTAAAACTGGTGGTACTCCATCCTCGATCATTTCTTGAATTCAGTAAATTTATTTACCTCATTCACATTCCTGTAACGACCTAGTTTTTGGACTAATTTTGTAATCTACAATGTATAGATTATACAGGAAATTTAATGTAATTAATTAAAATAAGATATGTATATTTGGTAAATACCAGGAAATTCCAAATATATATAATTGTGGATGGTTTAAAATTCATTAAACAATGTATATAGGTATATAAAACAATTAATAGATGTATTGTCATTTTATTGTATTTTAATATGGGTTAAAACTTATGTGAATATATAAATTACTTCACCTATAATATATTCATTTAATTTAAGAACGTTAAAAGATCTAATTTATTTATATTAGAATAATTTTTTTATAAAATTATGTATATATTAAACTGTTTACATAATCAAGTGTTTGTTGTTTTAATATTGGTTGTCTACTTTTGAAACTTTCTTTTATAAGACATCTAAAGTAAATAATATACATAAAATAGAACATCATTATTACTTCACATTTAAGTGTCCATAAGAAATGGGACTTTATATACTAAGGATATGCATTTATACATGATATGAAAAGGATAGATTTAGACATGAGTAGGCTGATTTGCTTTGATGCTAGGACTGGTTTATATATATACATGCTTTGGTTTTCTTTTTCAGGAAGCACATGGTTTCTGTACAAGCTAGGAACAAGCGCATTTAATAAATTTATGCTAAGTTAATGCTAAATCGATTTTGTTGGAATATAAAATACATACATGCTCAATTCTTGCAGCAAACACATGGGTGTTTGCATAAATACAAATGTACATGCCAGTGTTATTCAAATCAATGTAGATATATGTGCACATGTAATATTTTGTCTTTGTTTCATTACTTAAGAACTAAGTTAGAAGCATTGATTTGTATATATTGTTATTTCGAGCATCACTTCACTAGTAGGCTGCTGCAAACATCACCCTTCATTTCACATAGCCGCTGTAAAAGATACCTTGTATAAGCCTAGTTGTTTTAAGGGATTTAGCACATGACTGTGTACAAATTGAACACATCAATACACAACTGGTTAGCCTAGAAGATATAGATAGAAATGACCATGCACGAACATCTTTTCAATCATGTATCACCCTCTTTAAAGCTGCTGCAAACCATACCTCTGTATAACTCAAAATCTACTTAAGTTAAACCATAACTTCTCATCTATAAATACCGATACAAAATCCACCAAAACACACAAAAAAGTTCTCTTGAACACAATGAAAATAGAGAGCACAAACCTAAACTAAAATGGCTGAGACAACTGGATCATAAACCTGGAACAGAATACAATAAACAGTAAGTTATCTATGTTAGTAAACACTCTAAATCTCTATGCTGATTATATAAATCTTGATTTTGGTTTAAAACTATATGAATGTATTCATCATATTTGTATTTTATGAAATAATTAAAGTTGTTTAATGTAACACCCTACCTCCGCTACGGTCACTCACAAAGGGAATGCACTAGTTTTGGAGGAGCGTTATCGAGGTAAACAAATACAGAAATATTACAAGGCAGAACATAAATTAAACAGCGGAAGAATCAAAAGATAGATTTCATTACTTTCAAGAAGAGTCAAAACCTTTTACATTAAATAGCCAAGATCATTATTTTCCATCACAACAAATTCTGTCTTGCATAAATAAAGAAGCATAAACTTAAAACATCAAAAGTAGCTTAATTCCCCAAAGGTAGCAGAAAATGCAGCCAGAGCATAGCCCAAGATCAAACCATACATGAGCTGAATTGAAACACCCCACCTCTGTTAGGGTCACTCTCAAAGGGAATGCCCTAATTTTGGTGGAGGTTTATAAGTATAAGTCACAGATATACAAGACAGATATAAGAACACATATTTGTAAACAGCGGAAAAACAACAACTCTTATTTCATAAAAGCAAATACGTGCTACAACAACATCACCATAATTGTCTTACATCTTTTCCAAAAACATAACATAACACTTCCATAATCTGTCTTGATTACATTATTTAAAGAAGCATAAATAAAACATAGATAAACTGCAAAAGCCCCATAGTGGTTGTCCAAAGCCATAGTTCAAAACGAAAAAGTCCAAGCAATACATTTCTCCTCTTCAAGCTGGATGTTAAGGCTGGTCAAGCTGTAGTGTTCCCTCCCTGTGGACCTGGGGGGGGGGGGGGAAACGGAAGAAAAGAAGACGAAAGAAAAGTAGAGTCAGACATAAAGCCTGAGTAAGTCTAGGACTATTCTGTCTATGAATAAATAACTGGGTATGATAAGTATAAACAAGAAGTGGGAAAGCACTATAAACTTGGTTAAGTTATCTAGGGTCGAATATACTATCGTACCCCATGTAAATCTCTGAACCCATATAAACTAGTTCCCAACTGGCACCCCATAATCAGGGTGATGTGATCCATTCTATGATGATCGGCTCCTACTCGCATAGTTACATGTGTCTTACGGCCCCCGATGTTGTAGTTACCTATGCTGGTCCCACCATGGGGTGTATTATGTCCCATGGTGGCGGCCCGACACAATCCTAGAATGCACAGGTATGCTACTGGTGTCCAGTGCCTTATTTTTCTGCGCCGGAGTGTGTGCACGCCCGCACCCCGTTAGAACCTACACTGCTACACCACCGCCGTCGATTTGACCTCTTACAATCAGCCCAGTAATCGTGCCCCACCCTGCCTAGTTTCAGGGTATCCTGATACACCTTCTAGGGTTACTGCTGAAAAGAGTCCCCCGTTACTAGGTTTTCTATCTTTAGCCAACATGCTAAGTTGGTTAAGTGTTTTCTAACCTAACCCCCACCAGTCCGTTTAGTTTAGCATGTTCCATTTTGATTAAGTCTTTAGTTCACTTAATCCTAACAATCCTGACTCAGCCTTAATTGTCTTATTAAAGCCTTGACCTCTCACATTAGACAGGTATTGTTGTGGCTGCCTGTTGCCGGTTGGTTCCGGGCAGTCTTACGCCACAACTCAGTCTAACCTCGGGTCCTTATTGGGCTCCATGTTTAACCTCCCACATTGGATAGGTATTGTTGTGACTACTGGACAGCCGGGCGGTTCCGGGCAGGTTTACATCACAACTCAATCCAACCTCGGGTTAAACACATCGTATGTTCTACATTTACATATTTTGTCTTTCTTCTTTATTTTCTTATATGTAAATATTTGCGGCCCATTATTAAGTTAATGGTGTAAAGGTTACACCAATCATGGGCCCAACCCATACTTGAATTTGGGCCCTTCTACTTTATATTTTCATTTATTAATTAATTTGGCCCAACGCTATTTTCCCCCGTTTAATACGTTCGTTTATCATAATATATGTTGGGCTTAGGCTTTTAAGCCCAACTTAGCCATGAGAAAAAGGGGAGGCTTAAAGCGTGATTACATACACAAAAAGGGGAATGTGAACGCATGAACTTGCAACGTGACGTTGGAACTACAAAATAGAAACTGGTGTACTTGCATAGTGGTAACATATACTTTGGTCATAAAGCATAAGTGACATGAATCAAACCATGTAAACTTGTAGTTAAGTTAAGAATATCACTATTGACACATAGGCTTAACTACAACATAAACCTATATTTTTATTCAGGCATAATGTCAAACATAAGCAAATCATGTTTATAAGATTACTACATGTTTACAAAGGTGCTTACTTTTGTTACTAACACAAAAGTATAGTTCAACTTAATCATGATTTTAAATCTATTCACATAACCATGGCATAAATATTTCTAACATGAAATCATGATTTTTACTTTAGTCATGCAAACTTGCAAAAGGGATTTTTGAATCTAACCTAGCTATGTACCACATATGTCATCATATAATTCTTGTTAACAATATAGACCTAACATGGATTTCAATTATGCAAAATATCAATCATAGGCTAGTCATATTCATAAGTTCGCAAAGAGGTTTTCTAGTACAAAAGTATGGCTTAATACATAGATCATGTGCCAAAATTTCAACATAGTTTCATATGAACTATAATAACCCAAATTTGTTCCAATTACGTACAAAATGATTTTTGTACAAAAATATACATTATGATGGCATAGTAGCAAAACCCCAAACTTGCATGAATTTCAATTAATCAACTACATACATGTAGCTTCAACATGGATTACATAATTTGCGAATATTCCAAACGTATACTTGCATAAAACTACCGCAAACATGTAGTTTTTTATAATAAATAACATGCTTTGCGAATATCCAAACGTATACAATATTCCAAATCGATAAGAATCATAGTAACGCACAAATATGAATTACTTTATCACCACAATCAAGTATACAAACCAACACAATTATTTGTTCATACCAAAATAATACTCTACTTACAATTGTGTGGCGAATTCTCCAATTTAGGGATTTGGAGATGCGATTCCTTGTTGATTTGATTTGATTAAGTTGCTTCATGCTTTAGAATTTGCCTCCTAATCCTCTCTCCAATTGGTGGCTACTCTTAGTCGTTCCTCAGCAACATGATGGCCTTGTTCTTATTTTTGAATGAATAGATTAGGTTGAGTCTAGGGTCATTTTTATAGGGTTTATGAACTGATTAGGGCCATCGATGTCGCTTGGATTGATCGTAGCCATTCATTCGAAAGAGAGACCAATTAGAGCCTGCCACCTAGCCCTAATGACAAAGCAGACTTCTGAAAATCGACCAACATAGAATAGGCCAGCCAGGTTGGGCTGGGTTCGACCTGGCTCTGGACCAGGTCGACAGCCCTGTCGACAGCCCTGTCGACAGCCCTGTCGACCTGGCTAGACCAGGTCGACAGCCCAGTCGACCTGGGTGCATTAGGCGGGAGTTTTCCCGCCCTGGCCAATTGGGCCCGATTTTGGAATTTAAACTTGTTTTTCTGAGCTGTTTTATTCTGTTCGAATTTTAAACTTAATTCAGAAACTTTCGAAGGCCATATCTTCTTCATACGGACTCCGTTTTTCGAAAACTCGGACTCTATTTCGCGTATTTTTCCGAGACGAACGCAATGGCGTATCCTGTTTCCCTTAGTTTTTTGATTTGAAATTAATTATACTTTAATTTGTGAATTTCACAGTTATAGAATTCGCGGGGTGTTACATTCTACCCCACTTAAAAGGATTTCGTCCCCGAAATCTTCAAGTTAGGAGGAATGTATATCCTAACATCCAATCATCCATCTACTCATCCATCAAACACGAGCATCCATTGTCCTTAAAAGACTTCTAATGCTTCATGATCATATGCGAAGTGTGTGTGTCCATGTACTTATCTAATGCAAAATCAGGCGGTCTACTGATTCAGTTGACCTCCTTAATGCGAATTATGTAAGTGTCATGAATCCATTATGTATGCAAAATTTTCTATTCATGATTCTACATGAGTGCACAATCATTCAATACAAATGCAACATCCATATGACAACACATTAGAGTTCAGCCATATACGAATCCAAACATATATGCATATGCAATATGAAGTGACTGAGCCGATCTAAACCCTAGATTGTGTGTGTATATGCAACCACGAGCAACCACTAGCAATCACTTGCAACCACTTGCAACCATCATCCATAACATGTTTCAATTACATGTTTCCATCCAAAGGGTTTCTACCTAAAAGATAAGGTCGAGGAAATATACCTAAAAAGATAGATAAAAGCGCAACTTAAGGAAAAGGAAAGATCAAGGATGTACCCTCGAACAGAAAAGGGTAGGCAGTGCGTATTCTAGCTTCAGTTTCCCAAGTCGCGTCTCCCTCGGCGTCGCTCCACTGAACTTTGACGAGCTTGACTTCGTGGTTGCGTAGCTTCTTCACTTCCGTTCCTAATATGCGGGTTGGAACTTTTCTTATGGTTGCTTCGCGTTCCACTTCGGCCTCTTCGAGGATATTTGGCTCTACCACTTCAGCAGACTCATGTAGACATTTTCGGAGGTGTGAAACGTGAAAAACGTTGTGGACTCCAGCCAACTTCTCGGGTAGCTCTAATCTATAGGCCATTTTCCCAATTTTCTCGATGATAGGGAATGGCCCTGCGAACCTTGGTGCCAGTTTTCCTGTGGTTCCAAAACGAACAACGTTTCTTAGTGGTGATACCTTGAGAAAAACTCTGTCTCCAACCTCAAATTCAAGGTCGGTCCTTCTCTTGTCGGCATAGGACTTTTGTCTGTCTTGGGCCGTCTTCATCCTTCTTCGTATTAAGTCTACTTTCTCTGAAGTCTCTCGGATCATATCTGGTCCAAGTATGAGCTTATCAGTAGATTCCCACCAACAAGTGGGCGATCGGCACGGTCTTCCATATAAAGATTCGAAGGGCGCCATTCCGATGGTTGCTTGATAGCTGTTGTTGTAGGCAAATTCCACCAAAGGAAGGTGGTCTTCCCATGTCCCTCCGAAGTCAAGGACGCATAGCCTTAAAAGGTCTTCCAAAACTCTGTTCACTCTCTCTGTTTGGCCGTCGGTTTGGGGATGATAGGCTGTGCTCAAGCATAACTGCGTTCCTACTGCTTCTTGCAGACTCCGCCAAAACTCACTGGTGAAGATAGGGTCTCGGTCACTAACAATGCTAGACGGTATTCCATGGAGTCGAACGATTTCCTTGAGGTAAAGTGATGCTAGGGATGAGGCAGTTCTTTTACTTTTGACAGGTAAAAAGTGGGCGCTTTTAGTAAGCCTATCCACTATTACCCAAATGCTAGTGTTGCCCCTCCTAGACCTAGGCAGCCCATCGATGAAGTCCATTGAGATGCTATCCCACTTCCACTGCGGGACCTCCAGAGGATGTAGCAGTCCGCCAGGCTTTTTCTGTTCCGCCTTAACCTGTTGGCACACCATGCACTAGAAACGAATTCTGCCACGTCCTTTTTCATGCCGTTCCAGAAGAAAGTCCTTTTTATATCTTTGTACATTTTATCTCCGCCTGGGTGTATCGTCATCTTAGAGTGATGTGCTTCCTCGAGAACCTTCTTTATTAAATCTTTTGTCTGTGGGACGCATAGTCTTCCGTCTCGCCTTAGCAAACCCTTATCGTCGATGGAGTATCTGTTGAGGTGACTTGAAGTCTCACCCCTAATTAGCCTATCAATTGTTTCCACAAGCTGAGGGTCTTCGCGTTGTGCTGTCCCTACTGAATCCACTAAAGTTGGGCGCACTTGAGAGATGCTAGCAAGCCTGGTACGAAATCGGAGGAAGGCCTAAAGTCGAAGCTGGCTATAAACTCTAGGCTTTGTCTTTCAACAAACAACGGGCTTAGGGTCAATTTCTTTCGGCTCAACGCGTCTGCCACTACGTTGCCTTTGCCTGGAGTGTAGGAGATTTCGAAATCGTACGAGGCAAGAAACTCCATCCATCTTTGTTGCCTCAAGTTAAGATTCTTCTGCGAGAAAAGATATTTCAACGATTTATGGTCAGTGTAAAGTTCGAACTTCTCACCTAGGAGATAGTGTCGCCAAGACTTGAGTGCAAAGACGATGGCGGCTAACTCAAGATCGTGGGTTGGGTAGTTCTTTTCGTGCACTTTCAACTGCCTCCCGCCATAAGCTACTACCCTTCCTTCTTGCATTAAGACGGCACCTAGCCCTGTCCCACATGCATCCGTATAAACAGTGAACATCTTGCTCCCATCTGGCAGCGTCAAAACTGGGGCTGTTGTGAGAGCCCAGTCGTTGGAAAGCAAACTCGCAATCCAAGTCCCAATTGAACACTAGATTCTTCTTGGTCAATTTCGTGAGCGGAGCTGAGATTTTCGCAAAATCCCTTATAAACTTTCGATAGAAACCTGCTAGTCCTAGAAAGCTTCGGACCTCAGTTGCATTCCTTGGTGTCTTCCAATCCTGTACCGCCACTACCTTCGCAGGGTCCACTGCTAACCCTTGTTTGGATACTATGTGCCCAAGGAACCTCACCTCTTCTCTCCAAAAGTGGCATTTGGAGAATTTGGCTTTTAGTTGATGGACTCGCAAAGTTTCCATGATTGCCCTTAAGTGTTGAGCATGTTCCTCTTCACTCTTTGAGAAGATAAGGATATCAT
Source organism: Allium sativum (assembly GCA_030737875.1). Lineage (NCBI taxonomy): Eukaryota > Viridiplantae > Streptophyta > Magnoliopsida > Asparagales > Amaryllidaceae > Allium > Allium sativum. The sequence continues at coordinate 161,168,123 of CM060912.1, forward strand.
CTACGAAGACCACTACGAATTTGTTGAGGAAATCTCTAAATACCCTACTCATCAGGTCCACGAAGTAAGCAGGTGCATTTGTCAAACCGAAAGGCATGACAAGCCATTCAAAGAAGCCGTCTGGGGTTCTGAACGCCGTTTTATCGATGCTATCTTCAGCCACCCTTAGCTGATGAAAACCGGTTGCTAAATCGAGTTGGGAGAAAACAGACGCTCCTACAAGCTGGTCAAATAAATCGTCAATTCTAGGGAGAGGGTGCCTATTCTTTTTCGTTAGCTTGTTGAGCTCCCTATAGTCAACACATAGACGGAGTGAACCATCCGCCTTTGTAGCGAACACCACTGGAGCGACCCCTTTTCTAGAAGCTCTTTAATCTGTTTACTGAGCTCTTTCCTTTCCCGTGGAGCCATGTGTCTAACGGGTAACGCAACGGGCTTTGCATTATCTACAAGATATATGCGGAAGTCTATTTCCCGCTTCGGAGGCAAGCCCTTCACATCTTCGAAGACATCTGGATATTCCCGGACCACTTTAACTGATTGCAAATTTTCAACAGAGGCATCTAGCGATTCAAGGTAACTAAGCATAACCGCGTATGAGGGATTACAAGAAATTTCCAAAGTATTACCGAGCTGGGTTAGGAGCCTAACAACCCTTTTCTCACAATCAAGGATGGCCCCATTACTGGATAGCCAATCTATACCCAAAATCAAACCATAACCCGAAAAGCCCAAAACAAAGGCATTACATTGAAATTCTACACTTAGAATAGAAATTTTCAATCCCAAACAGATCATAGACAAATGAGCTGGGCCCCCAATTGGGTTTGGAACAATTAAGGGGTCCTCTACCATACTAGTTTTTAGGTGCAGAGATTCTACTAAAGCAGACGAGATAAAGGAGTGTGATGCGCCAGAATCAAATAAAGTGCGAACGGGGTGATCATAAAGATAAACTACACTTTCTACAGAAGTATTTATACCTCGCTGTTGCAGAGGTGGCGCTTCCAGCACATGAACCTGTGCCCCTGGGGTGGATCCAGCCCTCTGCCCCTGTCCTTGTTTCTTTGGGCAGTCCTTAGCCCTGTGGCCTGTCTCACCGCAAGAAAAGCACCCACCATTCTCCTTGGCCTTCTTTTTCCGGCAGTCCTTTACTAAGTGCCCCACTTTGCCACAGAAATTGCACTTCCTCTTCTCTTTGTTGCCTTTCCCGCCCTTCTTAAAGTCTGTCTTCTTAGGCTGCAAACCCTCTTTCTTCCCTTGAGAGCTTTCTGCCTTTGTCTCCTTCTTGCCCTTATCCTCTTCATTCAGCAATGCCATTTGCACCAATCTTTCATACGTGGCTCCCATGGGTATATGGGTCATGGCCAAACTGTGTAATGGCTCATTCAACCCTTTGACGAAACGGAGAGCCTTCTTGTGCGGGGTGTTGACTAGGTCAAGCCCAAACCTAGCCAGCTCATCGAACTGATTCACATACTCTCTGACTGTCTTGTCCCCTTGCTTAAGAAATAAGAATTTTTCCAACTGCAAACTTCTTTCCGCATCTGAGAGAAATTTAGTCTCAAACCTTGCCCTAAAGTCCTCCCATGTCTCCACTGGTCTTTCTGCATTAGTGACTTCCCACCAGTAGGAGGCCTCGCCCTTTAATAGCCATACTGCCAGTTGTACTTTTTGTTTATCTTCTACCTCAAAGATGATGAATAGGTCCTCCATTTCTTTCAGCCAATTTCTAGCTGCCACAAAGGACTCAGTTCCATGGAAATCCTTTCCTCCCATAGCTTTAAAATCTTTACATATCTTAGCAAAAGTGTTTCCCCGAGGAGGAGGTGGAGGAAAAGGTGCCGCTGCAGCTGGATGATTTCCGGCAGCTGGGGGAGGAGGAATGGTAGGACCTGGCTGAGTGGCTCTTGCTTCTAAGAACCGTCTAAACCAACCAGGTATTGGCACCCCTTCTGGCAAGTTAAGTTCTTCGGACATGCTGAAACAAAAAGGATAGATTCAAAACGAAGGATAAGAGATAATACCTATGGCTTTGGGGGGACTTTGCCTTTTTAAAATAAAATAATATTTTTCTTTTAAAAATGCTTCTTTAAATTTCCTTTTTGAAAATAATTTTTTAGAACTTTTTATCTTATCTGGTAAACCTATGCTCTGATACCAAGTGAAACACCCCACCTCTGTTAGGGTCACTCTCAAAGGGAATGCCCAAATTTTGGTGGAGGTTTATAAGTATAAGTCACAGATATACAAGACAGATATAAGAACACATATTTGTAAACAGCGGAAAAACAACAACTCTTATTTCATAAAAGCAAATACGTGCTACAACAACATCACCATAATTGTCTGACATCTTTTCCAAAAACATAACATAACACTTCCGTAATCTGTCTTGATTACATTATTTAAAGAAGCATAAATAAAACATAGATAAACTGCAAAAGCCCCATAGTGGTTGTCCAAAGCCATAGTTCAAAACGAAAAAGTCCAGGCAATACATTTCTCCTCTTCAAGCTGGATGTTAAGGCTGGTCAAGCTGCAGTGTTCCCTCCCTGTGGACCTGGGGGGGGGGGGGGGGGGAGGGAAACGGAAGAAAAGAAGACGAAAGAAAAGTAGAGTCAGACATAAAGCCTGAGTAAGTCTAGGACTATTCTGTCTATGAATAAATAACTGGGTATGATAAGTATAAACAAGAAGTGGGAAAGCACTATAAACTTGGTTAAGTTATCTAGGGTCGAATATACTATCGTACCCCATGTAAATCTCTGAACCCATATAAACTAGTTCCCAACTGGCACCCCATAATCAGGGTGATGTGATCCATTCTATGATGATCGGCTCCTACTCGCATAGTTACATGTGTCTTACGGCCCCCGATGTTGTAGTTACCTATGCTGGTCCCACCATGGGGTGTATTATGTCCCATGGTGGCGGTCCGACACAATCCTAGAATGCACAGGTATGCTACTGGTGTCCAGTGCCTTATTTTTCTGCGCCGGAGTGTGTGCACGCCCGCACCCCGTTAGAACCTACACTGCTACACCACCGCCGTCGATTTGACCTCTTACAATCAGCCCAGTAATCGTGCCCCACCCTGCCTAGTTTCAGGGTATCCTGATACACCTTCTAGGGTTACTGCTGAAAAGGGTCCCCCGTTACTAGGTTTTCTATCTTTAGCCAACATGCTAAGTTGGTTAAGTGTTTTCTAACCTAACCCCCACCAGTCCGTTTAGTTTAGCATGTTCCATTTTGATTAAGTCTTTAGTTCACTTAATCCTAACAATCCTGACTCAGCCTTAATTGTCTTATTAAAGCCTTGACCTCTCACATTAGACAGGTATTGTTGTGGCTGCCTGTTGCCGGTTGGTTCCGGGCAGTCTTACGCCACAACTCAGTCTAACCTCGGGTCCTTATTGGGCTCCATGTTTAACCTCCCACATTGGATAGGTATTGTTGTGACAACTGGACAGCCGGGCGGTTCCGGGCAGGTTTACATCACAACTCAATCCAACCTCGGGTTAAACACATCGTATGTTCTACATTTACATATTTTGTCTTTCTTCTTTATTTTCTTATATGTAAATATTTGCGACCCATTATTAAGTTAATGGTGTAAAGGTTACACCAATCATGGGCCCAACCCATACTTGAATTTGGGCCCTTCTACTTTATATTTTCATTTATTAATTAATTTGGCCCAACGCTATTTTCCCCCGTTTAATACGTTCGTTTATCATAATATATGTTGGGCTTAGGCTTTTAAGCCCAACTTAGCCATGAGAAAAAGGGGAGGCTTAAAGCGTGATTACATACACAAAAAGGGGAATGTGAACGCATGAACTTGCAACGTGACGTTGGAACTACAAAATAGAAACTGGTGTACTTGCATAGTGGTAACATATACTTTGGTCATAAAGCATAAGTGACATGAATCAAACCATGTAAACTTGTAGTTAAGTTAAGAATATCACTATTGACACATAGGCTTAACTACAACATAAACCTATATTTTTATTCAGGCATAATGTCAAACATAAGCAAATCATGTTTATAAGATTACTACATGTTTACAAAGGTGCTTACTTTTGTTACTAACACAAAAGTATAGTTCAACTTAATCATGATTTTAAATCTATTCACATAACCATGGCATAAATATTTCTAACATGAAATCATGATTTTTACTTTAGTCATGCAAACTTGCAAAAGGGATTTTTGAATCTAACCTAGCTATGTACCACATATGTCATCATATAATTCTTGTTAACAATATAGACCTAACATGGATTTCAATTATGCAAAATATCAATCATAGGCTAGTCATATTCATAAGTTCGCAAAGAGGTTTTCTAGTACAAAAGTATGGCTTAATACATAGATCATGTGCCAAAATTTCAACATAGTTTCATATGAACTATAATAACCCAAATTTGTTCCAATTACGTACAAAATGATTTTTGTACAAAAATATACATTATGATGGCATAGTAGCAAAACCCCAAACTTGCATGAATTTCAATTAATCAACTACATACATGTAGCTTCAACATGGATTACATAATTTGCGAATATTCCAAACGTATACTTGCATAAAACTACCGCAAACATGTAGTTTTTTATAATAAATAACATGCTTTGCGAATATCCAAACGTATACAATATTCCAAATCGATAAGAATCATAGTAACGCACAAATATGAATTACTTTATCACCACAATCAAGTATACAAACCAACACAATTATTTGTTCATACCAAAATAATACTCTACTTACAATTGTGTGGCGAATTCTCCAATTTAGGGATTTGGAGATGCGATTCCTTGTTGATTTGATTTGATTAAGTTGCTTTATGCTTTAGAATTTGCCTCCTAATCCTCTCTCCAATTGGTGGCTACTCTTAGTCGTTCCTCAGCAACATGATGGCCTTGTTCTTATTTTTGAATGAATAGATTAGGTTGAGTCTAGGGTCATTTTTATAGGGTTTATGAACTGATTAGGGCCATCGATGTCGCTTGGATTGATCGTAGCCATTCATTCGAAAGAGAGACCAATTAGAGCCTGTCACCTAGCCCTAATGACAAAGCAGACTTCTGAAAATCGACCAACATAGAATAGGCCAGCCAGGTTGGGCTGGGTTCGACCTGGCTCTGGACCAGGTCGACAGCCCTGTCGACAGCCCTGTCGACCTGGCTAGACCAGGTCGACAGCCCAGTCGACCTGGGTGCATTAGGCGGGAGTTTTCCCGCCCTGGCCAATTGGGCCCGATTTTGGAATTTAAACTTGTTTTTCTGAGCTGTTTTATTCTGTTCGAATTTTAAACTTAATTCAGAAACTTTCGAAGGCCATATCTTCTTCATACGGACTCCGTTTTTCGAAAACTCGGACTCTATTTCGCGTATTTTTCCGAGACGAACGCAATGGCGTATCCCGTTTCCCTTAGTATTTTGATTTGAAATTAATTATACTTTGATTTGTGAATTTCACAGTTATAGAATTCGCGGGGTGTTACATGAATCAAAAGCAAGCGAAATCCAAGCTAAGTGCTAGGGTTTCCTCCCTGAGAACCTGGGGGGAACAGAAGAAAAAGAGGCGAAAGAAAACGGGTCACTCATAAAGACTGGTAAGTTCAAGTGACTTTCAGCATAAAAACAGGTAAATGTAACATGACATGTATAAACTGAAAGTAAACATAAGGATGATGACAAGATGGCAAGATAGATTAAGATAACATGATAAATCAAGTATAAATCAAGTATAGCATCACGTATTCAAGGTTCGCTGCATCAACTGTACTAGAATCCCAAACCCATGTCTTATATTGATCATGAAATGATTCCTTGGCCCAATATCATGAAATGACCCATTTCTAGTTCCAATGAAACGATCCACTAGTCGATCGGGTCCCTACGAGTTCTAGCTCGTCATGTGTGTCTGTGTCATATAGCCCTATCACGAATGTAGTCACCTGTGTTAGGTCCACCATAGGGTGTATCAAGCCATATGGTGCCAACCACCGACACGAATCAAGAATGCACAGATAAACCTACTGATGCCCGGTGCTTGCTTTTTCAACTCCGGACCACGTGCACAACCATAGCCCGCCTAAACCTACACTGGCGCACCAACACAGCCGTCGTTCTGGTCGCTTACAATCAGCCCAATAATCGTGCCCCACCCTGCCAAGTCCTAAGGTACCATGATACATCTAGTGGGTTACTACTGAAACGGACCGCGTAACTAGGGTTTCCATCCAATAGGTTAAGTGTTGTCATTTAAATTCGTGACTTAACCCCTATCAGTCTAGCATGTCAAGTTGGTTAAGTGTTGTCATTTAAATTCGTAACCTAACCCTATCATGTGGCATTAATTCATTAATGCACCCCAACCTCTCACATTAGACCTGTTGTTGTGGTCACTGGATATGCCGGGCGGTTCCGGGTAGATTTACACCACAACTCAGTCTAACCTCGGGTTTCAAGCGCGATATAACCAACTTCTCACATTGGATCCTATTGTTTGCAGTCACTGGATTTGCCGGGAGGTTCCGCGCAGATTTATACTGCAAACTGAACCAAACCTCGAGTTGGCCATTTTCAAGTTCATTCTAGTGTCATGTCCATGTTCAAGATTCATGTCAAGTTTCAAGGCAAGTTTCATGTCCACATCCAGATTCAAGTTATAACAATGTTCATGTTTCAAGTTTTGCCTATTATCCAGTTTATAATTCATGTTCGTAACCAATTCATGTTTTGCCTAATCTACCTAAATCTTATTCCCATCGCACGTAAACGTGAATCGATCCATACTACAAATAAATCTAAATCTCTAAATAAAGGGAATAACATCAAAACTATGATAGGCAAAAGGGTGAAGCATAAAGCGATAAAAAGGGTTACTAGACTTAGCATGATATAACTTGAGATAATTGGTTACAACATCACTGTCATATAGGATTTCAAATCTAGCAGGATAAGACGATAGTCACGATAAAAGTTGACATAGAAGAATAGGCATGCAAAAGCAAGCCAAATAAAAGGATAATGGATCCAATGGTTTTGGTGTACATAATAGCGAATAAACTAAGCAAGTCACACCCTAGGTATGCGATCCAACAAACTTCAAATTCGGTGTACAACATCGGGTTTCAACTATGGGCATGAACAATCAACTACAATAGTCTTAGGTTTTTAACCCCAATAGTCATAGTCATGTTCATAGGTAGAAATCTCATAATTAAGAACCATAAGCGATTAATCACAATAGTCATGGTTAATTATCCAAAACAGTTCTAGGCAATAGTCATAGGCGATTAACGGTAATAGTTTCAAAGTCATGGTCACAGATAATAGCCTTATGTTCATAATCATAGGTAATAATTCTCGTAGTCAAGAGACATAGGTGATTAGCCACAATTGTCCTTGTCATAGTCATAGGCAATAGTTTTACGTTCACCGTCATAGGCATAGGCATAGTCTTATGTTCACAGTCATAGGCATAGGCATGGTCTTATGTTCACAGTCATAGGCATAGGCATAGTCTTCTGTTCACCGTCATAGTCATAGGCCATTAACAATAGTTTCAACGTCATATGCATGTCAAGGTTATAGTCATGAAAGAGTTTGATTTACAACATGAATAGGCCCAAAGCAATATTCTCGAAAGTCAAGATCCAAGATGAACAAGAATAGATATGAATCAATTATCATACATAGATCCAATTCCAATTTACAACATGGATATTAAGTTTACAGTTTTTATCTAAAAGTAACTGGAACTTACAGATCGTGGTCTAAGAAATTTAGATGCAGAAGTCAAGTATAGAAATTAGTCGTTGAATTGCTGAATCGCTGAATCTTGCTTTGATTGTAGAAGCAAATCCCCAATAAGAAATTCCTAGCCGTAGTCTTCAAGAAATAATCTTCACGATTTATTTTAATTTAATTTATTTTAGAGGAAGAAGAAGAAGCCATGATCATTAAGAGTTTGAGCAGCATAAGGTTAGAGAAGAATGGTGTAAAGAGAATGAGGCTAGGAGGATGTTTATATAGTGTTTCAAACTAATTAGAGACGTCGATGAAGCTAGAGTTAATCAAGGCCATCCATCTCAAGAGAAGCCAATCAGAAAGTGACAAGTTAGCCCTAGTGACACAACAGAGCTCAGAAATTCAACCAGAACCCGACCAGGCCAGCCAAGGTCAAACAAGAAAGCTGTGCAGGCCTGCTGCTCGGCCTGGGCGCACCTGCCAAGTGCGCCCATGCAAAATTGCACGGGCGCACTTCCCTAGTGCGCCAGTGCAATTTTGTTCTGGCGCACTTCTCAAGTGCGCCAGTGCATTCTGGTCAGTTTCTGGTTTTTCTACCTAACTTCGTTCGTCCATATCTTCTTCGTACGGTATCTGTTTTACGCAAACTCGGACTCTATTTCAAGCAGAATTCCGAGACGAATGCAATGGCGTAACCCGTTTCCCTTGATTCTTATTTTAAAAATTAATTCTGCCTTGATTTATGGTTTTAACATGTTATTAAAATTCGGGTTGTTACATTCTCCCCTCCTTAAAGAATTTCGTCCCCGAAATCTTCAAGTTAGGAAGAATGCATCCTATCATCCAATCAACCATCTACTCAACCATCATCCGCAAGCAACCATTGTCCTTAAAAGATTTCTAATGCTATATGAACATATGCAGAAAGTGTGTGTATATTTTCCTTATCTAATGCAAATGACCAGGCCTGATTGATCTTTCTAATGTAAAATATGTTTAGTGTTATGAATCCAACATGTATGCAAATAGTCCTAGTCACATAAACGCTATATGTGTGCACAAACATCCACCCATATGCAACATCCACAAGATAACACATTCAATTTCATCCATAAACAAGTATAAACACTCATGCATATGCAATATGAAAATGTGTCTGAGCCGATCTAGTGCCTAATGTGTGTTATGCAACCACGAGCAACCACTTGCAACCATTTGCAAACATCAACCATAACATGTTTTCAAGCACATGTTTACATCCAAAAGGGTTCTACCTAAGGTTCTCAAGATAGGATTGAAAAGATAAGCAAGATAAAACAAAGCATCTAGGAGAAGAAGTTAAAGATGTACCCCAGAAGGTCCTGCTTGTGTGGCTTGCCCTTGCTTCTTAGGGCAGTTCTTGCTGATATGTCCAAGCTCACCACATTGAAAGCACACACCTATCTTCTTTTCCCTTCTTTTACAATCCTTGATAACATGCCCAACTATGCCACAGAAGTTGCACTTCCTCTTATCACGTGACTTGTTATTATTGTTGTCGTTGTTCTCGCCTCCCTTCTGGAAGTCTTTCTTCTCGTTCTGAGACTCATCCGCCTTAACTTATCACTCATACCTTTCCTATGTAACATGTTAACAATCCTCACGGAAACTATCTCTATCGTACGGAAAACCCTCTACGAAGCTAGAAAGAAGATTAGCCGCACGTAAAAACTACTGCGACTACAGATGAAGAAAAGAAAGGAAAAGAGATTCAAACAAGGAAACAAAGGATAGTGCTAATGGCTTTTGGGGAATAGCCTTTAAATAAAAGTAGACTTTTCTTGAAAAATGCTTCTTTGTAAACGGTTTTTGAAAATAATTTTAGAAGGTTTTAAAAACTTTTGCCCAGTCTGGTAACCTTCTGCTTTGATACCAAATGTAACACCCCACGTCCGCTAGGGTCACTCACAAAGGGAATGCACTAGTTTTGGAGGAGCGTTATCGAGGTAAACAAATACAGAAATATTACAAGGCATAACATAAATAAAACAGCGGAAGAATCAAAAGATAAATTCCATTACTTTCAAGAAGAGTCAAAACCTTTACATTAAATAGCCAAGATCATTATTGTCCATCACAACAAATTCTGTCTTGCATAAATAAAGAAGCATAAACTTAAGACATCAAAAGTAGCTTAATTCCCCAAAGGTAGCAGAAAATGGAGCCATAGCATAGCCCAAGATCAAACCGTACATGAGCTGAATCAAAAGCAAGCGAAATCCAAGCTAAGTGCTAGAGTTTCCTCCCTGAGAACCTGGGGGGAACGGAAGAAAAAGAGGCGAAAGAAAACGGGTCAATCATAAAGACCGGTAAGTCCAAGTGACTTTCAGCATAAAAACAGGTAAAAGTAACATGACATGTATAAACTGAAAGTAAACATAAGGATGATGACAAGACGGGCAAGATAGATTAAGATAACATGATAAATCAAGTATAAATCAAGTATAGCATCACGTATTCAAGGTTCGCTGCATCAACTGTACTAGAATCCCAAACCCATGTCTTTTATTAATCATGAAATGATTCCTTGGCCCAATATCATGAAATGACCCATTTCTAGTTCCAACGAAACGATCCACTAGTCGATCGGCCCCCTACAAGTTCTAGCTCGTCATGTGTGTCTGTGTCATACGGCCCTATCACGAATGTAGTCACCTGTGCTAGGTCCACCATAGGGTGTATCAAGCCCTATAGTGCCAACCACCGACACGAATCAAAAATGCACAGATAAACCTACTGATGCCCAATGCCTGCTTTTTCAACTCCGGATCACGTGCACGACCATAGCCCGCCTGAACCTACACTGGCGCACCAACACAGCCGTCGTTCTGGTCGCTTACAATCAGCCCAGTAATCGTGCCCCACCCTGCCTAGTCCCAGGGTACCATGATACATCTAGTGGGTTACTGCTGAAATGGACCACGTAACTAGGGTTTCCGTCCAATAGGTTAAGTGTTGTCATTTAAATTCGTGACTTAACCCCTATCAGTCTGGCATGTCAAGTTGGTTAAGTGTTGTCATTTCAATTCGTGACCAAACCCTATCATGTGGCTTTAATTCATTAATGCACCCCAACCTCTCACATTAGACCTGTTGTTGTGGTCACTGGATATGCCAGGCGGTTCTGGGCAGATTTACACCACAACTCAGTCTAACCTCGGGTTTCAAGCGCGATATAACCAACTTCTCACATTGGATCCTATTGTTTGCAGTCACTGGATTTGCCGGGCGGTTCCGGGCAGATTTATACTGCAAACTCAACCCAACCTCGAGTTGGCCATTTTCAAGTTCATTCTAGTGTCATGTCCATGTTCAAGATTCATGTCAAGTTCGTGTCAAGTTTCAAGGCAAGTTTCATGTCCACATCCAGATTGAAGTTATAACAATGTTCATGTTTCAAGTTTTGCCTATTATCCGGTTCATAATTCATGTTCGTAACCAATTCATGTTTTGCCTAATCTACCCAAATCGTATTCCCATCGCACGTAAACGTGAATCTATCCATACTATAAATAAATCCAAATCTCTAAATAAAGGGAATAACATCAAAACTATGATAGGCAAAAGGGACAAGCATAAAGTGATAAAAAGGGATACAAGACTTAGCATGATATAACATGAGATAATTGGTTACAACATCACTGTCATATAGGATTTCAAATTTAGCAGGATAAGACGATAGTCACGATAGAAGTTGACATAAAAGAATAGGCATGCAAAATCAAGCCAAATAAAAGGATAATGGATCCAATGGTTTTGGTGTACATAATAGCGAATAAACTAAGCAAGTCACACCCTAGGTATGCGATCCAACAAACTGCAAATTCGGTGTACAACATGGGTTTCAACTATGGGCATGAACAATCAACTACAATAGTCTTAGGTAATTAACCCCAATAGTCATAGTCATGGTCATAGGTAGAAATCTCATAATTAAGAACCATAAGCGATTAATCACAATAGTCATGGTTAATTATCCAAAATCGTTCTAGGCAATATTCATAGGCGATTAACGGTAATAGTTTCAAAGTCATGGTCACAGATAATAGCCTTATGTTCATAATCATAGGTAATAATTCTCATAGTCAATAGTCATAGGTGATTAGCCACAATGGTCCTTGTCATAGTCATAGGCAACAGTCTTACGTTCACTATCATAGGCATAGGCATAGTCTTATGTTCACAGTCATAGGCATAGGCATAGTCTTATGTTCACAGTCATAGGCATAGGCATAGTCTTCTTTTCACCGTCATAGTCATAGGCCATTAACAATAGTTTCAACGTCATAGGCATGTCAAGGTTATAGTCATGAAAGAGTTTGATTTACAACATGAATAGGCCCAAAGCAATATTCTCGAAAGTCAAGATCCAAGATGAACAAGAGTAGATATGAATCAATTATCATACATAGATCCAATTCCAATTTCCAACATGGATATTAAGTTTACAGTTTTTATCTAAAAGTAACTGGAACTTACAGATCGTGGTCTATGAAATTTAGATGCAGAAGTCAAGTCTAAAAATTAGTCGTTGAACTGCTGAATCGCTGAATCTTGCTTTGATTGTAGGAGAAAATCCCCAATAAGAAATTCCTGGCCGTAGTCTTCAAGAAATAATCTTCACGATTTATTTTAATTTAATTTATTTTAGAGGAAGAAGAAGAAGCCATGATCATCAAGAGTTTGAGCAGCATAAGGTTAGAGAAGAATGGTGTAAAGAGAATGAGGCTAGGAGGCTGTTTATATAGGGTTTCAAACTAAATAGAGCCGTCGACGAAGCTAGATTTAATCAAGGCCATCCATCTCAAGAGAAGACAATCAGAAAGTGACAAGTTAGCCCTAGTGAGACAGCAGAGCTCAAAAATTCGACCAGAACCCGACCAGGCCAGCCAGGGTCAAACCAGAAAGTTGTGCAGGCCTGTTGCTCGGCCTGGGCGCACCTGCCAAGTGCGCCAATGCAAAATTGCACTGGCGCACTTCCCAAGTGCGCCAGTGCAATTTTGTTCTGGCACACTTCCCAAGTGCGCCAGTGCATTCTGGCCGGTTTCTGGTTTTTCTGTCTAACTTTGTTCGTCCATATCTTCTTCGTACGGTATCCATTTTATGCAAACTCGGAATCTATTTCAAGAAGAATTCCGAGACGAATGCAATGGCGTAAACCGTTTCCCTTGATTCTTATTTTAAAAATTAATTCTGCCTTGATTTATGGTTTTAACATGTTATTAAAATTCAGGTTGTTACATTTAAGGATAGTAAACTATGGCTTGGTGGTTGAATAAACTGAGAAATGAATATATAAGCAGCAGCATTAGGACAATTACTATTTTTATATAAATCCTTAAATAGATTCAAATCCATAAGTATGTGATAGGTAACCAGTTTATATAATTCTAATATTGTTGACATTTGGAAGTTTAAAATCTCTAATCAGTGAATTTGAAAATAAACTGAGAGAGAAATAAAAACAGTACACTGTAATGCTATTTTAAGTAAACATTCTAAAATTCCCCCACTATTTTATATAAATATTTAAGGGATTCAACTACATGTAGGTTGATAGATGCCATCATACTAAATTCAAATATCTAGTTTATTTGAAGGATTAATCTCTAGAGGAAATTAGTTTTAAATAACCTAAGAAAATAAAATAACAAAAGACAGTTAACAATTAGGTAAGTAAATTTCTATTTTCTCTTCAAAATTTATTACATAACTGTATATATATTGGATACATATATACATACATACATATGTATATATATATATATATATATATATATGTTTATTGACTCCTACTGAGTGTATAACAACTTGTATATTGATCATACTTGAGTGATCACTAAAAGAAAGACTAAATTTGTCTGTGTGTTTTACAGTAGAAACCAATATATCACTCAGTAAATTCAAAAATCCGTAACATCAATACTAGTTTGTTATAGAGATGGATTACAACATGAAAGAAGCTTGCTTAGTTATTGTGTAAACTACAAATCAGTTTCAATTCAATCGACAACATATATCACTAGAAATGTGCAAATAATTATAAAGAAGCAATAATATCCAAACTTTCAAACAACATTATATACAAATTCAGGTATATAAAAATAGTTGTAATGGAAAACCATGAATTTTAATATAAAATTCATGATTTTTAGTAACCTAGATATTGAGAATTTCGGAGATGATCGAAAATTAAATTTTTGGCTAGTTACGATGATCTAGGGGATCAAAGGCGATGGTGACGAAGCCGAAGGATCAGGGTGAATGGGCGACCTTGGGAAAAATACGATTGTAATTTTTAAATACGTAACTTAGGAGATTTTGATTTAAAGAAGAATGTTACTGTCATTTTGGTATGCTAGGAAGAATGTCGAACTGTACCTTGTACAAGGAAAATTGAGCGTGCGCACCAAGGGGAGATTGAAGAGGGATGAGTCAGTGAGCTTCGGTGTAAATCTGATGTTGATCGATTAACTATGGTGGTGGTACAAGGCGCGTCTGTAGAAGTGATTTTGTTTCGGGAGCTTCAGATCGAGCATAAATTTTTGAGGTAGTGGGTAATGGAGATATTTTTTGGTAGAGATGAATTTGGGTTTGGCATTTGGATTTGCGACGGTGGCTGGGGTGGTGAGGTGATCATCCTAGCGATGGTGTACGTGCACCATGCACGCAATGTACAGATGATAATGGGGAAGCACATGTGAGAATAAAACAAGAGTATAGCAACAACAACATAGAGGATCAGATGGATTTTCACCCGTTTTACTGGAAATTTCATATGTCGAACAAATGTATTGCTTGTTTGGTTATCTGGCAAATTTGAAGATCGTGTAAGGTAATATAAATGGATTGCCTCATTTTGTTGGAATGTCTGGCAAAAAGAAGAGAAGGGAAAGAGTGGGTGGTTACGGACTTGGAAAATAGAAAAGAATTTTTTAGGGGAAATGAAGTGGGTCGGAAGAGTTGGCCTTGGACGGGCTAAAGAGATAAAAAAAAGAAATAGAAGGACTATGAAAAGAAAGTTGGGGTATGGGATGTTTTGTTGCGCTGTGCGTATAATGGGGCTTTTGGGCCTGAAATTTATTAAATTTAAGTACCCTTTTTAAATTTAAACATCATATATATATATATATATATATATATTTATAATCAGAGAAGTGTATATTCACTTGAATAATTGATTGTAAATGACAAAATAAATTAAGTTATATGCGTAAAGGTTAGACCATAATGGGACAGAGAAATTGATGTTATTAAATTATTCAATATTAATAAAATTAAAAATAAAGAAGTAAGGTATGTAAATAATAAGAAGTATCGTGAAATTATCGAACTGCAGAATATACGTCAACTATGTTCGAATCTCCAAATATATATATGTATGTATGTATGTATGTATATAATCTATTGAAACGAAATAAATGTTTAAATAAAATCGATGTACTTAAATATTTAACATAACATTATTGCTTCTAGATCCTCGACATTACTGTGGTTCGAACCATGGATTAATGGTAACTGTTTGGTGGTTTTAGTAGGCTTTTCAAGATTTCAAGCAATTGAAAGACAAGGAGAATTTGTAGCTAATATAACGAGAGATGGTAGAATATGCAGTGAGCTTCATCCAGCAACTAGAGAAGTACAAAACTTAATACACGATGTTGGTGTTAAAAGTAATTTGTAGAATGATACGTATGAATGAGGAGAAGGAGGAATGTTTTCATTTCACAAAGCTTGGGAAATATCCGAAGAAAGGCATCCCAAAAAACTCTTTTTCAAAGTGATTTGGCATTCTAAGAATGCTAAAAGAATGGCCTTAATAACTTACCCTGCTGTTTTGAATAGATTGAGCACGAAGGATAGATTGATGAGATTTGGCATTGTAAATGAAAATAGTTGTGTGTTATGTAGAGCCCATGAAGAATCAGTTGATCAATTGTTTTTTAGATGTGAATATGCCCAGTTTATATGGTTGTCCCTTAAAAATAAGCTAGGTCTTGATGCAAGAAATTTTGGTTCCTTGGAAGATGAAGCATGAATCATTGCTAACTGTTTTAAACGTAAGGATCAGATAAAAGATATTGGTTAACACTTACTACTGCTGTTTACCGAATTTGGGCCGAGAGAAATTCAAGGGTGTTCAACAGTAAATGTATTCAAAAAGAAGATAGATTGGGGTTAATTGAGAAGGAGGTGAGCTATATTTTCAAAGGAAATGGAAGCATTACCATGCGTAATGCGATGAACGTGGAGTTTTTAAGAAGACGGGGAGTGGAGTTAGTTGATACTGGATGAAGGCTTATATGCATTTGTCTATGGAGATTTTCTGAAGTTGGACTGAATTTAGAGTGAAGAAATAATGATGCAGAGATTTATATGTTGTTTGTGAATCACAGTTATAGTTTTCTGGGTTTGTTATATTTGTATGAGAGTTTACAGACAGTTGTTATGATGTAATATGTATATATGGATTTAATTGTGCTCTTTTTCCTTGTTGTCGCACCCATTTAGGTTAGGGGGCTCAAGATTTTGATGAGGCGTATAAGTGAAGTATATGATTGGTATTTCATAATAAAGCATACCAATTTTCAAAAAAAATAAAATAAAATCGATGTGCTTATTTCGTAAGGATTTGGAAAACATATGATGTGAAATAAATTGATATCCAAGATTAATATTTCAAACTATTATAAGTTTGAAATTTAACGCCAAATGTTGTAGACTGTTATTATGTAAGGAATGATTATTGTTTATGTTATAAAGTTATAAATCAAAATTAAACTAGTTAAAATAAAAATGTTGGCATCTTCTTGTGCTGATTACTGTTTAGGTTCATATGGAAAAGTCATGAAAATTCCATATGATATTAAATAATTTGTATAGATTGTTCTACTCATCTACATTGTTTAAATTTGATAGATAAAAACTTAAAACACCAAATATCAAATAAATATTGCTTACATGTTAGTTCGAAGAGACCAGGATGGGTACTGGACCCAAAACCACTTCGAACCGACTTTGTGTTAATTAAATTGCAGGGATGATTATACAATTTAAAATTGAAATACTATGGATCTTAATGAGCAGAAGAACTACTTGTTAAAATTTATATGGTTTGGCCACTAGAGTTATTCTGACTTGTGATTCTTTCATGATCGAAATCTTCGAGATTTCCAAGGACTACTTCCTACTGATCCATGGGGTGATTCCTATATTGGATGCAGTAGGAGAGTACCTTTGATTCATCCTTTTCTTGGATGACTTGTATGGACGAATGTTTGACAGAGTATTTCCTAAAAACCGCATACGTTGATTTTTACAAATATACCGAGTTAATGGCAAAGAAGGATACTTCTTTTACATCCGGAGTATATTTGTGAACTACAATTAGTGATTTGACAGATCTGACAATGTGGCATTCAAAGTGAATAGTGGCTAGATGTTCTAAAGCTAAATTATAACCTCAAGCCTTATCAACCGAGAAATGACAAAAATCAGGCAGATAGTATGGCTAAGTGGGTCGCTCCCAAGTAGGGTGTATAATCACCTATCTAGAGAAATTCAATTTCCTTCTTTTATTATTCTATTTGATGTTGTCTCTTTTCGGGAAACGGTTGCTGATCCCAACCGTTGGGGATATACATTCGATACACTCAAGCGAAATGAGTGGTTGGTTATGTGTGGCCGGTTTGCAAGATGTTCTTGCTGAACCCAGTGTATTCCCCTCTAGAGATACACTATCAGAAGGTGGTTCCATATCTTGTCATGGTCAGAATCCATTATCCAATAAGCGCTCGGTGTTTTTGATTGTATACTATGTATGTGGAATGTGAGATGCAAGCGTTCCGCTAGATTGCTACTTATTTGATTTAGAAACTACTATATTAATAGAATAGTCTTGATATCAAGAAATGTTTTGGGTTATCATAAGGTAAAAACCATCTATATTTATGTGTGGATCGGTCTTACGATTATCTTTTATTTCCAAAGAATTTTTGAATGTTAAATCAAATCGTGAGACCCAGAGTTTATTTTTCTATGTTTTCCCTAAACTCTTGGGTGCCCGAATTTGTACGGATAGTCAAGTAGTTTCAGGATTTTCCAGATACACATTGAGGAGCTTAGAGTAGGAGGCTTCAATATTAGATATATAGGGTTTATTTCCGTTGTGTTGTATATGAGCTGTATTCTGGTGATGTATTTAAGTGTAAATACAGTTTTGTATATCAAAGATGTTATATAAAATATTTTTCATTTCCGTTGTGAGATTCGTGATACTCTGATTCTATTGTGTTTTGTTCTTCTCTTACTTCTATTGTAATTTTCTTTCTTTTTATTTCTCATCTTCTAAATTGTTTCTATTAACGATCTGTTAATTTCTAGTGGTTGATTAGTCGGTATGTGATATAGGATATGTATTATTATCGATAATCAGGATTAGGAATTTTCGAGCCATTACAATTCCAATCTAATTAAAGATTCATTAAAACTCCATTTAGTTTAAATCCTCAAAAATCGTTGCTTAATGATTATTCAACTTTAGGAAATTAATCTTGTTTTTAACTGGGTTAAAGTACCAATTCCATTTAAAACTAAGTTCACGATAAACCCAAAATACTATTCCATCAAAATAAAATCTTCACGGAAATCTGATCAGTATATAATTAATATTAATCTCCATATCAGAGTAGTACTATAAATAGAATAACAGAAAAGCCTTTTAAATTCCATATATTGTAACGGTCTTCCTTCGTAGAAGCTTATCTCGATTATTAGTAAATCGAATTCCACTCAATTCCACTTTAATATATTAAATGGGAAAACTTTACTTTGGAAAAATTATGTTAAATCTTAAATAAAAGATTTATAAATTCCAAACCATAATTCCACTATTAACTGGGTTTTGAGAACAAATGTTATTTAAAGCATCGTTCATAATGAACCCAAAATCAGCTTCCATTTAATTCCAATTATATGTGTTAATTAGAAAACTTCATTAATATTAATTAAAAGATTTATTCTTTTCTCAATTGGCTTTAAGAACGGTGTTTGATTAGCACATAAATGTGTTTATTTTATGCTCTTATATCTTATCTTTTGTAAATAAATAAATATTACTTTGGGTATTTTTGTGTGTGTTTTCATAAGTTTAATAATTGTCTCTTTCATTTCAATTAAAGGCCAATTGCAAAGAAAAGCTACTTTTCCATATCAACAAGTTTTCAATCATAAAGGAAGTTGTAGCTCACTGGTAAAGGCATAGAAATTTGTACAAAGAGACCTGAGTTCGATTCCCGACAAGCCCTCTTTTTGCTGAAGAAAGGAACATTTACACTGCCTCCTTTGCTCTGAAGAATATATGGACTAGTGTTATATTATATATATATATATATATATATATATATATATATATATATATATTCATATGTATGTACGTATGATATACACTAATAAACATTTTAGGAATAAGCATATTCTTCTCAAAGATATCAATTCAAATCATTCATTTTTCAACTGCCATTTAGAAGAATATTTGATTGAATTATTGCCAAGGAAAAGCTAATCAATCTGCTACGTGTCACTAATCAAGAGACGAAATCTGCATGGAATATCTCAACCATTATGTCATATATTTTTTTACTTGTAAACAAAGATATTCAAGAGATATTTTCTAGGCCCAGTATTCATATTGAGAGGAGCCTACATCTTCTATAAATAAACATGATATCCATTGTAAACGAAGTTCCATTATTCTGTATTTTGTTCTTCTCCATTAATAAAATTTTTTCTTTTCTACAATTTTATTTTTCAAGCAACTTGTGCCGTCTGTACAAGTAGATTTGGTAGAGCACAAGTTGTCTTTGCAAGTTATTTTCTTATTAGCGATTGACCGTTTGATTAGATTCAACGGCAATCCTAATTTTAATTTTCTGTTATTTCTTTTTGATATTTTATTTTCCAAGTAATTTTTTCTTTTTGCTCTAGTTGTTGAATTTGGTATTGATCTGATTAGATTTAGATCCATAGTAAATTCATTAGCATTAATTAAAACCATCTCCAAGTATTGTCTAACTCGCCAAGAAGTATATAAATAATAAAATTTAAAATTCCTCCCTGTGTTCGACCTGCATATTACACGATCTGTGCGCTTGTAGTTATTAAAATAAATTTGTGCTTTTCTAGTTCTTAGAAAGCATCGATCAAGTTTTGGCGCCGTTGCCGGGGAGGTAACAATTAAATTTTATTATTTATTTAATTTCCGATTCGTGTTAGTTTTATTTTTATTTATTTTTTTCCTTTTGTTTTCAATCGTATATAGTAAAAAAAAAAATCCTGTTTAGTGATTTGGTCTATCAATTTCATTGGTAATGTCATCAAGTAAACCGAGAGAAAAAAACTTGCCAATTTTCATTCAGTTTCTTTTCCTATCTTTTCTTTCTTTCCCTTCTTACCTTTCCTTTGTAATCTGATTTCTTTCCAAGAAAATTAGCCAAAATTTCCTTGTGATTTTTTTTTTCTTTTCTTCTCTCTTTCCTAATTTTGGTCTGCCGCTTATCACAAAACCCATCACCACTTCATAAAAATTTCACAACCTTCCACCGATCCACAGCCCAATCATATCCTTCGCCATAGAATAACAAATCAATTAGTCCACCCACGAAAACCACTTCGTCAACAACCACAAGCCACCCACGTCCGTCCACAATACACAATACACAATCCACATCTACACCCAGAATAGCCATAAGACCCTCTTCCCCTTTCTAATTGCGTCAGTTAATTAATAGAGTACAACTTTAGTATTTTATACTATTTTGAAGTGAGAATATTGTCTGTATTTTCTTGGCTTCATTAAAATGTCTGGTTCGAAAAAATCCCTTCGAGAATTGTGTGATAGTAACCTTAGAAGACGTTCCCTAGAAGAGTACGAGTATGAATTACAACTCATGAGGCAAAATTTTCCGAAATTTCGTGAGCCCAATGCCAACAATTTTCAAAATTTTGGACTAACCAACATTTTCAAAATCATAGAAATGATCGAAATTATGACTTCAATTCAAATTTCAATAATTTCGATTATGAGCCATATCCACATCAAAATAGCTTTGAATCCCAATATTGCTTTGATCCACATCAATATTGGGTTGTAAACCAAAATTTTCAAAGTTATAGCCCATATCAACATCTTGAAAATAACCAAAATTGCAATTTTCACTCGAATTTTAATAGTTTTGGTTATGAACATAATTTTTATAATCAAAATTATTTCCAATATCATTGTCATTTTTCTGAAAATTCAAACAGTTACCACATTGGAAATAATATTGATCACGAAATTGATGTGGACTATAATTTTGAGAATCAAAGAATCCAAATTGAGATCTCTCAAATCAATGATTTTGAGGAATATCATATTAACATTCTTAGAGTGGGAAGAAAGGCTTGATAAAAAGATGGATGAACTTCTTTGTTTAATGACATCTTTTGCAGAACAACACGAGCAACAGAATCAAATTCACACATGTAATGAATTAGAAAATAATCCATTCTTTACTGATAGTGAAAATTTTCAAATAACAACTTTGGAAATTGAGAATAACGATCTAAATGAAGTTGTTCAAAATCCAATAAATGATTTGGACTTCGATTCTTTTCAAGAAAAGGATTCAAGTTCAGATTTTGATCTTTTCTTTCAAGATGAAAGAAACTTGAAATTTTAGAAATTGAACAGAATAAAAATGTTGAATTTTTCTAAAACTCAAAATTGGAAAAGGATTTTAACGAACATGAATTTTTTAGATTGTATGAGAATGAGTTGCCTAATGAGGATGAAATAGAATCAAGCTAACAATCCAAGTTCAAAAATTTTGATTTCGAGGTTTCAAATGAAATTGAAATTGTCAGTGTCAAAAATACGTTGTCATTTAATAAAATTGTGAAATGTGATCACATAATCTTGAACAACACTCAAAATTTAAATTTCACGATTGTAACATAGTTAAATACGATCATAAATTTTTGGACAATTACACTGATAAATTTTTGGACAATTACACTGATAAATTTGTGGAACAAACAAGTATGCAACCAAGTATTGTTATTTAAAACGCTATTCACGATAAACCAAAAAATCCAATTTCAATTCGATTCCAAATAAATATATTAAATTGGTAAACTCCACTAAATCTTAATTAAAAATTTTATCATTTCTCAACTGGGTTTAAGAACAGTGTTATTAAAGACATCATTCACGGCAAACCCAAAATCCAAATCGATATTAAATATAAGGCTCTAAATAAAAATAATGTCGGCTTATATTCAGTATCAAATTCTGAAACTAACGGATATCGCATTGGGAATAACAATATATGTATCTTCCAAATTCCTCAACAATATATGTATAATCACATAATCCAATATAGATATATTCCAAGGATTATTTCCACTCAAATCCATTCACTGGAAAATTCTGGTTAATTTAAAACCCCTTTTCAATTCAATTTATTATTTATAAAACATAGATTATCATTCTAATTATTAACTTTCTCATTTCAATAAAAATATATTTTTATCTTTCCAAACTTAGAATTTTTCATCCAGAATCTTTCCAAATCATTTATTATAATTTTACACAATTTTTCCATATTTTTAATAATTTTATTAAGGCCTTTATAGTCCGTTTCCAATAACGGCCACAGAACTGCATCCATAGCGACCTTTTCCAAAACTGATTTCGACATATTTTAAAATCTAACCATTAGATTTCAAATCTCATATATTCATTGGAAATCTCTTTTCGACACGAACCCAATGGTTTCGGTTTTAGGAGAATCCGACGGTCGGGTCTCCCGTTATGCCAATTTGAAGTTAATGGTTGAAATTCGCGAACGGTCGCTGCGCGGCGCGTTCTATTCAAGCCATTAAATACGCATAATATATATATCGTCGATTTCCATTTAAAACGTATTTTATAAATCGTTTATAAATTCGTTTTAAAAATGATTCCAACTTTAATTTCAATTTTAAATCAAAATTGAATATTCCATTACATGACAATTTTATACAGTGCATATATATTTTATTCACATTGCATGTATATATTTTATTCACATCGCATATATATTATTCACATTGTATATATATATATATATATTATTCTCATCGCATATATATATATATATATATATATATTTTATTCACATCGCATATATATATATATATATTATTCACATCGCATAGATATATTTTATCCACATCGTATATATATTTTTTATTCACATCGCGTATATATATTTTATTCACATCGCATATATATATATATATATATATATATGTATATATATATATATATATATTATTCACATCACAATCACAATCACAACACAATATAGTCAATTAAATCGTCCATGGTCTGTGGACGAGGGAGGTGAGCTAACAGGCACCGTACAACATTTGTGATAATTAAAAACTAATAAAAATCAATACTAGCAGTTCATATATGTAGTTATAAATTAAATAACTATACAAGAATTATAGTAAGAAGTTCTCACTTTGATGGGTTTGTCGCAAGAAATCTCCAAACGATCGACTGATCGAATATGACATTTTCCTCCATCAAAAATTGAGACGAGCTCCAAATGTCTCCAAACTAGTTTTATTGCGAAGCTCTCGTCGATACGGTTCCAACAGATCCGGTTTCACTGAATTTTGAGTTTGTATGAAAAAGTTATGCTTTTTACAAGATTGTATGTATAAATAAATCATTAATAATTAATTAATCTATAACCTTCCTAATTACCACTCTAATCACTCTCTTTCTCTCCAAAAATGCACGTACACAGCTCCACTTTCATGGCCATTACCGAATCTTCCACCACTCTCCTTCATTTCTAAACGAAATTCCTAACCGTCTTCACTGTTATTCTTCTCTTCTTCTCCTCTACACTTCCATACCAATCTCGAACAACTCACCTCCATCATCAAAAACCCATCGCCTGCTCCATGCCGCGCGCCTCACTTCTGCTCCCAACACTTTTTGTCACCGTTTCGGCTCAAACTTCGCATACAACTCACAATTCCTACTGCGAATCCAAATATAATAACCAAATCGAACATCGTTGCTTATAATTTACAAAATCTCAAGCCCTAGGCTACCAAACTCGCACGCTGTATCGAACGCAGTGAACAAAAACATGCTGAACCCCACTGAAATGCATATCAAATTGAAGAACTTCTCATAAGGATCCTATACATATTTATTTCATGATTTCTAATGGAGTAATCGATTTGTTCTTGATTTTTGAAGAGGAGAATGTTTCACGTTTTGGGTCAAGCAAGGGGCTGCGGGATATTAGAAGATTAGATTAGGTTTAGGAAGTTTTGAGATGTTATATAGTAAGTGCAAATTATTTTTATATTGATTTTATATTTTTTTTTATACTCAAATATCACTCATTTTCATCATTCAAAAATCCGTATGGTCACCTACACGAGATTTTCAATGAAAATTGACATGCAGCGACTCTCTGACATTACGGATCCAATGAAACTGGTTTCGTCGAATTCCGGGTCCGTATGCACAAACAGCGAATTTTTAAAGTCAAAATATTTTATGTTTTTTACTTTAAAAATCACGCCCAGTCACACACTAATTCTAAAGATCTTGAACTTTGGAATCTAACCATTATTCGACGATACGAATCCAGAAAAAAACTAGAATCGAATTCTGAGGTTGTCTCAATAATGTTCCTTTGTAAATTGGTCATCAGTTTTACCCTGAACTGTTTTATCGTGCACGGCCACACAATGACTCCGTTCGACGCGCATTTTGGTACTCAACAATGATTTGTCATTATGTGTCCAGCAAAATTGGTCTCGTCGAATTCTGAGCTGCCTAGCAAAATTTCACCTTTTAAGGGCTATGCGATGATTTTAAAATTTGAATTTTTAAAATTTTCAAAAACAAGGCTTATAAATCAATTTAATAATTTTACTGAGTTTGTTTTATGTTAAATAAAATATAAGAACTAATTTTTACATTATTATCAAATTTTATTTAGCAAAAATAACTAATTTATATTCATGTATTCCTTAAAGTATCTTAAATCAAAAATTTTAATTGGTTCTGAAAATACGGGTTGTTACAGGTACTATCTTTCACATTTAGAAAACGTGTTTACATTGTGGACACTGTTTAGTTCTGGTGTGGAGGGGAGTATGCATTGCATTCTTTTTTATTTTCTTTATTTTTTCTTCTTTTCATTTTCATGCATTTAGATAGGACCATCATGCATATATGTCATAGTAACATTCCATAATTATTTTTGAAAATACGACTCATTTTAGATTGATACAACAAAATAAGTTAACAACTGTTAATAATATTTTTTCTCTTAACTAAAATTGAATAAGAAATATAATGAAAAGTTGAATTACAAGCGATAATAGTATAACCAGTACATAGGGAGATTCCTAGGTGATGGCCATGATGTTTATTCTAAACTGTAGTCTTTGTTTAATGAGTGAAGGACTTAAAAATACTTATATTGGCTTTTTGAATCTTTAAAACTAAGTTGTGTTAAGCTGAATTCGCGTAACTCTCTCTTGTTCTTATATTTTCAATAATAATAATAATAGTAATCCAAGGGTATCCAACATTGCTTGTAAATCTATTGTTGGTGTGCAAACCCGCCATGCTCTATCCGATATGTTGTTGACAAAGTCAGCGTTGGTATATCTTGGTCTCATTTTATGAGTTGGGCAGCTAAGTCTTACCGACCTGTTGTTGACAAAGTCAACGTCGGTCTGCACAATCCGCCAAGCTCTTTCCCAACTATCCGTCAGTCCACGAGGCAGTGCATGGGTGGTATACCTTGGTCTTTAAGCTAGGTGTATGTAATTAATAATAAATTTTAATTTACACAAAAATAGAGAATAAGCGATGATGCCCAAACACTTCTTGACCTTATTGATTTGACTAGCCATACACGAGAAAATAATAATACCACTCTACGAACTGTGACAAGCAAACTAAAAATTTATTTCATGGCTGCACTATGTTATCAACCGAACCAACTGGCCAAACTGGAATTTAACATTTGAAAACTTGAATTGTGTTAAAAATTTGTGACAAATTGAGGCATCTAAAATACAATCAACTGACTAGAAATTGTCAACTTAATTTGTTGTACCACTTTCCTGAAATAAGTCGTGTTTTCATTTTTTTTATTTTCATTTGCATATGTTTGTTTCATTCATGTAGTTGCATTAGAACCATAACATATTGCATTTGGATTTTGTGGGTAGTATCCGTTGAAAACCCTCATGAGACACCACTCGTCCTACTAGGGACACCTAAAGGTTCAACGGCGTGTTACATACGCTCAATGCAATCGCGTTTCCTATGAAAGTGTGACCTACCTAGTTTAGTTCTTCATTTTTTTTACTCGAGGATGAGTAAATGATAAGTGTGGGGGTATTTGATTAACACAGAAATGTGTTTATTTTGTGCTCTTATATCTTATCTTTTGTAAATAAATAAATATTACTTTGGGTATTTTTTCATGTGTTTTCACAGGTTCAATAATTGTCTCCTTTATTTCAATTAAAGGCCAATTGCAAAGAAAAGCTACTTTTCCATATCAACAAGTTTTCAATCACAAAGGAAGTTGTAGCTCACTGGTAAATGCATAGAAATTTGTACTAAGAGACTTGAGTTCGATTCCCGACAAGTCCTCTTTTTGCTGAAGAAAGGAACATTCACACTGCCTCTTTTGCTCTAAAGAATATGTGGACTAGTGTTATATTATCTATGTATAATAGGAATATCTCATTTTGAAGCTTTTGAAATGTCTAAAGTACCCTTTATATTTTTGTTACAAACAAAGGTTATTTTCGTCATCCTTTAGCATTCAAGAATTTACACAAACACATTGCACGTAACATCCTCATTTTCTATAGTGTGATCTATGTCCCGATTGGAAACCCACGTCTCCCAGACCACTAACTTTTATTAGTTACTGTTTTTTTCATCTTGCCTCAAACCGAAATACTCTACAATCTGAAAATTAGCGATGAGAAATACTGAGAAATTAAAAAATATTTCATGTCGGCAGGGAAAATTGAAGTTCCACCTCCTCTTTCTCAATAAGCTGCTTGCCAGATCTCAAAGTCGATAATGGCAATAAACCGAATTGAATACAAATTATACTCATCTTGCTTTGATTTCAACTTCTACTATTTTTCATACTAAATCGTTTCCTAACTCACATGTTCTAACAACCCGGCTTTTTGCCCGGTTTTCGGCGGTAATTAAACCAACTTAAACCGTTCATAAAGACGGATTGTGAGGGACAATTAAACATTTGCACAAAATAAAAAGAACTTTTCCATTATCATTAAAATAGTATTACATCAGAGTTACAAGAGGTACATCCGAGAACATTGGTTACACAGTGTAAAAGATACTAAACTCAGCGGAAGAATGCGAATGCTCCAAGACATAATAGCTCCAGCTAAAACCAGAAACCTGCTATAACTAAATACAAGGCTAAATTTGAGAACCAAACTACAAGGCTGCCCGTGTAAAAATTATGGGCACCCAGAGTTTAGGTGTGGGAACAATAAACCCCAGGTCAGTCATGGGACTGGTGTGAGAATTCAAAACAGTTGTTTTTAGGGTTTATTTTAAAGTTAGGTAATTCACCGGACCACGACGTTAATGCGGAACGGGTTTACTCCATGTGAATACCAATGCATAGAAATTTGCAATGATTTTTATGAAAAATGGAACTAACATAATGTCTCGCGGCATACACACAATGCAAACGCACACATGGTCGAGGTTTCTCCTTATGCAATCAAAAATTCTTGATACATGAAAATCCGCTTTCAATACTATAATATAGTGTGAAAAATCCTTTTGAAAGTAAATGTATCAATCTTAGCCAGCATAGGTACCATATAGTATACTGACGTATGGTATACAATCAAAATCGTACGGGCTCGTAGCGGAGATTGGGTTTCCAATAATGACCAGGCAAAGGAACTTCCTTCTGAACCGAATTTTGAACACCTCTAGAGGGATGTCTGAGGACCAACAGTGATGCTACTCATGCCAACACAAGGTCGGGTTACTCCTTAACTGGGTAACTTAGAGTATGCCTGAGTATGTCATCTCCCAGTCGTTACTGACGTTTCTAAGCGTGCGCCAACAACAACCACAAAACTAGATGCTTTTACCACATAGGTTAATACTTGGGCTCCATACCATAGTGCACCTTTTATCTAGAGGGGGACAACACCCCATAACCCTGCTGCATTTCTTCATGTTTTGGCCATTTACCGGAGTGTGAGGCTTGCCGAGGTCCCGATATACACAAAGCTATGCTTAAATAAGCCATGCTTTGATCATCCAAAGCTCACCACATAACTTAAGTATGCCACATTGTCTATTCACAATGCATCACTTATTTCTATCGATATATAACCTCTAAGCTCATACGTCTTAGAGAAGGGTGTTAAGCAAGAGAATAAATTCTCTGCCACCAAACATATATATATATATATATATTTATTTATTTATTTATTTAATAGAGATCAGTGTTACGTAGTCAATTACAATGTTAGACACACAATCCATAAATGTTCGTTCTGGGTCTGAATGAAATAACAATCTAAAATTCCTTCACATACATTTGGGCTCCTTGCCACTTAGCTTATATAAAATCCATCTGCAAATGGGAGCTACTCATTCGAGACATTCAGCAAGTCATCCTTACGATATGAAGGGTCCCGGTCTTCAGTACTGTCTTCAATTGCTCCACAACTTCGTATTATTACTTGTAAGGGTTTTCAGACATAAATCTGATCCAGGTCTTCCCAAATAATAAGCGTAATTTTTAAAACACAATTACGGAACACACAAGCTTTTAACCAGATCTCCTTCCATCTTAGATTTTGTTAAATTAAATTTCTTTAAACCCATTTTCAAATTATCTTTAACAAAATCCATGATTAACCCTTCTTCTTTGAAACACACCCCTTAAATCAAAGATAATCTAGCCCAAAGCCTTAATTAATTTTCCATTTGATAACTCGTTATCAAAAGCCAGTTTCCTTTGAAAATCCTTTAATCCATATTTCAACCATAGTTTCCAATTAAATCGATTTTCCAACATTCAATTCTTTAATCTTAACAAAAAGATTATCCTTGGTTCCCAATTTCTTATTTTTAATTTTCTCAAATCAAAGATTTGATTAAATCCCAATTTACGATATGAATTTCCACAACTCAAACTCATTAGGTTTCAAGAATGATATTGTTGAAGATATGATTCACGACAAAACCCAAATCGATCGATATTGAACATAAGTTACACAGAAATTGTATCTACTTATATTTGATATCAATTCTCATAATCAACGAATAATATAAGTGGAATAACAATATAATAATATCTTCCAAATTCTCTAAATAGTATGCGTTTACACCAAAGAATTTCATATCAAATATCCAAATATTATTTCTATCCAACTTATCCCAATCAAATTGGGAAACCAAATCTTACTGAAAAGATTTATCCAACTCTTTGACATTAGATCTGGACAGAAATACCATCAACTTATAATTCATATTAATCTTGATATCCAACTCACACTATAAATGTAATAATGGTGAACTACCTTTTAAATTACTCAAATAGTAAGAGTCATCAACTACCGAATAAATATCAAACATCCGAAGATTTATCTCCGACCATATCCAATTATTTAAAATTGGAAAACCATTTTAATATTAAATAAATCAATTTAAATTCCATCTAAAATATTTCCAATACTTTTAAACCTTTGAAAACATTCTACAAATCATTACTTATATTTCACAAGGTAGTTTACGGGTTAAAACTTCAAAATAGATTGTTTTCGAAGAAAGCGTTACAATAGCGTTTCAAAAGTGTTAAACAGCGTTACAAAATAGTTATCTTAACTATTCTGATCAAAATATTGTTTATCTTAGCCAAAACTTAAACTTTACAATTCAAAACACCTTTTCATAATTTATAATGATTTTAATTTTTTTCTCCATATTTTTAAAACATTTAAAAATAGCTGTTTATAGTTATGGTCAACAATTGTTCTTACATCGACCTTTTCCAAAACGGTTTCAAACATAACTTGAAAATTATAACTCGAATTTAATTTTTTCTTTCACTTATTTGAAAATCCTTGTTAATGGAAATTAAACATTTTTCATTTTATGGAAATCCAATTTAGATTGCAAAAGTTATAAGCGTTTAAAGTTTGCATCTAAAATACGTAAATTGCCGTTATGCGATAAGGCCTTTTTTGACCATAATAACCATTATTTTACGATACTTCAAAATATCTTAGAAAACCATTATATCGTTATATAACCCTTTTAAAATCATTTAGATTTACTTTCCAAATTATTTTGGATCTAAAATTCAACTTTTATTTTTTTTACTTAATAAATCCAATTCCAATTCATTTCTAAATTCAAATAACTTCAAATTAACCATCTCATTCTTCGGATCAGTTAGGGATAGCCAGGGAGAGCGGGAAACTATATTTTCCAAATCCAAGCCTAGACACTATCCTCTCTGTCATCCTAGATTGTTCCGGTATTTATTTATTCATTTAAAGGACTTTAGCATAAATTATTATCCTTCAACTTCAAAATTATTGCTTCTAATTACGAAGGAGATTTGTCGACCACCAATGTGATACCATAATTGTTGTGCTATAGTGTGTGCAAAACAACATCAACAACCATTTAAACATCCATAGTAACCATCATCAACATAATTAAATAAATCATAACTGTGCACAAGCGTTATAACACTAACGCTTAATAGTGTGTGTGGTCTAAACTATGCGCCCATCATCCATCACAAAAAACATAAAACATCATTAACCACTAATAATTCATCACTATATTTAAATTAGTATAACCACTTATTAAATACATAAATTATGGTTAAAGAGTTCTCATCTAATAGCTTTCCAAATCTTCACGGTAGGCGATCCTAGTTGAGCGAACCATCGGACAGTATTTCAGCGCACCGTCTACTTCACCAAAATATATTTTATATATATACTAATCTTTCTCTCTATATATATTAAACGATGAGGAGGAGGATGAAAAACTTTGGTAAGGTGGTAGTGGAAAAGAAGAAGACTTATGCCATGGAAACCATGGCCATAAGCTTTAAGAAGAAGATGAAAAGAAGAAAATGCAGTGGAATGGCTAAAAAATGGAGGAAAGACCTCCTTATATAGGAATGGAGGGATAAGTAGGTAATGACACATAAGGGGGCAACTGTAAAACATGCATGAAAGAAGGCATGCAAAAATACAAGTGTCCTTACACTACTACAAAAGTGGGCATATTCGACACTAATTTGTGTGCTTGCATGAATAGTATGGTGAAAGCTATGATTTCTTTAATCTTCTGCAACAACATTCATATATTGTTGCGTTAGATATGAATGTAGTGTCGCGGTTGGAATTCTTGTGCTATGATTGCAACACCACTTCAAAGTGTTGCTTTACATGAATACATGTCAGGTCAGCGATCCGCGTTACCAGTTTAAACAAATAAATAACGTAGATCTTTGATTAATCCAACGGTTCAAACGTATCCTTGCTTCCGTTATTTGAAAATTTGGCGTGATCTTTTCCCCATTCATGAAATACTTCCCCTCGAAACAAATTTCTCCCGTACTCCTCGTTCTGTCCATTTCTCTTTCTATGAAATACGTCCACGAAGACCTCCGATTGCTACTCTACCGCCGGTACAAACTATAAACCTCTGATTGCTCCTATTTTACAAACTTTACACCTCCAATTTGGATCATTTAGGACAAATACAGGTAGTTAGGGCTTCATCATTTCATTTTTATTTAGATGATTTCATCTCTAACTTATTTTCTTCTAACATTCAAAGTCTCTGGGTAGTTGGGGTATACCGATTGCCATAAATTAATGTTTTTCATACCCGAAGTGTTGTATTTATATGTTTGCATGTGTTGAAATTGTGCAAGTTCTGTATTTTTATGTTTTCCAAAACATTGAGGTTTGGTAAATAATGCTTATTTCGACAGGTGGAAACAAAATTTAGAGGACAAAAGAAATACAATTTAAATGTTTAAATGTCAATTTCTGTTTGTAGTTAAATAATGCATATTTCTCTTCCTACATCGTATGACTACGAAGATACCCTGGGCATGGGTGATCTACGAATGTCAAACCCATCATCACCAGAAAATCCTTTTGATTTTTATATAGAGATGCAAGAAAGGCACTACGATGATTTTCTTCAGCATGAACTAGAGAAAGAAGAACTTCGAAGACAATGGAGAGAAGAAGAACGACGTGAAGAAAGAGCAATGCGACGGCATAGTCGTGCTTCCTTGAGTTGTCAGCATCAAAACAATCAAGTGGTTAACGAATAACAAGCTTACTCACCAATCATAATGTGTGATTGAGGGTATGCCGTTATAAAAGATGTTATTTAGGTTGGATTCAACATTGGTCGTCGTTATTTTAGATGTCGTTTTTATATCGTAGAGTGTACCTTTTGGCAGTGGATTGACCAACAGTTTCCAAGTCGAGCCGCTGAGTACGTAAATGAATTACAACATCAACTTACACCGCTGCAAAATCGAGTTATTGGTTTTTGAACTGACATTAGTAGATTTAACGAGCAGCTTCAAGGGCTAAACATTAGAAGACAAAATTAAATTATTGCATTGTTCGTTGTATTAGGTACAACTATATCATCTTTGTATCACCTATATAGTCTTTGTATCTGTACTGTTGTGTTTTGGTGCAGTCATGTAATGTTATGAATTTGTGTTCAGTATCCCTAGTTGCTTGTTTTATGTATTCTCCTGATAACTCAGTTCCAAAAGTTAGTGATAATTCATATCAAGACAATCGTCTTTGTATCATCACACTGATTATGTATATTTGTAAATTATTAACTTATTTTGTTTTTATTTCTAATTTAGTCAAACCTTACAGGGTAGCCCTTGTTCGTGTCTTGAAACTATTAGTGGTATCAAATTTGGTCCTACTAGGCCGTGGTTAGATTGTGGCAATGGATAGTGAGTATTACATATGGATAGGACTTCCGAGATCGAGTGCAGAATATGTAAGAGGGGTAACAGCTTTTCTAAGAAATGCATTTCCCATTTATAAAGAAGGTGATGAGATGAAGTGCCCCTGCAAAAAATATACAAAACATAATTGGTATTGTGAAAATGTCATATACGATCATCTTATTTTTAATGGCCCTTCTCCATTACATACCGGGTGGATTTGTGAAGTTACACAGACAAAATTAATAGGTGTTGATGACCATATGGATTGTGCAACAAAGATGGATTTTGAGGATAATTTAGATGTGATGTTCAAATGTGCGGGTTAAAAATTTGGTCAAAATCCCAGGGACTTTGTAGTAGAACCAAATCCAAAGGCCAAGAAATTTTATCGACATGTTAAAGAAGGAAAAAACCGTTATATCCTGACTGCACTAAATTTTCTCGACTAACTTTCTTGATTAGGCTTTACCATTTAAAATGCTTATGGAATTAATGAGTCTGCGTTTGGGGAATTACTAAAGCTTATAAAAGAAGCCTTTCCTGATGCCCAGCTGCCTTTGTCTTCCTACGCTGCAAATAATGTCATTAAGGATTTAGGTCTTGTTACCATAAAATACATGCCTGCCCAAACTATTGCATGTTATATTGGGCAGAGAATAAAGATAAAGAGGCTTGTGACATTTGTTGTTTTTCGAGGTGGGCTGTAAAAGAAAAAGAAGACATCGTTGATAATAATGATCCCCCAAAGTGGATTCCCAAAGTGCCGGCAAATGTTATGAGGTACTTTCCTCTAAGACCAAGGTTACAAAGGATGTTTATGTGCAAAGAATTTCCAAATTTATGAGACGACGCCAAGTGGAACGAAAAGAAGATGGAAAACTAAGACATCCGGCTGATGGTGTGGCATGGAAGATGATGGATACTTGCTATCCTGATTTTTCATCATAAAATCGTAATGTTAGATTGGGTCTAGCATCTGATGGATTTAATCCACATCATTCAATGAATTCAGGTTATAGTACATGGCCAATTATGTTGGTAAACTACAATCTTTCGTCGTGGTTATGGGTGAAACAAGAGAATTTGATTCTTTCAACATTAATATCTGGTCCAGATTCTCCAAAGAACAGTATTGACGTATATATGCATCCTTTAACTGTGGAATTGAAAGCGTTATGGAATGTTGGCGTCGAAACATATGATTCCTTCACTGATGGGAATTTTAATTTACGTGCAATCGTCTTATGGACCATTAGTGATTTTCTGGGATATGCCATGTTGTCAGGTTGGAGCATGAAGGGGAAACTAGCGTGTCCAGTATGCCATTATGAAACTTCTTCAACTTATTTGAAGCATAGCAAAAAAATGTGTTATATGCACCATAAAAAGTTTCTTGATCCGACACATAAGTGGAGGCTGGATAAGAGGAGATTTAATGGCGAAACTGAAATGGGGAGCATTTCAAAAATATTATCAGGAACTGATATTGATGAGTTATTGCGGGGGTTCAAAAATCGGTTTGGGGATAAGACGAAGAAACTTGGTAAAAGTAACGTTCCTTTTAAAAAAAGGTCAATACTGTTTGACTTACCATATTGGTGTCATAATCACCTTCGACATAACTTGGATGCCATACACATAGAGAAGAATATATGTGACAAAATATTAGGTACTTTGCTTAATATAGGTCGCATGTCGAAGGATTACCTAAATGCTAGTTTGGATTTACAGGAATTGGGCATAAGGAAGGCCCTTCATCCTGTTGAATGTGTTGACGGAAAGCATGTTGAAATTAGAGCTGCAATATTTGATATGACAAATAAGGAAAAATAAATCTTTTGCTCTGTATTGAAGAACGCCAAACTGCCCTACGGTTGTGCCTTGAATGTTAATAGGTACGTGCACATGAAAAAGAGAACGGTTGTGGAATATAAGAGCCATGATGCTCATTTCATACTCCACTATTTGTTACAATTTCCCGTGAAGAAAGCGTCAAAATCCGAGGTTGCGTTATCAATGACCAGATTTAGTGCATTCCTTAGAGGACTATGGAGCAAGGTTATCGAAGTCAAGAGAATGCAAAAAGAAATTGTCGAGATAATTTGTCATTTTGAAATGATTTTTCCATAGGCTTTTTTCGATATAATGGTACACTTGCCTGTTCATTTATGCAGAGAAATCGAATACGGCGGGCCTGAACATATTAGATGCATGTATCCAATTGAGCGATATCTAGGAAAGTTGAAATCTTATGTGCGAAATAGAAACAGACCGGAAGGTTCGATTGTAGAAGGTTACTTGGCAGAAGAGTGTTTGACCTTCTGTTCAAGATTTTTAAGCGTTGATGGAGGAACAAAAAACACGTCGATTGATTTTGGAAGATGTCCAACAGATTTGGAATATCATATTAGAACAAAGAAGAATAAAGATGGGAAAATGTTCAATTTGAAAGATGCAGATTGGAAGGCAACGCATCGCTATATTCTGTTCAATTCCGGTAACAAAGAAATTGAGAGTTTGATCGAGTATGTTTTTAAGTTCCTATATCATTTTCCTTAACTATAGATTAACATCTGCATTTCATAGTTTTTTGACTTTAATTATTATTTAGGGTTCATCGAGCTTTTGTGGATGGTCTTGCAAATCCAAGAAGATACAGGAGGGAATGGGAACATTTCGAAGAGTTTTGGAATTGGCTTAAAGAAGAGGTTTTGAAAAAGGACAATATTTCAACAAATTTAGAGGTGTTTGCATTAGGTCCTAATTGAGTAGCTAGGAAGTTTACCGGTTATGTAGTAAATGGATATAGATTCCACACAAAATTTTGAGATTCTCGATACACCACACAAAATAGTGGTGTATTTTTGACTGCCAAAACCACCAACTTTGCAAGTTCGAAAGACCAAAACCCAATAGTGGGTGATATCAATTGCTATAGATCAATCGAAGAAATTTTTGAGCTTGATTATTGGGGAGCTTTCACAGTGGTCCTTTTTAAGTGTTGCTGGTACCAAGAGGAAAAAGATTCATATGGTCTTACTCGAGTAAATTTTAGCAAGTGCCATAAAACTGATCCTTATTTTCTGTCTTTGCAAGTGCAACAAATATTTTATGTGGAAGATGCAGATGAAAAGAACAGTCATTACGTTATCAAAAAATTGCCGAGAGATTGGTGTGATACTAAAAATCAGAATGCAATGGAAGAAGACATGAGCAATACACATTCACATAATATGGGCATAGGTGGTGAATTAAACCAGAAGTTGTTAATGGGGGTTGGATTAGGGATGATGTCCTCGTAATACAACTTGAAATAGAACCAGAAGCAGAAGTTCTTGATCCTGTTCCGTCTCGTTAGGACAAAAAATTCCTCTTTCTTATTGCTTTAATTTGGTCTAATTTATGATGTATTTGGCACTTTTTGTTTTAGCTGGAATTTATTATCTTTGATGTATGTATTTGGCACTCTTTTCTTATAATGCAATCTACACTGTTCACATGTTTTATGATTTAATGTCTTTCGCTACTGTCATCTAAATTAGTTATAGACCAAAATGTTATACTTGTGGGTTTTTATCCACTTTAACATGCATGTACTGTAACACCCCACGTCCATTAATGTCACTCACAAAGGGGATGCATTAACTTTCATGGAGTTTTATAAGTGTATAGAACAAAATATAACAAGACAGATACATATATTGGTACTTTAAAAATTTAAAACAACTTCATTGCAGCAGAAAAATAGTTTGATTACAACACCAAAACCAACAATAAAACCAAGTACACTTAATATCCATCTTGACAAATTATTTTCTGAGTACATAAAACAAAAAGCATAACCCCAACATAAATAGCCATAAAAAGAGATAAGATGAACTTTACTTTCAGAAATCCAAGCACTTCCAAAAGAGAGAAAAAGAGATCCAAATCAAGCTCCACTAGGCCCACCCTGAGAACCTAGGAGGGGAAATGGAAAGAAAAGGGGCGAAACAAACAAGGTCAGACATAAAGTCTGGCGAGTCCAGTAACTTTAACAATATAATTATTAAAGTAACAGGATAAGAACATAAACTAGAAAGTAAGAAATGACAGTACATAAGCATGCATGACAAGGTATGCAAGATGAATAAGATAAACGTTGACTGCGCTTCTAATCACTATAGGATAATTACTACACTGCACCAATGCTAAATACACCGCACCATTACTAGTCCTATACTGAAAGTTGATCCCTCTTACTAATCATAATGATGATGATGATAATGGTAGTTTCGTGTACCCATAGCTGCTGTCATAGGTGTCGCCTGCTCCTATCTCCACTAGTTGTACCCACTACCCTCCCCATGTGATCGGCTCCTTAACTCGTATGTATTTATTACTTGTGTCATTCGACCGCGCTTGTTTGTAGATACCTGTGCTGGTTCCACCATGGGGTGTATCAATCCCTATGATGGCAACCCGACACAATTCAAGATGCACAGTGTATAACTACTGATGCCCAGTGCCTGATTTTTCCACTCCGTAGCACGTGTATGCCCTTACTCCGTCGGAACCTACACTAATGCACCACCCGCCGCTATTTTGACCGCTTATAATCAGCCCAATCATCGTGCCCCACTCTACCTAGTTCAGGGTACCATGATACATCTATGTGGGTTAGTGCTGAAATGGGTCCCCGTTACTAGGGTTTCCTAACCAACATGTTATAACGGTTAAGTGTTCTCAATTTAACCTAACCCCACCCATTTATTTAATTAACATGTTGTATTGGCTAAGTGTCGCCTATTCATATGTTACTTAACCTTACCATTCTTAGCATGTCTATTCATTGGCATTAATTTATTTATTAATGCACCAACCTCTCAGATTAGAACTGTTGTTTGCGATTGCTGGATGTGCCGGGCGGTTTCGGGCAGACTTCTACCACAAACTCATTCTAACCTCGTGTTTTGGGCTTGATGCGCTAACCTCTCTCATTAGACCTGTTGTTGCGGTTGCTGGATGTGCCGGGTGGTTCAGGGAAGTCTTACACCACAACTCTATCTAACCTCGGGTTAGGCATGTTCATCTTTTAATCAATTTACATATTTACCATTCATGTCCAAGTTTATATGTCAATTATCCACAAGTGTATTCAATTCAAGTTATGTTTATAATTATCATCTAAATTATGTCCATAATTTCCATGTATATAAACTATAACAATTTATGTCTTAAGTTAATTACATGGTGACTAACCATTTTATGCCAATTACATAATATCCAATATTAATGTTTCCCCAAACTATTCTCCAACATCCCCACGTTGTTCGTACGTATAATTTACATAATACGTTAGGCTCACTGTTAGCATAACTCATAAGAAAAAGGAAAGGAAAGAGACATATGACATCCAAACTGGGATAAAACAATATAGATCTAATTAAGCATGTGTAACATAAACTTGGCATAGAACAACATAATTCTAATTAGAAATATAAACGTGAACAAGCATATAAGATAGGTCCAATTAACATATGCAATGTGAACTGACATAGATCTAAACTTATGAACTGGCATAGATCTAAACATATAAGCATAAACTTGCATAGATGAACAAAACTTGCATATGAACTTGCACAGATGAACATAACTTGCATGTAAACTTGCATAACTTGCATAGATCAAAACATAACTTGCATATAAACTTGCATAGATCAAAACATAACTTGCATAACTTGCATAGATCAAAACATAACTTGCATAGATCAAAACATAACTTGCATATAAACTTGCATAGATCAAAACATAAATTGCATATAAACTTGCATAGATCAAAACAAAATTTGCATATAAACTTGCATAGATCAAAACATAATTTGCATAGAATGAATCTAATCAAGCATATGTAATTAGACATAGGAATTAACATCATAAAATGTATCCAATTACATATGATAACAAAACCGGCATATATTAATAGAATAGATGATAACAGAACTGGCTAATAGCATATGATTCAACAGGCATATTCATACAGTCCAGACCACAACTTATCATAATTATTTTAATTAATTATCTTGTGAAAGTGACTGTACTCACAGTGATTGAAGAAAGAATAGATTCGTTCGTTGTTGTTCTAGAATCCCTTTTCACAATTCCTAAGCTTTAATTTGTTGGAGAAGAGACTAGCTTAGTTTAGGATGCAGCAGCATGGCGGCTTATGAATGAATTTAGTTTTGATTAGGGTTTAGGTTTATGTGTGCTTATATACAAGTATTTGATTAATCAGGTCCTTTAGATTAGTCTAGGATTCATCTTAACCCTTCAAACCAAAAAGGCACGTCATCAGGCCAATCAGAACAAGCCACATAAGCCCTAAAACCATCAAAAACGTCACTAACCAACAAAAATGCGCCATGTGTGCAACATGATGCGCAGCAGCAGGGGTGTTGA
Organism: Allium sativum; assembly: GCA_030737875.1. NCBI lineage: Eukaryota > Viridiplantae > Streptophyta > Magnoliopsida > Asparagales > Amaryllidaceae > Allium > Allium sativum. The sequence goes on from CM060912.1 coordinate 161,207,494, forward strand.
CACCCACATGTCATATATATATATATATATATATATATATATATATATATATATATATATATATATATTTATTTTTCTTTTTAATTATCTTTTCAATTAACCCTTTTCACACTAAACTGCTTATTGAACTACGTTCACACTAAGCCACTTTTTAGTCATTCCCCTAAAGCAAAAATATGATGCTAGTGGGGATCGAACTATGTACCTCTTGTGTACAAATCACATATACTAACCAAATGAGCTACTAAGTATTTTGCTAACAAGACTTGGGACAATGCTACCCATTATTCTTTTCTCATTCCTCTTTTTCATGTTTTGCTGCAATATTTAATTTAAAGATATCTTCTTCATTTTAAATCAGTTTTCTACAAACTATAGGTCTAAATTGATCAGAAAATCTCCACGAACGCAATGACAATAATTTCATGACCAAATTTTGGAGGCTCTTCAAATTCTCCTTTTTATTTCTTTTTAAATGTTCGCATGCATTTCTTCGCATTTCATGTATTGCATGTAATTTCTTTTATTAATCTTTTTCTTCATTTCACTACATTAACTTATTACATGCAATTTTATTGTCATTATTTAATTTCTCTCTAAAATATATCTATGCATACAATATATATACATATTTCCACATTTTTAATTTCATTAAAAATGCGGAGTGTTACATTCTCCCCTCCTTAAAGGATTTTGTCCCCGAAATTTTCAAGATAAGAAGAATGTATCCTACCATTCATCATCCATCTATTCATCCATCATCCACAAGCATCCATTGTCCTTAAAAGACTTCTAATGCTATATGAACATATGCAAAAGTGTGTGTATATGTCCCTTATCTAATGCAAAGATCAGGCGGTCTGCTAATTCAATTGACCTCCTTAATGCAAATCATGACAGTGTCATGCGTCCATTATGTGTGCAGAAGAATCCTAATGATACATATTATTTCTACATGCGTGCACAATCATTCATCTAAATGCAGCATCCATATGATAACACAATCAATATATACCCATTTATTTAAGTATGCACACTTATCAATATGCAATATGAAAGTGATTGAGCTGATATAGTGCCTAATGTGTGTGTAAATGCATACACGAGCAACCACTAGCAAACACTTGCATCCGCTTGCATCCACCAAACATAACATGTCCCAAACACATGTTTACAACCATAGGATTTTCCTATATAAAGATCGAAAAATGCTATTGATAAGATGTACTCAAATGATAGAAACAAGTACGAATAAAAAGCTTTGGAAAAAGAAGTTAAGAACATAGTCCTAAAGGAAAGGGAATGAAGCGTGATCTTTATTTTCAGTCTCCCAAGTCGCATTCTCGCTGTCTTCTCTACTTTTACTTACTTCCGCAAGTTTGGCCCCACTTTCTCAAACTCTATACATTTTATTGCCACTTGGATGAATAGTCATCTTAGATTGATGGGCTTCCTCAAGGACTGTCTTTAATAGGTTTTCCATCCTGATATGATTCACCTATCAAACCTCTTTCAAGTAGCTCCCCCACTTTCCTATCAAGTTCCCCCTTCTCTCTCGGAGCCATGTGGCGCACTGTAATGCAACTGGGTTTTGCATTATCTGTTAAGTATATATGGAGGTCTATCTCGTGCCTCGGGGGTAAACCCAGAACTTCATCAAAGACGTCTCAATACTCATGGATTACCCAAACAAATTCCAAATCATCGATGGATGCGTCGAGAGATTCTAGGTAGCTAAGCATCACCGGACCTCTAGAGTCACAAGAAATATCAAGGGTTCTTCCACAACGAGTCAACAATCCAACTACCCTCCTTTCACAGTCTAGGATGGCACCATACCTGGCTAGCCAATCCATGCCTAGAATCAAGTCGTAGCCCATGAAACCAAGAATGTGGGCGTTGCATTCAAACCCAACGCCCAAGATAGACACTCTCAAATCCCGACAAACCATGGATAAATGAGCTGAACCACTAATAGGATTTGAGACTACAATGGGATCGATAACTAAACTAGTATTTAGGTGTAGTGTTTCAAGTAACGAAGCAGATGTAAATGAATGCGAAGCGCAGGAATCGAAAAGAGTCTTAGGAAAAAGAAATCAAATCTTCAACCGAAACTTCCTATCTCTTTCCGATATACTGACCACGAGAACACAACCTGCCCTCCTGAAGATCCTGCCCTCTGTCCTTACCCTTGCCTCCTCGGGTAATCCTAAATCATATGTCCTGCCTCACCGCAATGGTAACAGCCAGTCTTCTTCTTCTTTCTACAGTCTTTCTTTAAGTGGTCAGGTATTCCACAATTGTGGCACTTCCTTTTCTTTTGGTCATTGTTATCCTTACCGCCTTTCTTTTGTTATGGGGTTAATTATTCTTTCCACTTTCTCCTTTGCCTTCTTCGTGGATTAAAGCCATATCAACAAATTCCCCATCCTTGGGTTGTGCTCCTTAGCCTAAACTCCCTCATCGACCAAGCAGCTAGCTGAACCTTCCTTCCATCGTCTATCTCAAAGATACCAAACGGGTCCTCCACTTCCTTGAGCCAATTCTAGCTTCGACAAACGCCTCAGTCCTATGAAACGGCTTTCCTCCCATCGCACGAAAGTCTTTACAAATCTTGGAAAAAGCATCTACATGCGGGGAAAGAGAATCAAGAAGGAAAAAGGAAGAGATTCAAAACAAAGATTCGAAAGAAAGATATATGGCTTTTGGGGATTATGTTTTTCATAATAAACCTTTCCCTTGAAAACTCCTTCTTTAAAACATGTTTTAGAAAATGTTTCTATATAAAAAAATGCTTTTGAAAACGGTTTTCAAAATCTTTTATCTGTTCTGGTAACTTACATCTCTGATACCACGTGTAACACCCCACGTCCATTAATTTCACTCACAAAGGGAATGCATTAACTTTCATGGAGTATTATAAGTGTATAGAACAGAATATAACAAGACAGATACATATATTGGCACTTTAAAAATTTAAAACAACTTCATTGAAGTGGAAAAATAGTTTGATTACAACACCAAAACCAACAATAAAACCAAGTACACTTAATATCCATCTTGACAAATTATTTTCTGAGTACATAAAACAAAAAGCATAACCCCAACATAAATAGCCACAAAAAGAGATAAGTTGAACTTTACTTTCAGCAATCCAAGCACTTCCAAAAGAGAGAGAAAGAGATCCAAATCAAGCTCCACTTGGCCCACCCTGAGAACCTGAGGGGAGGGGGAACGGAAAGAAAAGGGGTGAAACAAACGAGGCCAGACATAAAGTCTGGCGAGTCCAGTAACTTTAACAATATAATTATTAAAGTAACAGAATAAGAACATAAACTGGAAAGTAAGAAATGACTGTAACATAATCATGCATGACAAGATAAGCAAGATGATTAAGATAAACATTGATTGCGCTTCTAATCACTATAGGATAATTACTACACTGCACCAATACTAAATACACTGCACCATTACTAGTCCCATACTGAAAGTTGATCCCTCTTACTAATCATAATGATAATAATAATGGTAGTTTCGTGTACCCCTAGTTGCTATCATATGTGCCGCTTTCTCCTATCTCCACTAGTTGTACCCACTACCCTCCCCATGCGATCGGCTCCCTAACTCGTATGTATTTATTACTTATGTCATTCAGCCCCGCTTGTTTGTAGATACCTGTGCTTGTTCCACCATGAGGTGTATCAATCCCTATGATGGCAACCCGACACAATTCAAGATGCACAGTGTATAACTACTGATGCCCAATGCCTGATTTTTTCACTCTGGAGCACGTGCACGCCCGTACTTCGTCGAAACCTACACTGACGCATCACCCGCCGCTATTTTGACCGCATATAATCAGCCCAGTAATCGTGCCCCGCCTTGCCTAGTTCAGGTTACCATAATACATCTATGTGAGTTACTACTGAAATGGGTCCCCATTACTAGGGTTTTCTAACCAACATATTATAATGGTTAAGTGTTCTCAATTTAACCTAACCCCACCCATTTGTTTAATTAACATGTTGTATGGGTTAAGTGTCACCTAATCATATGTTACTTCACCTTACCATTCTTAGCATGTCTGTTCATCGGCATTAATTGATTTATTAATGCACCAACCTCTCACATTAGAACTGTTGTTTGCGATTTCTGGATGTGTCGGGCGGTTCTGGGCAGACTTCTACCGAAAACTCATTCTAACCTCGGGTTTTGGGCTTGATGCGCTAACCTCTCACATTAGACCTGTTGTTGCGGTTGTTGGATGTGTCGAGTGGTTCCGGGCAGTCTTACACCGCAACACAATCTAACCTCAGGTTAGGCATGTTCATCTTTTAATCAATTTACATATTTACCATTCATGTCCAAGTTTATATGTCAATTATCCACAAGTGTAGTCAATTCAAGTTATGTTCATAATTATCATCTAAATTATGTTCATAATTTCCATTTATATAAACTATACCAATTTATGTCTCAAGTTAATTACATGGTTACTAACCATTTTATGCCAATTACATAATATCCAATATTAATGTTTTCCCAACCTATTCCCCAACATCCCCACATTGTTCGTACGTATAATTCACATAATACGTTAGGCTCGCTGTTAACCTAACTCATAAAAGAAAAAGGAAAGCAAAGAGACATATTGCATTCAAACTGGCATAAAAACATATAGATCTAATTAAGCATGTGTAACATAAACTTGGCATAGAACAACATAATTCTAATTAAACATATAAATGAGAACTAGCATATAAGATAGGTCCAATTAACATATGCAATGTGAACTGACATAATTCTAAACATATGAACTGGCATAGATGTAAACGTATAAGCATAAACTTGCATAGATGAACATAACTTGCATATGAACTTGCATAGATGAACATAACTTGCATACGAACTTGCATAGATGAACATAACTTGCATGTAAGCTTGCATAACTTGCATAGATCAAAACATAACTTGCATATAAACTTGCATAGATCAAAACATAACTTGCATATAAACTTGCATAACTTGCATAGATCAAAACATAACTTGCATATAAACTTGCATAGATTAAAACATAACTTGCATAGATCAAAACATAACTTGCATATAAACTTGCATAGATCAAAACATAATTTGCATAGAATGAATCTAATCAAGCATATGTAATTAGACATAGGAATTAACATCATAAAATGAATCCAATTACATATGATAACAAAACCGGCATATATTAATAGAATAGATGATAACAGAACTGGCTAATACAATATGATAGACGATGGAGAAGAGACTAGCTTAGTTTAGGATGCAGCAGCATGGCGGCTTATGACTGAATTTAGTTTTGATTAGGGTTTAGGTTTATGTGTGCTTATATAGAAGTATTTGATTAATCAGATCCTTTAGATTAGTCTAGGACTCATCTACGCCCTTCAAACCAAAAAGACACATCATCAGGCCAATCAGAATAAGCCACATAAGCCCTAAAACCATCAAAAACGTCACTAACCAACAAAAATGCGCCATGTGTGCAACATGACGTGCAGCAGCAGGGGTGTTGACACCCACATGTCATATATATATATATATATATATATATATATATATATATATATATTTCTGCCTAATTATCTTTCCAATTAACCCTTTTCACACTAAACCGCATTTTGAACTGCGTTCACACTAAGCCACATTTTAGTCATTCCCCTAAAACAAAAATAAGACGCTGGTGGAGATTGAACTTTGTACCTCTTGTGTACAAGTCACATGTACTAACCAAATGAGCTACTAAGTCATTTTCTAACAAGACTTAGGACAATGCTACCCATTATTCTTTTCCCATTCCTCTTTTTCATGTTTTGCTGCAATATTTAATATAAAGATATCTTCTTCATTTCAAATCGTTATTCTACAAACTATAGGTCTAAATTGATCAGAAAATCGCCATGAACGCAATGAAACTAATTTCATGACCAAATTTTGGAGGCTCTTCAAATTCTCCTTTTTGTCTCCTTTTATATGTTCGCATGCATTTCTTCGCATTTCATGTATTGCATGTAATTTCTTTTATTAATCTTTTTCTTCATTTCACTACATTAACTTATTACATGCAATTTTATTGTCATTATTTAATTTCTCTCTAAAATATATCTATGCATACAATATATACATATTTCCACATTTTTAATTTCATTAAAAATGCGGGGTGTTACATGTACCTTGTTCTAATGTATTCATTTTGTACAGGGTGGATGAACTTATTAATATCCGACTGCAACATGGCGGATAGTTTCAAAGGACATGTTACATCCGTCGAGAATCCTTCACAGTAACAAAATATGATATAGACCGTTTTTCTTACAGTGTACTTATGGACTTTATTAAAGATGCTCTCCATTACACAAAATAGGAGGAGTCTAGATCATTAGCAAAGGAACGAGGGGTGGCTGACAGCTAGTATTGAATGACAAGGACGTAACCAAGTACGTACAGGGCTGCAAAACGCAAGGAGAAGTGGTTTTTTACATCGACAACACCATTGACAAAGACAGTGAGCCGTTGGTTCAACTGCAGCCATATGTAATCATACGGCCAAGGAAAAATATAATTCAAGGTATATATGTATATGTAATATAGACCCATTCTTATATATATATATCTGTGTGTAAAGAACTATGATGGAGGCCATCATTATAATTTTTATTGTTCCAGGTTCTGCTAAGAAACAGGCTGAAAAGTACAAGTATACTACTGCATATAGACTTCAACAACAACACAAAATAAGGGAAAACAACCCAACTAAAGTGGGTTAGAAGAAACTATCATCGGAGCCTGATATGAATAATGATAAAGAAGATGTTACTGTGACGGACAAAGGAACTAGGAGGAAATTAAATGTAAAAAAATGAAACAGATAATGATGATGATAATCAAGAGAATGAAGCTGATGTTCAGGTATTTTTCAGTTTTCATTTCAGTTTTATTAATCCAGATGAAATCTTGTATATCAAACTACTTTTTATTAAAATTCTTGTGCATGCACTCTGTCAAAATAGTAAGAACTGTTTATACATCCACTCTGTTTAGTTAACTAGCTTAAATTTATCATCAAAGGTGAGTAACAATGCTAATCTGCTTGCAGTTCTCACAACAATAAGTTTTGACGAAGCATGAACAAGAGTGAATCGTGCAAATGCAAGAAAACGATGCATTTAGTAGATCACATAGGGTGCCTTCATTGGTTAGTTGTATGCAACAGGCTGCCGCATGAACTAAGAAAGATAAAGGTAAAGATGTTGCTGGATGTGATAATTACATCCCAGAAAATGCTGGTGAAGACGTCACAGATGATTCATTGGATTCGAAGGTATAAAGAAGTTATTTGTTTATTACTTATTGTCTTTACCTTTAGGAACGTAAAAATTCTTGAACTTCGACTTAATTGTAGAGAATCAAAATTGTTAAATCCAAGGATACTTTAATTGGACCGAGAACTTGTTCGCGAACCAATTCAGCCATTGAAATTGAGAAGGAAGCGATGACCTGCACCCCCTCCAAAGAAAGCTGGCTCCAACGAGGATTTGATCATGACACACAGTCTCTTCCAAAGAAACTCAGTAACTAGGAGAAATTCACAGAAACATTAAAGAAATTGGCGAAACCTACACCGTCTTTTTCAGGAGCTTTAAAACCTACAACGTCTCGTCCATCTGTTTTAAAACCTACATGTAGCAAATGTTGTATATAACGCAGTTGTATACACAATTATATGATTTTTTGTTTGATGATAACAACCAAATATATTTTTATTATAAATGTGTTTGGTACTGTACTGTTATATATATACATCACAGCAATGAATATAATATTTATATTTAAATAAAATACGACTGTACAGAAATTCAAATATTAACACAGTATTTCATTTAAATAGAATATTTTATTTCAATATTCAAACAGTACAACTATTTGTAACTTCACTATTTATACATTCACAGAATATTTGTACTTGTATAAACAGAATAAAATAGACAAGTTCGTTTGACAACAATAAAATGATATTTTATTTCAATCAAACTTGTTTATTACAGACATCAGTACATTTCATATATACACAGCTCCTCACTGCAACACTCATACATTCATTCAGTTTACATTTCATATATATCCATTTTCACTTGTATATACAGACTCATACATTCATTTACACCACACACACACTGTCTTCTTATCTTCAGCTTGTCAGTCCTGTCATCACAGTCAGTCTAGTCATCCCAGCTTACCTGTCACACATGAAACACACACACACAGTACACTGCAATAGAAATAAAACAGAATACATGAAAATTTAAATTTTATTTTAAAATTCTATTTGCCTCAGTTTTCTGGTGTGTTTCTCATCATTTTTCATGACTTGATCTGAATTATAAAACCATCAATCTGTGTCTAGACAGCTTGTGATATTCACAGTGATACACTGTAAATACCACAAGGCAGACAACATATATATTTCAATGCAGGGACAGGGACAACTCGTCTGATGGCTGCATATACACACGTGTATATATATACACGTGTGCACTGCCTCGCCAATTCAGCGTGCAACTGAGGAGTAGCTACGTGGACCTTCTCAACTCAGTGCATATTTGAAAAGCAACAAAGTCAACACAAACAATCATGATCAAAACCTCAAAGAAAGCAATCAATTTCAAAATGGTCAAAACATATCAAAATTGTCGAGCCAGTAACAACACAGAAATCACAAGTTTTGGGTTCAAGCATGAAGCAAAAAAAGTGGAAAGACAAACTCATGCAAATGCAATGTTTCAGAATGGAGCAGCATGCAACAGCCCAAACAATACAGCAAGCATGGAGCCATGATCAAGTGTACAACAAGCCTCAATATATCAGCCCACACAAGTTCAAGGATAGATCCAGCAAGGTAAATCAATTGTTCAATGCAACTCAGCAAGTAGTGGTCGAGATATAGCTCATGATGGAGCTACAGCAAATAAAATAGCATGGTGTACATGTAAACAGTGCAGCAGGTTCAAACTTGGTGCTACGGCATGACAAGATGATTGAGCACAAAGTGGCCAGAGCATGTGGTCAAGATGATGCACACACATGACACATCAAAGTACATCAAGCCAGAAAAACATGGTCAAACCAAACAAGTATGACAATGGACAAAATTCATGTACAGCAAGCAGGTTCAAGACAACACATTGGTGCAGCTACAAGCTAATGTGGACATGCAGCATATAGCAAGTCTAAGCAGTAACAAAAGTGCACGGTTTCAAGTATCAAAGTGTAAACAGAGTTGATCATGCATACAAGAAGATTCTCAGTGACATATAAATGACAGAAACTTCAATATCAAACCAGATGATCAAAACTGAAAACAGAGTCATAGGTGGTGCTCACAGTGTGTTATGGATACATGTCTAAAAAACAATTGAATCAAATGAATGTTCAGTTTGATACAACCACAATTGAATCAACACAGTATACATGAAGTCATGCACATGAATAAACAGCTCGACCAAATGATATCACAAGATAAGGCAAGAGTTTATGTTTCCAGAAATGAATGAATGAAATTCAATTTCAATTATTTCCTGCTTTGGCTCAATCAGAAAGTCATTCAAGGCAAATTTTTTTTCCAAAGGATGCAATCAAATATTATGTTTCCAGATTTATACATTGAAGGCCAAGAAAAAGATTAGAGGCATCATCTCATCTTTCAGAATTGTCACATTCAAAGTCGAGGCTTTTTAAATTTCAAAATGGGAAAATATGTTTTGAAGACCATAATCAGATATCCAGATTCATTCAAAGAAACAGCAACATATCAGTGCAGATTTGGATGCATATTTAGGAGGTTTAATTCCAGAAATTGAAGTTATCATGTTTTTGGCAAAAAATAACAAATGGAAACAAATAAATTGCTTTCAATCTGGCATTTATAGAGCAAAAAGAGATTTTGTTTTTATTTCCAGAAATGAAGCACTCAGTTTTGGCAACTTCCTAAAGGGGACAGCAATCAAATATTTTTGTTTCCAGTTTCAGGAAACATTGCAATCGAATTACAAGTGGCCAAAAATTCAATCACGCATTTTTTTCATTTGAGAAAAATCAGAGGAAAATCAAGGGATAGCAAAAAGAGACGCTTCAGCAATCAGAGTATATTTCAAAGTCGGGAAGCAACAATTAAAATTGAAGACAGACAAATGGGGAAACCCTAATCAGATCGAGCCATTCTTTGGTGAAATCAGAGCTCAGTTTAAGGATTTCAAATCCTATTTCTAAACACCAACTCATCACGGGCAAAAATCATCGAAATCAACAAACATCTCGCAAATTTTTCAACACAATAATTTTCAGAAAAACTCACTTTGATTTCGGTCGAGAGTAAGAGATAAAATCCCAAATCGAGACATCTGAGAGAAACAGCGAATCGGAGCTTCAGAGAAGCAATTTCATCAAGCCGTCGATTTGATTTGGGACGAAGCAGGAGAAAACCCTAGCCATTTTTTTTGAGCCGCCGCCATTTTTGAGTTTCAGAACAAAAAGGAGATCGGGCAAAAGCAAAGCAAAGGGGCCGGCCAATTCCTAGTTTGACTAGGCCATGTTTTAAAAGGGGGATGACCCCTTATCCTTTTTAACTACATCTCCTTGGGTTTTTATTTATTTACTTTGTATTTTGTTTATTTTGTATTGTTTTTAAATTGTTTTGTAAACTGTCCAGGAGTTCTAGAGTCTGTAATCTCTAGGGGGAATCAGTCAGGGTATTGATTGTCAGTTAACAGAGTCTGTAAAATCTGGGTTACTGGTTACGGGGTTGTAATCAGGGAAAATCTGTTCAAGGGGATTAGAACAGTCTAGAGTTTTGAGCTTAGGGTTAGAATAGGAGCAGGGGTTTGCGAGTGTACATGGTCTTGTATGCGGGAACTATTCTATCACCTAGTAGAAACCTTAGAAATGCAGCAGTAGGCAGGGTTTTGCCGAAGCTGGGTAAATCTGTGTGTGATTTATTTTCTGCATTTCAGTTTCTGCTATTTTCTGTGATCAGTTTATTATTATATATCTCGTTAAGTTTTTTATTTCAGTTAAAAACTGTGAAAAACCCTATTCACCCCCCCCCCCCTCTAGGGTTATTCTAGATCCAACAAGTGGTATCAGAGCCTGGTAATTTCATTAACTCTAGAGTCATGGGTAAACCTTGCTGTCAGTCCACAGAGAGTCAGTCCAGTTCATTTCCAACTATTTTCACTGGAACAGATTTTTTAAATTGGAAATCCGAAATGGAATTTTATTTAAAATCTGTTGATATTAAATGTTGGGATGTTGTTATCAATGGGTTTGACATGGTAGATAAAGCTTCTAATTCTCGTGCTACACATATTCTGTATTCTCACCTTGATGATAATCAATACAGTCTGATTTCTCATTGTTTAACTGCGCAGGAAATTTGGACAGCTCTAACTACAAGATATGGAAACGACAGCAACTTCTCAAAACCCTCAACTGTCAACTCAGATTCAGATCTTTGTTCAACAGATGAATCAGCTGATGAAGACTCAACAGATGATGGGATAAGAAATTTTTCATATGAAGATCTGGTTTATTTTTGTGTTGATTTAACCAAATCTGTTGACAAACTCCAATCGAAAAATAAATCTCTGAAATCTATAAATTCTGAGTTGACCAACAAGATGAATTGTTTGGAATCAAAATTGTCAAATGTCGTGAAATTTGAAAATTCTAATTGTGAAAATTGTTTGAAATTAAAAACTGATCTCGTTCATTTCAATAATAATATTCGAAGGCTTGAAGAAGAAATTTTAATTTTAAAAGATAACGAGATTAAGCTGAAAGATACAAACAATTGTTTACAAAAGGAATTTATAAATTTCAAGGCTATCAAAAATTCCAAACATGAAAACGCTGAAAATGATAGTTTGTTGAATACATATCTGATTTTGAAAGAGCTTGAAATCGAAATTGAAAATTGGAAGAAACTTGAATCTGAAAGTCGAAAATATTTTGATTCTGAAATGGCTAAGTCCCAAACCAAAATCAAATTGCTTAATGATGAAAATTTGGTTTTGAAATCTGAGTTTGAAAGATATAAGATCACTAGAAGTCGTTGTTCAGATTTAATAAAAGAAAACGATGATCTTAAAACTGAAATTCAACAACTTGAAACAATTTTATCTAAATTTTCAAACGGTGAAAAATCTTTGGATATGTTGTTGAAAAACCAACTTTCGGTTGGAAATAAACGTGGTCTTGGTTTTGGGAAGAATAATGTTTTTGGAAAACAAAATTCAAATGATTTGAAAAATCCCTCAAATTGCTTTGGAAAGAACTACGTTGAAAATTTGAACTCTGAAAATTTCAAAGGTTTTTTGAATCGAAATTGTGATGAGAAATCGTTTTATAATAAACCATTTAAACAATCTTGGATCCCAAATAAAAATAAAACGACTTTGACTAAATTCAAGCAGATTTGGGTTCCAAAGGGTACAAAGGTTAATTCTGATGGTTTGTTATACAAACAGGTTTGGGTACCAAAAGTGGTAAACGTATTTCAGAGTGGTTTTACAAATTTTGTTAGACCACTTAATTCTCTCAACTGCTAGGTACCAGTGAAGGCTGAGGAACTGCTGTGCTGAAAAGAAATTTGAAATCAAGATTGTCTATAATTCTGTGTCATTTACAGTTCCTTAGGCCAACATTTGTTGAGTTAGAGATTCTGCTTTACATTGGATTCTGGTATGATCTCTAAACTCACCTTTGTATATTCTCTATTGTCTGTTTTTATTCCTTCCTCTATCTCCTTCTGTTTTTTGTTTTTGATTTGACACTGCCATATTCTTCTTTGTCTGTACTTCTTAAACTTCCAGTTGCAGAATTCATGATCTTTCTTGAAATATGCTTTATTTGTATAAAATCATCGTGTGTTAATCATTTCCATATCCTAAATGTAATCTTGTAAATATCTGAAATTGTTTTTGTGATTTTTTTATTTCTGAATTCATAACAGTGTTGATGTATTCTTATCATATCTTGAACACTGTTAATTTGAATTCTAAATTTTTTGAAGATCTGAATATTTAATGAAATGTCACACACCTTTGTTGTTCTGAGTTTATTCTAATTCATTTTAGAAAAGCTCAAAATATTATACTCATTACAACACTCTGTTATTTATCAGTTGTGATAATTTCATTGATCTTCAGATTGGCTTGTATCAGTGATACATCTTGGAATTCATCTTTATTCATGATCATTATATTGAAATATGTTTGTTTGAAATCATCTGAAATTCTAGATATTTTGAATATCACACATCTCTTTTTGAAATTGTCAATCTCGTGTGACTGATTCATTATATCCCAAAACTTTACATTGATTCATGTGATTTCAAATAAATTACCCCGATCATGAATATTTTCAAATTTGATGTAAATAACCTGAAATTTCTCTTGGGCTTGTCGGAAATAGTTTTGAGAAATTCTTGAAAATGTTCTTTTTGAAAATGGTCTTTGAAAATCATTGTTATTTCATAATTATTTGATTTGAATATATGTTTGTTTAAAATCATTTGAAATTATTGATTTATTGGATCTCACACATATCTTGAATCTGAAATATAACCTGGTGTGATTGATTCATTAAATCCTAATACTTTCACATTTCTTCAAATGATTTAAAATAGAGTATATTTGCAAATCTTGGATCATGAACCACCTTATGTGACCAACATCTTGACAAGTCTGTTGTGATACTGATTTCTATGTGCTGATACTGTTTTTGAAAAATGTTTGTTTTGGAATCATGCTGCTCTGATTATAAGAAATTGATTTGTAAATATTTTTTTGAGGACTGGTTGATTTGGTATCAAAGGCTTATCGTGCTCTGATAAATGAAATTTGTGTGCTTGAGTTGCTTGCTTTGTAATTAAGTATTTTCTGTTGACTGAGGTACCATTTGTTTGCCACCGGGGTGTCATTAAAATCCTCGAGAAAGCGAGAACATTTGGCATCAGAAGCGCCTTATATTTGTCTCATCCATCTGTTCTGATTTTTCACTTTGTAGAGACACCATGTGGTATCAGTTTAAAAGTGCTGCATATTTTTTTTGCTATATATATATATATTTTTTCCCTCTTGTCATGTATAGATCAGCATATTACTCTTGTAATTGATTTTCAATTTTAAAATTATTTATTGATTATTCTTTCAGAAATTGAAATCAATATCCAAATTAAACTGTATTTATAATTCATCAAAATTATAATCAGATTTAGAAATTGTGATGAATTGTGACTGCAGTATATTTCACAACAAGAGGAGAATTTTATTTAGATTTTCATGATGGTTAAATATTTATTATAATATCTTTGAACTGGCAATTATTTCACGGCAATCTTCATTACTTATCATCCTTCTACCATCCGTTATGATTTTATATAAATGTGGAGAGTTTTCTTAAAATCATTTTAAATAAACAGTGAAAATATTTGTGATGGAATTGTGGTTATATTATTATTCAGAATTAGTGATAATTGAAAATTTTCAATAATCCAGGTACAGTTGGTCATATCTCATAATATAATTAATTTAGAAATTTATTTCACAGTCCATTTCTGTACCTACCACATTTTCTATCATCCATATATTGGTTTTATACCAAGGAGTTTTTTCTTTTTTTAAAAAAAAAAAAAAAACTGAAATGATAAATATATAAAATAAATATATAAGTGTGTCTCTAACCTCATTTAAAAATCCAAGCTCTGGTCATGCATGGTTAAGAGACAACTTATAATTTAAGCTGCGACTGATCTCATTTAAAAATCCAAGATCTGGTTATGCGTGGTCAGTGTGCTCTTAAATAAAATAAAAGGGAAAAGGAAATAATATGCTAAATTGAAATTAATATGAAATTCTCCTTTGTGTATAAACCAGCATATCAATCCATTTTCTGTCTGTGAAATGTGTTGAAATCTTATAACGTATTATGATTTGTTGATTGATGGGTATTGGGATTTGAGATTATCTGATTTTGTCACTTAAGTTGAATTTATAATTATAGTCCAAATCCACCACTATATTTTGTGCTTTATCTTTTATAAAATTCTTTTGGAAAATAATTGAAAAATATTTTTTTAACTCTCTCCATAATATATAAAATTCATCGTAAATCCGTCATTTTTTTTCTACAATGTGAAATATGCCACCTGTTCTTAGTTTATTATGATTTTTGTTTGACTGATTGAGATTTATGATGACTGTTCTTCCTCTTAAGCTGAAATTATATTTTTAGTCAATTTCCATCTGCATTTTAAACTCTGTATCCTTTTGATGATAACAAAAGGGGGAGAATGGATAGAGATTTTGAATTATGAGTGAATATTTTATAAATATTTTTAATTTTGAAAATTTATTATTATTCATACATTTCACTCATGCATAGTTATAGGGGGAGTTTCTGTTGTAGGGGGAGCATTTAAATAGGGGGAGTTCAAATATCCACGAACAAACACATTTATTATATTCAAAATCTTTTATTTGTTTGTCATCACCAAAAGGGGGAGATTGTTGTATATAACGCAGTTGTATACACAATTATATGATTTTTTGTTTGATGATAACAACCAAATATATTTTTATTATAAATGTGTTTGGTACTGTACTGTTATATATATACATCACAGCAATGAATATAATATTTATATTTAAATAAAATACGACTGTACAGAAATTCAAATATTAACACAGTATTTCATTTAAATAGAATATTTTATTTCAATATTCAAACAGTACAACTATTTGTAACTTCACTATTTATACATTCACAGAATATTTGTACTTGTATAAACAGAATAAAATAGACAAGTTCGTTTGACAACAATAAAATGATATTTTATTTCAATCAAACTTGTTTATTACAGACATCAGTACATTTCATATATACACAGCTCCTCACTGCAACACTCATACATTCATTCAGTTTACATTTCATATATATCCATTTTCACTTGTATATACAGACTCATACATTCATTTACACCACACACACACTGTCTTCTTATCTTCAGCTTGTCAGTACTGTCATCACAGTCAGTCCAGTCATCCCAGCTTACCTGTCACACATGAAACACACACACACAGTACACTGCAATAGAAATAAAACAGAATACATGCAAATTTAAATTTTATTTTAAAATTCTATTTACCTCAGTTTTCTGGTGTGTTTCTCATCATTTTTCATGACTTGATCTGAATTATAAAACCATCAATCTGTGTCTAGACAGGTTGTGATATTCACAGTGATACACTGTAAATACCACAAGGCAGACAACATATATATTTCAATGCAGGGACAGGGACAACTCGTCTGATGGCTGCATATACACACGTGTATATATATACACGTGTGCACTGCCTCGCCAATTCAGCGTGCAACTGAGGAGTAGCTACGTGGACCTTCTCAACTCAGTGCATATTTGAAAAGCAACAAAGTCAACACAAACAATCATGATCAAAACCTCAAAGAAAGCAATCAATTTCAAAATGGTCAAAACATATCAAAATTGTCGAGCCAGTAACAACACAGAAATCACAAGTTTTGGGTTCAAGCATGAAGCAAAAAAAGTGGAAAGACAAACTCATGCAAATGCAATGTTTCAGAATGGAGCAGCATGCAACAGCCCAAACAATACAGCAAGCATGGAGCCATGATCAAGTGTACAACAAGCCTCAATATATCAGCCCACACAAGTTCAAGGATAGATCCAGCAAGGTAAATCAATTGTTCAATGCAACTCAGCAAGTAGTGGTCGAGATATAGCTCATGATGGAGCTACAGCAAATAAAATAGCATGGTGTACATGTAAACAGTGCAGCAGGTTCAAACTTGGTGCTACGGCATGACAAGATGATTGAGCACAAAGTGGCCAGAGCATGTGGTCAAGATGATGCACACACATGACACATCAAAGTACATCAAGCCAGAAAAACATGGTCAAACCAAACAAGTATGACAATGGACAAAATTCATGTACAGCAAGCAGGTTCAAGACAACACATTGGTGCAGCTACAAGCTAATGTGGACATGCAGCATATAGCAAGTCTAAGCAGTAACAAAAGTGCACGGTTTCAAGTATCAAAGTGTAAACAGAGTTGATCATGCATACAAGAAGATTCTCAGTGACATATAAATGACAGAAACTTCAATATCAAACCAGATGATCAAAACTGAAAACAGAGTCATAGGTGGTGCTCACAGTGTGTTATGGATACATGTCTAAAAAACAATTGAATCAAATGAATGTTCAGTTTGATACAACCACAATTGAATCAACACAGTATACATGAAGTCATGCACATGAATAAACAGCTCGACCAAATGATATCACAAGATAAGGCAAGAGTTTATGTTTCCAGAAATGAATGAATGAAATTCAATTTCAATTATTTCCTGCTTTGGCTCAATCAGAAAGTCATTCAAGGCAAGTTTTTTTTCCAAAGGATGCAATCAAATATTATGTTTCCAGATTTATACATTGAAGGCCAAGAAAAAGATTAGAGGCATCATCTCATCTTTCAGAATTGTCACATTCAAAGTCGAGGCTTTTTAAATTTCAAAATGGGAAAATATGTTTTGAAGACCATAATCAGATATCCAGATTCATTCAAAGAAACAGCAACATATCAGTGCAGATTTGGATGCATATTTGGGAGGTTTAATTCCAGAAATTGAAGTTTTCATGTTTTTGGCAAAAATTAACAAATGGAAACAAATAAATTGCTTTCAATCTGGCATTTATAGAGCAAAAAGAGATTTTGTTTTTATTTCCAGAAATGAAGCACTCAGTTTTGGCAACTTCCTAAAGGGGACAGCAATCAAATATTTTTGTTTCCAGTTTCAGGAAACATTGCAATCGAATTACAAGTGGCCAAAAATTCAATCACGCATTTTTTTTCATTTGAGAAAAATCAGAGGAAAATCAAGGGATAGCAAAAAGAGACGCTTCAGCAATCAGAGTATATTTCAAAGTCGGGAAGCAACAATTAAAATTGAAGACAGACAAAAGGGGAAACCCTAATCAGATCGAGCAATTCTTTGGTGAAATCAGAGCTCAGTTTAAGGATTTCAAATCCTATTTCTAAACACCAACTCATCACGGGCAAAAATCATCGAAATCAACAAACATCTCGCAAATTTTTCAACACAATAATTTTCAGAGAAACTCACTTTGATTTCGGTCGAGAGTAAGAGATAAAATCCCAAATCGAGACATCTGAGAGCAACAGCGAATCGGAGCTTCAGAGAAGCAATTTCATCAAGCCGTCGATTTGATTTGGGACGAAGCAGGAGAAAACCCTAGCCATTTTTTTTGAGCCGCCGCCATTTTTGAGTTTCAGAACAAAAAGGAGATCGGGCAAAAGCAAAGCAAAGGGGCCGGCCAATTCCTAGTTTGACTAGGCCATGTTTTAAAAGGGGGATGACCCCTTATCCTTTTTAACTCCATCTCCTTGGGTTTTTATTTATTTACTTTGTATTTTGTTTATTTTGTATTGTTTTTAAATTGTTTTGTAAACTGTCCAGGAGTTCTAGAGTCTGTAATCTCTAGGGGGAATCAGTCAGGGTATTGATTGTCAGTTAACAGAGTCTGTAAAATCTGGGTTACTGGTTACGGGGTTGTAATCAGGGAAAATCTGTTCAAGGGGATTAGAACAGTCTAGAGTTTTGGGCTTAGGGTTAGAATAGGAGCAGGGGTTTGCGAGTGTACATGGTCTTGTATGCGGGAACTATTCTATCACCTAGTAGAAACCTTAGAAATGCAGCAGTAGGCAGGGTTTTGCCGAAGCTGGGTAAATCTGTGTGTGATTTATTTTCTGCATTTCAGTTTCTGCTATTTTCTGTGATCAGTTTATTATTATATATCTCGTTAAGTTTTTTATTTCAGTTAAAAACTGTGAAAAACCCTATTCACCCCCCCCCCTCTAGGGTTATTCTAGATCCAACAGCAAATTGTTCAAACAATCAACTAGTTCGTGTGAAGCTGCTAGTTCAGTTGCTGCTTATTTAGGGATGCGGAAACATCAAAAGAAGAATGTTGAAGCACCTTCAACAATGGAAAATCTTACTGATCGATTAGAGCAGGAATAGATTGCATAAGAAGACGAAGCAGGTACAGGTACAATATAATGTTTCTTTATCTGTGCACTGCACTATTGAGTGTGTCTATTTTCTATTCCTTTTTTTGAACCTGGTAGATAGAGTACAAGGTCCAAAAAAACCCAAAGGGAAATCAAAAATGACCAAGGTGCATGCTAGAACCCCTGATGATAAAGTAGCCATTGAGTTGAATGAAGATGGTCAGCAAGTATCTGATAATATTACAGCGTTAAGCAATTTTCTTGGGACACTAGCAAAGGATAATGTCTTTTACTTACATCAATTGGAATGTTGTTCCTGATCAATTAAAGCTACAAATATTGGAATATGTTCTGGTAAAATCTAATTTCCTTAACCACATACAATTCAACTGACTTCCTAAATATTTGGTTTTAATTAATTAGTTTGATTCCTGAATTTTGTGATTGATATATTGTAGGCTAGGTATGTCATTCCTGAAGAAGGACACAAGTGGGTCCTGAACACGCTTAATGACTCTTCGAGGCAGTACAAGTCTCGCATCAAAGCAAGGTATAATTAAAAATATTCAACTGACGAGGAAAGGCT
The DNA here is from genome assembly GCA_030737875.1 of Allium sativum. NCBI lineage: Eukaryota > Viridiplantae > Streptophyta > Magnoliopsida > Asparagales > Amaryllidaceae > Allium > Allium sativum. The sequence goes on from CM060912.1 coordinate 161,227,256, forward strand.
TGCAAATAGGCCCAGTACAATTCCGTTGGAGGATTTTAAAATGCTCTTGTAATACTGGGGGGATGAAGCAGTTCAGGTACGACTTTAATGATATTCATATTTGTATAATGTTTAGTTGTTCAAATTAGCTTGTTTAGTGCTAAGCTTTTCCTTATTAGTTCGCATTATCCTTGTTTAGTGCTAATTTTTTTTGGATTTCCAGGCCCTAGCTGATACTAATTTCGCGCATCGTAATTCATTAAATGAGACACATACCATGGGTCCCAAAACTCATGCAGTAGCCAAAGAAAAGATAGTATGTGTTTTTTGAACTTAAGTTATATTTTTTATTGAGTTGAATTGGCCACATGCTAATTCTAATTTGTTATATCATTGAATTATATTTTATATATCATTGTCACAATGTTCATAGGCAGCAGCTAGATCTGTAAATTCTTAACACTGAATGTCCCAAATTATGTTTAATTTTTTGTAATCCTATTACTTGACAAAGAAAGAAGGATGCAGAAAAAGCCTCCCCATCCGCTGCACTGGTTTATTTGGAAACATATAAATAAGAACCGGGTAGAAGTTACAAGACTAACACGGATGAAGAAAAGGCCAAATATGTGAGTACATATATAATTAGATAATGAAATAGCAGTACTTGTGTCAGTATAATTGGCACATTTTACGTTTGTTGGAGTTGCTTACTAAATCGAACACATAGTTAGTTTGAAAGAAAACCATTTCTGCTAAAAATTTATTCCTGCTAGCTGCCTATTTATATATATATATATATATATATATATATATATATATGCTTGCCTAGTTTTCATTTTGTAAGAGAAGATTCAAGCAATGGTGGATGCAGGAAACATTGCTGAGGCAGATGCAGTTGTTTCTGGTGGGAAGAGCCACATGCGGAACTGGCTTGTAGGAAGGCGAGGTAAAATGGTCGAAAAGTCTCCAACAACTCCTGGTTCTTCGGACAATTATGTGCAAGAGCTGACCCAAAAAATAAGGCAAGAGCTTGAAGCGGATTTGGAAGAAAAGGTGAACAGAAAAGTGAAAGAGAACATGTCATGGGTGTTAAAAAGCTAGGTAAAGCCAATCCATATCTTAATTTAGACGTCCGAGACTTTTGTGTCACCATAACAAGTGATGAAGATGACATTGTTACCCCTGTAACCCTGGCAACTGACTGAAGTATTTGGATGGTATGTGTTAGCACTTGTGATATATTCTGTTCTTTTAAGTTATGGCACATGTGGTATGTGTTCGTGATGGCACTTGTGGTATGTTTGGATGATAGCACTTGTGGTATGTGTTGGTGATAACAATTTTGAGTTGGTATATATAATTGGTTGGTCTGACTATGATTATGAATGTTTTGGGAGGATTTATTGTATGAATGTTTTGGTATATATGTATAAATGTGGTACAATGTTTTGGATCGAATATATGTAGTGCAGAATTTGTAATTACAGGGTTGTATTACAGCTGCATTTGATTTTTTTTTCTGGTGTTGCATTTGATTTTTTTTTACCATTGCAGTTGATGTTTTCTAGTGTTGCAGTACAGTATTGTGGTGTCGCATTAGATGGCGCTGTGGTGTTGCATTAGTTTGATGTGGTGTTGCATTAGACTGTGATGTAGTGTTGCATTAAGTGTAATATTATTAATTCCACAATGGTACGACATGTGGGGCCCACAGCTTACGTGGCGCCACGTGGATAGCTGACGTGGCATGTGACACATGTGCAGCTGACGTAGAGAGATAATGTGGCGTGTGACACGTCGACAGCTGACGTGGAAAGTACATGTGGACCCCACTACCATGACCTAGAAGCCAGGCTCTGGCTTCTACTTAAGGCAATGTTGTATGTTGTTGCATTACATGCATATACTGTTGCAATATGGTTATAATGCAACACTTTCTTTTAGTTGCCGTATATGGGCAAATGCGTTGCATTAGATGGCTAATGCAACGACCGCGGATGTCACGCCCCCTTGTTGTTGCCTATTTGAAAAAAAATGTCCTACGGCAACGTTTTTTTGATCTATGGCCAAAGAAAAATATTGTCGAATATGCCCACTTTTTAATAGTGTTACACTTGTCTTAAAGAGGGGAAGTGATCTTTTGGTAGCATTTCCTTTAAAATGCTATGAAAACTAAGAACAACACTTAGTTCTAACGCTACTAATTCATGTTCTAGTTTGACAAATCCGATCAAACGACAAATAGTATCAATAAATCCAAACTTATTAATAATCATTCTCATTTATAACTCAAGTAAAATCTATCATATAACTTGTCAAAATTATTAAATACTCTAAACCATATATATTTATGTCAAATTCAAATTTAAATTCAAATTAAGTAATAAAAATTCCAATTTTAAATTGGTTAAAAATTCTGGATCGTTACATTCACCCCCTTAAAACTTTTCGTCCTCGAAAAAGAAATGGAATTGCAATTACTCATTTTACATCTTGTAGATTTTCAGACACAAGATTAAAATTCTTTATACCAAAGCTCCCCGTTCTCATAATGGATATACCAGATAGAATATTCTAACACACATATTTATGGATAACCATATTTACATGTCCTCCAACGATATCTTCCAATCACCCATTATATTCAATTCATTGTTTACTGGGCCAATTACTTATGCTCAACCATTTACCTCCTTCAAAAAAATTCAGAGTTATAAATTTATTCGCTTAGATCTTATCTTGCAAATACAATGGTTATTAAACTTATTCCTTTTCAGTTTCCAAAATTTACTATTGTTTGTTACACGAAAAACTTGATCGTCTCCGAACTCAGCTTGCCTAAATGTTTTATTTAGGTAATTTCTTCTTACTATTCCCGCTTGCCAAATATCCTTTAATCAAATTGAGAAACTTAATTCACAACGTACTCATGCTTACTTAAACAGTTCCTTTTATGACCACAATATATTTTAGAACTTATCTGTGACACCCCACGTCCGTTAATGTCACTCAATAAGGAAATGCATTAAGTTTCATGAAGCGCTATAGGTAAACAGATACAGAATAATTACAAGACAGATATAAATAAGACAGCAGCAGAAATTTAAATTTATATTTCATTCATAAATCATTATACCGTGGTCCACAATTCCATAAGTCACAAAAACCATTACAAGAAAATAACTTCTGTCTTGAAACATCAGAGTACATAAGTAAATAAAAAGCATAATTCCCCAATCAAAAGAGTTAAGCCATAGTATAGCAAGAACTTGAGCCATACTTCTGAAGTAGCTCCTTGCAAGATGATATCTAAGTCTTGACTAAGCCTGAGTGTTTCCTCCTTGAGAACCTTGGGGAAGGGAATGGAAGAAAGAAGGAGAACCAAAAAGGGTCATACATAAAGTCTGGCGAGTCTAGTTACTTTTATCCAGTAGATAAATAAAAGTAACATGACAGACATATAAAGTGTATAAGAGAGAGAGATCACTACATAAATGATAGGTGTGACAAGGTAAGCAGGGTAAGGTGTACATGCCTCACTAATGATTACTCTGCACTATTACAAGTATATCATGAAAGAGATGATCCCTTCAATTATAAGGTGGTAGACTTAGGTATACGTCCAAATGTGTCCTAACTACTACCATAATCGATCGGCTCCCTAACCCTCATAGATACCTTATGCTGGCCTCATAGTAGGAGGTATCACTTCCTAAAGTGGAAAGCCTTCGTCGTAATAATGTGCACAACCATATCTACAGGTGTCACGGTCGTCTTATCCCCCTCTGCCCGGCTCATGCACGCACATGGCCCGGTCGGTTTGTGCCGCCCACACCGTCCTCCATGTTTGGTTCTCTTACAATCAGTCAGTAAGCGTGCCCCTTCTCCGCCTAGTACAGAGTACTTTGTTTGATACCTACTCCGGGTTACTGACTGAAATGGGTCCCATACAATATGATACAAGCTCTCCCCCTTTGTCTTGTATCCCAAACTAGGTTTTCACTGACTATGTATACCACTAGATGTCTTTAATTACATAGCCTTATTTATTTCTACCGGTTATGCTTAACTACATGTGTCTTTAATACATAACCCCTAATCTTCCAATCAATTATGCTTACCTATAAGTGTCTATAATTACATAACCCTATCACTTCTACAAGTTATGTTTACCCTAAAAGGTGTCTTTAATTACATAATTTTATTATTTCCACCGATTATGTATACTACTAGGTGTCTTTAATTACATAACCTTAATGGGTAAAGTTTGTGGGCCTATTATCCATCCCCTCTTCACATTTACTTAACCCATCCCTCAACCATGTTTACTTAACCCCCAACTTAAATTTAAGTTCATACAATTCCTATGGATTAACTTAGGTTAAGTATTCCAATTCTTTACCATGTCCATTTATGGTTTCATAATGGGCCAAACCCCCCACATTAGGCCTACAACATGTGGATGTTGGATATGCTGGTCGGGTCCGGGCAAACTTATTCCACAGATGGTCTAACCTCGTGTCATAGCCCGATTCGTATTTACATACTTAGACCTCCTACATTAGGTTCACTATTAGTGGCTGCTGGATATGCCGGTCGGGTCCAGGCAAACTTCCACCACTAATGCAACCTAACCTCGTGTCATAAGTACAATTACAATTCCTAATTGTAATTACAAGACATTCCATTTTTAATTAGTTAATTAATCAATTAATTAATCCTTTCCTTTTATAGGTGTCAATACCTATTTTACCCAATAATTTGAATTACATGTCCGTAAATGTTCATATTCAAATTATGCCATTTATAACACTTTTTCCCTCGTTCCTTAACTAGCACCCTCACAAAATTGGCAACATGCCTAGGCTAGACAATAGCCTAGTCATAAACGATAATAGGGAAAATAATGGGAATATAACTAAAATGATCATCTTGGCATAAACATAAACTTGTATGATAATAAGGCAAACATACATACTAGCATGGACATGAAATTGTCATCATAACAAGGTGATACATAAAACTGATGAACTATGATGTCACAATATCTAAATTAACAATTTAGATGTCCAATCATTTTAGATCTAACATGATAACATAAGGTGATAATTTAGATCACATAAAATAGATCTAACATATTAACATAAGGTGACAATTTAGATCACATAAAATAGATCTAACATGTTTACATAAGGTGATAATTTAGATCACATAAAATAGATCTAACATGAACCATAAGGTGGCAATTTAGATCACATAAAATAGATCTAACATGAATCATAAGGTGACAATTTAGATCAAATAAAATAGATCTAACACGAATCATAAGGTGACAATTTTAGATCACATAGAATAGATCTAACATGAATCATAAGGTGACAATTTTAGATCACAAAGAATAGATCTAAGGTGATAATTTAGATCACATAAAATAGATCTACACACATCCACATTATAGCATATCATAAAAGTTACAAACCAAGATCCATAATAATAACATAGTAGAACAATCACAATTGAATTGGATCTAGAGAAATAGATCTACTATTGCATAGCATAAGATCTAACAATAACAGAGATTCAAAGTCTACAACGTATCCAGATCACAATCTTTCATAATTCACTATTATTTATCTAAACCTAAAAGCAACTAGAACTCACTCTGATTGGATTGCTAAGATGATATAAAAGGTGCTGAGTCTGTGCTTGAATCTCAGAATTTGATATGCCTTAGAAGAAGATGAGAAACCCTAGTTCAGTTCAGAATCCGGCATAGTTTGGCCGCCATGACTTCTAATGAAGAAATATGTGAAATGGACATATATTTACAGCTGCAGAACCATCTGGAACCGACTGCCACATAAGCCCTAGGCTTAATCAGGTCGCGGGTCGCCTCACACTTTGGGAAAAGGCCCGAATACCCAAAACTAATTCTGGGTGCATTTTACAGGTGCTCCAGTACAAAATTGCCTTGGCGCACTTGGTAAGTGCTTCAGCTATACCCGGTTTTGATTTTCAACTTTCTATCGTCCGTAACTTCTTCATATGTTACCCATTTTACGCAAACTAGGTGTTTATCTAGACCATAATTTCGAGATGGACGCAATGACGTAATCGGTTTCCCTTAATTCTTAATATTAAATTAATTATTCTTTAATGTATCCTCTTTAATGTTAATGCCGTTACGGGGTGTTACATTATCGACTGTCCAAAATAGCCGATAATTCCAGATTTTAGTTCCTTATGTTGTTTAATTTTGGATGTCCTCATTAATTTTTCCAAATTCAAGGTTTCAAAACTTATTTCCTTCAAACTTTAGAGAAACCATTTAGATATATTTTTATTAACATCTTTAACCACCGTAGTGCTTAACCTAAATATCGTCAAATATCTCATAGTCATATTGTGAAACTGAATTCTCAAGATATTTGCATTTTAAATTTAATTAGTTGGGAAGGACTAATAAAATATCCTGATTAATTAATTCCTACTTAGCCTTTAAATCATGCCCAAAATACCTTTTTTATATTTGGATTGCTTATGTAAATTACAATTTCATGTAAAAGTCTTTTAACCAACTGAGAAATTTCAATCACAAGATGTTCGTGCTCAAGTTTTTAATTTCTAAATATTTTCAAATACCCTTTTTCCTTTATATTGGAAATATATTCTTTCAAAATCAATTTCAAAGTAACTGCCAATTCTTACTCAAAATTTTGATTTGAGTTTTCAAATTATACATCTTTTCAAAACCTTTTTCAATATATATATATATATATATATATATATATATATATCACAAATGCACTTTCTTAAAACTCTTTACTGGCTTATCCCTTGCTAACAAGTTTACCTGGTATAATTCTTATAACCCAATCAAATTTACACTTTTCTATTTAAGTTCACATAAATTTACGAAATATTTTCATACACTTATCTAAATTGGCTTAAGTGTATTATATATATTGATTAATCGGAATCATATAATCATCTGACTTTCGAAACTCGAAAATATATACTGATGATGTTGCATTCGTCAACAAAATCATCTTCAAGCGACTAGGGTATGATTCTACATCTATCTAGTATACTTAGGACTTCGTATATATGTTGATCAGACGTATATGCAAAATCTTCTTATACTCGATAGTCCAACCTCAACATCAATTAAAATACTCAAACTCTTATTATTCATTTTGTTTCCAACCATATTGATTAGTTTCTTTAGAGGAGAATTACCTTAACAATTTTTACCTAAGTTTTTCTCTTAACATGAATTCTAATATATTACAATCCCAAAATTTATTAATTTTACTTGGAAGGCGCTCTCTCAAACGTAGTACTCCAAAATCACATTCTAGAGCATTACTAACCTAATCTCTAATGAGATATTATAACTCTGATGAGTCTTTCCTTTTGTTTAAGTTAGTCGTGCCCCATAGCTTTGTATAAATCAAAGCACTGATACCAAATGTAACGACCCGACTTTTTGCTCGGTTTTCACCGGTAATTAAACCAATTTAAACCATTCATAAAGACGGATTGTTAGGGGAACTTACACATTTGCGCAAAATAAAACGAACTTTTCCATTATCATTAAAATAGTATTACATCAGAGTTACAAGAGGTTTATCAGAGTACATCGGTTACACAGCGGAAAAGATATTAAACTCAACGGACGAATGCAAATGCTCCAAGACATAATAGCTCCAGCAAATGCATTGTGAATGGACAATGTGGCAAATCAACCCCCAGTCGTGTGGAAAGCACACGAATAATGATTATGAAATGTAGAAAAGGTAAAGAAAAAGGAGAGCACACACAGAATTTTTATAGTGGTTCGGCAAAAACCGTTCCTACGTCCACTTTATATGTATTACTTCTGCTTTTTATTACAAGTACAATGCTTTTTCTGTTTGAAGAAAAGTGAGAGATGAGAAGTTTTTAGAGAAATGAGAGTTGGTTGTTTGAGGAATTGTCCATAAGTCTTTTTTCTTTAGAATTTTGGGATTCCAAAATTTCGTCTCTGAAATTTACCATGCAAAAATCCGCTCCTTTCCTTTTTAAGCTCTTAGGTATTTATATATGAAGAAGGTGGCCAGGGCTGTTGTGACATGGCCCGGCCTTTTCGGGATAGCTTGGATGCGTGAAGTCCATTCTTTGGTTAGAAAATCGGCTGGAAGACTGATTCCACTATTCATAAATAGTATCCTGCGAGTTGTGGCCTTCGTGGCATTCATGGTGAGGTGTATCAAAAGTAGAGCTCTCTCCGGATATGATTGATTACCTTTATTGCCTTTAAAGTCGACTGAGCATTTGAATGGCTCAACTTGATATTTTCATGCAGATCCGAGATATTTGGTCAATGCGTCTTTTATGGGAGCGAGATATGTGGTCGACTTGGAGAGTTGTTCTTCTGGAGGATGCTGTTAGTCAATGAGAATTGGTTTGAGCCGATGTTTGACTGTCTTCGACCGAGCTTCCACTGGGCCTCCTGGAGCATGATCCGTCCAATTTGGAAGATCATGCGTTTGGGCTTCAATCTGACCCATGGCAGGTTTTACCAAAAAGATGGTTAACAATAACGAAGTTCAACAATTGAAGAACGCGTTCTATAGAAACCACGTGAATATCTGAGCCGGACGTTTTATGTTTATTTAGGGTACTGTAACATAATAATTGATAAATTGTTTAGACATGCATAGAAAGTTAGTGAATTGTCATTGTTGATGCAAGTACAAATGGAATAACATTGTTACTGCATGTTGTTATTAATATAGAAAATATATTAGCGTGTGTGTTAATTATCCTACTCATTCAAGTTTGTTTAACAAACGTGCAAATAACATAAAATAACTTAAATGCAAATAACATATTATTACACATAAAAAATTACTTATTCTCACACAAATATAAAATAACTTATTATTACACCTACATTGATACAAAATAACATATCCTACATTTCAATCCTCAGAATTATATATGCAGTGGTCTACCTAAATAACTCTTAAAAGTATACCCTGCAACCAAGGTTTGATACAGTCACCCTATGAGTTGTTATCATATCTTATTATAGTTCCATGGGCTTTTAAACGAAGATCTCGCAGTTCTGATAGATGCGGGTAGTCACCATAGACCTGAGCCGGAGTGAGATAACAGTGGGGTGATAATCATTGTAGCTCTCTCTGCAAAAACATAAAGAAATAGTAGTATCAGACTTATTTTTTGCAAATTTACATGACAATCATCCCCAAACTTTATTTGTCTGCCTTTGCAAATTTTTGTAATAAAGCATAAACTGTATTGAAGTTAGAATTGTAAGTAAAAACACTTGGTAAAAAATAGATGATTGGATTTTCACGTTTAGTGTGTGTAACAGAAACATTTTTCAGGTTCAGTGTGTAACAGGAACAGTGCGAAAGTGAAGATAAAGCGAAGCGTGATGGATAAAACCTGTGCACAAACACCTTTTCTATTATATGGCTAACACCTTTTTATACTATATTAGCATCATACTGATGAATTGATTATATATGGGTAACAATTTTAGATGCTAATATTAATTAAAAAGCAGCACCAAATGCTTTTCTCTTCCCAATATCATGTGCCAATACACCTTCACTATTATCAAGTGCCAATGCACCATTTTCTTTTATTTTGTATACTTCTAAGCCACCATAAGCTCTCTCCATAATAATAAATAGAACCAGACTATTTAAGTAGTATAAATGAAACAGACAGCTAGAGGCATCATATCAAATTTGATGCATCAGGCCCACGAATCTTAAACCAAAAAATAAACAAAAGGATACATTAAATTTTTTTTTTTCCAAAAGACAATGACATGGAAAATTATCGAAGTTTACATTAGAAATTGTTAAGGAAAAGTTTACATTGCATAAAAGAAAGAGGGGTGATAGTGTTGTAGTTAACTGATGACAACGGTCGTGCATATAAAATGCAGAGGTAGGGAAATGCTAGACGATAATTTATCTTTAAGGACGACCCAAAGGGAAGAAAAACATTCTAACACTAATATTCTACTAACATTCGGTTGTGCACTGACAATGGCAAGAGCCTAAAAACTCAAATTAAAAATATATTGTAAGACTAAAGAAACATAAAGTGAATTAATAACATTACAATTTTGTCTTAATGGTACCAATTACTAAGTGCCCTTATTGTTTATTAATGCTAATAATTGTAATACTACTATTAGTAACTGCTTATTAAGGATGGGTATAGTATTACAGTGAACTAATAATATTAATATTAGTAATTGCATAAAAGTAGCAAAATTTTAATATTACGCCAAATTAATTAACTGTAATTGTAATATTAGTATTATTAATTGCTGATTAATTGACAAAACCATGTAATGCAACTTACATTAAAAAGAGACGAAGCCTATGTTTAATTAAAATTTAAGATGAATCCTAAACCAAAAAATAAACATAAGGTTATATTTTGGGTGTACATTTTTTCTAAGGAGACAATGGGACATAAAATTAATGCAGTTTACATTAAATAATAAATGTTCATATCGCATGAGAACGATGGGTGACCGTGCTGCAGTTAATATATGACAAATGACAAGGATTGGCAATGGGGCGGATTGGGGCAGGTTTCTCGTGCCCCAGACCCGACCCAGACCTTTTAAGCCCCGCCCCAGACCCGCCCCGTAGACCCGGTGCGGATCTGAAATTTCACCCCGTACCCTAAATCCGTACGGGTCTGGATAGACCTGACTCGTCCCACGACCCGGTGATATTGTGTTCTAATGTACATAAATTTATATACTTATATCATTAAATGTGTTCACAATGAAAATTTTTTATCATTAAATGGTAAATTTTATACATATTATAATGTGTTCACAATGAAAAGAGAATATAATAAAATGATTTGTAAGACAATAGTTCAAAATGTATGCATATGTTATTGTATCATTATCATTGATGCAATTTAATACTATGACAAATTTATATTTTGTTGATTGAAAGAATATAATATTCAAGTTATAACCATGTATACCTAAGAAGATTAACAAGTAATCATTATAGTTATGAAATGTTTTAATGATGTTTCAATCATGCGGGTCGGGTTGGGGAGGGTTAGCCGTGCCCCAAACCCGACCCTAGACTCGGACCTCCAAAAGTGGGTCGCGGGTCTACCCACCCCGAAGACCCTATGGAGCAGGTCTAAATAGGTCAAAACAGGGGCGGGTCAAGCGGGTTTGGACCCTAGACCCGCCCCATTGCCATCCCTACAAATGACATGCACACAAAGACGTGGCGGTGGGGAAAAGCATTGGATTAGTATTACAATTTTCTGTATATTTACAAATTACAAAGTTGCTTTTATTGCTTATTAGTGTTAATTCACTGTTATTGCAATATTATCATTAGTAATTGCTTATTAAGGAGGGATACAAAATTATAGTGAAATAAAAATATTAGTTGTTGCTTAAACATCGCAAAATTGTGATAATAAAGTGAATTAATTTGACGTAATTGTAGTATTACTATTCGTAACCGCTGATTAATTTACAAAGCCATGTAATGCAATTTACGTTAAAAAGGATAAAGCGTATAAACCAAAAAATAAATAATGATATACATAACATGAGGTACACACACGAGGTTGAAGAAGCTTTGGGGTAAACGCTAAAACATAAACCAATATACGAGAATGGGTTTCTAAGGTGTATAAAGTAGAAAAGTATGCTACTTTAATGAAACACACGATACAATCTTTAAATGTTAAAACAACATAAATTTACAAACCAAGATAAAGTATCATTTCTGGAGGAAAAAACATTTTGAGTTCGAAATTCTAAATGCATAATGTAGAATTCTACAGTTTGCTGCCTAATTCTAAATACATAATGTAGTACGCTGATAGAGCTTGGGCAGTTTGACTTTGCTGTTTGGATTGGAAAAAGAAAAATGCTATTCAAACTCAAATGAAGTATTATTAAATTCATCACATTTGAGTCCCAAATTATTTGGTAAACTTGTCATTATCACAAAGAAGAGACATTATCTCTTTTTCAAAAAATACTGCTGAAAATTAGCTAAGCTATCTTACAAAATAATACATTCTATGCTTCAAAACTTAAAAAAAACAAAAAAAATCTATGGTTGAAAATGAAAGAGAAGAAAGTGCAAACATGAAAAAGAAAAGTATGCTACTTTTATGAAACACACGCCACAATCCTTAAATATTAAAAAAACATAAATTTACAAACCAAGATAAAGTATCATTTCAGAAGGAAAAAAACATTCGAGTTTGAAATTTTAAATACATAATGTAGAAACAATTTGCAGTCTAATTTTAAATACATAATGTAGTATGCTGCTAACGTTTTGGTAGTTTGAGTTTGTTGCTTGGATTGAAAAAAGAAAAAATGCTATTCAAACTCAAATGAAGTATTATAAAATTCATTACATTTGAGTCCCAAGTTATTTGGTAAATATGTTACTATCATAAAGAAGAGACATTATCTCTTTTTCAAAAAATACTGCTGAAAATCAGCTAAGCTAATTACAAAAGAATACCTTCTATATTTAAATACTTAAATAAATAAATAAAATATGTCTAAGAATGAAAGAGAAGGAAAGTCATATATTTATGATCAAGAATGCAATATGAATCTGAAATGCGTAATCTATTTACAGCTAACACTGTGAATATGCGATTTACAAATCATAAACTTTTTCGTTACTTTGGCAATTTTGAAGTTGCAATTAACTTTTGTCAATTAATAACTGGTTTTTTTCTTCCTAATTATAGCCTTCCATTCAAACTTGAACCAACCAAAAAGTTAAATATTTATTATTGAATCCATTGAGTTGATAGATATATAAATGAGTAAATTTCAAATTTATGATGTTGAATGCAAAAGAAAAATGTCAATGTGCAATTTATGTGCACTCACCCCCTACAGACATGAATACTATGCATAAGCAATGGATACAACAAATAAATTGAACAATTTAATTAGAGTCGAACCCACTTTTGGAACTGTTGATTGCACAATCATGTTCCATCGAATCAACAAAAAAGTGCTGAATGGATCATAACAGATAGGCAGACATAGTATTAAAAAAAACAACCGAAGTCAAAATCGAAGTGTAACACCCCACCTCCACTAGGATCACTCCTTAGAATGTACTAGCTTTGGAGGGGCGTTATTGTGAAGGTAAACATGCACAGATATATCGCAAGACAGAATATATAAAAATAAATATAAGTAAAGCAGCGGTAGCAGATAAAAACCCATCATCATCATCTCAGAAAATCAACATAGTCAAGTACATAATATCAAAATGTCATGATCCAAAATACAACATAAGTCTAGATACGCGATAACAAAATACATGGTAAAACATCAGTACTAATCCCCAGAAACAAAAGATAAGCCATAGCTAGCTCAGATCCATACATGAGCTATCCAACAAGCAAGCCAAAGATCCACTAAGCAGATGTAGCCCCTCCCTGAGAACCTGTGGGAGGGGGGGGGGGGGGAAACGGAAGAAAAGAAGCGAAAGAAAACAGGTCAGTCAAAAAGACTGGTAAGCCCTACTACGATCAATCTATAAACTAATAAAGTTAACAGCATGATGGAAACTGAGATGAACATACTGGCAATAGATAAAGGTGACCTCACATAAGAAGATTAAGTTTTTGCACCACAGTGTACTAGCAAACCCACAAAACAGATCTTGATCCCTTAGCCCAAACTTTGGCCCAATAACATGAAGTGACCTTAATATAAGGTCCAGCCCAACGGTCTAGTCGATCGGCTCCCTGCTAACCTAACACGTCAAGTGTTGGTGTCCATACGGCCCACATGGATGTAGTCAGACTGTGCTGGGTCCACCTTCGGGTGTATCAAGCCCTAAGGTGTCAACCCCAGACACCTAAGCAATAATGCACAGTCTAAGCCTACTGGTACCCGTGCCTCGAGTTTGTCCATCATCGGACTACGTGCACGTCCGTAGCCCGCCGGACCCGCACCGCTGTACCACTCAGCCGTCGCTTTGGTCGCTTACATCAGTCCAGTAATCATGCCCCGCCCTAACCTAGCTGTAGGGTTGTAGTGATACCAAACTGGGATTACTGCTGGAACAGACCACGTTGCTAGGGTTTCTAAGAGGGTTAAGTGTGGTTTTAACCCCTCACTAATCATGGATTAAATTAGTTAAGTGTAACCACTTAACCCCATCTAATCCTCGCATCCCCATTTTTGGTTAAGTATTAGTGGGCCATGACTTAACCCTAATCATGAGGCATTAATTACTTAACGCACTCAACCTCTCACATTAGACATCCGTGGTTACCTGGGAAGATTTACACCACGTCTAAGTCTGACCGCGGGTCTTATGGTGCAACATGACCAACTACCCACATTAGACCCCACGTTGTGGTTACTTGGGAGGATTTACACCACAACTAGGTCTAACCTCGAGTTGGCCATATCATGTTATCTAATGTCATGTCCACTTTAAAACATATTTACAAGTTAACATATACTTGGGTAGACCTAACTTAATAGGTAAATTCCCAAGGGGTAAACCTAACTTAATAGGTAAATTCCCAATCTTTTAGTTTCATGTATTTTTAAGTTTACCCAAACCCTCCCAACGTCATTATCTCGCTTACATATTCGTCATAACGCATAAGGGTATAAAAGGTAAATTGGCAAAACATACATGATGAACTTCACATATCATAATAAACATGCATACATGTTAAACTTGCAAATCATGTCATAGTGAACTCGCATAAACATGCATAGCTTAGTAAATATGCATAACATGGTAAGGTGAACTTGCATAGTCATTCATAACCCATTAAACTTGCATAACATGGTAAGGTGAACTTGCATAGTCATGCATAAACCATAAAACATGTACAACATGGTAAGGTGAACTTGCATAGTCATGCATAACCCATTAAACATGTAGAACATGGTATAGTAAACTCGCATATGCATGCATAACTTGTGAAACATGTAAAACATGGCATAGTGAGTTCGCATAAGCATGCATAACTTATGAAACATATAAAACATAGCATAGTGAGTTCGCATAAGCATGCATAATCAACTATACTCACATAAATCTCAACTTTCACCACATATTAACTTTAGAGTTTGTAAAGTGAGGGTAAGAGGGCTTACTAATATAAACAAGCCACAAATCCACCAAATAAGATGAAGAAGCCCTTTAAAAATCCAAAACAAAGCTTCAAACAAGAAAACCCTTTTGCAAAATCCCAAAAACACAAACTTTAGCAAATCAAACTCGCAACTTAATGAAGTATGCAAGTTATTAAGCATTCATACAACATAGAAAAAGTTGTATGATCATCATATCTTCATAGGATTTAACTTTGAGGAAGGTGGAGGCTAGGGATTTTAGGTGGAGGCCATTTGAGGATTCAAATTGACATAGTTTAGTTGCTAGATTAATTAATGAGGCTTTAGGGCAGGATTAGGGGTATATTTATAGAAGATTAGAGTGTTTTAAGCCCTAGGATTAACCCTAGGTGAATTTTGGCCCGTCAGATTTCGGAATGCTCTAGAACCAGGCCACACAACCAAGCCCAAACCAAAATGGTGCACCAGGCAATTATGCCTGGCTACCCCCTATCGACAGGGCTGTCGACAGGGCAGTCGACTCCCCTAGACCCCTGTCGACATGCCTGTCGACTTGGGGGTCTTGGCGGGAATTTTTCCCGCTGATGCCAGCTGTGCCCAATCCTTCTTTTTAATTTTAAATTTTAAATCTGTTTTTAATTATGGAAATTTCTGAAAACTTCCATGGGCCTTAACTGGGTCATACGGACTCCGATTTTCGAAAACTCGGACTCTATTTCGCGTATTTTTCCGAGACGAACGCAATGGCATAGCCCGTTTCCCCTGATTCTGATTTTTGAATTAAATTCTGCCTCGATTTATATTATAACAATTTATCGAAAATACGGGTTGTTACATTCTCCCCTCCTTAAAGGATTTCGTCCCCGAAATCTTCAAGTTAGGAAGAACATATCCTACCATCCAACATCCATCTACTCAAAACATCATCCACGAGCAGCCATTGTCCTTAAAAGATTCTAAATGCTGTATGAACATATGCAAAAGTGCGTGTATATGTACTTATCTAATGCAAGGATCAATGCAAAATATGTTAGTGAAATGTATCCATATGTATGCAAATCCCTAACATAATGTATAATATCTATATGTGTGCTCAATCATACATCCATATGCAACATCCATGTGATTGCATACAAATTTCATCCAAGAATAAGCATAAACACCCATGCACATGCAATATGAGGAGTGTGTGAGCCGATCTAGTGCCTAATGTGTATCATGCATCCACGAGTAACCACTTGCAAACACTTGCAACCACTTGCAACCATCAAACATAACATGCCTCAAGCACATGTTTCATCCAAAGGGTTTCTACCTAAGGTTCTCATGACAAGCTTAGCACGATAACTAGATAAACACGGATAGCAAAGAGAAAGATATACTAACAAAGGAAAGAGATTGAGAGTGTACCCTCAAAAAGGAATGGATAAAGCCCACGCATCTTCTCCTCGGTTTCCCAAGTTGCGTCTTCCTCGGCTTCACCCCATTGAACTTTCACTAACCTGACCTCACGATTCCTGAGCTTCTTGGTCTCTGTCCCTAAGATACGAATCGGAGCTCTCCTTAAAGTTGCTTCTTTCTCTACTTCCACGTCTTCAAGCATGCTAGGTTCAACCACCTCAGCGGACTCATGCAAGCACTTTCGGAGATGCGAGACATGAAAGACATTATGCACTCCGGACAACTTCTCGGGCAATTGCACTTTATAAGCCATCTTCCCAATTCTCTCAATGATGGGGAAGGGTCCAACGAATCTCGGTGCTAACTTCCCAACAGCTCCAAACCGGACCACATTCCGTAAAGGGGAAACCTTTACGAAAACCTTGTCCCCAACCTCAAACTCTAATTCGGACCTTCGCTTGTCAGCATAGGATTTCTGCCGGTCTTGGGCCGCTTTCATCCGTCTTCTAATCAACTCGACCTTCTCGGATGTATCCCTAATCATGTCGGGTCCAAGTATAAGCTTATCCGTGGACTCCCACCAACATGTAGGTGACTTGCACGGCCTCCCATATAAAGCCTCAAATGGTGCCATCCCTATGCTCGCCTGATAACTGTTGTTATATGCAAACTCAACAAGAGGAAGATGGTCTTCCCAAGCACCACCAAAATCCAGAATGCAAAGCCTCAACAAGTCCTCAAGTACCCTATTCACCCTTTCTGTTTGGCCGTCTGTTTGTGGGTGATAGGCCGTACTCAGGTTCAACCTTGTGCCCATAGCCTCTTGCAAACTGTTCCAGAATTGACTAGTAAAGATGGGGTCTCGGTCACTGACTATGCTGGAAGGGACTCCATGTAGTCGCACTATCTCACGAAGATATACTGATGCTAGTCTAGATGCGGTCCTTTTGCTTTTCACTGGGATAAAATGAGCACTCTTCGTGAGCCTATCCACAATGACCCATATGCTCGTATTCCCCTTCCTGGACCTTGGAAGCCCATCAATAAAGTCCATAGAAATGCTCTCCCACTTCCATAGCGGGACCTCTAGCGGATGTAATAGCCCACCGGGCCTCTTTGACTCAGCTTTTACTCTCTGACAAATAACACATCTCGAGACAAACTCCGCCACATCCTATTTCATTCCAGGCCAGAAGAAAACGCGCTTCATGTCCTTATACATCTTATCACCACCTGGATGTATGGTCATCTTGGAGCGATGTGCTTCCTCAAGAACTTTCCTCACCAAGTCTTCTACCATCGGAACACAAAGCCTTCCGTCTCTCCTCAGCCAACCCTTATCGTCTATAGAATATCGAGCAAGGTGACTAGATGTCTCCCCTCGAACCAGCTTGTCCATGATCTCAATTATCTGAGGGTCTTCCTTCTGTGAAGCCCCGACTTGATCCAGAAGGGTAGGCCTGAGCTCTAGAGACGCCAAAGAACCAGTCATCGTCTCAACTGTCAAAGAAAAATCAAAGGTTGCCAAGAACTCTAAATTCTTCATCTCAACAAATAGAGGACTTAGTGTCAACCTTTTCCTACTCAACGCATCCGCTACAACATTCCCCTTGCCAGGGGTATAGGATAGCTCAAAATCATAGGAAGCCAAAAATTCCATCCATCTCTGCTGCCTTAAGTTCAGATCCTTCTGTGAAAAGAGATACTTCAGAGACTTATGATCAGTATATAGCTCAAATCTCTCTCCCAGAAGATAATGACGCCAAGCCTTGAGTGCATATACAATCGCTGCCAGCTCTAGATCATGAGTGGGATAATTCCTCTCATGCACCTTAAGTTGCCTCCCACCAAAACATATAACTCTGCCCTCTTGCATCAGAACAGCGCCCAATCCCGTGCCACAAGCATCAGTGTAGACGGTAAATATCTTACCACCATCGGGTAAGGCTAGAACTGGTGCTGAGGTAAGGGCTCTCTTGAGTCTCTGAAAAGCTAGCTCAGAATCCATATCCCAAGCAAAGACTAAGTTCTTCTTCGTCAACTTAGTAAGAGGAGCGGATATCTTCGCGAAGTCCTTGATGAACTTCCGATAGAAACCCGCAAGACCCAGAAAGCTTCTCACCTCGGTTGCATTCCTTGGCGTCTTCCAATCCTGAACTGCAACCACCTTAGCGGGATCCACCGCCAAGCCTTGCTTGGATACGATATGCCCAAGAAATCTGACTTCCCTTCTCCAGAAGTGGCACTTGGAGAACTTGGCTTTTAACTGGTGTGCTCTGAGCGTATCCATCACCTCTACTAGGTGCCTCGCATGCTCTTCTTCATCCTTGGAGAAGACCAGAATATCATCCACAAAGACCACGACAAACTTATTCAAGAACTCCCGAAACACCCTACTCATCAAATCCACAAAATACGCGGGTGCATTCGTCAAACCGAACGGCATAACAAGCCATTCAAAGAATCCGTCTGGAGTTCTGAATGCAGTCTAGTCTATACTATCTTCAGCCACTCTGAGCTGATGAAAACCCGTAGCAAGGTCAAGCTGAGAGAAAACAGAAGCACCTACAAGTTGGTCAAAGAGATCATCGATCCTTGGTAACGGGTGTCTGTTTTTCTTAGTCAGCTTATTCAATTCTCTATAGTCCACACAGAGCCGAAGAGAACCATCTGCCTTAGTTGCAAACACCACAGGCGCTCCCCATTCAGATATACTCCTTCTGATGAAGTTCTTCTCAAGCAATTCTTTCACTTGCTTGCTCAGCTCCCGTCTCTCACGCGGAGCCATATGCCGAACGGGCAAAGAAACAGGCTTAGCATTATCTACCAGATAGATGCGAAAGTCAATCTCTCGTTTAGGGGGCAACCCCTTAACTTCTTCAAAAACGTCTGGATAATCTCGGACCACCCTTACAGACTGAAGGGCCTCCTCTGATGAGTCGAGAGATTCTAGATAGCATAACATGACGGGATTCTTCGGATTGCATGAAATCTCTAAGGTGTTGCCCAGGCGAGTCACAAGCCTTACAACCCTATGCTCACAATCCAGAATGGCTCCATATCTAGATAGCCAATCCATGCCCAAGATCAATCTGTATCCCCTGAAACCAAGAACATACGCACTACACAAGAACTCTACGCTGAGTATAGAGATCCTCAGATCCTCACATATCATAGATAGATGAGCAGAACCCCCAATGGGATTCGAAACACAAACGGGATCATCCACTAAGCTAGTACTAAGGTGCAAGCTATCAACAAGATCAGATGAAATAAAGCTATGTGAAGCACCAGAATCAAACAAGGTACGCACTGGAAGATCAGAGATATAAACAAGGTTCTCAACAGAAACACTACCTCGCTCGGGAACTGAAGCGGCATTGAGAGCATGAACTTGCCCTCCAGAAGATCCAGCCTGTCCTTTCTTCTTTGGGCATTCTTTGCTGAAGTGCCCAGTCTCTCCACAAGAAAAGCATCCACCACTAAGCTTCCTTTTCTTCTTCCTGCAATCCTTAGCAAAGTGCCCAGCTATGCCACAGTAATTGCACTTTCCCTTGCCTTTGTTGTTGTTGTTCCCCTTCTTGTTCTTGCCCTGATTCCCCTGGCTGCTTTGACCACCTTGATTGCCTTTGCCTTGAGAATCAATCTTCTTTGCTTGGGTATCGCCCGACTTGACTTCTTTCTTCCCATCTCCCTGAAGCAGAGCCATATTGACCAAACTCTCGAACGTGGCTCCATGCGGAATATGTGACATCGCCAAGCCCTGTAGCGGCTCATTCAACCCCCTAGCAAATCGAAGAGCCTTCTTCTCCGGGGTGTTTACCATATCCAAACCAAAATGGGCTAGCTGATTAAACTTGTTCACATACTCCTTGACAGACATATCACCTTGCTTTAATGCAATGAACTTCTCCATTTGTAAATTCGCCTCAGCCGAAGATAGAAACTTGGTCACAAATCTAGCCCTCAAATCGGCCCAAGTCTCAACGGGCCTCGTCCCATTGGTGACCTCCCACCAATAGGCCGCCTCATCCTTCAAAAGCCATACTGTCAATAAGATCTTCCTCTCGTCATCAATCCCAAAGATAGCAAACAAGTCATCCGTGTCTTTCAGCCAATTCCTAGCTTCAACAAAAGATTCCGTGCCTAGGAAATTCTTGCCTCCCATTGCCTTGAAGTCTTTACAAACCTTTGTAAATTCAACCTGAGGATGCTGAGGGGGAGGAGGAGGAAGAGGAGCCTCAGCAACGGGAGGGGGAGGAACATTAGCAACGGGAGGAGGAATATTAACTGCTGGAGGAGGGGGAGCAGGAACCACCGGAGGAGGGATATTAGGGATAGGATTCTCAACTACAGGAGGAGGAGTGGGAGTAGGGTTGGCGGGACCAGCTGCCGCCCTAGCTTCTAGAAGTCTCCTATACCAGAGTGGTACGTTCACTCCATCTGGGATATCAAGATTCTCAGCCATACTGAAACGAAAGATAAGATAAGATCAGGTCAAGAGAACGAGAGATAACGCTGATGGCTTTTGGGGATTAGCCTTAAAATAATCTAGACTTTATTTTGGAAAATACTTAGTAGGTTTTTGAAAATAGTTTTTCAAAAAGGGTTTTTTTTTTCAAAAGTTTTGTTCAATCTTGTTAACCTTGTGCTCTGATACCAAATGTAACACCCCACCTCCACTAGGATCACTCCTTAGAATGTACTAGCTTTGGAGGGGCGTTATTGTGAAGGTAAACATGCACAGAGATATCGCAAGACAGAATATATAAAAATAAATATAAGTAAAGCAGCGGTAGCAGATAAAAACCCATCATCATCATCTCAGAAAATCAACATAGTCAAGTACATAATATCAAAATGTCATGATCCAAAATACAACATAAGTCTAAATACGCGATAACAAAATACATGGTAAAACATCAGTACTAATCCCCAGAAACAAAAGATAAGCCATAGCTAGCTCAGATCCATACATGAGCTATCCAACAAGCAAGCCAAAGATCCACTAAGCAGATGTAGCACCTCCCTGAGAACCTGTGGGGGGGGGGGAACGGAAGAAAAGAAGCGAAAGAAAACAGGTCAGTCAAAAAGACTGGTAAGCCCTACTATGATCAATCTATAAACTAATAAAGTTAACAGCATGATGGAAACTGAGATGAACATACTGGCAATAGATAAAGGTGACCTCACATAAGAAGATTAAGTTTTTGCACCACAGTGTACTAGCAAACCCACAAAACAGATCTTGATCCCTTAGCCCAAACTTTGGCCCAATAACATGAAGTGACCTTAATATAAGGTCCAGCCCAACGGTCTAGTCGATCGGCTCCCTACTAACCTAACACGTCAAGTGTTGGTGTCCATACGGCCCACATGGATGTAGTCAGACTGTGCTGGGTCCACCTTCGGGTGTATCAAGCCCTAAGGTGTCAACCCCAGACACCTAAGCAATAATGCACAGTCTAAGCCTACTGGTACCCGTGCCTCGAGTTTGTCCATCATCGGACTACGTGCACGTCCGTAGCCCGCCGGACCCGCACCGCTGTACCACTCAGCCGTCGCTTTGGTCGCTTACATCAGTCCAGTAATCGTGCCCCGCCCTAACCTAGCTGTAGGGTTGTAGTGATACCAAACTGGGATTACTGCTGGAACAGACCACGTTGCTAGGGTTTCTAAGAGGGTTAAGTGTGGTTTTAACCCCTCACTAATCATGGATTAAATTAGTTAAGTGTAACCACTTAACCCCATCTAATCCTCGCATCCCCATTTTTGGTTAAGTATTAGTGGGCCATGACTTAACCCTAATCATGAGGCATTAATTACTTAACGCACTCAACCTCTCACATTAGACATCCGTGGTTACCTGGGAAGATTTACACCACGTCTAGGTCTAACCTCGGGTCTTATGGTGCAACATGACCAACTACCCACATTAGACCCCACGTTGTGGTTACCTGGGAAGATTTACACCACAACTAGGTCTAACCTCGAGTTGGCCATATCATGTTATCTAATGTCATGTCCACTTTAAAACATATTTACAAGTTAACATATACTTGGGTAGACCTAACTTAATAGGTAAATTCCCAAGGGGTAAACCTAACTTAATAGGTAAATTCCCAATCTTTTAGTTTCATGTATTTTTAAGTTTACCCAAACCCTCCCAACGTCATTATCTCGCTTACATATTCGTCATAACGCATAAGGGTATAAAAGGTAACTTGGCAAAACATACATGATGAACTTCACATATCATAATAAACATGCATACATGTTAAACTTGCAAATCATGTCATAGTGAACTCACATAAACATGCATAGCTTAGTAAATATGCATAACATGGTAAGGTGAACTTGCATAGTCATTCATAACCCATTAAACTCGCATAACATGGTAAGGTGAACTTGCATAGTCATGCATAAACCATAAAACATGTACAACATGGTAAGGTGAACTTGCATAGTCATGCATAACCCATTAAACATGTAGAACATGGTACAGTAAACTCGCATATGCATGCATAACTTGTGAAACATGTAAAACATGGCATAGTGAGTTCGCATAAGCATGCATAACTTATGAAACATATAAAACATAGCATAGCGAGTTCGCATAAGCATGCATAATCAACTATACTCACATAAATCTCAACTTTCACCACATATTAACTTTAGAGTTTGTAAAGTGAGGGTAAGAGGGTTTACTAATATAAACAAGCCACAAATCCACCAAATAAGATGAAGAAGCCCTTTAAAAATCCAAAACAAAGCTTCAAACAAGAAAACCCTTTTGCAAAATCCCAAAAACACAAACTTTAGCAAATCAAACTCGCAACTTAATGAAGTATGCAAGTTATTAAGCATTCATACAACATAGAAAAAGTTGTATGATCATCATATCTTCATAGGATTTAACTTTGAGGAAGGTGGAGGCTAGGGATTTTAGGTGGAGGCCATTTGAGGATTCAAATTGACATAGTTTAGTTGCTAGATTGATTAATGAGGCTTTAGGGTAGGATTAGGGGTATATTTATAGAAGATTAGAGTGTTTTAAGCCCTAGGATTAACCCTAGGTGAATTTTGGCCCGTCAGATTTCGGAATGCTCTAGAACCAGGCCACACAACCAAGCCCAAACCAAAATGGTGCACCAGGCAATTATGCCTGGCTACCCCCTATCGACAGGGCTGTCGACAGGGCAGTCGACTCCCCTAGACCCCTGTCGACATGCCTGTCGACTTGGGGGTCTTGGCGGGAATTTTTCCCGCTGATGCCAGCTGTGCCCAATCCTTCTTTTTAATTTTAAATTTTAAATCTGTTTTTAATTATGGAAATTTCTGAAAACTTCCATGGGCCTTAACTGGGTCATACGGACTCCGATTTTCGAAAACTCGGACTCTATTTCGCGTATTTTTCCGAGACGAACGCAATGGCATAGCCCGTTTCCCCTGATTCTGATTTTTGAATTAAATTCTGCCTCGATTTATGTTATAACAATTTATCGAAAATACGGGTTGTTACATTCTCCCCTCCTTAAAGGATTTCGTCCCCGAAATCTTCAAGTTAGGAAGAACATATCCTACCATTCAACATCCATCTACTCAAAACATCATCCACGAGCAGCCATTGTCCTTAAAAGATTCTAAATGCTGTATGAACATATGCAAAAGTGTGTGTATATGTACTTATCTAATGCAAGGATCAATGCAAAATATGTTAGTGAAATGTATCCATATGTATGCAAATCCCTAACATCATGTATAATATCTATATGTGTGCTCAATCATACATCCATATGCAACATCCATGTGATTGCATACAAATTTCATCCAAGAATAAGCATAAACACCCATGCACATGCAATATGAGGAGTGTGTGAGCCGATCTAGTGCCTAATGTGTATCATGCATCCACGAGTAACCACTTGCAAACACTTGCAACCACTTGCAACCATCAAACATAACATGCCTCAAGCACATGTTTCATCCAAAGGGTTTCTACCTAAGGTTCTCATGACAAGCTTAGCACGATAACTAGATAAACACGGATAGCAAAGAGAAAGATATACTAACAAAGGAAAGAGATTGAGAGTGTACCCTCAAAAAGGAATGGATAAAGCCCACGCATCTTCTCCTCGGTTTCCCAAGTTGCGTCTTCCTCGGCTTCACCCCATTGAACTTTCACTAACCTGACCTCACGATTCCTTAGCTTCTTGGTCTCTGTCCCTAAGATACGAATCGGAGCTCTCCTTAAAGTTGCTTCTTTCTCTACTTCCACGTCTTCAAGCATGCTAGGTTCAACCACCTCAGCGGACTCATGCAAGCACTTTCGGAGATGCGAGACATGAAAGACATTATGCACTCCGGACAACTTCTCGGGCAATTGCACTTTATAAGCCATCTTCCCAATTCTCTCAATGATGGGGAAGGGTCCAACGAATCTCGGTGCTAACTTCCCAACAGCTCCAAACCGGACCACATTCCGTAAAGGGGAAACCTTTACGAAAACCTTGTCCCCAACCTCAAACTCTAATTCGGACCTTCGCCTGTCAGCATAGGATTTCTGCCGGTCTTGGGCCGCTTTCATCCGTCTTCTAATCAACTCGACCTTCTCGGATGTATCCCTAATCATGTCGGGTCCAAGTATAAGCTTATCCGTGGACTCCTACCAACATGTAGGTGACTTGCACGGCCTCCCATATAAAGCCTCAAATGGTGCCATCCCTATGCTCGCCTGATAACTGTTGTTATATGCAAACTCAACAAGAGGAAGATGGTCTTCCCAAGCACCACCAAAATCCAGAATGCAAAGCCTCAACAAGTCCTCAAGTACCCTATTCACCCTTTCTGTTTGGCCGTCTGTTTTTGGGTGATAGGCCGTACTCAGGTTCAACCTTGTGCCCATAGCCTCTTGCAAACTGTTCCAGAATTGACTAGTAAAGATGGGGTCTCGGTCACTGACTATGCTGGAAGGGACTCCATGTAGTCGCACTATCTCACGAAGATATACTGATGCTAGTCCATATGCGGTCCTTTTGCTTTTCACTGGGATAAAATGAGCACTCTTCGTGAGCCTATCCACAATGACCCATATGCTCGTATTCCCCTTCCTGGACCTTGGAAGCCCATCAATAAAGTCCATAGAAATGCTCTCCCACTTCCATAGCGGGACCTCTAGCGGATGTAATAGCCCACCGGGCCTCTTTGACTCAGCTTTTACTCTCTGACAAATAACACATCTCGAGACAAACTCCGCCACATCCTTTTTCATTCCAGGCCAGAAGAAAACGCGCTTCATGTCCTTATACATCTTATCACCACCTGGATGTATGGTCATCTTGGAGCGATGTGCTTCCTCAAGAACTTTCCTCACCAAGTCTTCTACCATCGGAACACAAAGCCTTCCGTCTCTCCTCAGCCAACCCTTATCGTCTATAGAATATCGAGCAAGGTGACTAGATGTCTCCCCTCGAACCAGCTTGTCCATGATCTCAATTATCTGAGGGTCTTCCTTCTGTGAAGCCCCGACTTGATCCAGAAGGGTAGGCCTGAGCTCTAGAGACGCCAAAGAACCAGTCATCGTCTCAACTGTCAAAGAAAAATCAAAGGTTGCCAAGAACTCTAAATTCTTCATCTCAACAAATAGAGGACTTAGTGTCAACCTTTTCCTACTCAACGCATCCACTACAACATTCCCCTTGCCAGGGGTATAGGATAGCTCAAAATCATAGGAAGCCAAAAATTCCATCCATCTCTGCTGCCTTAAGTTCAGATCCTTCTGTGAAAAGAGATACTTCAGAGACTTATGATCAGTATATAGCTCAAATCTCTCTCCCAGAAGATAATGACGCCAAGCCTTGAGTGCATATACAATCGCTGCCAGCTCTAGATCATGAGTGGGATAATTCCTCTCATGCACCTTAAGTTGCCTCCCACCAAAACATATAACTCTGCCCTCTTGCATCAGAACGGCGCCCAATCCCGTGCCACAAGCATCAGTGTACACGGTAAATATCTTACCACCATCGGGTAAGGCTAGAACTGGTGCTGAGGTAAGGGCTCTCTTGAGTCTCTGAAAAGCTAGCTCACAATCCATATCCCAAGCAAAGACTAAGTTCTTCTTCGTCAACTTAGTAAGAGGAGCGGATATCTTCGCGAAGTCCTTGATGAACTTCCGATAGAAACCCGCAAGACCCAGAAAGCTTCTCACCTCGGTTGCATTCCTTGGCGTCTTCCAATCCTGAACTGCAACCACCTTAGCGGGATCCACCGCCAAGCCTTGCTTGGATACGATATGCCCAAGAAATCTGACTTCCCTTCTCCAGAAGTGGCACTTGGAGAACTTGGCTTTTAACTGGTGTGCTCTGAGCGTATCCATCACCTCTACTAGGTGCCTCGCATGCTCTTCTTCATCCTTGGAGAAGACCAGAATATCATCCACAAAGACCACGACAAACTTATTCAAGAACTCCCGAAACACCCTACTCATCAAATCCACAAAATACGCGGGTGCATTCGTCAAACCGAACGGCATAACAAGCCATTCAAAGAATCCGTCTGGAGTTCTGAATGCAGTCTTGTCTATACTATCTTCAGCCACTCTGAGCTGATGAAAACCCGTAGCAAGGTCAAGCTGAGAGAAAACAGAAGCACCTACAAGTTGGTCAAAGAGATCATCGATCCTTGGTAACGGGTGTCTGTTTTTCTTAGTCAGCTTATTCAATTCTCTATAGTCCACACAGAGCCGAAGAGAACCATCTGCCTTAGTTGCAAACGCCACAGGCGCTCCCCATTCAGATATACTCCTTCTGATGAAGTTCTTCTCAAGCAATTCTTTCACTTGCTTGCTCAGCTCCCGTCTCTCACGCGGAGCCATATGCCGAACGGGCAAAGAAACAGGCTTAGCATTATCTACCAGATAGATGCGAAAGTCAATCTCTCGTTTAGGGGGCAACCCCTTAACTTCTTCAAAAACGTCTGGATAATCTCGGACCACCCTTACAGACTGAAGGGCCTCCTCTGATGAGTCGAGAGATTCTAGATAGCATAACATGACGGGATTCTTCG
Source organism: Allium sativum (assembly GCA_030737875.1). NCBI lineage: Eukaryota > Viridiplantae > Streptophyta > Magnoliopsida > Asparagales > Amaryllidaceae > Allium > Allium sativum. The sequence goes on from CM060912.1 coordinate 161,254,875, forward strand.
GATTGCATGAAATCTCTAAGGTGTTGCCCAGGCGAGTCACAAGCCTTACAACCCTATGCTCACAATCCAGAATGGCTCCATATCTAGACAGCCAATCCATGCCCAAGATCAATCCGTATCCCCTGAAACCAAGAACATACGCACTACACAAGAACTCTACGCTGAGTATAGAGATCCTCAGATCCTCACATATCATAGATAGATGAGCAGAACCCCCAATGGGATTCGAAACACAAACGGGATCATCCACTAAGCTAGTACTAAGGTGCAAGCTATCAACAAGATCAGATGAAATAAAGCTATGTGAAGCACCAGAATCAAACAAGGTACGCACTGGAAGATCAGAGATATAAACAAGGTTCTCAACAGAAACACTACCTCGCTCGGGAACTGAAGCGGCATTGAGAGCATGAACTTGCCCTCCAGAAGATCCAGCCTGTCCTTTCTTCTTTGGGCATTCTTTGCTGAAGTGCCCTGTCTCTCCACAAGAAAAGCATCCACCACTAAGCTTCCTTTTCTTCTTCCTACAATCCTTAGCAAAGTGCCCAGCTATGCCACAGTAATTGCACTTTCCCTTGCCTTTGTTGTTGTTGTTCCCCTTCTTGTTCTTGCCCTGATTCCCCTGGCTGCTTTGACCACCTTGATTGCCTTTGCCTTGAGAATCAATCTTCTTTGCTTGGGTATCGCCCGACTTGACTTATTTCTTCCCATCTCCCTGAAGCAGAGCCATATTGACCAAACTCTCGAACGTGGCTCCATGCGGAATATGTGACATCGCCAAGCCCTGTAGCGGCTCATTCAACCCCCTAGCAAATCGAAGAGCCTTCTTCTCCGGGGTGTTTACCATATCCAAACCAAAACGGGCTAGCTGATTAAACTTGTTCACATACTCCTTGACAGACATATCACCTTGCTTTAATGCAATGAACTTCTCCATTTGTAAATTCGCCTCAGCCGAAGATAGAAACTTGGTCACAAATCTAGCCCTCAAATCGGCCCAAGTCTCAACGGGCCTCGTCCCATTGGTGACCTCCCACCAATAGGCCGCCTCATCCTTCAAAAGCCATACTGTCAATAAGATCTTCCTCTCGTCATCAATCCCAAAGATAGCAAACAAGTCCTCCGTGTCTTTCAGCCAATTCCTAGCTTCAACAAAAGATTCCGTGCCTAGGAAATTCTTGCCTCCCATTGCCTTGAAGTCTTTACAAACCTTTGTAAATTCAACCTGAGGATGCTGAGGGGGAGGAGGAGGAAGAGGAGCCTCAGCAACGGGAGGGGGAGGAACATTAGCAACGGGAGGAGGAATATTAACTGCTGGAGGAGGGGGAGCAGGAACCACCGGAGGAGGGATATTAGGGATAGGATTCTCAACTATAGGAGGAGGAGTGGGAGTAGGGTTGGCGGGACCAGCTGCCGCCCTAGCTTCTAGAAGTCTCCTATACCAGAGTGGTACGTTCACTCCATCTGGGATATCAAGATTCTCAGCCATACTGAAACGAAAGATAAGATAAGATCAGGTCAAGAGAACGAGAGATAACGCTGATGGCTTTTGGGGATTAGCCTTAAAATAATCTAGACTTTATTTTGGAAAATACTTAGTAGGTTTTTGAAAATAGTTTTTCAAAAAGGGTTTTTTTTTCCAAAAGTTTTGTTCAATCTTGTTAACCTTGTGCTCTGATACCAAATGTAACACCCCACCTCCACTAGGATCACTCCTTAGAATGTACTAGCTTTGGAGGGGCGTTATTGTGAAGGTAAACATGCACAGAGATATCGCAAGACAGAATATTTAAAAATAAATATAAGTAAAGCAGCGGTAGCAGATAAAAACCCATCATCATCATCTCAGAAAATCAACATAGTCAAGTACATAATATCAAAATGTCATGATCCAAAATACAACATAAGTCTAAATACGCGATAACAAAATACATGGTAAAACATCAGTACTAATCCCCAGAAACAAAAGATAAGCCATAGCTAGCTCAGATCCATACATGAGCTATCCAACAAGCAAGCCAAAGATCCAATAAGCAGAAGTAGCCCCTCCCTGAGAACCTGTAGGGGGGGGGGGGGAACGGAAGAAAAGAAGCGAAAGAAAACAGGTCAGTCAAAAAGACTGGTAAGCCCTACTACGATCAATCTATAAACTAATAAAGTTAACAGCATGATGGAAACTGAGATGAACATACTGGCAATAGATAAAGGTGACCTCACATAAGAAGATTAAGTTTTTGCACCACAGTGTACTAGCAAACCCACAAAACAGATCTTGATCCCTTAGCCCAAACTTTGGCCCAATAACATGAAGTGACCTTAATATAAGGTCCAGCCCAACGGTCTAGTCGATCGGCTCCCTACTAACCTAACACGTCAAGTGTTGGTGTCCATACGGACCACATGGATGTAGTCAGACTGTGCTGGGTCCACCTTCGGGTGTATCAAGCCCTAAGGTGTCAACCCCAGACACCTAAGCAATAATGCACAGTCTAAGCCTACTGGTACCCGTGCCTCGAGTTTGTCCATCATCGGACTACGTGCACGTCCGTAGCCCGCCGGACCCGCACCGCTGTACCACTCAGCCGTCGCTTTGGTCGCTTACATCAGTCCAGTAATCGTGCCCCGCCCTAACCTAGCTGTAGGGTTGTAGTGATACCAAACTGGGATTACTGCTGGAACAGACCACGTTGCTAGGGTTTCTAAGAGGGTTAAGTGTGGTTTTAACCCCTCACTAATCATGGATTAAATTAGTTAAGTGTAACCACTTAACCCCATCTAATCCTCGCATCCCCATTTTTGGTTAAGTATTAGTGGGCCATGACTTAACCCTAATCATGAGGCATTAATTACTTAACGCACCCAACCTCTCACATTAGACATCCGTGGTTACCTGGGAAGATTTACACCACGTCTAGGTCTAACCTCGGGTCTTATGGTGCAACATGACCAACTACCCACATTAGACCCCACGTTGTGGTTACCTGGGAAGATTTACACCACAACTAGGTCTAACCTCGAGTTGGCCATATCATGTTATCTAATGTCATGTCCACTTTAAAACATATTTACAAGTTAACATATACTTGGGTAGACCTAACTTAATAGGTAAATTCCCAAGGGGTAGACCTAACTTAATAGGTAAATTCCCAATCTTTTAGTTTCATGTATTTTTAAGTTTACCCAAACCCTCCCAACGTCATTATCTCGCTTACATATTCGTCATAACGCATAAGGGTATAAAAGGTAACTTGGCAAAACATACACGATGAACTTCACATATCATAATAAACATGCATACATGTTAAACTTGCAAATCATGTCATAGTGAACTCGCATAAACATGCATAGCTTAGTAAATATGCATAACATGGTAAGGTGAACTTGCATAGTCATGCATAACCCATTAAACTTGCATAACATGGTAAGGTGAACTTGCATAGTCATGCATAAACCATAAAACATGTACAACATGGTAAGGTGAACTTGCATAGTCATGCATAACCCATTAAACATGTAGAACATGGTATAGTAAACTCGCATATGCATGCATAACTTGTGAAACATGTAAAACATGGCATAGTGAGTTCGCATAAGCATGCATAACTTATGAAACATATAAAACATAGCATAGTGAGTTCGCATAAGCATGCATAATCAACTATACTCACATAAATCTCAACTTTCACCACATATTAACTTTAGAGTTTGTAAAGTGAGGGTAAGAGGGCTTACTAATATAAACAAGCCACAAATCCACCAAATAAGATGAAGAAGCCCTTTAAAAATCCAAAACAAAGCTTCAAACAAGAAAACCCTTTTGCAAAATCCCAAAAACACAAACTTTAGCAAATCAAACTCGCAACTTAATGAAGTATGCAAGTTATTAAGCATTCATACAACATAGAAAAAGTTGTATGATCATCATATCTTCATAGGATTTAACTTTGAGGAAGGTGGAGGCTAAGGATTTTAGGTGGAGGCCATTTGAGGATTCAAATTGACATAGTTTAGTTGCTAGATTGATTAATGAGGCTTTAGGGTAGGATTAGGGGTATATTTATAGAAGATTAGAGTGTTTTAAGCCCTAGGATTAACCCTAGGTGAATTTTGGCCCGTCAGATTTCGGAATGCTCTAGAACCAGGCCACACAACCAAGCCCAAACCAAAATGGTGCACCAGGCAATTATGCCTGGCTACCCCCTGTCGACAGGGCTGTCGACAGGGCAGTCGACTCCCCTAGACCCCTGTCGACATGCCTGTCGACTTGGGGGTCTTGGCGGGAATTTTTCCCGCTGACGCCAGCTGTGCCCAATCCTTCTTTTTAATTTTAAATTTTAAATCTGTTTTTAATTATGGAAATTTCTGAAAACTTCCATGGGCCTTAACTGGGTCATACGGACTCCGATTTTCGAAAACTCGGACTCTATTTCGCGTATTTTTCCGAGACGAACGCAATGGCATAGCCCGTTTCCCCTGATTCTGATTTTTGAATTAAATTCTACCTCGATTTATGTTATAACAATTTATCGAAAATACGAGTTGTTACACGAAGTAAGAAGAGTATAAATTGTAAACAATTGGGTTTATTGAGAGTACTGACTTTGAGATCTGCGATTGCCGTACAATCACGTTTTAGTGAATCAACAAAAGAAGTGCATCCCTGAATAGTTCATAACAGATACAGGTGTAACGATCCAGAATTTTTAACCAATTTAAAATTGGAATTTTTATTACTTAATTTGAATTTAAATTTGAACTTGAATATGGTTTAGAATATTTAATAATTTTGATAAGTTATATGATAGATTTTACTTGAATTATAAATGAGAATGATTATTAACAAGTTCGGATTTATTGATACTATTTGTCGTTTGATCGGATTTGTCAAACCAGAACATGAATTAGTAGCGTTAGAACTAAGTGTTGTCCTTAGTTTTCGTAGCATTTTAAAGGAAATGCTACCAAAATATCACTACCCTCCTTAAGACAAGTGTAAGAACACTTGTATTTTTGCATGCTTCCTTTCATGCATGTTTTACACTTGCCCCTTATGTGTCATTACCTCCTTAACCCTCCATTCCAATACAAGGAGGTCTTTCCTCCATTTTTTAACCATTCCACTCCATTTTCTTCTTTTCATCTTCTTCTTAAAGCTTATGGCCATGATTTCCATGGTATAAGTCTTCTTCTTTTCCACCACCGCCTTGCCGAAGATCTTCATCCTCCTCCTTCTCCTCTAATAATATATAGAGAGAGAAAAATTAGTATATATTATATAATATATATTTTAATGAAGTAGACGGCGCGCTGAAATACTGTCCGATGGTTCGCTCAACTAGGCTCGCCACCGTGAAGATCTGGAAAGTTGTTAGGTGAGAACTCTTTAACCACAATTTGTATATTTAACTAGTGGTTAGACTAATTTAAATATAGTGATGAATTGTTAGTGGTTAATGATGATTGATGTTTGTTGTGATGGATGATGGACGCATAGTTTAGACCACACACACTATTAAGCGTTAATGTTATAACGCTTGTGCACAGTTATGATTTATTTAATTATGTTGATGATGGTTACTATGGATGTTTAAATGGTTGTTGATGTTGTTTTGCACACACCATGACACAACAATTATGGTATCACATTGGTGATCGACAAATCTCCTTCGTAATTAGAAGCAATATTTTTGAATTTGAAGGATAATAATTTATGCTAAAGTCCTTTAAATGAATAAATAAATACCGGAACATTCTAGGATGACATAGAGGATAGTGTCCAGGCTTGGGTTTGGAAAATATAGTTTCCTGCTCTCCCTGGCTATCCCTAACTGATCCGACGAATGAGATGGTTAATTTGAAGTTATTTGAATTTAGAAATGAATTGGAATTTGATTTAAGTAAAAAAAAGTAAATGTTGAATTTTAGATCCAAAATAATTTGGAAAGTAAATTTTTAAATTATTTTAAAAGGGTTATATAATGATATAATGGTTTTCTAAGATATTTTGAAGTATCATAAAATAATGGTTATATGGTCAAAACAGAGCTTGTCACATAACGACAATTTACGTATTTTAGATGCAAACTTTAAACGCTTATAACTTTTTTAATCTAAATTAGATTTCAATAAAATGAAAAATGTTTGATTTCCATTAACAAGAACTTTCAAATGAGTGAAAGCAGATTTTAAATTCGAATTATATTTTTTAGGTTATGTTTGGAAAAGGTCGATGTAAGAACAATTGTTGACCATAACTTTAAACAACTATTATTATATGTTTAAAAAATATGGAAAATTTTTGTAAAATCTTTACAAATTATGAAAAGGTGTTTTGAATTGTAAAGTTTAAGTTTTGGCTAAGATAAACGATATTTTGATCAAAATAGTTAAGATAACTATTTTGTAACGCTTTTGTAAACTTTTGAAACGCTATTGTAACGGTTTCTTCAAAAACAATCTATTTTGATGTTTTAACCCGTAAACTATCTTCCGAACTATAAGTAATGATTTGTGGAATGTTTTCAAAGGTTTAAAAGTATTGGAAATATTTTAGATGGAATTTAAATTGATTTATTTAATATTAAAATGAGTTTTCCAATTTTAAATAATTGGATATGGTTGGAGATAAATATTCGGATGTTTGATATTAATTCGGTAGATGACGACTCATAATATTTGAGGAATTTAAAAGGTAGTTCACCATTATTCCGTTTATAGTGTGAGGTGGATATCGAGATTAGTATTAAGTATAAGTTAATGGTATTTCTATCGAGATTTAATGTCGAAGAGTTAGATAAATCTTTTAAGTAAGATATGGGTTTCCCAATTTGATTGGGATAAGTTGGATAGAAATAATCTTCGGATATTTTATATGAAATTCTTTACTGTAAATGCATAATATTTTGGGAATTTGGAAGATATTATTATATTATTATTCCACTTATAGTATTCGTTGATTATGAGAATTGATATCGAATATAAGTAGATACAATTTCTGTGTAACTTATGTTCAATAATGATTGATTTGGGTTTTTTCGTGAATCATATCTTCAACAATATCATTCTTGAAACCAAATGAGATTGAGTTATGGAAATTCATATCATAAATTGGGATTTAATCAAATCTTTGATTTGTGAAAATTAAAAATAAGAAATTGGGAATGAAGTATAATCTTTTTGTTAAGATTAAAGAATTGAATGTTGGAAAAATCGATTTAATTGGAAACTATGGTTGAAATATGGATTAAAGAATTTTCAAAGGAAACTGGGTTTTGATAACGAGTTATATAACGGAAAATTAATTAAGGCTTTGGGCTAGATTATCTTTGATTTAAGGGATGTGTTTTAAAGAAGAAGGGTTAAATATGGATTTTGTTAAAGATAATTTGAGAATGGGTTTAAAGAAATTTAATTTAACAAAACCTAAGATGGAAGGAGATTTGGTTGAAAGCCTGTGTGTTCCGGAATTGTGTTTTAAAAATTACGCTTATTATTTGGGAAGAACGGGATCGGATGTATGTCCGAAAACCCTTCCAAGTAATAATACGACGTTGTGGAGCAATTGAAGATAGTACTTAAGACCGAGACCCTTCATATCATAAAGACGACTTGCTGAATGTCTCATATTGGTAGCTCTCATTTGCAGATGGATTTTATATCAACTAAGTGGAAAGAAGCCCAAATGTATGTGAAGGAATTTCGGATTGTTGTTTCGTTCAGACCTAGAACGAACAGTTATGGATTGTGTGTCTGACATTGTAATTGACTGCGTAGCACAGATCTCTGTTAAATATATATCTGTTTGGTGGCGGAGAATTTATTCTCTTGCTTAACACCTGTAACACCCCACTTCCGTTAAGGTCACTTGCAAAGGGAATGCCTAACGTTATAAGTAAACAGAACAGAAATTTGCAAGACAGATATGTAAAGTAGTACTTGAAAAATTTATAACTTTATTACAGCAGAAACAGAAATAAGTTTGGTTACATATCAATACCAAAACCCAAGTACACAAATATCAGTCTTATACAAAATTCTTCAAAATGCATACTTTTTTAAAGTCATAATCCCCAACAGAGAATGTCATAAATAGGTAGAATCGAAGCCAAGCAATATTTCAAGCACTTCAAGCAGATGGAACCTGAATCAAGCTCCTATGTTTCCACCATGAGAACCTGGGGCGAGGGGGGAACGAAAGAAAAGAGGCGAAACAAACTAGGTCAGACATAAGTCTGGTGAGTCCAGTGACTTTCAGCATATAAACAGATAACAGTATTATGACATGCAAATAAAACTGGATGAGAGATAACCATAACAGGAGTAGCAGGTTAACAGAAGAGACATAATGATATAGACTAAACTAAGCTTCTTACTTAGTTTTTAGAATTTGGTGTTGTCCAAATGTCTAAACAGAAAACAGAACGATCTCTTCAGAAACACGATGCTAGTAATGGACCTTTACCACCCGAACAGAGACAGACGGTTTAAGAAATGGAATGCTAGTAATGGGCCTTTACAACCCGAGCAGAGACAGACGGTATAGAATGTAATAACCTGAAAATCAGAGCCAATTTAAAAATTTTATTTTGGCAATTTTAGCGAATTTTGATTATTTAAAATGATTATTTTAAATAATAACGACGAGAAATTTATTTTGAATGGAATTCGAAAGTATATTTTATATAGATCGTCGTTAGAATATAAATATTTTATTTTAATTATAAAAGGAATTGAAAATGGCGTGGTAGTTCGATAATTCGATTTCAAAATTCAAATGAATGTACATGATTCAAAATAAACCAGATTTTAGTAAAACCAAAATTATTTGAATCTAATTGAGAATATCTTTCCAACGAATCCGAGAAATCAAAATTTCATAGCGGGAATTAAAAGATATGCCCAATTGAAAATTCAGAATAGTCGTTATGGAATTCTGGCCCTTCAAAATGGAAATTTTGCAAACGACCTCGGATTTCGACGAAACCACTTTTGTTGGATCCGTGATGTCAAGTTATTGCTAGATTCCAATTTTCATAATTTTTGAATTCAATATGTGAGCGTGGCAAAGGAAAACGCGTTTGACCAGTTTTAGTTGATTTTAATCGACTGGGAAATGGCCATTTTTCAAACGGTCTCGGAATTCAACGAAATTAGTTTTGTTAGGACCGTATCGTCAATACAAAGCTAGAAAATATTTTTCTGGAATTTTTCGAGTTAGTATGTGACCCCAGTAAATTGAAATGCGCGTTCAAATTCAATATATAGAGTTATATGTTGATTTTGATGAAAACTGATCGAAACAGTCGAATCAACTTATGATACATATCCCATTGTGTTCGGAATGGCGGTAATTAGGTAGGGACGATAGTCGGTGGGTCTCGTTTCGACTTCGAAAGAAAAGTCAACTATAGAGATTTAAATAAAATAGAATATAATTTTTATACAAAGGCCCTCCTCTCCTTTCATTCTCCCCCCCGACAGTTTTCTAAGAAAGAAAAAAAACCTACATCTGAATCGCGTCGCCCCCCCTCCGCTCGTCCGTCGCCACCTCGCGCCAGTCGCCGGAGCCCCGACCAAGCCTCGCCTCCTCCCTTCCTCTCTCCCCTCTACTCTCTTCTTCCCCTGAACCCCGTACCCTCGCCTCACCAAGACCGCAACCGCGAGCTCCGAGCTCCGACCATGGTGCGCCGCCCCTCAGTCTCTTCCACGACCCCCCCTCTCGACAAAGATCTGATTTTAGCTAAAAGGTGAATTTTAATTTACTTTTATTTAGTGTAATCAATTTAATAGGTAGATAAAAACCAGTTTTGTGAAGGATAGGATAGTAAAACTCTGAAATATATATATATATATATATATTGATGGTTTGAAGATTTGAGCTTTTATATGAGGTGTAGCGACATAAAAAAATTTGATTTTTATATATGTATGATTTTTTTTAAATATAATTTTTATTATATTACTAGCAGGATAAAAATATAATTTTTATCATGAATGAAGTAGCGACAGAAAGACGATATTTTTATATATAGAAAGACGATATTTTTTTATCATAGAAAGTATAAAGATATGATTTTTATATCATAGAAAGTATAAAGAAATGATTTTTATATAGGTAGAGGTATAAAAATATATTTTTTATGTGTGTAGCGCAATAAAGATCTGATTTTTATTATATACATGTTGAAATAAAAATGTGATTTTTATAGCGACGATATAAAAATTCGATCTTTATATTAGAAGTAGATATAAAATATAATTTTTATATAGTAGCGATGTAAAAATAGATTTTTTATCTATACAGTAGCGGTATAGAAATGTGATTTTTATCCATAGAGAGCGATTATAAAAATGTGATTTTTATATACAGAGCAACAATATAAAAATGAGATTTTTATATATGTAGTGGCTACGGGCAACGAAATTGACAAAAGGCGAGCACGACGAAGATTTTCTACAATTGAAGAGCCGTGGCGTTTGGTTTAGCTAGTCAGTGAGAACTCCTCACCTTTAATTTAAATTTCTAGTTAAAAATATATACTAGGATGCAGACGGTGTTTAGTAGCACCCGACACCCGTCGTCCACAGACCATGGACGACTTGTATGCTTGTTTGTTTGATTTTGATTTGTAGTTGATTGTGTGATATGATGTGAAAAGAATTAAAATATTTATATAATTAAAAATATTTTATAGTTGAAAATATAATTTTTAATGTGAACGTGAATAAATAAATATAAACAAATCGTACGATTTGTTTATATACACACATTTGACTGATATTGATTGGGACAATAAATTTTACACATCGCCCAACTGCACAAATAAAATCTGTGTTTGATTGTTTGAAACACCACACGGGTATTGGGATGATATATGAAATACACTAATCCCAATAATTAGTTGTATGTCGATCGATTGATTGACAGACTGTTATAAGCGTTAAATATTTATATTTGTTGCTTATACAGTGTAGAATGCACTTTGGATGATGGGTGATTATTTGTCACTGTTGATATATACATGTGTTGTAGAAAACCCATATAATCAACATTATATGGTAATTGATTGGGCCTCATTCCAGTTTTGAAAAGAAATATTTGAAAAGAAATATTTGAACAGAAATATTTGAACAGAAATATTTGAATATAAATATTTGAAAAAGAAATATTTGAAAAAGAAATATTTGAAATAGAATATTTGAAAATCGAAATATATGAAGCCGTGTTAATTAGATTGACGCCATTTTGACGCGAACGATATTTATATCGATTTTATTCATTTTTCAATGAATATCGAAAGTGATTTCAAAATCTAATAAATTGAATAGAAATGAATTTGAATTGAATTTGAATAGAAATGAATTCGAATTGAAATTGAATAGAAATGAATTCGAATTGAAATTGAATAGAATTGAATTCGAATTGAAATTGAATAGAATTGAATTCGAATTGAAATTGAATAGAAATGAATTCGAATTGAAATTGAATAGAAATGAATTCGAATTGAAATTGAATAGAATTGAATTCGAATTGGAAATGAATAGAAATGAATTCGAATTAAATTAAATTGAATTGAAATTCGAATTAAATTGAAATTGAATTGAAGTCGATTTGAAATGAAACTAAAACGAATTTATATTGGAATATTCAATTTTGATTAGAAGTTGATTATTAAGTTGAAACCATTTCGAAAACGAATTTATAACGATTTATAAAATACGTTTTAAAAAGAAATCGACGAAATATATATATATATATTATATATATAATGGCCTGAATAGAACGTGTCGCGCCGCGGCAGTTCGCGAATTTCGACCATTGACTTCGAATGGATATTGCGGGAGATCCGACCATCGGATTCTCTTAAAACTAGAACCGTTGGGTTCGTATCGAAAAGAGCTTTCTAACGAATATTAGAGATTTGAAATCTAACGGTTGGATTTGGAATTATGTCCAAATCAAATTTGGAAAAGGTCGCTGTAAGTGCAGTTCGATGGCCGTTGATGGAAATCGACTGTACGGGCCTTGATAAATTATTAAAAATATCAATAATTTGTGTAAAATCATAAGAAATGATTTGTGAAGAATTGGGATGAAAAACTCCATATTTGAAAAGATAAAAATAGATTTTTATCGAAATGAACTAGTTTTGAACTAGAATAATAATTTATTTATTTTTAAAATAAATAAATTGAATTTGAAATGGTTTTGAAAATAACCAGGATTTCCAATAATTGAATTGGAATGGATTTGAATCGAAATCATCTTTGGAATAGTTTGATGTTGGATTTCGTGATTATACAGATGTTGTTATGGAAATTTGAAAGATATATATATATATATCGTTATTTCCAATACGATATTTGTTGGTCGTAGAATTTGATATTGAATATAAGTCGATATATTTTCTATTCAGAGCCTTGTATTTAATATAAAATATGATTTGGGTTTGTCGTGAATGGTGTCTTCATTAACACCTTTCTTAAGCCCAGTTGAGAAAAAGATTAAATCTTTTTATTTAGATTTAATGAAGTGTACCAATTAAATGATATTTAATTGGAATTGAATTGGTATTGATTTTTGGGTTTATCGTGAACAGTGTTTTAAATAACACTTGTTCTTTAACTCGATAATTAATGGAATGTGATTTTGGGTTGTCGTGAACGGTATCTTCAATAATACTGTTCTTAGACCCAAAGGAGTTAAGAAAATCAGAAACTAACTGGAGATTAGTTAAGTTGAATGGTTTCTGGGGTATTGATCTGATGTTGGTTTCGGCCTTCGGGGTTAATACTTAGGGAATTGCTCACTTGCTTATTTATGGTTAGGGACTGATTGAAATGGAATGTGATTTTGGGTTTATCGTGAACCGTGTTTTAAATGACATTGATTCTTTAACCCAGTCAAAGATTAAAACTAAGTGGAGTTTTAATGAATCTTTAATTAGATTGAAAAGATCGAGAATGGAGTATCACCAGTTTTGCTCCAGGCGACAGTTAAATCTTTAATTAGATTTAAACATGAAATGGTAATTGAATTTACCGATAACACCGTGGTGTTAAATATGAAGTATTACCAGTTTTACTTCATGGGATGAATAGGTTGGGATTGGGAAATAAAATAAATGATCACTTCGGTGTGGATCGCTAATCCCGACTAGTTTGAATTGATATTCAAAAGTAGATTAAAGAATAAATTTAAAGGAATTTATCTTTGATAAAATTTATGGGAACCTCACCCTAAGAATGTGAAATTTAGAAACTAACTGTAGGTTAGCTAAGCAGAATGGTTTCCTGGGTATTGATCTGATGTTGGTTTCGGCCTTCGGGGTTAATATTCGGGGAATTATTCTCTTGATTAATTTACGGTTAGTGACTGATGAACTGGAATGAGGCGTATATTGTGCTTGTGTAACACGTATTAATTATATACGCGAGTTATTCAGAAAGACCGGGTTTGTCCCATTCTGAATAACTGATACGACGATAAGTCGAAGATGAAGACGGTGGTTGAAGACCGGAGGTCTTCACGTCATTTGGATAATTACTGATGATCTTGATTGAGCCGTACAACCAAGAGGAGGGAATCAGTTAGTGTTCATCCAGACGTACTTGGAGATCGATGGATATGCGGGGTACTAGGTGCCTCCAGTTTCGTTCAGACCCATAACGGACTTGTGGATGGACTGTGTGTCTGACATTGGATATCAATCTGTGTGATTGATGGATATCGGTTGCATGGAGTGGTTTGCCTGTGTGGCATGCTAAGATGCAAATGATCAAGGCTTTTGTTTAAAAGAAAAGTCTTGTGGTTGATGATCAAAGCACGGCCTTTGTGCCATAGCTTTGTGTAGCGTTGATTCGCGAGCCTCACACCCCGGTTGTGAACCAGAAACGGGAGAAGGACCTCAGGGGGGACATGCGTTTCTTTCTAGCTAGAAGTGGCGTCAGTGGTTTTACAAGCCCTGACGAGTTTGACTTATGTGGTTGTTGCTGTTGCGAGGCGCCTCGGATATATCAGTGACTATGTGAAGCCGATGGAGTCATTTGTTGGCTCATTTACGCCCCAAAGGGCGAGGAAACGTAGTGTTCAGGCATTATAATCCACATCGGTGGACCGGCCCTGACGATCCAAGGGGCAGTGTGTGATGGGACCTGGGTCTTATAATAGCTTCATTTTTCTTTATTTAGCATTGCGTTGTTGTTTTATGCACAGGTGTTCTTGGGAGGAAACCCGTTCCGTGTTATACGGCGTGGTCCCTTGATTTACCTAACTTTAAAAATAAAGATTAATAACTGTTTTAGTTCTCACACCAGTCACATGACTGACCTGGAGTTTATTGTTTTAACCGAAACTCTGGATGCCCTTATTTTGACACGGGCAGCTAGTAGTTTTGGTTTTGCAGATTTATATTCACAGGATCCTGGTTTACAGCTGGAACGATATCCGGAAAGCTTTGTATCCGTATATCTCCTTCTAGTTGTGTTTTTTATTATTTTTCCGCTGCTTTGTAATGTATTGTAATCTCGGATATTTATGGAATGTATTTTATTCATTTATACGCTGTATATTCTTGTATCTGATGGAATTGTTGTAATTAACAATGAAATGTTCTTCTATCTACGTTCTTTTGTGTGTTGTTCTCAAAGTATTCGCTCTTTCCTTCATGGGGAAGTTCGGGTCGTTTCATAGAAACAGAAGCAGAAACGGAATCAGAGACGGAAATAGAATATTCCCTACGGAAACAGAATGTTAGAATTAGGTGTACACTAGTAAAGGGCCTTTACCACCCCAACAGACGGTTCCACACAGAAACAGACAGGTGTTACCACCCCAACAGAAATAGACGGTACCCCAACAGAAACAGATAGAACTAAGTGTACCCTAAATTCTACCCCAAGCGATCGGCTCCCTAATACATAAATATACTATGCCAGCCCCATAGAAGAGTGTATCACTCCCTACAGTGGCAACCTATAGACACAGGCCTATTTACAGATGTCACGGTGTCTTACATCTTCAAAGCAGACCAGATCCATGCACGCACATGACCCGGTTGGAATGCGCCATCAACACCACTCGTTATTATCAAAGTGAACCTCTTACAATTAGTTCAATAAGCATGCCCTGGACCCCTACCTAAAATTTGGGTCATAGTTTTGGTACCAGAAAGGGTTACTGACTAACATGGGTCCCAAACAACAGATGACACAAGTAATTATCCCTCCTAACCTTGTGTCCCCAGACTAATAGATTTCAGATTAACTTGCTTACAGATTTCAGATGTACAAAGTTCAGATTAACTAGTTCTCAGATCAGACATACAAGTTAACAAGTTTTCAGACTAACAGATCAGATATACAGATTAACAAGTTTTCAGACTAACGGATCAGATATAAGACAAACAGACTTACAGATTGTTTAACCTAACCTTGTATTGGGCCTACAGATTTTCAAAGGTTTATTAGATTCATTAGTCCAGTTGATTTAACCTTATCTACCCAATACGTTTTAGGCATCATATTTGTCTTAGATTTGCATTAATTAAATATTAATGCACATACCTCTCACATTAGGTCGGTAGCTTATGGTCGCTGGATGTGCCGGGCGGTTCCGGGCAGACTTCTGCACAAGCCATACCTAACCTCGTGTCTAAGCATCTTTATGCCTACGACCTCTCACATTAGACTGACAGTTTGCAATTGCTGGTTAAGCCGGTTGGGTCCGGGCATGCTTCTACCGCAAACAGAGTCTAACCTCGTGTCCCAACATTCATATTTTAGCTAAAGTATTCATTCACAGATTATGCCAATATCAGACTAATTATGCCAATTCATCAAATTAACTTCTTTACAAGTTACAACAGATTATCCAAAGTTCTATTAACATGTTTTGCTCAATTTTAGATCGAGCCTACAGATTTTTGTACCCAAATTACCGTATTCAGTTTCAATAGATTTAGCAGATTAGGCAATTTAACAGATTTAATCATACCTTAAAATTCCATTGACATACCTTGCTTAAACATAAAATTAAGCCTAATTTTACATGCTCAAATTATGGTCATAATTCACAATATAACATATGCCCCAAATTCCTAGTTAAATTTACATAGTACAGAATATTCTTCAAAAACCCCAAATCATGATATACAATATGATTTATGCCAAATCATAGCCTTTGGTTTCAGCGTATGTCAAATATCCAAAATCCCCATTTAAGCATATTCACAATTAATAGTTATCCTATTTTAATATAGAACTTTTATGCCTAAATCGTATATCCTTTTTCTTCCAAGTCATAGATCATCATATAAAATATGCCCCCAAATCTAGATCTTAAATTACAACATGTATTATGTCCTCAAAATCAGATCTTGAATTGTAACATGCATTATGTTCCCAAATTACAAGTCATATGTTGTCATACAATAATTCTCCTTCTTCCAAATTATAAACCGTCATATATAGTATGCCTAGATCTAGATCTTTAAATTACAACATATGCCCTTTTCTTAAATCAGTCACAAATCAGTCATGTCCAATTATGTGTCATTCATTATTTTCCCCAAATTTAGCATTCGTGCATCAATATCTTATGAGATTTGGCTCAGGCTCGTGGTAGCCTGGCTATAGAACATAAGGAAGGAAAAGATATAGAATAGTTACAATAATAAGATAGATCGACACAGAAAAACTGATCTGATAAACAGGAATAAGATAGATCTACACAGGAAAACAGATCTGATAAACAAGATTATGCATAATCTCCAATTCAGATTTATAACTATGTCAAGATCATAATTAAATTTCATATCTGAAAATAACTATACTCACAATTCGTGGTTTAAGAAAGAGAAGAACAACTCTGGGATATGATTTTCTGGAGTTGATTTAGCTTTTCGTTGATGTAGGCGTTGATTTGTTATCTTTTAATTCTATTCAGGTTGGTAGAAGAAGAAGCACTAGTTCTAGCTTAGGTTTCAGGAGAATAGTGACGCCATTGATTTATTTTAATATGAATTAGGGCAGAGTATAGGCGAAATGAAGTTGTGTGGAGAGAAAGTGAGGTTTGGTGGTGTTTAAATAGCTTAGGAGCAACGAATATGGTCAGAATGGGCGTCTAAATGCAGAAAAATGGATCCGTCCTCGGATCTGGAAAAGGGGGGAGGTCGACCCTATGGTCGACCTGTTCTACCCAGGTCGACCCCCTGGTCGACCTGGGTCCTGGGCGGGAATTTTCCCGCCCAGCCCAGATGTGTGCTTTGAATTTTGAAACTTTGAATTTGAATTCGGGCTGGTTTTTATTTTAAATTCCTGAAACTTCTAAGTGCCATAACTTCTTCATACAGAGTCCGATTTACGCAAACTCAGACTCTATCTCAAGAAGAATTCCAAGACGAACACAATGGCGTAACCCGTTTTTCCTAATTCTTCTCTTAAAAATTAAGTATACTTTGTTTTGTTACTTTATGTTCACAGAAAATACGGGGTGTTACATTCTTTCCTCCTTAAAGGATTTCGTCCCCGAAATCTTCAAGTTAAGAAGAATGTGTCCTACCATCCAATCACCCATCTACTCAACCATCATCCACAAGCATCCATTTTCCTTAGAAAACTTTAATGTTGTATGAACATATGCAAAAGTGTGTTTATATGTCTCTTATCTAATGCAAAGATCAGGCGGTCTACTGATTCAGTTGACCTCCTTAATGCGAATTATGTTAGTGCCATGAGTCCACTTATGTATGCAAAAAATCCTATTTGATACGCATCATCTTTATATAAGTGCACAACAATTCATCCAAATGCAACATCCATGTGACGAGTCAATCATTTTGCATCCACAAAAATCAAAAAATGCACACACATCCATATGCCGTATGAGAGTGTTTTTGAGCTGATCTAGTTCCTAGTGTGTGTATATGCATCCACGAGCAACCACTAGCAACCACTTACATCCACTTGCAACCATCAAACATAACATGTCTCAAACACATGTTTACACCCATTAGTTTCTACGTGAAGGTCGAAGAATCGATCAATAGGATACAGCCGAGTGATAGAAGCAAGTACAAAAGTTTTGTTCCCATTAGACATCGGTTAAGAGAATAAATCCCTAAGTATCAACCCCAAAGACCGAAATCAACATTAGATTGACACTCAGAGAATTACTCCCATTAAACAATGTCAAAACTGGAAATCTACTTCACGCTTTGAGTAAAAACCCCTATCCTTTTCAGAATACTTACAGACTACTGGTACAGATCAGATTATCAAATGATTCTTAGGAAACTAAGCATGATAAAAACCCACCATATCCCACAAAACCAGAATGTATGCTTTATGGTCAACTTAACGCCTAACACAGATACCCTCAAACCCCAACTTATCACAAACATATGAGTCATAACCCTTATGGGGTTTGAGACCATAGCGGGATCAGAAACAAGACTAGTATTAAAGTGCAGAGTCTCAATTACAGAATCAAAATGCTAGAATAAAAAAAAAGAGTTTTATCTCAATAATCAGATAAGGAAATTAAACCTTCTACAGAAATTTTCCTATCTCTACCCAATCTACCAGTCACGTGAGCATTCACCTGCTCTCTAGAAGTAGGTTCTGCCCTCTGCCCTTGCCCACTTTTCTTCGGACAGTCCCTAGTGAAGTGTCCAATTTCTCCACAGTTGAAGCAAGCGCCCTTCCTCTTTCTACAATCCTTATTCAGATGAGTCAAGCTTCCACAAGTAAAGCACTTTTTCTCCTTCTTATCTTCAGACTTTTCATTCTTCTTTTGTGTTTCCTTTTTGGGCCACTCTTTCTTGTTTTGTGGTCCTTCAAGCTTTTCTTCTCACTTTTGGCTTCTTCTTCATGCATTAACGCCATGTCAACCAATTTCTCGAAGGTAGCTCCCATAGGAATGTGGGTCATAGCCAACCCATGTAGAGGCTCATTCAAACCTTTAACGAATCTCAGGGCCTTCTTCTCAGGTGTGTTCACCAAGTCTAAGCCGAATCTCGCCAACTGATTGAACTTGTTGACGTACTCCTTCACTGATGAATTCCCTTGCTTCAATGCTAAGAACCTCTCCATGTATAGATTCTCTTCCGCTCGTGAGAGGAATTTCATCTCGAACCTATGCCTGAAATCCATCCATGTCTCTACCGGACGCTCTCCATTTGTGACCTCCCACCAAAACGAGGCTTCGTCCTTTATTAACCAAGCAGCTAATTGGACCTTCCTTCCATCTCCTATCTCGAAGATACCAAACAAATCTTCCACCTCCTTAAGCCAATTCCGATCTTCAACAAAAATCTTTGATCCATGAAAAGGTTTCCCGCCCATTGCCCGAAAATCCTTGCATGTCTTCGAAAAAGTATCAATGCGGGGAGGGGGAGGAGGAGGAGGAGGAATGTCTGCTGGGCCTGCGGCGGTGTCCCTAGCCTCCAGATACCTTCTGAACCAAGTTGGTATCGGTACGCCCTCGGGTATCTCGGGTAACCCAGACATGTTGAAAAGAAATTGAAGAGATTCAAAACGGAGAATTCGAAAGACAGATATATGGCTTTTGGGGATTATGTTTTTCAAAATAAACTTTACTTTTGAAAATACCTCCTTTTTAAAACCTTTTTGAAAGTAGTTTCCAAAAACTTTTTATCAAATCTGGTAACCTTCAGCTCTGATACCAAGTGTAACACCCCACTTCCATTAAGGCCACTCACAAAGGGAATGCCTTAACTTCGGTGGAACGTTATAAGTAAACAGAACAAAAATTTACAAGATAGATATGTAAAGTAGTACTTGGAAATTTATAACTTTATTACAGCAGGAACAGAAATAAGTTTGGTTACATCACAATATCAAAATCCAAGTACACAAACATCAGTCTTATCCTTCAGAATGCATAATTTTTTAAGGCCATAATCCCTAATAGAGAATGCCATAAATAAGTAGAATCAAAGCCAAACAATATTTCAAGCACTTCAAGCATATGGAATCTGAATCAAGCTCCTATGTTTCCACCTGAGAACCTTGGGGGGGGGGGGTTTAATGGAAGAACTGAGGAGAAACAAACTAGGTCAGACATAAGTCTGGTGAGTCCAATGACTTTCAGCATATAAACAGATAATAGTATCGTGACATGCAAATAAAACTGGATGAGAGATAACCATAACAGGAGTAGCAGGTTAACAAAAGAGACAGAATGATATAGACTAAACTAAGATTCTTACTTGGTTTTCACTTCTCTACACTAATACTAGTATAAAAGAATTAGGTGTTGTCCTAATGTCTAAACAGAAAACAGAACGATCTCTTCAGAAACATGATACTTGTAATAGGCCTTTACCACCCAAACAGAGAAAACGGTTTAAGAAACGGAATGCTAGTAATGGGCCTTTACCACCCGAACAAAAACAGATAGTATAGAAACAGAAGCAGAAAAGGAATCAGAGACGGAAACAGAATATTCTCTACGGAAACAGAATGTTAGAATTAGGTGTACACTAGTAATGGTCCTTTACCACCCCAACAGACGGTTCCACACAGAAACAGACAGGTGTTACCACCCCAACAGAAATAGACGGTACCCCAACAGAAATAGATAGAACTAAGTGTACCCTAAATTCTACCCCAAGCGATCGGCTCCCTAATACATAAATACCCTGTGTCGGCTCCATAGAAGGGTGTATCACCCCCTAAAGTGGCAACCTATAGACATAGACGTATTTACAGATGTCACTATGTCTTACATCCTCAGAGCAGACCAGATCCAGGCACGCACATGACCCGGTTGGAATGCGCCATCAACACCCCTCGCCATTATCAGAGTCAACCACTTACAATTAGTTAAGTAAGCGTGCCCTGGACCCCTACCTAGCGTTGGGTCATAGTTTTGATACCAGAAAGGGATATTGACTAATATGGGTGTAACACCCCACGTCCATTAATGTCACTCACAAAGGGAATGCATTAACTTCCATGGAGCATTTTAAGTGAATATAGAACAGAAAATCACAACAAGACAGATATGAAGCAGTACTTGAAAATTTAAAACTTTATTTATTGCAGCAGAAGTTAAATATGTTTGGTTACATCATCAAAACCATAAACCAAAGTCAAGTACATAATATCCATCTTGATAAAACAAAGTACATAAACTGAAAGACATAATCCCCAACATCAAAATAGCCATAAATAAAGAGAAGCTGAACTTTACTTCAGCGATCCAAGCAATCTCCTAAAAGCAGTCCAAAATCAAGCTCCACTGGTGCTAGTTCCAACCTGAGCACTTAGGGGGAGGGGAAGGGAGAAAAGAGGAGGTAACAAAGGGGGGTCAGACATAAAGTCTGGCGAGTGCGATAGCTTTAACAATATAATTAACAAAGTAACTATGCTAAGGCATAAGTTGGAAAATAAGGAAACGACCATGAACCATTGAGTACGGCAGAGTAAATAAGGAAATAGGATGAACAACGATATCGTTAAGCGCACCTAAACAACTATAGGATGATTACTAAACTACACCAACACTATAGGATAATTGCTATACTGCACCACCACTAGTCACTCTAAGGTTGATCCCGCCTACAGACTTAAATAATGATAATGGTAGTTTCGTGCACCCTTAGCTGCCTTCATAGGTGTCGCCTGCCCCTATCTCCACTAGGTGTACCCACTACCCCCAAGCGATCGGCTCCCTAACTCGTAGATACCCGTGCTGGCTCCACAGTGGGGTGTATCACTCCCCAAAGTGGCAACCCGATACAACCAACAATGCATGGCTTATACCTACACGATGCAACAACGTCTTACCTACTAGCCCGGGTCAACACACGCATATGAACCTGTTGGACTAGCGTTGCCACCGCTAACCCGGTTTGGCCTCTTACAGTCAAGCCTAGTATGTGTGTCCCGTCCTCGACTTGGGTCGAGCCCACAAAGATACGTATGGATTAGTGGTTGAAACAGTCTCCATTACTTGACACAAGCTATCCACCTAAGCTTGGTCCCCTCTAGTACATCCCACTTAACCCACTTCTTATTCATGTTTCAATTACATGTTTTCAATTTTGGTAAAGTGTTTCTATTCGTATTTCCAAATGCCACCCAAGGCACCCACTAGATTCCACATGCCACCCAAGGCACCCACTTAACACCCTCATGTCCCACTACATGTTTATCTGGTTAAGTGTTTCTTAACTCATTAAGACCGTAACCTCATTAAGATCTCTCATATTAGACTGGCATTTGCGGCAGCTGGATTTGCCGGGCGGGTCCGGGCAGTCTTACACCACAAAAGAGCCTAACCTCGTTTCTTTACAATTGTTACGTATTTAGTTTATGCCTAAGACCTCTCACATTAGACTGGCATTTGAGGCAGCTGGATTTGCCGGGCGGGTCCGGGCAGTCTTACACCACAAAAGAGCCTAACCTCGTGTCTTAGACGATTAATTACTCCTAATTAATCATTCTCCAATTTGAATTACTTTCCCTATTCAAATTATAAATCAATTCCAAATTTAACGATGTCCATAATTGTCTCAATTATGTCCATCCATTTATGGTATGTAAAATCATACCAATTTTCACCTCAATTATATTTTATGCCTTTTAAGGCATTTGTGCCAATTAAATCTTTTTAACATTATCCCCTTTTACCCTACGTTATACGTTTATTCGTTGAACGTAAAATATACGTTAGACTCGAATAGTCTAACTCATGGAATAAAGAGAAAACATCACAATATACACATAATTAAAACATAGATCTAACATAGGGGTGAACTAGCATATGTGAATGATGTTCTACATCTAAAACTTGCATAAACAACATATGTCATGGATCCAAATCTAAAGGTGTGAATTTTGATGAGATAATGGCCACAAACTTGCATAAACAACATATGTCATGGATCCAAATCTAAAGGGGTGAACTTGATGAGATAATGGCCACAAACTTGCATAAGTAATATCCCAAAACTTTCATAGCATGATTCATATCCAACTCATAAACTTACATATGTGATTTATACATCGCAACAATGGTGTAAACTAGTATCTAACATGTAAGGTATCATGTATAATTTAGCACATGTTATAGCCTAACTTTCAATTAAATTTTCACATAAACTAGATGCCACAACCATGTAAGGTCTCATATAATTCTACCCAACTTGTATATGGTTGATGTTTGAATCAAAATCTAAACTTGCCTACATATGATTTATCATCTGAATCAACATAACCAACTAGCATAGGAAACATGATGATTTGATTGTATATAAAATTACAACATGGATGATAGCAACATAACTTTACATCATAAATGATCACAACATAACGTCATAGAGATTTCGATAATAATCCTACAACATAATTACAACATGAAATCAATACTTCATATCAAATCCATACAATCCGCATTATATCTTAATCCAATTAAATTACTAATTATTTTATTAAAACTATTGAACTCGCAACTCAAAAGCAGTCTTGAGTTCTGAATTCTGATTTCTGGAGTTGAATTAGCTCTCCTTTGAAGAAGATTCGCTGTTAGGGTTGAGTAGAACTGATTTGATTTGCTGTTCTTCCTCTTTAATTTGGTGGCGGCTGCTCTAGGGTTCAAGACAACAGCATGACGGCCATAGTTTTAGTTTTAATTCTGATTTAGGGTTTGAGTCTATGAGTCTTTTTATAGAGTTTTGAATTAATTTAAGCCGTCGGATGATCTTAGGGTTAATTGAAACCATTCAATCGGGATAGGGTGAAACCTCAGCCCTAATGACTCAGCAAGGAGTCAGAAAGGACTCAGAAACATGGGTCAGCCTGAACCAGAAAGTTGTGCAGGCTCACTGCCCCGGCCTGTGTAATAACCCGGAAATCCGAGCTAATTTAAAAATTTTATTTTGGCAATTTTATTGAATTTTGATTATTTAAAATGAATCATTTTAAATAATATCAACGAAAAATTTATTTTAAATGGAATTCGAACGTATATTTTATATAGATCGTTGTTAGAATATAAATATTTATTTATATATATAAAAGGAATTGAAAATGGCGCGGTAGTTCGATAATTCGATTTCAAATTTCAAATGAATGTACTGGATTCAAAATAAACCGGATTTTAGTGAAACCAAAAATATTTGAATCTAATTGAGAATATCTTTCCAACGAATCCGGGAAACCAAAATTTCATAGCAGGAATCAAAAGTTACGTCCAGTTGAAATTTCAGAATAGTCGCTATGGAATTTCGGCCCTTGAAAATGGCCATTTTGCAAACGACCTCGGATTTCGACGAAACCACTTTTGTTGGATCCGCGATGTCAAATTATTTCAAGATTCCAAATTTCACAATTTTTCGAATCAATATGTGAGCGCGGCAAAGGAAAACGCGTTGACCAGTTTCAGTTGATTTTAATCGACTGGAAAATGGCCATTTTTCAAACGACCTTAGAATTTGACTAAATTAGTTTTGTTAGGACCATATCGTCAATACGAAGCTAGAAAATATTTTTATGGAATTTTTCGAGTTCGTATGTGGCCCCGGAAAATTGAAATGTACGTTTAAAATTCAATATAATGATTTAAATGTAAATTTGACGAAAACTAATCGTAACGATCGAATTGGCCTATGTGACATATCCCATTGTATTCGGAATGAGTGTAATTAGCTAGGGACGATAGGCGGTGGGTTTCGTTTCGAGTTCGAATAAAAAAGTTACTTTTTAAAATTTAAATAAAATAAAATATAAATTATATAATCCCGCTTTTTCTCCTTAGCCCCCCCGGTTTAGTTCAGAACGATTTAAAAAGAGAAAAAAACCCACCGTGGATCTCGATCGCTCCCCCTCTTCCATGCGCCGCCGCCGTTGCCAAGGCCTCCGCCTCCTACGTCGGCCTTCTTCTCCTCGCTCCCCATTAAACCACGCCCAAACCCTAGACCACGAACTCCATCGAAGAACCAGCAGCCCCCCATCAAATCCGACCCCACCACGCCACTGGACCACCACTGCGAGTCCCCCCTAGCTCCAGCAGCCCGATGCGACGCGCCTCCTCCAATCTCAGCCCCCCTCTCTTCACATTTCAACTGTAAGTTTTATCCCCCTTTTTATTTTTGACTTCTTTCCTTTAAAAGGTTGTGCATTTTCTTTATAAAAGTTCAAATTTTTATATATGTAAATAAAATAAAAAGAATGGATTTTTATATATAGGAATGAGGTATAAAAATCAGATTTTTATATATGCAAATGAAGTGAAAAGAACGGATTTTTATATATAGGAATGAGGTATAAAAATCCGGATTTTTATATGTGTAAATGAAGTGAAAAGAATGGATTTTTATATATGTGAATGAGGTTAAAAAAATGGGATTTTTATATAAGAGGTAGTATAATAAAAATAATATTTTTATATATTATAGAAAAGATAAAAATATAATTTTTATATTATAGAAAGGTGAAGAATATAATTTTTATATTATAGAAAGGTGAAGAATATAAATTTTATATTATAAAAAGGTGAAGAATATAATTTTTATATTATAGAAAGGTTAAGAATATAATTTTTATATTATAGAAAGGTTAGAAATATAATTTTTTTATATAAAGAAAGATCGTATTTTTATGTGAATGTAGAAAGTAAAAGGATCGAATTTTTATATAGAAGAAGGCGTTTTAAAAATATAATCTTTACAGTATATGTAGTGAAGGTAAAATATGATTTTTATACTATAGAGATTATAAAAATATAATTTTTTTACTAGTGGCATGTTCAAAATATGACTTTTATATACTAGAGAATATAAAAATGCGATCTTTATATATGTAGTGAATACGGACGACGAAAGTGACGAAGTGCAAGAACGGTGAAGATTTCCTACATATGAAGAGTCATGGCATTGGATTTAGCTATCGGTGAGAACTCCTCACCTTTTATTTATTTTTCTAGTTGAAATGTATACTAGGATGCAGACGCTGTTTAGTAGCACCCGACACCCGTCGTCCACAGACCATGGACGGCTTGTATGCTTGTTTGTTTGATTTTGATGTGTAGTTGATTGTGTGATGTGATCTGAAATGAAATAAAATATTTATATAGTTAAAATATTTTATAGTTAAAAATAGAATTTTTAACGTGTATATGAAATGAAGTAAACTAATATAAACAAATCGGAGATTTGTTTATATACAATGATTTGATCGATATTGATTGGGACGATAAATATTACACATCGCCCAACTGCACAAATAAAATCTGTGTTTGATTGTTTGAAACCCCACACAGGTATAGGGGTGATATATGACCTACACTAATCCCAATAATTAGTTATATGTCGATCGATTGATTGACAGACTATTATGAGCGTTAAATATTCATATTTGATGCTTATACAGTGTAGAATGCACTTTGGATGATGGTTGATTATTTGTCGTTGTTGATATATACATGCGTTGTATGGAAATCCATAGAAATAAAATCTATGGTAATGGATTGGGCCTTATTCCAGTTTTGAATAGAAATATTTAAAGAGAAATATTTGAAGAGAAATATTTGAAAAAGAAATATTTGAAATAGAAATATTTGAAAATAGAAATATATCAAGCCGTGTTGATTAGGTTTGCGCCATTTTGACGTGAACGATATTTATATCGATTTTATTCAAATTGAAATGAATTCGAATTGAAATTGAATAGAAATGAATTCGAATTGAAATTGGATAAAATTGAATTCGAATTGAAATTGAATTAATTTGAAATTCGAAATAAACTGAAATGATTTGAAATTGAATAGAAATGAATTCGAATTGAAATTGAATAGAAATGAATTCGAATTGAAATTGAATAGAATTGAAATTGAATTAATT
Source organism: Allium sativum (assembly GCA_030737875.1). Lineage (NCBI taxonomy): Eukaryota > Viridiplantae > Streptophyta > Magnoliopsida > Asparagales > Amaryllidaceae > Allium > Allium sativum. The sequence goes on from CM060912.1 coordinate 161,281,742, forward strand.
TGAAATTCAAATAAAATTGAAAACGAATTTGTTAGGGAAATTCAATTTTAATTTGAATTTGAAAAGGAAGTCGAAATCGTTTCAAAAACGAATTTAAAACGATTTATAAAATACGTTTTAAAAGGGAATCGACAAAGTATATATTATACATATTATATATATAATATAATGGCCTGAATAGAACGCGCCGCGCTGCGGCAGTTCGTGAATTTCGACCATTGACTTCAAATTGACGTTGCGGGAGATCCGACCGTCGGATTCTCCTAAAACCGGAACCGTTGGGTTCGTATCGAAAAGAGATTTCTAACGAACATTAGAAATTTGAAATCTAACGGTTGGATTTGGAATTATGTCCAAATCAAATTTGAAGAAGGTCGTTGTGAGTGCAGTTCGATGGCCGTTGATGGAAATCGACTGTACGGGCCTTGATAAAATTATTAAAAATATCAATAATTTGTGTAAAATCATAAGAAATGATTTGTGAAGAATTGAGATGAAAAACTCCATATTTGAAATGATAAAAATAGATTTTTATCGAAATGAACTAGTTTTGAACTAGAATAATAATTTATTTATTTATTTTAAAAAAATTGGATTTGAAAAGGATTTGAAAATAACCAGAATTTCCAATAATTGCATTGGAATGGATTTGAATCGAAATTGTCTTCGGAATATTTCGATGTTGGATTTCGTGATTATACAGATATTGTTATTGAAATTTGAAAGATATATATATATATATATATATATATATATATATATCGTTATTTCCAATACGATATTTGTGGGTCGTAGAATTTGATATTGAATATAAGCCGATATATTTTCTATTCAGAGACTTGTATTTAATATCAAATGTGATTTGGGTTTGTCGTGAATGGTGTCTTCATTAACACTGTTCTTAAACCCAGTTGAGAAAAAGGTTAAATCTTTTTATTTAGATTTAATGAAGTGTACCAATTAAATAATATTTAATTGGAATTAAATTGGTATTTATTTTTGGGTTTAACGTGAACAGTGTTTTAAATAATACTTGTTCTTTAACCTGATAATTAATGGAATGTGATTTTGGGTTGTCGTGAACGGTATCTTTAATAATACTATTCTTAGACCCAAAAGTAGTTAAGAAAATCAGAAACTAACTGGAGATTAGTTAAGTTGAATGGTTTCCAGGGGTATTGATCTGATGTTGGTTTCGGCCTTTGGGGTTAATACTTAGGGAATTGCTCACTTGCTAATTTACAGTTAGGGACTGATTGAAATGTGATGTGATTTTGGGTTTATCGTGAACCGTGTTTTAAATGACACTGATTCTTTAACCCAGTCAAAGATTAAAACTAAGTGGAGTTTTAATGAATCTTTAATTAGATTGAAAAGATCGAGAATGGAGTATCACCAGTTTTACTCCAGGCGGTAGTCAAATCTTTAATTAGATTTGAACGTGAAATGGTAATTGAATTTACCGACAACACCGTGGTGTTAGATATGAAGTGTGACCAGTTTTACTTCATGGGATAAATAGGTTGGGGTTGGGAAATACCATAAATAATTACTTCGGTGTGGTTCGCTAATCCCGACTAGTTTGAAGTGATATTCAAAAGAAGATTAAAGAATAAATTTAGAAGAACTTATCTTGGATAAAATTAATGGGAACCTTTCCCTAAGAATGTGAAATTTAGAAACTAACTGTGGGTTAGCTAAGAAGGACGGTTTCCTGGGTGTTGATCTGATGTTGGTTTCGTCCTTTGGGGTTAATATTTGGGGAATCATTCTCTTGCTAATTTATGGTTAGTGACCGATGAATTGGAATGAGGCGTATGTTGTGTTTGTGTAACACTTGTTTATTATGTACGCGAGTTATTCAGAAAGACCGGGTTTATCCCATTCCGAATAACTGATTCGACGTGATGTCGAAGATGAAGATGGTGGTTGAAGATCGGAGGTCTTCACGTCATTTTGATAATTACTGATGATCTTGGTTAGGCCGTACAGCCAAGAGGAGAGAATCCGTTGGTGGTCGTCCAGACGTACTTGGAGATCGATGGATATGCCGGGTACTAGGTGCCTCCGGTTTCGTTCAGACCCAGAACGGACTTGTAAATGGACTGTGTGTCTGACATTGGATTTCATTCTATGTGATTGATATCGGTTGCATGGAGTGGTTTGCCTGTGTGGCATGCTAAGATGCAAATGATCTAGGCTTCTGTTGAAAAGCAAAGTCTTGTGGTTGATGATCAAAGCACGACTTTTGTGGCATAGCTTTGTGTAGCATGAATTCGTGAGCCTCACACCCCGGTTGTGAACCAGAAATGGGAGAGGACATCAGGGAGGGCATGCGTTTCCTTCTAGCTAGAAGTGGCGTCAGTGGTTTTACACGCCTTGACGAGTTTGACTTATGTGGTTGTTGGTTTGCGAGGCGCCTCGGATATATCGGTCGATCCGGGACCGATGGAGTCATTCGTTGGCTCATTTACAACTGGGGTGACGTATTGTTCAGGCACTATAATCCACATCGGTGGACCGGTCCTGACGATCCAAGGGGCAGTTGCGGCTGTTCCGGAGACATGGGCTAGATTGTCTCGAATCGGTGGAGGACGATCCCTGGCCTCGATTCATAGATGGAAATCCAATTTCCAAATACGTGACATTTGCGGTTTTGATTGTAGAGCCTAGTATGGTGACATGATATATGGTACCCATGTTATCTATGATTGATACTTATGATTTGAAGTTGTTTTATACACTATGCACTTATTATTGTATCAAATGTAATTTAGCATATCAAGCATGCTTTGGCTATTATAAGGTAAAACCCTATCCTCCGGCTTGCGTTGCATTGTGTGATGGGACCTGGGTCTTATAATAGCTTCATTTTTCTTTATTTAGCATTGCGCTGTTGTTTTATGCACTGGTGTTCTTGGGAGGAAACCCGTTCCGTGTTATACGGCGTGGTCCCTTGATTTACCTAACTTTAAAATAAAGATTAATAACTATTTTTTAGTTCTCACACTAGTCCCATGACAGACCTGGAGTTTATTGTTTTAACCTAAACTCTGGGTGCCCTTATTTTGACACGAGCAGCTAGTAGTTTTGGTTTTGCAGATTTATATTCATAGGATCCTGATTTACAGCTGGAACGATACTCGGAAAGCTTTGTATCCGCGTATTACTTCTAGTTGTGTATTGTATTATTTTCCACTGCTATGTAATGTATTGTAATCTCTGATATTTTATAATGTGGAATATTGATTTATACTCTGTATATTCTTGTATTCTGATGAATCATTGTAATTAACAATGAAATGTTCTTCTGTCTGCGTTCTATTTTGTCGTGTTCTCAAAACAATCAGGCGTTTCGAACGGTCTTGATCGGTTTAGCGACTGATTCGGATCGAGCGGAATTCCCGGTCGTCACATTTGGTATCAGAGCTTTGGTTTACAAAGCTCAGAGAACAAGACACGTTAGAACCATACAAAAGAATTCATCAGATATTGGGTTAGTAATATCCAACGGGAATGACTCGTTAGAGATGGGATCAGTAGTATCCTAGAATGAGTGTGAAGAGTAGTGTTTTTGAAAAATAAAGATGAAAACAGTTTTGTTTTGAAATTTAAATCAATTATTCGTATTTGATTATTTATTTTATATTGATTTGGACTATCAGGTATATAGAGATTTTAGTATATGTCCGATCCGCGTGTATTTGAAGTTTTAATATACTGGATAGATATAGAATCGCACTGTAGTCGTTCGGGGATAATTCTGATGATAGCGATCGCATCATCAGTATTTATGTTCGAGTGACGAAGGTGGGATGTGACGGCCCGCCTCGCACCAGCCTGCATTTCCTCCAAAAGTGCGCTGTACACATGCCCGACTAGCACAAGACGGTCGTCAGAAGAAAGGAAAGAAGGGGACGAACTAATCAAAGAACCTGTAGAATGTCTCACAGCGCATGGAATAAAATATAATAATAACATACTTGACATAAAACAGGCGAGACAGTGCATAAGCTGATAACTAAAACCAACATAAATCTCAAAGCAGCGGAAATCCAAATACAGCTTATTACAATTTTCCAAATTTACTGTCTCTAAACAAAAGAAAGCTAAAGTAGAAGATACACCAACAATGCCCAAGCAGTGATCTTCAACAACACAGGGAGAATATTATGTATATAGTACGTGGAAGCCTCCTGCTCGTCTCCGGATCATCTACCCGTGCATCACCAGCTAACCTGTCTCTAGTCTGCTCGTGTGAGCACCCAGAGTAATAAGAAGAGACATAAAACTCTGGGTCAGACATAAAGCCTGGTATGAGCGATATGCATCTAAACAGGGAAATAACAGGTATACTAAACCATACCTGAACCTGGACCTGCAACCAAAGAGTTAGTACCACATACCGTACAATACTCCAAGGTGCCATAATAATTAGTGTAAGAATACGGGGGTGGGGTGTGCATGTCAAAATGATAGCAACAATTCGTCCATAACAACCATCCTCACACCTCTCACTCAGTGCCTAAAGCGTACGACATCTACCACTTTGGAACACTAGACAAACTGAGGTAACGACGAATCCCGACTTGTAGAAACCCTGCTGTGACCAAGCCAAACACTTGGAGTCATGACCAAACATTTCAATGACCCACTTCATTGGTCATAGCCCTTGGTTCTACCAATGCCATAATGGCCCTGAATCCGCCTTCGTACCTCCTACCATAGTGGTCCAAAGCTATAGGTGTCGATAACTCCTTAGCACGCGTCCCGCAGCAAAGCCCAATCATGAAGTGAACTCGTTGATTCCCATCTGAATCTTAAGTTCTAACTTCTCATTTGGACTTCCTTTGCTTCTCGGGTTTGGTCGAATTGGAGTGGGTCTTCAGAAGAGTTGTCGCGCAATAGCAGCTCTAGAATTCGGTTCGGGTCGGTAGTCGTTATTCTCGTCGGTTCGGGTCGGTCCTCCTTGTCATCTTCCCATTCGGTTCAGGTCGGGTTCTTTACTTCGGGTCGGGTCGGTGTCCTCCTCCGGGTCGGGTCGGGTTGCTGTTTTCCTTCGAGTTCATGCTCCCCCTTCGATCAGCTTCCTCGTTCCCCATCTACTCCGATCCGATCTGATCCCTTCGTCTTGCTCCAGTCGTAGCCTCCCATTCGTGAGTCGATCCGATCTGGCCTCTATTATGCTTCCGATCCGATCCGCTCCCTCTTACTCCGATCCGATCCTGCTCCATAGTTCCGATCCGACCCCCCTGTCCACTCCAACTCTAAGTAAACGGCCTTCCTTCTCACCAAGTTTCTTCCAGTGACAAGTCCCCATCCAGTTCGGTTTCCCTTGGTCAGTTCCCTAGTCCGATCCGACCCCTTCTCTGATCCGAACCGGTTCGGGACCTGCACACTTCTGCAACTTTCCAGCGAGCTTTCTACGCCATTCGACGACGTTTTCGAGCAATTTAACTATTCTAATCAATCATGGAACATACCATAGAGTCATAGCAACATGTAATAGCAACCACAAACAGCAAACAATAATTCAAATGAATCAAAATGGATCAAAAGTAGCTAAAACTTCATATTTTTCCCTTAAGCACTCTTAATCATGTTTAAGCATACAATTAGCAAAACACATCGAAATTAACCCAAATTTCTAACAGAGCCTTAAAACATTATTTTAGAATTTTAGGAATTTTTCCAGAATTTATTTACGTATAAATTCGCTAATCTTCACTAATTACCCTTAATCAACCGTAATTAGAGTCAAAATGATGCTATCACTCACCTTTGCCACCACTAAAACCCCAAAACTGAAATATTCTCTGATTTGGCGCTGTTCCCAATCTTACACAGCAGCTCTACCTCGGTTCTCGTGCTAATACTCCTTGATTTGATGTTTGCTAAGCCTAATCTTCAATTAGAAAGTGATTTGGGGTGTTTTAGATGTAGGAAGCCATTACTAAGGTCTCAAGGAGGTTTGTGGCGGCTCAAAACTGAAATGAAGGTGATAACCTAACCCTAATCAGACCTCCTATACCTCTAAACCCGAAATTCCCCTTGGGCCTAGCTGCTAATCACCCGGTTAAGCCCAATTAAGCTGTTTTTAACCATCTGAAACTTGTTTCAGCCATATCTCCCAAACGGTAAGTCCGTTTGGCTAATGTGACCACTCTACGGAAAGAGAAACTATCATTCAAAGCCAATGGAAGTGGTTTCAGGTCAAAATTCATTTCCAGTCAAAAGTTATGGCCAAAACAGTGCCAACTAGGGGTAAAATGGTCATTTAAAAATCGGAAAAATCATGAACATGGGAAATGACCCCAATAGTCGTCTCCCAAAGTTACGCGACCATACGACTTCGTATGTGAAAGAAATAAATATTCTACGATCCTATGATGCGTAGAATGCGGGTCGTTACACTCTCCCCCCCTTAAGAAATTTCGTCCCCGAAATTCCTTAACCCCAAAACATACAAAGGATCCCGCATGCCTAACAACCATATACAACAACAATCAAACATGCAAAACAAGCAAACAAGCCTATCCTAGCATGCGGAAAAACTAAATCGAAGTCAAAATCTTACCAGACAAAGAGTTCTGGATGCTTCTTCCTTACGTCCTCCTATGTTTCCCAAGTACAATCACTCTCGTCCTCGCTCCACTGTACCTTGACTAGCTTCACCGCCTTCCTTCGAAGTTGCTTCATGTCGTACTCGACAATACGGGCCGGCTTGCGGTTCCCAACCGCCTCGGGTTCTACTTCGAAGTCCTCTAACTGATCAGGTGAAATAGTCATATCTGAGTCGTGAACGAACTTCCTTAGTTGGGAAACATGAAATACGTTATGAACTCCCGCCATCTTCTCTGGTAAGTCAATTCTATATGCCAAATTCTCGACTAGTTCAAGAACAGGGAATGGGCCAACAAACCTTGGTGCCAACTTGCCTCTCCTGCCAAATCGTATTACGCTCTTCAACGGAGAAATCTTGACAAACACCAAGTCACCAACGGAGAATTTTAAGTCTCTTCGCCTCTTATCAGCATAACTCTTCTGCCTATCTTGGGCTGCCTTCATTCGTTGCTGAATGATCTTGATCTTATCTGAAGTTTCCCTCACCACATCTGGTCCAAGCATAAACTTCTCGCCAGTCTCTATCCAACATGATGGTGAGTTACACGGCCTTCCATACAAAGCTTCAAACGGAGCCATACCGATACTGGATTGGTAGCTATTATTATATGCAAACTCTACTAGATGCAAATGGTCATCCCATGATCCACCAAAATCCAATATACATGCTCTCAAGAGATCTTCCAAAATACGGTTCACCCTCTCCGTTTGGCCGTCGGTCTGAGGATGATATGCGGTACTGAGATGTAACTCTGACCCTAGAGCCTCTTGTAAGCTCTTCCAAAACCCACTAGTAAACAACGGGTCTCGGTCGCTCACAATGCCTTTAGGTACTCCACGAAATCTCACTACCCACTTCATATACAATTCTGCTAACTTAGCTGCCGTTCTTGTCGATTTGACTGGTATAAACCTTGCACTTTTAGTCAGTCGGTCTACAATCACCCAAATGCTATCATGTCCCGATCTAGTCCTTGGTAAACCATCGATGAAATCCATCGAGACTTGCTCCCATTTCCATTCGGGAATTTCTAATGGCTGTAACAAACCACTAGGCTTCTTTTGCTCGGCTTTAACTAGCTGGCAATTCATACACTTGGATATAAACTTCCCAACGTCTCTTTTCATTCCCTCCCAGTAGTAAGTCTGCTTCATATCTCGATACATCTTATTACCACCGGGGTGTATAGTCAGTTTTGAGTGATGACATTCTCTAAGCACTTCATCTCTCAATCCATTGACATTGGGTACAACGAGCTTTCCATTCTTTCTAAGCCATCCATCTTGATCAAGCCCATACTTGCTCATCTCCTCATCGATACCCATCTCTGACTTGGAGATGATTTCCAATAGGTTAGGATCGTCCCTCTGACTAGAGCCGATCCGCTCAATCAAAGTGGGTCTGACCGTCAAACTCGCTAACATTTCTGGATCCAATTCGCACTTTGGTCTGAAATCAAACCCCGCGATAAACTCCAGTTGCTTCCATTCAAGGAACATAGCCCCTAAGCTGGCATGTCTTCTACTCAATGCATCAGCCACCGCATTGCCCTTTCCTGGTGTGTATGCGATGTCAAAATCATAGGAAGCTAAGAACTCTAACCATCTCTGCTGACGGAGATTTAAATCCTTCTGGGAGAATAGATACTTTAACGACTTATGATCTGTAAACAGCTCAAATCTTTCTCCCAAGAGATAGTGTCTCCACATCTTTAACGCGAACACGATTGCTGCCAATTCTAAATCATGGGTAGGGTATCTTCTCTCGTGCTGTTTCAATTGCCGACTTGCATAAGCTACAACCCTACCGCCTTGCATCAATACAGCACCCAGTCCGGTACCACAGGCATCCGTGTATACCGTCATCTCTTCATCCCCCTTAGGAATGACTAACACTGGTGCGCTTGTCAACTTGTCCTTTAGACTTCTGAATGCATTCTCGCACCTTTCATCCCAGACAAAAGCTTGATTCTTCTTTGTCAACTGAGTCAACGGTGCTGCTATCTTGGAGAAGCCTTGGATAAACTTACGATAATATCCCGCTAATCCCAAGAAACTCCTTACATCTGTTGCGTTCTTGGGCGTAGACCAATCTTGCACCGTAGCCACCTTAGCAGGATCCACGGCGATACCATTTTCTGAAACAACATGGCCCAAGAATCTCACTTCCTTCCTCCAGAAGTGACACTTAGAAAACTTTGCTTTCAATTGGTGTTTCCTCAACACCTCCATCACTGTCCTCAAATGTTTCTTGTGTTCTTCCTCGTTCCTTGAGTAAACCAAAATATCATCCACAAACACAAGAACAGACTTATTCAACTGATCTCTGAATACCCTATTCATAAGATCCACAAAATATGCCGGGGCATTAGTCAGGCCAAATGGCATAACCAACCATTCATAAAATCCAGACGGCGTTCGAAATGCCGTTTTAGCTATACTCTCAGCTTCCACTCTAAGCTGATGAAAACCTGTCGCGAGATCCAACTGGGAGAACACTCTCGCGCCACTCAACTGATCGAACAAATCATCTATCCGCGGGAGAGGATACTTATTCTTCCTCGTCACTTTATTCAACTCGCGGTAGTCTACACACAAACGAAGGGAACCATCCGCCTTGGTAGCAAACACAACTGGTGCTCCCCATTCAGAGACACTCCTTCTGATAAATCCCTTCTTCAAAAGATCGCTGACTTGCACCTCGAGCTCTCGCTGCTCCCTTGGTGCCATACGACGAAGTGGCATCGCTATAGGTCTGGCATCTTTTACCAAATCAATACGGAACTCAATCTCTCGGTGTGGTGGAAGTCCGGTCACTTCTTCGAAAACATCCGGATACTGGCCAACCACGGGCAAACCTGACAACTCACTATGCGGAATGTCGAGGGAGTTTAGAAAACTAGCCAATACCCCCTCACTGGGTAGACCACCAAACACTATCCTCCGCCCATCATCCGCTCTAGCTGTCACCAAAAAGCCCTCACAGTCTACCACCACCCCGTATCTTCGGAGCCAATCTACTCCCAAAATAATGCCAAACCCAGTAAAGCCCAAAACAAAGCAATCACAAACAAACATGCATCCATGACTCGATAAGACCACATTACGACAAATCATGCTAAGTCTAGTAGAACCACCAATCGGGTTCGTCACTACTAAAGGTCTATCGACGATCTCGGGCTCCAATCCCAACCTATCTACCAGGTCACTAGATATGAAAGAACTGGAAGCTCCGGTATCAAACAAAACTCTAACAGGAACATCATAAACAGAAAGCATACCTTGAATGACGACACTCTTTCCCTTCTCCGCCGCAGTTGGGGCATTCGACGAAGAAGGAATAGCATTAAGAGCATATTGTAACAACCCGTATTTTCAATAACCTGTAATAACATAAATCGAGGCAGAATTTAATTCTAAAATGGGAATTAAGGGAAACGGGCTATGCCATTGTGTTCGTCTCGGAAAAATACGCGAAATAGAGTCCGAGTTTTCGAAAATCGGAGTCCGTATGACCAAGATATGGCCTCGCGAAGTTTCACGAAAATTCCCAAATTAAAGTATACTTAATTAAGTGAAATGGGTTGTGTAGATATATATATATATATATATATATATATTGATATATATATATATAATTGAAAATTTAATAAATAAATATGCAAAAATGCTCAAAACAGCGAATTGGGAGAGGGGAATAACCGAACCGGCCGATTTTTGAAGTCGACCCGAGCCCGCTGGGTCGACTAGGGGTTAATCCAGGGTGTTTGGCTGTCAACCCGTGGGCCGATTCGCTCAAGTGCAGATTTTGCATTTGAATGGTTCTCATGGTCCATCTTTAATCTAAAGGCCCTAGATGGTTCCTACACTTGACTTCTTCCCCAAGACATGCTTTGATGGCTTGGATTGAATCTAGGGTTAATCCTATGGCCTAAAACACTTGCCTAATCTATAAATAAGACCCTAACCTACCCTAATTCATTCATAATTAAACCTAGTGACTAAACTATGGCAAAATGCTAGCTCTCATGGCCTCCACTAATTTTATGAAGAGGGTTGCATACTAATCACTCTCTAATCAACTTCTAATCCCTTCTTAGCATCTTAATCTTCTTCATTTGGTGTTCAAAGTTGCTAGTTGTGAGTTTCTATCACTTTGATGATCTTTTGGTAAACTAATTAGATGAGATGTGATGAGATTTATGGTTTTGTATGTGGGTTAATGAGCTTTGAATCATATGATATGATGTTAGCATTAATCTTATGTTTATGCATGTTGAGTATGTAAGCTTATGCAAGTTTAATATGATGTATGTTATGTTTGCATGATGCTAAATATGCAAGTTGTGGGCTATGTAATCATATGCATATTATGCAAGTTCATGGTGATATGCCATGCAAGTTACATGTTTGTTAATATGCAAGTTACATGTTTGTTAATATGCAAGTTACATGTTTGTTAATATGCAAGTTACATGTTTGTTAATATGCAAGTTACATGTTTGTCAATATGCAAGTTACATGTAAGTAAATATGCAAGTTACATGTTTGTTAATATGCAAGTTACATGTTTGGTAAGATGCAAGTTACATATTTGTTAATATGCAAGTTACATGTTTGTTAATATGCAAGTTACATGTATGTAAATATGCAAGTTATATGTTTGTTAATATGCAAGTTCATGATGACACATTATGCAAGTCTATGAGTTAATATGCAAGTTTGTTATGCAAGTGAATATGTAAGTTATGTGACATATTATATGCAAGTTATGTGACATGTTATGCAAGTGCATGTGCAAGTTATGTGTTTGTTAATATGCAAGATGGCACCTTTGAAACATGTTCATTCATATGCAAGTTGACACCTTTTATATGTGTTATATCATGAGAACGAAATTACGTGGGAACGATGGGGTAATTAAATGCATAGGTTAATAAGATTGGGTGAAATTAATTTAATTATGCATAATATAAAATAAATGAACATAGTATGGGAATTTGCCTATTTAGTTAGGTGTACCCATACTATGTGTTGGGAATTTACCTATTGAGTTAGGTCTACCCCACGGGAATTTACCTATTGAGTTAGGTCTACCCATGTTAAGAAAAACTTGATTAATTAGGGATAATTAATATAAAATTATGAGGGTGATTAATTAGGTGTAATTAATTGACTAAGACACGAGGTTGGACTCATTTGTAGTGTAAAACTGCCCGGACCCGACCGGCTTAACCAGTTGCTACAAATGTCAGCCCAATGTGAGAGGTCTTAGGCACAAATTAAAAACGTGATTAAGGTAAAGATACGAGGTTAGACTCTGTTATGGCGTAAGACTGCCCGGATTCTACCGGCTTAACCAGGCGGTCATAACAGTCAGTCTAATGTGGGAGATCTTTACGGGAGATCACGGTCTTAATTAATTAAGAAACACTTAACCATTATAGCATGTAGTGGGACATGAGGGGTTAAGTGGGTGCCTTGGGTGGCATGTGGAATCTTAAGTGGGTTGCCTTGGGTGGCAATAGAAAATACGATTAGTATACTTAACCAAGAGAAACATGTAATTAAACATGATTAAAGGGTTAAGTGGGATACACTAGATATTTGACAAGCTTAAGTGGGTAGCTTGTGGGGGCCCATTTCAACCAATATCCCAAACGTATCTTTGTGGGCTCGACCCATGTCGAGTGACGGGACACGCATATTGGGCTTGATTATAAGAGGCCAAAACGGGTTAGCGGTGGCAACGCAAGTCCAACGGGCTTCATATGCGTGAGTGGGCCCGGGTTGGTAGATAAGCCGTTGTTGCATCGTGTAGATATAAGCCGTGCACCGTTGATTATATCGGGTTGCCACGTTGGGGAATGGTACACCCCAAGGTGGGGCCAGCACGGGTATCTACGTTAGGGAGCCGATCGAATGGGGAGTAGTGTGTACACCTGGTGGATTGTAGGGCCCCGTGGCGCCTACTTGGTCACCTAGGGGTACGCAAGTATTATTAAAGTAATTCTATAAGTCCTTAGGTGGGATCAACCTTTAAGTTAGGAACGACTGGTGTGGTGCAGTTTAGTAATTTACCTTAGGAAGGGTAGATGCGTCTTTATCCTTTATCTTAGTTTAGTTAACTGCTTAGTATAGCCGTTCATCCCTATATGTTACCGTATATCAAGTTATGTCTTCTCTGGTTACTTTAACGATTGTATTGTTAAAGTTATAGGACTCACTCAGACTTATGTCTGACCCCGTTGTCTTTATCTTTTTCCCAACCCTCAGGTCCTGTGGTGGATCCTAGCAGTAGTGGAGCTTGATCGGATTGCTGTTCCAGTCTTTAGGAGCTTGGGTAGATGTAAAGCTCCAGTTATCCAGTTATCTTTCCTTTTGTTTTGGCTATTGTATGAGAGTGGGATTATGTACTTCTTTATTTTGATGGATATTGTACTTGACCTTTATTGTGGTTTTATGATGTAACCAGACATGTTTTACTTCCGCTGTTATGAGATGATGTTTTAAAAATTTTCAAGTACTATTTATATCTGTCTTGTTGTAATTTTTCTGTTCTATATTCACTAAAATACTCCACCGATGCTATGGCATTCCCTTAGTGAGTGATCATAGCGGGAGTGGGGTGTTACACGTGGTATCAGAGCTTAAGGTTACCAGAACAGATAAATTTTTTGAGAAAAACTACTTTCTAAGAGTATTTTCGAAGAAAGTATTTTTAAAAGCATGTCTTCTAAGAGAAAAAGTTTTTGAAAAAGAAAAGCATAATCCCCAATAGCCATATCTTTATCTTTCGGAATCTCCTTTTTGAATCTTTCCTCTTTCGTTTCAGCATGGCTGAAGATCTTAACATCCCGGAGGGTTTAGTTATACCACTATGGTATAGGAGGTTGCAAGAGGCTAGGGCCGCGGCTGCGGGTCCAGCCAATGCTACTACACCAGAGACAACCGCTCCTCCTCCTCAGCCTAGAGTGGATAATTTTGCTAAGGTTTGCAAGGAGTTCAAGGCTATAGGAGGAAAACCTTTTCTAGGTTCAGAGACTTTCGTAGAGGCTAGAGATTGGCTTAAGGAAGTGGAAGAGTTGCTAGATATCTTTGAAGTGGAAGAGGGAAAGAAAGTCAAGTTGGCGGCTTGGTTAATGAAGGGAGAGGCCTCATTCTGGTGGGAGGTCACTAACGGAGAACGCCCTGTTGACTCTTGGGCGGATTTTAAGCAAAGGTTTGGGGCTAAGTTTCTCTCAAGGGCGGAAGAGAATCTGTTTATGGAGAAGTTCTTGAATTTGAAGCAAGGGAATCTCACGGTGAAAGAATATGTCAACAAATTCAATCAATTAGCAAGGTTTGGCATAGAATTGGTGAATACACCGGAGAAGAAGGCTTTGAGGTTCGTTAGAGGCTTGAACGAACCATTGCAAGGAATAGCTATGACTCACATTCCTATGGGGGCCACTTTTGAGAAGCTTGTCTACATGGCACTTATGCATGAGGATGATAAGAATTCTAAGGCACCAGAGAAAAAGGGGGATCAGAAGAAACCGCAACAGCAACAACAAGGCAAGGGCGGAAAAGGCAATGGTGACAAAAAGAAGACGAAGAAGAAGTGCTTCAATTGTGGAACACCAGGACACCTCAGTAAGGATTGTCGCAAAAAGAAGAAGACCGGTTGCTTTCATTGTGGTGAAGCAGGGCATCTTGTGAAAAACTGCCCAAAGAAGGGGCAGAAGACGGGGTCTACCTCAGGAGGCCAGGTGCAAGCTCTTATAGCACCACCTCAGTCAGGGGGGCAAGTTCAGGTTCTCTCAGTTCCACCGATTCAGCAGAGAGGTAGAACTATTTCCGTTGAAAGTCTGGTTTTTCTGTTTGATCATCCAGTTCGTACTTTGTTTGACTCTGGCGCATCGCATTCTTTTATCTCATCATCGTTAGTTGAGTCACTGCACTTAGACACCAGTCTAGTTGATGATCCCTTGGTTGTCTCAAACCCAATTGGGGGCTCCATATATCTGTCTATGATATGTTTGGGTTTGAAGATTTCTATACTTAGCGTTGAGTTTAGATGTGATGCTTTTGTATTGGGCTTCACGGGCTATGGGTTGATCTTGGGCATGGACTGGTTATCCAGTAATGGTGCCGTTCTTGATTGCGAAAGGAGAGTTGTCAGGCTCATGACCCGCTTGGGTAACACTCTCGAGATCTCTTGCAATCCCATGGAATCTGTTTTGCTAAGTTATCTTGAATCACTCGATGCTTCGGTCGAAAGTTTGTGTTCTGTCAGAGTAGTCCGGGAATATCCGGATGTGTTTGAAGAAGTAAAGGGTTTGCCTCCGAAGCGGGAGATAGATTTCCGAATTTATTTGGTGGATAATGCCAAACCAGTGTCTTTGCCAGTACGCCACATGGCTCCTCGTGAGAGAAGAGAACTTCATAAGCAAGTAGGGGAGTTGCTTGAGAAGGGGTTCATAAGGCGAAGTATATCGGAGTGGGGAGCTCCAGTAGTGTTTGCCACGAAGGCGGATGGGTCCCTCAGACTTTGTGTGGATTATAGAGAACTTAATAAGCTCACGAAGAAGAATAGACACCCATTACCGAGGATAGATGATCTCTTTGATCAGTTGGTTGGCGCGTCAGTATTTTCGCAGATGGACTTAGCTACAGGGTTTCATCAGTTAAGAGTGGCGGAGGACAGTATAGAGAAGACTGCTTTCCGGACTCCGGATGGTTTTTATGAGTGGCTAGTGATGCCATTTGGGTTGACAAACGCCCCCGCATACTTTGTTGATCTCATGAGTAGAGTGTTCAGAGAGTATCTGAATAAGTTTGTAGTAGTTTTTGTGGATGACATCTTGGTCTTTTCCAAGAATGAAGAAGAGCATGCCTTACATCTCAAGGAAGTGTTGGAGACTCTTCGAGCACATAGTCTTAAAGCTAAATTCTCTAAATGCCATTTTTGGAGAAGAGAAGTGCGATTCTTAGGGCATGTGGTCTCTAAGGAAGGGATAGCTGTGGATCCCGCAAAGATAGTATCTATCCAGGATTGGAAAGTTCCTAGAAATGCTACCGAGGTAAGAAGTTTCTTGGGGTTGGCAGGATATTATAGGAAGTTCATCAAAGACTTCGCGAAGATATCAGCCCCATTAACCCGCTTGACGAAGAAGAATCTGGTTTTCTCATGGGATGTAGATTGTGATGATGCTTTCCGACGGTTAAAGAGAGCTTTGACCACCGCTCCAGTTTTAGTGCTTCCAGATGGGAGTAAGCCGTTTGTTGTTTATACCGATGCTTGTGGAACAGGATTAGGCGCAGTCTTGATGCAGGAGGGAAGGGTAATAGCCTATGGAGGGAGACAATTGAGAGTGCATGAGAAGAATTACCCTACCCATGATCTAGAGTTGGCCGCGATTGTTTTCGCACTTAAGTCTTGGCGCCATTATCTTCTTGGTGAGAGATTCGAGTTGTTCACCGACCATAAATCATTGAAGTACTTATTCTCTCAGAAGGATTTAAACTTAAGACAGCAAAGGTGGATGGAGTTCTTAGCATCCTATGATTTCGAGATAGCGTATACCCCTGGTAAGGGTAACGTGGTGGCAGACGCCTTAAGTAGAAAAAGGCTATCTTTGAGTCCATTGTTCGTGGAACGACGAAGCTTGGAGTTTCTTTCTTTGTTTGACTTCAGACCTTCTGTTGATTTTGTACCTGGTTTGTTGGCATCCTTGGAGGTTAGACCTACTCTTTTGAGACGGATTGGCGAGGCTCAGCGAGACGACCCACAGTTGGTTGTGTTGGTAGAGAAGCTTATAAGAGGGGAGTCGTCCAGCCATTTGGGTAGATACACCATATATGATAAGGGATGGTTGCATAGAGACGGTAGACTTTGTGTACCGCAAGATGAGGGTTTGAAGAAGGCTATTTTGGATGATGCACATCGTTCAAGAACGACTATTCATCCCGGTGGAGACAAAATGTACCAAGACATGAAGAGAGTTTTCTTCTGGGCCGGTATGAAGAAAGATGTGGCCGAGTATGTGGCTAGATGCTTGGTGTGCCAACAAGTTAAAGCGGAGCAAAAGAAACCCGGTGGGTTGCTACACCCATTGGAAATCCCGCAATGGAAGTGGGATAGTGTCTCGATGGATTTCATCGATGGGTTACCGAGATCGAGGAAGGGCAATACGGGAATTTGGGTTGTGGTAGACAGACTTACCAAGAGTGCCCATTTTATACCCGTGAAGAGTAAGAGGACCGCTCCATGGCTTGCTTCAGTCTATGTTAGAGCGATTGTTAGATTGCATGGCGTACCATCCAGCATTGTGAGTGATCGAGATCCTATCTTCACTAGTGAGTTTTGGAGAAGTTTGCAAGAGGCGGTAGGGACTCAGTTGTGTTTGAGCACCGCATATCATCCTCAGACGGACGGTCAGACTGAGAGGGTGAACCGTATCTTAGAAGATCTTTTGAGGCTTTGTATCTTGGATTTTGGAGGTACATGGGAAGAACATCTTCCTTTGGTGGAGTTCGCATATAATAACAGCTTTCAGTCCAGTATTGGTATGGCTCCTTTCGAAGCTCTTTATGGAAGGCCTTGTCGATCTCCTACATGTTGGTGGGAATCTACGGATAAGATCTTGCTTGGGCCGGATATGGTTAGAGAGACTTCAGAGAAGATTGATTTAATTCGAAAAAGGATGAAAGCAGCGCAAGATAGACAGAAATCTTATGCGGATCGGAGAAGGACGGATCTTGAGTTTGAGGTTGGGGACATGGTTTTTGTCAAAGTATCTCCATTGAGAAATGTTGTTCGCTTTGGGTCCGTAGGGAAGTTAGCACCGAGATTTGTTGGGCCGTTTCCTATTAAGGAAAGGATTGGACGGATGGCATATAGGGTGGAGTTGCCCGACAGACTTAGTGGTGTTCATGATGTATTCCATGTATCACATTTGAGGAAGTGCTTACATGAGACCGCGGAGGTGGTAGAGCCGAGCTTGCTTAGAGATGTAGAGGTAGAGCGTGATGCGACGATTCGACGAGCTCCTACTCGCATCCTTGGGTCAGAAACTAGGAAGTTGAGGAACAGAGAAGTTCAGCTAGTTAAAGTGCAATGGGGAGATGACGAAAGCAATGCTACTTGGGAGACGGAAGCAAAGATGCGTTCTTTGTATCCATTTCTTTTTGAGAGTATGTCTTTTAACTTCTCCTTTATTGCTTGTCTAGTACTTATCTTATCTTTAGTATATCCTCTCGCTAATACCTATGACCTTTAGATAGGGTAAAACCTATGGTTGAAACATGTGTTTGAAACATGTTATGGTTGATGGATGCATATGGATGCAATTGTTTGCTAGTGGTTGCTCGTGGATGCATATACACACACATTAGGCACTAGATCGGCTCAGTCACTTCATGTTGCATATTGCATAAATGGATGTGGTAGTTAGATTGATGGATGTATCATGGCTGTGTTATCATATGGATGATGCATTTTTGTGTATGGTTGTGCACGCATGTAGAAATTTGTATGTGTCAATAGGGTTTCGCATACATATTGGATGCATGGCACTATCATGGTTTGCATTAAGGAGGTTTACTGTATCAGTAACCGCCTGATTTTTGCATTAGGTAAGTACATATACACACACTTTTGCATATATCCATCCAGCATTTAGAATCTTGTAAGGACAATGATTGCTCGTGGATGATGCTTTGAGTAGATGGATGATTGGATGGTAGGATACGTTCTTCCTAACTTGAAGATTTCGGGGACGAAATCCTTTAAGGAGGGGAGAATGTAACAACCCGTATTTTCAATAACCTGTAATAACATAAATCGAGGCAGAATTTAATTCTAAAATGGGAATTAAGGGAAACGGGCTATGCCATTGTGTTCGTCTCGGAAAAATACGCGAAATAGAGTCCGAGTTTTCGAAAATCGGAGTCCGTATGACCAAGATATGGCCTCGCGAAGTTTCACGAAAATTCCCAAATTAAAGTATACTTAATTAAGTGAAATGGGTTGTGTAGATATATATATATATATATATTGATATATATATATATATAATTGAAAATTTAATAAATAAATATGCAAAAATGCTCAAAACAGCGAATTGGGAGAGGGGAATAACCGAACCGGCCGATTTTTGAAGTCGACCCGAGCCCGCTGGGTCGACTAGGGGTTAATCCAGGGTGTTTGGCTGTCAACCCGTGGGCCGATTCGCTCAAGTGCAGATTTTGCATTTGAATGGTTCTCATGGTCCATCTTTAATCTAAAGGCCCTAGATGGTTCCTACACTTGACTTCTTCCCCAAGACATGCTTTGATGGCTTGGATTGAATCTAGGGTTAATCCTATGGCCTAAAACACTTGCCTAATCTATAAATAAGACCCTAACCTACCCTAATTCATTCATAATTAAACCTAGTGACTAAACTATGGCAAAATGCTAGCTCTCATGGCCTCCACTAATTTTATGAAGAGGGTTGCATACTAATCACTCTCTAATCAACTTCTAATCCCTTCTTAGCATCTTAATCTTCTTCATTTGGTGTTCAAAGTTGCTAGTTGTGAGTTTCTATCACTTTGATGATCTTTTGGTAAACTAATTAGATGAGATGTGATGAGATTTATGGTTTTGTATGTGGGTTAATGAGCTTTGAATCATATGATATGATGTTAGCATTAATCTTATGTTTATGCATGTTGAGTATGTAAGCTTATGCAAGTTTAATATGATGTATGTTATGTTTGCATGATGCTAAATATGCAAGTTGTGGGCTATGTAATCATATGCATATTATGCAAGTTCATGGTGATATGCCATGCAAGTTACATGTTTGTTAATATGCAAGTTACATGTTTGTTAATATGCAAGTTACATGTTTGTTAATATGCAAGTTACATGTTTGTTAATATGCAAGTTACATGTTTGTCAATATGCAAGTTACATGTAAGTAAATATGCAAGTTACATGTTTGTTAATATGCAAGTTACATGTTTGGTAAGATGCAAGTTACATGTTTGTTAATATGCAAGTTACATGTTTGTTAATATGCAAGTTACATGTATGTAAATATGCAAGTTATATGTTTGTTAATATGCAAGTTCATGATGACACATTATGCAAGTCTATGAGTTAATATGCAAGTTTGTTATGCAAGTGAATATGTAAGTTATGTGACATATTATATGCAAGTTATGTGACATGTTATGCAAGTGCATGTGCAAGTTATGTGTTTGTTAATATGCAAGATGGCACCTTTGAAACATGTTCATTCATATGCAAGTTGACACCTTTTATATGTGTTATATCATGAGAACGAAATTACGTGGGAACGATGGGGTAATTAAATGCATAGGTTAATAAGATTGGGTGAAATTAATTTAATTATGCATAATATAAAATAAATGAACATAGTATGGGAATTTGCCTATTTAGTTAGGTGTACCCATACTATGTGTTGGGAATTTACCTATTGAGTTAGGTCTACCCCACGGGAATTTACCTATTGAGTTAGGTCTACCCATGTTAAGAAAAACTTGATTAATTAGGGATAATTAATATAAAATTATGAGGGTGATTAATTAGGTGTAATTAATTGACTAAGACACGAGGTTGGACTCATTTGTAGTGTAAAACTGCCCGGACCCGACCGGCTTAACCAGTTGCTACAAATGTCAGCCCAATGTGAGAGGTCTTAGGCACAAATTAAAAACGTGATTAAGGTAAAGATACGAGGTTAGACTCTGTTATGGCGTAAGACTGCCCGGATTCTACCGGCTTAACCAGGCGGTCATAACAGTCAGTCTAATGTGGGAGATCTTTACGGGAGATCACGGTCTTAATTAATTAAGAAACACTTAACCATTATAGCATGTAGTGGGACATGAGGGGTTAAGTGGGTGCCTTGGGTGGCATGTGGAATCTTAAGTGGGTTGCCTTGGGTGGCAATAGAAAATACGATTAGTATACTTAACCAAGAGAAACATGTAATTAAACATGATTAAAGGGTTAAGTGGGATACACTAGATATTTGACAAGCTTAAGTGGGTAGCTTGTGGGGGCCCATTTCAACCAATATCCCAAACGTATCTTTGTGGGCTCGACCCATGTCGAGTGACGGGACACGCATATTGGGCTTGATTATAAGAGGCCAAAACGGGTTAGCGGTGGCAACGCAAGTCCAACGGGCTTCATATGCGTGAGTGGGCCCGGGTTGGTAGATAAGCCGTTGTTGCATCGTGTAGATATAAGCCGTGCACCGTTGATTATATCGGGTTGCCACGTTGGGGAATGGTACACCCCAAGGTGGGGCCAGCACGGGTATCTACGTTAGGGAGCCGATCGAATGGGGAGTAGTGTGTACACCTGGTGGATTGTAGGGCCCCGTGGCGCCTACTTGGTCACCTAGGGGTACGCAAGTATTATTAAAGTAATTCTATAAGTCCTTAGGTGGGATCAACCTTTAAGTTAGGAACGACTGGTGTGGTGCAGTTTAGTAATTTACCTTAGGAAGGGTAGATGCGTCTTTATCCTTTATCTTAGTTTAGTTAACTGCTTAGTATAGCCGTTCATCCCTATATGTTACCGTATATCAAGTTATGTCTTCTCTGGTTACTTTAACGATTGTATTGTTAAAGTTATAGGACTCACTCAGACTTATGTCTGACCCCGTTGTCTTTATCTTTTTCCCAACCCTCAGGTCCTGTGGTGGATCCTAGCAGTAGTGGAGCTTGATCGGATTGCTGTTCCAGTCTTTAGGAGCTTGGGTAGATGTAAAGCTCCAGTTATCCAGTTATCTTTCCTTTTGTTTTGGCTATTGTATGAGAGTGGGATTATGTACTTCTTTATTTTGATGGATATTGTACTTGACCTTTATTGTGGTTTTATGATGTAACCAGACATGTTTTACTTCCGCTGTTATGAGATGATGTTTTAAAAATTTTCAAGTACTATTTATATCTGTCTTGTTGTAATTTTTCTGTTCTATATTCACTAAAATACTCCACCGATGCTATGGCATTCCCTTAGTGAGTGATCATAGCGGGAGTGGGGTGTTACACATATGCTTTCACCATTTGCTTTTCCTTAGGGGGTTGCGGACACTTGTCCTTGTGATGTCCCATTTGGCCACAGTTGAAACACTTCCTATCTGCTGGCTTGGCCCGACAATTACTAGCATAATGGCCCTTCCTACCACAGCTGAAGCACTCCACATCTTGCTTATTCTTTTTCTTCTGGCCATCCTTAGCCTGATTCTGCTTTCTCTTATTCTGGGAACCACCTTTGCCTCCACCACTAGCTTGTGGCTTTGGCTCTTCTGCGGATGCAACTTCAGTCTTCGGCTTAGGGTAGAGACTTTCTGACCTTAACGCTTTCCCCACAATCGATTCAAACGTCTCATCGATGTGGTTAATAAGTTTTTCCCCCAAGTATTGATCCAAACCAGTTATGAATTTCTCATTCTTTTTCTCGGCAGTATCTATAAGAGATAACCCATATTTTGACAAGGTGTCAAATTCAGCAATATACTCCGAGACAGCCCTGCCATTCTGCTTGAGCTCCAAGAATTTCTTAAACAACATTGACTTCTGAGCAGCTGGAATGAACTTCTCACTAAAACGAGCCTTAAACTGCTCCCAAGTAATCTAATCTTCGGGAGTAGCTGCCTTTATAGCATTCCACCAATTCATTGCCCGCCCTTGCAGCTGACGGGACGCTAGCTTTCTCTTCATCGCATCCTCGATACCCAAATCCTCGAAGATACGTTCGCAACTATCCAACCAATCTTGAACATCCGTAGCCGACTCCGTTCCGTGGAACGGCTTCCCACCAAGGCTAGTATAATCCTTATTCAGCTTGGCGAAGTCGACTCTTGGCGCCTGCACTATTGGACCACCACCATTTCCACCATTGGGAGCTGCCCTCTGCACATCTCTAAGCGTCTCTCTCATGAGGTCAGTAAACATCGTCCTCATGTCAGCAGCAATCCCATTATTAGCTCCCCTACCAGCACCTCTAGTATCTCGGCTCATCGTCAATCTGAAAAAGGAAATGATTAACGACTCCACAGTGGTGCTAGTGCAGTACGACTTCATCCTTATCTACTAATAGTATATATATATAGCTTTTTTAAAAACCAAAGTAATCACAAATACGCGCTCTCATATACGTATTATCTCTCCCTAGTGTCTTTCCCTAGGTTAACTACGCAACCTAGAGCTCTGATACCAAGTGTGACGGCCCGCCCTGCACCAGCCTGCATTTCCTCCAAAAGTGCGCTGTACACATGCTCGACTAGCACAAGACGGTCGTCAGAAGAAAGGAAAGAAGGGGACGAACTAATCAAAGAACCTGTAGAATGTCTCACAGCGCATGGAATAAAATATAATAATAACATACTTGACATAAAACAGGCGAGACAGTGCATAAGCTGATAACTAAAACCAACATAAATCTCAAAGCAGCGGAAATCCAAATACAGCTTATTACAATTTTCCAAATTTACTGTCTCTAAACAAAAGAAAGCTAAAGTAGAAGATACACCAACAATGCCCAAGCAGTGATCTTCAACAACACAGGGATAATATTATGTATATAGTACGTGGAAGCCTCCTGCTCGTCTCCGGATCATCTACCCGTGCATCACCAGCTAACCTGTCTCTAGTCTGCTCGTGTGAGCACCCAGAGTAATAAGAAGAGACATAAAACTCTGGGTCAGACATAAAGCCTGGTATGAGCGATATGCATCTAAACAGGGAAATAACAGGTATACTAAACCATACCTGAACCTGGACCTGCAACCAAAGAGTTAGTACCACATACCGTACAATACTCCAAGGTGCCATAATAATTAGTGTAAGAATACGGGGGTGGGGTGTGCATGTCAAAATGATAGCAACAATTCGTCCATAACAACCATCCTCACACCTCTCACTCAGTGCCTAAAGCGTACGACATCTACCACTTTGGAACACTAGACAAACTGAGGTAACGGCGAATCCCGACTTGTAGAAACCCTGCTGTGACCAAGCCAAACACTTGGAGTCATGACCAAACATTTCAATGACCCACTTCATTGGTCATAGCCCTTGGTTCTACCAATGCCATAATGGCCCTGAATCCGCCTTCGTACCTCCTACCATAGTGGTCCAAAGCTATAGGTGTCGATAACTCCTTAGCACGCGTCCCGCAGCAAAGCCCAATCATGAAGTGAACTCGTTGATTCCCATCTGAATCTTAAGTTCTAACTTCTCATTTGGACTTCCTTTGCATCTCGGGTTTGGTCGAATTGGAGTGGGTCTTCAGAAGAGTTGTCGCGCAATAGCAGCTCTAGAATTCAGTTCGGGTCGGTAGTCGTTATTCTCGTCGGTTCGGGTCGGTCCTCCTTGTCATCTTCCCATTCGGTTCGGGTCGGGTTCTTTACTTCGGGTCGGGTTCTTTACTTCGGGTCGGGTCGGTGTCCTCCTCCGGGTCGGGTTGCTGTTTTCCTTCGAGTTCATGCTCCCCCTTCGATCAGCTTCCTCGTTCCCCATCTACTCCGATCCGATCCGATCCCTTCGTCTTGCTCCAGTCGTAGCCTCCCATTCGTGAGTCGATCCGATCTGGCCTCTATTATGCTTCCGATCCGATCCGCTCCCTCTTACTCCGATCCGATCCTGCTCCATAGTTCCGATCCGATCCCCCTATCCACTCCAACTCTAAGTAAACGGCCTTCCTTCTCGCCAAGTTTCTTCCAGTGACAAGTCCCCATCCAGTTCGGTTTCCCTTGGTCAGTTCCCTAGTCCGATCCGACCCCTTCTCCGATCCGAACCGGTTCGGGACCTGCACACTTCTGCAACTTTCCAGCGAGCTTTCTACGCCATTCGACGACGTTTTCGAGCAATTTAACTATTCTAATCAATCATGGAACATACCATAGAGTCATAGCAACATGTAATAGCAACCACAAACAGCAAACAATAATTCAAATGAATCAAAATGGATCAAAAGTAGCTAAAACTTCATATTTTTCCCTTAAGCACTCTTAATCATGTTTAAGCATACAATTAGCAAAACATATCGAAATTAACCCAAATTTCTAACAGAGCCTTAAAACATTATTTTAGAATTTTAGGAATTTTTCCAGAATTTATTTACGTATAAATTCGCTAATCTTCACTAATTACCCTTAATCAACCGTAATTAGAGTCAAAATGATGCTATCACTCACCTTTGCCACCACTAAAACCCCAAAACTGAAATATTCTCTGATTTGGCGCTGTTCCCAATCTTACACAGCAGCTCTACCTCGGTTCTCGTGCTAATACTCCTTGATTTGATGTTTGCTAAGCCTAATCTTCAATTAGAAAGTGATTTGGGGTGTTTTAGATGTAGGAAGCCATTACTAAGGTCTCAAGGAGGTTTGTGGCAGCTCAAAACTGAAATGAAGGTGATAACCTAACCCTAATCAGACCTCCTATACCTCTAAACCCGAAATTCCCCTTGGGCCTAGCTGCTAATCACCCGGTTAAGCCCAATTAAGCTGTTTTTAACCATCTGAAACTTGTTTCAGCCATATCTCCCAAACGGTAAGTCCGTTTGGCTAATGTGACCACTCTACGGAAAGAGAAACTATCATTCAAAGCCAATGGAAGTGGTTTCAGGTCAAAATTCATTTCCAGTCAAAAGTTATGGCCAAAACAGTGCCAACTAGGGGTAAAATGGTCATTTAAAAATCGGAAAAATCATGAACATGGGAAATGACCCCAATAGTCGTCTCCCAAAGTTACGCGACCATACGACTTCGTATGTGAAAGAAATAAATATTCTACGATCCTATGATGCGTAGAATGCGGGTCGTTACATGGGACGTCTATATATTTTCAATTGACTGGTGTGAGAACCAAAATTAGATAGGGTCGATTATTGTGATTTGGCACCAAAATTTGATTTTTTGACTTTATATCAAAGTTATGAATTTGAAAATCTAACCAACTAATTGATTGCTGGTTGTGTTGTTTGATTATTGTTTGAATTAATCAAATGTTGAACCGTTAGCCAAATTGAACCAAATATTGAGTTGTATTGAAAATTAGTCGCATTTGCATGCATATACATTGCTTATATTGAACAGGTCATAGCAAGGAGGCTAGAGCAGAGGAATAAAATTGTTTGTCCGACAAATAGGTACATGTTTATTGTATTTCTTGAGTTTTGGGTGATTTTCGAGCCGATTGGCTAGCCGCTTGGTTTTTTCTTTTTCTTTTGGATTGAAGAAGGCCATGGGAGGCTATATGAAATATCCCGAAGTCCCCGGTGTAGGGGAGGTTATGGCGAATTTTTTCGAAAATTTAGGGTGTTAGCCAAATTTTTGAAAAATTTGAAAAGTTCTTAGAAACTGAAAAGTTGAAGAACTTAAGCCGTAATGAAAATATTGAAAGTTGAGTTGAATAGTTAAACAACTTTCGCCTTCGTTCCTTTTCAGGGACGAAAAGTTTTAAGTGAGGGACATTGTAATAACCCGGAAATCCGAGCCAATTTAAAATTTTTAATTTGGTAATTTTATTGAATTTTGATGATTTAAAATGAATTATTTTAAATAATATCGACGAAAAATTTATTTTGAATTGAATTCGAACGTATATTTTATATAGATCGTCGTTAGAATATAAATATTTATTTATATATATAAGGAATTGAAAATGGCGCGGTAGTTCGATAGTTCGATTTCAAATTTCAAATGAATGTACAGGATTCAAAATAAGACGGATTTTAGTGAAACCAAAAATAATTGAATCTAATTGAGAATGTCTTTCCAACGAATCCGGGAAATCAAAATTTCATAGCAGGAATCAAAAGTTACGTCCAGTTGAAATTTCAGAATAGTCGCTATGGAATTTTGGCCCTTGAAAATGGCCATTTTGCAAACGACCTCAGATTTCGACGAAACCACTTTTGTTGGATCCGCGTTGTCAAATTATTGCTAGATTCCAAATTTCATAATTTTTCGAATCAATATGTGAGCGTGGCAAAGGAAAACACGTTTGACCAGTTTTAGTTGATTTTAATCGACTGGAAAATGGCCATTTTTCAGACGACCTCAGAATTTGAAAAATTAGTTTTGTTAGGACCGTATCGTCAATACGAAGCTAGAAAATATTTTTATGGAATTTTTCGAGTTCGTATGTGGCCCCGGAAAATTAAAACGTACGTTTAAAATTCAATATAATGATTTAATTGTAAATTCGACGAAAACTGATCGTAACGATCGAATTGGCCTACGTGACATATCCCATTGTGTTCGGAATAGGGGTAATTAGCTAGGGACGACAGGCGGTGGGTTCATTTCGAGTTCGAATAAAAAAGTTACTTTTTAAAATTTAAATAAAATAAAATATAAATTATATAATCCCCCTTTTTCTCCTTAGCCCCCCCCCCCCCCGTTTAGTTCAGAACGATTTAAAAAGAGAAAAAAAAACCACCGTGGATCTCGATCGCTCCCCCTCTTCCATGCGCCGCCGCCGTTGCCAGGGCCTCCCCCTCCTCCGTCGGCCTTGTTCTCCTCGCTCCCCATTAAACCACGCCCAAACCCTAGACCGCGAACTCCATCGAAGAACCAGCAGCCCCCCCATCAAACCCGACCCCACCACGCCACCGGACCACCACTGCGACTCCCCCTAGCTCCAGCACCCCGGTGCGACGCGCCTCCTCCAACCTCATCCCCCGCCCTCTCTTCACATTTCAACTGTAAGTTTTTCCCCATTTTTATTTTTGACTTCTTTCCTTTAAAAGGTTGTGCATTTTCTTTATAAAAGTTCGAATTTTTATATATGTAAATAAAATAAAAAGAACGGATTTTTATATATAGGAATGAGGTATAAAAATCAGAATTTTATATGTGTAAATGAAGTGAAAAGAACGGATTTTTATATATAGGAATGAGGTATAAAAATCGGATTTTTATATGTGTAAATGAAGTGAAAAGAACGGATTTTTATATATGTGAATGAGGTTAAAAAAATGGGATTTTTATATAAGAGGTAGTATAATAAAAATAATATTTTTATATATTATAGAAAAGATAAAAATATAATTTTTATATTATAGAAAGGTGAAGAATATAATTTTATATTATAGAAAGGTGAAGAATATAATTTTTATATTATAGAAAGGTGAAGAATATAATTTTTATATTATAGAAAGGTTAAGAATATAATTTTTATATTATAGAAAGGTTAGAAATATAATTTTTATATAAAGAAAGATCGTATTTTTATGTGAATGTAGAAAGTAAAAGGATCGAATTTTCATATAGAAGAAGGCATTTTAAAAATATAATCTTTACAATATATGTAGTGAAGGTAAAATATGATTTTTATACAGTAGAGATTATAAAAATATAATTTTTATACTAGTGGCGTGTTAAAAATATGATTTTTATATACTAGAGAATATAAAAATGCGATCTTTATATATGTAGTGAATACGGATGACGAAAGTGACGAAGGACAAGAACGGTGAAGATTTCCTACATATGAAGAGTCGTGGCGTTGGATTTAGCTATCGATGAGAACTCCTCACCTTTTATTTATTTTTCTAGTTGAAATATAAACT
Source organism: Allium sativum (assembly GCA_030737875.1). Taxonomy (NCBI): domain Eukaryota; kingdom Viridiplantae; phylum Streptophyta; class Magnoliopsida; order Asparagales; family Amaryllidaceae; genus Allium; species Allium sativum. The sequence continues at coordinate 161,309,958 of CM060912.1, forward strand.
AGGATGCAGACGGTGTTTTGTAGCACCCGACACCCGTCGTCCACAGACCATGGACGGCTTATATGCTTGTTTGTTAGATTTTGATGTGTAGTTGATTGTGTGATGTGATATGAAATGAAATAAAATATTTATATAGTTAAAATATTTTATAGTTAAAAAAATTTTTTTAACGTGTATATGAAATGAAGTAAACTAATATAAACAAATCGGAGATTTGTTTATATACACTAATTTGATCAATATTGATTGGGACAATAAATTTTACACATCGCCCAACTGCACAAATAAAATCTGTGTTTGATTGTTTGAAACCCCACACGGGTATTGGGGTGATATATGACCTACACTAATCCCAATAATTAGTTGTATGTCGATCGATTGATTGACAGACTGTTATGAGCGTTAAATATTTATATTTGATGTTTATACAGTGTAGAATGCACTTTGGATGATGGTTGATTATTTGTCGTTGTTGATATATACATGCGTTGTATGGAAATCCATAGAAATAAAATCTATGGTAATGGATTGGGCCTCATTCCAGTTTTGAATAGAAATATTTGAAGAGAAATATTTGAAAAAGAAATATTTGAAATAGAAATATTTGAAAATAGAAATATATGAAGCCGTGTTGATTAGATTTGCGCCATTTTGATGTGAACGATATTTATATCGATTTTATTCAAATTGAAATGAATTCGAATTGAAATTGAATAGAAATGAATTCGAATTGAAATTGAATAGAATTGAATTCAAATTGAAATTGAATTAATTTGAAATTCAAAATAAACTGAAATGATTTGAAATTGAATAGAAATGAATTCGAATTGAAATTGAATAGAAATGAATTCGAATTGAAATTGAATAGAACTGAATTCGAATTGAAATTGAATTAATTTGAAATTCAAATTAAATTGAAAACGAATTTGTAAGGGAAAATTCAATTTTAATTTGAATTTGAAAAGGAAGTCGAAATCGTTTCGAAAACGAATTTAAAACGATTTATAAAATAAATTTTAAAAGGGAATCGACGAAGTATATATTATATATATTATATATAATATAATGGCCTGAATAGAACGCGCCGCGCTGCGGCATTTCTTGAATTTCGACTATTGACTTCAAATTGACGTTGCGGGAGATCCGACCGTCGGATTCTCCTAAAACCGGAACCGTTGGGTTCGTATCGAAAAGAGATTTCTAACGAACATTAGAAATTTGAAATCTAACGGTTGGATTTGGAATTATGTCCAAATCAAATTTGAAGAAGGTGGCTGTGAGTGCAGTTCGATGGCCGTTGATGGAAATCGACTGTACGGGCCTTGATAAAATTATTAAAAATATCAATAATTTGTGTAAAATCATAAGAAATGATTTGTGAAGAATTGAGATGAAAAACTCCATATTTGAAATGATAAAAATAGATTTTTATCGAAATGAACTAGTTTTGAACTAGAATAATAATTTATTTATTTTTAAAATAAATAAATTGGATTTGAAAAGGATTTGAAAATAACCAGAATTTCCAATAATTGCATTGGAATGGATTTGAATCGAAATTGTCTTCGGAATATTTCGATGTTGGATTTCGTGATTATACAGATATTGTTATGGAAATTTGAAGGATATATATATATCGTTATTTCCAGTACGATATTTGTGGGTCGTTGAATTTGACATTGAATATAAGACGATATATTTTCTGTTCAGAGCCTTGTATTTAATATCAAATGTGATTTGGGTTTGTCGTGAATGGTGTCTTCATTAACACTGTTCTTAAACCCAGTTGAGAAAAAGGTTAAATCTTTTTATTTAGATTTAATGAAGTGTACCAATTAAATAATATTTAATTGGAATTAAATTGGTATTGATTTTTGGGTTTATCGTAAACAGTGTTTTAAATAACACTTGTTCTTTAACCCGATAATTAATGGAATGTGATTTTGGGTTGTCGTGAACGGTATCTTCAATAATACTGTTCTTTGACCCAAAAGGAGTTAAGAAAATCAGAAACTAACTGGATATTAGTTAAGTTGAATGGTTTCCAGGGGTATTGATCTGATGTTGGTTTCGGCCTTCGGGGTTAATATTTAGGGAATTGCTCACTTGCTAATTTACGGTTAGGGACTGATTGAAATGTGATGTGATTTTGGGTTTATCGTGAACCGTTTTTTAAATGACACCGATTCTTTAACCCAGTCAAAGATTAAAACTAAGTGGAGTTTTAATGAATCTTTAATTAGATTGAAAAGACCGAGAATGGAGTATCACCAGTTTTACTCCAGGCGGTAATCAAATCTTTAATTAGATTTGAACGTGAAATGGTAATTGAATTTACCGACAACACCGTGGTGTTAGATATGAAGTATGACCAGTTTTACTTCATGGGATAAATAGGTTGGGGTTGGGAAATACCATAAATAATTACTTCGGTGTGGTTCGCTAATCCCGACTAGTTTGAAGTGATATTCAAAAGAAGATTAAAGAATAAATTTAGAAGAATTTATCTTGGATAAAATTAATGGGAACCTTTCCCTATGAATGTGAAATTTAGAAACTAACTGTGGGTTAGCTAAGAAGGACAGTTTCCTGGGTGTTGATCTGATGTTGGTTTCGGCCTTCGGGGTTAATATTTGGGGAATTATTCTCTTGATAATTTACGGTTAGTGACTGATGAATTGGAATGTGGCGTATGTTGTGTTTGTGTAACACTTGTTTATTATATACGCGAGTTATTCAGAAAGACCAGGTTTATCCCATTCTGAATTACTGATTCGACGTGATGTCGAAGATGAAGACGGTGGTTGAAGACCGGAGGTCTTCACGTCGTTTGGATAATTACGGATGATCTTGATTGGGCCGTACACCCAAGAGGAGAGAATCCGTTAGTGGTCGTCCAGACGTACTTGGAGATCGATGGATATGCGGGGTACTAGGTGCCTCCGGTTTCGTTCAGACCTTGAACGGACTTGTAAATGGACTGTGTATCTAAAATTGGATTTCATTCTATGTGATTGATATCGGTTGCATGGAGTGGTTTGCCTGTGTGGCATGCTAAGATGCAAATGATCAAGACTTCTGTTGAAAAGCAAAGTCTTGTGGTTGATGATCAAAGCACGGCCTTTGTGGGTAGCTTTGTGTAGCGTGAATTCGCGAGCCTCACACCCCGGTTGTGAACCAGAAACGGGAGAGGACATCAGGGAGGGCATGCGTTTCCTTCTAGCTAGAAGTGGCATCAGTGGTTTTACATGCACTGACGAGTTTGACTTATGTGGTTGTTGGTTTGCGAGGCGCATCGGATATATCGGTAGATCCGGGACCGATGGAGTCATTCGTTGGCTCATTTACGCCCCATAGGGTGGGGAGACGTATTGTTCAGGCACTATAATCCACATCGGTGGACCGACCCTGACGATCCAAGGGGCAGTTGCGGCTGTTCCGGAGACATGGGCTAGATTTTCTCGAATCGGTGGAGGACGATCCCTGGCCTCGGTTCATAGATGGAAATCCAATTTCCAAATACGTGACATTTGCGGTTTTGATTGTAGAGCCTAGTATGGCGACATGATATATGGTACCCATGCCGTCTATGATTGATACTTATGATTTGAAGTTGTTTTATACACTATGCACTTATTATTGTATCAAATGAAATTTAGCGTATCAAGCATGCTTTGGCTATTATAAGGTAAAACCCTATCCTCCGGCTTGCGTTGCATTGTGTGATGGGACCTGGTCTTATAATAGCTTCATTTTTCTTTATTTAGCATTGCACTGTTGTTTTATGCACTGGTGTTCTTGGGAGGAAACCCGTTCCGTGTTATACGGCGTGGTCCCTTGATTTACCTAACTTTAAAATAAAGATCAATAACTGTTTTTTAGTTCTCACACCAGTCCCATGACTGACCTGGAGTTTATTGTTTTAACCTAAACTCTGGGTGCCCTTATTTTGATATGGGCAGCTAGTAGTTTTGGTTTTGCAGATTACTTCTAGTTGTGTATTGTATTATTTTCCGCTGCTATGTAATGTATTGTAATCTCTGATATTTTATAATGTGGAATATTGATCTATACTCTGTATATTCTTGTATTATGATGAATCGTTGTAATTAACAATGAAATGTTCTTCTGTCTGCATTCTATTTTGTCGTGTTCTCGAAACAATCAGGCGTTTCAAACGGTCTTGATCGGTTTAGCGACTGATTCGGATCGAGCGGAATTCCCGGTCGTCATAGCCTGGGCGCACTTGGCAGGTGCGCCAGTGCAAATATGTACTGACGCACTTCCCAAGTGCGCCAGTGCAACTAATTTTTTTTCTTCTGTTTTGCCACCAAACTTCGTTCGTCCATAACTCCTTCATCCGGTACCCGTTTCCCGCAAACTCGGACTCTATTTCAACCAGAATTCCGAGACGAACACAATGGCGCAACCCCATTCCCATAATTCTCATGTATGAGATTAATTATTCTTTATTTTAGTTAATTCGATTATTCAAAAATCCAGGGTGTTACATTCTCCCCTCCTTAAAGGATTTCGCCCCCGAAATCTCCAAGTTAAGGAGAATGCATATCCTACCATCCAAACAACCATCTACTCAACCATCAAACAAGGGCATCCATTGTCCTTATCTAATGCAAAATCAGGCGGTCTACTGATTCAGTTGACCTCCTTAATGCAAACCATGATAGTGCCATGCGTTCATTATGTATGCGAAAGAACCCTATCGATATATATTATTTCTACATAGGTGCACAAACATTCACCAAAATGCAACTTCCATATGATGGTACAACCATTATACATCCATTACTTAAATATGTACACACATTTATATGCAATATGAAGTGACTGAGTCGATCTAGTGCCTAAAGTGTGTGTATATGCATAGACGAGCAACCACTAGCAAACACTTGCATCCACGTGCATCCATCATACATAACATGTCTCAAACACATGTTTCAACCATAGGACTATCCTATCTAAAGGTCAAAGATACTAGCGAGAGGACATACTAAAGATAAGATAAGTACATGGTAAGCGAAAAGGGAGAAATTTAAAAGACATACCCTCGAAAAGAAAAGGGTATAATGAACGCATCTTAGCTTCCGTCTCCCAAGTAGCGTTGCTCTCATCATCTCCCCATTGCATTTTGACTAGTTTGACCTCTCGATTCCTCAACTTATTAAACTCCGACCCAAGAATGCACGTAGGAGCTCTTCGAATTGTCGCATCACGCTCGATCCCCACCTCTCTAAGCAAGCTCGGCTCTACCACTTCCGCGGTCTCGTGCAAGCACTTCCTCAAATGTGATACATGGAATACGTCGTGTACACCACTAAGTCTCTCGGGCAACTCCACTCTATACGCCATCTGCCCAATCCTTTCCTTAATAGGAAACGGCCCTACGAACCTTGGTGCTAACTTCCCAACGGAACCAAAGCGAACGACATTCCGTAATGGAGACACCTTGACAAAGCCATGTCCCCAACATCAAACTCGAGATATGTCCTCCTCTTGTCCGCATAAGATTTCTGCCTATCTTGCGCCATCTTCATCCTCCTTCGAATCAAATCGATCTTTTCCGAAGTCTCTCTAATCATATCGGGCCCAAGCAAAATCTTATCTGTACACTCCCACCAACATGTAGGCGAACGACACGGCCGTCCATAAAGAGCCTCGAACGGTGCCATGCCAATGCTAGACTGAAAGCTGTTATTATATGCGAACTCCACCAACGGAAGATGTTCCTCCCATGTACCTCCGAAGTCTAAGACACATAACCTCAATAGGTCCTCTAGAATACGATTCACCCTCTCGGTCTGGCCGTCCGTCTGAGGATGAGGTGCGGTGCTCAAACATAACTGAGTCCCTACCTCTTCTTGCAAGATTTTCCAAAATTCACTAGTGAAAATAGGATCGCGGTCGCTCACTATGCTAGATGGAACACCGTGCAAACGAACTATCTCTCGAATGTATACGGAGGCTAACCATGGAGCAGTCCTCTTACTCTTTACGGGAATGAAATGGGCGCTCTTAGTAAGTCTATCTACCATGACCAAAATCCCCGTATTACCCTTCCTTGATCTTGGTAATTCGTCAAGAAAGTCCATCGAAACACTTTCCCACTTCCATTGTGGGACCTCTAATGGGTGAAGCAATCCACCAGGCTTCTTTTGCTCTGCTTTTACTTATTGGCACACCAAGCATCTAGCAACAAACTCGGCCACGTCCTTCTTCATACCGGCCCAAAAGTAAACTCGTCTCATGTCCATGTACATCTTGTCCCCGCCGGGATGGATGGTCATCTTCGAACGATGTGCATCATCAAGAATGGTCTTCCTTAGGTCATCGTCTTTTGGTACACAAAGTCTACCATCCCTATGTAACTAACCCTTATCATCTAGGGTATACCTACGAAGATGACTTGATGACTCCCCTCCTTTGAGCTTCTCTACTAACTCAATCAACTATGGGTCGTCTCGCCGTGCCTCGCCAATCCGTCCCAAAAGTGTAGGTCTGACCTCTAAGGATGCTAGCAAACCAGGTACGAAGTCAATGGAAGGTGTAAAGTCAAACGTAGAGATGAACTCTAAACTTCACCGCTCAACAAACAACGGACTCAAGGATAACCTTTTTCTACTTAAGGCATCTGCCACCACGTTACCCTTGCTAGGGGTATATGCTATCTCGAAGTCGTAGGATGCTAAGAATTCCATCCACCTTTGCTGCCTTAATTTCAAGTCCTTTTGAGAGAATAAGTATTTTAGCGATTTGTGGTCAGTGAATAATTCGAATTTTTCGCCAAGAAGATAATGACGCCAAGACTTAAGCGCGAAGACAATAGCGGCTAACTCAAGGTCATGTGTAGGGTAATTTCTTTCATGCACTCTCAACTGCCTTCCACCATAGGCTATTACCCTTCCCTCTTGCATTAAGACTGCGCCTAGTCCTGTCCCACAAGCATCAGTATAAACGGTAAATGGCTCACTCCCATCTGGCAACACTAAAACTGGGGCTGTGGTCAAAGCTCTCTTCAAACGTTGGAACGCATCATCACAATCTACGTCCCACGTAAAAACTAGATTCTTCTTCGTCAAGCGTGTTAATGGGGCTGATATTTTTGTGAAGTCTTTGATGAACTTTCTATAGTAGCCAGCCAACCCTAAGAAACTCTTCACCTCGGTAGCATTTTTAGGAACCTTCCAATCTTGGATGGCCACTATCTTAGCGGGATCCACAGCTATCCCTTCTTTGGAAAGCATGTGCCTAAGAATCGCACTTCCTTCCTCCAAAAGTGACATTTAGAAAATTTAGCTTTAAGGCTATGCGCTCGAAGAGTCTCCAACACTTCCCTAAGATGTAGGGCATGCTCTTCTTTTCTTTTAGAAAAGATCAAGATATCGTCCACAAAGACCACCACGAATCTATTAAGGTACTCCCTAAACACCCCACTCATCAAGTCAACAATGTACGCAGGGGCGTTTGTCAAACCGAAGGGCATCACAAGCCACTCGAAGAAACCGTCCGGAGTCCTAAAGGCAGTCTTGTCTATGCTATCCTCAGCCACTCTCAACTGATGGAAACCCGTGGCTAAGTCCAACCGCGAAAACACTGAGGTGCCAACTAACTGATCGAAGAGGTCGTCAATCCTTGGTAGTGGGTGTCTATTCTTCTTAGTAAGCTTATTAAGTTCTCTATGGTCCACACAAAGTCTAAGGGACCCATCTACCTTCGTGGCAAATACTACTGGAGCACCCCACTCCGATATACTACGTCTGATGAACCCCTTCTCAAGCAATTTATTCACTTGCTTACTGAGTTCTCTCCTCTCTCTTGGAGCCATGTGGCGCACTGGCAATGCAATCGACTTTGCATTATCTACTAGATATATTCGAAAGTCTATTTCACGTTTTGGGGGTAAACCCCTCACCTCATCGAAGACATCAGCATATTCACGGACAATGGGAACAGAATGTAAATCATCATCGGATGCGTCAAGGGATTCTAGGTAGCTAAGCATTACTGGACCTCTAGGGTCACAAGAAATATCAAGGGTCTTTCCAGAACGAGTCAACAATCTAACTACCCTTCTTTCACAATCTAGGATGGCCCCATATCTAGTTAGCCAATCCATACCTAGAATTAAACCGTATCCCATGAAGCCAAGAACAAAAGCGTTGCACTCAAACTCAACGCCCAAGATAAACACTCTCAAATCCCGACAAATCATAGAAAGATGAGCCGAACCACCGATAGGATTTGAGACTACTAAGGGATTAGTAACTAAACTAGTATCAAGGTGCAGTGTTTCAACTAATGATGTAGAAATAAATGAATGTGATGCGCCAGAATCGAATAAAGTACGGACAGGATGATCAAACAGAAAAACTAAACTTTCGACGGAAATTGCTCTACCTCGTTCTTGCAGCGGTGGGACCACGAGAGCCTGAACTTGTCCCCTGGTGCCATAAGAGCTTGCACCTATCCTCCCGAGGTAGACCCTGCCCTTTCTTTGGGCAGTCCTTAATAAGATGTCCCGCCTCGCCACAGTGAAAACAACCGGTCTTCTTTTTCTTCCTACAATCTTTGCTTAGATGGCTAGGTGTCCCACAGTTAAAGTATCTTTTCTTTCCCTTAGCATTGTTGCCTTTGCCTCCTTTCTTGTTCTGTTGTTGCTGTTGCGACTTCTTTTGATCCCCTTTCTTCTCGGGTGCCTTATTAGCATTGGCGCCCTTCTCCTCTTCATGCATGAGAGCCATGTCAACTAGTCTCTCGAAGGTAGCCCCCATGGGAATGTGGGTCATAGCTAACCCATGAAGCGGCTCGTTTAAACCCTTAACAAATCTTAGAGCCTTCTTTTCTGGAGTGTTCACCAAATCCAAGCCAAACCTTGCCAATTGGTTGAATTTGTTGACGTACTCTTTCCCCGATAGATTCCCTTGCTTCAGCGCCAAAAACCTTTCCATGTATAGATTCTCTTCTGGCCGCAAGAGAAACTTCGCCTCAAACCTCTACCTAAAATCTGGCCATGTATCGACTGGACGTCCACCATTAGTGACCTCCCACCAAAACGAGGCCTCATCTTTCATTAGCTAGGCAGCTAACCGGACTTTTCTTTCATCATCCACTTCAAAGATTCTAAACAATTCTTCCACCTCCTTTAGCCAGTTACGAGCTTCAACAAATGTCTCCGTCCCGTGAAAAGGTTTCCCACCCATTACTCTAAATTCCTTACATATCTTAGCAAAAGTATCGACGCGAGGAGGAAGGGGAGGAGGAGCATTTGCTGGACCTGCAGTGGCGGCCCTAGCCTCAAGATATTGACGAAACCAACCGGGTACATGAACACCCTCCGGTATCTCAGATGCTTCAGACATGCTGAAACGAAAAAGGAAAGATTCAATATAAAAGAATCGAGGGAAAGATATATGGCTCTTGGGGTTATGCTTTCTAAAATATACTTTTCTCTTGAAAATACTTTCCTTAAAATGTACTTTTGAAAGTACTTCTTTATAAAAATTTGTTTTGAAAAATAGTTTTTCAAAATTCATATCTATTCTGGTAACCTTCAGCTCTGATACCACGTGTAACACCCCACGTCCATTAATGTCACTCACAAAGGGAATGGATTAACTTCCATGGAGGATTTTAAGTGAATATAGAACAGAAAAGCACAACAAGACAAATATAAAGCAGTACTTGAAAATTTAAAACTTTATTTATTGCAGCAGAAGTTAAATATGTTTGGTTACATCATCAAAACCATAAACCAAAGTCAAGTACATAATATCCATCTTGATAAAACAAAGTACATAAACTGAAATACATAATCCCCAACATCAAAATAGCCATAAATAAAGAGAAGCTGAACTTTACTTCAGCGATCCAAGCAATCTTCTAAAAGCAGTCCAAAATCAAGCTCCACTGGTGCTAGTTCCAACCTAAGCATCGGGGGGGGGGGGGGGGGGAAGAGGAGGAAACAAAAGGGGGTCAGACATAAAGTCTAGCGAGTGCGATAGCTTTAACAATATAATTAACAAAGTAACTAGGCTAAGGCATAAGTTGGAAAATAAGGAAATGATCATAAACCATTGAGTATGGCAGAGTAAATAAGGAAACAGGATGAACAACGATATCGTTAAGCGCACCTAAACCACTATAGGATGATTACTAAACTACACCAACACTATAGGATAATTGCTATACTGCACCACCACTAGTCACTCTAAGGTTGATCCCGCCAACATACTTAAATAATGATAATGGTAGTTTCGTGCACCCCTAGCTGCCTTCATAGGTGCCGCCTGCCCCTATCTCCACTAGGTGTACCCACTACCCCCAAGCGATCGGCTCCCTAACTCGTAGATACACGTGCTGGCTCCACAGTGGGGTATATCACTCCCCAAAGTGGCAACCCATTACAACCAACAATGCACGGCTTATACCTACACATTGCAACAACGTCTTACCTACTAGCCCGGGTCTACACATGCATATGAACCCGTTGGACTTTCATTGCCACTGCTAACCCGGTTTGGCCTCTTACAGTCAAGCCCAGGATGCATGTCCCGTCCTTGACTTGGGTCGAGCCTACAAAGATACGTATGGGTTACTGGTTGAAACAGACCCCCATTACTTGACACAAGCTATCCACCTAAGCTTGGTCCCCTCTCGTACATCCCACTTAACCCACTTCTTATTCATATTTCAATTACATGTTTTCAATTTTGGTTAAGTGTTTCTAATCGTATTTCCAAATGCCACCCAAGGCACCCACTAGATTCCACATGCCACCCAAGGCACCCACTTATCCCCCTCATGCCCCACTACATGTTTATCTGGTTAAGTGTTTCTTAATTCATCAAGACCGTAACCTCATAAAGACCTCTCACATTAGACTGGCATTTGTGGCAGCTGGATTTGTCGTGCGGGTCCGGGCAGTCTTACACCACAAAAGAGCCTAACCTCGTGTCTTCACAATTTTTACATATTTAGTTTATGCCTAAGACCTCTCACATTAGACTGGCATTTGTGGCAGCTGGATTTGCCGGGCGGGTCCGGGCAGTCTTACACTACAAAAAGCCTAACCTCGTGTCTTAGACGATTAATTACTCCTAATTAATCATTCCCCAATTTGAATTACTTTCCCTATTCAAATTATAAATCAATTCCAAATTTAACGATGTCCATAATTGACTCAATTATGTCCATCCATTTATGGTATGTAAAATCATACAAATTTTCACCACAATTATATTTTATGCCTTTTAAGGCATTTATGCCAATTAAGACTTTTTAATATTATCCCCTTTTACCCCCACGTTGTACGTTTGTTCGTTGAACGTAAAATATACATTAGACTCGAATAGTCTAACTCATGGAATAAAGAGAAAACATCACAATATACACATAATTAAAACATAGATCCAACATAGGGGTGAACTTGCATATGTGAATGATGTTTTACATCTAAAACTTGCATAAACAACTTATGTCGTGGATCCAAATCTAAAGGTGTGAATTTTGATGAGATAATGGCCACAAACTTGCATAAACAACATATGTCATGGATCCAAATCTAAAGGGGTGAACTTGACGAGATAATGGCCAAAAACTTGCATAAGTAATATCCCTAAACTTGCATAGCATGATTCATATCCAACTCATAAACTTACATATGTGATTTATACATCGCAACAATGGTGTAAACTAGTATCTAACATGTAAGGTATCATGTATAATTTAGCACATGTCATAGCCTAACTTTCAATTAAATTTTCACATAAACTAGAAGCCATAACCATGTAAGGTCTCATATAATTCTACCCTACTTGTATATGGTTCATGTTTGAATCAAAATCTAAACTTGCCTACATATGATTTATCATCTGAATCAACATAACCAACTAGCATAGGAAACATGATGATTTGATTGTATATAAAATTACAACATGGATGATAGCAACATAACTTTACATCATAAATGATCCCAACATAACGTCATAGAGATTTCAATCATAATCCTACAACATAATTACAACATGAAATCAATACTTCATATCACATCCATACAATCCGCATTATATCTTAATCCAATTAAATTACTAATTATTTTATTAAAACTATCGAACTCACAACTCAAAAGCAGTCTTGAGTTCTGAATTCTGATTTCTGGAGTTGAATTAGCTCTCCTTTGAAGAAGATTCGCTGTTAGGGTTGAGTAGAACTGATTTGATTTGTTGTTCTTCCTTTTTAATTTGGTGGCGGCTGCTCTAGGGTTCAAGACAACAGCATGACGGCCATAGTTTTAGTTTTAATTCTGATTTAGGGTTTGAGTCTATGGGTCTTTTTATAGAGTTTTGAATTAATTTAAGCCGTCGGATGATCTTAGGGTTAATCGAAACCATTAAATCGGGATAGGGTGACACCTCAGCCCTAATGACTCAGCAAGGAGTCAGAAAGGACTCAGCAACATGGGTCAGCCTGAACCAGAAAGCTGTGCAGGCTCACTGCCTCGGCTTGGGCGCACTTGGCAGGTGCGCCAGTGCAAATATGTACTGGCGCACTTCCCAAGTGCTCCGGTGCAACTAATTTTTATTTTATTTTCTTCTGTTTTGCCACCAAACTTCGTTCGTCCATAACTCCTTCTTTCGGTACCCGTTTACCGCAAACTCGAACTCTATTTCCACCATAATTCCGAGACGAACACAATGACGCAACACCATTCCCATAATTCTCACGTCCGAGATTAATTATTCTTTATTTTAGTTAATTCGATTATTCAAAAATCCGGGGTGTTACAATGGTTCCCAAACAACAGATGACACTAGTAATTACCCCTCCTAACCTTGTGTCCCCAGACTAACAGATTTCAGATTAACTTGCTTACAGATTTCAGATGTACAAAGTTCAGATTAACTAGTTCTCAGATTAGACATACAAGTTAACAAGTTTTCAGACTAACATATCAGATATACAGATTAACAAGTTTTCAGACAAACGGATCAGATATACAGATTAACAGACTTATAGATTGTTTCACCTAACCTTGTATTGGGCCTACAGATTTTCAAACGGGTTTATTAGATTCATCAGTCCAGTTGATTTAAACTTATCTACCCAATACATTTTAGGCATCATATTTGTCTTAGATTTGCATTAATTAAATATTAATGCACAAATCTCTCACATTAGGTCGGTAGCTTGTGGCCGCTAGATGTGCTGGGCGGTTCCGGGCAGACTTCTGCCACAAGCTAGACCTAACCTCGTGTCTAAGCATCTTTATGCCTACGACCTCTCACATTAGACAGATAATTTGCGGTTGCTGGTTAAGCCGGTTGGGTCCGGGCAGGCTTCTACCGCAAACAGAGTCTAACCTTGTGTCTCAGCATTCTTATTTTAGCTAAAGTATTCATTCACAGATTATGCCAATATCAGACTAATTATGCCAATTCATCAAATTAACTTCTTTACAAGTTACATCAGATTATCCAAAGTTCTATTAACATATTTTGCTCAATTTTAGATCGAGCATACAGATTTTCATACCCAAATTACCGTATTCAGTTTCAACAGATTTAGCAGATTAGGCAATTTAACAGATTTAATCATCCCTTAAAATTCCATTGACATACCTCGCTTAATCATAAAATTAAGCCTAATTTTACATGCTCAAATTATGGTCATAATTCACAATATAACATATGCCCCAAATTCCTAGTTAAATTTACATAGTACAAAATATTCTTCAAAAACCCCAAATCATGATATACAGTATGAATTATGCCAAATCATAGCCTTTGGTTTCAGCGTATGTCAAATATTCAAAATCCCCATTTAGGCGTATTCACAATTAATAGTTATCCTATTTTAGTATAGATCTTTTATGCCTAAATCATATATCCTTTTTCTTCCAAGTCATAGATCGTTATATAAAATATGCCCCCAAATCTAGATCTTAAATTACAACATGTATTATGTCCTCAAAATCGGATCTTGAATTATAACATGCATTATGTTCCCAAATTACAAGTCATATGTTTTCATACAATAATTCTCCTTCTTCCAAATCATAAACCGTCATATATTGTGTGACGGCCCACCCCGCACCAACCGACATTTACTCCAAATGTGCGCTGTACACATGTCCAGCTAGCATGGGATGGTCGCCAGAAGAAAGGAAAGAAGAGAGTAAAACAAACAAAGAACCTGTAATATGTCTCACAGCGCATGGGATAAAATATAATCATAACATATACTTGACACAAAACAGGTGAGACAGTGCATAAGCTGAAAACAAACTATCATTGCAGCGGAAAATCCAAATATAGCTTATGTTTCACAACATCATTATTACAACTTTTAAAACTGTCTCTAAAAGCAAAGCAAGATAAGGAAGGTACACTACTAATACCCAAGTAGTGACCACCAACGACACAGGGAGAATATCTATATATATCATACGTGGAAGCCTCCTGCTCGCCTCCAGATCAACTACTCGTGCATCACCAGATAACCTGTCTCTAGTCTGCTCGTGGGAGCACCTAGAGTAATAAGAAGAGACATAAAACTTTGGGTCAGACAAAAGTCTGGTGTGAGCGATAAGCAACAAAACAGAACAATAACAGGTATAATCCAATCATACCTGAACCTGGACCTGCAACCAAAGAGTTAGCACTACATACCGTACAATACTCTAAGGTGCCACTAACATATAGTGTAAAGATACGGGGGAGGGGGTGTGCATGTCATAGTGATGGAAAACAGTCAAGCATAGCAACCATCCTCACATCTCTCACTCAGTGCGTAAAGCATATGATACCCGTTACTTTGGTCACCTAATTCTTTGGGCCATGACGGAATCCAATCCCATACAACTATCACTACAAGCCCCAAATCTGTCTCTCAGTAGTGAACCAAGGTTACGGATACCGATAACCCCTTTGCACACGTCCCGCAGCAAAGTCCAATCATGAAGTGAACTCGTTGGTTCCCATCTGGATCCTGAGTTCTAACTTCCATTTGGACTACCTTTGCATCTCGGGGTTTTGGTTTCAAACTGTTCGGGTCGGTCGGTCAAGAACCTTTCATTCTGGTCAGTTTTCATCATCTCTACCTTGGTCGGTCGGTATTGCCCCCCTGGTCGGTCGAACACTTCACCATTCCTGGTCGGTCGTACTTCACCATCCCTGGTCGGTCGTACTTCACCATCCCTGGTCGGTCGTACTTCATCATCGTATGGGGTCGGTCGAACATCGCATAGTGGTCGGTCTTGCCCAGCCTGGTCGATCTCCCTAGTCGGTCGAACACTTCATATAGGGTCGATCGTGAGCTCGGGTCGGTCGGTCAAAACCTTCCCCTGGTCGGTCTAACTCGACCCAAAGAAAACCTGCACCATTTCAGCAAGCTATTTTCGCCTCTCGACGGCGTTTTCAACCATTCCAACTTTATAATGCAATCATAGGTCATACCAAACAGTAGTAGCAACATGTATAATCAACCATAAACACCAAAACAACAATATGGTATGTTAAAACGGATCAAACATAGCCAAAAACCCCGTATTTTCCCTTAATCTCTCTTAATCACGTTTAAGCAAATCTAACGATAGGTTTAACAAAACTTAACCAAATCAGCCAAATTTTCTAACAGATGCCTAAAATAATATTTAGCAATTTATAAATATTTTTCCAGATTTTTAACATGCATAAATTCGCTAATTTCCTTTAATCACCCCTTAATCCCCCAAATTCCGGGATTTGCAAAATTAGTCGAAAATAACCCAAATTCATATCAGAGGCATAAAATGATGTTTTTAGAATTTTAGGAATTTTTCTAGATTTTTCTGAGCCATAATTTCGCTAATGTTCGCTAATTACCATAATTAGCCGTAATTAGTGAAAAACAATGCAAATCACTCACCTTAGCCACAAATTAATTCTCAAATCTGAAACTTCTCTGATTTGGATCAAATCTCTATGTGTTCTAGCAGCTCTTTCCCAATTCTTATGCTAATCTGCCTTAATTTGATGTAGATTAGGCTAATATGTGATTAGAAATGACAAAAAGGTGTTTTGGAGTGTTTTAGAAGATGGAGGCCATTGCTAGAGCTTAAGGGAGGTTTGTGGTGGCTGAGAAAACTGAAATGAAATGATTTTCCTAACCCTTTCAGCCCTCCCATAACCCTAATCCCGAAATAGGTTATGGGCCAAGCTGCTAATCACCCGGTTAAGCCCAATTAAGCTGTTTTTAGCCTTACAAACCTTAATTCAGCCATGTCTCCCAAACAGTAAGTCCGTTTTACACATGTGACCACTTTACGGAAAGGTAAACCATCATCCGAAGCCAATGGAAGTGGTTTCAGGTCAAAACTCCTTTCCAATCAAAAGTTATGGCCAAAACAAGATTTGCTAGGGGTAAAACGGTCATTTAAAAATCGGCAAAAATCATGAAGATGGGAAATGACCCCAATAGTCGTCTCCCAAAGTTACACGACCATACGACTTCGTATGAGAAAGAAATAAATATTCTACGGTCCTCCGATGCATAAAATGTGGGTTGTTACATTCCCCCCCCCCCCCCCCTTAAGAAATTTCGCCCCCGAAATTCCCTAGCAAAAACACACAAAAGGTCCCGCATGCCTACCAGCTATAAAATAACAATCAAACATGCAAAACACGTCTATCCTAGCATGCAGAATAACTAAATCGCAAAGAAAATCTTACTAGGCAAAGAGTTCTGGATACTTGTTCCTTATATGCTCCTCTGTTTCCCAAGTACAGTCTTTTTCATTCTCACCCCACTGGACTTTGACTAGTTTCACCGCCTTCCTTCGAAGCTGCTTCGTATCGTTCCCAACAATATGCATAGGCTTGCGGTTCTCAAGCGCCTCGGGTTCAACCTCGATATCGTCCAACTGATCTGGTGAAATAGCCATGTTAGGGTCTTGCACAAACTTCCTTAACTGGGAAACATGAAATACGTTGTGAACTCCCGCCATCTTGTCAGGTAGCTCTACTTCATACGCCAAATTCCCAACTTGCTCGAGGACTGGGAATGGACCAACAAATCTTGGTGCTAACTTACCTCTCCAACCAATCTGATCACATTCTCAATGGAGAGATCTTGACGAACACCAAGTCGTTAACGAAGAATTCCAAATCTCTTCGTCCCTTATCGAGATAAGTCTTCTTCCTATCTTGGGTAGCCTTCATTCTCTGTTGGTTAACCTTGATCTTGCCTGAAGTTCCCTTTATTATTTCTACTCTAAGCTCAAATTTCTCGCCATTCTCCAACCAACATGATGGTGCCTTGCACGGTTTTTCGTACAAAGTTTCAATTGGAACCATACCAATACTGGGCTAATAACTATTATTATCCATTTGAGACTTGATCTCATTTCCATTTAGGAATTTCTAATGGTTGTAACAAACCACTAGGCTTCTTTTGCTCAGCTTTTACTAACTGGCAGTTTATGCATTTGGACATAAACTTCCCAACGTCTTTCTTTATCCTTTCCCAGTAGTAGATCTGCTCCATGTCTCAATACATCTTGTTACCACTGGGATGTATAGTCAATTTCGGGTGATGATATGCTCTAAGCACTTCATCTCTCAGTCCATCTACGTTGGGTACAACTAGTCCCCCATTCTTTTGAAGCCATCCTTCTCGATCAAGTCCTTACTTGATCAATCTCTCGCCATCGATATCAATCTCTACCTTAGAGATGGTTTCCAATAGTTCAGGATCGTTCCTCTAACTGGAACCAATCCACTCCATCAAAATCGATCTAATCGTCAAACTTGCTATCATTTTTGGATCCAATCCATACTTAGGTCTAAAATCATATCCTGTGATATACTCTAGTTGCTTCCATCCCAGAAACATAACCTCTAGACTGGCATGTCTCCTACTCAATGCAACTATTACCGCACCCAAATCCTTTACTATGATCACTCTGCCCCCATGGAGTTATGGCGACTCCACTGCACTGATCCATAGCCACTAGTCCTTTGCTATGTCCACTCTGCCCCATGAAGTCATAACAACTCCACTGCACTGGCTCATAGCCTTACTAATCCTTTACTATGTCCACTTTACCCCTCAAGTCATGACGACTCTACTGCACTGGCTCATAGTCCTACTACAATCACTTTGTTCCCCATCGCTGGAACCCTACAGGCAATAGTCTACTCAAGGGAAGAAAAATAGGAACAACATAGCAACCATAACATCCATCAAACAAGTTCTACCTATCACCTGCTAAATTCATAAACACATCGACACCAACATGATTGGTCTAACCAATCCCAATATGTCGATTCTAGTATGTCTAGTCCAACCAACATCAATAACTAATGGAAGCCCAGCCTCCCTACATACAACGATGCCTACTTGACTGGTCCAACCAATCCCAGGCCAATGGAAGACCCGCCTCCCTATGGACTACCGTACGTCCAACGTACATTTATCCTCCAAGGATAACTAGATCACGTCCAACGGATCCAGGGTAACGGGCGTCCCCAGATACCCCTGCTTTTAGTCCGCCTAAAATACTTGAGTCCAACCCAAGTCTATCCATTATCTTGCTGCCCTCTCGAGTCCAACTCAAGCCGAATCCAATTCCTTGTAGCCTTCTCGAGTCCAACTCGAGTCAATCTATAAATCAGACCCATTCTTGAGTATCCATTACCGACAAACTCTAGTCCAATGTGAGTCGTCGTTTCCTTATTCGTTGCATCTCCAAGATCAACGGACACCCATTTTCCTTTTACGAGTTCAAGTCCAACTTGAATCGCCCTAATCTTCATTGTATCCTCCATGATCAACGAACACGTCCTATTCCTTCAAAGTCCTACTATCCAAAGAGAACATCAACATAGGGTTCTAAACAATCCATTACTTTGCATTTTTCTCGAATCCCAGTCGAGCCATCTCATAACCCTATTGAGTCTAACTCGGGCCAGTCTATACCATTGAACAATCTTATCATGTCACTGCCGCCCATCACTCCTCGAGTAAACCAGGATATCATCCAATGAAGAATCACAACAACTATTTATATCTCACGCAAACCATCCTAGTCGAACTCGATATTCCCCAAGCACAAGCCCCAAGGCCTAAACCAATATCAACGAGCACCTAAGGAATATCTCCTCCGAATTCGGACAATCCACGTGAGGTGATACTAGCAAAACAAGTAAGCACTAGAGCACTCATTTGCCTCCTAGAGACAACTAGAACTTATTACAACGATAACTTCTCAGCTTCCTTAACTCCAGTTACTATCGCCATCATTAGGTAGGTACCTAATACCACCCTATTCCTTTAGAGTAGATTTACTCCCCAAAATAATGCTAAACCCAGTAAAGCCCAAAACAAAGCAATCACAACAAACATACATCCATGACTCGATATGACCACATTACAACATATCATGCCAAAACTAGTCGAACCACCAATCGGGTTCGTCACAACTAGAGGTCTATCGACTATCTCGGGTTTGTCAAACAATACTCGAACAGAAACATCTTAAATAGAAATCATACCTTTTATAACGACACCCTTTCCCTTCTGCGCCGCACTTGGAACATTCAACGAAGAAGGAACAGCGTTGATAGCATACACTTGCACAATCTGCTTCTCCCTAGGAGGTTGTGCGCAATCATCCTTGTGATGTCCCGCCTGGCCGCAGTTAAAGCACTTCCTTTCCCCAGGCTTTTCTCGACAATCTCTGGCATAGTGGCCCTTCTTGCCACAACTTAATCATTCGCCATCTTTCTTATTTTTCTTATTCAGACCATCCTTGGTCGGGTTCTGCTTCCTCTTGCTCTGAGAATTCTTCTTGCCTTCACCGCCTGCTTGCGGCTTTGGCTCCTCTGTAGATGCAATAGCAACTTCGGTCTTCGACTTAGGGAAAAGGCTCTCTGACCTTAATGCCATTCCTACAATAGATTCGAACGTCTCATCGATATGGTTTATAAGTCTTTCCCCTAAGTACCCATCCAAGCCAGTTATGAAATTCTCATTCTTCTTTTCGACTGTATCGATAAGGGACCATCCATATTTCGATAAAGTATCGAATTCTGCGATGTACTCCGAGACTGCCCTACCATTCTGCTTAAGCTCCAATAACTTCCTGAACAATTCTGATTTATGAGCAGCTGGAATAAACTTATAACAAAAGCGAGTCTTAAACTGATCCCAAGTAACCTGATCTTCTGGAGTAGCTGTTCTAATGGCATTCCACCAATTCATCGCTCGCCCTTGCAGATGATGAGACGCTAGCCTTCTCTTCATCGCATCCTCGATACCTAAGTCGTCGAAGATACGATCACAGCTATCTAACAAATCCTGAACATCTGTGGCCGACTCCATTCCGTGGAACGGCTTCCCACCAAGGTTAGTGTAATCCTTGCACAACTTGGCGAAATCGACCCTAGGCGCCTGCACTACTGGACCACCACCATTTCCGGGATTGGGAACTGCTCCCTGAACATCCCTAAGCATCTCCCTCATAAAGTTAGTGAACATTGTCCTCATGTCAGGAGCATTCCCATGATTGGTCCCTCTACCAGCAACCCTGGTGTCTCGACTCATCGTTCAATCTGTAAAGAGAAAATGAT
Organism: Allium sativum; assembly: GCA_030737875.1. Lineage (NCBI taxonomy): Eukaryota > Viridiplantae > Streptophyta > Magnoliopsida > Asparagales > Amaryllidaceae > Allium > Allium sativum. The sequence goes on from CM060912.1 coordinate 161,330,582, forward strand.
TAACGACCCCATAGTGGTGCTAGTGCAGTACGACTTCATTCTTATACTACTAATAGTATAAGTATATATAGCTTTTGAAAACCAAAGTAATCACAAATACGCGCTTTCATGTACGTACTATCTCTCCCTAGTGTCTTTCCCTAGGTTAACTACGCAACCTAGAGCTCTGATACCAAGTGTGACGGCCCGCCCCGCACCAACCCACATTTACTCCAAATGTGCGCTGTACACATGTCCAGCTAGCACGTGATGGTCGCCAGAAGAAAGGAAAGAAGAGAGTAAAACAAATAAAGAACCTGTAATATGTCTCACAGCGCATGGGAAAATATATAATCATAACATATACTTGACACAAAACAGGTGAGACGGTGCATAAGATGAAAACAAACTATCATAGCAGCGGTAAACCCAAATACAGCTTATGTTTCACAACATCATTATTACAACATTTAAAACTGTCTCTAAAAGCAAAGCAAGATAAGGAAGGTACACTACTAATGCCTAAGTAGTGACCACCAATGACACAGGGAGAATATCTATATATATCATACGTGGAAGCCTCCTGCTCGCCTCCAGATCAGCTACTCGTGCATCACTAGATAACCTGTCCCTAGTCTGCTCGTGGGAGCACCCAGAGTAATAAGAAGAGACATAAAACTCTGGGTCAGACAAAAGTCTGGTGTGAGCGATAAGCAACAAAACAGAACAATAACAGGTATAATCCAATCATACCTGAACCTGGACCTGCAACCAAAGAGTTAGCACTACATACCGTACAATACTCTAAGGTGCCACTAACATATAGTGTAAAGATACGGGGAGGGGGTGTGCATGTCATAGTGATGGCAAATAGTCAAGCATAGAAACCATCCTCACATCTCTCACTCAGTGCGTAAAGCATACGATACCCGTTACTTTGGTCACCTAATTCTTTGGGCCATGACGGAATCCAATCCCGTACAACTATCACTACAAGCCCCTAATCTGTCCCTCAGTAGTGAACCAAGGTTACGGATACCGATAACCCCTTTGCACACGTCCCGCAACAAAGTCCAATCATGAAGTGAACTCGTTGGTTCCCATCTGGATCCTGAGTTTTAACTTCCATTTGGACTACCTTTGCATCTCGGGTTTTTGGTTTCAAACTGTTCGGGTCGGTCGGTCAAGAACCTTTCATTCTGGTCGGTTTTCATCATCTCTACCCTGGTCGGTCGGTATTGCCCCCCTGGTCGGTCGAACACTTCACCATTCCTGGTCGGTCGTACTTCACCATCCCTGGTCGATCGTACTTCACCATCCCTGGTCGGTCGTACTTCACCATCCCCGGTCGATCGTACTTCACCATCCCTGGTCGGTCGTACTTCACCATCCCCGGTCGATCGTACTTCACCATCCCTGGTCGGTCGTACTTCACCATCCCCGGTCGGTCGTACTTCATCATCGTATGGGGTCGGTCGAACATCAAATAGTGGTCGGTCTTGCCCAGCCTGGTCGATCTCCCAAGTCGGTCGAACACTTCATACAGGGTCGATCGTGAGCTCGGGTCGGTCGGTCAAAACCTTCCCCTGGTCGGTCTAACTCGACCCAAAGAAAACCTGCACCATTTCAGCAAGCTATTTTCGCCTCTCGACGGCGTTTTCAACCATTCCAACTTTATAATGCAATCATAGGTCATACCAAACAGTAGTAGCAACATGTATAATCAACCATAAACACCAAAACAACAATATGGTATGTTAAAACGGATCAAACATAGCCAAAAACCCCGTATTTTCCCTTAATCCCTCTTAATCACTTTTAAGCAAATCTAACAATAAGTTTAACAAAACTTAACCAAATCAGCCAAATTTTCTAACAGATGCCTAAAATAATATTTAGCAATTTATAAATATTTTTCCAGATTTTTAACATGCATAAATTCGCTAATTTCCACTAATCACCCCTTAATCCCCCAAATTCCGGGATTTGCAAAATTAGTCGAAATTAACCCAAATTCATATCAGAGGCATAAAATGATGTTTTTAGAATTTTAGGAATTTTTCTAGATTTTTCTGAGCCATAATTTCGCTAATGTTCGCTAATTACTATAATTAGCCGTAATTAGTGAAAAACAATGCAAATCACTCACCTTAGCCACAAATTAATTCTCAAATCTGAAACTTCTCTGATTTGGATCAAATCTCTATGTGTTCTAGCAGCTCTATCCCAATTCTTATGCTAATCTGCCTTAATTTGATGTAGATTAGGCTAATATGTGATTAGAAATGACAAAAAGGTGTTTTGGAGTGTTTTAGAAGATGGAGGCCATTGCTAGAGCTTAAGGGAGGTTTGTGGCGGCTGAGAAAACTGAAATGAAATGATTTTCCTAACCCTTTCAGCCCTCCCATAACCCTAATCCCGAAATGGGTTATGGGCCAAGCTGCTAATCACCCGGTTAAGCCCAATTAAGCTGTTTTTAGCCTTATAATCCTTAATTCTGCCATATCTCCCAAACGGTAAGTCCATTTTTCACATTTGACCAATCTACGGAAAGGTAAACCATCATCCGAAGCCAATGGAAGTGGTTTCAGGTCAAATCTCCTTTCCAATCAAAAGTTATGGCCAAAACAAGATTCGCTAGGGGTAAAACGGTCATTTAAAAATCGGCAAAAATCAAGAACATGGGAAATGACCCCAATAGTCGTCTCCCAAAGTTACACGACCATACGACCTCGTGTGAGAAAGAAATAAATATTCTACGATCCTCCGATGCGTAGAATGTGGGTTGTTACATATAGTATGCCTAGATCTAAATCTTTAAATTACAACATATGCCCTTTTCTTAAATCAGTCACAAATCAGTCATGTCCAATTATGCGTCATTCATTATTTTCCCCAAATTTAACGTTCGTGTTTCACTCTCTTATGAGATTTGGCTCAGGCTCGTGGTAGCCTGGCTATAGAACAGGAGGAAGGAAGAGATACAGAATAGTTACAATATTAAGATAGATCTACACAGAAAAACATATTTGATAAACAGGAATAAGATAAATCTACTCAGGAAAATAGATCTGATAAACAAGAATATGTATAATCTCCAATTCAAATTTATAACCATGCCAAGATCATAATTAAATTTCATATCTAAAAATAACTGTACTCACAATTCGTGGTTTAAGAAAGAGAAGAACAATTATGGGATCTGATTTTCTGGAGTTGATTTAGCTTCCCGTTGATGTAGGCGTTGATTTGTTATCTTTTAATTCTATTCAGATTGGAAGAAGAAGAAGCACTAGTTCTAGTTTAGGTTTCAACAGAGTAGCGACGCCATTGATTTATTTTAATATGAATTAGGGCAGAGTATAGGAGAAATGAAGTTAGGTTTAGAGAAAGTGAGGTTTGGGGGTGTTTAAATAGCTTAGGAGCAACGAATCTGGTCAGAACGGGCGTCTAAATGCAGAAAAATGGATCTGTCCTCGGATCTGAAAAAGGGGGGAGGTCGACCCTATGGTCAATCTGTTCTACCCAAGTTGACCGCCTAGTCGACCTGGGTCCTGGGCGGGAATTTTCCCGCCCAGCCCAGATGTGTGATTTGAATTTTGAAACATTGAATTTGAAATCGGGCTGGTTTTTATTTTAAATTCCTGAAACTTCTAAGTGCCATAACTTCTTCATACAGAGTCCGATTTACGCAAATTCGGACTCTATCTCAAGAAGAATTACGAAACGAACGCAATGGCATAACCCGTTTTCCCTAATTCTTCTCTTAAAAATTAAGTACACTTTGTTTTGTTACTTTATGTTCATAGAAAATACAGGGTGTTACAACACCCTTCTCTAAGACGTATCAGCTTAGGGGTTATATATCGATAGAAATTAATGATGCATTGTGAATGGACAATGTGGCATACTTAAGTTATGTGGTGAGCTTTCATTTTAAACTGGAAAACTAAAGATGAATTTAATTGAAGCATTATATCAATATTATATATGTCATTTTTCATATTTCATTGTTTTCCATACTGACTATTGCAACATTTTTATTCATAGTTAGAATCCGTTCAGTACTGATTTTTTTATGTTGATCCAAGTAACAATATTTTTTAGCATTTCATCAAATATTTTTATTGCATCGTTCATAATGCCGCACTTTCCATAAAAATCAACTTAAAGGTTCATTTATGTGCAAGGAAAAATTGACTGGGTTAACAGTATTGACTTACTTGAACTTAATTCCCCAACGACATACGCAGTTGGCCAAGCTACTGTCGTACCAAATGCATCTTCCATGTATGTACACTCCGATGTAGGTCTCCATAGCAATGCATCATTGACTCTCAAAAATTTTATCCAAACTTTTACGGCATTTTTTCCCAATGGAACAAAGTGAACCATCGCTGTTGGATTGGTTGAAATGATGGTTCCTTCAGCCACTATTCGTCTCATTTCACCCACATCAATCAACTTGCATTTATTATTTGCTAGAAGATTTGCAGTCTGTTGAAAAGCAAAAATGCATGAATTATCGTGTTTTTATGTAATTATATTATATGAGAAATCTAGAAACACTACAAGTGGCAACAAAGTTACCTGAGGAGCAGTCATAACACTTGGTGAAGTCATGTGAGGAGTGTTCACAGCATGTGATTTTTCAACTACAACTTTTGATTTCGGCCATGCTATTTTCCTACCAAGGCGTCTTTAATGCATGACATATCAGTTGTAGGTCGCCACAAGAAAGCATCTCCATTGTTGGCATGGTCTACCCAAACCACAAAGGCCAACGAACCAAGCGGAATACCATTTACAATCATTTCGGAATCACTGGATATTTGATACTGAATATGAATCATGATTTGAATTCATGATTTTTTTTTGTTTGGAAATCATGTTAACTCTCTAATCTCTTGTGAAGTTGTTGAAGTTAACAGCATGCTTACTAAAACACCTAGTCTACTATCAAAGCAAGGTCATGAACTAGCAGCAATCATAAGGCAAGAATCATACAGTACGAGGATAACTAAACAGTGGTATGAATGAGCTCAAGCACCGGTCAGTAAAAATTAAGAAGCAGTTACAGTTCAGAGATGAATGATACAGTAAAAGGATAACGAAGGCAGCCTAGTAATTGCAGTTTTAAAAATAAGTCAACGTTGAAATTAGAAAGTCAATTAGCAGAAAAATATATTCGAATATACTTTTATATCAGAAAAAAGATCAAGTCTGAAACTTTTATATCAGACAAAATATCAAGTTTGAAAATACCACAACCGTTCATCACAAAATTGATGGTCGATCAAACTAAAGCCCGTAGGAGGATGGATGATCAAACTCAAACTAAGCACCCCATCTGAACTGTAGTATGTTATTTTTTATTTTTTTCATAACATAATAAAATCAAATGTATACCGACCAGACCAGCTAGTTTGTTGATATTATGTATACCAACGGTAGTGAAAATGCAGCAAAAAATAATATCAACCGAAACAAGGTTTAAAGCATTAAAATGGTCGGAGTAAGGGACCGGACTAGGTTGAACTGACGGCCGTAGATCATGAAACAACGTGCAGCTTAGTATGATATGATCAGATCTTTATTAATACTGCATTTATTTTTTTCATCGTTTCTGAACATATGCGTCAATAAGAACTAAAACTGCAGGCTGTGATCGGTAAATTTTCTGACAGCGTTATATATGTCACAATGAGAAAGCAAGAGGCAGAGATGCTGCAGGGTGAATAAAACGATTTAGGCTTTTTTTCACGTTGCTCTTTGATAACTCATGACGTAGGGTGAATAAAATTTAGCTGTATTGCGTCAAAAACATAAATTTTTCAACATTGATGTACTACTTTCCAAGCAGGTTATACAGTCAGCCTGATTCTACCATAGATTTTGTATCCTTGTTTCTTGATTTTTGAGTTTGTTAGTTGCATTACATACAAACACGGAACACGACGTTTTACGAATACAAAAAACAAAGTTGTTCTTCTTAAATTTGAGTTTGTTCACACTGTTGTAAACAAAACAACCCTGATTGATTGAAATCAATGAATCACATAGGGGACTCTTTGATTTAAACCAATCTCAACAGGTGTTTTGAACACATATGTGCTTACAAACTCACTTTGTTCTCCTTCATCCTCAGTCGCGCATCAATTTCCTCCAGACTTAAAAAGCTACACTTAAACCACCAAAAAGAATTAAATTTTAGTTGGTCATCCACCTTAAACTGAAACCACCAAAAATAATTAAACATAAGCTGCACATTGTTTCATGAACTACGGCCATCAGTTGAAGCTAGTACGGTCCCTTACTCTGACAATTTTAATGCTCTAAACCTTATATTTCAGTTGACATTATTTTTTGTTGCATCTTTACTACCGTTGGTTTACATATCAACAAACTATCTTGGCCGGTCCCATTGTTCCTTTGCATGATTTTAACGCCTTCACTACTACAGGCTGCTGAATAAATATATTAGTACATGTGGATGTTTAACAAAGAAATGTAACATCAGGTATACTCCAAACTGCTAATAAATATATTAGAACATGTGGATGTTTTGAATTTCTAGAGTTCAATTTTATAGGGTATTAATAGTTATAATATATGTGAAAAAAAATTATTTTATAACTTACTCTTATATCAAAATAATGTGATACTAAATTTGGTACAACTATTAATAAAGATATATTCCAACCAAGTTAAAATAAATATATAAGTTCACAAATCAATTTAACACACTAAACCGAGTCTTAATTTGGGACTTATAAATTAGGATTAATCATCATTCGGTTAATTAACACTACATATCTTTCACATTTCACTTATTATGCTATTTAAATCTACATATAATCCAAGAATTTTTATTCCAAAGGCATCATAATCAATATGCTCTTGTAGTCCGTTGATGTTGCAATCAGTTTTCTTAATGTACTGTAATATAGCAATACATCATAACGTAATGTGGTGCAGTTCAAGTAATATATATGTTATAAATAACAATTCAAGCATAGACGGGTTCAGGATATGTAGTTGTGAAGTCTAACCTACTATATAGCTAACCAATCTAAGTGCTCTGTCTATATATGATCTAATGACCTTCATAAAATATTAGTCTTTCAGTTATGCACTATTTAAGAACATTAGTTGGTCGTGGCATATACATCAAAATTAGAATTCGAACCTTACTTGGACCGAATAAAAATTGAAATCCAAAAGATAGTCAGTTAGTTATGATGGTCTCATACTATGTTAAGGAGGAACAACCTGTTTAATTCTTAGAGTCTCACCTTACGAAATTAATTGAAGATGGTATGCGTAAATATGAGTTGGTAATTAAGCATTTTTTTTTGAAGAACAAGATAACATTTTTTTTGAAGAACAAGAAAACATATACTTAATAATTATATAAAGTGAAAAAAAATGTTTTTTTTTAAGAACAAGAAAACAGCTTATAAAAATCCAATTTTTATGTGCATCAATTTGATTTTTATTGTTTTTGCTTCTATAAAGTAAGAAAGCTACTTATATTCAATGATCCAAAAGGCCCATTAGGAAATAAGCACGTGCAATTCAACGCACAAGCAATTTTACGAGTCTTTGTACAATAGGAATGTAACCCCGTATTTTCTATGAACGTATAAGTAACAAATCAGAGAATAATTAATTTTTAAAAATAAGAATCAAGGGTAACGGGTTGCGCCATTGCGTTCGTCTCGAAATTCTACTTGAAAACGAGTCCGAGTTTTTGAAAAACGGAGTCCGTATGACCAAGTTATGACCCTCCGAAGTTTCAGGAATTTAAATAAATTAAAACAGCTCGAAAATAAAGCCAGAAATTCAAAATTCAAACCCAGAGAAGGCTAGCGGGAAAATTCCCGCCCAGATACCCAGGTCGACTGGGGAGTCGACCTCCCCCCCAACCAGGTCGACTGGGGAGTCGACCTCCCCATGACCAGGTCGACTAGGGAGTCGACCTGGGGGTCAACCTGCTCCCAAAACCCAGTTTTTGAACCTGGTTCATTCTGATGTATCCGGTCTCGTTTTCTGTCAAGATTCGTCCACCTAATCCTATATAAACAGCCCCCTAGCCTCATTTTCTCTACACAATTTCATTCTGTCTATATTCTGCCTCTATTCTAATTAAAAATAAAAATGGCGTCGCTACTCTGCTGGAATCAAAACTTGGACTGATGCGTCTTCTTCCAACCTGAATAGAATTAAAAGCTAAATCAAATCTCAAATCAAAGTTTAGAGCTACAACAACAATTAAAGAGGAGTAATTCAACATTTCTGCATCAACAACAGTTTATTATCCTTTCTTAAAACCACGAATGGCAAGTACAGTTATTTTCCGCTATAAACTGTAATTATAATTGTGACATGATTGTAAATCTGAATTTGAGGTTGTGTACGTTCTGTTCTGATATATTTTATTCTGTATCTTTTTCTTCTTTCTGTTCTATAGCCAGGCTACCACGAGCCTGCGCCGAATCTCATAAGAGATTAACGCACGAACGCTAAATTTTGGGACAAATAATGAATAATGCATAATTGGACATGAAACTGTTGCCTATGAGACTATTTCCTATGACTATGATTCATGCCTATGAGACTATTGCCTATGACTATAATTAATGCCTATGAGACTATTGCCTATGACTATGATTCATGACAATGAGACTATTGCCTATGACATTGAATAAGAAACTATTGTGATTAGTCGCCCATGACAATTGTGGTTAGTTGCCTATAACTATTGTAGTTAGTTTCTTATGCCCATTCCCTTAATGATGTTAGATCTCATATTTAGTATGTAACTTTGCTAGTTTATTCCCATTCACTGTTATGTACATCGAGCCTGTAGGGCCATTTCATGTGTATTTTGAGAACATTTGGAAACATGTTATACGGGGACTGGGCGTAGCTTAATCAAGTAACTTTGGCATAGCAAATATATTGGCATAATCTGAGCTGGCTATAATAGAGAATGATTTACATGTGTATTAGTCTTGGACATAAATGGTGAACTAGAATATTAAATCTAGTTTTGACATGAACTGTAAATGGGAATATTAAGGCTAAAATTTGGGGCATATATTGTATTATGAATTATGACCTTGATTTAGGCATGTAAGTTTAGGCTAAATTTATGATTAGGCAAGATATGTAAATAGAGTTTTAGATATATATAATCTGCTAAATTTGTTATCTGCTAAATCTGTTAAATTGCCTAATCAGTTATCTGCTAAAACTGTTGAATTACCTAAACTGCTAAATCTGTTATCTGCTAATTCTGTTAAATTTCCTAATCCGTTATCTGCTAAAACTGTTGAATTGCCTAAACTGCTAAATCGGTTATCTGCTAAATCTGTTGAATCGCTTAAACTGCTAAATCTGCTACCTGTTGAATTGTCTGATCTGTTGAAACTAGATAATGGTAATCTGGTTATGGAAATCCATAGGCTCGACCTAAGATTTAGTAGAACATGGAAATTTGAATAATTTGTTATATCCTATGAAGAAATTTAATCTGTTAAATAAACAGAATTAGTCTGATATCAGAAAATCTGTATTGGAATGAATTGGCTATGACACGAGGTTAGACTCTGTTTTTGGTAGAAGCCTACCCGGAACCAACCGGCTTAACCAGCGACCGCAAACTGTCAGTCTAATGTGAGAGGTCGTAGGCATAACTAAAATATGCTTAGACACGAGGTTAGGTATGGCTTGTGGCAGAAGTATGCCCGGAACCGCCCGGCATATCCAGCGGCCACAAGCTACCGACCTAATGTGAGAGGTCTGTGCATTAATATTTAATTAATGCAAATCTGGGATAAATATGATGTCTAAAACGTGTTGGGTGGATGGGGTTAAACCAATTGGAATAATGAATTTAACAAACCCGTTTCGTGAATCTATAGGCCTAATTACAAAGTTAGACAAATCAGTAAATCTGTTAAATCCGTATATCGGATCCGTTAGTCTGATAACTTGTCTGATCTGTGAACTAGTTGATATGAACTGTGTATGTCTGAACTTGTAAACAAGTAAATCTGAAATCTGTTAGTCTGGGGACATAAGGTTAGGAGGGAAATTACTTGTGTCATCTATTGTTTGGGACCCATATTAGTCAGTAACCTTTTCTGGTATCAAAACTTTGACCCAACAGTAGGTAGGGTCCGGGCACGCTTACTGAACTAATTATAAGCGGTTCATTCTGATAATGGCGAGGGGTGTTGATAATGCGTTGCAACCGGGTCATGTGCGTGCATGGATCCCGGTCTGCCTTTGAGGATGTAAGACGCCGTGACATTTGTAAATAGGTCTGTGCCAATTGGTTGTCACTTAAGGGAGTGATACACCCTACTGCAGAGCCGACACAGGGTATTTATGTATTAGGGAGCCGATCGCTTGGGGTAGGATTTTAGGGTACACTAAGTTCTGTCTGTTTCTATTTGTACCGTCTGTTTCTATTGGGTGGCAACACCTGTCTGTTTCTGCGTGGTACCGTCTGTTCGGGTGGTAAAGGCCCATTTACTAGTGTACACCTAATTCTACATTCTGTTTCCGTAGGGATAAATCTGTTTCTGTTTCTGTACCTTCTGTTCGGGTGGTAAAGGCCCATTATTAGCATTTTGTTTTTGTTTGTTTCTGTTCGGGTGGTAAAGGCCCATAACTAGCATTCTCTTATGTTGAAATTATTCTGTTCCCGTTTCTGGTTCAGTTTAGACATTGGGGTGACACCTAATCCTGTTATACTAGTATTAGTGCAGAGAAATGAAATGTAATATTATTATGTTTCTTCTGTTTAACCTAAGTACATCTGCTGCTCCTATTACTGTTACCTCTTATCCAACTTATTTTCATGTCATAATTAATATTATCTGTTCATATGCTGAAAGTCACTCGACTTGCCAGACCTTATGTCTGACCTTGCTTGTTTTCGCCCCTTTTTCTTCCGTTTCCCCCCCAGGTTTTCCAAGGAAGGAAAACTTTAGCTTGATCCTCATTTCTTCTGCTTAAAGTACTTAGAGTGCTTAAAGTATGGCTTGACTCCTTATGGCAGCTTCTGTGGGGATTATGATTTTAAAGTTTTGTACTTTGATGATTTTCTGAAAAAGACTGATATTTATGTACTTGAGTTTTTGGAAAAGATGTAACCAAACTGATTTCTGTTTTTCGCTGTAATAAAGTTATAATTTCTCAAGTATTGTTTATCTGTCCTGTAAATTTCTGTTCTGTCTACTAAAATGCTCCACCAAAGTTAAGGCATTCCCTTTGTGAGTGACCTTAATGGAGGTGGGGTGTTACACTTGGTATCAGAGCTGAAGGTTACTAGATTGAATACTATTTTCAAAAAGGCTTTAAAAAGGAAGTATTTTCAAAAGTAAAGCTTATTTTTGAAAAATTTAATCCCCAAAAAGCCATATATATATATATATATCTTTTTAGTTCTCCGTTTTAATTCTTTTTCTTTCATTCCAGCATGTCTGGGAATCTTAACTTTCCAGAGGGCGTGCCAATACCCGGCTAGTTTAGGATGTACTTAGAGGATAGGGCCAACGATGTAGGCCCAGCAGATATTCCTCTTCCAGCTGCAGCGATTCCTCCTCCTCCGCCCCCTCCTCGTGCAATTGCTTTTTCAAAGATATGTAAAGATTTTAGGGCCATGGTTGGAAAGGATTTCAAGGGAACTGAATCATTCGTAGAAGCGAGGAACTGGCTCAAAGAAATTGAGGATCTGTTCATTATTTTCGAGGTGGACGATAGGTAGAAGGTACAATTGGCGGTATGGTTGTTCAAGGACGAAGCTTCCTATTGGTGGGAAGTCACTAACGCTGAGAGGCCAGTTGAAACATGGATGGATTTTAGAACAAGGTTTGAGACGAAATTCCTCTCGCAAGCTGAACGAAGTCTACAACTGGAAAAGTTCTTATCTCTAAGCAAGGAAGTATGACGGTCAAGGAATACGTCAACCAGTTCAACCAACTGGCTAGGTACAGACTAGATTTAGTCAACACCCAGCATAAAAAGGCTCTCCGCTTTGTTAAAGGATTGAACGAGCCACTGCACAACCTAGCCATGACCCATGTACCCATGGGAGCGACTTACGAGAGATTGGTGGATATGACACTACTCCACGAGGAAGACAACGACAAGAAAGAGGCAAAGAAGGAAGAACCACAGAACAAGAAAGCATGGCCCAAAAAAGAAATACAAAAGGAGGGTGAAAAGTCTGAATATAAGAAGGAGAAAAAGTGCTTTACTTGTGGAAGCTCGACTCATCAGAAAAAGGATTGCAGAAAAAGAAATGGAACTTGCTTCAACTGTGGTGAGATGGGACACTACTAGGGACTGTCCGAAGAAACGAGGGCAAGGGCAGAGGGCAGGACCAACCTCTGGGAGGCAGGAGAACACTCTTGAGGCTAGTGGATAGGATAGAAATAGGAAAACTTTCTGTAGGAGGTTTAATTTCTTTATCTGATTTTTGAGTTAAAACTCTTTTCTGATTCTGGCATTTCGATTCTGTAATCGATACTCTGCACTTGAATACTAGTATTGTTTCTGATTCCGCTGTAGACTCAGACCCATAAGGGTTATGACTCATCTAAGCGTGGTATGTTGAGTATCTGTGTTGAGCGTTAAGTTGACTATGATGCATATATTCTGGGTTTTTATCAGGCTTAGTTTCCTAAGAATCATTTAGTAATCTGATCTGTACCGGTAATCTGTAAATATCTGAATATTTCTGATAAGGTTGAGATTTCCAGTTTTGACATTGTCAAAAGAGGGTAATCCTCTGGGTGTCAATCTGATGTTGATTTCGGTCTTCGGGGTTGATACTAGGGGAATTTGTCTCTCAACCAAGGTCTAATGGAAACCAAGTTTTTGTTTATCTGCACTCGCTCCATCACTCGACTGTATCCTATTGATCAAGTCTTCGACCTATAGATAGGAATCCTATGGATGTAAACATGTGTTTGAGAAATGTTATGTTTGATGGTTGTAAGTGGATGCAAGTGGTTGCTAGTGGTTTCTCGTGGATGCATATACACACACTAGGCACTAGATCGGCTCGAAAACACTCTCATACTGCATATGGATGTGTGAGCATTTTCAATTTCTGTGGATGCAATATGATTGACTCATCACATAGATGTGGCATATGAATGAAAATTTGTCACTCATATAAGAATAATATGTATCAAATAGGAAAATTGCATACATGTTGGACTCATGACACTGACATAGTTTGCATTAAGGAGGTCAACTGAATCAGTGGACTGCCTGAACTTTGCATCAGATAAGGAACATATACACACACTTTTGCATATGTTCATACAACATTAGATGTTTTCTAAGGACAATGGATGCTTGTGGATGATGTTTGAGTAGATGGATGACTGGATGGTAGGACACATTCTTCTTAACTTGAAGATTTCAGGGACGAAATCCTTTAAGGAGGGGAGAATGTAACACCCCGTATTTTCTGTGAACGTATAAGTAACAAATCAGAGAATAATTAATTTTTAAAAATAAGAATCAAGGGAAACGGGTTGCGCCATTGCGTTTGTCTCGAAATTCTTCTTGAAAACAAGTCCGAGTTTTCGAAAAACGGAGTCCGTATGACCAAGTTATGACCCTCCGAAGTTTCAGGAATTTAGATAAAATAAAACAGCTCGAAAATAAAGCCAGAAATTCGAAATTCAAACCCAGAGAAGGCTAGCAGGAAAATTCCCGCCCATATACCCAGGTCGACTGGGGAGTCGAACCCCCCCAACCAGGTCGACTGGGGAGTCGACCACCCCTTGACCAAGTCGACTGGGGAGTCGACCTGGGGGTTGTCCTGCCCCCGAAACCCAGTTTTTGAACCTGGTTCATTCTGATGTATCCTGTCTTGTTTTCTGTCTAGATTCGTCCGCCTAATCCTATGTAAATAGCCCCCTAGCCTCATTTTCTCTACACAATTTCATTCTGTCTATATTCTCCCTCTGTTCTAATTAAAAATAAAAACGGCGTCGCTACGCTGCTGGAATCAAAACTTGGACTGATGCATCTTCTTCCAACCTAAATAGAATTAAAAGCTAAATCAAATTTCAAATCAAAGTTTAGAGCTACAACAACAATTAAATAGGGGTAATTCAACATTTCTGCATCAACAACAGTTTATTATCCTTTCTTAAAACCATGAAAGGCAAGTACAATTATTTTCCGCTATAAACTGTAATTATAATTGTGACATGATTGTAAATATGAATTTGAGGTTGTGTACGTTTTGTTCTAATATATTTTATTCTGTATCTTTTTCTTTTTTCTGTTCAATAGCCAGGCTACCACGAGCCTGCGCCGAATCTCATAAGATATTAACACACGAACGCTAAATTTTGGGACAAATAATGAATAATGCATAATTGGACATGAAACTTTTGCCTATGAGACTATTGCCTATGACTATGATTCATGCCTATGAGACTATTGCCTATGACTATAATTCACGCCAATGAGACTATTGCCTATGACTATGATTCATGACTATGAGACTATTGCCTATGACATTGAATAAGAAACTATTGTGATTAGTCGCCCATGACTATTGTGGTTAGTTGCCTATAACTATTGTAGTTAGTTTCTTATGCCCATTCCCTTAATGATGTTAGATCTCATATTTAGTATGTAACTTTGCTAGTTTATTCCCATTCACTGTTATGCACATCGAGCCTATAGGGCCATTTCATGAGTATTTAGAGAACCTATGGAAACATGTTATACATGGATTGGGCGTAGCTTAATCAAGTAACTCTGGCATAGCAAATATATTGGCATAATTGAGCTAGCTATAATAGAGAATGATTTACATGTGTATTAGTCTTGGACATAAATGGTGAACTAGAATATTAAATCTAGTTTTGACATGAAATGTAAATGGGAATATTAAGGCTAAAATTTGGGGCATATATTGTATTATGAATTATGACCTTGATTTAGGCATGTAAGTTTAGGCTAAATTTATGATTAGGCAAGATATGTAAATAGAGTTTTAGATATATATAATTTACTAAATCTATTATCTGCTAAATATGTTAAATTGCCTAATCCGTTATCTGCTAAAACTGTTGAATTGCCTAAACTACTAAATTTGTTATCTGCTAAATCTGTTAAATTGCCTAATCCGTTATCTGCTAAAACTGTTTAATTGCCTAAACTGCTAAATCAGTTATCTGCTAAATCTGTTGAATCGCTTAAACTGCTAAATCTGCTACCTGTTGAATTGTCTGATCTGTTGAAACTAGATAATGGTAATCTGGGTATGGAAATCCGTAGGCTCGACCTAAGATTTAGTAGAACATGGAAATTTGATTAATCTGTTATATCCTATGAAGAAGTTTAATCTGTTAAATAAACAGAATTAGTCTAGTATCTGAAAATCTGTATTGGAATGAATTAGCCATGACACGAGGTTAGACTCTGTTTGCGGTAGAAGCCTGCCCAGAACCAACCGGCTTAACCAGTGACCGCAAACTGTCAGTCTAATGTGAGAGGTCGTAGGCATAACTAAAATATGCTTAGACACGAGGCTAGTTCTGGCTTGTGGCAGAAGTCTGCCCGGAACCGCCCGGCATATCCAGCGGCCACAAGCTACCGACCTAATATGAGAGGTCTGTACATTAATATTTAATTAATGCAAATCTGGGATAAATATGATGTCTAAAACGTGTTGGGTGGATAGGGTTAAACCAATTGGACTAATGAATTTAACAAACCCGTTTCGTGAATCTGTAGGCCCAATTACAAAGTTAGACAAATCTGTAAATCTGTTAAATCCGTATATCGGATCCGTTAGTCTAAAAACTTGTCTGATCTGTGAACTAGTTGATATGAACTATGTATGTCTGAACTTGTAAACAAGTAAATCTGAAATCTGTTAGTCTGGGGACATAAGGTTAGGAGGGAAATTACTTGTGTCATCTGTTGTTTGGGACCCATATTAGTCACTAACCCTTTCTGGTATCAAAACTTTGACCCAACAGTAGGTAGCTTGTGGCCGGGTCATGGTGCGTTGCAACCGGGTCATGTGCGTGAATGGATCCCGGTCTGCCTCTGAGGATGTAAGAAGCCGTGACATCCGTAAATAGGTCTGTGTCAATTGGTTGTCACTTTAGGGAGTGATACACCCTACTGTGGAGCCGACATAGGGTATTTATGTATTAGGAAGCCGATCGCTTGGGTTAGGGTTTTAGGGTACACTTAGTTCTGTCTGTTTCTGTTGGTACCGTCCGTTTCTGTTGGGTGGCAACACCTGTCTGTTTCTGCGTGGTACCGTATGTTCGGGTGGTAAAGGCCCATTTACTAGTGTACACCTAATTCTACATTCTGTTTCCGTAGGGATAAATCTGTTTCTGTTTCTGTACCTTCTGTTCGGTTGGTAAAGGCCCATTATTAGCATTCTGTTTCTGTCTGTTTCTTTTCGGGTGGTAAAGGCCCATTACATGCATTCTCTTCTGTGGAAATTATTCTGTTCCTATTTCTGATTCAGTTTAGACATTGGGGTGACACCTAATTCTGTTATACTAGTATTAGTGTAGAGAAATGAAAAGTAATATTATTCTGTTTCTTCTATTTAACCTAAGTACATCTACTGCTCCTGTTACTGTTATCTCTTATCCAGCTTATTTTCATGTCATAATTATTATTATATGTTCATATGCTGAAAGTCACTGGACTTGCCAGACTTTATGTCTGACCTTGCTTGTTTTCGCCACTTTTTCTTCCGTTCCCCCCAGGTTTTCCAAGGAAGGAACACTTTAGCCTGATCCGGATTTCTTCTGCTTGAAGTACTTAATATTCTTAAAGTATGGCTTGACTCCTTATGGCAGCTTCTGTAGGGATTATGATTTTAAAGTTTTGTACTATGATGATTTTCTGAAAAAGACTGATATTTATGTACTTGAGTTTTTGGTAAAGATGTAACCAAACTGATTTCTGTTTTCCGCTGTAATAAAGTTATAATTTCTCAAGAGTTGTTTATCTGTTTTGTAAATTTCTGTTCTGTCTACTAAAATGCTCCACCAAAGTTAAGGCATTCCCTTTGTGAGTGACCTTAATGGAGGTGAGGTGTTACAAGGAACCAAATTGAAATGGCTGGGATTCCATGTAAAAACATTTACCGTCAACATTTACACTTTTCTTTGTAAATTAGTAATAACATGAAGTTGAGGAGGTAAAACCTTTATTTTATTAGCTGATAAACTTTTGCCTTCTTTAATTAGATTTGCAAGTTATTCTTCACTTACATGTAATACATCAGCATAAAAAGGCCTACAAAATAGGAGTTTCGAAGTATAAATTTGTTAAGTTGAAAACTTCTTGATGCTTAAATGTCGAAAATTTATTGAACTTTAATTGACAAGTTCTTATTGGCAACATATACATGTCATCATAGGAATATATTAACTATTCACTGTAAAATAACTATAATTGTTGCATCTATGCATTTATCTCATATTAGTCGTAGATTTGGTTAAGCTTGTAAGTTGTAATCGAAGTAATTTCATTGGTTTACAATTCCATGCAATGTTAAAACCAATGAGTCTTTAACTTCTATGTTTTAGGTTTAAAATATTTTTTTTTAAGGAAGAGTAATGGACATCCATTACAGCATGAAAAATTAATCCTACAAACAGAGAATCCCTAATATTATTTTAAGCAAAATCTCATCATATTCCTCATGTATTAAAAATATATCGATCGTTTACTAACATGTAGGTAGTTCTTGCTAACCTCATATATATTGATGGTCCTAGTTAATCCAATGAAAGAACATATAAAACTGTTCAGGTGTGCAGGTAGTATCCAGTTTAATGTTTACATTTCCAGTTTAATAGTTTACATTTCTAGTTAAAGTGAACTGGTAGCTGAAAAATGAATCAGAAGCTAAAGACAAAGATGCGATAAAAATTTAAGTATTTTACCTTAAACTCCAAACTTGTTTTCTCCTTTACAATTTTTCTCCACTCCTTGACGTTTTTTATGTTGTATGGTTTCAAAGCAAGTCTTTCCTCTTCCGACGTCGTTCTAATTATTTTTCGAACCAATCTACTTTTTGTGGTTCGCCAAATGGTTCCCATTTGCTGAAATATGGACGTTTTTTTGCCATTCATCGTCCACTTTAATTCTTTCCTAGAATTCAAAAGGAAAAATCTGGTGTTATTTCATATTAAAATGAATTTAAAAGAACATTTTTTTAAATAAACTATTGCCGTAAATATAAATTTCGGATACCTGAATGGAATCCCATAAGACAGTTTTTAGTTCATCGCTTAAAAGCCTCCAATCACTAAGTGTCCGGAACATGCTCCCTTACTAATGGTCCAATATAAGAAGATAAGTGGACCGAACCTTCTCCTATCGGTACGCCTGCCTCATTGAATTCAACTTCAAATCAACTCTCAATATTTAATGGATGTATTTTTTACTTTTGTTGGTCCTCTACCATGCCTTTTTACATTTACATTTGCAATTTCAGCTTCAACTGGCCTCTCGATTTCCATTTCGGTAAAAACATTTTCTTCACTAGCCATTTCACATTCTTCACGCGTTTCAATTTCTTCCCGAATCTCATTTTCTTTACACATCATTTCATTTCCTTTACACGTCATTTCATTTCCTTTACACGTCTCATTATCTTTGCAAGGCATTTCATTTTCTTCACGCATTCCATTTACTTCACATGGCACTTCATTTACTTCACATGGCATTTGTATGATGTTGGGCTCTAATTCTTGTTCCTTCTCCCCATGAAAAGATTCATAAGTTGGCACAACGAATTTGCCTTTTGGCTTGTACTTCCGAGATTTCTCGCTCTTCAATTGATGACGAGTGCGTACATTGCTTGTATGCGTATCCTTTTTCTGCAAAAACATGGAATAAAAGCATTTAATCATGAACATAAACTCATGCTATAAACTGGCTTTTTATATTTGATGACATGGTCCCATTTCTACATCCCACCAATTTTATCATGAACATAAACTCGTACTATAAATTGTTAAAGAAACAAAGATGTCAGAGAATGAACGTACAAGTCAAAGATGAAACTCATACTATAACCAACGCACGTCGAGTTGAACATGAAATTAATTTGCTAAAATGGTGAACAATCGGATAATTGATTGCTAGTTTTTTAAATTAGCTTTCAATTAACAGAATGCACTTTTAGTCTAAGCTATTTTTAATGACAGTTTTTTAAGCTAAATTAAGTACTATATAGATTAGTCTTTTCTCAACGTTACAAATGATAGAAGAATTTAAAAGCAGCTAGATAAGATGGGCACATGATATTATTTTACCATAAAATACAAGAGATTCAGCCCTGTGTGCCCAATTACTATGCTGCAAGCTAGTTTTTCTGATTATATACACTAAAAAAAAAGGACTTGCAGTATAGTTTTGTTCTTTAGTATAGTATTTTAATTTATAAAAGGCAAAACTTATTTTCATTGCAGGTATAGAGTTCGGTATATTTAAGAAACAGACAATGATTGTTTTGATGAGTACTGAAATATGTGTGTGAAAGAGAGTGTGCACGCATTAAAGACATGGAGTTTGGTATATTTTAAAGACAGATAGTGCGTGTTTTGATGGATATTGATTTTGTAATTAATCTTATTCAGAACATTTTCAATTCGGTTTGGCTAGCAATGGGATTTTTAGTAAACTTGTTGAAAGTTTTCAAATCTTTTGAAGAATGTGTAATTTAGTGTATGATATTACCCATATCAGCACTCTTCATTAAATTATAGCCTTACAAAAACTCAATACTCTTGGTTATAATCTTACAGCAAGTCATGTAAGCTATAGTAAGTTAAAAGCTAATAATTTAAAAGGTATTACAGAGAAATTACATAGAAATCATTAGGAATCATATGCAAATTCATATAATATTATATACTAAAATACAACTTTTACGTTGGTCAAAGTATTAGTATGTTTCCCATTTACATAACCCACAGGCAGAAAGGAGCGATTAAGCACACGAGGTTGACAAATGCCAATTGCAGATTCGACAAAAGTTGAAAAGAAAAAAGGTGTTATTGGATGGAAAAAATATTGTTATTTACTAGGAGGGATTTTAATTCAAGTAATTTACATTATGAGAGGTCAAGTTCTTCTTAACTATTTCTTTTTTCCTAAATTATCCATTCTATTTCTCCTTTAACAAATATAACGTGAATTAATTAACTCGGGTAAAAATCAATTAAACCAACATTATTTTAATTCAATGTTGTCGTAGAAGTTCTACCAGTAATTATAACAGAAAGTGATGATGATAAAAAGGTATTAGAAGTCGAATCAATATATGAGAAACAACTACTAATTTATGACTGAAATTTGATGTGCTAATAAGATAATAGTATGTTCTTTTCCCAATTTTGCATGTATGTTTTTTCTTCTTATTTTTATGGCCTGTAAATTAAGAATCTAAAGTACAATATATCGGAGAATTTGGGTAGCAAGTCATGTAATGAGTGAAAACGTTTCAAACCTGTGTGTAATGGTAGATAGACATAGCTTAGGTACATTCAGAGAATGAAACATGACAAAAGATAGGCGAAGATTGAGTATGCCAATTTAATAAAATAAAAAATAACATGGATACCTTCATGACGAAGATTGAGTATGCCTTCAAGTATATAAATCTCGATGATAAATCCCTAACTCAATACCTGCATACAAGAAATATTAATTGGTTATCAAACAGATTAATTACATTTGCCTAATTTAAACATAAAAAATAATCACATTTAACTTAATTGCAACATTATTTCCTACACAACAATCATTGATGTTATAAGCAGACAATGGAAAAACAAACAAGAATGACATGTTCAAGAACTTGAAAACAATTCTCGTAATCAAACAAAATACTTAAACTACTCAAGTACTCCTTCGCAATTCTCCCTTACATAACTAACATTTTCAACATCTACATCGGCATTACCGCAATCTTCAATGACATTGATAGCTTCTTCTTCATAATCATTTGTCTCTAAATCGTGAATACCTCTAGGCGGTGCTTTCATTACAACATACCAATTCGACAAATCATTTTCTCTTGAATAAAATACTTGTTTCGCTTGAGATGCAAGGATGTATGGATCTTTAGAAAATGATGCTTGATTTTGATGTAAATTGACAAGAGTAAAACCATCTGCATCGACTTTTACTCCATTTCCTATAACTTAAAAAGGGGAATGTAAAACACATGATAATCCAATAAAATTATATCAGTCTATATCCCATAATAGGTGACCACATCAGCTACTTGAGAAATACCCTTTGCACTTTCTCTACACATAGTAGTCGCATCATAAGTCACTCCGCTATTTTGAGTTTCTCTCCCTGCATCTTTTATATGAAATCGTTGATCATTGATAATATATGCTTCATAAGATAAGGCATCATTCTTTGGACCGTATGCAATCCAGTTCAACATTTCATTGTGATCATTAAAGTTTATAGGTATCTGCTAAAAATTTCATTAACAACAGATATTTTAGAGTAACACTCTTAGGCAAATGAGAGAATACTCAAGTAATCATTTAACCTTTTTTTTGATCCAATTAGCAAATTTTTTTGCATGTGTTTCCCAAAGTAAAGCGGAATTTCTTTCCATACGTTTACTTGAATTTTGCAATTACTCCAAGTGAAAACTAGTATAAAACAAGGCGTGCTAAGTTATATTTATTAGCACAGACACATCCAAATAATTGAAAAATAATGTAACGTATACGTACCCTAAAAATGGTTCAACCGCTGCCATATTCATTAAAACGGCTAAATGAGCAATTTCTTTCTCATAGGAGGATAGTGTAACTATCTTAAATGCTGAAATTGGACATCCTTCAAGTATTACAACGCTTTCATATTCTTCATTTCGAGTTGTTGTCTCCTCAACATGTCCGGATTTTTTTTAAAATTCACTAAAAAACATCATGCATTCATCTGCGAGATAAGATTCTGCAATACATCCTTCGGGCCGTGAATAATTTCTTACATAATCTTTAAGCGTCTTCATATATCTTTCAAATGGGTACATCCAACGAAATTGAACCGGACCACATATGAGTGCTTCTCTGCTAAGATGAATTGACAGATGTACCATTATATCAAAAAATGATGGCGGAAAATATTTTTCAAGCTCACACCAAATTTCAATAATCTCAATATTGATTTGCTGCAACTTCTCTATGTCAAGGACACGCTGACATAATTTATTGAAAAATGAACATAAACGAATTATTGCTTTTCTTGCCTTCTTGGACAATAGCCCTCTTATTGCTACCGGCAACAAATGTTGCATTAAAACATTGTAATCATGTGATTTCAAACCACTAATCTTACAATCCTCCAATGATATACGATTTCTCAAATTTGAACAATAGCCATCGGGTCCTTTAAAATCGTACAATCTTTTGCAAAATACTTTTTTCCCGGATTTTGATAACGTATAAGGAGCCGGTGGAAGATATGATTTCTTCCCACAAGGTTTTGCATGAAGCTCATGTCGAATTCCCCGTTCTTCTAAATCCTTTCTAGAATTGATTCCATCTTTTGATTTGTTATCATGCAACATTGTGCCTAAAATGCTTTCACCAACGTTTTTCTCCACATGCATTACATCTAAATTATGACGTATTGGTAGTTCCTATAAAATAATAATAATATAACACATAATTTTATGTATATTTAATTGTTAAAACATTTAAAAAAAAACTCACCTCCCAATATGGCAAATAAAAAAAATTGATCTCTTTTTCCATCTTGATAGCTCCAACTGTGTAGGATCGTTATCTTTATCGCCTTCGTCATTCATATCATGTGTACTCTTCCTCTTCCTCTTTTTCAGCTTAATAGGCTTTATCTTAATGGCATTTTTCTTATTGTTTCTCCTCTGCCTTTTTTTTCTCTTTCTCTTTCCTAAAATTATTTGCTAAATCTTTTAATAATACAGAAATATTTCTTCTAGTTAAAATTATAGGAGCATTACCTAACTCCACTGTGTTATCAAACCAAGCCTTCTGTTTCCTCCGTGAATCTGACATAGGTAGATATCTTCTATGACCCATATAAACATTCTTTCGACTATAATTCAACTGACGGTGATGAGTATTAACACCACACAACGGACAAGCTTTTTCTCCCTTCACAAACATCCAGCAAGGTTTCCATAAGATGGAAAATCATTAATTGTCCATAGCAAAATTTATTTCATATTAAATAATGTTTTACTAAATGCATCATAAGAATCAACTCCATTACTCCACGAATAATGCAAATCTTCAATTAAAGGTGCCAAATATACATCGATATCGTTTCCGGGCTGCTTTCGACCAGGAATAAGTAATGTTAACAAAATATTTTTCTTCTTCATACACAACAGAGGCGAGAGATTATATATCATAAGCATTACCGGCCAACAAAAATATTTGGAACTCAGCATAGAAAATGGATTGAATCCATCTTTAATAAGACCGAGTCTAAGATTGCGTAGATCGGCTGAAAAATATTTCCATCGATCATCCACCATATTCCATGCCATAGAATCCACCAGATGATGCATTTTTCCTTCATTGCTTCTATTATTGAAATGCCATCTTAAATCTTCGGCCATCTTTTGAGATCTAAACATTCTTCTAAATCTTGGAATTACTGGAAGATATCTCAACACTTTAACTGGAACACCTTTTATAACCTCCTTGGTATCTTGATTTATCTTCCATCTTGAAGAACCACATTTTGGACAAGTTTCTAAATCTTTATGTTCTTTTCTAGAAAGAATACAGTCATTCTCACATGCATGTGTTTTTTCAAAGCCCAAGTCAAATGCTTTAAGCAACTTCTTTACCTCTTATAAAGTTTTCGGAAGTACATTATCCTTTGGAAAAAACAACTGTTGCACGTTTAACAACTTGTCAAACCCACTATCAGACAGACCAGTCTCACATTTAAGATTGTATAAGACGGTGATGGCAGATAACTTTGTATGGTCTGTGCATCCGGGATACAATAGAGTTTCTGCATCTTCCAAACTCTTAAGTAGTTCATCCTCTCTTCTTTGAGAATCATCATCATCCTTATCATAGGCAAAAAAATCAGAATTCAAAAAATCTTCATCTTCATAGTGACTCATCTTGAATAAGTCATATGCGTCAAACGAATTTGTTTTTTAGTCTATATTTTTTAGCTCGCCATGGGAATACCGTCTACTAGTCTTGTATTTAGAATCCATTCTTTTTATAATTAAATTTTCAACGATGATGTGGTCATCTTATCGGCTAAGATTTCGACAATCCGTAAATGGGCACAAAATTTTCTCAACATCTCGTTAATTTCTTTTTGCCACATGCACAAAATTCAAAGCTCCTTGTCGGTACTCTATATTGGTCCTAAAACAAATAGTAAATATAAATTTTAATATTAAAAATGTGTTACTTCTCAAGACACAAATTAGGTTAAGCGTTAAATAGTCACCTGTTTAAATACACCCAATCCTTTTCCATTGGCAATTCAGACATTAAAATAAGTTTTCAAACTTTGATGTAGAATTTGATTTCCTGTTATAAGCAAACAACAAAATACTTCAAACGCAAACATACATGAGATATGATATTTTATGACTGTTTTTGTGCCTGTGAATTGCTTTTGTTTGTAATTAATTTTAAAAGGTACATGTAATTCATTAAACACTATTCACCTCCTTTTAATGTAAATCTAGTCTTAAGATCCATAATCAACATTTCTCACAGAAAGATAAAGCACGGTAAGCACAAAACAATGTACTCACTTGATTTTTTCTAAGTTCAATTAGTACTAGTGGTAACTACCATTACAATTCAATCTAAAAGAGTTAGGAAACGAATGCTAGTTTTACAAAATCAAGGACATGCATATTGAAGTAGTGGATCCAAAAAAGGGAGTAAAATCCACATATTTGAAACTGCGTTTTTTTTTATCCTAAGTAATAGAACTCTTCACTTAAACTCTTTAACAAACTTATCTTCTCATAAACTAATGTATACACAGTGAGCATACTTAATAATTATATAAATAGCTGATTTATATAAAGTAAAAAAAATGTTTTTTTAGAACAAGAAAACATTTTTTTGATAGCATATTTTTGAAGAACAAGAAAACATTTTTTTCACTTTATATAATTATTTAAAAAACATTTTTCTTCACTTTATATTAGGCAAACAATAAAATAACCGAACGCAAACATATTGAAAGCAGCACCGGCAATATGTCATATATGAAAATATTATATGCTTTCTAAAGTTCAATGATCGTTTGACATATTTCTCTTTATAGTATACATCAAGCAATCTTTAAGTCACTTCTTTTTTCAACTGTAGCTACAATAGTTTTACTGTAATAAATTGGTAATATCTTTTATTTTCTAAATTAACTGATATGCAAAGCAAGCAATATGAAAATTTTCTTTATATGTGTCATGCACCCAATTATCTTTATATGCTTACAAAATTACAGTTTAATACTGAATATGAATCATGATTTGAATTCATGATTTTTTTTCTTGTTTGGAAATCATGTTAACTCTCTAATCTCTGGTGAAGTTGTTGAAGTTAACAACATGCTTACTGAAACACCTGATCTACTATCAAAGCAAGGTCATGAACTAGCAGCAATCATAAGGCAAGAATCATACAGTACGAGGATAACTAAACAGTAGTATGAATGGGCTCAAGTACTGGTCAGTAAAAATTAAGAAGAAGCTATAGTTTAGGGATGAATGCTACAGTAAAAGGATAACGAAGGTAACCGAGTAATTGCAGTTTTAAAAATAAGTCAATGCTTAAATCAGAAAGTCAATCAGCGGAAGAAAAAAATTCAAAAATACTTTTGTATCAGAGAAAAGATCAAGTCTGAAATTTTTATATCAGACAAAATATCAAGTTTGAATAGAAAATTCGGGGTGTTAATGGCGGCATCTTCCTCCTTGAATCTTTCTTCATCTTCTTCCCACTCGCATTTCTCTCTTGATTCGTCCTCTTTTCCTCCACTTCCCTCTCGTCTCCCTCCTCCTGATCCCCCTCCTCCTCCTGTAATATCAAACAATGTTAATCTTGCATCCTCCTCCAGGGATACTTCAAACCTTCAAGTTTTTCCAGATCGTATCTTAGATCCAAATTTGAATTTTCAATCCGCGTCCGGATCCAAGGATTTATCAGTGAAATTTGGTTCAGATAAAACATCAAATGAGTTGCCTACAAATTTTTCCAACGGAAAAGGGAAATCGGTGCTTATGGAATCCTTGTATCAGCAATCTACAGCTCATGCTGGACCTGTTTTACAAAATAGATCTGGTAATGATTCTAGATCTAATTTGAACTTTTCCACAAACACTTTGAATTCATCAGTGGCTCCAATCAAAAAAGACTATCTATCTCTTTTCAATTCTTTACCAAAAAATGCTGGATCGTATAAGCCAACTCATTTTGATTTAGCAAAGGGTGGGCACTCCAATCCTCTTCCTGAGCAGGTTAAAATGGAAGGTATGAAATATTGGGAGAATTTTTTAGTGGGTTTCTTTCTTGATGGTACTTTATCATACATGACTGTGGTTAATACTTTGCTGAAAGTGTGGAGATTAAAGGGTGAAGTGAACATTAAATCTGATGGAATGTTTTTTTACTTTAAGTTTGCAAATGATCAGGAAAGAGATAGAGTTTTACGTTCGGATCCTATATTCATTAAAGGCAGAATGTTTATTATTAATGAATGGGATCCATCGATTGGAAACTCTCAAGCACAAGTTGAAAAAGTGCCAATATGGATTCAATTGCATAGGATTCCTTTAGTTTTGTGGACTCTTTTGGGAATAAATTGGTTATCATGTCATATTGGGCGGCTAATCTGTTTTGATGTAAGCACGGAAAAGTTACAAAGGATTAGATATGCAAAAGCACTAGTGGAAATAACCCCAGATTTTGAATTGCCTGATAAAATTGTGATTCCAGAATTAGGTGAGAATTGTCAACCAGTACAAGTTGCTTATGATTGGAGGCCGATGATTTGTACGCATTGTAAAATTTTTGGGCATGAAACTGTTAACTGTGAATTAGCACCTAAGAAGAATATTGAGTCTGAGAGATTGGGTGTGAGTGATAAAGTACAAACAAGGAAGAAGGTTGATCAAACTGTAGCACAAAGGAAAACATCTTTGGTGCAGGAAAATTTGGGATGGAACAAGGTAATTAATAAAAAGAAAAAAATGTGGATGAGGAAAGATAACATCGAGGTAGTTGATGATACTAAAAAGGATATGGAAACTACTGAAGGAATGAATAATGTGGGAATGGCAACAATGAATGTGGAAGTAAATAATGAAGATGAAATTGATATAAGTATGGTTTTGCGAGATAGGAATAATCAAAAAGTAATAATTGCTGATGAACATGGTAATCTGGAAATTCAAAGTAACAAGGATAGAAATGAGATTTTTGATGGTTTATTAAAGGAAGCAGTAGCAGAGGAATTTCACATCCAAAATCCTTTTTCAGTTCTAAATGAACAGTCTGATGATATCCAAGTTTGTTCATCATCTACAGATTTAAATGCTTCATCAACTTTGGCAGATTCTTCATCATCTTTTCTATCATCTGATTCATGTTCTAGTTTCTTATCCTCTTCACTTGCTACTTCTATTTCATCAAGTTTATCAAATTCTTTACATGCAACCTACCCTAACTCGTCAAATTTCTCATCTAGTTCAATTGTAACCTCTCCTTCTTCAGAGCAACCAATCACAATGTCTTGTGCCTCCTCTTTCAGTTCAAAATCTCCACCAAATGCATCTGTTGGTTTCTCTGTACCTTCAACATCCCCTTATTCTCATCTATCTCTTCCCTCTCATATTAGTTTACCTCCTCCCTCTTTTGAAACCCCTGTTTTGAATTCAACCTCCTCAAAATCAATGGTTTCTTCTTTTGGAAGCAAAAAGAAAACAAAAAAGAAAAAGAAAACTAGACTGAAAGAAAATGTACCACCTGATACAGATTTTGACAGTGGCAAAGAGTACAACCCTGATGAAACTATGCCTTCCACCAGTTCAAAATCTCTTCCATCAAGACATACAAGGAGTCATCCAAATTTCATTGTTGATCCCATTGTTTTCAAATGATAAGCCCAATCTGTTTTTGGAATATTAGAGGGGCTAATTTACCCTCTAAGCAGTGTGAGATAAAATCTTTGATTAAGGAAAATAAGATCCAGTTAATCTGCATTTCTGAAACTAAACTGGATATGTTGTCAACTGAGAGGGCAGCGAAATTTATTGCTCCTCAATGGTCTTTTGACCACAATTTAGCTGCAGCACCTTTTGGTAGGTTACTTACTCTCTGGAATCCTATGATCTACCAGCTCTTAAAAATTTCAGAATCTGATCAGTTTATTCATTACATTTGTAAATATCTTCCCTCAAACACCTCTTTTCTTCTCACTTCTGTATATGCACAAAATTCTTTATCATCTCGTTTACTTTTATTTGACACTATCAATCTCTTAAACTCCTCAAATGAACCACGGTGTTTAGGAGGAGACTTCAATTGTATGTTCAGTTGTAACCAAAAATCTGGGGGTTGTCCTCTGTCAATTAAGGATATTGCTCCTTTGAATCAAATGATCATGAAATCCTCTCTTCATCCTGTTCAATTTTTTGGCCTGTCTTACACTTGGTCAAACTGTGCACACTCAGGTCCAGCTACATTGTGCAAACTAGATCATATTTTTGCTAACATCCCCTTTTTTGATCTTTGGCCGAAAGCTTTCTACATAATTCCTTCTCCTATTCTCTCTGATCATTGTCCCTTAATTTTTCATGGGGGGCAAGATGCTGTCATTAACACTGGTAAAAAATCTTTTAAATTTTTTAACTTTTGGAATAATCACCCAGAATTTTCTAGTCTTTTGTTACAGGTTTGGAATTCAGGAGCAAAGAGGAATCCAATGATAAATCTGCTCAACAAGATGAAGTTGTTAAAATCAAGGCTCAGATTTTGGTCTTCTTATTCTTTTGGGAAAGGATCTCTAAAATCTGATGCAGCAAGGATGGAATTAGCTCATATTCAGCAAGGGATCCAGTTGAATCCTTTTGATATAAGTTTAAAACAGCAGGAGATGGATAAGAAAAAGGAACTGAAATATTATCTTGATTTGGAAATGCAATCCATAAAACAACAGGCTTTTGTTAGAAGAGAGCTTGATGGAGACAGGAATACAAAATTCTATCACAACTCTATAAAGATTCACAAAGCCAGAAATTCGATCTTTTTGATTAAAGATATGGGAGGAGCCATTCACAATACTGAGGATAAAATCAATGAAGCTTTTTTGAAGTATTTCTCTTCTATTTTGGCCAACCCAAACTATCTCAGAATTGATATTAGTCCTTTGTTCTCCGTTCATTTACCAACTATTTCAACTCAACAGTCAGGGAAATTAATTGAAATAGTAACTAATGAAGAAGTCAAAGTGGCTACTTTCAATTTGGATTCAAGTAGCTGTGGAGGTCCAGATGGATTTAATGCGTTTTTTGTTCAGAAAAATTGGGAGATCATTGGTGATGATATTTCAAAAGCAATTCAGCATTTCTTTTTAACAAATCGTATACCACCTTCATGGACTGCGACATCAATTGCTCTTGTACCAAAGGTGGAAAATCCTGTCAGTGTTTCTGAATTCAGACCTATATCTTGTTGCACCATCTTCTATAAGATAATCTCCAAAATTCTTGCCAATAGAATACAGACTGTTCTGCCTTCAATTATTTCCTTGAATCAATCTGCATTTATTCAGGGTAGGAACATCTCAGATAATATTCTTCTAACCCAGGAGCTACTTTATGGATATAATAGGAAAGGGATCTCTCCAAGATGCATGTTGAAGTTAGACATTAAAAAAGCTTTTGATTCTATAGCGTGGCACTCAATTCTTGCTATTCTTGCCAGGATGAACTTTCCAATACCCTACATTGCATGGATTTATTCGTGTATATCTTCTCCAAATTATTCTATATCAAGGAATGGGAATCTATATGGTTATTTTAAAGGCACACAAGGTGTAAGACAGGGGGATCCGCTTTCAGCTTATCTGTTTATAATAGCTATGGAGCTTCTTAATTCCTTATTGATTGAGAAAGTGAACAGCAAAGAACTAGAATTGCATCCAAAGTGTAAGTTCCCTATGATTATTCACTTACTATTTGCGGATGATTTGGTGCTATTTACAAAGCCAACTGAGAGAAATATCCAGTGTATAATTGACACTTTGCATTCCTTTTATTTGTTAACTGGTTTACAAATTAACCTTAACAAATCTCATATCATGATTGCTGGTCTTTCAAGTGATAAGAGGAATGATTTAATTGTAAAATCTGGACTCAAAGAGATGCAACAGAATTCCATATATTTGGGACTGCCATTAATTACCTCTCGAATTACTAAGAATAACTGTGTCCCTCTTTTTGAGAAAATTGTTTCAAAGTTACAGGAATGGCCATCTTGTAGTCTGTCTCAAGCTGGCAGGCTTACAATAGTGCAATCAGTGGTTATATCCTTCACAACATACTGGACGAGACATTATGTGTTGCCTGCAAAATTGGTAAATATGATTATTAGTGCAATAAATAAATTCTTATGGCATGGAGATATTTTTTCAAAGAAAATGATTCCTATATCTTTTCATAAATTATTTGATTCTAAATTGAATGGAGGGCTGGGAATTACAAATATATCTCTATGGAATAAAGCAGCGGTATCTTGTTATTTTGAGAAATTATATTCAAATGATGAGTGTCTTTGGGCTCAATGGATCAAATCGAACTTGATAAGGAAAAAACATTTCTGGACTATGGAAATACCCCAGAATTGCAGTTGGAGTTGGAGGAATATTCTCAGATTGAGGAAGGATTTTCTACCGTATATTCAATGTAATTACAAATCAAATCCTAAATTATCTTTCTGGTTTGATCCATGGGTAAAATCTGGATTGATTCTAGGAGTGATTGTGGATTATAACTTGAGGATCTTATCTGGAATTCCTGAAGATGCTTGCGTAGAAGATTACATACATGAAGGTCATTTAGTTCTTCCTTATTCTAGTTCTGCTAGTTTAAGAGCTTTGTGGAAAGAATTATCTGATAATTTTGTTATGAATGGGGACACTCCTTTGGTTTGGGGTAATAAAACTTTCTCTATTCATCATGTATATTCTCTATTACAAGGTGATAAGGTTTCTTTTCCATGGGCGAAGAGGATCTGGTCTACAAACTCCTCAGCAAAAGAAAATTTGTTACTATGGAAGGTAATGGCAAACGCAATAAACACTAAAGACAAGCTTGTAAAGATCGGTGTTGTTGACAATGGAAACTGTTTACTGTGTAATTCTGCAATGGAGACAAATGTACATCTCTTCTTTGAGTGTACATTTTCTTTTCAGATCTGGGTTAGATTGATGGCTCTTGGTGGTTATCACAGGCCTTCAGTCACCAGCAAAACCGAATGGTTCAACATCTTTAAAGGTACTAGATGGAAATCTTGTAAATCTGAGATGCTTTTAATCATTTTGAAGAAATTTGTATATGCAATATGGTCTGAACGAAACAATAGAGCTTTTGGGCATGGGAGACTAAATGCTAATCAAGTTTTTAGTGAAATACAAGGAAGGATTTTGAAGAAAGTGCAGGCGCCAAAGTAAGATGATATGGCTGCTTATTGAGTTCAAGTAAAGTCTTTTTTTTTTTGACAGCTATGAAATGTTGGTTACTTGCAGTTTTGAGTTTTTTTTTGGAGCTGTTATGTTATATGTCAATGTTTTTTTTTCTCATTTCTGGAAGTTTGACCAGAAGTTAGATTGTAATTGGATCTTGTATCTAAAGTGAGTGAATAAAATTTTTATAGTTGCCTTTCAAAAAAAATATCAAGTTTGAAAATACCACAACCGTTTATCACAAAATTGATGGTCGATCAAATTAAGTTAGCACATTCAAGTCAAAGTACATACCAAAAAATATAGGAAATTAATTGCTATATATATCCTTCTATTAAATTATATAACTGACACTTTTTAAAAAAAAAAAATTAAGGCAAACTAAAGCCTGTAAGAAAATGGATCGGTGATCAAACTCAAACAGAGCACCCCATCTGAACTATAACATGTTATATTTAATTTTTTTTCTGTTGCATTTCACAACCAGCCATCCCATGAGCCTTTCTCTAGTTAGAGGTATGTACATTTAACTTTATTTTGAACAGAACCTCAATCATCCATCAAAAAGAAACATTATAAAAAAAATATTTGAATAACAAGAAAACATTTTTTTTGAAGAACAAGAAAACATATACTTAATAATTATATAAAGTAAAAAAATGTTTTTTTTTTGAAGAACAAGAAAACAGCTTATGAAAACCCAATTTTCATTTGCATCCATTTGATTTTTATTGTTTTTTCTTCTATAAATAAGAAAGCTACTTATATTCAAAGATCCAAACGACCCCTTAGGAAATAAGCATGTGCAGTTCAACGCACAAGCAATTTTACGGGTCTTTGTACAATAGGAACCAAATTGAAATGGCTGGGATTCCATGTACAAACATTTACAGTCAACATTTACACTTTTCTTTCTAAATTAGTAATAACATGATGTTGAGGAGGTAAAACCTTCATTTTATTAGCTGATAAACTTTTGCCTTCTTTAGTAAGATTTGCGAGTTATTCTTCACTTTCTCACATCTTATCTATTTGGTTCCTATTGTACAAAGACCCATAAAATTATGTACTCTGCTTTGTAAATTAGTAATAACATGAAGTCCCAGGCACAAAAATTCTATTATAAAATGGCATGACAAGGTTCAATACTATGTTATTATGTTTTTTCATATACATTTTGTATGTAGTTTCACTTTATATGATATATCTAGCCCGACATTGTGTAAAACAACACAACTTTGTTGCTTTTTGTTTATTTAGGATTATAGACCAACCATCCATTTTATTAGCATTGCATAGCTTTGAAATTTGCAATAGTGCAGGGCAATAATACATCAGTAAGATTTAGGTCCTCCTTTTTGACTTGATCAATCATTAATTGGATAGAACAATTAATAAAACTAAAAATTGGGTGAATGAGACCCTATTGACTGAACCTAAAATATAGTGCAGTAATATGAAAGGATATTTTTTATTATGCAATATAAAAGCATTTTAATAATATGGTTGTTTATGCATTGACTTGAATGATATTTTAGAAATTATATTCAACAAATTCCTAAAGCAAATTACTAACAAATAAATATATTTTCACCAAGACTAGTACTGCTAACGTTAAAAAAATGATATTAGCTACATGTTCACCAAAATCAATTGTATAAGCCAACATGATTGCCTGACATGGACTAGTTCTCCAGTTATTCATGGCATCTAGACTATAATTGATATCTTATCATAGCTTCACGTTCACCAAAATCAATTGTATAAGCCAAACATGATCACCAGTTTCACACGACAAGCTTTATACTATCTTTGGTGTTCCCTCTAACAAGTTATTCCAACAATTGTATTAAAACTTATGTGAAAAAATATTTAAATATTACCTAAGACTACGTTTTGTTCAAAAGCATTGTTAGTACTGCACACGTGTCACGCCTAATAAGGTGTAATTACTAAATGATTGCAGATACACAGGACTGATAACAACTCTGGGAAGCTACTTACATGTAATACATCAGCATAAAAGAGGCCTACAAAATGGGAGTTTCGAAGTATAACTTTGTTAAGTTGAAAACTCCTCGATGCTTAATTGTCCAAAATTTATTGAACTTTAATTGACAAGTTCTTATTGGCAGCATATACATGTCATCATAGGAATATATTAACTATTCACTATAAAATAACTATAATTGTTGCATCTGTGCATTTATCTCATATTAGTCGTAGATTTGGTTAAGCTTGTAATTTGTAATCAAAGTAATTTCATTGGTTTACAATTCCATGCAATGTTAAAACCAATGAGTCTTTAACTTCTATGTTTTAGGTTTAAAATATTTTTTTATAAGGAAGAGTAAAGGACATCCATTACAACATGAAAAATTAATCCTACAAACAGAGAATCCCTTATATTATTTTACGCAAAAACTCATCATATTCCTCATATATTAAAAATATATCGATTATTTACTAACATGTATGTAATTCTTGCTAACCTCATGTATATTGATGGTCCTAGTTAATCCAATGAAATAACATATAAAACTGTTCAGGTGTGCAGGTAGTATCTTCCATGAAACATTATAGCGACAGTACATAACCATTCAGGTGTGCATCCCTATTTTGTGTCTGTGTGCACTCATGTTTGTTTGAGTTCATGCACATGTATGCATGAGTGTTTGCGTACATATGTACACAGTAATGGGAGTCACGGTCACCATAGTCTCCTTTGTATCAACTCAAAGATCTAGAATAAAAACTATAAACTTGTTATTCACAGCATGAAAAGGGTATAAATGTAGAATCATTGTTTTTATATCAGATTAATTCTATATTTAAGCAAACATATTATCGAACTGATTTCATGCAATCACATCTAAGTGTAATTCAAGGCCTAAAGATTCTCGAGTGTTACGATCCAAGTTTAAATTAATATGATATAAGGTAAGCAAATCGCATTTGCCTCATTAGAGCATATTAGACCAGAAAAGGGAGTCCAGTCTTATTTTCTTTCAAAAAGAAAACCTATTGTTCTCAGCTATATCATACAACCTTGATCTTTATTCTACAATGAAGTCAATCCTAGAAAGATTACTGTACAAATATGAAGTCAATCCTCCAATCGTTCATTAGAACATATTATTGTGGAATAAAAAGATTACTGTACAAATATGCATTTGGAAAAATTATTATTATGGCAATTTTCAATATATCTAACCCCAACCATAATTTCTAAATATACAAGATAATAAGTACATCTTAGCTCAACGTGAAACACAATCTCAATCAAAATCTAGATCTGAAAATGATAATTTGGAAATAAGAGATAATTTTTATTAAATCTTACCTCAATCTGAACTAAGATCTAGTTGAATTCTAGATCTGAAACAACCCAAATTAGCAAACTAAGATGTTGGGTCTTCAAGGGAATGAACGGCTTCTGACCTAAAACAGCGACGGAAAGTGAACGAATGATTGGAGGGCGAGTTGAAGGGCGAGATGAAACTGCAAGCGAAGCGGAAGAAAAATTTAAGGGGGAAAATTTTCAGAAGTAGGGAATTTTTTCCTATATGTGAAGGAAAGAGGAACGAATTCTGTGTGAAGCATAAAATTTTGGGGGGGGGGGGGATTTTCAGGAGGAGGGAAGTATTGGCGGAAAGGAAAATAGTAAACGTGACAAGGTATGGTCGGCTGCAAGGGTTAATTAGGCTTACATTAATGAATAAAAACAAAAGGAAAAGTGGATTAAAATAGTATTGGATGATATAATCCATAAACGCTGCTAATAAATGTAACCAAATGTATATTTTCTTGTAGTGATTAGATTCAACGACAATCCTAATTTTAATTTTCTGTTATTCCTATTTGCTGTTTTATTTTCCAAGTAATTTGTTCTTTTTGCTCTAGTTATTGAATTTGGTATTGATCCGATTAGATTCAGATCCATAGTAAATTCATTAGCATTAATTCAAAACCATATCCAAGTATTGTCTAACTCACCCAAGAAATAAATAAATAATAATATTTAAAATTCCTCCCTATGTTCGACCTGCATATTTCAGGATCTGTGCGCTTGTAGTTATTAAGATAAATTCGTGCTTTTCTAGTTCTTAGAGTCGATCGGTATTGTTGAAGACACCATTCACGACAAACCAAAATCCAATTTGTTATCAAATACAAGGCTCTGAATAGAAATCATATCGACTTATATTTAATATCAAATTCTGAAACCAACGGATATCGTGTTAGGAATAACGATATCTATATCTTCTAAATTCCTCAACAATATCTGTATATTCACAGAATCCAATACCAAAGTATTTCAAAGATTATTTCCATTCAAATCCTTTCCAATATCATACGTTGGAAAATTCTGGTTATATTAAAACCATATAATTTCATTTAGATCTTTACTCAAGTTGATAAACAAATTATTCAGATAAAAATAGATTTTATCTTTACAAACTAGGAAAATTTCATCCAAAATCATTTCAAATCATTTATTATGATTTTACATAATTTATTCATATTTTTAATAATTTTATTAAGGCCCTTATAGTCGATTTCCAATATTGGCTACCGAACTGCATCCATAACGACCTTTACCAAAACTGATTTGGACATATCTTAAATTCTAACTGTTAGATTTCAAATCTCTTATCATCATTCGAAAGATCTTTTCGATATGAATTCAACGGTTCCTGTTTCAGGAGAATCCAATGGTCGGATCTTCCGTTACATCAATTCAAAGTCAAAGGTCGAAATTCACAAACGGTCGTTGCGCGACACGTTCTATTCAAGCCATTTAAATAAACATATATATAATATATTTCATCGATTTCCATTTAAAATGTATTTAATAAAACGTGTATAAATTCATTTCAAAAATGATTCCAACTTCCATTTTAATTTTAAAACAAAATTGAATATTCCATATCATTATAATATTAAAATGATAATATTTCCAAAATATCATATTTTTAGACCAAATCTTTTTGATATTCACTATAAAATGAATAAAATTGCCAGAAAATTCCGTTCGAGTGGATATCTACTTATATCGGTTTCATATTAGTTTCGGTTATGAATATTTCAATATTTTTATGTCCATCCAAAATCGGGCATTAAAACCATATTTTGATTCTTCATCGAATGTTATTTTAAAATATTCATTATTTCTAAATTGGAACCAGACTCAATCAATTACCATATAATTTTATTTATATGGATTACATACATCGCATGTATTCAAAAATAGTGATAAACAATTATTAAACATTCAATTCAGATCCAGAGTGTAATTTACAACTGTATAAGTATTAAATAATTAAATAATGCTTATGACATCCTGTCAATCAATTGGTTGACATACAATTAAATCCAAGGGAGATGTGAATTAATTATCATCCCAGATCCATGTGGGATTTTAACCATTAAGCAAGTATTATTTGTATACTTGAGCAATGTGTAAAATTATCATCTTAATACCCGTGTGGGGTTTACATCACAGTCCATGTGAACTTATTTACATATTTGGGAATGTCATCCCAAAGTAATTTATAATATAAAAGTTTTATTTATAAACATTTATAATCACAATTTAATAGTGATAACATTAAAATTGTAAACAACCATGAATCACCAAACAAATATTGTAATCACAGACAATCAATATATTCAATTATAAAAATAATTAACTGTACAAAATATTTGAGTGAGTGAGTTATCACTATTGGTTTCCACTCCGTCAGTCTTTAATTGATGATTTTAGTACTATTTAGGTTTAAATTTGTCTCAAATTCTAACTTGCTCCATTTTTGTTCTGGTCAGTCCTATGTTGTAGTGTTCCCTGCCATGATTCCAACAGCTATGAAATCATCAAATTCCAATTTCATATGTAATTTTACAAGTGTTCATAGGTTAATTACATATTAATATAATTAATAAACTAATTATTACTCAAATTACATTTTTATTCCTCCTTTACCCTTAATTAAATAAAAACCGCGTCTTCTTCTTTCAGGTTCTACTCGAACCCATACTCCAATCTAGGGCACCAAATTGCACCCTCCACTGATGACCGGAAGGCCATCACCAGTCACCTTATCTACGGCCTCGACGCTGCCCACCGCCCGCACGAACTTCAAAATTTTTGGTCCCCCTGTGCCTCTAAAACCAAACTCGAACTTGGACACTTTGAGGCGCTGCTTAGGCCATGATGGCACATGAAAACAAATCTCCACCATTGAACATCATCATCTCGTTAAGGTAAAGAATTCAATAGTTGGAAATTTTCGAAAATGTTGAGTGGATTAAGAGATATTTGGAGACCAAATTAGGAAAATATCGGCCCTTGCTGTCAATGTTGACGGCGGCTTTGATTAATGAAATTAGCGTTTTGAGTTTTTAATATTTATATATGTACTTTAATATTATTTTATTCCAATATCACTTGTTTAATCTACGAACTCAAAGGAACTTAAACTTTTGCCCCTAGCCAAATAACCCTTTTCCGGACACAATGGGATATGTCCTGTAAGCTGATTTGGTTGTTTCAATCAGTTTTTATCAAAATTAAAACATAACATTAAATATTGAAATTGAAAGTACATTTTAATTTGCCACAATTACGTATTGACTTCAAAAATTACAAAATTTAAAATCTAGCTATGTTTTAGAAGTACATTTGTAAAAAAATTAATTTTGTTGAATTTGGAGACCGTTTGAAAAATGGCTTTATAACTAGCTTATTTTATAACTGAAATTCAACGGTGTTTAAATTTACCATGCTTATATACTAATTCCAAATGACTTTAAATTTTAATCCTGACAATAATTTGACGTTCTGAATCCAACAAAATTATTTTCGTTGAAAACGGAGGTCGTTTGCCAAATGGCTATTTTTAAGGGCTTATTTAATATTAAAATATTAATAAATTCCATAGAAACTATTCTAAATTTTAATCTGGACATTACTAACAATTAATAAAATGAAATCTCAAATTTTCACATTCGTTAGAAAGATATAATTAAATAGATTCTAAGTTTCTTGTTTGGTCAATTCTAACTTATAACGAATTCTGTATATTAATTTAAAATTCAAAACCAATTTTCAAACTACCGCGCTATTACAAGTTCATTTTAATTAAATTTTAAATTTATACATTCTAAATTCAATTTAAATAAATTTTAAATCGTTAATTCTCAAAATAAATCGTATAAAATCTTTAATTTTCTTATAATCAATTAAAAATAAATTTTAAATTGGTTCCAAACATACGGCCTGTAACAGTACAGCTTTATTAGGCCTACCATAGAGGGCCATCATGGAGTATCCTCACATCCCACACTTCCTTCTAGTCCCATCGAATAATAAGATGGACATGCTCCTCTCGTGTCTCCACACATCCGTGATGATCCATTCCGTTGAGCTCTTCACCTCAAATATGTACAGACTGGTCCAAGTGCATCTCATCATTACGTTATTAGACTCTATGTCAAATCGTCAACTATGCGCTAGTTTACTTACCACATTTTTAGTTAACTTAAACATTCACTTATTTATTCTGCATTCAAGTTATTTATTTATTAGCTTTAGTTAGCTACTTATTTTTCCTAGTCAGCTCTCGCTATTGGAATGGGCCACTGCTTATTCTGATATTCATTAAACTTAATTCCTCAATTATAAGTTAATTAATAATAAGTCAACTTTACACTCTCCTATTTAAGTATAACCACATGTTATAATTTTTCCACAACTATATTCATGGATTTTGCTTGTTAAACTTATTTCCCATAGACTAGGTTCATCTATAACAAGCCCTTTACTTTCCATTTCATATTCTAATTATAACTTGTATGTTATAATCCTACTTGTCCCTATGACTAGTTTAACTAATATATTACATTCTTTTCTTGTATAATTTAATATAATAGGTTAATCCCCGTTCATTACATACTTCATAGATTTCTTATTCCTTTTTCTCTACATAATACTTTTCACTAATGTTACCCCTTTTTATTTCCATTTTTACATTTTTATTCTTTAGGAAATTAGACGTATTCCTAATTGATTGATTATTAAAATTGAACGAAATCTATTTCCATAGCTTATGGTAATTACCGTAATGGAAACCAACAATTGCAAGACATTTCTTTCAATTATTTTTTAGGCTATTGAACAATGCGCAATACAGAAAAATCCATTATTTGCACTAATACACATCTTTATTTATTTTTAAACTTACAATTATGGTTTCCACTCCTTTTAAAAACCAAATTATGGAAACATATCCATTTTTTCCTAACCAATCAATCTAGGCTACTATTTATTTCCTAATTTGTTTGATATACATTCATTCCTGACTCTATCTTATTTCCCCCTCTTGTTTTGCATAACTACAATAAATTGGACACGTTTGAGTTTATACCCATTTTTTTTCAAACCCTACAATTTCTGTATTATTTCCATTTTGAATCTGAAAAGTGATTTCTTATAAATAACATGAAATTTTCAAACTTATCCCTTTTGCTACAAATTTACTGTATCTAACCTTGTTTGCTCCGTATCAATTGTTGTCACATTAATTTAGTAAGCATTACTAAGTCTGCCTACTTTTAAATTTCCCTTTGTAATAACCCGGAAATCCGGGCCAATTTAAAATTTTTATTTTGGCAATTTTAGCGAATTTTGA
Source organism: Allium sativum (assembly GCA_030737875.1). Classification (NCBI taxonomy): domain Eukaryota; kingdom Viridiplantae; phylum Streptophyta; class Magnoliopsida; order Asparagales; family Amaryllidaceae; genus Allium; species Allium sativum. The sequence goes on from CM060912.1 coordinate 161,371,045, forward strand.
TTATTTAAAATGAATTATTTTAAATAAAAACAACAATAAATTTATTTTGAATAGAATTAGAACATATACATTTATTTGAATCGTCGTTAGAATATAAATATTTATTTTTATTTATAAAAGGAATTGAAAATGGCGCGGTAGTTTGAAAATTCGATTTCAAAGTTCAAATGAATGTACAGGATTCGAAATAGACCTGATTTTGGCGAGACCAAAAATATTAGAATCTAATTGAGAATATCTTTCCAACGAATCCAAAAAATTGAAATTTCATAGCGGGATTCAAAAGATATGCCCAATTGAAAATTCAGAATAGTCGCTATGAAATTCTGGCCCTTTAAAATGGAAATTTTGCAAACGACCTCGGTTTTCGACGAAACTACTTTTGTTGGATCCGTGATGTCAAGTTATTACTAGGTTTTAAAATGCATAATTTTCTGAATCAATATGTGAGCATGACAAAGGAAAACGCGTTTGACCAGTTTTAGTTGATTTTAATCGACTGGAAAATGGTCATTTTTCAAATGGTCTCAGAATTTGATGAAATTAGTTTTGTTAGGACCGTATCGTCAATACGAAGCTAGAAATAATTTTTCAGTCATTTTTAGAGTTCGTATGTGGCCCCGATAAATTAAAATATACGTTTAAAATAGAATATATAGATTTAAATTTTGATTTTAACGAAAACTGATCGAAATTATCGAATCAGCTTACGAAACATATCCCATGGTGTTCGGAATGGGGATAATTAGCTAGAGGCGATAGTCGGAGGGTTCGATTCGGTGTTCGAAATAAAAAGTTACTTTTTGAATTTTAAAATAAAAATAATATAAAACTTTTATAAAACCCCCTCCCCTTATATTTTCTTCAGATTAAAAAAAACCCTTAAACATGGACATCGCGATGGTCCTTCCCCCCTCCCCGCCGATCTCGAGACGCCGTCATTGCCCAACCCTCCTCCGCCGCTCGAGCAAGCACCCCCCCCTCCCGGCCTCCTCTTCCCTCCTTCCTCCTCTCTCCCTCCACTCTCTCTCCGTAAACCTCGCGTCAAATACCCACCGCACCCATTAAACCCCTCCGTAGCCTAATGCTCCACCTCGTCCGACCATCGCCCTCAGCACCAACCCCAATTCCAGCGTGCAAGCCCCTTCCAACGTGAATTAATAATGTAAAATTTTATTTTATTTATTTTTCTATTTTCTGATTATGTAATTAGTAGTGTAGATCTGGAATGATAAGCTGATTTTTTTTTATGAAGATCTGAAATAAAAGGATTTGATTTTTTTACATTAGAAAAAGATTTGATTTTTACACTAGAAAAGTTAAGATTTTTAACATATAAAAGTTAAGATTTTTATCATAGAGAAAAATTTGATTTCTTATTAATTTTCTATGAAAGCTAAATAACAGGGAGGATCTTTTATTATATAAAGTTTAATTTTTATTTAAAGAAAAGTTTCGATTTTTATTTTAAAGAAAGAAAGATTATACTTTTATGTAAAGAGTATAGAAATAAAAATATGATTTTTATATTATAGAAAGAATAAAAATATGATCTTTATTATATGAACACCGTTATAAAAATAGAATTGTTATCGATATAGTAGCGGTGTAAAAATAGAATTTTTATCTATATAGTAACGTTTTAAAAATGGGATTTTTATATACTAGAGAATATAAAAATGTGATTTTTATATATGTAGTGGCTACGGACAACGAAAGTGACGAAGGGCGAGCACAACGAAATTTTCTACATATGAAGAGTCATGGCGTTGGTTTAGCCCTTGGTGAGAACTCCTCGCTTTTAATTTATTTCTAGTTTGAAATACATACTAGGATGTAGACGGTGCTTAGTAGCACCCGACACCCGTCATCCACAGAACATGGATGACTTGTTTGTTTGGTTGCTGTGTTGTGAAATTTGATTGTGTGATGTGGAATGAAATAAAATATTTTATAGTGGAAAATATTTTATAGTTAAAAATATGATTTTTAACATGTATATAAAATAAATAGTAGTAAATATACACTGATTTGACTGATATTGATTGGGACGATAAATTTTACACATCGCCCAATTGCACAAATAAAAATCGGTGTTTGTTGATTTGAAACGCCACACGGGTATTGGATGATATTTGACGTACACTAATCCCGATTGTTTAGTTGTATATCAATCGATGGGTTGACAGACTGTGCAAGCATTAATTATTTTATATTTAATGCTTATGCAGTTGTGTGGTGCACTTTGGATGATGGTTGGTTATTTATCATTGCTATTATATACATGTGTTGTAGGAAATCCATATAATTAACATTATATGGTAATTGATTAGGCCTCATTCCAATTTAGAAAATAAATTCATGTATTGAATTGAAAATAAATTCATTTGTTGAATAGAAGAAAAATTCATGTGTTGAATATAAAAAATATTCATGAGTTGAATAGAATAAACATTCATATGTTGAATAAAAGCCGTGTTGATTAGATTTACGCTATTTTGACGTGAACGATATTTGTATCGATTTTATTCATTTCTATAATGAATATAGAAGAGGAAGTGATTTCAAAATATAACGATGTGAAAATATTATCATTTATATATCGATGATATGGAATATTCAATTTTGAATCGAAATTGAATATGAAGTTGAAATCGTTTTGAAAGCGAATTTAAAACGATATATGAAATACGTTTTAAAAGGAATCGACGAAAATTTCGACCATTGACTTTGAATGAACATTGCGGTAGATCCGACCGTCAGATTCTCTAAAACGGAACCGTTGGATTTGCAACGAAAAGAGTTTTCTAACGAATATTAGAGATTTGAAATCTAATGGTTGGATTTGGAATTATGTCCAAATCAAATTTGGAAAAGGTCGCTGTAAGTGCAGTTCGATGGCCGTTGATGGAAATCGGCTGTACGGGCCTTGATAAAATTATTAAAAATAGTAATAATTTATGTAAAATCATAAGAAATGATTTGTGAAGAATTGGGATGAAAAATTCCATATGTGAAAAGATAAAAATAGATTTTTATTGAAATGAACTAGTTTTGAACTAGAATTATAATACTATTTATTTTTAAAATAAATAAAGTGGATTTTAAAGGGTTTTGAAAATAACCGGAATTTCCAATAATTGAAGTGGAAATGGATTTGAATCGAAATTGTCTTTGGAATATTTCGATGTTGGATTTCGTGATTATACAGATATTGTTATGGGAATTTGAAAGATATATTTATATCGTTATTTCCAATACGATATTTGTTGGTCGTAGAATTTGATATTGAATATAAGCCGATATATTTTCTATTCAGAGCCTTGTATTTAATATCAAATGGGATTTGGGTTTGTCGTGAAAGGTGTCTTCATTAACACTGTTCTTAAACCCAGTTGAGAAAAAGATTAAATCTTTTTATTTAGATTTAATAAAGTGTACCAATTAAATGGAATTTAATTGGAATTGAATTTGAATTTGAATTGATTTTTGGGTTTATTGTGAAGGTGTTTTAAATAAAACCTGTTCTTTAACCCGATAATTAACGGGATGTATTTTGGGTTTATAGTGAACCGTGTTTTAAATGACATTGGTTATTTAACACAGTTAAAGACAGGATATTTATTTTTGGGAAGATTAAAACCAAGTGGAGTTTTAATGAATCTTTAATTAGATTGAAATAATCGAGAATGGAGTATCACCAGTTTTGCTCTAGGCGATAGTTAAATCTTGAATTAGATTTGAACGTGAAAGGGTAATTGAACTTACCGATAACACCGTGGTATTAGATATGAAATATGACCAGTTTTACTTCATGGGATGAATAGGTTGGGATTAGGAAATAAAATAAATGATTACTTCGGTGTGGTTCGCTAATCCCGACTAATTTGAATTGATATTCAAAGAAGAATAAAGAATAAATTCAAAGAATTTATCTTTGATAAAATTAATATGAACCTTTCCCAAAGTATAAGAATATTTGAATAAAAGAATATTCTGAATTGGAATGAGGCGTATGTTGTGTTTGTGTGACACTTGTTTATTATATACGCGAGTCATTCATAAAGACCGGGTTTATCCCATTTTGAATAACTGATTCGACGTGGTGTCAAGGATGAAGACGGTGGTCGAAGACCGGAGGTCTTCACATCGTTTGGGTGATTACTGATGATCTTGATTGGGTTGTACACCCAAGAGGAGGTAATCAGTTGGTGATCGTCCGGACATACATGGAGTTCGATGGATATGCGAGGTATAAGGTGCATCCGGTTTCATTCAGACCTAGAACGAACTTGTAAATGGACTGTGTGTTTGACATTTGATTTTATTCTGTTTGATTGATTTCTATCAAATATATATCTGTTTGGCGGCAGAGAATTTATTCTCTTGATTAACGCCCTTATCTGAGACGTACAAGCTCAAGGGTTATATATTGATGGATATCAATTGCATGGAGTGAATTGCCTGTGTGTCATGCCTAAGTGGCAAATGATTAAGGCTTTTGTTGAAAAGCAGGGTCTTGTGGTTGATGATCAAAGCACGACCTGTGTGGCATAGCTTTGTGTAGCGTTGATTCGGGAGCCTCACACCCCGGTTGTGAACCAAAAACGGGAGAGGTCCTCAGGTAGGGCATGCGTTTCCTTCTACCTAGGGTGGTGTCAGTGACCTACCAGCCCTGACATTTATATTATTTTCACCTGTGTGGTTGTTGCTGTTGTGAGGCGCCTCGGATATATCGGTGACTATGTGGAGCCGACGGAGTCATTTGGCTCATTTACGCCCCAAAGGGTGGGGAAACGCAGTGTTCAGGCATTTTAATCCACATCGGTGGACCGGCCCTGACGATCCAAGGGCTTAACTGAGTACTTGACTTGAGGCTCGGGCTAGAGAGTCTCGAATCAGTAAGGACTATCTTTTGCCTCGGTTCACAGATGGAAATCAAACTTCCAATACGTGACTTTGCGGTTTTATTTGTAGGGCCTAGTATGGCGACATAATGGTATGGGCACTTATGATGTCTATGATTGATACTTATGATTGAAATTGTTTTATACACTATGCAATTATAATAGTATCAAATGATTTGTTTTATCGTACCAAGCATTCTTCGCTATTTTAAGGTAAAAACCTTGTCCTCCAGCTTGCGTTGCATTGTGTGATGGGACCTAGATCGTATAATAGCTTCATTTTTCTTTATTTAGCATTGCGCTGTTGTTTTATGCATTGGTATTCTTGGGAGGAAACCCGTTCCGTGTTATACGGCGTGGTCCCTTGATTTACCTAACTTTAAAATAAAGATTAATAACTGTTTTAGTTCTCACACCAGTCACATGACTGACTTGGAGTTTATTGTTTTAACCTAAACTCAGGGTGCCCTTATTTTGACATGGGCGGCTAGTAGTTTTGGTTTTGCAGATTTATATTCACAGGATCTTGGTTTACAGCTGGAACGATACTCGGAAAGCTCTGTATCCGTGTATTACTTTCAGTTGCGTTTTATATTGTTTTTCCGCTGCTATGTAATTTGTTGTAATCTCTGATATTTATCAAATGTATTTTATTCATTCATACTCTGTATATTCTTGTATTCTGATGTAATTGTTGTAATAAACAATGAAATGTTCTTCTGTCTGCGTTCTTTTGTGTGTTGTTCTCGAAGTATCCGGGCTTTCCTTACCGGGGAAGTTATGGGTTCTTACAGTGGTATCAGAGCTTTGGTTTATAGAGCTCGGAGAACAAGACACGTTAGAACCAAACGAAAGAATTCATCAGAATTGGATTAGTAATATCTAATGAGAATGACTCGTTAGAGATGGGATCAGTAGTATCCTAGAACGGGTGTGAAGAGTAATTTTTTTTAAAAAATGAAAACAACTTTTGTTTTGAAAATTTAAATCAATTATTCGTATTTGATTATTTATTTGTATCGATAAGGACAGTCCAGTATATAAAGATTTTGCGTATACGTCTGATCCACGTGTATTCGAAATTTTAATATACTGGATATATATAGAATCACACTGTAGTCGCTCGGGAATGATTCTGATGATGGGTACCCATCATCAGTGTTGTGTTCGAGTTTTGAAGGTGGGATTTCTATATATTTCCAATTGACTGGTGCGAGAACCAAAATATAGTTAGAATATATTGTTGTGATTTGGCATCAAAAATGTGATTTTTGACTATATATCAAAATTATGAATTTGAAAAGTTAATCAACTAATTGATTGTTGATTGTGTTGTTTGATTATTGTTTGATTAATTAAATGTTGAATCATTTAGCCAAATCGATCAAATAGTGAGTTGTATTGAAAATTTGTCGCATTTGCATAGCATACATGTACTTACATTGAACAAGTCATAGCAAGGAGGCTAGAGCAGAAGAATAAAATTGTTTGCCCGATAAATAGGTACATGTTTACTAATTTCTTGGGTTTTGGATGATTTTATGAGTCGATTGGCTGTTTCTTTTTCTTTTTGGATTGATGAGGGCCATGGGAGCCTATTTGAAATATCCCGAAGTCTCCGGTGTAGGGGAGGTTATGGCGAAATTTTTCAAAAATTTTGGGTGTTAGCCAAATTTTTTAAAAATTTGAAAAGTTCTTAGAAACTGAAAAGTTGAAGAATTTAAGCCATAATGGAAATAGCGAAAGTTGAGTTGGTTTGAGAAACAACTTTCAGCTTCGTTCGTTTTCGAGGACGAAAAGTTTTAAGTGGGGGAGATTGTAATAACCCGGAAAACCGAGCCAATTTCAAATTTTTATTTTGGCAATTTTAGCGAATTTTGATTATTTAAAATGAATTATTTTAAATAAAAATGACGAGAAATTTATTTTGAATAGAATTAGAACATATATATTTATTTGAATCGTCTTTAGAATATAAATACTTATTTTTATTTATAAAAGGAATTGAAAATGGCGCGGTAGTTTGAAAATTCGATTTCAAAGTTCAAATGAATGTACAAGATTCAAAATAAACCGAATTTTGGCGAGACCAAAAATATTAGAATCTAACTGAGAATATCTACCCAAAGAATCCAAAAAATTGAAATTTCATCACGGGAATCAAAAGATATGCCCAGTTGAAAATTCAGAACAGTCGCTATGGAATTTCGGCCCTTAAAAATGGAAATTTCGCAAACGGCCTCGATTTTCGACGAAACCACTTTTGTTGGATCCGTGATGTCAATTTATTACTAGGTTTCAAAATTCATAATTTTCTGAATCATTATGTGAGCGTTGCAAAGGAAAATGCATTTAACCAGTTTCAGTTGATTTTAATCGACTGGAATATGGTCAATTTTAAAACGGTCTCAGAATTTGATGAAATTAGTTTTGTTAAGAGCGTATCGTCAATACGAAGCTAGAAATAATTTTTCTGTAATTTTTAGAGTTCGTATGTGGCCCCGGTAAATTAAAATATACGTTTAAAATAGAATATATAGATTTAAATTTTGATTTTGACAAAAACTGATCGAAATGATCGAATCAGCTTACGAAACATATCCCATGGTGTTCAGAATGGGGATAATTAGCTAGCGGCGACAGTCGGTGGGTTCGATTTCGTGTTCGAAATCAAAAGTTACTTTTTGAATTTTAAAATAAAAATAATATAAAACTTTTATAAAAAAACCCTCCCCTTGTATTTTCTTCAGATTAAAAAAAACCCTTAAACATGGAGATCGCGATGGTCCTTCCCCCCTCGCTGATCTCGAGACGCCGTTGTTGCCCAACCCTCCTCCGCCGCTCGAGCAAGCCCCCCTGGCCTCCTCTTCCCTCCTTCCTCCTCTCTCGCTCCACTCTCTCTCCTTAAACCTCGCGTCAAAACCCCGCCGCACCCATTAAACCCCACCACACCCATTAAACCCCGCCGCAGCCTAATGCTCCACCTCCTCCGACCATTGCCTGGCCGACGCCCTCAGCACCAACCCCAATTCCAGCATGAATTAATAGTGTAAGTTTTTATTTTATTTATTTTTCTATTTTCTGATTATGTAATTAGTAGTGTAGATCTTGAATGTTAAGCTGATTTTTTTTAAGAAGATATGAAATAAAAGGATTTGATTTTTTAATTAGAAAAAGATTTGATTTTTACACTAGAAAAGTTAAGATTTTTAGCATATAAAAGTTAAGATTTTTATCATAGAGAAAAATTAGATTTCTTATTCATTTTCTATGAAAGCAAAATAACAGGGAGGATCTTTTAGTATATAAAGTTTAATTTTTATTTAAATAAAAGTTTCGATTTTTATTTTAAAGAAAGAAAGATTATACTTTTATGTAAATAGAATAGAAATAAAAATGTGATTTTTATATTATAGAAAGAATAAAAATATGATCTTTATTATATGAACACCGTTATAAAAATAGAATTGTTATCTTTATAGTAGCATTGTAAAAATAGAATTTTTATCTATATAATAACGTATTAAAAATGGGATTTTTATATACTAGAGAATATAAAAATGTGACTTTTATATATGTAGTGGCTACGGACAACGAAAGTGACGAAGGGCCAGCACGGCGAAATTTTCTACATATGAAGAGTCGTGGTGTTGGTTTAGCCCTTGGTGAGAACTCCTCACTTTTAATTTATTTCTAGTTTGAAATATATACTAAGATGCAGACGGTGCTTAGTAGCACCCGACACCCGTCGTCCACAGACCATGGATGACTTGTTTGTTTGGTTGCTGTATTGTGAAATTTGATTGTGTGATGTGGAATGAAATAAAATATTTTATAGTGGAAAATATTTTATAGTTAAAAATACAATTTTTAACTTGTATATAAAATAAATAGTAATAAACAAATTAGACGATTTGTTTATATACACTGATTTGACTGATATTGATTGGGACGATAAATTTTACACATCGCCCAATTGCACAAATAAGAATCGGTATTTGTTGGTTTGAAACCCCACACGGGTATTAGGTTGATATTTGACGTACACTAATCTTTATTGTTTAGTTGTATGTCAATCGATGGGTTGACAGCCTGTGTAAGCGTTAATTATTTATATTTAATGCTTATGCAGTTGTGTGGTGCACTCTGGATGATGGTTGATTATTTATCATTGCTATTATATACATGTGTTGTAGGAAATCCATATAATTAACATTATATGGTAATTGATTGGGCCTCATTCCAATTTAGAAAATAAATTCATGTGTTGATTTGAAAATAAATTCATGTGTTGAATAGAAGGAAAATTCATGTGTTGAATAAAATAAATATTCATGAATTGAATAGAATAAACATTCATGTGTTGAATAAAAGCCGTGTTGATTAGATTTACGCCATTTTGACATGAACGATATTTATATCGATTTTATTCATTTTTATAATGAATATAGAAGAGGAAGTGATTTCAAAATATAACGATGTGAAAATATTATCATTTATATATCGATGATATGGAATATTCAATTTTGAATCGAAATTGAATATGAAGTTGAAATCGTTTTGAAAACGAATTTAAAACAATTTATAAAATACGGTTTAAAAGGAATCGACAAAATATATATTATATATATTATATATATAATATAATGGCCTGAATAGAAAATTTCGACCATTGACTTCAAATGGACATTGCGGGAGATCCGACCGTCGGATTCTCCTAAAACCGGAACCGTTGGGTTCGTATCGAAAAGAGCTTTCTAACGAATATTAGAGATTTTATATCTAATGGTTGGATTTGGAATTATGTCCAAATCAAATTTGGAAAAGGTCGTGTAAGTGCAGTTCGATGGCCGTTGATGGAAATTGACTGTACGGGCCTTGATAAAATTATTAAAAATAGTAATAATTTGTGTAAAATCATTAGAAATGATTTCCAAAGAATTAGGATGAAAAATTCCATATTTAAATAAAAATAGATTTTGATCGAAATGAACTAGTCTTGAACTAGAATTATAATTCTATTTATTTTTAAAATAAATAAAGTGGATTTGAAAGGGTTTTGAAAATAACCAGAATTTCCATTAATTGAAGTGGAAATGGATTTGAATCGAAATTGTCTTTGGAATATTTCGATGTTGGATTTCGTGATTATACAGATATTGTTATGAGAATTTGAAAGATATATTTATATCGTTATTTCCAATACGATATTTGTTGGTCATAGAATTTGATATTGAATATAAGCCGATATATTTTCTATTCAGAGCCTTGTATTTAATATCAAATGGGATTTGGGTTTGTCGTGAAAGGTGTCTTCATTAACACTATTCTTAAACCCAGTTGAGAAAAAGATTAAATCTTTTTATTTAGATTTAATGAAGTGTACCAATTAAATGGCACTTAATTGAATTTGAATTTGAATTGATTTTTGGGTTTATTGTGAACGGTGTTTTAAATAACACTTGTTCTTTAACCCGATAATTAATGGGATGTGATTTTGGGTATATAGTGAACCATGTTTTGAATGACATTGGTTCTTTAACCCAGCTAAAGACAGGATATTGATTTTTGGGAAGATTAAAACCAAGTGGAGTTTTAATGAATCTTTAATTAGATTGAAATATTCGAGAATGGAGTATCACCAGTTTTGCTCCAGGCGATAGTTAAATCTTTAATTAGATTTGAACGTGAAAGGGTAATTGAATTTACCGATAACACCGTGCTGTTAAATATGAAATATGACCAGTTTTACTTCATGGGATGAATATGTTGGTATTGGGAAATATAATAATTGATTACTTTGGTGTGTTTTGCTAATCCCGACTAATTTGAATTGATATTCAAAGAAGATTTAAGAATAAATTCAAAGAATTTATCTTTGATAAAATTAATGGGAACCTTTCCTATAGTATAAGAATATTTGAATAAAAGAATATTTTGAATTGGAATGAGGCGTATGTTGTGTTTGTGTAACACTTGTTTATTATATACGCGAGTTATTCAGAAAGACCGGGTTTATCCCATTCTGAATAACTGATTCGACGTGGTGTCGAGGATGAAGACGGTGGTCGAAGACGGTGGTCGAAGACGGTGGTCAAAGACCGGAGGTCTTCACATCGTTTGGGTGATTACTGATGATCTTGATTGGGCTGTACACCCAAGAGGAGGGAATCAGTTGGTGATCGTCCAGACGTACTTGGAGATCGATGGATATGCGTGGTATAAGGTGCCTCCGGTTTCGTTCAGCCCTAGAACGAACTTGTAAATAGACTGTGTGTCTGACATTGGATTTTATTCTGCGGAGAATTTATTCTCTTGCTTAACGCCGCCGTTCTCTGAGACATACGAGCTCAGGGGTTATATATTGATGGATATCAATCGCATGGAGTGAATTGCCTGTGTGGCATGCCTAAGTGGCAAATGATCAAGGCTTTTGTTGAAAAGCAGGGTTTTGTGGTTGATGATCAAAGCACGGCCTGTGTGGCATAGCTTTGTGTAGCGTTGATTCGCGAGCCTTACACCCCGGTTGTGAACCAAAAACGGGAGAGGACCTCAAGGAGGGCATGCGTTTCCTTCTAGCTAGGGTGGTGTCAGTGACCTACCAGCACTGACATTTATATTATTTTCGCTTGTGTGGTTGTTGCTGTTGCGAGGCACCTCGGATATATCGGTGACTGTGTGGAGCCGATGGAGTCATTTGGCTCATTTACGCCCCAAAGGGTGGGGAAATGCAGTGTTCAGGCATTTTAATCCACATCGGTGGACCGACCCTGACGATCCAATGGCTTGACTGAGTACTTGTCCTGAGGCTCTTGCTAGAGAGTCTCGAATCGGTGAGGACTATCTTTTGCCTCGGTTCACAGATGGAAATCCAAATTCCAATATGTGGTTTTGCGGTTTTATTTGTTGAGCCTAGTATGGCGACATAGTGGTATGGGGCACTTACGCCGTCTATGATTGAAATTGTTTTATACACTATGCACTTATAATAGTATCAAATGATTTGTTTTAACGTACCAAGCATTCTTGGCTATTATAAGGTAAAAAACCTATCCTCCGGCTTGCGTTGCATTGTGTGATGGGACCTGGGTCTTATAATAGCTTCATTTTTCTTTATTTAGCATTGCGCTGTTGTTTTATGCACTACTATTCTTGGGAGGAAACCCGTTCCGTGTTATACGGCGTGGTCCCTTGATTTACCTAACTTTAAAATAAAGATTAATAACTGTTTTAGTTCTCACACCAGTCACACGACTGACCTGGAGTTTATTGTTTTAACCTAAACTCCGGGTGCCCTTATTTTGACACGGGCAGCTAGTAATTTTGGTTTTGTAGATTTATATTCACAGGATTCTGGTTTACAGCTGGAACGATACTCGGAACCCTCTGTATCCGTGTATTACTTTCAGTTGCGTTTTGTATTGTTTTTCCGCTGCTATGTAATTTAGTGTAATCTCTGATATTTATCGAATGTATTTTATTCATTCATACTCTGTATATTCCTGTATTCTGATGTAATTGTTGTAATAAACAATGAAATGTTCTTCTGTCTGCGTTCTTTTGTGTGTTGTTCTCGAAATATCCGGGCTTTCCTTACCGGGGAAGTTACGGGTTCTTACACCCTTTTATAATATTTTTTGCATAATACGTTCATTTATCCCCAAATCATCAAGTTATACCCTTTTTTATAATTCCCATCAATTTGCATGGAACCACAATTAATTTATTTTGCGGATAACCGTAATTCAATTACTTTGCGCATAACCACAATTCTATTCATTTTGCACATAACCACAATTTTATTCATTTTGCGCATAACCATAATTTTATAAAAACTGTATGTCCTGAAGTAGAAGACGGGAAAAGAAGAAGAACATATTGTAAATTACAACAAGAATCAAATGATACAATTATCGAAAAATATAATTTAAATCCACCCATCTGATATTTTTTCTCTAATATTTTGGGACTGATTTGAATATGTGTTGCATTCTGGTTTCTTTTCAATTCGAATTTATATATCTGTCTAGACAAAGGATTTGAGCATCTATAGCTTAAACATACAATCTTTATCTCCGAATCCTGAATCAAAAATCTTAAAACTAATATATATTTTTGAAGAATTTGGTGACGAAAGGAAATAGCAAACCTCTGGCACCTCTCAGAAAATATGAGTTGGAGGCTGGTCTCTGCTGGTTTATTTATAGGTGCTCAGAAGAACCAGTTTATAGATTTAAAATGAAGAAACCTTAATCTTATATTTCTTATCCGTTTTCTATTTATTCTTTCTGTTTTTAATGCGCGTTCAAATTTTAAATGTGTAATCAATGTGCGCACTAATAATTCTTTTATTTTCTAATTCTTGCATGTTTATTCCTATAAAGTCTATTCACTATATTCTTAACATCTTTTTTTATTTCCTTTTTTATTTAATTTTCTGCTATTTTTAACGCGATTTTTTTTAAATTTCAAACGTGTACCATCAATTTGCGCATATCAAATTTAAAATAGAACATTGTTTAATTAGCGTCATTCTAACTTACTTTTATTTCTTAGTTTTATAGCATTAGGACACACGTTATTTCTGTAACTTATATCTACACATTTTCATTTTATATTTGTCTGCATGTGTGTCAATCTTCAAATTTTTGACGTTATTCCCATTAATTCTCTTTTATTATCTTTCATTTTTAAATATGTTCAAATTTCGAATTTTAAATCCATGCGTATATATTCATGTACAACCCCATTTATTTTAAAATTCAAAAACCGTTATCTCGAAATTTATTTCTTACTTGTTTTGATTAATTACGTGTTACTTTTGAATTTCATGTCTATATATATACACATCTATACACATACAAACATATATATATATATACATATATATATATATATATATATATAGACACATGCATTCATATATATATATATATATATATATATATATAATTTTTCCTAATGTGTACATACACATACACTTTTCTCTTAGAACATGCATTTTTTTGGTTGGCCTTCTTAAAATTTAAAAACATGACGTTCATGGTATTTAAACTCACACTCTACAACTTGTGAGGCAAGTGCTCAACCACTAAACAACACTGCTTTTTGTTCATAATATTAGAACATTGGAAACTCTTAGTTTTATGTTTGTTTCTTTTATTCCTTCTTTTTCGTGGTTGTTCTAAAACTTCATTTAATGATATCTTCTATGTTTCAAGTCTGTTTTCTGCAAAACATAGGTTTATATTAATCAAAAAATCACCATGAACGCAATGATGCCATTTCTTGAAAAAAATTAAGAAAACGTTACAAATTTTATTTTATTATTTAATAAAAAAAGGAGTGTTACATTATCCCACCCTTAGGAAATTTCGTCCGAGAAAATCGATAAAAGTAGAATTATATAATTTCTCGCATAAATTACAACCATCATATGTACATCCAATTTTTACAACCGTATGTGTACTTGTGTAAAGTGTAGCACAACATAAAATACATGAATGCCTAAGTGGTACGTCCTATATGAATGCAAATTCTCTTGAAAACCATTCGAGAACATGATGCACACATCCTAAATATACTGGTAATGTTAGACCCAAAAGTGGTTCTAACACCCAAATTGATTAAAAGCAAGATAAATGAGATAAAAATAAAGATGAACACGCAGGATTTATAGTGGTTCGGCGAAGAAATGCCTACGTCCACTTATCTTTCACTATATTCAATAATTCAGTTGCAAGTACAATGTAAGATTCACTCAATTCCACTCACAACTCACTTATGTTCACTCAATTAACTAAAACAAAAAATGAAAGATGATTTGGATTCTCCGGGAGTAATGGAGTTCGGATTATGGAGGTGGTTCAATTCTCAAAGTGCTGAAAAAAGATCCTTCTCTTTGTCTCCAGACGGGGTATTTATAGGTGTGAATTTGCTTGAAACTTGATCCGGGTCGGGGCCACATGTCGTCCATCCCACTATCTTCGGGTTCGGATGAACTATTATGTTGACAGCGCATCAAAGGAACGAACGTTATGGGTAGGAACTGGTCATAGCCGGTCCGGATATCCAGGCGATTTTGCAGGAGAGTAACATGGAGCATGGGTTCGGGTCGGAGACGCGCAGATAAGGGGTTCGGATCGGGATACCCGATCCGAACCGGATTGGCTTAGATGCGATGCTCTCTTCTTCTCTAATCTGCTCCGCTCCGATCCATTTTCGTGGCAAACAGGTGGCTTTCCGATCCAATCGAGATTTAGTTG
Source organism: Allium sativum (assembly GCA_030737875.1). Lineage (NCBI taxonomy): Eukaryota > Viridiplantae > Streptophyta > Magnoliopsida > Asparagales > Amaryllidaceae > Allium > Allium sativum. Next base: position 161,386,217 of record CM060912.1, read on the forward strand.
CCCTCCGATCCGATTAGATATGCCTTACCAATTTACTCAGTAGGAGTTCACCGATCCGAACAGAGGACTCTATCCGACCCGAACCGATAGGTTGCTCTGAGCCGACCCGAATAGCTGCTGCTATCTAATCTAGATTGTAGTGTCTTCTCCAATCCGAACCGAAGTCTTCTAATTAGAAATGCTCTTCAATGTCTGGTTTCTTGATTTTGTGTTGCCTAGTTCACAAAGTAGGCTAACATTTTGCCCCCTCAAAGGATGCTTCTGTTGTATACGAAGCGTGCTTTGATGTCGTTTGAAATGCTAGTCCTTGAATCAGAACAGTCAGAAAGTCACTTCTGTTCGTTTGTGAAGATGCGTTGCTTCATGAAGACATGTCTCTTATTGCTTATATATATGTCGTGAAATACTTGATTCACTTTCTTCATTTTTGAGTCAAGTTCAGAAGTTCTTCTCGACATATAGTATTCTTCTTAGGTATGTTCTTTCCTAGTTTTTTTTTATCCAATTCGAATGCTAGAGGAATGCACAGATTTCTACCCGGTTCGGTGTCCGACTCGAGCACCTATTCTTCCTGTCTCGCTTTGCACTGGGTTGATGGGCCGGAAGATGTGGGCTGGCTTGGACTTGGTCCGAACGGAGTAAAATACGGGGAATACAAAGAGCCATCTCACGTCTTATATAAACTCAACCACCCAAACTCTTCTACCTTTTTTACTCCCACAATTCTTATTCTCCCAGCTTTATACCGAAACCCTATTTCTTAAAAAATCCAAAAACTCCAAAACTTCTCGTTTCATTCTTCGAATAAAACATCTAGGTATTTTAAATCTCCGATTATTTATGTAATAACTGATTTCAGCTAGAATTTGCGGTTAAATCGAGCGATTGGAGTGTGGTATTTGCTGAACTCCGACGCCTGGATCTCCTCCATCGTTTGTCATCGTCGTTGATGGCGTCTTCGCCGTCTCGAGGTAGCAACGGGGGTCATTGGGATCCAGCGTTAAACATTCAAGCATATAAACGCTTAACTTCATTTGGGTCTAGTGAAATTTGATGACGAGAAAGGGAGAATAGGAACTGGGTTCGGTTCGGGTAAGGAAGTGCTGAAGCAGCGGAGGGGAGGACAAGTTCATATGTTAGGATCGGGTCGGAACGACTAGAGGAAAAGATAGAGAAAGGAAAAGGACGTATGGATCCTTTTGTTTGCTGAACCACTCCAAATGCTTATTCCGATCCGGTTTTAAACTGCCAAATGTGAATGTCTTCTCCGAACCGAACAGTGCGCAGACCCGAGCCGATCCCAGCTATATGCACATCCGATCCGAACCCAACAATAAGCACGCCCTACCCGAACTGAATGATATGCATATTCCGACTCAAAGCACAAGACTTTATCCAACCAGGGTTAATCAATGCTTGACATAATCTTCAACTTAATGAACAGTTAGGGTAGTGCCTTATGAACGTAAACGATCATCAAGATTTATTCTGAACATCGCCGCTCCGTTAGAACTTCGTATTATGCTTTTAAGTGTTTTTCTTCTCATGTTTTGCGCACACCACACACACTTTAGCTCACACATATGCACAGGGGGGCACGGGATAATTCACTCTAATCCGTGCTATTGCTTCTTCAATAGTTCTATGACAATGAGGCCCAAACGCTCTTCCCGTCTAGCTGAGAGGAAAGAAGCCCCGGAAACTTCTAACAAAATCACTCTTGAGGATATATCTTCTTCGTCTGATCCAGAATGGGACAGTGAGGGTCCAGACTACGGGGTTGGAGATCGAGAAAGCAACGAGGCATCTTCGGAGTACGAGGTATCTCTGGGTTTTGAGGAGGAAGGAGGGATCGGTGACAACCGAGCCCCTGACGAATTTGAAACGGCCATCATATTGGAATCACCTTCGGACTCAGTTGAATCAACAATTGACAACGATCAACTTGTCCGAATTTGCCTAAAATACGGGATAATGAAAAGGGACACTCTAGTGCCTTCACGCTCTGACCGTCCCCACAACCCTCCAGAAGGATATATGACGGTCACTCGATTGATGTGCATGGTTGGTGCCATTCCTCCATTCTTTCCATTCATTGTTGATTTTTTAAGGCAAATGCGGATTGCCCCCATGCAATTGCATCCCAATTCATATGCCTATTTGCACACCTTGTACATAGCATATCGTGAAATCCTAGGCATAGAGCTCACGTTCGATGACGTTCACTTCTTCTATAATTTCAAGCATCGGACTCGAGAAACTCCATCCTTCTGCTACTTTGAATCAGTTCCAAAGAGGAAGATAATCTCTGCACCATTTAGCAGTAAAGCTGGAGATTCCAGACTAGAATGGTTCTACGTGAAGCAACAGCCTGGATGCGCCAGGAGATGGACAAAATCAAGTAAAGCGTTGATTTTCTGAACCCGGACTCTATACACTTGAATCATCACCCTGACCTGTTTTCCTTTTTGTTTGCAGTCGACAATCCCAAACAGATAACAGATCAGGTGTTCTTCGATCGGATGCACCGACTTCTTAATGGCGATCAAAAATTCTTGATTATTGACGAGGTCCTTAAAGATGAATACCTTCACTTTCATGGGCTGCTATCCGTTTTTCGTAGCATCGGCCATGGGACGGTCCCTTACGCATACATTCCTCCAGTGGAGATTGTTCCAGAGACAGGAGAAGGCTCGGGAATTCCTACAGCGCCTCTTCAAACTTCACCTTCTCCATCTTCCACACAAGATGATGAATTGGCTAATCTGGCCGAAAAGCATCGTGAAGGGTATATTGCCCCCGAGGAAACTACTTCTCTAGACAAGTCAAAATCCTCCCAAGAGTCGCCACTTCATGCTTCCGAAGGGGATGTTCCTAGTACCGATGAGCACATATTTCAGGGTTTGGGGGATCTCCCCTTACCTGAGACTATATATACTTCAGAGGATTTCAGGAAGGATCCTTTAGTCTTCACCTCTTCTGAAGAAACCACTCCCGCTAAGGCCAAAGAGCCTGCCCGCACTAGTCTAGCTTCAGACTCGGGTTGGTTGGGGGGAAACACACCACTTAGGATACACTTTACACCACAGCATTAGCATTCATTGCACTTCTTTCTCCATGAATCCACTAATTCTAAACTTCGTTTATTTTATCGTGCAGGTACAATGTCTCGATCCTACTACGATATAAGAAAACTTCGTCGCAGCATGTCCAATCCTCCTCAGGATGTCGAGTATGATCGCCGGGATGATCGTGGTAGGGAGGAGAGAAGACCTTATGATCCCTATCGTTCTCAACCCTCACGCTCCCGCTCACCAGTTCGATCGGAACAAGAGAAATATAAAGGTTACCAAAGCCGTAGGGAGGAGGACAGACCACAATCCAAAGACTCCTCCTCTTCCTATGAGAAACGCTGTAGAGAGAAAAGTCCTCCAAAGGAAACCGGGTCTCGAAGTAAGCAAAAGGTCCCTGCTACTAAACGACCTAGGACAGACAAAGAGACTACAGAATCCTCTTCAGGAAGGGACACCGAATTGACAATCCTCGCTCCTCCCCCACCAGATGCGGGAACTGCAATAAAGCGGGCATATTTGAAAGAGCAATTTCCCGAACACTACTTCGAAACTCTGACTTTTTTACCTGCCCTTGAACCTATTTCGTCTAATTGGGCAGATGAGGCCAAAGCAAAGATTGATGCGGTGCAAAAACAATATACTGAGATGTTCAAATATTCGCGCAATCTTTCTAAAATCATCCGCACTCTAATCACAAATACTGATTCAATGCAAAAGACCGCGGAGGAGGATACTAAGGCCTTAAAAGCTCTAGGAAAAGATTTGGAAGGCACTCAAGCTCAGCTAGCGGTCGCTCAAAGGGACGCTTCTAATTTCAAACAACAATTCGAGGACATGCAAAAACGTTATCACGATTTGCTTGAATCTCATACTCAGGAGCGTTCTGAATTAAAAAAGCAAGCTGACGAGGCCAAGACAGAGGCTGCTAAGACACGCATTGCTTATGCTGAGCTTGAGCGGAAAAACGCCGAGTTAGTAAAGAGGAGTGCTGAATTAGAAAAGAAGAACGCTGACTTGGCTTCAAAGTTGTTGGAGGCAGAGAACAGGGCTGCTCTGGCCGAGGGCAATGTGGAGTGTGCTATTAAATCTGCGGAGGATGCCCGCAAGCAACTATCAGAGGCGGAGGCTGATATTCAGGGCTTCGGCGAGCTAATGATTGAATTCTTCGCACACATTATTCGTCGTCGAAACATTTCTTGGATCGAGGACTATCCATCCACTCTGGTTCAAGTATGGAATCAAATCGTTGAGTGGGAAAAAGAAGAACTTAAGGTCGATTCTCTTGATGAAGATAAACTGATGGAGAAATACTTGAGAGATGATGAACCGGAGCGTCTAGCTGAAGGGCGCCGCCTCATTGCTGAGGCCATGGAAGAAGAGAGACGGAAATCTAAACAAAAAACCATTCTCAAAGCTGGTTCCTCTTCTTCTGCCCCTGCAACCTCCGAAGTAGAAGGGTATGATCCTGAAAATCCGGGAATTCCTCGAACAACCCTGCTATCCCCTATTCCTGAACTAACCCCAGAGGTAGTGGTCACCCCCGCTGATAAGTCTTCAGAAGGTATCGCTATCTTTTCTCCTCAATTTGCCAAAGCTATTTCTACCTTTCGCCATGTGATTGAACAATCGATGAGAGACCCTTTGTTTTCGCCTGAGTTGATAACCGTTGCTTCTCATTCTGTACGTGTTGAATCATCCGAAAAGACAGATGTAGCTCAAGGAGCTGTCGCTGGGACAAAGCCCGCTGATAGGGCCAAAGAAGGGGAAGACAAGGCTGCTTCTGTAGACTTGGGGGAAGGAAGTGAGCCAACTAAGGTCACCACTCCCCATGATGAAGAAATGATAGCAGCTTTAAAGGACGACGGAGGAGACGGGGGGCATGAAGAGGAACCGGAAGTTGCAATAACTGGGGAGTCGAAAAGCGCTGATGACGTTACCTTGGCTGCCATGAAGGCTGATCAAGATAAGCGCTTGCAATTAAAGGCCGAAGAACTAGACCTTGAGGTCCTCAAGCCCCTCGCAGTTGTGGATGCGGGATCAAGGTTAGTTGTTAAGCTCTCAACTAGATCTATTACAAAAGAACTTGCTAAAAAATCTTCTCTTGATTCCAGTGCCCCGCCCTCCGGGAAGAAGTCTACTGGCTCCAGTACCGCATCTTCAGGGAAAAAGAAATCGAAGCGAATCTTGACCGAAGCCGAGAAAGAAGCAAAGGATGCGGAGAAAGCCGCCAAGAAATCCAAGGCTCATTCCAAATCTAAATAGTGGATTGTCCTGTATCTTTTTAGTATTTTTGTGAACCAATAATTGCTGCTACAAAAGCAGCTCCTGCACTTTCTTTTCTAGCTATTTCCGTGTACAAATTCATTCATCTGTAAATAAAAATAATTCACTTTTTGCAATGTTTGTTTGTTAGTATTTATGCATGTCTACAGTTGTGAAACGAAATTGTGGAGGGGGAAATATGTGTATGCATATGTGTCCCCAGTCAATTTCCACAAGTTATTCAATGCTTAACCAAGCAATCTGAATGCCCCCAATTTTCTGACGGGATAGCACTTCCTGTGTCGTCAGTACCTGTCGTTTTTTCTAGCATTTCTTTTATACTCTCCCTCTTTCTCTTGAGAGTTAGAGTTCGAGTTCAGTCATCTGTTTATTCCCCGGTCGTTCAACGGGGAAAGATTTCTTTCTCGGCGCTCAGTCGGAGACGCCTTTATACTCTCTTTCTCTCTGGAAAGTTAGAGTTAGGAGGAGAATTTCTTTTTCAGCGCTCAGTCGGAGACGCTTTTATACTCTCTCTCTTTCTCTGGAGAGTTAGAGTTAGGAAGAGAATTTCTTTTTCAGCGCTCAGTCAGAGACGCTTTTATACTCTCTCTCTTTCTCTGGAGAGTTAGAGTTAAGAATGTCGTTTTCTCATTCTTTTATGTCTTATTGCACAAATAATCGTTGTGCTTCTTTTTATGTCTAAACTGTTTTCAACCTTTTTAGGCTCTGAGTTATCCTGTATTTTATAATCACAACAGAATAACTGATAAATGTAAATGCATAAAAGTAAATAACACACAATATTTTTATAGTGGTTCAGCTAAGTCGTAGCCTACATCCACTTTATAGTCCTTTATTCATATCATCAGATTTTCCCAAGGCAAGGCGTGCCTTATTACAGAGTTCATAAGAAAAATAACACAAAGTACAGTGTTTTTAATCCAAATATCACATTAAGTGTTGGGCATTCCATGCTCTGGGGACTTCTTCGCCATCCACGGTCGTTAACTTGAAGGTTCCTTTTTCAAGTTTCCGTTGAATGACAAAGGATCCTTCCCATTTCGGACCAAGGTGAGGAAGGGATGGAAAGACTCTCTTTAGCACCAAATCTCCTGGTTCAAAAGTTCTGAGGCGAACCTTTTTGTCGTAATAGCGTGCCATCTGACACCGATGCCTTGCTGCACGCAAATCTGCTTCGTCCCTTTTCTCTTCGACTTCATCAAGAGACTCAAGTAAAAGCGCCCGATTTGTCATCGGGTCATAATATGTCACCCTGTGGGAAGGAACTTCTAGTTCAACCGGAATTACAGCTTCTGAGCCAAAGGAGAGAGAGAAAGGGGTATGACCGGTGGCCGTTTTAAATGTTGTTCGATATGCCCACAAAGCTAGGGGTAATTCATCAACCCACTTTGCCTTTGCACGCTCTAATCGCTTCTTGAGGATGGATTTTATTACCTTGTTTATTGCCTCTACTTGCCCATTCGATTGCGGATAGGCAACTGCAGTATATCGTTTGTCTATCTTATACTTCTGGCAAAAATTTCTGAATTTAGTGCTATCAAATTGGGTCCCGTTGTCAGTTATAATCGTCCTTGGGATCCCGAATCGGCATATAATATTTCTGACCACAAAACTAATCACCTTTCTTGCTGTGATCTTAGTCAAGGGCTCAGCTTCCACCCACTTCGTAAAATAGTCCACGTCTACTATTGCATACTTAGCTCCTCCTTTAGCAATTGGTAAAACTCCAATGATATCAATTCCCCATGTGGCAAATGGCCAAGGACTCACCATCGATTTAAGCTGGGTTGACGGTGCCCTGGGGATTTTGGCGAATCTCTGGCACTTATCGCAGCGTCGTGAATAATCAGCTGCATCTTTGTTGATCGTAGGCCAGAAGTATCCGTACCGCAATATTTTCTTTGCTAAAGTTTGACCTCCTGTATGATCTCCACACTCACCTTCGTGTACTTCTCTTAGTACACGCTTGATGTCGTCGTGTGCTATACATCGTAACAGGGGCATAGAAAATCCTTGTCTATAGAGAGTATCATCTTGTACGACATATCTGGTAGCTTTGCGAACTACAGCTCTTTTCTCACACTTCTTTGATGGGAGTGTCCCATTCTTAAGGAAATTCTTAATTGGAGTCATCCATGACTCCTTCTCTGGTTCCGCTTCAAAAGCGAATTCAATTTCCATTGACTCAAAGCTTGGCGACTCCAACGTTTCAATTGGAATTACTTCAGTCTCTTCTGGATTGTCGGAACTAGCCAGCTTTGCCAGTCTATCCGCTTTCTGGTTTTCAACTCTGGGAATATGTGTTATGTTGTACCGCTCTAAGCTATTCAATAGCTCTTTCACTTTCTTGAGGTAGGCGATAAGTCGAGGTCCTCGAGCCACGAATTCCTCTCGCACTTGACAAACAACAATTTTAGAGTCACAAAATATGTCTATCATTTTTACTCCGAGGTCTTTAGCAAGCTTCAGCCCGGCGATCAGGGCTTCATATTCGGAGTCATTGTTAGTTGCCGAAAATTCTAATCGCAGGGCGTAATATAACGACCGTCCCTCGGGAGTAACTAAGACAATTCCAGCTCCGGACCTTCGGTCATTCTTGGCTCCATCTGTATATAATTTCCACGGATTCATTTTTAGCTCATCCTCGGAATTAACCACTCTGTCATTGATTATTTCCTCCTCTGGAATGGTGAACTCCGCAATAAAGTCTGCTAGCGCTTGCCCCCTGATTGACTTTCGTGGTTGAAAATTCAAATCAAACTGAATTAGTTCTATATTCCATTTGATCAACCTTCCCGATGCTTCGGGTCTCTGCAACACCTGCCTTAAGGGCTGGTCGGTGTATATGGTTATTGGATGGGCTTGGAAATAGTGACGAAGTTTTCGGGATGCGATCAGGAGGCTGTAAGCGAGCTTCTCAATTTTTGGGTAGTTGCGCTCTGCCGCTGCTAATTTCTTACTTACATAATACACCGGCCTTTGTACTTTGTCTTCTTCTCGAACCAGGGCTGTGCTAACAGCGTGAACCGAGACTGCCAAATAAACAAATAATTCTTCGTGATCTACGGGCTTTGATAAAATCAGCGGTTTCTCTAGCAGTTCCAACAGAATTTGAAAGGCCTCAACACAATCCGGAGTCCACTGGAAGTTTCTCTTTCCCCTTTTTATCAAATAAAAAAACGGAACACATTTATCTGTGGCTTTGGAGATGAATCTACTCAGCGCTGCTACTTTTCCTGCAAGACTTTGGACATCTTTAATTCTCCTCGGTTCTTCGATTTTTCTAATCGCTGCTATCTGGCTAGGGTTGATTTCAATTCCTCGGGAACTTACAATGAAGCCAAGGAACTTTCCCGATGCCACTCCAAATGAGCATTTCAGAGGATTCAATTTCATCCGGTACTTTCGCAAGATACCAAACATTTCCGCTAAGTCTAGCGTATGGCTGGAAGACTGCTTTGATTTGACAAGCATATCATCCACATAAACTTCCATAGTTTTTCCTATTTGATCATAAAACATTCTATTTACCAAGCGCTGATAAGTAGCTCCAGCGTTTTTTAGTCCGAATGGCATTACAACATAACAATATAACCCCAAATTCGTAATGAAGCTCGTATGCTCTTGGTCTGGTACGTGCATAGGAATTTGGTTGTATCCAGAATATGCGTCCATGAAAGAGAGAAGTTCATGACCTGCTGTCGAATCTACAAGCTGGTCAATCCTGGGAAGTGGGAAACTATCTTTCGGGCAAGCCTTATTTAAATCTGAAAAATCAATGCAAGTCCGCCACTTTCCGTTTGGCTTCTTTACTAAGACGGGATTCGATATCCAGTCGGGATATGTCGAATCTCGAATAAATCCATTCTGCTTCAACTTCTCTACTTCCTCTTTGAGAGCAGCCGACCTCTCTGGGCCCAGCATGCGTCTCTTTTGCTTCACAGGCGGATGCTTCGGATTTACATTCAATTTGTGACTTATAATGGATGGTGATATCACACACATGTCAGCATGGGTCCAGGCGAACACGTCTAAGTTTGCCTTCAAGAAGTCCGTTAGTTCTTCAGCACGACGTGGATCCAATTGAGAACCAATCTTCAAAACTTTCGTCGGATCAGCTTTATCAATGGGAATTTCCACTGTCGCTTCATTAGGAGTTGCATTCCTAGCCTCTGGTTCCTCGTCTTTTCTGGGATCCAGGTCTTCAGGCGTTCCTTTGGGCAACTCCCTCGGGGTCAATCTCTCTAATTGCTATGCCGAGTCCCCCTTTGAGGGAGACGAGGCATCCTTACTCTCAACATTAAATCCTTTCATCAACATCTTTAGTTCGGCCACATAGCAGGCCCGTCCGGAAACTTGATCCCCTCTCATTACTCCAGTTCCGGCTTCGGTTGGGAACTTAAGTAACAAGCACCAAGGGGCGATACAAACTCTAAATTCAGCAAGGGCAGGTCTCCCCGAAAATGCGTTATAAGGCGAATCTACGTCCAATACCACGAACTGAAGCATTCGCACTCTTCTACGTTCTCCTTGCCCCAGGGTCACGGGCAACTCTATGTATCCCATGGGAGCTGTTGTCGCCCCGTTGAAGCCTCTAATCCATCCTTCACAAGGTTTCAGATCTTCGGACTCAAGCTTCATCTGATCAAATGACTTCTTGAACAAAATATTAATGGAACTTCCATTGTCTACTAATACCTTATGGACCAAGGCCGGCCAAATGGTGGTAGTAATAACCAACAGATCATTGGTGGGTGATTGTATCCCAGTATTGTCTCGACTGCGAAATACCACGTTGTCGAACATGGTCTTCTGTTGTTTTATGGGGGTGACATCTTCCAAATCATCACATTCATTCACGTCTAGATGCTTGGCAGCATTCACATATTGATCCATTGATCTGAAACTTCGGATTGTCGGGTGAGGTCCGCCTACTATGGAGTTGATAACAATTCCTTTACCTTTCTGCTGCGCTGTAGGCTTGGGAGCAGGTAGAATCTGTTTTGGAGCCTGCTCACCTTGCCCCCTGTCTCTCGGGGCAACCTTGTACTCATCCAACTTCCCTTCACGCAACAGTTTCTCAATCACATCCCTCAAATGCCGACATTCATTAGTTGAATGCCCGTGAGTTCCGTGAAACAAGCAAAATTTCCCTGTCGCCATTTCTTTCTCGGTCGAATCACGAGGTGGCGGTCTTTTGTACTGCAACACATTGTACGTATCCAGGTAAATATTTTCCAGGGTGTCGTTCAATGGTGTATAATTCTCGTAGTTCTGGAACCGGGGTCTTTTGTTAGGATCACTGCCCCTATTTCTGTTTCTTCTGTTACCGTTTGGATTACGATTATTGTTGTTGTTACCCCCGCTTCCAGCATTGCTGTTTCCACCCTTGTTTCCTACATTTACTTCAACCTTGCCAGAACTTTCCCCAGACTGCTTTACGGCGATGTTACTCTGCACATTCTCCTTTGAAGCCGTCTCAGACTTTCTCTTTCGGTTTGCCCTGGCCTCCTCTCGTCTTAGATAAATATCGGCTTTTTCGTAGAATATCTCTCTTGTGGAGGGTGTTTTCCCAGAAAGGTAGTCTCCAAACTCAGATTCAGGATCGACTCCTTCCTTCAACGCCATCAGAATAGTGGGCTCATGTGGGTCACTGACCTCAGTTACAGCTTGATTAAAACGATCAAGATATGCCCTTAAAGATTCTCCTGGTGCCTGCTTGATTCTCGATAGTTCAATAACACTTTTGGACTTTCGGGCATGTAGTCGGAACTGGTTCATGAAACGCTCGCTTAGTTCCTTGTAATTCGAAATCGAACGAGGAGGAAGTCGGGTAAACCAGAACAAGGCCACATCTTCTAAGTAGATTGGGAATGCTTTGCACTTCACTTCATCAGGGGCAGCAGCAACATTCATGAGCCACGAATACCGCATCAGATGCTGTCCCGGATCAGTCCTTCCGTTGTACTTGTCCATTTGTGGCAAGTTAAAGCGTCGGGGAAATTGGAAGTCGAGGATATCGTCGGTGAAGGGAGTATGGCTTCGCTCAATGCCATAGTCTTCATTTGTATAATTCTGGCTCTCGGACATAATTTGGCGAACCATTGCCTGTACATCAGCATTAGTTAGGGGCCGCTCAGGTTCCCTGGCCCTAGTATCCGAGTTCCTTCTGGGCTCTTGCTCAGGAGATGCCCTTCTTCTTCGAGCTGCCTCTGCTCGATTCTGTTCCCTGCGTTCCCGGTCGATCTCGGGAGGAGGGGACTGGAGTCTTTGCCCCCGAGTGGGGTCATTGTTTCCTAATGCTCGTGCGATATCCTCACGAGATCCCAAAGATCCAAATGTCAGCTGCTCCACGTTCTGAGGTCGTTCGAGTGGCCTTCGTTCACGGGGCCTCTCTTCCTCAGAAGATGAAGATTGATCTACTGGTGTGTGACGAACCGGTGATGGAGTTCTCTGTCGACGGAGTTCACTAATCTCCCGACTCATGATCCTCATATTTTCCTGCATCATGAGATTAGTGCGCTCGTGAACTTTCATGGCCTCCCTCGTGCTCTCAAGCACGTCAAGCAAGCACGAGAAATCTCCTTGGGTGATGGGCGCAGATGGATTGACCTGATCACCAACCCTGGTAGCTGGAATTGGAGCATTCGTAGGGACTCGAGTAGAGGTTCCAGCTTCACCAAGCATCGGGTCGGATCGGAGGTAGGAAGTCGGATCGGTTCGGAGCTGGGGAGCCTGGTCGGATCGGTGCGTGGCAAGCAGCTCGGGTCGGTTCAGATTGGGGGAATGAACTGCTTCAGAATCTCCTACCCGGATCGGATCGGAGCTCTCCCCCTGCTGGCGGCTCGGATTTCCTGCATTGGTTCTTCCTGCTGCTGAACTCTGCCCCTGAGACCTTGTTACAACAGCATTTTGCTGGTCTTCGCCAGCTCCATTTCCTCGAAAAGGTTGAACTTCCTTGCCTTTTCCTTTGGCCATGAGTTTTTGACAATCACTTCAACAAATATAAAAAAGCGGAGAAACTTAAGGATTCACTTCTTTGAACTAAACGGTCCAAAAAGTAGAAAGAGATCCCGGAAAACAAAGAATTTAAATAAGGATTCTCAGTGAAAGCACCAAAATGTTAGACCCAAAAGTTGTTCTAACACCCAAATTGATTAAAAGCAAGATGAAATGAGATAAAAATAAAGATGAACACGCAGGATTTATAGTGGTTCGGCGAAGAAATGCCTACGTCCACTTATCTTTCACTATATTCAATAATTCAGTTGCAAGTACAATGTAAGATTCACTCAATTCCACTCACAACTCACTTATGTTCACTCAATTGACTAAAACAAAAAATGAAAGATGATTTGGATTCTCCGGGAGTAATGGAGTTCGGATTATGGAGGTGGTTCAATTCTCAAAGTGCTGAAAAAAGATCCTTCTCTTTGTCTCCAGACGGGGTATTTATAGGTGTGAATTTGCTTGAAACTTGATCCGGGTCGGGGCCACATGTCGTCCATCCCACTATCTTCGGGTTCGGATGAACTATTATATTGACAGCGCATCAAAGGAACGAACGTTATGGGTAGGAACTGGTCATAGCCGGTCCGGATATCCAGGCGATTTTGCAGGAGAGTAACATGGAGCATGGGTTCGGGTCGGAGACGCGCAGATAAGGGGTTCGGATCGGGATACCCGATCCGAACCGGATTGGCTTAGATGCGATGCTCTCTTCTTCTCTAATCTGCTCCGCTCCGATCCATTTTCGTGGCAAACAGGTGGCTTTCCGATCCAATCGAGATTTAGTTGCCCTCCGATCCGATTAGATATGCCTTACCAATTTACTCAGTAGGAGTTCACCGATCCGAACAGAGGACTCTATCCGACCCGAACCGATAGGTTGCTCTGACCCGACCCGAACAGCTGCTGCTATCTAATCTAGATTGTAGTGTCTTCTCCAATCCGAACCGAAGTCTTCTAATTAGAAATGCTCTTCAATGTCTGGTTTCTTGATTTTGTGTTGCCTAGTTCACAAAGTAGGCTAACAGGTAATTTTTATTTGGATGCAACATTTTGAAATTCAAAAATACCTTTTTATCCAATTTTCGTATGTTCTTACAGAGTAAGAGCATAATTCATCCAATTTTTGCATCTAAATCCTACCAATATCCTTTGGATTTGCAAATTTCAGAAAATTCTAATTTTTTGAATTTAATTTCTTATGTTAGAAAGAGGTAGAAATGGAGAATTACATATTTTTTGTCTACTTTTACGCAGCTTTTTCCCCATACTTGGAAATCTAAGTTGATAATCTTACAAAATTTTCTATTTTATATTCCAAACACAATTTACATAAGATTTTTTTTCTTGTTTTCCAAGCTTAACTGAAAGAATTCATTTTTGTTTATTATTCTTAGTTTTTGTAGTTGTCGTCTTTTTTCTAGTTGTTCATCTTTTACTTTCATTTTTATTTTATTCAATATGTCCTACGTTTTTGTTCTTACCTGCGATCACTACAAACACATAAGAAGAAAATATCCCAATAAACTATTCTATTTTTCTAAAATAGAATGCTACATGGGAATGCAAATCAATGCTAGAAGAAAACTTTCCTATTTCCTTAAGGGGTGCTAAAAATATTTCTATTAATTACTAATCATATCAATTATTTACTAATAAAAATCTCAACTATCTTTTTCCTATTTATTCTCTTCCCTTAAATCATGCAAGTTCAAAATTTACTTCTTTTTATTAAATAGTAACCAGTTGAAACATCTTTCAAATTTTTCTCAAACCTTTATTAATTGTCCGTGCACACTAATGGGACCCTTCTTACAAAATAACTTTTAGTTAAATAAGATTAATTTTCTATAAACCTTTATTAGAGAGGACTTTTGTGTCCTGCGTGGAGTGACAAGGAAGCTTCAAAACTTTTTTTCATTTCTTTATTGAAACATGTAGCACAAAATATGGTGCTTCACTATATTTTATACACTTTTTTCGCAACACATTTCCTTCCCACTTTAACAAGACATGCTTCTTACAAGCTTTTTGATTCATAAAAACTTATCTTATAATTTTTCTTATTCCAACAAGTTAAAGTGTGTCACAATCCGTCATTTATGAGAACTTTTATATTTTGCTTCACTCATGGTCACTTATGCATAGGGCTATCAAAATCAAACCCAGCCATTTAACCAAGTGTTAAAAGGGTTGGGTTAGACCCAACAAAATAGATAGGCTAATTGGGTAAATCCATCTAACCCATTTACAAACATCAGTTTAGATGGGTTGAGCCCTTTTAACCATCTAAACCATCTCCAAACGTTTATCTCTAGTTTCTCGTCTCCATCGTCAATAATTTAGGGTTTCGTATTCTTCCCCATTTTGTAGCATTCATAGCTACCGCCTATTTGAAGGTCTACTTGACTTTTTTCTGAGATCATTGATCGAAGGTCTGCCCTTATACCCAGTTTCAACTTTTGTGCGACGATCGAAGATCCGCTCGTAGAAAACAGTGTTCACAAAGCTGTAGCAGCAAGTGAGTTGCTTTTTCTTCTGTTCTTTGATCTAATGATGTCTATTAGCTAAATTTGTTAAAAGGAAACTAAAATCTTTTTCACAGCCGATTGTATTATCAATTGTGTTCAATGGGAGGCGGCCGGTACCTAAAAATTTTGTTTTCTTTTTTTATGTTTGCTTTGTCTATAGTCTTTGTTTAGTTCTTTGATTTGCTGTCTTTCTGTTTCACATCCTAATTCCTTAGAATATTTTTAATTTAGGATTTTTTGCATTAAATTTTCCTATTCATCATCGTGTAATGAATTTGCCGGTCAGGAGTTCCTAATGCACAACAGCAACCCTAATGATTTTCTATCTGTGCAGCTACCCTAATGAATTTTAGGTGAAAACTGATTTCCCCTTTTATTTTATTTTGAGGTGAAAAGAACTACCGTTATGTTTTTACTTTGTTTTATTACAAAGGTTATCATATATGTTTTCTTGTATTCCTCAGTGCTTCAAGGGTAACTGGTACTGACAATACAGGTATAAAATCTCTTCACCTTGTTCGTGCTCTCCGGTATTACAATAGTTGCATCTCTACCTGATTTCATTTCATATTATAGTCGCCATCTGAATAGTTAAAAATTGATTTAATGTTACTTTATCTAAATTGATTTAATGTTGCTTCTATTTGGACTTGCTACTACTTCAGCCATTTCTTGTACATTTACATTTTATGTGTGTAGATTCATATTTGTAAGAAAATATCAATTTGCCAATAACTGCTCACATACTTGTCTGGAGGACTTGTGTCAATGACGATAAACTGCCTCCTGTTTATTTAGTTTGAGCTTCTCCTTATAGCCTTGATTTGTATTGTTGCATTATTTATATACATTAATAAAATTACATTATTTGAAGTGTTGCATGTAGTGCAGAATTAAAGATTTGGGCAGTGGAAAACGAATAAACCCATTCATCTAGTCTGTCAACAATTTCAACAATGCCAAAAATAAAATAAAATCTAGTGGCACAAATTATAGAGTGATCGAAAACAGAAAAGAGAGGAAAGGACACACCAATATAACGTGGTTCGGCTTTGCCTACGTCCACAGACCCAACAACTTTTTATTTCTCAATGAAGAAATGATATATAAGAGAGGGAGAAGAATACAATAGAGAGAAGATTAATGGTGGATTGCTTGCATTCAAACAATAACAGGACGCATATACATATAGAGTGATTTCTTGGGGATAAAGAAGAGAAGTTTCTAAATTACTTGGGCATGAATGAAAAATAAATATAATATCTTCCTTGATTTGATTGGAGAATAAATGGTTGGCGCAATCATGGTCTCAATCTCTTTCCCTGAGTAAATTGATTCTTCATTAATTGATTGATTAACCTGTTATTTTTCTTCCAAAAAGAAAACCTCCACTTATATCTTTCCATATACGGGCCAATTAATTGATTGATAATCAATCAATTTCTTTCCTTCTTTACAAATATTTTAATCATCAATTTCAACACTCCACCTTGATTTAAATATGGCAACCTTTCTTCATCATCTCATTTTCAACAATCAACATAGAAGTTGTTGGGCCCGGCGCCCTATGGTTCTCAAGTAATAGGAAGCAAACTACTGAGATTTGAGCAATGCTCAAACTTGTCCTTTGGAAGTGACTTGGTCATCATATCTGAAGGATTATCCGAAGTACCCACCTTCAATAATTTCTTCTTGCTTCTTCTTCCTTAAGCATAAGAAAGAAACCTCTAGCATCAATGTGATTCGTCCGTGAACTATAAGCCTGATTCTCAACAAGATAAATCGCACTCTGATTGTCTGAAAATAGCTCCATTGTCTGCTGCGCCATTGAAAGATCATCCAAAAACTATAGTAAGTACAATCCTTTCTTTGTTGCTTCCACAATCGATATTAACTTTGCTTCGAAAGTAGAAAAAGCTACGATAGACTGCAACTTTGATCTCCACGAAATCGGGCCTATGCCAAGTGTAAAAACATAGCCCAACACTGATTTCCGTCCATCTCTTTCCCTAGTATAATCCGACTCACAATATCCTCTAAGAGTAATGTCTCCATCTACTCCACCACATATCAAGCTAACTGAAGAAGTGCCACGAAGATATCTGAGTAGCCACTTCACTGCTTGCCAATGCTCTTTACCTAGGTTAGACATATATCGACTGAGAACACTAACTGTATGGGCCAAATCTGGTATTGTGCACACCATTGCATACATGAGACTACCAACATCACTAGAATAAGGTATATTATGCATATCCCTTTTGTCTTCATCCGATGTGGGACACATATCTCTGGATAGCTTGAATTGAGAGCCTAATGGAGTAGCCACCGTTTTGCATTCTCCATACCAAATCGAGATAGGACTTTCTCTATGTGTAACACCTCGTGAATTCCATTACGTTGAGCTTCACAAATTAAAGTATAATTAATTATGAAATGGGTTACGCCATTGCGTTCGTCTTGAAATTCTGCTTGAGATAGAGTCCAAGTTTGCGTAAAACGGATATCGTATGAAGAAGATATGGACGAACAAAGTTAGGCAGAAAAACCAGAAAACGAGACAGAATGCACTGGCGCACTTGGGAAGTGCGCCATAACAAAATTGAACTAGTGCACTTGGGAAATGCGCCAATACATTTTTAGCCTGGCGCATCTGCCAAGTGCGCCCAGGTCAGAATGACCTGCTGGTCAGGTCCTGGCTGGCCTGATCAGGGTCTGGTCGAATTCTGAGGCTTGGCTGAGTCACTAGGGCTTACATGTCACTTTATGATTGGCTTCTCTTGAGATGGATGGCCTGGATTCACTCTAGCTTTCTCGACGGCTCTAATTAGATTGAAATTCTATAAATACAACTCAAGTCTAACCCTAAATTCACACAAATAATAGAATACAAAAGCAGTCATGCTGCTGGAAAGGAACTAGGAATGGCCATCAATTAGAAAGCCTAGAGACAAGCCAACACTAAAGCTTAGAGACGAATCAAATTAAGAAGAAGATAAAAGTTTAATCAAAATTAATCAACGCAACATTAGTCTACCCAAAGGAGCGCATCTCAGTTTCAGAATTCAAAATCCAGAATTCAATATTCTGCATTCGTTGTAAGTATAGTGACCTTTCAGAATGTGAATAAAAACTATGATGTGATTGGATGTAAATGAAAATAGAATTGTGTTGTTATATTGCATAAATTCTATGTATTGTAATGATTCTGTCATGACTTGTGTATTGATATTTGTGGCCTTAATTGATTGATGCAATCTTATTGGATATTTGTATATGAAAGTGATAGCAATAGCAAGTTGTGGCAAAAACTAGAAATTTGATCCCTTTTTGTACATGTTGATGGCGTGGATTATATATAACCCCTTAGTCTAAGTTAGAATTTATGTAAACATGTTATAGACCTTTTATGCCTACATGACCCAAAACCTATGATATCTTTCTTATGCTTATTTGCAATATATTAGATCTATGTTTCATAAACTATGCAAGTTCATGTTTATTTGAAAGTATAATTGGATTTATGTTTCATCAAGTATAATTAGATTTATGTTTCATAAACTATGCAAGTTCATGTTTATTTGCAAGTATAATTCGATCTATGTTAATTAGATCTATGTTTCACAAACTATGCAAGTTCATGTTGAAATAGGCTATGTGATTAAATGTTATAATTGGACCTTTCGGTGAATATACATCATGCTAGTTTTGTGTTTGACATTATGCCAAGTTCGACATGTTTAAACACAAGTTTGTATTAGCCTAAACTATGCCATTTCATATGTCACCTACTTAGTTATACCTTGATTTGAATGCAAGTTCACATGACTTATATTATATGTTAGTTGAATCGCTAAATTGCAAGTTCATGTGCCACACACCCTTATATGTTGTAAAATATTACATGTTACTGATTTCCCCTTTTTCTCACCTTTATAAAGTTGGGCTGAATTGTGTCGAGCCCAACATTTGTTATAATGTTGCGAACGTTATAAACGGGGGTAATAACGTTGGGTGTAAAACATGAAAATATATGTTGGCATGTTTGGCACATGCCAATGACAATGACATTTAAGCGGTATGAATTAATATACCCAAAAATAAAAGATATGACATTTACATACATAATTAAGAAGTAATAAAATATGTAAATTTAGAAAACACGATATGCTTAACCCGAGGTTGGATTGAGTTGTGATGTAAACCTACCCGGACCCGCCCGGCTGTCCAGTAGTCACAACAATACCTATCCAATGTGGGTGGTTAAGCATTGAGCCCAATAAGGACCCGAGGTTAGACTAAGCTACGGTGTAAACCTGCCCGGAACCGACCGGCACATCCAGTAACCGTAGCAATACCTGTCTAATGTGAGTGGTCTGGTGCTCCTAAGAGGCTAAGGACAGATGGTAGGGTTAAGTCAACTATAACACTTAACCAAATTCAACATGTTAACAAGAATTGATGGGTGGGGTTAGGTAAATACAGACACTTAACCACGTAACATGTTTGACTAGAAAATCCTGGTAACGAGGGACCCATTTCAGTAGTAACCCAAGTTAAGTATCAACGGTACCTTGAAACTAGGCAGGGTGGGGCACGATTACTGGGCTGATTGTAAGCGGTCAAACGACGGCGGTGGGTGCACAATTTAGGCCTAACGGGGTGTGGGCGTGCACACACTCCGGCGTAGACAACCAGGGCACTGGGGACACCAGTAGTATAACCTATGCCTTCTAGAATTTGTGTCGGGCCGCCACCATGGGTCTTGATACACCCCATGGTGGGACCAGCATAGGTATCTACAATTCTTGGGGTCCGTATGACCCATGTTAACGCGAGTAGGAGCTGATCTTTTAATAAGAATGGGGATCACTTCACCCTCACCATGGGGTGCTAGTTAGAATAAACTCAAGTAGATGCAGAGATATAGTATGGGTGCGATAGTTCATTCGACACTTCCTTAGCTTGTGACACCATCCTATTTTCATTATATATCTATCATTCCCTTTTCTTATTCACATACTGAAGAGTTACTAGATTTACTCAGGCTTTATGTCTGACCCTATTTTCTTTTCGTCTTCTTTTCTTTCGTTTCCCCCCTAGGTCCACAGGGAGGAAACAACTCAGCTCAGTCAGGCTCTGTACAAGCTCCAAGAACGTAGATGTATGATTTGGATCTCTTTTGCTCGGATTATGGCTTTGGATATCACTTTGGGGATTTTTGTCACTTTATTTATGCTTTATGCTTATTTAATAATTAAGACAGTTATGAGGTTGTAATGATGGAAGTATTTTGAGACAATTATGGAATGTTATGTTTTGAACACGTATTAATGAAACAAAAAGTCTGTTTGGATTCCGCTATTTAAAATATGTGTATTTATATCAGTCTTGAGTTTATCTGTGGCTTTTACTTATAAACCTCCACCAAAATTAAGGCATTCCCTTTGTGAGTGACCTCGACGGAGGTGGGGTGTTTCACTTGGTATCAGAGCATAGGTTTACCAGGCAAGATAAAAGTTTTTGAAATTTGTTTTCAAAAAGAAAGTATATAGAAGCATTTTTCAAGAAAAAGTGTTATATTTATAAAAAAGACAAAATCCCCCAAAGCCATATGCACTATCTCTCTCTATCCTATGTTTTGAATTTTTCCTTCCTGTTTCAGCATGTCTGGGGACCTTACTTCCCAGCTACAGATGCTTTTACTCCTCCTCCTCCTCTACGTGAACCAGCAAACGAGATAATCGCCGAACAAGAAGACGGATAATAGTCAAGGAGGAAAGGACCACAACAATAATAACAAGACACGTAAGAAAAGGAAATGTTATTTCTGTGGCATTGTTGGACATGTGGTGAAAGACTGCAAAAAGAAGAAGAGGAAGATGAGTGCTACTTGCTTCTATTGCGGTGAGGCTGGACACATGGCTAAGGACTGCCCTAAGAAGCAAGGGCAAGGCCCGCAAGCAGGACCTTCTGGGGGTACCTCTTTAACTTCTCCTAGATGCTTTGTTTTATCCTGCTTATCTTCTCAATCCTATCTTGAGAACTTTAGGTAGTAATATTTCTGCAGAAAGTGTAGTCTATCTTTTGCGATCATCCAGTTCGTACACTTTTTGACTCTGGCTCATCACACTCTTTAATTTCATCTTCCTTAGTAGAATCTCTGCATCTAGACACTAGTATGGTAGAAGATCCCTTAGTAGTTTCAAATCCAATTGGGGGCTCCGCTTACTTGTCAATGGTTTATTTGTGGTTGAAAATCTCTATTCTCAGCGTTGAGTTTTGTTGTGATGCCTTTGTCTTAGGCTTCTTGGGATATGGTTTGATTTTAGGCATGGACTGGTTATCCAGTAATGGTGCCATCCTTGATTGTGAAAAAGAGTAGTTAGACTCTTGACTCGGCTTGGTAATAGTCTAGAAATTTATTGTAATCCCTTGAATGTTGTTATGCTTAGTTATCTAGAGTCGCTTGATGCTTCTGATGAGAATTTGCAATCAGTAAGAGCAGTCCGGAAATATCCGGATGTCTTTGAGGAGGTGAAAGGCTTACCTCCGAGGCGGGAAATAGACTTCCGCATATATCTTGTGGATAACGCAAAGCCAGTAGCTTTACCTGTCAAACACATAGGGGTGAGCAATATTCGGTTCAAACCGAATTAACCGACCAAACCGGTTCATTTCGGTCGGGTCGGTTCGGTTTCAAAACTTAATCGGTTTGAATTCGGTTTGGAAAATATATATTTTTGGTTATCGGTTTAACCGAATTAACCGAACTTGTAATTTATTATCCAATTTTCTGATATTGTTGTACTTTAAATAATTAGTTTAGCTATATAATAAAATGACATTTGTGGCAAATAGATCATATCTTATCATAAACATAAAATTTACTATATAAACTTTCTCCAAACATAAATTTATGGTTTACTTTGAGTGAATGCATCATTTGAATTGTAATATATCATTCAAGTTCGGTTAAATCGGTTAACGACCGAATTAACCGAAATTAATTTGGTTCGGTTCGGTTCGGTTTGGAAAATTTTCGGTTTCAATTCGGTTTTTGTTTTTTTACGTCCAAACCAACCGAACTGACCGAACGCTCACCCCTACAAACACATGGCTCCAAGGGAGAGAAAGGAGCTCAGTAAGCAGGTTAAAGAACTTCTCGAAAAAGGGTTCATTAGACAGAGCATTTCGGAATGGGGTGCTCCAGTGGTGTTCGCAACCAAAGCAGAACGGTTCGCTTCGCCATTGCATCGACTATAGGGAGTTAAATAAATTGAAAAAGAAAAATAGGCACCCTTTTCCCCGAATCGACGATTTGTTTGATCAGCTTGTAGGTGCAACGGTCTTCTCCCAACTTGATCTAGCAAATGGGTTCAGCTAAGAGTAGCTGACGATAGCATTGATAAAACGGCGTTCAGAACCCCAGACGGTTTCTTCGAGTGGCTTGTCATGCCTTTCGGCTTGACAAACACACCCGCTTATTTCGTAGACCTAATGAGCAGGGTGTTCAGAGAATTCCTCAACAAATTTGTGGTTGTCTTTGTAGATGATATCTTAATCTTCTCAAAGAATGAGGAAGAGCACGTTCAACATCTGAAAGAAATCATGGAAACTCTTCGAGCACATCAGTTAAAAGCCAAATTCTCCAAGTGCCACTTTTGGAGAAAGGAGGTAAGATTTCTGGGGCATATAGTGTCGAAAGAAGGGTTGGCCGTGGACCCAGCGAAAGTGGTGGCAGTGCAAGATTGGAAGACACCAAGAAATGCAACCGAAGTTCGAAGCTTTCTTGGGCTAGCTAGTTTTTACTGAAAGTTTATTAGGGATTTCGCGAAAATCTCAGCCCCACTCACAATCCTAACAAAGAAGAATCTGGCGTTCACTTGGGATTTGGACTGTGAGTTTGCTTTCCAACGATTAAAAAGGGCTCTCACAATAGCCCCAGTTCTGACCTTGCCAGATGGAAGCAAAATGTTCATAGTATACACAGATGCATGTGGAACGGGACTAGGCGATGTTCTAATGCAAGAAGGAAGGGTAATTGCTTATGGCGGAAGACAATTGAAGGTTCATGAAAAGAACTGCCGAACCCACGATCTTGAGTAAGCCGCCATCGTCTTTGCACTTAAGTCTTGGCGCCATTATCTCCTAGGTGAGAAGTTTGAATTATACACTGACCATAAATCGTTGAAATATCTCTTCTCGTAGAAGGATCTTAACTTGAGGCAGCAAAGATGGATGGAGTTCCTTGCCTCGTTTGACTTTGAAATTTCCTATACTCCTGGAAAAGGAAACGTAGTAGCAGACGCGTTGAGCCGAAAGAAACTGACCTTAAGCCCGCTCTTCGTAGAGAGGCAAAGTTGTGAGTATATAGCCAGTTTTAACTTTAGGCCTTCCTCGGATTTTGTACAGGTTTGTTAGCATCTCTCGAAGTACGCCCTACTCTCTTGGACTCAATAGGGGCTGCACAACGTGAAGACCCTCAGCTTGTTGATGTGATTGATAAACTTATTAGGGGTGAGACTTCTAGTCACCTTAGTAGATACGCCATCGATGATAAGGGTTGGCTGAGGCGAGATGGAAGATTATGCGTCCCACAAGCAAGGGAGTTGACAAAGAAGGTTCTCGAGGAAGCACATCATTCCAAGATGACTATACACCCTGGCGGTGATAAGATGTACAAGGATATAAAAAGGACTTTCTTTTGGAACGGCATGAAACAAGACGTGGCAGATTTCATTTCTAAGTGCATGACCTGCCAACTGGTCAAGGCGGAACAGAAGAAGCCTGGAGGACTACTTTATCCTTTAGAGGTCCCACAGTGGAAGTGGGATAGCATTTCAATGGACTTCATTGATGGACTGCCTAGGTCGAGGAGAGGCAACACTAGCATTTGGGTAATAGTGGATAGGCTTACTAAAAGTGCCCACTTTATACCTATCAAAAGTAGAAGGACTGCCTCATCTCTAGCATCTCTTTATCTCAAGGAAATAGTCCGACTCCATGGGATACCCTCCAGCATTGTTAGTGACCGAGACCCTATCTTCACAAGCGAGTTTTGGCGGAGTTTGCAAGAAGCTGTACGCATACAGTTATGTTTGAGCACGGCCTATCACCCCCAAACCGATGGCTAGACGGAAAGGGTGAATAGAGTTTTAGAGGATCTTTTGAGACTTTGCGTTCTTGACTTCGGAGGGACTTGGGAGGATCACCTTCCTTTAGTGGAATTTGCCTATAACAACAGCTACCAAGCTACAATCGGTATGGCACTCTTCGAAGCCTTGTATGGAAGACCGTGCAAATCACCAACTTGTTGGTGGGAGTCTACAGATAAGCTTATACTTGGGACAGACATGATTCGAGAGACTTCTGAAAAAGTGGACTAGATACGTAGGAGAATGAAGACTGCCCAAGACCGACAGAAATCCTACGCCGACAAAAGAAGGACCGACCTTGAGAGGGTTTTCCTTAAGGTATCACCTTTAAGGAACGTCGTTCGCTTTGGATTCGCAGGAAAGCTAGCACCAAGATTTGTAGGACTGTTTCCTATCATCGAGAAGGTTGGGAAGATGGCCTATGGATTAGAGCTACCTGAGAAACTGTCCGGAGTTCACAACGTCTTTCATGTTTCTCACCTCCGGAAGTGTTTGCTTGAGTTGGCGGAAGTGGTGGAACCTAGCATTCTAGAAGAAGCCGAAGTGGAACGTGAAGCAACTGTGAGGAAAGTTCCAACCGGCATCTTAGGAACTGAAATGATAAAGCTACACAACCGCAAAGTCAAACTTGTTAAAGTTCAGTGGAGAGACGCCGAGGAAGACGCGACTTGGGAAACTGAGGACAGAATACGCGCTGCCTACCCTTTTCTTTTTTAGGGTACATCTTTGACCTCTCTTTTTCCTTAAGTTGTGCTTGTATCTATCTTTTTAGGTACATCTCCTCAATATTATCCTTTAGCCTTAGGTAGAAACCCCTTTGGATGTAAACATGTATTTGAAACATGTTATGGTTGATGGCTGCAAATGGTTGCTAGTGGTTGCTAGTGGTTGCACGTGGATGCATACACACACACACACCCTAGGTTGTAGATCGGATCAGTCACTTCATATTGCATACGCATAAATATGTATTCTCATTTGTATATGGTTGAAACTTGATATGCTGTCATATGGCTGTCACATTTGTATGAATAGTTGTGCACTCATGTAGAATTATGAATAAGAAAATTTGCATACATAATGGATTCATGACACTTACATGATTTGCATTAAGGAGGTCAACTGGATCAGTAGACCGCCTGATATTGCATTAGTTAAGGACATATACACACCGTGCACATAAATCATAAAGCATTAGAAGTCTCTTAAGGACAATGGACGCCTGTGTTTGTTAGTTGAGTAGATGGACTGTTGGATGGTAGGATATACATTCTTCCTAACTTGAAGATTTCGAGGACGAAATCCTTTTATGGGGGGGAGAATGTAACACCCCGTGAATTCTATAACGTTGAGCTTCACAAATTAAAGTATAATTAATTATAAATGATGAAATCTAAGGAAATGGGTTACGCCATTGCGTTCGTCTCTAAATTCTGCTTGAGATAGAGTCCAAGCTTGCGTAAAACGGATATCGTATGAAGAAGATATGGATGAACGAAGTTGGGCAGAAAAACCAGAAAATGGGTCAGATTGCACTGGCGCACTTGGGAAGTGCGCCAGAACAAAGTTGAACAGGCACACTTGGGAAGTGCGCCAGTACATTTTTAGCCTGGCGCACCTACCAAGTGCGCCCAGGTCAGAATGACCTGCAGGTCAGGTCCTGGCTTGCCTGATCAGGGTCTGGTTGAATTCCGAGGCTTGGCTGAGTCACTAGGGCTTACATATCACTTTCTGATTGGCTTCTCTTGAGATGGATGGTCTGGATTCACTCTAGCTTCATCAATGGCTCTAATTAGATTGAAATTATATAAATACAACTCAAGTCTAACCCTAAATTCACACAAATAATAGAATACAAAAGCCGTCATGCTGCCGGAAAGGAACTAGGAATGGCCGTCAATTAGAAAGCTAGAGACAAGCCAACACTAAAGCTTAGAGACGAATCAAATTAAGAAGAGGATAAAAGTTTAATCAAAATTAATCAACGCAATGTTAGTCTACCCAAAGGAGCGCATCTCAGTTTCAGAATCCAGAATTCAAGATTCTGCATTCGTTGTAAGTATAGTGACCTTTCAGAATATGAATAAAAACTGTGATGTGATTCGATGTAAATGAAAATAGAATTGTGTTGTTATATTGCATAAATTATATGTATTGTATTGATTCTGACATGACTTGTGTATTGATATTTGTGGCCTTAATTGATTGATGCAATCCTATTGGATATTTGTATATGAAAGTGATAGCAATAGCAAGTTGTGGCAAAAACTAGAAATTTGATCCCTTTTTGTACATGTCGATGGCATGGATTATATATAATCCCTTAGTCTAAGTTAGAATTTATGTAAACATGTTATAGACCATTTATGCCTACATGACCCAAAACCTATGATATCGTTCTTATGCTTATTTGCAAGTATAATTAGATCTATGTTTCATAAACTATGCAAGTTCATGTTTATTTGCAAGTATAATTGGATCTATGTTTCATCAAGTATAATTAGGTCTATGTTTCATAAACTATGCAAGTTCATGGTTATTTGCAAGTATAATTGGATCTATGTTAATTAGATCTATGCTTCATAAACTATGCAAGTTCATGATGAAATAGGCTATGTGATTAAATGTTATAATTGGACCTTTTGGTGAATATACATCATGCTAGTTTTGTGTTTGACATTATGCCAAGTTCAACATGTTTAAACACAAGTTTGTATTAGCCTAAACTATGCCATTTCATATGTCACCTACGTAGTTATACTTTTATTTGAATGCAAGTTCACATGACTTATATTATATGTTAGTTGAATCGCTAAATTGCAAGTTCATGCGCCACACACCCTTATATGTTGTAAAATATTACATGTTATTGATTTCCCCTTTTTCTCACGTTTATAAAGTTGGGCTGAATTGTGTCGAGCCCGAAATTTGTTATAATGTTGCGAACGTTACAAACGGGGGTAATAACGTTGGGTGTAAAACATGAAAATATATGTTGGCATGTTTGGCACATGCCAATGACAATGACATTTGAGTGGTGTGAATTAATATACCCAAAAATAAAAGATATGACATTTACATACATATTTAAGAAGTAATAAAATATGTAAATTTAGAAAACACGATATGCTTAACCCGAGATTGGATTGAGTTGTGATGTAAACCTGCCCGGACCCGCCCGGCTGTCCAGTAGTCACAACAATACCTATCCAATGTGGGTGGTTAAGCATTGAGCCCAATAAGGACCCGAGGTTAGAACTGAGCTACGGTGTAAACCTTCCCGGAACTGACTGGCACATCCAGTAATCGTAGCAATACCTGTCTAATACGAGTGGTATGGTGCTCCTAAGAGGCTAAGGATAGATGGTAGGGTTAAGTCAACTATAACACTTAACCAAATTCAACATGTTAATAAGAATTGATGGGTGGGGTTAGGTAAATACAGACACTCAACCACGTAACATGTTTGACTAGAAAATCCTGGGAATGAGGGACCTATTTCAGCAGTAACCCAAGTTAGGTATCAACGGTGCCCTAAAACTAGGTAGGGTGCGGCACGATTACTGGGTTGATTGTAAGCGGTCAAACGACGATGATGGGTGCACAGTGCAGGTCTAACGGGGTGCGGGCGTGCACACACTCCGGAGCAGACAACCAGGGCACTGGGGACACCAGTAGTATAACCTATGCCTTCTAGAATTTGTGTCGAGCCGCCACCATGGGTCTTGATACGCCCCATGGTTGGACCAGCATAGGTATCTACAATTCTTGGGGGCTGTATGACACATGTTAACGCGAGTAGGAGCCAATCTTTTAATAAGAATGGGGATCATTTCACTCTCACCATGGGGTGCCAGTTAGAATAAACTCAAGTAGATGCAGAGATATAGTATGGGTGCGATAGCACATTCGACACTTCCTTAGCTTGTGACACCATCCTATTTTCAGTATATTTCTAACATGCCCTTTTCTTATTCACATACTGAAGAGTTACTAGATTTACTCAGGCTTTATGTCTGACCCTATTTTCTTTTTGTCTTCTTTTCTTTCGTTCCTCCCCCCAAGGTCCACAGGGAGGAAACAACTCAGCTCAGTCAGCCTCTGTACAAGCTCCAAGAACGTAGATGTATGATTTGGATCTCTTTTGCTCGGATTATGGCTTTGGATATCACTTTGGGGATTTTTGTCACTTTATTTATGCTTTATGCTTCTTTAATAATCAAGACAGTTATGAGGTTGTAATGATGGAAGTATTTTGAGACAATTATGGAATGTTATGTTTTGAACACGTATTAATGAAATAAAAAGTCTGTTTGGATTCCGCTGTTTAAAATATGTGTATTTTATCTGTCTTGAGTTTATCTGTGGCTTTTACTTATAAAGCTCCACCAAAATTAAGGCATTCCCTTTGTGAGTGACCTTAACGGAAGTGGGGTGTTTCACTATGTATTGAGTTCGAGTGAGCCTCAAAACTCTTTGCTTTCTATCCCTCTGAATCTCCATCCCCAAAATTCTTTGTGCGTTTCCCAAATCTGTCATCTCAAATTCCTTACTGAGTTCCGTCTTCAACGCCGAAATTTTAGACATGCTCTTAGAAGCTATCAATGTATCATTAACATAAAGTAACAAATAGATGATGCATCATTACATTTTTAAAATAGACACATTGGTCCTTAAAGATTTTATAGTAACCATGTGAGATCATAAACTTATCAAATTTCTTATACTACTGTCTAGGAGACTGTTTTAAGCCATAAAGAGATTTGTTAAGTTTACAAACATGACTTGACCTGCGGCTATCAATGAACCCCTCTGGCTGTTGTAAGTAAATGTCCTTGTAACACCCCGTATTTTCGGTAAACATTAAAGTTATGAATTAAAGAATAATTTATTTCAAATGTAAGAATTAAGGGAAACAGGTTACACCATTGCTTTCATCTCAGAATTCTGCTTGAGATAGAGTCCGAGTCTGCGTAAATCGGATTCCATATGAAGGAGTTATGACCTTCAGAAGATTAAGAATTTAAATAAACAGTTCAGAATATAGTTCAGAAAATTCAATGATCAAAATCTGAAGTAGAAGTGGGCTGGGCGGGAAATTTCCCGCCCAAGGCTAGGTCGAACAGGAGGTCGACCAGGGGTCGACCTCCCCCCCGGGTCAGATCCAAAATATGACATGTTTTCTCCTATGATGAATTTCTGTGTCATTAGGGCTTGCGTGGCACATTCTGGTTGGTTCTCTTAGGTTTGATTGTCTTTGATTTGCTCTAGGTTAATCTAACGACTCCTATTAAATCGAACTTCTATATAAGCAACCTAAATCTAAAACCTAAAGCCACACAAAAATATTCCTAAGACCGTCATGCTGTCAACACTCAACCTATAGTAGCCGCCATTCTCATTCAACAAGAAAGTTAGTAGGAATTGAAAATCAAATCTAATTCAACTAAGAGTATTCAACGTCTACAATAAAGGAGAGCTATTCAAATTCAGAATACAGATCCCAGAACTCAAGACTAGCCTCCTTTTGTAAGTCCAGTTATCATTTAGACCTAAATGATGTTAGAATTGTGATAAATAACTGGATATAGATCACCGCCTATGTAAATCTATGCCTACCCTTTTTGCTAAAACTGAATTGATTGAGACTATGATTCTTTCTATGCTAAGTTGTGAAACTTGTTGTATGTAATTTGATGATCAAAGTTAAATGCTTTGAACCCATATGTTTGTATAATTTGCCAATGACATATATGTTGTGTAGTTTAGCGATGACATATTATACTTTGGCAATGAAATATCTTGTCGAATAAACTGGAGATGATATATTATGTTGTATACTTGGTGATGACATAAATTGGCGATGACATATTATAATGTGGCGATGGCATATCATATTGTGTAGTTTGGCAATGACAAACCATATTGTATAATTTGGCGATGGATATCACATTGTGTAAATTTTGGGCAATGACATTTCATGTCGCATGATTTGATAATAACACCTATATATTATATGACAATTTGGTAATTTTGTTATGGTTATGCAAATTCAACGATGTTCACATATATGACCAAAACTACATGCTAATATGATTAGGTTCATGTTCGATTAGATCCAACTAATTTGCAAAGTTCGCAATTACATGCCAAATGTTAAATTTATGTAATTCTGCGTAAAACCCCTATTTCATGATCCATGTTAAGTAGATCTAAATTTGCAAGTTCATAATTGAATGTATATTGGTCTATGCCAAGTTCATATGATACATGTGTAGTTAGATCCATATTTTTATGATGTTGGAATTATTACATGTTCCTCTTTTTTCTCTTTTGTGTATAAGTTAGGCTATGTATCGAGCCTAACATTTTATGTGATTCATGCGAATGTTTAACGGGGGTAACGTTGGGGGAAAAATGAAATTATATAGAATTGGCACATTTGGCTCATGAACATGAAAATGTTTTATGGCATAAAGTGGTATAAATTTTTGTACCTAAAAATTATGAACCTGATCTAAAAAGGAAAGTGGGGACTTGACTTGAATGACAATAATTTACATATAAATATAAAGGAGTAAATATGTAAATTTAGAAAGGACGAATATGTCCAACCCGAGGTTAGATTGAGTTATGGTGTAAGACTGCCCGGAGCCACCCGACACATCCAGTAACCATTACAATATATATCTAATGCGGGAGGTAAGTGCATCAAGCCTAAAGAAACCCGAGGTTAGACTGAGTTGCGGTGTAAAATTGCCCGGACCCGACTGACATATCCATTAACCGCAACAATACCAGTCTAATTTGAGTGGTTGGTGCTTTAATAAATGAATTAAAGCTAAGTCAGGAATGGTAGGGTTAAGTTAATTAAGGCAACACTTAACCAATGCAACATGTTAACTAAACTGATGGGTGGGGTTAGGTTAACTTGGACACTTAACCAATTTAACATGTTGACTAGGAAACCCCAGTAACGGGGACCCATTTCAGCAGTAACCAACACAGATGTATCATGGTACCCTGAACTAGGCAGAGTGAGGCACGATTACTGGGGAGATTATAAGCGGTCAAAACGACGGCGTTGGTGCGTCAGTGTAGGTTCCAATGGAGTACGGGCGTGCACATACTCCGGAGTGGAAAAAACAGGCACTGGGCATCAGTAGTTATACACTGTGCATCTTGAATCGTGTCGGGTTGCCACCATAGGATTTAATACACCCAATGGTAGGACCAGCACAGGTATCTACAATCGAGTGGGGCCGTATGACACAAGTGGTAAACAAGTGCGAGTAGGAGCCGATCAATGAAAAAGGGATCACTGGGTTTTGAACTTACGATAATGTATAAAATATCTAGTAGGTGCAGAGAATATGGACATGGGTGCGATAGTATGATTAGTTTATCTTGCCTTGTTAATCTTGCCCTGTTTAGCTTTCCTTATCCTATGTTACCTTATTTCCTTATTATTGTCCTATGTCCAGCTTAATCAAGTCATGGTTCTCTTATCAGTTTACATGCTGAATAATCACTGTACTTACCAGACTTATGTCTGACCCATTTTCTTTCGCTCTCTTTTCTTCCGTTCCCCCCAGGTACCCATGGAGGGAATAGCTAAGCCTAATTTGGACCGTTCATCTTTCCAAGCTTGAAGACTCTATGATGTATAGTTGGGAACTTCTTATCTTTGGCTTTGTCTTTGAACACACTACTACTTGAGGATTTATGCATATTTATTGTGTTTTACGCTTCTTTGTGTAATAATCAAGATAGAGATTTTGATG
This sequence comes from Allium sativum, assembly GCA_030737875.1. Taxonomy (NCBI): domain Eukaryota; kingdom Viridiplantae; phylum Streptophyta; class Magnoliopsida; order Asparagales; family Amaryllidaceae; genus Allium; species Allium sativum. The sequence continues at coordinate 161,418,055 of CM060912.1, forward strand.
TAGTGATTTGGAAGTTGGTTTGAAACAGTTTGCTGTAATGTTTTGTTATGAACCATGTTTGAAAAAAAGTTTGTTTTCCCGTTGCTTATATACATATCTGTCTTGTAAATTATCTGTGTCATTTACCAATAATGCTCCAACAAAGTTAAGGCATTCCCTTTATGAGTGACCTTAATGGAGGTGGGGTGTTTCACTTGGTATCAGAGCAAAGGCTTTACCAGATCAGATAAAATTTTTGAAAACTATTTTTCAAAAAGAAGTTTAAAGAAGCAATTTTCAAGAAAAAAATGTTTTATTTTAAAAAGGCATAATCCCCCAAAGCCATGTGCACTATCTTTTTTTAATCCTTTGTTTTGAATCTTTCCTTTTTCATTTCAGCATGTCTGGGGATCTTAACCTTCCATAGGGCGTGCCGGTACCTAGCTGGTTCAAAAGGTACCTAGAGGCTAGGGCTAGTGCCGCAGGCCCAGCAGATGTCCCTCCTCCCCCAGCTGCTGCGGTTCCTTCTCCTCCTCCTCGGGCAAATGCTTTCTCAAAAATATATAGGGACTTTCGGGCCTTGGGTGGAAAGAACTTCAATGGAAATGAATCCTTCGTGGAAGCAAGAAACTAGCTCAAAGAAACTGAGGATTTGTTCGATATCTTCGAAGTGGATGATAGGCAGAAGATACAGTTGGCGGTATGGTTGCTCAAAGACAAAGCCTCCTATTGGTGGGAAGTCTTTAATGCTGAAAGACCAATTGAAACTTGGATGGATTTTAGAATGAGGTCTGAAATGAAATTCCTCTCACAAGCTGAACGAAGCCTATAGATGGAGAAGTTCTTAGCTCTCAAACAGAGAAGTATGTCAGTCAAGGAATACGTTAACCAATTCAATCAGCTGGCTAGGTTCGGATTGGAGTTAGTGAACACTCCACATAAGATTGCTCTCCGCTTTGTTAAAGGATTGAATGAACCACTGCACATCGTAGCTGTGTCCCATATACCTATGGGTGCGACTTATGAGAGACTGGTGGACATGGCACTGTTACAAGAAGAAGATAAGTTGGTAAGAAGGAGATAAAGGTGGAAGCATCTCAGGATAAGAAAGGGGAAGGATCACAGAGCAAGAAGACAGATTCCAGGAAGGGCGGGAAAACAACAAAACCCGTGACAAGAGGAAGTGTAATTTTTGTGGCATTCCTGGACATCTGGTTAAGGACTGCAGGAAGAAGAAAAGGAAGATGAGTGGTTGTTTCCATTGCGGCGAGGCAGGACACACGGCTAGGGGACTGCCTAAGAAAGCAAATGCAAGGGCAGAGAGCTGGATCTACTTTGGGAGGGCAGGTTCACGCTCTCACGGCACCTCTGTAAGAACAAGGTAGAAATGTTTCTGTTGAAGTTTAGTTTATCTTTTTGATCATCCTGTTCGTACGCTCTTTGATTCTGGCGCATCGCACTCTTTTATATCCACGGCTTTAGTTGAATCTCTACACCTAGACACCAGTTTAGTAGAGGATCCCTTGGTTGTTTCAAATCCAATTAGGGGCTCAACTTATTTGTCAATGATTTGTTTGGATTTGGAAATTTCTATACTAAGTGTGGGGTTTAGATGCAATGCCTATGTTTTGGGCTTCACGGGCTATGGGTTGATTCTAGGCATGAATTGGCTATCCAGTAATGGTGCCATCCTCGACTTTGAAAGGAGAGTGGTTGGACTCATGACTCACCTCGGTAACACTCTCGAAATTTCTTGTAATCCCAAGAACACTGTTATGCTTAACTATCTAGAATCTCCTGATGTATCTATTGAGAATTTGCAGTCTGGTAGAGTAGTCCGTGAATACTTGGATGTCTCTGAAGAGGTTAAAGGGTTACGTCCGAAGCGGGAGATAGATTTCCGCATATACCTCGTTGATAATTCAAAACCCGTCGCTTTACCCGTTAGACACATGGCTCCAAAGGAGAGGAAAGAACTTAGCGAGCATGTTAAAGAGTTGCTCGAGAAGGGAATTATAAGGCGGAGTATTTCTGAATGGGGTGTTCTAGTAGTGTTCGCAACTAAAGAGGACGGTTTGCTTCGCCTATGCGTCGATTATAGGGAGATAAACAAGATGACCAAGAAGAATAGGCGCCCACCTCCAAGAATAGATGACTTTTTCGATTAGCTTGTAGGTGCATCGGTTTTCTCCCAACTAGATTTAGCTACCGGATTTCATCAGCTTGAGAGTGGCTGAAGACAACAATGATAAGACCGCATTCAGAACTCCGGATGGTTTCTTTAAGTAGCTTGTCATGCCTTTTGGCCTGACAAATGCACCCACTTACTTCGTTTATTTGATAAGCAGGGTGTTCATGGGATTCCTCAATAAGTTTGTGGTGGTCTTCATAGATGACATTTTGATTTTCTCAAAGAGTGAGGAGGAGCATGCTCAACATTTAAAAGAAGTCATGAAAACTCTTCGAGCACATCAGTTGAAAGCCAAATTCTCCAAATGCCACTTCTGGAGAGAGGAACTAAGATTTCTTGGACACGTGGTATCCCAGGAAGGTTAGCCGTGGTCCCCGCAAAAGTAGTTGCGGTGCCAGGTTGGAAGGTTCAACGGAATGCGACTGAGGTCCGAAGCTTCCTCTGGCTAGCGGGCTTTTACCGAAAGTTCTTCAAAGACTTTGCGAAAATCTCAGCTCCTATTTCAAATTTGACGAAGAAGAACCTAACTTTCAATTGGGATTTGTGTTGCAGTATTGCTTTCCAACGATTAAAGAGAGCTCTAACAACAGCACTAGTTCTGACATTGCCAGATGGGAGCCAGATGTTTATCGTATACACGGATGCATGTGGTACGGGATTAGGTGCTGTCTTGATGCAAGAAAGGAAGGTAGTAGCTTACGGAGACAGGCAGTTGAAAGCACACGAGAAAAACTACCCAACCCACGACCTAGAGTTGGCTGCCATCGTCTTTGCGCTTAAGTCTTAGCGCCATTATCTCCTAGGTGAGAAGTTTGAATTGTATACTGACCATAAATCGTTAAAGTACCTTTTCTCGCAAAAAGATCTTAACTTGAGGCAACAAAGGTGGATGGAATTCTTAGCATCCTGCGATTTCGAGCTTTCCTATACCCCTGGTAAGGGCAATGTAGTAGCAGACGCCTTGAGCAGAAAGAAGCTGACCTTAAGCCCTCTCTTTGTTGAAAGGCAGAGCTTGGAGTACATAGCCAATTTTGACTTTAGACCCTCCAGCGATCATGTGACTGGCTTGTTAGCATCGCTAGAGGTGCGTCCTACTCTTTTGGACTCAATAGGAACCGCATAACTTGAATACCCTCAGCTAGTTGATGTGATGGACAAGCTAATTAGGGGTGAGATGTCTAGTCACCTCAATAGATACTCCATCGATGATAAGGGATGGTTGAGGCAGGATGGAAGGCTATGCGTCCCACAAGCAAGGGGTTTGGTGAAGAAGGTTCTCGAAGAGGCGCACCATTACAAGTTGACCATACATCCTGGTGGAGACAAGATGTATAAAGACGTAAAAAGGGTTTTATTTTGGGATAGCATGAAGAGGGATGTTGCTGAATTCATCTGGAAGTGCTTAGTATGCTAGCAAGTCAAGGCGGAGCAAAAGAAGCCTGGTGGTTTGCTTCGTCCTCTAGAGGTCCCACGGTGGAAATGGGATAGCATTTCAATGGACTTTATTGATGGGCTGCCTAGATCAAGAAGGGGCAATACCATTATTTGGGTAACAGTGGACATGCTCACAAAAAGCGCTCACTTTATACCCGTTAAAAGTAGGAGTACTTCCTCATCTTTAGCATCCATTTACCTTAAAGAGATAGTTCGACTCCATGGGATACCCTCCAACATTGTTAGCGACCGAGATCCTATCTTTACGAGCGAGTTTTGGAAGAGCTTGCAAAAGGCTGTAGGCACACAGCCATGCTTAAGCACGACCTATCACCACCAAACCGATGGTCAGATGGAAAGGGTAAACAGGGTATTAGAAGACCTCTTGAGATTATGCATTCTTGATTTCGGAGGAACATGGGAGGATCATCTTCATTTGGTGGAGTTTTCCTACAACAATAGCTACTAAGCCACCATGGGCATGGCACCCTTCGAAGCTTTATATGGAAGACCGTGCCGATCACCAACTTGTTGGTGGGAGTCTACAGACAGCTCATACTTGGAACATATATGATTAGAGAAACTCCAGAGAAAGTGTACTTGATACGAAGAAGAATGAAGACTGCCCAAGATAGACAAAAGTCCTACGCAAATAAAAGAAGGACCGACCTTGAGTTTGAGGTTAAGGACAGGGTTTTCCTTAAAGTATCTCCTTTGAGGAACATCGTTCGCTTCGGATCCGCTGGAAAGTTGGCACCAAGATTTGTAGGGCCGTTTCCTATCATTGAAAGGATTGGGAAGATGGCTTACAGAGTAGAGCTGCCCGAAAGATTGGCTAGAGTTCATAATGTCTTTCACGTTTCTCACTTACGAAAGTGCTTACATGAGTCTGCGGAAGTGGTGGAACCAAGCATATTAGAGGAAGTAGAAGTAGAACGACAGGTGACTGTTAGAAGAGTTCCAACTCGTATCTTGGGTACAGAAATAAAAAAGCTACGCAACCGCGAAGTCAAACTTGTAAAATTCAATGGAGTGGAGCTGAGGAAGACGCAACTTGGGAGACGGAGCCCAAGATACGCGCAGCCTACCCTTTTCTTTTTGAGGGTACATCTTTGACATCTTTTTCCTTAAATTTGTTCATACTCGTGTCTATCTTTTTAGTATTTTTCCTCAGTGCTGTTCTCGATCCTTAGGTAGAAACCAATGGATGTAAACATGTATTTGGAACATGTCATGATTTATGGTTGCAAGTGGTTGCAAGCGATTGCTGGTGGCTGCTCGTGGATGCATATACACACACATTAGGCATTAGATCGGCTCAGTCACTTTCATATTGCATATGCATATGTGTACTTGTATATGATTGAAGCTTGATGTGTTATCATGTGGATGTTGCATTTGTTTGAATGATTGTGCACTCATATAGAAAGTATGATTAGGGAAGATTGCATACATTATGGACGCATGACACCGACATGACTTGCATTAAGGAGGTCAACTGAATCGGTGGACGGCCTGATTTTGCATTAGATAAGGACATTTACACACACTATGCATATGATCATGAAGCATTAGAAGCCTTTTAAGGACAATGGACGCCTGTGTTTGATGGTTGAGTAGATGGACAATTAGATGGTAGGATATACATTCTTCTTGACTTCAAGATTTCGGGGACGAAATCCTTTAAGGAGGGGAGAATGTAACACCCAGTATTTTCGGTAAACATTAAATTTATGAATTAAAGAATAATTAATTTCAAATATAAGAATTAAGGGAAATAGGTTATGCCATTGCGTTCGTCTTGGAATTATGTTTGAGATAGAGTCCAAGTTTGCATAAATCGGATTCCGTATGAAGGAGTTATGACCTTCAGAAGATTTAAGAATTTAAATAAATAGTTCAGAATATAGTTTAGAAAATTCAAAATTCGAAATCTGAAGCAAAAGCGGGCTGGGCGGGAAATTTCCCGCCCAATGCCAGGTCGACCAATAGGTCGACCAGGGGGTAGCCCTCCCCCCATACAGGTCGAGCTGGGGGTCGAATCCCCCACGGGTCAGATCTAAAATCAGACGTGTTTTCTCCTGTGATGAATTTTTGTTTCATTAGGGATTGCGTGGCACATTCTGGTAGGCTCTCTTAGGTTTGAATGGTTTTGATTTGCTCTAGGTTAATCTGATGGATCCTATTAAATCAAACTTCTATATAAGCAACTTAAATCTAAACCCTAAAGCCATACAAAAATATTCCTAAGACCGTCATGATGTCAACACTCAACCTAGAGTAGCCGCCATTCTCATTCAACTAGAAAGAAAGTAGGAATTGCAAATCAAATCTAATTCAACTAAGAGAATTCAACGTATACAACAAAGGAGAGGTATTCAAATTCAGAATACAGATCCCAGAACTCAAGACTAGCCTCCTTTTTGTAAGTCTAGTTATCATTTAGACCTAAATGATGTTAGAATTGTGACAAAATAACTGGATATAGAATATCGCCTATGTAAATCTATGCCTATCCTTTTTGTTAAAACTGTATTGATTGAGACTATGATTCTTTCTATGCTAAGTTGTGAATCTTGTTGTATGTAATTTGATGATCAAAGTTAAATGCTTTAGACCCATATGTTGTATAATTTGCCAATGACATATATGTTGTGTAGTTTAGCGATGACATATTATACTTTGGCAATGACATATCACGTTGAATGAGAAGACATATTATGTTGTATACTTGGTGATGACATAAATTGGCGATGACATATTATAATGTGGCAATGGCATATCATATTGTGTAGTTTGGCAATGACAAACCATATTGTATAATTTGGCAACGGATATCACATTGTGTAAATTTTGGGCAATGACATTTCATGTCGCATGATTTGATAATAACACCTATATGTTATATGACAATTTGTTAATTTTGTTATGGTTATGCAAGTTCAACCATGTTCACATATATAACCAAAACTACATGCTAATATGATTAGGTTCATGTTAGATTAGATCTAACTAATTTGCGAAGTTCAAAATTACATGCCTAATGTTAAGTTTATGTAATTCTATGTAAAACACCTATTTCATGATCCATGTTAAGTAGATCTAAATTTGTAAGTTCATAATTGAATGTATATTGGTCTATGCCAAGTTCATATGATACATGTGTAGTTAGATCCATATTTTTATGGTGTGGGAATTATTACATGTTCCTCTTTTTCCCCTTTTATGTATAAGTTAGGCTATGTATCGAGCCTAACATTTTATGTGATTCATGCGAATGTTTAACAGGGGTAACGTTGGGGGAAAAAAATGAAATTATACAGAATTGGCATATTTGGCTCATGAACATGAAAATGTTTTATGGCATAAAGTGGTATAAATTTTTATACCTAGAAATTATGAACTTGATTTAAAAAGGAAAGTGGGGACTTGACTTGAATGACAATAATTTACATATAAATATATAGAAGTAAATATGTAAATTTAGAAAAGACGAATATGCCTAACCCGAGGTTAGATTGAGTTACGGTGTAAGACTGCCCGGAACTGCCCGGCACATCCAGCAACCACAACAATATATGTCTAATGTAGGATGTTAGTGCATCAAGCACAAAGGAACCCGAGATTAAACTGAGTTGCGATGAAAAACTGCCCGGACCCGATCGGCATATCCAGTAACCGCAACAATACCTGTCTAATGTGAATGGTTAGTGCTTTAATAAATGAATAAAAGCTAAGTCAGGAATGGTAGGGTTAAGTTAATTAAGGCAACACTATTCCAATGCAACATGTTAACTAAACTGATGGGTTGGGTTAGGTTAACTTGGACACTTAACCAATTTAACATGTTGACTAGGTAACCCTAGTAACGGGGACCCATTTCAGCAGTAACCCACATAGATGTATCATGGTACCCTGAACTAGGTAGGGTGGGGCACGATTACTGGGCTGATTATAAGCGGTCAAAACGATGGCGGTTGGTGTGTCGGTGTAGGTTCCAACAGAGTAAGGGTGTGCACGTACTCCGAAGTGTAAAAAGAAGGCACTGGGCATCATAAGTTATACACTGTGCATCTTGAATCATGTCGGGTTGCCACAAGTGGTATCTACAATCGTGTCTGGTTGCCACAAGGATTTGATACACCCCATGGCGGGACCAGCACAGGTATCTACAATCGAGTGGGGCCGTATGACACAAGTGGTAAACGCGTGCGAGTAGGAGCCGATCAATGAAAAAGGGATCATTGGGCTTTGAACTCACGATAATGGATAAAATATCTAGTAGTTGCAGGGAATATGGACATGGGTGCAATAGTATGATTAGTTTATTTTGCCTTGTTTATCTTGCCCTATTTAGCTTACGTTATCCTATGTTACCTTATTTCCTTATTATTGCCCTATGTCCAGCTTATTCAAGTCATGGTTCTCTTATCGGTTTACATGCTGAATTCTCACTGGACTTACCAAACTTATGTCTAACCCATTTTCTTTCGCTCTCTTTTCTTCTGTTCCCCCTCGATACCCAAGGAGGGAATAGCTCAGCCTAATTTGGACTGTTCATCTTTCCAAGCTTGAAGACTCTGTGATGTATAGGTTGGAACTTCTTATCTTTGGCTATGGCTTTGGACACACTACTACTTGGGGATTTATGCAGTTTTATTGTGTTTTATGCTTCTTTATGTAATAATCAAGATATAGATTTTGATGTAGTGATTTGGAAGTTGGTTTGAAACATTTTGCTGTAATGTTTTATTATGAACCATGTTTGAAATAAAGTTTGTTTTTCTACTGCTTATATACATATCTGTCTTGTAAATTATCTGTATCTTTTACATATAATGCTCCACCAAAGTTAAGGCATTCCCTTTATGAGTGACCTTAACAGAGGTGGGGTGTTTCAGTCCTCCTCAAGGTCACCATGCAAGAATGTTGTTTTGACATCTAGTTGTTCCAACTCCATGTCGAAGTGAGAAACTAATGCCAAAAGAATGCAAATGGAAGTGTGTCTAACAACTGGAGAAAAAATATCATGAAACTCCACATCTTTCTTCTGAACATAACCCTTCGCCACTAATCTAGCTTTGTACTTAAGTCACCATTGCCACCATCTTTTACATTATAGATCCATTTACATCCAATTGCTTTCTTGCCAGAAGGAAGTGGCACTAAATCCCAAGTGTGATTTTTGTGAAAAGACTCAATCTCCTCCTCCATTGCTCTAGCCAACTGGAGCTATAAACTGAACTATTGGCATCTCTGTAGTCTCTTGGTTCATCATGAAATATGCTTGATGCATTAGCTGCCATCTCATCAAAGTCAATATCTTCAATGCTTAATCCCACAAAATCATCAAGCCATGTAGGTCTTTTCTTCTCTCTCGTTGGTCGAGTTTGACTTTGAGCTCCACCTTGAGATTGATCTTCTGTCTCTTCCCTATCCACCACGGTGTCATCGGAATCACCATTTTTACTCGTATAGAGGTCTGATGATTTGCATTGTGTTTGGTATTTTGAATTTGTCCTCTCAACGTCATCATTAACTAAAGAAGAAGGCTCCACCTTCAACATAGCCTTCTCGTCAATTGTAACATGCCTGCTAATAACAATCTTTTGGGTAGTAGGACACAACATCCTATAACACTAAATTTCCTTCTTATAGCCAAAAAAGTTACACTTGTGCGATCTTGAATCCAACTTCCCTTTGTGTAATGACCCGAACTTCCCCGGTCTCCGAAGAGAAGATAAGGAACGGATCGAGTTGAGAACACTACAAATCAGAGCACAAACAGAAGAACATTTCATTGCTTATTACAATTAATTACACCAGAGTATAAGAATATTCTAGAGTATGAATAAATAATACACATCAGAAAAATATCAGAGAGTAAAATACATTACATAGCAGCGGAAAAATAATACATAACACAGCTTAATGAAATACACGGATACAGAGCATTCCGAATATAGCTCTAGATGTAAACCAGGACCATGTGAATATAATATCTGCAAAACAAAAACTACTAGCTGCCCGTGTGGAAAATAGGGGCAACCAGAGTTTAGGTTAAAACAATAAACTCCAGGTCAGTCATGTGACTGGTGTGTGAACTAAAACAGTTATTTAAAACTTTACTTTAAAATAGAGTAAATCAAGGGACCACACCGTATAACATGGAACGGGTTTCCTCCCAAGAATACTAGTGCATAGAATAAACAACGTAATGCTTTTCAGATAAATGAAGCTATTATATGACCCAGGTCCCATCACATAATGCAACGCAAGCCGGAGGATAGGGTTTTCCCTTATAATAGCCAAACATGCTTGGTACATTTAAAACAAATCATTTGACACTATTATAAGTGCATAGTGTATAAAACAACTTCAAATATAAACGTATCAATCAAAGGCGGCATGGGTACCATATATCATGTCGCCAATACTAGGCTCTACAATCAAAATCGAAATGTCACGTATTGGAAATTGGATTCCATCTATGAGTCGAGGCCAGGGAGGGCTCCTCACCGCTTCGAGACACTCTAGCAAATGTCTCAGGACTCCCAGCAGCGAACCCTGGATCGGTTGGGCCGGTCCTCCCTTACATATGCGGATTAGTTACTCCTGAACACACGTTTCCCGGTCCTATCGGACCTATATCCATCGGCTCCATAATAACAGATATATCCGAGGCGCCTCGCAATCCAACAACCACATAGGAAAAAATAATAAATGTCAGGGCTCCATACCAAGACACCACCCATAGCTAGAAAGAAACGTCATGTTCTCCCAACGGTCGGATCCCGTTTTTGACTCATACCTAGGTGTAAGGCTCGCGAATTAACACTATACACGAAGCTATGCCTTTAAGGCCATGCTTTAATCATCAACCATAGGACTCTGCTTTTCAACAGAAGCCTTGATCATTTGCATCTTAGCATGCCACACAGGCAATTCACGCCATGCGGCTGATGTCTATCGATATATAACCTCTGGGCTCGTACGTCTCAGAAAAGGGCGTTAATCCAGAGAATAAATTCTCCGTCGCTAAACAGATATATATTTAATAGAGAACAATCAACACAGAATAAAATCCAATGTCAGACACACATCCATTTACTAGTTCGTTCTGGGTCTGAAAGAAACCGGAGGCACCTTATTCCTCGTCCCGTAAGTCCAATATAGGAGAGAGGTCCTCGCATATCCGGTCGATCCCTAAGTACGTCTGGACGATCACCACTTATTACCTTGTCTTAGGTGTACAACCCAATCAAGACCTCAGTAATCATCCAAACGATGTGAAGACCTCTGGTCTTCAACCACCGTCTTCATCGTTGACATACCATCGAATCAATTATTCAGAATGGGTATAAACCCGACCTTTCCAAATAACTGGCGTATATAATAAACAAGTGCTATAAAAACACAACATACACCTCATTCCATTAATCATGGAATCATCACGGAAAACAGATCAATATATATATAATTGATATCAGTTTCTATATTCGACTAATAATATAAATGGAATAATGACAAAGCCTTTTAAATTTCATATATACTAATGGTCTTCCTCCATAGAAGCTCATTTCGATTATTATCAAATCGAATTCCATTCAATTCAATTTAATATATTAAATTGGAAAACTTTACTTCGGAAAATTCCCGTTAAATCTTAATAAAAAGATTTATAAACTCCAAATCACATTTCACTGTAAATGGGGTTAAAGAACGAATGTCGTTTAAAACACAGTTCACAATAAATCCAATTCACATTCCATTTTATTCCAATTTAATGTTAATTAACTGGAAACACTAATAATCTTAATTAAAAGATTTATTCTTTTCACACGGGGTTTAAGAACAGTGTTATTTAAGACACCATTCACGACAAACACAGAATCCAATTCTTTTATTCAATTCCAATTAAGTACGAATTAAATGGAAAACTTCACTAAATCTTTATTAGAAGACTTGTTCTTTTCTTAACTGGGCTTAAAAACAGTGTTAATGAAGAAACCATTCATGACAAACCCAAAATCCAATTTAATATTAAATATAAGGCTCTGAATAGAAATTATATTGGCTTATATTCAATATCAAATCGTGAGATCAACAAATATCGTATTTGGGAATAACGATATATATATATTTATATATATATCTTCCAAATTCCTCTACAATATCCGTATAATCACGGAATCCAATATCGAAATATTCCGAAGATAATTTCGATTCAAATTCATTCAAATCCATATATGGGAAATTCTGGTTATTTTTAAAACCATTTCAAATCCAATTTATTTATTTAAAAATATGGGATAATAATTCTAGTTCATAAATAGTTCATTTTGATAAAAATATATTTTTATCTTTACAAACATGAATTTTTTCATCCCAATTCTTTCCAAATCATTTATTATGATTTTACACAAATTATTAATATGTTTAATAATTTTATCAAGGCCCATACAGTCGATTTCCATAAACCGTCATCGAACTGCACTTATAGCGACCTTTTCCAAATTTGATTTGGACATAAGTCCAAATTCAACCATTAGATTTCAAATGTCTTATATTCTTTGGAAAGCTCTTTTCGATACGAACCCAACAGTTCTTGTTTTAAAAGAATCCGACAATCGGATCTCCCGTAATGTCCATTCGAAGTCAATTGTCGAAATTCGCGAATTACCGCGGCGCGTTCTATTCAGGCCATTATATATATATATATATATATATATATATAATATATATATATATATATATATATTTCATCGATTTCCATTTAAAATGTATTTTATAAATCATTTTAAATTCGTTTTCAAAACGATTTCAACTTCATATTCAATTTTAAATCAAAACTGAATATTCCATATCATTAATATACAAATGATAATATTTTCAAAACATTAGATTTTGAAATCACTTCCATTTCGGTATTCATTATAAAAATGAATAAAATCGATATAAATATCATTCATATCTAAATGGCATTAATCTAATCAACACAGCTTTATATATTTAAATATTTTCGTGTCCATCCCAAATCGGACATCAAAATCATATTTTGATCCACTACTGAATATTATTTTAAAATATTCATTATTCGTCATTTTAAAATATTCGTTAATTTAAAATATTCGTTCTTTCCGAATTGGAATCAGACACGTTCAATTACCATATATTTTATTTATATGGATTTCATACACACATGTGCACAACAATAATCAAACATAGTCAACCATCATCCAGAGTGGATTACACAACTGCATAAGTGTTAAATATAAATAATTAATGCCTACAATAGTCTGTTAACCCATCGATTGACATACAACTAAAAATTAGGATTAGTGTATGTCCAATATCATCCCAATACCCGTATGGGGTTTTCAAACAACAAACACTGATTATTATTTATGCAGTTGGGCGATGTGTAAAATGTATCGTCCCAATCAATATCAATCAAATGTGTGCACATAAACAAATCATCCGATTTGTAAATGAATATTTATTTTAAACATATACACGTTAAAAATTATATTTTTAACTATAAATTATTTATTTCAACACATGAATATTTTATACAGTTTATTTATACAATAAAATGATATTTTTGTTGTTTTAAGATTTTAAGAAAATTTCGGATAACGGCGTGGTACTAGAAGTGGAATAAGGTCTCGCCTTATCCCTCACCTAATAATGGCTCGCGCCAAATACAAACCAAATTCTATTCAATTCAAGTTACTCCCCAAACCAAATTCAAACAAATAAACCAATCAACCAAACAACCAAACAAACATGGTTTCAAACAAAGGTGTCGGATGCTACTAAGCACCGTCTACATCCTAATATATATATATATATATATATATATATATATATATATATTTAACTAGAAAATAAATTAGAGTGAGATGTTCTCACCTTTGGGATCCATTCCTCCAGTTTTATTTCTGAATTTCGGAACTATTTGGATTTGCCCGAAATTCCAACGCAATCCTTTTCACGCTGTTCATAGCAAAAATCCGATTTTTAATATGATGCTTATATATTTAAAAATTGCTTTTTCAAACCTTTCTATATTTATTAAAAATCATATTTTTTCACTATTATATTGTAAAAATCATATTTGCTACATATAAAGAAAAATCCAATTTTTATTCGCTATTCATATATAAAAAGTATTTTTTCATATCGCTATTCAAATAATAAAAATCATATTTTTATATCGATATTCAAATAATAAAAATTGAATTTTTATATCGCCATTCAAATAATAAAAATCAAATTTTTATATCACTATTCAAATAATAAAAATTGAATTTTTATATCGCTACTCAAATAATACAAATCGAATTTTTATATCGCTATTCAAATTATAAAAATCGAATTTTTATATCGTCATTCAAATAATAAAAATCGAATTTTTATATCGCTATTCAAATAATAAAAATCAAAATTTTATATTGTTATTCAAATAATAAAAATCGGATTTTTATATCGCTATTCAAATAATAAAAATCAAATTTTTATATTGTTATTCATATAACAAAATCCATATTTTTATAATGCTTTACTTATATAATAAAAATCGTATTTTTATATTGATACCGTTTATATAAAAAATAACATTTCCAATATGTTATCTGTATAATAAATATCTTCTTTCTAATCTAATGTGATTTATATATAAGAAATCTTCTTTTCTAATTAAATAAAAATAGAAAAATAAATAAAAAACTCACTTTTTTTCTTCGATCGGAGGAGGAAAGGGCGTCTTCAGCGGCTAAGGTTGTCGGAATTGGGCTGAGGAGGGGCGCAGGTGCGGTGGGGCCCCATGGTGGCGGCTGTGGTGGTGGAAACTTGGGTTGAACGGGTTTTAATTTTGGGGGGGTGTGCGGTTTTTTAATTGGGGAAGAAGGAGGAGGTTGGAGGAAGGTGGAGGGGGTCTAAGAGAGGTGGCGCCAAGCTGGGGAGGTCGGCTGGTGCGGTGGGCAGGGCTGAGGGGTCGTGCGAGATTTTTTTTATTTTGTTTCTTTTTTTCGATCTGGAGTGAAAGGGGGAGAGAGAAAGTAAGGGCGTTGACTATATTTTTAATTTATTATTTTTGTATTCCCCAAAAAGTTTGTTTTTAATTCGAACTCCGAATCAAGTCCAACGACTGTCGCCCCTAGCTAATTACCCCCATTCGGAACACAATGCGATATATTCGGTAAGCCAATTCGACAGTTACGATCAATTTTCATCAGAATTAAAATATAAATTAATGTAATATTCTATATTGATTTCAATGCAAACTTTAATTTACTGGGGCCACATACTGATTCCAAAAATTCTAGAAAAATAAATCTAGCTATGTTTTGATGATACAGTCCTAACAAAACTAATTTCATCGAATTTGAAGATCGTTTGAAAAACGATCATTTTCCAGTCAACTAAATCAAACTGAATTTACCAAACACGTTTTGGTTCACCACGCTCACATATTAATTCCAAAATCTATGAAAATTAGAATCTAGCAATAATTTGACATTCCGGGTCCAACAATAGTGGTCTCGCCGAAAACGGAGGTCGTTTGCAAAATCTCTATTTCTATGGGCTAAATATTATATAAATTCCATAGAGATTATTCTGAATTTTCAACTGGACATAACTTTTTATTCCCGTTATGAAATTTGGATTTTTCTTGGAAAGATATTTTCAAATAGATTCAAATATTTCTGGTTTTACTAAAATCCGGTTTATTTTTAATCTTGTACATTCATTTGAAATTTGAAATTGAATTTTCAAACTACCGCGCCATTTCCAATTCCTTTTATAATTAAAATAAATATTTATATTCTAGTTTCGACTTAAATAAATTTATACGTTCTAATTCTATTCAAAATAAATTTCTATATGTTACTATTTAAAGTAAATCATTTTAAATTTTCAAAATTCATTAAAATTTACAAAATAAATTTTTTAAATTGGTTCCGATTTTCTAAGTTGTTACACTTTGCTCTTATGCACATAAGTTGGACAACCAAACACTCTGAGAAAGGAATATGATACAGGCTCTCCCTTCCACACTTCTTCAGGAATCTTCATATATATGGGGGGCAGAAGGTGTGCGGTTGATAAGGAAAGCCGCCGTAGATAATGCTTCTGCCCAAAATCTCTTATTTAATCCTGCAGTCAGATGTACGCAACAAGATCTTTCCAATAAAGACCGATTCATTCTCTCTGCAACCCCATTTGAGTAATGGTCTCCTGGTGTAGTGTAGTGTCTTTTGATTCCCTTTTCACAAAATATGATGAATTTTTGAGAAGTGAATTCACCACCATTATCTGAACGATGAACCTTCACTTTATTCCAGAATGATGCTCAATAAGAGATTTCCCACTTTGAAACCTATCAAAAGTTTCATTTTTGGACTTTATAAAGTCAACCCATATTTTTCTAGAAAAATCATCAACAAATGAAACAAAATACCTGGCTCCTTCATAAGATAGGCATTGTAAGGACCCGTAACTTCCCCATGAGGGAAAGAGTGGATACTTTGAGAACAACACATAAAAGAACACAGATGGAAGAACATTTCATTGCTATTACAACAATTCCATCAGATACAAGAATATACAGAGTATACATGAATACTATACATTCGATAAATATCAGAGATTACAATAAATTACATAGCAGGGAAAAATAATACAAAACGCAATTGAAAGTAATACACGGATACGAGCTTTCCGAGCATCGTTCCAGCTGTAAATCAGGATCCTGTGAATATAAATCTGCAAAACCAAAACTACTAGCTGCCCGTGTCGAAAATAAGGGCACCCAGAGTTTAGGTTAAAACAATAAACTCCAGGTCAGTCATGTGACTAGTGTGAGAACTAAAACAGTTATTTATAACTTTACTTTAAAAGAGAGTAATTCAAGGGACCACACCGTATAACACGGAACGGGTTTCCTCCCAAAAATACCAGTGCATAGAATAAACAACGCAATGCTTTTTCGAAAAAATGTAGCTATTATAAGACCCAGGTCCCATCACACAATGCAACGCAAACCGGAGGATAGGGTTTTACCTTATAACAGCCAAACATGCTTGGTACATTTAAAAACAAATCATTTGATATTATAATAAGTGTATAGTGTCAAAACAATTTCAATCATAAATATCAATCATAGACGGCATAGTATCCCATGCTACTATGTCGCCATACTAGGCTCTACAAATAAAACCGAGATACACGTATTGGAAATTGGATTTCCGTCATGAGTCGAGGCAAGGGGCAAGCTCCTCTCCGCTTCGAGACACTCTAGCAAATGCCTCAGGACTACACACTCTGGGTAACCCCTGGGATCCTCCAAGACCGGTCCTCTCTTACGTTTGAGGATTAGTTATTCCTGAACACACGTTTCCCGGCCCTATAGGACCTATAATCGAGGCGCCTCTCATCCAAACCAGAAACGTGAAAAGTATATAAATGTCAGGGCTTGTAGGTCACTGACACCACCCATAGCTAGAAAGAAACGTCGTGCACTCCTTGGGTCCTCATCCCGTATTTGACTCATACCGAGGTGTGAGGCTCGCGAATCCACGCTATACACAAAGCTGCCACGTAGGCCGTGCTTTGATCATCAACCACAAGACTTTGCTTTTCAACAGAAGCCTTGATCCATGCAACTCAGCGTGCCACACAGGCAATTCATGCCATACGATTGATATCTATCGATATATAACCTCTAAGCTCGTACGTCTCAGAGAAGGGCGTTAAGCAAGAGAATAAATTCTCCGCCGCCAAACAGATATATATTTAACAGAAATCAATCAACACAAAATAAAACCCAATGTCAGACACACAATCCATTTACAAGTTCGTTCTGGGTCTGAACGAAACCGGAGGCACTTTCCTCGCATATCCATCGATCTCCAAGTACGTCTGGACGACCACCAACTTATTCCCTCATCTTGTGTGTACAGCCCAATCAAGATCATTAGTAATCACACAAACGATGTGAAGACTTCCGATCTTCGATCACCGTCATCATCTTCGACTTATCGTCGAATCGGTTATTCAGAATGGGTATAAACCCGGCCTTTCCGAACAACCCGCGTATATAGTAAGCAAAAGTTACACAAACACAACATACGCCTCATTCCAATTCAGCAGCCACTAACCGTAAATAGGCAAGAGAACAATTTCCCAAATATTAACCCCGAAGGCCAAAACCAACATCAGATCAATACTCAGGAAACCATTCTTCTTAGCTAACCTACAGCTAGTTTCTAAATTTCATAATCTTAGGGAAAGGTTCCCATTATTTTTATCAAAGATAAATCCTTTTAAATTTATTCTTTAATCTTCCTTTGGATATCATTTCAAACCAAATTATGGTTTTCCAATCTAGTCGAGATTAGCGAACCGCACCGGAGTAATGATTTATTTTAATTCCCAATCCCAACCTATTCATCCCTTGAAGCAAAACTGGTAATACTCCATATCTAACACCATGGTGTTATCGGTAAAATTAATTACCATTTCACGTTCAAATCTAATTAAAGATTTAACTATCGCTTGGAGCAAAACTGGTGATACTCCATTCTCGCTCATTTTCCAAATTTGATAATTTAAATTATCAATTCACATTTCAATCTAATTGCAGATTCATTAAAACTCCCTTTACTGGGTTAAAGAACTAATGTCATTTAAAACACAGTTCACGATAAACCCAAATCACATTCTATTTATTATCGGGTTAAAGAACAATTGTTATTTAAAACACCGTTCACGGTAAACCCACAAATCAATTCTAATTCAATTCCAATCAAATATATTAGGAATACCGATTATTTAAAACCCCTTTTAAATCTAATTTATTTATTTAAAATAATTGGGTTTTAAATTTAGTTCAAAACTAGTTCATTTCGATAAAAATCCATTTTTACCTTTATAAATGTGGGATTTTTCATATTAGTTCGTCACAAATCATTTCTTATGATTTTACACAAATTATTACTATTTTTGATAATTTTATTAAGGCCCGTATAGTCGATTTCCAACAACGGCCATCGAACTGCACTTACAGCGACCTTTTCCAAATTTGATTTGGACGTATCTCCAAATCCAACCGTTAGATTTCAAATTTCTAATATTAGTTATAAAGCTCTTTACAATACGAACCCAACAGTTCCGGTTTTAGGAGAATCCGACGGTCGGATCTCTCGTAATGTCCGTTCGAAATAAATGGTCGAAATTCACGAACTGCCGCGGCGCGACGCGTTCTATACAGGCCATTATATTATATATATAATATATATAAATATATTTCGTCGATTTCCATTTAAAACGAATTTTATAAATAGCTTTAAATTCGTTTCAAAAACATTTCAACTTCCATTTCCAATTCCATCAAAATTGAATTTTTCCTTATAAATTCGTTTTAAATTCATTTCAATTTAATTCAAATTTTGATTCAATTTGAATTCATTTCAAATCGATTTTTATTCTATTCAATTCGTTTTCAATTCAATTCGGATTAGTTTTATATTAAATTCAATTCGAATTCGTTATATATTCAATTCAATTCGAGTTTATTTTATATTCAATTCAATTCGAATTCATTATATATTCAATTCAATTCGAAAAACGAATATAATCGATATAAATATCGTTCGCGTCAAAATAGCGCATCTCTAATCAACATGGCTTTATATATTTCAATAATTCCGTTATTCTATTCAACAAATGAATATTTATACTATTCAATACATGAATCTATATTTTTGTCAACACATGACTAATCTCCACGAATGAGTACTGTCCACGTGTGACTATTTTTGTTATTTAATATATTTTATAAAAATTATGGTATATATCGTTTGATTTTAAATCAGGCTCCAACCGTAAATTAGTAAGAGAACGATTCCCTAAATATTAACCCCGAAGGCCGAAACCAACATCAGATCAATATCCTGGAGACCACTCATCTTATCTATTTTCCAGTTAGTTTCTAATTTTATATATGATAAAGATGTAAATTTTATTGTTAAAATATTTCGTTCAACACATGACTAATCTCGACGGATGAGTACGGTCAACACATGAACCTTTATTTTATAATATTAAAGATGTAAATTTTATTGTTAAAATATTTCTTTCAACACATGACTAATATCAACGGATGAGTACGGTCAACACACGAACCTTTATTTTATAATATTCTTTATTATCTAAATTGGAATGAGGCCCAATCAATCACCATATAGCGTTAACTATATGGATTCCATACAACACATGTATATAATAGCAACGATAAATAATCAACCATCATCCAAAGTGCACTACACTGTATAAGCATCAAATATAGATATCTAACGCTTATAACAACCTGTAAATCAATCGATCGACATACAACTAATTATTGGGATTAGTGTATGCCGTATTTTATCCCAATACCCGTGTGAGGTTTCAAATCAACAAACACAGATTTTATTTGTGTAGTTGGGCGATGTGTAAAATTTATCTTCCCAATCAATGTCAGTCAAATCAGTGTACATAAACAAACCGTCTGGTTTGTAAATGAATATTTATTTATTCACATTCACGTTAAAAATTATATTTTTAACGACCAAAATATTTTATTCAACCTATGAATATTCTATTCGGTTCATTTATTAAATAAAATGATATATTTATTTTTCTAATTTATTTTAGAAAATTTCGGCGGCATAACGGCACGATACTAGAAACGGGACAAGGCCTAGCCTTATCCCCGGTCTAATAATGGCCCACGCCATACACATATCAATCAAATCCATTCCATTTCACCAAACAATCAAATTCAAATCAAATAATCTAACCAACTACACAACCAAACAAACAAGTCCATGGTCTGTGGACGATGGTTTCGGGTGCTACTAAACACCGTCTGCATCCTAGTATATATTTATATAACTAGAAAAGAAAAGTTAAAGTGAGAAGTCCTCACCAAAGCTATCCCAATGTAATGACCCGCATTGGCAGGGGTATTATGATTAATTTATTTAATTATATCAATGGTGGTATAGTGAATTAAATGGTCGTGGAATAATATAATGGTGATTATTTAATTAAAATAATAAATTAAATAATATATTTAATTATGAAATAATCAGAATTAGCTGAAATGGTGATATGGTGTGAACTAGATCATCTGTGATATTTAATTCAGTTTAGAATTGAATTAGAATAACGAATATATTTAAATAACGACAGTTTGAACGTATAATTATATTATAATTAAAATCGAGCTTGAAATGGCGCTACAGTTCGTAAATTGGCAATTCGAACTTCAACTGAATGTACAGGATTCGTTTTAAGCCGGATTTCTGTGAAACAAGAAACGTGTGGAGCTGGTGGAGTATATCTTTCTAGTGGAAGAGAAAAATCTGGATTTCGTCTTGTAGATTTTGATTTATGTCCAAATCAAATATTTAGAAAAATAACGGTATATTCGTTCATGGCCATAACGGTTATTTAACAATATTTGAATATCGGATTCGAATTTGAATAAGGTTCTTTTGGGACATAACGATAATTTAATTTTTAGAATTTTACTGTAGTTTTTAATTAATTAAATAAGCAACTTTTTATTTGGAGTATTTCGCACCCTATATAAATATTTTTGGGTTTCACAATATGAGTTAATCTACCGATATTATTATATTTTTGGGATCGTGGCACGTTGCCCATCACAACAGTATTTTTATTTTTTGTCGATAGGGGTCCATGAAACGAATGGAGTTTTACATGACATCATTGGAGCGATCAGTCACATCGTTTCCTATGTTCTATTTTATATCCCTAACAGTTTGCCTTAGATGTTCTAGAGATACTTTTGATTGTCTAGTTTGTTTTTCATCTTCGTTTGAAACCACTAGAGATTAAGATGGTAGTTGGAATCCACATGTACAGTCGGGTATAACCCACTGACTAAATGAATTATATCTGGAAAATTCTCTTATGTATTTGGTTATGAATATACATACAAATACAATATATTACTTCAAGCATGAACATAAAGGTACAAACTAAATATCACTTAATTAACCTAGGCTTCAAATCGACGAACAGAAAAATAGAATATAATATCTATCCTTTTCCTTAACTTGCAAGGAAGCATACTGGCCTTTCCTTTTCAAAACTCAGAAGAACAGTACGTGGTGTTTTTACATCCTAACGTAAGTAGTACCTACCCATTACTCTATACATATAAACACATCACAAGCCTTCTCTCTTTCTTCTTTGGGTTCAAGGAACCAACGAAAGCATTAAAATAAAATAAAAACCGTGCATGTAAGGAAGGTTATACGGTGAAGGATGCACTGTTGGTTGCGGTCACCATTGGGAAGGGGTGAGGGAGTTTGCGTGATGTCAGGGGTAAGGTGCAGCTAACAATGGAGTTTGGATGGAATAATGGAGTAGTTTTTCATGTGTTCTTTGCTTTGGCAATTTCGAAAGGAAAAGATGTTGGTCCATTTACTGAAGCAGGCGAACCATGGCTGTGCGATGGGATCTAGTGGGGGGGAGGGGGACGTGGTGTTTAAAGGGACGAAAATGGCTTGAGGAGCTCCCGCGAGTTACTATGTATTGTTAGGAACTGATCAAAGAAATAGAGGCCATTTTCGTGAAGAAGTAAGGTGGCGGTGGAAGATGAGAATCACGACAGTATCAAGGATTAAGGAGGAGCAACATTTTCTGTTTTGGGGAAGAAATTTAGTGGATGATGTTGGGCTGAAACAGTATTGGTAAGGCCCATGATAAAATCTTTTTAAGCTTAGTTTAATGTAACGGCTGGAAATTTTCGACTCCTCGAGAGTCGGAAATTCCGCGACGTTAGTGAAAGAATTTAGAAGGTGAGAAAGAAAAGATAGAACTAATAGAATAGAAGAAGAAGAAGAACATCAGAATCATCAGAGTAACACGAATCTCACAGCGGAACGAATAACATATAATATATAACATAACTTTGAAGTAAACAGTTATACATATACAATAGCACTTATCAGAGTACAACACTTACAACACGGGGGAAATAACTATAGCTATAAAATCTTGAAGTCTCCTGCTCCAAGCTCTCCAAGTATATCTGTAAATCCCGACTACTTGACTGCCCGTACAAATTTAGACACCCAAGAGTTTAGGGAAAACAACAAAGTAAACTCCGGGTCAGTCATGGGACTGGTATGAGTAAAATAGTTTAAAACAGGTATAGGATATCTCATAAGACCACGCCATGAATACGGAACGGGTTTTTCCCTTATGAGTATCTGAACAACTTTGACAAGTAATATCATTGTGATATTATAATAATGTCTAAGTACAAATAGGTATCAATCTAGCAGAAACGCTTGCATCTCACGTTCTACATACATAGTATAAAATCATAAACCGCAGGGCGCTTATCGGAGAATGGATTCCAACAGACAAGGTATGGGAGCACCTTCTGAATAGTGTACTCTAGAGGTGATACACTCAGGTTCAACAAGAACGTCTTGCAACCCGGCCACACATGACCGCTCACTCATTTAGCTTGAGTGTCGCGAATATATTGCCACCACGGTTATAGGCCATCAAACCGTCATCCGAAGATACAGAATCAAAAAGAAGTATAAATATGAATATTCTCTAGATCGGCGACAATACACCCTGCTTGGGGATGACCCAACTAGCCATGCTGCCTTGCTCAACTTTTGTTACTTCCTGGTTGTGAGGCTAGAGGCTACGTCTATCTTCAGAACATCTGATCACCATTCACTTTGAATGCCACATCGTCATACCCGCCAAATCACAAATTGACTTATCCAAAAATAACACGGGTATACAGCTAAGAGAAACGAATTCCTCCGCCACCAAACGTGAATACGTTTGAACAGATCAACTTACGCGATCCATTGGATATACTCTGTCAGACCTTCTTCCATATCCGTTGTCCTGGGACTGGACAAACCGAAGGCACTATTCAGTATATCCATCTTAGTCACTGTTATCTAAGACTTATACAACAGCCCTTGCACTTTACTCCGTCTTCAATTTATCTTTGGCATATATTGCTCGCAACGCTTATGCCGATACAGAGTGGTTCTTTGGATAATAATCCAACCGGTCTCTCCATATTAACAACGTTAAAATGGTAAAAACTTTGATAGTCTGTGATTCAACTATCAAATGAAAACATGTCGGTGTACAAACAACGATCTTATTTCCAAATGGAAATTCGATCGATCAATCATCATATGTTCATATTTCCTTATTTCATATATTTAGAAAATATATGTTATTAATAATTGGAAAACATTTCCATAGCTTATTTTCACATCACCATTATTTCGCAACTATCAGTCCCTAACTGTAACTAGTATGAGAACAATTCTCTAAGTATCAATCCGGAAGGTCGGAACCAACATCAGATCGTCACGTAGAAAACCGTTCAACTTACCCTCTCCAGTCAGTTTCTGAATTTGCTTATCTCTATTTCTTAAATTCTTATCATGAAAACATTTCATTTTCTATGTTTAGAAAACATATCTGACTATATTTGGAAAATGTTCCCAAAACTCATTTACGGATTTCCAATGAACGTTGTATAAAACATCGTTTCGCTTAATCCATTTATCGCTTATTACTTAACTATATTTCAAATCAACCTTTTCTATCGAACCACAACTATTCCTTTGTCAATTCTGAAGTCAATCAAGTTGGGGTATAATTACCTCTCAGACCTTAATTGAACAACGTCCTTTACTGTGAAATAGATGAAGCTCGTCACTCACTTTTTCCAATCATCTGTTTACGCAAATTCTCGGATTCAGGTTACGAATCCACTTCTTAAATGAAAACGTTTGATTATAACTATAACGTTATAATTCCTACTTCTGCAATATCTCCTAAATTATAACTTTATCTCCTAACTCGAATAATTTAACAGACACCTAATTTCTAAATCAATAACTAAATCTTGATTTAAACCCTGGAAAGTAAATAGTACTTTCCCGAATTCGCTATAATCGAATTCGACGTATAACTCTCCTTCGAGTAATCTCTATTTGATTAACTCTTCTTCGAATAACCTATATTCGATTTTCTCTCTTCGAATAACTCATATTCGAAATCTTTCTCTTTCGAATAAACAATATTCGATCTCTTTCTTTCGAATATGCTATATTCGAAAATCTCCTTTCGATTTACTAATCGATAACTCCTTTCGATCAAACTAAAATCGATAACTCCTTTAACTCTATTCGAATAATTAATATTCGACTAACTCTTTTGGATCGACTCATTTGATTAACTCCTTCGAATAATTAATTCGAATAACTTACCTTCGAATAACCAATATTCGATTTACTCTAACTCGATTAACTCAATTCTAATCGATTTACTCCATTTCGATTCAACTTAATTCAAATCGATTAACTTAACTCAAATTGATTTACTCCTTTCGAATAACTAAATTCGATTTAACTCTTCTCGAATAACTAAATTCGATTAACTCAAATTGAATAACTAATATTCAATTAACTCTTACATGTTTAACTCAATTCGAATAAGTAATTCGAATCACTCTAATGTGTTTAACTCTATTCAAATATCTAATTCGAATAACTCATTTCGAATAACTAAATTCGATTAACTCTTTTAACTTTACTCGAATAACTATATTCGATTAACACCTTCTTTCGAATAACTATATTCGATTAACTCTTCGACTAACTCCTTTGGATTAACTAACTTCGAATAACTCCTTTGGATTAACTAACTTCGAATAACTCCTTTGGATTAACTAACTTTGAATACTCCTTTGGATTAACCAACTTCGAATAACTCCTTTGGATTAACTGACTTCGAATAACTCCTTTGGATTAACTAACTTCGAATAACTCATTTGGATTAACTAACTTCGAATAACCAATATTCGATAACTACTCTTCGAATAAATAATATTCGGTAACTCTTCTCAAATGAATAACATTTGATTTCTCCACTCGAATAAACTATATTCGATTACTCTTCCCTCGAATACACTATATTCGATAACTCTACTTCGGATAAGTGATATTCGACAACTCTACTCGATTAACTCTACTTGGATAACTCTAACCGGTCAACTCTAACTGGTCATTCTAACTGAGTAACTCTAACTGATCAACTCTAACTGGTCAACTTTAACTGGTCGACTTTAACTGGTCAACTTTAACTGTTTATCTTTAACTGGTAAATTTTAACTGGTTAACTCAAATGGTTTAACCTAACTTGATTTACTTGTCTCGATTAACTGAACTAATCCACTTAGTTTAACTTAGTTAATTCACTTTGATTTACTCTAACCGATTTACTTAGTTTAACTCAGCTAATTCACTTTGATTAACCCAACAAATTTACTTCGATTAACCAATTAGTTTAACTTGACTAATTCACTTCGATTAACCGCTTAGTTTATCTTAACTAATTTACTTGGGTTAACTTAACCAATTACTTTGATTAACTCGACTAACTTGCTTTGGTTAACCTAACAAATTACTTTGTTTAACTCTATTCGAATATCTAATTCGAATAACTCATTTCGAATAACTAAATTCGATTAACTCCTTTTATTAACGTTTATTCATTTCAAAAGATTTCCTTTTTACAACGTTTATCCATTGATAAAGATTTACTTTTTACAACGTTTATCCATTTATAAAGATTTACTTTTAGTAACGGTTCTTCACTTTATAAATGTCCTTTTAATAACGTTTCTACTTCTCTATATAAGTCCAGACTTATATATATTCCATTTATCAATGATAAATAATTTATTTAATTTATAAAACATTATTTATAAATTAATCTACTTCAATTTATCTGTTT
Source organism: Allium sativum (assembly GCA_030737875.1). NCBI lineage: Eukaryota > Viridiplantae > Streptophyta > Magnoliopsida > Asparagales > Amaryllidaceae > Allium > Allium sativum. The sequence goes on from CM060912.1 coordinate 161,444,534, forward strand.
AAAACAGATTTCCTATTTAATATCTCATTTAGATCCATATCGTGTTATACCATGTGCGAAGCACGTGTTTAAATCTATCCTTGTATAATTCTATTTATTTTCTGAACAAGTGTTCCTTTATTTATTCCCTAAATAAATATTCCTTCATTCCATTTATTTATAATCTAAATAAATGTTCCTTTATTTATTTCCTAAATAAATAAATGTTTTCATTTTATAAAATCCTATCGATTTTATAAATAAGATTTATTTTCAATATAAACATTGAAAATTCCCTTTTTACATTCTAGTATCACCTACGGTGTTTAACGTGTCGTATAACAATGATCGGTATCATTCAAACATATGAAATCAATAACAGATTTCATAACACATCATATATCACAATATATGAAAAACGGTAAAATAAATGTTGAGGAATCTAGTTGGATTCCTCCAACCTGTTTCCCTGCATCACAGATGTTAAACAATATAGATAACATCACTTTCAGTTCTATATGATATATTCTGTTAAACAGAATCAATATAGAAATCCAACTAACTGACTAGCAGTTCAATCAAACAATCAACACACAGTCAAACAGACAATATTTAGCAGTTCTAAGAATACGTTATAAAAATAGAACTGTACAGAGTTGGTGGGTTTTACTCACATTGGCGCGTTAATCGTTAAATAACGGTTTGCGTTATTTGATTGCGACGGACAATTTATTTCGCCATAAATTGTAACGAGCTCGGATTCACTCCCAGTCAGTCTCATTGTGTTGCTCCCATCCATACGATCCCAACGCAACTTACGATTTGTCAATCTGATATCGTACGAGGAAGATACGAATTTTACAAGTAATACAATTTTAAATAAACAAACATGAACTTAAATTTGTGAAATTTGGGCCTTACTTAAATCCCTTGGCCCATTAACCCCCACGTTAAACCGACCCGCACTATGTTCTTCCCCAATACCACTTGAACCCGACGCTCTTGTATAATTGAATCTCACCATTACGCCTCCTTCTCTCTTCTTGTTCTCCTTCTCCACTAAATTTAAAATCAAACAAAATTCACCTAAATTCACCTCATCACCTCCTCAACAACTCCATCACCATTGCCTTCCAACCGCACTGCTCTGGAAGAAAGTGACGTCGCCCTTTCCTGCTGTGCTCGAAGAAAACAGCGACCCTTTTTCTCACGAAGTCCCTCAAAATTGTGCAACAAGATGCTGAATCCAACCTCAAATATGAAAACGATATTCATCTCAACCATTGATGCTTCATTTCCACGAGCATCTCAACCCTAGGTTCCGCTGACATAAATCGAGCACTACAAAACTGAAATCGCAATCAGCAAAATTGATACCGTGATGAAGCTTAGCCATCCAGGAATCCAAGAATACTTGCTTTGGGATTTTTAGACTTTTATTTATATTTCTCTTGAATTTATGAAGATGGAATTGTTTTACTGTAAACCAAAGAACAGCGGCGCTTGAGAAAATTATATAGGGGACGAGATTCATTTGTGAGCCTGAAAAGGGGTGGTGCGTGGCCTTGTGTTGATCAGTCAAAAGTTAGGATATCTATACGGTTTTCTTTTGATTGTTGGAGGATGAAGCCACGCTCAGGTTTGAGAAACCATAGTTTTGGTGTGGTTGAAAGTGTAAGCTTGTGTGGCCTTCATTAGTCCGCAAAAATGCTTTGTACTGTATGGCTTCCTATATGTTAGACAACTTAACTTATATATTTTTTTTAAGTGCATAGATTAAATGGTTAGAAAATATCGGTACTCATTTCGTAAAACTCCCCTCATAACAGACTGCTACAGACAAAAATACAGATACCGTTGAGATGCCCAAAGTGTCACGATCCCAAATATTTAATAATACCGGTAGATTGACTCATATTTTGAAACCCCAAAATGTTGACTACAGGGTGCCAAAATACTCCAAATAAAAAGCTGCTTATTTAATTAATTAAAAATTACAATAAAATTCTAAAAATTAAATTATCGCTACGTCTCAAAAGAACCTTGTCTAAATTCAAACCCGATATCTAGTTATATCAAATAAACCGTTACGGTCGATAAACGATTCCATAGCAACTATTTTAAAATTTGATTTGGACATATCTCAAAATCTACAAGACAAAATCCCGATTTTTCTCTTCCACTAGAAAGATATACTCCACCAGCTCCACACGTTTCTTGTTTCACAGAAATCCGATTTAAAACGAATCCTGTATATTCAGTTGAAGTTCAAATCGCCAAATTGCGAACTGCCGCGACGTTTCAGGTTCGTTTTAATTATAATTATAAATTATAAGTTCGAACGTTTTACTTTAAGTTATCGACATCGCCAAATCGATATATAAATAATTAAATAAATTAATTATTCGACAGCTATCAAAACGCGCCATTACAGACTTCCCCCCTTAAAATAATTTCGTCCTCGAAATTGCTAAGCTAGGAAAATGCTACCAACTTTACTAACTAGATTCCAATATCTTTTAGTTTACTTCTCAACTCCAGTTTCAACTGAACCATTTAATTTTCAATTAAATTATTAATTCATTCTAGCTAACTGAATTTCCATAAATCATGAGAATGTTCTAACGCCTGGAATTTTCGAATTTTTTTGCCAGTACCTCCTTTGTACTGGTCAATATGACAAACCACAACTCGCCTCTCTAGGCCTTCTCCAACCCAAAAGAAAATCAAACTTTTAAGCGGCTTGCTAATTCGGCTCATAAAATCCAAACTCATATATAATATAAACTTGTACCTTTTTGTCGGCCGTATCATTATATCCTTTTGATCTGTTATCACTTCAACATATACCAATGTTATCTATTCCAATTGATCTCCAATCAGTTCGTATCCTCAAATCCAAATCGAATTTCATTCGAACTCTAATATCAAATTCCAAATTATTGACTTAGCAATTTGGTTCCATTCTAGATTATCTCTAATCTAATCATGTTTTAATTAACTTGGTCCACGTTAAATTTTAATTCATTTACACTTACCATTCAATCCATTTAGCTTTATTAGTTAAATTTTAATTTCAGAACTTAAATTCCTAGGCTCATTTCAAATTAATTTGAAATCATAACACCAATTCAAAACATTTGAATTTCTAAACAACTTGTTTTCTCGAAACAATTCAAAAACAAAACCTTTGGTAGTAGTCCGTCACTTAGAACCCGAAAATGAACACTGATGATGTCTAGATTCATCATCAGAATCTATTTTCCAGCTATCGAAGTGAGTTCAATACTATATCATTTTCAATTTGAAAAACATTTTCAAAATCTCCCAAGAACTTAAAATTTCCTTATTTTAATTCCAAATCTGATTTAAATTCATGTTTAATTCAAACTATTTCATATATTACATTCATATGAATTCTGATTGGTCATTTATAACCATTTCACCCTTTTATAATCTTATTCAATTATAATAATAACCAACACAATCAATATACTATAATAATTTCAAGATATATATTTCTTCTATAAACAAATATATTTTGGGAAAAATTATTTCATTTACCCTCTTCCAAAACATACCATGACGGTTCATCGTATTCGAGTGTTTAGTAACCCTTATCGATACAGTGGATCAAACTGATCGACCAGAATTCATAAGCCACTCAACCAATGAGTCTCCACAATATAAAACCATTTTATATTGAATAACAATTACGTGCTCATATATATACACTCAACTCAATCTAGGTTATTTCTAATCCCATCTCTACTGAGTTACGCCACAGAGCCAAGGTAATCACTTAACTTAAGCTCTGATACCAACTGTAACGGCTGGAAATTTTCGACTCCTCGAGAGTCGGAAATTCCACGACGTTAGTGAAAGAATTTAGAAGGTGAGAAAGGAAAGATAGAACTAATAGAATAGAAGAAGAAGAACATCAGAATCATCAGAGTAACACGAATCTCACAGCGGAACGAATAACATATAATATATAACATAACTTTGAAGTAAACAGCTATACATATACAATAGCACTTATCAGAGTACAACACTTACAACACAGGGGAAATAACTATAGCTATAAAATCTTGAAGTCTCCCGCTCAAAGCTCTCCAAGAATATCTGTAAATCCCGACTACTTGACTGCCCGTACAAATTTAGGCACCCAAGAGTTTAGGGAAAACAACAAAGTAAACTCCGGGTCAGTCATGGGACTGGTATGAGTAAAATAGTTTAAAACAGGTATAGGATATCTCATAAGACCACGCTGTGAATACGGAACGGGTTTTTCCCTTATGAGTATCTGAACAACTTTGACAAGTAATATCATTGTGATATTATAATAATGTCTAAGTACAAATAGGTATCAATCTAGCAGAAACACTTGCATCTCACGTTCTACATACATAGTATAAAATCATAAACCGCAGGGCGCTTATCGGAGAATGGATTCCAACAGACAAGGTATGGGAGCACCTTCTGAATAGTGTACTCTAGAGGTGATACACTCAGGTTCAACAAGAATGTCTTGCAACCCGGCCACACATGACCGCTCACTCATTTAGCTTGAGTGTCGCGAATATATTGCCACCACGGTTATAGGCCATCAAACCGTCATCCGAAGATACAGAATCAAAAAGAAGTATAAATATGAATATTCTCTACATCGGTGACAATACACCCTGCTTGGGGATGACCCAACTAGCCATGCTGCGTAGCCCAACTTTTGTTACTTCCTGGTTGTGAGGCTAGAGGCTACGTCTATCTTCAGAACATCTGATCACCATTCACTTTGAATGCCACATCGTCATACCCGCCAAATCACAAATTGACTTATCCAAAAATAACACGGGTATACAGCTAAGAGAAACGAATTCCTCCGCCACCAAACGTGAATACGTTTGAACAGATCAACTTACGCGATCCATTGGATATACTCTGTCAGACCTTCTTCCATATCCATTGTCCTGGGACTGGACAAACCAAAGGCACTATTCAGTATATCCATCTTAGTCACTGTTATCTAAGACTTATACAACAGCCCTTGCACTTTACTCCGTCTTCAATTTATCTTTGGCATATATTGCTCGCAACGCTTATGCCGATACAGAGTGGTTCTTTGGATAATAATCCAACCGGTCTCTCCATATTAACAACGTTAAAATGGTAAAAACTTTGATAGTCTGTGATTCAACTATCAAATGAAAACATGTCGGTGTACAAACAACGATCTTATTTCCAAATGGAAATTCGATCGATCAATCATCATATGTTCATATTTCCTTATTTCATATATTTAGAAAATATATGTTATTAATCATTGGAAAACATTTCCATAGCTTATTTTCACATCACCATTATTTCGCAACTATCAGTCCCTAACTGTAACTAGTATGAGAACAATTCTCTAAGTATCAATCCGGAAGGTCGGAACCATCATCAGATCGTCACTTAGAAAACCGTTCAACTTACCCTCTCCAGTCAGTTTTTGAATTTGCTTAACACTATTTCTTAAATTCTTATCATGAAAACATTTCATTTTCTATGTTTAGAAAACATATCTGACTATATTTGGAAAACGTTCCCAAAACTCATTTACGGATTTCCAATGAACGTTGTATAAAACATCGTTTCGCTTAATCCATTTATCGCTTATTACTTAACTATATTTCAAATCAACCTTTTCTATCGAACCACAACTATTCCTTTGTCAATTCTGAAGTCAATCAAGTTGGGATATAATTACCTCTCAGACCTTAATTGAACAACGTCCTTTACTGTGAAATAGATGAAGCTCGTCACTCACTTTTTCCAATCATCTGTTTACGCAAATTCTCGGATTCAGGTTACGAATCCACTTCTTAAATGAAAACATTTGATTATAACTATAACGTTATAATTCCTACTTCTGCAATATCTCCTAAATTATAACTTTATCTCCTAACTCAAATAATTTAACAGACACCTAATTTCTAAATCAATAACTAAATCTTGATTTAAACCCTGGAAAGTAAATAGTACTTTCCCGAATTCGCTATAATCGAATTCGACGTATAACTCTCCTTCGAGTAATCTCTATTTGATTAACTCTTCTTCGAATAACCTATATTCGATTTTCTCTCTTCGAATAACTCATATTCGAAATCTCTCTCTTTCGAATAAACAATATTCGATCTCTTTCTTTCGAATATGCTATATTCTAAAATCTCCTTTCGATTTACTAATCGATAACTCCTTTCGATCAAACTAAAATCGATAACTCCTTTAACTCTATTCGAATAATTAATATTCGACTAACTCTTTTGGATCGACTCATTTGATTAACTCCTTCGAATAATTAATTCGAATAACTTACCTTCGAATAACCAATATTCGATTTACTCTAACTCGATTAACTCAATTCTAATCGATTTACTCCATTTCCATTCAACTTAATTCAAATCGATTAACTTAACTCAAATTGATTTACTCCTTTCGAATAACTAAATTCGATTTAACTCTTCTCGAATAACTAAATTCGATTAACTCAAATTGAATAACTAATATTCAATTAACTCATACATGTTTAACTCAATTCGAATAAGTAATTCGGATCACTCTAATGTGTTTAACTCTATTCAAATATCTAATTCGAATAACTCATTTTGAATAACTAAATTCGATTAACTCTTTTAACTTTACTCGAATAACTATATTCGATTAACACCTTCTTTCGAATAACTATATTCGATTAACTCTTCGACTAACTCCTTTGGATTAACTAACTTCGAATAACTCCTTTGGATTAACTAACTTCGAATAACTCCTTTGGATTAACTAACTTTGAATACTCCTTTGGATTAACTAACTTCGAATAACTCCTTTGGATTAACTGACTTCGAATAACTCCTTTGGATTAACTAACTTCGAATAATTCATTTGGATTAACTAACTTCGAATAACCAATATTCGATAACTACTCTTCGAATAAATAATATTCGGTAACTCTTCTCAAATGAATAACATTTGATTTCTCCACTCGAATAAACTATATTCGATTACTCTTCCCTCGAATACACTATATTCGATAACTCTACTTCGGATAAGTGATATTCGACAACTCTACTCGATTAACTCTACTTGGATAACTCTAACTAGTCAACTCTAACTGGTCATTCTAACTGAGTAACTCTAACTGATCAACTCTAACTGGTCAACTTTAACTGGTCGACTTTAACTGGTCAACTTTAACTGTTTATCTTTAACTGGTAAATTTTAACTGGTTAACTCAAATGGTTTAACCTAACTTGATTTACTTGTCTCGATTAACTGAACTAATCCACTTAGTTTAACTTAGTTCATTCACTTTGATTTACTCTAACCGATTTACGTAGTTTAACTCAGCTAATTCACTTTGATTAACCCAACAAATTTACTTCGATTAACCAATTAGTTTAACTTGACTAATTCACTTCGATTAACCGCTTAGTTTATCTTAACTAATTTACTTGGGTTAATTTAACCAATTACTTTGATTAACTCGACTAACTTGCTTTGGTTAACCTAACAAATTACTTTGTTTAACTCTATTCGAATATCTAATTCGAATAACTCATTTCAAATAACTAAATTTGATTAACTCCTTTTATTAACGTTTATTCATTTCAAAAGATTTCCTTTTTACAACGTTTATCCATTGATAAAGATTTACTTTTACAATGTTTATCCATTTATAAAGATTTACTTTTAGTAACGGTTCTTCACTTTATAAATGTCCTTTTAATAACGTTTCTACTTCTCTATATAAGTCCAGACTTATATATATTCCATTTATCAATGATAAATAATTTATTTAATTTATAAACCATTATTTATAAATTAATCTACTTCAATTTATCTGTTTAAAACAGATTTCCTATTTAATATCTCATTTAGATCCATATCGGGTTATACCGTGTGCGAAGCACGTGTTTAAATCTATCCTTGTATAATTCTATTTATTTTCCGAACAAGTGTTCCTTTATTTATTCCCTAAATAAATATTCCTTCATTCCATTTATTTATAATCTAAATAAACGTTCCTTTATTTATTTCCTAAATAAATAAATGTTTTCATTTTATAAAATCCTATCGATTTTATAAATAAGATTTATTTTCAATATAAACATTGAAAATTCCCTTTTTACATTCTAGTATCACCTACGGTGTTTAACGTGTCATATAACAATGATCGGTATCATTCAAACATATGAAATCAATAACAGATTTCATAACACATCATATATCACAATATATGAAAAACGGTAAAATAAATGTTGAGGAATCTAGTTGGATTCCTCCAACCTGTTTCCCTGCATCACAGATGTTAAACAATATAGATAACATCACTTTCAGTTCTATATGATATATTCTGTTAAACAGAATCAATATACAAATTCAACTAACTGACTAGCAGTTCAATCAAACAATCAACACACAGTCAAACAGACAATATTTAGCAGTTCTAAGAATACGTTATAAAAATAGAACTGTTCAGAGTTGGTGGGTTTTACTCACATTGGCGCGTTAATCGTTAAATAACGGTTTGCGTTATTTGATTGCGACGTACAATTTATTTCACCATAAATTGTAACGAGCTCTGATTCACTCCCAGTCAGTCTCATTGTGTTGCTCCCATCCATACGATCCCAACGCAACTTACAGTTTGTCAATCTGATATCGTACGAGGAAGATACGAATTTTACAAGTAATACAATTTTAAATAAACAAACATGAACTTAAATTTGTGAAATTTGGGCCTTACTTAAATCCCTTGGCCCATTAACCCCCACGTTAAACCGACCCGCACTATGTTCTTCCCCAATACCACTTGAACCCGACGCTCCTGTATAATTGAATCTCACCATTACGCCTCCTTCTCTCTTCTTGTTCTCCTTCTCCACTAAATTTAAAATCAAACAAAATTCACCTAAATTCACCTCATCACCTCCTCAACAACTCCATCACCATTGCCTTCCAACCGCACTGCTCTGGAAGAAAGCGACGTCGCCCTTTCCTGCTGTGCTCGAAGAAAACAGCGACCCTTTTTCTCACGAAGTCCCTCAAAATTGTGCAACAAGATGCTGAATCCAACCTCAAATATGAAAACGATATTCATCTCAACCATTGATGCTTCATTTCCACGAGCATCTCAACCCTAGGTTCCGCTGACATAAATCGAGCACTACAAAACTGAAATCGCAATCAGCAAAATTGATACCGTGATGAAGCTTAGCCATCCAGGAATCCAAGAATACTTGCTTTGGGATTTTTAGACTTTTATTTATATTTCTCTTGAATTTATGAAGATGGAATTGTTTTACTGTAAATCAAAGAACAGCGGCGCTTGAGAAAATTATATAGGGGACGAGATTCATTTGTGAGGCTGAAAAGGAGTGGTGCGTGGCCTTGTGTTGATCAGTCATAAGTTAGGATATCTATATGGTTTTCTTTTGATTGTTGGAGGATGAAGCCACGCTCAGGTTTGAGAAACCATAGTTTTGGTGTGGTTGAAAGTGTAAGCTTGTGTGGCCTTCATTAGTCCGGAAAAATGCTTTGTACTGTATGGCTTCCTATATGTTAGACAACTTAACTTATATATATTTTTTTTAAGTGCATAGATTAAATGGTTAGAAAATATCGGTACTCATTTCGTAAAACTCCCCTCATAACAGACTGCTACAGACAAAAATACAGATACCGTTGAGATGCCCAAAGTGTCACGATCCCAAATATTTAATAATACCGGTAGATTGACTCATATTTTGAAACCCCAAAATGTTGACTACAGGATGCCAAAATACTCCAAATAAAAAGCTGCTTATTTAATTAATTAAAAATTACAATAAAATTCTAAAAATTAAATTATCGCTACGTCTCAAAAGAACCTTGTCTAAATTCAAACCCGATATCTAGTTATATCAAATAAACCGTTACGGTCGATAAACGATTCCATAGCGACTATTTTAAAATTTGATTTGGACATATCTCAAAATCTACAAGACAAAATCCCGATTTTTCTCTTCCACTAGAAAGATATACTCCACCAGCTCCACACGTTTCTTGTTTCACAAAAATCTGATTTAAAACGAATCCTGTATATTCAGTTGAAGTTCAAATCGCCAAATTGCGAACTGCCGCGACGTTTTAGGTTCGTTTTAATTATAATTATAAATTATAAGTTCGAACGTTTTACTTTAAGTTATCGACATCGCCAAATCGATATATAAATAATTAAATAAATTAATTATTCGACAGCTATCAAAACGCGCCATTACATTTAATTAATGGTAAAGTTGGGTTTTTATCATTTTCATGGAAAGATGGAGCTTCAGGGTGGACGCGCTGTTCAAATGAGAGATGAAGGAAGAAGCGGGTCTGGGTTTGGTAAGGGTGCGGGTCCGATTCCTTTTATGGGCCGAAGTTGTGTGGTGAGCCCAATTTGCTAATGAAATGGTTTTAAATAAAATAAATTCTTGTTTAAAATTGTAAATGTTATAACTTTATCATACGTGATCAGAAATTCATGAATTAAGATCCGTTGGGATCGTATGGAAGAAGGCTACCCAATGGAACCGACTGGGAGTGAATCCGAGCTCGTTACAATTTATGGCGAAATAAATTGTCCGACTCGATCAAAGAACGCAAACCAATATTTAACGGTTAACGCGCCAAAGTGAGTAAATCTCACTAACTCTAAACAGTTTATAATTTCATGTTATATTTTTAGAACTGTTAGATATTGGCTGATTGACTGTATGTTGACTGTTTGATTGAACTGCTAGTCAGTTAGTTAAATTTTCGATATTGATTCTGTTCAACAGAATATATCATATGGAACTGAAAAGTGATGTTATCTATATTGTTTAACATCTGTGATGCAGGGAAACAGGTTGGAGGAATCCAACTGGATTCCTCAACATTTATTTTACTGTTTTCATATATTGTGATATATGATTTGTTATATAATCTGTTATGGATTATGGGTGTTGGAATGATGTTGATCATTTTTATTCGATATTTTAAATATCATAAAAGACCCTGGGATGTAAAAAGAATTATTTCAATGTATATTGAAATAAAGGGATTTTATAAAATCAACAAATTTTATAAAAGGAAATATTTCGAAAACAAATAAAAGGGAAAAATATTTTTAAAACGAATAGAATTTTATAAAAGGGAAATCATTTGTAAAGTGAAGAACTGTTACTAAAAGTAAATCTTTATAAATGAATAGTTTATTCGAATAAAGTTAAAAGGAGTTAATCGATGTTAGTTAATCGATTAGAGTTAAAGTTAAAAGAAGTTAATCGATGTTAGTTAATCGATTAGAGTTAAAGTTAAAAGGAGTTAATCGATGTTAGTTAATCGATTAGAGTTAAAGTTAAAAGAAGTTAATCGATGATAGTTAATCGATTAGAGATAAAGTTAAAAGAAGTTAATCGATGATAGTTAATCGATTAGAGATAAAGTTAAAAGGAGTTAATCGATGTTAGTTTAATTGATTAGAGTTAAAGAAAAGGAGTTAATCGATGTTAGTTTAGTCGATTAGCGTTAAAGTAAAATGAGTTAATCGAATATAGTTATTCGAATAGAAGCAAATGAGTTAATCGAATATAGTCATTCGAATAGAAGCAAATGAGTTAATCGAATATAGTTGTTCGAATAGAAGCAAATGAGTTAATCGAATATAGTTTATTCGAAGAAAGTAAAAGGAATTATCGAATATAGTTTATTCGAAAGGGGTTAAGCGAAATGAGTAAATCAATAGCGTTAGTCAAATAGAGTTAAGTGAATAGAGTAAATCGAATAGAGATTTATTCGAACGAGAGTTAAGTAAGGAAGTTAGAAAAAGTAATAAAGTGAACTTTGCCAATTCCAAAGTTAGAAACGTTGTTCAGTTAAGGTCTGAGAGGTAGTTCTACCCCAACTTGATTGGCTTCGTTTTTAACTAAGGAATAGTTAAGGTTCGGCAGTAAAGGAAAAGGTTTGAGTTGGCATCGCGATGGTTTGTTTAAACATCTGTCTAAGTCCAATGAAGAAGCTTTGGAAATGTTTTCCAAATAAGAAACCAGAAATGTTTTTCTAATAAAGAAAACAGGAAATGGAAATGTTTTCCATTGTTAATAACATATATTTTCTAAATTTAGAAAATAGCAAATGTTGAATATAGGGAAACAGGAAATGAAAATTGAACTAAGGATATAAATATTAAATGATGTTTGATCGATAAAATTTCCATTTGGAAATAATATGGTTGGTTGCACACTTGTTTTTCTTTGATAGTTAACTCACAGACTATCGAAGTTTTGACCATTTTAACGTTGTTAATATGGAGAGACCGGTTGGATTATTATCCAAAGAACCACTTTGTATTGGCATAAGCGTTGCGAATCATATATGCCAAGGGAAATTGAAGACGGAGTTATGCAAGGGCTATCCTGTTTACAGAATAGTGCCTTCGGTTCATCCTATTCCGGGATGACTTGTATGGACGGATGTCTTACAGAGTATTTCCAGGCGATCACGTATATTGATTTCTCCAACTGTACCAAGAGTGGAAGCGGAGAAGGAAACTTCTCTTAGCTAACACATAATGTACGGTTGAGGACGTCAATCGGTGATTTGATGGATTTGACAATGTGGCATTCAAAGTGAATCTGATGTGATGTTAAAGCGTAGCTTCTAGCCTCATCGTCCGGTAAATGACAGAAATCGGGCAGGCAGCATGGCTAAGTCGGTCGCACCGAAGTAGGGTGTATAATCACCTGATCTAGAGTTTCATTTACTTCTAAAAATCTATTGTTGATGCTGTCCCATTCGGGAAACAGTTGCTGATCCCAACTGTTGGTGATATACATTCGATACGCTCAAGCGAAATGAGTGGTCGGTCATGTGTGGCCGGGTTGCAAGATGTTCTTGTTGAACCCAGTGTATTCCTCTCTAGAGGTACATTAGCGAAAGGTGGTTCCATACCTTGTCATAGTTGGAAATCCATTACCCAATACGTGCTTGCGGTTTTGAGTTGTATACTATATATGTAGAACGTGAGATGAAAGCGTTTCTGCTAGATGGTTATATATACTGTGGTTGATAGACATTATTATAATATCAAAAAGGTTTTTGATATAAAGATATTTTGGATTCTCATAAGGGAAAAACCCGTTCCGTTATGCGGCGTGGTCTTATGAGATATCGTTTACTTGTTCGAACTGTTTTTAAACTGTTTTACTCATACCAGTCCCATGACTGACCCGGAGTTTATTTGGTTGTTTTCCCTAAACTCTTGGGTGCCTAAATTTGTATGGGCAGTCAAGTAGTCAGGATTTACAGATATACTGGAAGAGCTTGGAGCAGGAGGCTTCAGGATCATATAGCTGTAGTTATTTCCGCTGTGTTGTAAGTGATGTACTTTGATAATGATGTATATTCAAATACAGATGTATATTTCAAAATTATGTTACATATATTATATGTTATTCGTTCCGCTGTGAGATTCGTGTTACTCTGATGTTGTGTTCTTCTTCTTCTATTCTAATTTTCTATCTTATCTTTCCTCACCCTCTAATTTCTTTCACTAATTACCAGGATTTTTCGATGGTTTGGCTATCGTCATCGTGTTTATGTCGATAACCAAAGTCGCCGAAATTCCGGGTCGTTACAGTTGGTATCAGAGCTTAAGTTAAGTGAATTACCTTGGCTTTGTGGCGTGACTCGGTAGAGATAGGGTTAGTAATACCCTAGATTGAGTTTGAGTGTATACATACGAGTGAACGTATTTGTTATTGATATAAAAATTTGTTTTATATTGTGGAGATTCATTGGTTGAGTTGTTTATGAGTTCTGGTCGATCAGTTTGATCCACTGTATCGGTAGGAGTTGGTAAACACTTGAATACGATGAACCGTCATGGTATGTTTTGAAAAGAGGGTAAATGAAAATAGTTTACCCAACGTATATTTTGATATATATTGGATATATTGGTTGTTATTATAATCGAGTAAGATTATTGATTAAATGGTTATGTAAATAACCAATCAGAATTCATATAAGTGAAATACGTGAAATCAGATGAGTTAAATCTGAAATTTAAACCAGGAATCGAATTAAAATTCTGGAAAATTGGATAAGTGTTTGTAAATGGATTTGGATTAAAGATAAGGAAAATTTAAGATCTTGGGAGATTTTAAATTGTTTTACAAGCAGTGTGAATTATATTTTGAAATGAATTTCAAAGTGGAAATGTTTAGAAATGGTTTTATAGTATTGAATTCACTTCGATCCCTGGAAAATAGATTCTGATGATGACAGCTGCATCATCAGTATTCATTTTCGAGTTGTAAGTGACGAATTACTACCAGAGATACTGTTTTGAATTTGTTTTGGGAAAGACAAGTGTGTTGAATTTCAAAATAGAATTTAAAATATATAATTTGAATTTTGAAATAGATTTGAAATATTAACTTGTTTTAAAAGAAATAAAACGAGAAGTTCCTTTATAAACGAAGTTAATAAATAGTTCTTTTATAAACGAAGTTTATAAAATGAAGTGAAAAGAATTATCATTGGATAGTTCAGAAATAAAAAAATACAAGTATGAAATTGAAAGGGAAATCTATTTTCCAAAGGTAGAAATATCGATTTCAAAAGGAATTAAAACCGAGACTTATTTAAAGGAATTTGACTAAAGGAAGTTCAAACATAGGAATTGAATATAGAAAATTCAAAGGGGATTTGAATAAAGAGAATTCAAATAGAAATTGAATATAGAAATTCAAAGGGAGTTTGAATATATGAAATTCAATGGAAGTGATATAGAATTTGAATATAGAAATTCAAACGGCGTTTGGATATAGAAAATATAAGAGGTTTCAAATATAGGATTTGAATATCAAAAGTAAAATGAAATTTGAATGTAGAGGATTCAAATAGAATTGAAAATGAAATTTGAATGTAGAGGATTCAAATAGAATTGAAAAGGAAATTTGAATAGAGAAGATTCAAATAGAATTGAATTTGAAATTTGAATATAGAAGATTCATAGGGAATTGAAATGAAATAAAGAGAATTCAAATAGATTTGAATATAGAAATTCAAATGGAGTTTGAAAATAGGTTTGAATAATGAAATTCAAATATGGAATTTGAATAAGTGAATTGAAATGAAATTCAAATATAGAATTTGAATAAGAGAACCGAAATGGAATTTGAATATACGAAATTCAAATAAAATTGTAATGGAATTCAATTAGTTGATAAACAAGTTAAACCTATATTGGAACATGTATATTCAAATAAAAAGGTGAAATGGGCTAACCAGTAATTTGAAAATCACTTAACGAACTAAGTTAAAATGATTGGATTAAGTTGAAATAAATTAGAAAGGTATGAATATACATGAGATAGGTATGGATAAGGATAATGCAAGAGTTATAAATAGATTGCTCGACAAAAGGTATGTATTTAATTCATATATGACATTTTATGCGCCGTATCGGCTAGCCACTTGGCTTTTTCTTTTTCTTTTGGATTAGTGAGGGCGGGCCATGGGAGGCTATTTGAAATATCCCGAAGCTTATGGTACAAAGGAGGTTATGGCGAATTTTCCGGGAATTTAAGGAGTTAGAATATTTTTAAGATAATTTGATAGTTAGAAATCAACGTATCGATAATATATAGAAGTCGACAAGGAAATGAACTTAGAAATAGAATAGTATAATCAAAAAGGAATTCTAGAATAAAATCTAGTAGGAATAGAAAGAGAAAGTGTATATGTGTTTAGAAGTGAATCAGTAGTTGTATGGTATTGATTATTCGAGTAAGTAGTCATATCTGTTTTGACGTTATAAATGTTATTCAGTCAAGGTCTGAGAGGTAGTTATACCCCAACTTGATTGATTTCATTATTAACAAATAAATGGTAAGATTTCAGGCTCGAAGATCAATGTTGGATAAGAGTTAGTTGAATATAGTATTTGGGTTGTCGTAACGATGTTTAACACAACATCCATTTTAACCCAAATAAAAGTAAGCTTGGAAATATAATATAGAATATTTCCTAAGTATAGAAATAAAAGAGATCGGAAAAGAGATAAGTAATTGGAGTATTTTCCAATTATAACTAGGATTATAAAGGTTATTGATTTAGAAAATAAAGGAAGGCGATATTCGGAAATGTTTTCCAAATAACATAAAAGGCCAATATGGTTATTGAAAATATTTGGTTAACAAATATTGATGAAGAAATAGAGAAGTGATTTAACTAATGGAATATTGATTATGGGCTCAGTTGAATTTCAAAAAGGAAAATTTGATTTTTTCAAAAGAGTAAACTGTTTAAAACTCCCTGGGAATGACTTTGAATTATAAACAAATTTAACAGAAATTTGTGAAAGAAAAATTGAATTAAAGTAAAGCCAGTAAAGTGGTAACTGAGGTTGAATTAGAATGATATCAGGACAAATTAGATTGTGAGATGTAAATTTGAAGTGTGATGCGATAATCATGTTAAGAGTTGGGAATCAAGAAGAAACTCGAGTTGAAACGGTATTTGGCTCAGATAAAAGCGGATGGTTGTGTTGTGGATAAAAGCAGATTGGAATTTGACTGGGATGACCATTGTATCCGCCGAATTGATAACAGGTGGAAGGGATATAATGATACGCCGACAAAAGGTACAAGTTTATGCTTCATATGGTATGAGATTTTGATGAGCCGAATTGGCAAGCCGCTTGGCTGTTTGATTTTCTTTTGGGTTGGAGATGGCCCAGAGAGGTGAGTGGTGGTTTGACGTATTGACCAGTACAAAGGAGGTGCTGGCAAAATTCTTCGAAGAGTTAAGGCGTTAGAAAATTTTCAGGATTTTTGAAAATTTTCGTTAATAAGAATTAATTAATAATTTAATTGAAATTAAATTGGTTCAGTTGAAAACTGAAGTTAGGAAGTGAACAAATATGTTCTAACCAGTCGATAGGGTCGTCCTCTACTTTTTAGCAATTTCGAGGACGAAATTATTTTAAGTGGGGAAGATTTTAATGACCCGCACTGGCAGGGGTATTATGATTAATTTATTTAATTATATCAATGGTGGTATAGTGAATTAAATGGTCGTGGAATAATATAATGCTGATTATTTAATTAAAATAATAAATTAAATAATATATTTAATTATGAAATAATCAGAATTGGCTGAAATGGCGATATGGTGTGAACTAGATCATCTGTGATATTTAATTCAGTTTAGAATTGAATTAGAATAACGAATATATTTAAATAACGACAGTTTGAACGTATAATTATATTATAATTAAAATCGAGCTTGAAATGGCGCTGCAGTTAGTAAATTGGCGATTCGAACTTCAACTGAATGTACAGGATTCGTTTTAAGCCGGATTTCTGTGAAACAAGAAACGTGTGGAGCTGGTGGAGTATATCTTTCTAGTGGAAGAGAAAAATCTGGATTTCGTCTTGTAGATTTTGATTTATGTCCAAATCAAATATTTAGAAAAACAGCGGTATATTCGTTCGTGGCCATAACGGTTATTTAACAATATTTGAATATCGGATTCGAATTTGAATAAGGTTCTTTTGGGACATAACGATAATTTAATTTTTAGAATTTTACTGTAGTTTTTAATTAATTAAATAAGCAACTTTTTATTTGGAGTATTTCGCACCCTATATAAATATTTCTGGGTTTCACAATATGAGTTAATCTACCGATATTATTATATTTTTGGGATCATGGCACGTTGCCCATCACAACAGTATTTTATTTTTTGTCGATAGGGGTCCATGAAACAAATGGAGTTTTATATGACATCATTGGAGCGATCAGTCACATCGTTCCCTATGTTCTATTTTATATCCCTAACAGTTTGCCTTAGATGTTCTAGAGATACTTTTGATTGTCTAGTTTATTTTTCATCTTCGTTTGAAACCACTAGAGATTAAGATGGTAGTTGGAATCCGCATGTACAATCGGGTATAACCCACTGACTAAATGAATTGTATCTGGTACATTCTCTTAAGTATTTGGTTATGAATATACATACAAATACAATATATTACTTCAAGCATGAACATAAAGGTACAAACTAAATATCACTTAATTAACCTAAGCTTCAAATCGACGAACAGAAAAATAGAATATAATATCTATCCTTTTCCTTAACTTGCAAGGAAGCATACTGGCCTTTCCTTTTCAAAACTCAGAAGAATAGTACGTGGTGTTTTTACATCCTAACGTAAGTAGTACCTACCCATTACTCTGTACATATAAACACATCACAAGCCTTCTCTCTTTCTTCTTTGGCTTCAAGGAACCAACGAAAGCATCAAAATAAAATAAAGACCGTGCATGTGAGGAAGGTTATACGGTGAAGGATGCACTATTGGTTGCGGTCACCATTGGGAAGGGGTGAGGGAGTTTGCGTGATGTAAGGGTAAGGTGCAGCTAACAATGGAGTTTGGATGGAATAATGGAGTTGTTTTTCATGTGTTCTTTGCTTTGGCAATTTCGAAAGGAAAAGATGTTGGTCCATTTACTGAAGCAGGCGAACCATGGCTGTGCGATGGGATCTAGTGGGGGGGACGTGGTGTTTAAAGGGACGAAAATGGCTTGAGGAGCTCCCGCGAGTTACTGTGTATCGTTAGGAACTGATCAAAGAAGTGGAGGCCATTTTCGTGAAGAAGTAAGGTGGCGGTGGAAGATGAGAATCACGATAGTATCAAGGATTAAGGAGGAGCGACATTTTCTGTTTTGGGGAAGAAAGTTAGTGGATGATGTTGGGCTGAAACAGTATTGGTAAGGCCCAGGATAAAATATTTTTAAGCTTAGTTTAATTAATGGTAAAGTTGGGTTTTTATCATTTTTATGGAAAGATGGAGCTTCAGGGTGGACGCGCTGTTCAAATGAGAGATGAAGGAAGAAGCGGGTCTGGGTTTGGTAAGGGTGCGGGTCCGATTCCTTTTATGGGCCGAAGTTGTGCGGTGAGCCCAATTTGCTAATGAAATGGTTTTAAATAAAATAAATTCTTGTTTAAAATTGTAAATGTTATAACTTTATCATACGTGATCAGAAATTCATGAATTAAGATCCGTTGGGATCGTATGGAAGAAGGCTACCCAATGGAACCGACTGGGAGTGAATCCGAGTTCGTTACAATTTATGGCGAAATAAATTGTCCGACTCGATCAAAGAACGCAAACCAATATTTAACGGTTAACGCGCCAAAGTGAGTAAATCTCACTAACTCTGAACAGTTTATAATTTCATGTTATATTTTTAGAACTGTTAGATATTGGCTGATTGACTGTATGTTGACTGTTTGATTGAACTGCTAGTCAGTTAGTTAAATTTTTGATATTGATTCTGTTTAACAGAATATATCATATGGAACTGAAAAGTGGTGTTATCTATATTGTTTAACATCTGTGAAGCAGGGAAACAGGTTGGAGGAATCCAACTGGATTCCTCAACATTTATTTTACTGTTTTCATATATTGTGATATATGATGTGTTATATAATCTGTTATGGATTATGGGTGTTGGAATGATGTTGATCATTTTTATTCAATATTTTAAATATCATAAAAGACCCTGGGATGTAAAAAAAAATTTTTCAATGTATATTGAAGTGAAGGGATTTTATAAAATCAACAGATTTTATAAAAGGAAATATTTCGAAAATAAATAGAAGGGAAAAATGTTTTTAAAACGAATAGAGTTTTATAAAAGGGAAATCATTTGTAAAGTGAAGAACTATTACTAAAAGTAAATCTTTATAAATGAATAGTTTATTCGAATAAAGTTAAAAGGAGTTAATCGATGTTAGTTAATCGATTAGAGTTAAAGTTAAAAGAAGTTAATCGATGTTAGTTAATCGATTAGAGTTAAAGTTAAAAGGAGTTAATCGATGTTAGTTAATCGATTAGAGTTAAAGTTAAAAGAAGTTAATCGATGATAGTTAATCGATTAGAGATAAAGTTAAAAGAAGTTAATCGATGATAGTTAATTGATTAGAGATAAAGTTAAAAGGAGTTAATCGATGTTAGTTTAATCGATTTGAGTTAAAGAAAAGGAGTTAATCGATGTTAGTTTAATCGATTAGTGTTAAAGTAAGATGAGTTAATCGAATATAGTTATTCGAATAGAAGCAAATGAGTTAATCGAATATAGTTATTCGAATAGAAGCAAATGAGTTAATCGAATATAGTTATTCGAATAGAAGCAAATGATTTAATCGAATATAGTTATTCGAATAGAAGCAAATGAGTTAATCGAATATAGTTATTCGAATAGAAGCAAATGAGTTAATCGAATATAGTTTATTCGAAGAAAGTAAAAGGAATTATCGAATATAGTTTATTCGAAAGGGGTTAAGCGAAATGAGTAAATCAATAGCGTTAGTCAAATAGAGTTAAGTGAATAGAGTAAATCGAATAGAGATTTATTCGAACGAGAGTTAAGTAAGGAAGTTAGAAAAAGGAATAAAGTGAACTTTGCCAATTCCAAAGTTAGAAACGTTGTTCAGTTAAGGTCTGAGAGGTAGTTTTACCCCAACTTGATTGGCTTCGTTTTTAACTAAGGAATAGTTAAGGTTCGGCAGTAAAGGAAAAGGTTTGAGTTGGCATCGCGATGGTTTGTTTAAACATCTGTCTAAGTCCAATGAAGAAGCTTTGGAAATGTTTTCCAAATAAGAAACCAGAAATGTTTTTCTAATAAAGAAAACAAGAAATGGAAATGTTTTCCATTGTTAATAACATATATTTTCTAAATTTAGAAAATAGCAAATGTTGAATATAGGGAAACAGGAAATGAAAAATGAACTAAGGATATAAATGTTAAATGATGTTTGATCGATAAAATTTCCATTTGGAAATAATATCGTTGGTTGCACACTTGTTTTTCTTTGATAGTTAACTCACAAACTATCGAAGTTTTGACCATTTTAACGTTGTTAATATGGAGAGACCAGTTGGATTATTATCCAAAGAACCACTCTGTATTGGCATAAGCGTTGCGAATCATATATGCCAAGGGAAATTGAAGACGGAGTTATGCAATGGCTATCCTGTTTACAGAATAGTGCCTTCGGTTCATCCTGTTCCGGGATGACTTGTATGGATGGATGTCTTACAGAGTATTTCCAGACGATCACGTATATTGATTTCTCCAACTGCACCAAGAGTGGAAGCGGAGAAGGAAACTTCTCTTAGCTAACACATAATGTATGGTTGAGGACGTCAATCGGTGATTTGATGGATTTGACAATGTGGCATTCAAAGTGAATCTGATGTGATGTTAAAGCGTAGCTTCTAGCCTCATCATCCGGTAAATGACAGAAATCGGGCAGGCAGCATGGCTAAGTCGGTCGCACCGAAGTAGGTTGTATAATCACCTGATCTAGAGTTTCATTTACTTCTAAAAATCTATTGTTGATGCTGTCCCATTCGGGAAACGGTTGCTGATCCCAACTGTTGGTGATATACATTCGATACGCTCAAGCGAAATGAGTGGTCGGTCATGTGTGGCCGGGTTGCAAGATGTTCTTGTTGAACCCAGTGTATTCCTCTCTAGAGGTACATTAGCGAAAGGTGGTTCCATACCTTGTCATAGTTGGAAATCCATTACCCAATACGTGCTTGATGTTTTGAGTTGTATACTATATATGTAGAACGTGAGATGAAAGCGTTTCTGCTAGATGATTATATATACTGTGGTTGATAGACATTATTATAATATCAAAAAGGTTTTTGGTATAAAGATATTTTGGATTCTCATAAGGGAAAAACCCGTTCCATTATGCGGCGTGGTCTTATGAGATATCGTTTACTTGTTCGTACTGTTTTTAAACTGTTTTACTCATACCAGTCCCATGACTGACCCGGAGTTTATTTGGTTGTTTTCCCTAAACTCTTGGGTGCCTAAATTTGTATGGGTAGTCACGTAGTCAGGATTTACAGATATACTGGAAGAGCTTGGAGCAGGAGGCTTCAGGATCATATAGCTATAGTTATTTCCACTGTGTTGTAAGTGTTGTACTTTGATAATGATGTATATTAAAATACAGATGTATATTTCAAAGTTATGTTACATATATTATATGTTATTCGTTCCGCTGTGAGATTCGTGTTACTCTGGTGTTGTGTTCTTCTTCTATTCTAATTTTCTATCTTATCTTTCCTCACCCTCTAATTTCTTTCACTAATTACTAGGATTTTTCGATGGTTTGGTTATCGACATCGTGTTTATGTCGATAACCAAAGTCGCCGAAAATCCGGGTCGTTACACCCAACTTCACGACACTTCAAATGTAGGAAATCTTCGCCGTGCTCGTCTCTTGTCAATTTCGTTGCCCGTAGCCAAATTTTCTAACGCCCGGATTCGCTGTTCAGGTTCCAGAATTTGCAAACGGGCTTCAATCTTCACACCACCTTTTTATCTAGCTTAACCGCGCCACTCCGGACAACTTTTGCCTAGTGGTCTTCCTTTCGAAAATGTGCCATTTCGTCGGAAATCGCGAAAAGACAACATTTTGACAGTGTTTGGACAGCAGACTTTGGACGCGATTTCTCGACAACTCCGCAATGCAAAATGGGACTATCATATACCAAATCGAAGAGAAAATCATGCTCTTCGACTTTGGTCTTGAGGAACTTTGGCTAGAAACGCACGGTTTGGGAGTTATTCGCTAAATAGCGACAGAGTTTTTTATGCAAAACGAGATTTTTGTGAAAAATGTGATTTTTGAGGAGGAGGGGCCCACGAACGGAGTTGGGTGGCCATAGGGGGGCGCCGGACCTGATGGACGTGTGGGAGGTCACTGGTGGGTGGCGGAGGTGGTGGTGGGGCCCATGGTGGCAGATTTGGGTGGTGGCTTAGGCTAGGGTTCACAAAACAAGAGAGAGAGAGAGGAGGAGGAGGAGAGGGGTAGCCGGAGGGGAGGAGGAGCGGCCAGAGGTGGTGGTGGCAGTGGAGGAGGGGCGGCAGCGGCGGCGGGAGGGTGGAGGCCATTTTTGAGTTTTTTGAAGAGAAAGAGAGAAGTGAAATTATGAAGGGAGAAATGGAGTAAAAGTGATTATATGCTAGTTTCTCGCGTATCGTCCGAATGCAAATGATCTCCGATTGCCGCGGATTTAGGACACGAGGTAGTAGACCTGAAGACGAGTCCAACGAAATAAGTTTCGTCGAATTCCGAGTTCGTTTGACCATCCGTTCTACGCGCCATTTGGAACTCAACAATGATTTGTCATTATGAATCCAGAAAAAACTTTCTCGTCGAATTCTGAGCTCATATGCAAAATTTCACTTTTTAAGAGCTATGTTTTGCTAACCGAAAAGCTCAAGCCAATTGCCACTATTCCGGATATCGGAATATATCGAAGCTTATACTTTTCGGAGTTCTAAATGACATTTTGAACTCAATGGAAGTGGTTTCGAGTCCAAATTCATCCGTATGCAAAATTGTCTTTTTGGGCCAGGTATAATTTACATAGCGACTATTCTGAATTTTCAACCGGGCATAACTTTTGATTCCCGCTATGAAATTTTGATTTTTCAGATTCGTTGGAAAGATATTCTCAACTAGATTCTAATATTTTTAGTTTCGCCAAAATCCGGTTTATTTTGAATCATGTACATTCATTTGAAGTTTGAAATCGAATTATCGAACTACCGCGCCATTTTCAATTCCTTTTATAATTATAAATAAATATATATATATTCTAACGACGATCTATGTAAATATACACGTTCTAATTCTATTCAAAATAAATTTCTCGTCGTTATTATTTAAAATAATTCATTTTAAGTATTCAAAATTCTTTAAAATTGCCAAAATAAAAATTTTAAATTGGCTCAGAATTTCCGGGTTGTTTCATTCTCCCCCACTTAAAACTTTTCGTCCCCGAAAAGGAACGAAGCCGAAAGTTGTTTTAAAAACCAACTCAAAGTTCATTCTGGCTTCCA
The DNA here is from genome assembly GCA_030737875.1 of Allium sativum. Taxonomy (NCBI): domain Eukaryota; kingdom Viridiplantae; phylum Streptophyta; class Magnoliopsida; order Asparagales; family Amaryllidaceae; genus Allium; species Allium sativum. Next base: position 161,468,504 of record CM060912.1, read on the forward strand.
TTCTCCAAATTTTCAGTTTCTGAGAATTTTCAAATTCTTCAAAAATTTGGCTAACACCCGGAATTTTCGAAAAATTCTGCCATAACCTCCTTTGTACGGGGAGGGGTTTGGAAATTTATTGGGCCGTATTAGGTACCCAATAAATCCTATAAAGCATACACATATTTATAGTGATATATTCTGGTGTTTACAGGGGAGCGTGTATAGATAATAACTCCAGAGAATAAATTCTCGTCACCCTGTCAAAGCCTGAGGGAGTGTGTATTTTAATTGCTCCAGAGAATAAATTCTCGTCACCTCGTCCCGTGTGGGAAATAAATAATCCATGTGCCGTATCTAATGACTAGAGAGACGTGATTGTTGTCAACTCCAGACTCGTGTGTGGTTTTTATTAATCTGGCAATTTTACCGTTACAATTTTATATTGTCCATATCAGTCATCAGTTCAACCTGTAATATATAGTCCATATCTGTCATCAATTCAACCTATAATATATAATCATTGCCATACAAGCCTCTCGCTCGTATGGTAAATCTTCCACTTCGTCACACAAGCTCCAAATGCTTGCATGGTATATGATTAAGTATGCAATATTAAGAAGTATGCCATCTTCAGGAAGTATGCCATGCAGTGTAGTTCAAAATTAATTGTTACTATCCTATGGAGACATTTATTAATTACACACAGAATAACCCGCACTCTACATCCAATGGCACTCACAGGAGTTGATATAATAATAAAAGTGCGCATGTAACTCATTAAGGTTTACCTATTTGTCGGGCACGCAAATAAATTCTTTACTCAACAGCTAATCCATTTACCTGTTCAAACATATATATGTATATGCATGCATTTGCAAATAATTTACAATACAATTCAATATTTGGTTCAATTAGGCCTAAATTCACCATTCATTCACATAATGGTTTAAATAAAAAATCATACAACACAACCATCAGTCAACTAGTGAATTAGCTTTTCAAATTCATAATTTGATATATATACAGAAAAACATGTTTTTGATGCCAAATCACAACAATAAACCTATCTAGTTTTGGTTCTCACACCAGTCTAACGGAAATATATAGATATCACACCTTCGTCACTCGAAGATAAATACTGGTGATGGTATACTTCATAATCAGGACCATGTCCGGGCGACTAGAGTGTGACTCTATATCTACCTAATATATTACAACTTCGAATATACGTTCATGACACGTATATGCAAAACCTTTATATACTAGATTGTCCAAATCAATATAATTAAATTATTTAAATACGTATAAGATGGTTTAAATTTCAAAACAAAATTGTTTTCATTTGAAAAATATACCCTTCACACTCATTCTGGATACTACTGATCCTATCTTTAACGAGTCATTTTAATTGGATTTTACTAATCCAATATCTGATGAATTCTTTCGTTCGGTTCTAATGTGTCTTGTTCTCGAGCTCTATAAACCAAAGCTCTAATACCAACTGTAAGAACCCGTAACTTCCCCGTGAGGGAAAGAGCGGATACTTTGAGAACAACACATAAAAGAATGCAGACGGAAGAACATTTCATTGCTATTACAACAATTCCATCAGATACAAGAATATACAAAGTATAAATGAATACTATACATTCGCTAAATATCAGAGATTACAATAAATTACATAGCAGCGGAAAATAATACAAAACACAAATGAAAGTAATACACGGATACAGAGCTTTCCGAGCATCGTTCCAGTTGTAAATCAGGATCCTGTGAATATAAATCTGCAAAACCAAAACAACTAGCTGCCCATGTCGAAAATAAGGGCACCCAGAGTTTAGGTTAAAACAATAAACTCCAGGTCTGTCATGTGACTGGTGTGAGAACTAAAACAGTTATTTAAAACTTTACTTTAAAAGAGAGTAATTCAAGGGATCACGCCATATAACACGGAACGGGTTTCCTCCCAAGAATACCAGTGCATAGAATAAACAACGCAATGCTTTTTTGAAAAAATGTAGTTATTATAAGACCCAGGTCCCATCACACAATGCAATGCAAGACGGAGGATAGGGTTTTACCTTATAACAACCAAACATGCTTGGTATGTTTAAAAACAAATCATTTGATACTATAATAAGTGTATAGTGTCAAAACAATTTCAATCATAAATATCAATCATAGACGGCATAGTATCCCATGCTACTATGTCGCCATACTAGGCTCTACAAATAAAACCGAGATACACGTATTGGAAATTGGATTTCCGTCATGAGTCGAGGCAAGGGGCAAGCTCCTCTCCACTTCGAGACACTCTAGCAAATGCCTCAGGACTACACACTTTGTGTAACCCCTGGGATCCTCTAAGACCGGTCCTCTCTTACGTTTGAGGATTAGTTATTCCTGAACACTCGTTTCCCGGCCCTATAGGACCTATAATTGAGGCGCCTCGCATCCAAACCACAAAGGTGAAAAGTATATAAATCTCAGGGCTAGTAGGTAACTGACACCACCTGTAGCTAGAAAGAAAAGTCGTGCACTCCTTGGGTCCTCATCCCGTATTTGACTCATACCGAGGTGTGAGGCTCGCGAATCCACGCAATACACAAAACTGCCACGTAGGCCGTGCTTTGATCATCAACCACAAGACTTTGCTTTTCAACAGAAGCCTTGATCCATGCAACTCAGCGTGCCACACAGGCAATTCATGCCATGCGATTGATATCTATCGATATATAACCTCTAAGCTCGTACGTCTTAGAGAAGGGCGTTAAGCAAGAGAATAAATTCTCTGCCGCCAAACAGATATATATTTAACAGAAATCAATCAACACAGAATAAAACCCAATGTCAGACACACAATCCATTTACAAGTTCGTTCTGGGTCTGAAGAAACCGGAGGCACTTTCCTCGCATATCCATCGATCTCCAAGTACATCTGGCCGGCCACCAACTGATTCCCTCATCTTGGGGGTACAGCCCAATCAAGATCATCATTAATCACCCAAACGATGTGAAGACTTCCGGTCTTCGATCACCGTCATCATCTTCGACTTATCGTCGAATCGGTTATTCAGAATGGGTATAAACCCGGCCTTTCCGAACAACGCGCGTATATAGTAAACAAATGTTACACAAACACAACATACGCCTCATTCCAATTCAGCAGCCACTAACCGTAAATCAGCAAGAGAACAATTTCCCAAATATTAACCCCGAAGGCCAAAACCAACATCAGATCAATACCCAGGAAACCATTCTTCTTAGCTAACCTACAGCTAGTTTCTAAATTTCATAATCTTAGGGAAAGGTTCCCATTAATTTTATCAAAGATAAATCCTTTTAAATTTATTCTTAAATCTTCCTTTAGATATCATTTCAAACCAAATTATGGTTTTCCAATCTAGTCAAGATTAGTGAACCGCACCGGAGTAATTATTTATTTTATTTCCCAATCCCAACCTATTCATCCCATGAAGCAAAACTGGTAATACTCCATATCTAACACCACGGTGTTATCGGTAAAATTAATTACAATTTCACGTTCATATCTAATTAAAGATTTAACTATCGCTTGGAGCAAAACTGGTGATACTCCATTCTCGCTCATTTTACAAATTTGATAATTTAAATTATCAATTCACATTTCAATCTAATTGCAGATTCATTAAAACTCCCTTTACTGGGTTAAAGAACTAATGTCATTTAAAATACAGTTCACGATAAACCCAAATCACATTCTATTTGTTATCGGGTTAAAGAACAAGTGTTATTTAAAATACCGTTCACGGTAAACCCACAAATCAATTCTAATTCAATTCCAATTAAATATATTAGGAATCCCGATTATTTAAAACCACTTTTAAATCTAATTTATTTATTTAAAATAATTGGGTTTTAAATTTATTTCAACACTAGTTCATTTCGATAAAAATCCATTTTTATCTTTATAAATTTGGGATTTTTCATCCCAGTCCTTCACAAATCATTTCTTATGATTTTACACAAATTATTATTATTTTTTATAATTTTATCAAGGCCCGTACAGTTGATTTCCAACAACGGCCATCAAACTGCACTTACAACGACCTTTTCCAAATATAATTTGGACGTATCTCCAAATCCAACTGTTAGATTTCAAATTTCTAATATTCGTTAGAAAGCTCTTTACGATACGAACCCAACGGTTCCAGTTTTAGGAGAATCCGACGGTCGGATCTCCCGTAACGTCCGTTCGAAATAAATGGTCGAAATTCACAAACTACCGCGGCGTGGCGCGTTCTATTCAGGCCATTATATTATATATATATATATATATATATATAATATATATAATATATATTTCGTCGATTTCCATTTAAAACGAATTTTATAAATAGTTTTAAATTCCTTTCAAAAACATTTCAACTTCCATTTCCAATTCAAATCAAAATTAATTTTTTCCTTATAAATTCGTTTTAAATTCATTTCAATTTAATTCAAATTTTATTCAATTTGAATTCATTTCAAATCGATTTTTATTCTATTTCAATTCGTTTTCAATTAAATTCGAATTCGTTTTATATTCAATTCAATTCGAATTCGTTATATATTCAATTCAATTCGAGTTTATTTTATATTCAATTCAGTTCGAATTCGTTGTATATTCAATTCAATTCGATAAACAAATATAATCGATATAAATATCGTTCGCGTCAAAATAGCGCATCTCTAATCAACACGGCTTTATATATTTCAATAATTCCATTATTCTATTCAACAAATGAATATTTATCCTATTCAATACATGAATCTATATTTTTGTCAACACATGACTAATCTCCACGAATGAGTACTGTCCACGTGTGACTATTTTTGTTATTTAATATATTTTATAAAAATTATGGTATCTATCGTTTGATTTTAAATCAGGCTCCAGCCGTAAATTAGTAAGAGAACAATTCCCTAAATATTAACCCTGAAGGCCGAAACCAACATCAGATCAATATCTAGGAGACCCCTCATCTTATCTATTTTCCAGTTAGTTTCTAATTTTATATATGATAAAGATGTAAATTTTATTGTTAAAATATTTCGTTCAACACATGACTAATCTCAACGGATGAGTACGGTCAACACATGAACCTTTATTTTATAATATTAAATATGTAAATTTTATTGTTAAAATATTTCGTTCAACACATGACTAATCTCAACGGATGAGTACGGTCAACATATGAACCTTTATTTTATAATATTCTTTATTTTCTAAATTGGAATTAGGCCCAATCAATCACCATATAGCATTAACTATATGGATTCCATACAACACATGTATATAATAGCAACGATAAATAATCAACCATCATCCAAAGTGCACTACACTGTATAAGCATCAAATATAGATATCTAATGCTTATAACAGCCTGTAAATCAATCGATCGACATACAACTAATTATTGGGATTAGTGTATGCCGTATTTTATCCCAATACCCATGTGGGGTTTCAAATCAACAAACACAGATTTTATTTATGCAGTTGGGCGATGTGTAAAATTTATCGTCTCAATCAATGTCAATCAAATCAGTGTACATAAACAAACCGTCCGGTTTGTAAATGAATATTTATTTATTCACATTCACGTTTAAAATTATATTTTTAACGACCAAAATATTTTATTCAACCTATGAATATTCTATTCAGTTCATTTATTAAATAAAATGATATCTTTATTTTTCTAATTTATTTTAGAAAATTTCGGCGGCATAACAGCACGATACTAGAAACGCGACAAGGCCTAGCCTTATCCCCGGTCTAATAATGGCCCACGCCATACACATATCAATCAAATCCATTCCATTTCACCAAACAATCAAATTCAAATCAAATAATCTAACCAACTACACAACCAAACAAACAAGTCCATGGTCTGTGGACGATGGTGTCGGGTGCTAATAAACACCGTCTGCATCCTAGTATATATTTATATAACTAGAAAAGAAAAGTTAAAGTGAGAAGTCCTCACCAAAGCTATCCCAACTTCATGACACTTCAAATGTAGGAAATCTTCGCCGTGCTCGCCTTTTGTCAATTTCGTTGCCCGTAGCCAATTTTTCTAACACCCGGATTCGTTGTTCAGGTTCCAGAATTTGCAAACGAGCTTCAATCTTCACACCATCTTTGTTTCTAGCTTAACCGCCCCATTCCAGACAACTTTCGCCTAGTGGTCTTCCTTCCGAAAATGTGCCATTTCCCCGAAATCGCGAAAAGACAGCATTTTGATAGTGTTTGGACAGCAGACTTTGGACGCGTTTTCCTAACAACTCCGCAATGCAAAATGAGACTATCAGATACCAAATCGAAGAGAAAATCATACTTTTCGACTTTGGTCATGAGGAACTTTGGCTAGAAACGCACGGTTTGGGAGTTATTCACGAAATAGCGAAAGGGTGTTTTATGCAAAACGGGATTTTTGTGAAAAAAGCGATTTTTGTGGAGGAGGGGCCCACGGCCGGAGTTGGGTGGCCATAGTGGGGGCGCCGGACCTGATGGACGTGGGGGAGGTCGCTGGTGGGTGCGCCGGTGGTGGTGGGGCCCATGGTGGCGGATTTGGGTGGTGGCTTAGGCTAGGGTTCACAAAACAAGAGAGAGAGGAGGAGAAGGAGGAGGAGGAGAGGGGTAGCCGGAGGGGAGGAGGAGCGGCCAGAGGTAGTGGTGGCAGTGGAGGAGGGGCGGCAGCGACGGCGGGAGGGTTGATGCCATTTTTGAGTTTTTTGAAGAGAAAGAGAGAAGTGAAATTATGAAGAGAGAAATGGAGTAAAAGTGATTATATGCTAGTTTCTCATGTATCGTCCGAATGCAAATGATCTCCGATTGCTGCGGATTTCGGACACGAGGTAGTAGACGTGAAGATGAGTCCAACGAAACAAGTTTCGTCGAATTCCGAGTTCGTTTGACCGTCCGTTAAAATTCTCAAAAATGCTCGGATAAGCTCTAAAAATGCTATTTTGGCGCACCATTTCTTCTTGCACGCTCACAGGCTAACTTCAAAAATCATTCCCTTTTGGGTTTAACCATTTATAGACGATACGAATCCAGAAAAAAATACGAAATCGAATTATGGGGTCATCTCAATAATGTTCCTTTGTAAAAGGACTGCATGCTTTACCCTAAACTGTTTCAGCTCGCACGGCCACATACTAATTCCGTTCGACGCGCCATTTGGAACTCAACAATGATTTGTCATTCTGAATCCAGAAAAATTTATCTCGTCGAATTCTTAGCTCATATGCAAAATTTCACTTTTTAAGAGCTATGTTTTGCTAACCGAAAAGCTCAAGCCAATTGCCACTATTCCGGATATCGGAATATATCGAAGCTTATACTTTTCAGAGTTCTAAATGGCATTTTGAACTCAATGGAAGTGGTTTAGAGTCCAAATTCATCCGTATGCAAAATTGACTTTTTGGGCCATGTATAATTTACATAGCGACTATTCTGAATTTTCAACTGTGCATAACTTTTGATTCCCGCTATGAAATTTCGATTTTTCAGATTCGTTGGTATGATATTCTCAACTAGATTCTAATATTTTTGGTTTCGCCAAAATCCGGTTTATTTTGAATCATGTACATTCATTTGAAGTTTGAAATCGAATTACCGCGCCATTTTCAATTCCTTTTATAATTATAAATAAATATTTATATTCTAACGACGATCTATATAAATATACACGTTCTAATTCTATTCAAAATAAATTTCTCATCGTTATTATTTAAAATAATTCATTTTAAATATTCAAAATTCATTAAAATTGCCAAAATAAAATTTTTAAATTGGCTCAGTATTTTCGGGTTGTTACAGGCATGGTGCGGGGACCCAAACATCAGTATGAACGTACTCTAAAACAGCTTTAAACTTATGCTCTACAATGCCAAAAGAAACCTTCGTCTACTTTCCAAGTACACATCAACACAAAAGTCAAGTTTTGAATAATGAACACGGTCAATCAAGCATCACTTTCTCAATACTTCCAAACTACGCTCTCCAATGTGACCCATTCGAAAATGCCACAATCTGATAGAATCAGAAACAACTAAATCGATAACCGAGGCAGTCTCCGCAATAGCAGTTGCACCCTTCAACAAATATAAATTTTCAACTTTTACCCCTTTCATTACTATCAATGAACCATTTGTAATTTTTAATGAATCTTTTTCTATTACACATTTCAAGCCAAAATTGCAAAATGCTCCAATGGAGATCAAACTAGCCTTAAATCAGGCACATGCTTGACATCACATAAAGTACGTACAACACCATTAAACACCCTGATTTTTACTGTTCCAATACCAATCATGCAACAAGAAGCATTATTTCCCATGAGAAACTCTCCTCCATCAAGCTGACAATAAGTGGATAAAGAGTGCCTATCAGGTGTCATGTGATAGGATGCTCCCGAGTCAATAATCCACATAGTACTCTTCATAGGAGAAGCAGAAGTTGTAAATATGCCAGGATCATTATCTGAATCTGATGTCTCTACTGTAGATGCTGAAGCCTTCAGGAGAATAGCTTTGTTTTTATTCTCCAACTTAAGGCAATTTGCAATATAATGTCCAGATTTTCTGCAATAATGACAAACTCTCTTCCGAGCTCCTCTTGACTGAGATATGGAATTAGCTCTATCTCCACCATATTTGGGTCTACTTTTACTTCTTCCTCTCTGTGCAACAAGGCTTTCAGAATCATTCTCCATGCTCATGCTTGCTAACTTTCCTCTCAGCATCTCGTTATGAAAATTTGTCTTCACATCCTCCAAGCAAATATGCGAACGCCTATAGATCATAGAGTTAACAAAAGTGTTATACTCTGCAGGTAAAGAATATAAAAGAATAACAGCTTGCGCCTCATCCTCAATCTTTACATCAGCTGCTCGAAGATTCATGAAAAGTGTCTTGAGGGCATCTATATGATAAAATACATCTGTTCCAGTCCTCATTTTGAAAGAATAAAGTTGTTGCTGTAAGATGATGCAGCTGGTGAGAAACTTGTCGTAGAACTTTCTCTGAAGAGAATCCCACAATTCATTAGCAGTTTTCACATGAGAAAACTCTCTAAGTACTTCATCAGAAAGGCTAAGTTGGATGGTAGGAAGAGAATCCTCTTCCATTCTTCTATCTCTTCAGCTGTTAATTTCTTCGATTTCTCTGGATCTGAGACAACGTTAAATGTCCTCTCTTTGTTTAACACCGCTTCCATCTTCATCTTCCATGTGCCAAAATCCCCCTTTCCATCAAATCTAGCAACTCCATAATTTGTAGCGCTTCTACCACCGTTATTCCTTGTGGAATTTGACATGGTTGAAAAAGTCTATGAACATGACAACTTGCTTTGATACCAGTCTATAGTGCAGAATCAGAGATTTGGGAGCGGAAAACGAATAAACACAATGATCTAGTTTGTCAACAATTTCAACAATGCCAAAAATAAAATAAAATCAAGTGGCACAAATTATAGAGTAAGCAAAAACAGAAAAGAGAGGAAATGACACACCAATATAACGTGGTTCGGCTTTGTCTACATCCACGAACCCAACAACTTTTTATTTCTCAATGAAGAAATCAGTACATAAGAGAGGGAGAAGATTACAATAAAGAAAAAACTAATGGTGGATTGCTTGCATTCATACAATAACATGACCACTATATATATAGAGGGATTTCTTGAGGATAAAGAAGAGAAGTTTCTAGATTACTTGGACATGAAGGAAAAATAAATATAGTATCTTCCTTGATTTGATTAGAGTATAAATGGTTGGCATAATCATGGTCTCAATCTCTATCCCTGAGTAAATTGATTCTTCATTAATTGATTGATTGACCAGTCATTTTTCTTCCAAAAAGAAAACTTCCTCTTATACCTTTCCATATACGAGCCAATTAATTGATTGACAATCAATCAATTTCTTTCTTTCTCTACAAATATTTGAATCATCAATTTCAACATTACAATAATATCAGAACTTTAATAAAATTATACAGAAGAAAGTAACAATGGTATCGGAACTTTAATTAAATTACACTATTTTAAGTGTTGCAAAATTAATTGATAACATAAAGGGCAATCGCTTATTATTTATATATAGCCCACTATTTATTTTCAAGATGCGGGATTATTCTCATCATATATGATGCAAAGTCTTGCTTTTATGAATTCAGATGAGCATAATAATGATATGAGAACTTCACTAAAGTCTGTACTTTAATAAACCATACTAAGAGATGATAGTTGGTAAGCTTTTTATAAGGAATGGAACTATGACATTTAAAAAGATACTCAGGCAACATCCAACCTTTCCAATAATAATAAGAATAATATATATTGTTCAGTTTGGACTGCTTCAGTGCTGTATAGTTCTTCTATTTTCAGTTGTTTTTTATTGGAGTTTTAGAATAAATCATGATACTGTAACAATATCGATCCATAATGAGTTTCTTAGAAGCTATATTTACTCTTAACCTAATAACAGTGAACTTGTCATTAAAGATACCATGAAATATATTGCAGATATGTATTTTTCAATGAGTACACGTTATTATTTGTTCTATTTAGCAAGCTTCTTTAATGCAAAGTATGAAACATTAATAAAAACTTCAAGTATTGCTTGTTTTTAAAATCTAGTTATATAGGATGATGAATTAACATTTTTATTTATTCTCTCTTACCTTATGCTATCATGACACGACTGAGTAAACATCATTGTTGTTTGGAACTTTTAGACTGTTACAATAGAATATGGATGTTGGACTGAGTAGACATTAGATAACATACCACTAGAAAATTTCTAATCCATACTTTCTGATTGTGCATGTTGGACTAAAATCAGGGGAACTTTTAGCTTAGTACACTTTAAAAATGATATATGCTGGAAAATGCTAATTATTTTTAAAATTTGATATTGCAGAATATGGATTCAACTGAACATATAAATATTGAAAGAGAAGATTTGATTATAATGGAAGATTCATTGAGAAGTTCAGTTGGAAAAAAAATGTTGTAGAACCACTAGTTCAGAAGTTTGGAACTATTTTCAGAAAAATGAAACTGTAGTTGGAAAAACACCAACATGCTTCTGTAAAGGATGTAAGAAAACATATTTTTGGGGAGAAAAGCATGGAACATATTATATGCTAAAACATATTCCAAAATGTTAACACATCACTAAAAGGGGGGTGGACTTTAGATAAGCAAGTTCAATCAAAATAAGTATAGAGAATTGGTGACTAAGGCCGTTGTAAGACGTAGCTTACCATTTAAGTTTGTACAGTACAAAGAAATTCGTGAAAAACATTTTTATTTGAACAACGAAGTGCAACATATTTCTAGAAATACAATGCGATCGGATGTCATGAAACTTTATGAGAAAGACATGCTTAAACTTATGAATTTTTTAAATGTTCGGGAAAAGTAAGCTTAACTTCCACTTTATGGACATCAGTTAATATAGATGGATTTATATCATTAATTTCGCACTTCATAGATAACGACTGGGTTTTACAATAAAATTGCTTAGTTTTTCGTTTATGCTGCCTCCTCATACGGGAGCTGCAATATTTCGGATGATATCTAGTTTATTAGTTGAGTGGAATATCGAAGATAAATTGTTTGCATTTACACTTGACAATGCATCATCGAATGATAAGTTTATTGAATTGTTGTAATCTCATCTTACATACAAGAAAACATTGATCGCAAAAAGGGAGTTTTTACGTGTTTGTTGCACTGCACACATATTGAACTTAATCATACAAGACAGTATAAAATGCATCATTTCTTTTTTGATGAATATTAGAGAAGGTATAAAGTATAATAAGGGCTTTCAATAAAGAAAAAAGTTATTTATGGAATGCGTAGCATATTTTTCTATGGATAGGAGTAAAAAAATATTGCAACAAGATGTTCCAGCGAGATGTAACTCGATGTTTTTAATGCTTAAAAGCGCTGTTTACTTTCACCAAGTGCTATGCCATTTAGAAATTGTTGATAGGAGTTATACTTACTTTCCAACCCGGAATGAGTAGGCTATGCACCACATATGTCCAGTTTATTTATTCACGCTTTCTCTTAACCATTATATCGTTTTAATCCCACGATTTGCTTACGCATTCAGTAATTTTTTGATATCAAGTTTGCACAATTTTCTCAAAAATCATTTAACGCAACTCTTTATATTACAAACTAGTTGATTTCTAAAATTGAAATTTTTTTCTGTAATTTTTTTTCTACATTTACAAATTTTTTTCAAGTTCTTTTTTTAAAGTTCTAACTGTGGGGCGAAGTACAAAACGACTTTTTACTTTTGCGTTTCCCAAATTCTCTACGCGAAATTATATTTCTTTATCCTAAATTTCTCCTTTATATAAATTCCTACCAAACTATGTATGCACTGAAGAATAAGACTAGCGCCACTTTTGCGTCAAATGTGTGTGTGTGTGTGTATTCCTTATCCAATTTCTCTTTATTAATCTTTTCTCAATTTACAAGACTCTACTGCTTAATACACTAATCTGAAATACTAAAATTTCGAATGTTAACCCATGTAATCTTCTATTTTTTTTTCAAACATTTTGTGCACTTTCCACCCTAGCCACTCATGGGTCTATAATCCTCGCACTTCCATAACAATTTTCTTAGTGTACAAAACTAATACCCGACATTTTTCCCATGTATTCTTTACTTAATTAGTAGATTCCTTTGTGGATATAGGTATCATATATAATATTTATATTTTAAAAATACAAATATATTCACCCACTATCTACTTAGCAATCCATCACCAATTCTTGTGAATGGACAAATTATACTTTCTATAAATAACACTACATAAACCATTCTATCACCAATTCATATTTATTAAGTTATTAAGGTTTATCTCACAATATACATTTGATTTTTCCACATAAATTGTATCTATCAAATACCTAGTAGATGAACCTAATAAACAATATGTATAGCTATTTGCCTAATATATTGAGGTACTCCCCATAGTACCCTCCTCGAGTGGTCCTCATCGTCGTACTACGAAAATGTAATGGGCCTCCGAAGCTAACCTATGAAAGCGATTAAGACTTTACCGCAACGCAATAAGGGCACCCTAATCTCTAAGTTCCTCCAAAGAATTCAGTTAGGGGCCTTACACATATCTATAAAGGAAAGCCTCGCTAGTCCTACAATACAGATATCCATAGATAGGTTTGTCCATTCCAGTGGCTCTCCCAAACTCCACCAAATCTACCCCATACTAATGAAAGACTATTTAATGAGCTAAGTGACCTCCCTACCATCCAATATATACAAACATGTGGTCCCTCATCCAATGATCCAATCGTAAAAGATCATTGGCTACTTGGCTTAACTCCAATCTTTCCCCCACACGCTCCGACTGACGATGGCATGTGCCCGCTGACCTATTATCCTTTGTTGGGTCCCAAGCATGAAGCCTCCCCCTTGAGGCAGCTGCCAAATCTTCCTAAGATTATTCCCATCAGTCTTTAGGATGACCACCGTCAAAGATGCAACCAAGGAATACTCACTGGATGGAACCGTATAGACCATGCCTCTGTGGGTACGACTTCATTAGGCCTACTATAGAGAGCTGTCAAGGAGTATCCTCGTGTCCCGTAGAAGTCCCGCACTTCCTTCCTGTCTCGTCTAATAATAAGCTTGCCATGCTCCTTTCGTGTCTCTGGACACCCAGATGATCTAGCCCATTGAGTTCTTTATCCAAAAAATGTACATATTGGTCCAAGCACTTCTCATCATTATGTTATTGACCCTACGTTTAATCTTCAACTACGCGCTTATTTTACTTACCACATTGCTTGTTAACTTAAACACTCGCTTTGTTATTCTTCATTCAAGTTATTTTTTTATTAGAATTTGTCAGCCGCTTATTTTCTCTAATCAGCTCTTGCTGCCGGAACGAACCACAGTTATTATTTATTTATTAAACTTAATTTAAACTTGTGTTATAATATTACCAAAACCATATTCGCGAACTTTTCTTATTAAACTTATTTCCAAAGACTAGGTTCATCTACAGTGAGCCTCTTACTTTCCATTTCATATTTTAATTATAACCTCTATGTTATAATTCTATTTGTCCCTATGACAAGTTTACCTATTCTATTACATTCCTATCTTATATAATTTATTATAATAGGTTGTTTCTCGTTCATTACATACTTCACAGGTTTCTTATTTCTTTTCTTTGCATAATACTTCTCACTAATGTTAACCCTTTTTATTTTTGTTTTTACAATTTATTTTTTAGAAAATTAAACTATTTTATAATTGATTGGTTATTAAAACTGTATAAAATCTATTTTCGTAGCTTAAGGTGATTATCGTAATGGAAACCCATAATTGCAAAACATTTATTTCAACTATTTTTAGGCTATTGAACAGTGCGCAATACGGAAAAAATCAATATTTCGCACTAATACACATCTTTATTTTCTTTTAAACTTGCAATTATGTTTTCCGATTTATTTAAAAACCAAACTTTGGAAATATATCTGTTTTTTCCTATCCAATCAATCTAGGCTACTACTAACTTCCTAATTAGATTGGTATACACTAATTCATGTCTCTAGCATATTTTCTCCTTTTGTTCTACATAGCTACAAAAAAAATGGACATAATTGAATTTATACCTTTTTCTTTTAATCCCTAAAATTTCTACATTATTTCCATTTTGAATATGAAAAGTTACTTCTTACAAATAAAATGAAAATTCTAAAACTTATCATTATTCTATTAATTTATTGTATATAATCTTGTTTATGCCATATTAATCTTTGTTATATTATGTAACAACCGGAATTTCTGAACCAATTTAAAATTTTATTTTAGATATTTTTATGGATTTCGAATATTTAAATGATTTATTTTAAATAATAACGACTAAAAATTTATTTTAATCGAAGTTAGAACGTATAAATTTATTATAAATATAAAACAGAGCCTGAAATGGCATGATACTTTGAGAATTCGATTTTAATTTTCAATTGAATGTACATAACTCAATATAAATCAGAATTGGACGAAACAAGAAATATTTGAATCTGTTTAGCTATATCTTTCTAATGAATGTAAGAAATTGAGATTTCACTTTATAAATTGAGAGTTATGTCCAGTTTAAAATTCAAAATAGTTGCTATGGAATTTATGTACATTTTAATATAATATAAACCCTTAAAATATCCATTATGCAAACGACCTCCGTTTTTGTCGAAACCACTTTTGTTGTATTTGGAATGTCAGATTATTGCTAAGTTTCAATTTTCATAATTCCTGGAATTAATAGGTGAACGTGGTGGATTTAAACATGTTTTGTCAATTTAGTTTGAATTTAATCGACTGGAAAATGGCCATTTTCCAAACGGTCTCCAAATTTGACGAAGTTAGTTTTGTTAGGACTTACCGTCAAAACATAGTTAGATTTATTTTTCTGGAATTTTTTGGAGTCAATATGTAGCCCCGATAAATTAAAATGTACGTTTAAATTCAATATATATTGATTTATATTTTAATTTTGTTGAAAAACGATCAAAACAGTAGAATTGGCTTATGAAACATATCTCATTATGTCCGAAATGGGGGTATATGGCTAGTGGCAACAGTCGTTGGGTTTAATTTGGAGTTCGAACGAAATTGGATCAATTAAAGGAATTAATATTAACAAAATAGTATATACATACATACATATATATATATATATATATATATATATATAACATTTCTAACCCTAGCCTAATCAGAGAAAACCGCCACCGCTATTCTCAATCCAACGCACCAGATCGTTCCATTTTAATTTCTTTAAAACTTCCAATCCACTCTATTTCGATCGAAATTTCCAACGTAAATATTGTTGTACTCTTCGTGATCTTCAAATGGATATGGATAAGATCATTTGTAGCTTCCATAATTGGAGGAATTTCCTGTTAAAATTGCTATCGTTCGGGTTTGAGTTGGGAGGAGTTGGAAGGGCCAAGCTCCACCATGCTACTAGCGGTGATGACGCATGCGATGGCTAACAGCGTGGAGTCTTTAGATCGGTGACAAGCGGTGTGGAGGTGCGTGCGACTGGAGATTCCTGATTCAATCGATTGAGCTTTGCTAAGATAATCTACGAGAGAACGTGATTAAAATGTTGATAATTAAGGTTAATTTTTAATTGGTTAAACCCTAATGACCTAATTAGTAGTCAAATGTTTAAAACCTCATATCTCGCTCGAATGGAAACAGAAAATGACGATACAACCTCCGTTGGAGCCGTAAATTCAAGAACTACACCATGGAACTGATTGAAAAAAAAAACAGGAGTAGTTGGAAATTTTGATTGAATTAAACGTGCATTTTAATTCAATTGAAAACAGTCGTTATTAAAACGATTTCGAAACCGGTCAAGGTGAGAACTTCTCACTAAAATTCTTGTACAATTATTCATTTTATATCTGCATATATGAACTCCCAGTACTAATTCTTATCAGTTTCTAATTATCACAAATGCTATACGATGTCTGTTAGCTCACCTCCCCGTCATCCACATACCATGGACGATTTAATTGACTGTAATGTGTTGTGATTGTGATTCTGATGTGAAATGGAGTAAAAAAGTTATATATATATATATGCGCTGTGAAAAATATATATATATTCAATGTGAATAATATATATATGCAATGTCAATAATATATATACACGATGTGAATAAAATATATATATGCGATGTGAATAAAATATATATGGGCGCTGTGAATTAATAAAAATATATATATGCGTGTGCTATGAAAACAAATATATGCAATGTGAAAAACATATATAGTTGAGATATAAAATGGTCAGGTAAGGGAAATAATTATTGGATTGTTAGAAATATATTTTTTAACATATATATGCACCATATAAAATTGTCACGTAATGGAATATTCAATTTTGATTTAAAAATGAAATGGAAGTTAGAATCATTTTGAAAACGAATTTATAAACGATTTATAAAATATGTTTTAAATGGAAATCGGTAATATACATATTATATATATTTAAATGGCCAGAATAGAACACGTCGCGTAGCGACTATTCACGAATTTCGATTATTAACTTCAAATTGATGTAATAGGAGATCTGGCCATCGGATTCTCCTTAAACAAGAACCATTGGGTTCGTATCAAAAAGAGCTTTCCAACGAATATAAGATATTTAAATTCGAAAACGGTAGGATTTTAAAATGTGCCCAAATCAGTTTCAGAAAAGGCCGCTATGGATGTAGTTCGGTGGTCGTTATTGAAAACCGACTGTACGGGCCTTAATAAAATTATAAAAATGTGGAAAAAATTTGTAAAATCATAATACATGATTTGGAAAGAGTTTGGGTGAAAAGTTCCAAGTTTGAAAAGAAAAAAATATTTTTTTATCGAAATGAACTGGTTATTAACTAGAATGATAATCCAATTGTTTTTAGAAATAAATAAGTTGGACTTGTAAATTGTTTTAAAATAACCAGAATTTTCCAACGATTAAACTAGAATGGATTTTGATGAAAATAGTCTTCGGAATATTTCGATATTGGATTCCGTGATTATACTGATATTGTTGAGGAATTTGGAAGATATATATTGTAACACCCTACCTCCGCTAGGGTCACTCACAAAGGGAATGCACTACTTTTGGAGGAGCGTTATCGAGGTAAACAATCACAGAATTATTACAAGACAAAACATAAATAAAACAACGGAAGATTCAAAAGCTAATTTTCATTACTTTCAAAAAGAGTCCAAACCTTTTACATCAAATAGTCAAGGTCATTATTTTCCATTACAATAAATTCTGTCTTGCATAAATAAAGAAGGATAATCTTGAAACAACAAAAGGAGCTTAATTCCCCAAAGGTAGCAGAAATGCAGCCATAGCATAGCTCAAGATCAAACCGTACATGAGCTGAACCGAAGGCAAGTGGAATCCAAGCTAAGTGCTAGAGTTTCCTCCCTGAGAACCTGTGGGGGGGGGGGGGGTAGGCGGAGGAAGGAAGAAAGAGAGGCAAAAGAAAAGGGTCAGTCATAAAGACTGGTAAGTCCAGGTGACTTTCAGCATAAAAACAGATAAAGGTAACATGACATGTATAAACTGAAAGTAAACATAAGGATGCTGTCAAGATGGGCAAGATAGACTAAGATAACATGATAAATCAAGTATAGCATCACATATTCAAGGTTCTCTACATCAACTGTACTAGAATCCCAAACCCATGTCTTATATAAATCATGAAATGATCCCTTGGCCCGATATCATGAAATGACCCATTTCTAGGTCCAATGAAACGATCCACTAGTCGATCGGCTCCCTACAATTTCTAGCTCATCATGTGTTTGTTTCATACGGCCCTATCACGAATGTAGTCACTTGTGCTAGGTCCACCATAGGGTGTATCAAGCCCAATGGTGCCAACCACTGACACGAATCAAGCATGCACAGATAAACCTACTGATGCCCAATGCCTTCTTTTTCAACTCCGGACCACGTGCACGACCATAGCCTTCCTGAACCTACACTGGCGCACCAACACAGTCGTCGTTCTGGTCGCTTACCATCAGCCCAGTAATCGTGCCCCACCCTGCCTAGTTTCAGGGTACCATGATACATCTAGTGGGTTACTGTTGAAATGGACCGCGTAACTAGGGTTCCCATCCAATAGGTTAAGTGTTGTCATTTAAATTCGAGACTTAACCCTTATCAGTCTAGCATGTGAAATTGGCTAAGTGTTGTCATTTTAGTTCATCACTTAGCCCTACAATTCACGTGTCCAGTTGGTTAGGTGTTGTCGTTCAAGTTCATGACCTAACCCTACCAATCATGTCTCAAGTTGGTTAAGTGTTGTCTTCCATGTTCATGACTTAACCCTATCATGTGGCATTAGTTCATTAATGCACCCCAACCTCTCACATTGGACCTGTTGTTGTGGTCACTGGATATGCTGGGCGGTTCCGGGTTGATTTACACCACAACTTAGTCTTACCTCGGGTTTCAAGCGCGATATGACCAACTACTCACATTGGATCCTATTGTTTGCAGTCACTGGATTTGCCGGGCGGTTGCGGGCAGATTTACACTACAAAATCAACCCAACCTCGAGTTGGCCATTTTCAAGTTCATTCTAGTGTCATGTCCATGTTCAAGTTTTCATGTCGAGTTTGTGTCAAGTTTTCAAGGAAAGTTTCATGCCAAGTCTCCTATAATTTCCAATTTTTTCCAACGTTACCCCGTCTAAACCCGATCAATCGCAAAATCGACCAAGACCATTCCAAACCTGAACACGTTAACTTTGGGAATACAACAACATTAGAACAATAACAACAGACTTTTATAAATATTTCAATAATGTTACATAAGAGTACAGAATATTAGAGTACATCGAATAAAATTACAGCGGAAGATAAATTAGAATATTATAATACAATATAGTGGAAACAATAAAATAGATACAGCAAAAGACAACTATGCTTTGGACACAGCTTTAAGCTTCAATCCAAAATCTTACTCAAGAATAAAATATCTGCAAAAAGCTACCCGACTGCCCATGTGGAAAAAGAGGGCACCCGAGTTTGTAAATGTGGAAACAAACAACGAGACAGTCATGGGACTGGTGTGAGAATTCTTAACTAATTTCACTAATAACAATAAGACAAATCCAAGGACCACGCCGCTAACGCGGAACGGGTTTACTCCAATGGATTGTCGTGCATAAATTAAAGTAAATCGTTAAACAACGCATTGCTTTTTGGAAAAATGAAACCATCATAAGACCCAAGTCCCATCACACAATGCAACGCAAACCGGAGGATAGGGTTTTACCTTATAATGGTCAAAAATGCTTGATACGATAAAAACAGATTTTGATGTTATTATTAGTGTATATCGAAACATTTCAAAATAAATGTATCAATCCGAGGACACATAAATACCATAATACTATGCTTCCATACTAGTAATACAATCAAATCCGTAGGTTCGTATTGGAAGTTTGGATTTCCATCATGAGTCAAGGCTAGGGAGAAGCTCCTTACCGATTCGAGACACTCTAGCTAATGTCTCAGGATCCCCCGCAGTGAACCCTTGGATAGCTGCAGGGCCGGTCCACCATACGATTTGCGGATTAGTTATTCCTGAACACACGTTTCCCGGTCCTATAGGACCTATCATCCGAGGCGCCTCATTCCATCATCCACATAAGTAAAATGTCGGGTCGTGTTAAACCCAAACACCACTTCTAGCTAGAAAGAAACGTGCTGCTCTCCCTACGTTCCCTTCTCCCGTTTTAGACTCCACCGGGGTGTGAGGCTCGCGAAGTCACGCTATACACAAAGCTATGCCTAAACAGACTATGCTTTAATCATCCCACAAGGCCTGTTTTCAACAAAGCCTTGATTATATGCATCTTAGCATGCCACATTGTCAGACTCTACCATATCATTGATCATCTACCAATATATATAACCTCTAAGCTCATACGTCTTAGAGAAGGGTGTTAAGTAGAGAATAAATTCTCCACCACAAAACAAAAATATATAATCAGTAGCGTTCAACAAATATAGTAGAAAGGAATACAATGTCAGACATACAATCCATTTACAAGTCCGCTCTGGGTCTGAACGAAACAACGTGTCCGTGGATCTCCAAATGCGTTTGGACGATCATTGCCAAATACCTTGCCTTAGGAGGCCATTCCCAATTCAAGATACCAGTCATCATTATCCCAACGATGTGAAAACCTTCGGTCTTCAACTGCCGCCTTCATCTTCGACTCTTGATTGTCGTGATGATTATTCAAAATGGGATAAACCCGGTCTTTCTGAATAATTCGCATATTTTGTGATTAAAAAGAAAATATTGGAAAATCACACATTACGCCGCATTCCAACTTCGAATATTCTTTTAATAAGGTATTCATATTGAAAGATTCTCATTGATTTTATCAAAGATAAACTCTGAAAATAAAATCTTAAATCTTCTTTAAAGGATTTATTAGAACTCCAATTTTGATTTGATATCAAAAATCATTCTTACAAGGTCATTTATTTTAAGGAATAAATCTTGTCTTAAACAGGTTAAAGAACTAGTGTCCTTTAAAACACAGTTCACGATAAACCCTCAAATCAATTTCTAAAATATGGAATTCCACAGAAATCAAATCAATACATAATCGATATAAAATTTCTGTATCAGACTAACAATATACATGGAATAATGGCAAAGCCTCTTAAATTCCATATATAGTATCGGTCTTCTTTTACAGAAGCCCATCTCGATTATTACCAATCGAATTTCCACTTAATTCCAATTTAATATATTAAATTGGAAAACTTGATTTTTAGAAAATGCCTTTCTAAATCTATAAAATAGATTTATAAATTCCAAATAATAATTTCAATGTAAATTGGATTAAAGGACAAATGTCGTTTAAAAACACCATCCATGATAAATCCACTTCACACATCAATTTATTTCATATCACACAATATAATTGCACATTCTACTAATCGTAAATAAAAGATTGCTCTTTAAATATTAATTCATTACTATAAGAACATATTTTAAAATAATCATTAAAAATATTCTTTATATTAAAATATACCTTTTTATATATATATAAAAAATACCTTATGGAAAATGATCCTTTAAATAAAAGGTTTTTAATGTACAAATATTCTCCTTTAAAAGAACACCTGAATCGAAGTGCGACTCAATCATTTACCATATAATTTGGATTATATGGATTTCACACCCATCTCATATAAATGCAATAACCGTATAATCATCAAGTCATCCATTTACATCCAGAGTGTAATTTCTACTGTGTGAGCATTAAAAAATAAATAATAACGCTCATCGCAGCCTGTCGATCTAACGATAGACATATAATATAACATTGGGATTTGTGTCAGTCAAATATCGTCCCAATACCCGTGTGGGGTTTTCAGCCAACACAATCCATATAGATATACAAATAAATAATTGGTTAATGGATTTAACCAATTTAAATTTCGCTAACAATCAATGATAATGAACATGTCATTTATTTCCAATGTTGAATAAAAATATAATTTCCTCGAAATATAATTTGATATGGCATTCCATTTATTTCTTTTATTCTCACCGTAAATTTTTCTTTTTCTTTCTCTTTTTTTCTACATTGAAATTATAATCAACATTATAATGTAAAATTTCTATCTTTCAGTTGCATTGTAAAATTTCCTTTTTAATTACATTATAAATATGTAATTTTATTTTCAATGCTAGTTCCCACTTCTAACTACATATAAAAATGTAATCTTTATTTTACAATGTAAATCCCCTTTTCTAATTACATATAAAAATGTGATTTTTAATTTTAATGTGAATCCTACTTCTTTATTACATCATATAAAAATGTATTTTTTTTATTTATATTGTAAATTGCATCCTACGCTACATATAAAATGTAATTTTTAGTTTACCATGTGAATTCATATTTTAATTACCATAGAAAAATGTAATTTCTATCATACGACGTAAATTCATATCTAAATTACATATAAAAATGTAATTTTTATCATACATTGTAAATTCACATATTGATTACATATAAAAATGTAATTTTTATTCTACCGTTCTCATTCATAACTAAATTACATGTAAAAATGTAATTTTTATCCTACAATGCAAATTCATGCTTTAATTACATATAAAAATGTGATTTCTATTATGCGATGTAAATTCATAGATAAATTATATAGAAAAATGTAATTTTTATCATACGGTGTAAATCCATGTCTTAATTACAAAGAAAAATGTAATTTTAATCATACGGTATAAATTCCCATTTTAATTACATAGAAAAATGTAATTTTAATCATACGATGTAAATTCATGTCTTAATTACATATAAAAATGTAATCTTTATCATACAGTATAAATTCGTGTCTAAATTACAGATAAAAATGTAATTTTTATCATACGATGTAAATTACATTTAAATGCAATTCTTTTCATAAAAATATGTAGCCTTTTGTATTTCACAAAAGAATGTAACTATTTTGTTAGCCAAATTCTGTAAAAATAAAAATATATTTTATTTGTAGTTCAAATTCTATTGTAAGAAACAAATAAAAATAATATTTTATTGTTGTTCATATTCTATTGTAATGTAACAAATAAAAATATCTTTTAGTTGTTGACCAAATTCTGTTGTTATGTAAACAAATAAAAATAAGATTTTATTTGTTGATCAATTACTATTGTAATATAAACAAATAAAAAAAATAGGTTTTTATTTGTTGATCTGATTCTACTGTTCATTTCAGAATAATAAAAAATGATATTTTAATAAATTAGAACACTAGTTCCAATCGCAACTAAAAATTCAGAAATCATAAAATAATCATCATCGACTATTTTTTTTTTAAATTTGACTAGAATATGAATTTTAGATCTAATTTAGATTTAATTTTCTAACCGCAAATAACATAAAACAATATATGAAATTCCAATGCGGATCCAGCATAACAAGAAAAACAAACATATCACAAACAACCATCAACAATTTATACAACACATACATTCCAGATCTAAATTAACATCACAATATAATTATTTTAAAGCAAGAAAATTAATTAATAATTAATTAAATAATAAAAATTAGAGTTCTCACATTGATTTTTGGCTGAAATTCAACTGTCTCCGTTTCAGCTCTGGTCTACACCATCGCGAAGATCTCGGAAAGGCGAGTCCAACGCAACTTACGGTTCGAAAAACGGACCTCGTATGAAAAGATATTGAATTTCAAACATTGGAAAATGTAATTAAATAAATAAATTAAATAATAAAATAATATTACACCCTTCTTCCACGTACAGGTTAAACCCGTCGTTCTTCATATTGAGGAACCCATGCTCCCACCGTTGACCACCCCTGCGCACGTCTACCCGAAGCCCTGACCGACGATCAAACTCCACCGCACTAACGCCCTAGCCGAGCTCCACCATCGGCCGAAACCCCAGCCAACTCGCAGGTCCCACCTCCCCTAAAATCGAGGTCAAAGTAGGTGGCTTCCTCAACAGATTTCGCGAAATCCGTGAACTAAAACCTGATCTTAACCGTATGGATCTGTAGACCTCTCCAAGAGCTTCGATTTGGTACCAAGTTTGTCAATTTTCGTTGAGCGGATCAAAAGTTATTAACGATTTAAGTTTGGGACATTTTCAGCCATCGAAAATAAGGGCGGCGGCTGGCCATGATTAGGGTTAGGGTTTTCCGAAATTTTATTATTATTTTAATACTTAATCTTGTTTTACGTGTTTTAAAGGTGAAAATACGGACTTTCTCCGAATTGGGCCAGCTTACTGTCATTTTTAAGGTTTTGACACCTTCTGAACACAATGGGACAGGTCCCGGGGCCCAATTCAGAAATCTGTAGAGATTTTATTAAAATTTCATTAAAAATTAATTAATTAAACATTGACCGTACATTTAAATACGCGGGGCCACATACGGACTCCGAAAATTCCAGAAAAAATATTTCTGGCTTCGTATTGACGATATGGTTCTAACAAGACTAATTTGATCGAATTCTGAGATTGTTTGAAAATTGGCCTTTTTCGAGGTCGATTAAATTTAACTAAAACAGTCAAAACACATTTTCTTTTTCCATGCTCACATATTAATCCGAAAAAAATCTGAAAATTGAAACCTAGCAATAATTTGACATTCCGGTTTCAACCAAAGTGGTTTCGTCGAAAACGGAGGTCGTTTAAAAAATGACTATTTTTAAGGCCAATATATTATATTAAAATATATATGAATTCTACAGCGACTTTTCTACATTTTGAACTGGACATTACTTTTGATTTTTAAAATGAAATTTAGATTTTTTTAGATTCGTTAGAAAGATATGATTAAATAGATTTAAATATTTCTTGTTTCACCCAATTCTGATTTATTTTGAATCATGTGCATTCAGTTAAAGTTTAAAATTAAAATTTCAAACTACCGCGCTATTTCTAACTCCTTTTATAATTAAATTAAATTATATTCATTTTTAACTTCAACTAAAATAAATTTTAACCATTAATCATTTTATATTCTCAAAATTCATTAAAATTTTCTAAAATAAAAATTTTAATTGGTTCAGAATTTGCGGGTTGTTACAATTTCACAACCTAAAACTTGCATGACATGATAAACTGCACAACTTGTCATAACGGGTTATACTCCAAGTTCATATACATATGAATAGACTTATTCATTAATTCCCGATTCAACATGATGATAAAATAGAACCACAGGCATAGATCAACATAATAAACATTGCCCTATTATCAATTTGTTTCCAAGGCATGACCTAACTGAATAAATTGATTAAAACATCGCAGGCATAACATTATGAACATGAAAAGGTTTGAATAATAATCTAGATTCAATTTCATAGTCATAATTCTAGGAAATAACCTCTTGGTCATGAATCATAGGTGGTTATTCACAATTGTCCTTATCATAGTTATAGGCAACAATCTCATGTTCACCGTCATAGGCATAGGCATAGTCTTATGTTCATAGTCATAGGCATAAGCATAGTCTTATGTTCAGAGTCATAGGCATAGGCATAGTTTTATGTTCACAGTCATAGGCGTAGTCTTATGTTCACCGTTATAGTCTTAGGCAATTAACAATAGTTTCAACGTTATAGGAAATATTCCCAATAGTCAAGATCCAAGAAGAAAACAAGAATAGATATGAATCATACATAAATCAATTCCAATTTAACATGCCCATATTAGTTTTATAGTTTTTATCTAAAAGTAACTGAAACATACAGATCGTGGTATAAGAAATTTAGATGCAGAAGTCAAGTCTTGAAATTAGTCGTTGAATTATTGAATAGCTGAATCTTGTTTTAATTGTAGAAGGAAATCCCCAATAAGAAATTCCTAGCCGTAGTCTTCAAGAAATAATCTTCATGATTTATTTTAATTTAATTTATTTTAGAGGAAGAAGAAGAAGCCATGATCATCAAGAGTTTGAGCATCATAAGGTTAGAGAAGAATGGTGTAAAGAGAATGAGGCTAGGAGGCTGTTTATATAGGGTTTCAAACTAATTAGAGTCGTCGATGAAGCTAGAAGAAATCAAGGCCATCCATCTCAAGAAAAGCCAATCAAAAAATGACAAATCAGCCCTAGTGACACACCAGAGCTCAGAAATTCGACCAAAACCCAACCAGGCCAGCCAGGGCCTGACCAAGCAGGTTTCTGCTCGTCCTGGGCGGACCTGCCAAGTGAGCCAATGCAAAATTGCATGGGCGCACTTCCCAAGTGCGCCAGTGCAATTTTGTTCTGGCGCAATTCCCAAGTGCGCCAATGCATTCTGGCCCGTTTCTAGTTTTTCTGCCTAACTTCGTTCGTCCATATCTTCTTCGTACGTTATCCGTTTTATGCAAACTCGGACTCTATTTCAAGCAAAATTCCGAGACGAACGCAATGGCGTAACCCGTTTCCCTTGATTCTTATTTTAGAAATTAATTTTGCCTTGATTTATGGTTTTAACATATTATAAAAATACGGGTTGTTACATTCTCCCCTCCTTAAAGGATTTCGTCCCCGAAATCTTCAAGTTAGGAAGAATGCATCCTATCATCTAATCAACCATCTACTCAACCATCATCCACAAGCAACCATTGCCCTTAAAAGATTTCTAATGCTATATGAACATATGCAGAAATTGTGTGTATATGTTCCTTATCTAATGTAAATGATCAGGCCTGATTGATCTTCCTAATGCAAAATATGTTTAGTGTCATGAATCCAACATGTGTGCAAATAGTCCTAGTCACATAAACACTCTATGTGTGCACAAACATCCATCCATATGCAACATCCACATGATAACACATTCAATTTCATCCATAAACAAGTATAAACACTCATGCATATGCAATATGAAATTGTGTCTGAGCCGATCTAGTGCCTAATGTGTGTTATGCAACCACGAGCAACCACTTGCGACCACTTGCAACCATTTTGCAAACATCAACCATAACATGTTTTCAAGCACATGTTTACATCCAAAAGGGTTCTACCTAAGGTTCTCAAGATAGGATTGAGGAGAAAAGCAAGATAAAACAAAGCATCTAGGAGAAGAAGTTAAAGATGTACCCCAGAAGGTCCTGCTTGTGGGGCTTGCCCTTGCTTCTTAGGGCAGTTCTTGCTGATATGTCTAGTTTCACCACACTGGAAACATGCTCCCATCTTCGTCTTCTTCTTTCTACAATCCTGAGCTATATGCCCCTCAATACCACATAAGTGGCATTTTCTTTTCTCGGGTGTCTAGTTATCATTCTTGT
The DNA here is from genome assembly GCA_030737875.1 of Allium sativum. NCBI lineage: Eukaryota > Viridiplantae > Streptophyta > Magnoliopsida > Asparagales > Amaryllidaceae > Allium > Allium sativum. Next base: position 161,495,900 of record CM060912.1, read on the forward strand.
TGTTGTTACCTCCATTCTCGGAGTCTACCTTCTTGTTTTGGGATTCATTCTCCTTGACCTCCTTCTTTCCATTCTTGTCTTCTTCACTTAAGAGCGCCATGTCTGCTAGCTTTTCATAAGTAGCCCCATAGGTACGTGAGTCATGGCCAAGCTGTGAAGTGGCTCATTCAATCCTTTGACAAAACGAAGAGCCTTCTTATGAGGGGTATTTACTAAGTCCAGTCCAAACCGAGCCAGCTGATTGAATTGATTAACGTACTCCATGACCGTCATACTTCCTTGCTTAAGAGATAAGAACTTTTCCAGCTGTAGACTTCATTCAGCTTTTAAGAGGAATTTCGTCTCGAACCTTATTCTGAAATCGATCCATGTTTCAACCGGCCTCTCAGCGTTAGTGACTTCCCACCAATAGGAAGCTTCATCTTTGAGCAACCATTCCGCCAACTGTACTTTCTGCCTATCATCCACCTCGAAGATAACGAACAAATCCTCAGTTTCTTTGAGCCAATTCCACGCTTCTACGAATGATTCAGTTCCCTTGAAATCCTTTCCACCCATGGCCCTAAAATCTTTACAGATCTTCGAGAAAGCAATTGCATGAGGAGGGGCGGAGGAGGAGGAATCGCTGCAACTGGAGGAGGAATATCTACCGGGCCTACATCGTTGGCCCTAGCCTCTAAGTACATCTTAAACCAGCCTGGTATTGGCACGCCCTCTGGAAAGTTAAGATTCCCAGACATGCTGAAATGAAATAGAAGAGATTCAAACGAGGAAACAAAGGATAATGCTAATGGCTTTTGGGGAATAGCCTTTAAATAAAATAAGATTTTTCTGGAAAAATGCTTCTTTGTAAATGGTTTTGAAAATAATTTCAGAAGGTTTTAAAAACTTTTGCCCAGTCCGGTAACCTTCTGCTCTGATACCAAATGTAACACCCCATCTCCGCTAGGGTCACTCACAAAGGGAATGCACTAGTTTTGGAGGAGCGTTATCGAGGTAAACAATCAAAGAATTATTACAAGACAGAACTTAAATAAAACAGCGGAAGATTCAAAAGCTAATTTTCATTACTTTCAAAAAGAGTCAAAACCTTTTACATCAAATAGCCAAGGTCATTATATTTTCCATTACAATAAATTCTGTCTTGCATAAATAAAGAAGCATAAACTTGAAACAATAAAAGGAGCTTAATTCCCCAAAGGTAGCAGAAATGCAGCCATAGCATAGCTAAAGATCAAACCATACATGAGCTGAACCGAAGGCAAGTGGAATCCAAGCTAAGTGCTAGAGTTTCCTCCCTGAGAACCTGGGGGGGGGGGGGACGGAAGAAAGAGAGGCAATAGAAAATGGGTCATTCATAAAGACTAGTAAGTCCAAGTGACTTTCCACATAAAAACAGATAAAGGTAACATGACATGTATAAACTAAACGTAAACATAAGGATGCTGTCAAGATGGGCAAGATAGACTAAGATAACATGATAAATCATGTATAAATCAAGTATAGCATCACATATTCAAGGTTCTCCGCATCAACTGTACTAGAATCCCAAACCCATGTCTTATATAAATCATGAAATGATCCCTTGGCCCAATATCATGAAATGACCCATTTATAGGTCCAACGAAACGATCCACTAGTCGATCGGCTCCCTACAATTTCTAGCTCGTCATGTGTCTGTGTCATACGACCCTATCACGAATGTAGTCTAGGTCCACCATATGGTGTATCAAGCCCTATGGTGCCAACCACCGACATGAATCAAGCATGCACAGATAAACCTACTGATGCCCAATGCCTGCTTTTTCAACTCCGGACCACGTGCACGACCATAGCCCACCTGAACCTACACTGGTGCACCAACACAATGGTCGTTCTGGTTGCTTACAATCAACCCAATAATCGTGCCCCAACCTGCCTAGTTCCAAGGTACCATGATACATCTAGTGGGTTACTGCTGAAATGGACCGCGTAACTAGGTTTTCTGTCCAACAGGTTAAGTGTTGTCATTTAAATTCGAGACTTAACCCTTATCAATCTAGCAAGTCAAATTGGCTAAGTGTTGTCATTTAAGTTCGTGACATAGCCCTACAATTCACGTGACAAGTTGGTTAGGTGTTGTCGTTTAAGTTCATGACCTAACCCTACCAATCATGTCTCAAGTTGGTTAAGTGTTGTCTTTCAAGTTCATGACTTAACCCTATCATGTGGCATTAATTCATTAATGCACCCCAACCTTTCACATTAGACCTGTTGTTGTGGTCACTGGATATGCCGGGCGGTTCCGGGCTGATTTACACCACAACTCAGTTTAACTTCGGGTTTCAAGCGCGATATGACCAACTACTCACATTGGATCCTATTGTTTGCAGTCAATGGATTTGCCGGGAGGTTCCGGGCAGATTTACACCACAACTCAGTTTGACCTCGGGTTTTAAATGCGATATGACCAACTACTCTCATTGGATCCTATTGTTTGCAGTCACTGGATTTGCCGGGCGGTTCTGGGTAGATTTACACTGCAAACTCAACCCAACCTCGAGTTGGCCATTTTCAAGTTCATTCTAGTGTCATGTCCTTGTTCAAGTTTTCATGTCGAGTTCGTGTCAAGTTTTCAAGGCAAGTTTCATGACAAGTCTCCTATCATTTCGAATTTTTCCCAACGTTACCCCGTCTAAATATTAGGTTAACAATCTTAGCTTAATTTTTCGTTCACATGATTTTTGGCATATAATATTAGGCTAAAACTTAGCCTAATTTAACGTATGCAAAATTGGCATAAAGAGATTCATTAACATAAACATGACATATGGGTAAACTTGGCATCTTTTTGGCATAGTCAATATGAACATCATAGGTGTGTACTTGCAAAATAATCAACATGAATATCATACGTGTGAACTTGCAACGTAGACTAAACCAACATACATATATGCGAATTTGCAACATAGACTAAATCAACTTACATATATGTGAACTTGCAAATCAGTCACGAACATATGAATAAGTGTGAACTTGAAATATGACATAGGTTTGACATACACACATAAACATGTAGATCTAACATTTGGTCACATATGTGATTTTATTTCACAACCTAAAACTTGCATAACATGATAAATTGCACAACTTGTCATAATGGGTTATACTCCAAGTTTATATACACATGAATAGACTTATTGATTAATTCCCGATTCAACATGATGATAGAATAGAACCGCAGGCATAGATCAACATAATAAACATTGTCCTATTATCAATTTATTTCCCAGGCATGACCTAACTGAATAAGTTGATTAAAACATCGCAGGCATAACATTATGAACATGAAAATGTTTGAATAATAATCTAGATTCAATTTCATAGTCATAATTCCACGCAATAACCTCTTGGTCATGAATCATAGGTGGTTATTCACAATTTTCCTTGTCATAGTTATAGGCAACAGTCTCATGTTCACCGTCATAGGCATAGGCATAGTCTTATGTTCATAGTCATAGGAATAGGCATAGTCTTATGTTCATAATCATAGGCATAGGCATAGTCTTATGTTCACAGTCAAAGGCGTAGTCTTATGTTCACCGTCATAGTCTTAGGCCATTGACAATAGTTTCAACGTCATAGGCACTATTCCCAACAGTCAAGATCCAAGAAGAAAACAAGAATAGATATGAATCATACATAAATCAATTCCAATTTAACATGCCCATATTAGATTTATAGTTTTTATCTAAAAGTAACTGGAACTTACAGATCGTGGTCTAAGAAATTTAGATGCAGAAGTCACTACAAGAAAAATACCTTATTGCAACTAGTTATTCGCAACAGGCATCAAATGACAGTTGCAGTAAATGATATTTAGCAACAGACCTTTCGTAGCAGTTGCAATAGATGAGATTTAACAACAGACCTTTTTTTCATGTTGCGAAAATCATATTTTTCGCAACTGCTCTTTTCTACTAGTTGCAAAAATATACTTTTAGCAACTGCGCTTTCATGACAGTTGCAATAGATGTATTACTTGCAACTGTGCTTTCATAACAGTTGCAATAGACACATTTTTTGCAACTGCGCTTTCGTACTAATTGCCAAAAAATATATTTAGCAACTGTTTTTGCCAATTGCGATAACTATAAAAAAAAATTTAACAACCGTAAAGCCAGTTGCGAAAAATATATTTTTAAAATTTATTATTTTCCCAAATTTTGGTGAACATAATTACTATTAAATATAAAAGTACGAAGTAATAAGTAATGTTCAGTTATAATATAAGAAATTTTATGTAATAGTAGTTAATTGATATGACTTAATACTTTAATATGTAATAAATGTGAAAATTGTGTAATATATACTAATAAAATATGAAAATTGAAAACACATGATTATCACTTAGTCTGTTTGAATCTCCATTATTAATTTATAGGGAAAAGTATTTTGTTAATTTAGCATTTAATAATTGTAATTAATTATTATATTTAACATTATAGAATTTAGATAATTTTATAACTTAGAACTAAAATAAAACAAATAATATTCATAGCATTTTATTTTGTTTCTTTTAAATTTTCATGGAATTAAAAAGATTTAAATTTTAAGTATAACATGACACTACAAAAGAGGACGTTAATTTAGAAATATTCATAATTTTGAATTTTCTATAAGAAGGTAGTGAAATCCCCGACATATAAAATAAAATTTATTGTAATGTATATTACAGTGTTACAACCTTGTTCATAACAATACAAGTTTTTCATGGTTCAACCCAATTTTTTGACTTTAAATGTAAATGGTTTTCTGTGAAAAAATTTACAACAATTTATTTTTCATTGGATCCATTTTGTGGCAACACGTTTTGGCTCCCATTTTCATAAAAAAATTTGTTTTCCGCTTTCGCCCCTAAAACCCTATAATCCAGTATTTCCCTTGGAATTTTTAGATCCCTTTTCTCCACAAGCAGCTGTCATAACCTTCCACAATCCTCTCCATCTCGCCTTAACTCACTGATTCCCAGTTTTATATGTCACACTTAATAACCCTAATTTTACAATCTAGAAATGGCACCCAAAGTCGAAAAGAAGCCCTCGCAGAAAAAGGCCATCGTTGAAGGTACCACTGAGAAGGAGTTTGCAGTGACAGTGAAGAGACTCCGGTTGGCAAGAAACCCAGAGCCGAGAAGAAGCTTCCAAGGACTCTTCTGCTAGAGCCGACAAGAAGAAGAAGAGAAAGGCCAAGTCGATTGAGGCCTACAAGATCTGTATTTTCAATGTTTTGAAGCATGTCCATCCCAACATCAGGATCTCCAGCAAAGCCATCTATTTGGTTTGTTCCTAGAATTTTTTAAACTGCCACAGTGTAATCATCTGCCATGCCACTAATACATACAAATATGAACTGATTTTTCTATTCATGTACAAATTGGTCTATTCCTATTAAACACTATAAATAACTGGATATAAATTCTTTTGGATTGACATCTTCTTCTTGATTACATTAAAAATGTATTAAGTTGGTAAACCATTAGACAAACACTGAGAATACGGAAAGCCCAAAATTTATCAAATCACTGCACAGCGAACACAAATTTGGATCATGAGCATGGAAATTTGGCTCACAAACATGGGAGATTAAATACATCAGTTAACGTACAAACATGCACACGTCACATGACAACCGATTCTTTTCTTTCTCTTCTGCTATTAGTAATAGCATTTTTTAAATCCTTCCAGTATAAAAGATATTACATAATGGAGGACAAGATTCTAAAAATAAATTACGAATGCATGACTCATTTGCTTTGGTACTCAACACCCATGTTGATAAAAAATGTTAGTTGATTTCTGTGCTGATATAAAACTAATTTGATGTGATTCTAAGATAGGTAAATGTTTTATTTGCTGATATACTTTATTCAGATTATGAAGGAAAATATCATATATTATCATGTTTTTGGTGATGAGCTAATGAAGTAGAAATGCGATACAAACTGTAGTTTGGAAAATCGTCACTTGTATTAGTTATGAATTGATATATAACTGTACAACCGATAAATTGATACAATTTTTGGAGATAGTCAGCAGTATTAGTTTTTACTTTATAAAGTTATATATAATTTAATATTGAAATACGTTATGTGAGTTCTACACAAAAGAAAATCCAAAGAAGTACTACCCACAACTGCTGAAACATACGTGAGTTTAGCAAACAGGCTAAAATTTTGTAGTGTAACTATCTGCAATTAGGCCAGTTAATTTGACATCTTTTTTGGAGCTAGCTCTTAAACAGAACGTTATATGAATTTACCACTTTCCCATAGGGAAATACTAAATAATGTGACTAAAATTGGAACATGAAAACCACTTCTCTATCGGTTTTTAATAAGTTGAGGCATATTTAAAACTAATAGATGTGTTTTAAATGGGATGTTACATATTTAATGTCACTTTTATTACTCACGTGACACTAAAACCACAACAACTTCCCTACAGAGAACCACATATGATCACGTATAACATACAGTTTTATTTACCATTCTCGGCTTTGTCCCTGAATTTCATTTGATTTTTTTCAACTGATTAGATGTAGTTGGATATATTAAGGCACTGCTTAATTTTCAATGATATATTAGTCTAGTATTATTAATGTGGTTTGATTCAGTGCGTTGACAAGTTTAATAATTATTTACTCGTTTCATATTTCAAAAAAAAACTTAAGGTGAATTAACATCTTAAATGTTTATTTTATTTTGTTTGTTCATGCTCTTAATTGTTTGGTTTCTTCATTCAGATACATGCTGAGAAACTAGTGATCGATTCAAATAATGTTGCAAAAGGATATGGTGAACTTGTATCTTGGTATGGGATTAACAAGCTTGTTATGGGAGCAGCAACATATAAGTATTTTTCTAGGTTCAAATTTAATTTAAATTGTCGGTTCTGTTTTTGTTAAAAAGAAATGGATGCCCTTAGTTTCATGTCTGTCTGAATAATTTACGGTTAAGAAAAATGGAAATGCCGAAATCTAGGACTGCAATTACCGTGAGACAACAAGAAAACTCAGTTCACTCAACTTTGTCCCTGCACATCTTTCTTCTTCTCGATTCTATTATACATGCGAAAATATATTATTGTAAAGGTCACGATAGCATATATATGTACGATGAAACAATTATTGATTTCGACTCTAGTTTGCAGCTCCTTTTTATTCTGCGTCTGCACATGATATATGTTTAGTGAACACAACACACACACACACACACACACATATATATATATATATATATATATATATATATATGACATTGCAATAGAGACTAGAGACCTTAGGAAAGTGTAAACCAATGGGACTTGATTAACCACATCTCCTTTTTTATTCTTGAAATATCGATAAGTTGTTGCCCAAACGTTTGATGCATGGCCCATATACATCGGTCGTCTTAATGGGGCTCCCAAAATCAGAATATACGTATTTTCTATGACTGCCATGGTCCGCTAAGCTAATTCAATGAATACATTATGTGATAACTGCTACTCTGTTGGTAATGTCAAATATCACAATGCTCAAAACACAAAGGCCCATTACATATTTTTTCATTTTATAGTTATAATAATGCAATAAACATACATGTCTCGAAGTCGTTGCACTTCCTGTCACTCAAATTTTTTACTAAACCTGAAAACCAAATAAATAAATAAAAGCAAAACAAAATACGATGCACATACCTTACCTTTTGCATATTTCCTATAAATATTTTCTGTAATTGCCACTACTGTTTAATTATATTAGATTTGGAAGATGGTGTCACCTATGCATTCCAGTTGTATATTGGCTAGTTCATTTTAAAATTGGGCAATGCATAATAAACTTGTCAGTATACACACAGGAGTCTGGAACAAGAAAGTCCAACTTTGAGTATGTGCTGATGCTCTTCTAGTTCAGATATTTCATGTGAGTTTACTTTATTATAATTGTTTTCTTCTATTTAATTTTCACTCAATAGTGCCTGATGCATGTTGTTGATACGAATATCTATTCGTTTTCCATTTTCTTCTTCTTAAGGAGAAAGCATTCTCTTCCTCCATCCGAGACTTCTCAGACTTAGATTTATTTCCAGATTTTGGGCATAGATTTTGATAGTGAAAATTGATTTTCACCATTTCATGAATTACAGATTTTGGAGTGTGCCTGTTCATGAGCAACAACAAACTTGGAGCATGTAATGCAGATTTGTTCTAATGAATTAATGACATTTATTCTCTTGTTGTAGTATATGTATGATCGAAAATATTCTATTTGAAGAAAATGTGTTGTGTGAGAGAAGAAATTGTTATACATGAATGGTGTATGAAAATTGTAGAAACTTTTATTGTAATTGTTTGTACTATTAAAACTTTATTAAAATAAATATTTTTATTTGTTTATTTCATTCTGTGATATACAATATTACAAAAACAAATACATTTAATATGTAATATCTATAAGCTATTTTTTTTATAGATTTATGAATCAATTGCAACGGACATATACTGTTGCAAAATGGTCTGTTGCAACAACAAAGGCCAGTTGCAAAAAAGTATACCGCAACGTTTTATTGCAACAGGCAGAAAACGTTGCAGACTTTTTGCAACTTCGGCTATGCCAACAGGGGCGGGCCTGTTGCAGTTGGGCTACTGCAACAGATATTGCCAGTTGCGAAAAGTGTTTTTTGTTGTAGTGAGTCAAGTCTAGAAATTAGTCGTTGAATTGTTGAATCGCTGAATCTTGCTTTGATTGTAGAAGGAAATCACCAATAAAAAATTCCTAGCCGTAGTCTTCAAGAAATAATCTTCATGATTTTTTTAATTTAATTTATTTTAGAGGAAGAAGAAGAAGCCATGATCATCAAGAGTTTGAGCAGCATAAGGTTAGAGAAGAATGGTGTAAGGAGAATGAGGCTGTTTATATAGGGTTTCAAACTAATTAGACCCGTCGATGAAGCTAGAAGAAATCAAGGCCATCTATCTCAAGAAAAGCCAATCAGAAAATGACAAATCATCCTTAGTGACACACCAAAGCTCAGAAATTCGACCAAAACCCGACCAGGCCAGCCAGGGCCTGACCAAGTAGGTTTCTGCTCATCCTGGGCGCACTCGCCAAGTGCGACAATGCAAAATTGCATGGGCGCACATCCCAAGTGTGCCAATGCAATTTTGTTTTGGCGCACTTCCAAAGTGCACCAGTGCATTCTGGCCTGTTTATGGTTTTTCTGCCTAACTTCATTCGTCCATATCTTCTCCGTACGGTACCGTTTTACGCAAACTCGGACTCTGTTTCAATAAGAATTCCGAGACAAACGCAATGGAGTAACCCGTTTCCCTTGATTCTTATTTTAAAAATTAATTTTGCCTTGATTCATGGTTTTAACATGTTATAAAAATACGGGTTGTTACATATATATATATATATATATATATATATATATATATATATATGTATATATCGTTATTCCCTATACGATATTTGTTGGTTTCAGAATTTGATATTGAATATAAGCCGATATAATTTCTAATTAGGGACTTGTATTTAATAACAAATTGGGTTTAGGGGTTTATCGTGAATGGTGTCTTTAATAACACTGTTCTTAAACCCGGTTGCGAATAGAATAAATCCTTTAATTAAGATTTGGCGAAGTCTACCAATTAATTAATATTTAGTTGGAATTGAAATTGGATTTTTGGCTTATCGTGAATTTAGTTTTAAATAACATTAGTTCTTTAACCCAATTAACAGTGAAGATATGATTTGGAATTTATAAATCTTTTTACTAAGATTTAATGGAAATTTTCCAAAGTAAAGTTTTCCAATTTAAAATGTTAAATTGGAATTGAATGGAATTCGATTTGGTAATAATCGAGATGAGCTTCAGTGAATGAAGACCGTTACTATTTATGGAATTCAAAAGGCCTAGCCACTGTTCCACTTATTGTATTAGTTTGATACGGAAATTTATTTCAATTATATATTTTTATGATTTCCATGGGGATTCCATTTTGATGGAAGATGATTTTGGGTTTATCGTGAACTTTATTTAAATAACGTTGGTTCTTTAACCCATGTAAAGCAGGATTAATTTTCCTAAAATTGAAAAATCATTAAGTAATTATTTTAGATATTAAAACGAAGAAGAGTTTTAATAAATCTTTAATTAGATTTGAATGAATGAATGGTGCTAAAATTTACCAAAACACGAGATGTGGTATAAACCAAATATATTTGGTTGTTGATATTAATTGTGGTGAATTGATTGTTTGGATTTTGCTCGACCAGTTTACGAGCAAAATATGCTTTTACATTTAGCATTAGGTTGGGTAGAAATATTTGTTTGCTAACATCTTATGAAACACTTCACGATTTAACTATGAGATGTGTAGCAATGTTGTTGAGTTCATTTCAAATTTAATGAATGATTGTGATATTTTTCTTAAGTGAAAAGAAATGCATTCCCGATTTTGGATAATATATGTTTTATAGAACAGAAAGGATTTCAAGGGCTAAACACGATGTTTCTAAAATGATTTGGAAATGTATTATGTGTTTGACATTGTAGTTCATCGCATACCCGATTAGTTGCTATTGATGATTTATCTGTTTGGTGGAGGAGAATTTATTCTCTTGCTTAACACCCTTCTTTGAGACGTATGAGGTCAAAGGTTAATTATGTGATTAATAATGACTGATCATATGTGTGAATTGCTAATATAAAGTGCTATATTTTGGAAAGTACTTGTGATTATTATGTTGTGAAATGATTTTCACTACTTCGGGATATGAAATGGTTTAGTATGTGGCTAAAGATTCTGGTAACCCAGACGATTAAAGTACGGGTAAGATGGTGGTGTAGTCCCCGAGGACGTGGGATTGTGCATCGTCAGTGTAGCCTGCTCCATCGTGGGAGGTACATACACACACACACAAATATATATATATATATATATATAGTTGGTAAGGTACGTACCCTTTGCCTTATCTAAGGGGAGGCCGATATTTGGTTGCATACTTGTTTGTATGCATTGTTATGTTTTGGAATTCATATTTCCAAAGGTTTTGGTTTGAGATCTCAAAGTGAAATCTACTTTGATATAAAGGTTAGATATATATTTCTAAATGTGATTTGAAATAAGAAATCGGGAATAAAGTCCAAAGAAATAATTTCTGTGAAGTGAATTGCATTTTGAAAAATCTAAATTTAGGATTAAGCCTAAGTGGATAGATTGAGGAATTGCATGTTGTATGATGCATTGTAGATCCATATGACTATTATTAGTTTTGGTTTATGCACTGGTATTCAAGGGGCTAAACTGTTCTGTGACATGCGGCGTGGTCCGATGATTTACCATATTTTAAAGTAAAGTTTTAATAACTGTTTTAGTTCTCACACCAGTCCCATGACTGACTCGGAGTTTATTGTTTCTACCTAAACTCTGGGTGCCCATATTTTCTACACGGGCAATCAGTAGTTTTGGTTTTGCAAATTATTTTATTTAGCAGGATTCTGGATCAAAGCTTAAAGTTGTGTCTAGAGCATTGATAGTCTTCTGTTGTGTTAGTTTATTTGTTTCCGCTGCATTGTATTACATTTATTGTAAATTTATTTTCCGCTATATATTTATTTTTACTTTGATATTTTGTACATTGATGTAATTGTTGTAATAACAATGAAATGTTCTATTGTTTTTGTTCTGATGCGTCGTGTTGTCAACTCAATCCGGGTTTTCCCGTACGGGTGAGTTTGGGTCGTTTCAGCATGGTATCAGAGCTTTGGTTTATAAAGCTTGAGAATAAGACACACCAGAACTAAACAAAAGAATTCAACAAAGATAGGATTAGTAATATCCTATGAGAATGACTCATTAGAGATGGGATAAGGAGTATCCTAGAAAGAGTTTCAAAGAGTGTTATTTTAAAAGTAAAAAAGAAAACAAATTTTGTTTTGAAAAATTAAACCTTATTTTAAGTATGTAAGTATTTTATTTTAAATTTATTTTGGACTATCGGGTTTATAGAGATTTTAATATACACCTGATCCACATGTATATGAAGACTCGAATATACTGGATAGATATAGAATCAAACTCTAGTCGCCCAGAGATAATTCTGATGATTGATATATCATCATCATTATTTATGTTCGAGTTTCAAAAGTGTAATATCTATACATTTCCAACTGACTAGTGTGAGAACAAAAATTAGATAAGGTTATTGTTGTGATTTGGCCTTAAAAATATGATTTTGAGTATATGTATAAGATATATGTTTGAAAAGCTAATCAACAAATTGATTGCTGGTTGTGATGTTTGATTATTAATTCAACTAATGAAACCAATATGACAATGGAAGGTAAGTTTAGCTAAATTGAATTTATTATTGAACTGAATTGAAAATTGATTGGAATTGCATACATATACATGTATATATACGAATAGGTCATAACAAGGAGGCTAAGAAGAGGAATAAAATTGTATGCCCTAAAAATAGGTACATGTTTACTATATTCTTTGGTTTGATGATTTTATGAGAGGCTTGGCAAGCCGCTTGGCTTTTTAATTTTCTTTTTGATTGATGAGGGCCCTGTGAGGCAAGTTGCAATTTTACAAATAGGGCTGAACTGTAACGAACCGTATTTTAGCAATATAATAATTAATTAATTTAATTATATAAATTGTGATTTAGAGATTTGAAGGTCATTGAATTAAATAACAGTGAATATTTAATTAAATTAACTAATAGAATAATATATGTAATTCCGAGATAGTCGGAAATAGTGAATTGACCTTATGGTGTGAACTGGACAATTTAAAAATATTTATTTATTTTGAAATTGAATTATATTAACGAATATATTTAAATAATGACAGTTTGAACGTATAATTATATTTTAATTATAATCGAGCTCGAAATGGCACGGCAGTTCGCTATTTGACGATTTGAACTTCAATTGAATATATAGGTCTGTTTTAAGTCGGATTTCTGTGAAACAAGAAACGTTCGGAGCTGGTGAAGTATATTTTTCTAATGGAAGAGAAAAATTGGGATTTCATTGTGTAGATTTTGATTTATGTCTAAATCAAAATTTTGAAAAGTCGCTATGGAATTCCTTTATAATTTATAACGATATATATAAGGAATTTGATTATAAATCGAGTATTGATTTAACCGGGATTTGAAATATCGAGTTAGAAATTCATATAGGATTATTCTGGAGCTGTATAGTATTCTATTGTGAATATATACGATATTATTTATTTATAAATAGTTAATTTAATTATTTTTATATATATTTATATATTTAAATGGGTAATTTAGAGCTTTAAAATAGCCAGTTTTGCAAATGACCTCCATTTTCAATGAAACTAATTTTGTTGGATCCGTAACATTAAATTATTGTTATATTTCAAGTTTCATGATTTTTAGAATTAATGTGTGGCCTACAGATTTTTAATGTGAAAAACAGTTAGTATTTGGACGGTTAAAAATATAATGTGTGAGCAATCTGAGTCAGATTTCGACGAAACCAGTTTCGTTGGGTCTGTAATGCCGAACTGAAGGTGTATGTCCATTTTTGTGAATTTTAGATATCATGTGTGATTATAGGAATTTTTAACAATAAATTTGTATAGCGTTTGCTTAAAAATGAATTAAATAATCAATTAAAAAATTATATAAATTTCCTATAAATACACCTAACTCCTTCCTGAACCTAGAAATAATTTCTTCTGGTCAAATGAAATCCGCCGCAGCGTTTTTCCTTTCTTCAAACAAAATAAACCATGTAGAACCCATCTTCAAGAAATCAAAAGAAATACAATAAAATCCTATAATTCACAAAAGTTGAATTTTTGAATTAGTTGTGAGGAGAGCTTCAAGTTGATATTCGTTTCGGATAGTGCGGCACCTATTTGCTAAAGGTCGAATTGTACAGCAGTTCGTAGGGTTCGAAAATACGTTGGATTTGAAGCATCAAGTGTTTGGAATTGGGTATATTCGGATTCAGGGTGTAGAATTGAAGGGTTTGTGATTTTTTGGGAATTTTGGTGATAAAATCGGTCGCTTGTTTCACTGTAGGGTCCGGTTTTGGGTCGACGTCGGATTCTGCTAGGCTGGTGCGAGTTTCAGGTTTTGATGTCGGGGAGGAGGAGATCTCGAAGGAGAAGCGAATGGTATAATCGGATTTTGGAGTAGTGGTGCGAATGGAGAGAACGTGGTGTTCAAATGGTTGCAATGGCAATGGGATAGGGAGGAAACGCGTTGCATATAGGTTTGAGGAAGATGGTCATAGGGTGCATTGGGTGTGGATTAGAATGGATGGGCCGGAGTAAAAGGTTCAGCCCAATATAAATAAATTATGTTCATTTTTAATTTAAATTAATGTACTATCTTGTAAATTCGATATCTTTGTCACAAATTATCAGAATTTTACGAAACAAGATCCTTTAGGATCATACGGACGAACACTACCCACTGACTGAGAGCAGATTGGAGCTAGTTACAATTTATAGCGAAATAAATTGTCCGTCTAATGTGAGTAAAACTCACCAACTCTATTAGTTCATATTTTTATAACGTATATTTAGAACTAATAAATGATGATTGATTGTTGTGTATTGACTGTTTAGTTGAATGACTAAGTAATAGGTTGAAATTATAGATCTGGGTATATATATATATATATATATATATATATATATATATATATATATAAATTGATTCTGTTTAGCAGAATATTTCGTAGTGAAATGAAATTGATGTTAATCATATTGTTTAACATCCGTGGATGCAGGGAAACAGGTCGGAGGAATCCAAACGTCCACTGCACTGATGCGTTGTCAACACAGAAATCCATTCGAACCCGAGGATGATGGGATGGAAGGCACGTGGCTCCGATCCGGATCGGGTTCTGAGCAAATTTTCACCTATAAATACCCTGTCTGGAGACAATGAAAAGGATCTTCTTTTCGGCACTTTGAGAGTTCAACCACTTTCATAACCCTAATTCCAGCACTCCCGGATAATCCAAATCGTCTTTCAACATTTGTTTTTAGACAATTGAGTGAATGTACGTGAGTTGTGAGAGAAATTGAGTGAATATCTCATTGTAATTGCAACAATATCATTGAGAATAGTGATTCACAAGTGGACGTAGGCATTTCTTCGCCGAACCACTATAAATTCTGTGTCTTCATTTTATTTTTGATCTTATTTCATTTTGCTTTTAGTCAATTTGGGTGTTAGAACCACTTTTTGGTCTAACATTTATTTTACTGTTTTTCATATGTTGTAATATATGATGTGATATGTAATCTGTGGTTGATTATGTGTGTTGAATGATATCGATCATTGTTATTTGGTATTTTAAATACCATATATAATACTGGAATTTAAAATGGGAATTTTCAATATGTATGTTGAAAATAAAATATATTTATATAAAATCAAATGATTTTATAAAAAGGAATTTCAAAGTGGATATACAATAGAAAAGGTCATATTTGAAAAAGAAAAACTGGAAAATATAATAATGGAAAATTGGGAAATGAATAGAATTTTATAAAAGGAAATATTTATAAAATAAATAGAAATACAAAAGGAATACTGATTTAGAAAGTAAATAGAATTAAAAAAGGGGAACACTGGGAAAATGAATAGAGTTTTAAAAAAAGAGAATTTTACATTAGGAAGGTTTAGACCCGTGCTTCGCGCACGGGTGTAACATGATATTGATTTAAAGTAAGTATTCTACAAATAAAATATTATAAAGGAAATAGGGTTTGAAATTGGAATTTAAAATGGACTTAAAGGAATTAGAACTGACTGGAAATTAGTTGAACTGAATGACTTTTTGGGTATCGATCTGATGTTGATTTCGGCCTTCGGGGTTAATACATATGGGTTTGTTCTCTTACTAGCTTACAGTTAGAGACTGATATATATGAGAAGATAGTTATGCGTGAATCAGAAATGGAAACGTTTTCCAAAGTTAATAAAGTATATTTTCTAAAATTAGAAAATAAGGATTTGATGAATATGTGGAAATAAGAAATGGGGAAATGAATAAATGTTGATTAATGATTGATCGATAGAATTTCCATCTGGAAATAATATCGTTGTTTGCACACATGTTTTCCTTTGATAGTTAAATCACTGAATATCGAAGATTTTGACCATTTTCTTTGTCAATACGGAGAGACCGGGATCTGATATATTATCTGAAAACCACTCCGTATGGCATTAGCGTTGCGAATCAAATATGACGAAGATAATTGATGACGGAGTTATGCAAGGGTTGTCCTGTTTACAAAATAGTGCCGTCGGATTGTCCAACCCCAGGACAACTTGAATGGATGAACGTCTGACAGAGTATATCGGGTAGATCGCGTAAGTTGATCGTTTCAAACGTATTTATGTTGGTGGCGGGGGAATTCGTTTCTCTTAGTTTATACCCATGGTATTTTTGGGGAAATCAATTTGTGATTTGAAGGGTATGGCGATGTGGCATTCAAAGTAAATATAGATGTGATATGTATAATAGCACGTATGAACTCAAGCCTCATAAACTGGGAAATGACAGAAATCGGGCAGCATGGCTAAGTGGGTCGCACCCAATTAGGGTATATTGTCACCATCTAGAGAATATTCATATTTGTTACTTCTTTTTGCTTCTGTATCTCTCGGGAACAGTTATGTTGCTAGCAACCATAGGTGACAATATATTCGATACACTCAAGAGAAATGAGTGGTCGGTCATGTATGGCCAAGTTACAAGATATTCTTGTTGAACTCCAGTGTATCGCTTCTAGAGTACATTGATCGGAAGGTGGATCCTTACCTTGTCATAGTAGGAATCCATTCCCCAATAAGCGCCCGCGGTTTTGATTGTATCTTATATATGTAGAACGTGAGATGAAAGAGTTTCTGCTAGATTTCTATTTACTTGATCTAGACATTATTATAATATCAGACAAGTATTGTTTTAGAAAAATGTTTGGGTTATCGTAAGGTAAAAACCATCCGTGTTTATGTGTGGATCGGTCTTACGATTTTCTTTTGGTTCAAAAGGATTTTTGAAAGTTAAATCAAATGATTTGAGTTTACTCACACCAGTCACATGACTGACCCGAAGTTTATTTTGTTTGTTTTCCCTAAACTCTTGGGTGCCTAATTTTGTACGGGCAGTCAAGTAGTCGGGATTTGCAAATACTTGAAGAGGTGCAGTAGGAGGCTTCATGATTTTATAAATTGTTATTTCCGTTGTGTTGTAAGTGTTATACTCTAATAATGGTATTGTATACAGATACTGTTTTATTTCAAAGTTATGTTTTGAAATATATTTATTCGTTTCGCTGTGAGATTCGTGTTTACTCTGATGTTGTATTTTCTTCTTCTTCTATTCTAAGTTTCTATCTTATCTATTTTCACCCTTTAATTTCTTTCATGGACTATCCGGTATTTCAGATGCTTGAATAGTTGACATTGAGTTTATGTCGGTTACTCAGGATCGTGAATTACCCGGCTCATTACAGTGGTATCAGAGCTTAAGGTTAAGTTATTAACTTGGCTCTGTGGCGTGACTCAGTAGAGGTAGGGTTAGCAATACCCTAGATTGAGTTGAGTGTATGAGCGTGTATTTATTATTGATATAAAAATTTGTTTTATATTATGGAGATTTGTTGGTTGAGTTGTTTATGAGTTCTGATCGATCAGTTTGATCCACTGTATCGGTAGGAATTGATAAACACTTGAATACAATGAACCGACACGGTATGTTTTGAAAAGGGTAAACGAAATAATTTTACACAAAATATATTTTGTTATAAAAGGAATATATATATTGGAATGATTATAATATATTGAATATATTGGTTGTTATTATAATCGAGTAAGATTATAAATTAAACGATTATGTAAATAACCAATTAGAATTCATATAAGTGAAGTATATGAAATCAGATGAATTAAATCTGAATTAAAATCAGAATTTGAATTAAAATTCCGAAAAATATGAAAAGTGTTTGTAAATGAAATTAGATTAAGTATATGTGAATTTTAAAATCCAGGGAGATTTTAAATTGTTTATAAGCATGGTGAATAATATTTTGAACTGATTTCAAAATGGAAATGTTTAGAAATGGTTTTGAAAGTGAATAGTATTAAACTCACCTCGAATGCTGGAAAATAGATTTCGAAGATGACTGCACAGCATGATCGGTGTTTATTTTCGAGTTCTAATTGACGGATTACTACCAAAGATTTTGTTTTTTGAATTGTTTTGAGAAACAAGTGTTTTTGATTTCCGAAAAGGAATATTGGATGTTTGAAAAGGGTAAGTTGTTTAAAACTCCCAGGAAGATTGTTTTGAATTAGAAACAAATTTAAAGAAATTTGTCAAAGCAAATATGAATTGAATTGAAACCATTTTACTGGAAATTGAATTGGAATATAATATATCAAGTAGAATCATATTTTGAATTGTGAGAAAGGAATCTGAAATGGTATTGGGTTGGTGAGTTAGAGTTTGAAATCGAGAATGGAATTTGAGTTGATACTGAAATTTTACTTGGGTACAAGCGAATATTTGTGTTGAGGATAAATGGATTGGAGTTTGAATTAAATGACATTGGTATATATGCCTAGATGGAAATGATGTATTGGTATGCTCGACAAAAAGGTACCAGTTTATATTATATACGGGTTTTAGATTTTGATGAGCCGAATTGGCAAGCCTCTTGGCTGTTTGATTTTCTTTTGGGTTGAAGAAGGCCAAGAGCGGCGAGTTGGAGTTTGAGCTATTGACCAGTACAAAGGAGGTGCTGGCGAAATTTTTCGAAAAGTTAAGGTGTTAGAAATTTTTTAAGGATTTTTGAAAATTTTTGTTGGTAAGAATTAATTAATATTTTAATTGAAATTTATCGGTATAGTGAAACCGAAGTTAAAAGTAAAAAAAAAAAATTTTACCAGTTAATAGGGTTTGTTTTCTACCTTTAGCAATTTCGAGGACAAAATTATTTTAAGTGGTGAAGAATGTAACGACCCGTATTTTAACTGTAACACCACGCCTCCGCTAGGGTCACTCGCAAAGGAATGCACTAGCTTTAGAGGGGCATTATTGGTAAACATGCACAAAAATATCACAAGACAGAACATATAAAATAGCGGAAGTAAAATCAAACTTTCATAACATGAATAAATAAGGTCTAAAGCCTTTTACATCAGAGTACATCAAAACCTGTCTTGCAATAGTAAAGAAGCATAAAGACATTTTCATAAATTATTCCCCAAGTAAAAACAGTAAAGTAGCCATTAGCCAAGAAAAGTCCAAGCCATCCATGATGACCTTCAAGCAGAAGAAGTCCGAACTAAACAACAGTATTTCCTCCCTGTAACCTGGGGGGGGGGGGGGAAACGGAAGAAAAGAGGCGAAACAAAACGGGTCAGTCAAAAAGACTGAGTAAGCCCTATCTACTATTAGCATAAAAACTAGTAAAGTTAACTGACATGAGAAACTGAGATGAACATAAGCATGATAACAAGATAGATAAGCTAAATCAAAATAACAGGATGAACTACTGAACTCAGATAAACTAAGGTGTCATGATAAATTACGATGTCAAGATAAAACAAGGTATCACATCGTCAGGTTTCTATCAAGTATAATATCCCCAAGATATCTGTCACGTATAACGCCCCGTGATATCTATCCTGTATTTTAGCTCTGCACCTACCGTACTAGTATCCCCACCGTGTCATGTGTTAACCAAGAATGACCCTAACTCAAAAGTCGTGTAATGGTCCATGTCAACCTAATATATCGCATATATAGGTTACTCAACTTGTATGTTTTATTCCATGTAAATGTTCAGTCCCTTGCCGTAGACCATACGGGCTTTCCCATGAGATTCTATATTACTTTAACATAGTTCCATGATCCTTAAGATCGGTTTGGACTGTTACCCTAAACCAAGCTAGGGTCTTCCAACATGAATTATTGTTTGTACAACTAGGACTTATGCTACCTAGGGCTGCTAGGGATTATGCTTACCTATTGCACGTTTTCGTATCTCGGTTTGGGTTCAACCACCTAGGGCCACTAGGGATTACGCTAACCGCCAACCGCGCCCTTTTTCCCACGCATTCATCGTGAATCGCTTTTCCATGACTGTATGCACATGTATCACATCGTGCCATCCGAGTCCTGTCACAGGGCAAATCAAGAAATACAGGACTCGGTCGGGAGCTTTCGATTTATCTGCCGATGCAGATGCTAAGGTCTGTTTTTCTTATACGTGGCTATGGTCCCACGAGATCACTCCCTCAACTAGTGAAAGACAAGACAGGATAAATCCTGTAAGAGAACACAACACTGGCCAACCCACATCCAAGCCTTACCGCAACCATAATTAGATAGCAATTATGGTCTTTTGGGTGTTCTCTGCCTTTCCGTACGTACACGCTTGACCAAAGATGGTAGGTAGCCTGACGAAATGCTATCTAGGGTACGACCGTGTATCGTCGACTATCCCATATCCATCCCCGTCTTTAGGTCGCTCGTATAGCAACCAAGGCATACTCTTGGTTCTTCTAACGCAGACCTTAACCTCTCATAAGCCTAGTATAATCACCTGGCAGCTCATAGAGGGATACCAAGAATATCCTCACGTTCCCCGAAGCCGCTGCTTCGTTACACAGTTCGCTGGAGCCTTTATCTAAATCAGATACTTGCTCCTACTCGTATAATTAAACGATGACCTACCGTATCAGGTTACTCATCTATCTATGAACTGGTCTAAATTTCCTTGACTAAGAATCATTACTTAGTTATTCTTCAACTAAGGTTTACCACTTAGCATTGTTCCCGTTATCCTTGTTAACTACGGTTATCCACCTAATCCTCAGAACTAGGGTTTACATAATGGATTAAGTGTCACTTAAGTTCATGACTTAACCCGTCTACAAATCCTGTCAAAATTGGCTAAGTATCCAAGTTCAAGGCTTAACCCTACAAACCATGCTCAAGTTGATTAAGTATATTAAGCAATTCACGACTTAACCTCGTCCAATTATCATTCTAGATTGGTTAAGTATATATTAACTTGACCCTAGCAATTTACTTAGTCAAATCGGTCAAGTGTATTCAAGCGATTCGTGACTTAGCCTTATCATGTTTTCACGTTATATTGGTTAAGTATTGGTTAACTTAACCACAATAAATTAACGAGTTAGATTGGATAAGTATAGGTCACTTAACCACATCAATTCATCATCTTTAGATTAGTTAAGTGTTTAACTTAACCCCATTAAACTACCAAGTGGGATTAATTAAGTCTAGGCTAACTTAACCCCATCCGATTTCCATGTTTAGACTAGTTGAGTCTAATCTTAACCCCATTCGTTAACCGTATTTTTCGGTTAAGCGTCATTAAGAAAACTTACTTAACCTTACCAAGTTATCGCGTTGGATTGATTAAGTGTTGGTTAACTTAACCCCATCCACTAGTCATATAAAAATGGTTAAGTGTCATTAGGCAAATCAAGTTACTTAACCTCCCAAACCTTGTCATGTTTTGTTAAGTATCATTAGCCTAATCAAATTACTTAACCCATTTGTCCATGTTGTATTTGGTTAAGAGTCATTAATCAAATTAACTTAACCCTATCATGTGGCATTAATTACTTAATGCACCTTCACCTCTCACATTAGACATTGTTGTGGTTACTAGTTAAGCCGATCGGTTCCGGGTAGCTTTACACCACAACTTGGTCTAACCTCGGGTTCAAGCACAACATGACCAACTTCTCACATTGGGTCCTATTGTTTGCAACTACTAGTTAGGCCGGTCGGTTCCGGGTAGTTTTACGTTGCAAACTCAACCCAACCTCGAGTTGGCCACACTTATATTATCTAAGTGTCATGTCCATCATGTTTCCCAAAACATGTTACAAGTTTTCAAGCATTTGGGTAGACCTAACTTAATAGGTAAATTCCCAAAGGGTAGACCTAACTTAATAGGTAAATTCCCAAGCTTATGTTTTTATGCATACTTACATGTCAACTTCCATGTTATATTTCAAGTCATGTTTTCAAGTTGTATTTTCATGTCATTAGAAATTACCCATAACATAACCCAACGCTTTTAAACTCGCATATACGTTCGCGACAACGTAATGGATTAAAAGAAGAGACTTGGCAAAGGCATGACAAAAATAGATATTAAGCCACAAGTTAATCATGGTGGCAAATGAGGCACAAATGTGTTCATTAACTTGCATGTTACATTCTTAAGCCTCAAAACATGCATAAACCCAAACTTGGCACATAAGCGAATCATGGTGACAAAAGATATGGAATGATGACTAGTAACTCGCATATATCATCATATAAGGGTTATGACTTCATATGCAAGTTGACATAAAGGTTATGAGGGTTCTCATGTTGCCTAATGCAACATTTCAACATAAAGGTTGTAGCTTTTAGCTCACAAGATCAAGATAATGACTTCATAAACTTGCATGACATGATAGCATGTATCATACTCAATGATCAAACCCAAACTTGCAACATGAACATTTAACTTCATAGTTAATATCTAAGAGTAGGGAAAGGGCTTACATTGCTATGAAGGCACAAAAGATATGACAAAGCCCTTATGCAATCAAATAGACCCAAAATGCAAGCTCTAACATAAAAACCCTTGAGCCAAAATGATCAAAACCCTTGCTTTATGATGCAAAGATAGAAACTTGACTTGAATGCAAGCTAATGATACTCATACAAGCTTGAAAACACTTGTATGCATGGAAAAACTCTCATAGAAACCATTTAGAAATTTTATGAAGAGAGTGGAGGCCATGAGAGGTAAAATTTTGCCATAGTTTAGTTGCATGAATGAATAATGAGGATTTATGATAGGTTGGGGTCTTATTTATAGATTAGGCAAGTGTTTTAGGCCATAGGATTAAACCTAGATTCAATCCAAGCCATCAAAGCATGTCTTGGGGAAGAAGTCAAGTGTAGGAACCATCTAGGGCCTTTAGATTAAAGATGAACCATGAGAACCATCCAAATGCAAAATCTGCATTTGAGCGAATCGGCCCATGGGTTGACAGCCAAACACCCTGGATTAACCCCCAGTCGACCCAGCGAGCTCGGGTCGACCTCAAAAATCGGCCGGTTCGGTTATTCCCCTCTCCCAATTCGCTGTTTTGAACATTTTTGCATATTTATTTATTTAATTTTCAATTATATATATATATCAATATATATATATATATATATATATATATATATTTCTCTGCGCAACCCATTTCACTTAATTAAGTATACTTTAATTTGGGAATTTTTCGTGAAACTTCGCGAGGCCATATCTTGGTCATACGGACTCCGATTTTCGAAAACTCGGACTCTATTTCGCGTATTTTTCCGAGACGAACGCAATGGCATAGACCGTTTCCCTTGATTCAGATTTTACAGTTTAATTCTTCCTCCATTTATGTTATAACAGGTTATTGAAAATACGGGTTGTTACATTCTCCCCACATTTTAGGATTTCGTCCTCGAAATCTCCAAGTTAGGAAGAACATATCCTACCATCCATCATCCATCTACTCAAAACATCATCCACAAGCAACCATTGTCCTTAGATGATTTCTAATGCTGTATGAATATATGCAAAACGTGTGTGTACATGTTCCTTAGCTAATGCTAATGATCAGGCCTGAATAATCTTTCTAATGCAAAATATGTATAGTGCCATGAATCCAACATGTATGCAAATAGTCCTAGTCATATAGATACTATATGCGTGCACAATCATTCATTCATATGCAACAACCGCACGATAATACATTCGATTTCATCCATAAACAAGTATAAATACTCGTGCATATGCAATATGAAATGTGACCGAGTCGAGCTAGTATCTAATGTGTATTCGCGCATCCACGAGCAACCACTTGCAACCACTTGCAACCATATCAATCATAACATGTTTCAAATACATGTTTACATCCATAGGGTTCTACCTAGAATTCCCTGAAACAGGGTCGAGAAGATAAACAGGACAAACTCCTTACAGGGTTTGTAACGGAGAATAAGACCGAGAGGATGTCCACAAAAGATAGCCTACAAGTAAGCTCTACAGAAAACAGGGATCAAGGATATACTCCCAAAAAGAGATATCATGCGCGTATCTAGTCTTTGACCATCAAAGTCGTCTTTTAACTTCGCGATTTTGTAGCTTCTTATTCATGTTTCCATAACATGAGCTGGAACTCATTTCTTCGTCGCCTCTCGTTCCACTTGCACTTATCCTTTTCCTAGAATACTTGACGCAAACATGACTGCGTACTCATGATCTCATGCAAGCTTTCCAGAATTCACTAGTGAATCTTGGATCTCGTTTATATACTATAAGGCATTCCATGTAGAAGAACTTTCTCTTGAAAGTAAACAGATGTCAATCAGGTTATCATGCGCACTTACTAGGGTGATCTCTATAACCCATGCATAAATGAAGTAAACCATCCGTCTTATTGGCGAACACCACTCGATCGGGCTTCAAATTTCCAATAAAGGCATCAAGGGATTCTAAGTAACTAGTCATGACAGAACCTCAAAAAGGTTACCCGATACTTCGAGGGCATTACCAAGGCTAGTCAAAAGGTCTAACTACCCTCCTATCAAAACCGAGAGTGGCACCCCCTACTGGATAACCACTTCATCCCTAGAATCCATCCATAGCTTATAAACATAAGCATTATTTCCAAACTCAACACTTGGCATAGACATTTCCAAATCCAAACAAGTCATGTATAAATGGACTGATTCTCCAATAGGACTTTGAGACAAAAATGGGATTCTCTATTACGCTAGTACTTAAGGTGCAGAGACTCAACTATCGAAGCAGACTTAAATGATACGAACAACGAAGTCCTAACGGGATGATAGAGAAGAAAAGCTAAACCTTTAACAAGATCGTTACCCTCCTTCTGAGGTACTCTAGAAATGAGAGCATACTACTGCCCTCCCGATGATCTTGTCCTTGTCCCATAATACTTAACTATCCGCCCCGTTTTACCATGCCAAAGGTACTCTCTCGTCATGGGTTTCATTGTTCATCTTTCTCCCTCCTTTGAGGACTGAGCCATACCAACAAGTTGCTCATCCTTAAGCTCATATCCTTTATCCTTCTTTCTCACGATCCTTTCTTATAACGCGGCCACTGGTCTCTTGAGAACCACCTCCATCGTATGGAAAGCACTTTCGTAGGTAGAAAAGACTAGTCGCAGTTAAAACTACTGTGACTACAGATGGAGGAAAGAAAGGAAAAGAGACTCAATTAAGGAAACAAGGATAGTGCTAATGGCCTTTGGGGAATAGCCTTTTTCTTTTAAAAGAAAATTTTCTTGAAAAATGCTTCTTTGTAAACGGTTTTTTTTTCCAAATAGTTTTCAGAAGGTCTTTAAAAACTTTTGCCCAGTCTGGTAACCTTCTGCTCTGATACCACGTGTAACACCCCGCCTCCGCTAGGGTCACTCGCAAAGGAATGCACTAGCTTTAGAGGGGCATTATTGGTAAACATGCACAGAAATATCACAAGACAGAACATATAAAATAGCGGAAGTAAAATCAAACTTTCATAACATGAATAAATAAGGTCTAAAGCCTTTTACATCAGAGTACATCAAAACCTGTCTTGCAATAGTAAAGAAGCATAAAGACATTTTCATAAATTATTCCCCAAGTAAAAACAATAAAGTAGCCATTAGCCAAGAAAAGTCCAAGCCATCCATGATGACCTTCAAGCAGAAGAAGTTCGAACTAAACAACAGTATTTCCTCCCTGTAACCTTGGGGGGGGGGGGAAACGGAAGAAAAGAGGCGAAACAAAACGGGTCAGTCAAAAAGACTGAGTAAGCCCTATCTACTATTAGCATAAAAACTAGTAAAGTTAACTGACATGAGAAACTGAGATGAACATAAGCATGATAACAAGATAGATAAGCTAAATCAAAATAACAGGATGAACTACTGAACTCAGATAAACTAAGGTGTCATGATAAATTACGATGTCAAGATAAAACAAGGTATCACATCGTCAGGTTTCTATCAAGTATAATATCCCCAAGATATCTGTCACGTATAACGCCCCGTGATATCTATCCTGTATTTTAGCTCTGCACCTACCGTACGAGTATCCCCACCGTGTCATGTGTTAACCAAGAATGACCCTCACTCAAAAGTCGTGTAATGGTCCATGTCAACCTAATATATCGCATATATAGGTTACTCAACTTGTATGTTTTATTCCATGTAAATGTTCAGTCCCTTGCCGTAGACCATACGGGCTTTCCCATGAGATTCTATATTACTTCAACATAGTTCCATGATCCTTAAGATCGGTTTGGACTGTTACCCTAAACCTAGCTAGGGTCTTCCAACATGAATTATTGTTTGTACAACTAGGACTTATGCTACCTAGGGCTGCTAGGGATTATGCTTACCTATTGCACGTTTTCGTATCTCGGTTTGGGTTCAACCACCTAGGGCCACTAGGGATTACGCTAACCGCCAACCGCGCCCTTTTTCCCACGCATTCATCGTGAATCGCTTTTCCATGACTGTATGCACATGTATCACATCGTGCCATCCGAGTCCTGTCACAGGGCAAATCAAGAAATACAGGACTCGGTCGGGAGCTTTCGATTTATCTGCCGATGCAGATGCTAAGGTCTGTTTTTCTTATACGTGGCTATGGTCCCACGAGACCACTCCCTCAACTAGTGAAAGACAAGACAGGATAAATCCTGTATGAGAACACAACACTGGCCATCCCACATCCAAGCCTTACCGCAACCATAATTAGATAGCAATTATGGTCTTTTGGGTGTTCTCTGCCTTTCCGTACGTACACGCTTGACCAAAGATGGTAGGTAGCCTGACGAAATGCTATCTAGGGTACGACCGTGTATCGTCGACTATCCCCTATCCATCCCCATCTTTAGGTCGCTCGTATAGCAACCAAGGCATACTCTTGGTTCTTCTAACGCAGACCTTAACCTCTCATGAGCCTAGTATAATCACCTGGCAGCTCATAGAGGGATACCAAGAATATCCTCACGTTCCCCGAAGCCGCTGCTTCGTTACCCAGTTCGCTGGAGCCTTTATCTAAATCAGATACTTGCTCCTACTCGTATGCTTAAACGATGACCTACCGTATCAGGTTACTCATCTATCTATGAACTGGTCTAAATTTCCTTGACTAAGAATCATTACTTAGTTATTCTTCAACTAAGGTTTACCACTTAGCATTGTTCCCGTTATCCTTGTTAACTACGGTTATCCACCTAATCCTCAGAACTAGGGTTTACATAATGGATTAAGTGTCACTTAAGTTCATGACTTAACCCGTCTACAAATCCTGTCAAAATTGGCTAAGTATCCAAGTTCAAGGCTTAACCCTACAAACCATGCTAAAGTTGGTTAAGTATATTAAGCAATTCACGACTTAACCTCGTCCAATTATCATTCTAGATTGGTTAAGTATATATTAACTTGACCCTATCAATTTACTTAGTCAAATCGGTCAAGTGTATTCAAGCGATTCGTGAGTTAGCCTTATCATGTTTTCACGTTATATTGGTTAAGTATTGGTTAACTTAACCACAATAAATTAACGAGTTAGGTTGGATAAGTATAGGTCACTTAACCACATCAATTCATCATGTTTAGATTAGTTAAGTGTTTAACTTAACCCCATTAAACTACCAAGTGGGATCAATTAAGTCTAGGCTAACTTAACCCCATCCGATTTCCATGTTTAGACTAGTTGAGTCTAATCTTAACCCCATTCGTTAACCGTATTTTTCGGTTAAGCGTCATTAAGAAAACTTACTTAACCTTACCAAGTTATCACGTTGGATTGATTAAGTGTTGGTTAACTTAACCCCATCCACTAGTCATATAAAAATGGTTAAGTGTCATTAGGCAAATCAAGTTACTTAACCTACCCAACCTTGTCATGTTTTGTTAAGTATCATTAGCCTAATCAAATTACTTAACCCATTTGTCCATGTCGTATTTAGTTAAGAGTCATTAATCAAATTAACTTAACCCTATCATGTGGCATTAATTACTTAATGCACCTTCACCTCTCACATTAGACTTTGTTGTGGTTACTAGTTAAGCCGGTCGGTTCCGGGTAGCTTTACACCACAACTTGGTCTAACCTCGGGTTCAAGCACAACATGACCAACTTCTCACATTGGGTCCTATTGTTTGCAACTACTAGTTAGGCCGGTCGGTTCCGGGTAGTTTTACGTTGCAAACTCAACCCAACCTCGAGTTGGCCACACTTATATTATCTAAGTGTCATGTCCATCATATTTCCCAAAACATGTTACAAGTTTTCAAGCATTTGGGTAGACCTAACTTAATAGGTAAATTCCCAAAGGGTAGACCTAACTTAATAGGTAAATTCCCAAGCTTATGTTTTTATGCATACTTACATGTCAACTTCCATGTTATATTTCAAGTCATGTTTTCAAGTTGTATTTTCATGTCATTAGAAATTACCCATAACATAACCCAACGCTTTTAAACTCGCATATACGTTCGCGACAACGTAATGGATTAAAAGAAGAGACTTGGCAAAGGCATGACAAAAATAGATATTAAGCCACAAGTTAATCATGGTGGCAAATGAGGCACAAATGTGTTCATTAACTTGCATGTTACATTCTTAAGCCTCAAAACATGCATAAACCCAAACTTGGCACATAAGCGAATCATGGTGACAAAAGATATGGAATGATGACTAGTAACTCGCATATATCATCATATAAGGGTTATGACTTCATATGCAAGTTGACATAAAGGTTATGAGGGTTCTCATGTTGCCTAATGCAACATTTCAACATAAAGGTTGTAGCTTTTAGCTCACAAGATCAAGATAATGACTTCATAAACTTGCATGACATGATAGCATGTATCATACTCAATGATCAAACCCAAACTTGCAACATGAACATTTAACTTCATAGTTAATATCTAAGAGTAGGGAAAGGGCTTACATTGCTATGAAGGCACAAAAGATATGACAAAGCCCTTATGCAATCAAATAGACCCAAAATGCAAGCTCTAACATAAAAACCCTTGAGCCAAAATGATCAAAACCCTTGCTTTATGATGCAAAGATAGAAACTTGACTTGAATGCAAGCTAATGACACTCATACAAGCTTGAAAACACTTGTACGCATGGAAAATCTCTCATAGAAACCATTTAGAAATTTTATGAAGAGAGTGGAGGCCATGAGAGGTAAAATTTTGCCATAGTTTAGTTGCATGAATGAATAATGAGGATTTAGGATAGGTTAGGGTCTTATTTATAGATTAGGCAAGTGTTTTAGGCCATAGGATTAAACCTAGATTCAATCCAAGCCATCAAAGCATGTCTTGGGGAAGAAGTCAAGTGTAGGAACCATCTAGGGCCTTTAGATTAAAGATGAACCATGAGAACCATCCAAATGCAAAATCTGCATTTGAGCGAATCGGCCCATGGGTTGACAGCCAAGCACCCTGGATTAACCCCAGTCGACCCAGCGAGCTCGGGTCGACCTCAAAAATCGGCCGGTTCGGTTATTCCCCTCTCCCAATTCGCTGTTTTGAACATTTTTGCATATTTATTTATTTAATTTTCAATTATATATATATATATATATATATATATCAATATATATATATATATATTTCTCTGCGCAACCCATTTCACTTAATTAAGTATACTTTAATTTTATGAATTTTTCGTGAAACTTCGCGAGGCCATATCTTGGTCATACGGACTCCGATTTTCGAAAACTCGGACTCTATTTCGCGTATTTTTCCGAGACGAACGCAATGGCATAGCCCGTTTCCCTTGATTCAGATTTTACAGTTTAATTCTGCCTCCATTTATATTATAACAGGTTATTGAAAATACGGGTTGTTACATTAACGATATAATAATTAGTTTATTTAATTACATAAATTGTGATTTAGAGATTTTAATGGTCATTGAATTAAATAATAGTGAATATTTACTTAAATTAAATAATAGAATAATATATGTAATTCCGAAATAGTCGGAAATAGTGAATTGACCATATGGTGTGAACTGGACAATTTAAAAATATATATTCAGTTTAAAATTGAATTATATTAACAAATATATTTAAATAATGACAATTTGAACATATAATTATATTTTAATTATAATCGAGCTCGAAACGGCGCGGCAGTTCGCTATTTGGCGATTTGAACTTCATCTGAATATACAGGGTCCATTTTAAGTGGGATTTCTGTGAAACAAGAAATGTTCGGAGCTGGTGAAGTATATTTTTCTAATGGAAGAGAAAAATTGGGATTTCATTGTGTGGATTTTGATTTATGTCCGAATCAAAATTTCAAAAAGTCGATATGGGATTCCTTTATAACTTATAACGATATATATAAGGAATTTCATCATAAATCGAATATCGATTTAATCGGGATTTGAAATATCGAGGTAGAAATTCATATAGGACTATTCTGGAGCTGTATGGTATTATATTGTGAATATATACGATAATATTTATATATAAATATTTAATTTAATTATTTTTAAATATAATATATTTAAATGGGTTATTTAGAGCTTTAAAAATAGCCAGTTTTGCAAATGGCCTCCGTTTTCAATGAAACTAATATTGTTGGATCCATAACATTAAATTATTGTTAGATTTCAAGCTTCGTGATTTTTAGAGTCAGTGTGTGGCCATAAGGATTTTTAATGTGAAAAGAATTCAGTATTTGGACAGTTAAAAATACGCTTGTGAGCAAACAGAGTCAAAATTCGACAAAACCAGTTTCGTTAGGTCCGTAATGTCGAACTGAAGGCGTATGTCCTTTTTTGTGATTTTTCGATATCATGTGTGATTATAGGAATTTTTAACAATAAATTTGTATAGCGTTTGCTTAAAAATGAATTAAATAATCAATTAAAAAATTTATATAAAATTCCTATAAATACACCTAACTCCTTCCTTAACCTAGAAATAATTTCCTATGGTGCGTTTTTCTTTTCTTTAAACAAAATAAAACGTGAAGAACCCATCTTCAAGAAATCAAAACAAATACAATAAAATCCTATATTTCACAAAAGTTGTATTTTTGAATCCGTTGTGAGGAGAGCGTCAAGGTGATCTTTGTTTCGGATAGTGCGGCATCGATTTGCTGAAAGTCGAATTGTACAGCAGTTCCTAGGGTTCGAAAATACGTTGGATTTGAAGCATCGAGTGTTTGGAAATTGGTATATTCGGGTTCAGGGTGTAGAATTGAAGGGTTTGCGATTGTTTCAGGAATTTTGGTGATAAAATCTGTTGCATGTTTCATTGTAGGGTACAGTTTTGGGTCGATGTCGGATTTCGCTTGGCTGGTGCGAGTTTCAGGTTTTCATGTCGGGGAGGAGGAGATCTCGAAGGAGAAGCGAATGGTATAATCGGATTTTGGAGTAGTGGTACGAATGGACAAAACGTCGTGTTCAAATGGTTGTAATGGCAATGGGATAGGGAGGAAACGCGCTGCGTATAGGTTTGAGGAAGAAGGTCACGGTAGCATTGGGTGCGGATCAGAATGGATGGGCCGGAGTTAATGGTTCAGCCCAATATAAATAAATTATGTTCATTTTTTATTTAAATTAATGTATTATCTTGTAAATTCGATATTTTTGTCAAAAATTATAAGAATTTTATGAAACAAGATCCGTTAGGTTCATATGGACGAACACTACCTAATGGAACCGACTAGGAGTGGATTGAAACTAGTTACAATTTATAGCGAAATAAATTGTCCGTCTAAATCAAGCGATGGTTATCGTTATTAACGATGATCGTCCAATGTGAGTAAAACTCACTAACTCTATCCGTTCTTATTTTTATAACGTATACTTAGAACTGATAAATGATGATTGATTGTTGTGTATTGACTGTTTGGTTGAACGGCTAAGTAATTGGTTGAAATTACAGATCTGGGTATATATATGTGTGTGTATATATATATACACACATAAATTGATTCTGTTTAGCAGAATATTTCATAGTGAAATGAAATTTATGTTAATTATATTGTTTAACATCTGTGGATGCACGGAAACAGGTCGAAGGAATCCAACTGGATTCCTCAACATTTATTTTACTGTTTTTCATATGTTGTAATATATGATGTGATATATAATCTGTGGTTGATTATGTGTGTTGAACGATATCGATCATTGTTATTTGGTATTTTAAATACCATATATGATACTGGAATTTAAAATGGGAATTTTCAATGTGTATGTTAAAAATAAAATATATTTATATAAATCAAATGATTTTATAAAAAGGAATTTCAAAGTGGATATTGAATAGAAAAGGTCATATTTGAAAAAGAAAAATTGGAAAATATAATAATGGAAAATTGGGAAATGAATAGAATTTTATAAAAGGAAATATTTATAAAATAAATAGAAATATAAAAGGAATATTGATTTAGAAATTAAATATAATTAAAAAAGGTAAACACAGGGAAAATGAATAGAGTTTTATAAAAAGAGACTTTTACATTAGGAAGGTTTAGACCCGTGCTTCGCACACGGGTGTAACATGATATTGATTTAAAGTAAATATTCTACAGATAAAATATTATAAAGGAAATAGGGTTTGAAATAGGAATTTAAAACGGAGTTAAAGGAATTAGAACTGGCTGGAAATTAGTTGAATTGAATGAATTTCTGCGTATCGATCTGATGTTGGTTTCGGCCTTCGGGGTTAATACATAGAGGTTTGTTCTCTTACTAGTTTACAGTTAGAGACTGGTATATATGAGAAGACAATGATGCGTGAATCAGAAATGGAAATGTTTTCCAAAGCTAATAACGTATATTTTCTAAAATTAGAAAATAAGGATTTGATGAATATGTGGAAACAAGAAATAGGGAAACGAATAAATGTTGATTGATGATTGATCGATAGAATTCCCATCTGGAAATAACATTTTTGTTTGCACACATGTTTTCCTTTGATAGTTAAATCACCGACTATCGAAGATTTGTGACCATTTTCGTTCTCAATACGGAGAGACCGGGATCAGATATATTATCTAAAAACCACTCCGTATGGCATTAGCGTTGTAAATCAAATATGATGAAGACAATTGAAGACGGAGTTATGCAAGGGCTGTCCTGTTTACAGAATAGTAACTTCGGATTGTCCAACCCCAGGATAACTTGAATGGACGAACGTCTGACAGAGTATATCGAGTCAATCGCGTATGTTGATCGTTTCAAACGTATTTACGTTGGTAGCAGAGGAATTCGTTTCTCTTAGCTTAAACCCGTGGTATTTTTGGGGAAATCAATTTGTGATTTGAAGGGTATGACGATGTGGCATTCAAAGTAAATATAGATGTGACATGTATAATAGCACGTATGACCTCAAGCCTCATCAACTGGGAAATGACAGAAATCGGGCAGGTAACATGGCTAAGTGGGCCGCACCCAATTAGGGTATATTGTCACCATCTAGAGAATATTCATATTTTTTTACTTCTTTTCACTTCTGTATCTCCCGGGAATGGTTATCTTGCTAGCAACCATATGTGACAATATATTCGATACACTCAAGAGAAATGAGTGGTCGGTCATGTGTGGCCGAGCTACAAGATGTTCTTGTTGAACTCCAGTGTATCGCTTCTAGAGTACGCTGATCAGAAGGTGGATCCATACCTTGTCATAGTTGGAATCCATTCCCCAATAAGAGCCCGCGGTTTTGATTGTATCTTATATATGTAGAACGTGAGATGAAAGCATTTCTGCTAGATTTCTATTTACTTGATCTAGACATTATTATAATATCAAACAAGTATCGTTTTAGAAAAATATATGGGTTATCGTAAGGTAAAAACCATCCGTGTTTATGTGTGGATCGGTCTTACAATTATCTTTTGGTTGAAAAGGATTTTTGAAAGTTAAATCAAATGATTTGAGTTTACTCACACTAGTCACATGACTGACCCGGAGTTTATTTTGTTTTATTTTCCCTAAACTCTTGGGTGCTTAATTTTGTACGGGCAGTCAAGTAGTCGGGATTTACAGATACTTGAAGAGCTGGAGCAGGAGGCTTCAGGATTTTATATATTGTTGTTTCCATTGTATTGTAAGTGTTATACTCTAATAATGGTATTGTATATAGATACTTTTTATTTCAAAGTTATGCTTTGAAATATATTTATTCGTTTCGTTGTGAGATTCGTGTTTACTCTAATGTTGTATGTTCTTCTTCTATTCTAAGTTTCTATCTTATCTATTCTCACCCTCTAATTTCTTTCATGGAGTATCTGGTATTTCCGATGCTTGAATAGTCAACATTGAGTTTATGTCTGTTACTCAGGATCATGAATTACCCGGGTCGTTACATGAACAACGGAGGTTATGGCGAATTTTTTTGAAAATATAGGGTGCTAACCAATTTTTTGAGAAATTAGAAAATTCTTAAAAACTCAAAAGTTAAAGAATGAAAGTTGAGTTGGTTAGTTAAACGACTTTCAACTCCATTACTTTTCGAGGATGAAAAGATTTTAAGTGGGGGAGATTGTAACAACCCGTAATTTCTAAACCAATTTAAATTTTTTATTTTAGCTATTTTTATTGATTTTGAATATTTAAAAGGATTTATTTTAAATTATAATGACTTAAATTTTATTTTAATCGAACTTAGAATGTATAAATTTATTTTATATATAAACGAGCCTGAAATGGCATGGTAGTTTGAAAATTCAATTTTAAATTTCAATTGAATGTACATAATTCAATATAAATCAGAATTGGACGAAACAAGAAATATTTGAATCTGTTTAGCTATATCTTTCTATCGAATGTAAGAAAATGAGATTTCACTTTATTAATTGCAAGTTATGTCTAGTTTAAAATTCAAAATAGTCGCTATGTAATTTATACATATTATAATATAATATAAGCCCTTAAAAATAGCCATTTTGCAAACGACCTCCGTTTTTGACTAAACCACTTTTTTTGGATTTGGAATGTCAAATTATTGCTAAGTTTCAATTTTCATAATTTTTGGAATTGATAGGTGAGCATGGTGGATTTAAACGTGTTTTGTCAATTTAGTTTGAATTTAATCGACTGGAAAATAGCCATTTTCCAAATGGTCTCCAAATTCAACGAAATTAGTTCTGTTAGGACCTGTCATCAAAAAATAGCTAGATTTATTTTTTGGAATTTTTCGGAGTCAATATATGGCCCCGGTAAATTAAAATGTACGTTTAAATTCAATATATATTGATTTATATTTTAATTTTCATGAAAGCTGATCGAAACAGTAGAATTGGCTTATGAAACATATCACATTGTGTACGGAATGGGGGTATTTTGCTAGGGGCGACAGTCGTTGGGTTTACTAAACCCTAGCCCCAATCAGAGAAAACCGCCATCGCTATTCCCATTCCAACACACCCGATCGTTCCATTTTAATTTCTTAAAAACTTCTAATCCACTTGATTTCGATCGAAATTTCCAATGCAAATATGGTTATACTCTTCATGATGGTCAAATTGATATGGATAAGATCGTTTGTAGCTTCCAGAATTAGGGGAATTTCCTGTTTAAATTGCTATCGTTCGGGTTTAATTTGGGAGGCGTTGGAAGGGCCGAGTTCCACCGTGCTCCAAGTGGTGATGACGCATGCGACGACTAACGGCGTTGAGTCTTCAGATCAGTGACAGGCGATGTGGAGGTGCGTGCGACTGGAGATTCCTGATTTTGACGATGGGTTGAGCTTTGTCATGATAACCTAGGAGAGAACGTGGTTAAAACGTTGATAATTAAGGTTAAGTTTTAATTAGTTAAACACTAGCAACCTAATTAGTAGTCAAATGTTTAAAACCTCATATCTCGCTTGAATGGAAACAGAAAATGACGAAACAACCTCCGTTGGAACTGTTAATTCAAGAACTACACCATGGAATTGACTGGAACAAAAACAGGAGCAGGCTGAAATTCTAATTGAGTTAAACGCGCAGTTTAATTCCATTAGAAACAGTCATTATTCAAACGATTTCAAAACCAGTCAAGGTGAAAATTTCTCACTAAAATTCTTGTATAGTTATTTATTTTATAACTACATATATGAACTGCCAGTATTGATTCTTATTGGTTTTTAATTATCAGAAATGTTATATGGTATCTATTAGCTCACCTCCCGGTCGTCTACAGACCATGGACGATTTAATTGACTGTATTTTGTTGTGATTGTGATGTGAAATGGAGCAAAAAAATTTATATATATATGCGTTGTGAAAATTATATATATATGTATACGCATTGTGAAAATTATATATATATATATGCGATGTGAATAATATATATATATATAAATATGTATATATATATGATGTGAATAAAATACATATACGCGTTGTGCATAATGTTGTTTATAACAGTGTTGTATACACAATTATATGATTTTTGTTTGATGATAACAACCAAATATATATTATTATATATGTGTGTTTTTAATTGTACTATTTCTTATACTACACAACATACATAAATATAATATTTCTATTTAAATAAAATACAACTGTAAAAAAATTTAAATATTCACAATATTTTATTTGAATAGAATATTTTATTTCAATATCAAACAGTAAACATTTTATACTCCACTATTTGTACATCACTGTAATACATTTCATTTCATATACAGGTTCATATACATTGTATACACTGCTCCTCACCACTGTTCACTTAACACTCATATATATTTCACTGTTGTAATTTTTTTTCATCTATACATTCATTCTTACAAACACTTCTTAAAGTGGCACCGTCTTCTGTCTTCAATCTCCTGTCTTCACAGTTTTCTAGTCAGTCCAGTCTTCATACCTGTCACATGAAACAAGAACACACAGTACACTCCAATAGAAATAATACTGAACACTTGCAAATACTGTTTTATTTTTAAAATTTTATTTGCCTCAGTTTTCTGGTGTGTTTCTCATCATTTTTCATGACTTGATCTGATTCATCTATGTCTAGGCAGACAGTTTGTATATGTACAGGGACAGGGAAAATTTGTCTAATCGACTGCATATACACACGTGTGTACAGACACGTGTGCACTGCCACACCAATCAGTGTGCGACTGAGGAGTAGCCACAATGGACCGTCTCGACTCAGTGAATAACATAGCCATTTCAAATTGAAAAACAAGTGTCCAAAGCAAAGTGTTGTGCACATGGACGAGTCAAAGTCAAACAGCAAACAAGGCAGTTTCAAAGAATGGAATGGCAAAGCATGGTGCAGCCAGGAATAAGCAGGTGATTCAAGCACATTGATGAATACTTGGGCAACAGCAATGTGATCAAGTGGTGCACACTGTAAGGTGATATTCAAAGTGACGATAGAACAAGCATCTAGGCAGTGTAGTGCAAATGCTAGCAACATGATGAATAAGCAGGGAGCAATCATAGCAGCAACAATAACATTGAAGAAATGGATCAAAACAAATTACAACGTCGTACAATAATGCACAAGCACAAAACAGCATGTACACAAGGGTACAGCAAATTCATGGACTACTCAAACATGATGGTGCATGAATCAGCACAGCATGGATGAACAGCATGATGAAAAAGCAAAGCTCAAGTGAATTACATGATGAATATACATGTGTATGTGCACAAATATCAGATTACACAGTGAAATGGTGAAATGGTGCATGGAGCAGGTCATGCAACATGGAGCATGCAATAACGCATAATAAACATCATGACATGTTTTAAGAAGGGAAAGACAGTGAAAATTACACAAGACAGTGACAAAGCAAAAACTGAAATATGTTATAGAGCATTTCAGGAAATAACAAACAATGGCACAAGCTATTTCAAAACAAAGCAATAAATTTCATTCGACATGTCACAAAAAGAAAATCAACAAGGAGATTTTGTGTTGAAAATTCACAAAATATTTTGGGAAAGCATTCAAAATAATCAATGAAGTAACAGTTTAATTTGTTTCCAGAAATGCAAGAATGATGCAAACAGTTTAAGGCAACTTCAAGAAATTATGCAAAATATAATCAGTGGTTTGTTGGCAAGTTTGGCATACTCAAACATGTTTCCAGATTTGGCCAACATTATCTTCGAAAACAATTTTTTGTGAAGGGTTTAAATCATTTCAGGAAAGTTAATTCAACATTTTTCTCTTAGATTTCAGTATATATATTTTTGGAAATGAATCAGAGAATTTTTTGGATAATAGCACAAGGGTTCTGTTTTTTTTTTCCACATGATTTATGGGATCATTCAATCAAGCATGAATTTATACAAGGGGGCCACAAACATTACAGGAAAGAACAATTTTTTTAATGTTTCCAGTAATCAAAAATTAGAACACTAAAGGCATGTTTTCAGGAAAGTAATACACAATGTTTTTGGCAAGGATTTAATCGAGTTCAACAATGCATTGAAACATTTTTGGGCAAATAATTTGTTTCCAGTTTTTTTTTAATCAATCAGAGAATTATGCAAAACAGATATCACGCAAGGAAAGCAAGTAGATTTGTTTCCAGAATTGAGCAAAAACAATTTGATATCATTCAGGACAGTTTTATAACAGGGGATTCAATCTTCTATCAAAGATTTCAAAAGAGGGAAACCGCAATCAATCAGCCAAATAAAAAGAGGAAATCATTTCAAGTTAGATTGAATCAAGTCTATTTCAACGCCGAGGTGATTAAATCAATAAGAAAAAAACACCACACAAATTCGTGGAACAATCATATCGAATCAATTATGTGAAATCAGAGTCTAGGGTTTCTAAATACCCTATATTATTCACACCAATTCATCATCGGCACATATAGAAGACGGAAACCCACAAAATCACTTAAAAAGAATAACAGAGAAATCAAACTCTTTTTACTCACAGAGTTTCGATCGAGAGTTCCCCAAAATCCGAAGTCAAGAACATCAACGAGAGAGCAAGAAAGCTACGAGCATCAGTGAATTCGATTTTGACTTATCCAGCATCGTGACGCGATTTGTGATTCAGCAGAGAACCCTAATTTCATTCACTAGCCGCCGCCATTTTCAATTTCCAGAAGACAAAAGGAGATCGGACAAAAGCTAAAAGAATGGTGCCGACCAAGTATTCATGGGCTAAGCCATGTTTGCCAATGAAAAGGGGATGACCCTTATTTATTTATTTCCTAGGGTTTTCTATTTTGTTCTTTATCTTGCATTGTATTTTATTTTGTTGTGTAAAAACCGTCTGAACAGTTTTTCTAGTGTCTGTAAAAACTAGGGGAATCAGTCAGGGTATTGATTGACAGTTGACAGAGTCTGTAAAATCTGGGTTACTGGTCACGAGGTTGTAATCAGGGGAAATCTGATCGAGTGGATATCGGTTAGTCTACGGTTTTAAGCGTAGGGTTAGAATAGGAGCAGGGTTTGCGAGTGTACATGGTATTGTATGCGGGATCTGTTCTATCACCTAGTAGAAACCTTAGAAATGCAGCAATAGGCAGGGTTTTGCCGAAGTTGGGTATATCTGCATGTGATTTATTTTCTGCATTTCCATTTCTGCTATATTCTGTGATTTGTTTATTATTGTATATCTCGTTAGATTTTTAATTCAGTTAAAAACTGTGATAAACCCTATTCACCCCCCTCTAGGGTTATTCTGGATCCAACAATTGGTATCAGAGCAGGTATTTTCTGTTAACTCTAGAGTCATGGGTAACCCTAGTTGTCAGTTCTTAGAGAGTCAATCCAGTCGTATTCCAACTATTTTTAATGGTACAGATTTTTTTGAATTGGAAATCTGAAATGGAATCCTATTTGAAATCTATCAATCTTAAATGTTGGGATGTTATTGTTAATGGATTTGATATGATAGATATATGTTTTAATAATCGTGCTACGAATATTTTATATTCACACCTTGATGATGATCGATACCGACTTATCTCCCATTGTTTGACTGCGCAGGAAATCTGGATAGCTCTCAATACAAGATATGGAAATGACAACAACTTCTCAAAACCCTCAACTACCAACTCAGATTCAGATCTGTGCTTAACTAGTGCTATTCATGTCGATTCAGACGATGGGGACTTATCATATGAAGATTTGGTATCTCTTTGTAATAATTTAACAAGAACTGTTGATCGTCTCAAACGGAAAAACAAGTCTTTGAAATCTGAAAATTATGAGTTGACCCACAATAACAATATGTTGAAATTAAAATTTGAAAACTCTGAGTGCAAGGATTGTTTTAATTTAAAAACAGATTTAGCTCAACTTAATGAAAATTCTAGAAAGTTTGAAAATGAATTTTTGATTTTGAAAAATCATGAAGGTGGCCTAATTCATAAAAATAACGCTTTGCAGAAGGAGTTGGATAAGATTAATTTCGAACATGAAATTTTTGAAAAGGAAAGTTCTTTAAAAACTGAATCGATCTTGACTGAACTTGAAAATGAAACTGCAAAATTCAAAGAGTTTGAAAAACTTGAAATTGAAAAACAGAAACATTTTGAATTTGAGATTTTGCAATCCCAAGACACAATTAAATTACTTGAGTCTGAAAATTTGGTTTTGAAACAATATGATGCTGAAAGGAAGATCACTAATGACCATTGTTCAGATTTAATAAAAGAGAACGGTGATCTTAAATCCAAAATTCAACGATTAGTAACAACTTTGGATAAATTTTCTAATGGGGAAAAATAATTGAATATGCTGTTGCAAAACCAAGTTTCTATTGGAAATAAATGTGGTCTTGGCTTTGGAAAAATTAATGTTTTTGAAAATAAGAACTCAAATGATTTTTAAAATCCTTTAAACTGTTTTAGAAAGAATCGATATGAAAATTCAAACTCTGATAATCGCAAAGGATTTTTGAATCATAAACGTGATGTGAATTTGTTTTATAATAATCCAATTGAACAATTCTGGATCCCAAAAAGAAATAAGACAACTTGGACTAAATTTAAACAAATTTGGGTTTCTAAGGGCACAAAGGTAGATTCAAATGGAATGTTATACAAAAAAATTTGTGTACCGAAAGATGTTAACAAAACTGTGAATGGTTTTACAAATTTTGTTAGACCACTCGATCCTCTCAACTGTTAGGTACCGAAGAAGGTTGAGGAACTGCTATGCTGAAAAGAGTTTGATTTCAAGTTGTTCTATATTTTTGTATTCTTTACAGTTCCTTGGCCAAGATTTGTCGAGTTAGAGATTCGTTTGCTTACACCGAAATCTGGTATGATCTCTAGACTCAACTTTGTAAATATTCTCTGTTTTATTTTTTTTCCTGTTTATTTCTCC
Source organism: Allium sativum (assembly GCA_030737875.1). Lineage (NCBI taxonomy): Eukaryota > Viridiplantae > Streptophyta > Magnoliopsida > Asparagales > Amaryllidaceae > Allium > Allium sativum. Next base: position 161,537,334 of record CM060912.1, read on the forward strand.
TTCTACCTCTTCTTCTATTTTTCGTTTTTTTGTTTTGAATTGTCACTATCATATATTTGTAACTTATAGGGCTTCCTTAACTTCCAGTTGCAGAATTCATATTTTTTTCTGGAAATTTGCTTCATTTGTATAAAACTCTGATGTGTTTATTCATTTCCAGATCTTGAATTTATTTTTGTAAATATCTGCAATTGTTTTGAAGTTTATTTTCTGATTGTTGAATTCATAATAGTGCTGAAGTATTCATGTCATATCTTGAACACTGTTAATGTGAATTCTAAATTTTTTGAAGATCTGAATATTTAATGAAATTTCACACACTTCTGATGTTTTGAGTCTCTTCTAATCCATTTTAGAAAAGCTCAATATATTATACTCATTACATCACTTTGTTATTTTTCAGTTGTGATACTTTCAGAAATTTTCAGATTGGCTTGAATATTTTAAATTGTCTTGAATCAGTGATACATCATGGAATCCATCTTTATTCCTGATTATTAAGGTTGAAATTAGTTTTTGTTTGAGATCACTTGATATTTTGAAAATCACACACCGCTTAAATTTGAAATTATCAATCTTATGTGAATAATTCATTATATCTCAAACTTGACATAGATTCAAGTGATTTCAAATATTTTTTTTTTATTATTTTTGGATCATGAATATTTCTCAAGTCTAATGTAAATGATCTAAAATTATTCTTTGGGCCTGTCAGAAATTCTTGTGAAAAATTCTTTGAAAAATTGGTCTTAAATCTCTCTATTATTTCATGGTTATTTGATTTAAATATCTAGTTGTTTAAAATCATTTGAAATTATTGATTTACTGAACCACACACATATCTTGAATGTGAAACTAATAATTTGGTGTGATCGATTCATTGAATCTAGAGTTTTTCATATTCCTCAAACGATTTCAAATAAACGGTATTTCTAATCTTGGATCATGAATGATCTTATGTGACCTTCCTCTGAACTGCTGTGATATTGTTTTTCTGTGCTGCTCTGATAATGTTTCAAATAACTGTTTGTTCTTGTCTGCAGCTTTGAAAAATGTGCAATTTTCTTAATTCTGTCTATTTGGGCTTTGTGATTAAAATTTGTTAATAAAGACACCAAGTGGTATCAAAAGTGCCTTATATTTGTTTCACCCATCTGTACTTAGATTCTAATCTTCACCTTGTATAGATCCACACATTTTTTTCCCTTGTACAATTTTCCCTCTTGTTCTGTATAAATCACCTTAAATTCCTCTTGTAATTGATTTTCAATTTTAAAATTATTTATTGATTATTCATTCAAAAATTGAAATCAATATCCAAATTGAACTGTATTTATAATTCATCAAAATTATTATTAGAATTTAAAATTTTGATGAATTGTGACTGTAGTATATTTCACAACAAGAGGAGATTTTATTTAAAATGATGGTTGAATATTTATTATAATATCTTTGAATTGGGAATTATTTCACGACCATCTCCTTTATCTATCATTATTCTGCCATCCATCGATGATAATTTTATATTAGTGTGGAGTTTTAATGTTTTTAAAATCATCCTGAATAAACAGTGAAAATATTTGTGATGGAATTGTGGTTATATTATTATAATTCAAAATTAGTGATAATTGAAATTTTTAATGATCTCGGTACAGTTGATCATATTTCATAATATAATTAATTTAGAAATTTATTTCACAGACCAGTTCTGTACCTACCGCATTTCTTTCATCCATTTTTGGTTGTATATACCGAGGAGTTTTTCCTTTTAAAGCTGAAATGATAAACATATATAATAAATATATAAGTGTGTCTCTAACCTCATTTAAAAATCCAAGCTCTGGTCATTCATGGTTAAGAGACAACTTATAATTTAAGCTGCGACTGACCTCATTTAAAAATCCAAGCTCTGGTTATGCGTGGTCAGTGTGCTCTTAAATAAAAAATAAATAAAAAAGGAAATAATGTGCTATAAATTGAAATTAAACTGAAATCCTCCTCCATGTATAAAAACCAGCCTATCAATCCACTTGTCTAATCTGTGAAATGTGTTGATATTTTATGACATATTATGATTTGTTGATTGATAGTTATTGGGATTTGAGATTATACGATTTTGTCACTTAAATTAAATTATTAAGTAATAGTCCAAACCCATCACTGTTCTTTGAACTTTATTTTTTTTTATAAATTTTTTTTTGAAAATAGTTGAAATTCATGTTTTTATAACTCTCCTCATTTATATATTTTATCGTAAATCCGTCATTCTCTACAATGTGAAATATGCCACCAGTTCTAAGTTTATTATGATTTTTGTTTGATTGATTGAGATTTATGATGACTGTTCTTCCCTTTATACTGAAATTATATTTTTAGTCTTTTTTCATCTGTATTTTAAACTCTGTATCCTTTTGATGATAACAAAAGGGGGAGAATGGGTTGAGATTTTGATTTATGAGTGAATATTCGATAAATATTTTTAATTTTGAAAATTTATTAATTTTCAATTCTCTCACTCATGCACAATTGTAGGGGGAGCATTCAAATAGGGGGAGTAATATATATTTCCTTTTTTTTCAAATAAACTCAAAATCTTATATTTGTTTGTCATCATCAAAAGGGGTAGATTGTTGCATATAACAGTGTTTTATACACAATTATATGATTTTTGTTTGATGGTAACAACCAAATATATATTATTATATATGTGTGTTTGTAATTGTACTGTTTCTTATACTACACAACATGCATAAATATAATATTTCTATTTAAATAAAATACAACTGTATGAAAATTTAAATATTCACAGTATTTTATTTGAATAGAATATTTTATTTCAATATCAAACAGTACACATTTTATACTCCACTATTTGTACATCACTGTATTACATTTCATTTCATATACAGGTTCATATACATTGTATACACTGCTCCTCACCACAGTTCACTTAACACTCATATATATTTCACTGTTGAATTTTTTTTTCTCATTTATACATTCATTGTTACATACAATTCTTAAAGTGACACCGTCTTCTATCTTCAATCTCCTGTCTTCACAGTTTTCCAGTCAGTCCAGTCTTCATACCTGTCACATGAAACAAGAACACACAGTACACTGCAATAGAAATAATATTGAACACTTGCAAATATTATTTTATTTTTAAAATTTTATTTGCCTTAGTTTTCTGGTGTGTTTCTCATCATTTTCAAGACTTGATCTGATTCATCTGTGTCTAGGCAGACAGTTTGTATATGTACAGGGACAGGGAAAATTTGTCTGATCGACTGCATATACACACATGTATATATACACGTGTGCACTGCCACACCAATCAGTGTGCAACTGAGGAGTAGCCACAACGGACCATCTCGACTCAGTGAATAACATAGCCATTTTGAATATTGAAAAACAAGTGTCCAAAGAAAAGTGTCGTGCACATGGCCGAGTCAAAGTCAAACAGCAAACAAGGCAGTTTCAAAGAATGGAATGGCAAAGCATGGAGCAGCCAGGAATAAGCCGGTTATTCGAGCACATTGGTGAATACTTGAGTAACAGCAATGTGATCAAGTGGTGCACACAGTAAGGTGATATTCAAAGTGACGATAGAACAAACATCCAGGCAGTGTAGTGCAAATGCTGGCAACATGATGAATAAGCAGGGAACAATCATAGCAGCAGCAATAACATTGAAGAAATGGATCAAAACAAATTACAACATCATACAATAATGCACAAGCACAAAACAGCATGTACACAAGTGTACAACAAATTCATGGACTACTCAAACATGATGGTACATGAATCAGCACAACATGGATGAACAACATGATGAAAAAGCAAAGATCAAGTGAATTACATGATGAATATACATGTGTATATGCACAAATATCAGATTACACAGTGAAATGGTGAAATGGTGCATGGAGCAGGTCATGCAACATGGAGCATGCAATAACCCATAATAAACATCATGACATGTTTTAAGAAGTGAAAGACAGTGAAACTTACACAAGACAGTGGCAAAGCAAAAACTGAAATATGTTATAGAGCATTTCAGGAAATAACAAACAATGGCACAAGCTATTTCAAAACAAAGCAATAAATTTCATTTGAGCATGTCACAAAAAGAAAATCAGCAAGGAGAATTTGTGTTGAAAATTCACAAAAGATTTTGGGAAAGCATTCAAAATAATCAATGAAGAAACAGTTTAATTTGTTTCCAGAAATGCAAGAATGATGCAAACAGTTTAAGGCAACTTCCAGAAATTATGAAAAATATAATCAGTGGTTTGTTGGCAAGTTTGGCATACTCAAACATGTTTCCAGATTTGGCCAACATTATCTTCGAAAACCATTTTTTGTGAAGGGTTTAAATCATTTCAGGAAAGTCAATTCAACATTTTTCTCTCAGATTTCAGTATATATATTTTTGGAAATGAATCGGAGAATTTTTTGGAGAATAGCACAAGGGTTCTGTTTTTTTTTCACATGATTTATGGGATCATTCAATCAAGCATGAATTTATACAAGGGGGCCACAAACATTATAGGAAAGAACATTTTTTTGTAATGTTTCCAGTAATCAAAAATTAGAACACTAAAAGCATGTTTTCAGGAAAGTAATACACAATGTTTTTGGCAAGGATTTAATCGAGTTCAACAATGCATTGAAACATTTTTGGGCAAATAATTTGTTTCCTTTTTTTAATCAATCAGAGAATTATGCAGAATAGATATCACGCAAGGAAAGCAAGTAGATTTGTTTCCAGAATTGAGCAAAAACAATTTGATATCATTCAAGACAGTTTTATATCAAGGGATTCAATCTTCTATCAAAGATTTCAGAAGAGGGAAACCGCAATCAATCAGCCAAATCAAAAGAGGAAATCACTTCAAGTCAGATTGAATCGAGTCTATTTCAACGCCGAGGTGATTAAATCAATAAGAAAAAACCCCCTTCAAATTCGAGGAACAATCAGATCGAATCAATTATGTGAAATCAGAGTCTAGGGTTTCTAAATACCCTATATTATTCACGCCAATTCATCATCGGCACATATAGAAGACGAAAACCCAAAAAATCACTTAAAAAGAAAAACAGAGAAATCAAACTCTTTTTACTCACAGGGTTTCGATCGAGAGTTCCCCAAAATCCGACGTTAAGAACATCAACGAGATAGCAAGAAAGCTACGAGCATCAGTGAATTCAATTTTGACTTATCCAGCATCGTGACGCGATTTGTTATTCAGCAGAGGACCCTAATTTCATTCACTAGCCGCCGCCATTTTCAATTTCCAGAAGACAAAAGGAGATCGGGCAAAAGCAAAAAGAATGGGGCCGGCCAAGTATTCATGGGCTAAGCCATATTTGCCAATGAAAAGGGGATGACCCTTTATTTATTTCCTAGGGTTTTCTATTTTGTTCTTTATCTTGCATTGTATTTTATTTTGTTGTGTAAAAACCGTCTGAACAGTTTTTCTAGTGTCTGTAAAAACTAGGGGAATCAGTCAGGGTATTGACTGACAGTTGACAGATTCTGTAAAATCTGGGTTACTGGTCACGGGGTTGTAATCAGGGGAAATCTGATCGAGTGGATATTGGTTAGTCTATGGTTTTGAGCGTAGGGTTATAATAGGAGCAGGGTTTGCGAGTGTACATGGTCTTGTATGCGGGATCTGTTCTATCACCTAGTAGAAACCTTAGAAATGTAGCAGTAGGCAGGGTTTTGCCGAAGCTGGGTATATCTGCGTGTGATTTATTTTCTGCATTTCCGTTTCTGCTATATTCTGTGATTTGTTTATTATTATATATCTCGTTAGATTTTTAATTCAGTTAAAAACTGTGATAAACCCTATTCACCCCCCTCTAGGGTTATTCTAGATCCAACACATAAAATATATATATGCGATGTTAATAAAATATATATATGTGGTGTGAAAAATATATATATGCGATCTGAAAATCATATATAGGCGAGATATAAAATGGTCAGGTAATGGTAATAATTATTGTATTGTTAAAAATATAATTTTTAACATATGTATGCAATGTATAAAATTGCCATGTAATGGAATATTCAATTTTGATTTAAAATTAAAGAGGAAGTTGGAATCATTTTTAAAAGAATTTATAACTGATTTATAAAATATGTTTTAAATATAAATCGACGATATATATTATATATATATATATATGACCTGAATAGAATGCACCGCGTAGCGGCCACTCGCGAATTTCGAACATTAACTTCAAATTGATGTAACGGGAGATCCGACCGTTGGATTCTCTAAAACTAGAACCGTTGGGTTCACATCAAAAAGAGCTTTCCAAGAATATAAGAGATTTAAATTTGGACTGTTGGATTTTACAATATGTCCAAATCAATTTCAGAAAAGGTCGTTGTGGATACACTTCGGTGGCCGTTATTGAAAACCGACTGTACGGGCCTTAATAAAATTATTAAAAATGTGGAAAAATTGTGTAAAATCATAGTAAATGATTTGGAAAGAGTTTGGGTGAAAAGTTCCAAGTTTGAAAAGATAAAAATATATTTTTATCGAAATGAACTAGTTATTAACTAGAATGATAATTCAATTGTTTTAAGAAATAAATAAATTGGACTTGTAAATGGTTTCAAAATAGCGAGAATTTTCCAATGATTAAATTGGAATGGATTTGGATGGAAATAGTCTTCGGAATATTTCGATATTGGATTACATACGTGATTATATGGATATTGTTGGGGAATTTGGAAGACATATATATATATATATATATCGTTATTTCCAATACGATATTTGTTGGTTTCAGAATTTGATATTGAATATAATCCGAATTTTTTTTATTTAGAGCCTTGTATTTAATATCAAATTGAGTTTTGGGGTTTATCGTGAATGGTGTCTTCAATAACACTGTTCTTAAACCCGGTTGAGAATAGAATAAATCTTTTAATTAAGATTTGGAGAATTTTACCAATTAATTAATATTTAATTGGAATTGAATTGAAATTGAATTTTTGGTTTATCGTGAACTGTGTTTTAAATAACATTAGTTATTTAACCCAATTAACAGTGAAGATATGATTTGTAATTTATAAATCTTTTTATTAAGATTTAATGGAAATTTTCTAGTAAAGTTTTCCAATTTAAAATATTAAATCGGAAATGAATGGAATTCGAATAGTAAAAATCGAGATGAGCTTCTATGAATGAAGACAGTTCTATTTATGGAATTGAAAAGGCCTAGCCGCTATTCCACTTATTGTATTAGTTTGATATAGAAATTTATATCGATTATATACTATTATGATTTTGGGTTTATCGTGAACATTGTTTAAATGACGTTTGTTCTTTAACCCGTGTAAAGCAGGATTAATTTTCCTAAAATTGAACGATCATTAATTAATGATTTTAAAGATTAAACGAAGAAGAGTTTTAATAAATCTTTAATTAGATTTGAATGAATGAATGGTGATTAAATTTACCAAAACACGAGATGTGGTATGAACCAATTATACTTGTTTGTTGAAATTGACTGTGACGAATTGATTGTTTGGATTGTGGTTGACCAGTTTATGAGAAAAATATGCTTTTACATTTGGCATTGGGTTGGGTAGGAATATTTATATGCTAACATCTTATGAAACACTTCACGATTTGACTATGAGATGTGTAGCGATGTTGTTGAGTTAATTTCAAATTTAATGAATGATTTTGATATTTTCCTTAAGTGAAAAGAAATGTATTCCTGATTTTGGACAGGGAATGTTTTATAAAAATGTTTTATAAAACAAAAAGGATTTCAAGGTCTAAACCCGATGTTTCTGAAATGATTTGGAAATGTATTATGTGTTTAACATTGTAGTTCATTGCATACCCGATTAGTTGCTATTGATGATGTATTTGTTTGGTGGCGGAGAATTTATTCTCTTGCTTAACACCCTTCTTTGAGACGTACGAGCTCAAAAGTTATGTGATTAATAGTGACTTATCATATGTGAGAATTGCTAATGTAAAATACTATATTTTTGAAAGTACTTGTGATTATTATGTTGTGAAATGATTTTCCCTACTTCGGGATATTAAATGGTTTAGTATGTGGCTAAAGATTCTAGTAACCCGGCCGACTAAAAGTATGGGTGAGATGGCGGTGTTGTCCCCGAGGGCATGGGATTGTGCATCTCCAGTGTAGCCTGCTCCATCGTGGGAGGTACACATATATATATATATCGAGTTGGTAAGATACGTACCCTTTGCCTTGTCTAAGCGGAGTCCAATATTTGGTTGCATACTTTTATGTATGCATTGTTATGTTTTGGAATTCATATTTCCAAAGATTTTGGTTTGAGATCCCGAAGTGAAATCTACTTTGATATAAAAGTTAGATAGGTATTTCAAAATGATTTGAAATAAGAAATTAGGAAAAAGTCCAAAGAGATAATTTCTGTAAAGTGAATTGGATTTGGAAAAATATAAATTTAGGATTAAGCCTAAGTGGGTAGATTGAGGAATTGGATGTTGTATGATGCATTGTAGATCCATATGATTGTTATTAGTCGTTGTTTTTGCACTGGTATTCATGGGGGTAAACACTTTCCGTGACATGCGGCATGGTCCCGTGATTTGCGGTATTTTAAAGTAAAGTTTTAATAATTGTTTTTAGTTCTCACACCAGTCCCATGACTGACTCGGAGTTTATTGTTTCTACCTATACTCTTGGTTCCCATATTTTCCACACGGGCAGTCAGTAGTTTGGGTTTTGCAGATTATTTCATTTAGCAGTATTCTGGATCGTAGCTATGTATCGAGCATTGGATAGTCTTCCGCTGTGTTAGTTTATTTGTTTCTGCTACATTGTATTACATTTATTGTAAATTAATTTTCCGCTCTATATATACTTGTAATATGATATTTTGTTGTGACACCCCACGTCCGTTAATGTCACTCACTAAGGGAATGCATTAAGTTCTGTGAAGCGTTATAGGTAAATAAGAACATAACAACACAAGGCATGCATATAAAATAGCTGCAGAATTAAATACTTTACTTAAATCAAAACATCATGGTCCCAAATACTGAATTTTCATCATAAGAAACTAATTACATTAATAATCTACCTTGCCAAAAATATAAGAGTACAATAGCACAAAACCATTTTCCCCTTGCAAAGCCATGAGAGAGTTGACAAGAACTCAATGCAGTACATCTATATCCAAAATCCAAGCTAAGCTGGAAGAATCCAAATCAACTCTAAGCACTTCCACCCTGAGAACCTGGGGGGGGGGGGGGGGGGGATGGAAGAGGGAGAAGAGGAAACAAAAAGGGTCAGAAATAAAGTCTGGCGAGTCCAGTTATTTTAAAATATAAATAAATAAAAGTATCATGGAAGGTATACAAAACTGGAAGAACAAGATAACAGTAACAATAACAAGTGTGAACAGAACAATATAAGATTAACAGGATATATTGGGTTTCCTGGTTATAGAATGATCCCTACTAATATCGTTCTCTGCACCGCGCAGATACTAGTATATCAGAAATAGAATGATCCCTACTAATACCATTTACATTTTCTTCATTATTAGGTTACTTGGGTTAATAACACTCAAGACTTATACGCGCATCGTACCCATTTACTTTCCCATGGATTCAACTAATACAATACATGTAACTATCTTTCAATATTGAGATACACCCTATGGTACCCCACTCGCATGATCTCCATCGTAACGAACGCAATCCCTCATCTTACGCCAGAGTGATGTATGGATCTATATATAACAAGGTTACATTCCACATATATCTGTCACTACTATGCTATGTAAGTGTACGGACTGCCACCATCGACCGAATCAGATTCCTTATCGGAACAATGCCCTCTAGTCCACGATACACCACATAGGGCAGATATGCATGTTTCTAGGCTGTCCCACATATGTACTATAATTGTAGCTCGATGCCTCAATTGCACATCCTCTAATGCGCGCCGAGTTCCGTTGCAGGGCTAAACAAGAAACACGAAACTCAGTTGGGAGCTTTTCCATATCTGTACAGGCCCGTCTTTAAAGAGCCTTTATATACAGATAATCCTAGGGTATGTTTTCCATGGTGGCTATGGTCCCACCTCGGCCCCTCCCTCAACTAGTAAAGACTATAGAGCTAAGCGACCGCCCCTAATAACAACCAATCTAAACATCCATGTTGCGTCTACCCTCAACCCCGTACCTCGATAGTGAAAGGTGAAATGATATATTGGGTTTAGCTCTAGTCTTTTCGCATCCCGCTGGCTGCCGATGATGGATATCCGATGGTCTACTATCCTTGTTGGTTGTGACCCTCTCTACCTCCTCATGAGGCAACCGCCGATTCACCGTTATGTCACCTCGTCACATCAAACTGATTGCATAGTACATCTGCAGTCAAGGCCCACCCACCTAGTAGTTACACGCAGACCCAACCCCTGCGAGTACAGCCTAAGACATCTGTCACCGCACAGAGGACTACTAGGAGCACCTTAATCACTTCAGGAAGCCACGTGCTTCCTCTTCCAGTCCTTTGGAGCCGTCAAACAATCAGATGAATGTGCACTCCCCTCATGCCTTATAACACCTCGATGATCGACCCTGTTGGGTTATTCACCCTCAAATGTGCAGACCGGTCCAAGTGCCTCACTTTAATATGTTGTTAGAACCTATGTCTAAACATTCTTTTACACGCTTGCATTACCTCACTAGGTTCCCATTTAACTTGGTTATTTCTTGTTCATATTGAATTCCTATTCCAATTTACCAAATTTCTCTAGCTTATTAATTTCAATCGTATAACTTAATCCATATAAGTTTATTAATAAGCCCACAACATGTTATTCTCTAGATTGTGGCCCAAGGTCTGTAATCCACAATCTATTTTATATTCTTGCTTGATTACATCATTACAATAACATATTCTTCTTAATACATTATTAGGTATATTTCAATTCACATGTTTCCTAATTAACATGTCACTTACCATTTATGATTAAATATAACTTATTTATTTTACAAGTTTTCCTCATTCTTTCTCATTTAATCATAAACTCAATTTACACCGTCTCTACAACTTGTTTACTTAGTGGATTATTATGCATATCTAATTTTATTATTTCTACAAGTTATGCTTACCTTACAAGGATGTCTTTAATTACATCACTTTTTTATATTTTCCACTGGTTATGTATACCACTAGGTATCTTTAATTACATAACCTTATTGGGTTAAGTTCATGGGCCTATATGTAAATATTACCCACCTCCTCTATTTTACTTAACCCACCCGCTAGCCATCCAATTTTACTTAACACTAACTTAAGTTCATAATCATACAATCCTTATTGATTAAATTAGGTTAAGTAGTCCAATTCATTACCATGTCCAATTATGGGCTAGACCTCCCACACTAAGCCTACAACGTGTGGATGTTGGATATGTCGGTCGGGTCCGGGCAGTCTTATTCCATAGTTGGGTCTAACCTCGTGTATTAGCCCGATTCGTATTTGTACACTAAGACGTCTCACATTAGGTTCAACATTAGTGGCTGCTAGATATGCCAGTCGAGTCCGGGCAGACTTCCACCGCTAATGCTACCTAACCTCGTGTCATAAGTGCAATTACAATTCCTAATTGTAATTACTAGACATTACATTTTTATCCAAATCTACCTATGTTATTATAGGTGATTAATTCTCTTTTTCCCCATATTTAATTAAATGTGCAGTTCACTATTCAAATCATAGACTTTTACACTCCTTTTCAATTAACCATTTAATTATGCATCATATGCTCTTTTTCCCAAGTTATAAGTCAAGGCATATATATATATATATATATATGTGTGTGTGTGTGTGTGTTATGCACAAAGCCAAATCTACATATTTTCCAATTTATGTCCCTAGTCCATATTCACCCATTTCAATACAAGTTATACCCAAATCCATATTCGCATATTTTCCCATGTATGCCTAAAATTCATATTAACATACATCCCAATTAATGTCCGAAATCAATATTTAGACATGTCCCATTTTATACCCAATTCCATATTTACATTTATTCCAATGCATACCTAAATTCGTATTATCTAATAAGACATATGCCCCCAAACCCATATTCGTATATTTCTAAATTTATGCCCAAATTTAGGACCATATTTTCCAATATCAATTATGCCCCCAAATTAAGTCTTTTCCCATTATTCCGGATTTCGCACGTTTGCATTTTTCAGCATTAGGCATAGGCTAGAAGGTAGCCGGGCTATATAAAAATAAAAAGGGAAAAAAAGGAGAGAAGAGAATCTAGAAGAAGCATAATAACGAATCAATAATAAACTGATAGAAATAGGCATAAACTGAATAGGCATATTATGACAAGATTTAAAATGGTGGCGATTTGAACATATAAAAGCAGATCTGATAATTATGTCATAATAGAACCGATTAGGCACAGATTCGTGATCCAGTTTTTATATACATATCAAGATTACTATTTAAATATTCAGATCTAAAAATAACATGAACTCACAGTGAATAGATCTAATGAAATGGATCCAATTTACTTTGAAGAACATGTTAAATAAGTTGTTCAAGCCATCGTTGACTTTGTTGTAGCAATCTTCGAATATGTATAAACTTCTTTGAATTGATTTATATGAAGAAAAGCCATTTTCATTTTCGTTTCAGCAGAGCTTTGCCGTCAGCATTATTTTAGATGAATAAAACCTAGGTCTAGGGTCCTTTATATAGCCTATGGTTCAACGAATCTTGCTCGGAAAGGTGTTCAGATACAAAACGAAGTATTTCGCCCAGATCTGTCAGGGGTTGGTCGACCCCCTTTGAGTTGGTCGACCTATGGGTCGACCCCCCTTTGTGTAGGTCGACCTATGTGTCGACCCCCCTTTGAGTGGGTAGATCCACCTGGGCGGGAAATCTGCCGCCTTCCCAAATTTCGAATTTTGAACCAAATTTCGAATTTCTAGACCCATTTTTGAATTTCTGAACCTATTATATATATATCCTTCATGTGTGTATACAAACTTCAAACCTTAATAACTTCTTCATATGGTGTCAGATTTACACAAACCAGGTGTCTATCTTGACTAGAATTTCGAGACGGACGCAATGAGGCAGTCTGTTTTACTTAATTCTGATTATTAAATTATGTTTTCCTTAATTCATTGTTAACAGTGTATTTCACATTGATTATTCTTTAATTCATCGTCCTTAGCGTCGTTAAAATTTTGGGTGTTACATTCTCCCCTACTCAAAGGATTTCATCCCTGAAATCTTTAAGTTAAGAAGAACGTATATCCTAACATCCAACAATCATACATCCATCTAGCAATCACAGGCATCCATTGTCCTTAAGTAATTTCTAATGCTTTTATGAACATACACAATATTGTGTACATATGTCCATAAACTAATGCGAAAGATCAGGCGATCTACTGATTCAGTTGACCTCCTTAATGCAATGTATGTTTGTGCCATGCAACCAAAATGTATGCAAATCATCCTAATCCATATAAGTTCTACATGTGTGCACAATTATCCATCCAAATGCAACCTCAATGTAACGATAATCCATAAAAATTTAAAAACGTACACACATCAATATGCAATATGTAAGTGATTGAGCCGATTTAGTGCCTATTGTGTGTGTATATGCATCCACAAGCAACCATTTGCATCCATCAAACATAACATGTCTCAAATACATGTTTACATTCATTAGTTTTCTACTAAAAGACTCGATCAATAGGAGATATTCAAACGATAGATACAAGTATTAATTCGAAGCTTGGAAAAATAAGAAGTTAAGAACATATTCTCGAAAAGGAAAGGATATGAAGCGCGAATCTTGTCTTCAGCCTCCCAAGTAGTGTTCTTGCGGCCCTTTGCCCATTGCAATCTTTCTAGCTTAGCTTCTTTGTTGCACAGTTTCTTAACCTCTGATCCAAGTATGCAAGTTGAAACTCGTCCTATCATTGCTTTTTTCTCTACTTTCATTTCCTCTCACAAGTTTTGGCTCCACTACCTCGAACTCTTTACATTTTATCTCCGCTTGGATGAATAGTCATCTTAAAATGATGGGCTTCCTCAAGGACTGTCTTTAATAGGTTTCCCATACCGATATGATTCACCTATCAAACCTCTTCTCAATTAGCTCCCCTACTTGCTTATCAAGTTCACTTTTTTCTTTTAGGAGTCACATGTCGCGAATCACTGATAGATATATCAAGAGGTTCTAGGAGACTAAGCATGACAAACCATTTTTGAAGTCATAAGAAATATCGAGAGTCTTTCTATGGCAGGTCAAAAGTCTAAAAACCCTCCTCCCACAATCTAGAATGGCTCCATATATGGTCAACCCATCCATCCTAGAATCAAATCATATCTTATGAAATCAAGAACATATGTGTCGCAATCAAACTCAACACCTAACACAGAGATTCTCAAACCCCGACAAATCATTGATAAATGAGTCATACCTCCATTGGGATTTGAGGCAATTACGGGATAAAAAACCATACTAGTATCTAGGTGTAGAGACTCAACTAAAGAATTAGAAATAAAAGAATGCGAAGCACCACGAAAAGAATCCTAATAGGATGATCAGAAAAAGAAATCAATCCTTCGATGGAAACTTTCCTACCCCTATCCTGTCCATCAGCTATGAGAACATTAGCTTGCCCCCTAGAAGTTCATGCCCTCTGGCCTTGTCTTTGTCACTTCGGTCACTCCGTAATAAGGTGTCCTGCCTTACCAAAGTGGTAACAAAATCCTTTTCTCTTTCTGCAATCCTTTTCCAGATGACCCACCATTCCGAAGTTATGGTATTTCCTCTTTTCTTCTTTGGACTGTTCTCCTTAGCTCTAACTCCCTTATTCTCCTTTTTACCATACTTGTGCAACATGCTAAGAAGTCTCTTGAAAGCTGCCTCCATCGCACGGAAATCCTTACGAGGCTTGAGAGAAAATAGACCGCAGGTGAAACCACTACGGCTAAAGATGGAGGTTAGGAACTTCTTTGCCCTTCGACATGTAACATAGTTTTAACATGCCTACGGAGCCATGCCAGAATAGGGATACCCATTCGAGAAGAAACGGTTCCCCGAACAAAAAGGAAAAGGAATCAAGTAGAGAATCGAGAGATATTTATGGCTTTGGAAAATATGCTTTTCAAAAATAGACTTTTTATTTTAAAATACTTTGTTTTTATGACCTTTTTGAAAACCATTTTCAAAATACTTTATCCGATCTTATAACCATATGCTATGATAACAAATGTGACACCCCACGTCCATTAATGTCACTCACTAAGGGAATGTATTAAGTTTCGTGAAGCGTTATAGGTAAACAAGAACATAATAGCACAAGACAAACATGTAAAATAGCAGCGTAATTAATTTTTTTATTTAAATCAAAACATCTTGGTCCCAAATACTAAGTTTTCATCATAAGTAATTAATTACATTAATAATTTTTCTTGCCAATATATCAGAGTACAAAAGCGTGAAACAATATTTCCCTTGCAAAGCCACGGGAGAGTTGACAAGAAGTCAAAGCAGTACATCTATATTCAAAATCCAAGCTAAGCTAAAAGAATCTAAATCAACTCTAAGCACTTCCACCCTGAGAACCTTGGGGGGAGGGGGGACGGAAGAGGGAGAAGAGGAAACAAAAAGGATTAGAAATAAAGTCTAGCGAGCCGAGTTACTTTTAAATATAAATAAATAAAAGTATCATGGCAGGTATATAAAACAGGAAGAACAAGATAACAGTAACAAGTGTGAACTGGACAAGATAAGATGAACATGATATATTTCGCTTCTTACATACCTTTCTCTGCACCGCACATATACTAGTATATCAGAATTAGAATGATCCCTACTAATACCGTTCCGTTACATTTTCTTGATTATTAGGTCACTTGGGTTTATAACACTCAAGACTTATACACACATCATACCCATTTACTTTCCCATGGATTCACCTAATACAATATATGTAACTATCTCTCAATATTGAGATACACCTCATGGTACCCCACTCGCACGGTCTCCATCGTAATGAACGCAATCACTCATCCTACGCCAGAGTGACGTATGGATCTTTATATAACAATGTAACGTTCTGCATATATTTGTCATTACAATGCTATGTAAGCGTATGGACTGCCACCATCGACCGAATCAGATTCCTTATCGGAATAATTCCCTCTAGTGTACGATACACCAACCAGAGCAGTTATGCATGTATCTAGACTGTCCCACGTATGTATTGTAATTGTAGCTCGATGCCTCAATCGCACATCCTCTAATATGCACTGAGTTTCATGGTAGGGCTAAGCAAGAAACATGGAACTCGGTCGAGAGCTTTTCCGTATCTGTACAGGTCCATCTTTAAAGAGCCTCTATATATAGATAATCCTAGGGTCTGTTTTCCATGGTGGCTATGGCCCCTCCTTAGCCCCTCCCTCAACTAGTAAAGACTACAAATCTAAGCGACCACCCCTAATAACAACCAATCTAAACATCCATGTGGCGTCTACCCTCAACCCCATACCTCGATAGTGAAAGGTGAAATGATATCTTGGGTTTAGCTCTAGTCTTTTCGCATCTTGCTGGCTGCCGATAATGGATATCCGACGGTCTACTATCCTTCTTGGTCGTAACCCTATCTACCTACTCGTGAGGCAACTGCCGAACCACCCTTGTGTCACCTCATCACAGTATTCTGACTGCATAGCTACATCTGCAGTCAAGGCCCACCCACCTAGTAGTTACGCGCTGACCCAACCCTTACGAGTACAGCCTAACAGATCTGTCACCGCACAGAGGACTACTAGGAGCACCTTACGTACTTCAGGAAGCCGCGTGCTTCCCCTTCCAATCCTTTGGAGCCGTCAAACAATTAGATGAATGTGAGCTCCCCTCGTGCCTTATAACACCTCGTGATCGAGCACGTTGGGTTATTCACCCTCAAACATGCGGACTGGTCCAAGCGTCTCACTTTAATATGATGTTAGACCCTATGTCTAAACATTCTTTTACACGCTTGCCTTACCTCACCAGGTTCGCATTTAACTTGGTTATTTCCTATTCATATTGAATTCCAATTCCAATTTACCAAGGTTCTCTTGCATATTAATTTCAATCGTATAACTTAATCCATTTAAGTTTATTAATAAGCCCATAGCTTGTTATTCTCTAGATTGTGGCCCAAGGTCTGTAATCCACAATCTATTTTATATTCTTACTTGATTATATCATTACAACAACATATTCTCCTTAATACTTTATTAGGTATATCTCAATTCACATGTTTCCTACTTAACATGTCACTTACCATTCATGATTAAATGTAACTAATTTATTTGACAAGTTTTCCTCGTTCTTTCTCATTTAATCATAAATTCAATTTACACCGTCACTACCACTTATCATTGTTTACTTAGCGGATTATTACACATATCTAATTTTATCATTTCTACAAGTTAAGCTTACCCTACAAGGGTGTCTTTAAATACATAACTTTATTATATTTTCCATCGGTTATGTACCATATGCTCTTTTTCCCAAGTTATAAGTCAAGGCATATACATATATATATATATATATATATATATATATATGTGTGTGTTATGCACAAACCCAAATCTACATATTTTCCAATTTATGTCCCTAGTCCATGTTCACCAATTTCAATAAAGTTATACCCAAATCCATATTCGCATATTTTCCTATTTATGCCTAAAATTCATATTCACATACGTCCCAATTTATGTCCCAAATCAGTATTTAGACATGTCCCATTTTATACCTAATTCCATATTTACATTTATTCCAATGCGTGCCTAAATTCATATTATCCAACAAGACATATGTCCCTAAATCCATATTTGTATATTTCCAAATTTATGCCCAAATTTAGATCCATATTTTCCAATATCAATAATGCCCCCAAATTATGTCTTTCCCCGTCGTTCCCAATTTCACATGTTCGCATTTTTCAGTGTTAGGCCTAGGCTCGAAGGTTGCCTGGCTATATAAAAATAAAAAGGGAAAAAGTGGGAGAGGAGAGAATCAAGAATAGATATAATAATGAGTCAATAATAAACTGATAGAAATAGGCATAAACTAAATAGGCATATTATGATAACATTTAACATGGTGGCGCTATGAACATATAAAAGAAGATCTGATAAATATGTCATAATAGAACTGATTAGGCACCGATTCAAGAACCAGTTTATATATATATATATCAAGACTACTATTTAAATATTCAGATCTAAAAATAACATGAACTCACAGTGAATAGATCTAAGGAAATGTATACAATTTACTGCGAAGAACATGTTGAATAAGTTGTTGTAGCCATCGCTGAATTTGTTGTTGCAATCTTCGAATATGTATAATCTTCTTTGAATTGATTTAGAAGAAGAAATGCCATTTTCATTTTCGTTTTTAGCAGAGCTTCACCGTCAGCATTATTTTTAGATGAATAAAACCTAGGTCTAGGATCCTTTATATAGCCTAGGGTTCCATGAATCTTGCTCAGAAAGGTGTCCAAATACAAAATGAAGTATTTCGCCTAGATATGTCAGGGGTGGGTCGACCCCCTTTGAGTGGGTCGACCACCCTTTGAGTGTATAGACCCACCTAGGCGAGAAATCTACCGCCTTCCTAAATTTCGAATTTTGAACCAAAATTTTAATTTCTGGACCCATTTTTGAGTTTCTGAACCTATTATATATGAATATATATATATATATATCCTTCCCGTGCATATACAAACTTCAAACCTTAATAACTTCTTCATACGGTGTCCGATTTACGCAAACCAGGTGTCTATCTTGATCAGAATTTCGAGACGGACACAGTGGCCTAGCCCATTTTGCATAATAATGATTATTAAATTAAGTTTTTCTGAATTCATTGTTAATAGTGTATTTCATATTGATTATTCTTTAATTCATCATCTTTGGCACCGTTAAAATTTCGAGGTGTTACATTTGTACTTTGATGTAATTGTTGTAATAGCAATGAATTTTTCTGTTGTTTGTGTTCTCATGCGTCGTGTTCTCAACTCAATCTAGGCTTTCCCTTATGGGAGAGTTTGGTTCATTTCATATTAATTTAGTAAGCCTTACAAAGTTTTCCTACTTTTAAATTTCCCTTCTATTACACTTTTAGCATAATACGTTCATTTAGCCCCAAATCATCAAGTTTTCCTCTTTTTTCTATAATTTTCATCAATTTGCACGGATCCACAATTAATTTAATTTGCTCCTAACCATAATTCAATTACTTTGCGCGTAACCACAATTATATTAATTTTGCACATAACCACAATTTTCTTAATTTTATGCAAAAATAAAATTTTATTTATTTTGCGCATAACCACAATTTTACATAAACTGTATATTCTGATGTAAAAGAGGGGAAACGAAGAAGAAGAATATATTATAAATTCCAACCGAAAGCAAACAATACAATATACCATCATCGAAAAATATAGTATAAATCCACTCACCTAAGATTTGTGCTCTAATGTTCTGGATTCATTTCAGATTTATATGTTTGTTTGGATAGAGGATCTGAGTACAATCTTTATCTCCACATCTTGAATTAGAAATTATAAAACTAATATATATTTATTTCTAAAGAATTTGGAGGAGAAAGGAAATGGAAGAGCTATTGCGCCCTCTAAAAAAATATGAGTTGGAGGCTAGGATCTGCTGGTTTATTTATAGATTCTCAGAAGAACCATGTTCACAAATTTAAAATAAAGAAATCTTTAATTTTAAATTTCTTACCCATTTTCTATTTATTATTTCTGTTTTTAACAAGCATTCAAACTTTAAATGCGTACTCAATATGTGCATTAATAATTCTTCTATTTTCTGATTCTTGCGCATTTATTCCTTTTAATTCTATTAACATCATTTTTAACATTTGTTTCTGTTCCCTTTTTTATTAAATCTTCTTCCATTTTTAACGTCAATTCATTCAATTTCAAATGTGTACTATCAATATGTGCATATCGAATTTAAAATAGAACGTTTCTTAATTAGCGTTATTCAAACTCCCTTTTATTTCTTGGTTTTATACCATTTATGATGCACATTATTTCTGTAATTTATATCTATATATTTTCATTATAAAGTTATCTGCATGTGTGTTCACATGTGCGTCAATCTTCCAATTTTTGACGTTATTCCAATTAATTCTCTTTTGTTATCTTCTTTTCTAGCATACATTCAAATTTTGAATTTTAAATCTACGTGTATATATTTACGCAAAACGCCATTTATTTCAAAACTCAAACAACGTTATTCCAAAATTTATTTCTTACTTTTTTTTTGCTTAATTGTATTTTACTTTGAATTTCATGTCTATATGTATACATATATACACATACAACTATATATACAAACACACATACACATACACACACATATATATATAACTTTTCTTTATGTGCATACACATATACTTTTCTCTTATGACATGCACTTTTTTGTTGGCCTTCTTAAAATTTAAAAACATGACTTGGTGGGATTCAAACTTGCATGATACAATTTGGAAGGTAAGTTCTCAACCACTGTACCACTGCTTTTGTTCACAAAATTAGAACATTGGAAACTTTTAGCTTTATGTGTGTTCCTTTTATTCCTTCTTTCCCATATTTTTCTAAAACTTCATTCAATGTTGTCTTCTTTGTTTTAAGTCTGTTTTCTACAAATCATAGGTCTAAATAGATCAGAAAATCGCCACGAATGTAATGACGCTAGTTCCATGACCAAATTCCAAAATTTACGAATTTTATTATACTATTTAAATAAATTTGGGATGTTACACAAGTGCTACGAAACAACATATAGAAGATATGCGAGCAACTGAAGCATATGTATTAAAATAATCAACTTTGTGTCTTTGTTTTGTCCTTTAGCAACTATTATGGATTTAAAATTATCAATGGATCCATTTGTATTCAACTTTTTCCTAAATATTTGTTTACATCCAATTGGTTGTATCGGAAGGAAAATTAGATAAAAACCAAGTTTGGTTTAATAGTATCAAATTCATTTCATTATTGATGACTTCTTTCATAAAAAAGGAAATCTCTGGAGCGCTTAGCCACAGAATGAGTTTTGGGATCATCATAACACTCATTACAAATAAAAAAGAAATCTCTGGAGCGCTTAGCCTCAGAATTTATGTTATGAAAAATAGAGTTCATGATAATATCAAATGCATGTCGTTGTTCTGAATTTAAGCAATTAATAAAGTTGATGTCTTCTGCGTTACATGGACAAATTTTTCATTAAAAATAGCAGTACAAATGTTATAGACAGACTCGAAATTAATAGAAGAAATTGGAAAATCATAGTCATAATCTGATTTGTTGTACCGCTGTAGCAACCTGTTAAGGTCTGCTAGACAAACATGAGTGAAATATGTAATGTCGGTAATTGAAGATATATGTTGGTAATCTTCAGTCATGTATTCGAACAAAAAATCCCACATTTTACGCACATGATTGGTTCGCAGTAAACTAAAATTGTAACAACTAATCTTCTAAGTGCAGTTGGCATATGTGTGTTAGAAGCATCCCGTAAGCAGTCATAAATATCATCATCATTTTACAGTAAGCCTCTATGTTCAACGGCTTCTATAAATGTGTGGTATAATATTCCTTGCACGGTAAATAAATCAGTAAAAGATAAGGCGCCTCTAATGTGTGTTAGAAGTAATCTCAAGAAATAATGATCACCTTCAGTGGGTGAAACGGTACAAATTCTACCTATAACCCTATGATTATTTTGTCTACGAATCCACAACTTATGTTTATTGTCCCACCAATATTTTTGTGGGAAATCATTGTAAAAGTACTGTCTTGCCTCTTCATCACTAACATTTGTATTAAAATATTCAGTAAGCATAGTTTCAATTCTAGTTTCGTCATATAGTGTATTGTTCAATTGTTCGGATGAAGAAAAATGCAGTTGTTGTCTACAAACCAATAATAGAAGGTATAATACTATTAAGCTGGAATTTAAAGATTCTCCATAATGACTCAGGTGGAAAAACCCATCGAGCGTTAGCAAATTTAGATATTTCATCGTTGTTATCGGTTGTTGAGGTAGAAAGACCTACCGAAACGCGGTCAGACCCTTCGTACACATACTTGTAAAGATACTTAACGAATTTAATACTTGAACATATTTCAAAATTTAAATGACAGTCATATTTTAGTAGTAAATGCGGGTTATATGGCACTGCCCAACGATTGTCAATTGTGTTATTCGTTGAATTATTTTGTGTCATGTTATCACGTCTCCTATATATTGGATATGAGTCGTTTCATTGTACGGTAACGGGAGCAAATGGTTTTGGGAATCCTTTTTTTTCACTCATCATTTTTCATGCATGTGGCATAACTATTAAAATGTCCGCAGGATGATGAATCATGTGTTTTAGAACACCCGCATGTAAATCAGGTTCTAATTCTTTACATGGAATTTCAACACTAACAACAGAGTCATACTCATCGGGACTACTAATCTTATCATTCTCAGCTACAATTATTAAAATATGTGAATATGGCAATCCCCTTTTTTGAAATTCAATACATCTACAATAACCCTGCCTAAAACGCCTATATCAAATAAATCATGTTTTAATTGTTCTAATTTTGCACGGAAAATTCTAGTTGTTAAGTCGGGTCTACCTTGCGGTAGTTGTCCAGGAAGCAGTTCGTTAAATATTTCAGGTCATTTAGCATTACATGTAATCCTAACAAAAAAAATTAGGTTTTTCATACCTTTGCACTACGTCCATTGCATCTTGATAGCGTTGATGCATATCTCGTGGACTACCAATATGAGATGATGGAAGAATTTTTTTTTACGCCTACATTAGCTGACATTGAGAATGTATAAGTAGACGTAAGATAAGGATGTATGAAGCAAGCGAAAATTAAGTAAATAGGAAAGCGTTAGAATACGTAAAATACCGGTCGACGTTTCGCCTGCGATCACTGCATCCTGCAGCCCTTGATACAAATCGGCCCTGATTTTATCTTGATGAGTACGAACATATCTCAGTCTCATCGTTTCTATTTTAACATACATATCTACCACATATTGTTGGAAAAGCCAGCCGGCAAGCAGGAAAAGCGATGTATCCCCAGGTCGTGTCTTGGAGAAAACGAAGGTATTACCACATGTAAAGGTCATAAAAAATATAACACGAATGTGGACAGCGATATAATCAAAAGAGAATTAAAGCAGAAGATAAAAGAAGGTATGAAATGGAAAGAAATGTGAATCCATAAGAATAAAAACAATGAGTAATAATAATAAGATGCATATGAAAATATAACTTTGTAGAGTGAAATAATTGTGAACAAACCTAACATGATATATGTGGGGCAGAACATATTGTCAACATAAGGTAAAAAAGTTTGCAATGTTGAGATATAATCATTTAGATTGACGGTTGTACCAATTGATTTAAGTTCAACATGTATTGATATATGATATTGTATTACCATAAATGTACCTGTATAAGATGTGAGTAATAAGATGCACAACTAATTTCATTGTTTCCAGTATCATGTAAGCTCAAATCCCATCCATGGTGACCAAAGGGTAACAATAGTGGATACTGAAGTGGATCATAATATCCAGCTGTATCTAGAACCCGTTGTAGATTTCCAGACCGTGTTCTGACAATTATGTCCCTACTTTGTAAATCATCGGATTCATAGCCTATAATTATGGAGGCAACTTGTGATGCAGTAGGCATCTCACAAACATGTCAATCAATTGTGATCTCTTTAATTTTAATTCTGCAAAGGTGCATATCAGGACATTGTATCAACTGACATAAAATGGAAACAAATGGGTTAACTGAATTCAAAAAAATCTGTTATAATTTGAGGTAGCTCAGGTCTTAATACTACATTATCCAGCTGCCGATTTTCAGTTTCATGTTCTGTGTCGTAAATGTATATCTATAATTATCGTGGTATGGTTCCATCAGCAGGTAGCACACTGCCAATACGATGGTAGATAGAACCATTAGCACAATATCAGTAAACTCCATCAATTCCATTAGCCAAATTTTGGTCAATTTCTGCACCCATTGATGTGAAAGAGAACAAATTGTTGTAAGATCTGATATTAGTTCGGAAGTGCGTGCCAACTTCAGTTTGATCAGTAAACAAGGCAATCAACTGGGGAGGCGCAGAAGATAGAGACATACGAATCATACCATTTGAACAACATGATGTTGAAGATTCAAAAGAATTTTTTTTTGCTATGCAGAAGGTACAAATTTTTGGTTTTAGGAGGACATGTTTACGAAAGGAATGGTTGGCTACAATGTTTCGTGCGCACTTATGGAATGTTCTCAATGTTTCAAGCGGAACAACATTATTTTCGACTGTGTGAAAAAGAGGGGAAAATTAAGTTAAAATGACAAACAAATGCAAGGTACGGGATGAATGCAAGAGAATTTATGAATATCATATCAAATAGTACCATTGATAGGTCCACATTGTTGTTCTGTAGACAGAAGTTGTTGTGAACGACGTCGTTGTCTACGGTTTCCCAGATATCGTTCACGTTCATCGTCAAACATCCTAGCATGTCTAGCTTGCTAAGCAAGGCATCTATGTTCTCGCTGTTCAGTATCCATGGGGGTAATGAACAAAGATGAAAGAGTAAAATCGTATGAGCAGAAGATTATAGATGAAAAATGGCAGCAGATATTATAGAAAGTGTTTGAAAGAAAGAAGGTAAAGATATGAAGAGGAAAAGTGAAGTTGTTGTAATCGTATAGATTTTTTTCCAGGTGTTAGAAACAACTGCTTAAAATAAGGAGAAAAAAATGGTAATTTTAAAAATAATGGATTAATTGAAGGAGGACCGAGTAAAATAATAAAAACCGTTGGTTTTTTATAGTTTAGTAGTAAATTTAGGAAAATAATGCAGTAGTACAAATGGTAGGAATGTGAATAAGTATAATATATTACTAGTTGAGATCCAAATGATTGTGTACTCGTAATTTTTTAAATAACTGAAATATGAATTAATCATACTTTTTGACATATATATTTACTGGAAATATGTGCCTAAATTCTGCTGAAATCACATTCGTCCATCAGAAAGTAGAAAAATATAGTTTATTCTAGCAAACATAAAAGAGATAAGCTTTCACAGGCTGGGTTGTACAAAGGTCAGTATAAGGATCGTATAACAAACATGTAAAGCTGGATTGCAGGTTCAGCAAATAGGTATGGACGCAATGTATTGTGAAATGTGAACTTTATACATAAACATATAACATATGGTCAATGTGAATGCAATGTGAGGACATTACTACTTTAGAAGTGGTATGAAATAAGTGTAAATGATATTATGATGAAAGTAAATGCAGGCATTTGATGAATACCTTTTGGTGGTCGTATTGGTGGTGTAGCAAATGCACAAATTTAAGAAGAGTGAAGAAATATACTTCCGGAATTGAGCTGATTGAACCATCTTAGCATGCAAAGGCAAGTGCATATCGATTGTGGTCCGCATTTTCTTCCACCTTTGATATATCAAAATTGATGCAACAGTTTGTTGAACAACTGACGGGCAGAAAAAAAATCACCGGTAATGTCTTCATGTGAGAGGTGTTGTCATAATTGACTAACTGTGCCTCGCCATATACAATGGCTGCAACAGTTTCCTCAACATCTAACTGCCAGAAGAAAAACACCGGTAATCTGTTTAGGTCATACTTGTCATCATAGTTGACAAACAGTGCCTTGCCATTAACAATGGCTGCATCAGTTTGTTCAACATCTGACAAGCAGCAGAAAACACGCGTAATCTGTTAATGTGAGAGTACATAAGTATAATAGCAGTTATGTAAATAATTATGATAACACCCATGATTATAATTTTTTCAATAAATTGCATTACACTTTACCTTCCCCGTCTAGTCGTCTAGTTCTCTCTTTGAAGCATATTTGTAAAGGAAGCCAGACTTATTACTGCTTCATGGCCAGTTTGGTCAACTGCTTTGTATTTCTTACAAATTTACGCATATTCATACTCCGTCCCACTGCATCTTCTTGTGACTACCTTTCCCTCGCTTGTACATCTTCTGCACTCCTTCTTACCTAGAATACAAATATTCGTCATCCACAAAATTATAATGACCGTCAAATATAACAGAAAGCATGATAAATAATATGATAGTATGATCGGTTGTGTAAATAAATATGATAACATGCATGATTAAAATTTATCAATAAATTGACTGAAGCTTGTTGGGTACGACATCATCTGTCACTCTTTTCTACATCCATTGTCGATGAATTAGAAAGGAGGAACAAAAGAGTTAATGCTATTTGACATAAAATTGTTAAAATTCTTGTTAATCCAACTATATTCAAGTGTTTGTAGGACTGTGTGATGATTAAAGTTGCAGCAAAAAATAATAATACAGTATGACTGTATCCCCGAAAAATGATTAATTAAAAGAAATGATAAGATAATCCATTTAACAATAGTTTTAACGTACAAAACACACTTATACAAAAAAGTGTAAGGTGGTTAAATTACTGTTGAAGAGCACATAAGTATAATAGCAGTTGTGTAAATAACTATGATAACATGCGTGATTAAATTTTTTCAATAATTTGCATTACGGTTTACCTTCCCCGTCTACTCGTGTAGCTCTGTCTTTGAAGCATAGTTGTACAGGAAGCCAGACTTATTGGTGCTACATGGCCTGTTAGGTCAAGTTGTTTGTATTTCTTACAAATTTGCGCATATTCATACTCCGTGCCACTGCATCTTCTTGTAACTACCTTTCCCATGTTTGAACATCTTCCACGCTCCTATTTACCTTGCATACAAATATCCGCCATCCACAAAATCATAGTGACTGTTAAATATAACAGAGAGCATGATAAATAATGTGGTAGTATGATCTTCAAACATAACATTAATTATAAAAATTCCTCAAATTACGGGTTTTATAAAAATTGTTTAAATTAGAAAAATTATCCATTATTCGACAATAATTATAGAGTTTAATTATAATGAATAGGATTTTGTCACCACATGAAATTGCGATAATCAGTAAATGTAAGTAAATATAGCATAAATCCAGGAAAATTTGTACCTGAGTAGATCGGAATCAGTGAAGTGAGTTTTAAAAAGTGAGAACAAACAATTCAGGCGAAGAGAAAAAAGCATCCCAGTAAGCGGCATCATTGTTCTCAGGAAACGCAGTAGTGGAATTAACAAATAGATAAACCAAAGCCAAGTCTGATAATCTGAACATACATACTATCAAAGAGAAAAACATATATTAGATAGCAGTATGTGACATAATGAGAAACAACAGTATATGAGAAACAATAGTATGTGACAAAATGACATCTAATTTGAGAACTATATAATCAATCTAATTCTGAATGATAACAATATGCATTCGATAGGAGAGTGACAAAGGCAGTCATGAATGCTATATTTGCTTAGTAACTCTTTACATGTTTGATATAAGTAGAAGAAATTTAAATCAGGCAATATAATTTAACATGACTTTGTATAATCCATTTTTTGTATGTGGTAAGTATCACTGTCATAAAATAATTATTACTTCATAAATAATTGTTAATAGTTTTCTGTAAATGCACCATTTGAAGCTTTAGAAAGACATCAAGCTATCAAACTTTTTGGTGAAGTCAGCTATCAAAAGAACGACCTCAGGCGCAATAATATGCAAGTACAGTCAATATAGCATTAAAAAATGCATTAGTGAAGTCAACTACCATGTGAATGTTTCAAAATTAAGCACGTAATAAATAGTACTAATATAGGTCGTGCAAAGTTGGTGTGTACCTCGGTGACACAAAACAGAAATCAATGTCCAGGTGCACAAACATGGGTACCTGCAGGTTTGGAGAGAATAACATTACGGCATAGCATTAACGTGAACTGATTATATTCAAATCAGAGTTTACCTGGAGTGAATTATGAATACGTCAGCTTGGGAAAAAAGGTTGTGGACGGTGTAAAGAAGCATCATTGCTCTCAAGAAAAAAGAAGTTGTGGAATTAACAGTGAGATCAAGCAAACCCAAGTTCGATAATCTGAACGTATATGCTGTCAAAGGAGATAAACATGTATTAGGTAGCAGTATGTGACATAATAAGAAACAACGGTATATGAGAAATAGCAGTATGTGACATAATGACATCTATATTAAGAACTATATAAGCAATCTAATTGTGAACGAGAACAATACGCATTAGATAAGAGAGTGGCAAAGGAAGTCATGAATGGTATATTTGCTTCGTAACTGTTTACATGTTTAATATAAGTTAAAGAAATTTAAATCAAGCAATATAATTACACATGACTTTGTATAATCCATTTTTTTATGTGGTAAGTATCACTGTCATAAAATAATTATTAGTTCACAAATAATTGTTAATAATTTTCTGCAAATGCACCATTTGAAGCTTTAGAATGACGTGAGGCTATCAAACTTTTTGATGTAATATACGTAAGTATACTACACAACACTTCTGCTATCAAAACAACGACCTGAGGCGCAATAATATGCAAGTGCACTCAATATACCATTAAAAATGTATTAGCGAAGTCAGCTACCATGTCACTGTTTCAAAATTAAGCACGTAATAAATAGTATTAATATAGTTCGTACAAAGTTGGTATGTACCTCTGTGATACAACACAAAAATCAATGTCTAGCTACTCAAACTTGGGTACCTGCTGGTTTGGAGAGAATAACATTACGGAAGAGAAGTAGGGTGAAGTGATTGTACTAAAATTGTACTTTACATGGACTGAATATGTCAACGTGAAAAAAAAGGTTGTCGAAGGTGTAAAGAAGCATCATTGCTGTCAGGAAAAAAGCAGTAGTTGAATTGACAGATACATCAACCAAACCCAAGTCCGATAAATTGAATGTACATGCTGTCAAAAAAGAAAAACATGTATTAGATAGTGGTATGTGACATAATCACAAACAGTAGTGTATGAGAAATAGTAGTATGAAACATAATGACATCTATTATAAGAATTATATAAGCAATCTAACTGTGAATGAGAACAATATGCATTAGATAGGAGAGTGGCAAAGGCAGCCATGAATGCTATATTTGCTTAGTAGCTATTTACATGTTTGATATAAGTAGAAGAAATTTACATCAGGCAATATAATTGAACATGAGTTTGTATAATCCATTTTTTGTATGTGCTAAGTATCACTTTCATAAAATAATTATTAGTTCATAAATAATTGTTAATAATTTTCTGTAAATGAATAATTTGAAGGTTGAGAAAGACATCAAGCTATCAAACTTTTTGGTGATGTAATACACTTAAGTATATCACACAACAGATTTAGGTATCAAAACAACAGATTCAGATATGAAAACAACAGATTCAGCTATCAAAACAACGACCGCAGGCCCAGTAATATGCAAGTACAGTCAATATAGCATAAAAAAATGCATTCCTAAAGTCGGCTACCATGCCACTTGTAACACCCCACACCCGCTAAGGTCACTCACAAAGGGAATGCCTTAGTTTTGGTGGAGTATTTTTAGTGAGTATAGAACAGAAAAATTACAACAGGACAGATATAAGTAATACTTGAAAATTTAAAACATCATTTCATTAACAAAACATGTTTGGTTACATCACAAAACCATAACAAGAGTCAAGTACATAATATCCATCCTGATAAAATAGAAGTACATAATCCCATTACATAGACAATAGCCAAAAGATAAACCGAGCTTTACTTCTACTGTCCAAGCCCCAAAAGATAGATACAGCGGTCTGGTCCAAGCCCACTAGTGCTAAGTCCACTCTGATAACCTGAGGGTGGGGAAAAAGATAAACAACAACGGGGTCAGACATAAGTCTGAGTGAGTCCTATAACCCTAACAATACAACCATTAAAGTAATTAGGGTATGATATAAACAAGATACGGTACCTCTGGGGATAATGACTACAATAAGTAGCCCACAAAACACAGGATGTACTATGATAATCGAAACGACATATTTATCCACCCAAGGATAATTACTAGCTTACACCACCCCAGACCTACCCACCCAAGGGTAATTCCTACACTGCACCACACCAGTTCTACCCACCAAGAGTAATTCCTACTTAAAGGTTGATCCCACTTAAAGACTTAGAAAATATAACTAATAGCTTCTGGTACTTCTAGCTGACCACGTAGGTGCCGTCTGCCCCTACCTCCACTAGGTGTACCTAGTTATCTTACCCAGTAGTTTCGTGTACCCCTACATAGGTGCCGTCTGCCCCTATCTTTACTAGGTGTACCCACTACCCCCAAGCGATCGGCTCCCTAACGTAGATACCCGTGCTGGTCCCACAGTGGGGTGTATCACTCCCCTAAAGTGGTTACCCAATACTATCAACGGTGCACGGCTTTATATCTACACGATGCAACAACGGCTTATCTACCAGCCCGGGCCCACACACGCATATGAAATCCGTTGGACTTGCGTTGCCACCGCTACCCGTTTTGGCCTCTTATAATCAAGCCCAATATGCGTGTCCCGTCACTCGACATGGGTCGAGCCCACAAAGATACGTTTGGGATATTGGTTGAAATGGGCCCCCACAAGCTACTACTTAAGCTTGTCGTTTAATCTAGTGCATCCCACTTAACCCCTTTTTATAATCATGCCCCCTTACATGTTAAGGTTTGGTTAAGTCATCTAATTATATTTCAATTGCCACTTAAGGCACCCACTAGATTTCCACATGCCACCCAAGGCACTTACTTGATTCCCACATGCCACCCAAGGCACTTACTTAACCCTTTAATCATGTTTAATTACATGTTCCACTTTGGTTAAGTATTCTAATCGTATTTTCTATTGCCACCCAAGGCAACCCACTAGTTTCCTCAGGCCACCCAAGGCACCCCCACTAGTTACTACATGCCACCCAAGGCACCCACTTAACCCCTCATGTCCCACTACATGCTAATATGGTTAAGTGTTTCTTAATTAATTAAGACCGTGATCTCCCATAAAGACCTCCCACATTAGACTGGCTGTTATGACCGCCTGGTTAAGCCGGTAGAGTCCGGGCAGTCTTACGTCATAACAGAGTCTAACCTCGTGTCTTTACCTTAATCACGTATTTAATTTATGGCTAAGACCTCTCACATTGGGCTGACATTTGTAGCAACTGGTTAAGCCGGTCGGGTCCGGGCAGTTTTACACTACAAATGAGTCCAACCTCGTGTCTTAGTCGATTAATTACACCTAATTAATCACCCCCATATTAATTATCCCTAATTAATATCCAGTTCTCCATAACATGGGTAGACCTAACTCAATAGGTAAATTCCCATGGGGTAGACCTAACTCAATAGGTAAATTCCCACTTATGGTAATTTATTTTTTTATGGTATGCTTAATCATACCCAATCCTACATTTATTAACATATTTACCAACCCCATCGTTCCCCACGTAAATCGTCCACATTTCATGACATAATAAAGGGGAAGATCCATCACAATTATCATGGGTTTAGCATACAACTTTGTCATGGGTTAAGAGGATGTCAACTTGCATATATGAGCATATATTAACCCCACCACATTTAACCCAAACTTGCACATTATCATACACATGTCTTGCATAACATGTTGAACTTGCATATAAGCATTCCCATAACTTGCATAACACGTTAGACATGCATTTAAGCCTACACATAACTTGCATAAGCATTCACATACTTGCATGGGCATTCATATACTTGCATAATCATTCACATACTTGCATATCACATTAAGCTCGCATTTAAGCATATACATAACTTGCATAACATCATGCTCATAACTTGCATAATCTCATAAACTTAACTTGCATAACACTATGCACATAACTTGCATACCCTCATACACATAACTTGCATATGAACTTGCATAACAACATGTACCTAACTTACATAACATCATGCACATAACTTGCATAACATGTTGAGCTTGCATGTAAGCATAACTTGCATAATATGTCGAACTTGCATATATGACTTGCATCTTAAAGGAGGGTAAACATGCATAGCATATAAGGGTGCCATCTTGCATATGTATATACCATATTTAAAAGGGTAAACTTGCATGTCATGATTTATGCATAATACCAACCACTTAGCATGCATAAAACCACTTACTTATCATGCATAGAATCAAATACTTATTATGCATAAAATCAAATACTTATTATGCATAAAATCAAATACTTATTATGCATAAAATCAAATACTTATTATTCATAAACCCACCACTTAACTTGCATGA
This sequence comes from Allium sativum, assembly GCA_030737875.1. Classification (NCBI taxonomy): domain Eukaryota; kingdom Viridiplantae; phylum Streptophyta; class Magnoliopsida; order Asparagales; family Amaryllidaceae; genus Allium; species Allium sativum. Next base: position 161,569,769 of record CM060912.1, read on the forward strand.
ACCCAAACACTTAACATGCATAAAACCCCATACTTAGTATGCATACAATCAAATACTTAGCATGCATAACATCAAATACTTAGCATGCATAACATCAAATACTTAGAATGCATAAAATCACATGCATAACTTGCATATCATGTTACATATAACTTGCATATATTCTCACATATAGTTTGCATAACATGTTACATATGCATAAATGTTTAACATAGTGTTTTGCATCATAAAACATGGCTTTAAACTTGCATTTAACATCAAACTTGCAAATCACATATCATACAAACTTGCATAAACACATTTATCCACAAACATAGCCATGTCTTATCACATCCTACCATAATCAATTTAATAATTGATTATTAAAGCCATAGGAACTCACCAAAACCAAGATTAGCAAACTTATGAAGTAAAACTAGTTGCCAAATATGAAGAAGAAGATGATTAGGGGTTGATTAGCTTGCAACTCTCTTCATTGATTTGTGGAGGCCATGACCAAGTTTCATTTTGCCATAGTTTAGTTACAAGATTTAATTATGAATGAATTAGGGTAGGGTTAGGGTCTTATTTATAGGATTAGTTAGTGTTTTAGGCCCTTAGATTAACCCTAGATTAATTTAGGTCGTCAGATTTGGGAAACCTCTAGAACCCAGCCCTCCAAGCCAGCCTAAAACCCAACCTGGTGCACCCAGGCTCTCTGGACGCTGCACCCCTGTCGACAGGCAAGTCGACAGGCAAGTCGACACCCCTGTCGACAGGCCTGTCGACAGCCCTGTCGACATGGTTAGGCGGGAACTTTCCCGCCTGACCCCGCTGGTTCTATTTTCAAATCCTAATTTAAATTTCTAAATCTGTTTTAAGCTTTAATTTTTCTGCAAACTTCATTGGGCCATAACCGGGCCATACGGACTCCGATTCTCGAAAACTCGGACTCTATTTCGCGTATTTTTCCGAGACGAACGCAATAACGCAGCCCGTTACCCCCAATTCCCACATCTGAGATTATTTATCCTGTAATTAGTGAATTTTAGTATTGACTAAAATTCGGGGTGTTACATTCTCCCCTCCTTAAAGGATTTCGTCCCCGAAATCTTTAAGCTAATGAGAATGCATATCCTACCATCCAAACAACCATCTACTCAAATCATCAACCACGGGCATCCATTGTCCTTAAACAGTTTCTAATGATGTATGAGCATATGCAAACAGTGTGTGTATATGTTCCCTATCTAATGTATGAACATATGCAAACCATGATAGTGCCATGCATCCATTATGTATGCGAGAAAACCCTATCGACACATACAATATCTACATGAGTGCACAATCATTCACCAAAATGCATCATCCATGTGATAACACAACCATTATACATCCATAAATATATTTTCCTACACACAATTTTATGCAATATGCAATATGAAGTGACTGAGCCGATCTAGTGCCTAGAGTGTGTGTATATGCATCCACGAGCAACCACTAGCAAACACTTGCATCCACTTGCATCCATCAACCATAACATGTCTCAAACACATGTTTCAACCATAGGTTTACCCTATCTAAAGGTCAAAGGTACTAACGAGAGGACATACCAAAGATAAGATAAGCACAAGATATGCGATGAAGGAGAAGCAAAAGGACATACCCTCCAAAAGAAAAGGGCACCTCGAACGCATCTTCGCTTCCGTCTCCCAGGTAGCGTCACTCTCTTCATCTCCCCTTCGTACTTTGACTAGTTGAACCTCTCTGTTTCTCAACTTCCAAATCTCTGACCCAAGGATGCAAGTAGGAGCTCGTCGAATCGTCGCATCACGCTCTGCTTCCACTTCTCTAAGCAAACTCGGCTCTACCACCTCTGCGGTCTCATGTAGGCACTTCCTCCCATGGAATACATCACTAAGTCTGTCGGGCAACTCCGCCAATGGAAGATGCTCCTCCCATGTACCTCCAAAATCCAAGATACATAGCCTCAAAAGGTCTTCTAAAACATGATTCACCCTCTCGGTCTGGCTGTCCGTCTGAGGATGATATGCGGTACTCATACACAACTGAGTCCCTACCGCCTCTTGCAAATTCTTCAAAAACTCTCTAGTGAAGATAGGATCTCGATCACTCACTATGCTAGAGGGTACCCGATGCAATCGAACTATCTCTCGAAGATATACAGAAGCTAGCCATGGAGCAGTCCACTTACTCTTCACAGGTATGAAATGGGTGTTCTTAGTAAGTCTGTCTACCACCACCCAAATTCCCGTATTACTCTTTCTCGATCTGGGTAACCCGTCAATAAAATCCATCGAGACGCTGTCCCCCTTCCATTGCGGAACCTCCAATGGGTGAAGCAACCCACCTGGTTTCTTTCGCTCCGTCTTCACTCGTTGGCACACCAAGCATCGAGCGACATGCTCGGCCACATCTTTCTTCATACCGGCCCAGAAGAAAGTCCTTTTCATGTCTTGGTACATCTCGTCCCCACCGGGATGAATGGTCATCCTAGAACGGTGTGCATTATCAGGAATAACCTTCCTCAAACCCTCGTCTTGCGGTACACAAAGTCTACCGTCTCTACACAAGCACCCCCTATCATCTAGGGTGTACCTACTCAAATGGCTGGACGACTCCCCCCTTATGAGCTTTTCTACTAACTCAACCAACTGTGGGTCGTCCCTCTGTGCTTCTACAATTTGCCCCAAAAGAGTAGGTCTAACTTCCAAGGAAGCTAGCAAACCGGGTACACAATTAACGGAAGGTCTGAAATCCATCATAGAAATAAACTCTAGGCTCCTTCGTTCAACGAACCACAAACTCGAGGACAATCCCTTTTTCTACTTAAGGTGTCCGCTACCATGTTACCCTTGCCAGGGGTATACGCTATCTCAAACCCATAGGATGCTAAAAATCCCATCCACTTTTACTGTCCTAAGATTATGCGCTTGAAGAGCCTCCAGCACTTCCCTAAGATGTAGGGCATGCTCTTCTCCACCAGGATATCATCCAAAATCATCACAGCTATCCATCCCTCACGCAGACCACCCCAATCGAACTCGGCATTCCCCCAAATGCAAGCCCCAAAGGCCTAAGCCAATATCAGACAAACACCCCAGGGATACCTCCTTCGAATTCAGACGACCTACGTGAGATGATACTAAAAAAAACGGCCAAATAATTAAGCCCCTTGTCCAACCCTGGATGTCTTCGCTAGTCTTACTCCAAAACCACCGTTTTTTCCCTAACTGGCTTTGCTCCTAGAAAAGACCAAGATGTCATCCACAAAGACCATCACAACTTATTTAGGTACTCCTTGAACACCCTTCTTATCAAATCATCAAAGTATACGGGGGCGTTCGTCAAACCCAATGGCATCACCAGCCACTCTAAAAAAATCATCCGGAGTCCTAAAGGCAGTCTTCTCTGTACTATCCTCAGCCACTATCAACTGATGAAATCCCGTGGCCGGGTCCTACTATAAAAATACTGAGGCGCCAGCTAACTGTTCAAACAGATCATCAATCCTCGGCAATGGGTATCTATTCTTCTTTGTGAGTTTATTTAATCCTCTTTAGCCTACACAAAGTCTGAGGGACCCATCCGCCTTCGTAACAAAAACTACTGGAGCGCCCCACTCCGATATACTTCGTCTTATGAACCCCTTCTCAAGCAAATCGCCTACTTACTTATGGAGTTCCCTCCTCTCACGAGGAGCCACGTGGCACACTGGCCAAGGTACTGGTTTAGCCTTACCCACCAGATATATTTGTAAGTCAATTTCCCGCTCCGGAGGTAAGCCCTTCACCTCCTTATACACATCCGGGTATTCCCAGACCGCTCTAACAGATCACAAACTCTAGACCGACATGTCAAGAGATTCTAGATAACTTAGCATAACAGATTCTATGGGATTACAAGAGATCTCGAGAGTGTTACCCAAACGGGTCATAACCCTAACAACTCTCCCTTCAAAATCAAAAACGGCACCTCTACTGGATAACCAGTCCATGCCCCAAAACTAACCCATAGCCCGTGAAGCCCAACAAGCATCACCTCTAAACTCAATGCTAAGTATAGAGACTTTCAAACCCAAACACATCATGGAGCCCCAATTGGGTTTGAAACAACTAAGGGATCATCTACCAAACTGGTGTCTAAGTGCAGTGACTCAACTAACAATGATGAGATAAACGAACTCGATGCATCAAATAAAGTTTGAACCAGATATCATAGAAATCCAAATTCCAACCTAGACGGTCCTATCCCCATCTGGTACCCTAGCCGTGAGGGAATACCACTACCCTCCATACCTTGCCTTTGCTTCTTTGGACAATCCTAATAAGGTGTCCTATCCCTTCAAAAAGGATAACTACCAGCCTTCTTCTTCCCTATTCTCCACTCACAACCTCCCACCAATGAGGTTTCCCCCTTCATTAACCAAACAACTATTTGAGCCTTCCTCTCTTCTTGAACCAACTTCTAACCAGATTTACGTCTAAGTCCCTTGAAGTGGTTTTCCATCCTTATCCATCCTAGAAAGATCATCTATACGCGGAGGGAAAACTCAAAATGAGAGAGAGGAAGAGATTCAAAATGGAGAATTCGAAAGATATAGATATGGCTATTGGGGATTATGCTTTTCTTTCAAAAACTTTTCTCTTAAAAGACATGTTTTCGAAAATACTCCTTTCAAAAATATTCTTAGAAAATAGTTTTTCTAAAAATTTTATCTGTTCTAGTAACCTTAAGCTCTGATACCACGTGTAACACCCCACACCCGCTAAGGTCACTCACAAAGGGAATGCCTTAGTTTTGGTGGAGTATTTTTAGTGAGTATAGAACAGAAAAATTACAACAGGATAGATATAAGTAATACTTGAAAATTTAAAACATCATTTCATTAACAAAACATGTTTGGTTACATCACAAAACCATAACAAGAGTCAAGTACATAATATCCATCCTGATAAAATAGAAGTACATAATCCCATTACATAGACAATAGCCAAAAGATAAACCGAGCTTTACTTCTACTGTCCAAGCCTCAAAAGATAGATATATCGGTCTGGTCCAAGCCCACTAGTGCTAAGTCCACTCTGATAACCTGAGGGTGGGGAAAAAGATAAACAACAACGGGGTCAGACATAAGTCTGAGTGAGTCCTATAACCCTAACAATACAACCATTAAAGTAATTAGGGTATGATATAAACAAGATACGGTACCTTTGGGGATAATGACTACAATAAGTAGCCCACAAAACACAGGATGTACTATGATAATCGAAACGACGTATTTATCCACCCAAGGATAATTACTAGCTTACACCACCCCAGACCTACCCACCCAAGGGTAATTCCTACACTGCACCACACCAGTTCTACCCACCAAGAGTAATTCCTACTTAAAGGTTGATCCCACTTAAAGACTTAGAAAATATAACTAATAGCTTCTGGTACTTCTAGCTGACCACGTAGGTGCCGTCTGCCCCTACCTCCACTAGGTGTACCTAGTTATCTTACCCAGTAGTTTCGTGTACCCCTACATAGGTGCCGTCTGCCCCTATCTTTACTAGGTGTACCCACTACCCCCAAGCGATCGGCTCCCTAACGTAGATACCCGTGCTGGTCCCACAGTGGGGTGTATCACTCCCCTAAAGTGGCTACCCAATACTATCAACGGTGCACGGCTTTATATCTACACGATGCAACAACGGCTTATCTACCAGCCCGGGCCCACACACGCATATGAAACCCGTTGGACTTGCGTTGCCACCGCTACCCCGTTTTGGCCTCTTATAATCAAGCCCAATATGCGTGTCCCGTCACTCGACATGGGTCAAGCCCACAAAGATACGTTTGGGATATTGGTTGAAATGGGCCCCCACAAGCTACTACTTAAGCTTGTCGTTTAATCTAGTGCATCCCACTTAACCCCTTTTTATAATCATGCCCCCTTACATGTTAAGGTTTGGTTAAGTCATCTAATTATATTTCAATTGCCACTTAAGGCACCCACTAGATTTCCACATGCCACCCAAGGCACTTACTTGATTCCCACATGCCACCCAAGGCACTTACTTAACCCTTTAATCATGTTTAATTACATGTTCCACTTTGGTTAAGTATTCTAATCGTATTTTCTATTGCCACCCAAGGCAACCCACTAGTTTCCTCAGGCCACCCAAGGCACCCCCACTAGTTACTACATGCCACCCAAGGCACCCACTTAACCCCTCATGTCCCACTACATGCTAATATGGTTAAGTGTTTCTTAATTAATTAAGACCGTGATCTCCCATAAAGACCTCCCACATTAGACTGGCTGTTATGACCGCCTGGTTAAGCCGGTAGAGTCCGGGCAGTCTTACGTCATAACAGAGTCTAACCTCGTGTCTTTACCTTAATCACGTATTTAATTTATGGCTAAGACCTCTCACATTGGGCTGACATTTGTAGCAACTGGTTAAGCCGGTCGGGTCCGGGCAGTTTTACACTACAAATGAGTCCAACCTCGTGTCTTAGTCGATTAATTACACCTAATTAATCACCCCCATATTAATTATCCCTAATTAATATCCAGTTCTCCATAACATGGGTAGACCTAACTCAATAGGTAAATTCCCATGGGGTAGACCTAACTCAATAGGTAAATTCCCACTTATGGTAATTTATTTTTTTATGGTATGCTTAATCATACCCAATCCTACATTTATTAACATATTTACCAACCCCATCGTTCCCCACGTAAATCGTCCTCATTTCATGACATAATAAAGGGGAAGATCCATCACAATTATCATGGGTTTAGCATACAACTTTGTCATGGGTTAAGAGGATGTCAACTTGCATATATGAGCATATATTAACCCCACCACATTTAACCCAAACTTGCACATTATCATACACATGTCTTGCATAACATGTTGAACTTGCATATAAGCATTCCCATAACTTGCATAACACGTTAGACATGCATTTAAGCCTACACATAACTTGCATAAGCATTCACATACTTGCATGGGCATTCATATACTTGCATAATCATTCACATACTTGCATATCACATTAAGCTCGCATTTAAGCATATACATAACTTGCATAACATCATGCTCATAACTTGCATAATCTCATAAACTTAACTTGCATAACACTAGGCACATAACTTGCATACCCTCATACACATAACTTGCATATGAACTTGCATAACAACATGTACCTAACTTACATAACATCATGCACATAACTTGCATAACATGTTGAGCTTGCATGTAAGCATAACTTGCATAATATGTCGAACTTGCATATATGACTTGCATCTTAAAGGAGGGTAAACATGCATAGCATATAAGGGTGCCATCTTGCATATGTATATACCATATTTAAAAGGGTAAACTTGCATGTCATGATTTATGCATAATACCAACCACTTAGCATGCATAAAACCACTTACTTATCATGCATAAAATCAAATACTTATTATGCATAAAATCAAATACTTATTATGCATAAAATCAAATACTTATTATGCATAAAATCAAATACTTATTATGCATAAACCCACCACTTAACTTGCATAAACCCAAACACTTAACATGCATAAAACCCCATACTTAGTATGCATACAATCAAATACTTAGCATGCATAACATCAAATACTTAGCATGCATAACATCAAATACTTAGCATGCACAAAATCACATGCATAACTTGCATATCATGTTACATATAACTTGCATATATTCTCACATATAGTTTGCATAACATGTTACATATGCATAAATGTTTAACATAGTGTTTTGCATCATAAAACATGGCTTTAAACTTGCATTTAACATAAAACTTGCAAATCACATATCATACAAACTTGCATAAACACATTTATCCACAAACATAGCCATGTCTTATCACATCCTACCATAATCAATTTAATAATTGATTATTAAAGCCATAGGAACTCACCAAAACCAAGATTAGCAAACTTATGAAGTAAAACTAGTTGCCAAATATGAAGAAGAAGATGATTAGGGGTTGATTAGCTTGCAACTCTCTTCATTGATTTGTGGAGGCCATGACCAAGTTTCATTTTGCCATAGTTTAGTTACAAGATTTAATTATGAATGAATTAGGGTAGGGTTAGGGTCTTATTTATAGGATTAGTTAGTGTTTTAGGCCCTTAGATTAACCCTAGATTAATTTAGGTCCGTCAGATTTAGGAAACCTCTAGAACCCAGCCCTCCAAGCCAGCCTAAAACCCAACCTGGTGCACCCAGGCTCTCTGGACGCTGCACCCCTGTCGACAGGCAAGTCGACAGGCAAGTCGACACCCCTGTCGACAGGCCTGTCGACAGCCCTGTCGACATGGTTAGGCGGGAACTTTCCCGCCTGACCCCGCTGGTTCTATTTTCAAATCCTAATTTAAATTTCTAAATCTGTTTTAAGCTTTAATTTTTCTGCAAACTTCATTGGGCCATAACCGGGCCATACGGACTCCGATTCTCGAAAACTCGGACTCTATTTCGCGTATTTTTCCGAGACGAACGCAATAACGCAGCCCGTTACCCCCAATTCGCACATCTGAGATTATTTATCCTGTAATTAGTGAATTTTAGTATTGACTAAAATTCGGGGTGTTACACCACTATTTAAAAATTAGGCACAGATAGTACTAATATATCGTACAAAGTTGGTATGGACCTCGGTGAAACAACACAAATCAATGTCCAGCTACACAAACATGGGCACCTGCAGGTTTAGTGAAAATAACATTACGGAAGAGCAATAAGGTGAAGTGATTGTATTACAATCGGAGTTTACCTGGAGTGAATACGTCAGCATCGGAAAAAAAAGTTGTGGAGGGTGTAAAGAAGCAGATCTGGAGAGCAGTAGGGTGTAAACATGCAGATCTGGACATTTCTCGATTATGGAACGATAAGGAAGCCAAAAATGAAACGGGGATCGGTGGGGTTAAGGGGAAATCAGAAGCAACTAGCGGTGAAGACGAAATATAACAGACGGAGGTTGGTGGTAGAAGGAGATATGAAGAGAACGAAAAATAATAGGGTAGTGGAGTAGGTATGAAGGGAAGACACCATTTATTTTCAGAAAAAGAAGAAGGAAGAAGACGGGAATGCCGGAGTGGAAAAGTGGAGGAAAAAAGAAAACTGCCGACATAGTTTGACCAACGAAAACAGTAGTGGGTTTCAGATATGTGTGTTTGCAATTACAATTTCACCCTTCCGTTAAACGTTGCAATTAAGTTCAATTGCGTTAAGAGCAAAGGAATTTTTTGACCATTCAAAAAAGCTTCACCGTGGAGAGGTATTTGTATTATTAGTGTGTGTATATATATATATATATATATATATGTATATATATATAAGAGATTTATTCTCTTCTTCACCAAGACCCACTTTGAGTTCCTTGTCATTTTCAGATTTGACTTCTTAGATTATAATTTGACATTTAAATAAAATTGGGTTAGGATATACAGTGTTTGTAAGATAAATGCTACACATGTTTTCACTGTTAATCACCTATGTCGTTATGATAAGTAAAACATATGCCTTTGCTGTTGGATGATTAATAAATTATACGTATCTATCCTCCTTTTCCCATTTTCTACACTTTATGTTTATTTCTAGTCTGGCCTATGTGATTTGATTCTATTCCCCTTCCTCTGCTTTCTCTTTTTATTCATGCCTAACCTTTGAAAGGCTAGGCTATACCGATTAAAGTGTGCATATAATTGGGGCAATAATGAATGACATAAAAAGAGGAATTTAGGCACGTTGTTACTTTTTGACTGTTTAACCATAATGTGGGAAAAGGGATAATATACACATGTTTAGACTTGATGTAAACTGATAAGAAGGGATAATATGTATATACTTGCTGTAAATTGGTATAAATGGATAACATGCATAAACATGTATATGTTGTAAACTGGAACCATAGTCGATGAATAATATACATATGAATTGGACATGTTAGATTTGATTTAATATAGACATTAAGTAAATGACATGTTAAGAATATTATAAGTACCAGATGTTGGCTAATAAACTAAACTGACATGGTAATTTTACATACATTTGGGCAGGTGATTTGGGGAAGGGTTGTACACACATAATGGCATGTAATATTTACAACTAAGCTTATTTGTAAATCTAAACCTGCTAGGTTAAATATGAGTATCGATAACCTAAGATGTCCCTCGTTCTGTTGTTGTATCGTGTTTTGGGGACTCTAAAATTCAAGTTTTGGGGGCACAAGCTTAGGGAGTTTGGCCGTGTCAATCTGCTATTTGGAACCCATATTAGTAATATACATGTTGGTATTTTGTTAGAGGGGGACTCGCACCAGGTAGGGGCCAGGGCACGCTTTACTGAACTGGATAGTAAGTGGTTGACATTGGGGTGGTTACGGGCACGTTCCGGTGGAGTCATGATCGTGCATGGGTCCGACTAGGGAAGATAAGCTGCTGTAAAACCAGTAAATAGGTCTGTGTTATATAGTTGTTGGGTTAGGCAGTGATGCACCCTACTGCCGAGGATGACACAAGGCATTTACATAGTAGGGAGCCGATCATTCGGATAGTAATTAGGGTACACTTAATTGTGCTATTGTGTAATTAGGTTAACACCTAATATAGTTATGTAATTAGGGTACGCCTAATCCTGCTGTTTAATTCTGCTTTCAATACTGTTGTTATGTAATTCGGTTTAATACCTAATCTTTTTATACAAGTATTGGTGCAAATATACCTGTTTTAGGATATAAATGTGAAGCATTCTCGATTATAGTTTATTCATATTTTTCACGTCTATCAAGCTGTTTAGTTTAGTGTATATGTTACCTCGACACTGTCCCTTTCTCATCCAGTATTATTTGCCTGTCTTAGCATTTCTATTTTATGCACATTTGAAAATCACTGGAACTCACTAGAATTTATGTCTGACCCATTTTTTTCTTCTTCTTTCTTCCTTTCTCCCTAGGTCCTCAAAGTGGTAGCACACAACAATGACTAGGACTTCTCCTTTAGCTTGGACTTGGATTTCTTGAGATATACCATTTGACTTGCACTCTATTCTATTATGGCTTATGGCGAGGGATATGATTATATGTATTCTGATGCTTTGTTTTATGAGATAGATTTGATGTAATTGGTTTTATTGTAACTTGTTTTAGACTACATTTTATTTTAAATAATGAGGTTGAGATTTTCCACTTCTTATTTTATCTGTCTTGTAAATTTTTTGTGCTATTTGGCTATTGCGCTTCACGAAACTTAATGCATTCTCTTGTGAGTGACATTAACAGATGTGGGGTATCTCATTTTGTATCAGAGCTGAAGGTTACAAGATCAGAGATTTTTTTTTAAAATTGTTTTCAAAAGCGAAGTATTTTCAAGTAAAAAAACTATTTTTGAAAAACATATCCCTTCAAGCCATAGTCAGTATTTTCTTGATCTCTTATTGAATCCTTTTTATTTTCTTTTCATGATGTCTGAGGCACCCAATCTTACCGAGGGCATTCGACTACCGACATGGTTTCGTAGGTATCTTGAGGCAATGGCACTTTCCAGAGAATAAGGAGATGCCCCTCCCCCAGATACAGCCGTTGGTGCTTCACATCCACGAGTAGATTACTTTTCTAAGTTATGTAAAGAATTCTTCACTATGGGAGGAAAACCATTCCGTGGTACTGAAAGCTTTATTGAAGCTTGGAATTTTCTACGAGAGAAGTAGAGTGTGTTTGGCATTTTCATGATCGATGACCAAAGGAAGATTTAATTGGCTGCATGGGAACTAAAGGATGAGGCTTCCTAGTGGTAGGAAGTAATGCAAGTAGGATAAAAGTAGCTACTAGGGATGATTTCTGGTAGAGATTCGAGGTGAAATTCTTATCTTAGGCAGAAGAGTGATTAAAAATGGAGAGATTCTTTGCTTTGAAACAAGGGAACATGTATGTTAAGGATTACGTGAATAAGTTCAATCAGCTGACTAGATTTGGACTGGACTTGGTGAATACACCCCCACAAAAGGCGTTTAGATTTGCAAGAGGGTTGAACCTCTCCAAGGAATTGCTTTATCTCATATACCGATGGGGGCAACTTTTGAAATGCAATTGATATGGCTCTTATGCATGAAAATGGCAAGGATGAAAATAAAGACATTAACACCAAGGAGACACAGACTAAGGAGAGATACAAAAATGGTGGCGTGTGAAAGGAAAGAAAAAGAAAGAGAACGGTGGAAAGTATGACAAGGATCAAATCAAGAAGGATATAGTGTCATAGTTGCGGAGCTATAGGTCATTTTGTGAAGTACCGCAGAAGGACAATGAAAGCCTGCCTAGCAAGCAAGGACAAGGGACAAGAACTTCTGGATAAGTACATGATTTAGAGGCGAGTAGACCTGATCGAGTTAGGAAAGTCACGGTTGAAGGTTTTATTTCCCTTTTTGACTACCCTATTCGAACCCTATTTGATTCTGGCCCTTCACATTCATTTATATCCAGTGTTTTAGTAGATAGTTTGCCCCTTAATACTAATATAATCTCTGATCTTGTAGTGGTCTCGAACCCCAAAGGAGGACCAGGTCATTTATCCATGATGTGTAGGGTTTTAAGGACTTCTATCTTGGGCGTCGAGTTTGAATGTGACGTATACATGCTGGGCTTTATGGGCTATAGTTTGATTCAAGGTATGGATTGGCTAGCTATGTATGGTGTCATCCTTGATTGTGAAAAGAGAGTGGTTAGACTTCTTACTTGTCATGGTAGGACTCTCAAAATTTCCTGTGACCCACGGGGGCAGTGATGCTCTGTTTTCTAGAATCACTTAACACTTATGTTAATGACTTGCGATCTGTACCCACAGTCAGATATTACCCAGATGTGTTTGACGAGGTTAAGGGGTTACCTCCAAGGCATGAGATAGATTTACGGAATTATTTGATAGAGAATGCGAAGTTAATTACTCTAACAGTGCACCACATGGCTCCTTAGGAAAGGAGTGAGCTTAGCAAGCAAGTAGGCGAGCAATTCGAGAAAGGTTTTATTAGGCGAAGCGTTTCAGAGTAGAGAGGTCCAGTCGTCTTTGCAGCAAAGGAAGATGGCTCACTTCGTCTATGTGTGGATTACAGGGAGCTGAATAAGCTCACTAAGAAGACTAGGCACCCTCTACCAAGAATTGACGAGCTGTTTTGTAACACCCCACCTCCGCCAGGGCCACTCTTGCAAGGACACTGGCTTTGGAGGGGCGTTGGACAAGGTAAACATGCATGAGATATCACCAGACAGAACATATAAGTAAAACAGAGTAAATAAAGCAGTGGATAAAACTATTATTTCAAAACCATAGTCGACTTACATCAAAAGTACCAAGTTATTATTTTCCAATTACTACAAGTCTAGAAACATAAACTGAAAACTGGAAATAACATAAAGTAAACTATCCCCAAAGTAGATGTGGTAAGCCATAGCGAGCTCAAGTCCAAACCGTACATGAGCTATCTAGTAAGCAAGCTAATGATCCAAGCTAGGTGCTAGTATTCCCACCCCGAGAACCTGGGGGTGGGGGGTGGGGGGGGGGGAACGGAAGAAAAGAGGCGAAAGAAAACGGGTCAGTCAAAAAGACTGGTAAGTCCTACCTACTATTAGTATAAAAACTAATAAAGTTAACTGGACATGTAAAACAGAGATGAAACATAGGATGATAACTGGCATGGTGAAAAGTTCACAAGATAGATCAAGTGTGGCATCGCATATACAAGGTTACGTTGCACCAAGTGTACTAATATTTTAATCCATGTCAAGTATAAACAAGAAATGATCCCTTAGCCCAATGTTGTCCCAAACTCATGAGATGACCTAAATCAAGGTCCAACTACTCAGTCTAGTCGATCGGCTCCCTATAAGCCTAACTCGTCGTGTATCGGTGTCATACGGCCTAATCATGGAATGTAGTTAACTGTGCAAGGTCCACCCTAGGGTGTATCCAGCCCTAAGGTGTAAACCCCAGACACAATTCAAGCACGCAAATTCTAAACCTACCGGTGCCCATATTCAACTCCAGACTTAATGTGCACGACCATGGTCCGCCTGAACTTAACTGGTGCACTATTCAGCCGTCTCTTTTGGTCTCTTACAATTAGTCAGTAATCGTGCCCCACCCTAGCCTAGTCCAGGGTATCCAGATACTCCCAAGTAGGTTACTGCTGAAAAGGACCGCGTAACTAGGATTTTCAAAAAGGTTAAGTGTGGTTAACCCTATCCTAACCATGTATTGAGTTGGTCAAGTGTATCCAAGCAGTTCATGACTTAACCCTATCAATACATCGTGTTCAACTGGTTAAGTATATTCAAGTAGTCCATGACTTAACCCTACCAATCCATCGTGTTTAATTGGTTAAGTATTCAAGTAGTCCATGACTTAACCCTACCAATCCATCGTGTTTAATTGGTTAAGTATTCAAGTAGTCCATGACTTAACCCTACCAATCCATCGTGTTTAATTGGTTAAGTATTCAAGCAGTCCATGACTTAACCCTACCTTGTGGCATTAATTAACTTAATGCACACCAACCTCTCACATTAGACTTTGTTGTGGTTACTAGTTAAGCCGGGCGGGTCCGGGTAGCTTTACACCACAACCTAGTCTAACCTCGGGTTTTAAGTGCGATGTGACCAACTACTCACATTGGGTCCTATTGCTTGTAGCCACTAGTTAAGCCGGTCGGTTCCGGGTAGATTTACGCTACAAACTCAACCAAACCTCGAGTTGGCCACTTTCATGTTTTCTACATGTCATGTCCACGTTCATGTTTTCAAGCATCATCACATGTCATATTTTCCAAGTCATGTTTCATGTCATTTAAGTTTACCCATAACGTAACCCCATCGCATGTAAGTTCGCATCAACACAAATAGACCAAAAAGGGGGAACATAAGAATATGACAAGGTGGGCATAAGATGGCAAAGTCTATCACAAGTTAAACATGGTGATTTTTGAGGCCAAAGGGGGTTCAACATACTAGCATGTGGCCTCAACATGTATGATATCATAAAAGGTGACTTGGCCTCAAACATATCAAATAGCATAAGGGTGATTTGGCCACAAGCATGCATAATAGCATAAGGGTGATTTGGCCTCAAGCATGCATAATAGCATAAGGGTGCTTTGGCCACAAGCATGCATAATAGCAAATATGGTGGTAGCATGGTAATAGTTGACATAGGGTGACAATCCTAACTTGTGCATAGCAAATAAGTTCAATATCATCATATGCATGTTAAGGAACATGAGGGGTTAAGGTTTGTTAACATGCATAAGCCATAATCCATTTCATAGCATTTTTTTTCCCAAGGTCAACATGAACGGTACTAGGTTCATGATAGGTCCACAACCATAAATCAAGAGAGGCATGAATAGATCTATGCATACAATGATAGGTTTAAGGCAAATATTACACTTAGGTCCAATTCAAATCTACATATGTGTGGCATTAAACTTAGCAAATAGGTGATACATGGTCATAGATGGCATAGGATGATAACTAGTGATTCACATTTAACATCATATGCAAGATAACATAAGGTTTATTAGAGTTTATATGTTGTTTTATGCAACATTTCAAATCAAAGCTCATAGCTTTCTATGCACAAAGTCAAGGTGATAGCTTTACAAACATGCATAGGGTAAATCTATGCATAACATGATAGAATCAAAGCACAAATCATACTTAGGCCCAAACTCAAACTTGCAACATGTCATATTTAACTTCATAGTTAGAATCTAAGAGTAGAATAGGGCTTACAATGTTATGAAGACTTATAAAATAAAATAAGATTGAGACGAAGCCACTAGCAACTCTAAAAACCCCCAAATGAATACAAGCTCCAAGTTGTCTTAAGAAACAAGAATAAGATCCTTGCTTTGATGAAGAAAGATTGAACTTTGGCCTTGAATCAAACTTAGAAACTCTCAAACAAGCTTAGAAACTCTCATATGAATGAAGTTGGAGACTATGACAAGAGGGTGGAGGCCATGGTGAGGGAGCATTTTGGCTTAACTTCGTTGTAGGATTTATTTATGAGTGTTTAGGCTAGGTGTTAGGGTCTTTTTATAGAAGTTAGGATTAGTTTTAGCCATAGTATTAACCCTAAATCAGATCTGAGCCATCAAACCACGTCACTAGCGAACAAAACATGTCTTGAGGAACAAGTCAGGGGCACACAGGCCAAACTGGCCGACCCCCCAAGTCGACAGGGGTGTCGACTGGGCTGTCGACACCACCTGGGTTGTGTCGACTCCCAAGTCGACTCCCCAGTCGACTTGGGGGTGGCAGGAATTTTTCCCGCCTATCCTGCTTGGCTGAATTTAAATTCTGAATTCAAATTTGAACTGTCTTTGAACTTGAAATTTTCTGAAAACTTTGACGGGCCATAACTTGGTCATACGGACTCCGATTTTCGAAAACTCGGACTACATTTCGCGTATTTTTCTGAGACGAACGCAATGGCATAGCCCGTTTCCCTTGATTCAGATTTTATCATTTAATTCTGCTTTGATTTATGTTATAACTTGTTATTCAAAATACGGGTTGTTATATTCTCCCCACCTTAAAGGATTTCGTCCCCGAAATCTTCAAGTTAGGAAGAACATATCCTACCATCCATCATCCATCTACTCAAAACATCATCCACGTGCAGTCATTGTCCTTAAAAGATTCTAAATGCTATATGATCATATGCGAAAGGTGTGTGTATATGTACTTATCTAATGTGAAAATCAGGCGGTTACTGATTCAGTAAACCTCCTTAATGCATATGTATGTTAGTGTAATGAGTCCATATGTATGAAAATTCCTAGCATGATTCATAATATCTACATGAGTGCACATAACATTCATCCATATGCAACATCCACGTGATAGCATAACAATTTTCAGCCATGAGCAAGTATAAGCACTCATGCATGTGCAATATGAAAGTGTGTGAGCCGATCTTAGTGCCTAATGTGTATCATGCATCCACGAGTATCCACTTGCAAACACTTGCAACCACTGGCAAACATCAAGCATAACATGATTCAAATACATGTTTCATCCAAAGGGTTTCTACCTAAGGTTCTTAAGACAAGGTTAACGAGATAACAAGATAAACATGGATAGCAAAGGAAAGATATGCTAACTAGGAAAAGAGATTGAGAATGTACCCTCAAAAAGGAATGGATAAAGCCCACGCATCTTCTCCTCGGTTTCCCAAGTTGCATCTTCATCGGCTTCACTCCACTGAACCTTTACTAACTTGACTTGTAACACCCCACCTCCGCCCGGGTGACTCTTGCAAGCACTCTGACTTTGGAGGGGCGGTTGAATCAGGCAAACATGCATAATGATATATCAAGGCAGAACAAGAACATATGTATATGCGTAAACAGAGTAAATAACATAGATAAAACAGCGGAAGATTTTAAACCATTTCAAAACAAGTCTGTTACATCATAATGTCAACTTCCCAAATAAACAAGTCTAGATAAACAGCATCAACTGAAAACTGAAATACATAAATACTAATCCCCAAAAGAAGTGATAGCCACAGCTAGCTTCATGTCCAAACTGTACATGAGCAAAATCCCACAAGCAAGCAGTCATAAATCCAGCTAAGCTCCAATATTCCCTCCCTGAGAACCTGGGGGGGGGGGGGGGACGGAAGAAAAGAGGCGAAAGAAAACAGGTCAGTCAAAAAGACTGAGTAAGCCCTACTACAATCAATGTAAACTGATAAAGTTAACTGGCATGAGAAGTAGGTATGATCATAAGGATAACAACATACTAGCATGATGATTAACTAACAAGGTAGATAAAGTGTCATCGCATAATCAGGATTAAGGTTATGCACCACAGGTGTACTAGCAAACTAACATGACTTGAATAAACAAGTATTGATCCCTTGGCCCAAGCTTTGGCCCAATAACATGAAATGACCCTAGTACAAGGTCCAACCAACGGTCTAGTCGATCGGCTCCCTAAGCCTAACTCGTCACGTGTTGGTGTCAATACGGCCCAAACATAATTGTAGTCAGACTGTGCAGGGTCTCCCGTCGGGTGTATCAAGCCCTAGGGTGGCAACCCCTGGACACCATAAACATGAGTGCACAGTCTCGATCTACTGGTACCCGTGCATGCTTTCCCCGGCTTCGGACTATGTGCACGACCATGGTCCGCCCGGAACTACACCGGCGTACCCTCTGCCGTCGCTTTTGGTCGCTTACCTCCAGCCCAGTAATCGTGCCCCCACCCTAGCCTAGTCCCTAGGGTCAAGATGATACTAACTTGGAATTACTGCTGGAGTGGGCCCCCCATTGCTAGGATTTTTCTAGTGGGTTAAATACAGTTTAACCCTCTTGCTAATCATGGATTAACTTGGTTAAGTGTAACGATGAGTTCACGACTTAACCCCGATTAATCTACCGAGCCCAAATTGGTTAAGTACTAAGTGGACCATGACTTAACCCTAATCACGAGGCATTAATTAATTTTAATGCGCCTTAACCTCTCACATTAGACCTTGTTGTGGTTACTAGTTAAGCCGGGCGGGTCCGGGTAGCTTTACACCACAACTTGGTCTAACCTCGGGTCCAAGGTACAACATGACCAACTTCTCACATTGGGTCCTATTGTTTGTAGCAACTAGTTAAGCCGGTCGGTTCCGGGTAGGTTTACGCTACAAACTCAACCCAACCTCGAGTTGGCCACACTTATCTTTTCTAAGTGTCATGTCCATTATGTTTCCAAAACATGTTACAAATTTTCAAGCAATTGGGTAGACCTAACTTAATAGGTAAATTCCCAATGGGTAGACCTAACTTAATAGGTAAATTCCCAAGCTTATGTTTTTATGTCTTTTACTTTTACCCAACCCCAAACGCAATCCCATCGCTTACATATCGCAATAGCGCATAAAGGATAGAAAGAGGGAACTTGGCATAATCATGACATAAAAATGTTGAAGCCACAAGTTTAACATGGTGGCATATGAAATGTACATATGTTCATATATTTGCATATTACATCTTTTGGCCTCAAAAGCATGCATAAAACCAAACTTAGTATATTGGTGATACATGGTGATAAATGACATGTAGAAATGGCCATAAGTTCGCATTTAGCCTCACATGCAAGTTATCATAAGAGATAAGATAACTTACATGTTGCCAAAATGCAACCTTTGGCATAAAGCTTGAAGCTTTATGTTCATAAACCCAAGATAAGCTTGCATAACATGATAGCATGAACAAAATGTTCAACCCAAACTTACATAGCATAACTTGCATATCATATGACAACTTGCATATCAAACTTGCATAACATAACATGATGAACTTGCATATTACATTATAGAAAACTTGCATAACATGATAAACTAGCATATTACATCATAGAAAACTTGCATAACATGATAAACTTGCATATTACATCATAGAAAACTTGCATAACATGATAAACTTGCATTTCATAACATAGTAAACTCGCATATAAACTTGCATATCATACATTTAACTTTAGATTTTAAGTATGAAAGTAGAATAGGGCTTACAATGATTAAGAAGTCACAAAAATATGACAAAGCCCTTATTAAACCCAAAAATGCAAGCCAAAATGATCAAAACCCTTCCTTTGTGATGCAAATATAGAAATTTGACTTGAATGCAAGCTAATGATGCTCATACAAGTTTGAAAACACTTGTATGCATGGAAAATCACTTAGAAATTGGTTTAGGAATTTTATGAAGAGAGTGGAGGCCATGAGAGGATTGATTTTGCCATAGTTTAGTTGTAGGATAGATTAATGATGATTTAGGGTAGGTTAGGGTCTTATTTATAGATTAGGCAAGTGTTTTAGGCAATAGGATTAAACCCTAGTTCCCATCTCAGCCCTCAAAACCGAATATGGCCCCCAAGCTCAACACATTCTCAAAATGGTGCACCAGGCTAAACAGCCCGTCCGAGCCAAGTCGACAGCCCAGTCGACAGGGCTGTCGACTTGGTCTAACCAAGTCGACTCCCAAGTCGACAGGGCTGTCGACTTGGGGTGTTCTGGCGGGAATTTTCGCGCCTGGCCCAATAACCCCAATTTCCAAATTCAGATTTGAATTTGAAATTTGTTTTTACTTTGAAATTTTCAGAAAACTTCGTTGGGCCTTAATCGGGTCATACGGACTCCGATTTTCGAAAACTCGGACTCTATTTCGCGTATTTTTCCGAGACGAACGCAATGGCATAGCCCGTTTCCCTTGATTCAGATTTTTAAATTAAATTCTGCCTCGATTTATGTTATAACAGGTTATTGAAAATACGGGTTGTTACATTCTCCCCTCCTTAAAGGATTTCGTCCCCGAAATCTTCAAGTTAGGAAGAACGTATCCTACCATCCAATCATCCATCTACTCAAAATATCATCCACGAGCAATCATTGTCCTTACAAGATTCTAAATGTTGTATGAACATATGCAAAGGTGTGTGTATATGTACCTATTTAATGCAAATATCATCAATGCAGATTATGTTAGTGAAATGAATCCATATATATATATGCAATTCCTAACATAATGTATAACATCTATATGTGTGCACATAACATACATCCATATGCAACATCCATGTGATAACACAAAAATTTTCATCCATGAGTAAGCATAAACACTCATGCATATGCAATATGAGGAGTGTGTGAGCCGATCTAGTGCCTAACGTGTATAATGCATCCACGAGTAACCACTTGCAAACACTTGCAACCACTTGCAACCATCAAGCATAACATGTTTCAAACACATGTTTCATCCAAAGGGTTTCTACCTAAGGTTCTCATGACAAGATTAACACGATAAACTAGATAAACATGGATAGCAAAGAGAAAGATATGCTAACAAAGAAAAGAGATTGAGAGTGTACCCTCAAAAAGGAATGGATAAAGCCCACGCATCTTCTCCTCGGTTTCCCAAGTTGCGTCTTCTTCGGCTTCACCCCACTGAACCTTCACCAACTTGACCTCTCGATTCCTTAGATTCTTGGTCTCCGTCCCCAAGATACGAATAGGAGCTCTCCTCAAGGTAGCCTATTTCTCCACTTCCACATCTTTCAGAACACTCGGCTCAACAACCTCTACTGATTCATGTAAACACTTCCGGAGATGCGAGACATGAAAAACATCGTGTACTCCGGCAAGCTTCTCGGGCAACTTCACTCTATAAGCCATCTGCCCGATCCTCTCTATAATAGGGAATGGTCCAACAAACCTCGGTGCCAACTTCCCAACGGCTCCAAATCGGACCACATTCGGCAAAGGAGAAACCTTTACGAAAACCATATCCCCAACATCAAACTCCAAATCAGTTCTTCGCTTATCAGCATAGGATTTCTGTCGGTCTTGGGCCGCTTTCATCCGTCTCCGAATCAACTCGATCTTCTCGGACGTATCTCTGATCATATCAGGCCCAAGTATAAGCTTATCTGTAGTCTCCCACCAACATGTAGGCGACTTGCACGGCCTCCCATATAAAGCTTCGAATGGTGCCATCCCTATGCTTGCCTGATAACTGTTATTATATGCAAACTCAACAAGAGGAAGATGGTCTTCCCAAGTACCACCAAAATCCAGAATACAAAGCCTCAACAGATCCTCGAGTACCCTATTCACCCTTTCGGTTTGACCGTCCGTCTGTGGGTGATAAGCAGTACTTAGATTCAACCTCGTGCCCATGGCTTCTTGCAATCTATTCCAGAATTGACTTGTAAAGATTGGATCACAGTCACTGACTATACTAGAAGGGACTCCATGTAGTCTCACAATCTCACGAAGATATACAGACGCTAGCCAAGATGCGGTCCTCTTGCTCTTTACCGGAATGAAATGAGCACTCTTCGTAAGTCTGTCCACAATAACCCAGATGCTCGTATTCCCTTTCCTTGACCTTGGTAGCCCATCGATAAAATCCATGGAGATACTCTCCCACTTCCATAGTGGAACGTCTAGAGGATACAATAGCCCATCGGGCTTCTTTGACTCGGCCTTAACTTGCTGGCAAATGATACATCTAGAGACAAACTCTGCCACATCATTCTTCATCCCAGGCCAAAAGAAAATGCGCTTCATATCTTTATACATCTTATCTCCGCCCGGATGTATAGTCAACTTAGAGCGATGCGCTTCCTCCAGAACTTTTCTTACTAAATCTTCTACCATTGGAACACATAATCTTCCGTCTCTCCTCAACCAACCCTTGTCATCAATAGAATATCGAGCGAGATGACTAGACGTCTCTCCTCGAATCAGCTTATCCATAATCTCGACTATCTGAGGGTCTTCTCTCTGCGAAGCCCCAACTTGATCAAGAAGGGTAGGTCTGAGTTACTGAGATGCTAAAGAACCGGTTATCGACTCAACCGTCAAAGAGAAATCAAAGGTCGCCACATACTCTAAATTCTTCATCTCAACGAATAGAGGACTTAGGGTCAACCTTCTTCTACTCAATGCATCTGCTACCACATTCCCCTTGCCAGGGGTATAAGGTATCTCAAAATCATAGGACGCCAAGAATTCCATCCATCTTTGTTGCCTCAGATTCAGATCCTTCTGAGAAAAGAGATACTTCAATGACTTGTGATCGGTATTAAGCTCAAATCTTTCTCCCAGAAGATAATGGCGCCAAGCCTTGAGTGCATATACTATTGCTGCCAACTCTAAGTCATGAGTGGGATAATTCTTCTCATGCACCTTGAGTTGTCTACCGCCAAAGCATATCACTCTTCCTTCTTGCATAAGAACAGCTCCTAACCCTGTGCCACATGCATCGGTGTATACTGTAAATAACTTCCCTCCATCGGGCAAAGCTAGAACAGGTGCTGATGTGAGAGCTCTCTTGAGCTTCTGAAAAGCAAGCTCGCATTCTATGCTCCAAGCAAAAACCAAATTCTTCTTCGTCAATTTAGTGAGAGGAGCGGATATCATTGCGAAGTCCTTGATGAACTTCCGGTAAAAACCCGCAAGACCTAGAAAACTTCTCACTTTCGGTTGCATTCCTTGGAGTCTTCCAATCCTGAACTGCAACTACCTTAGCAGGATCCACCGCTAAGCCTTGCTTAGATACTATATGCCCAAGGAATCTAACTTCCCTTCTCCAAAAGTGACACTTGGAGAACATGGCCTTTAACTGATGCGCTCTAAGCGTATCCATCACCTCCATGAGATGCCTTGCGTGCTCTTCCTCATCCTTAGAGAAGATCAGAATATCATCTACGAAAACCACGACAAACTTGTTCAAGAACTCCCTGAACACCCTACTCATCAAGTCCACGAAATATGCGGGTGCATTAGTCAAGCCGAACGGCATGACAAGCCATTCGAAGAATCCATCTGGAGTTCTGAACGCAGTCTTGTCTATACTATCTTCAGCTACTCTGAGCTGATGGAACCCCGTAGCAAGATCAAGCTGAGAGAAAACAGAAGCGTCGACAAGTTGGTCAAAGAGATCATCTATCCTCGGTAACGGGTGTCTGTTCTTATTAGTCAGCTTATTCAACTCTCGATAGTCAACACAAAGTCGGAGAGAACCATCTGCCTTGGTAGCAAATACCGCAGGCGCTCCCCATTCAGATATACTTCGTCTAATGAAGTTCTTCTCAAGCAACTCTTTCACTTGCTTACTTAGCTCCCGCCTTTCACGCGGAGCCATATGCCGAACGGGCAAAGAAACAGGCTTTGCATTATCCACCAGATAAATGCGGGAATCAATCTCTCGCTTAGGGGGCAACCCCCTAACTTCATCGAAAACACCCGGATACTCTCGAACCACTCTCACAGACTGAAGAGTTTCCATTGACGAGTCGAGTGATTCCAGATAGCACAACATGACGGGACCTCTCGGATCACAAGAAATCTCTAGGGTGTTTCCGAGGCGAGTCACGAGCCTCACAACCCTATGCTCAAAATCAAGAATGGCTCCATATCTGGACAGCCAATCCATGCCCAATATCAATCCGTACCCCCTGAAACCAAGAACATAAGCACTGCACAAGAACTCTACACTCAGTATAGAGATCCTCAAATCCCCACATATCATAGACAGATGGGCGGAACCCCCAATAGGATTTGAGACACAAACGGGATCATCTACCAAGCTAGTACTAAGGTGCAAACTATCAACAAGATCAGATGAGATAAAGCTATGCGATGCACCAGAATCAAACAAGATACGAACTGGAAAATCAGAAATATATACAAGGCTCTCAACAGAAATACTACCTCGATCGGGAACTGGAGCGACATTGAGAGCATGAACTTGCCCTCCTGAAGGTCCAGCACGCTGAGTCTGACCCTGGCCTTGCCCTTGCTTCCTCGGGCAATCCTTACTAAAATGTACAGTCTCACCGCAGAAAAAGCATTCACCATTCTTCCTTTTCCTCTTCTTACAATCCTTAATAAGATGCCCAACTGAACTGCAATAATGGCACTTCCCCTTGTTGCCTTGACTCTTGTTCTTGTTATGATTGCCTTGACTGCTCTGATCACTTGAATTACCCTGATTTCCTTTCCCCTGGGAATCAGTCTTCTTGGCTTGAGTATCATTCACCTTGGTTTCTTTCTTGACATCTCCCTGAAGTAGCGCCATATCAACCAAACTCTCAAATGTGGCCCCATGGGGAATATGCGACATAGCCAATCCCTGCAACGGCTCATTCAATCCTCTAGCAAAACGAAGAGCCTTCTTCTGAGGAGTATTCACTATATCCAAGCCAAAACTAGCTAACTGATTGAACTTGTTCACATATTCTTTGACAGACATATCTCCTTGTCTCAAAGTTATGAACCTCTCCATTTGCAGATTTTCCTCAGCAGAAGATAGAAACTTAAGCATGAACCTTGCCCTGAAATCGGCCCAAGTCTCAACAGGCCTAGTACCATTGGTGACTTCCCACCAATAAGCGGCTTCATCCTTCATAAGCCAAACCGCCAACTAGAGCTTCCTCTGATCGTCTATCCCAAAGATAGCAAATAAATCATCGGTCTCTTTCAACCAATTTCTGGCCTCTACAAAAGTCTCAGTGCCTTGAAAGTTCTTGCCACCCATTACTTTGAAATCTTTGCAAGTCTTTGCGAAGTCAGCTTGAGGATGCTGAGGGGGAGGAGGAAGAGGAACCTCAGCGACAGGAGGAGGAGGAACATTAGCGACAGGAGGAGGAATATTAACTACTGGAGGAGGAGGAGGAGGGACATCTGTGGGGCCGACTTCGGTCGCCCTAGCCTCCAAAAGTCTCCTATACCAAACAGGTACGTGCACTCCCTCCGGAATAGCAAAGTTATCGGCCATGCTGAAAACGAAGAAAAAGACAGATTCAGAATGGCGAAAAAAACGAAGGAATTTTGCTAATGGCTTTTTGGGGAATAGCCTTTAAAATAAACTAGACTTTTCTTTGGAAAATACTTTATACTTAGTTTTGAAGATAGTTTTCCAAAAGTTTTAGAAACCTTTTTGTTCCTTCTCGTAAACCATTTGCTCTGATACCAAATGTAACACCCCACCTCCGCTCGGGTGACTCTTGCAAGCACTCTGACTTTGGAGGGGCGGTTGAATCAGGTAAACATGCATAATGATATATCAAGGCAGAACAAGAACATATGTATATGTGTAAACAGAGTAAATAACATAGATAAAACAGCGGAAGATTTTAAACCATTTCAAAACAAGTCTGTTACATCATAATGTCAACTTCCCAAATAAACAAGTCTAGATAAACATCATCAACTGAAAACTGAAATACATAAATACTAATCCCTAAAAGAAGTGATAGCCACAGCTAGCTTCATGTCCAAACCGTACATGAGCTAAATCCCACAAGCAAGCAGTCAGAAATCCAGCTAAGCTCCAATATTCCCTCCCTGAGAACCTGGGGGGGGGGGGAACGGAAGAAAAGAGGCGAAAGAAAACAGGTCAGTCAAAAAGACTGAGTAAGCCCTACTACAATCAATGTAAACTGATAAAGTTAACTGGCATGAGAAGCAGGTATGATCATAAGGATAACAACATACTAGCATGATGATTAACTAACAAGGTAGATAAAGTGTCATCGCATAATCAGGATTAAGGTTATGCACCACATGTGTACTAGCAAACTAACATGACTTGAATAAACAAGTATTGATCCCTTGGCCCAAGCTTTGGCCCAATAACATGAAATGACCCTAGTACATGGTCCAACCAACGGTCTAGTCGATCGGCTCCCTAAGCCTAACTCGTCACATGTTGGTGTCAATACGGCCCAAACATAATTGTAGTCAGACTGTGCAGGGTCTCCCATCGGGTGTATCAAGCCCTAGGGTGGCAACCCTTGGACACCATAAACATGAGTGCACAGTCTCGATCTACTGGTACCCGTGCATGCTTAGCCCTGCTTCGCACTATGTGCACGACCATGGTCCGCCCGGAACTACACCGGCGTACCCTCAGCCGTCGCTTTTGGTCGCTTACCTCCAGCCCAGTAATCGTACCCCCACACTAGCCTAGTCCCTAGGGTCAAGATGATACTAACTTGGGATTACTGCTGGAGTGGGCCCCCCATTGCTAGGATTTTTCTAGTGGGTTAAATATAGTTTAACCCTCTTGCTAATCATGGATTAACTTGGTTAAGTGTAACGATGAGTTTACGACTTAACCCCGATTAATCTACCGAGCCCAAATTGGTTAAGTACTAAGTGGACCATGACTTAACCCTAATCACGAGGCATTAATTAATTTTAATGCGCCTTAACCTCTCACATTAGACCTTGTTGTGGTTACTAGTTAAGTCGGGCGGGTCCGGGTAGCTTTACACCACAACTTGGTCTAACCTCGGGTCCAAGGTACAACATGACCAACTTCTCACATTGGGTCCTATTGTTTGTAGCAACTAGTTAAGCCGGTCGGTTCCGGGTAGGTTTACGCTACAAACTCAACCCAACCTCGAGTTGGCCACACTTATCTTTTCTAAGTGTCATGTCCATTATGTTTCCAAAACATGTTACAAATTTTCAAGCAATTGGGTAGACCTAACTTAATAGGTAAATTCCCAATGGGTAGACCTAACTTAATAGGTAAATTCCCAAGCTTATGTTTTTATGTCTTTTACTTTTACCCAACCCCAAACGCAATCCCATCGCTTACATATCGCAATAGCGCATAAAGGATAGAAAGAGGGAACTTGGCATAATCATGACATAAAAGTGTTGAAGCCACAAGTTTAACATGGTGGCATATGAAATGTACATATGTTCATATATTTGCATATTACATCTTTTGGCCTCAAAAGCATGCATAAAACCAAACTTAGTATATTGGTGATACATGGTGATAAATGACATGTAGAAATGGCCATAAGTTCGCATTTAGCCTCACATGCAAGTTATCATAAGAGATATGATAACTTACATGTTGCCAAAATGCAACCTTTGGCATAAAGCTTGAAGCTTTATGTTCATAAACCCAAGATAAGCTTGCATAACATGATAGCATGAACAAAATGTTCAAACCCAAACTTGCATAGCATAACTTGCATATCATATGACAACTTGCATATCAAACTTGCATAACATAACATGATGAACTTGCATATTACATCATAGAAAACTTGCATAACATGATAAACTTGCATATTACATCATAGAAAACTTGCATAACATGATAAACTTGCATATTACATCATAGAAAACTTGCATAACATGATAAACATGCATTTCATAACATAGTAAACTCGCATATAAACTTGCATATCATACATTTAACTTTAGAGTTTAAGTATGAAAGTAGAATAGGGCTTACAATGGTTAAGAAGTCACAAAAATATGACAAAGCCCTTATTAAACCCAAAAATGCAAGCCAAAATGATCAAAACCCTTCCTTTATGATGCAAATATAGAAATTTGACTTGAATGCAAGCTAATGATGCTCATACAAGTTTGAAAACACTTGTATGCATGGAAAATCACTTAGAAATTGGTTTAGGAATTTTATGAAGAGAGTGGAGGCCATGAGAGGATTGATTTTGCCATAGTTTAGTTGTAGGATAGATTAATGATGATTTAGGGTAGGTTAGGGTCTTATTTATAGATTAGGCAAGTGTTTTAGGCCATAGGATTAAACCCTAGTTCCCATCTCAGCCCTCAAAACCGAATCTGGCCCCCAAGCTCAACACATTCTCAAAATGGTGCACCAGGCTAAACAGCCCGTCCGAGCCAAGTCGACAGCCCAGTCGACAGGGCTGTCGACTTGGTCTAACCAAGTCGACTCCCAAGTCGACAGGGCTGTCGACTTGGGGTGTTCTGGCGGGAATTTTCCCGCCTGGCCCAATAACCCCAATTTCCAAATTCAGATTTGAATTTGAAATCTGTTTTTACTTTGAAATTTTCAGAAAACTTCGTTGGGCCTTAATCGGGTCATACGGACTCCGATTTTCGAAAACTCAGACTCTATTTCGCGTATTTTTCCGAGACGAACGCAATGGCATAGCCCGTTTCCCTTGATTCAGATTTTTAAATTAAATTCTGCCTCGATTTATGTTATAACAGGTTATTGAAAATACGGGTTGTTACATGACTTCTCGATTCCTCAGTTTCTTGATCTTCGTTCCCAAGATACGAATCGGAGCTCACCTCAAGGTCGCCTCTTTCTCTACCTCCATGTCTTCAAGAATACTTGGTTCAACCACTTCGGCGGATCTGTGCCAACACTTCCGGAGATGCGAGACATGAAGTACATTATGCACTCCGGCCAGCTTCTCGGGCAATTCCACTCTATAAGCCATTTGCCCAATGATAGGGAAGGGTCCAACGAACCTTGGTGCTATCTTTCCAACTGCTCCAAAACGAACCACGTTTCGCAAAGGAGAAACATTCACGAAAACCATATCTCCAGCTTTGAATTCCAAATCTGTCCTTCGCTTGTTAGCATAGGATTTTTGTCTATCTTGGGCCGTTTTCGTCCGCCTTTGAATCAACTCTACCTTCTCGGATGTGCCCATTATCATGTCAGGCCCAAGTATAAGCTCATCCGTTGTCTCCCACCAACATGTTGGTGACTTGCACGGCCTCCCATACAAAGCTTCGGATGGTGCCATTCCTATGCTTGCCTGATAGCTGTTATTATAGGCAAACTCTACGAGAGGAAGATGATCTTCCCAAGTGCCACTGAAGTCAAGGATGCATAGCCTCAACAGATCTTCTAGTACCCTATTCACCCTTTCGGTCTGGCCATCCGTCTGTGGGTGATAGGCCGTACTTAGATTCAATCGCGTACCCATCGCTTCTTGCAAACTATTCCAGAATTGGCTAGCGAGAATTGGGTCACGATCGCTAACTATGTTAGAAGGAACTCCATGCAATCGCACTATCTCTCGAAGATGAACAGATGCTAGTCATGATGCGGTCCCCTTGCTCTTCAATGGAACAAAGTGAGCACTCTACGTAAGTCTATCAACTATGACCCATATCCCATAAAGCCCAAATAGTTTGGTCAACTTAACGGACATCCTCACCCCAACTATATAGGCGAGTCATGCTCCCTATGGGGTTTTCAACAGAACTAAGATTGAAAATAGGAACGAGAGGATATACTTAAAAGATAGCATGCGAGTAAGCTCTACAGAATAATAGGGATCAAGGATATACTCTTAGAAAGAGATATAATGCGCGTATCTAGTCTTCAATCTTCCAAGCCGCATTTTCTTGAGCTTAATACTATCGTGCCTTGACCGTCTTTTAACTTCACAATTTCGTAGCTCTTAATTCTTATTTCCAAAATATGAGTTAGAACTCATTTCACCGTTGCCTCTCATTCCACTTCCACTTATTCTTTTCCTAAAATACTTCGCTTCCACATAACTACATGCTCATGGTTTCATGCAAGCTTTACAAAATTTGTTAGTGAATCCTGGACCTCGTTTACATACTATACGGTATCCCACGTAGAAGAACTATCTCTTGAAAACAAGTGCCAATCCACGTTGCCAAATGTACTTACTAGGGTGATTTCTCTAACCCATGCTTAAGTGAAATGGACTATCCGTCTTAGTGGCGAACACTACTCGATTGGATTACAAATTTACAATAAAGGTGCCAAGGGATTCTAGGTAACTAATCATGACGGAACCCTAAAGGTCACACGAGATTTCGAGGGCATTACCGAGGCGAGTCATGAGCCTCGCAACCCTATGTTCAAAATCAAGAATGGCTCCATAAGTGGACAACCAATCCATGCCCAAAATCAACCTGTATCCCATAAACCCGAGAACATAAGCATTACACATGAATTCTACGCTCAAGATAGAGATTTTCAAATCTATACAAATCACAGATAGATGGGCGGAACCCCCAATTGGATTTGAAACACTAACGGGACCTCAACTAGACTAGTACTTAGGTGCAAACTTTCAACAAAGATCGGAAATAAAACTATGTGATGCGCCAGAATCAAATAAGGTACGAACAGGGAAATCAGAAATGTAAATATGACTTTCTATAGAAACACTACCTCGATCAAAAGCTGGAAGAGCGAGGAGAGCCTGCAACTGCCCTCCAGAGGGTCCTGCTCACTGAGTTTGCCTTTTCCCTTGTCCTCGCTTTTTCGGGTAATCCTTGCTATAGTGTCTAGACTCTCCACAATGAAAGCATTCTCCCAACTTCCTCTTCTTCTTCCTACAATCTTTGGCTATGTGTCCAACGATCCCACAGAAGTTGCACTTCCTTGTCTCCCTGGTCTTGTTGTCATTGCGGTTGTTGTTGTCCTTGCCTCCTTTCTCGGAATATACCTTCTTACCTTGAGACTCATTCAACTTGACTTCCTTCTTACCATTCTTATCTTCCTCTTGAAGCAGGGCCATATTTACCAAACTCTCGAAGGTCGCCCCATGAGTATGTGAGACATGGCCAAACCGTGCAATGGCTCGTTCAATCTTAGAGCAAAGCGTAGGGCCTTCTTCTGAGCTGTGTTAACCAAGTCTAGACCGAACCGAGCAAGTTGATTAAACGTATCCACGTATTCCCTAACTGTCATGTCCCCTTGCTTTAGAGATAGGAACCTCTCCATCTGAAGGTTCTCTTTTGTCGATGATGGAAACCTCAGTCCAAACCTTCTCCTAAAGTCATCCCAAGTCTGAATTGGCCTAGTAGTGGTGGTGACTTCCCACCAATATGCAGCTTCCCCTTTCAACAACCATACCGCTAACTGAACTTTCCTACGGTCTTCCATATCAAAGATAGCAAAGAGGTCTTCAGTTTCCTTTAACCAGTTTCTTGCCTCAACAAAAGTCTCTGTCCCAATAAAATTCTTGCCACCCATCGCCTTAAAGTCCTTGCAAATCTTCGCAAAATCCGTTTGCGGATGTTGAGGAGGAGTAGGAGGAACCTCAGCTACGGGAGGAGGAGGAATGTTCGTGGGGCCGAATTCATTCGCCCTTGCCTCCATGTACCTTCTAAATCAAATAGGTACTGGTACGCCCTCCCGAATGGCAAAATTATTGGCCATACTGAAACGAAGAAAAAGATAGATTGAGAACGAGGAAACAAAGGATAGTGCTAATGGCTTTTGGGGAATAGCCTTTTAAATAAACTATACTTTTTTTTTGGAAAATACTTAATTGGTTTTGAAAATAGTTTTTCAAAAGGTAAGTTTTAAAAACCTTTTGCTCAGATCTTGTAAACCTTATGCTCTGATACCCAATGTAACACCCCACCACCGCCAGGGCCACTCTTGCAAGGACACTGGCTTTGGAGGGGCGTTGGACAAGGTAAACATGCATGAGATATCACAAGACAGAACATATAAGTAAAAACAGAGTAAATAAAGTAGCGGATAAAACTACTATTTCAAAACCATAGTCGACTTACATCAAAAGTACCAAGTTATTATTTTCCAATTACTAAAAGTCTAGAAACATAAACTGAAAAATGGAAATAACATAAAGTAAACTCTCCCCAAAGTAGATGTGGTAAGCCATAGCGAGCTCAAGTCCAAACCATACATGAGCTATCCAGTAAGCAAGCTAAAGATCCAAGCTAGGTGCTAGTATTCCCACCCTGAGAACCTAGGGGGTGGGGGGGGGGGATGGAAGAAAAGAGGCGAAAGAAAACGGGTCAGTCAAAAAGACTGGTAAGTCCTACCTACTATTAGTATAAAAACTAATAAAGTTAACTGGACATGTAAAACAGAGATGAAACATAGGATGATAACTGGCATGGTGAAAAGTTAACAAGATAGATCAAGTGTGGCATCGCATATATAAGGCTACGTTGCACCAAGTGTACTAGTATTTTAATCCATGTCAAGTATAAACAAGAAATGATCCCTTAGCCCAATGTTGGCCCAAACTCATGAGATGACCTAAATCAAGGTCCATCTACTCGGTCTAGTCGATCGGCTCCCTATAAGCCTAACTCGTCGTGTATCGGTGTCATACGGCCTAATCATGGAATGTAGTTAACTGTGCAAGGTCCACCCTAGGGTGTATCCAGCCCTAAGGTGTAAACCCCAGAAACAATTCAAGCACGCACAGTCTAAACCTACCAATGCCCATGTTCAACTCCGGACTTAATGTGCACGACCATGGTCCGCCTGAACTTAACTGGTGCACTATTCAGCCGTCTCTTTTGGTCTCTTACAATCAGTCAGTAATCGTGCCCCACCCTAGCCTAGTCCAGGGTATCCAGATACTCCCAAGTAGGTCACTGCTGAAAAGGACCGCGTAACTAGGATTTTCAAACGAGTTAAGTGTGGTTAACCCTATCGTAACCATGTATTGAGTTGGTCAAGTGTATCCAAGCAGTTCATGACTTAACCCTATCAATACATCGTGTTCAACTGGTTAAGTATATTCAAGTAGTCCATGACTTAACCCTACCAATCCATCGTGTTTAATTGGTTAAGTATTCAAGTAGTCCATGACTTAACCCTACCAATCCACCGTGTTTAATTGGTTAAGTATTCAAGCAGTCCATGACTTAACCCTACCTTGTGGCATTAATTAACTTAATGCACCCCAACCTCTCACATTAGACTTTGTTCTGGTTACTAGTTAAACCGGGCGGGTACGGGTAGCTTTACACCACAACCTAGTCTAACCTCGGGATTTAAGTGCGATGTGACCAACTACTCACATTGGGTCCAATTGCTTGTAGCCACTAGTTAAGCTGGTCGGTTCCGGGTAGATTTATGCTACAAACTCAACCCAACCTCGAGTTGGCCACTTTCATGTTTTCTACATGTCATGTCCACGTTCATGTTTTCAAGCATCGTCACATGTCATATTTTCCAAGTCATGTTTCATGTCATTTAAGTTTACCCATAACGTAACCCCATCGCACGTAAGTTCGCATCAACACAAATAGACCAAAAAGGGGGAATATAAGAATATGACAAGGTGGGCATAAGATGGCAAAGTCTATCACAAGTTAAACATGGTGATTTTTGAGGCCAAAGGGGGTTCAACATACTAGCATGTGGCTTCAGCATGTATGATAGCATAAAAGGTGACTTGGCCTCAAACATATCAAATAGCATAAGGGTGATTTGGCCACAAGCATGCATAATAGCATAAGGGTGATTTGGCCTCAAGCATGCATAATAGCATAAGGGTGCTTTGGCCACAAGCATGCATAATAGCAAATATGGTGGTAGCATGGTAATAGTTGACATAGGGTGACAATCCTAACTTGTGCATAGCAAATAAGTTCAATATCATCATATGCATGTTAAGGAACATGAGGGGTTAAGGTTTGTTAACATGCATAAGCCATAATCCATTTCATAGCATTTTTTTTCCCAAGGTCAACATGAACGGTACTAGGTTCATGATAGGTCCACAACCATAAATCAAGAGAGGCATGAATAGATCTATGCATACAATGATAGGTTCAAGGCAAATATTGCACTTAGGTCCAATTCAAATCTACACATGTATGGCAATAAACTTAGCAAATAGGTGATACATGGTCATAGATGGCATAGGATGATAACTAGTGATTCGCATTTAACATCATATGCAAGATAACATAAGGTTTATGAGAGTTTCTATGTTGCTTTATGCAACATTTCAAATCAAAGCTCATAGCTTTCTATGGACAAAGTCAAGGTGATAGCTTTACAAACATGCATAGAGTAAATCTATGCATAACATGATAGAATCAAAGCACAAATCATACTTAGGCCCAAACTCAAACTTGCAACATGTCATATTTAACTTCATAGTTAGAATCTAAGAGTAGAATAGGGCTTACAATGCTATGAAGACTTATAAAATAAAATAAGATTGAGACGAAGCTACTAGAAACTCTAAAAACCCCCAAATGAATACAAGCTTCAAGTTGTCTTGAGAAACAAGAAGAAGATCCTTGCTTTGATGAAGAAAGATTGAACTCTGGCCTTGAATCAAACTTAGAAACTCTCAAACAAGCTTAGAAACTCTCATATGAATGAAGATGGAGACTATGACAAGAGGGTGGAGGCCATGGTGAGGGAGCATTTTGGCATAACTTCGTTGTAGGATTGATTTATGAGTGTTTAGGCTAGGTGTTAGGTTTTTTTTATAGAAGTTAGGATTGGTTTTAGCCATAGGATTAACCCTAAATCGGATCTGAGCCATCAAACCACGTCACTAGCCAACAAAACATGTCTTGAGGAACAAGTTAGGTGCACCCAAGCCAAACTGGCCGGCCACCCAAGTCGACTGGGGAGTCGACTTGGGAGTCGACACTCGCCTCCCAAGTAGACTCCCCAGTCGACTTGAGGGTGGCGGGAATTTTTCCCGCCTGTCCTGCTTGGCTGAATTTAAATTCTGAATTCAAATTTGAACTGTCTTTGAACTTGAAATTTTCTGAGAACTTTGACGGGCCATAACTTGGTCATACGGACTCCAATTTTCGAAAACTCGGACTCTAATTCGCGTATTTTTCCGAGACGAACGCAATGGCATAGCCCGTTTCCCTTGATTCAGATTTTATCATTTAATTCTGCTTTGATTTATGTGATAACTTGTTATTCAAAATACGGGTTGTTACATGTTTTATCAGCTAGTTGGCGTATCAGTTTTCTTGCAGATGGATTTGGCCATGGGGTTTCATCCACTGCCCGCATTTCACATATCAGAGGATCGTAAAATATTTTTAATTTATTCCCTGAGGGTTTGATCATTCTCATTTTTTAATATATTTCTTATGGAGATGTGAGACATGTCCATAATTTTTACCAAGTTTGTTTGTGACCATTTTGCCGCTATCAGTCTTGTACATGGCATAACTTTTGACTCAGGTTGAATCAGGTAGTGAGAACTATGCCATTGGAAAGGAAATGATGATGCCTTTCCGTAGAATGGTTACATTAATGATTTGGCTCAACGATTTGGTAGGAATCACTATTTTAAGGTTTAACAGTTGGTTGTTCAGGTTTGTCAAGCCGTAATGGGCTGATTTATAGAGGCCCATTTTTGGGATGGTGGGAAGCTATAAATAGGCGGTGGAAGGTATGGGAAATAGTTTACTTTCCCCATTTTCTCGTTTTGAAGAGCCAAGGGATCCTCTATTCCTCCATTTCTCCATCATTCCTCCATTAAATAACTTAGGAAATCAAAGATCTACACCATTTGAGGCTAGATCTACATCGTTGCAAGGGAGAGTTCATCGAATCAAGGAGTTTGGATCCAATTCCTTGCTGTCCGGAATCCTAATTCATTGTTTTTACTTTGGTTTGGAGAATTTGGTGACTGATATGCATCTCTCACATGGATTCAGTCTAGTATACGAATGTTTGATCATGTTTTTCATCAAATTCAAGCATTTTATCATAGATCCACACCTTGATAAGTTCATTTTCATATGAATCACCATAGGATCCAATTTAGCAAGTTTAAACAGGTAATTCCTATGCTATTTCATATGTTTATGCAAGTTGATCCATAAATTTGTTCATATGTTCATTTATCAAGGTTTGGGTGAAACTTATATAACTTGTGATGAAAATCGTTGATTTCATGATTGCTTGTGATTTCATATCATGTTTGTGGTCATATTTGATGAGTTGGGCGAGTTGGTTTGGTTAAATTTATCATTTGGAGAAGTTTTGGTCGAAATTAGAGTTGCACTAGAGTGGTACAGGTTTTGGGTCGGTCGTGACCTGGTCAACCATGAAGTACGGTGTAGTACGAGGGTAGTATAAGTGGAAGTACACACGGTTCGGTCGCACTTGAGTTTGGGTTGGGTCGGTCTCAACTGGGTCGGCTAGTCTTGGGTCGGTCGGTTATAACAGAGTCGGTTGGCCATAAGAGGAAGCAGAGTCCATGTTTTGGGGAGCAAGCCAATTGAATCGGTCGGTCTGAACTGGGTCGGTCGGGCGTGAGTTGTAGGGGTGGGTCAATCGATATGGAGTTTCGCGGGTTGGTCAGGTGGCTCTAAGATGTTGGGTCGGTCAAGACAAAGCTGATCGGGTTGGTCTGAAGTGGTCGGGTCTGTCAGGTAGGCATGGATCCGATCGGTCCGATATGGGGTCGGTCACGATATTGGGTTAGTCGGTCGTACTTCTAATGAAGGTTTGGGTCGTCGGCTCCAAGAGGATGGGTCAGTCACACAGGGTCATTTATGAAAAATTATATTTTTCGGTACGACCCAGATTTGAAAAAAAGAGCTTGGGAAAAAATTCGGGGCAACCCACCGAACCTTAACCACAGCATAGTGATGTAATTTGACTCGGTGATGGTGTGACTTCAAAGGAAATTCAAGTAAGAAGGTTCGAAGTGTTGAAAGGTGTTCGTTGGATAGTGCAAAACATCTAATGAGGTGACAACTCAATGGTCGTGGTTGGTGGATAATGGTAGCTCGAGAAGGTTGCTTGAGTTAAGATAAGTCGTCGGGTTGGATGACAAGAGATTTGAAGGCCGAGAGATTATCATTATCGTAAGTTCTTGCAGGCTCGAAGCATGGATACAATAGAGACATCTAAAAGACCGATTGTCGGTTGAGTACCCTTGGTATCATTGAAAGGCCTAGTTGTCAAGGTTGGACAAACAAATGTATCGTTGAAAGGCATATGGAGTTTATGCTAGAACTGAGGTTACCATTAGCCCTTGACATATGGCAAGGTTGGTTGTCATTGGATTAATGATGGTTTCGAAGCGGGATTGGCTGTGATAGCCATAGTCTGTCATGGTTGATTCGTTTCCTTTTTGAACCATCTCATGTACATTGTCCAACGTCGAAGGAGATGTTCCTTTGGTGCTTGTATGATATTGGTTTAGACCTCGGGACTTGTGCTTAAGGGATGTTGAGTTCGATTAGGACGGTTTACATAAGATATATAATTTTGATGTCATGAGTGTTTTTCCATGATTGAGTGGGTTTTCTGGTTTCCATGGATGTGTGGGTGAAATATTGTCGTAAAGGCTATCACTATCCGATGTAGGGAAGATAGGTTTGAGTTCCTCTCTGGTGTTGTAGGTAGATTAGTATGTTTATCTATTCCTTCTCATATACTTTATTGTTGATGTTTGTTAGTTATTTTATCACTCACTAAGATGGTTGTCTGACTCCAAGTTTTATGTTTCCCTCTTATTACCTTGGGCTATTCATCCAGTTGTGGATTGGCAAACTAGATGGCAGGTGATAGGTGATAGCTTAATGAGGACGATGTTGCAGTTTGGAGGCGAGCTGGAGTATTATGTTCTAGTTTTATTACTATCTAGTATTTCTGTTTCCACTATTTGAATTGCTCTATGAGTGTTGTTGTGAGGCTTTATGTATAGACTTTGATATTTCCTAGGATGTTTGGATAATCTTTCAGGATGTTGTGAAAGTTTGTTATATGATGCTTCGCTATTATTACCAGTTGTATATTTTCTATTATATCTTATCCTTGCATTGTGAGTTCTAAGACAAGCATCAGTTGTTTTCACCTACCTATGATGATCGTCCACACCTGCCAGGCACACCTTTCAGTGCATTATCCCTCTTGTTTAGTGCACAGGTTCTGGGCGGTCATCACATTTGGTATAAGAGCTCTGGTTATCGAATTTAGCCAAAGTTCAAATATGTAACCACATATGAGAGACATATTTGTAAATTTCAGTTGGGTGTA
Source organism: Allium sativum (assembly GCA_030737875.1). Classification (NCBI taxonomy): domain Eukaryota; kingdom Viridiplantae; phylum Streptophyta; class Magnoliopsida; order Asparagales; family Amaryllidaceae; genus Allium; species Allium sativum. The sequence goes on from CM060912.1 coordinate 161,607,904, forward strand.
TACTGTATGATACTATATATTATAGTAGCCTTTGTACTTCTTTCACAGTTTTCTTGCAAATGGATAATCATTCTAATTTGCAAATTTAGAATGAGTCGACGAACTATAAGACACACTGCTAGGGAAGGGGCTGTGCCTAGAGGGGGTAATGGAGGTGTACCAGACTATCCAACCATGTTTGAGGCCATGATGGAAGAATTCATGCGAAGGATGCTCGCTTCAGTGGCAGCCAGGGTAGATGTAGGTGTTCAGTTGCCCAGGGTTATGGATTTTTCAAAGCTGTGCAATGATTATACATCTCTAGGAGGAAAGCCATTTAAAGTAACTGAGCCAGCTGAAGAGGTTCAGAGCTGGATGGATTCTTGCATCGGTATCTTTAGAGAATTAGGGTTGGATGATGCAAGCAAGAGAAAGCTTGCTTCAAGGCAACTGTAAGGCAGGGAGATGGAATGGTGGAATTCAGTTACACTTGGGACTCCAGAGGAAAAGATTTCATGGGAGCAATTCCTAGCTAAATTTGAAGCAAAGTTTATCTCCACTGCCCAGAAGTCAGCTTTGTTCAAGAAGTTTGTAGAGCTGAAACAGAATGGTCATTTTGTGCTTGATTATGTTTCTGATTTTGAGGTGTTGTCCAGATATGCTCGTTCATACATTGATACACCAATTAGAAGAATGGGAAATTTGTTATGGGGCTGGATTCCTATATCGGAGACCGTTGGTGGATCACCTTGATGATTCATTCAAGAAGATTGTGGAGAAAGCCATTTTCCATGAGAGCTTATTTCATAAGGAAGAAAATGTTGTCACTACAACCTAGGAAGTTGAGAACCACAGCAGGGTGGTAATAATAAAAAGAGGAAGAAGCATCAATAGAAAGGGAAGGATGTCTAGAAGAAGCTTAAGAGTGAGGTGGTTTGCTTTAACTGCCAACTGATGGGTCATTACTTAAATGAGTGCAAAAATCCCAAAGCTGAGAAGAAGTGCTTCAAGTGTAGAAAGCCTGGGCATGAGAAGAAAGACTGTACAAAATTAGCTAAAGGAAAGCAGGTTGTGAAGGCATATGCTTTAGAGGCCGTGCCATCTTCTTCATGAGCTCCTACTGCAGATGAAAAGGGAAAAGGTGTCATTGTTCAAGGTACTCTTTCTATTCGAGGTTTTTCAGTTCGTGTGTTATTTGATACTGGAGCATCACATTCATTTGCAATAAGCTTTGTGTCATTTGGGTTTGGAACCCGAGATTTGTGATAGGTCATTGATCGTGACTAATCTAGTTGGGGTTTCAACCAGTTTGTGCATGTTGTGTTGTGGTCTAGTGTTGTCGAGTCATGGTTGCTCTTTTGTGTGTGATTGCTTTGTTCTTAACTTCGCTGGGTTTGGGATCATCTTGGGCATGGATTGGCTCAAGAGGTATGCGGCAAGGGTGAATTGCGAGAAGCTAGAGGTGAGGGTCAGGGATGTGGAAGGGGGAAATGTGTTGATTAAATGTAAGCCCGAAGATGCGGTCTTCATGAGCTATCTATATTTGCTTAGGATTACACAGGATGACTTGTCATCTGTGATGATCGCTAATGAGTATGAGGATGACTTTGACGAGGTCAAAGGGTTGCCGCCGCATTGTGAGACCGACTTTAGGATCAATTTGGTCGAGGGTGCTAGATCAATCATTATGCCTCTTAGGCGGATGGCGCCTAAGGAAAAATGAGAGTTAGAGGTGCAATTTTGTGACCTTTTGGAAAAAGGATTCATTTAGAGAAGTGTTTCAGAATGGGATGCACCGATCGTATTTGCAGCAAGGGCAGATGGCTCGTTGAGATTGTGTGTGGACTATTGTGAGCTGAACAATGTGACAAAAAAGAACAAGTATCCATTGCCGAGGATTGATGACTTGTTCGATCAACTTCATGAAGCCCAAGTTTTTTCTCAGATGGATTTGGAGACGGGATTTCACCAGTTGAGGGTGGCTAAGGATAGTGTGCCAAAGGCTTGATTTAGGACACCATCTGGTTTCTTTGAATGGTTGGTGATGCCATTCGGGTTGACTAACGCGCCAATGTATTTTGTGGATCTTATGAATAGAGTTTTCAGAGATCCGTTGAACAAATTCTTTCTTGTGTTCGTTGATGATATTTTGGTTTATTCTCGGAATGAGGAAGAGCACAAGATGCACTTGAGAGCTGTGTTGGAGATCTTACGAAAGCATCAGCTGAGAGCTAAGTTTTTGAGTTGTCACTTCTGGAAGAGCGAAGTGAGGTTCTTAGGCCATATTGTTTCTAGAACTGGAATAGCGGTTGACCCATCTTAGGTGGCAGAAATCCAGGACTGAGATCGACTTAAGAATGCGACGAATTTTCGGAGTTTCCTTGGGTTGGCTAGTTATTACTGATGATTTATCAAGGATTTCTCCAAGATAGCTGCACTGTTAACAGGATTGACGAAGAAGAACCAAGTGCTCACATGGGATGCAAAGTGTGAGCAAGCGTTTGAAATCCTGAAGAAAAGACTGACGAGTGCTCCTGTGTTTACCATTCCAAGTGGGAATGAAGAGACGGTTGTGTATACCAATGCATCTGGTACTGGACTTGGAGCAGCGCTAATGCAGAAGGATAAGGTTGTGGCTTACGCAAGTCGACAGCTAAATCTGCATGAGAGAAATTACCCAACTCATGATTTAAGTTGGCAGTGATTCTGTTTTCTCTGAAGATGTGGAGACATTACCTATTGGGAATCCGATTCGAGTTGTTTACGAATCATAAGTCGTTGAAGTATCTTTTCTCCAAAAAGGATTTGAATCGTTGGCAGCAACGTTGGTTAGAGTTTTTGTCATCGTATGATTTCGAAATAACCTATACTTATAATAATGGTAACGCAATTGCAGATGCAGTGAGTCGAAGACATGCAAGTTTGGGGGCGATGTTTTCGGAATGGAAGTGCCTCGAGTATTTGGCAAGGTTTGATTTCAGGCCAATGTGCGAGTTAGAACATCAAAAGTTAGCAAGCTTATCGATAAGACCTACTCTAATCGAAAGGATTGGCGAGAACCAAAAGAAAGATGCAAAACTTGTCGAGTTTATCCAGAAACTAGAACCAGAAGATAAAGAGTTCAAGGACGATCAAGAAGGTTGGCCTCAAAAGCAAGGACGACTGGTTGTTCCAGACATTAACGGATTGAGAAATGTGGTTCTGAGGGAATGTCATCACTCGAAGTTGACGATTCATCCCGGTGGTAATAAGATGTATCAGGACATGAAGCAAATCTACTACTGGGAGGGGATGAAGCGAGATATTGGAAAATTCATTTCCAAGTGTATGAATTGTCAGTTTGTGAAAGATAAACAGAAGAAGCTGAGTGGTTTGCTTTAACCATTGGAAGTTCCTACATGGAATTGGGAGCAGATGTCGATGGACTTTATGGATGGATTACCTAGAAGTTTGGCAGGAAAAGAAGGAATTTGGGTCATCGTGGATCGTTTGACCAAAAGTGCAAGGTTCATTCCTGTCAAATCGACTAGGGCGGCATCGAAGTTGGCTTAACTTTATGTAAAATGGATAGTTCGATTCCATGGTATTCCAAAGAGCGTAGTAAGTGACCGAGATCCATTATTTACGAGTGGATTTTGGAAGAGCTTGCAAGAATCTTTGGGAACCGAGTTGTGTTTAAGTACAGCTTATCATCCCTAAACCAATTGTCAAACCGAGAGGGTTAACCAAGTTTTGAAACATCTCCTAAGAGCTTATGTGTTGGATTTTGGGGGATCATGGGAAGACCATCTACATCTAGTCGAGTTTGCATATAATAATAGCTACCAGTCTAGCAATAGGATGGCACCATATAAGGCATTGTATGGTAGGCTGTGTAATTCCCCATCATGTTGGTTAAAAAATGGAGATAATTTGATACTTGGGCCAGAGATGATCAGAGAAACATCGGATTGTATCGAGATCGTTTGGCAACGAATGAGGGCAGCCCAGGATCATCAAAAGAGTTATGTCGATAAGCGTCGAAAGGATTGGGATTTCGACGTTGGTGATATGGTTTTTGTGAAAATTTCGCCATTAAAGCATGTGGTTAGGTTCGGAAACAAAGGAAATTTAGCTCCTTGGTTCATCGGACCGTTCTCGATTGTCGAGCGAACTGGAAAGATCGTGTATAGATTGGAGTTACCTGAGAAGATGTCGAGTGTGCATAATGTTTTCCATGTGTCGTTTCTACGGAGGTTTGTGCATGACTCAAATATGGTGGTATCTACAGAGTAGTACGAAGACCTAGAAGTAGAAACCACAGTTGCGAAACCTCGTTAGCCGCTTTGTGTTGTGGGAAATAACACGAAACAGCTTAAGTGGAAGACAGTTAAGCTAGTCAAGGTACAATGGAGTGAAGACGACGACGATTGTACATGGGGGATGGATGAGAGCATGAAGGCAACTCATCCTGAACTCTTCGTCAGTAGGAGTATTTGATATCGTATCATCATTGTATCTTGTTATTGTTTGATAGAATTCCACGTGCTAGGATAAGGTTATTCATGCATGGCTTGATGGTAGCTAGTTTGGAAGGTAGAATTGGCTTCTCATGGATGATAGGCATGCAGAATTGTTGCAGTTGCTTGTGTTTGCTTGGAATTTGGATGGTAAATTTCCTAAAGGGGTGGCAGGGAGAATGTAACAACCCGCATTTTACGTATCGAAGGATCGTAAAATATTTTTGTTTTATTCCTTGAGGGTTGGATCATTCTCATATTTTAATATGTTGCTTATAGGGATGTAAGACATGTCCATAATTTTTACTAATTTTGTTTGTGACCATTTCGCCCCTGTCAGTCTTATATATGGCATAACTTTTGACTCTAGTCGGAGCAGGTAGTGACACCTATGCTATTGGAAAGGAAATGATGATTGCTTTTCCGTAGAGTGGTTACGCTGAAGATTTGACTCAGCAGTTTGGGAGGAATCGATGTTTTAAGGTTTAACAGTTGGTTGTTCTGGTTTGTAAAGCCTTAATGGGCTGATTTTAGAGGCCCATTAGTTAGGTTGGTGGAAAGCTATAAATAGGCGATGGGAGGTATGGTAAATAGTTTACTTTCCCCATTTTATCATTTTGAAGATTTAAGGGATCCTCCATTTCTCCATCTTTCCACCATTAAAGAGCTTAGGAAATCGAAGATCTACACCATTTGAGGCTAGATCTACATCATTGCAAGGGAGAGTTCATCGAATCAAGGAGTTTGGATCCAATTCCTTGTTGTTCGGAAACTTAATTCATTGTTTTTGCTTCGGTGTGGAGAATTGGTGAGTGATAAGCATCTCTCACACTGATCAAGTATATGAATGTTTGATCATGTTTTTCATCGAATTCAAGCATTTTCTCATAGATCTACACCTTGCGAAGTCCATTTTCGTATGACTCACCATATGATATAATTTGGCAAGTTTAAACCGGTAATTCCTATGCTATTTCACATGTTTATGCAAGTTGATCCTTAAATTTGTTCATATGTTCATTTATCATGGTTTTTGTGAAACTAATATAACTTGTGATGAAAATCATCGTTCTCATGATTGCTAGTGATTTCATATCAGGTTTGTGGTCATATTTGACGAGTTGGTTTTATCAAATTTATCGTTTGGAGAAGTTTGGTCGAAATTGGAGTTGCATTGGAGTTGTAACACCTCGCATTTTCTATGAACATTAAAGCAACAAATTAAAGTATACTTAATTTTTAAAAGAAGAATTAAGGGAAACAGGTTATGCCATTGCGTTCGTCTCGAAATTCTTCTTGAATAGAGTCCAAATTTTCGTAAATCGGACTTCGTATGAAAAAGTTATGGCACTCCGAAGTTTCAGGAAATTGAATAAATTAAAATAGCTCGAATTCAAATTGGAAATTCAAATCACACACCCGGGATGGCAAGAAATTTCCCTCCCAGGACCCAGGTCGACCAGGGGGTCAACCTGGGGGTCGACCTGGGTCACATAGGTCGACTAGGGGGTCAACCTGGGGGTCGACCTCCCCTCTATTTCCAGATCCGAGGACATGTTCGTTTTTCTGCATTTGGATGCCCGTTCTGACCAGATTCATTGATCATGCTATATAAACACCCCTAAGCTACAGTTTTCTCAACACAACTTCATTACGCCTATATTCTACCCTAATTCATATCAAAATAAATCAAAGACGGGGTTATGTCGCTCAAGTTCTTGGTAGAATCAAGTTAGAATACAAGTAAAGATTCAAAGGCTGATTCAACGACTTCAACAACTATTTTCTAAGAATCAAATCTAAATTGGAGAATCGATAATCCACGTCAAGGGATCGCTTTTCAGTTTCAGAAAACAGATTCCAGATATACAAGAATCATTCTCTTTTTTTAAGTTCAAGTTACTTTCAGATGTGAATTCTTAATTGAAATTCTTGGCATGTAATAATCTGGATCTGAGCTATACTTGATTTTGAGATAATCCTTGTAGATTTATTAAATCTAATCTATTAGATTTATGCCGGCGATGTTATTTAAATCTAATCCATTAGATCTATGCCTGATGTAGGTAATCCTTTCATTTGAATATGTGCTTGTATATGCCTTTGGGAATCATTATTGACTATGGAATTGGTCTAATCATAACTATCCCTGTTGTATATCGGAACTGTAATCCTTTTTAAGTTCATGATATAATTCTTGTCAAACCTATACATCTATGATGGTTCATAATGATATTCGTATCATATATATATGCCTGGAAAGTATTCTATGCAAAACTTATCAATTTTGTATATCAAATTTATTGGACCCATAGTTCTTATCGTCATATGCCCATTCTTATGCGTCTTATGTTTCATATAGTTTCTCCGCTTATTTCATGAATCTTGCATTGAATCTCGAAATACGTACGTTATGAATGCGGGGGTAATTGGGTATAACATGAAACTGACATTTATTTGGCATAATTTGGAACATGTATTATGGGATGACTATTAAGATGCAATTTGGGGTAATTTGACATGAATTATGGAACATGTAATTTGATATATTGAACCTAGAATTGGCATGAATGATAAAGTCTGAAATTTGGCTTGAAAAACCTAGTTTTGGGCATAAACTATAAATTGGAATATTAGATTTAGCTTGGGCTTAACTATTGATTTAGGACACTAAACATAATGCATAGTGATTTTAGGCATGACTATTATTGCAAATTTAGGGAAGATTGGGTATATCCAATTTTAATTAATAACTTAAATTGGAATTTGTTGGGCATAACTTGGGAATTGGATCATGACTAGTTTTGGTGAATTTGGTAATTAGCATGTAAAATATGGATTTGGGTATATATGGTAAATGTGTAAATTAAAGATGAACATGCCTAACACGAGGTTAGATTGAGTTGTGGTGTAAAACTACCCGGAACCACCCGGCACATCCTGTAACCACAAAAACACCTATATAATGTGAGAGGTTAGTGCATCATGCCCAAGAAAAACCCAAGGTTAGATTGAGTTGTGGTGTAAAACTGCCCAGAACCGCTCGGAACATCCAGTAACCGCAACAACACATATCTGATATGAGAGGTTGGTGCATTAATAAATCAATTAATGCTAATATAATATAACATGAATGACTAGGGTTAAGTTCATAGGAACATTCAACTAATATAACATGAATGACTAGGTTTAAGTTAATAGGAAACACTTAACCAGTATAGCATGATGATTGGGTAGGGTTAAGTTATAAGAAACACTTAACCAATATAACTTGATTTGTGGTAAGTTTAAGTTAAAACAGGAGGGCAACACTTAACCAATATAACATGATTTATGGTAGGGTTAAGTTGACACAAGAAGGCAAAACTTAACCAAAGTAACATGACAAGTAAGTGGGTTAAGTAACTTGAATTAATTGATGACACTTTACCAAAACAACATGATGAACACGTGGGGTTAAGTTAACAAGAAACACTTGACCAATATAACTTGATGGACGAACGGGGTTAAGTTAATAGGAAACACTTAAGCAATCCAGCATGATAAGTGAGGAGGGTTAAGATATTAAGAAACACTTAACCAACATGACATGATGAATGGGTGGGTTAAGCTAACATGAATGGACAACTCTTAACCAATATGGCATAATGTGCAGGAGGGTTAAGTACATATCAAGTTGGGTGGGTAATATTAGAAAATATAGGCCCACAAACTTAACCATTAAATAAACATGCTTGAATCAGTAGGAGGGTTAAGTACATATCGGGTTGGTGGGTAATATTAGTAAATATAGGCCCAAAAAACTTAACCATAACATGCTTGAATCAGTAGGAGGGTTAAGTTAATATCGGGTTGGTGGGTAATATTAGTAAATATAGGACCACAAAACTTAACCATTAAATAAACATGCTTGAATCGGTGGGAGGGTTAAGTACATCTCGTGTAGGTAGGTAATATTTGTATATATGGGCCCACAAACTTAACTAGTAGGAAATCCTGGTAACGGCGACCCATTTCAGCAGTAACCCACATAGATGTATCATGGTACCCTAAACTAGGCAGAGTGGGGCACGATTACTCGGCTGATTATAAGAGGTCAAAACAGCGGCAGGGGTTACGTCAGTGTAGGTTCCAACGGTTTACAGGCGTGTACGTACTCCGGAGTGGGAAAAAGCAGGCACAGGATACCAGTAGTTATACACTGTGCATCTTGAATCATGTCGGGTTGCAATCATAAGGATTGGTACACTTTATGGTGGCACTAGCACAGGGTATCTACATGCAAGAGAAGGCTGATTGACACAAACACAAGAAAAATTAATACAAGTAGGGAGCCGATCGATAGGGTAGTAAGGGTACATCTAACACATTCATGGCAATTAGGCAGATTGAGGCGGAATCCTCGTAATAGATGTACACCTGAAGGCTACCACAATTGCGGCGATTGGGATCACGTTATCATATTATCATTTTATACAGATTACTAGTTGGGACACTAGACAGGTGGTGCAGAGATTTAGAAATCAAAATAACAGGTAGTAGCGAAGCAGAGAAAGAGTTGTAACACTCCGTGTATTCTATAACAGTGAAATTCACAAATTAAAGTATAATTAATTTCAAATTAAATAATTAAGGGAAACGGGATACGCCATTGCGTTCGTCTCTGAATTCTGCTTGAGATAGAGTCCGAGTTTGCGTAAAACGGACTCCTTATGAGGGAGATATGGCCTCCGGAAGTTTCAGAATTCAGTTTAAAATTTAAACAGACCAAAACAGCTCAGAAAACAAAATTCGAATTTCAAAAATCAGGCCAGATTGGCCAGGGCGGGATTTCTCCCGCCCAAGACACCCAGGTCGACTAGGTATTCGACCTGGGACACCCAGGTCGACTGGGTAGTCGACCTGGGGCACCCAGGTCGACTACATAGTCGACCTGGGGGTCGATTGGGTAGTCGACCTGGCCCCAGAGCCAGGTCGAACCCAGCCCCTCCTGGCTGGCCTGGTCTGTGCTTGGACGAATTTATGAGTCTTGCCTTGTCACTAGGGCTAGGCGTCAGCTCCTGATTGGTCTCTCCTTCAAACGAACGACTAATATTCATCCATGCTCCATCGACGGTCTTAATCAACTCACAAACTATATAAAAAGGACCTAAGACTCCACCTAATTCATACAAACAAAAATGAAGATGAGACCGTCATGCTGCTGAGGAAAGACTAGGAATAGCCGTCAAAATTGAGAGACGATTAGGAGGCAATACGAAATCTTAAAGAAACGTCAATTAAATCAAAACAACGCCTACAACAAGGGATAGCATCTCCAAATTCAGAATTCAGATTCCTGAATTGAAGATTCGTCATACGTTGTAAGTAGAGTGCTATTCTGATGTGAATAAATAATTGTGTCTTGATTTGTGTAAAATGAGAAATAGAATTGTACTTGATTTGTGGTGATAATAATTCATAGTTGTACGTTGCTATGATTCTAATCGATTTGGGATGTTGTGGTATAACGATTGGATATTTGCAAGTATGTGATTCATGTTGAAAGTTAACGACTATATGTTGTGGTAGTTTATTACAACACCTATTGGATAATTGCAAGTATATGATTCATGTTGAAAGTTAACGACTATATGTTGTGGTAGTTTATTTGAGATTCATGCAAGTATATGATTTACTATTATGCGAACATGATGTATAATTTTATGGTCATATTTAGTGTAATTGGATCCATTTGAGTATTATGATTCATATGAATTTATGTTGGAATTGGCATCATGGTTCAAGTATAAAAACCATACTTTTGTATTAGTGATAAAAGCAAGCATCTTTGTGAACTTGTATTAATGAACATGACTAAACTATGTTTGTTGTTATGCCTAATTGAATAATATGTTTTAGGCCTATGTTGTTGTCAAAATCATATGATAATATATGTGTCACATAATTAAGTTAGATTTACATTCCACTTGCAAGTTTACATGAATAGGATATAAACCATGATTCAAGTTTAGGTATGTTTATGCCATGATTCTATGAATAGATTGACAACCATGATTCATGCTAAGGTATGTTTATGCCATGATGCAAGTTCACAAGTGCCAAACTTATGTTAATTAGTTCGCTATGTTGCAAGTTCATGCGTTCACACTCCCCTTTTATGTTACTTAGAATATATAAACACCATGTTATAAGCCTCCCCTTTTTCATGTGGCTAAGTTGGGTTTAAATGTTAAACCCAACATATGTTATATTGTAGTGAACGTATAAAACGGGGGTAATGACGTTTGGGTTAAAATGTAAAACATATGTGTTGGCATGTTTGACGCATGCCAACGACCTCGAAAAACAATTAATTGGAGTAAATTAATTTTACCCAATAAAGATGGATTTGAATAATGGGTCGCAAATATTTACATATAAAAAGAAAAGAGATAGAATATGTAAATTTAGAAAATACGATGTGTTTAACCCGAGGTTGGATTGAGTTGTGATGTAAACCTGCCTGGAACCGCCCGGCTGTCCAGTAGTCACAACAATACCTATCCAATGTGGGTGGTTAAAAAAGAAGCTTAGCAAGGACCCGAGGTTAGACTGAGTTGTGGCGTAAGACTGCCCGGACCCAACCGGCAACAGGCAGCCACAACAATACCTGTCTAATGTGAGAGGTCGAGGCTTTAATAAGACAATTAAGGCTGATTCAGGATTGATAGGATTAAGTAAATTGAATTAATACTTAATCAAAATGGAACATGCTAAACTATACAGACTGATTGGGGGTTAGGTTTACAAAACACTTAACCAACTTAGCATGTTGGCTAGAAATAGAAAACCTAGTAGCGGGGGACCCTTTTCAGCAGTAACCCTACAAGGTGTATCAGGATACCCTGAACTAGGCAGGGTGGGGCACGATTACTAGGCTGACTGTAAGAGGTCAAATCGACGGCGGTGGTGCAGCTGTGTAGGTTCTAATGGGGTGCGGGCGTGCACACACTCCAGCGTAGAAAAATAAGGAACTGGGCGCCAGTAGAATACCTGTGCATTCTAGAATTGTGCCGGGCCGCCACCATGGGACTTGATACACCCCATGGTGGGACCAGCATAGGTAGCTACAACAACGGGGGCCGTAAGACACAAGTAACTATGCGAGTAGGAGCCGATCATTAGAAATGGATCACTCCACCCTGATTTTGGGGTGCCTGTTGGGAACTAGTTTATATGGGTACAGAGATTAATATAGGGTACGATAAGTATATTCGACTCTAGACAACTTAACTTAGTTTATGGTGCTTTCCCATTTCCAGTTTATACTTATCATACCCAGTTCTTTATTCATAGACTGAATAGTCCTAGACTTACTTAGGCTTTAGGTCTGACTCTACTTTTCTTTCATCTTCTTTTCTTTCATTTCTCCCCCCAGGTCTACAGGGAGGGAATACCCCAGCTTGACCTGTTTTCACACCCAGCTTGAAGAGAAAGAATGTATTACTTGGATCTTTTTCGTTTTGGACTATGGCTTTGGACAGCAATTATGGGACTTATGCAGTTTACTTATGTTTTTATGCATCTTTAAATAATGTAATCAAGATAGTTATGAAGATGTAATGTTTTTGGAAGTATTGTAAGACAATTATGGCATGGTTTGTATAACACGTATTTTAAATGAAATAAAAGTTGCTGTTGTTTTCCGCTGTTCAAAAATATGTGTACTTATATCTGTCTTGTATATCTGTGACTTATACTCATAAACCTCCACCAAAATTAGGGCATTCCCTTTGAGAGTGACCCTAACGGAGGTGGGGTGTTTCACTTGGTATCAGAGCATAGGTTTAGCAGATAAGATAAAAAGTTTTGAAAATTTATTTTCAAAAAAAAAAAAATTAAAGAAGCATTTTTAAAAATAAAATACTATTTTATTTTGAAAAGGCATAGTCCCCCCCCCCAAAGCCATATGTACTATCTTTTATCCTTCGTTTTGAATCTATCCTTTTTGTTTCAGCATGTCCGAAGAACTTATCTTGCCAGAGGGTATACCAATACCTGGTTGGTTTAGACGATTCTTAGAAGCAAGGGCAACTCAGCCAGGTCCTACCGTTCCTCCTCCCCCAGCTGTAGGAAATCATCCAGCTGCAGCAGCACCTCTTCCTCCACCTCCTCCGCGGGGAAATGCTTTTGCTAAGATATGTAAAGATTTTAAAGCTATGGGAGGAAAGGACTTTCATGGAACTGAGTCCTTCGTGGTAGCCAGGAATTGGCTGAAAGAAACCGAGGACTTATTCGTCATCTTTGAGGTAGAAGATAGGCAGAAGGTACAATTGGCAGTATGGCTACTTAAAGGCGAGGCTTCCTACTGGTGGGAAGTACTAATGCAGAAAGACCAGTGGAAACATGGGAGGACTTTAGTGCAAGGTTTGAGGATAAATTTCTCTCAGAAGCTGAAAGGAGTCTTCAGTTGGAAAAATTCTTATTTCTTAAGCAAGGGAATATGGCAGTCAAAGAGTATGTTAACCAGTTCGATCAGCTAGCTAGGTTCGGACTGGACCTAGTCAACATCCCACACAAGAAGGCTCTCCGCTTTGTCAAGGGGTTGAATGAGCCATTACACAGTTTGGCCATGACCCATATACCCATGGGAGCTACGTATGAAAGGTTGGTGCAGATGGCATTGCTGAACGAAGAGGATAAGGGCAAGAAGGAGACAAAGGCAGAAAGCTCTCAAGGGAAGAAAGAGGGTTTGCAGCCTAAGAAGACAGACTTTAAGAAGGGTGGGAAAGACAACAAAGAGAAGAGGAAGTGTAATTTCTGTGGCAAAGTGGGGCACTTAGTGAAAGATTACCGGAAAAAGAAGGCCAAGATGAATGGTGGGTGCTTTTCTTGCGGTGAGACAGGCCACCTGGCTAAGGATTGCCCAAAGAAGCGAGGGCAGGGGCAGAGGGCTGGATCCACCTCAGGGGCATAAGTTCATGCGCTAGAGGCGCCACCTCTGCAGCAGCGAGGTATAAATACTTCTGTAGAAAGTGTAGTTTATCTTTATGATCACCCAGTTCGCACTTTATTTGATTCTGGCGCATCACACTCCTTTATCTCGTCTGCTTTAGTAGAATCTCTGCATCTAGAAACTAGAATGGTAGAGGACCCCTTAATTGTTTCAAATCCAATTGGGAGCCCAGCTTATTTATCTATGATCTGTGTGGGATTGAAAATGTCTATTCTAAGCGTAGAATTTAAATGTAGTGCCTTTGTTTTGGGCTTTTCGGGATATGGTTTGATTTTGGGCATGGATTGGCTATCCAGTAATGGTGCCATCCTTGATTGTGTGAAAAGGGTGGTTAGGCTTCTGACCCAACTCGGTAACACTTTGGAAATTACTTGTAATCCCTCGTATGCGGTTATGCTTAGTTATCTTGAATCGCTAGATGCCTCTGTTGAAAGTTTGCAATCGGTTAGAGTGGTCCGGGAATATCCGGATATCTTCGAAGAGGTGAAGGGCTTACCTCCGAAGCGGGAGATAAACTTCCGCATATATCTTGTAGATAATGGAAAGCTCGTTGCGTTGCCCGTTAGACACATGGCTCCACGGGAAAGGAAAGAGCTCAGTAAACAGATTAATGAGCTTCTAAAGAAGGGGTTCATTAGAAGGAGCATTTCAGAATGGGGCGCTCCAGTGGTGTTCGCTACAAAGGCGGATGGTTCACTCCGTCTATGTGTTGACTATAGGGAGCTCAACAAGCTAACGAAAAAGAATAGGCACCCTCTCCCCGGAATTGACGATTTGTTTGATCAGCTTGTAGGAGGGTCTGTTTTCTCCCAACTCGATTTAGCGACCGGATTTCATCAGCTAAGGGTGGCTGAAGATAGTACCGATAAGACAGCATTCAGAACCCCAGACTGCTTCTTTGAATGGCTTGTCATGCCTTTCGGCTTCACAAATGCACCCGCTTACTTCGTGGACCTAATGAGTAGGGTGTTTAGAGATTTCCTCAATAAGTTCGTAGTGGTCTTCGTAGACGATATCCTGATCTTCTCAAAGAATGAAGAAGAGCATGCTCAGCACCTAAGGGCAATCATGGAAACTCTGTGAGTCCATCAGCTAAAAGCCAAATTCTCCAAATGCCACTTTTGGAAAGAAGAAGTGAGGTTCCTTGGGCACATAGTATCCAAAGAAGGGTTAGCTGTAGACCCGGCTAAGGTAGTAGCGGTGCAGGACTGGAAGACACCAAAGAATGTAACAGAAGTCCGAAGCTTTCTCGGGCTAGTAGGCTTCTATCGGAAATTCATCAGAGACTTTGGAAAGATATCAGCTCCGCTCACAAAGCTGACCAAGAAGAATCTAGTGTTCAATTGGGACTTGGATTGCGAATTTGCTTTCCAACGACTAAAAAGGGCTCTTACAACAGCCCCAGTTTTGACGTTGCCAGATGGAAGCAAGATGTTCACAGTTATACAGATGCATGTAGGACAGGGCTAGGCGCTGTCTTGATGCAAGAAGGGAGGGCAGTAGCTTATGGTGGAAGGCAATTGAAAGTGCATGAAAAGAACTTCCCGACCTACGATCTTGAGTTAGCTGCCAACGTCTTTGCACTCAAGTCTTGGCGACACTATCTCCTAGGTGAGAAGTTCGAACTTTACACTGACCATAAATCGTTGAAATATCTTTTTTCGCAGAAAGATCTTAACTTGAGGCAACAGAGATGGATGGAGTTTCTTGCCTCGTACGATTTCGAGATCTCCTACACTCCGGGCAAAGGTAACGTAGTGGCAGACGCGTTGAGCCGAAAGAAACTAACCCTAAGCCTGCTGTTTGTTGAAAGACAAAGCCTAGAGTTTATAGCCAGCTTTGACTTTAGGCCCTCCTCCGATTTTGTACCGGGTTTGCTAGCATCTCTCGAAGTACGCCCGACTTTAGTGGACGCAATAGGGACAGCACAACGGGAAGACCCTCAGCTTGTGGAAACAATTGATAGGCACATTAAGGGTGAGACTTCAAGTCACCTCAGCAGATACTCCATCGACGACAAGGGTTGGCTAAGGCGAGACGGAAGACTATGCGTCCCGCAGACAAGGGATTTAGTAAAGAAGGTTCTCGAGGAAGCACATCACTCCAAGATGACGATACACCCAGGCGGAGATAAAATGTACAAGGAAATAAAGAGAACTTTCTTTTGGAGCGGCACGAAGAAGGACGTGGCAGAATTCGTTTCAAAGTGTATGGTTTGCCAACAGGTTAAGGTGGAACAGAAGAAACCTGGCGGTTTGCTCCATCCTCTAAAGGTCCCGCAGTGGAAGTGGGATAGCATCTCAATGGACTTCATTGATGGGCTGCCTAGGTCTAGAAGAGGCAACACTAGCATTTGGGTAATAGTGGATAGGCTTACTAAAAGCGCCCACTTTTTACCTGTCAAAAGTAAAAGAACTGCCTCATCCCTAGCCTCTCTTTACCTCAAGGAAATTGTTCGACTCCATGGAATACCCTCCAGCATTGTTAGTGACCGAGACCCCATCTTCACAAGTGAGTTTTGGCGGAGTCTGCAAGAAACGGTAGGCACACAGTTATGCTTGAGCACGGCCTATCATCCCCAGACCGACGGCCAGACAGAAAGAGTGAATAGAGTTTTGGAAGTCCTTTTAAGACTGTGCGTCCTTGACTTCGGAGGGATGTGGGAAGACCATCTTCCTTTGGTGGAATATTCCTACAACAATAGCTACCAAGCAACCATTGGAATGGCGCCCTTCGAAGCTTTATATGGAAGACCGTGCCGATCGCCCACTTGTTGGTGGGAGTCTACTGACAAGCTCATACTTGGACAGGATATGATCCGAGAGACTTCAGAAAAAGTAGACTTAATAGGGAGAAGAATGAAGACAGCCCAAGGCAGACAAAAATCCTACGCCGACAAGAGGAGAACCGACCTTGAATTTGAGGTTGGGGACAGAGTTTTTCTTAAGGTATCTCCGCTAAGGAACGTTGTTCGTTTTGGAACCACGGGAAAGTTAGCACCAAGGTTCGTAGGACCATTTCCTATTATTGAGAAGATTGGGAAAATGACCTATAGATTAGAGCTACCCGAAAAGCTGGCCGGAGTTCACAACGTTTTCCATGTTTCGCACCTCCGAAAATGTCTACATGAATCTGCTGAAGTGGTAGAGCCAAATATCCTAGAAGAAGCTGAAGTGGAACGCGAAGCAACCGTGAGGAAAGTTCCAACCCGCATATTAGGAATGGAAGTGAAGAAGCTACGCCACCGCGAAGTCAAGCTCGTCAAAGTTCAGTGGAGCGACGCCGAGGGAGAAGCAACTTGGGAAACTGAAGCTAGAATACGCGCAGGCTACCCTTTTCTTTTCGAGGGTACATCTTTGATCTTTCTTTTTCCTTAAGTTGCGCTTTTATCTATCTTTTAGGTATATCTCCTCGACCTTAACTTTTAGGTAGAAACTCTTTGGATGAAAACATGTAACTGAAACATGTTATGGATGATGGTTGCAAGTGGTTGCAAGTGATTGCTCGTGGTTGCATATACACACACAATTTAGGTTTTAGATCGGCTCAGTCACTTCATATTGCATATGCATATATGTATTTATATTTGTATATGGTTGATGTTTAATGTGTTGTCATATGGATGTTGCATTTATATGGATGATTGTGCACTCATGTAGAATCATGAATAGGAAAATTTGCATACATAATGGATTCATGACACTTACATAATTTGCATTAAGGAGGTCAACTGAATCAGTAGACCGACTGATTTTGCATTAGATAAGTACATGTACACACACTTCGCATATGATCATGAAGCAATAGAAGTCTTTTAAGGACAATGGACGCTCGTGTTTGATGGATGAGTAGATGGATGTTTGGATGTAAGGACGTACATTCTTCCTGAACTTGAAAATTTCGGGGACGAAATCCTTTTAAGTGGGGGAGAATGTAACACCCCGTGTATTCTATAACAGTGAAATTCACAAATTAAAGTATAATTAATTTCAAATCAAAGAATTAAGGGAAACGGGATACGCCATTGTGTTCGTCTCGGAATTCTGCTTGAGATAGAGTCCGAGTTTGCGTAAAACGGACTCTGTATGAGGGAGATATGGCCCCCGGAAGTTTCAGAATTCAGTTTAAAATTTAAACAGACAAAAACAGCTCAGAAAACAAAATTCGAATTTCAAAAATCGGGCCAGATTGGCCAGGGCGGGATTTCTCCCGCCCAAGACACCCAGGTCGATTGGGTAGTCGACCTGGGCCACCCAGGTCGATTGGGTAGTCGACCTGGGGGTCGACTGGGTAATCCACCTGGCCCCTGAGCCAGGTCGAACCCAGCCCCTCCTGGCTGGTCTGGTCTGTGCTTGGCCGAATTTCCGAGTCTTGCCTTGTCACTAGGGCTAGTTGTCAGCTCCTGATTGGTCTCTCCTTCAAACGAACGTCTAATATTCATCCAAGCTCCATCGACGGTCTTAATCAACTCACAAACTCTATAAAAAGGTCCTAAGACTCCACCTAATTCACACAAACAAAAATGAAGATGAGACCTTCATGCTGCTGAGTAAAGACTAGGAATAGCCGTAAAAATTGAGAGACGATTAGGAGGCAATACGAAAGCTTAAAGCAACGTCAATTAAATCAAAACAACGCCTACAACAAGGGATAGCATCTCCAAATTCAGAATTCAGATTCCTGAATTGAAGATTCGTCATACGTTGTAAGTAGAGTGCTATTCCGATGTGAATAAATAATTGTGTTTTGATTTGTGTAAAATGAGAAATAGAATTGTACTTGATTTGTGGTGATAATAATTCATAGTTGTACGTTGCTATGATTCTAATCGATTTGGGATGTTGTGGTATAACGATTGGATATTTGCAAGTATGTGTTTCATGTTGAAAGTTAACGACTATATGTTGTGGTAGTTTATTACAACACCTATTGGATAATTGCAAGTATATGATTCATGTTGAAAGTTAACGACTATATGTTGTGGTAGTTTATTTGAGATTCATGCAAGTATATGATTTACTATTATGCCAACATGATGTATAATTTTCTGGTCATATTTAGTGTAATTGGATCCATTTGAGTATTATGATTCATATGAATTTATGTTGGAATTGGCATCATGGTTCAAGTATAAAAACCATACTTTTGTATTAGTGATAAAAGCAAGCATCTTTGTGAACTTGTATTAATGAACATGACTAAACTATGTTTGTTGTTATGCCTAATTGAATAAAATGTTTTAGGCCTATGTTGTTGTCAAAATCATATGATAATATATGTGTCACATAATTAAGTTAGATTTACATTCCACTTGCAAGTTTACATGAATAGGATAAAAACCATGATTCAAGTTTAGGTATGTTTATGCCATGATTCTATGAATAGATTGACAACCATGATTCATGCTTAGGTATGTTTATGCCATGATGCAAGTTCACAAGTGCCAAACTTATGTTAATTAGTTCGCTATGTTGCAAGTTCATGCGTTCACACTCCCCTTTTATGTTACTTAGAATATATAAACACCATGTTATAAGCCTCCCCTTTTTCATGTGGCTAAGTTGGGTTTAAATGTTAAACCCAACATATGTTATATTGTAGTGAACGTATAAAACGGGGGTAATGACGTTTGGGTTAAAATGTAAAACATATGTGTTGGCATGTTTGACGCATGCCAACGACCTTGAAAAACAATTAAGTGGAGTAAATTAATTTTACCCAATAAAGATGGATTTGAATAATGGGCCGCAAATATTTACATATAAAAAGAAAAGAGACAGAATATGTAAATTTAGAAAATACGATGTGTTTAACCCGAGGTTGGATTGAGTTGTGATGTAAACCTGCCCGGAACCGCCCAGCTGTCCAGTAGTCACAACAATACCTATCCAATGTGGGTGGTTAAAAAAGAAGCTTAATAAGGACCCGAGGTTAGACTGAGTTGTGGCGTAAGACTGCCCGGACCCAACCGGCAACAGGCGACCACAACAATACCTGCCTAATGTGAGATGTCGAGCCTTTAATAAGACAATTAAGGCTGAGTCAGGATTGATAGGATTAAGTAAATTGAATTAATACTTAATCAAAATGGAACATGATAAACTATACAGACTGATTGGGGGTTAGGTTTACAAAACACTTAACCAACTTAGCATGTTGGCCAGAAATTGAAAACCAAGTAGCGGGGGACCCTTTTCAGCAGTAACCCTACAAGGTGTATCAGGATACCCTGAACTAGGCAGGGTGGGGCACGATTACTGGGCTGACTGTAAGAGGTCAAATCGACGGCGGTGGTGCAGCAGTGTAGGTTCTAACGGGGTGCGAGCGTGCACACACTCCGGCATAGAAAAATAAGGCACTAGGCGCCAGTAGAATACCTGTGCATTCTAGAATTGTGTCGGGCCGCCACCATGGGACTTGATACACCCCATGGTGGGACCAGCATAGGTAACTACAACAATGGGGGCCGTAAGACACATGTAACTATGCGAGTAGGAGCCGATCATTAGAAATGGATCACTCCACCCTGATTTTGGGGTGCCTGTTGGGAACTAGTTTATATGGGTACAGAGATTAATATGGGGTACGATAAGTATATTCGACTCTAGACAGCTTAACTTAGTTTATGGTGCTTTCCCATTTCCAGTTTATACTTATCATACCCAGTTCTTTATTCATAGACTGAATAGTCCTAGACTTACTCAGGCTTTATGTCTAACTCAACTTTTCTTTCGTCTTCTTTTCTTTCGTTGCCCCCCCCCCCCCCCGGTCCACAGGGAGGGAATACCGCAGCTTGACCTGTTTTCACACCCAACTTAAAGAGAAAGAATGTATTACTTGGATCTTTTTCGTTTTGGACTATGGTTTTGGACAACAATTATGGGACTTATGCAGTTTACTTATGTTTTTATGCTTCTTTAAATAATGTAATCAAGACAGATATGAAGATGTAATGTTTTTGGAAGTACTGTAAGACAATTATGGCATGGTTTGTATAACACGTATTTTAAATGAATTAAAAGTTGCTGTTGTTTTCCACTGTTCAAAAATATGTGTACTTATATCTGTCTTGTATATCTGTGACTTATACTTATAAAACTCCACCAAAATTAGGGCATTCCCTTTGAGAGTGACCCTAATGGAGGTGGGGTGTTTCAAAAGTAGTAGCGCATTCAGCTTATCTTGCCTTATCATACCCTATGAGTATCTTATGTTATCATGTTATCATGGTATGGTCTTAAATTCAGTTTATTCATGTGATGTTGCTTTTACCTGTTTACATGCTGAAAGTCACTGAGGTTACTAGAATTATGTCTGACCTAGTTTGTTTTCGCCTCTTTTCTTCCGTCTCCCCCCCCCCAAGGTTCGCAGGGAGGGAATATCACCACTTAGCCCAGTTTTCTTTCCAAGCTCGAAGATAGTTGATGTATTGCTTTGGACTCTCTCTTCCAATGCTATAGTTGGTTCACGCTTTATTCAGGAATATCATTGTTATTTTTATGCTTCTTTTATATTTGGAAGTTTTTAAATCAAGACAGATGTTCTATGTATTAGTTTTAAGTATGATTGAGACAACTGTTGTAAAAGCATGACTGAACCACATTGTTTATAAAAATGACTTTATTTACCGTTGCTTTATTTGTCTGTCTTGTAATTCATCTGCATCTTTTACCTATAATGCTCCACTGAAGTTAAGGCATTCCCTTGCTGAGTGACCTTAACGGAGGTGGGGTGTTTCACTTGGTATCAGAGATGAAGGTTACCGGATTAGATAAAAGATTTGAAAAATTATTTTTCAAAATGGTTTTAAAAGAAACATTTTCAAAAGAAAGGTTTTGTTTAAAGGCGTATTCCCTAAAGCCATATGCACTATCTTTTGATCCTCGGTTTGAATCCTTGTTTCCTTCTTTCCTGAGTCTCCGAAGCTCCTAGCTTTCTGGGAGGTAACCTCATCGCGACATGGTTCCGTAGGCTCGATGAGACTATGACACATGTCAAAGGACGAAGCCTGGCCATCCATAGTCGTTGTAGTTTCACCTGCGGCTAATTCTCTTCCAAGCTATGTCGGGTTTCCTGTGCAATGGAGGCAACGTTCGAAACGCATGTCAACATGGTTCACAAAGGAGGTAAAGAGAAAAAGGACAAAGGGGAAGAATCACAAACAAAGGATTGGAATATAAGAAGGGTGGAGGAAATAATAGATCCCGCAACAAGAGGAAGTATCTTTTCTGCGGTATAGCGGGTCATTTAATTGTAGGAAGTAAATGATAAGCGGTTGTTTTCAGCATAGTGAGGCAGGGCATCTTATCAAGGATTGCCCGGAGGATAAGGACAAGGACAAACGATGGGATTTTCAGGAAGACAAGTGCATGCTTTCATGTCCAGCGTACCTGAGAAAAAGATAGTAAAGTTTAGTTTTTCTTTTTGATCATCCTGTTAGTACTCTTTTTGATTTTAGTGCTTCACATTCATTTATATCTACTTTCGTAGTTAAGTCTCTGCACCTTAGTCCTAGTATAATAGAAGATCCCATTATTGTCTCAAATCCGGTTGGTGGTTAGGCTCATTTATCTTTGGTTTGTAAGGATTTGAGAATATCTATATAAGGATTGAGTTTAAGTATATGCTTATGTTTTTGGTTCCATGGACTATGGGTTAATTCTAGGCACGGGTTGGTTAGCTAGTAATTGTGAAAGGACGGTAGTAAGACTTTTGACTTGCTACGGGAATACACTCGAGACTTCGTGCGATCTTAAGGGATCAGTTAGGCTTAGCTACCTAGAATCACTTGATGCATTTATCGATGATTTGCAATCCGTTAGAGTAGTTCGCGAGTACGCAGATATTTTTGATTAGGTTAGGGATTTCCCCCCTAAAACTTGAGATAGACTTCCGCATATATCTAGTTGACAATGCAAAGTCAGTTATGCGATCAACGATAGTTTTGGAACAAGATTGGCGAGGATAGCCAGAGTCGGTTAAGTGCTCAATTGTTTGGTTGTTTTGCTAGTATCATCTCACATAAATCGTCCAAATTCGGAGGAGGTATTCCTTGGGTGCTTGTCTGATATTGGTTTAGACCTTTAGGGCTTGTACTTGAGGGATGTCGAGTTCGACTAGGATGGTTTGCGTGAGAAATAAATGGTTGTGGAAGGCACCCTAAGTAAAACTGAACTTAAGAGAGGTAAAAAGTACATAGCAACCTTTAGCTTTAAACCCCCAGATTTGTGACATGATGGATAAGCTAAGTAGAGGAGAGACCTCTAGTCATCTTAGTATATACACTTGGTATCATGGTTAACACCTGTTTATCTTGGAAAGATTGTTCGACTACATTTGATACACTCTAGCATAGAAAGTGATCGAGGAACTATCTTCACTAGTGAGTTTTGGAAGTGGAGGTCAAGAAGCTTGGCAACCGTGAAGTTAAATTAGTTAAAGTAAAGTGGAGTGAAGCTCAAGAAGACGCGACATGGGAGACTGAAGACAAGACACGCGCATCATACCATTTTTCTTGAGGGCATATCCTTGATCTCTTTTTCTAGGAATTTTATGCATGCTTTTTTCTATTTTTATTTTAGGTACATCCTCTAGGTCATATCTTCGATCCTTAGGTATAAGCCAATTTATTTAAACATGTATTTAAAACATGTTATGATTGATGGTTGCAAGTGGTTGCTAGTGGATGCTCGTGGATGCATATACACACACATTAAGCACTAGATCGGCTTAGTCACTTTCATATTGCATATGCATATGAATGTATTTGTATATGGATTGAAACTTGATGTGTTATCATATGGATGTTGCATATGGATGAGTGAATATGCACACATATAGTATTCACATGATTAGGGATATTTGCATACATATTGGATGCGTGACACTCTCATGATTCGCATTAAGGAGGTCAACTGAAATCAGTAGGCCGCCTGATTTTACATTAGATAAGAAACATGTACACACACTATTCATATGATCATGAAAGCATTAGAAATCTTTTTAAGGACAATGGACGCCTATGATTGAATGGTTGAGTAGATGGATGTTGGATGTTAGGATATACATTCTTCTTGACTTGAAGATTTCAGGGACGAAATCCTTTAAGGAGGGGAGAATGTAATACCCCATATTTTCTGTGAACATTAAAGTAACAAATTAAAGTATACTTAATTTTTAAAAAAAGAATTCAGGGAAATGGGTTATGCCATTGCGTTCGTCTCGAAATTCTTCTTGGAATAGAGTCCAGGTTTTCATAAATCGGACATCGTATGAAGAAGCTATGACACTCAGAAGTTTCAGGAAATTAAATAAATTAAAACAGCTCGAATTCAAATTCGAAATTCAAATCACACACCCGGGATGGGCGAGAAATTTCCCGCCCAGGACCCAGATCGACCAGGGGGTCGACCTGGGTCACATAGGTCAACCAAGGGGTCGACCTCCCCCATATTTCCAAATCCGAGGATAGGTTCATTTTTCTGAAGTTGGAAGCCCGTTCTGACCAGATTCGTTGATCCCTATGCTGTTTAAACACCCCTAAGCTACAGTTTTCTCTACACAACTTCTTTACGCCTATACTCTACCCTAATTCATAACAAAATAAATCAAAGACAGGGTTCTTCCACTCAAGTTCTTCGTAGAATCAAGTTAGAATTCAAGTAGAGATTCAAAGGCCAATTAAACGACTTCAACAACTATTTTCTCAGAATCAAATCTAAATTAGAGAATCGATAATCCATGTCAAGGGATAGCTTTTCAGTTTCAGAAAACAGATTCTAGAAATACAAGAATCATTCTCTTTTTGTAAGTTCAAGTTACTTTCAGATGTGGATTCTTAATTGAAATTCTTGGCATGTAATAATCTGGATCTGAGCTATTCTTGATTTTGAGATAATCCTTTTAGATTTATCAAATCTAATCTATAAGATTTATGTCTACGATGTTATTCAAATCTAATCCATTAGATCTATGCCTGATGTAAGTAATCCTTTCATTTGAATCTGTGCTTGTATATGCCTTTGGGAATCATTATTGACTAAGGAATTAGTCCAATCATATCTATCCTTGTTGTATATCGGAATTGTAAACCTGTTTAAGTTCGTGATATAACTCTTGTCAAACCTATACGTCTATGACGGTTCATAATGATATTCATATCATATATATATGCCTGCAATGTATTCTATGCAAAACCTGTCAATTTGGTATATCAAATTTATTGGACCAATAGTTACAATCGTCATATGCCCATTCTTATGCCTCTTATGTTCCATATTGTTTCTTCGCTTATTTCATGAATCTTGCGTTGAATCTCGAAATACGTACGTTACGAATGCAGGGGTAATCGGGTATAACATGAAACTGACATTTATTTGGCATACTTTGGAACATGTATTATGGCATGGCTGTTAAGATGCAATTTGGGGTAATTTGACAATCTAGAATTGGCATGAATGACAAGGTATGAAATTTGGCATGAAAAACCTAGTTTTGGGCATAAACTGTAAATTGGAATATTAGATTTGGCTTGGGCTTAACTATTGATTTGGGACGCTAAACATAATGCATAGTGATTTTGGGCATGACTATTATTTCGAATTTAGGGAAGATTGGGTATAGCTAATTTTGATTAATAACTTGAAATTGGAATTTGTAGGGCATAACTTGGGAATCAGATCATGACTAGTTTTGTTGAATTTGGTAATTAGCTTGTAAAATCTAGATTTGGGTATATATGGTAAATGTGTAAATTAAAGATGAACATGCCTAACCCTAGGTTAGATTGAGTTATGGTGTAAAACTGCTAAGAACCGCCCGGCACATCCAGTAAACACAACAACACCTATCTTATGTGTGAGGTTAGTGCATCATGCCTAAGAAAAACCCGAGGTTAGATTGAGTTGTGATGTAAAACTGCCCGGAACCGCCCGGCACATCCATTTACCGCAACAACACATTTCTAATGTGAGAAGTTGGTGCATTAATAAATCAATTAGTGCTAATATAATATAACATGAATGACTAGGGTTAAGTTCATAGGAACACTTAACCAATATAACATGAATGACTAGGATTAAGTTAATAGGAAATAGTTAACCAGTATAGCATGATGAATGGGTAGGGTTAAGTAATAAGGAACACTTAACCAATATAACTTGATTTGTGGTAAGGTTAAGTTAAAACAAGAGGGAAACAATTAACCAATATAACTTGACTTGTAACACCCCGTATTTTCTGTAAACATAAGAGTTAAAAATCAAGGTATAATTAATTTTTAGGAGAAGAAATAAGGGAAACGGGTTGCGCCATTGTGTTCGTCTCGGAAAAATACGCGAAATAGAGTCCGAATTTGCGTAAATCGGAGTCCGTATGAAGAAGATATGGACGAACGAAGTTAGGCAGAAAAACCGGAAACAGGCCAGAATACACTGGCGCACTTGTGAAGTGCGCCAGTACAAAAATACACTGGCGCACCTGCCAAGTGCGCCCATACAAATCCAGCACCGAATTCTGGAGTGTTCTGAGGTGACGTGTCTTCTTTTGAGTGGCTGGATGATGTGTATTCGAGCTGTGCGATTCTGATGACTTCTGGACTGATCAGAAGGCTCTAAATCACCCTATCCTCCTATAAATACATCCCTAACCTAAACCTAGGTTTCTTACACAATTCTCTAGCCTCCATTGCTCTCTTCTTCTAATTAAAAATAAAAATGGCGTCGCTGCTCTGTTGGAATTAAACTAGGACTGATGTAAAAGCTAAATCAAATCTCAAATCAAAGGGTAGATCTACAACAACAATTAAAAAGGAATAATTCAGCATTTCTGCATCAACAACAGTTTATTATCCTTTCTTAAACCACGAAAGGCAAGTACAGTTATTCTCCGCTATAAACGTTAATTATAATTTTGATATGCTTTTAAATCTGAGTTTGAGGTTGTATATATATTCTCTTCTGTTAGATCTGTTTTCTGTGACTATTCTGTATTCCTTTCTTCTTTTCTGTTTCTATAGCCAGGCTACCACGAGCCTGTGCCCAATCTCATAAAGAGATTAACGTATGAACGCAAAATTTGGGACAATTAATGAATGATGCGAAATTTGACAAGACTGAATTGAACGTATGACTTTAGATCTGAAGCATAAAATATATTGGACATGTGACTTGGGATTGGATGCATAAATTTGACTATGAACATGTAATTTATATATTGCATGCATAGAGTATGTTGTAATTTAGATCTGTAACTAATTAGAGAAATGAACATATGATATTTAGATCTGTAATTAATTAGAAAAATGAGCATATGTTGTAAACTAGATTTAGATCTATGCATATTCTGTAATAAAAGTCAAGATCTGATTTTTAGAAGATATAATTTAAAGATTTAGATTGTTGGGTATATTTTGCATTATGATTCATGACTTGAAAAGAAGAAGGATATGGAAAGTTAGGTGTAAAGATTTACATTAATTAGGATATCTATTATTGTGATTACACCTAAATAGGAATTTTTGGATATATGGCATGCATTGTAATTAATGATTATATTTGGTATAATTTACATGTAAAATGCTAGTTTAACAAAAATTGGAACATATGTTATATGGCAAATTATGTCCATATTCTGCGCTTATGCAAACATGGAGTATATGTTGTGAATCATGACAATTATGTAGGCATATGAATTTAGGCCAATTTATGATTAGGCAAGGCATGTAAATAGAACCTTTAGAAATATTAAATTTGCTAAATCTGCTAATTTGCCAAGTTGCCTAAACTGCTAGTTTTGTTATATTGCCTAGACTGCTAATTAGATTGAAGTGCCTAATCTGTTAAATTTGTCGGTTGAAATGCCTAACCTGTTATATGCCAAAATCTGCTAAGTTGCTAAATCTGTTAAATCCGTTAAGTCATATAAAATCTGTTATCTGCTAAAATCTGTTATCTGCTGTGTTGATATAATCATCCTGTTATTGATATAATCTGAATTGGCATATATATTGGGCGTGCGCATAAACGGTAAATTATTAATTAATTGGACGCAAAGATAAACTTGACTAACTTGAGGTTAGAATGAGTTTGCGGCGTAATTCTGCCCGGAACCGCCCGGCACATCCAGTGGCTGCAAACAATAGGTTCTAATGTGAGAAGTTAGTCATAACCTGCTTAAGACACGAGGTTAGGTCTGGCTTGTGGCAGAAGTCTGCCCGGAACCGCCCGGCCCATCCAGCGGCCACAAGCTAGCGACCTAATGTGAGAGGTCTGGGCATTAATAATTAATTAATGCAAATCTAAGATAAGAATGACGTCTAAAACGTATTAGGGGAAAATAGGGTTAAACTAACTGGATTAATAGGTATAGTAAACCCGTCCATGAATCTGTAGGCCCAATACAAAGTTAGACAAATCTGAAAAATCTGTACATCTGATCTGTTAGTCTGAAAACTTGTTAACTTTATCTGTGAACTAGTAAATCTGAATTCTGTATGTCTGAACTTGTAAACAAATTAATCTGAGATCTGTTAGTCTGGGGACACAAGGTTAGGAGGGGAATTACTTGTGTCATCTGTTGTTTGGGACCCATATTAGTCAGTAACCCTTTCTGGTATCAAAACTTTGACCCAACAGTAGGTAGGGTCCGGGCACGCTTACTGAACTAATTATAAGTGGTTCATTCTGATAATGGCGAGGGGTGTTGATGGTGCGTTCCAACCGGGTCATGTGCGTGCATGGATCCCGGTCTGCCTCTGAGGATGTAAGACGCCGTGACATCTGTAAATAGGTCTGTGCCAATTGGTTGTCACTTTAGGGAGTGATACACCCTACTGTGGGGCCGACACAAGATATTTATGTATTAGGGAGCCGATCGCTTGGGGTAGGGTTTTAGGGTACGCTTAGTTCTGTTTGTTTCTGTTGGTACCGTCTGCTTCTGTTGGGTGGTAACACCTGTCTGTTTCTGTGTGGTACCGTCTGTTTGGGTGGTAAAGGCCCATTACTAGTGTACACCTAATTCTACATTCTGTTTCCATAGGGATAAAATATGTTTCTGCTTCTGTCTGTTTCTGATCGGGTAGTAAAGGCCCATTATTAGCATTCTGTTTCTGTTAAAGTATTTTGTACCCGTTCCTGCTTCAATTTAGGCATTAGGGTGACACCTAATTCTGCTATACTAGTATTAGTGCAGAGAAGTGTAAAACAATAGTTTATATCATTCTATTTTTCTGTTATATCTACTACACCTGTTACAGTTATCTCACATCCAGTTTTATGTTCATATCATATTATTATTATCTGTTCATATTCTGAAAGTCACTGGACTTGCCAGACTTTTTGTCTGACCCTTGTTGTTTCGCCTCCTTTCTTCCGTTTCCCCCCAGGTTATCCAAGGAGGGAATACTTTAGCTTGATCCGGATTTCTCTTTGCTTGAAGTGCTTAAAGTATGGCTTGGCTCTGTATAGCTTCCGTTCCATGGGGATTATGATTTTAAACCATGCATTTTGAAGGCTTTTGTACAAGACTGATATTTTGTACTTGAATTCTGAAATTTGAAAGGATGTAACCATATTAATTTCTGTTTCCGCTGTAATAAAGTTAAATTTTTTCAAGTACTGTTTTATCTGTCTTGTAAGTTTCTGTTCTGTTTACTAAAATGCTCCACCAAAGTTAAGGCATTCCCTTTGTGAGTGACCTTAACGGAGGTGGGGTGTTACACTTGGTATCAGAGCTGAAGGTTACCAGATTGGGTAAAGTTTTTGAGAACTATTTTCAAAAAAAAAAGGTTTTGGAAGGAAGTATTTTCAAAAAATAAAGCTTATTTTGAAAAACATGATCCCTAAGAGCCAGATATCTTTCTTTCAGTCCTTTTTGTATTGAACCATTCCTTTTTCGTTCCAGCATGTCTGAAGCATCTGAGATACCAGAGGGTGTTCATGTACCCGGTTGGTTTCGTCAATATCTTGAGGCTAGGACCGCCGCTGCAGGTCCAGCAAATGATCCCCCTCCTCCACCCCCTCCTCGTGCAATTGCTTTCTCAAAGATCTGTAGAGATTTTAGGGCCATGGGTGGGAAGGATTTCAAAGGAACTGAATCATTCGTAGAAGCAAGGAATTGGCTCAAAGAAACTGAGGATCTATTCGTTATCTTCGAGGTGGACGATAGGCAGAAGGTACAGTTGGCAGTATGGCTGCTCAAAGATGAAGCTTCCTACTGGTGGGAAGTCACTAACGCCGAGAGGCCGGTTGAGACATGGATGGATTTCAGAACAAGGTTTGAGACAAAATTCCTCTCGCAAGCTGAACGAAGTTTAAATTGGAAAAGTTCTTATCTCTTAAGCAAGGAAGTATGACGGTCAAGGAATACGTCAACCAGTTCAACCAACTGGCTAGGTTCGGATTGGATTTAGTCAACACTCAGCATAAAAAGGCTCTCCGCTTTGTTAAAGGATTGAACGAGCCACTGCACAGCCTAGCCATGACCCATGTACCCATGGGAGCAACTTACGAGAAATTGGTGGATATGGCACTACTGCACGAGGAAGACAAGGGCCCGAAAGAGACAAAGAAGGAAGAACCACAGAATAAGAAAGCGGGGCCCAAAAAGAAAACACAAAAGAAGGATGAGAAGTCTGAAGATAAGAAGGGGAAAAAGTGCTTTACTTGTGGGAGCTCGACTCATCTGAACAAGGATTGCAGAAAAAGGAAGGGCGCTTGCTTCAACTGTGGGGAGATGGGACACTTCACTAGGGACTGCCCGAAGAAACGAGGACAAGGAGGGCAGGCGAACACTCTTGAGGCTAGTGGCTAGGATAGATATAGGAAAATTTCTATAGTAGGTTTAATTTCTTTATCTGATTATGGAGTTAAGACTTTTTCTGATTCTGGTATTTTGATTTTGTAACCGATACTCTGCACTTTAATACTAGTATTATTTCTGAATTCCGCTGTAGACTCAGACCCATAAGGATTATGGCTCATCTGTTTGAGATTAGGGTTTGAGGGATATCTGTGTTAGGCGTCAAGTATGACGCATACATTCTAAGTTTTCGTGGGGTATGATTTTATCATGCTTAGCTTCCTAAGAATCATTAGGGAACCTGATCTGTACCAGTAGTCTGTAAATATCTAAATACTTTTGATAGGATTTCCAGTTTTGACATTGTCTAAAGAAGGTAATCCTCTAGGTGTCAATTTGATGTTGGTTTCGGTCTTTGGGGCCGATACTTAGGACCCATGTCTAATGGGAACCAAATTTTCGTTCTATCTGTACTCGCTTCCATCATTCGACTGTATCCTATCGATCGAATCTTCGAACTTTAGGTAGAAACTAATGGGTGTAAACATGTGTTTGAGACATGTTATGTTTGATGGTTGCAAGTGGATGCAAGTGGTTGCTAGTGGTTGCCCGTGGATGCGTATACACACACTAGGCAATAGATCGGCTCGAAAACACTCTCATACTACATATGGATGTGTGAGCATTTTTTAATTCTTGTGGATGCAAAATGGTTGATTCAGCACATGGATGTTGCATTTGAGTGAATAATTGTGCACTCATATAGAAATAATATATATCATTAGGATTCTATTGCATACATGTTGGACTCATGGCACTGACATAATTCGCATTAAGGAGGTCAACTGAATCAGTAGACCGCCTGATCCTTGCATTAGATAAGGAGCATATACACACACTTTTGCATATGTTCATATAACATTAGAAGTTTTCTAAGGACAATGGATGCTTGTGGATGATGGTTGAGTAGATGGGTGATTGGATGGTAGGACACATTCTTCTTAACTTGAAGATTTCGGGGACGAAATCCTCTAAGGAGGGGAGAATGTAACACCCCGTATTTTCTGTAAACATAAGAGTTAAAAATCAAGGTATAATTAATTTTTAGGAGAAGAAATAAGGGAAACGGGTTGCGCCATTGTGTTCGTCTCGGAAAAATACGCGAAATAGAGTCCGAATTTGCGTAAATCGGAGTCCGTATGAAGAAGATATGGACGAAAGAAGTTAGACAGAAAAACCGGAAACAGGCCAGAATACTCTGGCGCACTTGTGAAGTGCGGCAGTACAAAAATACACTGGCGCACCTGCCAAGTGCGCCCATACAAATCCAGCACCGAATTCTGGAGTGTTCTTAGGTGACATGTCTTCTTTTGAGTGGCCGGATGATGTGTATTCGAGCTGTGCGATTCTGATGACTTCTGGACTGATCTGAAGGCTCTAAATCACCCTATCCTCCTATAAATACATCCCTAACCTAAACCTAGGTTTCTTACACAATTCTCTAGCCTCCATTGCTCTCTTCTTCTAATTAAAAATAAAAATGGCGTCGCTGCTCTGTTGGAATTAAACTAGGACTGATGTAAAAGCTAAATCAAATCTCAAATCAAAGGGTAGATCTACAACAACAATTAAAAAGGAATAATTCAGCATTTCTGCATCAACAACAGTTTATTATCCTTTCTTAAACCACGAAAGGCAAGTACAGTTATTCTCCGCTATAAACGTTAATTATAATTTTGATATGCTTTTAAATCTGAGTTTGAGGTTGTATATATATTCTCTTCTGTTAGATCTGTTTTCTGTGACTATTCTGTATTCCTTTCTTCTTTTCTGTTTCTATAGCCAGGCTACCACGAGCCTGTGCCCAATCTCATAAAGAGATTAACGTATGAACGCAAAATTTGAGACAATTAATGAATGATGCGAAATTTGACAAGACTGAATTGAACGTATGACTTTAGATCTGAAGCATAAAATATATTGGACATGTGACTTGGGATTGGATGCATAAATTTGACTATGAACATGTAATTTATATATTGCATGCATAGAGTATGTTGTAATTTAGATCTGTAACTAATTAGAGAAATGAACATATGATATTTAGATCTGTAATTAACTAGAAAAATGAGCATATGTTGTAAACTAGATTTAGATCTATGCATATTCTGTAATAAAAGTCAAGATCTGATTTTTAGAAGATATAATTTAAAGATTTAGATTGTTGGGTATATTTTGCATTATGATTCATGACTTGAAAAGAAGAAGGATATGGAAAGTTAGGTGTAAAGATTTACATTAATTAGGATATCTATTATTGTGATTACACCTAAATAGGAATTTTTGGATATATGGCATGCATTGTAATTAATGATTATATTTGGTATAATTTACATGTAAAATGCTAGTTTAACAAAAATTGGAACATATGTTATATGGCAAATTATGTCCATATTCTGCGCTTATGCAAACATGGAGTATATGTTGTGAATCATGACAATTATGTAGGCATATGAATTTAGGCCAATTTATGATTAGGCAAGGCATGTAAATAGAACCTTTAGAAATATTAAATTTGCTAAATCTGCTAATTTGCCAAGTTGCCTAAACTGCTAGTTTTGTTATATTGCCTAGACTGCTAATTAGATTGAAGTGCCTAATCTGTTAAATTTGTCGGTTGAAATGCCTAACCTGTTATATGCCAAAATCTGCTAAGTTGCTAAATCTGTTAAATCCGTTAAGTCATATAAAATCTGTTATCTGCTAAAATCTGTTATCTGCTGTGTTGATATAATCATCCTGTTATTGATATAATCTTAATTGGCATATATATTGGGCGTGCGCATAAACGGTAAATTATTAATTAATTGGCCGCAAAGATAAACGTGACTAACTTGAGGTTAGAATGAGTTTGCGGCGTAATTCTGCCCGGAACCGCCCGGCACATCCAGTGGCTGCAAACAATAGGTTCTAATGTGAGAAGTTAGTCATAACCTGCTTAAGACACGAGGTTAGGTCTGGCTTGTGGCAGAAGTCTGCCCGGAACCGCCCGGCCCATCCAGCGGCCACAAGCTAGCGACCTAATGTGAGAGGTCTGGGCATTAATAATTAATTAATGCAAATCTAAGATAAGAATGACGTCTAAAACGTATTAGGGGAAAATAGGGTTAAACCAACTGGATTAATAGGTATAGTAAACCCGTCCATGAATCTGTAGGCCCAATACAAAGTTAGACAAATCTGAAAAATCTATACATCTGATCTGTTAGTCTGAAAACTTGTTAACTTAATCTGTGAACTAGTAAATCTGAATTATGTATGTCTGAACTTGTAAACAAATTAATCTGAGATCTGTTAGTCTGGGGACACAAGGTTAGGAGGGGAATTACTTGTGTCATCTGTTGTTTGGGACCCATATTAGTCAGTAACCCTTTCTGGTATCAAAACTTTGACCCAACAGTAGGTAGGGTCCGGGCACGCTTACTGAACTAATTATAAGTGGTTCATTCTGATAATGGCGAGGGGTGTTGATGGTGCGTTCCAACCGGGTCATGTGCGTGCATGGATCCCGGTCTGCCTCTGAGGATGTAAGACGCCGTGACATCTGTATATAGGTCTGTGCCAATTGGTTGTCACTTTAGGGAGTGATGCACCCTACTGTGGGGCCGACACAGGATATTTATGTATTAGGGAGCCGATCGCTTGGGGTAGGGTTTTAGGGTACGCTTAGTTCTGTCTGTTTCTGTTGGTACCGTCTGCTTCTGTTGGGTGGTAACACCTGTCTGTTTCTGTGTGGTACCGTCTGTTCGGGTGGTAAAGGCCCATTACTAGTGTACACCTAATTCTACATTCTGTTTCCATAGGGATAAAATATGTTTCTGCTTCTGTCTGTTTCTGATCGGGTAGTAAAGGCCCATTATTAGCATTCTGTTTCTGTTAAAGTATTCTGTACCCGTTCCTGCTTCAATTTAGACATTAGGGTGACACCTAATTCTGCTATACTAGTATTAGTGCAGAGAAGTGTAAAACAATAGTTTATGTCATTCTGTTTTTCTGTTATATCTGCTACACCTGTTACAGTTATCTCAAATCCAGTTTTATGTTCATATCATATTATTATTATCTGTTCATATGCTGAAAGTCACTGGACTTGCCAGACTTTTTGTCTGACCCTTGTTGTTTCGCCTCCTTTCTTCCGTTTCCCCCCAGGTTATCCAAGGAGGGAATACATTAGCTTGATCCGGATTTCTCTTTGCTTGAAGTGCTTAAAGTATGGCTTGGCTCTGTATAGCTTCCGTTCCATGGGGATTATGATTTTAAAACATGCATTTTGAAGGCTTTTGTACAAGACTGATATTTTGTACTTGAATTCTGAAATTTGAAAGGATGTAACCATATTAATTTCTGTTTCCGCTGT
The DNA here is from genome assembly GCA_030737875.1 of Allium sativum. Classification (NCBI taxonomy): domain Eukaryota; kingdom Viridiplantae; phylum Streptophyta; class Magnoliopsida; order Asparagales; family Amaryllidaceae; genus Allium; species Allium sativum. The sequence continues at coordinate 161,642,594 of CM060912.1, forward strand.
AATAAAGTTAAAAATTTTCAAGTACTGTTTTATCTGTCTTGTAAGTTTCTGTTCTGTTTACTAAAATGCTCCACCAAAGTTAAGGCATTCCCTTTGTGAGTGACCTTAACGGAGGTGGGGTATTACATGACTTGTGGTTGGGTTAAGTTGACACAAGAAGGCAACACTTAACCAAAGTAACACAACAAGTAAGTGGGTTTAGTAACCTGAATTGATTGATGACACTTAACCAACACAACATGATGAACACGTGGGGTTAAGTTAACAAGAAACACTTGACCAATATAACTTGATCGACGAACGGGGTTAAGTTAATAGGAAACACTTAAGCAATCCAACATGATAAGTGAGGAGGGTTAAGATATTAAGAAACACTTAACCAACATGGCATGATGAATGGGTGGGTTATGTTAACATGAATGGACAACACTTAACCAATATGGCATAATGTGTAGGAGGGTTAAGTAAATATCAAGTTGGGTAGGTAGTACTAGTAAATATAGGCCCACAAACTTAACCATTAAATAAACATGCTTGAATCAGTAGGAAGATTAATTACATATCAGGTTGGTGGGTAATATCAGTAAATATAGACCCATAAAAATTAACCGTTAAATAAACATGCTTGAATCAGTAGGAGGGTTAAGTACATATCGGGTTGGTAGGTAATATTAGTAAATATTGGCCCATAAAACTTAACCATTTAATAAACATGCTTGAATCGATGGGAGGGTTAAGTACATCTCGTGTAGGTGGGTAATATTTGTATATATAGGCCCACAAACTTAACTGGTAGGAAACCCTAGTAACGGGGACCCATTTCAGCAGTAACCCACATTGATGTATCTTGATACCCTGAACTAGGCAGGGTGGGGCACATTTACTAGGCTGATTATAAGAGGTCAAAACAGCGACAGGGGTACGTTAGTGTAGTTTCCAACGGTTTACGGGCGTGCACGTACTCCGGAGTGGGAAAAAGTAGGCATTGGGTACCAGTAGTTATACACTGTGCATCTTGAATCGTGTCGGGTTGCTATCGTAAGGATTGATACACCTTATGGTGGGCCCAGCACAGGGTATCTACACGCAAGAGAAGGCCGACTGACACAGACACAAGAGAAATTAATACAAGTAGGTAGCCGATCGATAGGGTAGTAAGGGTACATCTAACACATTCATGGCAATTAGACAGATTGAGACGGAATCCTCATAACAGATGTACATCTGAAGGCTACCACAATTGCGGGGATTGGGATCACGTTTATCATATTATCATTTTATACAGATTACTAGTTGGGACACTAGTCAGGTGGTGCAGAGATTTAGAAATCAGAATGACAGGGTAGTAGCGAAGCAGAGAAAGAGTAGAAGCACATTCAGTTTATCTTGCCTTATCATACCTTATGCTTATCTTATGTTATCATGTTATCCCTTTTATCGCGGCATGGTCTTATATTCAGTTTATTCATGTCATGTTGCTTTTACCTGTTTACATGCTGAAAGTCAATAAGCTTACCAGACTTATATCTGACCTAGTTTGTTTTCGCCTCTTTTCTTCCGTTCCCCCCGCCCCTCCCCCCTGGTTCACAGGATGGAATATTACCACTTAGCTCAGTTTTCTTTCCAAGCTCGAAGATACTCAATGTATTGCTTTGGACTCTCTCTTCCACTGCTATGGCTGATTCACGCTTTATTTGGGAATGTCATTGTTATTTTTATGCTTCTTTTATACTTGGAAGTTTTTAAATCAAGAAAGAAGTTCTATGTATTACTTTTATGTATGATTGAGACAACTGTTGTAAAAGCTTAACTGAACCACATTGTTTATAAAATGACTATATTTTTTGCTGCTTTATTTGTCTCTCTTGTAATTCATCTGCATCTTTTACCTATAATTCTCCACCGAAGTTAAGGCATTCCCTTGCTGAGTGACCTTAACGGAGGTGGGGTGTTTCAGGAGTGGTATAGGTTTTGGGTCAGCCCTGACCTGGTCGGCCATGAAGTATGGTGTAGTACGAGGGTAGTTCAAGTGGAAGTACACACGGTCGGTCGCAATACTTGAGTTTGGGTTGGGTCGGTCTCGACTTGGTTGGCCAATCTGGGGTCGGTCGGTAACAACAGAGTCTTTCAGCCATTAGAGGAAGAGGAGTCCATGTTTAGGGGAGCAGGCCAATTGGGTTGGTCGAGCGCGAGTTATAGGGCCGGGTCGCTCGAGATGGAGCTACTCGGGTCAGTCAGGTGGCTCCAAGATGTTGGGTTGGTCAAGACAAAGGTGGTCAGATTGGTCTGAAGTGGTCGGGTCGGTCGGGTAGGCTTGGATTTGGGTCAAGTCCAAGATGGGGTCGGTCACGATATTGGGCTGGTCGGTCGTACTTTTGATGAAGGTTTAGGTCGGTCGGCTCCAAGAGAATGGGTTGGTCGCATAGGGTCATTTGTGAAAAATTATATTTTTTACAAACAACCCAGATTCGGACAAAAGAGCTTGAAAAATTTTTGGGGACAACCCCCTAAACCATAACTGCGGCGTAGTGATGTAATTTGGCACGGTGATGGTGTGACTTCGATGGAAATTTAAGTAGAAAGGTTTGAAATGTTGAAAGGTGTTCGTTGGACGGTGTAAAATAGAGAATGAGGTGACAACTCAAATTGTCGTGAGTTAGTGGATAATGGTAGCTCGAGAAGGTTGCTTGAGTTAAGAAAAGTCACCAGGTTTGATGACTAGAGATATGAAGGATGAGAGATTAACATTATCTTATGTTCTAGCAGGCTCGAAGCAGGGGTACAATAGGGGCATCTAAAAGACTGGTTGTAGGTCGAGTACGCAGGGTATTGTTGAAAGGCTTAGTTGTCAAGGTTGGATAAACATACATATCGTTGAAAGACGTATGGAGTTTATGCTAGAACTAGGGGTTACCATTAGCCCTTGACATATGGCAAGGTTAGCCATCATACGATTAACGATAGTTTCGAACTAGGATTGGTGGTGATAGCTAGAGTCTGTCATGATTGATTAGTTGCCTTGTTTGAACCGACTCATTTAGATTGTCTATGTCGAAGGAGATGTTTCTTGGGTTCTTATCTGATATTGGTTTAGGCCTCTGGGGCTTGTGCTTGAGGTATGTTGATTTCGATTAGGATGGTATACATAAGATATATAATTTGGATATCATGAGTTATTTGCTATGATTGAATGGGTGTTCTGGATTCCATGGAAGTGTGGTTGAAATGTTGTTGTAAAGGCTATCACTATCCGACGTGGCGAAGATAGGGTTGAGTTCTTTTCTGGTGTTTTGGGTATATTAGTACGTTTATCTATCCATTCTCATATACTTTATTGTTGATGTTTTTAGCTATTTTATCACTCACTATGACAGTTGTCTAACTCAAGGTTTTATGTTTCCCTCTTATTACCTTGGGCTGTTCATTCGCTGTGGATGGGCAGATTAGGTGATAGGTTAGTGAGGACGATGTTGTAGTTTGGAGGCGAGCTGGAGGCTTGCGTACCATTTTTATTACTATCTAGTATTTCTTTTTCCGCTGTTTGTGTTGCTCTATGAGTGTTGTAGTGAGGCTTTATGTACAGACTTTGATATTTCCTAAGATGTTTGGATAATTTTTCAGGATTTTGTGAAAGTTACAAAAGTTTGTTATATGATGCTTCTCTATTATTACCTGTTGTGTATTTTCTACTATATCATATCGTTGCGCTGTGAATTCTACGGCAGGTATCGATTGTGTTTACCTACCTCTGTTGATCGTTGACATCTGCCCGGCACACCTTTCAGTGCGTTATCCCTCTTGTTCAGTGTAGGGGTTATGGGTGGTCGTCACAATGGCAGAGGACAACATTAATAAGACTGCATTCAGAACTCCAGACTGTTTCTTCGAGTGGATGGTTTATCCTTTTGGGCTAACCAATGCTCACGCTTATTTTTTGGACTTAATGAGCTTGTGTTTAGAGAGTTTATGAACAAGTTTGTGGTGGTCTGTGTAGATGACATTTTGATCTTCTCAAAGAATGAGAAGGATCATACCCAACAGTTAGGAGACATTCTACGCACTCTCATGTCACATCAGCTTAAGGCAAAGTTTCTAAGTGCCACTTTTGGAGAAAGGAAGCTAGATTCCTAGGGCATGTGGTCTCCAAGGGCGGGATAGCAGTTGACCCCGTTAAAGTCGTTACAGTTCAAGATTGGAGGGCTCCAAAGAATGCAACGGAGGTGAAAAGTTTCCTAGGGTTGGCGGGCTACTATAGGAAGTTTATCAAGGATTTTGCAAGGGTATCAACCCCGCTTACCCGATTGACAAAAAAGAACTTAGCTTTTTCGTAGAGTGTTGATTGTGAGGATGCCTTTTAGGGATTGAAGAGGGCTTTGACAACAACCTCAGTTTTGACTCTCCCAGAGGGAAGAGAGATGTTCACAGTGTACACATATGTAAGTGGCACAGGGCTTGGTGTCGTTCTGATGTAAGAGGGAAGTGTACTATGCTATGGTAGTAGACAATTGAGGGTTCATGAGAACTACCCTACCTATGATCTAGAGTTTGCTACAGTAATGCTCACATTGAAGTCTTGGTGGCACTATCTACTTGGAGAGAGATTTGAGCTATACACGGATCATAAGTTGGTCAAATACTTGTTTTCATAGAATGATCTCAACCTAAGGCAGCAATGGTTGATAGAGTTCCTAGCGTCCTACGACTTCGAGATAGCTTATACCCCGGGCAAGGGAAATGTAATGGTGGATGCATAAGTCGGCAGAGGATGACATTAAGTCCTCTATTTGTAGAAAGGCAAAGCTTGGAGTACATCTTGACCTTTGATTTTAAGCCATCTACTAATTTCACATTGAGATTGTTAGCATCAATGGAGGTACGACCTACTCTGTTGGAGCGTATGGGATCTATGCAACGGGTGGACATGCAGATATCTGACATCTTGAACAGGGTTGGTAGAGGAGATACTTCTAGTCACCCTGCTAGATATACTACGGACGAGAAAGGGTTGTTAAGACGAGATGAAAGTCTTTGTGTCCCTAAGATTAGGGAATTTCTTAAGGCAGTGATTGAGGAAGCTCATCATTCTCGGATGACTATCCATCGAGCGGCGACAAAATGTATCGAGACATGATGAGTGATTTTCTAGGACTGGCATAAAGAAAGATATGGAAAAATTTGTATCTCGATGCTTGACTTGCCAAGGAGTAAAGGATGAACAAAAGAAAACAAGCGGATTGCTTAAGCCTTTAAATGTCCCACAATGGAAGTGTAAGTGTGTTGGATTTCATCAATGGATTTTCCCTATCGAGAAAGGGAAATACGAGCATTCGGGTGATAGCGGATAGACTTACAAAGAGCGCTCATTTTATTCCTGTCAAGAGTAAAAGGACGGCGGCTTGACTAGCATTAGTATATCTTCGAGAGATAGTTCGATTGCATGGATTTTTTTTCCAGTATAGTGAGCGACAATGACCCCAAGTTTACTAGTGAGTTTTGTAAGAGCTTACAAGAGGAGTTATGCACACAACTACATTTGAGCATGTCATACCACCTTTAGACGAAGGGATAGACTAAGAGGGTGAATGGAGTCCTTAAGGATCTTCTAAGATTGTGTATCCTAGACTTTGGAGGGACTTGGAAAGAACATCTCCCTTTGGAGGAGTTCACCTACAACAACAGTTACAAATCGAGCATAGGCACGGCACCTTTCGAAGCATTATATAGATGACCTTGTAGATCGCCGACTTGTTGGTGGGTTTCTACGGACAGACTTCTGCTTGGATTAGAGATGATTCGAGCTACTTCTGAGAAGATTGATCTGATCTGCCGAAGAATGAAAGCAGCTCCAGATAGACAGAAATCCTATGCCAATTAAAGGAGGACCGATTTGGATTTCAAAGTTGGGGATATGGTCTTCATTAAAGTATCATCGCTAAGGATTACAGTTCTCTTTGGCTCAATAGGGAAGCTGGCGCCGAGATTTGTAGGGCCATTCCCTATAGTATAGATGCAAGGACATATGGCTTGTAGGATTAAGCTACTGGATAGACTTGCAGGCGTACACGATGTGTTTCGTGTTTCCCATTTGACGAAATGTCTCCATGATACGATAGAGATAGTAGAGCTGAGCACTCTTGGGGACGTAGAAGTTGAGAAGGAAGCATCATGAGACGAGTTCCAACTCATATCCTTGGATCAGAAATCAAGAAGCTACGCAAGAAGGAAATCAGGTTGGTGAAATTGCAATGGGAAGAAGACCATGAAGATGCAATGTGGGAACCCGAAGATAGGATTCGCGGTTCATATCCTTTTCTTTTTGAAAAGTATGCTCTTGACTTATTTTCCAAGCTTTTACTTTGCAATTGCTTCTACCTTTCAATTTTATTTTATCCCGTTAATGATATTTTCCATCAACACCGAAGATAGGTTAAAGGGAATGGACCTAAGGGAAAAATGAATTGTCGAGCCTTTGTAGGTTTGGGTTAATTTTCTAGGTATCAAGGTCTTGGGGAGAGGGATCACTAAATACAAAAACTCATTGAAGGACTTACAAGATGGTAGAAAGGAATTCTGCATCAATCTCACCGAGAGATCTAAGCTTGTAGAAAGGATTCAAACATGTAGGAAGGAATGTTTCATCCGATCTGTGGAAGGACTTAGGCAAGGGTTCACACATATATGGGAAACAAACAATAATTTTAGCAGCGAAAATTGTGAAATATCATGGAAACTTATAAGAAAACACAATATGGATAGGTTCACTCTTTATTAATCTTTGATTTAGAATACATCAACAGAATAGAAGAAATCCTCAAGTTGATCTAAGTATTAGGGTTTACTCCAGAGAGAAAGAGTACAAGAATCAGAAAAAATGAGAGATTCCCCTTCAAATGTGGCCTTTGGGGTTTTATTTATAGAGGATTCAGGAGCCCTTCTACCGTTGGGCTGCAGGTAATTCTGTCAGCCGCATTTCTCTTTGATTTCTGTTGCTTTAGGTCTCAGCCGCTTAGGGATGCAGATTATAATTTCTGGAGGGAATGTCCCGGCCAGTTGGGGACTTCTTTGAGAGATACGTGAGCATGTTAAAGTAGTAGCTTTCTGGAAGGTATTTGAGCCTCCAGTTGTTGCTCTAGGTTATAAGCTCCCGGATGTAGGTCTCCGGTTCTCTTATGAATGGATATAGGAGCTTGTCCTCAGGATGCATGTAGATAGCTGCCAGTTCGGAACCACTATCGGTGTCTATATTAAGTATACTAGTACGAATAGCTTGTATTCTTTCTGGGGTTCGATTTGAGTTCTGGTTGGGACTCCGAGCATAGCTGAGTCTTCCGGGTGGTTTGTCCAAGTACTCTTCCTATTGTTTTTCAAGATAACCTTTCAGAATTTGTGTGGTAGATGCTTCAGAAGCTGGTTCCAGATTATCTTTATGTACACTTGGCTTAATGCTTTTGTTGTCTTTACTGTCTGGTGTACTGGTATTAAGTAGGTTAATACTGGCAACCCTTTCACCCTTCCTGGTTTCCGTTAGTGGAGCTCCTGCCTTTTTCTTTCTTAGCTTTTGACTCAGGTGACCTTTTGCTATAGAATCTCCTGCTAGGCGTGCTCTACTGAGTTGATTACGTCGGTATTTTATAGACTTTGAATTCGTTTTCCCTAAGAAGGTGTCGGTTCGTGTGGCTCTCGGATCATTCTTTCTTGCTTGTGCTCATCAGATGCCGCTTCACCATTAGCTGGTTTCAGGATTAATTCTAGTAGTAACATTTGCCTCCCCCGGTGAAGGGGTGTTTTCAACTTTTCAAGTCAAACTTTTTGTTTTTTGAAGTGTCATCTCTGGGTCTATTGATCTCCCTTTATTGGAAATGCTGATTGTTCTCTGTTTGTATGGTATGGATTTGAGGTAACTTATGCATAATTACCATCGCTTCTTCTCCTCCAACTATTACCTGTAACATTAATTTCTCGAACCAAATTATCTATTCATTGAGGATTAAAAGCTTGTTTCGATAATTTCTCAATTGAATTTCTGGTAAATATTTCTGCTTCGATCTTTAAGTAGGTGTTAAATTGCTCTATCTATTCTAATTAGGATTTTAGGCGTTGAACATAAATTATTTGAATGTCAATGGTCGGAACTAGGATTCATGGTGTGACATACATATACTCCTTCCCCCAAATACCAAGTTTTAGGGTTTAAGATATGAAATTTGCACAAAAGAATCTATTTTTATAATTAAGTAACGAAAATGGGCTACTGGCATTATCGATTTTGCTGTTGCCGAGAACCAACCAGGTCTACAATGTTGACTTATGGTTGCCTGGTTCGGGTGCAGTCATTACTTTTTCCTTTGAGCTCTCCTAACATTATCCTTAAGAAAAACTGATTCTATTATTACTAAGGGCTCAACTATTTTTCATCAAATGAGACATTAGTTGTGTGTCTAACCTAAACTAGTATCAGGAATCGTTTAATGTGCACTCACTTAGTCATTTATTACTAGTAGGGTTATATGCTATCTCTCCATGGTAATCTAATGAGTGTGATATGAATTTTATGTATTTATGGAATTATATCACCTGGCAGCGCCATGTATGATAAAAGGAGTCCCGATCAATCACTAACTGGTGTTTGTGGCATTCCTCGAAGGAGGAAATCCTTCACCCTGAAGAAATTTTTGATCACTTCTCAAGACGAAGTAAACTCCATTCTCGCCAGCTTTGGAATAGATAATGTGGAGGCCATTCCTGCTTCTTATTGTGATAATATCATGAATCCTCCTGAAGGATATTTTACTTATTCAGTTGTGCATATCTGGCATGGGGATTTCTTCCCTTTTCCAGCTTTGATATTTCGATTTCTATGGGACTTGGAGGTTGCACCCATTTAACTCCTACTAAGCACTTACACGTTGCTCTTATGTCTTGAAATACTTGCTCTTGAATCTGGCCAGGCTTCTCTTACTTCTAACCTTATGCAACAATTGATGCGTTTCAAGAGGTGCTGACTTCCCTATATTCCAGGCTACGCCCTCTGCAGAAAATTGTTAGTGACGGTGTGGGTAGTGTTATATCTTAGGAAGACTAGTTCTTCTTCATCAGATGCCATGTTGATATTTTAGGCAATTTTGCTGATTGTGGTGAACCTTTAACCCTTTATGAGTGGTCACTTTAATTATCTGTAACTTAGCTGCAGTCGTTTTTCTTCATATCCTGCTTTAAGAGAGTTCCCTTAACAGAAAGTGAATCTCGTGTGTTTGAGCTCCTTTTGAAACTACTTGAAGAGCCGCAGGGTCGGTCTGTTCTATTAACCAAGGACAAGTTATGCCAATATGATCTTCTTCCTGACGGGTAAAAGGTTTTGGGATGTCCACCTATTCATTTTCTAGGCTCCAAAAGCCTATTGTTGGGCTCCGAAGTGTTTGCTTCCTCTTCCCCCTTGTCTATCGGTATGTTTTGTTTAATTCAATAGTTTCTTTATTGAAGAATCTTTATCATTTAGGTCCCATATTCCTGAATTTTTCTTTGTTGTTTTTTTTACTTCACTAAGAGTTTTGACTTCTGAAGTCTCGACCCTCACCGATGTTTTGAATCGATCTTCCGCTGTTGGTATTAAGAGGTTGGCTGAGTTGCATGTCAAGCCGCCATCTAAGAGGCTAAGGCTTGATTTTTCTGCTTTTGAATTCCCGAGGGTACTTCGGGTAGGGAAAATGGGGGTTGTATTCGACCGCCACCTCTTCCAATTTCATCAGGAGCAGGTGTGCATGTTATGTCACGAATTCCGATTTCCCAGTCCACAGAGTCTTCGAAGACCGCCGACCCTTTAACTGATTTTGTTGATTTTGTGAAGCTCGCTTTTTCTTGTCCGGAGTCTTCTCATATCTCGTTACCTTCTTCTTATTTAGATTTGGTGGATTTCTACCAGTGCTTGATCGTCCAACAACTTTAGGTACAACATTTTCTTTTTCTTTTTAATCTTAACTTTTGATCTGTTGTGACCGCGTAGTGAATGCTTTTATCTCTCCAGATTTCCAAAAGATGGCTTTTTCCCAAATCAACCCCTTTTCCCCTCACGTCCGAAATCGTTAAACTTCGAGAGAAGAAGGAAGCCTTAAGTGATGAATGTGAGAGGTTGAAAGCTTCCCTGGTACACACCGAGGCAACTTTAGAGAAATAAAGGCAGACTAAGGACATAACCCTTGACAAGGTGTCGTCCTTGGAATATCAAACAATGGAAAATGTGATTACTCATGCTGAGGAGCTTCAGAAGAAGGTTGAGAAGCTTTCCTGCACCGTGAAGATAATTTGTGCAGCTGAAGGTAGGATTTCTGACTCCTTGCAAGTTCATCTTCCGCCGATTAAGAGTGAAGGTTATGAAGATGCTTTATTTCACGTTCTTTTCGGTAACCTTCAGAGGCTTCTTGAGATCCGAACCACAAAAGTTCCTCCCTTCATCATGTATCGAGTTATGGAAAGGATTAAGTTGGACAAACGAGGCATTGGGACATCACGGAAGGATGAGTCTAAAGTCGAGGATCTTCTATATATTGATATCTCTCTGATGAATTTGTCAAAAGAGAAGGGGCTTCTACCTTTTTTGATAACGACAGGGGTGATGGCGACGATGGCTTCGGATGTGGGGGCTGTTAGTGCGAACACGAGAGGAACATAAACAATATTTCTTTGGGACCCGAGGTGGCCCATGATTACACTAAGCCTACAATATTTCTTTGGGACCCGAGGTGGCCCATGATTACACTAAGCCTACAATATTACATTAGGCCTAATCTGAAGTAGGGGGCTCCCGCGTTGCCTTTGATCCTGAATCTCCTTTGCTTAGAGAAGCCGGCCCTTCCAACCTTTCGGGAGGGGAGAAAGCCGTGGGTCCTGAAGCTTCTTTTTCTCAGATATAATTCCTGCTCTGGCGACGTTTACTATTTTTCTGAGTATTTTTCCCATGGCTAGTTTTCTACAACTATGTTTATAAGACAAAAGAAGATTTGTTTCCTGACTTAAATGGAATTTGATGGAAAACAGAAGGAACTATATCGTTCTTACATAGGATATAAAGAATATTTGTAAATTTAATCCGATCAATCTATGTAAAATTCGTGCAGGGTCCTAATTACTACATGTGCCTGCTAATGTGCTTATTTGCATTATGACATAACTTCATTCACTATGAAGATGCACTACGCATAACCTGTAGATTGAGAAGGGAATTTTTAACAACATCAATCCATGATATCAGGAAAATGTTTTTTTTCAAGAAACTTAGGAGTGTTTATACTGAATTCCCTCCGCTCTCTTTTAACTTTCTGAGCAAAGATCGTGAAGCAATTCTAAAGAGTTTATGGGTCAGACATGCCGAGATGTTATGTAAACAATAGATGTATTGAACAAGAGAAAGTGATCCTTTGTAACTCTCTCTTTATTTATGCCACGGTAGATTGGTTTCAGGTTTATCTCACACAAAGTTTTTATATAAGAATGGAGCTTAATTTTTTTAAACCGAAAAGAAAGTATAATCGTAACAATTTTCCTGTATTCCTGTGGGTAGGTTAATCGTTGGGAGATCTTCCTATCTCAGAGTGTAGCACTGCCGACAAAAGAGATTCCTTCTATGTCTCAAGAATGGAAGATTTTGCACTAGAATTTATTCATTAAACAATTTAATGAATTCTTTAAAAAAAACAGTTGGAAGAGAGAGATAAGACTATTCTTGGAATAAGGGCATACATAAGGAGCACACCCTCTATTTAGTTTGAGGATAAATTGAGGAGTTTACGCTAACGTATTGTTGATTTGCAAATCTATTTAAATCATGTCAACACGAAGTGTGAGACGTGGGAATATTGTTACAAGAATATCCCTATCATGATGGGATCTCAACCTCTCGGCGCTACACCCGTACGTAAGGCCTCAGCCTCCAAAAAGTATTTTTACTTGAATACTCCTCTTGGGTTAAAGGAAACGGTTATTTCTGAGTGGTGTAAGAAAGTGTTAGCTGAGATAAAGGGGACCTATGACACTAAGTTAATTAAGGACTCTCATGACCGTGTTGTAAGGTATGTTGATCAAATAAGATGTTTACAAGAGGAAAGGCATGAGTTGCATATAAATGTCTTCGAGTTAGAGAAGGAAAACAAGTCTCTTAGGGCAATGTGCAAGGCTTATAACAGAGCCTTGAAACTTCAGATTAAACCTTCTGATCATTTAGATGAGACAGGTAGGATAGTGCGAAAGCGTAACACGCTAATAAGCATCGTGCTTTGTCATGCCATTGACCCTCCTTTGCTTGAGGATGGTGAGGGCTTAGATATTTAGTGACATTTTGTAATAGTGACATATAATTATACCCATATTTAGGGTATTGAGAATGCAACTTTTGTGAATGTACTTGTGTATCGATGTTGTCTATTACGTAAATGACTGTTGATATAAAATGTAGATAACAATTGTTTGTACATAAATGGATTAAAAATTTTACTTGACATGAGGTAACAATTTTACTCGGAGCCATTTTGATAATGTGCTTTGATTGTGAGCGTATTTCTGGTTGTGTTGATTTACCTCACAATTCCTTCATTAGCGAATTATAAGCTTTCTGGTCCATCCTATATTAGGATCATCTGGTAGAGGACTGGGAATTAGCTTATGATGCGCCAGTAGAGTCCTCGGTCTATTTTAAGTCTTCATACGTGGCAAGGGTCCCGAATTAACTCGGATTCGGGTATTGAAATAAGACCGGTAATTTACTATCGGTGTTTGCAAAAGTCTTGAGCCGACCCTTGTATGGGTAATTAAAGATTGAAGACCGGGAATCTCCTTCTAGTATTTACGAAGAACTGAACCAACCCAGATTTTGGTATTAATATAGCAGGCCTGAAACCTCCCTTGTTTAGGCAAGTAGAAATTGAGTGCCAGAAATCCCCTTCCAGTACTTATGATGAATTAAATCAACCAGAATTGGGTATTAGTATTGAAGACCTAGACCAACCCTTGTCCAGGTAATTAGAGATTGAGTACCACAAATTTCCTTCTAGTATCAGTGTTTTGGTATCCCCTTCAGATTTGATTTGCAAAGCAGAGGTTGTACGTGATCCTTGAGCCTCTCTCTGGGCTTATGATGTGAAAGCCGAGGATGTACGTACTTTGTTGGCCACTCTCTGGGCATGTGCGTCCGGTGCCCTTGGCTAGCTTATACATAAGCAGGGCCCAAGGACTTACCTAGCCTCCCTCCAGGAGGCGCCTTATCTTGACCATCATAGGTGATGATAAGGTCTTAGATACTTACATGGGGCCATCGTAGGCACAGAACTAAGGTTTACTCTTTTGCTGCTCTATACTGACCATCATAGGCACTAATAGAGGATTACACGCCACCCCCATCCGAGGGGTGCCCTATCCTAACCATCGTAGGTGATGATAGGGTTTTCGTTCCCTTCTATGGGTAACGCGGAACATAAGCAGAGGTAGGACATGCTCTTCCGCGAGCAGAGGTAGGACATGCTTAGTTCAAGCAGAGGCAGGGCGTACTCTTTTTCCAGCAGAGGCAGGGTGTGCTAATTTTAGATGCACTGCCACGACCATTTCTAGTGTGAAACGGAGGATTACGCTTTTGAAGCTTTAACCTAGCCTCCGCTGATTTAGGCATGCAAAAAGACTAACAAACCACCCCCTCCGGGGGATGCCTCGCCCTGACAAATGTGGTGATGACAAGGGTTTTCTTTTCTTTTATTCTTTTATGGTTTGACATGTCCTTGGCCATTTCAAGTTTGTGGGGATTTTCTTCTTTGCAACCAGGTAAATAATCTTTTTCCTTTTTAGAAGATTTTTACCAGCGTAACTTCCTATGCCTTCTTCACATATTTTTGTAGTTTTCTTTGGCTTAAGAATTTAATGATCATTCTCTCTAAAACTCTACAATGGTTTGTTTTGTGTCCGTTTACCATATGGTAGTAGCAATACAGCCCTTCCCCCTTGGCTTCATTATTGGGTTTATTCTTTAATGATGGACAAAAGTTTGACTCATGTCTAGTTAGGAAGTAGATACCCACAATTGATGTTGTGAACTTACAACCTTTTAGAAACCTTGACTCGAAATCCCTCTTCCGTTGTTGCATTTTGTCTCTTTTATCACTTGATTTTGTTATTCCTTCTTCGTTCCTAAACTTCCTTTTAACTTCCCTTCAGCATGGGGGTATATATCTTTTAATCCTTTTATTGGTAAGAGAAGTGGAAGCCTTCTCAACTTTCCTTCCGAATATGGTTCCCCTAGCCAGTGTTAGGATAGCTACTTTGATATGGAGAAAAGAGTTATATCTTTCCGTCGAGGATTGATTTAAGGCAAAAATCGGGGTTGGTGCAAAGTGGAAGTGGTTAATTCTACATCGGTTAGGATCATAAGGTTTTACATCCTTCTCTTTCTCACGCAGGGTTTCTAATTTGAACCTTTCAGTCGTCCACGGCTCGCCAATACTAGTCCCAACTATGGGAAATCCATTAGTAACTGATAGAGACCTTTTATTCATAATGTTCGCCTCTTCAAGGTTTAATCCAATCCGGGACGGAACAACACAAGTGGATGTGTGGGTAGTTTAACCAAAGGATCGGAGGTTCAAGCCCTCCTTCTAGCACCAAAATGTTAACGATATTTTTTGTCAACACCGGAATAGGTTAAAGGGAATGGACCTAAGGGAAAAATGGATTATCGAGCCTTTCCAAGTTTAGGTTAATTCACCGTTTCTAGGTATCAAGGTCTTCGGGAGAGCGATCACTAAACACAAAAACTTGTTAAAGACCTTACCATATTGTATAAAGGAATTCTGCATCAATCTCGCTGAGAGATCTAACCTTGTAGGAAGGATTCAAACATATAGGGAGGGATGTTTCAGACGATCTATGGAAGGACTTAGGAAAGGATTCACACATATGTGGGAAACAAACAGTAAATTATAGCAGTGAAAATTGTGAAATAGCATGGAAAATTATAAGAAAACACTATAAGGATAAGTTCACTCTTTATTAATCTTTGATTTAGAATACATCAACATAATAGAAGAAATCCTCAAGTTGATCTAAATAATAGGGTTTAGTCCAGAGAGAAAGAGTACAAGAATCAGACAAAATGAGAAAGAACCCTTTAAATGTGACCCTTGGGTCTTATTTATAGAGGATTCAGAGGCCCTTCTGATGTTGGGCCGTTGGGCCTGCAGGTACTTCTGTTTGTCGCCTTCCTCTTTGATTCCAGTTGCTTTAGGTCTCGGCTGGTTTGAGATGCGAATTATAATTTCCGGAGCGAAGGTCCCGACCAGTTAGGGGATTATTTAAGAGTGATGTGGTAGCTTTCCGGAAGGTATTTGAGCCTTTGGTTGTGTGCTCTCAGTTATAAGCTCCCTGATGTAGGTTTCCAGTTCTCTTATGAATTCTTAGAGGAGCTTGTCATCAGGATGCATGTAGAGCTACCGGTTCGGAACCACTATCGGTTTCTATATTAAGTAGACTAGTACAGATATCTCGTATCCTTTCTGGGGTTTCGATTTGAGTTCTGGTGGGGTCTCCGAGCATAGTTGAGTCTTCCGGATGGTTTCTCCAGGTAATCTGCCTGTTGTTTGTCAAATGACCTTTCGGAGTTTATGCGGTAGATGTTTTGAAAGCTGGTTTCGGGTTATCTTTATGTACATTTGGCTTAATGCTTTCAGTGTCTTTACCATCTGGTTTATTGGTATTAAGTAGGTTAATACTGGCAACCCTTCCACCCTTCCGGGTTTCCGTTAGTGGAGCTCCTGCCTTATTCTTTCTTAGCTTTTGACTCAGGTGACCTTTTGCTATAGAATCCCCTGCCAGGTGTGCTCTGCCGAGTAGACTGCGTCGGTATTTTGTAGTCTTTGAATTCCTTTTCCCTAAGAAGATGTCAGTTCGTGTGGCTCTCAGATCATTCCTTCGTGCTTGTGTTCATCATATACCCGTTCACCGTTAGCTCGTTTTGGGATTAACTTTGGTAGTAACATATCCTATCGTTCGAACCTTTTGATCCTTAAGTTGAATCCAATGGTTGGAAACATATTTTTGTAACATGTTATGATTGATGGTTACAAGTGGATGCAAGCGCTTGCTCTTGGTTTCTCGTGGATGCATATACACACACTTGGCAATAGATCGGCTCAATCACTTACATAACGCATTATTTTTTCTATGGATGGAAATGGGTGAATCATCATATGGATGTTTCATTTTGATGAATGATTTTGCACACATATTGAGTTTATATGTTATACTGGGATTATTTGTATACATTTTGGACTCGTGGCACAAACATATATTGCATTAAGGAGGTCAACTGAATCAGTCGACCTCCCAATTTTTGCATTATTGTAAGGACATATACACACAGCACCTTTGCATATGTCTATGCAAGCATTATAAATTTCTTAAGGACAATGGATGCTTGTGGATGATGGATGAGTATGGTTGTTGGTGGTTGTTAGGATAGTAACATTCTTCTTAACTTGGAGATTTCGGGGACGAAATCCTTTAAGTAGGGGTGAATGTCACACCCCAAAATTAAACACGCTATAAACATACCTTAAAGATAATAAATGGGGTTTACTTAATTAAATATTCAGAATTAAGTGAAACTGGCCTTACCATTGCATTCATCATGGAATTCTGGTTCTGATAAACCCTAAGTTTGCGTAAAACGGATAACATATGAAGAATTTATGGGCATTGGAAGCTTGTATACATATGAAGAGCTTATATATAAATATATAATTCGAAAATGTTCAAAATTTTCAAAATAAAAATCAATGCGGGCTAGGTGCCAAACTGTTGTGGGATGACCTACAATCGGCCTCGATCGAAACATGGGTCGACCCCATGGGTCGATGGGTCTACCCACTAACGATCTGGGATGGTGAATTTTTCTGAACCTGGACAGATTTTTTGACTATGTTCATTTATGACTCGTATCTATATGTACGGTTTGGATTAAAACCCTAGAATCTAATGGTTAAGGTTAACTCTGTGAATCTATAAATAGGTGGCTTTTCCCATTCTGATTTACACCTTTTCTTCATACCTTTGGCCTCTATAAATCTATTCAAAAAATATAAACATACAATGGGGGAATTGTAATAACTCGGAAAATGTGAACCAATTTAAAATTTTTAAAATTGGTTATTACCAAAGAATTTGAATAATTGAAATAGCATATTTTAATAAAATAAAGAATTAGGTATAGTATTGCAGTTTGAAATTTTGAATACAAACTTTGTCCGACTGTACCAGGTGGAAAATCTAACGGATTTTAGCGAAACTGAAAATATTTAAATCTGTTTATGAATACCTTTCTAACGAATCTGAAAAATCGAAGTTTCATAACGGGACTCAAAAGTTATGGCCAAATGAATTTTCAGAAAGGCCGCTATATAGCATATATAGCCCCTGAAAATTTATATTTTGCATACGACCATGGAATTCGACAAAACCACTTTTTTTGGGTCCGGGATGTCAAACTATTACTAAGTTTCAAATTTCATAATTTTTGAAGTTAGTATGTGAGCGGGGCAAAAGAAAATGTGATTGGTCAATTTCTGTTAAAATGGGTCGACCTAAAAATGGCCGTTTTTCAAACGAGCTCAGAATTCGTTGAAACTGGTTTTGTTAAGACCGTATCGTCAAAACAAAGCCATATTTATTTTTCTGGAATTTTTCGAATCAGTTTGAGGCCCTGGCAAATTGAAATGTACGTTCAAATTAAATATTGAATGTTTTATATTTTAATTTGAAAACTAACTGACTGTAACAGTCGAATTGGCCAACGAAACATATCCCATTGTGTCCGGAATGGGGGTATTTAGCTAGGGGCGACAGTCGTTGGGTTGGATTTCGAGTTCATTTGCAAAAACACTATTTAAAGTTTCCTATAAAGTCTCGACCAATAGGATTTTTTTCCTAAAAAAAAAAAACCTACGAAACCCTAGCCGCCACAGACGAAATCGACGATCTAGGAAGCTCGAAACTTCCCCTCGACTTTCCCACCGCCACCACCACTTATAGGCCGCGCCACCACCACCGTTCGACAGCCCTTCGTCCCCTCTTCCCATCCGACCAAACCTCACCCGCCACCATCGCCCGTATCGCCTGAACCACCTCCACGAAGTCGTCGCCTTTCCGACGCTGCACCGCCTTCCTCCGACCACCGAAGGGGATCGCACCACCACTGATAGAGAGCTGTTTCGTTGCTCTTCCACGTCGCAGGGCCTGATCGGAGCAACAAGGTGCGGTTTGATTTTAAAATTTAAACCTAGTTTTGAAGGTTTAAAAACCTTTCTGCTTCGACATTCTGAAATGAAAATAACACTATAAAGCATTGCAAAACTTTGAAAAATAATATCTTTTTCGTTCTTTAATGAAATTTGATGAAACAGGAGACACCGTGAACGCAAGGAGGCTCTCTACCATCTAGAAGAAGCCGCGGATTTTTCTGATCTTCCTACGATTTTTAGCACTGCAAAAACCAATGTGAGGAATCTAAACTAAATTGTGTGAATGGAATCGCATTGTATAAATTATATAAGTGAAGTGTAAATTATATACACATTGTATACCTCATGTACATGTGTTGTATAAGTTATATTAGCGATGTATAAATTATAC
This sequence comes from Allium sativum, assembly GCA_030737875.1. Taxonomy (NCBI): domain Eukaryota; kingdom Viridiplantae; phylum Streptophyta; class Magnoliopsida; order Asparagales; family Amaryllidaceae; genus Allium; species Allium sativum. Next base: position 161,661,251 of record CM060912.1, read on the forward strand.
AAGTGTTGAATGAAACATATATGCTTTGAATTGTGATGAAATGCAAGTGAATTATAATATACACACACACATATATATATATGTATATATATATATATATATACTCCCCTCATCCACAGACCATGGACGATATTTATTGCTTGTGATTGACGTGATATTGTATGGTATGACGAATGGTTGGAAATAATTGTTTGTGGTTGATATTGTGGTTGAAAAATACCCTCTTGTGGTTGAAACAAATTAGAATAGGATTGTGGGATTGAAAATAAAATATGCCGCCTGCGTGCGAACTAGATGCATGATCCCAATTGTCAAAAACCGCGAGGTTTTAAGGTAGAGCGAGGAGCCGCACTAGGGACGGTCCCGGTTTTAACTACCCTGCCGTTATGCTGCCGAAATTTTAAAGAATATACATGTGTTAGAATAATTTTCATTCATTAAAATAAATTACATATATTGAAACCAATATTCATGTGTTGAGTTGCAATTCATTCGTTGAGTTGAAATTCATGTGTTGAATATTATTTGAATTTAAACAAATAGCTTTAGCGATAAAAATCACATTTTTATATATATATTCAAACTATAGCGAATATTCATGTGTTGAGTTGCAATTCTTTCGTTGAGTTGAAATTCATGTATTGAATATTATTTGAATTTAAACAAATAGCTTTAGCGATAAAAATCACATTTTTATATATATTCAAACTATAGCGAATATTCATGTGTTGAGTTGCAATTTATCCGTTGAGTTGAAATTCATGTGTTGAATATTATTTGAATTTAAACAAATAGCTTTAGCGATAAAAATCATATTTATATATATAGATATTCAAACTATAGCGAATATTCATGTGTTGAGTTACAATTCATTCGTTGAGTTGAAATTCATGTGTTGAATATTATTTGAATTTAAACAAATAGCTTTAGCGAAAAAAATCACATTTTTATATATATACAAACTATATAGAATATTCATGTGTTGAATTGAAATTCGTCCGTCGAATTGAAATTCATGTGTTGAGTGTTATCGTATTTTAAAATAAAATGAATAGACAATAAAATCACATTTTTATTGTGAATATGAAGTGTTAAAAACATTCACGTGTTGAACAAATATTTTTGATGATAAAAATATTTCTTTTATCATGTATACGCTTTGATAAAAATACACACATGTTGAAATAAATAATAGTTTGCTAGAAATATTATTATTAGCTTTGTCCTGCATATATATACATGCGTTGAACAGGAAAAATGGATTAGCTGTAGAGTAAAGAAATTATTTGCGTGCCCGACAAATAGGTAAACCTTGATGAGTTGGCTGTGCAATTTTATTTTTATACCAACTCCTGTGAATGCCATTGGATGCGGAGTGCTGGTTATTCTGTGTGAAATAATAAATATCGCCATAGGATAGTAACAATTAAATTTGAACTACACTACATGGCATACTTCTGGACGATAGGCATACTTCACATATTCCACATAAGCAATTGGAGCTTGTGTGACGAGGTGGAAGATTTACCATACGAGCGAGAGGCTTGTATGGCGATGATTATATACTACAGGTTGAACTGATGACTGATATGGACTCTATAAAATATAACGATAAATTGCCAGATTAATAAAAACCCCACATGGGTCTGGAGTTGACAATAATCACGTCTCTCTAGTTATTAGATACGGCACATGGACTATTTATTTCCACACAGAAACGGGGTGACGATAATTTATTCTCTGGAGTGATTATCTACACATGCTCCCTCGTAAACACCAGAATATATCAGTATAAATATGTGAATGCTTTTTAGGATTTATTGGGTACCTAACACAGCCCAATAAATTTCCAAACCCCTCACCGTACAAAGGAGGTTATGGCGAAATTTTTCGAAATATTAAGGCGTTAGTGAAATATTTGAAGTGAAAACGAAGTAGAAAATATAGAATGAACTATAGTTGGAATTATAGAATGAACTATATTTATATATATAAATATAAATATAATTAAAAGGAATCGAAGCCGTGTAGTTCGTGTTTCGGAATTGTAATTTGAAACGATTAGTACGAGTAATCCGACCATTGGATTTTCCCGAAACCGCAACCGCTGGGTTCGCCTTGGAAATATCTTCCCAACGGCACCAACCTTGTAAAAATCCAACGGTTGGATTGTCTGGAATGTTTAATTCAAATCTGAAGAAAAACAGCGCTTGAATCGTTTATATTTATATATAAATATAAATATAATTAAATTAAATCGAATAACGACGCTGTAGTTCGAATTTTGAAACCGTAACTTCAAACGACTAGTGTGGAAGATCCGACCGTCGGATTTTCACGAAACTGGAACCGTTGGGTTCGCTTTGGGAATATCTTCCCACTGATATAGACTTTGTAGAAATCCAACGGTTAGATTTCCGGATATGTGTAAAACAAATTAGGGGAAAAACAGCGCCAGTGCCACGGCACGACCTGAAACGTCGTTTAATTAAATATGGCCAAGTTTAAACAAATAAAAATGGCAAAAAATCATTATAAAATATTTTAAGCAACCTAGATTGCAAATAAACCAATTGGGCTTGAATTGTTTGATATTTGATGGTTGTAAGTGCTTGATACGAAAATAACACTAAAGAACTGAAAGATGGATGTCGAATAATATAACCATGGAAAGAATCGATTTAAATTCTAATTACGTGGATTATTTGAAAAGGCCGAGCTAACCCTCATTTCAAATAATTTATCGAGCGATTCAAATTGGAAAATGCAAAGACGATTCAAGACCGAAGATCTTCGTATCGGTTGGATGGGCGCTGCTGAGGTTCCTGACCGGAGTAGCTACCGGAAAGGGACGGAAGTAGTAGTCGTCTGAACGTATGTGTTGATTGGACGGATATACGAGGAATTTGACGCCTACGGTTTCGTTCAGACCCAGAACGGACTTGCAAATGGACTGTGTGTCTGACATTGGATTTTGTTCTATGCTGATTGATCTCTGTTAAATATATACCTGTTTGGCGGCGGAGAATTTATTCTTTTGCTTAACGCCCTTCTCTGAGACGTACGAGCTCAGAGGTTATATATCAATGGAAATCAATCGTATGGAGTGGACTGCCTATGTGGCATGCCAAGATGCTGTGATCAAGGCTTCCGTTGCAAAGCAAAGTCTTGTGGATGATGATCAAAGCACGGTCTGCGTGGCCTGGCTTTGTGTATAGCGTGAATTCGCGAGCCTCACACCTCGTTATGAGTCAAAAACGGGATAAGGACCCAAGGAGTGCATGACGTTTCTTTCTAGCTATGGTGGTGTCAGTGACTTACCAGCCCTGACATTTATATCTATTTTTCACCTATGTGGTTGTTGGAATGCGAGGCGCCTCGATTATAGGTCTGTAAGGACCGGGAAACGTGTGTTCAGGAATAACTAATCCTCAAACGTAAGAGAGGACCGGCCTTGGAGGATCCAGGGTTACCCAGAGTGTGTAGTCCTGAGGCATTTGCTAGAATGTCTCGAAGCGGAGAGGAGCTTGCCCCTTGCCTCGACTCATGACGGAAATCCAATTTCCAATACGAGATAACGGTTTCGATTGTTACTTATATATGGCGACATAGTGGCATGGGACGCTCATGTCGCCTATGATTGATATTTATGATGCTATTCGCCTTTGAAACATATATGCACTAGTAATAATATCAATTGATTTTGCTTTATACGTATCAAGCATATTTGGCCATTATAAGGTAAAAACTCTATCCTCCGGCTTGTGTAGCATTGTATGATGGGACCTGAGTCTTATAATGGCTTCATTCTATTTAAAAGCATTACGTTGTTTGAAAAGAAGTTACTTTGTTTTAAATGCACTAGCAATCACCGGAGTAAACTCGTTCCGCGAAAGTGGCGTGGTCCTATGATTTGCTTATTACTGTTGTTTTAAACTATTGAATAGATTCCTCATACCAGTCCCCATGACTGACTCGTTGTTTGTTTCACTTTGCAAACGCGGGTGCCCTTATTTTCACACGTGCAGCCTAGTTCACAGGTGACAGGTTGTTTTGGCTCTGCACTGTTGCATAGAGTGCATTTTGGCTCATGGCGAGGCTGACTTCACAGAGACAACTTTGACATTTTCCACCATTACTGTACTTATATTATGATTCCGCCACAGGCGATGCAGACTGATTTACTTTCCGTACTTATTATCGTATGTATATGTACCGCCTTCGGCGATGTAGACTGATACCCTTATTATGTCTCACTGCATGTATGTATTCCACCTCTGGCGAAGATGAATGGATCACTTCCCTTTTTTTTACTAAGTTATATCCTACGCTGTGCTATTCTGATGTTGTTACATGTTGTGATTCCACTGTCATATCCATGTAAAATTATTCTATTTATTGTTTTTGCTATTATCTGTACTCTGCTATGATGATTGATGTGTTATATTCCAATGATTATCCTTAATACCGCCCCTCGGATTTCGGGATCGTCACAGTTGGTATCAGAGCTTTGGTTAACCTTAGCTCCGGGATCTAACACATTAAACACCTCGTCAGAATAGAATCAGTAGTGTTCTAGGGCGAGTAGCTCATTAGAGATAGGATTAGCGATGTACTAGAATGAGCTAAGCAGATTAGCAAAACAATTTGATCAGTACATCATTACCTTTCCTTATGTTCCCCTGCTTAATCATAAATGAAAATTATCCAATCTGTGAGCTTGACACTTTTCTTGCTTATACAGTATTCTCTCTGATGGCCACACAAGCAGCAGTTAGAGGAAGCCGTGGAGGCCGAGGAGGAGTAGTAGGAGGACAGGGGAATATCCCCGTAGTTGTGGACGGCCCTATTGTTCAGCCACCAGCACCCGAGGACTTCGAGCTAGACAGAGTAGCGAAGAGGTATAGGAACCTTGGGGGAAAACCCTTTTCTGGCACTGGTACAGTGACAGAGGCTATTGCTTGGTTGAAGACCGGTGAAAACATCTTTGAAGGCATGGGTTTGGGAACCCAACAACAAAGCACGACTAGGTATTTGGCTCCTACAGGAGGAAGCAGATCTGTGGTGGGATGCCATCACCTCAGAAGATGCAGCAGGTACTGTCAGAACCTGGGAGCAGTTCAAAACCATGTTCAACGAGAAGTTTGTACCTGAACAGGCTTTAGAGAGGATGCGAGATTAGTTTGCTAATCTCCAGCAAGGAGATCTCTCTATCCAGGATTACCTCAATAAATTCACCCAGTTGTCGCGCTATGCTCCAGAGCTTATTATGACCAACAAAGCAAAGAACAAGAGATTTATATTTGGGCTAAAGCGCAAGTACCATGACAGAGCCATGAGCAACATTAAATTCTCCTTCTCAGAATTGGTAGAAATGGCTTGCAATTATGAAGATATGGATGAAAGGCATGCCAGACAAGACCGCGCCAAAAGCCAAGCTGGAAATAGGCGCAAGGCTTTAGCAGATCAGCCCGAGTCTAGCATTACAGCGGCCGCTACTCAGAAACCTGGAAAGATCCCCAAAGGAAATTGCTACAACTGCGGGAATCCAGGACATTTTTCTAATGTGTGCAAAGCCCCGAGGAAGCCAAAGGCAAATCCAGACTTGGCTGAATGCTACAACTGCCATAAGAAAGGGCAATACAGTATGAATTGTCCTCTGAAGCAGAATGCACATGTGGCTCATGTGTATGACGGGAAGACCCCGCCAGCTACCACCGATGGATCAGGTAAACCCGACGTCTTGGGAGGTACCCTTACCATTAAAAATATTCTTGTTTCTTTACTTTTTGATACTGGTGCATCACGTAGCCTCATTTCTGGTAACATTGTTCACAAGTTAAAATTGAATCAAAGAAGGTTTAAAGTACCAATTAAAGTTCAAAACCCGATAGGAGGTTCTGTTAGTCTCAGTTCGTACGGCAGAGTGCCTATCTCCTATTCTTTCTACAAGTTTCCCCATAGGTTAATCGTCATGAATTTATTAGAATTCGATGTTATCCTCGGTTTGGAATGGTTAACCAAATATAAGGCTAAAGTTAGATGTGCCGAACGAATCGTTAAAGTCAAAATGAAGCTTGGACCTATATGTATACCATGCCATGGCTCAGAAATTAACAGAACAGAATTTTGGTCTTCTTTAGAAGTTACTCCCCCTTCATTAGAAAAGATACCGGTAGTTAAAAACTATGCGGATGTGTTTGAAGAAGTAGAAAACTTACCGCCGCTAAGAGAAATTGAATTCAGGATAGATCTAATTCCAAACGCCCGACCAGTAGTACATCCAATTAGAATAATGGCCCCGAAAGAAAAAGAAGAGTTAGGTAATAATGGCCCCGAAATGGAGCAACAGTATTCTCCAGAATGGACCTAGCTACAGGTTTCCACCAATTACGTATAGCAGAAGACTGTATTCCTTTGACAGCGTTCAGGGGTCCCGATTTATTCTACGAATGGCTAGTAATGCCGTTCGGCTTGTGTAATGCTCCAGCATACTTCTTCGATCTTATGAACAGAGTGTTTCGTGGTGTATTGAATAAATTTGTTCTAGTCTTCATCGATGACATTTTAATCTACTCCATGTCCGAAGACGAACATGCAAAGCATTTAGAACAAGTGTTGAAAATTCTAAGGAGAAATGTCTTGAAAGCTAAATTTTCTAAGTGTGTCTTTTGGCAGGATGAAGTTAAGTTCCTAGGCCATGTAGTATCAAAAGAAGGGATTGCTGTAGATCCAGGCAAAATTACAGCGATTCAGAACTGGAAACAACCTACTACCCCCATAGAAGTCCGAAGTTTCCTTGGACTGGCTAGTTACTATCAGAAATTCGTTCAGGATTTTTCAAAGATATCTGGTGTATTGACAAAGCTTACAAAGAAGCATGAGAAATTCAAATGGACTCCCGAATGTGAAGAAGCTTTCCAGGAGCTGAAACGGAAGTTGACAACTGCTCCGGTATTGACAATTATAGAAGGCAACCGAGACTTGACTGTATGGACAGATGCTTCCGTTAGAGGGCTAGGCGCAGTATTAATGCAAAAAGGCCAAGTGGTTGCTTATGCAAGCCGTCAGCTGAAGCCGCATGAAAGAAGCTATGCAACTCATGACCTTGAGTTATTAGCTATCATGTTTGCTTTAAGAATCTGGAGGCATTATTTATTGGGTGAGAAGTTCGAACTATTTACCGACCATCAATCCTTGAAATACCTATTCACTCAGAAAGATCTAAACTTGAGACAACAGCGTTGGTTAGAATTCCTTGCAGCATACGATTTTGAGATCCTATACACTCCGGGGAAAGCCAATGTTGTCGCAGATGCACTCAGTAGAAAGAATGAAATCATCGCCAGTTTTATCATTACTTCTTCCTTAGAAGATAAGATTACTATTCTACAGAAAGATGATGAATTTATTAAGAGGATTGGCCAGCGGATCCGAGAAGGAAAACCCTCATATTTTAGCCTTGATAGCCAAGGGGTCCTAAGATTACGAGGGCGAATTTGTGTGCCTGGAATTCCTGAGCTCAGAAGGGAAGTACTTGATGAATGTCACAAGTCCAAATTAAGTATCCATCCCGGTGTGAGCAAAATGTATAACGATATCAAGCGCACATTCTGGTGGAAGGCGATGAAAAGAGATATTTCAATATATGTTAGCAGATGCTCCACTTGTCAGCTAGTTAAGAGCGATCAACAGAAATTGGCTGGACTACTACAACCATTAGAAATTCCGGGATGGAAGTGGGAGCAAATTTCGATGGACTTCATTGATGGCTTGCCTCGAACTAGGAAAGGAAACGACAATATATGGGTAATCGTAGATTGCTTCACGAAGACTGCCCATTTCATACCTGTCCGATCCAACAGAACGGCTCAAAGTTTAGCGCAGATTTACTTCAAAGAAATAGTTAAACTACATGGAGTGCCGCTCAATATAGTCAGTGACAGAGATCCCCTGTTTACTAGCAAATTTTGGGAAGCATTCCAAACAGAATTGGGATCCAAATTGAATCTAAGCACCACTTATCACCCGCAGACAGACGGCCAAACTGAGCGGGTGAATAGAATTCTAGAAGATTTACCGCGGGCTTGCGTTATCGATTTTGGAGGCTCATGGGAAGATCACTTACATTTAGCCGAATTCTCTTATAACAATAGCTATCAAGCAATTCTGGGAATGTCTCCATTTGAAGCATTATACGGTAGACCATGCAGATCTCCCGCATGTTGGGTAGAACCTGGCAACAGACTTGTGTTAGGGCCCGATATGTTTCAAGAAGCATCGGATAAAGTCGACTTCGTTAAGAAGCGATTGAAAACCGCACAAAGCCGATAGAAAAGTTATGCTGATGCGAGAAGAAGGGACTTATCATTTGTCGTTGGCAATTATGTTTATTTAAGAGTTTCTCCAATGCGGGGAGTAATCAGATTTGGCAAGACTGGGAAGTTGGCACCGAGATTTATTGGTCCCTTTCCTATACTTGAACGGATTGGAACTCTTGCATATAGGGTTTCATTACCTGATTGGTTGCCTGGTGTACATGATGTGTTCCACGTGACTCAACTCAGAAAACATGTTCATGATCCAGATCTTGTTGTAGAAGAAGCAGCGCAACAGGATATAGACATAACTCCAGAATTAGCGCTCAGAAGAGAGCCATTAAAGATAATTGGCAAAGAAACTAGAGAGCTAAGGAGCAAAAAGATTCATTTAGTCAAAGTGCAGTGGAGTAGTGATCCAAGAGACTGTACTTGGGAGACTAAGGAAAGCATTAAACAAGCCTATCCCAAATGCAGAGTGGACATCTCTGACTAACTCCGGTGCAAGGTACCTTTACAATACTTTGCATTTACATTTTATTTCCTACTTAGCTGTTATTTCCTTTTCGAGGACGAAAAGTTTTAAGTGGGGGAGATTGTAATAACATGGAAAATGTGAACCAATTTAAAATAATTGGTTATTACCAAAGAATTTGAATAATTTAAATAACATATTTTAATGAAATAAAGAATTAGGTATAGTATTGCAGTTTGAAAATTTGAGTACAAACTTTGTCTGACTGTACCAGGTGGAAAATATAACGGATTTTAGTGAAACTGAAAATATTTAAATCTGTTTATGAATACCTTTCTAACGAATCTAAAAAATCGAAGTTTCATAACGGGAACCAAAAGTTATGGCCAAATGAATTTTCAGAAAGGCCGCTATATAGCATATATAGCCCCTGAAAATTTATATTTTGCATACGACATCGGAATTCGACGAAACCACTTTGTTGGGTCCGGGATGTCAAACTATTGCTAAGTGTCAAATTTCATAATTTTTGAAGCTAGTATGTGAGCGGGGCAAAAGAAAATGTGATTGGTCAATTTCTGTTAAAATGGGTCGACCTAAAAATGGCCGTTTTTCAAACGAGCTCAGAATTCGACGAAACTGGTTTTGTTAAGACCATATCGTCAAAACAAAGCTAGATTTATTTTTCTGGAATTCTTCGATTCTGTTTTTGGCCCTGGCAAATTGAAATGTACGTTCAAATTAAATATTGAATGTTTTATATTTTAATTTGAAAAATAACTGACTGTAATAGTCGAATTGGCCAACGAAACATATCCCATTGTGTCCGGAATGGGGGTATTTAGCTCGGGGCGAAAGTTGTTGGGTTGGATTTCGAATTCGTTTGCAAAAACACTATTTAAAATTTCCTATAAAGTCTCGACCAATAGGATTTTTTCATTAAAAAAAAAACTATGAAACCTTAGCCGCCACAAACGAAATCGACGATCCAGGAAGCTCGAAACTTCCCCTCGACTTTCCCGCCGCCACCGCCACCTATAGACCGCGCCACCACCACCGTTCGACAGCCCTTCGTCCCCTCTTCACATCCGACCAAACCTCACCCGCCACCATCGCCTGTATCGCCTGAACCACCTCCACGAAGTCGCCGCCTTTCCGATGCCGCACCGCCTTCCTCCGACCACCAAAGGGGACCGCACCACCACCGATCGAGAGCTATTTCGTAGCTCTTCCACGTCGCAGGGCCTGATCGGAGCAACAAGGTGCGGTTTGATTTTAAAATTTAAACCTAGTTTTGAAGGTTTAAAAACCTTTCTGCTTCGACATTCTGTAATGAAAATAACACTATAAAGCATTGCAAAACTTTGAAAAATAATATATTTTTCGTTCTTTAACGAAATTTGATGAAACAGGAGACAATGTGACCGCAAGTAGGCTCTCTACCATCTAGAAGAAGCCGCGGATTTTTCTGATCTTCCTACGATTTTTAGCACTGCAAAAACCAATGTGAGGAATCTAAACTAAATTGTGTGAATGGAATCGCGTTGTATAAATTATATAAGCGAAGTGTAAATTATATACGCATTGTATACCTCATATACATGTGCGGTATAAGTTATATTAGCGATGTATAAATTATACAAGCGTTGAATGAAACATATATGCTTTGAATTGTGATGAAATGCAAGTGAATTATAATAATATATATATATATATATTCCCCTCGTCCACAGACCATGGACGATATTTATTGCTTGTGATTGACGTGATATTATATGGTACGACGAATGGTTGGAAATAATTGTTTGTGGTTGATATTGTGGTTGAAAAATACCCTCTTGTGGTTGAAACAAATTAGAATAGGATTGTGGAATTGAAAATAAAACATGCCGCCTGCGTGCGAACTAGATGCATGATCCCCATTGTCAAAAACCGCGAGGTTTTAAGGTAGAGCAAGGAGCCGTACTAGGGACGGTCCCGATTTTAACTACCCTGCCGTTATGCTGCCGAAATTTTATAGAATATACATGTGTTAGAATAATTTTCATTCGTTAAAATAAATTACATATATTGAAACCAATATTCATGTGTTGAGTTGCAATTCATTCGTTGAGTTGAAATTCATGTGTTGAATATTATTTGAATTTAAACAAATAGCTTTAGCGATAAAAATCACACATATATATATATATATATTCAAACTATAGCGAATATTCATGTGTTGAGTTGCAATTCATTCGTTGAGTTAAAATTCATGTGTTGAATATTATTTGAATTTAAACAAATAGCTTTAGCGATAAAAATCACATTTTTATATATATTCAAACTATAGCGAATATTCATGTGTTGAGTTGCAATTCATCCGTTGAGTTGAAATTCATGTGTTGAATATTATTTGAATTTAAACAAACAACTTTAGCGATAAAAATCACATTTTTATATATATATTCAAACTATAGCGAATATTCATGTGTTGAGTTGCAATTCAGTCGTTGAGTTGAAATTCATGTGTTGAATATTATTTGAATTTAAACAAATAGCTTTAGCGAAAAAAATCACATTTATATATATATATATATATATATATATTTATATATATATACAAACTATATAGAATATTCATGTGTTGAATTGAAATTCGTCCGTCGAGTTGAAATTCATGTGTTGAATGTTATCGTATTTTAAAATAAAATGAATAGACAATAAAATCACATTTTTATTGTGAATATGAAGTGTTAAAAACATTCACGTGTTGAACAAATATTTTTGATGATAAAATTATTTCTTTTATCATGTATACGCTTTGATAAAAATACACACATGTTGAAATAAATAATAGTTTGCTAGAAATATTATTATTAGCTTTGTTCTGCATATATATACATGCGTTGAACAGGAAAAATGGATTAGCTGTAGAGTAAAGAAATTATTTGCGTGCCCGACAAATAGGTAAACCTTGATGAGTTGGCTGTGCAATTTTATTTTTATATCAACTCCTGTGAATGCCATTGGATGCGGAGTGCTGATTATTCTGTGTGAAATAATAAATATCGCCATAGGATAGTAACAATTAAATTTGAACTACACTACATGGCATACTTCTGGACGATAGGCATACTTCACATATTCCACATAAGCAATTGGAGCTTGTGTGACGAGGTGGAAGATTTACCATACGAGCGAGAGGCTTGTATGGCGATGATTATATACTACAGGTTGAACTGATGACTGATATGGACTCTATAAAATATAACGATAAATTGCCAGATTAATAAATACCTCACACGGGTCTGGAGTTGACAATAATCACGTCTCTCTAGTTTTTAGATACGGCACATGGACTATTTATTTCCACATGGAAACGGGGTGACGAGAATTTATTCTCTGGAGTGATTATCTATACATGCTCCCCCGTAAACACCAGAATATATCACTATAAATATGTGAATGCTTTTTAGGATTTATTGGGCACCTAACACGGCCCAATAAATTTCCAAACCTCTCCCCGTACAAAGGAGGATATGGCGAAATTTTTCGAAATATTAAGGCGTTAGTGAAATATTTGAAGTGAAAACGAAGTTGAAAATATAGAATGAACTATAGTTGGAATTATAGAATGAACTATATTTTTATATATAAATATAAATATAATTAAAAGGAATCGAAGCCGTGCAGTTCGTGTTTCGGAATTGTAATTTGAAATGATTAGTACGAGAAATCCGACCATCGGATTTTCCCAAAACCGCAACAGCTGGGTTCGCCTTGGAAATATCTTCCCAACGGCACCAACCTTGTAAAAATCCAACGGTTGGATTGTCCGGAATGTTTAATTCAAATCTGAAGAAAAACAGCGCCAGAATCGTTTATATTTATATATAAATATAAATATAATTAAATTAAATCGAATAACGACGCTGTAGTTCGAATTTCGAAACCATAACTTCAAACGACTAGTCTGGAAGATCCGACCGTCGGATTTTCACGAAACTGGAACCGTTGGGTTCGCTTTGGGAATATCTTCCCACTGATATAGACTTTGTAGAAATCTAACAGTTAGATTTCCCGATATGTATAAAACAAATTAGGGGAAAAACAGCGCCAGTGCCACGACACGACCTGAAACGTCGTTTAATTAAATATGGCCATGTTTAAACAAATAAAAATGGCGAAAAATCATTATAAAATATTGTAAGCAACCTAGATTGCAAATAAACCAATTGGGCTTGAATTGTTTGATATTTGATGGTTGTAAGTGCTTGACACGAAAATAACACTAAAGAACTGAAAGATGGATGTCGAATAATATAACCATGGAAAGAATCGATTTAAATTCTAATTACGTGGATTATTTGAAAAGGCCGAGCTAACCCTCATTTCAAATAATTTATCGAGCGATTCGAATTGGAAAATGCAAAGACGATTCAAGACCGATGATCTTCGTATCGGTTGGATGGGCGCTGCTGAGGTTCCTGACCGGAGTAGCTACCGGAAAGGGACGGAAGTAGTAGCCGTCTGAACGTATGTGTTGATTGGACGGATATACGAGGAATTTGACGCCTACGGTTTCGTTCAGACCCAGAACGGACTTGTAAATGGACTGTGTGTCTGACATTGGATTTTGTTCTATGCTGATTGATCTCTGTTAAATATATACCTGTTTGGCGGCGGAGAATTTATTCTTTTTCTTAACGCCCTTCTCTGAGACGTACGAGCTCAGAGGTAATATATCAATGGAAATCAATCTTATGGAGTGGACTGCCTATGTGGCATGCCAAGATGCTGTGATTAAGGCTTCTGTTGCAAAGCAAAGTCTTGTGGATGATGATCAAAGCACGGTCTGCGTGGCCTGGCTTTGTGTATAGCGTGAATTCGCGAGCCTCACACCTCGTTATGAGTCAAAAACGGGATAAGGACCCAAGGAGTGCATGACGTTTCTTTCTAGCTATGGTGGTGTCAGTGACTTACCAGCCCTGACATTTATATCTATTTTTCACCTATGTGGTTGTTGGAATGGGAGGCGCCTCGATTATAGGTCTGTAAGGACCGGGAAACGTGTGTTCAGGAATAACTAATCCTCAAACATAAGAGAGGACCGGCCTTGGAGGATCCAGGGTTACCCAGAGTGTGTAGTCCTGAGGCGTTTGCTAGAATGTCTCGAAGCAGAGAGGAGCTTGCCCCTTGCCTCGACTCATGACAGAAATCCAATTTCCAATACGAGATAACGGTTTCGATTGTAACTTATATATGGCGACATAGTGGCATGGGACGCTCATGTCGCCTATGATTGATATTTATGATGCTATTCGCTTTTGAAACATATATGCACTAGTAATAATATCAATTGATTTTGCTTTATACGTATCAAGCATATTTGGCCATTATAAGGTAAAAACTCTATCCTCCGGCTTGTGTTGCACTGTATGATGGGACCTGAGTCTTATAATGGCTTCATTCTTTTTAAAAGCATTACGTTGTTTTAAAAGAATTTACTTTGTTTTAAATGCACTAGCAATCACTGGAGTAAACCCATTCCGCGAAAGTGGCGTGGTCCTATGATTTGCTTATTACTGTTGTTTTAAACTGTTGAATAGATTCCTCATACCAGTCCCCATGACTGACTCGTTGTTTGTTTCACTTTGCAAACGCGGGTGCCCTTATTTTCACACGGGCAGCCTAGTTCACAGGTGATAGGTTGTTTTTGGCTCTGCACTATTGCATAGAGTGCATTTTGGCTCATGGAGAGGCTGACTTCACAGAGACAACTTTGACATTTTCCGCCATTACTGTACTTATATTATGATTCCGCCACAGGCGATGCAGACTGATTTACTTTCCGTACTTATTATCGTATGTATATGTACCGCCTTCGGCGATGTAGACTGATACCCTTATTATGTCTCACTGCATGTATGTATTCCGCCTCTGGCGATGATGACTGATCACTTCCCTTTTTTTACTAAGTTATATCCTACGCTGTGCTATTCTGATGTTGTTACATGTTGTGATTCCGCTGTCATATCCATGCAAAATTATTCTATTTATTGTTTTTGCTATTATCTGTACTCTTCTATGATGATTGATGTGTTATATTCCAATGATTATCCTTAATACCGCCCCTCGGATTTCGGGATCGTCACAGTTGGTATCAGAGCTTTGGTTAACCTTAGCTCCGGGATCTAACACATTAAACACCTCGTCTGAATAGAATCAGTAGTGTTCTAGGGCGAGTAGCTCATTAGAGATAGGATTAGCGATGTCCTAGAATGAGCTAAGCAGATTAGCAAAAAAAATTGATCAGTACATCATTACCTTTCCTTATGTTCCCCTGCTTAATCATAAATGAAAATTATCAAATCTGTGAGCTTGACTCTTTTCTTGCTTATACAGTATTCTCTCTGATGGCTACACGAGCAGCAGCAACTAGAGGAGGCCGTGGAGGCCGAGAAGGAGTAGCAGGAGGACGGGGGAATATCCCCGTAGTTGTGGACGGCCCTATTGTTCAGCCACCAGCACCGGAGGACTTCGAGCTAGACAAAGTAGCGAAGAGGTATAGAAACCTTGGGGCAAAACCCTTTTCTGGCACTGGTACAGTGACAGAGGCTATTGCTTGGTTGAAGACCTGTGAAAAGATCTTTGAAGGCATGGGTTTGGGAACCAACAACAAAGCACGACTAGGTATTTGGCTCCTACAGGAGGAAGTAGATCTGTGGTGGGATGCCATCACCTCAGAAGATGCAGCAGGTACTGTCAGAACCTGGGAGCTGTTCAAAACCATGTTCAACAAGAAGTTTGTACCTGAACAGGCTTTAGAGAGGATGCGAGAGTAGTTTGCTAATCTCCAGCAAGGAGATCTCTCTATCCAGGATTACCTCAATAAATTCACCCAGTTGTCTCGCTATGCTCCAGAGCTTATTATGACCAACAAAGCAAAGAACAATAGATTTATATTTGGGCTAAAGCGCAAGTACCATGATAGAGCCATGAGCAACATTAAACTCTCCTTCTCAGAATTGGTAGAAATGGCTTGCAATTATGAAGATATGGATGAAAGGCACGCCAGACAAGACCGCGCCAAAATCCAAGCTGGAAATAAGCGCAAGGCTTTAGCAGATCAGCCCGAGTCTAGTATTACAGCGGTCGCTACTCAGAAACCTGGAAAGATCCCCAAAGGAAATTGCTACAACTGCGGGAAGCCAGGACATTTTTCTAATGTGTGCAAAGCCCCGAGGAAGCCAAAGGCAAATCCAGACTCGGCTGAATGCTACAACTGCCATAAGAAAGGGCACTACAGCAGGAATTGTCCTCTGAAGCAGAATGCACAAGTGGCTCATGTGTATGACGGGAAGACCCCGCCAGCTACCACCGATGGATCAGGTAAACCCGACTTCTTGGGAGGTACCCTTACCATTAAAAATATTCCTGTTTCTGTACTTTTTGATATTGGTGCATCACGTAGCCTCATTTCTGGTAACATTGTTCACAAGTTAAAATTGAATCAAAGAAGGTTTAAAGTACCAATTAAAGTTCAAAACCCGATAGGAGGTTCTGTTAGTCTCAGTTCGTACCGCAGAGTGCCTATCTCCTATTCTTTCTACAAGTTTCCCCATAGGTTAATCGTCATGAATTTATTAGAATTCGATGTTATCCTCGGTTTGGAATGGTTAACCAAATATAAAGCTAAAGTTAGATGTGCCAAACGAATCGTTAAAGTCAAAACGAAGTTTGGACCTATATGTATACCATGCCATGGCTCAGAAATTAACAGAGCAGAATTTTGGTCTTCTTTAGAAGTTACTCCCCCTTCATTAGAAAAGACACCGGCAGTTAAAAACTATGCGGATGTGTTTGAAGAAGTAGAAAACTTACCGCCGCAAAGAGAAATTGAATTCAGGATAGATCTAATTCCAAACGCCCGACCAGTTGTACATCCAATTAGAAGAATGGCCCCGAAAGAAAAGGAAGAGTTAGGTAGTCAAACCCGAGAATTGCTTTGGATGGGTCTGATCAGACCGAGCTTTTCAGCTTGGGGAGCAGCCGTGGTATTTGTCCCGAAATCAGACGGTACTCTAAGACTTTGTGTTGATTACAGAGATCTCAACAAACAGAAACTGAAGAACAAATATCCCTTGCCGCGAATAGACGATCTGCTAGATCAATTAAATGGAGCAACAGTATTCTCCAGAATGGACCTAGCTACAGGTTTCCACCAATTACGTATAGCAGAAGACTGTATTCCTTTGACAGCCTTCAGGGGTCCCGATTTATTCTACGAATGGCTAGTAATGCCGTTCGGCTTGTGTAACGCTCCGGCATACTTCGTCGATCTTATGAACAGAGTGTTCCGTGGTGTATTGAATAAATTTGTTCTAGTCTTCATCGATGACATTTTAATCTACTCCAAGTCGGAAGACGAACATGCAAAGCATTTAGAACAAGTGTTGAAAATTCTAAGGAGAAATGTCTTGAAAGCTAAATTTTCTAAGTGTGTCTTTTGGCAGGATGAAGTTAAGTTCCTAGGCCATGTAGTATCAAAAGAAGGGATTTCTGTAGATCCAGGCAAAATTACAGCGATTCAGAACTGGAAACAACCTACTACCCCCACAGAAGTCCGAAGTTTCCTTGGACTGGCTAGTTACTATCAGAAATTCATTCAGGATTTTTCAAAGATATCTGGTGTATTGACAAAGCTTACAAAGAAGCATGAGAAATTCAAATGGACTCCCGAATGTGAAGAAGCTTTCCAGGAGCTGAAACGGAAGTTGACAACTGCTCCAGTATTGACAATTATAGAAGGCAACCAAGACTTGACTGTATGGACAGATGCTTCCATTAGAGGGCTAGGCGCAGTATTAATGCAAAAAGGCCAGGTGGTCGCTTATGCCAGCCATCAGCTTAAGCCGCATGAAAGAAACTATGCAACTCATGATCTTGAGTTATTAGCTATCGTGTTTGCTTTAAGAATCCGGAGGCATTATTTATTGGGTGAGAAGTTCGAACTATTTACCGACCATCAATCCTTGAAATACCTATTCACTCAGAAAGATCTAAACTTGAGACAACAGCGTTGGTTAGAATTCCTTGCAGCATACGATTTTGAGATCCTATACACTCCGGGGAAAGCCAATGTTGTCGCAGATGCACTCAGTAGAAAGAATGAAATCATCGCCAGTTTTATCATTACTTCTTCCTTAGAAGATAAGATTACTATTCTACAGAAAGATGATGAATTTATTAAGAGGATTGGCCAGCGGATCCGAGAAGGAAAACCCTCAGATTTTAGCCTTGATAGCCAAGGGGTCCTAAGATTACGAGGGCGAATTTGTGTGCCTGGAATTCCTGAGCTCAGAAGGGAAGTACTTGATGAATGTCACAAGTCCAAATTAAGTATCCATCCCGGTGTGAGCAAAATGTATAACGATATCAAGCGCACATTCTGGTGGAAGGCGATGAAATAAGATATTTCAATATATGTTAGCAGATGCTCCACTTGTCAGCCAGTTAAGAGCGATCAGCAGAAATTGGCTGGACTACTACAACCATTAGAAATTCCGGGATGGAAGTGGGAGCAAATTTCGATGGACTTCATTGATGGCTTGCCTCGAACTAGGAAAGAAAACGACAGTATATGGGTAATCGTAGATCGCTTCACGAAGACTGCCCATTTCATACCTGTCCGATCCAACAGAACGACTCAAAGTTTAGCGCAGATTTACTTCAAAGAAATAGTTAAACTACATGGAGTGCCGCTCAATATAGTCAGTGATAGAGATCCCCTGTTTACTAGCAAATTCTGGGAAGCATTCCAAACAGAATTGGGATCAAAATTGAATCTAAGCACCGCTTATCACCCTCAGACAGACGGCCAAACTAAGCGGGTGAATAGAATTCTAGAAGATTTACTACGGGCTTGCGTTATCGATTTTGGTGGCTCATGGGAAGATCACTTACATTTAGCCGAATTCTCTTATAACAATAACTATCAAGCAAGTCTGGGAATGTCTCCATTTGAAGGATTATACGGTAGACCGTGCAGATCTCCCGCATGTTGGGTAGAACCTGGCAACAGACTTGTGTTAGGGCCCGATATGTTTCAAGAAGCATCGGATAAAGTCGACTTCATTAAGAAGCGATTGAAAACCGCACAAAGCCGACAGAAAAGTTATGCTGATGCGAGAAGAAGGGACTTATCATTTGCCGTTGGCAATTATGTTTATTTAAGAGTTTCTCCAATGCGGGTAGTAATCAGATTTGGCAAGACTGGGAAGTTGGCACCGAGATTTATTGGTCCCTTTCCTATACTTGAACGGATTGGAACTCTTGCATATAGGGTTTCATTACCTGATTGGTTGCCTGGTGTACATGATGTGTTCCACGTGACTCAACTCAGAAAACATGTTCATGATCCAGATCTTGTTGTAGAAGAAGCAGCGCAACAGGATATAGACATAACTCCAGAATTAGCGCTCAGAAGAGAGCCATTAAAGATAATTGGCAAAGAAACTAGAGAGCTAAGGAGCAAAAAGATTCATTTAGTCAAAGTGCAGTGGAGTAGTGATCCTAGAGACTGTACTTGGGAGACTGAGGAAAGCATTAAACAAGCCTATCCCAAATGCAGAGTGGACATCTCTGACTAACTCCGGTGCAAGGTACCTTTACAATACTTTGCATTTACATTTTATTTCCTACTTAGTTGTTATTTCCTTTTCGAGGACGAAAAGTTTTAAGTGGGGGAGATTGTAATAACCTGGAAACTGTGTACCAATTTAAAATAATTGGTTATTACCAAAGAATTTGAATAATTGAAATAGCATATTTTAATAAAATAAAGAATTAGGTATAGTATTGCAGTTTGAAATTTTGAATACAAACTTTGTCTGACTGTACCAGGTGGAAACTATAACGGATTTTAGTGAAACTGAAAATATTTAAATCTGTTTATGAATACCTTTCTAACGAATCTAAAAAATCGAAGTTTCATAACGGGAATCAAAAGTTATGGCCAAATGAATTTTCAAAAAGGCCGCTATATAGCATATATAGCCTCGGAAAATTTATATTTTGCATACGACCTCGGAATTCGACGAAACCACTTTTGTTGGGTCCGGGATGTCAAACTATTGCGAAGTGTCAAATTTAATAATTTTTGAAGCTAGTATGTGAGCGGAGCAAAAGAATATGTAATTGGTCAATTTCTGTTAAAATGGGTCGACCTAAAAATGGCCGTTTTTCAAACGAGCTCAGAATTCGACGAAACTGGTTTTGTTAAGACCATATCGTCAAAACAAAGCTAGATTTATTTTTCTGGAATTTTTCGATTCAGTTTGTGGCCCTGGCAAATTGAAATGTACGTTCAAATTAAATATTGAATGTTTTATATTTTAATTTGAAAAATAACTG
This sequence comes from Allium sativum, assembly GCA_030737875.1. Lineage (NCBI taxonomy): Eukaryota > Viridiplantae > Streptophyta > Magnoliopsida > Asparagales > Amaryllidaceae > Allium > Allium sativum. The sequence goes on from CM060912.1 coordinate 161,681,441, forward strand.
ACTGTAACAGTCGAATTGGCCAACGAAACATATCCCATTGTGTCCGGAATGGGGGTATTTAGCTAGGGGCGACAGTCGTTGGGTTGGATTTCGAGTTCGTTTGCAAAAATACTATTTAAAATTTCCTATAAAGTCTCGACCAATAGGATTTTTTCTTTAAAAAAAAACCTACGAAACCTTAGCCGCCACAGACGAAATCGACGATCAAGGAAGCTCGAAACTTCCCCTCAACTTTCCCGCCGCCACCTATAGGCCGCGCCACCACCACCGTTCGACAGCCCTTCCTCCCCTCTTCACATCCGACCAAACCTCACCCGCCACCATCGCCTGTATCGCCTGTACCACCTCCACGAAGTCGCCGCCTTTCCGACGCTGCACCGCCTTCCTCCAACCACCGAAGGGGACCGCACCACCACCGATCGAGAGCTGTTTCGTAGCTCTTCCACGTCGCAGGGCCTGATCGGAGCAACAAGGTGCGGTTTGATTTTAAAATTTAAACCTAGTTTTGAAGGTTTAAAAACCTTTCTGCTTCGACATTCTGAAATGAAAATAACACTATAAAGCGTTGCAAAACTTTGAAAAATAATATCTTTTTCGTTCTTTAACGAAATTTGATGAAACAGGAGACACCGTGACCACAAGGAGGCTCTCTACCATCTAGAAGAAGCCGCGGATTTTTCTGATCTTCCTACGATTTTTAGCACTTCAAAAACCAATGTGAGGAATCTAAACTAAATTGTGTGAATGGAATCGCGTTGTATAAATTATATAAGCCAAGTGTAAATTATATACGCATTGTATACCTCATGTACATGTGTTGTATAAGTTATATTAGCGATGTATAAATTATACAAGCGTTGAATGAAACATATATGCTTTGAATTGTGATGAAATGCAAGTCAATTATAATATATATATATATATATATATATATATATAGATATATATACACTCCCCTCGTCCATAGACTATGGACGATATTTATTGCTTGTGATTGACGTGATATTATATGGTATGACGAATGGTTGGAAATAATTGTTTGTGGTTGATATTGTGGTTGAAAAATACCCTCTTGTGGTTGAGACAAATTAGAATAGGATTGTGGAATTGAAAATAAAACATGCCGCCTGCGTGCGAACTAGATGCATGATCCCCATTGTCAAAAACCGCGAGGTTTTAAGGTAGAGCGAGGAGCCGTACTAGGGACGGTCCCGGTTTTAACTACCCTGCCGTTATGCTGCCGAAATTTTATAGAATATACATGTGTTAGAATAATTTTCATTCGTTAAAATAAATTACAAATATTGAAACCAATATTCATGTGTTGAGTTGCAATTCATTCGTTGAGTTGAAATTCATGTGTTGAATATTATTTGAATTTAAACAAATAGCTTTAGCGATAAAAATCACATTTTTATATATATATTCAAACTATAGCGAATATTCATGTGTTGAGTTGCAATTCATTCGTTGAGTTGAAATTCATGTGTTGAATATTATTTGAATTTAAACAAATAGCTTTAGCGATAAAAATCACATTTTTATATATATTCAAACTATAGCGAATATTCATGTGTTGAGTTGCAATTCATCCGTTGAATTGAAATTCATGTGTTGAATATTATTTGAATTTAAACAAACAACTTTAGCGATAAAAATCACATTTTTATATATATATTCAAACTATAGCGAATATTCATGTGTTGAGTTGCAATTAATTCGTTGAGTTGAAATTCATGTGTTGAATATTATTTGAATTTAAACAAATAGCTTTAGCGAAAAAAATCACATTTTTATATATATACAAACTATATAGAATATTCATGTGTTGAATTGAAATTCGTCCGTCGAGTTGAAATTCATGTGTTGAATGTTATCGTATTTTAAAATAAAATGAATAGACAATAAAATCACATTTTTATTGTGAATATGAAGTGATAAAAACATTCACGTGTTGAACAAATATTTTTGATGATAAAAATATTTCTTTTATCATGTATACGCTTTGATAAAAATACACACATGTTGAAATAGATAATAGTTTGCTAGAAATATTATTATTAGCTTTGTTCTGCATATATATACATGCGTTGAACAGGAAAAAGGATTAGCTGTAGAGTAAAGAAATTATTTGCTTGTCCGACAAATAGGTAAACCTTGATGAGTTGGCTGTGCAATTTTATTTTTATATCAACTCCTGTGAATGCCATTGGATGCGGAGTGCTGGTTATTCTGTGTGAAATAATAAATATCGCCATAGGATAGTAACAATTAAATTTGAACTACGCTACATGGCATACTTTTGGACGATAGGCATACTTCATCATATTCCACATAAGCAATTGGAGCTTGTGTGACGAGGTGGAAGATTTACCATACGAGCGAGAGGCTTGTATGGCGATGATTATATACTACAGGTTGAACTGATGACTGATATGGACTCTATAAAATATAACGATAAATTGCCAGATTAATAAAAACCCCACACGGGTCTGGAGTTGACAATAATCACGTCTCTCTAGTTTTTAGATACGGCACATGGACTATTTATTTCAACACGGAAACGGGGTGACGAGAATTTATTCTCTGAAGTGATTATCTATACATGCTCCCCCGTAAACACCAGAATATATCACTATAAATATGTGAATGCTTTTTAGGATTTATTGGGCACCTAACACGGCCCAATAAATTTCCAAACCCCTCCTCGTACAAAGGAGGATATGGCGAAATTTTTCGAAATATTAAGGCGTTAGTGAAATATTTGAAGTGAAAACGAAGTTGAAAATATAGAATGAACTATATTTGGAATTATAGAATGAACTATATTTTTATATATAAATATAAATATAATTAAAAGGAATCGAAGCCGTGCAGTTCGTGTTTCGGAATTGTAATTTGAAACGATTAGTACGAGAAATCCGACCATCGGATTTTCCCAAAACCACAACAGCTGGGTTCGCCTTGGAAATATCTTCCCAACGGCACCAACCTTGTAAAAATCCAACGGTTGGATTGTCCGGAATGTTTAATTCAAATCTAAAGAAAAACAGCGCCAGAATCGTTTATATTTATATATAAATATAAATATAATTAAATTAAATAGAATAACGACGCTGCAGTTCGAATTTTGAAACCGTAACTTCAAACGACTAGTGTGGAAGATCCGACTGTCGGATTTTCACGAGACTGGAACCGTTGGGTTCGCTTTGGGAATATCTTCCCACTGATATAGACTTTGTAGAAATCCAACAGTTAGATTTCCCAATATGTGTAAAACAAATTAGGGGAAAAACAGCGCCAGTGCCACGGCACGACTTGAAACGTCGTTTAATTAAATATGGCCATTTTTAAACAAATAAAAATGGCGAAAATTCATTATAAAATATTGTAAGCAACCTAGATTGCAAATAAACCAATTGGGCTTGAATTGTTTGATATTTGATGGTTGTAAGTGCTTGACACGAAAATAACACTAAAGAACTGAAAGATGGATGTCGAATAATATAACCATGGAAAGAATCGATTTAAATTCTAATTACGTGGATTATTTGAAAAGGCCGAGCTAACCCTCATTTCAAATAATTTATCGAGCGATTCGAATTGGAAAATGCAAAGATGATTCAAGACCGACGATCTTCGTATCGGTTGGATGGGCGCTGCTGAGGTTCCTGACCGGAGTAGCTACCGGAAAGGGACGGAAGTAGTAGCCGTCTGAACGTATGTGTTGATTGGACGGATATACGAGGAATTTGACGCCACCAGTTTCGTTCATACCCAGAACGGACTTGTAAATGGACTGTCTGTCTGACATTGGATTTTGTTCTATGTTGATTGATCTCTGTTAAATATATACCTGTTTGGCGGCGGAGAATTTATTCTTTTGCTTAACGCCCTTCTCTGAGACGTACGAGCTCAGAGGTTATATATCAATGGAAATCAATCGTATGGAGTGGACTGCCTATGTGGCATGCCAAGATGCTGTGATCAAGGCTTCTGTTCCAAAGAAAAGTCATGTGGATGATGATCAAAGCATGGTCTGCGTGGCCTGGCTTTGTGTGTAGCGTGATTTCGCGAGCCTCACACCTCGGTATTAGTCAAAAACGGGATAAGGACCCAAGGAGTGCATGACGTTTCTTTCTAGCTATGGTGGTGTCAGTGACTTACCAGCCCTGACATTTATATCTATTTTTCACCTATGTGGTTGTTGGAATGCGGGGCGCCTCGATTATAGGTCTGTAAGGACCGGGAAACGTGTGTTCAGGAATAACTAATCCTCAAACGTAAGAGAGGACCGGCCTTGGAGGATCCACGGTTACCCAGAGTGTGTAGCCCTGAGGCGTTTGCTAGAATGTCTCGAAGCGGAGAGGAGCTTGCCCCTTGCCTCGACTCATGACGGAAATCCAATTTCCAATACGAGATAACGATTTCGATTGTAACTTGTATATGGCGACATAGTGGCATGGGACGCTCATGTCGCCTATGATTGATATTTATGATGCTATTCGCTTTTGAAACATATATGCACTAGTAATAATATCAATTGATTTTGCTTTATAAGTATCAAGCATATTTGGCCATTATAAGGTAAAAACTCTATCCTCCGGCTTGCGTTGCATTATATGATGGGACCTGAGCTTTATAATGGCTTCATTCTTTTTAAAAGCATTGCGTTGTTTTAAAAGAATTTACTTTGTTTTAAACGCACTAGCAATCACTGGAGTAAACCCGTTCCGCGAAAGTGGCGTGGTCCTATGATTTGCTTATTACTGTTGTTTTAAACTGTTGAATAGATTCCTCATACCAGTCCCCATGACTGACTCGTTGTTTGTTTCACTTTGCAAACGCGGGTGCCCTTATTTTCACACGGACAGCCTAGTTCACAAGTGACAGGTTGTTTTTGGCTCTGCACTGTTGCATAGAGTGCATTTTGGCTCATGGAGAGGGTGACTTCACATAGACGACTTTGACATTTTCCGCCATTACTGTACTTATATTATGATTCCGCCATAGGCGATGCAGACTGATTTACTTTCCGTACTTATTATCGTATGTATATGTACCGCCTTCGGCGATGTAAACTGATACCCTTATTATGTCTCACTGCATGTATGTATTCCGCCTCTGGCGATGATGAATGATCACTTCACTTTTTTTCACTAAGTTATATCCTACGCTGTGCTATTCTTATGTTGTTACATGTTGTGATTCCGCTGTCATATCCATGTAAAATTATTCTGTTTATTGTTTTTGCTATTATCTGTACTCTGCTATGATGATTGATGTGTTATATTTCAATGATTATCCTTAATGCCGCCCCTCGGATTTCGGGATCGTCATAGGAATGCTGCTGAGGCTTAGATCTACAGAGACAACATTCAGGACTTGCATACATACAACAACTAAAAGGATTGGATTGGACTTTTTCTACGACATAGAGTTATATTTATAAGAGATTTATTCACCTCTTTACCAAGACCCACTGTGAGTTCCCTGTAATATTTAGATTTGGTTTCTTAGATGATGAATTGACAATTAAAAAAAATTGTGTTAGGAGATATAGTGTTTGTAATTTAAATGTTATACATGTTTTTACTGTTAATCATCTACGTCGTTATGATAAGTAAAACATATGCCTTTGTTGTTGGATAATTAAGAAGTTATATGTATCTATCTTCCTTTTCCATTTTTCTATGTTTTATGTTTATTTGCAGTCTTGCCTATATGCCTATGTGATTTGATTCTATTCTCCTTCCTCTGTTTTATCTTTTTATTTATGTTGATCCTAAGCCTTTGGAAGCGTAGGATATATCCGATTAGAGCGTGCGTATATTTAGGGCAATAACGAGTGACATAAAAAGAGGAATTTAGGCATGTTGTTAAAAAGGGACTGTTTAACCATAATGTGGGAAAAGGGATAATATGTACAAGTTTAGACCTGATGTAAACTGGTAAAAAGGGATAATGTGTATATACTTATTGTAAATTGGTAGAAATGGATAATATGCATAAATCAGCATATGTTGCAAATTGGGAACATAGTTGACGAATAATATGTATATGAATTGGACATGTTATATTTGACTTAATATAGACATGAAGTAAATGACATGTTAAGAATATTGTAACAGATATACGTTAATAAACTGAATTGATATGGTAATTTTACATACATTTGGGTTGGTGATCTGGGGAAGGGTTGTACACACATAATGGCATGCAATAATTACAAACATGCTTATTAGTAAACCTAAACCTGCTAAGTTAAATATGAGTACTAAGAAGCTAAGAGGTCCCATGTTCTGTTGTTGTATCGGGTTTTGGGGACTATTAAATCCTGGTTTTGGGGGCACAGGAGAAGGTGGTTTAGCTTGTGTCAATCTTCTTTTTGGAACTCATATCAGTCAGCATCCTTGTAGGTATTTTGTTGGGGGAACTCGCATTAGGTAGAGGCCAAAACATGCTTTACTGAACTAGATAGTAAGAGGTTCACATGAGGGTGGGTACGGGCGTGTTCCGGCGGAGTAATGAGCGTGCATGGGTTCGACTAGGGAGGATAAGTCGTTGTAACACAAGTAAATGGGTCTGTGTTATATACTTCCTGGGTCAAGGAGTGATACATCCAACTACTAGGGATGACACAGGGTATTTACGTAGTAGGGAACCGATCGCCTAGGTGGTAATTAGGGTACACCTAATCCTACTGTTGTGTAATTAGGTTAACACCTAACATGGTTATGTAATTAGGGTATGCCTAATCTTGCTATTTAATTCTATTGTTAATCTTGTTGTTATGTAATTAGGTTGAATACCTAAACCTATTATACTAGTATTGGTATAGACATACCTGTTTTAGGATATAAATGTGAAGCATCACTCGATCATAGTTTATTCCTGTCTATCATGTTTTCTTTTTACTGTATATGTTACCTTATATGACACACTACCTATCTCATCCAGTCTTATTTACCTTTATCTGCATTTCTATTTTATACACATTTGAAAATCATTGGAACTCACCAAAATTTATGTCTGACCCTTTTTATTTCGCTGCTTTCTTCCTTTTCTCTAATGGCGTGTTTTGTAAGGTATAATAATTAAGTTATTTAATTATTTAAATAACGAATATATTAAATAAACGATAGTTGAACGTATAATTATAATATAATTAAAACCGAGTGCGTAATGACACGGCAGTTCGCTGTTTGGCGATTTGAACTTCAACTGAGTATACAGGGTTCGTTTTAAATCGGATTCCTGTGAAACAAGAAACGTGTGGAGCTGGTGGAGTATATCTTTCTAGTGGAAGAGAAAGATCGGGATTTCGTCGTGTAGATTTGGAGTTATGTCCAAATCAAATTCTCAGAAGTGCAGCGCCCTGACCATAACGATTTAAATATATTTAAATAGAAATCGACCATCGATGTAATGCTGACGATGTAATATCGAGTTGTAAATACATACAGGAATAGTCTAGAGCTGTACGGCATTACACTGTGAATACAGACGATAATAATTAATTTTCAGTAATTAATTTAATAATATTTATATATTTAAATAGGCTATTTAGAGCGTTAAAAATAGCCACTTTTGCATACGAAGTCGGAATTCGACGAAACCAGTTTTGTTGGATCCGTAATGTCGAACTCTAGCTACAAGTCCAGTTTGGTGATTTTTGGGTATCGTATGCAGTCGCAGTGATTTTTAGAAGACAGATACAAATAAAAAAAATCGAATAAAAAAAATAGAAAATCAAATTGAAAATATCCTCCTCCTTTTTCTATTATCAACAACAGCCCACGCAACCTTGTTTTCAGCCACAATCAGTACCTACCCAAATATCGCTATATAACCATATCAACCCAAAGAAAATCGCAGCAAGAAGAAAATCAAAACAGAAAATCTAAAACAATTCTATAAATCAAAGTAAATACATTTCTGGATTCCTCAAGCAAACAGCTTCGATCGGATATGCCTCGTGTAGAGCTCGACGCCTTGTTTCGTCGCTGGGTTTTTGGAAGCGCGACCTAGGGTTACGGTTCATTCGAGTTAGGGGTAGTCGAAGGTTGTTGTGACGGCGCAGGAGGGTTCGGCGGAGTCAGGCGCGTCAAGTGGTGGCACTGGGAGGGTCTCCGGTGGGTGAAGCCGAAGTGCGACAATGAGGTGACGAGCTCGAAGAGCTGTTGACGAATGGCGTCGAGTTGGGCTTCAGGGGGATGGGCTGGTGTGAAATTGGATGGTGAACGGGATGGAGGTGGTTGCGGCTGAGATGGATGATCGGAGTGGTGGCTAGGATCGGTCAACGGTGCGGTCAAAAGGGGGATGTTTTTATTTGGAATTCGAAGTTTGATTTGGGGAAGAAAGAAAAGTGGTTCGGGTCCGATTTAAATGAAGGGTAAGTGGGCCGATGTGGGATCATAGGGGTTAAGGCCCATCTAAGAAATACCAAGTTTTATTTTATATATTCAATTGTATACAAAACTTCAGAATGCGATATCTTGGTCATACAAGATCGGATTGACGAACCGCAAGTTGCGTTGGGATCGTATGGACGGACACTACACGATGGAACTGACTGGAAGTCCATCGGAGCTCGCTACAATTTATGGATAAATAAATTGTCCGTCCGAATCAAATCAAGCGATGGTTATCGTCATTGACGATGATCGTTCAATGTGAGTAAAACTCACCAACTCTATACAGTTCTATTTTTACAACGTGTTCTTAGAACTGTTAATTATCTGTTGTTTGACTGTGTGTTGACTGTTTGATTGAACTGCTAGTCAGTTAGTGGAAATTTTATATATATGTATATATATATTTATAAACCGTTAATTATTTATATGTGATTCTGTTTATCAGAATATTATACTGGTGTTGTTTAACATCTGTGGATGCAGGGAAACAGGTTGGAGGAATCCAACAGGATTCCTTAACAGTATTTTACTGTGATTTTTATAGTGTGATATATAATGTGAAGTATATAATCTGTATGACTATGTGTGGTGGGACGATATTTATCGTTGTTATATGGTGTGTTGAAGACCATGAGAAATACCAGATTGTAGGAGAGGGGTTTTCAAAGTATATTTTGAAAATAGTTTATTTATATAAAATCAAGGGATTTTATATATATATATATATAAGAAAAAGGATTTTTGAATATTAAGGAATATAGTTGGTAAACAAATATAAAAGAGTTTTATTTGTAAATCAATATAAGGGAATATATATGTTAATCGAATATAAGAGGATATATTTGTTAGTCAAAATATAAAGGAATTATATTCGTTAGAACAAATATAAAGGATATTTATTTAGAGATTAAATAAATAGAATATTATAAAGGGTATTTATTTAGAGATTAAATAAATAGAATCAAACTAAAGAAGATATTTATTTGTTAAATAAATAGGAGTTAACCAAGTGAATTGGTCGAGTTAACCAAGTGAATTGGTTGAGTTAAATGAAGTGAATTAGTTAAGTTAAACTAAGTGGTTAAATCAAAGTGAATTAGTTAAGTTAAACTAAGTGGTTAACCAAAGTAAATTAGTTAAGTTAAACTAAGCGGTGAATCAAAGTGAATTTGTTAAGTTAAACTAAATGATTAATCGATGTGAATTAGTTAAGTTAAACTAAAGGATTAATCGATGTGAATTAGTTAAGTTAAACTAAAGGATTAATCGATGTGAATTAGTTAAGTTAACTAAGTGGTTAATCGAAGTAAATTAGTTGAGTTAAACTAAGTGAACCGACTAGAGTTAATCAACGTGAATTAACTAAGTTAAACTAAGTGGATTAGTTCAGTTAATCGAGACAAGTAAATCAAGTTAGGGTAAACCATTTGAGTTAACCAGTTAGAGTTAACCATTTGAGTTAACCAGTTTGAGTTGATCAGTTAGAGTTGACCAGTTAGATTTGACCAGTTAGGGTTGATCAGTTAGAGTTGATCAGTTAGAGTTGACCAGTTAGAGTTGACCAGTTAAAGTTGACCAGTCAGAGTGGATCAGTTAGAGTTATCCAAGTAGAGTTAATCGAGTAGAGTTGTCGAATATCACATATCCGAAGTAGAGTTATCGAATATAGGGTATTCGAGAGAAGAGTAATCGAATATAGTTTATTCGAGTGGAGAAATCAAATGTTACTCATTTGAGAAGAGTTATCGAATATAGTTTATTCGAGTGGAGAAAATTAAATGTTATTCATTTGAGAAGAGTTATCGAATATTATTCATTCGAAGAGTTAATCCGAAGGAGTTATTCGAAGTTAGTTAATCCAAAGGAGTTATTCGAAGTTAGCTAATCCAAAGGAGTTATTCGAAGTTAGTTAATCCAAAGGAGTTAGTCGAAGAGTTAATCGAATATAGTTATTCGAAAGAAGGTGTAAATCGAATATAGTTATTCGAGTAAAGTTAAAAGAGTTAATCGAATTTAGTTATTCGAAATGAGTTATTCGAATTTGATATTTGAATAGAGTTAACCACATTAGAGTGATTCGAATTACTTATTCAAATAGAGTTAAACACATAAGAGTTAATTGAATATTAGTTATTCAATTAGAGTTAAATCGAATTTAGTTATTCGAAAGGAGTTAATCAATTTGAGTTAAGTTAATCGATTTGAATTAAGTTGAATCGAAATGGAGTAAATCGAATAGAATTAAGTTAATCGAGTTAGAGTAAATCGAATATTGGTTATTCGAAGGTAAGTTATTCGAAGGAGTTAATCAAATAAGTCGATCCAAAGGAGTTAGTCGAATATTAGTTATTCGAATAGAGTTAAAGGAGTTATCGATTTTAGTTTGATCGAAAGGAGTTATCGATTAGTAAATCGAAAGGAGATTTTTGAATATAACATATTCGAAAGAAAGAGATCGAATATTGTTTATTCGAAAGAGAGAGATTTCGAATATGAGTTATTCGAAGAGAGATAATCGAATATAGGTTATTCGAAGAAGAGTTAATCAAATAGAGATTACTCGAAAGAGAGTTATACGTCGAATTCAATTATAGCGAATTCGGGAAAGTACTATTTACTTTCCGGGGTTTAAATCAAGGTTTAGTTATTGATTTAGAAATTAGGTGTCTGTTAAATTATTCGAGTTAGGAAATAAATTTATAATTTAGGTTAGATATTTTAGGGGCAGGAATTATAACGTTATAGTTATAATCAAACGTTGTCATATAAGAAGTGGATTCGTAACCTGAATCCGAGAATTTGCGTAAACAGATAATTGGAAAAAGTGAGTGATGAGCTTCATCTATTTCACAGTAAAGGACGTTGTTCAATTAAGGTCTGAGAGGTAATTATATCCCAACTTGATTGACTTCAAAATTGACAAAGGAATAGTTGTGGTTCGATAGAAAAGGTTGATTTGAAATATAGTTAAGTAATAATCGATTAATGGATTAAGCGTAACGATGTTTTATACAACGTTCATTGGAAATCCGTAAATGAGTTTTGGAAACGTTTTCCAAATATAGTCAGATATGTTTTCTAAACATAGAAAATGAAATGTTTTCATGATAAGAATTTAAGAAATAGAGTTAAGCAAATTCGGAAACTGACTGGAGAGGGCAAGTTGAACGGTTTTCTAAGTGACGATCTGATGTTGGTTTCGACCTTCCGTATTGATACTTAGAGAATTGTTCTCATACTAGTTACAGTTAGGGACTGATAGTTGCGAAATAATAGTGATGTGAAAATAAACTATGGAAATGTTTTCCAATGATTAATAACATATATTTTCTAAATATATGAAATAAGGAAATATGAACATATGATGATTGATCGATCGAATTTCCATTTGGAAATAAGATTGTTGTTTGTACACCGACATGTTTTCATTTGATAGTTGAATCACAAACTATCAAAGTTTTTACCATTTTAACGTTGTTAATATGGAGAGACCGGTTGGATTATTATCCAAAGAACCACTCTGTATTGGCATAAGCGTTGCGAGCAATATCTGCCAAAGATAAATTGAAGACGGAGTAAAGTGCAAGGGCTGTTGTATAAGTCTTAGATAACAGTGACTAAGATGGATATACTGAATAGTGCCTTCGGTTTGTCCAGTCCCAGGACAACGTATATGGAAGAAGGTCTGACAGAGTATATCCAATGGATCGCGTAAGTTGATCTGTTCAAACGTATTCACGTTTGGTGGCGGAGGAATTCGTTCCTCTTAGCTATATACCCGTGTTATTTTTGGATAATTCAATTTGTGATTTGGCGGGTATGACGATGTGGCATTCAAAGTGAATGGTGATCAGATGTTCTAAAGATAGACGTAGCTTCTAGCCTCACACCGGGAAGTAACAAAAGTTGGGCTAGGCAGCATGGCTAGTTGGGTCATCCCCAAGCAGGGTGTATTGTCACCGATCTAGAGAATATTCATATTTATACTTCTTTTTGATTCTGTATCTTCGGATGACGGTTTGATGGCCTATAACCGTGGTGGCAATATATTCGCGACACTCAAGCTAAATGAGTGAGCGGTCATGTGTGGCCGGGTTGCAAGACGTTCTTGTTGAACCTTGAGTGTATCACCTCTAGAGTACACTATTCAGAAGGTGCTCCCATACCTTGTCTGTTGGAATCCATTCTCCGATAAGAGCCCTACGGTTTATGATTTTATGCTATGTATGTGGAACGTGAGATGCAAGCGTTTCTGCTAGATTGATACCTATTTGTACTTAGACATTATTATAATATCACAATGATATTGCTTGTCAAAGTTGTTCGGATACTCATAAGGGAAAAACCCGTTCCGTATTCACGGCGTGGTCTTATGAGATATCCTATACCTGTTTTAAACTATTTTACTCATACCAGTCCCATGACTGACCCGGAGTTTATTTTGTTGTTTTCCCTAAACTCTTGGGTGCCTAAATTTGTACGGGCAGTCAAGTAGTCGGGATTTACAGATATACTTGGAGAGCTTGGAGCAGGAGGATGCAAGATTTGATAGCTATAGTTATTTCCGCTGTGTTGTAAGTGTTGTACTCTGATAAGTGCTATTGTATATATATAACTGCGTACTTCAAAGTTATGTTATATATTATATGTTATTCGTTCCGCTGTGAGATTCGTGTTACTCTGATGATTCTGATGTTCTTCTTCTTCTATTCTATTAGTTCTATCTTTTCTTTCTCACCTTCTAAATTCTTTCACTAACGTTCTCGGAATTTCCGACTCTCGAGGAGTCGGAAATTTCCAGCCGTTACAGTTGGTATCCGAGCTTAAGTTAAGAATTACTTGGCTCTGTGGCGTGACTCGGTAGAGATAGGGTTAGTAATACCCTAGACTGAGATTGAGTGTATATATACGAGTGCGTATTTGTATTTGATATAAAAATGGTTTTATATTGTGGAGATTCATTGGCTGAGTTGTTTATGAGTTCTGGTCGATCAGTTTGATCCACTATATCGGTAGGAGTAAATAAACACTCAAATACGATGGGTCGTCACGATATGTTTCGAAAGAGGGTAAGTGAATTTAACTTTACCCAAAGTATATTTTAATATAGAGGTATATATATGTATATCAAAATTATAATATATTAGATATATTGGTTGTAATCATAATCGAGCAAGATTATATAGTGAAATGGTTATACATAACCAACCAGAATTCATATGAGTGAAATCAGATGTGTAAATTTGAATTTAAATCAAAATTTGGAATTAAAATAAGGAAATTTTAAGTTCCTGGGAGATTTTGAAAAGGTTTTTCAAATTTGAAATAAATATAGTATTAAACTCACCAGGATGACTGGAAAATAATTCCGAGGATGGATCGATACATCGTCGGTGTAATTTTCGAGTTTCTAAGTGGCGGATTACTACCAATGGTTTTGTTTTCAAATGGTGTTGAGGAAAACAAGTTGTTTAGAAATTCAAAAGTTTTGAATTGGTGTTAGGATTTGAAATTTGATTTGAAATAAATCCCAGGAATTTAAATCTTGAAATTTAAAATTTAACTTGTTAAGTTGAATGAATCAAGATGGTAAAAACAAATAGTAAATTAAAATTTAACTTGAACCAAGTTAAATAAATCGGGATTCGGTTAGAGAATAATCTGGATTGGAACTAAGTTGATGGGTTAAGAGTTTGAAATATGATATTGGAGTTTGAATAGAACTTGACTTGGATATAACCAAGTGTTTGAGTTGAAGATTGGATTGAGATGACCTTGGGTATATGTTTGATTGATAACAGGTGAAAGTGATAAAGTTGATATGCCCGACAAAAAGGTACAAGTTTATATTATATATGTGTTTGGATTTTATGAGCCGAATTGGCAAGCCGCTTGGCTGTTTGATTTTCTTTTGGGTTGGAGAAGGCCTAGAGAGGCGAGGGGTGGTTTGTCATATTGACCAGTACAAAGGAGGTGCTGGCGAAATTTTTCGAAAATTCCAGGCGTTAGAACATTCTCATGATTTATGGAAATTCAGTTAGCCAGAATGAATTAATAAATTAATTGAAAATTTAATGGTTCAGTTGAAACTGGAGTTGAGAAGTAAACTAAAAGATATTTGAATCTAGTTAGTAAAGTTGGTAGCATTTTCCTAGCTTAGCAATTTCGAGGACGAAATTATTTTAAGGGGGGAAGTCTATAATGGGCGTTTTGTAAGGTATAATAATTAAGTTATTTAATTATTTAAATAACGAATATATTAAATAAACGATAGTTGAACGTATAATTATAATATAATTAAAACCGAGTGCGTAACGACACGGCAGTTCGCTGTTTGGCGATTTGAACTTCTACTGAGTATACAGGGTTCGTTTTAAATCGGATTCCTGTGAAACAAGAAACGTGTGGAGCTGGTGGAGTATATCTTTCTAGTGGAAGAGAACGATCGGGATTTCGTCGTGTAGATTTGGAGTTATGTCCAAATCAAATTCTCAGAAGTGCAGCGCCTTGACCATAACGATTTAAATATATTTAAATAGGGATTTAAATAGAAATCGACCATCGATGTAACGCTGACGATGTAATATCGAGTTGTAAATACATACAGGAATAGTCTAGAGCTGTACGGCATTACACTGTGAATACAGACGATAATAATTAATTTTAAGTAATTAATTTAATAATATTTAAATATATTTATATATTTAAATAGGCTATTTAGAGCGTTAAAAATAGCCACTTTTGCATACGAAGTCGGAATTCGACGAAACCAGTTTTGTCGGGTCCGTAATGTCGAACTCTAGCTACAAGTCCAGTTTGGTGATTTTTGGGTATCGTATGCAGTCGCAGTGATTTTTAGAAGACAGATACAAATAAAAAAAATCGAATAAAAAAAATAGAAAATCAAATTGAAAATATCCTCCTCCTTTTTCTATTATCAACAACAGCCCACGCAACCTTGTTTTCAGCCACAATCAGTACCTACCCAAATATCGCTATATAACCATATCAACCCAAAGAAAATCGCAGCAAGAAGAAAATCAAAACAGAAAATCTAAAAAAATTCTATAAATCAAAGTAAATACATTTCTGGATTCCTCAAGCAAACAGCTTCGATCGGATATGCCTCGTGTTGAGCTCGACGCCTTGTTTCGTCGCTGGGTTTTTGGAAGCGCGACCTAGGGTTTACGGTTCATTCGAGTTAGGGGCAGTCGAAGGTTGTTGTGACGGCGCAGGAGGGTTCGGCGGAGTCAGGCGCGTCAAGTGGTGGCACTGGGAGGGTCTCCGGTGGGTGAAGCCGAAGTGCGACAGTGAGGTGACGAGCTCGAAGAGCTGTTGACGAACGGCGTCGAGTTGGGCTTCAGGGGGATGGGCTGGTGTGAAATTGGATGGTGAACGGGATGGAGGTGGTTGCGGCTGAGATGGATGATCGGAGTGGTGGCTAGGATCGGTCAACGGTGCGGTCAAAAGGGGAATGTTTTTATCTGGAATTCGAAGTTTGATTTGGGGAAGAAAGAAAAGTGGTTCGGGTCCGATTTAAATGAAGGGTAAGTGGGCCGATGTGGGATCTTAGGGGTTAAGGCCCATCTAAGAAATACCAAGTTTTATTTTATATATTCAATTGTATACAAAACTTCGGAATGCGATATCTTGGTCATACAAGATCGGATTGACGAACCGCAAGTTGCGTTGGGATCGTATGGACGGACACTACACGATGGAACTGACTGGAAGTCCATCAGAGCTCGTTACAATTTATGGAGAAATAAATTGTCCGTCCGAATCAAATCAAGCGATGGTTATCGTCATTGACGATGATCGTTCAATGTGAGTAAAACTCACCAACTCTATACAGTTCTATTTTTACAACGTGTTCTTAGAACTGTTAATTATCGGTTGTTTGATTGTGTGTTGACTGTTTGATTGAACTGCTAGTCAGTTAGTGGAAATTTTATATATATGTATATATGTATTTATAAACCGTTAATTATTTATATGTGATTCTGTTTATCAGAATATTATACTGGTGTTGTTTAACATCTGTGGATGCAGGGAAACAGGTTGGAGGAATCCAACAGGATTCCTCAACAGTATTTTACTGTGATTTTTATAGTGTGATATATAATGTGAAGTATATAATCTGTATGACTATGTGTGGTGGGACAATATTTATCGTTGTTATATGGTGTGTTGAAGACCATGAGAAATACCAGACTGTAGGAGAGGGGTTTTCAAAGTATATTTTGAAAATAGTTTATTTATATAAAATCAAGGGATTTTATATATATATATATATATATATATATATATATATATATATATATATAAGAAAAAGGATTTTTGAATATTAAGGAATATAGTTGGTAAAACAAATATAAAAGAGTTTTATTTGTAAATCAATATAAGGGAATATATATGTTAATCGAATATAAGAGGATATATTTGTTAGTCAAAATATAAAGGAATTATATTCGTTAGAACAAATATAAAGGATATTTATCTAGAGATTAAATAAATAGAATATTATAAAGGGTATTTATTTAGAGATTAAATAAATAGAATCAAACTAAAGAAGATATTTATTTGTTAAATAAATAGGAGTTAACCAAGTGAATTGGTCGAGTTAACCAAGTGAATTGGTTGAGTTAAACGAAGTGAATTAGTTAAGTTAAACTAAGTGGTTAAATCAAAGTGAATTAGTTAAGTTAAACTAAGTGGTTAACCAAAGTAAATTAGTTAAGTTAAACTAAGCGGTGAATCAAAGTGAATTTGTTAAGTTAAACTAAATGATTAATCGATGTGAATTAGTTAAGTTAAACTAAAGGATTAATCGATGTGAATTAGTTAAGTTAAACTAAAGGATTAATCGATGTGAATTAGTTAAGTTAACTAAGTGGTTAATCGAAGTAAATTAGTTGAGTTAAACTAAGTGAACCGGCTAGAGTTAATCAACGTGAATTAACTAAGTTAAACTAAGTGGATTAGTTCAGTTAATCGAGACAAGTAAATCAAGTTAGGGTAAACCATTTGAGTTAACCAATTAGAGTTAACCATTTGAGTTAACCAGTTTGAGTTGATCAGTTAGAGTTGACCAGTTAGAGTTGACCAGTTAGGGTTGATCAGTTAGAGTTGATCAGTTAGAGTTGACCAGTTAGAGTTGACCAGTTAAAGTTGACCAGTCAGAGTGGATCAGTTAGAGTTATCCAAGTAGAGTTAATCGAGTAGAGTTGTCGAATATCACATATGCGAAGTAGAGTTATCGAATATAGGGTATTCGAGAGAAGAGTAATCGAATATAGTTTATTCGAGTGGAGAAACCAAATGTTATTCATTTGAGAAGAGTTATCGAATATAGTTTATTCGAGTGGAGAATATCAAATGTTATTCATTTGAGAAGAGTTATCGAATATTATTCATTCGAAGAGTTAATCCGAAGGAGTTATTCGAAGTTAGTTAATCCAAAGGAGTTATTCGAAGTTAGCTAATCCAAAGGAGTTATTCGAAGTTAGTTAATCCAAAGGAGTTAGTCGAAGAGTTAATCGAATATAGTTATTCGAAAGAAGGTGTAAATCGAATATAGTTATTCGAGTAAAGTTAAAAGAGTTAATCGAATTTAGTTATTCGAAATGAGTTATTCGAATTTGATATTTTAATAGAGTTAAACACATTAGAGTGATTCGAATTACTTATTCAAATAGAGTTAAACACGTAAGAGTTAATTGAATATTAGTTATTTAATTAGAGTTAAATCGAATTTAGTTATTCGAAAGGAGTTAATCAATTTGAGTTAAGTTAATCGATTTGAATTAAGTTGAATCGAAATGGAGTAAATCGATTAGAATTAAGTTAATCGAGTTAGAGTAAATCGAATATTGGTTATTCGAAGGTAAGTTATTCGAATTAGTTATTCGAAGGAGTTAATCAAATAAGTCGATCCAAAGGAGTTAGTCGAATATTAGTTATTCGAATAGAGTTAAAGGAGTTATCGATTTTAGTTTGATCGAAAGGAGTTACCGATTAGTAAATCGAAAGGAGATTTTCGAATATAGCATATTCGAAAGAAAGAGATCGAATATTGTTTATTCGAAAGAGAGAGATTTCGAATATGAGTTATTCGAAGAGAGATAATCGAATATAGGTTATTCGAAGAAGAGTTAATCAAATAGAGATTACTCGAAAGAGAGTTATACGTCGAATTCAATTATAGCGAATTCGGGAAAGTACTATTTACTTTCCGGGGTTTAAATCAAGGTTTAGTTATTGATTTAGAAATTAGGTGTCTGTTAAATTATTCGAGTTATTAAATAAATTTATAATGTAGGTTAGATATTTTAGGGGTAGGAATTATAACGTTAGAGTTATAATCAAACGTTGTCATATAAGAAGTGGATTCGTAACCTGAATCCGAGAATTTGCGTAAACAGATAATTGGAAAAAGTGAGTGATGAGCTTCATCTATTTCACATTAAAGGACGTTGTTCAATTAAGGTCTGAGAGGTAATTATATCCCAACTTGATTGACTTCAAAATTGAAAGGAATAGTTGTGGTTCGATAGAAAAGGTTGATTTGAAATATAGTTAAGTAATAAGCGATTAATGGATAAAGCGTAATGATGTTTTATACAACGTTCATTGGAAATCCGTAAATGAGTTTTGGAAACGTTTTCCAAATATAGTCAGATATGTTTTCTAAACATAGAAAATGAAATGTTTTCATGATAAGAATTTAAGAAATAGAGTTAAGCAAATTCGGAAACTGACTGGAGAGGGTAAGTTGAACGGTTTTCTAAGTGACGATCTGATGTTGGTTTCGACCTTCCGTATTGATACTTAGAGAATTGTTCTCATACTAGTTACAGTTAGGGACTGATAGTTGCGAAATAATAGTGAAGTGAAAATAAACTATGGAAATGTTTTCCAATGATTAATAACATATATTTTCTAAATATATGAAATAAGGAAATATGAACATATGATGATTGATCGATCGAATTTCCATTTGGAAATAAGATCGTTGTTTGTACACCGACATGTTTTCATTTGATAGTTGAATCACAGACTATCAAAGTTTTTACCATTTTAACGTTGTTAATATGGAGAGACCGGTTGGATTATTATCCAATGAACCACTCTGTATTGGCATAAGCGTTGCGAGCAATATCTGCCAAAGATAAATTGAAGACGGAGTAAAGTGCAAGGGCTATTGTATAAGTCTTAGATAACAGTGACTAAGATGGATATACTGAATAGTGCCTTCGGTTTGTCCAGTCCCAGGACAACGTATATGGAAGAAGGTCTGACAGAGTATATCCAATGGATCGCGTAAGTTGATCTGTTCAAACGTATTCACGTTTGGTGGCGGAGGAATTCGTTCCTCTTAGCTATATACCTGTGTTATTTTTGGATAAGTCAATTTGTGATTTGGCGGGTATGACGATGTGGCATTCAAAGTGAATGGTGATCAGATGTTCTGAAGATAGACGTAGCTTCTAGCCTCACACCGGGAAGTAACAAAAGTTGGGCTAGGCAGCATGGCTAGTTGGGTCATCACCAAGCAGGGAGTATTGTCACCGATCTAGAGAATATTCATATTTATACTTCTTTTTGATTCTGTATCTTCGGATGACGGTTTGATGGCCTATAACCGTGGTGGCAATATATTCGCGACACTCAAGCTAAATGAGTGAGCGGTCATGTGTGGCCGGGTTGCAAGACGTTCTTGTTGAACCTTGAGTGTATCACCTCTAGAGTACACTATTCAGAAGGTGCTCCCATACCTTGTCTGTTGGAATCCATTCTCCGATAAGAGCCCTGCGGTTTATGATTTTATACTATGTATGTAGAACGTGAGATGCAAGCGTTTCTGCTAGATTGATACCTATTTGTACTTAGACATTATTATAATATCACAATGATATTGCTTGTCAAAGTTGTTCAGATACTCATAAGGGAAAAACCCGTTCCGTATTCACGGCGTGGTCTTATGAGATATCCTATACCTGTTTTAAACTATTTTACTCATACCAGTCCCATGACTGACCCGGAGTTTTTTTTGTTGTTTTCCCTAAACTCTTGGGTGCCTAAATTTGTACGGGCAGTCAAGTAGTACGGATTTACAGATATACTTGGAGAGCTTGGAGCAGGAGGCTGCAAGATATGATAGCTATAGTTATTTCCGCTATGTTGTAAGTGTTGTACTCTGATAAGTGCTATTGTATATATATAACTGTGTACTTCAAAGTTATGTTATATATTATATGTTATTCGTTCCGCTGTGAGATTTGTGTTACTCTGATGATTCTGATGTTCTTCTTCTTCTTCTATTCTATTAGTTCTATCTTTTCTTTCTCACCTTCTAAATTCTTTCACTAACGTTCTCGGAATTTCCAACTCTCGAGGAGTCGGAAATTTCCAGCCGTTACATTTTCCCCCCATGTCCTCAGAGTGGAAGAACTCAACAGTGACTAGGACTTCTCTTATGGCTTGGGCAGGGATTTCTTGAGATGTACAATTTGACTTGCACTCTATTCTATTATGGCTTATGGCGAGAGATATGATTTTGTGTACTATTATGCTTTGTTTTATGAGATGTTTTATGAGATAGATTTGATGTAATTGGTTTTGTTGTAACTTGTTTTAGACTACATTCTATTTTAAATAATGAAGTTGAGATTTTCCGCTACTTATTTTATCTATCTTGTAAATTTTCTGTACTGATTATCCATTGCGCATCACGAAACTTAATGCATTCTCTTATGAGTGACGTTAATGAACATGGAGTATCACAATATTAAATATAAGATTTAAATAGAAATTATATCGACTTATGTCCGGTACCAATTAACGAAATCAACTAATGCTATAACTAGAATAACGTTATAAATATCTTCCAAATTCCCCAAATAGTATAAGTCTAAACAACGGAATTACATACTGGAAATCCAAAGATTATTTTCATCCAAATCCAATTAATTAAATTTGGAAAACAATTCCCTAAATCAAAATATTTATCAAAACAAATCTTTTGACAATAGTTATATTTGAAAAACCAAATAACCCAACTTACTGGGTTAAGGATGATGTTACTAAAGACATCGTCCATAACAATCCAAAATCAGTTAATATTAATTATACAATTTAGATAGAAATTGTATCATCCCGTATTCAATTTCAATTCACATATTCAACAGATACTATAAGTGGAACAACAGTATGACAAACTTTTAAATTTTTTGAATTGTATTAGTTTCATCAGTGGAATTAACACCAAATATTTGAGGATTAATTCCAATTCAAATCCAGTAATAAATGTTTGAAAAACTTTAGTTCAATTAAGAATTAAATTTTCAAAATGTCGTTGTAGCGTATTCGTTAGTCAGCCTAAAAAAGCTCCAAATTTAAATTACAATTTAAAACTTTATATTTCTTTCTCAAATCACTTTGATTCATTTATTATAATTTTTCTATATTTTTAATAATTTTTATAAAGTTGTTTGTATTGATTTACAATTACGGTCATCAAACTGTGTTTACAACGACCTTTTCAAAAATAATTTTAAAAATAACTTGAAATCTATAATTTAAAATTCAAACTTTATTCTTTTATTTGAAAATTAGTGTTATTAGTAAACAGATGTTTTTTGTTTCGGAATAATCCAATTTAAATTTCATTAGTTATAGTCGTTTTAAGTTTATAGTCGAAATTTGTGAACTATCATTGCGCAACACGTCCTATTCAAACCATATTATAAATTTAAAATAAAGCTTGTCCGATTCTGTGCAATATATTTTATTAACTCTACAAAACGTTTATAAACTTGTTTAAAAGCAATACTATCAAATTCCAACTTCAAATTCAATTATGAATAAAAATTGAATATTCCATTTTTATGATATTAGTAAAATATTATTATTATTTTTCAAAATTAAATCTTTTGATATCTATACTTTGCATAAATCAAATTAAACGTTATATATGTTGTATTCCACAATTATATGATTTTTTTTTACAATAACAAATATATATATATATATATATATTATAAATGTGTTTATAATTGTACTATACTACTACATCACAGATAAACTTAAATATTTATATTTAAATAGAATACTACTGCACAAGAATTTAAATATTAAAACAAAATTTTATTGGAATATAAATATTTTATTTAAACATTCAATAGTACAACTTTCTAACTCCACTATTTGTACATCTCACTAGTTTGTTATATTCTGCTCTCACTACAACACTCAGTTACATTTCTATGTCATATTTAAATACACTGTTGCCTCACTACATTTCTCTCTGTCACTCATTTACATTCACTCTCTGTATTATAAATACATTGACACACACATGACACATCACCGGTTCTTCAGCTGCTTCATAGTCATTCTAGTCACCAGCTTACCCGTCACAGAAACAGACACAGTAAGAAGGAACAAGAATAATTTTAAATTTTAGCAGATATAATTTTATTTCAAAATTTATTTGCCTCATGATTTTGGTGTCTCTCATCATATTTTATGACTTGATCTAATATTCATATTGTTGACATGCTTTTTGGTCGAAGCCGTCACACGTTATGTAATTAGTTAGCAATGTGCTCAAGCATGGAAAACGACGTTGAGAAACACAAAGCGAGTTGATCAAAGTCACGTTGCAAGCACTAGAAGGCTCAAAAGGTCTATCAGATTATCTCTTCTGGGACCGATAAACTCTTAGGCAAACCAACAGCCGAGCCGAAGGCGAGCCGTGCTCCGAGCCAAAGGCGATCCGTCAAGCGGGTCCGGCTGCAACGCCAGTGGTGGTCCGGAGCGCTATAGTACCTGCAGCGAACGACAAAGCCTCAAATTCCCTTCGGACCAGAAAACCTTCAAATTCCCTTTCGGACCAGAAAAACTTCAAATTCCTTGTGGGCACCGTCCGATTCATCCGATTTTCTCCATGTTGGAAACTCAGATTCCTTCACTTCGGACCGCCGAAACCTCAGATTCCCTCACTTCGCATTCAGTAACTTCGACTCCCTCGGCAACACGATATCGGCCCCTCCTCCATCAAGTTCGTATCCCCTTGTGGGGTTCAAAATTTCATACATCCTGATGGGGTTCGAAATTTCATACTCCCTGGTGGGGTTCGAAATTTCATACCCCTCTAGGGGGTTCGAAATTTTGAACCCCTGGTGGGGAATGAATTTTGTACCCCTCACTAGGGGTGCAAATTTTTTTGTAGGGAGGCCATTTTTTGGGTTTAAAATTAAGGGGTTGTGGTCCATTTCCTACCTACTCCCACCTTACCTCCTTCCTATAAATACCCCAACCCTTGGCCATCATTGTGATCTTTTTCCCCTGAAATTTTGGGACCTTGAGAGCTCCAAACACTCATTAATGGCTTCCAACACCTTCTCCATGGCCATTGGGCATGGCATGGATAATTAAAAGGTGGTTCACACATGTTCCATAGCTTGTTGGACACTAATGATCGACGGTTTTTGTTGTAAACAAATACCTCGATTTTATTTTACCGCGAGCACACGACATCTTTTGTAGTATTTGTGCGAGTACAGGTTGAATCCATATGGAGTTATATAATTTACTAATGTTTAAATAAATTCTAGGTGAGGTAGACGAAATTGAGTAATTGATTTGATTAGTTTATAATAAGAAGTTTCTAGAATAGAAAAGAAACATATTTGCAGAGAATATTTAAGAACTGCGAGAATTAGGGATGTGATCTATAAAACCCTTGGCAAATCAATAGATCTCAAGAAAATAAAAACATTAAACACAATGCAAGCAAGAACAGAAAATAAAATAAAGCTAAAGAGAATGCAGACAAAAATTAGAATAGAGTAAAAGAGAATACTGACAGAAAAGAGTAAAGAAGAATTCAACAATTTTGTTTATAAAGTAAAAAGTTGAGAGATTACAAGAGAAAATGATAATTCTAAGAAGAAAAGAGAAAACCTAAATTGATGACATTTGGCATCTAATGCCTAGATGCCAAAACTAATGCTAGGTTGGGGTATTTATGGTGCTCCTTGGATCTAGATATAAAAAGAAAATATCTCTAGAAACTTGACTCGGTCTTCCTTTATTTTCTCCTTCTTATTTGTTTTGGAAATCTCTTTCTTTATATTTCTAGGGGCTTCTTGATTAGCACATTCTAGAAACTTTTGACTTGATCTTTTTGTATATGCTTCTTGATCTAGCTTGCTCCATATTCTTCTAATAGCTTCTTTCTCTAGAATATTCTAGAATCCTCTTGAGTTTGCCCCTTTTTAGAAGGATTTTCTTCTTATTTTAAAAATAAAGTACCTACAATAAACACAACTAAAAAGACTGAGTAATTATGTCTTAGAATAATAAAATGCATAATTAAGCAGTATAAAATTTACAAAATTTGATGTTCATCAACTAACAAGCATAGTTGCACCACTTTTAGACCTCTTGGACTTCAAAGCTTGTTTTGGATATAGTTGACCAAGTCAACCTATCTGAAGGAAGGAGAAGAAGGATAATTTAGTCAAAGTTTATCATACTTACAACTTTGTACAAAATATGTCATGTCAATTATAATAGGCAAAGATATGATGAATGGGAATTATAAAGTGGACGTAGGCGTTAGTGCCGAACCATTATAAAAGCTGTGTCTCCCCACATTTACATTATTTATGCTTATTTGGATAATTGTCCACACATAGGCTTTGGGTATTGGCGTGCGACAATTTTGCTCGCCGACATTTTGGCGCGCTAGGAAAGGGGACGTACAACTTCGACCTCTGCATCGGATTAATTGTTCGGATTTGTCTTCATGTCTCGCCTTCAACTTCAGCTCTACTCGCTTTACACCCCATGGTTAAGCGCAAGAAGCTCTGAGCTATCATTGAAGCCCACGAGGCGATAGGAGATGAAGGAAGTCATGAACTTACTTCGGCTGAAGCTCCACCGAAATATGTCACTCGGAAATACATCGATGGAATGATCAAGAACCCCGCTACATATTTAAACGCTCGAGTCGAGCGACAAGAAGATGCTTTCAATACCTTCCTCGCTCGTATTGAAGAGAGGATAAGGAACACTTCGAGGCTGAATGGCCAGGTAGACATTATTGGAACAAGTACCTCTGTTTCTTTGCCTGCGACTCGGGACTTGTAGGCAACCCCACATATGAACCAGAAGGTCGATGCTGCTCCTCAGAATGGTGTCAGTCCCACTACACAAAGGGGCACCCCTAATCCCTACGTCGTTCCAACCCGTGACGCTACTTTTGTTGGACAAGTTTCGGGATCCGCAGTGGGAAAAGTTGATCAAGCGTCAACGTGCGTAGCTTTGGACGGTAGCGCTCCCAAGGTTCCGGGAGTCAAGTTTGCGCCCAATGTGGCCCCTCAAGTTGGAATCCAACGAGACTTCCTTTTCAATCATCGACTCGCAACTTGGACTTGAACACTAGGGGAAAAAGTCCCACTTTGGGCAATTTAAATTAGTTGCTCAGTTTTGGAAATGGGTCGGAGATCGCAGATGTCCTCCGTTGGTTCACTCGAGGCAGTGCTTTTTCTGTGGACATGGACTGTGTGACTTGTAGTCCCCTATCTTTGGATATCAGGAACTCTTGGAACCCACTTGATTTTAAGCTACCAGTCTTGGATCCCTATGATGATCGCAAGGACCCGACCTCTCATCTTATGAGATACATTCGACATATGAAAGTTCTCTCAGCTTTGGAAAATGTCATGGCCAAGTGCTTTTCACTCTTCCTAACAGATATAGCTGCAATGTGGTACAGGAAGATTGAACCAGAATCCATCACTTCTTGGAATGTTTTGATTACCCGATTTGTGGAACAATTTAGAGTCAGCATAGCTCGCCCAAAAAGCATCATGACCCTAAACAGCATTAAGAAGAAGTGTGGTAAGAACCTGTGCAAATTCTTAAAGCGGATAAATGCTGTGGTGGCTTCGATCGAGAGACCTAACCCTTCTACAGTTTTAATGGTCGCAGTATCTGGTGTTCTACATAAGTCTAAATTCAGGACTTCACTACATCGGGACCCACCAAGGGACCTCGGCGAATTCTATTTCGAACCTGAAAGGTTCCTTCAGGAATAGGATGTGAAGGTGACAAAAAAAGGTACAAATAGGAAATCGTCTGACTCTGAGAAGGGAAAAGCTCCTGCTACTGCTAAGGAATCTCCTTCGGGGAGTGATCACAATAGAACTCGGGGGCAACCCAAGTTTCCATCTTACTCAGAGCTCACTCATACCCCAAAGGAGATTTTACGAGAGGTGCAACCCCTTCGTCCTTTTAGATGACCTCTCCCCAAGGACCTAATGCCAATTGAAAGGGACTCTGATGAGGTTTGCGAGTTTCACGGTT
Source organism: Allium sativum (assembly GCA_030737875.1). Taxonomy (NCBI): domain Eukaryota; kingdom Viridiplantae; phylum Streptophyta; class Magnoliopsida; order Asparagales; family Amaryllidaceae; genus Allium; species Allium sativum. The sequence continues at coordinate 161,708,236 of CM060912.1, forward strand.
TCCATGGCCATCATACGAACAATTGTCGGCATCTTAGGGATATGATAGAAGAGCGTATCAGACAAGGACTTCTGGCACGGTTTGTTAGGACTAGGGCTGCTGAGCCGGGACAAATGCAACTCCCTCAAGGGAGATAGGTTTGCCCAGGACCCACAATATTCCTGGGCCCGTGGTTTCAACTAACCTCTAGCTGGCTCTGATGTCTTAGATGCAAGTCTCTATGGCATTAGTTTCTCGTGACTTGCGGCTATGGATCTTCTATCATTGTGGATTTTATTTTGTCATCTTCCGAGATTTGGATCTTGGTTTTCCGACCTTAGGTGCGTAGGCAGTAGTTATGCTTTTTTCTAGTTTTCTTGGCACTTGGATATTATGGTTCTCAAAAAATGTGCACCTCACTTATGGCTGTCTCATTCTGGTATGGTGGACTCAGCCGGTGGGCTTCGACCCGTGATTTCAGCTTTAAGGACATTGGTCCTTTGGATGTATCCTTCCTTTTGGTTATTTTAGTTATCTTAGTTGTAAAATGGTTGAGTTGATATACCCATGCACGAGAGCTGTTATAATCCCTAGGCATGCTCTTTACCGATGGTACACCATCACCCTCTTTAGTTATTAATGAAAAATTTACTTTTCTCAGCTTTGGATTGTGAATGGTTATGTTTGTTTACCTATGTAACAGGAACCAGTGAGATATTAGGCATGCTCTTTACGAACAATAAACTATTCACTTCACAACTGAATTTGGAATCATGAAACGGTCGAGTCCGCCCACCCATGCCAGGGGCAGGCCGGCTCCCTAAGAAAGCTCTTTTTGGATGACGAACCATTGGGTTTTCCTTTGGCTTTACTAAAAAAATCCCTAACTTTTACAATTTAACAAAATTACTTTACAAAGTAAGGACGCTTACTTTCAAAGTATGAAATCAATAGCGGGATTACAAACTACAATATGCGCCTGGTTATCTTGGCTTCTCATCCTAATTTGACGAGATCGCCTTGACTCATCGCAAGTTTTGGATCATGCACGATCCTGCTTGTTTAGTTTAGTGGGTCGTCTTGTCAACGATCTTGGATTACGCCAAGTCGACTTGTCTGTGACGCGACAAGAATATCCACTCATGGATTGGTGGCAAGTTTCGGATCTCGTACGGTCCTGCTCGTTTGGATTAGTGGGTCGTCTTGTCAACGACCTTGGATTGCGTCGGGTGGACTAGTCAATGATCCGAATATCCACCCGTGGATTTGTGGTGAGTGTCGGATCTCATACGATCCTTCTCGTTCGGATGAGTCGGTCACCTTGTCAACGACCTTGGATTATATCGGGTGGACTTGCCAGTGACACGACAAGAATATCCACTCGTGATTGTCTTGGCTTTTTTCCTTACTTCGATAAGGTTGTCACAACTCGTGATGAATCATGGGTCTTACTAGTTTGTTCAACATATCTAGCTCGTTTGGTTATTGGATCGTCCTCACCCGACGGTTCATATGGTTATCTGACTATTTTGGTTATATTGGTTATCTACCAAAGAAATCCAAGGCAATCATCGGCTTTTACTGGACATTTTGCATTCTATTTTTCAGGTTAATATGATCCGAAGCGATCACAGATTTCTGGCTTATCTGCTTTGGTTTTCTAAATAATATGAACCGGCGTGGTCGTAGCTCTTTCATTCCATGAATATAGATGCTCGCTCTGGATTTCTCCTAGCTTTGGTTTCTGGACTTATCTTCTCCTCGCAAAACACACCTTCCTTGGATCAAGCAAGATATGTTTTAGGGGGAAAATGTTGAAACACTTTTTGGTCGAAGCCGTCACACGTCAAATATTTGGTTGGCAATGTGCTCAAGCATGGAAAACGACGTTGGGAAACACAAAGCGAGTTGACCAAAGTTGCGTCGCAAGCACAAGAAGGCCCAAAACCACTATTAGATTACCTCTTCTGGGCCTGATGAACTCTTACACAAACCAACAGCCAAGCCTAAGGTGAGCCGTCAAGGAGGTCCGAGCGCAGCGTCGGTGGGGGTCCAAGTCCCCATAGTCTTGATGGCGATCGACAAAACTTCAAATTCCCAGTGGGCACCGCCCGATTCATCCGATTTTCTCTATACCTGAAGCTCAGATTCCTTCACTTCGGACCGGAAAACCTCAAATTCTCTCACTTCGCGCTCAGTAACCTTGACTCACTGGAAAACATGATTTCGGGCCCCTCCATCAATTTCGTATCCCCTGGTGGGGTTCAAAATTTCGCACCGCTCCAGGGGGTTTGAAATTTCATACCTCCTAGTAGGGTTCGAATATTCGTACCCCCCGCAGAGGTTCAAATTTCGTACCTCCCCTCCCCCGTGGGGTTCAAACTTTTGTACACCCCGGTAGGGTTCGAAATTTCATAACCCCTCGTAGGGTTTGAAATTTCGTACCCCTCCAGGAGGTTCAAAATTTTGTACCCCCTAGTGGGGTTCGAAATTTCGTACCCCACCATGGGGTTCGAAATTTCGTACCCCCTGTGGGGTAAGGATTTCGTACCCTCAATAGGGGGTGCGAATGTTCTATAGGGAGGCCTTTGTTTGGGTTAGAAATGAAGGGGTTGCGGTCCTATTTCCTACCTACTCCCGCCTAACCTCCTTCCTATAAATACCCCAACCCTTGGCCTTCATTGTGATCTTTTTCCCTTGGAATTTTGGGACATTGAGAGCTCCAAACACTCATTAATGCCATCCAACACCTTCTCTATGGACATTGGGCATGGAATGGATAATTAAAAGGTGGTGTACACATGTTCCATAGCTTTTTGGACTTTAACAAGCATAGTTGCATCTCTTTTGGACCATTTGGACCACAAAGCTAGTTTTGGACATAGTTGACCTAGTCAACCTATCTCAAGGAAGGAGAAGAAGGATAATTTAGTCGAAGTTTATCATACTCACAACTTTGTACACAAATATTGTCACATAAGATATGATGAATGGGAATTATAAAGTGGACACAGGCGTTAGTGCCGAACCACTATAAAATTTGCATCTCCCCACTTTTTCATTATTTACTGCTTATTCAGATAATTGTTCTCAAATAAGCATTGGGTGTTGGCATACGAAAATTTTGCTCGTCAACACATATTCATCCATTTGTGTGATGACTTGATCTGATATGCATATTCATGACTTGATCTGATATCTAGTGCTCACATTTATATATATTTTGCACATACATGTATACACATACATGTGTATGTATATACACATATATTTTATGCAGTGGCAATATGGTTAATCATTTAAACAATAGGGGTTAAATATATGAAGTATGATATGCTCAGGTGAAGCTTGACAACACATGCGTGCTGCAAGTATCCATGAACACACAAGTGAAAATACACATATGAAGCTACACGTATATACAAACATATATATACACACACACGCATATGTGTATATCTACATATATGTATACATGGCAACATGTTAATACGCAACAAGGGACAAGGCAGACAACAACTCAAGTCAAAAATCTAGTTCATGTCTACACAGCCAAAAACAAGTGTGCACTCAAGCTACATGGACCAGTTTTTAATTTCAATTGACAAGCACACAGATCCACAATACCAGAACCAACCGAAAATAGGACAGTCTAAGTTTTCAAGTGCCAAAAGCTTTTAGGTGTGCTAGTGACACACTAAAGGATGGTGCAAGCATGACATGGCAGCTCCACCATACAACAAAGTGGTAGGTGCAAGCACAACACACATATGCAAAGTGTATTGCAACACAGTGAAGCATATATGTGCAAATGAGTCAAGACAGTGGTATGCAAATGCACGGAGTCGAGCTGGGTCAACAGTCATTTCAATTTGCTCAATTAAAGAAATAGTATGTACAAGTGGTTCATGCAACAAAATCAAGACAGCAGAGCGAGTCAGGGACAATGGAAAGTTCAAATCCAATGGACAAAGTAAGGTCACAACAAAGTGATGACCAGAACACAATGTACTCAAATGCGAAACAAAATTCAAATGGACAGAGCAATTGTGCAATAGTGTACACATATATACATGCAAACTTGAACAAGCAAAATGGACACGTAAGAGGATGAACAAGTCTGCGAGCAACTGTACATGGACAATGAATTCAAGCGTGGGAAAAATATTCAATGCACACACACATATATTCACACACACACACACACACACACACACATATATATATATATCTGTGTGTGTATGTGTGTGTGTGTGTCTGTGTGTCTGTGTGTGTTTGTGCATGACACAATTGTATGCATAGATATGCAAGTAGAAGGCGCGAACGCATTACAGAACCAGGCAAGAAGTTCAACATGCATGGGTCAGCACAGAGTAAACAATTCAATATCAATGCTATGTTCGAATGATTCCAGAAATAAAAACATTGCATGTAGCCTTAATCTCAATTGAATGACCATAGTAAAAGGCAAGCAATTAAACAAGCATGCAAGAGAAACAAAAAATGATTTTTATTTTGCAATTTTGGAAAATGGAACAATCATCATTCAAGATTTCCTTGAAATCCCCTAAGAATTCACGTTGCAAAATGTTTCCAGAAAATTGCAAGCACGCTTTTGGAAAAAAATCAAATTCGAATGTTTCCAGCAATCAGAAACATATTTAGGCCTGTATTCATCAACGAAATCATAGACTAATGTTTGGATGGATAACAATAAACAAATATGGTAAGCTTTTTAATGGTTCTAGAAAATCACATAACAAATTTATAGGCAAGGTTTTATTCATTGTTTCTAGTTAGCAACAGAAGAATCACGATATTCCAAAAAACAAACTTTCTCAAGCAAGTTACTTAGCAAAGATTTTTTTAAGAAAACATTTTCCAAAAATTCACAAGTTTTGTTTTGGAAAGAATATTTCACATTTCAGCATATATGGCAAGGATTCAATACTGGAAAATACACCAAGAGTTTATCTTCATAATTCAAGTAAAATCAAAGACAATTTTAAGCATGAAATATTTCGAGTGTTTCCTGAAATTAAGTTGGAATTAACGTATTCAAAATCTTTCAGCACTCACGGCAACAAATCAATGTTTTCTGAATTTACTCATGGCAACATGCTCTAAACAATCAGTGATTTCATGGCAATTTATCAATTAATCACACAAGAGCAAAATAGGCAAGATCAATTATGTTTGTTTCTAGGGTTTCAAAAAATCAACAGAGCCCAAATCAAGGCAATAAAATCACGCAACAATCAAGATCAAATCATTTATGAAATCAAAGATGTTAAAGGGTTTCATAATCCTATAAATAACCATTCATTATTGGAAATAAAAATCATCAAAAACCAAAGAAACTATTTGAGAGAAAATAGAGAAAAACAAATTTAGGGAACTAACAGTTTTTCGATCACAAATTCCAAGTCGCTCGACAAAGATAATCACAAATTTGATCAACCAAGAGCAACAAGAAATCAAAAGCTTTCAGCCCCTACACACAGAGCATTGGCCTGCAGCTCCTCATCGTCGGTCGGAAAGCTTCCTCCGAATGGGAAAAAAATAGAATGCCTCCAGTGCTGCCTCCCTCCACCAACTGCCTGGAAACTTCATCACCAATTACATCTCACCACCTCGACCTTTTCTCAATTGATACCATGACTATAAAACGCCTCCACCGACTCCAGTTCGCCAAAATACAAATCTAGCATCTTCCACTAAAACTCATATCCACGTTGATCGGTTGCTTTGATAAAAAACTAGCCATATGGATTGAAAGAGGAGAAGAAGATCTACAAGTTTCATGTTGAAAAGTTATCTAAAAACGCACAGATTAGGAGAGATTAAGGAAAGTAGAGGGGGAAGGGTTTTCAGCCATTGAATTTTCTAAGGCCATCTGAAGGAAGAAAAGGAAGGGTTAAGGTAGGTTTGAGACAACTTATAATGGAAGGGTTTTGGGAGTTTAATGTTATTTAATTCAAGTTATCACCTGAAATCTCCATGAACTCCACACGAAACCCAATATTTGTCATATCTACCAAAATACCCCTATCCCAAACACAATGGAACATGTTTCAGAGGCCAATTCAATTGTTTTCAGTAGTTTTTCTTAAAATTAAATTATAGGATATTATTTATTTCAAATCGACTTTTCGACACGCATTTAAATTGCACACACTCACATATTAACTCTGATTGACTCGAAATTTGAAACCTTACAATAATTTTGCATTCTGGATCCGAAGAAACTAATTTTGCCGAAATCTGAGATCATTTGTAAAATGGCTATTTCAACTATTGAATTAAATCGAAAAATATAGATTGTTTCAAATATCTAAAGTAATCAAATGTTCTTACATAAAAATCTGGATCATTACAGATCTGGTTTTCTCACTTATGTTAAACAACCCCAAACTTTAAGCCTTGTAAGATCAGGTTTCCCATTAAACCATAATTCATAAGGGGAAACATTATTCTTTTCAACTGCATTCTATTTAAAATATAACACAGATAACATAGCACCACCCATAAGTTATAAGGTAAATTAGAACTTATAAGCATAGCATTAACAATTTCTATTAAAGTTCTATTTTTACTTCCAGCAACTTCATTTTGTTGTAGTCTATGAACGAAAGCGCATTGGTGAACTAAACCATGTTGTTTACAAAAAGGTGAATTAGTTTGATAAATACTCACCACTATGATCTAAATGTAGCAATTTTATTTTAATTCCTAATTGTGTTTCGATTTCTTCTTTGTAAATTTTAAATTTATCAAAAGCCTCATCTATAATTTTTAGTAGATATGCATAAGCATATCTTGAATAATCATCAATAAATGTGATACAGTATTGGTTACCACCTTAGGTGATATTGTAACACTCTGGATATTTCTATAAATATTTGATTGTGCACATATGTAAATATATTCATGGTCATTGATAATAAAAAATGTTATAAAGGTAATCCATGAATATATGTTAAAAGAAAAAGATTCATGCATTTAAAAAAGGTTAATGCATTAAATATGCAAGTAAAAGGAATAAACCATTGTGTAAATGCATTAATATAAAAACAGAGAGAAGCAAGGATAAATTAATGAGACAATTTCATGCAACAATAAAAATAAGGAAAGATGTAAAGTTTTAATGCATGAAAAAAAAGAGGAAGTTAACAATGTAAGCAATAAAGGTACGCAATAAATAGAAAGGAAAGATAAAGAATCAATGTAATAAAATACGTGCACATCACACATTAATGAGAAGATTAGTGCAAAGGAATGCATGTAATGCATGCAATAAAGTGCATGTAATAATATAAAAAGAAAAAAAAAGAGAAACATTAATGAATTGATGGGATGCATAAAAATGGTTAATAAAGAGGGTATCATAATTAGTGAATATATATATATATATTAATATTAAAAGGCAAACGGAAGAAAGAGGTGAATTAATAACATGCAATTAATTATGTGCATGTGAATATATGCATAAGTTAATTTATTGAAAGTTATATTGTTAATGCATAGAATAATAAAAATAATTGAGCGCATAAACGTAGAGTGCGTTAATTACAATGAATTAATAAATAAATAAATACATAAATTAAAGGTAAATTGATTGATTGTAAAATAAGGATGTGCAATCAAAATGTAAAGAAAGTTAAATGCTTGAAGGTAAATTAATCGATCGATTGGAGAAAGAATGATATATGCAATGCAGTGTGAAAGCGGTTAAAAAGATGGTTTAATTAAAAAGATGGTGTGAAAAGGGGTTATGTAGAGAGGAGGTTAAAAAGAGGAAAATATATATATATATATATATATATATATATAATATTAATACCACATGCCCATACGCATGGTCTATGGGTGCAACGCACCCTGGCTGTGTTGGCTGGGTTCTGGAATGTTCATTTCTAGGGTGAGGTGGATGGTTTAGTTGAGTTTTTTTTATTTAATCCCAAGGGCCCAGTTCTTCTCACCCACCTATAAATAAAACCTTAAATCCACTGATTTATTCATCTAATTCTACGGCGATGCCATGACCTCCTCCTACTTCTTCTTCCCCATGAAATTCTTAAATCTAATCTCATTTCTTCTCTCCAAATCTCTTAATAAAATAAAAGATTAGATTTAGAATTTCTTCTATTTCAAAATAAAGAGAAAAGGGATTTTGATCTACAATCTACACTGCAAGAAAGGGAAGAACTTTTGATAGTAATCTAAATCAAACCTAGGAAAGCAAAAAATCACTGTGAGTGGATTTAAATTATCATTGTTGAATAATAGTGATGTATCGTTTAGTAATTCCCCAAGTTAATTTGTTTAATTCAATTGAAATAATTCAGATTTTATTTTATGCGTATTCTATTCTTCTTCTTCCCCTTTCCTTTTTATTTTTACGATTAGGCTAACTTCGAGCCTAATCCAAATCTCATTAAAAAGCATGCGTACGAACAAAGATTGGAATAGTGAAAATGTTGTTTGGGAATTTGGGAATAATTTGTAATTAGGGAATTGTGGAATAACATATAACATAACCATAGATTGGAAAATTAGGGGAAATTGGCATATATATTAACCTAGAACATAAAAGAAAATATGTGCGATTAAAATTGAGAATGATTAGATATGATTGGGTATGTTGAATCAAGAATTTATGCATGAACTATATGTACATAAGAAAAGTTAGAATTGAAGATTTAAACATATGGAATTATAAGTTGAATTGGGATTTATGCAATAAGAATGAGGGTTGACATGAATTAATTGTTCTAAGCAATAAGAATGAGGATTGACATGAATTATTGATAACTTTAAAGAACAATTAATTTGGGTATTGAAACACCCCACCTCCGTTAAGGTCACTCATAAAGGGAATGCCTTAACTTTGGTGGAGGGTTATAGGTACAAGACACAGAAAACTTTACAAGACAGATAAATATAAGCAGCGAAATTCAATTATTTATTTCATACGTGGTCCAATACAAAATCATTACATCAAATTATCTGAAAATAACTTCCAAAACATTACAACATAATTTATGTCTTGTTTATTTAATAAAGAAGCATAAACCATAAATAAAACTGCATAAATCCCCAAGGATAATGTCCAAGAACCATAGCCAAGGTGAGAGAGAGTCCAAATCATACATCTACTTTCTTGAAGCTTGCAAAGAGTCTGACTAAGCTGCAATATTCCCTCCCTGTGGACCTGGGGGGGATACGAAAGAAAAGAGGACGAAGGGAAACGGGTCAGACAATAAGTCTGATAAGTTCGGTGATTACTAGTATTTAAACAAGGAAAGGGATCATGACAGTAATAACAGAACATAGAACAAAACCCTAATATAAGATAAGAGGAACATGTGATCACACCATTACTATAGTCTCTGCACCTACATAACCATTGGTTCAACTAGCCCTACGTGTTCATAACAAATGATCCCCTTAATGATCGGCTCCTACTCGTATGCATTCATGTCCTGTGTCATTTGGCCCCGCTTGACTGTAGATACCTATGCTGTCCCACCATGGGGTGTATCAGTCCCTCTGGTGGCAACCCGACATGATTCAAGATGCATAATGTATACTACAGATGCCCAGTTCCTGATTTTTCCACTCCGGAGTACGTGCACACCCATACTCCGTCGGAACCTACACTGGCCCAATAACCGCCGACATTTTGACCGCTTACAATCAGCCCAGTAATCGTGCCCCACCCTGCCTAGTTTCAGGGTACCATGATACATCTATGTAGGTTACTGCTGAAATAGGTCCCCGCTACTAAGGTTTTCTAATCAACATGTTTATTTGGTTAAGTGTCCAAGTTTACCTAACCCCACCCATTCATTTAGTTAACATGTTGAATCGGTTAAGTGTTTCCCTAATTGACTTAACCCTACCAATCCTGACTTAGCTTTAATTTATTCAAGCACCAACCACTCACATTAGATAGGTATTGTTGTGGTCACTGGATGTGTCGGTCGGTTCTGGGTAGATTTACACCACAACTCAGTCTAACCTCGGGTTCTTCTTGGGCTTGATGCACTAACCACCAACATTACACAGGTCTTGTTGTGGTCACTGGATATGCCGGTCGGTTCTGGGCAGATTTACACCACAACTCAGTCTAACCTCGGGTTAGGCATATTCGCCTTTTTCTAAATTCACATTTTTCTATATATATCTAATTTCTTAATGTAATTTTAATTTAATTTAATCATGCCATGATTATCCTTTGATTATGCTCATCACAAATGGTATATCAAATATACCATTTTATGAACAAATCCATGCCATGAATTTTCATATTTTCCCATCGCTACCCCCGTGGAACGTACGCATGAAATCACATACAATGTTGGGCTAGTAAATTAGCCCAAACCCATAAAAAAGGGTAATAAACAAGGGACATGAAATAAACATAAAATAGCATACATTTCAATTTGTCATGTGTAACTTGGCATAGAAGTACCATTACCTTTAATTAAATGGGTAAAGGTGAACTTGCGACTAAGATGGGTCTAATTGTCATGTAAACTTGACAAAGGTCTAGCATGGATGTTTAACATATAATCAAAGTTTCAACCCACAACTTAGCATATTAACTTATGTATGTCAAAACGTAAGAAAGCTACTATAATCATTTTAAATTGCAACTTAGCATATTAACTTATGTGTGTTAAACATAAGAGAACTATTATCAACATATTCGAATCACAACTTAGCATGATGACTTATGTGTGTGTTAAACATAAGAGGGCTGTTATAAACATATTTGAATCACAACTTAGCATGATACTTATGTATTAAAACATAAGAGGACTACAATTCCCAATTTTTCAACATAAATAGATTCAACCTAACATGCATATACATGAGTATCGATCTAACATATAAGCATGTGTTTTAGATCATAACCTTGCAAGTAACCACCAATTTATAACATGACATGTTTCACCATTTAATTGGTAAAATAAATCCATTGCCCAATTGTAATAGATTCCAATAACATACAATGTGTTCATCCCCACAAGCATATAGACATGATTAATATGTAATATGTTCATCACCATAAGCATATAGACATGATTAATTGCAACGATACTTTAAGATAAACGAGAATCAAATCTTATACATAAGCATCATTCTATATTCTAATTACAACATGTCATGATTCATTTGAAAGGACATTTAAATCTGCATAATAGCCAACTTACAAACTAAAAAGGAATTCTTTCTTTCCGAAATCTGATTTCTGAAATTGGTAAGCTTGCCTTTGATGTAGATCGTTGAATTTGATTACTTTTAATTTGATTTTTGATTCAGGTTCTTAACTTGTCTTTGAATTGGTGACGGTTACTCTAAGTTTTCTATTGACAGCATGATAGTTCTAGTATTATTTTTGTGTGATTTTTAGGTTTGAGCATTGGGTTGTTTATACAGAATTTCAATTCAATTAAAGCCGTCGGATAATCCTAGAGTTAACCACAACCATTCAATCAAGATAGGGTGACACCTCAGCCCCGGTGACTCAACACTGAGTCACAAAATCGTCACCTTTCAGATCTTCCCGGGGGGGGGGGGGGGGCAGGTCGACCCCCAAGTCGACCCCCAGGTCGACCTGTAGAGAAGAGGTCGACACTAGGGTCGACCTGGGTCCTGGGCGGGAATTTTCTCGCCCAGCCCGCTTCTGACTTTTGTTTTGAATTTGAATTTATTTTAGAGCTGTTTGAATTTATTTGAATTTTCTGGAAACTTCCGACTGCCATAACTTTTTCATACGAAGTCCAATTTACACAAACTCGGACTCTATCTCAACCAGAATTCCGAGAAGAACACAATGGCGTAACCTATTTCCCTTAATTCTCAAATTTTAAATTAATTATTGTTTAATTCATTACTATACCGTTAACAGAAAATATGGGGTGTCACATTCTCCCTCCATTTAGGATTTCTCCCCAGAAATCTTCAAGTCAAGAAGAACTTATATCCTATCATCCAATCACCCATCTACCCAACCATCAAACACAGGCGTCCATTGTCCTTAAAAGATTTCTAATGTTGCATGATCATATGCATTGTGTGTGTACATGTCCTTATCAAATGCGAAATCAGGCGGTCTACTGATTCAGTTGACCTCCTTAATGCGAATTATATCAGTGCCATGAGTCCATTATGAATGCAATTTTTCCTATACAAAATTTCCTACATGAGTGCACAATCATTCATACAAATGCAACGTCCATATGATAACACATCAAGTTTCAATCCATATACCAATACATATATGCATATGCAATATGGAAGTGACTGAGCCGATCTAATACCTAATGTGTCTGTATATGCATCCACTAGCAACCACTAGCAACAACTTGTATCACTTGCAACCATCCACCATAACATGTTTCAATTACATGTTTACATCCAAATGGGTTCCTACCTAAGGATAAAGGATAGGATAGAGGAGATATACCTAAAAAGATAGATACAAGCATAAACTTTAGGGAAAAGAGATTAAGGATGTACCCTCGAAAAGAAAAGGGTAGGCTGCGCGTATTCTGTCCTCAGTTTCCCAAGTCGCGTCTTCCTCGGTGTCGCTCCATTGAATTTTGACGAGCTTAACTTCACGGTTGTGTAGCCTTTTGACTTATGTTCCCAAGAACAGGTTGGAACTCTCCTCACAGTTGCTTCTCGTTCAACTTCAACTTCCTCTAGCATAATTGGTTCTACCACTTCCGCAGACTCGTGTAAGCATTTTCGCAGGTGAGAGACATGAAAGACATTATGAACCCCGGCCAACCTTTCGGGGAGCTGTACTCTATAAGACATCTTCCCAATCTTCTTGATGATAGGAACGTCCCTATAAATCTTGCTGCTAACTTTCCTGCGAATCCAAAGCAAACAATGTTCCTCAAAAGGAGATACTTTAAGGAACACCTTGTCTCCAACTTCGAACTCAAGGTCAGTTCTTCTTTTGTCTGCGTAGGACTTCTGTCTATCTTAAGCAATCTTCATTCTTCTTCGTATCAAGTCAACTTTCTCTGAAGTTTCCCTAATCATGTCTGGTCTAAGTATGAGCTTGTCTGTGGACTCCCACCAGCAAGTTGGTGACCTGCACGGTCTTCCATATAAAGCTTCGAAAGGCGCCTTGCCTACGGTGGCTTGGTAGTTATTGTTGTAAGCAAATTCCACCAAAGGTAGATGATCCTCCCATGTACCTCCGAAGTCAATAATGCATAATCTCAAGAGGTCTTCTAATACTCTGTTGACTCTTTCCATCTAGCCATCGGTTTGAGGGTGATAGGCCGTGGTTAAGCATAACTGTGTGCCAACAGCCTCTTGTAAAGTCTTCCAAAACTCGCTCGTGAAGATAGGGTCTCGATCACTCACTATGCTAGAGGGTATCCCATGGAGTCGAACTATCTCTTTAAGATATATGGATGCCAAAGATGAGGCAGTCCTTCTACTCTTGATGGGTATATAGTGGGCGCTTTTTATGAGCCTGTCCACTATTACCCAAATGCTGGTATTGCCCCTTCTTGACCTAGGCAACCCATCTATAAAGTCCATCGAGATGCTATCCCATTTCCACTGTGGGATCTCTAGAGGATGGAGCAGACCACCATGCTTCTTCTGCTCCGCTTTGACTTGTTGGCATATTAAACATTTAGAAACAAATTCAGCTACGTCTTGCTTCATGCCATTCCAAAAGAAAACTCTCTTGATGTCTTTATATATTTTGTCTCCGCCTGGGTGTATGGTCAGCTTGGATTGGTGTGCCTCTTCTAGAACCGCCTTTACCAAATCCCTTACTTGTGGGACACATAGTCTTCCATCTTGTCTCAACTAGCCCTTGGCATCAATGGAGTATCTATTGAGGTGGCCGTAAGTCTCATCCCTAATTAACTTGTCCATCACATTGGCTAGCTGAGGGTCTTCTCTTTGCGTGGCTCCGATTGAGTCTAATAGAGTTGGCCACACTTCTAACGTTGCTAGCAAGCCAGGTACAAAGTCAGAGGAGGGTCTGAAGTTAAAGCTTGCTATGAACTCCAAGCTTTGCCTTTCCACAAAGAGAGGGCTTAAGGCTGGCTTCTTTCTACTTAAGGCATCTGCTACTGTGCCAAGAGTGTAGGAAATCTCAAAATCGAACGAGGCAAGAAACTCCATCCATCTTTGCTGCCTCAAATTGAGATCTTTCTGCCAGAAAAGGTATTTCAACGATTTATGGTCAGTATACAGTTCAAATTTCTCACCTAGGAGATAATGGCGCCAAGATTTAAGCGCAAAAACGATGGCTGCCAACTCTAGGTTGTGGGTTGGGTAGTTTTTTCTCGTGTACTTTCAACTATCTTCCACCATAAGCCAGTACCTTCCCTTTTTGCATCAGAACAGCGCCTAGTCCCGTTCCGCAAGCATCTGTGTATACTGTAAACATCTTGCTTCCATAAGGCAATTTTAGAAGTGGGGCTGTTGCTAAAGCCCTTCTCAAACGTTGGAAAGCAATATCGCAATCCAAATCCCTGTTGAATGCTAGGTCCTTCTTCGTCAATCTTGTCGGTGGAGCCGAGATTTTTGCAAAATCTTTGATAAATTTTCGATAAAATCCTGCTAGCCCGAGAAAGCTTTGGACTTCGGTTGCGTTTTGAGGAACCTTCCAATCTTGCACAGCAACCACTTTCGCGGGGTCCACAGCTATCCCCTCTTTGGACACCACGTGTCCAAGGAACCTAACTTCTTCCCTCAAGAAATGGAATTTGGAGAATTTCTCCTTCAACTGATGTGCACGGGGAGTATCCATGACTTCTTTTAGATGCTGAGCATGCACTTCCTCATTGAACTCTTTGAACACCCTGCTCATTAAATCAACGAAGTAAGCGGGTGCATTTGTCAAGCCGAAAGGCATGACAAGCCACTCAAAGAAACCATCTGGATTTCTGAATGCGGTCTTATCAATGCTATCTTCAGCCACTCTTAGCTGATGAAACCCGGTAGCTAAATCTAATTGGGAGAAAACCGATGCACCTACAAGCTGATCGAACAAATCATCTATTCTCGGGAGTGGGTGCCTATTGCTCTTGGTCAACTTGTTTAGCTCCCTATAATCAACACACAGGCGAAAAGAACCGTCCACTTTAGTTGCGAACAATACTGGAGCACCCCATTCAGAAATACTCCGCTTTATAAACCCCTTCTCAAACAATTCTTTAACTTGCTTGCTGAGTTCTTTCCTCTCCCTCGGAGCCATGTGTCTAACGGGTAAAGCAACGGGTTTTGCGTTGTCCACGAGGTATAGGTGGAAGTCTATCTCCCGCTTCGAAGGTAAGCCTTTTACCTCTTCAAACACATCCGAGTATTCACGGACTACCCTTACAGACTGCAAGTTCTCAACGGACTCATCAAGAGATTCTAGATAACTAAGCATAACGGAGTCAATAGGATTACAAGAAATTTCGAGAGTGTTACCGAGACGAGTCACGAGTCTAACCACTCACTTTTCACAATCGAGGACGGCACCATTACTGGATAGCCAGTCCATGCTTAGAATCAACCCATAGCCCGTGAAGCCCAAAACAAAGGCACTACATCTAAATCCGACGCTTAGTATAGATATTTTCAAATCCAAACCATTGACAAGTAAGCTGAGCCCCCCATTGAATTTGAAATAACCAAGGGATCCTCTACTATACTGGTGTCTAGGTGTAGAGATTCCACTAAAGCAGTAGATATTAAAGAGTGCGATGCGCCAGAGTCAAATAGTGTACGAAAAACTTTCGACAAAAATATTTCAACCTCGTTCTTGCGGAGGTACCATGTGAGCATGAACTTGTCCTCCAGAAGAAGGTCCAGCTCCCTGCCCTTGCTTCCTTGGGCAGGCCCTAGCCATGTATCCTGTCTCAACAGAGTGGGAACAGCCATCCATCTTCCTTTTATTCTTCTTGCAAGCTTTGATCAGATGTCCGGGAATGCCACAGAAATTACACTTTCTCTTGTCACGGGGTTTGTTTTTTTCCCGCCTTTCTTTGAATCATCCTTCTTGTTCTGCGACCCTCCCCCTTCTTGTCTCGAGGCACTTCCGCTTTTTCCTCTTTCTTGCCTTTGTCTTCCTCATGTAAGAGTGTCATGTCCACTAACCTCTCGTAAGTAGCCCCCATAGGTATATGGGTCATAGCCATGCTGTGAAGTGGCTCATTCAATCCCTTGACAAAAGGAGAGCCTTCTTATGAGGAGTATTCACTAAGTCCAGTCCAAATCGGGCCAGTTGATTGAATTGATTGACGTACTCCTTGACCGTCATACTTCCTTGCTTAAGAGATAAGAACTTTTCCAGTTGTAAACTTCGTTCAGCCTATGCGAGGAATTTCATCTCAAACCTTATTCTGAAATCCATCCATGTGTCAACTGGTCTTTCAACGTTAGTGACTTCCCACCAATAGGAAGCTTCGTCTTTGAGCAACCATACAGCCAACTGTATCTTCTACCTATCGTCCACCTCGAAGATAATGAACAGATCCTCAGTTTCTTTGAGCCAGTTCCTTGCTTCTACAAATGATTCAGTTCCCTTGAAATCCATTTAACCCATGGCCCTAAATTCTCTACAAAGCTTTGAGAAAGCATTTGCACGAGGAGGAGGAACCGCTGCAGCAGGAGGAGGAGGAATATCTGTAGTGCCTGCATCGTTGGCCCTAGCCTCTAAGTACCTCCTGAACCAGCTAGGTATCGGTACACCCTCTGGAAGGTTAAGATTCCCAAACATGTTGAAACGAAAAAGAAAAGATTCAAAACGAAGGATAGAAAGATAGTGAATATGGCTTTGGGGATTATGCCTTTATAAATTTAAAACAATACTCTTTCTTGTAAAATGCTACTTTATATTCCATTTGGAAAATAATTTTCAAAAACTCTTATCTGATATGGTAAACCTTTGCTCTGATACCAAGTGAAACACCCCACCTCCGTTAATGTCACTCAGAAAGGGAATGCCTTAACTTTGGTGGAGGGTTATAGGTACAAGACACAGAAAACTTTACAAAACAGATAAATATAAGCAGCGAAATTCAATTATTTATTTCATACGTGGTTCAATACTAAAGCATTACATCAAATTGTCTCAAAATAACATCCAAAACATTACAACATAATTTATGTCTTGATTATTTAATAAAGAAGCATAAACCATAAATAAAACTGCATAAATCCCCAAACATAACGTCCAAGAGCCATAGCCAAGGTTAGAGAGAGTCCAAATCATACATCTACTTTCTTGAAGCTTGCAAAGAGTCTGGCTAAGCTGCAGTATTCCCTCCCTGTGGAGTTTAGGGGGGTAACGAAAGAAAAGAGGACGAAGGAAAACGGGTTAGACAATGAGTCTGGTAAGTTCGGTGATTACTAGTATTTACACAAGGAAAGGGATCATGACAATAATAACAGAACATAGGACAATACCCTAATATAAGATAAGAGGAACATGTGATCACACCCATTACTGTAGTCTCTGCACCTACTTAACCTTTGGTTCAACCATCCCTGTGTGATTATAACAAACGATCCCCTTATTGATCGGCTCCTACTCGTATGCATTCACATCCTGTGTCATTCGGCCCCGCTTGACTGTAGATACCTGTGCTGGTCGCACCATGGGGTGTATCAGTCCCTCTGGTGGCAACCCGACACGATTCAAGACGCACAATGTATACTACGGATGCCCAGTGCCTGATTTTTCCACTCCGGAGTACGTGCACGCCCATACTCCAACGGAACCTACAGTGGCCCACCAACCGCCGACGTTTTGACCGCTTATAATCAACCCAGTAATCGTGCCCCACTATGCCTAGTTTCAGGGTACCATGATACTTCTATGTGGGTTACTGCTGAAATGGGTCCCCGCTACTAGGGTTTTCTAATCAACATGTTTATTTGGTTAAGTGTCCAAGTTTACCTAACCCCATCCATTCGTTTAGTTAACATGTGGAATCGGTTAAGTGTTTCCCTAATTGACTTAACCTTACCAATCCTGACTTAGCTTTAATTTATTCAAGCACCAACCACTCACATTAGACGGGTATTTTTGTGGTCACTGGATGTGCGGTCGGTTCCGGGCAGATTTACACCATAACTCAATCTAACCTCGGGTTCTTTTTAGGCTTGATGCACTAACCACCCACATTAGACAGGTCTTGTTGTGGTCACTGGATATATCAGTCGTTTCCAGGCAGATTTACACCACAACTCAGTCTAACCTCGGGTTAGGCATATTCGTCTTTTTCTAAATTCACATTTTTCTATATATGTCTAATTTCTTTATGTAAATTAAATTTAATTTAATCATGCTATAATTATCCTTTGATTATGCTCATCACAAATGGTATATCAAATATACCATTTTATGAACAAATCCATGCCATGAATTTTCATATTTTCCCATCGCTACCCCCGTGGAACGTACGCATGAATCACATACAATGTTGGGCTAGTAAATTAGCCCAAACCCATAAACAAAAAGGGTAATAAACAAGGGACACAAAATAAACATAAAATAGCATACATTTCAACTAGTCATGTGTAACTTGGCATAGAAGTATCATTAACTTTAATTAAATGGGTTAAGGTGAACTTGTGACTAAGTTGGGTCTAATTGTCATGTAAACATGACAAAGGTCTAGAATGGAGGTTTAACATATAATCACAGTTTCAACCCACTACTCAGCATATTTACTTATGTATGTCAAAACATAAAAAAGCTACTATAATCATTTTAAATCGCAACATAGCATATTAACTACGTGTGTTAAACATAAGAGAACTATTATCAACATATTCGAATCACAACTTAGCATGATGACTTAAGTGTGTGTTAAACATAAGAGGGATGTTATAAACATATTCGAATCACAACTTAGCATGATACTTTTGTGTTAAAACATAAGAGGACTACAATTCCCAATTTTTCATCATAAATAGATTCAACCTAACATGAATATACATGAGTGTTGATCTAACATATAAGCATGTGTTTTAGGTCATAAACTTGCAAGTAACCACCAATTTATAACATGACGTGTTTCACCATTTAATTGGCAAAATAATTCCATTACCCAATCATAATATATTCCAATAACATACAATATGTTCATCCCCACAAGCATACAGACATGATTAATATATAATATGTTCATCACCACAAGCATGTAGACATGATTAATTGCAACGATACTTTAAGATAAACGAGAATCAAATCTTATACATAAGCATCATTCTATATTCAAATTACAACATATCATGATTCAATTTAAATCTGCGTAATAACCAACTTATAAACTAAGAAGGAATTCTTGCTTTCTGAAATCTGATTTCTGAAATTGGTAAGCTCGCCTTTGATGTAGATCGTTGAATTTGATTACTTTTAATTTGATTTTTGATTCAGGTTCTTATCTTGTCTTTGAATTGGTGAAGGCTACTCCAAGTTTTCTATCGACAGCATGATAGTTCTAGGACTATTTTTGTGTGATTTTTATGTTTGAGCATTGGGTTGTTTATATAAAATTTCAATTCAATTAGAGCTGTCGGATGATCCTATGGTTAACCACAACCATTCAATCAAGATAGGGTGACACCTCAGCCCTGGTGACTCAGCACTGAGTCACAAAATCGTCACCTTTCAGATCTACTCGGGGGCAGGTCGACCCCCAAGTCGATCCCCAGGTCGACCTGTAGGGGGGAGGTCGAGACTAGGGTCGACCCCCTGGTTGAACTGGGTCTTGGGCGGGAATTTTCCCGCCCAGCCCGCTTCTGACTTTTGTTTTGAATTTGAATTTGTTTTCAAGCTATTTGAATTTATTTGAATTTTATGGAAACTTCCAACAGCCATAACTTTTTCATACGAAGTCCAATTTACGCAAACTCGAACTCTATCTCAATCAGAATTCTGAGATGAACACAATGGCATAACCCGTTTCCCTCAATTCTCAAATTTTAAATTAAGTATTGTTTAATTCGTTACTATATCGCTAATAGAAAATACGGGGAGTTGCAGGTATAATTAGGTATAACTTATATACACGAAAAGTTGGACATAACATATAATAAGGATTATTGTCATAACTATGTACGAGATTATGTAATCATGGTAGAATTTATGTATCCAAATCAAATTGGAAACATAAACATGAAATTGGGTTTAGAAGTGTGAACATGAATTATTGGATTGGGATAAATAGGCATATAAAACCTAGATTGAAATTGTCAGTTAAAAGATGAATATGTCTAACCCGAGGTTAGATTGAGTTGCGGTGTAAGTCTGCGCGGAACGGACCGGCACATCCAGCAACCGCAACAACAGGTCTAATGTGAGAGGTTAGCGCATTAAGCCCAAAACATGATGTTAGAACGAGTTTGCGCTAGAAGTCTGCCCGGAACCGCCCGGCATATTCAGCAACCGCAAGCAACATGTCTAATGTGAGGGGTTGAGTGCATTAATAAAAAGATTAATGCTATGAAACAAACATGTTAAGTGTGCTAAGGTTAAGTAAACGGAGGCGTATAGACAAACTTAACCAACGTAATAATGGGGAATGGTAGCAAACCTTAGTTAAGAAAACTAAGTAAATAACGATGGATTATGGCAACATCAACAGATACGAGTATAACCGAATAGAAATATAATAGGTAAGCTTTTTACAAGACAAGTAAGAATTATAACGTAGGTTATAATGATCGATACAAAGATTAAATAACTTATGAAAGAATGCAAGCCGTACTTAATTGAAGGTTAAGTAATCCGTGGGAACGGGAAAACATAAGTTATATGAGTAAGGGGAAAAATTATTAGTAAAACTTAGTTAAGAAGACTAAGTTAATGAGTAAACAATAAAGAGAATTTGTTAGTAAACCTTAGTTAAAAGAACTAAGTAAACAATCATGGAAAGTCATGTTGGTAAACCTTAGTTAAGAGGACTAAGTAAACAGTTATAGAAAGTTGTGTTTGAGCTTGTTAGTAAACCTTAGTTAAGAGAACTAAGTAAATAATTAAAAGATCGCGGCTACATAAGAAATAGGGAAAGATTTATGGAAAAGAAACTTGGTAAATTAATAACTAATATGGGTGAGATAACCAAGTTAAAAAGAAAACCTAACGAGATAGAGCAGGCACAAAATTAGAAGATTAGACCAAAGGTCTTATAATATGAAAGGGTAAGGCGCTTGGACTAGTCCGTACGATAGGGGATGAATAACCAAACACGGTAGATCATCACGATGTCATAGGGCGCAAGGGGGAGTGAACGTCCATCTGATCATCTAGAAGGCTCCAAGGGACTGGGTTACGAAGCACGTGGCTTCTGAGGACGAGAGGGTACTCTTGGTATCCCTCTATGAGTGGAAGATGATACGCCTGTGCTCACAGAGGTTAGGTCTGCATGGGAAGAACCAATGAGTATGCCTTGATTGCAAAACAAGAGGCAATCAAAAGACTAAGATGGACCAGCATGATTTGGCCAAACCAGTTAGTGCCCTGTGATAGCAACTCATCATCTACCTACCATCTTCAGTCAGTACGTGAAGCGGAAAGGTGGAGAACTCCAAAAGACCATATACTTTGTTATCTAGTTATGAGTGAGGTCGGCCAATTGGATTGAAGGGCATAGGTGGCCGAGGTTACAGTTCTTATTCTTGATATTCTTGGGTGCTTTTCATTAGTTGAGGGAGGGGTCTAGTGGGACCATAGCCACTATAAAAGCAGACCTTAACATCTGCATCGGCAGATATCTGAAAGCTCTCGACCGAGTTCTGTGTTTCTTGATTAGCCCTGCCATGAGACTCGGGCGGACATATAGAGAACATGTGCAAATAGACATCGAGTACGGTTGATGATATGTACGTGGAAAAGTCTAGGTACACTCATGTCGCTCTGGGTGGTGTACCATAGAACAGAGGGCATTATTCGATGATAGAATCTGGTAGGATCTAGAATGGAAATCCAAACACTTACGTGACACAGTGATGATAGTTTTATGCAAACGTTGCGTTGATATACATACGACATGCGACATTGGATAAGGGACTGCATACATACAGCGGAGGCCATGCGAGTAGAGTATACCTTAATTGGGGTTAGCTACATATACACTATATTAGGTTAATCTACTAGAGAGTAGATGGATGCGACGTGTGTGTAAGCCTTGAGTGCTAATAACACAAATAACCTAATAAATAAGAAAATATAATTGAATGGTATGGTATATGTAGGATTATCCAAGAAGTGTATTTTAAATTCATTCACATAGAACTTATGTTCTGACCCCCTCCTCATAACATTCACAGGTTAGGTTCATGACAGAGACTGTATAGCTTTGGATACTGGTTTAGCATTATTATTATTAAGGTAAAGCTTTGTTTCAACTACATTATATTTATTTGTTCCGCTGTAAGATATTTTCGGAACTCTGACATGTTTTATATCTCTGTCTTTCCTGCATGATACCAGAGCAAACGAACTCGGGTTTCGATGGATTGGGTTTTTGAAAAAAATTCAGTCCGTCGGAATTCGGGTTGTTGCATCTGGTATCAGAGCTTCGATTTAGTGTTCCTAGGGAAATAATGGTTGAGCGTATTTGTATTTTCAAAAATATAAATATAATATATATATAACTAAGTCCATAAAAGAGCCCACTAGGTAGAAAGAGTAAAATATGGAATGAGTTTGGTAATTGGTTTGTGCACTAAAGGAATGAATATAGAAATTTTAAGACCCTTAGGTGGTTTGGTTGGAAGGTGTACAATATGATTTGGTATTGGAGAAAGAAAGTATCCTATAGGATAGAAACTGAAATGTTAGTATTTAGAATAGTGGATTTAGAAGTGAAAACTTATAAATTAGAAAAAAAGTTAGAATGTGGAAAATGGATTAGGTATATATATATATATGTGTGTGTGTGTGTGTGTGTGTGTGTGTGTGTGTGTGTAGTTGAGAAGTGTCTAGGAAAGCCTAGTTGAGTTAAAGAACCACTTTGAGTCTAACCCAATGATTAACTTTTAAGAACTTGAATTTGTAAAAGTTTTTGCAAAAGAGTTTGTGGTGTTTTCATGTTTTAATCTTAAAAGTGTTTTTGATGTTTGAGGAAAATATGTAAAGAACATATTTAGTGCATGTTGGGTTTTAAAGTAAAGTGGGGTATATATTTTGTAAAACAATGATTACTTGTTTTAAAAAGAATTCTCTCATGAAAAGTTGCATTTTGAAAAGGAAGTTTTAAAATCTCTATTCTGTTAACAATAAATTTTGGTTATTGATCTATAAAGAATTTTGTTGGGAGGACAAAATAAGTTATAGAGAGTAATAATAGAGTAGATTTTTGCACCTTGTAGAAAGCAACTAAAATTAACATAGGTAGAAACAATGTGAACCCAATTAAGAAGTAGTTGACCTTGTCTACTCTAGTTTTGTGATTTGAAAAAAAAAATTGTGTTTTGCAATTTTATTTCGTGACATGTTTTAATGGTTTGGCAAAAGTAAGTTTTGGAGAAGAAAATAGATTTTTTAACACTTTTAATTTTTGAAAGAAAAATGTAATGAAAAGAAAGGAAGCCAAACCATGTTTTTTTTTTTAAAAAATGGAGTAGGTAAGGATTAGTGCCTAGAAAGAATGAGGAGAATAAAAAAAGATCATCTTGGAATGGTATAAAATACCCGTAGAATGCATAAGCATTAATAAACTTAGGTTTGTTGCTTGAGAAAAAGAAAAGTATAGGCTAGTAATACACAGCATGGATTAGTAGTAATTACTATGTAGTGAAGGGCAAGTAAGTGTGTAGATCCCGTTGTTTGGATTTGTGACCTAGTCCTAAGATTCTTGGCCCGTAATAGTAGCTATGTAGAAAAATGGGAAGGCTTATTTGAAAAATAATAAACTTAAGTAATTGGACTAAGTCAAATAAGCTAAGGAAGAGAATAGCCTAACTAAAAAGAAAACAACAAATCCAGTAAAGCAACAAATGTGATGGGAAAAGAAAATGAAAATCTTAAGAAAAAGATGAATAAAAATGAAATTTTTCCAAGATAAGTTGAAAAAGAAAAGAATTTTTTTGTAATAACCTGGAAATCTGAACCAATTTAAAAAAAACTATTTTGGCAATTTTAATGAATTTTGAATATTTAAAATGAATTATTTTAAATAATAACGACAAGAAATTTATTTTGAATAGAAATAGAACTTATATATTTATTTGAATCGACATTAGAATATAAATATTTTATTTTAAATATAAAAGGAATTGAAAATGGCGCGGTAGTTTGAAAATTCGATTTCAAAGTTCAAATGAAAGTACAGGATTCAAAATAAATCGGATTTTGACAAAACCAAAAATATTTGAATCTATTTGAGAATATCTTTCCAACGAATCCGAAAAATTGAAATTTCATTGCGGGGATTAAAAGTTATGCCCAGATGAAAATTCAGAATAGTCGCTATGGAAAATATATCCCTTAAAAATGGAAATTTTGCAAATGACCTCTATTTTCAACGAAACTAGTTTTGTTGGAACCGGAACGTCAAATTATTGCTAGATTCAAATTTTGATAATTTTTGAAATCAATATGTGAGCGTGGCAAAAGAAAACATGTTTGGGCAGTTTAAGTCAATTTCGATCGACAAGAAAATGGCCATTTATCAAAATTCCTCGGAATTTGACGAAATTAGTTTTGTTAGCACCGTATAGTCAAAACATAGCTAGATTTATTTTTTCTGGAATTTTTGGATTTAGTGTGTGACCCAGGTAAATTAAAATGTCCGTTTGAATTCAATTTATATTGATTTATATTTTAATTTAAATGAAAATTGATCGTAACAGTTGAATTGGCTTACGAAACATATCCCATTGTGTTTGAAATGGGGGTAATTATTTAAGGACGACAGTCATTGGGTCTCATTTGGTGTTCGAATAAAAAGTCAACATTTTTGGGGAATTAAATTAATTAATTAATTATATAACCTCCTCCTTATTTCTCTCTCTCCTCTCTTCAAGATCCGTCGCTCAACAAAATAAAATAAAAAAAGAAACTGTGATTGCTCCTGTAGCTCCCCCTACGGCGCCTCCCACCACGCCACTGTGCCCCAGCCATCACCACCGCCTTCCACACCTCATTCCCCCTTCGATTTACTTCCCCCTTCCGCCATTCACCCGCAAACCCCTTTTTCCATTCACGAACCCTAGCCCCTAATCAGGGACCGCCACCACTGTGGGACCCCCTCCGCTAACCGTGACTCCCTACCGCCACCCATGACGCCACGTCGACCTCTCCTCCAACAACCACAATAAGTTTTTTTTATATTAAATTTATTTTCAGTTTTTTTCTATGAAAAGAAAAAAATCAGTTTTTTTAATGAAAAGAAATAAAAAAATCAGTTGTTTTTATGAAAGCATGATAAAAAAATTGGATTTTTATGTGTATGAAAGTATGAAAAAAATCACTTTTTTATGAATGCATGATAAAAATATGATTTTTATATATGTAGAGAATATAAAAATATGATTTTTATATATGTAGTGAATTAAAAATATGATTTTTAATGTATACATAGCAATATAAAAAATATGGTCTTTAATGTATACATAGCAGTATAAAAATATGATTTTTATCGTATGTTTGAAATATTTTTATGAGGATAAAAATGTGATTTTTATAGTATAAACATCAGTATAAAAATATGATTTTTATAATATCAACATGATGATAAAAATGTGATTTTTATGATATCAACATGAGGATAAAAATGTGATTTTTATAATATCAACATCAGTATAAAAATGTGATTTTTATAGTATCAACATCAGTATAAAAATACGATTTTTAAATATATAAACATCATATTAAAAAGGTGATTTTTACTAAGAACAGCATAGAAAAATTGCGTTGGAATTTCGGGCAAATCCAAATGGCTCAGAAATTCAGAATAGACTGAAGAAGTGAAACCCCAAAGGTGAGAACTCCTCACTATAATTTCGTTTACAGTTATTTATTTTATAACTGCGAATGTAAACTGCTCCCTGTTGTCCACAGACCATGGACGACTTGTTTGTTTGATTGTGTTGTGCAAATTGATTGTGATTGTGTATATGAAGTAAATAAAATATTCATATGTTGAATAAATTGTTTGAACGATAAAATTCACATTTTTATCGTATATATGAAGTAAATAAAACATTCATACGTTGAATAAATTGTTTGAATGATAAAATTCAAATTTTTATTGTATATATGAAGTAAATAAAATATTCATATGTTGAATAAATTGTTTGAACGATAAATTCACATTTTATCGTATATATGAAGTAAATGAAATATTCATATGTTGAATAAATTGTTTGAACAATAAAAATAACATTTTTTATTGTACGTATGAAGTATATGTAATATTCATGTTTGAAATAAATTCTGTGAACGAAAAAAATAACATTTTTATCATGAGTGTGAAGTAATAAAAATAGTCATACATTGAAATGGATTCTAGTTTGTTAAAAATAACATTTTTAACACATATATGAGTGTATAAAATAGTCATACCTTGAAATAAATACTAGTTCGCTAAAATTATCATTTTTGGCATATATATGGAATATATAAAATTGTCATGCGATGGAATAGTTCGCTAATAATAATATTTTTGGCTTATATATGCGTTGTGTGAAATTATATATGCGTTGAATGAATATATATAAAAGCATTGTATGAAAATATATATAAGGGCCTTGTATGAAAATATACATATACGATATATTGAACAGGTCATATTTACTATTTTGTTTGGGTATGATGATTTTATGAGTCGATTGGCTAGCCGCTTGGCATTTTATTTTTATTTTTAGATTGGAGAGGCCTGTATGGCAATTTTGGGATTTTCCCGCTCTCGTGCAGGGGAGGTAATGGTGAAATTTTTCGAAAACTTAGGTTGACAGCCAAATTTTTGAAAAATTAGAAAGTTCTTAGAAATTGAAAAGTTGAAGAACTTGAGCTAGAATAGAAATTGAAATCGTTTTCAAATGATTTATAATATACGTTTTAAATGGAAATCGATGAAATATATTATATATATATATATATATAATATAATGGACTGAATAGAACGCGTCGCGCTGTGGCAGTTCGCGAATTTCGACCATCGACTTCGAACGGACATTACAGGAGATCAGACCGTCGGATTCTCTGAAAACTGGAACCGTTGGGTTTGTATCGAAAAGAGATTTCTAACGAATACAAGAAATTAGAAATCTAATGGTTGGATTTGGAATTATGTCCAAATCAAATTTGGAAAAGGTCGGTGTAAGTGCAGTTTGATGACCATTTATGGAAATCGATTGTACGGGCCTTGATAAAATTATTAAAAATATTAATAATTAGTGTAAAATCATAAGAAATGATTTGTAAAGAATTAGGATGAAAATTTTCATATTTGAAAAGATAATAATATATTTTTATCGAAATGAACTAGTTATGAACTAGAATTATAATCCAAATATTTTTAAATAAATAAATTATATTGAGAAATGGTTTCAAATAACCAGAATTTTCCATCGAATAAATTAGAATGGTTTGGAATGGATATAATCTTCGGAATATTTCGATATTGGATTCCGTCATTATACGGATATTGTGATGAGAATTTGGAAGATATCGATATCGTTATTCCCGATATGATATCCGTTGGTTTCCGGATTTGATGTTGAATATAAGTCGATACTATCTCTATTCAAAACCTTATATTTAATGTCAAATTGGATTGATTGATTGTTTGGATTGTGCTCAACCAGTTTATGATCAAGATATGCTTTTACATTTAGCATTGGGTTGGGTAGAAATACTGATAGGCTAACATCTTGTGAAACACTTCACGATTTGACTATGAGATGTGTAGCGATGTTGTTATGTTCATTTCAAATTTAATGAATGATTGTGAAATGATATTTTTCTTAAGTGAAAAGAATGTATTCCCGACTTTGGACAGGGAATGTTTTATAAAAATGTTTTATAAAACAGAAAGGATTTCGAGGTCTAAAACCCGATGATTTCGAAATGATTTCGAAATGTATTATGGTTTTACATTGTAGTTCATCACATATTCGATTAGTTTCTATTAATGATGTATTTGTTTGGTGGCGGAGAATTTATTCTCTTGCTTAACACCCTTCTTTAAGATATACGAGCTCAAAGGTTATGTGATTAATAGTGACTAATCATATGTGTGAATTGCAAATGTGAAGTACTATATTTTGAAAGTACTTGTGATTATTATGTTGTGAAATGATTTTCCCTACTTCTGGATATGAAATGATATGGTATATGGCTAGAGATTCGAGTAACCCGGACGACTAAAAGTATGGGTGAGATGGGCGGTGTATGCTTCCATGCGTGGATGGTGCATCGTCGATGTAGCCTGCTCCATAGTGGGAGATGCACATATATATATATATATATATATATATATATATATATATCGAGTTGCTTAGGTGTGTGCCCTTTGTCTTGTCTAGAGGGAGCCCAATATTTGGTTGCATACTTGTTTGTATGCATTGTTATGTTTTGGAATTCATATTTCCAAACGATTTGATTTGAGATCCCGAAGTGAAATCTACTTTGTTATACAAAGTTAGATATGTATTTTAAATGATTTGAAATAGAAATCGGGAAATAATGTCCAAAGGACTAATTTCTGTAAATTGAATTGGATTTGGCAAATCTAAGTGTGGTGATTATTTTAAATGGGTAGATTGGGAAACTACATGTTGATTGATGCATGGTAGATCCATATATCTATATTGATTGTTGTTTATACACTGGCATTCATGGGGGTAAACCCGTTCCGCATTAGAGGCGTGGTCCTATGATTTGCCTTATCATAGGTTTATGACTGTTTAGAGTTTCTCACACCAGTCCCATGACGGACCTGTAGTTTGTTTTTCCCTTACAAACTCGGATGCCCCTATTTTCCACACGGGAACTCGAGTAGTTTTATTTACAGATATGTTTAGCAGGATTCTGGATCGAAGTAAAAAGCTATGTCCAGAGTATTGATAGTCTTCCGCTGTGTTATTTTATTTGTTTCCGCTGCATTGTATTACATTTATTGTAAATAAATCTTCCATTGTATTATTATATTTATTCTTACTCTGATGTAACATTATTATGATGTTTATAGAAGTCTTCTATTATTTGTTTTGATGTGTTGTATGCCCAGAGTTAGCGTATGCAGGATTCGAACGGTCTTGGTCGGTTTAGCGATCGATTAGGCCCGAGCGAAATCCGTATCGTTACAGTTGGTATCAGAGCTTTGGTTAAACTCAAATCTTTGGGGTACAACTCGTTAGAACAGAACAAAAGACTCATCAGAGGTAGGATTAGTAATATCCTATTGAAGAATCCTCATTATAGATAGAATCAGTAGCATTCTAGAATGAGTGTCTCATTAGAGATGGAGTTAGTAATGCCCCAGAATGAAAGCCATAATGAAAATAATGAAAGTTGTTTTGGTTTGTAAAACAACTTTCAGCTTCGTTCCTTTTCGGAGACGAAAAGTTTTAAGTGGGGGAGATTGTAATAACCCGGAAATTCGAACTAATTTAAAAAAAAATCGTAATTTTAATGAATTTTGAATATTTAAAATGAATTATTTTAAATAATAACAACGAGAAATTTATTTTTAATAGAAATAGAACTTATATATTTATATGAATCAACGTTAGATTATAAATATTTTATTTCAAATATAAAAGGAATTGAAAATGGTGCGGTAGTTTGAAAATTCGATTTCAAAGTTCAAATGAATGTACAAGATTCAAAATAAACCGGATTTTCGCAAAACGAAAAATATTTGAACCTATTTGAGAATATCTTTCCAACGAATCCGAAAAATTGAAATTTCATTGCGGGGATAAAATGTTGTGCCCAGATGAAAATTCAAAATAGTCGCTATGGAAAACATAGCCCTTAAAAATCAAAATTTTGCAAACGACCTCTGTTTTTGACGAAACCAGTTTTTTTGGAACCGGAATGTCAAATTGTTGCTAGATTCAAATTTCGATAATTTTTGAAAACAATATGTGAGCGTGGAAAAAGAAAACGTGTTTTGGCAGTTTCAGTCAATTTCGATTGACCAGAAAATTAACATTTTTCAAAAGGCCTCGGAATTTGACGAAATTAGTTTTGTTAGCACTTTACAGTCAAAACATAGCTAGATTTATTTTTTTGAAATTTTTGGATTCAGTGTGTGGCCCGGGTAAATTAAAATGTCTGTTTGAATTCAATTTATATTGATTTATATTTTAATTTAAATGAAAACTGATCGTAACAGTTGAAATGGCTTACGAAACATGTCCCATTGTGTTCGAAATGGGGGTAATTAGTTAGGGACGACAGCCATTGGGCCCCGTTTGGAGTTCGAATAAAAAGTCAACCTTTTTGGGGAATATAATTAATTAATTAATTATATAACCTCCTCCTTGTTTCACTCTCTCCTCTCTTCAGATCCGTCGCTCAACAAAAAAAACTGCGATTGCTCCTGTCGCTCCTCCCTACGGCGCCTCCCACCACGCCGCCGTGCCCCAGCCATCACCACCGCCTTCCACATTTCCTTCCCCCTCCGATCTACTTCCGCCATTCAAGCCCGCAAACCCCTTTTACCATTCACTAACCCTAGCCCCAAATCAGGGACCGCCACCACTGTGGGACCCCCTCCGCTAACCGTGACTCCGTGCCGCCACCAATGACGCCACGCCGACCTCTTCTCCGACAACCACAATAAGTTTTTTTTATATTTAATTTATTTTCAGTTTTTTTTTTTTTGAAAAGAAAAATATCAATTTTTTTATGTAAAGCAATAAAAAAATCAGTTCTTTTTATGAAAGCATAATAAAAAAATTGGATTTTTATTTATATGGAAGTATGAAAAAAAATCACTTCTTTTATGAATGCATGATAAATATATGATTTTTATATATGTAGAAATATAAAAATATGATTTTTATATATGTAGTGAATTAAAAATATGATTTTTAAAGTATACACAGCAATATAAAAAAATATGATCTTTAATGTATACATAACAGTGTAAAAATATGATTTTTATCGTATGTTTGAAATATTTTTTATGAGGATAAAAATATGATTTTTTTAGTATCAACATCAGTATAAAAATATGATTTTTATAATATCAACATGAGGATAAAAATGTGATTTTTATGATATCAACATGAGGATAAAAATGTGATTTTTATAACATCAACATCAGTATAAAAATGTGATTTTTATAGTATCAACATCAGCATCAAAATACGTTTTTTAAATATATAAACACCATATTAAAAAGGTGATTTTACTATAAACAGAATAGAAAAGATTGTGTTGGAATTTCGGGCAAATCCAAACGGCTCAGAAATTCAGAATAGACTGAAGGAGTGAAACTCCAAAGGTGAGAACTCCTCACTATAATTTCCATTACAGTAATTTATTTTATAACTGCGACTATAAACTGCTCCCCGTCGTCCACAAACCGTGGACGACTTGTTTGTTTAATTGTGTTGTGCAAATTGATTGTGATTGTGTATATGAAGTAAATAAAATATTCATATGTTGAATAAATTGTTTGAACAATAAAATTCACATTTTTATCGTATATATGAAGTAAATAAAACATTCATGCATTGAATAAATTGTTTGAACGATAAAATTCAAATTTTTATTGTATATATGAAGTAAATAAAATATTCATATGTTGAATAAATTGTTTGAACGATAAAATTCATATTTTATCGTATATATGATGTAAATGAAACATTCATATGTTGAATAAATTGTTTGAACAATAAAAATAACATTTTTATTGTACGTATGAAGTATATGAAATATTCATGTTTGAAATAAATTCTGTGAACGAAAAAATAACATTTTTATCATGTATGTGCAGTAATAAAAATAGTCATACGTTGAAATGGATTCTAGTTTGTTAAAAATAACATTTTTAACACATATATGAGTATATAAAATAGTCATACCTTGAAATAAATACTAGTTCGCTAAAATTATCATTTTTGGCATATATATGGAATATATAAAATTGTTATGCGATGGAAATATTATTAGTTCGCTAATAATATTATTTTTGGCTTATATATGTGTTGTGTGAAATTATATATGCATTGAATGAATATATATAAAAGCGTCATATGAAAATATATATAAAGGCGTTGTATGAAAATATACATATACGTTATATTGAACAGGTCATAGCAAGGAGGCTAAAGCAGAGGAATAAAATTGTATGCCCGACAAATAGGAACATATTTACTGTTTTTTTTTTGGTATGATGAATTTATGAGCCGATTGGCTAGCCGCTTGGCTTTTTCATTTTCTATTTCTTTTTGGATTGGAGAGGCATGTATGGCAGTTTCGAGATTTTCCCGATGCTCCCGTGCTGGGGTGGCTATGGCGAAATTTTTCGGAAATTTAGGGTGTTAGCCAAATTTTTGAAAAATTAGAAAGTTCTTAGAAACTGAAAAGTTAAAGAACTTGAGCTAGAATGGAAATTGAAATCGTTTTCAAATGATTTATAAAATACTTTTTAAATGGAAATCGATGAAATATATATTATATATATACATTATAATGGCCTGAATAGAACGCGCCGCGTTGCGGCAGTTCACGAATTTCGAACATCGACTTCGAACGGACATTATAAGAGATCCGGCCATCGGATTCTACTAAAACCAGAACCGTTGGGTTCGTATCGAAAAGAGATTTCTAACGAATACAAGAAATTAGAAATCTAACAATTGGATTTGGAATTATATCCAAATCAAATTTGGAAAAGGTCGCTGTATGAAAGGACCCGTAACTTCCCCGTGAAGGAAAGCGCGGATACTTTGAGAACAACACACAAAAGGACGCATACAGAAGAACATTTCATTGTTATTACAACAATTCCATCAGATACAAGAATATACAGAGTACAAATGAGTAAATTACATTCAATAAATATCAGAGATTACAATAAATTACATAGCAACGGAAAATAATTCAAAAGCACAACTAGAAGTGATACACGAATACAGAGCTTTCCGAGCATCGTTCCAGCTGTATATCAGGACCCTATGAATATAAATCTGCAAAACCAAAACTACTAGCTGCCCGTGCGGAAAATAGGGGCACCCAGAGTTTAGGTTAAAACAATAAACTCCAGGTCAGTCATGTGACTGGTGTGAGAACTAAAACAGTTATTATTCTTTATTTTAAATTCGGTAAATCAAGGGACCACGCCGTATAACACGGAACGGGTTTCCTCCCAAGAATACCAGTGCATAAAACAAACAGCGCAATGCTAAATAAAGAAAAATGAAGCTGTTATAAGACCCAGGTCCCATCACACAATGCAACGCAAGCCGGAGGATAGGGTTTTTACCTTATAACAGCCAAAGCATGCTTGATACGTTTAAAACACATTATTTGATACTATTATAAGTGTATAGTGTCAAATCAATTTCAATCATAAATATCAATCATAGGCGGCATGAATGACCCATACCACTATGTCGCCATACTAGGTTCTACAAATAAAACCGAAACACACGTATTGGAAATTGGATTCCATCATGAGTCGAGGCAAGGGGCAAACTCCTCTCCGATTCGAGACACTCTAGCAAATGCCTTAGGACCCCACTATGATCCTTGGATTTTCAGGGCCGGTCCTCTCTTACTTTTGAGGATTAGTTATTCCTGAACACACGTTTCCCGGTCCTTACAGACCTATATCCGAGGCGCCTCGCATTCCAACAACCACACAGGTGAAAAGTATATAAATGTCAGGGCTGGTAGGTCACTGACACCACCCTAGCTAGAAAGAAACGTCGTGCTCTCCCTGCAGTCACTATCCCGTTTTTGACTCATACCGAGGTGTGAGGCTCGCGAATTCACGTTATACACAAAGATACGCCACACAGGCCGTGCTTTGATCATCAACCACAAGGCTTTGCTTTTCAACAGAAGCCTTGATCAATTGCCACTTACGCGTGCCACATTGGCAATTCACTCATGCGACTGATGTCCATCGATATACAACCTCTGAGCTCGTACGTCTCAGAGAAGGGCGTTGAGCAAGAGAATAAATTCTCCGCCGCCAAACAGATGTATATTTAATAGAGATCAATGAACACAGAATAAAATCCAATGTCAGACACACAATCCATTTACAAGTTCGTTCTGGGTCTGAACGAAACCGGAGGCACTTTCCTCGCATATCCATCCATCTCCAGGTACGTCTGGACGATCACCAACTGATTCCCTCATCCTGGGTGTACAGCCCAATCAAGATCATCAGTAATCACCCAAACGATGTGAAGACTTCCGGTCTTCAACCACCGTCTTCATCTTCGACATCTCGTCGAATCGGTTATTCAGAATGGTTATAAACCCGGCCTTTCTGAATAACCCACGTATATAATAAACAAATGTTACACAAACACAATGAACGCCTCATTCCAATTCAGAATATTCTTTTATTCACAAAATCACATTCTTAGGGAAAGGTTCCCATTAATTTTATCAAAGATAAATTCTTCTAAATTTATTCTTTAATCTTCCTTTGGATATCATCTCAAACTAGTCGGGATTAACGAACCACACCGAAGTAATTATTTAGTTTATTTCCCAATCCCAACCTAAATATCCCATGGACCAAAACTGGTGATACTCCATATCTAACACCACGGTGTTATCGGTAAAATTAATTACCATTTCACGTTCAAATCTAATTAGAGATTTAACTATCGCTTTAGAGCAAAACTGGTGGTACTCCATTCTCGATCACCTTTCAGATTTGATAATTTAAATTATCAATTCACATTTTAATCTAATTAAAGATTCATTAAAACTCCACTTAGCTTTAATCTTTTCAAAAATCAATATCCTGTCTTTAACTGGGTTAAAGAACCAATGTCATCTAAAACACGATTTATGATAAACCCAAATCACATTTGATATTAAATACAAGGCTCTGAATAAAAAATATATCGACTTATATTCAATACCAAATTCTTAAACCAACAAATATCGTATTGGAAATAACGATATAAAATATATCTTTCAAATTCCCATAACAATATCTGTATAGTCACGAAATCCAACATCGAAATATCCCGAAGATAATTTCGATTCAGCTCCAGTCCAATTCACGCATTGGAAATATCGATTATTTTCAAAATCACTTTCAAATTCAATTTATTTATTTCAAAAATAAATTGATTTCAATTCTAGTTCAAAACTAGTTCATTTCGATAAAAATCTATTTTTATCTTTTCAAAATGTGGAATTTTCCAGCCCAATTCTTTCCAATTCACATATTATAATTTTACACAAATTATAGATATTTTTAATAATTTTATCAAGGCCCGTACAGTCGATTTCCATCTACGGCCATCGAACTGCACTTACAGCGAACTTTTCTGAAATTGATTTGGACATAATTCCAAATTCAACCGTTTGATTTCAAATTTCTAATATTCATTGGAAAGCTCTTTTCGATACGAACCCAACGGTTCCGGTTTTAGGAGAATCCGACGGTCGGATCTCCCGCAATGTTCGTTTGAAATAAATGGTCGAAATTCACGAACTACCGCGGCGCGGCGCGTTCTATTCAGGCCATTATATATATATAATATATATTTCGTCGATTTCCTTTTAAAACGAATTTTATAAATAGTTCTACATTCGTTTCAAAACAATTTCAACTTCATCGTCAATTTCAAATCGATTTGATTTCAATTCAATTCGAGTTCATTTCAATTCAATTCAAATTCAAATTCGTTTCAATTCAATTCAAATTCAAATTCGTTTCAATTCAATTCAAATTCAAATTCGTTTCAATTCAATTCAATTCGAATTCACCTTCTATTTGATTCAATTCGAATTCGTTTCAAATTGATTTCAATTCAATTTCAGTTCGTTTTAAATTTCAATTTCAATTTAATTCAATTTGAATTCATTTCTATTTTATTCGAATTCAAATTCGCTTCCTATGCAATTCGAAATTTAATCTAATTCAATTTGAATTTCATTTAAAAATATTTAACTTTGAAATCACTTTTCAATATTCATTATACAACGAATAAAATCGATATAAATATCGTTCGCGTCAAAATAACGCATCTCTAATCAACACGGCTTTATATTTTTCAAAACTTCTTTATTCCATCCAACAAATGAATATTTATCCCATTCAACACATGAATCTATATTTCTTTCAACACACGACTAATCTCAACACATGAGTACTGTCAACACATCACTATTTTTGTTATGTAAAATATTTTATAAAACTATGGTATCTATTGTTTGATTTTTAATTGGACTTCTACTGGGAAGTAGTTCTAATTTTAAATGTGATAAAGATGTAATTTATTTTATTTAAAATATTTTACTCAACACATGAATAGTTTCAACACATGATCATCGTCAACACATGACTATTTTTATATTCAACTCATGAATTTTCTTTTATAATATTCATTGTTTTCCCGATTGGAATGAGGCCCAATCAATCACCATATAATGCTAATTATATGGATTCCATACAACACATGTATATAATAGCATTGAAAAATAATCAATCATCAACCAAAGTGCACTACACTGTATAAGCATCAAATATAGATATCTGACGCTTATAACAGCCTGTCAATCAATCGATCGACATATTTAATCAATCAGGATGAGTGAACTTCAAATTTCATCCCAACACCCGTGTGGGGTTTCAAACAATCAAACACAGATTTTACTTGTGCAGTTGGGCGATGTGTAAAATTTATCGTCCCAATCAATGTCCTTCAAATAGGTGTACATAAACAAACCGTCTGGTTTGTAAATGAATATTTTATTTTATTCACTTCCACGTTAAAAATTATATTTTTAACGATAAAATATTCTATTTCAACACATGAATTTCTATTCATTTCATTTACACAATAAAAATGATATTTTTATTTTTCTAACACATTTTAGAAAATTTTGGCGGCATAACGGCACGATACTAGAAACGGGACAAGGCCTAGCCTTATCCCCGGTCTAGTGAAGGCCCACGCCATTCACACATCAATCAATCCATTCCATTTCACCAAACAATTCAATTCAAACCCAACAAACTAACCAACTACACAACCAAACAATTTAACAAACAAGCCATCCATGGTCTGTGGATGACGGGTGTCGGGTGCTGCTAAGCACCATCTGCATCCTAGTATATATATATAACTAGAAAAAAAAGTATTTAGAGTGAGAAGTTCTCACAGAAAGTTATCCAATACCACGACTCTTCTTTTATAGAAATCTTCTTCGTTATCCCATCTTCGTCATCTTCGTTGCCCGTAGTCACTATATATATAAAAATCACACATTTTTATATTTCGATGTATTTAAAATAAAAATCACATTTTTATTTATTCACTTTCAATTTAGAAATCATATTTTTATAATCACTTCATATATTTAAAAATCGAATTTTTACTATGCTATTCAATATATAAAAATCTAATTTTTACTATGATGTTCAATATATAAAAATCATATTTTACTTCTCTATTTTCTATATAAAGATCTCGCCTTTTTACATAAAAAGATTTTAGCTTTTCAAATATAAAGATTGAACTTTTTCTAATTTAAAGATTTCACCTTTTCTAATTTAAAGATTTCACCTTTTCTAATTTAAAGATTTCGCCTTTATAAAAATCTCATTATAAAAATCACATTTTTATTTTTTCTACACATATAAAGATGCTATTTTTAATATTCCTAAAATGTAAAAATTATATTTCTAATTCTCTACATAAACGAAAATCATATTTTTACATCATCTATATAGTAAAGACTATATTTTTAATACTTTAAAAATATAAAGATCATATTTTTAATTCTTTAAAAATATAAAAATCATATTTTTAATTCTTTTATATAGTAAAGATTATATTTTAAAAATCACGTCTTGCTTTGTTTAAAAAAAACTAATCTTTTGCCATATGCATACATATAAATTTCAGATTTTAATTATATACGTATATAATAAAACTGAAAATAAATAAATATAAATAAAATAATACAAGGAAAACTCACTGGGATGGCGGTTTCAGGAGAGGGCGGTCGTCGGTGGGACGGTGGCGGAGCGAGGTTGGGCTGACTGGAGGCGTCAATGGGTGGGATGCGGCCTTCATAGGGTGTCGCTTCGCGGTGGGGCTTGGGGCCGTTCACGTCGGTCAGCAGGGGCTCGCCGAAGTCCCGATCGGTGGTGGAAGCAGGGTGCTCGAACGAGGGAGGAGAAGCTAGGGGTTTACGGTTTTCGAAGGGAGGGGGGCTCGCCGGTCGAGAAGGAGGAGGGGGGGTCTCGATGGACGGCGTCGACTAGGGCAGGGGGGGCGACGACGTGGGTGCGGTTCTGGGTGTAATCGGGTTTTTTTTTTCTTTGTGAAACTGAATCGAGAAAAGAAAAGGAAGGGGGGCCATCGGTTATAAGGGGAGGAAGGGGGTTTTCTTTTTTATTTATTTTTATTTATTATTTTATTATTTTTAAAAGTTGACTTTTACATACGTCATCAAAACGAGGCCCACCGCCTGTCGTCCATAGCGTTTTACCCCCATTCCGAACACAATGAGATATGTATCGCAAGTTGATTTGATCGTTTGAATCAGTTTCCGTTAAATTTACATTTAAATCACTATATTGAATTTTAAACGTACATTTCAAATTACCGGGGTCACATATTAACTTTAAAAATTCTAGAAAAATATTTTCTAGCTTCGTATTGACGATACGGTCCTAACAAAACTAGTTTCGTCGAATTCTGAGACCGTTGGAAAAATGGTCAATTTCCAGTCGATTAAAATCAACTAAAATGGTCTAAACACGTTTTCCTTTGCCACGCTCACCTATTGATTCGAAAAATTATGAAATTTGGAATCTAGCAATAATTTGACATCACGGATCCAACAAAAGTGGTTTCGTCGAAATCTGAGGTCGTTTGCAAAATGTCCATTTTTAAGGGCCTGAATTCCATAGCGACTATTCAGAATTTTCAACTGGACAAAACTTTTGATTCCCGCTATGAAATCTTGATCTGTTGGATTCGTTGGAAAGATCTTATCAATCAGATCCTAATGTTTTTGGTTTCACTAAAATCCGGATTGTTTTGCACCCGGTACATTCAATTGAAGTTTGAAATCGAATTATCGAACTACCGCGCCATTTTCAATTCCTTTATAATTATTTATATTCTAACGACGACGCGTAAAAATATATACGTCGAATTATATTCAAAATAAATTTCTCGTCGATATTATTTAAAATAATTCATTTTAAATATTCAAAATTCGCTAAAATTGCCAAAATAAAAATTTTAAACTGGCCCAGATTTTCGGGTTATTACACTGTAAGTGCAGTTTGATGACCATTTATGGAAATCGATTGTATGGGCCTTGATAAAATTATTAAAAATATAAATAATTAGTGTAAAATCATAAAAATGATTTGTAAAGAATTAGGATGTAAAACTTCATATTTGAAAAGATAAAAATATATTTTTATCGAAATGAACTAGTTATGAACTAGAATTATAATCCAAATATTTTTAAATAAATAAATTATATTGAGAAATGGTTTTAAATAACCAGAATTTTCCATCGAATAAATCAGAATGGTTTGGAATGGATATAATCTTCGGAATATTTCGATATTGGATTCCGTCATTATACGGATATTGTGATGAGAATTTGGAAGATATCGATATCGTTATTCCCGATATGACATCCGTTGGTTTCAGGATTTGATGTTGAATATAAGTCGATACTATCTCTATTCAAAACCTTATATTTAATGTCAAATTGGATTGATTGATTGTTTGGATTGTGCTCAACCAGTTTATGATCAAGATATGCTTTTACATTTAGCATTGGGTTGGGTAGAAATACTGGTAGGCTAACATCTTGTGAAACACTTCACGATTTGACTATGAGATGTGTAGCGATGTTGTTATGTTCATTTCAAATTTAATGAATGATTGTGAAGTGATATCTTTCTTAAGTGAAAGGAATGTATTCCCGATTTTGGACAGGGAATGTTTTATAAAAATGTTTTACAAAACAGAAAGGATTTCGAGGTCTAAAACCCGATGATTTCGAAATGATTTGGAAATGTATTATGGTTTTACATTGTAGTTCATCACATATTCGATTAGTTGGTATTAATAATGCATCTATTTGGTAGCAGAGAATTTATTCTCTTGCTTAACACCCTTCTTTGAGACGTACGAGCTCAAAGGTTATGTGATTAATAGTGACTAATCATATGTGTGAATTGCTAATGTGAAGTACTATATTTTGAAAGTATTTGTGATTATTATGTTGTGAAATGATTTTCCCTACTTCGGGAAATGAAATGATTTGGTATATGGCTAGAGATTCGAGTAACCCGGACGACTAAAAGTATGGGTGAGATGGGCGGTGTATGCTTCCATGCGTGGGAGGTGCATCGTCGCTGTAGCCTGCTCCATAGTAGGAGGTGCACATATATATATCGAGTTGCTTTGGTGTGTGCCCTTTCCCTTGTCTTGGGGGAGCCCGATATTTGGTTGCATAGTTGTTTGTATGCATTGTTATGTTTTGGAATTCAAATTTCCAAACGATTTGATTTGAGATCCTGAAGTGAAATCTACTTTGTAATAGAAAGTTAGATATGGATTTCAAATGATTTGAAATAGAAATCGGGAAATAAAGTCCAAAGGAATAATTTCTGTAAATTGAATTGGATTTGGAAAATCTAAGTGTGGTGATTAATCTAAACGGGTAGATTGGGATATTGCATGTTGATTGATGCATAGTAGATCCATATATATATATATTGATTGTTGTTTATACACTGGCATTCATGGGGGTAAACACGTTCCGCATTAGCGGCGTGGTCCTATGATTTGCCTTATCACAAGTTTATAACTATTTAGAGTTTCTCACACCAGTCCCATGAATGACCTGTAGTTTGTTTTTCCCTTGCAAACTTGGGTGCCCCTATTTTCCACACGGGCACTCGAGTAGTTTTATTTGCAGATATATTTAGCAGGATTCTGGATCGAAGTAAAAAGCTATGTCCAGAGTATTGATAGTCTTCCGCTGTGTTATTTTATTTGTTTCCGCTGCATTGTATTACATTTATTATAAATAAATCTTCCACTGTATTATTATATTTATTCGTTCTCTGATGTAACATTATTATGATGTTTATAGAATTCTTCTGTTATTTGTTTTGATGTGTTGTATGCCCAGAGTTAGCGTATGCGGGGTTCGAACGGTCTTGGTCGGTTTAGCGATCGATTAGGCCCGAGCGAAATCTGTATCGTTACATTTTTCATACGTGGTTGTACTTGGATAGGAAAATAGGAAATCTTTATAAAATAGTGAGGTAAAAATCTAAGTACAATTAGAAAAGGTACATAAGAGATTCATGCATTTTAAAAAGGTTAATGCATTAAATATGCAAGTAAAAGGAAGAAATCAATGTGTAAATGCATTAATATAAAAACAGAGATAAGCAAGGATAAATTAATGAAACAATTTCATGCAACAATAAAAATAAGGAAAGATGTAAAGTTTTAATGCATAAAAAAAGAAAGTTAACAATGTAAGCAATAAAGATATGCAATAAATAGAAAGGAAAGATAAAGAATCAATATAATAAAATACATACATATCATTCATAAACGAGAAGATTAGTGCAAAGGAATGCATGTAATGCATGCAATAAAGTGCATGTAATAATATAAAAAAAACAATAATGAATTGATGACATGCATAAAAATGGTTAATAAATAAGGTATCATAATTAATGCATATATATATATATATATATATATTAATATTAAAATGCAAACGGAAGAAAGAGGTGAATTAATAACATGCAATTAATTATGTGCATGTGAATATATGCATAAGTTAATATATTGAAAGTTATATTGTTAATGCATAGAATAATAAAAAGAATTGAAAGCATAAAAGTAGAGTGCATTAATTACAATGAATTAATAAATAAATAAATGCATTAAAGGTAAACTGATTGATTTTAAAATAAGGATGTGCAATCAAAATGAAAAGAAAGTTAAATGCATGAAGGTAAATTAATCGATTGGAGAAAGAATGATATATGCAATGCAGTGCGAAAGTGGTTAAAAAGATGGTTTAATTAAAAAGATGGTGTGAAAAGGGGTTATGTAATGACCCGGATATTCCGTCGGTTAGATTTGAATATTTAATACGGTTTTAAATATTAAATTGGTAAACTAAATGAATATTTATATTAAGTTTTCGGTTTAATAATCAATTTCGATTTAATATCGAATATATACATTTAATCATCGTAATGCGAAAATATAATTCAGTTCGAGATTTAAAACTGAATTAAATACAGTTCAGACTTCTGTTTGAAATCAAATGATAATATTAATTTATTATCGAAGAATTTAATGGTTGGACATTTAATTTATATCGATTTAAATTAATATCTTCCACAGACGATCGAATTAGACATCGTAACCTATCCCAGTGTGTCCGGAATGGTAGATGAACCCTAGAATTGGCAGTTGTTGGGTTCAGTAAGGAGCTCGGGATCAAGGGTTAATTAAATTTTAAGGATACAGATTTTTAATTCAAAAACTATTTAAAATAAATAAAATAGATGTGGACAAAAACAAGAGGCGTGCTTCCTCTTCATCCACAAACATAAACGAACATGGCTCTCTCATCTCCTTTCAAAACAGTGAATCCTGATTTTAAAATCAAAAGCCCCTCTCATTTCATTTTCTGTAAATCAATTCAAGCTTCAAAACAAAAATAAATGGCCGCCCCTTTCTATCGAAAATCAAAGTCGAGACCTAAATAAAGAAAGGGGATCGTGAATCGCGATAGGCAACGATAATGGAAATCGCACTCGAGCATGAAGGGGATGACACGCAGAGGCACTCACGAGGTGGATGTCAAGTAGATGACAGGGGTGACCTAAGTTGCAATTTTGAAAGAAAGGGAACGATTTCGTATGCTATTCAGTGGACTCGAGCTCAACGTCGAGCTCCGACAGATCGTAATCAGGTGTAGGGTTCGTGGTCGATGAACTCAGGATGGATGGAGAAGACCGGAATTTGGATTTAAGGTGCTCGCGAGAAGAAAGAACGAACACTTGGGAAGACAGTGCTACTATATTGCTGAAGCAGTTTAAGAGAATGAAGCAGTTCGGCTTGGTGAAAGAAAGGGTCGGAATAATTACTGTTAGCTTTAAAACGGGATTAAGGTATGATAATTAATTTTAATAATTAATTTGTTTAAATATATTTAGCTTTAAAACTCATGAGCTAATTTGTAAATGCAATATTTAAAAATGTTTACAAGGTTCAAAAATATGCAAAGTGAAGTTGATCGAAACCGATTTTGGAATTTTAATTTGAGTCAAAGGTCGGTTGATTTAGAGGAAGCGAATCGCAGTAATGACACGGTGAGTAAACTCACTCACCACTTATTTAGAAATTATTTTTATATCATTAAAAATAATTGTCTGTGCTTGTTTGAATGTTGTCTGATGGTTTTAAAATATATATTAGTTATTTAGGACTATTATATATATATATATATATTGGGTTGATTGATTGGTTGGATTCCCGCAGTTTCATTAACGGATGCCCGCAGTTTCATAGCGGATGATTACCCTATACGCCCCACGCTATGATTAGTGGATGACCTTCTATACCGCGATATCCTGCCTCGAAGCAGGATGGGTATTATTATGTTGACTAACGTCTGTGGATGCAGGAAAACAGGTGGGAGGAATCCAACTGGATTCCTCAAAAATATATTATCTGTTGTTGTTTGTTTAATTTCATATATATTCCTATATGATGCGTTAAAAATCAAGTGATTGAAAATTGGTAGATCTGATTGTTGAAA
Organism: Allium sativum; assembly: GCA_030737875.1. Lineage (NCBI taxonomy): Eukaryota > Viridiplantae > Streptophyta > Magnoliopsida > Asparagales > Amaryllidaceae > Allium > Allium sativum. Next base: position 161,752,214 of record CM060912.1, read on the forward strand.
ATACCACTAGAGCTTGAATATTGATTCATAAAAATATCGGAAAGGGTATTTGATATTTAAAAAGGAAATTCTATTTTTATAAATAGAATTTGAATTTTAAATAAAACTATAGAAAATATTAACTTGTTTGAATATATATATATATAAACAAGTAATTGAATTTATAAACTTGGTTTATAAATTGAAATGTGGAATTTGAATCGAATTTATAAACTTTGTTTATAAATGGAAAGGTGGGATTTGAATTGAAGTTATAAACGTTGTTTATAAATAATGCCGAGAATTCAAATGGACTTTAAAATATAGATTTGAATATAGAAATTCAAATGGACTTTAAAATATAGATTTGAATATAGAAATTCAAATGGACTTTAAACTATAGATTTGAATATAGAAATTCAAATGGACTTTAAACTATAGATTTGAATATAGAAATTCAAATGGACTTTAAACTATAGATTTGAATATAGAAATTCAAATGGACTTTAAACGATTTGGATATAGGATTTAAATGGAATTTAAACAATAGAATTTGAATATAGAATTCAAATGAAGTTTAAATAAAAAGAATTCAAATAGAATTGATTTGGAATTTGAATAAAGAAATCGATAAGGAGACGAGAGTATGAGTATAATTAGAATTTGTTAATATGCAGCTATAATATATTTGAACATGTCATGTTCAAATATGAAGGTGAAATAGACTGAAAAGTTAAGTAACAGATTAAATTAACAAATTTAGTTAAAACGATTTGTATAGTTAAAATAGATTGGACAGGTATAGACATACGGGAAACAGGTATGGAATAAAGTATAGAAGTGAAATAAATAGATTGCCCGACAAAAAGGTACGTATTTAATTTCCATATGAGATTTTATGCGCCGTATCGGCAAGCCGCTTGGCTTTTTCTTTTTTCTTTTTGAGATAAGAAGGACCGGGAAAGCTATTTGAAATTTCCAGATGCTCCCGGTACAAAGGAGGTTATGGCGAATTTTTCCGGGAATTTAAGGAGATAGAATATTTTTAAGATAATTTGATAGTTAGAAATTAACATATCAAAATATATAGAAGTCGATTAGAAAACGAACTTAGAAATAGAATAGTATAATCAAAAAGGAAGTATAAGAATAAAACCTCGTAAGGATAAAAGAGAAAGTATATATGTGTTTAAAGGTGAATAATCAGTTGTATGGTATTGATTATTCGAGTAAGTAGTCTTTTCTGTTTTGACGTTAAATGTTATTCAGTCAAGGTCTGAGAGGTAATTATACCCCAACTTGGTTGATTTCATGATATACCGATAAGTAGCAAGATTCAGGCACGAAGATCAATGTGGAATAAGAATTAGTTAAATACTGTATTTGGGTTGTCGTAACGATGTTTTACACAACATCTGTTTTAACCCAAATATGTGCAAAGCTTGGAAATAGAATAACGAATATTTCCTAGTATAGAAAATAAAGGAAGGCGATATATGGAAAAGTTTTCCAAATAACGTATAAGGCTAATATGGTTATTGAAAATATTTGGTTAACAAATATTGATAAGAAATAGAGAAGAGATTTAATTAATGGAATATTAATTAAAGGTTCAATGATTGTTGGATGTTTGGATGAACACTTGTTTTATTCGATAGTTAAATCATCGACTATCGAAACACTTGTTTTTATTCGATAGTTAAATCACAGACTATCGAAGTTTTGACCATCGTTGTCAATATGGAGAGACCGGTTGGATTTTATCCGAAGAACCACTCCGTATCGGCAGTAGCGTGCGAATCAGATTTTATAAAGAAAATCGAAGACGGAGTAGAGTGCAAGGACTTTTTCTATTAATAGAAATAGTACCTTCAGTCATCCTGTTCCTGGGTGACGTGTATGGATGAATGTCTGACACAGTATTTCCAGAAAGGTCACGTACATTGATTCCTTCAACCGTACCAAGAGTGGAAGCGGAGAAGGAAACTTCTTTTAGCTAACACGTAATGTACTGTTGAGGACGTCAATCGGTGATTTGATGGATTTGACGATGTGACATTCGAAGTGAATCTGGTGTGATGATAAAGCGTAGCTTCTAGCCTCATCAACCGGTAAATGACAGAAATCGGGCAAGCAGCATGGCTATGTAGGTCGCACCTATTAGGGTGTATACTCACCTGATCTAGAGTTTCATTTACTTCTAAAAATCTATTGTCGATGCTGACCCATTCGGGAAACGGTTGCTGATCCCAATCGTTGGTGATATACATTCGATACACTCAAGCGAAATGAGTGGTCGGTCATGTGTGGCTGAGTTGCAAGATGTTCTTGTTGAACTCGGTGTATTCTCCTCTAGAGATATACTAGCGGAAGGTGATCCCATACCTTGTCATAGTTGGACATCCATTACCAAATACGTGCTTGCGGTTTTGATTGTATATTATATATGTGGAACGTGAGATGCAAGCGTTCCACTAGATTGTTATCTACTTGATTTAGACATTATTATAATATCAAAAGAGTTTTGATATAAAGATAGGTCAAGTGTTTGGATTCTCATAAGGGAAAAACCCGTTCCGTGTTATACGGCGTGGTCTTATGAGATATCATTTAGTTTTCTGAAACTGTTTTAAACTGTTTACTCATACCAGTCCCGTGACTGACCCGGAGTTTACTTTGTTGTTTTCCCTAAACTCTTGGGTGCCTAAATTTGTACGGGCAGTCAAGTAGTCGGGAATTTACAGATATACTGGAAGAGCTTGGAGCAGGAGGCTTCAGGATCATATAGCAATAGTTATTTCTGCTGTGTTGTAAGTGATGTACTTTGATATTGATGTATATTCAAGTACAGATGTATATTTCAAGTTATGTTATATATATTATATGTTATTCGTTCCGCTGTGAGATTCGTGTTACTCTGATGTTGTGTTCTTCTTCTTCTTCTATTCTAAGTTTCTATCTTATCTATCCTCACCCTCTAACTTCTTTCTATTAATGGTTCGAATTTCCGTGATATTTGGGGTTGGACTTGTGTTTTTGGTCAGCTCAAATTCTACCGGATTTTCGGGTCATTACAGGTTATGTAGAGAGGAGGTTAAAAAGAGGAAAAAAATATAAATATATATAATAATAATAATAATAGCATATGCCCATGCATGGTCTATGGGTGCAACGCTCCCGGCTGTGTTGGCTGGGTTCTGGAATGTTCTTTTCTAGGGTGAGGTGGACGGTTTAGTTGAGTTTTTTTTATTTAATCCTAAGGGCCAAGTTCTTTTAACCCACCTATAAATAAAACCTTAAACCCACAGATTTATTCATCTAATTCTATGGCGATGCCATGGCCTCCTCCTTCTTCTTCTTCCCCATGAAATTCTTAAATCTAATCTCTTTTCTTCTCTCCAAATCTCTTAATAAAATAAAAGATTAGATTTAGAATTTCTTCTATTTCAAAATAAAGAGAAAAGGGATTTTGATCTACAATCTACACCGCAAGAAAGGGAAGAACTTTGGATGCTACTCTAAATCTGACCTAGGAAAGAAAAAATCACTATGAGTGGATTTAAATTACCATTGTTGAATAATAGTAGATGCATCGTTTAGCAATTCCCCAAGTTAATTTGTTTAATGCAATTGAAATAATTCAGATTTTATTTTATGCATATTCTGTTCTTCTTCTTCTTCCACTTTCCTTTTTATTTTTAAGATTAGCTAACTTCGTGCCTAATCCAAATCTCGCTGAAAAGCATGCGTACGAACAAAGATTGGAATAGTGAAAATGATGTTTGGGATTTTATGAATAATTTGTAATTGGGGAATTGTGGAGTAACATATAACATAACCTGAGATTGGATAATTAGGGGAAATTGGCACATATATTAACCTAGAACATAAAAGAAAATATGTGCGATTATAATTGAGAATGTTTAGATATGCTTGGGTATGTTGAATCAAGAATTTATGCATGAAATATATGTACATAAGAAAAGTTAGAATTGAAGATTTAGACATACGGGATTATAAGTTGAATTGGGATTTATGCAATAAGGATGAGGGTTAACATGAATTAATTCTTCTAAGCAATAAGAATGAGGATTGACATGAATTATTGATAACTTTAAAGAACAATTAATTTGGGTATAATTAGGTATAACTTATATACATGAGAAGTTGGGCGTAACATATAATAAGGATTATTGGCATAACTATGTACGAGATTATGTAATCATGGTAGAATTTATGTATCCAAATCAAATTGGAACAATAAACATGAAATTGGGTTTAGAAGTGTGGACATGAATTATTGGATTGGGATAAATAGGCATATAAAACCTAGACTGAAACTGTCAGTTAAAAGATAAACATGCCTAACCCGTGGTTAGATTGAGTTGTGGTGTAAGTCTACCCGGAACCGCCCGGCACATCCAGCAACCGCAACAACAGGTCTAATGTGAGAGGTTAGCGCATTAAGCCCAAAACCTGAGGTTAGAACCAGTTTGCGGTAGAAGTCTGCCCGGAACCGCCCGGCATATCCCGCAACCGCAAGCAACATGTCTAATGTGAGAGGTTGAGTGCATTAATGAAAAGATTAATGCTATGAAACAAACATGTTAAGTATGCTAAGGTTAAGTAAACGGAGGCGTATAGACAAACTTAACTAACGTAATAATGCAGAATGGTAGCAAACCTTAGTCAAGAAAACTGAGAAAATAACGATGGATTATTGCAACATCAACAGATATGAGTATAACTGAATGGGAAGATAATAGGTAAGCTTGTTACAAGACAAGTAAGAATTATAACGTAGGTTATAATGATCGATACAAAGATTAAATAACTTATGAAAGAATGCAAGCCGTACTTAATTGAAGATTAAGTAATCCGTGGGAACAGGAAAACATAAGCCATATGAGTAAGGGGAAAACTTATTAGTAAAACTTAGTTAAGATGACTAAGTTAATGAGTAAATGATAAAGAGAATTTGTTAGTAAACCTTAGTTAAGAGAACTAAGTAAACAATCATGGAAAGTCATGTTGGTAAATCATAGTTAAGAGGACTAAGTAAACAGTTACGGAAAGTCGTGTTTGAGCTTGTTAGTAAACCTTAGTTAAGAGAACTAAGTAAATAATTAAAAGATCGCGGCTACATAAGAAATAGGGAAAGACTTATGAAAAAGAAGCTTGGTAAATTAAAAACTAATATGGATGAGATAACCAAGTTAAAAAGAAAACCTAATGAGATAGAGCAAGCACAAAATTAGAAGATTAGACTTAAGGTCTAATAACACGAAAGGGTAAGGCACTTGGACTAGCCCATACGATAGGGGATGAATAACCAAACACGGTAGAACATCACTATGCCGTAGGGCGCAAGGGGGAGCGAACATCCATATGATCATGCAAAAGGCTCCAAGGGACTGGGTTACGAAGCACGCGGCTTCTGAGGACGTGAGGGTACTCTTGGTATCCCTCTGTCAGTGGCAGATGATACGCCTATGCTCAAAGAGGTTATGTCAGCGTGGGAAGAAACAATGAGTATGCCTTGATTGCAAAACAAGAGGCAATCAAAAGACTAAGATGGACCAGCGTGATTCGGCGAGACCAGTTAGTGCCCTATGATAGCAACTCATCGTCTACCTACCATCTTTAGTCAGTACGTGAAGAAGAAAGGCGGAGAACTCCAAAAGACCATATACTTTGCTATCTAGTTATGGGTGAGGTTGGCCAATAGGATTGGAGGGCATAGGGGGCCGGGGTTACAATTCTCATTCTTGATATTCTTGGGTGTCTTTCATTAGTTAAGGGAGGGGTCTAGTACGACCATAGCCAGCATAAAAGCAGACCTTAGCATCTGTATCGTCAGTTATCTGAAAGCTCCCGACCAAGTTCCGTGTTTCTTGATTATCCCTGCCACGGGACTTGGGCGCATATATAGAGAACATGTGAAAATAGACATCGAGTACGATTGACGATACATACATGGGAAATGTCTAGGTACACTCATGTCGCTCTGGGTGGTGTACCACAGACTAGAGGGCATTATTTGATGACAGAATCTAGTAGGATCTAGAATGGCAGTCCAAACGCTTGCGTAACACAGTGATGATAGTTTTATGTAAACGTAGCGTTGATATACCTACGACATGCGACATTGGATAAGGGACTACGTACATACAGTGGAGACCATGCGAGTAGAGTATACCTTAATTGGGGGTAGCTACACATACACTATATTAGGTTAATCTACTAGAGAGTAGATGGGTGCGACATGTGTGTAAGCCTTGAGTGCTAATAACACAAATAACCTAATAAATAAGAAAACTGAATGGTGTTTGTAGTATCATCCAAGAAATGTAGTTTAAATTCATTCATGTAGAACTTATGTTCTGAACCCCTCCTCATAACTTTCGCAGGTTAGGTTCATGACAGAGACTGTATAGCTATGGATACTGCTTTAGCAGTATTATTATTAAGGTAAAGCTATGTTTCAACTACATTATATTTGTTCATTCCGCTGTGAGATATTTTCCGAACTCTGACATGTTTTATGTCTCTGTCTTTCCTGCAAGATACCAGAGCAAACCAACTCGGGTTTCGATGGATTGGGTTTTTGGAAAAAAACCGGTCCGTCAGAATCCAGGTTATTACAGATATGATATACTAAGTCATCTACATCACTATATACTAAATCAAGTAAACTGAATTCATTTTCTACAGATTTGAAATATTTTCGATGTATTTTTGCTTGAACACATATTTCCAATTTAGAGATCGAATCAAAATCATAAATTAATACAAATTTATGTGAATTTTTAAGGGAATTATAATTAACATGTCCTAATCTACCATGTCATAAACTAATAAATCAATAATTTAAATAGAAGATTTCATTATTATCTTCTACTTAATCATGCCAATACAATATTATCTATGTCCAATGAATTTGCCTCCTTGGACATCACTAACTTATTAGACTCATGCGCCATTTTGAATCCTCTTTTATTAAGAAGGTAGCCAAAGATCAAATTCTTACGCATATTTGATACATAAAGTGCATTGACTAATGTAAGAAATTTCAAGATATGAACTAAAGTTCTATAGAGCCTTTTCCCATAACTTTGCTTGGAACCTTATTTGCTTCAGTAATTTCATCGGCTTCTCCATTTTTTTCTTTGTAAGTTTCAATCAAATTACAGTCTTTCCAAATATGAATAATTTCTATTGTATCAAGCGACGAAGCATTATCAATGCCACTAACAAAGGTTGCCTCTTGCACTATAGCCACAAGCGGGACTTCGACATATTGACATTTAAATGATTCTTACGTAGACGACTGTCGTGGGCATACTGGTTAGGCTTTTTACAATAATAACAAGAACCTTTCTTCTTTTGTTCTGGGAATGATTTTCATCTTAAAATGTGTCGCATCTTATACTTTAACTTGTCATTTATTTCAACATTATTTCCCTTAGAATGGGACTCAGTTTGTTGATTATCATTAGTTCTTGTTTACGAGAGTCCTCTTAAATTCGAAAATGAGGATGCACACCATCTAAATTATAATCTGTTTCTACATGCTTTAATGTTTTCTTATAATCATCCCTAGGAACTAAGGAGTCTAGAAATTGTAACCCCAATAACAAAAGAATCAGGGTGATTTATTCAAGTGTCTTTAAGTTGAGCCAGAAATAGTAAGTTTTCACTTACTTGTTCGATAATGGACTTACTGGTGACCAAAAATTAAAATTAAGAAATTTCTTGTTACTTTGCTTAGATATGTTGTATTTTTCTTTTTAGTGCAATCCAAAGTGCCTTCGTAGTTTCTAAGATCCTATGAGCGTTGTAGGATGGAGTAGATAAGGCATTTAGAATGTTGTCTCTAGATGGAAAATCATTTTTTTGTGCTTTACACGTTTCTTCTTAAGATCAGTGTTATCCATATTGGGTTCCTCTAGTATAACTTCCAAACCGTCTTTTAAAATATAGAATAATTTGAAGGTGATTGTAACGACCCGCATTCTGCGCATCGTAGGATCGTAGAATATTTATTTCTTTCACATTCAAAGTCGTATGATCATGTAACTTTGGGAGAGGACTATTGGGGTCATTTCCCATGTTCATCATTTTTACTGATTTTTAAATGACCGTTTTGCCCCTAGCTGATCTTGTTTCGGCCATAACTTTTGATTCAAAAGGAGTTTTGACCTAAAACCTCTTCCATTAGATCTGGATGATGGTTTACCTTTCCGTAGAGTGGTCACATTAGCCAAACGGACTAACCGTTTGGGAGATATGGCTGAAACAAGTTTCAGGTGGTGAAAAACAGCTTAATTGGGCTTAGCCGGGTGATTAACTGCTAGGCCCAAAGGGGAATTTCGGGATTTGGAATATAAGAGGGCTGCTAGGGTTTAGAAAACGAATTTTACTTCATTTTCCAGCCACCTAAGACATTCCTCTTCACCTAGCAATGGCCTCCACTTGCTAAAACACCCCCAAATCACCTTATAATAGCTAATTACGCTAAATCTACATCAAATCAAAGAGGATTAGCACGAGAATCGAGGTAAAACTGCAGTATAGCCTTGGGAATAGCGCCAAATAGAAAATCATTTTAGATTTGATATTTTATTTGTGGCAAAGGTGAGTGATGTGCATAGTTCCTCACTAATTATTGTTAATTAAGGGTAATTAGTTATAATTAGTGAATTCATACATGTTAAAAATATGGAAAAATATTTATAAATTTCATAATATTGTTTTAGACCTCTGTTAGAAGTTTGGATTAATTTGGTTAAGTTTTGCTAATCCTAATGTTAGTTATGCTTAAACATGCTTAAGGGGAAAATGTGGGGTTTTTTTTTTAGAGCAAACGGATATGTAGCGCGTGGCTACACAGCCGGTTAATTAATAGATAACAGTATATATCCAACTGACATACCCAGTTGGTGGTCCAAAATACAATCAACACAGAGTTTAAGATACATCATACAACACACATAGAGAGTAATGAGGATACAAGTACAAAAGCGATCAGAGCAAACTGTAAACCATCATAATTATACAAGTATTATGCTAAGAGGTAAGGCGGCATCAACAGTCATCACACGAGTTCCATACTAGTCTCTGTATCATTGCTGTCAACCGAAGTAGCTGGTGAAGAGGCCGCCGGCAGAGCAAACCGGAATGTATCAGCATGATTGGCTCCAGAACCTGATGAGGATGAATAAATATGAATGATACGGTGACAGATAGATATGATTGAATTAGCCTTGTTGTTAAAAATTCGTGCGTTTCTTTCTTTCCAAATACACCAACTATAAGCAGCCAGTAAGATATCAAGAGAAGGACAAGAATCAGATTCCCAATAGGCAAAAAAAGAAGATATGATGGGGATGCAACCAATTAAATGTGAACTCACTGCAGCCCAGATTGGGAAGGAAAATTCGCAGGAGAAGAAGAGATGGTGAATGGATTCAGAATGAGAATTACAGAAAGGGCAATTGGGATCGGGAGCGACGTTGCATTTGAAGAGTTTATCTCTTGTATTGACCTTTTCATGAATCAAACACCATTGGAAGAAGAGAATTCTCGGAGCCAGCTTGCATTTCCATAGTCTTGAGAATTTAAACCGTCTACCCGAAAAATTCAGGTAATTGTAACATGAGGAAACAGAAAAACCTCTAGAAGGAGAGAGCACCCAAACATAATGATCATCTAAGTTATTTAACTGAGTGTTGCTAATGAGAGCAAAGATATTAAGCAACTGCAAAAGAATACTCCTATCAAAAAGTGAACCTGGAACTAAGCTTACATAATCATCATTAAAAGCATCAGCAACAGAAAGCGAAGGATTAGATTGAAGAGAAAAGAGTGAAGAAAAGGAAAGAGAGAGAGGTAACTGACCAGCCCAAATATCGTGCCAAAATAAACAGGATGAACCACACCCCAAAGAGACATGAAACAAGAATTTAATATGAGGAAGACAGGATAGAATCCCATGCAAGAAGGGAGAGATTAAAGAGGAAGGACGATGATGCAAAACAAGATGGGGGTTAGAAGAAAAGTAGCGAGCTAAAATCCAATCTTTCCAAATGAAGTTCCCAGTGTTTAGGAGTCTCCAGACCCATTTGGCCAATAAAGCAGTATTGAAATGGTGAAGGTCAAGTACACCAAGCCCCCCTTGATCAGGGTGAAGACATACAGTCCTCCAGTTAATTAATTTCTTGATTTTTTGACCATTCCAAAGAAATGAACTACGAATTGAATCAATCTTGCAAATTACCCACTTGGGGAGTTTGTGAAAAGACATCCAATGTGTAGGGATAGCGGAAAGCACAGATTTAACTAGAGTTAAACGGCCCATAGATGATAATGAATTTGCCTTCCAAGATGCTAATCTAGATTCAATCTTATTGATAAGGGGGAACCAATCATTTTTATGAAGCTTAGAGGGTCTGAGAGGTAAACCGAGGTAGGTCAATGGGAATTTTGCTACTTTGCAATTGAGAGTAGAAGAAATTGAGTCACCAAGATGATCAGACCTACCAAGCATGTAGATAACACTTTTATTAAAATTAATGGAAAGACCGGATATCGACTCGAATACATATAACAGGATTTTGAGACACTGGATATGGAAAGGATTAGGTGAAGAGAAAATAATTGTGTCATCTGCAAATTGTAAATTGTTGATGCATAGGGGAGAATTTGGAAGAGATATACCATCCAAGTAACCATGATAAGAAGCTTGTTTAACCATTTGGTTGAACACATCAGCGACAAGCACAAAAATCAAAGGGGAAAGAGGGTCGCCTTGTCTAAGCCCACATTTAGATTTGAAAAGGTTTCCAGAAGCACCATTTACTGAAACTTTTGAGCAGCTAGAGTTAAGTATATTATCAATCCATGAACACCATTGTCTGAAAAGCCCCTGTGTTTAAAAACATCCAAGACAAAGGGCCAACTTACCGAGTCAAATGCTTTGGAAAAATCTAGTTTTAGTAAAACACCAGGGGTAGATGAATGATGACAGAAGGAGATTATTTCTTGAGTTGCGGCGATACAGTCATGAATGTTCCTCCCCAGAATGAAAGCAGACTGTTCTGGTCCAACAAGAGTGGCAATAACAGACTGAAGACGATTTGCTAACACCTTTGTAATGATTTTAAAAGTAGTGTTTAGCAGGCTGATAGGGCGGAAGGAAGATAAAGTGTTGGCCCCCGAATGCTTAGGGATGAGGATAATGTTGGCATAGTTTAGTCTGGCAATTGAGGTAGGATCGTTGTAAAATTCGTTGCACATGTCAATTATATCATATTTGACCAAGGCCCAAAAATGCTTAAAGAAAATTGGGCCAAACCCATCAGGTCCAGGGGCCTTATCATCCGACATGTCCTTCAATGCAGCCCAAATTTCTGATTTAGAGAAAGGATGATCGATATGAATAGGCGCGGGGTTCGGATAAAGAAGATGCCATTCTACTTCAGGTGCATTTGTATGAGAGCGACCAAGCTGGGATCGGAAGTAATCAGAAAAGAGAGAGAGGATGACATTTTGGTCAGAAAAAGAGAGGCCATCTTTAATTATTTCCGATATGAATGTTGATCTCCGCCTGCCATTAGCCATTCGGTGAAAATATGATGTATTCCTATCACCTTCCTCCAACCATTTGGCTTTGGATCTTTGCTTCCAACCAATTTCTTCTTGTTTCATCAATCTATCCAACTCGTCTTCTAAAGCACTTAATTTTTCACGTTCAGCTTCAAGAAGAGGGCGCTGTTCCTCTAAAATATTGAAGTCAATAATATCATTTTGAATAGAGGAGATGCGGGAACGGATGGAACCCCATATGTTTTTAGCCCATGGTTTAATAAGTTTTCTAAGGGTTTTCAATTTTAGGACTATCCTTTGAGATGCTGATGTTACATTTAAGTTTTGAGACCAAATTGAATGAATAAAGTCTTCAAACGAGGGTTCGAGTAGCCACAACCTTTCAAATCTGAAGGGACGATTAGTGCATACAGAAATGTCAGAATTTAGTAGAATGGGGCAATGATCTGATATAACTGAAGCCAAACCGTACACAACAGTCAAAGGGAAAAGCTCATCCCAAGCGCCATTATATAGAAAACGGTCTAGTTTAGCCAACGCTGGTAGTGATCTATGGTTTGACCAGGTGAAGGAACGGTTACTTATCGGTGGATCGATCAAGGAGCAGTCAAAAATGAAAGAATTGAAGTCATCAGAGTCCTGGGATAGATTGCCTGAATTTCTATCAAAAACAAATCTGGTAGTGTTAAAATCTCCACCAATCACCCAAGGGCCCGAGAATTGGGATGCAAGAGAGCAACAATCCGACCAGAGAAGGGATCTATCAGATACATCTTGAGGGCCGTAAATATTAGAGAAGAAGTAAATTTGGTTTGAGGGGATATGACGTAGTGCAACGTGAAGTGCTGATTTATTTTGAATAGACCAACTTAAGGACCAAATTGATTCATTCCATGCTGTAATTAAACCTCCACGTGTGTCAATTGCCTTAACAAAAGTCCAACCAGAAAGGAAGGAGCCCCCCACTAATCTAAAGTAATTTGGAGAAGGGTCATCAAGCTTAGTTTCTTGGAGGAAAAGAATATCGATTTTTAAAGGGAGTAGAACCAGACTAATTGCATGGCATTTTGAGGGGTTGCCCAAGCCCCTAACATTCCATGAAACGATTTTCATTTGGCACCATTGATACGCTCAAGTTCCAAATCATGCATGGAAATATAGTGTGATTCACGTAAATTAACACCCATGCAACGTGACATTTTCCTACATAGACTTTTATTTGCAGAAGAAAAAACAACAGGAGTAAAAAAACTACCCGAGCCTTCAGGATGGTCCTCTTTATTATTGATCCTTGCACTTCGTCTGACAATGACCGGTGAAAGAAACTGGGTCCAGTTCTCTTCTTCAGCATTATGGGTAGAGCCAGCTGGGAGGATTTGTTGGAGGGGGAGAAAAGGTTGAGGTGGCGACTGATTGTCTTGAGGGATCGCGTTGGGAGGGGCAGTTGATATGGGGTCATCAATTTGGAGAGGGGCAATTGGGAGGGGGATAGAGAACGGGAAGGACATAGGGATGTTTTGAAAGAGCATGTCAGTGTTGAAAAGGTGGTTCATGTTCTGATGAGGGGCTTGGACTACTTCGGGATCCACATCAGGTATGGCCATAGCAGCTATATCATTTGGTGCAATTTCCATGGAATCATCGAAGTTGTCATGCATGCAGGGAATCGTAAGCTCGTCAATATTACCAATAAGTAAGGATTCAGGCTTAACTCCTGGGTGTTCATGGATACAGCGTTGGACTTTTATGAGATGTTTCTTCTTATTGATGTTAACCACAAGAAAAGTGTTCAGGTCAATCCCCTCAAAAAATTGAATTTTGATAAATAAGTATCTGTGATCGAAGTGAGCCCATTCACAGTCATCTAAAGCTACAACATTTCCCAAAGGACTAAGAATATTTTTAACTGTAGCAGAATTGAACCTTAGAAGTTCTGGAAAACCTACCACCTTTGCTCATGATTCGCACTCTAACACCGCTTCCGGTTCCCATTCTGCCTCAGACCAAGGCTCAAAGTATATAGCTCCTCCCGGCTTCGCAAAGAGTTTCCAGAACAAGACTTGGTCTCTGATCCATGCGTTTGGGCAAGAGACGATGAAAGAGTTTTTTCTATATATCCACATGGGCCATTCGTGATAATTAAAAGCATTAGATAGGATGAAGTGAAGCGATGTAATACTCCAACCGCCAGAAATCACGGTACCAACAATGTAATTTGATGAGTCTGCCATTACAAAATGATTCATATTTTCAGTGTTTAGTGTGGGAGAGATGGATGAGGAGGGAATAGGAGTTGGAGAGGGCGTGGATTGCCGACAGCTGGAACGATGTGGACTTTTCTGGGTTCGATCAGATTGAGTTGATGCACGAGGGACCCACGCAGCAGAAGGTGCATCATTCCAATGGACACCTTTACGCACATGTTTTGAGATGCCTCTTTGCATTCTTTTTTTAGGGCAACGTGTACATAAGTGGCCGTAGCCTGAGCAAAAAAAACAAATTTTTGAATTCCTGCAGGCACTTGCCACGTGGCCTCTATCTGCACATTGAATACAGCGACGATCGCTCTTCAGGAAATTGACCATATTCTGAATTGAAGAGAAAGCAGGTAATCTTGATGATTTTCTCGCAGTCGTGCGATCAGGTGGATCCAACGGAGGAGATGAAGCTACCTCCGCATAGGATTTTTTTGGCCTATCGTCTGAAAGATTTTTCAGAGCATCAAAACGGTTATTACAGGTAATGTAAAGACCCGCAACTTCCCCGTAAAGGAAAGCGTCGGATAGTTCGAGAACAAACCACAACAGAACGCATACAGAAGAACCTTTCATTGTATATTACAACAATGCATCAGATTACAAGAATATACAGAGTATAAATGAATAAATTACACAGAAATATCAGAGATTTAAATTACATAGCAGCGGAAAATAATACAATACACAACTAGAAGTAGATATACGGATACAAAGCTTTCCGGATATCGTTCCAGCTGTAAACCAGGATCCTGTGAATATAAATCTGCAAAACCAAAACTACTAGCTGCCCATGTCAAAATAAGGGCACCCAGAGTTTAGGTTAAAACAATAAACTCCAGGTCAGTCATGTGACTGGTGTGAGAACTAAAACAGTTAATCTTTATTTTTAAAGCTAGGTAAATCAAGGGACCACGCCGTATAACACGGAACGGGTTTCCTCCCAAGAATACCAGTGCATAAAACAAACAGCGCAATGCTAAATAAAGAAAAATGAAGCTGTTATAAGACCCAGGTCCTATCACACAATGCAACGCAAGCCGGGGGATAGGGTTTTCCCTTATAACAGCCAAAGAATGCTTGATACGTTTTAAAACAAATCATTTGATACTATAATAAGTGCATAGTGTATAAAACAACTTCAAATCATAAGTATCAATCATAGGCGGCATAAGCGCCCCATCTCACTATGTCGCCATATATAGGATTACAACTAAAACCGCAAAGTCACGTATTTGGAAATTGGATTTCCGTCTATGAACCGAGGCAAAAGATAGTCCTCAACCGATTCGAGACAATCTAGCCCATGTCTCAGGAACAGAACGCATCGTCCCTTGGAGCGACAGGGCCGGTCCACCGATGTGGATTAAGAATGCCTGAACACTACGTTTCCCCGCCCTTTGGGGCGTAAATGAGCCAACCAAATGACTCCATCGGTTCGAGAACGACCGATCAATCCGAGGCGCCTCGCAACAGCAACAACCACATAAGTCAAACTCGTCAGGGCGTGTAAAACCACTGACGCCACTTTTTATCTAGAAGGAAACGCATGCCCTCCCTGAGGTCCATCTCCCGTTTTTGGTTCATACCTGGTGTGAAACACGCGAGGTAAACGTTACACAAAGCTACGCCACAAAGGCCGTGCTTTGATCATCACCACAAGACTTTGCTTTTCAACAGAAGCCTTGATCATTTGCATCTTAGCATGCCACACAGGCATACCATCCTATGCAACCGATATCAGTCACACAGAATGAAATCCGATGTCAGACACACAGTCCATTTACAAGTCCGTTCTGGGTCTGAACGAAACCGGAGGCACCTAGTACCCCGCATATCCATCGATCTCCAAGTACGTCTGGACGATCACTAACTGTTTCCATCTTCTTGGGTGTACAGCCCAATCAAGATCATCAGTAATTACCCAAACGACGTGAAGACCTCCGGTCTTCGACCATCGTCTTCATCTTCGACTTATCGTCGTATCAGTTATTCAGAATGGGATGAACCCGGTCTTTCCGAATAACTCGCGTATATTTTAAATAAGTGTTACACAAACACAACATACGCCTCATTCCAATTCATTAGTCACTAACCGTAAATTAATCAAGAGAATAATTCCCCAAATATTAACCCCGAAGGCCGAAACCAACATCAGATCAATATCCAGAAAACCATTCTGCTTGGCTAACCGACAGTTAGTTTCTAAATTTCACGTTCAAATCTAATTAAAGATTTATCTATCGCCTGGAGCAAAACTGGTGATACTCCATTCTCGATCTTTTCAATCTAATTAAAGATTCATTAAAACTCCACTTAGTTTTAATCATTATCTGGGTTAAAGAATCAGTGTCATTTAAAACACGATTCACGATAAACCCAAAATCACATTCCATTAATTATCGGGTTAAAGAACAAGTGTTATTTAAAACACTGTTCACGATAAACCCAAAAATCAATACCAATTCAATTCCAATTAAATATCATTTAATTGGTACACTTCATTAAATCTAAATAAAAAGATTTAATCTTTTCTCAACTGGGTTCAAGAACAGTGTTAGTGAAGACACCATTCACGACAAACCCAAATCACATTCCATTAATTATCGGGTTAAAGGACAAGTGTTATTTAAAACACTGTTCACGATAAACCCAAAAATCAATACCAATTCAATTCCAATTAAATATCATTTAATTGGTACACTTCATTAAATCTAAATAAAAAGATTTAATCTTTTCTCAACTGGGTTCAAGAACAGTGTTAGTGAAGACACCATTCACGACAAACCCAAATCACATTCGATATTCAATACAAGGCTCTGAATAGAAAATATATCGGCTTATATTCAATATCGAATTCTACGACTAACAAATGTCGTATTGGAAATAACGATACAAATATATATCTTTCAAATTTCCATAACAACACCTGTAATATCACGAATTCCAACATCGAAATATTCCGAAGACAATTTCGATTCAAATCCACTCCAATGCAATCATTGGAAATTTTGGTTATTTTCAAAACCATTTCAAATTCAATTTATTTATTTAAAAATAAATAGAATTACAATTCTAGTTCAAAACTAGTTCATTTCGATAAAAATTTATTTTTATCTTTTCAAATATGGAGTTTTTCATCCCAAACTTTCACAAATCATTTCTTATGATTTTACACAAATTATTACTATTTTTAATAATTTTATCAAGGCCCGTACAGTCGATTTCCATTAACGGCCATCGAACTGCACTTACAGCGACCTTTTTCGAATTTGATTTGGACGTATCTCCAAATCCAACCGTTAGATTTCAAATTTCTAACATTCATTAGAAAGCTCTTTTCGATACGAACCCAACGGTTCCGGTTTTAGGAGAATCCGATGATCGGATCTCCCGCAATGTCCGTTTGAAATAAATGGTCGAAATTCACGAACTGCCGCGGCGCGGCGCGTTCTATTCAGGCCATTATATTATATATATAATATATATATAATATATTCCGTCGATTTCCATTTAAAACGAATTATATAAATAGTTTTAAAAATTCGTTTCAAAAGCAATTTCAACTTCCTTTTCAATTCAAATCAAAATTGAATTCTTCTCTATAAATTCGTTCCTATTCAATTCAAATTTCAATTCAATTTGAATTCATTTCACTTCGAAATCGTTTTCAATTCAATTCATTTCGAAATCGTTTTCAATTCAATTCATTTCGAAATCGTTTTCAATTCATTTCAAAATCGTTTCCAATTTAATTCATTTCGAAATCGTTTTAAAATTCAATTCATTTCGAAATCGTTTTCAATTCAATTCATTTTGAAATCGTTTTCAATTCAATTCATTTTGAAATCGTTTTCAATTCATTTCATTTCGAAATCGTTTTCAATCGATATAAATATCGTTCACGTCAAAATGGCGTCAATCTAATCAATACGGCTTCAGAAATTTCTATTTTCAAATATTCTATTTCAAATATTTCTTTTTCAAAATAGTTGTTATTATCAAAATATTTCGTTCAACACATGACCAATCTCAATGAATGAGTACTGTCAACACATGAACTTTTATTTTATAATATTCTTTATTTTTCAAATTAGAATGAGGCCCAATCAATTACCATATAAAGTTAATTTTATGGATTTTCATGCATTACACACATATAATAGCATTGAAAAATAATCAACCATCAACCAAAGTGCACTACACTGTATAAGCATCAAATATAGATATCCAACGCTTAAAACAGCCTGTCAATCAACCGATCGACATATTCAATCAATCGGGATGAGTGAAATTCATATTTCATCCCAACACCCGTGTAGGGTTTCAAACAATCAAACACAGATTTTAGTTGTGCAGTTGGGCGATGTGTAAAATTTATCGACCCAATCAATATCAGTCAAATCAGTGTATATACAAACAAATCGGCCGATTTGTTTATAACTATTCATTTATTCACATTCACGTTAAAAATTATATTTTTAACGATAAAACATTTTATTTCAACCTATGAATTTCTATTCAATTCATTTACACAATAAAATGATACTTTTATTTTTCTAACATATTTTAGAAAATTTCGGCGGCATAACGGCACGATACTAGAAACGGGACAAGGCCTAGTCTTATCCCCGGTCTAGTGAAGGCCCACGCCATTCACACATCAATCAAATCAATTTCATTTTGCAAACCACAAAATTTGGAGTAAGAGTCTAACCTAGCCTTACTCCTTCGCCTTATAACGGCGCACGTCTAATCCTAACCAATTTATCGATTCGATTTTTCACACCACAAGCCACATTCAAACCAATATCGCAATCAATCACCAAACAGTCAAACAAACAAGTCCATGGTCTGTGGACGATTGTGTCGGGTGCTACTAAGCACCGTCTGCATCCTAGTATATATATATAACTAGAAAAATTAAATTGAAAGGTGAGAAGTTCTCACATATAGCTATCCAAACATCCTGACTCCACTTCGATTATTCTTCTTCGCTCTCGCCTTTTCGACATCTTCGTTGTCCGCTTTCACTACATATGTAAAAACCGAATTTTTACTTCGCTATTCAATATTTAAAAATCAAATTTTTTTTTTTTATTTCAAAGTTCAATATATAAAAATCGAATTTTTATTTCAAAGTTCAATATATAAAAATCGAATTTTTATTTCAAAGTTCAATATATAAAAATCGAATTTTTATTTCAAAGTTCAATATATAAAAATCGAATTTTTATTTCAAAGTTCAATATATAAAAATCGAATTTTTATTTCAAAGTTCAATATATAAAAATCGAATTTTTATTTCAAAGTTCAATATATAAAAATCGAATTTTTATTTCAAAGTTCAATATATAAAAATCGAATTTTTATTTCAAAGTTCAATATATAAAAATCGAATTTTTATTTCAAAGTTCAATATATAAAAATACTATTTTCTTTCGAAGTTCAAAACACAAAAACTATATTTTTCTTTCGAAGTTCAAAACATAAAAACTCAAAGTAAAATAAAAACAAATAAATAAATCAGTTTTAAACTTCTTTTATAAATCAGTTTTTATATCTAATTAAAATTCAGTTTAAAAATCATTTAAAAATCAGTTTTCTAACTTTCTAAAAAAAATCAGTTTTGCTACTTTATTAAAAATCAGTTTTGCTACTTTATAAAAAATCAGTTTTGCTACTTTAAAAACAAAATCAGGTTTTTTTCTTTATTCTTAAAATAAAAACAGTATTTAATCCCTTTTTTAAATAAAATCAGTTAAAATAAAACAGTTATAAAATAATAAATAAAAAGAAAAGAAAAGAAGAAAAAAAGGACTTACGGGGGGGGTTCGAACTCGCGGGCGTCGGGGTGGTCGGTGTGGGGTCGCCGTGGTGGTGGGGCGCGGTGCGAGGTGGGGGTCAGGAGGGAGCGACAGGGTTTGGCAGTGGAAGTGATGCGGTGGACTTGGAGTACATCGCGAGGTCGAGATGGAGGGAGGAGAGAACGGGGGGCGCGGGGTTCGTCAGAGGATGGGGCGCGAGGGTCTTGGGGAGGTGGCGATGGAGCACCGCCGGCGGCGGCTTGGGAGCTCGAGCTTCTCTCTCTCTTTTTTTTTTTTTTATTGATTTCTGTTTTGAAAGAAAAGAGGGGGGGCCAGAATTAAAAAGGGGGGGGGGGAAGAAAGAGATATTTATTTTTATTTTTATTATTATTTTAATTGCAAAAAGGTTGACTTTTACATACGACCTCAAAACGAGGCCCACCGCCTGTCGTCCATGGCGTTCCACCCTCATTCCGAACACAATGGGATATGTATCATATGTTGATTCGATCGCTTGACTCAGTTTCCGTTAAATTTACATTTAAATCACTATATTGAATTTTAAACGTACATTTCAAATTACCGGGATCACATACTAACTCGAAAAATTCCCGAAAAATATTTTCTAGCTTCGTATTGACGATACGGTCCTAACAAAACTAGTTTTGTCGAATTCTGAGGCCGTTAGAAAAATGGCCAATTTTCCAGTCGATTAAAATCAACTGAAATGGTCAAACACGTTTTCCTTTGCCACGCTCACATATTGATTCGAAAAATTATGAAATTTGGAACCTAGCAATAACTTGACATCACGGACCCAACAAAACTGGTTTCGTCGAAATCCGAGGTCATTTGCTTCCCGCTACGAACTTTTGATTTTTCGGATTCGTTGGAAAGATATTCACTATTAGATTCCATTATTTTTGGTTTCACTAAAATCCGGATTGTTTTGCACCCGGTACATTCAATTGAAGTTTGAAATCGAATTATCGAACTACCGCGCCATTTTCAATTCTATTTATAATTATATATAAATATTTATATTCTAACGACGACGCGTATAAATATATACGTTCGAATTATATTCAAAATAAATTTCTCGTCGATATTATTTAAAATAATCTATTTTAAATAATCAAAATTCGCTAAAATTGCCAAAATAAAATTTTCAAACTGGCTCGCATTTTACGGGTTGTTACAGGTAAACTCTTGAGGAGGTGGATGACTTAAATTTTGACGAGAGAAGCTTTTTGAAGCGGGAGGAGAAAACGAATGACCAACTTGAGATGATGAGGCATGAGGACGGTGGGAGGAGTAAAAGGTGGGTTTACGAAAGACTGAGCGAGAATGGTGCTGATATGGAGAAAGAGGATGATATGGGGGGCGAGAGCGGAAGGAAGAAGGAGGACAATGGAGAGAAGATGAGCGAGGACGATGAGGCGGAGCAGGGCGAGAGCGGATGAAAGAAGGAGGACGACGGACCGAAGGAGGGGTAGAACGGTGAGACGGAGGAGGAGAAGGAAGGATAGGAGGACGGGGGTGGAACGCGGCACGATATTTAGCTGGGAAGGGGAAAGAGAAGCGGAGGGAGTCCGCCATTAGAGAAGGGATAATGGCTATGTTTGTTCCATTTTAACCTATCAAGTTGTCATTTTTGTGTTTGTGGTTGACGTTATATGTTGCTATGATTATTTGGCATGAATTGTGATTGTTTAGAATAGTTAGAATGGTCGAAAACGCTATCGAGTGGCGTGTAAACAATCGCTGGAAGTTACAGGAAAAGTGCAGGCTGTGACCCGAACTGAATCAGATCGGATGGGGAGGCCCGAACCGACCCATTCGTGTAGCCCATCCACGAGCCGACCATTGCACCCGAACCAAAACAGTACGCCACGAGTTGACTTGATGCTTGGAGGAGACCACGACCGGACCGATCCAACGTTGGGGAAGAAGACCAAAGAGAAGCCACCATGAGACATGAACTCCGACCCGACCCGGGGTGCCATCCGAACCGATAGATCGAGAATTGCTTATCCAAACCGACCCGGAGAAATGCTCCGATCCGAATTGATGGAGGAAACTCGAGCTGCTTGCACCATGAACGGAGAGTGCGAACCGAACTGCCAAGGGGTTCATGAGCCGAACCGACCCGACGCTTGGGAAGGAGACCGAACCGAACCAAAGGCAAGGAGGAAGGCCGATCCGGAGAGGACCAAAACACGAGATGCAAAGGTAGTCCAAATGGGAAGTTTGTACCCAGGATCCAGTTGGGAACTAATGGGTCAACTTCTTGAGTTGGGCTTTGCTGCGGGACGCGTGCTAAGGGGCTATCGACGTCTATAGCTTTGATTCACCACCAAGACGGATGTTAGGCTACGTATCAGTGCAGTGGGGCAGTTATTACTCAATAGGGCAGAGTGATCGTAGCAAGGATATGAGCCAGTGCAGTGGAGTTATTATAACTTCATGGGGCAGAGTGGACATACCAAAGACTAGTGGCTATGGATCAGTGCAGTGGTGTCATCATGACTCCATTGGGCAGAGTGATCATAGCAAGGAATAGGGTGATCAAAGTGGTGGATATCGTATGTTTTACGCACTGAGTGAGAGGTGTGAGGATGGTTGCTATGTTTGATTGGTTGGTTTCACTATGTCATGCACACCCCCACCCCCGTATTCTTTACACCATATGTAACGACCCACATTTTTGCCCGATTCTTGCCGATTATTAAACCAACTCAAACCGTTCAAAAAGATGGATTGTTATGGGTACTTACATATTCGAACAAAAATAACAGAACTTTTATTTCATTTCATTGATTACATCAGAGATTACATGGAATATGAGAGTGCTATACATACTCAGCGGAAGTCCAATGCTCTCAGTGGAAGAAAAAAAACATCCAAACAAGACTCTAGCTTCGAATCTGAATCCAGCTTCTAAAATCTAAACCTGTAAACTAAACTTCTAGCTGCCCGTGCAAAATTATGGGCACCCAAAGTTTAGGTGTGGAAACAATAAACTCCAGGTCAGTTGTGGGACTGGTGTGAGAATTCGAAAACAGTTCTTAGGATTTATTTTAAAGTTGGGAAGTTCACCGGACTACGCCGCTAATGCGGAACGGGTTTTCTCCATGTAAATTCCCGTGCACAGAAATTCGCAATGACTTTGGAAAATTGAAGCTATCATAAGCTCGTCCCACATCACACAATGCAAGCGCACACCAGATGGGCGAGTTTTTCCTTATGACAACCAAACATGTTTTCATACGTAAAATCCTCTTTCAATACTACAATATAGTGTGGAAAACCATTTCGCAAATAAATGTATTAATCCTAGACGGCATAATACCCCATCCTATTATGACGCCATATATATATACATTCAAAAATCCGTATGGATCGTATTGGAGATTTGGGTTTCCAACTTCATGATTCCTGGCACGAAAGATCAATCGGAACACAAACGAAATGCAATCACGGGTTTTTCATCCAGACGCGGACACCAATACAATTCGCGAGGTAGATCAATGGTTTTCGACCAGACACGGCCCCCCGAACATACCTTATTCCATCATTCATAAGTGGTTTCCCACTACTGCGCAGCTTCCATCATCAATTCATATATAGTATACAACCTAACCGCTAGTTTCTCATCATCCGGGGTGTGAGGTTTGTCGATGTCACGTCATACACAAAGCATCACCTCAATAAGCCATGCTTGATCGTCATTAGCTCATCTCATAACTTGAGTATGCCACGTTGACAATTCACGACATACCACTGATTTCGATCAATGCATACCCTCTAAGTTCATATCACTTAGAGATGAGGATAATATATTGACACAAATCCGATATATATATTAACGGAAATCAGTGTTATGCGGTCAATTTCAATGTCAGACACACCATCCATACAAATCCGTCCTGGGTTTGAACGGAACGAAATCCGAAAGTTCTTCTCATACGTTTGGACTTCCTACCACTCCGGAAATAGGGGAATCTCTCTACTGTAGCTATCAGTAAAGAAACCAATCGGCAATCAGTCCGTTCGATGTGAAGAACCACGGTCTTCGCTCTTCGATTTCCAAGTCTTGAATTTGCTTCATGCGTCGTATTACTACTTGGAATGGTTTTCGGATCCATATCCGATCCCGGACTTTTCAAGTAATAAGCGTATTTTAAAATAATAGCTATGGACCACACGAGTTTCTCAATTCAATCCCCTTTCCAAATATTGTCGTTTTACTTTGAATTAAGGTTGGATTCAGTTCCCGGAAACCCGTTATCATTTTAACCCTTATTCATTTTCCAAACCTTATGTTTCAAAACAATCTTCATTAATTCGTCGCTATCTCGAAACTACCAAATCATTATTTGGATTGAAATTCCATTAATGATTTGAATAATATTTTCAAATATAAGTTTATATAATTCGATCGACTTATATTTGATATTGCTTCATGACTCAGGCAAATACTATTAGAATTTCGATATGGATATGTTTTGATATTTCTGATCGTATTTGTCTGCTCCTGTAAATCCATATCGAATATCAGATGACAATTCTATCAAAACTCATTCCTTCTTCAATTCAAATCTTATTCCAATCATATATTTAAATTCTTTTATATCTTCATTCTTATTTCAAATATCCCATCTTGTTTGTAAAGTTCACATTTTCCTATTGACGGGAAAATCTCTTGTAACCTTTTATTCAAAATATCACCACGCTTCTGCTACGCACTCTGATTTGGTGTATCTAATTTTCAACTAGTATTGTTTCAAATTTTAACATTAGAATGTATTTCAAATTCTTTGAAACGAAATTCTCAAGTGTGTATATATATATATATATATATATTCTATTTCCAAATCTTCTTGCATACGATGGATTCAATACTTCAACTACTATGTAAGTTCATTTACCAACGTAAAATAGTATTTAGGACAAAAAATCAACTTGATAATTTATTTTAAAAAAAACTTTTCAAATAATATTATATTGATTCCAATTCCAAAATATTTTTCCTCACAATTAAGTTAGTCCAAAAATCATTTCACATTACCAAATCTTCGTTTCAAATGAAATGCTTTCAAACCTCATTCCATTACTTACTAATAATCAAAATCAAAAATGAAATGCCTATATCGATTAAATTTCAAACTTATTTTTAATTTAAATAAGCCATAAGTAATGGGGATTATTCCCAAAACCCATTTATTTGAAATTTAAAAATTCATATTCATGAATGGTCATTACATGATGTTTATAAATTTAAATACCATTTTATTCTAAATTTAAATAGTTTCAATTTATTTTTCAAAATACATTTTTGAATTAATCGTTTGTCCGTCGGATCAGTTAGGGATAGCCAGGGAGAGCAGGAAACTGTATTTCCAAACCCAAGCCTAGAAACTATCCTCTCTGTCATCCTAGACGTTATGGTATATGTTATCATTGAAAAGACATTATTAATGCTCGCTATCGATAAAATTAAAATTTCCTACTTTAATTTATAAATCATGATTTAAATCCTCTTTCCCAATACATCTTTTTTCCATATAAAAAATCGCCAATATATCAATGTTTAAAATCCATATTTGAAAATCCATTTCTGATCTAAATTTAAAAACAAAATCCCATAATTCGTTAGCGTTCGGAATTTTCTTCAAAACACATCTTATGCGAATATTAGTTACTCGACTTAATTTACAAATAGTTTAACTCAACTTTAAACTAATTCATAACCTTATTTTTAATAAATAAATTTCTTTTAAATGGAAGGAAAACGTGAATCGATAACCCGTATAATTACACAGCTACGGTGTATGGGTGAACTCATGAAATCAGAACAAAATAAACAGGCACAACTTCATTCATCACAACACAACAATTAAAATAACAAATCAACTGTGCTCAGAGCATTATGGTCGATAACGCTTTGTGTTTATGGTGTTTTCAACTACCTACACATTCATCGAACAACCAGTGACAATCATCCATAGCAATTCATGATCATTAACAAATTATAATTAACCGTAGTGACTAATTTAAATAAATTTAAATTAGAATTCTCACCTGCATTGTGCTCCGAACCCGGTATCGACCGTGTATCAGCTTACGAACGTAAAAACTGACAAGCACACCGTCTTCTTCGCAACGGACTTCGGAACCACATATAACTTTTCCAGACGATGCTACTGTACTGATGCTCACCTTAATTCTTAGCCAACCACTGTATACATATATGTGGATATATAAATCATAACACACTCTAGACTTGTCCAATATTTAACCCGAAAGCAAAGGCCAAAATACATGATGAAATGAACAACCAGAGGATTGGACGGAAAACTGGGTTATTAGAGTGGCTTCGGCCTTGGTGACTTTGAGTATTTAGTAAAGGAAAAGGTGGCAGGGTAATTACTGTTTTCAAGGAGTGGCCGACGGTTTAAGTGGAGAGAAGGCATGGGAGTACGGCAGTTTGGAGAGGGAGCTGCGGACAGTTTTGGAGGTGCGAGAGGGATTTCCAGAGAGGACAAAGGAGAGGTGAGTGGTGAGAGAAGGCCGCAAGTTGATAAGAAATGAGAGAGGGAACGGCTTACGCTGGAGTGTGTGCTCGGACTGGTTTGCAAAGTGGGTTGTTGGAGAAGCTTCAGCGCGGACAGGGGCGAAGAGCGAGAAGGCCGTGGTTTGTTGAGTAGGAAAGGAGAGTGGACGGAGAACTGAAGTAGGGTGGTGGTGCTTGGCGTGGATTCAAGAGGAGGAGGGTGCGGTAGTTATCAGAGAAGCAGCCGAACTTGGTTTGCAAAGGGACAGCAGCGTTTTAAGTTGAAAGAAGAGGAAAGAGGCAGGACGGGTAGAGAAGAAATGCGCGAGGAAGAAAAATATGGTGCAGCTGAATTTTGGTGTGTGTTCATCTCTATTTAAATGTGAATTAAGGGTATATTTGTCAATGTAAATTGGGACACATGACTCTATCTACAACTAATGTACATGCATTATTCCACCTAAGGGACACATGTTGTCATTAAAATTCAAATTAAATGCATGTTTGCCAAAATGGCACATTGATTTATTTAATTAAAATTTAGATTTAGTAACACCCTTGCAACATTCATATATGAAACCATTTTAACACTTATATGTATGTAATCATAATATGAAACGTTACAACACTTCATATAACACCTATAAAAATATATTTACATAATTTAAAATATATTCTTATAAAATGAACCAAATTATATGTTGAACTAATATTAAAAATAGAACTTTTACAAAATAGTTAAAATAGATTTTTATAAAAGATATATCTTGTAAATAAAACTATAAAATAAGGATTTAAACTTATACGAATTCTCATGTTATAGATAACATATAAAATGAATCTTACATTATAAATATACTAATATCACTAAATGTTATCGAATCTAAATTACTTAACAAATATAAATATTAAATGAAATCTTAAATAAAATAACTATCTTCTTAAATATTTTACTATACATTATATATTAAAAATAACTTTTAAAATAACTTTGCATTACAGAATCTATTTCAAATATATGAAATTCATAAAACACTATATATCAAAATAATATGATTTATAAAATATAAAAATCATTATATCTTTAAATATAGATTTTAAATACTCAAAAGATGTTTGTAAAAGTACTACGTACTAAAGAAATACCCTTTTAAAATAAAAATCAAGATTAGATAACAAAACTTATAAAAAAATCTTTTAAAATATTCTCAAAATAAAATAACATTATTTATTCAAGCTAGTAAAGGCTTTTATCAATATTTAAACCTTACTAACTTCAAAAATACATATAGATTTCAAATTAACTTTAGTAACATACTGGGTTGTTACATTCACCCCCCCCCCCCCCCCTAAGACTTTTCGTCCTCGAAAAGGGGAATAGTTAATTTTAAACTTCTGTATAAACTATAAATCAAAATTTCCTATATGTTTTGGAACAAATTTCATAAGTATTCAAAACAAAAAGACTTAAATGAAAAGTGGAACACACATATCATAGTCAATCCAAAAATACCATGTCATACAGATCATTTAAGTCAGCATACAAAACGTATCCAACCCTACGAACTACGTACTTGGGGTAGTCCAAAATTCCATCACCAAAAGGGTACCTAGCCATCTGGTACTAGTCCCTCAAAAATCATACTAGCCCAAAACATCTTAGTGCATCTAGGCACTTAAGATAACATATATACTATGCACCAGGTCCAAACTCATCCCACACTCCTTATTTGATGCATCTGATCCATCGTCGGATAGACCAGACAAACTAATCTCCTCAGACTCCTCGTCAATGAACCCTTCCTCGTCATCAGTCAAAAACCCATCACCAAATACTTCACCATCGTCATCTACTCTTATTATAAATCCCTCCTTATTTACTATAAATATTTATTAGGCTCTATATCATCCTCGTCTATGGATTGTTCTAATACCTCCATGACACCATTAACCTCATCATCCGCCATAAAGCCATCATTATCTACTCCCACGGTAAATCCATCCTTGTCTGCTATAAATTCATCATTCTCGTTGCCTATAAATCTGTCCTCATCAGCCTTGTCCAAGGGCTGCTCTATCTCCTCCAATTCATCATTTTCCACCTCTGGAAGTGGGTCATCCTCGAATATAGGTTGCTCAACTCATGTAACAACACATCAGACTGCTCAACTAATGTTGGGTCCAAATCTAAGTCAGAGTCCTCTGGTACTGGGACCTGTCCTAACAACTTCTGGTCTCTCTCGTCCAGGACTTGCCGTCATAAAACCTCTAATGTATCCTCATCTATCTCTAAGGAAACCTCAATCCCAAAATAGGATACTGCCTTAGCCCCTATCATCAAGTTTAACAATCATGGGTCGTGGGACATACTCATATATCTCACAGGGTCGTCCTACTGTGCGGTTGAGTCTAAGCTTAACATATCAAGATAATGGTCAGAACTACAGTCCATGTCACTATCAGGGTACTCGGTCTGATCCTCAATCGGGATGGAATCTGATAGAATCTCAATTTCCCTAATGGTTACTCGGGTTATTGGAAATATATATATATATATATATATATATATATATATATATATATATGATTGAATTTTCCATTAATGCTACTCCAAGGACGAAACTAAGCAAGATATGGTCGTACAGTTAGCCGTTTACTATCCTAAAATTAAAATTTTAAAGCTTATGGGTCCTCCAAATCTACTATTTAAAACTCATTACTAACTTAACCAAAACGATTCAAGTTAAGTGTTATACCCAAAATTCCTTTTTTCAAAGTTTTTAAAATTTGCAAAGGGGTTTATTTACCAAAAACAAACAAATGGTTAAGGTCCAAATCGGGTCATCCTAATTCCTACCAAACCAGAAATCATTTTTATACAAAATGGTTAATAAACTTTACTTAAGTTTTAATGCAATTCCAACATTTCCACTATTACTATTTAAAGGATTTTATACTTAAGTTATCCAATTTCATTCATACTAAACAAATCTTAATACTTAAGTTTTTAAGTTCAAAGATTTCATTTAAAACACATTGATTTAATAAGGAAAACGCTCTCTCAAACATAATATTCCGGAATCTCATTCTAGGGTATTCCTAACCCTATCTCTAATGAGATAACGTAACTCTGATGAGTTCTATCTTTTTGTTCTAATATGTCGTACCCCATAGCTTTGTATAAACCAAAGCTCTGATACCAACTTTAACGACCCACCTTATTGCCCGATTCTTGCCGATAATTAAACCAACTCAAACCGTTCAAAAAGATGGATTGTTATGGGTACTTACATATTCGAACAACAATAACAGAACTTTTATTTCATTTCATTGATTACATCAGAGATTATACATACTCAGTAGAAGTCCAATGCTCTCAGCGGAAGAAGAAAAACATCCAAAACAAGACTCTAGCTTCGAATCTGGATCCAGCATCTAAAATCTAAACCTGCAAACTAAACTTCTAGCTGCCCATGCAAAATTATGGGCACCCAGAATTTAGGTGTGGAAACAACAAACTCCAGGTCAGTTGTAGGACTGGTGTGAGAATTCGAAAACAGTTCTTAGGATTTATTTTAAAGTTGGGAAGTTCACAGGACCACGCCGCTAATGCGGAACGGGTTTTCTCCATGTAAATTCCCGTGCACAGAAATTCGCAATGACTTTGGAAAAATGAAGCTATCATAAGCTCGTCCCACATCACACAATGCAAGCGCACACCAGATGGGCGAGTTTTACCTTATGATAACCAAACATGCTTTCATACATAAAATCCTCTTTCAATACAACAATATAGTGTGGAAAACCACTTCGCAAATAAATGTATTAATCCTAGGCGGCATAATACCCCATCCTATTATGATGCCATATATATATATACACATTCAAAAATCCGTATGGATCGTATTGGAGATTTGGGTTCCCAACTTGATGATTCCTGGCACGAAAGATCAATCAGAACACAAACGAAATGCAATCACGGGTTTTTCATCCAGACGCGGACACCAATACAAATCGCGAGGTAGATCAACGGTTTTCGACCAGACACGACCCCCCTAACATAACTTATTCCATCATTCATAAGTGGTTTCCCACTACTGCGCAGCTTCCATCATCAATTCGTATATAGTATACAAACTAACCGCCAGTTTCTCATCATCCGGGGTGTGAGGTTTGTCGATGTCACGTCATACACAAAGCATCACTTCAATAAGCCGTGCTTGATCGTCATTAGCTCATCTCATAACTTGAGTATGCCACGTTGACAATTCACGACATACCACTGATTTCGATCAATGCATACCCTCTAAGTTCATATCACTTAGAGATGAGGATAATATATTGTCACAAATCCGATATTTATATTAACGGAAGTCAGTTTTATGCGGTCAATTTCAATATCAGACACACCATCCATACAAGTCCGTCCTGGGTCTGAACGGAACAAAATCCGAAAGTTCTTCTCATACGTTTGGACTTCCTACCACTCCGGAAATAGGGGCATCTCTCTACTGTAGCTATCAGTAAAGAAAATGTTAGATCAAAATTTGGACCTAACACCCAAATTGTTCTGATTCGTAGAGAATTATAACTGAAAAATGAGGAAAAAACAGAGAACACACAAAATTTATAGTGGTTCGGCGTTAATGAGCCTACGTCCACTTTATATGCTATCGATTATACTTTGAATGCTAGTACAACCAATGATTTCTCTCAAACTCACTTTTACAATTGTGATTTCTCTCAGTAATTTCGAAGTAAAACTGATGAGAAATAGTGATATGACAGCAATGGCGGAATCAGTGCTCAATACTGCCAAAAGATCCCAGAAAATGCCAATTTCTGGGCTATTTATAGCTGATTCTGTCAGGCAGATCGCGGTCACATGTGGCGCAAATCCCGAGAATATCGGATCGGATCGAGGCTTGATGAAGAATTGGTCAATATGGCAGTTGTGGACAGGTGTCGCGAGATCCATGCATCTCGGATCGTGATGGACTTAGTCATGAGCTTCGCCACGTCCTCGGGGATCGGATCGGATCGGTTCGCATAGGCAAGGTCGAATCGGATCGCGTAGGCAAGGTCGGATCGAATCGCGTAGGCAAGGGCGGATCGGATCGCGGTCATATGCCATCTTACACCCGTTCACGGAAATGAGCGTAACTTTCAAACTGTAAGTCCGACTGAGCCAAACCAAAGCTCAAACTGAAGCTAATTCAAAGGGCTACAAGTATATGATGTGAATAGATCCAAATGAGGTCATTTGATAGGGGTTTCGGGCCAGTTTATACTAATGCTGTGATTTTTACCAAACTTCCTTGTGTCTTCAGACGATGCTTCCAATGCCAGAGAGCGATGTTATCCAGAGATTCCATATGAGACAGCATTTACCCAGAGGTGTGTCAACATGATCTTTGCTTTGGGTAGCCTGGTCACAAAGCAGGCTAACATTTTGCCCCCCAAAGTACATCTTATCGAGGATGAGATGTGCTTTGAATATGTTGAGCTACATCTTTCTGGAATATCATTTGTCCTTGAGAAGGCTTTATCCAATTGTTGCATTGCTTCCATTGGAGCTAATCAGGCTAAGTTCTATGAGAGGAGTATTCGAGACGATCATGAAATTGTTTAAATGTCAAATCAAAAGATCTAATTCATCCGTCAGAAGTCATGCTAAATAGTCGGCTCCCGAGCGTGATCCTACAAGCATAGGTCGTCGTCAAACAACATCATCACTCTACGCAAGCCAAGCGCGTGGTAGGGTTGAACTTTCTTTTACATATGAGTCAAAAAAATGAAGTAGCCACCCAAATCATGGGGCGATGTAAGAATCTTTGGGCTCTGAGCTAACAACTGGACTGTTGGGATAAAGCACATCAGAATCAACATATGAATTTGTCATTTGTACTCAAGTTCGAACTATCTTGATATCTTGATATTAATCCAGGATCTTAAAATCGCATTGAATTGTAACAGTAAGGAATTCAAAAGCCATGATCACTTTGGATCGTAATCGAGAGAATCCACAATTGTTACGGATCATTTCTTAATCCAATATTCACATATAAAGTAGTCAGTAAGGGATGTTGTTAAAATTATGTGGATGCCTATAGGATCGTCACCATCGCAAGGTAGTAGATAGGTTTGTCACACCTTCAATTCGGTGTAGTTTGAGTCTTTAAGTTCACATTCGATCCACAAGCTAGCTCGCTTGGTCGGCAAAGATGAGTAAGATTGTACTCCGGAGGCATGACGTACATGTTTTGAATCCCATTTCATGCCAGGATTGTCTTCAAAGTTAGTCTATGAACCGACACTTGTGCTCTCAGTGCCATCGGAGGACAAGCAAGGTCAGTACTTATGCCCCCAGTATTGATGGGGGTTGAGTTGAGTCAATAAGGCATTTAATCTTGGAGATTTTATACTTCCTGTCGTTGCATCTGGTAAGAGTTGCAAGTTCAGCAATCTTAGTCGACCCAGATCATTCTGTACTGTTTCTCAATTTAGCAAAAATCGGAATTGTATATGCGAGTGGTTGAACCACATTTGCTTTGATATCATCTCTTCTCTTTAGTCAGATAGTGAGGATTGCCTCATCGGGCATCAGCGACTTCGGTTACTCTCATTAGATCAGTTGCGGAGTCAAGTAAGGTTGTTGAATGCGAGTGAATAAATGTCGTTATGAAGTTAGTTGGGCCCCACCTTTTATGCTTCAGCATAGTCCGAAATGGTTATCACAGTCTTATTGAGTCTTTTTCTCATGCTCGGTTCAATTATGCTTGACAAACAAGATCATAGGCTCGATAAGTGGTATAGATTCTCTTTGGAATTTCACATTCTTGTCATTGTTTTCCAGGGCTTTTCCTTTGTCCTTATCGTTTCAGGAATTAGAAGGTACTCCATTCTTTAGTCAGGAAGGCATCTAGGTCATTCGTCTCGACGCTAACACCTTTTTGTCATGAAAGTCTATCCACTTCAGGGTTGAATTCATAAAAATCTCTGAGCAAGTCTTATTATAGAGAAAATTTAAAGTTCAGGGGAATAACAAGGGATCCTGACGTCCCACGTGTGAGGGCTGTAATTGTTGTTATCCATATCATCTCGAGAAGTGCCGCCTCTCGAGAGGCGCCGAATCAAACTAGCGAGCAGGTTGCCATCAATGAATTGATGCACATTATCAAGATCCTGGCTGGTGCCCCCAGCATCGAATCTGAGATTACAAAGGGGGTCTTTGCTGATTTCTTGTTTTCATGTCGATATTGCCCCTGGGTCATGGTTCGAGTCATTTGACCTGACCGGGTTCCTGTTTTTCGAATTGTTGCGTTCTTTCTTGGAGCTGAGTATGAAACGTCGCTCGAGTATTCATTCGAGTTGGAGTTAAAACTGGTCATGCATGATTTGAGTTTGTCACAATTCTTGCATTCTCATCTAGGATGTTGCAGGTAGTTGTTCCATTGCCCGTGTTTCCATCCATGACGTAGGGAATCGAAACCGCATGCTGCGCGCCTGCTGATTGGTTTGTGTTCAACCCAAGATGATGGTTGATATCTGACTGTGCCATTCACTACCTGAACTTCAATTTTATCATATCCAACGAATTGATGATTGTTGCTCGGCCTTCCAGTTCATTCCTGAAATAGGTGAAGGTCGGCCTCGGGCTTCTTGATTCTACATGAGCATTAGCCGTCAATCAGGCTTTTGTCATTCGGCTGGGAACGGAGGCATCGAGTAATTGAACTATGCTGCTCAAGGCTCGTATCATGTGCCCCCTATCCACAGGGGGTTTTGTTGAGCAGTACACTTCGAATTCATGTCTTCTCTGGATTCATGTTCACTTATCTCATCAAGAGCTGAAGTTGAGTGCAAAAATGAATTGTTGGTATTCAGCCCATGCTAAGCCCTAGTCTCCCATCCAAGCTCCGAGGACAGAAATCAAGCGATGAAGGGTCAGACTGTAGTCGCCTCGAGTGCTCCCGTTTGCTCTTTGCATCAAGGGAAAGGTCGGGGACGAAATGGTTGCATCATATTCAATTATTACGTGGGATATATCCAGCCTTATCTGAGCTTCCCATTCTGGAAGTAAGTTGGGATCAGTAGATGGACGTTCTCTTTGCATCTGCTTTCTGGTCTTCAAGGGGCCTGCATCATCCTTCTGGACGCGACCCTTTGTTCGTTTTCCATTAGCATGTTGCCATCATTGCGAGTGAGGCCCTCGCGTTCTTGACTAGTTATCTTTTGTAAACCTGCTTTTAGTAATAAAATTTTTGTTCCTTTCGCATTGTCCTGTACCTGCGAATGGGCAAATAAGTCATGAAGCGTTATAAGTAGTCAATACAATTATAAATGAAAATGCACTAAAGTAGTATGTGTGTATAGGTATGCTCCCAATCAATCATTATATTAGTGCCTGGCCAGGACTTTGTTGAGGAATGATCAGGATCTTAACTGTTTTGCCCCCATGTCCGGACATGGAGGATCCAGGCTCGGAGTTCAGTCAGTCCCCCGACACTCTGGCGGTGTAGGAGCCCTTGTGGCGCTAAGTCTCTAGCGCCTTTATACTCTCTCTGGAGTTCGAACTCAGCTTTCAATCTGCTCCCCAATCCTTCAGCGGGGTAGGAGTTCTAGCTTGTTTCATGATATGCTCAACGATCCTTCAACGGAGTAGAAATTATGGGGGATGCTGAGTCTCCATCACCTTTCTCAACGCTTAATCATAGACGCTTTTATACTCTACTAGCGGTCGCCAAGGTTAGAGTTCGAACTCAGCTGTTCTGTCGCTCCTCGATCCTTCAGCGGGGTAAGAGTTCTTTCTCAACGCACAATCAGGGATGCTTTTATACTCTCCTGGCAGTCGCCGAGGTTAGAGTTCGAGTTCAGCTGTTCAGTCGCTCCCCGATCCTTCGGCAGGGTAGAAGCTCTTTCTCAGCGCTCAATCGGAGATGCTTTTATACTCTCCTGGCAGTCGCCAAGGTTAGAGTGTTGTCGAGGCGGTTCCTATCATGGTGCACCTTCGCGCCTTGTGGACATCATCTTCGCGTCCTTTATACTCTCTCTCGGATCTTGAGAGTTAGAGTCATGGATCGAGTGGTCTTCAATCATGCACGCCCATCAAACTCATCCTAGGTTTATATTTTAATCCAAGCTTTGAGGATTAACGTCAGTCAGACAAACAGTTGGAAAACGTTTGCCAAGGCTTTGCGTTCCTCCGAACAGTCTTTGGGAGGATTAGTTGGCACCAAACTTCGGGTACCTGCGTCATTCATATTGCACGAGTTAGTCATGTCAATAACTCGGAAAGCATGTGAAAGTAAATTTCATGATTGAAAAGTGAGCATATCAAGGGGCAGTGTTGCCTCCTTTATTTGAATTCATGTAATCTAGTGGCGTCAAGCATAGGATCGAGCCATGTAGGCGGTCACACCGCGTTCGTCTGGAGTCGGACTATGACTTTGCGATTCAATGATTTATGTACAATTGTCTTGCGGTCTGCCACGTGTGAGCCAAGGATCGGATGATCATTCCGCATCCACCTTGAGCTATATGACTTTCTTTAGACAGGGGCCGGGGCTTTGCTTGCGAGCAGTTCGGTCGGGCCCGCTATGGCAGTGCTCCATAATTCTGCATGCGGGTGTTAAAAGTCTGTTCGATACCAGATCCGACGTACCTACACCATCCACATATTATTTCATCTGAGTTAATTACATCAATAACTCATAAAGCATGCAAATATAAGAGTCATGGTTAGAGAATAATCATGTTAAAGGAATGAGTATCATTCTGAGTGAAAAATGGCGTTGCATATTCATTGCAGGTCCATTTTGCTTCGCCCTATCTCTGCCAATGAAGGGCTGCCAAAGTCTTTTAGTTGATGAGGAGTATCTTTTCAAACTATCATGGGGGCGGCAGTCCCAAAAAATGAATAGACGTTGATCAAGGTCTTGAGATGGCAAAGGCGGCTAAGTAGGTACTATAAGCGAGTGATGAGGTCGCATCTCTTTTTGAATCGCCTCTTTGCCCCCTATGCTGAGGGTAAGGATAGAGTGTTAGGAAGTCATGACTGTATCGCTAATTGTAGCATATCATCGCATTGGTGTTGGGACGGCAATTGGCATGAGAACAACGGGTTCATACTTATAGAAACTTTTGCACTTTCAATGCTAGGAAATAGTAATGTCTCATAAATTTGCTGATGCGCCCTCGATCCCATATTAAGGACAAGGGTTGGTGTGCAAACAATCAATCAGCATTCAGGCATAAGTGTTCTAGACCTTCAACTCGCTAACCTTCAGGCGAGACTAAGGCCATCGACCATGCACACTCTTGATGTATCAGCTTTTAATTGGACGATGTAATCTCGAGCGATTCATGTTCAAATCTCTAGTTGCCCCCAACGTCTGGGGAGTTAGTCACTTGGCAGATAATTGATGAAAGGAGTTGAAGTGTGAATCTTCACTTTCTGATTCCAAAACATCGCTCATTAGAGGTTTCATTCACATATATCTTGCTAGATGCATCCCGTGCTGCTGGAAGTTTATCATGGAGTTATCCACGACTCTCTCCTGGGTTCGGTCTCCAACGCTGGATCAACTTCCATCTGATCAATGGTTGGATTTTATAGTGTCTTGATAGGGATCATCTTTATCTTTTCTAGATTGTCAGACCCTTCTAACTTGGTCATATTATCTGCCTTCTGATCTTCTGCTCGTAGGACATGAGATATGTTGTAATGTTCCAATACATCCAACAGCCCTTCTTCCAGTTCTAGGCAAGCTGCGAGTGGTGGTTCCTGCGCCTGGAATTCCTTTTGAGCCTAGCGAACAACGATATAAAAGTCATAAAATATGTTCGATGCCACTATTCCCAACTCCTTAGCGAATTTCAATTCGGTAATCAGGGTGTCATCCTCGGAACCGTTGTTAGTAGCGGAGAATTTCAATCGTAAGGCATAGTAAATTGACCGTCCTTCAGGAGTTATTAATAAAACAACGGCGTCGGACGGTCGATCATTATTTGCACCGTCTGATTACAACTTCCAGGTGCATCTTCTACATTTAACACATCCTCTTCGGGGGTGGTACATTTAGCCATGAAGTTGGCTAATGCTTGTCCTCGTATGGACTTCTTTAGGAGGGAATTGAGATCAAACTGGTTCAGCTCTATGTTCCGTTTGAGCAATCTTCTAGATACCTCAGGTCGCTGCAAGTCCTGTCGTAGTAGCTAATCATTGTGTATTACAATCATATGAACCTGAAAATAGTAGGGGAGCTTCGTTTTGGGCGGACTTTATTCAAATCTGAGAAATCGTTGCATGTGCATCAATTTCCATTAGAATTCTTGACGAGGACGGGATTTGATATCCAAGCGGGATGTGTGGCACCTCATATAAAACCATTGCCTCTTAGCATTCCGACTTCTTCTTTCAAGGCAGATGCTCTCCCTGGATCGAGCATACGTCTTGTTTCTTGGCAAGAGCACACTTCAGTTTTATACTTGACAAATGACTCATAATTTATGGTAGAATTCCACGAATATCAACAAGGGTCCAAGCGAGCACATCCAGGCTCGCCTGTAGAAAGCATGTCAGTTCCCTGGTTCAGAAGAGGTCTAAATGAGATCCAATTTCAAGACCTTAGTTAGGTCGGTGTCACCAATCGGCATATGTGCAGTTGCGTCAATAGATGTCACCCTGCTGCATCCCGAATCACCATCCTTTCTGGGATCTATGTTTTCGGAAGATCATCGGGAAATTCCTTTTGTGATGCCCCATTTATTCGCAATATTGACACCTCCTTCACACTCCATTTCGTCTGGAGGGGAAGCGCCCTCGGGTTTCACGCCATCTCTACTGCGTAGCATATTCCATCTAGCAAAATAATCGGCTTCTCAAATAACTTGGTCACCACAGACCATTCCCGCTCCATCTTCGGTTGGCCTATTTAGCACTAGGCACTAGGGTGCAATGTAGGTTCTGAATTCTGTTGGAGATGGTATGTCTGAACCTTGATCAGATGAGCTTGAACATGATAGCATAGCTTGTGAGGCTTCAAGTAATGTTCGTATATCATGTCACAACTATTGTATGAAGTGGAGAGCTAATGGTGGATTCATATTTGCGTTGATCTCGAGCTCTCGTCTCTTGACCAAGGTCATATAGTGGCCGGTAAGCAGTCAATGTTGCTATCATTCGGGCAAGGATCCCTAGGTCCAATCATGGCTTGCAGTGATTCAACTGGTATCTGACTCTGGGCACCAAAGCGTGTTGATCCAAACCTTATTCGGTGGCAATCAATCTTTGTTGTTGGGTATCCCATTATTGAAAATCATGGTCATTGGGATCTTCTGAGTCATCTTCAGAATAGTGTCCGGATTGTTCTATGTCAATGTCATCCGGTATCCCGACTGTTGGATAGGTTTAAGTCACGTAAATTAGGTGATCACGACTTGTTCAGGAACATCATCAGTTGCATTGGGGAGATCTTTACACCATCGGAGCTCTGGAAGAGGAGGCTGTTATGAGACCATCATTATTTTGTATACTGCCATAGCCAGCGTGTCGAACCTTTTCAACAACTCCTCACATTCAATAACATCGGTAGATAGAGGTCATGGCTTCTGGAGGAATTCCAGTTGTCTCCATTCCATTGTCAAATTCTTTGACAATCCGTTTATTCTTCATTGACAAGCTTTGATGAATGTTGTTGGCCAACATATATGTTGAGCTGAAGATGAGCCATGCTCCGAGCCGAAGGCGAGGCCGTCAGCGGGTCCGGGCCTAGCGCCGGCGGGGGTCCGCACGATTTTTTCGATTTTGGAACATGGAGCCTTTTCTGATATGATCTAAAAATTGTATTTTTTCCAAAAATTGTCACTTTTTTGGATCGGGTCGTGACCCTTGTTCGTCGTCATTTTTCCGGGTCGCGGTTCACTACTGTCCTCCGGTTCGTGGTCCAGCTTGGCGATCGGGATACTCCAACCTTCCAGCTTCGGATCGGTTCGTGGTCTTCTCCAGTTCGTGGATATGTTCACAACAATTGCTCCAGGTCGGGTCGTGGAAGTATCTCCGGGTCGGATCACGACTTCCTTGCTCGGTCCGGTCGTGGGTTCATCTTGAGACCGGATCGTGGTCTCCCCGCGATCCGCGAGCCCCTCGACCTGCTCCAGCACATTTTCTTTATTATCCTCATTTGGTCGTGAAGCTTGTGAACCCTTAGCTTTTTTCGAAGGTATGAAGCTCTAATTTTCTGAAATCAATGAAATATTCAAAAATGGTAGAAACGCGGACTGTTTTCTACGAACTTTCAAATCCAAATAGTAGAATAGCAATCCGATAGGTTGAGAATTCGGCTCTCAATGAAAGCACCAAAATGTTAGATCAAAATTTGGACCTAACACCCAAATTGTTCTGATTCGTAGAGAATTATAACTGAAAAATGAGGAAAAAACAGAGAACACACAAAATTTATAGTGGTTCGGCGTTAACGAGCCTACGTCCACTTTATATGCTATCGATTTTACTTTGAATGCTAGTACAACCAATGATTTCTCTCAAACTCACTTTTACAATTGTGATTTCTCTCAGTAATTTCGAAGTAAAACTGATGAGAAATAGTGATATGACAACAATGGCGGAATCAGTGCTCAATACTGCCAAAAGATCCCAGAAAATGCCAATTTCTAGGCTATTTATAGCTGATTCTGTCAGGCGGATCGCGGTCACACGTGGTGCAAATCCCGAGAATATCGGATCGGATCGAGGCTTGATGAAGAATTGGTCAATATGGCAGTTGTGGACAGGTGTCACGAGATCCATGCATCTCGGATCGTGATGGACTTAGTCAGGAGCGTCGCCACGTCCTTGGGGATCGGATCGGATCGGTTCGCGTAGGTAAGGTCGGATCGGATCGCGTAGGCAAGGGCGGATCGGATCGCGGTCATATGCCAACTTACACCCGTTCACGGAAATGAGCGTAACTTTCAAACCGTAAGTCCGATTGAGCCAAACCAAAGCTCAAACGGAAGCTAATTCAAAGGGCTACAAGTATATGATGTGCATGGATCCAAATGAGGTCATTTGATAGGGGTTTCGGGCCAGTTTATACTAATGTTGTTATTTTGACCAAACTGCCTTGTGTCTTCTGACGATGCTTCCAATGCCATAGAGCGATGTTATCCAGAGATTCCATATGAGACAACATTTACCCAGAGGTGTGTCAACATGATCTTTGCTTTGGGTAGCCTGGTCATAAAGCAAGCTAACAGAAACCAATCGGCAATCAGTCCGTTCGATGTGAAGAACCACGGTCTTCGCTCTTCGATTTCCAAGTCTTGAATTTGCTTCATGCGTCGTATTACAACTTGGAATGGTTTTCGGATCCATATCCGATCCCGGACTTTCCAAGTAATAAGCGTATTTTAAAATAATAGCTATGGACCACACGAGTTTCTCAATTCAATCCCCTTTCCGAATATTGTCGTTTTACTTTGAATTAAGGTTGGATTCAGTTCCCGGAAACCCGTTATCATTTTAACCCTTATTCATTTTCCAAACCTTATGTTTCAAAACAATCTTGATTAATTCGTTGCTATCTCGAAACTACCAAATCTTTATTTGGATTGAAATTCCATTAATGATTTGAATAATATTTTCAAATATAAGTTTATATAATTCGATCGACTTATATTTGATATTGCTTCACGACTCAGGCAAATACTATCAGAATTTTGTTCTGGATATGTTTTGATATTCCTGATCGTACCTGTGAATCCATATCGAATATCAGACGACAATTCTATCAAAACTCGTTCCTTCTTCAATTCAAATCTTATTCAAATCATATATTTAAATTCTTTTATATCTTCATTCTTATTTCAAATATCCCATCTTGTTTGCAAAGTTCACGTTTTCCTATTGACGGGAAAATCTCTTGTAACCTTTTATTCAAAATATCACCACGCTTCTGCTACGCACTCTGATTTGGCATATCTAAGTTTCAACTAGTATTGTTTCAAATTTTAACATTAGAATGTATTTCAAATTCTTTGAAACGAAATTCTCAAGTATATATATATATATATATATATATATATATATATATATATTCTATTTCCAAATCTTCTTGCATACGATGGATTCAATACTTCAACTACTATGTAAGTTCATTTACCAACGTAACATAGTATTTAGGACAAAAAATCAACTTGAGAATTTATTTTTAAAAAAAAACTTTTCAAATAATATTATATTGATTCCAATTCCAAAATATTTTTCCTCACAATTAAGTTAGCCCAAAAATCATTTCACATTACCAAATCTTCGTTTCAAATGAAATGCTTTCAAACCTCGTTCCATTACTTACTAATAATCAAAATCAAAAATAAAATGCCTTTATCGGTTAAATTTCAAACTTATTTTTAATTTAAATAAGCCATAAGTAATGGGGATTATTCCCAAAACCCATTTATTTGAAATTTAAAAATTCATATTCATGAATGGTCATTACATGATGTTTATAAATTTAAATACCATTTTATTCTAAATTTAAATAGTTTCAATTTATTTCTCAAAATACATTTTTGAATTAATCGTTTGTCCATCAGATCAGTTAGGGATAGCCAGGGAGAGCAGGAAACTGTATTTCCAAACCCAAGCCTAGAAACTATCTTCTCTGTCATCCTAGACGTTATGATATATGTTATCATTGAAAAGACATTATTAATGCTCGCTATCGATAAAATTAAAATTTCCTACTTTAATTTATAAATCATGATTTAAATCCTCTTTCCCAATAAATCTTTTTTTCCATATAAAAAATCGTCAATATATCAATGTTTAAAATCCATATTTGAAAATCCTTTTGTGATCTAAATTTAAAAACAAAATCCCATAATTCATTAGCGTTCGGAATTTTCTTCAAAACACATTTTATGCGAATATTAGTTACTCAACTTAATTTACAAATAGTTTAACTCAACTTTAAACTAATTCATAACCTTATTTTTAATAAATAAATTTCTTTTAAATGGAAGGAGAACGTGAATCGATAACCCGTATAATTACACAGCTACGGTGTATGAGTGAACTCATGAAATCAGAACAAAATAAACAGGCACAACTTCATTCATCACAACACAACAATTAAAATAATAAATCAACTGTGCGCAGAGCGTTATGGTCGATAACGCTTTGTGTTCACGGTGTTTTCAACTACAAACATATTCATCGAACAACCAGTGACAATCATCCATAGCAATTCATGATCATTAACAAATTATAATTAACCGTAGTGATTAATTTATATAAATTTAAATTAGAATTCTCACCTGCATTGTGCTCCGAACCCGGTATCGACCGCGTATCAGCTTACGAACGTAAAAACTGACAAGCGCACCGTCTTCTTCGCAACGCACTTCGGAACCACATATAGCTTTTCCATACGACGCTACTGTACTGACGCTCACCTTAATTATTAGCCAACCACTGTATACATATATGTGGATATATAAATCCTAACACACTCTAGACTTGTCCAATATTTAACCCGAAAGCAAAGGCCAAAATACACAAAATGAACAACCAGAGGATTGGACGGAAAACAGGGTTATTAGAGTGGCTTCGGCCTTGGTGACTTTGAGTATTTAGTAAAGGAAAAGGTGGCAGGGTAATTACTATTTTCAAGGAGTGGATGACGGTTTAAGTGGAGATAAGGCATGGGAGTACGACAGTTTGGAGATGGAGCTGCGGACTGTTTTGGAGGTGCGAGAGCGATTTACAGAGAGGACAAAGGAGAGTGGAGTGGTGAGAGAGAGAAGGCCGCAAGTTGGCAAGAAATGAGAGAGGGAATGGCTTACGCTGGAGTGTGTGCTCGGACTGGTTTGCAAAGTGGGTTGTTGGAGAAGCTTCAGCGCGGACAGGGGCGAAGAGCGAGAAGGCCGTGGTTTGTTGAGTAGGAAAGGAGGTTGGACGGAGAACTGAAGTGGGGTGGTGGTGCTTGGCGCGGATTCAAGAGGAGGAGGGTGCGGCAATTATCAGAGAAGCGGCCGAACTTGGTTTGCAAAGGGACAACAGCATTTTAAGTTGAAAGAAGAGGAAAGAGGCAGGACGGGTAGAGAAGAAATGCGCGAGGAAGAAAAATACGGTGCAGCTGAATTTTGGTGTGTGTGCATCTCTATTTAAATGTGAATTAAGGGTATATTTGTCAATGTAAATTGGGACACTTGGCTCTATCTACAACTAATGTACATGCATTATTCCACCTAAGGGACACATGTTGTCATTAAAAATCAAATTAAATGCATGTTTGCCAAAATGGCACATTGATTTATTTAAATAAAATTTAGATTTAGTAACACCCTTGCAACATTCATATATGAAACCATTTTAACACTTATATGTATGTAATCATATTATGAAACGTTACAACACTTCATATAACACCTATAAAATTATATTTACATAATTTAAAATATATTCTTATAAAATGAACCAAATTATATGTTGAACTAATATTAAAAATAGAACTTTTACAAAATAGTTAAAATAGATTTTTATAAAAGATATATCTTGTAAATAAAACTATAAAATAAGGATTTAAACTTATACGAATTCTCATGTTATAGATAACATATAAAATGAATCTTACTTTATAAATATACTAATATACATGTTATCGAATCTAAATTACTTAACAGATATAAACATTAACTGAAATCTTAAATAAAAATAACTATCTTCTTAAATATTTTACTATACATTATATATTGAAAATAACTTTTAAAATAACTTTGCATTACAGAATCTATTTCAAGTATATGAAATTCATAAAACACTATATATCAAAATAATATGACTTATAAAATATAAAAATCATTATATCTTTAAATATAGAATTTAAATACTCAAAAGATGTTTGTAAAAATACTACGTACTAAAGAAATACCCTTATAAAATAAAAATCAAGATTAGATAACAAAACTTATAAAAAATCTTTTAAAATATTCTCAAAATAAAATAACATTATTTATTCTAGCTAGTAAAGGCTTTTATCAATATTTAAACCTTACTAACTTCAAAAATACATATAGAAAATTCAAATTAACTTTAGTAACATACTGGGTTGTTACACCATATGTTAGTGGCACCTTAGAGTATTGAGCGGCATGCTGTGCTAACTCTTTGGTTGCAGGTCCAGGTTCAGGTATGGTTTAGTATACTTGTTATTGTTCTTTTTTGATGTTTATCGCTCATACCAGACTTTTGTCTGACCCAAAGTTTTGTGTCTCTTCTTATTACTCTGGGTGCTCTTAAAC
Source organism: Allium sativum (assembly GCA_030737875.1). Classification (NCBI taxonomy): domain Eukaryota; kingdom Viridiplantae; phylum Streptophyta; class Magnoliopsida; order Asparagales; family Amaryllidaceae; genus Allium; species Allium sativum. Next base: position 161,796,724 of record CM060912.1, read on the forward strand.
GTGCAGACTAGAGATAGGTTAGGTTGTGTGTACGGGTAGCTGTACCGGAGACGAGCAGGAGGCTCCCACATATGATATATATAGATATTCTCCCTGTGTCACTGTTGGTCACAACTTTGGGCATTAGTAGTGTACCTTTCCTTTCTTTGGCTTTAGAGACAGCTTTAAAGATGTAATAATGATAATGTGGAACATAAGCTGTATTGGGGTTTTCCACTGCTATGATGTTTAGTTTCATCTTATGCACTATCACACCTGTTTTATGTCAAGTATGTTATTACTGTATTTTATTCCTTGCGCTGTGAGACATTCAACAAGTTCTTTGTTCGTTCACCAGTAAGTCCTTTTCTTTTCCCTTTCTTTGGCGACCGTCCCGTGCTGGTTGGACATTGACACAACACACTTTCATGGGAAATGTCGGCTGGTGCGGGGCGGGCTGTCACACTTGGTATCAGGGCTCTAGGTTGCGTAGTTAAACCTAGGGGAAGACACCAGGGAGAGATAATACGTATATGAGAGCGCATAATTGTGATTATTTTGGTTTTCAAAAGCTATATATACACTATTAGTATAGCTAAGGATGAAGTCGCATGGCACTGACACCACAAAGAGGATGGTTAATTCTTTCTCTTTACAGATTGAACGATGAGCCGATATATAAGGGGTGTTGGTAGAGGAGCCAACAATGGGAATGCTCCAGACATAAGGGCTATGTTTACTGATTTCATGAGAGAGATGCTTAGAGACGTTCAGAGGCCAGTCCCTAATACTGCTAATGGTGGTTGTGCAGCAGTGCAGGCGCCTAGGGCCGATTTCGCCAAGCTTTGCAAGGATTACACTAGTCTTGGTGGAAAGCCGTTCCACGGAACGGAATCTGCCATAGAATTTCAGGATTGGTTGGATAGCTGTGAGCGAATCTTCAAATATTTGGGTATCGAGGATGCGATGAAGAGAAAGCTAGCGTCCCGTCAGCTGCAAGGACGGGCGATGAATTGGTGGAATGCTATTAAGGTAGCTACTCCCGAGGACCAAGTTACATGGGATCAGTTTAAGGCCTGATTCGTTGAAAAATTTATCCCAGCTGCCCAGAAGTCAGAGTTGTTTAGAAAATTCCTGGAGCTCAAGCAGAATGGTAGGGCAGTTTGGGAGTACATTGCAGAATTTGATACTTTATCGAAGTATGGATTATCCCTCATTGACACTCCCGAGAAGAAGAATGAGAAGTTTATAATAGGTTTGGATCAGTACTTAGGGGAAAGGCTTATAAACCACATCGATGAGACGTTTGAATCGATCGAGGGGAAAGCATTGAGGTCAGAGAGTCTTTACCCTAAGTTGAAGACTAATGTTGCATCTGCAGAGGAGCCAAAGCCGCAAGCAAGCGGTGGAGGCAAGAATGGTTCTCAGAATAAGAGAAAGCAGAATCAGACCAAGGATGGCCAGAAGAAAAAGAATAATAAAGATGTTGAGTGCTTCAGCTGTGGTAAGAAGGGCCACTATGCCAAAGAATGTCGGGCCAAGCCAGTGGATAGGAAGTGCTTCAACTGTGGCCAAGTGGGACATCACAAGGACAAGTGTCCGCAACCCCCTAAGGAAAAGAAGATTGTGAAAGCATATGCTATCAATGTTGTCCTTCTTCGTCGAATGCCCCAACTGCGGCGGAGAAAGGAAAGAATGTTGTTATCCAAGGTATGCTTTCTGTTTATGATGTTCCTGTTTGAGTATTGTTTGTCACCGGAGCTTCCAGTTCCTTCATATCTAGTGACCTGGTAGATAGGTCGGGATTGGAGAACAAGATTGTCGATAGACCTTTAGTAGTGACGAACCCGATTAGTGGTTTGACTAGCCTTAGCATGATTTGTCGTAATGTGGTCTTATTGAGTCATGGATGCATGTTTGTTTATGATTGCCTTGTTTTGGGCTTTACTGGGTTGGCATTATTTTGGGAGTCGATTGGCTCTAAAGATACGAAGTGGTGGTAGACTGTGAGGGCTTTTTGGTGACAGTTAGAGCGGATGATGGGCAGAGGGTAGTGTTTGGTGGTCTACCTAATGATAGGGTAATGGCTAGTTTTCTAAATTACCTCGACATCTCGCATGATGAGTTCTCAGATATGCCCGTGGTTGGCCAGTATCCGGACGTCTTCGAGGAAGTGACTGAACTTCCACCACACCGAGAGATTGAGTTCCGTACTGATTTGGTGAAAGATGCCAGACCTATAGTAATGCCACTTCGTCGTATGGCGCCAAGGGAGCAGCGAGAGCTCGGGGTGCAAGTAAGAGATCTTTTGAAGATGGGGTTTATCAGAAGAAGTGTTTCTGAGTGGGGATCACCAGTTCTGTTTGCTACAAAGGCAGATGGTTCCCTTCGATTTTGTGTGGACTACCGCGAATTGAATAAGGTGACAAGGATGAATAATTATCCTCTACCACGGATAGATGATTTGTTTGATTAGTTAAGTGGCGCGAGAGTATTCTCCCAGTTGGATCTCGCGCCAGGTTTTCATCAGCTTAGAGTGGAAGCTGAGTGTACAGCTAAAACAGCATTTCGGACGCCGTTTGGATTCTATGAGTGGTTGGTCATGCCATTTGGTTTGACCAATGCACCAGCATATTTTATGGATCTTATGAATATGGTATTTAGAGATCAGTTGAATAAGTTTGTTCTTGTGTTCGTGGACGATATCCTTGTTTATTCGAGGATAGAGGAAGAACAAAAGGAACACTTGAGGATAGTGATGGAGGCGTTAAGAAAACACCAGTTGAAAGCAAAGTTTTCTAAGTGTCACTACTGGAGGAGGGAAGTGAGATTCTTAGGCCATGTCGTTTCAGAGAATGGTGTTGCCGTGGATCCTGCGAAGGTGGCTACGGTACAAGATTGGTCTACGCCCAAGAATGCAACGGACATAAGAAGTTTCTTGGGATTAGCTGGATATTATCGCAAGTTTATCCAAGACTTCTCCAAGATAGCAACACCGTTGACTCAGTTGACTAAGAAAAATCAAGCTTTCTTCTAGGATGAAAAGTGCGAGAATGCATTCAAGAGTCTGAAGGAAAAGTTGACACGTGCACCAGTGTTAGTCATTCCTAAAGGGAATGAAGAGATGACAGTATATACAGATGTACCGGACTAGGTGTTGTACTAATGCAAGGAGGTAGGGTTGTAGCTTATGCAAGTCGGCAATTGAAACCGCACGAGAAAAGATACCCTACCCATGACTTGGAATTAGCAATGATCGTATTCGCGTTGAAGATGTGGAGACATTATCTTTTGGGAGAAAGATTTGAGTTGTTTACTGATCATAAATCGTTAAAGAATCTCTTCTCTCAGAAGGATCTAAATCTTGGACAGCAAAGATGGTTAGAATTCTTAGTTTCCTACGATTTCAACATCGCATATACACCAGGAAAGGGGAATGCGGTGGCTGATGCATTAAGTAGAAGACATGCAAGTTTAGGGGCTATGTTTCTAGAATGAAGCAACTGGAGTACATCGCAGGGTATGATTTCAGACCAAAGTGCGAATTGGATCCAGAAATGTTAGCAAGTTTGACGATCAGACCCACTTTGATTAAGCGGATTGGTTCCAGTCAGAGGGACGATCCTAACCTATTGGAAATCATTTCAAAGTTAGAGATGGGAATCGATGAAGAGATGAGCAAGTATGGGCTTGATCGAAATGGATGGCTTAGAAAGAATGGAAGACTAGTTGTACCCAATGTCAATGGATTGAGAGATGAAGTGCTTAAAGAATGTCATCACTCAAAACTGACTATACACCCCGGTGGTAACAAGATGTATCGAGACATGAAGCTTACCTACTACTGGGAAGGGATGAAAAGAGACATTGGGAAGTTTATATCCAAATGCCTTAATTGCCAGCTAGTTAAAGCTGCGCAAAAGAAGCCTAATGGTTTGTTGCAATCATTAGAGAATCCAGAATGGAAATGGGAACAAGTCTCAATGGATTTCATTGATAGTTACCAAGGACTAGATCGGGCCATGATAGCATTTGGGTGATTGTGGATCGATTGACCAAAAGTGCAAGATTTATACCCATCAAGTTGAATAGAACGGCAGCTAAGTTAGCTGAACTATAAGTAAAGTGGGTAGTGAGATTTCATGGAATAACCAAAGGCATTGTGAGTGACCGAGATCTATTGTTCACTAGTGGATTTTGGAAGAGCTTACAAGAGGCGTTAGGGTTAGAATTATGTCTCAGTACCGCGTATCATCCTCAAACCGACGGACAGACAAAGAGGGTGAATCGAGTATTAGAAGATCTCTTGAGAGCTTGCATATTAGACTTTGGTGGATCATGGGATGACCATTTGCATCTAGTAGAGTTTGCATATAATAATAGTTATCAATCAAGTATTGGCATGGCTTTATTTGAAGCTTTGTATGGAAGACCGTGCAACTCACCGTCATGTTGGTTTGAAACTGGTGAGAAGTTTGTGCTTGGACCAGATGTGATAAGAGAAACTTCAGCTAAGATTAAGGTTATCCCATAGCGAATGAAGGCTGCCCAAGATAGACAGAAGAGTTATGCCAATAAGAAGAGAAGAGAATTAATGTTCTCCATTGGCGACTTGGTGTTTGTCAAGATTTACCTGTTGAAGAGCGTGATAGGATTTGGCAGGAGAGGAAAGTTAACACCAAGATTTGTTGGTCCATTCCCATTCTTGAGCAAATTGGGAATTTAGCATATAAAGTTGAATTACCAGAGAAGATGGAAGGAGTTCACAATGTATATCATGTTTCCCAGTTAAGGAAATTCATGCACGACCCCGATGTGGCTATTTCACCTGATCAGTTGGATGATATCGAGGTTGAACCCAAGGCGGTTTGGAACTGCAAGCCTATGCGTATTGTTGGGAATGATACGAAGCAACTTCGAAGGAAGGCGGTGAAATTAGTCAAAGTTCAATGGAATGAGAATGAAAATGACTGTACTTGGGAGACAGAGGAGAGCGTTAGGAAGACGTATCCAAAACTCTTCGCCTGGTAAGATTTCAGTCTCGATTTAGTCTTTCTGCATGCTAGGATAGGCTTGTTTTGTTTGTTTTGCATGTTTGATTGTTGTATGTGGCTGGTAGACATGCGGGATCCTTTGAATGTTTTGGGTTAAGGAATTTCAGGGATGAAATTTCTTAAGGGGGGAGAATGTAATGACCTGAATTCTACGCATCGAATGATCGTAGAATATTTATTTCTTTCACATGCGAAGTCGTATGGTCATGTAACTTTGGGAGACAAGTATTGGGGTCATTTCTCATGTTCATGATTTTTACCGATTTTTAAATTACCGTTTTCCCCTAGCTGATCTTGTTTCGGCCATAACTTTTGATTGTAATAGAGTTTTGACTCGAAGCCACTTCCATTAAATCCGGATGATGGTTTACCTTTCTGTAGAGTGGTCACATTAGCCAAACGGACTCACCGTTTGGGAGATATGGCTGAAACAAGTTTCAGGTGGTGAAAAACAGCTTAATTGGACTTAACCGGGTGATTAACAGCTAGGCCCAAAGGGGAATTTCGGGATTTGGAGTATAAGAGGGCTGCTAGGTTTAGAAAACGAATTTAACTTCATTTTCCAGCCGCCTAAGACATTCCTCTCAATCTAGCAATGGCCTCCACTTGCTAAAACACCCCAAATCACCTTCTAATTGTTAATTAGGCCAAATCTACATCAAATCAAAGAGGACTAACAAAGAATCGAGGTAGAACTGCTATATAGCCTTGGGAACGACGCCAAATAGAAAATCATTTCAGATTTGATATTTTATTTGTGGCAAAGGTGAGTGATTTGCATAGTTCCACACTAATTATGGTTAATTAAGGGTAATTAGTGATAATTAGCGAATTTATACATGTTAAAAATCTGGAAAAATATTTATAAATTTCGAAATATTATTTTAGACCTCTCTTAGAAGTTTGGGTTAATTTGGTTAAGTTTTGCTAATCCTAATGTTAGTATTGCTTAAACATGCTTAAGGGGAAAATGTGGGGTTTTGGCTATGTTTGATCCATTTTAACTTATAAAGTTGTCATTTTGGCGTTTATGGTTCATGTTATATGTTGCTATGATTATTTGGCATGAATTGTGATTGTTTGTTATAGTTAGAATGGTCGAAAACGCCGTCGAGTGGCGTGTAAACAGTCGTTGGAAGTTGCAGGGAAAGTGCAGGCTGTGACCCGAACCGGATCGGATCGGATGGGGAGGCCCGAACCGACCCGTTCGTGTAGCCCATCCACGAGTCGTCCCTTGCACCCGAACCAAACCAGTACGCCACAAGTTGACTTGAAGCTTGGAGGAGACCACGACCGTACTGATCCAACGTTAGGGAAGAAGACTAAAGCGAAGCCACCACGAGACATGTACTCCGATCCGACCCGGGGTGCCATCCGAACCGATAGATCGGGAAGTGCTTATCCGAACTGACCCAGTGAAATGCTCCGATCTGAACTGATGAAGGAGAACTCGAGCTGCTTGCACCACAAGCGGGGAGCGCGAACCGAACCGCCACGGGGTTCATGAGCCGAACCGACGCTTGGGAAGGAGACCGAACCGGACCAAAGGCAAGGAGGAAGGCCGATCCGGAGAGGACCAAAACCCGAGATGTAAAGGTAGTCCAAATGGGAAGTTTGTTCCCAGGATCCAGTTGGGAACCAATGGGTCAACTTCTTGAGTTGGGCTTTGCTGCGGGACGCGTGCTGAGGGGTTATCGACGTCTATAGCTTTGATTCACCACCAAGACGGATGTTAGGCTCCGTATCAATGCAGTGGGTTAGTTATTACTCCATGGGGAAGAGTGATCGTAGCAAGGCTATGAGCCAGTGCAGTGGAGTTGTTATGACTTCAAGGGGCAGAGTGGACATAGCAAAGACTGGTGGCTATGGATCAGTGCAGTGGTGTCATCGTGACTCCATAGGGCAAAGTGATCATAGCAAGGAATAGGGTGATCAAAGTGGTGGATATCGTATGCTTTACGCACTGAGTGAGAGGTGAGAGAATGGTTGCTATATTTGATTGGTTGCTTTCACTATGTCATGCACACCCCCACCATCGTATTCTTTACACCATATGTAAGTGGCACCTTAGAGTATTGAGCGGTATGTTGTGCTAAGTCTTTGGTTGCAGGTTCAGGTATGGTTTAGTATACCTGTTATTGTTCTGTTTTGATGCTTATCACTCATACCAGACTTTTGTCTGATCCAGAGTTTTATGTATTTTCTTATTACTCTGGCTACTCTTAAACGGGAAGAATAGAGACAGGTTAGGTGGTATGCACGGGTACTGTACCGGAGACTAGCAAGAGGCTCCCAAGTATGATATATATAGATATTCTCCCTATGTCACTGCTGGTCACTACTTTGGGCATTAGTAGTGTACCTTTCCTTTCTTTTGCTTTAGAGACAGTTTTAAAGTTGTAATAATGATAATGTGGAACATAAGCTGTATTGGGATTTTCCGCTGCTATGATGTTTAGTTTCAGCTTATGCACTGTCTCACCTGTTTTATGTGAAGTATGTTATTATTGTATTTTATTCCTTGCACAGTGAGACATTCTACAGGTTCTTTGTTAGTTTACCAGCAAGTCTTTTTTTCCTTTCTTTGGCGACCGTCCCATGATGGTTTGACATCGACACAGTGCACTTTCATGGGAAATGTCGGCTGGTGCGGGGCGGGCCATCACAGTGATCATGAAGAACTTCATAGTCTTTTGCCTATGAATAAACTTATCTCCATTAAAATGATCTAATCGAGTTAAATGTTGATTCTTGGTCGATAAGGCGCTCGAACCTTCCACGGTTGAAGTTATTATCTAAAAAATTTGCTAGGAGTTTTGTGGGCAGAGTTGATTCTAATGAAGATAACACCAAATCTCCAACATCAACGATCCTTGGAATAGATTCTTTCCTACAATATTTTAATCTAGTTGGTACAGATGAGTTACTGTACTATTAACTTCAGGATTCAACAAAGCCTTAGAACAACACAACAGATTTAAATTTTGTATTATTTTGATCTAGCTAGGAACGCCTTTTTTCTTATGGAGCAAAGAGGCAGAACAAAAGTGGAGACAAGGATGAGAAATCTGCAGCGCATGTGTATTCGCAACATGATGTAGGAGTTAACCGAGATAAAACTATTCTAAAAAAATTTAATGGCGTCGCGGATTTTATGAAGTAGAAAAAGAAGATTCTGAATTCTGAAATGACAATGATTTTTGGGTGTTTCTATTTATAGCGGAGGAGAGAAGCATTCTTTCGACAAGCATCTCAACTCTTTCAATCGTTCAGAACCGTTACAAATAGCCACATCCATTTGTCACCAAAGGCCATTCCTCTTAAACTCTCAATGGTTCAAAATATCAAAATCTATCCTGCCTTATTTGAATTCAAACCTTGGTCCATACCGGATTGAAAACAGGCCCATTTACTATATTTAATTTCTATCCAAAAATATGTTATTAAGCCGAAGTCCAAAACCCATACCCGAACTGGTTTGGTCAGGTCAAACGAATGGTGGCGCGCGTGTGTGTTGGTCATGCATGACTTCCCTCCTTATAAGAAAACAAGTATCTGGGTGACCAAAGGCCCCTAACTCTTGTATAAAATACTATACTTAAATACAGTTTCCCTTTCCCTATGATATGGGACTTTTTACTTGCTTCTTCCTTCCTCCCACTTCCCTCTTCCTCCCTCTATGAAAAACAAAACAATGAGAGAGCAATATTGGAAATATCCAATAGCTTGGTAGTTGGTTTGGGAAAAAGGCAGTTGATTAGAAGTGAAGGAGCTGGTGGAGGAGTTAGGATGAAGGTTTATGTCGAACAGAAGTTGATTGGTAGTTGAAGACATGTAGACAATGGCAGTGGTTGAATTATAGAGGAGTAGAAGTTGATTATGGTGATATAATTATTTTTTGTGGAAAGTGGTTGAGTGTTGCTATAGTAGGGTGTGGTGGAAGAGGTAACGAGGTTGAATGATGGATATTATTAGTGAGGATTAAGGTTCGGGTTAATGGAGATATTGGAAGAGGTGAAGGATCAGTTTTTGTTGTAAATTAAATTGATCAGAATTAGGCTTTTGGTGAGCGTGGTTTCTTGTTTCTGGTGTTGTAATGGCAGAAGCAGTGAACTTGCAATGTTCAAGAAAATTGAAAATTTAAAGCATAGATAAAGTAAAGTGAGGTGGAAATTAGGGTTTGTTGCAATGGTATACGAAAGTAGTGAATGGTGAAGTGAAGTGCACGTCAGAACAATAGTGGTAGGCTTATGGTGAAAAGTTGAACTCTCATCTTGATGTTGGTTGATTGGTTGTTGAGGAGTTGCTGACAAAAAATTTCGATGGAGAGCTTTGTAGTTTGGTATATCGGTTTAAGGAGGGTGACTGGGACATATGAAAATAAAATATACTATAATCGTATGAAAATACATCATTTTTAGCACCAATGTTATGAAAGCAAATGAAAATGAAAACACTACAATTGATATATATATATATAAATGGAAACACTCGATTATAAAAATAAAGTAGAAATAGAAACAAGATAGTTGCTAAAGTAATTATAGAAAAGTGTGATGCTGAATTTGAGAACAAAGTAAAACATACCGAAAAAACATATGAAAACAGAAGTAAAGGGTAGAGGACTGAGATGCCTACAAGAAAAAATGCAAGTGCACAGTCAATGATTTTGTAACAGTCTCCTTTTTCTTATGTTTTGGTGTTTTTATTAATGAAAAGGAAAATGAAATTACAAGTGAATAAAGAGCATAAATGCAATCAAGAAACAAACATGAAATGTAATAGCAAATGTGCACGATTTTTGAGTCGACCTGATTTCCCGTTCTCACGGAAACAAGGTTATCTTTTGGAATATAACACAGAAACATATAATAGCAGAACAGAATTAAATAAATACACCAGAATGAACAACAAAATGTACTGGATAAAAGTAATCATCAGAGTTACACAGTATACAGGATCTTACTTAGTACAAATACAGTTCAGCTATACATAAACGTCTACAGCGGAAATAAACAAAATATGTACAATAGGAGCTGAACAGCATAAAAAGAAATAAATGATAGAATCCATCTTCAGCTCCAGCTATCCAGAAAGAACCAGCTAAACCTGAATACAAGGCTGCCCGTGTAGAAAAAAGGGGCACCCGAGTTTGAGAGTGAAACAAACTACGAGTCAGTCATGGGGCTGGTATGAGAAATCCACTCAACACATATATATAATTTGGCTAATCACAGGACCACGCCACTTTCGTGGAACGGGTTTACTCCATTGGATTGCCAGTGCTTTAAAACAAATCTTTCTTTTAAACATCGCTATGCTTTTTATAAAAATGAAGCCGTTATAAGACTCAGTTCCCATCACACAATGCAACGCAAACCGGAGGATAGAGTTTTACCTTATAATGGCCAAAATATGATTGATACGAATAAAACAAGGGCAATTGATATTATTGCTAGTGTTTATATGTTTCAAAAACAATTTCAATCATAACTATCAATCATAGACGGCATGGGTACCATATATCATGTCGCCATATATATATACAATCAAAACCGCACGATGTCGTATTTGGAAATTGGATTCCCGTCATGAACCAAGGCAAAAGATAGTCCTTACCGAATTCGAGACTGCCTAGCCCGAGTCTCAGGATCAGAACGCATCGATCCTTGGATCGTCAGGGCCGGTCCACACGGAGTGGATTAAAAATGCCTGAGCACTACGTTTCGCCGCCCTTTGGGGCGTAAGCGAGCCAACAAGTGACTCCATCGGACCCGGATCGTCCGATCTAACCGAGGCGCCTTGCAACAGCAACAACCACATAAGTCAAACTCGTCAGGGCGTGTAAAACCACTGACGCCACTTTTAGCTAGGAGGAAACGTAGGCCCTCCCTGAGGTCCGTTCTCCCGTTTTAGGTCCATACCGGGGTGTGAGGCTCGCGAATTCACGTTATACACAAAGCTACGCCACACAGGCGGTGCTTTGATCATCACCACAAGACTTTGCTTTTCAACAGAAGCCCTGATCACTGCATCTTAGCATGCCACACAGACAATTCATACCGTGCAACTGATGGCTATCAATCACACAGAACAAATTCCAATGTCGGACACACAGTCCATTTACAAGTCCGTTCTGGGTCTGAACGAAACCGGAGGCACTAAATACCTCGCAAACCCTTTGATCAACACGTACGTCTGAACGATCACCACTCATTATCCATATTTCGGGATGCCTCCCAATCAGGACCTCGGTTACCATCCAAACGAGGTGAAGATCTCCGGTCTTCGACCATCGTCTTCATCTTCGAATTTCAATCGTCGGTCGATTATTCGAAATGAGAATTAACTCGGCCTTTTCAAATAATTCACGTATATTTAGAATTTCAAATCGATTTATTTCAATGGTTAAATTATTCGACAACACTGGTTTTGTCCTTTAATGTAATTTTCACACCAAACACATTCAACCATCAAATATCACATAAATCAAGCAAATTCAGTTTATTTCCATTCCATATCGCTTATGATATTTTATAACTATTTATCGCTATTTTTATTTATTTTAAAAAAGCCATTTTATTCAAAACGACGCTTCGGGCCATAAGGCGGCCGTGGCGCTGTTTTTCTTCAGATTTGATTTACACATATCTGAAAATCTAACCGTTGGATCCCCACAAAATTTACATCATTAGAAAGGTCTTTTCAAAACGAATCCAACGGTTCCAGTTTCGGGAAAATCCGACGGTCGGATCTCCCGGTACAATCGTTTGAAATTTCGATTTCAAAATACGAACTGCAGCGTCGTTATTCGATTAAATATAATTCTATTTATATTTATATATAAATAAAATCGATTCTGGCGCTGTTTTTCTTCAGATTTGAATTAAACATTCCAGACAATCCAACCGTTGGATTTTTACAAGGTTGGTGCCGTTGGAAAGATTATTCCAAGGCGAACCCGACGGTTGAGGTTTCGGGAAAATCCAATGGTCGGATTTCCCGTACTAGTCGTTTGAAATCACGGTTTCGAAATACGAACTGCACGGCTTCGTTTCGTTTTAATTTTATTTATATTTATATAGTTATATAAATATAGTTCATTCAATGATTTCTATATCGTTTTCACTTCAAAAAATTTTCTAACACCTTAAATTTTGGAAAAAATTCGCCATAACCTCCCCTGCACCGGGAGCGTCGGGAAATCGCAAATAGCGTCCCGGTCCTTCTAATCTCAAAAAGAAAAAGAAAAAGCCAAGCGGCTAGCCAACAGGCTCAAAATCATCACCCAAACAAATCAGTAAATGTGTACCTATTTGTCGGGCACAAAATTTTATTCCTCTTCTCTAGCCCCTTTGCTATAACCTGTTCAATGAATATTGCATGTACATATATATACAGTTCATATCATTTTTCATTTTCTATTCAACTTCATATTTGATTTCTATTTGGTTTAAAAACTCCATTCATTCTAATGTTACATAAATAGGTGCAAATCATTTCATTAGCTAATTAATGAATATTTCAACTCATATATGTTTATTTTGAACAAGTGGCTATTTTTAACATTTCACATTTCAACGATTTATGCATACAATAAAAATGTGATTTTTATTGTAAAACGATTCATTTCAAAACACTATTTTTCTATATAGTTCATATAGTCGATAAAAGGTGATTTTTATTATCAAACAGTTTATTTCAAAATATGAATACCATTCAACACATGAATTTCTAAACAACGAATGAATATCAATTCAACACATGAATGTTTTCAATAGTTTTTATATATAGATAAAAATGTGATTTTTACTATCGAACAATTTATTTCAAAATATGAATACCATTCAACACATGAATTTCTAAACAACGAATGAATATCAATTCAACACATGAATGTTTTCAATAGTTTTTATATATAGATAAAGATGTGATTTTTATTATCGAACAATTTATTTCAAAATATGAATACCATTCAACACATGAATTTCTAAACAACGAATGAATATCAATTCAACACATGAATGTTTTCAATAGTTTTTATATATAGATAAAGATGTGATTTTTACTATCGAACAATTTATTTCAAAATATGAATACCATTCAACACATGAATTTCTAAACAACGAATGAATATCAATTCAACACATGAATGTTTTCAATAGTTTTTATATATAGATAAAGATGTGATTTTTATTATCGAACAATTTATTTCAAAATATGAATACCATTCAACACATGAATTTCTAAACAACGAATGAATATCAATTCAACACATGAATGTTTTCTATACAATGAATAAATATAGTTTAAGCATATGAAAATAATTCAAACACACAAATATTATTCAAAATTTCGGCAGCATAACGGCAGGGTAGTTACACCGGCACCGTCCCTAGTACGGCTCCTCGCTCTACCTTAAAACCTCGCGGTTTTTGACAATGGGGATCATGCATCTAATTCGCACGCAGGCGGCATGTATATATTTATTTCATTTCCACAAACTAATCCTATGTGGTTTCAACCAAATATTTCTCAACCACAAATGGGTATTTTTCAACCACAATCAACCAATATCAATCACAAACAATCCCAAACAATCATTCAATTTTCACCACAATTTCAACCAATAAATATCGTCCATGGTTTGTGGACGAGGGGGCGTATATATATATATAGATATATATTTATTTATATATAGCAATTCACTTTTACTTTCAACACATATATATATAAATTTTTAAATCAGAAATCTCACCAATAGCTATCCAACTGCACGACTCTTCCTAATAGAAATCTTCGCCTTTTGTTGCTTTCGCCCGTATGCTCTACACATGTAAAAATAGAATTTTTACTATGCTATTCAATATATAAAAATCGAATTTTTACTTCGACTTTCAACATATAAAAATATGATTTTTACTTTTGCTTTCAACATATAAAAATATGATTTTTACCTTTGCTTTCAACATATAAAAATATGATTTTTACCTTTGCTTTCAACATATAAAAATATGATTTTTACCTTTGCTTTCAACATATAAAAATATGCCTTTTCCTATTTAAAGTTCAGATCTTGTTCCATTAAAGTTTAAACCTTTCCTATTTAATATTTAAACCATTTTTAAAAACAAAATCAGTTTTATTCCTTTATTTATAAATCAGTTTTATTTCTTTATTTATAAATCAGTTTTATTTCTTTATTTATAAATCAGTTTTATTTCTTTATTTATAAATCAGTTTTATTTCTTTATTTATAAATCAGTTTTATTTCTTTATTTATAAATCAGTTTTTATAATTTAAAACAAAAATCAGTTTCTATTCTTTATAAACATTCAGTTTTATACTTTTAAAAATCAATTCATTTTTTTTTAATCCTTTTAAAAAACTGTGTTTAAACCTTTTTCAAAATCACTGTTTTTAAACCTTTTAAAAAAAATCAAAATCAGTTTTTATTTTAAACATTTTCAGTTTTAAATTCGGTTTTATAAAAACAGTTTTAAAATTATTTTATAAATCTCAGTTTTAAACTTTATAAAAATTTCAGTTTTAAACAAAAAAAAAACCTCAGTTTTAAACTTTAAAAATCTCAGTTTTAAACTAAAAAAAATTTAAACAAATCAGTTTATATATAAAATAAAAATAAAATAAATAAAAATAAAATAAAATTAAAACTTACAGAGGAGCGGGGGGGGTCGATGTCAGGGTCGGCGGTGGTCTTCTCGAGTGTGGCGCTCGGGGTTTGGTGGCGTCGCGATGGGATTCGACGGGGGGCGTCGCGAGGGGCTCGAACGGGATGGCGGCTTCTGCTTCGAGGCGGCGGCTCGGAGTTCTTCGTCGGTGATGTCTCGAGGGGGCGACAGGCTACGGCGCTCGATCAATTTAGATTTTAGGGTTTTTTTTTTTTTTCTTTTCCTTTCGTCTGAATCGAAATGAAAGGGGGGGGCCAAGCGGGAGATAAGGAGGGAAGGGAATTAAATTATTATATATTTTTTTTATTATTATTTATTATTTAATTATTCAAAAAGTTGACTTTTACATACGACCTCGAAACGAGGCCCACCGCCTGTCGTCCATAGCGTTTAACCCCCATTCCGAACACAATGGGATATGTATCGCAAGCTGATTCGATTGTTACAATCAGTTTCCTTTTGAATTTTCATTTAAATCACTATATTGAATTTTAAACGCACATTTCAAATTACCGGGGTCACATACTAACTAGAAAGATTCCAGAAAAATATTTTCTAGCTTCGTATTGACGATACGGTCCTAACAAAACTAGTTTCGTCGAATTCTGAGACCGTTTGAAAAATGGCCAATTTCCAGTCGATTAAAATCAACTAAAATCGGTCAAACGCGTTTCCCTTTGCCACTCTCACATATTGATTCGAAAAATTATGAAATTTGAAACCTAGCAATAACTTGACACTGCGGATCTAACAAAAGTGGTTTCGTCGAAATCCGAGGTCATTTGCAAAATGTCCATTTTTAAGGGCCTGAATTCCATAGCGACTATTCAGAACTTTCAACTGGACATATCTTTTGATTCCCGCTATCAAATTTCGATTGGTCGGATTCGTTAGAAAGATATTACCAATTAGATACTAATGTTTTTGGTCTCACTAAAATCCGGATTGTTTTGCACCCGGTATATTCAATTGAAGTTTGAAATCGAATTATCGAACTACCGCGCCATTTTCAATTTTATATATAATTATAATTAATTATATTCGTTTTCAAATGTCGATTCAAACTCAGTTTTCATTGCCATTATCTATAATATTTATTTCAAATATTTAAAATCCATTATTTTAGCCAATTTAAAAATTTTAAATTGGTTCAGATTTTCTGGGTCGTTACAATCTCCCCCACTTAAAACTTTTCGTCCCCGAAAAGGAATAAAGTCGAAAGTGGTTTGATAAATCTACAATCCCACAATACAACAACCAATTTGTTTTTAATATTCTGAGTATAGAATAAACAATGCACATCTATGGGAAGAAAATAGCAATAGAATAGAGAATTAAACGGTAATGCAAAGTAGGGTAAATGTACCTTGCACCAGAGTCAATCAGAGATATCTACTCGGCATCTAGGATAAGCTTTCTGAATGCTCTACTCAGTTTCCCAAGTACAATCTCGCGGATCTCCACTCCATTGCACTTTGACTAAGTGAACCTTCTTGTTTCTCAGCTCTTTGGTTTCTTTGCCGATAATCTTTAGCGGCTCGCGCCTCACAGCTAATTCTGGAGTAATTTCAATATCCTGCTGAGCTGCTTCTTCCACGATCAAGTCTGGATCATGAACGTGCTTTCGAAGTTGAGATATATGAAATACATCATGAACTCCAGGCAGCCAGTCTGGCAATTTAACTTTATATGCGAGAGTCCCAATCCGTTCCAGAATAGGAAACGGACCAATAAATTTGGGCGCTAACTTTCCAGTTTTACCGAACCGGATAACTCCTCTCATCGGCGATACTTTCAAATATACATAGTCGCCAATTTCAAAGGATATATCTCTTCTTCTTCTATCGGCATAGCTCTTTTGTCGGCTTTGAGCGGCGAGCAATCGCTTCTTAATAAAATCGACTTTGTCGGCCGCTTCTCGAATCATATCAGGACCCAACACAAGTCTATTTCCAGGCTCGACCCAACAAGCAGGAGATCGGCACGGTCTACCATACAATGCTTCGAATGGCGACATTGTCAGACTCGCCTGGTAGCTGTTGTTATAAGAGAACTCAGCCAAATGTAGATTGTCTTCCCATGATCCACCGAAATCTATAACACAAGCCCGCAATAGATCTTCTAGAATGCGATTCACCCTCTCAGTCTGACCGTCTGTCTGAGGATGATAAGCGGTGCTCAAGTTTAACTTCGTTCCCAGCTCGACTTGAAATGCCTCCCAGAATTTACTAGTGAATATTGTATCTCTATCACTGACTATACTGAGTGGCACTCCATGCAGTCTAACTATTTCCCTGAAGTAAATATGTGCCAGACTCTGAGCGGTTCTATTTGATCTGACAGGTATAAAATGGGCGGTCTTCGTGAAGCGATCTACGATCACCCAAATACTGTCATTTCCCTTTCTGGTTCTGGGCAAACCATCAATGAAATCCATAGAAATATGTTCCCACTTCCAGCCAGGAACTTCTAGCGGTTGTAATAATCCAGCTAGTTTCTGCTGGTCGCTCTTGACTAGCTGGCAAGTAGGGCACCGGCTAACATATAAGGAAATGTCCCTTTTCATCGACTTCCACCAGAAGGTGCGTTTGATGTCATTATACATTTTGCTTACTCCCGGATGGATACTGAGTTTCGACTTGTGGCATTCATCCAGTACTTCCTTTCGAAGTTCAGGAATGTTAGGAACGCATATTCGACCTTTGAGCCTTAGAATCCCCTCATTGTCTACTTGAAAACTCGAGGGCTCGCCTTGTTGAATTATCCCTCTGATCTTCTGAATGAAGCGATCATCCTCCTGAAGAGCAGATATCTTATCTAGTAATGAAGTCGTGATAATAAAACTGGCGATCATTACATTCTTTCTGCTTAATGCATCGGCCACGACATTGGCTTTTCCTGGAGTATATATAATTTCAAAGTCATATGCTGCAAGAAACTCCAGCCAACGTTGCTGTCTCAGATTTAGGTCCTTCTGAGTGAACAGATACTTTAATGACTGATGATCTGTAAATAGTTCGAATCTCTCACCGAGAAGATAGTGTCTCCAGATTTTCAAAGAGAATATGATAGCCAATAACTCAAGATCATGAGTTACATAGTTTTTCTCGTGCGGCTTCAGTTGACGGCTAGCATAAGCAATTACTTGGCCTCTTTGCATTAACACTGCTCCAAGGCCTTCTCTAGACGCATCAGTCCAGACTTTTAAATCCTGGTTGCCATCTATGATGGTTAACACTGGAGCTGTCGTTAATCTCAACTTCAGCTCTTCGAAAGCCTCCTCACTCTCTTGAGTCCATTTAAATTTAGAATGCTTCTTTGTAAGCTTCGTTAAGTGACCAGATATCTTCGAAAAGTCTTTAACGAACTTTCGGTAATAGCTAGCCAATCCGAGAAAACTGCGGACTTTAGTGGGGGTACTGGGCTGTTTCCAATTTTGAATAGCCGTGATTTTACTTGGATCCACAGCGATTCCTTCTTTCGATACAACATGGCCCAGAAATTTCACTTCATCTTGCCAGAATATACATTTGGAAAATTTGGCTTTCAATACATTCCTTCTGAGGATTTCTAGAACCTGTTCCAGATGCTTTTCATGTTCGGCCTTTGATTTAGAGAAGATTAGAATATCATCAATAAAAACCAAAACAAATTTGTTCAGTACTCCTCTGAATACTCTATTCATCAGATCGACGAAATAAGCTGGAGCGTTACATAAGCCGAACGGCATTACTAACCACTCGTAGAATAAGTCGGGGCCTCTGAACGCTGTCATTGGAACACACTCTTCGGCAATTCGAAGTTGATGGAATCCTGTAGCTAGGTCCATTCGTGAGAATACTTGTGCTCCATTTAATCGATCCAACAAATCATCTATTCGCGGCAATGGATATTTATTCTTTATTGTCTGTTTGTTCAGATCACGATAATCCACACATAGACGTAGAGTACCGTCAGATTTTGGGACAAATACCACTGCTGCACCCCAATCAGAGAAACTAGGCCTGATTAGACCTTTCCACACTAGCTGTCGTGTTTGATTGTCTAATTCCTCCTTCTCTTTCAAGGACATTCTTCGAATAGCGTGAACTACCGGCCTTGCATTGGGAATCAAAGTAATCTTGAAATCTATTTCTCTCTGCGGAGGTAAGCGAACGACTTCCTCAAACACATCCGCATAATTCTTGACGACAGGAATATCTTTGATGAGGTCAGGAATATTCTCAGTGATTTCAGGGACATTTTCTATTTGGGCTGGAGAAACATTCAAAGCTGCCCGGAAGTCTTTTCTATTAGCTTTCTAACCTTCACAGGGAATGGTTATATAATCGCCTGATTTAATCCTCGCCTTTACGACTCTGTCGGCGCATTTGACTTCAGCTTCATATTTGGTCAACCAGTCTAACCCCAAGATAAGATCGAACTCTTTAAAATTCATGACGACTGCGATGGTAGGAAACCGATAACGAGAGAAAGAAACCGGCACTCCACAAACCCAATTGAGATCAATAGAACCCCCAACCGGATTCTGGACAGTCATTGGTTCCTTGAGCTTTTTCAAATTCAAATCCAGTTTCTTAGCTGCATCTTTGGCAATGAAGCTTCTTGACGCGCCTGTGTCAAACAGTACTTTAACTGGGATGTCTTTGATAGTTAGCGTGCCTTCTAAAACATCTGGTCTTTCTTGGCTAGCTGAGGGCCCAGACGCTTCTGCTACTTCATTTATGTGTACTGTTTTGGACTTCTTAAATTGCCTGCAATCCTTTTCAAGATGGCCAATCCGATGACATTGACAACATTTTCTATTCTCTCGAAACTGGTTATCGGGTTTAGACCCCTTCTTTCGTTTCTTCGAGGTTTTACACTTCCTGGTCAGATGCCCCTGTTTATTGCAGTTAGAGCATGTGGCAGTCGTGGCAGGTTCTTTTTCAGATCTCGCCCTTTTTCGATTTACTTTGGGCTCCTTACCGACTTCAGATATTGTACTGGCTTCAGGAATATCAGTTTCCGACTCTGTTTTGTCACTAGAACAGACTTCTTCTTCCTCGCGCAACATTCCTTTCTTATAGAGATCTTCATACTGATAAGCCATGTAAATCATTTCAGAAAAAGGAAGCTTCACATGCCCCAATACCTTATTCTGGTATTTCCTTTGAAGTCCGTGAATAAATCTCATATTTTTCCCTTTCGGATTTTGAATTAGATGAGGGGCAAAGTGAGAAAGTTCATTGAATTTCTTGTGATATTCTGGGATGGTCATATCGCCTTGAATCAAATAAGAAAATTCATCACTTAATCTCTCGGTTGCTTCGGGAGGAGTAAATCTCTCTAGGAAAATCACTTTGAATCTGTCCCAGGTGATATCACCTTCTGGATTATTTTTAATGATTGTTTCCCACCAGATTAAAGCTTCTTCTTTGAGCGCCCAAGATGCTACTATCCGTTTCTGGTCATCTCTCAGCTGGATATGCTCAAAGATTCTTTCTACAGAACTCAACCAAGCTTGAGTTTGAATAATAGATTCATTGCCCGAGAATTGCGCTCCGTTCAGATTTCGATATTTCTTTAATAGAGCCTCTAGATCGGGTTCTGCATTCCTTCTGTTTCTGGCACTCATTTTTCTAGTACTTCTGCAATTAGCAGATCAAGTGTCAGGTCACAGAAAAGAAAATTTTCAAACATAGAAACATATACTTCAAATGTAAATGTGTCTATCGAGGTGTAATTTATTCTGCTTTACTCATACTAGGATATTGCTGATCCTATCTGTATAGAGTTACCCGTCCTAGAACACTACTGGTTCTATTTCTGACGAGTTCGTTCAAATGTTATATTCCAGAACTAAGCTTAACCAAAGCTCTGATACCACGTTGAGACGACCCGATTTCCCGTTCTCACGGAAACAAGGTTATCTTTTGGAATATAACACAGAAACATATAATAGCAGAACAGAATTAAATAAATACACCAGAATGAACAACAAAATATACTGGATAAAAGTAATCATCAGAGTTACACAGTATACAGGATCTTACTTAGTATAAATACAGTTCAGCTATACATAAACGTCTACAGCGGAAATAAACAAAATATGTACAATAGGAGCTGAACAGCATAAAAAGAAATAAATGATAGAATCCATCTTCAGCTCCAGCTATCCAGAAAGAACCAGCTAAACCTGAATACAAGGCTGCCCGTGTAGAAAAAAGGGGCACCCGAGTTTGAGAGTGAAACAAACTACGAGTCAGTCATGGGGCTGGTATGAGAAATCCACTCAACACATATATATAATTTGGCTAATCACAGGACCACGCCACTTTCGTGGAACGGGTTTACTCCATTGGATTGCCAGTGCTTTAAAACAAATCTTTCTTTTAAACATCGCTATGCTTTTTATAAAAATGAAGCCGTTATAAGACTCAGTTCCCATCACACAATGCAACGCAAACCGGAGGATAGAGTTTTACCTTATAATGGCCAAAATATGATTGATACGAATAAAACAAGGGCAATTGATATTATTGCTAGTGTTTATATGTTTCAAAAACAATTTCAATCATAACTATCAATCATAGACGGCATGGGTACCATATATCATGTCGCCATATATATATACAATCAAAACCGCACGATGTCGTATTTGGAAATTGGATTCCCGTCATGAACCAAGGAAAAAGATAGTCCTTACCGAATTCGAGACTGCCTAGCCTGAGTCTCAGGATCAGAACGCATCGATCCTTGGATCGTCAGGGCCGGTCCACACGGAGTGGATTAAAAATGCCTGAGCACTACGTTTCGCCGCCCTTTGGGGCGTAAGCGAGCCAACAAGTGACTCCATCGGACCCGGATCGTCCGATCTAACCGAGGCGCCTCGCAACAGCAACAACCACATAAGTCAAACTCGTCAGGGCGTGTAAAACCACTGACGCCACTTTTAGCTAGGAGGAAACGTAGGCCCTCCCTGAGGTCCGTTCTCCCGTTTTAGGTCCATACCGGGGTGTGAGGCTCGCGAATTCACGTTATACACAAAGCTACGCCACACAGGCGGTGCTTTGATCATCACCACAAGACTTTGCTTTTCAACAGAAGCCCTGATCACTGCATCTTAGCATGCCACACAGACAATTCATACCGTGCAACTGATGGCTATCAATCACACAGAACAAATTCCAATGTCGGACACACAGTCCATTTACAAGTCCGTTCTGGGTCTGAACGAAACCGGAGGCACTAAATACCTCGCAAACCCTTTGATCAACACGTACGTCTGAACGATCACCACTCATTATCCATATTTCGGGATGCCTCCCAATCAGGACCTCGGTTACCATCCAAACGAGGTGAAGATCTCCGGTCTTCGACCATCGTCTTCATCTTCGAATTTCAATCGTCGGTCGATTATTCGAAATGAGAATTAACTCGGCCTTTTCAAATAATTCACGTATATTTAGAATTTCAAATCGATTTATTTCAATGGTTAAATTATTCGACAACACTGGTTTTGTCCTTTAATGTAATTTTCACACCAAACACATTCAACCATCAAATATCACATAAATCAAGCAAATTCAGTTTATTTCCATTCCATATCGCTTATGATATTTTATAACTATTTATCGCTATTTTTATTTATTTTAAAATAGCCATTTTATTCAAAACGACGCTTCGGGCCATAAGGCGGCCGTGGCGCTGTTTTTCTTCAGATTTGATTTACACATATCTGAAAATCTAACCGTTGGATCCCCACAAAATTTACATCATTAGAAAGGTCTTTTCAAAACGAATCCAACGGTTCCAGTTTCGGGAAAATCCGACGGTCGGATCTCCCGGTACAATCGTTTGAAATTTCAATTTCAAAATACGAACTGCAGCGTCGTTATTCGATTAAATATAATTCTATTTATATTTATATATAAATAAAATCGATTCTGGCGCTGTTTTTCTTCAGATTTGAATTAAACATTCCAGACAATCCAACCGTTGGATTTTTACAAGGTTGGTGCCGTTGGAAAGATTATTCCAAGGCGAACCCGACGGTTGAGGTTTCGGGAAAATCCAATGGTCGGATTTCCCGTACTAGTCGTTTGAAATCACGGTTTCGAAATACGAACTGCACGGCTTCGTTTCGTTTTAATTTTATTTATATTTATATAGTTATATAAATATAGTTCATTCAATGATTTCTATATCGTTTTCACTTCAAAAATTTTTCTAACACCTTAAATTTTGGAAAAATTTCGCCATAACCTCCCCTGCACCGGGAGCGTCGGGAAATCGCAAATAGCGTCCCGGTCCTTCTAATCTCAAAAAGAAAAAGAAAAAGCCAAGCGGCTAGCCAACAGGCTCAAAATCATCACCCAAACAAATCAGTAAATGTGTACCTATTTGTCGGGCACAAAATTTTATTCCTCTTCTCTAGCCCCTTTGCTATAACCTGTTCAATGAATATTGCATGTACATATATATACAGTTCATATCATTTTTCATTTTCTATTCAACTTCATATTTGATTTCTATTTGGTTTAAAAACTCCATTCATTCTAATGTTACATAAATAGGTGCAAATCATTTCATTAGCTAATTAATGAATATTTCAACTCATATGTGTTTATTTTGAACAAGTGGCTATTTTTAACATTTCACATTTCAACGATTTATGCATACAATAAAAATGTGATTTTTATTGTAAAACGATTCATTTAAAAACACTATTTTTCTATATAGTTCATATAGTCGATAAAAGGTGATTTTTATTATCAAACAGTTTATTTCAAAATATGAATACCATTCAACACATGAATTTCTAAACAACGAATGAATATCAATTCAACACATGAATGTTTTCAATAGTTTTTATATATAGATAAAAATGTGATTTTTACTATCGAACAATTTATTTCAAAATATGAATACCATTCAACACATGAATTTCTAAACAACGAATGAATATCAATTCAACACATGAATGTTTTCAATAGTTTTTATATATAGATAAAGATGTGATTTTTATTATCGAACAATTTATTTCAAAATATGAATACCATTCAACACATGAATTTCTAAACAACGAATGAATATCAATTCAACACATGAATGTTTTCAATAGTTTTTATATATAGATAAAGATGTGATTTTTACTATCGAACAATTTATTTCAAAATATGAATACCATTCAACACATGAATTTCTAAACAACGAATGAATATCAATTCAACACATGAATGTTTTCAATAGTTTTTATATATAGATAAAGATGTGATTTTTATTATCGAACAATTTATTTCAAAATATGAATACCATTCAACACATGAATTTCTAAACAACGAATGAATATCAATTCAACACATGAATGTTTTCTATACAATGAATAAATATAGTTTAAGCATATGAAAATAATTCAAACACACAAATATTATTCAAAATTTCGGCAGCATAACGGCAGGGTAGTTACACCGGCACCGTCCCTAGTACGGCTCCTCGCTCTACCTTAAAACCTCGCGGTTTTTGACAATGGGGATCATGCATCTAATTCGCACGCAGGCGGCATGTATATATTTATTTCATTTCCACAAACTAATCCTATGTGGTTTCAACCAAATATTTCTCAACCACAAATGGGTATTTTTCAACCACAATCAACCAATATCAATCACAAACAATCCCAAACAATCATTCAATTTTCACCACAATTTCAACCAATAAATATCGTCCATGGTTTGTGGACGAGGGGGCGTATATATATATATATAGATATATATTTATTTATATATAGCAATTCACTTTTACTTTCAACACATATATATATAAATTTTTAAATCAGAAATCTCACCAATAGCTATCCAACTGCACGACTCTTCCTAATAGAAATCTTCGCCTTTTGTTGCTTTCGCCCGTATGCTCTACACATGTAAAAATAGAATTTTTACTATGCTATTCAATATATAAAAATCGAATTTTTACTTCGACTTTCAACATATAAAAATATGATTTTTACTTTTGCTTTCAACATATAAAAATATGATTTTTACCTTTGCTTTCAACATATAAAAATATGATTTTTACCTTTGCTTTCAACATATAAAAATATGATTTTTACCTTTGCTTTCAACATATAAAAATATGCCTTTTCCTATTTAAAGTTCAGATCTTGTTCCATTAAAGTTTAAACCTTTCCTATTTAATATTTAAACCATTTTTAAAAACAAAATCAGTTTTATTCCTTTATTTATAAATCAGTTTTATTTCTTTATTTATAAATCAGTTTTATTTCTTTATTTATAAATCAGTTTTATTTCTTTATTTATAAATCAGTTTTATTTCTTTATTTATAAATCAGTTTTATTTCTTTATTTATAAATCAGTTTTTATAATTTAAAACAAAAATCAGTTTCTATTCTTTATAAACATTCAGTTTTATACTTTTAAAAATCAATTCATTTTTTTTTTAATCCTTTTAAAAAACTGTGTTTAAACCTTTTTCAAAATCACTGTTTTTAAACCTTTTAAAAAAAATCAAAATCAGTTTTTATTTTAAACATTTTCAGTTTTAAATTCGGTTTTATAAAAACAGTTTTAAAATTATTTTATAAATCTCAGTTTTAAATTTATAAAAATTTCAGTTTTAAACAAAAAAAACCTCAGTTTTAAACTTTAAAAATCTCAGTTTTAAACTAAAAAAAATTTAAACAAATCAGTTTATATATAAAATAAAAATAAAATAAATAAAAATAAAATAAAATTAAAACTTACAGAGGAGCGGGGGGGGGGGGGGGGTCGATGTCAGGGTCGGCGGTGGTCTTCTCGAGTGTGGCGCTCGGGGTTTGGTGGCGTCGCGATGGGATTCGACGGGGGGCGTCGCGAGGGGCTCGAACGGGATGGCGGCTTCTGCTTCGAGGCGGCGGCTCGGAGTTCTTCGTCGGTGATGTCTCGAGGGGGCGACAGGCTACGGCGCTCGATCAATTTAGATTTTAGGGTTTTTTTTTTTTCTTTTCCTTTCGTCTGAATCGAAATGAAAGGGGGGGGGGCCAAGCGGGAGATAAGGAGGGAAGGGAATTAAATTATTATATTTTTTTTTATTATTTATTATTTAATTATTCAAAAAGTTGACTTTTACATACGACCTCGAAACGAGGCCCACCGCCTGTCGTCCATAGCGTTTAACCCCCATTCCGAACACAATGGGATATGTATCGCAAGCTGATTCGATTGTTACAATCAGTTTCCTTTTGAATTTTCATTTAAATCACTATATTGAATTTTAAACGCACATTTCAAATTACCGGGGTCACATACTAACTAGAAAGATTCCAGAAAAATATTTTCTAGCTTCGTATTGACGATACGGTCCTAACAAAACTAGTTTCGTCGAATTCTGAGACCGTTTGAAAAATGGCCAATTTCCAGTCGATTAAAATCAACTGAAATCGGTCAAACGCGTTTCCCTTTGCCACTCTCACATATTGATTCGAAAAATTATGAAATTTGAAACCTAGCAATAACTTGACACTGCGGATCTAACAAAAGTAGTTTCGTCGAAATCCGAGGTCATTTGCAAAATGTCCATTTTTAAGGGCCTGAATTCCATAGCGACTATTCAGAACTTTCAACTGGACATATCTTTTGATTCCCGCTATCAAATTTCGATTGGTCGGATTCCTTAGAAAGATATTACCAATTAGATACTAATGTTTTTGGTCTCACTAAAATCCGGATTGTTTTGCACCCGGTATATTCAATTGAAGTTTGAAATCGAATAATCGAACTACCGCGCCATTTTCAATTTTATATATAATTATAATTAATTATATTCGTTTTCAAATGTCGATTCAAACTCAGTTTTCATTGCCATTATCTATAATATTTATTTCAAATATTTAAAATCCATTATTTTAGCCAATTTAAAAATTTTAAATTGGTTCAGATTTTCTGGGTCGTTACAATTTTAATTAAGCGAAAGCTAACACAAAATAAAAGAATAAAATAATAGTTCGAAGAGTTAGATTAAATTAAATTGTTTCATCTCGCAACGATGCAGAAACATATTTGAAATGATATTTCAGTCGATTAGAAATCCATTGAATTATATCATAATAAAAACCGCAAGCACTCGACGTATAATTGTAGTACTATGAAAATACAAGATCATCCACCGAGAAGAATAAGAATTTTTATATTTATCATCAGAATTTCAAAAAATGTCTGACTTTTTTGTTAATGAAGAAAATGTAAGAAACTAAATAAAATTTGTTTAATAAAAATATGAGATTAGAAGGAAGAAATCCCTTCTAGTGATCATACAAATCAATATAAAATTAGTTTATGATCTCTCTTTTTAATTATCTATGAAATTTATGTATGTGTTTATTATAAGTATGGCTTAATTATGTTATTAACTAACGCAAATTAAAGCATCAAACCATAAAACACCTTCAAAACTATTTGCAAGCTCTTACGAAAATGACATGAAATCAAAGATAAAATCTACTGCAAGCATGATCTACTTATTATCAAACTAGTAACAAAAAGCATTAAATTTTGGTTTTGATTTCCACATTAAAATCATATTTAAATGAAAGTGCAACTTTTTTGTACATCAATTAACCATAACCTGTTTTCTACCAAATTTAAACATAAAAAACAAACATACATTAACATCGGAATTTGCATTGAGCAAAAAACAAGAGATCATAAATGAAATTACTATGTCAATTGTACATGATTAACGAGAATTGCGTTACCCTTAATTAAAGAGGTTTTGTTACTCATATTTAAATGCATATTAACATAAACTAATTTCAAAATAAAAACAAAGAAATGAAAACTAATTAAATAAAACAAGAGCTAACTAACTTGCATAAAAAACTAAGCTACTTCAAAGAAAATAATAAAAAGCATAAACGAAGCTAGCATATAAGAAAAGATAATAACAAAAGAAAGTTGCATTAAGAAAAAAAACAAGGCTTAGAAGCCATTAAAGATGAGCTTTTATTTCTAGTCTTTTTTTAATTACAACTTTTCATAGAAGAGTCGATCTCTACATGAACATAGCATTGTAGTATATATATATATATATATATATATATATATATATATATATATATATATATATATATATATATAAATCCTAACATATTTTTTGGTTACGAGAAATACCTATGATTTTATGTGGTCTTGAAGTTTTCATTAAGAATTAATTGATCCTCCACTAATTATGTGTTTTCTTTTTAATGCGGTCCATAAGTATATGGATTACTAGGTTTTTCCATGTAGCAAAAATTATTATCTTCTATTCATTATTTACCGTTATATACTTATACATGCATACATCCATGAAGCAACTTGCAATATACACTCAAATCCCAACAATTTTTTTAAAAATACAAGTAATTATTTTTTAAATTAATACGTATACGAAATAAATATTTTGCCCTTGTGTAGATGAGTGAATGATGACTAGAAAATATTTTTGTATTATGGTTTGAAAGATGTAAAAGTAACCTAATATGTGACTTATTTAAATAAAAGGAGATTAAGCATCAAAGAAAAAATATACATTTTTATGGCATATTACACTTCGATGATCCAGAAAAGTCATCCATTCATTCTTTGGTAACATGGCTCACTCTTTAAACTCCGCCCCCATCTCTCTGGATGGTAACTACAAGGCCATCCAAATCTGTATAAGCTTATCCACTTACTCTTTATGGATGGCACTTCACCTTGCTCTCTAGCAATATTTACATGAGTTCATCCACTCACTTGCAAGCAAGAAAACCCACGCCTTTCACATCGGCCTCATCTCTCCCGCAAAACAACTAAGATGACTTTATCAAACATCATCCTCTGATGGAATTTTTAAATGCAAATGTTCTAATTCAAGTAAATTGAAAGAAAACCTAACTTGTAGTCCTGGAAATCCGACTATAGCATGCCTATGGTTTTATGCAATCCTCGTACATGTGTAAGGGACCCGAGAAGTTTTTTATAATTATCAAAAGCAAGTAAAGGAGAGAGTAGGTGTAAGCGACCCATAAACGTGTAGATTCATGGTTGTTACTTCTAGATGGCGATTTCTCTATTCATGTAACTACAGTCGGGTTTCCGACATGCTATTGTAGTTGGTTATTCCAAACAAGTTCCTCAATTAGGTCACACAGATGTCTATAGTCTTTAGTGTTGTGCCCATCTACCTCATGGAAAAAGTAGTATTTTTGGATTTCTTCTTCAAATATGTAGGTTCCTAGTGGCTTCAGGTAGAGGATGTCTCCTAGTTTCTTGATAGATCCCTCTGAAGTCATAATTAACCTAGAATAAGAAGAAAATTCCAATCCTCTCCTTAGCTGTTTATGTTCCTTGATATAATGATTGTCAACCGTTCTTTTTCTTTTACCCTTTCCAAATTCAGCTCTTAGCAGTCATCTTACTTCCACAACATTAGTTTCATCATGAAGATCAGTCTCCTTAGCTTCTTCTCCTTTCAAGCATAAGTATTTTTTAGCCTTATGGTAGAATTCAGCAAGATACATTAGTGGATTTCTTTCCAAAGAGGTCTTAAAATTAGTCTTGATATTAACTTGGTAGGCCGTCGATATCAAGATTATTAACGTATTTACTCTATATATTACAATAGTTGTTGCATAAAACCTAATGAATCAATTCCTAAGGCTCTCTCTGGGCCATTTCTATAGACTGAATAGCATTGTCACATTCTTTAGTCATGAGACATGCACTCTAAATTTCCTTAAGAGTGCAAGTGTCGATAGATCTGTCTCCAACTATCTAAACCACACTACAAAAAATCAGTTAGGTAGATTAGGAAACACCATCTAGGTACATCTCCCGAAGCTTCCAGTAGCTTCACATGCTGAATATATCTCATCAAGTGAATCGTCGGAGCGGACTTCCTATTGTACATCTCCAACGTCGGAAGTTTGAAATTAAGAGGATTTCATACATTCGTAATATTACCAATAAACAAGTTTCTACTTACATCCTTTAATTCTTGATATGATAGTCCACCTTTCACTATTTACATATTCATTTCAGCCATCCGATTCTAGTTATTTGGTAAACTTACCTGATCCACAATAGCATCATGTTTCATTGTTCTATAGGGCACACCTACCATGTACCCTGCTACATCTACCTGTTATGTTTGTTTATCCATATTTCGATCTGGAAATTTGACTCTAGCCACTGTACGTCTATGGGAACTCCAACACATGCACTTCTACCAAATGCACCCTTGCATTCAGATCTATATCCATAGCTCTAGTACCTCATGTTCTTAGTATTTCACTAGTTACTCTAACATTGGCTACTCTAGCATTGTCAACAAAATAAAGCTCCTTATGCACTAGGTTGAATCAGGTTGTACCAAGTTGTTCAAATCTAAAGGGTATGGTCGTAGCTTGATCCCCTCCAACTCCTACAAACCCTTGTGCTATTTTCCAACTACCGATGTTAATTTCCCACAACTTAAGTAGTCCCTTATTGCTCGATTCTATGAAAAAATTCATGCAGCATCTCTTGTTTTTTCGACATCCGATGTCTCCTTTAGTTTTCTTTTTATGGCTTCTGTAGTGACATGGCTAGATCTACTAAAATATAAAGACACCTTTTGGTTGTCTTTATACCCTAAACATCTTCCTCTAATCCTGATCTGGTTTTATGTCTTACCGTCCTCTTCAACTTTAGGATCCAAGCCTTTTCATTTCTCTCTTAATGAAAGCATCAAATATTAATTCAAATATTGGACAAACTCCCAAATTTAGATATGAAAGCTTCAATCCTAGATAGAACAATAAATATAACACATAAAGCAGTAAAGGAGTTACAAAATTTTAATATTGGTTTAACTTATATTAGTATAATTGTAACAACGAGGAAAATCCGAGCAAATTTAAAAATTTTATTTTAGTAATTTTGGTGAATTTTGAATATTTAAAATGAATTATTTTAAATAATAACGACGAGGAATTTATTTTGAATAGAATTAGAACAGAAATATTTATTTGAATCGATGTTAGAATATAAATATTTTATTTTAATTATAAGAGGAATTGAAAATGGCTTGGTAGATTAAAAATTCGATCTCAAATTTCAAATGAATGTAAAGGATTCAAAATAAACCGAATTTCAGCGAAACAAAAAATATTAGAATCTAATTGAAAATATCTTTCCAACGAATCCAAAAAATCAAAATTTCATAATGGGAATAAAAAGTTATGCCCAGTTGAAAATTTAGAATAGTCGTTGTGGAATTTATATATATTTTAATATATATAAAGCCCTTAAAAATAGTCGTTTTGCAAATGACCTCTGTTTTCGATGAAACCACTTTTGTTGGAACCGGAATTCAAATTATTACTAGATTCCAGTTTTCATAATTTTTGGGATCAATATGTGAGCATGGCGAATTAAAACGTGATTGACCAATATCAGTTGAATTTAATCGACTGGAAAATGGCCATTTTTCAAACGGTCTTCAAATTTGACCAAATTAGTTTTTTTAGGACCGTATCGTCAATACGAAGCTAGAAATAATTTTTCTGTAATTTTTAGAATTAGTATGTGACCCCATTAAACTAAAATGTACATTCAAATTGAATATATATAGATTTATATTTTAATTTAATGAAGACCGTTCATAACAGCTGAATTGGGTTACGAAACATATCCCATTGTGTTCGGAATGAGGGTATTACGCTACGAACGATAGTCGGTAGGTTTGATTTTCAGTTCGTATTAGAAAGCTACTTTTTGGAGAGACAAAATAGTTTAAAATTAAATATATATTTTCCCCTTTACCTCTCCCCTCCTCTCTTCTCAGAAGTCAATGACCTTTTCAAAATAATTAAAAAACCCGCAGTTTTCATCTGTCGCCCCATACATCCATCGTCGTCGCCATCCACCTAGCCGCCGCCTCCCCCCCAAACGTTCGCCACCACCCCTCCGACCATGCTCCGCTCCCTCCTTCCTAATCAGCCCCCAAATTCACAAAACCCTAGCCTAAAACCCCCTTTTTCTAGCCCTAAATCAATCCACCACCAACCAAGACCGCTAATGCCACCCAATCCCGTTGCTAACCAGAGCAGTACCACCCCAGCCCCCCTCGAACCTAGCAGTCACCCCTGCCATGACCGACGATCATCGCCGCCGACTGTGAAGACCCTCGACCATCAGATCTCTCCTGCACCAAGCCTCTAGGCCATCCTCCAACTCCTCTGATCAATGAAAAGTGAGTTTTCAATATAAAAGTTTGATTTTTACTTATATAAACGAGCATAAAAGTTTGATTTTTATTTATATAAAACGAGTGTAAAAATATGATTTTTCATATATATGAATAACAAATAAAAATATGATTTTTATTTATGTAGAGTAATAAAAATATGATTTTTGTTTATGTAGAGTAATAAAAATATAATTTTTATATATATAGTGAGGTAAAAATATAATTTTTAAGTATGTAGAGAAGTAAAAATATAATTTTTATTATATTACTAGCAAGATAAAAATATAATTTTTATCACGGAAGTAGCGGTGTAAAGGAGTGATTTTTACATATGTAGTAGAGTTGTAAAAATAAGATTTTTATATATAAAAATGTGAATCTTATATAGAGAATGGCGAGAGAAAAATATGATTTTTATTATATGAACATCGATATAAAAATTTGATTTTTATATATATGAAGTGGAAATAAAAATATGATTTTTATGTACATGTAGTGATAATAAAAATGTGATTTTTACTATGAACAGCGTGTAAAGGATTGCGTTGAATTTCGGGCAAATTCAAACGGTTCAGGAATTAAGAATAGAATGGAGGAGTGGATCCCAAAGGTGAGAACTTCTCGCTTTATTTTATTTTCTAGTTAGAAATATATACTAGGATGTAGACGGTGCTTAGTAGCACCCGACACACGTCGTCCACGGACCATGGATGACTTGTTTGTTTGATTGTGTAGTTGAGTGGATTATTGGTTTGAATTTGGTTGTCTGGGTGAAATGGAATTGATTAGATTGGTATGTGTGTGGCGCAAGCCATTATTAGACTGGGGATAAGGCTAGGCCTTATCCCGCTTCTAGTATAGTGCCATTATGCCACCGAAATTTTCTAAAATATATTAGAACAATTAAAATATTATTTTTATTGTGTACATGAACCGAATGAATGTTTTATAGTTAAAAATATAATTTTTAATGTGTATCTGAATAAAATAAATATTCATTTACAAATCAGACGATTTATTATGTACACTGATTTGACTGATATTGATTGGGATGATAAATTTTGCACATCGTCCAACTGCATAAATAAAACCTATGTTCGATTGTTTGAAACCCCACACGGGTATTGGGATGTAATTGGACATACACTAATCCCAATAATTAGCTGTATGTCGATCGATTGATTGACAGACTGTTATAAGCATTAAATATTTATATTTGATGCTTATGCAGTGTAGAATACACTCTGGATGATGGATGATTATTTATCATTATTTTTGTATACATGCATTGTATGGAATCCATATAATCATATTATATGGTAATTGACTGTGTCTGGTTCCAGTTCAGAAGACAAGAATATTTTAAAATAACGACTATTTTAAAATAACAAATATTTTCAAATAATATTCAGAAAAGATCAAAATCAAATTTTGATGTCCGATTTGGGATGGACACGATTATATTTAAAAATATAAAGCCGTGTTGATTAGATTAACGCCATTTTGACGTGAACGATATTTATATCGATTTTATTCATTTTTATAATGAATATCGAAAAGGAATTGATTTCAAAATATAATATTTTGAAAATATTGTCATCTATATATCGATGATATGGAATATTCAATTTTGATTTGAAATTGAATATGAAATTGAAATCATTTTGAAAACGATTTATAAAATACGTTTTAAATGGAAATCGACGAAATATATATATTATATTTATAACGGACTGAATAGAATGCGCCGCGCTGCGGTAGTTCGTGAATTTCGACCATTGACTTCGAATGGACATTACGGGAGATCCGACCGTCGTATTCTCCTAAAACCGAAACCATTGGGTTCGTATAGAAAAGAGATTTCTAACGAATGTAAGAAATTAGAAATCTAACGGTTGGATTTGGAATTATGTCCAAATCAAATTTGGAAAAGGTCGATGTAAGTGCATTTCGATGGCTGTTTATGGAAATCGACTGTACGGGCCTTGATAAAATTATTAAAAATATCAATAATTAGTGTGAAATCATAAGAAATGATTTGGAAAGAATTGGGATGAAAAATTCCATATTTGAAAAAAAAATATCGAAATGAACTAGTTTTGAACTAGAATTATAATTCAATTATTTTTAAAATAAATAAATTGGATTTGAAGTGGTTTTAAAAATAACCAGAATTTCCAATATATTAAATTGGAATGGATTTGAATCGAAAATATCTTCGGGGTATTTCGACGCGGAATTTCGTGATTATATAGATATTGTTATGGGGAATTTGAAAGATATAATTATATCGTTATTTCCAATACGATATTTGTTGGTTTCAGAATTTGATATTGAATATAAGCTGATATATTTTCTATTCAGAGCCTTATATTTAATATCAAATGGGATTTGGGTTTGTTGTGAATGGTGTCTTCATTAACACTGTTCTTAAACCCAGTTGAGAAAAAGACTAAATCTTTTTATTTAGATTTAACGATGTATACCAGTTAAATAATATTTAATTGGAATTGAATTGAAATTGATTTTTGGGTTTATCGTGAATAGTGTTTTAAATAACACTTATTCTTTAACCCGATAATTAATGGAATGTGAATTGAGTTTATTGTGAGCTGTGTTTTTAATGACATTCGTTCTTTATCCCGATTTATAGCGAAATGGAATTTGGAATTTATAAATATTTTGTTAAGATTTAAAGAAGATTTTCGAAAGTAAAGTTTTCCAATTTAATAAAATAAATTGGAATTGAATGGAATTCGATTTGATAATCGTCGAGGTGAGCCTCTATAGAGGAAGACTGTTAATATATATGGAATTTAAAAGACCTTGTCGTTGTTCCATTTATATTATCGGTTGGATATGGAAGTTCACATCGATTATATATATTGATCTGTTTTTAGTGAAGATTCCATTGTTAATGGAATGAGATTTTAGGTTTATCATGAACTGTGTTTTTAAATGACATTAGTTTTTTGACCCCGTTAAATATAAATTTATTTCTTAACTATGAATAATCATTAAGTAATGATTTTGGGAAATTAATACTGAATTAGAGTTTTAATGAATCTTTAAATAGATTGAAAGGTGAATTTAATAACTAAAATTATCAAATTCAAGAAATGATCGAGAATGGAGTATCATCAGTTTTGCTCCAGGCGATAGTTAAATCTTTAATTTGATTTGAACGTGAAATAGTAATTAATTTTATCGGTAACACCGTGGTGTCAGATATGAAGTATTACCAGTTTTGCTCCATGGGTTGAATAAGTTGGGATTGGGAAATAAAACAAAGGATTACTTCGGTAAGGTGCGCTAGTCCCGACTAGTTTGGAAAACCTTAATATGGTTTGAAATGATATCCAAAGGAAGATCAAAGAATAAATTTCAAAGAATTTACCTTTGATAAAATTAATAGGAACCTTTCCCTACGAATGTGAATATTCGAATAAAAGAATATTATGAATTGGAATAAGGCGTATTTTGTGTTTATGTAACACTTGTTTATTAGATACGCGAGTTATTCGGAAAAGCGGGGTTTATCCTATTCTGAATAACTGATACGACGATAAGTCGAACATGAAGACGGTGGTTGAAGACCATAGGTCTTCACATCGTTTGGATGATTCCTGATGATCTTGATTGGGTCGTACACCCAAGAAAAGGGAATAAGTTGGTGATCTTCCAGACATACTTGGAGATCGATGGATATGCGACGTACAAGGTGCCTCCGGTTTCGTTCAGACGCAGAACGGACTTGTAAATGGACTGTGTATCTGACATTGGATTTTGCCCTGTGTTGATTGATCTCTATTAAATATACATCTGTCTGGTGAAGGGTAATTTATTCCCTTACTTCACCCTTCTCTGAGACGTACGGGATCAGAGGTTGTATATCGATAGGCATCAGTCGCATGGAGTGAATTTCCTGTGTGGCATGATGAGGTGCAAATGATCAAGGCTTTTGTTGAAAAGCAGAGCCTTGTGGTTAATGATCAAAGCATAGCTTTAATATAGCATTGCTTTGTGTAGCATTAATTCGTGAGCCTCACACCCCAGTGTGAACCAAAAACGGGAGAGGACATCAGGGAGGGCATGCGTTTCCTTCTAGCTAGAAGTGGCGTCAGTGGTTTTGCACGCTCTGACGAGTTTGACTTATGTGGTTGTTGTAATGCGAGGTGCCTCGGTTATATCGGTCGATCCGGGACTGATGAAGTCATTTTATGGCTCATTTACGCCCCATAGGGCGGGGAAACGCATGTTCAGTGTTTAAGTTTAATCCACTTCGTATGGACTGGCCCTGAGGATCCAAGGTGCAGTTGCGGCTATTCCTGAGGAGCGGGCTAGAGCATCTCGAAGCGGTGAGAACAATCCCTTGCCTCGGTTCACAGATGGAAATCCAACTTCCAATACGTGACTTTGCGGTTTTGATTGTAGAGCCTAGTATGGCAACATAGTGCAATGGGGGCACTTATGCCATCTATGATTGATACTTATAATTGAAATTGTTTTGACACTATACACTTATAGTAATAATAAAAGATGAAATTTCATGTACCAAGCATTTTTGGCTATTATAAGGTAAAAACTCTATCCTTAGGCTTGCGTTACATTATGCGATGGGACCTGAGTCTTATAATAGCTTCATTGTTCTTTATTTAGCATTGCGTTGTTGTTTTTACGCAATGGTATTTTTGGGAGGAAACCCGTTCCGTGTTATACAGCGTGGTCCCTGGATTTACCTAACTTTAAAGTAAAGATTAATAACTGTTTTAGTTCTCACATCAGTCACATGACCGACCTGGAGTTTATTGTTTTAACCTAAACTCTGGGTGCCCCTATTTCCACACGGGCAGCTAGTAGTTTTGATTTTTTGATTTATATTCACAGGATTCTGGTTTACAGCTGGAAGGATATTCAGAAAGCTCTGTATCCTTTTATCTCTTTCCGTTGTGTATTGTATTATTTTTCCGCTGCTATGCAATATAATTTAAATCTCTGATATTTATCGAATGTATAATATTTATTTATACTCTGTTATGTTCCTATATTCTGATGAATTTTTGTAATAAGCAATGAAATGTTCTTCTGTTTGTGTTCTGATTAGTCTTGTCCTCAGTACAATCCGGGATTTCCCGTAAGGAGAATCGTCTCAGTTTGGTATCAGAGCTCTAGTTTACAGAGCTCGAGAACAAGGCACATTAGAACCATACGAAAGAATTCATCAGAAATTCGATTGGTAATATCCGATGAGAATGACTCGTTAGAGATGGGACCAGTTGTATCCTAGAATGAGTCGGAAGAGTATATTTTTGAAATGAAAACAAATTTTGTTTTGAAATTTAAATCGTATTATACGTATTTGAATATTTATTTTAAATTGATATGGACAATCAAGTATATAAAGATTTTGCATATACGTCTGATTCACGTATATACGAAGTCATAATATACTGGATAGATATAGAATCACAATCTAGTCGCCCGAAGATGGTTCTGATGATTACTATAGCGATCGCATCATCAGTATTCACATTTGGTTTTCAAAGGTGGGATATCTATATATTTCTTGTCGACTGGTGTGAGAACCAAAACTAGATAGGACTTATTATTGTGATTTGGCATCAAAAATATGATTTTTGGCTATGTATTAAAGTTATGTGATTGAAACGTCATTCAACTAATTGATTGCTGACTGATGGTTGTGTTGTATGATTATTCCTTTAAACCATTATGTATATGAACTGTAAATTTAGCCAAATTGTATCGAATGTTGAATAAGATTGAAAATTATTTGGAAATGCATGCATGTACATATATATGTGTGAACAGGTCATTGCAAAGAGGCTAGAGCAGAGGAATAAAATTGTTTGCCCGACAAATAGGTGCATGTTTATTGTATTTCATGGGGTTTTTGGTGATTTTATGAGTCGATTGGCTAGCCGCTTGGCTGTTTCTTTTTCTTTTTGGATTGGAAAGGCCTGTATGGCGATTTCGGGGTTTTCCTAGTGCTCCCGTGCAGGGGAGGTTATGGCGAAATTATTCAAAAATTTAGGGTGTTAGCCAAATTTTTGAAGAATTTGAAAAGTTCTAAGAAACTGAAAAGTTGAAGAACTTAAGCCATAATGAAAATAATGAAAGTTGAGTTGATTGTTAAACAACTTTCAGCTTCGTTCCTTTTTGGGGACGAAAAGATTTCAAGTGGGGGAGATTGTAACAACCCGGAAATCCGAGCCAATTTAAAAAATTTATTTTGGAAATTTTATTGAATTGTGAATATTTAAAATGAATTATTTTAAATAATAATGATGAGAAATTTATTTTGAATAGAATTAGAACAGAAATATTTATTTGAATCGACGTTAGAATATAAATATTTTATTTTAATTATAAAAGGAATTGAAAATGGCGCGGCAGTTTGAAAATTCGATTTCAAATTTCAAATGAATGTACAGGATTCAAAATAAACCGGATTTTAGCGAAACCAAAAATATTAGAATATAATTGAAAATATCTCTCAAATGAATCCAAAAAATCAAAAACTTCGTAGTGGGAATAAAAAATTATGCCCAATTGAAAATTCAGAATAGTCGCTGTGGAATTTATATATATTTTAATATATATAAAGCCCTTAAAAATAGTTGTTTTGCAAACAACCTCTGTTTTCGATGAAACCACTTCTGTCAGAACCGGAATGTCAAATTATTACTAGATTCCAATTTTCCTAATTTTTGGAATCAATATGTGAGCATGGCGAATTTAAACGCGTTTGACCAATTTCAGTTGAATTTAATCGACTGGAAAATGGCCATTTTTCAATTGGTCTTCAAATTTGTCAAAATTAGTTTTGTTAGGACCGTATCTACAATATGAAGCTAGAATTAATTTTTCTGTAATTTTTAGAATTAGTATGTGGCCCCGGTAAATTAAAATGTACGTTCAAATTGAATATATATATATATATATATATTTATATTTTAAATTTAATAAAGACCGTTCAAAACAGCCGAATTGGGTTACGAAACATATCCCATTATGTTCGGAATGGGGGTATTACGCTACGGACGATAGTCGATGGGTTTGATTTCGAGTTCGTATTAGAAAGCTAATTTTTGGAGAGACAAAATAATTTAAAATTAAATATATATGTTCTCCTTTACACCCCCCCCCCCCCCCCCCTTCTTCTCAGAAGTCAAAGACCTTTCCAAAATAATAATAAAAAACCTGCAGTTTGCTTCTGTCGCCCCCTACATCCGTCGTCGCCGCCATCCACCTAGCCGCCCCCGCCCCCCTAGACGTTCGCCACCACCCCTCCGACCATGCTCCACTCCCTCCTTCCTCCTCAGCCCCCAAACTCATGAAACCCTACCCTAAAAACACCTTTTTCCAGCCCTAAATTAATCCACCACCAACCGAGACCGCCACCGCCACCCAATCACGTCGCCGACCAGAGCAGTACCACCCCGACCGCCACTCGGACCTAGCAGCCACCCCTGCCATGACCGGCGACCGCCGCCGCCGACTGTAAAGACCCCC
This sequence comes from Allium sativum, assembly GCA_030737875.1. Lineage (NCBI taxonomy): Eukaryota > Viridiplantae > Streptophyta > Magnoliopsida > Asparagales > Amaryllidaceae > Allium > Allium sativum. The sequence continues at coordinate 161,836,219 of CM060912.1, forward strand.
GACCATCAGATCTCGCCTGCACCAAGCCTCCAGGCCGTCCTCCCACTCCTCTGATCAATTGAAAGTGAGTTTTCAGTATAAAGTTTGATTTTTATTTATATAAATGAGTATAAAAGTTTGATTTTTATTTATATAAAACGAGTGTTAAAATATGATTTTTCATATATATATATATATATATATATATATATATATATATATATATATATGAATAGAGTAATAAATATATGATTTTTATTTATGTAGGGTAATAAAAAAATAATTTTTATATATATAGTGAGGTAAAAATATAATTTTTATGTATGTAGAGAAGTAAAAATATAATTTTTATTATATTACTAGCAAGATAAAATTATAATTTTTATCGTGGAAGTAGCGGTGTAAAAGAATGTTTTTTACATATGTAGTAAAGATATAAAAATACGATCTTTATATATAAAAATGTGATTCTTATATAGAGAATGGCAAGAGAAAAATATGATTTTTATTATATGAACATCGATATAAAAATTCGAATTTTATATATATGAAGTGAAAATAAAAATATGATTTTTATTTACATGTAGTGATAATAAAAATGTGATTTTTACTATGAACAGCGTGTAAAGGATTGCGTTGAATTTCGGGCAAATTCAAATGGTTCATAAATTCAGAATAGAATGGAGAAGTGGATCCCAAAGGTGAGAACTTCTCACTTTATTTTATTTTTAAGTTAGAAATATATACTAGGATGTAGACGGTGCTTAGTACCACCCGACACCCGTGATCCACTGACCATGGACGACTTGTCTGTTTGGTTGTGTAGTTTAGTGGATTATTGGTTTGAATTTGGTTGTTTGGGTGAAATGGAATTGATTAGATTGGTATGTGTGTGGAGCGGGCCATTATTAGACTGGGGATAAGGCTATGCCTTATCCCGTTTCTAGTATCGTGCCGTTATGCCGCCAAAATTTTCTAAAATAAACTAGAACAATAAAAATATTATTTTTATTGTGTAAATGAACCGAATGAATGTTTTATCGTTAAAAATATAATTTTTAATGTGTATGTGAATAAAATAAATATTCATTTACAATTCAGACGATTTGTTTACGTACACTGATTTGACTGGTATTGATTGGGACGAAAATTTTTACACATCGCCCAACTGCACAAAAAAAACCTGTGTTCGATTGTTTGAAATCCCACACGGGTATTAGGATTGAATTGGACATATAATCCCAATAATTAGCTATATGTAGATCGATTGATTGACATGCTGTTATAAGCATTAAATATTTATATTTGATGCTTATGCAGTGTAGAATGCACTCTGAATGATGGATGATTATTTATCACTGTTATTGTATATATGCATTGTATGAAATCCATATAATCATATTAAATGGTAATTGACTTTGTCTGATTCCAGTTCAGAAGAAAATAATATTTTAAAATAACGAATATTTTCAAATAATATTCAGAAAAGATCAAAATCAAATATTGATGTCCGATTTGGGATGTACACGATTATATTTAAATATATAAAGTCGTGTTGATTAGATTAACGCCATTTTGACGTGAATGATATTTATATCGATTTTATTCATTTTTATAATGAATATCGAAAACGAATTGACTTCAAAATATAATATTTTGAAAATATTATCATTTATATATCGTGATATGGAATACTCAATTTTATTTGAAACTGAATATGAAGTTGATATCGTTTTGAAAATGAATTTAAAACGATTTATCAAATATGTTTTAAACGGAAATCGACGAAATATATATATTATATATATAATGGCCAGAATAGAACGCGCTGCGCCGCGGTAGTCCGTGAATTTCGACCATTGATTTCGAACGGACATTACGGGAGATCCGACCGTCGGATTCTCCTAAAACCGAAACCGATGGATTCATATCGAAAATAGCTTTCTAACAAATGCAACAAATTAGAAATCCAATGATTGGATTTGGAATTATGTCCAAAATAAATTTGGAAAAGGTAGATGTAAGTACAGTTCGATGGCCGTTTATGGAAATCGACTGTACGGGCCTTGATAAAATTATTAAAAATATCTATAATTAGTGTAAAATCATAAGAAATGATTTGGAAAGAATTGGGATGAAAATTTGAATATTTGAAAAGATAAAAGTATAATTTTATCGAAATGAACTAGTTTGGAACTAGAATTATAATTCAATTATTTTTAAAATAAATAAATTGGATTTGAAGTGGTTTTAATAACCAGAATTTCCCATATATTAAATTGGAATGGATCTTAATCGAAATTATCTTCAGGGTATTTCGATGTGGGATTTCATGATTATATAGATATTATTATGGGAATTTGAAAGATATAATTATATCATTATTTCCAATACGATATTTGTTGCTTTCAGAATTTGATATTGAATATAAGCCGATATATTTTCTATTCAGAGCCTTGTATTTGATATCAAATGGGATTTGGGTTTGTCGTGAATGGTGTCTTCATTAACACTGTTCTTAAACCCAGTTGAGAAAAAGATTAAATCTTTTTATTTATATTTAACGAAGTATACAATTAAATAATATTTAATTAGAATTGAATTGGAATTGATTTTTGGGTTTATCATGAACAGTGTTTTAAATAACACTTATTCTTTAACCCGATAATTAATGGAATGTGAATTGAGTTTATTTTGAACTGTGTTTTTAACGACATTCGTTCTTTAACCCGATTTTCAGTGAAATGGAATTTGGAATTTATAAATCTTTTGTTTAGATTTAAAGAAGATTTTCCAAAGTAAAGTTCTCCAATTTAATAAAATAAATTGGAATTGAATGGAATTCGATTTGGTAATAATCGAGGTGAGCCTCTGTAGAGGAAGACAGTTAATATTTATGGAATTTAAAAGACCTTGCCGTTGTTCCATTTATATTATCGGTTGGATATGGAAGTTCACATCGATTATATATATCGATCTATTTTTAGTGAAGATTCCATTGTTAATGGAATGAGATTTTAGGTTTATCGTGAACTGTGTTTTTAAATGACATTAGTTTTTTGACCCCGTTAAATATAAATTTATTTCTTAACTTTGAATAATCATTAAGTAATGCTTTTGGGAAATTAATACTGAATTAGAGTTTTAATGAATCTTTAAATAGATTGAAAGGTGAATTTAATAACTAAAATTATCAAATTCAAGAAATGATCGAGAATGGAGTATCGTCAGTTTTGCTCCAGGCGGTAGTTAAATCTTTAATTTGATTTGAATGTGAAATGGTAATTAATTTTATCGGTAACACCGTGGTGTCAGATATGAAGTATTACCAGTTTTGCTCCATGGGTTGAATAAGTTGGGATTGGGAAATAAAACAAAGGATTACTTTGGTAAGGTGCGCTAATCCCGACTAGTTTGGAAAACCTTAATATGGTTTGAAATTATATCCAAAGGAAGATCAAAGAATAAATTTTAAAGAATTTATCTTTGATAAAATTAATAGGAACCTTTCCCTACGAATGTGAATATTCGAATAAAAGAATATTATGAATTGGAATAAGGCGTATTTTGTGTTTATGTAACACTTGTTTATTAGATACGCAAGTTATTCGGAAAAGCTGGGTTTATCCCATTCTGAATAACTGATACGACGATAAGTCGAACATGAAGACGGTGGTTGAAGACCGGAGGTCTTCACATCGTTTGGATGATTCCTGATGATCTTGATTGGGTCGTACACCCAAGAAAAGGGAATAAGTTGGTGATCGTCCAGACGTACTTGGAGATCGATGGATATGCGAGGTACAAGGTGCCTCCGGTTTCGTTTAGATCCAGAACTGACTTGTAAATGGATTGTGTGTCTGACATTGGATTTTGCTCTGTGTTGATTGATCTCTATTAAATGTACATCTGCCTGGTGAAGGGGAATTTATTCCCTTACTTCACCCTTCTCTGAGACGTACGGGATCAGAGGTTTTATATCGATAGGCATCAGTCGCATGAAGTGAATTGCCTGTGTGGCATGCTGAGATGCAAATGATCAAGGCTTTTGTTGAAAAGCAGAGCCTTGTGGTTGATGATCAAAGCATAGCTTTAATATAGCATCACTTTGTGTAGCGTTAATTCATGATCCTTACACCCCGGTGTGAACCAAAAAGGGGAAAGGATGTTAGGGAGGGCATGCGTTTCCTTCTAGCTAGAAGTGGCGTCTGTGGTATTGCATGCCCTGACGAGTTTGACTTATGTGGTTGTCGGAATGCGTGCCGCCTTGGTTATATCGGTTGATCCGGGACCGATGGAGTCATTTGTTGGCTCATTTACGACCCATAGGGCGGGGAAACGCATGTTCAGGGTTTAAGTTTAATCCGCTCCGTTTGGACTGGCCCTGAGGATCGAAGGTGCATTTGCGGCTGTTACTGAGGGGCAGGCTAGAGCATCTCGAAGCGGTAAGGAAAATCCCTTGCCTCGATTCACAGATGGAAATCCAACTTCCAATACGTGACTTTGCGGTTTTGATTGTAGAGTCTAGTATGGCGATATAGTGGGATAGGGCACTTATGCCGTCTATGATTAATACTTATGATTGAAATTGTTTTGACACTATACACTTATAGTAACAATAAAAGATGAAATTTCATATACCAAGCATTTTTGGCAATTATAAGGTAAAAACTCTATCCTCCGGCTTGCGTTGCATTGTGTGATGGGACCTGAGTCTTATAATAGCTTCATAGTTCTTTATTTAGCATTGCGTTGTTGTTTTTATGCATTGGTATTCTTGGAAGGAAACCCGTTCTGTGTTATAAAGCATGGTCCCTGGTTTTACCTAACTTTAAAATAAAGATTAATAACTGTTTTAGTTCTCACACCAGTCACATGACTGACCTGGAGTTTATTGTTTTTACCTAAACTCCGGGTGTCCCTATTTCCACACGGGTACCTAGTAGTTTTGGTTTTGCAGATTTATATTCATAGGATCTCGGTTTACAGCTGGAACGAAAGCTCTGTATCCGTTTATCTCTTTCAATTGTGTATTGTATTATTTTTCTACTGCTATGTAATGTAATTTAAATCTCTTGCATTTATCGAATGTATAATATTTATTTATACTCTGTTATATTCCTGTATTCTGATGAATTGTTGTAATAAGCAATGAAATGTTCTTCTGTTTGTGTTTTGATTCATATTGTCCTCAGTACAATCCGAGATTTCCCATAAGGGGAAGTTCGGGTCGTCTCAATAAATCTACTTCAATCAAATTTTATTAAGATCTAACCATTTGAATCTCTCTGGATTTCAACTAGTTATTCCTTTGCGCTTACTTAAAATGATTTGAAATTAGGATTAGAGGAGATAAGAAGTGAAGATTTTCCAAAATAGTCATGACAGAGTCTCTTACAATATATAGAAATCCTTTCTACATTTATATGTAGGCATATGTATATATGAGAATCGGTCGGGTGTTAGGCTAAGCTTAATATCAATAAAGTCCACAATTCCATCAGAGTCTCCACTATGAGTCGTGATTCAACTCGAGTCATAGGGATGAGTTAGATCCAAATTATACCTATATGGATTGGGCTTGACTCATAGACTTAGATGAATTTTGCCTTGTTTTTCCTCTTTCTGGATATTTTTAGTTTCCCATTGAGTCATATGTTCCAATCTTCGGTCGTTTCTAGTTAAACTGAGTGTCCATCCTCTCAACTTTTCTAGTTTATCCAATTCATAGAATAGGTCATCCACTACCTATCTAACCTTGCATGACTACTTAGGTATGAATTAGTTGTGAGCCTAGAAGATTCGATGTTAAATCATCTAGATTACTCAGGTCCAAGTCTTCAAGGATTGACCAAACCACTTCAATCTCTTTTAAGTCCTTTCCAATGTCCTTCTAAGTATTTTAAATCTGATATTTTTAGAACTCTAAATCCAGTTAAAGTTGTTTTGGTCCAAAAGATGGTTAATAACTTTGGTTACACATAGACATAGCACACTTCCAGTTGGCCTAGGTTTTGCTGGGAAATTCTCCTCATATTTTGGTTGCTTATTAGGATAACATGCACACTAGTGGACTCAATTTTTTGCAAAATCCGAAAACTCAAGTCAAATAGAACATGAACTGGTATCCTTTAAATAAACAAAGATGTCCCTTGAAGATCAAGTAAAGAACCTATAATGACTCGGCAGAATTCGACGCCCGAATTCCAACAATAATACATAAACCCGTATTACTTGCTAGTACTCAAGTATCGAAAACACCAGATAGTTAATGAAAAAAAAAGGGTGAGATAAGAAAGAAAGAAAGAAATATTAGAATATAAGAGAAAGAAGAAGAACAATATAACAACATTAGAGTCTCACATCGCAGCAGAATAAAATATAATATAGAAATAAAACTTTATTGAGAGCTTTGAAACAAAACTTACAATCATCAAAGTAAACCAATACATCTGGATAGTTATAATAATCTGTCCACACATACAACACATAGCGGAATAAAACTAGATGTCATACGTTTGAACTCCTCCAGCACGTCTTCTGAAATTCGCAGCATACAAAACCTGAACCTGAAGAACATGGTATATCCCTAGCATTACAAAAGTCGGATCAGTCTAGTGAACCAGAGTGAGAAAACTCGCTAAGTTTACAGGCATCATCTAGATTGAATTTAAAGTCAAAAATTTCTTTTTGAAAGAAAAGGATAATCATAAGACTAGTATACAAATAAACAGACGATTTTTACCTTACGATAACCTAAAATATTTTGGAGTCATATATTATTCTGACATTATAATAATGTCTAAACACAAATAAATATCAGTCTACCAGAATGCTTGCATCTCATGCTCCACATATATAGTACACAATCAAAACCACAGGCACTTATTGGAGAATGGATTCCTACTAGAAAGCTATGGGAGCACTTTCTGACAGTGTATCACTAGAGAGGAATACATTGGGTTCAACAAGAACATCTTGCAACCTAGGTTAAACATGACCACCCCTCACTTCGCTTGAGAGTGCCGAATTTATTATCACAAACGGTTAGAAGCTACCCAGCGTTACCCGAAAGGGACAACATCGAAAGAATAAAGAAGCAAATGGATTTTCTCTAGATCTGGTGATGATACACCTTACTTAGGAGCGACCCACTTAGCCATGCGACCAGCCTGATTTTATACCATTTCCCGGTTGTAGAGGCTTAAAGTTTAGCACTACCATTAGAACATCACATCACCATTTACTTTGTATGCCACATTGTTAGATCCATCGAATCACTAATTGACGTCCATAAAAATACTCTGGTCGTTAAGCTAAGAGAAGTGCCCCTCTCCACCACTAACAAAATTATGTTTGTAAAAATCAACGTACGTGATTCTTAAGAAATACTCTATTATACGTTTGTCCATATAAGCCATCCAGGAATCGGATGAACTGAAGGTACCCTCCTACTGCATCCTAGACATCACCCTATAGATCAGTAGCGAGTAGTCCTTGCAAACCCATAGATTTCAACCCCGATAGGATTACAGTATATCTCTAGCTGCTAAACCAGAGATTTATGTAATTCTACCATTTTATGAAGATCCACGGTCCTCAATTTCTCCGTCTTGATTGGTATATGATGTCTTTAACATTTCGTATTTGCTGGTCGGAATGGTTTTGAATATAAATTCAATCCCAGTCTTTCCGTCTCAGCAATCGTATAGGCCATATTTGATAGTCGGTTATTTAACTATCAAATAAACAACCATTCAATCATAAAAATAAAAATAGATTTACTGGTACAGTGTTCAGCATCACTTGGCTTCTTTAATTAATGAGAATTAGTGGATGGTTAATTAAAATATTCCATTTCCAACATTTCACTTCTTAATAATATTCTCAAAACATTTCATTTTCATACATAGGAAACTGCATTTTAATAATATCAGATATACCATTTGATTGTCATTTGCAAAACATTTATTATAGCTTTACTCATTATATAAAACTGGGAAATCAGTTTAACCTATTATTCATAAAAACAATGATTTCAAAAATCTCTATTGTTTCCTTACCTGAAACAATAATCGACGCTTATCTTTTAAAATAAACTTATTTTCAATACTCATCTCTTTTATTCCTTTTACCTCAAAAATATCGTTATATTTCCACAAGATCTCCTTTTATTTCCTTTGCTTTAGAAACATCATCTCATATTCTCAAATCCTTATTATTTCCGTTACTTTGGAAATATCAATATATATAAAAAAAAATATTTTCAAATCCTTTTTATTTCCTTTATTTTGGAAATTTTATTATACATTCTCAAATCTTTCAACTAATGTTGCATTATTATTTCTGTTATGAAAATAATAAATTTGTTCTAACATTCTTACCATTATCAACTAATATCATCCTTGGATAATCCTAAAGTCGTTCAAGTTGGGGTATTGTAATTACCTCTCAGACCTTGATCAACAACGTTCTTATCTTAAGAAAAATACGAGTTGTAATTCAAGAACCGATATTTATTTTAATATAAAAAGCATCCCATTTAACTCTTTTATTATAAATATATTTTTATAACCCTTCTTTACCTTTTGAAAGTCTCCTTTTTAAATATAAGCAATGTCACTTAATTCGTCAATTAAATAATTGCTTGCCAAACATCACCTTTTAACTGCCAACTTATTTAAATAATTTTTTTTCTAAACCGGATTTCTATTACAAATCCTACTACCAACTCCTTTTACCAAACCTAATTACAATTCCTTTTTCCAATCCATTTTCCTTTTTGAAAATCTCATTTGAACTCCATTTATTTAACTTAATTCCCTTATTAAGTATAGCCATTTCAAAATCATCACTTCGACTTCATCTCTTCTATAAACATTGTTTATAAATTCAGGATTAATATAAACATCTTTTTTTTCTTGATTTCTCCTTACTCACTTCAAATGTTAAAAAAACATTTATACAAGCTATCGTATCAGTTCAAGATCTCTTTTATAACTTTTTTATAAAAATTCAGGCCTTAATATAAAATCTGATCGCCAACTCTTCTCAAATCCAACTCGATTCATTTTAACTCGATTACTTACTTAAATGAAATTCATTTAAGACGTAATCACTTAAATTATCACTGATTAAAATAATAATCTACTTAATCATTACTACCATAAAAGTAGTCAACTGCATTATTAACAAAAATAAATAATAAATTTCATATTAAACTCTTGTTAAAATCTAAAAAAAATCGTTAAGCTATTTCACTAAGTTAACTGACAATTATCTAATTTAACATAATAATCAAATCCCAGTTAGAGCGGTCGACTTAGTCAACTCAAAACACGGTTATTTCATTTAGATCTTTCATTAAATAATTAATAATATAATTAATTTAAATAACTTCATTTAATTGTTTCTTAGAACGGTTAATCCAATTCTTAACCCTATGGTTAATTTCTGCTTATTTACTTACAAATCTTATTAATATAAGAATTTTCCTTATAAAATCATTTAATTATTACGTATAACTAAAATAATAAATATTTATTTCCTTTTAAATAACTTTTATTCAAATTTATTGATTTAAAAATCTATCTCCAGTTATAAAATAATTTTTATAACTTCATTTCTGTCAATTTACCTGATGGTGAATTCATATTTATAAAATGATTATTATTAAGCCATCTAATGCCAATTACTCAACTAATACTGCCCATTGGTCAATATCCTAACAAATGTTGGATTATGATTCAACAAATCAATAAATAAATCAATCATCTAATCGGGTTGGTCATAAAGTTCATATAATCGTAATATGAAAATAAACAATAAATTTGAGGAATCCAATTGGATCCCTCCAACCTGTTTCTCCCTGTATCCAAATACGTTACCTCAAATAATATTATTCAATTCAATTAAATAGCTTTAATATTCAATAATAAATAAATAACAGTTATCCAAACATCTATATTTTAAATTAATATGTTTGTATTATTATAAACGTAACCAACAAGGTAAGTTACATCGTTTGGAAATAATCGTTAAAATAACGATTAGATCAAATTAAATTAAACGAATGTTTAATTTAATCAGTTCAGTCAACACATATAAATATATATTCAGCGTCCATCAAACAATTAATAATCACAACACACAAATATCAAACCCAACTTATATAAAATATAAGTGGGTAAAAACTGAGTGAGTTATACTCACTTTAATTCCATGTTATTATTGTAGTGGTTCGGTTCCCGTTAAATTAAACAGTGTTTAATTCAACTGTAAATTCCCAGCTGTCTCCATTCCCATCCAAACCTGTTCCATAATGTTCTGCTTGTTCGCCCGATTTCAGGGTAACTTGTTTTTGTCGGATTATGTTCACATATATATAAATTATACACATTTTAGCTTACACGATATTGATTAAATTTATAAACTTTCTAAATTATAAAATTCTTAAATTAAATTACTTTGGTTTGGTATTTGATCAGGGCGGCATCCTTGGTTTGGAAAAATAAGGTCCGACTTCTGAAAAAATTAGCTCGATCCCTGTGTATACTCTACTGAAGATTTAAAACAGCCCTCCTCATTGATACTCTGCCACGTCAATTAAAATGTGCCCATCATCAAAAAACTAGCAGGGTTGATATTTAAGACAACTTCTACCAAAATAATCATGTCCCTCCTCCTATCTATTTTTTCAATGAATACAGTTACTCCGTAACAATCCTACCTAGCTTGCCGGTTTTCATCAACCACTGCGGCATACTCCTCCTTATACCACTGCCAAAATGAAATGCTCATGTTTCACATGAAAAATTGACGACTTTTCATTTGAATTTTTTCCACTGTTACGTATTTTTATTCGTTCATCACTTCCTCCTCCCGCAGCCTAACATTCCCATTGTTGTTCGCTCTTTTTACCCATGTTGCTTGTATAAAAATTGAATTCAACCCCACGTCCCCATTGCTTTAAACTTTAGCATATACTTACCACTTTTCACGTTAAGTTATCCAAATTTTCATCCCGCTCTTCCTCTCATTAGTTCATACTACCCAAACCCAAGCTCCTCCTCCAACACACGATGCCAACTTCCAATTCCTACGCCCCATTCGCATGTGTTGGCGTTGATCAGAGGACACATGACTACTCTCCTTCACATCCTCGACCACCGCTTCCCACCTCAAGAAACTCGACTTCATCAATAGCTCAAAAATCCACTCGAACTGTCGCGCCAGATACACGAGATTTTGTCCACCGTGATGAACATTGGCCAATAATCACTGTACACTGTCTATCCCTCACTTAGCTTAACAAGGTTGCTGAAGAAAGTTTTAAATTTTAATGCGTGGATTGGAAGATTTAGGGTGGAATAGATTTGAAGAATATAGTGCGTTCATTTTTAATGGAGGCGCTGTGAATTTTTCTTTTGACCACGCAACGAATTACTAGGGTTATTGACTGTTTTTTTGGTATTTATAGGGTAACAATTATAATAAAATATTATTAATGAAACTTCACTATGAAGTAACGCAATGGATCTACCACGTACGATCTCCAATCGAGATGAAACTCCTAACCCTAGAATAGACAAATATTCTGGACACGATGGGATGGTTTTCATCGAATTCCGACATCGTTTGTAAAAACTCTTTTATAATTCACAAGTGAAAAATCACGCGTTTAAATTGCCCATGATCACAAAATAAATCCAAATAACTTGAAACTTGAAACACTATAAAAATATCATTACAGATTCAATAAAATTAGTTTCATTGAAATCGGAGACAGTTTGCATATCGATTACTCTATTTTACGCGTAAAACAACGCTATTTTGGACAACGAAAATAGCCAGTCTCCAAAAATAATGAATTATATGTTGGAGAATGGACTTTTGATGACAACAACCTTATTTCAATTATAATTGATTATAAAATATATGCTAACACTTTTTGTATAGAATATATATATATATGCAGGAATTATATACAGGAAATATTAATGAAGATTATACAGTCACAAAGATTCAAAGATTAGAGGAATTTCAAGACTCATGAGTAATCAAGATTTCAAGAGTTCAAGATTAATATATTTATAGAGTCTAGATTTTATAAGACTCACTCCAGGTTCAAATTCAAATTCTAATTTTCAAATTCTAATATTCTGATTTTCAATTCTATCCTCAATCTTATCCATTTTATTTTTCTATTTATCCTCAATTATCTCTATTTTGTTTCTATTTTTATTATTATTCTTTGTTTTTTAAACTTAGATTTTTATATACTTTATATAGTTTAAAAACTTATAATTTTATAAATATACTTATATAGTTTAAAAGTATGTTTTCATATGATTTTTTATCATATAATATTAATTTACAACACTAGAATTTTACTCAAGAATTTCCAGAATTAATTTTATATCAAATTACTTGGAAAATGCTTTGAAAATGAAAAATACATATGAGTATGTCGACATAGCAAAAAGTGTATGTCGACATACAACAATTATTTTTTTTTAATTTTGAAGGGAAGTGTCTTTTCACTTTTTGAAATGCTTTTGAACCGTTGCAACACTTCATACTCTATAAAAAGAGCTTAAAATCGATTTTTAACACATCTTCTTCCCTAACTTTATCCTCTTTCATCCCACCATTATTCTTGATCATTTTTATGATTCTTACACTTATACTCTGCCGATTTCAATTCTATTTCGATCAAACTTGTTCTCTCTACACTCTCTACTCTCTGAATCAAGTGCTATTGAAGAGTTATAAGGTTGTTTCGTAATTGCTTGGGTTGAATAAACCTTGTTTGTAAGTCAAAGAGGAATCGGTGTATCGTTGTAGCCGTGAAATCAAGGAATAGGAGTCGGTGTGCCCTTGTTGAGCCATGAAATCAAGGGATAAGAGTCGATGTTTCTTTGTTGAGCCATGAAATCAAGGTGGTTGTATTTGACTATTGGAAATAATAATATAACTCTGCACAATCCAGCATTGTGCGGGACTGGACGTAGGAGTGATCCAAACCAGTATAAAATCTGGTGTGTTCTTTCCTTTTCTGCATTTTTATTTCTATTTATTTTGCATCTATGTTTGAATATGTGTTTGTGATTGTGTTTGTTGTGTTTGATTCATTCCATAATTCTCTTTAGATTTAAGTTTTGTTTAAATTCTTACAAACACTATTCACCCCTCCCCCTCTAGTGTTTGCTTTGCCTGAACGATCCATTATGCAGTCCCTAACAATTGGTATCAGAGCAAGGTCTCTCAAAAAGTCCATAATCTGATTTTTGAAAATGTTAAATGGCAAATTTTGAAACAAGTTTTAATTCATGTATTGCATCAAGTATTAGATGAGTTTGCATTCAATTTTATTGAAAAATCAAGTTACTATGATTTGATTTTTGAAAATTAAAATTTTGAAATTTGAAATTTTCTTAAAGTTTGAAATTTTTGATCTATGGATATGTTACAAAACCTTCAAGATATTATTGCAGTTAGTTATTTTGAAAAGTCATTTGATTATTTGAAAAGTCATTTGAATAATTGAAAAGACATTTGAATTACTTGGAAAGTTATTTGATTACTTGAAAAGTTGTATTGTTTTATAGGAAAAGATGTGTTATATGGCTACTGGATATTCAAACTCCGAAAAGATGGGTGACGTGTTTGTTGGAAATTCAAATTCAGAAATGGTTGCTAGTGAATATTCAAATTCTGAAAAGAAATCAAAAGGAGTTGTAATGACGGTTGGTGAAGAGACATCAAGAAGAAATTGATATATATAATGAAAATCAAAAAATAATGGGTACAAGATCAATTTACAACTTTGGATTTTCATCTACAACTTATCTTCATGCTGTAATTCTCTTCATTGCTTCATAATGTCGCTAATTTCATGAGATTCCATCAAGAATTGACCAAGTAATGATCAAATGAATTTTTGGTGAATAAAGAGAGAAGGAAACCAAAACTGTCGATGGTTATATTTAAACTGCATCCAAAGGTAATATTATTTTATCCCAAATCCTTTTCCAGATTGTAGTTCTCGTTATCGCGGTCGGTTTGATGGGTATATCGTCAAATTCCGATCAAAATTGAGTGAGATATGGTAGTTTGAAGTTGGCGATTCAAAACTGGAAACTATTACGGGATCTTATGCATACCTCTAACTGTTTCGACTTGCTGCACCCCCATACCATCCTAATTCATCCCCAAACTGCTACTAGATCGTAGTCCTCGAATTCCTCTTCAATTTGCCATTGATTTCGTCTAATTCCATCAAGAAATGTAACGACCCGTATTTTTACAGTATATAAATAATTTATTTAATTATTTAAATAATGGTTTGGTTATTTAAAATGACCAGAATTAAATAATATTGAATATTTAATTAAAATAAATAATATAATTATATATTTAATTTCTGAAATAGTCAGAAATAGTGGAATTCACAAAATGGTGTGAATTGGATCATCTGTGTTATTTAATTCAGTTTAAAACTGAATTAGAATAACGAATATATTATTTTAACGGCAGTTGAATGTGGAATTTTAATATAATTTAAAATCGAGCACGAAATGGCGCTGCAGTTCGTAATTTGGTGATTTGAACTTCAACTGAATGTACAGGAATCGTTTTAAGTCGGATTTCTGTGAAACATGAAACGTTAGGAACTGGTGAAGTATATTTTTCTAGTGGAAGAGAAAATTCGGGATTTCATCGTGTAGATTTTGATTTATGTCCAAATAAAATTTTCAGAAAAACAGCGCCATGGCCATTTCAATTTTTAAAGGATTTAAATATAAATCGAATATCGATATAACTCTGATGATGAAATATCAAGTTAGAAATCCATATAGGATTATTCTAAAGCTGTAGGGTATTCTAGTATGAATATATACGATAATATAAATTTGTTTATATTCAATTTAATTATATTTAAATATATTTATATATTTAAATGGGTTTTTTAGAGCTTTATTTTGCAAACGAAGTCGGAATTCGACGAAACTAATTTTGTTGGATCCGTAATATTAAATTATTGCTAGATTTCAATTTTCGTGATTTTTAGATTCGATGTGTGGCCGTACCGATTTTTAATGTGAGAAACAGTCAGTATTTTGACGGTTAAAAATACATTGTGTGAGAAAACGGAGTCGGAATTCGACGAAACAGTTTCGTTGGGACCATAATTTCAAACTGTAGCTGCATGTCCAGTTTCGTGATTTTTGGGTATCGTATGTGGTCACATGAAATTTTAAAGCATGAGTACATACAACGGTTACTTAAAATTTAATATAATAATCGAATATTTAATTATTAAAAATATCCTATATAATAACCTAAACTTTCTAAACCTAATTCAATCCTCCCTAAGTCAACAGATAATGCGCCGCTGTTTATTTTCCTCTTTTAGTGAGATTTCGACCTTCAAAAATTCAGAAGAATTCAAATAAAACTTTATAAAATCCAAAGCAAGCGTTTGTTAGTTCAGAAAGTAATGCTCTACAATCCAATATAAGTCTCGAAGGGTTCGATCAGTTTTTCTGTTGCTGGAAACATCACCGTGAACCTAGGGTTACGGTTACATCTCGATTTAAGCAGCGATGGATGGATTGATGTTTGTATTTGGATAGTGGATTTAAAACCGCATCTGTGTATGTATTTTTGAGGATATCGGTGATAGTTTGGTTCGATGTCCTGTAGCACGGACAGGGTGTCACAACTTCAATACGGCGATCGAGCGTGAGGATTTAAGGGTTGGTAAATGGAGATTTTGAAGAGAATCATGAGGGAGGTGTTAGTTTTGAAATCGGTGAAGTAGAAAAGGAGCAGTGGAGCTTGGAATCTTGGGAATGGCTGTTGAATGAGGAGTGGACCGAAATGCTTACTGTCGGGGAAGAAGAAATTGGTACGAGGCCGATTTGGGTATGGGGAGTTTGGGCCGGGTTGTTGAGGTGAAGCCCAAATCCATTTATTAAGGAAGTTAAGTTCAGTTTAGAATTTTATTTAAAAATGTATAAACTTTAAAAATGCGTGACTCTCTCGTACGATATCAGAATCACGAACGGTCGAATCTGTTGGGACAGTATGGACGAGAGCTACACACTGGGACTGACGGGGAGCGAATCGAAGCTCGTTACAATTTATAGCGAAATAAATTGTCGGATCTAAATCAAATCAGAGACATTTATTGTTATTTAACAATAACCGACCAATGTGAGTAATCTCACTAACTCTGCTCAATTTATATTTTTATAACATATTTTTAGAATTTATAAATGATCGTTGTTTGCTCTGTGTGGCTGTTTGTTTGAATTGCTAGTTATTGGTTGGAAATATCGATAATGATATATATAAAACGTTAATCAAATATTAATCCTTTTTAGCAGAATATTTCATAGAAAAAAAATGAAATTTATGTTAACTTTATTGTTTAACATCTGTGGATGCAGGGAAACAGGTCGGAGGGACCCAATTGGGTTCCTCAACATTTACTTTACTGCTTTTTTCATATATTTTGTTATATGATGTGATATGAAATCTGTTGTTGCTTTTGTATGGTTGAATGATGACGATCATTGTTATATGGTATGTTAAATACCATAAGGAATACTAGAATGATAAAAAGGAAAATTTCAATGTTATATTGAAAAAGAAATATTTATAAAATCAAAAGATTTTATAAAAAGAAAACTATTTATTTAGAAAATAAACAGATTAAAAAGGAATACTTATTTGTCAATCAAATAGATAAAATTGAAGGGAAATATTTGTAAAACATTTACAAAATAGAATTGAAAAAGAGAAATATTTGTAAACTATTTACAAATAGAATTGAGAAGGGATATTTATTTGAAAAATAAATAGAATAGAAAGAGGAAATATTTGTAAAATAAATAGAAAAGGGAATATTTAGATTATAAAAGAAATTATTTAGAAAATCAATAGATTTTATAAATAGAAAATATTTTATAAAATAAATAGAATTATCAAAAAGGGATTTATTTTGCAAATAAATAGATTATAAAAGGAAATACTTGAAAAGTGACTAGAATTGCACAAAAGGAGAATTTTACATTTGGAAGGTTTAGACTCGTGCTTCGCACACGAGTATAACATGATATGGATTTAAAGCAAAGATTTTAAATAGAATCTATTCTAACTGATAGATTGAGAAGATAAATTTATAAATAATATTTTATATATCAAGTGAAATGTTTATCACTGGATAAATAGAATATATAAGTCAGGACTTATATAGAGAAGTAAGAATCGATTTCAACATCGATATTTGAAACTGAATAAATGTAGAGTTAATCAAAGGAGTTAATCAGTTAGAGTTAATCAGTTAGAGTTAATTAGATAGAGTTAATCGAATTAGAATTAATTAAATATTAGTTATTCAATTAGAGTTGATCGAATATAGTTATTTGAGATAGAGTTAGTCAAACATAGTTATTTAGGATGTGTTGCCATTTCGTACGACTGCTAGCGTAATTCGCTGGGCTGCAGATAGCCTACGGCGGTCGGATGTTTCCTGAGGGAATCAGGCATAACCATTGTGATCGCTGCGATCTAGAGTCAAGCGAATGGAGTTAAATCGAATATTATCCATTCGAAATAAAGTTAAAACAGACATAGTTATTCGAATATAAATTAATCGAATATTAGTTATTCGATAGGAGTTAAATAAGTTGAGTTAAATAAGTTGAGTTAATCAAGTAAGTTAATCAAGTTGAGTTAATCGAGTTGAGTTAGTCAAGATGAGTTAATCAAACCAAGTTAATCCAAAGGAGTTATTCGAAATAGTTTATTCGAATAGAATTAAAGGAGTTATTCGAAATAGTTTATTCGAATAGATTTAAGGGAGTTAATCGAATATAGTTTATTTGAAAGGAGATTAATCGAATGTAAATCATTCGAAGAGAGTTAATCGAATGTAAATCATTCGAAGAGAGATTATCGAATATATTTATGCAAAGAAAGAGTCACAAATATAGTTTATTCGAAAGGGAGTTATCGAATAGAGATTATTCGAAAAAGAGAATTATACGTTGAATTCCATTATATCGAATTAGGGAAAGTACTATTTACTTTTCGTCTTTAAATCAAGATTTATTTATTATTCAATTATTTATTTGTTATTTATTCAAAATAAGAAACAAGAATTTTATTTAAGTTATTTTATTTCGAAAGTATGGGATTATAACACCATCGTTATAATCAAATGATTTGGTAAAAGAAGTGGATTCATAAATAGAATCCGAGTTACATAAGGAAGTCGGTTAAAAGATTTAAATGGTTGAACTTTGTCTATTCCGAGGTTAGAAATGTTGTTCAGTTAAGATCTGAGATATAATTAAACCCAACTTGATTGAATTCGTTTTTACTAAGGGATGTGTAAGGTTCGATAGTGAAGGTTGGTTAAGTGAATTTAGTTAATGAGTATAATGGTTTGAATCGGCTTAGAGATGTTTTATTTAAACATCAGTTTAGAACCAATAAAGGAGTTTTGGGAAATGTTTTTCCAATAAGAGTCAGAATTGTTTTCTAATTTAGAAAACAAGAAATGGAAGTAAATATGGAGATGTTCTCAAATGATTAATAAAGTATATTTTTTAAATTTAGAAAATAAGAATTTACAAATATATAGAAATGGGAAATGAATGGATTAATGATAAATTTAATTAAAGGGGATTAATGTTGATTGATGATTAATCGATCGAATTTCTATCTGGAAATAAGAACATTGGTTGTACACCTATTTTTCTTTGATAGTTAAATCACGGAGTATCGAAGTTTTTGACCATTTTTCCGTCGTCAATACGGAGAGACTGGGATCAAATTCATTATCTGAAAACCACTCTGTATAGACATTAGCATTGCGATCAAATATGATGGAGATAACGAAGACGGAGTTATGCAAGGTCTATCCTGTTTATAGTGCCTTCGGTTTGTCCAGTCCCAGGACAATGTGAATGGACGAATGTCTGACAAAGTATATCTAACGGATCGCGTAAGTTAATCTCTTCAAACGTACTTACGTTTGGTGGCATAGGAATTCGTTTCTCTTAGCTTTATACCTGTGGTATTTTTGGGGAAATCAATTTGTGATTTAGCAGGTATGATGATGTGGCATTCAAAATGAATGGTGGTCATGTGTTCCAAAAGATACGTTATGACCTCAAGCCTCATCAACCGGGAAATGACAGAAATCGGGCAGGCAACATGGCTAAGTGGATCGCTCCCATTAGGGTGTATATCACCTATCTAGAGAAAATCCATTTCACTCTTCTATCTATTTCGATGTTGTCCCTTTTCGAAGAACGGTGGGTAGCTCCCAACCGTTGGTGATATACATTCGATACACTCAAGCAAAATGAGTGGTCTGTCATGTGTGGGCCGGTTTGCAAGATGTTCTTATTGAACCCAGTGTATTCGCCTCTAGAGATAAACTATTGGCAGGTGGTCCCATACCTTGTCATAGTCGGAATCCAATCTCCAATAAGCGCCTGTGGTTTTGTTTGTATGCTATATATGTGGAACATGAGATGCAAGCGTTCTGCTAGATTTTTAATCACTTGTGATTAGACATTATTATAATATCAGAAAAGTATTGATTTCCAAAACTATTTTGGATTATCGTAAGGTAAAAACCATCCATGTTTTTGTGTGGATTGGTCTTACGATTATCTTTTCGTTTGAAAAGTATTTTGAAAAGTTAAACCAAATGATTTGAGCTTACTCATAGCAGTCCCATGACTGACCCAGAGTTTATTTTGTTTTGTTTTCCTAAACTCTTGGGTGCCCAAATTTGTATGGGCAGTCAAGTAGTTCAGGTCTTTACAGATATACTTGGAGGAGCTTGAAGCAGGAGGCTTCAGGATTATATAGCTATCGTTATTTCCGCTGTGTGTAAGTAGTGTACTCTGATAATGTTATTGTATATATATATACACTGTTTTATTGCAAAGTTATGTTATATATTATATTTTATTCGTTTTGTTGTGAGATTCGTATTACTCTGATTCGGTTCTGTGGTGATCTTCTCCTTCTTCTACTCTAATTTTCTATCTTCTCGATTCTCACCCTCTAATTTCTTTCTATTAATGATCAGGTGTTTCCGATGTCTGAATAGTCAACATGGTAGTTTTGTATTAATTTTCAGAGTCGAAAATCCCAGTTCGTTACAAGAAACGATAAAGTTATGCCTCTTGAAAGTTCGATTAAAAATGAAAAATGAGAAGAAGAAGAAGAGAAGTGATTATGAAGAGACATGATTTTTGGGCATTTATATAGTAGAAGAAGTGTCCATTCATTCAAAATTCAAAATTCAAATTCCAAATTCAAATTCAAATTTTAGCGCCAAGTTGGTTGAACTACTAAATGTGATAACCCGTAACTTCCCTGGTAAGGAAAGCCCGGATTGCTTTGAGGACAAGACGAATCAGAACACAAACAGAAGAACATTTCATGGTTTATTACAACAACTCCCTCAGAATACAAGAATATACAGAGTATGAATAAATATTACACATTCGAAAAATATCAGAGATTACAATAAATTACGTCGCAGCGGAAAAATATACAAAACACAACTTAAAGTAATACACGGATACAGAGCTTTCCGAGCATCGTTCCAGTTGTAAATCAGGATCCTGTGAATATAAATCTGCAAAACCAAAACTACTAGCTGCCCATGTGGAAAATAGGGGCACCCAGAGTTTAGGTTAAAGCAATAATCTCCAGGTCAGTCATGTGACTAGTGTGAGAACCAAAACAGTTATTTAAAACTTTACTTTAAAAGAGAGTAATTCAAGGGACCACGCCGTATAATACGGAACAGGTTTCCTCCCAAGAACACTAGTGCATATAACAAAACAACGCCATGCTTTTTGGAAAAATGAAGCTATTATAAGACCCAAGTCCCATCACACAATGCAACGCAAGCCGGAGAATAGGGTTTTCCCTTATAATAGCCAAACATGCTTGGTACGTTTAAATCATTTGATACTATTATAAGTGTATAGTATCAAAACACTTTCAATCATAAATATCAATCATAGACGGCATAGGTACCATATATCATGTCGCCATACTAGGCTCTACAAACAAAACCGCAATGTCACGTATTGGAAATTGGATTCCATCATGAGTCGAGGCAAGGGGCAAGCTCCTCTCCGATTCGAGACACTCTAGCAAATGTCTCAGGACCACACACAGCGATCCCTTGGAACCTCCAAGGTCGGTCCTCTCTTACTTTTGAGGATTGGCAATTCCTGAACACACGTTTCCCGGTCCTATAGGACCTATATATAATGGTCTGTACGTCGGCTCACATAGTGCCAGTTATCGACCATATATTCGAGGCGCCTTGCATCCAACAACCACATAGGTAAAAAGTATATAAATGTCAGGGCTGGTAGGTCCCTGCATCACCCATACCTAGAAAGAAACATCGTGCACTCCTTGGGTCCTTGTCCCGTTTTTGACTCATACCGAGGTGTAAGGCTCGCGAATTCACGCTATACACAAAGCTATGCCACACAGGTCATGCTTTGATCATCAACCACAAGACTTTGCTTTTCAACAGAAGCCTTGATCATCTGCCACTTAGGCATGCCACACAGGCAATTCACTCCATGCGACTGATGTCCATCGATATACAACCTCTGAGCTCGTACGTCTCAGAGAAGGGCGTTAAGCAAGAGAATAAATTCTCCGCCGCCAAATAGATGTATATTTAATAGAGATCAATCAACACAGAATAAAATCCAATGTCAGACACACAATCTAGGGTCTGAACGAAACCGGAGACACTTTCCTCGCATATCCATCGATCTCCAAGTACGTATGGACGATCACCAACTGATTCCCTCCTCTTGGGTGTACAGCGCATCAAAATCATCAATAATCATCCAAACGATGTGAAGATTTCCGGTCTTCAACCACCGTCTTCATCTTCGACTGATCGTCGAATTGGCTAATCAGAATGGGTATAAACCCGGCCTTTCCGAATAACCTGCATATATAATAAACAAATGTTACACAAACACATCATATGCCTCATTCCAACTCAGAATATTCTTTTATTCAAAGTTTCACATTATAAGGGAAAGGTTCCCATTAATTTTATCAAAGATAAATTCTTGTAAATTTACTCTTTAATCTTCCTTTGCATATCATTTCAAACCGTGTTAAGGTTTTCCAAACTAGTCGGGATTAGCGAACCACACCAAAGTAATTATTTATTTTATTTCCCAATCCCAACATATTCATCCCACGGAGCAAAACTGGTAATACTGCATATCTAACACCACAGTGTTATTGGTAAATATTAATTACCACTTCACATTCAAATCTAATTAAAGATTTAACTATCGCTTTGGAGCAAAACTGGTGGTACTCTATTCTCGATCATTTCAATCTAATTAAAGATTCATTAAAACTCCACTTAGTTTTAATCTTCTCAAAAATCAATACCCTATCTTTAACTAGGTTAAAAAACCAACGTCATCTAAAACACGGTTCAAGAAAAACCCAAAATTACCTTCCGTTGTTAATCGGGTTAAAGAACAGGTGTTATTCAAAACACTGCTCACGATAAACCCAAAACCAATTCAAATTCAAATCCAATTAATATTATTTAATTGGCACACTTCATTAAATCTAAATAGAAAGATTTAATCTTTTTCTCAACTGGGCTTAAGAACAGTGTTAATGAAGACACCATCTACGACAAACCCAAATCACATTTGATATTAAATACAAGGCTCTGAATAGAAAATATATCAGCTTATATTCAATATCAAATTCTACGACCAACAAATATAGTATTGGAAATAAGGATATAAATATATCTTTCAAATTTCCATAACAATATTTGTACAATCATGAAATCCAACATCGAAATATTACAAAGACAATTTCAATTCAAATCCATTTCCGGTTCAATTATTGGAAATTCTGATTATTTTCAAAACCATTTCAAATCTAGTTCAAAACTAGTTCATTTCGATATAAATCTATTTTATCTTTTCAAATATAGGATTTTCCATCCCAATTCTTTCCAATTCATATAATATGATTTTACACAAATTATTAATATTTTTAATAATTTTATCAAGGCCCGTACAGTCAGTTCTCAATAACGGCCACTGAACTGCACTTACAGTGGCATTTTCCAAATTTGATTTGGACATAATTCCAAATCCAACCATTAGATTTCAAATTTCTAACATTCATTGGAAAGCTCTTTTCGATACGAACCCAACGTTTCCAGTTTCAGGAGAATCCGATGGTCGGATCTCCCGTAACGTTAATTCGAAGTCAATGTTCGAAATTCACGAACTACCGCAGCGCTGCGTGTTCTATTCAGGCCATTTAATATATATAATATATATATTATATATATTTCATCGATTTCCCTTTAAACATATTTTATAAATCATTTTAAATTCGTTTTCGAAACGATTTCAACTTCATATTTAATTTTAAATCAAAATTGAATATTCCACTTCATCGATAAAAAAATGATAATATTTCCAAAGCGTTATATTTTGAAATCACTTCCTTTTCTATAATCATTATAAAAATGAATATAATCGATATAAATGTCGTTCGCGTCAAAATAGCGCATCTCTAATCAACACGGCTTTATATATTTCAATAACTTCGTTATTCTATTCAACAAATGAATATTTATTCTATTCAACACATGAATATATATTTTTCTTTCAACACATGAATATTCTCAACACATGAGCGTCGTCAACACATGGCTATTTATGTTATTTAATATATTTTATAAAATTATGGTATCTATCATTTGATTTTTAATCAGACTCCAACCGTAAAGTAGTAAGAGAATGATTCCCTAAGTATTAACCCCGAAGGCCGAAACCAACATCAGATCAATATCCAAGAAACCACTCATCTTATCTAGTTTCCAGTTAGTTTCTAATCTTAAATATGATAAAGATGTAAATTTTATTGTTAAAATATTTTACTCAATACATGTTAAGTTTCAACACATGAATATTCTCAACACATGAGCATCGTTAACACATGACAATTTATTATATTCAACACACATATATATATATATTTTATTCTATTCTTTATTTTCCTAATTGGAATGAGGCCCAATCAATTACCATATAATGTTAATTATATGGATTCCATACAATACATGTATATAATAGCAACGATAAATAATCAACCATCATCCAAAGTGCACTACACCACTGCATAAGCATTAAATATAAATAATTAACGCTTACACAGTCTGTCGACCAATCGTTCGACATACTATTAAATAATTGGGATTAGTGTACGCCAAATATCATCCGAACACCCGTGTGGGGTTTCAATCCGCAAACATTGAATATTATTTGTGCGGTTGGGTGACGTGTAAAATTTATCGTCCCAATCAATATCCTTCAAATAGGTGCAAATCGTCAGATTTGTACATGAATATTTATTTATTCACATTCACGTAAAAAAAAATATTTTTAACGATAATTAATTTATTTCAACACATGAAGGTTTTATTATTCATATCACATTAATCATCACAAACAAACTTCACAACACATCAAACAAGCAAACAAGTCTTTTATGGTCTGTGGACAACGGGTCTCAGGTGCTGCTAAGCACCATCTGCATCCTAGTATATATTTTAACTAGAAAACAAGATTTAAAATGAGAAGTTCTCACCGACTAGCTAAACCTAACGCCACGACTCTTCATAAGTAGAAATCTTCGTCGTGCTCGCCTTTTGTCATTTTCATTGTCCGTAGCCACTACATATATAAAAATCACATTTTTATATTGTTGCTATGTATATAAAAACCACATTTTTATACCGCTACTATACAGATAAAAATTCTATTTTTACACTGCTACTATATAGATAAAAATTCTATTTTTATAATGGTGTTCATATAATAAAGATCACATTTTCTCACGTTATTCTCTATATAAAAATTATATTTTTATATCGCTCTTCTTCCAATAAAGATTATATTTTTATAACGCTCCTTCCTATATAAAAATTATATTTTTATATCTACTTCTAATATAAAGATCGAATTTTTTATCATCGCTACACAAATCACATTTTTATACATAAGATCATATGTTTCCTTCGAACTAAAATAAATTATATTTTTCCCTAACTAAAGATTATATCTTTATCAAATATAAAAATCGAATCTTTTTGTTTATAAAAATCTAACTTTGATTATATAAAAATCAAATCTTTTCTACATTAAAAATCTAAACTTTAACTCGTTATTCATAAAAATAAAAATCACTATTTTTATACCGGTGTTCAAAAATCAAAAATCATATTTTTATAACTTCAACTTCATATTAAAAATCGTATTTTTCAATACAAAGAAATTATATTTTCTCTCCACTACGCTTCATATATATAAAAATCTCACCTTTGTATTCATTCTCTTCTAATAAAAATTTAACTTGCGTATATAAAAATATAACTTTCTTCATATAAAAATATTAGCTTTCTTTATATAAAAATATTAGCTTTCTTTATATAAAAATATTACCTTTCATTATATCTAAATAGATTTTTATAATTTTAAAAATTAATTACACTAAAATAAACAAATGAGTAGAAAATAAAATAAAATAAAAGACTTATAGTAAAAATCTCGAGAGGGGGAGGGGTTTAGGGCTTCATCAGGTGGCGGAGAGGGGATTGGAGGCGGCTGTGGTGGTGGGTGGTTGTGCGGCGGCGGATGGAGGCTTGGGGTTGAATGGGTTTCGAGGGGGTTGTGTCGGCATCAAAAGAGGAGGGAGGAAGGAGAAACGGTGGAGAAGGAAGCGGGAAGGGGGTGCGGACTTGGGGAAGGCGGCAGTGGCCCACCCCCGGCAGCACGGCGACAAGAATTAGGGCTCGAAGCCCTTTTTTATTTCTGATTTATGTTGAAAACGATGAAGGGAGGGGGCCTGAGATAAGAGGAAGAGAGAGAGAGGGTTTCTTTATTATTTATTTAACTATTTAATTTCAAAAAGCAACTTTTTATTTCGACCATGAAATCGAACCCACCGACTGTTGTCCATAGCTAATTACCCCCATTCCGAACACAATGGGATATGTATCGTAGGATGATTTGACTGTTTCGACCAGTTTTCGTCAAAATCAAAATATTACTCTATATATTGAATTTGAACACACATTTCAATCTACTGGGGTCACATACTAACTCGAAAAATCCTCGAAAAATATTTTCTAGCTTCGTATTGACGATACGGTCCTAACAAAACTGATTTCGTCGAATTCTGAGACGGTTTGAAAAATGGCCATTTTCCAGTCGATTAAAATCAACTAAAACTGTCAAAACACGTTTTACTTTTCCATGCTCACATATTGATTAGAAAAATTATGAATTTTGGAATCTAGCAATAACTTGACATCATGGATCAAACAAAAGTGGTTTCGTTGGAAACCGACGTCGTTTGCAAAATTTCCATTTTTAAGGGCCAGAATTCAATGGCGAGTATTCTAAATTTTCATCTGGACATATCTTTTGATTCCTGCTATGAAATTTCGATTTTTCGGATTCGTTGGCAAGATATTCTCAATTAGATTCAAATATTTTTGGTTTTGCCAAAATCCGGTTTATTTTGCACCGGGTACATTCATTTGAACTTCGAAATCGAATTTTCAAACTACCGCGCCATTTTCAGTTCCTTTTATATTTTAAAATAAATATTTATATTCTAACCACGGTTCATATATATATATATATATATATATACACGTTCGAATTCTATTCAAAATAAAATTCTTGTCGTTATTATTTAAAATAATTCATTTTAAATAATCAAAATTCATCAAAACTGCCAAAATAAAAATTTTAAATTGGCCCAGAATTTCCGGGTTGTTACAATATCTCCCACTTAAAACTTTTTGTCCCCGAAAAGGAACGAAGCAGAAAGTTGTTTAACTAATGAACTCAACTTCCATTATTTTCTTTACGGCTTAAGTTCTTCAACTTTTCAGTTTCTAAGAACTTTTCAAATTTTAAAAAAAATTGGCTAACACCCTAAATTTTCGAAAAATTTCGCCATAACCTCCCCTGCACCGGGGACTTGGGGATATTTCAAATAGCCTCCCATGGCCCTTACCAATACAAAAAGAAAAAGAAACATCCAAGTGGCTGGCCAATCGGCTTAAAAATCATCCAAACCCAATAAATTTGTGAACATGTAACTATTTGTCGGGCAAACAATTTTATTCTTCTGCTCTAGCCTCCTTGCTATGGCCTGTTCAATGTAAGTACATGTATATGCATGCATTTGTAATCATTTTTCAATACAATTCAATATTCGGTTCAATTAGGCTAAAAGGTTCAAAATTATCAAACCAATAATCAAACAACACAACCATCAATCAATTAGTGGATTATCGTTTCAAATTCATAATTTTGATATATATACCGAAAATCATGTTTTTGATGCCAAATCACAACAATATATTCTATCTAGTTTTGGTTCTCACACCAGTCTAATGGAAATATATAGACATCCCACCTTCGAAACTCGAACATAAACTACTGATGACGTACGTCATCAGTAGAATCATCTCCGGGCGACTAGAGTGTGATTCCATATTTATCCAGTATATTAAAACTTTGAATATACGTTTATGACGCGTATATGCAAAACCTTTATATACTCGATTGTCCAAATTCAATACAAATAAAATATTCAAATACGTATAAATTGTTTTAAATTTTTAAAACAAAACTTGTTTCCATTTGAAAAGTATACTCTTCACACTCATTCTAGGATACTACTCATCCTATCTCTAACGAGTCATTCTAATTGGATATTACTAATCCAATATCTGATGAATTCTTTTGTTCAGCTCTAATGTGTCTTGTTCTCGAGCTCTGTAAACCAAAGCTCTGATACCACTGTGATAACCCGTAACTTCCCCGGTAAGGGAAGCCCGGATCGCTTTGAGGACAAGACGAATCTGAACACAAACAGAAGAACATTTTATTGTTTATTACAACAATTCCATCATAATACAAGAATATACAGAGTATGAATAAATATTACACATTCGAAAAATATCAGAGATTACAATAAATTACATAGCAGCGGAAAAATATACAAAACATAAATGAAGGTAATACACGGATACAGAGCTTTCCGAGTATCGTTCCAGTTGTAAATCAGGATCCTGTGAATATAAATCTGCAAAACCAAAACTACTAGCTGCCCGTGTGGTAAATAAGGGCACCCAGAGTTTAGGTTAAAACAATAAACTCCAGTCAGTCATGTGACTGGTGTGAGAATCAAAATAGTTATTTAAAACTTTACTTTAAACGAGAGTAATTCAAGGGACCATGCCATATAATACGGAACGGGTTTCCTCCCAAGAACACTAGTGCAAATAACAAAACAGCGCCATGCTTTTTGGAAAAATGAAGCTAATATAAGACCCAGGTCCCATCACACAATGCAACGCAAGCCGGAGGATAGGGTTTTCCCTTATAATAGCCAAACATGCTTGCTACGTTTAAAACAAATCATTTGATACTATTATAAGTGTATAGTATCAAAACACTTTCAATCATAAATATCAATCATAGACGGCATGGGTACCACATATCATGTCGCCATACTAGGCTCTACAAATAAAACTGCAATGTCACGTATTGTAAATTGGATTCCATCATGAGTCGAGGCAAGGGGCAAGCTCCTCTCCAATTCGAGACACTCTAGCAAATGTCTCAGGACCACACACACAACGATCCCTTGGAACCTCCAAGGCCGGTCCTCTCTTAATTTTGAGGATTGGAAATTCCTGAACACACGTTTCCCGGTCCTATAGGACCTATATATAATGGTCTGTACGTCGACTCACATAGTGCCAGTTATCGACCATATATTCGAGGCGCCTCGCATCCAACAACCACACAGGTAAAAAGTATATAAATGTCAGGGCTGGTAGGTCCCTGACATCGCCAATAGCTAGAAAGAAACGTCGTGCACTCCATGGGTCCTTGTCCCGTTTTTGACTCATACCGAGGTGTGAGGCTCGCGAATTCATGCTATACACAAAGCTATGCCACACAGGCCGTGCTTTGATCATCAACCACAAGACTTTGCTTTTCAACAGAAGCCTTGATCATCTGCCACTTAGGCATGCCACACAGGCAATTCACTCCATGCGACTGATGTCCATTGATATACAACCTCTGAGCTCGTACGTCTCACAGAAGGGCGTTAAGCAAGAGAATAAATTCTCCGCCGCCAAACATATGTATATTTAATAGAGATCAATCAACACAGAATAAAATACAATGTCAGACACACAGTCCATTTACAAGTTTGTTCTGGGTCTGAACGAAACCGGAGGCACTTTCCTCGCATATCCATCGATCTCCAAGTATGTCTGGACGATCACCAACTGATTCCCTCCTCCTGTGTGTACAGCCCAATCAAGTTCATCAATAATCATCCAACCGATGTGAAGATTTCCGATCTTCAACCACCGTCTTCATCTTTGATTGATCGTCGAATCGGTTATTCAGAATGGTTATAAACCCGGCCTTCCCGAATAACCCGCGTATATAATAAAAAAATGTTACACAAACACATCATACGCCTCATTCCAACTCAGAATATTCTTTTATTCAGAGTTTCACATTCATAGGGAAAGGTACCCATTAATTTTATCAAAGATAAATTCTTCTAAATTTACTCTTTAATCTTCCTTTGGATATCATTTCAAACCGTGTTAAGGTTTTCCAAACTAGTCGGGATTGGTGAACCACACCGAAGTAATAATTTATTTTATTTCCCAATCCTAACATATTCATCCCACGGAGAAAAACTGGTAATACTCCATATCTAACACCACAGTGTTATCGGTAAATATTAATTACCACTTCACGTTCAAATCTAATTAAAGATTTAACTATCGCTTTGGAGCAAAACTGGTGATACTCCATTCTCGATCATTTCAATCTAATTAAAGATTCATTAAAACTCCACATAGTTTTAATCTTCTCAAAAATCAATATCTTGTCTTAACCAATGTCATCTATAACACGATTCATGATAAATCCAAAATTACCTTCCATTGTTAATCGGGTTAAAGAACAGGTGTTATTCGAAACACCGCTCACGATAAACCAAAAACCAATTCAAATTAAAATCCAATTAATATTATTTAATTGGTACACTTCATTAAATCTAAATAGAAAGATTTAATCTTTTCCTCAACTGGGCTTAAGAACAGTGTTAATGAAGACACCATCCATGACAAACCCAATTCACATTTGATAATAAATACAAGGCTCTGAATAGAAAATATATCGGCTTATATTCAATATCAAATTCTACAACCAACAAATATCGTATTGGAAACAACGATATAAATATATCATTCAAATTTCCATAACAATATCTGTATCATCACGAAATCCAACATCGAAATATTCCAAAGACAATTTCGATTCAAATCCATTTCCACTTCAATTATTGGAAATTCTGATTATTTTCAAAACCATTTCAAATCTAGTTCAAAACTAGTTCATTTCGATAAAAATCTATTTTTAACTTTTCAAATATGGGATTTTCCATCCCAATTCTTTCCAATTCATATAATATGATTTTGCACAAATTATTTATATTTTTAATAATTTTATCAAGGCCCGTACAGTCGGTTTTCAATAACGGCCATCGAACTGAACTTACATTGACCTTTTCCAAATTTGATTTGGACATAATTCCAAATCCAACCGTTAGAATTAAAATTTCTAATATTCATTGGAAATCCCTTTTCGATACGAACCCAATGGTTCCGGTTTCAGGAGAATCCGATGGTCGGATCTCCCGTAACGTCAATTCGAATCAATGGTTGAAATTCACGAACTGCTGCAGTGCGGCGCGTTCTATTCAGGCCATTTAATATATACAATATATATATTATATATATTTCATCGATTTCCCTTTAAAACGTATTTTATAAATCGTTTTAAATTTGTTTTCGAAACGATTTCAACTTCATATTCAATTTTAAATCAAAATTGAATATTCCACTTCATCGATATGCAAATGATAATATTTTCAAAGCGTTATATTTTGAAATTACTTCCTTTTCTATAATCATTATAAAAACGAATATAATCGATATAAATATCGTTTGTGTCAAAATAGCGCATCTCTAATCAATACGGCTTTATATATTTCAATAACTTCGTTATTCTATTCAACAAATGAATATTTATTCTATTCAATACATGAATATATATTTTTCTTTCAACACATGAATATTCTCAACACATGAGCATCGTCAACACATGACTATTTATGTTATTTAATATATTTTATAAAATTATGGTATCTATCATTTGATTTTTAATCAGGCTCCAACCGTAAAGTAGTAAGAGAATGGTTCCCTAAGTATTAACCCCGAAGGCCGAAACCAACATCAGATCAATATCCAGGAAACCACTCATCTTATCTAGTTTCCAGTTAGTTTCTAATCTTAAATATGATAAAGATGTAAATTTTATTGTTAAAATATTTTTCTCAATACATGATAAGTTTCAACACATGAATATTCTCAACACATGAGCATCGTCAACACATGACTATTTATTCTATTCAACACATGAATATATATTTTATTCTATTCTTTATTTTCCTAATTGAAATGAGGCCCAATAAATTACCATATAATGTTAATTATATGGATTCCATACAACACATGTATTTAATAGCAACGATAAATAATTAACCATCATCCAAAGTGCACTACACCACTGCATAAGCATTAAATATAAATAATTAACGCTTACACAGTCTGTCGACCAATCGATCGACATACTATTAAATAATTGGGATTAGTGTACGCCAAATATCATCCCAACGCCCGTGTGGGGTTTCAATCCACAAACACTGAATATTATTTGTGCAGTTGGGCGACATGTAAAATTTATCGTCCCAATCAATATCCTTCAAATAGGTGCAAATCGTCTGATTTGTACATGAATATTTATTTATTCACATACACGTTAAAAATTATATTTTTAACGATAATTAATTTATTTCAACACATGAAGGTTTTATTAATCATTTCACATTAATCATAACAAACAAACTTCACAACACATCAAACAAGCATACAAGTCGTCCATGGTCTGTGGACGACGGGTGTCAGGTGCTGCTAAGCACCGTCTGTATCCTAGTATATATTTTATCTACAAAACAAGATTTAAAGTGAGAAGTTCTCACCGACTAGCTAAACCTAACGCCACGACTCTTCATAAGTAGAAATCTTCATCGTGCTCGTCTTTTGTCATTTTCATTGTCCATAGCCACTACATATATAAAAATCACATTTTTATATTGTTGCTATGTATATAAAAATCACATTTTTATACCGCTACTATACAGATAAAAATTCTATTTTTACACTGCTACTATATAGATAAAAAAATTATTTTTATAACGGTGTTCATATAATAAAGATCACATTTTTATCACGTTATTCTCTATATAAAAATTATATTTTTATATCGCTCTTCTTCCAATAAAGATTATATTTTTATAACGCTCCTTCCTATATAAAATTATATTTTTATATCTACTTCTAATATAAAGATCGAATTTTTATATCATCGCTATACAAATCACATTTTTATACATAAGATCATATGTTTCCTTCGAACTAAAAGAAATTATATTTTTCTCTAACTAAAGATTATATCTTTATCAAATATAAAAATCGAATCTTTTTGTTTATAAAAATCTAACTTTGATTATATAAAAATCAAATCTTTTCTACTTTAAAAATTTAAACTTTAACTCGTTATTCATAAAAATAAAAATCACTATTTTTATACCGTTGTTCAAAAATTAAAAATCAAATTTTTATAACTTCAACTTCATATTAAAAATAATATTTTTCAATACAAAGAAATTATATTTTCTCTCCACTATGCTTCATATATATAAAAATATCACCTTTGTATTCATTCTCTTCTAATAAAAATCTTAACTTGTGTATATAAAAATATAACTTTCTTCATATAAAAATATTAGCTTTCTTTATATAAAAATATTACCTTTCTTTATATCTAAATAGATTTTTATAATTTTAAAAATTAATTACACTAAAATAAACAAATGAGTAGTAAAATAAAATAATGTAAAAGGCTTACAGTAAAAATCTCGAGAGGGGGAGGGGGTTTAGGGCTTCATCGGGTGGCGGAGAGGGGATTGGAGGCGGCTGTGGTGGTGGGTGGTTGTGCAGTGGCGGATGGAGGCTTGGGGTTGAACGAGTTTCAGGGGGTGTTGCGTCGGCATCAGAAGAGGTGGGAGGAAGGAGAAACGGTGGAGAAGGAGGCAGGAAGGGGGGTGCGGACTTGGGGAAGGCGGCGGTGGCCCACCCCCGGCGGCGCGGCGACGACAATTAGGGCACGAAGCCCCTTTTTTATTTTTATTTTTATTTCTGATTTCTGTTGAAAACGATGAAGGGAGGGGGCCTGAGATAAGAGGAAGAGAGAGAGGGTTTTCTTTATTATTTATTTAACAATTTAATTTCAAAAAGAAACTTTTTATTTCGACCTCGAAATCGAACCCATCGACTGTCGTCCATAGCTAGTTACCTCCATCCCGAACACAATGGGATATGTATCGTAGGTTGTTTCGACAGTTTCGATCAGTTTTCGTCAAAATACAAATATAACTCTATATATTGAATTTGAATGCACATTTCAATCTACTGGGGTCACATACTAACTCGAAAAATCCTCGAAAAATATTTTCTAGCTTCGTATTGACGATACGGTCCTAACAAAACTGATTTCGTCGAATTCTTAGACCTTTTGAAAAATGGCCATTTTCCAGTCAATTAAAATCAACTAAAACTGGCAAACACGTTTTCCTTTGCCATGCTCACATATTGATTCGAAAAATTATGAATTTTGGAATCTAGAAATTACTTGACATCATGGATCCAACAAAAGTGATTTCGTTGAAACCCGAGTTTGTTTGCAAAATTTCCATTTTTAAGGGCCAGAATTCCATAGCGACTATTCTGAATTTTCAACTGGACATATCTTCTGATACCAGCTATGAAATTTCAATTTTTCAGATTCGTGGTTAAGATATTCTCAATTAGATTCAAATATTTTTGGTTTCGCCAAAATCCAGTTTATTTTGCACCTGGTACATTCATTTGAACTTTGAAATCGAATTTTCAAACTACCGCGGCATTTTCAATTCCTTTTATAATTTAAAATAAATATTTATATTCTAACGACGATTCATATATATATATATATATATATATATATATATATACGTTCGAATTCTATTCAAAATAAAATTCTCGTTATTATTATTCAAAATAATTCATTTTAAATAATCAAAATTCATCAAAATTGCCAAAATAAAAATTTTAAATTGGCCCAGAATTTCCGGGTTGTTACACTAAATCTCCAATATCTTTCTCACAGGTGTTCAAATTAAACAAATGAATACACAATCCTGATCAAAAAACAAGCATGTCGCAATAGAGCATATCTCATCATCAAATTCTAGAAGATCAATTCAGAATTCGTAGAATATTAAAGAAATGGATCTGAAAACCGGGTTCACCTCGATTAATTTTTAAATTTTTGGTTGAATGGATGTTTTGCTTGCTTTGCTTTATTTTAAATTTGAAATTTAAACTTTAAAATTCAATTTTGAAATTTAAAATTTAAAATTCAAATTTGAAATTTGAATATGAAATTCAAAAATAATTATAATAAAATAATAAAATAAATTTTTGATGTTTGTTTATATTAATATTATTTCAGGAAATAGTTAAACCTGAAATATAAATCGATATTTTAAAACCAAAGTCACAAATCCATATTCTCTTTGAAATAATACATATATGTCAACATACATATATCTATATATCAGCCTATAGAATGAAATTCAATTTTTATATCTCAAAGAATTAAACCTTCAAACTTCCCCCCATTTTTTTGAATTAGAAAATGTCAGTTAAATTTCTAGTTATTAAATTTATCTATATACTTATTTTCTTGTATCACGTTTCAAATATATATATATATTTTTTAATAAAATTATATAAACATGTTAATATGATATACAGAGTTAATATAACTTTTTGATATTATTATAAAATATAAATTTATTCAACTTTTATATAGTTTAAACATGCATAGTTTAACTTATATATTCTTATGATTTCATAACAATTTTGGGTTACATTATCGC